>OW569413.2:90450247-100450247 GCA_937662695.2 Halyzia sedecimguttata | reverse complement strand
ATTTGGCAGAGACGGTTCGTAAAACTCGAACATTTTTAGGTCGTCGTGAAGCACCTTGTCGGATCGCAATAAAGAAATTGGTGGAAAAATTCGAGCTGTTGGGACAAGTTAGACAAGGTGAAGAATAAAACCCGTGCACGTCGCTCAAGAACAGCCGAGAATATTGCTGCTGTAGCCGAAAGTTTTGAAGAAAACCCAGGTTTGTCCATTCCTCGTCGTTATTTGCAATTAGGCATTCCACAAACGTCTTTACACCGTATTTTGCATAAAGATTTGGGTCTTAAGGCTTATAAAGTTTAGTTAACACAAGAACTCAAGCCGGCCGATCATCAACAACGTCGAGTCTTTGCTGATTGGGTCGTTGAAATGCATGAAAATGATCCGGAATTCCATCGAAAAATCATCTTGAGTGATGAGGAGGCCCATTTCCACCTCGCTGGCTTCGTCAACAAGCAAAATTGTCGCATCTGGGGCTCGGAAAACCCAAGAGTTATTGTTGAAAAGCCTCTCTATTCTCAACGTGTGACTGTTTGGTGCGGTTTATGATCCTGCGGAGTCATTGGACCTTACTTTTTCGAAAATGAGGCTGGAGCAAGAGATGATTAATGATTTTTTATGGCCGGAATTGGATGGTCTGATCTGGACAACGTTTACTTGCAACAAGACGGCGCTACGTGCCACACAAGCAACGAAGCCATTGATCTTTTGCGAGAAAAGTTTCCGGGCCGTGTTATCTCTCGAAGAGTTGATCACAATTGGCCACCGAGATCTTGTGATTTAACACCTTGCGACTTATTCCTTTGGGGCCACGTGAAAGAGAAGGTCTACGCTAATAGCCCAGCGTAGATTAAAGACCTCAAAGATGGAATTCGTGAGGCTATCAAGGACATAGGGCAGCCACTTTGCGATTTGGTTATGGAAAATTTCATTAAAAGGATATGGTCCTGTAAGCGTGGTCGTGGTGGTCATTTGCCTGATGTTATTTTCCACAATTAACGGCATAGCTTCTTCTTTATAATGAAATAAACATCCGATCATTCATATTGAAAAATGGCATTTTTTTTTCAATATCAAAATAACACCTGTTATTGGAAAACCCTTTAAATCCTAAGCATTTATCCCACCCGACAACAGATAAGAAATCAACAGTTGAAACACTAACTAATTAAAATATTACAGGAAATGATAATCTTTCATCTTCCAGTGTCATAATCGGTTATCAACCGCATTTTTTTTGTATCAGCTGAAGTTGACACTCGGAAACAATGCTTAGTAGGTTGTTCTGTTATCTTAATGAACGAGTTCTCCGAAACAAAGAGGAATTTCATCGATACGACGTACTCTAAATGGCTATTCGTGCCACAGCCTAATAATGGTTCACTTTTCGTTTGCTTGAATATAAATAAGGAATTCGAACCATTGTATTTAAATGGATATTCGAGAATGGGTTAATGATATGGTTTATTTAATTACGTCGTTGTTTCGTAGATTGTATATTTTCGTGAAGTGTACATTGTTATACGATGTTTTTCAATAGGAGGTTGCATTTTAAAGTTAAGGATATACAATACACAGTATGTGTTTCATTGCAAAGCGTGGATATTTTTATCTCAATGCAATGCACATAAAGGGTTTTCCAATAAGAGGTGTTATTTTGTTATTCAAAGAAAAATGCCATTTTTTAATATAAATGATCGGATGTTTATTTCATTATAAAGAAGAAGATATGCTGTTAATAGTGGAAAATAACATCAGGCAAATGACCACCACGACCACGCTTACAGGACCATATCCTTTTATTGAAATTTTCCATAACCAAATAGCAAAGTGGCTGCCCTATGTCCTCGATAGCCTCACGAATTCCATCTTTGAGGTCTTGAAGGAAGAAGTCGCAAGGTGTTAAATCACAAGATTTCGGTGGCCGCAATTGTGATCACCTCTTCGAGAGATAACACGGTCCGGAAACTTTTCCCGCAAAAGATCAATGGTTTCGTTGCTTGTGTGGCACGTAGCGCCGTCCCGTTGAAAGTAAACGTTGTCCAGATCAATACCATCCAATTCCGGCCATAAAAAATCATTAATCATCTCTTGCTCCCGCCTCATTTTCGAAAAAGTAAGGTCCAATGACTCCGCAGGATCATAAACCGCACCAAACAGTCACACGTTGAGGATAGAGAGGCTTTTCAACAATAACTCTTGGGTTTTCCGAGCCCCAGATGCGACAATTTTGCTTGTTGACGAAGCCAGCGAGGTGGAAATGGGCCTCATCACTCAAGATGATTTTTCGATATAATTCCGGATCATTTTCATGCATTTCAACGACCCAATCAGCAAAGACTCGACGTTGTTGATGATCGGCCGGCTTGAGTTCTTGTGTTAACTGAACTTTATAAGCCTTAAGACCCAAATCTTTATGCAAAATACGGTGTAAAGACGTTTGTGGAATGCCTAATTGCAAATAACGACGAGGAATGGACAAACCTGGGTTTTCTTCAACACTTTCGGCTACAGCAGCAATATTCTCGGCTGTTCTTGAGCGACGTGCACGGGTTTTATTCTTCACATAACTAACTTGTCCCAACAGATCGAATTTTTCCACCAATTTCTTTATTGCGTTCCGACAAGGTGCTTCACGACGACCCAAAAATGTTCGAGTTTTACGAACCGTCTTTGCCAAATTTTCACCATTCTTATAGTGAATTTTAATCATTTCAATGCGTTCTTGAAGCGTGTATAGATCCATTTTTATTAATGGCGTAGTTTCTACTTGTCAAATGTCAAAAAATGACAGCTTCAAAAGTGACATCTACCGACAGCGGGAAGCGACTTTATTTTATACTATGTAAGGATATGGTTTTGTAAGGACATGTACAATAATGTTAAAACTTCATTCTCGAATGCTGACGTTTATTCCATAGATTGTCGCATCTCAGCTCAGTTTATCGCGATATACAACCACAGAAAACAAAAGTATCTATGCAGGAGATAATCCTTGCTGTGCGTCTATCGCTGATTAGGCAGATACCACACCGAGACCTGCACGTTTGCCGGTGATAACTGAACCCGGGATGAACTGATAATGTTCCAACTTCACTACAAGATTACACCGGGGGGATTTAGGAGAAATATGTGTATTGTGAGGAGGGAGGATAATATAGGAAACGATGAAGCCAGTTGTCGTCACAAAGATGCTCGGGTTGCAAGTTTGCTTTGTCCGTTTGCACGTTTCGGGTAGCACATACCATCGGTGTCGGTTTAGCTTTTGGTCGACTATTCCTACCTCTTTGTACCAAGGACTAGGGATCGTAATTTTTTAAAAACATATATGTCTTTAAAAAATTACGTTTATATACGTATTCGAATATAGTTGTTGACAGAATAACTGTTTGATTAAGATGCATAGAATATTAAAATGTCGACACTCCCTACTACTACCCGTTATTTTCGTCCGAAAAAGGAACTTGAATTGTCCGATCTTGTTCTACTTCACTCTGTAAACCAATGATCTAATAATAACTAGATGCCCCCTCGCGTCATCGTGCCGTGCATAGCATTGACTCCAACATTAAAGAGAGAAAGGGTTATAGGATATTCTTCATGTCTTAACTGAGACTGGTAGAAAATGATCACGTGACGTATGGCAAAAGATTCAAATTTAACATTGCGTTATATGGGAGATCATTTTATTTTCCAAATTAGAATGTATTAAAGGGCTTATTAGTGAAAACTTCGATTGTTTGATGAAACAACTAATTATAATGAATTCATTTGGCATGATATTGGATGAATATGTGCCTGAATAAATAAAATATTATTATTTTACCGCCTATGCTATCTTCCTTTGCGCTAACCTATTGAAATAAAGGTCGTTTACTTTATTAAGCAAACAGAACTAACTGAAGATGCTTTGAAATTCTATTACGAGAAAATTAAATGTCATAATACATCACAAGTCTAATTTAAGCGAGTAACCGGAACAGAGTGGTCAAGACCAATCTCTTGTCATACATAACTGATCGGTTATGATAGCAAGGGATTGGACTTGACCATTGCGTTCCGGTTACTACCTTAAATTCTGCTCTAGTATCAGTATTTTGAGATCAGGCCTTGTTTAGATAATACTCATTAAAATGAAAAAAGCACGATTGAAATATTAATAATTTTTATTAAACTATCAGACATTTCAACGATAAACAAATGAATACCTAAATTAATTACATTTGAATGAAGTAGGTACCATCTTTCAAGGATATCCAATACTTTTTATGTATGATAATGAAGGTTTTTTCAATGTTTGTTCTATTCGACACCTATAGAATGTTGAATTATTGATCAGTCCACAACTGTATTTGGAGCAATTGATCTCTCGTAGCCTTCTCATTCACAACAATATGACATGTAAATGGCAATAGCTTTTCAAGCATTACGCTCGTCAGTATCATTCTTAAAGATCGATCTGAAAAATTCATAATCTTGAAAAATCAAAATGTGTGAGGAGAATGGATGGATGAATAGTAGGCAATTCGGTGCTTTCTGAATTCAGATTATGAATTCCGGACGTATGAGGCCGCCCTTAGAGATTGTAAATTCATAGTTGTTATTTTCTCTTGGAAAGCAAGTATTCGATTCTTGAATTTGTGAATATATACAAGACTGTTTTGGTGTAGTTTATGGAGGCAAGAGGAAAGAAGAACATAATGGAATCATCAAAAGAAATTACTGTTCGTTGACCACTGAGGTTAATATTACCTTTTAGTTCCTTAAGTAGTGAGTATTGTTGCTATATACAGTATTTTCATGATGTTGATAGCAAAAAAATACTGAAATATGGATCTACATTTGTGTATCAATCATTTTTTCTTGAATTAATGTTCATAATACAGAAAAGAATGTGTTAGAGGTATGAACTATTAAATTTTAAATTATGAAAAGAGGATAGTATTTTATTAATATATTTTGAACTATTAAAATAATTTGTTCGTAATCCACTACCTACTAAAATATCAGGAATAAATGGACAATCTGCTATGATCGTCTTTAGCCTTGCTCTAGACATTTCGATGATACTTTCCTTAGGTATTTCGAGTTGTGGAAACTATGCACCGAGTGTAAGTTGCAACAACCCATTCCACGAGGTTGAATCATTGCAGATTGCTCATTTAATCTTGATAAATAAATTTAATGACAATTTTTGAAGCATTAAGGCATTGAAGCATTGTAGACTGCTCTTTTTTTTAAAAGATAATTTTTGAAGAATTTTTTTTAAACGACACTTTTCTTAAATTTAATTTCTTTCATGATGCATTATGATAGAAATGCATCATGAAAGAAATTAAATTTAAAAAAAGTGTCGTCAATGCTTCAATGCCTTAATGCTTCAAAAATTGTCATTAAATTATATATCAAGATCAAATGAGCAATCTGCAATGATTCAAATTTAATTTCTTTCATGATGCATTTCTATCATGAGAAACTCTGAGAAGCCAATACTTTCGGATATATAATTTGTCTGTTTGAACAAGAGCGCCAAAAAGCTCCTGTTCACAGGGCTTGAACCAATTTTTATTCAGAACTTTGGATTTTTCTATTAATTGTCAATATGCTTTCATATTGAGATTTTAAAACGCATATAGTGTCTTATATATTATATCTATATATTGCAACACTGGTAACACCCCTCAAGAGTAGGGTTATGACAGACGAACCTGGGTCATTGACCGAGTTTGCCAACGTGCAACTAACGGATCGTGACAACCCGAGTTTCTGAAAACGCCTCATGTTAAGATTGGTTCAAAAATTGACCAATGGACCAAAACAAATAATTCCAAGGTCATCAGATCGCGCCATCCGACAACATTTAGGGGCAATCGGCTGGCTAAACGAAAGTGCAAGTGGAATAAGCGGATCTATCTCAGGCAGAATCCCCATCCCGGCAAGCCGTGGACCGTGAACAACGCAGCGGCGGGCACGCGGTGTACGAGGGGAGTTTATTGATCTCTTCTCTCTTCCCATGTTTGAGAACGGTCGGCGGGGCGACGGGGGAACGTGAGGCATCACCGCGTGTGCCGTCAAGCAACCTTCTGTCAGGCCGTCTGCCGGACAAAGACGACGTTCGAACTTCGAACGTTTTTCCTAGTTGGCCTTGAATATCGGCTGGCAACCGACCGAACGGAACGTAAACAAATGAGTCGAGACTCGGCGGAGTTCGAAAGTCGTCCGTTTCTAACCTAAAAACGTTTTCTGTGTCGACCGCATGTGCTTTTTCCGTAAATTGTGTGCCCCGTAGGCAGTATTTGTTGCTATATTTGGATTATGGTGCGTTGTTGCGGTTCACGATAAGGAAATATTTCTATAGGTTTGTATACTATTTAATTCCCAGCCTTATCCCGTCTATTTTATTCCGAAAATAAACGATAAGAATATCTTACTTTACCCTAATTACCTAATTTTATTATAAAAATTGGTGCAAGCCCTGTGGACAGGAGCTTTTTGGCGCTCTTGTTCAAACAGACAAATTATATCTCCGAAAGTAATGGTTTCTCAGAGTTGGGAATTATATCAATGGATTCCAATGATAGAGCTGCATCATGAAGGAAATTAAGTTTAAAAAAAGGATCGTTTAAAAAAAATGCTTCAAAAATTATCTTCTAAAGAAAAGAGCAATCTACAATGCTTCAATGCCTTAATGCTTCAAAAACTGTCATTAGATTTATTTATCAAAATTAAATGAGCAATCTACAATGATTCAACCTCGTGGAATGGGTTGTTGCAACTTACACTCGGTGCATAGTTTTCACAACTCGAAATACCTAAGGAAAGTATCATCGAAATGTCTAGAGCAAGGCTGGAGACAATCATAGCAGATTGTCCATTTATTCCTGATCTTTGAGTAGGTAGCGGATCACGAACAAATTAGTTTGATAGTTCAAAATATATTAATAAAATTCTATCCTCTTTTCATAATTTAAAATTTAATAGGTAGTTCATACCACTAACACATTCTTTTCTGTATTATGAACCTTAACTCAAGAAAAAATGATTGATACACAATGTAGATCCATATTTCAGTATTTTTTCGCTAGTAACATTATGAAAATACTGTATAGGTATAGGAACATGTCTCACTACTTAAGGAAGTAAAAGGTAATATTAACCTCAGTGGTCAACGAACAGTATTTTCTTTTGATGATGATTCCAGTATGTTCTTCTTTCCTATTGCCTCCATAAACTACATCAAAACAGTCTTGTATAAATTCACAAATTCAAGAATCGAATACTTGCTTTCCAAGAGAAAATAACAACTCCGAATTGTCAAACTCTAATAGCTAGAAAAGATGACATTTATGAATAGTGATCACAGACAGATTCTGTGTTCACATTCTGTGAATACATAGAACTTACGATGTATTATTGAAACTTTGAAACATCGTATCTCCGAAAGAATTAGCTTGTTAGAGTTGAAAATGATAACAACGGATTCTTCTGATGAAACTGCATCTTAAAAAAATTTGAATTCAAAAGTTGTAATGTAAAATATGTAGCTCATTCCGTTCGAGAGTGATCGTGTTAACGGCTGGACGGACATAATCGATTTCGACCACGGATTCTTGATCAGTGAGTCGAACCAAATCGTTTAAGACCATTCCTGGCCAAAAATTCGAATATTACTGACATTTGGGCAAATTGATAAGCACTCTGTTCCGAGGAGCAAGAGCGCCAAAAATTGGTTCAAGCACTGACGTGAAGTCAGGAGCTTTTCCGCGCGTGTTCTATTGTCTATTCACTTCTATTGGACACTTTATCGAATTTACTATCGATATAGACCGTTTTCTCAGCTTTTACAGGAATTAATACATTTCGTACCAATTTAATGAAAGACTTGAGTAATAAGAGAATGACCTATATAGATTTTTTTTCAGCAATATTTTTTAAATGTTTTAGTAATACGATCCTCACAAAATTTCGCAACAATTTGCGCGTCGGCATTCTACAATAATCCATAATCATAAACATAAATCTAAAACCGTTTAGCCGATTACGCCTATTAACAAACTCAAATGTTGTATTAGGATGCGCAACCTACCCTAACAATTGCAAGTTGCTATATCTTTCCGTTCTCAAGCTATCGTGAGATAAACAATATTTATTAATAATTCAACTAGTAGTAGAATTTTACAACTACATAGTTACCAAATTTCAATTTGATCGGATATGTATGGTTGAAAACAAAAGTTGTACTCGGAAACGTTGGGCCGATTATGCCCATTAACGAACTTGTCCGTATTTGGAAGAACCCACCTGCCCTGAAAATTTCAAGTCGCTATCTCCTTCCATTCTCAAGTTATCGTGGGAACGGCCGGCTGGCCGGACATAATCAAATTTGGCCTCGAATTCTTCATCAGTGAGTCAAACATAATCGTTTGAGAGCATTTTCGGCAAAAAAATCGAACATTACAGACAGTTGGGCAAAATGATAGCACGCGTTTGTCCTGAACATGCGCGCAAAAAGTATCAACTACTTACAAGAATGTTTTACATCTTAATTTCGCATTTATGAATTCATTAGCTGTTATTTCTCGAGTTATTTCTTTTAGAGGATATTTTCCAAAAACTGTGTTCATCAATAACTATACGCGCCAAAACATTTCCTCTTAATACATTTGAAAATATAAAACCACGGAGCTTTAGCGTCAGTCAGGGCACCAAATAACCTTCTCCGTCCTTTGGTAAGCATCTTTCGAAAGAAATTCTTGAGACTTTATACCTATTTGCATGGTAGTGAAGTTATGAACTTAAGTGGGAAGATTAAATAATGAAACGGTCTTTAAATATATATATTTAAATTTGAATTTTCCTTATAACTGGAAATTTTAAAATAACAATCTGAATGTTTTGGCGAAAGATCGTGTACGTATCATGTCATATTTTTAACAGAATTTTGATATCTCGAAGGCAATTTAATTAGATACAGCTTTGTGTACAGGTTTGTCGCAAAATAAAGTTGAAGGAATTCTTTAAAAGCACTGACGTGCAGTCAGGTTCTTTTATGCGCATATTTTTTGGTCTATTGACTCCTCACACGAAATACTGCATGAACCTTCAAACCGTCTTTTTGGCGCTCTTGTTCTTCGGAACAGAGTGCTTATCAATTTGCCCAAATGTATGTAATTTTGAAATTTTTGGCTGAAAATGGTCTCAAACGATTTGGTTCGACTCACTGATCAAGAATCCGTGGTCGAAATCGATTCTGTCCGGCCTTCCGTTAACACGATAACTCTCGAACGAAAGGAGTTAGAGGAATGAAATTTGAAAGGTAGGTTTGGAGCGTCAATATCTCGGAGCAGTTCGTTAGCGGGCGAAATCCATCGAGCGGTTTCGGAGTTATGGCCGTTTTTAGTAAAAAAAAATTTTATGAATATTTCCGAAACCGATCACTCGATCTATCTGAAATGTATAATCAGATTGTAGAATAATGACCTTTATACGCATGCGAAGTTTTGTATTGATCGGGTAGCCGTTAAGTGCCAAAAACAATTTTTTTAAATTTCCGTTCGAAAGTTATCGTGGCTACGGAAAGCCGGACAGAATATAATTATTCATCAGTCAGTCAGGTCAATTTTTTTGGCAAGGTATCACCTCTTACATTTTTTCGCAACTATTTATTTACACCCTTTATTATGTACTTCATACGAGACTTCATAGCATCTTCGCAAAAATTCCTGTCATCTCAGAACGGACGATTCGAACTGGCAACAACGACCGGCGTCGGGTCGATCCGCCATGCGACAACCGCAGAGGAGAATGTGGTCTGTGCAACGCCTACGAAACTTTCCAACAACTCATCATACTCTTCTTGATTTCAAGGTCATCTCGCCCTGACCTACTCTGAATGTCGTAAATCGGAATAAGTCGGAAGGAAGGCAAGAGGGAAATACTCGTTCCTTGTAAAGTCATCTATGGATAGATTTCACAGAAAAATATGTACTGCTCCACAAAAGTTAAGGAAGTTCAGAAATTTTGAAACTGTTTTAAAAGTTTCCTTTTTTTTTCACCAATGTTTTGAATAAAATAAATCTAAATGTTTACTCACTTATCTAAATAATTCTTTTGCCCATTTCACAGTTTCAGTTGAACATTTATTTTTAGTATTTGTACTAATTGGTAGTGCAAAATCAGTTCACTCAAAATATTGAAAAAAAAAATTGGTTCAAGCCCTGTGGACAGGAGCTTTTTGGCGCTCTTGTTCAAACAGACAAATTATATCTCTGAAGGTATTGGTTTCTCAGAGTTGGGAATTATATCAATGGATTCCTATTATAGAAATGCATCATGACAGAAATTAAAGTGTCGTTAAAAAAAAAATGCTTCAAAAATTATCTTTAAAAAAAAAGAGCAATCTACAATGCTTCAATGCCTTAATGCTTCAAAAATTGTCATTAAATTTATTTATCAAGATTAAATGAGCAATCTGCAATGATTCAACCTCGTGGAATGGGTTGTAGCAACTTAGATTCGGTGCATAGTTTTCACAACTCGAAATACCTAAGGAAACTATCATCGAAATGTCTAGAATCTAGAGCAAGTCTGGAGATAATCATAGCAGATTATCCATTTATTCCTGATATTTGAGTAGGTAGTGGATTACGAATAGATTATTTTAATAGTTCAAAATATATTAATAAAATACTATCCTCTTTTCATCTTCTTAATTTAAAATTTAATAGTTCATACCACTAACACATTCTTTTCTGTATTATGAACCTTAACTAAAGAAAAAATGATTGATACACAAATGTAGATCCATATTTCAGTATTTTTTTGCTAGCAACATTATGAAAATACTGTATATAGGAACATGTCTCACTTCTTAAGGAAGTAAAAGGTAATATTAACCTCAGTGGTCAACGAACAGTAATTTCTTTTGATGATTCCATTATGTTCTTCTTTCCTATTGCCTCCATAAACTACATCAAAACATCTTGTATATATTCACAAATTCAAGAATCGAATACTTGCTTTCCAAGAGAAAATAACAACTATGAAGTATGAATTGACAATCTCTAATAGCTAGAAAAGATGACATTTATGAATAGTGATCACAGACAGAATCTGTGTTCACATTCTGTGAATACATAGAACTTACGATGTATTATTGAAACTTTGAAACATCATATCTCCGAAGGTATTAGCTTGTTAGAGTTGAAAATGATAACAATGGATTATTATGATGAAACTGCATCTTAGAAAAATTTGAATTCAAAACTTGTAATGTAAAAAACATTTTTTTTTTGTGACTCCGAAACTATTAGACCGATTTTGCCCAATAACGAACCTAACCGAGATATTTATCCCTCAGTTATCGTGTTAACGGCCGGCCGGCTGGACAGAATCGATTTCGACCACGTATTCTTGATCAGCGAGTCGAACCAAATCGTTTAAGACCATTTTCAGCCAAAAATTCGAAAATTACAGACATTTGACTGTATTCCGAGTTAGAGCCAAATAACTTTTTTTTTTAATGCAATAAAAAAAAACTACTGAATGTTTTCTCAAATTTCTTTTTTTATTTGAAAGTACAATCCTTCCGGTTAATAATGGAAAATAATTTCATTCAAATGGCTGCCTCGGCTGGCCATGCAGTAGCCTACACGATCGGTCCAATTTATAAGCACATTATCGATTGTGTGCAGCTGTATTTCACCTATGGCTTCACGAATATTGTCCTTTAAAGCGTCATTTGTCTCTGGCTTGTTTACGTAACACTTATCTTTGACGGCACCCCACAAATAATGGTCCAACGGTGTCAAATCGCAGCTCCGAGGTGGCCAAACGGCTGTGCGGCTGATAATGCGATCTTCAAAAATAGGGCGCAAAACATCGAGTGTAGCTTCGGCTGTGTGGCACGTAGCGCCGTCCTGTTGAAACCAAATGTTGCCAATATCCTCCTCTTCAATTTTTGTGAACAAAAATTCGTTCAACATGGCCCAAAAAACGATCGCCATTGACTGTAACGGCCACTCCTTGCTCATTTTCAAAGAAAAATGGCCCAATTATGCCTCTGGACATAACAATATTTGTTCAGCGGAAGGATAAAACTAATTATCTGTCAAATCAGACATGAGCTAAGTGTTACCATTCACGAAATAAACACTAGTTGAAAAAAAAAGTTAGATGGCGGACCCTTTACTTACAAACAACGGCCTGCAACCGCTCCAGATGCGATCCATTGTGATATTTCCATTGCAGCAATTCCGCCTTAATGCGGAGGTATCAAAACATTTTGCATAATCCCCACGTACTCGAAACCAGGTCGCGGATTGTTTCGATCTTAACGTTGAGCAATTTTATTTTTATTCGGTGCAAATTTATTCAGACCGTTAGCACCTACCTGCGTATGCAACAAGCGGCTACTTCCGTTTCGTAAGAGCATTGTTTGCTGGCTAACAATGAGGAAACTTCCCGCGAGTTCAGACGATTAGCGCTGATAAGGATATGGTCGCGCCTTCTGGATTTATTTCCAGATTTTATTGATGCATTTATGGCATACTTCAGATAGAGGTTCAGGGTTCAGATATATATTCTTTTGAACTTGAGCATTACATTTTATTTTTATCTAACAATAAAGCATGTGTATGAAAAAATTGGTTCAAGCACTGACGTGAAGTCAGGAGCTTTTACGCTTATGTTCTAGTGTCTCCTGTATTGGACACCTTTAATAGAATTTACCATGGTGAATTCTATTATCTATTCACCTGTATTGAACAGCCTTAATCGAATTCACCATGGTAAATTCGATTAAAAGTGTCCAATACAGGAGAATGGACAATAGAACATACGCGCAAAAGCTCCTGACTTCACGTCAGTGCTTGAACCAATTTTTTTTCGTGAAGTCAGGATAGAAAGCAATGATGAAAAAATTACAACATTATTGTATACCTTCAATTCTTCTTTAGGAGAAGAATACATAATTATTCTTGAAAATATTACTGGAATTAATGTCATATTTAAATAATCAAAGTAAAGAATATTATAAGTTTAGTTACTAACATATTGAATGAATTTCAATTGAATTCCAGTAATATTCAATTACTTATTCTTAACCAATAAATGCCCATTGATAGATCTAAAGGTGATGAGGTGAAACATATAGATATATTCTCATTAGTGATAGAAAAACTGGCTTAAAAACCCTCTCTACCCATCACGAGATTTAATATCCACAAATGAGCCTCTCACCTTACAAGATCAGAAAGTGTGGTTAATTTAAAGTTAAGTTTTGAAGCCAAAATTTCAGCGATATCATATTAAAAATAATACATAACCTTTCAAAAGTCCCCTCTCACAAATATACTCCTCTGAAGGCACATGGATCTCTTGAAGAAGAATCGCCTTCTCTATTTCTCAAAGATATTCACACTTGTTCATAGAAATCCTTCAATATTTAGTTGCCTCCTCCTAAAGAGGATCTCTTTCAGAACCAGGTCTTACCGCTAATGTAGGGCTATCATCTCCCATAGATTTTTGATGAAATAACACGATTTTCCTAAGAACATACGCGCAAAAATATGTCATGACTTCATGTTTTTGAAGATTCTCGCAAAAATACGACCATAGACAACAAATCATACGACGATTCGCATCCAGCTACCGAACTCGCAAAAGGCTGCTCGGTTCTCCAACAACATGGATCCGATCGTGTTCAAACTTGGAACTCTGCAGTAGAGTTAGGTTCTGAAGGCTCTTCCAAAATTTCAGCCATGCCGGACGAATAGTTTATGATATATAGAATTTTTTTCAATTATTTTCAATAATTTTTTTAAAATTTTCTAGTTATACCATCCTCACGAAATTCTGCAAGAATTTTCGCGTTGGCATTCTACAAATAATAACCATGTTTGAATTCAATCGGTTTTGTATTTTTCGAGTTAATGAGGAACAAAAAACAACCAAATTTCAGATGGCTATAACTCTAAAACCGTTTGGCCGATTATGCTTATAAACGAACTCAAATGTCGCATTCAGATGCACAACCTAACCTGAAAATTTCAAGCCGCTATCTCCTTCCGTTCTCAGGTTATCGTGTCATAAATAATATTTTTTAACAATTTTTTTTTAATTTTCTAGTGACACGATTCTCACAAAATTTCACAAACGTGCTTAGGTTTATATTCTACAACTATTCACCAAGTTTAAATTCGATCGGATTTATTTTGGTTGAAAACAAAATTATTACTCGGAAACCATTGGGCCGATTATACCCATTAACGAACTTGTCCGTCGTATTGGGATGCGCCACCTACCCAGAAAATTTCAAGTCGCTAGCTCTTTCCGTTCTCAAGTTATCGTGGCAACGGCTGGACGGCACCACAGAATTAAATTTCACATTTGGGCAAAATGATAACGCGATGTTCCCCAGAACATTCGCGCAAAAAGTGTTAGCAGAGGTTAGTGTAACGTGGTACCATATAATTTGATATATGATACTAGAGCTTAGGGAAAAAACCTAAGCAAAAAAACCCTATCTCCCCGTTAGTGTTGTGATTTATGAAAATTGAAATTGTTTACAAAATATGCTGAAATTTAAATATTGAAGGGCATCTTTTTCTTCATTTTCGCTTCTTCCTTCAACAAGCAGAGAAGTTTCTCCAAGGTACCCGAAACCCAATCTGGAAAAGGAAACGACAAAGGGAGAAAACGAACAAATTAAAAATGGAATATTCTATATTTTATTAAATAGATTTTAAACTCGCAACCAATTCTAAAAAAGATTCAGAAACATTATGAATAGCCCTAAAACCATCTTTGAATCTATATATGCGACAATCATCAACTAAATGATCTATGGTTTCCTCTGCTTCCCCGCATTCACAACTAGGGCTCTCAACTGAGTTCCACCTGAAAAGCATGATGTTGCAACGACCATGACCGGTTCTTAGACGATTCAGAATAGACCATATTCTCCTTGGAAGATCAAACCCCGGAATTCTATTTGAAGGATCAGAAATTAAATCTTTGTTGAATAAATTACAAGAAATCCATTCAGACCGCCAAACTTCCTTGTCACTTTTATTCGAATTAAGAAAACAGTTGGACCATAAAGGGTTTCGTGACTTCAATCTGGGATTCTTATTGTCTGGAATGTAGGAGATAATCGGAAATAAATTCGGAAAAGAATGAAATTTATTCCAAGAATTTGAAACAGCAGTCTGCCTGCGAATATGGGGCGGGACAATGTTTGAAAGAACTGGCAAGCAATGAATAGGTGTAGATCTAATAGTTCCAGTGATGATTCGCATAGATTAATTCAACAGTGCATCAATTTTTTGAGTACGAGCACTATTAAACCAGACGGGGCAACAATATTCAGCGGCAGAAAAAACCAAGGCTAAGGCTGCCGTTCGAAGAGTAGCTGCATCAGCACCCCATGAAGTACCAGCTAATTTCTGCAGAATATTATTTCTCGCTTTCAGATGAAACGTGGTTATTCCACTCATGCCTGGAAGATCGTAGATTCTTTCTTGGACATGAATTGAGCACCTCCATATTCCATATTCAAATAATTATTCAAACTTTGACAAATCATATCTCCGAAAGTATTGTTTTCTCAGAGTTGGAAATTATATCA
This sequence comes from Halyzia sedecimguttata, assembly GCA_937662695.2. Classification (NCBI taxonomy): domain Eukaryota; kingdom Metazoa; phylum Arthropoda; class Insecta; order Coleoptera; family Coccinellidae; genus Halyzia; species Halyzia sedecimguttata. The sequence continues at coordinate 100,434,622 of OW569413.2, read as the reverse complement.
ATTGGACTCTTATGATAGAACTGCATCATAAAAAATTCAAAACGTAGGTCTATGACTCACCTCGTATGTTGGATTTACATACATCACAAATTATAATTAGAGCATTCTATGAAATCATAAAATTACGATTAACTATTGAAATTTTGGAAAATCATATCTCCGAAAGTATTAGTTTGTTAGAGTTGAAAATTATATCAATGGATTCTTATGATGAAACTGCATACAAAAAAAATGGAATTTGAAATTTGTATCGTAAATTTTTTTTTTCCGTTACTGCGAAACCTCGCAATATCTAACTTAACCGAGATATTTATCTCCCAAACCTACTCTGAAAATTTCAACTGTCTAGCTCATTCTGTTCGAGAGTTATCGTGTTAACGGCCGGCCGGCTGGACAGAATCGATTTTGATCACGGATTCTTGATCAGTGAGTCGAACCAAAACTTTTGAGACCATTTTCAGCCAAAAATTCGAAAATTACAAACATTTGGGAAAATGGATGAGCACTCTGTTCCGAGGAACAAGAGCGCCAAAAAATGTATTGTCGATGACCAATCCAAGAACCCCAACATTAAACAGGGTGAATCCTGATAAACACATTTCATAAGTACTTTAAGTCATTGGTTTACTTACAGCAATCATCCAGAAAATTTGGACGGTTTACAGATCAATATAAACGAGTAATTGCTAACATACGACCTAATTTGTGTGACAGATTCATGGAAAATTGGGTTCAACGACTTCATTCCAGTCAGCGTTTCCGTGTCGGACATTTAAATGATGTTTTTTCGTAACTAATGGTATCCATTGTACTCTATAATGGGAAAAAAATTTTCAATAATTTTCAAATAAATAATGTGTTTTATTTACGGAACAAAATGGGCGCTCTTGATGAAAGACGCGTTATTTTAAAAATTCCGAGTCTTTTTAATGAGAGTGTTCATGCAGACAAGTAACAATTATCAATTAACAAATAACATGTAGAAGTTGGACAAATTTTAACTTTCTACTTTAATTGAACGAGATTTAGCACTTGTACACAAACTAGTGCGCAGATGACGCGAATTAGTCAGTCCGATGTCATAAATATAACCTCACTTCGTGAAATATTTTGTTTATTATTGTGTTGTTTCTTTGGGTTTCTCTATATCATTTTTGAAAATGGAATTTTAAAGCCTTCTTTTCGATTGTGAAGGGAACAGAGGTTATTCTGGAAAATTGATGCCTTGAATCTCCGACTTGTGCGCATCCTTACATTTTATTTCTTAATTGTTAATTTGAGTGCATGAATGCTTCATTTTTATATTTTTTGTTTATTCATAATTATTATTTGATACTTGTTAATACTTGATAATTGTTAAATTATGCTGCATGAATCCACATCACTTAGTCGAAATCCCTGTTTGAATAAAATTGGTTCAAGCCCTGTGGACAAGAGCTTTTTGGTGCTCTTGTTCAAACAGACAAATTATATCTCCGAAAGTATTGTGTTTCTCAGAGTCGGGAATTATATCAATGGATTCTTATGATAGAACTGCATCATGAAGGAAATTAAATTTAAAAAAAGTGTCTTTTAAAAAAAATGTTTCAAAAATTATCATTTAAACAAGAGCGCCAAAAAAAAAGAGCAATCTACAATGCTTCAAAAATTGTCATTGAATTCATTTATCAAAATTAAATGAGCAATCTGCAATAATTCAACCTCGTGGAATGGGTTGTCGCAACTTACACTCGGTGCATAGTTTTCACAACTCGAAATACCTAAGCAAAGTATCATCGAAATGTCCAGAGCAAGGCTGGAGACAATCATAGCAGATTGTCCATTTATTCCTGATATTTGAGTAGGTAGAGGCTTACGTAGAAATTATTTTAATAGTGCAAAATATATTAACTAGCAACATTATGAAAATACTGTATATAGAAATATGTCTTACTACTTAAGGAAGTAAAATGTAATAATAACCTCAGTGGTCAACGAACAGTAATTTGTTTTGATGATTCCATTAAGTTCTTCTTCCCTATTGCCTTCATAAACTACATCATTAAAATGATCCAATTCTAAATCTTCTGAAACATCATCCCGAATTTATACGCAAATTATTCAATATGCAATCAGTCAATATTATTTTCGGTTTCAAAACAGTCTTGTATATATTCACAAATTCAAGAATCGGATACTTGTTTTCAAACTACGAATTGAGATGACTCTTATAGAGTCATATCTCCGAAAGTATTAGCTTGTTAAAGTTGAAAATGATATCATTGGATTCTTATGATAAAATTGCATCTTAAAAAAAATTCAAATTCAAAAGTTGTAATGTAAAAAAAAATTTTTTTTTCGTTACTCCGAAACCATCAGGCCGATTTTGCCAAATAACGAACTTAACAGAAATATTTATCTCTCGAACCTACTCTAAAAATTTCAATTGTCTAGCTCATTCCGTTCGAGAGTTATCGTGTTAACGGCCGGATGGACAGAATCTATTTTGACCATGGATTCTTGATCAGTGAGATCGTTTAAGACTATTTTCAGCCAAAAATTCGAAAATACAGACATTTTCAAATTGATAAGCACTATGTTCCGAGGAGCAAGAGCGCCAACAATATTCGGTAACAAAACTACAAAATATCGCCAGTCATACCTTCACTAAACCCAGAAAAACAACAACATAAATTCGAACGTGTCCAAAGTCCCATAACATCACCATGGCCGGAATAGATTATCCCAATGCCCCATATTAATAATCATAGGGACCGTACGTCACACCGAAACTTATAACTCTATTGTCGTTTCCAAGGCCGGACCGGTTTCTTAGGTCTAACTCCAGGTAGATTTTCGTCTTCGAGAACGCCGGCCGTCTAGGGCATGCCATTATCGTCTCCTTTATTCTCCCGGCACAAAGGGAATCGGAAGAGCCGTGGAATGCGCCGATTCGAGATGGACCGATTTCGAATACATTATCGGGTCGTTTGCCAGCTTTCTTTACGGGGCTATTTCAAGGTGATCATTGCAGATTAGGGGTGAAGAGTGTCAAGAAGGAAGAGATGGACCATGGTCCATTTGAGCTACTAAAATTATAAAAACACTGAACGCTCTTTAGATTTTACTCATTTGTGACACCTAACACTGAGACTCGGAATTCATTCGATTATACTAAATTTTAATTTTGTGTCAGTAAAGAATATTCGAGTATTCGAATATTCAACAATAAATTATAGGTAATCGATTATGGGAATAAAATACCAAACTACTATTCGAATATCTATACAGGGTGTCCCAAGTTCGAGTGCCTATTAGACGTTTCTGGAGAACTAGACATATTTGAAATTTGAAAATTGGGATTATGATATTGCTTGAAATTCTTTACAGAGCCCTATCACTTCCGGTTATACAGGGAGTGAAAATAAATTTGATGAAAAATTTTTTTTTTCAACTTTTGCATTTCTGGTATGATCAAGTATTCAATGCTGAATACATTTCTGTTAAAACCATTGTATTCATTCGAATAGTTTTCAAAATATCGAAAAAATACAGGAAACAAAGTCAAATATGTTTAGTCAGTATTATGTTCATTATTCTTGTTTTGAACATCCTGAGCGTGAACTGTTTTTAGAACATCGAAGAGGAAGAATGTGGGAAGGTCGTGCATCTTTTGAATTTCAGAAATATCATCACAGGGTGTTTAAAATTTTGTGTCGAAAATTGTGATCAAAAATTGGCCATAACTTCTGTTTTTGCGCGCGTGTTCCGCAAGGAACAGCGTGCTATCATTTCGTCACAATGTCTGTATTTTTCGAATTTTTTTGCGAAAATGGTCTCAAACGATTGGGTTCGACTCCTTGATGAAGAATTCGAGGTCAAATTCAATTCTGTCCGTCCGGTCCGGCCAGCCGTTAGCACGATAACTCTCGAACGGAACGAGTTAGAGCGTTGAAATTTGCAGGGAATGTTTGGAGCTAAATATCTCGGACAAGATCGTTAATGGGCAAAATCCATCGAGCCGTTTCGGAGTTACGGCCATTTTTAGTTAAACCGTTTTTCAAGAATATTTCCTAAACCGATCACTCGATCTATCTGAAATTCAGCATCAAATTGTATAATCATGACCTTTATATGCCTGCGAAGTCTTATATTGATCGGATGGCTGTGAACTAGAAAAAAAATGTTAAATATTTGAAAATGAAATTGAAATTTTGTTTTCACTATAACTCGAAAAAACTGATTCGGTTGAGTTGAAGCTCGGTAGTTAGATCCGAAGTACCAACGAAAATACTTATGCAAAATTTCGTGGGGGTAGCATGCGTAAAAAAATAAAAAAAAAATTTAACTATTAGCGGAATATTTTGCTGGAAATTCCGAAACCAAATATCGGATTGAGTTCAGTTTTGGCACTTCGGTGACCAATAATGACCTCTTGGGGTGTGCAAAATTTCAATCCTCTAACTCCTTTCGTTCGAGAGTTATCGTGCCTATGGCCGGCCGGCCGGACCGGCCGGACAGAATTGATTTCGACCTCGGATTCTTGATCAGTGAGTCGAACCAAATCGTTTGAGACCATTTTCAGCCAAAAATTCGAAAATTACAGACATTTGGGCAAATTGATAAGCACTCTGTTCCGAGGAACTAGAGCGCCAAAAATTGGGGGTTGTGTCTGTTTTTCGAAAGGGGTTGAAGGTAGAATTCGCATTTTTACGAATAGGAAGTTGACATTTTCAGAGGAAGTTCGGAGTCTAAATGCGCCGGGCAAATGGACAGAATCCGTGGAGTAGTTTCGGAATTATAGCCATATGAAATAAAAAGGTCCACATTTTTTTGGGATTTTTCAATACGCTCTTTTTGGCGCTCTTGTTCCTCGAAACAGAGTGCTTATCAATTTGCCCAAATGTCTGTAATTTTGGAATTTTTGGCTGAAAATGGTATCAAACGATTTGGTTCGACTCACGGATCAAGAATCCGTGGTCGAAATCGATTATGTCCGGCCGTCCGTCCGTTAACACGATAACTCTCGAACGAATGGAGTTAGAGGATTGAAATTTACAGGGTGGGTTTGGAGCGTAAATATCTCGGAAAGGGCGCAATCCATCAAGCGGTTTCGGAGTTATGGCCGTTTTTAGTAAAAATATTTTTTATGAATATTTCCGAAACCGATCACTCGATCTATCTGAAATTTAGCATCAAATTGTAGAATATTGACCTTTAGACGCATGCGAAGTTTTGTATTGATCGGGTTACCGTAAAGTGTCAAAAAAAAATTTACAAATTTTTAAATTTTGTTTCTACAATAACTCTTGAACGGAATGAGCTAGGCAGTTGAAATTTTCAGAGTAGGTTAGGGAGATTAATATCTCGGTTAAGTTCACTATTTGGCGAAAACAAATTTTTTTTTAACTTAAAAATTTCAAAATACTTTTTTTTTGAAGATGCAATTTCACCATAATAATTCATTGATATCATTTTCAACTCTAACAAGCTAATACTTCCGGAGATATGATTTTTCGAAATTTCAATACTGTATCGTTCTGTTTTCACAGAATGCTGTATACACTTAATTAATTATTCTATCTATGAATTATTATATGATCTGTGTTCTTACATGTCATCTTATTTTCCTATGAGAGATAAATGTCAAAATTATTTCTGGTTCGTTATTCTTGATATAAAATACACCTCCTGTTCTAGAAAAAAAAGTATGATTGAATGCAAAATGACCAATGAAATAATCTCAGCTATCGTAGAATTATGAGGATGATATTGTATTATACTTTTAAGGTGATAATATAATGCCCATGGATAATCCATATGATGATGGAAATATATTCTTTGGTAAGATAGATAATCAAATTGGGTTCAGAATATCTCCAGTAAAAACAGAACTGCAATATTGCCTAAGTTTTAATTGATATAATATAATTTTCAGAGTAGATTTGACGAATGAATATCTCGGATAAGTTCGTAATTGGGGATAATCGGTCTGTTTGAATTTAATTTCTTCCATGATGCAGTTCTATCGTAAGAATTCATTTATATTATTCCCAGAATTCAATAGGTAATTTCGGAGATAAGATTTGTCACAGTTTGAACAAGAGCGCCAAAGCTCCTATCCACAGGGCTTGTTTATATAATGTTTCACAAAACATCAAAATGGCGTATAAAAAGTTTGATTTTTCATCATGTTCACAGACGTTACCTCTACCTACATTTGATTTGAAAACGGATGGAACATAGATTTCGTCAAAGATAACACAGATTATAATTCGTCTTGAAGCAAAATTATGTGCCAACATCAAATATTTTAAAGTCGACTTTCAATAAATTTGTTGGATAAAATAGGTAGATATGTTACGTTTGGTCGTTGAAGATTAACGATCAGTTTCGTGGAACCTTGCACGAAATTGTCAACATCTAATCATAGAATTCAATATTCAAAGGCAGACAGAGCACGTTTCGTTCTATATGTATCCCAAAAGTTATGAAAGATGAATTAGACCGTGAACACTTCAGATAGAGGCGTTACGAGATAAACGAATGGATGTTTCTACACAAATATTTGTAGAGAATCGGCTCTGATTCGATAACCTCATATAACATGCGTCAACTTATTTTCTGAACAAATAAAAACCGAGGCCGACGCTATAGGGGATCGCAGCGGCCATATCTATATTTATTGCCCAAACAAACACTGACTAGGATAAATTTCGTAATCGGGCACGGCAAACCGCGATAATACGCCTTAATAACGATTCGCAAAAGGACGACAAATAGGCGAGCAGAAACACTCTGCAAATAATTTACAAAATGGTTTCTGACAAGTTCAAGCCTTTTAATTGCCCACTCCATTATGTAAAAATATTCTGGACTAATGGTTTATATGTAAAAAATGAGTATTTGCCAGTCGTAACACCAATTTCCGCCACTCAGACTGTGAAGAACACCTCATATTGGAACCAATAGCTTCACAGTCTGATGTCGTACACGTCAGCAAGCGACCTCACCCACAGGACCGGTTCCAACTTAGAATGGACTCGCCCAAACTCCACACAGCCCCTTCCGTTCCAGCTTATGGGTGTCATTGTGAAAGTTTGCATGCTTTAAATAGGTCTAAAACTCACCAAAACTTCCAGATATCGAATCCAGCATATAATCCAGTAATTTCTAGCACTTTCACCGCACTTTATGGGACCCGGAATCTTCCAAGAAATTCCTTTAAAGTCTAGGATTTCAAGTATCAGCGCGACTGTACAAAGTCTTTGGCCTCGAATATAGCCCTCTTTGTGTACGAGTGCAGCTGCTTTTCATTGGGTGTGGCATCGACCAGTCATGTAAGGCTTGCAAATCGACAGAGAGGCGGAGCCTTACTTTAATTTCGTTGATGGTGGGGTTTGAGGGGAAGACGACTTTGCCCTCCCGGTGGGGATAGTGAACAACAGCGGCGCACCTGGTCTTTCATCAACTTTTGTGATAAATATGGAGATGCCTGCTGGATAGGTTGGAATCAATTGGTTGAATTGGATTTGCTGCCCAGCATGGGGCTTTTAGACATTTTGTAGGGGGTGAAATTGTTGATGAGAGTCTATCTTTATAGGAAGACGGAATATTCGCCATCTTCACTTGGTGAACGTGACGTGCGCCGGATAATTGGATTGGGTTGTTTTGTTTAACTCAGAATAAAAAATTGGTTCAAGCACTGACGTGAAGTCAGAAGCTTTTGCGCGTATGTTCTATTGTCCATTCTTCTGTATTGGACACCCTTAATCGAATTTGCCATGGTAAATTATGTTGTCCATTCTCCTTTATTGGACACTCTTAATTCGAATTTACTATGGTAAATTCGAATTAAGTGTCCAATACAGGAGAATGGGCAACATAATTTACCATGGTAAATTCGATTAAGGGTGTCCAATACAGAAGAATGGACAATAGAACATACGCGCAAAAGCTTCTGACTTCACGTCAGTGCTTGAACCAATTTTTTTTTTCGTGATTTTTTTGAAATTTTCTAGGGGTACGGTTCTTAAAATTTTTTTTTTTCGTCATTTTTGTCAAATTTTCTAGGGGTACGGTTCTTACAAAATTTTAAACACGTCTTTATGTTGATTTTCTACTACTAGTTACCAAGCACCATTCCGATCGAATATTTATTTTTTGAGTTATTAAGGAAATAATATTCCAGGTGGGTATAACTCGGAAACCATTAGACCGATTTTGCCCAAAAACGAACTCAACTCTCCCTTTCGGATACGCAACCTACCTTGAAAATTGCAAGTCCCTATCTCCTTTCGTTCGAAAGTTATCGAGGTAACGGTCACCCATTTACTGAACTCACACAAGAATGCTCGAATCTCCAACAATATTTAACCGATCGTATTAAAACTTGAAACTTGGCAGTAGAGTTAGGTTATGAAGACTCTTGCCAAATTTCAGCAATTTCAAACGGATAGTTACTGATTTATAGAATTTTTCTTTTTTATTTTCAATGATTTATGAAAAATTTTCTACAAATGCTATCCCCACCAAATTTTGCGAACATTTTCGCGTTGGCATTATACAACTAATAACCATGTTCGAATTCAATCGGTTCAGTATTTTTCGAGTTAATGAGGAACAAAAACCACCAAATTTCAGAAAATTTCAGATGGCTATAACTCTAAAATCGTTTGGCCGATTATGCTCATAAACAAACTGAAATGTCGCGTTCTGGTGCACATCCTAACCTGAAAACTTGAAGCCGCTATCTCATTCCGTTCTCAAGTTACCGTGACAACAAAAATATTTTTTAATAATTTTTTTAAAATTTTCTAGTCATACGATTCGCACAAAATTGCACAAACGTGCTTAGGTTCATATTCTACAACTACCCATCAAGTTTCAATTCGATCGGATGTATATTGGTTGAAAACAAAATTATTACTCGGAAACCACTGGGTTGATTATGCCCATTAACGAACTTGTCCGTCGTATTGGGATGCGCCACCTACCCTGAAAATTTCAGGTCGCTAGCTCCTTTAGTTCTCAAGTTATCGTGGAAACGGCCGGACGGCCGTACGGCCGGACGGACAGAATCAAATTTGACCTCGAATTCTTCATTGGGGAGTCGAACTTAATCGTTTGAGACCATTTTCGTCAAAAAATTCCAAAGTTACAGACATTTGGGCAAAACTATAACGCGATGTTCCCCAGAACATACGCGCAAAAACTATTGTTTGAAAATGTGCCTTACTTGATATGAATAAATTGTTATTCATTTTCCTTACCCCAGAAAATTATTCATACTATTATTAGATAGATCTTTGCTATCATACCTACAAATACTCAGTGCATACTTTTAACTTACTCACGACTAAAATATAACAGGTATTAATTTTTGTTGGGGATTTTAAAATATTGCAGAATCAAGCAGCTAGATTTTGTTATAATAATCTAAACCAAAACGAAATGCCACATGTGACATTGAATTTAAAACCTGTGAAAAAAGAATCTTTTTTCGTGATATTCGATATCGAATGGATTTTAGGAAGTGATACTTGGACGAACATTAAGAGGGGTATATATGGAAAGGTTTAACGGGTAATTCCGCAAAAGGAGCAGATTAAAAATAATTCTGCTGGTACCTGCCGACACGTGTTTCTGCTAGTTGGCTTCTTCAGGACAGGGCAACCAAGAAACCAAGGAAAAGATGGAAATCAAAGTGATATATTACTCCGCATGATCCATATTTCTATATTAAGAGGGGTGTTCCATATAATTTTTTGTTCTTGACCCCTTCCTTCCAAGTTATTACCTTTAAAATCGGGAAAACCCTCTAGACGTTATAAAAAGTTGAACATTAAAAATATTAGTCATTAAGACTTCATCTGACACCAACCTTCTAGATATTAGTTAATATTAATGAATTTGACAGCAGCTTACTTAATTTTTTGAACAAATTATAACGTCTGTGCATTTATTTGAAAAATGTCTGTGTAAAATTTTATTTTTTTGTACTCTTCGAAAAAGTCAGGATACAAAAAAGTTGCATACCTATTGATTTTGTTTTCTTGAATCATTTTTTTAATTTGAAAAATATTGAAGTATCAAAGAGTTCTCATGCAAAATATAGTAGGGGTTGGTTTTTCCACCCCTTTATGATGAAATTTCAGCGTTGAAAGAACTGTCGAGAAGCGTTAGCTGACTGCCAAATTTAATTCTACTAAATTGTTCCTGATAGATATTCAATAAATACAACATTTTTCCCCCAATTCCAAAGGACAGCAACTTGGAAGAAACAACAAAATGATAGGTATAAAAGAACACCCTTATTTTTCGACGAAGTAGTACCTCCTAAAATATTTTGCATCAATTTAGAAACACCCTGCATATGTAAGTAGTAGGTTCCAAAAAATTTGAAGTCCATAGAATATTAGATGATATAAGTAGGTAGGTAACTATGAATTTGAACAAGCACACCAAAGCAGACTGATCTCAAATCAGTGCTTTTCCAATTTTTCAAAATATTCCATCGACTTTCTCCGAATATAGTTGATAGGGTTAAAAATTAACCCAATCTAATGCCATACTCACGAAATATCCATAGCTGATGAAGTCAGTTGAGATGAAATTGTGTTTTTAGGGTTAATGACATTGGGGTTTATATCTTTAAACCGCCCCGGATAGGTTACAACTATACTCTCATCTGTCGTTTTTTAATAGAGTGGGAATAAATCCGAAATTTCGGATGCAAGCACTAATGAGTTTAATCGTAGGCATTCGAAATCTGGAATTTGTATCACTCTTATGCGCTGACTTCCCTTGTTTTCTGTATAAAAGCTGTCATCACAGCATGGATAATTTCCGAAGTTTTACTGAATTCAATAGCCTCTAGAGGAAACGAATATCAGCAGTAGGCAATGTCTTAAGAACCGATAAATTTCTCAACACTTCAGTTGGTGAATGCATTTGAGCATTTGTTCTGAAGTCTTTTACAGGAAATAGGCAATAAAATATATACAGGGTGAGTCTTTGACTGCATTAATTTTAACCAAAGATTCCTCTCTTCAAATGAAACACTTTTTTCATTTACCATTTTTCCAGATTCGGCTCAGGTAAAAAGTTACAAGCGTTTAAAGATTTCACAATGTGCTAATACACTCCCGCATATAAATTATCTATGACATTGTTGGCGGACGAGAATAAGGCATGGTAACGAGGTTTACAGCTTGATTCGGGATTCCAACGCTCAGGGACGGATCCTTAAAAGTAGTGAAATTTCTGGAGTTTTCCATTTTAAAACATTCAATGAAGAATATCTCGAAAACGGTGCGTTTAAGGAGAAATGATGAAGAATAATATAATGTTCTAAAACGATGGAATATTCTTGAAATGACTCAAGAAAAACTTTATATGCTTTCTTTATGCTAATTTCGTTTAGTTTTATGAATCCACAGTCCATAACTAGAGAAACCAGTAGAAGTAGAAAATAACTAATATTTGGAAAATATGTATCATAGTTATAGGAAACTTTACACCAACATTCATTTTATTCGAAAAAAGGATGTCAAAGCTACAAAATGAAAACTGATTTTTTTTCAAAATTTCAACAGCCTGTATCTTTTTACCTGAGCTGATTTTGGAAAAATGTTAAATGAAAAAAGTGTTTCATTTGATGAGAGGAATCTTTGGTTAAAATTAATGCAGTGGTCAAAGACTCACCCTGTATTTTTGAAAAATAATTTTTGGATGGGTCTAGTCTTTGCAAAAATATTCCATTTTTGCAGAAAAAGTATGTTCTGGTTGAAAAAACGATTTTATTATCAAATATGAAATTGGCGCCAAAACGGTTGGTACATCCTGATCCTTATGATTTCACCATTTCGCTGTCATCAGAAAATAAGGAGTTATTGCAATAATTTAGTTATTCTGTGTGTTCAAGATGAATTCTTAAGTTTACAGGTGTTGTGGCTTCCTATTTGTACCTAAAAACAATTCAATAAAACTCCAAACAAATTATTTATTCACGTATTAATAAGAAATTAACAGCTTGGAATGGCTCGTCGAGATTCCGAAGAAATATCTCCGAATTCTGATTGAATTACAATTTTTCCTCAAAACTTTTATATTTCAGAAACTTGGTACTTTTGGAATTATTTTATTTCAGAATTTGATGCTCAACGCACTTTTTCACGTGTTAACGCATCCCTTATTCAGTATTATATACAGGGTCCCCCAAGTTTGAGTGCCTATTAGACGTTTCTGGAAAACTGGACACATTTTAAATCTGAAAATTGGGATTATGATATTGCTTGAAATTCTCTACAAAGCACTTCCGGTTATACAGGGAGTGAAAATAAATTTGATGAAAAAATTACTTTTTCAAGTTTTGCATTCCTGGTATGATCAAGTATTCAATGCTGAATCTGAATACATTTCTGTTAAAAACATTGTATTTATTCGAAAAGGTTTCAAAATATCGAAAAAAAAGTCAAATATGTCATGCATCTTTTGAATTTCAGAAATATCATTACAGGGTGTTTCAAATTTTGTGTCGAAAATTGTGATCAAACATTGGCCATAACTTCTGTTTTTCAAATTAGAACCTTATTTTTTTATGATTGCGTTGAATTCTGCGGTGAAAAATAATTATAGTTTTCTAACATGATTATGCTCCTAAATTGAAAAAAAAAATTATTGAATTTAGGAGGATAATCATGTTAGAAAACTATCATTATTTTTCACCGCAGAATCCAACGCAATCATAAAAAATAGGGTTCTAATTTGAAAAACAGAAGTTATGGCCAATTTTTGATCACAATTTTCGACACAAAATTTGAAACACCCTGTGATGATATTTCTTAAATTCAAAAGATGCTTGACCTTTCCACATTTTGCATTTTGCCCAAATGTCTGTAATTTTCGAATTTTGTGACGAGAATGGTCTCAAACGACTAGGTTCAACTCACCGATGAAGAATTCGAGGTCAAATTTGATTCTGTCCGGCCGGCCGTTGCCACTATAACTTGGGAACGAAAAGAGATAGAGTCTTGAAATTTTCAGGGTAGGGGGTGCATCAAAATACGACGGACTGAGTTTGTTAATGGGCATCACGGTTTCCGAGTAATAATTTTGTCATCAACCAATACAGTTCCGATCGAATTGAAACTTGGTAGCGAGTTGTAGAATACAAATACGAAGACGTTCGTGACATTTTTTGAGAATCGTGTCGCAAGAAAATTAAAAAAAAATTTTTTAAAAATATTATTTACGTCACGATAACCTGAGAAAGGAAAAAGATAGTGACTTGCAATTTTTAGGGTAGGTTGTGAATCAGAATGCGACCTTTGTATTCATTAACAGGCATAATCGGCTAAACGGTTTTGGAGTTATACCCATCTGAAATTTGGTTTTTATTTGCTCAATAACTCTAAAAATCCAGAACCGATCCTATTCAAACTTGGTTACTAGTTGTAAAATGCCGGCTCGAAAATTCTTGCAAAATTTCGCAATAATCGTATCACTAGAAAAGTAAAGAATAATAATTGAAAATCATTGAAAAAAATTCTATAGAGTAGAAACTATTCGCCCGACATCACTGAAATTTTGCGAGAGCCTTCAAAACCTAACTCTACTACCAAAATCCAAGTTTGAATAAGATCGGATGTATATTTTTGAAGATCCGAGCATCCTTGGGTAAGTTCAGTAGTTGGATGGGTGACCGTTGCCTCCATAACTTTCGAACGAAAAGAGGTAGGGAGTTGAAATTTTCAGGCTTGGTTGCGCATCCGAATGGGAGAGTTAAGTTCGTTGTTGGGCATAATCGGCCCAACAGTTTCGGAGTTATAACAATCTGTAATATTATTTTCTCCATAACTCAAATAATACAGACCCGATCGAATTGAAACTTGGTATCTAGTTGTAGAATATCGACATAAAGACGTTTGTGGTATTTTGTGATGATTGCACCACTAGTAAATTTTAAAAAAATTAAGAAAAAATATTATATATCTCACGATAACTTGGGAACAGAAAGAGATAGCGATTTGCAATTTTCAGGGTTGGTTGCGCAGCCGAATGTGACATTTGAATTTGTTTATAAGCATTATCGACCAACGGTTTTGGAGTTATACCTATCTGAAATTTGGTTGTTATTTTCTCAATAACTCGCAAAATACAAAACCGTTCCCATTCAAACATGGTGACTAGTTGTAGAATGTCAACGCGAAAATTCTTGCAAAATTTCGTGGTAAATTCGATTAAGAGTGTCCAATACAGGAGAATGAACAATAGAACATACGGGCAACCTGACTTCACGTCAGTGCTTGAAGCATTTTTTTTTTTCATCTTGCCATGTTACTTGACTACGTCCATGTGAAACGTCCGCCCCTTTTCGGCCTCCGCCGCTGTCCCCCGTAGTGGGAGATCTCATCCAATAGTCAATGTCCCAGTGATCGGCCAGATGTTCGGCGTCGGATCGGGTTCAGGAGCATGGCATTTACGTTGGTCGCGCATGCGCCCCAGTGCCGTGCGTGAACGATTGGTAGGAGTGATACGGACCGTGTGATTTGTGTCATGCACGTGAGTGTTCTCTTTTACCACTTGACATGGCTAATGGCTGGGACGGTGATTGGACGAGTCGCCGTCTCCCCGTTAGGGGCTAATGGGCTATCGGGGCTTTTATGGGCTTATCAATTGGTCACAGGGTGCTTTGATCATTAATTCGACAAGATTGGGATGTTGGATTATGATTGACTAACTGCCCGTCCCGGCTTCGCACGGTTGAAATGCTGAAACTAAATATACTACAGAATGTCTTTATTTAGTGACCGACCGAAAGTTCGGTTTCGGCCAGTTTCGGCCTTAGTTTCGGTTTCGGCCCAAAATGGCCGAAACTTGAATGTTCGTGAATTATCCTGGTCGTTTGGCCTGGAGTTATAAGTAGGTATACTACATAATTGTCGTACGAGTTATTGTGATCTATCTTTGTTAAGACTGAGAATTCACGAGAATTCACTTTAATGATTATTAATTAGATTACATAGGGTGATTCCAAATAAGACGTGAAACTTGTAGTATGACTCATTAGCTGTAGTTTAATCCATATTTATTAATAACTGAAAAACAACGGTTTTTGGAGTTCGGGTGATTTTTAAAAGATTTCTGAACTTATAGTACATATTTCGTTAATTTTTTCTACGTTGACCAAATTTGGTGATAATTTTGGTTTATTTTCTTCAGAAAAGAATATGATATGTACGAAAAAAGCAAAACTATGCTGTATAAGAGGTTGAAAAAGATTTGGTATGATTTGAAATGTGGTATACGAATAAATGAAAAATCAATTTCTAATATCAATTTGTCTGCAACTTTCGAATTTCACAATTTGTATGCCTAAATCCAAAATTATTTTAAAAACTTACCAAATTCTTTCTTCATTCGTTAGATTGCTTAACTAGTTTCGTTTCAGCAGATTTTTTATAAGGAACCTTTTTAATGTCCGGCATTTAAAATAGTGAATGTGTATCAAAAGACAGCGTGAGTAAATTTCAGGCGGAAAATAACAACTGAAGACATCAGAAAGACGGCACGTGCTAGCCTATGGAATGGTGGAACATAATTTATGAATACATTTTCTAATGTAATTTCGAGCTTAGTTGCAACAAAAAAATATGAATTCGTTATTTCCCTCTATTTGCATCTTATATCCCCTTTCAAATCATACTAATTCTTTTTCAACAGAACCAGTACTCAAATATCTCGGAAACCGTTGATTTTTGGTCCTCAATAAAAATGGCTCAAACCACAGTAAATGATCCATACTAACACCTCCTCTAAGGTTCACGTCTGATTTGTAATCACCCTGTATACTTCGACTGATTATTTTGATAACTTGGTAATACCAAAATAATAAATAAAGATCTCAAAAAAATGTCTTTTCATTTTATTTAACACTCCTTAACTATTTTTATGTATATGCGAATAAAATTGTAAAAAATACAGTAGATTTCAGTATGAAATATAAAGTTTCGGTTTCGGTTTCGGCCGAAACTGAGACCCTGGCCGAAAGTTCAGTTTCGGTTTCGGTTTCGGCTGAAATACCACTTTCGGTCGGACACTACTTTATATACAACGTTCACAGCATTTTTCTCGTTAGACAATACAAACATATTTCTGAAATTCAAAAGATGCATGACCTTTCCACATTCTTCCCCTTCGATGTTGTAAAAACGGTTCACGCTCATGATGTTTAAAATAAGAATAATGAACATAATAGGTACTGAGTTAACAAATTTGACTTTTTTTCCAGTTTTTTTTTCGATATTTTGAAAACTATTCGAATTAATACAATGGTTTTAACAGAAATGTATTCAGCATTGAATACTTGATCATATCAGGAATGCAAAATTTGAAAAAATTCTATTTTCATTAAATTTATTTTCACTCCCTGGATAACCGGAAGTGGTTGGGCTTCGAAAAGATTTTAGCTCTGTAGAGAAGTTCAAGCAATATCATAATACCAATTTTCTGATTTCAAATATGTCCAGTTCTCCAGAAACGTCTTCTAGGCACTCGAACTTGGGACACCCTGTAGATGATGGAATGATAGATGATGGAAATATATTATATTTCCATCATCATATGGATTATCCAAGGGGGTAATTATATTATCCTATAATTGGTTATTTTGCATTGAATCATACTTTGTTTGTTAGAGCAGAAATACATTTCACATGTCTGTTATAGGTAGATAAGATTACATGTATCAACAGTGAGCACAGATAGTTAGAATTCGCATTCAACATGGAAGTACCTATACCTACATGTGATGTTTTATTGAAATTTAGAAAAATCATATCTCCGAAAGTATCAGCTTATTAGAGTTGAAAATTATATCAATGGATTCTTATGATGAAATTGCAGCTTAAAAAAAATTTAATTGAAAATTTGAAATATAAAAAAAATTTTTTTTTTCGTTGCTCCGGAACCATCCTGCCGATTTCGCCCAATAACAAATTTAACCTAGATATTTATCTCCCAAACCTACTCTGAGAATTTTAACTGTCTAGCTTATTCCGTTCGAGAGTTATCGTGTAAACCGACGGCCGGACAGAATCGATTTCGACCGCGGATTCTTGATCAGTGAGTCGAATATTATGGTAGAACTGCATCTTAAAAAAATTAATTTGAAATTTGTTATGTAAAAACAATTTTTTTTTCGTTACTGCGAAACCATCAGTCTGATTTTGCTCAATCAAGAAACTTAACCGAGATATTGATGTCCCAAACCTACTATCAGTGAAAGTAGGTATTGGTTTCTCAGAGTTGGAAACGATATCAATGGATTCTTATGATAGAACTGCATCATAAAAGAATGCAGCTGCAATAAATTCATCAATTGAATAATATCGAAAATGTATTGAGGTGGGTGGACCACATTTCGAACAATTTCTTCAACTCATATTTTCATTGTACTTTGTTGTCGTTTAATCTGTTGTTTCTTCCATTTCAGTTTCATTAAACCAATTATTATTGAATTTTTTTTTATTTCTCTCAAAAACAGTACCTCGCACAGAAATATCGAAGAAGTAATTTTTTCCCACAAATTGAATAAAGTTATGAAAATTGGTTTACATTTTGAGAACAAACAATATTGCGTAACAATTTTTTCTTGATAAATATACAGTAATAAGCTAGTACGGACACCATTGGCAAAATATGTATAAATAATGTTTTCCATTGTAAAACATGCTTTCTCGATGCTATATAGGTTCTACAAAATTACAACAATTAATAAATCTGATTTTTTTTAATGGTGTCGAAGAGAATCTTCGACCATGGACGCTATTTTGAGAATCTAATTGTTGATATTATTTGCATGGTGAATTAACGAGCTCACATGGCTTCTGACTGAAAATTACGAATTACGAAAATTTTTGATTTTAGGTACAGATTTCGGATAATTGAAGTTTCGGATAATGCGGAGATTGAGAAGAAGCATAAACTATGATGTATTCTGTATAGGAAACATTTATTAAATGATAATAAAACATTTAAATAAAAAACAACAAAACAAATATAAAAGTTCATAAGTACTAACTTGAATATGATTGAATTGGAAAAAGTAACTAGGTATACTTTCATATAGATGTTATAAATTCTAACAAAACATAATATGTACTCTCAAGCATTTGTATACCTTTTATATGACAAATAAAAATAAAATAATAATTGCATTCTACATACATTTTAATAATTAAAAATTTTTTTGTATTCATTTTTATGAGTTCAAGAAAAAATATTACAATTTCGGATTATCCGAAATGATTCTTACGATACCTCCCCATTATCCGAAATTGTAATATTTTTTCTTGAACTCATAAAAATGAATACAAAAAAAAATTTTAAATTATTAAAATGTATGTAGAATGCAAGCTATTATTTTATTTTTATTTGTCATGTATAAGGTATACAAATGCATAAGAGTAGATATATATTATGTTTTTTTGGAATTTATAACATCTATGAAAGTATAGTTACTTTTTCCAATTCATACATTATATTCAAGTTAGTACTTATGAACTTTTATATTTGTTTTGTTGTTTATTATTTGAATGAAAATTTAATAAATGTTTCCAATACAGAATACATCATAGTTTATGCTTCTCCTCAATCTCCGCATTATCCGAACCTTCAATTATCCGAAATCTGTAGGTACCTAAAATAAAAAATTTTCGTAATTCGCAATTTTCAGTCAGAAGCCATGTGAGCTCGTTAATTCACCATGCAAATAATGTCAACAATCAGATTCTCACAATAGCGTCCATGGTCCAAGATTCTCTTAGACACCATTTAAAAAAAATCAGATTTATTAATTGTTGTAATTTTGAAGAACCTACCTATATACCATCGAGAAAGCATGTTTTACAATGGAAACATTGTTTATACATATTTTGACAATGGTGTCCATACTAGCTTATTACTGTATATTCATCAAGGAAAAATTGTTACGCAATATTGTTTGTTCTTAAAATGTAAACCAATTTTCATAACTTTATTCAATTTGTGAGATAAATTACTTCTTCGATATTTCTGTCCGAGGTACTGTTTTTGAGAGAAAAAAAAATCAATAATAATTAATTTAATGAAACTGAAATGGAAGAAACAACATATTAAACGACATCAAAGTACAATGAAAATATGAGTTGAAGAAATTGTTCGAAATGTGGTCCACTCACCTCAATACATTTTCGATATTATTCATTAATGAATTTATTGGAGCTGCTGCTTGATTCTTTCTTAAAATTACGTTAAACGTGACTCGTGAGTATTTTCGTTTATTATTAGATATTAAAATTACAGATGTTTTTTGTGAATTGTCAACTCATAGTTTCTCATGGTACAACCGTACGATTGGACTGATTTGTTTCATAGAAACTGCCCTCGAGATGAACTATTGAAAATAAACCACAGCTATACAGAGTTTTTTTTTATCTCATGACACAATTGTATGATTGAACCGATTTATGTCCTTCCTGCCACCACAAACAAAGCACCTTTTATTTTCGACCCAACAGTCAATGTATCTATTTGAATGGGACCTTAAGCCACCACAAATTAAGCACTGTTTATTTTTGAACCAATAGTGAATGTATGTATTCGAATGGTACCTTATGCCACCGCAAACACAGCACTGCTCATTTTCGAACCAACAGTGAATGTATGTATTTGAATGGGTCCTTGCGCCATCACAGGCAAACTAATGGTTTGAGATCATTTTCATTTATATTCTTGGACATATTTGATTTTTTTTTCCTGGAGCGATTTGGGCGACTAGTACCTACTTGAATGGGTAACCGCTCTGGCTATAAATTTGGACAGCGCGCCAAAGCTCCTGGTCACAGTGTTTTTCCAACTTGTTGAATATAAGTCTGTTCCTCTGTGAATAGATTAATTGGTTCAAACTAACTTTTTGGTTTTTTCTTTACTTCGATCAGGTACGGACCTAAGAGGGGGGTAAAAAATTGTTATAAAATGTGAAGGAATTGACAGCCTGGCCGGATAAATGCAAAGCAGGCGGATAATAGGGAGGGGATAACATGGAATATCACCAGGTACCCTTGTAAACATTTATCATAATAGCCTTATCCCAAAGCGGGTAGCTCTCTAGATATTTCAATTTCAGCGACTGGAGTATATATGTCATAGTCGAGCGGCATTTTGAAAAGCTTTTATTTCTATTGAATTCAGCAACGTAAATATGTGAGTAGGCAGATTGCTCCTTTGTTTTATTAATAGGGGGTGGGGGTGATCTCCCCAATGTTGAACGGAGTTGGCAAATTTTCAAAGCCGTTGGAAAAACTTTGAAGCAGTTGAACATCCCCCCTGCCCCAGTCTTCAGTTTTTTTTAATGTAATCCTTCATGGATAGTTGAAAAATTTTAAATGCTTCCCACCCCCCCACTAAAATTTGGCATTGGCCCATCCCTGACTTCGATTACTATCAATGGTTGATTGGCTATGAAGAGTCTTTCTACACTGCGGCCAAGAAGATACGAGTATATTGAGTATTCTTGCAATAATACGGTTGTTAAAATACAAGAGACACACTGTAAATCAACAATATTCATCTTCATGTTTGCAACTTCTATATACCGATAAAAAACCAACCCCCATCCGAGTCCTCTCCCCCGATCCTCTCACCTGCGAACTGAAACACCCCAATTACTCTCCTTACCACTCCGTCTTATTCGTTTAACCCCTTCCCGGCGCGATCTCGCGAAAGGTCCGCGGGGGTGGAAGTGGTTGCGGGGGTTAACTGGAGGGTAAGAAGCCAATGCGGGTCGCGGCCTCCCGCGGCGCGCACGCGTTGCCCTGTAGCGCAGTCATTGGCTTTCTGCCGGCGAGTGCGCACGGGTTGTTTTCCTGGGGGGGTAGTTGTAGGGGAAGTATCAGCGCGGAGATGCTAATGCTCGCGGATCGCTAGGGTGGATTCGAAGGGTTGTATCGTATGTTAATCTTTTTAATTTGCATGCTGGGATGGAATTGTGCGAGTGGTAGAGAATGTCGAGGGGTTGATTGGGAGGTTTATAAAATGGTGGTTGACAAGTTGTTTGTCTCAGTTTGTTACTTTACATTACAATTCTTGTCGAAACTTTTCTACCCCTTATTTAGTCAAAGTCTGGATTTCGTTGAATAACTTCCTGCTGTTTAATATATGTATTTATTGTTTGGCGCTCTTGTCCCTCGGAACAGAGTGCTTATCAATTTGCCCAAATGTCTGTAATTTTTGAATTTTTGGCTGAAAATGGTCTTGGACGATTTGGTTTGACTCACTGATCAAAAATCTGTGGTCGAAATCGATTCTGTCCGACCGTTCTTCCGTCCGTCCGGCTGTTAACACGATAACTCTCGAACGGAATGAGCAAGACAGTTAAAATTTTCAGAGTAGGTTTGAGGGATGAATATCTCGGTTAAGTTCGTTGTTGAGCAAAATCGGTCTAATAGTTTCGGAGTAACTAAAAAAAATTTTTTTTCTATGTATTCACAGAATGTGAACACAGAATCTGTCTGTGAGCACTATTCATAAATGTCATCTTTTCTAGCTATTAGAGATTGTCAATTCATACTTCATAGTTGTTATTTTCTCTTGGAAAGCAAGTATTCGATTCTTGAATTTGTGAATATATATACAAGACTGTTTTGATGTAGTTTATGGAGGCAATAGGAAAGAAGAACATAATGGAATCATCAAAAGAAATTACTGTTCGTTGACCACTGAGGTTAATATTACCTTTTACTTCCTCAAGTAGTGTGACATGTTCCTATATACAGTATTTACATAATGTTGCTAGCAAATAAATACTGAAATATGGATCTACATTTGTGTATCAATCATTATTTCTTGAGTTAAGGTTCATAATACAGAAAATAATGTGTTAGTGGTATGAACTATTAAATTATGAAAAGAGGATAGTATTTTATTAATATATTTTGAACTATTAAAATGATTTGTTCGTAATCCTCTACTACATTGTAGATTGCTATTTTTTTAAAGATAATTTTTGAAGCATTTTTTTTTAAACGACACTTTTTGTAAAATTTTATTTCTTTCATGATGCAGTTCTATCATAGGAATCCATTGATATAATTCCCAACTCTGAGGAACCAATACTTTCGGAGACATAATTTGTCTGTTTGAACAAGAGCGCCAAAAAGCTCCTGTCCGCAGGGCGTGAACCAATTTTTTTTCTGTTCAATACAATCTGGTGATGTTTGTTATAATTTCCTCGGATACCTTGGGAATCTTACAGCGGAAAAAAATATGTGTAGCCCATCCTGAAAATTTCACAGTAGGTATAGAAATAGAATAGAAATAGAAATATATATTCATCGTTTGTGACACTCCAAAAAATGGATAGGACAAGTCGATCACTTATTCTAAGAAGTGTGTGTAAGATTATCTTGCAATTATCACATAAAAAACATCTCAAAAAGCACTCAAGTCTAGAGCTTTGCATGCGAAATCGATCTAGCTGAAATTAGGTACTCGATTGTAAAATGGTGGCTTGAAGGTAGGTATGTACGGAATTTCAGCGGATTCTGACGAATAGTTTCTGAAATAATTTTTTTTTAAATTATTTTTCTAGACTCAAAATATATAAATCCGATACAATTAAAACTTGCAACTTACTCGTAGAATGCCAACAAGCAATTTTTGAGAAATTTCGTGAATATCGTATGATTTGAAAACAAAATTTTTTTTCTTAAAAAATTTTGTATTTCAGAATCTATGCATCAGAATCCGGTCAAATTCCTCACATACCTTCGAGTCACCATTTCACAATCGAGTACTGAATTTTAGCTCGATCGACTCTGTGTGAGGCGTGAATAGAATATACAATTATATGTTTAGAATTTGAACAAATTCTGACGGATAATTTCTGAAATATAAATTTTTTCAAGAAAAAATTGGTTCAAGCCCTGTGACAGGAGCTTTGGCGCTCTTGTTCAAACTTTGACAACTATATCTCTGAAATTATTGGACTCTGGGAATGATATAAATGGATTCTTACGATAGAACTACATCATGAAAGAAATTAAATTCAAATAGATCGATTCTCCCCAATAAATCGCATCTTAAAAAAAATTCAATTTGAAATTTGTAATGTAAAAAAATATTGTTTTTCGTTACTATGAAACCACCAGGCTGATTTTGCCCACTAACGAACTTAACCAAGATACTTATCTCCCAAACCTACTCTGGAAATTTCAACTACCTAGCTCATTCTGTTCAAGAGTTTTTGTAGAAAAAAATTTAAAAATAAAAAAAAAATGTGTACACTTTACGGCAACCCGATCAATACAAAACTTCGCATGCATATAAAGGTAATCATTCTACAATTTGATGCTAAATTTCAGATAGATCGAGTTATCAGTTTCGGAAATATTCATAAAAAATATTTTTACTGAAAACGGCCATAACTCCGAAACCGCTTGGTGGATTTCGCCCGTTAACGAACTTGTCCGAGATATTTACGCTCCAAACCTACCCTGCAAATTTCAATCCTCTAACTCCTTTCATTCGAGAGTTATCGTGTTAACGGCTTGACGGACGAGCGGACAGAATCGAAATCGACCTCGGATTCTTGATCAGTGAGTCGAACCAAATCGATTAATACCATTTTTAGCCAAAAATTCGAAAATTACAGACATTTGGGCAAATTAATAAGCACTCTGTTCCGAGGAACAAGAGCGCCAAAAAAAATTCATATTTTTGTTCTAGTGATACGATATTCACGAAATTTCTCAGAAATTTGTGCGTTGGCATTCTACAAGTAATTAACAAGTTTTAATTGAATCGGATTTGTATATTTTGAGTTATTGGGGAAATAAAAACAAAATTTGAGATGGGTATAACTCCGGAACCGTTTAGCCAATTATGCCCAGTAATGAACGTAACTGTCCCATTAGGATGCGCAACCTACCCTGAATTTCAAGTCGCTACCTATATCCGTTAGAAAGTTATCGTGGCAACGATCACCCACCAAGCTACTGAACTCATCCAAGACTGCTCGGATAATTATAGATCTGATCTGGTTCGAATTTGAAAGTTGGTTGTAAAGTTAGGTCTCGAACATTTCAGCGATATCGCACGGATAGTTTATGAGAACAGGATTTGTTTCAAGTTTCAAGTTTTTAAAAAAATCGTAGTGATACGATCCTCACAAAATTTTGTCTTTGTGTCGGCATGCTACAACTAGTTACCATGTTTCAATTCGATCGGATCTGTAATGTTTAAAAACAAAATTTGTACTCGGAAACTGTTTGGCCGATTATGCCCGTTAATGGACTTAACCGTCACATTCGGATCGCATCTCTTTCCGTTCAAAAGTTATCGTGACAACGGACGGCCGGACGGAATCGAATTTCACCTTGAATTCATCACAAGTGAGTCGAACATAATCGTTTGAGATCATTTTAAGCAAAAAAATCGAAAATGATTGCTAGCTGTCTTCTTGAACATACGCGCAAACAAGGAGTTAAGCTGCCGCACCCTGTTTCTCCATTTGAGAACTAGATCTATTGCTCATAGAACATTGCGATGAAATGTTTGGGATGCAGTATGACAAAAGCGATGTATGTTTGGAGTTTTATGTTTGTCGAATTTCCTAAATTTGCTTAAAATTAATTAATTGGTCAGGTTGAATTTCTTGGTATGCGTTTGGACACTACTCTCACCTGGGTGCCCCATGCAGATGAATTGGAATATTTTTGCTCTGAGGGTTTTGTCGCATTCTCTCTCTGTAGTAGTTTTAAAAACTGTTTATCACGCATTAATTGAGTCTAGGCTGAAATATTGTGTCTTGTTGTGGGGAAATTGTGCAAGACGTGATGACATTTTCAGATTGCAGAGACGTGCCATCAGGTTGGTGGGTGGTCTACGCTACGATACAGAGACTGTTGTAAGGAGTCATTTAAGGTTTTAGGTATACTGACCTTTCCTTCCATTTTCATCCTTGAGAATTTGCTGTATGTTCGGGATAATATTGAAAGATATCGCCTGCAGTCTGATATTCATGAGTACAACACAAGAAACAATTCGTGTATTAGAAAAGACTTCTTCAGGCTGCGGAGATCACAGCAGAGTCCGGACTACTGCGCAACTTCCCTATATAATGGATTACCTGGTTGGGTGAGAAGATCGGCAAGGACTGAATTTAAATCAAAGTTAAAAGCTATTTTAGTGGAAAATGCTTTTTATTCACTGGATGAGTTTCGTGCTTTCAGAATCAGCCAATTTTGAGCTGTTTTATATTCAATTTGTTCTTGTTCGCCTGTGAATCTGCAAACGTTGTATACATACATATTTGTGTATTTTATTTTATTAACCCACTTAAGACCATGATCCTTTTAAAAGGATCACTACAAAAGTCTGTAATACAAGAGTTCGGCTTTATTGTCAGGGATGGCACTGCACTCGTTACTTCCTAGGATATCTAACCAACTGTTGTTTGTTTATTTTTCATTCCATCAACAGTTCTAGAGAATCGAGTTGCTAGTTATAGAAGAGCGAATTCTCAATGGCATCTTGAGATAACTGGATTTAAGCATTCTAAGATTATTTTATGATAATTAGTTTTAATTTGACCATGAACATATTGAATATAGAATAAGGTTGATTTCCAATAAGAATTTTTTTTCATCCACTATTTCATATTCTCAAAAGTGGTACATCAATATTGTCGTCCTTTATAAAGGACCCTGGCGTTATCGGCTACTACGATTACACTGAAATAAAATTTGACAATTTGTTCACTTTTTACAGTAAAGTTATTTCAAACGTCTTTTGCGGCTCCATGAAATACTAGAGGAAATTGAAAATATGTGGAAAATAGTTTGGAGACGTCACATGAAATAATATTGCCCCCACCTGAAAATGCAAATTCCTAAGTCACATATGAAGATTCGGCAAATGAAGACGAGGTTACTGTTAACAATCTATCTGGTAGGCATCTTACAGCCGAAGCGGAAATTAGACGAAGTGATAAATATTCAGACTCTTATATGAAGATGATCTTCCCTTGGCGACCTTCGTAAGGATCACGAACATAATTCCTCAGGCAGCAAAGCGAAAAAATATATTCATGGAAAGTCGGTGAAATAATTACAAGAAATGCAACTGGCGCTTTTAGAAGATATACCGCACAGGAACTTCTTGAATCATATAAGAAAAATAGGAAAAGAGGTCCTATACGTTTGGATGCTACTTTTCATAGTCATTCGCGGTACGACAACATCGGCCATTTGGTTGTTTATCAAAATACACAACGTAATGTACCTATTGCCATGAATAGGTTAATTTCTTGTACAATTAATGTTAAGTAGGCCTTCATCGTAAACAATCCTTTCTACTTTTCGATAAAAAATAATATTGTTCTATTATAATCAATAAATATGAACTTTTCTCATATTGGATAAAACTTATAAATCCAAAGTAGTTCATATTACCAGAGTCCTTTTAAAAGGACGGCTGTTTTTTCGAAAACTAATCAAAATTTTTCAAAATGGTTTTCACTGAATATATTTGTATTCAAAATCTGAACCCAAAAATATCATCAGAATTAAAATACTTCCAAGTAAAAGATTTGGTAACATCTGGGTTAACTATATTTATATTTTATTTATACATTATATGTTGTTTTGTCAGATATACTTCATGCTTTGACTTGTGTAAGCAATTTATATTGTAGGGTAGGGTGGGGCTTAAAGGTCAGCGGGTATAAAGGTCCACCATGAGTATTTCAAATACTAGTGAAGGGTCGTTCTTTTGAACTACGTGAGTGCGGAGAGGGGACCGCGGGAGGCATTTCGAGGCAACGCTGGCAGCCGGGCGACGCCGCTAGCAGGAGATACACGACTGCGTCTCGAAAATTTTAAGTAAGTAAAATTTTTCGTTGTTATTCTTTTTGGTGTGGAACAGTAACATTTCGTTAACCAAGCTTAAACACAATTTAATAGTATACGTGGTCTAGTAGTTTTTCACGTTTTATAAATAGTTTTTAGCTACCTCAAGTAATAAATTAGATATAACCTATTAAAAATACTTGCACATGGCTGGGGTTAAAAGGTCCACGCGGACCTTTTAACCCCAGCCATGTGTAAGTGTTTATTTGACTAAATCATTCATTTGTTGGTTATTAAAAAATTTTTTTTGTTTCAGTATGCGCAACTATAAAAGAAAATCTAATCGTGGCACTAAATCTGTGGAGTTGATGCAACGTGCTGCAACAGGACCTTTTTGCCCCCGGGCTGTCCCTTTTTGCCCCCACTGGGGGGCAAAAAGAGACAGGCGACAAGGTATAGAAAAATTTAAAAATAACATATTTCCATCATGATGATTCAATCAAAAATTTGATCCTACATGGTCAGATACCTGTTTGTTTTATTAGCATTGAACATTTCGAATAAGTAGGCTTAGTTTTTCCAATATGACTTGAAATAGCCAAATTGGACCTTTAAGCCCCACTCTACCTTACTAGCACCAATAAACTGTTTCTCTCTCTCTCTCTCTCTCTCTCTCTCTCTCTCTCTCTCTATCTCTCTCTCTCTCTCTCTCTCTCTCTCTCTCTCTCTCTCTCTCTCTCTCTCTCTCTCTCTCTCTCTCTCTCTCTCTCTCTCTCTCTCTCTCTCTCTCTCTCTCTCTCTCTCTCTCTCTCTCTCTCCTCTCTCTCTCTCTCTCTCTCTCTCTCTCTCTCTCTCTCTCTCTCTCTCTCTCTCTCTCTCTCTATCTCTCTCTCTCTCTGTCTCTCTCTCTCTCATCTCTCTCTCTCTCTCTGTCTCTCTCTCTCTCTATTCATTTCAAGGTATTACTCGAATTTCGTTGGTACATACTGAATTTGATGAAGTTTTCTTCAATAGTTGAGGAGAATAGCCCAGATGTTGGTATACTGATTATATTGACCCTCCTATAGGTTGTTCGAGGAGACCTTTCATAAGCTCTTGAGAGCTTGTGCGAGAGTTAGTAGAAACATTTGTGTTCTATGTGGAATTTGTAACTCTGCCCCTACGCCATCTCAGGCACAGCACTGTTAATATTAGACACAACAGTGGATATTCGACTACAAACAATTCCTTGGGATCTTTGTTCAGCAGGACTATATCTGGCTTTATGGCGTGGATCTGCCAAGTTGTTGGAATAGCATAGTTACAGTAGATCATTTTCAACAACTGATTCAATTTCCAGAGGTACATATAGCAGCACTGTTTCCTGGTCTACACCATAAACTTCTCTCAGATGGAAGTAGAGAATTCTGATTGCCGCATTGTGTCTTTCTGTATATCTTGATGTAACATGGAATCTGCAAGCACACGGGATATGCATCACAGTTTCCTGCTGGCTGTGTGACATCCTCTGCCAGTTGTTGGGGTGTCCACTTTTATGATGTTCTTTTTATACCATCTTGTATTTATCACTGCATCCTCACAAGCCATGACAAATTCCTCCGTTTCCGACATGAGCCCAGCATACTTCAAAAGGCGAAGGATAATTCTTCTGACAGGCCCTCCTGAAATATATGTAGTGCAGATTTTAACTCATGTGATCTTCGAATAGTGTATTCAGTTGTGCCTGTCGTATCTGTTTCCCTTTTCTTCTTTGGTCTGTTGGCGTAATAGCTGTTCCTGCTAGCTCACGGTCGATGGATATGCCCTTTATATACTGAGCTCCTCCAAGGCTCTCCGTCCAGCCCTCAATAGAAAAGCTCCTTGATTACTGATTTCATGATGATCTACAATTTTCAATAGTGGGTTTTCACTTCTCAATAACTTTATTGCCATTTCCAACGTTTGTTGATGGTGTTAGTATTCCAAATTTTGCAAACCCCTCCTCCATGCTTTCGTGGAAGGCATATTCTTCGTATCGAGCAGTTGGCATGCAGGCTACGATTCATGTTTAGGCGTTTACACGAGCTCGAGAATTTCATACACTGTCCAGGAAACGCCTCATAGGCTCTTAAGATCATGAACGAGTTAGGATAATCAATTGTGCTCTGTGTAGGCTTTGTTACTGTGATTAAACTCACGGGAGTCAAACGCTCTAACCACTGAGCTTATCGCGCTGCGTTATGATGAATACATTATTATTAATTATTATTATAGATAGAAAGGATCCTTATATCTTACATTACATATCTTACTTAACTTAACCATCATCAAACATTTGTAGCGTTTTTTTAGAATTCCATAAACTACATTAAAAGTAGCACTTTTTCAAACCATAAAAAAATTGTTCCATCCTGAAATAGATATTTATTTTGTGTTTAACAAAATATTTCATGCCAAATCTGAGAAATAGACAATTACGCAAAAAAGTA
This sequence comes from Halyzia sedecimguttata, assembly GCA_937662695.2. Lineage (NCBI taxonomy): Eukaryota > Metazoa > Arthropoda > Insecta > Coleoptera > Coccinellidae > Halyzia > Halyzia sedecimguttata. Next base: position 100,405,284 of record OW569413.2, on the reverse strand, counting down.
TCCTAAGTATTGGTCCGTGATTAATAAGCGTATAATCTTCAATCAACCCCTCAAAAAGTTCATTTTCATCCTGCTCTTACATGTTCAGTTAGAGCAATAGTGGCAGGTGTAAGTCCTTTGAACCAAAGAATCGCTTCTCTTCCGTAGACGTAAAAACACAAGACTGCAAACATTACAGCTAATGCGTAGACCACCTCAGCAACAAAATAAACTAAGACAACCAAAGTACACATTCTTGTATTGATTAAGTTTGCATACCTTCCCAGTAACTTGAATGAACTGAATAAATTGAGCTCTTCTTAAACTTTGTTCATTACAGTTCCGAATGAAGCATTCTTAAAATACAAATATACTAGTCACTATATGAAATTTCGAAATTTTGAAGCTTATTTATTTCATTTGTAAAATTGTCATAAATGAAATCATAGAATATTTTTAACCGTAAGTAATACATAGCAGTTCATGGAAAAATATTTGGCCTTTCACTAGTTTTTGTAACTAAGGACTATTAGATATTACCTATTATTATTTGATAATAATACTTATCTAGCGTAACGAATATTGTACACCTTAGTTTGTGGATATCTCATAAATTATCTGTGGGCACATTTCATTTCAGATACACGTTTTAAAGTAAAGTAAAGTATGGCGTGTTTCAATCAGTAAATATGCCATAATTCTTTCTGATTTAAAAAAAAAATTGTTTAAAAGCACTCATGTCACGTCACAAGTTTCACGACACTTTTCGGTACAGATCTGAATCGAGTTCTGGCGATGAATTTCCGAGATTGTATTTAATTTTTCTTATGAAATTCGATCTATCAATTTCAGCGATACGATTCTCATGCAATTCTGCAATAACCTTGAAGTCGATGTTATACACCTAAATACCGAATTTTGCTGTAACTCGGAAAACCGACTGAAAAAAGGTCACAAATGAAATAAATAAATTCAATTTATGTCTATATACACGGTGTCCCATAATTAGACCGACGAGCTTCTAGTGGATGTTATAGACATTATTTTAGACACTTTCGAGTCAAATTATATAATGCAAAAATGCTTCGTTAAGGAGCTTGAGCCCTCTGAAGATGACGTCCTGCCAACACTTTTTGATTTCGTATTAATTGTTTTATAAGGTGAAGCTTTCATGAAATAATTGAAATCAAGTACAAGAAATTGATATTTCACTTACTTTATTATGATTCTTTAGAAAACGAGCATAGAGTAGTGAACGCCAGAGAGAAAATTTCAAATCAATATTTCTGAAAACGGTGCAACTGGGCGATATCACTCGAAAAAGTATAAGAGTTTATGAATTTGGTGTAGGTTTAACTTGTAAAATAATGAAAGATAAAAGAGTTATTACTAAAAGTACCCTTCGCCCCCATAATGATACGCTTATGTTTGACATGAAAAAAATGAACTCGAACCATTCGGTGCCTATTTTCGATATTAGCCAATGTGTAAAATTTCGACACTTTAGGCGAAGCCGTTTTGGAGATATGTCACAAAAAGTGTTGCCTGGACGTCATCTTCAGAGGGCTCAAGCTCCTTAACGAAGCATTTTTTCACTATATGATTTGGCTCGAAAATGTCTTTAATAATGTCTAGAACATCCACTAGAAGTTTATCGGTCAAATTATAGGACATCCTGTATGTATATGATTCGATAACTGAAAACTGCCAAATTTAATATCTGACCTACCTAAATATGGGTTAAGGTCAGGAACTTGATCGAAGGACGAAGAGGGGGAGTATAGGAAGGGTGTGGAATAATTGGTTTAGGGTGCGTAGTTTATGTACAGGGGGAGTAGATGGGGTGATTATAACTCAGCCGAGCACCCTCTCACGCTGCCTTCGGATCCCTCTTCATCTCTCGCCCTTCTCTTCGGCCGTTTTGGGGATTTGTTTTTTACCTACAGGTCATTAAATTTAATCAGATGGCTTTTTATAGGTCTCTTAAGGAAAGAAGCCCTTATTGATTGAGAAGGAAGAATTATAGGATGGAATGCCAGCTCACCTGCTGGAATAAATTTTTGTGGGTACTTAAAAACTTTACAAATTTCACACAAAGGTTTATTATTCTCTTTGTATTGAATGAATCGTTTACTTATTATTTTCTCTTTTATTACTAGCGAACTATTCACTAGTTTCTGTCTAACTTTTGACTTATTCTTCGAAATTTCCATAACCCCCCAGTATAAAACTCCAGAGGTAAATTGCGCTGAAATCTGAAATTTAGCAATGAATTGTAGAATGATGACCTCTATATTCATGCGGAGTCTTGTATTGATCAGGTTGCCGTAAAGGGTCAAAAAAAATTAAAAAAATTCTTAAATTTTGTTTCTACAATAACTCTCGAACAGATAGAGCTAAATTTTCAGAGTAGGTTTGGTTGATAAATATCTCGGTTAAGTTCGTTGTTGGGCAGAATCGATCTGATGGTTTTGGAGGAACGAAAAAAATTTTTTTTTACATTACAAATTTCAAATGAATTTTTTTAAAGATGCAGTTTCATCATAAGAATCCATTGATATCATTTTCAACTCCAAAAAGCTAATACTTTCGGAAATATGATGTTTCAAAATTTCAATAATAAATCGTACTTCTATGTTTTCACAGAATGCTCTAATTATTCTATCTATGAATTATCGTATGTGTGTTCACACATGTCATCTTTTGGACTTGCGTCCAACTTTTACGTATGAGTTGGACGTTTTAAAATGGAACATACCAATATGAACTTTGTCACATTGAAGAGAACTTCTCATCTGTCAAATATTATGTTACGTTTTACGCGCCATTTCTGAGTGCGTTTTTCAGCGGATGTTGGTTGCTTCCTAATAATTCAAAATTAAATATACAAAGGCGGTTTTGAGCAGGTGAGTTTTTAAGTGGTCGTCTCCAGTTTCATATTAAAATATTCATTCGTAAACATAAAATATTTGTTAAAATTCTCAATTTCTGAACTACTTGAGGAACGTATGAATATAAGGTAACTTTGAATCTTTCAATGTTACCCGCAATTTGAATTTGGTATATCGGGTAACTTTGAATTTTCATTTCAAGGTGGAGAATGCCACGAAAATCGGAAAAAGCGACAACCGGTGTCAGAAAATATGGTACAAAACGTGAGAAAGCCCTGTGGACAGGAGCTTTGACGCTCTTGATCAAACTTTGACGAATCATGTCTCCGAAAGTATTGGTTTCTCAGAGTTGGGAATGATATCAATGTATTCTTGTGATAGAACTGCATCATAAAATGAAAAAAAAATGAATGAGAATCCATTGATATCATTCCCAACTCTAAGAAACCAATAATTTCGAAGTTATTTTTTAATAGACACATTTTGTTTTATTATAAGAATACATTAATCATTCTCAACACTGAGACACCAATACTTTCGGAGATATGATAATGAGAATAAATTAGTCATTTCCATTCCGACAAAAATTCGAGAGGAATCAAATTATATTATTTCATCAACCCTCGTAACTGTTTATTGAATTAGGTATTAATAAATATTCCTTTGATAAGTGACGAAGTCAGGAAAATTAAACGAATATTTGAATATTCAGAGAAATGATAAGATAAGAGTTATCTCACGAATGATAATTTTCAAGAAATTCGTTCTAAGAGGAATTTCGTGTTTGAGATATTCCGAAAACACAGTATGTGCGTGCTGGATAGCGAAAATGTTCGATAATTCTAGTTTCCAAGCTAGATTATTTTTAACTCTCCCACTTGTTATTTCAGTTACGGTATATCGAGTTAACAGGTAGGTCAATTACCGATAGAAATTGGATTTCGATGAAAGCGTTCAATGATATTTACTGTCTTGAACTAATTAGTCTGATATATAATTGAATTGAGCTAATGATGTTGGATAGAGGATCGAATTACACCTACGTCTACATAGTTCAGTATTCAGTCATCAAAACGTGAGAATCTATAAGAATCTACGTATATTATAGTGACTTTGGAAGTGTTAGATGCACAGAAAGAATGCCATTTTCAACTTAAATCTTTGGCAACAAAATTACTATACAGGGTGTTTCACGAATTATTGTACAGGCTTTCAGTACAGATGCATGACATTTTGGTGAGTCTAAATCAGGTAAGCATAAGCTAATTCAGTCCTACACTGTATCGTTCTACATAGAAAACTGTTGATGATATCTATTGTAGAACAAAAAAAACTTAATCCTCAGATACTCGAAATTCAATTAAATTCTTTGAGAAAACTGTTTTACTCAGTCAATCAATTTTTGTAATTCAGCATTAAATAATATCTCACTAACAACAATGAACTTCAACTTAACTTTTATTCAATATCCATAAATTGTTTCCACTATAACATTATACATAATTTGATCATCGCCCATTGTTGAAAAATTATTATTATTATCATTATTGAAAATTTCATAAATATCCATTCATTCATTTCCAAGAAAATCGAATATTTGAGATGTGGCTGACAGAATAATCATAATAATGATTAGTAGGTAATGTTAACAGAAACTCGGTTCATAGACTTTATATCCATGTCTCCGTTCGCCGTTCACATGCTTTGTCAAACTATATGTACCAGGCTTTGGTAGGTATAATATTAATTCGATGAGCATGGATTATCTAATTCCTGTGAAAAACAGCAAGTGTGGCAACGTAGAAATACATCGATTCAAGGCCATCATAGGTCAGGAGCGGATTAACCAAAATAATGCAAATACATAGTCAAGTTTTTCTCCGATTTCATTACATAACGTTGAATATCTCAAAACGTTTTAGGAGAAATGAAGAAGAATAATTTGATTTTCTAAAATGATTGAAGATTCTTATGATGACTCAAGATAGCCATATGCATAAATTGAAGAGATCTCAAATAGTTAACCATAGCTTCACGTTTGGTCACTCTTGATGCTTCTTTATTTAGAATATTTGTGTTTGGACTCTGTAATTTCTGATGGCTTCTGCATAGGAAACTGTTCATCTAAAACAAATTTGCTTCCCAACCTCTGCCCATGCAAACATAACAAATTATACATTTGTCGGAGAATTAGTGTTTAAGTCGACTATTTGATTTGTTTGATCAGGCGACCCGTGGTGTTTTGCCTAGCGTAGCCGTAGATCCACCCGAATCCACTTGGACTTTATCAAGATTTATTGATGAAGGAGGGGAAAAGGGAGAGTATGGGAATGATGCGAAGAAATGTTGAGAAGCAGTTTTTAAGCTGAAAGTTGTATTTAGTATTTGAGAAGAAAACGGGCGTGATCTACGGATACGTCGGCCAACGTAACGAATCATTAGTTATTGAGAGTAATTCTTGAAATTTTCCTAATAAATAATCATGAATAAAAATTGGTTCAAGCCCTGTGGACAGGAGCTATTGGGCGCATGTTCATCTTCCTTGTGGCCCGTACTGACCAGTAAAGAAAAAAAGCAGTATCATGTTGAATACCTTAATATTATTCTGGAACACAAATTTTCCATTACAATAATCTTCATCTAGCTTCTATTTAGAATCAATTCCTGTAGAACGTGATCATAATAAGTGTTTTCCATATAATAAAATGTGTTTGAACTTGGTATGTAGGAAATCTGACATCAATTATTGGAATTAATTGATTTGACAAACAGCCGTCAAATGAGGTAAATAGATTTTTGTGACGATTTTCTGTGACCATAGAACGTCAAAACACGCTGGAATGTGAATTTTAAGCAATATCTTCTGGAATTGAGATCGTATCGAACTGAAATTTTGCACACTCGTGTAGAATGCTTGATTTAACGTCGGTACAAATTTTTTTATAAAAAAATTTTCCAACTGCCCGATCCCAACAATACTTAGATAATATTATATCCATAAATTAAGCATTTCATTATTGCATTTCTTGAAATAGGTACCTTTTCAAGTCGATCCACATCGTCCTTCTTTCGACGTCTAAACTATGACTTTATTCTTTATGTTTATGTCTTTGAATTTGTTTTCGGTGTAATTCAAAGAGTTCATAGAATAATCGATGAAAATACTGAGAGAGACCCAGGAAATTTGACTCATTTTGTCTTATATCTCCAGAAATTGAAATTGTATAGAGCCAAAATTTTGCACAATGTTGCAAAATACTACAATTGACGTTAGTACAAGTTTTTGTTGCAATCTGATGAATAGTTCACGAAAAAAAAATTTTTTTTTCGAAAAAATTAAAAGAAATATTTTTTAAAAAATTACCAACATTTCGATCATAACAGAATTTGTCCAAAAGTTGCGCGTTTATATCCTCGAACTGACTACCAAGTTTCGATTCAACATCTTCTTTAGTTCCTGAAATATCAGGGAAATAACCTCAAAATTTTAAATGTCTATAACTCCTAAACCGTCCGGCCGATTTTGCCCGTTAACGAACTTAACCGTCGCATTTTGATCAGAAACCTACCCTGAAAGTTTGAAGTCGATAGGACCTTCGGTGCTCCTGTTATCGTGCCTACGGCTGGAAGTACGGCCGGCCGGCCGGCCGGACGGCACCCAAAAATCTGACACCGGATTCGTGATCAGGGAGTCCGAATTAGTCTATTAGCCAATTTTCAGCTCGAAATTCGAAAATTACAGACATTTGGACGAAATGATAGGACGATGTTCCCCTAGAACATGCGCCCAAAAACGAACGATTCGACATATTTATTATTACACCCGCCGTGTACACAAAGCATTCAATCTCCGTTAAGTCCTAACTGAGGTCCTCAGTTAAGGATAAATTGGACGTATATAACGTATTTAACGGTGATGAAACAGGCCTGTTTCACGTTAATTTTCACGTTAACTGAGGTTGCGAATCTTATTTATTCTTAACTGAGGACCTCAGTTAGGACTTAACGGAGATTGAAAGCTTTGTGAATACGGCGGATTGGTTTTTATGGGATATTCAGCGCATTCTAGCTCACACAATTTGCGTTATGTTGTGTTCAAAACAATCATTTACCACCTGTAAATTTCACCAAAAGACTTCCGAGAGTTTAAGAGCCTTAGTTACAAGCCTGTCTAGTAATTATTGGAATGTGGCATTTCTATCTACAATGATTGATTTTTTTTTGTTAGATTTGAAAAAAATCGGGAATTCTTTTGGAAAGAAATAAACCTTCAAATGCCTTCACCACATCTTTCTATCAACTAAATTTTAAATGTGCTCCAGAAGGTTAATAAGTTTGTCATTTGTGATGAGAATGATTGCTGATGCTGAACACTCTTTCATCAAATCTGAATAAAACAGTCTTTTGACGTAACGAACTTGCGAACGATAATTTAGAGATGTTCAACCGATTCACACAATTACAAATTGCAACTAATTTTTATTTTACGCCATAACATAAACATGCAAACAGTTAGAGGGAGGAACATTAGGCGACGTTGGATTTTCCTGGGCTATCCATCCACTGTGTTCCGATAATGCTAGCACTACTGGTAGCAGGAAGTAATTTCCGAACGCTCTTTAGGGACAGTAAGCATCGCCAGTGAATTTCAGTAATATCTGACGATTAAATTTACTACTCAGTACTGTTCAGGAATATCTTAACACGGCAATCATCTCTTCTCATATCAGTCTGTATATGGATTGTGGACGTCGTATATTGTATATTATTATACTGATCCTCCTAGGTCTTCCTCAAGGAGACCCCTCATAAGCTTTCGAAGAGCTTGAGCGAGAAAGGAGAACCAGTTGTGTTCTGTGTAGGCTTTGTAACTGTGTCCTTACGCCACCTTAGACACAGCAGTGATAATTTTCGACCCAACAGTGAATGGTGGCTATTACCGTGACTAGAAAATTTCTTTCCTAGCCTCGGAATTGAACTTGGGGCTTCCGCTCCCAAGTCAATTACTCTCCCACTGAGCTAACCGCATTACATGGGATCGATTCGAACGCTAGATACTAGATGGCTCGCATGTAGGGTTGCCAGCATTTTTTGGGATAAATAGAAATTTTTTCGTTTCGGTAGAACAAAACTGAAGTAGGCACACGGCAGAAAAAAAATTCTAATTTATATTTTTTGGAATCTTTCTTAAAAAAAATATTTTTTGTTACTATTCGCAACATTTGTGAAATATTTATATTTTTTGAGGATGGTAATATCTTCTTTGCAATCAAAATTCTAATTGAAATATATCTCCAGCTTGTTTTAGTTAGTAGTATCAGTCAGAATTTCGTAAATATACAAACCCCTCGGCCAGAGGCACTCAAGTTTGCAAGTCGTCGCCCTCGGAGCTAATACCCATGGTACACATAAATAACTTTTATTGTATTGATTCAATTCGCAATCTCACTCGGTAGCTGTCGATTATTAATATATTGATAAACTGATAATATAATTTCTATAACTCTGTTTTCAACCTGTTTCTCTTTTGTTTCAGTGATTCAGGACAATATGTTCATGCTAGTGAGGAAAATACAGTCCACGTCGAAAATTGTGTCGAGGATACCAACAATTTTTGGACAACAATGCAAATTTAGTGCCCTTCCGGAATTAACTAAAGTAAGAATCATTCAATTTTTTTTTTAATTATGGTGGACTTTCTTTCAATTGGTTCACCAGGATGGTATCTTCAGATGTATATACAGGGTGAGTCTTTGACCACTGCATTAATTTTATCCAAAGATTCCTCTCATCAAATGAAACACTTTTTTCATTTACCATTTTTCCAGATTCGGCTCAGGTAAAAAGTTACAAGCGTTTAAAGATTACACAATGTGCTAATACACTCCCGCATATAAATTATCTATGACATTGTTTGCGGACGAGAATAAGGCATGGTAACGTGGTTTACAGCTTGATTCGGGATTCCAACGCTCAGGGACGGATCCATAAAAGTAGTGAAATTTCTGGAGTTTTCCATTTTAAAACATTCAATGAAGAATATCTCGAAAACGGTGTGTTTAAGGAGAAATGATGAAGAATAAAATAATGTTCTAAAACGATGGAATATTCTTGAAATGACTCAAGAAAAACTTTATATGCTTTCTTTATGCTAATTTCGTTTAGTTTTATGAATCCACGAGTCCATAACTAGAAAACCAGTAGAAGTTGAAAATAACTAATATTTGGAAAATATGTATCATAGTTATAGGAAACTTTACGCCACCATTCATTTTATTCGAAAAAAGGATGTCAAAGCTACAAAATAAAAACTGATTTTTTTTCAAAATTTCAACAGCCTGAATTTTTTTACCTGATTGAATTTGTAAAAATGTTAAATGAAAAAAGTGTTTCATTTGATGAGAGGAATCTTTGGTTAAAATTAATGCAGTGGTCAAAGACTCACCCTTTATATATTGGATTTTTAATATGTATTTTATGGGATTTCCAAATTAATCGTTTATAGATGAAATACCCTTTTACAACGAATTATAATTTTTTTACTGGTTTTGGTACTAAATTCCAAGTATTATTAATCAGAAGTAAATCAATTTCTTCACCGATTGCTTGCTCCCATTGTTTTCTATCATCTCTATAATGAATATCATTGAACAAATGAGCAATTTATAGAAAATGCACACATAATATAATAAGTTTCCTCGTATGGAATTCGAGGTTTATCTTTATTTCTATTACTCCTTCTTAGATTTATCACGAGAGAATCATTTTTACCGTTTTGAGATATTAAGTGATTTTGTTTATCTATTTCTATTATGGATTTATTTGACTTGTCCAATTTTCTATTTGAATTTAAATTTCTTTTGCACTTAATTTCAGTTGATTCTTCAAAATCAAAATCCAGATTTCTGAGAGTCTACTGATTTCTCAAGAACATATTTCTCAGTTTTACTAGAGTTTTCTATAACTCCTTTAAGTCTCTTTTCTGGTTTATAATCCAGATCAGATTTATGAAACTCTACCGAGTTCTCAAATACACTATGTTCATCAGTTTTAAGAGTTTTCTACAACTAAACTCCTTGAAGCCTCATTTCTGGTCTCGATCAAGGAAATTTATTTCATCAACTATCACATCTCTTACTATAACAACACTACCCTGTTTCTTTTCGAAGGACCGTTACCCAAACGTAAAACGAGGCAACTACAGCCATATTGACAACAACCACTTGCGTTTTTTTAAAGATCTCTTGGGTGAGACCAGGGTGATAACAGAAGAGAACGAGTGCATGGGCTACAATACCGATTGGATCAAGGCTAACCGGGGCTACAGCAGGTGCGTCCTGAAACCGAAAAATACTGATGAGGTGGCGGCGATCTTGAAATTTTGCAACGATTCGCTCTTGGCAGTTTGTCCGCAAGGCGGCAACACTGGTTTGGTTGGAGGTTCCGTACCTGTTTTTGATGAGGTCGTGCTGTCGACGTCCTTGATGAACAGAATCATCGATTTGGATGAAACATCAGGTAAACTCCATTCACTTTTATGAAGTCTCCCGGTTGGCCATGAACAGTTGACACTTTTCACCATGTATATTTTGAAAAAGTTAGGTTATGCTCATTTTCCTGTGGTCTGTATAGACCACATTAGTTAGGTTAGGATCATTCTATTGGCGGGAGATCCATATTCAAATTTTTTAACAAGGAATTTCAACTTTGAGATGAAACCACCCGTTTTAAAAGACAATGTTAGTACAGAGACATCAAGTATTGGGTACCTTCATCATTAGTGCATGTTTTCATGTTCTTTCCACATTAAAATGAACTTCTATTTATCCTTAAATCGAAATTGAAACCAGTGTAGTTCGAAAGATTTCCGTATGTCGTAGATGACTTCTGTTGTGCTTTACTACAAGGCCGATTTAGGGTTATGTTATTATTTTTGACAGATTTCGAGTGAGGTAAGACATACGTCAATCGAATTTGGTGAACACTTTTATATTTATTAATTATTTTGGGAATATACAATTTTGTTATGAAAATTTGATTCTAGATTGTTGAGAAAGATTCACTGAATCTATTTCAACCGAAATAAACCTTAAGAAATTAGCCAAAGTATCTAAAAACAGGCGAGAAATTCTCGTAAATTTTAGGTCCATAAGAAATGCATGGGGAATTCAGTGCTCGGATCCACGGATGGATCGTAATTCAAATTTCCCACCTAACCTAACTAATGTGGTCTATAGGAATAAACACGTGGTATGCAAATCATTTATTCAGTAAGATACAGAAATGTATTAGCAGTAAAATAGAGTTCGGAATTAAATAAAATTCGAACTAAAATCGAGAGATGAAATGTATCGAATGTTCAATTTTCATCCACCATCGTTTCTTTGCAGGTGTTTTGACATGTGAGGCTGGTTGTATTTTGGAGAACCTTGAGAATTACCTGGATGCACACCAGCTCATCATGCCATTGGATCTTGGAGCCAAAGGGTCGTGCCAGATTGGCGGAAATGTTTCTACTAATGCTGGAGGACTTAGGTTGCTCAGGTATGGAAATCTTCAAGGAACGGTTTTGGGTCTAGAGGCAGTAAGTAGATCCATTGTATCGACAAACTATAGTGGGTAGTTATTTCTCACGATTTACCGCATTCTAGTGATGATTCGTGATAAAGTCCGAATGAACATGCAGTTTATATGAATGTATCAATACTGTGTAAGCAAAAATGCAAAGGGAACTTGAGTGTTTTGTATAATATAGATAAGAAAACTCGGCTCAAAAAACTATAAATTCAAACCACAGGGGGACGTTTCCTGGAAAGTTTACAAGTCATTGAATTTGTGTATTTATCCCTGTCCTTTATAGCAAAGAAAACTTTTTGAATTTGATTGAGAAAGATGGGATTTTCTAATAATTGAATTAGAACTAACTACCGAGTTTCTATTCGAACAGATCAGTATTTTTCGAGTAGTTGGGAAAACAAAATTTTAGATGACTATAACTCCGAAACCTCCCGGTGTTTTTTGCCCATTAACGAACTTAACCGGCAAAATTGGGCTTCATACCAATATACATACAAAGATAGATCAAGTCCTTTTTCGAAATCGTTTACTCACGTTCTTCTCTGTTAGGTTACAGCAAATGGTGAAGTTTTGGATTGCATGTCCTCGCTAAAGAAGGACAATACTGGCTACCATCTGAAACATCTCTTTATTGGCTCTGAAGGTTCTCTGGGAGTCGTTACCAAAGTATCAATTCAATGTCCACCTAAACCAAAAGCTGTTAATCTGGCATTCTTGGGATTGGAATCGTTCGATAAGATTTTGACAGTGTTCAAAAGGTGCAAGCACGAACTGGGTGAGATATTATCGTCATGCGAGGCCATAGACGCCGATTCTCTGGCTGTTACCACGGATCATTTGAAACTTAAGTCGCCATTGAAGAATTTCCCCTTCTATATGGTCATTGAAACTCATGGCAGCGACAATGCACACGACGAGGATAAGTTGAGTAGATTCCTTAGTAACGTGATGGAAGATGGGACTGTCAACGATGGAATAGCAACTAATGAACCAAGCAAAATGAGGGTTAGTTTTTGAAGAGATTGCAAACATAAGCTACTTCATGAATCATGATCGTTATAGGTCATTTGGGAGCTGAGGGAGAGAATAACAGAAGGCTTAATTCACGACGGATATGTCTTCAAGTATGATCTGTCACTTCCATTAGAAAACTTCTACTCTTTGGTTGGCATTATGAAGGAGCGAGTGGGGCAGGATGCTGTCAGAGTATCGGGCTATGGACATGTGGGTAAGTATACTCCATTCACTTTTATAAAGTCTCCCGGTTGGCCATGATTTAGGTCTATCACGTTTTTGTGACTAAAACACAGACAGGTTGGCACTGCTGAAATATCGTCAAGGTCAAAACAATCCGCAGAGACGTTGCCAATTTCTACTCTCAGCATAATCATAACAGACCATTATCTTCGAATATAATAAAGAACTGTTCGCTTTGAAATTGAAAATGCCGAAAGTAGGAGTGCTATACAGAACCTAAATCTGCAATAGGAAAACTTCATTCTGACATGTTGAACTCTCGAATGAAATTACTTAGTTTCCTATATTTTATTGAGGTATGAGAATGACAAGGGTTTCGTAGTACTACTACATTTTGAAACTGGTGTATTTCAAGTTGTGCAACAAGGTATTTGAATGTCTTGTGTAGGCTGATTCCTTGAGAATTTCGAAAAGTGGGGAATTCCATAGGTACGTCTTCGTTTAGAAGTTTTCCTGCCAGGTTATTCGGGTACTTTTTCTTTTTTCAAATGAACTACCACAAATAAGTAACGGAGTACTCTATCGATTATTTTCCAATAAAATTCCAACACTTGCTTCCCATACAAGAAAATAGCATAATTGATTCTTCCAAACAGTTTATTTAAGTGAAATATTTCCAGTAACAACTGAGGAAATATTTTCTTCTACAGTCGCCAGGACTGTGGAATTATTGAATTTACATAATATCTTCTCAAATTCATTATTTTTCCGAAGTAAATTCACATTGTGAAAATACGTAATTACTAGGACTTCTATGTAGAGAGGACAACGTTGCGTAGTTATCTGACAGGAAAATGACTATAACCTAACATTTTCAAAATATACATGGTGAAATGTGTCAGATTTTCATGGCCAACCGGGAGACTTTATAAATGTGAATGGAGTATATACAGACAAACTGACCGAGATTAGGCTATTTATCCCCCTGTAACTCCGAGATTTGGTCTCATTAGAAATACGTTAACTGAGGGATACATACAAGCTATACGTATAGGTCAGTACAGAATACGTTATTGTCCCCTACGAAGAAAAATTGGTTCAAGCCCTGTGGACAGGAGCTTTGGCGCTCTTGTTGAAACTTTGATACATCATATCTCCGGAAGTATTGGTTTCTCAGAGTTGGGAATTATGTCAATGTATTCTTATGATAGAATAGATTTATGATTATCATAAAGGAAATTTAATTCAAATAATAGTTTATTAATCAAGATTAAATGAGCACTCTGAGAATGAGAACTGCACCATGGAAGAAATCAAATTAAAAAAGCTGAAATGAATATAACTCTCTCTTATAGAACAGAATGACATGTACGAGTATGAACACAGATCATATAATAATTCATATATAGAATAATTATTGAAAATTCATTATTGAAATTTCGAAAAATCATATCTCCGAAAGTATTAGCTTGCTAGAGTTGAAAATTATATCAATAGATTTTTATTGGGAAACTGCATCTTGAAAAAAATTTAATTTGAAATATGTAAGATAAAAAAAAATTTTTTTTTTTTTGTTACTCCGAAACCATCTGGCCTATTTTGCCTAATAACGAACTCAACCGAGATATTTATGTCCCAAACCTACTCTGAAAATTTCAACGGCCTAGCTCATTCTGTTTGAGAGTTGAAAAATTTTTTTTAAATTTTCAAAAATTTTTTTCGACACTTTGTGGTAACCTGGTCAATACAAAACTTCACATGCGTATAAAATTCATGATTCGACAGTTTGATGCTAAATTTCGGAAAGATCGAGTGATCGGTTTCGGAAATATTCATAAAGAATGTTTTTACTAAAATTGGCCATAACTCCGAAACCGCTTGATGGATTTTGCCCATTAACGAACTTGTCCGAGATATTTACGCTCCAAACCCAGCTTGCAAATTTCAATCCTCTAACTCCTTTCGTTCGAGAGTTATCGTGCCTACCAAATGTATCAGACATAATATATGGCGACAATTCATGGATTTTTTGTGAGGCCAAAGTATATATTCTGGTCAAAGAGACGTCTATAGGTGTCCTGGGGAAAATATTAACGGAGTGGGCATTCAATACGTGCAAGCAGAATGGTGAGGAATATAAGGACTTTACAGTGAAGACAATCTGGAATGTCACTGCAAAATTACTGATGGAAAAATATTACATTCGTGAAATATTCCGATGAATTACACTCGTGCATAAAAATGATCAGATAATAACGAAAAAAAACAATTTTTTTTTAAGTAACAAATTCCAATTCCAATTTTCATTTAAGATGCAGTTTCACCATTAAAATCCATTGGTATCACAAGCTAATACTTTCGGAGATATGATTTTTCGAAATTTCAATAATGAATCGTACTTCTATGTTTTCACAGAATGCTATAATTATTCTATCTAAGCTTTATTATATGCTCTGTCTGTGTTCATACTCGTACATGTCATCCTGTTCTATGAGAGAGTCAAATTCATTTCAGCTATTTTAATTTGATTTCTTCCATGGTGCAGTTCTCATTCTCAGATTGCTCATTTAATCTTGATAAATAAACTATTATTTGAATGGAATTTCCTTTATGATGCAGTTCTATCATAAGAATACATTGATATAATTCTCAACTCTGAGAAACCAATACTTTAGGAGATAAACGCCGTATTCACAAAGCATTCAATCTCCGTTAAGTCCTAACTGAGGTCCTCAGTTAAGGATAAATAAGAATCGCAACCTCAGTTTAAGTGAAAATTAGCGTGAAACAGACCTGTTTCAGCACCGTTACATACGTTAACTCAGGTTGCGATTCGTATTTATCCTTAACTGAGGACCTCAGTTAGGACTTAACGGAGATTGAATGCTTTGTGAATATGGCGGCTTATTTGTCTGTTTTTAATTATATTTTCCTCGATCATCTGTATTGTATTGTATGTGTTGTCAAGGCAACGGGATGTTTTCGGATGCATTTTTCGCTCTGCAGTGCAATTACCGCTGTAATTTTTCGATAATTGCATTCTTGTCATGAGAAGTTCTATGTATGAGGGAAATATTCTCTGAAATCAGTAAAGAGGAGTACTTGCGAAACACTTTAGTGGGGAAATGAATATACGTAGGGATCTATAGTTTTGAGTGACGACTGTAGTTATTATTAGATGGAAACGACTTGAACTTACTGAGGTCCTCAGTTAAGGATAAATAAGAATCGCAACCTCAGTTAACTTATATATGTTACGGTGGTGAAACAGGTCTGTTTCACGTTGAATGTGGTTGCGAATCTCATTTATCCTTAACTGAGGACCTCAGTTAGGACTTAACGGAGATTGAATGCTTTGTGAATACGGCGGAATATATGTTTCAACTTTGTTTTTTCAGGTGATGGGAACGTACATTTGAACGTGGCAGTCAGAGAATTTTCCGAAGATGTCCTGAATAAAATTGAACCTTTTATTTATGAGTATACTTCGAAGCTGAAGGGCAGTATCAGCGCCGAACATGGAATTGGCTTTAGGAAGACGAAATATATGCATTACTCAAAAAGTGGAGAAGCGATAGATTTGATGAAGAGTATCAAGAGAATGATGGATCCTAAGGGGATATTGAACCCTTATAAAGTCCTCCCACAATGATTGGAATTGCCTATTATTAGTTAATTCTCAGAATGGGTTATATTAATATTTTATTATAAATTATATATTAGTTTTTGTTTGAGACAGGGAGACCAACACCAATTATATTTCGTTGTTATGAAAAAGATAAAAGTTTAGTAGGTACAACTATTTCTCTGGTATGCACATTTCATATTTAGCAACATACTCCCTCCCCCATATGTCCAGCAACTGCTTTCATAAATACAAGCGATGCACAAGAAATTTTGCCTACGGAACGTCGCAAGACGAAAGATAAGATCAAGAAGTTATAAGTTAAGACTTTTCGTCCAGTTTTTTTTTGCGCGTATGTTCTGGGAAACATCGCGTTATCATTTTGCCAAATGTCTGTAATTTTCGGATTTTTTTACGAGAATGGTCTCAAACGACTAGGTTCAACTCACTGATGAAGAATTTGAGGTCAAATTTGATTCTGCCCGGCCGGTCGTTGCTACGATATCTTGAGAACGAAAAGAAGGTAGGTGGCGCATCCGAATATGACGGACAAGTTCGTTAATGGGCATAATCGGCACAACGGTTTCCTAGTAAAAATGTTGTCATCAACCAATACAGATCCTATCGAATTGAAACTTGGTAGCAAGTTGTAAATACGAATACGAAGACGTTTGTGAAATGTTGTGAGAATCGTGTCGCTAGAAAATTTTTAAAAAATTATTATTCACGTCTCGATAACCCGAGAAAGGAAAGAGATAGCGACGTGCAATTTTTAGGGTAGGTTGTGAATCTGAATGCGACATTTGTATTTATTAATAGGCATAATCGGCTAAACTTCGACATCTCTGAAATTTTGCGAGAGCCTTCAGAACCTAACTCTTCTGCCAAGTTTCAAGTTTGAACACGATCGGATCTATATTGTTGGAGATCGGAGCAGCCTTGTGTGAGTTCAGTAGCTGGATGGGTAATCGTTACCTCGACAACTTTCGAACGAAAGGAGATAGGGACTTACAATTTTCAGGGTAGGTTGCGCATCCGAATGGGAGGGTTAAGTTCGATTTTGGCATAATCGATCCATCGGTTTCGGCGTTAAACCCATCTTGGTAACCCCTGGTAACTCAAAAAATATAGACTCGAATGAATCGAATCTTGGCAAGTAGTTATAGAATATCGACTTAAAGACATGTGTAGAACTTTTTAAGAACCGTACCCCTAGAAAATTCTAAAAAAATCACGAAAAAAAATTGTTGAATCCAAAAGTTTGGTGGCGAAATGTTGAAGATAAATTTGTTATTTGGCAACATAGTGTAGAGGGTTCAATTTCATAAATTCAAAAGAACTTTATTAACTAAGACAAAACCCATTAATGAAAAACAAAAATCCAAAAACTGTGTATATAATATTCCTTTTATTTGTAGTAAATCGTATACAGGAGAAAAACCACTAGAAGTAAGAAAGTCAAAACATAAGAACAACTTATTCGCATTTAGATGCACAACCTAACCTGAATTTCAAATCGCTTTCTCTTTCCGTTTTCAGGATATTTTACTCAATAATGACCTAACCCCTATTAACAACCCATTATTCTCACTAATTGGTTTATGACTAAGGGTATAATGTCAACCCGTACTGGAATGTAGAAATTGATTGCATGCTTTAGTACCGCTTCGTCTTTGAAGATGGAAACGTTTGTTTCCGAAACATGTCAGACGACAAAAAAACTGTAGTGGACAAGAGTGTAGTTACATTTATAGTATGAAATTGATAGTCTTCGCATGGGAAAATGTAAAAAAATTCTCGAAAAATTCACATCTGGCCAACACCTATGCAAAACTGACCCTTACTCTTGACGAGCGGTATCTTCAAAACCTCAGGGTATCCCAAGAACAGGTTGAAATAATAAACCAATCAATATACCTAATTTGTAATAATTTATTATATCTTCAACAAAAGACGATATATACCTTTCTCCTGATAGAAAAACAAATGAATGTTCACGTATAATACGGCTTCTTTTTAAACCAAGGTTGAAGACATCCGAAGAAGATTTCACAACAGCCCAACGTTGACATCAAAATGGACAACAGCTTCTCAAGTTTCAGCACGGGATTCATAAGTTTCAGCATATAAAAACAGCACGTTAAAGTTCCTGCATTCATGAAGATCACAAAAGTTGAGCTCAATCCTGAAAAAAATTAACTTTGTTAGTTGCCGAAGGGAAGGGATTCATTTTTTTAAACTCTCCCAATAAGGTATTCCTAGAATACTTTCATTCTTCTTTGGTAGTAAAGTAGGTATATCTTATCTTCCGCAAAGGTTGGCTTGCTCTTGACTGACTAGGTATAAACTCACGGAATGAGCTAGACAGTTGAAATTTTCAGAGTAGGTTTGGGAGATAACTATCTCGGCTAAGTTCGTTATTGGGCAAAAAAGGACAGATGCTTTCGGAGTAACAAAAAAAAATTTTTTTTTTTTAGAAAACAAATTCAAAATTTAATTTTTTTCAATAAGCAGTTTCACCATAAGAATCCAATGATATCATTTTTAACTCTAACAAGCTAAAACTTTCGGAGATATGATTTTTCAAAATTTCAATAATAATTATATAATAATGTTACATTCTGATGAAATAATATTTATATTCATATTTGATCTCAAATTTCCACCTAATGCAGAAAACTCCGTTTCTTTCCTTGGATTTCGAAGGAGAACGATTCCCCAAAGCTATGAATGGCACTGTAATTTTGAATGTAAACAAGATGACCCACTGATGACTACTACGATAGTACGATTACCGGTCATATTTTGGCACCTCACGAAAAGATCCCGCTGAAGTTGAGCCAAAGTTTATATTTTACAATATTTGTCAAATTCGTATATGAACTTTCGTTTGCCCCAAACGAAACGAAACTTGATTCCACCCTTTGTATTCCATTGAAGAAAAACACCCCTATAGTAAGTACAAAGATTAGCGGTCATATTTTGGCTATCTGCAAGAATACCCGTTATAAACGGTGAAAGTCACACCAAAGTTCACATAAAATTATTAAAATCCTATCTGAACTCCCATTTCTACAGAAATAGTTGAACCCCATAGCAATTCCACAGAAGAACTACCCTCCTACGAGTCCTATGACTACGATTAGCGGTCATATTTTGGCTCCAGATTTGATTCCGCAGAAGATCAACCCCCCCAATAGATATACGATTAAGAGTCAATTTTTGGTTACCCACAAGAAGACTCTATACACAATTTTTTACAGTTTTAGGGTTATATCTACTAAAGGCCTCGAATAATATACAATACACTCCATCGAAGACTCATTGCATCGAAAGTTCACTGAATCTGACTGAATCGAAAGTTCACTGCATCGAAGGTTACCTCCATCGAAAATGACGCCCACTTACTCCTGATTCGCCGAACGTGAAATCTCCTATATCGATCGCCAGCGTCCGTAGTTTGGCTGGATGGGAGATAAGTTGTTTCATTGAGTGTACGTCAACAAAGCGGACTCTGGGTCGGTGGCTGTGACTGAAGTTGCGGCTCTTCAGTTCCATACGCAAATATTATTTATTCTTATGAAGAAATAGATTCGTTTTTTTATCGAAAAACTTTATTTATGAAAGTACTATTTATCGTTGGCAATTAAATTCTGTAAATTGTAATTTTTACTCTTCTGACTCAAAAGGTTGCCAACCCCTGGTCTAACCTAAAATATTAAAAGATTGAAGTATGAATGTGTTCGACAATTTTCAATTAGTGATGAACCATTATAGAAAATCTTGGTGCCTATGCGTTATAAGTTGAGTTTTGTAACGCGCAGAAATTTGTCAAAAAGAAAATATCCTCCAGTGATATTGCTAATGAAAATATCTCGATCTATACTTACTATTCAAGCAGGACTATGGCATTTTCGATGAATTGGAATGCTGATAACACGGTATAACATTGGGAAAAGAGGAACATCTTATTTGGGACATTTACTATACAGTGATTGTTCATGGTTTTTTTATTCAACTGACTGCATTTTCTGCTAACATCAGAGGCAGTTGATACAGTATGTCCATCCTCCAGAGGAAAATTATTGCAGGTCTTGATAAACTAGAAAACTATTTCATTGATTCACACAATATTATCCATTACCTATAGAACATAGAACTTATATTATGTAAGAATCTATTTAACTCGAGTGATCCTGATTGGAAAAAATTTGAAATCAAAATATGAAATTTGCCAAGAAGAAACAGCATCGAGATAAATTGGCTCGGTGCGAAACCGGTTCAACTCCAATTTTCTTTGGATTTTAGTTATTGACTTTGAGAACAAATAAAAACAACATTATTGATTTAAGAATTTAAATATCCTTTTCATTTTGCAAGTTAGGAATTTTCTCCCTGCCAAAGTGGAAACACTGAACAGGAATTGAGAACTTTTAAATTAATTTATAGATACTTTTAGTTCAGATTTTTTTTTAAAGAATTGAATTTGAAATAAAAATATATTAATATACCTATCTTTTTCCTTCATTCCAGGATCCTGCCATCGTTCTCGTAATATATTTCTAACTCTACTTCTAATTCTAAAAATGTTATATCTTTAAACAAATATCTTTATTACGAATGAAAAGTAATACAGAAACCAATTAAACATAAATAAAGTTCTAGAGTTTAACAACATATCCTACTCATTTCATTGATGAACATCTCAACTTGCTTCGATAGATTTACTAAAATGATATTTATCTGTACTCAGATTAAAAGTGTTATATAATACAGCATATTATTTAGATTTCAATTTCATTCCGAATCAGGATATGATACTCGAGTAAATATTATATATTCATATTTACATAGCATCACTGGAGGATGTTTTGTTTTTGACAAATTTCTGCACGTTACAAAACTCAACTTATAACGCATAGGTACCATCATTATATAAATTTTAGAACGTTGAATTCTGCATTGAGAAGCCCTCGAATGAGGCTAAAAGCGCATTTTTCTGGCCACTCCTTCACGACCCATACCACTGCACATCAATATTGAAGCAGTTTTCAACATTTACGAAAAATTATCGTTTTAATAGAACAGCGTGCTTTCATTTTGCCCTGATGTCTGTATTTTTGGATTTTTTTGCCGAAAATGATCTCAAACGATTGAGTTCGACTCACTGATGAATAATCCGGGGTCAAATTCAATTATGTTGGTCCGGCCATTAGCACGATAACTCTCGCACGAAAGGAGTTAGAGTATTGCAGGGTAGTTTTGGAGCGTAAATATCTCGGACAAGTTCGTTTACGGACGAAATCCACAAAGCGATTTCGGTGTTTTGGCCATTTTTGGTTGAAATATTTTTTATGAATATTTCCGAAACCGATCACTGGATCTATATGAAATTAAGCATCAAATTGTAGAATCATGACTTTATATTTTCGACACAAAATTTTAAACACCCTGTGATGATATTTCTGGAATTCAAAAGATGCAAGACCTTTCAACATTCTTCCTCTCCGATGTTGTAAAAACAGTTTACGTTCAGGATGTCTAAAATAAGAATAATGAACATAATACTGACATATTTGACTTTTTTTATGGTGTTTTTTCGATATTTTGAAAACTATTAGAATGAATACAATGGTTTTAACAGAAATGTATTCAGCATTGAATACTTGATCATACCAGGAATGCAAAACTTGAAAAACAATTTATTCATCAAATTTATTCACCCTCCCTGTATAACCGGAAGTGCTTGTGCTTCGAAAATATTTTAGCTCTGCAGAGAATTTCAAGAAATATCATAATTCCAATTTTCAGTTTTCAAATATGTATGTACAGTTCTCCAGAAACGTCTAATAGTCACTCGAACTTGGGACACCCTGTATACTTTGGTAGGTTTATCAGAATAGGTTCAGAATAGCTCCAATAAAAACAAAACTGGAATATTGACTAAGTGTCAATTGATATAATATAATTTTCAGAGTGGATTTGGGGAATGAATATCTCGGGTAAGTTCGTGGTTTTTGGCGCTCTTGTTTGAATTTAATTTCTTTCATGATGCAGTTGTATCATATTTGTTTATAATGCAGTTCTATTATAAGAATCCATTGATATCATTCCCAACTCTGAGAAACCAATAATATCGGACATGATTTGTCAAAGTTTGTACAAGAGCGTCAGGGCTTTCCCACTTTTATATTAAACAATAAAACTTTATTTTTATTTCCGATTTATAGTTTTAGCCTACTGGCCCAGCGGTTTAGGACAGTATAGTACTGGCCTCAATCGTAATTGAATAATTTTTGTGTTTATAAAGAGTGATTTTTTAGGAGTTAAGTTTTTCAGGTTGGCAGCACTAATTGGTAATGGCGTCCAAACGTCGTCTGTCAAAGTCAAATAGGGTGCGTTTTTATTTTAATCGCAATTTCTAATCGATTAATCGTAAAATAATCGGTGTGTTTTTATTTTCGTAAAGTGAATGAATACTTGAAAATGAAGACACATCGATTCATTTACGATTAATCGATTAGAAATTTCGATTGAAATAAAAACGCACCCATGTTTTCAGTAAACTTTTCCATTTCATCATGGAAAGACTCACAAACGAGCAACGATTGCAAATTGTTGAAATTTACTTTCAAAATTCGTGCTCTGTAAAAAAAGTGCATCGTTTGTTACGACCATATTATCGTCGTCATAACCGACCTGGTAAATCAACAATTCATGCTGTTGTCACCAAATTTCGCACCAAATTTACTTTGTTGGACATTAAACCACCGACTCGCATGCGTACAGTGCGTACCGAAGAGAATATTGCAGTCGTAGCGTCCAGTGTTAATGAGGATCGTGAGAGGTCATTTCGTCGCCGTTCTCAGCAATTGGGCATGTGTTATACTCAACCACATGGAAAATTTTACGTGTCGATTTGGGTTTGAAAGCCTATAAAATTCAACTTCTGCAAGAATTGAAGCCGAATGACCAACCACAACGTCTAATTTTTGGTGAATGGGCCTCAGAAAAGCTCCATGAAAATCGCTGTTTTATCGACAAATTGTGTTCAGCGATGAGGCTCATTTCTGTCTCAACGGATACGTAAATAAGCAAAACTGCACATCTGGAGTGATAAACAGCCCCATGCCATACAAAAATTACCAATGCATCCCGAAAAAACGACAGTTTGGTG
The DNA here is from genome assembly GCA_937662695.2 of Halyzia sedecimguttata. Lineage (NCBI taxonomy): Eukaryota > Metazoa > Arthropoda > Insecta > Coleoptera > Coccinellidae > Halyzia > Halyzia sedecimguttata. The sequence goes on along the minus strand of OW569413.2, from coordinate 100,381,838 downwards.
TGGTTTATGGGCTGGTGGCATCATCGGTCCATTTTTCTTCAAAGACGACCGTGGAAGAAACGTTACTGTCAACGGCGAACGATATCGAGCCATGAAACGTGACTTTTTTTTGCCCCAGTTGGCTGAGTTGAACTTGGTTGACATGTGGTTTTATCAAGACGGTGCCACATGCCACACAGCTCGTGAAACAATGAACATGTTGAAGGATGAATTTGCTGAGCAGCTTATCCCTCGAAATGGCTCTGTGAGTTGGCCGCCAAGATCATGCGATTTAACGCCTCTGGATTATTTCTTGTGGGGTTACGTAAAGTCGTTAGTCTATGTGGACAATCCGAACACGATTGAAGCCTTACAGGATAACATAACACACTTAATTCGTGGAATACAGGGTTGTGTTCGAAAATTAACTCCACGGAGTAGAGTAGAGTTTTTGAAGGTTTGATAGATATACTTTGGAGTTACTCTGACACTGACACTGACAGTGCAGTGACAGAAGTTGCCAATATCGGAAAATTTGTTATGTTGGTGTAAGAAAACCTATTATTATTGTTTTCTTCACATATAGGTATGTAACTCTAATCATAAATATATATTGTGAGCATTATTAAAACTATTAAATTACCTCACAGAACATTCATAAAACAGCGATACAAAGATAATAGATTTTCCGTCCCATGAGTTATGTCAATTTTGACAGGAGTAAAATGAACTCGGAGTAGAATACTCTAGTCGAATTTAAGCGAGTAACCGGAACAGAGCGGTTAAAACCAATCCCTTGCTATTATAACCGATCTGTTATGTTTAGCAAGAGATTGGTCTAAAACGTTCTGCTCCGGTTACTCGCTTATTCGACTTCTGACATTTCGAACGACAGTCATGGAGTAAAATTTACCCAACCTTTCAGTTTTCGAACGCAATGGGTTCTGTTCGAAAATTAACTCCGTAGAGTAATAGTTACTCCATTGCGTTCGAAAACTGAAAGGTTGAGTAAATTTTACTCTGTGACTGTCGTCCGAAAAGTCGGAGTATTCGACTCGGAGTTCATTTTACTCCTGTCAAAATTGACATAACTCATGGGAAGGAAAATCTAGTATCGTTGTCTAACTGTGTTATGAATAAGAAAATAGGCAGGTACCAGCAGAATGATTATCTCTGCTCCTTTTGCGGAATTACCCGTTATACTTTTCCATTGTGTTATGAATGTTTTGTGATGTAATTTAATAGTTTTTATACTGCTCACAATATATATTTATGATTAGAGTTACATATATGTGAAGAAAACAATAATAATAGGATCTTTCTTAAACCAACATAACCTATTTTCCGATATTGGCACCTTCTGTCACTGTCAGTGTCAGTGTCAGAGTAACTCTAGAGCAGGGATGTTGCGGATGCTGATTTTTTCACATCCGCGGATGCGGATGCGGATGCGGAGTTTTGAAAGCTCACATCCGCGGATGCGGATGCGGATGCGGATGTTTAAGAGATTATGTAAATAAAGTCTATTAATGAAGAATTGAAACATGATAACTTAATTATTAACATTTTTATTGTAATCAAATCAAACATAAGTATCTATTTTTAGCGCTCTAGTTCCTCGGAACAGAGTGCTTATCAATTTGCCCAAATGTCTGTAATTTTCGAATTTTTGGCTGAAAATGGTCTCAAAAGATTTGGTTCGACTCACTGATCGAGAATCCGAGGTCGAAATCTATTCTGTCCGGCCGGTCCGGTCCGGCCGGCCGGCCGTAGGCACGATAACTCTCGAACGAAAGGAGTTAGAGGATTGAAATTTGCAAGGTGGGTTTGGAGCGTAAATATCTCGGACGAGTTCGTTAATAGGCGAAATCCATCAAGCGGTTTCGGAGTTATGGCCGATTTTAGTAAAAACATTTTCTATGAATATTTCCGAAACCGATCACTCGATCTATCTGAAATTTAGCATCAAATTGTAGAATCATGACCTTTATATGCATGAGAAGTTTTGTATTGAACAGGTTGCCGCAAAGTGTAAAAAAAAATTTAGAAAATTTAAAAAAAGTTTTTCTACAACTCTCGAACGGAATGAGCTAGGCAGTTGAAATTTTCAGCGTAGGTTAGGGAGATGAATATCTCGGTTAAGTTCGTTATAGGGCAAAATAGGCCAGATGGAGTAACGAAAAAAAAATATTTTTTTTAAGGAGCAAATTTCAAATTCAATTTCTATTTAAGATGCAGTTTCACCATAAAAATCCATTGATATCATTTTTAACTACAACAAGCTAATACTTTCGGAGATATGATTTTTCGAAATTTCAATAATGAATCGTACTTCTATGTTTTCACAGAATGCTATAATTATTCTATCTAAGCCTTATTATATGCTCTGTGTTCATACTCGTACATGTCATCCTATTCCATAAGAGAGAGTCAAATTCATTTCAGCTATTTTAATTTGATTTCTTCCATGGTGCAATTCTCATTCTCAGATTGCTCATTTAATCTTGATAAATAAATAAACTATTATTTGAATTGAATTTCCTTCATGATGCAGTTCTATCATAAGAATACATTGATATAATTCTCAACTCTGAGAAACCAATACTTTCAGATACAGTGAACTCTTGATAAGTCGAACATCGATAAGTCGAACTCTTAGATAAGTCGAACATTTTTTCCGGTCCCAATTAATGGGTATCTAACCCTGTATACTTTCACCTCAATGAGTCGAACAGAGTTCTTGAGAGCAAAGAGTCTAGTAGATGAGTCGAACTGCTGGAAGGGTCCACAAGAGAACCTCCACCTCTATCAGTCGTACTCCTAACCATCATCTCCTCTATGAGTCGAACTGTTTGATCTAACGAATGAAACCGAAAAGAATTCGGTATGCAAACGAATCACCACATTTGGTAGCCATCATATATATTTTTCAATCGCTTAGTACATTGTTCAATTTATTTTTTATTTGTTTATTGAGCCGTCGTGCGCTGAGATCGTTTTAGTCATGGATACGCGAAAACTGAAAATTGTATCAGTAGCAGATGAACTCGAACTCATTCGGGAAGTAGAGAAAGGAGAAGAAAGTAAAACCCTTATCGCTAACAAGTTTGGAATTCCTAAATCCCAATTTTTATCTATCATGAAAAATAAAATTAATATCTTCCTCAGAGTTAAAGGAAAATCAGTCCACCGGTACCGTCAGAAATTGCCTCGGCATTCAGATGTTCGCATCTTCCCTAGGCCACGAATTTACAGCGAGTAGTGGTTGGCTACGTAATTCCAAAAAAAGATACGGAATTTCTGGAAGAACCTCGTTAGGTGAAAGGTGAAAGTGCTAGGGTCAATGGAGACACTTGTCATCAACCCTTGTTTCTCATTAACTACTGTTGATGTCGTGAATACGCGAGTTTTTCCCTCAATGAGTCGAACTCTCACCTCAATAACTCGAACGTTTGGTGAGACGAACCATAGATAAGTCGAACAGTTTTTTATGGTCCCTGGGAGTTCGACTTATCGAGAGTCCACTGTATATAATTTGTCTGTTTGAACTAGAGCGCCAGAAAGCTCCTATCCACAGGGCTTGAACCAATTTTTGTATTAAATACCTTCTGGTTCTTATATTAGTAAGTAAAATTAAAAATAGGAGCATTATACTTAATAAACATTAGGACCCGCCCAAATTCTTTCTTGTCGCTAGCGCTACTTGCATGATATTCGCATCCGCATGAACATCCGCATTGATTAATGCGGATGCGGATGCGGATGCAGATGTCCAAATCTATGCGGAAGTTCCGCATTTGCGGATGCGGATGCGAATATTCGCAACATCCCTGCTCTAGAGTAAATCTGTCAAACCTTCAAAAACTCTACTCTACTCCGTGGAGTTAATTTTCGAACACAACTCTGGTGTAGTGTAAATATTACTCTAAGGAGTTAATATTCGAATACAACCCAGGTCGAAATGCTCGAAAAAGTGATGCAAAATTGGACCTTCCGAATGGACAACATTTACATGAAGTTATCTTTAAAACGTAAATGGCAAAGGCCGGAATTTATCGACTCCAATAAAAATTTTGAATATGTGATGAAAATTTGAGTGTTTTATTTGGTTTTTAAAAAAACTACGCTTAAAAAATCACCCGTTACTTCCTTCGGCCATTGGACTACAGCAAAATTCCTTTACCTCTATATGTTTCCTTGTATTTTTTATAAATGATCAATTTGACGAACTCGATCACTAAAAGGGTGAACGCAACAGCTGCGTCTGTCTTGATGTTGGGCGTGAGCACCGAACTGAAATATTTCGAAGTGGTCATCACGAAGTTACACGCGAAGAACATGCCATAGTAAAACGCGTTAATGTACAGCAAGCAATCGAACATAACCTCGGCGTCCAGCTTCATTTTCGCTTTTATCTCTCCCAACAGCCGGACGAAACTGACGTCCGGCGTCGCTTTGTGAAGCGTCGGTTAAATATAGGGGAAATTTATTTTTAGATCGCTCGGTTCGGTCGTAGTCTGATCGTATACGGGGAGATCTTGAAAATTTAATATTTGAAGTATACACGTTCAGTATCCGAAATCAGATATGCACTCGAGCCACAGCCCCCTATATCTACTAGCCTGGAAGATGATGAAATGGCAACACCGCTCTGAGTCGTACGCGATTCAGTCGAAGGTTTGTTATTGTAAATGGACGATAACTTCTGATTCTGGAGTTAACCATTATTGTTTTTCGCGGGCATTTCATGGTATTTTTGTGTATAACGGTGTGAAATTTGAATTAATGCAATGCAGTGATAAATATGGTCGGATATTTGTATGTTCTGTGATTAAACTGCAGTGTGTAAATAGTGAAATTTCCTTTGGATTATTTCTACTTTGAGATGAGTACATTTCAGTTGAGACTATAGACAACAAGATGGACTAGAAATATGAGTGAAATAGAACTTTCATTTCTTCCGATTTTATAAAACATTTTGATGACCTTTCTAATAATTTTTCAACAAAAATTGATACACCTGGGAGATCAAGAAGCTCAAAGAATCTATGTATTTATTTTTATATACCTATGTATTCAATTTCCAAAAGTCTGCATCTGTAGATGCTTTAGTTGAAAACAATAAGGAGTATAAGGACCTTATTCATCTTAAATTATATTTATTAAGAATATTCAGATTTCCTGCAGTGATATGAAATGGAGTACTTATTCAGATTCGGAATTTATCAATTTGTTTCATCAACATTTTTACACAGTTCAGATCAAAAATTAATTTTTTGTGAATTTACTCGAATAGCATTGAATTGATATTCTGAACTCACAGAGACTTGTAGTTGTGGTTTACATTCGTAAATCATTCTAAATTCACGTTGTTCTGCTTTCGCAAATTCAATTTTGAAGAATTTTGTAGAAAATACGAATTACAATGTTATTGTCCACCGAATGGAAAATAAACAGAAACATTTGTAGATAGCAGAAACTCACCATTATAGTAAGAACCAAAACAAGACAAACTCTATTTATTATTATTATTATTGATAAGGGGTTACGTTGCACCGCGACCTTGAGATCTATTGTGCCCCAAGACAAACTCTAAGATGATTATCACAATTTTCATTAGCCTACATTATTAGTGTTATATAATAGTTATGTTTGGGAATATATTTTTGGCGCTCTAGTTCCTCGGAACTGAGTGCTTATCAATTTGCCCAAATGTCTGTAATTTTCGAATTTTTCGATGAAAATGGTCTTTAACGATTTGGTTCGACTCACTGATCAAGAATCCGTGGTCGAAATTCATTCTGGACCGGCTGGACATGGCCGGACCGGCCGTCCGGCCGGTCCGGCCATCCGGCGATCAGGCCATCAGGCACGATAACTCTCGATCGGAATGAGCTAGAGAGTTGACATTTTCAGAGTAGGTTTGGCAGATAAATATCTCGGCTAAGTTCGTTATTGGCAAAATCGGACAGATGGTTTCGGATAACAAAAAAAAATTTTTTTTTTACATAACAAATTCCAAATTAAATTTTTTTCAATGAGCAGTTTTACCATAAGAATCCAATGATATCATTTTTAACTCTAAGAAGCTAATACTTTCGGAGATATGATTTTTCAAAATTTCAATAAAAAATCGTATTTCTACGTTTTCACAGAATTATATAATTATTCTATGTATGAATTGTCATAATGTCAACTTATTTTCCTGAGACATGACATTGTCTAATTCCTTGCTCATAGTTGGTTCGAGAAACGTAAAAATCGTCTTAGAGAGACAAGGGTAAAAAACCGTCAATAAACCCCCATGTGGCGATTTTATGTCGAAAAGTGAAAATTAAGAATAATATATATCCCAGGTAAGTACCGACGTTTTATTCTAATACCGGAGATCGACAAGATCGTACGAGGAGCCCGATAGCCGTTTCGTCTAGACAATCGGGTTTTCGGTTTCGGAACGATAGAAGGCGGGCTCAAATCCCGGAAAGGGAATTATACCTTTTGGCGCTCTAGTTCCTCGGAACTAAGTGCTTATCAATTTGCCCAAATGTCTGTGAATTTTATTTAAGATGCAGTTTCACCATTAAAATCCATCGATATCATTTTCAACTCCAACAAGCTTATACTTTCGGAGATATGATTTTTCCAAATTTCAATAATGAATCGTACGTACTTCTATGTTTTCAAAGAATGCTATAATTATTCTATCTAAGCTTTATTATAAGATCTGTGTTCATACTCGAACATTTCATCCTGTTTTATTAGAAAGAGTCAAATTCATTTCAGCTATTTTAATTTCATTTCTTCCATGGTGCAGTTCTCATTCATTTAATCATACCATTTAATCATGATAAATAAACTATTATTTGAATTTAATTTCCTTTATGATGCAGTTCTTTCATAAGAATTCATTGATTTGATTCCCAACTCTGAGAAACCAATACTTTCGGAGATATAATTTGTCTGTTTGAACAAGTTTCATTCACCATTTATCCAGATTCGGCTCAGGTAAAAAGTTACAAGCGTTTAAAGATTTCACAATGTGCTAATACACTCCCGCATATAAATTATCTATGACATTGTTGGCGGACGAGAATAAGGCATGGTATTAAATGTCTTAAATGTGTCTTAAATGTGTCTAAAGTGTCTAAAATGTGTTTAAAGTGTCTAATGTTTCTAAAATCTGTCTGAAATGTATCTAAAATGTGTCAAAAATGTGTCTAAAATGTGTCTAAACTGTCTAAAGTGTCTAAAATGTGTCTGAAATGTGCGCACTATGAATGATGTTTCTATTCTTTTTCTATTTTTTTTTTGCAGCACAAAGTGTTTGCTGAAAAGCATTGATAAGAAACTACAAACTCCTGTCTTAAGCTGATTAGCGGTAAATGCTTCTACAAACTCTTTTTGTAGAAAAAGCATTGTGAACCAAACTGTCACACTGGGCAACCGCCTAAAGATTGTGTATGTGCAGCGAAAGCAGCAACCGAAACTGCAACACCAGCTGAATCAACACATAACAAAGAGAATACGTGTTAAATTATTGAACTTACAAAGTTATTATATGAATTATTTCAGTGAAATGAAGATCGAGTTGTGAACCAGTGACGGCTCGTGCCCTTTAGGTGAGGCTGTGGTCAAACGCTCTACCATCACTGAGCCAACCGCACTGAAGGTTTAGTTCGTTAAATTGATTTGGAATCGATATCTAAGCGCAATATTGGCTCGAAATACGTAAAACGGGGTATATTGGACGTATTCTGATGAATTGAAAAGAATATTTTCGGAATTCAGTATATGGAATATGATAAACTGATTAGTTGAATTCCTAGAACATGTTCGAAGGTGAAATTAAATAATAAACTGCACCATTCATAGAAGATTATTATTATTAATATCTAAACTAACAAGAGTAGAGGTATTTACACCTATAAACTCAAAAGAAAAAATTGATGTGTACAAAACCATCACATATGAAAAAAACCGCAACAAAAGTAAAACGAGAAAAAGAGAATTAAATAAAGTGCATGCGTATGATCAATGATAGCTGCGCCATCCATCGAACCCATTTTTAAAACTATTGTTAGAGCTGCTCCCGACCACGTCAGAGGGCAGGCTGTTCCAGGTGCAGAAAACTCTGTTACTAAGAAAGCACTGTCTCGGCTGAGTCCTGAAATTTTCCTTCCTCAACTTGTAATTATGTCCACGGAGATGATTCGTGTTTCTTGTAAAGATGGCTTCAAGCTGAGGACCATACATTCCATGCAAGGCCTTATAAGTGAAGATCATGTCGCCTCTGGCCCGTCTGCTGTCGAAGGTGGATAGATTCAGCAGACGTAAGCGTGTGGGATAATCAGGACGAACTGTACCGTAAGGGATCCTAGTGTTCCACCTCTGAATTGACTCGAGAGCGTCAATCTCTCCTCTAAGGGCAGTCCACCAGGCTGGTCCCGCATACTCCATGATTGGACGGATGTAGGTCTCGTATAGAAGTTTCCATGTAGTCGGATCGGATTTGCTGAAGTTTTTCTGCAACAGGTAGGTCATCTGACGGGCCCTACTCGTCATAGCTGAAATGTGAGAGGTCCAAGTGAGGTCATCAGAAACGACCAACCCCAGATCGCACTAACTAGAGCTAGGGGTGATGCGATGACCATTTATGAAATAGGAGAGTTTTGGATTGCTCTTTCCGATGTGTAGAACGCGACACTTATCCAAATTGAGGGGCAGGAGCCATTGCTCACACCACTGAGACATTCTATCCAGATCCAGCTGAAGCACTCCGGCATTAATTAGTGGTAGATTGTAAAGTTTTGTGTCGTCAGCATACATAGAGCATGTGGAAGCGAAGCAGGAAGGAAGATCGGAAGTATAAAGCAGGAATAATATTGGCCCAAGGGTAGATCCCTGAGGAACACCACTACTGACGTGGACCTCACGTGAAGAGAATACCTCTCCCACCCTAACACGGAAGGATCTGCCGGATAAAAAGGAACTGATCCAAGCAAGAAGTCTGCCCCTGATACCCTGATGCTCGAGCTTCACGAGAAGGCGCTGATGAGGAACCCTGTCGAAGGCTCTTGCGAAGTCGAGGTACACTACATCCACAGGCAAGCCGGCGTCTAGAGCTTTAGTCCAGTCATTGATGCAAAGTATGAGATTGGTGAGTGTGGAACGATGAGGGATGAATCCATGCTGTTCTTTTGGGAGAATACTGTGAGACAGACAGAAATCCAAAATTTGGTCGCAGATGATCCTCTCAAGGACCTTCGACAGGGTTGAGAGAAGACTTATTGGCCTATAATTGCGCGGAGAAAGCTTATCTCCTTTCTTAAATACGGGGGTGACAGATGCCGATAACCACTCGGTCGGAAGCGATGAAGTAGAAAGAGATTTCCTAAAGATCAGAAAGACCGGCAAGGAGAGGGAAGCGGAACACTCATGTATCATGCGTGGCGTGATGCCATCGCGACCTGGAGAACCATTCACCCTAGCACTTTTGAGATACCGCAACACAATTTCTTCTGAGAGGAATACTTAATCTATCTCGATTCACGATTTCATATTTTTCTTTCTAGATATTTTTTGACTTATGTAACAGTTCAGATATCGCTGAATTCTGCAGCCTTCCAAAACCTTATTTTAGTCATGCATGTCCTATATTTACGATCGATCGGATCTATATTGTTGGAAGCATTGTGAAAATAGCATTTTTTTCCTGGAAGCCAGCCTGTCATAGGCAAGTTGAGTACCTGGATATGTGACCGTTCTGGCTTTAAATTTGAACAAGCGCGCCAAGGCTCATGACCTGTTACAAATCGGTATGGAAAGAGCACACTGAAGCTCCTGTCAGAATATCTAGGAAAGGAACAGGTAATGAGGGTAATGAAAACCGGAAAGCCTGGTCCTCTACTAGGTACATTTCATCAGCCAATCTTCCTAGTGACGAAATTATCAACAAAGTAAGCATGGAAAAGAACTTCACTACGATGCATGGTAGGAAAAAAGACTGCGACAGGGAACCCACCACCCAAGTTCTCAAAAGAAATGCCATTAAATGGTACACAGACGGTTCAAAAACCACTACAGGAGTTGGGGCTGGAGTATATTGGCTAGGCTCCTATCCAAGCATTTCTTAGGCAGAAGTACTTGCAATAGAGAGATGCGTGGAAATGAACCTAGAAAGAAACTATCAGAGATGTGATATAGCAATCCACTCTGACAGTCAAGCTGCTATTAAAGCTCTAAGCTCCCATGTTATCGAATCCAAGCTAATATGGGAGTGCCGAAGAAAACTCAATGAAGTAGGCAAGAACAACAGGGTCTCCTTGGTCTGGGTTCCTGGTCACGCGTGAATCATGGAAATTGATGAGGCAAGAAAGGAGCACAAACCCCCTTTATTGGCCCGGAACAACTTATTGTGGGGTTGGTAGACACACCTACTAAAGTGAATTCCGGACGAAAGAAGAAACAGAAAGGTATTTTCTGGAGATCTCTCCTCGGAATGTATCACTTCAAGAAATTCCTCCGGAACTTTGATGCTGTCAGATCCAAGAAATACTTGGACCTCAGTAAGAACATGCTGCACCTCCTCGCAGGACACTGCAGCCTCAGGAAGCATATGATGAGATTAAGGCTAGCAGAAACTGACGAGTGCAGATTCTGTTGGGAGGAGGATGAAACTTCTGATCACCGGATAACGGAATGCCTCGCCATCTCAAACCAACGCAAGGAATGCTTTGGACAAGAAATCTGCAGGAGCAAAGACGTAGCCTCCTTGAAGCCATCCCAGATACTGGAGTTCATCAGAACTCTGGAACTGGAAGGCGAGCTGTAGATTGTAATGACATCGCAGTGCAACGTTACCCCCTACAATAATATACAACATGTGGGCAACAGTTCATAATTATATAATTCCACAATTAATTATATTCTCTAGCAAAGAATTATTTATTGTTAAACGATAGGATTTAATAACATGAATATCAAAATATAATACAGACAAAATTTAACAAAATAACTGTTCAAAGCATTATGTAATATATATTAATTACTACATTTACATGCATCTTCTCGATCCATCCTCGATCAAGAGGATGCGTGTGAACGTAGTAAATTATAGAATATCTTTCACTTGGTTTTCCACTTGCTGGAGTACATACTTGAATATAGAATTGGCGTTGATTTTACAAATGCCAGGATTTTCCATATTTTCAAAAGCCGTGACAACACTAAAAGAATATATTCATTAGTAATTCATATTTACATGATGCCAACATAATACACACAAATTCTTTGGGTACCTATATGTTCAGATCAAAGACCTAATATCCTATGGATGGAGCATCAGCTGGTTTTTACACCAAGTCGATTGAAATCTACATGTGAGAGAGATGGAAGACACCAAATAGGGTGAAAAAAGGGATGGAGCTAGTGTAGGCTTGGAATCTTGCTCCTTATATTAGCTCCATCTCTCTCACATGTATATTTCAATCCTCTCTTTCTAATGCTCCGTCCAGAGGATATTAGGTCTATGGTCCAGATAGAAAGATTCAGTTGAAATGAAAGAAAGAAATTAATAAAAACCATTAAGTGAAACTAGATGAATAATATTAAAACGCAATGATACCTAGTCATAATATTTTCATCATATTATCTTGATATGAGTAAAAATTGTAAATTACTTCTTTCTGAATTCCCGTTTTGATTCCAAAAGATTTTCCTGGTCGGTTTTAGTAACCCTTCTTGACAATCTCTGCCTCCTCACTTCTTCGCAAACATCAAGAAATATCACAATATCTGGTTTCAACAAATCATGTGGCCATTCATAAACATTACTGCCCTTATGAGGCAGCTCTGTACTCTTCATTACGTCAAAGTAGTCTTCTTTCATTTGTGCCAAAGCAAAAGCTGTTGTTGAATGCCAAAACCTATCCATCACAACTGGTTTAGTTTTCAGTACTTCGGCAACTTCCAGAGCAGCTACATAATTACCAAAATAGTAAAATGGGGCATGCCAATATTTGTCACCATCAAACTTTTCACGAAGTGAAGAAAGTGATTTCGGGGGTGTTGGCAGTATTTCAGCACCAATTTTTTTGGCGAACTTTTTACATACACTGGATTTTCCTACAAAAAGACAAAAAGTTGTTTGATTCATACAATTGGAATGTAATTACCAGAGCCATCCAATCCTTCGAAGACTATAAGAGGATGATTCTTATCAGTACCGACTTGCTCAAGATATCTTTCACGAATATCCTTGTAAGATTCCAAAATGAAAGGAATTTCGGTGTGTTCGCCCTTGAAAATAATTAATTACCACGACAGTTATTAGATAATGATGTATTTCATCAACCTGTTTTTCCTCAAAAAGGTTCATAACTGAATCCAAAGATATCCTGGCTCTGTTAAAATATTCTACACTTTTTTCTGCTTTCTTGAACTTTGTATTGAAACTACCACATTTATATGGTGGTCGTTTAGGATCATCTTTTTCAGGCAATTCAACTTTTTCATCACCTTGCATCTTTGATTTTTTATCTAAAAGCATAAGTTAATTTCGTATTAATAAATATTTAATTTCTAAATACTTACACTGTTCGGAAAATATCGAAAATCTGTTTTCGCTTATTATACGCCTTATTTTTTTACGTCTGTACTTCCCCAAATGATTAACTAGGGTTGACAACATCATAACATGACAACATTCGCGCTCGTTTCTCAAAGGGTGAGTTTTTTTACTCTGATACGATCGATCGTATCAATCCCAGAAATCCCACGACGATTTTGAGCGGTGACGTCACATATGTCTACGGTACATCTGGTGGTTAGTAAAAGAACTTGAATGATCAGCTGATTACTCGGTAAATTTAATTTTGCTGTTACTTGATTGACTATAAGGACGGTTAAGGAGATTCTTGGGCAATGAGAACCCCTTCTTTAAACTAAATCCGGACCGAACCGAACGAAAGACAGGAAAAGCTTCCATTCTCAGACGGAAAATTTGTTAAAATCATAGATATTTTTGTTATAATCACAGATAGAGCACGAATATTGATTGTGAAATATCTAATTTGGTTAAAACATCTTTGGTTGAAACTAAGATGTCTAAATATTTCATCTAAAACTGATTTCATAACCCTATAAATTATCAGCTGACACGAACAACAAGTAAACAAACCGTATGAATCTCCAAATTTGACGATCAATACGATCACTTGAATGTTCAGTAAACAAACTCATACGGTCGAACGTATGACGTCACTCATGTCAACATCGAAGTAAAAGAACAGTTGAGATCAGTGATCAGGTCGATCTTATCAACCGTAGCAAGTAAAAAAACTCGCCCAAAAACAATTTCATTGAATGAATTTTATACAAGTTTTGCCAACATCATTATTCGTTTACATATTAAAAATGAGATGGATAGATCCATCAATTCCAACCATATAAAATTGATGAAAATAGATAGAGCTGAAAAAATGGTTTCGAATGATAGGTTAAGTCAAACACCTAGTGAATTTTATCATATCATATTCATGTTGGCTTCCATTAAAGTCACTAAAAAACAAACCAGAATTGCCAAATAATTGCATGAAAAATAGCCCCAGCTCTAATTTTAAAAGTTGCATCAGCCGATCAGAAAATTGCCGTCAGGCATGCGCCATTGGGTCATTTCTAGTGTTGTGAGTGTGGAAAATGTCTTAACCCTTTACTGCGCAACGTAGCATATATGCTACGCTAGCTTTCATACTCTTTATTTCGGCAAACGATTCATATTAGAGAAATCTATGAAGATTACTTTACTCGTAAACTAATATGCTTCATAATTCATAGATTACTACATAGGTGGAGGTCTATCTAACGGTAAATGTCAGTTCAAAATACAAACTTTAACAGACAAGTGAGAGAACTAGAATTTGACTAAGTTTTTTGCTTTCCTGGAGGTCAATTTCGGAGTTAATTTGTGTAAAAAAAATATAGGGAGCTTGAATATGGTAAGTAGTATTACAAATTCATATTTTCGTAAAAATAAAATCTAGCTACAAGTATTTAGCGCCTTTTGAATGAGCGTTGCATTTATGCTACAATGCCCCGTTGAGCATGAAATATTTTCATTGGAGTGTAGCATATCTGTAATAGTGCCCATTGTAGATCCGACGAGAAGAATTTACATTGTCTTATATTTTTTCAGAAAAACGCATCGAAAAACTAAATTCTGACGCTGGCAGAGCTTGAAATACTTCGCTGATCATTTATCAGAACTCAGTGAAGATAGACAATAATTTTCTCAGGAGATTATGCAGATGACGTTCTTCTTCAAGATTGAGGAAACCTTCTGCCTTGTGATACTGGAATTGAAAGTGATGAACTTTTGGACATGGACAAAATGCCAATATTGTATAATTTTTCACCGGATCCTCCCAACGGATCTGATTTCTTGGAAATCATATCACCTGAAGATCCATCAACGTCGGAAAACGTAAAAATCATTAGCGATCTCATCAAAAACGCAAGAATGCAGAAAAAATCGCTGATGTGGAAAAAAAATCTGCGTAAGGACCAGAAAAAAGTAAGAGATATCTCATCAAAGCTGGAATGGAGGGATGAAAACTACATACAGAGATATAAATCAGCTGCATTCAAAGCACTTATATAGTATAGAAAGCAGGTAGACAACTTTTAAAGACGACTATAGAGACGGTCACTCAAAGGGGATTGTAGCATATCTGCAACATGAAAAAAAATCACAAAAATAGACTAGTTTTTTACATCTGGATTTTTTTCACTATTTTTCCCGATATCTGAAAGCATTTCTGGAACTCATATAATTTTTTCGAAAAAAAATAAAAAGTTGCGCAGTAAAGGGTTAAATACTCCTCTGATAAATACTGAAAAATATCCGAAAATTATCATTACTTCTAAAAACAGTCGACATTTAGAGTTTTTTAGTATTTATGGAAATTATCGAAAATGTCTGGATAAATATCATAAATTTCTTTTCTACTTAAACATTTTTTGAAAATTTTCATTTTGTCCGATATTTATTCTTCTTTTCTGCTTGGATCGAAGATGCTCAACGATCTGAGATGCCAATTTTACAAAAATTTTTAAAAAGTTAATTTTTTTCTACTTGGATCGACGATGCTTAACGATTTGTGTTGCCATTATACAGAGTTTTTTCTTAAGCAGCTTATTCTTTTCTACTTGGATCGAAGGTTCTTAACGATCTGTGAACCAATTGGAAAATTATACAAAGTTTTTTTTAAACAAGTTTATTTTTATTATTTAACAGTCTAATTAAATCGATTTTTCTAATACTAATTCTTAATTCAGAACCTGGCTCCGGTCCTTTATCACTGATAGTCAATAAAATAACACGATAATAACTCATTCAATGATAAGTTATTTGTTATTTCCAATTGACCATGAAAAATTTCTTAATATGCCTCAAATTGTCCTGATATTTTAACTTAACATGTGACAATTGTCATATTTTTCCCGATTTTTCCACAATGTCCGTAAATACTTAAATACTCAAAATGCTCGACCTTGGGGGAAAGTTTCGGACATTTTTCCAGGATATTTGTCCTTAACTTAAAAACTCGAGTATTTCACATCACTAGTCATTTCACATTGCATTGCACCAATATTGCATAGTGTAAAGCGGCTTTAAGAATATAGCACAGATTACAGGTTAATCTGTGACTCTACTTATGCATCAGTTTATTTACTCTATGGTCTCATACATCGAATATTTTTATTATTTACTCTCTACTCTCTGGTCTCATCAAGTATTTCTTTTTCTTCTCTTAGTTCTCTATGGTCTCCTGTGCTGTGAGGTTCGAGGTTATGTTTATCTTGTTTAGAAATTTAGATTTCAAATTTGATTGAATTCTTCTTCAAATTTAAACAAGTAATAAGTATTTTATTATTAAAGATTCGCTATAATTATATATTCACATTCCATAATTATGGAATGTGAAAATTCTGCACAAGTAATTTGGGATGGCTTGTCTATTGAGAGTTTGGTGGGAAAGAAAGTGAGGATACGAACAGTTGAAAACAATTTTTTTGAAGGGGTAGTTTTCGTGATAGATCCGATATACAAAACAGTAGTTTTATGTGATGACACCAAAATTCGTATGTTTATCAATTTGTCCATCAAATGTATTGAAGAACTCTCGAGAGATGTTGTGGAGCCGTCGTTTTTGGAAAAACCCAAACCTAGAGATATAGGAGATTGGAAAAATATTGAAGAAAGAATGGACAAAGTGGTCAAGTGGTTGAATAGTATGTTTATTAATGCCAAAAAAGATGGTGAAAACATCATTATCGATGAACATGTATCAATGGCACCTCCATATACTGAAGAAACTTGTTATTGTGACAATACTATTATACTGGAGAAAATTCGAATTATTCTTAGACAGATGCCTAGTGATTTAAAATCTTCGTAGAATTATTATTATTTTATTATTGTGAGAAATCTTGCTATCATAAATGTGATATTATCACCAAGCAGATTCAAATCTGTTCTACCTTCAATCATATTATGCAGAGAAGAAAATGATAGAAATAAAGTGATTTACCTCTTACCTTCTCGTTTCTCATGGAATTATAAATAAATATGAAGATCTTAGTTCTGATACTATCAAAAATCTAGTCTACTGTAGTTCAAGAAAGGATACTATTTATTATTGCTGTTTATTTGATGTAAAAATATTGGTTTTACACAAATAATTCAACACCATTAAAGGTATACAATTATCATAAAAAATTTAAAACAGGTATATAGTTTGTTCTTTTATATTTAAAATTCTAATCTATTTGAAGTTATTCACTACCAAGCGGCAAAAGACAAATTTGTGCTGGTATCTTTCTTCTTAATTTCCTCTTTGCTCTCTAGATCTATTTGGTCGAAGGTATCTAAAAAATATTCGATTTTTTCCAGTAAATTGGTGGCTACAGTAGCAAACTCATCCCAGATCATATATTCTTGAGTTGCATAGATATCGGAGTCTTCAATGTCATCCTTGATGCCAAATAGCTTCTCATCATCTGTGGAATAATGATAATGAAATATATTCAATAGAACTTTCAAGATATGACAACTGTTATTGCAGTAGTGATGATAAGATTTTCCAAAAGATATTTTAGCGTTGATTAAAAAAAAATTATTCAATTAGAAGTTAACTATATTTGTTTGGCACTTTGACTCTGAAATATCAATGCTCGTTACTTAGTTGAGGAGGGGATAAAGATTGCGAAATGAAAACCTGGACTATAGGATTTACAATGGGCTACTGGAAATAGACTACTGCAGCATAATAGGACCATAATTACTGAGCTCGTCTAATTATTCGTATTTTGTTAAAAAAACTTATATTGCCTGACCCCAAAAATCCTCACACCAATCTTGAATCGAATCTGGCAATATTCGCAACACATGTCTTGTTATTATTATTTTGACAAGAAAATCATTCTCGTTTATATTTATAACCGCTCATGATTTGATATGCCTATGAACAATGTCCGAAACAAAAAGATCAGGTCAGTAGGTGTTTTCAGTTAATTTTTACTTATCTTGCTCGTTATATTCTACCAACGTTATCAAAATCACCTTATTTCATTCCTAACATACAACTATTGTATGCAACGCTGGATTGAATGAAACAGTGACTATACCTTTTCAAGTTCAATTGCGGAAAAAGTAAAAGCAATTTCGGAAATAGTAAAACCAATTTCTGAAAAAGTAAATCCAATTTCGGACAAAATATTCAAATTTACTCAGTAAAATTTTGTGTCCATCAGACTCATTTTTGGGATATGAATATCTTCTTTCATATGATTTTAACTCGTACGTTAAGTTATTCAAGAATGACTAAACTTCAGGAAAGGGGGGCGGAAGTTGATCGCCTGCTCGTGGTGCCCCCTGCGTAATCCAAACAATCAACACGGACGAAGAATCCGATAAGGAGGCTAAGATGGCCTCCTACAAAGATGCAGCTGCTGGGACCAGGTTTGGCATAGTCCACTCGGTGTACCCGGCTACACAGCTGAAGGCAGAGCATAACAAGCTTCTGCAAGAGGCAATATACTGGAGCAGCTATACAAAGAGGTCGAAGAGGGTGCAGGGTGCAGGTCCGCTTTCCGGGCTGTGCGGCCCAGTCCGGGCTGGCTCCAGATAACCTGCGCGGACGGGGCTAGGGTCTCGTGGCTGAGGAGCCGAGTACCGACTTTGATGCCGTGGGGTGGGGCCACGCTACGCTTGGTTCAAGGAACGGATTTACATAAGCCGCATGTCTACGTAGCTTATATTCCGGACCCCTCGGCTAATAAAAGGCTAAGGCCGGATATGGTGCTCGCAGGCCTCAGAAGTTCCAACTCTGGGCTTACAACCCAGAATTGGAGTGTGGTAAAACACGAAGTGTCGGGGCCGGGACAGACATGGGTCTTTGCTATGGATGACCCGTCTATTTCGGCCCTGAGGGCTCTCGAAATGAGACCCTTCTTCGGATTCGGTAGGGTAACCTTCCGAATCAGACAAGCAACCGTACCTCGTGTGGCACCGTCTGGCGATGGTGCTGATGGAGGGAGTGGGAAACCACAGAGTCTGCCTTGGGCCTCATCGTCGGGGCTGATGCCTGGGACTGCCGGGGTCCGGAGCAAGGGGGGGGCTGCTTGGACCTCCTCGATGGTCGCTGGCCCACCTGGGTCTGGTGGTGGAGGCGGTGCCTCCGCCCCCGGCACCAACTTAGCCAAGGCTCAAAGACGCTGGCAAGGATAATGACCTGCCAGCGACAAAACCACTGGGAAAGGCAAACAACCTGCGAGTGGAAGACCGGCACATGTGAAGACCGGCAAAAAGGATTCTCAGGAAAAGGATACCCCTCCCCCTGAGACGTCAAAATGATGCTCCAGGAGTGAAGTACATTCAAGCAAACCTACAACACTCAAAGGCAGGATCATACCTCCTAGCGAAGGACTGGATATAGCCTTCATACATGGCTGGCGGGCACAAGGGTTTGTGGGCTTGGTAACCCGCCAGGCTCTACTCTACAACTGCCCTGTGGTCGAATCCAGAAGACAGGATTGACAAATTCATCCTGACTAAATTCTGCACAAGGGACGTGACAACGGTCCTACCACCTTCTAGTGGCATGTGATGTAAATGCGCAGCATACGGTGTGGGGCAGCAAAGACGTCATCTGGGGTCAATCTGCTTTGGCGCGCGTGCTATAAACATGATTATGATTATACTGACCCTCCCAAGTCTTCCCCAAGGAGATCCCTCAGAAGCTCCTAGCGCTTGTGCGACTAAGGAGAGTCAGCTGTGCTCTTTTTCAACTTTGTTACCCTATCCTTATGCCAGCTTGTAATGTTTTAAAGCGACAGTGAATGGTATCCACTACCCTCTGGGTAGATCTCCGGCTCGCTCTATCCACTGAGCTTGAAGTACTCATCATTCAATTCAAATTAGCCACCGTGAACACGAGCGCCAAAGAGTACTGACCTCAAGTCGGTGATTTTTTATATTTCCCTCTAACGTTTTATAACGCAGTTTGCGAGGATTTAAAACCTAAAGCGAAATATACATTTACAGCCAGATTGAACATGTCGCACCCGTCGTAGAATAAGGGTACAATTCAAAAATTGATTTTGTTGGGGGAAATCGTATTTGAAGTTTTTGTTCTATACTTTTTCATACTTATTCAATTAAACACGCTGAACATTCGTAATTCCTACAGCAATCCATTTGAAAATTATAACTCTTGCACCTAATAGTCAATTGAGTTGTCCATTTCTTCCCTGGACAATAAGCATTTTCCCCACCCATAGAATAAAGAAACGGCGCTTTTTATGTGGTGGAGAGGCCAACTAGAGATATTCCAGGGATTCCGAAGAAATAACTAATTTAATGAATTCGTTAGTGTTTTAAATTCGAAATACACGAAAGCTCGCACTACCGCATTGTAGAAGCAGGCCTCCAAGAGACAATACATTGTGGCGTTGTCAGACTGTGTCCCAGGCTATCTTTATAGAGGTCTGTGACGCAATATCCATTCGCTATGTCTATACTTCAATATTCACTGATAGTCAAATCTTAGTACTCTTTATTCGCCAAAAAAAAAAAATAATTACGCGCAATGTAGGTAATTGTCTGGTCAGTTTTGAAACATTTTTGATTTTGGGAACAACATATCAAAAATTACCCAAGTAATCTGCAAGTAGAACAAGAAGCTTCTGTATTTCATCGTCTGACAATAATTCGTAGAGGTCGATAGAGTCAATGGCATAATTCCACAACGCCTGACAGACTAAAGTTCCCATAAGCCAATCACGTTGACCGTGAGTCTCCAATATTGCGATTAATTTTTTCACTCCTCCATTCTTCTTGAACAGCGCTCTAGATTTATTGTCTGCCATCAGATTTACGAATACTCCCATAGTGGTTTTCAGGATACGATTTTCAGCTGAAAAATAATCGAGTCAATTATTTAATCGTAAATGTGGGGAAATTATTACTTAAAAGGTTTCCTTCTTGGTTTTCTCTCCCAAACTCTGAAAATATCTATAAAATAAAAATCAATTATTTTGTGATTCGCTTCTGCGTAAGAAACACAAGATATTTGTCAGAAGCAAACAATTGAACAATGTTGCCTAACAAACAACAACGAAGAAACAAATATATCGTAACGTTTCGGAGTCTATATCAGACTCCTTCGTCAGACGCTTAACGAAAATCTTTAGAATTATTATTGATTGCTTCTGACAAATATCTTACGCAGAAGCAAATCACAAAATAATTATTTTTTATTTTATAGATATTTTTCAGAGTTTGGGTGAGAAAACCCAGAAAGACACCTTTTAATAATGAGTATACCTCCCACAGTATCCTTTAATGATTAATTAAATTATTACTTACTGTGATCAAGCAAATTGATGAGTGTTTGGAATATTTCGTTCTTTACTATATAGGATATTGTTGTTTTTGATCGCGATAGGTTTCCTAGTATCCTCATTGCTTCCACAACGTATTCAGTATTTGATGATTTCGTGTATTCTGAAATACCTTGAACAAAACAAAAATTATTGGATATTGGAATATTTCCGGAGGCTGGGAAAAGTGATGTGTACATTGATCAAAATGTTCCCGAGAGGGGGGGGGGCTACGGCTATGGTGCTTACTATTTTACACGAGAATTAGGATATCGTCGGCGACACCGCAAAACCAAGTAACTGATAAAATAAAAATTCAAATATGAGGATTCGGCGGTAATTATTTAATTGTATTTGTAAGGACAGGTGTCAAATTCTTTTCAAAGAGTAAACAGACCCTGAGATAATCAATTTCAAGTGGTTTGTAACTATTTTGAATTTAAACTAATTCATCAATCCATAATTATGAAGTTTTTAGTGCCTTCTGAAAATGTTGGTTTTTGCAGTTACCTACTTACTTGGTTTTGCGGTGTCGTCGGCGATATGCAAAAGCTTGGTTACACCATTACAATCCAGACCCAGAGTCAAAGTAGTAATCAGCTGAGTCAAAGCATTCCAAAGCGACCAAAGACACAGCAGTTGGGTGGCAAGGTTATGGCGTCAGTATTCTGGGATACGCATGGTATTTTGTTTATTGGTTATCTTGAGAAAGGATCAATTTGGAATACTACACAGTGTTACTGGACCGATTGAGTGAAGGAATAAAGAAAAAAACGGCCCACATGAAAAAGAACAAACCACAGTTTCAACACAATGCACCCGTCAGAAGTCAATGGCTACGATGGTCAGATTGCATTAATTGCACTTCAAATTGCTGCCCCATCCCCCTCATTCGTCAGATTCAGCCCACAGCCGAAACGGAGTCCTATTTTGCGAGCAAAGATCAAGCATTCTATAAACCAGAGTAACCGACATCATCAGAAGAATAGCGAGACTCAGGTGGCAGTGGGTGGCACACGTAGCAAGGCAGAGTGTGGAGGAAGACCTAGAAAGAGATGGATAGACGCTGTAGTCGCCGTAGCCGGAAAAAAATGGATGCGAACAGCAAAAGACAGAGAAGCATGGAGGAGGCCTATATCCGACACTGGATGGAAGAGGGCTGAAGAAGAAGAAGAAGAAAGAATTAAAACAAAATGCAATGAACTCGCTTGGGCGAGTACTCATGTACTAGATGGGCGAGTAGTGAGTACTCGTGTACTAGATGGCCGAGCTCAGATTCGTAGAGAACATTCATGGGACTTGATGGTAAATTTGATGGGCGATAAGTAAGTATTTTACAGATTTTGAATAGCCCCTGCTCCACCTCCAAATTCCCAAATAAGTTTTATAATACTCACCTTCAATTATATCCACTTGCCTCAGGTGAAATACGTCCTGCTCAGTTTCAGTGATGTAGTAATATGAAAGGTTGTTCAAAGTACCCAATATCGCCAGCACCAATTCTTGATTTTTCTTGAAAGGATTGCTGATCAGAACTTTGAGGAACTCATCTATCAGTTTTATTCCGTATTTCTCGTTTACTTGCCTGCCTATTTCCGGGTTTATAACAATATTTGCTGCTATCCGTAGCACCTAAAACAATGCGAGTACGTGATACTTAATTTCATTAGTTTGACAGATTTATCAGGTCGATGATTTCGAGTTAGAGAATATGTGTAATAGGGCTTCACACGAGAAGAGAGTAGGCGAGAGTATCAAAATTCTCGTCTCGCTCTCGCCAATTGCCAAAAAATTAAGTCTCGTTTAAGTCTCGTTCTCGTCTCTTATTTTCCCGGACAGCTGTGATTTCCATATATCTTGGATCTTCTTTTTGTAGCTTGTTGTTAGGGCATCCTTTATTTGGTCTCCAGTGCATCTCGTTTTTTCATCTCAAGGAATTTGTATGTTTCTGCCTCTTCGAGGTGTCGAATGGTTATTCCCCCTTCTAGGTCGATGTCTTCTCCTGTTCTTTTAGTTCTTCCTCTGCTTAGATGAAAAACAGCACATTTGTCCAAACTGAATGAGATTCCTATTGCTGAGATGTATTCGGCAACGATATTCAGTAGTTGTTGTAGTGCTGCCTTGGAAAAAGCGTACAGTTTTAAGTCGTCCATGTAGAGTAGATGTGAGAACAGATGTTCTGTGCTGCCTGGTGGCCCGGCCTTGTACCCTATTCTGCTTGCCCTCAATGGTAGAACTGTTATGCAGAACAATAATGGGCTTAACGAGTCTCCTTGAAATACAGTTCGCCTGTATCTCACCCATCCGGTATAAGTGGTTGATTCCAGACTGGTCCAATGGACTACACAATACGATGTTGAAGAACACTTTGGAGAATTTTATACAGCATGTTGAGACACGTGATTTGGTGGTGGTTTTGTTTGGCTGTCCTAGATCACCTGATTTCGGCATCATTGCAGATCTGCCCTCTACCAATCATGAAGGAATGGGCTCACGGTGAATTAC
Source organism: Halyzia sedecimguttata (assembly GCA_937662695.2). Classification (NCBI taxonomy): domain Eukaryota; kingdom Metazoa; phylum Arthropoda; class Insecta; order Coleoptera; family Coccinellidae; genus Halyzia; species Halyzia sedecimguttata. The sequence continues at coordinate 100,358,414 of OW569413.2, read as the reverse complement.
TATCTGACTGAATAATATAGCTAGGTGTTGGTGGATAGCTGAAAAGTTCTTCCACCAGTAGTTCTGAACGCCGTCCAGTCCAGGTACCGTGAAATCATGCTTGTTCCTCAAGGCATGTCTAATCTCTTTGGTTGTTATTTCAGTCAGGTGTTCGGTCTGTTGCAGATTTTGATCACATAATATCTGGAATCTGTGAAGTGCTGGAGTATCTCACTCATCACGCAGCTCACCCATCATAGCCTCTATTTCCTTGGTCGGCTTCTGTTGTCCTTTCATGACATGTATGATACATACATACCAAGATGCTTGCTGCTTTACGGTTCTTATCTTATTGTCTAGCATATTCAGTCTTGACCTATGTTTGTCCTCCTTTGTTGTTGTTCTTCCTGTTGGGCACATATGTGAATTAGCAGCTCCCACTACAATTACGACATTTTCTAGCGAACAGTCCACCTTTAGATGATCGTCGATTATAATAATAATGAAAAATGGCGATACCGTTGTTAAAAATCAACAAGTTAAGAGCGTTCCTGCTAATCGGGTCCTTCATGAATGGCTTCGTATAATAAATATACTTGTGCATATATTTCACAAATCAAATAGACCCCAGAGGGTTCATTGATCTGCCGAGAAAGCAAGAGCAGACGCGTTTCTGGCTTCTTGGCCTTCATCAGTACCCTGTAGCTTTCCCGACAAATTCAACTAAACTGACCCGGGTTAAGCCTTTCAGAGACGGCTCGGTCGATCATTATAATCGCCCACGCCACCTATGAAACAAAACACGGAAATCAGCCTCTCCCCACCAGTGAATATTTGAAGCGTGAAATCATATGCCACCATTCACTCGATATTAAATCAAGAACGAGTCCCACAGAGCTCAGACAGTATCTTCTCAATGCCATGAACGCTGTTTAGCGTTTTCAAAAATAATAATGAAAAATGGCGATACCGTTGTTAAAAATCAACAAGTTAAGAGCGTTCCTGCTAATCGGGTCCTTCATGAATGGCTTCGTATAATAAATATACTTGTGCATATATTTCACAAATCAAATAGACCCCAGAGGGTTCATTGATCTGCCGAGAAAGCAAGAGCAGACGCGTTTCTGGCTTCTTGGCCTTCATCAGTACCCTGTAGCTTTCCCGACAAATTCAACTAAACTGACCCGGGTTAAGCCTTTCAGAGACGGCTCGGTCGATCATTATAATCGCCCACGCCACCTATGAAACAAAACACGGAAATCAGCCTCTCCCCACCAGTGAATATTTGAAGCGTGAAATCATATGCCACCATTCACTCGATATTAAATCAAGAACGAGTCCCACAGAGCTCAGACAGTATCTTCTCAATGCCATGAACGCTGTTTAGCGTTTTCAAAAATAATAATGAAAAATGGCGATACCGTTGTTAAAAATCAACAAGTTAAGAGCGTTCCTGCTAATCGGGTCCTTCATGAATGGCTTCGTATAATAAATATACTTGTGCATATATTTCACAAATCAAATAGACCCCAGAGGGTTCATTGATCTGCCGAGAAAGCAAGAGCAGACGCGTTTCTGGCTTCTTGGCCTTCATCAGTACCCTGAGCTCTGTGGGACTCGTTCTTGATTTAATATCGAGTGAATGGTGGCATATGATTTCACGCTTCAAATATTCACTGGTGGGGAGAGGCTGATTTCCGTGTTTTGTTTCATAGGTGGCGTGGGCGATTATAATGATCGACCGAGCCGTCTCTGAAAGGCTTAACCCGGGTCAGTTTAGTTGAATTTGTCGGGAAAGCTACAGGGTACTGATGAAGGCCAAGAAGCCAGAAACGCGTCTGCTCTTGCTTTCTCGGCAGATCAATGAACCCTCTGGGGTCTATTTGATTTGTGAAATATATGCACAAGTATATTTATTATACGAAGCCATTCATGAAGGACCCGATTAGCAGGAACGCTCTTAACTTGTTGGTCGATTATAATATTCATCAAGGCTATAGATCTTTAGCCGGGAATCTCGATTTCAGCCTTGTGGTCCTTAAGTTAGGATTCCCTACTGCAGTCTCAAATGCTTCCTTTCTATTGACGACTAGCTTTGGAACATCTCTCAGCTGTTTCGTTTTTCACCCGTTGTAGTATGCAGAATTTTCGGCTCGGAGTGGGGCAGCTCTCACCTGCTCCATGTCCGGTGCTGCGACTTCTTCACATCGCTATCCAGGCATAAGAGGTTGGATGTTTGTGGCATCTCTCACTTGCCTCTCATCCTGTTCTTCTTTCCTTTGATTCGTCAAGTGTTGCTGTTGGTTTGGAGCATGTCTCCCCTGCTCTTCAGCTTGTTCTTCTATCCTCTCTGACTCTCCATGCTGCTGCAAGAGTCCCCTCTTGTTGAAAATGCTCACCTGGTCTCGTAGGTTTTGCTGCGTCATGAAGTTGAGATCTGGTAGATTCTCACACCACAGACCATGCAGTCTACCCATATATCCCCTCCTTTCTGGTCTCGATCTTCTGTATAACACAGACAGTTGTTCGTGTTGCTCGGGTGCCCACTTGTGGCGTCCCCTTTGTGTGGCCTATCAAGGAACTAGGGAACCTGTATTCTTTTTCTGTTTAACATTAGGCTTTCTCTATGACACTTGGTTCCCTCATATAAATATTCGGAATCCAAGATCTCGGTTTACCAGAAGTGTATACACCCGATGCTATATGAAATAAAAGAAGAAATTTTCCACTTACTTTTATCATGACATCCTCACTACATCTACCATCATCACTTTCAGAAGCATCATCCATTTTCATAGAGCAAAGTTTGAGGGTTCTTTCCAAGTATATTTTCCACAGATTCAAAAGAGTGTCAATGGACTTACTTTCATGAAAGAACTGTGAAAAGTAATAACATTATTTGCACTGTTACAATTTTATTGTATCTAGACATTAGATTAGGTAGGAACTCATCCTCGACGAATGGTAATCAATTTGAAATGATTTCAAAGTTTCTCGAAAGTAATTATCTACTCACCTTTTCTCTAGTACTATCAATTTTTGCGACAATATTGCCCATGGTATAAGTTAATCTTACTATAATCTCTTCGCTTCCTGAGTATTTCTCGAATAATCGAATGAAAATTATATATATGTCTTTTTTCTCTATAATCTTATCACAACAACTTTCACTCGTAGAAATTATGCTAAAATAAAATTAATCAAATTATGATGAAAATAATTCATGTTGCTCCGAATAAACATGATGGAGATATAACGGGCTTTTATATTTGCATTACCTTAATATTCTTGATATGTTACTGATGACATCAGGATCTTCAGAAAACATTTCGATTGTAACGCAGAGTTCAGACGTAGCACCGCTCGTGTTGAATCTCTGGTATATAGTGTCATCTGAAGCCAAATTTCGCAAGGCTCCTGTTAGTTGGAACAAAGCATGTCTCGTTTGTTCGTTCAGGGCTATTTTATCAATTTGCTGTAAGGAAAAATTGCTATTATTGATTTAATCAATAATAGCCAGAGCTCCTGTCCACAGTGCATTCCCACTTTTTTTTGCAAGAGTTAAGGTAACACCTTTTCCTGGTTTTGCTGAACAATGAATTGAATAATAATAATTTCCAATTTATTTCAAGATTATTGTGCAGAAGAAAAACAAGTATTTAATTTATTCACCTAATACGGCCTCAAATCGTTCATTCTTCCAGAGAAAATATCTAATTCAACGAATTCGCTAATGTTTTAAATTATGAATATACGGTATACTGCGCTACACCGGAAGGGCGCAGTAGGACTCTTCAAATGCGTCGTTGTCTGACTGTGTTCCAGGCTATCTGTATAGACGGATTTGGTCTACCCTAGAAAAAAATGAACTGAAGAACCAATCCTTGAGATATTCTCCCTAAAGGCTGGATCTGCTAGGAACTAGGAACGTACAACTACAGAGTGAGCTACCATAGCCGGTTTTTGAATCCGTTGCAGTAGAACATGTTATTATATTTTCCTTGAAATTACCTCGAATTTTTTGACGAAAATGGTCTCAAACGATTTAGTTCGACTCCCCAATGAAGAATTCGATGTCAAATTTTATTCTGTCCGGCCGGCCTTTGCCACGATAACTTGAGAACGGAAAGAGCTAGCGACTTGAAATTTTCAGGGTGGGTGGTGCATCCCAATACGACGGACAAGTTCGTTAATGGGCGTAATCGGTCCAGTGGTTTCCGGGTAATAATTTTGTTTTCAACCAATATAATTCCGATCGGATTGAAACTTGGTGAGTAGTTGTAGAATATGAACCTAAGCACGTTTGTGAAATTTTGTGCGAATCGTATGGCTAGAAAATTATTAAAAAATTATTAAAAAATATTTTTGTAGTCACGATAACTTGAGAACGGAAAGAGATAGCGGCTTGAAGTTTTCAGGTTGGGATGTGCATCAGAACAAGACATTTCAGTTTGTTTATGAGCATAATCGGCCAAACGGTTTTAGAGTTATAGCCATCTGAAATTTGGTTATTTTTTGTTCCTCATTAACTCGAAAAATACTGAACCGATTGAATTCAAACATGGTTATTAGTTGTAGAATGCCAACACGAAAATTCTTGCAAAATTTCGTGAGGATAGTATTTGTAGAAAATTTTTAAAAAATCATTGAAAATCGAAAAAAAAATTCTATATATCAGTAACTATTCGTTTGAAATTGCTGAAATTTTGCAACAGCCTTCAAAACCTAACTCTACTGCCAAGTTTCAAGTTTTAACACGATCAGTTAAATATTGTTGGAGATTCGAGCATTCTTGTGTGAGTTCAGTAGATGGGTCGATGGGTGACCGTTGCCTCGATAACTTTCGAACGCAAGGAGATAGGGACTTGCAATTTTCAGGGTAGGTTGCGTATCCGACAGGGAGATTTGAGTTCGTTTTTGGGCATAATCGGTTGAACGGTTTCCGAGTTATACCCACCTGGAATATTATTTCCTTGATAACTCAAAAAATAAATATTCGATCGAATTGAAGCTTGGTAACTAGTAGTAGAAAATTATCATAAAGACGTGTTTAAAATTTTTTTAAGAACCGTACCCCTAGAAAATTTTAAAAAAATTACGAAAAAAAAAAATTTTAAGAACCGTACCCCTAGAAAATTTCAAAAAAATCACGAAAAAAAAAATTGGTTCAAGCACTGACGTGAAGTCAGAAGCTTTTGCGCGTATGTTCTATTGTCCATTCTTCTGTATTGGACACCCTTAAGCGAATTTACCATGGTAAATTATGTTGTCCATTGTATTGGACACTTAATTCGAATTTACCATAGTAAATTCGAATTAAGAGTGTCGACAAGAGATTCGAATTAAGAGTGTCCAATACAGGAGAATGGACAACATAATTTACCATGGTAAATTCGATTAAGGGTGTCCAAAACAGAAGAATGGACAATAGAACATAAGCGCAAAAGCTTCTGACTTCCCGTCAGTGCTTGAACCAATTTTTTTTAGTACTTGGAATTTCGAAGTTCGAACCTTCGAACCTTTAGTAAGAGTATACCTCGCAGTGGTGACGTCAGGCCCTGTGACGTCAGAGAGTTTGGTCCTTATTCTTTCGGTGTCACCGACCCAGTGGAGGAGCAAATGTCACCCACTCACGTAAAAATATCGATAATAATAATCATTACAATGGATTTCCATAAAACATAAAACACGTTTGTCATCAGACAAACGTGTGTTTTCGTGTTTCTGTTGAACAGACATATGTATTTTGAATGTTTCGTGTAATTTTGAAGGTTAACTTACAGCAACATTGATGATTTTCATGTGTAGAGCCATGAGATCCAACGTTCCCAAAGATATCATTTTTTGTTGAAGTAAATTATTCATCGACAAGAACTTGACGGCACCATACCCGTAAACGCATGCTTCGGCATCATCCAAGGGACTAGATCTGCCCAGAGCGTCAAGAAGAAGTTCTGAAAAACACCGATAAGAGAAACATTTCCATAATATTAGCGACATAACACAATGAAGATGTAGGCTTACTTCGAGTTTTTCTTGATCATTCACTTACCCAAAATATTCTTCTCTAGAAAAAGGTGATCGTTGGAATCGTTCTTAGCAACTTTAAACAATAATTTGCACACTCCGCTTAGATTGTTCCCGCTTACTTTGAGCTGAAAATTTTAGATCTTAAAATTTGTGAATTCAGTAACGTGCAAACTACTAGATTTTCTGCTGAATGATAGTTTAGATCACGAAGATGCTCTCATAAGAACGAACTGGTTGTGTATTGATATACTAAGTAAAAAGCTTGTCAAAAGTTCAATTTTGCCATGAGATAAAAAACACCTGTGTAGCAGTGGTTTATTTTCAATAATTGATTCCCTGCATAGCAGTAATTTTTTTAATATCTAATAATATACGAAATTACGTAATTTTTTGAAAATATCGACAATTTTCACAATGTTATTATTCCGATAGAATTGAAAAAAAAGAAAAGCTGTAATTAATTAATGTGAATTCCGTAACTTGAACGTATGTTATTATTGACCTTTGATACCTTAATGTTTTCAAATTTATTCGATCAAGTTTAAATCGAGAACTTGGCTTCAAAATAAGTTACATATCATAGACAAGATATACCAATTGTCATTAGGTATTGAACAAATGTTATTACTGACGTATCGCCTTATTAAATTTGACTTCAGCCGATCTAATTCATTAAATTCTCTTAAAAATCAAAAACTGTTGACAACTTCATTGGTCGAGTGTAAAACCAGTAGACCAGTACATCTCGATCGTTGGAATATTTCGATATTTTGGTAATATCTACACCAATATAGAACCAATCCAGTTCAAATCTATAAGAACTTTACTGTAAAATAAGGATTTTTAAGGCTCTCACAGAATTTCGACGATATCTGTCGGATGGTTTGTAAGATTCAGAATTTTTAATTAATTTATTTAACTAATTGTTTTAATTTTGCAGTCATGCGATCCTCACAAGAGTCTTCGTTTCCGTATTTTTCAACTAACTACCTCCCAGTAGGCTACCACAATTTATTTTATTTTATTTTTAGACACAACTATGGGTCGTCGATACAAAAAGAAGTTGGGTGCGATCATAGATAAGAGTACTCTAATCTATGGGTGCGAGGAAATATTGTAAATATATGGAGGAAACACTAAACCGATAGTAGCGTTCCCTGCTAAGAAAATTGTTACAACATTATGTTGGAGAAATTATAGAAACAGATGATGGATTTGTAGTAAAATATTCGAGGAAAAAGAAAAATGAATTTGTCCATCCCAATTTTGAGGATACATCATACGTCAAGGAAATGGATGTTGTTACAACATTGGAAAAACCAACGTCTTCCAGGGGACATTATTATTTCCATAGAGACTTAACGTCGTATATAATATTAATTAGCTTGCGTTTTTTGGATGCGTTTGCTAATGTTTCTAGTTTATTTGATCTCACGTTTTTAAGTTCATATATTGTTTATTTACAAAGAGACGAATGTTTTGTTTTATAAAGAAAAATAGATTTAATTTTCCTATAATTTTTGTTTTATACGCCTCTAATAGCAACCTTGTCTTAAATACATTTTTAAACAATGTGGCAAAAACTTCATAAAATTGCCAACAAACGGATTTTAAAGGCATTGGTAAATTCGCACCGATGTGCGGGTCACTTTGCCAAATTTGAAAGAATTAAAAAAAAAATGTAGCGCACCTTTTCTTATGTTTCTAACAACAGCAGTAGATAGCTAAAATGTGGAAATTATACATAGCTTACAAAGGACACATTTTACGTAAAAACAACAACAAAACTATGAAAAGTAGTGCAAAGTCACACCGCTCTACGGTACTATACCTTTTCAAGTTCAATTTCGGAAAAAGTAAAACCAATTCCGGAAAAAGTAAAAGCAATTTCGGAAATTGAACTAAGTAAATCTGAATATTTTGTCCGAAATTGGATTTACTTTTTCCGAAATTGCTTTTACTTTTTCCGAAATTGAACTTGAAAAGGTATAGAACAAACAAATCAAACGATTCCATATTGCAAATATTAGCTGCTTTGCCATTTTAAGCAACTGGAATTTTCCAAATGACGATGATAGATCACGACAATATCACAAATCCAGTAGGTACAGGTATGCAGAAGAGTCGATAGGACATTAGATCAAATGGGTTAGATGAAACCCCAATATTATATGCCAAGTATCAGACTTAAATATTTGCTCCTGGTAAATTAAATCGCTTCCCATTTCAAATCAACGCAATCAAGCATTCAGTTGACAATAACTTAACCAAATGAAACAACGCTTCGTCACAGAAAGACGAGATGAATATCTCAACTTTTATCACGTTCTCGGTAAATACAAGTTTGCCAGATGGTTTTCAAAGATGCTTTTGACTCCCTAAATAAGTTTTGAGGAGCTCGAATTCCATTGATCGGCTCCTCAAATAATTCACAGAGGTCGGTGGTGCAATCAACGTATCTTTGTGAAACCCAAGGTCAATCTGTCAAATCTGCAGGCGGAATAGCGCACGAATAAGATTTTTTTTGAATCTTTGCAAATATAAACTTCAAAAACGCACTAAAAGAATAGAATACATATCAGTTATAATTACCGCGAGAATAATCCTGGCCAAACTCAAGAGCAACACCTGATTCGTGGATTCTACGTACTTATAAAGACACTTCAAAATGTGCAATTTCATCTTAGAAGTGACCTTAACGTCCATCATTTTCTGCTTCTCCATGCAATCGTACAACTCCGAAAGCAACCTAACCACCGTCTCCTCGCTGACACTCCTCCCAGCCTCCATGTTCAGACAGGTTACTATGTCATCTACAGTCTTGTCCTTAGCTTCCAGTACTGAAATGGAGGTTTGTAATTTTTTAGATTCGTTGTTCTTTAGTTCCTTATTAAAGTAACCTTTTTCAGAGAATAGCGTGGTAGAGTGTTCTATTATATGTCTGTTGTCGAATATCTTCTCCAGGTTTTGGGGGCCGAGGAGCAGACATTTAGAGAGGTCTTGCTTTTTGGAGGGTCTGCCGAAGGGCGACTCGTACCGCGACCGGTTGTATTCGGTTTTTTCTTCGGGAGAGCTGTACGCGTTTCGGAACTGGGGGGCTTTTACTTCTTCAATCTCCTCTGGTACTGAAACGAGTAATGGGAATAGTTAGGGTGGTGGTTCATGTAATATGTAATTTGAAGCAATTTCAAATGCAGGGAAACTAGGTAGAACTCTCCAAAATAAAAAAAATATCTTTTATGCAGAAGTTATAAGGTAATGGAATCTGAATTCAAAGTTGACATCATAAAAGCTATCGGTAAACCTTGTACATTTCGAAATCGAAACTCCCTTAGACTATAGAAGAGAGAGGACAGATAACATATTCCCGGAGATTGAAACAAAATGTACACCACATGACCACAGAACCTGGCTCTTTTTTCCTGCTGTGGCTTTTACAGCCGTAAGCTGCACATCCTAACATTATGTATAACACAGTTATATAACAAAACAGTCGTAAACGCTCAGTTGAACACAACAAACACGCGTCCACCACATCGTTTTGTGTCCACCAAACTGTCAAAGTCTGTCAAAGTTTTGGTTTCAGATCGATAGCGTTGCGTTGTACGTCATGCGGTATCCTCTCTCTTCCCTAATCAAAGGAATCTCCAATGTAATAAGCAATTCACTCTGTTTTTTCCGTTTAGTAAGTCATTCCGCTAAAAAAATTCACCGAAATTTCCGAAACATAAGCTCAATAATGTAAATCGAACCACCAAACATAAATGCCAAACCAGACCGAGGGGGTAGGTAGGATCGATAAATATTTTTCTTGGAGTTTAGTTACTCTTAAATTGCTCAACGTACGAGTTAAAAGTTCAGTTGATTTCCAACAAAATGGTTTTTGGACTAAATGCGTATTGAAAAGTTTCTCCTCATTTACAGGACCGATTTATGTTCGTTCCAGTTACTGGCAAGAACTGAGCTCATTGTCTTGTTGAAGAGACTCCCAGTCGACCATCATTTCATTTTGCCTCAGGGGTTGCGGAACAGGGGCATACAATCGTTATTGCGAATAGCTTGCAAATTCTCATTATTCTTTGAAAAGGCCTCAACGGCAAAGGATGTTGAATGGTCCAAACCATCATAGACGCAAGCTTTCCACCCTTTCCGAGATAACATGATGAGAAGTAGTGAGGCCTTGTACCCCTCCTTGCTTTTTGGCGATCTTATTCCTCGGAACAGAGTGCTTATCAATTTGCCCAAATGTCTGTAAGTTTCGAATTTCTGGCTGAAAATGGTCTCAAACGATTTGTTTCGACTCACCGATTAAGAATCCGTGGTCGAAATTCATTCTGTCCGGCCGGTCCGGACGTAGGCACGATAACTCTCGAACGGAATGAGCTAGACAGTTGAAATTTTCAGAGTAGGTTTGGGAGATAAATATCTCGGCTAATTTCGTTATTGGGCAAAATCGGACAGATGGTTCCGGAGAAACAAAAAAAAATTTTTTTTACATGACAAATTCCAAATTAAATTTTTTTCAATAAGCAGTTTCACCATAAGAATCCATTGATATCATTTTTAACTCTAACAAGCTATTACTTTCGGATATATGATTCTTCAAAATTTCAATAATAAATCGAATTTCTACGTTTTCACAGAATGATATAATTATTCTATGAATGAATAGTTATAATGTCAACTTATTTTCCTGAGACATGACATTGTCGTATTCATTTCAGCTATCGTAGAATTATGAGAATTATAATATGAAATCATACTTTTTGTTGGTTGATATTTTCATGCTAATGGTCAATCCATATGATGATGGGAATGGTAATGGTAAGTTAATAATATTGTGTTCAAAATATCTCCAGTAAAAACAAAACTGGAATATTGGTGTATTGGAGTATCGGAGTGGATTTGAGGAATGAATATATATTATCGTTCATCATAGAATTGAGGAATGAATATCTCCGATGAGTTCGTTATTGGCTAGAATTTGTCTATTGGTTTTGGATTGATAATTTTAGGCACTCTTGTTGAATTTAAATTCTTCTATGATGTTTGAATTCAATTTCTGCTAAGATGAAGTTCTTTCATAAGAATCCATTGATATAATTCCCCACTCTGAGAAACCAATACTTTCGGAGATCTAATTTGTCTGTTTGAACAAGAGCGCCAGAAAGCTCCTGTCCACAGGGCTTGAACCAATTTTGATTATCATTGGAATCGATTATTATATCCATAAGAATACTGAAAAAGTTCAACCGCCATCAAAAATTTCAATTTTCAACGAGAAAACGATCATTCAAATTTGTTTGCACATTATGCTTGTTCAAACAATCGTTAGTCCGTGACGTAACCCGTCATATCTATTCTCAATCTCTTCTAGTGTCCGTTTCACTCTTTATTCCAGTGTAACAAAGCTCCCTATATATATACAGGGTGAGTCGTTGACCACTGCATTAATTTTAACCAAAGATTCCTCTCATCATATGAAACACTTTATTCATTTACCATTTTTCCAGATTCTGCTCAGGTAAAAAGTTACAAGCGTTTAAAGATTTCACAATGTGCTAAAACACTCCCGCATATAAATTATCTATGACATTGTTGGCGGACGAGAATAAGGCATGGTAACGTGGTTTACAGCTTGATTCGGGATTCCAACGCTCAGGGACGGATCCATAAAAGTAGTGAAATTTCTGGAGTTTTCCATTTTAAAACATTCAATGAAGAATATCTCGAATACGCACCGTCTTCGAGATATTCTCGAAGGAATGAGAAAGGAGAAATGATGAAGAATAATATAATTTTCTAAAACGATGGAATATTCTTGAAATGACTCAAGAAAAACTTTATAATTATGCTTTCTTTATGCTAATTTCGTTTAGTTATATGAATCCACGAGTCCATAACTAGAAAACCAGTAGAAGTAGAAAATAACTAATATTTGGAAAATATGTATCAAGTTATAGGAAACTTTACGCCAACATTCATTTTATTCGAAAAAAGGATGTCAAAGCTACAAAATAAAAACTGATTTTTTTTCAAAATTTCAACAGCCTGTATCTTTTTAGCTGAGCGAATTTGGAAAAATGTTAAATGAAAAAAGTGTTTGATTTGATGAGGGGAATCTTTGGTTAAAATTAATGCAGTGGTCAAAGACTCACCCTGTATAAAGGGCTCGTAGTCAGCATTGGCTGTAACAAGCAGATGGTAAATTTTGATTTCGTCATCCGTCATAGCAACCATTCCGAAGCGTTTCACCTCATTTGAAATTGCTTCTTGATTTACCGATTTTCAATACCGAAATATTCCCTATTGTGGTCATCACCGCTGTGTCACCATGTAACGTGCGTTCAAAAAAATTCGTTGTCAAGTAGGCTATGAAATTTTAAAACTTGCAATGTCTGAACTGAGTTCAGACGCAGAATATTGACGTTCAAAATTCCATAGCCTACATGACCACGAATTTTTTTGAACGCACGTTATATCCGACACCCTGTTTTCATTTCGAGTAATGAGGAAATAGATTTCAAAAACGTTAAAATACTTACAATTATCCAAAGAATTCTTCTTGAACAGCTTCCTCTTCGGAGGTGGTCTCTCGAGGGAAGGTAACCTAACTTTTCTCATGGGCATATCTTTGATGCCTATGTTGAAAATTTTATCATCGTTGATCTCCGACACTGAATTCGATCTATGTCTGAAGCTGAAGATCGAAGCTTCGTCTGATCTTGCCGAAGCGGCTAGCATGGATGGTGATAGTATCAAATTGGTTTCCTGTACATTTTGTAGATTGTTTGTTGGTAGATCTGTTTCGTTCTGGAGGTATCGTAAGCTGCAAGGATATATCGAAAATTTAATTATGATTTAAGTAGGTGATAAATTAGATAGCTAGATTGGTTTTAATGAAATTCATGGAGAAAGGCACATGGAAAATATTGATATCATTTGAATCAAGCTCATATTGATGAGAGCATAGATTGGATAAATTATGATATAAAAAAATGGGTTCAAGCCCTGTGGACAGGAGCTTTCTGGCGCTCTAGTTCGAACAGACAAATTATATCTCCGAAAGTATTGGTTTCTCAGAGTTGGGAATTATATCAATGTATTCATATGATAGAACTGCATCATAAAGGAAATTGAATTCAAATAATAGTTTATTATAATAGATTAAATGAGCAATCATGAGAATGAGAACTGCACCATGGAAGATATCAAATTAAATCTGGCCAATTTTGCCCAATAACGAACTTAACCGAGATATTCATCTCCCTAACCTACTCTGAAAATTTCAACTGCCTAGCTCATTCCATTCGCGAGTTATTGTAGAAATTTTTTTTTAAATTTAGAAATTTTTTTTTACACTTTGCGGTAATCTTGTCTATACAAAACTTCACATGCGTATAAAGGTCATGATTCTACAATTTGATGCTAAATTTCAGATAGATCGAGAGATCGGTTTCGGAAAAACTCATAAAAAATGTGTTTTACTAGAATCGGCCATAACTCCGAAACCGCTTGATGGATTTCGCCCATTAACGAACTTATCCGAGATATTTACGCTCCAAACCCACCTTGCAAATTTCAATACTCTTACTGCTTTCGTTCGAGAGTTATCGTGCCTACGGCCAGACAGAATCGAATTCGACCTCGGATTCTTGATCAGTGAGTCGAACCAAATCGTTTGAGACCATTTTCAGCCAAAAATTCGAAAATTACAGACATTTGGGCAAATTGATATGCACTTAGTTCCGAGGAACTAGAGCGCCAAAAAATTGGTTCAAGCACTGACTTGAAGTCAGGAGCGTTTGCGCGTATGTTCTATTGTCCATTCTCCTGTCTTGGACACTCTTAATCGAATTTACCATGGTAAATTATATTGTCCAATCTCCTGGTACCATGGTAAATTCGAATTAAGAGTGTCCAGTCAGGAGAATGGACAATATGATTTACCATGGTAAATTCGATTCAATTTTTTTTTCATAACTTTTTTAAAACTTACTAAGGGTACGGTTCTTATAAAATTTTAAATACGTCTTAATGTCGATATTCTACAACTAGATACCAAGCTTCAATTAGATCTAGTCTATTATATTTTTTCAGTTACCGAGGTGGGTATAACTCTGAAATCGTTGGAACGATTATGCCCGTAATCGAACTTAACACTTCCAATCGGATAGGCAACATACCCTGAAAATTGCAAGTCCCTATCTCCTTTCGTTCGAAAGTTATCGAGGCAACGGTCACCCATCCATCTACTAAACTCACACAAGGCTGCTCGAATCTCCAACAATATAATTATATCCGATCGAGTTCAAACTTGCAACTTGGCAGTATAGTTAGGTTTTAAAGGTTCTCGCAAAATTGTATCTTGGTCTTAGTATAATTGAATTAGTATAAATTTAATTGATCTGGGAGTGATTCAGGATACAACAACCCCATTCCTTTTGTTGAGTGATGATATGACAGTGTTCGATATCAGTTCCTCCAGCAAAATTCCAAATCTCGTCGACAATGAAGATATCGTTTATTCATTCAACGGACAATGACTTCTAGACAGAATTAATTTGAATAAGAATGGGAAATTTCTTGGGTTGAGGCCAACGCTTTCGGTTTCCCAAGCAATACATCCACTCATTATGAATTGCCAGAGTCGATAAAATAGGTATAGGTGCCACAAGCTTGATGAGCTCTATTTTCAAAGAAGAAGGGAGACGTATCATTAATCAATATCCACGTCTTACACAATGTGGAAAATAATTGCTAAAGTGGGTTGGAGGGAAATATAGAGTTCAACAAAATTTCAAGCACCCTTATTACATCAGGACCTTCAGCACATTCGTTCACGTGCAGATGAGCAACATATTTCATTGAGTAGTATCAATAATAATAATAATAATAATAAAGGACCATATAAGGAATCAGAAATCGGCACTCAAACATCTCCTATACTCGTTTATGAGATATAGGGGATTTACTGAAAATCATAGAATTTTCAAACAATATCAATAATCATTTCGAATAGCACAATTTTTTTCTACGGAGTACAGCCATCTGGAAAAAAATATCTCGAGTTTTTCATAAAATAACAAAATAATCCCTATAATTCTCGAAATAATCGACTGATTTGATTTCAATGAGAACTATGGTTATAAATAAGATGCTATAAAATAATTTCAATGTAAAAGGTATGGCCGTATTTGAGCCTTCCTTTTGATGATCAGATATTAAAAACATCACTGCCCAGTAAACATTGATGCATCTCAGTAATATAGCTGAAACATTTCACGTGTAACATGAAACATTTCATTCATAGGGGTAGAGATGTTTCAGAAACATCTACGAGATCGTTAATGTCCAAGGACATTTATGCATTAACATATCATTGAAACATATAATATATGTTTCAATGATATGTTACTGAGACGTTTTCTGAGAAATGTTTCCACTGAAGCATAAATGTCCTTGGACATTAACGATCTCGTAGATGTTTCTGAAACATCTCTATCCCTATGAATGAAATGTAACGTAGATATTATCTACGTTACTTTTAACGTTAATTTGGTCTCATTGCAATATACCATGCAAGGATATGTTACAGACCAATTTTTCACTGGAACAAAAACATTCTTGATTCTACTTCAATCTTCAGGTGTTTCATTAGGTTTGTACCAAATCAAGAAATTATCGGAGAATGCATCGTCAGGATTCGGAGCAGTATAAAAAATGTGACTTTTCTACCTACTGCTCCGAATCATGACGCTGCATTGTACGATAATCTCTTGATTTGGAACAAACCTATCGTAAAGAGTAAATATACAATATTACACTTAAATCCTTGGTGTCAACAAGAATACTATCGAAGGTTCTAGTCAATATATTAAACAAATGTTATCAAATCGAGTTTTTATTCTTCATTTATGCAAAGGTGTACAACAAAACCTGGAATCGAAATATTAAATAAAAATATATTATATAGCACAAAAAATTTAATAAAATGAAAACAACTTATTCTTTCGTCGTTGCTCCATGATATAATATAAATATATTATTAGAAAAGTTATCAAAAAAAAAAAAATCAAGTAAGTATGATATTATAAAGAATTCACCTCCTTATCACCGCTGGATGAAACCATATATTTATTAATCACTTATTAGTTTCAAAGAGTATGAACTAATTTATCCTATCGCACAATGATGAATGAAACTTAAAAACTGCCAAAACTTCTACTTTCCACCAAATTAAATGATCATCAACAGACATAACCTCCACTCCTAACCACGCGTAATCTGTTATCCATTCCATGGGTCTGTCGCACAGAACACCAATATGGCCGCTCGTACACCAGCACGACGCGACCGCAACGCTACCGCGACGATACTTTTTAACGAGGAAAATGCGTCGCGTCGCCGTATCCTTGGTGTGGGCGCTTCTATGAATTACCACGTACCGCGACTGCGAAGCGACACGAAGTCGCGGTCGCGTTGCGGTCGCGTCGTGCTGGTGTACGAGCGGCCTATGGCTGCCCGCATCCGTCTACCGCCAACCAATCAGAATCAGCAATCAGCATTCATTATTTGACATTAGGCTTATTAAATCTTTCAGACAAGATTTATTCTTGAATATATATTCTTGAAGAGATAATGATATATATTTATACGTATCATTGTCGTTTGACGGAAAACTGAAAAAAAAAAATGTTGGAAAGGCTAATGTACCTATACTTGAATAAATAATTTAATATACATATTTCACCGATATTGCTTTTTTTTAGAGGCCGTGTTACATTCAAACATTTCCGTTAGATTACTGGAATGTTTTCTAATGCCCACATAATATACCTATATTATATGTCTCATATTTCATGTCACTGTGATATATCACTGATGATGCGAAGCGATGTTCCATATAAACATTTGCGAGATGTTCATGAAACATAACTTTGCAATGTTTCAAAATGCTTCACCCATATCTCATATGAAATGTTTCTGTAATATATCATGTTTACTGGGTGTGTATATGATTGGCCTTTTTCTCATTAAGATACTTATTCTTGAAGAAGAGAAAAAATACTGTCGAAAACAATGTATTCAATTAGCAATATTTTTTTCGTGATGACAAAAACATTTCGGAAAAATTCATTACTGGCTTTTTAAATAAATTAATAGTTAAAATGTTGTGAGGACCGTACCACTAGAAAATTTTCAAAAAATTTCGAAAAAATATTATGAATCTCACGATACCTTGAGAACGGAAAACAATAGCGACAGCGACTTGCAAGTTTTCAAGGTAGATTGCGTATCTGAATGCGACATTCAAGATCGTTAATTAGCATATTCCCAAATGGTTTTGGAGTTATATCAATCTGAAATTTGGTTACTATTACTTCAATAACCCAAAAATTACGATGCCGATTCAATTCAAACATGATAATTAGTTCTAGAATGCCGACGCAAAAATGTTTACAAAAATTCGTGAAGATCGTATTACTAGAAAACTTTAAAAAAATTATTGAAAAAAAATTTAGCAGTTGTCAGACATCGCTGAAATTTTGCGAGAACCTTCCAAAACAATAAATGTCATGATGACATATTAAATTATAACATGAATTTTCGGGTCGATTTTTTCATAACATAGTAGAATCTATGGGAGATGATAGCCCTACATTAGGGTCCTGTAGCGGTCTTCGAACATCGAAGTTCTGAATAATCATTGTTTGGACTGGCCGGACCTGGTTTTGAAAGAGATCCTCCTGGCCTTGAGCTACAACATTTTCCTTCTTGAAATCAAATATTGAAGGGATTTCTAAGAACAAGAGTGAATAACTTTGAAAACTAGCGGTGGCGATTCTTCTTCAAGAGATCCATGCAGCTACAGGGGAGTATATTTGTGAGAGGGGACTTTTGAAAGGTTATGTATTATTTTTAATGTGTTCGTTTTTATCCTCTTATCTTTTCATTTTTGCGCGTATGTTCGAATTGAAGCTTGGTAACTAGTTGTAGAATATCGACATAACCCTAGAAAATTTTAAAAAAAATTACGAAATTAAAATGTTTAAAGCACTTTGTGAGGTCAGGAGCTTTTGCGCGTATGTTTTATTGTCCATTCTCCTGTATTGGACACTCTTAACCAATACAGGAGAATGGACAATAGAACATACGCGCAAAAGCTCCTGACTTGACGTCAGTGCTTGAACCAATTTTTTTTTTATTTTTCAAGGTGTTGACCAATGTCCATACAGTTTCAACTTTATTATCAGAGATAGCGACTGGCAATTTGCGACATTTGAATTCGTTAATAAGCATAATCAGCCAAATGGTTTTGGAGTTATACACGTCAAAAATTTTGTTGTTATTTCCTCTATGACTGTTCTGTTATCTGAGGACACATTTCAAGGTTAACATCACGCCAATAAAAAGCCCATCATACATAAGTTTATTGATTGGAAGATTTCTTTCCATAGAAAACACTACCTGAAACTGCACTTTCCATTCCAAGAACAGCGCGTGTGAAATATGAATTAACTAAAATAATTTATTGACGTGACTTGGTGACTGTCTAATTATATAAAAAAAATTCCCAGAATTTGCTATGGGCCATTTAGCAGTATGCGAAAACATTTTTTTGTAACTACATATCAAAGGTAAATAATTGCGAAGCAAAAAACAAAACGTATAATAAACTCCAGTAAAACAACTGATGTTTGTATTGTGTGAAAGAATGAGGGGTCGTTGCTTGTTCGCGTGATGAATCTCGGTTGCTTGAATGTTTAATTTATTAGATTTATTGAAGGGGTTTCGCAGTAAAACTGTTCTAACCTGACCTGTAGTTTCCGAGATAAAGACAATTTGGAGAAATAGCCTTTTAACGCCTTTTGAAATTTCCGAGAAACAGGGTAAAACAATAAGTTGTAGAGATATGGAATATTCTAATCGCGCCTGCAGAAACTAAGATGAATGGAAGATTAAAATTAGAAAAAATTGGTTCAAGCCCTGTGGACAGGAGCTTTTTGGTGCTCTTGTTCAAACAGACAAATTATATCTCCGAAAGTATTGGTTTCTCAGAGTTGGGAATTATATCAATGGATTCATATGATAGAACTGCATCATGAAAGAAATTAAATTAAAAAAAAAGTGTCGTTAAAAAAAATGCTTCAAAAATTATCTTTAAAAAAAAGAGCAATCTACAATGCTTCAATGCTTTCATGCTAATTGTCATTAAATTTATTTATCAAGATTAAAGGAGCAATCTGTAATGATTCAACCTCGTGGAATGGGTTGTTGCAACTTACACTCGGTGCATAGTTTTTACAACTCGAAATACCTATAAGGAAAGTATCATCGAAATGTCTAGAGCAAGACTGGAGACAATCATAGCAGATTGTCCATTTATTCCTGATCCCTATTTGAGTAGGTAGTGGATTACGAACAAATTATTTTAATAGTTGAAAATATATTAATAAATTACTATCCTCTTTTCATAATTTAAATTTTAATAGTTCATATTCATACCTCTAACACATTATTTTCTATATTATGAACCTTAACTCAAGAAAAAATTATTGATACACAAATGTAGATCCATATTCCAGTATTTTTTGCTAGCAACATTATGAAAATACTGTCTATAGGAACTAGGAACATGTCTCACTACCACTACTTAAGGAAGTAAAAGGTAATATTAACCTCAGTGGTCAACGAACAGTAATTTCTTTTGATGATTCCATTATGTTCTTCTTTCCTATTGCCTCCGCATAAACTACATCAAAACAGTCTCGTATATATTCACAAATTCAAGAATCGAATTGTTGCTTTCCAAGAGAAAATATACGAATTGACAATCTGTAATAGCTAGAAATTTACCTGAATGAGCTCGGCGGTCTGTTAACCGTTTTCGACCTATTTCCAAAGAGGTGTCTTTCATTTTCTCTCGGCGTGAACGGTCTTTGTGTTTGAAGAGGATGCACTGAAGGGTTGATCGAAGTGTTGTCAACTAGAGCTTGGGTCTCTGAAATATCGTGGATATATTAGTATAGGAGCATTTTCTAAAAGCGATCGAAGAGCTTGGCTGTAAATATTTTCGGATTGAATGCATAAATATATAATATATTGCTGTTATCGTACAGGTTCGAACCTCGCTTCAGCGCTCTCTATTTCGTTATGGTTTTAAACGATAATTCTTGAGATCTTATATGATTTAGTTAGATATTATAGTTTATTTCAGTGATCAACTTTTATCTCCAGAGACTTCGAGATTGGATAGTCTTTGAATTTGAGTACGGTTATATTCTAAGGCAATTAATGAATAGATTTTTGTGCAGGAATTAGTTATGTATAAATTTCTAGTTATTCAAGTATTAAGAGTGTTATATTCCCGAACTGAATTTCCTAAAAGATTGCACAGTGATTCGATTTGTGTTCGCTTCTGATTGATATTCTTGTGTTCGAACCCAGGCTATTACTATAGTTATGTTTATTCGTTTCGAAAAATTTTTTTCGTGTAACTGTTATTGGGCGCATGTTCTAGGGGAACATCGTCCTATCATTTCGTCCAAATGTCTGTAATTTTCGAATTTCGAGCTGAAAATTGGCTAATAGACTAATTCGGACTCCCTGATCACGAATCCGGTGTCAGATTTTTGGGTGCCGTCCGGCCGGCCGGCAGGCCGGCCGGCCTTCCGGCCGTAGGCACGATAACAGGAGCACCGAAGGTCCTATCGACTTCAAACTTTCAGGGTAGGTTTCTGATCAAAATGCGACGGTTAAGTTCGTTAACGGGCAAAATCGGCCGGACGGTTTAGGAGTTATAGACATTTAAAATTTTGAGGTTATTTCCCTGATATTTCAGGAACTAAAGAAGATGTTGAATCGAAACTTGGTAGTCAGTTCGAGGATATAAACGCGCAACTTTTGGCGAAATTCTGTTATGATCGAAATGTTGGTAATTTTTAAAAAAATATTTCTTTTAATTTTTTCGAAAAAAAATTTTTTTTTTCGATAACTATTCATCAGATTGCAACAAAAACTTGTACTAACGTCAATTGTAGTATTTTGCAACATTGTGCAAAATTTTGGCTCTATACGATTTCAATTTCTGGAGATATAAGACAAAATGTGTCAAATTTCCTGGGTCTCTCTCAGTATTTTCATCGATTATTATATAATAATCAATAATATTAAGGTATTCAACATGATACTGCTTTTTGGGCGCATGTTCTAGGGGAACATCGTCCTATCATTTCGTCCAAATGTCTGTAATTTTCGAATTTCGAGCTGAAAATTGGCTAATAGACTAATTCGGACTCCCTGATCACGAATCCGGTGTCAGATTTTCGGGTGCCGTACGGCCGGCCGGCCGGCCGGCCGTACTTCCGGCCGTAGGCACGATAACAGGAGCACCGAAGGTCCTATCGACTTCAAACTTTCAGGGTAGGTTTCTGATCAAAATACGACGGTTAAGTTCGTTAACGGGCAAAATCGGCCGGACGGTTTAGGAGTTATAGACATTTAAAATTTTGAGGTTATTTCCTGATATTTCAGGAACTAAAGAAGATGTTGAATCGAAACTTGGTAGTCAGTTCGAGGATATAAACGCGCAACTTTTGGCAAAATTCTGTTATGATCGAAATGTTGGTAATTTTTAAAAAAATATTTCTTTTAATTTTTTCGAAAAAAAAATTTTTTTTTCGTGAATTATTCATCAGATTGCAACAAAAACTTGTACTAACGTCAATTGTAGTATTTTGCAACATTGTGCAAAATTTTGGCTCTATACGATTTCAATTTCTGGAGATATAAGACAAAATGTGTCAAATTTCCTGGGTCTCTCTCAGTATTTTCATCGATTATTCTATGAACTCTTTGAATTCCACCGAAAACAAATTCAAAGACATAAACATAAAGAATCAAGTCATAGTTTAGACGTCGAAAGAAGGACGATGTTGATCGACTTGAAAAGGTACCTATTTCAAGAAATGCAATAATGAAATGCTTAATTTATGGATATAATATTATCTAAGTATTGTTGGGATCGGGCAGTTGGAAAATTTTTTAATAAAAAAATTTGTACCGACGTTAAATCAAGCATTCTACACGAGTGTGCAAAATTTCAGTTCGATACGATCTCAATTCCAGAAGATATTGCTTAAAATTCACATTCCAGCGTGTTTTGACGTTCTATGGTCACAGAAAATCGTCACAAAAATCTATTTACCTCATTTGTCGGCTGTTTGTCAAATCAATTAATTCCAATAATTGATGTCAGATTTCCTACATACCAAGTTCAAACACATTTTATTATATGGAAAACACTTATCATGATCACGTTCTACAGGAATTGATACTAAATAGAAGCTAGATGAAGATTATTGTAATGGAAAATTTGTGTTCCAGAATAATATTAAGGTATTCAACATGATACTGCTTTTTTTCTTTACTGGTCAGTACGGGCCACAAGGAAGATGAACATGCGCCCAATAGCTCCTGTCCACAGGGCTTGAACCAATTTTTTTTCTTTACTGGTCAGTACGGGCCACAAGGAAGATGAACATGCGCCCAATAGCTCCTGTCCACAGGGCTTGAACCAATTTTTTTTCTATTATTTATTGATAATACTGTTAATCAACATAAGTTGTTATCACAGATATAAATTTCTTATACATAAATTAATATTTATATTTATAGTAAAGACTAAAATAAATTCAACAATTTTCAAGATAAATTCTTTATTTTTGGGCGCATGTTCTAGGGGAACATCGTCCTATCATTTCGTCCAAATGTCTGTAATTTTCGAATTTCGAGCTGAAAATTGGCTAATAGACTAATTCGGACTCCCTGATCACGAATCCGGTGTCAGATTTTTGGGTGCCGTCCGGCCGGCCTTCCGGCCGTAGGCACGATAACAGGAGCACCGAAGGTCCTATCGACTTCAAACTTTCAGGGTAGGTTTCTGATCAAAATGCGACGGTTAAGTTCGTTAACGGGCAAAATCGGCCGGACGGTTTAGAAGTTATAGACATTTCAAATTTTGAGGTTATTTCCCTGATATTTCAGGAACTAAAGAAGATGTTGAATCGAAACTTGGTAGTCAGTTCGAGGATATAAACGCGCAACTTTTGGCAAGATTCTGTTATGATCGAAATGTTGGTAATTTTTAAAAAAATATTTCTTTTAATTTTTTCGAAAAAAAAAATTTTTTTTCGTGAACTATTCATCAGATTGCAACAAAAACTTGTACTAACGTCAATTGTAATATTTTGCAACATTGTGCAAAATTTTGGCTCTATACGATTTCAATTTCTGGAGATATAAGACAAAATGTGTCAAATTTCCTGGGTCTCTCTCAGTATTTTCATCGATTATTATATAATAATCAATAATATTAAGGTATTCAACATGATACTGCTTTTTTTCTTTATTTCTTTACTGGTCAGTACGGGCCACAAGGAAGATGAACATGCGCCCAATAGCTCCTGTTCACAGGGCTTGAACCATTTTTTTTTCAAAAGAATTAGATTAGTCTTAGATAATCTAATAGTTTTTGGCAGTTCGTTATAAAGTTGTGGTCCCTATGAAGCTTGGTCTTCTTCTGCCTTAGTTTGAACGGATGTTTTTGCGCGTATGTTCTGGGGAACATACGCGTTATAGTTTTGCCCAAATGTCTGTAACTTTCGAATTTTTTGGAAAAAATGGTCTCAAACGATTAAGTTCGACTCCCCAATGAAGAATTCGAGGTCAAATTTGATTCTGTCCGGCCGGCCGTTGCCACGATAACTTGAGAACGAAAAGAGCTAGCAACTTGAAATTTTCAGGGTAGGTGGCGCATCCCAATACGACGGACAAGTTCGTTAATGGGCATAATCGGCCCAGTGGTTTCCGAGTAATAATTTTGTTTTCAACCAATATGAATCCGATCAAATTGAAACTTGGTGGGTAGTTGTAGAATATGACCCTAAGCACGTTCGTGAAATTTTGTGCGAATCGTATGGCTAGAAAATTTTAAAAAAATTATTAAAAAATATTTTTGTTGCCACGATAACTTGCGAACGGAATGAGATAGCGGCTTGAAATTTTCAGGTTAGGATGTGCACCAGAACGCAACATTTCAGTTTAATTATGAGCATAATCGGCCAAACGGTTTTAGAGTTATAGCAATCTGAAATTTTCTGAAATTTGGTGGTTTTTTGTTCCTCATTAACTCGAAAAATACTGAACCGATGGAATTCAAACATTGTTATTAGTTGTAGAATGCCAACGCGAATGTTGGTGAGGATAGCATTTGTAGAAAATTTTTAATAAATCATTAAAAATAAAAAAAAAAAATTCTATATATCAGTAACTATTCGTTTGAAATTCATGAAATTTTGCAAGAGCCTTCATAACCTAACTCTACTGCCAAGTTTCAAGTTTTAATACGATCGGTTAAATATTGTTGGAGATTCGAGCATTCTTGTGCGAGTTGAGTAGTACCGATTTGGTGTAGCGTAAGGCTCCGAAGAAACGATCCCTCGACCCGGACTTTTGCCGTCGAGTCGAAGAAGACGAATCGATTTGTGTTTTTCCCAAATTTCGTTCTTCTAGGTTTAGCCTAAATATACTAATTCAATACAAGTTTCGGAGGTTTTGAGTCCGACGATTTTCCATTCAAAAAGTCAATCCGAGAAACGTCAGAATTAATTCGAGAGACGGGGTCGGAAATTTTCGAAAGCGAAACTGACGATTTAGGCCTTTTTGGGGCGTGAAACTTGAAGAAAATGGCGAAAAGGGCGAAAAATCCCTCCTATAAACCGCCACGCGTCGATATACGATCTGAAAATGTGAAAAATGAGAAAATTCATGAGAGGTAGGTACCGAAGGCGAGGTGCCTACAAGGATTAGCCTAGAACTCGAAAAGAAAATAATCTCCGCTCGAAGAACGGGGCTCGAGATGGAGGAGAAATATCGAATCATCCGTTTCCTGCTTTTCCTTTACCTAAGGTAAGTCTAAATATACGAAAACGATACAAGTTCTGGAGGTTTTGAGTTGGGGAATTTTTCCTTTGTAAATTCGACCATAGAAACGTCACAAATTATACGTAATGAGAGACGAGGTTTGATATTTTTTTGGACCAAAAGGGCAGTCTTGGACCGTTTTGGGAGCTGAAACTTGAGGATAAG
Source organism: Halyzia sedecimguttata (assembly GCA_937662695.2). NCBI lineage: Eukaryota > Metazoa > Arthropoda > Insecta > Coleoptera > Coccinellidae > Halyzia > Halyzia sedecimguttata. The sequence continues at coordinate 100,333,253 of OW569413.2, read as the reverse complement.
TGAAGATAAGAGTGAAAAATTGGTTCAAGCACTGACGTGAAGTCAGAAGCTTTTGCGCGTATGTTCTATTGTCCATTCTCCTGTATTGGACACTCTTCTTAATCGAATTTACCATGATGAATTCTATTGTCTATTCTCCTTTATTGGACACTCACTTCTTAATCGAATTCACCATGATGAATTCTATTGTCCATTCTCCTGTATTCGAGACTCTTCTTAATCGAATTTACCAAGATGAATTCTATTGTCCATTCTGGACAATATAATTCATCATGGCAAATTTGATTAAGAAGAGTCTCGAATACAGGAGAATGGACAATAGAATTCATCATGGTGAATTCGATTAAGAAGTGAGTGTCCAATAAAGGAGAATAGACAATAGAATTCATCATGGTAAATTCGATTAAGAAGAGTGTCCAATACAGGAGAATGGACAATAGAACATACGCGCAAAAGCTTCTGACTTCACGTCAGTGCTTGAACCAATTTTTATTTAAGGTAAATTTGTCCCTGTGTCTTGTTTCATAGTCGTGTGAAAACTGTTCAAAGCAGACCTTGGTTTTCAGTAAGTTATTATTTATTGGGCGCATGTTCTAGGGGAACATCGTCCTATCATTTCGTCCAAATGTCTGTAATTTTCGAATTTCGAGCTGAAAATTGGCTAATAGACTAATTCGGACTCCCTGATCACGAATCCGGTGTCAGATTTTTGGGTGCCGTCCGGCCGGCCTTCCGGCCGTAGGCACGATAACAGGAGCACCGAAGGTCCTATCGACTTCAAACTTTCAGGGTAGGTTTCTGGTCAAAATGCGACGGTTAAGTTCGTTAACGGGCAAAATCGGCCGGACCGTTTAGGAGTTATAGACATTTAAAATTTTGAGGTTATTTCCCTGATATTTCAGGAACTAAAGAAGATGTTGAATCGAAACTTGGTAGTCAGTTCGAGGATATAAACGCGCAACTTTTGGCAAAATTCTGTTATGATCGAAATGTTGGTAATTTGTAAAAAAATATTTCTTTTAATTTTTTCGAAAAAAAATTTTTTTTTTCGTGAACTATTCATCAGATTGCAACAAAAACTTGTACTAACGTCAATTGTAGTATTTTGCAACATAGTGCAAAATTTTGGCTCTATACGATTTCAATTTCTGGAGATATAAGACAAAATGTGTCAAATTTCCTGGGTCTCTCTCAGTATTTTCATCGATTATTATATAATAATCAATAATATTAAGGTATTCAACATGATACTGCATTTTTTCTTTACTGGTTTCTTTACTGGTCAGTACGGGCCACAAGGAAGATGAACATGCGCCCAATAGCTCCTGTCCACAGGGCTTGAACCAATTTTTTTTGAAAACCAACGCACACAGCTCTTGTTTTATGAGTTTTTAAATTGGCAAAATTGGGTATTGTTCATGAAGTAGATTTGTTCTTGTTTCAAATTTGAGATTAAAAATAGTTTTCACTGCTCTGTTCTGTAACCTCAGAAGCCGATTTATATTAAACTTCGTGGTATTTCCCCAAATTGGCAGTAGATATGTTAAGACACTTTTAATATGTGAATTGTACACCAAAAGTTTGTGCTTCACAACAAAACCGTTGCCCACTCTTTTCATGCAGGCTTTTAATCCAGCCAGTTTACCAAAGATCAACCAAGCCAAGGTAAGTGTATTGTGTTACTTTTCTGATGATTTTTCCATTTATCGTGAAGTCGAGATTAATAGGTGATTTTTGTTTTGGCTTTGGTTTGAAGATCATGTACACTGTTTTATTCTCATTCACTAACAGTTTGTTTCGACACAGCCATTTGTAAAATTCGGATAAATTCTTATTAACTTTTGTCTGTAGGCTTTTGAGGTCTTTTTCATAAAATACCAAGACCGTGTCATCGGCAAACACATAATATTCTGCACTCAGATCAATTTCACCAAGACACTCCATCATATAATAAATAGAGTAGTGGTCCGAGGACCGATCCTTGGGGTAAACCACATTAACATTTTTCCTAGAACTTTTTGTTTTATTGACAAATACATATTGTTGTCGGTTCTCTAGGAATGATATAGAACTGATATAGTTACTGTGTCAGGGAGCAGGTAAATATGATAAAATCTACTACTTTACTTTCGCTGCAAGTATTTTGACAAATAAACAAAGGAATAATCTTTGTTTAAACGTTCTTATTTGGTTTTTCATCGGGTTCAATTGTGTTCAAAAAGAAAAATTATAATTTACGAGACGAGCAAAAGTCGTGTACCTTTTATTGCGTGCCTGGCTTCGTTGATTATTTCTGCGCTTGTTTTTCTGTGTGATGGCTCAAATATTGACGTGGAAAATTTTCCGGTCCCACTGATGTGGAAATTTTGATTTTTCGTATCCATCGCTATTGGCTCTTCGCTGAAAGTCTTCTGTTAAGCAGCCTTCGACACTTCCATAAACCCGGAGACAACTTGTTCAAGAAAATTTCGTTGGCATGCGAGACTTGCGGAGACTCGTCCTACACTGGCTACGTTCTGTAAAACGTAGTTCTTGTGGAGGGAAAACTATTGATTAATTTAGGAGAATAAACGCTTTCCTAGACATGCAACTTTGCATGGAAAATAATCGATATTCTTATACTTATTTCCATTTGGAAACGTCCAGTCGTTGACATCTGACTGACTCCACATGTCTATAGACGTGTCAGTGGGTCAGTGATGTTATCCTGTTATCATTAGTCGTCATTCAAAATTAAAGTAGGGTGAGGGAAAAGTACAAACATCGGTTGGCCCAATTTCCCCCCTTTATGGTTCCAATGAAATATTGATGCCATCTAGGCCGAACGTTTCTAATCATTTTATTTGACGCCCACAGGGGCGGATCGTGAATTTGTGAGGCCCTGGGCTGCAACTACTTAGGATCCTACCTAATTACTCAACTAACTGCCATTTTGTCAATAATCTGTATTCTATGTATACCTAGTGGTTACCTGAACAGGGTGCCTATATCAATTTGCCCAAATGTCTGTTAATTTCGAATTTTGGTCGAGAATGGTCTCAAAGGATCAGTTTCGACTCACTGATGAAGAATCCGAGGTCAAACTCAATTCTGTTCGGCCGTCAGTACAATTACTTTCGAACGCAATGAGTTATAGAGTTGAAATTTGTAGGGTATGTTTGGAGTCCAAATGCACCGGTTAAGTTCGTTAATGAGAGAAATTCACCAAGTGGTTTCGGAGTTATAGCCATCTGAAGTTTTCTTTTCCAAAAGAACTAAAAAAATACTGATCTTATTGAATTGAAGCTCAGTAGTTTGTTGAAAACTACCGACACGAAAACTTATTAAAATTTTCATGAGGATCGTATAACGAGAAAATTTTAATCCGTCATGTATCGTAAATGTAAAAGTTTGGAGAAAAAAATCGTGAAGGGTTTTTCATGTAAATATTTTTTGTTACTTTCATATCGTAACCGGCGTGAACTTTGCAGGTTAAACTGGCAGGTAGAAGTTACGGAAATGCCCGATCGCGATTTTCATTGCCGTGCATACACTATGTGGAACTTTTCAACTTAGTTAAAGAGAGACAGTATTTTATAAGGTATCTATAATTAAAAGGGGTTCAAGCCCTGTGGACAGGAGCTTTCTGGCGCTCTAGTTCAAACAGACAAATTATATCTCCGAAAGTATTGGTTTCTCTGAGTTGGGAATTATATCAATGTATACATATGATAAAGCTGCATCATAAAGGAAATTCAATTCAAATAATAGTTTATTTATCAAGATTAAATGAGCAATCATGAGAATGAGAACTGCACCATGGAAGAAATCGAATTAAATCTGGCCAATTTTGCCCAATAACGAACTTAACCGAGATTTCATCTCCCTAACCTACTCTGAAAATTTCAACTACCTAGCTCATTCCGTTCGAGAGTTATTGTGGAAAAACTTTTTTTAAATTTTCAAATTTTTCTTTTTACACTTTGCGGTAATCTGGTCAATACAAAACTTCACATGCGTATAAAGGTTATGATTCTACAATTTGATGCTAAATTTCAGATAGATCGAACGAACTTGTCCGAGATATTTACGCTCCAAAACCACCTTGCAATTTTCAATCCGCTAACTCCTTTCGTTCGAGAGTTATCGTGCCTACGGCCGGTCGGCCGGCCGGACAGAATCGATTTCGCACTCGGATTCTTGATCAGTGAGTCGAAGCAAATCGTTTGAGACCATTTTCAGCCAAAAATTTCAAAATTACAGACACTTGGGCAAATTGATAAGCACACTGTTCCGAGGAACTAGAGCGCCAAAAAAACAAGTTTCGTATGACAATTGCCCAAAACAGGTTTAAAGTACCTACAAATAGTAGGTATTCAATAAAACAAATATGAAAGAAGATAAGTAATAATAAAAAATACCTTGTAATCGATCAAAAATTTCCTGATCTACGTTCACCAAACTACAGAATTATGCTTTCAATATTTTCGTAATATTTTCAAACATTTTCGGGTGAGGTCCCCGTTGCATCGCTAAAATACGAGTATTTCAACCCCAATATTTTTGAAGTTACAATATTCCCTTCTGTCAAGTTGACATTATGAGAATTCATACATAGAATAATAATTATATCAATCTGTGAAATTCGATTTACATTGAAATTTTAAAAAATCATATCTCCGAAAGTATTAGCTTGTTAGAGTTGAAAATGATATGAATGGATTCTTATGATAAAACTGCTTATTAAAAAAAAATTAATTTGGAATTTGTTTCGTAAAAAAAAAATTTTTTTTTTGTTACTCCGAAACCATCTGTCCGATTTTGCCCAATAACGAACTTAGCCGAGATATTCATCCCCCAAACCTACTCTGAAAATTTCAACTCTCTAGCTCATTCCGTTCGAGAGTTATCGTGCCTACGGCCGGCCGGCCGGCTGGCCGGACCGGCCGGCCGGACAGAATGAATTTCGACCACGGATTCTTGATCAGTGAGTCGAACCAAATCGTTTAAGACCATTTTCATCGAAATATTCCAAAATTACAGACATTTGGGCAAATTGATAAGCACTCAGTTCCGAGGAACTAGAGCGCCAAAAACAGAATAACTGCCCAAGAGTCTAAAGGGTGGAGATCACCGGCCCTCGGAACTATGTGAATAAAGCTATACCAAATGGGCCTTGGGAAAAAAAGTAACACTTTTTGATATGGAATTATCGAAACTGTATAACAGAATGAATCTACGTTCCAAAGCAGAATTACTTCCCAAGGGTCTGAGGGGTGGAAATCACCCCTCGAATATATTCATAAAACTATCCAAAGTGGGTATTGGGGCAAAAAGTAACACTTTTCGATATGGAATTATCGAAACTGTATAACATAACGAATCAACATTTCAAAGTCAAATTACTCCTCAAGGGTCTAAGGGGTGGAAATCGCCCCTCGAATATATACATAAAACCATCCAAGATGGGTCTTGGGGAAAAAAGTAACACTTTTTGATATGGAATTATTTTCCTTTCGAACTTATAGTGTAATAAAAAATTGGTTCAAGCACTGACGTGAAGTCAGGAGCTTTTGCGCGTATGTTCTCTATTGTCCATTCTTCTGTATTGGACACCCTTAATCGGATTTACCATTGTAAATTATGTTGTCCATTCTCCTGTATTGGACACTCTTAATTCGAATTCACCATGGTAAATTGTGCTTTACTCATTTCAGATGGCTATATAACTCTAAAACCGTTTGGCCGATTATGCTCATAAACAAACTCAAATGTCGCATTCAGATGCACAACCTAACCTGAAATCTTCAAGCCGCTATCTCTTTCCGTTCTCAGGTTATCGTGACAACAAAAATATTTTTTAATAATTTTCTAGCGATACGATTCTCACTAAATTTCACAAACGTACTTAGGTTTATATTCTACAACTATTCACCAAGTTTCAATTCGATCGGATCTATATTGGTTGAAAACATAATTATTACTCGGAAACCATTGGCCGAATATGCCCATTAACGACCTTTGTCCGTCGTATTGGGATACGCCACCTACCCTGAAAATTTCAAGTCGCTAGCTGTTTCCGTTCTCAAGTTATCGTGGCAACGGCCGGACTGAATCAAATTTGACCTGGAATTCATTGGGGAGTAGAACCGAATCGTTTGAGACCATCTTTGTAAAAAAAATCGAAAGTTACAGACATTTGGCGAAAGTTACAGCACTTGCGAGAGGCCGCGCACAACTGACCAATAAAACGATGTTTCTCCAGCTGCTCACTTGAGTACCACATCAGTGACGTTATCGCACCAAGTGCAAAGGTATATAGTACATGTTTAACTCATTTTGCAAAATATTGCAAAAGTGACAGTGTTGTACTGGACGTGCGATATGTTGTTGATGTCTTACAAACCACTTTATTGCCTCATCAAGATGGCCACCAGTCCTATTTCAAATATGTCAATAATTCAAATTCAGTTTCCACTTACAGATAAAAAAAGATGGTCATTAATCAACTTTTATTAACAAATAATAATACAATACAATGTTGATGAAATACATAGGGAATTGATACCTAAATAAATTAAAAATCATTATCAATATTCTATCTATCTAGATTAGATACCATTTCAAACCATTGCCTTAAAGCATCACTCAAGACGTTAGGCAGAGAAACTAAATCTCTGAGCAAAATATAAAATGAGAACGGAAATACATCCATGTAATTATTGATCTTCTCCAACTTGCCATTTTTGAATACAGGCATCCGAATATCTAATACTGAATGCTTGTTATCCGGATTATCTATTATAACGAACACTGTGAAAATATTTCCTAATTTTCCTCTTCTGACAGCCTGCCTCATAGCAGTTTCACCTTCTGAGAACACTCCTCGTCCATCACTTATGATAATCAATAACTTGGCCGTCAAACTATTGGATTGAATCTGCGAAATACTCAACATTTCGGTAGCAAAATCCACCATCTTCGCCAGACGAGTTTTAGTTTGAGCAAACTTGAATTTTTGCAACAACTTAACCCCACTTTTCTCTGTGAACTGATCGGTTAGTTTATGAAGAACTTCAGTCTGTTCCCCGAAACTCAAAATGGAAAGTTGACCGCTCTCTAGCAGAGTCAGAGCTTTTGAAATCAAGGCTACACTTTCGAATGCCATTTCCTTCGATTTATTATCTGCCATACTGGAAGAGTCATCAATGGCCAACACTATTTGGTATTCCCTCTTCGAAGGTTTAGTTCTTCTAAGCCATATTTTGTCTTTTCTGAATTGAGACGCGATGTAAGGAATCACTTTTCTCATGTTGATTCTGCGTCCAGTTCGATAATCGCCTTTGAGTCTACTTGCTTGGGTTGGCTCAAGAACAAGTCTCAACTGTTCGGAAAGTTCTTGGGCCAAAGAAGAGGTTACAGATGATATTTTCTGCCAAGTCTGTTCTGCATCCACATCAGAAGGAGGCTGAAAAATTTTCATTTAGTTTCAGTCCTATCATAAACTGATATTTTGTCAGAGGATGCAGGGGTATACAGTTCATGAAAGCAATTGTTTCCCCAAAAATCAATGAAACAGGTGTTTGGAGTCGTAATGGTTTTGTCATTTTGAATAATTTTCATAAGGTATAAGAATCCAATTACACGATGAGTTCTTAAAAATTGCTTCCCTTCTTTGAAATTTCACCGCACCCACTGATCAGATATTACTTACCTCATACCAAGAAGACATTTGCTGTTCTACTTCCATTCTCAAGGAATTCATCTCTTCAAACGATAAACTAGATTCTACCTTTATGTCTTCTTCTTCGAAGCGAGTGTGATGAGAAGACTCTGGTGCTCTGGCCACAGTCGCTGTTTCAATTATCTCACCCTCGATTTCTATGTTATCTATTTCTTCTAGAACATCACCATCCGGATGGGATCTAGCATCTTTCTTCTTGTCTTTTTGGTTCTCCAATTTTTCCGGTTTTTGTTTGACGCTTTCGGGTATGTCCATATTTTCATCTTCTTCTTCGGGAAGATCCTTTGAAGATTCTGTTGGCTCTTCAGCTTCCTCTTCGTCTTTGTTTGGAATCTGAAAATAAAATGTTACGTGGGTTAATTATTTAGCACTAATATTTGAGAAGAGACTTTCAGCAAATACTAATTTATATTCAATTCTGATCCTGAGAAGTCAAACTTACGGTTTGTTCTTTCTGAGCTTCAGCCTGCTCCTTGGTAGCCACATCTAACACCTGAGTTGAATCTTCCTTAGCATCTTTGATATGTTTGAACATCTCTGCTTCTGTATTCTTATCTTCTTCAGGCTCTATGGAAGTTTCATCTTCTTCGTTATTTTCAGCATCCATTGTTTTCAGTTTTTTCTGTACTGGTTGGTTGGTATCACCCAAACTCCTCTGAATGTCTGATTCTCCAGGTCTCTCTTTACGTTTCATTTCTTGCTTATCTTTGTTACTTGTATCTGTTTCTTGAGGTTTGTCTGTTTCTGTGGAATGACCAGTTTGACTTTCTTCCATTTGGGACTGGCCAACACCATCTTGGTCAGGCTTATCTTCTTGATGCAATTCATCGATAGGCTGGGTAGATTTGTTTTCAGATTCAGCGCTTTGAGTCTAGAAGAAAGTATATCAATTATTAGATGATTATCGTTTTAAATATTTATGAATATGTCTTACCTTATCTGCTGCTTCAGTTTGATCAACTTCCATTGCCTCAACCTGATCTTCATTACTTTGTGTTTGATCAGCAGCACTTTTATCCTCCAGTCCTTCATTTTCATCCCCATCTTTTTCTTCCTCTAGATTTTCTTCTATCTTACTTTCTTCGACTTTGTCTTCCATTTTATCCTCACCTTCATTATTCTGTTTTTCATCTTCTTGAACTTCATTATCTTGAGTTTCTTCTTCTTTATCTCCTTTTTTGAGATCTTCATCATCGCTATCGAAATCATCAACTTCATCCTTTTGTTTATCTTCATTTTCTTCGGGAGTTTGATCTTGCTCTTCAGGAATGCCTTGCTCTACAAAAAATTTCCGAATATTGAATGTATTTTAATACAATTAAATGAACTATATAAGTACAATTTTAAATATCATCTAGTTATCAAACATATATTGAGAAACTATGCATTTTCGATGTAATTAGAATAAGTACCTTTCATGGCATCAATATCAAAGGGATTTTCCTCAGTCTGTTCTTCCTTTTCTTCACCCTCGTCCAGTTGCAAATCATCTGGTAGGTCCATTGGTTCTGGTTCTGGAGGTTCTGGTAAATTACCATGGTACGGGTCAACTTGTTCTTCATTATATTCGGGTTCTTCAAGCTCATTTATGTCTTTCTTATTCTTTTCTTGGTCTTCCCCAGGTTCTTCTTTATCGTCATCTTTAGGTTCGTTCTTGGAGTCTTTATCTTTGGCACCAATTTGTTGATCATGCTCATCTTCACCTTTGTTTCCAGTTTCCTCTTCTTGATTGCCTGTGGAAAAAAGTATTATAGTTTCGATTCTGCAGGCTGGATTCATAGACATAGTTGGGATTAGAGATTTATTAGATTATCTACCCTCTTCTTCTTCACTTGCTTCTCCATCATCTTCTTTATCAGATCCCCAAACTTCTTCATCCAACTTGTCTGCTCCCTTTCCAGTTTCTCCCATTTGTTCTTCAGCATCCGAATCCTTATCATCTTGATCATCATCATCCTCATTTTCTTTCTTCTCCACGTCCTGTAGTTTGCTATCAAAATCTTCATTCATCTCGATGCCATTGTCCTCTTCTTTGCAGTCTGAATCTTCTTCCTTCTCCTTTTCTTGACCTTCAACCTGGGCTTCATCGAGTTGATCTTCAGATTCTATTTTATCTGATACATCTTTTTCTCCTTTACCATCTCCTAGACCCATACCATCAGATGGTTGGCCAGGTCCTTGCTCTTCCATTTCATCAGAAAACTCTGGAGGTATGCAGAATCCCTGAGTAAAATAAGTTGTTAGTTTGTTCATTATTGCATGAAAAAATTCTTACCTTTCCTGCTAGTTCTATGAAGATATTTAGGAGGATAGAATTGAGTTTGCAAGTTACTCGGTAGGATGATACTTGCTGGGTGAAGAAGTACTGGTACAATAAAATAATCTGCTCAAGTAGAGATAGATATTGATTAGTAATAAGCTGGTAGTCTTCACTCAGAGGTAAATCTCCAGAATATATGCTTTCAGTAACTTTCTTAACCGACTGTAGAACTTGTTTCAGGTTGAGTTGCTTAATGTCACTTAGTAAATTCTCAACTAACATTGTTTTAAAATGGTTCTCTTCTAAATTATTTCTCTTGTCATCTTCCTCTACATCAATATTGCTATCTGTTGCTAGTTTAGTGTATTTCTTGAAGACTTCCTGTATTACGATGAGAATTTTTGAGGCACTCTTTTCAATATCTGCTTTCAATTCGTTGATTTTAGGTTCAGCAGAATGTGTAGAATTCCTCACTTCAAACTTAGTTTTTGCTTCTATTATTTGGTCCATCAGCCACTTCAAGCTGTTTTGAAGATGAGTATCACCAATAATTGTTAATATTTCTGTGGCTTTTTCTAAGATTTTTTCCAAATTTGATGTGATATGTTGTCCTTCATCTGCAGGGATCCATTTAGACTGCTTTAAATCAAAATCTAAAGAAGGAATTCTCGACATACATCTAGTTATTATTGTTTGAGTTTTATTTGCAAGGTCTGTGATAGAATCGAATGATGCACATAGTTTATTCCAATTAGAATCATTTTTGTACTCCGGTAAATCATTCATCTTGGTTTCTAATTCGACCATTTTGACCTGAGTAACGTTGAGAGCATCTTCTTCTGGGAATGTGTTCATAATAATTTTATATTGCTTTGAGACGATTGTCAGTTTCTTCATGATGTTATTCAGATTTTCAAGATATTCAGTTCCTAAGAATTCGCTATTGTTGCAATAACGAGATAAATTATTGAAACAGTGTCTAAGATAATATAGGCTCCTACTCATCTCAATCATTTCAGTTTTTTGGGTATGCGATAAACTCTGCAATAGGGAAAAAATATTATTTCATGATAATAACTAGCTAATTCAGTAATAGGAACAATAACATAAATATATATGCCTCTAGATATATATGTATATGCGTACCAGTGGTGTGTGTTGAAATATGAAAGGAGGAAGGAGACAAGGTTTTTGGAGAGGTTTTTTCCGTAAGCTCTAGTATCATATATCCAATGTCTGTAATTTTCAATTTTTTTTGCCAAAAAAAGTCTCAAACGATTAGGTTCCACTCACTGATGAACAATTCTGGAATTTGGATATGGCCAGAAAAATGAACTAATCTACGTAGAATAAGTCAGGTTGTGTAAGGTGAGTTTAGGATAGTGCTATCAAAAGATCTGTGTTCCTAGATTCACGATATCAGCGACGTCAACCACATAATTCGTAATATCTGCAGGCATTCTTTATGGTACCATTTAGTGTTCATTCATATATCTTACCAAAAGATGCGCAGTGTATCCGTGACATCTCTCGATGTTATTAACACCCAAGTCTTTGGCAGGCTGTAATATGGCACTTTCTAAAGTATTGAATCGAATCGAGGATCTCAAGAAGTACAGTTCGCATGAATCCCAAATGGTTAAGATCTTCTCATCGTTCCTACTATTTCCAATATATCCAAAACTTGCAGTAAGATCTACAGGTTTGATTGTGAATTCTACTGTGTTAATTTTCGTTGAATTCTCCACAATTCCAGTTCTGAACGATAGTCCAATTTTACTGAGGGTCTTGAAAAGGTCAGCAAGGGCTCTATGTTTCTGCTGTAAGATATTTTTGGCCTGCGATTTCTGCTTACTTTTCGGTAGGGTACTATCAACCTGAAAAATTTAAAAATAGTTCAATCTGTGAATTATACAGGTTGATTTCCAACTATCAATATTTAAGGAGAATAATCTATCCATTCTTTTAAGTCTATATATCTTCTTTTGAGGGTAGGTATATCAAAAATACAGTGACAACGGACATGTCCTCCTTAAATATTAATTCCTGCAAACCCTTTGGCGTCCACCATTATATCAGGGAAAGATGAATACTATTAAGCCTTGTTTCTGGTGGAACTATTTATTAACGACTACAAAAAATTGTCTGCTCGACTAGTTTCGGCCGTACCAACTCGCCATTTTCAAGAGCTGAGTAACAAGACAACTGAAAAGGGAAAAAATTCAAATAGCAAATTGTTAAAAAAGTTGAAAAAATAAACAAATAAAAGAATGAATTAAAAACTCACGATGTAGTAGTCTTGTCACAATTCCAACATTGGGCAGAACAATCGATGAGGAAACATTCAATATATAAAACGTCAATATTTAAAATATAAGATAAACATAAACAACAAGAAGCTAAATGTCAAACTTAAAAAGTGGCACACAATGGTGAGTTGGGTCCGCCGAAACTAGTGGAGCAGACAATTTTTTCTAGTCGTTAATAAATAGTTCCACCAGAAATAAGACATAATAGTATACATATTTCCCTCCTTAAATATTGACCTTCAGAAGACTTTGGCCGAAGACTTAAGTATTTGGTACACTTACCTCTATTTTTTGAAGATGGCTACTGGTTTGGATCACTTCGGTGATGAATTCATCCATATCTCGAACTAATTCTGGGTACTTTGTAGCTTCAATAATATCTTTAACCAAAGTTCTAGATTTATTGAAGTAGGAATGCATTTTGGATAAGATTTCACTATCTTGTGCTAAAGATGAAACTGAGGTAGCTTCAGTACTCTGAAAAGAACATATAAAAAATTATATTTCCATTATATTTGCTAGTTAAATTTAGGATACGGAATTTAAATCAATAATGAATAGAAAAAATAAAACACCCAATTGTTCCATTGATTATGAGGTTAGTCCAAGTGTCCGACCTGACAAATGATCAGTTGCTTGATACACTTTTCCCAGGGATACCATGTATATAATGGAAATTATTGAGCTCCTTGAATAAGAAGCCATCAATCCATAGTAGGCGAATCTTTACAACCCATTTATTGAGGTTTAAGAACAGAAAAAAAATTAAAGTGGCTAAATTTCACAAATAGGCTGCTTGAGGCAACAATTCGAAATTCATCTGACTGATTTCCTTCATCCTGATAATACTTTTATGTACCACGGCATTGTTTTATGAATTAAGACTAGATTTTCCTCCTCAAACGCTGCAGTCAGTTCACATAACACTTTTCTCATATCTTCAGTCAAAAGAATATATATATATATATATTGTGGAAACATCGAGTTTGATAATTAATTGTGAAAATATTTATAATTATCGACTCATTTCACAAGATTTTTGTGAGAGTTTGGTTTGCAACTTGGTATCCCCTCTAATCCAGACTCATCCGATGTATTTGAATTTAGAATTTATAGGTCAACTGAGTTGAAACTGCTAGCAAATATGCATTTTCTGTTGGATGAATTGGAGGAGGGCTGGCAGGTTGAACAAGGACTTTGCCAAGGCATTCGACAGGGTTTCTAACGGGGTGTTGATGTGTAAGCTGATGTGATTTGAGATTAGTCAGCATCTTGTCTCTTGATTTGAGAGAAACCTGACTGGACCCAGACAGATTGTCAAGAAGGTTGGCTTTCTCTCCAATGCCTTCATGATTCCCGCAGGTGTGCCTCAGGGTTCCCACCTTGGTCCTCTTCTCTTCAATATCTTCACTAAGGATATAACTACATGAATGTTTCACTGCCAGCAACTACTGGTTTTTTTATGATGATCTCAAGAAATATAATGTGCTTGATAGATTCGTTGTCCTCTATGCATAGTGTGCTCTCAAAGTCCTTAACCGGCCCCATCTTACTTGTTGTTTTTTGAGGCCGCAGTGGCCCGTATACGCTGCTGTTAGAACTCTCAGGTCTGAGCTTGAGAGCTGAAGGACCACTAATTGTTGAGTGTCTGTGACCAGACATGCTTGCGTCCAACCATCTGTTGTTCTCGTGCCTTGTTGCCTTGAGAGAGATGCTTCAGGCCGGTTCAAGTCCAATGAGCCCTGTGGAAGCGTCCCGCACCGCCAATGTGGTATACAAATTAAATAATTAAAGATAACTATAATGACTATGATATACTGAGTTTTCTTAATATATTACCAATTATACTACGTCACAACCTTTTATAACATATAACATAGAAGGGTCGCAGCTCCGGAGTTACACTACAAGTTTTATACAATAAATATAATAAAATCGACCAGCACAAAATATAATACATATACGCAATGTATAGTCAAGTATTCAACTAGACCACTCTACATTTGATTGGATCTCACTTAAAGCTCAACACTTCTCTTGAAGGCACCAGGTATGGTCAGTATGAAAATATTAGAGCGAAGGTGCTAGCATGTCTGGCAGAGGAAAGATACTCTGTTTATGACATTCTTGATGGATTAAGAGTGAAATATAGGGAATTATTTGTCAGCAACATTGAAACAATATAAATGAAAACTCACCTTAGTAATGGATTTCCTAGCCAGATAACTTGCAGCATCCATGGTGTAATGATACTTCTTGGGCGAGTGTCTTTGTGGTCTGTCCCAAATGCCAACATTTTCTTCTTTGTTGTCAATAGTGTTTGTGTGTATTAGATATTTTACAACTGGTTGCATCATAATACTCTGAAATTTATCATCAAAATATTAAGGTGTTTGAAATGGAATGTTTTCAGTGCTATTTAAATGACTTTGGGATTTTTCGTACCTTGAATTCTCTAACATGCTTATGTAGTATTTTGTGCGATTTATCAACAGTATCCTTCACGGACCAATAACTGATGTCCTTCCATTTAACGATCTTAACATAATCCTTCAATTTCTTCTCAACTGGAGCTCTAAGTTCCTTAATTTTTATAGCAATACAAATTCTGAACTGATCGTAATATTGATGGAGATTCCAAAGTATATTTTGATAAATTTGGGCTTCTCTATGGTGTGCAGAATCTTTGAAATTCACAGCAAAACAGTGGAAGGTGTAGAGAAGATCCAATCTCATCTGGAATTCTGCAATGTTTGAATTTGTTATGAATTTTTGCAAAGTTGTTATCAAGTCTTCTATGGAGAAGACGTTCTCTATTATGAATTGTTCGGTTACTCTGTAGAGATATAACCACCACTTTGCTTTAGAATCGTTCAATCTGAAAAAATTATGAAGTGATATTTTATAAATCCAAGAAATTAAGGTAAGATCAGTAATTAAAATTCCACTTACTTATCAAATGTTGAATTAAGTAGATTCTTCCACATGGCCAACTCTTTCTTCCTCCAAGTAATAATCTGTTGGATGATATTTTGTTCGAACTGACTCAAACTGACACCAGAATGCGCTACCTGTTCCCACTCATGACACTTGTTCAAGAGTATTTCAAAACCGGTTAGGAATCTGGACAATGGACTGTTGATATCGAAATTATAAATTCTATTTATAACTTCGATAATCT
Source organism: Halyzia sedecimguttata (assembly GCA_937662695.2). Lineage (NCBI taxonomy): Eukaryota > Metazoa > Arthropoda > Insecta > Coleoptera > Coccinellidae > Halyzia > Halyzia sedecimguttata. The sequence continues at coordinate 100,317,780 of OW569413.2, read as the reverse complement.
GAAAATATCATACTTTTGTTAATTTTTATATCCACTCATATTTTCCTCCAACAAAGTTCATTTTGTAGATGAGTGGTTGATTTTTATTCGAAGTGGGTATTTAATATGAAGTAGAAAACAAGCTTAGCTGCTGATTATCCTAAGTTTATTTTATTAAATGAAAAAAACTCTTGGATAAACCAATTAACAACCATTCTCTTTGGCCCACTGTTTTACCAACATCGGCAGCTCTATATGAGGTCTACATATTCATGAACAGCATATAGTTCGGCTTATTTACCATATAAGTAGCAAACATAGCACCAATGAGGAACAATAAGAAACAGCAATCAATGTTTTTGCAGATTCTGTTGGCTAGCATTTTAACCAGTATTAAACCACCGAGCTAGACAGGCATACATAAAAATAGATCTAATCATTGCACATGACCAGTACATCATCCTTGGTTTTAAACACCAAGATCTACCTAAAAGTAACCAAACAAAGCTATTATCACATTTTAAACTTACAGTTTTCAGTGTAGGTTGCTCTGGCCACTCGTCAAGTAGTTCCTCTATCCTAAGTCTCAGCTCTTCCAGAACGTGATAACAAGATTTCACCTCCTCAACATCAGCATCTTTATAAAAGTCTGAATATTCGTTTTTACAGTGTCTGCTTGGAGAACCTTCTTTATCCTCTAAAATAGAACGAGTTTGCATTGGGTAAAATATGAGTAAGTTAGCATTAAATCGAATAAAATGTCGGACTTTGAATGAGTGTGAGACGCAGATTCCTTCTTATTGAAGCAGAAAATGAAAATCTCCCACAGATGATGAGAATTTGACTCGTAGGTCGACATTTTTAATCGAGAATAGGTTACAGACGTCTAAATTTATTGCATGGCGTCTACGATCTATTTATTTCGACCACTACTTATCACTAAAGCCATCTATACACTATAAGTGAAACATGAATTAGAAACAATAATCTTACCTAGTGAATCTTCGTTTCCATATTTTTGAACAACACCAAGTAGCACACTGAAGCTACCGAAAAGCTCTTTGTCCATGTTATAATCTAGAGATGTAACAACTTTATCCAAGAGATGCCGAAAAACTTTGAATTTTTGAACGAGAGGACTAACAAAATTGCAATTGACACTCTTATTCTTCTCTGGCTTCAACCACTCAGATTTGGTGAAATTTCGGAGAAATGTCGCATGAAGTTCTGAGACAAATTTCAAATCTTCGTAGGATATGTCCCTGGCATACTCATTTGTAGGTGTTTCTTCTGGATCGTCGGTAAGCTCCACACGTGGTTGCATATCAGCAAAGTCCACTGAATGATAATTTGTGAATAGTTCCTTCATTTCTGCTTCGATTTCTTCATCTTCTGATAATTCCTTACAGGATGTTCTGGAAAACTATTGTTGAGGAATTGTTCTACCTTTTGTAGGTGATTGATAGACATTTTAGAGCAGTAAGGACTTTAAACTTACTTTATCTTGTACAGGTTCTCAGATTCCTTCTTTTCTTCTTCTTTCTTTTGCTCTTGATCACTATACTTAGCCACAAAAGTACCAATTAATTCGATGAATTTTTCGTAAATGGTTACATCAATAAGTTCGGAACTGCTGTATACTACGCATGCATTATATGCATCTTGGATTCCACATTTTAGTAATCTGAAAGATGATTGATGGAATTTTTAATAGGCTCTTGATTAAAATTTGGTGCTATTGGAATATTCAACTAAAAGTATAATGATTAATGGTATGTGTTGTGTCGGGCAGAACGGTGTATTGGGGCACATCTATACTTCACCCACAAGCTCGAGCCTTTTGATAAGGGAGATGAGTCTGGTGGGTGAGAACTTGTCCAGTTCCCGCAGTTTCAGTTTGTGGACTTCTAGGTCCTCGAATCTAATCCTGTCCCCGGCGGGTCAGTCATACATGAAGTGCTTGATAGACTTGTCGTCCTGCAGGCATAGTCTGCACTCAGAGTTCTCAACCAACCCCAACCTACTTAGGTGTTTTCTGAGACCACAGTGACCCGTGTACACAGCTGTTAAAATTCTCAGGTCTAACCTGGAGAATTTGAGCCATGGTGTGGCTCTATCAGCTGATGGGCCTATACTTGTTGAACGAGCATGTCCAAGACTAGATATGCTGCTCCAGAGTTCATGAACCTTTTGGTGCAACCATCTGTTGCTCTCCCACTGGCTGCCATAGGCCGGTTCAGGTCCAATGAGCCCCGTGGAAGCACCTCGCACCACCGATGAGTCTACCCCCCGGCGGGTCAGTCATACATGAAGTGCTCGATAGACTTGAAGTCCTGCAGGCATAGTCTGCACTCAGAGTCCTCAACCAACCCCAAACTACTAAGGTGTTTTCTGAGGCCACAGTGATCCGTGTACACAGCTGTTAAAATTCTCAGGTTTAACCTGGAGAATTTGAGCCATGGTGTGGCTCTTTCAGCTGATGGGCCTATACTTGTTGAACAAGCATGTCCAAGACCAGATATGCTGCTCCAGAGTTCATGAACCTTTTGGTGCAACCATCTGTTGTTCTCCCACCGGCTGCCATAGGCCGGTTCAGGTGCAATGAGCCCCGTGGAAGCCCCTTGCACCACCGATGAGTGCACCCCCCGGCGGGTCAGTCATACATGAAGTGCTCGATAGGATTGAAGTCCTGCAGGCATAGTCTGCACTCAGAGTCCTCAACCAACCCCAAACTACTAAGGTGTTTTCTGAGGCCACAGTGATCCGTGTACACAGCTGTTCAAATTCTCAGGTTTAACCTGGAGAATTTGAGCCATGGTGTGGCTCTTTCAGCTGATGGGCCTATACTTGTTGAACAAGCATGTCCAAGACCAGATATGCTGCTCCAGAGTTCATGAACCTTTTGGTGCAACCATCTGTTGTTCTCCCACCGGCTGCCATAGGCCGGTTCAGGTGCAATGAGCCCCGTGGAAGCCCCTTGCACCACCGATGAGTGCACCCCCCGGCGGGTCAGTCATACATGAAGTGCTCGATAGACTTGTCCACTTGCAGGCGTAGTCTGCACTCAGAGTCCTCAACCAACCCCAACCTACTTAGGTGTTTTCTGAGGCCACAGTGACCCGTGTACACATCTTTTAAAATTCTCAGGTCTAACCTGGAGAATTTGAGCCATTGTGTGGCTCTTTCAGCTAATGGGCCTATACTTGTTGAACGAGCATGTCCAAGACCAGATATGCTGCTCCAGAGTTCATGGACCTTTTGGTGCAACCATCTGTTGTTCTCCTACTGGCTGCCATAGGCCGGTTCAGGTCCAATGAGCCCCGTGGAAGCCCCTCGCACCACCGATGCGTCCACCCCCCGGCGGGTCAGTCATACATGAAGTGCTCGATAGACTTGTCGTCCTGCAGGCTTAGTCTGCACTCAGAGTCCTCAACCAACCCCAACCTACTTAGGTGTTTTCTGAGGCCACAGTGACCCGTGTACACAGCTGTTAAAATTCTCAGGTCTAACCTGGAGAATTTGAGCCATGGTGTGGCTCTTTCAGCTGATGGGCCTATACTTGTTGAACGAGCATGTCCAAGACCAGATATGCTGCTCCAGAGTTCATGAACCTTTTGGTGCAACCATCTGTTGTTCTCCCGCCGGCTGCCATAGGCCGGTTTAAGGTCCAATGAGCCCCGTGGAAGCCCCTCGCACCACCGATGAGTGCACCCCCCGGCGGGTCAGTCATACATGAAGTGCTCGATAGGATTGAAGTCCTGCAGGCATAGTCTGCACTCAAGAGTCCTCAACCAACCCAAAACTACCAAGGTGTTTTCTGAGGCCACAGTGACCCGTGTACACAGCTGTTAAAATTCTCAGGTCTAACCTGGAGAATTTGAGCCATGGTGTGGCTCTTTCAGCCGATGGGCCTATACTTGTTGAACAAGCATGTCCAAGACCAGATATGCTGCTCCAGAGTTCATGAAACTTTTGGTGCAACCATCTGTTGTTCTCCCACCGGCTGCCATAGACCGGTTCAGGTCCTATGAGCCCCTCATTACATTCTATGTCCAAGTGGCCCGGAACCCAGATGAGCTGCAGCCTGCAGCGCTCTCCCAGTTCAGCAAGTATTGTCCGACAGTCCTGCACAAGCAGGGACTTGCAGTTATATGGAGCAAAGTCCTTCAAGGCAGCTTGCCTATTTGATAGGCTCTTAATTTATCTGTGAACCCACCCTTTCTCAAGTATGAGCTTCGGGCGGTGATTAATAACGAAAATTTCTGCTTGAAAGACAGTCGCAAAACTACCCAGGCTGATGGATTTACCATCAGCAATTTTGCAACCCCTGACTCCCGCTCCCACCACTCGGGTTGAAACGGAGCCATATGTGAACCAACAGGGACCCTCAAGCAGTGGGGTGCCAGAGAAGGTCCAATCGTCTGTGCTGGGAAAGATGAAAGATGATACGGTAGGACCAGTCTGTGTAGGTTTTGGTTATAGATACGTCAGACCGCTTGCTCATTATCTCGTCGGCCTCCAATTAGACTCTCTGAGATCTTTGAAATTAAGTTAATGTAACCCATATGATAAGCAGACTTATCCAGATCTCAAATGCAACGATAGCGTTCACTATTGATGGTTTCCAAACCACTGCTAAAATAACTTTTGACAAACATGAATTTAAGGTATAAATGGTTGATACTTTCTACTATATTCATTCTCATCTACCCAACCATCAACTATATTTTACTTTGGGTAGGAACTTCTGAAGACATCTTTATACAATCTCAGAAAATAATAAAATGGCAACATGGGCTGCAGACGTTGGCTCGCCATTAAACAGTATTCATTTTCCGATTTGTTTACTAGAGCCGGTTAAATTTAATATATTTCTTGAAATTGTTTTCGTGAATCAGTGCAATGCAGTGATATCTAACCTGTGATTAAATAGTGTGTGTGAATTGAATTGAATTTATTTTTGCATTTCTACTTGGAGTGAGTATAGACTGAGATGAATTGAAACGAAAATGTGTTCCTTCCTGTAACAGCCATAGACCGAATATAATAGTGGACTTCGATGTAATAATGATAAATATACATTTACAGTCAGATTGAACATATTTATTACGCCCAAAGATTCTCCCAAATTTAGCAGAATACCTTTCAAAACCAGCACCAAAAGCAACTCTTAGAAGATTCAGTAAAATGGTGCAAATTTATTACCTTAAATTTTCTTCATCAGCAATGTGTTTCTCGTCTTTCATGATATCATTGATGAAATCTTGAATGTTGTTGTTTGAGTAAGAACTGATATGTTCCATATAATCAGGCTGATCTTGGTCCAAAACTGGATATTTCACTATTGATGTCATAATTCTGCCTACATGCACATTCTGATGTATATACTGGCACTGTTCATAAAGTTTTCTTAAAATCGAAACCTTCATCTTGTATCCATATAAGAATTGTGCTATGTTGCTAAGCAGAGGTTCAACAATGTCAGGGTAAGAAATTCTGTATTTTGACCATTCTAAGATTGTATTTTCATAGCTCGGTATTGATGCCTCATGTCGAGAGATAATTCTCTCAGTTTCGATTAAGGAGATGCTGTCTTGACTGTTAATTGCCAATGTGAGGTTTGCAACAATTGAGGTAATTTCCTCTATCCTCTCAAACGATTCATTGGAAAGGATTGAAGACATGGTATTCTTTATGATCTAGAAAATTATACATTATCACACATTTTAATGTTCATTCGAAACTCTTGGTACTTTCATTCGAATGTTTGAAAAATATCACAATAAAAAAACTTACCATGAAAACAGACTCATACTGAACCTTCTCTGATCTAACTGCAACATATTCCCCTAAGGACTGCGTCTTCGAAGATAATTTTTCAATCATTTCTTTGATGGGTTTGTGTAGTGCATGAACTGTATCAGAAGAGGCACTGAAGACTCCATTCTGAAGTTCGAAGCACACCTTCAACCCTTCAAAATCCCTGATAGATTCCTCAAGATGCCCTTTTTTAATAGCCTTTTTGGTGAGGGGATCGATCAGATGTAGCTGTGAACTCAATGTCAATTTCAGGAATCCAAGTTGCGTGTGTATGGTTGCGATAAGCTCGACTTTATCATTGACATTCTCGTTAGATACTTCTGGTAAACGCTGTACGTTGGAAAAGCATTTTTGTAGGATTTTTGCGTATTTAACTATGGCGTCCTTATGCTCGCTAGACGTCACCGAATTTTCAAAATTTTTCACTTCGATAACGCATTTTTCCATCAATTGATAAGGGGTTAAAGAAGTTAGGTCCAAATTGAACGATGCCCCAAGCTGTTCGATGAATGATTGAAGATTCTTCTTCACATAAGCTGACTCGATGCAACTGCAATAAGAACAATACCGTTTAATATGCTTGAATACAACGTTATAAGACTCTAACATCTATGAACCTAAATATTCATCAAAGTGGGGGAAAGACTCAGTCATCTGTAACTCATTTTATTTCTAATTCATATGAATTTATAAATCTGTTTTTATAAATCCACCTTTGGTAAATAGATGGCGATACTATATGATTTTTCAACACTTATCACCAACTTATCACTTATCACCCTGGGGGGGGATGGGGGGGTTTGAACCCCCAAACCCCCCCCCCCCTGGCTACGCCCTTGGACTGAGATGAATATAAACGAGAATGTATTCCTTCCTACCTAATATAATATCACATTAAAAGAGCTGAAGAATTTATAGGTTAGGTTGGGTTAGGTTGGAAGCTCACAAAATAGTGCTAATTTTTTGAATATTTTCAAGTCGTGATACTCAAGAAATTTTGCAAAAGTGTTTGCTTCGGTCTTTTGCATCTAACTACTGAGTTTCAATTCAATCAGATCAGTATTTTTCGAGTTGGGTATTTTGGAAACAAGATCTGAAGATCTTTTAATTTTTTTTGCCACTTTATGCCATCCGATCCATACAAAACTTTACAAGTATTTAAAGGTCATGATTCTACAATTTGATGCTGAATTTCAGATAGATCGAGTGATCGATTCCAGCTGGACCGTAAGGACAGAATTTAATTTGACCTCGGATTATTCATCACTTCATCAGTGTGTTGAAATGTCGCTGCTTTGGCGCGCGTGCTATAGACATGATTATGTTTATACTGACCCTCAAAGATCCCTTAGAACCTCCTAGGAGCTTGTGCGACTAAGGATAGTCAGTTGTGTTCTTTGTCGAGTTTGTTACTCTATCCTTACGCCAGCCTTGACACACCACTGTTAATTTGTGATCCGACATTGAATGATGTCCACTACCCTCCGAGTTGATCTCTGGCTCGCTCTACCCACTGAGCTTGAAATACTCATCATTCAATTCAAATCAGCCAACGTGAACACCAAAGAGTACTGACACATCAGTGCTTCTTTATATTTTCGAACAAGCAAGTTATATCCTGTCGCACCTTGTACAAAATAGTATAGTTTGTTCCACATAATTTTGGGGTGATCCAGATATCCTCGGACCCCTTTCTGGCTATGGCCTTGCCCATCATCAACTGTGACACCCTGAAGTGGTTGAGCTAGTAGCTGTGATATTAATTTTAATTCCGAAAAAAACTGATACTCACAAAAGGTACAGGGACTGTCCGACAAACAAATTGATTCGCGTATACAAACTTTTCAGTTGTATTATTAGGTTTTCCCATATTCTCCCCAATGAAACCCCTGTTTTTCGGCGAATTCGGTTTGTAATGTATAAACTAATAATGAAGCGTAATAAACGAGGTTAAGAGTTCACTGTCAGCGCCTGAAGCTGGAGGTCGAATTTGGACCCAATTTAGTTCCGCCCAAGGCTATTCGTTTTCACCGTAATTCTTTTCTGGAGAGTTTCCATGAACTTCTAATGCAATTCACGTTGTTATCTTGCAAAAAAGTTCTGCTTCAGTCGAGTAGGAAATATATTTCGAACAAAAGGGATGAAGGAGACTCTTAGGAAAGAAAATAATTGTGTAATTCACGTTGGCGAATGACCCCAAAGACTCTTTTGAAGTTATTTTTGTGGACTTTGATAAATGCTCGAATATAACACTTCGTCCAAACTGATTGTTCGTAATATTCTCTTTATGAGAATATTTCATCATCTTAATATAATAATTCTTCTGTAAGTACCTATGAATGTGACTGAACTCCTCCTAAACCAAGTGACCGATTTTCATGAAATTTTCGGAAAAAATCAGGAGAATCGGTTCTAAGTCCAATATAAGAACCGTTTTCAAGACACAAAGTGATCTTAGCTCTTTATTAACTAAGATAAAACCGATTCATTAATCGCTTCAGAATAAAAAAAAATCGTGTATATAATAATTCCTTGCATTTGTGGTAAATATTTCCTTGCATTTGTGGTGAATCCTATACATGAGAAAGTTTTGGAGAGAAAACCCAGAAAGAAACCATTTAATAATTATTTTGAAATATATCCATGAACGACGTTAATGTAACGAGAAAATCTAAAGGTTTCCCCGAATTTACTAGAGCAAAGAATTGAAAAATCAGCCTTACATGGAAATACACCATATACAACCGGTAGTATATTAAATGGGAAAGGAGAACTAAAAACACTTACATGAAATCGTAATCACTGCTATGTAGGGCCTTCACATTCTTCCACAGGGTGACATTCAAGGTCCTATGAAGTTTCATCATATCCCTGAAATTCCTCAATTTCGCGGGAGAGATTTCACCAGTTTCGTTTATTATCAACAATTTTCCCAGATAGAATGACAATTTAGGATGATGTCCGCTTAGTGTTTGATAGGAATCCTCTTCTTTGTCTACTAAATACTCCTCCGAATGAACACTTGGCGAAAAGTACAAATACAGGAAATAACATTTCGAGAATTCGTGAAGCAACCGTTTGTCACCAGTTCTAGCGTACTTCAAGCACGTGGCGATAAGATCCGTGGGTACTACCAGGCTGTTATCGAACATAATTTCCTCCCTTGCTTCCGAGGTAATTTTCTTACGAACCGCCAATTCTTCAATGTAGTGCATGAAGGGTACCAATTGAAGTATATACCTGTCCACCTCCTTCAAGGTCTCAGGGTCGTTCTTGGTATGAACCAGTCTCAACACGTCCATCTTCTCAGACACACTCTCAAAATTAAAAGTCAAGTTAACCTTCAAATCTATCAGGATGTTCCGTATGTTCGATTCGCCCTCTAAACGTTTCAGAACATCCCTGAATTTATTTCTCCTATCGCAAATGTTGTAAAACCCGCTTATGAAGTCGTAGTCTGCCGTAACGTCCAGATTTGAACGCTCTGTGTACGGTGGAGGACAGCCGATGAATTTCTGGTAGTTCTTTCCTATCTTGAATAACCCTGTAGATTGCCTGTCCATCACTACGTTGATTCGATTCAAGATTGAGCTTAGGTCACTGTTCCCTTCTTCGTTGAGCGTTTTTAACATGTCCTTCACCGCGTACTTGAAGAACCAATTGTAATGTACTTTTATGTTGGTGAGAATCTTAGCGTGTTCTTGTTTATCTGTGACATCAACGAACGCGCAGCTGGAGAACCAATATCTCCATTTCATCAGGAAAAGGACGTGGATAATATCTTCATCGGTTAATTTCAAGTCTTTTCTTTGCAGATGTGAATCCAAATTTGAGTCGAAAGCTTCTAAGAGCGATAAGAAGTCGTTTACGATCACGTCGTTGAATTTGTCTCCAATTTCATTCTTTTTTCTAGCGTACAGATAATCAACCATCGCCACTGCAGGTTTCGTATCTTTTAACTTTTCGTGTTGAAGGAGATACACAGTCAAAATAAGCTTCAGCATTGTAGTGTTCACATCAGAGCCGTTCTTACTGCGGTAAACTGTATCTGGGAGCCACCTGTGATCGACTGGAAGACCCTTGTTGTTGAAAGTAGACTGTTCCAAAATTTTGAACATTTGATCGATCAGTCCTGAAAGCTTTTCATCTCTATTATTCAGGACGTATTTCAGATAATCATGACGTGGTTTCAAATCGTTTGGAGTGGATAAACTGTAGAACATGGCCAGTAGATATTCTAAGATATTATCTTTATCCATACGAACATGTTTCCTGAGGATAGAATGAATCAGAGCAGATTGTTGCTGGAATTTTTTCATATCCGAAGAAGTTACATGGGTGTCTGTTCGAACAGTGAAATTTTCGTTATACCAGTCAATGTTCTCCTCGATAGAGGGGGCAAGCTGAGTTATTAATTCTTGCTCCAAAGCTTGGACTACATCTTTGATGTTAAACTCGACGGAAGATCTAGTCTTGTAGTACACTTCGATCAAGGTCGAATGGAAAGCGTTCTGTTCATCAATTCCGTATCTGAGCTGTTGGGATATCAGCAAAGCCGATTGCAAGAGTTCGTTTATTGTTGGTTGCTCGCCTAGGATCATTTCGCACAGGAATTCGTGCATATGGAGGAGTACCCTGATGTGCTTTCTGCTTTCTAAGCCTTCGATTTGGATCAAGCTCTTTAAATCCAATTCATTTTTGGACGCCTCGCGGTCGTTCAAGATGTATATTTCGACGCCTCTGTTCCTCATTGCTCTGGAAAAATATTAGTATGGATTGAAATACTTTATTCTCATATTTTTTCGATAGCACTCACCTGGATATCTCGCCGTTCTTCGGGTCCATAGTGAGGAAAAGCCTGAAATCCTTGTGAGGCTTGATCTCCATAAATTTACCATCTCTGTCCACGCCTCTTTCGCCAATGGTTAGGACGCCACGTGGCTCCAATAGAGCGTTCAAACGGTCTAAAACAGCAGAACTGCACAAGTTGACATTATCAACAAGGAGCCAATGGCCGTTTTGGAGACACTGAAATTGGGCAGAAACAATCATTGGCATCTCCATAAACAGATCAATCGGATCGACTACGAGATTGACTAGCTCACTAGTTATAGTTATACTAGAGTGATGTTTTCAATGTTCCAATAATTGAATATACATATACGCATCTGTCTGATACTGACATGATTGTATATTTATTGGGTTTCTGTGAAATTCTCAGAACATGAGAATTTGACGATCTTTCCATGGACATATTTCCAAATTTAGTCTATTAAACCACAAATCAAATCCTACGAAGCTTTCTGTTAGAAAAGTATCATTATTGTTCACCGCAGAATCCAACGCAATCATAAAAAAATAGGGTTCTAATTTGAAAAACAGAAGTTACGGCCAATTTTTGATCAACAATTTTCGACACAAAATTTGAAACACCCTGTGATGATATTTCTGAAATTTAAAAGATGCATGACCTTTCCACATTTTTCCTCTTCGACGTTGTAAAAACGGTTCACGCTCAGGATGTTTAAAATAAGAATAGTGAACATAATACCACAGCCCCCTATATCTACAAGCCTGGAAGATGATAAAATGGCAACACCGCTCTGAGTCGTACACCAGGCGATTCAGTCGAACGTTTATTGTAAATGGACGATTACTTCTGATTCTGGAGTTATAACCATTATTGTTTTTCGCAGGCATTTCGTGGCAGTTTTGTGTATAACGGTGTCAAATGTGAATGAATGCAATGTAGTGATAACTATGGTCGTATATTTGAATATTCTGTGATTAAACTGCAGTGTAAATAGTGAAATTTCCTTTGGATTATTCCTACTTTGAGATGAGTCATTTTAGTTGAGACTATAGACAACAAGATGGACTAGAAATATGAGTGAAATAGAACTTTCATTCCTTCCGATTTAATAAAACATTTTGATGACCTTTCAAATAATTTTTCAACAAAAATTGATACATCTGGATGGGAGATCAAGCATCTATTTATTTTTATATATGTATTCAATTTCCAAATGTCTGCATCTGTAGATGCTTCAGTTGAAAACAATAAGGACCTTATTCATCTTAAATTATTCATTAAGAATGTTCAGATTTGAAATGGATTCTTCCTTTAGATCTTACCCCGAAGATGGTCTTAACTTACTAATCTGCTTTCCCGCTACAGAAATATAATTAATGGGGATTCAGATTAGGAATTTATCAATTTGTTTTATCAACATTTTTACACAGTTCAGATCAAAATATAACTTTATGTGAATTTACTCTTTATAGCATTGTATTGATATTCTGAATCCACAGAGACTTGTAGTTGTGGTTTACATTCGTAAATCATTCTAAATTCACTTTGTTCTGTTTTCGCAAATTTAATTTTGAAAAATTTTGTAGAAAACACGAATTACAATACGAATGGAAAATAAACAGAAACATTTGTGGATAGCAGAAAGTCACCATTATATAGTAAGAACCAAAACAAGATGATTATCACAATTTTCATTAGCCTACATTATTAGTGTTATATAATAGTTATGTTTGGGAATATTTTTTTATTTTGAGAATTCAAGTTATAATTCTTTTGCCAGTACTTAGTTTAACCCTACACCTTTTCGTGGTTCTTGCTGAACAATGAATTGAATAACAACTACCTAGGTTTCTATTTCAACTCGATCTCAATAATATTGTGCAGAATGAAATTTAGTTATTCAAATTATTGAAAAAGTAGGGTCTCATAATGTTTATTCATCCAGGGATTCCAAGCAAGAAAACCTATTCAATGAGTTCACTAGAGTTTTAAATTGGAAATATACGATATCCAGCGCTACCGCATTGAAGAACTATGCCTCTAAGAGACGATAAATTGCGGCGTTGTCAGACTGTGTTCCAGGCTATCTCTATAGTGGGCTGTGATAATACTGACTAAACATATTTGACTTTTTTTCCGGTTTTTTTTCGATATTTTGTAAACTATTCGAATGAACACAATGGTTTTAACAGAAATGTATTCAGCATTGAATACTTGATCATACCAGGAATGCAAAATTTTCATCAAATTTATTTTCACTCCCTGTATAACCGAAAGTGCTTGGGCTTCGAAAATATTTTAGCTCTGTAGAGAATTTCAAGCGATCATAATCCCAATTTTCAGATTTCGAATATGTCCAGTTCTCCAGAAACGTCTATTAGGCACTCGAACTTGGGACACCCTGTATATTGCTTCTGACAAATATCTAGTACAATTTCTAAAGCAATTTCAAAATAATAACATTTCTTGATTTCATAGATATTTTCCAGAATTTGGGAGAGACATTCCAGAACGAAACAATTTATTGATGAATTCACCTCCCAAAGTATCCTTAATGATATCTATTTATTTTCCTTACGTCGGATCTCACAATTAGCCTAAAAGTCAGGTCGAACTATCGACCCAACTCCCCTACTTCTGACGGAACAAATTGATTTCTTCAATTCGCGAAACGACCTTCATGAATCTTCACGAGAGCCAAAACAACTTCATTACCTTTATCAGGACGGAATCGACCCACTCGAACTTCCCCCCCGCGTTCAGCGATCTCTCCTCCTGGACGCTCTTCCTCAAAACCTTCTCCTTCTGCCTCAATCTTTCCACCGAGTCGTCGGCCTCCTGTTTCAGCTCTTCCACGTAATCCCAGACAGCGCGTAGCTTGTCCAACTTACGTATAAATAATTCGATCTCTTCCTTTATTGTTTTTATCTCTTGCTCTGGAAAAGAGAAAATGGGGTGTAAATAATCCGTTTGGTTCAGAAGGAACGATGTCTCGTTCCGGATCGAAATACTCGATGTATTCGAGTACTGAAATTGTCGGATGTCGGCAAATTGTTTGATAGAGTGGCAGCCAGTGCATAGCTGCAGATACTGTTAAAAAAATTGCTTCAAGCCCTGTGACAGAAGCTTTTGTTCAAACTTTGACACATCGTATCTCCGAAAGTATTGGTATAACTCCAAAACCTTTGGGCCGATTATGGCCAATATCGAACTTAACTCTCCCATTCAGATGCGCAACCTACCCTGAAAATTGCAAGTCCATATATCCTTTCGTTCGGGAGTTATCGAGGCAATGGTCACCCATCCAGCAACTGAACTCACACAAGGCTGCTCAGCTGACCCTACACCTTCTCGTGGTTCTTTGCTGAACAATGAATTGAATAACAAAAATTACAACTTTATTCAAGATTAGTGTAGAAGAAATGCAGTCATTCAACTCATTGACCAAGTATGGAGTCTCATTTCGTTAATTCTTCCAGGAATTCCGAAAAAAATAACTAATTCAATGAATTCGTTAGTGTTTTAAATTCGAAATATATGAAATCCCGCGATACCGCATTGACAAAAGTATGTTTAAATGCGAACACCCTGTATCAGCCATGGGAAGCGTTTGTGTTGTTTTGATCAAGGACATTCTCAATATAGAAATCATTTAATAGCTGTCGTAAAGGCGCCCGAAAGCCCACTTCGATCACACGTTCGTAAAGTTATCCCGATTTATGGCCGATGAAGAAATTAAATTTTTCCCTATTTTCAGATGGGATTTTTATTTGTGAACGTCCCATATTCCTCGTAATGCGCCAAGCCGCCTTTTATTTACGAGGGTCGGTGCATCCAGGCTTCCAGAGCAATTCGAGTAGGAGCGCCTTGTTAGGGCAAACTCATAAAATGAAATGTAAATATATTTCCAAAAGAATTGTGAGAAAGACATCACCAGAAAATGTTTCTACATCGCAGTATAATCTATGGATGTGAAGAAATGGCTAAAACCGTTAGGGCTTCACGCGAGAGCGAGATTTTTCTCGTCTCGTCTCGTTCTCGTCTCGGAAAAGCGAGACGAGACTTGAGATTGAAATTTTCAGGGTAGGTGGCGCATCCCAATAGGACGGGCAAGTTCGTTAATGGGCATAATCGGCCCATTGCTTCTGAGTAATAATTTTATATATATATATATATATATATATTTTATTTTGGTGAGTAGTTGTAGAATATAAACCTAAGGACGGTTGTGAAATTTTGTGAGAATCGTATAGCTAGAAAATTTTTCAAAAATTATTGAAAAATATTATTTACGTCACGATAACCTAAGAACGGAAAGAGATAGCGACTTGAAATTTTCAGGTTAGGTTGAGAATTTGAATGCGCCATTTCAGTTTATTTATACGCATAATCGGCAAAACGGTTTTGGAATTATACCCATCTGAAATTTGGGTGTTATTTCCTCAATAACTCGAAAAATGCAAAACTGATCCAATTCAAACATGGTTATTAGTTGTTGAATGGCAACGCGAAAATTCTTTCAAAATTTTGTGTGGATCGTATAACTAGAAAATTTTAAAAAAATCATAGAATATAATTGAAAAAATATATAAAATTTCTATATATCAAAAAATATTAGTTATGTCTCTACAACCTAAGAACGGAAGGAGATAGCGACTTGAAATTTTCGGGTTAGGTTGTGAATCTGAATGCGTCATTTGATGACGGTTTTGGAGTTATACTCCTCTGAAATTTGGTTGTCATTTCCTCAATATCTCGAAAAATTTAAAACCGATCCAATTCAAACATGGTTATTAGTTATAGAATGGCAACGCAAAAATTCTTGCAGAATTTTGTGAGAATCATATAACTAGAAAATGTTTAAAAAATCATAGAAAATGATTTAAAAAAATTCTATATATCAGAAACTATTCGTCTGATATCGCTGAAATTTCGCCTTCAGAACCTAACTCTACTTCCAAGTTCCAAGTTTGAACATGATCGGATCTATATTGTTGGAGATCCGAGCAGCCTTGTGTGACTTCAGTAGCTGGATGGGTGATCGTTGCCTCGACAACTCTCGAACGAAAGGAGATAGGGACTTGCAATTTTCAGGATAGGTTGCACATCTGAATGGAAGAGTTAAGTTCGCTGTTGGCCATAATCGGCCCAACGGTATCGGAATTATACCCATCTGGAATATCATTTCCTCGATAACTCAAAAAATAAAGACTCGATCGAATTGAAGCTTGGTAAATAGTTATAGAATATTGACATGAAGACGTTTGTAAAACATTGTGAGGACCATACCACTAGAAAAATTTAAAAAAATTACGAAAAAATATTATGTATCTCATGATTCCTTGAGAACGGAAAGAAATAGCGACTTGCAGTTTTCAGGGAAGATTGCCCATCTAAATACGACATTTATGTTCGTTAACTAGCATAATCGGCCGAATGGTTTTGGAGTTATATCAATCTGAAATTTGTTTGTTATTTCCTCAATAACTCAAAAAATACAAATCCGATCCAATTCAAATATGGTAATTACTTGTAGAATGCCAACGCAAAAAATTCTTGCAAAATTTCGTCAGGATCGTAGCACTAGAAAATTTTTAAAAAATCATTGAAAAAAAAAATTGGTTCAAGCACTGACATGAAGTCAGAAGCTTCTGCGCGTATGTTCTCTTGTACATTCTCCTTTATTGGACACTCTTAATCGAATTTACCATGGTGAATTCTATTGTCTGTTATCCTGTATTGGACACTCCGAATTAACCATGGTAAATTCGATTAAGAGTGTCCAATACAAGAGAACAAACAATAGAATTCACCATAGTAAATTCGATTAAGAGTGTCCAATACAGGAGAATGGACAATATATATTGGCTTCGCGTCAGTGCTTGAACCAATTTTTTTTATAGATAAAGCATTTTGATGTGATTTGGTAAAATAATCTAAGGGTTAATTCAACAGCCATATCATATATTGGAAACACAAAAAATGAGAGAGAAGAACCTGCCACTCCTACATTTTCCAAGGAAAACGTGACACGAAGAACATTTCTATCCCTTTATATTCCCGATTATTCGGGGCCAGTTTTATCTCTAAGCGTAGATTAAAAAAAGATGATAAATTCGGTGCGTGCGGTACGGAACCTAAGATCGCACGGATGGCCGATTTTCCTTGGTAATCCCCCTGGTGAATATAAAAAAAGGGGATGATTTATCGCTCGACAAGTCCGAGAATTCAGGACGACTTACCTTGCAGCCGTTGGAGCGCCTCCCACAGCTCGAGCGCCCTGACCGTCTCCTTGATCTTCCTCGAGAGCAGCAGATTGCGAAGAAGTTCGTTGAGGATGGACTCGGTACCTCTTTGCAGCTCGTCCAGATGTCGGGAATAGTCGGTCTGGAAATGATGGATATTAATAAATTTTTATTTTTACGCTACATGAATTAATGAGAGTAAATTCATAGAAAATTCATTTATTGCGGGAATGTAGGGCTCCTTGAAATTGTGCCAAACAATATGATAATAAGTGAAATATGGTAAATATTAAATAAATAATTATTCAAGTTTTCAATTTCCCCAAATTCATTCATTCGTAAACGACAATTGATTCACCGTATTCATGCCCCTTCGGGTCCTACATTTGAACTGATTCAATATGAGGATTGAGAAAAATCGACTCAAAATCTTAAAAGTACGTAGGTACTGGAGACAGAACATACATGCTAAAGTAATAAAAAATTGGTTATAACACTGACGTGAATTCAGAAGCTTTTCCGTGCATGATCTATTGTTTACTCATCTCTATTGGACACTCTCAGTATTCAATATATTGTATACTAGCTGACCCAGCGAAATCTGTTCCGCCTTAGAGGCAATAAATAAGCAGATTTTAGATTTTATTATACACGTTAGAAAAAAAACACCCTGTACAGTAATGATTTATTTTCAATGATGTATCCCTCTAAAGTTTATTTTTTAACACAAATGAATGAAATTGTACGATTGTGGCATGGAAAACAGCAAGTTGCAATTGACGTTAAAAGAAGAACACCCTGTATGGAGATTTCGGACGAATACATTATGAGAATCCATCCAAGGTACCTATTTAGTTAATGCTTTGTTTGTGACACAAATCACTTCAATCACGTACAATTATGCCATGAGAAAAAGGACACCCTGTATAGTAATGCTTTATTTTCAATGGTGTATGCCTCGAAAGTTTATTTTTAAACACACATGACTAAAATTGTACGATTATGGCAGGAAAAACAGCAAGTTTTAAGTGACGTTAAAAGAAAAACACCCTGTATAACACAAAAAAGTATCCTATGTCCGTCTCCTGGTTCTAAGCTACTTCCCCACCAATTTTGAGCCAAATCGGTATAGCCGTTCTTGAGTTATAAGTGAAGTAACTAACACGACTTTCTTTTATAAATATAGATAAGCATTTAATTTATGTATTTTGAAATACATTGAATACTACAGAATTTTCTGTAATACCTCTAGATAATATCTTTCGATATCATATTATTATTCATTTGATGATGTAATTAGTATCTTCTTTCCTAGTTTCTGGTGGGGACCAAGAAAAACCCACATTTTGGCTGAAGCTGTATTTTCGATTGGAGGTGAGAACTATCCACCATTTCTTTTTTGGAATCAAGGAATACCTATATTTCTTGAAGATACTAAATTTGTTTTCCACGAAGAAGAACTAAATTTGGTGATGCCGTAAAATTTGGTACTTTCTGGAGTGTGACAAAGCCCAAGGTTTCAAAGGAGATACATTATTTCCGAGGAAGATCCAATAGACGATGGAATTTTAGCTAATGCTCTGAAGTTTCTAGGGCTTCACACAAGACGAGAATAGGCGAGAGTATTAAAAATCTCGTCTCGCTCTCGCCAATTCCCGAAAAATTAAGTCTCGCTTAAGTCTCGTTCTCGTTTCGTTATCGGTTGTCTCGTCTAGTCTCGCTTAATTCTGAATAACGATAAAAAATATTATAATATATAAACGAAATGGTATACAATAATGAATAATTTTGTGAAGCTATATTTATTACGCTCTTATACACAAATATTTGTACATGTACATATTATTTTTAATTTTAAGCACTGATAATTTCAACTTTTAAATTACTCGATGAACAAGAATTCAAACATAATCACGCTTGCATCACATCATTTTTCAATGATGTACGTGTTATTGCCATGATCATACCTGCTGTGGAAAATAATCTTTCAACAGGTACGGATGTAGCTATTAATAAATCATCGGCCGTCTTGGAAAAGTGTAGGGAGAACTTTTTCATCACTCTCCACCACTGTAAAATATTTTGATTCCTATTTGCTCTTTCTAACAGCAAGTATTCTTCAAACTCAGCTTTACTATAGTTCGAAAGTTTCGTTGATGTTTTAAATAGGCTATCGATGTCGATACATTTTTTAATAGAATTGAACAACTTGGTAGTTTTCAAAGTATACCTTCCCAGTGGGTAGATCATTGAGGGTGTTCTTGGCGTATTCCTCATAACACTTTTCGAAACATTGAATAGCTTCATTTCTATACCAGTTTTATTATACGTAGTTCCACAGATGTATACAATAATTGTTCACATCACCACTACAAGCAGCAGAAGAGAATAAATTTCTCCAGATGTTCAGATAGAGACGAAATTTTCATAGCATTGGGATTCAGGGGCCATAAAACTTGTCCGTTAAGTATTGAATTCATAATGGCATCCGTTTTTATGGTTGTGAATTCTATTTTTGTCTTGAAAAATAATGTCAATCATCGCAAGGTCATAACGAATTAATAATCTTCTAAAAAATCGTGTATTTCTAGAACGATCGATGCATAATATACACAAAGTATATTGGTAATTATAGTGGATACTCTTCATATTCAATAGTTTTCTGTGAGTGTTGAAAAAAGTCGAGTCGTATATAAAACTTCATACAAAAAATTTAACGAGACCAAAAACGAGACTCTCGTGTTGTGCTGTATGTGGTCTCGGTATCGCCTATAATATATTTGAAAATATCTCGTCTCGTCTCGCTTTTACGAGACGAGAACGAGACGAGACGAGAAAACTCTAGCTCTCGCGTGAAGCCCTAGAAGTTTCCAATAGACGTTTCAATTTTGCTTGTATAGCGGCCATTTTTCCTGCAGCTTTAAGCTCGAAAGCATAAAATTCATTCGATAGTTAGCACCCGAGGTGGTTCCGTTCGGTTTGACAGCTTATAATTCCCTTTGTTCGCTTGCGAATTCGACTTCGAATTCCATAAGGATAACAGTAGTTCTCTTTTTTTGCCCCTCAATTTTCAGTCGTACAAATGGAATGACAGCTCGGAAATCATCGTCAATTATACGTGTCTCCGTAAGGCTTTTACAGACGTGCCGTTACCATTTAACGGTACATGATCACGTCTTTATGGCGCTATAAATTCAATCGGGCATCGCAAGGATTGCGGGAGAGCGGGTAAACCGATCCCTGGAATCAATCATACCGTCTGAGGAGGAGCGGGCGAATATACGTGAGTTGTGGCTTCTAATACCGCAGGATCTGTTCGAGAATTTGCAGCTGTCAGTTCGATATCGCTTCATGTTTTGGTATCTCTGTTAGTATTCACGACACATATATATATATACATGAACATTGTGTTCCAGCCCATTAGAATAAATTCTGTATTCCAATTTTGGTGCAGTATGCTTTGGCTAGGGCTTCACACGAGACGAGAGTAGGCGAAAGTATAAACAAAATTATAACGCGATGTTCCCCAGAACATACGCGCAAAAATCCCGTCTCGCTCTCGCCAATTCCCAAAAAATGAAATCTCGTTCTCGTCATCAGTTGTCTCGTCTCGTCTCGCTTAGCGTATCACGCTTGCATCACATCATTTTTCAATGATGTAGGTGTCTTTGTCGTGATCATACCTGCTGTGGAAAATAATCTTTCAACAGGTACGGATGTAACCATTAATAAATCATCGGCCACTTTGGAAAGTATAGGAAGAACTTTTTCATCACTCTCCGCCACTGTAGAATATTTTGATTCCTATTTGCACTTTCTAACAGCAAATATTCTTCAAACTCAGCTTTCCAATATTTCGAAAGTTTTGTTGATGTTTCAAATAGGCTATCGATGTCGATACATTTTTTAATAGAATTGAACAATTTGGTATAGATTTCAAAGAAAACCTTCCCAGTGGGTAGATCATTGATGGTGTTCTTGGCGTATTCCTCATAACACTTTTCGAAACATTGAATAGCTTCATTTCTTTACCAGCTTTATTATACGTAATTCCACAGATGTATACAATAATTGTTAATATCTTCACTACAAGGAGCACAAGAGAATAAATTTCTCCAGATGTTCAGATAGAGACGACATTTTCAAAGCATTGGGATTTAGGGGCAATAAAAGTTGTCCGTTAAGTATTGAATTCCTAATGGCATCCGTTTTTATGGATGTGAATTCTATTTTTTTCTTGAAAAATAATCTCCATTATCGCAAGGTCATAACGAATTATTAATCTTCTAAAAAATCGTGTATTTCTAGAACGATCGATGCATAATACAGACAAAATATATTGGTAATTATAGTGGAAACTCTTCATATTCAAATGTTTTTTGTGAGTGTTGAAAAAAGTCGAGTCGTATGTAAAACTTCATAAAAAAAATTTAACGAGACCAAAAACGAGACTCTCGTGTTGCGCTGTATGTGGTCTCGGTATCGACTATAATATTTTTGAAAACGTCTCGTCTCGTCTCGCTTTTACGGGACGAGAACGAGACGAGACGAGAAAAATCTCGCTCTTGCGTGAAGCCCTAGCTTTGGCGCGCTTGCATTGTCAAAAACAAATTGCATACCTCATCTCTTTCATCTAATACAGTTCCAAGTTCTCGGATCATTTAACAAAGTGGTCTTCTAATTTTTTCCCAGATTTATATTTCAGATTTATCAACCCTCTCCATGTTGACAAATTGGTTTATTTTCATTGTTACAGTTTTTGACAATGACCTAATGTTTATCAGACAGTCGCGATACTATAATTGACTGAGCCTTCATGTCATCTTATATCATTCCTTCCTTTCTGCTTTTGTTGTATCCAAACTGTTTTCAAAATATTCTCACATAATTTCGTTCGTTTCGTTAAAATCATTTGGTTCCATAATTGGAACTTTCGACAGTCCTATTATTGGGTTTCTACTTTCAAATCTCAAATTGTTAGAACTTATTTATTAGGAAAATATTTTGCAATCTATATTTCTTCTTATCTCTCTAATTCATTTCGTCCGCCGTAGGCACAATTAGTCTCGAAATTGTGCCTACGACCGGACAGACAGACAGAATTAAGTTTGATGCAGGATTCTGCATCAGTGAGTGGGAATTGAACGTTTGACACCATTTTCGCCAAAAATTCGAAAAATAACAGACTTTTGACAAGTGGATTAGTTTCGACTCACTGAGGTCAAATTCGATTGTGTCAATTCAGGGTAGGTTAATCATCCGAATGTGATAGTTATGTTCATTAATAGGCATAATCGTCCAAACGGAGTTACGGGAGTTATACCCATCTGAAACTTTGTTGCTATTTCCTCAATAACTTAGAAAATATATATCCGATCCAATTTGAACTTGGTAAATATTTGTAAAATGCCGACGCACTCATTTTTGAGAAATTTCGTGAGGATCACTAGAAAAAAAATTGAAATATTTCTTCGAAAATTATATCTCAGAAACTATTTGTCATATTCTGCTGAAATACCGCACAAACCTTCAAGCCTTTTTGATGCAAGCAACGGTACATCATATTAATCATGAGAAATTAATTGTCCCGCTCATCGGATTACAAATGAGCGTTAATTAACACGTCCTCCACAATGTCATAGTCAACTGATGAAAAATTGAATATAAATAAGAGCACTAGCAGTAGGAAACCTTCAAAGATTGAAGCACTGTAACTTGCATTTAATCCACAGTCCGGATCTCAAAAACACCAACAATAGGTACACTTGAATGACAGGACGAAGAGAACGAAACATCAGCCTGCCATTTGAGATAAACAACGACCGCTCCATTATCGACCCTCAATCGATACTAGATACGAAGCAGGAGCTTCCCCTCCATAGATGGCGCTACCAGTATCGAAACTCATTATGCTCTGAAAAATTGAGACTGCTACAATAGGTTACTTGAATACCAGATCGAAGAGCACTCGAGCAATTAACTCATGCAGGGTTGAAAACATCTAAGACATAATATGTATAGATCGCGTAAAGCTGCGTATCAACTACGCGCGCAAAACCTCGGACATTGGCTGGGATTAAGTCGGTTCAAATTCGTCGATTAGACGAATAACTATATTTCAATTTTAAACCTTCAAAGAATGTGGTTAACTTGACCAAAGTTACGACGCAATTAACTCTGACAACGAAACCTGAATCTGCGTTTTGAGACAACGATCGCTCGACCTTCAATTTACGAGACACGAAACAGCAGCTTCTACTCCATAGATGGCACTGCTATCGCCTATCTAGGGTGGATATCCCTCGTAGTTTCAGTGGATTTTGCCAGGATATTATATCATCGTACTACAAGGAATGTGATACCTTTTGTGGGTTGATTCGAATTTTGAACTGTGCATCACAAGTTGCATTATCCAATCTTTGAAAGTTTCCTACCGCAAAGTGCCCCCTTTGAGATTGACTGATGAAATGTAGCATCACTGGCTGAAAAGCAATGGGAAATTTCATCCACATTCCACACGAACCTACCTTTATAATCATACATCAACAAGGTAACGTTGCAGCAACACAAAGCACAAAAGCATCAGGACGAAAGAAGTAAATCTAATTGCCGAAGCTACAACGACGTCGAATGGCCTCGAAGCCTTCGCCCAGGAGCAAGACCTCATCCCGATTCGGATTCCGGGAGGATAAAATGGATTTTACAATGGCGCAATAAAGAAGAACAAAGAACGATCGTCGGTGGCGTCTTTGCTGCTCCCCAAAACGTAAAGAATTACTCCAATTGACCGCGGGTGGTCGACGGGAGTGGCTCAGATAAATTGGAAACGTCTGCTTGGGGATGCGGGTGTCGAAATATCGAGATTCGGCATCAATAAGACGATGGGGGATGAAATATTTCTTTCTAGAAGACTTGGCCATTTAGAATTTAGCTAGTTTGAGTAATCGACCTTCGGGTGTTCTTTTTGTTCGATTCAATGAAGTTAAGCATTTTATCATTCTTTTACGACCCCTATCGGAGATTACGTGAAATACTGAAATCGATTCAGGCTGTGTCAATGAAATATTGATGTTGAATCCGTTCTTGCACCTGTCGGTCTGCTTCAGTGTGTTTTTGGCGCCCTTGTTCCTCGGCACAGAGTGCTTATCAATTTGCCTAAATGTCTGTAATTTTCGAATTTTTGGTTGAAAATGGTCTCGAACGATTTGGTTCAACCCACTGATCAAGAATCCGTGGTCGAAATCGATTCTGTCCGGCCGTCCGTTAACACGATAACTCTCGAACGGAATGAGCTAGACAGTTGAAATTTTCAGAGTAGGTTTGAGGATAAATATCTCGGTTAAGTTCGTTATTGGGCAAAATCGGTCTAATAGTTTCGGAGTAACGAAAAAAAAATTTTTTTTACACTACAACTTTTGAAGAATAATTAATCTTTATTTTTTAGATATTTTTCAGAGTTTGGGGAGAAAACACAGAAATAAACCTTTTGATAATTAGTATGACTAGTAATTTTAAAAAATATATAAAAAAAAATATGAAAAGCACTGCCATGAAATCAGTACTTTTCGCGCTTGTTCAAATTGACCAATTTGAACACTACTGATTCTCCCAACTCGCATAAACAAAAACAGGTATAATCATAATATCCAATTATATCATTAGCAAGCAAGCCTAAGAGTTCTGAGTTCACATCAGTTTTTCTTTATGATTTCCAGGTACATTTTCACATTCCCGAAAATAGAGGCCCCAGCACAAAGAGAAGCAAACGAGCCATTTTGGGTTTTCGCGTATGTTTTGAAAATGTTTCGTGTTATTTCCGATTTGGAAACATCATTTCATTGTTATAGTTGCTGAAATAGACAACTTTTTTCTAATTTAAACAACTTCGTCATTTACCGTCATCAACAGGACCATACCCAAATAATATCTTTTCTACGCGCATCATCTAGGGAACAATGTGCTATCATTTTTCCAAAATATCTGCAATTTTCGAATATTCTGCCGAAAATGCTCGCAAAGGATTAGGTTGGACTCACTGATGAAGAATTCAAGGTCAAATTCAATTCTTTCCGGCCGGTCGGCCATTGTCACGATAACTTTCGAACGGAACGAGATAGCGACGTACAATTTCAAAGGTAGGTTGCGCATCCGAATGCGATGGTAAAGTTCGTTGAAAGGGATAATCGGCCAAACGGTTTTTGGAGTTATATGCATCTGAAATGTTGTTGTTATTTCCTGGAACTTGGTAATTAGTTGTAGAATGCGAGGCGCAAATTTTTGCAAAATATAAGGATCGTATCACTAAAAAAAAAATATGTTTCAGAAACTATCTCTCAGATTCCACACAAACCTTTAACCTTTTCCAATCGAGTATTCAGCACGATCGGCTCTGTATTTTTAGAATTACTATGGAAATAAAATTTCGAACTGGTATCTACTAATAAACTGCTCCACAAGATTTAGGGATATCATATTAAAATTTTAAAGACAATATCAAAAACATGATCAACTGCCAATAAAAACTTATTAATTCGATTTGAATGCATATTTTCACCATCTGGTCGTCTTTTTTCTTGAGTTTGGCAGTTTTTCACATTATTCGTAAGATTTAGCATTCCAATATGCAGTTAATTTATTGTCAGTCTCTCTGCGATATCGAACTTTGTAAATTTCACGAGGTTCTTAAGATGCCAAGACGTAAATTAACGAACACCGAGGCTAATAGGGCTATCGGTATGCTACAAGGTGGCCCCACTCAAGTCGCTGTGGCAGAAACATTTCAAGTATCGCAAAGTGTAATATTGTGACTCTGGAATAGGTTCAATGAGACAGATTCGGTGCAGGAAAGACATAGGGTTGGACCAAGAAAAACAACACCCGCACAAGACCGTTTTGTCACCATTTCGGCGAGGAGATATCCTCTTTCTTCATGTAGGATGCTGAGAAATCGACTTTTAAATGCCAATGGTCGTGAAATTTCCACTGAAACCATCCGACGTCGTTTGGGGGAGATTACCCTGGCTTCTAGACGTCCATTGAGGGGTGTTCCGTTAACACGTGAGCATAAACGACAAAGATTAGAATGGGCCAGGCAGCATGTTAATCTGAACGTCCAATGGCGTAGTGTACTTTTCACAGATGAATCCAGATTCCAGATACGGTCGATTTTCAGATGCTCGAAGAATAAGGGTATGGACTATGTCGCGTATACCCCGCAATCGCCGTCATGCGCAAGAGGTTCATCCATTTCGATGAGGCTCTGTTATGGTATGGGCTGGGATATGTTACAACGGGCGCACAGACCTTCACATTTGTCCTGGCAATATGACTGCTTTACATTATAGGGAACATGTCATTGGCAACGTAGTGCCAAATTTTCATGCTGCCATTGGTGAAGCTTTCCAATTTCTTGACGATAACGCAAGACCACATCATGCAGCAATAGTAAAAAATGCGCGAGACGAGCATGGTATTCCACATTTACCAATACCTCCGCATTCGCCAGACTTAAACTGCATAGAACATGCATGGGATATGCTACAAAGAAGACAAGATGATCACCAACCTCCACCAGAAACATTGAATGACCTCAAAGCACTACTGCCTCGTTTATGGAATAAAATTCCTCAAGATATGCTCTACGCACCCTCGTTGACAGTATGCAACGAAGATGTCAGGCGGTCATTGATGCCCGTGGTGGCCATACCGTGTATTGAAGGCATAAAAACACAAAAAAAAACAATAAAATGTCCGGAAATAAAAGTCGTTAAATTTGACCCTATTCTGTTAACCACCCTGTATATGTTGCAGACCAAAAAACTTAATTGCATTTATAGTTTTGAACCTAAAACTATAGTAAATTACGTTTTCAGCGCAAACAAAGGTTTCAGAAAGTAAGTTATTTTAGTTGAAACGATTATCCCTAACTCTTGTGGAGCAGTTTATTTTATTAAAACCCCAATGATTCCGCGGATATATCCATTCAAAATTTGGTTGAAAGAAGAGGAATTGAAGGTTCATGCAGTATTTCGTGAGGGTGTCGGTGTATGAGGCGTGAATAGACAAAAGAACATGCTCACAAAAGCTTCTGACTTCAGTGCTTTTCTCGAATTTTATGTCATCCAGCAAGCATTGCAAACTCAGAACGTAACTACAACCACATGCAGTATCGCGAATCTCTGAAACAGTGAAAGGACCTATAACTTCATATTCTCATCCTAATTTTCGAACATCTGAACAAAGTTTAAGCCTCTCCATAATAAACTAACTACGTGCACGTAATCACACGCCTACTCAAAAAACCTCGAATGAGTTTAAAACTTTCCAGGTGCTCAACAGTTTCCTTGTGCTTTTTGAACGATCCAATTTTATGCCTGTAAACAGAATGGATGGGAGATTATGATTGTTTGCACGAAATTTCCACCTCACTACATGTCGCCGAAACTTCGTGCATGCATGTATTTTATGCCTCTCCCCATGAAAATTTATGGAGAAGTATACACACATGCTTCATGTGCACAGTGTAGATTCTGTGGATTCACGTTATAAGAGGGTTTCCAACTACACTGCTCGAAAAGTTCTTGAAATTTATGATAACTTCAAAGATAACAAAACAAATTCCGACGAATGAATTACATTTTCAACTTTAGTAAACACAACTTTAGTTAACACATAAGGTATTTTCCGAGCTCAACTCGGGAGCTGAAGAATTCGAGGTCAAATTTGATTCTGTCCGACCGGCAGTTGTCACGATAACTTTCGAACGGAAAGATATAGCGACTTGTAATTTTCGAAGTAGGTTGCGCATCTGAATAAGACGGTTGAGTACGTTAATGGGCATAATTGGCCAGATGGTTTCCGAGTACTCAACTGAAATTTTGTTTTTGGCGCTCTTGTTCCTCGGAACAGAGTGCTTATCAATTTGCCCAGATGTCTGTAATTTTCGAATTTTTGGCTGAAAATGGTCTTGAACGATTTGGTTTGACCCACTGATCAAGAATCCGTGGTCGAAATCGATTCTGTCCGGCCGGCCTTCCGTCCAGCCGTTAACATGATAACTCTCGAACGGAATGAGCTAGACAGTTGAAATTTTCTGAGTAGGTTTGAGGGATAAATATCTCGGTTAAGTTCGTTATTGGGCAAAATCGGTCTAATAGTTTCGGAGTAACGAAAAACATATTTTTTTTATATTTCAACTTTTCAATTAAACTCTTTTTAAGATGCACTTTCATCATAAGAATCCTTTGTTATCATTTTCAACTCTAAAAAGCTAATACTTTCGGAGATATGATGTTTCAAAGTTTCAATAATACATCGTAAGTTCTATGTATTCACAGAATGTGAACACCGAATCTGTCTGTGATCACTATTCATAAATGTCATCTTTTCTAGCTATTAGAGATTGTCAATTCATTGTGTTATTTTCTCTTGGAAAGCAAGTATTCGATTCTTGAACTTGTGAATATATACAAGACTGTTTTCATGTAGTTTATGGAGGCAATAGGGAAGAAGAACATAATGGAATCATCAAAAGAAATTACTGTTCGTTGACCACTGAGGTTATTATTACCTTTTACTTCCTTAAGTAGTGAGACATGTTCCTATATACAGTATTTTCATAATGCTGCAAGCAGAAAAATACCGAAATATGGATCTACCTGGGCAAAATCGGCCAGGTTTCGGAGTAAGTTTGGAGACCAAATGCGCCGGAAAAATCCACCGAGAGGTTTCAGAGGTTTTGTTTTCCAAATTAAAAGTGCGGTAGTAAGTTAAAAAAATCGATACGAAAACTTATGCAAAATTTTGTGAGGATCGCTTTTCTTTAATTCTATATCTCAGAAACTATCCGTCAGATATCGTTGAAATGCGAGAGCCTTCAAAACCTTATTCTACAGTAATGTTCTAGATTTGAACTCGATCGGATCTATATTGGTGAAGATATTGCAGAAATATCAAAATATTCCTACGATCGAGATGACTGGTCCATTTTTTTACACTCGACAAACTAAGTTGTCAACAGTTTTTGATTTTTGACGTGCCTGGACAGAATTTAAGGAACCCAGACGTGTTTGTGTAGATTCTTCGAACGGAAAACATGGCAAAACGTGAAGAGGAGGGATAAAAACCGTCGAATAATATGTAACATGATGATAATTTTATGAAATTAGAAAATTGTGAAAACATATTGATAATAAGTAATGACATTCGTTCAAGTTCCTGCTTTCACCATAAATCTGTACTCGGTTTTTATAGCACCTAGCTGGAGCTCCGGCTTCATAAACCGAAGGTAACGGGATCGATTCCCGTAGCCAAAATTACTCTTTTTCGCTTTTTTTTTTCATTTCTATCGTACTAATATTGATGACCTCCATCAGACAGACCACTGTTTATTTCCGAAATGCATGTTTTTGAGTCGAAACAAATCGTTTGAGACCTTTCTCGGTCAAAAAGTGGACCAGTTTTTATTGGACGCTTGTTTTTGCAGTCAGATTTGTGTTCTTGGAAATATTTGGAATATTATTTTTATTCCTGGAGCTGAGCAGCTTTGGGAGAGTTCAGTACCTGGATAGTTGACCGATCCTATACATTTGAACATGCTCGCCAAAGCTTCTGACCACAGTGCATTTCCAAATTGTTTCAACTAAAATTCATACAACATAGCAAGCCTGATGAGATGTGGCATTATTAAAACTGAAAATTGTAAGTTGTAAGTAAACGCTCCAACTCAAAACTGTAGCGGTAATTTTGATTGATTGCAGAACGCTGCTGAACTTCATCATGAGAAACGGTGTCCTCGTTAGAAGTTCTGACGCTGACAAATAGTCATCCGCCTTATAGTCCTGACTTGGTACCAGGGGTCGACAAGACAAGAATTCTTGTCTTCATAATAACTTCTTGTCTTGTCTTGAGATAAAGTCTAGAAATTAAAAGAAATCTTGTCTTGACGTGTTATATCTTGTCTTGACTCAAGAAATTTCAAGATCTTGAAATTTCTTGATTAACCGGTGATTCCCCGGCGAACTTCCCCGATCTTTATTTGTTTTCTAACGAACTCAAGTGACATCGCGCAGTTGCACTCTTTATACCCGGTTTAGTTAAGTGAGGTTATTATTACAAAGTGGTAGTCATAGAGAAATATTCTATGGTTTCTGGTGGTAATCTTGAAATGTTCAAGAACTGGGCGACCCCTACTTGGTACACAGTGAAGATGTGGTGGTTCATGCGTTCAAAATGCATCGTAGAAATTGGTTCCTAATTATGCAAAGCATTTATCACCGGCACCGCGAAGAATCCTTTAAAAAACAAAAAAACTTTTTCCACTGATTAATATTTGTTTCAATTTATCATTCCAGATACAAACGCCGCTCCCTACGTGATTAAGCTTGAGTTAATTAAATTTAAAGGATTGATTCGAAGTTTGGAAGTCTCAAAGGATTCCTATTTGTCTTCATTGGAGTCTTGATGAAACTCTTTGAGGATTCCCTAACATCCATTCTACGTTGAGGGAAGATTAATCTGCCCTTTCAACTTCAGGTGTCGTTGTTCCTTTCACGGGCTAAGAAAGCTCCTGAAAAATGAGCTACAACTTATTCCCTTGCGAAATCGACGGAACGCTTTGTGGATTTTCGATTCATTCGGACGCCCTGAAAAAACTCTTGACTCGATTCCATTCACTCCACCTAAGTCAACGAGGGTTTCTTTATTATCTTTCCAGGACTGGAAAAGTGAAAATTGGTGGTAGGAACTTCCACGTGAAGGATCCTTATATTAACGGTACTCGATTGTAACATGGTGAATCGAAGGTATGTGCGCAATTTCAACGGATTCTGCGTTAAGTTTCTGAAATAAAATATTTGAAGAAAATATGATGTAATTTGCTATCGGTTTCCGTTCCTAAATTATCGTGGCAGTCGTCACCCATCCAGCTACCGAACTTATCCAATACTGCTCGGAACTCCAACAATATAGATTCGATCGTGTTTAAATTTTAAACTTGGCTGTGAAATTAGGGTTTGAAGGCTCTCGCAAAAATTTCAATGATATCGGAAGGATAGGCTCTGAGATGCAGAAAAATTTTCAATGATTATCCGCCGTATTCACAAAGCATCTCCGTTAAGTCCTAACTGAGGTCCTCAGTTGAGGATAAATTTGAATCGCAACCTCAGTTAACGTGAAAATTAACGGGAAATAGGCCTATTTCACCATCGTTAAATACGTTAACTGAGGTTGCGATTCAAATTTATCCTTAACTGAGGATCTCAGTTAGGACTTAACGGAGATTGAATGCTTTGTGAATACGGCGGTTCATTTATTATCTCACGAAATTTCGCGAACTTTGCACGTCGACATTTTACAAATAATAACTATGTTTGAATTGGATCGGAATAGTATTTTCTGGGTTATTGAGAAAAGAACAACAAAATCTCAGATGGGTATAACTCCAAAACCATTTGGCAGATAATCTGCCGTATTCACAAAGGATCTAATCTCCGTTAAGTCCTAACTGACGTCCTCAGTTAAGGATAAATTTGAATCGTAACCTCAGTTAACGTATTTAACGGTGGTGAAACAGGCCTGTTTCACGTTAATTTTCACGTTAACTGAGGTTGCAATTCAAATTTATCCTTAACTGAGGACCTCAGTTAGGACTTAACGGAGATTGAATGCTTTGTGAATACGGCGGTTTATTTATTATCTCACGAAATTTCGCGAATTTTGCGCGTTGACATTTTACAAATAATCACTATGTTTGAATTGGATCGGAATAGTATTTTTTGGGTTATTGAGAAAGAACAACAAAATCCCAGATGGGTATAACTCCAAAACCATTTGGCAGATGATCTGCCGTATTCACAAAGGATCTAATCGCCGTTATGTCCTAACTGACGTCCTCAGTTCAGGATAAATTTGAGTCGTAACCTCAGTTAACGTATTTAACGGTGGTGAAACAGGCCTGTTTCACGTTAATTTTCACGTTAAATGAGGTTCCGCTTCAAATTTATGCTTAACTGAGGACCTCAGTTAGGACTAAAGGAGATTGAATGCTTTGTGAATACGGCGGTATGCCTATTAACGATCCTTAATGTCACTTTCGTATGCACAACCTACTCTGAAAACTGCAAGTCACTATTATCTTTCCGTTCTCAAGTTATCGTGACATACATAATATTTTTTAATTATTTTTTTTTAAATTTTTTAGTGTAACGTTTCTCATGAAGTTGTACATACGTCTTTGTGGCGGTATACTACAACTAGTTACTAGGTTATTAAATTAGTACTCGGAAACCGTTGGGTCGACTATGTCCATTAATGAACTTAATCGTCGCAGTTGGATGCGCAATCTACCCTGAACATTTTGAGTCGCTATCTCTTTCCGTTCTCAGACTGTCATGAGAGCAATAATATTTTCTCAAAATTTGTTAGTGATACGATCCTCACGGAGGTAGTGCGCGCATGTTCTATTGTCTATTCACCTGTATTGGACCCTCTTAATCGAATTTACTATCGATATAGACTGTTTCGGAGCTTTTATAAAATATGAATACATTTCTTCTATCTTACGTCTCAAGTAATTTTAGGATACAATTTTCACGAAATTTCGAGAAAATTAGCGCGTGGGCAATCTACAAGTAATTACTGAGTTTTAATTGGATCGTGTTTGTATATTTTGACTTGTTGAGGAAATAACAACAAAATTTCAGATGAGTATAACTCCTGAAGTGGATTTCCAACCGCCGAGTCGTTTGATGGCTGAAAAGTCTGCTGCACTGCCAGAAGGAATAGACGCAGAAGAACGCCGAAAACAATAACCGGTATAAAAATGTGGATCATCTAATTTGAGGAATTAAAATAATTTACGGTAATTTAGAAAATGTGTTAATTCCAACTGGCTGCACTGAATATTTATTGTTTCTATAATAAAAGAAAAACTTTTCTTCTTTT
The DNA here is from genome assembly GCA_937662695.2 of Halyzia sedecimguttata. Classification (NCBI taxonomy): domain Eukaryota; kingdom Metazoa; phylum Arthropoda; class Insecta; order Coleoptera; family Coccinellidae; genus Halyzia; species Halyzia sedecimguttata. The sequence continues at coordinate 100,284,981 of OW569413.2, read as the reverse complement.
GGAATATATTATCAGGAGCATTCGCTATAAAAAATTGTATATGTTCTATTTCGAGCACTTTGGATTATTTTGGGATATATACCACTTTATGTCGCTTGATGAACATCACAAGTTTATGATAAGGAAGTTTATTTCTCCATAAACTTCATAATTGCACTATTATTTTTGGCGCTCTTGTTCCTCGGAACAGAAAACGATTTGGTTCGGCCCACTGATCAAAAATCCGTGTCAAAATCGATTCTGTCCGTCCATTAACACGATAACTCTCGAACGGAATGAGCTAGACAGATGAAATTTTCAGAGTAGGTTTGAGAGATAAATATCTCGGTTATATTCGTTATTGGGCAAAATCGGCAAGGTTTCAGAGTAACAAAACTTATATTCGTTATTGGGCAAAATCGGCTAGGTTTCAGAGTAACAAAAAAAATGTTTTTCTTTACATTACAAATTTCAAATTAATTTTTTTTAAGATGCAGTTTCATCATAAGAATCCATTAATATCATTCTCAACTCTAACAAACTAATACTTTCGGAGATATGATTTTTCAAAATTTCAATAATTATTCTCAATTCTATATGATTTCATAGAATACTTTAATTATAATTTGCTGATGTAAGTAAATTCAACATGAGGTGAGTCATAGACCTACGTTTTGAATTTAATTACGAACTTTGTTGAAAATTGACGCACAGAAGCCAAATTGAAAAAGTGGGAGAGCTTTGGCGCTCTTCAAACTTTGACAAATCATATCTCCGAAAGTATTGGTTTCTCAGAGTTGGGAAGGATATCAATGGATTCTTATTCAATTTAATTTATTTTATAATGTAGTTCTATCATAATTATCCATTGATATAATTCCCAACTCTGAGAAACCAATACTTCCGGAGATATGACTTGCCAAAGTTTGAACAAGAGTACCAAAGCTCCTGTCCACAGGGCTTTCCCACTTGTTTAAATTTAAAGTTGCTTTTAGCATATACCATTTTGCCCATAAAACTTGCTATGGGCAATATTCGTGGAGTATGCTTATAATACTGATTCAGAATAATGTGAAATATTGTTCTCCTTGCACCATGCTATGAATTCTGAATAAGTTTTCTTATTTCATTGCTGTTTTTGCAGTTTCTGTCACATCTGATGGTGCCATATGACATATTTTCTTCGTAATTCATTTTAGGAACTGGCAAAATCAGATTATAATGGCAAACTAAAAGCAGATAGATGAATTTGACAGTACGATGGTGCCAGGATTAGAATTTTGAATTCATATTTCTGTGGAATGACATAGTAATTTTATGGAGAGCAGATACACAGAACTTAGATTGACATTGGGTTTCACGAAGCTTCGATTAGCTTAATTGTGGATTTAATTCGATGGTTTTATCAAAAATGAACTGAAAATCGACATAGAATCGTACTAATTCGGCAATTAAGAGCTGTCAAAGCTTTGTGCAACCCACCGTGAATCTTTGAAACATATTACAGTGAAGTTGTAACATAATTCAGATTGCTTGTAAGTAACTTCTATGTGCGATTGTCTACGACAATCAAGCATTAAAACGATACAATTTAAGCATTAATAGGGTCCATTAATGGATGATTTCGTGAACGTTGAACAATGTCATTATTGCGAGGTCGACGGAAAAATAGATTTGCAAGATTCTTTCACATTCACATATCCATACCTCGGTTTTTGCGAGCTCTTTTTTATTGGTTTTCTTTTATCCATCTATGGTTTTTGCAACAGCTCTGAAATATTTTATTGAAACCTTCTCTTTTCACACTAAATATTCTATGAAATTCCCATATACATCCATCAACCTTCGCGCAGCATCTTCCTTCATATATCGTCAGTTACCACCGGGTTGCTGTATATCGCATGCAAGATTGATGAAATAACGCCCAATCTTATTTATGATCCGACCATAGGAAAAACTAGATATTCCGTTGATAGAATAATATACGGCACGAAAATTGCCACTTCGGTTCCTATAACTTACAGACAACGGCATTCGGTCTTATCCTTTGTGACGTGTAATTCTGGCCCGATGATTAATGATCTCTGTTCATCTGCAGAGAGACGCGAGAGATCGGGTTTTAATTCATGGCTGTTTTGTTTTCGGTCGGGATTATGTAATGAGATCCCGGGGGAATTTACATATCAAGCGCGGGAAGGGCTGGCAGGATCAAGAGATCCGCCGAAGGTAGAATTACTGTCGTGAGGAAAATTTCTCGCAAGATGAGGAGTGTAAGTATAAATAACTAATAATATAGGAAATTGTTCACGTTTCACGTGATTTTATCGAAAGATTGGCTTATATTCAGTAGTTGTACCTAGTGACCGACCGAAAGTTCGGTTTCGGCCAAGAAATCTAGTTTCGGCCTTAGTTTTGATGAACTGTAATGTTCCGAATTATCCTGGTCGTTTGACCAGGAGTTATAAGTAGGTATACATAATTGTCGTACGAGCTATTGTGATCTATCTTTGTTAAGACTGAGAATTCACTTTAATGATTATTAATTATATTACATAGGGGGATTCCAAATAAGACGTGAAAATTGGAGTATGACTCATTAGCTGTTGTTTAATCCATATTTATTAATAACCGAAAATTAACGGTTTTTGGAGTTCGGGTGATTTTTAAAAGATTTCCGAACTTATAGTACATATTTCGTCAATTTTTTCTACGTTGACCAAATGTGGTGATAATTTTAGTATATTTTCATCAGAAAAGATTATGATATGTACGGAAAAAGCAAAACTATGCTGTATAAGAGGTTGAAAAAGAATTAGTATGATTTGATATGTGGTATATGAATAAATGAAAAATCAATTTCTAATATAAATTTTTCTGCAACTATCGAATTTGACAATTTTGTATGCCAAATTTTTTTTTAAAACTTGCCAAATTCCTTCTTCATTCTCTAAAAGATTTCGTTAGATTGCTTAACTAGTTTCGTATCAGCAGATTTTTTATAAGCAACCTTTTGAATGTCCGGCATTTAAAATAGTGAATGTGTATCATAAGACAGCGTGAGTGAATTTCAGGCGGAAAATAACAACTGAAGACATCAGAAAGTCGGCACGTGCTAGCCTATGGAATGGTGGAACATAATTTATGTATACATTTTTTGATGTAATTTCGAGCTTAGTTGCAACAAAAAAATATTGAATTGTTATTTTCTTCTATTTGCTTCTTATATCCCCTTTCAAATCATACTAATTCTTTTCCAACAGAACCAGTACTCAAACACCTCGGAACTGTTGATTTTTGGTCCTCAATAAATATGGCTCAAACCACAGCAAATGATCCATACTAACACCTCCTCTAAGGTTCACGTCTGATTTGGAATCACCCTGTATACTTCGACTGATTATTTTGATAACTTGATAATACCAAAATAATAAATAAAGATCTCAAAAAAATGTCTTTTTATTTTATGTAACACTCGCCTCAACAATTTTTATGTATATGCGAATAAAATTGTAAAAAATACACTAGATTTCTGTATGAAATATAAAGTTTCGGTTTCGGTTTCGGCCGAAACTGAGACCCTGGCCGAAAGTTCGGTTTCGGTTTCGGCTGAAATACCAGTTTCGGTCGGACACTAAATTGTACCATACATCAAAGTTATTACTTCGATAGAAATGAAAAAAAAAACAACAAAAAAGAGCCCTGTACCTATACGCCATTCACTTTTATAAAGTCTCCCGGTTGGCCATGATTTAGGTCTATCACGTTTTTGTTAACTAAAGCAGAGGCAGGTTGGCACTGCTGAAATATCGTCAAGGTCAAAACAATTCGCCGAGACGTTGCCAATGTTACTCTCAAAAGTCTCGAACTTAACATTAAAATCTGCAATAGGAAAACTTCATTGTGACATGTTGAACTCTCGAATGAAATTACTTAGTTTCCTATCATTATATTTTATTAAGGTATAAGAATGACTCGGGTTTTGTAGTACTACTACATTTTAAAACTGGTGTATTTCAAGTTGTGCAACAAGGTATTTAAATGCCTTCTTGAGAAAAGTGGGGAATTCCATAGGTACGTCTGTTCGTTCAGAAGTTTTCCTGTAGGGTTATTCAAGTATTTTTATTATTTTTTCAAATGAACTATAACTAAGTAATGGACTATATACTTTATCCATTATTTTTCAATAAAATTTCAACACTTGTATGGAAATCAAGAATTTCCATACAAGAAAATAGCATAATTGAATCTTCCAACCAGTTTATATACGTGAAATGTTTCCAGCAACAACAGAGCAAATCTTTTCTTCCATAGTCCCAGGACTGTGGAATTATTGAAATTATTATTTTTCCGAAGTGAATTCACATTGTGAAAATACGTAATTACTAGGACTTCTATGTAGAGAGGACAACGTTGCGTAGTTATCTGACAGAAAAATGACTATAACCTAACATTTTCAAAATAAAAATGGTGAAATGTGTCAAATTTTCATGGCCAACCGGGAGACTTTATAAATGTGAATGGAGTATATGTATCCACATTTCCAATGCTTCAATGCGGTTCATTGTCGACAACTTCAATGTCCACTCCGTACAAAAGCACCGTCGAAACATAGCACTTTACCATTCTTTGTCTTAATTTTCAAGTTGAGGTGGTCAGGTGAGTTTGAACATGATCGGATCTATATTGTTGGAGATCCGAGCAGCCTTGTGTGAGTTCAGTAGCTGGATGGGTGAGCGTTGCCTCGACAACCACATTCAAAAATCGAAGGGGTAATCATAGTCGATTAATATGCTTCCCACCTAGTCAAACATGAATCCAACGCTGGAAGTTACTATAAACATTAGACTGGGCCAAAAAAAACGACTATTTTTTTTTCTTAATGATACTGTGAAAATATCATTCATGATGATAAAAAAAAATTATCGTGAAAGTTTGAGCCCTTAGTAGTAGTATTAAGGGGTGTATCGTTACGACTATTGGATTTTTAACAGTAATCGCATGTTTTCACTCAAAACTCGTCAATTATTAATTTGAAAAATTTGAGCGATACGTATTCTTAAGGGAAACTAAATTCCCTACAAAAAAGCTCTCTTTGTAAATTAATGTAACAAGCCGTTTGCTTGTTATCGTGCCTGACACATTGATCTATTTGTTCAATTTTGCGTTTTGATCTTGCATTTTGTAACTACCAGAAATATCAATATTTTTGTGGTACAAAATACTTATTTTAAAAGAAATTTAATACTCTACAAAAAAAGTTTCTTAACATTTTTAATTAATTTCACTCCTTCCAAAGTAATTCGACGTTGAAGTTAAATTCAAAAGTAATTTAGCGTTTTTTTCGCGTTAAACATAATTCTTTCCACTTGATTGAAAAATTTATTAACTCTCTTTATTCTCTCGACCACTAAACTTTTTTTTGTAAAATCATAATTTATTAATGTATTATTTTGCTTTTTAACGATTAGTTATCTACATAAATTCATTTTTAATGTATTTAAGCAACTCCAATTGGAGTAGCAAAATAATACTTTAATAAATTATGATTTAAAAAAAAAAGTTTAGTGGTCGAGAGAAAAAAGTTACTCTCAATATTTAAGTAATAAATTTTTCAATCAAGTGGAAAAAATTATGTTCAACGCGAAAAAAACGATAAATTACTTTTGAATTCAACTTCAACGTCGAATAACTTTGGAAGGAGTGAAATTAATTAAAAATGTTAAGAAACTTTTTTTGTAGAGTATTAAATTTCCTTTAAAATAAGTATTTTGTACCACAAAAATATTGATATTTCTGGTAGTTGCAAAAATGCAAAATCAAAACGCAAAATTGAAAAAATAAAACAATGTTTCAGGCACGATAACAAGCAAACGGCTTGTTTTACATTAATTTACAAAGAGAGCTTTTTTGTATGGAATTAAATTCACTTTAAGAATACGTATCGCTCAAATTTTTCAAATTGATAATTGACGAGTTTTGAGTGAAAAAATGCGATTACTGTTAAAAAACCAATAGTCGTAACAATACACCCCTTAATACTATTATTAAGGGCTCAAACTTTCACGATAATTTTTTTTTATCATAATGAATGATATTTTCACAGTATCATTAAGAAAAAAAAAAGCCTTTTTTTTTGGCCCAGTCTAATAAACATGCTTCCTAGCTGACTATAATAATCAATGATAACAACTCTGGAATACCCGTCAACTCCAGCCCATAATCAACGACACTTTTCCTAACCTAAAACCCTCAAAGTTCGAGTTCAAGATGAAAAATTCAAAGGAACCCGGCAGATAAAATCAGAAGAGATATACTCGTTCAGTCTCGAAGAGGTGATGCGAGTCGTTCATTTCGCCCAATTTATTCATAAAGGTGCGGTTTTATACACCCGCCTTCAGCCAAGTGGCTCAGAATTAAAGTGAATTTGTAGAAGGCTATCGCTCATGTTGAGGGGACGTAGAATTTCATCCGGTTTTATTCCAGGAGGGTGGCTTAATGGTATCAGATTTTACAACTCATATATCCAAGAGTTTACGAGTCCTCAATGGACGTCGAAAGGAAGAATAGTAGGGTAGATAATTTGCAAAAATCTGTATACTAAATATTAAATGATTAGTGAATTGAATCAAGAATATCAATATCAATTATATCAAGAATTCATCAGTGGACATATTATGTTTAGTTGTTTGTAAGATTGGAAGCGATGTTATTGAAGTAGCTATTTAACTACATATCCCCAAATCAAAAGATTGAGGCTATAATAATAATTATTCATTGATCACTGTTGGAATATACTCAGGAAGGTTCAGAATCACTTAACATAAACTTCCAGTCATATTTGCTGGATACTTCAACAATATTTGGCTGTCTTGTCTATTGATAAGTATGATTTTTGTTCCTCAGAAACGGGTGTTCCCCATGGTTCTATTTTGGGACCTCTCCTTTTTTTGCTCTGTGTGCTAGATATGAGTGATACCACTTCGAATTCGGAGTCTCATAGGTACTGGAAATGAGTTCAACTATAGAACACGTAATAAATAATTGGAGAGACATTTGGAACCTAACCTAACCGAGAAAGTTACGAACTTTGGTCTGGAAGAGAAAAATCGGAAATGATCTATGCTGTTAGATGATAACAAAACGTAACGATTTTGACCCTCTTATGCTTATCAATTTGCCAAATGCCTATTATTTTCGAATTTTTGGCTGAAAATGGTCCAAAACGTTTTGGTTCTACTCACTGATCAAGAATCCGTGGTCAAATCGGTCACCTTTCATGGTCAAGTCAGCCTTCATTGCTAGAAATTTTTCCTGAACTTTTTAGGCAGTTAATTGTAAGAAATCGATAACAAATGGGTTTTCGGTCATGTGCTATATTGGTGACTCGGAATGAACATCTCGATAGTATTGATGAGATACGTTTTCCAACGCTTGTAAGTGAATTTCAAGAGGGAAGGTGGGGTGGAGATTCGCATCAAACGTCGTGTTGTGACTTGTCCACTTGGGACCATACCAAGGGGATTCTATGGAGTAATAGCATCCTGCACCTCAAAACCCCAATAACGAAAAATGCCCGAAGGGGTAACATGAATTCCAAAAATTGACACAAGTACCACGTTATGAACACTCCACCCTCGGACACTAGGCTATATCCTCGAAGGTGACTTGCACACTCCCAGAATTGACATGAGGTGGTAATATGGCCCTCCAGTTCTTCCCCAGTCTCTCAACTTTCAGACAAATTTTGAAAAACAAATTAAAATACCACACATTTTTCACCCATTTATTCAATTACCACCGTATATACAGGTCCACATTTAAATTAGTTGTCTTTTACATGCTAGCGATCGCAATAATGAGATAAAACACGTTTAGGAGGCGAAGTCGAATGTATACCAGATGTGATTTTCCACGCAGGAAAACAACTGTTTTCCCGTAGGTACCTATTACGCCCCCTGGTTGGGAAGCTCTATAGCTTGCCAAGTGTACAAGTAGTCCCTCTTAGGACAGAATAAGTTGGTGACAAAAAATTTGATGTACAGAATTCATTTCGAAATACATTTGGAGTTGTCAATACAAAGTTATTGGTATTAACCATATTCGGCTAAATTTATTGAAAAATGAGTTGGAACTTGGAAATTTCTAGGCAAAGTAAAACTATGTTAGCTATGATTTTTAAATACTGTCAATGTGACAATTCCTGAATTTCACAATAACTATCAACAAAATAATTCTAAAGATTTTCAGTAAGCGTCTGACGAAGGAATCTAATATAGACTCCGAAATGTTACGATATAGTTGTTTCTTCGTTGATGTTGTTTCGTTGTTGTTTGTTAGGCAACATTGTTCAATTGATTGCTTCTGACAAATATCTTGTGTTTCTTACGCAGAAGCAAATCACAAAATAATTAATTTTTATTTTATAGATATTTTTCAGAGATTGGGCGAGAAAACCCAGAAAAAAACCTTTCAATAATGAGTATACCTCCCACAGTATCCTTTAATGATTAATCATTCATTTATTCTTGGAAATTGTTGAATCCCTTCACATTCATGTTGTTAAGGCTGGTTTTCCTGTCACGCTGACGGTCGGCGCTGACGGTCAGCGCTGATCGGTCAGCTCGGATCCTTTTAGTATTGCGCTAATCACATAGAGAAAAAGAAGGATGCTATTGTCTCTGGCTCACTGAATGTGGAGGCACGTCGGCGCCAGCTAGTCAGCGGACCCGACGCGCCGGCGCGTACGTGCGCGTATATAGCTCAGCGCTGACGGCTGTCAGCGCTGCGTGACTCGAAAACGCTATCTATAGCTACATACATATTGACCCATCAGCGTCGACCATCAGCGTGACAGGAAAACCAGCCTAACTATTTCTTCGATAATGAATTATTTTTATAACTGTGATTATCAACTCCATATATCACCACATAATTCATTTTCCAGTTCCCGCTCATTGTTCCGAGTTCTATCTACCTCCTATCTAAAGTTACATTTCAGAAGTTTTTCCTGATATGCGTTGTTCCGTTACTTTGTTTTGTTCGCATTTCATCACTTCCGAAATCCGATCAATGGATATACAGGGGCGTCAAATGAACGAAAACAGCGTTAACAGAAGGTTTCACAATGAGAAAGGTGAAACACTTGATTGATGAATTGTTTCTGCAGCTAATAAACGTCCAACTCTGGAAGCGTGAGTGGATAACACACAACGTACAGACCGTTCGAAACGGGAAATCACCCAAGCAGCAGCACTTTTCACGAGATAATTCGAAGAAAAAAATTACTACCGAGGGTTACCTGGGAATTGTCGAAGGTGATGTTTCTTTCGAAGGGAGAATCGAAATAAACCATTAAAAAAATATGAAGTTAAGACAAAATTTCATATATAATAAAAAACAATGTACTTTCGGTTGTGTAAAACTTACTTATCAAGAAGTATAGGGTTACAAAAAAATCATAAAATACGGTTTGAACTGGTAGACATCAATGAGACTAATTTCTTGGAGTTGGCCTTAACACTGAATTCGAACAAAATATCCGTAAAGATATATAGTAAAGAATCAAAAATAGCCGAAAACTATCCATCCGAAATGGCTGAAATTTCGTGAGGACCTTCATAACTGAATTTTACAGCCACGTGTCTAGTTTGAACATGATCGGCTCTATATTATCGGCGATAAGAGCAGCCTAGGGCGAGTTCAGTATAGCTGCATGGGTGACCTTTGCCACTTTGCAATTTTCAGGGTAGGTTGCTCATCCGTATAGGACAGTTAAGTTTGTTGTTGGGCATAATCGGCCCAACGGTTTCGGAGTTATACCCATCTGTAATGTTATTTTGTCGATAACTCAAAAAATACACAACCGATCCAATTCAAACTTGGTAACTAGTTGTGGAATACCGGCATAAGGACGTATATTATCATGACAATATTATGACTGGAAAATTTAAAAAAAAATTATGAAAAAATATAATGTATGTATCTCGTGATAACTGGCGAACGGAAGGATATAGCGACTTGCAATTTTCAGGGCAGGTTGGGCATCCGAATGCGACAGTTGAGTTCGTTAATAGGCATAATCGGCCCAATAGTTTTGGAGGTATACACATCTGAATTTTTGTTGTTATTTTCTCTGTAACTCAAAATATTCAACTCCGATCCAATTAGAACTCTGTAATTACTCAAAGAATGCCGATGCGCAAATTTTCTTGAATATCGTATCCTGAAATTACTTGAGATGGTGAATTCGATAAGAGTGTCCAATAGAGGTGAATAAAACATTATTAACAGTAAGCTTGACGGTTTGAGGTAAAACTTTCACTTTGTTCAGCTATCCTGTTCTTACTTAGTCCTGAAACTCTCTGATGTGTTATAATACTACAGGAGAATGAAATTGATCGTTGAAAATTTATGCGAAATTATTAATTATCAAGATAGGCAAATAATTGCAAATGACGAAGTATTTTGTTTGTCACGAAATACATATTGATAATATAAATGGGTTTCAATTATAATATGCATGCAAATATAAATGAAATCGTTTTGTTCATTTTATGGTAAGTTCAATAATACTGATTAATATGGAAAACACCGAATTGGTTACAATTAATAAAGAGATCTATTGAAATCGATATATACAGGAGAAAATAATTCTTCTGCTATACAAGTCCATAAAAACTCAAATAGCACTTTAACCGAATGACTAATCATTCAACCGAGTCCTATTATCGTTATCCGAACCTTTCCATCAGATTACCAGAGCTAGTTCACGGAGAACGTACGTTCAGAGCGACTCTCAGTCTTATTTATATCAGACGAAAAAGACATTAAGGGAATATTTATTGGAAGACATCAGGAATCAAGATTGGGGCACTGATCCAAGAAACAACAAGCGCACTCCTAGAAATTTATGGCATCCCGTGAATAGGTTGATGAGATTTGGAACCGGTGCGGTGGCAGTAAACCGAGAACAATGTGAATTAAACCTTTGTCAAAACAAGTTACAAGTTTTGAATTTTAGATCCGAATTAATAATCTGCCATCTGATTCTGGCTGAGGGAAGTCGTGTTCCGTAGTTTTCAGTGTATGAGGAAATTTCCGGTCAAAACAATAATAATAATAATACGATTAACAGAAAGAGGGAGAAGAAAAGGGAGAAGAACAGAAGAGGGAGAAATACAAGGATTTAATGTTTGGACTTGGGATCCTATATCCAAGGCATAAGGTTAGGATGGTCATACTAATCATAGGCTGCGTAGGCGGAATGAGAGCGCACTACGTGACCGAATTGAAGATTATTCCGGCCTGCAAATCTCTGGCCGAGGATTTAGCTCACAGAATGCAGAAAGCGGTATTGCTCGGATCACTTCGAGTCATCAGGTCCCATCAACTATGAAGGCCGCTTGCAGCTCATCTCTTTTTTAAAGAGCCGCTGCGAGGGCAGGACGAAGAACTACTCCAAGGAACGTGAGAGAGGTTTTTTAGTGAGTAACCATCAACATCTGGAGTCTCACACTCCTGAGAGAAGCGGACCCTCTCAGGGCGGGCCTATAATAGGTTTTTCTTCTCGAGAGGAAAAAAAGAATAATACAAGTACGCCCTCAGAGGATATGTGATGAGTTCTAGAGTACGGGCTTAGCAAATCCGAGATAACCTAGCTAAACCTGGCAGTAGGTATAAAATGCAAAAAACGCACGGGGGTACTATTTAGTAGTATTCTGGTGTGACAAGCCCGCGTATCCAGGTCACTCTCAACGGATTATGGATCAGAATATACGGAGCCTCGGAAAACAGCTGCTGCCTGGGGATCACCAGGGCACGTCTGGGGTTGGTGCTGGACGTGACAGCATGCGGACCACTAACGGCAGGATGCTGAGGAGGTGAGCGATTGTCATACTAGAAATTACAGCTTCCGACGAGGACATCGAGGAGGAAAAAGAACAAGTTGTAGGTCGCATATGGAAGCAGCACAAGCAAAATTAATCCGTAGTAGGACCCGGCAACAGGAAAAAGGGAATGACACAAGTGGACACCCGAGCAACATGAACAACTGTCTTTGTTATACCGAAGATCCAGACCAGAAAGTATATAGGTAGACTGCATGGTCTGTGTTGTAAGAATTACCCAGATCTCAATTTCATGACGCAGCAAAACCAAAACACGACCAGGCGAGCCATCTCAAGAAGAGAAAAATCTTGCAGCAGCTTCAAGATCCAGAGAGGATAGGAGAACAAGCAGGTGAGATATGCTCCGAATCAACAGCAACATTTGACGAGAACAGAATGAGAGGCAGGTGAGAGATGCCGCAAACATCCAGCCTCCAATGCCTGGATTACGAACTGAAGAAGTCGCAGCGGACATGGAGCAGATGAGAGCTGCCCCAATCCGAATAGAAAATGCTGCATACTGTAACGGGCAAAGAACGGAACAGGTGAGAGATGTTCCAGAGCTAGTCGTCCAGAGAAAGGTAGCATTTAAGGCTGCAGTAGGGAATCCTCACATAAAGACCGCACGAAAGAAAACGAGACTCCAGGTTGAAGGACTAGCCATGATGAATAATATCATGGACGGTCACCTAACGGAGAACTGTTCGCTAGAAGATCGTCGGCAGCAGTGAGAGCTGCTAATTCACTTCTGTGCCCACCAGGTAGAAGAACAACAAAGGTTGACAAACATAGATCAATGTATCAGAGAAGTTCTGAAAGGACAACTGAAGCCGAGAAAGAAGATAGAGGTCATCACGGGTGAGCTGCGTGCGTTACATCGTACGATGAGCTTGCCCACCATCAATCTACACAAGCAGAAAGCTGTCGATAGAATAAGATCACTTGTGGCGGCGAGGAAGAAGTTGATCACGGTGCGAAAGTAGATAGAAGATAACAACGCCTTCACCGCAGAGCCTTCAGAGTTACGTGGAGAGTCGTCGACAATCAGACCTATTCTGTTTGCGTATTGCTATAAACATTGCTATTCAAGTCATATTGCTATCCTCCTAATTTTTAACAATATGACTATGGTATTACGTATTCTGTTCGGACTGTTATAGCAATGTTGGTTATCAATTTTCTCCCAGCAATATTGCTATCAAGTAGGTCAAAATTCATTGATTTTAGAGCTGACAACACTGTATTTCATTACTTTTATGTGAAATAGAAGAAGAATTTAACCTTAATTGATAAACATTTCGTCCGTTTTTCGGTGGTTATCCGTAATTCCTAACCAAATTAATAAAATGTCACGAAAGCGAAAAACGAACTATTTTATTTATGAAACTAACAAGATGCAGTTATTGATCAATTTTCAGGAAACACATCGAATATTGGTAACCGCTACCATGACCGAAAAATTGAAGACTTGGAAACACCTAAACAAATATTAAATTTTGATTTTTTCTGTCTTCATTCATACTTCGAATGCACAAGTTAAACGGAACAGTATGTCTCCTAGTTTTGTCCTGAACAAATTCTCTCAGTTCTTCAATTGAATCAAAAGAAGTCATCTTCGTATTAAGGCTGAATTAATAGTTTATTTAACTTTTTTCACCCAGTCAGTCAGTCTTCGAATGCATATCTAACAAAAGAAGCAGTACCTATATCTCATAGTGTGCTCATGAACAAGTAAATATATGAATAAAATACCCTCGGCTCTTCAATGAAATCAAAGGCAGTCATCTTTTTACTAAGACTGAATTATTAGTTTATTTAATTTGTTTCATCCAGTCGGTCAGTCTTCGAATGCATATCTCTAACTTAAAAGAAACAGTATATATCCTAGTTTGCTCATGAACTAATAAATATATGAATAAAATTCTCTCAGCCTCTTATTATTGAGGTTGAAGGTTGAATAGTTTATGATCTTTTCTGTTCACAAATAGAAGGGATTGTTAGTATCAGATCTAAGTCTTAGCAATTCCCTTGAAATTAAGTATTTTAAGTACCTTTAATAAATATATACGATTATTTATACCTATATTTATCAAAGTACCTACCTATTTTCAATATTTTCGGTTTCTTGGAAGAGAAAAGTGGTTCTTAGCCATATTCCAAATCTTGTTATGCTCTTAGCAAGTACTATTTTGTTGCTGAGATAGCAATGTGGATAACAATATGTTTGTAAAAATGACAGATCATATTGCTCAAAATCGATGATCAGAATAGCAATATTTCGGATCTTGCTGTGGTAGCAATATCTTTTTCTTAGCAATATTGCTATGCGCGAACAGAATAGGTCTGAATGTATCTCAAAAATCCGCTTTCTAGCGAGTGGGAATTCCAAGAACGAAAATCAACCAACCAGATGTCTCTTGACTCTTCACCGCCTTAACAATGGAATAACCCAAGATGTTGGAACTGCACCATAGGTAAACAAAAAGGGAAAAAAATATCGATTCTGATCGATCTGAGAAAAATAACGAAAGAGTTTCAAGCGTGCGGCGCTTCTCCAAGAGATGTCGCTGAACCTTCCTAATTCGTACAGAAAACCTTAACCCTATGAGAATCAGTCCATTTAACAACGTCTTCGACAAGGTAATTCCCGCCGGATGACAATCCGAAAAAGCAAAGATAACCCGAACCTCCTAGGTGCAAGTGCCCCATTTCGGCATATCCGTGTTTCTCGACCTCATTAACTCTGCCAGATATGCCCTTCCCACTTCGTCTGCAAGCTGATAACAAAGTTTCTCGCTGCAGATGCGACACGCCCCTTTAGTCCGGTCGTTGTTCTTCGGTGTTTGCTCCCACTTATTTTTAATTTAATTTCGAATTCATTAAAGTTGGGTGGAAAAAGTGGCGGCGTAGCATTCGTTCGTTAGTTTTGATTTTGATGTCGAAACTCGAACGCCAGGTTACAACATTTCGACACTGTCTGATCACAGCTCACTATAGAGATAGCCTGGAACACAGTCTGACAACGCCGCAATTTATAGTCTCTTAGAGGCATACTTCTTCAATGCGGTAGCGCTGGATATCGTATATTTCCAATTTAAAACTCTAGTGAACTCATTGAATAGGTTTTCTTGCTTGGAATCCCTGGATGAATAAACAATATGAGACCCTACTTTTTCAATGAACTGAATAACTACATTTCATTCTGCTCAATATTATTGAGATCGAGTTGAAATAGAAGCCTAGGTAGTTGTTATTCAATTCATTGTTCAGCAAGAACCGCGAAAAGGTGTAGGGTTAACTATTGGCAAAAAAATTATGAACTTAAATGAAATTCTCAAAATAAAAATATATTCCCAAACATAACTATTATATAAGACTTATAAGGTAG
This sequence comes from Halyzia sedecimguttata, assembly GCA_937662695.2. NCBI lineage: Eukaryota > Metazoa > Arthropoda > Insecta > Coleoptera > Coccinellidae > Halyzia > Halyzia sedecimguttata. The sequence continues at coordinate 100,269,729 of OW569413.2, read as the reverse complement.
GTTTTGGTTCTTAATATAATGGTGAGTTTCTGCTATCTACAAATGTTTCTGTTTATTTTCCATTCGGTGGACAATAACATTGTAATTCATATTTTCTACGAAATTTTTCAAAAGTAAATTTGCGAAAACAGAAAAAAGTGAATTTAGAATTATTTACAAATGTAAACCACAACTACAAGTCACTGTGAATTCAGAATATCAATTCAATGCTACAATGAGTAAATTCACATAAAATAATTTTTTGATCTGAACTGTGTAAAAATGTTGATAAAACAAATGGATAAATTCCGATTCTGAATCCCCATTAATTATATTTCTGTAGCGGGAAATCAGATTAGTAATGGCGATTTCCATTGACGCGTTCGGAGCACTCGAAATCGATCTCATCTGTCATGCATCTTTCCAATTGAACCGAAAATATCTGTCAAATATGACTCCGACTGATCCGAGCGTGTCAATGGAAATCGCCATTAGTAGAGACCATCTGCTCGGGGTAAGATCGAAAGGAGGAATCCATTTCAAATCACTGCAGGAAATCTGAACGTTCTTAATGAATAATTTAAGATGAATAAGGTCCTTATTGATTTCAACTGAAGCATCTACAGATGCAGATTTTTGGAAATTGAACACATAGGTAGAAATAAATAGATTCTTTGAGCTTCTTGATCTCCCATCCAGATGTATCAATTTTTGTTAAAAAATTATTAGAAAGGTCATCTAAATGTTTTATAAAATCGGAAGAAATTAAAGTTCTATTTCACTCATATTTCTAGTCCATCTTGTTGTCTATAGTGTCAACTGAAATGTACTCATCTCGAATTAGAAATAATCCAAAGGAAATTTCACTATTTACACACTGCAGTTTAATCACAGAACATAAAAATATCCAATATCCGACCATATTTATCACTGCATTGCATTAATTCACATTTGACACCGTTATAAACAAAAATACCATGAATTGCCCGCGAAAAACAATAATGGTTAACTCCAGAATTAGAAGTAATCGTCCATTTACAATAACAACGTTCGACTGAATCGCCTGGCGTACGACTCAGAGCGGTGTTGCCATTTTATCATCTTCCAGGCTAGTAGATATAGGGGGCTGTGGTTTGATATTGAGTTAGTTCTTTCCAATAAAGCCAGCCAAATCCGTTATGAATACTGCATTTCTTCTATATAAAAACTTTTGAGATAGCATGAGGAAAATGCGGTTCTGGGTTAAGGTTGACCCATGAACTTGACTTTTATATTTATTAATAACAATCATGTACAACATGCACAATTAACTTTATCCTAATATATACAACGTAAATGCAACCACGCCCCTTTATCTCCGAGCTTCCTTGGGTCTACGTAGCTTCAATAAGACACACTACGTCACTATATCCTATAGGTATGTGCTAATTTTTAAATTTCCGAAAAACCTTGTACAATAATTCTATATGATTTCATAGAACACTTTAATTATAATTTGGTTTTTGGTTTCAGACAGAATCAAGTTTGACCTCGTATTCATCATCAGTGAGTCGGAACTAATCGTTTGAGACCATTCTCAGCCAAAAATTCGAAAATAACGGACATTTGGACGAATTGATGGGCGCTCAGTTCAACAGAGCGCCAAAAACAATTTTGTTTTGAAATTTCAACTGCCTGCATATTTTTACCTCAGCATAATTTGGAAACTTGTAAATAAAAATGTTTCATTTCATGAGAGGAACCTAGGGTTGAATTTGAGGTTAGGACATACTGACCCCACATACGCAACGTATGCAAGGTATTATGACGTATTTGCATTAAAACAGATGACATGTTGCGTATGATAGTTGCTACGTTATCTGTTTTAATGCAATTTCAAGAGTTTAGACGACATAAAACGTTGCATACGTTGCGTACGTAGGCTCAGTTTGTCCGTATCTACATTGTAGGACTCCTGTATACTAATGAAATTTTATTTTTAGCTTTTGTCTTTTCTGTGAACTCAATCTGCATTTGGGAAAATAGTATCCTCCACCTCAAAACCCCAATCCTCTCTGACGAAAACTCCACCAGTTAAATAATGTCTTGTCTGCTCATGGGAATAACCAAAAATGCCCGAAAGAGGCCGCATGAATTTCAATATTGGCCCCAAGGAATAAGGTTATGAACACTACACCTAGGATACTACGCTGTTTGCTAGAAACTGGCTTGCACACTCACATAATTGGCACGGGGTGGTAATATGGCCTTCAAGTTACACCCCCAGTCGCACAACGTTCAGAAAAATTTTGAAAACCAATTTAAAATTCCACACATCGTTCACCCATTAATTTAATTGCCATGGTAGTTACTCGTCCATATTTTATCAGTTGCCCTCGTACATATCGCAATAGTCAGATAAAACACGTCGAATGTTTACCAGATGATATTTTCCACGTAGGAAAACAACTGGAATAATTTGCCCAGATTGGAAGTTCAAAATTATTGAATTTTTTTTTAGGCTCCTATTGGTCTGTTCTCAATGAAATTTGCACACCCTAAGAGGTCAGCATTGGCTACCGGTTTGCCAAAATGAATTCAATCCGATATTCGTTCTCGGAATTTCAAGCAAAATATTCTGCTACTAGTTAAACATTTTTTGAATTTTTTCTACTCGTTTGAGACCATTTTCCGAAAAAATTTGGTTCAAGCCCTGTGGACAGGAGCTTTTTGGCGCTCTTGTTCAAAGAGACAAATATTATCTCCGAAAGTATTGGATTCTCAGAGTTCGGAATTATATCAATGTATTCTTATGATAGAACTGACCGTGAAAAAAAAACAAACTTTGACAAATTATATCTCCGAAAGAATTGGTTTCTCGCAGTTGGGAATGATATTAATGGAATCTTATGATATAAGTGCATCATAAAATAAAATAAATTGAATGAGAATCCATTGATATCACTCCCAACTCGGAGAAACCAATGCTTTCGGAGTTATGATTTGTCAAAGTTTGAACAAGAGCGCCAAAGCTCCTGTCCACAGGGTTTTCCCACATTTTCAATATGGCTTCTGTGCGTCAATTCTCAAGAATTTTTGTAATTAAATTCAAAACGTAGGTCTATGACTCATCTCATGTTGGATTTATATACATCAGGAAATTATAATTAGAGTATTCTATGAAATCATATAGAATTGAGAATAATTATTGAAATTTTGAAAAAACATAATTCCGAAAGTATTAGTTTGTTAGAGTTGAGAATGATAGAATAGATTCTTATGAAGAAACTGCATCTTAAAAAAAATTTAATTAAAATTTGTAATGTAAAAAAAAAATTTTTTTTTGTTACTCCGAAACCACCTGGCCGATTTTGCCCAATAACGAACTTAACCGAGATATTTATCCCCTAAACCTACTCTGAAAATTTCAACTGTCGAGCTCATTCCGTTCGAGAGTTATCGTGTTAACAGCCGGACGGTCGGCCGGCCGGACAGAATCAATTTTGACCATGGATTCTTGATCAGTGAGTCGAACCAAATCGTTTAAGAACATTTTCAGCCAAAAATTGCAAAATTATAGACATTTGGGCAAATTGATAAGCACTCTGTTCCGAGGAACAAGTGCGCCAAAAATCGAAAAATACAGACATTGTGGCAAAATGATAGCACGCTGTTCCTTGCAGAACACGCGCGCAAATATGTCCTTACCTAGCCAGAAAACGATATCAATCCAGATGAGCGGAGACAGTATGCGATGGTTTCATGGTAAAAGAACGAGAGAGCAAAAATCTCTTTTGAGGCCGTAACAGCTTTATCGAACATCAATGAGGTAAAATGGAAGGTATCAACGGTTATCCCCGCAATCCGTGCGTGAACAGGACCCTAAGCCGATCTTTTCACGCTACGAAGAAGCACTCGAGCATGCTTCTTTTCATCCCCGTATAGTATATGGGGGTTAGTCCTGGGGAGAGTCTCGCATAAGCCGGGTTCATGAAGAATATTGAAGGCTATTTTCCATGAAAATATTGAGATTGATGACTGACAAAATTTACGTTGAAAGAATGGAAGAGAGAAGATGCTTGCTTTGAAATAAATTCTCATCGGGAACATGAAGGGCCTCGTTGAAATCGTTGTGTAAACAAGTTTCGAACTCGTTTAGGTACTGGTCTCCCACACCCATAAATCACAACACTAACGGGGAGATAGGGTTTTTTTGCTGAGGTTTTTTCCCTAAGCTCTAGTATCATATTATATCAAATAATATGGTACCCCGTTACACTAACCTCTGCTAACACTTCTTTCATACACATGCTTTAATGTTAGATACAAAACAAATTGTAATGCTCAAGTTCAAAAGAATATACAGGGTGTTTCCTAAACATGCGGCAAAAATTCAGGGGGTTGTTCCTTGGACTATTCTAAGAATATTTTGTCCTTTGATGATTTTTGAAAAACCTATTTGTTTCGAAGATATAGGGGAAACAAAATTTTGGATAATAACATTTTATTATGAAAAATTACATGAAAATTCAACTCAACCTACAAAAACTGTTGAAAATGACCACCTCTACCCAGCATACAAGCATCCAATCTTCTCCTCATTGACTGCCGAACCCTTTCAAAAACACCAGGATCATTTCTTATTAAGTTACACCCAGCAATGATCCGATTTCGCAAGTCTTCCACATTTTCTACTGGAGTGGTATAAACTAATGATTTTAGATGGCCCCATAGGAAATAATCTAAGGGGTTTAAGTCCGGGGAACGAGCAGGCCATAAATGAGGTCCACCTCTTCCAATCCAGCGATCTCCGTATGTTAATGTTAAAAACTCACGAGCAACCAAACTAAAATGCGCTGGTGCACCATCGTGCATAAACCACATTGCATGTCTTATTGCCAATGGTACATCCTCCAAAAACAGAGGTAACGTTTGTTCTAAAAAGTTGCGATACACGTCCCCGGTAAGTCTTTCTGGTAAAAATATCGGCCCTATTAGGCAGTCACCCACAATACCAACCCAAACATTCAATGAGAACTGATGTTGAAAACGATCTTCAATTACCTCATGTGGATTTTCGTCGGCCCATACATGGTTGTTATGAAAATTTCTTATTGCATTTCTTGAGAAATTCGCTTCATCGGTAAAAAGAATCAGCGTCAGTAATTGAGGAATTTGAACTAATGTGGTTAAAAGCCATTGACAAAATGCAATACGTGGGGGAAAATCAGTAGGAATAAGTGCCTGAACGCGTTGCATATGGTATGGGTATAACAAATTGTCTTTAAGAATTTTCCAAACAGTCTTATTACTCACATTCAAAGTATTGGAAATTTTTCGAGTAGAAGTACTAGGGTCTTCTTCGATCATGTCCAGCACATTCTCTTCCAGTTCCACCGTTCTTACTGTGTTTGGTTTTCCTGGTCCCCCCATTTTTTTCAATGCGCCTGTTTCATGCAGACGTTGATGAATATTTTGAAACAATTTTCTGTCAGGAATATTACGCCCAGGAAATCGTTCAATGTACAACCTCCTAGCTTTTAATGAATTTCCATCAGCAAGTCCATAAATGAAATGCATGTCAGTCATCTCGGCGTTTGTATAGCGATTCATAATAGTCAAAGATAAAATGTTAATTGCTAATACATCACAAAACGAATTCAAATGAAAACCGTGTTTAATCTGTATTCCTTTACCATCTGCACTTATCAATTTTTAGTCAAAAAACTGGCCGTTTTTAGTAATTGGAATGTTGTTAAACAAATTTAAAAATAAATTGTACCTACTTAGTAAACACAGTGCGGTACGCATTTTTATTTAAACTATTATTAATTTTAAAAATATGAAAAATGTTGTTCGCCCTGTATCTTCGAAACAAAGAGGTTTTTCAAAAATCATCCAAGGACAAAACATGCTTAAAATAGTCCAAGGAACAACCCCCTGAATTTTTGCCGCATGTTTAGGAAACACCCTGTATATATATACACCCGCTAACCACGACAGACGGCGTGCAATTAACGGCATACAGTGGGGCAGAATTTATTTTTGTTCAGAAATAGTCCGCCGTATTCACAAAGCATTAAATCTCCTAACTGAGGTTCTCAGTTAAGGATAAATAAGAATCGCAACCTCAGTTTAAGTGCAAATTAACATGAAACAGACCTGTTTCAGCACCGTTACATACGTTAACTGAGGTTGCGATTCTTATTTATCCTTAACTGAGGACCTCAGTTAGGACTTAACGGAGATTTAATGCTTTGTGAATACGGCGGAGTATCTTCCTTATCATTAATGTAGGATTTATAACTATTTTCACTCTTGTAAAAAGTATAGTTAGGATTAGTTTCACTGCTGCAGAAAACGTTTAACAACCTTCTTACCGATAATTCACATGTATTTTTATATAATATCCCCGTCTGAAAAAAACCTAAAACATCCCCATGACATTGAATATTAGCTCAGGAGGCACCTCGAAGCCGATTAAGCCGTCTAGCGTCGCAAAATACTTTTCTCTGAACAGGAAATCGCTAATACCATTGATGTTACTTGACTCATAGAATTCCCTTGGGAGTGTCCGCGCATGCGTGGATTGAAGCTGCGAAATCGCAGAAATTGAAGACTCAGGGTTTTGTGTCAGGTGTGTGATTTTGAGAGGACTTTCAGCCTCGAGTCGATTGCGCATGCACAGAGTAGAAGACTTTTTGGGTTGTATGGCCTATGCTGGGTCATGGATTTGGTGCTGAGCTGATATTATGAGGTTTTAAAAGAAAATTCAAGACAATTATGTGGACGGACAAGTCAGTTTCGAGGAAATTGCGTTTTTTCCGAGTTGAAATGTCTGTACCGTGACCCTCTTGTTTTAGAAAACAAAGTATGATTGAATGCAAAATGACCAATGAAATCACCTCAGCTATCGTAGAATAATGAGGATTATAATATATGATATTTACTTTTTTGGTGATGCAATAATGCCCTTGGAGGATTATATGATATTTACTTTTTTGGTGATGCAATAATGCTCTTGGATAATCCATATCTTGAAGGAGATATATACTTTGGTAAGTTAATCAAATTGGGTTCAAAATATCTCCAGTAAAAACAAAACTGGAATATTGGCCAAGTTTCAATTGATATAATATAATTTTCAGAGTAGATTTGAGGAATGAATATCTCGGATAAGTTCGTTATTGGGTAGAATCGGTCTGATGGTTTTGGATTAATAATTTTTGGCACTATTGTTTTAAAATTACACTTTTTGGTGCTCTTCTTCCTCGTAACAGAGAGCTTATCAATTTGCTCAAATGTCTGTAATTTTAAAATTTTGGGCTGAAATGGTCTTAAACGATTTGGTTCCACCCACTGATCAAGAATCCATGGTCGAAATCGATTCTGTCCGGCCGTTAACACGATAACTCTCGAACGGAATGAGCTAGACAGTTGAAATTTTCAGAGTAGGTTTGAGGGATGAATATCTCGGTCAAGTTCGTTATTGGGCAAAATCGGTGTAATAGTTTCGGAGTACCGAAAAAAAAATTTTTTTTTTACATTACAACTTTTTAATTCAAATTTTTTTTAGATGCAGTTTTATCATAAGAATCCATTGTTATCATTTTCAACTCTAACAAGCTAATACTTTCGGAGATATGATGTTTCAAAGTTTCAATGATACATCGTAAGTTCTATGTATTCACATAATGTGAACACAGAATCTGTCTGTGATCACTATTCATAAATGTCATCTTTTCTAGCTATTAGAGATTGTCAATTCATAGTTGTTATTTTCTCTTGGAAAGCAAGTATTCGATTCTTGAATTTTTGAATATATACAAGACTGTTTTTATTTAGTTTATGGAGGCAATAGGAAAGAAGAACATAATGGAATCATCAAAAGAAATTACTGTTCGTTGATCACTGAGGTTAATATTACCTTTTACTTCCTTGGGTAGTGAGACATGTTCCTATATACAGTAGTTTCATAATGTTGCTAGCAAAAAAATACTGAAATATGGATCTACATTTGTGTATCAATCATTTTTTCTTGAGTTTAGGTTCATAATACAGAAAATAATGTGTTAGTGGACTATTAAATTTTAAAATATGAAAAGAGGATAGTAATTTATTAATATATTTTGAACTATTAAAATAATTTGTTCGTAACCCACTACCTACTCAAATATCAGGAATAAATGGACAATCTGCTGTGATTGTCTCCAGCCTTGCTCTAGACATTTCGATGATACTTTCCTCAGGTATTTCGAGTTGTGAAAACTATGCACCGAGTCTAAGTTGCAATAACCCATTCCACGAGGTTGAATCATTGCAGATTGCTCATTTAATCTTGATAAATAAATTTAATGACAATTTTTGAAGCATTAAGGCATTGAAGCATTGTAGATTGCCCTTTTTTTATGAGATAATTTTTGACGCATTTTTTTTAAACGACACTTTTTTAAATTTAATTTCTTTCATGATGCATTTCTATCATAGGAATCCATTGATATAATTCCCAACTCTGAGAAACCAATACTTTCGGAGATATAATTTGTCTGTTTGAACAAGAGAGCCAAAAAGCTCCTGTCCACAGGGCTTGAACCAATTTTTTTGTACATTGTTCATTTGTTAATGCATAAATTGCAAAAGTTTTCTTAAAACTATTCAAACTTGGACAATTCATTACAATATGTGACAAACTATTGAACTCATTTAAACCCTCAAATAATATGCTACCCTTTGTTGTTGACAAATTGAAAGTGACCGTATAAAAATTCTCGCCTTTCCTTGTATCATATTTATGAACAGAATTGATTAAAATTTATGTTAGACCCATGACGCGCTGATACTGTACAATACTCTACAATATTCTTCAACCATACCTGAGCTGAATCTGCCCCATCAGTGAAAGAATCATGAAAATCGCGCGTACAGTTTTCAAGTAAAACACGTACACATCGAATAACGAACAATACAACCCTTATTTGAAGTTGGTAAAAGAGGAGGCATTTATCTCACATTCCTGGACATCCGCGGGAAATTAACAGATAAATTGGTCATAAAAGCCAGGCCATAAAACTGAGACGTAAAATCCGGAAATAATAAAAAGGAAACAGTCGGGAATAAACCCCTTACGTCGCTCTTTTGTTTCGACATCACCTCCCTGAATCTCCTACGAATATACACCCATATATTTCCACCAACCGCCGTAACTACGGTTTCTGGGATGTCGCGGATTCGGTTCCCCGCGGGTTTGTTCCCCTCACCACCGTTGGACTGCCAGCACCGGAAATATATTCTCTGTTCGGGATTCTTTCGCATTGACGCAAAAGTGAGTAATGGGATGGGGCTCTTTAGGAATTCTCATTCGGGCCGGATGCCCATTTAGGGACCCGTCTGACTCGTTAGCGTGTCCGATTGTTACCGGAAAAATGGGACGGACGTATATGACACGGTCGTTATTTTATTCCAGCTCGTCGTGTCGGACATCAAAAAGTAAGATATCAATGGAGAAGAATGATCGTTGAATTCATTGTGAGTCCTTCATGCAGATCAGTAGCACTACTTGTAGAACTCGCTGGAGTTCCTCAAGGTTCTGTCTTTGTTGCGGTAATTTTCCCACTTTTTCTTTTAATGATAATAAATGGTCACTTGCGGCGGCGAGGAAGAAGCTGATCCAGAGGCAAGAGTGGATAGAAGATAACAACACCTTCAGAGTTATTTCGACCCAAACAAGTAGAGACAAAAAACACCGGGAGAAGTCGAACAGTTTTGGAAATAATTATACGAGCGACCAACGGAAACCAGGGATACTCCAGCACTTCACAGATGCCTGATATTATGGGATCAAAATCTGCAATAGACCGAAGAGCTGACTGAGATAATAATTCACCGTGAGCTAATTCCTTCATGGTTGGTAGAGGGAAGAACTACGGATACCGAAATCAGGTGATCTAGAACAGCTAAACAACTACCACCCAATCACGTGTCTGAACACGCTGTATAAAATTCTCATAAGTTTTCTTCAACATAGAATTCTGGAGTTCATTGGACCAGTGTGGAATCAAATCTACAAACAAAGATGATCAAGGAATGGGGTGCAGGGGTGCAAGGACAACCTTCTTATAGACAATAGCATTTGTCAAGATTCGAGATACTACAAGCGCGGCCTACATACATTATGGTTGGATTACGCGAAAGCATTTGACACATCGGCGCACAGCCTGATAATACGGCTGCTAGAGACGCTCAAAGTCCACCCGAACATCGTCCATGTGATGAAAAACATTATGGCGCTATGGAAAACTAAGTTCGCCGTTCGATCCGAAGGTCGGACCACTTATACCGGATGGGTGAGGTACAGGCGAGGAGTATTTCAAGGAGACTCGCCAAGCCCGTTATTGTTCTGCATAACACTTCTACCATTAACAACTGAGTTGAAAGGGAGCAGAATAGGGTACAAGGTCGAGCCACCAGGCAGAAGAGAACACCGGTCTTACATATTCTGTACATGGACGTGTTAAAACTGTACACTCCTTCCGAGGCAGCACTACAACAACTACTGAATATCGTTGCCGGATAATCCCCAGCAATAGGAATGTCATTCGGTTTGGACGAGTGTGCTGTCTGAACTGAAGAAGTAGGAGAAGACATCGAAATAGAAAGGGGAAATATAATTTGGCACCTTCAAAGAAAAGGAAATTTTTGGAATGAAACAAAGAGGTGCACTGGAGACAACCCAGATGAAGGATGCCTTAACAGGCAGCTATATAAATATGCTCGGAGATATATGGAAATCACAACTGTTTGGTAAAAACAAAGTGTTTGCTACCAACAGCTTGGCAGTCCCGATAGTCACTTACTCTTTCGGGGTAGTTAACGAAGAATTCAATTCTTGAGCTCGACAGATCCACCATAAAGGTGACATGAATCGCAGCCTGTACCCCAACTGCTCGATACAAAGAATATATCTTCCACGAACGAAGAGAGGCAGTTGTTTGCAAAGTTTGGAATACCAACACCGTCAACAAACGTTGAAAATGTCAATAAGGATAATGAGGAGTCAAGATGCCTTTCTGAAAATGCTTGCTCATCATGAAGACAGAAATCAAGGATTTTTCCTATTTAGGGCTGGACGGAGAGCCTTGGAGAATCTCAGTATAACATATCCATCGATCATGAGCTAGAAGGAACACCTATCACGCCAACAGACCAAATAAGAGTAGGCAGACATATAGCAAAGGCACATCTGAAGGCACTACTCGAAGATCAGATGAGTAAAAATCTGCACTCCATATCTTTCAGGAGTTCGAAAGACCAGCGCCTGTCGGAAGAATTATCCTTTGCCTTTTTAAAGTTGGCTGGGCATAATTCGGAAACGGAGGGATTTGTTATGGCTTATCAAGATGGAGTGATAAATACAAGATGAAAGTGTATACTCCAACAAACTTGCAGAATATGCCACAGTCAGCAGGAAAATGTTATGCACATCCTGCCTGCTTGCAGAGTCCATGCTTCATCAGGATATATAAAAAGAAACAATGCGGTACTCCAAATTTTCTACTTCCATCTAAGAAAATTGTATATAGACAACAAACCAGTGCTGCCATATGTACATCTGGAGATTGAAGCAGTTGTTAAGATGATAGAGCGCCCATCTACTGAAACTGTGATATTCCAACATCTCGGCAGATCCACGCCATAAAGCCAGATATAGTGCTGCTGGACAAAGAGCTCAAGCAATAAGGCAGATTCCTTGGAAAAGTCGAACCAAAACCTCAGCGTTCCTAGACGGATTTGATGTAGACACATTAATACAAAAGCCTCGCCACAAGGATTCATCCCTTTATACACAGAACACAGGGAAATTTGAAATACACAAACCATGATGTTCAATTTTACAACCCTCATAAACTAACAATTCCTTCCGGAATTGGAACAACTGCCACGCACGCCCTCTATACCTTTCCGAACTAGTATTGCAGGACGCAGGAATTGTTGTCTATCGCAATTATAATTTATACATATTGGGGACGCATGTTTAATGAATTTATCGGTAATGAACCACAATCATAACAGCGTTTCAACATGCTCTTCGTACAATGCGGACCTTTATGCGGATAAGCATGCCACAGCCACAATTCCACTTGGCAATTATTCGCTGTGAACAGCTTTTACTTGTCCCAAGGGGATGGGAAATTAGTTGACATAGGCGGGACATTATCAGATCAATGCATTTTGAAAATTTTAACGGTTGAATATGGATAGTTTCGAAAATCAAATTAAGTTAGTGAGGGTTATATTGGTTTGATTCGGAAAGATAACAGGTAACCTTCACTTATCTCGAAAGAGGATTTAAAGACATTTTGCAAATCCAAGTTGACCACGTGAATGATCTTGGCGACTTTGACAGGTATGTGTTAAATGTTATATTCTCGTCATTTCTAGTATAAACAATTCATGTTGTAATAATGTTTCTGTATCCAGAATATTGCTGTGCATTTGAGGAATTATTTGGTGGAGGCACGGTCAGATTTAATTTTGAAGCAAACTTATACAGGATAACCCCGACTATCAGGGTATGTACGAAGTGAATACATATTAGATAACAACGAATAAGTGGTCTGTTTGGTATTCTGATAACCGAAATTATTATGCATTGGGGAGATTCATTTATTTCTTATCTGAGAGGAGTCACTTATGGTTTCTTTTCTGTCCTCAGGGTTTTTATGTTAGGAAGAGTATAACTGAGACATTGGATTATATACAAGGTGGTCTGGAAGTAACGCTGTGAGACAGCCAACGCAGGGTTGCAGATCCCGAGTATATACAAGGTGATCAGTGAACAACGCTGTGGGACATCCAATCCAGGGTTGCAGATTACGAGCACCGAGGGAAAGAGGACAGTATTGCGAGACCATCGACGTAATACTACGTTCGGGAATAGGCATAGAGGAGGATACCAGGATACCTGGGTGGATTGACGGAATAGGAATAGCCAGCACGCAAGTTATTGGAAATAAATCTCGAAATATATCTCATGTACATGCTATATACGACCTGAACATAATATCATCAGATTATATAAATTATTATTGTTGTAAAGCGGAAATTGGGGAAAGATTTCTGTTAATCGTATATGATCATAGATAAAAACGTGGATGCGTCTGAGCTCAATTCGAATCTAGGAAGAATCTCTACGTACAATTTCCGCCGCACCCTATTCAGGGTTTCACAGTGGTTTTTTTTGTGAATCTAAATATCTGGGTTGTAAGCTACTGGAATAAATTGTTTGTTTTTAGCGTGAATATTCTTTTGGTAAATTTAGGAATTATTACATTACGCTGGGGTATCTGTGAGAATTAAATTTGCCTAGCGCCCATTTACTAGGTTCCCTTTTTTAATCCACTCCCATCTCCATTGAAGCTAGACCGCGGATCCCCGAGTACTACTAGCTCCGAGTTCAACTGCTACGACTTGGGAACAGTGGTAGAGGTTATACTCTTAGTATTTCCCTACTATGTCTCAGGCCTGAGGAAAAATTCAAGAGCATGGTCTGGTTTCCTCTAGCAGAGGTTTCAATTCTCCCAACCACCGGTCAAAGACGGTCTTAGAGCCTCATTTGACTAGAGCATATGCCCTCTCGTTGGCAATATAACCACTGTGTCCCGGCACAAGTGTTACCACTGTTATCATGTTGTGGCCTATCAGAATAGAGAGTGCGATCTTAGGGCCGTCAGAGGATATGTGGATTTTCCCACCCCTATAATCCCTTGCCAGATTTTCCCCAACGCATACATCAACTACGTGGATTTCTGCTTAACCGTACCGGTGTGCAATCACAGCCCTCCACATCGAACTCATTCATGCAATTTTTCAACTCACATATTCATTTTCGCTTAGTTTTCTTATCGAATACTAAATCTCTACAGGATTTTCTTGAATACCGACCTCTCCATTTATACAATACGATCCCATTAAAACGGAAACAAAGATCCGTTCCGCTACGACAGTGATTAAGCGACTAGAACAATTGTTAGGAATGAAAAACTTCGTGAAAATATCTACCATTAAATTAATTAAGGGGTAGCTTAGAAGCGGTGCCTTAGAAGGCACCGCATTCAATTAGTTCCATTCCTGAATATAATACGTTCGCCGGGCAAAGAAAACACGAACCCTGCTCTAGGCAGTTCGTCATGCCAGAGTTGTTTACGGCAAAAAACGCATTGGGTGGATAGTTTTTAAGAAACAAAGTTTAGAGTTGAGGAAGGGAAAGATAAATTGGCCGGAGTGAATAATATTCTGAGATTCCTCAACGTTTCATTCGGTACTCTGTCTGCTCAAATTTCCTTAGTAATTGAGGGTAGACTCGGCGCCGACTCTCAATCCCTGCACTGAAGGAAGAACTGAAAAGAATCGATATAAATACGGCGCTCCGAAATGAGAAAAAAAAATTTTTTACAACGTACAATGATAATGTCATATTTCGATTGACAGGATGACAGGAAAGTTCAACTTTTCTGCCTGCAGCAGTTTTACTTTTCCTTTTCTTCCGCCGGAAAAAATGTGATGCTATGATAACAATACATTATTTACCCTGCTACATTGGCCAGGACCTCAATTTATATCAGTCATTATTTTTTCCATAACATTATACATTTCCATAACAACGATATGCTTTTAAATATCGAATATCTAAATAACTGTTTTCCAACCTACTCCGAAACTGACATTTGACAATTTCCAGAATGAGTTGTTGATAGAATATTTCTCTATTTCAGTATCGTAATGAGTCAATTCCAGCACTGAAAACAGTGCTGGAATGAACTCATTCCCGCATTGTTTCCAGTTATATTTTTCGTTTTGTGGTAGTCAGCACTGACATTCGATTCTATCAAATTTCAACACACGTCAATTGATAATACAATATAATCTGAATATAGTGAAATGATTGTGGAGGAGGAGGACAAGCTTTATTTTCATTTAAAAATATGGTACTAGAGATTTCCTTCTTGCTAATTTTGAATCATTCATGCTATTAGGAAACTGTTTCAAATCTGATCTCCATGCCCTACGTACGTTTCAAATTCAAATTCCGTAATCTGTCAACTTTCGTAACAGTCACACCAACTACCAAGATACAATACGAAAGGCACTAGGATGTATAATCCGAATTTTTCATTAAATTTCAACAGTATTTCACAAAACTTGCCTGAAATAGGGATACTCGTCTAATACTCGTTGCAGAAGGCCATTCCAACACTCATGCTTTCGAAAACTCGTTCCTTCGTCGCTCGTTTTCGAATTTTGCATTCGTGTTTTAATAGGGGCCCATTCTGCAACTTGTTTAAGAATATACTATTACTATGCAGATAATCCAATAAGCTGTTTTCAAGTTATCGCTGATTATAACGTGCAATACCCACGTTTCACCGGTTTCCCACGACATGAAAAATGGTAAAGCGGGCGCATCTTCTCGTATTTTACGCGCGGACGATCTACAAAGACCCTGGAAATCCGAAACCACAAGATAAGCAACGATGGCTGCACCAGCGAACTTGAGCTTATGCCAAGTGTTAATAATTTATGACGCCACAAAGGATCAGGATGAATTTTGGCAGGCTCGTTGAAAACAATCGACTACGGTGCAAGGGACCGATAGTAAAAAATTGGTTCAAGACCTGTGGGCAGGAACTTTTTGGCGCTCTTGTTCAAACAGACAAATTATAAATTTAATGCTTGTGGCTTTTACTTGATGCAAATCCTTATTAACTCAATGAAAAATTATATACGATACACTTATTTATTCAATATTGTGACGCGTTTCGTCGACACAGCGACTTCATCAGACTACATCATACTGTATGAGTATAAATTTATTTATCAAGATTAAATGAGCAATCTGCAATGATTCAACCTCGTGGAATGGGTTGTTGCAACTTACACTCGGTGCATAGTTTTCACAACTCGAAATACCTGAGGAAAGTATCATCGAAATTTCTAGAGCAAGGCTGGAGACAATCATAGCAGATTGTCCATTTATTCCTGATATTTGAGTAGGTAGTGGATTAAGAACGAATTATTTTAATAGTTCAAAATATATTAATAAAATAATATCCTCTTTTCATAATTTAAAATTCAATGGTCCATACCACTAACACATTCTTCTCTGTATTATGAACCTTAACTCAAGAAAAAATGATTGATACACAAATGTAGATCCATATTTCAGTATTTTTCTGCTAGCAACATCATGAAAATACTGTATATAGGAACATGTCTCACTACTTAAGGAAGTAAAAGGTAATATGAACCTCAGTGGTCAACGAACAGTAATTCCTTTTGATGATTCCATTATGTTCTTCTTTCCTATTGCCTCCATAAAATACATCAAAACAGTCTTGTTTGTATATATTCACAAATTCGAGAATCAAATACTTGCTTTCCAAGAGAAAATAACAACCATGAATTGACAATTTCTAATAACTAGAAAAGATGACATTTATGAATAGTGATCACAGACAGATTCTGTGTTCACATTCTGTGAATACATAGAACTTACGATGTATTAGTGAAACTTTGAAACATCATATCTCCGAAAGTATTAGCTTGTTAGAGTTGGAAATGATGATGATGGATTCTTATGATGAAACTGCATCTTAAAAAAAATTGAATTCGAAAGTTGTAATGTAAAAAAATATTTTTTTTCGTTACTCCGAAACTATTAGACCTAGCCCAATAACGAACTTAACCGAGATATTTATCACTCAAACCTACTCTGAAAATTTCAGCAGTCTAGCTCATTCCGTTCGAGAGTTATCGATTTAGAGCACGGATTCTTGATCGGTGAGTCATACCAAATCGTTCAAGACCATTTTCAGCCAAAAATTCGGAAATTACAGATATTTGTGCAAATTGATAAGGTGTAACGGTATATCATTATCGATAACGTTAAACTCCAATATTTGACCCCATTTACCATCCTCTGGAAAAGCGAAATGAGAATAGCATTTACGATAGGTTGCCTTTTATATTTCGGGATTGGACAACCCTATTGTTGCAAACTGACAACTGACAGCTCTATCGTAGAGTTTGACATTTTTGTCACCAACACATTTCTTGAAAAAGACCAGGAATATCTTTAGTGACCACAGCACAGACAGTTATTCTTACAGACACGTATGTTTGTATTGAACCGTATCATGTCGGATTCATAGTGACCACAGCGGTCGAGAAAGTAATTATGCGGACGAAAAAATACTTTTTCGTCAGCAAAGTACTTGCCTTCAATAAAAGTCGATTTTACGGCCACAAATTTGTACGTAAAATGTCACTTTTCATAGAGGTTGACCTCGGCGAAAAACTGTCTATTGTGTCGCCTGCTATCCTCGGCTTCACTCGGATAGCAATTTGTAGGCACGACAATAATAGACAGTTTTTTGTCCTTGGTACATAAAAAACAATTTTCCAAATCTTTTACATTATAAACTTCGAAAAATGTTAGTACCGATTAGTTAAATGTGAAAATAAGGATCAGATGTACGAATAATATTAGGGAATCAAAAACAGTTAGATCGGCACTCAAAGCAGATGTTCTCCAATAATGACTATATTGTCCCATTAAAACGATTTTCCGCTTCTATGGAAAACCACATATATCCCGCGGATATCAACATGTTCCGCCCTGATATTCATAAAGCTCTGCTATTTATGGGGGTTGTAGCATCATTAATAAAGCGGAAGGCAGATAAGTCCGCAGCAATATCGACCTTTGCTTTTTTCGAGATTGCCTGCCCGACTGTGACGATCCAATACCGATATTATTCCTGCTGCATAGAACGAAAAACTTTGAATAGGGTTGCGGACATTGTTTGGAGCGCGCCAGTGGATATTGAAGGGTGGTAATAAATTGGCGCTCGTATGCATAACAGATTTTTCGAGATCGGTTTGCTCACGTACAAGGAGACACTTCGAGCACGTTGTGGCTTCAGACAGGATGATACGAGTCTGTTTCAAATCACAGGAAAAACTATTGGTGCTAAGAATTTCTATACCCTAGATTCACATTTGTTCAACTTCTGGCACCGATATTTGGTGTAATCCCAGCATGAACTCAAGAGAAATAGTACACATGACAACAATGAATTAACTGCAAGGGTATTCGGAGCCAATTTCAGATGTATTTGGAATGTATAAATGGCCTTAGTGTGGATTCATGCAGAATAATTTAACAATGATCAATTACCAAGTATCAAATAACAATTATGAATCGAAAAATATAAAAATGTAGCATTCAAGCACTCAAATTAACAATTAAGAATAAACAGTAAGTGTTACAGAATCAAGATCATATAGATCTCTGTAAGTACACTAGTTGTAGAACTATCCGTCAGAGACTGCTACATATGGCAACCTGGTGAGTGGAGCCAGTTCTCAATAGGCAGTCAAGTCACACGTTTATAATAAAGACGTTATTTCTTAAATAAGTGTTTTAATCCATATTAAAAACATAACATGGTGTCAGGTGTTAAACCACGTAAAAAAAGAGTAAAAGAAGCTCTTAAATAAAAAAATTAAACTGAAAAACTGTGGAAAAGAAAGTGTGAACTCAGCAGCCAACGCCCAACAAAATGTCGGGGAATTTCTAGCCACCCAAAAGTCTGGTATTTGAAACGAATATTGCACAAAATTATGAAAAATTTAAAAGCCGTTTCGACATCTATCTAAAAGCATCCGGATTAGATAATAAATCTGAAGATGTCAAAGTGGCGATTTTTCTGTATGTGTCTGGCGAAGAAGCCCAAGACGTATTCAACACCTTGCCAATAACAGAAGAAAATAGAACAAAATATAAAGAAGTGTTAAAGGCATTTGAAGCATACTGAATACATTTGGACATTTGGATGAATTGATACTTCACCTGAACAGCACGCCAAAAATATCGGTAAACGAAACTACTCGGTCAGTCACGTTCGTAGCATGTTGCTCTCGTCAATCATTCGAATGAGAATCTCGAGAGAGTTCTCGAAAAGTTTCAATAATCGAGAAGTTCGATTATTTTTATTCAAGATGTTCCATCATAGACCAGGGTCGAAACCTTTAAAAATGATAAAAAGTGAACAAAAATTATAGTAGAATGAAACCCATTGGAAAAGGAAGAGAATATAACAAAAATGATAGGAAAAATAATTTACGGGTGATTAAAGTTCGGGAAGGGGAAGGTGGTGAGTTTTTAAGGATAAACAACGGTTTATCTCGATTTCCGACAAAACTACAAGTCCTATGGAAAAAAGTTGAATGGCAAAGTTGTAGGTAATAAAAAGATGTAGAACTTTTGTTTTTACACTTTTTTCACATAACCTCAAAATTCATGTAAAAATTCAAATAACCACGCTTTTGGTTTTTAATTTTTATCTCTTACGAAAAATTTTTTTTCAACAAATTTGGTAAAAACTTACCTTTTCATGTCCCAAATACACTGTGATTTTTTTAATTTAAAATATTTTTTTTTTACCCTTATTTGACTTAATATCGAAAAAGCACCCAAATTTTCAATAAAAAATTGTCACGTCAAAATATCTGCTTTTTAAAAAAAGTAGATGGGCGTTTTGTTCATTGGAGTCTCTACTTTCTGATGGTGTAAAAAAATATAAATTACTATGGTAGATTTTCTCGGAAAATGCTAAGTTAATAAGGTTAATATTTAATAAGATATCCACAATATTTTGAGAAAGTTGTAGAATCTTCTCTAAATTATATGTGTAGATTCCTATTTATTGGTATTTTAAGATAACTTGTATACCTGAATGACGAGGGTCTGCGCCCTACTGCCTGTTACTTCGTAGCATTTTCTGAGAGAATTTACCATAGTAATGTATATTTTTTTTTAGACCATCAGAAAGTAGAGATTTTAACGACTAAAAAGCCCACCTGCTTTTTTAAAAAAGCAGATATTTTGACGTGAGAATTTTTGATTGAAAATTAGGATACTTTTTCGATATTAAGTCAAATTAAGGTGAAAAAAGAAATATTTCGAATCCAAAAAATTACAGTTTATTTGGGACATAAAAAGATAAGTTTTTACCAAATTTGTTGAAAAAAAAATGTTTTTTGTAAAATATAAAAATTAAAAACCAAAAACGTGGTTATTTGAATTTTTCACATAAATTTTGAGGTTATGTGAAAAAAGTGTGGAAACAAAAGTTGTAGATCTTTTTATTACCTACAACTTTGCCATTCAACTTTTCTCCATAGGACTCGTAGTTTTGCCGGAAATCGAGGTAAACCGGTTTTTACCCTTAAAAACTCACCCTCTTCCCCTTCCCGACCTCAGATCGCCCGTAAATTATTTTTCCTATAATATTTGTTATATTATCTTCCTTATACAACGGGTTTCATTCTAATATAATTTGATTCGGTTTCAAAAATTATCGACCCTGGTCTATCACTACATTCTACTGGGATCTCACTCCTTTCCTCATCCAGGGGACACCCTAAATATCTATTGATTAATTAAGACGATACCGAGAAATGAGCAAAACGTTTAGAACTCAGCATATATCCACCCGCACTTGGCAGGCAGATCTGCGGCTGGAAGAACAGGTGCCTTTAACTTATCCCCCGGATCCCACAGGGATCATGTTTACGAGCTCTCAACACGATAAGTTTGTCGGTTATCGTAATTTCGAATCAGGACGACGATGTTTCCCCGAAGCCAGATTCAAACTGCGGCGACTGGCTGAAACCAACATGCATTATTGATATCAAAGTGAGAAGAGGTCTCCAGGGATATCAGTTATATGAACGAGGATATAGAACTTACACTTCCACCCCATATATTTTTCCGTTCGACTTCGTGTTTCCGATAGAGGATAGAAACTAGCCTCGAAGTTTGAAAGAATTTATGCTTCTGTAAAGACGAAATACAGGGTGTTCTCAAAGGCGAACTCATCACAATGAACCATTTCATTGATGACATAATGAATTACAACGTTTTTTAATTTAATTAATTTTTCCAGCTCATTTTTTCAATCTTTTATACAATAGAAAGTGAATCATATATCTATGGGAGATGATATATATATTCTTTTGAACTTGAGCATTACAATTTGTTTTTTATCTAAGAATAAAGCATGTGTATGAAAAAAGTGTTGGCAGAGGTTAGTGTAACGGGGTACCATATAATTTGATATATGATACTAGAGCTTAGGGAATAAACCTTAGCAAAAAAAAACCTACAGCGCTCTTGTAGCTGTCTTCGAACATCTGAAGTTCTGAATAATCATCGCTTGGATTGGTCAAACCTGGTTTCGAATTTTATGCCGAAAATTGTCTCAAACGATTATATATGAATATTGATGAAGAATTCGAGGTCAAATTTGATTCTGTCCGGCCGGCCGTTGCCACGATAACTTAAGAACGGAAAGAGATAGCGATTTGAAATTTTTAGGGTAGGTTACGCATCCGAATGCGACCTTTGAGTTTGTTAATATGCATAATCGGCCAAACGGTTTTGGAGTTATACCCATCTGAAATTTGGTTGTTATTTCCCTAATAAATCGAGAAATACGAATCCGATCCAATCCAGACAGGGTAATTAGTTTCAAAACGCCGACGTGAAAATTCTTGCGAAATATTTCGAGGATCGTATCACTACAAAATTTAAAAAAAAATAATAAGTGATTTTTCTCACTGTGCTCACATATCGGAATATACATTAAAAGTTACAAACAAATGTATTCAAATGTTTCCATGGTTTCCATTTAAGAATTACAAATCCTTCCAGTTCTACTACGATTCTGATAATGTGAAATTTAACGTTATCTGCATTATCTCGAATGCAAAATTGTTCATGACGTCAATCATTATTGAAGTCAAAATCAAGATTACACAAAATAACGAGACCTATTGCAATGCTTTGAATTTGAAATTTCAATTGACGTTCTGTCCATCAAATCAAATGTATAATATAAACCGCCGTATTCACAAAGCATTCAATCTCCGTTAAGTCCTAACTGAGGTACTCAGTTAAGGATAAATAACAATCACAACCTCAGTTTAAGTGGAAATTAATATAACGTGAAACAGGCCTGTTTCACCACCGTTACACACGTTAACTGAGGTTGCGATTCTTTTTCATCCTTAACTGAGGACCTCAGTTAGGACTTAACAGAGACTGAATGTTTTGTGAATACGGCGGAAAGTGTGATACATCATTGGAAAGGTAATTTTGAGTAACAAATCAGAGAGGAAACAACTGATGGATATTGAATAAAAGTTTTTTGACGTTTGGTGTTTCAATAGTGGAATATTATTTTATGCTGCAATATAAGAATATATAGAGAAAATAAGTGCTCCCGAACAATTTCATTGCATTTCAGGCAGATGTTTAAATTCTACAATAAAGCGGAGGAGTGTATTAATTTAACATTACCTTTTACTTCCTTAAGTAGTGAGACATGTTCCTATACAGTATTTTCATAATGTTGCTATCAAAAAAATGCTGAAATATGGATCTACATTTATGTATCAAACATTTTTTCTTGAGTTAAGGCCCATAATACAGAAAAGAATGTATAAGTGGTATGAACTATTCAATTTTAAATTATGAAAAGACGATAGTCCGCCGTATTCACAAAGCATTCAATCTCCGTTAAGTCCGAACTTAGGTCCTCAGTTAAGTATAAATTGGGGTTAATAAGGGACAATAAGGAATAAAGTTGGTAAAACAGGTCTGTTTCACCACCGTTAAATACGTTGACTGAGGTTGCGATTCAAATTTATCCTAAACTGAGGACCTCTCAGTTAGGACTTAACGGAGATTCAAACACTTAACAATGCTTTGTGAATACGGCGGAGTATTTTATTAATATATTTTGAACTATTAAAATAATTTGTTCGTAATCCTCTACCTACTCAAATATCAGGAATAAATGGACAATCTGCTATGATTGTCTCCAGCCTTGCTCTAGAGATTTCGATGATACTTTTCTTAGGTATTTCGAGTTGTGAAAACTATGCACCGAGTGTAAGTTGCAACAACCCATTCCACGAGGTTGAATCATTGTAGATTGCTCATTTAATATTGATAAATACATTTAATGAACACTTTTTTTAAATTTAATTCATTTCATGATGCAGTTCTATCATAAGAATACATTGATATAATTCTCAACTCTGAGAAACCAATACTTTCGGAGATATAATTTGTCGGTTTGAACAAGAGCGCCAAAAAGCTCCTGTCCACAGAGCTTGAACCCATTTTTTTTCAATCGAATTAGAAAAATTCGTATTCCCGCGGATTATTTTTCCTCATGGATAAAGCTCATATTTATTATTCATATATTCCTTATCGACTGGATCTACGAGATCCACCACTCCAATCTAGATAACCGGGGACACCCTCCCGACCCGGATTCGCACTTTATAACCCCCGTTCTGCCCCACATTTTCACCCCTTTCTCCCGAGTCCCGACACAGATACGGGAGAGGCAAGGTCGGAAACGCAGCTGCGGTACAGCATCCCGCACTCCCGCAGTGCCGCCGCGTCTTCCACCACTGCAGCATCCCGTGCCAGGACGCCCCAGCTCCATCGTCCGTTCTCCAGAATTTTCGGGCACGCGATAACCTGCCTCGCCTCCTGGACGAAGTGCGTCCGATTTTTTGGCGTCCCCGAGTTGGATTGGTCCTTCTGATCCGGATCTTGGAACGAGTGCGATGACGTAGTAGAGAAAGTTCGGTAGAGTAGGAAGGGCAGGTGATCGCAGAGAAAATCCGAAGTGATGATTAGGAATTTATATGTTGGGAACCTATTGATTTAAGAAAGGAATGAGTTGAAAAGGTTTGAAATGGGGAAAATACGATATCATGTAATTCTTCAACGGGTTTAACGTGCTCGAGACCCTTTCTGTTTGATCTCATCTATCAGAAAAAAATATAAAACCACGGATGTGACATCAAGAGCTTTTGCACGCTATACGTACGAATATTCAAATAAATTTCACACTTTTTTATGTAAGCCGCAGTACATCTTATTCATAAGATATTTATTATACAGTGCACGTCAAAATTGTGGAACAAATTCATTTTCTCAGAAGAAAAATATTTGGCAACAAAATCCTGAAACAGGTCAATTTTGTTTCACTTTTACCAAATTTTTATACATTTTTGAAAGATTTTTGTTGCACCCTGTGCCATCCCCATCAACCCTCTAAATTTTTTGAATAGGGAAAGTTGGTCCCGTGTTACTTTTTTGTCAAGGTCTTTGTATCTTCTTTAAAGGCATGCAGAAATTTTCAAGGAAACATTTTTTTTTTTGAAAAATAGTTAGTTTTAAGATGTTTTCAGTATGTGCACTTTGTCGTGGCTCATTTACTTTGAGACGATGGTACCTGATGAAATTTGTCACCGAAAGAAAGTCGACCATTACAGTTTTGTTCATGAACAACTTTCAACCCCTACGAACCCTATGATGGACAAAAAAATGGGGGGCGTGAGGGGGTTGAAAGTTGTGCATGAACAAAACTGTTATGGTCGACTTTCATTCGGAGACAAATTTCATCAGGTACCATCGTCTCAAAGTAAATGAGCCATGACAAAGTGCACATACTGAAAACCTCTTTGAACTATTTTTCAAAAAAGAAAAATGTTTTCTTGAAAATTTCTGCACGCCTGTAAAGAAGATACAAAGACCTTGCCAAAAAAGTACCACAGGACCGACTTTCCCTATTCAAAAAATTTAGAGGGTTGATGGGGATGGCACAGGGTGCAACAAAAATCCTTCAAAAATGCATAAAAATTTGGTAATAGTGAAACAAAAATTGACCTGTTTCAGGATTTTGTTGCCGAATATTTTTCTACTGAGAAAATGAATTTGTTTCATAATTTTGATGCGCACTGTATACAAAGTGTTTTCAAATCTGAGACAGGTGGTAGAGCACATCGAAATAAACCATTTCATCGCAACAAATAGCTTATATTATAAAATATGCATAGAGACGAAGTTGAAAAAATAGATCCTAATATGATCCTGGATTGTGGATATTTTCATTCCAGAACGATAACTAAAATCCACAGTACATTGGGAAAATATAATATGTATACTTATTTATGAATATCTTATGAATAATCCCATCTATATGATTTTGTTCAGAAAGTTGAACTAGAAGTATTATGTGAATTATTACATTATTTATTATTATATAATATTATATATATATAATATATATAATTATATGATAATATATAATTATTATATAATTACGACCAAAAATTGAATTTGTTTCGGATGATTACAAAAGGTAGTTCCCACAACATCCAGGAAGTTCTACCGTGAAGTGTTACATTTTAAGGGGTAGTTCCCCAAATTTTCATTATTTATTAAAATTTGAGATATGAATACTAGCGAATCTTGAGTTGGCTGGTTTTATCAACAATTTCTAATTTATTACAATCGGTAAATTGAAAATTATCTGATAATATTATTTTGACGTCTTTCGAAGGGGGTTTGTTTTGGAATAACAGAAGGTATGGAAAGATAACTAGCCAAATTTGCAAAAATTTATGGAACTGAATTTTCATTCAATTTTGGAAATCTCGAAAGGTTATTTGAAATTGTGCAATCTGTAAGTGTAAATGCAACGTATCTGATTTCGAAACCTATTTCATTTTTAAATTGGGGTCTTTCGGGAATTTAAAAATTAGCACAAACACATTTTGTGAGACGTAACTAGACTCCTGAAATACGGCATCGACGATGGATTGTAAATGATACTTGCTAGATACACTTATTCAACGAATTTTCATTGAACAATTGAACACTCAAAAACTGAAAACTGGGAGAAAATCCTTAACCTATAATTTCGTATTGTTCTCATTCCTTTCGCGGGGTATAATGGTAGTAGTTCTCTGTGACATTGTTGCTATTGTTTCATGAGGGTTTAGAACGTTTTATGGTGAAATGATTTAACCTTTATTTTTCTTTATACCTTCTGTAAAAAAAGAGTTACCAAAAAAAAACCCTTGTTATTATCCGAACAGTATAAAGCATTGAATTTCTATACGACAAAAGTAAATAATAAAATAATATTCAATAAAATTTGTATGGAGAACCCTTCTTAATACTTCATTTATATATTCGTATGTTATACAGTGAGCGTTAAAAGTATGGAATACTGGATTTATTTTCTCCCCTTTCAGGAACGGCGAAAAATGGTTTGATAGGTCAAACTGATTCATTATACAACGAAAATTTCCCGTAATTTTTATTGTTCTACCATTTCCCTTTACCAAGCAGTGACGTCATCGATATTTTTTTGAATTGCATGCCCCTTTTTGGCGCTCTAGTTCCTCGGAACTGATAGCTTATCAATTTGCCCAAATGTCTGTAATTTTAGAATTTTTCGATGAAAATGGTCTTAAACGATTTGGTTCGACTCACTGATCAAGAATCCGTGGTCGAAATTCATTCTGTCCGGCCGTCCGGCCGTAGGCACGATAACTCTCGAACGGAATGAGCTAGACAGTTGAAATTTTCAGAGTAGGTTTGGGAGATAAATATCTCGGCTAAGTTCGTTATTGGGCAAAATCGGACAGATGGTTTCGGAGTAACAAAAAAAAAATTTTTTTTTACAAGCCAAATTCCAAATTAAATTTTTTTCAATAAGCTGTTCTACCATAAGAAGCCAATGATATCATTTTTAACTCTAATAAGCTAATACTTTCGGAGATATGATTTTTCAAAATTTCAATAATAAATCTTATTTCAACGTTGTCACAGAATGATATTATTCTATGTATGAATTGTCATAATGTCAAATGATGTTCCTGAGACATGACATTATCTAATCAATCGAAGAATTGTGAGCGAAGTGAGAAAAATCTCAGTTGTTTGCTCCGAAATTAGGCTTTCTCAGAAAATTCTTACATTTCGGAACGGAACATGAAGTAAGAGATCTGAGAGTAGTGAGACTGCTTTTCATCCATAGACATAGATATAACTCTCGAACGGAATGAGGTAGGTAGTTGAAATTTTCAGAGTAGTTTAGGGAGATGAATATCTCGGTGAAGTTCGTTATTGGGCAAAATTGGCCAGTTTTAATTTGATTTCTTCCATGGTGCAGTTCTCATTCTCATGATTGCTCATTTAATCTTGATAAATAAACTATTATTTAAATTGAATTTCCTTTATGATGCAGTTCTATCATATGAATACATTGATATAATTCCCAACTCTGAGAAACCAATACTTTTGGAGATATAATTTGTCTGTTTGAACTAGAGCGCCAGAAAGCTCCTGTACACAGGGCTTGAACCCATTTTTTCTGAGTATTTCCGAAACCGAGTACTCGATCTATCTGAAATTTAGCACCAGATTGTAGAATAATGACCTTTATATGCATGAAATTTTTTTTTCAACATTCAAATTTCAAATTCAATTTTTTTTAAGATGCATTTTCTCCATAAAAATCCATTGATGTCATTTTCAACTCTAACAGGCTAATACTTTCGGAGATATGATTTTTCGAAATTTCAATAATGAATCGTACTTGTTTTCACAGAATGTTCTAATTATTCTATCTATGAATTATTATATGATGTGTGTTCATACTCGTACATGTCATCCTGTTCTATAAGAGAGAGTCAAATTCATTTCAGATATTTTAATTTGATTTCTTCCATGGTCCTCATTCTCAGATTGCTCATTTAAACTTGATGAATAACAACAAATCCTGTCAAATTTTGAACAAGAACGCCAAAGCTCCTGTCCACAGGACTTAAACCAATTTTTCTGGTAATTCCTTCCCGTTCCAATTGCAATACGTCGTGAAATGTCGAAGAAACTCGATGATTCTTCAAATTCCCCAAAAATATAAAGTTTTGCTCATCCTCCTCTGCAGAAACAGTATTTTTTTGGAAAAAAATCGGCCTAAACCCAAACAAAATCGATGCGACTGAATAGGTAATTTCAATACCTTTCAAACGAGATGTAATTTGCCATAAGGTACCATTTGAAATTATTAATCACAGTGGTCCTGTGACATCATCTAAGTATAACCGTTCAAGAGATACGATGGTAGGGAACTTTTGACTAGCACTGTACGAGTATAAAATTTTTTCATTTCAATATAAATATGTACTTTAATCCGCCCATTCTCAATTTTCAGGATATTTCCCATTTAAATGCGCGCTTCCGCATATAGAAATCTTATCCTCTTTGACCCTTTATGCCCAATCTACCTTCAACCTCTAAAATCTAAATAGTCATGCATTCATCATCTCAAAAGCCGCGGACTTATCACTTATCACAGCTCACTTCTCCTGAAACATTAACTGGCTTTGATACATAACCTAATCCCGGCCATTTCGTAGGTCCTGAATATTTGACTACACAAATCCACACTGTCGGTTGCATAAATTTACCTTGTGAGGCACCCTCCTCTGAAATTTCGTCAACGTTCGGCTATAGTTTCAGCTGAGCTGCTGCCAACCTCACTGATGTTAGTTTAGGCCCAGGAGGTGGTAAACTTGCCGACGATGTGCAATTAATCGGGTTTGGATTGTCGGAATGTCCCGTCACTAAGGGTAAAACCGAATGAAATAATTACTGTCTAGGAACGATTAACATAGACAACACACGCAATTTGAGAAATTACTCGGCTAAATGAATGCCTATAATATTGGCCCCATGTTGGGCGCCAATATAACATTGGTTTGACGTTAGAAGTTATGGGAGATTCGAATTCATAATAAAAGAGGATTCATTCAGCGAAATAATACAATTCACTGAAAATAATAACGCTACAAACGCTCAAAAAAATCATCAATTTGAATTTTCAAAGCGAGGTAGCGAATTATGGCATCGATAAAACTGAGAATATTTCATTGTAGTCGTTACACACCGGCGCGTGCCTTTCATCTCTTTGAGGAAAAAAAAAAGTTCATCATAAACTCCGAGCGATGAAAAAAACTGAATATTCCGTAGGCTGTTGAAATCATTCTTCTATCTCAGTGCGTTTTCAAATGTTGATTAATAAACCGACATGGCTTCAAATCCCTGGAACGTACGCTGAATTACGATTCACGCAAGAACGAACGCCCAAATTGCGAAAGATGGGATTCGACAAAAAAAAAATCGAGGCAAGCGCGTATTAAAAAGCGCTATGTAAAAAAAGTGAACATCTGTTTGGCGCAAATCCCGACGAGAGGGATTCGTTTCTGATCAGATAATGATAAACTGAAGGATTTGTCTTGATGCCCGGGAAATATAACGAGAAAATAATATTCTTTCGTACGGTTTGTGAAGTTTATGTTTTTGGAACGGGATTACATGCTTCGGAACAAGTTAAATCATCCGAAATACTCATGTTTTAATATTTGGAAATAAAAAACTAAGGTACATACTGACCAGTAACTGTTAACCGATCGAAGGTATATTCATTACGACTAGAATATTAATACCTAGAGATTACCATAATGAAACGTCGGCACTACAGCTAGTGGGCTAGATGGGCGTTTTCCGCATAATGAGAATCGCAATTTCGGAATTCTGGAGAGGCGTGGTTGCCACATCGTTCACCTATTTGGATATGCCAATTCAACCACAGCCCCCTATATTTACTAGCCTGCAAGATGATAAAATGGCAACACCGCTCTGAGTCGTACGCCAGGCGATTCAATGGAAGGTTTGTTATTGTAAATGAACGATGACTTCTGATTCTGGAGTTAACCATTATTGTTTTTCGCGGGCATTTCGTGGTATTTTTGTGTATAACGGTGTCAAATGTGAATTAATGCAATGTAGTGACAAATATGGTAGGATATTTGATATTTATATGTTCTGTGATTAAACTGCAGTGTGTAAATAGTGAAGTTTCCTTTGGATTATTTCTACTTTGAGATGAGTAAATTTCAGTTGACACTATAGACAACAAGATGGATTAGAAATATGAGTGAAATAGAACTTTCATTTCTTCCGATTTTATAAAACATTTTGATGACATTTCTAATAATTTTTCAACAAAAAGTGATACATCCGGATGGGAATCAAGAAGCTCAAAGAATCTATTTATTTTTATATATGTATTCAATTTCCAAAAGTCTCCATCTGTAGATGCTTCAGTTGAAATCAATAATAAGGACCTTATTCATCTTAAATTATTCATTAAGAATGCTCAGATTTCCTGCACTGATTTGAAATGGATTCTTCCTTTCGATCTTACCCCGAGCAGATGATCTCAACTTACTAATCTGATTTCCCACTACAGAAATATAATTAATGGGGATTCAGATTCGGAATGTATCAAATTTTTTACACAGTTCAGATCAAAAAATAATTTTCTGTGAATTTACTCCTTGTAGCATTGAATTGATATTCTGAATTCACAGTGACTTGTAGTTGTGGTTTACATTTGTGAATCATTCAAAATTCACTTTGTTCTGTTTTTCTCGTATTTTTCTCTATTTATTTTTAAAAATTTTTGTAGAAAATACGAATTACAATGTTATTGTCCACCGAATGGAAAATAAACAGAAACATTTGGAGATAGCAGAAACTCACCATAATATTAAGAACCAAAACAAGACAAACTCTAAGATGATTATCACAATTTTCATTAGCCTACCTAATTAGTCTTATATAATAGATATGTTCGGGAATAAATTTTTATTTTGAGAATTTCATTCAAGTTTATAATTTTTTTGTCAATAGTTAACCCTACACCTCTTGTTTCTGGCTGAACAATGAATTGAATGACAACTACCTAGGTTTCTATTACAAGTTTTATATTGGAAATATACGATCTCCAGCGCTACCGCCTTGAAGAAGTATGCCTCTAAGAGATTATAAATTGCGGCGTTGTCAGACTGTGTTCCAGGCTATCTCTATAGTGGGCTGTGATTCAACATATCTGAAACGATAACAAAGCAAACAGCCATTTTGGTGCGAAAGATTTTTCAACTGAACCAAGGGAATTTTTGGGTGCAGAATCCAAAATAGCCATTAGATTTCAACTATTAGCTACTACTTTCAGTAAAAATGGAAATTCCTAACATAAAGGTAAAATTCATTTTGACAGTTATACCTGGAATTGCATATGAATCGACTTCGATTACTTATAGAGTGTTTAAGTGCTTAAATAAACTAGGGTATACCATCATAAAATTGATGGAAATATTTTTTCATTATTTTTTTCGCGCATATTCTACGGAACCGCGTGATATAATTTTCCCAGAATATCTGTAATTTCCGAATTTTTTGGCAAAATAGTCTCAAACGATTAGGTTCGAAACACTGATGAAGAATTCGAGGTCAAATTCGATTCTGTCCAGCCCATCAACCCTCTAAATGTTGGGGGTCATGTGGTACTTTTTTGGCAAGGTCTTTGTATCTCAATGAAAAATTATATACGATTTACACTTATTTATTCAATATTGTGACGCGTTTCGTCGACACAGCGACTACATCATACTAAATCATACTAAATGAAGTCGCTATGTCGACGAAACACGTCACAATATTGAATAAATAATTGTAAATCGTATATAATTTTTCATTGAGTTAATATGGATTTGCATCAAGTAAAAGTCACAAGCATTAAAGTCTTTGTATCTTCTTTACAGGCATGCAGAAATTTTCAAGGAATCATTTTCTCTTTTGAAAAATAGTTAGTTCAAAGAGGTTTTCAGTATGTGCATTTTGTCATGGCTCATTTACTTCGAGACGATGGTACCTGATGAAATTTTTCACCGAATGAAAGTTGACCATTACAGTTTTGTTCATGCACAACTTTCAACCCCCTCACGCCCCTCCCCCCCATTTTTTTCTCCATTAAAGGGTTCGTAGGGGTTGAAAGTTGTGAATGAACAAAACTGTAATGGTCGACTTTCATTCGGTGACTAATTTCGTCAGTTACCATCGTCTCAAAGTAAATGAGCCATGACAAAGTGCACATACTGAAAACCTCTTTCAACAAACTATTTTTCGAAAAAGAAAAAATTTTTCTTGATAATGTCTGCACGCCTTTAAAGAAGATACAAAGACCTTGCCAAAAAAGTACCACAGGACCCAATTTCCATATTCAAAAAATTTAGAGGGTAAATGTGGATGGCACAGGGTGCAACAAAAATCCTTCAAAAATGCATAAAAATTTGGTAAAAGTGAAACAAAAATAAATCTGTTTCAGGATTATGTGGTCAAATATTTTTCATCTGAGAAAATGAATTTGTTCCATAATTTTGACGCGCACTGTATATTATAGTGCAAACTGTAAATCAACATTTTGCATTTTATTCAAATTCAAATTGAAGTACATTTTTAGGGTAGAAATTGGCACATATCCCGAAATCCTGAGATGTTCAAGCTGGGAATATCGAAGATCATTAGAATTCACTTCGTCTAATCGCATGGTGCCGTTTCTCAACACCGTGTCTTCGCAGCAGGTGTTTTGCCACCTCTAATCTTCCTCCAGCACTCGATTTACACGATGCCGGGAAAACGATACGCCCGACACTTCGGCAGGCATGTTCTTCCCGCGGCAGCTTTTCCCTCCCATTAACTGATATCGTTTTATCGGCGGGGTTATTAGGAAACGTTGTAGTCCTGTTGTTTTTACCGTTAGTCTCCCGGAGGGTTGCGCTATCCGGTTTAATGCCCGTCCTATTTTCAGAAGGACGAGACCCTTTTCTCTCCTTTATGTGCGTCTATACGAAGACGTGATTACGATGGCTACTCAGAAGTTTTTCAGTTCAGTGTTGCAAGAAACCTTTTATGGATGTTTTATGCTGATGAACGGACGGTGAACCCTTTTGGACTGGAGATAATCTTCGATTTCATCTATCAATGGAAGTGAATGTATCCATTAAGAATCAGGTTCACTGTTTTTGCGCGTACATGTTCTGGGGAACATCGCGTTATAGTTTTGCCCAAATGTCTGTAACTTTCGAATTTTTTGACAAAAATGGTCTCAAACGATTAAGTTCGACTCCCCAATGAAGAATTCGAGGTCAAATTTGATTCTGTCCGGCCGGCCGTTGCCACGATAACTTGAGAACGAAAAGAGCTAGCGACTTGAAATTTTCAAGGTAGGTGGCGCATCTCAATACGACGGACAAGTTCGTTAATGGGCATAATCGGCCCAGTGGTTTCCGAGTAATAATTTTGTTTCCAACCAATATAAATCCGATCGAATTGAAACTTGGTGGGTAGTTGTAGAATATGAACCTAAGCACGTTTGTGAAATTTTATGCGAATCGTATGGCTAAAAAATTTATTAAAAAATATTCTTGTTGTCACGATAACTTGAGGACGGAATGAGATAGCGGCTTGAAATTTTCACGTTAGGATGTGCACCAGAACGCGACATTTCAGTTAGTTTATGAGCATAATCGGCCAAACGGTTTCAGAGTTATAGCCATCTGAAATTTTCTGAAATTTGGTGGTTTTTGTTCCTCATTAACTCGAAAAATACTCAACCGATTGAATTCAAACATAGTTATTAGTTGTAGAATGCAACGCGAAAATGTTTGCAAAATTTGGTGAGGATAGCATTTGTAGAAAATTTTTAATAAATTATTGAAAATTGCTGAAATTTTGCAAGAGCCATCATAACCTAACTACACTGTCACGTTTCAAGTTTTAATACGATCGGTTAAATATTGTTGGAGATTTGAGCATTCTTGTGTGAGTTCAGTAGATGGGTGACCGTTGCCTCGATAACTTTCGAACGAAAGGAGATAAGGGACTTGCAATTTTCAGGGTAGGTTGTGTATCCGAAAGGGAGAGTTGAGTTCGTTTTTGGGCATAATCGGTCTAACGGTTTCCGAGTTATACCCACCTGGAATATTATTTCCTTAATAACTCAAAAAATAAATATTGGATCGAATTGGTGCTTGGTATCTAGTAGTAGAAAATCAACACAAAGACGTGTTTAGAATGTTGTAAGAACCGTACCCCTAGAAAATTTGAAAAAAATTACGAAAAAAAATTTTTTAAGAACCGCACCCCTAGAAAATTTAAAAAAAATCACGAAAAAAAAATTGGTTCAAGCACTGACGTGAAGTCAGAAGCTTTTGCGCGTATGTTCTATTGTCCATTCTTCTGTATTGGACACCCTGTACTGGACAATAGAACATACGCGCAAAAGCTTCTGACTTCACGTCAGTGCTTGTTTTGTCTGATTTGCTAATTCTAATGGATAACCCCAGAGAAAATCTGTAAAATTCTTAAAAAGTACTGACGTGAAGTGCTTTTGCACGAATGTTCTTATCTATATACAGTATACAACCATCTACCAATGAATATGAGACAGATCTAAAACATAGTAAAATTCAGATCCTCTCTAAAAGGTTTTTTGAGGAAACAAGTTTTTTATTCTCTGGATGAATATTTCATGGCTCGTTTTTAGGTTTTTTGCTATATCATGTCATTTTTGCGCGCATGTTCTGGGGAATATCGCGCTATCATTTTGCCCAAATATCTGTAATTTTCGAATTTTTCGCCGAAAATGGACTCAAACGATTGAGTTCGACTCCCTGATCAAGAATTCGAGGTCAAATTTGATTCTGCCGTTGCCACGATAACTCGAGAACGGAAAGAGAGCAACTCGAAATTTTCAGGGTAGGTGACGCATCTCAATAGGACGGACAAGTTCGTTAATGGGCAAAATCGGAACAATGGTTTCCGAGTAATAATTTTGTTTTCAACCAATATGAATCCGATCGAATTGAAACTTGGTGAATAGTTGTAGAATATAAACATAAACACGTTCGTCAAATTTTGTGAGAATGGTGTCATTAGAAAATTTAAAAAAAATTATTAAAAAAATTTTTTTTGGTTACGATAACCTGAGAAAGGAAAGAGATAGCGACTTGAAATTTCCAGGTTAGGTTGCGAATCTGAATGTGAGATTTGAGTTTGTTTATAAGCATAATCGGCTAAACATTTTTGGAGTTATACCAATCTGAAATTTGGCTGTTATTTCCTCAATAAAATACAAAACCGATCCCATTTAGATATGATTATGAGTTGAAGAATGCCAACGCGAAAATTCTTGCATAATTTTGTGAGGATCGTATCACTAGAATTTTTTTTTTAAATCATTGAAAATCATTGAAAAAAAATTCTATAAATCAGAAACTATTCATCCGACATGGCTGAAATTTTGCGAGAGCATTCGAAACCTTCCAAGTTTGAACACGATCGGATCTATATTGTTGGAGATCTGAGCAACCTTGTGTGAGTTCATTAGCTGGATGGGTGACCGTTGTCTCGATAACTCCCGAACGAAAGGAGATAGAGACTTGCAATTTTCAGGGTAGGTTGCGCATCTGAATGGGAGAGTTAAGTTCGCTGTTGGCCATAATCGACCCAACGGTTTCGGAGTTATACCCATCTGGAATATGATTTCCTCGATGACTGAAAAAATATAGACCCGATCAAATTGTAGCTTGTTAACTAGTTGTAGAATATCGACATAAAGACGTGTGTAAAATTTTGTCAAACAGTGCCCCTAGAAAATTAAAAAAAAAAAAAACGAATTTACCATGGTAAATTCGATTAAGAGAGTGTCCACTACAGGAGAACGGACAATAGAATTCACCATGGTAAATTTGATTAAGAGTGTCCAATACAGGATATACGCGCAAAGGCTCCTGACTCCACGTCAGTGCTTGAACCAATTTTTTTTTCATTTCAGTTTGAAATCCTAAAGCACTATAATCGTTTATTATCATCAGTTCAGAATGATTCACCATCGCGAAAGCTGTTTCCACCGACTATAGAAAAATGTACCTTCCATTCGCTCAATTACTTGAAAAATTGCTTCAGTATTCTATTTTTCGGGTCTCTTGCTCTATGGCGCCCTCTTCCAAGCCACTCTCATACTCCAAATAAATATCCATTCATCTATCAAAAACAGCCGCACGGAACCTTCCACAATCCACGCTCGAAATAAGGCATCAACAAAAACGTCATTTTGCCGGCGAAAATGTGGTCCGTCGGGAAATTATTTTCGTTTCGCCTTTTTCCGAATCATCTCGTGGGTAAATTCAATTTCGTGGCACGTTAATTCCAAATCATAATATCGAACTTGATCGTCGATTCTGTGTCCAATTTGTCGGAATTGTAACGACTGAAAGCGGCGATAAATCGTTGTTTTTTTTTCACGGTAACTGGGGAAATGTCGTATTGAGACCATTTAAGCTCGCACCTGTCGATTTATGATGCTAATATGTCTGTTAACTTGCGCTGTTAGTATTGTCAATTGTTAGTCATCATCAATGATCTAATAATAAGTAGATAGAGCCTAGAGAGAGAGGCATTGACTCCAACATAAGAGTGAGATGCAATGATCGAAGTCAGCTGATGTAGGGCAAACCATTGTGTTTCGCAGTGCTAAGTCTTACTAAATTAGTAAATTATCATGTTTTATTCGTTTTCTCCATTTTCCTTCAATTATTTTTGTCTTATTTAAGGTTTTATAAAGATTAATAGATTATCCATCGTATTCACAAAGCATTCAATCCCCGTTAAGTCATAACTGAGATCCTCAGTTAAGGATAAATAAGAATCGCAACCTCAGTTAACGTGAAAATTAACGTGAAACAGGCCTGTTTTACCACCGTTAAATACGTTAACCGAGGTTGCGATTCAAATTTATCCTTAACTGAGGACCTCAGTTAGGACTTAACGGAGATTGAATGCTTTTTGTATACGGCGGATAATCTAACAAAGGAGATGGTCCGATTGTACGAATATATATATATAAAAATAAATCATTACATTTCAAAGATAAGCTATCTGAATCTTCGGAAATAATAATCTGAACACATTCTAAAATACGACAGACGTAAGTAGGTATTTGAAATGGAATCAGGGATTACTAAGAGCTGATATCAATTCGGTAAAACTGCAGAATCGATCATATTTAGAACAATTCAAGAAATACATAATCGTAGTAGCCATTAACTCATAAGGCCAGAACCAACTCAAATATAAATCTGGAGAATGTACACACAAATCGTGGTATTGTGAATCCTAAATCAAAGTCGATTTTGAGTTGTTATGAAATTAAACACCCGTTTTACTGATGTTTTGCCCTACATCAGCTGATTTCTATCATTGCATCTCACTCTTATGTTGGAGTCAATGCCTCTCTCTCTAAGCTCTTCTTCTACGTATTATTAGATCATTGCTATGAAGTTCGAAGTTCGATAATCGATTATTAGTGTTCTGTGCTGTGATTTATATTGAGGTTGGAATTGGAATAGGAATAATATGAGTGAATTAATTTTCAAATATCATTGAAGATATATAGGAGATATTTAAGGATTTTTCTCAATAGAAGATCATGAAATTGTGTATATTATTATAGTGGAAACAATTGGGTAATGAAGTATCGAATGGATAGAATAGGTATCTAGTTAAAGTTCACTGTTTTAATGTTCAAGAATTGAAGAAATTTTTGCTGGAAATGTTGCATGAAGGGCCAAATCATATTAATTGAATGAGTAAATAAGTTTTCTCAAACAAAGTCAGTGAATTTCAAGCATCAGATGACATAGATTTGTTCAATATACAATACGAGTTACATTAAAAGTAATCTGTGTTCCACGTACAGAGAAAATTCAGGGGAGTATCAGCCTATTGTAAAGTCTTCAAACGCTTATAACTTTTTACCTGAGCCGAATCTGGAAAAATGGTAAATGAAAAAAGTGTTTTATTTGATGAGAGGAATATCTGGTTAAAATTAATGCACAACTTAAAGACTCACCCTGTATAACGAAATTGATTTGGGTATACAATTACGGCTGATACCAGAAGCATTTGCAACCCGTTTTCAATCATAATTTGACATATGTACATCATCTTCCGAGTAAATGAAATCCATCCTTGATCTTCGCTCATGTTAAAACGTACATCCATCATAGCAGATGATTAACCACGTCATTTTCAATCATCTTAGGCTATAATCCCTGGGGAATACTGCGGTATTTTAGACGTGTATTGTATTGCGCAACCGGCAATTCGTCTCGTTGTTGCTCATAAACCGATATTACGTTCTCGTCTAACCGTCTAAAACGTTTCTGAATTATCTCCCCGACTCAATTTGCGTATGCAAAATTGTATAATCGGACTTAATACTACAGATGCGGATGACAGCGTGCTTTACGAGGCGTATGTTAGGATCTGACATATCGTTTACACCTGGAAGTGTGCGTTGTTAAAATGTCAGATTTATGTATCATTTCATTTCAGTGGAATTTAGTTACGATCTCGGTTGATCAAATGGGCTATTCACTATCCAAGATATTTTATCTAAATGTATCTAGATAAGTTATAGACACTACTTCTATTATACTCATTCATTCGCCATATTTACCATCTGGCATCCAACGATTATGAAATGCTTACTGAACTCATTTCTATGAGTTCTATGCGTTTATACACGAAATAAGATAAAATAAGAAATAAGAATAAGAACTAAAACTGGCCAACTCTCATCTTTATTTCTTATTTTATTTTATTTTAGTTGGAAAATAACAATGCGCATGCTCATAGAACGAATATCACAGAACTTACATAACATTGTCAAAAAGCTGCGATTAGATTGGTTCATTCTTATTTTGTTTAGATTGTTCACGGTGTCCTATTTTTGTATATAGGTATAGTCCCTTTCGTAATTGGTATGAAAATTCTTGGTATATCACAAATATAAAATGATAAGGTATGGACAAATTCATTGAAAAGGATATCACTATAACAACAAACTAAAAAGATATAGGATTCCATTAATAAAAAGGCATGTTATATTAATATCACAAAAACTGTAACTACCCGAAAAAAAGTCAGTACGCCATTGGATTCCACAAGAAAATATCTAGGAATATGTATACCGTTCCACTTTTCTGAGACATTCCGCAATAGCAGACATACAGGCGGGGTGCACCACTGACACCATTTCATACGTAAGACAATATAATGTTTTGAAATACTTTTGATTACGTCTCCCATTCTCGTCTTCTCGTAAAGCTGGAGAGGTATGGTTGCGATAATAATAGTGTGAATTTTGTGGGATCATTCTTGACTAATAGTCGACAATGTGTCTGTTTAAATGACAGTTCGTAAAATCTACAGGAGGGGACAGTAGGAGTGCCGCAAGGATCGGTCCTAGGCTCCTTGCTATTCTTGACATACATGATAACTTTTCAAAAATGAACCTGTAGCGCACTAACGATGGCAGCAAGAGCAAATCTGCATTTTTGGTTTACTCGAAAAGTTGCACTATGTCGCGAAAATCACTTCCCTCTATTTTTGCACACATGTTCTGGGGAAACGCATCATTGTGCCCATATGTCTGTAATGTTTTTGCTGAAAATGGTCTCAAACGATTGGGTTTGACTCCCTGGTGAAGAATTCGAGGTCAAATTTGATTCTTTCCAGCCGGCCGACCGTTGCAACGATATCTTTCGAATAGAAAGAGATACTGATTCGAAATTTTCAGGGTAGCTGGCGCATCCGGACGCGACGGTTGAGTTTGTTAATGGGTATGATCGGCCCAACGGTTTCCGAGTACTAATTTTGTTTTTTCAAACAATACAGCTCCGATCGAATTGAAGCTTATAACTATAGTTGTAGAATACCACACGAATTAAAATGTATGTGAAATTACGGGAGGATCGTACAATTTTACAAGAATTATTGAAAAATATTATTTATCTCACTATAACTTGAGAGCGGAAAGGGATAGCGACTTGCAATTTTCAGGGAAGATTGCGCATCTGAATGCGACATTCAAGTTCGTTAATAGGCATAATGCATCTGAAATTTTGTTGTTATCTCCTCAATAATTCAAAAAATAAAAATAGTAATTAGTTATAGAATGCCGAATCGTAAATATTTCGAAATTTTGTTAGGACCGCATCACTAGAAAATTTTCAAAAAATCATAGAAAACAATTATTTATCTCAGAAACTTTCCGATATCACTGATATTTTTCGAGAGCTTTCAAAACTAAACTAACTTTACAGCCAAGTTGGGCACGATCGGATGGATTTATATTGTTGGAGATCCGAGCAGCCTTAGGTGAGTTCAATAGCTGTATGGATGACCGTTGCCACGATAACTTTCGAACGGAAATAGCATCCAAATAGGACAGTTAAGTTCGTTGTTGGGCAAAATCGGCCAAACAGTTTCGGCGTTATACCCATCTTGAAATTTGTTGTTATTCCTCAATAACTCAAAATATACAAATCCAATCCAATTCAAACTTGGTAAATACTTGTAGAATGCCAACGCACTAATTTTCTCGAAATTTCGTGAATAACGTATTAATAAAAAAAAAAATTTTTTTCTTCAAAAATTTTATATTTCAGGAACTATACGTCAGATCCCATCGCAATGACGCTCATACCTTCGAGCTACCGTTTCACATTCGAGTACCGAATTTCAGCTCGATCGACTTCGTATGAGGCGCGAATAGACAATGGAACATGCGCGCAAAGCCTCCTGACTTCACGTCAGTGCTTTTTAAGAATTTTTAAACTCATAACTAAGAAATCCCGCAAAGACTATCGAATGGGAAACGAGCAATATTCAATGCAAAACTATAGTTGACGGAAGTATTCCAATCCACTTGGTCAGCGATGAATTAACACTAGTTCTCACACATAGTTCAAGTTAAATCGAATCTGAGTTGAATTGAAATGCCGAACCCATTCCGGGGCTTACAAGTCTATACAAACGACGACTTGCATCTTGAATCAGTTTAGGTCCACATCTGACGACGTATCAATACCATCAATTATGTGAGCTTAGCTCAAAGCAGTCCTGTCCTTGTCAGCATTTGTCACGGGTCACGTCAGTCAAAATTGGTCATGATTTAGCACCGTAGTGATTATTCTCGGATTCTCCGACGTCTGTATCAGAAATTGCGAGGACATTTCCATCCAATAGGTGCAGTGTTGAACTGAAGCACGAACATTCATTTGATTTCGGATTTAATCAGTTATTCATGCACCAAGGGTATAATAGTTATTTATGTACCAAGGGCATTAAGTAGATGTTTACGCCCTCGAGGGTTTGCAAATCGCCCGGCATCAACATCCCTTAATACCCTTATTATTATATTATATGGGTTGTGCTGGGCAGACGAAACCCGCCCCTCCGCTGCGACCAATCGGTCTATTGTGGCACACCTATAGTATATAATCTATACTTCACCCACAATCTCAAGTCTCTTGATGAGGGATATGAGTCTGGTGGGTGAGAACTTGTCCAGTTCCCTCAGTGTCAGTTTGTGGACTCCTAATTTCTCCAATCTGATCCTGTCCCCAGCGAGGCAGTCACACATTATGTGTTCGATAGGCTCGTCGTCCTCCAGGCAAAGTCTGCACTCGGAGTCCTCAGTCAACCCCAGCGTATTGAGGTGTTTCCTGAGGCCACAATGGCCCGAGTATACAGCTGTAAGGATTCTCAGGTCTACCTGCTACCTGAATTTGAGCCACTTTCTGGCTCTTTCAGCTGATGGGCCAGTAATTGTTGAGCGAGCATGTCTGTGTCCAGGTATGCTGCTCCAGATTCTTGGACCTTTTTGTCCACCCATCTGTTGTTTTCCT
Source organism: Halyzia sedecimguttata (assembly GCA_937662695.2). Lineage (NCBI taxonomy): Eukaryota > Metazoa > Arthropoda > Insecta > Coleoptera > Coccinellidae > Halyzia > Halyzia sedecimguttata. Next base: position 100,228,170 of record OW569413.2, on the reverse strand, counting down.
TCGCCGCTGCTCTGAGAGAGATACCAGAGGCTGGTTCAGGTCCAATGAGGCCCATGGAAGCCCCCCGTGCCGCCCATGAGTCCGCCATCTCATTACCCTTTATGACCGAGTGTCCCGGGACCCACAAGAGCTGCAGCCTGCAGCGCCCTTCAAGTTCAGCGAGTGTGGTCCGGCAATCCTGCAAAAGTAGGGATTTGCAGTTGTATGAAGTCAAGGCCTTCAAGGCAGCTTGGCTATCCGATATGATCTTGATTGATCCGTGAGACAACCTTTCTCAAGTATGAGCTTCGCACAGTGATCGATGGCGAGAATGTCTGCTTGAAAGACAGTCGCAAAACTACCCAGGCTGATGGATTCATCCCTAGCCATTCTGCAACCGCTGACTTCCGCTCCCACCCCTTGGGTGTTAACGGAGCCTCTGTGAACCAGCAGGGACCCTCGAGCAGTAGAGCCTCAGAGACGGCCCAGTAGTCTCTTCTGGGAAAGACGACTCGGTAGCCTTAATACCCTTGGTTTCGGCATGATTTTTTTTTTATTATAGTTATATAGTACACTGATGAATCAACCAGTTCTGAGCGTTCTTGTCTTGGTTTCAGCATGACAATAACACTCAGAACTGGTTGATTAATCAGTGTACTAAATAACTATAATAAAAAAGATCGAGAAAATCTCAGGAAATTTGCTGTTGAATTAGGTTTTGAAAGCTCTCACAAAAGTTCAGCGATATGGGATACATAGTTTCTGAGATAATTTCGAAATTTCTCATAAGCCTTCGTGTCGGTATTCTACCACTAGTTACCAAGTTTTAATTCGATCAGATCTGTATTTTGAGTCTAAACGGCCGGTCGGACCAGCCGAACAGAATCGATTTAGACCTCGGATTCTTGATCAGTGAGTCGAATCAAATCGTTTTAGACCATTTTCAGCCAAAAATTCGAAAATTACAGACATTTGGGCAGATTGATAAGAACTCAGTTCCTTGTAATTTGACAGTATTTGGACCTCAATTCGGCCGAAAATATGTCAAAGAGAGTATTCACCATGTATTCTATGCATCTACGGCTCAATATTCGAAAAATATTTTGGACAAAATGATAGCGCCATGTAACCTGCAAGAAAAATCCTTACAAACAATTTGGGCCTCAAGTATTTCTGGGAACAATCAAGATCGTGCCCGTCCAAAAAGGAAATCTATCCCCAAAGTGCAACCTCGTCCTCAGAAGAATCCCATTTCTCATTAAGCGCAAAGTCCGACTACACCCTAAAATTATCGGGAAAAAATGTTACAGTCTGAACCGTACACCTCCCCCTCACCGTCCAGACCCAGACAGATTTGATAAATTGACTGCAGAAGTTTTTACGGAAATCTTCATCTAGTGCTCGCCATTTAACGCTGTGCGAGTGAAAGAACCGAGCTCTGGAGTAAATTGTTTCGCTTGCACGTAAGAGGTTTCCTTGGAAATTCTGCTCGTTTCAGAAAACATAACACCAACCGGTTCGGCGCGATCTTTTATGTTTTCAGCAGATAAAGCTTTGGACTACCTCATATTTCAGCTTTCGCGTAACCAATTTAGTAATTGAGTACTGTAGTCGAAAAACAAAAGGAGCACTAGAAATTTCCACGTTTCCTACGTACTCGAGTATGGTAACGGTTCAAAATGAAAATGGAGCACGTAGAGATTTATGTCCCTACTTTTTATCAATCAATGGTTTGTTTCTGGGTTTTCTCTACTAATTCTCTGAAAATTATCTATAACTACTTTTTTTTAATTTAAGTAGGGAAGTTGAACGGGTAATCGCGTATGATTCATATTTCTATATTTTTTTTTAATTTACGAATTTTCTTCTGCGTTAGACAATAGATATTTGTCAGAAGCAATGTTGCCTAAGAAACAGTTATGAAACAATAACAACGATAAAATAAGTTTTTGTAACGTTTCACAGACCAAAATCTTCAGAATTATATATGTTCTTTGAAAAAACATAGAAACATAGTTTCACTTCACAGATAAAATCCCAAGTTCTAACTCTTTCTTTAACAAAATTAATCGAATATATAATAAATTCCATGAGTTAAGACATTGTACACAAAGTTTTTGGAATTTTCTTTTTCATGAATCGGTTTTGTCTTAGTTTAAAGATCTTAGATCATTATGAGCCTTGAAAAAAGTTCATTTATTTTACTTACAACCGATTCTGTGTATCCAATATTCCTTTTAGGTAAATCGTATACAGGAGAAAAAGTGAGACCACTAAAGGTAAGAAAGTCGGAACACAAGAACAACTTAACGAATAGAGAAATAGGTACATAAATCAAAATTGGTTCAAGCCCTGTGGACAGGAGCTTTCTGGCGCTCTAGTTCAAACAGACAAATTATATCTCCGAAAGTATTGGTTTCTCAGAGTTGGGAATTATATCAATGTATTCATATGATAGAACTGCATCATAAAGGAAATTCAATTCAAATAATAGTTTATTTATCAAGATTAAATGAGCAATCATGAGAATGAGAACTGCACCATGGAAAGAATCAAATTAAATCTGGCCAATTTTGCCCAATAACGAACTTAACCGGGATATTCATCTCCCTAGCCTACTCTGAAAATTTCAACTACCTAGCTCATTCCGTTCGAGAGTTATATCTGTCTATGGATGAAAAAGCAGTCTCACTACTCTCAGATCTCTTACTTCATGTTCCGTTCCGAAATGTAAGATAATGTCATGTCTCAGGAAAATAAGTTGACATTATGACAATTCATACATAGAATAATTATATCATTCTGTGACAACGTTGAAATACGATTTATTATTGAAATTTTGAAAAATCATATCTCCGATAGTATTAGCTTGTTAGAGTTAAAAATGATATCATTGGATTCTTATGGTAAAACTGCTTATTGAAAAAAATTTAATTTGGAATTAATTTCGTAAAAAAAATTTTATTTTTTTGTTACTCCGAAACCATCTGTCCGATTTTGCCCAATAACGAACTTAGCCGAGATATTTATCTCGCAAACCTACTCTGAAAATTTCAACTGTCTAGCTCATTCCGTTCGAGAGTTATCGTGCCTACGGCCGGACCGGCCGGACAGAATGAATTGCGACTACGGATTCTTGATCAGTGAGTCGAACCAAATCGTTTAAGACCATTTTCATCAAAAAATTCGAAAATTACAGACATTTGGGCAAATTGATAAGCACTCAGCTCCGAGGAACTAGAGCGCCAAAAATGGCAGAACATGTATGTACAATCAATGGAGATCACATGATAGATTGAAGTAAAATATATATTCTTCCGACATAAAAAGGAAACTGAAAGAACCGATTTGAATTTTGTGGAACAGAAAGACCAATTTTGCAAAGTGCTCAGTTGCAATTGATCAAATTTGGCTAAATTCCTTAAATTGAAGTTGAACTTGAGAATTTCCCTGTGAAGTGAAACAGCGTTTCTTCGTATTTAGAAAGACTGTCAAAGGGACAAATTATAAAATAAGTTTTCAACAACAAATATTTTTGAAAATTTTCTCACTCTAATTTAGTCTCCGAAACGTTACAAAAATATATTTTATCGTTTGCAATTGCAAACGAATTAAAAAATATTACTGATTTGATATGGATATTTTGCAGTTTGGGGGAGAAAACCCAGAGAAAAACATTTGAATGATAAAGACACCTCCTAATGTATCCATTAATGATTACCCACAAATTATACTCAATTCAGGGACTCCCCAAATGCTTGTTTTGATATTTTCTATCTCAATTGATGAGTTGGACGATATTAACGTCGAATAAGGTATAGAATGTACTAGAAAGTGAAAAACAAGTTACAAATATAATTTTGATAAACGTAAATAAAACGGTAAATAAAGTGGTAGGTACTTTATCAAATTCTTTAACACTACCTGAAAGTGAAAAGAAGTAAAGAAAATATAATTAAAATTTAACTCACAATATTTTATGCTGGATCTAATTTTGTTTGAAATTCAGTTTTCACTAGTAAAATCATTGAATCGTGCATTTTTCTTGATCTTCAAGGCACCCGAACGAAAATTAACCAATTTGCAAATTGGCGAATGCATGACCCTTTCATGATTTCTGGAAGTATAAGAGGGCTGACTCCACTCGCATAGAATTTTGACAGGACCATAAATCATAAAAATGAACTGAAAATCGACATAATCGTACTAATTCGGCAATTAAGAGCTGTCAAAGCTTGGTGAAACCCACCGTTAGACTCCTAAACGTTACGAAAAATAGTAGTCTCATCGTTGATGTTGTGTCGTTATTGATTGTTAGGCAACATTGTTCGATTCATTGCTTCTGACAAATATCTTGTGTTTATTACGCAGAAGTAATTCACAAAATAATAAATTCCTATTCAACAGATATTTTTCATAGTTTGGGAGAGAAAACCCAGAAAGAAACCATTTAAAAATTAATGTGCCTCCCACAGTATCATTTAATGAATATTTAATGTGAATCAACATGTAATGTTTTACATTTATTTTATATCGAGAAATGTTTAGTGATTCGAGATGTAATGTATCTGAAGAAGTTATATTGCTAGCGAAACCATTTGCTTTATTCGAAATATATACAGGGGACTTTAATACCTTGTGACAATCATACATCATTCGAACAAATGAATATCGTCCGAATTCGAAATAGGCTATCACCGGTGATTTATCATGTGAATCGATTACCAGTAAACATTCACGAATTAATCGATTCACATAAAATAAAGATTTCATCAGGTAATTCTAACGAAACCCCGTATCTTAAGGGCTGTCGTCCACGTAACAGAAAGTTTTGAAACGATTCCATCAGTTCCGTTCCAATTCTACCGCATCAATAAATACAGGAAAAAAGTCACGTCCTCGGAGCCAAATCCGAGTTGTGCTGTTGGAGAATTCATGATATCGAAGTTTTTCCTATTCGAATAACAGGCACGGACCGACCAAAAATTTGCGCAATAGCCGTGTGACGTACTGCGGCAACATAGGGCGTTAAAAAGTTGCGATATGTGTACTGTCGATTCCCTGCTGCAACCCGCATACAGGATTATGGTTTTTTGACGCCTTGGCGCAGAACAGGATTCATCATGGCTGCAGGTGGGTGAATCAGAGTAGCAATAAATATTAATTGTTTTATTAAATTTTATTTTCCCTCACCCTTTTCCCATGTATTAGAGAAGTCCGTATTTCATTTCTAGTACTGATGAATGTTTTAGTGCCTATAACTGATTAATACGAAGATTGGAACGTACTAGACATTTGAGGAAACTCCCTCCCTATGTACGGATGGGTAAGAATGAATGAATCGTTACTTTTCGCAAATAACCTGGGCAGGATAGGCAGATCAAGATAATTAGAATTTCATCAATCGATTCATTAGATTATATGCGTGAATTTTCGAAAATGTGTTTTTGGCGCTCTAGTTCCTCGGAACTGAGTGCTTATCAATTTGCCCAAATGTCTGTAATATTCGAATATTTCGATGAAAATGGTCTTAAACGATTTGGTTCGACTCACTGATCAAGAATCCGCGGTCGAAAATCATTCTGTCCTGCCGGCCTAAGCACGATAACTCTCGAACGGAATGAGCTAGACAGTTAAAATTTTCAGAGTAGGTTTGGGAGATAAATACCTCGGCTAAGTTCGTTATTGGGCAAAATCAGACAGATGGTTTCGGAGTAACAAAAAAAAAATTTTTTTTTACATAACAAATTCCAAATTGAATATTTTCAATAAGCAGTTTTACCATAAGAATCCAATGATATCATTTTTAACTCTAACAAGCTAATACTTTCGGAGATATGATTTTTCAAAATTTCGATAATAAATCGTATTTCTACGTTTTTACAGAATTATATAATTATTCTATGTATGAATTGTCATAATGTCAACTTATTTTCCTGAGACATGACATTGTCTAATTCCTTGCTAATAGTTGGTTCGAGAAACGTCAAAATCGACTTACAGAGACGGGGTCTGAAAACGGCCGGTCTAGGCAGTTTTCGGGCCTGAAGGTTGACGAAAAGCGAAGATAAGGGTAAAAAACCGTGAAATGAACCCCCATGTGGCGATTTTATGTCTAAAAGTGAAAATTAAGAATATATATCCCAGGTAAGTACCGACGTTTTACTCTAATACCGGAGATCGACAAGATCGTACGAGGAGCCCGATAGCCCGGTGATCTAATTCGTCGAGTTTTCGGTTTCGGAACGAGAGAAGGCGGGCTCATATCCCGGAAAGGGAATTACACTTTTTGGCGCTCTAGTTCCTCGGAACTGAGTGCTTATCAATTTGCCCAAATGTCTGTAATTTTCGAATTTTTGGCTGAAAATGGTCTCAAACGATTTGGTTCGACTCACTGATCAAGAATCCGAGGTCGAAATCGATTCTGTCCGGCCGTAGACACGATAGAAAGGAGTTAGAGGATTGAAATTTGCAAGGTGGGTTTGGAGCGTAAATATAAATCTCTGACAAGTTCGTTAATGGGCGAAATCCATCAAGCGGTTTCGCAATTATCGCCGATTTTAGTAAAACACATTTTTTATGAATATTTCCGAAACCGATCACTCGATCTATCTGAAATTTAGCATCAAATTGTAGAATCATGACCTTTAGACGCATGTGAAGTTTTGTATTAACCAGGTTACCACAAAGTGTCAAAAAAAAATTTTAAAATTAAAAAAAAAATTTCTACAATAACTCTCGAACGGAATGAGCTAGGCAGTTGAAATTTTCAGAGTAGGTTAGGGAGATGAATATCTCGGTTAAGTTCGTTATTGGGCAAAATAGGCCAGATGGTTTCGGAGTAACGAAAAAAAAAATTTTTTTTAAGCAAAACAAATTTCAAATTCAATTTTCATTTAAGATGCAGTTTCACCATTAAAATCCATCGATATCATTTTCAACTCCAACAAGCTATTACTTTCGGAGATATGATTTTTCTAAATTTCAATAATGAATCGTACTTCTATGTTTTCACAGAATGCTATAATTATTCTATCTAAGCTTTATTATATGATCTGTGTTCATACTCGTACATTTCATCCTGTTCTATAAGAGAGAGTCAAATTCAGTTCAGCCATTTTAATTTGATTTCTTCCATGGTGCAGTTCTCATTCTCAGATTGCTCATTTAATCTTGATAAATAAACTATTATTTGAATTGAATTTCCTTTATGATGCAGTTCTTTCATAAGAATACATTGATATAATTCCCAACTCTCAGAAACCAATACTTTCGGTGATATAATTTGTCTGTTTCAACTAGAGCGCCAGAAAGCTCCTGTCCACAGGGCTTGAACCCATTTTATTGAATACTTTCTATATGGAACAATTTAGAACAATGAAATTTAGCAGTCAACGAACGCTAATTGACTGCCACTCTTCGCCAATTTTTTCAATTCCGAAATTCCATAGTGAAAGAGTGGAAAACCAAACCTCTCCTATATTTTATTGAAATTGAAATATTACTCAAACTCTCTTCACATAAATTCACTGACGATACAATTTGTTGAAAACATTGGGTATAGGCGGCTGCTGATGTATTGAATATGATAAATATTTTCTTTGTTTCAATTTCTATAATGTTCAGGGAGTTTCCCCCATTTCAAAGAATAATATTTTGGAAAGAAACGAAAAATTATACAGATTATAAAGAGAAACATAAAATTATATAAAAGTAACTACATAGTTTTTGTCGTCTGACATGTATAACCTCTTCGACTGTTCCCAAGTCGCAGCAGTTAAACTCGGAGCTACTAGAACTAGGGGATCCGCGGTCTAGCTTCAGTGGAGATGGGAGTGGATTCCAAAAGGGAACCTAGTAAATATGGGCGCCAGGCAAATTTAATTCGCCCAGATACCCCAGCGTAATGTTATAATTCCTAAATTTACCAAAAGAATATTCACGCTAAAAACAAACAATTTATTCCAGTAGCTTACAACCCAGATATTTAGATTCAACAAGAAAAGCCACGGCGGCGGAAATTGTACGTATACTCCATTCACTTTTATAAAGTCTCCCGGTTGACCATGATTTAGGTCTATCACGTTTTTGTAACTAAAACAAAGGCAGGGTGGCACTTCTGAAGTATCGTCAATGTCAAAACAAATCTCTGAGAAGTTGCCAGTTTCTACTCTAAACAATCAACATAATGATCCTTCTCAGACAAGATATTATCACAGATCATTATCTTCGAATAATAAAGAACTTTTCGCTTTGAAAGTGAAAATGCCGAAAGCAGTTTTGAAGAAGAGGAAGGCAAAGTATGAGGAAGTGATATACAGAACTGAAATCTGCATCAATAGGAAAACTTCATTCTGTCTCAGGACATGTTGAACTCTGCAATGAAATTACTTAGTTTCCTATCCTATCACTATATTTTATTAAGGTTCAACAGTGTCTCGGGTTTCGTAGTACTACTACATTTTGAAACTGGTGTAATTCAAGTTGTGCAACAAGATATTTAAATGTCTTCTGTAGGCATATTTCTTGAGAATTTCGAAAAGTGGGGAATTCCATAGGTACGTCTGTTGGTTTAGAAGTTTTCCTGCCGGGTTATTCAGGTACTTTTATTATTTTTTCAAATGAACTATCACGATGTAATGGACTACTGTATCCATTATTTTTCATTAAAATTTCAACACTTGATTCTTGATTTCCGTACAAGAAAATAGCATAACTGAATCTCCCAATCAGTTTTTATACGTACGTGAAATATTTCCATAGTAACAAGAAATGAAAAATTTTCTTACAGTCGCCAGGTCTTTGGAATTGTTGAATTCATTAATATCTTCTCAACTTTCACATTGTGCAAAATACGTAATTACTACGATTTCTATGTAGAGAGGACAACGTTGCGTAGTTATCTGACAGGAAAATGAGCATAACCTAACATTTTCAAAATATACACTGTGAAATGTGTCAAAATTTCATGGCCAACCGGAAGACTTTATAAATGTGAATGGAGTATAGATATTCTTCCTTGATTCGAATACGCGTCGCTTGAGGTCAGGCTCATCCACGTTTTTATCTATGATCATATACGATTAACACAAATCTTTCCCCAATTTCCGCATTACATCAATAATGATTGATATAATCTGATGGTATTATGTTCAGGTCGTATATAGCATGTATAAGATATATTTCGAGATTTATTTGCAATAACTTGCGTGCTGGCTATTACTATTCCATCAATCCACCCAGGTATCCTGGTATCCTCCTCTATGCCTATTCCTGAACGTAGTATTACGTCGATGGTCTCGCAATACTGTCCTCTTTCCCTCGGTGCTCGTGATCTGCAACCCTGGATTGGATGTCCCACAGCGTTGTTTACTGACCACCTTGTATATAATCCAATACCTCAGTTCTATTCTTCCTAACATAAAAACCCTGATAGTCGGGGTTATCTTGTATAAATTTGCTTCAAAACTAAATCTGGCCGTGCCTCCACCAAATAATTCTTCAAGCACACAGCAATGTTCTGCCAAAGTCGCTAAGAACATTCACGTGGTCCACTTGGATTTGCGAAAGGTCTTTAAATCCTCTTTTGAAATAAGATTCAACTAAGAAGATTCCAATAATTCTTACAAAGTTTCGAAAATGCGTATAACCAAATGCTTCCCCCGCTAGAGTTCCACAAAATGGACGATCTTATCTGACCGACGCCGACTCTGACAAAATTTCAGAACGTCAAAACGAAACAATATTGCCAATCCATCCGGTTCTCTGAACACAATTTCTTATACGTCGCTTGGCACTACTGAGACTCAACCTCAAATTTAGTGTTAATACAATCGACAAATTTATCGCAAGCAAAACATAAACAAACCTCTGCCTGGATCAAAAAGGAACGTTACACATGTGTCTCGGAAACAAAGTTTCCATCTTCAAAGGCGAAGCGTTACTAAAGCATGCTCTCAATTTCTACACTCAAGTATGGGTTGACAATTATACCCTTAGTCATAAGCCGATTCGTGAGAATATTGAGTTGTTAATAGGGGTTAGATCATCATTGAGTAAAATATCTTTTCTTTTATACATTTCGATCCCTTCAAATGTTCCTAAGTAGAATTTATTGGAATTTTTCAACAATTTGACGGAATTTTCTGAGATTGAGTGGCCAGTTGTTAAAACGTGATTTGCATTTGTTGCAATCTAAACATTTAATTTTATGTATGTCCAATTTTCACATTTGAAAAACAAAAGTTGGGTTAATGAGTTTGTATATATACAGGTTTGGGCGATAGTCTGGAATGAAATATATATTTTATATTGAGAATAAAAAATATGAAATATGTATCCAATGATTCTACAATCTCGAGATCAATAAACTTTTATTGGTACATTCAGAGTTTCTCCTAGATGAAAAAATGAAACGACTGAAAAATTGTACAAAAAACTTCGGGAAACTTTTATAATCAAGAATTTTCTGCCAAACTCTAGAAGCCGCATCCGCAACTTGGGAAGTAGCACTTGATTATACCGATATTTCTGCTTTCGAACTTCTCTCATTCGCAATGAAGAAACTATTGGGAAAAGGGCGAGTTTGTAAGATTATTAGATATCGCCCCGATCGCGCAGAAGGGAACATATTGTAGATCGAAACGAAGCGCCAACCACTTATCTCTAGGATATGTTATAATTCACTGGAGAAAATTTCCATTGTCGTTAATAATATCCCCTTTCAAGTATATTGCTTTCCAACAGGGATTCTTATTTAACTACGCACGCACCCATGAATTTTTGGCGCTCTAGTTCCTCGGAACTGAGTGCCTATCAATTTGCCCATATGTCTGTAATTTTCGAATTTTTCGATGAAAATGGTCTTAAACGATTTGGTTCGACTCACTGATCAAGAATCGTGGTCGAAATTCATTCTGTCCGGCCGGCCGGCCGTAGACACGATACCTCTCGAACGGAATGAGCTAGACAGTTGAAATTTTCAGAGTGGGTTTGGGAGATAAATATCTCGGCTAAGTTCGTTTTTATCATAAGAATCCAATGATATCATTTTTAACTCTAACAAGCTAATACTTTCGGAGATATGATTTTTCAAAATTTCAATAATAAATCGTATTTCTACGTTATCACAGAATTATATAATTATTCTATGTATGAATTGTCATAATGTCAACTTATTTTCCTGAGACATGACATTGTCTAATTCCTTGCTAATATTTGGTTCGAGAAACGTCAAAATCGACTTAGAGAGACAAGGGTAAAAAACCGTCAAATAAACCCCCATGTGGCGATTTTATGTCGAAAAGTGAAAATTCAGAATATATATCCCAGGTAAGTACCGACGTTTTATTCTAAAACCGGAGATCGACAAGAATGTACGAGGAGCCCGATAGCCGGTTGGTCTAGGCCGTCGGGTTTTCGGTTTCGGAACGAGAGCAGGCGGGCTCAAATCCCGGAAAGGGAATTATATTTTTTGGCGCTCTAGTTCCTCGGAACTGAGTGCTTATCAATTTGCCCAAATGTCTGTAATTTTTATTTAAGATGCAGTTTCACCATTAAAATCCATCGATATCATTTTCAACTCCAACAAGCTAATACTTTCGGAGATATGATTTTTCTAAATTTCAATAATGAATCGTACGTACTTCTATGTTTTCACAGAATGCTATAATTATTCTATCTAAGCTTTATTACATGATCTGTGTTCATACTCGTACATTTCATCCGGTTCTATAAGAAAGAGTCAAATTCATTTCAGCTATTTTAATTTTATTTCTTCCATGGTGCAGTTCTCATTCTCAGATTGCTCATTTAATCTTGATAAATAAACTATTATTTGAATTTAATTTCCTTTATGATGCAGTTGCTTTCATAAGAATACATTGATTTAATTCCCAACTCTGAGAAACCAATACTTTCGGAGATATAATTTGTCTGTTTGAAATAGAGCGCCAGAAAACTCCTGTCCACAGGGCTTGAACCCATTTTTAATGATCTTTCAAACTCAGAACGTCGGTCAAAGTAATATTCTTATCATGGTAAATTCAACGAGCAACGTTTGGAGATAATTAAAAACTAAATACTACCGCAATTCTGAGTAGTCAGACTGCAAGAGCAATTTCTCCAATTTTCGGCCGTGATAATTGTGTCTGCAGAGAGGGCCGTGTGTGCAATAGTGGATAAATTCGAATCGAAATATTCGATGTTCAATTCGGCTTGAGTTTAAAATGAGCTAAATCAGTCCATTCCACGCAATTCACAGGAATTGGGAATCCGTCGAACCACATTGCGGCGAATTTCGATTGAATAACTTGGCTTAAAACCTCAACAACTGAAGCCTATTATTGATCATTTGTAGCGTCGAAACTTTGCCGATTGACGTTGCTGAGGTTTGAAGAACCGAATTTCATCGAAAGATCATATTAATTTTTGTCAAATTGTTATGCTGCATTTTGGATTATTTTGCCTTTTCGATCGATCAGGTTCCATGGATTCTCCCATTTTGGTGGGAATACATGGTGAAGACACTCTTTGACATATTTTCGGCCGAATTGCGGTCCAAATACTGTCAAAATACAAGGATTTTGTTCTACTTCAGTTTCCGCCGATAGATGCCGGCAGTAGAAATTTTATGGACAAAATTATCGACATGTCAAATTAGATTTGAATCTTTGTTTATTCTAGTTTCTTGTGGAAAGTCGTAGCGTTTGTTGAAATTTGATTTGTATTTTGAGTATTTTGTTCAACGTCCTTGTTTTCCGCGCCGAAAGTATGCCATATGTTTGCTGTGTGAACTCTGAATGAGTATCCAGAACTATTTTAAACTAATACTATTTCTATTTCGAAAATACTTCGTTTTTATGCGAATATAGTTTTTTTAACAATTGTTTATTCTTAGCGGATCAGGGACAGATTTCTAGTAACAAGATAGGTATTATTAGTAATATTGAGAGATCTCTGATACCGTAAATTGCTAATAAATCAACATAGGAGAACGTTAAATCTTGTTGATTTACTATAATCTTACCGGTTGATGAACATAAACTGTTTTAACAGTTGAACAAATGGGGTTTACATATAATGTCCGAACAGATGTCTGATGATTAATCAAAAAGTGAATTGATTTTTCAATAAACTGCTTCATTATATTCTTTTAATTTGGATTTACGAACCACCAACGGTGGAAAGTGAACTTTGTCGCTTGTCAGTTTTCATTTATTCGCTTGTCAGAATCTTCGAAATCGACTCTAGCGGCACCATCGTTAACACAGTGAAGTAGTACATAAAGTACGTGATTTGACAGTTCTAGGTCCATTTTTCGGCCGAAAATTTCAACAGGAATCAGCAGGGAGTTTCGACACCTTGTTATTCTATGCATCTTGCATTTAAGTTCTTCCTGTTTTATGGTTCCGGTTGGACGTCGGTTGTCATTCTTCGAAGCCTAGAGAGAAGTCTAGATTTGATCTCTTTACAATTTTATATATCGTAAAGCGGATTTCTGAAAAATATTAGAGTGGAAGGACGAGGATAGCTGGTTGATTGTAGGTTGTTATGCGCTCTTAGTATTCTCACTCGCTATAACGCGGATTGGAACGCCACGTAAGTCTGACAGTCATTGGCCACGTGTTTCACTGTGTCAATTTCCGACTAATGTGGGATATTTCAGCGTCTCCTTTAAGGCGGTATCCTCGTAGGAATATATTATTTACATAAGGGCCCTGTAGTGGTCTTCAAACATCTGAAGTTCTGAAAAATCATCGCTTGGACTGGTCAGACCTGGTTTTGAAAGATACCCTCCTGGCCTTACGAGCAACATTTTCCTTTTTGAATCCAAATATTGAAGGGATTTCTTGAGAACTAGCGGAGGCAATTCTTCACCAAGAGATCCCATGCGCCTACAGAAGAACTTACAATGTTTGTTCAATATATTGGAGATCTATCTCACCCGCTGTCTTCTTTCATTTTTCATTTTAAAACCATTTCCAATATTAATTAATATGACAATAACAAATACAGGAAACATTCCAAATTGGTGTAGTTGTCCGGAAGTCAAGTCATCACATAGATATAGGCGATTTATTTTTATATATCTAGATAAAAACTGTTATGTTCATCTTAAAAAACTCGATAATTTTTTCCAATGAAACGTTACTTACCACTATACAATCCAGTCCGAAACGAAATATTCTCAAGAATTCTCGAAACTAAGTCCAACGAAAAACTTTAACGACGTTCGAAATAAATGTTCCGTGAGAACATCCACGCTTCTCTCTCTCTTTTCACTCGCGCTACATACGAAGCAATAATCCGCCCCAGATTTCCCGCCGCAAAAAACCTTTTCCTGATCTCGCGATCCACGAAATTCAGAACCCTCATCAATCACGTCCGCCGAAAAAAAAAAAAATGTTTTCACGAAGACGCTAAACGACGGCGCGACGCTACCTCGTTTTTTCGACAAGATTTCGGACTCCCGTACACTTCGCGTCGTCTAAGATTGCAATCTGGTCACGTATGGAACTACCGTGGTTCGTGACTGACAATGAGGGTCCGTTCTGAGAATTTTCTAACCCATACTGATCGTCCCATATGGCTGACGAGAACTTGAACCGTATTATAAAAATAATATAATAATGCTTATTTGCCAAACAAAATAATTTTTTTCCATTTTCATTGAATTGTTTTTGACTTATTTAAAGTTTTATAAAGATTAATAGATTATTATTGAAAGTTTTTTTTGGGTTTTCTCTCCCAAACTCTGAAAAATATCTATAAAATAAAAATTAATTATTTTGTGATTTGCTTCTGCGTAAGAAACACAAGATATTTGTCAGAAGCAATCAATTGAACAATGTTGCCTAACAAAATACAACGAAAAAACATCAACGAAGAAACAACTATATCGTAACGTTTCGGAGTCTACATCAGACTCCTTCGTCAGACGCTTAATGAAAATCTTTAGAATTATTTTGTTGATAGTTATTTTGTGAAATTCAAGAATTGTCACAATTGAATTCTTGAATTTTCATTAAGCGTCTGACGAAGGAGTCTGATATAGACTCCGAAACGTTACGATATAGTTGTTTCTTCGTTGATGTTTTTTCGTTGTGTTTTGTTAGGCAACATTGTTCAATTGATTGCTTCTGACAAATATCTTGTGTTTCTTACGCAGAAGCAAATCACAAAATAATTAATTTTTATTTTATAGATATTTTTCAGAGTTTGGGAGAGAAAACAAAAAAAAACCTTTCAATAATGAGTATACCTCCCACAGTATCCTTTAATGATTAATTAATAGATTATATCGAATAATGGAGATGGCCTATTACACTGAGAGAACAGTTTATTTATAAATAATAAAGTTTATTCATATTAAATAAACCCCTTATTCATATATGGCGTAATAAATATTTATTTGTCCCAAATAATGGATTTGTTTGAGTTTTAAAAATAAATATTTATTGGTGAAAAATTAATATATTTATTAATTATTAATAAACGATTTATTAATAGATGAAACGGTTTATTAATAGATACAAAATTATATTATCATTCAATTACGGTTTATTAATAATAAATAAATGTTATTTATGAGAACTAAATATTTGTTTTGAATGAATATCATTAGTTTATAATGAATAAAGATATATTTATATTTCAGAAAAGAATATTTCTCATAAATATAGGGAATTTTTTATAAGAAATTATATATTCATAAGAAATAATGAATTTATTGAAGGAGAAAAGATATATTTTTATTAAATAACGAATTCTTATTAATAAATATATATTATTCATGAGATAAAACAATGTTCATTCCATGAAAGTCAATAGTTTATACCAAACAAATATAAATTTATATTTAGTAGATTATATTTCATGTAAATAAATAAAATTTATTATAGAATAATTTTATACTATCGTAAATAACAAGTTTTTCACAGTAAATTGAGGTTTTTTTTCGAAAAAAATTATATTTTCCAATAAATATGATTAATTAAATGAAAACTGAAGTGAATGAAAACTGAGGGGAATGAATAATTGAAATCCATCACATTAGCCTTTTTATGTTTCAGTGGAATGGAACTTAATTAAGTTATGTATTATTGAGTCAATCAACAATATATGGGGGTGGTGCATGGAAAATAAAATAAAGGAAATACACAAAACGTAATATTTATTCTATAATGAGAAAACATAACATAGGTTCAACATTAAACTTATAAAAAAAATCAGTCTAGTCTTAGTATACATTCAACAACAAAATGTATTATTTAGTAAATAATGAGAAAAAATACTTAGGAGGTCCAACATTAAACTCTTACAAAAAATAAAATCAGTCTAGTCATAATATGCATTCAACAACAAAACGTAATATTTATTGAATAATTAGAAAATAAACAGGCTCAACATTAAACTTTTAAAAAATATAAAATCAGTCTAGTCAGTACAGATTCAACAACAAAACGTAATATTTATTGAATAATAAGAAAAAAGTATTTAGGAGGTTCAACAGTGAACTCTTGCAAAATATAAAATCAGTCTAGTCTTTACAAGCATTCAACGCAACATAACGTGATATTTATTAAATAATGAGAAAAAGTAACAGGTTCAACTTTCAAAAAATCAAAAAAAGTAAAAATATAATTCGAGTCTAACTATACATTCATCAATATTTTAGTATCAGATAATGGAACATAATTTTTCTTAATTATTAAATTCTTATGAACTCGACTCATTTATGTGAAGCAAGAAATAATAAAATTGTCAGAAACATTTAAATGCAAATAAATTAACAATTTGGTCGAATTATGACTAGGTTCAAGAAATTCGCTCTCACATACACTAAATCAAAAATTACACTTATGGCATTGTCACACCTAAACTTCAGGAACAATTGGGTACATAAAGCTCAACCATTAGGTTGATTTAAACTTCCTGATTCATACATGAAATATATTTATTTCCATTAGCTGAATTGTGGATATGTGTTAGAAAAGGCCAAAAGTCTTCGAGGACATTAACTTTAAAGGTATGGGAAGAAATACAATTTACCTGATAGGCCTGAAAATGATTATCAAAACCGAAACACAAAATTTCTTTGCAATTTAAACGATAATTTTTATTGTTATATTCAATAGATTCTATAACACAAAACACTGGTTCTCCAAAATTATTTCGACCGTATTGACATACCACTCCTTTCTTATAGAGTACTCCATTGATTTTCAACCAAATCGAATATACTTCTCAAATGGCTCAAACCATTTTCAAACAAAACTCCTGGAAATCGGACATTCTGTTCACACACTTATCACAAAACTTTTAGTTCCTATAGTAACTCACAAATACACTATCCTAACCATATCCTAACTGACCGAAGAAAAGGAAAATACTGAATTAGAATTAGAAGATTTTCAGAGTCGCAATTCGCTGTGATGGGGTGGGGTCGGGAACATAAAGATCCGAGCGTAAATAAACACTTATTCAGGTCGAATCAAGATTTATTATTAATAAATAAATGTTGATTAAATGATGATTCAACAAATATTTGTTTGACAGAAATAAGTCAAATTTTAACTTGAAATAATATTTGTTTGGTGGAAATAAATCATTTTGTTATAGTTAATAATATTTTCGAACATGACTTTTCTGTATTAGATTTATTTTCTATTAATAAACCTTTCTAATAATTAATAAATATTGCCTAAATAAATAATATATTTCTGAGGAATAAGCTTAAAATCAAGTGGATCTAACTATTAATAACATTTATTAATAATTAATAAAATTCATTAATAATGAATAAATCTATCCCAAATAAAGAATTATTAATTATTAACCCTAACATTTCTCTCAGTGTAGGAGTCCGGTTGCGAATATTATAAAAATAAACATTAAATTTCAAAGGTGAGCTATCTGAATCTTAGGTAATAATAATTTATACACATTCTAAAATATGACGTAAGTAGGTATTTGAAATGGAATCACGGATTACTAAAAGATGATATCAATTCTGCAGAATCGATCATATTTTTATTTGTGTAGATAGGTACATCCTGAGTTGAATATAAATTTAACATACATATTTTTCTTAAGTAAAATATTCGATTGCTTTCAAAGGATTGTTCAAAACAGTAAGTCTTCAGGCTTTGAATTATTTTTGTCCAAAAGAGAATCAAGAACTTGCGAACAAACGCAAGTTATTACATACATGTTTATTAATAGAACTCAATCCTTTGACACCTATTAAATGTTTTATGAAATTTTCAATCAAAATAATAATCTATGACGATGGCATTCTGGCTTTCAGTTTTGCTCAGGAGGTTTCATATCTCTGGTTTTGATTGAGGGTTCCTTATCCAGGGGCGGGTTGATAAATGTAGTGAAATTTCTGGATTTTTCATCAGACTTTATATCATTCAAAGAAGAATATCTTGAGAACAGTACATTTAGGAGAAATGATGAAGAATACTTTATTTTTTTAAAATTAATGTAGATTCTTATAATAACTTAAGCTAAACTCTCCTGTCTTTATGCTAATTTCTCATAGTTTCTTAAATTCGCGAGTCTATAACTAATAAACGAGTGGAAGTAGGAAAAAACTGTTAACTGGAAATTATGTATCAAAGTTATAGAAATCTTCATCCCAAAATTCATTCCATTCGGAATATCCATGTGAAAGATAGAAAAGAAAAACTGATTTTTTTTTCGAAATTTCAGCAGCCCGTATCTCTTCACCAGAGTCGAATTTGGAGAAATGGTAAATGAAAAAAGTGTTTTGTTTGACGAGAGGAATCTTTGGTCAAAATTAATGCCCAACTTAAAGACCTGGAAGCCGAGCTGCCTCGGGTGAGACAAGCGCGCCAAAGCAGACTGATTTCACGCCAGTGCTTTTTCAACTTTTCTTTTGGAAACAAATTTTCTATACTTTTTAATCACTGCGATATACTAATCGAATTCTGGGAGCTTGTCAATTATATCAATAACCGATCACATAAATTCGTGATATACAGGGTTTTCCAATAAGAGGTGTTATTTTGAATAGTCCGCTATTTCGGTAGATGTCACTTTTGAAGCTGTCATTTTTTTACATTTGACAAGTAGAAACTACGCCATTAATAAAAATGGAACGATACACGCTTCAAGAACGCATTAAAATTATTAAAATTATTAAAATGGTGAAAATTTGGCAGAGACGGTTCGTAAAACTCGAACATTTTTGGGCGTCGTGAAGCACCTTGTCGGACCGCAATAAAGAAATTGGTGGAAAAATTCGAGCTGCACGTCGAGCAACAGTCACGGTGAATGAATTGCGCTATCGATAGATGTTTAATGATTTTTTATGGCCGGAATTGGATGGTATTGATGTGGACAACGTTTACTTTCAACAAGAGGGCGCTTCGTGCCACATAAGCAACGAAACCATTCATCTTTTGCGGGAAAAGTTTCCGGACCGTGTTATCTCTCGAAAATTTTATTAAAAGGATATGGTCCTGTAAGCGTGGTCGTGGTGGTCATTTGCCTGATGTTATTTTCCACTAATAACGGCATAGCTTCTTCTTTATAATGAAATAAACATCCGATCATTTATATTGAAAAATGGCATTTTTCTTTGAATATCAAAATAACACCTCTTATTGGAAAACCCTTTATGTTACCGATTCGGGTTTGGCATTTTGAGATAGTATCGTACATTTCGGCACGAATTTCCGCCATTTTTTCAAACAACTCGATCACGTCCCGAAGTGAAGGGTCCCCTTCGAGTCACGTCCCTGACTATTGCGCTTCACATCTGGAATGAAGGGAGAGTTTGGAAGGATCATCCGACCGCTTAATATATGTATCATACACCGTGCCCTACCGAAGAAATTATTCATGCGGCATTTTCGGGATAAAAATACACGGTTGGAAATACAAGAATGTCGTCTCGTAAACAAACGGACGAGTGACAGTCGTGAATACGTGATGTGTCCAAAAAGGAGCGCGTTTGTATGAAATTTCGTTACACCGATCCAAGCAGGAGACAGAAAAATTCTGAATACATATATCCCTTTCGTATAATGAACGTTTATCCCATTAGTCGAATAGTATTTTAGTGAAATCTAGGCAACACATACACCGCCGTATTCACAAAGCATTGTTAAGTGTTTAAATCTTCGTCCTAACGGAGAACCTCAGTTAAGGAGAAATTCGAAACGCAAACCTCAGTTAACGTATTTGAAAGGGATCACGCAAACTTAGTCTAGTCAACAAGTGCCTTTTAGGACGGAAAAATATGGTTGAGGGCTCCTTCGATTCGTAATCCCATTTAGAAAGTTTTTGACAAAATTCAAGATGCGCTCGCAAAAATTACAAAAGTTATAAACGATTAACTAAAAAAAAGGGGGTTTCGTTTTTTGCTTATATCTCAGAAACTGTTCGAGATATTGCAAATTTGAAAAAAGATTCATAAAGAGGAGGAAATTTGCTAAAAAAAGTCCCAACTCCCGGAAGTTTAGGATGAATATTAATAATTTTTACAGAGGGCTGAAAATTCGTCCGAAAACGGCTATTCCTGTATCTGTAAGCCACGCCCCCTTCGATTACTTTAACAAAAAATGTTATTTATACATATTAAATATTAAAATTCTAATTCAAAAAAATTCAGGCACTTAGGGGATAAAAAAACGAATAATATTCCGTCGGCAATAAAAAACAAATTTTTTTTTAAGATATTACGGAGAAAAATAAATTATGAAAAAAAAATGACTCCTTAATATTAATTACAAGTGGTAAAAAAAAATTGTTAATTAACAAAAACCGAAAACGGAGAATGAAAAAGAAGAATAATTTTTTATGCTAATTTCATTGTTTTATGAACCATCATCGAATATTTAATCGTGTGTTATTTCGATATACACTGGACAACTCCGCCACACAACTGTTTACAAATAAATCCTCTTCCTCGTCTCCAAAGCCCACTTAAAATCTACATAGAAACTAGAAATCAACGACGCCGCGTACGTAAGTAAAATCATTGAGTATATAAATATATACTCAATGGTAAAATCCACCTCTCGCGCTACGGAATTTAAATTTGCTCATCCATTTTCTCCTATCTCTTCGAGATGAAGTCACTTCGGATGAAATGCAGCGTAAATTGATTGAATGGGACGAGCACAGCTCGTTTCCCCTTATCCCGAATAATTCAGGCGCTATCTCACCTGAGAAAGCAGACGAAGAAGTCAGTGTTACGGATTAAACACCCCTCCGAACTCTGGATCGGATCCTCCATCAAAGCCGCCTCCAAAATTGAATCCATCGTCGCTGAAACGGCCCGAAACGGTACTAGCATTAGATATTTCCGATCTCATTCATCCGAATGCCGGGGGCTCGAGAGATACCGATTATTTTCTCAGTCTTATCCGGATACGGAAGAAGAACGAAGCTAGGCCAGAGTGTGAATAACTACGTAATGTTAGTGATGGGACATCTCGAATGAGAATAATCGGACCTCTAGATTATTGAAACCTTTTGACAACTCTCGAGAGATTGTCAAAAATGGGGGTGAATGCATTCGAATGATTCTTTGCGAAGTCGAAACGAGAACGGCAAAGGAAGCTCTCAGCAATTCGAAGTAAAGTTGTCTCTGGGAAATTTATGTGCATTTGATTATTTCTACTTGATGGAAATTCTTCTTCAATAAATAATGATTCAAGTTTTAAATTTCCACAAATTTATGGCTGAAGAAGCCACATTCTCGCCAAACAATTGTCGTTATCGATAAATAAATTACATCACTGCGAGTGCCACCTATAACCTCTACGACTGTTCCCAAGGCGCATCAGTTAAACTCGGAGCTACTAGGGGGATCCGCGGTCTAGCTTCAGTGGAGATGGGAGTGGATTCCAAAAGGGAACCTCGTAAATGGGCGCCAGGCAATTTTAATTCTCCCAGATACCCCAGCGTAATGTTATAATTCCTAAATTTACCAAAAGAATATTCACGCTAAAAACAAACAATTTATACCAGTAGCTTACAACCCAGATCTTTAGATTCAACAAAAAAAAAACCACTGTGAAACCCTGAATAGGGTGCGGCGGAAATTGTACGTAGATATTCTTCCTTGATCCGAATACGCGTCGCTTGAGCTCAGGCGCATCCACGTTTCTTATCTATGATCATATACGATTAACACAAATCTTTCCCCAATTTCCGCTTTACAATAATAATAATTTATATAATCTGATGATATTATGTCAGGTCGTATATAGCATGTATAAGATATATTTTGAGATCTATTTCGAATAACTTGCGTGCTGGCTATTCCTATTCCGTCAATACACCCAGGTATCCTGGTATTCTCCTCTATGCCTATTCCTGAACTTAGTATCACATCGATGGTCTCGCAATACTGTCCTCCTTCCCTCGGTGCTCGTAATCTGCAACCCTGGATTGGATATCCCACAGCGTTGTTTACTGACCACCTTATATATACTCGGGATCTGCAACACTGCGTTGGCTGTCTCACAGCGTTACTTATTGACCACCTTCTATATACTCCAATGCCTCAGTTCTACTCTTCCTAACATAAAAACCCCTGATAGTCGGGGTTGTCCTGTATTAGTTTGCGTCAAAATTAAGTCTGGCCGTGCCTCCACCAAATAATTCTTCAAGCACACAGCAATGTTCTGTCAAAGTCGCCAAGATCCTTCACGTGGTCAACTCGGATTTACGAAAGATCTTTAAATCCTCTTTCGAGATAAGTGAAGGTTACCAAAATCAAACCAATATAACCCTCACTAACTTACGATTTTCGAAACTATATCCAACTAAGAAGATTCCAATAATTCTTACAAAGTTTCGAAAATGCACATAACCAATTGTTTCCTCCGCTGAATTTCCACAAAATAGACCATCTTATCTCACCGACGCCGACTCTGACAAAATTTCATAACGTCAAAACGAAACAATATTGCCAATCCATCCGGTTCTCTGAACACAATTCCCAACACGTCGATTGGCACCACTGAGACTCAACCTCAAATTCACTGACAATACAATTGACAAATTTATCGCAAGCAAAACATAAACAAACCTCTGCCTGGATCAAAAAGGAACGTTACACACCTCACGAGGGAATAAGGGCCAATGAGGAGGCTGATATCTTTGCCAAAGAGCGGCATCTCCTCTAATAGGCCCTGAACCGGCTTGTGGACTCTCCTTCAGGATATAATAGGGTAACCAAGATTCGAGGTTTTGCCGAAATCAGCAATATTTTATATAATAAAGAACAAGAAACAATGCAAAAACGTAAATAAGCTGACAGTATGAAGTTTCCAAAAAGTTTTATCAAGTAGCCCCGTTTTACGGTACTCAAAAGTGTTGCTATAACAACATTTTAACATTAGCTATAGAAAAAATAAGAATTATTTGCAGAAGCTTCATATGCAGTCAGAGTCATTCTCGGTAAGTTCTGGTCCTCTTCAGCCAACTCAACCTTAGTGGAAATTCTTGGCGAGACGTCGTATCCTCCATCCGTCCGAAACAAGTTTAAATATGCAAATGCGGCCATAATATCAGCCGTTTCACTTCTCGTGATCTTTTTGAGGCCACCAATGGCGCCGACGTGTACATATTCGCGTAATCATCCCCGGCGTCATTTTCTCTCCGAAATTTTCCGAGAAATTAATTTTATTTTCTTCGGAGGCTAGGGCGATAAATAGAGAAGTGGGTTAACTGCTCTTGTAAAGCAGGGAGGATTACTTTTGAAGTAAAGTTATAATGGAGATAGTTGGGAGGTTATTATGGGCGAAAAATTGCGAGGAAAATTCTCACTCTAACTCGGGATACGTGAAAAGCATCTCGAAAATCTTGTGACGATGTGGAGGATTATGTGGGCATCATTGGCAATTTTTGCGCGTGTGTTTCGTCGAAATTTCTATATTTTGGAATTTTGAACAAAAATTGACTGAGTAAATTGGACTTTCTGATGAAAATTCGCAGTCAAATAGCCTTTGAGAAAGTAACGCCGGGTTTATGAACTTAGAACTTGGAATTTGACTAGGGCTTCAAACGAGACGAGAGTAGGCGAGAGTATAAAAAATCTCGTCTAGCTCTCGCCAATTCCCAAAAAATTAAGTCATGTTTAAGTCTCGTCTCGTTATCAGTTGTCTCGTCTCGTCTCGCTTGATTCTGAATAACGATAATAAATATTATAATATATAAGCGAAATGGTATACAATAATGAATAATTTTGTAAAACTATATTTATTACGCTGTTATACAAAAATATTTGTACCTACATGTATATCATTTTTTAAATTTTAAACACTATTAATTTCATCTTTTAAATTACTCGATGACCAAGAATTCAGACAAAATCACGCTTGCATCACATCATTTTTCAATGATGTACGTGTTTTTGCCATGATCATACCTGCTGTGGAAAATTATCTTTCAACAGGTACGGATGTAGCCATCAATAAATCATTGGCCATCTTGGAAAGTATAGGAAGAATTTTTCATCACTCTCCACCACTGTAAAATATTTTGATTCCTATTTGCTCTTTCTAACAGCAAATATTCCTCAAACTCAGCTTTCTAATATTTCGAAAGTTTTGTTGACGTTTTAATGTCGATACATTTTTTAATAGAATTGAACAATTTGGTATAGTTCTCAAAGAATACCTTCCCAGTGGGTAGATCATTGAGGGTGTTCTTGGCGTATTCCACATAACACTTTTCGATACATTGAATAGCTTAATTTTTTTTTACCAGTATTATTATACGTTGTTCCACAGATGTATACAATAATTGTTTACATCTTCACTACAAGGAGCAGAAAAGAATAAATTTCTCCAGATGTTCAGATAGAGACGAAATTTTCAAAGCATTGTGATTTAGGGGCAATAAAAGTTTTTTTACTTTTAGAATACCAAAGCACTAATTTTTGCGAAATACCGTATCACCAGAAAAAAAATAAAAAAAATTTCTTCAAAAATATTGTAGTTCAGAATCCGCACATACCTTCGAGCTACCATTTTACAATCGAATACCCAATTTCATGTCGTACAATTTTATATGAGGCGTAAGAATATAGATGGCTCCTGAGTTCACGTCAGTGCTTTTTCTATATTGTAGTTATCCAGTGTATACCTGTTGTAAAATATATATACGAACTTTTTTCGTATTTGCTTCAAAGGCGTAATTTTCATTAAGACACTGGCATATACTTTTATTCACTTTTTCTTTTTTTTTTCTTCTGTTTTTACTACCAATGAAATCCTCATAAATTACCACCATAAAACCACTAATAAATAGTTTAAATTTATATATTTGTTACGAATTTGAGGAGCAGAAAATGTGTGATCGTATAAATTGAAAGTTATTGAAAATCTCCAAACTGTAATCTCACAATAAATCAGATTAAATATAACAGTTAATATTGCCAATTTGAATTAGTAAAGTAAATTAACTTAAGTTAGGTTTCCCAACCCTTAAAAATGGCATATTTCTTGAACAATCCAAAATTTCGTAAAGAAAAAATAACGATTTGAGCAAATAACTATATAAAACATATTCAAAGAAAATTATATCAAAAGATCAGGAAATGAACTCATATACAAATTTTAATAAATTTGCAGAGGTAAAACACCTACAATCTTTAAAATTAGAAATAACAGAGATAGGATACACGTTGCTTTGTTAGCAAGAAATGATCATTCCCTTACTCAAAGCACCTGTTTTGAAAACCCAAACTTTTGATATTCTACATGTTGATAACGCATAACAAAAATTGAATTCGGTGAAAGCTTGAGAAAATTATAATCTAAAAGACTATCAACTCACTTTGTTAGGACCATAGAGCAGAATTATATTAATGTGCACATACCTGCAAAAAAGAAAAAATATTACTGAAAATAACCAACAATTTCTGAAGTATTAGCTGTTTATTGAAAGGTTTTTTTTCTGGGTTTTCTCTCCCAAACTCTGAAAAATATCTATAAAATAAAAATTAATTATTTTGTGATTTGCTTCTGCGTAAGAAACACAGGATATTTGTCAGAAGCAATCAATTGAACAATGTTGCCTAACAAACAACAACGAAACAACATCAACGAAGAAACAACTATATCGTAACGTTTCGGAGTCTATATCAGACTCCTTCGTCAGACGCTTAATGAAAATCGTTAGAATTATTTTGTTGATAGTTATTTTGTGAAATTCAAGAATTGTCACAATTGTGACATTGTTCAATTGATTGCTTCTGAAAAATATCCTGTGTTTCTTACGCAGAAGCAAATCACAAAATAATTAATTTTTATTTTATAGTTATTTTTCAGAGTTTGGAAGAGAAAACCCAGAAAAAAACCTTTCAATAATGGGTATACCTTCCACAGTATCCTTTAATGATTATTAGCTGTTTTTTAATGAAATGTACGATTTATTCAGAACATAAACACGTTCCTTAATGATGAAACTTCCCATTATCAGTAAGATTTCAATGGAACATTTATTTCGAGGAAGCCTTTAGTGATGACATTCAAGATATTTTCGCTCAGTAATGGTTCTGTTAAGGAAAATTTTATTCGACATTAACGCGATATTCATCAATTTATCATATTCGTTCAATGCTAACATATCATCAAGTTAGGCGAAAGTAGGAAAATACTGTTTATTGGAGAATGTGTCATATGTTCATTTAATTCTGAATATACTTAGATGTCAAACCTACAAAAGACAGTTACAGTTAATTTGCGGCCGAAAACTACTTGCCTTCAAAAATAGTCGATTTATCAGTCGCAAAAATATGGAGCCCCTCAAAAAATTTCATCCTACTTATTTACCCCCTATTTGAAAACCCTCTTATGAAGACTTCATCTCAATAAAATGTATAAGACCCAAGTTATCAACCGGAAAGCCCTCCGACGTAATATTTAGGTCCCAAGAGCGTTTGTCCACTTGCCAGAAGTGAGTTAGAAAGCGACATAAGAGTGATTTACGACACATGCTGAGAAGAATGGAACGCGGAAAACCTCGACCAGCAAACGTGATGCGAAACTGCTTTGAAGTTCACAACTTCCTATTTCCCGGAACAAAAATATACTCCTTTCATTTCCATTACAGCAACCATTCCTCACCATTCTGAAGAAAAAAGTAATTCTGCTCAGGAAAACTCGGTGTAATAGATTCTATTTAGTAATAGATTGGTTTTAGCGAACTGACATGTGGCAAATAGAAAAATGATTCATCTAGTTATTGGTCAACAGTTTCGGATGAGAAAAATTCTCAACATTGAGGAATTTCAATTAATTTTTCGCCGATAGGTTCCTATTTCAAATTGGCAAAATTTTTCGGATAATAGCCAATTCGACAACTGACAGGTGATTTGATCCACTGTATAATAAACCTCACACTAAACAACACTATCAAATTCTACTAAATCATTTAGAAAATCTTCTCGAAACTTCTATGGGCTGAACTGATACTTCATAAAGCATAATTCTACATTAGGGGCCATAGAATATCTCCTTGAATGTAATTACTTTTCCTGTTATGAAATCAATTTGAATGATGTAGGTGAAATTTACGACGATTGTATCGGTTGCTTATGACGACGAGATGTAAATGAATTACTTACATCGTTAGAGATGTAAATAATTTTGAATATTCTGTGGAGTTATGAATTCCAGTTCCTTCATCGAATTTACCATGGCAAATTCGATTAAGGCAGTCCAATACAGAAGAATGGACAATAGAACATACGCGCAAAAGCTTCTGACTTCACGTCAGTGCTTGAACCAATTTTTTATTTTTCTTGATTTTTTTGAAATTTTTTAGGGGTACGGTTCTTACAAAATTTTAAACACGTCCTTATGTTGATTTTCTACTACTAGTTACCAAGCTTCAATTCGATCGAATATTTATTTTTTGATTTATCAAGGAAATAATATTCCAGGTGGGTACAACTCGGAAACCGCTAGACCGATTATGCCCTAAAACGAACTCAACTCTCCCATTCGGATACGCAACCTACCCTGAAAATTGCAAGTCCCTATCTCCTTTCGTTCGAAAGTTATCGAGGCAACGGTCACCCATCTACTGAACTCACACAAGGCTGCTCGAATCTCCAAAAATATTCAACCGATCGTGTTAAAACTTGGCAGTAGAGTTAGGCTCTAAAGGTTCTTGCAAAATTTCAGCAATTTCAGACGAATAGTTACTGATATATCAAATTTTTCTTTCAATTTTCAATGATTTTTTAAAAATTTTCTACAAATACTATCCTCACGAAATTTTGCAAGAATTTTCGCGTTGGCATTCTACAACTAATAACCATGTTTGAATTCAATCGGTTTAGTATTTTTCGAGTTAATGAGGAACGAAAAACAACCAAATTTCAGATGGCTATAAATCCAAAACCGTTTGGCCGATTATGCTCATAAACAAATTCAAATGTCGCATTCAGATGCACAACCTAACCTGAAATCTTCAAGCCGCTATCTCTTTCCGTTCTCAGGTAATCGTGACAATAAAAATATTTTTTAATAATTTTTTAATAATTTTCTAGCGATACGATTCTCACAAAATTTCACAAACGTGCTTAGGTTTATATTCTACAACTATTCACTAAGTTATAATTCGATCGGATCTATATTGGTTGAAAACAAAATTATTACTCGGAAACCATTGGGCCGCTTATGCCCATTAACGAACTTGTCCGTCGTATTGAGATGCGTCACCTACCCTGAAAATTTCAAGTCGCTAGCTCTTTCCCTTCTCAAGTTATCGTGGCAACGGCCGGACGGCCGGCCAGACAGAATCAAATTTGACCTCGACTTCTTCATTGGGGAGTCAAACCAAATCGTTTGAGTCCATTTTCGTAAAAAAACTCGAAAGTTACAGACATTTGGGCAAAATGATAACGCGATGTTCCCCAGAACATACGCGCAAAAATCAAGATATCGGCTTTTACTGGATATGGCGATGAAATACGTCACCCTGTATATGGAAGATCGGCTAGAGCCAGAGTTTCACGTAGAAGATATTTCGTCACTATGAAACTTTGAACAAGAACAAGAAAAATTGTCCGAGTTCCAGAGGACAAAGGAAGAAATCACAAATTCAAGACTGAATCCGCACATAAATTCGAAATGAGGACAGAATCTTTCCGAGAAGTAGAATCATGAAATTTCATTTCGACCATTATTGTCGTGGAAACTCGCAACAGAAAAGAGGCTAAAAATTGATATACCTGGAAGGCGGTACTTTTCGCTTTTGCTGCGCTCCTAAAGTTCCCGCACGTTCTACGTCCATTATGAAATATTTTCGTGAGCGGCATACTCTGTGTACAGATCATTATTTTCATCGTTTTCCGCCGTTACGACATCATGTTGCGGATTGGATGTGAACATATGCTGGGTTTGTTGAGCCGGCAGCGAAAGGTTTTCACTTTATATAGAAGAAAATGCGGAAGATATACGTAATATTTAAAAATTTTCAGAGGTACCTATATTGGATTCTTTGTAATACATATTAAAAGTACTCAAGTCAATTAGAAAAATGGGGTTTTCCGAGAGCTCGTTCATTTGATGATCAATACAGGGTTTCCCAAGTTCGAGTGCCTATTAGACGTTTCTGGAGAACTGGACATATTTGAAATCTGAAAATTGGGATTATGATATTGGTTGTAATTCTCTACAGAGCAAAAATATTTTCGAAGCCCAAGCACTTCCGGTTATACAGGGAGTTAAAATAAATTTGATGAAAATTTTTTTTTTTAATTTTGTACTCCTGGTATGTTCAAGTATTCAATGCTGAAAACATTTGTGTTAAAACCATTGTATTCATTCGAATAGTTCTCAAAATATCGAAAAAAAAACGGAAAAAAAGTAAAATATTGTTAGTCAGTATTATGTTCATTATTCTTATTTTAAACATCCTGAACGTAAACCGTTTTTACAACATCGAAGAGGAAGAATGTGGAAAGGTCATGCATCTATTGAATTCCAGAAATATCATCACAGAGTGTTTCAAATTTTGTGTCGAAACTTGCGATAAAAAATTGGCCTGAACTTCTGTTATTCAAATTAGATCCATATTTTTTATGATTGCGTTTGATTCTACGGTGAAAAATAATGATAGTTTTCTAACATGATTATGCTCCTAAATTCAATAATTTCGGATTTTTTTTATATTGAATTTAGAAGCATAATTATGTTAGAAAACTATCAATATTTTTCACTGCAGAATCCAACGCAATCATAAAAAAATAGGGTTCTAATTTGAAAAACAGAAGTTATGGCCAATTTTATATCACAATGTCCGACACAAAATTTGAAACACCCTGTAATGATATTTCTGAAATTCAAAAGATGCATGAGCTTTCCACATTCTTCCTCTTCGATGTTGTAAAACCGGTTCACGCTCAGGAGTTTTAAAATAAGAATAATTAACATATTTGACTAATTTTCCGGTTTTTTTTATATTTTGATAACTATTCGAATGAATACAATAGTTTTAACAAAAATGTATTCAGCATTGAATACTTGAACATACCAGGAATTCAAAACTTGAAAAAAGTTTTTTCATCAAATTTATTTTCACTCCCTATATAACCGGAAGTGCTTCGAAAATATTTTAGCTCTGTAGAGAATTTCAAGCAATACCATAATCCCAATTTTCAGATTTCAAATATGTACAGTTCTCCAGAAACGTCTAATAGGCACTCGAACTTGGGACACGCTGTATACAGGATGAGTCTTTAAGTTCTACATCGATTTTAATTATCAATTCCTCCCATTAATGAAACTCTTTCTTCTTCTTCTTTCCAAATGCAATTAGGTAACAAGATACAGGCTGTTGAAATTTCAGAAAAAAACAGGGTTTGGAGCGCTTGTTCAATAGGACAGAGTGCCTATCAATTTGCCAAATGTCTTTAATTGTCGAATTTTTGGCTGAAAATGGTCTCAAACTATTAGAAAGGGTTTAGTTTAAGACCAACTATTCCGAATCATTCGAAAAATACTGATCTGAACCAATTAAAGCTCACCGATTTGTTGAAAAATACCGACAAGGAGATTCATGCAAAATTCATGAAAATCGCATAACTAAAAAAAAAAAAATTTAAAAAAAACCTCAGAAACTATGTCAGATATCGTTGCAATTTTGCGAGAACCTTCAAAACCTCATTTTACAGCAAAGTTCGAGATCTAAACTCGAACGGATCCATATTGTTGTAGATATTGGCAAAATATCGAAATATTACAACGATTATCTATACATTCGAACATGCGTAAAAGATAGGTATTGGACGTATTCTAATGAATTAGAAGGAATCTTTTCGGAATTCAGAATATGGAATATGATATCTGATTAGTTGAATTCGTAGGTCAGTTCCATGTTCTAAGATTGAATTAAATAATAGCCTGCACCTACCATAGAAGATCCACGATTCCAATGATTTCATAGATTTTTAGTGATATTTTTTGAATTATATCTACCGCTAAAATTGTAGAGCGAAGTTCTAGATTTAAACTCGATCGGATCAATATTATTGAAAGTATTGTGAAACTATTATTTTTTCCTGGAAGTCTATCTGCCTTGGCGTGCTCTGGCTATGAACAAACGCGCCAAAGCTCCTGAACTAAGTGCTTTTCCAACTAGTTATTCTATTACTTATTACAATATCCAATTGATTCCACTATAAGATTCTACAATTTCATCATCGCCTACTCTCACATTAAAAGTTACTTAAATATTCTAATTAATCTATTAACCAATGAATGGTAAAAATATCGACTAATGCTTAAATGTTGATTAAAAAGTATGACCACATACCCGATAACTTTTTAACGAAAATTATTAACCAAATTTATAAATTCAGTGTTTTTTTCTCCCAAATTCTGAGAACAAAAACATTAAATAATGAACGCACCTTTAATGATTACCTAAATTTATACTTGTATAATACAATAATAAATACTCCGACCACATTCATTAATTTCTTGGGTTTAGAGCACATTTGGTGTTATTCCAATCCAATTTAAACATGGTCGTTTTCGGGAAATTTCGTGAAGGTCCTAAATAGAAAATTTAAAAAAAACCCATTGAAACAACATCTGCATCTCACAAACTATCCTTCCGATATCGCTGAAATTTCGCGAGAGCGTTCAGAATTTTCGAACGGAAAGAGATAGCGACTTGTAATTTTCAGGGTAGGTTTCGCATCCAAATGGGACAATTCGTTGTTGAGCATATTCGGCCAAACGGTTTCGGAGTTATATCCATCTTAAATTTTTTTGTTATTTCCTTAATCCGATCCAATTAAAACTCGGTAATTACTTGTAGAATGCCGACGCCCTAATTGTCGAGATATCGTATCACTAGAAAAGAAATACAAAAATTGTTTTCTTCAAAATTATTATATTTCATAAACTATTCTTCAGAATCCCCGCAAATTCTGCACATACCTTCGAGCCACCATTTTACAATCGAGTACCGAATTTCAGCCCGATCGACTAAGTATGACGCGCGCAAAAGCTGACTAAATGTCAGTGCTTTTTAATTTTTTTTTTTTCACATTGCACAATTCCAATTTTCTATTTCAGGAAATAATAAACCATAACGGTCCACTCTGAAAAGGGGAAATATCGCACAATACGAGGTGGACCTTTAATTATTCCGGAATGTTTAAATTTACATCCCTCTGTGTCCTCGAATTACCGACCCCAAAATGACGTTTGAAACGAATAAAAACCACAGCGCATAGCAACTAATTTTACTAGAATCGTGTTTATTCGTAGGGGCAGATCGAATGGGTAGAGAAATTTCCGTCGAGTCTGTTTATTACTCGCCAATTGTCTGAATTTTATCGGTAATTGTTCGGTCAATACGCGAGGTTACGCTCCTATTCAGCGGCAAGCCTTGCCATCAATAATGATTTTATGCGTCCAACTATACTCCATTCACTCCCGGTTGGCCATGATTTAGGTCTATCACGTTTTTGTAACTAACGCAGAGGCAGGTTGGCACTGCTGAAATATCGTCAAGGTCAAAACAATTCGCCGAGACGTTGCCAATTTCTACTCTCAAACTTAACATAATCATAACATTAAAATCTGCAATAGGAAAACTTCATTCTGACATGTTGAACTCTCGAATGAAATCGCTTAGTTTCCTATCAATATATTTTTTTAAGGTATAAGAATGACTCGGGTTTTGTAGTACAACTACATTTTGAAACTGGTGTATTTCAAGTTGTCCAACGAGGTATTTAAATGTCTTCTTGAGAAAAGTGGGGAATTCCATAAGTACGTCTGTTCTTTAAGAAGGTTTCCTGCTGGGTTATTCAGGTACTTTTATTCTCTTGTCAAATGAACTATCACAAAGTAACGAACTACTCTATCCATTATTGCGCGTATGTTCTGGGGAACATACGCGTTATAGTTTTGCCCAAATGTCTGTAACTTTCGAATTTTTTGAAAAAAATGGTCTCAAACGATTAAGTTCGACTCCCCAATGAAGAATTCGAGGTCAAATTTGATTCTGTCCGGCCGGCCGTCCGGCCGTACGGCCGTCCGGCCGTTGCCACGATAACTTGAGAACGAAAAGAGCTAGCGACTTGAAATTTTCAGGGTAGGTGGCGCATCCCAATACGACGGACAAGTTCGTTAATGGGCATAATCGGCCCATTGGTTTCCGAGTAATAATTTTGTTTTCAACCAATATGAATCCGATCGAATTGAAACTTGGTGAGTAGTTGTAGAATATGAACCTAAGCACGTTTGTGAAATTTTGTGCGAATCGTATGGCTACAAAATTATTAAAAAATTATTAAAAAATATTTTTGTTGTCACGATAACTTGAGAACTGAGAGAGATAGCGGCCTCAAGTTTTCAGGTTAGGATGTACACCACAACTCGACATTTCAGTTTGATTATGAGCCTAATCGGCCAAACGGTTTTAGAGTTATAGCCATCTGAAATTTTATGAAATTTTGTGGTTTTTGTTCCTCATTAACTCGAAAAATACTGAACCGATTAAATTCAAACATGGTTGTTAGTTGTAGAATGCCAATGCGGAAACGTTTGCAAAATTTGGTGAGGATAGCATTTGTAGAAAATTTTAAATAAATCTTTGAAAATAAAAAAAAAAAGTTCTATATATCAGTAACTAATCGTTCGAAATTGCTGAAATTTCGCAAGAACCTTCATAACCTAACTATACTGACAATTTTCAAGTTTTAATACGATCGGTTAAATATTGTTGGAGATTCGAGCATTCTTGTGTGAGTTCAGTAGATGGGTGACCGTTGCCTCGATAACTTTCGAACGAAAGGAGATAGGGACTTGCAATTTTCAGGGAAGGTTGCGTATCCGAAAGGGAGAGTTGAGTTCAATTGTGGGCATAATCGGTCTAACGGTTTCCGAGTTATACCCATCTGGAATATTGTTTCCTTGATAACTCAAAAAATAAATATTCGATCGAATTGAAGTTTGGTAACTAGTAGTAGAAAATCAACATAAAGACGTGTTTAAATTTTTTTTATTAAATATTTAAAACTGTAATTAGTTCTTTGAAATACCATTGAATGAAGAAATTCTTGTAAGTTAACAAAATATCTTTATTTGAACAATAAAAAAATATCATTTTATTAAAATGATATTTAGACTATCCAATTGCTTATTTTTTTTATAATATTTTTGCTGTAAGTCAGTATAGCTTAGAACTTTCAAAGTTTCAATGTTTCTTGAATTATAGACTTTACAGAATAAAATAGGTAGGTATACTTCTAATAGCTTAGAACTTTCAAAGTAACTTCCAACAATATTAATTTAAATGATATTATAAATAAAAAAAAATTGGTTCAAGCACTGACGTGAAGTCAGAAGCTTTTGCGCGTATGTTCTATTGTCCATTCTTCTGTATTGGACACCCTTAATCGAATTTACCATGGTAAATTCGATTAAGGGTGTCCAATACAGAAGAATGGACAATAGAACATACGCGCAAAAGCTTCTGACTTCACGTCAGTGCTTGAACCAATTTTTTTTTCAATAAAATTTCAACACTTGATTCTTGATTTCCATACAAGAAAATAGCATAATTGAATCTTCCAACCAGTTTATATACGTGAAATATTTCCAGTAACAACAGAGGAAAAACCTTCTTCTGCAGTCGCCAGGACTGTGGAATTATTGAATTCACATAATATCTTCTCAAATTCATTATTTTTCCGAAGTAAATTCACATTGTGAAAAATACGTAATTACTACGACTTCTATGTAGAGAGCACAACGTTGCGTAGTTATCTGACAGGAAAATGACTATAACAATTTCAAAATATACATGGTGAAATGTGTCAAATTTTCATGGCCAACCGGGAGACTTTATAAAAGTGAATGGAATATATGTGGAATTCTAATAATTGGCGAGCTCCCATGCTTATCCCATGCTTATTTCCCCAAACTGAGTTGTCCGTGCACATAATTGACATGAATATTCATTTAAAACCTCACAATATCGGCTCAGCACTAGACACATGACCGATAGTCCTAAACCACTCCAAACATAACCCATAGAACACAAAAACAGCAACTTCTCCTCTACGCATGCGCAATCCACTCGCAGCTGAAAGTCTTCTCAAAATCACACACCTCACAAAAAAACTCATATTCTGCAATACTAGTGGTTCAGGAGTATCACGTCTTGAATCCACGCATGCACAGACCCGCACCAGTGGATTCTATGGAAGAATAGCATCCTCCACCCCCAAAACTCCAACGCTCTCCGAAGAAAACTCGAGCAGTTAAATTATTTCTCGTCTGCTTATGAGAATAACAAAAAATGCCCAAAAGAGGCAGTTACACCCCCAGTCGTTCACGGTTCAGACAAATTTTGAAAACCAATTTAAAATTCCACACATCGTTCACGCATTTATTCAATTGCCACGCTAGTTACTGCTCCATATTTTAATCAGTTGCCCTCATACATATCGCATCGATTCAGATAAAAGCGCAAAAAAAAGTATTTACCAGATGTTATATACTCGTATTCCTCGTAGGAATTCGAACTGAAATAATTTGTCCAGTTCGGAAGTTCAAAATTATTAATTTTTTTGTTAGGCTACTAGTGGTCTGTTCTCACTGAAATTTTGCACACTCCAAAGGGTCATCATTGGCCACCGAAGTGCCAAAATTGAACTCAATCCGATATTTGGTTTCGGAATTCCAAGCAAAATATTCCGCTAATAGTTGAACATTTTTTAAATTTTGTCTACTCATGCTATCCCCACGAAATTTTGTTCAAGTGTTTCCGTCGGTACTTAGCATCTAACTACCGAGCTTCAATTCAATCGGATAAGTATTTTTCGAGATATAGTGAGAACAAAATTTCAATTTCAAATATTTGACTTTTTTTTCTAGTTTATAGCCATCCAATCACTAAAAAACTTCACTATGAAGGCCATGATTCTACAATTTGATGCTAAATTTCAGATAGATCGAGTGATCGGTTTCGGAAATATTCTTGAACAACGTTTTTAATAAAAATGGCCATAACTCTGAAAGGGCTCGGTGGATTTTGCCCATCAACGAACTTGTCCGAGATATTTACGTTACAGAACTACCCTGCAAATTTCAACGCTCTAACTCGTTTCGTTCGAAAGTTATCGTGCTGACGGCCGGACCGGACGGACAGAATTGAATTTGACCCCGGATTATTCATCAGTGAGTCGAACTGAATAGTTTGAGACCATTTTCGGAAAAAGAGAGCTTGGTCTCCTCACGTATCTCTGGTGCTGCTGAGCTTATTCGCCACCATTTGTTATTCTGTTAACGCAATGTAATTGGTTTCATTAAATAATAATGAATATCTAGTTAACACTGGGTGAGGTGCAAACAAGTCCGAAGAGACATATTCTTAAAATAGCATCCCCTATCTGCCCTTTCAAAAAACTCCATGAAGTTTGACCCTGTACAGTAATAGTTCCAATTAACAATGTTCAATCGTTGAATGTGATCATTAGAGATGTAACAGAAGAAAATTCCATTATCCGCATGAAAACGACGAATTCCTGCCGGTACTCCGACAAAATCCTCCCAAGCCCAAAAGAAACAATACACATCGCTGTTTAAACCCTTCAGACCACGCCATCACTAGCTAATTCAAGCCAAAACCTGAAAAGATTCAATTACGATAGACCGTATGAATAAACAGCACTCCAGATACTACATACGAGCCTGCAACACTCCAGAGTCCCAGCGCAATTGACAAAAGAATACGCGAGCATTCCGTAACCTACTTGATTCTCCGTCAAGCTTCCATGTTCTGGCAACGAGCATCAACACGTCGGAAAACGAACAAAGGATACCGTGAGAGGAAGCCCTTGAATTCATTACAGTGTTATTTGTTCGGAGTATGGTCTTCGCATTTAAAAAAAACTTATTTTCGTATTAGAGCTGGTGTAGTTGATATAAACATAACTTCAAGTAGCAAAATCATAATTGAATTGCTGAATAGTACTGTTTTCCTAGGATTCTACTTAAAATATATTTCCAAGCTCACCTCACTGACAGATGACAACGAACCACGGTGTAAAAGTCACAGAGAACGAATGAGCAACTACTGACGGAATCACAGAATATGACATTGTTCAACCACGGTAGATTTGCGGGTGCAGCGGCCATTGACGCCATGTTGGTTTTCATCGAAAACTTCCGAATTGAAATTAATGGAGTAAGTATCATTTCTATGGCGTGAGACAAATTCGAAACGTGTTACTCTTTCGATTCCACTACAAGCACTGAACTGAAGGACATCCTAGATTGGAATACGAAGCTATCGAATGCTTGTTTAGGAGTTTGCGCACTAAAGGTTGCGTCAGCACGAATGTCTGACGTAGCTGAAGTACTTTATGTATAACTGACATAAAACCTCTGTTGTTTTTCTCATCAGAAGATGTTCTTGTATTTTTCTCCTCTCAATGTATAAAACGATATGCACTTGATGGTTACTGAAATTTGACAATCAAGTACCAATAAGAGTTTAGTTCACTTTGGATCCAAGTGCAGGCCAAACCGAAGTATATCCAGGTTGGTGGAGATACTTCGGTTTGGCCTTGGTACTCCTTTCAACATATACTTCGCCTGATTTCCTTAATATTACCTGTCGTATTGAACGTACCAAACTAATTAGCTAGAAGAAATGTATTAGTAACTCAGCCAGAGATCCATTGACAATTTCTACAAACTACGGAAATAAGCAACAATCAGTTAATTCTAAACATATTAAAACAAAATAAAATGCATTCCTATAAAATGATACCTCGCTCTTGGAAGACGAGTTTGATAGGAGAACTTACAACAACAATAATTTATATGTTCTGAGGATATTATGTTCAGGTTGTATATAGCATATATAAGATATAGTTTGAGGTCTATTTCCAATAACTTGCGTGCTAGCTATTCCTACTCCGTCAATCTACTCATGTACCCTGGTATCCTCCTCTATGCTTATTTCTGAACGTAGTATTACGTCGATGGTCTCGCCATACTATCCTCTTTCCCTCGGTGCTCGTAATCTGCAACCCTGGATTGTATGTCCCACAGCGTTGTTTACTGACCACCTGGTATATACTCGGGATCTGCAACCCTGCGTTGGCTGTCTCACAGCGTTACTTATGGACCACCTTGCCAAAGCCTCAGTTCTACTCTTCCTAACATAAAAAACCCCTGATAGCCGGGGTTGTCCTGTATAAGTCTGCTTCAAAACTAAATCTGGCCGTGCCTCCAACAAATAATTCCTCAGATACACAGCAACGTTCGATCAAAGTCGCCAAGATCATTCACGTAGTCAACTTGGATTTGCAAAAGGTCTTTAAATCCTCTTTCGAGATAAGTGAAGGTTACCAAATACCAATATAACCCCCACTAACTTAATTCGATTTTCGAAACTATATCCAACTAAGAAGATTCCAATAATTCTTACTAAGTTTCGAAAACGCTCCATCCGCTGAACCTCCACAAAATGGACGACCTTATCTGACCGACGCCGACTCTGACCAAATTTACGAAACAATATTGCCAATTCATCCGGTCCCTTGAACACAATTCCCTATACGTCGATTGGCAACACTGCGACTCAACCTCAAATTCACTGACAATACAATTGACAAATTTATCACAAGCAAAACATGAACAAACCTATGCCTGGATCAAAAAGAAACGTTACAACTAGCCCATACTTTATATTTGAAAAATTGGGGGTTGTACCTGTCGAAGGGGTGAATGATAATTTAAAATTTAAATTTGACGAGTTTCGGAATTTTCCATAAATATGTACAGTAAGATAATGAATTTATTCCATTCTACATTTCCACACTGTATCTAGTTTTGTATACGTGATAAACCATCCATGTGTGAATGAAATAATTGTTAATTTGAAGGTTAATTCATTTTTGTAATTCATTAAATTTTTGTATAGTTTCGTCTCTTTGGGCGGTAAAATTTCACTCCTTGGATCTCATTATACCAATAACTGATTCAAACCAACAACCCTGTTTTAAAATCCCGTAAATTCTTCAAGAACTGAAAAGATCTCAGATAACATTCCAATCCCAAACACCGGTTTATCCAGTCACGCATCTCATAACATCCCTTTTTTCTTTCAGGATCGGTCGTGGCATTTCCCGGA
This sequence comes from Halyzia sedecimguttata, assembly GCA_937662695.2. Lineage (NCBI taxonomy): Eukaryota > Metazoa > Arthropoda > Insecta > Coleoptera > Coccinellidae > Halyzia > Halyzia sedecimguttata. The sequence continues at coordinate 100,188,516 of OW569413.2, read as the reverse complement.
GCCAACCTGCGCTTCGGGAGCAGCGCCGCCAATGCATCATCCAACTCCACCAAGGTTTTCGAGTGTCATCCTGGCGGCACCGCAGAGGCGGCCCTGATATTCGCCCTAGGGACAATGGGGATGGCTGCAAACCTCGCCCTCATGGGGGTCATCCTGGCAAACAGACAGCTCAGAAGGTAAGTCTGGGTCATACAGGGTGTCCCAATAATACCACGCGAAAGTGACACTGGAGATAGATTGGCATTAGGTCTATCAGATAGCATCAACATGACCTCAGTAAAAGTCCGCTGGTTTTCGACATATCACCACTTTTGTGTATTTTTTAAAAATCTCCAGTTTTCGGTCTATTATCGCCTAGCATTGCTAGAAATTACTTCAAACTCATGTTTTTTTTCTACCTAGGCTATCCTGAATAGTTGCTTTAAACAATGAAGTAATAACTTCACCGACAACTAGAACAAAATCCTTCAAAAAATGTCTAACTTGTTGTATTTTATGCCGAAGTTAAAACGTTAACTTAAGTTTGACTGACTGCTTATATCAGACTGAATTGACAAATAATCGCAAAAACTGGTCCATTTCATGCCCTTTTCAAAATGATACAACACTACCAATTTTTTTAATCAGAAACAGAATTGCTACTTATTAAAAAAAACCAAATCCCTTATCGGCTATCTCGCTCCCACATTCATTCTTTTGTAACATGGAAACCGGTCCGACTTTCACAGACTACTGGTCTTCGAATAGTCTAGACCAGGGGTCACCAAATGGAGGACCGCGGTCCGGATGCGGATCGCGAACCTTTTTTTTGCGGACCATTTTTCCAGAAAACATGTATTCTTGATTAAAAAAATTCAGATAACTTTTCGTTTTATTTATTAATTATAGATATTGGATTTAGAATAACTGCTAGTCAAATTCTTATGCCATCATAATGCTATCAACGACCCGCGATTGATTTTGTGAACGGACCTCCAATGAAACTAATTGGTGACCCCTGGGTTAGATACTAGAGAAAACTTTTTGGCGTTTGACGGATTTACTCATTTCCTAATATTTTCCGAACGGATAGAGATACAGAGGAAATAGATACATAAATCTAAACGTCGTCCACCGACCAATCATCGAGCTGTGAAAATCATAGATTTCGGACGGGAAAGAAGAATTTTCCTTCGATTCCGGGTCAAAAATATTTCTAAGTGCCGACCCAAAAAATTTTTTTCATGGTATATCTATACGGAGCTCGTGTCTAGTTAAATCGAGGTCGCTGATCACGAATATGCAATTAGTTTTTCCCTAAGTGGCGTACTTTGGGAAAATTTTCACTTAGAGTGAAAAAATGGACGAAAATAGGTCAATTTTGGAAGTTCACACCGCCCAAAAAAATCGGAGTAAGGTGTTGTTGATTTTTGCCCTCATATATGGATCCTTTATCTACTGAATATTCCAAACAGAAAATGTCCAGGCCGTACTATTCCGAAATTATGATTTTTTTCCCAAGGGTCTGTTTTTTGGAAAATTCATTTCGCGGTATTTCCGCGGAAAATTCTCTAATGAAAAATCCGATCATATATTCGTAATCTACGGTCCCGAATTAGTAAATGACGTAATTTGCATCGAAATCGGAGACCAGTCGAATTTTGGGAATTTTTTAATACATTAGCCTTAAAAAAATCCCATTTTTCGAGAAAAATTTTTTGACGCAAAACTATGAAACGGGTACTTATTCTTATAGATTCGGGGCCGTAGATTCCGAATCTACCATCAGATATTTATTACAAAAATTTTCCGAGGAAATATCGCGGAAAGAATTTTCCGAAAAATAGACCCTCGGGAAAAAAATCATAATTTCCGAACCGTACGACCTGGATATTTATTGTTCGGATGATTCGATAGATAAAGGATCCAAATATGACGTAAAAAATCAGCAACACCCTACTCAGATTTTTTTTGGGCGTTGGAAAGTTCCAAAATTGACCTATTTTCGTCAATTTTTTCACTTTAAGTGAAAATTTTCTCAAAGTACGCCACTTAGGGAAAAACTAATTACATATTCGTGATCAGCGACCTCGATTTAATTAGACACGAGCTCCGTATCGATATACCATCAAAAAATTTTTTGGGTAGGCACTTAGAAATATTTTTGACCCGGAATCGGAGGAAAATTCTTCTTTCCCGTCCCAAATCTATGATTTTCACATCTCAATAACCAAATTTTCCCCGATTATTGGTCGGTGGACGACGTTTAGATTTATGTATCTATTTTTTCTGTATCTCTATCCGTTCGGATTAGATATTAGGTAATGAGCGAATCCGTCAAACGCCAAAAAGTTTTCTCTAGTATCCAACACATACAAAAATCTACAATTTTCCGATTAGGTCGACGCGGCTTTGGTTATTCACTAAATCGGGTACGCAGATCACGAATCTGTAATTAGATTTTCCGTATCTCGATTAGTTTCGGAGCAATACGAAAAAAGTCGCAATTTCTGGCTCTACCGGAAAATGGACTAATCAGTCGGATTTTTCGCCATATTACCAAAATTAATCGAGATACGGAAAAACTAATTACAGATTCGGAATCTACGCCCTCGATTTAGTGAATAGCCAAAGCCGTGGCGCGATCTAATCGGAAAATTCTAGATTTTTGTATGGGTTAGAATCTAGACAAAGGACTCACAGCTCTGGCAATGTGTTAGTTGTTGTATGCATTTTATCAATATTTCACAGGAAATAGGTCATAAATACTTCTACAAGGGTTGAAGTATTACAAGATATTTTACTTGCAATTATCTTTTCGTGGAAAATATTAATTTCAAGGGTGAGACCACCCATGCAAAAATAAACCAGTTAACCCAAAACATTTAAGTTTTACAAGCGAGCTGCTTTGTTTAGAAATACAAATGAGCGCTTCCCAACATGTGAAGTCATGGGACGCAACAGTGGTGATATCTCGAAAACCAGCGGACTTTTACTGAGGTCATGTTGATGCTATCTGATAGACCTAATGCCAATCTATCTCCAGTGTCACTTTCGCGTGGTATTTTTGGGACACCCTGTATACGCCAATTGCATTTACTACTAAATTTGCAAAAAAAAAAACTGTAGAGATCCCCGAAGTAACTGATCATAAACTCGAAAATAGCGGTACGACTCTGAAATAACTGTTTGTCGAATTGAATCGCTCCATCCCCGTCCGATAGCGACATATGCGACAATTCCATATCTCACCAATCCGAATAAGGTGAAGATTGATGCGGGACATCATAAAATCCCAGGACCACAAAGCGCCTCGATCCCTTGGAGTTACCGGCGACCCCGTCAAATCGGGAATTCCTAAAATGCCCATCATTGTGTTCACCCCCAAAGATCCTATTTATTCATCGCATTCTCCTATCCGAGATGTAACCGATCGATCGTACGTACGGAAAGCGCCAAATCCGATCCGATTGAAACGTAGTCTCGAAGAATGAAACATGGTTAGCAATTTCCCGAGTCGTGGCCTGAATAAGATCCAGGGGAAGTACACAAATTTCTAGACGAGGGACTTGATTGATTTTGGCGGTTAGACAGATCGAAACGAATACTACGCTATTGTTTTTTTTCTGCGAACAAACCATTGGATGCGAGCACATTTTCGTTCCATTTATCTGGGAAATTCGATGTTCCATTTATCTTGGGATTCCAAGCGGAGAACACAATTCGACATCCGATGGTTTTTTTCTACATATTCTTTCCCGAACAGAAATATTAATAAAATGAAATTTTTAAATTCTCTATCAGTGCTTCTGCGTTAGAAACACTAGATATTTGTCAGAAACAACATATAGAACAATGTAGCCTAATAAACAGTATCGAAACAACACCATCTCCACCTTTATTTCCTTCAATAGCAGGAAGAATCGGAATCTCAGAGCTCCGGTCCTAAATGGCCAGACCCTGAACTTCTGCAGTGACTGCAAATATCTAGGAGTGATACTTCATAATAAACTCAACTGGAGAAAACACATAGACAAAATTCGTTCCACAACCACAGCGGCTATGTGAGCCTGCAAAAGGCTATTTAGGAAGACATCGGGGCTGAAACCGGAAATGGCAATGTGATTATACACAGCAGTAGTACGCCCCATTGTCACTTACACATCCTTAGCATGGTGGACTAATGAGGCCACCAAACGCAGTCGGTTGCAGAAACTGCAACGGCTGTTACATATAAGAAAATGTAGCCTGCTAGATGAAATACGAATTTCTCGTATCGGGAATCCCCTACCTAGTAACTGGGTGACATATGAGTTTACTGGATTAACTGGCCTCAAACCTCCTGGTAAAGCCGTAAGATGTAATGCCAACCATATCCGATTTCATAACACCCTTTGCAACGGTGTTGCAACGGTCTTTCTCAGTGCGATGGACCTCGTTAATTGGACGAAAAGTCATCCATTTGGTATACAGATGGATCAAAATAAGATAAGTGTTGGGGTATATGCTCACTGTGCCCCTGGGATATGAGCCCTCCATCTTACAGGCAAAGACACTAACTGAGCAAAATTCGGAAAGACAAGTTACTGTTTCTGGAGTTATCGCCAAAATATCCCCGTTTTGTAATGGTAAAAAATTGTGGTCGGAGATAAATAAGTACAAGAATGGATCCAAACTATCTTCACCTTGAATGATCGCTCCCACATGCTGCCAAGACGTCGTTACCTGGCTATGTCCCCCAAGTAGTGTGGCCACCGACCAGATAAATATTCCTACGACTTATTCCCCGTTTCACTTTCCGCCGATCACCTTGGACGAACTAACCATGTACAACCAATGATATGTCTCTGCCAGTTCAAGCCACACAATTGCCGACTAGGATTTTCAATGGATTGTTTGACTATCCTTATATTCCTCACTTAACAACACAATCGTGATTCCCATTTGCAAGCCGAATAAATCGCCTAACGATACAATGAGTTACCGCCCCATAGTCTTGACCTCTGAACTCCTGAAGGTTCTGGAATCGCTTCTGGTTACTTTATCGGAAATTGCTTAGCAACAGTCAATTGATGATCAGGAAATCCAGTTTAGCTTCCGTGAAAGAAAATCCATATATTCTTCATCTTCTCGAAATGAAGTCGTGATAGGGTTGTAGGGGATTGTCAAGCAGGCATATGATTCGGACCTGTTCGGTCTCCTCGAAGAAAGTCTACTGTCCATGAATGTTTCAAAATCTATCATAAAACTACTAAGAGGTCTATTTAAGCAGAGAAATATATATCTCATAGATTCGTGTACTCAGACTCATAGGCTCTAAACAATCAAATATAGACTTGCCACAAGTTTCTCCGAAGCCTCTTATTCTGTTGAGCAGATTTGTCAGAGACCTTCCTAATTTTGTCAACGTCCCTGTTGTCATAGACTTGAAATATGCAGATGAATAGGCTCTCATTGACCCAGGATTCTTCGATTCTGCATTTGAAAAAATGTCCAGAGCAATGGAGCTGATTTAAGAGTGGGCAAAATGTCTCAAGTTGGCCCCGGAAAAATCTGCTTCAAATATCTGGGTGTAAGTATTTACGAAAACCCAACATATCACCAACACCAGCTAAAAATCCCATCAATGTATCTACATGAGGGGTTTGTGCAGAACTTGGTGGGGTTGCCACCCAGCACCTCAGCTTCTTACGTATTGGTCCATTATGCGCTCCTTTCTGGATTATGGCAGACCATTCTATGGAAAACGCCCTAAAATATCTCTAGAAAAATTGCATCGAACTCAATTTGCTGCATTACGAGTTGCATTAGGATACATGAAATCCACTGTAATTCCGATCATTCATATGGAAAGCAATGAACTGCCCCTTAGATAACGTCGACTGTACATACCGATTACGTATGTTACCGAGCTAAAGCTTAGCAAATAGAAAAGTGGAGAACAGGATCTTTATGGACTCTATGTATACATAGAGTCCATAAAGATCCTGTTCTTCACTTTTCTATTTGCTTAGAGCTATTCGGGAGGCAAAGTGGCAGGTCAAACGAAAAGAAATGAAAAAATGTTTTATCATCTCAGACTCAAAAGACTTCTATTATGGGTACCAAGTCACAATAAAATCCAAGGAAATGACCGAGCTGATCCTCTTGCAAAGCAAGGGTTTGACAGGTCAGAGATTATCTTTGTCGAGTATTTCTACTCAATCAGACTCATATGGGTACCAAGTCACACTAGCATCCAAGGCAATGACCGTGCTGGTTATCTTGCAAAGCAAGGGTGTGAAAGGTCAGCGATCACTAAAGCTGATATCACTGACTTTAAGTCTAGACATTGAGTGCTTACACAATTCGATTTTATTACGAAGATGAAAACGAGTTACCTCATCTTTATCTGCTTTCTGATAGAATCGCCGGCATATATCCAAATGCCACGCTAGCCCGAAAAGCACAAAAGCACAGAAGCGCTCCGATAACGTCCCAACCCTGCTGAAGTAACACAGGAAAAATCCCATCTGGTTCAGGTGATTTATAGGGTAAGAAGGACTTAATGGCTTATTTCACCCTACCATACGTGACAACTCTGTTCGCAGTTTCCCAACTGGATCTAGAGACAGTCCCTTCCGACCCAGTCGGTCAGCCGGTTCGGAGGCTATCACCAAGTCTGGTAGGTGGGTTTTATCATAAGTTACAATGTCTCCCTGCTGTCAGCTGTAAATCCACCCCCAGGTGACCTAAGGGTCCCCAGTGGGTTGGTCGGCTGTTTGGAAAGTACTTTTTGGAGTCTTACAGCTGCCGGAGCCTTCACGGTCTCCCCACAATGCTTCCTCCAATCTTCTCTTAACCTTCCTCACAGCCTTGTTAACCCCCGTCAGAGCCCGGGCGTAGCTGTCCCAGTCATCTGTCTTCTTCGCAGCATTGAAGAGGCAGAATCTCTTCCACGTTTTGTACAGTTCCCGAATCCACCCCCTGTTCTTGGTAGCAGGGCGACTGGTCTGCTGGCAGTTCATCTGATAGGAGGTTAAGATGATCTCCAGCCGATCCGTTGATCTGAATACCATATTCAGGGGTTTACTAACTTTCAAACACCAAGAAATACCTAGCGAACACATGAATGAATATCAAAATTAGATATAAGGTATGTACAAATAAAATACCCACTTGTGGAAACACCCTGCATATCGCAATCGCATGGGATCTACATCCAAGAAAGACTCAAATATAAATGAATAGAACAAAACATCGAATCAATCCTAAGATAACTGGTACCCGACTTGTATTTACTACTAAAAACGCAAAAAAAAACTGTAGAGATCCCCGAAGTCACTGATCATAAACTCGAAAATAGCGGCTACGACTCTGAAATAACTGTTTGAAGAATTGAATCGCTCCATCCACGTCCGATAGCGACATATGCGACAATTCCATATCTCACCAATCCGAATACGGTGAAGATCGATGCGGGACATCATAAAATCCCAGGACCACAAAGCGACTCGATCCCTTGGAGTTACCGGCGACCCCGTCACATCGGGAATTCCGAAAATGCCCATCATTGTGTTTCCTCCCAAAGATCCTATTTATTCATCGCATTCTCCTATCCGAAATGTAACCGATCGATCGTACGTACGGAAAGGGCCAAATCCGATCCGATTGAAACGTGAAATGAAGAATGAAACATGGTAAGCAATTTCCTGAGTCGTGGCCTGAATAAGATCCAGGGGAAGTACCCAAATTTCTAGACGAAGGACTTGATTGATTTTGGCGGTTAGACAAACGGCAATCGAGACGAAGACGCTATTGTTTTTTTTTCTGGGAACAAACCATCGGATGCGAGCATTTTCGTTCCATTTATCTGGGAAATTCAATGCCGTTTGGAATCCCAAGCGGATTACACAGTTCGATTTTATTAGGCATTTGAAAACGAGTTATCCCGTATTTCTCTTGTTTTTCATATCACCGAAATATATAGAGTGAGTTATAGGTACATCAATTTAAACCATAGATTCCTGTCATCAAATAAAAACAGGTTTGTTAATGTTTTGCTTGCGATAAATTTGTCAATTGTATTGACATTGAATTTGGGGTTAAGTCTCAATAGTACCAATCGACGCATAAGGCAGTAGTAATACTACAGGGTTTCCCGACCAAACAATAGAAATCATGACGTCACATTTTGGGTGACCGCTTTGTAGGAATTAATGAAAAAATTCTCGGCGACGTAGAGATTCGAACCGGCACCCTTCAGATTATGAGCCCGACGGGTTACCCGACCCGGCCACTCAGGCTCGACGTTATGGAACCGTCTTTGGAACTACATATAGAGATCGCGCAGGTAGCGCCTTTTCAGAGGAACATTCTAGAACTAATTAGCATGTTTGAATAGACATTGTGGGTGGGGTCGAGTATTTTCATTGTGAAATGCCTGTTATCGGAATCATTCAATAACATATTCCTATATACTAGTTATGATTGAATGCAAATTGACCAATGAAATAACGTAATCAGCTATGATTATATAATTTTCAGAGTATATTTGAGAAATTAATATCGTGAATAAGTTCGACATTATTGGGTAAAATCAAAAACAATTTTAAAGGCATTAAGTATTTTTGGGCGCATGTTCTAGGGGAACATCGTCCTATCATTTCGTCCAAATGTCTGTAATTTTCGAATTTCGAGCTGAAAATTGGCTAATAGACTAATTCGGACTCCCTGATCACGAATCCGGTGTCAGATTTTTGGGTGCCGTCCGGCCGGCCGGCCGGCCTTCCGGCCGTAGGCACGATAACAGGAGCACCGAAGGTCCTATCGACTTCAAACTTTCAGGGTAGGTTTCTGATCAAAATGCGACGGTTAAGTTCGTTAACGGGCAAAATCGGCCGGACTGTTTAGAAGTTATAGACATTTCAAATTTAGAGGTTATTTCCCTGATATTTCAGAAACTAAAGAAGATGTTGAATCGAAACTTGGTAGTCAGTTCGAGGATATAAACGCGCAACTTTTGGCAAAATTCTGTTATGATCGAAATGTTGGTAATTTTTAAAAAAATATTTCTTTTAATTTTTTCGAAAAAAAAAAAATTTTTTTCGTGAACTATTCATCAGATTGCAACAAAAACTTGTACTAACGTCAATTGTAGTATTTTGCAACATTGTGCAAAATTTTGGCTCTATACGATTTCAATTTCTGGAGATATAAGACAAAATGTGTCAAATTTCCTGGGTCTCTCTCAGTATTTTCATCGATTATTATATAATAATCAATAATATTAAGGTATTCAACATGATACTGCTTTTTTTTTTCTTTATTTTCTTTACTGGTCAGTACGGGCCACAAGGAAGATGAACATGCGCCCAATAGCTCCTGTCCACAGGGCTTGAACCAATTTTTATTGACATAACGTGAAATGTCTATTATCCACATCATTCAATACCTTATTCTTATAGTAATACATACATTCTAAGATTACATAACTTTCAACAGAGGGATTAATTCTACAAAAGGAATTTATTAAATCTTCAATCGAATTTTGACTATTCTTCTGAGATAGATCTTTCATGATATCTAGGAACTTGTAATAGTAAAACGATATTTTTAAATTTTTCAACATCTGTAGGCGATGGGAAATTATAGCAGTATTTAATTGGATCAATTTATTCAAGTCGGCATCGCTGAAATACATGCAGTTTTCCCATTTGGCAACGCGGGTCATCACACCTTTGGATTTTTCAACTTCAACGCCACAATCTCTTTGATCAGCATCATTTTCAATTAATGCATAAACGATCTCCATTGCCAGTCGTCAAAAGATATTATACATTCATTAGATATGAGCATGACTGCAGGTTCAAAATTTCTTGCGGGACAATCAATAGAAGCAGACCCACATTCCATTTCCAGATGATTTTTATGTGTAAATTCCTATGAGGATTTCTAAGCTCGATTTTAGCAAAAATGGTTCTTTTCACATGAATATATGTAGATTTCTCAGCATCTCGAGATGATTGGAAAATTATTACTGCTCTCCACGCAATACTTTTTCAACCAAATAAACATCATGCTGCCATGTTTTTTGCAATTCTTCTTGATAGAAAGCACCACTTATTGGTCTACCGCTAAAGTAGGTAACTCACTGGGTTGATAAGTTGGACTTTTGTGATTTTAAATAGTTTAGTAGTCCATCGATACCCTTTTGTGAAAACGTGTCTAAATTTACGTACAATTCTTCTGAAATTTATGAGGTCGTGCTATTTTTATGTGACTGAAGGCTAATTTATCTATGTCGTTCTTTGTATTAACGTCACGGGGTTTCATGCCAATAGTTCACTGTTTTTGGGTGCATGTTCTAGGGGAACATCGTCCTATCATTTCGTCCAAATGTCTGTAATTTTCGAATTTCGAGCTGAAAATTGGCTAATAGACTAATTCGGACTCCCTGATCACGAATCCGGTGTCAGATTGGGAGCTAGTTTGGAAGAATTAGCGTCGACATTAATTCTTGACAATTTTCAAAATTTAAAAAAAGAATTTGCAAGTTTTTGTGATGACGACTTTGAACTCCTAACAAGGAAGGGTATTTTTTGTTATGATTACATGACGGACTGGGACAAGTTGAATGAAACAACACTACCATCAATAGACAAATTTTATAATAAATTGAACGATGCGCACATTGACGTGAAAAGATATCGTCATGCTCAAAACGTTTGGCAAAAATTCGGTATAAAATCATTGGGTGAATACAGTGACCTATACATGAAAACAGATAGACTTTTGCTCGCTGACGTGATGGAAAATTTTAGGCAAACAGCATTAATGACATACAAACTTGACCCAGCATGGCATTATACTATGCCTGGGTACAGCTGGGACTGTATGTTAAATTATACTAAATGTAAACTGCAATTACTTAAAGATATCGATATGATCATGTTCGTGGAAAAGGGTATACGAGGGGGTATGAGCTGCTGCATGCACAGATTGTCTGAAGCCAATAATCCCCAGATGCCTAATTATGACGTCTCAAAGCCCGAGTCATATCTGCTTTATCTTGATGTTAATAATTTGTATGGCTGGGCAATGAGTCAATATTTACCATTTGGGGGTTTTGAATGGGTAGACATATCTGTAGATGTGAGCATCATGCCTGACGATTCTCCTGAAGGATATATTCTTCAAGTAGACCTGGAATATCCTCACCACCTACATGATCTGCATAAAGACCTCCCGCTGTGTCCGGAGCACAGCATCCCCCCGGGCTCAAAGTTTTCCAAATTACTCTGCACACTCTCTGATAAGAAAGACTATATAATTCATTATCGGAATTTGAAAACTGTTTTAGAATTAGGTTTGAAAGTAACACAGATTAAAAAAGTTTTGAAATTTAAGCAGTCTCCCTGGCTAAAACCCTATATTGACCTTAACACGGAATTGCGAGCAAAAGCTACAACAACATTCGGAAAAAATCAATTTAAATTTGCAAATAATTCAATTTTTGGTAAAACGATTGAAAATATTAGATTGCACAGAGTTGTACGCCTGGTATCCAAATATGAAACCAGGTACGGGGCAAAGCATTGGATTAGTTCGCCAAGATTCCATAGTCGCACAATTTTCGGTGAAGATTTGATGGCAATCGAACTTAATAAGAATGAGCTCTTATTTAACAAACCACTTTACATAGGTCAGGCATAGTATGCATTACCACTACTTTTTAGCATTCGACAAATGAGAGTATTGTTGAAACATATCTGGGGCGGTTTTAAGATCGAAACACCCAATAATTGTTAATATTTCCCCTTTTTTACCCAGATGAAGGAACCTCCTATATTTCCTTCTATCTGGGCTTTGATATACATTTTGAGACTGAAACAACTCACTACTACAAATACCATTGTAACTATTACATCTCTTAGTGCAAGAGACATACCTATTCTTGATCTGTCGCGAAACAATAACATTGTCTTGTCTTCGTTGGCAACTTAGTAGTCACTTCTGCCCTTTTCCTATAGAAGGGAGATTTTATATTGTATCAATAGTGCATTGTACAATAATTCGTGCTTGTTATCGAAGTAACGGTAACAACAAAATACAGTTAATTGTTTATTAAAAGTGCGTTCGAATATTTCACCACTTCCTATCCTCGTAATTGTTACTTTATTACAAGTAACAACTTACGCAGTAATCAATGAGATTACTACTGGGTGCTTAATGTTAAGTATACCCCCCTTCAAGCATCACCCTGATAAAACAATCAGGGTGTATAATTCTGGTCCTTCGAAAATAATTATATCCTGATAAAAGCATCAGGACTCACATATTGTCCTTCGAAACCATAACAGTCCTGATAAACTAATCAGGATACAACAAGAGTATTTTTAGCAATTCTTGAAAATTGTATGTACAGGATGTTTTACAAGATGTGGAATACAGAAAATAATTTTCTCAGTCTAGACCAGCGCTATCAACAAGTCATTATGAGTAAATATTAGACATAGGCCTATACTCATTCCCTGAAATTGTCATCAAGATCCATGCAGGCTTTCAAGGATTATGCCGAATGAAAATTTTTGATGAAATACATCCTGTATCTCTTAAACGAATATAGTTAGGACACATTGCGAACACTGATTTAGACTCACCAAAATGTCCTGCACCTGTACTGAAAGCCTGCACAATCATTCGTGAAACACCCTGTATATATCGAATACCACACCTATAATGGACGATTACGTTGGAGGACTGATAGTTAATTTAACGACAAATTTGATAATGTCCATCCGTGGGACCGTTTGTACGCACTGTAACTTTAGAAATTACTTAGTTACTAACTGCATAGCTGGGCATGATGCACCCAGTAGGTCTCAAAATAAAATCCTTCAAATTTTAATTATATAATAGAATATTTTACGAAAAACGAATTGAACCAAGTTTGAAGCCGCTTTAACTTTATGCCGAATTTCCTCCATATCAACCGAAGAAGCATAGATAAGCTTATTTTAACAAATTTTTCTAAAGGGTTCTGTTAAAGTGCGTTACGCTGACATAGCTGCCAAACCAGACTTTTTAGAAATTTCCTTTGAAAGCATTTAAAAAATCACTCATTTGTTGAATAATTTTATTTGGGAACACCCTGTATATTAGAAAATAATTTCCTGAGATACAGAATTGAAACTACAAAGGGCGTGCTTTCAAACGAAATTTCTAAAAGGTCGGGTTTGGCAGCTATGGAAGCGTAACGCACTATTGCAGGACCCTGTATACCTCGAGAACAACTCTCCATGTGCATCTTGGAATTTGTATACAAGGTGTTAAAAACAACTGTAAAAGAGCTCAAATACGTCTAGTTTGTTATATAAAACTTTTTCGAATTCACACCCCTAGCTGAGTTATAAACCCTTGAAAGGATGAATTGATTTTTCAGTTTTCAATTTTAATGTACCGACCCAAAATATTCAGACACATTCATTTTAAAAAGTATTAATATACGATACGTGGTATTAGTACCACTAATATTTAAACCCGCTACTATATTTACTTGGGGTTGAAACAAACAAGCCCTTCTATAAATTATTCCATAACTTCTCAGACATTCGTGAAATTAGAAAAGTGAATATATTTTCCGAAAGAAAATGCAATTATGGAAATGTTTTGTCTCTCGTATTTAATTCGTAACTTCAGTAGTTTCGGAGGCAATTATTGAAATGTAAGATCAATTTTTCTACGGTTGATACCAGGACCCCGAGATATCTGTAACTTTTAACAACTTACCCCCTTAACGGGGGGTGCAAGTCGGAATATTAAACTCATGAAACTGGGGAAGTTTCCGAAGATCCAGAAACATTTAATCTGGTAGGTAAAGTAAAATTAGCGAACAAACAAGATAAAAATTATTAAAACTTTGTGTGGGTCTGTGTAGGAAACTAGGATAGAATCCTAGAAAGCTGAGATTTGGTACCTAGGCTAGAACAAGCATACAAACAACAACAAAAAATGAGAAATTTATAATTTTCTCCCTCTATTCCCTTATTAAGGGGAGTGCAGTTTTGTATATAATTTTTATTAAATTCAATTACATTTGATGTAAATCCGGATGCAAAGATTCACAAGAAGCTTTTACAGTTAAAAAGTTATCAGATCACATAAATATGGAAGCCTCTAGCTATACAAGCAGTTTTTCTAGAAGGTCGAAAAGTATGGCTAGGCTAATTCATAGATCTATTGCATGACACAACTTTCTAACAGTGAAAGCTTCTTGTGAGACTTGGCAACCATCAGTTTTACATAAAATATTTTTGGTGCTAAAAGTATATCTGTAAGATAGTAAGTTTTTGAAAATATAATTTTTTGATGTACAATCATTTTCATTGAAATTCAATTGATACTTAAGGACTCAAAATAAGATAGCAGTTCACAAATGACTTATTAATTTTTTCACAGGAAGGATAATGAAAAAATATACTAATAGATGTATAAACATATTTCAACTGTATCCGCCTTGTATTCGCTTTGTATCCGCTTTGTGTGAGCTTTGTATCCGCTTTGAATCCGCTTTGTGTGAGCTTTGTATCCGCTTTGAATCCGCTTTGAATCCGCTTTGTATCAGCTTTGTATGAGCTTTGTATGAGCTTTGTATGAGCTTTGTATGAGCTTTGTATGAGCTTTGTATGCGCTTTGTATGAGCTTTGTATCCGCTTTGTATGCGCTTTGTATGAGCTTTGAATCCGCTTTGTATCAGTTTTGTATGAGCTTTGTATGAGCTTTGTATCCGCTTTGTATGAGCTTTGTATGCGCTTTGTATGAGCTTTGTATCCGCTTTGTATGCGCTTTGTATGAGCTTTGTATCCGCTTTGTATGAGCTTTGTATCCTCTCATCCGTTGTAAGTTTACTTTTGTAAGGCGAATTCTCCGTTTGGGCGGCAGACGAGCGTTACATGCAATGCTCGTAGACCGTCCACACGGACAATTCGCCTTACATTACGCGTTACATTACACTCGTCTGGACCCAGCATTAGAATGAGTTATCGGACAAGCTTGAGCCCAATTCAGAATCACGTTCCTCTTCATCTTAAAACATAATAATGTCACACCTGGAAATAAACTTGCCATCCCTAATATATTTTTGTGTGTAGTGCTAAGAATGCCTGCTTGATCTGAGATGTTGGTTTGACATGCGTTGTCAAATTTTGGATATTCGAAGTTCGAAATTGCTTCAATTAATTCAGTTGCTTTATTTATAGAAATTAAGAAAGAATTTACAAAATATTTGATGTGAGAGACTGGTTGAATCAGGATAACTCACAATATTCTGTTATTGGAATTGGTCATGGTCGCCAATTTTCATTACAGAAATTAAGGTGTAGGTTTTCCAGACAATATTTTGACTCTTTTGAAAATAACTTCAATATTGTAAATCCACTTCCAAAATTATTTTGAATGTTTATTGATATAATTAATATTGATTCATGTCTCAAGTTGTACTGCCTTTATTTTCTAGTCATTTCCTGTGCCATAGTTGTTATATATTGTGATATATTTTAATTCGGAAAGATTTATGTTGAGATATTTATTTTCATATTGTTAAAAATTCAAAGAAAAATATTGAACCAAGTGAATGTACCAGAAACTTTGCTTAGTAGGTATATAGTTATTTTTTGTCATGACTACAATTAACAGTGCTGTGCCTAAGCTTCCTGAAGGATACAGCAACTATTTTGGCGCGCCAAAACAGTTGCTGTATCCTTCAGGAAGCTTAGGCACAGCACTGTTAATTGTAGTCATGACAAAAATAACTATATACCTACTAAGCAAAGTTTCTGGTACATTCACTTGGTTCAATATTTTTCTTTGAATTTTTAACAATATGAAAATAAATATCTCAACATAAATCTTTCCGAATTAAAATATATCACAATATATAACAACTATGGCACAGGAAATGACTAGAAAATAAAGGCAGTACAACTTGAGACATGAATCAATATTAATTATATCAATAAACATTCAAAATAATTTTGGAAGTGGATTTACAATATTGAAGTTATTTTCAAAAGAGTCAAAATATTGTCTGGAAAACCTACACCTTAATTTCTGTAATGAAAATTGGCGACCATGACCAATTCCAATAACAGAATATTGTGAGTTATCCTGATTCAACCAGTCTCTCACATCAAATATTTTGTAAATTCTTTCTTAATTTCTATAAATAAAGCAACTGAATTAATTGAAGCAATTTCGAACTTCGAATATCCAAAATTTGACAACGCATGTCAAACCAACATCTCAGATCAAGCAGGCATTCTTAGCACTACACACAAAAATATATTAGGGATGGCAAGTTTATTTCCAGGTGTGACATTATTATGTTTTAAGATGAAGAGGAACGTGATTCTGAATTGGGCTCAAGCTTGTCCGATAACTCATTCTAATGCTGGGTCCAGACGAGTGTAATGTAACGCGTAATGTAAGGCGAATTGTCCGTGTGGACGGTCTACGAGCATTGCATGTAACGCTCGTCTGCCGCCCAAACGGAGAATTCGCCTTACAAAAGTAAACTTACAACGGATGAGAGGATACAAAGCTCATACAAAGCGGATACAAAGCTCATACAAAGCGCATACAAAGCGGATACAAAGCTCATACAAAGCGCATACAAAGCTCATACAAAGCGGATACAAAGCTCATACAAAGCTCATACAAAACTGATACAAAGCGGATTCAAAGCTCATACAAAGCGCATACAAAGCGGATACAAAGCTCATACAAAGCGCATACAAAGCTCATACAAAGCTCATACAAAGCTCATACAAAGCTCATACAAAGCTCATACAAAGCTGATACAAAGCGGATTCAAAGCGGATTCAAAGCGGATACAAAGCTCACACAAAGCGGATTCAAAGCGGATACAAAGCTCACACAAAGCGGATACAAAGCGAATACAAGGCGGATACAGTTGAAATATGTTTATACATCTATTAGTATATTTTTTCATTATCCTTCCTGTGAAAAAATTAATAAGTCATTTGTGAACTGCTATCTTATTTTGAGTCCTTAAGTATCAATTGAATTTCAATGAAAATGATTGTACATCAAAAAATTATATTTTCAAAAACTTACTATCTTACAGATATACTTTTAGCACCAAAAATATTTTATGTAAAACTGATGGTTGCCAAGTCTCACAAGAAGCTTTCACTGTTAGAAAGTTGTGTCATGCAATAGATCTATGAATTAGCCTAGCCATACTTTTCGACCTTCTAGAAAAACTGCTTGTATAGCTAGAGGCTTCCATATTTATGTGATCTGATAACTTTTTAACTGTAAAAGCTTCTTGTGAATCTTTGCATCCGGATTTACATCAAATGTAATTGAATTTAATAAAAATTATATACAAAACTGCACTCCCCTTAATAAGGGAATAGAGGGAGAAAATTATAAATTTCTCATTTTTTGTTGTTGTTTGTATGCTTGTTCTAGCCTAGGTACCAAATCTCAGCTTTCTAGGATTCTATCCTAGTTTCCTACACAGACCCACACAAAGTTTTAATAATTTTTATCTTGTTTGTTCGCTAATTTTACTTTACCTACCAGATTAAATGTTTCTGGATCTTCGGAAACTTCCCCAGTTTCATGAGTTTAATATTCCGACTTGCACCCCCCGTTAAGGGGGTAAGTTGTTAAAAGTTACAGATATCTCGGGGTCCTGGTATCAACCGTAGAAAAATTGATCTTACATTTCAATAATTGCCTCCGAAACTACTGAAGTTACGAATTAAATACGAGAGACAAAACATTTCCATAATTGCATTTTCTTTCGGAAAATATATTCACTTTTCTAATTTCACGAATGTCTGAGAAGTTATGGAATAATTTATAGAAGGGCTTGTTTGTTTCAACCCCAAGTAAATATAGTAGCGGGTTTAAATATTAGTGGTACTAATACCACGTATCGTATATTAATACTTTTTAAAATGAATGTGTCTGAATATTTTGGGTCGGTACATTAAAATTGAAAACTGAAAAATCAATTCATCCTTTCAAGGGTTTATAACTCAGCTAGGGGTGTGGAATTCGAAAAAGTTTTATATAACAAACTAGACGTATTTGAGCTCTTTTACAGTTGTTTTTAACACCTTGTATACAAATTCCAAGATGCACATGGAGAGTTGTTCTCGAGGTATACAGGGTCCTGCAATAGTGCGTTACGCTTCCATAGCTGCCAAACCCGACCTTTTAGAAATTTCGTTTGAAAGCACGCCCTTTGTAGTTTCAATTCTGTATCTCAGGAAATTATTTTCTAATATACAGGGTGTTCCCAAATAAAATTATTCAACAAATGAGTGATTTTTTAAATGCTTTCAAAGGAAATTTCTAAAAAGTCTGGTTTGGCAGCTATGTCAGCGTAACGCACTTAACAGAACCCTTTAGAAAAATTTGTTAAAATAAGCTTATCTATGCTTCTTCGGTTGATATGGAGGAAATTCGGCATAAAGTTAAAGCGGCTTCAAACTTGGTTCAATTCGTTTTTCGTAAAATATTCTATTATATAATTAAAATTTGAAGGATTTTATTTTGAGACCTACTGGGTGCATCATGCCCAGCTATGCAGTTAGTAACTAAGTAATTTCTAAAGTTACAGTGCGTACAAACGGTCCCACGGATGGACATTATCAAATTTGTCGTTAAATTAACTATCAGTCCTCCAACGTAATCGTCCATTATAGGTGTGGTATTCGATATATACAGGGTGTTTCACGAATGATTGTGCAGGCTTTCAGTACAGGTGCAGGACATTTTGGTGAGTCTAAATCAGTGTTCGCAATGTGTCCTAACTATATTCGTTTAAGAGATACAGGATGTATTTCATCAAAAATTTTCATTCGGCATAATCCTTGAAAGCCTGCATGGATCTTGATGACAATTTCAGGGAATGAGTATAGGCCTATGTCTAATATTTACTCATAATGACTTGTTGATAGCGCTGGTCTAGACTGAGAAAATTATTTTCTGTATTCCACATCTTGTAAAACATCCTGTACATACAATTTTCAAGAATTGCTAAAAATACTCTTGTTGTATCCTGATTAGTTTATCAGGACTGTTATGGTTTCGAAGGACAATATGTGAGTCCTGATGCTTTTATCAGGATATAATTATTTTCGAAGGACCAGAATTATACACCCTGATTGTTTTATCAGGGTGATGCTTGAAGGGGGGTATACTTAACATTAAGCACCCAGTAGTAATCTCATTGATTACTGCGTAAGTTGTTACTTGTAATAAAGTAACAATTACGAGGATAGGAAGTGGTGAAATATTCGAACGCACTTTTAATAAACAATTAACTGTATTTTGTTGTTACCGTTACTTCGATAACAAGCACGAATTATTGTACAATGCACTATTGATACAATATAAAATCTCCCTTCTATAGGAAAAGGGCAGAAGTGACTACTAAGTTGCCAACGAAGACAAGACAATGTTATTGTTTCGCGACAGATCAAGAATAGGTATGTCTCTTGCACTAAGAGATGTAATAGTTACAATGGTATTTGTAGTAGTGAGTTGTTTCAGTCTCAAAATGTATATCAAAGCCCAGATAGAAGGAAATATAGGAGGTTCCTTCATCTGGGTAAAAAAGGGGAAATATTAACAATTATTGGGTGTTTCGATCTTAAAACCGCCCCAGATATGTTTCAACAATACTCTCATTTGTCGAATGCTAAAAAGTAGTGGTAATGCATACTATGCCTGACCTATGTAAAGTGGTTTGTTAAATAAGAGCTCATTCTTATTAAGTTCGATTGCCATCAAATCTTCACCGAAAATTGTGCGACTATGGAATCTTGGCGAACTAATCCAATGCTTTGCCCCGTACCTGGTTTCATATTTGGATACCAGGCGTACAACTCTGTGCAATCTAATATTTTCAATCGTTTTACCAAAAATTGAATTATTTGCAAATTTAAATTGATTTTTTCCGAATGTTGTTGTAGCTTTTGCTCGCAATTCCGTGTTAAGGTCAATATAGGGTTTTAGCCAGGGAGACTGCTTAAATTTCAAAACTTTTTTAATCTGTGTTACTTTCAAACCTAATTCTAAAACAGTTTTCAAATTCCGATAATGAATTATATAGTCTTTCTTATCAGAGAGTGTGCAGAGTAATTTGGAAAACTTTGAGCCCGGGGGGATGCTGTGCTCCGGACACAGCGGGAGGTCTTTATGCAGATCATGTAGGTGGTGAGGATATTCCAGGTCTACTTGAAGAATATATCCTTCAGGAGAATCGTCAGGCATGATGCTCACATCTACAGATATGTCTACTCATTCAAAACCCCCAAATGGTAAATATTGACTCATTGCCCAGCCATACAAATTATTAACATCAAGATAAAGCAGATATGACTCGGGCTTTGAGACGTCATAATTAGGCATCTGGGGATTATTGGCTTCAGACAATCTGTGCATGCAGCAGCTCATACCCCCTCGTATACCCTTTTCCACGAACATGATCATATCGATATCTTTAAGTAATTGCAGTTTACATTTAGTATAATTTAACATACAGTCCCAGCTGTACCCAGGCATAGTATAATGCCATGCTGGGTCAAGTTTGTATGTCATTAATGCTGTTTGCCTAAAATTTTCCATCACGTCAGCGAGCAAAAGTCTATCTGTTTTCATGTATAGGTCACTGTATTCACCCAATGATTTTATACCGAATTTTTGCCAAACGTTTTGAGCATGACGATATCTTTTCACGTCAATGTGCGCATCGTTCAATTTATTATAAAATTTGTCTATTGATGGTAGTGTTGTTTCATTCAACTTGTCCCAGTCCGTCATGTAATCATAACAAAAAATACCCTTCCTTGTTAGGAGTTCAAAGTCGTCATCACAAAAACTTGCAAATTCTTTTTTTAAATTTTGAAAATTGTCAAGAATTAATGTCGACGCTAATTCTTCCAAACTAGCTCCCAATCTGACACCGGATTCGTGATCAGGGAGTCCGAATTAGTCTATTAGCCAATTTTCAGCTCGAAATTCGAAAATTACAGACATTTGGACGAAATGATAGGACGATGTTCCCCTAGAACATGCACCCAAAAACAGTGAACTATTGGCATGAAACCCCGTGACGTTAATACAAAGAACGACATAGATAAATTAGCCTTCAGTCACATAAAAATAGCACGACCTCATAAATTTCAGAAGAATTGTACGTAAATTTAGACACGTTTTCACAAAAGGGTATCGATGGACTACTAAACTATTTAAAATCACAAAAGTCCAACTTATCAACCCAGTGAGTTACCTACTTTAGCGGTAGACCAATAAGTGGTGCTTTCTATCAAGAAGAATTGCAAAAAACATGGCAGCATGATGTTTATTTGGTTGAAAAAGTATTGCGTGGAGAGCAGTAATAATTTTCCAATCATCTCGAGATGCTGAGAAATCTACATATATTCATGTGAAAAGAACCATTTTTGCTAAAATCGAGCTTAGAAATCCTCATAGGAATTTACACATAAAAATCATCTGGAAATGGAATGTGGGTCTGCTTCTATTGATTGTCGTATAAGTCCCGCAAGAAATTTTGAACCTGCAGTCATGCTCATATCTAATGAATGTATAATATCTTTTGACGACTGGCAATGGAGATCGTTTATGCATTAATTGAAAATGATGCTGATCAAAGAGATTGTGGCGTTGAAGTTGAAAAATCCAAAGGTGTGATGACCCGCGTTGCCAAATGGGAAAACTGCATGTATTTCAGCGATGCCGACTTGAATAAATTGATCCAATTAAATACTGCTATAATTTCCCATCGCCTACAGATGTTGAAAAATTTAAAAATATCGTTTTACTATTACAAGTTCCTAGATATCATGAAAGATCTATCTCAGAAGAATAGTCAAAATTCGATTGAAGATTTAATAAATTCCTTTTGTAGAATTAATCCCTCTGTTGAAAGTTATGTAATCTTAGAATGTATGTATTACTATAAGAATAAGGTATTGAATGATGTGGATAATAGACATTTCACGTTATGTCAATAAAAATTGGTTCAAGCCCTGTGGACAGGAGCTATTGGGCGCATGTTCATCTTCCTTGTGGCCCGTACTGACCAGTAAAGAAAATAAAGAAAAAAAAAAGCAGTATCATGTTGAATACCTTAATATTATTGATTATTATATAATAATCGATGAAAATACTGAGAGAGACCCAGGAAATTTGACACATTTTGTCTTATATCTCCAGAAATTGAAATCGTATAGAGCCAAAATTTTGCACAATGTTGCAAAATACTACAATTGACGTTAGTACAAGTTTTTGTTGCAATCTGATGAATAGTTCACGAAAAAAATTTTTTTTTTTTCGAAAAAATTAAAAGAAATATTTTTTTAAAAATTACCAACATTTCGATCATAACAGAATTTTGCCAAAAGTTGCGCGTTTATATCCTCGAACTGACTACCAAGTTTCGATTCAACATCTTCTTTAGTTTCTGAAATATCAGGGAAATAACCTCTAAATTTGAAATGTCTATAACTTCTAAACAGTCCGGCCGATTTTGCCCGTTAACGAACTTAACCGTCGCATTTTGATCAGAAACCTACCCTGAAAGTTTGAAGTCGATAGGACCTTCGGTGCTCCTGTTATCGTGCCTACGGCCGGAAGGCCGGCCGGCCGGCCAACGGCACCCAAAAATCTGACACCGGATTCGTGATCAGGGAGTCCGAATTAGTCTATTAGCCAATTTTCAGCTCGAAATTCGAAAATTACAGACATTTGGACGAAATGATAGGACGATGTTCCCCTAGAACATGCGCCCAAAAATACTTAATGCCTTTAAAATTGTTTTTGATTTTACCCAATAATGTCGAACTTATTCACGATATTAATTTCTCAAATATACTCTGAAAATTATATAATCATAGCTGATTACGTTATTTCATTGGTCAATTTGCATTCAATCATAACTAGTATATAGGAATATGTTATTGAATGATTCCGATAACAGGCATTTCACAATGAAAATACTCGACCCCACCCACAATGTCTATTCAAACATGCTAATTAGTTCTAGAATGTTCCTCTGAAAAGGCGCTACCTGCGCGATCTCTATATGTAGTTCCAAAGACGGTTCCATAACGTCGAGCCTGAGTGGCCGGGTCGGGTAACCCGTCGGGCTCATAATCTGAAGGGTGCCGGTTCGAATCTCTACGTCGCCGAGAATTTTTTCATTAATTCCTACAAAGCGGTCACCCAAAATGTGACGTCATGATTTCTATTGTTTGGTCGGGAAACCCTGTAGTATTACTACTTAAGGCATTGTGTTCAGAGAACCGGATGGGTTGGCAATATTGTTTCGTTTTGACGTTCGGAAATTTTGTCAGAGTCGGTGTCGGTGAGATAGGATCGTCCATTTTGTGGAAATTCAACGAAGGAAGCAATTGGTTGTTCGCACTTCCGAAATTTTGTAAGAAGTATTAGAGTCTTCTTAGTTGGATATAGTTTCAAAAATCGAATTAAGAGTGAGGGTTATATTGGTTTGATTTTGGTAACCTTATCTCGAAAGAGGATTTAAAGACCTTTTGCAAATCCAAGTGGACCACGTGAATGATCTTGGCGACTTATACAGAACATTGCTGCGTGTTTAAAAAATTATTTGGTGGAGGCATGGCCAGATTTAATAGTGAAAAGCAAACTTACTCAGGGGTTTTTATATTAGGAAGAGTAGAACTGAGGCTTTGGATTATATACAAGGTGATCCATAAGTAGCGCTGTGAGACAGCCAACGCAGGGTTGCAGATCCCGAGTATATACCAGGTGGTCAGTAAACAACGCTGTGGGACATCCAATCCAGAGTTGCAGATTACGAGCACCGAGGGAGAGAGGACAGGATTGCAAGATCATCGACGTAATACTACGTTCAGAAATAAGCATAGAGGAGGATACCAGGATACCTGAGTAGATTGACGAAGTAGGAATAGCCAGCACGCAAGTTATTGGAAATAGAACTCAAACTATATATTATATATGCTATATACAGCCTGAACATAATATCCTCAGAATATATAAATTATTGTTGTTGTAAAGCGGAAATTGGGGAAAGATTTGTATTAGTCGTGTATGATCATAGATAAAAACTTGGATGCGCTTGAGCTCAAGCGACGCGTATTCGGATCAAGGAAGAATATCTACGTACAATTTCCGCCGCACCCTATTCGGGGTTTCACAGTGGTTTATTTTGTTAAATCTAAATATCTGGGTTGTAAGCTACTGGAATAAATCGTTTGTTTTTAGCGTGAATATTCTTTTGGTAAATTTAGGAATTGTTACATTACGCTGGTGTATCTGGGAGAATTAAATTTGCCTGGCGCCCATTTACTAGGTTCCCTTTTGGAATCCACTCCTATCTCCACTGAAGCTAGACCGCGGATCACCGAGTTCTAGTACCTCCGAGTTTAACCGCTGCGACTTGGGAACAGTCGAAGAGGTTATATATCCCAGACTCAAGGGTAGAAGACCGATATGCAGTTTTCACAAAAAATCTCCCTCAGGCCCCGACATCAGTTTTCGTAGTTGAATGAATGAATATTACTGTATCTTCTAAAGTATCCAATAAAACCACCCTGTACTCAAGAAAAAGATTAGTGACTCCGGGTTATATCTCCTTCTGAAAGCAATTATTTATGCCAACTCTCTTGTCGGTTAAACCCCGCATCCCCCATCATAATGCCATCCGGAAGAGATGAGATTAATATGGAATGATCTTCCAGATATATCCGGATTGATGGCATCGTCCATCAAGTACCCGAAACGTTCAAGAGAGCACGATATTCGATAATACATTATTCCGATCTGCTACGAAACTCGGATCAGTTTCTGACTGATTGTATTCATTAGTAATCCCTGAAGGGACGCGGATCTGAGGAGGCAATATTTCTTTCGGGAAATTGATTCAGATTCGGTCCATTATATGCCGGGGTTCCCCTGAATCCTTTCAACCCGTTGGAATTTACGGAATATAATTGCTTTTCTTATTCGTATCGGAACTGGGTTACTGGAGGGGCCCCAAAAATATTTCTCTTCGTGAACGCCGCCGGAAAACATCAACGATTAGTCTGTTACGAGATGGGAGATCAAGGAAATTAAAGATGACAAGCGCAATTTCCTTCTGTGTTTCAGCGAAGATTTTTTTCAACGTTTATTATAATCGAATATTAGTGAAATGAAGAAATCACTTGGCTTGAGTTTTACCATAAAATAATAAGTTGTTGACATATGTGTAGCAATTATATTTCCACCCTTGTAAATAATATATCAAGATAACTTGAGAACGGAAAGAGATAGCGACTTGCAATTTTCAGGGTAGGTTGTGAATCCGAATGTGACTTTCAAGTTCGTTAATTGGTATAATCGGCCAAATGGTTTTGGAGTTATTCTAGTGTGAAATTTTGTTGTTATTTCCTTTTTATCTCAAACTATACAAATCTGACCCAATTTAAACTCGGTTATTACTTGTAGAATGCCGACCAACTAGTTTTAGCAGAATTTCATGAATATCGTATCCTGGAGTTACTTGAGGCGTAAGTTTTTTCGTATTCCAACTTCAATAGAATACATAAATGGCAGAATTAAAAATTATGTGATCATGGATTCTCTCGTTACTGAAGTACATGTCATTGATATGGTATTAGGTACCTAAATGTATTCATATATTAAAAGAATTGGTTCAAGCCCTGTGGACAGGATCTTTCTGGCGCTCTTGTTCAAACAGACAAATTATATCTTCGAAAGAATTGGTTTCTCAGAGTTGAGAATTAAATCAATGTATTCTTATGATAGAACTGCATCATACAGGAAATTCAATTATTTATCAAGATTAAATGAGCAATCTGAGAATGAGAACTGCACCATGGAAGAAATCAAATTAAAATACCTGAAATGAATTTGACTCTCTCTTATAGAACAGGATGACATATACGAGTAGGAACACAGATCATATAATAAATCATAGATAGAATAATTATAGCATTCTGTGAAAACATAGAAGCACGATTCATTATTGAAATTTCGAAAAATCATATCTCCGAAAGTATTAGCTTGTTGGAGTTAAAAATGATATCAATGGATTTTTAGGGTGAAACTGCATCTCAAAAAAAAAATATTTCGAAATTTGTAAGTTAAAAAAAAATTTTTTTCGTTACTCCGAAACCATCTCGCCTATTTTGGCCAATAGCAAACTTAACCGAGTTATTTATCCCCCTAACCTACTCTGAAAATTTCAACTGCCTAGCTCATTCCGTTCGAGAGTTATTGTAGAAACAAAATTTAAAAATTTCCAAATTTTTTTTTGACACTTCACGGTAACCCGATCGATACAAAACTTCACATGCGTCTAAAGGTCATGATTCTACAATTTGATGCTAAATTTCAGATAGATCGAGTGATCGGTTTCGGAAATATACATAAAAAACGTTTTTAGTAAAAACGGCCATAAGTCCGAAACCGCTTGATGGTTTTCGCCCGTTAACGAACTCGTCCGAGATATTCACGCTCCAAACCTACCCTGCAAATTTCAATCCTCTAACTCCTTTCGTTCGAGAATTATCGTGTTAACGGACGTCCGGCCGGACAGAATCGATCTCGACCACGGATTCTTGATCAGTGAGTCGAACCAAATCGTTTGATACCATTTTAGCCAAAAATTCGAAATGTACAGACATTTGGGCAAATCGATAAGCACTCTGTTCCGCGGAACAAGAGCGCCAAAAACATGAGAAAACGGTATAAACCGATAAAGAGTGGCCAATAGAGTTGAGCAGATAATAGAAAATGCGCGTAAAAGCTCCTGACTTCACGTCAGTGCTTGAACCGATTTTCTAGTCTGTGATCAGCATTAGAGAAATACCGACGCAGAAAGAGCCATCATTTAGATGATATTATTAGAAAAAGTTATACTGCATTTATTACCCCACAGATAGATAGTTTTATTTTAGCTTATCTATTATTTTTTTACAAATTTACAAAATTTTGCATTTCTATTGCTCCAGCCTGTATATCAACGCGCGAAATTGGGATTGTAAAGCCGTCAGTTCCATTCGTGACATATGGATGTTTGCTTATTAAAGTACGGACGCGATTAAACGTTAACGGCAAAATATGCAGTTTGCCTTTGTGCAGATCGTATTGAGCTCTGCATTGGCGCCGATGCTAGCTAGAAATATATTGAATATGGCAGAATTGCGAGGAATAGAAGTTTAGATAGAAGTCATACTCGTAAGTTAGCGACCGTGTTTGCAATACTTCTTAAATTTATGAATTCTTGAATATCGGCATATTGCATTACTCACAGCCTAATACTGAATATTGATATTTTACGATATTCGGCTGCATGAATGACGAAGTGCATTGAAATGATTCTAAAAGTTATATTGATAATTTCTTCATTGCCTGCAAGCGATTATATCTACAGGGTGAGTCAAAAATGTGTACCGAGCTATCTGGGGGTGAGAGCACATTGAAAAATAAGTATAGTTTGATGGATAAACTTATGGCCCAAAATGCATATTAAGAGATGTACAGGGTGAGTCTTTGACCACTGCATTAATTTTAACCAAAGATTCCTCTCATCAAATGAAACACTTTTTTCATTTACCATTTTTCGAGATTTGGCTCAGGTAAAAAGTTACAAGCGTTTAAAGATTTCACAATGTGCTAATACCCTCCCGCATATAAATTATCTATGACATTGTTGGCGGACGAGAATAAGGCATGGTAACGTGGTTTACAGCTTGATTCGAGATTCCAACGCTCAGGGACGGATCCATAAAAGTAGTGAAATTTCTGGAGTTTTCCATTTTAAAACATTCAATGAAGAATATCTCGAAAACGGTGCGTTTAAGGAGAAATGATGAAGAATAATATAATGTTCTAAAACGATTGAATATTCTTGAAATGACTCAAGAAAAACTTTATATGCTTTGTTTATGCTAATTTAGTTTAGTTTTATGAATCCACGAGTCCATAACCAGAAAACCAGTAGAAGTAGAAAATAACTAATATTTGGAAAATATGTATCATAGTTATAGGAAACTTTACGCCAACATTCATTTTATTCGAAAAAAGGATGTAAAAGCTACAAAATAAAAACTGATTTTTTTCAAATTTTCAACAGCCTGTATATTTTTACCTGAGCTGAATTTGTAAAAATGTTAAAGGAAAAAAGTGTTTCATTTGATGAGAGGAATCTTTGGTTAAAATTAATGCAGTGGTCAAAGACTCACCCTGTATATCCTTCCAAAGTTGATAAAATTTAAAAACATTATCCGCATAAGTTCTAAACGGTGAATGCCACCAGATTGAAATTTCGTGCATAAATGTATGTTGTTAAAATAATATGTAACAATAAGTCAACCGTTTTCGGTAATACAGATTATGAGGCGTAATGCGGAGAAATGTTTCAATTTTATCAACTTTTAAGGGATATATCGCCTTTAATATGCATTTTGCATATCCAAGAAGCCGCTGTGGACTTGACAATCAACTTGCCTGGATGCGAGATCCAGGTATTTGTCCAGGATAACCCTCATACCTTCTCTGGAAATCTCTGGGTCCATTTACCTCAGTACTGAAACAACCAGTGATCAAGGTAATCAAAATTTTGCTTGGGGGATTGTTCGGATGCAGTGTCTCGAATTCTTCGTATAATTCGGATGCAATGTCTCGAATTCTTCGTATTATTCGGATGCAATGTCTCGAATTCTTCGTATTATTCGGATGCAATGTCTCGAATTCTTCGTATTATTCGATTCTACCTCCACTGCTATCGAGTGCAGAAACATCACATCCTTTGACTAATCGCCTGACAAAAACAATGACGTATGGACTCGTTAATCATGAAGCCGCAACGAAATTGCCTAGGCTCGAACTTCTTCAATGAACTTAAGACTAGCTCGTGCCGCATTCCCAGATCATTCGTCGTTCCTGTGGCTAAGAAACGAGGCGCTAATTGATGGAAAGGGGGAAGTTCATTCGGAGTTTCGGTTTCCAGAATATTGTCTGAGTTTGGCGAGGGGGATCCGGGCGGATTACGATCCGATCCCGTCCGGGCGAGAGGGGAAACACCGAAATCTGGATTAGCGGATTCCGTATAAACGGGACGCGATGAAAATGCAATTGAGGGTAGAGGAAGCAACTAAATAGCATTCGACTGTGTATGGTGGGCATCCGGGGTCTTTCAGTTTCGATCATCTAAACCGCTTTAGACTGGGAAGTGTAAAGCCGTACTAAGTAGAGAGAGAAGGCATGAATTTATTAGTTTCCTTCTTAGGTATAAAATAAGAGGTTCTGTTTTTCCTCGTATATAAGAATGTATACTGAGTAACGATGAAAAAAAAATCCAGTAATGGTTGGAATATCTTTAAAATGTTCGGTACATTTGTACTATTCGATATTGAATTTTCTTCCGAATGCAAGGTGAGCGAATTTTTTATTTTTGGAATGCGCTTGTTCGATTTCAATCTTTTTTCTTCTGATTCCCTTCAAGGAAAGTCATGTGTACCAGAATAGTATATTCTAATACAAGTTGCAGAATGGGCTCCTATTGAAATACGAATACGAATGCGTTCGAAAACTCGCACCTTCGTCGCTCGTTTTCAAACGCAATAGTGTTGGAATTGCCTTCTGCAACGAGTATTAGACGATATTTTCTCTATTTCAGGCAAGTTCTGTAAAATACTGTTGTAATTTAATGATAAATTCGGATTATACATCCTAGTGACTTTTGTATTATATATTGGCAGTTGGTATGAGGAAATACGCATGCGCCCGGGACTTTTTTGTAGACTGTTTCAGGCTTGAAAATAAATTGAACTGGTTCTATTTGTTCCCCTTGAATCGTGGGGATTTCAAGCCTTTTTGTCGAAATGTCATGTCTACCAACACAATATTTATCTGTCTGACGTCTTAACATAACCTAGTTTATTGTTCTATCCTTTGAATCGCAGCCTTCGTAAATTCAATAACAAATTTATGTTTATTACTCTGAGGACGTAAACTAACTGAACTTACGAAGGCCAGATAATCTGTGATGGCTATCCCCGAGTGATATGAAGTTTTCACCAGTATCCTAGTATCGCAAAGTATGAAATTACTAATTTCGTTTTTGGAGAAATCCTTTCGGGAATTACATTGTCTATTTTCTGTACGTGAATTTGCACTCTATGTAGTAGCGTATTAAACGTTTCTTCGGACATTCTTAAAACACTATGGTATTGTTTCATAAATATACGAACAAAACAAGAACTTGAGGTAAATATGTCAATTTCTTCAATGTTTGCAGCTCTGAAATAACTGCCTGAAACAAGCGCGAAAAAAGCCCCCCCAAATGAGTGCCACAAATTTGGGGGGAAATTCAACCAACAAATGGCCATGAAAATAGGCGCAAAGATAGACATGAAAAACGCATAGTGTAGTAAAAGTATTAGAGCACATCCACAAACAACTCCTCCCCAGAGTTGCAAGTGCCGAATACAAAGTATTCGTAACTTGCAACTTCCACACTTCAAGAATACGAGTATGAAGCGTTCAGTTAATAATGAAGATGTTCTAATGATCGTCGCCGGCCAAAGACAAAGATTCCGGACACGCCGCACCTCGGAGTCGTAATTGGACCCGAACAATAGACGTCATTTCGCGGAACAAACAGGGCCATTCATCAAACCCAATCTTACGATGGCCGTTCCGGTTCCACGGGGCTAATACGGATATTCCTACTGATAGCTCCGTTTCATCATCTGTGCAATTTCACCATAACCCGACAGATTCTGATTAAACGTCCATGAATACCCAGAAACCAGCCAACTGGCCCCCGAGCTCGACTGTTTCCATCCCAGTGCATAATTTAGTTGCATCTTACCGCAAACCGACGTAATAGATTTGTTTTCGACCCGAAACGACAATAAAGGCAGACGGATTGCGCTCTATTTCAAGCCCGGAGCCGCCAGCAGGGTAATTTTTTATGTTATCGCGTTTAGAAAGTTTTAACGAGTTGATCGGATGGGTAGGTGATCACGAAAAGGGTTATTTGGGTGTCGGAACTAGGGCGGGGACTTTTTTCCCTTTTTGTATTCGAATATTCGGTGTTAAATTTATTCGATTACTCGAATTATTAGTCATGAATATTCAACTATTCATTCGAATGGTTTGGGTTTCCATTATTCATGTATTGGTGAATACCATTATTCATGTATTGGTGGTACCTGCGCAGGTTGACCGGAACGTCTGTGGGAATAGACCTGCGCAGTTTTTCGTACCTGCGCAAGCGACAGGCAAGATCGAAAGTCGTAGAAGTTGTAGAAGTTTTAGAAGTACAATTCATTATTGGAATTTCGAAAAATCATATCTCCGAAAGTTTCAGCTTGTTGGAGTTGAAAATGATATCAATGGATTTTCAGGGTGAAACTGCATCTCAAAAAAAATATATTTTGAAATTTTTTAGTTGAAAAAAAAAATGTTTTTCCGTTACTCCGAAACCAACTCGCCTATTTTGGCCACTAGCAAACTTAACCGAGATATTTATCCCCCTAACCTACTTTGATAATGTCAACTGCCTAGCTCATTCCGTTCGAGAGTTATTGTAGAGACAAAATTTTAAAATTTTCAATAATTTTTTTTGATACTTTACGGCAACCCGATCAATACAAAACTTCACATGCGTCTAAAGGTCATGATTCTACAATTTGATGCTAAATTTCAGTTTTTAGTAAAAACGGCCATAACTCCGAAACCGCTTGATGGATTTCGCCCGTTAACGAACTCGTCCGAGATATTTACGCTCCAAACCTACCCTGCAAATGTCAATCCTCTAACTCCTTTCGTTCTAGAGTTATCGTGTTAACGGACGGCCGGACAGAAACGATTTCGACCACGGATTCTTGATCAGTGAGTCGAACCAAATCCTTTGAGACCATTTTCAGCCAAAAATTCGAAAATTACAGACATTTGGGCAAATTGATAAGCACTCAGTTCCGAGGAACTAGAGCGCAAAAAATGGAAACTTTTGAGGAGCAGTGTATCCAAAGTTCCTGCCAAGTTGCTCAAGAATTCCTACCCTTCGTCGTATTGTGATTTCATTATCACTGGATAATTGCAGGAATCTCAAACCGATTTTGTTGTCGACTATGTTACAGGAATTTTTGTATTCAAAATGTCGCATCATAAGTAGAATTGCAATATCACCGGAGTTATTGGTGGAAGAGCAGTATGTCCACGCCATAAATCATATCGTAGCATGTCCATAACGACGCTTGTTTTAAGCGTCCCTGGCGCGATTGAATTATGGCATGTCGGGGTTGTATTATGTTCGAACGCAGCCGTCCAGATTCGGTTCAAACAGCTATCTGAAATATCCAATCAACCGATCCCAGGCCTCGATCGGCCCAATTGGAATGGAAGAGCAGATGTTTTCAATCATTTATAGTTGGTATTTTTTCTATGACAGCCATAACTCCGATTAAGAATTTCTTTGATAATTAGTATAGAGAACCTGCGTGACCTTGAGATTCGACACTAGCGCTCATGGTGGCGAATTTTAGCATTTATTAGGTGAGAGAAATAAAATTATGTACTGATCGCCATACAAAGTAATTATTAATTATTATTTATAAGAATTATATCTTGGCTATGGTGATTAAGAATTTTGAAAAATTTCAAACGTTTTATTTATTAAAAGAGGTTTTCAAACAAAAAGGTGAAAATGTTATCAGAAGTAACCATGTGGAAAATGTAGAAGAGTGGAAGACAAACTAATATTAAACATTTGATTATTGTTATTTATTAATATCATTTAAAATATCAAATAAAGAAATGAACTTGTCAAAATACATTTAATTCTATTTTACTACTTTAAAAATAGGTTTTTTTAAGTTCACTAGTACACAGCAATCACAGCATATACAGGCTGTCCCAAAAATACCACGCGAAAGTGACACTGGAGATAGATTGGCATTAGGTCTATCAGATAGCATCAACATGACCTCAGTAAAAGTCCGCTGGTTTTCGAGATATCACCACTTTTGAGTATTTTTTAAAAATCTCCAGTTTTCGTTCTTTTATCGCCTAGCATTGCTAGAAATTACTTCAAACTCATGTTTTTTTTTACCTAGGCTATCCTGAATAGTTGCTTTAAACAATGAAGTAATAACTTCACCGACAACTAGAACAAAATCCTTCAAAAAATGTCTAACTTGTTGTATTTTATGCCGAAGTTAAAACGTTAACTTAAGTTTGACTGACTGCTGTGAAAAACAATTATATCAGACTGAATTGACAAATAATCGCAAAAACTGGTTCATTTCATGCCCTTTTCAAAATGATACAACACTACCAATTTTTTTTAATCAGAACCAGAATTGCTACTTATTAAAAAAAAACCAAAACCCTTATCGGCTATCTCGCTCCCACATTCATTGTTTTGTAATATGGAAACCGGTCCGACTTTCACAGACTAGGGGTCTTCGAATAGTCTAGACCAGGGGTCACCAAATGGCGGACCGCGGTCCGGATGCGGATCGCGAACCTTTTTTTTGCGGACCATTTTTCCAGAAAACATGTATTCTTGATTAAAAAAATTCAGATAACTTTTCGTTTTATTTACTAATTATAGATATTGGATTTAGATTAACTGCTAGTCAAATTCTTATGCCATCATAATGCTATCAACGACCCGCGACAGATATACAGATTTTGTGAACGGACCTCCAATAAAACTAATTGGTGACCCCTGGGTTAGATACTATAGAAAACTTTTTGGCGTTTGACGGATTTACTCATTTCCTAATATTTTCCGAACGGATAGAGATACAGAGGAAATATAGATACATAAATCTAAACGTCGTCCACCGACCAATCTTCGGGGAAAATTTGGATATCGAGATATGAAAATCATAGATTTCGAACGGGAAAGAAGAATTTTCCTTCGATTCCGGGTCAAAAATATTTCTAAGTGCCGACCCAAAAAATTTTTTTCATGGTTTATCGATACGGAGCTCGTGTCTAGTTAAATCGAGGTCGCTGATCACGAATATGCAATTAGTTTTTCCCTAAGTGGCGTACTTTGGGAAAATTTTCACTTAGAGTGAAAAAATGGACGAAATTAGGTCAATTTTGGAAGTTCACACCGCCCAAAAAAATCGGTGTAAGGTGTTGTTGATTTTTGCCCTCATATATGGATCCTTTATCTACTGAATAATCCAAACAGAAAATGTCCAGGCCGTACTATTCGGAAATTATGATTTTTTTCCCAAGGGTCTGTTTTTCGGAAAATTCATTTCGCGGTATTTCCGCGGAAAATTCTCTAATGAAAAATCCGATCATATATTCGTAATCTACGTTCCCGAATTAGTAAATGACGTAATTTGCATCGAAATCGGAGACCGGTCGAATTTTGGCAATTTTTTAATACATTAGCCTTGAAAAAATCCCATTTTTCGAGAAAAATTTTTTGACGCAAAACTATGAAACGGGTACTTATTCTTATAGATTCGGTGCCGTACATTCCGAATCTACCATCAGATATTTATTACAAAAATTATCCGAGGAAATATCGCGGAAAGAATTTTCCGAAAAATAGACCCTCGGGAAAAAAAACCATAATTTCCGAAGCGTACGACCTGGACATTTATTTTTCGGATGATTCGATAGATAAAGGATCCAAATATGACGTAAAAAATCAGTAACACCCTTCTCAGATTTTTTTGGGCGGTGGAAAGTTCCAAAATTGACCTATTTTCGTCAATTTTTTCACTTTAAGTGAAAATTTTCCCAATGTACGCCACTTAGGGAAACACTAATTACATATTCGTGATCAGCGACCTCGATTTGATTAGACACGAGCTCCGTATCGATAAACCATGAAAAAAATTTTTTGGGTCGGCACTTAGAAATATTTTTGACCCGGAATCGAAGGAAAATTCTTCTTTCCCGTCCGAAATCTATGATTTTCACATCTCGATATCCAATGATTCCCCGATGATTGGTCGGTGGACGACGTTTAGATTTATGTATCTATTTTTTCTGTATCTCTATCCGTTCGGAAAATAATAGGTAATGAGCGAATCCGTCAAACGCCAAAAAGTTCTCTAGTATCCAACACATACAAAAATCTACAATTTTCCGATAAGGTCGAAGAGGCTTTGGTTATTCACTAAATCGGGTACGCAGATCACGAATCTGTAATTAGATTTTCCGTATCTCGATTAGTTTCGGAGCAATGACGAAGAAAGTCGCAATTTCTGGCTCTACCTCCGGAAAATGGACTAATCAGTCGGATTTTTCGCCATATTACCAAAATTAATCGAGGTACGGAAAAACTAATTACAGATTCGGAATCTACGCCCTCGATTTAGAGAATAGCCAAAGCCGTGGCGATCTAATCGGAAAATTCTAGATTTTTGTATGGGTTAGAATCTAGACAAAGGACTCACAGCTCTGGCAATGTGTTAGTTGCTGTATGCATTTTATCAATATTTCACAGGAAATAGGTCATAAATACTTCTACAAGGGTTGAAGTATTACAAGATATTTTACTTGCAATTATCTTTCCGTGGAAAATATTAATTTCAAGGGTGAGACCACCCATGCAAAAATAAACCAGTTAACCCAAAACATTTAAGTTTTACAAGCGAGCTGCTTTGTTTAGAAATACAAATGAGCGCTTCCCGACATGTGAAGTCATGGGACGCAACAGTGGTGATATCTCGAAAACCAGCGGACTTTTACTGAGGTCATGTTGATGCTATCTGATAGACCTAATGCCAATCTATCTCCAGTGTCACTTTCGCGTGGTATTTTTGGGACACCCTGTATGAATAATTATAACGGCAAAGTACGGCACAAGATCAATGTAATATACTGTAAATGGTAGTGGCATAGTTTCTTACATATTCTCTTTTACTAGGCCAGAATAGTAATTTACGTAACAAGTCCGGAAAATAGGGTTATTTCGGACGAATAGACAAAATTCTAGGACGAGCGTAAGCGAGTCCTAGAAGTCTATGAGTCCAAAAAAACCTTTTTCGGTCGTGTTGCGTACAATATTTTTTCGGCAACCGTGTAGAATAACAAATTAATGAGACGACACATTTCTTTTTTATATATTTTGATTCTTATTCAAATTAAACAGAACAGAAAATACAACATGTTAACTAATTTTATATGAACTGTCAGCCGTTTTCTCAGTGCTATGGTAACTTCATTTATCAAAAATATACCTACGAAGATTTTCATATTTACAATGACCAAAACGACGTGATTCTTCCGGCCTAGTCCAGGAAGTACGTACTTCCCGGACTAGGCCGGGAAATGCTTCTTTCTCAAAGAAAAAGCGTCCGGGAAGTGGGCACTTCCCGGACGGTTGCCGAAAAAATATATTTTTTTGTTTTCTGCGCTAGTGAATCTAGATCTACATGTTGGATATACATAACAAAAATTAAGTACCATAAAAAAATAGACCTGTCTGTATTTAAGTATAAAAATTAATAATCTGTTTCCAGAGATATTTTGTTGGATTTTGATCAGTGGTTACAGATCTAATAATAATTTAAAAACTGTTCCCCTTACAGCAGTTATAACCAAAAGTTGTTTCTCATTTTTTATAGAAGTACATCCTCGAAATCTAGATAATGAAATTGGTATGTCAGGTCCACAAAACACTCTTTGACTCACGATCAAAGGCACATGAAAAAACAAAGTCATCACTTATGGGCTCAAATGAGACCACTGGATGTTAGTTACAAAAACGTGATAGACCTAAATCATGGCCAACCAGGAGACTTTATAAAAGTGAATAGAGCATACATCCATATACTACATGCATACTGGCGTATCACAGATATGAATTTTAGGCTTGGAAGGGTAGAAAGAATTTTTGATCGGATGGGTAATAAATAGGGTCCTAATGACGTAATTTTTATTTCATTTAAATTGCGGAGCTTTTGCACGCATGTTTTATTGGATATTCACACCTCATACACCCCCCCCGAAATAATGCATGAACTTTTAGAATAAATGAAATAGTGAATTTACTCAGCGGGGATTCGAAACCGGATCTCCTGCGTGGCAATCAAAGACGGTACTGGAATTATTGCAGTTCTGAGATTTACATGATTTGAAATTTTAGAAGAATATGTACCAGTTCGAATTTTTATTCTCAAAATAGTCGTACAAAGTCGATTGAGCTCAGATCCGGTACTCGATCGTAAAATGAAGGCTATTTAATCATCAACCCAAATCCAATGAGTTTTTTTATGTGCGTATTCAAAGATTCAACTCCTCTCTACATAATAATGGAATCCATAAATCTTAGACGGAAAGGTAAACTATCCGTCTCCGTACCAGACAATCCACAGTGACGTAAGAGATAAACGGGTAGATTTTAATGGCACTCTTGTTTAATTAGACCTCAGTTACCGAATCCTGCCTCGATTACCATAATCCAACACGCCATTTTATCCGCTATCGTTCAATATTTGCATTCCCCGGTCGAGAAAAAAAACGGGGATGAGATAACCGGTTATCTGCGGCTTCCGAGAATCTTTTCTATCGTTCGAGGATGCTGGGGGTGATTTATTCATCGCTATAGATCATACAGGGGTAGAAAGGAAGCTGGGTTGTTTCTCAGTAAGTCTCAAAACTGTGGAACTTGTATGAGAGTCTGAAACATGAGATAAGATAATTCTGTTGTGAATATATTGACGTTTTTGGCGGGCTTGTTCCCCTGAACAAATTTTCGCCGATAGTGCTTTCAAACGTTTAGTTTCGACTGATGAAGAATCCGAGGACAAACTTAACTCTGTTCGACCAGCCGTCCGTAAGCACCATTTCGAGAGAGAGAGAGAGAGAGAGAGAGAAAACTCTGAAATTTTCAGAGTAGGTTTGAGGGATAAGTATCTCGGTTATGTTCGTTATTAGGCAAAATCGGTCTAATAGTTTCGGAGTAACGGAAAAAAACTATGTTTTTTACATTAAAACTTTTGAATTCAATTTTTTTTAAGATGCAGTTTCATCATAAGAATCCATTGTTATCATTTTCAACTCTATCAAGCTAATACTTTCGGAGATATGATGTTTCAAAGTTTCAATAATACATCGTAAGTTCTATGTATTCACAGAATGTGAACACAGAATCTGTCTGTGATCACTATTCATAAATGTCATCTTTTCTAGCTATCAGAGATTGTCAATTCATAGTTGTTATTTTCTCTTGGAAAGCAAGTATTCGATTCTTGAATTTGTGAATATATACAAGACTGTTTTGATGTATAGTTTATGGAGGCAATAGGAAAGAAGAACATAATGGAATCATCAAAATAAATTACTGCTCGTTGACCTTTGAGGTTAATACTACCTTTTACTTCCTTAAGTAGTGAGACATGTTCCTATATACAGTATCATGTATAAGGTGATCAATATGTGGACATGTGTATGCTGAATAAAGCCAGTATATGATTGATAGTCTTTCAATAAACATCACATGGCGCTGCGAACGAAACACGTCGATAAATAATTTATAATTAATAAGTGATTTAGTTAGTTCAGAATTTGGGATAAAATGTCCGAACTAAAGTGGATTTCACCGTTAGATATAACAGGTGGAAATTTAGCGGAAAAATGGAGATTTTGGATACAGAAGTTCAAGAATTATCTAAAAGCTAACGAAATTGATAAAAAAGGCGAAGATGTGCAATGTGCTCAGTTTCTTCAGTTCATCGGTGACGACTGTATTCATATCTACAATACATTCAAATTCGAAAACGATGAACAAAATAAGATCCAACCATTGATACGCGAGTTTGATAAGTTTTTTCAACCTCAAACGAATTTAATATTTGAAAGACATAAGTTTTTCACCAGGAAACAGTTGGAAGGGGAAAGTTTGCAACAGTTCATAACAGATTTGAAAAATAAATCGAAAAATTGTGCCTTTGGAGATTTGGAACAATCATTGATTTGTAGTGTGCTTATTATGGGACTTTCAAGTGATCAACTGAGAGAAAGATTATTGGAAGATAGCAGATTGACTTTAAAAAGGGCAGAAAGTGTATGCTTAGCTGTCCAAGAGTCTAAGAAGCAAGGTCAAGAAATGACTAGTGAAGTGCACGAGTTACATGCCGTGCGAGCTAAACAAAATCTACAGGGTGTTCGTTCACAAGGACATACACAACGTAATTCAGATCGTGCGGTTTGGCATCAACCCAGTACCAGTTCAGGTTATACAGGACGTTCAGTATCACAAAATCAAAGGAAAATGAGAAGTTTTGATTCTAATTCTACCAGTTTTTCCTCATGTGCAACAAATAGGCAATGTTATAAGTGCGGAACTAAACATGCAGCGAGAAAGTGTCCTGCATTTGGTAAGCAATGTAATTTATGTGGTTCTTTCAATCACTTCCAAAAGATGTGTCGAAATAGGGGTATACATTCTTTGAATCTGGAAAATGAAGTCCAGTATGAATCCGAAAATCAAGACTCTGTTTTTATTGGAATGATTAATGATTCCTGCTCAAACAAATATCAGAAACAAGAATGGCACATCGAAATGTTTGTCAATAAAGTAAAAATAATTAATTTCAAATTGGATACTGGAGCCATGACTAATGTAATAAATTTGAAGACTTTGCGAAGCTTGAATGTTGAAGACAAGAATATTTCTAAATCAAATGTTGTGCTCACAAATTATTCGAATGACATTATTCCTGTTATTGGAGAATGTATTTTGCTTTGTAGTTACAAAAATATTTCTCATTGGTTAAATTTTATTGTAGTAGATATTGATTCTCCCCCTTTGCTGGGATTATACAGTTGTGTTGAATTGAATATTATAAGAAAAGTTGGTTCTGTTGATTGCGCTAATGATGCATTAAATCGGTACCACGATGTATTTGATGGAATAGGTTGTCTAAGAGATAATTTTCATATTAATTTAAAACCGGATTGTGTTCCAAAGATATTTTCAGCTCGGAAAATACCATTTCCCCTAATACCTAAGTTCGAAAAATGCCTACAGGAGATGAAGGCTCAGGGAATCATCTGTGAGGTCGACTATCCCACTGATTGGGTGAATCCGATTGTATTAGTTGCTAAAAAGGATGGTTCTTTGAGAATTTGTCTTGACCCTGTTGAGCTCAATAAAAATATCTGCAGAGAACATTTTCCGTTACCAACTTTCGAAGAAATAAGTGTTAATTTAAAAAATGCGAAATATTTCAGTGTTCTTGATGCCTTGTCAGGATTTTGGCAGGTACCTCTTGATAAGGAGAGTTCTGATTTATGTACATTCGCGACACCTTTCGGCAGATATCGTTTTTTGAGATTGCCTTTTGGAATAAAGTGTGCACCGGAAGTTTTCCATAAGAAATTTAAAGAAATATTTAATATACCTGGTGTAGAAATATATATCGATGACATTCTGATCTGGGGTGATACAAAAGAAGAACATGATCATCGACTAGAAAAAGTGTTGAAAATTGCGCAGGAAAATAATGTGAGATTCAATAAAAATAAATGCAAATTTGGTCGTAATGAAATAATTTATATGGGGCATAAAATTTCCCACGGTTGTTATAGGCCAGATGATTCTAAAATTAAAGCCATTACCGATCTGCCCATACCGTCAAGTAAAAGTGATTTACAAAGATTTTTAGGCATGGTGACCTATGTTGGCAAATTCATTGATCACTTATCTAGTATCACTGCTCCTTTAAGACAATTGCTCAAAAAAGATGTTGCCTGGTCGTGGGATTCAAGTCACGATAATGCATTCAGATTGTTAAAAGACAAATTAATCACTCATCCAATTCTGCAATATTACGACTCAGGAAAACCTATAACTGTTTCAGCTGATTCATCTAAGGATGGAGTTGGTGCGGTTTTAATGCAAAATGGTTTGCCATGCATGTATGCCTCCAAATCTTTAACTGCTGCGCAGAAAAATTACGCTCAGGTTGAGAAAGAGCTCTATGCCTTATTATTCGCTTGTGAGCGATTTCATCAGTACATTTTTGGCAAAAAAATAACAATGGAAACTGACCACAAAGCCCTGGTTCACATTTTTAACAAGCCATTGTATACTTGCCCTCCTCGCCTTCAGCGAATGTTTATTAGACTGTTGAGGTATGACATTGAGCTTGTTTATAAGCCTGGTAAAGATCTTTTTATTGCAGATACTTTGTCGCGAGCATATATAAGAGACGAATCTAAATCTGAAATTGATGAGGAGATAGATGATCAAATATGTTTATTGCGCATGAATTTGAATGCTACAGATAAAAAAATTTCGGAAATTAGTGATCTCACATCAAATGATATAGAGTTACAAATAATTATGAATTATATCAGAGATGGGTGGCCTAAAACATTAAAACAAACTAATTCTCTTGTAGCTAGCTACTATAAATACAAAGATGAGATATCTGAGGCCAATGGGCTTTTATATAAGGGTCATAAACTCATAGTACCAATTAAAATGAGAAAAGAAATTTTAGATAAAGTTCATTACAGCCATATGGGAATTGCAAAATGCAAAAATAGAGCAAGGGAATGTTTTTTCTGGCCAAACATGTCGGTAGATATAGATAATTTGATTTCCAGTTGCATTACCTGTAAAATTTTTCAGAAGAATAAAATCAAAAAATCAATGATGAGTCATGAAGTGCCAAAACGTCCATGGGAAAAAGTTGCATGCGATTTGTTCGTTTTTAACAATGAAAATTTTTTGTTGGTTGTTGATTACTTTTCCAAATACATTGAGATGGCCAAATTAATTGACTCAACCTCGTCCAAAGAAGTTGTTACTCATTTGAAGTCCATATTCGCCAGACACGGAATTCCCCAAAAAGTAATTAGCGATGGTGGTCCACAGTTTTCAAGTTTATATTTCAAACACTTTGCAGAATCGTGGCAATTTACTCATATCACATCAAGTCCTTATTACCCACAATCAAACGGTTTAGTTGAACGACATATAGCTACTTTAAAGAATATATTGCGAAAGACCAAGTATGAAAATAAGGATTTGTACTTGGCATTACTAACCTATAGAAATACACCGATTGATGTTAATTTAAAATCTCCAGCGGAAATCTTGATGTCAAGGAAGCTAAGAGATGTTTTGCCCATTGAAAACACTTTATTGAGGCCAAAATACAATGATTACTCTAAAATTAGACGCAATTTGAAGGTAAGGCAAGATCAACAGAGCCAATTTTACAATCGAAAATCTCGAGATACTGATCATGTTTTCAGAAATAATGAAACAGTGTTGTTAAAGAAAAGACTAAATGATAAAAAATGGGAGAAGGGTATAGTTTGCTCTAAATCAAGAATTAGACCCCGGTCTTATAATGTAAAAATTGAAAATGGGAATATATTGTGTAGAAATGATCATTTCATTGGTAGATATCCCACTGTGCCCGACTGTGATAATGCATGTGGGGAACTCACTGAATCTGACGAAAGTTCAATCACTGATTCCCAACTGAACAAAACTGAGAAACCTGATGAAGATGTCATTTATGTTCCTACCACTACTAGAACTGGGAGAGAAGTCAAAATTCCCCAGAGATTGCATTATGACAGTTGGAATTAAAATTATTTAAGGTTAATAAGATTCGATGTGCTTCTTTGAACTACCGGAATATGTTTTATTTTGTTTTTTGATTCAAATATCTTCAGGAATAATCTTTTATGTAGGAATTCATATTTAGTAAGGGGGATGTCAGGAGAATATTAATGTGAAATATAAAATATCTTTCTCTGCGATTATCATGTATAAGGTGATCAATATGTGGACATGTGTATGCTGAATAAAGCCAGTATATGATTGATAGTCTTTCAATAAACATCACATACAGTATTTTCATAATGTTGCTAGCAAAAAAATACTGAAATATGGATCTACATTTGTGCATCAATCATTTTTTCTTGAGTTAAGGTTCATAATACAGAAAAGAATGTGTAAGTGGTATGGACTATTAAATTTTAAATTATGAAAAGAGGATAGTATTTCATTAATATATTTTGAACTATTGAAATAATTTGTTCGTAATCCACTACCTACTCAAATATCAGGAATAAATGGACAATCTGCTATGATTGTCTCCAGCTTTGCTCTAGACATTTCGATGATACTTTCCTTAGGTATTTCGAGTTGTGAAAACTATGCACCGAGTCTAAGTTGCAACAACTTATCTCTCCCATTGGGATGCGCAATCTACCCTGAAAATTACAAGTCCCTATCTCCTTTCGTTCGAAAGTTATCAAGCCAACGGTCACCCATCCAGCTACTGAACTCACACAAGGTTTTGAAGGCTCTCGCTAAATTTTAGCGATGTCGGAGGAATAGTCTCTGATATATAGAAATTTGTTCAATGACTTTAGAAAAAATTTGGAGTAACACGATCCTCATCAAATTTTGCATGAATTGTTGCGGTGGCATTCTACAACTGACAACCATGTTTGAATTGGATCAGTTTTATATTTTTCGAGTTATTGAGGAAATAACAACCAAATTTCAGATGAGTATAACTTCAACACCGTTTGGCCGATTATACCTATAAACAAACTCAAATATCCCATTCAGATGCACAACTACCCGAAAATTTCAAGTCGCTATCTCTTTCCGTTCTCATGTTATGGTGACATAAATAATATTTTTTGATAATTTTTTTGAAATTTTCTAGTGATCCGATGAAATTTTACAAGCGTGCTTAGTTTTGCATTCTAAAACTACTCACCAAGATTCAATTCGATCGGACTTGTATTGGTTGAAAACAAAATTATTACTCGGAAATCGTTGGGCCGATTATGCTCATTAACGAACTTGTCCGTCGCATTGGGATGCGCCACCTACCCTGAAAATTTCAAGACGCTATCTCTATCCGTTCTAAAATTTGACCTCGAATTCTTGATCAGGGAGTCGAACCCAATCGTTTGAGACCATTTTCGGCGAAAAATTCGAAAATTACAGACATTTGGGCAAAATGATAGCACGATGTTCCCCAGAACATACGCGCAACAAGATTCAAGCATGTTACGTCATGATAT
The DNA here is from genome assembly GCA_937662695.2 of Halyzia sedecimguttata. Lineage (NCBI taxonomy): Eukaryota > Metazoa > Arthropoda > Insecta > Coleoptera > Coccinellidae > Halyzia > Halyzia sedecimguttata. The sequence goes on along the minus strand of OW569413.2, from coordinate 100,144,425 downwards.
TCTTTATATGAATTCAAGATTCTATGCGCGTGTTCGTCGACTGACATTTAGATTTTATTGTCAAAAAAATATTTATTTCAAAGGAATGGATTCCAAAGATCCCGTAAAAACCACTTCTGGTGACTCTATAAAAGTGGAAAGCAGGGATAAATTCAGAATCAATATGAACGTGGAACTTTCTATTGGAGCTGTCGTGGCTTTGACTGCAGCAACAACGATCCTGATCGTATGCTGCTGCTGCCCAAGGAGTTAGGGAACAAACAATATATTTTTAAGAAGATCGGAAGGGACGCAATGAAATAAGATAGAATACACATGTTGGAAAATTGTAAATAATAAGGATTAACGATGTCAATAAGGGTTATTATTATTATTATTCTATTATCGAGGTAAATGATACTGTAGATAAGGCATGGACACTCATAATTACGATGATGATCATTGTGGACCACTTAACAAAATGTAATGACGAACTTCATGTACCACATTCTGAAGAACATATCATTGATTCACAACACCTATTCATTGGTTGCCAGTTCTTTCAAACATTGTCCCGCCCCACATTCGCAGGCAGACTGCTGTTTCAAATTCTTGGAATAAATTTCATTCTTTTCCGAATTCATTTCCGATTATCTCCTACATTCCAGGCAATAAGATTCCCAGATTGAAGTCACGAAACGCTTTATGGTCCAACTGTTTTCTTAATTCGAATAAAAGTGACAAGGAAGTTTGGCGGTCGGAATGGATTTCTTGCAATTTATTCAACAAAGATTTAATTTCTGATCCTTCAAATAGAGTTCCGGGGTTTGATCTTCCAAGCAGAATATGGTCTATTCTGAATCGTCTAAGAACCGGTCATGGTCGTTGCAACAGCATGCTTTTCAGGTGGAACTCAGTTGAGAGTCCCAGTTGTGAATGCGTGGAAGCAGAGGAAACCATAGATCATTTAGTTAATAATTGTCGCATATATAGATTCAAAGATGGTTTTAGGGCTATTCAATATGTTTCTGAATCTTTTTTAGAATGGGTAGAGTTTCAAATCTATTTAATGAAACATAGAATATTCCATTTTTAATTTGTTCGTTTTCTCCCTTAGTCTTTTCCTTTTCCAGATTGGGTTTCGGGTACCTTGGAGAATCTTCTCTGCTTGTTGAAGGAAGAAGCGATAATAAAGAAAAAGATGCCCTTCAATATTTAATATTTCAGCATATTTTGTTAACAATTTCAATGTTCATAAATCACAACACTAACGGGGAGATAGGGTTTTTTTTGCTGAGGTTTTTTCCCTAAGCTCTAGTATCATATATCAAATTATATGGTACCCCGTTACACTAACCTCTGCTAACACTTTTTTCATACACATGCTTTATTGTTAGATAAAAAACAAATTGTAATGCTCAAGTTCAAAAGAATATATATATTGATTAAACAATCCCTCAATCAGAAAGGACTCAACTATCTCGTGAGATACCTCAACCACTCAAAGGAGTCTGACGAATTATTTGCATCCAGAATGAAATCATCTATACTTCATCTAGGTACCATACACAAATCAGTCTGGGTACGGAAAGTTAAATTTCTTCAAAACGATCCTGTACGTATGCAGAACTCCCAAATGATGATTTCACGCATTTCACATTGAAACATTGAAAGTTAAATAAAATTCCACACAACGTTCATCCACTTTTTGAATCGCTTATCGACTTATACAGGGTCCTTGGCCGCCACACCGACATGGGTAAGGAGGTGATGGGGTACCATTAGGTTGTCAGACTTCCTGTTGTTAAACTGTCCTCCGGGGCTTCCGATGGAAGTTAGGGATGATTTAAGCCAGGGGTGAGTTCCCTTATTTTGCAAATATTTCAGAGACCAGTTGAAACAGAGCAATGCAATTAGACGGTTTTAGTAAGCAGCTCGAGTACTTTTAAGCCCTGCTGAAGTTAGTTTTTGTAACCCCCACTAAGCAATCTACAATGCTTCAATGCCTTAATGCTTCAAAAATTGTCATTAAATTTATTTATCAAGATTAAATGAGCAATCTGCAATGATTCACCTCGTGGAATGGGTTGTTGCAACTTACACTCGGTGCATAGTTTTCACAACTCGAAATACCTAAGGAAAGTATCATCGAAATGTCTAGAGCAAGGCTGGAGACAATCATAGCAGATTGTTCATTTATTCATGATATTTGAGTAGGTAGTGGATAACGAACAAATTATTTTAATAGTTCAAAATATATTAATAAAATACTATCCTCTTTTCATAATTTAAAATTCAATAGTTCATACCACTAACACATTCTTTTCTGTATTATGAACCTTAATTGGAGCAAAAATGATTGATACACAAATGTAGATCCATACTTCAGAATTTTTTTGCTAGCAACATTATGAAAATACTGTATATAGGAACATTTCTCATAAGGAAGTAAAAGGTGATATTAACCTCAGTGGTCAACGAACAGTAATTTCTTTTGATGATTCCATTGTGTTCTTCTTTCCTATTGCCTCCATAAACTACATCAAAACAGACTTGTATATATTCACAAATTCAAGAATCGAATACTTGCTTTCCAAGAGAAAATAACAACTACGAATTGACAATCTCTAATAGCTAGAAAAGATGACATTTATGAATAGTGATCACAGACAGATTCTGTGTTCACATTCTGTGAATACATAGAACTTACGATGTATTATTGAAACTTTGAAACATTTATATCCCCGAAAGTATTTGCTTGTTAGAGTTGAAAATGATAACAATGGATTCTCATGATGAAACTGCATCTTAAAAATAATTAATTTCAAAAGTTGTAATGTAAAAAAAAATATTTTTTTTCGTTGCTCCGAAACTATACGACCGATTTTGCCCAGTAACGAACTTAACCGAGATATTTGTCCCTCAAACCTATTCTGAAAATTTCAACTGTCTAGCTCATTCTGTTCGAGAGTTATCGTGTTAACGGCCGGACAGAATCGATTTCGACCACGGATTCTTGATCAGTGAGTCAAACCAAATCGTTCAAGACCATTTTCATCAAAAAATTCGAAAATTACAGACATTTGGGCTAAGTGATAAGCACTCTGTTCCGAGGAACAATGCATTGTTCCTCGGAACAGAGTGCTTATCAATCAAAAAAGTGCTTATCAAAAAAAGTGCTTATCAAATCAAAAATGGAAACTTTTGAAACAATCTCAAAATTTCTGAACTTCCTGAGCTTTTGTGGAGCAGTATAAACAAGACGATTATAATCATCAAATCGTCGATCCCCCGAACCACGCTACGTTTAAACACACACGGAACGCGTTTTCGCTCGATCCCCCCCAGCAGCAAGTGCGCCACTCATTCCAATTATACGCCGACGGCCCGAACAGAGATTTTCCAGACGTCGCGACGCCCATTTCCCGCCATTTTCCAGCGTGAAATTGACCGCACCTTCGGCCGCTGCATTTCATCCCCCTGTCGTAACATTTTCGTAGCCGTTACGCCGGCGGTAACGCAATTAGTTCGGTGCTGGAGAGTCGGGTGATTAAAGCCGTTGTAGTCGTCCGCCTTCCTCCAGAAGAACGAGCCGTTCCGGGTGGCGGAGCCCGTGGAGTTTCGATCTGGAGATGGCACAGCGTGAGTTAAGCGTCAGTTGGACAAGGCGTGCGTCGGTCTTCTTGAATTAGGTCATTATATGGTCGTAGTTCCGGAAAGTCGAATGGTCCATTCGAGTGGTCATAGACGGAGTAAGAACTTGCTGTAGCGTGAAATCTCGAATTATCAAAATTATCATAAGTCACGGCTCTACAACGCAAGGAATGCGCTTAGCTCTTTGTCTGTGTTGTTTATGTACTTTCTTCCATCATAACTACCCCCCGAAAGAACGAAACATGGATGAGAAAGTGGAAGTAGTTTGATAGTATTGATATAGATTTAGGACCTAAATGCATCAACATTATTTAGCTTTAAAATATACTATACTAGCTGCCCGCCCCGGCTTTCGCACGGTTGAAATGCTGATACTAAATATACCACAGAATTTCTTTATATACAACATTCACAGCATTTTTGTCGTTAGACAATACAAACATGTTCTCTTTAGAGGTTACCCTTGAAAGAGCGACATATAATTGGCCATGTGAAAAACACTCAACGCTCAAATATAAGCCTGTAGCGTCGAAAGTTGGACCCTGCGATTTATTAATGGTCATTGAAAAATATATCTTTACCGGAAATTGTAGGCGTTTACATTGGATCAGTAAATCCGATGGAATCAAAGGAATTCGGGGAATCAATACATCTATCCTGGCTGAGGCGAGCCTCACACTCTACAGATGATTCTCTGGCTCTCTGTATTCGATTTATATCCCTATCCTGGCTGTGCCGGCCCCCCGGTAGGTAGCACCGCAACCGCTATGTCCCTGCATTTTAAATCTGCAATATCTTCGTAAATATTCATCTAAATTACATGCTGTAAAGGGCAATATTGATCAATATTAAATGCACAATGCATTTCAGGTACTTAATTGGATAAGGATCAATGCTGTATTGCTTGAAATAGCTTTGTAATCAAGCCATTATTTCTCGTGGAATGTAAAGGATAAAAAATGGTTATTGTGGGTTATCCTTAAGAGATAGGCATATACCATCGCGGAGTTTTTGTTGACCTTTTTAAGGTGTACCATACTGTACAACATTATTTTGATCTATCTCGTAGGGTTCAGCCAGCGTTTGCAATGTTAGCGCAAAAAATGTGTTTATTTACGACATCACATTAGAAACCTCTAAAATTATCAGTGTTTCTCTAATATATTATGCATGTATTATACATATGAACCTTCCTATTGAATCAGTGTATCTATTGAAAAAAACCGCATCAAATTCCTTCACGTAGTTTTAAAGATCTAAGCATACATAGGAACAAACAGATAGCGGAAGGTTCAGGTATCTCCAGTTAAAACAAACCTGCAATAGTATTGTCTAAATTTTAATTTATATAATATAATTTTCAGAGTAGATTTGAGGAATGAATATCTCGGATCAGTTCGTTATTGGGGAGAATCGGTCTGTTTGAATTTAATTTCTTTCATGATGCAGTTCTATCGTAAGAATCCATTTATATCATTCCCAGAGCGCCAAAGCTCCTGTCCACAGGGCTTGAACCAATTTTTGAAGAAATGATGAGCCCAAAATGGCAGACGCTTCTTCGAAATGATAACGCCCAGGAACAAACGCCCGAAAATGTACATAACAGCAAGACGGGCGAAGTCCTGCAGTACGCCCTTCACCTAAGCAGAGACTTCATTTATTCATCCGCGCTTTTCAGCTTCGCAGTTACTCAAACAATCATCTGAAATTCAAATTAGCCGGGACCTTCCCGAACACGGCCAGTCCCGCTGGCTTATTTATAAATTTCCCTGGTGTCGCCTCGTGCAACAAACCTTACGGGAACTCCTAGAAAGCGGCCGGGCCCTGGGGGAGGTTTTAACTCGGCCGAGACGGGATTTATCCCGGTTATATTTATTTAAGGAGTGGATATTGTTTTCGACTGGCGTTGTTTCGACTGAAATGAGAATCTGGAAGAAGGGTGCCCGAACTTTCTGCGGGAATATCGGCTCTGAAGGAACATAAACGTAGTTTAATGTGAGAGGAGACTCGGAACGAAGTTTTCGTTTAACGTTTTATATGACGTAAGCAACGACCTAGAACCTATACTTATAGGAAGCAGATGGAATACAATATCAAAGCCTAGACGAAATTCCTGGCAGGGCTGCAACTTATTCGAAATAGAGGGTCTTTATAAATGACCATACACGGAAAGAAATCTATTATCAAACCAAGAATCAAGATATTCTTGGAATATTCGAGTTGTTTCGAGTATATATTGGATTGGAACAAGTATAAAGGGAAAATTTGTATACTTGGAATGAATTTATTTTACTTCAAAAACTTATACTTAATTGAAGAATGAACTTCTCTATCCAAGTAAATGATCAATTCATTTCAAACCATTCAGTTCAATCAATTCGAGAGTTCTTCTATATTTCAGGTAACTATATGATATCTTAAATTCGAAAATATAATACTCTTAGTTCGAGAATTGCAGCATCCTTATTCCATATTATATATCCAAGGAGTTGGTTTCCTTGAAATAATAACTTCTACTAAAACATAACATGAAGTTATGAATTGAATTTTGGAATTATCACTTTTATGTATGAGGTATTTTTTATTCATTATTTTATTTATCCAGCATATTCAGCCAAAACAGATCAAATCGACCATTGTTCAATTCTGAATATCTTTCTATTCGAATTGTTTCTAAAATATCGAAAAAAAACTGAAAAAAAATGTACATATGCATTGTTACTATTATGTTCCTTATTCCTCTGCTCAATATCTTACGTTTTAGAAGAAGAAGAATGTGGATATATTATGCATCATACGAAATTCAAAAAACTCGTCACAGGGTGTTTCACATATTGTGTCAGAAATGGTGATGAGAATTTGCCATAACTTTTGGATTCAACAATGAAGAATACCGATAGTTCCATGAAGAGATAATGCCTTCAAAATCAATATTTTGAAAGTTATTCGCGATTTTGTACTCCACGTTATGCGTAGAGTCAATTTCATTCAATGCACATTGATTCCTATGAATGCATCGCCCTAACAATAATCTGTGACCATAGAAAATCAAATATTCTAGTAATTTATGATTGACAGGTGTATCTAATCTTATAATTTGAAACTTTTGCAGGACGTAGTTTAATGTTAATTAAATTTTGACACAGTATTTGGAACACCCTGTGACGAGTTTTTCAAAATTCACTATTCACACATTTTTCTACTTCGAAGACGTGAAAACGTTTTATACTTAAGATATTGAGTGTAGGCATTACGAAGATAATACCGACAACGCAGTTCCAAATTTTTTTTTCATTTTTATTTCGATATTTCAAAAACTAATTCGACGAATGCAATGATTCGAATGGAAAGATATTCTAAAATGAATATCATATCAGAGAAGACTCGAACTGGGTCCCCAGTTCGTATATATATCTTTTTCCAAATCGATTTATAATACAATATTACGCCCCAGTGAAGTAAAACTATTAGAGAGAAAAAATCATCACACGAAGTGACTCAACAAAGATCATCAAATCTGTTACATTCTGGAAAATATTCCTGTTATTTAGGAATTCCGTAATATTGAAAGAGAGAGAGGAAAGTTGTTGAACAATTCGTTGATTATCAAATTTGAGTGAAACCATTAGTTATCTTAATGAAATTTTCATTCACTTGATTCAAGTGTAATATTTAGCAATATACTATACTAGTTAGCCAATGAAAACTCCCTAATCCACCTGCGATCATTTTTATCGTATTCCAAGTATATGAATTCCTGCATCCACTAGATTCAAGTAAATTATTCAGCAATATACTGAAAAGCGCCCTCTACGAGATCTATGCGGTTCGCGAAAGGGTATATCACTCTTGACTTGATTCGAGTTGTTCGTAACGCGTCTTTTAAGGAGTTAATTTGCTTAGTGTTTCAGAAAAGGTTTTAATATTGTTTGGTTAAATATGTGAAACTTAATGAGAGAATGGGGATGCTCGGACAGTGTTATAAGGATATTTCAAGGTAAGTCCAGTATTTATTCAAATTTATATTGTGATTCAGAAGAAAAAGATGAATTCTGGTATAATCTTATACGTTTCAAACCACAAATCTATTTTCTCTTGAGTCTTCAAATAATACTCTTAAAACGGGTTTCACGAAGCTTTGACAGCTCTTAATTCCCAAATTAGTGCGATTCTATGTCGATTTTCAGTTCATTTTTGATAGAACCATCGAATTAAATCCACGATTAAGCTAATCGAAGCTTCGTGAAACCCACCATTAGTAGTCTTGGTGCTCATCTTTTAAATTTCCGACATGATTCGTTACCAAAAATACTTATCCTCTTTCATTGAGAATACCACTTTTTCAGAACACGATTTTTGGCGCTCTTGTTCCTCGGAACAGAGTGCTTATCAATTTGCCCAAATGTCTGTAATTTGCGAATTTTTGGCTGAAAATAGTTTTAAACGATTTGGTTCGTCTCACTGATCAATAATCCGTGGTCGAAATCGATTCTGTCCGGCCGGCTGGCCTTTAACACGATAACTCTCGAACGAAAGGAGCAAGAGGATTGAAATTTGCAGGGTAGGTTTGGAGCATAAATATCTCTGTTCAGTTCATCATAGGGTAAAATCCACCAAGTGGTTTCGGAGTTATAGCCGTTTTTAGTGAAAAGATTTTTTATGAATATTTCCGAAACTGATATGTCGATTTGTCTGAAATTTAGCATCGAACTGTAGAATAATAACCGTTATATGCTTGCGAAGTTTTGTATTGATCGGGTTGCCGTAGAGTGTAAAAAAAAAAATGTTAATTTTCAAAATTTTGTTTCTACAATAACTCTCAAAACAGAATGAGCTAGGCAGTTGAAATTTTCAGAGTAGGTTTAGGAGATAAATATATCGGTTGAGTTCGTTTTTAGGCAAAACTGGCCCGATGGTTTTGGAGTAACGAAAAAAAATTTTTTTTTTACATTACTCAAATTCGTTTTTTTTTAAGATGCAATTTCACCATGAAAAAACATTGATCTTATAGTCTAATAAACTAATACTTTCTTAGATATGATTTTTCGAAATTTCAATAATGAATTGTACTTCTATGTTTTTCACAGAATGATGTACTTAATTATTCTATCTATGAATTATTATATGATCTGTGTTCTTACATGTCATCATATTTTCCTATGAGAAGGTCTGTTTGATTTTAATTCCTCTCATGATGCAGTTCTATCGTAAGAATCATTTATATCATTCCCAGAGACCAATAATTTCGGAGATATGAATTGTCAAAGTTTTAACAAGAGCGCCAACGCTCCTGTCTACAGGGCTTTCCCACATTTGTTTTAACCTTCATCAATTTTCTTCGATGCTTTTGAGATATACAGGGTGCGGCTTTCAACTTGAGACGGTAAATTATCTCAGAAACTTTGTACTTTAACTAAAATATTTCAAGTGAAAGTTGTTAGGTATAAAGGAAAAAAAATTGACATTTTTTTTAAACTTGACTGCAAGGTTATTACAAGATCAACTTGATTTTTTTAAATAGAAAGGCATATTCTTAAGAGCAGATTCTCATTATTCATATAGAAGGAGTAACTTTTGTTTGAAACTTATTTCATCGGATTTCAAATTCACATGAGAAATGCCTGCAGGGATATAGATGCGATGTAATGAGTCATTTATTAAAAATGTGGGAAACCCCTGTGGACAGCAGCTTTGGCGCTCTTATTCAAACTTTGACAAATTATATCTCCGAAAGTATTGATTTCTCAGTTGGGAATTATATCAATGGAATCTCATGATAGAGCTGTATCAAAAAATAAAATCAATTAAATAAGAATCCATTGATATCATTCCCAAAGCTTCTGTCCAAAGGGCTTTCTCACTTTTTCAATTTGGCTACTTTGTGTCAATTCTCAAGAATTTTCGTAATTGAATTCAAAACATAGGTCTATGACTCATCTCATATTGGATTTATATACATCAGGAAATTATAATTAGAGTATTCTGTGAAATCATATAGAATTTAGAATAATTATTGAAATTTTGAAAAAACATATTTCCGAAAGTATTAGTTTGTTAAAGTTTGGAATGACATCAATGGATTTTTACCAATAACGAACTTAACCCAGATGTGTATCTCCTAAACCTACTCTGAAAATTTCAACTGTCTGGCTCATTCCGTTCGAGAGTTGTCGTGTTAACGGACGGCCTGCCGGACAGAATCGATTTTGTTACCATGGATTCTTGATCAGTGAGTCCAACCAAATCGTTTAAGACCATTTTCAGCCAAAAATTCGAAAATTACAGACATTTGGGCAACTTGATAAGCACTCTGTTCTGAGAAACAAGAGCGCCAAAAATTGATAAATGTATCGAAGTCCATCCATCATTTTGAAAATTTACTGATATGATATGAAAATATTGAAATCATAATTATTATCAAAATTATTTTTAATTTTTTCCAACTGTTTATATAAAATTTAGTTCAATATTTTGAAATTTAGAAATTCGGCCCATCATGGAAGAATCACAACCAAAAAGTCATTTCATGGAGAACTTATTGGAATTTTGTAAATATTGTTTTTTTCATCATTAATATTTTCTGCAGGACCGGAACCGGAAGCGGCCGTCCAACAAACCAGCAAAACCGTCTTCACCCCGTGACGCAACTTCTGGGAAGGGAGGAGTTATACGTTCAGATCCAGGAGTTCCCAAAACAACCAAATGCTAAAAGAACAGGGACATCCCCACTCTGGCCACTCTGCTGAATGGCATATTTCCATCATACATATATTGAACCCTTTCTTCGTTCTAGTTACTCTAGTTAGTCTTGACATATTCGGGATCGCGAATTCATATACGAATCGTCCGTCACATTTTCCATCCTTTGTAGATAGTAAATAAATGTCAGTAGCTCACTACTAAAACATAATTCGCCTGACTGATTCTTTGGTCGTATTAGAAAAATTTATTATTTGTGGCTCTTCTGATGTTACTTTTTATGTTGATAGTCCAGAATATTAACCAATCTTTATGTGATCAAATATGTGATAATATACCTATTCTTTTATAGGATTATGATTTTTGTGCATGGAATGGAATGTTCATTTTCTTTACTTTTTTTCCCAGCTCAATTATAATAATTGTATTATTATTATTATTAATTATTGATTAATATTATTGTGATTCTTTGTACCTAGTCAGGTTGTTTTATTTGTTGAATAACTCAGTAGCATTTTTTTTATATTTGTTCTCATTGATTTGTCTTCTTTATATTTTTGTTTTGTTCATGTTTCTTTTAGAAGTATAATAAATGTGTTTTCGAATAATGTAAACCTCGTTTCATAAATATAATCCTTATTCTAAAATCATAGCAATGGGCAGTCTTCAAATAATTCAAAAGATTGAACTGACTCTCATAGAAAAACCTCAAACTTAATTCTAACGAATATCTCTATGTCCTCAGAACAAGCATAAAATAGATTTTCAATTGATACTATAAATTACTTATTTCAACATACATTCATTCTTCGGTAAGAGAATAATTAGTCTTCGAATTAAGTATAAGATTGATTTTTACAGAGTAGAGTAAAAACTAATATGAAGAAATCCAATTTTTCCTCTTGAGAACATACTAAATTCAAACTGAATATTCAGAATTCTCATTGGTTCAGAGTGAGAATATAAATGGTTTGAATGAAACTGGTATTTATTTCTTGCAAATGGACCGAAAACTAAATCTGAAGTTATGATTTACTTCACAAAAATTGTTTTCTAAAGACGAGTATTAAATAAGTTTCGATTTGAAAATATGATATGCTCATTTCAACATTTTCGTAATGTTGGATTAAGTAAATTTATTACGTTCATTCAAGTTTTTGGTATCTTTCCTTCAAACGAAGAATCCACTGATATTAAGATGTAAAATAATTCATTTTGAAACAATGTTTCACTTGTACGAAATATTCTAAAAACTCATTTCAACAATTTTACTATACTTTCACGGAATATTTAAATATTCTTGAATCAATAAAACGTAATTTATTAAATTCAAGTATATGATCTACTCAGACGAAACAATTAGTTTATTTGAATTCTGAGAATAAAGTATATTTGAATCAACTACATCATATTCTTGCTCATATATGACTCTATCGTTTACTTCAATCGAATATTATTCACTTAGTTCGAGAATAGATTTCTTTCCGTGTAACAGCACAGTTGGTTGTGGATTATCTTCTGCCACTACTCACTTGTGTTCTGTGTCCTAAACTGTATCATATAATTTCTAAAATGACAGCCATTATTGGCACTCTTGTTCCTCGGAACAGAGTGCTAATCAATTTGCCCAAATGTCTGTAATTTTCGAATTTTTCGATGAAAATGGCCTAAAATGATTTTGTTCGACTCACGGATCGAGAATCCGTGGTTGAAATTCCTCTCATCAAATGAAACAGTTTTTTCATTTACCATTTTTCCAGATTAGGCTCAGGTAAAAAGGTACAAGCGTTTAAAGATTTCACAATGTGCTAAAACTCTCCCGCATATAAATTATCTATGACATTGTTGGCGGACGAGAATAAGGCATGGTAACGTGGTTTACAGCTTGATTCGGGATTCCAACGCTCAGGGACGGATCCATAAAAGTAGTGAAATTTCTGGAGTTTTCCATTTTAAAACATTCAATGAAGAATATCTCGAAAACAGTGCGTTTAAGGAGAAATGATGAGGAGTAATATAATGTTCGATAACGATGGAATATTCTTGAAATGACTCAAGAAAAACTTAATATGCTTTCTTTATGCTAATTTCGTTTAGTTTTATGAATCCACGAGTCCATAACTAGAAAACCAGTAGAAGTAGAAAATAACTAATATTTGGAAAATATGTATCATAGTTATAGGAAACTTTATCCAGCATTCATTTTATTCGAAAAAAGGAGGTCAAAGCTACAAAATAAAAACTGATTTTTTTTCAAAATTTCAACATCCTGTATCTTTTTACCTGAGCTGAATTTGGAAAAATGTTAAATGAAAAAAGTGTTTCATTTGATGAGAGGAATCTTTGGTTAAAATTAATGCAGTGGTCAAAGACTCACCCTGTATATTTTTCAGAGTTTGGGAGAGAAAACCCAGAAAGAAACCTTTTAATGGCTTATTCACTGTCCTAATATTTCAAAATAATGTCGACGTTCCCGAATGAGTTATTCATTAAAAACGACGGAGGCATATCATACTTTGCTCTCCAGGAAATTACCCCAATTCCAAAGAATCAACGATAGTAGTCGTCTACATCCGTTTCACGTAGGAAACGCCAACGCGACAATCTCCCGTTCCTCGACCTATATAGCCGGTGGCATCTTTCGCCCCTCCAACTTAAATTCGGACGCTCTTCAAGGTTCTCGCTCTCGGGGACTGTTTCAAGAAATTTCCAGGATTCCAGGAGAGAGGTCCGTGATGAACGTCAAAGTTAACGATTTGAACATCGCGGGAGACACTTTTCCGGTGTCTGAGACTTGCCCGAACAACGACAGTTTAATTGGTTCGTTCCAGAAATTAACCGGGTCAGAAAATGGTAAGAATAAGTCATCGGTAATGATCCAAAGTTTCCTTCTGAATCACTCCTTAATTCTCACACTTCGTTTTGACTGTTCTTAGCTAAATCCGATGGGATACAGTGGCATGCTTATCTTTATATACAGGATGTCCGGTGAGTGACTGTACAGGGGTTGGGTAAACTTGGTGATATCTGAAAACTTTTTAACCCTAAAAGGTAGAGGGAAAAAATGACACACAGCGGTTATCTTTTTGGCGCTCTTGTTCCTCAGAACAGAGTGCTTATCAGTTTGCCCGAATGTCTGTAATTTTCGAATTTTTGGCTGAAAATGGTCTTAAACGATTTGGTTCAAGAATCCATGGTCGAAATCGATTATGTCCGGCCGGCCGTTAACACGATAACTCTCGAACGGAAGGAGTTAGAGGATTGGAATTTGCAGGGTAGGTTTGGGGCGTAAATATCGCGGATGAGTTCGTTAACGGGCGAAATCCACCAAGCGGTTTCGGAGTTATGGCTGTTTTTAGTAAAAACACTTTTTTATGAATATTTCCGAGACCGATCATTCGATCTGTCTGAAATTTGGGATCAAATTGTAGAATAGTGACTTTTATATTATTATTATTATTATTATACTGATCCTCCTGATATACATGTGAAAATTTGTATTGAACGGCGTAAAGTGTCAATTTTTTTTTTATCTTTTTAATTCTGTTTCTACGATAACTCTCGAACAGAATGAGCTAGGCAGTTGAAATTTTCAGAGTAGGTTTGGGACATAAATATCTCGGTGAAGGTCGTTATTGGGCAAAATCAGCCTGATGGTTTCGGAGCAACGAAAAAAAAATTTTTTTTTAATATTACGAATTTCAAATTAAATTTTTTTTAAGATGCAGTTTTACCATAGAAATCCATTGATATCATTTTCAACTGTGACGAGCTTATACTTTCGGAGATATGATTTTTCGAAATTTCAATAATGAATCGTACTTCTATGTTTACACAGAATGATGTACCTACTTAGTTATTCTATCTATGAATTATTATATGATCTGTGTTCCTACATGTCAACATATTTTCCTATGGGAGATAAATGTCAAAATTATCTCTGGTTCGTTATTCTTGATATAAAATACTCCTACTATTCTAGAAAACAAACGTGTAGAGCATGCCACAGTAGCAGGAAACTGTTATGCACATTATGTCTGCTTGCAAAGTCTATGTTCCATCAGGATATGTGGAAAGACGCAATGCGGCACCCCGAATTCTCTACTTCCATCTGAGAGAGGTTTATGTTATGTGCCTCTGAGATTGAGGCAGTTGTTGAAAATGACAGAGCTCGCATCTACTGGTACTATGCGATTCCAACAACTCGGCAGATCGACGCCGTAAAGCCAGATATACTCTTGCTGGACAAAGAACTCAAGGAATTGTTTGTCGTCGAATTTTCCTCCTCGCAGAAAATAATGTGGGGATGAAAGAAAAATAGAATACAAGGATTTAATATCCGAAGTGGGAATCCACTTGACCGAATTGAAGATTATTCCGGCCTGCAAATCTCTGGCCGAGGATTTAGCGCACAGAATGCAGAAAGCGGTGTTGCTCGGATCACTTCGAGTCATCAGGTCCAATCAACTATGAAGGCCGCTTGCAGCTCATCTCTTTTGGGGACGCTGTAAGGGCAGGACGAAGAACTACTCCAAGATGTGCGAGAGGTTTATTAGTGAGTAACCAATCAACAATTGGAGTCTCACACTCCTGAGAGAAGCGGACCCTCTTAGGGTGGACCTATAAAAGGTGTTTCCTCTCGAGCGAAAAAAACCTTCTATTCGATTCTTTTGTTTTCTGTAGGGTATTTGATAAATGTAATCGTTGTTGGGCACTAAACACAGCTAGGAATGGGTACATTCTCTAGCTAGATAAATTTCATTTTCAAGCCACGAATACCTTACATCCTCATAGATAATAGGTTTCATTGTAAAAATGACACACAGTATTAAGGGAATCTGCCCCTCAACACAGAGGTTCAAGAATTGAGAAGATAACAAAAGTAATCTTCCTCCCATCTCACTCATCTCGACATTTAGAACCGAATTAATTCTAAAATGTGGATGACTTCGCCCTCTCGATTCCTGTATGAACACGACGAGCATAAAACAGAATTAACTCATCCTGTTTCGGTTCAAGAAACTAAATCCTCATTGTCCTCGAGTCCCCGGAGAAGTCGAAACAGCTTGCCTGGGACATTCAATTTGAACGGAGTAGTTGCGTCCTGATATCCGAACCATCTAGCGCAAACACTCCCGGGGGGTTATGCCTCCCGGCTCTCCCCATACGGGACGATAGTATCGTACCAACGCGGGAATATGTCGACAGATGAAATGCAGAGATGGCCGCTAGAGAAGCACGGCAGATTTTCGGCATTTTGTTGACAGACATGGCATACGAGTGGAGAGCGGTAATGGATCTCGTTTGTGTAAATATGCTACCCGAGATAGGATCTGGATTATTCTGGGACAGGCAGGTGCTCCGTAATATCTCACAAAAAAATGGGTTCAAGCCCTGTGGACATGAGCTTTCTGGCGCTCTAGTTCAAACAGACAAATTATATCTCCGAAAGTATTGGTTTCTCAGAGTTGGGAATTATATCAATGTATTCTTATGATAGAACTGCATCATAAAGGAAATTCAATTCAAATAATAGTTTATTTATCAAGATTAAATGAGCAATCTGAGAATGAGAACTGCACCATGGAAGAAATCGAATTAAATCTGGCCAATTTTGCCCAATAACGAACTTAACCGAGATATTCATCTCCCTAACCTACTCTGAAAATTTCAACTAACTAGCTCATTCCGTTCGAGAGATATTGTAGAAAAACTTTTTTTAAATTTTCAAAATTTTTTTTGACACTTTGCGGTAATCTGGTCAATACAAAATTTCACATGCGTATAAAGGTCATGATTCTACAATTTCATGCTAAATTTCAGATAGATCGAGTGATCGATTTCGGATATATTCATAAAAAATATTTTTACTAAAATCGGCCATAACTCCGAAACCGCTTGATGGATTTCGCCCATTAACGAGCTCGTCCGAGATATTTACGCTCCAAACCCACCTTGCAAATTTCAATCCACAAACTCCTTTCGTTCGAGAGTTATCGTGCCTACGGCCGGCCGGCCGGACAGAATCGATTTCGATCTCGAATTCTAGATCAGTGAGTCGAACCAAATCGTTTAAGACCATTTTCATCGAAAAATTCGAAAATTACAGACATTTGGGCAAATTGATAAGCACTCAGTTCCGAGGCACTAGAGCGCCAACAAGTTTCGTATGACCATTGCCCAAAACAGGTTTAAAGTACCTACAAATAGTAGATATTCCATAAAACATGTATGGAAGAAGAGTAATAATGAAAAATTACCATGTAAGTGATCAAAAATTTCCTGATCAACGTTCACCAAATTTTCTCCTCTCTCGAACTACAGAATAATTATGCTTTCAATATTTACGTAATATTTTCAAACATTTTTGGGTGAGGTCCATGTTGCATCGCTAAAATACGAGTAATGCAACCCCAATATTTTTGAAGTTATAATATTCTCTTCTGTCAGTCCCGTCATAAATTGAGAGAACTGAGCATTCTCTTACTTCATGTTCCGTTCCGAAATACTTTTCTGAGAAAAACTAATTCGCTCACATTTTGGAATACACTTTATTCTCATAATTCTTCGATTTATTAGATAATGTCATGTCTCAGTAAAATAAGTTGACATTATGACAATTCATACATAGAATAATTATATCATTCTGTGAAATACGATTTATTATTGAAATTTTGAAAAATCATATCTCCGAAAGTATTAGCTTGTTAGAGTTGAAAATGATATCATTGGATTCTTATGGTAAAACTGCTTATTGAAAAAAAATTAATTTGGAATTTGTTTTGTAAAAAAAAAATTTTTTTTGTTACTCCGAAACCATCAGTCCGATTTGGCCCAATAACGAACTTAGCCGAGATATTTATCTCCCAAACCTACTCTGAAAATTTCAACTGTCTAGCTCATTCCGTTCGAGAGTAATCGTGCCTACGGCCGGCCGGATCGGCCGGTCGGACCGTCCGGACGGCCAGACTGGCCGGACAGAATGAATTTCGACCACGGATTCTTGATCAGTGAGTCGAACCAAATCGTTTAAGACCAATTTCATCGAAAAATTCGAAAATTACAGACATTTGGGCAAATTGATAAGCACTCAGTTCCGAGGAACTAGAGCGCCAAAAAGTGGGGAAGTACTGTGGAGAGGAGCTATGGCGCACTTGTTCAAACTTAAACAAATCATATCTCCGAAATTATTGGTCTCTGGGAATTATATAACTTCTTACGATAGAACTACATCTTGAAAGAAATTAAATTCAAACAGTTCTATCGTTAGAATCCATTTATATTATTCCCAGAGTCCAATAATTTCGGAGATATGATTTGTCAAAGTTTGAACAAGAGCGCCAAAGCTTCTGTGCACAGGGCTTGAACCAATTTTTAGTGGTTGGAATTGAAGGTTCAACATCGTTGTTTGTCTCTATTATTCGAAGTTGGAATTGCCTAGAAAGGTGTTCTACAAGTATAAACAAGTTGTGTTGGCGCAATTAATGTCAGAAAAGACGTCCTGGGGCTAGAAACTACATTAGAATCCTAAGATGTGGCCTGAATCTACTCTGGAACTCCTAAGTTAATATTTTACTGCTTACTGGAAAGATCCTAAGTTCTAGGGAACATCGTGCCAAATGTCTTTCGATTGTTTTGCCAAAAATGGTCATAAACGATTAGGATCCACTGATGAAGTAGTCGAGGTCGAATTCGATTCAAACAGCCCTTCGTTGCCATGATAACTTTCGGACGGAAAGAGATAGCGACTTGAAATTTCAGGGTAGGTTGTGCAACCGAATGCCAAGGTTATGTTCGTTAATGGGCGTAATAGGCCAACATGTTTACAATCTGAAATATTGTTACCTCAATAACTCAAAAAATACAGACCTTATCGAATTGAAATATCGTATTCAAATTGAATTAGTTGTAGGATGCTGATGCACAAATTCTGTGGAACTTATCACTTGAAAAATAATATTTCCTTGCAATTCCGCAATTCGGCCGAAAATATTTCAAAGAGTGTCTTCACCATGTATTCTATGCTTCTATTTCTCAACTATCAAACCATAGACAACAACCATCGAACCTTATCATGCAGTTAAAAAATCACCCGTTAGTTTTAAATCGATGAAAACTTGGAATCTTTTCATAATTATGGTATTGGCTTCAATACAATTGAAGTTCATTTAACCCATATTTCATTTAATTTATATTGTTATTTTTAGTTTCAAAACGAGGTAGTTCATATAGTAAATCTATAAATCGAATTTATTGCGGGTCACGTTGATTATCTATTTACTAGACTACCTTTCAGCAGTTTATGTATTATTATGGTTTTGCGCGTTTTGCGGTGTTCTAGGGACCTATCAACGTATATATATCAGTGGTTATTTTCTCCAATTTTTATTTAGAGAGTAATCTTTATGTGTTCATCGCACATTCACTGAACGCTTTCAAGTCAAATCGGCACCAAGACTTCCTCGAAAGTGGTATCTTAATAAATACACCAACCGTCATCTTTAACTCGTCGAATTATCTCCTATGAAACTTCTCTGCTGCTGCGAACACCTGATAAGACCAGTTCTAGGCTCTCCGTCATCTGCGGAATTAATTCGATCACAGACGGAACCGGCTCGTATCAGTTAATTTGGAAAATTGGATTCCGCCAGAGAATTATTCGCCGGCAAACGCCGCTAAGTTCCGTATTCGATTAATCGTCACGACTTAAGACGTTTCCTGATTGAGCTGAGTTGATACAGGGATAATGCCGAACGCGAAGGCGATGAGTTGACTCGAGGGCGAAGTTTGAAGAATACGTGCACGCGCCATTTTTGCTTAACGTTTTAAAAGTTGATATTTTGAACCGCTCGTACGTAGAGGGTCCTCATTTCTTCATAATATCGAATTTTGAGCCACAGAAGAAAGCAACATTAGACCTACTGATTGAAAAATCATGGTCAAACTGGATTCAATTGAATGGAATATTTTATTCGCTAATTCTATGGTTCTGGTAAATCGATGTCTACGATCGAAAATCAACAAAATTGTTACTATTCTATTGATTTATGGATCCGTCCCTGAGCGTTGGAATTCCGAATCAAGCTGTAAACCACGTTACCATGCCTTTTTCTCGTCCGCCAACAATGTCATAGATAATGTATATGCAGGAGTGTATTAGCACATTGTGAAATCTTTAAACGCTTAAAACTTTTTACCTGAGCCGAATCTGGAAAAATGGTGAATGAAGAAACTGTTTTATTTGATGAGAGGAATCTTTGGTTGAAATTAATGCAGTGGTCAAAGACTCACCCTGTATATAGGATTTTTATATCAATCGCCTAGGGGTTGTTTTAGTTAGGCTCCTAACATTTCGTCTTTCGCGTCTTTGGCTTTCAAAAACACTTGTTCTGATATTTACACACTTTATTTACAACTAGCTGCCCACCCCGGCTTCGCACGGTTGAAATGCTGAAACACGGTGAATATACTGCAGAATTTCTTTATATACAACGTTCACAGCATTTTTATCGTTAGACAATACAAACATGTTTTCTTTAGAGGTTAGTCTTGAAAGAGCGACATATAATTCGCCATGTGAAAAACACTCAACGCTCAAATATAAGCCTGTAGCGTTGAAAGTTGGACCCTGCGATTTATTAATGGTCATTGCAAAATATATCTTTACCGGAAATTGTAGGCGTTTAAATTGGATCTGTAAATCCGATGGTATCAGAAGAATTCGGGGAACCAATACATCTATCCTGGCTGGGGCGAGCCTTACGCTCTACAGATGATTCTGAATATTCATTTAAATTACATGCTGCAAAGGGCCATATTGATCAATATTGAATGCACAATGCATTTAAGGTATTTAATTGGATAAGGATCAATGCTGTACCTATTGCTTAAAATCGCTTCGTAATCAAGCCTTTGCATTCGGTTGCACAACCTACCCTGAAATTTCAAGTCGCTATCTCTTTCCGTTCAAAAGTTATCATGGCAACGAAGGGCCGAACCGAATCGAATTTAGCCTCAAACTTCTTGATCAGTGGATCCTAATCGTTTATGACCATTTTTGGCAAAAAAATCGAAAGACATTTGGACACGATGATCCCTAGAACTTAGGATCTCTCCAGTAATAGAGGTGTATGAGCAGTAAAATATGAATCTAACTTAGGGGTTCCAAAGTAGATTCAGGCTCCATCTTAGGATTCTAATGTAGTTTCCGGCCCCAGGACGTCTTTTCTGACATTAATTACGCAAACACAACTTGTTTATACTTGTAGAATACCTTTCTAGGCTATTTCAACTACGAATAATAGAGACAAACAACGATGTTGAACGTTCAATTCCAACCACTATAAATTGGTTCAAGCTCTGTGCACAGGAGGTTTGGCGCTCTTGTTCAAACTTTGACAAATCATATCTCCGAAATGATTGGCCTCCGGGAATAATATAAATGGATTCTTACGATAGAATTGCATCATGAAAGAAATTAAATTCAAACAGAACGATTCTCCCCAATAACGAACTTATCCGAGATATTCATTCCTCAAATCTACTCTGGAAATTATATTATATCAATTAAAACTTAGACAATATTGCAGTTTTGTTTTTACTGGAGATATACTGAAGAATATATTACCAACATAATATTATGGATTGCCACGGGTATTATATTATCACCTTAAAAGTATAATATCATATCATCCTCATAATTCTACGATAGCTGAGTTTATTTCATTGGTCATTTTGCATTCAATCATACTTTGTTTTCTAGAACAGGAGGTGTATTTTATATCAAGAATAATGAACCAGAAATAATTTTGACATTAAGCTCTCATAGAAAAATAAGATGACAAAATTTTTGTTTTCATTACTCCGAAACCATCAGGGCCGATTTTGTCCAATACCGAACTTAACCGAGATATTTATCACCTAAACCTACAATTTTTAGAGTTATTGTAGAAACAAAATTTTAAATTTTTTTTTTACACTTTACGGCAATCCGATCAATACAAAACTTCACATGCATATAAAGGTCATTATTCTATATAAAAAAAACATACGATCACGGTTCCTTAACGAAAAACCGATTTTTAACGAAGGAAAGAAAATTTAAATCTTTTTTGTTTAGCCTTTTTGAAATATGTCAATCACCAAAACTCGTCAGAACATGTCTTTTATGCTCCTATACACTCAGGAATTTTTTTGGATTTTTTGAAGTGGTGGAACAATTTAAAAAAAATCAAAAACTCATTTTTTTTCTAAAATCCTGCGTTTTAACACACTTTTATTTTTTTTGTTTGAAAAAACAAGCAAAAATTTTTTCTTCACTCATAATTCACACAATTACATTAGCGTCGTAATAAATGAAGACAGTGATGAAGACTAATCTAGTAATTGTTTCGATTATAATTGTTATTTTTGTTCAAAAATGTATTCCAATTGTATAAAAAAATATAAAAATCGTCTCCAAGTGTCTTTCGAATCATTGAATCATTAATAGCCCTTTTACTTACTTTAGGTTCCTAATTTTTTATGTTTATCTTTGAAAAAGATATATTTCTGATAAAAAAAAAATTTCCTACGTATTTTTTCAAATAAAAAAAAATTAAAGTGTGTTAAAACGCAGGATTTTAGGAAAAAATGAGGTTTTAATTTTTTTTTAATTGTTCCACCTCTTCAAAAAATCCAAAAAAATTCCTGAGTCAAGAGGAGCTTAAAAGACATGTTCTGACGAGTTTTGATGATTGACATATTTCAAAAGAGCTAAAAAAAATTGGTTCAAGCCCTGTGGACAGGAGCTATTGGGCGCATGTTCATCTTCCTTGTGGCCCGTACTGACCAGTAAAGAAAAAAAGCAGTATCATGTTGAATACCTTAATATTATTCTGGAACACAAATTTTCCATTACAATAATCTTCATCTAGCTTCTATTTAGTATCAATTCCTGTAGAACGTGATCATAATAAGTGTTTTCCATATAATAAAATGTGTTTGAACTTGGTATGTAGGAAATCTGACATCAATTATTGGAATTAATTGATTTGACAAACAGCCGTCAAATGAGGTAAATAGATTTTTGTGACGATTTTCTGTGACCATAGAACGTCAAAACACGCTGGAATGTGAATTTTAAGCAATATCTTCTGGAATTGAGATCGTATCGAACTGAAATTTTGCACACTCGTGTAGAATGCTTGATTTAACGTCGGTACAAATTTTTTTATTAAAAAATTTTCCAACTGCCCGATCCCAACAATACTTAGATAATATTATATCCATATATTAAGCATTTCATTATTGCATTTCTTGAAATAGGTACCTTTTCAAGTCGATCAACATCGTCCTTCTTTCGACGTCTAAACTATGACTTGATTCTTTATGTTTATGTCTTTGAATTTGTTTTCGGTGGAATTCAAAGAGTTCATAGAATAATCGATGAAAATACTGAGAGAGACCCAGGAAATTTGACACATTTTGTCTTATATCTCCAGAAATTGAAATCGTATAGAGCCAAAATTTTGCACAATGTTGCAAAATACTACAATTGACGTTAGTACAAGTTTTTGTTGCAATCTGATGAATAGTTCACGAAAAAAAAATTTTTTTTTCGAAAAAATTAAAAGAAATATTTTTTTAAAAATTACCAACACATCGATCATAACAGAATTTTGCCAAAAGTTGCGCGTTTATATCCTCGAACTGACTACCAAGTTTCGATTCAACATCTTCTTTAGTTCCTGAAATATCAGGAAAATAACCTCAAAATTTGAAATGTCTATAACTTCTAAACCGTCCGGCCGATTTTGCCCGTTAACGAACTTAACCGTCGCATTTTGATCAGAAACCTACCCTGAAAGTTTGAAGTCGATAGGACCTTCGGTGCTCCTGTTATCGTGCCTACGGCCGGAAGGCCGGCCGGACGGCACCCTAAAATCTGACACCGGATTCGTGATCAGGGAGTCCGAATTAGTCTATTAGCCAATTTTCAGCTCGAAATTCGAAAATTACAGACATTTGGACGAAATGATAGGACGATGTTCCCCTAGAACATGCCCCCAAAAAAAAGATTTTAATTTTCTTTCCTTCGTTAAAAATCGGCTTTACGTTAAGGAACCATGATCGTATGTTTTTGGCGCTCTAGTTCCTCGGAACTGAGTGCTTATCAATTTGCCCAAATGTCTGTAATTTTCGAATATTTCGATGAAAATGGTCTTAAACGATTTGGTTCGACTCACTGATCAAGAATTCGTGGTCGAAATTCATTCTGTCCGGCCGGTCCGGCCGGCCGGTCCGGCCGGCCGGCCGTAGGCACGATAACTCTCGAACGGAATGAGCTAGAGAGTTGAAATTTTCAGAGTAGGTTTGGGGGATAAATATCTCGGCTAAGTTCGTTATTGGGCAAAATCGGACAGATGGTTTCGGAGTAACAAAAAAAAATTTTTTTTTTTACGAAACAAATTCCAAATTAAATTTTTTTTAATGAGAGGATTTATCATAAGAATCCATTCATATCATTTTTAACTCTAACAAGCTAATACTTTCGGAGATATGATTTTTCAAAATTTCAATAATAAATCGTATTTCAACGTTGTCACAGAATGATATTATTCTATGTATGAATATGAATTGTCATAATGTCAAATGATGTTCCTGACAGATTATCTAATCAATCGAAGAATTGTGAGCGAAGTGAGAAAAATCTCAGTTGTTTGCTCCGAAATTAGTTTTTCTCAGAAAATTCTTACATTTCGGAACTGAACATGAAGTAAGAGATCTGAGAGTAGTGAGACTGCTTTTCATCCATAGACATAGATATAACTCTCGAACGGAATGAGGTACGTAGTCGAAATTTTCAGAGTAGTTTAGGGAGATGAATATCTCGGTTAAGTTCGTTATTGGGCAAAATTGGCCAGATTTAATTTGATTTCTTCCATGGTGCTTTTCTCATTCTCATGATTGCTCATTTAATCTTGATAAATAAACTATTATTTGAATTGAATTTCCTTTAGGATGCAGTTCTATCATATGAATACATTGATATAATTCCCAACTCTGAGAAACCGATACTTTCGGAGATATAATTTGTCTGTTTGAACTAGAGCGCCAGAAAGCTCCTGTCCACAGGGCTTGAACCCATTTTTTTTTATATTTTAGACTCCTAAGAATAAGAAAAGAATCACCATTGATTAATTCCGAATTTTACTAGAAGAATAAAATTAAAATCTAAAAAATAGGTTTTTTTGAAAATCTCGAAAGCCGTTTGAGTTGAAGGGCTAAAAATTGAGGTGAATTATTTTTATTCGATGCCAAATCGATCCCCTGAGTGTGAGTCAAAAAAGCCATGGGTGCAGTCTTCCCATATTCATCCGGCTATGCCCTTTAAATGAATTATATTGCTAGAGATTTCAAGTTGCGTTAATATAATCCCTTACAAGACCTTTGTGTATAATTCGCAGCAGAGCTGAAGTTAAAGAAAACTTCCGCTCGATCTGATCGGTCTAACCCTAAAGCCTACACACTGAAAGCCACAGTGGATTTTCCTCTTTGAGGCGGAAAAGCAATTCTACTAAAACAAACAAGACCTCCACACTCCCCCTCGCTCCATTGAAGATTTCATTAGAGCTGACTTATTATGCCCAGTGTGGCGGCGGCGTTCAACCGAATTGTCACAGGACGTTTGCCTAAATCACCCCCCGTACAGAACCCCACCACCCCCAGACCTCCCGGTCCGCTCGGAAGCCGGCTTCGAAGCTGTTTAAACCGGAGGAATTGTGTTAACAAGGCCCCATTATCGGTAGCAATTCTTACAGAACACGTTAATTGCGCACTCTTAATTAAAGGATTCCCTATTCTATTTGTCCGTTTAGGATAACTTATTCACGACGACCTCCGTGCAATTAATTCCTGCGCTGAATTCAAAGCGGACCGGAAAGCTTCATGTTGTCGGAGACTGCCGGACAAAAAACGCAGCAAGTTTCACACAAAGGTTAATTATTTCGTCATCAAAATACAGGGCCTCTATAAATAATTGTAACATCGTAGTTGGTTCTGAAACCCTCTCAAGCTGTTCACATTTGCAATTCCAGCCACAGAATTTATAATATACGCATAACCTCACTTTCTCCTTTGTATAAGTTGGCAACATTAAATGATGAGTTCCAAAATGATTGCCACTGGGAGATTACAGGTAGAAACAGACTATGCCCACGTACGCAACGTACGCGACGCGACGTACGCGACGCAACGTACGCGACGCACTTGTCCCACGTATGCAACGCATATTATTGATATCAGATGTTATCATTTGTCAGTGTAGGTACTATGTTTTCATAATTCCTAATTAAATCAATGAATTGTTCATCTCCCATCTTTCCAAATTCAAACTGACGTGTTTCGAATGTAAGTTTCTATAGATTAGAAACACACCAGTCTACGCCATTTTGGCGTATACAATCCCCTCCATCTTCCCACGTCGATCTGGATCGGCGGATACCGCGTTGCGTGGGTCGCGTGGGATAGCGTGGCGTATGATAGCGTCTGTGTAGTGTGTTTCTAGGCATGTAAATTCAAGGGTCCAGATATCATAATGCGTTGCGTGCGTTGCGTACGTGGGTCTGTTTCTACCTTACTTCTTCTGCCGTCCCAGCTTGCACCAAATAAATTAATTTAATATAGTTGATATAGTTCCCATTAAGTTTGAAGTAAATGAAATTTTCAAATAAATGTAATTCTGGATTTAAATTATTATTGCACGTGATTTTGGGTGCATAGCATAATTGCTGACCCTAACTCCTACTCTGGGTTTACAACAGACCTTGTGATCACCAGTGTGGGATAATTTGATTGAAAGAATTATGAATGATAAATTATACCGAAATGTTACTCCGCTTCAAGGAGTTTTCTTTCAGAAAATTTCAAGCTGATGGAATCGAGAGTGAATTATTCATCACTTAGGATTCTATTCTCCTAAGCCATTTTCAAGAGATATCATATTAGCTATTGGATAATCTGATCCTATTTAGAATTTTTGAGATGTAAGTAAGTAAAGTTAACTGAATGCATATTGTTGAACTAATTTTAATATTCGAATGCAAGTAATAAATCAATACAAATGGACAGAATACATTGAATAACTGTAAGATAACTCCCAGTTTTGGATTTTGGCCATTTGTGAGAATTCTAACAATGAATTAACATCAAATGTTCAAAATGTGCTCCATTGAATTAATTGAAAGAATAGGAAATGGATCTGCATGGATAGTAAAAGAAATTATAATACTCGGTTTCAAATATACGGCTATACGGATGGCGTGAGTGGAATTGTT
Source organism: Halyzia sedecimguttata (assembly GCA_937662695.2). Classification (NCBI taxonomy): domain Eukaryota; kingdom Metazoa; phylum Arthropoda; class Insecta; order Coleoptera; family Coccinellidae; genus Halyzia; species Halyzia sedecimguttata. Next base: position 100,117,777 of record OW569413.2, on the reverse strand, counting down.
CCAATTTTTTGAGCGTATGTTCTGGGGAACATCACGTTATCATTTTGCCCAAATGTCTTTAACTTTAGAATTTTTTGACGAAAATGGTCTCAAACCTCTCTAAAATCACTCACAGTCCCCAATGGAAACAAATTAATATTCAACATACACATACTCATACGCTGCTCCTAAATGGCACACACTAATTTCGAACAACACACTATGGCCTGACATTGCATTTGGATTTGTAATACAACGCCAACTACGATATAGGGACAACAATTAGTAAACTATCCTCGTATATACATGTATTCAGATAAATACATTTGATATAGGATATGTCATGCATACATTAATCACCATTGATGCATACTCTATCCTCAACAGAGTACAAACATTCAGTCAACAAAAATTGCTCTATGGATTTATTGATTTAATATGAATTTTCTGTGTGCCTATTAGAGGCGCATTGTATAGTTTAATTCCCATATATCTATGTGATTTCTCGTATCCAGTTAAGTTGTGATATTGAAGCATCATGTGAGCCTCATGAAATATTTGTGGCTAAAGTTGAGAGGTTAAAATGTATCTCATTATTTCTTAAACTCAACCAAAATTATACTGAGAACTACTAATATTCTCATGAAATTCATTTTCAGTCAGAGACTGAAAAATCAAACATTGAAGCTTGTTTTTCAGAACAAGGACCGCCTTCACCATTTGAATCTTTGCTTGGGGTTGCGGGTTTTTCCGCCTTATTTTACGTTTCTCCTATCAAAAGATATGGAAACAATTTTTTTGGCCAGTCTGTGAGATTGTGAAAAAAAAACTCAATAAAAGTCATTCTTCCCGGCGGTAGGAAATATTATTTTCGGCTTTTCATGACGATCATCCTTTTTTTTATGTTGTAAAATAGTAGCGGACATTTGTCGGCCGTCTTTGATCTTAAGATTTCAGCATGTGGACATATGTGGACCTAAGATAGACAAACGACTCTGAAATTTTGAACCCCAAATTCGCATTTGGGGGCGCCAACTTTTCAAAAATATCAATATTTAAATTATCGGTTTCTGTGGGTGGACAAATGAAAAAAAAAATGGACAAACGTGGACCTACGGTGCACAAACGATCTTGAAATTTGAAAGTCAATATTCGAATTTGGGGGTGCCAGCTTCTCACTTTCCAGAAATTTTATTTTATTTTTCGGTTTCTGGGGGTGGACAAATGAAAAAAAGGGGTGGACAAACGTGGACCTACGATGGACAAACGATCCTGAAATTTTGAACCAGAAATTCGAATTTGGGGGTGCCAGCTTCACACTTTCCAAAAATTTAATTGTTCGATTTCTGAGTTTCTGTGGGTGGACTAATGAAAAAAAAGGTGGACAAACGTGGACAAACGATGGACAAATGATTCCATACACTTCAAACATTTTTCAGCGATCTTTGAGTCCCGCTCAGTAACATGCACAGAACATATATAGATACTCCTATCCCTTAAACGGAGCCTGGACAAATGAAAAAAAAAGGTGGACAAATGAAAAAAAAGGTGGACAAAAGTGGACCTACGATGGACAAACGATCCTGAAATTTTGAACTCGAATTTGGGGGTGCCAGCTTCACACTTTCCAAATATTTCAATATTGGATTTTTCAGTTTCTGTGGGTGGACAAATGAAAAAAAAAGGTAGACGAACGTGGGCCTACGATGGACAAACTACCCTGAAAGTTTGACCTCAGAATTCGAATTAGGCCAGAAAAAAACGCTCGAAATATTTGTAATACCCATATATCTTTTGAACGGAACCTGGACAAATAAAACGAAAGGGTGGACAAACGTGGACCTACGATGGACAAACGACCCTGAAATTTTGAACCAAACATTCGCATTTGGGGGTGCCAGATTCACATAGCAGAAAATTTCATATGGCTACTCGACGGATTGTGACCATTAGAGAACTTAGCCGGCGTATTTGGACTCTAAAACCAATCTGAAAATTTTAACTTTCTAACACATTGCGTTCGAGCGTAATCGTGCTGACGGCCGGACAGAATCTAGTTTGACCTCGGATTCTTCATTGTTGAGTCGAAACTAATCGTTTGAGACCATTCTCGGCCAAAAATTCGAAAATTACAGACATTTGAACGAATGCATATTCACTGTGTGCGAAAGACATTCAAAAGCACTCCCCACATGCTCAAAAACCATACTTTTCCTTTTTCGAATTAACTTCGAGCTCGTTGCGAACACAAATAAAACATCATTTCGCCATTTAGATCTGGATAGCTCGACGACAGACAGTTCCCTCAAACTTCTCGGAACGCAGTCGCGTCGGCAGCTTTTGGTTCACATCCCGAATCCTCCGGGAACACGACTGCGGCACGAGTACATCAAAATTGCATTACTTTAAACCGCTGTCGTCGCTGATAATGAGCGGCGTCGTATTTACTGGAACGGAACCCAATCGAAACCCGCTAAACGCAGTATATTAAGCCGGGAATTATCGGGGAAGTTTGTCGTTTTCATCTTTCCAGTTTGCGGGACTTCTCCGGTATTATTTATGGCCCGGGAATATCGGCAGATATCGGAAAAAGAACGCAGATGCCGAGCCGCATATTGGCTCCGAGATCTGCAGCGATGGCTCGTGAATTACAAATCAGGAAAACTTGGAGAAGTTTCACCATCCGGTTGACCGGAGAAGTTTTTAGGAGGGACGTGTTTTCGGAATTTTTATGAGCAATAAAGGTTTATGCAGGTTTTCCGGAGATGCGGAAGTTCGGTTCTTACGAGATCCTCGTAATTGAACAGTTTGATGCAATTAGCTGGCCATACACGTACATTCTTTCGCGCGGTTTATCGTGGCGCGTTGGAACGTGGTGGTTATAATAATAAATTGCCTTTATTTGTATGCAAGAACAAACAATGGTTCCAAGAGGCGGAGTCTAGCTTGAGCTACTCTAATCAACCACATTTTTACACATATTGATACAACATAAATAAAAATTGGTTCAAGCACTGACGTGAAGTCAGGAGCTTTTGCGCGTATGTTCTTTTGTCCATTCTCCTGCATTGGACACCCTTAATCGAATTTACCATGGTAAATTATGTTGTCCATTCTCCTGTAATGGACACTCTCAATTCGAATTTACCATGGTAAATTCGAATATCAAGGAAATAATATTCCAGGTGGGTATAACTCGGAAACCATTAGACCGATTATGCCCTAAACTAACTTAACTCTCACATTCGGATACGCAACCTACCCTGAAAATTGCAAGTGCAATCCTATCTTCTTTCGTTCGAAAGTTATCGAGGCAACGGTCACCCATCTACTGAACTCACACAAGGCTGCTCGAATCTCCAACAATATTTAACCGATCGTATTAAAACTTGAAACTTGGCAGTAGAGTTAGGTTCAAAAGGCTCTTGCAAAATTTCAGCAATTACAGATGAATAGTTACTGATATATAGATTTTTTTTCAATTTTCAAGATTTTTTAAAAATTTCCTACAAATACTATCCTCACGAAATTTTGCAAGAATTTTCACGTTGGCATTCTACAACTAATAACCATGTTTGAATTCAATCGGTTTTGTATTTTTCGAGTTAATGAGGAACAAAAAACAACCAAATTTCAGATGGCTATAACTCTGAAACCGTTTGGCCGATTATGCTTATAAACAAACTCAAATGTCGCATTCAGATGCACAACCTAACCTGAAATCTTCAAGCCGCCATCTATTTCCGTTCTCAAGTTATCGTGACAACAAAAATATTTTTTAATAATTTCTAGCGATACGATTCTCACAAAATATCACAAACGTCTTAGGTTAATATTCTACAACTATTCACCAAGTTTCAATTCGATCGGATCTATATTCGTTGAAAACAAAATTATTACTCGGAATCCATTGGGCCGCTTATGCCCATTAACGAACTTGTCCGTCGTATTGAGATGCGCCACCTACCCTGAAGTTTTCAAGTCCCTAGCTCTTTCCGTTCTCAAGTTATCGTGGCAACGGCCGGACAGAATCAAATTTGACCTCGAATTCTTCATTGGTGAGTCGAACCGAATCGTTTGAGACCATTTTCGTGAAAAAAATCGAAAGTTACAGACATTTGGGCAAAATGATAACGCGATGTTCCCCAGAACATACGCGCAAAAAATGACAATACAACAAAAAATTAAAAGTAAGCTTGACAATACACCTATAGAGGTCAAGTAATCTACCAAAATGAACACCGCATTACAAAGTTATACCCAGGGATCAGCACTAGATCAATTTCACAACAACATAACATAGTTTAGGGTTACTGACTTTGCAGTAAAATTTTCCCATAATTACGCTTTAAGAAACTAAGAGATTTTAGACTTTATATCTGTCTCCTTTCGCTATTAGCATGAGGTACTGTCGAACTGTATCCCAGGTATTGGTATATTCCTCAATCGAGGAGTATTCCGGGGAACAAGAGCGCCAAAACTTAAATTCAAAACGTAGTTCTATGACTTACCTCATATGTTTGATTGACATACATCAGCAAACTATTATTGAAGCATTCTATGAAATCATAAAATTACGATTGAATATTAAAATCTTAAGAAATCATATCTCCGAAAGCTAAAACTTTTGGAGATATGATGTTTCAAAGTTTAAATAATACATCGTAAGTTCTATGTATTCACAGAATGTGAACACAGAATCTGTCTGTGATCACTATTCATAAATGTCATCTTTTCTAGCTATTAGAGAATGACAATTCATAGTTGTTATTTTCTTTTGGGAAGTATTCGATTCTTAAATTTGTGAAAATATACCAGACTGTTTTGATGTAGTTTATGAAGGCAATAGGAAAGAAGAACATAATGGAATCATCAAAAGAAATTACTGTTCGTTGACCACTGAGGTTAATCTTACCTTTTACTTCCTTAAGTAGTGAGACATGTGCATATATACAGTATTTTCATAATGTTGCTAGCAAAAAAATACTGAAATATGGATCTACATTTGTGTATCAATCATTTTTTCTTGAGTTAAGGTTCATAATACAGAAAAGAATGTGTTAGTGATATGAACTATTAAATTTTAAATTATGAAAAGAGGATAGTATTTTATTAATATATTTTGAATTATTAAAATAATTTGTTCGTAATCCACTACCTACTCAAATATCAGAAATATATGGACAATCTACTATGATTGTCTCCAGCCTTGCTCTAGACATTTCGATGAATGATACTTTCCTTAGATATTTCGAGTTGTGAAAACTATGCACCGAGTGTAAGTTGCAACAACCCATTCCACGAGGTTGAATCATTGCAGATTGCTCATTTAATCATGATAAATAAATTTATTGACAATTTTTGAAGCATTAAGGCATTGAAGCATTGTAGATTGCTCTTTTTTATAAGATAATTTTCGAAGCATTTTCTTTAAACGACACTTTTTTTAAATTTATTTTCTTCCATGATGCATTTCTATTGGCTGATGAAATGTACCTGGTAAACAAACCATGAATGCCACAACTACATCGAAACTCAAATCCATCATTCCCGAACTTTCCGAACAATCAATCCCTGGAGTGATCGAGAGCAACGTTCAAGACATAACACGGACGCGTGATAAAAGAGCATCCCTCCCACAACAAAATCATCAGTTTTCCAATTTTCTCGACAGCCGGTCCATCCTAACAGAATTAAACGCTTCTCGTTCTCTTTCACAGTTAATTACTTATATTTTGAACACGAGACGATGGTAATTCCCAGATGGGATTTTCCTCATTGAATGATGCACAACGCCGCGAAATTTTGCCCTCCTTCTCCCCGTTCAGTCAGCACCCCTCTTCTGTCGGAAACTCACATCCGGTACTTTCGTAATAAGTTTCATCCGGGATAACGTGCACGAAAAATTACGGAGACAAGGAGTTTTAATATTTATATGCGAGATGAATCGGGGTGGGTGTAATGGGGTAGGCGGTAAAGCGGGGAGGTGGATTAATCTGTAAACGTCAACGTGTTCAGGGTGATTCACTTATCTTGGTCATCCCAATTTTCTCCGAAACGGCCGAATATATTTTAATTCTGTAAACGCCGTTTTGTACAAGTCAACGTTGACTTGGGATGCGTGTAGAAGTTAGCGTAAAAAATAAAGATGGCTGGCGTCGAGGCGCCGTTAATTTTTTTCCCCAGGGACATACCTTTTGGCGCTCTAGTTCCTCGGAACTGAGTGCTTATCAATTTGCCCAAATGTCTGTAATTTTCGAATTTTTCGATGAAAATGGTCTTAAACGATTTGGTTCGACTCACTGATCAAGAATCCGTGGTCGAAAATCATTCTGTCCGGCCGGTCCGGCCGTCCGGCCGTAGGCACGATAACTCTCGTACGGAATGAGCTAGACAGTTGAAATTTTCAGAGTAGGTTTGGGAGATAAATATCTCGGCTAAGTTCGTTATTGGGCAAAAAAACAAAAAAAAATTTTTTTTTTACAAAACAAATTCAAAATTTTTTTCAATAAGCAGTTTAACCATAAGAATCCAATGATATCATTATTAACTCTAACAAGCTAATACTTTCGGAGATATGATTTTTTTAATTTTCAATAATAAATCGTATTTCAACGTTGTCACACAATGATATAATTATTCTATGTATGAATTGTCATAATGTCAATTTATTTTCCTGAGACATGTCATTATCTAATCAATCGAAGAATTTTGAGCGAAGTGGGAAAAATCTCAGTTGTTTGCTCTGAAATTAGTTTTTCTCAGAAAAGTCTTACATTTCGGAACGGAACACAGAGATCTGAGAGTAGTGAGACTGGTTTTCATCCATAGACATAGATATAACTCTCGAACGGAATGAGCTTTTTAGTTGAAATTTTCAGAGTAGGTTAGGGAGATGAATATCTCGGTTAAGTTCGTTATAGGGCAAAATTGGCCAGATTTAATTTGATTTCTTCCATGGTGCAGTTCTCATTCTCATGATTGCTCATTTAATCTTGATAAATAAACTATCATTTGAATTGAACTTCCTTTATGATGCAGTTCTATCATATGAATACATTGATATAATTCCCAACTCTGAGAAACCAATACTTTCGGAGATATAATTTTTTTGTTATGCCATACGAAAGATGATTCGATTCTAAATTTTATTTCCAAATACCATTTTTTCCTATTTTAAACCGTTAGCGATCTACAGGGCGTTTTATGTCAATTTTATTTCATTTTTGCGCAATGTTCTGAGGAAAATCGCGTTATCATTTTGCCCAAATGTCTGTAATTCTCGAATTTTTTGCCGAAAATGGCAAATTTCACAAACGTCCTTAGGTTTGTACTCTACAACTAATCACCAAGTATCAATTCGATCGGATTTGTATTGGTAGAAAACAAAATTATTACTCGGAAACTATTGGGCCGATTTTGCCCATTAACGAACTTGTCCGTCGTATTGGGATGTGCCCCACCTACCCTGAAAATTTCAGCTATCTCTTTTCGTTCTCAAGTTTCGTGACAACGGCCGGCCGGCCGGACAGAATCAAATTTCACTTCGAATTATTCATCGGGGAGTCAAACCCAATCGTTTGAGACCATTTGCGCAAAAAATTCGAAAATTACAGACATTTGGGCAAAATGATAACGCGATGTTCCCCAGAACATACGCGCAAAAATGGAATAAAATTAACATATAACACCCTGTAGATCGCTAACTGTTTGAAATGGGTAAACGGTATTTGGAAATAAAATTTAGAATTGAAACATATTTCGAATGGCATAATAAAAAAGGAATGTTCCTGGGAAAAAAATTGACGGCGCCGCGACGCAAGCCATACTAATTTTTTTCGCCGACTTCTACACGCATCTAAAGTTAACGATGACTTGTACGAAACGGCGTTTATAGAATTAAAATATATTCGGCCGTTTCCGAGAAAATTGGAGTGACCAAGATAAGTGAATCACTCTGTACATTCTAGTTGGGGAGATGGGGAAAGAGTTCACTTAATTATTTTTGATTTACATAAAATCCTTTGATGGAAAAAGATCAAAGGGAAACAACAAATATTTGTTTTCGAGCGCTCGCACTAAGCGATATAATTTTGCCCAAATATACTGCTCCACATTAGTTAAGGAAGTTCAGAAATTGTGACCGTTTCAGAAGTAGCCGATTCTGGTCGTCCAATGTTTACTCTCTTATAACTGAATGGTACGGAAGAATTACTTCCGTACCGAAAAAAATTGAATGGATTGCTCCAGAAATCATTCAAAGCAAAAAGAATCTCATGAACTTGTATTGACTTCATTCTTTTGCTGGAACAACTGAAACTCATAATAAGTATAAGAGCAGCATTATTAAAAGGTTTTTTCTGGGATTTCTCTCCCAGACTCTGAAAAATATCTATAAAATAAAAATTAATTATTTTGTGATTTGCTTCTGCGTAAGAAACACAAGATATTTGTCAGAAGCAATCAATTGAACAATGTTGCCTAACAAACAACAACGAAACAACATCAACGGAGAAACAACTATATCGTAACGTTTCGGAGTCTATCAGACTCCTTCGTTAGACGCTTAAGGCTTGTTTCACATGCATACGGTTCCATTCGGTTCGTTTCGTTTTCGGTTTCAATTCGGTCGCTGGCGACAAGTGTGAAACGGTGCTGCGGTTTAGATTCGGTACCGAATAGAAACCGTACAGCACCGAATACTCCCTCGACACGAATAGGTTTCTATCAGGTTTGGATTCGTGTGTAGGGAATACAGATCAACCGGGGCGTTCACACAAATACGGTTTAGTTTCGGTTTTAACCATAAAGTAATAAATATTTACATATGTTTTCTGTCTTGTTCTGTGGTGTTAACCTCAAATCGAGCAGATATCTTTCAATATTTCCCGAATTGTTCAAATATAGAAATATAAACATACATATTTTTGGGTTTGTTGTTATCTCAGTATTCATGAGAAAATGATGGTTTACCAAATGTGGATCGACTGATTTCTGCTGTAAATCTAAACCAGTGCTGCGGGATAAAACTTCCAAAAAATATAAAGACCAATTAAAGACGTAGGATTCATTCAAAGATGTATGTGTTCAATTTTGAATGGCTTTGATGAATCTGACGTCGCGGAAAAATTGGAATTCTGAGCCCGTGTCGGAAGAAAACATAAAACCTAATTCGAACCGTATATGTGTGAAAGGCCTTCATTCGTTTTCGGTTGAAACCGAAAACGAACCGAACCGAATGGAACCGTATGCATGTGAAACAAGCCTAATGAAAATCTTTAGAATTATTTTGTTGATAGTTATTGTGAAATTCAAGAATTGTCACATTGACAGTATTTAAAAATCATAGCTAACATAGTTTTACTTTGCATAGAAATTTCCAAATTCCAACTCCTTTTTCAATAAATTTAGCCAAATATGGTCAATACCAATTGAGCAATTTGCCAAATTGCATTCTCTGTTCAATAAAATACAAGTTGACTCCTTAAGTTTCCTTTTAATATAATCAGGTTCTGCCATTAGAATCTTTGTATTACTCCAATTCATCATGTGATCTCCTTGGATTGTACATACATGTTCTGCTATTTTTGATTTATGTATGTCTCTATTTCTCAAGTTATTCTTATCCTCAGTGGCAAATAAAAAATTGGACACCTTTTATGGTGATGACAAATCACTTTCTTGTACGGTCTCTCCACCTTTTGTATGTAATTTCTTTTTGCGCGCGTGTTCCGCAAGGAACAGCGTGCTATCATTTCGTCACAATGTCTGTATTTTTCGAATTTTTTTTCGAAAATGGTCTCAAACGATTGGGTTCGACTCCCTGATGAAGAATTCGAGGTCAAATTCAATTCTGTCCGTCCGGCCGGCCGGTCCGGCCGTTAGCACGATAACTCTCGAACGGAACGACTTAGAGCGTTGAAATTTGCAGGGTAGTTTCGTAGCGTAAATATCTCGGACAAGTTCGTTAACGGGCGAAATCGACCGAGCGGTTTCGGAGTTAAGGCCGTTTTTAATAAAAACGTTTTTTATGAATATTTCCGGAACCGATCACTCAATCTTTTTGAAATTTGGCATCAGATTGTAGAATCATGACCTTTATATGCCTGCGAAGTTTTGTGTTGAACGGACGGCCCTAAAGTGGCAAAAAAAATTTTTGAAAATTTGAAAATTTTGTTTTCACGATAACTCGAAAAATACTGATCTGATTAAATTGAAACTCAGTAATTAGATGCAAAAGACCAAAGCAAACACTTTTGCAAAATTTCGTGAAGATCACGTGACATGAAAAAAATAAAAAAATTACTACTATTTTGCGGAATACTTTGCTTTTAATGCCGAAACATATGTTTTTGAGGTTCATGCTGCCCTTTCCGGGCATTTTCCGTATTGCGCATGCGCAGATGAGAAGTCCTTTAACTGCTGTAGTTTTCGTCAGAGAGGATTGGGGTTTTGGGGTGGCGGATGCTATTCCTCCATAGAATTCAGATCCCTGATGAGGGTCTGCGCATGCGTAGATTAAAGATGCGATATCTTCCGAACCACTAGTTTTGGAGAATCGGAGTTTTTTGTAAGGTGTGTTATTTTGAGAGGACTTTTAGCCGCGAGTAGATTGCGCATGCGCAGAAGAGAAGTGATTGTTTTTGGGTTGGATGGGTTATGTTGGGAGTGCTGAGTCGATATTATGAGGTTTTAATAGAATATTCATAGCAATTCAGTGCAAGGACAAGTCAGTTTGGGGGATGTAGCGTTGTTTCCGAGTTAAAGTGTCCGTACCGTGGCCCTGGGGCTAATTTTGAAATTGATGTTACCCCTTACAGGCATTTTTCGTTATGCGCATGAGCAGACCATCAGTAATTTAACTGGTGGTGTTTTCGTCAGAGAGGATTAGGGTTTTGGGGTGGCGGATGCTATTCCTCTATAGAATCCCCTGTTGAGGGTCTGCGCATGCGCGGAATAAAGATGTGATATCTCCTGAACCACTAGTGTTGGAGAATCGGAGTTTTTTGTAAGGTGTGTTATTTTGAAAAGGACTTTTAGCCGCGAGTAGATTGCGCATGCGCAGAAGAGAAGTGACTGTTTTTGGGTTGGATGGGTTATGTTGGAAGTGCTGAGACGATATTATGAGGTTTTAAAAGAATATTCATAGCAATTCAGTGCAAGGACAAGTCAGTTTGGGGGCCGTAGCGTTGCTTCAGAGTTAAAGTGTCCTTACCTTGGCCCTGGGGCTAATTTCGAAATGGATGCAACCCCTTACGGGCATTTTTCGTTATGCGCATGAGCAGACCATCAGTGATTTAACTGGTGGTGCTTTCGTCAGAGAGGATTGGGGTTTTGGGGTGGCGGATGCTTTTCCGCTATAGAATCCCCTGGTGAGGGTCTGCGCATGCGTGGATTCAAGAAGCGATATCTCCTGAACCACTAGTGTTGGAGAATCGGAGTTTTTTGTGAGGTGTGTAATTTTGGGAGGACTTGCAGCCACGAGTATACTGCGCTTGCGCAGACGAGAAGTGAATGGTTTTGGGTTGTTTGGGTTATGTTGGGAGTAATGAGCCGATATTGTGAGGTTTTAAAAGAATATTCATGTCAATTCAGTGCACGGACACAAGTCAGTTTGGGGGAAATAGCGTTGTTTCCGATTTGAAATGTCTGTATGGTGGCCCTGAGGCGAATTTATAAATAACTATATTCGGTAGATCTATATTAAAATGCGTTCGGATTTGGAGAAGATGCAATTTCGTCCCTAACGGAGGACCCACAACCGAATTTTTTTCTGATCTACGGTAAAACTAACAGCCAAACTGTATTAATAGCTATATTTGTTAAAGGAACTTGAAAAAAAAAAAAAAAAAAGCACTGACGTGAAGTCAGTACTCTTTGGCGCGCGTGTTCACGGTGGCTAATTTGAATTGAATTATTCAAAATTTAACAGTGCTGTATCTAAGCTGCCATCAGGATAGAGTAACAAAGTTGGAAAAGAACACAAGTGACTCTCCTTAGTCGCACAAGCTCCTAGAAGATTTGGGAGGGTCAGTATAATCCTAATCATGTTTATAGCACGCGCGCAAAAGCAGATTGACTTAACAATGAAAGAAAAAGTGTAAAAAGTCAATCTGCTTTGGCGTGCGTGCTATAAACATGATTAGGATTATACTGACCCTCCCAAATCTTCTAGGAGCTTGTGCGACTAAGGAGAGTCACTTGTGTTCTTTTCCAACTTTGTTACTCTATCCTGATGGCAGCTTAGATACAGCACTGTTAAATTTTGAATAATTCAATTCAAATTAGCCACCGTGAACACGCGCGCCAAAGAGTACTGACTTCACGTCAGTGCTTTTTTTTTTTTCAACCAGTTTTAAGTTTTAAAATTGAGGAGATCTTTGAAAAATGAAAAAAGTGTTGGCGTGGATAACCTTTCAACGAGAATATTAAAGAAGATTGCTCCAATAATAAGTGAAAATCTTGCTCATATAATTAATCTGTCCGTCACATTGGGTGGATTTCCAAATGCTTTGAAAAAATCTGTTGTCGTACCAGTTCATAAACTTAAATGAAATAACCAACTATCTACCAATCTTAATTCTCAGTATCATTTCTAAAGCTTTTGAGACAGTCGTTTTCAATAGAATGATGTCATATTCGAGTAAATTCAATGTCCTAGATAAAGTCCAGCACGGTTTTAGAGTTGGCTGCTCTACTCAAACAGCCGCACTCAAGTTTGTGGAGTCAGTCTACGATTGCTTAGATTCCAATTTCCAGGAATTTTTTTAGATCTTTCATGTGCCTTCGATACTTTATCCTTCCAGATCATCATCGATAAATGCTATAACTTAGACTTTAGAGGATTTTTTTCCGATTGGCTGCGTAGTTTCCTCCATCACCGAACTATGTCAGTAAAAAATAATAAATGTTATTCCAAGGAATTCAATATACATATGGGTGTTCCCCAGGGCTCCGTATTGGGACCTCTGTTATTTTTCTGTTTATAAATGACTTGCCCCCTCATTTATCCTGCTTATTGCTTATATTATTTGCTTATGACACGTCTGTCGTCATCGCGGCTCGAAGTTGTGTTGAACTCCAGAGAGCTTGTGGAAAAATTATGGCCGAATTCATATCATGGTGTCGTCGTAACAACTTGATAGTAAATATAGGCAAAACATCTTGCCTGTATTTCGGTTTAAGAAACTGTGAAAGAGGATTTCTGAAAATAGATTGTCTAGGTACAATTATAATTCCATCAGATTGTATTACATTCCTTGGGATCCATATGGATCGGAGTCTTAATTGGTCAAATAATGTTGAGGTCTTATGCAAAGAAATAAATAATTCCTACTACGCTATAAATAGACTGAAAAGTACTTTACCACCTAGTTATCTCATTCATGTTTATTACAGCCCTGTTTACTGTCACATTTCATACAATGTATTGCTCTGGGGAGACTGTAGTTCCTTCTCTAGAGTTTTTGTTGCACAGAAAAGAGTACTACGTTTAGTTTTTGGCATGAACCAACGAGCATCATGCGAACCTGTGTTTATTGCCAATAAGTTACTGTCACTCCCCTGTATCTATATATTAAAATGTCTCACATATGCTAAGGATAATGAGACTACTTGGGAAAAACCGGCTTGGTCGCATGAGCATAGAACTCGTAATTCACAGGTGCTTCTGTTTCCTAAACATCGGACTCGCAGTTTCGAACGTTCTCCAGTATATCAGAGCATTAAATTGTTCAATAATTTGCCTTTGAAATCTCTGAACAAGCGAACATTCAAAAATTGGTTCAAGCACTGACGTGAAGTCAGGAGCTTTTGCGCGTATGTTCTATATTGTCCATTCTCCTGTATTGGACACTCTTAATCGAATTTACCATGGTGAATTCTATTGTCTGTTCGCCTCTATTGGACACTCTCTTAATCGAATTTACCATGGTAAATTCGATAAAGAGTGTCCAATTTCAATTTTTTATAGCGCCCTGGCACGAACGTGCAAAAACGGCCCACCAAATGTGCAATCCATTTGAGACTGTGCTGGTCATCGAATTTGGACCAGCCTGTACAAGGCATCGGCCATTTCCTCACAGATAAAAAAAATGAGGAACCAAGTCGGACTTCCCTGAATTCACGACATGATACATCACATAAACGAGGTTTGGAATTAAGCCAAAAGTCATATCCAGCTTCTGGTCCGCTCCAATTCATTCTGAAGAGCCCAGATAGACCGAGGGAAAACTTTATTTTCACGCTAACCGTCGAATTTTCGAGGTAAAATCAATATAACTGCAAAATATATACTCACCCGACTGATGACCTACTGAAGTCGCAAACACATACCTGAAAAAAAAACTGGAGTTGAATAAGGGACATAATGAATATTGTGGAAAATTGGTCTTAAGCCCACAGTTTAGAAGTTTAGATAAACGGATCACGAGAATAAATCTCATTGAACACATATTATCAATTTTAAAGTTTCTTTTTCAAAATTAGCGGAGGCGATTCTTCTTCAGACATTAATATGGCTATTGTGGAAAATCTTTATGAGAAAAGTCTTTGAATAGGTTTATTATTTTTAATTTGTTTGTTTTTCTCTTCTAGTATTTTCGTTTTTCAGGTTGAGTTCCGGTACCTTGGAGAAACCTCTCCGTTTTTTGTAAACAATGTAACTTTTACATGTGTCACAACAACAACCCTCAAGAGGAGACAGGGATTTTTTGTTCTCCCTAAGGTCTTGTATCATAGGTTGAATTGTATGGTACCCCGTTACACTTACCTCTGCTAAAACTTGTGAAGCTCCCAATTCAATAAAATATATATATTGACAGGGTGATTCATTGGGAAATGCGCATACAGTAAGGGTAGATGGAGGAAACCGTGGAGCTCCTGAATAACCTTTTCCCCATTTTTTTCAATTAATCATAATTTATGAACCACCCCATACATTTTTGTAATATTTGGTTCGTATGTTCTAACTCTACAATGGTGTCAATTAACATAAAAAAGGCTTATTTCAGGTCCACACTTAAAAAAATTAAGAAGTAGGATTATAGTTAAAACAACAATTTTATTTACAAATTTGGAAATAACGGAAAAAAATAAGTAAGAATAAATGTATTTGGTGTTTCCGCATAGAACTTTTACTCATTAGCTTGAGTCAAATCTTGATATTTGGATAATGAGGTGGCACAAAATTTAAAAAAAAATAAATGTTGTTCCCCAATTAGAAAATTAGAAAATCACCCTGTATCTTGGTTATGAAGAATTAAAGACCCATAAAACATAGGTTAATTAGAAGCACCTTAGTGTTCCTTAGTTTTCTTAATAATCACTAAGAATTTCTGGCAATTCATTGTATTATAGGGACCTGCATGGCTAATCTTCTTCAAGAATTTAATTTATATTAGCTGTGGGTGTTCTGCATTAAAAACAGAAGTTACCGGTATAATAGTGTTCAGAGTAAGCAGATATTGAGCTGCAGGAGACCGTTTCAGCCCTCTCAAAATAACTAAATATACTTGCTCCGTATTATACAGTGCGCGTCAAAATTATGGAACAAATTAATTTTCTCAGCAGAAAAATATTTGCCAACAAAATCCTGAAACAGGTCAATTTTTGTTTCACTTTTACCAAATTTGTATGCATTTTTGAAGTATTTTTGTTGCACCCTGTGCCATCCCCATCAACCATCTAAATTTTTTGAAAAGGGAAAGTGGGTCATGTGGTACTTTTTTGGCAAGTTCTTTGTATCTTCTTTACAGGCGTGCAGAAATTTTCAAGAAAAAAACTTTCTTTTTTGAAAAATAGTTAGTTCATAGAGGTGTTCAGTATGTGCACTTTGTCATGGTTCATTTACTTTGAGACGATGGTACCTGATGAAATTTGTCACCGAATAAAAGTCGACCATTACAGTTTTGTTCATGCACAACTTTCAACCCCCTCACATTCTGATTTTTCACGTGAGGGAGTTGAAAGGGGTTGAAATTGCCATTTCCAATATTGCCTTCTCAATGTTAGTAGTCCGGTCAATTTAGACCAAAAAATGAGAGTGAAGGTACAGGATTTTCAGCAAAACGGTAAGTTTTATCATAAAGGTACCTCAGACATGAAAAATGTATCAATAGTTTTTTTCCTACGAGCCACTGTTTCTGAGATATACCGATTCAAATAGTTATAAAAGTAGTTATCGTCATAATATGTACACGTTTCCACGCCACCTATGAGGTAGTGTACTTTGCGCGTTTTTTGTGATGTGGTTTCCCCATTAGGTCTACTCCACGGGTCAGTTGTGATCCTATTTAATGTGAAACTATTGCAAACTATTGGAAATTTTCAAAGATTGGAAAAGATAAAAGCGGTGCAAATTAAAATAAATTAATGAAGTTCATTCGCCTGATTCGGAATTTTCAAATTCTTTTTCTTCTTCTTGTTCTTGTTCTTTTTCTCCTGCTTCTTCTTCACCTTCACTTTGGAGGCAAGTAAATTGCGTCAATATCGTGTATCGCATGACACTTCGTCGTGTTGTGGCCACAAGTGTGGCTTGGTTATCAGCTAGACCCTACACAATGGGGTTGGAAGTTGGTCAACAATTTAGCCAGTTCAAACTTTACTCACACCTGCGCCGGAAAAACTTCAGAACACAATTTTTTGCAACTGCAAAAAGGGGTGTAGTGCTAAATGTAGTTGCAAAAAAGTTGGACTGTGTTGTTCTCTAGCATGCACAAATTGTCAAGGCCGGTCGTGCTCTAATGTTCAACTACAAACGGTGGAGGATTCGTTTGATTCCGACGAAGTGTCATGCGATACATCGATATTTACGCAATTTACTTGCCTCCAAAGTGAAGATGAAGAAGAAGCAGGAGAACAAGAACAAGAACAAGAAGAAGATCAAGAAGAAGAACAAGATTTTGAAAAATACGAATCAGGCGAATGAACTTCATCATTTTTTTTTAATTTACACCGCTTTTATCTTTTCCAATCTTTGAAAATTCCCAATAGTTTGCAATAGTTTCACATTAATTAGGATCACAACTGACCCGTGGAGTAGGCCTAATGGGGAAACCACATTTAAAAAAACACTACCTCATAGGTGGCGTGTAAACGTGTACATATTATGACGATAACAACTTTTATATCTTTTTGAATCGGTATATCTCAGAAACAGTGGCTCGTGGGAAAAAACTATTAATACATTTTTTATAGATAATTTTATAATCTTCAATTTTTGTCTGAGGTACTTTTATGATAAAACTTACCGTTTTGCTGAAAAACGCGAAACTCATTTTTTTGACCTTTGACCTTGAATAAATTTTTAAATGGGGAACTTTCAGGTATTGTTTATAATTATGTTTTGAACAATTTTACTCATTTTCAGCTTGTTGGTAATTTATGTACCTTCGAATGTCTAAATTGACCGGACTATAGCCAATCCAGCTTATTTGATCATAATCATTCCTTCCGGTTCACCTTAAATGGCAATTTAATACCATATTCCTGAACATTCACAGCATTGTTTGCTGAAACAACAGAAAAATCTGGAAATAAACTTGAACGTGCAAAAACGCAGTTCAATCCTAATAAACCCATAAAAAACAATTTTGTGAAATCCGGTCATCTAGGTGGCCACACCTGGTTCTTGGCAGTCAAGTGCAGCCATGATATCGCTCAACTGCAACAAACTAGAACCCTTTTCTTCTTCATCTCTCAACAGTTTATACAACAGCCGAACTTTCATTCGGCTGCTGATAATAGCACCTATACATTCTTTTTATAGAATTTTGTTTACTTTCCAGATGGTCCCAGGGTCTCCTTTTCCACCAGGGTGTCGTGGACTGTGCCAGAGCGGCCCTCCTTTTACCCTTGGGGGTGTCCATCCTGCACTGTCAACCGGTACACAAGTGCTCGCTGGTCGAAACCGCCTTTCTGCTGTTAGTCACGGTGGCTACTGTCAACATGCTCACGACAGTCCTGAACGATTCCCCCGTCTTCCCAGAAGACGAAGACGGGTCCGATGACGGTCTCATGGACGCACCGTTGCTCATGGACTCGCCGCAGTGCGTACTCTTCGGTACCTTCATGATTTGGTTCGCCTCCATAACGATCAACCTTGGACCAACGTTTTTATCAGGTGAGAAAAATATCTAGATATTTCTGGATATTCCCCACACATGGCAACAATGGCGCGCAATGTCAAGACAGTATCCTCATTTCCGCTTCCATTTCTAGGCTCTATGATAGTTAGGAAACATATCCATTTTCATTATCCAGAAATTTCTTGTTTTAACTTGGATCGATAATAAATTTTCTGAACTTCTAGACACGTGACCACTCATCAAGGATTGAGATTTTTTCGTGCCTCTAATAGTGAGAATTGTATTTCTCTCAAAATGTTTTTTGTTCATCTACAACAACTTATCTGGAAATTGAATACTCTCACAGTCTAAATTTACCTTTAACTAATGACCAATTAGGATTTCATCTACCTACACCACTCTGATTTGGGCGAACTCAATATATATAAATTTATTTTAATTAATTCTCTATATTGAGATCATTCATTACGAATAATTTGATGATTTTGCGTTAAACAGGCTGAGTCTATAAGATTCCTCCCATCAAATTAAATAGTTTTCTCTTTTACCATTTTTCTGAATTCGGCACATACAATTTTTGTTTTTGTAATTTCTGTTTCAATTTTCTAGCTGTACGGTTCTCACAAAATTTTACACACGTCTTTATGTCGATATTCTACAACTAGTTAGCAAACAACAATTTCATCGGGTCTATATTTTTTGAATCATCGAGGAAATAATATTCCAGATGGGTATAACTCCGAAACCGTTGGGCCGATTATGGCCAACAGCGAACTTAACTCTCCCATTTAGATGCGCAACCTACCCTGAAAATTGCCTATCTACTTTCATTCGGGAGTTATCGAGGCAACGGTCATCCCTCCAGCTACTGAACTCACACAAGGCTGCTCAGATCTCCAACAATATAGATCCGAACGTGTTCAAACTTGGAACTTGGTAGTAGGAGTTAGGTTCTGAAGGCTCTTGCAAAATATCTGCCATGACGGATGAATAGTTTCTGATATATATAATTTTATTCAATGATTTTTGAAACAAATTCTAGTGATACGATCCTCACAAAATTTAGCAAGAATTTCCGTGTTCCGTACATTCTTCAACTAATAACCACATTTAAATTAGATCGGTTTAGTATTTTTCGAGTTATTAAGGAAATAACAACCAAATTACAGATGGCGATAACTCCAAAACCGTTTGGCTGATTATGCTTATAAACAAACTCAAATGTCACATTCAGATGCACAACCTAACCTGAAAATTTCAAGTCGCTATCTCTTTCCGTTATCAGGTTTTCGAGACATAAAAAATATATTGTAATAATTTTTTTTTAATTTTCTAGTGATACGATTCTCACAAAATTTCACAAACGTGCTTAGGTTTATATTCTACAACTATTCAGCAAGTTTCAATTCGATGGGATTTATATTGGTTGAAAACAAAATTATTACTCGGAAACCATTGGGCCGATTATGCCCATCAACGAACTTGTCCGTCGTATCGCGATGCGCCTCCTTCCCTGAAAATTCGCTAGCTCTCTCCGTTCTCAAGTTATCGTGGCAACGGCCGGCCGGCCGGCCGGACAGAAAACAATTTGACCTCGAATTATTCATCAGGGAGTTGAACCCAATCATTTGAGACCATTTTCGGCGAAAAATTCGAAAATTACAGACATTTGGGCAAAATGATAACGCGATGTTCCCCAGAACATACGCGCAAAAACACATACCTACTGTTGAAATTTAAAACAAAAACAGTTTTTCTTTTTTATATTTGACATGGTTATCCAGAATAAAATGAATTCTAGTGTGGAGTTTTCTATAACTATGACACTTATTCCCCAATTAACAGTTTTCCGTACTTTCAATGGTTTCCTAGTTACATGTTCGCCAGTTCATGAAACTATGAGAAATCTGCATAATGAGAGCAGATAAGGTTTATCTAAGTAACTACAATCATTTTATCGAATTAAATTATTTTCATCATCTCTCCTAAAACGTACCGTTTTTGAGATATTACTCCTTGAATGTTATAAAATCTAATAAAAATTCTAGAGTGTATTAGCACATTCTGAAGAGTTTAACGCTTGTTACTTTTAACCTGTGCCGAATAAGGACAAATCATACATGAAAAAAATGTTACATTTGATGAGAGGAATCTATGTTTAAAATTACAATGTACAACTTAAAGACTCACACAGTATATTTATATTATTTGTATATTATTATACTAACATTGCAATGGCTTCTCATAAGGATACACCGATTCAATCAAATATTTGAAAAATACCTATTTTGTTACAGGTGCTTTAGCAGCCCCAGGCGAAGGGGGACATAAGGCACCCTCGTGCCCCCTTATCTACGGCCCCCTTAGACATTACATCCTTAACGCGCTCTGGATAGGTGTTAATTTAGTGTGTGTGTTTTTAACTCTATTTCACTTGAAAAAACTCCATAAAGACCTTACCAAGGCGAACGTTGAAGCTGTTAGGGTAGCTGGACTGGTGACGACTTTAGTCAACGTCACTGGCGGCGGTCCCTGCATGAACGCCTCTGGTGACAGGGTGAGTGATGTCAAAATTAATTACAGTAAATTTAGTCATTTGTCCAAGAGATTGAAATCGAGCAATATGAATTACTAACAATTATATACGGTCTTTATAAAATGTTTGTAACATCGTAGTTGGTTCTGAAACCCTCTCATTTTGCCGCTTCATATGCATGCTGCTCACATTTGCAATTCCAGCCACAGAATTCATAATATACGCATAACCTCACTTTATCCTTTATCTGAAAATATTTCTCATAAATTTCCTTACTGTAATTCATTCAGCTTTTTCGATACTCATTCAAAATAATCGATATTCCTCTTAAAAAAATCGGGATTTTCCAATATACCCCAATTTCCAATTTGTGTATTTGCCCATGGTGTAAAAAGACCGTTGTTTTTATACCATTGTTTGCCTTTACTTATTCTATCCTTCATAACATCTCTCTTTCTAATGTATTCCGCACGAACTGTGTGATAAAGTTACGTGAGGGCCAGTCCATGTTATTCTATGTCTATGCGGCAAATAAGCTCAATCCGCTTTATAGCGAGTGAGAATACTAGGATAACCAAATGTGGGAATCCATCGATCCACATAGATAAAAGATGTCAAATAGTAAGTGGTACGGAATTCCTAAGCCATCCCAAATGCAGTGTACATAACATCTCCGAATGAAAAAATGTGTTTTCCTGATATCAGGGATTTCTGATAACCCCAGATCGACGACAGTATACAGTGCTACAAATGAGTCAAATATATTCATCATTCAATGAAGCTACGGACGCCACTTCATCGCTTCAAGAATTTAATTTACATTTATAATACAGTGTTATGCAAATCCAAGTGTTTTTACTCTGATGCTTTTCAGCATCAAAGGAAGCGAGTCATGAGAGAATATAATATTTCCATACATTCCATTAACGAAAAAAAGGTCAAGTTTTTATGAAAGAAGTCGCTCAAAATTCAGACTAAGGTAGGACCATCCCATCGGATTACACAGCGACAGGTCCAAAACCTAAAAAATGCCCATTTAACATTACCCTCTGAATTCATAACGAAGTTATTTTTAAATTCGCTTCGATCTCCCCCAGATCCAGGAAGGCACGTCACGATTCTCTTGGTTTTAGTAGCGTGGAAATTTGCGTCCAGAATACGAAATCAGGAAAAATATTCCGAAGAATCCAATGGAAGTGGATAGCTAAGCTGACGAAATTTCCAATATAAGTTAGTGGGGAATTTGTATCGGCAACGTAGGCTTTATAATCTAGTTCTTTAAATCTATTACCACTGTTCTTTCAACACTCGTCTGGCTGCACCCGAAACGATATTCTATGGCTTTTTACCATAGTATGAATTCATAAAGTACATCCGTTTGCCCAAATGTCTGTAATTTTTGAATTTTTGAATGAGAATGGTCTTAAACGATTTGGTTCGATTCACTGTTCAAGAATCCGTGGTCAGAATCGATTCTGTCCGGCCGTAGGCACGATAACTCTCGAACGGAATGAGCTAGACAGTTGAAATTAATCCATGATTTTTGAATTTTCATAACAATGAAACCTTAAGCGCATTCATCTCAGAACTTTATTTTTTTAGTTGTACCACTATTGCCGCCCATGACCGAAATAAAGGGTTTTCCAATAAGAGGTGTTATTTTGAATAGACCGCTATTTCGGTAGATGTCACTTTTGAAGTTGTCATTTTTTGACATTTGACAAGTAGAAACTACGCCATTAATAAAAAATGGGTTCAAGCCCTGTGGACAGGAGCTTTCTGGCGCTCTAGTTCAAACATACAAATTATATCTCCGAAAGTATCGGTTTCTCAGAGTTGGGAATTATATCAATGTATTCATATGATAGAACTGCATCCTAAAGGAAATTCAATTCAAATAATAGTTTATTTATCAAGATTAAATGAGCAATCATGAGAATGAGAAAAGCACCATGGAAGAAATCAAATTAAATCTGGCCAATTTTGCCCAATAACGAACTTAACCGAGATATTCATCTCCCTAAACTACTCTGAAAATTTCAACTACCTACCTCATTCCGTTCGAGAGTTATATCTATGTCTATGGATGAAAAGCAGTCTCACTACTCTCAGATCTCTTACTTCATGTTCAGTTCCGAAATGTAAGAATTTTCTGAGAAAAACTAATTTCGGAGCAAACAACTGAGATTTTTCTCACTTCGCTCACAATTCTTCGATTGATTAGATAATCTGTCAGGAACATCATTTGACATTATGACAATTCATATTCATACATAGAATAATATCATTCTGTGAACGTTGAAATACGATTTATTATTGAAATTTTGAAAAATCATATCTCCGAAAGTATTAGCTTGTTAGAGTTAAAAATGATATGAATGGATTCTTATGATAAAACCTCTTATTAAAAAAAATTTAATTTGGAATTTGTTTCGTAAAAAAAAAAATTTTTTTTTGTTACTCCGAAACCATCTGTCCGATTTTGCCCAATAACGAACTTAGCCGAGATATTTATCCCCCAAACCTACTCTGAAAATTTCAACTCTCTAGCTCATTCCGTTCGAGAGTTATCGTGCCTACGGCCGGACGGCCGGCCGGCCGGACCGGCCGGACAGAATGAATTTCGACCACGGATTCTTGATCAGTGAGTCGAACCAAATCGTTTAAGACCATTTTCATCGAAATATTCGAAAATTACAGACATTTGGGCAAATTGATAAGCACTCAGTTCCGAGGAACTAGAGCGCCAAAAATGGAACGATACGCGCTTCAAGAACGCATTGAAATTATTAAAACTCGCTATAAAAATGGTGAAAATTTGGCAGAGACGGTTCGTAAAACTCGAATATTTTTGGGTCGTCGTGAAGCACCTTGTCGGACCGCAATAAAGAAATTGGTGGAAAAATTCGAGTTGTTGGGACACGTTAGTTATGTGAAGAATAAAACCCGTGCACGTCGCTCAAGAACAGCCGAGAATATCGCTGCTCTAGCCGAAAGTGTTGAAGAAAACCCAGGTTTGTCCATTCCCCGTCGTTCTTAGGCATTCCGCAAACGTCATTACACCGTACTTTGCATAAAGATTTGGGTCTTAAGGCTTATAAAGTTCAGTTAACAAAAGAACTCAAGCCGGCCGATCATCAACAACGTCGTGTCTTTGCTGATTGGGTCGTTGAAATGCATGAAAATGATCCGGCATTCCATCGAATCATCTTAAGTGATGAGGCCCATTTCCACCTCGGTGGCTTCGTCAACAAGCAAAATTGTCGCATCTGGGACTCGGAAAACCCAAGAGTTATTGTTGAAAAGCCTCTCCATCCTCAACGTGTGACTGTTTGGTGCGGTTTATGGTCCGGCGGAGTCATTGGACCTTACTTTTTCGAAAATGAGGCTGGAGCAACAGTAACGGTGAATGGATTGCGATTGTGATTTAACACCTTGCGACTTCTTCCTTTGGGGCCACGTGAAAGAGAAGGTCTACGCCAATAGCCCAGCGTGGATTCAAGACCTTAAAGATGGAATTCGTGAGGCTAACGAGGACATAGGGCAGCCACTTTGCGATTTGGTTATGGAAAATATCATTAAAAGGATATGGTCCTGTAAGCGTGGTCGTGGTGGTCATTTGCCTGATGTTATTTTCCACTATTAACGGCATAGCTTCTTCTTTATAATGAAATAAACATCCGATCATTTATATTGAAAAATGGCATTTTTCTTTGAATATCAAAATAACACCTCTAATTGGAAAACCCTTTATTTCCACTAATCAGAGAACCACCCTGTATTTCCCATAATCCAATTCGCGAAATCCAATTCGCGAAATCACTTTCCACCCCGATGAAACTTTCGCAGATGTTCGCGTTGTTGTTGACAAACAAACAAATCCCATCGCCATACGGCAAAAGGACGATTTGGAAGAAAAACGACCCTGTTATGAATCTGCCGCCAATACTGTTTCGACGTGTTTACCGTCCCGAGAGGGATGATGCCTCGAGGACACCGGATTAGAACGCCGGAGGCCTCAGGGGTAAATTGATGAGAAAAAATATTTGGGAGTTTTAATGTACGAAAGTTTCGGGACAAAGTTAAGAGGCTATTTGGGACATCTCCAGGTCCGGGTATGCTGGAAATCAGTTCGGTTGCACAACCAACATATTTTTGGCGCTCTTGTTCCTCGGAACAGAGTGCTTATCAATTTGTCCAAACGTCTGTAATTTTCGAATTTTTGGATGAAAATGGTCTTAAACGATTTTATTCGGCTCACTGATCAAGAATCCGTGGTCGGAATCGATTTTGTCCGGCCGGCCGTTAACACGATAACTCTCGAACGGAATGAGCTAGACAGTTGAAAATTTCAGAGTAGGTTTGAGGGATAAATATCTCGGTTAAGTTCGTTATTGGGCAAAATCAGTCTAATAGTTTCGGAGTAACAATAAAAAATATATTTTTTTACATTACAACTTTTGAATTCAAATTTTTTTAAGATGCAGTTTCATCATAAGAATCCATTGCTATCATTTTCAACTCTAACAAGCTAATACTTTCGGAGATATGATGTTTCAATAATACATCGTAAGTTCTATGTATTCACAGAATGTGAACTCAGAATATGTCTGTGTTCACTATTCATAAATGTCGTCTTTTTTAGCTATTAGAGATTGTCAATTCGTGGTTTAAAAATATTTTCTCTTGGAAAGCAAGTATTCGATTCTTGAATATATACAATACTGTTTTGATGTAGTTTATGGAGCCAATAGGAAAGAAGAACATAATGGAATCATCAAAATAAATTACTGTTCGTTGACCATTGAGGTTAATATTACCTTTTCTTCCTTAAGCAGTGAGACATGTTCCTATATACAGTATTTTCATAATGTTGCTAGCAAAAAAATACTGAAATATGGATCTACATTTGTGTATCAATCATTTTTTCTTGAGTTTAGGTTCATAATACAGAAAAGAATGTGTTAGTGGTTGAACTATTAAATTTCAAATTATGAAAAGGGGATAGTATTTAATTAATATATTTTGAACTATTAAAATAATTTGTTCGTAATCCACTACCTACTCAAATATCAGGAATAAATGGACAATCTGCTATGATTGTCTCCAGCCTTGCTCTAGACATTTCGATGATAGTTTCCTTAGGTATTTCGAGTTGTGGAAACTATGCACCGAGTGTAAGTTGCAACAACCCATTCCACGAGGTTGAATCATTGCAGATTGCTCCTTTGATCTTGATAAATAAATTTAAAGGCAAATTTTAAAGCATTGAAGCATTGTAGATTGCTCTTTTTTTTAAAAGGTAATTTTTGAAGCATTTTTCTTAAACGACACTTTTTTTGGCGCTCTAGTTCCTCGGAACTGAGTGCTTATCAATTTGCCCAAATGTCTGTAATTTTCGAATATTTCGATGAAAATGGTCTTAAATGATTTGGTTCGACTCACTGATCAAGAATCCGTGGTCGAAATTCATTCTGTCCGGCCGGTCCGGCCGTCCGGCCGTAGGCACGATAACTCTCGAACGGAATAAGCTAGAGAGTTGAAATTTACAGAGCAGGTTTGGGGGATAAATATCTCGGCTAAGTTCGTTATTGGGCGAAATCGGACAGATGGTTTCGGAGTAACAAAAAAAAAATTTTTTTTTTACGAAACAAATTCCAAATTAAATTTTTTTTAATAAGAAGTTTTATCATAAGAATCCATTCATATCATTTTTAACTCTAACAAGCTAATACTTTCGGAGATATGATTTTTCAAAATTTCAATAATAAATCGTATTTCAACGTTGTCACAGAATGATATTATTCTATGTATGAATATGAATTGTCATAATGTCAAATATGTTCCTGAAGAATTGATATTTCGAAGAATTGTGAGCGAAGTGAGAAAAATCTCAGTTGTTTGCTCCGAAATTAGTTTTTCTCAGAAAAGTCTTGCATTTCGGAACATGAAGTAAGAGATCTGAGAGTAGTGAGACTGCTTTTCATCCATAGACATAGATATAACTCTCGAACGGAATGAGGTAGGTAGTTGAAATTTTCAGAGTAGTTTAGGGAGATGAATATCTCGGTTAAGTTCGTTATTGGGCAAAATTGGCTAGATTTAATTTGTTTTCTTCCATGGTGCTTTTCTCATTCTCATGATTGCTCATTTAATCTTGATAAATAAACTATTATTTGAATTGAATTTCCTTTAGGATGCAGTTCTATCATATGAATACATTGATATAATTCCCAACTCTGAGAAACCAATACTTTCGGAGATATAATTTTTAAATTTAATTTCTTTCATGATGCAGTTCTATCATAGGAATCCATTGATATAATTCCCAACTCTGAGAAACCAATACTTTCGGATTTATAATATGTCTGTTTGAACAAGAGCGCCAAAAAGCTCCTGTCCACAGGGCTTGAACCAATTTTTTTCAGTAGATAGTTCCTAGATATTCTCGAAATTGAACTCGAAACGTGACCATTTCAAATTTTTATCTCCAATAACCATAAATATCAGTAGTCTCTGATGTTACAAATCAGTGGAATACATTAAAGAACGCGCTAAAACTCCCGATGTCACGTAATATTTTTCAATACGTTAACAAAGAATTCTAGATATCACTCTGAAAAAGGTCCTCTCGAAATTTCCACCTGACTTTCTCATTTCCCTTCCGATCCAGAACTTGAACCACACGAACGGAACATTATAAGATCGGGAAAAGTTTAGCGATCGCAGCACATTCCCTCTTCCCCACATCCTCCGAAAGATTTAGCATGTTTTCCGAAGAACCATCCTCGAAATATCCGAAACTTCTCTCGACTATTCTGCAAAACTTCGTGATTTTGTGGACACCACCCTTTTTAGAAAACGTTTCCACGAATTGAAAGGATTACTTAACTAGAAGATGACGCCTCGAATGTAACATATAAGAGATAGAAACTTCACGAAATAAAACCAGCAAGGCCAAATGAAATGAAGAGATTAACCAAAGAGTGAGAAATGTACCCAAGATATTCGTTCTACTCGGAGTTGGTTCGAACTTTAAAGCTTACTGAGGAACTGCAGCGACGATTAATTTTATGATGACTAGAGCTTCACGCGAGAGCGAGACTTTTCTCGTCTCGTCTCGTTCTCGTCTCGGAAAAGCGAGACGAGACGAGACGTTTCCAAAAATATTATAGGCAATACCGAGACCACATACAGCGCAACACGAGAGTCTCGTTTTAGGTCTCGTTAAATTTTTTGTATGAAGTTTTATATACGACTCCACTTTTTTCAACACCCACATATATTATACATCGATCGTTCTAGAAATACACGATTTTTAGAAGGTTATTAATTCGTTGTGACCTTGCGATAATTGAGATTATTTTTCAAGGAAAAATAGAATTCACAACCATAAAAACGGCTGCCATTATGAATTCAATATTTAACGGACAACTTTTATTGCCCCTAAATCCCAATGTTTTGAGAATTTCGTCTCTATCTGAACATCTGGAGAAATTTATTCTCTTGTGCTCCTTGTAGTGAAGATGTGAACAATTATTGTATACATCTGTGGAACTACGTATAATAAAACTGGTAAAGAAATGAAGCTATTCAATGTTTCGAAAAGTGTTATGAGGAATACGCCAAGAACCCCCTCAATGATCTACCCACTGGGAAGGTATTCTTTGAAAACTATACCAAATTGTTTAATTCTATTAAAAATGTATCGACATCGATAGCTTATTTAAAACATCAACAAAACATTCGAAATATTGGAAAGCTGAGTTTGAAGAATATTTGCTGAGCAAATAGGAATCAAAATATTTTACAGTGGTGGAGAGTGATGAAATAGTTTTTCCTACATTTTCCAAGATGGCCGATGATTTACATGGCTACATCCGTACCTGTCGAAATATTATTTTCCACAGCAGGTATGATCATGGCAAAAACACGTACATCATTGAAAGATGATGTTTGAATTCTTGGTCATCCAGTAATTTAAAAGTTGAAATTATCAGTATTTAAAATTAAACATAATATGTACATGTACAAATATTTTTGTATAAGAGCGTAATAAATATAGCGTTACAAAATTATTCATTATTGTATATCATTTCGTTTATATATTATAATATTTATTATCGTTATTCAGAATTAAGCGAGACGAGAACGAGACCTAAACTTTGGGCAAATTGTTAGGCACTCTGCTCAGGGGAAAAAGCGCGCCAAAAGCCATAAGAGTCGCGTGTATTTTGTCCAAAATCCACAAATCCGATTATAAACTGTATAATTTGCATTTACAAACGCTTCTATCGATTTCATAAAGTGTTCCAAGATAAATTGAAAAAGTGATGAAAAACATGCTTTTAATTAACAAGTAAATATGCAGCGGAACTCAATTCCACTGCAATTCTATTCCATGCTGGCGAATGAAAAATTTCCAATTAATAACCCGAACTTGATGTTCGTTCAACTCTTACCGCGATGTTGATTGAATTTAATAATTCAACCAGCATCCGATACCAGTGAGTTTGCATAATAGAGCAATAAAACAACAATTAAAACTTTCGATCTATGATATATACCTTCCCGTTTTGACTTTATTGCCCTGTTGGATACACAAGACAGAGTTTAATTATTGTTAAAAAAAAATGGACCAAATATTTCGAATAATAGCTTGTTTATAGTTCTGTTTCAACCCCTAACGCAGATTACCTGAAAAACAGTATACGATATCGAATACGATATTTTTACGACACTTTACTATGAATACGTAAATT
This sequence comes from Halyzia sedecimguttata, assembly GCA_937662695.2. Classification (NCBI taxonomy): domain Eukaryota; kingdom Metazoa; phylum Arthropoda; class Insecta; order Coleoptera; family Coccinellidae; genus Halyzia; species Halyzia sedecimguttata. The sequence continues at coordinate 100,088,414 of OW569413.2, read as the reverse complement.
TTATGTGTTTAATAGGAAATTAGATTTTATATGGTTATAAAGAAGCTGTTGGAAATTCGTTTCATGAGTTACTGAAACTGAATCTGAACTCGTCCGAGATATTTACGCTCCAAACCTATCCTGCAAATTTCAATCCTCTAACTCCTTTCGTTCGAGAGTTATCGTGTTATCGACGGACGGCCGGACAGAATCGATTTCGACCACGCATTCTTGATCAGTGAGTCGAACCAAATCGTTTGAGACCATTTTCAGCCAAGAATTCGGAAATTACAGACATTTGGGCAAATTGATAAGCACTCTGTTCCGAGGAACAAGAGCGCTAAAAAGACGGCTTGAAGGTTCCTGCAATATTTCATGCACGCAAAAGCTCACGACTTCACATCGGTGTTTTTTAAAATTTCTTTACATTTCCGTCGCCTTTATTTTATAACTCTTTCAACACTTGATCGTACATTATGAAATTCTCGAACGTATACATACAGAATTTCGTTCATTTCCACCGAAAAAGAACATTTTAACCTGTTGGAGTAAACTCATCCACCATTAAGCGTCTGTCGAAATTATGAGGGTAAGTTTGTAATCCAAATGCGCCGGTTTAGTTCGTTAATGGGCAGAATCCGCCGAGTGGTTTGGGTGTTATGGCCACCTGAAATTTTCTTTAACCAATAACTCGAAAAATACTTATCTGACCGAATTAAATGTCAGTATGTAGAGTTGAAAAATATGCAAAATTTAGTCAGAATCGTATGACTAGAAATGTATTCTTTATATTTTAAATACTGGAAGGATCATACCAAATTAATAATAACATTTTGGCGCTCTTTTTCCTCGGAACAGAGTACTTATCAATTCGCTCAAATGTCAGTATTTTCGAAATTTTTGGATGAAAATGGTCTCAAACGATTTGGTTCTACTCACAGATCAAAAATCCGTGGTCAAAATCGATTCTATCCGGTCGACCGTTAACACGATAACTCTCGAACGCAATGAGCTAGACAGTTGAAATTTTCAGAGTAGGTTTGGGGGATAAATATCTCGGTTAAGTTCGTTATTGGGCAAAATCGGCCATATGGTTTCGGAGTAACGAAAGAAAAGACATTTTTTACATTACAAATTTTGAATTGATTTTTTTTTAAGATGCAGTTTCATCATAAGAATCCATTGACATCATTCACAACAAAGAGAAATCAATATTTGATTTCTTTTATGATGCAGTTATATCATACGAATCCATTGATATCATTCCCAACTCTGAGGAACCAATACTTTCGGAGATATGATTTGTCAAAGTTTGAACAAGAGCGCCAAAGTTCCTTTCCACAGGGCATTCCCACTTTATCACCTCTTATTTTATTTTTTTCAATACCAACTGTAACATATCTTGTGTAAGTGCTCCTCATATTGAATCAGGTCAAATGCAGAACCTAAAGAAGCCACAGTGTGGCGGAACAAATGTTGTTCTTGAATTAAGGAGTTTTTGGAAATTTGAATCATCATTTATTAATTCATTGATTTCAACGGATACTAACACACTCTTTTTGTTATAATTTATTCCTCTTTGAATGGATTTTCTGTCACGAACCATCCCTCTAATACTATATTTCTTCAATAGGCGACAGGGGCATTAGAGGAGCATCGAAAGATGCGCGAATATCTCGACAGGATGGAGAGAGACGGTGTACAAAGGGTCAAGATGTTCCTTGTTATAACTGCAGCGTACGTGCTGTTTTGGGGACCGCTATTCTTCGTTACTTTAATCAATCATCCCATTGTCGGAAGCCCCCTGGGTCACGAGGTAAGTGACTACTAGCCTGGAAGATGATAAAATGGCAACACCGCTCTGAGTCGTACGCCAGGCGATTCAGTCAAACGTTGTTATTGTAAATGGACGATTACTTCTGATTCTGGAGTTAACCATTATTGTTTTCCGCGGGCATTTCGTGTTATTTTTGTGTATAACGGTGTGAAATGTGAATTAATGCAATGCAGTGATAAATATGGTCAGATATTTGTATGTTATGTTATTAAACTGCAGTGTGTAAATAGTGAAATTTCCTTTGGATTATTTCTACTTCGAGATGAATACATTTCAGTTGACACTATAGACTATTTCTAGTTCATCTTGTTGTCTAACAAGATGAACTAGAAATATGAGTGAAATAAAACATTCATTTCTTCCGATTTTATAAAAGATTTTGATGACCTCTCTAATAATGTTTGAACAAAAATTGATACATCTGGATGGGAGATCAAGAAGATCAAAGAATATATTTATTTTTATGTATGTATTCAATTTCCAAAAGTCTGCTTCTGTAGATGCTTCGATTGAAATCAATAAGGACCTTATTCACCTTAAATTATTAATTAAGAATGTTCAGATTTCCTACAGTGATTTGAAATGGATTCTTCCTTTCGATCTTACCCCGAGCAGATGGTCTCAACTTACTAATCTGATTTCCCGCTACAGAAATATAATTAATGGGGATTCAGATTCGGAATTTATCAATTTGTTTTATCAACATTTTTACACAGTTCAGATCAAAAAATTATTTTATGTGAATTTACTCTTTGTAGCATTGAATTGATATTCTGAATTCACAGTGACTTGTAGTTGTGGTTTACATTTGTAAATCATTCTAAATGCACTTTGTTCTGTTTTCGCAAAATTTACTTTTGAAAAATTTTGTAGAAAATACGAATTACAATGTTATTGTCCAACGAATGGAAAATAAACAGAAACATTTGTAGATAGCAGAAACTCAACATTATATTAAGAACCAAAACAAGATAAACTCCAAGATGATTATCACAATTTTCATTAGCCTTCCTTTTATTAGTCTTATATAATAGTAATGTTTGGGATAATATTTTTATTTTGAGAATTTCATTTTAGTTTATAATTTTTTTGCCAATAGTTAAACCTACACCTTCTCGTGGTTCTTGCTGAACAATGAATTGAATAACAACTGCCTAGGTTTCTATTTCAACTGGATCTCAATAATATTGTGCAGAATGAAATGTAGTTATTCAATTTATTGAAAAAGTAGGGTCTCATGTTGTTTATTCATCCAGGGATTCCAAGCAAGAAAACCTATTCAATGAATTCTCTAGAGTTTTAAATTGGAAATATACTATATCCAGCGCTACTGCATTGAAGAGGTATGCCTCTAAGAGACTATAAATTGTGGCGTTGCCAGACTGTGTTCCAGACTATCTCTATAGTGGGCTGTGGTTTAAGCAACGCTTAGGAACCCGAGAAGTGTTAGGGGCCTCGTCAGGTTTACATTATGATATAATTTGGGCGCGTTCCACTTAGGTCCCACAACGATCACGCGCAGACGACTCTACGAACGTTGCGATCGCCTAGTAGAACTTACTCTTTATATTATGACTTAAATTCACAAAATCCTGAGGAATTGGAAAAAACCATATTTCAGTAGGAACATGACACGTTTACAGTGTGAAAAGGCCAAATAAAATAAATTAATTATCTTGGTTACTGTACATATTTATGGAAAATCCCGAAATACGTCAAATTCAAATTTTAAATTGTCATTCTTCTTCGTAAAAATGCGAATCCTACCTTCAACCCCTTCGAAAGACAGGTACCACCCCCAATTTTCAAAATAGGAAGTATGGGCTTGTGATACATCGTTTGAAAGGTCTCGTCATTCTCTTTTCAGAAATGTTATCACTTTCATTTTTATTGCAAAACTCAAAATAGAAAAAAATAAAATCATGTTATTGCCGAAATTGATTATAATATTCCCAAGAATATTCCCAAATCTTACAATTATACTGTCAAGTGTATTGTCAATATTAATGCTACTTATCAATCAAATGTTTATAAAAATGAATATGACAAATGATCATCAAGCACTATTAATTGCGGGAAGTTATTCAAAGAAGGACCCTTTTATCCATCTGGGTACGTCAATGCTGAATGAGAAAGATAAAAAGTTCAAAATAAAAGATGAAATGCAGTCTTGGCCAGCATCATAGCATTTTGAAAAATTAAAATTTTCAAGTTATTAGCACTTCATACCATACCAAAAAGTCCTTTGGTGTTACGCACTGGAGTACACCCCTATATGAAGAGTAGTTGTAACTAGGATTTGTCCATTAAGCTGTTTAATTGCATAGTATAATTTATAAATTCGGTTTAAATTACATAATGACAAATCAGCAAAGTTTTACTGCAATTTTGGTTTTTTTCGATCAGTTCCCGAAATTTTGCTTTCTGAAAAACGACCTCAACTTGAAATATTGACTTAAATCCAAGTTTATTTTCACTTTGAGTACATTTTTGAACATGCAATACATGCTCCATAAATTATTTCGTAAATCTACAAAATAGAAAATTAATATCTCCCCCTTGAAACTAGTTATCCCTTTGCAGCGGCCCATTATTCGTAATATTGAAATTGTTTCTCATAATTTTTATGATATTCAGCGGTCGATAAATTGAAACTCACATAGTTTGCGGCCTATAGAATTGAATCTGTGAATCGATTAATAGAAAAGCTGATATAGAAACTGAGGAAAACTCTGACAACATGGGTCAGAGTCGACAGTTATTGCTGCCTGATAATATTATAATCATTTATAATTATAAAAGGTGCCAAAAATTTCCGTTTTATTTTGTTTCAAGCTGAAATACAACTATCGGTAATTGCAATTATTAAAAATTGGAAGTGAATACACTTACAACGTCTTCTCACATTGCATAAAATATTAGGAAGCTACTAAAATAATTATACATTCTCCATAAAACCTCAACCGCAGGGCGTGCGGAAAAGTGAAATTTTGCACACCCAAATGCATGCGGTAAAGTACTGTTTTGCGCACGCTCGTAGAAAAAAACATTATTCGCACGTCGTGCGATAAAGTGAAGCTTTGCACACCCAAATGCATGCGCAAAAGTGCTACTTTGCGCACGTTCGTATTTTGACAGATATAAATTGAGGTTCTGGCCAATGAAGCTAGCTATTGATTTCATAACAACACTTTACCCTCCGTTGGAGGGAAAAGGATAAGTGAAATTTCCGCGGCGGAGAAATTGAATTTTTCTGTACACCTGTCAATTAAAGTAGGTCATTGAAAAAAATTAATATTTTTTTTGTTTTTTCAGATCACCTTACACATATCATACGTGCACGCCATCGTCAACCCCACCCTGTTCCTGGTGCTGCACCGGGGGCTAAGGAGAGCCACCCTCGACCTGTGCTGCGGCTGGATCCCCATCTGGTTGGGACCTCCGATCAACGTTCCGCCGCCGCCCAGCCCCCCGCGGACAGCAGACATATCGCTCCTCAAACCGCCCTTGCCAGCGTCCGCCCACCCAGATAGTTCTATGGTAATTAAATATTATATGTAAGTGGTGTGCACCGGCATGTTTACATTACCCTTATTTCTAATCTAGATTAGGAATACGGTTAATTAAGAGGACGAAAGAGGGCGTTTAGATAGGATCCGAGGGTAGATCAATGTTCGCGCAACCCCTCAATTTTCGGTAGATAAGCCTAAATTAGGAAGAGAACAATGGAAATATAAGCTTTGAGATAACCAAGTAATGGTGGCCTTTTCGAGAATTCCTTAGGCCCCCGGTAGATGTTGCCAGATTATCCGCTATGTTCAGAGAACAATACCGAAATAAAATTGAATATGAGTTATACAGGGCGTGACAGCATAACTTCCTTTTTTGAAATGCGCGCTATTCAGTCGGTTGTTGTCGTAGCGGATCGCTAGTGGTCTAGTTCGAAAGGTGGGACTATGAAGTTTTGCACCGACACAGTGCAGTCACCAAAATGCGTTGGAATAATGAGGAGCATGCGTTTGCCGTTGAGGCCTATTTTTCGAAAAGTTCTATGATCGCAACCCAGCGCACCTTTCGGAATCGCTTTGATTTAGCACCGTTAGCTCCTGTCCTGGACCGGAAATCTATTGTTACGTGGTTCATTAGGTTCGGAGAAACAGCGAAACTTGCGAGAAAGTGCGACAAGACGAAGAACTGGAATCCCTCCCCCTCGGTCCATTAGATCGTCTGAGAACATAGAGGCAGTCAGAGCTTCAATGTTGCGATCAACAGGATGACATGTACGAGTACGAACACAGATCATATAATAATTCATAGATAGAATAATTATAACATTCTGTGAAAACATAGAAATACGATTCATTATTGAAATTTCGAAAAATCATATCTCCGAAAGCATTAGCTTGTTAGAGTTGAAAATAATATGAATGGATTTTCATGGTGTAACTGCATCTTAAAAAAAATTGGATTCGAAATTTGTAAGTGAAAAAAAATTTTTTTTTTCGTTACTCCGAAATCATTTGGCCTATTTTTCCCAATAACGAACTTAACCGAGATATCTCCCAAACCTACCCTGAAAATTTCAACTGCCTAGCTCATTCTGTAAGGGAGTTATTGTAGAAGTAAAATTTTAAAAAAATTGTTTTGACACTTTACGGCAACCCGATCAATACAAAACTTCGCATGCTTATAAAGATCATTATTCTACAATTTGATGCTAAATTTCAGATAGATCGAGTGATCGGTTTCGGAAATATTCATAAAAAATATTTTTACTAAAAACGGCCATAACTCCGAAACCGCTTGGTGGATTTCGCCCGTTAAGGAACTCGTCCGAGATATTTACGTTCCAAACCTACCCTGCAAATTTCAATCCTCTAACTCCTTTCGTTCGAGAGTTATCATGTTAACGGCTTGCCGGACGGCCGGATAGAATCGATTTCGACCACGAATTCTTGATCAGTGAGTAGAACCAAATCGTTTGAGTCCATTTTCAGCCAAAAAATCGAAAATTACAGACATTTGGGCAAATTGATTGCACTCTGTTCCAAGGAACAAGAGCGCCAAAAACTAAACCAACAAATTGATAAACAAATTTGGTTCTGTCACCAGATGACAGTCAACTCACTTATTTATTCCTAGGCTTACTGTAATTTATTAAATGTAATTGGTCGCATACAGAAACCTTAAAATCCAATAACTCGGAAACGAAGCCTACTCAGCAAAAAATTTCTTGTACGTTTTATCAAGGATATCAGTCTGTATACGTCCCTTAATTTTTCGCCTCCAGTTTTGAATCACCCCGTTTGTCGAAACGGTAACATTTTGTTCGATGCTTCTTCCAAAGGTTTCTTAAAGGGATAATAAAGCAAAAATTAATCACCCGACATGAAGAAAAAGCAACCTCATCACTTCCAATCTCCGTCTCTCGGCATTTACGATTCTTCGCGTCATTCTTTACCGTCATTCCACGTCCCCGAAATTTGGGGGCCCCGAGACGCTATTAATCACTCCATTAATCACCCCCAAAGAAGACCCGGCCACCCTACTAAACTAGAGTTGGGCATAATCGAATGATTTCAATAATCGATATATAGGTTCTCGAGAGATTTCAATAATCGAATGATCATTCCAGATATTGATCATTCGGTATTCCACTCAGTTCTCATCGCGTGAGCGGCTTAGGTTATTCCTTATCTTCAATATAATTGCGTCGGCTCCCTACAGTATTAAGTTTCACATTCTATGGCTTCATTTTATTACATTGCCGTTAGTCCTTTGATAATTTATTATTATGCTATTTGGTTTTGGTCCAATATTTGAAAATTTCTTTCTAGCTGTTCGAAAGTGAATGGAGCTATGAAATGAATTATTATGAACCTGAAATTCCCTAGAATGCACAATTATATACCTATTTATAATCACTAAATACAATTATACCGGCAACATCAGTTCCGTCGGAAAGGGTATTTTCGAAATGTGGACAATTAACCAACATCCGCCGTAATAGATTAGCGCCAAAAAAATGTAAACCAAATAATTTTTCTGAATGGCGAAATGTAATGTCAATGAAATGTGTACTGTTTACTTTATTTCATTCTTTTTTTCGCAAATAGTAATTTTTGTATCTAGTGCGCGAAATGCTACTTTGGTGATCGAGAACTGATTTTTTTAACGAGGTGCAGCCGAGTTAAAAAAATAGTCGAGATCACCAAAGTATTTCGCGCATGAGATGCAAACAAAATTTTTTCTACAAACGCCAAAAATATTGTTCTAAAATAAGTAACATGCATAGATTAATATGAAAAATAGTATTGAACTGGCTTAAAATGTTTTTCCAAATCAAGTAAATACTGTAACTATGAAAATAAAATGGCATTTGTTTGTTTGATTGAGGAACATAAAGGTTAAAATATAAAAACTCCATATAGTTTACATGCAGTGTGCGAAGTAAGTACTTCGCACACTACTTCGCGCACGGTGTCATGGTAACGAAGGAAAATGAAAAAAAGGGTCACTTCGCATATTGTTTTCAATGCGCGAACCTTGTCATTTTTTGACGTTTGTAGAAAAAACATATTTTAATCATATTATATTACACGTCCAGATTGAATTTTCTATGACCTTTTTCATTCCTCCAATTAATTAGTTAATTGAGTTTAAGTAATTATTGAAAGACATCTCGAGATATCTCGAGATGTTCTGAAAAATGCGAGTTAAATCATTCTAATGATTTTCTGTCGTCTATCATATGGCACCCAGATGAGATATCACTCGACTCGAGCAAGAATTGAATGAAATAAGATATAGGAGATATTTCGTACCTACTCGTAATTCGTTCTGAATGTTTTGATATTTCAAATTTCTTTTGGCGGCACTTCAGACCCGACTGGGGGGCGATATATGAGTATGAGATATGAAAGGTTTATTTAACAATCGATAGAATTTATGGCTGACATCTGGATGCTACTGAAATAGTACTGCTAGTGGATGATTTTATTATGTATTCCATTGCAAATTGAGGTATTCATTATTCTTATCTTATTCAGTAAGGGTTCGTTCAGTATTTTCAGATATATTCCATTTTTTATTAATTAAAAACTCGGACTCTGAGGTTCGCTCAACAATCGATATAGGTTATATCGTATATAGGATATATACGATAAGGGTTTTGGGGGTTCAAACCCCCCCGGAAATGTTATTTTTCTCTCAAAAAAAAATTTTTGCTGCAGAAAGTGAACAGAAAATCATTCGAATGAATTCACTCACATTTTTCAGAACATCTCGAGATGTTTCAATAATCGAAATGTTCGATTATTTTCATTCGAGAGGTCCCATCACTGAGTACTAACCTCTCCGATTTTCAGGGAGACGCCGATCTGAGCCTATGGTCCCAGGACCCCATGGACGGGATGATCCAGATAGCGGGCGGGCAGGTGAGTCCAGAACTGCCCAGTTCGCCGCCCGAGAGCGACTAGCATCCGGACTGGGACCGCTCGACCAGGATCTAGAGAGACCAACACGCCCGGTCGAAGTCTGTCCCACCGAATCGAAGCCATTCACCATCTCTCAGAGAAACAGATGATTGTGTTCTTTAGTCTCCAATGGCGGGTTACGCTAAGATTCCACAATCAATTGACAAGCCGATAAACGAAATCGGGGTTTCACAAAACTTATTTATGGACTCAAAAACATCGATCAGTTTAATGATATTGTTATTAAATTTGTTCCATTCTGAGTTTTGGATCCCGAAAATAATAAAACAAAATGCTAAAAAAATTATTATTTTGTGAATTGCTTCTGCGTTGGAACACAAGATTTTTGTCAGAAGTTATGTATCGAACAAGATTGCCTAACAAACAAGAACGAAACAACATCAACGTCTCGTAGACTATGTCAGACTCCTTCAAGAGACGCCAAACGAAAAGCTTCAGAATTATTTCAGATAAAACGGTTATAAATTTATCTTCAAGGAGTTTGAATCAAAGTGAAAAAAGATTCTTATCAAAGGGACTAAATTTTGCAGTTACAACAAGAAATGTGCCCATAATAGATATTATTACGTCTATTGAGAAAACAGCTCAAGAATCAAACGAATTCCGAGTTTTGAATAAAATGTTACCAGAGAAGCCTATCAAAACAACTTCAAACCTAAGTTATATCGAAGATATTGAAAAACAACATTTTCTTGAAAAACTTCAAATTCAAATTTGAACCGAAATGACATTCTCGTAAGTTTTGATGTTGTTAAGTAATCTTTAAAGGATACTGTGGGAGGTATACTCATTATTGAAAGGTTTTTTCTGGGTTTTCTCTCCCAAACTCTGAAAAATATCTATAAAATAAAAATTTATTATTTTGTGATTTGCTTCTACGTAAGAAACACAGGATATTTGTCAGAAGCAATCAATTAAACAATGTTGCCTAACAAATAACAACGAAGAAACAACTATATCGTAACGTTTCGGAGTCTATATCAGACTCCTTCGTCAGACGCTCAATGAAAATCGTTAGAATTATTTTGATGATAGTTATTTTGTGGAATTCAAGAATTGTCACATTGACAGTATAAAATAACAAAATGACAAAATAACAAAATAACTATCATCAAAATAATTCTAACGATTTTCATTGAGCGTCTGACGAAGGAGTCTGATATAGACTCCGAAACGTTACGATATAGTTGTTTCTTCGTATGTTGTTTCGTTGTTATTTGTTAGGCAACATTGTTCAATTGATGGCTTCTGACAAATATCCTGTGTTTCTTACGCAGAAGCAAATCACAAAATAATTAATTTTTATTTTATAGATATTTTTCAGAGTTTGGGAGAGAAAACCCAGAAAAAACCTTTCAATATTGATGTTGTTAGTTTGTTCACCAATGTTCCTAACGATAAATTGCTTCAAATAGTTCGAACGAAATTAGAAAATTATGACTAGGTGATTGAAGATTCAAAATGTAATGTTAATGATAATATGGAAATGATTGATGTATGTTTGAAAACCACCTATTTCAACCAGATGTTTTTTATCGACAAAATTTTGGAATGGCAATGGATTCTCCTTCATCACCTGTCATGAGTAATATAGTCATGGAAAATTTGTGGATACATATTTGTTGAAACCAAAAGCTTGGTGACGATATATTTGTAATTTGGTTACATGCTAGAGGAGAGTTCGGCAAATTTTTCGATCTCATAAATTCAGAGGAACCAGCAATAAAATTCACTCTGGAAATAGGGAAAAATAATCAGCTTTCTTTTGTAGATGAGACAATTTTCGAATTTCAGAATAGCTGTCAACAAAAAAAAAATCTGAAGATTTTCTTTTGGTATCTGACGAAGGAGAAACGTTACGAAATAGTTATTTTATCGTTGATGCTGTTTCGTTATTGTTTGTTAGGCAACATAGTTCCATACATTGCTTCTGACAAATATCTTGTGTTTCTAACGCAGAAGCATTAACAAAATGATAATTTTTTTATTTTATAAATATTTTTCAGAGTTTGGAAGAGAAAACCCAGAAAGGAACTATTTCATAATCAATATACCTCCCAAAGTATCCTTCAATGATTACTTAATGATATTGTGTTCTCCTACAATTAATACAGGCTTTGAGTCTAAAAATTCTTTAATCATCTTTCGATTTACATAAAAACAAGAAATCCGAATCTAAAGTTGGAACAAAAATCACAAATGAAACAGTGTACAACACTTGATTTACCTCGCCACAATGGAAAACATAAAACTTGAGAGATAGATTTGTTGACCGTACAATATAAATTAACATTCTATTATATCACATAATTAATAACTAGATGTTTCCGAAACACTACTTAGTAAATGTGTGACATTACGGTGTAAGCTTTCTGAACAACGCGTTCAGAATGTTTTCCACTTTTGAAAAACATCAACAACGACCAGATGAACATTCCTACCACATAATACAGTGCGCGTCAACATTATGGAACAAATTCATTTTCTCAGAAGAAAAATATTCGGCAACAAAATCCTGAAACAGGTCAATTTTTGTTTCACTTGTAACAAATTTTTATGCATTTTTGAAGGATTTTTGTTGCACCCTGTGCCATCCCCATCAACCCTCTAAATTTTTTGAATAGGCAAAGTGGGTCATGTGGTACTTTTTTGGCAAGGTCTTTGTATCTTATTTACAGGCGTGCAGAAATTTTCAAGAAAAAAATTTTCTTTTTTGAAAAACAGTTAGTTCAAATAGGTTTTCAGTATGTGCACTTTGTCATGGTTCATTTACTTTGAGACGATGGTACCTGATGAAATTTGTCACCGAATAAAAGTCGACCGACAGTTTTGTTCATGCACAACTTTCAACCCCCCATTTTTTTTCTCCATTAAAGGGTTCGTAGGGGTTGGAAGTTGTGCATGAACAAAACTGTAATGATCGACTTTCATTCGGTGACAAATTTCATCAGGTACCATCGTCTCAAAGTAATTGAGCCATGACAAAGTGCACATACTGAAAACCTCTTTGAACTAACTATTTTTGAAAAAAGAACAATTTTTCTTGAAAATTTCTGCACGCCTGTAAAGAAGATACAAAGACCTTGCCAAAAAAGTACCACATGACGCGCACAGTGCGCGTCAAAATTATTGTAAATTGATAAACGAGGACCATCCATACTAACAAAATTCAACTATTCAAAAATAAACAGTAACTGGAAAAAAGAAAAAATATCAATTTATTCGTTCGTTATATTTATGACGAAAGAACAATTATTTACATAGTGTTAATTGATTGCTGATCCTGTCAGTTAATTCAATGGTCGATGAACACTGATACGGCGCAAAAGGGCAAGTAATATTCTCGTTCGTTGAAGTTGAAGGGCAGCTATATGGATGGCTTGATAAAGGTTGATTATTCAAAGCAGAGTTATGTGTATACAATATCTTATTGGACATTGCATAAAATAATCACCTGTTTCTGAAATATTCATGAACATTTTCCTAACAACAACAATTTTGATTAGTTTGAAATTTCATGCCGCAAAATATTTGTTCGCTCGATGCGGAAAAGTGTAACTTTGGCAACCCAAATGCGTGCGGAATAGTATATTCTAAAACAAGTTGCAGAATTGGCTCCTATTAAAAAACGAATGCCAAATTCGAAAACGAGTGACGAAGGAGCGAGTTTTCGAACGCATGAGTGTTGGAATTTCCTTCTGCAACGAGTATTAGACGATATTTTCTCTATTTCAGGCAAGTTTTGTAAAATACTGTTGAAATTTAATGAAAAATTCGGATTATACATCCTAGTGGCTTTTGTATTGTATCTTGGTAGTTGGTGTGACTGTTACGAAAGTTGACAGATAACGGAGTTTGAATTTGAAACGTACGTAGGGCATGGAGATCAGATTTAAAACAGTTTCCTAATAGCATGAATGATTCGAAATTAGCAAGAAGGAAACCTCTAGTACCATATTTTTTAATGAAAATAAAGCTTTTCCTCAACAATTATTACACTATATCCAGATTATATTGTATTGTCAATTGACGTGTGTTGAAATTTGATAGGATCGAATGTCAGTGCTGACTACCACAAAACGAAAAATATAACTAGAAACAATGCGGGACTGAGTTCATTCCAGCACTGTTTTCAGTGCTGGAATGAACTCATTACGATACTGAAATAGAGAAAAGTACTACTTCGCGCACTCTCGTAGGAAAAATAATTAAAATTTCTTTGTACTTCAGTTAACTACAAGCAGCTTCTTTCAATGATGAGACTCGTCGTAAAGGCTATCTATATTCCATTTTTATAAAGTCTCCCGGTTGGCCATGAAAATTTGACACATTTCACCATGTATATTTTGAAAATGTTAGGTTATAGTCATCTTCCTGTCAGATAACTACGCAACGTTGTCCTCTCTACAAAGAAGTCGTAGTTACTACGTATTTTCACAATGTGAATTTACTTCGGAAAAATAATGAATTTGAGAAGATATTATGTAAATTCAATAATTCCGCAGTCCTGGCGACACTAGAAGAAATTTTTTCCTCTGTTGTTACTGGAAATATTTCACGTATATAAACTGGTTGGAGGATTCAATTATGCTATTTTCTTGTATGGAAATCATGAATCAAGTGTTGGAATTTTATTGAAAAATAATGGATAGAGTAGTCCGTTACTTTGTGATAGTTCATATGAAAGAATAATAAAAGTACCTGAATAACCAGGCAGGAAAACTTCTAAACGAACAGACGTAACTATGGAATTCCCGACTTTTCTCAAGAAGACATTTAAAAACCTTGCTGCACAACTTGAAATACACCAGTTTCAAAATTTAGTGGTAAAACGAAACCCGAGTCATTCTCACCTCAATAAAATATAATGATAGGAAACTAAGTAATTTCATTCGAGAGTTCAACATGTCAGAATGAAGTTTTCCTATTGCAGATTTCGGTTCTGTATAGCACTTCTGCTTCTTCAAAACTACTTTCGCCATTTTCAATTTCAAAGCGAAGAGTTCTTTATTATTCGAAGATTATGTTATGATTATGTTGAGAGTAGAAATTGGCAACGTCTCGGCGAATTGTTCTGACCTTGACTATATTTCAGCAGTGCCAACCTGCCTGTGTTTTAGTTACAAAAACGTGATAGACCTATATCATGGCCAACCGGGACACTTTATAAAAGTGAATGGAGTATATGTCTGAACATAAATGAGATTAACATAATTGGGATTGGTTTCCATTACAACATCGTGCCATCCGAAGAAGCCAAACTATTCAACAAAGAAATTAGAAACGTCGCCAACTTGGCAAACCGGATACTTCTATATCAAAATTTTAACGCAGGCTTACGCCCAATCCATAGCTGAATTTCCATATTATTAACGACCAATTCAGGTTGCCAGAATGGCAACGTCTTGCGCCAACGTACCAGGACATTTGTACCAGTTACTGCTCTGCATACAGAACAGTTTCGGGGAGAATTTTCCTCCCTTCGCAATTTCAACGGTATGAAATGGAAATGAGTCGAACTCGCTGAAAGTTTGGAGTTCAACCATAGATTTTCATCGATTTTCCTGTATATTGCCTCCAGTCCAGGTTTCGTGAATGCATGGTTTGGAAACCAACCACCGACTATTGAATTTAAATGACATGCATAGGCGCATTGGGAAGCATTTATACTTATATAGGGTGTCCCAAGTTCGAGTGCCTGTTAGACGTTTCTGGAGAACTGGACATATTTACGATCAGAAAATTGGGATTATGATATTGCTTGAAATTCTCTACAGAGCTCAAATATTTTCGAAGCCCAAGGTTATACAGGGAGTGAAAATAAATTTGATGAAAACATTTTTTTTTCAAGTTTTGCTTTCCTGGTACGATCAAGTATTCAATGCAGAATACATTTGTGTTAAAACCATTGTATTCATTCGAATAGTTTTCAAAATATCGAAAAAAAAACGGAAAAAAAGTCAAATATGTTTCCAGAAATATCATCACAGGGTGTTTCAAATTTTGTGTCGAAAATTGTGACCAAAAATTGGCCATAACTTCTGTTTTTCAAATTATAACGCTATTTTTGCTCGTATGTTCTGGGGAACATCGCGTTATCATTTTGCCCAAATGTCTGTAACTTTCGAATTTTTTGACGAAAATGGTCTCAAACGATTTAGTTCGACTCCCCAATGAAGAATTTGAGGTCAAATTTGATCCTGTCCGGCCGGCCGTCCGGCCGTTGCCACGATAACTTGAGAACGAAAAGAGCTAGCGACTTGAAATTTTCAGGGTAGGTGGCGCATCCCAATACGACGGACAAGTTCGTTAATGGGCATAATCGGCCCAGTGGTTTCCAAGTAATAATTTTGTTTTCAACCAATATAAATCCGATCGAATTGAAACTTGGTGAGTAGTTGTAGAATATGAACCTAAGCGCGGTTGTGAAATTTTGTGCGAATCGTATGGCTAGAAAATTATTAAAAAATTATTAAAAAATATTTTTCTTGTCACGATAACTTGAGAACGGAAAGAGATAGCAGCTTGAAGTTTTCAGGTTAGGATGTGCATCAGAACGCGACATTTCAGTTTGTTTATGAGCATAATCGGCCAAACGGTTTTAGAGTTATAGCCATCTGAAATTTGGTTGTTTTTTGTTCCTCATCAACTCGAAAAATACTAAACCGATTGAATTCAAACATGGTTGTTAGTTGTAGAATGCCAACGCGAAAATACTTGCAAAATTTCGTGAGGATAGTATCTGCAGAAAATTTTTACAAAATCATTGAAGATTGAAAAAAAAATTCTATATATCAGTAACTATTCGTTTGAAATTGCTGAAATTTTGCAAGAGTCTTTAAAACCTAACTCTACTGCCAAGTTTCAAGTTTTAACACGATCGGTGAGTTCAGTAGATGGGTGACCGTTGCCTCGATAACTTTCGAACGAAAGGAGAAAGGGACTTGCAATTTTCAGGGTAGGTTGCGTAGCCGAATGGGAGAGTTGAGTTCGTTTTTGAGCATAATCGGACTAACGGTATCCGAGTTATACCCACCTGGAATATTATTTCCTTGATAACTCAAAAAATAAATATTCGATCGAATTGAAGCTTGGTAACTAGTAGTAGAAAATCAAAGACGTGTTTAAAATTTTGTAAGAACCGTACCCCTAGAAAATTTGAAAAAAATGACGAAAAAAAAAATTTTAATAACCGTACCCCTAGAAAATTTCAAAAAAATCACGGAAAAAAAATTGGTTCAAGCACTGACGTGAAGTCAGAACCTTTTGCGCGTATGTTCTATTGTCCATTCTTCTGTATTGGACACCCTTAATCGAATTTACCATGGTAAATTATGTTGTATTGGACTTCACGTCAGTGCTTGAACCAATTTTTTTTTATGATTGCGTTGGATTCTGTGGTGAAAAATAATGACAATTTTCTAACATGATTATGCTCCTAAATTGAAAAAAAAATTTTAATTATTGAATTTAGGAGCATAATCATGTTAAAAAAGTATCATTATTTTGTATGTACCAACTTCCTTATTTTAAATGGCAACCCTCATTTTTTCATCCAAAATTACATTTCTCTTCGAAAATTTAGGTATGTTTATTCAACCAAATCTATGGTCATCTTTGATCGTTTTGGAGACATTTGCATTTCAAGAAGAATTTCAACAGCTAAGTACTTTGACGCCTTTTAGCTCAGTGACTGTTATACGTAAAAATATGAAATTTTGGGAGTACCTATAAAAAAATCAGTTTATTCAAGTAATCACATCACTTTGTCGCAACAATAAACAGGGTCTCGATTTTTCCAAATGGAATGCCCCATTTTTTATCATTTCAGATAGTAATTCTGGACAAAATTTCCTTTCGATTGACATGACATTGTCCCGTACTCAAAATTGATAGTTTTCAAGTTATTATTATTATTTCTTAATAAAGTAAATGCTGTTTCTATGGGAATCACAACTTAGGATAACTGTCAATACACAATTTAAAGAAATACATAAAAAAAATTAAGGGACACCTTCTGCCCCCAGAGGCCTAGGGGGCTGTGTGGACCATTATTTGCAAACCACCTATCATCAAACAAAGTATCCAGTTTTCTTCCCACTGCGTTACAATTGTGGGCCGGAGCGCCATCTTGTTTCATATGAATAATTTTAGGCACTCTCTTTTTTTTTAAATACCACTTCTTTGGATTTAATTTCTTTTATGATGCAGTTCTATCATAATAATCCATTGATATCATTCCCAACTCTGAGGAGCAATACTTTCGGACAAGGGCGTATCCAGGGAGGGGGTTGGGGGTTCAACGCCCCCCCCCTCTCCCAAACCCATTCTAAAAATTTCAACTGTCTAGAACCGATCAAGAATCAGGGGTCAAAATCGATTCTGTCCGGCTGTCCGTTCGTCCGGCCGGCCGTAGCCACGATAACTCTCGAACGCTCATGCCGTTCGAGAGTTATCGTATGTTATTTTTTTATGTTGTTATTTGAAATGAGGAAGTTGGTAGCTACTTCCGGTATAACCGGAAGTGTTAAAAAACTGACAATATTTAAGAAAAGTAGTTCTTGGTCGAGAACCTTCTGTGTGTAAATTTTTAGGAGCTTATCGTTTTTACTTTCCAATATAAGGCTAATTGTCCCTTTAAAAGAACGACCCTGTATATGAGATTAAGTTCTTAGCTCCACAGCAATACTGAGAATGAAAATGCCACAGTAGTAGGATGTGTCAGCACTGCTGCGGGCTGCGGAATCATTCGAAATAATGAAATTGATTTCATAAAAAAATTTCTTGAAAAAAATGGATATCCGAGGCAATTCATAAATACATGTATCATGAATTTAGATAGAAGAGCAAATAATCAAGAACTACAAAATAATCAACAAGTACAACAGAATAATCAACAAGAACAGGAACCCAATCTGTTGAATGTGATCCCTTATGTTCGTGGCCTTTCTGAAAAAATTAGAAGAATTGGTTCTAAGTTCAATATAAGAACCGTCTTCAAAACACAAAATGATCTTAGGTCGTTATTAACGAAAACAAAACCCATAAATGAAAAACAAAAATCAAAAAACTGTGTATATAATATTCCTTGTATTTGTGGTAAATCATACACAGGAGAAACATCAAGACCGCTAGAAGTAAGAAAGTCAAAGCATAAGAATAACTTGAGAAATAGAGGCATACAGAAATCGAAAATAGCAGAACATGTATGTACATGATCGATTGGAGTAATACAAAGATTCTAATGACAGAACCTGATTATATTAAAAGGAAACTCAAGGAGTCCACTTGTATTTTATTGAACAGAGAATGCAATTTTGCAAATTGCTCAATTGGTATTGACCATATTTGGCTAAATTTATTGAAAAAGGAGATGGAACTTGGAAATTTCTATGCAAAGTAAAACTATGTTAGCTATGATTTTTAAATACTGTCAATGTGACAATTCTTGAATTTCACAATAACTATCAACAAAATAATTCTAAAGATTTTCATTAAGCGTCTGACGAAGGAGTCTGATATAGACTCCGAAACGTTACGATATAGTTGTTTCTTCGTTGATGTTGTTTCGTTGTTGTTTGTTAGGCAACATTGTTCAATTGATTGCTTCTGACAAATATCTTGTGTTTCTTACGCAGAAGTAAATCACAAAATAATTAATTTTTATTTTATAGTTTGGGAGAGAAAACCCAGAAAAAACCTTTCAATAATGAGTATACCTCCCACAGTATCCTTTAATGATTACTTACATTTGTATAAAAACTGAAAATGTTTCAGACAAATTTTGAGGACAGCTTATACAAATTACCATAGAATATAGAATATATTTATGGAACACACACGTGGTACGGGTTAATATCTTCCACGAAAATTTCGATAATGCATAAACACAAGAAAATATACGAAGAGAAACCGGTCTCTTATTCGTCCAAAATGACTCCCCGAAAGAAAATAGACTAAGAACACAATGAAACCAAACGAGAGATCAAATTCATAAATCACCGAAATATATCTTCTAATGTACACTTAACACCGCCTCAATCAGGAATTGATCTTATACGTAGAGAATAAAATGCCATTTTAATGTAAGTGAAATAAAAATAAATATCTAAGAGTCATACTAAAATAACTGTGAAATGATTATTTTAATACTTCCTGCGAAAGAGAGAACTGAATATTATAACATGATTGTAAATTTGAAACATTGTATAAATAATATTATCGTATCGATTGTATAATAAATTTCTATTTTGTTTATTCCGTCGACGAAAATGAACTAGTATGCCATTTTGAGGTATCAGATATTTAACAGAAAATCTCGATGTCATAGTGTCAACTAGATGAGAAAGAAAATACTTATTTTTTTGCACCTTCATTATTCAGAATCGTTCATGCACCCATTGTAGAATGAATAAATGATTTACAATATCAAAATGCTCATAATTATTCCTTGTTGTTGTTACTGTATTATAACTACAATTTTAGTGTACAGGTAAGTGGTAATTTTTGGCGCTCTAGTTCCTCGGAACAGAGTGCTTATCAATTTGCCCAAAAGTCTGTAATTTTCGAATTTTTGGCTCAAAATGGTCTCAAACGATTTGGTTCGACTCACTGATCAATAATCCGTGGTCGAAATCGATTATGTCCGGCCGGCCGTCGGTTAACACGATAACTCTCGAACGGAAGGAGTTAGAGGATTGAAATTTGCAGGGTAGGTTTGGAGTGTAAATATCAACGAAATTCAACGAGTGGTTTCGGAGTTATGGCCATTTTTAGTAAAAACATTTTAAAAGAATATTTCCGAAACTGATCACTCGATCTACCTGAAATTTAGCATCAAATTGTAGAATAATGACCTTCATACGCATGCGAAGTTTTGTATTGATCGGATTGCCGTAAAGTGTCAAAAAAATTATTTTTTCTTTATTTTGTTTCTGCAATAACTCTCGAGCAGAATGAGCTAGGCAGTTGAAATTTTCAGAGTATGTTTGGGAGATAAATATCTCGGTTGAGTTCGTTATTGGGTAAAATAGGCGATGGTTTCGGAGTAACGAAAAAAAATTTTTTTTTAAACTTACAAATTCCAAATTCAATTTTTTTTAAGATGCAATTTCACCATAAAAATCGATTGATTATTATTTTCAACTCTAACAAGCTAACACTTTCGGAGATATGATTTTTCGAAATTTCAATAATGAATCGTACTTCTATGTTTTCACAGAATGCTATAATTATTCTATCAATGAATTATGATATGATCTGTGTTCATACTCGTACATGTCATCCTATTCTACAAGAGAGAGTCAAATTCATTTCAGCTATTTTAATTTGATTTCTTTCATGGTGCAGTTCTCATTCTCGGATTGCTCATTTAATCTTGATAAATAAACTATTATTTGATTTGAATTTCCTTTATGATGCAGTTCTATCATAAGAATACATTCATGTCATTCCCAACTCTGAAAAACCAATACTTTCGGACATATTTTCATGATAATTTTTGAAGCATTTTTTTTAAACGCCTTTTTTTAAATTGAATTTCTTTCATGATGCAGTTCTATCATAAGAACCCATTGATATAATTCCCAACTCTGAGAAACCAATACTTTCGGAGATATAATTTGTCTGTTTGGACAAGAGCGCCAAAAAGCTCCTATTTTCCGAAAATTATAATAGATTAATCAAATGATTCTGCATCGAATGTCGGTGTCAGTATTCGGAATGGAAAAGTGTCAAAAAGAAGAAAAAAATTACAGAATGAAAGCGATAGGAATTAGCATTCCGATTCGCCAGCCGGCAAACACGTCCATAATTCACAAGGAGCAAGTTGGGAAGTATTGTAGTTTGCGGAAATTTGTCATTCGCTGCCTACCGACGCGCCGTCGTGATATATAATTTGGGAACTCTAGATTTATGGTCGACAATCCTGAACGGCCGTGTCCGAAAGGAAAAGCCAGTCGATCCATTTCAGCAAAAACATATTTGCTTTGGTCCTCTCGGAACACGAAAATGTCAGGTCTTTTCTTAATATTTATGTCTTATTTTGATATTATTATGAAAATGTTCCTGTCTAAATTGAATCGATATCAAGTAGACGTGCAGAAAAGGTTGGTGGGTTTGGTCACAGCCCACTATAGAGCTGGAACACAGTCTGACAACGCCGCAATTTATCGTCTCTCAGAGGCATACTTCTTCAATGCGGTAGTGCTGGATATCGTATATTTCCAATTTAAAACTCTAGTGAACTCATTGAATAGGTTTTCTTGCTTGGAATCACTGGATGAATAAACAATATGAGACCCTACTTTTTCAATAAATTGAATAACTACATTTCATTCTGCACAATATTATTGAGATCAAGTTGAAATAGAAACCTAGGTAGTTGTCAATTCATTGTTCAGTAAGAACCACGAAAAGGTGTAGGGTTAACTTTTGGCAAACAAATTATAAACTTGAATGAAATTCTCAAAATAAATATATAAGTAAGTTGAGAGTCTCAAATTACTAATCTCAAGTTCAGATTTCCTGCAGTGATTTGAAATGGATTCTTCCTTTCGATCTTACCCCGAGCAGATGGTCTCAAGTTGAGACCATCTTCTTAATGAATAATTTAAGATGAATAAGGTCCTTATTGTTTTCAATTGAAGCATCTACAGATGCAGACTTTTAGAAATTGAATACATAATTATATCAAAATAAATAGATTCTTTGAGCTTCTTGATCTCCAATCCAGATGTATCAATTTTTGTTGAAATTTTGTTGAAAAATTATTAGAAAGGTCATCAAAATGTTTTATAAAATCGGAAGAAATGAAAGTTCTATTTCACTCATATTTCTAGTCCATCTTGTTGTCTATAGTCTCAACTGAAATGTACTCCATCTCAAAGTAGAAATAATCCAAAGGAAATTTCACTGTTTACAAACTGCACTTTAATCACAGAACATACGAATATCCGACCATATTTATCACTGCATTGCATTAATTTTTATTTCACACCGTTATACACAAAAATACCACGAAATGCCCGCGAAAAACAATAATGGTTAACTCCAGAATCAGAAGTAATCGTCCATTAATATGCTTCGTCAATCCATCAGTCTTATCGTGATCAAGGTCACGGACAAACTGATGCGAGATTGATGGCAATGACCGTGTAATCTCCGTCTTAGAGACGTGTCAAATTTATTTCAGCTATCGTAGAATTATCAGGATTATAATATGATATTATACTTTTTGATGATATTTCAATGCCCGTGGATAATCTATATGATGATGGAAATATATACTTCGGTAAGTTAATCAAATTGGGTAAAGAATATCTCCAGTAAAAACAAAACTAGAATATTAGTTTCAATGAATAATATAATTTTCAGAGTGGATTTGAGGAATGAATATCTCGGATAAGTTGGTGGTTTCGGATTAATAATTTTTGGCACTCTCGTTTTCTTTTTCACTTCATTGTTTATAACTTTTGCAATTTTTGCGAGCGGCCCATTCCGAATCGAATGCCACCTCAATCATAATTTTCGGAGATCTCTAAAAAGTTTTGACCTAAAAGGCACACGTCGGCTAGACTAGATTTTGAAGATCTGAGATCGACACTTAAGTGTCCCAAATGAATATTTGTCTTCCATGAAACCCGGATCAACGCGGAGCCACTCGTGAATGTTACCTCGAATATCCTCTGATATTCCTAAACTGAAAAAAGCAAATCCGAGAAGTCCCGAGGGACAACTGACCGCTCAGGAAATCGACTTGCCGCTAATACGTCACGAGGATGAAATCCGCCGTGGGATGACCAAAACTTCGAAAGGGCTCGAAAAGCACTTACCTGTTCGAATCCTCCGAGTATATCTGTGGTATCCATCGCCGATGTAACCGGGAAAGTTTTCAGGGTTTTTCCTGCCAGGTTCGCCAGAGTTCTAACTATGCCACTTTTGCCGCTGCCCGAGGTGCCGACCTGGAACAGAAGGAAGGTGTTGGTCGAATGTGCAAATGAAGGATAAGGAAGAATTGAAAATATCTATTATTACAATCCCATAAATAATAGAAAATTGTTCGGCATTTCAAATTGAAGTGAAGAATTATATTATTTCAGTTCCACCATATCAAAAATATGATACTTATTAAAGCTGTTGAGCAAATTTGATGGACGTATGTCTTAGCTCACTCAAAATCAGTCAAAAATAATAACATAACCCTAAATCGGCCATGTAATTGACGCACAACAGGAGTCATCTACGACATACGGAAAATTTTCGAACTAAACTGGTTTCGATTTTGATTTAAGGATAAATAGAAGTAGATTTTGATGTGGAAAGAACATGAAAACATGCACTAATGATGAAGGTACCCAATATTTGATGTCCCTGTACTAACATTATCTTTTAAATAAGGTGGTTTCATCTCAAAGTTGAACTCCCATGTTAAAAAATTTGAATATGGATCTCCCGCCAAGATAATGATTCTAACCTAACTAATGTGGTCTATATAGCACATGCTCCCTCCACTTCCTCCTACCTCCATGGGATCGACCCACTATAAATTTTTGAAAAAACTATTAAAAAAATGGGTTCAAGCCCTGTGGACAGGAGCTTTCTGGCGCTCTAGTTCAAACAGACAAATTATATCTCCAAAAGTATTGGTTTCTCAGAGTTGGGAATTATATCAATGTATTCATATGATAGAACTGCATCCTAAAGGAAATTCAATTCAAATAATAGTTTATTTATCAAGATTAAATGAGCAATCATGAGAATGAGAACTGCACCATGGAAGAAATCAAATTAAATCTGGCCAATTTTGCCCAATAACGAACTTAACCGAGATATTCATCTCCCTAAACTACTCTGAAAATTTCAACTACCTACCTCATGCCGTTCGAGAGTTATATCTATGTGTATAGATGAAAAGCAGTCTCACTCTCTCAGATCTCTTACTTCATGTTCAGTTCCGAAA
The DNA here is from genome assembly GCA_937662695.2 of Halyzia sedecimguttata. Taxonomy (NCBI): domain Eukaryota; kingdom Metazoa; phylum Arthropoda; class Insecta; order Coleoptera; family Coccinellidae; genus Halyzia; species Halyzia sedecimguttata. The sequence continues at coordinate 100,064,143 of OW569413.2, read as the reverse complement.
TGTAAGAATTTTCTGAGAAAAACTAATTTCGGAGCAAACAACTGAGATTTTTCTCATTTCGCTCACAATTCTTCGATTGATTAGATAATGTCTCAGGAACATCATTTGACATTATGACAATTCATAGAATAATATCATTCTGTGACAACGTTGAAATACGATTTATTATTGAAATTTTGAAAAATCATATCTCCGAAAGTATTAGCTCGTTAGAGTTAAAAATGATATGAATGGATTCTTATGATAAAACTTCTTATTAAAAAAAAATTAATTTGAAATGTGCTTCGTAAAAAAAAAATTTTTTTTTTGTTACTCCGAAACCATCTGTCCGATTTTGCCCAATAACGAACTTAGCCGAGACATTTATCCCCCAAACCTACTCTGAAAATTTCAACTCTCTAGCTCATTCCGTTCGAGAGTTATCGTGCCTACGGCCGGCCGGACAGAATGAATTTCGACCACGGATTCTTGATCAGTTAGTCGAACCAAATCGTTTAAGACCATTTTCATCGAAATATTCGAAAATTACAGACATTTGGGCAAATTGATAAGCACTCAGTTCCGAGGAACTAGAGCGCCAAAAATAATATGTATCTCACTATAACTTGAAAACGGAAAAGATAGCGACTATCAATTTTCAGGATAGGTTGCGCATCCGAAATTTTGTTATTCACTCAATAACTCCACTTGAGTGGGGATCGTATCACTAGAAAATTTTGAAAAATCATTGAAAAAAATTCTGTATGTCAGAAATTATCCGTTCGATATCGCTGAAATTTCGCGAGATCCTTCAAAACAAGATCGGATCTATATTATTGGAGATCCGAGCAGCGTTGGGTGAGTTCGGTAGCTAGATGGGGGAAGTTTCCACGATAACTTTCGAACGGAAAAAGATAGCGACTTGCATTTTGCAGGGTAGGTTGCGCATCCTAATTCGATATTTAAGTTGGTTAGGTTAGGTTAGGTTGCGCATCCTAATTCGATATTTAAGTTGGTTAATTGCCGTAATCGGCAAAATTAATTTCGAGTTATAGCGATCACTGGAAAAGAAATTAATTTTATATTTTAGAAACTATACGTCAGAATCAGCTGAAATTCCGTACATACCTTCAATCCACCATTTTACAATAGAGTACCAAATTTCGATCGGCTTCGTATGAGGTGTGAATAGACAATGGAACATGCGCGCATAAGCTACTGACTTCACGTCAGTGCTTTTTGGGAATTTTTTTTTGAGATAAGTATATTTTATGCTACATTGAACTGGATGAAATAACGAATAAAAATAACCATATCTTACCAAAATACTCATCCATCCCAAGTTGACACAATAAGATAAACTTCTTAGTACCGCCAGCTGCGTTCTCAAAACAAGACAGTCCGAATCGTCGCCTCCTTGAACTTGCATCTGACCAACAGGGTCTTTATCCAGATGCACATCACCGAAATAGACCTGCTTCTGATTGAAATACAGGATCGGTTTAGATCCGGCAATTTTGCAATCGAAAACCTGTTCGAAGATTTCATGAACCTTCTCCTTGTCAGATAAGGTTCTCATTCTGTCGGCGTAAAACAAATTCACCAATGCTTCGGGGTGAAAACTATCATCCATCTCAGTTTTGTTGTATTTATGATGGTATAAAGTAGCCTCACACCAGCGGGTCAAATCTCTCAAGTTACATTCCCAGGGGGCTCCTTTGTTACCAAACTTATGTCCCGCTAACTGCTCATCTATTACAACGTTGAATTGAATCATTTTCGTAATTGTTTCATTCGGAACTTTAGGGAATTGTTTGGTCAGAATAAAATGTAGATCTTCATGTGTCAAAGTATCGATGTATACTTGGATAAATCTGTTTAGGAATGATTGCGGTAAGCCTCGTCTGGAGCCCCCTTGTTTAAGAGGGTTCTGAGCAGCAAAAAACCTAGTTCCTTCCATGACTTGGAACGTCTTACCCAATTCAGGTATGAATATCTCTCCCCTGTGATCTAGACATGCATTTAAACCTTCCAGCACAGACTGGGAAGCCAGATTCAGTTCATCCAACAGTATCCAATGGCCTTGCTTCAATGCTTGGAGTAAAGGTCCGTCTTTCCAAGAGAACTGACCTCCAGTGCCACCTTCCACAGGCAAATCGGCACCAAAAAGATCTGAAATATCCTGAAAATTCAAAGATTATATTTAATCACATCTGGTATGCGTATGTTCTAATTTAACATGTCATCTTGTAACTTCATGCTTTTCCCATATTTTTCCCCAACCAAAGATGTTCTGTTATAATATCTTCAGCTTGAGGAGCAAAAAAAATCAGCTATTAGATATTAGTACCTTGAATAGCTTTTCGCTATTTCCACAAAAAATCAATGCTTTTTTGAAAAAATGCTGAAAGTCACTGAAATTATTGTAAAACGCTAGCCAGTCCTTTTTTTCATATTTCTAGCACCATTTCAATTCCACAACACGTCATTCACAAATATCCGAGATTTTCTTTCATCTTCATAATGCATGCAGATTTGAGTAGTGCATCAATATCTAAACTCCACCATTTTTGAAAAAAATATATTTCGAAACTTGTATGGATTCTCAATTTTCTCGCAATTTATCGAGTTGGCCTAATAGTAGGGGAGCCCAAGCGGGGATTTTGGGATTTACTGAAGCGCGGCAGATTAATATATGGGGAGATACCTTGTACCTGGTTAAGTTTTTCCACCAAATATGAGCCATATATATAAGGCCGCCCGTCAAGGATAAAGCATCAGATTAGTAAAAAAAAGTTGATCATCGGAAATTCTCGAGCGCGTCAGATTAAGGTAATGCTAAAAAGTGTATATACCATTAATCTGACAATTTGAGAGTGACGTAAAGAAGGGGAAGGGTTACAAAGTTGTAAAAAAAAACGACATCTTGACATTCTCGAGCCTGGTAATTTTTTTTTTTTATTTTGAAGGGAATAATGCAAGAATTACGAAAAATATATAATCTGACGATTTTCACAATCCGAAGTAATAAAAATTAATTGATAAAGTTGAATGCGTGCAGCTATGCCATGCCTATATTCCCCTCTCCGTGTTTCTATTCTCCTCTCACTATTTCTCTATCTATTGCTCTCTCACTCCGTCCCACTCCGGAAGAGGATTCTACTGATGAAGATGATTAAAAAAATACCCTTAAAAATTAAATTTTGTATAATTATTATTTTTATAAATATTCTCCTCAAAACAACATAAGCTTTTTCATTTGCGCGCTATTTCCTGAGCTTTTCGATTAATTAAGTGGAATGATTTAAAAAAATTAAAAAAAAAAAAATTTTATTGTCAGATTTAGCAAATCCCTCCAGACAATCGTCAGATTAGGAGACAGCACGTCTAGGCCATATTGATGAACCATATATATCTTAATCTGACGCGCTTGAGTATTTCTAAATGGCGATTTTTTTTGCATATTCTAATGATGACCACGAGTTTGCGTTACATCCCAATCGTCAGATTATTATACAAGAGCATCTTTTAAGGTTCACTTAACACCCCCTTAGAAAATCTAACGAGTTCGATAAAAAAAAATTTTTTTTTCATTTTCAACCCTTACGTATGATCACCTCCATCATGGAAACGATCAGATTAACATCTATACATTTTTTAAAATACGTAGGACACAGATGCTATCAATATCTGACGCGCTCGAGTATGTCCACGTAACGGTTTTTTTTTACATTTTTGAAAATGTATATCCGCTCACCCCACCGATGAACGGGTATATATTATATAACATTTTTTTCTTCTTATCATCTAAGCTTGACAACCCAATAGCTCTCTATGACGCTCGAGTAAATCCCGAATTAGCTACGTGGGCTCCCCTACTATAATGGGACCTCATAATTCAAACAAACAGATGAGGCAGGAACCGTGTGACGTCAGTGCTAGAGTGATTTTGACTAGTTATATTCATGCAGACGCGCCAACTGATAATATCAATAAAGCAGATGACACCATTACCGAATCACAAAAAATATAATTAGACAGAATAAACTTTTATCAGAGTCTGCCCTAGTGGTGTGATCAATTTGTAGCAGCTTGGAAAATTTAGTTTAGATCATGTTGTTATTATAGTTGGATACATTGATAGTCAAGATGTAGCCTTCCTTAAAGTTCACTAGCATTTGAAGCTACAGGTGTTACAAAGGCTTTTTTTCAGTGAAATCAGATCATAGAGAACACTTCATTATATTTGAATCATGATAACATTCTTAACTGTAAGACGAAGGTTATATGGTCAATCTGGCATCAGTCCAGTCTGACATCAATAATGGATTGATGTCAGATTGACGGGAAACTGATTGTATACGCATGAGTCCCTTCGATGTAACTATATTATTGATGTATCAAAATATAATATTAATGAAACAATATTGTTCAACGATGCAAAAATTGTTTAAACATAGAATGCCTTCGTCAAATTGCATTTGTTTCAAATTACCTCAAAGACATTCACGGTGGGTTGCATGAAACTTTGACAGTCCTTAATTTTCACATTAGTGTGACTCTATGTCGATTTCCAGTTCATTTTTAATGAAACCATCGAATTTAATCTATAATTAAGGTAATGGAGGCTTTATGCATCCCACTGTATGACATTTAATATATGATATTATTATTATACACATCACAGTAGGCAGCCTAAGCCAATGTAATAATAAAGCATCACAAAGTGTATCACAGATCAGTTGAATAAAGATTTGTACTATCACCTTTCTCACATGTAGCGTATATTTATGTTTTTACAGTCTCCATTTCTTTATCTATTCAGTTCTTAAAGCTGGTAATTGAGTGAGCTGAGACTATCACATGTTTCAGAATATTCCACTGATAAACCAACTCGATTAATGAAGACATGTATCAAAGTTTTCTTTATATAGTTCAGTTATAGAGTTATATTATATAATTGGTTTAAATGTTAATTTAAACAAACACAGATAAATAGCTCACCTCTGTTGCCTATGTTTGCATAGTTGAACTAAATAAGACCATGAATTCAAATTTAATCTGAAGAAAACATTGTGCAGGGAAAGAATTTTTTTACGTTTGAAAAATAATGTTCGAATTTAATTAATAAATCAACAAGAGATGATTAGAATATTTCAATAGTTTCAGGAAATGTGAAGATGGGGATTATTGGTGATGGACTATTATTATCATATTATAAGTATTGAGTGTAGTAGATCTTCAACTCACGTCATTGGGTTGGCACGTAGTTGTAAGGGAACCTAATCATTTATTGTTGAATTGTCTGTGCTATGTAGCTATAATGATGTATAATGAGGTTTAAAGTTGTCTAATAATTATATTTCACATTCCAGTACTGCTTACTGCCAAATAACAAGTTAATATATAAAGATACATCAAGGGAATGAATACTTACAGTTTGATCTGATAAATTGATCCGATAAATCTTATGTCCTGAGAATTCTGCCAGAGCTGTAACAAGGCTAGTTTTTCCTACTCCAGGACTTCCTTCTAACAGGATGGCTTTATGAAGCTGCATACCTCTCAGTACCCTCAAACAGTTAAGGAGTGTGGTAGGAGCATTGAAGAAAAATTCCCTCTGTATGTCAGTCTGACTGTCTAAATCGATGAAAAAGGGACTAATACCAATTTGATGACCCTTTATTTTGATTTTTAGGTTATCATGGCACATATTCAGTTCTGGGAATCCAAGGTTTCTCACTTGTTCATTCAGAAAAGCCAAGCAAGTTCCTTTGAACTTTTCCAACGCTTTCGAATTTTCTCCAGACGTAACACCAGATCCAAAACTGTCCAACAATGTAAGACTAGCGCCATGAACGTACGCTTCATGAATCTCCACCGATTTCGAACAAATATTGATGAAATTCACCCAGGTCAAAATGTCTCTTATACTTATAGTGAATTTCTTTCCTATGTCGATGTTACTTCTGAACCACTCAATGAAATCGAGTATCCTCTTTCCAATGCCACTAGTACCATCTTCTTGATTACCAAATGAAACTCCCTCATTGATATTAGCTTCACATATAGCTATTAGATCGTCCCTAATGGTACATGGTTCACACCATATCTCCGTGAAACGATTCCTCAACGCCGGTGATAGTTCTTTCTTTCCAAAATCACCACCAGGATTCATGGTTCCGATGAAATAGAAATCGGAGTGGGCTTTGATCAATTCCGACGTGTCTGGATTGTTGATATCAGTTCCTTTCTCGGCCAACAGCAAACATCGCTCTGGCTCTGTGTAATGTACAAATTTCGATTGAAATACCAGGCACATAAAATTAACTGTTTAGAAAGTGACCAGTGAAATGATAGACAGGATATTTAAGGGGCCTTTCCAGTCATTTTCAGCAAGAATATATTTCGAAATAAAGGATTCACAAGTGATGGATTAACACGTAACTGAAATTCATTATTGGAGGAACATTTCAGGCAGTATCTTGCCCAAATGTCTATAATTTTCGAATTTTGAACCAAGGACGGCCTCAAACGACCTCATTTGACTTTTGACTTGCTGATTATGAATCCTTCTGTTCGTCTGTCCGTACACATAATTCTGTCCGTCTGTCCGTACACATAATAACTTCCGAAAAAAGAAATTTTCAGAATAGGTTGGATTCGAAAGATTTTTGTGGGAAATCGATGAATCACAGAGCTTCTTTGACATTTCATCATTGTGAGCTTCACTTAAAAGTTACAAATTCGCTTCAGAAACTATCTAAATCCTGTTTTCAAATACGGCGTTTAAATTTAAATCACTTGTTTCTTGTTCACAAATTGGCAACAGCGCCTTCTACTCCTGCTAGGCATGACCTATTGCATGTATTGCGATTGGCTCAGTGGTAGAGTAATTGACTTGGGAGCGGAAGCCCCAAGTTCAATTCCGAGGCTAGAAAAGAAATTTTCTAGTCACGGTAATCGCCACCATTCGCTGTTGGATCAAAAATTAACAGTGCTGTGCCTAAGGTGGCGTAAGGACACAGTAACAAAGCCTACACAGAACACAACTGGTTCTCCTAACTCAGGGCAAGCTCTTAGAGCTTATGAGGGGTCTCCTTGTGGAAGACCCAGGAGGATCAGTATAATAATAATATAATAATATAATATAATATATTCCCAAAAATACAGATCCAATCGAATTGAAATATAGTACCTGTTTGAAAAAGACAGCTTGAAGGTTCATGCAGTATTTCATAAGGGTGTGTGAGAGGCGTAAATAGACAAAAGAACATACACGCAAAAGCTCCTGACTTCACGGCAGTGCTTTTTATGAATGTTTATCTATGTAATCTGCAATCAACATTGCCAAATGGTGAAATAGTAACGAAGTTTTTAAATTTCTATCGTCATATTAATGTTTCATTTTTGAGTACAGCAGACTCCCGATTATCCGAAACCCGATTATGCGAAATCCGCATTACCCGAAACGACCTACGAACCGGATTATCCGAAATGATTCTTACGATACCTCCGCATTATCCGAAATTGTAATATTTTTTTCTTGAACTCATAAATACGAATACAAAAAATATGTAGAATGCAAGCTATCATTTTATTTTTAGTTGTCATGTATTAGGTATGTAAATGCATAACAGTACATATTATGTTTGTAAGAATTTATTACAGCTATGAAAGCATAGTTACATTAGTTATATATTTTTTTTGTTGTTTATTATTTAAATGAAAATTTAAAAAAATGTTCCTATACAAAATACATCATAGCTGATGGTTTTCCTCAATCTCCACGTTATCCGAAATTTCAATTATCTGAAATCGGCCCGGTCCACCTTATTTCGGATAATCAAGAGTCTACTGCACTTATATTATTTTTTTTTAGAAGAATGGTCGAAATGGTAAGTTTGTAATTCGACTTTTTAAAGATATTTCATAACTTCGTTTTCGTCAGAAGGAGAATTGCTCATTAAATAGTATCACTCACCCAACAACGAATTAAGTCTCTCTAAAACACTATCATCTGCTAGCGAAATCTCATCAGCCAAAAACACACTTCCTTTTTCCATGGCTTGAATAAGGGGGCCGTTAACCCATTCGAATAACCTATCATTATCCTCATGATTCCTCACAGGCCGCAGTCCACCGATGAAATCGCTACTCTCGGTGTGCATATGGCAATTCACCGTCACCAATTCCTGACCATTATTATCAGCTATAACTTTGCACACGGTTGTTTTACCCCCACCAGTTTCACCAACTAATAAAACGGGTTCTTTGAACTCGATGGCCTTGGCCACCAGAACAGCCAACTGACGCATACTGAAAGTCCATACAATGTTCTTATTTTTTTCCTGATTCTTTTTTATATCTTCCAATATTTTTCTTGTGACCGTTGAACTAGAAGATGATACTGAAAGAATTAAACTTATTAGTGAAATAATTACAAAGAAATATATGGTAGAGTTAGTAGAAGAAATACAGGGTGTCCCAAAAATACCACGCGAAAGTGACACTGGAGATAGATTGGCATTAGGTCTATCAGATAGCATCAACATGACCTCAGCAAAAGTCCGCTGGTTTTCGAGATATCACCACTGTTGCGTCCCATGACTTCACATGTTGGGAAGCGCTCATTTGTATTTCTAAACAAAGCAGCTCGCTTGTAAAACTTAAATGTTTTGGGTTAACTGGTTTATTTTTGCATGGTTGGTCTCACCCTTGAAATTAATATTTTCCACGAAAAGATAATTGCAAGTAAAATATCTTGTAATACTTCAACCCTTGTAGAAGTATTTATGACCTATTTCCTGTGAAATATTGATAAAATGCATACAACAACTAACACATTGCCAGAGCTGTGAGTCCTTTGTCTAGATTCTAACCCATACAAAAATCTAGAATTTTCCGATTAGATCGCCACAGCTTTGGCTATTCACTAAATCGAGGGCGTAGATTCCGAATCTGTAATTAGTTTTTCCGTATCTCGATTAATTTTGGTAATATGGCGAAAAATCCGACTGATTAGTCCATTTTCCGGAGGTAGAGCCAGAAATTGCGACTTTTTTCGTCATTGCTCCGAAACTAATCGAGATACGGAAAATCTAATTACAGATTCGTGATCTGCGTGCCCGATTTAGTGAATAACCAAAGCCGCGTCGACCTAATCGGAAAATTGTAGATTTTTGTATGTGTTGGATACTATAGAAAACTTTTTGGCGTTTGACGGATTCGCTCATTACCTAATATTTTCCGAACGGATAGAGATACAGAAAAAATAGGTACATAAATCTAAACGTCGTCCACCGACCAATAATCGGGGAATAATTGGTTATTGAGATGTGAAAATCATAGATTTGGGACGGGAAAGAAGAATTTTCCTCCGATTCCGGATCAAAAATATTTCTAAGTGCCGACCCAAAAAATTTTTTTCATGGTATATCGATACGGAGCTCGTGTCTAATTAAATCGAGGTCGCTGATCACGAATATGCAATTAGTTTTTCCCTAAGTGGCGTACTTTGGGAAAATTTTCACTTAAAGTGATAAAATTGACGAAACTAGATCAATTTTCGAACTTTCCACCACCCAAAAAAATCGGAGTAGGGTGTTGCTGATTTTTTACGTCATATTTGGATCTTTTATCTATCGAATCATCTGAACAATAAATGTCCAGGTCGTACGCTTCGGAAATTATGATTTTTTTCCCGAGGGTCTATTTTTCGGAAAATTCTTTCCGCGATATTTTCTCGGAAAATTTTTGTAATAAATATCTGATGGTAGATTCGGAATCTACGGCCCCGAATCTATAAGAATAAGTACCCGTTTCATAGTTTTGCGTCAAAAAATTTTTCTGGGATATTTTTAAGGCTAATGTATTAAAAAATTGCCAAAATTCGACCGGTCTCCGATTTCGATGCAAATTACGTCATTTACTAATTCGGGGCCGTAGATCACGAATATATGATCGGATTTTTCATTAGAGAATTTTCCGCGGAAATACCGCGAAATGAGTTTTCCGAAAAACAGACCCTTGGGAAAAAAATCATAATTTCCGAATAGTACGGCCTGGACATTTTCTGTTTGGATTATTCAGTAGATAAAGGATCCATATATGACGGCAAAAATCAACAACACCTTACTCCGATTTTTTTGGGCGGTGTGAACTTCCAAAATTGACCTATTTTCGTCCATTTTTTCACTCTAAGTGAAAATTTTCATAAAGTACGCCACTTAGGGAAAAACTAATTGCATATTCGTGATCAGCGACCTCGATTTAATTAGACACGAGCTCCGTATCGATATACCATGAAAACTGGAGATTTTTAAAAAATACACAAAAGTGGTGATATCTCGAAAACCAGCGGACTTTTACTGAGGTCATGTTGATGCTATCTGATAGACCTAATGCCAATCCATCTCCAGTGTCACTTTCGCGTGGTATTTTTGGGACACCCTGTATATTAAAATACTCACAAGTGAATAAATTTCCAGGAATAACTTCCCTCTTCAAATGTTTCTGAAGTACTGTAATTATTTCTTTCTTTTCTTCTACCTTCCTGACTCTACCAGCTAAAACCAGGTAGCCTTCGTCAGCCAGATGCTGATCCCAATCATACAGTTTATCCGTATTTTCAGCTAACCTATATCTTTCACCCCATCTGAAGAGGTCTCGCAATGTTATGAAACCTTGCTTTCCAGCAAATGCCGCAGAACCTCGTCTCCTTATCTATAAATAAAATCGAATGTGAATTGATTAAAGATTTATTGAACGCTGAAAGATTTTAAATTATTCTGTCATAAAGATTAGTATCTTTATTTCTCCCACAAATTTGTTGTTAATTTTGCAATATATTAAAGAACACAAATAAGCAATATTTCACTACTTGTATCTGACCTGCAAATCTGTCATCACATTGATCATCTTTTTTGCGTAACTGGGAGCAATTTGGCATCTATTCTGCAAAATGAACTCCAGCTCTTTGGGTGGAATTTCCGTGAAGTGCAGTTCGACAAACCTGTTCCTAAAAGCTCTGGAAAGCATTTTTCTACCACCATAAGCACCGGGTGGGTTTTGAGTAGCGAAAAGCATGAAATTCTGATGGGCTTTCACTACTTGCTGAGTTTCGGGTATGAAAAGTTCCCTATTATCGTCTAAGACTCTGTTCAGGGCCTCCAGCACGTCAGTGGGGGCTAGATTTAATTCGTCGAGTATAATCCAATGACCTTGACGCATAGCTTCGACCAACAAACCTGTGAATATAGATGCAACAATTGAAAACTTTTCATTTTTATTATTTCTTATATTACATTAATTATTTAATATAATTTTTTTGTTATTTTTATCTTCAAAAGCATTGATAATCAATAAAAATATGAATTGTACAAACTTGATGGTTTGTCAAAATTCTTCTATTATCTTTGATTGCATATTCATTCAGTAATTTATAGTTTCGATTCAATGAATTCAAGGGTTAGATAAAATAAGATGTCCCTTCCAACTCCGAAGAACAACTTATGAAGTTATGAACCAAAATACATCATACCTTCTCTAAAAACTAATTTTCCATTGATGTCTGCTACATAAGAACCTATGTATTCCTGAAGATCGGTGTGTTCATGGTTATTTATTCTCACACACTTATTGCCACTTGCTTTAGCCAAATATGTAATTAAACTTGTTTTTCCCACTGAAGTATCGCCCTAAAAGAGAACGGAAAGTTAATCTGTATTATCCATATAATATTATTCTGAGAAGTTGATATTTCTGGCTTAAGGCGAAAATTCATGAAACGACAAAATCGCAACGAGTGGTCACGTGATTATAATAATTATTTCAACGAATATATGTTGCGGTATGGAAACTGTTATTTAAAATATTATCAGTAGTACATACAAAGTACTACAGTTATCTCTAATAAATATATAAATTCATTAAATCGCAAAAGAGAAACAAACAAAAGCTAACAAAAAAAGAAAATATAATAAAAAGAAAATTTTGGGATGCGCGTTAATAATATATTTGAGGGCTAAAATTCTAGATCGGATTCCATTGTTTGAAAAAATTTGCTCTGCACATTTTTGAGCTCTTGTTCTGGGGAACATCGCATTATCATTTTGCGCGAATGTCTAATTTTCGAAGTTTTTGCCGAAAATAATCGCAATTTTCAGGGTAGGTTGCGCATCCGAATGGAACAGTTATGTTCATTGTTGAGTATAATCGGCCAAACGGTTTCCGAGTTATACATATCTGGAATATAGTTTTCTCGATAATTCAAAAAACATAGATCCGATCGAACTCAAACTTGGTAAGTATTTGTAGAATACCGACGCAAAGAAGTTTGTAAAATTTTGTGAGGATCGTATCATTAGAATAATTTTAAAAAAATTATTAAAAAATATTAATTATCTCACGATTACTTGAGAACGGAAAGACATAGCGACTTGCAGGTTTTGTACGATGTGCATCCTAACGCGACATTTGAGTTCGTTAAAGGGCATAATCGGCCTAACGGTTTTGGAGTTAGATCAATCTGAGATTTGGTTCTTATTTCCTCAATAGGTACCTCAAAAAATATGATGCCTGTCTCATGAATTTTCGCCTTTATACTTCAATGCAATCAATCACAACAATATTATCTCAAGAAATCTGGAAAAAAACACAAAAAACTGATGTGAACTCTAGAGTGCTCTCACTAACATACATCAAATAAATTTCACTGGTTTCTAACAGTGCAATAGGATGAATCAATCAATCAAGTTATGAGCTGCTCACCCTTGCTACGCCAATGTTAATAGGTTCAATGTATTTGTCAAAATTCCCAAAATGTGACGGACATTCACTTCACCAAGATTTATTTCTTACCAAACACAGTAAATTGCAAGTAGCTGGTGGTTTTGTCTTTATTAGCATTGATATGTGGCATCCAAGAACTGGGTTTGCCAGAAATGTATTGTATTTAAATCATCATCAACTGCTTAGATTATTCCAACCTTACCTGCAGCAATACTGGCAATTTTCCAATAGATACAACCCTAACCAAATCTTTTAAGTTCTTCCTAACATATTCTGTGAGAATGTAATCTGCGGGAATCGTACATTCCAAATTGCCTTGTTGAACCCAGTAGCCTTCAAACTCAACAAAGGAAACATCACTAGAAGTAGGTTTTGGTATTGGTTGGTTGAGGACAGCTTTCACTTCGTCTTTCTCGAGAAGGTAACTGAAAAAATATTCATTCCCTTGAATAAAATTTAATTATAAAAAAAATCATTCAAATTTAAACGATTATCCACTGTATTAGATGCTTGAACAATTTAACATGTCCATTGAGGAGTATGATTTTGAACTCATCACCTCAAACTAGTGCTTTTGTAGCTTTCTCTATAATTGGCTTATTTTTTCTATGTGAATAATTATATGTATTTACATATTTTATTTCATTATTTTTTCACATTGTTACAAGGATCATAAATTTAAATAAAGCAAGTCAGTATTATGAAATACTTTTGAATTGGTATATTTTTATTGCCCGCATGTTCTAGGGAACGCTATCATTTAGCAAAAATGTGTGTAATTTTTGAATTTTTGACTAAGCTGCCCAATGCATTTTTGGCGCTCTAGTTCCTCGGAACTGAGTGCTTATCAATTTGCCCAAATGTCTGTAATTTTCGAATTTTTGGCTGAAAATGGTACAAACGATTTGGTTCGACTCACTGATCAAGAAGTCGAGGTCGAAATCGATTCTGTCCGGCCGGTCCGGCCGTAGGCACGATATCTCTCGAACGAAAGGAGATAGAGGATTGAAATTTGCAAGGTGGGTTTGGAGCGTAAATATCTCGGTTAAGTTCGTTAATGGGCGAAATCCATCAAGCGGTTTCGATTTTAGTAAAACACATTTTTTATGAATATTTCCGAAACTGATCACTCGATCTATCTGAAAATAAGCATCAAATTGTAGAATCATTACTTTTATACGCATGAGAAGTTTTGTATTGACAAGGTTACTGCAAAGTGTCAAAAAAATAATTTCGAAATTAAAAAAAAAATTTCAAAATTAAAAAAAAAATTTCTACAATAACTCTCGAACGGAATGAGCTAGGCAGTTGAAATTTTCAGAGTAGGTTAGGGAGATGAATATCTCGGTTAAGTTCGTTATTGGGCAAAATAGGCCAGATAGTTTCGGAGTAACGAAAAAAAAAAATTTTTTTAAGCAATAAATTTCAAATTCAATTTTTATTTAAGATGCAGTTTCACCATTAAAATCCATCGATATCATTTTCAACTCCAACAAGCTAATACTTTCGGAGATATGATTTTTCTAAATTTCAATAATGAATCGTACTTCTATGTTTTCACAGAATGCTATAATTATTCTGTCTTAGCTTTATTATATGATCTGTGTTCATACTCGACATTTCATCTTGTTCTATAAGCGAGAGTCAAATTCAGTTCAGCTATTTTAATTTGATTTCTTCCACGGTGCAGTTCTCATTCTCAGATTGCTCATTTAATCTTGAGAAATAAACTATTATTTGAATTGAATTTCCTTTATGATGCAGTTCTATCATAAGAATACATTGATATAATTCTCAACTCTGTGAAACCAATACTTTAGGAGATATAATTTGTCTGTTTGAACTAGAGCGCCAGAAAGCTCCTGTCCACAGGGCGTGAACCCATTTTTTTAGATGTTAACGCTTTCTTTATTCATACTAAACTTCATGCAGTATTTCATGAGGGTGTGTGAGGCGTGAATAGACAATAGAACATGCGGGCGAAAACTCCTGACTGTGGCACAGAAAAAAAAAAGATTAATTGTGTGTTTGACTCACCTTGTGATCATATTTTGCACTATCTTATATGATTCTGCATCCAGTTGAGTCAGGAAACTCAAGGAAAACGCTTCATACAAGCTTCTCTTCATCATACCACATGAATTTTTAGAGGCGATGTTCAACGCCCTACATAAAGACCTCAAAGAGAAATGTGGTTTATGTCCAACTCCATCAAGAAGGTCGGTCTCTGCCTGCTTTCTAACTTTAAGATAAAAATCGACAATCTTATTCAATGCCTTCTCTCTGAAGGATAAATTTTGTATGTAGCTCACAACCAACTGGAGAAGATCATTCTTTTCAGTTAATTCATGCACAAAAAATTCCGTAAAACGATTTCGGAGACCTGCGGGTAGATCTCTCTTTCCAACATCGGTAGAAGGGTTCATACAAGCAAATAATGTAAAATCGGGGTGTCTTTGTATGGGTTCTTTGTCTCCCCTTTCCAACAAACATAAGGAACCATTGGAACCTTCAAGTAATCCTGACAGGCATTCCAATGTCTCAGCATTTGCCAAATTGATTTCATCTAGTAAGACCCAATGGCCTTTTTGGAGGGCTTTAACTAAAGTACCCTCAATGAAAGCAAATGCCAAAGCTGTCTTCTGTTTCAGTTGGACGTTTAATTTTTCAATTTTTTGTCCAACACTCGTCCAGCGAGATTTCATAGCATTCTTCTTCTTAGCCTTTTCAGTCTCTTCATTGATTTCTAAAGAACGTTTCCTGTTACCCTGAATTGTTTGAGATCTATTTAAATTCTTCATAGCTGCTTGATAGCTTATTTGCATCGCCTTCACCAACTCTGGCCATTTTTCGCTGTTGTAACAGTATTCGATATGATCCAGATATTTTCTGTTAGGTCCTGCCTTGTAGTAATCGAAAAACACACTATCAAATTCCTTCTTCAATGGAGATATCACAAATTTCAAATCCACTGGTTTGAATCCTCCAAGTAAATCTGCAGAGTCTGATTGTTGGTTCATGTTGATGACCACAAGTTTTTTACCAACTACACTAGCAAGATACTGAACTGTCGATGTTTTACCAGTTCCAGTTTCACCGACCAATAGAACTGGTTCGGATGAATTTACACAGCACATTATTCTTTCTAACAAAACCGCCGATGGTCTTGTGAATGTGTAAGTCATATGTTGAACATATTCGTTTATATTTTTCTTCATCAAAGCTCGCCCAGCGACGAAAGTTGTAGATTTTGATTCAATAACTGGTTTGTAATGTTGGCAGAAAAACTCTGCTTTCTGATTCACTATACCTAACAAGGTACTAATTTGTTTGGCTAAGTTTAGTGCTTCTTGTGGATCTGGATGAGCGCAGCAAAAGATATCAATGGCATCTTGAAGTACCTTCAATGCACTTTCTTGACTACTTGGATTGAAACCAATGATGGCTCTAGAACACCATTTGAAAAAGTCTCGTGTAGAAATCAACCTTGAATGTCTGGTGATTTGCGAAGAAATCTGATTATCATATGAGAATAACTTGAAAACCTCTACCAATCTGTCTGTGATGAATCGAAATTCAAAATGTTTCTCAACCAATATTTGCCGCAGCTCTACAGGAGTGAACGGATCAATATTTATTTGAAGTAAACGTTTCTTCATCAGGGTCATTGGATTTGAGTGCTTTTTATGATACCCCGTGATTGTTGACAAGAACCTTCTTGTAAAAAATAGTTGGAATCCTGGAGTAATGGGCACATTATCCCTGAAACCCGGAATTGATAAATTTTTATTTTCCAACAAATTCGTTAAGACTGAAGCTATATCCATATTGGCAGAATCAATGTCCTCCATTAGCAACCAACTGCCTTCTATGACTGCTTGAGTTAAGACTCCCGCTTGCCACACAAATTCTCCAGGTATATCTGTGCATCTGTAAGTCCCCAACAACATCTTGCTATCCATCTGATCGCCCAGTTGAATTTTTATAAAATCTTTACCAAGAACTCTGCCTGTTTTGGCTGCTAAATATTCCACTAAAGTCGTTTTTCCACAACCCACGGGGCCTTGCAGACATATAGCCTGATTCAATGTAAGACCCAAAGCAATTTTTCGCAAATTATTGGTTGTAGACTCAACTTCAATAATAGATGTTTCTATTGGAAAGAAATGAGGTTTAGTCGGGATGTGAATGCCTGATATATTGTTTGTTTGAATAATTCCACCAACAGAAGCATTAACAACAGGATGATGATCCAACTTTGGTCTGTCATACTCTACTAAGCTCAATTTATCATTGAAAATATAAGTAAAATCATTGTGTACGTCTTTCGGTACTAAGTGCAGAATGAAAGATTCGGATTGTTTTTCATTCATTTTAGTCAGTACGCAAATACAGCGTCCTGCGATCCTGAAAAAAAAATACTTTAATTTTTGTTCCGTAGTTACTACACTTGATACGCTTGACTTACCATCTGACCCTCTTGTCGCTATCTTTTACATATTTAGAAATAAATTTCGACCAGTCCCATTTGGTTGTATAAAATTCTGCATCACTTAGCAATAGAACTAAACAGCTCTCGACTAATTCAATATCTGATAATGAATAATCTTTCCTAGACTTCTTAATTTCCTCTACTTTATTTATCTCATCGAAGGGAGAAGGATATAAATTGAAATATTTTAAAGCATAACTATAACAAATAAAATCTGATTAGGTTACAATCAAACAAACAACAAATAAGTGGTCAAATTCAAACACGATTTTTCTATATTCACAATTAACTAATCTTGATCTTACCAATGTAATCAGGCTCTGGACAGTTATTTAAGAAGGCCTAGGACCAACTAGATATACAGTAGCAACCGGTTATGACAGATCGGTTATAATGACTAAATGGTTAAGGTCCTGGCGAGATCCCTACATTAACATTGTACATTACTTATAATGACCATCGGATATATAGTCCTAAATATGCAGTCCCATTTTTAAAGAGATTTAATTTTTGGCGCCCTTGTTCGTGCTTATCAATTTGCCCAAATGTCTGTAATTCTGTAATAATATTTCAAAAGTTTTGGTTTGACTGATTGATCAAGAATCCGTGGTCAAAATCTACTCTGTCCGGCCGTCCGTCCGTTAACACAATAACTCTCGAACGGAATCAACTAGACTAGACAGTTGAAAGTAAAGTAAGAAGTAGGTTTGGGAGATAAATATCTCGGTTCAGTTCGTTATTGGGCAAAATCGGTGGTTTTGGAGTAAGGAAAAAATTTTTTTTACA
Organism: Halyzia sedecimguttata; assembly: GCA_937662695.2. Classification (NCBI taxonomy): domain Eukaryota; kingdom Metazoa; phylum Arthropoda; class Insecta; order Coleoptera; family Coccinellidae; genus Halyzia; species Halyzia sedecimguttata. The sequence continues at coordinate 100,046,094 of OW569413.2, read as the reverse complement.
TTACAAATTTCAAATTCAATTCTTTAAGGATGCAGTTACATCATAAGAATCCATTGATATCATTCTGAACTGTAACAAACCAGTACTTTCCGAGATATGATTTTTCAAATTTTAAATAATTTATCGTACTTTTATGAATTCATAGACAGAGGCTACACGGCCAATCTGGCATCAGTTCAGTCTGACATCAATCATGAATGGATGGCAAGATTGATGTCAGATTGCCATAGAATGCTCTAATTATAATTTGCTGATGTGTGTAAATCATATATATGAGTTAAGTCATAGACCTACGTTTTGAATTCAATTTATTTTTACTTCTTGTTCTTTATTTTCGCAGTACATCTGTAATTATAACGTGCGTTCAAACAAATTTGTGGTCAAGTAGGCTATGGAATTATGAACTTCTATATTCTGAGTCTGAATCAGACGGAGAATATAGAAGTTCACAATTCCATAGCCTACTTGACCACGAATTTTTTTGAACGCACGTTATTTATATATGTCATTGAAGACATATCAGAATCAAAGAACACAGTTAATACTAAGGACCTGTTGTACGTCCAGAGGCAACTTAACTTTGCTTTCAATATCGAGTGGACAAAGTGATAAATAGCACGAAGTGACCATCTTTTCAAAATATATAATACTCTATTTACTGAACAAATAATTAGTTGAATTTCGACTAGAATAAAAAAATCAGATTTGAATTCAAGCACTCATAATAAACTCGTAAGTATTTGTATACTTAATATCCTACCTAAATAGATCTGGCCTTAGTTTTAAAATTTTTCCTAATAAAACACAATTCACAATATGTCGGCTATATTCAAATCTATAAAACTCATTGTCAAAAAATATAGCTATCGATAAAAGTCTTGGCAATTGATCACTGAAATGTACAGCAATACTTTCGAGATATTGAGGGATGTGCAATAATTCATGAGCAACATAGTGTAAATGTATTTCATCCAAATGATATCGTATAAAGTTGCTGTTCTTCTCGGTTTTCTAAAATAAAAATAAATTTTTTTAATTATTACAGAGATAAAATAAACCTACTACACATACCTCAAAAGCAATCTTGAATTGCTCATTTAGTTCACAGAATGTTTTCAACTTTGGTAGAATTTGTGGGTCTTCCTTCATATCATCCATATTTCAAACGATTTTCTTGTACAATTAGGTGTTTGACAACACGATCCAGAACGTTAAATAGTGGGACGGAGATGCTGAAAATCGATTTATGTCATTCTATTCACAATAATCTTTTTCGTTCGTGAATAGTCGTCCACAACACAAGAACAAATATACCAAACAACACCGGCACGTGTTCAAATAAACTCGACAATTTGACAACTAACATAGTAAGGTTAGGATTGCTGTCAAGCCAGAGTCTCTATGTCTCTGTGTCAAGCGTACTGTAAACTCAGAGAAATAGAGGAAATCCCTCTATGTCTCTGTGTAAACTGGACATTTTAGGTATGTTCCAACAATACATAAAACAGTACATTGTTGTGCAGAAATACATAATATTATATAATAATTATTAATTAGTCGAATTCAAGCGAGTAACTGGAACAGAGTGGTTAAAAACCAATCTCTTGCTTTGCTATTGGGAACTTCCAAGACTAACCTCGCTAGTAAGAAATGTAAACAATCTTGTGTTGGATAGAGGATAGAGCAGTCGACGAAGTTTGACCGAAATTTTCATCCAAATTTTAAATTTGAATTGACTTGAGATCTTTGTTGGATTACTTAGTGACATATATACATTTGTTTACATCATCATTAAAAATGTTTTTCCAAGGAATGGAAGACAACTCCTCTGTAATTAATTCATAATTGCATTGAATGCTCAAGCACTGACGTGAAATCAGGAGCTTTTGCGCGTATGTTCTATTTTCTATGGTCCATTCTCCTGTATTGGAAACTGTTAATCGAATGTACCATGGTGAATTATATTGTCCGTTCTCCTGTATCGGACACACGAGAACGCACAATAGAACTGACCATGGTACATTCGATTAAGAGAGTCCAATACAGGAGAATGGGCAATAGAAAATAAGCGCTTTATTGGTTGATAACAAAATTATTACTCGGGAACCATTGGGCTGATTATGCCCATTAACGAATCTGTCCGTCGTATTGGGATGCACCACCTATCCTGAAAATTTCAAGTCGCTATCCCTTTCCGTTCTCAAAATATCGTGGCAATGGCCAGCCGGACAGAATCAAATTTGGATTCGAATACTTAATCAGAGAGTCGAACCCAATCGTTGGAGACCATTTTCGGTGAAAAATTAAAGATAATACATAACCTTTCAAAAGTCTCCTCACACAAATATATACTCCTCTGTAGCCGCATGGATTTCTTGAAGAAGAATCGCCTCCACTAATTTTCAATGATATTCACACTTAGGGCTTCACACGAGACGAGACTAGACGAGAGCATAAAAAATCTCTTCTCGTTCTCGCCAATTCCCAAAAAATTGAGTCTCGCTTAAATCTCGTTCTCGTCTAGTTATCAGTTCTCTCGTCTCGTCTCGCTTAATTGTGAATGACGATAATAAATATTATAACACGTATATAAACGAAATGGTATATTAACTAATAATTTTGTAAAGCTATATTTCTTTTTCTCTTATACAAAAATATTCGTACATGTACATATTATTTTTAATTTTAAACACTATTCATTTCCTCTTTTAAATTAAATTAAATTGTGAAATTTGTCACCGAATGAAAGCCGACCATTACAGTTTTGTTCATGCACAACTTTCGACCCCCTCACGCCCCACCATTTTTTCTCCATTAAGGGGTTCGTAGGGGTTGAAAGTTGTGCATGAACAAAACTGTAATGGTCGACTTTCATTCGGTGACAAATTCATCAGGTACCATCGTCTCAAAGTAAATGAGCAATGACAAAGTGCACATACTGAAAACCTCTTTGAACCAACTATTTTTCCAAAAAGAAAAATTTTTTCTTGAAAATTTCTGCACGCCTGTAAAGAAGATACAAAGACGTTGCCAAAAAAGTACCACATGACCCACTTTCCCAATTCAAAAAATTTAGAGTGTTGATGGGGATGGCACAGGGTGCAACAAAAATCCTTCAAAAATGCATAAACATTTGGTAAAAGTGAAACAAAAATTGACCTGTTTCCGGATATTGTTGCCAAATAATTGTCTTCTGGGAAAATGAATTTGATCCATAATTTTGACGCGCCCTGTATAATATATAAATATTTATTTATCATGTTTACAAACGGACGGCCGGCCAGTCAGACGTACCTACAGAATTAAATTTGACCAAGAATTCTCCATCCATGACAACAGATTGGTCACACAGATAAAAGTGTCATTTACGGACAAAAAGGTCCCAGTCGAATCCCATGTAATGCAATCAGAAAATCACGAGAGAAATTGTTCCAGGTGACCAAACTCCAATTTGAAACCGTCGACAAAAAAATGTGTATGCCTGCAAAGTGTTACATAAAAGCGATATTATTTGGTTTGATTCAATATCGATCGAAATCGATCATTTGTGCTAACGATGTGGTATTCTTTCGTTCTAAATTCGATAGAAAGAGTTAAAGAACCAATGATAAATAAATTAAACTGAATAATTCTAAATGCTGTTTGTCACGTTCGGTGACATGTGAAATTTGACGATATTTCTATACCGAAATTTTTTTCGGAAAGGAATATTGACAGAAATATGTAAATAAAAAATTTGGTTCAAGCACTGACGTGAAGTCAGGAGCTTTTGCACGTATGTTCTATTGTCCATTCTTCTGTATTGGACACCCTTAATCTAATTTACCATGGTAAATTATGTTGTCCATTCTCCTGTATTGGACACTCTTAATTCGAATTTACCATGGTAAATTCGATTAAGGGTGTCCAATACAGAAGAATGGACAATAGAACATACGCGCAAAAGCTTCTGACTTCACGTCAGTGCTTGAACCAATTTTTTTTTTCGTGATTTTTTTGAAATTTTCTAGGGGTACGGTTCTTAAAATTTTTTTTTTTCGTCATTTTTTCAAATTTTCTAGTGGTGCGGTTCTTACAAAATTTTAAACACGTCTTTATGTTGATTTTCTACTACTAGTTACCAAGTTTCAATTCGATCAAATATTTATTTTTTGAGTTATCAAGGAAACAATATTCCAGGTGGGTATAACTCGGAAACCGTTAGACCGATTATGCCCAAAAATGAACTTAACTCTCCCATTCGGATACGCAACCTAACCTGAAAATTGCAAGTCCCTATCTCTTTTCGTTATCGAGGCAACGGTCACCCATCTACTGAACTCACACAAGGCTGCTCGAATCTCCAACAATATTTAACCGATCGTGTTAAAACTTGAAACTTGGCAGTAGAGTTAGTTTCTAAAGGCTCTTGCAAAATTTCAGCAATTTCAGACGAACAGTCACTGATATATAGAATTATTTTTTTCAATTTTCAATGATTTTTTAAAAACTTTCTACAAATACTATCCTCACGAAATTTTGCAGGAATTTTTGCGTTGGCATTCTACAACTAATAACCATGTTTGAATTCAATCGGTTTTGTATTTTTCGAGTTAATGAGGAACAAAAAACAACCAAATTTCAGATGGCTATAACTCTAAAACCGTTTGGCCGATTATGCTTATAAACAAAATCAAATGTCGCATTCAGATGCACAACCTAACCTGAAATTTTCAAGCCGCTATCCCTTTCCGTCCTCAACCCATTCAATAGTAAACACGTTTATTACTGAGTAGTTTATACACATATGTACTCAACCGAGAGTAAAAAATCAATCTTGAAAATATACATTCAAACCTAAAATATAAAAATATTTATGATAAGAGATACGTTACTATAAGAACAGAAATATTCCACAGATAGTCACAAGAGTTGATATTTTGTAAAATATATTGTTCTCTATGTAGATCTTTCCTAATTTTTTGAATGAATCTATATTTATAAAAGAAAGTCGTGTTAGTTACACCACTTATAACTCAAGAACGGCTATACCGATTTGGCTCAAAATTGGTGGGGAGGTAGCTTAGAACCAGGAGACGGACATAGGATTGTGTTATACAGGGTGTTTTTCTTTTAACGTCAATTAAAACTTGCTGTTTTTCCTGCCATAATCGTACAATTTTAGTCATGTGTGTTTAAAAATAAACTTTCGAGGCATACACCATTGAAAATAATGCATTACTATACAGGGTGTCCTTTTACTCATGGCACAATTGTACGTGATTGAAGTGATTTGTGTCACAAACAAAGCATTAACTAAATAGGTACCTTGGATGGATTCTCATAATGTATTCGTCCGAAATCTCCATACAGGGTGTTCTTCTTTTAACGTCAATTGCAACTTGCTGTTTCCCATGCCACAATCGTACAATTTCATTCATTTGTGTTAAAAAATAAACTTTAGAGGGATACATCATTGAAAATAAATCATTACTGTACAGGGTGTTTTTTTTTTCTAACGTGTATAATAAAATCTAAAATCTGCTTATTTATTGCCTCTAAGGCGGAACAGAGTTCGCTGGGTCAGCTAGTAGTTCATAAAAAAACTTAACCAGACCAAAAAATAAACTCTCGTGTTGCACTGTATGTGGTCTCGGTATCGCCTATAATATTTTTCAAAACGTCTCGTCTCGTCTCGTCTCGTTTTTCCGAGACGATAACGAGACGAGACGAAAAAAATCTCGCTCTCGCGTGAAGCCCTAGAATATCTCAAACAACGCCGCATTTTGAAGATAACAAAATAGACCTTTGTGTAGTATAATTCACAGACCGCCGTATTCACAAAGCATTCAATCTCCGTTAAGTCCTAACTGAGGTCCCAGTTAAGGATAAATTGGGGATAATAAGGGACAATAAGGGATAAAGGTGGTAAAACAGGCCTGTTTCACCTGAGGTTGCGATTCAAATTTACCCTTAATTGAGGACCTCAGTTAGGACTTAACGGAGATTTAAACACTTAACAACGCTTTGTGAATGCGGCGGAGAGTTTATTTCTCGAAGTAGTTGTTACTTTCTAGGTATTCCGCAGAAATTTACTAGAACACATCACATCACCTGGAAAATTATTATGTTTACAATAAAACACGATGTTTTAGGAATGTCACAAATCGGCTTCCTCATAAGTATTAACAATGTGCTTAAATCGAATGCATATACTCGTTGAACGTTTTTGAGATTTAACTGTTCGTTTTATCGTTTCGAACAATCCATCTCAATTATCGTAAGTTGAAAACGTGATTTTACGCGAGGCATCTTCCGCTTCATAATCATTTTGGTACTTAGCGGCATCGAAATTGTTTAATTGAGCCGATGTAATTATTTTCTCGGAGCCATTTTGCACGACTCATCATGTGGGAGCCTTTTTCGAAGAATGTCCTTGGATTAGCATTCGCGAAGAATGGGATGAGAAATTACTAGTTTATTATGTCTGATTAGATTGAGTGGTTTGCTTCCATTTTAATCTCGCAAATTGGAACTTGTTTTTACCTATCCGCTTTAATTTAGGTTTCAACGACTATGTTATGGAAATTATACCGCAAATGAAATATAAAAGTTCATTTTCTGATCAATATGTGTCTACCAATAGATCTCTTGCACGTATTTTTATGCGCGAATGTTCTGGGGAACATCGCGTTATCATTTTGCCAAATGGCTGTAATTTTCGAATTTTTTGCCAAAAATGGTCTCAAACGATTGGGTTCGACTCCCTGATGAAGAATTCGAGGTCAAATTTCATTCTGCCGGCCGCTGAAATTTTGCGAGAGCCTTCAAAACCTAACTGTACTGCCAAGTTCCAAGTTTGAACACGATTAGATCTATATTGTTGGAGATCCTAGCAGCCTTGTGTGGGTTCAGTTGCTGGATGGGTGACCGTTGCCTCAATAACTTTCGATCGAAAGGAGATAGGGGCTGGCAATTTTCAGGGTAGGTTACCCATCCCAATGGGAGAGTTAAGTTTGTTTTTGGGCATAATCAGTCCATTGGTTTCGGAGTTCGATCCACCTGTAATATTTCCGCGATAACTCAAAAAAATTTATTCAAGCACTGAAGTGAAGTCAGAAGGTTTTGCGCGTATGTTCTATTGTCCATTCTCCTGTATTGGACACTCTTAATCGAATTTACCATGGTAAATTCGGAGTGTCCAATACAAGAGAACAGACAATAGAATTCACCATGGTAAATTCGATTAAGAGTGTCCAATACAGGAGAATGGACAATAGAACATACGCGCAGAAGCACCTGACTTCACGTCAGAGCTTGAATCAATTTATTTTTTCTTATTTTTTTTAAATATTCTAGGGGTACGGTTCTCACAAAATTTTACACACGTCTTTATGTCGATATTCTACAACTAGTTACCAAGCTTCAATTCGATCGAGTCTATATTTTTGAGTTATTCAGGAAATAAGGTTCCAGGTGGGTATAACTCCGAAACAGTTAGACCGATTAGGCTCAAAAACGAACTTAGCCCTCCCATTGGGATGCGCAACCTACCCTGAAAACTATAAGTCCTTATCTCCTTTCGTTCGAAAGTTATCGAGGCAACGATCACCCATCCAGCTACTGAACTCACACAAGGCTGCTCCGATTCCAACAATATAGATCCGATCGAGTTCAAACTTGAAACATGGCAGTAGAGTTTCGTTCTGAAGGCTCTCGCAAAATTTCAGAGAGGCGGAAAAGTTTCTGATATATAGATTTTTTTCCAATGATTTTCAATGATTTAAAAAAAAAATTCTAGTGACACGATCCTCACGAAATTTTGAAGTATTTTCGCGTTGGCATTCTACAACTAGTAACCATGCCTCAATTGGATCGGTTTTGTATTTTTAGAATTATTGAGGAAATAACAATCAAATTTCAGATTCTCCAAAACTCCAAAACCATTGGATTGATTATGCCTATTAACAAACTCGAATGTCGCATTCAGCTGCGGAACCAACCCTGAAATTTACAAATCGCTATATCTTTCTGTTCTCAAGTTATCGTGAGATACATAATAATTTTTCCTAATTTTTTTAAAATTTCCTAGTGCTACAATCCTCTCAAAATCCCACAAACGTCTTTATGTCGATATTCTACAACTAGATACCAAGTTTCAATTCGATTGGGGTCTGTATTATTTGACTTATCGAGAAAATAATATTCCAGATTGTTATAACTCCGAAACCGTTAAGCCGATTATGCCCAACAACAAATTTAACACTCTCATTCGGATGCGCAACCAAGCCTGAAAATTTCAACTCCCTACCTCTTTTCGTTCGAAAGTTATCGAGGCAACGGTCACCCATTCAACTACTGCACTTATCCAAAGCTGCTCGGATCTTCGAAAATATACATCCGATCATGTTCAAACTTAGAATTTGGTAGTAGACTTAGGTTTTCAAGGCTCTCGCAAAATTTCAGTGATGTCGGGCGAATAGTTTCTGATATATAGAATCTTTTTCAATGATTTTCAATTATTTTTCTTTAATTTTCTAGTTATACGATTCACGCGATATTTTGCAAGAATTTCCAAGCCGGCATTTTACAACTAGTAACTAAGTTTGAATTGGATCGGTTTTGTATTTTTCGAGTTATTGAGGAAATAAAAACCAAATTCAAGAATTCAGAATAAAATTTGACCTCAATTTTTCATCAGTGAGTTGAACCTAGTCGTTTGAGACCATTCTCGTCAAAAAATTCGAGAATTACAGACATCTGGGCAAAATGATAACGCGATGTTCCCCAGAACATACGCGCAAAAATGGATGCCGTGCGTGAGTAATGTCCATTTGAAAATGGGACATTCCCATTGAAAGCTGCTTTGTGTGAGGGCCATTCCACACTCACCCTCAAGGATTGAACCCCCAAAACCCCCCCGAAATGTTATTTTTCTCTCAAAAAAAATTTTTGTAGCAGAAAGTGACCCTTGCAACCCCAAAACCCCCCCCGAAATTAATTCCTGGCTACGCCCTTGGTTGAAGGGTGAACTATGAATACAGTCCTAAGTGATACGGCATAGGGTAAAAGAACAAAATATCAAAATGAAAGAAGGCATACTAGCCAAACGACCCCGATTCTTGATCTGATATAATCTAGTCCAAAATTGAAATATTTTCGATTAATACATTCGATATAATCATCTACATTACCAGGGACTGGGACGGATAACTGAACAAATTGATGGTTTATATTAAAATTGTTCAGTCGAATCCATCAACTGTATAATGAAGTATTAATTCATTGTACCGATATCCTCTCTTAAGAATTCAAGAACATATGAATATTACCGCAATAATTTAAGATGGAGGTCGTTGAAGAAACACTTACTAGTAATGAGGAGCCCAAAATACTTTATGGAATGTATTTAAATGCAAAATGCAAATTACGTATTTCCAAAATACTTCGTGCATGTAAATAAATAGTATATTCTAAAACAAGTTGCAGAATGGGCTCCTATTAAAACACGAATGCGAAATTCGAAAACGAGCGACGAAGGAGCGAGTTTTCGATCGCATGAGTGTTGGAATTGCCTTCTGCAACGAGTATTAGACGATATTTTCTCTATTTCAGGCAAGTTTTGTAAAATACTGTTGAAATTTAATGAAAAATACGGATTATACATCCTAGTGACTTTTGTATTGTATCTTGGCAGTTGGTGTGACTGTTACGAAAGTTGACAGATTACGGTATTAGAATTTGAAACGTACGTAGGGCATGGAGATCAGATTTAAAACAGTTTCCTAATAGCATGAATGATTCAAAATTAGCAAGAAGGAAATATGTAGTACCATATTCTTTAATGAAAATAAAACTTTTCTTCGACAAATATTTCACTATATCCTAATTATATTGTATTGTCAATTGACGTGTGTTGAAATTTGATAGGATCGAATCTCAGTGCTGACTACCACAAAACGAAAAATATAACTAGAAACAATGCGGGAATGAGTTCATTCCAGCACTGTTTTTAGTGCTGGAATGGACTCATTACGATACTGAAATAGAGAAATAAATTTATGGTATTTCGCGCGTGTTCCGCAAGGAACAGCATGCTATCATTTCGTCACAATGTCTGTTCTTTTTCGAATTTTTTGCCGAAAATGATCTCAAACGATTCAGTTTGACTCACTGATAAATAATCTGAGGTCAAATTCAATTCTGTCCGTCCATGCAGCCGATCCGGCCGGCCGATAGCACGATATCTGTCGGAATGAATTAGAGAGTTGAAATTTGCAGGGTATTTTTGGAGCGTGAATATCTCGGACGAGTTCGTTAACCGGCGAAATCCACCAAGCGGTTTTGGAGTTATGACCATTTTTAGTAAAAACAGTTTTCATGAATATTTCCGGAACCGGCAACTCGATCTATCTGAAATTTAACATAAAATTGTAGAATCATGACCTATATATGCGTGTGGAGTTTTATATCGATCGGATGGCTATAAGCTACTTAGAAAAAAAATGTCAAATGTTTCAAAATTTTGTTTTCTCAATAACTCGAAAAATACTGATCCGATTAAATTGACACTCGGTAGTTAGATGCAAAACACCGACGCAAACATTTGTGCTCAATTTCGTGGGGATAGCATGAGTACAAAAAATGTTTAACTATTAGCCGAATATTTTGCTTGAAATTCCGAAACCAAATATTGAGTTCAATTTTGGCACTTCGGTGATCAATGATGACCTCTTGGGGTGTGCAAAGTTTCACTGAGAACAGACCGCTAGGAGCCTAAAAAAAAATTGTTATTTTGAACTTCCAAACTGGACAATTCATTTCAGTTCGAATTCCCACGTGGAATATAATATAACATCTGGTAAACATTCGACGTTTTTTGCGCGTTTATCTGAATCAATGCGATATGTACGAGGGCAACTGATTAAAATATGGACGAGTAACTACCGTGGCAATTTTTTAATGCGTGAGTGATATGTGGAATTTTAAATTGGTTTTCAAAATTTGTCTGAACGGTGAATGACAGGGGGTTTAACTGACTCTTTCGGGCATTTTTTGATATTCGCATGAGCAGACGAGAAATTATTTAACTGCTGGAGTTTTTGTCGGTTTCGGTTTTGGGGTGGAGTATGCTATTCCTCCAAAGAAACTCCTGGTGAGGCTCTGCGCATGCGTGGATTCAAGATGCGACATCTCCTGAATCACTAGTGAAATTTTTTGTGAGTTGTGTGATTTTGAGAGGACTTTCAGCCGCGAGTGGATTGCGCATGTGCAGTGTTGAAGTGACTGATTTTTAGTTATATGCGTTATGTTAGGAGTGGTTTAGGACTATCGGTCATGGGTCTGGTGTTGAGCCGATATTGTGAGGTTTTGAAAGAATATTCATGACAATTATGTGCACGGACAAGTCGGTTTGGGGGAAATAGCGTTGCTTCCGTGTTGGAGTGTCCGTACCATGGGGCCAGTTTATGATGAAACACCCTGTAGATGTGCGCCCTCTTGAGGATACTTTTCAGGCACTCTTCAGCACAATCATAGACAGCTAGTGTCTATGCCTATAGTATAAGGCTCATGTCTCAGGCGCACAGAGCTGCTTAGTTTTGGACTTGAACTATATAGACTGATATTATGTCTATGGTTTTGGCCCATATACCCCAATACTGGTGCCCTTATCTGATCTTGAACCATCGGTATCCAAATAGATGACTTTTTGTCCAATCATATTCAATATTTGCTTTGAATGTGTGTCAGAAGTGATCATTTTTATGATTACTATATGTATTAAAACAAATGAAAAAGCACTAAAGCGATGACAGTCTGCTTTCGATTGCTTGTATTAAATTCATAGCGACTGATTCACACATCCAGCTGTACGGACCTACATTCTTCCCTCCGATCCTTTTCCATCTTCGCCGTTCCCGCCAGTAGATGTCTTGACGAACACCTGTAACCACACTGGAGACATTACTTCGACACCTTCAAATGCGTCCACGGCAGGCTCTCACTGAACAAGCCGTATTAATAAGTTAATCAGTGACAGCTGGAACAAAACACTGGACAACCAAGGGGGTCCTCACATAGCAACATGCACCCGGAAGCCACACAGCTAATTGCAAAATTTCAGCGACATCTGAAGGAGTTTTTTTCGATAATTTTTTTAAATTTTCTAGTCATACTATCCTCACGAAATATTGGACAAGTCTTTGTGTCAGTATTTTCCCACTGACGTGTATCGGTTATGATTTCTCTATATTTCCCCAATATCTCCAACAATATAGATCTCGATCCGAGTACAAATCTAGAACTTGGCTTAAAAATTGGTTCAAGCCCTGTGGACAGGAGCTTTCTGGCGCTCTTGTTCAAACAGACTAATTATATCTCCGAAAGTATTTGTTTCTCAGAGATGGGAATTACATAAATGGATTCTTGTGAAAGAACTTCATCTTAGCAGAAATTGAATTCAAACATCATAGAAGAATTTAAATTCAACAAGAGTGCCAAAAATTATCAATCCAAAACCTATAGACAAGTTCTACCCAACAACGAACTCATCCGAGATATTCATTCCTCAATTCTATGATGAACGATAATATATATTCTTTCCTCAAATCTAGTCCAATACACCAATATTCCAGTTTTGTTTTTACTGGAGATATTCTGAACACAATATTATTAACTTACCATTACCATTCCCATCATCATATGGATTGACCATCAGCATGAAAATATCAACCAACAAAAAGTATGATATCATATTATAATTCTCATAATTCTACGATTGTTGAAATGAATTAGACAATATCATGTCTCAGGAAAATAAGTTGACATTATAAAAATTTATAGATAGAATAATTATATCATTCTGTGAAAACGTAGAAATACGATTTATTATTGAAATTTTGAAAAATCATACCTCCGAAAGTATTAGCTTGTTAGAGATAAAAATGATATCAATGGATTTTTATGGTAAAACTGCATGTTGAAAAAAATTTAATTTGGAATTTCTTATGTAAAAAAAATTTTTTTTTTGTTACTCTGAAACCATCTGGTCGATTTCACCCAATAACGAACTTAGCCGAGATATTTATCTCCCAAACCTACTCTGAAAATTTCAACTGTCTAGCTCATTCCGTTCGAGAGTTATCGTGCCTACGACCGGCCGAGCAGAATGAATTTCGACCACGGATTCTTGATCAGTGAGTCGAACCAAATCGTTTAAGACCATTTTCATCGAAAAATTCGAAAATTACAGACATTTGGGCAAATTGATAAGCACTCTGTTCCGAGGAACAAGAGCGCCAAAAATGAGATTTGAAGGACCTCGCGAAATCTGCAATGATCAATGTCTGATGGATAGTTTCTAAGTTTTTTTAATACATTTACATTTAAAATTTTCTAGTCATATGATTCTTTCGGAATTTTGTCCAAGTCGGTATTTTTCAACTAACTACCTAGTGTTAAATCGATCAGATCTGTATTTTTCGAAATATTGCGAAAACTAAATTTCAGATGGTTATAACTCCGAAAATACTCAGATGATTTTACCCATTAACGAATTTAACTGGCGTATGTAGACTCCAAACCTACCCTGCAACTTTCAGTTATCTAACTCATTTCGTTGAGGAGTTATCGCCTTACGGACGGCCGGATGGAATCGATTTCGACCACGGATTCTTCATCAGTGAGGCGAAACTAATCGTTTGAGACCATTTTCGGCCAAAAATTACAGACATTTGGGCCAATTTATAGGCACTAAGTTCAGAGAAACAAGCGCGGCAAAATAAAGGCATTTGAGCAAAACAATGATGATTCTCTGTGTCAAAGCGACCTCGACCTGAGTTGAGCCGATGTTAAAACAATAAAAAGAATCACCTTAGTGAAATTAATTGAAGAGGAATCATCGCATGGAATTAATCAAAATCTATCTCGGATACGATGCATTGAGAATAGCGTAACATACCAATCTAGTAGGCGAGAGGGAGAAACAAACTATAAATAGGCGACGCCGGCCGTCAGTGTTTTGTTTTAACTTGCGTCTTGCGAATCCGGCGTCTGTGTTTTATTGTTTGTGTGATTTTCCGATCATGGCTATCTTGGACAAATTGGTGAGTAGCGCTTGATTGATGATTCATTTAGTGGTTCAAAAGCAATAGAAAAAAAAAATCTTTTTTGTGCGGATTCCAAATGAATCTGACAGATAGTTTCTGAAATTTAACATTTTTGAAGAGAAATTTCAAATATTTTCGAAAAAATAATTTTACTTCATTTTTTTTGAGAAAAAAAATTTTTATTGTATTTGCAAGAAAAATAATTTTTTATAGTTATCAAATACTACCTAAACTCTGCAAAAATTTGCGGGTCAGCAATCTACAACTAATTATCAACTTTAAACTTGATCGCAAATGAATTTTTTGAGTTATTGAGGAAATAACAACAACAAAACTACAGGTGGATATAACTCCTAGAACGTTTGGCTCATTATACCCATTAACAAATTTAACCGCCGCATTTGGAGTCGCAAGCTACTCTGAAAATTGCAAGTACATAGCTATCTCTTTCCGCTCGAAAGTTATCGTGGCAAGTATTGATTTTTAATCCACTTTAGAGAACTTTAGAGAACGTCTCCTATTGATATTTTTCAGTGTCCCAACATATCGTTTACGAGAAAATCGAATTCATAGCAACAAATAAATCGTTTACTGAGATATGTAGTTTCGAGACAAGACTTATTTTCTGTTATGATGAAAAATCTCTGTAGATGATTAATCAGCTATCTCCTTTTATCATCAGCCTTCAGGTACATACAAAATTTCGGCGAATTTCTGTTGAGAAAAATTTATTTTCGTTTCAGAAGAAATTATTCCCTTGAAATTCCACATGATCCGTGAAGTCGTTTTTGTAACCCTAAATTACAACTTCTAAGATCTGTAGTTTTAATTCCAAATGGGTATACCTCCGAAAGCATAGCTGGATTCTACCCATTCAACTAAATTCTTATGATGCAGCATTTAATTATATTCCACTATTGAAACACTGAACTTTAACTTAACTTTCATTCAATTGTTTCCACTAGATCATACTCAAGTTGATCATCGCCCATTCTTGAATATTATTTTTGAAATTTCCATAAATATTCATTCATTTCCAAGAAAATCTCAAATCGTATAGTTGAAATGTGATTCCAATACAAGGAGTAATCATAATAAATAGCAGGTAACGTTCACAGAAACTCATGGTATCATAGACTTTATATTTATATCTGCATTCGTTGTTCGCATGCGGCATTGTCAAACTGTGCACCAGGTTTTGATATATTATTCAATCGAGGACTATCTGCACCTTGTGGAAAAAGGCAAGTTTGGCTAGGTAGATAACACCAATTCAAGGCCATCATAGATCAGGAGTGGATCAACCCAAATAAAGCAAATATTCTCTCATTTCTATCAGATTTTACATACAATGTTGAATATCTCAAAAACGATGCATTTTAGGGGAAAATTCCTAAAATGATTGAAGATTCTTATGATGAACTTTACCTGCTTTTATTATGTTAATTTCATTTAGTTTTATGAATCCAAGAGTATAACTAGGAAACCAGTGGAAGTAGGAAAACACTGTTAATTGGATACTATGTCTCATAGTTACAGAAAACGTTGCACCAAAATACATTTCATTCTGAACATCCATGTCAAAGCAACAAAAGAAAAACTGACTTTTTCTGCAAATTTCAACAGCATGTATCTTTTTACCTGAGCCGAATCTGGAAAAATAGTAAATGAAAAAAGTGTTTTAATCGATGACAGAAATCTATGGTTAAAATTCATGTACAACTTTAAGACTCGCTTGGAAGGTTATTGAAATCCTCATATGAAATACATGGAGACCCAGACATTGGACTAAGCGCGAAACCTCACCCATCTCATTGCATCAAAATAAAATTTCGAACTCAACAAATATCTCATTTATTGTTCATCAAATTGAGAATAGATAGAATTGTTTCTTAACTAATTGGCAATTCAATATCAAAACAATGAACAATGGTATTGCATACACCGCTGTAGGGTCTTAAGAAGTTAAAATATTACATGATAGTTTTGAGGGACTCCATGCTAATTAATATGGAAATGGAGTTTACAATCGTTTCAGTTGAGTTACGATTCCCTTCATGAAAAAATTTCAGATGATGGGTGGTTACAATATACAGGCTGTTCGATAATTTTGTCGGAAAATTGAAACCAAATATTTCTCTCGCATCTGGCATTTTGCCAATATCATATTCCTGTATTTCACCAATTTTTTATCAAAGGGACGTCAGGAGCTTTAGGGCACTTGTTGATTCAATGATCAATCTATTCCAATTATTCGTAAGACTGTACACCAATGAAATAATTGTTTATTTAAGATCCAAGTACTGGAAATTGTTTATAATTCAAGATCTTGCAGAAAATGCTGCAACTGCAAAATTTCCAATCAGTTGCGTCTTATTCCAGGAAATTCTTTGTACTCAATAAAATTTCATCCTTAACAAGAACAGATAATCGAAGTGTCAAAATATAATTTTCAACAGAAATGTTACTGCGGGACGTCCTCCAAGATCTATAAGATTCTTATTATAATTTTATTCAACAACTCATGTCTTGTTTTGGGCAAAAAAATATATATGAATGTCATAATAATAATATTCTCGAGATTTGTTATGCAAGTCAGCTCTTTCATGCCCACCCGAGCTCAACTCCAAGCGTATACTAATTGCCTATTTTGAGTGGATTCGACTGCATTAATAATTCGTTCCATTAAGTTTTCTTGATTATTAATTTACACTGTGTAATCAAGTTGTTTAAAAACTTTTAATAGGAGATGGATTGGTCGGCTTGGTCAGGTGCTATGGCCTGCGGGATCACCTGACTTGTACCCTTTGGATTATATTGTATGGGTTTTTTGGTCTGCAACATATACAGGATTCGACTGCATTAATAATTCGTTCCATTGAGTTTACTTGATTATTAATTTACACTGTGTAATCAAGTTGTTTAAAAACTTTTAATAGGAGATGGATTGGTCGGCTTGGTCAGGTGCTATGGCCTGCGGGATCACCTGACTTGTACCCTTTGGATTATATTGTATGGGTTTTTTGGTCTGCAACATATACAGGGTGATTAACAGAGTAGGGTCAAATTTAACGACTTTTATTTCCGGACATTTTATTGTTTTTTTTTTGTCTTTTTATGCCTTCAATACAAGGTATCGCCACCACGGACATCAATGACCACCTGACATCTTCGCTGCATACTCTCAACGAGGGTGTTGAGCATATCTTGAGGAATTTCATTCCATAAACGAGGCAGTAGTGCTTTGAGGTCATTCAATGTTTCTGGTGGAGGTTGGTGATCATCCAGTCTTCTTTGTAGCATATCCCATGCATGTTCTATATAGTTTAAGTCTGGCGAATGCGGAGGTATTGGTAAATGTGGAATACCATGCTCGTCTCGCGCATTGTCTACTACTGCTGCACGATGTGGTCTTGCGTTATCGTCAAGAAATTGGAAAGCTTCACCAATGGCAGCATGAAAATTGGGCACTAAGTTGCCAATGACATGTTCCCTATAATGTAAAGCAGTCATATTGCCAGGACAAAAGTGATGGTCTGTGCGCCCGTTGTAACATATCCCAGCCCATACCATAACAGAGCCTCCTCGAAATGGATGAACCTCTTGCACATGACGGCGATTTCGGGGTATACGCGGCATAGTCCATACCCTTATTCTTCGAGAATCTGAAAATCGACCGTATCTGGTTTCATATGTGAAAAGTACACTACGCCATTGGACGTTCAGATTAACATGCTGCCTGGCCCATTCTAATCTTTGTCGTTTATGCTCACGTGTTAACGGAACACCCCTCAATGGACGTCTAGAAGCCAGGTTAATCTCCCCCAAACGATGTCGGATGGTTTCAATGGAAATATCAGGACCATTGGCATTTAAAAGTCGATTTCTCAGCATCCACATGAAGAAAGAGGATATCTCCTCGCCGAAATGGTGACAAAACGGTCTTGTGCGGGTGGTGTTTTTCTCGGTCCACCAACCCTATGTCTTTCCTGAACCGAACCTGTCTCATTGAACCTATTCCAGAGCCGCGATATTACACTTTGCGATACTTGAAATGTTTCTGCCACATCGACTTGAGTGAGGCCACCCTGTAGCATACCGATAGCCCTATTAGCCTCGGCGTTTGTTAATTTACGTCATGGCATCTTAAAGAAGCTCGTGAAATTTACTAAGTTCGATATCGCTAAGAGACTGACAATAAATTAACTGCATATTGAAACGCTAAATCTTACGAATAATGTGAAAAACTGCCAAACTCAAGAAAAAAGACGACCAGGTGGTGAAAATATGCATTCAAATCGAATTAATAGGTTTTTATTGGCAGTTGATCAAGTTTTTGATATTGTCTTTGAAATGTTACGCCCCTCAGAACAACTTAATATGATATCCCTAACTCTTGTGGAGCAGATTATATTAATCAATAAGTAAAAGAGTGTACTGAAGCTCTTGACTGCTTTCAAAATATTTATTCAGTTCTCCGGATATATAAATTGTAACCAGCATAACTGCTTGAAAAGTGGTCAGTTCCCAAACTCTCTTATTGCAGTTTCTAATCGAGAAGAAATCTTTTCACCAATGTAAATCGTGGCAAAGGTAAATACATAAGTGGAAAAACAAGAAATCAGATTAATATGAATAATTCCGATCTTGATTTAACGAATGCATTTGTGATAACCGCGTAAATTGAAATCGCTGACGCAATTAGAACATTACTAACTTTCGCCGTCAAAATCAAGATCATATCATGACAAGTTTTGCTTTCAACGTAATTGGACTGCGAATGCCTCAGCTAGCAGGAAATTCAAACATTTCCTGAAAAATATTCCGCAACTTGTATGTTTGCGATCGATAAAAAATCATGTACTCTTCTAGGAAGTGCCTATATTTAGACATATGTTCGCCTATTCAGCGTTCGTTTTCAATAGGATTCGTTTGATTCTATAATATTCATTCCCATATAATTACTGTGTTAAGCAAAAACTCAAAATCTGCATTATTAATTAAATTTACTGAAATTTGATGTCCGATGATATTTGTCGTATTATCAAACCAGTTAACAATACCATTGGTATTGTTGTTAATATCAAATCAGTATATTTGAGATTGTTGGTTCAAGCCCTGTGGACAGGACCTTTTTGGCGCTCTTGTTCAAACAGACAAATTATATCTCCGAAAGTATTGGTTTCTCAGAGTTGGGAATTATATCAATGGATTCCTATGATAGAAATGAATAAAAGAAATTAAATTTAAAAAAATGTCGTTTAAAAAAAATGCTTCAAAAATTATCTTATAAAAATGGGTTCAAGCCCTGTGGACAGGAGCTTTCTGGCGCTCTTGTTCAAACAGACAAATTATATCTCCGACAGTATTGGTTTCTCAGAGTTGGGAATTATATCAATGGATTCTTATGAAAGAACTTCATCTAAGCAGAAATTGAATTCGAACATCATGGAAGAATTTAAATTCAACAAGAGTGCCAAAAATTATCAATCCAAAACCAATAGACGAATTCTACCCAACAACGAACTCATCCGAGATATTCATTCCTCAATTCTATGATGAATGATAATATATCTTTCCTCAAATCCACTCCAATACTCCAATACACCAATATTCCAGTTTTGTTTTTAGTGGAGATATTCTGAACTCAATATTATTAACTTACCATTACCATTCCCATCATCATATGGATTGACCATCGGCATGAAAATATCAACCAACAAAAAGTATGATATTATATTATAATTCTTACAATTCTACGATTGCTGGACAATGTCATGTCTCAGGAAAATAAGTTGTCATTATAACAATTCATAGAATACACACAGAATAATTATATCATTCTGTGAAAACATAGAAATACGATTTATATTGAGAGTTTGAAAAATCATATCTCCGAAAGTATTAGCTTGTTAGAGTTAAAAATGATATCAATGGATTCTTATGGCAAAACTGCACATTGAAAAAAATTTAATTTGGATTTTGCCATGTAAAAAAAAAATTTTTTTTTGTTACTCCGAAACCATCTGTCCGATTTTGCCCAATAACAAACTTAGCCGAGATATTTATCTCCCAAACCTACTCTGAAAATTTCAACTGTCTAGCTCATTCCGTTCGAGAGTTATCGTGCCTACGGCCGGCCTGCCGGCCGGACCGGCTGGACAGAATGAATTTCGACCACGGATTCTTGATCAGTGAGTCGAACCAAATCGTGTAAGACCATTTTCATCGAAAATTACAGACATTTGGGCAAATTGATAAGCACTCTGTTCCGAGGAACAAGAGCGCCAAAAAACTAGAACAAGAGGTGTACCAGAAATAATTTTGACATTTATCTCTCATAGGAAACTAAGATGACATGTAAAAACACAGATCATATAATAATTCATAGATACAATAATTAAGTACAGCATTCTATGAAAACATAAGAAGTACAGAAGTACGATTTATTCTTGAAATTTCGAAAAATCATATCTCCGAAAGTATTAGCTTGTTAGAGTTGAAAATGATATCAATGGTTTTTTATGGTGAAACTGCATCTTAAAAGGAATTAAATTTGAAATTTGTGTTGTAAAAAAAATTCGTGTTTTCGTTTCTCTGAAACCATCCGGCCAATTTTACCATATTGCAACCCGATCAAAAGAAAACTTCGCATGCATATTTAAGTCATTATTCTACAAATTGATGCTAAATTTCAGATAGATCGAGTGATGAAATGTTTTTACTAAAACGGGCCATAACTCCGAAACGGCTTGGTGGATATCGCCCGTTAACGAACTCGTTTGAGATAAGTACGCTACAAACCTACCCTACAAATTTCAATCTTCTAACTCCATTCGTTCGAGAGTTATCGTGCCTATGGCACAGTCAAATCGTTAAAGACCATTTTCAGCCAAAAATTCGAAAATTACAGACATTTGGGCGAATTGATAAGCACTCTGTTCCGAGGAACAAGAGCGCCAAAAATGGAATTCAAAAGAAGAGCATTAATTAAATTATTGTTAAAAACAATAAATTAATTAATGCCAGACCAAGAAATTATGTTAAATCAACGGACTAGCATAGACCAATGTTAAGAAAAATCCAGTGTTTCTTCAGACCGGTTTCAACCTTACTAGGACTCATCAGTGAAGCACAATACAACGATGATGAGAAAAACACTACGAGGTTCATTTCCTAGGATTAGTGGTAGCTTTCCCTTAAAGCGATATTCTGTTTTTCTGAAAGAAATTATTTATTTGGAATTATCGATTTGTATTTACAAGTTGGAACAACCTGATCATGCTAATGTTTTTGGCACACGAGCATTATTTCCTCGTTTTGCGTCTTATCTTAAAGATAACAACGCCCGCATTCACCTTGACACAGAGCATAAAACTGGTTAGGTTCCATTAAACAGAGATCCTTGAATTAGTATACAATTTTAAAATCAAATGCGGAATGAATTATGGAGGAAATAAACGAAATTTACCACGGATTAACTCACCATGTTACATGTTCTGAAATCTCCACTTCTGATGGTCGGAAGTCGTCTGGACGCCGGTCGAGTTCGTTAATGGGTATAAAACAACCATTAGGCCCGGGTATATACCCGTTTTCCGAATATGTCCGATACAACAGTTCCGATCGAATTATTTGGTATTTAGGTGAAAAGAAACGATTTTATAAGGTTTATCGGAATCTTGCCACTAGAAGCGTCTATTCCAATAGTGTCCGACCGAAACTGGTATTTCAGCCGAAACCGAAACCGAAACCGAACTTTCGGCCAGGCTCTCAGTTTCGGCTGAAACCGAAACCGAAACTTTATATTTCATACTGAAATCTACTGTATTTTTTACAATTTTATTCGCATACACTAAAATAGTTAAGGAGTGTTAAATGAAATAAAAAGACATTTTTTTTGAGATCTTTATTTATTATTTTTGTATTACCAAGTTATCAAAATAATCAGTCGAAGTATACAGGGTGATTTCAAATCAGACGTGAACCTTGGAGGAGGTGTTAGTATGGATCATTTCCTGTGGTTTTTGCCATTTTTATTGAGGACCACAAATCAACGGTTTCCCAGATATTTGAGTACTGGTTCTGTTGATGAAGGATTAGTATGATATAAGATATAAGAAGCAAATAGAGGAAAATAACGAATTCAATATTTTTTTCTTGCAACTAAGCTCGAGATTACATTAGAAAATGTATTCATAAATTATTTTCCACTATTCCATAAGCTAGCACGTGCCTTCTTTCTGATGTCTTCAGTTGTTATTTTCCGCCTGAAATTTACTCACGCTGTCTTTTGATACACATTCACTATTTTAAATGCCGGACATTCAAAAGGTTGCTTATAAAAAATCTGCTGAAACGAAACTAGTTAAGCAATATAACGAAATCTTTTAGAGAATGAAGAAGGAATTTGGCAAGTTTTTAAAATAATTTTGGCATACAAAATTGTGAAATTTGCAGACAAATTGATATTAGAAATTGATTTTTCCTTTATTCATATACCACATTTCTTTTCTGATGAAAATAAACCAAAATTATCACCAAATTTGGTCAACGTAGAAAAAATTGACGAAATATGTACTATAAGTTCAGAAATCTTTTAAAAATCACCCGAACTCCAAAAACCGTTGATTTTCGGTTATTAATAAATATGGATTAAACAACAGCTAATGAGTCATACTCCAAGTTTCCCGTCTTATTTGGAATCAACCTATGTAATCTAATTAATAATCATTAAAGTGAATTCTCATGAATTCTCAGTCTTAACAAAGATAGATCACAATAACTCGTACGACAATTATGTATACCTACATATAACTCCTGGCCAAACGACCAGGATAATTCACGAACATTCAAGTTTCGGCCCAGCCGAAAGTTTCGGCCATTTTGGGCCGAAACTAGATTTCTTGGCCGAAACTGGCCGACCCGAAACCGAACTTTCGGTCGGTCACTAATTCCAAACAAATTCGCAGAAATTTGGAAAAGCACTCACGTGAGCTCAGACTGTTTTGGCGCGCTTATTCAAATGCACTCACCCATTCAGGTACTAATCTCGTTCGAGGCTACAGTGCTGTCAAAAAATAATATTGTATTTTCTCAATATTTCCAACAATATACAGATCCGATCAAGTTTGCATCTAGCAACTTTGCTGTAAAACAAGGTTTTTAAGGCACTTGCAAAATTTCAGCGATATCTGATGGATAGTTACAAAATTTGATTAAATATTTTTTTAAAATTATCTAGTTATACGATCCCTACTAAAGATCCCATAAGTTTTCGTGCCGGTATTTTTCTACTTGATATCGATTTCAATTCGATCATATCAGTATTTTTCGAATTATTGGGAAATCAAAATTTCAGATTTTCCCATTAACGAACTCAATCGGTGCAATCAGACTCTAAATCTACCCTACAAATTTCAAATGTCTAACTCATTTGTTCATTAGTTATCGGGCAGAATTCAGTTCGGCCTCGAAACTGAACGTTTGAGACCATTTTCGGCCAATAATTCGAAAATTACAGTCATTTGGGCTAATTACAGCTACAGCCCTGAACAAAGCGTTCAGGGCAATGAGCGCACCAAAAATGACGAAATAAGCGAAAAGTATCAAAATGGATATTATCACAGCACACAACTCACAATTGTTTATATTTCAATATTTTTAAAAGCAAAATATAACACTTTTACATTAATCAGTTTTCCTTCGATTCTATTTGTGAAAATGTGAATATCTTTGTAATATCGTAAGAATTTATTAATTAGAATTCAAATGAAGGAATAAACACTGATGGCCTATCGATATCTTATATGGTCGTAGAGAGCTAAAAAATTGACTGATGTATTAATTTTGGATAGAAAATCGATTATTAATATAATAATTATCAATATTTCGACGACTTTCATGATACAACGACAGTCTGGTCGACGAAAATAACATCGTTCGCTAGAAACTGCACGAAAACTCTGTGTATTCTATTAATATTCTGATGAATATTCTGCTGTTCGATTGGAATGAAACTGGTTCACTGGTTTAGTTTTATTTTTTCAATATTTTTACAAATAACTCGAGAAATACTGATCCAATACAGTTTAAATGTAGAACTTCGCTGTAAAATTAGGTTCTGAAGATTCTCGCTAGTGCCGCAAAATTTCAGCGATATCTGACAGAAATATTCTGAGATACAGATACAATAACCCCGAAAATTCTATTCTATTTCTTCGACAAATGTGAAGAAGGTAATTGGTTTAACGACTTGAAGATTGAAACTAGCAAGTAATAGTTGATTTGATTTGGAAGGGTTGAAGAGATGTTCGGCTTATCTAGCCATCAGAGTGACCTTGCAATTTGCAAGTATAATTAAAAAATGGGAATCCGACAATTGTCCCATTGTTTCATATCAGGATAAGTCGAATTTATTCAGGTATTCAATACGTGATCTAATTAGTGAAAAACGTGTTTTTATTTTAAATCAGTTTCTGTTTGTAAAAATATGCTATTTTGTTTGTAAAAATATGCTATATGGTATTCAATACGTGATCTAATTAGTGAAAAACGTGTTTTTATTTTAAATCAGTTTCTGTTTGTATAAATATGCGGTCGAAATGAAGATAACATAATAAACTTAAGTTGGCGTGCACATATGTCATGGGGTTTGAAAGATTAGCATTTTAGCGTTAAAACGGTGACGTCATATTGAAAATGTCAGAAAAGGCTCGAATTCGAAGAATCACAGAGTTTCTTCGACATTTCACGACGTTGGAACAACGCAACGGGATGAAATTCCTTTGAAAACTATCAAATTACACGATAAAAATTTTGAACCGCGATTGTCTATCGCTGGAGTGACTAATTCGGTGACTTCAGCGAAGTATTTGACTGAACTAATCGTTTTGTAACGAACGAACTCCGAAAGAATGGAGTAACAATTTACTTGGGGTACAAACGTAAACAGAAAAGTTTTATTTGGTAGTTATTATGACATAAATGCAAAAAATCCTTAAAAAATTTGTATATGCGATACCTGCTTATTATTGGAACCAAAATATATAAATTATTTTAGAAAAATGAGGTTTTTGGTGCTCTTGTTCCTCGGAACAGAATGCTTAACAATGTGCCCAAATGTCTGTAATTTTCGATTTTTGGCTGAAAGTGGTCATTTTGGTTCGACCCACTGATCAAGGATCCGTGGTCAAAGTCAATTCCGTCCGGCCGCAACCACTATAATTCTCGAACGGAATGAGCTAGGCTGTAGAAATTTTCAGAGTAGGTTTGGGAGATAAATATCTCAGATAAGTTAGATATTGGGCCTGGTGGTTTCGGAGTAACGAAAAAATAATGTTTTATTTGCATTACAAATTTCAAATTATTTTTTTTCAAGATGCAGTTTCATCATCAGAATCCATGGATATCATTCTCAACTCTAACAAACTAACTCTTTCGGAGATATGATTTTTCAAAATTTCAATAATTATTCTTAATTCTATGATTTCATAGAATACTCGAATTATAATTTGCTGATGTATTTAAATCGAACATGAGGTGAGTTTAGAATTTATTTTCGAAAATTTTCGAAAATTGACGCATAGAAGCCAAATTAAAAAAAGATTACAGCACGCGATGTTCCCAAGCGGTCACAAATCCAAGTAGCTACTAACCACGCCCGACGCTGCTTGGCTTCAGTGTTCGGACGGTATCTAGCATATTCAGTGTGGTATGGCCGCAAACAATATTTCTTCTCTAACTCTGCAATTATATTTATTATGCAGTTCTATCATAAGAAACCATTGATATCATTCCCAACTGTGAGGATCCAATATACTGTCGGAGATATGATTTGTCAAAGTTTGAACCAGAGTGCCGAAGCTCGATATCAATGAATTCTTATGATGAAACTGCATCTTAAAAAAATTTGATTTCGAAATTTGTAATGTAAAAAAAATGTTTTTTTCGTTACTCCGAAACCATCGGCCTGATAACAAACTTAACCGAGATATTTAACTCCCAAACCTACTCTGAAAATTTCAACTGTCTAGCTCATTCCGTTCGAGAGTTATCGTGCTAACGGAATGCCAGCCGGCATAATCGATTTCGACCACGGATTCTTGATCTTGATTCGAAAATTACAGACATTTTGGCAAATTGATAAGCACTTTGTTACCAGTAACAAGAGCGCCACAAATGGATATGGTGGTTCAATCGACATTTTCTGCACGAACTTTCAAAAACTATGGTTTTGAAGCTTCATAATACTTAAGTTAACGGATAAACATTTAGATCTAATTGTTCATTATAAAAAAATTACTATGTTTTTCTCTATTTATTTGCACTATTTCCCAGTCATTTAGTTGCGCATCTTTATTCAAATTATGTCCAATTTTGAAACCCAGTTCAAACTTAATTTTGTTGTGTTGGTAGTTCCTTAATTATTGTTCAAAAATTCCAACTCTTTTTTCCTATACATAATTTATCCACAAGTATTCAATTCTATTTATGTTGAACTGAAATATGCCTCAGCATTTCTTAGTAATTCGATAACTCGTCTACGTAAATGACCGTTTAAAAATCACGAGAATTACCGGGTTCCTATTAGAAAGCCGGTCGAACAAGGAAGAATACTATCATTCCAGATATGATTATTTTTTCGTCAATTGTCCACTTGTGCACCGCAGAAACTCAATACAATTTCTCGATACTTATACCAATTATTATGAGACTATCAGGCGTAACCATGTTTCATGGATGTATTGGGGAGTGAATAGAAAGTATGAAAGATTGGTACCTCGATCAAGTTCACTATCAATAGGCTTGTTTTGGTTCGCAGTAGAGACAGTTCCGAATCGGTTCTAAAGAGTGGGACAAACGTAGCGTGTGCAAGATTTCGCCCAGTCACGCAGGTCCAAGTACAATAAACGACTGTGTGACTACTTTGAACTGTTCTAGGACAGTCCGAATTGCGAACCAAAACAAGCCTATTCAAAACCATTGAACTATACAGTGTTTATTTTATCGAGAGTGAAAGGACAAGTAATCGGAAGTCTATTTTGCATGTGGATGAGTAAGGGGTTTAGACGTTTCCTATCTGAGAATAGTATATTCTAAAAGTTGCAGTATGGGCTGATATTAAAACACGAATGCGAAATTCGAAAACGAGCGACGAAGGAGCGAGTTTTCGTACGCATGAGTGTTGAAATTGCCTTCTGCAACGATTATTAGACGATATTTTCTCTATTTCAGTCAAACTTTGTAAAATACTGTTGAAATTTAATGAAAAATTAGGATTATACATCCTAGTGACTTTTGTATTGTATCTTGGTAGTTGGTGTGACTGTAACGAAAGTTGACAGATCATGGAATTTGAATTGTATACGTAGAGCATGGAGATCAGATTTAACAGTTTCCCAATTTCATGAATGATTCAAAATTAGCAATAAGGAAATCTCTAGTACCTTATTTTCTTATGAAAATAAAACCTTTCCTCTCAACAATTATTTCACCCTATCTAGATTATCTTATATTGACAATAATTGACGTGTGTTGAAATTTGATAGGATCGAATGTCAGTGCTGACTACCACAAAACGAAAAATATTACTAGAAACAATGCGGGAATGGGTTCATTCCAGCACTGTTTTTAGTGCTGGAATGAACTCATTACGATACTGAAATAGAGAAATATTGTTCTATGCCAACAAAAAATATTGTGTGCTAGCAACAAGCCCTGGTCAAATAATTAGATGAATCTATAGGATACCTAATTTAACGCTGTTTTAAATTAGTTCCTTCATATTAAACTACAAATAATTGAATATACAGGGCGATTCAAAACACGAGGCGAGAAAGTAGGAACGTATACAGGCTAATATTCTTGATAAAAAATGTAGAATAAAATTTTTGGATTTTGGCTTTGTTTCCGAGATATCAGACTTCAGTTTCTGCATGTCATCAATTTTCAGCTTTAATAAATAATATAAAAAAATTGGTTCAAGCACTGACGTGAAGTCAGGAGCTTTGGCGCGTATGTTCTATTGTCCATTCTTCTTTATTGGAAGGCCCTCAATCGAATTTACCATGGCAAATTATGTTGTCCATTTTCCTGTATTAGACACTTAATTCTAATTTACCATGGTAAATTCGAATTAAGAGTGTCCAATACAGGAGAATGGACAATAGAACATACGCGCCAAAGCTCCTGACTTCACGTCAGTGCTTGAACCAATTTTGTTTTTCATAATTTTTTTTAAATTTTCTAGGGGTACGGTTCTTACAAAAATTTTTTTTGTCATTTTTTTCAAATATTCTAGGTGTACGGTTCTTATAAAATTCCAAACACATCTTTATGTTGATTTTCTACTGATAGTTACCAAGCTTCAATTCCATCGAATCTTTATTTTTTGAGTTATCGAGGAAATAATATTCCAGGTCGGTATAACTCGGAAACCGTTAAACGGATTATGCCCAAAAACGAACTTTGCTCTCCCATTCGGATACGCAACCTACCCTGAAAATTGCAAGTCCCTATCTCCTTTTGTTGAAAAGTTATCGAGGCAAAATTATTACTCGGAAACCATTGGGCCGATTATACCCATTAATGAACTTGTCTGTCGTATATTGTGATGCGCCACCTACCCTGAAAATTTCAAGTCGCTAGCTTTTTTCGTTCTCAAGTTATCGTGGTAACTGCCGGACGGCCGGCCGGACAGAATCAAATTTGACCTCGAATTCTTCATTGGGGAGTCAAACTAAATCGTTTCAGACCATTTTCGTCAAAAAATTCGAAAGTTACAGACATTTGGGCAAAAGGATAACGCGATGTTCCCCAGAACATACGCGCAAAAATACAAAAATAAATAAATCAAATGTTCAAAAATATCACCATTAGCATATTTACAGGCTTGGAAACTCAAAATGAGGGAATCATATAGTAATGGCATGTTTTGCCTATTTGAGGGAATTATAGCATAAAATTAGCCACACTTTGCACGATTGCAAACACTAGCTAACTGTTACGTCTGCTAACATTTTGCATTACTTACATTTGTGGTTGTTTGCTACCAGAAACAACCTGGTTGCTTTCTGTTTACGTCAAACAAGCAAACATTCTCGGATATTTGTTTGCTGTCATTTGTACGTTGTGACTTGTGAGAAAATTGGATTGCTCTACAAAGGTTGAAGCTTAACAAGAAATGCTATCCGCAGTTATCTTTTCGTAAAAAGGGTTTCAAGGGTGAGACCACACACGGTAAACTAAAACCCAGTTAACTCAATAGACAAAGATTCACGCGAGCTCCTTTGTTCAGAAAAACAGATCTACGTTTCCCAAAATGTGACGTCATGAGACGTAATAAATACTAACTCCTCTTGACATTGAACTTGAACGACCTCGAACATCATCCGCGTTACCTGAAAAAGATGCAGGTTCGCGAAACTAATTTATCGCAACGTCGATCACGATCTCGTTATTAAAACCGGAGAAGACGAATTTTTATTGCGCAACATCGTTTATTCCCGTATTAATGGGCCTAGTTTCCAAACAATACAATTCCGTCCGAAATTGCAGCCATTGTCTTACATGCGAGAAGTAATTTTTTCGGAACGTGCGTAGGTTATATTGCAAATTGTCATTCGGTGAAATTTACCGTCTCGCCCAATGGAAGGTACGTAAAAACGCAGCAAATTTTACAAGTTGTAGTCATTTTATCCAACTCTATGGTTAAAGCATAGAATAGACATACAACAGAACCTAGAATTTAGTGTTCCTTATTCAGTCGTTCATTTGTGAAGAGGAGATATCTCGATTACTCCTTGTGTGTGTTCCTGTAGTGTAGGGAATACAATTTTACTCTTTTTGGCGCTCTTGTTCCTCGGAATAGAGTGCTTATCAATTTGCCCAAATGTCTGTAATTTTCGAATTTTTCGATGAAAATGGTCTTAAACGATTTGGTTCGACTCACTGATCAAAAATCCGTGGTCGAAGTTCATTCCGTCCGGCCGGCCGTAGGCACGATAACTCTCGAACGGAATGAGCCAGACAGTTGAAATTTTCAGAGTAGGTTTGGGAAATAAATATCTCGGCTAAGTTCGTTATTGGGCGAAATCGGACTGATGGTTTCGGAGTAACAAAAAAAAAATTTTTTTACATAACAAATTCCAAATTTAAGTTTTTTCAATATGCAGTTTTACCATAATAATCCATTGATATCATTTTTAACTCTAACAAGCTAATACTTTCGGAGATATGATTTTTCAAATTTTCAATAATAAATCGAATTTCTACGTTTTCACAGAGTGATATAATTATTCTATGTATAAATTTTTATAATGTCAACTAATTTTCCTGAGACATGGCATTGTCTAATTCATTTCAACAATCGTAGAATTATGAGAATTATAATATGATATCATACTTTTTGTTGGATGATATTTTCATGCCGATGGTCAATCCATATGATGATGGGAATGGTAATGGTAAGTTAATAATATTATGTTTAGAATATCTACCAAAATCAAAAGATATACCAAAATTCCGTTGAAGTTGGCAGGCAGCACTTAGGGAACGTATGTCACCAGAAAAATCCTTGGACCAAAAATCGCGTAGACATTCGAGATATGCTCCCATAAAGATGCAATAAATTCTTACTCAATCGAAATCAACATTCTGCTCCTGTACCGACCCTGAAAATCCAGGTGTGGAATTGTCACGAATAATAAATCTAACGTTTAATGTTTATCTGAAAAAAAATCATTCATCATATAAGGTTACAAGGCGAACTTGATACTATTGTAACTAAGACAAGACGTCAACAGACCTGCATAATTCACATTGTTATGATTTTTTTCAAGCGCAATTATCGAGCTTGTGTTATATTATTAGCTAATTCGCGTTAACGCACGAACAGACATGAATATACGCATCAAGTGTTGTAAATTATCTCAAGAATTTTTATTACTTCTTGATTACTGGGCAAATTTCATAAGACCATTCATAAAAAAATCAGGGGA
Organism: Halyzia sedecimguttata; assembly: GCA_937662695.2. Taxonomy (NCBI): domain Eukaryota; kingdom Metazoa; phylum Arthropoda; class Insecta; order Coleoptera; family Coccinellidae; genus Halyzia; species Halyzia sedecimguttata. Next base: position 100,015,007 of record OW569413.2, on the reverse strand, counting down.
CAAGTAGTGTCCCCTGGAAAATTCGAAGATGGAAATTATTAATTTATCTTATTACTTACATAACGAGTGATTTTTTGAGAACTTTCTTTTTGGCAACCCTGTTTTTTACAGCTGACGCGGGACTCGCGCCTTGTGTGACAGTTAAACATGTTAAGTTTGGTCTATAATTTAACTATGAATCGACTTACAATCGAACAACGCTGGCAAATTATTGAATTTTATTATCAAAATGTGTGCTCGGTTAAGAAAGTGTATTGTGCACTTCTTCCATTTTATGGTCAGTTTGGTCGACCTTTTCAGGCAGCTATTCGGAATATTGTGACTAAATTTCGCACCTAATTTACATTATTGGATATTAAACTACCAACACGCATACGTGGAGTGCGGACAGAGGAAAATATCGTAGCTGAATCCGCCAGTGTTAGTGACGACAGTGAATTGTCGATTCGTCGTCATTCGCAGCAATTGGGCCTCTGTCTGGAAAATTTTGCGGAAGGATTTAGATGTGAAACCTTGTGATATACAACTGGCAGAAGAATCGAAGCAGCATGAACTACCACAACGGATAACTTTAAATGAATGGAGGCTGGCAAAGTTGGATGAAGATCCACTTCTTTATCGCTAAATTATGTAGCCGTCTAGATCGTGTGATTTAACGCCTCTAAATTATTTTTTGTGGGGCTATGTTAAGGCTCATGTCTATAGCAAGAAGCCCGCAACGATTGACGTACTGGAAGCAACTATTGAAGAATTTAATCGTGAGATATCGGCCGATATGTTGGAGAGAGCATGCCAAAGTTGGAACCGGCGTATGGCCATTTGAAGCGCAGCCGCGGCCAACATTTACATGAAATAATCTTCATACATTAAATTATATGAATTGTTCTATCGACTCAAATAAAGATTTCATACATTTTTCTGAATTTTATGTGTTTTTTTCTTAAATCAAATCCGAAAGCTCTTAAAAAATCACCCGTTATTAATGTCGTACCTTAGGACACGCACATTGAAAAATGAGTTTATAATTTTAATTTCACTTTTGGTATATTAATCATCATAAGGTCTTTGTTTATCAGGATCTTTCTCCGCCCATGTTCTAGGGAACAACGCTCTGCCGTTGTTACGATAACTTTCGAACGGAAAGAAAAAGCGACTTGAAATGTTCAGGGTAGGTTGCACATTCGAATGCGACGGTTAAATTAGTTAAAGGGCATAATTGGCCAAATGGTTTCGGAGTTGAAATTTTGTTTTCAAACAATACAGATCCAATCGTGTTGAAACTTGGTAACGAGTTGTAGAATGCCGAACAAAGACTTATGCGAAATTTCGTGAGGATCGTATCAGTAGAAAATGTGAAAAAAAAATTATTTTGAATATTATGTATCTCAGAAACTATCCGTCCGATATCGCTGAAATTTTGCAAGAGTCTCATAATACTAATTCTACAGCCAAGTACTAAAACGATCGGATCTATATTGTCGGAGATATTGAAAAATAAGTTCTATAAGGGTTTTATAAGCTCTATGACAAACTTTGATTGATGATAGCTGTGCTTATTCTAAACATTTTTTTTTAATTTACATAGGTCCGATTCGTTTTCGTATAGAAGATACAAGCATTTGAAAAAATATATTGTTTTTCTCGAACAATGTAACGTCTCATCACGTTTTAAGAAAGGTAGATTTGGTTTTCTCAACAAAGGAGCTCACTTGTAAAATTTGAATATTTGTCCCTGGATATAACTGGGTTTTAGTTTGCCATGTGAGGACTACCCCTTGAAAGATAACTTCGCTAAGACCGAGTGTAGAATTTCTTGTTAAGGTTCGACCTTTGTAGAGCGGTTTAGTCCTTTTTCCTGTAAAAGACTTCAGAACAAATGCTAAAGTGCATTCTATAACCGAAGTGTAAGGAAATTTATCGTTTCTTACGACATGGACCATCATGCTATTCATTTTCACTGGTAAATCAAGTAAAGTCAGCTCGGATGAGTGGGACAAATTCCAGATTTCGAATGCCTAAGATTAAACATGCTAGAAGTGCCCTCATTTGTGCTTGCATCCGAAATTTCGGATATATTCCTACTCTATTCAAAAACGACAAATGAGAGTATTATTGTAACTTATCAGGGCAGTTTTCAGATCAAAACACCAATCATTGTTAATATTTTCCTGTTTTTACCCCGATGAAAGAACCTGCTATTTTCCTTCAGTCTAGTGGTTTATATACAATAACACGGCCAGAATTCACTACCACTTCTTACTAAGTTCTCCAAACATTACTATTTTGATCAGTCGCGAAACTACTACTTCCTTTAGTTCTTGTACCAACTATGTAGTACTTTTGTACTTCATCCTTGCTATACATTTCAAATCTTAAAATTATAGAAATTATTCAATATATCCCCATCTATCCGGAAAATATTAATGTAACCAAGCAACTACTTATCTGTCTCTATATGTGGTGGTACACCATCGTGCTCATACGACATATTTTCAGCAATGTTGGGCTCTACGTCTTTAATTAACTCTAAAAGATTGTAAACAAAAAAAAAATCTTCTGTTCATAGGAAAACAATTTTTTAGAATAAGCACACAGCTATCATCTGCCGAAGTTTGTCATAGAGCTGTAGCTGTTCACTTTTGGTATGTTAATTGTAATACAGCCTTTGTTTAGCAGTCTATTTTCTTTTGAACATTTGTAGTATGTACGAATTAAAGCGTATTAGGTACCTAGAGCTATTGGGGCTCTTCAATAATTTTATTGAATTTTCTAAAATTCAGTAGCCATTAGCATTCTTATTACGAGTATGACCCATTATGTTGCTTCAAATTTTTTTCTCTTGGGTGTTTTAAATTTGATACTAAACATTTAATTAGCAATATACCTTTTCAGGTCATGGTGGTATGTATATCATCCATTGTATCCGCTAGAACTATCAGGAATACAGAAGAAATTCAAGCGCAGCCTCGCATTTACCCTGGTTATCTTCAACAAGACGATGAATATATAGAACCCTCTTCCAACCAAGAGCTACCTAGAATAGACAATCCAGTGGTTCCTTTCAACTTGCCAGAACCGAGCGGTGAGCTCAGACCACCCCAGCAAAACTCGCCTGTCACTTTCCTAGAAGTAGCAGCTCCCGCCACAGACCTGACAGCTCCATCTGAGACCCTCTGGAATCCAGACAACAACCCAATCTTCTTTTACGAACTTCCAGCTTCTCTGACCAGGTTGGACACTCCAACCCACAAGTTCCCCAAGAAGTACAATAAAGAAATTCACACCAAAGACAAGGCCCTTTCTTCTCAGCCTAAAATAGAAATCGAGCTTGTGCCTATTGAGGAAAGGGACCTGGTATACAAACAGAAGGAATTGGACAAGAAATTCGACCAATTGGCTAAATTGAGGAACCAAAAAGAACTGGACGACTCGAAGGTAAGGAGAATCTTTACTTTTAGGGACATCCAGTAGAATTTCACTATTTTCGACTGTCAACTTTCTCACTCATTACTTTTTGTTCACCTGGTTAACCATTCATTCTACCAAGGCGTATTCGAATCATAAAGACGACTCTACGCAAGCTGAAACAGGCTACACTGACTACGAAGACCGAGCAGACGCAAGCGTGGCGGCCTCAGGTGACGGATATTCTACAGGACTTAGCCAACAACTGATTTCGGCCGTGGGTATACCACACCATGACAGTACAAGAGACAGACTTACTTTTCACGTTGTTGGACACGATGGACCACATACTTACAAATGGGGTTTTGACACTGGCAAAGGGTAACACTAACAACTTAATTAAAGTATAATAATAATATTCATTGACGGACAAAAAGTCCATTTTTCATACAAGACGGAGAAAAAGTCTCATATAAAAATAAATATTTTACATAAATACTTAATACTCAGGTCAGCATTTTGAAAACTACCAGGTACGACAGATTATATATTAAAATATAGTCAGAACTCAAACCTAAACACAAACAACAAAACATTCACTGATAACGAACCGGAACAACTCGAGGCAATCGTTTTTTATGGGGAAAATAAATGACATGGTGCTAGGGAAAATGTACCCTTACCATGGTACTATCTGGTCCTTTATCGCGGTGTGGGTCTGCTTCCCTTTGAGACTGGCATGGTTCAAGATTATCTCCATTATCTTTTTATTTAAAATTTTCAACTCAATGGTCGATTGTCCGCAGCTGACTAGTAGAGTAGCTTTGAGTGTTCCGTAGGCCAGTACTCGTAATTATCTGCCTTTCCATGTACCATTTTGTCGCACAAACTATGCATAGTTTGTGCAAATTTTTCTCACGAAATTTTGCAAGAATTCTCGCGTCGGCATTCTACAGCCATGTTTAATTGGATCGGATTCGTATTTTTCGAGTTATTGAGGAAGTAACAACCAAATTTCAGATGGGTATAACTTCAAAACCGTTTGGCAGATTATGCCTATTAACAAACTCAAACGTCGCATTTGGATGCACAACCTACCCTAAAAATTGCAAGTCGCTATGTCTTTCCATTCTCAGGTTATAGTGACATAAACAATCTTTCTTAAATTTTCTAGTGATACGATTGTCACAAACGTCTATGTCAGTATACTACAACTAGCTACCCAGTTTAAATTCGATCGGATCTGTATTGGTTGATGACAAAATTATTACTCGGAAACCGTTTGGCCGATTATGCCCACTAACGAACTTGTCTGTCGTATTTGGACGCGCCACCTTCCATGAAAATTTCATGTCGCTATCTTTTTCCGTTCTCAAGTCATCGTGGCAACGACCGGTCGGAAAGAATCAAATTTGACCTCGAATTCATCAGCACTGAGTCAAGCCTAATCGTTTGAGACCATTTTCGGCAAAAAATTCAAAAGTTACAGACATTTGGGCAAAATGTTCCCCAGAACATGCGCGCAACAAACCTAAGCTTTGGCGTTGCTTCGATACTTTCCCGAATTGTTGAATTTATAGTATACAACATTCATAAATATTGTACCAAGCTATTTCAGCTAATTCAAAGTTTAACATCTATAGTTACACTGATCACTGATAACATTCATTAGGAATCAGCAGACCATAGCCGATATATTTCCAAAGACAAAATAATTGTATGACGATTAGATAAAAGACAAGGCCACATTATATACATGAACAAAGGCCAACAGCAGATTCACCCATTTAATACGTTCGATCTTGAAGGTGTATAGTGGCTACATCGCTTCCTTTATTATTTCTACTTGTTAGCAATTTACTGGATTTATTATGCACTTTTCTGCCTCTTACTTTTACCGACATAATAATAATAAACCTAATAATATACAGGGTGTCCCAAGTTCGAGTGCCTATTAGACGTTTCTGGAGAACTGGACATATTTGAAATTTGAAAATTGGCATTATGATATTGCTTGAAATTCTCTACAGAGCTAAAATATTTTCGAAGCCCAAGCACTTCTGGTTATACAGGGAGTGAAAATAAATTTGATGAAAAAATTTTGTTTTCAACTTTTGCATTCCTGTTGTGATCAAGTATTCAATGCTGAATACATTTCTGTTAAAAACATTGTATTAATTCGAATAGTTTACAAAATATTGAAAAAAAAAACCGGAAAAAATGTCAAATATGTTTAGTCAGTAGGTATTATGTTCATTATTTTTATTTTAAACATCCTGAACGTAAACCGTTTTTAAAACATCGAAGAGGAAGAATGTGGAAAGGTCATGCATCTTTTGAATTTCAGAAATATCATCACAAGATGTTTCAAAATTTGTGTCGAAAATTGTGATCAAAAATTGGCCACAACTTCTGTTTTTCAAATTATAACCCTATTTTTTTATGATTGCTTTGGATTCTACGGTGAAAAATAATGATAGTTTTCTAACATGATTATGAAATTAAAAATTTCCGAGTTTTTTTTTAATTTAGGAGCATAATAATATTAAAAAACTATCATAAAAAAATAGGGTTCTTATTTGGAAAACAGAAGTTATGACGAATTTTTGATCACAATTTTGAAACACCCTGTGATGATATTTCTGAAATTCAAAAGATGCATGACCTTTCCACAATCTTCCTCTTCGATGTTGTAAAAACCGTTCACGCTCAGGATGTTTAAAATAAGAATAATGAACATAATACTGACTAAACATATTTGACTCTTTTTCCGTTTTTTTTTCGATATTTTGTAAAATATTCGAATGAATACAATGGTTTTAACAGAAATGTATTCAGCATTGAATACTTGATCATACCAGGAATGCAAAACTTGAAAAAAAAATTTTCATTAAATTTATTTTCACTCCCTGTATAACCGGAAGTGCTTGGGCTTCGAAAATATTTTAGCACTGTAGAGAATTTCAAGCAATATCACAATCCAAATTTTCAGATTTCAAATATGTCCATTTCTCCAGAAACGTCTAATAGGCATTCGAACTTGGGACACCCTGTATATAGGTATCTTCCGCGATTTATCATAATTTCGTAGTTGTTGACTAAATACCGGATTACCCAACACATAAATTGTTCATACTTGGATAGGGACCTACATGTGAGACAGAAAACACTTCTAGAAGCACGGACGTGGCGTCAGGATCTTCTATGTACTCGTTCATTGAGTGATGAATAGATTTCGCTGATTTGTATCACCTTAATTACACCAATGCAATAAAAAAGTCAAAAGTGTATAAGCATTATTGCACTTACCTTTCACTCGTTGGTGACAATAACAGATATCACACGATCTTTTGTTGGATACTCATGAATAGTTTCAAAAGCTACACAAATTCTAAAAACCATCAACTTTTCGGTTTCAAACCACAAACTAATTACTCAGGTATGAATAGGTAAACGAGACAGAAATATCAAATCCACTAAGTATGAATTTGTATAAATATTTGGGAAGTTACAGCGAGGAAGTACACTTCAAATATGAAGAAACCGATAGGGTAATTTCAAGAGTTCTCACTTTTAATAATGCGCATATTCATGATTGCAACTAGACATGCTTCTGATTGTTTCAATATTTGCTTGGTATATAGGTATAGGTGGTAGTTGTACTTCACCATGCAGTAGGTACTTCCAGAATTCTCCAGTAATCTAAAAAGTATGCATTTTTCCATTGAGAATACATTGGGAGATATTGAATACCATTTCAAGAGATTATGTCCCTTGATAACGAAAATTGTTGTCTTCCATTAAAGACCACAAAAACCGTTTTCTATACCCCTCTAGTTAATTATACTGCTCCACAAAAGATAAGGAAGTTCAGAAACTCTGTGGCCTTTTAAAAAGTTACCAATTCTTGTCCACCAAATGTTCATTTATGAGAAATCAAATGTTTACACTCTTTTTATAACTTCTTCAGTTTTGAGCAAGTTCTTGACGTTTGCGTTACTGAGAATTTTGGATCAGTTATTGTTTTACGTTCTTACAATCAATTTTGATTTAAAATCTGAAAATTTATTATGCAATAATGCCAGGGGCGGCTGGTGGGGAGGGGTATGGTGTGCCGCCCTCCCTATAAAAATGACGTACATACATAAAAAATTAATTTGTATATTTCATAATCGTGCTTTCCTCTTCAAACTGAATTCAATTAAATCAAAACATTTTTACCTAGTGACCATCATATTTCACAATTACCTACATTTCCGTTAATCCTCCACATAGACAAGGTATACAAATGAGCGTTCGCACTTATGCGGGCTGAATCTCGAAAGCCCAAGCGAAATGGCCGGTTACCATGGAAACGGCATTCCAGAGACCTGCCTAGCCTAGTCCGCTAGTCACGCAGTAACGATCCGGGCGTGGAAATAGGAGCCCAGAGTGGAATAAATTATAGATACGCTCAGTAGTACTATACCTTGTTTATGGTTACGCTAAATAGATAGGTATTTGTAGGTGCCATTTGATTCGTGTTGTAAAGTTGCGTTGAGGATTTAAGGACTCATACCGAGGGTGTGTGATCTAACAAAATTAAACTTTATTCCTTTGAGTTTTTTGAACGCCCTTCGCCCGTATTGAATGCAAGTCAAGAGCTACCCGGGTATAAGAATTGGGCGGGGTATAAGCGGAAGTTTGACGCAAATGTTACGAAAAGACTTTGTGCTTATGTGAAGAAAAAAATGCGTTTTTTATTTTGTTTGCTTACTGTTTGGTGGAGACGATAAGTGGACAAAAGAAGATGTAGGTACGTGATTTGAAACATCTGGGCGAAAAGGTAAAAAAACACGAAAAATCGGCCAAACAGATTCAAGAATTGTCACTATATCAACAAAATAATTCTAAAGATTTTCATTAAGCGTCTGACGAAGGAGTCTGATATAGACTCCGAAACGTTACAATATAGTTGTTTCTTCGTTGATGTTGTTTCGTTGTTGTTTGTTAGGCAACATTGTTGCTTAAGAAAGATAAATTACAATCCGCCGTATTCACAAAGCATTCAATCTACGTTAAGTCCTAACTGAGGTCATCAGTTACGGATAAATTTGAATCGCGACCTCAGTTAACGTGAAACAGGCCTGTTTCACCATCGTTCAATACGTTAACTGGGGTTGCGATTCAAATTTATCCTTAACTGAGGACTTCAGTTTGGACTTAACGGAGATTGAATGCTTTGTGAATACCAATAAACTTGTAAGAAAATTATGTATACCTACTTAAAACTCAGTTCGCCAAACGGCCAGGATAATTCACAAACAGTCAAGTTTTGGCGCGGCCGAAATTAGATTTCTTGGCCGAAACTGGACGAAACCGAAACCAAACTTTCGGTCGGTCACTAAAGAAAAAGTCAGTCAAGCAAGCAGCAGCTTCCCCACCTCGCCAAGCTAATTCTACTGCGGCTATGTGATAGAATTTCCGTTGCAGCCCGCGCGTCAGGGGTGTTTTCGTTCCGTAAAGGCGGGTTTATAGAGCAAATAAGATAAAATAAGAAACAAATTAAAATAAAATATGAATTAAGGGTTTATACAGCAAATAAGATAAGATAAAATAAAATAAGAAAGTTAAACATGTACATTTCTATGAGAGCGTTTATACACGAAATAAGATAAAATAAGAATTAAAGTTGGCCAACTCTCATCTTTATTTCTTATTTTATGTTATTTTGTTTGGAAAATGACAATGCGCATGCTCAAAGAGTGAAATTCATAGAACTCGCATAAAATTGTCAAAAAGCTGCGATGATTGGTTCATTCTTATTTCTTATTTTGATTTAGATTATCTGTATAAACCGATCCGTTTAACCCTTAATTCTTATTTTATTTTAATTTGTTTCTTATTTGCTGTATAAACCCGCCTTAAAGATGAGAGTTGGCCAACTTTAATTCTTATTCTCATTTCTTACTTTATCTTATTTCGTGTATAAACGCTCTCATAGAAATGTACATGTTTAACTTTCTTATTTTATTCTATCTTATCTTATTTGCCGTATAATCCCGCCTTAAATTTATCATTTTCGTTATTTCTAGGAACTTAATGCTGCCGAACTTTGTTTCCTTTTACAGGGAGCAGTTTTCGTCGTATAGAATCGCGGGCAGCTCGCGCTTGTTGAAATACAACACTTTTGAATGGGTCAATAATGACTTTCATTTCTTTATAATATTTTTCTTGTAACAACTTGTTAGATTCCACATCGTTTTGACCGTACCTTCTTTAAACTCTGTACCTTACGGTATTTTTCGGTATGTTTGATTCTATAATTTCATTAATATTCTTCTCATTATTACTTGTCTATGATTATTACAACCAAATCGTGTCATTTTGAAATATTTGAAACGTCAAAATCGAAATAAATCAATATGTATCCATGGCAACGTGATAGAGTGAAAACAGCCCATGGGATCTGTTTTCAGAAGTAATATCACAAGTGATTGAATTTTCGCGATAAGTCTGTCGATTTATTTCTTAACGAAACTGAGTTGCTTGAAAACACCACTTGTCCGAAGAACGAGTGGTGTGTTCTCTAAGCAACACAGTTGAGTTAAGAAATAAAAGACAGACTTATGAGATACATTCAGTCACGAGTGATATTTCATTAGACTATTTCACGAAGAAAATGACTCATGTTGTAATTTATATTTATCATTTGTCAAACAGTCCGAATCCATGGTAGAGTCCTTGAAAACAGCAAAGTTGTAAGACCAATCATAATTCAAAGAAGTTGCTGTTTTCGCGATAATATGAGCTGTCTTTGGCCTGTGGTTGGTCAGATTTTGATATGAGTGAAATAGTCATAATATGTTGTGGAGCATACCAAAATATATCTGCAGCTAATGCTAAAAAGCGGGATATTTGAGAAAATAAGTGTAAAATGAATTTTTAAAAATTGCTTCCATAATTTTTTCATTTACGATTCAATTTTCAGACACAACAGGATGTTTAGGTTCGAGGAGAAGGACAAATCGGGTATAGTTAAGGGCCACTACGGATTCTACGATAAGCATGGTAAACTTCAAGTAGTAAACTACGACGCCCACCCTGAAGGAGGTTTCCATGCAGAATCAAGTACAGACCACAATGATAATTGATTCTGAGAGAAAGCATACCGTTGTTAAATATTTGCTCAATAACTCTGGTTGGTGTGATTTCGAAGAACCTCTACAGCAGTTCGTATGATGATATTCAATCTTTGTGATGTGGTTTCTTTCTCTGAAAATTGTTGTGATTGTGGTCGCAGATAGCAATGCTATATTACCACTACCAAATAGAACTAAGGATTATATTATGTACTATGTACTTTTTTAATAAAATATTAAGGTAAATTGAACTTTCTTTAAGGCAAGTAATGAAATCTTGGAGATCACATGTAATACATACTTAGTAAACGTTATGCTACAACCTTCCTGTAAGACGGAGGTTACACGGTCAATCTGGTATAATAGTATAAGTTCAGTTTAACACATAGACATAGAATTATTCTAGGTCTATGGTTTAACATCAATCCTTGGATTAACGTCAGATTGACGGGAAATTGGTTCTATATCATAGACATAGAATAACTATGTTCTACATGCGTAGACCATAGACATAACATAACATATTATTCTATGTCTATGGCGTAGATTGATGAATTGATGTCAGATTGACCGAGTAAAGGGGTGCGTTTTTATTTTAATCAGCTTTTGTGATGGATTTAATCAGCGATGAGAATACGATTGATGTGACGTCATGAAAATCCATCGGAAATTCACTAATCAATCCGATGAATATAAGAACAGAAAGCTGAGAAATGTTGATGATTATTATTTGTATAATAATTTAATTTTGAAGAAAGCAATTCAATATTATACGATGTGAATCAATTAAAATATAATACACTAATCTACAATCTCAATAAAAAGATCACAGGTATTAAAGTATGTTAAATTATAAAATTTAAAAGATATATTCAACAATAACAATAAATTCAATAAAAACTGTTATCAAAAGTTTTTCCAACATTACGATGAAATTTTGTATTTAACATAACTTTTATCATTCATAACAAATGTAATATTCTTCAACCCATAGAAAAGAAGTAAGGTTCTGGTTTTTTTCCATAAACATATGAATAGAGGGATGCCTCAATGTCTCCTAATAAACCTGATGCACCAAATCTAAACAAATCATTTGTCAACCATTCTTGACCCAAAATCTCCTTCACCATAATAAGCCAGTTAATTGCATCCCTACTGGTTCTGATGCCACCAGCAGGTTTTAAACCAACCTATAAGTAAAATAATATAAGAAAAATTAATAAATTGAACTTAGTTGTAATACAACTGATTGTCCTAGCTCGCCTAAGCTCTTAATAGCCCAGGATATTAGACTAAAATTGACCAAATACATCAAATACTTCATAACTAGCTGCAATTTGGTATTTGATAATTAACAACTAATCAAAACGCCCCAACCTTTTCCGCCCCTTGTGTCATAAGATATACGGGGTATAAAAAAAAGTATACATATGTATTTTTATAAGTAGATCTGTAAATATTTATTAGAAAGGGAAAAATACAATTTTTCGATTATTTAAATCACATATCCTCATCATCATGTATTAATTCCGGTGAATTTTCACACGATTGGCCAACAAAATGGCAACACATCACGGAACACATCAAACCTGCATTTCTACACTCGCACCAAATTATCAGGCGCGGAGGGTAGCTCTGTAGTGATTGTAGCAAGTGATGTCCAACTCCATTCGCACGGTGGAAGACAGTTTCCCAACCGAACTTGTAAATATACACGATACTAGTGTTGTCGAGTAGCATCCTTAGTTGTTGGCGAAGTTCATGGTGTACAGCTAGAGTTGCGCATAATCGAATGATTTCAATAATCGATATATAGGTTCTCGAGAGATTTCAATATTCGAATGATCATTCGAGATATTGATCATTCGGTATTCCACTCAGTTCTCATCGCGTGAGCGGCTTAGGTTATCCCTTATCTTCAATATAATTGCGTCGGCTCGCTACAGTATTAATTTTCACATTTTATGGCTTCATTTTATTACATTGCCGTTGGTCCTTTGATAAATTATTATTATGCTATTTGGTTTTGGTCCAATATTTGAAAATTTCTTTCCAGATGTTCGAAACGGAATGGAGCTATGAAAAGAATTATTATGAAACTGAAATTCCCTAGAATGCACAATTATATACCTATTTATAATCACTAAAAACAATAATACCAGCAACATCAGTTCCGTCAGAAAGGGTATTTTCGAAATGTGACCAATTAACCAACATCCGCCGGAATAGATTAGCGCCAAAAAAATGCAAACCAAATAATTTTTCTGAATGGCGAAATGTAATGTCAATAAAATTTGTACGTTTTACTTTATTTCATTCTGTTTTTCGCAAAATTATATTTTGAATCATATATTACACGTCCAGATTGAATTTTCTATGACCATTTTCATTCCTCCAATTAATTAGTTCCTGAATTATTGAAAATAAAATTCGAGTCAATTCAATAGATGCATGCATAATACCAATTGAACCAATTGAAGCTATCTACAAGCATCAAATGCCACTTATACAAATATTAAAAAAAAACGATAAAATACTTGTTGAACGAACCTCCGGGTCCGAGTTCTTAATTAATAACAAACGGAATATATCTGAATATTTTGAACGAACAGCTACTGAATAAGATACGAATAATAATGAATACAATTTGCAATGGAATAAATAATAAAATCATTCACTGGCTACTATTTCAGCAGCACCCGACCAGAATCCAGATGGCAGCCACAAATTCTATCGATTGTTAAAGAAACCTTTCATATCTCATACTCATATGCCGCCAAAGGGACTTCGAAATATCAAAACATTCAGAACGTATACGAACGAATTACGAGTACGAGATATCTCGTATCTCATTTCATTTCATTCAGTTCTTGCTCGAGTCGAGTGATATCTCATCTGGATGCAATATGATAGACGACAGAAAATCATTCGAATGAATTCACTCACATTTTTCAGAACATCTCGAGATGTTTCAATAATCGAAATGTTCGATTATTTTCACTCGAGAGGTCCCATAACTAAAAAATGTTACGATGAAAGGAAAGATCTACACACAAGTTGAAAACAGCTGCGAATTAATGTTTTAGATCGCAATTAAAGCAATAAACAGATAAGGATGGTGGTGTAGTTTCCACACAAATGAAGGTGTTCTCCAAACAAAGTGAGGAGGTCAATAAAAACTTTATTTTTGTTGAAAAAATATTCTTTCGTCAATCTAGCAGATCAACTAAAGATGACAAAGTATGATATCGTTTTAGTTGCTAATTGATCTCTCTAAGGCGAATAATATCATATTTCCCGAGAATTTTCCATTCGATATGAATCAATTGAGTGAAAAGCAGCGAATAGAAATCTTGATATTTCTGGCATGGGGCTCGCAAGCGTGCGAAATTTTTAATGAGCGTTATCAAGACAGAAATCCTATAAGTAAAACTAATGTTTATCGGGTGGTTAAGCATTTCGAACAAACTGGAAATGTTAAAAGCTCTCCAAAATCTGGTAGACCTTCAACTACGACATGTGGCGATAAGGCCCTCAATATATTACTTTCCATAGAAGAGAATCCGAAATAATCTACACGAAAACTGACCGATGAATTCGATGTGAGTAAACAGTAAGTTGGTAATCTTCTTAGAACAACTAAGTTTCACCCATACAGGACTCAAAGCACACAAGAATTATCTGATGACGATTTCGACCGACGAGCGCAGTTTTGTGAAGTAATGCAGGAGAGATGCAATGAGGATGATACCTTTTCATCGAGAATTCTTTTTACGGATGAAGCTACATTTTACTTGAATTGTCGCTTCTGGTCCACAGCAAATCCTCATTGGGTGCAGACAGTTCACACCTAACATCCCGAAAAATTTTTTTTATAGAAGTGAATTTGACTAGTGATTCTTATCTAGAGTTACTGAGGAATCAAATATTACCTGCAGTCATCGATCTCTTTCCCGATGTGAATGGTCGACAAGTAGCTGACAATATTTAGTTGCAAAAAGATGGTGCGCCTCCGCATTATGGAGTTGAATTGAGGAGGTATCTTGATGGCATATTTCCTAAGAAATGGATTGGTAGGAGAAGTTCAGTTGAATGGCCACCCCGATCTCCAGATTTGAACCCTCTGGACTATTTTCTGTGGGGCCATTTGAAGAATAGGTACTGTTTACCAAAATCGGCCAGATAATTTGGAAGACCTGCGACTTCAAATTCAGAGAGAAGTCGGAAGAATACCTGTTGCTGCGTTGAATAATTCATTGAGGAGCTTCGAAGAACGGCTTGCACATTGTCAAGCAGTCAACGGTGCTCAATTCGAACATTTAATACATTAAAATTATTTTCCATCCCTGAATAGGAAACTCGTCGATTTCAAAAACCATGTAACCATACAAATTGATTATTTTCAAATGTTTTAATAAAAAAAACGGCACAACCAATTTTCCTTTCATTCCCACCGTTGAGTAGGTAAGCAAATTACCTTCCATTAGATGTATCACAATCTATATATTCCCATTTGAAAAAATAAAGTAGAGGGGTACGGGGCGGGGCGTAGGGGTTGAGAAATATCAAATTCAAAAAAGCATACCTTAAATTTGCTTTTGAAATTCAAAATCGACGGGTGCGAGGATTTTCCTTAATATTTCTTCGTACAAGAATTATTGGCGAGTTACGTTACTTTTTTGGCACGCTGTATAATAAATCTGACCTCAAGATGGATATAGATGAGCTCAGGTACTTTTTGTTTAAACAGACAGTTGCCGATCAAACCATAAAGGATAATTTTCAGCTTTCATATTTGCCACCCACTAAAGATGCTACTCGACAACACTCGTATCGTGTATACTGTATAGAGAATCTGCGTGACCTTGAGATTCGACACTAGCGCTCATGGTGGCGAAATTTAGCATTTATTACGTGAGAGGAATAAGATTTTGTACCGATTGCCATACAAAGTAATTATTAGTTATTATTAATAAGAATTATATCTAGTCTATGGTAATTATGAATTTTGAAAAATTTCAAACGTTTTAATTATTAAAAGAGGTTATCAAACAAAAAAGATGAGAATGTATTCAGGAGTAACCATGCGGAAAATGTATAAGAATGGAAGACAAACTACTATTAAACAACATTTGATTATTATTATTTATTAATATCATTTAAAATAACTAATAAAGATATGACCTTGTCAAAATACATTTAATTCTATTCTACTTCTACATGTTGGATATATGTACATAAAAAAATTAAGTACCATAAAAAAATAGACCTGTCTTGATTTAAAGTATAAAAATTAATAATCTGTTTCCAGAGATATTTTGTTTGATTTTGATGAGTATTTACAGATCTAATAATAATTTAAGAACTTTTCCCCTTACAGCGGTAATAGCCAAATGTTGTTTCTCATTTTTTATAGAAGTACATCCTCGAAATCTAGATAATGAAATTGGTATGTTAGGTCCACAAAACACTGTTTGACTCACGATCAAAGTCACATGAAAAAACAAAGTCATCATTTATGTGCTCAAATGGCACCACTGGAATCGATTTATCGACTGTTGCATTGATCCTTGTAGCTAACTGAACACCTTCAGATGAATCATTTATTAATTTCTTCACTTTCATCACATGACACTACACTTCAGATATTAAGTTTCTTTTTTTCCAACGATTAAAACGATCTACATTGAATGTTTAACGCTCTTTAAATCTATAATTAAATCTATAAATCTATAATTACATAGTTTGAAAAATTGTCGTATGATAAGCTGGATGACCTGGTGTTTCCGCCAATGAAATTATTACTGCATATTCTTGAGTTGTTTGTAGATAGCCATGGGGTACCATCGGCACTAAAAAAATAAAAAAATTAATGTGGTAATAGAGATAATTTCAACACATTTACACTTACTTGATACGATGTACGGCTAACATTCACTTTTGTTGACGTTCTAACAAAGTTGGTTTTGAATAAAATGTTATATTTGTATCAGTCTTCCATAAGTATTATATGACATGATACAACACAACAACTTGTGTTACCAGATCTGAATTTGTTTTTAACTTTATTTCCAATCATTATCACTCAATTATAATTTTAATTTGTTTGGATTTCTACATTAAGTGACAGTTCAACATCACCTATGATCTTACGAAATTACCGGAAGAGGCGCCACTAGTGTTTACGCATTTTCTCTATACTTACAAGTGCAGCGATGGATGGGAATCCATTCTTCCACCGTGCGAATGGGGTTGGATAAAGCGTGGCCCATCACTTGCTCTAATCACTACAGAGATTCCCTCTGCACTTGATAATTTACTGAATCTCATTACCTGTGGTTGTAATAAGGGATGTGGACGTTGGTGCGATTGTAGAAAAGCAGGTTTGATGTGCTCCGCAATGTGTCGCCATTGTGTTGGTCAATGGTGTGAAGATTCACCGGAATTAATACGTGATGATGAGGATGTGATTTAAATAATCAAAAAATTATATTTTTTCCTTTCTAATAAATATTCACAGATCTATTTTACACTTTTTCTACTATTTGAAGTTCCTTTAAGAAGATATATGTATATTTTTTTACCCTGTATATCTTATGACGCAATGTGGGAGCTTGGGAAGTTTTGACTAGTTGTTAATTATCAAATACAAAGTCAGTATACCAAATTGCACCTAGTTATGAAGCATTTCATGTTTAAAACCTAATACTCCTGGGCTTTTAAGAGGTTATGAGGGATTTCATCGAAATAACAAGGAGTTTAAGTGTAGTAATATCATACCTTGTATCCCATTTTGACGTAATATTCTCTTATAGCCCTAGCCATAACTAAACCATAGGGAAGTGTAGCATTCACTGATTCCTTTCCGGTTGAAGTTTTGATGAAATCTGTACCTGCCATCATCGCAACAAGGGAAGCCTTATAGATCTACAGAAGTATCGAGAATTTTAATTATATTGAATTATTCGAATTTACATATATGTATTTATTTTTAATTGTTGTTACACGAGCTTATTTGAATAACTGATATTCAGATCCCGTAGATATAGGAAGGCAAGATATAGTAAACGACAAAAATTTTATATTTCAGAAAATATCTGTCAGTATCCGCTGAAATTCCGCACAAACCTTGAAACAGCCATTTTGAGTACCGGATTTCATCTTAATCGGCTTCGTATTATAGCAATTACAGTATAACCTCTCTAATTCGAACACATTTAAATCAGTACATCCAGTACTCCGGACTCCTGATTTTAAAACCCATAGTCCGGACCCATACAAGCCACCGCGTCTGAAATTTACGAGTTGAGACACGATTCAGAAGATTGTTGGGGTGCGTAGTGTACCAGCGTACGTTTAGTATGTTGTTAGTTGTTTCGCGTGTAGTTCACAACGATTGTTGTCCAAAAATGCCGAATAGAAAGCACAGAACGTTCCAAGATGCTGTCCGAATTGAAAAATATAGCAGTGAAAAATGGGTTCAAGCCCTGTGGACAGGAGCTTTCTGGCGCTCTAGTTCAAACAGACAAATTATATCTCCGAAAGTATTGGTTTCTCAGAGTTGAGAATTATATCAATTTATTCTTATGATAGAACTGCATCATAAAGGAAATTCAATTCAAATAATAGTTCATTTATCTAGATTAAATGAGCAATCTGAGAATCAGAACTGCACCATGGAAGAAACCAAATTAAAATAGCTGAAATGAATTTGACTCTCTCTTATAGAACAGGATGAAATGTACGAGTATGAACACAGATCATATAATAAAGCTTAGATAGAATAATTATAGCATTCAGTGAAAACATAGAAGTACGATTCATTATTGAAATTTAGAACTTCATCTTAGCAGAAATTGAATTCAAACATCATAGAAGAATTTAAATTCA
Organism: Halyzia sedecimguttata; assembly: GCA_937662695.2. Classification (NCBI taxonomy): domain Eukaryota; kingdom Metazoa; phylum Arthropoda; class Insecta; order Coleoptera; family Coccinellidae; genus Halyzia; species Halyzia sedecimguttata. The sequence goes on along the minus strand of OW569413.2, from coordinate 99,996,591 downwards.
ACAAGAGTGCCAAAAATTATCAATCCAAAACCAATAGACGAATTCTACCCAACAACGAACTCATCCGAGATATTCATTCCTCAATTCTATGATGAACGATAATATATATCTTTCCTCAAATCTACTCCAATATTCCAGTTTTGTTTTTAGTGGAGATATTCTGAACTCAATATTATTAACTTACCATTACCATTCCCATCATCATATGGATTGACCATCGGCATGAAAATATCAACCAACAAAAAGTATGATATTATACAGGGTGTCCCAAAAATACCACGCGAAAGTGACACTGGAGATAGATTGGCATTAGGTCTATCAGATAGCATCAACATGACCTCAGTAAAAGTCCGCTGGTTTTCGAGATATCACCACTTTTGTGTATTTTTTAAAAATCTCCAGTTTTCGGTCTTTTATCGCCTAGCATTGCTAGAAATTACTTCAAACTCATGTTTTTTTTTACCTAGGCTATCCTGAATAGTTGCTTTAAACAATGAAGTAATAACTTCACCGACAACTGGAACAAAATCCTTCAAAAAATGTCTAACTTGTTGTATTTTATGCCGAAGTTAAAACGTTAACTTAAGTTTGACTGACTGCTGTGAAAAAAAATTATATCAGACTGAATTGACAAATAATCGCAAAAACTGGTCCATTTCATGCCCTTTTCAAAATGATACAACACTACCAATTTTTTTTAATCAGAACCAGAATTGCTACTTATTAAAAAAAACCAAAACCCTTTTCGGCTATCTCGCTCCCACATTCATTGTTTTGTAACATGGAAACCGGTCCGACTTTCACAGACTAGGGGTCTTCGAATAGTCTAGACCAGGCCAGGGGTCACCAAATGGCGGACCGCGGTCCGGATGCGGATCGCGAACCTTTTTTTTGCGGACCATTTTTCCAGAAAACATGTATTCTTGATTAAAAAAATTCAGATAACTTTTCGTTTTATTTTCTAATTATAGATATTGGATTTAGATTAACTGCTAGTCAAATTCTTATGCCATCATAATGCTACCAACGACCCGCGACAGATATACAGATTTTGTGAACGGACCTCCAATGAAACTAATTGGTGACCCCTGGGTTAGATACTAGAGAAAACTTTTTGGCGTTTGACGGATTTACTCATTTCCTAATATTTTCCGAACGGATAGAGATACAGAGGAAATAGACACATAAATCTAAACGTCGTCCACCGACCAATCATCGGGGAAAATTTGGATATCGAGATGTGAAAATCATAGATTTCGGACGGGAAAGAAGAATTTTCCTTCGATTCCGGGTCAAAAATATTTCTAAGTGCCGACCCAAAAAATTTTTTTCATGGTATATCGATACGGAGCTCGTGTCTAGTTAAATCGAGGTCGCTGATCACGAATATGCAATTATTTTTTTCCTAAGTGGCGTACTTTTCACTTAGAGTGAAAAAATGGACGAAAATAGGTCCATTTTGGAAGTTCACACCGCCCAAAAAAATCGGAGTAAGGTATTGTTGATTTTTGCATTCATATATGGATCCTTTATCTACTGAATAATCCAAACAGAAAATGTCCAGGCCGTACTATTCGGAAATTATGATATATTTCCCAAGGGCGTGTTTTTCGGAAAATTCATTTCGCGGTATTTCCGCGGAAAATTCTCTAATGAAAAATCCGATCATATATTCGTAATCTACGGTCCCGAATTAGTAAATGACGTAATTTGCATCGAAATCGGAGACCGGTCCAATTTTGGCAATTTTTTAATACATTAGCCTTAAAAAAATCCCATTTTTCGAGAAAAATTTTTTGACGCAAAACTATGAAACGGGTACTTATTCTTATAGATTCGGGGCCGTAGATTCCGAATCTACCATCAGATATTTATTACAAAAATTTTCCGAGGAAATATCGCGGAAAGAATTTTCCGAAAAATAGACGCTCGGGAAAAAAAATCATAATTTCCGAAGCGTACGACCTGGACATTTATTGTTCGGATGATTCGATAGATAAAGGATCCAAATATGAAGTAAAAAATCAGAAACACCCTACTCCGATTTTTTTGGGCAGTGGAAAGTTCCAAAATTGACCTATTTTCGTAATTTTTTTCACTTTAAGTAAAAATTTTCCCAAAGTACGCCACTTAGGGAAAAACTAATTACATATTCGTGATCAGCGACCTCGATTTAATTAGACACGAGCTCCGTATCGATATACCATGAAAAAAATTTTTTGGGTCGGCACTTAGAAATATTTTTGACCCGGAATCGAAGGAAAATTCTTCTTTCCCGTCCGAAATCTATGATTTTCACATCTCGATATCCAAATTTTCCCCGATGATTGGTCGGTGGACGACGTTTAGATTTATGTATCTATTTTTTCTGTATCTCTATCCGTTCGGAAAATATTAGGTAATGAGCGAATCCGTCAAACGCCAAAAAGTTTACTCTAGTATCCAACACATACAAAAATCTACAATTTTCCGATTAGGTCGACGCGGCTTTGGTTATTCACTAAATCGGGTACGCAGATCACGAATCTGTAAGTAGATTTTCCGTATCTCGATTAGTTTCGGAGCAATGACGAAGAAAGTCGCAATTTCTGGCTCTACCTCCGGAAAATGGACTAATCAGTCGGATTTTTCGCCATATTACCAAAATTAATCGAGATACGGAAAAACTAATTACAGTTTCGGAATCTACGCCCTCGATTTAGAGAATAGCCAAAGCCGTGGCGATCTAATCGGAAAATTCTAGATTTTTGTATGGGTTAGAATCTAGACAAAGCTAACAGCTCTGGCAATGTGTAAGTTGTTGTATGCATTTTATCAATATTTCACAGGAAATAGGTCATAAATACTTCTACAAGGGTTGAAGTATTACAAGATATTTTACTTGCAATTATCTTTCCGTGGAAAATATTAATTTCAAGGGTGAGACTTCCCAACATGTGAAGTCATGGGACGCAACAGTGGTGATATCTCGAAAACCAGCGGACTTTTACTGAGGTCATGTTGATGCTATCTGATAGACCTAATGCCAATCTATCTCCAGTGTCACTTTCGCGTGGTATTTTTGGGACACCCTGTATTATCATTCTCATATTTATACGATTGCTGGAATGAAACAACGTCATTTCTCAGGGGAATAAGTTGACATTATAACAATTCATAGAATACCCACATAATAATTCTATCATTCTGTGAAAACGTAGAAATACAATTTACATTGAAATTTTGAAAAATCATATCTCCGAAATTATTAGCTTGTTAGAGTTAAAAATGGTATGAATGGATTCTTATGATAAAACTGCTTATTAAAAAAAATTTAATTTGGAATTTGTTTTGTAAAAAAAAAATTTTTTTTGTTACTCCGAAACCATCTGTCCGATTTTGCCCAATAACGAACTTAGCCGAGATATTTATCCCCCAAACCTACTCTGAAAATTTCAACTCTCTAGCTCATTCCGATCGAGAGTTATCGTGCCTACGGCCGGCCGGCCGGACAGAATAGATTTCGACCACGGATTCTTGATCAGTGAGTCGAACCAAATCGTTTAAGACCATTTTCATCGAAAAATTCGAAAATTACAGACATTTGGGCAAATTGATAAGCACTCAGTTCCGAGGAACTAGAGCGCCAAAAATGATGCTGAAAAAACAAAACAAAAATTTTAGATTACTTCAAAGTTGAAAATAAATAAATAGATAAATTTAAATGTGATCTCTTGTTACCTTTTTGAATAATATATTTTATTTAATAAACAAATTTTCAATAAACAAATTACAAGTAAAAAATTACAAAAAAAAAATAAGTTCGATTTCTCTTGTAGTTGAGAATTTAAATTAATTTAATGTTTTCTGTTACTTTTATGAATACATTATTTTATTTAATAAACAACCTGCAATAATAATTCTGTTCTTCTATAATCCGGACAACTACCTTGTAATCAACAGTCCGGATTAAAGAGATTACACTGTATTATGAAAATAAAATGTCCAACTAGTATATACTTCGTTTGAAATTGCAGAATTCTAACATCGGCTTGATAGCCGAGATGTTAGCTCACCTGCCGCGCAGGAGATCCGGGCTCGAATCCCCACTGAGTAGGTTCTCTAATAGCCATAAGGCTTAGACTCGGTCTTAGACGTCGATCTTGAACTTCATTTTTGCCCCTTCGAAGTCCGGTGCTCACTCTTCTTTGATTTTGGGTATTATCAAACCACGCTTGACAACATCTCAATACAGTAGTTGGATTTCTGTTCGTACGGTTACCGATTTCTCGATATGACAACCCCGCCTCCCGTATACCAATAATTCGACCTATTTCAAATTCACTTAGCTGGCGATAAATTCCATGTGCACGTGCTCTAGGCATTTAAACAACAACCAAACATCGACTTTGGATCTCCTCGAACAGCTGGTTTGTTGTAAAATTTAAAAAATTTCCAAAAAACGACTATGTAAGTAACAAACAATATTTACATGAAAAACCTTCACGATTTTTTTCTCCAAATTTTAATCATTTACTCCTTGCTATACTATCTATGTTTTACCAAAAAAAATTTAAAATCTAAACAGCTCCTTCTGGGTGTTGCAGTTTCTTTGTCAGAATATGCAGGCCTTTATTAGAGTATGGATTTACTACATTCTTAAACACCGCAAAAACAACGCCAAAAAACATTAGAACATATAATTAGCAGAAAGAACTTGCTTAAGAAAAATAACATAACAGAGAAATCTCAACAATCCATTGCACATCCCCTCAAATCAACTTTTATATGACACTACGGATATAGAACCGATATTGGAGAGAATGAATAAACTGGGCAAAAAATTCATCTCAAACCAGAACAACAGAACTATTGTGGATTCACTGATACACCATTACCATAGAGAAATGAAGGCGAAATTACCAGCACTACCGGTATTTGAATATTTGATGTCCTTAGAATAACATCTATTAAAACTAAATAAATTTTTGCAGAATAGAAATCCATGTAACCGGCTGGAAAACTGAGGTTGATAGCCATTTGATTCATAATCAATAAAGTTGATTTCTCTTTGGATGGTCGCTACGTAAAAATGTTTTAATTTTAATTCAATCCAATTTGAAGAGCACGAATATGAAATACACAAATTAATTGTTTATGTATGTACGTCATTTTTCTAGGTGCGGCACCCCGCAGCCCTCCCTGCTTGAAAGGGATAATAATATAAATAGTAGAAGCTTATGTTGAATTAACCATAAAAAATGCACCTTTTTGTAGGGTTCCCCTAACTGTGCCATAACTTACGTTATTGAAAGAATCTAGTTCCCCAACTGCTAAAATAGCCTTCATGTGAATTTTGAGTCCACAACATTCTTTCATTTGTTGAATTTCTTGATAGAGTTCCTGCCATTTACCGGTCAGCACTAGAGTCCTATTGATGACAATATCAATTTCAGTTGCACCTTGTTCTATTGCATATTTTATTTCTTCTAAACGTGTTTGGAGAGGTGTTTGACCACAGGGAAAACCTGTTGCAACTGAAAATGAACCCGAAATAATTAAACAAGTAAAATAGATAAGAAAATAATACAAACCTACCTGAAGCAACATTTACTTTCTTCAGTGTGTTCAACTTATCTAACTCATCTACAGCATCTTTCACTCTGGAAGGATATACACATACTGCAGCAGTTGTGATAGGGAGTTTGTTTTCTTCTCCAAACCCTAATTTCATTAAAATATCTTTACGTATAGGATTGGCAGCCTGTGAAATTTGAATTGAATATGATATTTTGGGGAATTGAACAATAGAAATTTAAATATCAAACTTATAACTTCAGACCCTGCGAAACTAAATAGTCAATCTATGAGTCACCACTACGAATAGGACCTAGTGGTTCCCATTTGAACTTCAAACGTTCAGTTCCCTTGACTTGGTGTCACGTCATCCAAACATTTAGTTCGATTGTCCCTCCCTTAGTAATAATTCTGAAAATTTTCTCACTTTTCGACACAATCTAGCTACATTACTTCTAGTGTCATCTCCACCTAATGTTGTGAGATCTATACAAGTTACAGCTTTGAGCAACCATGCAGCTTCATGTTCGTTGCTTATGTCTTTGTCCGATATAATATTGAAAAGCGATTCTTTCACGGCAGTAGAGTTGATATGCACATTATTCAGCCAGCCCAAATCTAAAATTAAATTAAAGAAAAATTTTGAAATACCAATTTCATTCTAACTGTATTATATATACTTGCCTAGCTCACAACCAGGATTTTTTTCCATGAGTGTATTATTAATTATTACTGAACCCTTATTAATAAATATAATATAAATTAATTGTAAATAGTTTCATATATTATCATTCTAATCATAAATCAGTTTACCAAAAGCTGATGAGTGATGACTGATGACTGGTGAGTGGTGATGGCATTTAAAAAATTTAAAAGCACAGAAAAACACCATAGACAAGGTTACGGTCATAGAGCACTAATTGACATACAATATATTAATTGCTTCGAATATCTGAAATGACTCACTCTCCAAATTATGAGTAGTTCACTAGTTCATCACAAACTTGTGTAAACAGAATTGATAAGATTATACTATGAATTTATTTGTTACTTCTAACTCCAAAATATTTTTTTAAAGTAAATAATCGAAGTTTTCTATGGTCTGTAGTCCTAACCTCTAACATTTATAGGATTCTGATCAGGATTGAGGATTCAAGAGTTATTTGAATTCAATCGAGAATCAATTTCAGTTGTTGATTAATATAAGACTTAGTTGTGAGCTTTTTCGTTGATTTCGTGATTTGAATGTGAAATATTAATAAAGAGTGTATATTAATGTAGTAAGTGTAAAAATGACGGAAAAAGAAGTGAAAACCAGGACAGCTTCGACTGATGTTAGGACTAGACTTGATGGCTTTTTCACTATAAATGAAAAGCCTGTAGACGATATATCCTTAGGAATATTCTATAATCCACATACAATCACACTTCTAGGTGTATCAATAGCTCTACTTGTATATTTCGCATTTGTAAGGTGAGAAAACCCGGATATTCTTTTATTCAGTTCAATGGTCACTTTTTATCAATATCAATTTTGCCAGTGTCAAGGGCCATGAGTTATCTAACTATTACCGGGATGAAATTTCGATTTCATCTTTTGGAGACAGTGTGCTAGAGTAACCTTGACCAAATTTAGAACTTAATTAACGTAGGATAAAATGTTGACCTTAAATTTTTTAATTCAACTAGAGGTCTGGAAAGACGCCAAAATTTTTTTCTTTCTTTCAGGGATACACACAATCTGGAAGATAACATCTGGGCTGGTATCCAAATATGTGTCTTTTTCTTCTTGGTGATCTCCAGTCTAGCGTTTCCAAATGGACCATTCACTCGTCCCCATCCAGTTGTTTGGCGGTTAGTTTTTGGGTTGAGTGTATTGTATTTACTAGGTTGCATATTTTTGCTCTTTCAAAACTTGGAAACTGTTGAGAGTATACTGTATTGGTTTGACCCAAATTTGAGAAATTTTCACATAGATATGGACAAGGAGTATGGTGTGAATTGTTCTGATATCACTGTGGAGAAGATTTGGAGTCATATAGATGTTTTTGCAGTTGGACATTTTCTTGGATGGTTGTTTAAAGCCTTGCTCATAAGACATATGGGAATACTGTGGGCCATAAGTTGTATGTGGGAAATAACAGAGATCGCCTTTGCTCATTTACTGCCAAATTTCATAGAATGTTGGTGGGATGCCATAATTCTAGATGTTATCGTTTGTAACGGTTTTGGAATCTGGTGCGGGTTGAAAATATGCCAAATGTTAGAGATGAGAGAGTACCGTTGGGCAGGGATAAGAGATATCCACTCAACTACCGGCAAAATCAAGAGAGCTGTTTTGCAATTCACTCCAGAAAGTTGGACCTCTGTTCGCTGGCTCGACCCAAAATGTTCATACATGAGGATTATAGCGCTTATGCAATTGGTTATATTTTGGCAGACATCTGAACTGAACACTTTCTTCCTAAAACACGTTTTTGAATTGCCCTCCAATCATCCTTTCGTGATTGGAAGATTGATCTTGATTGGTAGTTTTGTTGCTCCTTCAGTTCGTCAATATTACAGTTACGTCACTGACACAACCTGCAAACGTGTAGGGACACAGTGTTGGGTGTACGGCTGTATAATGGTAGCTGAAGCATTGTTATGTATTAAACATGGTAGAGTACTGTTTGAACGTACTCAAGCTCTCAATATTATAATATGGTTAGGTATTATGTTCATAGTTTCCATTGGCTGTGTTATTGGTTGTGTTAAATATCATAAATATTCCGATAATGATTTACCTACCTCTACTAATACTAAAAGTACAAATAAATTTGAGGAATCTCAGAAAAAGGAAGAGTAAAGAAAAAAGTTCTAGTCTACGGAATTTCTGTGTTTTCGTGTTGAAACATTTAAAAGGAGAATTTTCTCAGCTAAGTTTTCCTCTTGCTCATGAATAGTGACTACAGCACACTCAATGTTATGATTAGTTCTCAGGAATGGAATACAGTTGAAGTTTTTGACATTACATACAGAATAAAATACTTAGTTGGATCGAAAACAAATTTTTCTTGAAATGTTATTATTTTACCGACAAAGCTCAACCCAAGATTTAGTTGAAATAAGTTTGTTGTTAAAGGTTTATCCATATCGAAAAAACCACCGAAGTATAAATGTATGAAAAAATTCATTTTCCTTGTCCTTGTCGAAACAATCGATTCGATGTATAAAAAATTAATATGAGAAAGTTTTCTTTTTCTATAAACGTATCTATATCTGTCTCGGTCTTTACTGAAGATATTTGAATGGATTGTTTCCTGTGCTAGTCTTGTGTTTATTCATATAAACGTAAATAATTTTTTTCACTTCATTTTTGTGAGATATTGCAGAATTCTGATTCGTAAAAAATATATACCCAAAAATTTGTCGCATCTTTTATAATACTAATGGAAGATTTTTTTGTTTGAAAAAACCTCAACAGCTTGAAATGCATAACAAGTATTATATTTTGGATAAATAGGTCTAGAAAATATTCTGTATATTAGATTTTTTTACCAAAGAATTTATTACTGTAGGTTCTATTCTGCAATAAAGAATTTCATAATGTTGTTATAATTCGTGTTTTCATCTCAATTTACTATTATAAATGAAAATTGTGATTTGATTTTTCTATTGTACATATTTTGGAAAAATTGTGATTTAAAAATAAAGTGACTTGGTTATCTCAAGTTTTTATATTTGGTTGAAATAGATATTCTCTTCCTTCTATAAAATTTTTTTAATTTTTTGACTAGTGAATTGAAGACATCCCTTTTTTGTGTTCTTTGCTTTATTTATAATCAACTTCGTTCATAATATGAGGAAAAGATATTTTCAGGTGATCTCTTTTTCACTTTATATGTGTAGTTTATCACGTCCACAACACTTGTACCACAGATCTACAGATCTCTACTTGTATACTTCAATTAATACATACCTAATCTTATTAAAATATTAATTTAAAAATGAAATATATGTAGTTGTATGCTAATTTAAGTGCCATATTTAGTTTGATATTTTGGATACTCTAGTGCCTAGATTGTGATATTTGTATCCTGAATGTGGGTGAATAATTTTAAGTAGGCAATTTTTTTCACTTGAATCGTTTCAATAAATCATTTTTTAGATAATAGGTAGTGAGAAATTATGGAACTGAATTAAAGATTTGCGATTTTCTTTTGTGTTATTATTAATAGAGGAAAATTCCTTCAGGATTAATCAACCTCAGATATGAAAACTTAAATTTGGGCTGATAATGTAATATAATTAGACAATTTTTGATTAACATATCCTGCATATGATACATCATAAATAGAAGTAACTAACCCTACAATATAAATTCAGTCTGGAATTGCTTTAGATTTTAATAATTCAGAATATCAGAATTGAGATTCTGACAAATGAGAAAACTCTTGAAACTTGAAATATCACACATATTAGTTAATACTTTTATTTAGTTCACAAATCGGACCTTTACACAATGAGATCTTGATGAGTCTCTTAAAAATAGAATTTTACTAAGCAAATATGGCAACATGTATGGCCCTAGTAATGATATCCTTATAAGGATATCATTACTTGGGCCGGGCGAGAAATACAAAATAACTCAGCCAATAGGTTACAGGAGGCATTCTTATTTTGACCTGATCCTCACCGATCAGGTCTAATTGTCTGCCCCGTAATTTAATTTTACTCATTGAATATTGTGTGACAAAACAATCGTTAGGAAAAGTTCATTGATTATAGGTACTCGCAGATGAAAATGTCGATGAATATTAAAACATACTTGGTTCATTTCAACATATTTTATTGTGAAAATTGATAGAAATTGAATAAAATTCCTTACAGGCATCCAATTGTATAAGAGCAACTTCTTAAAGAATGGGCTGACTTCTTGGGAGTTTTATGAATTTTATTTCCCCTTTTCCCTCAATGGAAGCACCAATTTATCGGCGAATGCTTTCTGTGATACCTACTTCTGATTTCTTAATTTCTGAGGGAGGTCTTTCCATTCTTTAAGAATCGCTTGAATCAATGTTAAATATTTACACCGATCTGAACTTGATACTTCTGATTTTGTAGTTTGATGTTTATCAGTAACCGAAGACGGAATAGGTTTATACTATTTAATGAAAACCAGTATAATGTGTATTTTCTTGTTGACAATGAAACCATGCAGTTGAATATTACAACAATAATAATTATACAGAGAGCTGAATCACTCAGTAAATAAAGCGAATTAGAATTATAGAGATAGAATTATCTTATATATATATATATATATATATAAAAATTAATCCCTTGGTCACGCCATCACGCGTGAACGTGAACGGCTGGACTGATTTGGCTGAAAATTGGTCGGGAGCTTAGAACCATAGAGAAATTCTATTGTCTCTGCTTAGAACCAGGACAAGGACATAGGATACTTTTTTGTCCGAGATCTTCATACAGGGTGTTTTTCTTTTGACGTCAATTACAATAACTTGCTGTTTTTTCCTGCCATAATCGTACAATTTTAGTCATGTGTGTTAAAAATAAACTTTAGAGGGATACATCATCTTACATAAAAAAAAAATGAATCCCTATATCCCTTATTGATCACGCGTGAACGGCTGGACCGATTTGGCTAATTTTGGTCCTGAATTATTTGTGGAAGTCCAGGGAAGGTTTAAAAGGTGAATAAATATAATAATGTCTAAAGGGTGTTTTTCTTTTAACGTCAATGGCAACTTGCTCTTTTTCACGCCATAGTCGTACAATTTAATTCAATTGTGTTAAAAAATATACTTTCGAGGCATACATCATTGAAAATAAACCATTTACTATCCAGAGTGTTCTTTTTCTCACGGCACAATTGTACGCGATTGAGTGGATTTGTGCCAATAACAAAGCATTAACTAAACAGGTACCTTGGATGGATTCTCATAATGTATTAGTCCGAAATTTTCATAAAGGGTGTGTTTCTTAAAACGTCAATTGCAACTTGCTGTTTTTGACTCCAATCGTACAATTTCATTCAATTGTGTAAAAATATACTTTCGAGGCATACATCATTGAAAATGAACCATTACTATACAGGGTGTTCTTTATATCACGGCACAATTGAAGTGATTTGTGCCACAAACAAAGCATTAACTGAATAGGTACCTTGGATGGATTCTCATAAAGTATAACAATTTTGTTTTTCCTTTGATGTGTGGACATCGCGCATGGACAATTATACGTCGCGTATTCGCGCATCGGAAAACCGTCATCTTTGTTTATTTACGCACCACAAAACAAAACAAAAAATTTAGTTTATCAGAAAGCTTTAACTTTATTAATAAACTGTATCATAACTGTGTGTGTCGTCAATATAAAATTGAAACCTTATAAATAGCCAGTATTTCAGGAAAACTCTGTTTTGTAAGTAAGCAACATCATGTGTAATTAATCGAAAATAATAATAAAACATCATTCATACCGAGCATTTTTTTTTATTATGTTAGGCGCTACGGAAGTTCGCCGGGCCATATCTAGTATATTTATATAGAGGTGTAAAACGTCTCATTTCATTGGATTCCTGACGAGGAAAGAAGATTTTGGAATAAATGACTATAATTTGTTAGGAACAAAAGGGATTTAAAAAAAGTGGAAAAGCCCTGTGGGCATGAGCTTTGGCACTCTTGTTCAAACTTTGACAAATCATATCTCCGAAAGGATTGGCAATTAACTTGATAAGGGCAGGGGGTGTAAGGGTGTTAGTTTTTTTATCATAAAACTTTATTATTTCTGAAAGTGCTATAAGTCATGCTTATATTACTTATATTAATAAGTTCTAGCTAGGTAATGGATAATATTGTGTGAATCAATGAAATAGTTTTCTTCAGTTCCAAGTCCTGGAGTAATTTCCTCTGGAGGATGGACATACTGTATTAATTGCCTCTGATGTTAACAGAAAATGCAATCAGTTGACTAAAAAACCATGAACAATCGCTGTACAGTAAATATTTTAAATAAGATGTTCCTCTTTTCTCAATGTTATACCGTGTTATCAGCATTCCAATTCAGCGAAAATGCCATAGTCCTGATTGACTAGTGAGTATAGATCGTGATATTTTCATTAGCAATATCACCGGAGGATGTTTTCGTCTTTGCAAATTTCTGCACGTTACAAAACTCAACTTATAACGCATAGGTACCAAGATTTTCTATAATGGTACACTAATTGAAAATTGTCGTTGTCGAACACATTCATCCTTCAATTATTTCAAATTTTAGGTTAGACCAGGGGTCGGCAACCTTTTGAGTCAGAAGAGTAAAAAATTACAATTTACAAAATTTCAAAGTTTTAAAAGAGCCAGAAAAATTATTCTAGCCAACAATAAAAACTTTCATAAATAAAGTTTTTGATGAAAAAACTAATCTATTTATTCAGAAGAATAAATAATATTTGCGTATGGGACTAAAGATCCGCCGATCACTGGGTTAGACAGATTCCGCTTTGTTGACGTACACTCAATGAAACAAGGTATCTATCATCCAGCAAAACTACGGACGAAGACGATCGATATAGGAGATTTCACGTTCGGCGAATCATGAGTAAGTGGGCGTCATATTCGATGGAGTGAACCTTCGATTCAGTGAACTTTCGATGCAATGAGGCTTCGATCGAGCACTGCGTTGCAATATACTGTGAGTGCATTTTTGCATTTTATTGCCATTCTTTCTCGGATTGGGGCGCTAGGACTAGTCCGGACTCCGGGGCACCTCCCCCCCCCTGGAAGAAACACATTCAGCTTCATGCGAGTTTTCGCGAAGTTTAAAGTCTGTTATGACCGAACTCGGAGAACAGTTACTAATTAGGTCACTTCACTTCGAATTCAACACTGTTCATTTTGGACTCAACGCTCGACCGCGGACCTACCCAAAGAATTTCTTTCCTTACCGGGCCACGAACCGAAGTCGATGGACCCTTCGATTACGAGCCGTGAGCTCAGCAACGGAAGGACGTGCTCCTTTTTTGCCGCCTAATCAAAAACTAATCTGTAGAGAGAGTGTAGAGCGAACTTGGTGCCCTCGAAAATAGTGCGGTGTCGAAGGCGGTGGGCGTAACCCTCTTACACACCCCCGCGGGAGTAGGACCAGGACCTCCCTGCAATTATTAACCCACGTGCGGAAACGTGCCCGAATACTCTTCACTTTTGAAGTTGAATTGGTGCTGATGTCTGGCGGGCGCTAGCGGCCGAACAGACGCGTCGGGCGGCGACAAACGCCTACCGGGATCTCTGGAATCCGGAAGGTGAGGTTGCGGACAGGGGCGGAGAGGGAATTTGGGAATATTCGATAGAGGTCGGTGGAAAATGCACAAGTTTTAAGACCTGTTTCACCACTTGCTAATAAAGTCGCGGATATGAATCCAGCAGATAAAATATCTGCTGGATAAATCTGTCGGATAATTATTTTCTGTTTCTCCACGCGGGTCCTGGATATAATATCTACTAGATAGCTAGCTATCTGACAATTTAATGGGAGGTGTGTTTGGCAACGTCGCATTTATGCTTGCTATTGGTTAAACAAACGTAAGGTGGGGCCTAGTAACTTGTGTATTTAAGTCTCTGTGATGATTGTAACCAGTGTTGCCAGAAATGCAGAATTTTCTTCAATATGCAGAATTTTAGCCTCCAAAAAGAGCTGATGAAGAAAAGAAGAATATTTCAGGGAAACCATTAAAATATGAAGAATTTTTGAAATTCAGATATTTTTGGAACAATTTTACTCATTTCATATGCGTTCTGACGTTTTCGGTAAAATGGTTTAGCTACGACTTGAAATTATCGGCCTCGAGATGGTGCTTGCAGTAGCAAAATAAAAATATTGCAGTGTGAAACAGGTCAAACTGGGGATTGGCACGATTGAAGAAGTTTTTAACTTTACTAACAGTGGGTAGGTAGGTACTCCAAAATGACGTTACACACCACTGCAGAAATATGAAGAATTTTTGAGGATAAATTGAAGAAATTTGATAAAAAGAATCTGGCAACACTGATTGTAACATAGAATCAGAATGTTTCACCAAAGATTCCTCTCATCAAATGAAACACTTTTTTCATTCAACATTTTTCCAAATTCAGCTCAGGTAAAAAGATACAGGCTGTTGAAATTTTGAAAAAAAATCAGTTTTTATTTTGTAGCTTTGACATCCTTTTTTCGAATAAAATGAATGTTGGCGTAATGTTTCCTATAACTATGATACATATTTTCCAAATATTAGTTATTTTCTACTTCTACTGGTTTTCTAGTTATGGACTCGTGGATTCATAAAACTAAACGAAATTAGCATAAAGAAAGCATATAAAGTTTTTCTTGAGTTATTTCAAGAATATTCCATCGTTTTAGAACATTATATTATTCTTCATCATTTCTCCTTAAACGCACCGTTTTCGATATATTCTTCATTGAATGTTTTAAAATGGAAAACTCCAGAAATTTCACTACTTTTATGGATCCGTCCCTGAGCGTTGGAATCCCGAATCAAGCTGTAAACCACGTTACCATGCCTTATTCTCGTCCGCCAACAATGTCATAAATAATTTATATGCGGGAGTGTATTAGCACATTGTGAAATCTTTAAACGCTTGTAACATTTTACCTGAGCCGAATCTGGAAAAATGGTAAATGAAAAAAGTGTTTCATTTGATGAGAGGAATCTTTGGTTAAAATTAATGCAGTGGTCAAAGACTCACCCTGTATATCGTGCCGCTGATTTGCCTGACGAAGTTTCATGGCGTCGTGATCTCTCCATGCTGTTTTGTGAGGAAAATATTGAATTTGTCGTGTTCTATCTTAAAAAATTGGTTCAAGCACTGACGTGAAGTCAGAAGCTTTTGCGCGTATGTTCTATTCTCCGTTCTTCTGTATTGGACACCTTTAATCGAATTTACCATGGTAAATTATGTTGTCCATTCTCCTGTATTGGACACTCTCAATTCGAATTTATTTATGGTAAATTCGAATTAAGTGTCCAATACAGGAGAATGGACAACATAATTTACCATGGTAAATTCGATTAAGGGTGTCCACTACAGAAGAATGGACAATAGAACATACACGCAAAAGCTTCTGACTTCACGTCAGTGCTTGAACCAATTTTTTTTTTCGTGATTTTTTTTTAATTTTCTAGGGGTACGGTTCTTAAAAATTTATTTTCGTCATTTTTTTCAAATTTTCTAGGGGTACGGTTCTTACAAAATTTTAAACACGTTTTTATGTTGATTTTCTACTACTAGTTACCTAGCACCTTTTCGATCGAATATTTATTTTTTGAGTTATTAAGGAAATAATATTCCAGGTGGGTATAACTCGGAAACCGTTAGACCGATTATGCCCAAAAACGAACTCAACTCTCCCTTTCGGATACGCAACCTACCCTGAAAATTGCAAGTCCCTATGTCCTTTCGTTCGAAAGTTATCGAGGTAACAGTCACCCATTTACTGAACTCACAGAAGAATGCTCGAATCTGCAACAATATTTAACCGATCGTATTAAAACTTGAAACTTGGCAGTAGAGTTAGGTTATGAAGGCTCTTGCCAAATTCAGCAATTTCAAACGGATAGTTACTGATATATAGAATTTTTTTTTTTTATTTTCAATGATTTATTAAAAATTTTCTACAAATGCTATCCTCACCAAATTTTGCATACATTTTCGCGTTGGCATTCTACAACTAATAACCATGCTTGAATTCAATCGGTTCAGTATTTTTCGATTTAATGAGGAACAAAACCACCAAATTTCAGAAAATTTCAGATGGCTATTACTCTAAAATCGTTTGGCCGATTATGCTCATAAACAAACTGAAATGTCGCGTTCTGGTGCACATCCTAACCTGAAAATTTCAATCCGCTATCTCATTCCGTTCTCAAGTTTTCGTGACAACAAAAATATTTTTTAATAATTTTTTGAAAATTTTCTAGCCATACGATTCGCACAAAATTGCACAAACGTGCTTAGGTTCATATTCTACAACTACCCACCAAGTTTCAATTCGATCGGATTCATATTGGTTGAAAACAAAATTATTACTCAAAAACCACTGGGCCGATTATGCCCATTAACGAACTTGTCCGTCGTATTGGGATGCGCCACCTACCCTGAAAATTTCAAGTCGCTAGCTCTTTTCGTTCTCAAGTTATCGTGGCAACGGCCGGACGGCCGTACGGCCGGACGGACAGAATCAAATTTGACATCGAATTCTTCATTGGGGAGTCGAACTTAATCGTTTGAGACCATTTTCGTCAAAAAATTCGAAAGTTACAGACATTTGGGCAAAACTATAACGTGATGTTCCCCAAAACAACGCGCAATAAGCCTATATTTGTAACAGAGATTTTTTTTGTATGTCGATATTTATGTTCTAGATATTTCCTTCCGCAAAATTAATGATTTATAGTTATAACGTTTGATCTTATAATATTTTGATTTCCAGTTAGGAATGTTTGTGAACAATAATTCGAACTTTTCCGGAATGAAGGCATTTGGGGTAAAATGATCCTACGTGAGGTGTACTAAATGATCCCGCGAGATCATTTCACCCACATGTTAAAGGATCTAGGGATTACCACCAATGTTCATTTTCAAAAGAATTAGAATGAAAATGGAATTAATGGACCGGACACCTCCTGGTTCATCTTATGTCTGTAATAAATCCGGGTAGATGAAACTGGAAAGTTTTCCTCAATGGTTTGATAATTTCTCGAATCATGCAAAACCTACTGCAGAAGATCCCGCTCTTTTAATTTTAGATGGCCATCTATCGCACACAAAAAAGTCTGATGTGAAACTGAAAGCAAAGGAATATTACACTACAATTTTGTGCCTACCCACCCACTGTTCACATAAATTGCAATCCCTGGATGTTGTAATGTCTCCACTTAGCGTATATGGATTCGCAAAATGTGGCATACATACTTTTAACTCAGATGTTCTTCAAGATAGCAATTTTATTGCGGCAGAAACAACAGAAACAGAGCACAAAACCGAAATATCTTCATCGCAGGTTCAAAGAGAATCGCCTAATGCTGATCCTGAGGAAAGAAGTAGTTCACCAAGTATCCTCAACTGCCAAAACGTTGTCATTGCTGCACATAGAGAAAAGCTGCAAACAACAACGCAATCTTTTGCACAAACTAAGTCGGGATCGGCAGCACTTTCTCGTCCTCAAACTATATGATCCGTGGGATCATTTAGGACACAGTGGTGTCCAACATGATCCTTTAGCAGTCTTTTTTAAAAATGCCAAGAAATATATTCGTTTATCAGAAAATGGCGAAATTGATGCATAAATAGTTCAGCAGATATATTTTCTTAACAAAACGTGTATTATTACTTTTCATGCATCCATTGTATAGAATCTGCTAAGATTTTGGACTACTTGAACACAGATCATATAATAAATCATAGATAGAATAAATATAGCATTCTTTGAAAACATAGAAGTACGATTCATTATTGAAATTTCGAAAAATCATATATCCGAAAGTATTAGCTTGTTAGGGTTGAAAATGATATCAATGGATTTTTATGATGAAACTGCATCTTAAAAAAATTGAATTTGAAATTTTTAAGTTAAAAAACAAATTGGTTCAAGCCCTGTGGACAGGAGCTTTTTGGCGCTCTTGTTCAAACAACAAACAGACAAATTATATCTCCGGAAGTATTGGTTTCCCATAGAGTTGGGAATTATATCAATGGATTCCTATGATAGAAATGCATCATGATAGAAATTGAATTTAAAAAAATGTCGTTTAAAAAAAATGCTTCAAAAATTATCTTATAAAAAAAAGAGCAATCTACAATGCTTCAAAGCCTTAATGCTTCAAAAATTGTCATTATATTTATTTATCAAGATTAAATGAGCAATCTGCAATGATTCAACCTCGTGGAATGGGTTGTTGCAACTTACACTTACCTAAGGAAAGTATCATCAAAATGTCTAGAGCAAGGCTGGAGACAATCCAAGCAGATTGTCCCTTTATTCCTGATATTTGAGTAGGTAGTGGATTACGAACTAATTATTTTAATAGTTCAAAATATATTAATAAAATATTATCCTTTTTCCATAATTTAAAATTTAATAGTTCATACCACTAACACATTCTTTTCTGTATTATGAACCTTAACTCAAGAAAAAATGATCATCGAAATGTCTAGAGCAAGGCTGGAGACAATCCAAGCAGATTGTCCATGTATTCCTGATATTTGAGTAGGTAGTGGATTATGAACTAATTATTTTAATTGTTCAAAATATATTAATAAAATATTATCCTTTTTTCATAATTTAAAATTTAATAGTTCATACCACTAACACATTCTTTTCTGTATTATGAACCTTAACTCAAGAAAAAATGATTGATACACAAATGTAGATCCATATTTCAGTATTGGAGTATGGACATTATGGAAATACTGTATATAGGAACACATCTGACTATACTGAAGGAAGTAAAAGGTAATACATATTAACCTCAGTGGTCAACGAGCGGTAATTTCTTTTAATGATTCCATTATGTACTTCTTTCCTATTACCTCCATAAACTACATCAAAACAGTCTTGTATATATTCACAAATTCAAGAATCGAGTACTTGCTTTCCAAGAGAAAATATTTTCAATCAACGAATTGATAATCTCTAATAGCTAGAAAAGATGACATTTATGAATAGTGAACATAGACATATTCTGTGGTCACATTCTGTGAATTTGTGAATACATAGAACTTACGATGTATTATTGAAACTTTGAAACATCATATCTCTGAAAGTATTAACTTGTTAGAGTTGAAAATTATAACAATGTATTCTTATGATGAAACTGCATCTTAAAAAAAATTGAATTCAAAAGTTATAATGTAAAAAAAAATATTTTTTTTCGTTACTCCAAAACTATTAGACCGATTTTGCCCAATAACGAACTTTACCGAGATATTTATCCCTCAAACCTACTTTGAAAATTTCAACTGTCTAGCTCATTCCGTTCGAGAGTTATCGTGTTAACGGCCGGCTTGACAGAATCGATTTCGACCACGGATTCTTGATCAGTGAGTCAAACCAAATCGTTCAAGATCATTTTCAGCCAAAAATTCGAAAATTACAGACATTTGGACGAATTGATATATGTTCACCTGAACAACGCGCTAAACATTCCGAGAGAGCGCATCCGCGGGCAAATCTATGCCTGTCCGACGAAATTCCGCACGTCAATGGGTGGCGATATCGTGAGAATGCACCCATCGGACCAAAGTCCGCGTAGCTGGTACTGCCTACACGGGCCAGCTAAAGCTACAACGTCCCCGGGTAACCCCGTGCGAGGGAACGGAGGGGTGGCGCGACTGGAGACGGCTGACGCCCCTCGGCCTGCACCGGTACAGCTGAACGTTGAAGCCCATGTGTCCTTGCATATGCCTTCCTAGGGACAGACTCCAGGGGCGTGCGGCAGATTATCACTGGATCCTGCCAAGAGTGCCAGTCCTCAATGTTCCATGGTGATGATGTACACAATCGAATGATCTCTACAATCGAAATGTCGCTTCTCAAGAGATTCCAACAATCGAATTATCATTCTAGGGGTTATCCATATAAGTTGTCTATATTGGCAATATTGAAAAAGAATCACTAATTTCGAGTAAAATGTAATAAATCAAGAATATTCTTGATGAGCATAATTTTGTTGCTATTTTCATCTCATATTTTACTCTGTTAATTTAAATATCTTCTGAAAATGATTTTTTTCAAATATTTAGTTTACTAATTCATTAAAACTTGTCCCCTTCTGACAGCTCTCGAACAAATGAAAGTTAGTAGGTACCTATATAAAACCATTCGAAAGTGAAATAAACTGAATCTTGTATATATAATGACCGATGACCGACTCCTCTTCATCAGATCTCTCGATTGGTATTATTTCTCGATTGCCAAACTTCTTGAGAGGTGAGAATCAAATTGTTTCACAGCAAAAGATTATTAATATGGATGGCAAATTAATCTAGATGAAATGGAAATATCTCGAAAAAAATCATTCGAATGAATTTACTCGCAGCTTTGAGAATCCCTCGAAAGGTTTCAAAAATCGATACGTTCGATTATATTCATTCGAGATGTCCTATTGCAATTTATCTCGATTTTACAATAACCCCAACGGCTTTATACGGGGGGATTGTTGGTGAAGGGAGTAATTAATCCCCCCTTACCGCGAGCCATATGTTAAGACGAGAAATGCATAGGAAACCATTAAACATAATGGAGAAAATGATGATATACAGTCATGACCAGATTTCATAAAAAAATGGACGAAGCACTGACAACATTAGTCTGCTTTTGCGTACTTGTTGGTGTTTGATTACTCGAAACTATGCTACCGAAACGTAACATATCCCACTTTTTGCGCGTATGTTCTGGGGAACATCGCGTTATCATTTTCCCCAAAATGTCTGTAATTTTCGAATTTTTCGCCGAAAATGGTCTCAAACGATTGGGTTCGACTCCCTGATGAAGAATTCGAGGTCAAATTTGATTCTGTCCGTCCGGCCGTTGCCACGATAACTTGAGAACGGAAAGAGATAGCTATTTGAAATTTTCAGGGTAGGTGGCGGATCCCAATACGACGGACAAGTTCGTTAATAGGCATAATCGGCCCAATGGTTTCCGAGTAATAATTTTCTCTACAACCAATACTAATCCGATCGAATTGAAGCTTGGTGAGTAATTGCAGAATATAAACCTAAGGACGTTTGTGATCTTTTTTGAGAATCGTATCGCTAGAAAATTTTTAAAAAATTTTTAAAAAATATTATTTATTTCACGATAACCTAAGAACGGAAAGAGATAGAGACTAGCAATTTTCAGGTTAGGTTGAGAATCTGAATGCGCCATTTGAGTTTATTTATAGGCGTCATCGGCAAAACGGTTTTGGAGTTGAAATTTGGTTGTTTTTTTTCCCAATAACTCGAAAAATACAAAACCGATCCAATTCAAACATGGTTATTAGTTGTAGAATGGTAACGCAAAAATTCATGCAAAAATTCGTGAGGATCGTATGACTAGAAAATTTTTAAAAATCATAGAAAATTATTGAAAAATTTCTATATCAGAAACAATTCGTCCGACATCGCTAAAATTTTGCGAGAGCTTTCAGAACCTAACTCTATTACCAAGTTCCAAGTTTGAACATGATCACATCTATATTGTTGGAGATCCGAGCAGCCTTGTGTGAGTTCAGTATCTGGATGGGTGACCGTTGCCTCGATAACTCTCGAACGAAAGGAGATAGGGACTTGCAATTTTCAGGATAGGTTGCACATCTGAATGGGAGAGATAAGTTCGCTGTTGGCAATAATCGGACCAACGGTTTCGGAGTTATACCCATCTGGAATATTATTTCCTCAATAACTCAAAAATATAGACTCGTTCGGATTGAATCTTGGTAACTAGTTGTAGATTATCGACATGAAGACGTGTGTAAAATTTCGTGAGGATCGTACTACTAGAAATTTTTTTAAAAATTACGAAAATATATTATGTCATGCATGATTCCTTGAGAACGGAAATAAATAGCTACTTGCAGTTTTCAGGGTAGATTGCGCATTTGAATGCGACATCTAAGTTCGTTAACTAGCATAGTTTTGGACTTATATCAATCTGAAATTTGGTTGATATTTCCTCAATAACTCATATAATACAAATCCAACATGATCCAATTCAAACATGGTTATTAGTTGTAGAATGCCAACGCGAAAATTCTTGCAAAATTTCGTGAGGATGGTAACACCAGAAAATAATAAAAAATCATTGAAAAAAAAAATTGGTACACTCACTGACGTGAAGTCAGAAGCTTTTGCGCGTATGTTCTCTTGTCCAATATTCTGTATTGGACACTCTTAATCGAATTTACCATGGTAAATTCGATACTTACAATAGCTATAAAAAACCATTGAATCACGAATGAACCTCCTAAAGAACTTCCAGGTGGGCTGAATCTTAGAAATTCGACAACCACACGAAATATCAAGTACCCCAATGCCTGAGGTTCACGCCGCCCATGGGGCCCGTTTCCCGTGCGTCGCAGGCAGGCCTGCCCTCCCTCCACAAAGCCAGTCCCAGAATGGCGTGGTTTGTGACAACGTTCGTCCTGCTTCACAACTTGTAGACCAAAATTAACTGTAGTTGGGAGTCTTTGAATCGGCGTTTCACGCCCAATTGTGTATTTTTCAATTAGAACAGGTACTAATTAACGAAAATCGACTATTTCGGGGGTTCAAAAACGGAAAAAGTGCGAAAATAGTGACGGTAACCTATCGATTTCAGGCGTTCTGATTAACGACAAAGGAGTTGCTTTCGTTACCGTTCGGATTATGTGCAGTGCTTTGGAACTGTGTTATTTATCTGCGTGCATGGATAATTATGACCACGGTTGCATCGCCAAATAAGACAGAGTACGTCCAAAATTCAACACAGGTGGGTGTTACTCATTTATTATTGAATTTGATGAGCTAAGCCCAGCAGCCCAGCTAATTCTTAAGCCCTGTTGCCGTTTCTACAATCAACCGTTTCTCGCCCGTTCACAAAGAGTATGAAATTCTGGGATTGCTAATTCCTTGATTTTCTAATTCCTTGATAATGTTTATTATTATTACGAGAAAGTCCACGTGTGAACTCGTCCCCAATAATGTTCTCAAATGGAATTTGTGGTCAAGTGGATTTTCAGCGGAAATTGTTACAGAAAGCAATGAGCCGTAATTAATTTCGTACAAGCATATCATGGCTATAGCGAAGTCATAGTTTGGAGATATCGAAGATAATATTGAAGTCACAGGTAATTAATACTTGACAGAATTTTTTCAATCTTTATAACTCGCTCTGAATATTCGGGAAAATATGTGGCTTATTGTGTGAGAGTTATTATAATTATCCACAGTTACTTTCTGAAATATTCTTTCTCCTAATCTACGGTATCAGGATGTTAGAATTGTACTTTATTAGAATATCAGGTTAAGCTATATTTTTCTCTATAACCTTGCACAAATTTACATGACTGAATTCATAAGGGATTATTTTAAACCAAATTCCTAAGCATCTGGCAACACGGCGGAGCCAGTTATTTTAGGGCGGGCGAGCGTGACGTCACTGTGGGTGTTGCTCTCTGTCCCGCTTCTTCCAAGGCGAATTAAGTTATTGTAGTTTTACGGAGGAGTTCAAATCGTCGATTCTCAGTTCGGTACAAGTACAAGTACAAGTACTACATTTCTGAATCGACCTTCTGAGGAATTTTGCTTCAGGTGGATTTTCTTCCAAGTTGTCTAATCGTTGTCCATTTAGTCGTTTTCTGTGATCGATTTTGGTAAAATATGCATTCACCAGAGAAAATCATATTTCTGTACTAATAATTTAAAATGATGTCTACTCATAAAGATTTAATGTGAGCGATTTAATAAAGTAAGTCTATGCTCACGGAGACCTGTCGTTACATAATTCATATTAATTCAGGTGAAGCTCTAAGGATTTCATTGCAGCTTCTACATAATAATAAATCTGTTAGGTACCCAGCACAAAATAATGTAAGATGCGATACCTACAATTCGTACGTTTTAAACTATACTTACAGGACACAGGCAATTTCTCGAAAATACCTATTTGCTGTTTGTTATACCTAACTAGGTAGGTATTCAAACGAGAGTATCATGAGAATTTCATCGGACTGGATCAAGAATTTTTTCCGTCCTTGTCGACTGGTACCATTGGCGTATCCATGAAGAGGTTGGAATGTAGATAATTAAAGTGTGGAACATTGTCATGAACAGATAATATATTTATCGTTTTCATTCGCTCCATTTTCGAAAAAGAAAAGGAATCAATTCAACCAAGATTCGATTATAGTCAGAACTGAGCTAATTCGTTCGATACCTACCAAAGTGATAGCGACATTATTGGTGATATTAAATGGATTAACATTTTCCAGTTTCTGTGTTTAAATTTGAAAATAATTGTTGCGTTTACCTCGGCGTTAACTTGTTCAATGTGCGTCAAGAATTTTCTTGGAAATGAGTAGGTACCTAACCGTGACTTGGACGCATACAAAAAGTGTTCTACTATATGTTCGTGGAACTGGAAGAAAGCGAAAGCAAGCTTCGGCTGTGAAGTGACCTTAAGACAAGAATTAACTATGTACCTTTGCATCGGTGGGCATATTCGACGTATTGAAAATTGAAAGGAATAGATACTGGACCGAAATCTGATCGTGCATGAATCATGAGGGAGTGGGCGGAGTTAGGGCAGGATTCTATAGAGGCGTCCACCCTAAATTCCCATCATCAACTTTATAGTGCGATTAGAAAGAGCGAAATCGCAGACGTGTTCGGTATGCCTATCTTCTTCATCGAAACAAATGCGAGTGAAATCCCGAATTAAGGTACAAGGAAAACCGAGAAGAAAACTAAACAAGACCTGTGGACAGGAGCTTTGGCGCTCTTGTTCAAACTCTGACAGATCATATCTCCGAAATAATTCGTCTCTGGAATATAAATGGATTCTTACGATAGAACTGCATCATGAAAGAAATTAAATTCAAACAGACCGATTCTCCCCAATAACGAACTTATCCGAGATATTTATTCCGAAAATCTACCCTGAAAATTATATTATATCAATTAAAACTTAGACAACATTGCAGTTTTGTTTTTACTGGAGATATTCTGAACCCAATTTGATTATGTATCATGCCAAAGAATATATTTGCATCATCATATGTATTATCCACGGACATTATACATTATATTATCACCTTAAAAGTACGATAGCTGAGGTTACCTCAGCTCAATTTTTGCGCGTTGTTCTGGGGAACATCGCGATATTATTTTGCCCAAATGTCTGTAACTTCCAATTTTTTTACGAAAATGGTCTCAAACGATTCGGTTCGACTCTGAATGAAGAATTCGAGGTCAAATTTGATTCTGTCCGGCAGTCCGGCCGTTGCCACGATAACTTGAGAACGGAAAGATCTAGCGACTTGAAATTTTCAGGGTTGGTGGCGCATCTCAATACGACGGACAAGTTCGTTAATGGGCATAATCGGCCCAATGGTTTCCGAGTAATAATTTTGTCATCAACCAATATAGATCCGATCGAATAAAACTTGGTGAATAGTTGTAGAATATAAAGTCTATGATCTGAATGCGATATTTGAGTTTGTTTATAAGCATAATGGGCCAAACGGTTTTAGAGTTATAGCCATCTGAAATTTGGTTGTTTTTTGTTCCTCATTAACTCGAAAAATAGGTACAAAACCGATTGAATTCAAACATGGTTATTAGTTGTAGAATGCCAACTCAAAAATTCTTGCAATATTTCGTGAGGATAGTATTTGTAGAAAATTTTTAAAAAATCATTGATAATTGAAAAAGAAAAATCTATATATGTATCAGTCTGAAATTGCTGAAATTTTGCAAGAGCCATAAGAACCTAACTCTACTGCCAAGTTTCAAGTTTTAATACGATCGGTTAAATATTGTTGGAGATTCGAGCAGCCTTGTGTGAGTTCAGTAGATGGGTGACCGTTGCCTCGATAACTTTGGAACGAAACGAGATAGGGACTTGCAATTTTCAGGGTAGGTTGCGTATCCGAATGGGAGAGTTAAGTTCATTTTTGGGCCTAATCGGTTTAACGGTTTCCGAGTTATACCCACCTGGAATATTATTTCCTCGATAACTTAAAAAATAAAGCCATACCCCCAGAAAATTTCAAAAAAATCACGAAAAAAAATTGGTTCAAGCACTGACGTGCGTCAGGAGCTTTTATGCGTATGTTCTATTGTCCATTCTTCTGTATCGGACACCCTTAATCGAATTTACCATGGTAAATTATGTTGTCCATTCTCCTGTATTGGACACTTAATTCGAATTTACCATGTTAAATTCGAATCAAGAGTGTCCAATACAGGAGAATGGACAACATAATTTATCATGGTAAATTCGAATTTACCATGGTAAATTCGAATTAAGTGTCCAATACAGGAGAATGGACAACATAATTTACCATGGTAACTTCGATTAAGGGTGACCAATACAGAAGAATGGACAATAGAACATACGCGTAAAAGCTCCTGACTTCACGTCAGTGCTTGAACCAATTTTTTTTACACTTTACGGAAACCCGATCAATACAAAACTTCGCATGCATATAAAGGTCATTATTCTACAATTTGATGCTAAATTGATTGGTTTCGGAAATATCCATGAAAATTGTTTTTACTAAAAACGGCCATAACTCCGAAACCGCTTGATGGATTTTGCCCGTTAACGAACTCGTCCGAGATATTTACGCTCCAAACATACCATACATACGAGTGCAGATTCTGTTGGGATGAGGATGAAACTCCTGGTCACCTGACAATGGAATGCCTCGCCATCTCAAACCAACGCAAAGAATGCTTTGGGCAAGAAATCTGCAGGAGCGAAGACCTAGCCTCCTTGAAGCCATCCCAGATACTGGAGTTCATCAGAACTTTGGAACTGGAAGGCGAGCTGTAGATGGTAATTACATCGACAGCTCTGAAGGGGGGGCACAATAGACCTTAAGGTCGCAGTGCAACTGGCGTCCGTCAGTTCCATGCTTATTATATCTATTTTACTTATGAAATTGCCAAAATGACTTTTGGAGGTGTTTAAAATACATTTGCTCATATTTCAGGAAACAAAACCAACCCCCTCCCCGCTCGCTCTCCTCGCAGCAACCTGCAGTAGGATCGGCCCATCATCCCAAGAAGTTCAACCCAGGGTCATAATGACAAGTACACCGACTCCGGTGAAGAGCGTCTCCTTATCCGGTAGTCCCCAGATGGTTAGCGTGCCGGTGAGCATTCCCCAGCAGTTCTCGCAGCATCTCCTGCAGCAACAAGGAGCCCAGATCGTCACTGCCGGTGGCCAGAACATAGCCTACAATGTCATGCCGCAGATGCAGACCGTCACGGTGGATGGACAAGAGGCCCTGTTCATTCCCACAATGTCGCTGGCAGGTGAGATATCTACTAAGGTTTTGGTCAGAACGGGGTTATAGTGATACTTACGACGGTTATAGTGATACTCCTGGTGGTTATAGTGATTTTCAAGACGGCCACCCATAAAAATGTGTACACCATAATTCCACCTTGTGAAAAAATTCCATTGAATCTCACGGAATTCCACGGAATTCCTTGGAATTCCTAGTAAACCACAATGCCGGTTAATTTTTTTTGCAATATTTGAAACAATAATGTTGATGCTATGCTTGATATCAAGGCAGCATCAACAATTTCCATAAATTCCTTAAGCAACATTCTTTATCTCCTGTTAGGTTGTAGCAAAAGAAATGCATTGAATAAATGAAGCATGGAATCGGCTCGGCGGTTTCGGAGATATGCCCGTATGAATTTATTTTGCTGTTTCCTCAATAACTCAAAAAGACCGAATCCGATCCAATTCAAACTTTGTAGCAAATGGTAGAATGCCAAATTTTTCAAAAATTATTCAAAAAAATGGGTTCAAGCCCTGTGGACAGGAGCTTTCTAGCGCTCTAGTTCAAACAGACAAATTATATCTCCGAAAGTATTGGTTTCTCAGAGTTGAGAATTATATCAATGTATTCTTATGATAGAACTGCATCATAAAGGAAATTCAATTCAAATAATAGTTTATTTATCAAGATTAAATGAGCAATCTGAGAATGAGAACTGCACCATGAAAGAAACCAAATTAAAATAGCTGAAATGAATTTGACTCTCTCTTATAGAACAGGATGAAATGTACGAGTATGATCACAGATCATATAATAAAGCTTAGATAGAATAATTATAGCATTCTGTGAAAACATAGAAGTATGATTCATTATTGAAATTTAGAACTTCATCTTAGCAGAAATTTAATTCAAACATCATAGAAGAATTTAAATTCAACAAGAGTGCCAAAAATTATCAATCCAAAACCAATCGACGAATTCTACCAACCACGAACTCATCCGAGATATTCATTCCTCAATTCTATGATGAACGATAATGAGACAACGTCATGTCTCAGGAAAATGAGTTGACATTATAACAATTCATAGAACACCCACAGAATAATTCTGTGTAAACGTAGAAATACGATTTACATTGAAATTTTGAAAAATCATATCTCCGAAAGTATTATTTTGTTAGAGTTAAAAATGATATGAATGGATTCTTATGGTAAAACTGCTTATTGAAAAAAATTTAATTTGGAATTTGTTTTGTAAAAAAAAAATTTTTTTTTTGTTACTCCGAAACCATCTGTCCGATTTTGCCCAATAACGAACTTAGCCGAGATATTTATCCCTCAAACCTACTCTGAAAATTTCAACTGTCTAGCTCATTCCGTTCGAGAGTTATCGTGCCTACGGCCGGACCGGCCGGACAGAATGAATTTCGACCACGGATTCTTGATCAGTGAGTCGATACAAATCGTTTAAGACCATTTTCATCGAAAAATTCGAAAATTACAGACATTTGGGCAAATTGATAAGCACTCAGTTCCGAGGAACTAGAGCCCAAAAAATCACATCTTAAATTTGTTTTTTCCAATGACTCGAACAATACAGATCCTTTCGAATCGGAATTAGATAGCTAGCTGAAGAATAGCTTAAAGATCTGTGCGAAGTTAAGCGAGGATATCTTTGCTAGAAAATTTTAAAAAAATCATTAAAATTTTTGTTTGAAAAGCAGTGTCGTGAAAAAAGCATTGGGGAGACGTCAGCAGCTTTCGCGCGTATGTTCTATTGACCTCATTCGTGCTTCTAGAGAATAAATCTGCACTGACGTGAGGTCCGTCTGCTTGGACACCCTTTTCACATTCATAACTACAGTGCAAGGGCGTAGCCAGAAATGAATTTCGGGGGGTGGGGGGTGGGGGAGTGTTTGATATAGGAATTAATTTCGGGGGAGGTTTTGGGCGTGTAAGGGTCACTTTCTGCAGCAAAATTTTTTTTTAAGATAAAAATAACATTTCTGGGGTGGTTTGAAAAAATTCCAAACCTACCCAGCAAATTTCAAGTCTCTACGTCATTTCCTTCGTTATCGTGCATACGGACCGTCGGCCCGACGGACAGCATTGAATTTGAGCACGGAATTTGCATCAGTGTGCAAAATTCCTGGCAAACCCTTCGATTGAGGCCATTCCTGGTCAAAAGTTCAACTTCTGAACTCAAGAAATTCGGTATTATTTTCGAAGTATCCAACACGTAAGCAAATAACCCGGTGACAACTCAATGAGGTTAGATTAGTTCAATGTAAGTCAATACTACCAACCGCAAACAGTACCTAATCATTATATTAGTTGATATTTCCTCTTTCCGTATTTGATCTTAGCAAACAGGTCTAAAACATAGATTAAACTTGATCTGAGTTTACCGATTCCGAAGTTTAACCTATCATTGATCTTACGTGTCTTACTCAGATAATCGTACCTCATGTTTCATTCCCAATTTTCAGGCCAACAGCCCCAGCAGATATTCAGCCCGGGTCAGATCATCAGGTCCCCCGGGGTAATCCCAAACCTCCAGAACCTCCAGAATCTTCAGAATCTGCAGACAGTTCAGTTGTCGAATGGCCAGAGCGTGGCTGTGCGACCTTCGTTGCAACAGGTCGTGCAGTTCCCCATGCAGCAGACCATACCGATACAGGTGCCCATCTCTTCGCAGAACGGGCAGACCATCTATCAGACCATCCATTTTCCCGTGCAGCTGAGCACTGCGTCGCTTCCGAATATCATACAGGCCCAGCAGATCATGCCGCAGGTTGCCAACATAATAACACCGAACGGGCAGCTGCAGCAGGTTCAAATCGGTAAGTGAAACACTAAACTATACTCCATTCACTTTTATGAAGTCTCCCGGTTGGCCATGATTTAGGTACAGGGTTTTCCAATAAGAGGTGTTATTTTGAATAGTCCGCTATTTCGGTAGATGCCACTTTTGAAGCTGTCATTTTTGACATTTGACAAGTAGAAACTACGCCATTAATAAAAATGGAACGATACACACATTGAAAATATTAAAATTCACTATAAAAATGGTGAAATTTGGCAGAGACGGTTCGTAAAACTCGAACATTTTTGGGTCGTCGTGAAGCACCTTGTCGGACCGCAATAAAGAAATTGGTGGAAAAATTCGAGCTGTTGGGACAAGTTAGTTATGTGAAGAATAAAACCCGTGCACGTCGCTCAAGAACAGCCGAGAATATTGCTGCTGTAGCCGAAAGTGTTGAAGAAAACCCAGGTTTGTCCATTCCTCGTCGTTCTTTGGAATTAGGCATTACACAAACGTCATTACACCGTATTTTGCATAAAGATTTGGGTCTTAAGGCTTATGAAGTTCAGTTAACACAAGAACTCAAGCCGATCATAAACAACGTCGTGTCTTTGCTGATTGGGTCGTTGAAATGCATGAAAATGATCCGGAATTCCATCGAAAAATCATCTTGAGTGATGAGGCCTATTTCCACCTTGGTGGCTTCGTCAACAAGCAAAATTGTCGCATCTGGGGCTCGGAAAACCCGAGAGTTATTGTTGAAAAGCCTCTCTATCCTCAACGTGTGACTGCTTGATGCGGTTTATGGTCCGGCGGAGTCATTGGACCTTACTTTTTCGAAAATAAGGCTGGAGCAACAGTTACAGTGAATGGATCGATCGAGAGATGATTAATGATTTTTTATGGCCGGAATTGGATGGTATTGATCTGGACAACGTTTACTTTCAACAAGACGGCGCTACGTGCCACACAAGCAACGAAACCATTGATCTTTTGCGGGAAAAGTTTCCGGACCGTGTTATCTCTCGAAGAGGTGATCACAATTGGCCACCGGGATCTTGTGATTTAACACCTTGCGACTTCTTCCTTTGGGGCCACGTGAAAGAGAAGGTCTACGCCAATAGCCCAGCGTCGATTCAAGACCTCAAAGATGGAATTCGTGAGGCTATCGAGGACATAGGGCAGCCACTTTGCGATTTGGTTATGGAAAATTTCATTAAAAGGATATGGTCCTGTGAGCGTGGTCGTGGTGGTCATTTGCCTTATGTTATTTTCCACTATTAACGGCATAGCTTCTTCTTTATAATGAAATAAACATCCGATCATTTATATTGAAAAATGGCATTTTTCTTTGAATATCACAATAACATCTCTTATTGGAAAACCCTTTATATCGCGTTTTTGTAACTAAAACTAAGGCAGGTTGGCACTCCTGAAATATCGGCAATAGCCTCACTTTCGATTGCAAACATTCGCTAACTGTTTACGTCTGTTAGCATTTTGCATTACTTTCATTTGTGGTTGTTTGCTACCTGAAACAACCTGGTTGTGATCTGTTTACGTCAAATAAGCAAACATTCTCGGATATATGTTTGCTGTCATTTGTACGTTTTGACTTGTGAGGGAATTGGGTTATGTTACTAATTCATTAATGGCGATTTCCATTTACACGCTCGGAGCACTCGAAATCGATCTCATCTGTCATGCATCTGTCCAATTGAACCGAAAATATCTGTCAAATATGACTCCGAGTGATCCGAGCGTGTCAATGGAAATCGCCATAAGTTTCCTAAATTTATGTATTTCTATCCGCTTTTTTTTACTCTAACGAGCGAATGTCACCCCTTTGCATATTAACTTATAAGACGGCCCATTTTTGTGTTTCAAAACTATCAGAAGTTATTCTGAAAAATTGAGTATATTAAATAGCCAGTTTTATTTATGAAACAATTCTAATTTAGGTAATCAGTCCAGAGATAACTCAAACCATAATAATTATGTAGGAAATGTTAAAAAAGTGTAAAAAGGATAACTATAGTAGGATAGTGTTAATTTCAACTGTCTAGCTCATTTCGTTCGAGAGTTATCGTGTAAACGGCCGGACAGAATCGATGTCGACCACGGATTCTTGATCAGTGAGTCAAACCAAATCGTTCAAGACCATTTTCAGCCAAAAATTCGAAAATTACAGACATTTGGGCAAATTGATAAGCCCTCTGTTCCGAGGAACAAGAGCGCCAATAACAGATAATTCAAGATACATTGAATAAGAATATAGGTATTTCGAGAGAACAATATTACTGAGTAATCAACATTTTCAGCGACATCGGTACAACAGCAAACCCCCACATCAGTCTCGAACGCAAATGTTCAATCGGAACAAAACTCTCAACCTCTGACCTTTACTGGGACCAATGGACAACAATTCACTGTGATACCTACGTCTAACTTACAAACAATGGGAAGAACCAGTTTAGGAAATATCATACAGGTTCCCAACATCCAAGCAATACCTACTGTACAAAACATACCAGGTAAGGTAAAATGAAAAAATATAACTAAACATCAAATTTTATTGTATTTTTATTGCACGAATGGTTGATATTCATGTGTATCCGGAACTGGCAACACTGGCATTCACTACACTCTTGTCCACTACAAATTTTGTCACCTGACATATGTTTCCATCTTCTGGGACGAAGCGTTACTAAAGCATGCCATCAATAATTACTACACTCAAATATGGGTTGACATTATACCTTTAGTCATAAACCGATTTGTGAGAACAATGTGTTGTTAATAAAAGATCATGATTGAGGAATCTTTGGTTAAAATTGATGCACAACTTAAAGACTCACCCTGTATATTAGTCTGATCTCATTTAGAAATTGATCCTGTGTGTGGTGTCCATACACTTTGTTGGAAAGTGGCGGGATCGAGGGTGTTCAAAATAAGTTCTTTGTATTTCCGGCAGAATTAGCATTCCTCGAATCAATTTCTCAGCATAGATTCCTTTCATGCATCATATTCTTCAATTGTAAGAAATGTAAACGATTGTTTTAATTTAGTGTAGTTTTCAGATAATTTGTTCCTTATGTAATTGGTTTTATCTACTGGTCATCATCATCATCTTCCATCAGCTATTTCGTCCACTGCTGGACATAGGCCTCCTCTAGTGTCTTCCATCTGCTTCGATCTTGGGCGGCATTCATCCAATTTCCTGCAACTCTCTTCACATCATCACTCCATCTTGTTGGTGGTCTACCTCTACTCCTCTTGTCCTCTCTAGGTCGCCACTCTATCACTCTCTTCGTCCATCTGTTGTCCGTCATCCGGGCCACATGGCCCGCCCATTTCCATTTTCGTCTAGCTATAATCTGAACGATGTCCTCAACTCTTGTTTTGTTTCTTATGATTGTGTAAGGAATTTTGTCTCTTCTCGTGACTCCCGACATCGCCCTTTCCATCCCTCTCTGTGCTACTCTCATCTTCTCTGCTGTCTGTTTTGTTAGAGTGAGTGTTTCAGCACCATACGTCATCACGGGCAAGATACACTGCTCATAGACCTTTCTTTTCAAGCATACCGGCAAATTAGCCTTATAGTAGGGGAGCCCACGTAGCTAATTCGGGATTTACTCGAGCGTCATAGAGAGCTATTGGGTTGTCAAGCTTAGATGATAAGAAGAAAAAAATGTTATATAATATATACCTGTTCATCGGTGGGGTGAGCAGATATCAATTTTCAAAAATGTAAAAAAAAACCGTTACGTGGACATACTCGAGCGCGTCAGATATTGATAGCATCTGTGTCCTACGTAATTTAAAAAATGTACAGATGTTAATCTGATCGTTTCCATGATGGGGATCATACGTAAGGGTTGAAAATGAAAAAAAAATTTTTTTTATCGAGCTCGTCAGATTTTCTAAGGGGGTGTTAAGTGAACCTTGAAAGATGCTCTTGTATAATAATCTGACGATTGGGATGTAACGCAAACTCGTGGTCATTATTAGAATATGCAAAAAAAAATCGCCATTTAGAAATACTCAAGCGCGTCAGATTAAGATATATGTGGTTCATTAATATGGCCTAGACGTGCTGTCTCCTAATCTGACGATTGTCTGGAGGGATTCGCTAAATCTGACAATAAATTTTTTTTTTTTTGTATTTTTTTAAATCATTGAACTTAATTAATCGAAAAGCTCAGGAAATAGCGTGCAAATGAAAAAGCTTATGTTTTGAGGAGAATATTAATACAAATAATAATTATACAAAATTTAATTTTTAATTTTTTCGTGATTTTCGAAGAATCGGTTTGCTCCGACGATATTCTAAAGTAATGTTACATTTTTGTGAAGTTTCTAATGAAAATTTGATTGTGTTTTGTAAAGTACTTTCACCACAAAATACACAATTCATATTAATATCACTCAATCACTCATAGTAATTATTTATTAACTTTAATTCACATAACTTTTATTAAAATCGCAAAATAACCTAATACGTTGGAAATACGTTGTAAACAAGATCATACCCCGAACGATTCTGCGTGACCAGCTGTTATGGAGTCATGGCAACAGAAACCGGAGTGGGACGGAGTGAGAGAGCAATAGATAGAGAAAGAGTGAGAGGAGAATAGAAACACGTAGAGGGGAATATAGGCATGGCATAGCTGCACGCATTCAACTTTATCAATTAATTTTTATTACGTCGGCTTGTGAAAATCGTCAGATTATATATTTTTCGTAATTCTTGCAATATTCCCTTCAAAATAAAAAAAAAATTAACCACGCTCGAGAATGTCAAGATGTCGTTTTTTTTTACAACTTTGTAACCCTCCCCCTTCTTTACGTCACTCTCAAATTGTCAGATTAATGGAATATACACTTTTTAGCATGTAACTAACTCACCCTAGCTTAATCTGACGCGCTCGAGAATTTCCGATGATCAACTTTTTTTTACTAATCTGATGCTTTATCCTTGACGGGCGGCCATATATATATGGCTCATGTTTCATGGAAAAACTTAACCAGGTACAAGGTATCCCCCTATATATTAATCTGCCGCGCTGTAGTAAATCCCAAAATCCCCACTTGGGCTCCCCTACTATTAAAAGTGGTGCTCAGTTTGCCAAAAGCCATCCATCCTAGTCGAATACGACGACTTATCTCGCACGTTTGATTATCTCTACCTATGGTTATTTCATGGCCTAGG
This sequence comes from Halyzia sedecimguttata, assembly GCA_937662695.2. NCBI lineage: Eukaryota > Metazoa > Arthropoda > Insecta > Coleoptera > Coccinellidae > Halyzia > Halyzia sedecimguttata. The sequence continues at coordinate 99,960,973 of OW569413.2, read as the reverse complement.
TATTTGTACTCGTATACTTGGTTTATAATACTCCCTCCGATATCAATATTGTTGCTGGTAACCAAATTTGACATAAATTTAGTTTTTTTCTGAATTGATGTATAAACCAACACCCATCGATACTTGCTTTAAGTCGGCAATCATCTCTCGGGCCTCTCCCATATTGTCAGCAATTATCACAAAATCATCAGCAAACCGCAGATGATTTAAGTGCTCGCCATCGATGTTTATACCCTTTCCTTCACAGTTTAGTTTTTTGAAGGAATATTCTACTACAGCCGTGAAGAGCCTGGGAGATATTGTATCGCCTTGTCTGATTCCACGCTCTATGTGGTATGTATTTGTTGTTTCGTGGATTTTTACTTTAGCGGTTGCATTATTGTATATATGTTCTATTAATTTTGTGTATCTGTAGTCTATTCTACACTGCCGCAGAGCTGATAAAATTGCTGGAAGTTCTACTGTATCGAAGGCCTTTCTACAGTCGACGAATACAAGCACAAGCGGCCTATTATACTCCATTGATTTTTCTATCAGTGTTTTAATCGTCTGTAGGTGGTCGGTTGTCCCGAATCCAGTTCTAAAACCCGCTTGCTCTCGAGGCTGGTAGAAGTCTAACTTTTGTACTAGGCGGTTGGTTATTATCTTAGTAAACCACTTATAGAGGTGTGAGAGTCGGCTAATTGGTCTAAAATTCTCTAAATTAGTTATGTCCCCTTTTTTGTGGATAAGGACTGTCACAGCATTATTCCATCTCTTCGGGATTACACTATTCTCCAAACACAGGTTGAAAAGAGAGACTATCACTTTCAGAAGTTCTTCACCGCCGGCTCTTATTACAACTATCTGATCCTCTCCTGGCGCTTTGTTACTTTTCATCTCGTTGAGAGCCTTACTTGCCTCCTCGGTTGTTATATCTGGCAGATCTTCGGAACCCTGGTTTATGATCTTGAGCTCATTCTCTGTTGTGCTAGGGTTCTCAATTTTGCTTGTATAGAGTTCTTTGTAGAAGTTCTCGACAAGAAGTTTTTTCTATTTGTTGTTTCTTGTAAATTTTTGTCTTTCAGCTTAAAGATTTCTGTTTTCCTTCGGCCAGACTCCTCCTAAGTACCTTCATGCTCTCATTTTCTTCAATTACTTGTTTGGTTTTTTCAGTGTTATAGTTTCTCAAGTCTTTACGAATCGCCTTGGAAATTTTCTTGCTCAACTCTCTTACTTCACGCAGATCTCCTTTTTGTTCTTCTAGTTTGATTCTCCTCTGCTCAATTAGGTCTTTTGTGTTCTTGCTCAGCTTCTTTTCCCTAGGTCTAGTATTTTTGCAGTGTTGTCGCTGCGCTTTCGTCGATGTTTCTGTAATTACTTCGTTTAGCGAGTCTATGTCTGATGTCTACTGGTATACCTTGAATTATAAATGTGCAGACACCTCGATTATTGGGCGAAAATTTTCAGGTCTAGGAAACGTCCAAGTCATCACCCAAGCTCCACAAATCTCCGTAGGCCAACACATCCAACAAGACCCCACCGACCCCAGCAAATGGCAGGTGATAGCGAGCCTACCCACGAACACCCAACAGACGGCACAACATCAAAACCTATCTTCAGGAGTTGTGGTGACGACGGCGCCGCAAGAAACGGAAACCAACGCGAACCAGAGCGTCGATAACGGCGATAACATGCAGAAACAGAGGGTACGAAGGGTGGCCTGCACTTGTCCCAACTGCCAGGAGGGGGAGCGACACTCGGATCGGAAAAAGCAACATATATGTCACATACCAGGCTGTAATAAGGTGTACGGAAAGACTTCACATCTCAGGGCACATTTAAGGTACAGTCAAAGAGATTTATTTGTCCGTTTCGCATTTTATGTTTTGAAATTACGGATGTATTGTTGCGCACATGTTCTAGGGGGCGTCCAAAAATTACGTGAGGCATTTTTGAGGATTTTTTGACTCCCTCCACCCCTGGTCAGATGTCGTGAAATTTTCCACGACTCCTCTCCTCCCCCCCCCCAATCTCACGTGAGATTCTTCAAAATTTGTTTTTTGGATATAAACGTGTTGGATCATTGAAAAAACAGGAGCTTTCTGGCGCTCTAGTTCAAACAGACAAATTATATCTCCGAAAGTATTGGTTTGGTATGTATTCATATGATAGAACTGCATCATAAAGGAAATTCAATTTAAATAATAGTTTATTTATCAAGATTAAATGAGCAATCATGAGAATGAGAACTGCACCATGAAAGAAATCAAATTAAATCTGGCCAATTTTGCCCAATAACGAACTTAACCGAGATATTCATCTCCCTAACCTACTCTGAAAATTTCAACTACCTACCTCATTCCGTTCCGAAATGTAAGAATTTTCTGAGAAAACCTAATTTCGGAGCAAACAACTGAGATTTTTCTCACTTCGCTCACAATTCTTCGATTGATTAGATAATGTCATGTCTCAGGAACATCATTTGGCATTATGACAATTCATACATAGAATAATAACATTCTGTGACAACGTTGAAATACGAATTATTATTGAAATTTTGAAAAATCATATCCCCGAAAGTATTAGCTTGTTAGAGTTAAAAATGATATCATTGGATTCTTATGCTAAAAGAGCTTATTGAAAAAAATTTAATTTTGAATTTGCCTTGTAAAAAAAAATTTTTTTTTTGTTACTCCGAAACCATCTGTCCGATTTTGCCCAATAACGAACTTAGCCGAGATATTTATCTCCCAAACCTACTCTGAAAATTTCAACTGTCTAGCTCATTCCGTTCGAGAGTTATCGTGCCTACGGCCGGACAGAATGAATTTCGACCACGGATTCTTGATCAGTGAGTCGAACCAAATCGTTTAAGACCATTTTCATCGAAAAATCGAAAATTACAGACATTTGGGCAAATTGATAAGCACTCAGTTCCGAGGAACTAGAGCGCCAAAAACCGTTACGTCCTGTCAAATTTTACCGATAGTCTGAAGTTGTGTGGCAAATGCAATCTTGTAATACGTGGTCATAATGAGTCGGAAGACTCGATTAATAACACAAGAAAACGAGAACGTGACCGGTTGCTTACGTACTTTAAATATAGTATGGTTTGGAAAATGTAAAATGTAAAATTTACATTTAATGTGAAAATGTGAAATAAGTAAAGTTTTGGTTATTCTAATATCGATGCCAATGACAATCGCAGAAATTGAAAGATATTTCTCTACTTCAAAATTGATCAAGACGTTTCAAAGGAATACAATGTCGGAAGAAAGACTGACGGCGCTCTCAATGTTGTCCATCGAACAAAATTTAGTTATAGACATTCCTGATTTCAATGAAAAGGTGATTAAGAAGTTCATCTGCGATAAAAACAGAAGGATTGAGTTTCATTTTAAGAAGTAGGCATTTGGTAATTACCTTTTAAAATATATATACTTTTTTATGCTTGAATCAGCACCCCCTGAACAAAATTATCACCAGTCGCCACTATAGAGTTCTACCGGAACAGAAAATTCACCACATGTCATTATTTTCAGATGGCATACCGGCGAACGTCCTTTCGTTTGCAACTGGTTATTCTGCGGTAAACGTTTCACAAGATCCGACGAATTGCAGAGGCATAGGAGGACGCATACAGGCGAGAAAAGATTCCAGTGCATGGAATGCAACAAGAAATTCATGAGATCTGATCACCTTTCCAAACATCTGAAAACTCACCAGAAACAGAGGATAACTGTAAGTTTCGTAAAAATGGATAAACAAATAAAAGAAAATACATTCCAAGAACAATCTTTCAACTATAGGCTATGTATTGAAATTGTAGAAATATAGTTGTTTTGTCGCAATGGCGACTACTATACAGGGCATTTCCTAAGTACGGTATATAACTTGCTATTTGTACTTTGTCTCAAAATTTCTTCGTTACGGACATAAGGATGAAAGTTCCATTTGAAAATTACAATTATTTTTCAAAATTCAAGATTTCCTTCACGTTGTACATAGTTCGAAATGAATATCAAGCAATGGAAAAAATTAATTTCTTTACAGTATACTTAAATAGTATTAGTTCTCCACATGACATTACAATGTTTTGCATTTTCCACTTGGAATGGACACGTCCTACGAAAAAATGGCAAGAACAATTATTTCTTTCGAATGAAACGGACAATCAATAAAAAAGTCAGAAAAAACAGGAACATACCTCAATTAGATACTCGCCGAGTACAGACGAAAAGGCACGAATACGAGTATATAAACAACTTATTCGCGTGTATTCGGTAAGAAATTACCATAGTTGCCATGGATAATTTAATGCTACAATAAGTTTAAGGGTTCTCTTTGCAAAAAAATCGCCGAACTGAGTACAAAATGGATTTCTTTTAAATTAATTGAAAAATTTAATGAGCTTGTAGTAAAATATAAATTTTGTATTTGTGATCAAAGATTATTATCAAGGGAAAGAAGACACTGTGCTTAAGTTTGACAATATAATACTATGTTTAGTATGTTTTGACATAATATATGATTCGAAAATATCATGAACACGAACTCATCATAGATTGAGTCATGATCACCAGGATGTGCAAAATCGTAGATGTTAGATTTGCATATTGACGAACAAACAAGTCGAGTTGTAAACTTGTGAAACACTTTATTACTTCGCTAATTTCACCTTCCTTTATGTTATTTATTGCAGCAGAACGGTGAACTAAGGGACACACCAGCGGAAGACACAGAGGAGGAAGAATGGAAGCAAGAGATAGACGATCCTCAAAAACCTATATGGATAACAGATGATAAAAGCAACGTGAAATACGCTGTCACTAGAGTACCATTTGAACAGCAGGTAATTATGATATCTGTGTATATATGGATACGAGATCAGATAACGTGAAAGCCGAGATGTATATTGTATACTTCATTTCGAACATCTGGAAATTGATATGGTAGCAAAATCGGCATAATTTTCAAGCGGTGAAACGTAATAAAGTAATAAACTGTGACTAGTGAATACTGTAATAGCGAGCCGAAATCTATTGGAGATCATTATTATTAGAGCGGGGTCGGTTGGCTTGGTTCAGCCCTTCAGAACTACGACCGATACTATATTTTGATATATTACTCAACCTATTCAATCCTAAGGGCATTCTCAATAGTTTTAAAATACCTGATGAAGTCCTTAGGAGCCTGGGCTATCACGTCGTGAGGATTTAGAACTGACCCACCTATATGTAAAATTCTTAGGCAGGCTAGCTCTGGACTTTTGCAAACTATATGTTCGGCTGTTTCCTTTTCCGATCCACAGAGCCTGCTTACGTGCCATTGTGGTACAGTTGGTATTTGTACGGACAGTGCCCTGTCATTAGTCCCACCATTACCCGAAGCTCAGCTTGTGGGAGCTGCAGAGGCGATAAGACAAACCAAACATCTCGGTGTGCAACAATTCTACCCTCTGTCAAAGTCTCTAACCTAACCTAGTGATAATTTTGAAGTCTTAGAACTCCAGAGACATTTTGTTACGTTTAGGACTGGTAGGTGGAGGCGCAATAACTAAAAATGTCTGTATTAGTCGGCTATCGAACCGGTCCCTTCACAAAATACAAACGTTGACATTGTTGCCATATCATGCTTAAATATGGCCATTTAATGCCAAAAAAACAAGTTGTACGAAGTATTCGTTCTGGGTGTAATACTTCTTAAGTCACTGATTATATTATGCTTCGAAAGTTATCGTGTCAACGGAAGGATGGACATAATTGGATTTAACCATGTAATCGTTTCTGACATTTTTCGACTAAAAATTCGAAATTATAGACATTTCGACGTGATAGCGTCCTGTTACTGTCAGGAGGGTTGAGATCTATCTCTAGATGTGGTGGCTGTCTTACGGACTCTGGAAAAGAGACGAGAGATCCTTGCGAGGACACATTTCCCAGATTGTCGCCTACTTGATTAGTCAGATCGCTGTTCGGCCTATGTCTCCCAGGAGCGGCGGAGACCGTGACGGGAAGAGTGGAGAACCGCTAAACTGATCATCAACCCTGGGATCTTGAGATGGGTGATTCGTTCGCACAAACCTTCCAAGGATCCCGGTGAGGATGGCATCTTTCCTGCTCTGGCTCAGCAGGGAGTAGATGAACTCCTCCCGTACCTGATTAGGCTTTTTAGAGCCTGTGTTGCCTGGAACTTCGTCCCAACACGCTGGCGTAAGGTTAGGGTTGTGTACATCCCTAAAGTGGGCAAAGTGTGCACCAGTACGCCTTTCAGAGTGGTAAATCAACTGACTTGGCCCTGAACAACTTGGTGGGAAGGCTAAAGCATTCTCTGGACCTCAAGGAGACTGCTCTAATGGCCTTCCTCAACATTGAGGGCGCGTTTAATGCACTGTTCACGAACTAGCTCTGTTGCGGCTTGGACCAGGGGAGTACCAGACCTCATTGTGGAATGGATAAGATTCATGTTGAATAACAGACTCATCTACACGTCCTTGTGTGGGGACATAGTGAGGTTCATGGACAGGAGGGGCTGCCCACAGGGAAGAGTGCTTTTCCCTCTGCTGTGGTCTCTCCTGGTGGACGATCTACTGGCAATAATAGGCATGCTGAATATATATTTCCAAAAGTACGCCGACCACCTAGTCATTGTGACCACGGCCCGGAATTACTCAGTCCTGGTCGGGAACCTATCAGAGGCGCTAACAGCAACACAAGGCTGGTGTGAGGGGAAACAGATAAACGTGAACCCTCGAAAGACCTTGATCGTGCCATTCACTAGGAAGGGAAAGCTTAATATGGATTCCCTTACTATGAATGAAGTTCACATCCATTTTGCGGATGAGGCTAGATATCTGAGTGTCATTCTGGATAGAAAACTGCTCCGAAAAAGCTCCACTGGTTGTACGTGATGGTGGTGGGACGACAAATCACTTACGGCAGCATTGCTTGATGCGGGTGCACTGTGATGGTGTAGTCTCAGCTCAACCTTGCAAATATTCAGAGATCTCTGTGCTTGATGCTGACTGGGGCTTTTCGCATCACCCTCATCGCAGCCATTGAACGCCTTCTAGACCTCGCCCCTCTTCGCCTAGTGATCAGTGCGTGGCCCGGATGGCGACATACAGATTTCTACATATGGCTCGCAATGAGCCTGATACGATCGGCTACGCGTCTGGTTCTTACAGGCTGAATTAGAGGCCAACGAGTGCATGCGGTCTGGCGTATGTATAACCAAAACCTACACAGAGAGTCCCGACCGAGTCGTCTTTCACAGCAGAGACGATTGGACCATTTCTGGGAGCCCACTGCTTGAGGTTCGCAGATGGCTTCGCTACCAATCAAAGAGTGGGAGCAGGAGTCAGCGGTTGCAGAATTGCTGGAGATGCATGCATCAGCCTGGGTAGTTATGCTAATGTCTTTCAAGCAGAAATGTTCGCAATTGATCACTGCGCGAAGCTCAATCAAGATCCTATCGGATAGACAAGCCGCCTTGACTTCATACAACTGCAAGTCCCTCCTTGTGCAGGACTGCTGGACCACATTTGCTGAACTGAAAGAGCGCTGCAGGCTACAGAGGATTACTCTCAACTTTGGTTCTTGCTAGTCCTATTCTTTTTTTATATAATAATATAATAATAGCGTCCTGTTACAACCTCATCACGGTCCAAAGTCTTCCTCACAGAACCTATAGAACATTTTACATAAATCTGAACTAGGACAACATCAGTAATACATTATTTTGTTTATTTACAGGAAGCTGCAACTTCTACCCAGTCGGTTAGTTCAGACAGCTCAAGCAATGAGGAAAAAATGATGATCACTTTGAGTTCCGAACCAGATGAATTGATTATAGCGGATCCCTTAGATAGCTGAGCTTCTATTTATATGATTAAATAATCGGTTATGTTGAATTAAAACTATTTGTTGAGGTTATGAATGGTGTCATCCTTGTAAGTCAAGCGAAGCAACCCCAAGCAATATTTCAACACAATTCAGAACAATAAACCACTGGTACTGGTTATTGGGAATTACTTCTGCATGCAAGTGCTGAGTCAAGTTGTTTTGGTTAACTTGATGTTGAATGCATTGCGGTTAATTTTGAAAATTTTATTACTAGTTGAAATTTATTTGGATATGGATATTGAGATGCAAATTAGATATATTGTGAGAAAAATAAATAAAATAATTTCTGTGATTATTGCATTCAATACAACATATTCAAAGGAATATTCATGGAGTTGAATTTATTTTTTGTTTGCAATGACGTGATATATTTGTATATTGTAAAAGAAAGAAAGATTATATATATTTTTAATGAGTATTTTCTCTTAATATCTCACGTAACTGGTATATTTTTCGTCTTCATTAGTTCATCGATTCAAAAATTATTGAAAACACCAAAATGAACAGGATTTAATAAAGCATCAGTGTTCAAGTCATTTTGACTTCAAAATTTCGATGCTTATTAAATTGATAATGGACAATCTCACATGATAGCGTTGCCAAAACATGCATGACACAAACAGCAATATTTTTGGAGAATGCGTACAACAACCCGCATATAATGGATTGCCGCTCTGCTGCCATATCCCCCAATCACTGTGTTGCCGGGAATAAGAGCATATCACCTGCCATGTATCATTTCGCTGATAAATTATAATGCGAAGCCCCCCACAACATCTTAATTTTAACCAATGTTATATTGGCGCCCAACGTGGGGCATTGGTCGTTATTATAAATCAGAGTCTCCCACAACCTCTAACATTAAACTTATGTTATATTATAATGCAAGAATACTTCCTAATCTTCCATTGACTTTTCTAGTGCTGAATTAATGAAAATTTATTGAAATCGTGTAGCAGAAATTGCATCTTGCTGTGGACCATTGCCAAAGGTGAGTATTCTTGATAACAATAGAATCGGTATACATAATACAGCGGCATTGTAACATTGGTTTAATGTTAGAACTCCATGATATATTTCCTAGTCTTGAACTATTTTCAATTTCACTACGAATTGAGCGTTGTCAACAATAAATAACTACAAATTTAGATCAATTACTCATCAAACGTAATACATTCGGAGATTTTAAACAGACTTGGCAACGGCGGCGTGGGTCTCAGCTACTCTCGGATTTGTAGGAAACATCACAAATGTCAACCAATTATATTTCAAAAAGACACTGGCTTCACAGCTGAGGAGCAGTTGAATTCACATACATATATCGGAATCATGATTTCAACATTGGATCATAAATCAGTTTCTCAAAATTTTTAGTAAATATGTACTATAATAAATATAAAATTTTAGAAAAAAAATTTTAGCGGAATCGGACAGAATTTTATATTTTAGAAACTAAAATATAAAATTTTTGAAGAAATTATTTTTTTCTAGCGACGATACTCACGAAATGGCATTCTACAACTAAATACCATGTTAAAATTCGATCGGATCTGTATTTTTTGAGTTATTGAGAAAACAATATTTCAGATTGGTATAACGCCAAAATCGTTTGACCGTTATGCGCAACCTGAAAAGTGTCGTCGGACTCAGAATTAGACCTAAAATTCTTAATCAGAGAGTTGAAACTAATGGTTTGAGACCATCTTCGGCAAAAATTTCGAAAATTACAGATGTTCCCTAGAACATGCGCACAAAAAATTTAAGTTCATATTATAAAACGTAGAAGGGGAAGCTTTTTTGTCAAGCAAAGGTTGAGGAAAAGGATATTGACCCACACATACTAAAAAAACTATAAACCATTTAATATTTAACATGTATAAAATTACAAAAATATGATTAACATCTCTTTATATCTTTCTGTTAATTTCTAATACTATGAGCTTCAGACATATGCTTTTTATAACCCTCCCGAAAATCGAAAGCCTCTGGACAAAGATGGCAGCAGTACATATTCGTAAGATCAGAATGGACCAATCTTACGTGATATTTGAGGGCAGACTGATTCGAGTATATTTGACCACAATGGGGACATGTACCGCACTGAGAGCTATGGTGGGGCTGAATATCAACAGACTTTATTTGTATATTTGGATCTAAATTATGATTTCCTTCGAACTCATAAGTTTCCCCCTCTACTTGCAACGACTGCTGCAATAATTCGCTTGGACGGTCATAAGGTATACTGCTACTGGAGTCGGAAGATGGAGATTTCATAAGGATTTTTTCTAACTCACCTTCTGGGTGTTTCCGTATGATCAAGGCATTTTTTGGCATTTCTATAGTCACTACTGGTTCTAAGGTATATGGGACTGATGATGGTGACTTTCCTGGAATACATTCAAAATGAAAAACAACAAGGGTGGTAAAAATACAATATGTATTGGGTTTAATTTGTTTCTGAAATATCAGTCTTATAGCTATTCTAGGTGAAAATGAATGGAAGTTGTACTCATTCTATATTGAAATCAAACCTTGACTTTTTTATTCCATTGTTGCAGTTGTCCTTTTCATCAGGAACTATTCGTTTAGTTTACATTCATTAATGCCTGAACGAAGCTGCTCGCATCCCTGAATTCACGTTTTGTATGACATATCAATGGCAAAATAGAGGGTTTCCTATATGCATATATTCAAATTTTGTTATCATATACATACTTGATATAATTCCAACTTAAATAAACTTTCATTTTCATTTATTGTTGTCTACAGGCTGTTAAAATCTTATCGAATAATTCAATTTAGTTCTCCTATATTAGAATTAATTTCCAGTAAGAATCCACAAGTTGGAATTCTTCTAATTCCTTATCCAAATTAAAGGTGCTGGCGAAAATTGATCCAAAAAGTAATTTAAAAATTATAAAAGCACTCAGTTCCGAGGAACTAGAGCGCCAAAAAATACAAGCTGGTATTAAAGATTGGATTGCAATTGAAAATGAAACTACAACTTCTGTAATTTTATTCCTAAAATATATGCTTTAAAAAAATTTAACATAACGGAACAAGATATATAAAGCTAATAACTGTAGTCAAATGAAAATGGAACTACAACTTTTCGGTATATTTGACAAGTATACGGTGATAACATTTGAATATAACAATATGGAACACCCTGTATAGAAGCCAAAATATATTTACACTACTTGAATAGGCAGTTTAAGGTATCTCCTTACCTGGACTATGATGAGCAGTCAAAGATCTCTCTAAAATACTCCTTTTGGAATCCAATGCAGCTTCCAAAATAGATGTTTTCTCCATACTCTGATTGGAAACATTCTCATTCACATCTGCACACATTTCCTCGTCTAGTTTTTCAGTTTTTACTTCAATTTCTGGATTCTCAGAGTTCTTGGGGGAGTTCACATTTACAGGAGTTGTATTTTCCCTTGTCATAGGTAATATCGTATCATTTGTTTTATGAATCGTAGAGTTTTCTTTGAAGCATGTCTTAGTTTTGATTTTTTTAATCGGATTTTCAGTAGATATTAATTTTGGCCTTTTGAGATTTGTCATCTTTTTAGTGTTCTCGGAGGAATTTAAGCCCGATACTTGAAGTAGTTTGGCAGTACTTAGAAACGAAGGCAGTTGTTCTTCAGATACCATTACCTCCCCATGATACATAAAATTTATTACAGCTATAAGGTCTGTGTAAGTAACATCTTTCAGTATAACTATGGGGTGAGGACAAGGATTCTCCTGAAATATCGAAGAAATAGATCGATCTTGAAATGATATGTAAAATTGGAAACATACCTTGAAAACTGTTCGGAAGTAAGGACTACAAGCTGACAAAATAAATTTATGAGCCTTCAAGTTTATTCCTTCACAAGTCAAGGTAACATCAACCAATTCCTCTGAATGTTGGAGGCTCTCGAATGCACTTACTATATTAGATTGATAACTATTCCATTTCAAGCAAAAATGCTTGGCCGACATTTTGATGCGGAAATAGGTCACAAGCTTAACGGTTATAATATTTCACGAAACCAAATAAATAACACCTGGAAAACATTATTGAATTGAAAAAAATCATGAAAAGGTGAAATAAATCGTAGAACTCAAAACAAAAATAATAGATTAAGTGGAAGTATCGTGGCCTTCAGCAGCTGTCATCAGCAATTTGTGTTCGGTTCGCATTTCGCACTATTCGCAAAAGAATCTAGTTACTTCCGGCTCGTGACCTAAAACTTAGCTTTTCCTCAAGAGAAAATAAAAAACACAAAAGTCAAAATTGTAAACGGCTTCCTTCTTCAATTTCAGAGAACTATTTCTGAAAAATATTTCCTATCGAAATGGTTTCAGATCAGAAAATTGCCTGAGCTGGCGAATGCATTCCTTGACTGAGGCTGCAAAAACAACAGAATTATTTGTTTTGAATAACCTGCAAAAGATATGTCAAGTTCAAAATTTCAATTCAAAGAATAATTTTAAAAGACCCTTAGCTTAGAAACGAGCTGAATATCACAGCTGAATATGTTTATTGTTGATGAAAATTTGTGAATAATTTAGTTTTGCAATTGCTCAATTTTCCTAAACACGATGTACTTAACAATATACTTAATATGCTTGATAATACCGAATGCTTTAATGGACTGTGGCTGTGCTACTAGTAGAGAACCTAATATCAACAATAAATGTACTTCAGCAAACGAAAACGTTAATAAATACACCAAAGAAAACAACATAGGCTTCAATTTAAAAGAAATGGTATTTATTCAGGGTACAACATTTGAAATGGGAACCAATAAACCAGTGTTTCCTGCTGACTACGAGGGCCCTGTTCGTAATAAAACGGTGGCTTCCTTTTACTTAGACACTTATGAAGTTTCAAATGAAAAATTTTCAGAATTTATAACTGAAACAGGGTATATCACTGAAGCAGAGAGATTTGGTGATAGTTTTATATTTGAAATGTTTGTACCTAAGGAGTTACAAAGTAATTTTGAGGAATTTAGAGCTCTTCAAGCACCTTGGTGGATTAAAATGAAGGGGGTGACTTGGAAGAAACCTAAAGGACCAAATTCGTCCATAAAAGGTTAGTTCTTGGCTAATTAAAACAGAATTATGTTCTGAGAATAACTGAAGAGATCTTGATTTTTAGGAATGATGCACCATCCAGTTGTTCATGTTTCTTGGAATGATGCTGTTGAATATTGTAAGTATTCAGGCAAAAGATTGCCCACAGAAGCTGAGTGGGAGATGGCGTGCAGGGGGGGATTGAAACAGAAGTTATATCCTTGGGGTAACAAACTAATGCCTAAAAATGAACACTGGTGAGTGTAGGTGAATGAAAGTTCTTAAATTCAACATCTTCAATAATTCAGGATTTTTGAGATTACAGGATGAATATATGGCAAGGTGAGTTTCCCACCACTAACACAGCTGAAGATGGTTTTATCGGAACCGCTCCAATAAATCAGTTTCTACCAAACAAGTATGGTCTATATAATATGGTGGGTAATGTTTGGGAGTGGACTCAAGACAATTGGATGGATGATCCTGTGAGTTATGCTGTATAATAATAATAAATTCCATTAGAAGTAAGTGTTTAGTGCCAATGATGAATATCTCATTTTAGAAGAGAAGGGTAATTTTTACGAACGGAGAAATCGAGACGGCCATATTTTCGCCAGTTTTTCACTGACATTGTGAAGTTTAAAGGTCAAATTTTTGACAGGTGATTCCTCGTTATTTCAGATATAATTGGTAGCGTGTGACTCAGAATTTTTATTATATTGAGACATATTCTAAACAATCTCAACTAACTTCTGCTGTTTTCAGAACCTTCAATTTCGGCAAAGTGAAGTATTGTCTGTTGTATAGTTATATCCTTCATTTTCATAGAGGGCAATAGCAGAAGATTTTCACAAATCGGAATAATGTACACTACATTTAAAGCATAGTCCAAAACTTAAATCGTCCCAACATAGATATCAGTACCATAAGTACCGACATATTTCAAGTCTCATCATTGCGATGTCCGACAAATGCAATGAAACTAAACAAACATATATCCAAATCACGTTGGCAACTGCTGCGATCTTAGCAACGATTAACGCTATTATGCACTCGTGGTAGCTGGTAATCTTCAATGTGGTTGAATCACATACCAAATCTTGATCACCCTTACAGTTTGTCATGTTGTTTTTTCTGACCTTAAATCAGTTGAGTACAATTAACTGGCATCAGGGCTGGCATTCAAAACTTTTCTCATAAAAGGAGTAAATGTTAGGTTGTCATGAAAACCAGCGTAAATATGTCCGCCTACTGCTGCAAAGTGGATGACACATCGATTATAATTCAGTGATGCCTTGGACCATTCAAAATCATTTGTTTTGAGTTCATTTCAAAATTTGTTTTCAAGCCACGCATCAGGCCTTTCGATGGCATTTCAATCTTCCACTTTGTTGCCCTTAGCCAGCTGCTTGATGGGGTTGCGACATTTCCAGGCTAAGAGAAAACTCTAGCTGTATGGTTCCATTATCCTCAGGGTTGCCTGGCTATCTGTCGCAATGCATATGTTCATTCCCTTGGGGTTTTTTTTTTAAACACTCCTGGGCGCATATACAGGGTGTCCCAAAAATACCAGGCGAAAGTGACACTGGAGATAGATTGGCATTAGGTCTATCAGATAGCATCAACTTGACCTCAGTAAAAGTCTGCTGGTTTTCGAGATATCACCACTGTTGCGTCCCATGACTTCACATGTTGGGAAGCGCTCATTTGTATTTCTAAACAAAGCAGCTCGCTTGTAAAACTTAAATGTTTTGGGTTAACTGGTTTATTTTTGCATGGGTGGTCTCACCCTCTCACCCTTGAAATTAATATTTTCCACGGAAAGATAATTGCAAGTAAAATATCTTGTAATACTTCAACCCTTGTAGAAGTATTTATGACCTATTTCCTGTGAAATATTGATAAAATGCATACAACAACTAACACATTGCCAGAGCTGTGAGTCCTTTGTCTAGATTCTAACCCATACAAAAATCTAGAATTTTCCGATTAGATCGCCACGGCTTTGGCTATTCTCTAAATCGAGGGCGTAGATTCCGAATCTGTAATTAGTTTTTCCGTATCTCGATTAATTTTGGTAATATGCCGAAAAATCCGACTGATTAGTCCATTTTCCGGAGGTAGAGGCAGAAATTGCGACTTTCTTCGTCATTGCTCCGAAACTAATCGAGATACGGAAAATCTAATTACAGATTCATGATCTGCGTACCCGATTTAGTGAACAACCAAAGCCGCGTCGATCTAATCGGAAAATTGTAGGTTTTTGTATGTGTTGGATACTAGAGAAAACTTTTTGGCGTTTGACGGATTCGCTCATTACCTAATATTTTCCGAACGGATAGAGATACAGAAAAAATAGATACATAAATCTAAACGTCGTGCACCGACCAATCATCGGGGAAAATTTGGATATCGAGATGTGAAAATCATAGATTTCGGACGGGAAAGAAGAATTTTCCTTCGATTCCGGGTCAAAAATATTTCTAAGTGCCGACCCAAAAAATTTTTTTCATGGTATATCGATACGGAGCTCATGTCTAATTGAATCGAGGTCGCTGATCACGAATATGTAATTAGTTTTTCCCTAAGTTGCGTACTTTGGGAAAATTTTCACTTAAAGTGAAAACATTGACGAAAATAGGTCAATTTTGGAACTTTCCACCGCCCAAAAAAATCGGAGTAGGGTGTTGCTGATTTTTTACGTCATATTTGGATCCTTTATCTATCGAACCATCTGAACAATAAATGTCCAGGTCGTACGCTTCGGAAATTATGATTTTTTCCCGAGGGTCTATTTTTCGGAAAATTCTTTCCGCGATATTTCCTCGGAAAATTTTTGTAATAAATATCTGATGGTAGATTCGGAATCTACGGCCCCGAATCTATTAGAATAAGTACCCGTTTCATAGTTTTGCGTCAAAAAATTTTTCTCGAAAAATTGGATTTTTTTAAGGCTAATGTATTAAAAAATTGCCAAAATTCGACCGGTCTCCGATTTCGATGCAAATTACGTCATTTACTAATTCGGGACCGTAGATTACGAATATATGATCGGATTTTTCATTAGAGAATTTTCCGCGGAAATACCGCGAAATGAATTTTCCGAAAAACAGACCCTTGGGAAAAAAATCATAATTTCCGAATAGTACGGCCTGGACCTTTTCTGTTTGGATTATTCAGTAGATAAAGGATCCATATATGAGGGCAAAAATCAACAACACCTTACTCCGATTTTTTTGGGCGGTGTGAACTTCCAAAATTGACCTATTTTCGTCCATTTTTTCACTCTAAGTGAAAATTTTCCCAAAGTACGCCACTTAGGGAAAAACTAATTGAATATTCGTGATCAGCGACCTCGATTTAACTAGACACGAGCTCCGTATCGATATACCATGAAAAAAATTTTTTGGGTCGGCACTTAGAAATATTTTTGACCCGGAATCGAAGGAAAATTCTTCTTTCCCGTCCGAAATCTATGATTCACATCTCGATATCCAAATTTTCCCCGATGATTGGTCGGTGGACGACGTTTAGATTTATGTATCTATTTCCTCTGTATCTCTATCCGTTCGGAAAATATTAGGAAATGAGTAAATCCGTCAAACGCCAAAAAGTTTTCTCTAGTATCTAACCCAGGGGTCACCAATTAGTTTCATTGGAGGTCCATTCACAAAATCTGTAAATCTGTCGCGGGTCGTTGATAGCATTATGATGGCATAAGAATTTGACTAGCAGTTAATCTAAATCCAATATCTATAATTAGTAAATAAAACGAAAAGTTATCTGAATTTTTTTAATCAAGAATACATGTTTTCTGGAAAAATGGTCCGCAAAAAAAAGGTTCGCGATCCGCATCCGGACCGCGGTCCGCCATTTGGTGACCCCTGGGGGTCTATTCTCGACCATTCGCAATTTCAACGATCGGTCGCATATGCTATATATTACTATAGAGATGCGCACGATCGTGCAAATTGCGAATGGTCGAGAATAGATCCCCTGGTCTAGACTATTCGAAGACCCCTAGTCTGTGAAAGTCGGACCGGTTTCCACGTTACAAAACAATGAATGTGGGAGCGAGATAGTCGGGTTTTGGTTTTTTTTAATAAGTAGCAATTCTGGTTCTGATTAAGAAAAATTGGTAGTGTTGTATCATTTTGAAAAGGGCATGAAATGGACCAGTTTTTGCGATTATTTGTCAATTCAGTCTGATATAATTTTTTTTCACAGCAGTCAGTCAAACTTAAGTTAACGTTTTAACTTCGGCCTAAAATACAACAAGTTAGACATTTTTTGAAGGATTTTGTTCTAGTTGTCGGTGAAGTTATTACTTCATTGTTTAAAGCAACTATTCAGGATAGCCTAGGTAAAAAAAAACATGAGTTTGAAGTAATTTCTAGCAATGCTAGGCGATAAAAGACCGAAAACTGGAGATTTTTAAAAAATACACAAAAGTGGTGATATCTCGAAAACCAGCGGACTTTTACTGAGGTCATGTTGATGCTATCTGATAGACCTAATGCCAATCTATCTCCAGTGTCACTTTCGCGTGGTATTTTTGGGACACCCTGTATACACCGTCAAGAGGCGCTCCTAGAGATTTAATGAGGCGCAGTTTTGGTCCATGAATCCCAATCCCCGTGTCCCATTCCGTACAGAGGATCTTTTGTCCAGATTATTAATGATGTCCATAGCACTTTGACGGTCACGAGTGACTGTTGCAAAAACTGTCTCGAAATCGAATACAGATGGTACTGTATCCGAGGGTTTAGCTAGAAGATTTCAATCAATTTGGTTCAATATCCTCATATGTCCAAGCCAATTTGCAGGTAGGAGTTTTTCTCTTTGAGATATTTGTATTGCAGAGGAGGTAAAGTCCAGTAAGATCTCCAAAGCTGCCGTGACAGCCCTGTCACACAAATACACACAAGCCGTTGTAAGTTCTGCGTAGGGGCGTATTACCGCCATGTACCAAAGTACCATTTTTGGATGCCCCCACATACTGTTTGCATACCCACATGACCGCTCTAGCTCTGAGAATAGCCTTGTCTTTGTCACTCTGCCAGTTGAGTTTGCTGTCTAGGATAATACTGAGGTACCTACACTGAGTCCTCCTTCCCCACACCACTTTTCAATGATTTTGATGTCTTTTTGCATCTCACATCTTGTAGAGTCCTTGGACGGTTCACATAAACACGGGAAAAACCCCACCTAATAAAAACAATGGCGTTCTCAGGAACGACTTCCAGAAGAACCTCACGAGAGTTCCTTCAAGATTTGGAGTCACGTTCAAAAAGTTCCTGAACGAATCATGAAGAAATATCCACAAGGAACGATCGGAAATTCCAAGGGCAGACGCATTTTTGAGAACAGAACTCCGTGTTGATCACAACAATGAAGCTCTCATCGCCTCAATGGTCTCACCGGTGTGAACCTAGCAGACTGTTTTAGCAGACTGTTTGACGGAAACACCCGAACGCTCCTGACCTGTGGCGTGCAGGTTGATTCTAATTACTCACTCATATGTTCGGCAGAGTGTGTTTTGGATGTGGGTTCCGTATAGCAACGAGAATATCTCCTGAGAAAATTATTGACTTCCCGAGGGGCTGCGGGATAGTTTTTTCAACCCTAAAATTTCAAAATATTATACCTCCGGAACTATTCTCCGGAGCACATACAGATTTTGTATGTGGCTTACTTATGCCGATAACAACACCCCCTGGAAATGTGATGGGATTCCCGAGGGGCTGCTGGATAGATTTCAACTCTTACATTTCAAAATGTATTATCTCCAGAATTATTCGCCGGAGCACATACCTTTTATGTACCATGAATTTAAGGCTTGGAAGTCATTTCTTCAGGGGATATTGTTATCGGTATAATTAACGAACATAAATAATCTGTGCTCCGGCGAATAGTTCCGGAGATATTAAAATTTGAAATTTAATGGTTGAAAAAACGCCTCCGCGGCCCCTCGGGAAGTCAATCATTTTTTCAGGGAATATTTTAATCGGTATAAGTAACCAACATACTAAATCTGTATGTGCTCCGGCGAATAGTTCCGGAGATATTAAATTTTGAAATTTAAGGGTTGAAAAGACTACCCCGCAGACCCTCGGAATGTCGATCATTTTTTCAGGGGATGTTGTTATCAGTATAATTAACCCACATACAAAACCTGTATGTGCTCCGGCGAATACTTCAGGAGAAATTCAATTTTGAAATTTTTGTATTGAAAAGGCTACCCCGCAGCCCCTCGGAAAGTCGATCATTTCTCCAGAAGATGTTGTTATCGGTATAATTAACCCTCATACAAAATCTGTATGTGCTCCGGCGAATAGTTCCGCAGATATTAAATTTTGAAATTTAAGGCTGGAAAAAACTACCCCTCATCCCCTCGGGAAGTCGATGAAGTCTTCAGGGGATATAGGAATGGTTATAAGTGATACGTGTATGAAATCTGTATTTGCTCCGGTGAATATTTCCGGAGATAAATTTTGAAATTTAAGGGTGGAAAAATCTACCGCGCAGCCCCTCGCGAAGTCCAGAATATTTTCTGGGGATGTCGTTATCGGTATTATTAACCCACATTCAAAATCTGTATGTGCTCCGGCGAATAGTTCCGGAGATAAAAATTTTTCAAATATGAGGGTTGAAAAGACTACCCCGCAGCCCCTCGAGAAGTCGATAAGTTTTTCATGTGATGTTGTTATCGGTCTAATTAACCCACATGCAAAATCTGTATGTGCTCCGGCGAATAGTTCCGGAGATATTAAATTTTGGAATTTGAGGGTTGGAAAGACTGCCCCGCAGCCCCTCGAGAAGTTGATCACTTTTTCATTGGAGTTATCCAACTTCTTCGTTATTTTTCCAACTGTTTCGAAATTTTTCCGACCGTTTCGAAATTTTTTCAACTTCTTCGAAATTTTTCCGAATGCTTTGAAATCATCTCCCTCCCCCCATCCCCTCCCTTAGGCCCGTGCCTGTGAAGCATGCATGTTTGCGCATGCATGTTTGCGCCTACGTTTCTATAATCAATGAAATATTTTGCGAGTTAATTTAGTTTTGAGCTAGGAATTGAAAGTAGGTCACATTATTACTTTTTGTTTGAATAACCTAACGCTACACTAGTATTTTCCATCATGTTTCTGCCGATTTCATTTCAACAGGACCAAATATTTTTTTAGGAATCGAAAGTAAGGAAGGGGGGATCTTTCTTATGTCATGAGTCGTACTGTTGGAGATACAGATGTGCTGCTAGAGCCTTCAACACCAAAGATAGTTCGTCAAGTAATGTAGGTTTCAGATGTGCATCTGACGTGAAATAACACTAAATGTGATGTATTTCCTCAACAAATCCAATAAAACATATCACTTAATACAAAAGCTAGATAGCTGATTTTTTCGATATCTCATCTTATTGATACTTTATACATGGTGATTCAAAACGAAAAATTAAGGGACGTATACCTACTGATATTCTTGATAAAACGTTAAAGAAATTTTTAGCCGATAAGGCCTCGTTTCCATGTTATTGGACTTTGAAGTTTCTTTATGCGACCAATTTAATTTGATAAATTACGGTGAGCCTAGAAATAAATAAGTCAGTTGACTGTCACCTGGTTACAGAACTAAATTTGTTTACTCAAGGACAACAAAGCTCCAGGCCATGATGGAATCAAGGCGGAAATAATCAAAAATAATTCAGGTTATGTCTCAGCTCCCCTTACATACGATTTTAAATAAACGGTTGATGAGGAAATTTAAGCTGGCCATTTAATGTGACCACGGATCAACTGAATCTGATGCAATGTAAATATCAAAATTTAGGTTTTTTAAAAATGATTGAATTTGAGGTATATCTAGATAATTTCAAATCTGAGAATGTCAAGTTGCCATCCTTTTTCGCCGTTCTGCTGACCATTCTTAGTTTTGAAATTATCTAGAGATATGTACTTCACATTCAATTATTTTTGACATTTTTAGAAAACTGTACAAAATCAAAATTGTTAATACATATTTTCAATTGATTGGACTTGGGAAAAAACATAACAGCGATAAACAATCATTATTTATTATCAATGGAATGTAAAAAATATAAACTTGTGCATTTATTCGAAAATTTTTACACCGGACAATAGAATAGTCCAAACTTTCAGTTGAACTATCCACTGAAAGTTTGGAACCTACATTACATTATCTAGGATACAACTCATCGTGACTTGACTAAAATTTTAAAACAATGTTAAATTCGAACGGATCATACACAGTTACTTATTCATGTCTGAATAATCACATTTGGTTCCTTCCTTTATATGGAAAGAGTTCATTAAAAGCTTTTCCTGTTATATTCGTTTCTATATTTTATAATATTATTCAACACAAGAAATTTCATTATATCGAAAAAGCAAGAACCGCGAACTCTTTTCATACCTTTTGATTACTTGAGAGCCTATTCACTTTCATTATGTATATTTTCATTTTCCTAGATTTTACCTTAAGTAACCACAGAGTATATGGAAATAAACTATCATAACATAAAAAATATCCAAACCCACTTTATAATTCTGTAATAAATCTCAACAGAATAAACAAAAACTAAACTATGAATGAAGTGGAATAAAGTAAGACGTATTGGAAGTTTTTGAGCAAATATATATGCAGTCATCAAAACAAAAATGTCATTCAATCATTCCAAATTCATTTCTTTGTTTCCCAACTTTTCAATTTATTGTAATGAAGAGAAATTTTTCCAATTTCCCTAATTAAATCAACCAGTTGAAATTTTCTAATGTATTAAAACATGAACCTTAATCATAGTTGGCACTGATCAATGGAAGTCATCAGAATTGGAGTGATCTTATACTACAAATTCAAATCAATCAAACATTTACACCTTATCCTATCCCACTTCTTGTCTAATGATGATTTTTAGATCCTGTTGTAGTTTAAGCTTATTTTACTAGGGTTTAGACTAGTTAACATTTGTTGTACTATGACATGTAAATTATTTTTGAAGAATTTAGGCACTGGTACATAACGATATACTAGATATCCACCGGCTACATAAATGGAAACCCGGAAGCTGAATTTGATGACTTTAGAGATCCTAGAAGGAGGAGGAATGGTCAACATATCTTTAATGAAGGGTCTCTGATCTGCATGATAAAGTTTGAGAATTCCTGGCATATGTCCAATTCCAACAACGGCAACCACTTTGTTAAGTTCGTTTTTACCATCTGAAATGTATGGTATTTGATTAAAATAGTTTTATAACTAAGAAAAAGTAGCGCTTACATCGTTTCAAACATCTGAAGTGGAAGATATTTCTTAAAAACGATTTCAAGTGTTTCATCTAAAAAATATCCAATATTTTATTTCATAAGATCAACTTGAGCTGTCAGGCCCCTGAATTCCACTGGAGTAAGCTATAGACAAATATGGTAGCGCTGCAATTCAATCACAAATGTTTCTGAAGATTGCAGTTGCTGATTTCTGTCATCTGTGTTCAATGGTTATTGGTTGCTAACTCTGGGAGATTATGACTCAAAAGGTCTGGAAATTTTGTTTTTTTTATATATTGAATATTTTTGCGAACAAACACTTGAAATTGTTCTTTCTATATGGGTTGAGAGATGATTTATGAACCATGCAATAGTGCTAAGCAATTATTTTTATAGTGAGTTTTAGTTGAAAGACTTTTCAACCCTGGGACATGTTAAATATCAGAATACATAGGGTGGAGATTGAAATAAGTAAATACAAACCACATCATTTCTAATACCAGGTTTGCGCAGAGATAATTTAACTTTTATCATAAACTTAGCAGAATACACACAGTATTCAGCAAATCGATATTAGTGAAAGAGAAAAAAATGCAGCCTCACCTGGTCTACGAGTAGCATTAAGATTAGCAACTGCATTCTGTAAGGAATATGTCAAAAATATATCACGTTCTGCAACAAAGACTTCTTTGAACTCTGGATAATGTTCTGCAAACTCAGCTAATATTTGCTCGAGCATGTCTCTGTTCTTACATTTTTCAATATCCTCCTTGCTGAAAAATAAATTTAAATTGTAACACTGCATTTTAATAAATATGGGAGGAATAAAGGTTATTGGTTAGTGTTTAGGATGTTTTGAATTGAATGAAATACCATGAATATTTTTCAAAACTTTCGATTTCTGTTCAGGTGATAATTTTAGGGGAAGCAATGCTTCCATGAAGGTACGCCCCTGAAATCACCTTACCTAACAGGATCTTTGGAGTTTATAAGATGCCATATCAACTTGAAAGTCTGGAACCATGAAAGCCCTGCTATTGCTCTTTTTAATGTTATGCTAATTGGCCTATCTCCAAGCAGAATTTTGCATTTTGGCAACTTGGCTACCTGTTAAAGAAAAAAATGAAAGTAGATCTATCCCTTGATTATTTGAAGTTAATTTACCTCTCGATAAGCCACTCTGAATTCACCACCTGGTGCCATTCCTATTTCCTTAGTTATATGCGCACTCATGTCCAATAATAAAAGATATATTATTCCATTATAAACCCCATTAGATTTTATAGTGGATAAAATTTTTCGAGTATTGATTTCCTGTGCTTCTTTCAAAATGCTCTCCTCATCTAAATTCAATATATTCAGTCTAGAGTTACAGAGCTCCAAAATAACAATATCAGGTTGAACATGTTGGATGACCTGTATAAAAGGAATCGTTAACTTTTCAAGATATTAGAGGAATGGAAATTTAACATTTCTGAGTAAATCGTAGTCATGGCATGGTACGAATCAGAGTATATACTCCCTATAAACAGACTTTTCCATTCATGTGAATGTTTAGGTCATACTACACTCATTCATGAATGAGAGATAATATTCCAGTATTATCTACTTCCAATATTTTGTTTCTATGAGAAAAAGTCTGAAAACAAATTTTTTATCAAATGTGTTTTATTTTGATTCATATCACAACCCGATTATTCTCAGTAATGCTCCTTTAAAACGATGATATATTACCTTCTCAACATCTTCCTGGGATTCTTTACTGAAATGCGCAGTACCCACAACGTAAACTTTAGTATTTTTTGCTGTATCTACTATAAGATTTACAGTTTCAGGCAAGTTGTTATCGAAGTCTTCATCACCTTTGCTTCCATTTGAAGAATCAGTATCCCCAAAAGCGAACATATCTATTGTTGGTTCGCTTTTCTCAGATCCAGATTCAGAACCGTTTTTCCAATTATTGTCGGTCAACTCTAAATATCGAAAACATGTAATAATAATATAATATCCACCTACAGTGACCTACCAAAATGTGAAAGGGACTTGTCCATTTTTTTCCCTTGAACTTTATTTCATTTATCAAAGGATACTACGTGGACGAATATTTACTGGTTAGAAATATTTACACTAAGAATTTTGGTAATTTTCGATCAAATGGAAAATATATTGTGATAAGGACTGAAAATTGAAAGTTTTACGTCAAGTAAAAGTTAGAAGTTAGGTTAAGATTATGATGGGTTACGTGCAGTTCTGACAGTTGACACGACATTGGAGGACCAACAAAACAGGAATTAGCACTGTTATTGGTTGTTTTGCTCATATTTCTCCTAATTTTTGAATGTTATATCAAGTTATATGCTGTTTACGAATTTTATGTAGTGTAATGAATATCTCATAAACGTTATTTGATCCATAAAAGGGGTAAATATTGCGAAAAAAATAGTATTTCATAGGTAAGAATGCTAATATCTTCCTTATCTGAACAGTTTGCTCATTTCCATGTTTTCAGGTACCTTGTAATCCAATTTATATTTGTAAATAATCATGATGGATTATACTGATTACTCTGAAAAACATTCTGAGAGTGACAAAAAGGTCTATATCGATCAAATTTCCATCATTGGTGGTTCGTTTAGATCCTTATACTATCAGGAAGCAGAAGTGTTCAACAAAAGTTGATGACTTTACGAAAATACTGTACCCGGACATTTTTATGCACCTTGTGGTTACCAAGGACAAATATACTTCAGATGATATGAGTTCTAATAAAAGTTTGGAGGCTTATAATCAGACAGCATGTGGATGGGTGTGGAATATCTCCATAATAAAGACTGGCAATCATAGTTTGATAATTGCAAAGGTATAGGTTGAACAATCATCTTCAAATTCATATATTTCACTATAACTATGATGGATTTATTTGAAGAAAAGTATTTGAATATATCATCGAAGGAATTGCAGGATATCGGTAAGCCCCAATCTATCAAACTTTTAGTTCTTAAAATTTGATACTTGTTGGTGATTTTTATCTTATGTGTGCTGTTGAATTTTTTAGTGGCAGTAATGAATGATTCTTCAAGGATATTATATGAATGCAGCTTCTATCAACGTTAGTAAAATGATTTATTTATCAATATTTTTCAGGCAGAAGCATCAATTTGACAGTGGTTGAATCTAAATCTATTGAAATAGAAAGCAGGGAGCAGTTGAATATCAAGAATTGGTTTTAAGCATGTGTAGGATTAAGAAGTATTTCACAGTGACAATGGGTTATTCATGCTCGTCATTACAATGATTTTTGGTAATAGTTTAAACTGAAGCAATCATATTTAAAAAAATTTACACTAATATTAATAGAGTAAAAAACACATTGTATTCTTTATAATTTATTTACAACATTCATCATGTCTAAGCAGTTCTGTTTAAATAAATTAATCTACAATATACATTTTGCTTTGTAACAGCCTTATTCTCGTTTTTGTTCGCTTGGTTTGGACCTAGCATCAAAGTTGGGAAAATTAAATTTATTCATCACGAATTAACTACATTAGATTATAAAAAATAACAGATAAATTACATACACAATCATATTCTATAATGGAATCCAATCAGGATGATTTTTATCGGACAAATCTGCTGGCTTACCTAGTGAAAACATGGTGTACAATTTTCTATTCTAACATGAGAAACAAATCAAAATTTTATTTCCTTTCATATTTGAAAGAAAACGTGTCAAATACATCATACCAAATTTGAGTTTCGAAGCTGTTAAGTCGAATCTCTTCAGCGGAGGAATCCATAAATCTCTGGTTTTTACTGAGGTAACAAATTTTGCGAACTTTATCAAAAACTGATGAAATCCTTTCAATAAAGAAATCAAATTAATTGAGAAATTCATAAAATTTATAATGAAATATTATAGATTCATACATTACTATTCATGCAGCTAACTAAGTGAAACATTTTTATATGTACCTATAATTATACAGAATTGACAAGCTGGAAAGTGTTATTTGTCTTCTAAATTTTCCACAGTTTCCAATCGTAGTGACATACTAATGCAATAGAATTCTTGCCTTTGAAAACAATATACCTAGTTCTTTCTTATAATCTCTCAAGGTGATCGGTTAAGTTCAGCTCTACATCATAGACCTTTAAATTAGGTCTATGCTCTACATTCATACAAGATTCAAATTGAAACCAAGATATTAAAATAGATCTATACCTTACTCACTTACTTACGCACTTTCTGCATATAAATTTACGTGAAAAATGTGATATTTGTACGTTTTTTAGTTCGCCCTTGCTACTGCAGCTCATGAACTTGCAAAAATTTGGCATTTTATTACTAAAAATTAATGTTTATGGAACAAATAAAGATAGCAAAATATTCACTTCACTTCATAAACAGCAATTCAATTGATATAACACTCACAAATATCTAAAAATCCAGGAAAATAAGAGCAAAACAAACAATAACAGTACTAACTCCCGCTTTGTTGGTCCTCCAATGTCGGTCAACTGTCAGAACTGCACGTAACCCATTGTGGTTCTGTCAGAACCAGAAGCTGAGCAGTTATTGGGTTTGTGAACTCAATAAAATAAAAAAATAGTACTACAAATGAAATTTTAAATTAATTGAATCGTCCAGTTGTATTGCTGTAATAAAAGAAAATGTTTCGAGGATTTGTAAGTTTTGAATGTTCAATATAGTGTTTTATTTAATGGACATTTTTTCAGTTCACATTTGTGATAGGCATGTATGCCGGAATTTACTTGGCTCAGAATTACGATGTACGTTTTATTGATCATTTATTACTGAAAGTTACAAAACACTAACCTTTATATTACAGATACCTAAGGTAGATGATCCCCAGAACATTTATACTAAGGTTAAGGAATTTGCAGATAAACATAGGAAAGATTAAACCAAATATGTAGATAATGAAACATTTAATTTAATAAATACAATATACATTAACTAACTCTTATTTCAATACAAATCCACCACCGAGATATTCTTGTCTAATTGGAGGCTCAACAAAAGCTAACCAGTCACTAGAATGAGTCGGTAACAATCCCATACTTTGGCATTTATACAAAGCTAGCCCAATATTTACAAAATTTCCTAAGATATAAATAATCATTTGGCCAATTGCGCTAGTTTCAATTACTTTAAAGGTACTTTTCGTAGCCCAAATAGCTTGAATTGGTCGTAGTAACAACATTCCCACCATCATTATTGGAAATATTGAAATTGAATTTCCGGCCATATACATAATAAACAAATTCATTGGAACTTGCTTGATTGGTGCTAATGCAATATCCCATGACTTCTTAGTTATCAGCCGACTTATATCAGCCTTCTTCGTTACCTCATTGCTAGATGGAATATTTGAGAGGTTATACGCAGGAGGTGCTGGTAAACTATCCGTAATCCTTGCTACAGTTCTGAAATAATCATCAATTATATACAGTCGCAATAATTCATCGGATATCGACTTACTTGGTGCTATCCAAACTCCATTTGGACCTTTTACTGTTGGACTTCGACATTTTTGTAGTATGAATCAGCTAACCGAAGAATTATCAAGTTTCCTAACGAAAAGGAACCAAATATGCATCTATTGTTTCGAGGTCGCTAACGAGAACTGTTCAATATTTGTTTGATATTAAATATTCAGACATGGAAATTGGAAATACCAGTTAATAAATGTCAATAAATGATTCTTGTTTTAGTAGACACGGTGTATAAAATTCAACTGTCTTATGCCGTGTACACACTACACACCAGAGAAATAAAATTTATGAAAAAAGCAGGAATTATAATAATTACATCTTCACTGTAAGTAAAGTACAAAAGGAATATATTCATGATATTAGAATAATGTGATGCGGCACAAAACATTCTACTCTAAAATATGAACTGATGAAAAGTACCTACTGACAAATCTTGAAATCAGGGTAATCATACCATTACAGAGGACATTTAAATTGTTTATTGTTTATTTTTCAGCTCTTCGGGTCTCTAATGTTTTTATATAAATATAATGTTATTTCAAGATGTTTTTGAGTGGAACATTTTTCCTCAAAGTATTTATCGCGTTTATCTTGATTTTCATATATTGCGAATATTGGATTTATTATATTGTAATTTATCAGGTGACTTGTTTCATAAATCATTTCATACCCTCTTGTATCTCTATCTATAACTTTCAGTGTAATTGGCCTACACTTGATCCCAAGAATGAAGATGCTAAAGTTGAAAAAAGCAATCAAGTACCAGTTAGAATTATGGTCATTGCTGACACCCATCTTTTGGGGCCAAGAAAAGGTCATTGGTTCGATAAGCTACGTAGAGAGTGGCAAATGCAGAGGGCATTCCAAACCGCAGTCACTATGCTTCAGCCTGAATTGGTTTTCATATTGGGGGACATACTGGACGAGGGATTCTATTGCAGCCCTCAATATTTCCAAAAATATGTTCTTAGATTCGAAAAACTTTTCTCACTTCCTGAGCATATAAAATTATATATAGTTGCAGGAAACCATGATATAGGTTTTCATTACGAGTAAGTGGAATATCCCGATTTTATATATGAAGATAGTTGTTCCATTGTTATTTACAGAATAACCCCCTATCGAATAAGTAAATTTGTCAAAGCTTTTAATTCAACACCAGTACAATTCATTACAGTAAGGGACAATCATTTTGTTCTTGTTAATAGTATGGCTTTGGCTGGAGATGGCTGTTTTTTGTGTAAGCCTGCTGAATTGGAGCTAACTAATATTGAAAGTGAGATATTTTTATAGAATTCACAGCTAATTTTTTACTGATTTTTTTTTAGGAATGTTGAAATGTTCTAGGACTTCCAGTGGTGGAAAATGTGATGAAAAATCAAGTCTTGACGTGTATAGCAAACCTATTCTTATGCAGGTAAGTTTTTTCACTATATGATGGGGATGCTTCAATGAGATCAATATGAAGACTTTGAATTTTATAATTCATACAAGTTTTTTTTTTCAAATTTTTAAAATTATTTACATAATGGTCACATGAAGTATTGTATTGTATTGTATTTTGAATATATTTGAATATTTAATTGACCTCTCTCACATATGAACTACCAGTATTATAGGAGATATTATATATATGTATATATATGTTACGCATATGGCAGAATTTCTTTTTGTAGCCAATGTGTGGACCTGTTCACATCCATATAATTTGTGATGAAATTCCATTAATTTTACTGCAAATCAATGTAAACATTCGGATGTATAGTTGGCAATCACATGAAATAGTAATATTGCTAATGGCTCATGGCGAATTCCATTGGCGACACCAGTGGTGCACTGGTGCTGCGCTGAGTGCAATAAATGTTGCACTGGACGTCAAAATGTGTCAAAATGCTTGAACGAAATTCTCCAATGGAATACGATTCATGCACTCAGTGCGCACGAGTTCTACCAATGGAATTCGCTATCATATTTCATATTTGAGACGACAGTCCAGCAGAAAATCATGAGTGACTTATATTTGGAAGGCTTGGAATTGGAAACAAGCCTGTTGAAATTCATGTGGATGGCAGTTTACAGTACGTTTACCCATTCATAGATGGCGCTGCTGAAAAATTTTAAGCAGTTACCTGTATTCTGATTTTCTTTGAAATAGGAAAATATTTAATTTTCTAGCATTTTCCTCTCTATAGACAATCTGATATGGAATGTAACGATTTCGATTCAGCCCCCATGCCCATAAAACAGGAAAGGTTCAGAGAAAACTGGGAGTGTTTGAGTCAGGAAGCTACTTATCAGCTTTTAAACCAAATAAAGCCTCGTCTATCACTATCTGGCCATACTCATCATGGCTGCAGCAGAAAACTTCCATTTGGGGATGGCTTAGAGATTACTATTCCCAGTTTCAGTTGGCGGAATAAAAACAACCCTACCATAGGTTTGGTAAGATATTTTTTTTTTCAAATATTATAGGTTCTTCTAATAAGGAAGTTTGAGTTAGAATTCGGGTGCGTTTTTATTTTAATCGATTAATCGTATATGAATCGGTGTGTTTTTATTTTGAAGTATTCATTCACTTTACGAAAATAAAAACACACCGATTCTTTTACAATTAATCGATTAGATATTTCGATTAAAATAAAAACGCGCCCATCTTGAGGCATATGATTAAATATTTTGTTATAACTTGGGGTTGGTTGAGAAAAGGTTGAATTAACTAAAACCACTCTTTGTTGCCGATGTTTTGACTGTTATAAGGTCATCCACGGGGCACTACAATAGGGATTGTGATTATTCCACAAGGTGGATAGAGTGGTCCAGTATAGTATATGTCATTCGATGCAGATCATACTGATCACTATCCTATATTTCTGGGAATGCATTGTGACGATTTATCTGTTCTGGACACACAGAAAACTAAAGTTATCAAAGTCCCGGATAATATAAAATTTTTAAGTCTAATAAAACTGCACGACTGGAGTGTAACAAATAACTGTAATAACCAAAATGTAGCTTTTTCAACATTTTTATATATATTTTTCTGATATTGTTATAAATCTGATATTGTTATTATAGAAAACTCACAATTTCATGTTTATAACAAAGGATTTGCCCATACCAATATGGCCGATTTTATATGACACTTCCTTCTACCTCCATGGCCAGCATAACCTCAACCTCTCGTAATTCATCACATATGCTAATCGTGAGTGCAGTAGGACACGCTCGACTAGTGAGTAGAAATACCTTAGAGTAGGTATTTGTCCTAATAAGTACAGAGAAATATTCAGATAGGACAAACTCTTTTGGTATACTGCACAACGGACAATTTGAAGTAGGAAATCATATATATTATCCAATAGGACAAGCTTTTTAGTGGTATATTGACTTCGTTAATGTAGGTAGGACTTTGTGAGTTTGCTAGAAGATAGAAGACACAAACAGATTTCCAACTATACCAATATCTCAAAAACGAAAATTTTGCAGTTAGGAAAACTAGTCTTCGGACGGCAGTATTGTAATGCTCTGAGGATGACTTTATAAAAGTCGAAACGTCGGAAACAGATCCATAGTGGTTTTAGTTCAAGTTATAATAACCGGTGAGGTCACAAAACA
The DNA here is from genome assembly GCA_937662695.2 of Halyzia sedecimguttata. Lineage (NCBI taxonomy): Eukaryota > Metazoa > Arthropoda > Insecta > Coleoptera > Coccinellidae > Halyzia > Halyzia sedecimguttata. The sequence continues at coordinate 99,929,598 of OW569413.2, read as the reverse complement.
TCATACAGGAAATATTTGTTTGTTTTTTCCTCACAATCTAATTAATTTCAATTCATCTGCTTTTCATTGAAGAATATGATACTGATGTTATGAAATTTTCAGGGTGTCTTCTCTCCGAACAATTATGCATTCACCAAATGTTCTATACCACAAGAATCTACAGTTATTTTATTGTATATTGCGGGCGTAATTCTTATTCTTGTATGGATATTGTATGCGTTTTTTACTGCACGAAGAAGGCAGCATCTTAAATATATGTGACGTCTCAAGGTTGATATTTTAATTCACAGAATTTCTGCTAATTTGATACCTGAATCTTTGATCTGCACTGAACAGGAAATTGTGTTGTGTGCATGTGACTGTTGTTGGTGATTGGTTTATCTGAGAATCCTGAAGTTCCCAGGGACACCAAGGATTCACTTGAGACTTTGTTACTCAAATTTCATCACTGAGTTTTGGGTACATAGCATATGTGCAGAGTGTCCACAGCGGTGGTGTACAGGAGGCCTGCTTGCACCCCGTTGTGGAGAAGAGATTAAACAAATGAACAAATCGAAATATCTGTCCCGAAATATGAACGAAAACTGAAACATACAAATCAATTTGTCGATAGAAACATAAGGAAATTGATAAGACTTGAAGTTTTAAAAGAATATTTGAGAAATAACGCAGTAGCGTACATAGTGACAAACCTCCGAAATGCCTTCTGTTTGGGAGCGTCGCTGCATGAAACTCCAAAAAGAACGTAGGTACATAAAAGGTTTTCCAATAAGAGGTGTTATTTTGAATAGCCCGCTATTTTGGTAGATGTCACTTTTGAAGCTGTCATTTTTTGACATTTGACAAGTAGAAACTAGGCATAGAAACTACGCCATTAATAAACATGGAACGATACGCGCTTCAAGAACGCATTGAAATTATTAAAATTTACTATAAAAATGGTGAAAATTTGCCAGAGACGGTTCGTAAAACTCGAAAATTTTTGGGTCGTCGTGAAGCACCTTGTCGGACCGCAATAAAGAAACTGGTGGAAAAATTCGAGCTGTTGGGACAAGTTAGTTATGTGAAGAATAAAACCCGTGCACGTCGCTCAAGAACAGCCGAGAATATTGCTCATGTAGCCGAAAGTGTTGAAGATAACCCAGGCTTGTCCATTCCTCGTCGTTCTTTGGAATTAGGCATTCCACAAACGTCATTACACCCTATTTTGCATAAAAATTTGGGTCTTAAGGCTTATAAAGTTCAGTTAACACAAGAACTCAAGCCGGCCGATCATCAACAACGTCGTGTCTTTGCTGATTGTGTCGTTGAAATTATCCTGAATTCCATCGAAAAATCATCTTGAGTGATGAGGCCCATTTCCACCTCGGTGGCTTCGTCAACAAGCAAAATTGTCGCATCTGGGGCTCGGAAAACCCAAGAGTTAATGTCGAAAAGCCTCTCTATCCTCAACGTGTGACTGTTTGGTGCGGTTTATGGTCCGGCGGATTCATTGTACCTTACTTTTTCGAAAATGAGGCTGGAGCAACAGTTACGGTGAATGGATTGCGCTATCGAGAGATGATTAATGATTTTATATGGCCGGAATTGGATGGTTTTGATCTGGACAACGTTTACTTTCAACAAGACGGCCCTACGTGCCACACAAGCAACGAAACCACTGATCTTTTGCGGGAAAAGTTTCCGGACCGTGTTATCTCTCGAAGAGGTGATCAGAATTGGCCACCGAGATCTTGTGATTTAACACCTTGCGACTTCTTCCTTTGGGGCCACGTAAAAGAGAAGGTCTACGCCAATAGCCCAGCTTCGATTCAAGACCCCAAAGATGGAATTCGTGAGGCTATCGAGGACATAGAGCACACTTTGATATTTGGTTATGGAAAATTTCATTAAAAGGATATGGTCCTGTAAGCGTGGTCGTGGTGGTCATTTGCCTTATGTTATTTTCCACTATTAACGGCATAGCTTCTTCTTTATAATGAAATAAACATCCGATCTCCGATCATTTATATTGAAAAATGGCATTTTTCTTTGAATATCAAAATAACACCTATTTTTGGAAAACCGTTTATCTAATATTTGTTTATAAATCTGTAGTGCTATCAACCTTTCTTGAATATCACTAAATGGTTCCTTTCTGGTTTTTCTCTCCCAAACCTATTTTGAAATGGCTTCAACGTTAGAAACACTAGATATTTGTCAGAAGCAATATGTAGAATAATAAACAGTATCAAAACATATGGGAAAGCGGCTAGTATTAATTCAAAATGAACGGACTAACAGAGATCAATTTTAAGAGTAGACCACACAGTGTATGGTCATCAAAGTTGAGTAACGGTAGACCGGTTTCGTTAACAACAAATAATTGAAGATTTTCGCTTGGCCTCTGATGAAAGAATCTGATTTAGTCTCCGAAACGTTACAGAATACAATAGAAACCAGTTATAACGGCAATGTTTGTACATTGCTTATAACGACTATAGCGTGCTAAATATGCAGTCGCTTCGATGTCGCTATAACCGATTTCTACTGTAGTTGTTTATCGTTGATGTTGTTTCGTTATTGTTCATTAGGTAACATTGTTCTATATATTGCTTCTTACAAATATCTTGGTTTTCTAACGCAGAAGTAATTTCAATCATTATTTCAGGTACTTTTTGTCAGTTTGGGAGAGAAAACCCAGAAAGGAACCATTTAGTGATGAATTCATCTCCCAAAGTATCCAAGTATACTTTTTTGCGAGCATGTTCTGGGACACATCGCGTTATCATTTTGCCCAAATGTTTTCTTATCGAATACCCCTCGGTTCTTGATAAATACTCAAAATTTTGTCATAGAGTATCCTTCAAGCGTGTTGTTCAAGGATAATAGCCCTCGGCAACACGCTTGAAGGATTCTCTATGACAAAATGATCTCGGTATCACAGAGAGATGTCAAAAAAGATTTTTTCCTCGAGGAGGTCGATTTTTTCGTCGGTTATTCGAGGGGCGAGGGGGGATACGAGGTGTAAACGGTAACGAGAAAAGACGGAATTTTCTCCAGGTAACGCTTTTTGACGATAGAAAACGTAAGGAGTATTTTTAAAAAAATCGTAAATTCGGGTGAAAACGCCGTTTTCGGCTAAAGGTGCAAATCGGTACGAAAGAAATCATTACGAAGGATGCGACGCTCGGAATAATATTACGTCGGGGGCCGGAAGAGTAGATTCGTAGGTAGTTTGTAACGGAGCACGATTTTTGATAAAACGTTCTCCTTTTCCGTAAAAAGATCGCAAACTTTAACATATTTTAAAAACCTCGTTGAAATGTGACATTTAGACCAGTTCGGGGGGTCAATTCTCGAGTCTCGAGACCATTCGTTCGTCGAACGTATGCGTTCGTGACGTCATTAGCGTAGATTTCTGGAAATTGCTATTCTCGGGGAACGGATGAATTAATCGTCCCGTTCCAAATTGGGAACTTCCAAAACTCTGGCGGCGGGATTCGGCAACTAACCAAGCTAGTAATGAGCCACGTGTTCGAGTTTAATTGTTCAGTATTCGTCAATAAACTTTTGTTTAAAAGAAAAATTCAAGTTGAAATAGTGAATATTATCCTGCCTAATATGTCTTCGACCAGAAACGACTATTGTTGTGTGCCTCAATGCAATTCATGGGCGAAAAAAATGCCAAAATGTATAGGTCTGAGTTTTCACTTCTTACCTCCGGAAAACCAAATATAAATATTGGAAATGCGTTAGAAGGATAACTAATAGACCGAAGAGTACTTAACCTGGACCTACATCCAGATAATCTTTATTATACCTCAAACATTACACTTTTTGTTAATAATTCTTTTCACATAATATATGTGTCATATTATCATTTCAATTATTGGTAACTGTTCTACAAAAGCTTTATCTGGTTCAATTTGACACTATATTCTCATAAATAAACTAGAACATCATGCACCTGAACTTTAATTAATACATCAGTAATATGTTTACACCTCCGTGCTCGGACTTTACAAGAATATACCATACCTTCTATTTTAAGTTTACCATTCTCCACATTAATGGGCCATCAATTTTATGTGGTACTGAATTAAGGGAACTACTTTGTAAACATAAAGAACAAATATCTATAAAACTGGGACCACAATTTGTTTTGTCACACATGATTACATGATCTACATTTAGAACCTCTTCTCCTTCTACAAGTACTCTAGAATTAGAAGTTGAAGCTCCTATGTACTCCTGAAATTCTAATCAACTGAGTCCCTTCTTAATCATTCGCAAATAGTAACTGAAAGAACTTTTAAATATAATGTAAGTTTGACAAACATATATGAATGTACTTACTGGTTGTAGTCTTTATATATCAATCAAGTGCCATAAAATTAGTTATATAATGATCAATATTTGAATATATATCACAAAGTAATCCAACAATGATCTCAAGTCAATTATAATTTAAATTTTCCATGAAAATTTCGGTCAAACTTCGTCGACTGACCTGTCCAACACGAGATTGTTTACATTTATTACTAGCGTGGTTAGTTGCCGAATCCCGCCACCAGAGTTTTGGAAGTTCCCAATAATCGCTGAAATGTCATTTTTAAAATGAACTTAGGTTAGAAGCTTCTTGTATGGGATAATATGAATAATATAATTAATATTGTGGCTGAAAATGTTAGTGCAAGAAGGTCGCGAGAGGCATTGTAATGAGCAATTTAGTCAACTCCATCAAAAAAACATCAATAATTATTTATCAGATGATATGTTTATGCGTTCATTTCGTTCAAACAATCAATTGGTTTGAGATTTGATAGAAAAGTTGAATCCGTATATCAAGCATCCTATAGGAGACTTCATGATTTGGATATAAGGAAACAAAGGTGAGACTGTTTTTCTCAGAAGTGATATTACTGTGATGGTAAACCAGAACCAGGTACACATCAATTCGAATTGAATTGAAACACCTAAAGCACACTCCTTTGATTGAGAGGTGTAATTGTCTACAGAGATGCGATTCAGGTGCATAATGAAATATAGGGTGTCAAACTACGCACAAGAAAAGGCAGGAAAAATAGTTAATGCCTGCGTTGTGCTTCACAAACATAATATGTTTGTGAAGCACAAACAGGTATTTATTGACAGGTATTTATTCCATAATCTAGAAGATCATCAGCCACCTATGTCTGGGTCAGGCATATAATGTTCAATACATATTATGTATTGTCAGGCCTATAATGTTCAATACATAATATGTATTGAACATTATATGCCTGACCCAGACATAGGTGGCTGATGATCTTCTAGATTATGGAATAAATATCACCTATGTCTGGGTCACCTATGCCACCTATGTCTGGGTCAGGCATATAATGTTCAATACATATTATGTATTGAACATTATATGCCTGACCCAGACAAAGGTGGCTGATGATCTTCTAGATTATGGAATAAATGCTATTGACAATGGAAACAACGTAGGGGGAGCTATGGCAATAATCCTGAATTAATAAGGGAAATAAATATGGTGACGAATTATTTTAAGAATACATAATATAGTAATGAAATAAATATATCTGCACTTTGTTTTAGTGTTTTTTTCAATTGTATAATGGTTTCAAACCGATTCCCACAGTGTTTACTCATTGAATACAACAAATAAATAATTGAAAAAAGAAATATTTTCTCAGAAACCAATTCATCCAATGATAGTAACAAGATCGTTATAAATGGTTCCATAATAAAAACATCTTCATAAAGAAATAAAATATACATAAAATACTATATAAGTCAATTCCTAGTCAATACATCTTTATTTTTCATTAAAATTTATTTCATATTATTATAAGAATTAAACAGTTATCAACAAACAAATATAATTTTGAAATGAACATAATAATATAAGGACACACTTCATTAATGGGTAGCTAGGTACCTACATATTTTTGAATTTAGATATTTTGTTCAGTGGCTTCTGACTGAATTTTCTGAATTATTTTTTTTAAATGCTTCAATCTAATATAAGTTTCCGCTCTGGACATACATAATATTTCATGAGGAAATTTACCAGCAATATCTGGATGATTTTATTTTACGAACGCGGTCTGTGACTTTATTAGATAATTTTGTTCCTTATTTGAAACTCCATTTCAAGCTTACTGGCCAACTCTACTGATACTTGACTTGGATGAGGTAAGTAAGTCATTCAATCCAATCTGCAGGTTTTGTAGTTACAATATCCTTTTTTTGGTATGCCTAAATTCAATGTATTTCAATCCTTCATTGGGAATTGTTTCCCAATGTTTCATTATGCTGCATAATGAAACATTGGGAAACAATTCCCAATGAAGGATTGAAATACATTGAATTTAGGCATACCAAAAAAAGGATATTGTAACTACAAAACCTGCAGATTGGATTGAATGACTTACTTACCTCATGTAGCATATTAAAAGAATGATTTCTCGGATTTTGTTCACCGATGAATCAAAATTCACTAGGGATGGTATTAACAATTCCATTAATTTTCACGCATGGGCTCTGAATAATCCAAGATCAATAATTCAAAAAAAATTCCCAAGTTAGATTCTCGATAAATGTTTGGTGCGGTATCTACAACATCGTTTGATTGGCCCTCATATTTTTGAAAATAGATTGACAGGAGAAATTTATAAGAATTTTTTGGAACATACTTTGCCTGGTTTGTTAGAAAACATCCAAATGGAAACGTTGTGGTTGCAACATGACGGAGCTCCTGTGCAAGAGAAGTGCGCGAACATTTGACTAACACTTTTGAAAATAGAGGGATTGACAGAGGTGGACATGTGGCTTGGCCTCCTCGATCCCCTGATCTGACACCGTTGGATTATTTTTTATGGGGAGCACTTAAACAAGAGGTCTATGCAGTACAGATAAACAGTAGGGAGCAACTGCTACAAAGAATTATTGATGCTTGCGATATTATTAAATCACAACCGAATTCGATAGCAAAAGCCGTGAAACAACTATATCATCGTGCTCAAAAATGTTTTGAAATGGAGGGATACCATTTTGAACAATTCCTGCGAACTGAAAATGTTTTCATTTAATTTGTTTGAGTTCAAATATTCTCAATCTCTTTGCGGTTTTTTTATTCTATTCATTATCCAGTTTAGTGATTGATAGTTTTCTCAAATAAATTTGTTTTATGTATGAATACTTTTTTATGATTTGATATCTTAATCTGAACTCTCTACTTAAACAATAGTATTATTTTTTGGTCATAAAAATATAATGTTCACGCACAGGCTGATCCGATAACACCGGGAATATAGAAATTCTAAAATTTTGCTATATAGTCCGGTTCTGTTTTCCCAGTTTGAGAAAAAATTAAGGAAGGCAGTCGTAAGGATGACAAAACTAATTTGAAATAATTTCACCTATAAGTTCAAGTTTATTGAAGGGAATGTTTATTGATCACCCTGTATGACGGTGCCAAGCAGAGATTTAGATTTTTTATTATGAATTAATTCTTTATGGTAACGATAACGAAAAAAAATCATAATGTTCATGTACGGGGTTATCCAATATTCACGAAAATAGGAAAAGTCTAAAATTTTGGTACTCCGGATCTGATTTAATCTTTTTCAGAAATATTGAAGGAAGGCGATTGTAAATGGTGACAAAACTTCAAAATTTGAAATCATTCGGTCGATTAGTTCAGGAGTTATTGAACTGTAAAATTTCACTCATAAGATGAAAATCACCCTCTATATCCCAAACGAAGGCGATTAAAAGTAAAACCTCTTCATGCGATTCCAGCCTGATGACATTAATTCATGGTATCCGTTTGTCGCATTCTTCCCGGGACACCCTGTATAATTATTAGAGATAACTGTAGTACTTTGCGTGCACTACTGATAATATTTTAAATAACAGTTTCTATACCACAAATTGAAATAATGATTATAATCACTCATTTTTGTTTATTACGGGTGATTTTTTGAGAGCTTTCGGATTAGATTTGAGAAAAAACACATAAAATTGAGAAAAATGTATGAAATCTCTATTTGAGTCGATAGAACAATTCATATAATTTAATGTTTGAAGATAATTTCATGTAAATGTTGGCTGCGGCTGCGCTTCAAATGGTCCATAGCCGGGTCCAATTTTGGCATGCTCTCTCCAACATATCGGCCGGTATCTCACGATTAAATTCTTCAATATGGCTTCCAGTACGTCAATCGTTGCGGGCTTCTCGCTATAGACATGAGCCTTAACATAGCCCCACAAAAAATAATTTAGAGGTGTTAAATCACACGATCTAGACCGCGACATAATTTAACGATAAAAAAATGGATCTTCATCCAACTTTGCCAGCGTTCATTCATTAAAAGTTATCCGTTGTGGTAGGTCATGCTGCTTCAATTCCTGCCCCAGCTGTATTTTAAAAGGTTTCACAGTTGAATCCTTCCGCAAAATTTTCTACGTAGTGGCCGGAGTAACAAAGGCCTATATTGCTGCGAATGGTGCCGAATGCCGAATTGACAATTCACTGTCATAACTAACACTGGCGGATACAGCTGCGATAGTTTCCTCTGTCCGCACTCTACGTATGCGTGTTGGTGGTTTAATATCCAATAATGTAAATTTGGTGCGAAATTTAGTCACAAGATTCCGAATGGCCGCCTGAGAAGGTCGACCAAACTGACCATGAAATGGAAGAAATGCATAATACACTTTTTTAACCGATCATAAATTTTGATAATAAAGTTCAATAATTTGCAAGCGTTGTTCGTTTGTGTGTCGATTCATAGTTAAATTATAGACCACACTGAACAAGTTTGACAGTCACACACGGCATGAAACCCCCGTCAGCTGTAAAAAAAAGGGTTGCCAAAAAGAAAGTTGTTAAAAATCACTCGTTATTTAGTCTAATATTAACACTCAATTAGGTTATGTTTTTAAATCATTTAAAAAGCTGTCGTCCGATTACGCCGTTCCATGAAAAGGATAGGAAGGGAAATGTTTAACGACAGGGTCTGGTTTTTGCTTTTTAACGACAGTTCCGTCTCATGAATTTTCGCCTTTAGTTTTTATCGAGGTCAAACAAACGGGCTTACCACCAAATATCGAATGCACTATCTGAATTCTGGTTAAAATGTGATGATAGTGTTATCATTTTTCAAATATTGAATATTGATCATGTTTGTATTTATCTTCGCCCACGAAAGTAATCTCTATAAAAGTGCAGCGACAAAGTCATTTTCCTATGGACTGTTGTTGCTAGGTTGAGAAATTAATCCTGCACCTACAGAAATTTTACAAAATTATGTTTCTTTCAATTTTCAATATTTCATACAAAATATTAGATGAGAATGAATATTTCTATGAAAGGAATATAACATAACGGGTCTTTCAATGGGAACGTCCAATTTTCGAATTGACGCACGGCAGCCATGTTTTATTTGTGACATTGACAGTTGTATTTGTCAATGTCTACCATTTAATCATGGAAAGGTGCACGCTTCAACAGCGATTACAAATATTCCAAACTTATTATGAAAAATCGCGATCAGTTACTCTAACTTTACGTGCTTTAACTCCAATTTTTGGTCGTTATCGTCCGGATAAAAGAACAATTGAACTTTCAGTGAAGAAGTTTGAAACAAATTTTACACTTCATGATGTTGCGGTGCCATTGAGATAAAGAAATGCAAGAAGGGAAGAGAATATTGCTGAGGCAAACTTTACGAAGATGAAGACCTTGGTTTAAATCCATACAAACTTGTTTTAACCCAAGAACTCACACCAACTGATCATTTAAAGCGTCGTGTATTCAGTAATTGGTGCTTAGAAAAATCGGAAATGATGTAGATTTTCGTAAGAAAATCATTCTCCGCGATCAGGCTCATTTCTGGTTGAACGGTTATGTTAACAAGCAGAATTGCCGTATTTGGAGTGGTGACTGGTGATGAACCTGAAGAATGTCAAAAACTGCCATTACATCCTGATAAACTTACTGTTTGGCGAGGATTTTATGCTGGTGGAGTCATGGGACCTTATTTATTGCAACGAAGCTCATACTGCGGTTACTGTCAATAATGGTAATCGTTATCGTTCAATGTTGACTGATTTTTTATTGCTTGAATAACATTATGGTTTCAACAATGACATATTAAAATCAAAATTCGGTGATTCGATTATTTCAAGAAATGGACCGATAAATTATCCGCCTCGTCCTGCGGTTCAACTCCATTGGAATTCTTTCTTAGGGGTTATATTAAGTCATTGGTATACAGCAGTCATCCAGAAAATTTAGACGACAGGATCTGTGTGAGACATGGAAAATTGGGTTCAACGACTTCAATCCTGCCAGCGTTTCCGTGGTGGACATACGAATGATGTTTTTTCATAACTAATGGTATCCATTGTACCTACTTTATAATGATATAAACAATTCAATAATATTCAAATAAATAATGTGTATTATTTACAAAACAATATCTCGATGAAAGACTCGTTATTTGAATAAATAAATAAGAACTTACTCAGCCCTTAAACCGGAACGGTTGGAAATAGATATAGGTAATAAAAGAATACAATTCAGTTTTTGGCGTGCTCTACAGGTGAACAGAGTGCCTATCAGTTTGTCTAAATGTTTGTAGTTATCGAAATTTTTGGACGAGAATGGTCTCTAACGATTAGTTTCGATTCACTGATCAAGAATACGAGGTCTAACTTCTTCTTCTACCGCGGTGCCGTCCCAGGCTGAACTGAGGCCTTCAGGCCCATTGTTCTCCCGCATGCCAAACTCGTGAGACTCAGTCCAAAAAGCACGCTGACACTGCTGACAGGAATGCCGCGAGCTTAAAAGGAGAAGTCCCTCTCACTCTCACCGTAGGAATCGTAGGTGTTGGGTTGCCTAGGTGTATGACCCTCAATTCCTTAAGGTTGTTACAGTCGAACAGAATATGTTCAGCTGTTTCCTCCATGCTCTTGCACCAGCGACACAGAGCGCTATCGGCCAATCCCATCCTATTTAGATGTTTGTTGAACTGGTGACCAGTTAGTAATCCAGTCACCAGGCTCAATTCTCTTCTTTCGAGTGAAAGAAGTTTCTTTACTTCAGACTTTGACGATGGTTTCTCAATGAGAAGCCTTGACTGCCTGAGTCCTACTCCCATGTTCCATACACTGGAGAAATCCCTGTCCAAACGATTCTTGAAGAATGTTTTAACAGAGGTGCGACATACTGGAAGCGAGGGCTCAGGACCTATATATGGTATCCGAGCCCCCTGCTTCGCCAGCTTATCTGCCTTAACATTACCTGAAATCTCCGAGTGAGCCGGACACCAGATGAGTTTTACAACGTTACCAGCGCCCAGCCTTCGCAGAGCCTTCCTGCATTCGCCTACTAAGTAGGAGTTTATTTTCGCATCAGATAGGGATTTTAACCTTCCTTGACTGTCACAACATATATATATGTACTTGCCAGAGTATCCTAATCGGATGTTTTCCAGCGCGCAGGCAAGAACAGCATATAGTTCTGTCTGTATTATAGAGCAGTTCTTCCCGAGAGGGATGGACATGCTCACTCGAGGTCCCACAATGCCTGCACCTGTCCCTGTAGTCGTTACAGAGCCAGCCTTGAGAACGAAAAGAGCTAGCAACTTGAAATTTTCAGTGTGGGTGGCGTATCCCAATACGACGGACAAGTTCGTTAATGGGCATAATCGGCCCAGTGGTTTCCGAGTAATAATTTTGTTTTCAACCAATATAAATCCGATCAAATTTAAACTTGGTGAGTAGTTGTAGAATATGAACCTAAGTACGTTTGTGAAATTTTGTGCGAATCGTGTGGCTAGAAAATTATTAAAAAATATTTTTGTTGTCACGATAACTTGAGAACGGAAAGAGATAGCGGTTCGAAGTTTTCAGGTTAGGATGTGCAAGAGAACGCTACATTTCAGTTTGTTTATGAGCATAATCGGCCAAACGGTTTTAGAGTAATAGTACAGTACTGTAATCTGAAATTTGGTTGTTTTTTTCTCCTCATTAACTCAAAAAATACTAAACCGATTGAATTCAAAGATGGTTATTAGTTGTAGAATGCCAACGCGAAAATTCTCGCAAAATTTAGTGAGGATAGTATTTGTAGAAAATTTTTAAAAAATCATTGAAAATTGAAAAAAAAAACTATATATCAGTAACTATTTGTTTGAAATTGCTGAAATTTTGCAAGAGCCTTCACAACCTAACTCTACTGCCAAGTTTCCAGTTTTAACACGATCGGTTAAATATTGTTGGAGATTCGAGCATTCTTGTGTGAGTTCAGTAGATGGGTGACCGTTGCCTCGATAACTTTCGAACGAAAGGAGATAGGGATTTGCAATTTTCAGGGTAGGTAGCGTATCCAAAAGGGAGAGTTGAGTTCGTTTTTGGGAATAATCGGTCTAACGGTTTCCGAGTTGTACCCACCTGGAATATTATTTCCTTGATAACTCAAAAAATAAATATTCGATCGAATTGAAGCTTGGTAACTAGTAGTAGAAAATCAACATAAAGACGTGTTTAAAATTTTGTAATAACCGTACCCCTAGAAAATTTGAAAAAAATGACGAAAAAAAAAATTTTAAGAACCGTACCCTTAGAAAATTTCAAAAAAATCACGAAAAAAAAATTGGTTCAAGCACTGACGTGAAGTCAGAAGCTTTTGCGCGTATGTTCTATTGTCCATTCTTCTGTATTGGACACCCTTAATCGAATTTACCATGGTAAATTATGTTGTCCATTCTCCTGTAGGTATTGGACACTTAATTCGAATTTACCATGGTAAATTCGAATTAAGAGTGTCCAATACAGGGGGGTTCAAATTATAGTGGGATACCCGGTACAATCTGGCAACCATAGTCTTGAAATGATTTCGTAGGTGCATACTGCATGCGATTGTCGTCCCTGCACTTCTCTGTTTACTAATATTAATAATCTCCTTCATAAGACTCGCAATGTCGTAATGGTCGACGGAGTGACAGAGTCGACGTTAATAATCTATGATGCTCCCTAGTCGAAAGTTTATAGTTAAAATATTTTTCGCCTTTACCTTCCTTATTATATATTGCGAATATTTGATTTATTATATTGTTATTATTCAGGTGACTTGTCTTCTATTTAATTTATTTATCCATTTAATTTCAAGTTATTCCTTGCAGTGTAATTGGCCTACACTTGATCTCAAAAATGAGGATTCAGAAATTGAAAAATCCACTGAAGAACCACTTCGAATTATGGTCCTCACTGACATCCACCTTGTGGGCCGTAGACATTGGATCGAAAGCCTGTGTCGAGAGTGGCAAATGCAAAGGGCCTTTCAAACATCAGTCTATTTACTTCAGCCTGAAATAGTTTTTATATTGGGTGATATAATGGATGAGGGCTTTTATTCAACTCCCGAAGAATACCAAAAATATATTCATAGATTTGAAAAAATGTTTTTACTTCCCGAGCATATAAAGTTATATGTGGTTGCTGGAAACCATGACATAGGATTTCATCACGAGTAGGTGGATTTTTGAATAATTTCTTATATAAAATCGGGTATTTCCAGAATTACTCCTAATGGAATCAGAAAATTTGCCAAAGCCTTTAAATCATCCCCAGTACAATTTATTACAATGAAGGGCAATCATTTTGTTCTTGTTAATAGTGTAGCATTGGCAGGAGATCGTTGTTTTTTGTGTGATCCTGTTGAGCTACAGCTCACTAATATTGAAAGTAGGTGGTATTGATATAATTTGAGAAGAATTTATTTTAATAAATAATTTTTAGGAATGTTGAATTGTTCTAGAACTTCTTATGGTGATAAATGTGACGAAAGTACAATAATTGAGAAGTATAGTAAGCCTATTCTTGTGCAGGTAGGTATGTTCACTACGCTGTTTCCTCTCTATAATTCAGGAAAACAACTTTTTCCACTCCATATTGTCGGAGGTTACACGGTCAATCTGGCATCAGTTGAGTCTGACATCAATCATGGATTAATGTCAGATTGATGGGAAACTGATTGTATACGCGTAAACTGATGGACTCATGGTCCAGAATGATGGCCAGATTGATACCAGATTGTCCGTGTAACCTCCGTCATAGTAAGTAGTCCGTAAGACGGAGGTTACAATGTCAATCTGGCATCAGTTCAATCTGACATCAATCCATGATTGATGTCGGATTGACGGGAAACTGATTGCATACGCGTAGACCGATGGACTGATGGCCAGATTGATGTCATATTAATGCCAGATTGATACCAGACTGACCGTGTAACCTCCGTCTTATGAAATCGTTTAGAATGACGTAGGTGAAATTTACGATCATTGTATCGGTTGCTAATGGCGACGAGATGTAAATGAATTACTTACATCGCTAGAGATGTGAGTAACTCAAGAACTTCATTGGAAGCTTGACGTTATGAATATATATATATATATATATATATATATATATATATTATAATGCTTCATGCATTTTCCAATTTATTGAGAATTAAACCGGTTTTATTCCTACATTTCGAAATAAGGAGTGGGCAAAATGTAATATTCTATACGAGATGTGAGTAACGTAAATGATACTTTACATCTCTTGTAGTATAAATAATTATTAAAATCCGCCTAATTTTAATACATTATTTGTGAGGGTCAAATAATTTTGTAATACAATTTTACAACAATAAAAGTACGCCAAATTATTTTATGAAGAATTAAGAATCGAATTATCGACTATGATAGAGCTGATAAGGGATCAGTTAGGATGAAATAAGTGTCTGTTCTTGCTTCCAGAAATTAATTGATACCTTCTTTGTATTCATTCAAGTTGTGAACTCTACTAAAGTTTAACAAGCCGCTTCACGGTTCCTATTATCCGAATTATCATGTGTTGTTTTATTTTAAGATAGTGTTAGAGTCTGTAAACTCTCATCGTATAATCTACATATTATGGCACTATCATATATAATTTTGAAATAGGTATACATTTTTTCAGCATTTCCCTCTATATAGACCATCTGATATGGAATGTAATGATTTTGATTCAGCTCCAATGCCTATAAAACAAGAGCTGTTCAAAGAAAACTGGGACTGCCTGAGCCAGAACGCTACTAACAAGCTTTTAAACCAAATCAAGCCTCGTCTATCACTATCTGGACATACTCATCATGGTTGCACCAAAAATCTTGCAATCGGTGAGGGGATAGAGATCACAATTCCCAGTTTTAACAGGCGAAACAAAAACAACCCAACAATAGGACTGGTAAGATTTTCGTATACACACCGCCGTATTCACAAAGCATTGTTAAGTGTTTTAACATTTGGCTGAAAATGGTCTCAAACGATTTGGTTCGACTCACTGATCAATAATCTGTGGTCGAAATCGATTCTGTCCGGCCGTCCGTTAACACAATAACTCTCGAGCGAAAGGAGTTCGAGGATTGAAATTTTCCGGGTAGGTTTGGAGCGTAAATATCTCGGACGAGTTCGTTAACGGGCGAAATCCACCAAGCGGTTTCGGAGTTATGGCCGTTTTTAGTAAAAACATTTTTTATGAATATTTCCGAAACCGATCATTTATCATCAGATTGTAGAATAATTTAGCTTTATATGCATGCGAAGTTTTGTATTGAAAGGGTAGCCGTAAAGTGTCAAAAAAAATTTTAAATTTTTTTTTAATTTTTAAATTTCGTTTCTACAATAACTCTTGAATAGAATGAGCTAGGCACTTGAAATGTTCAGAGTAGATTTGAGAGATAAATATATCCGTTGAGTTCGTTAGTGGGTAAAATAGGCCGGATGGTTTCGGAGTAACGAAACAAAGAATTTTTTTAACTCACATATTTCGAATCCAATTTTTTTTAAGATGCAGTTTCACCATAAAAATCCATTGATATAATTTTCAACTCTAACATGCTTATACTTTCGGAGATATGATATTTCGAAATTTCAATAATGAATCCTACTTCTATGTTTTCTCAGAATGCTATAATGATCTATCTATGAATTATTATATGATCTATGTTCATACTCGTACATGTCATCCTTTTCTATTAGAGAGAGTCAAATTCATTTCAGCTATTTTAATTTGATTTCTTCCATTGTGCAGTCCTCATTCTTAGATTGCTCATTTAATTTTGACAAATAAACTATTATTTGAATTGAATTTCCTTTATGAAGCAGTTCTATCATAAGAATCCATTGATATAATTCCCAACTCTGAGAAACCAATACTTTCTGAGATATAATTTGTCTGTTCGAACAAGAGCGCCAGAAAGCTCCTGTCCACAGGGCTTGAACCAATTTTTTATTATCTTTAAATCATAATTTTATTTCAGCTTATTATTGTATTTCAACTAAAGATGAACATATATATGTTCGAAATATGTCTTATTAGATAGGATATTGAGCTTGTTTGAATAAAAAATTTGTGTGGAAACGACTTTGTGTTCCTTCTTCCAATAAGAGATTAATGTTTTGAAATTTTCAGGGTGTCTTCACTTCTAACAATTACGGGTTTACCAAATGCTCTCTACCAAAAGAATCTACAGTTATCTTATTGTACATTGTAGGGGCGATTCTTATTTTTGCATGGATATATTATACATGTTCCAGAGGACGAAGAAGACAGCGTCACAATCTAAATATATATGACACAGCGAGAGGTTATTTCAATATTCTAGTTTGAGTTCATTGTTATAAACACTACACTTGTGTGCACTACAAATTTTGTCTTCTAACATATATTTCGAAACGATGTTTCCATCTTCTGAGGTTAACCCCCGGTTTCTGAAAGGCTGATCAACACAAATGTTAACTAATCAGTGATCAATCTCTTGTTAACCCTCATCTGAGTTGCGCAAAGCGCAAAAACTCGGACTGATTTGACATTAACAGTTCTGTTAACTTTGACCAGCCTTTCAGAAACCGGGGGAAAGCGTTGCTATAAAGCATGCTATCTTTTACTACTCAGGTATGGGTTGACAATGTTGTTATAAATAGATTATTGAATACAATGAGTTGTTAATGGGGGTTAGATCATTAGTGAGTATATCATCTTTTGTTTTATACATTTCGATACCTCAAGTACCTCAATTTTTTCAACAATTTCACCGAATTTCAGGCTATTGAGTGGCTGGTTGTTAAAACGTAATTTGTACAAGCAGATTTATCAATGTTGTTGTTTTTCCGAATGTGCCCGTATGCTCTTTCTGGAGTATTTCTGTTTTTTTTATTTATTTATAAAGCCAAAAAGATTCATAGAATCTATAACAACATTATTTGTAACAAGAAGTAACAATTCTGAGAGTAAATGAATCTGTGCTGAAACTGAATAATGTGAACTAATGCAACAATCTCAGCCAAAAATAAATAACATCAAATATCTTCTTTTTCTTTCTTCTGTAAATTAGTTAGTCAAAATGCCTCGTTACTTTGTGAGAAAAACTATTAGTCCGGTCAAATTAGACTAAATAATAAGAGTAAAGTTACATAAATTCCCACCAAGCTGAAACTCAGTAAGATTGTTTGAAATATCATTAAAAATAAAATTTGAAAGTTCCCCATCTTTCCCCTGTAAGGAAAAAATTTAATTCAAGGTCAAAGGTCAATAAAATTAGTTTACGTAACAAGTCCGGAAAATAGGGTTTTTTTGGACGAATAGACAAAATTCTAGGACGAGCGTAAGCGAGTCCTAGAAGTCTATGAGTCCAAAAAAACCTTTTTCGGGCGTGTTGCGTACAATATTTTTTCGGCAACCGTGTAGAATAACAAATCAATGAGACGACACACTTCTTTTTTATATATTTTGATTCTTATTCAAATTAAACAGAACAGAAAATATCACATGTGCAAATTGTTGACAACTAATTTTATATGAACTGTCAGCCGTTTTCTCAGTGCTATGGTAACTTCATTTATTAAAAATATACCTACCAAGATTTTCATATTTACAATGACCAAATCGACGTGATTCTTCCGGCCTAGTCCGGGAAGTACGTACTTCCCGGACTAGGCCGGGAAATGCTTCTTTCTCAAAGAAAAAGCGTCTGGGAAGTGGGCACTTCCCGAACGGTAAGTTTTATCATAAAAATACCTCAGACAAAAATTGTAGATCATAAAATTATCTACAAAAAATTCATTTATACTGTTTTCTCTACGAGCCACCGCTTTTGAGATATAATGATTCAAAAAGTTGTAATCGTCATAATATGATAGTTCCAACCAGCCAACAAAAATTTCTTTCTAATACTCACAACAAGTCTCGGTTCATTTCAATGTTGAAAGAAAGATTTACTACGGAAAATACATTGGTAAGACAAGCTAATCATGATGCTGATGTATTGATAATTGAAACAGCAATTGAGCAATTCAATTTGACAAATACAACTATTGTTGTTGGTGAAGATATAGACTTACTCGTATTACTGACTGCTCGGACTCCAACTGAAAAAACTATTTTCTTCTTAAAACCAGGAAAAGCTCAACATCAATCGGAAATGTATTCATCAAAAAGTTATCTACTTTTGCAAAGTGTCAAAATCATGTACTATTTTTACACGCAATAACTGGCTGTGATACGACATCTGCATTTTACAGGAGGGGTAAAATAACAGTTTTCAAACTATTTGAGAAACAAAATTTAATTGAATGTGCTGAAGTTTTAAAAATAGTAATTTTACTCGATAAGAAATTATTACTAAGGGGATTCGCTTTCTTCTTTCTTTGTACGGAGCTCCTAAGAAAACTACCTGCTTAGATAAGTATAGATATGCATGTTTCGTTAAAAACACCAAAAGTAAAAAACTAGTACAATTAGCTCGTCTTCCTCCAACCTCAGTTGCTGCTCATCAACACCTTCTTAGGGTATATTACCAAGTTCAAGTGTGGCTTGGTTATCAGCTAGACCCTACAGACTGGGGTTGGAAGTTGGTCAACAATTCATTAGAACCAGTGCACACTTTACTTCCACCTGCGCCGGAAAAACTGCTGAACTCGATTTTTTGCAACTGCAAAAAGGGATGCAGTGCTAAATGTGGTTGCAAAAAAGTCGGACTGTTCTGTTCTCCGGCATGTACCTAAACATTGTCAAGGCCGGTTGTGCTCTAATATTGAAACACCAACAGTAAAGGTTACCTTTGATTCCAACGAGGCAACAATCGATACATCGCTATTAACGCAGTTTACATGCACTCAGGATGAAGATGAAGAAGAACAAGAACAACAAGAACAAGACGAACAAGAAGAAGAAAATCAAGAAGAAGAAGAACGTGTAACCCGGCCAGCAGCCTATTTTTTGAGTAATTGAGGAAATAAGAACAAAATTTTAGATAATTATAACTCCTACACCTATTGGCCTATTATGCCTATTAAACTTGCAAGTTGCCATCTATTTCCTTTTTCAAGTTATCGTGAGATAAATAATATTTTTTAATAATTTTTTGTCAATTTTCGCGTGATACGATCCTTACAAATACACATACGTCTTTATAGTGGTATTCTACAACTAGTTACCAAGTTTCATTCGATCAGATCTGTATTGGTTGAAGACAAAATTAGTACTCAGAAACCGTTAGACCGATTATGCCCATTAACGAACTTGTCCGTCACATTTGGGGTGTATTATGGGACATGTTAAATCTAATTGACTTAATTTCTACGCTCGTTCTACTATTTGGAATAATAAGCGTGCCAAAAACATGCTGTGTAATTTTTATATCCGTTAGAAATTTGAGAAGAAGTGAATGTAATATCCTTCAGGATAATAAAAAATGCAGTGTAATGAGCTAAGTGAAATAAGAAATAAGTATACCGGAAACATAATATCTATTGATTTCCATTAATCCAATTATCTTGTGAAGTTTATTTTACAAGTTTATAAAAATGAGGACATACGTGTGTATTATATCTCTTGAGAACACTCCACAAACCTGATTCTGAAAGTGAATAGCACATAATAATAATGATTATACAGGGTCTTTATAAATAATTGTAACATCGCAGTTGCCTTTGGATTTTTATTTGCCGCTTCTCACTTCTAAAATCATAGAATTCCTAAACTGACAGCCAATATTGAATTATTGTCATTTCTTAAGATTCTTTTCAAAATGTGCGAAAATTCAGTTTCCAAATTATTTGAAACTGCAATGACTTATGTTTTAGAACAAAACACATTTATTGTGATGTCCTATTACCGCAATGGTACATTAATCAATGGTGAATGGATTTACTCTGTAGAGGCCTGAAATATCGTAATGTTCAGATTCTAGAATCTTCCCTGAAAGCCCCATCATAGGTGTTATGAACAGATTCATGCAGAATGGAAACGTTAACAAGGGAAAATCGACAGGAAGGCCACAAGTTTCTCAAGAAGTTGTTGAAGAAGTGAGAATACGAGAATCCTTGAATGTCCCTGAATAAATTATTTTTACGGTCTGGTATCCCATTGAGTACTTGCCACAAAGTATTGAAAAAAAAACTGAATTTGTATCCTTACAAAATAACGATGGTACAGTAAATCCTACCAATAGATATTCCACGTCACCTAGATTACTGCTATTAGTTTCTAAATAATCTTAACGTCGACAGATTATTGGACTTAACTTTTTTTAGTGATGAGGCTTGATTTTACTTGTCCGGTTATGTGAATTGTCAAAATTACATATTATGGACTTCTGAGAATCCCCACAGTTGTATTTACATTAGCAAAAAGTTGGTGTGTGATTAGCAGTTTCTCGTCGTAGAATATATGGCCCGATTTTCTTTCATGATACCATTAGTGGTGAAAGGTACAAAAGAATAATGATCGAGCCATTCACAAACCAACTAGATGACGAATAAATGCAGTTGGGACAAGATGTGGCAACTGCCCACACTACTTCTGTAAATCTAAGCTATTAGCAGGAGTTCTATGACAACCACAGAACACAAATAATAGCCAGCCTTCCTTTCCAACACGCTCTCCAGACTTGTCTCCTCTGGACTTTAGCATCTTTGCATGTATGAAAGATGAGGTTTTCAAATGCCAATATGATAATATTAAGGACCTCCTATCATCAATAACAGTGTGCTGCCAAAATATCGGCTCACAAATGTTAAAAATATATATACATATATATTTTTTTTTGTCTGCTCGAGAGGAATAACCTTTTATAGGCCCGCCCTGAGAGGGTCCGCTTCTCTCAGGAGTGTGAGACTCCAGTTGTTGATTGGTTACACACTAAAAAACCTCTCGCACGTTCCTTGGAGTAGTTCTTCGTCCCTCCCTTACAGACCTTTGCAAAGCTCTGCCTCCGTGCGCTCGTGGAAAGTATATTCTTTGAATCGAGCAGTTGGGATGGAGGCTACGATTCATGTTCATCACTTTACGAGTGGTGCTGTCTAGCTCGAAAATTTCATTCACTGTCCAGGTAACTATCTCGAATGAGTAGGTGATTATCGGGACCGCCAAGCTGTTCGTAGCAGATACTTTATTCTTCCCGGAGAGCTGTGAGTGATTTCCATTTATCTCGGATCTTCTTTTTGTAGCTAGCTGTTGGGGCATCTTCGATTTGGGTTGCTCTAGTGCACCTCGTTCTTTCATCACAAGGAATTTGTATATTTCTTCCTCTACGAGGTGTTAAATGCATATTCTGCCTTCTAGATCGATGTCTTCTCCTGTTTCTTCAGTTCTTCCTCTGCTTAGATGAAAAACAGCACACTTGTCCAAACCGAATTACATTCCTATTGCTGAGGTGTATTCGGCAACGATATTCACTAGTTGTTGTAGTGCTGCCTTGGAAGAAGCGTACAGTTTTAAGTCGTCCATGTAGAGGAGATGTGAGATCAGATGTTCTCTTCTGCCTGATGGTCCGGCCTTGTACCCTATTCTGCTTGCTCTCAACTCAGTTGTTAATGGTAGAAGTGTTTTGCAGAACAATAACGGGCTTAGCGAGTCTCTTTGAAATACGCCTCGCCTGTATCTCACCCATCCGGTATAAGTAGTTCGACCTTCGGATCGAACGGCGAACTCAGTTTTCCATAACGCCATAATGTTTTCCATCGCATGGACGATGTTAGGGTGGACTTTGAGCATCTCTAGCAGCCGTATTATAAAGCTGAGCGCCGAAGTGTCAAATGCCTTCGCGTAATCCAACCATGATATATGTAGGTCGCACTTGTGGTGTCTCGCATCTTGACAAATGCTCTTGTCTATAATGAGGTTGTCCTTGCACCCCTGTACTCCTTTCCTCGCTGGTCCAATGGACCAGAATCCGATGTTGAAGAACACTTGAGAGAAAAGTGTTTCTCTATTTCAGTATCGTAATGAGTCCACTCCAGCACTGAAAACAGAGTGTTTCGTTTTGTGGTAGCACTGACATTCGATCCTATCGAACGTCAATTGCCAATACAATATAATCTGGATAAAGTGAAATAATTGTTGAGGAAAAGCTTTATTTTCATTAAAAAATATGGTAATAGAGATTTCTTGCTAATTTTGAATCATTCATGCTATTAGAAAACTGTTTTAAATCTGATCTCCATGCCCTACGTACGTTTCAAATTCAAATTCCGTAATCTGTCAACTTTCGTAACAGTCACACCAACTACTAAGATACAATACAAAAGTCACTAGGATGTATAATCCGAATTTTTCATTAAATTTCAACAGTATTTTACAAAAATTGCCTGAAATAGAGAAAATATCGTCTAATACTCGTTGCAGAAGGCATTTCCAACACTCATGCGTTCGAAAACTCGCTCCTTCGTCGCTCGTTTTTGAATTTCGCATTCGTGTTTTAATAGGAGCCCATTCTGCAACTTGTTTTAGAATATACTATTCTCTATTTCAGTATCGTAATGAGTTTATTCCAGCGCATAAAACAGTGCTGGAATGTACTCATTCCCGCATTGTTTCTATAGTTATATTTTTCGTTTTGTGGTAGCTAGCAGTCAGCACTGACATTTGATCCTATCAAATTTCAACACACGTCAATTATTGTCAACATACGATAATCTGGATAAGGTGAAATAATTGTTGAGAGGAAAGGTTTCATTTTCATCAAAAAATAAGGTACCTACTAAAGATTTCCTTCTTGCTAATTTTGAATCATTCATTATATTAGGAAACTGTTAAATCTGATATCCATGCTCTACGTACAATTCAAATTCCGTGATCTGTCAACTTTCGTAACAGTAACACCAACTGCCAAGATACCATACAAAAGTCACTAGCATGTATAATCCGAATTTTTCATTAAATTTCAACAGTATTTTACAAAACTTGACTGAAATAGAGAAAATATCGTCTAATACTCGTTGCAGAAGGCAATTCCAACACTCATGCGTTCGAAAACTCGCTCCTTCGTCGCTCGTTTTTGAATTTCGCATTCGTGTTTTAATAGGAGCCCATTCTGCAACTTGTTTTAGAATATACTATTCTCTATTTCAGTATCGTAATGAGTTTATTCCAGCGCATAAAACAGTGCTGGAATGTACTCATTCCCGCATTGTTTCTATAGTTATATTTTTCGTTTTGTGGTAGTCAGCAGTCAGCACTGACATTCGATCCTATCAAATTTCAACACACGTCAATTATTGTCAATATAAGATAATCTGGATAAGGTGAAATAATTGTTGAGAGGAAAGGTTTCATTTTCATCAAAAAATAAGGTACCTACTAGAGATTTCCTTCTTGCTAATTTTGAATCATTCATGATATTAGGAAACTGTTAAATCTGATATCCATGCTCTACGTACAATTCAAATTCCGTGATCTGTCAACTTTCGTAACAGTAGCACCAACTGCCAAGATACAATACAAAAGTCACTAGGATGTACAATCCTAATTTTTCATTAAATTTCAACAGTATTCAACAGATTTTCGCATTCGTGTTTGAATATCAGCCCATTCTGCAAACTTGTTTTAGAATATACTATTATTCGATGAAGACTTAGTTAAAAATTTTCACGTTTTACAAATTTAAAAAATTAATTTCTCGGGAATTATTGACCCAAATGGCGTTACAGGTGCATTACTGAATTTAGAATTTTATGATATATCCATGTCAAGAAACAAAATAGAGATTTGAATTAAAATAAATATCGATGACGTCACTGGAAACGGGAACGGTGTAACCAGTAAATTGTAGAATTACGGAAAAATGTTCCTTAAAAAATAAATTACTTTGATCTTTCAAACCATTTTTCGATATTCCTGAAAGGGGAGAAAATAAATCCATTATTCTATTCTTTTGACGCTCACACGGTATGGTCTGAGTGTGGAACAGCCTCCAATGTTTATATATTTGTCACATATGGTAAATACATCTGAGCGCTCGGATCGCTCAATAGTGTTTGTTATTTACAAATCGAGAACACGGAGTGATCAAAATGACGCTCGAAAGGCTCGAAAATCACGTGATCATAAAATCCGCTCGATCTTATCGGCTCAGTGATGTAATTACCATATGCACCTATTATTTCATCAGATTATCGATTTATCAAATAAACAACGTTTACCCGAATTATTGTTGTAAACATAACAATGAAAATTAAATTGACGTAAATTCATTAGGTCAATAAATTGCAGACCTACTCAAGATGATGTAAATGCTAGTTAGCGATGTTTGAAATATGTTTATTGTTTAATGGGAAAAAGTACTCTCGCATTTGTTGATTCGCCAGCAAAGATCCAAGATGTGTAGAAATTTCACCATTCCTTGCAATATCTTCCTACGATACGTTATCTCAATTTGTAATATGTATGAATCAACAACTTTAGAATTTTTTGATAACAAATTTGTTTAATTCGATTACCAAACTCTTTTAGTTTTTCAATATATATGTTATTATTGTATTTCTTGGAAAAATGAAAGTACGAGAGGAAATTGCTTGCAAATTTTTTTTAAGTTTTCGTCAATTTATAGGGCTTCACGCAAGAGCGAGATTTTTCTCGTCTCGTCTCGGAAAAGCGAGACGAGACGTTTTCAAAAATATTATATGCGATACCGAGTCCACATACAGCGCAGCACGAGAGTCTCGTTTTAGGTCTCGTTAAATTTTTTATATGAAGTTTTATATACTCGACTTTTTTCAACACCCACAGAAAACAATTGAATATGAAGAGTTTCCACTATAATTACCAATATATTTGTCTATATTATACATCAATCGTTCTAGAAATACGGCTTTTTTAGAAGATTATTAATTCGTTATGACCTTGCGATAATTCAGATTATTTTTCAGGAAAAAATTGAAAAAAACACGTCACGTAATTTATGGACGCCCCCTAAACGTGATTTTTTTTCTGAACACATTATCAGGATTAAAGTAATAATGCAAATAGTACCTACATGGTTCAAGTCAAATTTTAACTTTTCTCCTATTTGGTTGGTAAATATACTGAAAAGAAAATCGCAAATGCAACTTTTATTTAAATATTGAAACACACTGTACCTACAGATAGCTGCTACTACTACTTATTCAACAATAATTTAACAGTTGCTACATAAAACAAGTATTGTCTGTTTTTAATGGCAATACTAAATTCAATTGTCTACTTTTGTGATATTAAATATAACGTTATTTTCCGAAAATCTGAATTTCATGACATTCTTCAACTGAAAATTCTTGAACAACAGGATACTAGGATCTTGGTTTAAAAATACCTAAATTTGCAATAAACTGATCTATAAGTGAATTTAAGATTGTCTGCATTAAGTTTATTTTGCTTGTCAAAAAGGTTCCACTTTATAACATAAGACGCTTTTCTGCGGAGGGAAACCTGAAAAGAATATATGCTGTAGCTCTTGAGTTTAAAAATGTAATTTTGTAGTTTTTACCTTGAACATGATTTTTTTAAGACTTCTAGATTTTCATTAAATTGCTATGGCCACTTTTTTGGAATTGAATGAATGACTTCTTTCATCTTAGAAATATTCACTTCTCTCCTCTTCAGCTTCTTTTTAAGTGTGTTTACTTTTCTTCGTAATAATATATCTTCATTAAAAGAAACAGTTCGAGTTTCACGATCAATCAACGTTCTAACTTCAGAGCTTCTTGAAGTTGACGGTAAATTAACATCTGTGGGATAATATGGTATGCCCACTAATATTCTTATTAGGAAAATCCAGACAATTCCTGGAAAAAAATTCGTTCATTTTCTTCCAAGAGGGGTTCAAATATATCTTTTTCTCATTTACATCATAAGATACCTACCTACCACTTTTCTTATTTTCCGTCGAGGTTCAACAATTTGCGGTCTCAAATGCTTGGGATATGAAAATACACTAGAAACAGCATCTGGTTTTAATAATTTAGAAGTACATCCAGGCCTCGCATTATGTAATCAGTTGGAAGAAAATGGTCCCCACAAAGTTTGCAGGTTTCGTTCAATTCTCCCTGTGAACTGCCTTAAACCATAACTTCAGTATATCAGGTCGTCTGAATGGAAAACTATAACAAAAAAATCCACTTTGAATCTATCAATGTTCTTGCTATTCATATTTTTTATTTTATATTCAAATCTAAATATTATCAACTCACCCATGAAAACCTATTCGAACCGATGATCTTGCTCGTCCTTGCATCCAAACGATACACAATATATAACCATTTTTGCGCGTATGTTCTGGGGAACATCGCGTTATAGTTTTGCCCAAATGTCTGTAACTTTCGAATTTTTTGACGAAAATGGTCTCAAACAATTTAGTTCGACTCCCCAATGAAGAATTCGAGGTCAAATTTGATTCTGTCCGGCCGGCCGTCCGACCGTGCGTCCGGCCGTTGCCACGATAACTTGAAAACGAAAAGAGCTAGCGACTTGAAATTTTCAGGGTGGGTGGCGCATCCCAATAAGACGGACAAGTTCGTTAATGGGCATGTTTTCAACCAATATAAATCCGATCGAATTGAAACTTGGTGAGTAGTTGTAGAATATGAACTTAAGCACGTTTGTGAAATTTTGTGTGAATCGTATGGCTAGAAAATTAAAAGAAAATTTTTTAAAAATATTTTTGTTGTCACGATAACTTGAGAACGGAAAGAGATAGCGGCTTGAAGTTTTCAGGTTAGGATGTGCACCAGAACGCGACATTTCACTTCGTTCATGAGCATCATCGGCCAAACGGTTTTAGATTTATAGCCATCTGAAATTTGGTTGTTTTTTGTTCCTCATTAACTCGAAAAATACTAAACCGATTGAAATCAAACATGGTAATTAGTTGTAGAATGCCAACGCGAAAACTCTTGCAAAATTTCGTGAGGATGGTATTTGTAAAAAATTTTAAAAAAATCATTGAAAATTGAAAAAAATTCTATATATCAGTAACTATTCGTTTGAAATTGCTGAAATTTTGCAGGAGCCTTCATAACCTAACTCTACTGCCAAGTTTCAAGTTTTACCACGATCGGTTGAATATTGTTGGAGATTCGAGCATTCTTGTGTGAGTTCAGTAGATGGGTGACCGTTGCCTCGATAACTTTCGAACGAAAGGAGATAGAGTCTTGCAATTTTCAGGGTAGGTTGCGTATTCGAAAGGGGGAGTTGAGTTCGTTTTTGGGCATAATCGGTCAAACGGTTTCCGAATTATACCCACCTGGAATATCATTTCCTTGATAACTCAAAAAATAAATATTCGATCGAATTGAAGCTTGGTAACTAGTAGTAGAAAATCATCATAAAGACGTGTTTAAAATTTTGTAAGAACCGTACCCCTAGAAAATTTGAAAAAAATGCCGAAAAAAAAAAATTTTAAGAACCGCACCCCTAGAAAATTTCCAAAAAAATCACGAAAAAAAAATTGGTTCAAGCACTGACGTGAAGTCAGAAGCTTTTGCGCGTATGTTCTATTGTCCATTCTTCTGTATTGGACACCCTTAATCGAATTTACCATGGTAAATTATGTTGTCCATTCTCCTGTATTGGACACTTAATTCGAATTTACCATGGTAAATTCTAATTAAGAGTGTCGAATACAGTAGAATGGACAACATAATTTACCATGGTAAATTCGATTAAAAGTGTTCAATACAGGAGAATGGACAATAGAACATACGCGCAAAAGCTCCTCACTTCACGTCAGTGCTTGAACCAATTTTTATTCATTGTTGATTAAAACTTTCGATTTATTTATATTTAAAGTTTGAAACTATCGCCAATCACAACTCGCACCAACAAAGTTCTGTACTTTTTAAACTTCACACGATAAAGACAGCTGAACTAATGGCATACCAAAACGAAATAAATGTTCGTCATCAATAATATTGCACTTTACTAATGAAGGCAATCCCCAATTTACCTGAATTTCAAAGTAAAAGACAATTAATGTAGGTAAACATAACTCGCTTGTATGAGTGCAACAAAGAAAGGCTACCGTAAATAGTGCTATCTTTGTCTTCGTTGCCCCTGCCTCACTTTTCATACGTATTTTGTATGGACGGATCCCTTCCAGTTAGTATATATAGTTCAATGGCCAGATGTAAGTCTACAGGTTTTCGCAACCCCAAAAACTGATAAGAACAATCCGATCATATTTATAATCCTGTTTCGGCACATAGAAACGATAATTAAACGCTGACCGCACACCTATGGCCTCCACTATCTCATATTCGAAACAGAAATAAAAACTAGTAGGTTGAATTGAAATCTGAAACGCCAAAGCCCGAGCATAAAACGGCAACGCTTTTCGACCAGTTGGCGTAATCTTGTTATCGCCTCAACCACGAGAAACTATAGTTTTTTCATTCGTTCTTGCCTGTCCAACTGCGAGGATCCGGAAGTGCTTCGAAGGATTCGAGGAAGGATACAACATGACGTCCGCATTACTGCCTCTCGTGAACTCTCTGGAAGCCGGCGTCGCGGGTTATTCTGCGCCCGCGGTTAGTTCTGGGTCAGGACTTGATAGTGCAGAGATTACTCTGGAAGAAGTCCTTTGTCACGACACCAGGAGAGACTGCTGGGTCATTATATACGACAGAGTGTACGATATCACCGACTTCTTGAACGAGGTATGTTCGATTTCAAAACAAATTAACACATATTCATTTCTTGTTCATTATTACCAACTAGAGCGCATCAGTATTCGCTTCAAAGAAAGTACAGGAGCGTATTGGCGATGCAAGTTCATCTGCGACTCCGAGCCACCTGGTGGCGAACAGGGATAACGTCTTTTTCTATTTTTTCCCAAATATAATAGTTATATATATATTCCGGTTTCATAGCGTAGTACGCTTTCCGGTTCCCAATCGCCAAGCCAGTCTGTCATAAACGTCCTCCCCGGATAAATTTCTCTCTGACATAGCTCTTGTTATTCCCTGAATCCATGTGGTAGCTGGTCTTCCTCGTTTTCTTCTTTCTTGTGGTGTCCATTCCAAGACCTTTCTTGGCAATCTCTCCTCACCCATTCTTCTTACGTGGCCGTACCATATTAATTGCTGTTTTTCTATGTCTTGTACGATTGTATGTTCCACGTGCATTTGAACTCTGATGTCTTCATTCCGTACGTGTTCTCTCCTTGACGTCCTTGATGACCTCCTCCAATAATCCATTTCCGCTGCCAACAACCTACTCTTGGACTTCTGTGTAAGTTGCCACACCTCCGATCCATAAATCATTATTGGCCTGAATATCGTATTGTATATTCGCTTTTTCACTTCTGGCCGAATATTTTTTTGCCATAGTATTGAATTTAAGGCTCCTATCACTTTCCTTCCTTTCGTAATCCTATCCTTGATGCATTCATCACTGCTTCCTGATGTTGTTAATTTGATGCCCAAATATACGTACTCGTCACAGGATTTGATCTTCCTCCCTTCAAGATTTAAGTCTTCGGCAGCTCAACTTGTAAAGTATTGCGTTTTATCCATGTTGACTTCCAATCCCCATTTTTGGTACTCCTCGATGAGTTTCCGAGACATGTATTCAAGATCGTCTTTATCTTGTGCAATCACTACCTGATCGTCAGCATAGTGTAAATTATATAATGTTGTCTCTTCTATAGGTATCCCCATTCCTCTGCATTTCCATTTCCTTTGGCGTAGGACTTCATCTACATATATGTTGAATAGAATAGGCGATAAACAGCAATAGTATCAGAGTTGAAATAAGCAACAAAAATTGGTTCAAGCACTGACGTGAAGTCAGAAGCTTTTGCGCGTATGTTCTATCGTCCATTCTTCTGTATTGGACACCCTTAATCGAATTTACCATGGTAAATTATGTTGTCCATTCTCCTGTATTGGACACTTAATTCGAATTTACCATGGTAAATTCGAATTAAGACATGACAAGACATGACAACATAATTTACCATGGTAAATTCGATTAAGGATGTTCAATACAGAAGAATGGACGATAGAACATACGCGCAAAAGCTTCTGACTTCACGTCAGTGCTTGAACCAATTTTTTTTTGAGTTATCAAGGAAATAATATTCCACTCGGAAAACGTTTGACCGATTATGCCCAAAAACGAATTCAACTCTCCCTTTCGGATGCGCAACCTACCCTGAAAATTGCAAGTCCCTATCTCCTTTCGTTCGAAAGTTATCGAGGCAACGGTCACCCATCTACTGAACTCACACAAGAATGCTCGAATCTCCAACAATATTCAACCGATCGTGTTAAAACTTGAAACTTGGCAGTAGAGTTAGGTTATGAAGGCTCTTGCAAAATTTCAGCAATTTCAAACGAATAGTTACTGATATATAGAATTTTTTTTCAATTTTCAATGATTTTGTTAAAATTTTTTACAAATACTATCCTCACGTTATTTTGCAAGAATTTTTGCAATGGCATTCTACAACTAACTACTATGTTTGAATTCAATCGGTTAAGTATTTTTCGAGGTTATGAGGAACAAAAAGCAACCAAATTTCAGATGGCTGTAACTCTAAAACCGTTTGGCCGATTATGCTCATAAACAAACTGAAATGTCGCGTTCTGGTGCACATCCTAACCTGAAAACTTCAAGCCGCTATCTCTTTCCGTTCTCAAGTTATCGTGACAACAAAAATATTTTTTAATAATTTTTTAAAATTTTCTAGCAATACGATTCGCACAAAATTTCACAAACGTGCTTAGGTTCATATTCTACGACTACACACCAAGTTTCAATTCGATCGGATTTATATTGGTTGAAAACAAAATTATTACTCGGAAACCACTCAGCCGATTATGCCCATTAACGAACTTGTCCGTCGTATTGAGATACGCCACCCACCCTGAAAATTTCACGTCGCTAGCTCTTTTCGTTCTCAAGTTATCGTGGCAACGGCCGGACGGACAGAATCAAATTTGACCTCGAATTCTTCATTGTTTTTTGTGAGGTGTGTGATTATGAGAGGATTTTCAGCTGCGAGTGTATTGCGCATGCGCAGATGACAAGTGACTGTTTTTGGGTTGTACAGGTTATGTTGGGAGTGCATCAGGACTATCGGTCATGGTCTGGTGTTGAGACGATATTGTGAGGTTTTAAAAGAAAAAGCATGGCAATTATTTACACGGACAAGTCAGCTTGGGTGAAATGGCGTTGTTTCCGAGTTGGAATGTCCATACAGTGACCTTGGTGCTAATTTTGAAATTCATGTTACTCTTTACGGGCCATAACGTTATGCGCATGAGCAGACGAGAAGTGATTTAACTGCGGAAGTTTTCGTCTGAGAGTTGGATTGGGGTTTGGAGGTGCAGGATGCTATTCCTCCATAGAATCTCCTTGGGAGTGTGAAGCTGCGATATCTCCTGAACCAATGGTGTTGAAGAATCAGAGTTTTGTGTGAGGTGTGTGATTTTGAAAGGAAATTATAAATAACTACATTTGGAAGATCTATATCAAATTACATTCGGATTCGAAGTTTTGTGGTGCTGGATGCTATTCCTCCATAGAATCTCCTTGGAAGTCTACGCATGCGTGGATTAAAGCTGCAATATCTCCTGAACCACTGGTGTTGAAGAATCAGAATTTTGTGTGAAGTGTGTGATTTCGAGAGAACTTTGAGCCACGAGTAGTTACGCATGCGCTGAGGAGACGTGGCTCTTTTTAGGTTGTACGGCTTATGTTGGGAGTGGTTTGCGTGTAGCGGTCATGAAATTTCATGGCAATTATGTGTATCGACAAGTCAGTTTCGAGGAAATAGCGTTGTTTCCGAGTTGAATTTTCTGTATCGTGGCCCTGGGGGCAATTTATAAATAACTATATTTGGAAGATCTATATTAAATTACGTTCGGATTTGTAGAATAGGTGTAAGCATTTGCGTTCCCAACAGGGTTCCCATAACCACATTTTCTTATTTCGATCAACGGTAAAACTAATAGCCAGACTGTATCGATAGCCAGATTTGTTAAAGGAACTTGAAAAAAATATAAAATTATTGACGTGAAGTCAGTACTCTTTGGCACGTTTGTTCACGTTTTTCAAATTTGAATTGAATTATGAGTGTTTCAAGTTCGATTTCAAGCTCAGTGAATAGGACGAGATGCAGAAGTACCCAGAGGGTAGTGGACACTATTCGCTGTCGGCTCATAAATTAACAGTGCTGTGTCTAAGCTGGCATAAGGATAGAGTAACAAAGTTGATAAAAACACAACTGACTCTCCTTAGTCGCATAAGCTCCTAGGAGCTTTTGAAAGTAAAAGGCTAAGAAAGGATTGATATGGGGTCAATCTGCTTTGGCTTGCGTGCTATAAACATGATTATGATTATACAAAGAGATCTCTCAGAAGCTCCTAGGAGCTTGTGCGACTAAGGAGAGTCAGTTGTATTCTTTGTCAACTTTGTTACTATATCCTTCTGCCAGCTTAGACACAGCACTGTTAATTTATGACCCGACAGTGAATGGTAGCCTTTGGGTAGATCTCCGGCTCGTTCTATACACTGAGCTTGAAACACTCATCATTCGATTCAAATTAGCCAACGTGTTCACTTACTTTATTCAGAACGATATCATAACAAACTACTTACTATGTGGAGTGGACAAAATCAAATTAGGCACTAAAACAAATATAATGTATAATTTTTCAGGTATTATGACTGATCCTTTAACAATTAGAATTTTTTATCTCCTGCATATGGATCTGCTTAGAGGATCCATTTTTGGCGCTGTTGTTCCTCGGAACAGAGTGCTTATCAATTTGCCCAAATGTCTGTAATTTTGGAATTTTTGGCTGAAAATGGTCTTAAACGATTTGGTTCGACTCACTGATCAAGAATACATGTTCAAAATTGATTCTGTCCGGCCGGCCGGCCGTCCGTCCGGCCGTTAACACGATAACTCTCGAACGGAATGAGCTAGACAGTTGAAATTTTCAGAGTAGGTTCAGGGGATAAATATCTCGGTTAAGTTCGTTATTGGCAAAATCTGCCAGGTGGTTTCGGAGTAACAAAAAAAGAATATTTTTTTTACATTACAAATTTTAAACTCAATTTTTTTTAGATTTAGTTTCTTCATAAGAATCTATTGATGTCATTCTCAACTAACAACAACAAACTAATTCTTCCGGAGATATGATCTTTCAAAATTACAATAATTATTCTCAATTCTATATGATTTCATAGAATACTCTAATTATAATTTCCTGATGTATATAAATCCAACATGAGATGAGTGATAGACCTACGTTTTGAATTAATTACGAAAATTCTTGAGAATTGACGCACAGAAGCCAAATTGAAAATGTGGCAAAACCCAGTGGACAGCAGCTTTGGCGCTCTTGTTCAAACTTTGACAAATCATAACTCCGAAAGTATTGGTTTCTCCGAGTTGGGAATGATATCAATGGATTCTTATTTAATTTATGTTATTTTATGATGCACTTATATCATAAGATTCCATTAATATCATTCCCAACTCTGAGAAACCAATTCTTTCGGAGATATAATTTGTCAAAATTTGTTTTTATTTAATTTCTTTCATGATGCAGTTCTATCATAAGAATCCATTGATATAATTCCCAACTCTGAGAAACCAATACTTTCGGAAATATAATTTGTCTGTTTGAACACGAGCGCCAAAAAGCTCCTGTCCACAGGGCTTGAACCAATTTTTTTCGTAAACACAAATCAAAAACTTCTAAATTGTGCCATTCTTCTTTCCCAAATTTTCACAATACTAAACTGTTTTGTCAATGAAAATATTCATGAATTTTCATGAACCCACCTTCTGAAGAATTTCTATTATTGGGAATGGAATCTGAATATTCGCTCAGACTGATGAAAACACTATTTTCATCATTAACCATTATTTTTCCCAAAAAAAAAATACCGAAACTACACAATTATCCTTGCGTTTACATCACTACCCCTACGTCCGGAGCTTCCTGAAACCTAATGTTCATAGAGGGCGCAATCTACCCTTGAATCGCCAATAGGTATTAAAACGGTATCCAGTTTTGCTTTCAGTTGCTCGTCCGATTTAGAAGCATGTAAGTTCTGATCAGAGATGACATGTTGTCTATGTCTATATTTTTGAAATTTTTTGCTGAAAATGGTATTAAACGATTGGGTCCGACTAACTGATGATCCAATTCTGTCCGTCCGTCCATCGGTAAGCAAGATTTTAAATTTTCAGGGTAGGTTTGTAGGGTGAATATCTCGGTTATACAAACCCTTAGGAACTTCCAAAAACAAATCCCAATATAAAATGCGAAATACCCACTGGCTTGTTTACAACGAGAAATTCAAATCGCAGATAAATGCAAGCATATTATGTCATTCACGATGCGTTTTCGTTCATTTGCGATCGAATAAGTGTAACTACAGATGCGATTAAAAAAGTGGATGAATGGAATTTTTTTTAACCTTTAATGTTTTAATGTGAAATGCGTGAAATCATTCTTTGCGATTTTTGTATACGGACATAATGGTTTTGCAGAAATTTTTCATTTCTGTCTTTTTTTACTAGGACTTATAGGTGTTAGTACGGTGGCGATTGATAAGTGGATAAACGATGTGTGGAATTTTAATTTTTTTTGCGCGTATGTTCTGGGGAACTTCGCGTTATAGTTTTGCCCAAATGTGAAATTTAATTCTGTGCCGTCCGGCCGTCAGTTGCCACGATAACTTGAGAACGGAAAGAGCTAGTGACTTGAAATTTTCAGGGTAGGAGGCGCATCCCAATACGACGGACAAGTTCGTTAATGGGTATAATCGGCCCAATGGTTTCCGAGTAATAATTTTGTTTTCAACCAAAATAAATCCGATCGAATTTAAACTTGGTGAATAGTTGTAGAATATAGACCTAAGCACGTTTGTGAGTTCGGTAGCGAAGCGGTAGCGGTAGCGGATGCGAATCGTCGTATGATATGTTGTCTATGGTCGTATTTTTGCGAGAACCTTCAAAAATAAAAATATGAATGTCATGATGACATATTATGGGGATGTTATGGGAAAATCGTGTTATTTCATCACAAACCTATGGGAGATGATAGCCCTACATTAGTGGTCAGCCCTGGTTTTGAAAGAGATCCTCCTCAGGAGGAGGCAACTAAATATTGAAGGGATTTCTATGAACAAGAGTGAATATCTTTGAGAAATAGAGAAGGTGATTCTTCTTCAAGAGATCCATGTGCCTTCAGAGGAGTATACTTGCGAGAGGGGAATTTTGAAAGGTTATGTATTATTTATATATATGGTGGTGAAACCACAAATCACTTATGGTAGCATTGCTTGGTGGGATTGTGCTTTAAAAGTGCAATCTCAACTAACGCCTGCTAAAATCCAGAGATTTGCCTTTCCCAGCAGAGACGATTGGACCATCTCTGAGAGCCCACTGCTTGAAGGTCCTTGTTGGTTCACATTCAATATGTTAGTAACTAAACTTATAATTTTCTTTACTTTGATTATTTAAATATGACATTAATTCCAGTAAAATTTTTCAAGAATAATTATGTATTCTTCTCCTAAAGAAGAATTGAAGGTAGACAATAATGTGTTAATTTTTTCATCATTGCTTTCTATCCTGACTTCACAAAAAAAAAATTGGTTCAAGCACTGACGTGAAGTCGGGAGCTTTTGCGCGTATGTTCTATTGTCCATTCTCCTGTATTGGACACTTTTAATCGAATTTACCATGGTGAATTCTATTGTCTATTCTCCTGTATTATAAACTCTTAATCGAATTCACCATGGTAAATTCGATTATGAGTGTCTAATACGGGAGAACAGACAATAGAATTCACCATGGTAAATTCGATTAAGAGTGTTCAATACAGGAGAATGGACAATAGAACATACGCGCAAAAGCTCCTGACTTCACGTCAGTGCTTGAACCAATTTTAGTATTTTAAATTGGAAGCCATATTAACACTCATGTCAATTCTGTGTGTAACAGAAAATAGTACTTCGTAGTTTCCGTGGTGGAGTGTTCACGTCAGTGCTTTTTTTTGCACCAATATCTGTATTTTTCAACATTTTTGCTCGAAAATGGTCTCAATCGATTGGTTTCCACCAATCGATGAATAATTAGGGGTCAAATCCAATGAGACAGTGCGGAATTATAATTATTTATTATTGCTTAGTTATGAGAGCAGAGTACTAGCCTACTCGTTTTCACAAACCTAACTTTTTTCTATTTTTTAGCATCCAGGAGGCGGTGATCTACTTCTGGAATACGCGGGAAGAGACGCAAGTGTAGCCTTCCGTAGCGCCGGCCATTCCCGTGACGCGGTGCAGCTTCTCCAGAGATTCTTCATCGGCGAACTGCCCGTTCACGAGAGGGTTTTCAGAAAAGTTGGAGGATTCAAATTGAGCGATATGCCGGAATAGGTTTTATGGTACATTATTCAACAGTGGAAGAAACCGAACGCGCTTTGGTACAGACTGTGCCAAATACATATCTTTCATTAGGGTCCAAACTTATTTACTTTGGTTTTGGAGAATTACGTAAAACCGTTCTTCTTGCGCGCTTGTTCCAAATTATTCCTATTTACAATTTTATTTTCCCAATATTTCCAAAACCACTGAACCGATCGAGTTTAAATTCTGAAAAATATCTATAAAATAAAAATTAATTATTTTGTGAATTGCTTCTGCGTAAGAAACACAAGATATTTGTCAGAAGTAATCAATCAAACAATGTTGCCTAACAAATATCAACGAAACAACATCACAAAAAACAACTATATCGTAACGTTTCGGAGTCTATATCAGACTCCTTCGTCAGACGCTTAACGAATAAATCTTCAGAATTATTTTGTTGATTGTTATTCTGACAGAATTGTCACATTGACAGTATTTGAAAATCATAGCTAACATAGTTTTACTTTGTATAGAAATTTCCAAGTTCCACCTCCTTTTTCAATAAATTCAGCCAAATATGGTCAATACCAATTGAGCAATTTGCAAAATTGCATTCTCTGTTCAATAAAATACAAGTTGACTCCTTAAGTTTCCTTTTAATATAATCAGTATCTGTCATTAGAATCTTTGTATTACTCCAATCCATCAAGTGATCTCGTTGGATTGTACATACATGTTCTGCTATTTTTGATTTCTGTATGTCTCTATTTCTCAAGTTATTCTTATGCTCTGAGTTTCTTACTTCTAGTGGTCTTGATGTTTCTCCTGTGTATGATTTACCACAAATACAAGGAATATTATATACACAGCTTTTTGATTTTTGTTTTTCATTAATGGGCTTTGTCTTCGTTAATAAAGACCTGAGATCATTTTGTGTTTTGAAGACGATTGTTATATTGAACTTAGAACCGATTCTTCTGATTTTTTCAGAAAGGCCACGAACATAAGAGATCACATTCAGCATATTGGGTTGCTGTTCTTGTTGATTATTCTGTTGTACTTGATTATTTGCTCTTCTATCTAAATTCATTATTGATGTATTTATGAATTGTCTAGGATATCCATTATCTTCAAAAAATTTTCTATGAAATCAATTTCTTTATTTCGAATTTCACGAGTAGAACAAATAAGGTAAGCTCTATCGTAAGTGTTATAATAACACCTCTTTTACACTAAGTTGATGGTTTGAATAGAAATTTAAATATCTATTTGTATGTGTCTGCTTCCTCAACACACTCGTTTCGAAATGGTTCGGATACTCAATTATCGAAACATCTAGAAAAGAAAACTGATTATTTATTTTTTTTTATGCTGTTTCGTTGTTATTTGTTAGGCAACATTGTTCGATTGATTGCTTCCGACAAATATCTTGTGTTTCTTAAGCAGAAGCAAATCACAAAATAATTATTTTTTTATTTTATATATGTTTTTCAGAGTTTGGAAGAGAAAACCCAGAAAGAAACCATTCAATGAGTGTTGGCCCAAATTTCCTATATCCATAACTTCGGAATCAGTGATCCTATTTTGATTAAATTTCGTGGGGGTTTTCACTCTCAACAATTCTTTAAAACGACTCAAATAATTTGATTATTACCATGGCAGTACTCATAATATCGAGGTTTCTCTTTCAAACTTATAAATCTATATTATTTACTTCAGATTAAAAAATGTCGTTATTGCCATGAAGAATTACACAATTCAGTCTAATAAATCTAGTTTTTGTTTCAAATGGTATACTTGTTTCAAGGGAGTAACCAACAAACGAATTCATATTTCATGTGATTTTTTTTGTAATACGGTCCTGGTTTTGTCTTTTTCTGGTCATATTTGATGAAATTTTAAATTTGAAAGCTTTTCAACAAAATAACGTGAACTATTTTGAAACATGCAATTCGTCAGTAACAAGTATTGACCGTAATTTTTTTTTCAATAAATTGTCTATTGAAAAGAAAACAGTAAAACCTATTTATTTCATTTCAAACCACATCATTGAACGAGAAGTTTCATAAAAGATGTTCCAAATGAAGTCGTTCCATATCTACACCTTTCCGTGCTCTCAACAAGGGATTATTCATTGCCCAAAGAGATGGATAGAAACAGTGGTCCTGTGGCATGGCCATGAAGGTCGCCGGATCTAACTCCTCTCGATTACTTTCTGTGAGGTGATTTGAAAGATAAGGTACATGCCACTGAAATTACTTCACAGGAGTAGTTGAGATAAAGGATAGAAGAAGCTTGCGCAGAAGCAAGGCACAGTTCCGACATGATAAGAAGGGCAATAAGTAATCTCTTGTTGAGAGCTAGGAAATATGTAGAAATGGAAGGATTTCATTTCGAGCACCTCTTATGATACCTCTCGCTCAGAGAAGTGCTATGAAATGAAATAAATATGTAGGTTTGATTAATTTCTTTTCAATAGACTTTTTTTCAAGAAGATTACTGCTGATAAAAGAAAATAAAAACAGAACCGTATTACAAAAAAAATTAGGTAAAATATTAATTCGTTTGTTTGTTACTCTCTTGAAACAAGTGTGCCATTTAAAACAAAAACTGAATTTATTAAACTGTATTGTCTATGTCTTCATGGCAATAACGATATTCTTCAAACTGATGTGAATAATATAGATTTAGAAGTTTGGAAGAAAAATCTAGATATTCTGTGTATTGCCCTGAAAATAATCAAATTACATAGTTGGTTCTAAAGAATTGTTGAAAGTTATGGATATCGGAAATTCAGGCCAACCTTCATGAATCACCCTGTATCTCCAAAATTAACTGCCTTTGGATACAAAAGAAGCAAATTTTCTCAAAGGCCTGGATGACCTGTATTTACCACTATGCTATGGCCAACCACTCATGTAACACCGTGTATAACCTCGAATTAATTAATTGGAATGAATTTTAATTGATAGAAAAATGGTTTCAATAAGTAAATAATAAATAATCATTTAAGTAAACGTTCATCAGCCAATATGTTCAACTGAATAGTGAAAACAACCATGATTTCATGCTGAATCCACTGATCACAGCTCACAACTAAATAAGCTGTTGGGCACAGTTGGCGTCGGAGACGTCGACAGTCGGCACCTTCTTCATCTTCATCTTCAATCTTCATGTTCCCATATTTAATTTAATTCATAAGTCGGATTTATATCCTTCCCCCATAACTCTCTAAACATGGGACAACTGCGTTCATTCATATATTGTAGCCTTTGCGGCTATCTGCGCATCAATAATTACATGTTTAAAATTGCAATGTAACAAGCTCATACACAAGTGTATTGTGTATATACATGTTAGACGGAGGTTACATGGTCAATCTGCCATCAATCTCGCATCAGTTCAGTCCGTGACCTTCATCACGATGACACTGATGCGGATTGATGTACTGACGAAGCACATTAATATTCCATCAATCCATCAGTTTCCCGTCAACTTACTAAGTTGTAACTCAGACTAACAAAAAGCTTCTTGCATTTGTGAATATCATCTTTGGCTTGACCAAGGGTAAGATGGAGGTTACAGGGCCAATCAACAAATTGATATCAGATTGACGGGAAACTGATGTATTTATGGAATATTAATGTGCTTCGTCAGTCCATCAGTCTCATTGTGATCAAGGTCACGGACTGAACTGATTGATGGCAGATTGATATTGTAACCTCCGTCTAAGATGACTAAAACAATGGTGTATGAACTTCTCGTTCTCGTTCTTTGAGATATAACAATTGACCGACATGGTTGATGTTTCATGGCCACCATATAAATCGCATCTTTTTCATTCGTCGATGAATGTGAAAACTTACGAATATTTTGTTATAAATACAACATATGCGAATACACCCCTAAGTGCACCTTGTTGATAAATATTCGCCAGTTCTTATTTTCTCATTCCCTAATACGGAATTCTAACCTAAAAAGTTGAGTAAAACTGTCACCGCTTGAGAAACAGAAATCTATTCAGTATAACAATAAATCCCTTCTAACTTTCGAATAAAGCTACCTACAGGAAAGGAAATAGAAAATTTACCATGTTCCAGAAAATAGCAAACAAAATCGAATCAGGTCATACATCAGTTAATAGAAATCTTAACCACGGGTATCCTGAACCGTTGAATATAGGTTTATGCGCTTATGCATGATTTTCACTAGTTCTATGGTACTCATTGCTATGCTACTAAAAAAAACTCATGATTATTTCGCTGAACGTAAAAAGCGTCCTCTGCGGAGTTTGTTTGTGATAATGTTGTGAGTATTCGATTGCAACCATTTTTTGTGATTGTTATTTTAGTGTTTAGTAAGATGATACTTTAATGAACAGTATTATATTTATAACTATATTCGAATATTGTAAGTCAATGTTTCACATATCTTAGTTGAATTAAACGAAATATCTAAGTTTTCAGTTATTTAATTTGATATTGCTATAATAAAAACCGTTATTTGTGTTTTTTAAAATTGCTTTATATTCCTCATATTTCTTTATTTTACTTCCATTTACTATTTTTCATTGAACTCTGCAGATTTCAAAGTAGGTATGTATCAACCGGTTATTAAAAATCACAATTTTTTTTTACGCACATGAACTAGGGCAATCTATATATTTATATATATATACCTGGTGTCCCAATATACATGTTCCAATGGATTATCTCAGCTATGTATTTCAACACATAAAAATTTGAAAATTTTATGATTTTCAATTCGTTAAACGAATCTTCAACTGAGAAAAACAAAAATTGAAAGTCACTTTCGGTTTGACCGGAAGTGACTCTGACTTCTTCATTTCAAATAGCACCCTATATTTTTTTTGTAATTTTTTAATTCTATTCAAAATTACCTTTCCAACGATGTATCACACTTTGTATTTTACATTTCATTCGATGGAGAAAACGTCAATTGATATTTCAAATTGAAAGAATTGCAGTAGGCTACGATATTTTGTGTAATCTTGATTTTGACTTCAATAGTCGAGATCAATAAAAAAACCTTCCTCAAGTTGAAATCAACTATGTATTTTATCGAACGTTAAACAAAGAATGAA
This sequence comes from Halyzia sedecimguttata, assembly GCA_937662695.2. Classification (NCBI taxonomy): domain Eukaryota; kingdom Metazoa; phylum Arthropoda; class Insecta; order Coleoptera; family Coccinellidae; genus Halyzia; species Halyzia sedecimguttata. Next base: position 99,887,777 of record OW569413.2, on the reverse strand, counting down.
TAGTAAAAGGAACAAAAAATTACTAAAAAGGGGGCAAAATAAAATGGGTTCAAGCCCTGTGGACAGAAGCTTTCTGGCGCTCTTGTTCAAACAGACAAATTATATCTCCGAAAGCATTGGTTTCTCAGACTCAGAATTATATCAATGTATTCTTATGATAGAACTGCATCATAAAGGAAATTCAATTCAAATAATAGTTTATTTATCAAGATTGAATGAGCAATCTGAGAATGAGAACTGCACCATGGAAGAAACCAAATTAAAATAGCTGAAATGAATTTGACTCTCTCTTATAGAACAGGATGAAATGTACGAGTATGAACATTCAACTCCAACAAGCTAATACTTACGGAGATATGATTTTTAATGAATCGTACTTCTATGTTTTCACAGAATGCTATAATTATTCTACCTATGATTTATTATATGATCTGTATTCATACTCGTACATGTCATCCTGTTGTATAAGAGGGAGTCAAATTCATTTCAGCTATTTTAATTTGATTTCTTCCTTGATGCAGTTCTCATTCTCAGATTGCTCATTTAATCTTGATAAATAAACTATTATTCGAATTGAATTTCCTTTATGATGCAGTTCTATCATAAGAATACACTGATATAATTCCCAACTCTGAGAAACCCATACTTTCGGAGATATAATTTGTCTGTTTGAACAAGAGCGCTAAAAAGCTCCTGTCCACAGGGCTTGAACCATTTTTTTTTTAGCCCAATGTGCCTGTCAAGCGACGAGCCGCCCTTACTACAATGTGGTTATCGTTTTTCGAGTTCACAAGGTCTCCACGTGTGTGTTGCTTATCAGTACAACTTGAGTACGGTTTACATCATCATCATAGAAAACAACTGGTAATCAGTTTGTTTGTTGTAACCATAAGAAATTGTGCTATCATACACGATGCATTGGCTAATAGAATTACTACTACTCGTCCTATTCTTAGTATATTTGTTACATCTGCACGTATCAAGAAATTTCGATTTTTGGAAAAAAAGAAATGTACCTTTCCTTAGACCAAGACCTTTTGTGGGCAACATGATGGACATGGTGGCCCAGAAGTACGAGATGGGTAGATTTTTCGCAAATCTCTACGCAAAGATGGATGCTCCTTTTTTCGGATTCTTCATTTTCTCCAAACCAGCACTCATCATCAAAGACATGAACCTTATGAAACATATCATGATAACAGATTTTGATCACTTCGTAGATCGGAACATATACGCTCCTGATCACGACCCAGCCGTAGCACACATGCTATTCTCTGAGAAAGGGGATGCATGGAGAACAATGAGAGCGAAAATGAGCCCCTTCTTCAGCCCGTACAAAACAAAATATATGTTCGGATCTATAGATAAATTGGCAATATCACTGAGCAACCACATCTCAACTAACAAAGAAAAATCTAACATTGATGTCAAAGAAGTCAGTAACAAATATTCTGTGGACGTGATTGCAAAGTGCGTGTTCGGAATCGAATCTAAATCACTCGAAATTGATGATGCTGAATTCATGAAGATAGCGAGAAAAGTCTTCGAAACCCGTCGCATCACTTGTTTCAGATTTTTGTGCTATTTCTTCTTCCACCCGATCGCTCGTATATTCAAAATGAGGGTCTTCTCTTCGGAAGTTATGAATTTCATGAGGAGTGTCTTCTGGGAATGTATCAAGGCAAGAGAAGAAGCAAACGTTAGAGGAAACGATCTTGTAGATATAATTGTGGATTTGAGAAAGGATAAGGAGTTTTGTAAGCGCGAGAAGTTTGGTAATTCTTTATATTTTTCCTTCAAAACGTACTTCTACATAATTCAATGGTTTTTTCTGGGTTGTCCCTTTTCCCTCTCAAACTCTGAAAAATATCATAAAAAAAAAAATATTATTTTGAAGTTGTTTCTGCGTTAGAAACAATAGATATTATAGGTAAAATACAGTGAGTCGCAAAAGTATGGAATAATGGTTTAGATAGGCCAAAGTAATTTTTCTTCGATCGTGGGAAAAGTGACACTATTTTGACCTGCTTTCTATGCGCAAAGCTCAACATTCCAGAATAGTGGGCAGTTGCTAAGCAATTAGAAAATAACAGTGCGGTAATATTCTTACCGCACTGCTGTAGCGTGCGGTAATGTTTCAAATGGATTATTACAATAAAATGAAACAAAGTATGGTTTTGATTTTTATCCTTCTTCAGACGAAGGAGTCTGATATAGACTCCGAAACGTTACGATATAGTTGTTTCTTCGTTGTTGTTTGTTAGGCAACATTGTTCAATTGATTGCTTCTGACAAATATCGTGTGTTTCTTACACAGAAGCAAATCACAAAATAATTAATTTTTATTTTATAGATATTTTTCAGAGTTTGGGAGAGAAAACCCAGAAAAAAACCTTTCAATAATGAGTATACCTCCAACAGTATCCTTTAATGATTACTTATGATCTATCCAATTCAAGAAAAAAAATTGGGGCTTGATAACAGGAAATGATAGAAAAATAAGGATTACTTTGACCTATCAAATCATTTTTCGATATTCCTGAAAGGAGAGGAAATAAATCCATTATTCTATACTTTAGACGCTCATACTGTATAAAACAATGTTGCCTACTAAACAGTAACGGAATCAACACCTGTGATAAAACAATTTTCTTGTAACGTTTCGGTAGTTATATCCCGTGTGCTTGCCAAATGCTCGAATATTTTCCAGCCTGTAGGAGGGAAAATATTCGATAATTTGGCAAGCAGGAGGGGTGTATGAAGGCCAATTTCACGCAATTTTAATTCTAGGGAAGAAATACTAACTCTTATTCGAATAAATAAAATATTTTTGACAATCATCCCGAATGTTTTCGATGGTTTAAAACGTCACAAATATAGCCGCCTAAAGCACACGTGCAAATACCCGGATATTCTCATGCTGCATTGATATCTATTATTTGAATTTAATTTCTTTTATGGTGCAATTAAAAAAAAAAAAAGTCAAAAATTCAACAAGAGCGCCAAAGCTCCTGCCACAGGGCTTTCCCCCTTTTTTAACGTAGATTACAACTGACCAATAATAAAAATGGGTTCTCATTTGAAAAAAATTAGTTTTTAGGTTTTTGTCATGACTGACTTTGCCATTGAAATAGAAACACTCTGTTTGTTTCATTGAAATTTTAATTAACGAAGGAGAAGCATTGGTATGCCTTCTGATAGAATCTAAAAAAATGGGAATTATCCGAGAATAATATGTAAGTGACACATTAAAACATTGTAGAATTCAATGGGTAATATGATTATCAATGAAAAAACTGGGTATTACATTTTAAAAACGTGAGTTGGTATCATTTCCGGTGAAACCGGAAGTCGAATCTGAAATTTTTCCCAAGAATTCATCTCTCATAACGAAACTCAACAATAAAATTTCAAGTGTTTAACTCATGGAGGTAGGAGGAAGTGGAGAAGCATATGTGCTATATTTCCCTTGTAACGAAAGTGTCACATAAAATCGGCCATATTGGTATGGGCAAATCCTTTGTTATAAACATGAAATTGTGAGTTTTCTATGGTTGGATTTCCGGATTCCTTTAGAAAATTGGGACACACCAATATGGCGGAGTATGTGACAAATTTTGATCTTCATACCCCCTCCACTTCCTTCTACCTCCATGGTTTAACTCGAGTCTTTCTTTGAAATATTCTAACGAACGGTCTTCGTGAATCACCCCGTATAATATATAATATTATTGATATCAGAGGTCATAGAATTCGAAAAACTTAACGTATGTTTTCATTTTGAGAATGGAGTCAATTTTTGATATAATAATGATCAATATTTCGTCTTTTGTGATACTACGACAGACGTTCGTCGAAACTAACGTCGTTCGCTAGAAACATTTTGCTGTTTGACTGGAATGAAGCTGGTTTACTGTGATATTACTTTTATTTTATCGATATTTTCCCAATATCTCGAAAAACATTTTGAATCTAGAACTTCACTGTAAAATAAGGTTTTGAAGGCTCTCGCAGAATTTCCGCGATATCTGACAAATAGTTTCTGAGATACAGAATTTGTTTAAGTATGTTTTCAAATTTTCTAGTCATACTATAAAGTTCGGGTGAACAGAGTGCCTTTTAATTCGTCCATCTATTGGTAATTTTCGAATTCTTGGCCCAAACGATTAGTTTCGACTCACTGATGAAGAATCCGAGGTCAAACTTTAAAATGTCCGGCCGTCAGCACGATTACTCTCGAACGCGATGAGTTAGAGTTAGAGAATAGGTCCGAATGAGTCCGAATGTGCCATCTAAAATTTTGTTTTCATATTAACTCAAAAAGTACTGATCTGATCGAATTAAAGCACGGTATTTAGTTGAAAAATAACAACACGAAGCCTTGTACAAAATTTTGTGAGTATCGCTTGACTAGAATATTAAAAGAAAAATATTAAAAAAAAATCCGTCCGATATTGTTGAAATTTTATTTTATAGTAAAGTTCTAGATTTGAATTCGATCGGATTCAAATTGTAGAAGATAATAATGAAAGACAGAAAAATCACAAGAAAAAGATGGACCACTTTTTTTGGACGCTTGTTTTTACAGATTTATATTCTTCGAACTATTGGGAGTATTCCGAGTAACTACCGAGTTTCAAATCGATCAGATCAGTATTTTTTCAGCTATTGGGAATACAGAATTTCAGATGGCTTAAACTCCGAAACCACTTGGCTTATTTTGAACTCGACCGGCACATTTGGTTTCCAAACCTGCCCTGCAAATTTTAACTCAATTCATTCGAGATATATAGTGCCTACGGTCGACCAGCCGGACCTTGGAGATTCTTCATAAGTGAGTCGAGACTAAACATTTGAGACCATTATGGCTGGTTTATGCTGGCTGGTAACTTTAACTTAATCATATATATATATATAATATATATAGACATTTATTTTTAGTGTTATGCTTTATAATCAGAGTAAATAATCCGTTAACTTATTAATTATTAATATTAATAATAAGTAAACGGATTATTCAGTCTCAGTATCAACCATAGCGTTAGAAATCTTTAAGTTAGGGAATAAGTTAAAGTTACCAGCCAGCATAAACCAGCCTTTAGTGGCCAAAAATTCGAAAATTCAGAAATCTGAACAAATTGAAAGGCATTTTGTTCAGGTGAACAAACGCGCCACCAAGACGCATATTTAAAAAAAAACTGGAAATTATTAGTTGTTTAACGAAATATTTAGTGGAAAATTTTAATTTAAGATCCTTTTTTGTTATTTTCAGAAGGCGACAAAGTTATCGCACAAGCACTTATATTCTTCGTGGCAGGTTTTGAAACAACTGCCATTACGATTGCTCTTACTTTGTATTCTCTATGTTTGCACCAAGATGTACAAGACAAACTGAGAAAAAATATAAAATATGTTTTGAACAAACATAATGCTCAACTCACATTGGAATCTATCGAAGAAATGAGCTACCTTGATATAGTAATAAGAGGTAATCAAGAAAATGAAATTTCATTCATAACCACTATTTACAACAATTTGTTAGATAATATTGAATTCTACGATGTAATTTCAGAGATTTATAGGAATAACTATTTATCTGTCATCAACCATACTTTCCATTTTTCAATAATTTTGTATTTAAAAATTTTAAAAGCTCCTACATATGCCTTCAGGAGCTTCAGCGCAATAGTTCTTTCAATGATCAATATATTTGACTGATTTTTAATACCATACACTACTGAAATTTACGGTTATTAGAGACAGGTAAATGGTATCAAGAAAAGAAAATTTAAAATGGTACTGGAAACTGTTTAAAATATGCGTTTGAATAAATACGCATATGCGTTCGATGCGTACCAATAGATTTTTGTTTAATCATAATTTCGATATTGCACAAGTTAAAAATAAATGTTACATCCATACTATCTAGACGCTTCAGAAATTAAGTGATATAATTGAATGAACCATGAATTGCTGAACAACCAGATGAACACAACTATTGTACAAAGATGTGACATTTTTAAAATAGATAGGTACCTTACTAGTATTCGAAAGGCGAAATTCAAAATACCTATTTCCATTTCTGTTTTTAGAGAAGCATTTTGTATTTTATTTGGAATACGTTTCAGGACATATCTTCTATTTGTAAAATGCAAAATACTTCGTGATAAACACGTTACCGTATAACCATGGACCAACTTAGCGCTTAGCACTAACAACGTGCCACCTTAATCTTTACACTATGCAATATTGGTGCAATGCAAGTGAAATGCAATGGGAAATGACCCAATGGCGCATGCGTGACGGCAATTTTCTGATCAGCTAATGAAACTTTTGAAATTAGAGCAAGGGCTATTTTTCAGGCAATTATTTGGCAATTCTGGTTTATTTTTTAGTGACTTTAATGGAAGCCAACATAAATATTATATGATAAAATTCACTAGGTGTTTGACTTAACCTATCAATCGAAACTTTTTTCAGCACTATCTGTTTTAATCAATTTTATGTGGTTCGAATTTTTTCTTATCACTCGATGAGTATGAGGAAGAAGGTAGCGGTTCCCAAGTACGTTTAGTCTACAGAAATGGAACTAGTTTAATACTATTGTATGAAATCTTGCTTGCTTATATTCCATTCAGTCTAAGGATTATCATAATAAAATAGCACGTTCGGGAGCTCTGACTCAAATTGCACAAAATTTAGATTATCTGATTCAATAAAAGCTCGCGGAATGACCAAATTTCCATGTCTTCTGTAAATCCAAGGCTTGACCCACCACCGCCTACCTTTCATTTTTTGACGTATTTTCTTCATTACATAATACAACTAGTCAGTTATAATAATAACAATTTCCTCCGATCTCATTATGTCGACGGAAAAAAACAGAAGGTATACATGAAAAAGTGCTTTTAGTTATCTTTGAGTTGGTCGTACAAGTCCTTGAAAATAGAATTGCACGTGAATTGCAGGAAGAAATTATCATATTCATGCAATGCAATACATTGCATTGCTATTGCGTTGCATCAATATTGCCTAGTGTAAAGCGGCTTTAAAGAACTGCGCTCATGTCTCAAAAAACTCGGTAATAAAAAGGAAAATTTTTCAACAAAAAAATGCCCTTTACCTGAGTATGCCGTGTAAGCGACTCTAAATAACTGTTATAGAATTGCTAAATTCACATCATTGCGTTTACAGGCCAATCCTTTTTTCTTCAAATCCTTATTTCAATAAACTATAAAGTGTATATTTTCGAGACAGGTTTTATTATTTGAAATGATCAAAGATTTTTATTATTTGAATTGTATCAAAGAAGCTTCTGTGCTGGCTAAACAATTGATATATTTGAAATATGTATGTCAAAATTTGAATGATTCATGATAATCATCGATCATTAGCCATTTTTCCTCGAACTTAACCATACAAACCAGGTTAGAAATAAGTTAACCACCCAATATTCCTCGAAGTGTATTCCAAACTATGACGTAAGAGTTAACCAACCACATAAACCAACTCACGGAGGTAGTTTGGCAGGGTTATCTTTTTGGAGGTTATGTTTTCTTTGTATCATGGGAGGAAAATGAAGAAATTAGAGGTACAATGGATTCGTACGAAGTTTACGTGAATGAAGTAAAATAGCAGATTGTTGATGAAAAAGATGTAATCGACTTGCCGAAAATAGGTAAGTGGCTAATTCATATAATTCTCTCGTATCTGAAGTATAACTTTTCTGTTACAGATGAAGAATACCTAATTGAATATAATTTTTACAAGATGAAACATGATACTGGTCCGACAGTGGACCCTGCCGATAAAGAGGACCGTATTCGCATTAGGAGACCACCAGAAATAGAAGATAAAGCACAGTTGAGAGACATTTCAGATACCATATCTAGAACCCCAAAACCAACAGTAATGGTTGATGCAGGTGCGATTCATGCTCCCATATATGAGACAGCAACAACAGGTATACCAAATTCATCTGGTCTTGAGAAAAAAGGACGGAGGTACAAAGAAAAACTGATATTATAAATAAAATTACAGAATGTAATGAAAAAATAATGCTATTCAGCAAGGAACTACTAATAACATTTGTGCAGCAATTCATGAGCAAACTTATTTTATGGAAAAACAACTGGAACAAAAAAAAGACTATTGAAGATCTTGAAAGAATAAAATAAATAAAATTTCTAGATCTAGGAAACGAAAAAGACCTATTTCATCAGAATCTGACAGACCTCCCATCACGGAGATATTTTAAATACCACATCGTTTTTATATGGAGTTTATTTAAATTTATAATTTGTTGTGCATTTCATAGAATATAACTTTGCGTTGTTTGTTATTATGTAACAATGAAAAACACTGAAAACATAAATGAGTTTATTTCAATTCATAATTTATATTTTTGTTGTTCCATCAACATCTACATATTCCACATGTTGGAAATCATCAAAAGTGCTCGGGTCTTGGAATTGTTCTTCAGTCACATCATTATTGTCCAAACAAAAATTGAACAATAAGCAAGTACAATATCCACTACTCTTTTGATGGTATACATCAATCATCATCTACACTGGGCATTCTGAAATGTTCATCATCTACCAGAATTTGCAATCGAGATGTTGAAAAAATGTATTCGCCTTGAATTGATGGCCGCTAAAGAAGATTGTGGTACATTCTGAATATCCTTCAATACATTCGAGATCCAATAAATTTGTCACATCCATTCACACTGTATGTTCAAGAACTAGAAAACAAATTGGGAAATAGTTAAGAAGATATTAAGCGCGATATTCAAATGTTTTGAACACCTCAACGAACATCTGTCAACATTCAAAAGTAAACCGAAGTATACCGTGACGTCATAGGAAAGTTAACCTGGTTTGCGTGGTTAAGTTCGAGGAAAAATGACTATTGTATTTCTTTCAATTCTAATTCTAGAATCATTGAGGAAATACTCACCCACCCCGATAATTGATAGGGTGTGCACTGCGGACTATAACATTCCTGGAACCGATGTCGTTATTGACAAAGGGACAATAATTATCATACCTACAGTGGGTATACAAGAAGATCCGCAGTTTTTTGCCAAGCCAGAGGAATACATACCAGAAAGATTTGAGTCGCTGAGAGAAGATATTCCATATATGGCTTTCGGTCATGGACCCAGACAATGTATAGGTTTGTATAAACACTCAAACAACATGTAGGAAAGCCCTGCGGACAGGAGCTTTGGCGCTCTTGTTCAAACTTTGACATATCATTTTTAGGGTATTTACTCATCAGCCGAATGCTATATTTGAGTTTGATAATATAGGCATAATCGGCTAAACGGTTTTGGAGTTATACCTTTCTGAAATGTTGTTATTTACTCAATAATTCGAAAAATACTGATCCGATCCAATTCAATCATGCTAGTTAGTTGTAGAATGCCGACGAGCAAATTATTGTGAAATTTCGTGAGGATTGTATCACTAGAAAATTTTTAAAAAATTATTGGAATTCATAGAAAAAATTCTATATCTCATTAAACTATGCGTCCGAAATCGCTGAAATTTTGCGAGAGCTTTCAAAACCTAACTTCTTTAGATGTAAAAAAAATTTTCTTCAAAAATTTTATATTTCAGGAACTATCATGTCAGACTCCACTGGCTGAATTTCCGCAAAATCCTTCAGGCCGCAAACTTACAATCGAGCTGGAACGGCTCTGTAATTTAAAAATTATTGTGAAAACAAAATTTCCAACTAGTATCTACTTCTCCTGAAATTTAAAATCATGTAAATCTCAGAATTGAAACAACGCCCCGACCGAGATGTATAGGTATAGGCGTGTTTACCTGTCACGCAGGAAATCCGGGTTCGAATACCCGCTGAGTAAGTTCACTAATATACTGGGTGAGTCCTAATGTTGTACATTAATTTGAACTATAGATATCCTCTCATCAAATAAAACAGTGTTCTCGTTTACAATTTTTGCGCGTATGTTCTGGGGAACATCGCGTTATAGTTTTGCCCAAATGTTCCAGATTCGGCTCAGGTAAAAATTTACAAGCGTTTAAAGACTTCACAATGTGCTAATACACTTCTGCATATAAATTATCTATGACATTATTGGTAGACGAGAAAACGGTATGGTAACGTGGTTTACAGGTTGATTCGGGATTCCAACGCTCAGGAGCAGATCATTAAAAGTAGTGAAATTTCTGGAGTTTCCCATTTTCTAACATTCAATGAAGAATATCTCGAAAACGGTGCGTTTAACGACAAATGATGAAGAATAATTTAATGTTCTAAAGCTATGGAGTACTCTTGAAATGACTCAAGAAAAGCTTTATCTGCTTTCTTTATGCTAATTTCGTTTAGTTTTATGAATCCACGAGTCTATAACTAGAAAACCAGTAGAAGTAGGAAAAAACTAATATTTGAAAAATATGTATCATAGTTATAGGAAACTTCACACCAACATTCATTTTATTCGGAAAACGGATGTTAGAGCTACAAAATAAAAACTAATTTTTTTTCGAAATTTATACAGCCTGTATCTTTTTCCCTGAGCCGAATTTGGAAAAATGGTGAATGGAAAAAGTTTATTATTTGACAATAAGAATCTATGGTTGAAATTAATGTACAACTTATAACTCTATATTTTAAAATTTGTATTTTCACGAGTCAACGCTAAAAAGAAGTTTCATGCAGTATTTCGTGAGGGCGTGTGAGGCTGGAATAGACTATATAACATAGGCGCAGAAGCTCCTGTTTCTCATAAAAGTGCTTTTCTCGATGTTATTTTATTGTATGATAGGTACTAAATATTTATTTTATTTTGTAGGTCGCCGCTTTGGTCTTTTAGCGGTCAAGCTTGCAATCGTGAGACTTTTACAGGAGTTCGAGGTGCATTCAACTGATCAAACACCAGTTCCTGTGGTTTTTAGCCCTAGATCTTTAATCCCCCAACCATCTAAAAAACTATTAATGAGATTCGAGAAGGTGGATCCGTTGTTTTGAAGAAATTGAATATTATTTCCATCCTTACATAGTATAAAATAAAGTCGCTTCCCGCTGTCTGTCTCTGTTCCTATGTATGCTTAGATCTTGTAAAACTACGTACGTGGAGGATTTTGATGCGTTTTTTTTTAATAGATAACCGCCGTATTCACAAAGCGTTGTTAAGTGTTTCAATCTCCGTTAAGTCCTAACGGAGGACCTCAGTTAAGGATAAATATGAATCGCAACCTCAATTAAAGTATTTAACGGTGGTGAGACAGGCCTGTTTCACGTTAATTTACATGTTAACTGAGGTTGTGATTCTTATTTATGCTTAACTGAGGACCTCAGTTAGGACTTAACGGTGATTGAAAGGTTTGTGAATACGGCGGAGAGTGATTCAATAGGAAGGTTTATATGTACAATACATGCATAATATATTAGAGAAACACTGATAATTTTAGAGGTTTCTAATGTGATGTCGTAAATAAACACATTTTTTTGCCAAAATATAATGATGAAAATGGCGATACCGTTGTTAATAAATCAACAAGTCCAGAGCGTTCCTGCCAATCGGGTCCTTCATAAATGGCTTCGTATAATTAATATACTTATGCATATATTTCACAAGTCAAAAAGACCCCAGGGGGTTCATTGATTTGCCGAGAAAGCAAGAGCAGACGCGTTTCTGGCTTCTTGGCCTTCATCAGTACTCTGTAGCTTCTCAACAAATTCAACTAAACTGACCCGGGTTAAGCCTCTCAGAGCCGGCTTGGTCGATCATACCTAATCGCCCACGCCACCTATGAGACAAAACACGGAAATCAGCCTTTCCCCACCAGTGAATATTTGAAGCGTGAAATCATATGCCACCATTCACTCGATATTAATCGGGAAACGAGTCCCGCACAGAGACAGAGACGCTGTTTAGCGTTCATCGACCAAGCCGGCTCTGAGAGGCTTAACCCGGGTCAGTTTAGATGAATTTGTTGAGAAGCTACAGAGTACTGATGAAGGCCAAGAAGCCAGAAACGCGTCTGCTCTTGCTTTCTCGGCAAATCAATGAACCCCCTGGAGTCTTTTTGACTTGTGAAATATATGCATAAGTATATTAATTATACGAAGCCATTTATGAAGGACCCGATTGGCAGGAACGCTCTGGACTTATTGATAAATCCTCATTGCATCCTTCCAAAGATCTATATGCGAGGTCTGTGTTACCTGGGCTTAATTATATAGACTTGATCTTCAAGTAGTCCCACAAGAAGAAATATATGCCATTGATTGAAGTTTACTGTGATGACGCGAGCAATGCCAATAATGAATGACACAATGATCTAATAAACTATTATTATTAGATCATTGGACTGAATCACACGCAGCAGTTGTCAGTGTGCAAAATTTTTGGATTTACTTCGTAATGATAAATTGAACTGAATTGTGAGCGACCTCAGATCACCTTACACCTTGTAACTTAGAAAGTTAATGTACACTAGTGTCATTTTCCAATTGAGAAGGTTCAGCGACATTTTAAAGAGAATATTGGAGCCATTTTGTAGAATGAACCTTTTGGAATTGTGCAACGAGAACATTTTTGTAGTTTTTTATGTAGATATAAAGGATTTGAAAATCACATAAAATATAATCCGTCCTGACATTTTCATGAAACATAGTAAAAAAAAATTGTATCACTGAGCCGATCCAAGAAATTAATATTTCTCAAAAACCTATGGATGGATTTACATGAAATAATAAATATCACGTTAGTCATGACTTTGAAAGGACTGATAGTGAGGGAATTGTTCCTTAACAATAATATATCATAATTAATTGTGGTATCCATACATAGTTTATATTATAGACTTTGGATAACTGATCAATATAGCATATTATAGCCAAATCCAACTCCTTACTAATTCAAAGTTCAGGAGCTGAATTTAATCAATGAAAATTTCACATAATATTTTGAATACAGATGTAACATCTAAGATGGAATCTTATATGTGCAAAGAAGAATATTCATTCACATCATATGACTAGTTGTATTTCCCCATAAGACAAATTCTGTTCAATAAAAACTTATGTTCAAATTAAAACCACTGCAGCTATTTTATTAAGTATAAGTTTTATTCATAATGCTACCTTCAAAAATACTGCTTGAATATACATTAATGACACCTTTCATCACTCTCTATCGCTATGAACCAACTGCTTTTTCCTAAATAGATCCAATTTATTGAACAACATTTTAAAACACACAACAAAATATCATAATATTATCAGTTTAAATAGATTAAAAATAGAAAAATTTTATTCAATATTATCTACGCTGGTTACGACATTTTTTATAAGGATATGTCCTTTTCAAATCAGGAGCTTTCATTTTAGTTTTACTCAGTACTTTATTCTGCTGGTATTGAGCTATGAAAGGAGTTTTGGTTGCTACAGTGTCATTTATTCTTAATTCTTCTGTAGATTTCTTATTTAATAATTTCAGTTTTGCTTCAATTGCTTGTATTTGAGATTCTCTGTCATTTTTTATCATCGGTTTCGCCATAGCTAGGGCAGGAATAATGATCTGTGGTCGCGGTTTTGAGATTTCTTCCTGAAAATACAACATTCAAATATTCAACCCAGGACATTCAGATTTTCACCTACATTATTTACACTTTGTGCCCAAGTTACATTGATTCTTTTCTGTCCGACCATCATATTATGTAATTTTTCTTTAGCATTTAGGGCATCTTCCTCCTTCAAGTAGGTAACAAATGCATAGCCTCTAGGTTGTCCTGCTTGTGGGCCAGTTCGGTGAAAAAGGAGGTCAAACTTTACAATATCACCATATTTTTGCACAAGTTTCAGAAGTTGATACCAGTTGAGAAAAGTAAAGCTTGTTTTAATATATTTGTTTACATGGTATTGATATTAAACAATTTTCGACTACTAGATACTTACTCAGTTATTCTAAAATCTAAATTACCAATCCATAATCTTCTATCTACCGTTTGAGCATCAGATTCTTCTGTTTCTTGGGACATTTCCGCAATATCAGAATCTGATCTATAACTATTGTGAAAAAATCAATATTTATCGTCCTATATTTTATACCTACTTTAAGTTTGGCATTTTGGTTTGGTAAAGGTAACCACAGAACATATACTTGTAACCATGTAACCTATCTTTTTTTCATTCTCCCTCTCTATGATTTTGAAATATGTTTTGTGATCGCAATCATAGATATTATAGAATTTATGAGTAATTAGTTTTTCGTATTGAATCATATTCTATTTTTCCTACTCGATTATCTGAAAGACGCGACAAAATGTATAATTTCAAATAACTGAAATGCTTTGTGATAGAAATCAGCGACATGGGATTGGGAACTTCCAAGACGATGCCAGCGCTAGGGTGGCGGAATTCGAAAACCGCTAATAGCACAGAATAAAAAGGATATATTAGATATATATCATGTCTCTATGGTTATTTGCTTTGTTTTGACACGGTTGTCAACCTCCAAAATCTACATTTCTTAGTTCAATGAGTTATGATAGCATCACAAAACAAATGTGATAATTGGTATGGTATGATCACAACGAACATCTTCTGCTATACTTAGTTATCTGTACATCTTCTGGAAGATTCATTATTCGTATGTATGTGTGAAGGCATCGATGATGGCAATCCACGAAGCGTATGAAATATATCCTCTCATCTCGTTATCTAGTCAAGTTGAATCAGTAGCTGCTTATGGTATGTTGGAATTGGCCGTTTCCTTTCAAAATAAATACATATTCGTTTTTACAGATGATAATCTCCTCATTGGAACCCGACAGGGATTTCTATTTATGTATAATGTTGAGCCAGGAACGGAAGAAAAATATAATGTACAACTCATGCGATTAAATAAATCTTTCAGTAAAAAACCAATTTCACAGTTGGAAGTAATTCCTGATTATCAACTCTTGATATGTCTGACAGGTAGGTAGTCTCTTCTATACTGAATATAAGTTTACAAATAAGTTGTCATTTCAGATAACGTCATACAAGTCCATGATATTAATTCCATAAATTTCAATTTACTGACACAAATACATAGAACTCGAGGTGCCTCCTATTTTACATTGAACATAAGGGTGAGATTTGCTGTGAAAGATTTGTGAAGTATTTCAACTCAAATAAAACAAATTTCAGAAGGAAAAATCCCTGACTGGAGGAGGTGCAGTTCTTGTTCGGATGGCAGTAGTTGTGAAAAGAAAATTACAGCTATATTACCTGAAAAACAATGAATTCATGCAGTTGGGTGAGGATATAAACTTGAGCGAGGTTCCAAGAAGTGTTATTTGGTCCCAAGAATCCCTTTGCATTGGCTACAAAGGAGAATACGCTTTAGTGGAATTGACTGATAATAAACATTCCGAACTGTTTCCAACAAGTGGTAGTCGTTCAAGTGATCCATGCATGGTCAAAGTGTCAGAAAGAGCTTATGCCCTTTGTAGGGACTCGCAGACTGTCTTTGTAAATGTGAGAGGTGAAACAGAAATTACTACTGCTTTAAGATGGTCAGATGTACCTCTGGCATTAGCCTGGGATGAGCCCTATGTTTTGGCTGCTTTACCTGATAAGGTTGAGGTTAAAACACCTGATGCTGCAGGACTTACACAAACTTTGAATGAATTGAGTGAGTGATTCTTAGTTCTTACCTTTCTATTTTTGGCGCTCTAGTTCCTCGGAACTGAGTGCTTATCAATTTGCCCAAATGTCTGTAATTTTCGAATTTTTCGATGAAAATGGTCTTAAACGATTTGGTTCGACTCACTGATCAAGAATCCGTGGTCGAAATTCATTCTGTCCGGCCGGCCTGCCGTAGGCACGATAACTCTCGAACGGAATGAGCTAGACAGTTGAAATTTTCAGAGTAGGTTTGGGAGATAAATATCTCGGCTAAGTTCGTTATTGGGCAAAATCGGATGATTTCGGAGTAACAAAAAAAAAATTTTTTTTTACAAAACAAATTTCAAATTAAATTTTTTTCAATAAGCAGTTTCATCATAAGAATCCAATGATATCATTTTTAACTCTAACAAGCAAATACTTTCGGAGATATGATTTTTCAAAATTTCAATAAAAAATCGTATTTTTACGTTTTCACAGAATTATATAATTATTCTATGTATGAATTGTCATAATGTCAACTTATTTTCCTGAGACATGACATTGTCTAATTACTTGCTAATAGTTGGTTCGAGAAACGTCAAAATCGACTTAGAGAGACAAGGGTAAAATACCGTCAAATAAACCCCCATGTGGCGATTTTATGTCGAAAAGTGAAAATTAAGAATATATATCCCAGGTAAGTACCGACGTTTTATTCTAATACCGGAGATCGTACGAGGAGCCCGATAGCCGGTGTGTCTACACAGTCGTGTTTTCGGTTTCGGAACGAGAGAAGGCGGGCTCAAATCCCGGAAAGGGAATTACACTTTTTGGCGCTCTAGTTCCTCGGAACTGAGTGCTTATCAATTTGCCCAAATGTCTGTAATTTTTATTTAAGATGCAGTTTCACCATTACAATCCATCGATATCATTTTCAACTCCAACAAGCTAATACTTTCGGAAATATGATTTTTCTAAATTTCAATAATGAATCGTACGTACTTCTATGTCTTCACAGAATGCTATAATTATTCTATCTAAGCTTTATTATATGATCTGTGTTCATACTCGTACATTTCATCCTGTTCTATAAGAAAGAGTCAAATTCATTTCAGCTATTTTAATTTGATTTCTTCCATGGTGCAGTTCTCATTCTCAGATTGCTCATTTGATTTTGATAAATAAACTATTATTTGAATTGAATTTCCTTTATGATGCAGTTCTTTCATAAGAATACATTGATTTAATTCCCAACTCTGAGAAACCAATACTTTCGGAGATATAAATTGTCTGTTTGAACTAGAGCGCCAGAAAGCTCCTGTCCACAAGGCTTGAACCCATTTTTAGGTCTTGAGTTGAATTGTCTTCATGATATTTATTCCAAATAGGTATTGAAGGACTAAGTACGTCGGCTGCCTTCACAGAGCTTTCTACACTTTGTTACTCAGGATTATGTACATCTTATTTCTATATTAAGATTCACATAACCCTTTATAACATCCCTATTTATACTGATTTTTGTCATAATTGTACTCATTCAGATTTTCTCAACAGAAATCTGATACGAAAGCTGTGCTGTCCATCTTATTTCAGAAGGTCAAAGTGATGAGTCCTTAGTTCCATGAAAATGTGGGAAAGCCCTGTGGACAGGGGCTTTGGCGCTCTTCTTCAAACTTTGACAAATGACATATGTCATTGACATATGATAGAACTTCATCATGAAAGAAATTAAACACAAGAAAAGTGTCATTTAAAAAAAACTAGAGTGCCCAAAAATTATTAATCCAAAACCACCAGACTGATTCTACCCAATAACGAACTTATACGAGATATTCATTCCTCAAATCTACTCTGAAAATTATATTATATCAATTGAAACTTATCTAATATTCCAGTTTTGTTTTTACTGGAGATATTCTGAACCCAATTTGATTAACTTACCAAAGTATATGTTTCCATCATCATATTGTCACCTCAGAATTATACTGTTGTATGTGCAGAAAACTAAGTTCTGAGAAAAAAGAAAAACAAAATTTTGGTGATTGTAGCCCTAGAGTTGGTAAAGTTACACTTATCTGGAAAGGTAGTGTATATTAGATTTTGTAAAATTAGCTTATAATTAAGCTAGAAGACTCAAAATAAGTCAGAATTTTCCAGAAATCTGACCTTGAAAACAAACATACAACTATGTTATTGTAAGGAACACTTTATTCTTCATAGTCTTTCATACATACAACTATGTTATTATACAAAGATAAAAATATTGGTTCAAGCACTGACGTGATGTCAGGAGCTTTTGCGCGTATGTGTTATTGCCCATTCTCCTGATTGGACACTGTTAATCGAATTTACCATGGTGAATTCGATTAAGAGTGTCGTAATATTTTTTTTAATTTTCCAGGGGTACGGCTTTATGTCGATATTCTACAACTAGCTTCAATTGGATCGAGTCCATTTTTTTTTGTTATTCCAGGTGGGTATAACTATTGATACGATCCTCTCGAAATTTCGCAAAAATTTGCGCGTCGGCATTCTTCAAATAATCACAAAGTTGAAAAAATAACAACATTTCAGATGGGTATAACCATTAACACCGAAAGAACGGTGTTAATGGTAGGTATAACTCCAAAACCGTTTGGCCGATTATGTATATTAACGAACTCAACTGGCGCATTCGTATGCGCAAGCTACCCTGAAAATTGCAAGTACTTAGCTATCCCCTCGCAAGTTATCGTGTGATCAATCCATCGACCTAAATTCAGTAGATATATTTTTTTCATTACTCCATCAATATAGATCCGATCTAGTTCAACGGTGACCCATCCAGCTAGTGGAACTTGGCTGTAGAATTAGGTCTTGAAGGCTCTCAGAAAATTTCAGCGATATCGGACGGCTAGTTGCTGAGATACAGAATATTTTTCAAAATGTTTTCTATCTTTAATTCGATCGGATCTGTACTATTTGAAAACAAAAAATTCAACACCCAAACCATTTGGTCCATTAACGCACTCAACTGTCGCATTCGGATCTGCAACCTACCCTGAAATTTTCAAGTCTTTTTCTGTTCGAAAGTTAACGTGGCAACGGAGGGCCGGCCGGACAGAATCGAATTTGACCTCGAATTCTTCATCAGTTAGTCGAACCCAATCGTTTGAGACCATTTTCAGCAAACAAGTCTGAAATTACAGACATTTCTTTGAGCTTCTTCATCTCTCATTCAGATGCATACATTTTTGTTGATTGCCTAATTATTTAATGAGATCATCAAAATCTTTCATGAAATCGAAACAAATGAAAGCTTCTATTTTTTCACTATTCCTAGAAATAAACGTATCCTTGTTTTGAAATATATTTTGGTAATTTTGGGAAAATCTTAGGAATTGCACTTTCTTTGAATTTAAATTTCTACTTTTGTTTATAACAGTTTTTTAAACAAATGGAGATAAAAATTATTACAAATCATTTTTTGGTAGCTTCTGATCATAAGAAAACGGATCAATTGTAATATTATAAAAAAAAGTTGTTTTCAATGTTTAATGAAGCGTTATTATTTTTCACTTAAGTAAATTGTTAATAACAAAACAAAAATTGACAATCTTTTTTATTTTTACAACGGGAATCCCTTCTAAGATCTTTGAATAATAGCTCCACGAAAGGAAAAAATTATTAGATTAATAGTTAAACAATTTTCGCACTTTCAATGTTAATGTGCTACAAAGAACTGTTAATTAACTAATGGATAACTAATTGAAAAATCGCGATAAAAGTTTTTACACCCCGGGTTATTATTCATTGATGTATTCTGCAGGCGCCTGAATTATTTGAATATTTGGCGCGTTGTTCTATTTATTTTCATATTTAATAAGTTTAAATAATATTTATTCACTAGCTGACCCACGCAACTTCGCCTGCGCCAAATCGGTTATTGCGGTTGCAATTTTATTTCCAAATGCGAAAAATCTTAAAAAAAAAACCTAGAACCCGATTGCAGCGCCAGCTACCGGGACAATTGAATTTCCAAGTTATCCAGGGACCCACTCAAACACGTAATTCTAAAAAATACCTAGAACCCGATTGCGGCGCCACCTACCGGGTTCAATTGCGAATACGAACTACCCACTCAAACGTATCTGGTTAAGAAAAGGTGAGAAAGACAGGAGACCGGCTTCGTTCTCATCCCTACTCCTTTTACTGGGACGTGACACCGGTATAGTCTGGCAAATGAGTGTTGATCCAGAAAGACGCGGAAATTTCAAAAAATCTAGCACTAAGTATAGCAGGAATAAACTGCCTTGATACTTTAATAAAAATAAATATTTTTTTTTAACAAAAATTTTAGCTTTGCCATAAGCTCAGGGAAATTTTAATCGAAATAGAGTGAAAAACATTCACAAAAAATACGGCGACTTGGTTTTGATTAGCTCTTTCTCTGGGATAACTTACCAAGTGATAATTGATCAGTTATCGAGCGGGATGAAAAACGATTAATTGCTAAAATGACTATTAAAAAATAGGGGTTGGTGATAGAAGGGTGAAAATTTAGGGTTGTATGTATTTTGTAATGCCACATTATAAAAAATAAAAACAAAAAATTTCGTCCAAAAATAAAAAATTTTTTTTTAAGGGTGAACAACCCTTATCACTTTGGGGTTTGAAAAATAGATGTTGGCCGATTCTCAGACCTACTCAATATGCTCACAAAATTTCATGATAATCGTTCAAGCCGTTTCGGAGGAGTATGGGAACGAACATTGTGACACGAGAATTTTATATATAAGATTAAAGGTCCGAACGAGGAGGGGCTTGCACAAGCCGGAGCAAGGGCGTAGCCAGGAACTAATTTCGGGGGGGGTTTTGAAATAGGAATTAATTTCGGGGGGGGTTTTGGGGGTGTAAGGGTCACTTTCTGCAGCAAAAACATTTTTATTAAGAGAAAAAATAACATTTCGGGGGGGGTTTGAACCCCCAAAACCCCCCCCTGGCTACGCCCTTGAGCCGGAGTACCCGTTTTCGGTCGTATTTTCAACCCTCTGGGAAAATTATAAAGCCTGGTCCTACAGTTCCGAAAGTTGGGATGTGTATTTAGGAAATTTCCTCCTGTTTTCGAATCTTTTTTCAAATTTTATATATTTGGTTAGGAATTACGAATAACCACCGAAAAACGGAAGAAATGTTTAACAAGTAAGTTTAAATTCTTCTTCTAATTCACATAAAAGTCATTAAAAAAAAATTATATATTATGTGGAATATGTATTGTGTCATAGGAAACTTCACGCCAACATTCATTTAATTCGGAAAACCCAGGTCAAATTCAAAACTGATTTTTTTGTTGTGAAATTCCAATAGCCTTATCTTTTTACCTGAGCCAAATTTGGAAAAAAGATTAATTAAAAAAGTGTTTTATTTAATGAGAGGAATCTATAGTTAACATTAATTCTCAACTCAAAGGCTCTGTATATATCATCTTATGCCGGCTATGGGAGACTTAACACGGCTCAGTTTAGTTGAATTTGTCGAAAGTTACAGAACACTGATGGATGCCAAGAAACCAGATCAATGCTGTATTGCTTAAAATCGCTTCGTACTCAAGCCATTATTTCTCGTAAAATGTAAAGAATAAAAAATGGTTATTGTGGGTTATCCTTAAGAGATAGACATATACCATCACGGACTTTTTTGTAGACCTTTTTAGGTGTACCATACTGTACTACATTATTTTGATCTATCTCGTAGGGTTCAGCCAGCGTTTGCAATGTAAGCGCAAAAAAATGTGTTTATTCACGACATCACATTAGAAACCTCTAAAATTATCAGTGTTTCTCTAATATATTATGCATGTATTATACATATAAACCTTCCTATTGAATCACTCTATCTATTAAAAAAAACCGCATCAAAATCCTTCACGTAGTTTTAAAGATCTGAGCATACATAGGGACAGACAGACAGCGGGGAGCGACTTAGTTTTATACTATGTAAGGATAAATCAGTTTTGCTTATTGCAAAAAGTCACTAAGAACATTCTTGGCAATTTTCAGTTAAAAGTACTGAGTGTACTTTTACTTAGTACTTTCAACTGAAAATCATTAAAAATGTTCTTAGTGACATTTCCGACGATATGGTTAGGTTGGTATAATACCAACAAAATTCATGTGAAAATAATTAAATTTAAAAAAACCGGATCCCATTGATTTGCTCATCCTTTCTTATAGACTTAAATTTCGTAATATTACTTTAATATACTCCAATCATGTTTTTTTTCCACTAGACAAAGTACGATTTTTGGTTTCATGCAGTCAAGGCCGAGTATATGCAGCTAATTTGAGTCAAGTATGGGCAATATCCGGTGTGAATATTGCCAAGCAGAGAAAACTTCTACTCGAAGCTAAACAATTTCAGTTGGCACTAAAATTAACAGTGAGTTCTTTTATTCTACGAATAGTGCAAATATAAGCTACTTCAATCATTTTGTAGGCAATTTCGGATGAGTGTGAAGAAGACAAAAAAGAGAAAGTTCACCATATACAGACCCTCCTGGCCTACGATCTTTTTTCTAACAAACAATTTCACGAAAGCATGAAAGAGTTTCAAAAGTTGAAAACTGACCCCTA
This sequence comes from Halyzia sedecimguttata, assembly GCA_937662695.2. Classification (NCBI taxonomy): domain Eukaryota; kingdom Metazoa; phylum Arthropoda; class Insecta; order Coleoptera; family Coccinellidae; genus Halyzia; species Halyzia sedecimguttata. The sequence goes on along the minus strand of OW569413.2, from coordinate 99,865,530 downwards.
TGATGTTATAAGGCTTTTCCCGGAGCTTTTACCTCATCAAACCGGAGAAAATAACCCACCAGCTGGCCCACCATTGGTAGGGAAGGACTTAGAAACAGGCTTGTTGGCCCTAATTGATTATTTAACGGATATAAGGCATCCATTGAAACTGGAAGTTGCCAATAATAACGATGCCAAGAGTAAAACAGCACTACATTTACTACAGATTATAGATACCACTCTGCTGAAATGCTATTTGCAGACGAATGATGCACTTGTAGCACCTTTGCTGAGACTTAATTATTGTCATTTATCGGAAGCTGAAAAAGTGCTGAGGAAGATGGGAAGACACAATGAATTGGTCATACTGTATCAAACCAAGGGCCAGCATCGTAAAGCTCTGGAACTATTGAAATCTGAGAAGGTGATTGAAAGGACCATCAAGTATTTACAACATCTTGGACCAGATCAGGTTAGTATTATTTAGCCTCGGGAAAACGATAGTTGTCGTTTGCTGCAAGGTTTGGGTATTATATTTAATTCATCTCTCAGGGTCCTTAAACTTTGTTCACTCGACATGAAGAGTTGGGTGCACTCTTCGCCACTTTTGCGTATTAAAGAGATCGTAAATCAAGTAAAGCAATGCTGCCTTTCCTTCCTGTTATCCCACTCGACTCTTCAACTGACTACGCCAGACACACCGCGGTATTCACAAAGCATTAAATCTCCGTTAAGTCCTAACTGAGGTCCTCAGTTAAAGATAAATAAGAATCGCAACCTCAGTTAACGTGAAACAGGCCTGTTTCACCACCGTTAAATACGTTAATTGAGGTTGCGATTCTTATTTATCCTTAACTGAGCACCTCAGTTAGGACTTAACGGAGATTGAATGCTTTGTGAATACGGCGGACAGAGAATCGTATCCAGGCAAGGCAGCGGCTCATATACTATGACAATTCGCGGATAAATTCTAATACTCTATCAATATTAAGCAAGCTATTATTAACGCTCTAATTAAACCACAATACCCAAGATATATATCACCAGATTTTACGCCGTACACACGTATATTATCGTTCTCCGATATTTCAGATAGTTTTATGGGAAATAGGTGACATTGAAAAGTGAAATTTTGTCTGTTGGTGCAGGGAAAATCAGTGATCCAGATAGTGAAACTTTTATTAGATCATACTTCATAGTTTTCGAGTATTTAGTGCATGTATGCGAGTGAATCAAAGTAATAAAGAACAAAAAACCAGACACAAAAAAAACAATAAACTGATAAGAAGTGAACAGATAAGTAATAGATACTCCACATTAATACCTTACCAGTGGCGTACCAATGCGAATTAATAACATGAAGAAAATAATTCAAAATGGATAGGAGTGAGTGTTCAGAGTGTAAACAAACATTTCAACCAACTAAAGAAGTGCGATGTAAAAGGCTAATATGCAATAGCTGTTCTGGATGTTCAGCATCGGAAATAAAATGTTTGCCACTAAAAACGAGAATATTAAAATTCAATTGCGCAAAGTGCCGCCGGAATTACGAGTATGTTGATATTCTAGTGAACACAATAAAAGATAAAGATCAGATAATTAATGATAAAAATGAGATTATTGCGAAGCTTAAAGAAAAATTAAGATAAATTGAAGATAATAACACAAAACAAATTCAGCAGAAATCTTATGTAGATGCGGTAAAGACGAACGAGGAAACCAATAATGAAAGAAGAAATAACTATCCAAACCTTGTGATCAAACCTAAAGCAAAATAAGATAGTACAAGAACAAAATTGGAACTAAACAAAAATATAAACCCTGCTGAGTTGAAGGTGGCAGTGACACAAGTAAAGGAAACAAAAGATGGATCCGTTATTATTTCATGTCAAACAAAAAAAAATAATGATAATTTGGAAAGAGCTGTTAAACAGAAGTTGGATGAGATGTATGAAATCGAGTTGACAAAAATGAGACAACCCAGAATAAAAATTGTAAATTTCACGCAGAATATGTCTGCCGACGAAGTGACCAGAAGCATCGTTGAACAAAACGGCATAGAAGATAATATTAAAACAACATTCATCAGAAAAACAAGAAAAGGTTGTAGTACAGTTTATTGTGTTTGTTCCGCAACAGCCTTCCAGCAGATCATGGTGAAAAAAAAAACTTTGCATCGGATGGGAAAGACTGCCAGTCTATGAAGATCTAGATGTGCCAAGATGTTTTAAATGTCAACGTTTCTACCATAAAGTAAATGATTGTCGCAATAGACTAGCATGCCCAATTTGTAAGGAGGAACATAAAGTAAATAACTGTCCAAAGCAGACCAAATGTTGCGTAAACTGTGTTACACCAAATGAGAAATATAAAACAATATACAATACTCAACATTATGCCAGTGATCTGCTTTGTCCTAGTTTGGAGCACCAAAAACGAATTCTTCAAAGAAAAACTACCTATACCCCTGAATGGTAATCACAAGCGAAGACCTATTGATAGGGGATTTGGATTTCCTAGGGGAAAACCGTGAGGGGCAGTACATCGACCTTGATAATATCGGTTCCATGGAAGATTCTAAAAACATTCTGAGTATTGTTCATTTTAACATACGATGTGTTTTGATTACCTACTTGCTACTTTGGAAGCCTATAAATTGACTAACTATGATGTTCTGGACCTGGGTGAGTGTTTCGAGCTGGATTCTGTCGATCAGTATAGTGTTTCTGGCTACACTACCTTGTACAATTTTGCTGATGTTAATAGAAACGATGGCGTGACGATTCTTGTTAAGTCAAATTTGAGCTTTGATTTTGCTACTTTTAAGGTACTGGAAAACCTAGGTTTAGTACTTTGGATCATCGTTCAATGAGGCCATTTTTTCTGTTTCGCTAGCTTTTGATGAAGAAGAACAAAATATATATACTCATTTGAAAGTTGACCATTTTTACGCGCTGGTTCCGCCAGGAAGAGCGTGTTATCATTTTGCCCAGATGTCTGTATTTTTCGAATTTTTTGCTAAAAATGGTCTCAAACGATTGGGTTCGAGTCACTGATGATTAATCTGAGGTCAAATTCAATTCTGTCCGTCCGTAAGTACCGTGGCAATTGAATAAGTGGGTGAACGATCATTTTAAATTGTTTATCAATTTTTTTCGGAAAGTTGAGAGACTGGGGAAGGACTGGAATGCCATATTACCACCTCCTCTCAATTCTGTGAGTGTACAAGCCAGTTTCGAGGTGTAGTGTTCAAAACTTGGTCTTTGGGCCAATTTTGAAAATCATGCTGCCCCTTTCAGGCATTTTTTGTTATGCGCATGAGCAGATGAGAAATGATTCAACTGCCGGAATTTTCTTCTGAGGGAATTGGGGTCCTGAGGTGGAGGATGCTATCCACGCATGCGTGGATTGAAGATACGATATCTCCCGAAGAACTGTTGGTGGACAATCGGAGTTTTGTGTTCTGCGTTGAGTGAAAAAGGGGGTCTGGTGCTGAGCCAACATATGAGTCTTTTATGTCCTCTTTTTTGGGACGAATTGATGAATGAATATATTAGGGAAATCTATATTAAATTACATTCGGATTTGAAGAATAAGCGTAAGCAATTGCGTTCCTAACGATGGTCTCCTAACCACAATCATTTTTTTCATTTTGTCCTAAGGTAAAATTAATAGGTCAGACTGTAATTCTGGACAGAATGTTAGTACTTTTTGAGGCGCTTATTCACGCTGACAAATTTTAGATTTGAGTGCTCAAGCTTAGTGGATAGAGCGAACCGGAGACTTAGTCAGACGGAAGTGGACACCATTTACTGTCGTGTCAAAAATTGACAGTGCTGTACCTTAGCTGGCGTAAGGATACAGTAACACAGTCGATACAGAATACAACTGACTCCTTAGTCGCACAAGTTCCTAGGAGTTTCTGAGGGATCTCTTTGGGGAAAAATAATAGGGTCAATATAATCATAATCATTAGCGGGCGCGCCAATGCAGATTGACGTCACTATGAGAGAAGTAAGTACGGTAAAAAGCATTGCCGTGGGGTCAATCTGCTTTGGCGCGCTTGCTAATGACATGGTCATGATTATACCTACCCTCCTAAGGATATACCAAGGATATCCCTCCGAAGCTGCTAGGAGCTTGTGCGACTAAGGAGAGTCAGTTGTGTTCTTTGACGACTTTTTTGCTATATCCTTACGCCAGCTTAGGCACATCACTGTTAATTTTTGACCCGACAGTGAATGGTGTCCACAACCGTTTGACTAGATATCGGGTTAACTCTATCGATTAAGCTTGAAGCAACATAATTCAATTCAAATTTGTCAGCGTGGACAAGCGCGTCAATGAGTACTGACTTCACGTCAGTGCTTTTTTCTATTTTTCTCTGTAGCTTCAAGTAAACATTTGCTATATCCATTTCAGGTTGGCCTCATTCTGGAATTTGCGAATTGGGTTCTTACAGAGGCACCTGAAGAAGGATTACGGATCTTCATCGAATACAATCCCGATGACGATCAACCGCCGAAGCCAAGAGTTCTTGATTTTCTTTTGAGATCTCATCCAAACGTCGTAATCCCTTACCTGGAGCATGTCGTCCATGTTTGGAAAGATACAAATACCTTATTTCACAACGCTCTGGTGCACCAGTACAGAGAGAGGTCCATGACTGAACAAACAGATGTTTCAAGACGGTTACTGTTGGAGTTCTTAGAGAAGAGCCAATATTACGTTGCTGAGTCTGTTTTAGCACAGTTTCCCAATGAGGGTTTCCTCGAAGAGAAGGCTGTGATACTAGGTAGATTAGGAAGGCATGATGAGTCGCTGGCAATTTACATAAGAGTCTTAGGAGACATTGATAAAGCTCTGAAGTATTGTGATAAAGTGTATGATTCCAATAATCCGAAAAGCAAGGGGGTGAGTAGGTTTTGTTTAATGTGTCAAATGCGTGTTTGTTTGGAGCATCTATAGGTGAAAATAGTATCCATTATCTCGGGCCCAAAATGGCCCATGCAGCCATTCTCAGAATATCTAGGGAAGGAACAGGTAATGGGAATATTGGAATCCAGAAAGTCTGGTCCTCTCTTACCAGGTACATTTCATCAGCCAATTTTCCTAGTGACGAAATCATTAGTAGGCATCGAAAAGAACTTCACTACGATGCTAGGTAAGAAGAAAGACTGGGACAGGGAATCCACCACCTAAGTTCCTAAAAAAAATGCCATTAAATGAGACACAGACGGTTCAAAAACTAATATAGGAGCTGGCGCTGGAGTATATGGAGCAGGCGCCAAATGCTCACTATCGCCAGGCTCCTACCCGAGCGTCTATCAGGCAAAAATACTTGCTATCGAAGGATGTGTGGAAATGAACCTGGAAGAAACTATCAGAAGTGAGATATAGCAATCCATTCTGACAGTCAAGCTGCTATTAAAGCTTTGAGCTCCCATGTTATCGAGTCTAAGCTAATATGGGAGTGCCGAAGAAAACTTAATGAAGTAGCCAAGAACGACAGGGTCTCCTTGGTCTGAGTTCCTGATCACTCGGGAATTAACGGAAATGAGGAGGTGAACACAGTTGCCAGAAGAAAGGTGCACGAATCCCTTTTATTGGCCGAAACCTTACTGTGGGGTTGGTAGATACACCTACAAGAGTGAAATCCGGATGAAAGAAGAAACTGAGAGAGGTATTTTTTGGAGATCTCTCTCCGGAATGCACCACTCCAAGAAATTCCTCCGGAACTTTGATACTGTCAGGTCCAAGAAATATATGGATCTCAGTAAAAACACGCTGCTTTTGTGCTCCCCCGTCAGAGCTGTCGATGTCATCACCATCTACAGCTCGCCTTCCAGTTCCAGAGTTCTGATGAACTCCAGTATCTGGGATGGCTTCAAGGAGGCTACGTCTTTGTATCCTTGCGTTGGTTTGAGATGGCGAGGCATTCCGTTATTAGGTTATCAACAGTTTCATCCTCCTCCCAACAGAATCTGCACTCGTCAGTTTCTGTGAGCCCTAATCTCATCATATGTTTCATAAGACCGCAGTTCCCTGTGAGGAAACCAGTGAGGAGGTGCAGCGTGTTCTTACTTAGGTCCAAGTATTTCTTGGATCTGACAGTATCAAAGTCCCGGAGGAATTTCTAGGAGTGATTCATTCCGGCGAAAAACCTCTTTCAGTTTCCACTGCTGTCGTAGGAAGCATATGATGAGATTACAGGTAGCATAAACTGACGAGTGCAGATTCTGAGGGGAGGATGATGAAACTCCTGATAACTTGTTTACGGAATGCCGCGCCATCTCAAATCAACGCAAGGAATGCTTTGGGCAGAAAATCTGCAGGAGCTAAGACTTAGCCTCCTTGAAGCCATCCCATATACAGGAGATCATCAGAACTCTGGACCTAGAAGGCGAGCTGTAGATGGTGGTGACATCGACAGCTTTGATGGGGGCACAATAGACCATAAGGTCGCAGTGCAACATTACCCCCTACAACAATATACAATATATACCTTGGGCCTAGTGATGAACAATTCATGGCCATATTTAATTCTCAAGATCCTCTAATAGGTATCTCAAAAATACGGATCTAACTAGGTTTATAGCGGATAGTTAGGTCTAAATGATGCAGATTGCGCAGCCCAATTTTAGACTGACAGTGTTATTCTTTCTTCAGGTTTACGTTTCTCTCATCAAGCAAATCTTAGACCCAGATTTGTGTCCGCCACCTAGCAGCGTTTTGTCGCCAAAAACTGCCACGCCAGACGTTGAATTGGCATTGAAAATCATGGAGGATCATGCTATCCGCCTGGACCCCCTTGAAACCCTCAACTCCTTACCTGAAAACGTACCCATAGGTAGAATTCAATCGTTCTTGCTGAAGGCGCTTCATAAGTCCATCTCGGAAAGGAGAAGGGCTCAATTGCTCAAGGGGCTGTTGTATGCAGAGCATCTACAATGTCAAGAGTTGAGATTCAGATTACAAGCCCAAAAAGTTCTGATTACGGAATTGAACGTCTGCCCAGTTTGTAAGAAGAGGTTTGGGAACCAGAGGTATGTATTAAATATATGATAGGGGTAGCCCACATTCAACAAAAATACTGCGCTACATTGTTTCGCAATATGTGATTGATGTGAACACAGTTGAAACAAATGTGGGGTACATATAAATGGTATATCAAAAATCAAGCTGCAAGCCTTTTAAGTCTTTGTCCACAGCCTTGATAGCCTTTGTTAGTACTGTTTAGATGTGTTTGTCGCACCAATAGGCTATTTGACTGTAAGATAAATCAATATCAGCATAAATCATGAGCTTTACAAAAAAAATGATCGTTCATCTTAAATCAAAACGAGTGAACGTATTATTTTATAGACGGCAACATGTAATTTAAATTGGCCTCGATTGGATGAATCTATAATGATCTCACACCTCAGTAAATACGGTAACTTTCTTTTTGTGTTATTTCGTATCTAAACTATTTATTTTAAAATCGCATAATATTGTGTTATTTCACTATTTCCATATCACATCGTGGTATTCTCATCATCCAGAAAGAACAACTTCGTGAAATGAAACAGCGGAATCAGTCTCTCTTCAGGTTTATAAAAGAGGCAAGTTGTTAAAAAAAAATATAGACACATATTTTCTGCATGAAGGTCATGCATCTTCGTAATGCACCCGTAATGACCAGTCTGGACCTCTCAGGTAAGCGAACATTTATACTTTTGGATTGAATAGAACACTGTATGCTAATATGTACAGGTTTATTTACATAACTCTACAATCTTCAACTTCGCGGTCCTAATAAAATATAAATCAAATATCGTCCACAAACGACTAAGAAGGAATCGACTTCCTTAACGATTCTACCGTCAATCGCGCTCGGTAGCTCCCCGTTGAACCTCCTTCTGAATTCGACCATGGTCAACCATTGGTACCTTCTTCTTACCCCTTTCCCTGAGCTAGGGCTGTACTCTAAGGAAGTGGTCAAAGCTGTTTGGTAGATCCTCTACCTTGCGATACTTCGCTGGAACCAATGGGGCTCTAAGAGAACGATTCCGGGAGAGGTTTTGAGTTCCAAGAACTTGCTTACCCACGAAGGCATTTCCAAAATGTACGAGACAACTAAAACTAATATGGTTTTAGAGATTTCCTGTTCAGAGAAAAGTATTAGAAGACTCTAGACGGCTTAATTGACTGATACTGACTGTCAAAGTGACATATCTACAAGTCTCTGAGATCTGAGAAGAGTTCCTTCCAACCGGTAATAATTGGGTCAGCGCATCAGCCATTTCGTACTGAAAAACAAAACTAATATTCAATAATCTTATTGCGGTGGCTCCTACTTAGTTCGATTGCGACTCTAAACCATCCAAGGGTCCACTCGTTTAGGATGAGTTTTACGACATACACTCATACTGTGAATGTTATATATTAAGATAGAAACTTATCGATCTTAATTTGTTCCCACAACTGAATTCTGCGGGCTAGTTTTAAACACTGCATTTTAGCATCATCAGTAAAACTTACAAATAGTTTTACTGGTGTCTATATTGGCGTATTTTGGCATATTCTTGTCTAAATCACTGTAAAATTGATTGAATTGAGACTTTTACAATTATTATTTGCTGAGGTGTGACATAACGGAATCCTTTGCGTTAACGGATCATGATTTATCGAAAAAATACATAAGATATTTAAAAGTATCTACCTTCAATGGGTTGGATAAACACTACTAACTATTCTGAGACGGGTTCCAGAAATCAGTTAAAAAGCCTATTGTTTGCATGAATGTTTGAGAAAAGATTTTTATGAAATTTATTATATTTTTCAGCGCTCTGGTGAGATACCCAAATGGTGATGTCGTTCATTATTCTTGCCAGGATAAAAAATTGCAACCACTCAATATAAATTCCACTGCAATTTCAAAAAATTCAATGTAGTCATAGTCATAGTCATAGTCGAATTATATATTTACACACATATTTAGAGTGATATTTATCTATAAATATATTATCATATAGTATTCATACAGGTTTCTTATTGCTACTGGCTTGAACGATAAAACATAGAAATTGTTCAAGTTAATTGTTCCAAGGAGACCTATAAGCTCTCAAGAGCTTTTGCGAGTTAGAAGAATCAGTTGTGTTCTGTGTAGGCTTTGTTATTACTAGGTCCTTACGCCCCTTAGGCATATCACTGTTTTTGATCCAACAGTGTACAGTGACCTGTGACGCTGAACCTCCCTTTAGATGCCTGAACGACTAGCTGGGAGGTCAACGATACACTTATGCTTCCTGGCGATAATTGATACAACTGGTTTTCAAAGGTTTAATAAAAAAAACCTTCGATCACAAAGAAAACACCTAGCTCAGATTTTCCAGCAGGGGAAAAAACTCAATAATATAAGGGAAAAACGACGACTAACGAACAAGAATAATTGAAATAATGGAACTATGAATCACATTACTCTAAACAAGTTTACTTATTGATCTCAGGGATGATCTCTGCTTCCTGCTTCACATTTCGACATTTATGATATGTTGTTATATGTTTATGTTGAAATATGAAATTAATGACATGGTTATTATTTGAAAAATACATTTACGAAACGTTTGTAGATAATATTAATTCCGAGTCTCCTGTACACATCTTAGTAATGTTTTGAGGTAGCTAAACAAAAACATTTGATAGATAACATAACCAATATGTTGGAGACACATCTGGGAAACATAAAATCAACATTTTATGTATCATCTAGAGAATATTATTGATTATGTTATTTGGATGTGACACGAACATGTGAATGAAAACGTTGGTTTGGATACTTGATGACAACATTTATGCAATGTTAGTTTGCCAATATCACAAAAATTATCTAATGAATATTAATGATTACGATATTTCGATGTGACATTAACATTTGGATGAAAACGTTGGTTTTTAAACTTCATGACAACATTAATGCAATGTTAGTTTGCTAATATTACAACAGTTATCTCTGAAATATATAACATAACATTATTGTTATGTATCATGTTTAGTGGGTAGGAAAAAAAGGACATACTTGGCGGAAATTTTTATTATTTCTTCCAAAAATATACATTTTTTTTTTATTTTTTTTATTTTATTTTTTTCCGAACTCATGTGGAAAGTGTTTTTTAAGCTCATTTCATTTCCTTAACACTATTTTCAACCCTTAAAATATAGTTCGGAATGTAAGGCTTGGTAGCTAGAATAATGGAATATTCTTGTATCAGGTTGTTCCGGAATTTGGACCGCCACTGAACGAAAACGTAAAATGTGTAAATTTATAGGGGGGATCGAGAACATAACGGGATTTTCTACACTGTCTTGAATTTTATAAAATCCTCAGGATTCAATATTTCATAATTAATTCAAGTGAAATCGAATTGACCTTATATTTGACCTTCAAGAATAAGTCTTTTCATCTCAATTTTCCTAATTTTTCCAGTTGGAGTTTTGATAATATCGTCTACTATTTTAACACCGGCTCTAATTTTATACCGATCGGCGGACACTCTTTCGTTGACAAAATTCACAATCTCTGCTGGTGTAACTTTGCCGTTGTGGTCATCTTTCAATTTGACCACACCCATCGGGTGTTCATTGTCTTCAGGGTGAGGTATTCCGATCACAAAACACTCGTAAACTGCAGGATGCTGCGCCAAAATGTCTTCAATTAGAGAGGGTTTGATGTTGTATAAAGTGTAGAGCAAGATATCCTTGAGTCTGTCTACTATTACTAGACAGTTGTCTTTATTTATGTATGCCAAATCTCCAGACTTGAACCATCCATCTTCATCAAAGCAGGAAGTTGAGTCCATTTTGTAATATCCATTCATGATATAATCCGTTTTGATTCTCAGTTCACCTTGTTGGTTATATCCACATACTTCTTCTGTGTCTACATCCACGACCTGAATTAGAGAAGAATGATACAGTATGGTTATGGTTTCACAAATTCAAGTTATATAGTTTTCTCATATAATTATGCTCCTTAATTAAATAATTTCTGAGGTTTTTTTTTTAATTTAGGAGCATAATCATGTTAGAAAACTATCATTATTTTTCACCGCAGAATCCAACGCAATCATAAAAAAATAGGGTTCTAATTTGAAAAACAGAAGTTATGGCCAATTTTTGATCACAATTTTCGACACAATATTTGAAACACCATGTGATGATATTTTTGAAATTCAAGAGATGCATGACCTTTCCACATTCTTCCTCTTCGATGTTATAAAAACGGTTCACGCTCAGGATGTTTAAAATAAGAATAATCAACATAATACTGACTAAACATATTTGACTTTTTTTCCGGTTTTTTTTTCGATACTTTGAAAACTATTCGAACAATGGTTTTAACAGAACTATATTCAGTATTGAATACTTGATCATACCAGGAATGCAAAACTTGAAAAACATTTTTTTTCATCAAATTTATTTTCACTCCCTGTATAGCCGGAAGTGCATGGGCTTCGAAAATATTATAGCTCTGTAGAGAATTTCAAGCGCTTACAGATAGATGTGGAATTTTGTCCTATTACTCCGCTCTAAAATACGGAATCGCTGAAATTTACAACATGCTCATTAACTTCGGAGCTACCATACCTTCAATGATGTTGCCCAAGGAATTTGACCGCAAGATTCTGGATATTTCTTCTGCAGCTCCAGGCTTTTTGGGTCTTTCACGTTGAAGGAAGATGTGAGACCAGTCGTTTCGGTCATACCGAGCATCTGGAAAGTGGCAGCTTTCGGGAACATTTGACTTAAATAATCAAGATGGTAAGTTCTGACTGGTCCGCCTCCAGTGATGAATATCCTCAAATTATCATTAGCTGTATAATTGTATTCTTTCCATTTCAAATATATATCAACAACTTGACCTGGTGGTAGGAATACTATGGTTGGCTGAAAATAAATGGTGAAAATAAAACATCTTCTAAGTTTGTTAATGTTTACTAATTTTTGGCGCTTTTATTCCTCGGAACAGAGTAATTATCAATTTGCCCAAATATCTGTAATTTTCGAATCATTGGCTGAAAATGGTCTTAAACAGTGACGGGCCGAAGCCAAATTTGGGGGGGGGGGAGCATTCAATGGTTTTTTGAAAATTTGCCGTTCAACATTGGGGAGATCGCACCCTGCCTCCTCCCCTGAACTGAACAAACAAATGAGGAATGTTTGACGTTTGACGATGAACTCTGAAAACATTGCTGCAGCCTCAAAGCCCCCCCCCCTGGCTGCTCCAGTGTACTCACATATTTACGCTGCTAAATTCAATAGAAATAAAAGCTTTTTAAAATGCCGCTCGACAGTGAGAAATAGCTCAAATTGGTACCAGATGGTTTGTTTTATAAGATACTTGCCGGCTACATTGTTAAATGGATTCTTTCTGGGTTTTCTCTCCCAAACTCTGAAAAAATATCTATAAAATGAAAAATTATTATTTTGTGATATTGCTAATTAATTTTTTATTTTATAGTTATTTTTTCAGAGTTTGGGAGAGAAAACCAAGAAAGAAACCATTTAATGATGAATATTCCTCCCACAGTATCCTTTAATGATTACTTTCACACATTGTGCCGAAAACTATTGAATATTGAATTTACGGTAACAGGAATGTGTACAAGGGTACATATGGTGTTATTCTATGTTATCCTGTTCCTATTATCTGTCTGCTTTGCATTTATCCGGTCAGGCGGTCAAATTCCCTCACATTTTATAACAATTTTTTCGGAAATATCCCAACTCCATTGAAATTTTTCCAACTGCTTCGGAATTTTTTCTAACTCCTTCGAAATTTTGTCCAACTCCTTCAAAATTTTGCCGACTCCTTCGAAATTTTGTCCAACTCAACTGAAAGTTTTCCAACTGTTTCGAAATTTTTTCCAACTCCTTCGAAATTTTGTCCAACTCCTTCGAAATTTTGTCCAACTCCTCCGAAATTTTGTCCATTTCCTTCGATATTTTGTCCAACTCCTTCGAAGTTTTGTCCAACTACTTCGAAATTTCGTCCAACTCCTTCGAAATTTTTCCAACTGCTTCGAAATTTTTTCCAACTCCTTCGAAATTTTTCCAACTGCTTCAAAGTTTTTTCCAACTCCTTCGAAATTTTGTCCAACGCCGTCGAAATTTTTCCAACAGCTTCGAAATTTTGTCCAACTACTTCGAAATTTTTCCAACTGCTTCGAAATTTTTGCCAACTCCTCCGAAATTTTTCCAACTGTGTTGAAAGTTTGCCAACTCCGTTCAACATTGGGGGGGGATCATCCACTCTTCATTCACTCTTATTTCTGTCCTCAACTGCTTACATCGTTGGGCAGCCTCGCCTTATGAACGTTTGAGACGGAGTTGGGTGAGCGAGTCTGAGTGTCTTCCAGTGAATTGAATCAGGGTGAGCACCCTTCGGATACCGATTGGTTGCTACCTGACTTCGTTGCTGAGACACAACTTCCTATTATCGGACCCTAATCTCAGTGTAGCAATATTGGTGTCGTTATTTCTGATCGGAATTACAGTGTGGATCCGTGTACACGTGTCAACACATTCAGTCCTATTTTCATTTACTGGAAATTACTGTGTATGCTCTCATGGTCCGATATTAACCGCTCTATTTCCTCACCTCTGCTTTCACCCCGCTTTCATGAGTAGTGTAAGTAGTGTTGCACGTCCGGTAGTTTAGTTCACGGAAAAATCATTTGCATTAGTTAGTCTGTATTAATTCGCTTTGCTTTATTCATCACGCTACTGGAATGCATTATATCGCTGTCCACCCGGCCGAAGTTGGTTACACCTTATACTGTTATACATTGTCTGTCAGAATTTCTACTCCTACCCGATTACTCTGGCACTGTAGATCACTGTTGATATTGTGTATGTGAATATTGTAAATAAAACTGTATATAATTCCTGTGTATTTTACTGTTACCATCTTGCAGTGTCAGAGTCTGTTAGCTGGAAGAGACCAAGACCTTTTAATCGCTACCATCTTAGATTAAATTGAATCCTTCTCCACTATATAAAGGTTACCCAGGTACTACAATCAGTGACCAATTCTATCAAGGAGTTGCAACCTTGCTAAACCAAATGCAACTGGCGCCCGAGCAAGTTGTGGAAAGGCAGGTTACAGTAAGCCCCAGAAAAATGCATCACAGTATAAATGGTTTTAGTATTGATATTGTTCTGAGGGAATCGGGGGAGAGTTTCTTCAATTTCGCCAGATTCGTACAGGGAAATATTGAATTTTTGTAGACTTATATTTGTAACACTGTTTCTAGATGGGTGTAACTCCGACATCGTTGAGCCGATTATGCCCAACGACGAACTTAGGTGTCTCATTCGGATGCGCAACCTACACTGAAAATTGCAAGTCGCTATCGCTTTCCGTTGGAAAGTTATCGTGACAACCGCCGGTCAGGTAGAATTGAAATTGAATTCCCGAATTCTTCATCAGTGAGTCGAACCTAATCGTTTGGGGCCAATTTCGGCAAAAAATCGAAAATTACAGACATTTGGGCAAAATGATAGCACGTTGTTCCTTAGAACATGTCCGCGATTTGACTGCTTTATTGAATTTGAACGCTGGTCGTCCAAAAGACGGTTATACCGAAAAAACATGAAAAGTGAATTATCTGTCCTAGAACATACTTTGAATTTTTCCATGGCTCTCCAGAGGTTTTCACTGCTGAAGGTAGCTCCAAAGGTTGCTATCGTTCCATGTAGAGTTGTCATTAGAACGAAAGCTATTCCTGAAATCCAATACATGGGTGAATATGCCAGAGCATTGAAGTATGAATCTTCGCCTATTTTCAAGGTATAGTTGCTGAGGTTGAAGGAACCTGTGAAATTGATGTGCTTAGATCAAGGTTTGAAATGTCACGAAGATTCCTGTTCAAAATATTTACCTGAGTCCAATATATATGTTCCTGCATTGACTACTTTCGCTAGAAGGGAGTAATGATTGCAGCAGATTCCCTTTGGTTTACCAGTGGTTCCGCTACTGAAGAATATAACAGCTGTTTCCTTCAGATCGTCGATAATGACTGGAGAGAATTCTTCATCAGGAGTCTCCGAGATTATCTTGTCGAATGAGAGGTTTTTTTCGCTATCTCCTAAAATGATCAAATCCGGACGAATATTTACTGTCTTCAGGCATTCTGCAATTTTGTTTTCCACATTTTTTGCAACAAATATAACCTGTGAGAGAAAGAATTAGTTAAGTCATTATTGTCAGAGGAGGAACTCAAAAGGGAGATTTTTGAAAAAGAATTATTCACCAACAGCAACAGCGCCTGGGCTAATTTTCACTGCACTGTACTAAACCTTTTTCAGTAAAACTTAACATTCTAGGTATTTTTCCGCGTAGCCATCATATGCCCATGTTATTAACTATAATGTAATATAATAATGTATTATGTAATGTAATTAATTAAATTTAATTTAATTTTGCTCCCTGGTTAAATGAATCCCGTTGGAATTTCCAGATTAATTGGGTGCAAGTCATCAAAAAAGTTTATAGTGACATAAGATGGTTTCCACCCTCATATGATAATTGCTCTAGATTTGTCTGTGTAGAAAAAGCTGCAGATGAAATATTCATTTGGAGAGGTTTTCGTCAAGTACCTACATTGGTAGTATATCGAGTTTTGGAAAAATGGGTTCGAAAATGGATTGCTCAGCAGAAAAAATTCTAACCGAAAAACTTGCAGAATTACTAGCATTTGTTATACCATTTTGGAATCCTTATTAAATGCGCCAACTTTTGCAGTTACTTGCCGAACTAGCGTAGTACATTTTTTTTCCAGTACAGGCAGTTGAAATTGAACGAAATATGAGCTTTGAATATTTAATGGTACAAAAAGTAACATTTTGCTCCAAACGGGGGCAAAAGTCATGAAGTTTTGGGCAATAATATACAGACGCATAATTCAGGAAGACATAACAAAAATAAAATTGGCAAAAAGTTAAGATTTGTGTAAATGGGAATTGAATAACCATCACAAAGTATAGATTTTGTCGATATTCTTCAAATGCTTATAATTTTGAAATTACATCACCTAATTTTTTTTAAATATTTTTCTGATAACTATCATGACTTGTAATATCACCCGCTTCCGGCTTGACGTCGACTTCTGGAACGATTACAAGAAGCATGAATGGCGTGAGGTCAGTAATTTTGATTGATTTTTGTAGTTCATATAATCAATTATGTACATTACTGCGACTAATTATGATTTTGGCCGCATTATATATTATTTTTAAAACTAAATGTTTGTGAGGTATCTCAATTTTTTATATTATTTTAATATTACTTTAGCTCATTTTCCTGTTAATTGCTATATGATTTATTTGTGTTTATTTCTTCAATTTTCTATGATG
Source organism: Halyzia sedecimguttata (assembly GCA_937662695.2). Lineage (NCBI taxonomy): Eukaryota > Metazoa > Arthropoda > Insecta > Coleoptera > Coccinellidae > Halyzia > Halyzia sedecimguttata. Next base: position 99,849,153 of record OW569413.2, on the reverse strand, counting down.
GACGTAATTTCCACTATTGGTGAATTTTTCAGGAATTCTCGGTTTTAATTGCACAAGTGCATAAAAATTACCGATAATTTTGCAAGAAAGCGTGTCATCTAAAAATTGCATGAGTTTATTTTCATATTTTGTCGAAAGAGCGTGAGTCCAAAAGACGAGGGCTCTTTCGCCAAAATATGAAAATAACCGAATTCAATTTTTATAAGATAATAACACGCTTGAATGTAAAATTATCTGGTCATTTTTATGCACGAGTGTAATTCATTGGAATATTTCACGAATAAAGAAATATTGTCTGAGAAATATCATAGTACTGACGAAGACTATGAATAGAATCATGCTCTTAAACAAATTCAACTGTATTGAGCACTCACTGAAACGCGACATTTTTTGACACTTTGAAGTTTATCTGTTTGTGTTGTCAGGGCAGCGGGATGTTTTCGGATGCAAGGTAACACGCTGGAATGCAAAATTTTCTAGGAATTTCGATGCACGGGTGTAATTCATTGGACTATTTCCCTGAAGAAATTCAACCAATCATATTAACGCAAATATGATAAAAATCACTTATCAGCGAACCAATATTTTTGAATACCAATGCAGTGTGAAAATATCGGGGTATTTGCACGTGTGCTTTAGGTGAATACTTTTGTGATGTTTTGAACCATCAAAAACATTCGGAATGATTGCCAAAAAGATTTTATTTATTTAAATTACAGTTAGTATTATTTCTGCCCTACATTAAAATTTAGTGAAATTTTTTTCGGGAAATAGTCCCTCATGCCAAATTATCGAATATTTGGCAAGCACTCGGGATATAACTACTGACTATTTCCCGAAAAAAATTGTAGTGTCAAAATAATGTTTCTCTATTTCAGTATCGTAATGAGTTCATTCCAGCACTAAAAACAGTGCTGGAATGAACTCATTCCCGCATTGTTTCTAGTTATATTTTTCGTTTTGTGGTAGTCAGCAGTCAGCACTGACATTCCGAAACCTATCAAATTTCAACACACGTCAATTATTGTCAATATAAGATAATCTGGATAAGGTGAAATAATTGTTGAGATGAAAGGTTTTATTTTCATAAAAAAATAAGGTACCTACTAGAGATTTCCTTCTTGATAATTTTGAATCATTCATGATGTTAGGAAACTGTTAAATCTGATATCCATGCTCTACGTACAATTCAAATTCCGTGATCTGTCAACTTTCGTAACAGTCACACCAACTGCCAAGATACAATACAAAAGTCACTAGGATGTATAATCCTAATTTTTCATTAAATTTCAACAGTATTTTACAAAACTTGCCTGAAATAGAGAAAATATCGTCTAATACTCGTTGCAGAAGGCAATTCCACTACTCATGCGTTCGAAAACTCGCTCCTTCGTCGCTCGTTTTCGAATTTCGCATTCGTGTTTGAATATCAGCCAATTCTGCAACTTGATTTAGAATATACTATTCTAACGTGCGTTCAAAAAAATTCGTGGTCAAGTAGGCTATGGAATTATAAACTTCTATGTTCTGCGTCTGATTCAGACGCAGAATTTTTATGAACGTACGTTATAAATGCCGAAGGGAATGACGTCTAGATTCTTGATGTTGCATTAAAAAATATGACTTAAAAACATACGTATCAACCAAAACGTTGCGTATTATTATCTATTTTTAACAATCCGTTAATCAACTGCTTGTTAAACTCACCTTTGGCTTTATATAATCGAGCAGATACGTGAGATCCTCTTCAGGCATGGTGGGTTCTATGGAGGCATATCCGACGTCAATAAATTTGGCTGCATAAAATGGTACTGTTGCGTAGAGCTGGTTGTGGCTGCAAAGACATACGATGTCATCTTTCTTGAGATTTTTGGACCGGAGATAGATGGCCAGTTTCTTGGACCTCTCGAGAAGATCGTCAAATGTACAGGATTCTCCAGTTTCGATTATGTACTGGAAAATATTCGACGGCATTATTTGACCATGAAAACGATGGAAGGGTTAAAGGTCGGTATTAAATAGGAAGTAATTTGAACGCAACGACTAGTAATTATAATCCGGATTGTAAAATTTTCGAAATTAAAAAATTGCGAGCAGTTGCGCCTTCCTTAGCATTTAGCGGTAACAGTCGATTTGCGATTGTGCGAAGTCCGTAAACACACGGTAAAGAATATTTTTGTTCAAGCCAAGAGCAAATAGGATCCTAGTAAAATTATAAAATACAATATGAAGAGATTCGTATATTTATCACCCTAAAATAGTCTAATAGTCTAGTCAACAAGTGCTTTTTAGGTCAAAATTTTTGCGTATTCTCCAAAAATTATGATTGAGGTGTCATTCGATTCGGAATGGCATGTAGATAGTTTTTGAGAAAATGCTAAGGCCGCTCGCAAAAATTGCAATAGTTATAAACAATTAGGTGAAAAAAAAGAAGGAGGTTTAGGTTTTTGCCAATATCTCAACAACTATTTGAGATAATTCAAATTTGAAAAAAAAATTAAAATATAGGAGGAAATTTCCTAAAAAAAGTCCTAACTGCCGGAACTGTAGGACCAATATTTATAATTTTCCTAGAGGGTTGAAAATACCCCCTTCGTACCTTTGATGAATAAATATTATTTAAACTTATTAAATATGAAAATAAAATATTGAAAAAATTCAGGCGCCTGCAGGATAAATCAATGAACTATAATCCTTGGTCCAAAAATGTTTATCGCGATTTTTCGATTAGTTATCCATTAGTTAATTAACAATTTTTTGTAGCACGAACATTAACATTGCAAGTTTTCTAATTGTTAAACTATTAATCTGATTTTTTTTTCCTCTCGTGGAGCTATTTTTCAAAGGTCTTAAAATAGATTCCTATTGGAAAATTTTAAAAATTGTTAATTTTCGTTTTGTTATGAACAATTCACTTAAGTGAAAAATTATAAAGCTTCAATTTACAATATTACTATTGAACCGTTTTCTTATGATCAGAAACTACTCGAAAATGATTTTTAATAATTATTATGTCCTTAAGTTTAAAAAATTGTTATAAACCAATGCGTTGTTTATCAGATGATTCAAAATTTTCTTTTGAAACATAATTGAAGCTTTATAATTTTTCACTTGAGTAAATTGTTAGTAACAAAACGAAAATTAACAATTTTTTAAATTTTCCAACGGGAATCTATTCCAAGACCTTTAGAAAATAGCTCCACGAAAGGAAAAACTTCTCAGATAAATAGTTCAATAATGATTGCACTGCAATGTTAATTTTAGGACTTCACGCGATAGCGAGATTTTTCTCGTCTCGTCTCGTTCTCGTCTCGGAAAAGCGAGACGAGACGTTTTCAAAAATATTATAGGCGATACCGAGACCACATACAACGCAAGTCTAGTTTTTGGTCTCGTTAAATTTTTTGTATGAAGTTTTATATACGACTCGAAAGCAGCCTATAGATAGTGATGTTCTCAATGATCATTTTTCTACAATCGGTCACACTATCAACAAAAATATAGATAATCCTTCTAACTATATGGAAGAGACGATTGAACTATTACAACAGGGTAGGTCTGTAAACCATAAACTCACTGAATTCGCAGCAACAACTGAATTTGTTATAAGTATAATCAAAAGCATTACATAAAAATAAACAACGGACATACGATATGCCAACAATATTTGTAGAGGATTTGTGCTTAGAAATTGCAAACCCCTTAACCATAATTCTAAACAAGTGCTTGAAAGCAGGTGTTTTTCCTGAACAACTTAAGAAAGTAAAAGTAGTATCTATCTTTAAAAAAGGAGATAGAGGCAATGCGTCTAATTATCGTCCGATTTCTATATTACCAGCTATATCGAACATTTTTGAGATTATAAAGAGCAGACTTTTGAGATACTTTGAAGACAATAGCATTCATGGCAAACAACAACATGGAATTCCAAGTCAACAACAACAATGCTATTATAGCTGGTGAGAAACATCATTACGTGTAATTACTGCGGTGGACAAACAATGGATTTCTGAAATTATATCATGTGATCTAACCAAAAGCATTTGATAGGGTAAGTCATAGAGAAACTCCGTCAATATGGTCTGCAAGGACCATCACTAAATATCAATTTGTCGTTTCTTACCAACAGACAGCAGCAGGTCAATTGGATGAAGAAGATGTCACAAAGAAGAGAGTTGAAATTTGAATTCCCCCAAGGTTCGATATTGGGACCTATATTGTTCATAATTTTTATGAACGACATGAACATCTCAAAGGAAAATGTGGATGCTCTTTGATGACACTTCTATTTGCCGATGATACAAAGTTTCTTCTGAAGGCATCAAATATGAAACTACTAGAATGGTTAATTAAAGGAGGTCTAACAAAATCTAAGAATTGGTTTGAATGTAATTCTCTCTCCATAAATGAATCAAAAACACAAAAACTGGTAATCAGGAGCAGGAGAGATAACACCATTAAACTTCTAGGAGTAACAGTGGACGGTGCACTGTCATGGGAACCACACATAGATAGTATGAAAAGAAAGCTAGCAGTAGCCATCTACACTATAACTACAGTGAGTAAAGTATCTACCAAAAGAGCTGCTCTAACAACATATTTTGCCAACTTTCATTCGACGGCTACCTATAGTATTCTGTTTTGGGAAAAATCAGTACATGTGCAAGATCTGCTTGTCTATCAGAAGAGGGCAATAAGAACAATTTCAAATTTCAAGCAAACCGATAGTTGCAGAGAGGCTTTAAAACAACTCAACGTACTAACCATTCCTGCAGTATTACAGTGTGCCACCTATGTTCTGAACAACTTGAATATCTTTCCGACAGATGGCACGTATCATTCTGCACTAGGAATAGAGAAAATTTCACTATCGCACATCATATACTTATGTAAATTTTTCTAGCAAGGATTTGACTTCTGGGATTCAAAAATATACAATAAATTACCAGAAAGATTGAAGGTTCTCACAGCAGAAAAATTAAAAAAACATTTAAAGAAAAGGTTGAAGCACTGACGTGAAGTCAGGAGCTTTTGAGCTCCTGACTTCACGTCAGTGCTTGAACCAATTTTTTTAAAATTTTCTAGGGGTACGGTTCTTATAAAATTTTACACACCCCTTTTCGTCGACATTCTACAACTGGTTACCAAGCTTCAATTAGATCGAGTCTATACTTTTTGAGTTATCGAGGAAATAATATTCCAGATGGGTATAACTCCGAAAGCGATGGACCGATTATGCCCAAAAACGAACTTAACTCCCCCATTGGGATGTGCAACCTACCCTGAAAGTTGCCTATAAGTCCCTATCTCCTATATTTCGTCCGAAAGTTACCAAGGCAACGATCACTCATCCAGCTACTGAACTCACACAAGGCTGCTCAGATCTCCAACAATATAGATCCGATCGTGTTCAAACTTGGAACTTGGCAGAAGGGTTAGGTTTTGAAGGCTCTCGCAAAATTTCAGCGATGTCGGACGAATAGTTTCTGATACATAGAATTCTTTTCAATTATATCCAATGATTTTTTTTTAATTTTCTAGTGATACGATCCTCACGAAATTTCACAAGAATTTTCGCGTTGGCATTCTACAACTGATAACCATGTTTGGATTGGATCGGTTTTGTATTTTTCGAGTTATTGAGGAAATAACAACCAAATTTAAGATAGGTATAACTCCAAAACCGTTTGGCCGATTATGCCCAAATGACCCATTCAGATGCACATCCTTTCCCGAAAATTTCAAGTCGCTATCTTTTTCCGTTGTCAGATTATCGTGACATAAATAATATTTTTTGATAAATTTTTTAAATTTAGTTATAAAATTCTCACAAAATTCCACAAACGTCCTTAGTTGTGCATTCTACAACTACTCACCAAGTTTCAATTTGATCGGACTTGTATTGGTTGAAAACAAAATTATTACTCGGAAACCATTGGGCCTGTTGGAGTGGTGGATAATCATATATATTCAAATAATACTTAAAAAAAAATTAATTCCATGTAACTGGCGTAGGGTATTGGGATGCGCCACCTACCCTGAAAATTTCAAGTCGATATCGCGGCCGTCCGGGCCGGACGGCCGGACAGAATTGAATTTGACCTAGAATTCTCTATCAGGGAGTTGAACCCAATCGTTTGAGACCATTTTCGGCACAAATTCCAAAATTACAGACATTTGGGCAAAATGATAACGCGATGTTCCCCAGAACATACGCGCGAAAACTATTGCTCATGATAACAATGTATTCATTGGATATTATTATTATTCCTATTGTTCTATATATACATATGTATATTGCCTCTGACAAATATCTAGTGTTTCTAACGCAGAAGCAATTGCAAAAGAGTTATTTTTTTTTATTTTATTGATATCTGGGAGAGTTTGGGAAAGAAAATCCATTGAATGATGAATGCACCTCAAAGTATTAATTAATGATTACTTAAAAGTTGAGAGTTTTAATTACGAATTTCTTATGGAAGTATATTTCCTCAATTTTGATTGAATTTATTCCTCATACACTTTACGACAGCAGTTACTAAATATGCCATAAAATAATCACTTATAATACCACAAGAGCTTCAAAATTATCGGGTATTTTTCCCGATAGGTTCGTTGCAAACAAATGAAGGAGTCAAGTTTTTCAGGTTAAAAAATCACGAGCGCGAAGCGCGAGTGATTTTTCCTGAAAAACTTGACGACTTTATTTGTTTGCAGGGAACCTTGAGGGAAATGCCAGATAATTTTGAAGCTCGTGTGGTATTCGGGGGATTATTTTTTCCGTCCCAAATGTCGGCCAATAGAATTGCACCATGAGATGAAATGAACAGTTAACAAATAAGAATTTCATAATTGTACCTTCCTTATAGTCTTCTCCATCCATTTTCTTCATATTGTAAGCGTAATCTTTCATAATGTTTGCCAATTGCGCTTCACTCGTTTCAGCACTCAATGTGTATTCCCTCTCAGTACAAAAAGTAGTAAATTGGTTCCAAACTGTTTTTTTTGCCTTCTCCGTATTAATGGGAACATTTCCTTTGACTTTTTTATCGATGGTGGACAGAGAACAAACTCCAAATCGACTCATTTTCATGCAAAATCTCCAATTTTCACAATTGAATTCAACCTGTCAGTTTGACGTGTGGTTAATTTGACTGTTTTTTATATATAGCAACTACCAGAGAAAATAATCAAAAAATTATCGGAAGTAATTGCACAAGTGCATCAAAATTACCGATAATTTTGCATGACAGCGTGTTGTCAAAAAACTGCATGAGTTTATTTTCATTTTTTGGGAAAGAGCCCGACACCGAAGGTGGAGGGCTCTTTCTCCAAAAATGAAAATGACCGAATGCAGTTTTTCAATGACAATACGCTGGAATGCGAAATTATCCGGTTCATTTTGATGCACGAGTGTAATTCGGGGGAATATTTCCCGAATGAACAGTTAACTTGTCAAACTGACGTTACCAATCAATGAATTTCTACCTCGTTATCAACATATTATATTAGGTAACTGAAAAATGAAGAGATCCAATGTATTTTATTCCTATAATATGAAAGCATGCGTAAAAATATATCGAAACTTTATTTATTTAGAACGAAATATTATTTATTTGGAAACGAAATCAAAAGTTGCAGGAGCTGCAGTTAAAAACACAATTATTATAAGTGTTCTGATTAGACAATGCTGCTATCGGAGCATTAACAGCAGAAGAGGATGTTTGGGAAAGCTGTGCCTGTTGTACATCATTAGCACGCATTCTTCTGACGATTTCTTCATGGTGATCTTCATCCATTTGAAGATATGGTGTTATTGATTTGGAATTTGTGTGACCTGTGATTTTTATGAGTTGTTGCTCCCCCACCCCATTTTTTGCGAGATTGGAAACAGCCGTAGCTCGTAACGAATGATTTGTTATCTTGATGTTTTCCGTATTCAAACCAGAAGCTTTGGCTTGTACAACAGTCCATTTGCTCACTGTATTTCGTCCAGCAGGAATGTCTTTGTACCATTTTCTATTCAACTTCCAAGCGGGATTTACAGTGAGAAAGAGTCGTTTTGTTTTTATTTCAACCCGCTTTTCTAGGAATTTTTTGTACAGTCGGATCGGACACATATCAGCATTAATATTATTCTTTACTAGCCATTTTGATGAAGCGCATGGTTTTTCCCCTCCTTGGGTCGTCTTAGTAAATACGGGATCGTAAATAATTCTTCCTGTCTTTTCACCAACGTTATTTTCTTCTTCTTTGAAGTACGAAATTAGGCACTTGTGGCCTTCTCCACCACGCCAAGCTAATTCAAAAGCAAAAGCAAAAAATAATTTCTTCTGCAAACCATCCGGGGTGTTTTCGTCGCAAACACGAACCATATTTTGGAATTCATCGTACCTTAGAAAAACTGCACTTTCCTTCCTCTTCTGTGGATCTCTTTGCAGTTGTTTTCTCTTGGCATTTTTCGCGTCTCTGGCTGCTTTGAATTCAATATTAGTGAAAGGATTGAATTGGATATTGAATTCGGTGAAATATTTTTCCATTAGTAATTTAGCGGTTACGTTCCAAATCGTTTTAACAGTATATTCCTTGTACTCATCGCCATTTTGCTTACGCATATTAAATGCCCAGTCTGTTAATATTTTTGCCAAAACATCAATTGGTGTTCTTCCATCCAAAATATAATTTTTCTCTTCACAGAAGCCCATAAACTGACGCCACACGTATTTTCTATTATTTTTTGTATTGATTGGTTCTATTTCCGAAACTTCTTCTTCAATAGCTTGTAAGGAAGCAAAACCAAAACGAGACATTTTTAATAACGTCTTCGACATTGCTTGTCAAACTGACATACAATGGAATCGCGTTTGAACTGATCCATAGATATCTGTGTACAAGACAATTATCAGTTTCTACAAGATAATTATCGCTTTCTACATAGATAATTATCGCTGTAATCATGCGGTAATTGCACTTCAATCACAGGGGATTTTTGACAGGAGGGAAATATTCAGTATAATACCATGTAGGTTGTACCACGTGACGTCGAATGGTGCAATTCTATTGGTCGATATTTGGGTCGGAAAAATAATCAATAATATTATGCGATAATGATAACTTTAATTTTTTTTCAACTCATTCATGGTTATTGTTCAAATTTGATTTCCTTGTTGTGGTGTGCCAGAGAATACAAACGTAGTAATGATTTCGTTTATCAACACTCACATGGGCTAATTTATCTTTATGCAGTGTCAGTGAACGAAATAGCTCGAATCCCAGTCCACCTATCTTTGGCACATAGGCTGGTTCAGGTCCATGTAGTATCACAGGTTCTAAAAAAAACGGTTAAATTATTTATTGGAGTTTTACTGAAACTTCTACTACAGAGATATATGGATTCATACCGAAAGATTTACAACAGACAGCGACAGAATTAGCCTACAGTAGAAATGAAGATATTTGTGAATAATTTTGAATGGTATCAATGAAAAATTGGTTCAGCATTGACGTGAAGTCGGGAGCTTTTGCGTGCATGTTCTATTGTCTATTCACCTCTATTGGACAGTCTTAATCGAATTCAGCATCGATGTATACCGTTTTCTCAGCTTTTATAAGATATTAATATTTTTCATGCCATTTTAATGACAGACTTGGGTAATGAGCGGATCGTCTATGATCAAAGAATTTGAAATTATAACACATGTATTCTATTGGAATTGAAATTCGTTGAATATCTAATGATATACGAATATACGATCTTCACGAAATCCGCGAACATAGGTGGGTCGGCATTCTACAGGTAATTACCGAATTTTAATTGGATCATATTTGTATATTTCCAGTTATAGGGGAAATAACAAAAACATTTCAGATGAGTATAACTCCGAAACCGTTTGGCCCATAATGCCTATTAACTTGAACTTGAATGTGCATTCGGGTGCGCAACCTTCCCTGTAAATTGCAAGATGCTATCTCTTTCCGTTCTAAAAAGTTATCGTGGGACACATAATATTTTTTTATAATTTCTTCAAAATTTTCTAGTTCTTAGGTACTCACAAAATTTCACACTCGTTTTCATGTTGATATTCTGCAATTAGTTACCAAGTTTCAATTCGATCGGGTCAGTATTTTTTGAGTTATCGAGAAAATAATATTCTCCGAAAGCGTTGGGCCGATTATGCCCAACGAAATTAACTCCCCCATTCGGATGCAAACCTACCCTGAAAATTGCAAGTCCCTATCTCTTTTAGCTCGAAAGTTATTGAGGCAACGGTCACCCATCCAGCTACTGAACTCACCCAAGGCTGCTCGGATCACCAACAATATAGTTCCGATCGTGTTCAAACTTGGAACTTTACTATAGAGTTAGGGTTTGAAGGCTCTCGCATAGCATTTCGGACGAATAGTTTCTGATATATAGAATCTTTTTCAATGATTTATATTAAATTTTCTAGAGATACGATCATTACGAAATTTTGCAAGACTTTTCGCGTTCACGTTCTACAACTAATTACCATGTTTGCATTGGATCGGATTCGTATTTTTCGAGTTATTGAGAAAATAATAACCAGATTTCAGATGGGAACTCCAAAACCGTTGGGTCGATTATGCCTATTAACAAACTCAAATGTTGCATTTGGATGCGCAACCTTTCCGTTATCTCTTTCCGTTCTCAGGTTATCGCGAGATAAATAATATTTTTCACTAATTTTTGTTAAATTTTCTAGTGATACGATTCTCACAATATTTCACAAACATCTTTGTGTCAGTATTCTACAACTCTATACCAAGTTTCAATTCGATAGGATCTGTATTGGTTGATGACAAAATTATTATTTGGAAACCGTTGGGCTGATTATGCCCATTAACGAACTTGTCCGTCGTATTTGAACGCATCACCTACCCTGAAAATTTCAAGTTTCTTTCCGTTCTTAAGTTATCGTGGCAACGGCTGGCCGGACAGAATCCAATTTGACCTCGAATTCTTCATGAGTGAGTCGATCTTAATCGTTTGAGACAAAATTCGAAAGTACAGACATTTGGCAAAATTATAGCACTTTGCGGACCGTTTGTCCGATTATGACTATTAACGAACTCAAATGTCACCTTCAGAAGCTCAACCTACCCTAAAAATTGCAAGTCGCTATCTATTTCTGTTCTCAGGTTATCGTGACGTAAATAATATTTTTCAATAAATTCCTTAACATTTTCTGGTGTTACGATTCTCTCAAAATTTGGCAATCGTCTTCGTATCAGTATTCTACAACTGGCTACCAAGTTTCATTCCAAACGGATCTGTATTGGTTGATGACAAAATTATAACTCAGAAACCGTTGGGTCGATTATGCCCATTAACTTGTCCGTCGTATTGGGACGCGCCAGCTACTCTGAAAATTTCAATTCGCTATCTCTTTCCGTTCTTAAGTTATCGTGGCAACAGGCAGACGGCCGGCCGAACGGACAGAATCAAATTTGACCACGAATACTTCATCAGGGAGTCAAAGCCAATCCTTTGAGACTATTTTCGGCAAAAAATCCGAAAATTACGAAAAATGAAATCATACTATGGTAAATGGTTAGTGGCGGATGACAAAAAAGTTTTGCGGGTGAAAAGCGAGAGTAACCTTACAAATGTTTCATCTTGACACCTTGACAGATGTTTCATACGGAAAGTTTCTCATCCTCAAAATTTGATCCAAATATTACGAAAAAAATATGGCAACTTGAAACCCTGTAGCTAAGTTATGAACTTTGGTTTATAGGACATTTTAGTCTTGAAATTAAATATTTTATCGACTGCTAAAGTTATTCTACCAGAAAATGGACCACCCTGTTTACAGGATATCTTCTAATTGAATGTCAATATTTATGGAGATTAATCTAGGCATGCTTTTAGGTCAATGAGTTCATATAAACATAGGTTCAATTTCGCTTTAATTGTTATATAGTAGGTGTCAAAAATTTATCTAGAAAAATTGGTTCCTTCGAATAGCTTCTAAACAATATTTGATATTTTTATAAGACATGTTGTGTACGAAACATGTATAGAATAGAAACATACCTTTCATGAAGAAAATTAATTTCTAGTTTTACTCATTGGCACTTCAAGAAACATGATAATGAATCATTTCAATAAAATTTTTAATGCATTGACGTGAAGTTAGGTGCTTTTGTGCGCATGTCCTATTGTCCATTCACGCCGCAGACACCCTCACGAAATACTGCATGAACCTTCAATCCGTCTTTTTGGCGCTCTAGTTCTTCGGAACAGAGTGCTTATCAATTTGCCCAAGTGTCTGTAATTTTGGAATTTTTGGCTGAAAATGAACAAACGATTTGGTTCGACTCACTGATCAAGAATCCGAGTGCGAAATCGATTCTGTCCGGCCGGCCGACCGGCCGTAGGCACGATAACTCTCGAACGAAAGGAGTAAGCGGATTGAAAATTGCAAGGTGGTTTTGGAGCGTAAATATCTCGGACAAGTTCCTTCGATCTATCTGAAATTTAGCATCAAATTGTAGAATCATGACCTTTATACGCATGTGAAGTTTTGTATTGACCAGATTACCGCAAAGTGTAAAAAAAAAATTTTGAAAATTTAAAATATGTTTTTCCACAATAACTCTCGAACGGAATGAGCTAGGCAGTTGAAATTTTCAGAGTAGGTTAGGGAGATGAATATCTCGGTTAAGTTCGTTATTGGGCAAAATTGGCCAGATTTAATTCGATTTCTTCCATGGTGCAGTTCTCATTCTCATGATTGCTCATTTAATCTTGATAAATAAACTATTATTTGAATTGAATTTCCTTTATGATGCAGCTCTATCATATGTATACATTGATATAATTCCCAACTCAGAGAAACCAATACTTTCCGAGATATAATTTGTCTGTTTGAACTAGAGCGCCAGAAAGCTCCTGTCCACAGGGCTTGAACCCATTTTTTTGAATTAAAATCATACGTAGATCATTCTCCTTAAATATTGGCATTCAATTAGAAATCGCCCTGTATCATAAGATGATGAATATACTCCTGAGGTAAAATTCACGATATCTAAGCTCAAATGAAATATGGAAAGTTCTGAGGAATTGTTCCGATTTTTGCGCGTATGTTCTGGGGAACATCGCGTTATCCAAATGTGAAATTTAATTATGTGGTGCCGTCCGGCCGTTGCCACGATAACTTGGGAACGGAAAGAGCTGGCGACTTGAAATTTTCAGGGTAGGTGGCGCATCCCAATACGACGGACAAGTTCGTTAATGGATATAATCGGTCCAATGTTTTCCGAGTAATAATTTTGTTTTCAACCAAAATAAATCCGATCGAATTTAAACTTAGTGAATAGTTGTAGAATATAAACCTAAGCACGATTGTGAAATTTTGTGAGAATCGTGACACTAGAAAATTTTAAAAAAATTATTGAAAAATATTATTTTGACACGATAACCTGACAACGGAAGGAGATAGCGGCTTGAAATTTTCAGGTTAGGTGGTGCATCTGAATGCGACATTTGAATTTGTCTATAGGTATAATCGGCCAAACGGTTTTGGAATTATACCCATCTGGAATTTGGTTGTGATTTCCTCAATAACTCGAAAAATACGAAACTGATATAAATAAAACATGGCTATTCGTTGTAGAATGCGAAAATTCTTGCAGAATTTCGTGAGGATGGTATAACTAGAAAATTTCAAAAAAATTATTGAAAATAATTGAAAAAAATTCTATATATCATAAACTATTCGTACAGCATGGCTGAAATTTTGGAAGAGCCTTCAGAACCTAACTCTACTGCAGAGTTCCAAGTTTGAACAGGATCGGATCCATATTGTTGGATGCGAATCGTCGTATTTTTGCGAGAACCTTCAAAAACTTGAATGTCATGATGACATATTTTTGCGCGTATGTTCTTGGGAAAATCGTGTTATTTCATCACAAATCTATGGGAGATGATAGCCCTACATTAGCGGTCAGACCTGGTTTTGAAAGAGATCCTCCTTAGGAGGAGGCAACTAAATATTGAAGGGATTTCTATGAACAAGAGTGAATATCTTTGAGAAATAGAGAAGGCGATTCTTCTTCAAGAGATCCATGTGCCTTCAGAGGAGTATATTTGTGAGAGGGGACTTTTGAAAGGGTATGTATTATTTTTAATATGATATCGCTGAAATTTTGCTGAAGGCTTCAAAACTTAACTTTAAATTAACCACACTTTCTGATCTTGTAAGGTGAGAGGCTCATTTGTCGATATTAAATCTCGTGATGGGTAGAGAGGAATTTTAGGCCAGTTTTTCTATCACTAATGAGAATATATCTTTATGTTTCACCTCAACACCTTTAGATCTATCAATGGGCATTTATTGGTAAAGAATAAGTAATTGAATATCACTGGAATTCAATTGAATTTCATTCAATATGTTAGTAACTAAACTTATAATTTTCTTAACTTTGATTATTTAAATATGACATTAATTCCAGTAATATTTTTCTAGAATAATTATATAATCTTCTCCTAAAGAAGAATTGAAGGTAGACAATAATGTGTTAATTTTTTAATCATTGGTTTCTATCCAGACTTGACGATAAAAAAATTGGTTCAAGCACTGACGTGAAGTCAGGAGCTTTTGCTCGTATGTTCTATTGTCCATTCTCCTGTATTAGTCACTTTTAATCGAATTTACCATGGTGAATTCTATTGTCTATTCTCCAGTATTGGACACTCTTAATCGAATTCACCATGGTAAATTCGATTAAGAGTGTCCAATACAGGAGAACAGACAATAGAATTCACCATGGTAAATTCGATTAAGAGTGTTCAATACAGGAGAATGGACAATAGAACATACGCGCAAAAGCTCCTGACTTCACGAAAAAATTTGGTTCAAGCACTGACGTGAAGTCAAGAGCTTTTGCGCGTATGTTCTATTGTCCATTCTCCTGTATTGAACACTCTTAATCGAATTTACCATGGTGAATTCTATTGTCTGTTCTCCTGTATTGGACACTCTTAATCGAATTTACCATGATGAATTCGATTAAAAGTGTCCAATACAGGAGAATGGACAATAGAACATACGAGCAAAAGCTCCTGACTTCACGTCAGTGTTTGAACCAATTTTTTTAGAAAAACCCGTTCTTCCACTCACCAAAAAGCAAAAAGATACTAGACGCAAGTAGCCCAACTCACCTTGGTCCATCGTTCTTTCAACTCAGGAAGCACAAAACTCACTGCGTGTGGTTCAAGTTTCGGTACGTATTCCTCCAATCTACTACTACTACTTTATTACGTAATCGATGCGACGCGACGAGAAATACTTGCACTCACCAACTCGTTCGAAAGTTTCAAATATTCAAGCGCATTGTTTCCGTGGAGATGGCAATATATCTCAGGATAACAGTACTAATTTGTATGTTCGATTATTGATATTTTATCAATCAATTAAGTGGGATTTGCATTCGCTGATAATAATTAATGAGAGAAACTCCTGGGTGTTTGGACTGACGCTATGGTGAATGAAATATAGTGATTCCGTCCGAAGATGAACCTATTTTGAGATTGCCATCTCTATTTATTGCGCATATGTTCTGGGGAACATCGCGTTATCGTTTTGCTCAAATGTCTGTAATTTTCTAATATTTCGCTGAAATGGTCTCAAACGATTGGGTTCGACTCCCTGATCAAGAATTTGAGGTCAAATTTGATTCTGTCCGGACGTTGATAAGATAATTTGAGAACGGAAAGAGATAGCGACTAGAAATTTTCAGGGTAGGTGGCGCATCCCAATAAGACGGACAAGTTCATTAATGGGCATAATCGGCCCAATGGTTTCCGAGTAATCATTTTCTCTACAACCAATACTAATCCGATCGAATTGAAACTTGGTGAGTAGTTGTAGAATATAGATACATAAGACATAAGAACATTTGTGAAATTTTGTGAGAATCATATCGCTAGAGAATTTTTTAAAAATTATTAAAAAATATTATTTACGTCACGATAACCTATGAACGGAAAAAGATAGCGACTTGAAATTTTCAGGTAAGGTTGAGAATCTTAATGCGCCATTTGAGTTCGTTTATAGGCATAATCAGCAAAGCGGTTTTGGAGTTATACCCATCTGAAATTTGGTTGTTATTTCCTCAATAACTCGAAAAGTACAAAACCGATCCAATTCAAACATGGTTATTAGTTGTAGAATGGAAACGCAAAAATTCTTGCAAAATTTCGTGAGGATCGTGTCACTACAAAATTTTTTAAAAATCATAGAATATTATTGAAAAAAATTCTATATATCAGAAACTATTAATTCGACATCGCTGAAATTTTCGGGACCCTTCAGAACCTAACTCTACTTCCAATTTTTAAGTTTGAACATGATCGGATCTATTTTGTTGGAGATCCGAGCGGCCTTGGGTGAGTTCAGTTGCTGGATGGGTGATCGTTGCCTCGACAACTCTCGAACGAAAAGACATAGGGACTTGCAATTTTCAGGATAGGTTGCACATATGAATGGGTGAGTTAAGTTCGCTGTTGGCCATAATCGGCCCAACGGTTTCGGAGTTATGCCCATCTGGAATATTATTTCCCCGATAACTCAAAAAATATAGACTCTATCAAATTGAAGCTTGGTAACTAGTCGTAGAATATCGGCATAAAGACGTGTGTCAATCATCTAATAAATTCACTCGAGAATGCGATAATTTTCAATATTATGAAAACATGAGCTATAACTGAACGAGAAATGTTTCTGAACACTTTTCAGCCTTTGTTTTCCGAATTTTATTACTTATTATTCGTATTATTTGTATTCGTTTTCTCCGAAATTAGTTCTCCTATTTGGGTTATTCTCAGGTATTTTCTATGTATCTTCCATATACGTGGGTTAAAATTAGATGTACAAGATTTCCGGGAAAAAAATCCGAAATGTCAAATTACAAAATTGTGGTCATGATGATTTTAACTTAGTTTCCTGCACAAAAATATCCTGTTATCCGGAACATGCAATACTTACACAATAATCTGATGAAGCAATATAGCTTGATATGTGTTCAGGAAGAACTGTAGGTCTCTAAATTAAACTACAGAATATAAGACCCCGAATCAAATTTTCTTCAATATTTCATATAAAATATGGAATATTCCGTTTTTGCGCGTGTTCTGGGAACATCGCGTTATCATTTGCCCCAAATGTCTGTAATATTCGAATTTTTTGCCGAAAATGGTCTCAAACGATTGAGTTCGACTACCTGATGGAGAATTCGAGGACAAATTTGATTCTTTCCGGCCGGCCTTCCTATACCACGATAGCTTGAGAACGGAATGAGATAGTGACTTGAAATTTTCAGAGTAGGTGGCGCATCCCAATACGACGGACAAGTTCGTTAATGGGCATAATCAGCCCAATGGTTTCCGAGTAATAATTTTATTTTCAACCAATATGAATCCGATCGAATTGAAACTTGCTGGGTAGTTGTAGAATATGAACTTAAGCACGTTTGTGAAATTTTGTGATAATTGCATCACTATAAAATTAAAAAATAATTATTAAGAAATATTTTTTATGTCACGATAACCTGAGAACGGAAAGAGATAACGACTTGAAATTTTCAGGATAGGTTGTGCATCTGAATGCAACATTTTAGTTTGTTTATAGGCATAATCGGCCAAATGGTTTTGGAGTTATAACCATCTGAAATTTGGTTGTTATTTCCTTAATAACTCGAACAATACAAAACCGATTAAATTCAAACATGGTTATTAGTTGTATAATACCAACGCGAAAATTCTTACAAAATTTCGTGAGGATCGTATTACTAGAAAATTTTTTAAAAGTCATTGAAAATTATTGAAAAAAATTCTATATATCAGTAACTATTCGTCAGACATCGCTAAAATTTTGCAAGAGCCTTCAAAACGTAACTCTACTGCCAAGTTCCAAGTTTGAACACGATTGGATATATATTGTTGGAGCAGATTTGTGTGAGTTTAGTAGATGGATGGCTGACCGGTGCCTCGATAACTTTCGAACGAAAGGAGATAGAGACTTGCAATTTTCAGGGTATGTTGCGTATACGAATAGGAGTGTTAAGTTTGATTACGGACATAATCGGTCCAACGGTTTCAGAGTTATGCCCACCTGGAATATTATTTCCTCGATAACTCAAAAAATATAGACTCGATCGAATTGAAGCTTTGTATCTAGTTGTAGAATATCGACACAGAGACATGCTTAAAATTTTATAAGAACCATACCCTGTATTGCGATGTTGCTAGATTATTTGCTACGAACCATGAAATCAATATTATAGATCCCAACAATTTGCAACGATGCAGGTCATTTTCCTGGTTTCATCCCCTCTAGAATCCATGGCAGGAACCATTCCTATTTCTCAGACCGAAGAAGTTAACGCCAGTTATATTTCTGTTCTGTGAACGCCATATTCTCAACATAGGTAGTGTTATGGTAATCTATTTTCATCTTTATATTGATATGATTAAATATGTTTTTTGACCTTTATTGGAAAGGCAAATCAGAGTTCCTAAATTTTGTTTTGTTGGGATAACTATTAAGGATTAAATGTAATATGCAGTTTGAAATTTGACAATTAGAATTGTAAAATATCTAGGAACAGCTTAGAAATATAAAAATTATAGTTGTCATATAGATTTATTAGAAATGTAAAATTATGATGTAGTTTATGGAAAAGAAACCGAGGAAACTGAGGAAATAATTTAAGCAGTTTTGAAATGAAGAAGTCAGACTTCTAGCAAGAGAAGAAGATTAAGGGCTCCTAAGGAAATATAGAGTTGAAATTAAAGATAAAGAGGATATTGCTCCAGACAAAATAATACAAGAAGAAACGTGGGGATATCTCAGTTTTTTGAAAGGGGGAAGATAACAAGAAAGAAATCGAAGGTGTATTCAAGGATAATATTTGAAGGGCCACGGCTAATAATGATCAGGGTCCACTTTAGATCGAAAATGAGATGATGGTGCCATCTGGTAGCTTATTATGAAAAGAATCGATGCAGGGATGGTACCAGCAAAGAATGGTCATAGTTCCGAAGAAAATAATAAGAAAAGATATGTGGTGTTGCGTAAAAACGATCAAGGTCCGCCCGCGCACGTGCAAAAAGGATCAGAGTACTTAAATCACATGTCCTCATATTTGCCTTCAAAGTCACCCGTCGCTGATGGAATTCGTTCATTGCTGTTAGTTCTTTGTAGCATTCTGTGAGGTTAATATCAGAGATATTTCTAGTTTTCTCGATGACCAGTGAACTAAGTGATACAGATAGTGAACAGAAAACTCAGTTCAATGGTAGTGTTAAAAAAAAGAAAAAACCGGACAAAATGACTGATGTAATCAAATCACTTCGTGGTCATTCCTATATGGAGTGTGACATGGACATGAGTCTAGTAAATTCCAAATCGTATATAGAAACACCAGACGACTGGAGGGATGTCCTAAGAAACAGTAGGATCAAGCCAACGCCCTTCAAAGTAATAAACTGCGGCAAAGAAAATAAATTTCAAACTTGGCCTTTCTCGCCCAGTCATACACACTGAAATACCCTATGCCAACAAGACCCATAAGAATCAGAACTGAGCCAAAGCACTGCGCTTAGTGCTTGTAGAAGTGCTTGAAGCCTTTTTGTGCTCCCGAGTACTGTGCTCCCGAGCACTTTTCAAAATCAGTGCTTAGTGCTTTGTAATTCAAGCACTTCATGAAAAGGCTTAGTGCTTAGTAATCCCTTAAGTGCTCCCGAGCACTTTCAAGGATTACTAAGCACTAAGCCTTTCCGGAATCATGTAACAAGAATAGACGCTAACGCGCTGTTGTTGGTTATTGATTCATGGAATGGGATGGGATATGTCAATATTACCAACACCTGACAAGTATTCAGTATCAAAACCGTATTATGTGGTTCGTCTATCAGGAAGATATGATTGTTTTTTTTTGGAAAATTTTCATGTTAATTCACAGATCTGTCCGATATATTCATATTCAAATTCTCCATCTGATTTACAATGCTAAATTTCCCATGAACACAATCCCAATAGAAAATAATACTATCCGATTTCTATGCAGATTAATATTTTTGATAGTTCGAAAAATTAAATAAAGCATTTACGCCATGGTGATCAATTCGAATTAATGGAAAACTACCACAAAGTGCACTGAATTCACGCCAGTGCTTTTTTATTATTTGTAAGAGAAATAAACACTTGTCCCAAGCTTCACAATATAATACTATATTGTTGTCATTTTGAAATTGGGAAATTCATTTTGCATGTGCAGAAAAAACTGAGACGCTTATGGAATTCATATTTCCATTAATTGATCATCATTTCCTAAAATAATAAAGCACATTTCAAACTATGTAAGAACAGAACAAATTTTGACTTCGTTAGTTTTATAGAAATATGTTTCGCTGCACTCCATTTCTTATCCGTCAATGACGTATGTATTATGAGGAATGCAAGTAGGCTAGTTTAGATGTTTTTGCAATTGAATACAATTTTATATAACAATTCGGAGTAAATATCCTCCAGCTTCCAACAGTTATCTAAAAGTGCTTAGTGCTTAGTGCTCGAAAAATCGAATTACGTTTATAAACTGCTTAGTAATCGCAAGCCTTTTGTGAAAACGCGGTGCTTTGTGCTCGAGGCTCGGGAGCATTTTTATTGAGTGCTTAGTGCTTAGGGCTTGAAGCACTTTTTTTCAGTGCTCGGCACAGCTCTGATAAGAATACTGAAAATCAGTAAAGATCAGCCTCGGTTTGTACTTCATAAGTCCAATTACTTCGGGAGTTACTACAGTTCTGTGAAACAGCAAAAGAAACGAAAGCCAAAATTAACTACTACCCCTCTACAAATTCTCTATAATCAGCCATTGGCCATGAGAAAAGCCAGATTAAAGGATCTTCTGCAGCTCACCAAATTTTTGGTGAACTCAGAAGCGTGTTTTTTCAAAATTTCAATAATACATCGTACTTCCATGTTATCACAGAATGCAAATTCTATGTGTCTGTGTTCTATCTGTGTTCATCTGATGTATACACAGGGGCAGGTCTACGTATGGGCATTATGGGCTCCGGCCCAGAGCCCCGTACAAAGGGCCCACCAGCCACATTGAAAATAATAGAAATCAAATTTTAAAGAAGGTTTGCAAATCTGAAATATATTAAAAAGTGTCTATCAAACAGAACAGGGAATTCCCCGTTGCTTGTTTTCTTGTCTATGGTCTATTACTACCTATAGGGAGACTTCTTATCGCCAAAGAACACGCTGACAGCGTCATTGTTATCATTTGACCAAAATGTCTTTAATTTTCGATATTTTCGCCGAAAATTGTCTCGAATGATTGGGTTCAACTCCCTGATGAAGAATTCGAGATCAAATTTGATTCTATCCGGCCGGCCGGCTGTTGGCACGATAACTTGAGAACGGAAAGGGACTTGAATTTTTCAGGGTAGGTCCCAAAATGTACGACGGACAAGTTCGTTAATGGGCATAATCGGCCCAATGCGTAATGAGTAATAATTTTGTTTTCTACCAATACAGATCCGATCGAATTGATACTTAGTGTGTAGTTGTAGAATACAAACTCAAAGATGCATATGCAATTTTGTAAGAATCGTAAAAAGTCCGGCCGGATGGTCTTGTCACTATGATGCCGTCAAATCGATTGAAAATAATTATGATGACATTTTCAGCGAAAAGGAGAAAGTGCAATGCTAATTGTTTTTCGGAAGATATTTTGTAGAGGGCCCCACAAATTCACGATCCGCCCCTGTGTATACAAATCCAACATGAGATGAATCATAGACCTATGTTTTGAATTTAATTACGAAAATTCTTGAGACTTAACGCACAGAAGCCAAATTAAAAATGTGGGAAAGCCCTGTGGACAGGAGCTTTGGCGCTCTTGTCCAAACTTTGACAAATCATAACTCTGAAAGTATTGGTTACTCCGAGTTTGGATTGATATCAATGGATTCTTATTTAATTAATTTTATTTTATGATGCAGTTCTATCATAAGATTCCATTAATATACCTCACAACTCTGAGAAACTAATACTTTCGGAGATATAATTTGTCAAAGATTGAACAAGAGCGCCAAAGCTCCTGT
This sequence comes from Halyzia sedecimguttata, assembly GCA_937662695.2. Classification (NCBI taxonomy): domain Eukaryota; kingdom Metazoa; phylum Arthropoda; class Insecta; order Coleoptera; family Coccinellidae; genus Halyzia; species Halyzia sedecimguttata. Next base: position 99,827,015 of record OW569413.2, on the reverse strand, counting down.
CCACAGGGCTTGAACCAATTTTTCAAATATATAACATAACTTCGAGTATTCTAAATTAATATACGAGTCATATAAAGCTATTCATAACGATCAACTATCAAAATAAATGATGAAAATGATAAAATTGGGAACATGCTAGCAATTATTTTATTAATGAAGAGAACAATGACTAGTAATTAAGGTATCTGTATTATGTGACGATGATAGGGTTATCTGTATTGAGTTGATATTTACTTGTTTGATAAACTCGATTAATATCACGGAATCATTTTGGAAACGAACAAATAAAAAATTTGAACGAATATTATAGTTCCGTTGGAGAACAATAAATGGAAATATAAATGAAATTTTTTGCAGTATTATATAATTCACTCATACTAATAAATTATTAACAAACTATTGGTCATTCAAAAAGAAGAATATTTCTCCAGTGCAGTCTTCGATTTCAACCGTAGAAATTCTCACTAGAACTATTCGCCCACCGAGCCACTTTAGACTTCCTCTTCTTAGATTTCGGGGGACACAAGGGGTACCCCTGTGGAACACAGTTCTTGACGAGTAGGGTTGCTGTCTCCCTGTTGTCATGTTTCACTTTGGTCACGGTTACCGTTGTGGTTTCATACAGTCTCCTTCTTGTATAATGTGGTAAAATTGTTTCAAGTTGGTCCAAACGATCCTCAATCAACAAATCCTTAATTTCATTCTTTGTTAGAGATGGCGTATGGTATTGTTTTAAGGATGGTCCAAATTCTTCACTGCCTTCTACGTAAAGGTCGACATTGTTCTCGAAAGAATGGTTTAATTGGTAGTCGCCAATATTTGATGGTTGGTATATTGAGTCCTCATCGTTTATTTTTTCGATGTTTTTATTCTGTACATAATATCCCTTGGTAACTGTGTATTCTATATCTGTATCCTTGAACAATTTCTCGCAAGCTGATTTTTTTCCACTTATTTTCACACAAACCGGATTTTTATAGATGTACTTTGTTACTATGTTGAACACTTTAGTCTTCGCAACTTTTGTTGGTTGCACTACTTGCGGAAGAACCATCGAAGGTATAGGTAATTCACTGATGTATCCTAAAGAAAACTGTGGTATTCTTTGTGGATACATTTTAGGGTCTAACTGTCGGTTTTCTTCCGCGGCATTCTGATCAACGGAAAACGCGGTCAGAAGTAGCAAGATCATATTTCACGTTCTGGAGCAGATTAAAGACTAGCATAAGGAAGTGGAGTACTATCTCTTTTATAATAATGCACCGAAGAAGTGGGTAATATGCCAGTTGCTGTATGGAAATCATTTTGTCGTACTTCACGATTCTTTGTACCTTTGATTAGGTTGATTCCATGCATGGGTATCGTGCTGTGAGAACACCCAATTTACTTTTTGTAGCGAAACCTAATTTTGATTGAGTTCGAATTAGGCTCACTTAATCGTTATCTTTCACAGCTGCTCAGGGCAGTATTGGGATAATTGCAACTTTATTTCCATGTTCTGCAAATCATTTGTCCACACCGTGGTGTCTCTTTATAATGCACTTCCTAATAGGGCTAAAACTTTTAATACAATAGAAGAGTCGCCACCAGGTATCAAGCTTATCTTTTGAGCAGATAAATGAGAGCTAGTTAAATGAGAGAATGAATGTTTGAGTGGACAGCACGTGTCTGATATTTGGAGAAATTCCAGAAAATTTGATTATACAGTGATCTAATTTATTTATTTATTTATTTATTTTTTTCTGGGTTTTCTCTCCCAAACTCTGCAAAATATCTATGAAATAAAAATTAATTATTTTGTGATTTGCTTCTGCGTAAGAAACACAAGATAGTTGTCAGAAGCAATCAATTGAACAATGTTGCCTAACAAACAACAACGAAACAACATCAACGAAGAAACAACTATATCGTAACGTTTCGAAGTCTATATCAGACTCCTTCGTCAGACGCTTAATGAAAATCTTTAGAATTATTTTGTTGATAGTTATTTTGTAAAATTAAAGAATTGTCACATTGACAGTATTTAAAATCATAGCTAACATAGTTTTACTTCGAATAGAAATTTCCAAGTTCCAACTCCTTTTTCAATAAATTTAGCCAAATATGGTCAATACCAATTGAGCAATTTGCAAAATTGCATTCTCTGTTCAATAAAATACAAGTTGACTCCTTAAGTTTCCTTTTAATATAATCAGGTTCTGTCATTAGAATCTTTCTATTACTCCAATCTATCATGTGATCTCCTTGGATTGTACATACATGTTCTGCTAGTTTTGATTTCTGTATCTCTCTATTTCTCAAGTTATTCTTATGCTCTGACTTTCTTACTTCTAGTGGTCTTGATGTTTCTCCTGTGTATGATTTACCACAAATACAAGGAATATTATATACACAGTTTTTTGATTTTTGTTTTTCATTTATGGGTTTTGTTTTCGTTAATAAAGACCTAAGATCATTTTGTGTTTTGAAGACGGTTATTATATTGAACTTAGAACCAATTCTTCTAATTTTTTCAGAAAGGCCACGAACATAAGGGATCACATTCAACAGATTGGGTTGCTGTTCTTGTTGATTATTCTGTTGTACTTGTTGATTATTTTTTGTTCTTGATTATTTGCTCTTCTATCTAAATCCATGATACATGTATTTATGAATTGCCTCGGATATCCATTTTCTCAAGAAATTTTTTGATGAAATCAATTTCATTATTTTGAATTTCAAGAGTAGAACAAATTAGGTTCGCTCCATCCTAAAGTGTTTCAATCACACCTCTTTTCTTTCAATAATGAGTATACCTCCCACAGTATCCTTTAATGATTATCTAATTTATTACTATGGGAGGTATTTTCATTACTAAATGTTTCTTTTCTGGGTTTTCTCTCTCAAACTCTGGAAGATATGTATAAAATAAAAAAAATATTATTTTGTAAATTGCTTCCGCGTTAGAAATACACGAGTGACTGTTTTATGTGTTTATCTAAAATCTAATTATTGCTATTATTTTTTGGGTGGTTGAGCAGGAATGGAATAGCTATGCCAGACTCCGCCACCTATTGAATCATATGTACAATATGCGTGTAGGTATGTATAATATACCGTGATCGTCAAAAGTAAGGAATAATGGATTTATTCTCTCCCGTTAGTTGAAAAATACCGACACGAAGACTTATACAAAATTTTGTGATGATGGCAAGAAAGGAAAATTAAAAATAAAATATTCAAAAAAATTCTGTATTTGAAATTTTGATGTGTCAGTAATAACATTCGTTCGATACCTTGTGAGAATCGGTATATCTTGTCTATTATATGTGACTTATTTTACAGCCAAGTTCCCGATTTAAACTTGATCGAGTCTCTAATATGTACCATGATGATATTTTTCTGAGATTAGTAATTTAAAAGCAAGGTATTGATTTCCGTATCCGAAATTATTGATCTTTTTCAATTTTCCAATTCTATCGGAATAATAACTTTAAGAAAAGGGTTATGAACGCATTGAACGCTATTAAGTCGATAGCATAAAATTACGTGAAAAATTTCGTATGTTATTAGATATTAAAAGAATTCAATACATGTTTTTTTTGACAAAAATGTCAATTCATAATTCCCCATGGCACAACCGTACGATTCAAATGATTAGTGTCATAGCAATAATTCTCGAAATCAATAATTGAAAATAAACCACTGCTATACAGGTCTTTTTTATCTAATGGCACAATTGTATGATTGAACTGATCTGTGTCCTTATGCCCCCACAAACAAAACACTATTTATTTTCGATCCAACATTAAATGTATGTATGTATTCGAATGGGTCCTTACGCCACCACAAGCACAGCACTTTTCATTTTTGACCCAACAGTGAATGTATATATTTGAGTGGTTCCATGCGCCTCCACAGACACAGCACTGTTTATTTTTAACCCAACAGTGAATGGTACATATTTGAGTCGGAACTAATCGTTTGAGACCATTTTCGGACAAAATGTGGACCAGTTTTTTTTTTGACGTTTGTGTTCACCTACAGTCGGATTTATATTCTTGGAAATATTAGTTTTTTACTGGAATTAAGCAGCTTTGGGTGAGTTCAGTACCTGGATGGGTGACCGCTCTGGCTATAAATTTGAACAGCGCGCCAAAGCTCCTGTCCTCAGTGCTCTTCCAACTTGCTTTAAATGGTCTCTTCCTGTTTAAAATATGTTGGATCTTCGTTAAATAGATTTTTAGTTCTACCAAATTCAAGCGCTGTCTGATAATATCCATCGAATAACCAAAATTAGCCGCTTTCCACTTCAATTGCAAAAGTGAAAGATATAAGAGAGTGAAAATAATTGTCCTCATTTGCCTTCTGATCATAAAAAAATTTCCCATAACTCATTTCGTTCTTATTAATTCCGATATAAAGAACAAACATTTGTTCTATGAGAATCGTTTTGTATTATTCGTTTTATAACAGGCCTGATAATGGAAAACAACGATAATTCCAGCTTCACACAGATGCCCCATGGATGTAATTTGTGCTTATTGCAATTGTTCATTTCATTGTTTTTCCCGAGATAAGATCGATTGAATGGAAGTTGGGTTTCGTACTAATTCATCAACAGCGGATTTAATTATTATGAACTATTGGAGATTTCCTTTGAGTCTGATTTTCTAAAAGTATATTATGGTGTTGCTGGAGTACCAGGGTGTTTCCTAACTACGTGTGTGAAAGATGTAACGGGGTAATCCTCGATTAATTTTTGATAGAATATTTAAACAAGCCCTGTGGACAGGAGCTTTGATTTGACTTTAGTTCAAACAGACAAATTATATCTCCGAAAGTTTCTCAGCGTTGAGAATTATATTAATGTATTCTTATGATAGAACTGCATCATAAAGAAATTCAATTCAAATAATAGTTTATTTATCAAGATCAAATGAGCAATCTGAGATTGAGAACTGCACCATGGAAGAAATCAAATTAAAATAGCTGAAATAAATCTGACTCTCTCTTATAGAACAGGAAGACATGTACGAGTATGAACACAGAGCATATAATAAAGCTTAGATAGAATAATTATAGCATTCTGTGAAAACATAGAAGTACGATTCATTATTGAAATTTCGAAAAATCATATCTCCGAAAGTATAAGCTTGTTGGAGTTAAAAACAGACAAATTATATCTCCGACATTGCTTTCTCAGAGTTGGGAATTATATCAATGGATTCTTATGAAAGAACTTCACCTTAGCAGAAATTGAATTCAAACATCATAGAAGAATTTAAATTCAACAAGAGTGCCAAAAATTATCAATCCAAAACCAATAGACGAATTCTACCCAACAACTTAATCGAATTTACCATGGTAAATTCGATTAAGAGTGTCCAATACAGGAGAACGGACAATATAATTCACCATGGTAAATTCGATTAAGAGTGTCCAATATACAGGAGAATGGACAATAGAACATACGCGCAAAAGCTCCTGACTTTAATTCAGTGCTTGAACCAATTTTTTTTTCGTCTTTATTAAAAAATTTCTAGGGGTACGGTTCTCACGAAATTCTACACACGCCTTTATATCGATATTCTACAACTAGTTACCAAGCTTCAATTTGATTAAGTCTATATTTTTTGAGTTACCGAGGAAATAATATTCATGGTGGGTATAACTCCGAAACCCATGGACCGATTATGCCCAAAAACGAACTTAACTCTCCAATTGGTGTGTGAAACCTACCCTGAAAATCGATGACCACCAGGTTCATTAGCAATTTAATCTCCAATTTCAACAAACAAACAACGAGCTTTTACCAGGTGATTATTCATAACTTCAGATGTTCGAAGACCGCTACAGGACCCTAATATAGGGCTATCATCTCCCATAGATACATGCTTCACTATCTATTATGAATCGACCTGAAAATCTATATTATATTTTGATATGTCATCATGACATTCATGATTTTGAAGGTTACCTGATATATTATAAATTTGGTTTCGAAGATTTTTTTTTAATTTTCTAGTAATATAATCTTCACGAAATTTTGTACATTTTTGCGTTGGCAATCTAGAACTGATTACCATGTTTGAATTGAATCGGTATCGTATTTTTTGGGCTATTGAAGAAATAATAACCAAATTTTAGATTGATATAACTCCAAAACAATTTGGACGATTATGCTAATTGATGAACTTAAATGGCGCATTCAGATACGCAATCTAACCTTAAAACTTGAAAGTCGCTATTTCTTTCCGTTCTCAAGGTATCGTGAGATACATAATATTTTTTCGTAATTTTTTTAAAATTTGCTAGTGGTACAGTACTCACAAAATTTTACACACGTCTTCATGTCGATATTCTACAAGTAGTTAGCAGGATTCAATTCGATCGAGTCTATATTTTTTGAGTTATCGAGGTAATAATATTCCAGATGGGTATAACACCGAAACCGTTGGGCCGATTATGGCCAACAGCTAACATAACTCTCGCATTCAGATGCGCAACTTACCCTGAAAATTGCAAGTCCCTATCTCATTTCGTTAAAGAGTTATCGAGGCAACGGTCACCCATCCAACTACTGAATTCACACAAGGCAGCTCGGGTCTCCAACAATATAGATCTGATCGTGTTCAAACTTGGAACTTGGTAGTGGAGTTAGGTTTTGAAGGCTCTCGCAAAATTTCAGTCATTTCGGATGAATAGTTTCTGATAAATAGAATTTTTTAAAAAATTTTCTAGTGATACGATCCTCACGAAATCTCGCAATAATTTTCGCGTTGGCATTTTACAACTAATATCCATGTTTGAATTGGATCGATTTTGTAATTTTTGAGATATTCAGGAAATAACAACAAAATTTCAGATGGGTGTAACTCCAAAACCGTTTGGCCGATTATGCTGATAAACAAGCATTTTCGTCAAGAAAATCGAAAATTACAGACATTTGGGCACAATGGTAACGCGAGGTTCCCCAGAACATACGCGCAAAAATACCGTATGCTTGTTTGCATAGGGAAAGTTTCAAATGCAATTTCCGCCATCCAATATACCTATAGTCGTTATATTTGTTTCAACTGACTCAGATGGCCAACCATGCCTATCAGATGGTATCAATAGTTTCCCTATAATGATGATTATTGTCATTGTTGACATTTTTCGTTAAATTATTATGAAGCTAGTTATTCACGGAATGTGGACACATTTGCCCATTGAATTTCAAAGAAACCAAATGATATGTGAATCTGTGATTTGACATGGATTTAGCAGCACCTTTTGCTGGTCTTATAACAACAGTTACCGTCATTGCAACTCTTTTCTGTAAGTTCTTTACTTATCTTAACTTTGATTTTCAATTCCTAAATCGAATCATATTTATATTAGTAACGAAACCATTTTGTCATGTGCTATTTCAGCTCCAACTTTCCATCAAAATGAATAAATTCAACTCTATACACATTTGCAAATCATTTATGCAAATTATAATATGATATATTGAATAATAATAATATGATATATGATATGATTTTCTGTGGTCTATTCCTACCAGAAAACTTACCATGAAGAATACCCTGAAAGGCTTTGTCAAATATTGGATTTTTTAAAGAAGGACAGTCTCGTATCAAAAATAAAATTGGTTCAAGCACTGAATGTATGGGAATGAATGGGAAAAGAAGAACATCTTATTTACAACATTCACTGTACAGTGATTGTCCATGGTTTTTTATTCAACTGACTGCATTATCTGTTAACATCAGAGGCAGTAAACAAAGGAAGTTCTCCATGGTAAAATTACTGTAGGAGTTTGAACTGAAGAAAACTATTTTATTGAATCTATTTTACTGGAGTGTCATACTGATTATAAATAAAATTAAAATCAAAATATGAAAATTATCAAGAAGAAAACAGCATCGGGTGAAATTGTTCCTGAACATTACACTATCTACTTACTAATCAACCAAGAGGAAGTCATTTTTGCTGAATTGGAATGTTGATAAAATAGTATAACAATCGGAGAAGAAAACGAATTGTATTTAAAACATATACTGTACACCGATTGGTCATGGTTTTTATTCAACTGGCTGCATTCTCTGTCAACATCAGAGGCAGTAAATACAGTATGTCTATTCTGCAGAGGAAAATTACTGCAGGTCTTGGAACCGAAGAAAACTATTTCATTTATGCACACAATATCCATTATGAAACTTATAGCATGTTAGAATCTACTTTACTGGATTATCAAATCCTGGTTCGAAATAAAATTGAAATCTAAATAATATGCTGCTGTATTATTTAACACTTTTAATCTGACGACATATAAATATAATTTTAGTAAATCTATCGAAGCACATTAAAATGTTCATCAATTAACAGAGTAAGATATTTTGTCACACTCTAGAACCTTATTTATGTTTAATTGGTTTCTGTATTACTTCTCATTCGTAATAAAAAAATTTGTATGAAGATATAACCTTGTAATACTGAGTTGGGAATATATTACGAGAATGGCAGGATGCTTGAAATTAAGGAGAAATGTAGGTATAATAATATATTTTTATTTCAAATTCAGTTCTTTTCAACAGAATTCTGAAATATAAGTATAAATTAATTTAAAAGTTCTCAATGCCTGATCAGTGTTTCCATTTTGGCAAGGAGAAAATTCCTAAAGTCCACAATGAGAAGGATATTTAAATTCTTGAATTAATAATGTTGTAAGTTAATTAAATTGGGTTAAGAATATCTCCAGTAAAAAGAAAACTGGAATATTGGCTAAGTTTCAATTGATATAATATAATTTTCAGAGTAGATTTGAGGAATGAATATCTCGGATAAGTTCATTATAGGGTAGGGTGGTTACGGATTAACAATATTTGGCTCTCCAGTTTGAATTTAATTTCTTTTATGATGCAGTTCTATCATGAGAATCCATTGATATAATTCCCAAGTCCACTTCGGCAGCAACTAAATCGCGATTGAATTGTCGCAAGTGCGTGCAGGTTAATTCCTGTACGTTTGACTCATTTAAATTTGTGACAATCGCGTTGCTTCAAAAATGAGACTGGTTACATCTGGTTAGTCGCGGCGATTATTTGGTCGTATCAGTGCGTATTCGTGTTTAACAGTATGTGTTTCATTTTTGCGACTAAACGATCGCGCGACAGAAAATCGCATGTGCGCGCCTAGCCTTAGACAGATTGCGCTTTGTTGACGTTCACTCAATGAAACAACTTATCTCTCATCCTGCCAAACTACGGACGAAGACGGTGGATATAGGAAATTTCACGTTCGACGAATCAGGAGTAAGTGGGCGTAATTTTCGATTGATTGAACCTTCGATGCAGTGAACTGTCGATGCAATGATTCTTCGATGGAGTGAGCCCTACTCCATTACTAGAGGTTGCAAGGTTATCGAACTTCCCCTTCGATAAATCAATCATTTGTCCAGCTGTTTGTATTTGGCACCATCTTATCCGAACCACGTAGTAATAATTGATAATAATAATACATAATTGATAATAACTGATGTCGATACAGTTCGTCGATAATGAATTATCTCAGATATATTTGTTCTAACAGATATGAATGGATATTTTCAACAAAAGAAATTTGAGAACACCGTTAATATCACCGATGAAAATGGTGGTTTAGATCCAAATGGACCAGATGTTCAATTTATCCTTCACAAGAGGTGAGATTTTAAAACTTAAACATTTTCAACATGCATGCTACACAATTTTTGAAAGCCCATACTTTTAAATCTAAGTATGTCTGATTTGAAAAACAGTTGGGAAAGCACTGACGTGTAGATAGTCTGCTTTGGCGCGCTTGTTCAATATCGTGGACAGAGTGGTCACCCATCCAGGTACTGAACTCACACAAGGCTGCAAATTTATCTTAAATTAAAAGCAATACCTATTATCTATTCCTTTTCTTGCGAATATCCTTGTTTGTATATATATATATATATATATATTGTATACGATTCTTTTGTGTACAAGGTGTTGAAAAACAACTGCGCAAGATTTCAGGCGGTGATTCCTTGGACAAAAATAGAACTAGTATGTTATAAGCAACTGGTTCGAATTCACGCCTCTAGCTGAGTTATAACCCTTGGAGGGATGAATTGATTTTTCAGTTTTGAATTTTTGTCTAACGAACTAAAATACTCAGACACATAGATTTTGAAAAGTTGTGACATACCATACAAGTACCACTATTTCTTCAACGATACGATATCGACATGGAGTTGAAACAAACAACCCCTTCGATAAATTATTCCGAGTCACAGATAACTCGGGGTGCTGGTATCTACCGTGGAATTAGTGATTTTACAGTTGAATTATTTCCTCCGAAACTATTATGTTATATGTATTATTATACTGATCCTCCTATTGGGCTCCTAAGGTCCCGAGCGTTTGAGCGAGTGAGGAGAATCAGTTGTTGTATTGAAGCTACGATGTAAATATGAGCAATACTAATTCTCCATAATTGAATTTTCTTTCAGAAAATATTTCTTTCAGAATTACACACGAATATCGGAAAATTTTTGGAATAATTTATGGAAGGGGTTGTTGTTCAAACCTAAAGGTGTGAATTTGAAAAAGTTTTATAGAACAAACTGCATGGTTGCATATAGTTATTTTATAGCTGTTTTCGGAGTGTTTTCAAAGAATCACTCCTGAAATATTTCGCAGTTGTTTTTAACACCCTGTATATTTGGAGATGATTAACTCTCATCATTAGATATGTCACAAATCAAACCTAAATTCAAAAATAATTTAATTATTTAATTCATTATTTAATGGCAGTATTAGTTTTGAACTTGAAAGATTCCTAATACGCACTTGTTTCGCTGAAGAATATACACAAATTTTCCAAATTATTTTTAACTCAGTTCAACGCCAAAATACAGTTTTTGACATCCAGCTCAATGAAGTATAATAACATATATCATGGAACAATTTTCTAGCTACAGAGTTCTTTGATTTTCTTCATATCACTTATTTTTTTTCAATTCGTTCAAGGAACCTTCAACTGAGAAAAACAAAAATTGAAAGTAACTTTCGGTTTGACCGGTAGTGACTTTTTTATCTCAAATAGCACCCTATATATTTTTAATAGCCAATGAAAACCTGTATTCTGTGCAAAATGTATTTATTCAGAGCCGAGTGCTTTCGGCCTCTAGGCGATCTTCAGTGCTACCTTGTCAGTTTTATGTCTGAGATAGTCCATTGGAACATGTATACTGGGACACCCGGTATACTACAATATTCCTAATATTGAAGATATTTTTCAGGAATTATCCACCAGTAAACTTGATGCTACACGATCAAAACAAATTTGACAACTCCAAATTCAACAAAACAACACCTACCAAAATAATAATCCACGGTTTTCTCAGTGGTATCAAAGAGGAAGTGTTCACACTCAACAAGGATGGTGAGTTTTTATCGCTAAGTTTCCGCTGTTTTCTATCTCTTCAACAATGTGTCACTGGGTATGTGCTTTCCAGTGTGAATTTCAGCAATTCATTGATATTTCATGATGCTATCACAAACTATCCATTTAAAAACATTTGGAATTCAGTTGAGTTGTAATATTAATTTGGTCATGGTTCCAATAAAATTCCTAAAGATAACTGCTAAGTCAGAAGTCAGAAGCTTGTGCGCTTCACACGAGACGACAGTTAGTAGGGTAGAGTATAAAATATCTCGTCTCAGTCTCGTTCCGTTAGCAGTTGTCTCGTCTCGTCTCGCTTAAAAAAATCATGCTTGGTTATTGGGTTTTTTTTTAATTTACAATAAAATATTTCACAGATGGTCACCAGATTTGATATTTTGTAAAATATATTGTTCTATATGAAGACAGTTTCTAATTTCTCGAATAAAAACTCATTAAAAAAAATTTAACGAGACCAAAAACGAGACTGTCGGGTTGCGCTGTGCGCTATGTGGTCTCGGTATCGCCCAAACTATTGTTCGAACCCCCTGGTCTCGTCCCTTATCGCTTTTCCGAGAAGAGAACGAGACGAGACGAGAAAAATCTCACTCTCCAAAATATATCTTATACATGCTATATACGACCTGAACATAATATGATCAGATTATATAAATTATTATTGTTGTAAAGCGGAAATTGGGGAAAGATTTGTGATAATCGTATATGATCAGAGATAAAAACGTGGATGCGCCTGAGCTCAAGGGACGCGTATTCGAATCAAGGAATATCTACGTGCAATTTCCGCCGCACCCTATTAGGGTTTCACAGTGGTTTTTTTTTGTGAATCTAAATAATATCTGGGTTGTAAGCTACTGGAATAAATTGTTTGTTTTTAGCGTGAATATTCTGTTGGTACATTTAGGAATTATTACATTACGCTGGGGTATCTGGGAGAATTAAATTTGCCTGGCGCCCATTTACTAGGTTCCCATTTGGAACCCACTCCCATCTCCACTGAAGCTAGACAGCGGGTCCCCGAGTTCTAGTAGCTCCGTGTTTAACTGCTGCGACTTGGGAACAGTCGTAGAGGTGATAGTGTAATTTTGAGAGGACTTTCAGCCGTGAGTAGATTGCGCATGCGCAGAAGAGAAGTGACTGTTTTTGGATTGTATGGATTATGTTGAGAGTGCTGAGCCGATATTTTGAGGTTTTAAAAGAATATTTTCCATTTCACGCATGAACAGACAAGAAGTGATTTAACTGCTGGAATTTTCGTCTGAGAGGATTGGAGTTTTCAGGTGTTGGATGCTATTCCTCCATAGAATCCCCTTGGAAGTGTCTGCGCATACGTGGATTGGAGCAGTGATATCTCCTGAACCAATGGTGTTGAGGAATCAGAATTTTGTGTGAAGTGTTATTTTCAGGAGACTTAAAGCCACGAGTAGATTGCGTATGCGCAGAGGAGACGTTTGGATTGTATGGCTCATGTTGGGAGTGGTTTGCGTCTAGCGTTGATGGATTTGGAGCTGAGCCGTCAAGAGAAATTTCATGGCAATTCTGTGCACGGACAAGTCAGTTTCGGGGAAATAGCGTTGTTTCCAAGTTGAAATGTCAGTATCGTGGCCCTGGGGCGAATTTATAAATTACTATATTCAGTAGATCTATATTAAATTAAGTTCGGATTTGGAGAAGAGGCAATTGCGTTCCTAACAGAGGTCCCATAACCGCAATTTTTTTCGATCTACGGTAAAGCTAACAGCCAAACTGTATTGATAGCCATATTTGTTAAAGGAACTTGAAAAAATAAAAAAAAGCACTGATGTGCTGACAGTACTCTTTGGCGCGCGTGTTCACGGTAGCTAATTTGAATTGAATGATGAGTACTTCAAGCTCAGTGGATAGAGCGAGCCGGAGATCTACCCAAAGGATAGTGGACACCATTCACTGTCGGTTCAAAAATTAACAGTGCTGTATCTAAGCTGCCATAAGGATAGAGTAACGAAGTTGAAAAAGAACACAACTGACTCTCCTTAGTCGCACAAGCTCCTAGAAGATTCTGAGGGATATCCTTGGGAAAGACTTGGGAGGGTCAGTATATTCATAATCATGTTTATAGCACGCGCGCCATATGCAGATTGACTCAACAATGAAAGAAAAAGTGTAAAAATACATTGACGTGGGGTCAATCTGCTTTGGCGCTCGTGCTATAAACATATTTATGATTATACTGACCCTCCCAAGGCTTTCCCAAGGAGATCCCTCAGAATCTTCTAGGAGCTTGAGCGTTGTTGTTGTTGTGTTCTTTTTCAACTTTGTTACTCTATCCTTATGGCAGCTTAGGTACAGCACTGTTAATTTTTGAACCGACAGTGAATGGTGTCCACTATCCTTTGGGTAGATCTCCGGCTGCTCTATCCACTGAGCTTGAAGTACTCATCATTCAATGCAAATTAGCCACCGTGAACGAGCGCCAAAGAGTACTGACTTCACGTCAGTGCTTTTTTTAAATTTTTTTAAACGTTTCTCAAGCGTAGTCTTTCCATGATGACTTGGCAATATTATTGTCTATTCACTTGAGGTTTGCAGTGACGTCATTCCTAGTGAGTTTGTTTCCAATAACCACCAATAATTCAGGAGGTTATCGATCTGCCATCCTCATACGTCTTCTAATTTTGATTGTAATTCAAATTTGACGTTTCATTTCATTTCTTCAAGATTGGTTTTATGGTAAAACTAGGAAAAGAAGCACAGTCTGGAAACAATGCTGGATGCTAAGATGAACTACCTATACTCCATTCACTTTTATAAAGTCTCTCGGTTGGCCATGATTTAGGTCTATCACGTTTTTGTGACTAAAACGAAGGCTGGTTGTCACTGAAATATCGTCAATGTCAAAACAATTCTCTTAGACGTTGCCAATTTCAACTCCCAACAATCAACATAATGTTCCATCTTAGACAAGATATTATCACCGATCATTATCTTCGAATAATAAAGAATTGTTCGCTTCGAAATTGAAAATGTCGAAAGCACTTTTGAAGAAGCAGAGACAAACTATCAGGAAGTGCGATACAGAACTGAAATCTGCAATAGGAAAACTTCATTCTGTTTTAGGACATCTTGAACTCTCGAATGAAATTACTTAGTTTCCTATCCTATCACTATATTTTACTAAGGTTTAACAGTGACTCGGGTTTCGTAGTACTACTACATTTTGAAACTATTGTATTTCAAGTTGTGCAACAAGTTATTCAAATGTCTTCTATAGGCTTATTTCTTGAGAATTTCGAAAAGTTGGGAATTCCGTAGGTAACGTCCGTTCGTTTAGAAGTTATCCTGTCGGGTTATTCAGGTACTTTTATTCTTTTTTCAAATGAATCACGAAGTAACGGACTACTCTATCCATTATTTTTCATTAAAATTTCAACACTCGATTCTTGATTTCCGTACAAGAAAATAGCATAACTAAATATATTAAGCAGTTTATATACGTGAAATAATTCCAGTACCAACAGAGAACACATTTTTTCCAACAGTCACCAGGTCTATGGAATTGTTGAATTCACATAATATCTTCACAAATTCATTATTTTTCCCAAGAAAATTCACATTGTCAAAAATACGTGATTACTACGACTTCTGTGTAGAGAGGACAACGTTGCGTAGTTATCTGACAGGAAAAGGAGCATAACCTAACATTTTCAAAATATACACGGTGAATGTGTCAAAATTTCATGGCCAACCGGGAGACTTTATAAATGTGAATGGATTATAAGTTCATATTTTTGACCTTAACATACGAGTATGTCAAGAATCAACGTCGATAAAATCAGGCTGAAAACCGGAACAGCAAAAAAATCAAACATTAGATTCCTATAATGTCTGTAACTGTAAATATTTCTATACTATAACATTGAAAGAATAAATTATGTTATGTTGTCATGTTTAACCATAGTCCTTATATTTTTAGCATTCTTGAAATCAGGAGATTACAATGTGATCGGAATGGACTGGTCCGCCCTGTGCGAATTCGAATACCTTTCAGCGATGCGTGGCGCTCAAATAGCATCACAATACTTGGCGGAAATGATAGAATGGTTGGTGATGCAAGGTGTCTCCTTGGCAGATCTCCACCTGATCGGACATAGCTTGGGAGCTCATGTGGCTGGAATGGCAGGGAGCAAGTTAACATCGGGGAAAGTTTCCAGGATAACAGGTGACTGAATGCATCTTCGTCTGTATTTTCTTTATATCTTCCTTGAGTTCATCTCTGGAGTATTTAAAACACTGAGAAGTTCATTGTCTACCGTCAATTTTTTGTCGAGGAGGTCTTCAAATAAGTGTCTCATAACCACAATTTGGAAAGTATTTATCACTTCTGGGTAAGTAATCTGGCACACCAAGGCAGAAGAAAGAACCAGAAGGAGAATCCTGGATAAGATTCTAGAGTTAGCTTTGTATGCATAACCAAACCAGAGTTATAAGAACGTGTCAAAACAGGTGACCAAGACACTGAAGAACATCATGTCTCCACCTGGTGATGACAGATTAACTGACCAAGAATGGCTAACGGTAAGCCTGGTCATCGCTAAACAATAACTATCATCTGCAAACATTCCTAGTAATGAGACTATGAACTGATTTAGCTGGAACCGTTGCTCCTTCACAAAAGAAAGGAAGACTGGTATAGGGGGCCCACCACTCATGCTTTCGAAGGAAATACTGGAGCTTCCCTATTCGGACGTAGAATGAAATGCGCAGATTTACTTGTTTTGTAATTCTTGAAGGAAAAAAATACCTCGTTTTCCAAAAGGTTTTTCAGAGCTCATCAGCAATATTAGGATGATATTCTCAAACTCTTTGTGCGTCCCTTTCCAGGAGCTGTTGCTGAAAATTTTCATTTGATGCATGACTCACCGCTCCCATTTGGAGACAGTGTATACAGGGTGTCCCAAAAATACCACGCGAAAGTGACACTGGAGATAGATTGGCATTAGGTCTATCAGATAGCATCAACATGACCTCAGTAAAAGTCCGCTGGTTTTCGAGATACCACCACTTTTGTGTATTTTTTAAAATCTCCAGTTTTCGGTCTTTTATCGCCTAGCATTGCTAGAAATTACTTCAAATTCATGTTTTTTTTTTACCTAGGCTATCCTGAATAGTTGATTTAAGCAATGAAGTAATAACTTCACCGACAACTAGAACAAAATCCTTCAAAAAATGTCTAACTTGTTGTATTTTATTCCGAAGTTAAAACGTTAACTTAAGTTTGACTGACTGCTGTGAAAAAAAAATTATATCAGACTGAATTGACAAATAATCGCAAAAACTGGTCCATTTCATGGGTTTTGGTTTTTTTTAATAAGTAGCAATTCTGGTTCTGATTAAAAAAAATTGGTAGTGTTGTATCATTTTGAAAAGGGCATGAAATGGACCAGTTTTTGCGATTATTTGTCAATTCAGTCTGATATAATTTTTTTTCACAGCAGTCAGTCAAACTTAAGTTAACGTTTTAACTTCGGCATAAAATACAACAAGTTAGACATTTTTTGAAGCATTTTGTTCTAGTTGTCGGTGAAGTTATTACTTCATTGTTTAAAGCAACTATTCAGGATAGCCTAGTTAAAAAAAACATGAGTCTGAAGTAATTTCTAGGAATCCTAGGCGATAAAAGACCGAAAACTGGAGATTTTTAAAAAATACACAAAAGTGGTGATATCTCGAAAACCAGCGGACTTTTACTGAGGTCATGTTGATGCTATCTGATAGACCTAATGCCAATCTATCTCCAGTGTCACTTTCACGTGGTATTTTTGGGACACCCTGTATATTTACCATTCAAGGTAGTATTCATGAACATCTAATAAACAATCGAAAGATACATGTATCTTATAGAAACAATTATGCAAACAATCCTTGTGGATTGATTAACCCAATGTCATGACTAATATGACATGCCCATTTGGGCCATTACAAGTCTTTCAAATTTTTTATTGGAATTTTAACAGGAGTGTTCGAAAATAATGAAACTATGTCCCAGGAAATGAAGCAGTCTTTATCATCGATTTTGAAATCTTTCAATTTATCAAATAATCTGTACCAATTTTGTATTGTCATAGATCCTAGACTTTTCCGATGTGTGTATTATTAGCAGTTTTTACGCCAGCAGTGTAAATGAGATCAAGATATGATAAGGTATTTGAATGATAAAAATCAAGGTGAAATGATATATAATATCGAGCCACATAATTGCTAACTTGCTTCGAATTGAAAAAGTCAACTAGGTACTTTGTATAACTCCATTGTTCTCGTTTATTTTGCATTCAATCGATCTAATATTGCGGCAAGTCATTTGCCTGCAATATTGATTGCTGATATGAGATCTTCCCGAAATAACTAGCCAAATCCTTTCCATTTTTGGTTGCTTCAGAGCTGTAGTGTTAGATTCATTTATCGTCCTTTGTTACATGTCGTATTTGTGTATCATCTTATAGAAATTACAACCCTTCTTACTTTGTTTTTGGCGCTCTTGTTCCTCGGAACAGAGTGCTTATCAATTTGCCCAAATGTTCGAATTTTTGGCTGAAAATGGTATTAAACAATTTGGTTCCACTCACTGATCAAGAATCCGTGGTCTAAATCGATTCTGTGCGGCCGACCGGCCGACCGTCTGTTAACACGATAACTCTCGAATGGAATGAGCTAGACAGTTGAAATTTTGAGAGTAGGTTTGTGAGATAAATACAGTAGTAAGTAATCAATTAGATCTTTCCTCTACTCCTTACCCATTTGTGTATTTAGGGTGAGATGTCACAGATCGTTCGCTATTTTCAATTTTCTTCAAATACTCTGGCGCCACTCTTGAATAATCCGAGTTACATTTGAAGACCCCCTCACCCCCGATATTGAGACCTAGCTGACGTGTGTGTAGCGAGCCTAAGGAGTCAAATTGATTAGAGAAGATAAAAAAAAGAAGAGAGTTATGATTTTTTTAAATTGTTTTGTTTTTGCTAGTCTATAGGAACGTTGCGTTATAGTCTCCTCAGGCCATGTCCAAGAAGCGTAACATAGTGGGTACACCACACATTCCTCAGGCCATTTATGTGACTAAATTAGGTATTGAAATCATTTTCTTCAGACCGAAAATTGACCCTTGAGGTACTCCACTTTCTTAAATAGCCTTGTTTAGGGTTGGACCCCGCTCTGCCTGGCTACAACGAAAGAGGAACCCATGTGAAGCTAGACCCGGGTGACGCAGAGTTAGTAGATGTTGTGCACACTTATATGAAGATACTGGGTTATGCTCAACCTCTCGGCCATATTGATTTTTATGCGAATGGAGGACGATACCAACCAGGATGCCCAGATATATACGATATTTGTAAGTTCTTAGATGTTACTAGCCCATACTTTATAGAACTGGAATTATTGTTATAGTCTGTGTGTTTCTTTGAGAAACTACTGTTCGGATTAGGATGTGCTTTCCACAAATAGATAGACTGATTCACGAGTACAGTTTGTGCAAATTTTTTTTTTTATGTTATATATAAATACGCTTTCGCTTCGAAATCTCGATTTTTTTAAATCGAAACCGTTCACTCAAAAATATAGTGAATCACTGACTCTTTTTTCGCGCTTGTGCACGTTGAACAATTTGAATTGAATGATGAGTGTTTCAAGCTCAGTGGATAGCGGCCACCATTCACTGTAATGCAAAATATTCAGAGTGCTGTTGCTAAGCTGGAGTAAGGATACAGCAACAAAGCCTACACAGAACACAACTGACTCCCATCATTCACACAAGCTCTTAGGAGCTTGTGAGGTGTCTCCTCGGAGGCGCCCACCAAAGCAGGTTGGCCTCACGTCAGTGTTTTAAAGCTGTTTTACTTCCTTAGTTCCTCAATAGTGTAAATCTGCATCGGCACGCTTGATGATGACATGATTATGATTATGTTGACCCTCTACGTATTCCCTAAGGAGACTTCTAAGAAGTTCCTAGAAGCTTGTGCGAATTATGAGAGTCAGTTGTGTTCTGTGTAGGCTTTGTTGATGTATCCTTACGCCAGCTAGCAACAGCACTCTCAATATTTGACACGACAGTGAATGGTGGCCACTATTGTCTGAGATCTCCGGTTCGTTCTATCCACTGAGCTTGAAACGCTCATCATTCAATTCAAATTGTTCAACGTGAACGAGCGCGCAAAAGAGTACTGAGTTCACGTCAGTGATTCACTATATTTTTGAGTAAACGTTTTCGATTTATAAAAATTGAGATCGGTTGTGTTTTATGTAGGCTTTGTTAATGTATCTTTACCCAAGCTTAGAAACAGTTCTGTTGATTTTTGACCCAATAGTGAATGGTGGCCACTACTGCCTGACTATAGTCTCCGGTTCATTCTACCCACTGAGCACTCACAATTCAATTCAAATTGGTCAACGTAAACAAGCGTGCCAAAAAGTACTGACTGCACGTCAGTGCTTTTCTATATTTTTTCAAGTTTTTTTTTGACAATTCTGTTCATTACTACAGTCTATTCTTGCAGGCGAACAGAATTGCTATGAATTTTCCTTTAACACCTTACAATATTGGCTCAGCCCAGACCCATGACCTTTGGAAGTAAACCACTCCCAATCAAACACATACTACCTAAAAACAGCCACTTTTCGTCTACGCATGCGCAGTTCATTCATGGCTATTAGTGCTCTCGAAATCACACACCTCACTCCGATTCTCCAGCACCAGTGGTTCGAGAGATATCAAGCTGCAACCCACGGATGCGCGGAGCCTCTACAGTGGATTCTTTGGAGGAACAGCATCCTCCACCTCAAAACCACACTCCTCTCAGACGAAAGCTCCAGTAGTTGAATCACTATTCGTCTGCTCATGCGCAGAACGAAAGTTGTAGGGTGAATTTCAAAATTTGCCCAAGGACCACATCCCCTATGGAAACCACGATATTTTCACGAAACTGGCTTGTACACACATATAATTGACAGGAGGGGGTAATATGGTATTCTACTCCCTCCCCACTCCGTCAAATTTCAGACAAATTTGGAAAAAAATTCAAAAATTCTACAAACCGTTCATACACTTTTTGAGTCGCTTCTCTACTTATTCGATGGGTCTCGTATATACGCAAAGGAAGGAAGGAAAATGCGCAATATGACCTACTCGTCCTAGGACCTATGGTCACAGCCGCCATGGGCGCGGGATTGGGATACGCCCAATCAGCACGCAGCAACAAAAATGCTCACTACAAAAGCAACTACACTCTTGTCCACTAAATGCTCTTGTCGTCTGACATATGTTTCAGAAACAAAGTTTCCATCTTCAAATACGAAGCGTTACTAAAGCATGCAATCAATTTCTACACTTAAGTATGGGTTAACATTACACCCTTAGTCTTAAACCTCCATACTGTGTTCGTATCAAGTCCACAGTGAACTGAAATTAGAATATCAAAGATTCTACTTCCAGTATGGCTTTGGTTTTCGTGACCTGCACCCTCACTGGCAGGAGGAGGCACTATACAAATTCTACTAACTCTGCATGTTAGTTCCCGAGTTGGGGGTACGCAATATATATAATATATATACGGGGGTACGGAACCCGAAGGGGACAAAACCCTTCTAGTCCAGCTTGCGAGCTTTCAACCACTGCCCCTACTAAACCTCTTCCGATAGGGCAGGAAGGGATTCCCTTGGAGGCACCGCTGTCCCGTGGTAGCAATCATAGCATCATTGCTGGGACATGCTTCGGGCACGTACACACTTGCAGATTTTGGACCTTGGAGCCAAGGCCTTGCTGAAGCCAGCTAGGTTAATGCGGGTTAGCCATTCCCGTCGACACTTCTGGAATTGGTATGCATCAGGAGTACCCAGGCAGCGCTCGTACCCGCCGCCCAAATGCATCCTGAACGACATTCCTTTCAACCAGATGTTATCGCCCTCCATATCTGATTCTCCCAGAAGAGAACTCAACATGTCAATTCGGTCTTCTCTTAGAGAAGACCGCCCTGAAAAAGTTTTCCATCCGCTCACACCTTTCACTCGTTTCAATCATCCAGCTAACATCATACGCTCCCAAGTCCATCCCCCAAGCATTTCCTCCAAAAACACACTTCGCTCATCCAAGTATATCTCAAACAGAACACTCAAACTCATCTAAAGACTGAAAATTTGGATATGAGAAAGCTAATAAGACAAGATGGGTGCTACGATTACTCACAGAGAAGTGGGTAGGTGGTTATCTTCTTCTGCGACTACCCTTGTACCTAACAGTTTTATAAAACGTGTGCCGAAACAAGTAGGTACCTACACGTCCGATAACTCATTGTGTAAATTTTATATATTTTCTTTCATTGAGAAGTTGCTATTTTATTTCAGAGTTGAAGATATATTCCGTTAATTAAGTTTTTATATTTGTCAGGGAAAATCGGAGAAAGTTTACACTGCAACCATGCAAGATCGTATCAGTATTTTGCCGAATCTATATTGAATCCGAATGCCTTCAGGTGCAAAAGATGTTCTTCAGTGGAAGAAGCACTTGGTGAAAATTGTTTCGAAGACACTGATATCTATGTGGGTCAAACATCGACATATGAGTAAGTTTGAAACTCTAGGCAGGTATGATGTGAAAATGTCTTTAAATTGATGAAATGTTTTCCAAAAATAAAAAATATCCTTGAAAATATCTTGCTCATGTAGACATTCTCACAGGAAAAAATTATGGAAGTATAAAATTGTTATAGTAATATATTCGTTGAATATTTCAACATTTTTTTCAGGAATGGTCTATATTTTTTTCGCACCAGAAACAGTCCGCCTTTCGCTCCTCCACCATAATATGCTTCAGTGTTACTCTTGTTTCTGTTTATTGTTTTTGTTTCATACTTTGTAAAATAAATGATGAAGTGATAGTATGATGATTGTTTGATTACTCCTTAGGATCCCCTTTTCATCCTCCAGTAAATTTCCTAATATAAAACAGATTACTAACTGTTTTCTGCTCGGAATTGTCCATTTCACATACACCTAACCGTGATTTATTCAGAAATCACAATTATTACTTCTGCTGATAAGTTCCCGGTCAGATTCATAGATGGCGCCACAAATACAAGATTAAAATTTTCGCCTTCAAAAGGTGATTTTGAAATTTGTATGCAGTCTGATGTTCGGTTCGAAAGTTACAGTGATTTCAATGGAACAAGTTTTTTTCTATCAAAACAATGGAAAAAAATTGGTTCAAGCCCTGTGGACAGGAGGTTTTTGGCGCTCTTGTTCAAACAGAAAAATTATATCTCCGAAAGTATTGGTTTCTCAGAGTTGGGAATTATATCAATGGATTCCTGTGATAGAAATGCATAATGAAATAAATTAAATTTAAAAAAATGGGTTCAAGCCCTGTGGACAGGAGCTTTCTTGCGCTCTAGTTCAAACAGACAAATTATATCTCCGAAAGTATTGGTTTCTCAGAGTTGAGAATTATATCAATGTATTCTTATGATAGAACTTCATCATAAAGGAAATTCAATTCAAATAATAGTTTATTTATCAAGATTAAATGAGCAATCTGAGAATGAGAACTGCACCATGGAAGAAACCAAATTAAAATAGCTGAAATGAATTTGACTCTCTCTTATAGAACACGATGAAATGTACGAGTATGAACACAGATCATATAATAAAGCTTAGATAGAATAATTATAGCATTCTGTGAAAACATAGTTGTACGATTCATTATTGAAATTTAGAACTTCATCTTAGCAGAAATTTGAATTCAAACATCATAGAAGAATTTAAATTCAACAAGAGTGCCAAAAATTATCAATCCAAAACCAATAGACGAATTCTACCCGAATTTGTGTGTCTCATGAACATCTATGAAATTACTCAAATGCATTAAAGATGATGAAGGGTCCCGAAACAGAATATAAAGAAATATAATCGATATATTGTTCTTTTCATTTGGTATTTTTCTTTTTATTTATAATATAATAATCTCTCACAATTATTCATTTTGAATTGGCACAAATACTCAGATATATAATAATAGCTTATAAGATAATTATAAATTATACGAATGGCTTCATTCTTCATAATAAAAGAATTAATTTCAGTTCAGAAAATATTAAATGGTAAATAAAATAAGTTATAAACATAAATTTGAATACTTATTGTGAATAGTGATGATTGAGGTAGGCAACAAACTGTTTCGAAGAATGAAACCAATCTTTCCTCACTTGCGGAACACTAGACTGAAATAAAATAAGGACAATAAATTAGATACAATGATATTACACTACCCTCCAAGGAGCAGGAGCTCGTATCCTCGTGAAGTCGTTATTGGTGGTTGCTGCTTGAGACTCAGCACCCAGATGGTTCAAGGACAACACTTTGGAAACGATATTCAGGTTTTCTTGCTGCTTACCTTGGCCTAAGCCAGTATGCAATAGAAGATTATTGAACCTCTGATTCAAAAATGGCTGATCTACAGAATACTGCACTGTATTGTATTGATTTAAATTATTCGGATTGCTGAATCCAAAGTTGTTTCTTATTGACTGCGATGTTTGTGACCCTTGCTGAGGAGAGATGGAATTGCTGCTGAATCCAAAGTTGCTTCTTAGTGACTGCGATGTTTGTGATCCTTGCTGAGGAGAGATGGAGTTGCTGTTGAATCCAAAGTTGCTTCTTAGTGACTGCGATGTTTGTGATCCTTGCTGAGGCGAGATGGAGTTGCTGCTGAATCTATTACCACTAAGGAAGTTATTACTGGCCTGCTGAGTATTATATCTGTTGTTATTCAGAAAGTTTCCAGTGCCAGATTCTTGTCTCAGAATCCTAGAACCATGGGATGATGCTACAGAGTTTCTGAATGGGGTGATTTGTGATGATGCGAAAGGAAGATTCTGATTAGCCGCAAATATGTTTGAAGAAATGGGTGATGGTTGGTGGAATATCGAGGTGATTTGAGTCGAAGGTAGACTTTGAAATACACCAGAATTCTGGGCAAAACTGACAAGAGGACCCAAGGAATTCTGAGCTGTATTTACTGAAGGTACTATCGAATTCTGTATAGTATTCAGCGGAGTTGATGGAGCCAATGTGGACTGAGATCTTGTCAAGAAAGATTGGCTGCTTTCTATTGGTCTAGAATCAATGCCGATACTATTTAGCCCCCTAAATTGACTGAAAGTTAGAGGATAGGGAGTTCTGAAGTCCACAGGATTCTTGATTGGTAAAATCTGTGCATTTGGCGGTAAGGAACTAACAACAGGTTGAACGAATCCGACACTTGGCTGTATTGAGAAAAATGTTCCTACATTCCTACCGGAACTCCTGAAATTGTCATTAATATTAGTTTGAAATACAGGTTTGGCTGTTGTGGTTAAGGGTTGTACAGGAACAAAGGATTGAACATTGAATAATCTTGTTTGTTCCTCCAACAGTTTCTTTTGTTGTTCCAACAACTTTTGTTCATAAAGTAGCTTTTGCTCTATGATAAATTTTTCTTGCTCTTCCCTGAGTTTTGTGAGTCTTTGGATTTCCTCCCTAAGATTCGATTGCTTAGCTCTCAATTCTACTTCTTGTCTCACTTCGAGTTCTCTCTGTTGCTTCAGTACTTCTCTCTCAAGTTCTTCTTGGTTCTTCACACTTGTTTCCGGCTGGTTTTCAGTGGTATTAGTTGTAACTCTTCCTTGTTTGTAAATTGGCACAACACTGCTTGGTAAACCCTTTTCGTCTTGATGCACAGTGAAAGCAGCGACTAGAGGTGCCGAGAAAAATTGGAGGCTCTCAACATTTGCTTCACTTTCTTCGGTTGAAGAAGTAGGTTTTATTGTTGTTGTGGATTGTTCAAACTTTGATTTTTTCGATTTTCCTACCACAGTCAGAGAATTTAATTGTGCGCCACCTGTTCTAGTTTTGGATTTTTCTGATTTAGCAGAAGCGAAGCTGTTGGATGCGCTCGCTATTATTTGCTCTGGAGTGTCAGAGACGTTCAGGTCCTCGGTTTCGTAGATGGTTTTGTGCGTACCTTTGCTCTTTTGGACCACGACGGAATGCTTTGGTTTTGAGGTGGTCTTCTTCACGGTTATAGTCATATTAATCGGTTCGGTTGAGGTGAAGAATGATAAAGATGATGCTGATGCTTTCTCAACGCTTTTATCCCTGCTGTCCAGATGGGTTATTATGTTGACGTAGTCATTGCTATTCCGTTGAACGTTTTCTTTCTCCTCATTTTCTAGTTCGACCAGGGCCTTCAGCAGGGCTTTGCGAAGGTTTGTATCCAGGTTGATAGGTGATTTCGTGGAGGAGGGTGCAATTATGATCTCATTGTTTTCATCTTCCGAAGGTGAACCGGATCCAATTAATGAAAGGAGGATAACCAATGCCTAAAAAATTAAAGGAGATATTTGTTAATGATAACTTCAAATAGTTGAGTTCAAAATATTCAACAGTGGTTTTCAAAGATATTTAGAGTGGAATAAACCAAATATTACATGAAAAACTTATCAACAAACAATGTCATCTTTTCAGTATGTTTCTGATTAGTTAGTAGTACTAAACTACTACTAACCCTGTAGTGGTATTTTCCAAGCCCACAGAAGGGTTCTGGTCTAGGAGGTGTTACCCTGGAGGCTCTTTTCGCAAGTTCATCGGCCTTCTCATTTCCTTCAATACCGCAGTACCCTTGCAACAAGGGCGGCTGGCGAGGGAGGGCTACGAAGCGGCGCCCTCCCTAGAAAAATGACGTACATGCATGAACAATTAGTTTGTATATTTCATATTCATGCTCTCAAGCTGCTTTCAATTAAAATTCAAACATTTTTACCAAGTAACCATCTATATTTCACAACAATTGGATTTGTGTTGAGCGTACGCATAGACAAGGTATACTTTGAGCGTCCGCATTATGCCGGGCTGAATCTCGATCGCCCAAGCGAAATCGCCAGTTACCATGGAAACGGCAATCGTTCTCACTCAAGTCGGGTCCAGACGGGTGTAACGCGTAATGTAAAGCTAAATTTACTAAATTGCGCAACTACCCTGAAGATTGCGAGTCCCTATCTCCTTTCTCTCAGGAGTTATCGAGGCAACGGTCACCCATCCAGCTACTGAACTCACACAAGGCTGCTCAGATATCCAACAATATGGATCCTGTCGTGTTCAAACTTGGATCTTGGTAGTAGAGATAGGTTTGAAGGCTCTCGCAAAATATCTGCCATGTCGGATGAATGGTTTCTGATATATAGCATTTTTATCAATGATTTTTAAAAACATTTCTAGTGATACGATTTGCAAGAATTTTCGCATTGGCATTCTTCAACCAATAATCATCTTTAAATTGGATCGGTTTTTGTATTTTTCGAGTTATTAAGGAAATAACAACCAAACTTCAGATGGGTATAACTCCAAAACTGTTTGGCCGATTATGCTTATAAATTAACCTAAATGTCACATTCAGATGCACAACCTAACCTGAAAATTTCAAGTCGCTATCTCTTTCCGTTCTCAGGTTATCGTGACATAAAAAATATTTTTTTATAATTTTTTTTTTAATTTTTCTAGTGATACGATTCTCATAAAACGTGCTTAGGTTTATATTCTATAACTATTCACCAAATTTCAATTCGATCGGATTTATATTGGTTGAAAATAAAATTATTACTCGGAAACCATTGGGCCGATTATGCCCATTAACGAATTTGTCCGTCGTATTGGGATGCGCCACATACCCTGAAAATTTCAAGTCGCTAACTCTTTTCGTTCTCAAGTTATCGTGGCAAGGGCCGGACGGCCGGCTGGCCGGACGGACAGAATCAAATTTGACCTCGAATTCTTCATCAGGGAGTGAAACCCAATCGTTTGAGACCATTCTCGGCGAAAAATTCCAAAAATTACGGACATTTGGGCAAAATGATAACGCGATATTCCCTGGAACATACGCGCAAAATAGAGAAAAGTGGACGTCGCATATTCCATTTTTCTATTCACGCCTTATACGTCGATTGAGCTGAAATTCGGTTCTCGATTGTAAAATGGTGGCTCAAAGTTATGTGCGGAATTTCATAATATGAGATGAAGTATACAATTTTCCAAGAATTAAAATTTAACCTTTAACCGATCAAATTACTCTTAATAATGTTATATTCACCTCTACAGACCACATTAGTTAGGTTAGAATCAGTCGCTTGGCGGGAGATCCATATTCAAATTTTTTAACAAGGAATTTCAAATTTGAGATGAAACCACCCTATTTAAAAGAGAATGTTAGTACAGAGACAACAAGTATTGGGTACCTTCATCATTAGTGTATGTTTTCATGTTATTTCCACATTAAAATCTACTTCTATTTATTCTTAAATCAAAATTGAAACCATTCTAGTTCCAAAGATTTCCGTATGTCGTAGATGACGTCTGTTGTGCGTCATTACAAGGCTGATTTAGGGTTATGTTATTATTTTTGATTGATTTCGAGTGAGCTAAGACATACGTCAATCGAATTTGGTGAACACTTTTATATTTATTAATTATTTTGGAAATATACAATTTTGTTATGAAAACTTGATTCTAGATGGTTGAGAAAGGTTCACAGAATCTATAAAGTATCTAAAAACAGGCGAGAAATTCGCGTAAATTTTAGGTCCATACTAAATGCATGGGGAATTCAGTGCTCGGATCCACGGATGGATCGTAATTCAAATTTCCCGCCTAACCTAACTAATGTGGTCTATAGCCACGTACCCTGAAATTTGCAAGCCGCTATCTCTTTCTGTTCTCAATTTATCGTAACAAGAATCAAATTTGCCCTCATATTCTTCATCAGTGAGTCGAACCTAATCGTTTATGACCATCTTCGTCAAAAATTTCGAAAAGTGCAGACATTTGGGCAAAATGATTGCACGATGTTCCCCAGAGGATGGGCACAAAAATTACGTTAAGTTAGACAATACATATATTGATACCGAATTATTGGAAAATATTGGGTCGATATGTTTCGCGTGAGTTCTCAAAATTATAAATCTCTAGTGCTATACGCAGAGTTTTATATTTAGAATTCAATTCTTGGACTTGTATTTTGACTGAATTTTGTTTTGGAATAGTATTCTCGGTAAAAACGAACAAAAAAGTTATGCTTATTCTAATTACTACACTTCAGGGATTCTATCGAAATATCATCTTAAAATTCAACGGTTTTTTTCTGGGTTTTCTCTCCCAAACTCTGATAAATATCTATAAAATAAAAATTAATTATTTTGTGATTTGCTTCTGCGTAAGAAACACAGGATATTTGTCAGAAGCAATCAATTGAACAATGTTGCCTAACAAACAACAACGAAACAACATCAACGAAGAAACAACTATATCGTAACGTTTCGGAGTCTATATCAGACTCCTTCTTCAGACGCTCAATGAAAATCGAGAGAATTATTTTGTTGATAGTTATTTGGTGAAATTCAAGAATTGTCACATTGACAGTATTTAAAAATCATAGCTAACATAGTTTTACTTCGCATAGAAATTTCCAAGTTCCAACTCCTTTTTCAATAAATTTAGCCAAATATGGTCAATACCAATTGAGCAATTTGCAAGATTGCATTCTCTGTTCAATAAAATACAAGTTGACTCCTTAAGTTTCCTTTTCATAAAATCAGGTTCTGTCATTAGAATCTTTGTATTACTCCAATCCATCATGTGATCTCCTTGGATTGTACATACATGTTCTGCTATTTTTGATTTATGTATGTCTCTATTTCTCAAGTTATTCTTATGCTCTGACTTTCTTACTTCTAGTGGTCTTTATGTTTCTCCTGTGTATGATTTACCACAAATACAAGGACCAAAAACCAAACTTTATTTTCCAGTTGATTAGATTGCAGAGAAAGCTGTTGAAGATATAGAGAATTCTCTCCGAATGGCAGATACGAGGCATCATAATAGAAGATTTGTTCACAATTAAAAGTCATCAGCTATTAAAAATTATGGATTTCATGATTCTGCATCGGTTTCATTTATGCTAATACAATAAATGTATAAATAACGAAAGACGCTTCTTACGATTTTCACATAACTTTCACTAGTTGATCTATACATATTAGTCTCTTCTTGGTTGCGACCTAGACCAACAACATGATGAACCAATGTCGTGTGACTGGAATAAATTATAATGTTAGACTATAATGAGTTAGGCTAATACATATTTATGAAATTATCCGCCAAAGATGGATTAGTTATGAAATACATCGGCGTGATGCATATAAGAGGAAGCAGAGAATAATGACCGGAAGGATATATCTGCCTGACAACCTGATATTTAATCTCATTTTGTTTATTTTTTGGTGATCAGGAATTGCAGAATACACAATAATGCAAAGGATTTTCAATAGAAATATATTTAAATATGAATGCATACTTCAACGTTTTTCACGATTTATCAACGTCAAAACGGCAGACAAGGTCGACATTTTTGCGCGTATGTTCTGATGGGAAACATCACGTTATCATTTTGCCCAAATGTCTGTAATTCTCAAATTTTTCGCCGAAAATGGTCTCAAACGATTGGGTTCCACTCCCTAATGAAGAATTCGAGGTCAAATTTGATTCTGTCCATCCGGCCGGCCGTCCGGCCGTTGCCACGATAACTTGAGAACGGAATGAGATAGCGACTTGAAATTTTCAGGGTAGGTGACGTATCCCAATACGACGGACAAGTTCGTTAATGGGCATAATCGGTAATTATATTAACCTTTTTGAAAATATTCTGGAGTTTCTTTTCGGATGGAACGTGGACGCGTGGAAACCTTTTACCGTTTTTATTTCTTTCGTTAGGGTTTTGTTACTGAAGAGATTTTTATGTTCATGTTTGTTGATAATTTTCTGAACTAATTGATGACTATACCCGTTTCTTTCGGCAATTTGGAAAATCATTTTTCTTTCTTTCTTGAAATTTACATTGCTTAGCGGAATATTAAATAACCGGTTAACGAGGAAATGTAAGCTGGCTGTTTTATTTGACCAGGCAGCTACCGAATCAGACGAAATGTAAATATCGGAATTAGTAGGTTTTCTAAAAATGTCAAAACTAATTAAATTTGTGTTATCTCTGGATATTTTTAAATCTAAAAATGATAAGTAGCCGTCCTTTTCCATTTCGAAGGTGAACTTAATAGATGGGTATTTACTGTTTAAGGCCATAGTAAATTCGTTAATATCAAAATTTTCATCAACAATTGCAAATATAGGGCTATATATTGGGCTAGATACGTAGATGACATATTTGCAATTGTTGATGAAAATTTTGATATTAACGAATTTACTATGGCCTTAAACAGTAAATACCCATCTATTAAGTTCAACTTCGAAATGGAAAAAAATCTGCTGTTGCAAATCATGTTTTAACAACTGGCCACTCAATTTCAGAAAATTCCGTCAAATTCCAATAAAGCGTACCTAGGAACAATTAGGGGTATCGAAATATATAAAAAAAAATGGGTTCAAGCCCTGTGGACAGGTGCTTTCTGGCGCTCTTGTTCATACAGACAAATTATATCTCCGATAGTATTGGTTTCTCAGAGTTGCGAATTATATCAATGGATTCTTATGAAAGAACTCCATCTTAGCAGAAATTGAATTCAAACATCATAGAAGAATTTAAATTCAACAAGAGTGCCAAAAATTATCAATCCAAACCAATAGACGAATTCTACCCAACAACGAACTCATCCGAGATATTCATTCCTCAATTCTATGATGTACGATAATATCTTTCCTCAAATCCACTCCAATACACCAATATTCCAGTTTCGTTTTTACTGGAGATATTCTAAACATAATATTATTAACTTACCATTACCATTCCCATCATCATATGGATTGACCATCGGCATGAAAATGTCAACCAACAAAAAATATGATATTATATTATAATTCTCATAATTCTACGATTGCTAGAATGAATTAGACAACGTCATGTCTCAGGAAAATAAGTTGACATTATAACAATTCATAGAATACACACAGAATAATTATATCATTCTGTGAAAACATATAGAAATACGATTTATATTGAAATTTAGAAAAATCATATCTCCGAAAGTATTAGCTTGTTAGAGTTAAACATGATATCAATGGATTCTTATGGTGAAACTGCATATTGAAAAAAATTTAATCCGGAATTTGTTATGTAAAAAAAATTTTTTTTTTTGTTACTCCGAAACCATCTGTCCGATTTTGCCCAATAACGAACTTGCCGAGATATTTATCTCCCAAACCTACTCTGAAAATTTCAACTGTCTAGCTCATTCCGTTCGAGAGTTATCGTGCCTACGGCCGTCCGTCCGCACTCTGTTCCGAGGAACAAGAGCGCCAAAAAGGATATTTTACTCAATAATGACCTAACCCCTATTAACAACCAATTATTCTCACTAATTGGTTTATGACTAAGGGATATGATGTTAACCCCTACTGGAATGTAGAAATTGTTGATTGCATGCTTTAGTAACGCTTCGTCTTTGAAGATGGAAACTTTGTTCCGAAACATATGTCAGACGACAAAAAAAAGTAGTGGACAAGCGTGTAGTTTATTTCATAGTGTTCATAATAAGTCCACAGTAAACTCAAAATAGAATATCCAACAAAATAAAACCAGTGGATTTTTTCAGGCACATCACCCGAATCTCGAACACTCCAGGTAAACCGTTGAATGTTAATTAGATCCTATTCAGATCCGATACAATGATATTTAAAGCGTTTTGTTTTCACCTACCTACTCAAAGTCATACGGCACGATTTATTGCCAAGTATTTCGAGGCTCAAGATCGACCTAGACAATGCGGAGAAAGTGTGAATCCTGCTACGAGGATTTTCTCTCATACGCATACTGGATATCAACGTATGCCCATGGGCAAGATCAATTTCATTGATGCTCTCCGAACCGAACCTGTCGCTGAAGATGATGCAACATACACAGCTGTTTGTCACTGATCAGTGATTTATCTGGAAGACCTTTTGTGTTTCGGGTCGATTTTTGCAACCTTTGCAATCGAATAAGCGCTGCTTATTTCAAAATAAATTTAGCAGTCTGATTGTTCCCTGATTCAATTCAATTCAATTCAATTTATTGGGAAAAAACACATTTAAAAAAAAATGGGTTCAAGCCCTGATCAAACGAGAAATCTGAGAATGAGAACTGCACCATGGAAGAAATCAAATTAAAATAGCTGAACTGAATTTGACTCTCTCTTATAGAACAGGATGAAATGTACGAGTATGAACAAAAATCATATAATAAAGCTTAGATAGAATAATTATAGCATTCTGTGAAAACATAGAAGTACGATTCATTATTGAAATTTAGAAAAATCATATCTCCGAAAGTATTAGCTTGTTGGAGTTGAAAATGATATCGATGGATTTTAATGGTGAAACTGCATCTTAAATAAAATTGAATTTGAAATTTGTTGCTTAAAAAAAAATTTTTTTTTCGTTACTCCGAAACCATCTGGCCTATTTTGCCCAATAACGAGCTTAACCGAGATATTCATCCCGCTAACCTACTCTGAAAATTTCAACTGCCTAGCTCATTCCGTTCGAGAGTTATTGTAGAAAAAAATTTTTAAAATTCAGAAAAAAAATTTTTTACACTTTGCGGTAACCTAGTCAATAAAAAAAAATTGGTTCAAGCACTGACGTGAACTCAGATGCTTTTGCGCGTATGTTCTATTGTCCATTCTTCTGTATTGGACACCCTTAATCGAATTTACCATGGTAAATTATGTTGTCCATTCTCCTGTATTGGACACTCTTAATTCGAATTTACCATGGTAAATTCGAATTAAGTGTCCAATACAGGAGAATGGACAACATAATTTACCATGGTAAATTCGATTAAGGGTGTCCAATACAGAAGAATGGACAATAGAACATACGCGCAAAAGCATCTGAGTTCACGTCAGTGCTTGAACCAATTTTTTTTAAATTTTCTGGGGGTACGGTTCTTAAAATTTTTTTTTTCGTCATTTTTTTCAAATTTTGTAGGGGAACGGTTCTTACAAAATTTTAAACACGTCTTTATGTTGATTTGCTTCTACTAGTTACCAAGCACCAATTCGATCGAATATTTATTTTTTGAGTTATTAAGGAAATAATATTCCAGGTGGGTATAACTCGGAAACCGTTAGACCGATTATGCCCAAAAATGAACCCAACTCTCCCTTTCGGATACGCAACCTACCCTGAAAATTGCACGTCCCTATCTCCTTTCGTTCGAAAGTTATCGAGGTAACGGTCACCCATCTACTGAACCCACACAAGAATGCTCGCATCTCCAACAATATTTAACCGATCGTATTAAAACTTGAAACTTGGTAGTATAGTTAGGTTATGAAGGCTCTTGCAAAATTTCAGCAATTTCAAACGAATAGTTACTGATATATAGAATTTTTGTTTTTTATTTTCAAAGATTTATTAAAAATTTTCTACAAATGTTATCCTCACCAAATTCTGCAAACATTTTCGCGATGGCATTCTACAACTAATAACAATGTTTGAATTCAATCGGTTCAGTATTTTTCGAGTTAATGAGGAACAAAAAACCACCAAATTCCAGAAAATTTCAGATGGCTATAACTCTAAAACCGTTTGGCCGATTATGCTCATAAATAAACTGAAATGTCGCGTTCTGGTGCACATCCTAACCTGAAAACTTCAAGCCGTTATCTCATTCCGTTCTCAAGTTATCGTGACAAAAAAAATATTTTTTAATAATTTTTTTAAAATTTTCTAGCCATACGATTCGCACAAAATTTCACAAACGTGCTTAGGTTTATATTCTACAACTACCCACCAAGTTTCAATTCCATTGGATTTATATTGGTTGAAAACAAAATTATTACTCGGAAACCACTGGGCCGATTATGCCCATTAACGAACTTGTCCGTCGTATTGCGATGCGCAACCCACCCTGAAAATTTCAAGTCGCTAGCTCTTTTCGTTCTCAAGTTATCGTGGCAACGGCCGGACGGCCGGCCGGACAGAATCAAATTTGACCTCGAATTCTTCATTGGGGAGTCGAACTTAATCGTTTGAGACCATTTTTTTCAAAAAATTCGAAAGTTACAGACATTTGGGCGAAACTATAACGCGATGTTCCCCAGAACATACGCGCAAAAACTCCACATGCGTATAAAGGTCATGATTCTACAATTTGATGCTAAATATCAGATAGATCGAGTGATCGGTTTCGGAAATATTCATAAAAAATGTGTTTTACTAAAATCGGCCATAGCTCCGAAACCGCTTGATGGATTTCGCCCATTAACGAACTCGTCCGAGATATTTACGCTCCAAACCCACCTTGCAAATTTCAATCATCTGACTCTTTTCGTTCGAGAGTTATCGTGCTAACGGCCGGACAGACGGCCGGACCGGACGGCCAGAATTGAATTTGACCTCGAATTCTTCATCAAGGAGACGAACCCAATCGTTTGAGACCATTTTCAGAAAAAAATAAAAAAAATACAGGCATTGTGACGAAATGATAGCACGCTGTTCCTTGCGGAACACGCGCGCAAAAATTGAATTGGAAATTTGTAATGTAAAAAAAAATTTTTTTTCGTTACTGCGAAACCATTCAGCCCAATAACGAACTTAACCGAGATAATGAGATATTTATCTCCTAAACCTACAGCCGGCCGGCCGGACCGGACGGACAGAATCGATTTCGACCTCGGATTCTTGATCAGTGAGTCGAACCAAATCGTTTGAGACCATTTTCAGCCAAAAATTCGAAAATTACATACATTTGGGCAAATTGATATGCACTCAGTTCCGAGGAACTAGAGCGCCAAAAACGTAACCCCATAGCGGGGCTAATTGAAAATGAGCGCATTATATTTTTTTTTTCGAAAATTAGCGGCAGCTAGAATTTATGTGTGATTCTGTGTTTTTGAGTGATTCTTTTTACACGAAATTTCATCTGAGTAATTTTTATTTTGCAAAAAAACTTCATAATTTGAAAATCGCAGTATGAAGTTACCAAAAAGTTTTATCAAGTAGCCCCGTTTCACGGTACGTAGCTGCACTGAGTGCCACTTTCCTCTTTGGTGAAGCTTTGGGCGATGACGTGCCTATCTCTAATCACGTTGGAATATTTGTTGATGTTCAATCGATGAATATTTCTCCGAGTGTATTTAGCTTAGAAAAGCAGTGACTGAGTGACATGAAGTACATTTTAAGTGATAAATCAAATCTTATTTTGCCGAGAATTTATGAAACTACCGCCATAAATTCCTCAAAAAGCGCATTCTTCTGTACGACATTCAGATTCCGTTTTACAATATTATAAAACATAAATTCGCCATTTGGGTTGTATCTGAAAAATCGTGTTGGAATTCATATCTGACGGTATTTTCTTTCTATCTCTCAGCTTTTTCATGATATCACGTTTGACCTTTGCGAACTAGCATCGCAATTTTCTGCGAGACACACCCTATAGGTAGTTAACTGAATTCATTGTCTATCAGTTGTAACCACTCAAACAAAATTCGTCGCATTCGTAGAAGCGCCTCAGGTGGAGTGAAAGTTCAAAAATTATGTTTGTTATGTACCACCAGAGTAACCGTTGAATTTTACCAGAATCGTTTTACTAGAAGAGAAATAATTTTTTTAGCGCGTATGTTCTGGGGAACATCGCGTTATCATTTTGCCCAAATGTCGGTAACTTTCGAATTTTTCGACGAAAATGGTCTCAAACGATTTAGTTCGTCTCCCCAATGAAGAATTCGAGGTCAAATTTGATTCTGTCAGACCGTTGCCACGATAACTTGAGGACGAAAGGAGCTAGCGACTTGAAATTTTCAGGGTAGGTGGCGCATCCCAATACGACGGACAAGTTCGTTAATGGGCATAATCGGCCCAGTGGTTTCTGAGTAATAATTTTGTTTTCAAGCAATATAAATCCGATCGAATTGAAACTTGGTGAGTGGTTGTAGAATATGAACCTAAGCACGTTTGTGAAATTTTGTGCGAATCGTATGGCTAGAAAATTATTAAAAAATTATTAAAAAATATTTTTGTTGTCACGATAACTTGAGAACGTAAAGAGATAGCGGCTAGAAGTTTTCAGGTTAGGATGTGCATCAGAACGCGACATTTCAGTAGTTTATGAGCATAATCGGCCAAACGGTTTTAGAGTATAGCCCTCTGAAATTTGGTTGTTTTTTGTTCCTCATTAACTCGAAAAATACTAAACCGATTGAATTCAAACATGGGTATTAGTTGTAGAATGCCGACGCAAATATACTTGCAAAATTTCGTGAGGATAGGATTTGTAGAAAATTTTTAAAAAATCATTGAAAATTGAAAAAAGAAATTCTATATATCAGTAACTATTCGTTTGAAATTACTGAAATTTTGCAAGAGCCTTTATAACCTAA
This sequence comes from Halyzia sedecimguttata, assembly GCA_937662695.2. Taxonomy (NCBI): domain Eukaryota; kingdom Metazoa; phylum Arthropoda; class Insecta; order Coleoptera; family Coccinellidae; genus Halyzia; species Halyzia sedecimguttata. Next base: position 99,790,152 of record OW569413.2, on the reverse strand, counting down.
CTCTACTGACAAGTTTCAAGTTTAAACACCATCGGTTAAATATTGTTGGAGATTCGAGCAGCCTTTTGTGAGTTCAGTAGATGGGTGACCGTTGCCTCGATAACTTTCGAACGAAAGGAGATAGGGACTTGCAATTTTCAGGGTAGGTTACGTATCCAAATAGGATAGTTGAGTTCGTTTTTGGGCATAATCGGTCAAACGGTTTCCGAGTTATACTCATCTGGAATATTATTTCCTTGACAACTCAAAAAATAAAGATTCGATCGAATTGAAGCTTGGTAACTAGTAGTAGAAAATTAACATAAAGACGTGTTTAAAATTTTGTAAGAACCGTACCCCTAACAAATTTTTAAAAAATCACGAAAAAAAAATTTTAAGAACCATTCCCCTAGAAAATTTCAAAAAAATCAAGCACTGACGTGAACTCAGAAGCTTTTGCGCGTATGTTCTATTGTCCATTCTTCTGTATTGGACACCCTTAATCGAATTTACCATGGTAAATTATGTTGTCCATTCTCCTGTATTGGACACTTAATTCGAATTTACCATGGTAAATTCGAATTAAGGGTGAGTTCAGCAAAATAGGCCAAATGGCTTCGGAGTAACGAAAACAAATTTTGTTTTCACTTACAAATTTCAAATTCAATTTTTTTTAAGGTGCAGTTTGACCATGAAAATGCATTTATATTATTTTCAACTCTAACAAGCTAATAATTTCGGAGATATGGTTTTTCGAAATTTTAATAATGAATCGTACTTGTTTTCACAGAATGCTATAATTATTCTATCTATGAATTATTATATGATCTGTGTTCATACTCGTACATGTCATCCTGTTCTATAAGAGAGGGTCAAATTCATTTCAACTATTTTAATTTGATTTCTTCCATGGTGCAGTTCTCATTCTCAGATTGCTCATTTAATCTTGATAAATAAACTATTATTTGAATTGAATATCCTTTATAATGCAGTTCTATCATAAGAATACATTGATATCATTCCCAACTCTGAGAAACCAATACTTTCGGAGATATGATGTGTCAAAGTTTGAACAAGAGCGCCAAAGCTCCTTTCCACAGGGCTTGAACCAATTTTTTTGTTAGCTATCGTAATTGGAACTGCTGTGTTTGTTTCTCTTGTGCGATTCAATGGCATTTATATAATTATTGTATGTAATTTTTCATTATTATTTATATAATTATTAGAGATAACTGTAGTACTTTGCATGTACTACTGATAATATTTTAAATAACAGTTTCTATACCACAACATATATTTGTTGAAATAATTATTATAATCACTCATTTTGTTTATATTTAGTTGTAATATTAACACAAGGGCGTAGCCAGGGGGGGGGGGGGGGGGTTGGGGGTTCAAACCCCCTCCAAAATGTTATTTTTCTCTTAAAAAAAATGACCCTTACTCCCCCAAAACCCCCCCCGAAATTAATTCCTATTTCAAAACCCCCCCCCGAAATTAATTCCTGGCTACGCCCTTGTATTAACACTCAATTAGGTTATGTGTTATGTTTTTATATTTGTAAAAGCTGCCGTTGCGATTTCGTCGCTCCATGAAAAGGATAGAAGGTAAAATGTCACGTGAGCACTCATCGTTGCGATTTCATCGTCTCTTGATTTTTCACCTTTACTCTTGAATTTTCGGAAACAAAATTTATAGTCAAAGTAAAAGGTGTATTGAGTGATAACGCACACCATGACTCTTATGTCGACCATGAAATGGACGAAAAGCTCCATAAGTTTCGTGAGCTTAACTTGTGCAAGTGTTAATCTATTGATGATTAAAATGGAAAATCCAAGATGCATATGGAATAACATGTATTCTATGTAACATATAATAAGTATTCTATGCATCTATGCAAACCTTTCAGGCCCCGTATACTCGACGTTCGTAGAGATGAGTATTATCATGCGAGAACTCCTACAGGAAATCTCATCTCACTTCTCCCTCACTATTTAGTAGTAGAGAATAGTATATTCTAAAACAAGTTGCAGAATGGGCTCCTATTAAAACACGAATGCAAAATTCGAAAACGAGCGACGAAGGAGCGAGTTTTCAATAGCATGAGTGTTGGAATTGCCTTCTGCAACAAGTATTAGACGATATTTTCTCTATTTCAGGCAAGTTTTGTGAAATACTGTTGAAATTCAATGAAAATTTCGGATTGTACATCCTAGTGACTTTTGTATTGTATCTTGGTAGTTGGTGTGACTGTTACGAAAGTTGACAGATTACGGAATTTGAATTTGAAACGTACGTAGGGCATGGAGATCAGATTTAAAACAGTTTCCTAATAGCATGAATGATTCAAAATTAGCAAGAAGGAAATCTGGAGTAGGTACCATATTTTTTAATGAAAATAAAGCTTTTCCTCAACAATTATTTCACTGTATCCAGATTATATTGTATTGTCAATTGACGTGTGTTGAAATTCGATAGTATCGAATGTCAGTGCTGACTACCACAAAACGAAAAATATAACTAGAAACAATGCGGGAATAAGTTCATTCCAGCACTGTTTTCAGTGCTGGAATGGACTCATTACGATACTGAAATAGAGAAACACATTTCAACCGACAATTCACATACGGAGTTTGCACAGAGTCACTGACGTGATAAATCTTGTAGGAGAGATCTCTCTCAACATTTCCTGAATAGGGGAGGGGCCCTGAACACAAATGTCAAAGTACTCTCACTTTAACAAACGTCATTCAAAAGATATCCCTATCGAAGGATCTCATACATATTAGTGTTCTGTGATGTCAAACAGATAAAACCACTAAAATCCAATTAATTACTTAGCAAAAGCATTTCAAATCGTTCAATAGGGCCAATGAACAAAAATTACAAGACTCTACAGTTAGGGGGAATGCAAGGTATCGATTTTTAAGTAGAAATGTGTTGAAAATGTTATATTATTTGCTATTGATAATACTCAACTCAACAGTTCTTCTATTGAAGCAGTTCCGGAAGTTTCAGGTAATCGGTGAAAATTTAACATATATGTAGCTGGAGATTCCATGAAGATATGAAAAATAGAAATCCGATCGATTAAATGTCCAACTAATTCTTACGAATGCGAATGGGCGAAATGATAAAAATATTCCATTCATTCGAAAATTATACTAGAAAACTTCACCGGTATGCAAAATATCCGTTTAATCATCTGGCACTTCCTCAATCTGATCAATAAAGTGGATTTTTTCTCTTGGAAATTGGAATTTTGTTTTGGTGATCAATTAGATTTTTCAGATGAAAGTTTATTGCTTTCACTGATCCGGTTGAGATTGGTATCATTAGAGGTCGAGAAAAAATACAATTTCCTGCAATTACCTCTACAATATCTCGAGATGTATGTTATAATTGGACTGCTTGCTTACAATCTATTTTCTCATAGTTGAAGCTTAGGAAGACAACGAGAAAAAAGAAATTAATTGTGGAATTCTCACCGTTGCAGTGTGATAATAGTACCCCACACACGGTAGAATTATTCGTTGAATGAAAAATAAGATTTTACCTAAACAGCTTGAAGAATTCGAGTGCAGTATTCACAAAATTGTTCATAATATACATATGGGTAAATACGTAATATTATCTTGAAAGCATGTGAACAGAATCTAGAAGTTATCGAATGCCAAAAATCAACACTTGGAGTCAATGTGCAAAATTAAATAACTGATGGGGAAATGGCTGAGATCAGCAATATTGAAGGTTAGGATTGTGGTCAAACAAACAATAATAACGAATAACGTGCACTCATCTAGGTCATAGCCATCTTCATATACAGGCCCAGAACATGTTTTAATGGAAACATACGCTTTATGTTACGCCATTAAAAAGTCGGTTTGTTATCAAAGGTTGAATTATAATATATTTCGCGAATTAGTGCAATACAGTGATATCGGTTCTATGGTTAAATAGTGCTTGATTATTAAATAGTGTGTAGTTAATTTTCCTTTGGATTATTTTTTAATTGGGGTGACTACATTTGAGAGGAAAGGCTGAGATGAAATGAAAATATATTCCTTCGTGTAACAGCCATATACCGAATCTAATATTATATTAAGTCTAAAGTAATAGAGTAATTATTATAGATCTTCAAGAAATGACAATTATATTAGCTGTTCACATAACGAGGAATCCGATGTAATGACTAAAACAAAGTATACATTTACAGCCAGATTGAACATAATTATTATTGAAACGTCCAAACATACAGCCTATATCAATCAAATATGCTCCCGGAAAAGCCAATGTAACTGATCCAAAACAAGTCGTAGGGTGGCGTCGTATGCAGTTATTTTCGAGAGCTCCGGTATTTCTTTGAATTCAAAGAGACTAGAATAATTGTTGATTTTTCTTATTACTATTAATAGGTAGGCTATAGTGTTGCCTTTTTTCGACTGTGCGTCAAAGAGTTAAAATGACGGGGAAATTTTGTAAAATCTGCAATGTTCCAGTTAATGCGACCGATTTTATCAAGGAAGGTGTGTTGATATTTTTGGTATGCTCAAGGAGGTATGCTCAAGAAGGCAGCATCATGGACCTGCAGCGCCTGTAGGAATTGCCGTCCCCGGCTATCAATTGGTACAATACCGCCACCGCAACTTGTGAGAGAAGAATGCTCATCAGTCATCGGTTGACTCATTACACATGCTTGAGGAAATTCGCGCAGAGCTGCGGCAGATCAGGGAACAACAAGCAGTTCTCCTTCAATCTGCCAATTTCTGTAGCGACAAGATATCTGATTTTGAGAGCCAGATTGGTAGACTCAACGATTGCATCAAAAACACCGATCAAGTTCATAATGAAAATAAAAAGCTTTTTTTTTTGGAAACCCTACAGGCCAAATTTAGCGATTTAGACTAAGTATCTCGTGTGAACAACGTTGAAATTCAGGGCATCCCGGAAACGAAGATGAGAAACTTATACATGTAATTGAAAAAATAGGAAAGTATATCGATTGCGAGGTGAGTCCATCAATCATTGATTATACCCATAGGGTCCAAGCTAAGCAAAATGTTCCTGACAAAGTGAAAAATATAATATTTAGGTTCGTATTTCGTGGTGATAGAAACCGCTTTTTGATGGCGGCTAAAAATAAACGCATTGCGAATAATTATTCGATGTGTTTGAATGGAGTCTCAGATGAGATTTACATCTTTAAGCACTTGACTTTAACTTCTAAAATCTTATACTTACAAGCAAGTGAGGCTCGCTGCTAGAGAGAAGCAGTATAAATATGTTTGGGTTAAGAATGAAGTGATTTTTTGCAGGACTGATTCCTCGAGGATAGTGGTGATAAAAGATATCAACTATGTTGCAGGGTTGTGATCACTGCAAAGAATGGTAATTTCCTTCTTAGTTTTTTCTTGTTTTTTTGGTTTATGGAATGACTATTAATTTATGGTCGGTTGACATGTTTAGCGTAATATTCTTTGGTTAGTTGTTCGGGGCAGTGGTGGTAAAAATATGAAAAAATTATAAAAAGTAGACATGGGGATTCTTTACTCTTTAACCCTCATGTTATATTATGCGGGATGTTGCGTCCTTATAAACTGTAAACCGAATGAATAAACGGGTTTTGTTTTAGAGCGGTTGCCCGTTAAAATCTCAGTTTGCGGAAATGAATCATACCTGCAAGCTAGGAATGCTTATTGAAAAACTCTTATGAAGTATTTCATAAAGAAAAACACCCATATAGGTAATTTTTTCCAACTGCATCTTAATTCTAGTTCCGCGTGACTAAGACTTGATCAATTTTACTCTCAATTTGAAACCGCATACGTGAAATATGGTTGTTGGAGATGACATCAGTGCTGAAGAAATAGAAATTTGATTTCTTTGCGTTGTCTGTCATACAGGTGTGTCAGATCTTGGAAATACGACTTTCAGTTTCCCCAAAACCAAATATAGAACCCGCCATATGTAGGATCTGTCGATTTCCAATCTGTGCGGGAATACTATAAAATTTGATTTGTGTGTAAATGAAAATTGATTACCTACCAATAGAATTTATGGATGTTGTCTAAACAACAACTTTCATTTTGGTACGAATGAAATCAAAACGATGCGATTTTTAAGATTCCGAATGACGAATACAATAGAACCTACACGTTTTTCAATTTTTGGCGTAGGTACTTTTTCCCTTGAATTTTCGACCTCCATAAAGTTAGCAGAGCCACTTGCGAAAATTTCAATGAATCCTATTGCATTAATTGTCGGGAATTTGTCGTGAAAGAAAAAAAATTGTCACGCGCTTTTTTTTTATACCCCATATAAAAAAACTAAGCGCTCTGCTAAATCAATATTTAAGTTAGCAGAGCCACTTGCAAGAATTTCAATGAAACCTATTGCATTAATTGTTGAGAATTTGTCGTGAAAGAAAAAAAACTGTCACGTGCTTAGTTTTTGCGTGTATATTCTGGGGAACATCGCGTTATCATTTTGCCCACATGCCACGATAACTTGAGAACGAAAAGAGATGGCAACTTGTAATTTTCAGGGTAGGTGGCGCATCCCAATACGACGGACAAGTTCGTTAATGGGCATAATCGGCGCAATGGTTTCCGAGTGATAATTTTGTTTTCAACTAAGACAAATCCGAACGAATTGAAACTTGGTGAGTAGTTTGTAGAATACAAATCTAAGGAGGTTTGTGAAATTTCAACAAAATTATTAAAAAATATTATTTATGTCACGATAACCTGAGTACGGAAAGACATAGCAACTTGAAATTTTCAGGTTAGGTTGTGCATCTGAATGCGACATTTGGGTTTGCTTATATTCGGCAAAACGGTTTTGGTTATACCCAACTGAAATTTGGTTGTTATTTCCTCAATAACTCAAATAATACAAAACCGATCCTATTCAGAAATGGTTATTAGTTCTAGAATGCCAACGCAAAAATTCGTGCAAAATTTCGTAAGGATCGTATCACTAGAATTTTTTTTAAAAATCATTGAAAAAAGATTTTAATATCAGAAACTATTCTTCTGACATAGCTAGAAATATGGGGAATACTATTTTTTTCGCCTGGCCACAGAGCTTTTCCAACTTGTTTTAATAATGGTTTATGCTTTTCAACAGGGAAAAATGAGCTAATTGTGCATATTTATTTTATTCCTGGTATTTGTATCTTGATTTTTGAGGAAAATCGATCATTTTGGCAACACTGATCGATATAATCCCTTCGTTGTTCGGTGGCACACTGATTTCACTTTCGACTTGATGGTCTCACATGGAAAATTGCCGAACGAATTATCCAATTCAGTTCAAAAAAGTCAATACTCGAGGAATTTATGCCGGACCTCCGATCGATAAATTTGGTAATGAATAGAACAAAACTTGCCCAACGTAACTTTCTCTTGTACCGATTCCCTACATGGACCGTGGGCGATATATTTCGAGGAATTCCTTCGGAGCAAACCCTTGAAATCTAAACACATGTACTGAATGAACAATAAGACGTTTTCCTTCCCACAATACTAGTGAAGTTATCATTGTTGATATACTTTTCCGCGATTTTTTACCACAGATCTGTGGTTTAATCAACGGAAATTCTTGTTTTACAACATAATCCGAAGTGATAATCCGACCACATTGTCTTTTTATCGTGTTTTGTGGATTGTTCCGATATACCTTTGTTTTATCACAGCCCACTATAGACTATATATAGAGATAGCCTGGAACACAGTCCGACAACGCCACAATGTATCGTCTCTTAGAGGCATACTTCTCCAATGCGGTAGCGCTGGATATCATATTTTTCCAAAATAAAACTCTAGTGAACTCATTTAATAGGTTTCCTTGCTTGGAATCCCTGGATGAATAAACAATATGAGACCCTTTTTCAATAAATTGAATAACTACATTTCATTCTGCACAATATTATTGAGATCAAGTTGAAATAGAAACCTAGGTAGTTGTTATTCAATTAATTAGTTTCGACTGATGAAGAATCCGAGTTCAAACTTAATTCTGTCCGCCTGGCCTTCCGTAGACACTCTCGAACGAAATGGGTTAAAGAAAAAGTGCGCTTAGTGATTTAGGAGTTTTAGCCATATGAACATTTGTTTTCCCAACAGCTCGAAAAATACTGATCAGATAAAATTGAAACTCGGTACTTAGTTGAACAATGCCAACACGAATACAATCACAAAGTTCCCTGGAGATCATATAAATAGAAAATTTAAAAAAATACTTGAAAAAAATCTATATCAGAAAGTATGCGTCAGATATCGCTGAAATGTTGCGAAAGGCAAAATATCGAAATATCATGACGAATATACAGAGTACTGGTTCACTGTTTTATGCAAAATGTTCACCGGTGATACATTTTTGAGGCACTTGGCAGCTTGTCAAGTATATCCGAAGTCAAATGAATATGCTGAAGCAGTTTGAATTGAATTGATAAATGGCCATAACATTTTTATAAGAGAACACCAATTTGTTTAAAAGATACCTATCGCAGGCCGAGACGAATGAAATATGGTACTTATGGACTTATTTTAATGAATGGATACCCATATATTTGGGTTTTAGTGAAAGTTAAGCGATATTTTCATCCTGATATAACAGGTTACACAAGATTCGAGGTATTGCAGAAATCGGAAATATTCTAAATAATATAAAACAACAAACAATGAAACGGAGTAAGTAACTTATAATGTTCAAGCATTTTCCAAATTATAACAATTTTTCCCAGATTCCCTACAAAAAATTTTATTCTGAAGATTCTCGAATGTCACTTTCAGGTTATAACAGTTAACATCATCGATATTCAAAACCATCCGTTGGCCGAGAATAATCAAATATAGTTTATTGAACTTATTTTGATGAATTTAAACAGATATTTCCAGTATTTAAAGGTTTCTTTATGGGTTTTCTCTTCCAAACTCTGAAGAATATCTATAAAATAAAAATAAAAAAAGAAACCTTTTAATAATGAGTATACCTCCCACATCAGTATCCTTTAATGATTACATATATATTATCAGATCAGAGATGCTGAAGTAGATTTGTTTGTTCTTACTGAATGAAGGTTTTATTAATGAAATTGATTTTTCTGTTATTATTATTATTATTATAATTATTATAGTCTCCGAAACGTTACGAAATATTTGCTTTATCGTTGATTTTGTTTCGTTTTTTAGGCAACTTTGTTGGATACATTGCTTCTGACAAATATCTTGTGTTTCTATCGCAGAAGCATTTCACAAAATAATATTTCTCTGTTTGAGTTTGGGAGAGAAAACCCAGAAAGGAACCATTTAATAATGAATATACCTCCCAAAGTATATTTTAATGTTTGCTTATAACTCTTTCAAAATTTAAATGATTACCTAACGGAATTGTTTTTGGTAACTAGACAACATTAGTGTCGGTACGAAAATGATTGTAACTAGAATATTTTGTTTAAACTTGGTTTTTCGATATTTGTTCGAATTTTCCCCCAAAAGTCGTTTTATTCCGGTGCAAAGTTGCTCCTATTTGTATTTTCGCTATCAAAATCTTTCAATTGCACATTCAATACACATCTGAGAATCCCAAGAATGCAAAAAACGCAGGAAAATGTCAATTTATAGCTGAATGTTTGATTGAAATAGAATTTTGTCAAGAATACCCATCGTTATTTCGATTTCAACACTAGTTAATTATTTTCTATGATCACAAATTTGTGAAAATTCAAAGTTCAATTTTTAAAATAGTTAGAAGCAAAGAAAGGAAAAATAATTTTTGAATTTTTGCAATTGTAATTTCAAACTTAAGTCGATAATTTCGTGAAATTACGCGCGTAAGTATTTTCCTGTATTATTAGATATTATTAAAAAAATTGGTTCAAGCTCAGTGGACAGGAGCTTTCTGGCGCTCTTGTTCAAACAGACAAATTATATCTCCGAAAGTATTGGTTTCTCAGAGTTGAGAATTATATCAATGTATTCTTATGATAGAACTGCATCATAAAGGAAATTCAATTCAAATAATAGTTTATTTATCAAGATTAAATGAGCAACCTGAGAATGAGAAATCAAATTAAAATAGCTGAAATGAATTTGTCTCTCTCTTATAGAACAGGATGACATGTACGAGTACGAACACAGATCATATAATAAATCATAGATAGAATAATTATAGCATTCTGTGAAAACATAGAAGTACGATTCATTATTGAAATTTCGAAAAATCATAACTCCGAAAGTATTAGCTTGTTGGAGTTGAAAATTATATCAATGAATTCTTTATGGTTAAACTGCATCTTGGAAAAAAAAATTATTTTTAAAATTTGTAAGTTAAAAAAAAAATTGTTTTCGCTACTCTGAAACCATCTGCCCTATTTTGCCCAATAGCGAACTTAACTGAGATATTTATCTCCCTAACCTACTCTGAAAATTTCAACTGCCAAGCTCATTCCGTTCGAGAGTTATCGTAGAAAGGAAATTAAAAAATTTTCAAATTTTTTTTTTCACTTTACGGTAACCCGATCAATACAATGCTAAATTTCAGATAGATCAAGTGATCGGTTTCGGAAATATTCATAAAAAATGTTTTTACTAAAAACGGCCATAACTCCGAAATCACTTGATGGATTTCGCCCGTTAACGAACTCGTGTGAGATATTTACGCTCCAAACCTACCCTGCAAATTGCAATCCTCTAACTCCTTTCGTTCGAGAGTTATCGTGTTAACGGACGGCCGGACAGAATCGATTTCGACCACGAATTCTTGATCAGTGAGTCGAACCAAATCGTTTGAGACCATTTTCAGCCAAAAATTCGAAAATTACAGACATTTGGGTAATTTGATAAGCACTCTGTTCCGAGGAACAAGAGCGCCAAAAATTTCTTTGGAAAGCGCGCCAAAGCCCCTGGTCACAGAGCTTTTCCAGAGCAACGAGGAGTTCATACACTTTTGTTTTAAACATCTTACCATGGTCCAAGATTTTAGACATCTTATATCAAAGATGTAGCCCAAAAAAATTGTAATAATTGCATTGTGCCCGCGAAGTTCAAATGAAAAATTCAACTTATTTCGTTATTACAGTATCGACTCTAAAGAAACGTTATAATATTGTCATACTTTATTTCAGTAATTTCGAATTCAACAGATCCGAATATTCATAGAGGAAACCCAACGAAGAATCAGTCAACGCAATTTGAAGATTGGCCCACATGAAATGCTCCCACGGAATGCCCAAATCATGTAATTAATCAAACTTTATGTAATTCAACCATAATGTCCAATAATCATACGTTTGAACCATTGTTGTTGGTGAACTTCTCAAGGCTACACAGGAATAGAAAAATCACGAATGAATTTTGATGACAGATGTGTCGAAACCTCAATTTCGAGACTAATTATGTATTCTGTTTAGGTATCGAAATTGCTGATGACTAGATAATTAAGTTCATCAACGAGAATGCAGAATGAGATTTTATAGTATATTCAAGTAAATTTTATTATGTTATGATGGTGCTATAACATTCTTACACCTTAAATTCACCAGAATTCTCACGTCGGATGGAAAGTTTAGACTTTCTTCGTTTATTTCAGGGTTGAAATGATGGGCAATAAAACGGAGGCGCGTTTGCTCAGATTTTCAATCACACTTTGTAGCTTTCCTTTAAAGCCCTATTATCTTTGTATTTTCAATTCTCCGTGCAACGTGTAATTTTATAATGTCACAATTAAAATAAATAAAAATTGGTTCAAGCACTGACGTGAAGTCAGAAGCTTTTGCCCGTATGTTCTATTGTCGATTCTTCTGTATTTGACACCCTTAATCGAATTTACCATGGTAAATTATGTTGTCCATTCTCCTATATTCAACACTCTTAATTCGAATTTACCATGGTAAATTCGAATTAAGTGTCCAATACAGGAGAATGGACAACATAATTTACCATGGTAAATTCGATTAAGAGTGTCCAATACAGAAGATTGGACAATAGAACATACGCCCAAATGCTTCTGACTTCACGACAGTGCTTGAACCAATTTTTTTTTGGGGATTTTTTTGAAATTTTCTAGGGGTACGGTTCTTAAAATTTTTTTTTTCGTAATTTTTTTCAAACTTTCTAGGGGTACGGATCTTACAAAATTTTAGACACGTCTTTATGTTGATTGTCTACTACTAGTTACCAAGCTTCAATACTATCGAATATTTATGTTTTGAGTTATCAAGGAAATAATATTCCAGGTGGGTATAACTCGGAAACCGTTAGACCGATTATGCCCAAAAACGAACTCAGCTCTCCCATTCAGATACGCAACCTACCCTGAAAATTGCAAGTGCCTATCTCGTTTCGTTCGAAAGTTATCGAGGCAACGGTCACCCATCTACTGAACTCACACAAGGCTGCTCGAATCTCCAACAATATTTTACTGATCGTTTTAAAACTTAAAACTTGGCAGTTCGGTTCTTAAGGCTCTCGCAAAATTTCAGCAATTTCAGACGAATAGTTACTGATATATAGAATATTTTTTTCAATTTTCAATGATTTTTTGAAAAATTTCTACAAATACTATCCTCACAAAATTTCGCAAGAATTTTCGCGTTGGCATTCTACAACTAATAACCATGTTCGAATTCAATCGGTTTAGTATTTTTCGAGTTAATGAGGAACAAAAAACAACCAAATTTCAGATGGTTATAACTCTGAAACCGTTTGGCCGATTATGCTCATAAACAAACTCAAATGTCGCATTCAGATGCACAACCTAACCTGAAATCTTCGAGCCGCTATCTCTTTCCGTTCTCAGGTTATCGTGACAACAAAAATATTTTTCAATAATTTTCTAGCAATACAATGCTCACAAAATTTCACAAACGTGCTTAGGTTTATATTCTACAACTATTCGTCAAGTTTCAATTCGATCGGATCTATATTGGTTGAAAACAAAATTATTACTCGGAAACCATTGGGCCGATTATGCCCATTAACGAACTTGTCGGTCGTATTGAGATGCGCCACCTACCCTGAAAATTTCAAGTCGCTAGCTCTTTCCGTTCTCAAGTTATCGTGGCAACGGCCGGACGGCCGGCAGGACAGAATCAAATTAGACCTCGAAATCTTCATTGGGCAGTCGAACCAAATCGTTTGAGACCATTTTCGTAAAAAAAATCGAAAGTTACATATATGTTATGTTCCCCAGAACATACGCGCAAAAAGGAATCTAGTGTAAACTGAAATAAATTTTTAAAACCCTAGAAGCTGATGAAGATTTCACTGATTTGTAACACTAATAATAAAGTCATATGAAGAAAACAAAATGTCAAATGAGAAAATGTTTAAAATTTGCATTCGTATAATTACGCAAATTAATTCATCTATCAAAATTCTAAAAAAGAACTGACGTGAAGTCAGGAGCTTTTACGTGCATGTTCTTCTCTCTATTCCTTCTTTCAACCGAGTACTAGATATAAATTCGATCGTATGTGTATTTTTGAAAATATTGGATAATAAAATTCACCTTGAAGGAAATTGTTGAAGTAATATTTAGGTATATTTTTTTCTAGCGGTACAATCCTAACGAAATATCGCAAAAATCAGTGCGTCGGCATTCATATTCACGAAGTTTAAATTAGATCGAATATGCATTTTTCGAGTTATTGAGGAAATAACAACAAAATTTGAGATGGGTATAACTCCGAAACCGTTTGGCCGATTATGCCCAATAACTGCTGATCAGCTTCCAATATTTTTTCAATATCTCCAACAATATAGATTCGATCGTGTTCAAATTTAGAACTAATTTTCGGAGCTCTTGTTCCACGGAACAGAGTGCGTATCAATTTGCCCAAATGTCTGTAATTTTCGAATTTTTCGTTGAAAATGGTCTTAAACGATTTGGTTCGACTCACTGATCAAGAATCCGTGGTCGAAATTCATTCTGTCCGGCCGGCCGTAGGCACGATAGCTCTCGAACGGAATGAGCTAGACAGTTGAAATTTTCAGAGTAGGTTTGGGAGATAAATATCTCGGCTAAGTTCGTAATTGGGTGAAATCGGACTAATGGTTTCGGAGTAACAACAAAATAAATTTTTTTTACATAACAAATTCCAAATAAAATTTCTTTCAATATGCAGTTTTACCACAAGAATCCATTGATATTATTTTTAACTCTAACAAGCTAATACTTTCGGAGATATGATTTTTCGAAATTTCAATATAAAGTATTTCTGTTTTCACAGAATGATATAATTATTCTATCTATGAATTGTTATAATGTCAACTTATTTTCCTGAGACATGACGTTTTCTAATTCAGCAATCGTAGAATTATGAGAATTATAATATAATATCATACTTTTTGTTGGTTGATATTTTCATGCCGATGGTCAATCCAAATAATGATGGGAATGGTAATGGTAAGTTAATAATATTTAGTTCAGAATATCTACACTAAAAATAAAACTGGAATATTGGTGTATTGGAGTATTGGAGTGGATTTTGAGGAAAGAATATACAGGGTGAGTCTTTGACCACTGCATTAATTTTAACCAAAGATTCCTCTCATCAAATGAAACACTTTTTATATTTAACATTCTTCCAAATTCAGCTCAGGTAAAAAGATACAGGCTGTTGAAATTTTGAAAAAAAATCAGTTTTTATTTTGTAGCTTTGACATCATTTTTTCGAATAAATTGAATGTTGGCGTAAAGTTTCTTATAACTATGATACATATTTTCCAAATATTAGTTATTCTCTACTTTTACTGGTTTTCTAGTTATGGACTCGTGGATTCATAAAACTAAACGAAATTAGCATAAAGAGAGCATATAAAGTTTTTCTTGAGTCATTTCAAGAATATTCCGTCGTTTTAGAACATTATATTATTCTTCATCATTTCTCCTTAAACGCACCGTTTTCGAGATATTCTTCATTGAATGTTTTAAAATGGAAAACTCCAAAAATTTCACTACTTTTATGGATCCGTCCCTGAGCGTTGGAATCCCGAATCAAGCTGTAATCCACGTTAACATGCCTTATTCTCGTCCGCCAACAATGTCATAGATAATTTATATGCGGGAGTGTATTAGCACATTGTGAAATCTTTAAACGCTTGTAACTTTTTACCTGAGCCGAATCTGGAAAAATGGTAAATGAAAAAGGTGTTTCATTTTATGAGAGGAATCTTTGGTTAAAATTAATGCAGTGGTCGAAGACTCACCCTGTATATTATCGTTAATCATAGAATTGAGGAATGAATATCTCGGATGAGTTCGTTGTTGGGTAGAATTCGTAGAGTGGTTTTGGATTGATAATTTTTGGCACTCTTGTTGAATTTAAATTCTTCTATGATGTTTGAATTCAATTTCTGCTAAGATGAAGTTTATTCATAAGAATCCATTGATATAATTCCCAACTCTGAGAAACCGATACCTCGGAGATATAATTTGTCTGTTTGAACAAGAGCGCCAGAAAGCTCATGTCCACAGGGCTTGAACCCATTTTCATTACAATAGAATCTAAGTGCATAAAGCATAGAATTTGTATACCTATCGAAAAAATATTTCTGATCCCGCTGAAATTGTAGATAGAATCGAAAAATTAAATGAATTTGAGCATTTTGAATAAAAAATAATGAACTTTCGTAAGCATCTTCGAACCTTCAATGCCAGGTTGTCTTTGACAGCATTCAATTTCAAAAATATTTAAAAAAAATGAAAAATGTTCAATGCAAAAATGTGCAAAAATGTATTACGAAATTCAATAATCTTATAAATATTACCGGAAGATATTTTTTGCCCGTGCAACATTTTAAGTACCAAACGAAATACAAACACCGGAAGAACTCAAGCAGCACGAACAATAACCAAATCGCGAAATAAATCAGTGAGAGCACGACAATATCCTCATCACCAGGAAGAAGACGAATTTCAGCAGATAATTACCCATCTCATTTCGACGACTGCTGGGAAGAGTGGTTAAAAATCACTGGTGCGTTGACACTGGCACTGCTAAAAGAAGACTGAAGATCGCGACGAAGAAATTGAATAGATCTCGCGAAATTTCTCCGACTTGGTGCCGTAGCATACCGGAGAAATGCATTCCACGATGGGTCTTACCTCCCGTACCATCATCACTTGGGACTTTGTTATTGTCGGAGTCGCCACACCTCTTGACCTTTTATCGATACCCAGTTTCGATGAAAAGCGCGTGTAAGTAGCCAGTAACTACTTGGTGGCTTCTCGGTACTACCGGATATTGCGGTTGAGTACTCAGAAGTAACACAGGTACTTCCAGGTGATTTTGATCATAGCAGGTATTAGTTCCGCATCTCATATTATGAGTTATTGGGTGATCAATAATTGTACCATATAATAGTAGCATATTCACTTGCGATTAATCTGTTGTCGTGTTTCATATTCACTGTATAACTGCAGTGTATAGTGCTTTGGTCCGATTGAGAGAGTCTGACTAGTGATCTGATACTTACTGGTACCTCAGAACTACCTTATGTTGCTGTGGACTACCTACGAGTAGAGGCGAACATTCATGAGACGATTTTGTCGTCCAAAAGCAACGACGCTGTCGTTCAAAATTTCCACAATTTTGTCGTTCAAAATTTCCCTTCCCCTATATTTCATGGAACGACGAAATCGGACGACAGCATATTTTGAACTGACATAGAAACATAACCTAATTGAATTTAAATATTACAAATAAATACATATTTAGGATTTAGGTACAAAATGAGTTCCTAAAGTACTACAGATATCTCTAATAATTATATAAATGTATTAAATCGAAAAAGAGAAACAATTGGGAACTTCCAAGACGATGCAATTTCTGGAGTACATAGGAGCTTCAACTCCTAATTCTAGAATCCTTGTAGAAGGAGAAGAGGTTCTAAATGTAGATCATGTAATCATGTGTGACATAACAAATTGTGGTCCCAGTTTTATAGACATTTATTCCTTATGTTTACAAAGTAGTGCACTTAATTCAGAACCACATAAAATTGATGGCCCATATTAATGTGGAGAATGGTAAACTTAAAATAAAAAGTTTTAGCATGGAGCAGGTGTAAACATATTACTGATGTTTTAATTCAAGTTCAGGTGCATGCTGTTCTATTTCATTTATGAGGATATATAGTGTCTAATTGATCCAGATAAAGCTTTGGTAAAAAAGTTATCAATAATTAAAATTATTTTTCAAGATATGATACATATATTATATATTATGTCAAAATAATTTTAACAATAAGTGTAATGTTTGAGGTATAATAAAGTTCCTTTTTTTTTGTTTTGTTTCCAAGAGTATTGATGACCATCTCTTCTATTCTATTCAAAATATCAAAATTGTTTATGCCTGTGAAACTTTTCAAAGCACTGTCACTGTTCAAGATATCGCTCTTTGTAGATAACCGGGATGTATCAAAGGCACAAGTGTTAGGTGGTCTGGTAACAATGTACACAACCAAATCTACTACTAGCATTATTATTGCTGTTCAACTAACTCAAGGGTGCTTGGGCGATGCTTATTTCTTCTGAATGAGGTTTTTCAGCACAGCAAGTCATCGACACATCCTTCCTCAGTTCTCTTTCGAGGTATCTCTTTGTACTCTGTTTGAAGATGATGTAGTTCCAGGTTGAGTACTCTTCGGTCTAGAATTAGTTATCCTCCTAACGCAGTTTCAATAACTATATTTATATTTGGTTTTCCGGAGGTAAGAACTGAAAACCATAACCTAAAAATTTTGGCATTTTTTTTGCCCATGAATTGCATTTCGGCACACAACAATAGTCATTTCTGGTCGAAGACATATTAGACAGGATAATATTATCTACTTTCGTTTGAATTTGTCCAATAGAGATGAATGGACAATAGAATATGCGCGCAAAGGCTCCTGACTTCACGTCAGTGCTTGAACCAATTTGAATTTTAGCGGCTGTCAGAGGTATGTCATCAGTGGTCGCTGGAATGTTAGATTAATCCAGCATTAGGACGACGTCGTCCAAATGACTGTATACTCATTTGTACGACGTCGTTCGTTTAGAAACGAACACGAGAATCTTGTCGTTGCGATTAATCGTTCCATGAATTTTCACTTTAACTCTGATGCTTCCAGGTGGTACCATTTTGATTGAGGTAGGAATTGAGGCTGGATTTCCAGATGCTCAGTGCTGTGCCCAGTGCATCAGACAACTTATAGCTACCAGGCACGGTTCAAACTGAAGCGATATCGCCTATAAAATATATCGTATGAACAATATCCCGTCGATATCTCATGGAAGGTACTGCTCGTGATAAACCAGCACCCGATGAATTTACGATTCAATAGGTCGAATTAATTTATTTTTGACGCTCTTGTTCCTCGGAACACAGTGCCAATTTGCCCAAGTGTCTGTAATTTTCGAAGAATCCGTGGTCAAAATCGGTTCTGTCCGGCCAGTCTGACCGACCGGCCGTTAGCACGATAACTCTCGAACGGAATGAGCTAGAAATGTTCAGAGTAGGTTTGGGAGATGGATATCTCGGTTAAGTTCGCTACTGGGCAAAATCCGGTTTCGGAGTAACGAAAAAATTACGAATTACATATTTCAAATTAAATTTTTTCTAAGATGCAGTTTCATCATAAGAATCCATTGATATCATATTTTCAACTCTAACAAACTAATACTTTCGGAGATATGATTTTTCCAAAATTTCAATAATAAATCGTTATTCTATGTTTTCACAGAATTCCGTAATTATTCTATATATGAATTATATATTACGATCTGTGTTCATAAATGTCATCTTATCTACCTATAAGAGACATGTCAAATTTATTTTTGGTTCATTACTGATAATATAAAATACCCCTTCTGTTCTAGAAAACAAAGTATAGTCGAATGCAAAATGACCAATGAAATAATAATAACGTCAGCTATCGTAGAATTATGAAGATTATAGGATATTATAATTTTTTGGTGATAATATAATGCCACTCGATAATCCATATGATGATGGAAATATATACTTTGGTAAATTAATCAAATTGTGTTCAGATTATCTCCAGCAAAAACAAAACTAGAATATTGGCTGAGTTTCAATTGATATAATATAATTTTCAGAGTAGATTTGGGGAATGAATATCTCTGATGAGTTCGTTATTGGGTAGAATCGGTCTAAAGGTTTCGGATCAATAATTTTTGGCACTCTTGTTTTTTTCAAATGAAACATTTTTTAATTTAATTTCCTATATGTTGCAGTTTTCTAATTTTTTTATGATGCAGTTCTATCATAAGAACCCATCGATATTATTATTATTATTATTATTATTATTATTATTATTATACTGATCCTCCTGGGTCTTCCACAAGGAGACCCCTCATAAGCTCTAAGAGCTTGCCCTGAGTTAGGAGAACCAGTTGTGTTCTGTGTAGGCTGTGTTACTGTGTCCTTACGCCACCTTAGGCACAGCACTGTTAATTTTTGACCCAACAGCGAATGGTGGCGATTACCGTGACTAGAAAATTTCTTTCCTAGCCTCGGAATTGAACTTGGGGCTTCCGCTCCCAAGTCAATTACTCTACCACTGAGCCAATCGCAACACTAAGAAACCAATACTTTCGGAGATATGATGCGCCAAAGCTCCTGTCCACAGGGCTTTTCCACTTTTTGCGCGTATGTTCTGAGGAACATCGCGTTATCATTCTGCCCAAATGTCTGTAATTTTCAAATATTTTGCCGAAAATGGTCTCAAACATTCCGTGTGAAAGAATTGGATGTAGGAGCCGAAAAAGCTCCGGCCCGGGAGCGAGAGCCACGCGGCTCTCCGTGTGAAAGGGGCGTAATAGTGAAAGGGGCGTAATAGTGAAAGGGGCGTAATAGTGAAAGGGGCGTAATAGTGAAAGGGGCGAAATAGAGTCCGAAGGTGGATAAGATAAGATAAAGTAAGATTAGAATCTTTATTGAATTGATATCTTATACAATTATGTATTCACACACGTCTATAGGAAAAAAAATATATTCCTGAGCTGCAACACATTCAGACAAATCCAATCTAAAATATTCATCACAATCATAAATTACCTGATCGGTTAAAAATGTTTAAGAATTCATTACATTATAAAATTTAAATGACAAGAAATCAGGACCACTCTGTAAAGAATATTTTAGATTGGATTTGTCTGGATGTGTTTTCTTTCCTATAGACGTGTGTAAATACATAATTGTATAAGACATCAATAAACAATCTAATCTTATCTAATCTTATCTTATCCATCCTCTGACACTATTTCCGCTATTTCCTTGAAACTGGCTTGCGCACTCACATAATTGACATGAGGTGGTAATATGGCCCTCGATTTACTCCCCAGTCTCTCAACTTTCAGACAAAATTTGAAAAACCATTCAAAATTCCACACACCGTATATACACGTCCATATTAAAATTGGTTGCCCTTGTACTTACCCTAGAGATCTCAATAATCAGATAAAACACGTGTAGGAGCAGTCGAATGTATGTATGCCAGATGTAATTTTCCACGTAGGAAAAATACTGAAATAATTTGCCCATTATTAAATTTTTTTGAGGGTCCTAGTGCACCCTAGTTGCACACCCCAAGAGGTTATTATTGGTCACCGAATGGCCAAAATTAAACCCAATCCGATATTTCGGAATTTCAAGCAATCAAGATTTTTTCTAGTCATGCTATGCTCGCGAAATTTTGCACAAATGTTTGCGTCGGTATTTAGCATCTAACTACCGACTTTAAATTGAATCAGATCAGTATTGTTCGAGCTGTTGCGAAAACAAATTTTTTGAATTTTTTTGCCACTTTAGTCATCAGTACAAAACTTCGCATGAATATAAAGCTCATGATTCTACAATCAGATGCTAAATTGCAGAGAGATTGAGTGATCGGTTTCGGAAATATTCATGAGAAATGTTTTAACTAAAATTGGTTCAAGCACTGACGTGAAGTCAGAAGCTTTTGCGCGTATGTTCTATTGTCCATTCTTCTGTATTGGACTCCCTTAATCGAATTTACCATGGTAAATTATGTTGTCCATTCTCCTGTATTGGACACTCTTAATTCGAATTTACCATGGTAAATTCGAATTAAGTGCCCAATACAGGAGAATGGACAACATAATTTACCATGGTAAATTCGACTAAGGGTGTCCAATACAGAAGAATGGACAATAGAACATACGCGCAAAAGCTTCTGACTTCACGTCAGTGCTTGAACCAATTTTTTTTTTCGTGATTTTTTTGAAATTTTCTAGAGGTACGGTTCTTAAAATTTTTTTTTCGTAATTTTTTTCAAATTTTCTAGGGGTACGGTTCTTACAAACTTTTAAACACGTCTTTTTGTTGATTTTCTACTACTAGTTACCAAGCACCAATTCGATCGAATATTTATTTTTTGAGTTATCAAGGAAATAATATTCCAGGTGGGTATAACTCGGAAACCGTTAGACCGATTATGCCCAAAAGCGATCTCAACTCTTCCTTTCCGATACGCAACCTACCCTGAAAATTGCAAGTCCCTATCTCCTTTCGTTCGAAAGTTATCGAGGCAACGGTTACCCATCTACTGGACTCACACAAGAATGCGCGAATCTCCAACAATATTTAACCGATCGTATTCAAACTTGAAACTTGGCAGTAAAGTTAGGTTATGCAGGCTCTTGCAAAATTTCAGCAATTTCAAACAAATAGTTACTGATATATAGAATTTTTTTATTTTTTTTTCAATGATTTATTAAAAATTTTCTACAAATGCTATCCTCACCAAATTTCGCAAATATTTTCGCGTTGGCATTCTACAACTAATAACCATGTTTGAATTCCATCGGTTCATTATTTTTCGAGTTAATGAGGAACAAAAAACCACCAAATTTCAGAAAATTTCAGATGGCTATAACTCCAAAACCGTTTGGCCGATTATGCTCATAAACAAACTGAAATGTCGCGTTCTGGTGCACATCCTAACCTGAAAATTTCAAGCCGCTATCTCATTCCGTTCTCAAGTTATCGTGACAACAAAAATATTTTTTAATAATTTTTTTAAAATTTTCTAGCCATACGATTCGCACAAAATTTCACGAACGTGCTTAGGTTCATATTCTACAACTACCCACCAAGTTTCAATTTGATCAGATTTATATTGGTTGAAAACAAAATTATTACTCGGAAACCACTGGGCCGATTATGCCCATTAACGAACTTGTCCGTCGTATTGGGATGCGCCACCTACCCTGAAAATTTCAAGTCGCTAGCTCTTTTCGTTCTCAAGTTATCGTGGCAACGGACGGCCGGCCGGACAGAATCAAATTTGACCTCGAATTCTTTATTGGGGAGTCGAACTAAATCGTTTGAGACCATTTTTTTCAAAAAATTCGAAAGTTACAGACATTTGGGCAAAACTATAACGCGATGTTCCCCAGAACATACGCGCAAAAATGGGCGAAACCCCTTGGTGGATTTCGCCCATTATCGAACTTAACCGAGATATTTATGCTCCAAAACTACTCTGAAAATTTCAACTCTCTTACTCATTTGTTCGAGAGTTATCGTGCTTACGGCCGGACGGATATAATTGAATTTGACCCTGGATTATTCATGAGTGAGTCGAACTCAATTGTTTGAGACCATTTTCGGCAAAAAATTCTAAGAATAAAGACATCGTGGCAAAATGATAACACGCTGTCCCTGGCGGAACAAACCCGCAAAAAGAAGGACTAAAATTTTAGGATCTCGTGCATATTTCTCAACCTTTATCTCTGAAGACACAAATCAGATTACACAACAACAATGGGTTGATTAAGAAACATTCGTGCAAGTGCATTCTCTCGACAATAAAAATTGCATTACCTACTTCGTTAGTTGCAGTGTTTATATTGTTTTGCTCTTAGTGATAATGATGGGTCTTCCTATAGTGTTCTGGTGATTGTTAATTATTCGAAAAGACGGAATGTGCTATTACTATTATCGCAACTGAAAATAAGTTATGGGTATAATGGAAGTTCTTATATTATTCAAAATGTAATGAAATTATTCACAAAATAGGCACTCTGTTCATAGAACAGCGCGCCAAAATATTTGTGTTCATAGATTGAGGCATCAATAGAAATAAATAAAAAAAAATTGGTTCAAGCGCTGACGTGAAGTCAGAAGCTTTTCCGCGTATGTTCTATTGTCCATTCTTCTGTATTGGACACCCTTAATCGAATTTACCATGGTAAATTATGTTGTCCATTCTCCTGTATTGGACACTTGATTCGAATTTACCATGGTAAAAATCTGCGCGTCAGTATTCTACAACTAACTACCATGTTTGAATTGGATTGGTTCCATACTTTTTGAGTTAAGGAGGAAATAAAAACAAAATATCAGATATGTATAACTCCAGATCTATTAAGCCGATTAGGCCTATTCCGCCTATTAACGAACTCAAATGTTGCTCAATCTATCCTGAAAATTGGTAGTCTTTATCTCTTTCCGTTCTCAAGTTATCGTGAGATGAATAATATTCTTCAATAATTTTGTGAACATTTTCTAGTGATACGATTCTCACAAAATTGCACATACTCCTTCAGGACTGTATTCTTCAAATATTCACCAAGTTTCAATTCGATCAGATCTGTATTGGTTGAAAACAAAATGATTACTCGGAAACCGTTGGGCCGATTGTGGCCATTGACGAACTTGTCCACCTACCCTGAAAATTTCAAGGCGCCATCTATTCCCGTTCTCAAGTTATCTTAGCAAAGGCCGGCTGGACGGCGTGAATCAAATTTGACCTCGGATTCTTCATCAGTGATTCGAACCTAATCGTTTGGAACCATTTTCGGTAAAAGATTCAAAAATTACAGGCATTTGGGCAAAATGATAACGCTATGTTCCCCAGGATATACGCGCAAAAACAATGTAATAGTCCAGTCAAATTTACATTGAACGCTGCATCATCAAATGAGGTAATTTCGCGCGCATGTTCTGGGGAACACCGTGCTATCATTTTGCCAAATTGTCTGTAATGTTCAAAGTTTTTGCCAAAAATGGTCTTAAACGATTAGGTTCGACCATAGACATAAAATAACATGGACTGGTTGTGAGAAAGAGACCATTGAAATCAGCATTGAAAAAAGACAGAATAGTTAAAGGCAAACCACGGCATATGAATATTTTCTTATAATTTGGCGTTTGGCAAAACCACAGAATACAAAACATTGGTTTCCTTTATTCTCTGACCTTTCTTGTTACTGTATTGTTTGGTTTCGTGTATTGTGTATGTGTTTTGGTGATTTGTAGACAGAATATTTAAAGGCAAAACATTTTCATTTAAATCCGACACTCGTTTCTGAATATTCTGATACTTATAAAAAAACATCATTATTTTTATACCATTATTTGCCTTTAAGTATTCTACCCTTCATAACATCTCTCTCTCTAATGTATTCCGCAACGAACTGTGTGATAAAGTTACGTGAGGGCCAGTCCATGTTATTCTATAGCCGTATTCTTTTTACCTTGTCTCATCTCAATAGATGCATAGAATCTTGCATTTTGCCTTCTAACTGAGAATCTCAGTTTATCTCAGCTAAAGTTGGTAAAAAGAATACGCCTTATGTCTATGGGTTCGACTCATGGCGATTTCCATTGACACGCTCAGATCACTCGGAGCTGTCACACTGACATATTTGACAGATATTTTCGGTTCAATTGCATGACAGATGAGATCGATTTCGAGTGCTCCGAGCGTGTCAATGGAAATCGCCATCACTGATGACAAATTCGGGATCAAATTTGATTCAGTCCGGCCGTACCGCATCAACTTTTGAACGGAGAGAGATAGCGACTTGAAATTTTCAGGGTAGGTGGCACGTCCAAATGTGAGGAACAAGTTCGTTTATGGGCATAATCAGTCCAACGGTTTCCGAGTATTAATTTTGTTTTCAACCAATGCAAATCTGATTGAATTTAAACTTGGCGAGTGTATGTAAAATACCGACATACAGACGTATGTGAAATTTTGTGAGGATCGATGAAATTTTTGAAGTTATTTAAAAATATTATATATCTTACGATAATTTGAAAACGGAAAGAGATGGCAACTTGCAATTTTCAGGGTAGGTTGCGCATCCGAATGCGACATCTGATATTAATAATAGGCATTATAGGCCAAACGGTTTTGGAGTTATACGTATTTCCTCAATAACTCAAAAAATACGAATCCAATCGAATTCAATATGGTAATTAGTTGTAAAGTGCCGAGATGTAAATTTTTACGAAATTTCGTGAGGATGGCTTCACTAGAGAATGTTCACCGATCTGGAATATTATTTTCCCGATCACTCAAAAAATACAGATCCGATCGAATTGAAACTTGGTCACTAGTTGTAGAATATCGACGCAACGACATATGTGAAATTTTGTGAGAATCGAATATCTAGAAATTAAAAAAAAATTCACGAACATATAATATGTATCTCCTGATAACTTTAGACTTTCTCAGGGTAGGTTGCGCATTCGAACGCAACATTCAAGTTCGTTAATAGGTATAAATATTCGGCCAAACGGTTCTGGAGTTATACCCATCTGAAAATTTGTTGTTATTTACTCTATAACTCAAAATATACAAATCCGATCCAATTAAAACTCAGTAATTACCTGTTGAATGCCATCGCGCTAATTCTCGCGGAATTTCATGAATATCGTAACCTGAAATTAGAAGATTGTGAAAATATATCAAAGGTAAGTAATGATATTACGGGATCGGTTCCCGTAGCCAAAATTGTTCTTTTTCATTTCGATCGAAATAATAACTTTGAATAGTATATCTACTGAATTTAAGTCGATCTTTCACTAAAATTACTTTTGAGACCAGAGTTTTTTCGTATACTATTAGATATTTAACTAATTTCAATTCGAATAGAATACATACGTCAGAATTGAAAATTCTGTGATCTTAGGCGATTCCCTCATTACTCAAGTCATTAAAATGGTATATGAAATGTATTCATATCTTATAAGATCTGAAAACACGCTCCATAGCGATGGTAAATTCGATTAAGAGTGTCCAATAGAGGTGAAGAGCGCGCAAAAGCTCCTGACTTCACGCATAATACAAACAACATAAATTGTAGAATCATGACCTTAAGACGCATGTGAAGTTTTGTATTGATCGGGTTACCGTAAAGTGTAAAAAAAGAATTTTGAAAATTTTTTAATTTTTTTTCTACTATAACTCTCGAACGGAATGAGCTAGGCAGTTGACATTTTCAGAGTAGGTTAGGGAGATAAATATCTCGGTTAAGTTCACTATTGGGCAAAATAGGCCAGATGGTTTCGGAGTAACGAAAAAAAAAATTTTTTTAACTTACAAATTTCAAAATAATTTTTTTTTAATATGCAATTTCACCATACAAATCCATTGATATAATTTCCAACTCCAACAAGCTAATACTTTCGGAGATTTGATTTTTCGAAATTTCAAAAATGAATCGTACTTCTATGTTTTCATAGAATGCTATAATTATTCTATCTATGATTTATTATATGATCTGTGTTCATACTCGTACATGTCATCCTGTTCTATAAGAGAGAGTCAAATTCATTTTAGCTATTTTAATTTGATTTCTTCCATGGTGCAGTTCTCATTCTCAGATTGCTCATTTAATTTTGATAAATAATATATTATTTGAATTGAATTTCCTTTATGATGCAGTTCTATTATAAGAATACATTGATATAATTCTCAACTCTGAGAAACCAATACTTTCGGAGATATAATTTGTTTTAAATTTAATTTCTTTCATGATGCAGTTCTATCATAAGAATCCATTGATATAATTCTCAACTCTGAGAAACCAATACTTTCGAAGATATAATTTGTATGTTTGAACAAGAGCGCCAGAAAGCTCCTGTCCACAGGCTTGAACCAATTTTTTGTATTATATTTCTCATTTGATTTTGTTCTAAATGTATAATGAATATTTTGTGATAATTCATTAGCTCCTTCATATGCGAAGGTATTGATTTCATGTAGAATATATCTCCACATTATGTTGTACTCGGATAATGATATACATTTTTCTACTATATTTCATATTTTTTTCCCAGAGGCTAATGGAAATGTATAAACTTGTGACTGTATTTTCATGTACGAAATGTTTTCCACATTACTTATTTGTGCATAATGACATCCATTTTTCATATTATAATTCACATTTCATAATTTTATTGTATAAATTTTTTCTTGCATATTATGCTAAAGGTACATGTTTGTTTTTTAACGATCTCACACTGATTTTTATTTTTCATACCAAATATATTTTTAATTTCGATATATATTACTTAATGATTCTTCTAATACATTAGTTCACATCAAATGAACAACATTAATTCATGAATCTGAATAAATACCTACTTATATTAAAGAGAGTTTTGGGATTTCATTTGTTTCCTTTCGATTAGAACTAGAACAATTGTCCCAAAAATATTGTCAAAAGCCAGGTTTTTGACCAATTATCGTCAATTTGGTGTTTGGCAGTGTTTTGGAACAATATTTCAGAATGGTATATACGATATTATAATGTGAGATACATTTGAATTTCCCGCTCGGATGAATTTCTAAAATTTCCCGCAACGTACTGCTAGTGTTCCAAGGAACCAAAATAAGAGTGCATGGAGGTAGGAGGAAGTGGAGGGAGCATGTGCTATATTTCCCTTGTAACAAAAGTGTCACATAAAATCGGCCATATTGGTATGGGCAAATCCTTTGTTATACACATGAAATTGTGAGTTTTCTATGGTTGGAATTCCGGATTCCTATAGTAAATTGGGACACACCAATATGGAATATGTGACAAGTTTCGATCTTTATGCCCCCTCCACTTCCTTCTACCTCCATGATAGAGTGGCCCATCTATATATATATATATAAAAACAGGAAAAATATCTTGAGGATGCAGTCAAATACTTGACCATGTGCCAGTAATAGGCTACTAAACTACCATTCTTACCACCCTACGAAAATGAAAATCAACCTAGTGCTTACCATGGGGAGTAGAGTCATTAATTTGACTCACCCTTTGTACAGGCTTGAATGTTTGAATGAGTTGAGGGGGATCCTTTTGGAGAATTCTTACCCTTCAAAACTTGTCAACAAACTCTTATATAGCTCTTCTCAGACAAATTTAACGGCGGCTGTTGATCACCCCCCTAACTATAATATTGAATCTTTTAGTAATGTTGTTCCACCAGTAGAAGGAACTCATGACAGTGATGGGACACCTCCTAGTGACACCATTCCCTTTTTCGTTTCATTACCATATTTCCAATCATTAACACCTAAACTTATGAATGTATTCAAAAATGAGAACATTAAAATAGCCCAACGCATTGTTACTACCTCTAATAGTCTATTTACAAAAACAAAGACAAAATTGAAACCTTTAGAACAGTCGAATGTTGTTTACAAAATTCCTTGTCAGGGTTGTGACGGAACATACATTGGACAAACGTCAAGAAATTTATCTGGACGTTTAACGTCCCATAAAAGTGATTGCAACATGAATAAGCAGACTTGTGCTTTGGCTGAACATGTAATCTCTAGTAAGCACACCATGAATTATAACCAGGTGGAAGTACTTTGCGTGGAGAATAATTATCATAAAAGGTTGTTTAAAGAGATGTTTTTTATAAAGAGTGACGCCAGGAGTATGAACAAGAAAACTGACCTAAAAAACTTGAGCAACATATACAACTATATCTTGAAGTTAGAACTCTTTCCTACAATATCACACAATAATATTTAACTGAAATTCTTATCCTTTCAAATTTTGACTGGCCGTCTCTCGTGTTTTTCCAAATTTCCATATATTGTATTTTTTGTATTTTTCATATTTTTTAAATTTTCCCGCGAATGTTTAGGTTGGCAGTACAGTTGGTATGACTCTGGGTTGGTACCTGGCCTCACACTTGACAGTCTGAAGTTTGTGATTTTGTTTTTCATTTCTAATTCCAATCCGTCCAAGCACGTGTGTTTTTTGGCTTGTGTTTCGAAGAAATCTTTTCTGGATGATTAGTTGGTGTAGTTTAGAGTGTGTTAATTTTAACAGAGAATTATGTCCTTTGTTGTTCGTCCATGACGTTTGACTTTTACTACAAACCTCAAGTTAGTAAGTACTTTGGACCCATTTTTTAAAGGATTGTTTTTCATGTGTCATATTGTTTTTTAGATGTCCTGAAGAAGGAAATAAACATTTCCGAAAGCTAGACTAAATGACAAAGAGTATTCTTTAAAACCTGCCCAAGTATTTGACTGCATCCTCAAGATATTTTTCCTGTTTTCTTCAACTAGTCAGTCAAGTCAAGACTACCCTTTCCATTTATATATATATATATATATATATATATCCCTTGTCTATGGTCCATATATTCCTTGTCTATGATTAGATCTATGGCTGCAGGCTGGAGCCATAGACATAGAATAACATGGACTGGCCCTCACGTAATTTTATCACACTGTTCATTGCGGAATACATTAGAGAGAGAGATGTGTTGAAGGATGGAATAATTCAAGGCATATATCATGGTATAAAAATAATGGTGTTTTTATACCATGGGCAAATATACAAATTGGGATATTTATTGGGAACTTCCAAAACTCTGGTGGTGGGATTCGGCAATTAACCACGCTAGTAATAAATGTAAACAATCTCGTGTTGGACCGTGTTGGACAGGTCAGTCGACGAAGTTTGACCGAAATTTTCATGGAAAATTTAAATTATAATTGACTTGAGATCATTGTTGGATTACTTTGTGATATAGATTCTAATATTGATCATTATATAACTAATTTTATGGCACTTGATTGATATAAAGACTACAACCAGTAAGTATATTCATATATGTTTGTCGAACTTCCATTATATTTAAAAGTTCTTTCAGTTACTATTTGCGAATGATTAGGAAGGGACTCAGTTGATTAGAATTTCTGGAGTACATAGGAGCTTCAACTTCTAATTCTAGAGTCCTTGTAGAAGGAGAAGAGGTTTTAAATGTGGATCATATAATCGTGTGTGACAAAACAAATTGTGGTCCCAGTTTTATAGACATTTGTTCTTTATGTTTACAAAGTATTGCCCTTAATTCAGTACCACATCAAATTGATGGCCCAATTATGTGTAGAATGGTAAACTTAAAATAGAAGGTATGGTATATTCTTGTAAAGTCGGAGCACGGAGGAGGTGTAAACATATTACTGATGTATTAATTAAAGTTCAGGTGCATGATGTTCTAGTTTATTTATGAGAATATAGTGTCAAATTGAACCAGATAAAGCTTTTGTAAAACAGTTACCAATAATTGAAATGATTTTTTCAAAATATGATACATATATTATGTGAAAAGAATTATTAACAATAAGTGTAATGTTTGAGGTATAATAAAGATTATCTGGATGTAGGTCCAGGTTAAGTACTCTTCCAATATTTATATTTGGTTTTCCGGAGGTAAGAAGTGAAAACTCAAACCTATACATTTTGGCATTTTTTTCGCCCATGAATTGCATTGAGGCACACAACAATAGTCGTTTCTGGTCGGAGACGTATTAGGCAGGATAATATTCACTATTTGAACTTGAATTTTTCTTTTAAACAAAAGTTTATTGACGAATACTGAACAATTAAACTCGAACACGTGGCTCATTACGAGCTTGGTTAGTTGCCGAATCCCGCCACCAGAGTTTTGGAAGTTCCCAATTGCCACAGTATAAGAATATATTCTTATACCGTCACACCGTGGTTTTGCCCATAGAGAAATAGAATCTATTCTATTGTCTCTGGTTTTGCCTTGAAGTATTCTATCTCTTTTTAATGCTGATATCAATGGTCTCTTTCTCAGAACCAGTCCATATTATTCTATGTCTATGGCTGGAGCATGCATTTTAAGGTTAAAAACATTCGTTTGAGCTTGTTTGTTTCTTGTAGAAATTGTTAGAGCTTTTTGTTAGAAGCGTACTTACAGAATTACAGAATACAAAATACAAATACATAATCTAATATTTGTACGTACTAATCTCCGTGGTCAGTAATTAGTCTCTTAATGTAAATACCACCGTTTTTTTTTTAGTTTCAGCTTCGAATATGCCGCGAATCACAGAGGGAATAAATATCCACCAATTGATCGAAGGAGGCGCGGAGTTCGAAATAAATCCCGAACCCGAAGCTGAAGATTCAGGTAACGAGGAAGAGCAAGTGGTAAAAGAAGCGATGCTGCAATTTGCTAACATGGATTGTTTGGGGTCGGATACCTACGACGAAGAGCCATTTCAAATAATAGCAAAAGAAATGGTAGATCTAACGCCTGATGGTGGCGTGAAGAAAAAAATCATGAGACCCGGTTACGGAGAGACCCCCCAAAATTTGAGTCTTGTAAAAGTTGATTATAATTCATATATAGAGTATGAAGCACAGCCTTTCGACTCAACTTACAGTCGAAAAAAGAAACAAGAGTTTGTGGTCAATAATGGTGAAGTTATTCCAGGCTTGGACGAGGCTGTGAAGACTATGAAGATAACAGAGAAATCTCAGTTTCTATTTTCACCACAGTATGCTTATGGGCCTTTAGGTTGTTTAGGTAGAGTTCCTCAAAATGCAACTGTGCTGTTCGAAATCGAAATGCATGAAATCGTCAATAGTGGTTCTACAATCACATATGATAAACTAACCGAAGAAGAAAAGTCTGCCTTTAAAGAAGTATATGCATATTGCCTATCGCTCTGTGAAAGGGCTAAAGATAAATTCCATAAAAATGTGAAAGATGCTCTTAAAGACTACAACACAGCTGTAACAAAATTGGAATTAGTTCAAATGGAAGATTACAGTGAACAAGAGAAACAACAAGAGCTTCTCCTACGTGTATTGGGCAACGTTCTAATTTGTCAAACCATTTTGGACAACCCAAGGAAGGGTTGCATTGCTGCAAACAAAATTTACAAGATAGTTTCAGGAACAACACTGAAGATTTCAGCAAAAACCCATTTTTCTCATGCTAAGTGTTTAAGGATGTTAGGACAGTTTGGACAAGCTAGGAAGAAGTTGGAACAGGCTCGATATCTTGAACCAAGAAACCCAGATATTGCAAACGAGTTTATCACATTGAAAAGGGAAGAAGAAAAATATAAGAAAGAAGAGAAGAGATGGGGTGAAAAGTTTGTTCAGTCGCTTTCAAATAAAAAGGACTAGTTGTACTGTTTTCAAGAATTTTTTTTTTCTTCTTTTTTATATAATTTATGTATGTATCACTTTCGAATCAGGAGTGATAAGTTAAAATGGCTTATATGGTCAGGAATGAGTACATTTATAAGTTTCTAATGAGTGCATTACCCACATTGATTATGGAGCAAAAAGAGGGGACACTTGCCTGAGCGCTTATATTTTATAACAATGCTATGAATTTAATAAGATGAATAGTTGAAGGACTGGAATAAATTTATTATTGCTTCTTTTTTTTTTTGAGGAATTAAAAAAAAATTATTTGTATTTATAATCTCACTCAATAAGCCTGGAAAAATACAATATTGCAGGTAAGACTGATTTGCTACAATAAGCATATATCCAGGAAAAAATGAGCAAATTGCTCTCCCTCTGGTGATCGTTGAGCTTAACGGTTTTGTATGTGGATGATAGAGATGCTGGGGGAGGCAATATGTTGGTGCAATATCAATCGCCTGATATTGAAGACTGAGTCCATAATATTTAGCAATCTTAGATCTCAATTAATGCTTTGCGGAAGATATCATTGGGGAGGTAAAAGTGTGCTCATTTACTAGGATTCTTGGACTGACACTCGAAAGACATCTGAAATGGGACTCGCACATTGACACTTTGATGGGAAAACTGAATTCGATTTTGTACTCTATTCATGTGTTGAGACAGATCTAGTAGATTGTGAAATTCTTAAGGTTGTATATTATACCAATTTCATTCAGAATAATGTTGTGGGGAAGTGTTTCTGGCTAATTCTGTTTTCGCTAGACAAACAATGACGATACGGGCCATTTATGGATTGAAATAGAGGCCATGCTGTTGGAGGTTGTTTTGGAACAATAATATATTATAAACACTTCCGGAGCTTTACGTATTTAAGCTAATGCTGTTCATGGCTATAGGAATAAACCATCAAAACAATACAGACAGCAGGAACCTTTCTTTTTTGCTCCCCCTTTTTTGGTAATCACCGAAACGATGCCTCATTAGTCATTATATTAACATCAGAATTTTCGATGCTGTTCCGAGTTTTTTGAGAAAATATAGCTAAGGATTTTCAGGAGCAGAAAATTCTATTTTCGGGTGATTTCAAAGGACATTTGCAGTCTTTTGACACCTTACAAAAGGACATAGTTTTAAAATAAAGGACTGTCCTTTGAAATAAAGGACGGTTGGCAACCCTACCAGCAAGGTCACTGTGGGAATTAAATTTTGTACAGATGAATAATATTTGATCCGGGATCGGGTATAGATTTAATGAAAATTCAACAGTTCAACAATCGGGTAATATACCTACCTTGAGATGAACCCGCAAGCATACAGAATAGTATATTCTAATACAAGTTGCAGAATGGGCTCCTATTCAAACACCAATACGAAAATGAATGAGTGTTGGAATTGCTTTCTGCAACGAGTATTAGACGATATTTTCTCTATTTCAGGCAAGTTTTGTAAAATACTGTTGAAATTTATTGAAAATCCGGATTATACATCCTAGTGACTTTTGCATTGTATCTTGGCAGTTGGTGTGACTGTTACCAGAGTTTACAGATTACGGAATTTGAATCATACGATACGTATAGGGCATGGAGATCAGATTTAAAACACTTTCCTAATAGCATGAATTATTCAAAATTAGCAAGAAGGGAATCTCTAGTGCCTTATCTTTCAATCAAAATAAATCTTTTCCCTCGACAATTATTTCACTATATCCTATATTGATAATATAATTGACGTGTGTTGAAATTTGATAGGATCAAATGTCAGTGCTGACTACCACAAAACGAAAAATATAACTAGAAACAATGCGGGAATGAGTTCATTCCAGCACTGTTTTTAGTGCTGGAATGGACTCATTACTATACCGAAATAGAGAAAAATACTTATTTATGGTTGATAAATATAAACCGTTCCCAAAAGAAAACTTGAACTAATAAATAGGAGACACATAAAGAGTTTCATTACGATGAATAAAGGCTGGTTTATGCGGGCTGGTAACTTTAACTTAATCATATATATATAGACATTTATTTTTAGTGTTATGCTTTATAATCAGACTAAATAATCCGTTAACTTATTAATTATTATTATCAATAATAAGTAAACGGATTATTCAGTCTCAGTATCATCCATAGCGGTAGAAATCTAAGTTTCAAATTTTAAGTTAGGGAATAAGTTAAAGTTACCAGCCAGCATAAACCAGCCTTAATACTCGTTGCAAAAGGCAATTCCAACACTCATTCGTTCGAAGACTCGCTCCTTCTTCGCTCGTTTTCGAATTTCGCATTCCTGTTTTAATAGGAGCCCATTCTGCAACTTGTTTTAGAATATGGTGTTTAATGTGAAGTTCAAATAAGTTCATACATTTCAGAAATAAACAGAACATCATTTTTGAAATTCCTTTATTTAGTTGAAAAACTGTAAAATCTCAAGAAAGAAACGTGATGTGAACCAACTATATTTGATTTCCAATCAAATTTTCTATAATTTTCAGCTAACAAAACAAATTATAAATATACCACATTTTTACAATCTAGTAGATCAACCTAAAATAAATAAGACAAAGGTATTAGGAATAAAACTGATTCCTTATATACTTAGGTATCTATTGCATGTACACTCAGAGAAATGAAATAACATAAGGATAGGGCAGATTAGAAAATAGAGTCTAACAGGATAAAACAACTACTCCACAGTTACAACCCTACACCAGTTATAACCTGCCCTACCGAAGACACATGTAAGTTTAACATTACAAACACATTACGGTACTGGAGCCAGAAATGCACCCAGGAGATTCATTTCATCTCAATAATAAATCCGATAAAAATGATCATAAAAGACAGGTAGGCCATCTAATGAATACCATTTTCAACTAAAATCAACATATTTAAAATTTCAAAAGGTACTCTTGTACTACATTCATTTAAAAGCTTTAAACAATTTCAATTCATTAAA
This sequence comes from Halyzia sedecimguttata, assembly GCA_937662695.2. Lineage (NCBI taxonomy): Eukaryota > Metazoa > Arthropoda > Insecta > Coleoptera > Coccinellidae > Halyzia > Halyzia sedecimguttata. The sequence goes on along the minus strand of OW569413.2, from coordinate 99,754,956 downwards.
TAAAATGTTTCGTTGAAAATTCCGGGGGTATAGATATAAGTTTACACAAAATTATACACTCATCTTCTCTAACGAGAAAACATCTGGGGATTTAAGTACAAAAAATGGGATGAGGGTGTTTGACAATAACTGGGCAACATCGAAATGAAAAGACAAAGGAAATGTGCCAGTCATGGAAAAATTATTGCATAAAGTATTCAGGATGATCAGAGTCTTTCTCAAATCGTTTAGCTTCCTCCTGCATGCTCTCTTTGATTTTTAAAATAGCAGCCGATTCCCTATGATCGTTCTCACCTGGACCTCCGAATCCTCCCAAGTTATAGTCGCCCATTCCCCCGCCTCCGTCTTCTCTTGGAGTTCCGGGGCCATTAGCCGGGGAGTTCTTCATACCTTCCATTCCATCGTTATTCATTACTGGACCCATAGAATTTGGCCCCATCGGTCCCATTGGACCTGACCCATCAGGACCCCCGCCCATAGGGAATTCACCTGGCATATTATTACCGACAGCTGGTTTCATCATAGTGTACATATTTTCACCTCCAGAATTTGAGGAATCCTGAGGACTGGGCATGATGGGAGTTCCAGGTCCTGGTGGACCTGCCGAACCTGGTGGTCCACCGTAATTACCTGGTGAAGATGTAGAATAATTCATGGGAGTTGATGAGTTGGGCTGCCATTGGGGGGGACCACCAGGTCCTGTCATAGACATCGGAGGCATTGGACCACCTCCCATATTACTGTTCGGTGGTGGACCTCTCATACCTGGACCGTAACCCCCAGGTCCCATCGGACCCATTGAAGGTCCACGAGGAGGGTTCATCCTATTCATGGGGTTCATACCCGGGGGACCTTGTCTTGATGGATCCATATTATTTGGCATCATTGGTTGACCCCCTGGACCATTGAAATCACTTCCCATTGGCATTCTTACGCCTGGTCGTGGGCCTCCTGGATACCTGGGACCCATAAACGGTTGTGATGCCATTAGTTGTGAATGAGGGGTAGGGGGTTGGGAATGTGGCGATGGTTGTCCAGCTGGATGTGTTGGTGGAGATGGACGCATGCCAGCATTGGGAAAGAAGCCAGGAGGCAAAGGTCCGCCTGGCATACCATCAGAGGGTGGCATCTGTCCCAATGGACTAGGAGCTGGACCAGCATTATGTGCCATTCCGTTAACTCCAAACCCGGAGTTGACAAAACCATAGTCGTGGAATGCTTTTGCCTCTGAAGAATGTTCACATGTGTCCCTTCTTTCTGGGGCCGCACAATAGAGATCCCAGAACACACACCACCATGAATGTAAAAATCCTGGGGGTTCACCAAGTGTAATATTTTTTTCCCACCTTATTTCTGACAGAAATGTTTGTGCTGCCTTTTGTGCACCAACATGGAGCAGATATTCATATACATATAATGCCAACTTCTCTCTTGCTTGAGCATCTGACGGCACAGTTGATCCCTTTCCTTTGGCGTACATATCAAAAAATAGCATAGCCTTCCTGAAAAAAAAATTTTAATAGATTTCTGATTCAGTATCAATGTACCAACAGCTGTTGTTATAATTGATAATCAAGTATTGATGATGTTATGATAATAAATTATTAGTAAACATTTTACGTATATCAGATCAGAGGATTATTTAGAAAGTTTGGTTTCCTTGGCAGGTTCTACTTCACCGATGAAGTGGAATATTCATTTGAGAGCTTGATGCATTAAACGAACACGAAAGTTTCTCCAGCACCTTGAACTTATTCTTTGTACTTCAACGTGTGAATCGGACAATATTCTTCTTTTTAATAAATTCTTGGCTTCTCTAGCAGTGAATACAGTCTTGAACTAGTTGCTGCCTCAAACGATTTCCATCATTTTTTCAATAATTTGAGAAAATCCACAAATATTATAAATTATTACCGATTTGAAGATCCCCTGAAGTGTACCACAAGCTTATCTGTAAATATTTCCGTTTCCAAATATCTCACAAGATTTCACTTGTTGTGGATTGCTTCATACCAGTTTGCCTGTATAATTGTACCAACAAGACCATGAAAACCGTCATAAAATTGCTCAACTCACTGATCTGAGCTAATGTATTTAATTCGTTTATTTTAAATATGATAAAATTTGTTACACAATATTATAGGAGAATGGTTAATTTTTATGTATATTACATTAAGTATTCCAGTTGAATGAAACTACACAAAGCCATAATAATATCTGTTGAGAAAAATAGAAACTCAATCTAGATTACTAAATTGGAATAAAAAAAATTAGTTTGTACAACCTCATCTGAAGGAAATACTACATTTTACTCAAAGGAATGCCAATCATCCGGAGAGTGTCGAATTGCACATATTTTCGTCAATAAATGGTTCTAAAATACCCTCGCAAGACTCAAATTTGATTAAGTCTGAAAGTATACTCACCTACATCCCTAACAAAACATACTCAATCAATATAAAGCGTCCAATATTGTTTCGAGCACTTCGTTTTCTTCCTTCTTCCTTTTTTCCTGAATAAACTCGTTAATCTAGATCTTATATTGTATCTATTTGGAATTCGTTATGTCTGGTGATTTTTGCTAGTGAAATCCAATTCAATGAGAAAAATTTAATACTTCGTCCTCCATTATAAATAAAACATAAACATAACCTGCAACTTCGACATTTGACAGTAGCATCTTCTATCAGGGGATGCGTTCCAAAATAATGAACAGAAATCGATAGTTCATAGTATCACAAATAGTATACCGTGATTACTGTGAAATGTGAATTATATTAGCTGTTTCTGAACAACTTGCAGCTTGAAGCATATTCAAAGAATTAATACAATTGATCTTTAATGAGTTTATTTACCAGAATTTGTTAAAATTTACATTTTTGTTACAATATATTACAACAAATTTGATCCAGTGAGTATCATAGTAAGACCATCTGAGCCCAATATTTCTTTCACTAAAGTATTGATGGTATCCACAAGATGATTCAATGTTCCGGCCACAATAATTTCAACCAGGGATAAAATAATAGGTTTCACCGCAATTAAACTAGCTTCGGTCATCAAATCCACCAACCAATCGTAAATTAGATTACCATGAAATTTGATGGAAATTTTTCTAAAAAAAAAATATTATGATCCCCGAGCATACAAATGCAAAATAAATATCCTTGGGATACTTCAAAGGTGAAAATAATATAAAATAATACGACATTTACCCTGAGTTAATGATATCATACTTGTTCAACTTGAACAAATATGTGTTCAAATCTGCGGAAAGTATGACCCTCATTCTCAAATTGGTAACTGATCCATCTGCCCATCCCGTTGGTCCAATTTTCATGAATTTAACCCTGTAGTCATATTTGAACTGAAATCAATGCAGTTGAAATATTATTGAAAGTTATGTATTGAATTGAAATTTATAAAAATGTTATAGAATACCTAATGGACATAGAATGAGCTGAACTTTAGCAAATTGCCTATAACTTAACCATAAACAAATATTCTTCGTGAGCCGGGCTAGGTCACCCCATCCCTCACTGTTCCCCCAAAGAGGAAAGCGTCATTCAGGGGCAGATACGAACCGAGTTCATGGTTATAACCAATCGTCAGGGTAACCTCTCGCTTTCCTCTTCGGGGGGCCACTGAGCGATGGGGTGGCCTAGTCCGCTCACGGGGAATATTTGTTGATAGTTAAAATCAATGAAATTTTCACCGTGTGTCTTCTATACCTAATGTGTCCTAATAATAAGAATTTGAATACAATAGGGAAATAATTCAATGAAAAATTACATACTGAGCTGCTCCACAAGAGTTAGGGATAATCGTTCCAACTAAAATAACTGACATTCTGAAACCATTGTTTGCGCTGAAAACGTAATTTAATATAGTTTTAGGTTCAAAACTATAAATGCACGTAAGTTTTTTGGTCTGCAACATATGGAGGGTGATTAACAGAATAGTGTCAAATTTAAAGACTTTTATTTCCGGACATTTCATTGTTTTTTTTTGTCTTTTTATGCCTTCAATACAAGGTATGGCCACCACGGGCATCAATGACCGCCTGACATCTTCGTTGCATACTGTCAACGAGGGTGCGTAGAGCATATCTTGAGGAATTTCATTCCATAAACGAGGCAGTAGTGCTTTGAGGTCATTCAATGTTTCTGGTGGAGGTTGGTGATCATCTAGTCTTCTTTGTAGCATATCCCATGCATGTTCTATGCAGTTTAAGTCTGGCGAATGCGGAGGTATTGGTAAATGTGGAATACCATGCTCGTCTCGCGCATTTTCTACTATTGCTGCACGATGTGGTCTGGCGTTATCGTCAAGAAATTGGAAAGCTTCATCAATGGCAGCCTGAAAATTTGGACTACGTTGCCAATGACATGTTCCCTATAATGTAAAGCAGTCATATTGCCAGGACAAATGTTAAGGTCTGTGCGCCCGTTGTAACATATCCCAGCCCATACCATAACAGAGCCTCCTCGAAATGGATGAACCTCTTGCACATAACGGCGATTTCGGGGTATACGCGGCATAGTCCATACCCTTATTCTTCGAGAATCTGAAAATCGACCTATCTGGATTCATCTGTGAAAAGTACACTACACCATTGGAAGTTCAGATTAACATGCTGCCTGGTCCATTCTAATCTTTGTCGTTTATGCTCACGTGTTAACGGAACACCCCTCGATGGACGTCTAGAAGCCAGGTTAATCTCCCCCAAACGACGTCGGATGGTTTCAATGGAAATTTCAGGACCATTGGCTTTGAAAAATCGATTTCTCAGCATCCTACATGAAGAAAGGGGATATCTCCTCGCCGAAATGGTGACAAAACGGTCTTGTGCGGGTGTTGTTTCTCTTGGTCCACCAACCCTATGTCTCTCCTGCACCGAGCCTGTCTCATTGAACCTATTCCAGAGTCACGATATTACACTTTGCGATACTTGAAATGTTTCTGCCACAGCGACTTGAGTGAGACCACCCTGTAGCATACCGATAGCCCTATTAGCCTCGGCGTTTGTTAATTTACGTCTTGGCATCTTAAGAAGCTCGTGAAATTTACTAAGTTCGATATCGCTAAGAGACTGACAATAAATTAACTGCATATTGAAATGCTAAATCTTACGAATAATATGAAAAACTGCCAAACTCAAGTCAATTCAAATCGATTTAATAAGTTTTTATTGGCAGTTGATCATGTTTTTGATATTGTCTTTAAAATTGTATGCCCCTCAGAACAACTTAATATGATATCCCTAACTCATGTGGAGCAGTTTACTTACACTATAGCTTCATATTGTGACGTACACGGCGATTTCATCAGACTACATCATACTAAATTCTTAACAAGTAATGATCTCCCTAATATACCTCGATGACCTAGACATAGAGTCATTCTATTCTTCTTCTTAAGACTTATTTAATACCAGTTGCATAATCTTACACTACTAGTTCTTTGTGAACATTTACAATAATTCATTCCTACCGCTTTTATAAATCAATTCTCTATTTGATTTATATCAATCTGAAATTTGGTTATTATTTCTTCAATAACCCAAAAAAATACCATGCCGATTAAATTCAAACATGTTTATTAGTTCTAGAATGCCGACGCAAATTTTTTTACGAAATTTCGTGAAGATCGTATTACTAGAAAATTAAAAAAAAATCATTGAAAAAAAAATTAATCATAAAGCAGTTGTCCGACATCGCTGATATTTTGCGAGAACCTTCAAAACCATGAATGTCATGATGACATATTAAATTATAACATAAATTTTCGTACCGATTTTTTCATAACACAATAATAGAATCTATGGGATATGATAGCCCTAGATTAGGGTCCTTATCATTTCGATTAAGAGTGTCCAATACAGGAGAATGGACAATAGAACATACGCGCAAAAGATTCTGACTTCACGTCAGTGCTTGAACCAATTTTTCATTAACCAAATTACCCGTATGTTTTTCTCTATTTATTTCCATCATTTCTCAATAATCTTTATTCAAATTGTGTAGAATTTTGAAATCCAGGTTAAACGTTAAACTTATACCCTTCTTTTTAAATGATTCGAATAATTTGAATTAATTTTGTTGTATTGGTAGCTGTCATGATATTCGTTTATTCTTATGCCCAAATTTCTACTTGTTTTACTTATATAGTACTAGCTGACCCAGCGAACTTTGTTCCGCCTTAGAGGCAATAAATAAGCAGATTTTAGATTTTATTATACACGTTTGTCATAAAATATAGATAGTTTATATAATCATATATTTCTGCTTAACTGCGTCCAATTAATCATATATCAATTTGCAACATTCGAAGATAATCGACGCCGCTTCTGCGGTCGCATAAGGTCCCTATTCAAATACATTATGAGAATCTATCTGAGGTAGGTACCTATTAAGTTAATGTTTTGTTTGTGGTACAAATCACTTCTAGTATATATAATTTATCGCAACTACCGCTATTTAAAGGATAAACACCGGATTTATCTTCTTCATTGCTCTTTGATTTATGATCCTTAATGATTTCAATATTCTATACGATATTAATAAAGGTACGCATCTCAATTATAGGGAAATGGTGGAAATAAATAGATAAAAACATATGTATAATATAGTCAATGAACAATTTGATCTGAATTATTCTCTGTTACTCAATCTATTCAAATAGAGAATTGATTTAAAAAAGCGGTAGAAATAAATTATGGTGAATGTTTACAAAGAACTAGCAGTGTAAGATTATAACTAGTTTTAAATAAGTCGTAAGAAGAAGAAGGAAAAAGAAGAAGAACAGGTCATCAAGGTATAGGGAGATCATTACTTGTTGAGAATTTAGAATGATCAACATTTATTTATTTTGATCAAACTATGAAATTACCTGTGAGTATTCCATAGTTTGATCCAAATAAATAAATAAAATAAATGAAGCGCGTCACAATATTAAATAAATTAGTGTAAATCGTATATAATTTTTCATTGAGTTATAATATGGATTTGCATCAATTAAAAGCCGCAAGCATTCTATTTTTTAGGGAAAAAATTGGTTTCACTCTTTATCTCACCTTCAAGTCAGTGAAAGTCAAGGGAATATCTACTTTCAATATCTCTGAAGTTTTGTTATATGATACTGAGCAGGTTCCATCTCTGTGTAGTGTTGACGAATCTGTCATAATTCCTTCTGATAATGTGAATTCGCCACTCACCAGGAACTGGAAAAAAGAGGCTTCATTTCATTAGCTTCTATGGTTGTCGAATCGACCATCGAGAATTGTCTATCCAAACATAAATTACTTTAAAATTTCTTAAGAAGCACTGACTTAAAGTCAGTGGTCTTAAATTTCCTTAAAATGATATAAATCCGACTGTAAAATAAACGTACAAGAAAAACTGTTGTGCTTTTGGTCGATGATTAGTTTCGACTCGAATGCATACATTCACCGTTGGGTCGAAAATAACCAGTGCTGTGTCTGAGGCGGCGTAAGAACCGATTCAAATACATACATTCACTGTTGGGTCGAAAATAAACAATGCTTTGTATGTGGTGTCACACAAATCTGTTCAATCTTCCAATTGTGCCATGGGATAAAAAAAAACACCCCCTATAGCAGTGTTTTATTTTCAATCGTGTATTCCGAGAGTATTTCTATGAAACAAATCAGTCCAATCGTACGGTTGAGCCATGAAAAACTATGGTTTGATAATTGAAGCCCTTGATGCAAAAAGGTGCTAACTCAAAATTTACAGTTTCGAGAAATGCGAGGATATCTTCCGGGTTATGCGCAGATAACACCGTTTGGATTCCTTGTGTTGACGCTACCAGTCATATATCCCTTGTCTTACAGTGACTATATTCTTATATGATGAGAATATAGTCACTGTACCTTGTCTATGCTACCAGTGCCCTCTAGCGTCCGGGGATATCACTGCAAGACGGATGATGTCTTAACACCTTCTTGCAAGCACAAATTACAATTTCAGAAAAAAGTGAGTTAACACCTTTTTGCAGCAAGGGCTACAATTCATAAAAAAAACTTTATGTATAGCAGTAATTTTAATATCTACTAATATACGAAATACCCATATGTTTCACGTAATTCCAAGAAAAAATCAAACTAAATTTGTTGGATAACCGGCGTTTCTTTGCAGTAATTATTTCAATAGAAATGAAATAAATGGTAGCGGTTGAAGTGACCGTGGGAGGAGGGAGGCGAGAAATCAAGGGTTTCCATGCATGAGGTAATCTTTGACTATCGTCGTGTTTGTTAAGACAATCTGGACGTCTTTCAATTTCAAGGGCTTCACGAATAATACTGCTGGTAAGCATTTTCTCTATTGCAATGGTTCTGCTGCTAGCAAAGTCAAAATATGTATTCGTCATGCAATGGTTGATGAGAGTAAGACAGTCTTTAGATATGTTGTGTCCGCTAGAAGATGCCGTGGCTGCAGTGAGAGCTACTACTTCACTTCTGTGTCCACCAGGAAGAACAACAACAAAGGAGGACAACCACAAATGAAGATTGAATAAGCTGGACAAGAAGATAAGAACTGTGAGGCAGCAAGAATCTTGGTACCAATGTATCATAGATATTATGAAAGGACAACTGAAGCAACCGAGCAAGAAAATAGAGATCATGATGGGCGAACTGCGTGCGTTGCATCGTACGATGAGTGCCCACCATCAACCTACTGAAGAAGAAAGCTGTCGATAAGATCAGATCACTTGCGGCGGCAAGGAAGAAGCTGATCAAGAGGCAAAAGTGGATAGAAGATAACAACACCTTCACCGCAGAACCTTCGAAGTTATTTCGAACCAAACAAGTAGAGGCAAAACACCCACCATCACCGGAAGAAGTCGAGCATTTCTGGAAAATGTGTACGGAAACCAGGAATACTCCAGCACTTCACAGATTCCAGACGATATGCGACCAAAATCTGCAACAGACTGAAGAGCTGACTGAAATAACAACCGAAGAGATTAGACAAGCCTTGAAGAACAAGAATGATTTCACGGTACCTGGACTGGATGGTGTTCAGAACTACTGGTGGAGAACTTTCCAGCTACCCACCAACACCTAGCTAGATTATTTAGTGAGATAGTGTAATTCACCGTGAGCCAACTCCTTCATGGTTGGTAGAGGGCAGAACTGTACTGATACCAAAATCAGGCGATCTAGGACAGCCAAACAACTACCACCCAATCACGTGTCTCAACACGATGTATAAAATTCTCACAAGTGTTCTTCAACATCGGATTCTGGAGGGCATTGGGCCAGTGTGAAATCAAATCTACGAACAAAGAGGATCAAGAAAGGGAGTACAGGGGTGCAAGGACAACTTTCTTATAGACAAGAGCATTTGTCAAAATGCGAGATACTACAAGCACGATCTACATACATCATGTCAAATGCCTACATTCACAATTGGATCAAAAATAATCAATGCTGTATCTTTGGTTGCGTAAGGTCCTGGTTCAAATACATGCACTCACACTTGGGTCAAAAATAAGCTATGCAATGAACGCGGTGGCGTAGTTTCCTATTCAAATGCATACATTCACAAGTGATCAATTGGATCAAAAATAAATAATGATGTGTCTGTGGTTGCGTAAGGTCCTACATTCACAGGTGCATCAAAATATACGTGGTAGTTATGAGAACCCTATCTATTCACTGTTGCGTCAGAAAATTATTTAGGTAAAGCTTTGTTTCTGGCGGCGTATGGACACAAATCACTTCAATCGTTCAATTTTGCCATGAGATAAATAACCCTCTGTATAGTTATCATATGTATTCCGATAATTTCTATAACATAAATCTGTCAAATCAAAAATGTCTAGCCGTTCTTGAGTTCTATAAACCGAATAGATCACCACCTACCGGGTTCCTATTATCACCCTGAGACCCACTCAAACACGCACACAATGTTCAATCAAAATCATTCAAGCCATTTCTAAGTTCCTATAATTAGGCACATTGTGAACCTGATGAGGCCTATTCAGAATTTACGAACCTTTTCAAATTTTTCAGAAATATCTGGCATAGCCATAGGATCGAACTTCTGCCTGGTCATGTATCGGTCAATGTTAGTGAGCACTTTATCAGCATATTCGTTGATAACAGCTGTTAACACTGTATCATCTCCTTCGTCACTCAATCTAAAAATTACCCGGAAATAATTTCAATTTATGGAGATATCACATCGAAAACTTACTCCTGTGCTTCCTTCAACTCAATTACAAATTGTTCCAGAATATCATCATCAAAATTTATGGTAGGGTTAGACACTAAAGGGCCCGCAGTCGCAAAACCCAAAAGGACTAAGCCCGGAAAGTAGGAAAACATCGCGAGAATTTATCTATCCTAGTTGGAAATTTCAAATTTATATAGATTTCACTTAATCTATTATCTTAAAATATCTATTTGTTTGCAAAATAAGGTAATTTCTTTGAAAATTATCTGTCTCTCGTACCTACAGGTGTCATCTGGAAACTGCATGATTCAGATATCTCGAAAATAAAACAATGACGTGATGTCTGGAACACTCATAGGCTAATAGTATTCTGCTCCACAAAAGTTAAGGAAGTTCAGAAATTTTAAGACTGTTTCTAAAGTTTCCAGGTTTTTTCATCAATTTCTTAAATATGCGCAATATAAATGTTTACTCACTTAACTAACTCATTCTATTGCCCATTTCTTTATAAGTTTCACAGTTTCAGGTGAAAATTTATTTTTAGCCTTCGATTGTTGAAGTAGCCTTGATCAATTTATCTCCACAGTTGCGGTAGAAGCCGTCTGTGTTATTGAAGCGCATGTGGAGGTGGTTGATGAAAATCCAAACCTTTTTTTAGCTGATCTCAAGCTTGTTCAATCGGTTTGGCGGCCGAGGGGACAGGCCCAAATGTGGAATACCGTGGATTTCCAGAGCTTCATCGACAATTCTCGCACGATGGGGGACGCATTATTCTCCACAAATAAGAAATTTGGCCCAATAGCAGCATGAAACAAAAGAAGAATATTGTCAATGACTTGGTCTATGTAAATCTGCGCATTCATGGTAGCATCAAGCACCAACAATTATGTACGTCCATTGAAACAAACCAGAGGATAGGTGTCTATACCCGAAACCGCCGACTATCAGAAAACCGTTCATATCTCGACTCATCTGTGAATAATACAGACCTCCATTGATAGTTCGAATTCACGTGTTCATTGGCCCATTCCAATCGAAGTCGTATATGATTTTGAGTTAGTGGAATCCTTCTCAAAAGTCGTCGAGAATGTAGATTAACGTCTCGAAGTGTTCGACGAACTGTATCAATCGAAACCAGAATACCAGTAGCGTTCAAAAGGCACTGTTGCATGATTCGACAAGTACTCAAAGGCTCTCTACGAGTCGACACAATCAAAAACCGATCTTGTGCATGAGTGGTAGATCTTGGGCGTCAACTTCTCGGTCTTTCGGTCACTTTTCCATTTTCTCGATATCGATGGACGAGCCGGAAAACTGAGTTTTCACTAACTTGAAAGAAATTCGCAACATCTCTCTGATTACGTCTCGCCTCTATCATACCATGCGTTAAGATTTTGCCCAAATGTCTGTAATTTTCGAATTTTTCGCCGAAAATGGTCTCTTTAGAGACCAATCATAATAGCGATTGAGTTCGACCCCCTGATGAAGAATTCGAGGTCGAATTTGATTCTGTCCGGCTGGCCGGCCGACCGTTGCCACGATATATTGAGAACGGAAAGGGATAGCGACTTGAAAATTTCAGGGTAGGTGGCACATCCCAATACGACGGACAAGTTCGTTTATGGGCATAATCGGCCCAATGGTTTCCTAGTAATAGTTTTGCTTTCTAACAATTCGGACCCGATCGAATTGAAACATGGTGATTAGTTGTAGAATACAAACCTAAGGACGTTTGTGAAATTTTGTGAGAATCGTATCACTATAGAAAATAAAAAAAAAATAATTGAAAAAAAAATTGGTTCAAGCACTGTCGTGAAGTCAGAAGCTTTTGCGCGTATGTTCTATTGTCCATTCTCCTGTATTGGACTCTCTTAATCGAATTTACCATGGTGAATTCGATTAAGAGTGTCCAATACAGGTGAATGGACAATAGAACATACGCGCAAAAGCTTCTGACTTCACGTCAGTGCTTGAACCAATTTTTTCTAAAACTACTTCAATATCAGATCATCATGTATGCCCTCGTCCACTTTCAAAATTTATAAAATTTGAATTTTTCGGTATTGAAAATCGGAATATCAGGAAACAAATTCAAATGAGGTAAAACGCTTCTGATAGGTACAAGCGTTGCTATGACGGCTGACGTAATCAAAATGAACCTTCGGCGAGACCATCTGCTTTTTACCAAAGATTATAGAGTAGATCTCTCTATAATCTTTGCTTTTTACAGCGAAACAAAGAGTGAAACAGACACGAGAAGAGAGAGACGTAATCAAAATCCACCCTCGGTGAGTCCATCTGCTTGTTACAGTGAAACTGAGAGTGAAACGGACACGGAGAAGAGAAAGAGAGCGAATAGATACGACGGGTTACGTCCAGAGAAATATTTCTATGGTTACGTCACGGACTGGCGCCAAGTTTCGATCGTTTGAACAGCTATTATGTGGAACCAAATTTGAATGATCGAATTCTCGTTGAAACTGGTCTTGACCAATGTTAGTACACATTATGAAATTTATTTTCCTTTAGTTTTAGATTTTTACAACTACAGACTTACAGAATAGACGTGTTATCACGATAACACATTTGAAAATAAACCTATTCAGAACTACTTCTTTCATATTTTATCATGTTATCTACTGAAATTATCATTCTTGTTGCTTGTTAGTTTGATAACAGATTCACAAATAGCTCAAATATGTAGTGATAGTTTTTATTCCCAAGTCTCTTTGTTCCACAATCGAAACAGATCTTTATCTAAATTATAAATAAACTCGATTGAAATGGTACAATTCTGAGAATTCCGAAAACCCTCTTCGAATACTTATCTATTAGATTTTAATTAAAACCAAGAAATGAATATTTCTAATTGTTTGATACCATTTCCGTGATAATGGATAAAGCAACATTTTTGTATGTATTTCGTTTATTTCTTCGTAGTTAATCACAGGTTTATCATACATTTTTTCCGCTAGAACGAAGTTGCGGTGGAAATGGTGGAATATATGGTGTAAAAAAACATTACGTTATACTAATGATAATTAGGTACCTATACTGAATTTTCATACTACCTATGAAACTTTTGGAGTTGAATTATTTTTAAACTAAATGAGACGATGAAATAAAGAATAAATGCCCTTTTCATAGTGTCTCATGTATAGTTTTCATAAATAAATTATTTTAAACAAGCACTGACGTGAAATCATGAGCTTTTGCGCGCATGTTCTATCCTGACTTCACGTCAGTGCTTGAACCAATTTTTTTGAAATTTTCTAGGGGTACGGTCCTTACAAAATTTCACACACGTTTTTATGTCGATATTCTACAACTATTTACCAAGCTTCAATTCGATCTGGTCCATTTTTTTTGAGTTATCGAGGAAATAATATTCCAGGTGGGTATAACTCCGAAACCATTAGACCAATTTTGCTCAAAAACGAACTTAACCCTCCCATTCGGATGCGCAACCTACCCTGTAAATTGCGGAACAGAGTGCTTATCAATTTGCCCAAATGTCAGTAATTTTCGAATTTTTGGCTGAAAATGGTCTCAAACGATTTGGTTCGACTCACTGATCAAGAATCCGAGGTCGAAATCGATTCTGTCCGGCCGTCCATCCGTTAACACGATAACTCTCGAAGGAAAGGAGTAAGAGGATTGAAATTTGCAGGGTAGGTTTGGAGCGTAAATATCTCGGACGAATTCGTTTAAGGGCGAAATCCATCTAGCGGTTTCGGAGTTATGGCCGTTTTTAGTAAAAATATTTTTTATGAATATTTCTCAAACCGATCACTCGATATATCTGAAATTCAGCATCAAATTGTAGAATCATGACCTTCATATGCATGTGAAGTTTTGTATTGACCGGATTACTGTAAAGTGTAAAAAAAAAACTTTGAAAATATTTAAATTTTGTTTCTACAATAACTCTCGAACGGAGTGAGCTAGGCAGTTGAAATTTTCAGAGTAGGTTAGGGAGATGAATATCTCGGTTACGTTCGTTATTGGGCAAAATAGGCCAGATGGTTTGGGAGTAACGAAAAAAAAAATTTTTTTTAACTTACAAATTTCAAGTTCAATTTTTTTTTCAAGACGCAGTTTCACCATAAAAATCCATTGATATAATTTTCAACTCCAAGAAAATAATACTTTCGGAGATATGGTTTTTCGAAATTTCAATAATGAATCGTACTTCTATGTTTTCACAGAATGCTATAATTATTCTATGTATGATTTATTATATGATCTGTGTTCATGCTCATACATGTCATCTGTTCTATAAGAGAGAGTCAAATTCATTTCAGCTATTTTAATTTGATTTCTTCCATGGTCCAGTTCTCATTCTCAGATTGCTCATTTTATCTTGATAAATAAACTATTATTTGAATTGAATTTCCTTTATGATGCAGTTCTATCATAAGAATACATTGATATTATTCCCAACTCTGAGAAAACAATACTTTCGGAGATATAATTTGTCTGCTTGAACAAGAGCGCCAGAAAGCTCCTGTCCACAGGGGTTGAACCAATTTTTTTTTAACATTCTCTTGGGATACGATCCTCACGAAATTTTGCAGAATTTTCGCGTTGGCATTCTACAACTAATAACCATGTTCGAATATTGGATCGGTTTTGTATCTTTCGAGTTATTGAGGAAATAACAATCAAATTTCAGATGGGTAAAATAACTCCAAAACCGTTTGGCCGATTCTGCTTATAAACAAACCCAAATACGTGGAAAGACACAATGCGGCACTCCGAATTCTCTACTTCCCTCTGAGAGAGGTTTATGGTATAGACATAACGAACCAGTGCTACCATATATTATGTGCCTCTAGAAATTGAAGCAGTTGTTGAAAATGACAGAGCTCGCATCTACTGGAACTATGCGATTCCAACAACTCGGCAGATCCACACCATAAAGCCAGATATACTCTTGCTCGACAAAGAACTCAAGGTATTGTTTGTCGTCGAATTTTCCTCCCCCGCTGAAAATAATGTGGTTATGAAAGAAGAACAGAAGATGGAAAAATACAAGGATTTAATGTTCGAACTGGGGATCCTGTATCTGGCCGAGAATTTAGCACACAGAATGCAGAAGGCGGTGTTGCTCGGACAGTGTTGCCAGAAATGCAGAATTTTCTTCAATATGCAGAATTTTAGCCTCCAAAAAGAGCTGATGAAGAAAAGAAGAATATTTCAGGGAAACCATTAAAATATGAAGAATTTTTGAAATTCACATATTTTTGGAACAATTTTACTCATTTCGTATGCGTTCTGACATTTTCGGTAAAATGGTTTAGCTACGACTTGAAATTATCGGCCTCGAGATGGTGCTTGCAGCTTGCAGTAGCAAATTGAAAATATTGCAGTGTGAAACAGGCCAAACTGGGGATTGGCCCGAATGAGGAAGTTTTTAACTTACTAACAGTGGGTAGGTAGGTACTCCAAAATGACGTTACACACCACTGCAGAAATATGAAGAATTTTTGAGGATAAATTGAAGAAATTTGATAAAAAGAATCTGGCAACACTGTGCTCGGATCACTTCGAGTCATCTGGTCCCATCAATTGTGAAGGCCGCTTTCAGCTCATCTCTTTCGTTAAGGGACGTACGCTGTAAGGGCAGGACGAAGACCTACTCCAAGGAACATGCGAGAGGTTTTTTAGTGAGTAACCTATCAACAATTGGAGTCTCACACTCCTGAGGGAAGCAGACACTCTCAGGGCGGACCTATAAAAGGTTTTTCCTCTCGGGCGGAAAAAAAAAAGATAATAACAAGACAATAAATATAAAATGGGTCCAAGCCCTGTGGTCAGGAGCTTTCTGGCGCTCTAGTTCAAACAGACAAATTATATCTCCGAAAGTATTGGTTTCTCAGAGTTGGGAATTATATCAATGTATTCTTATGATAGAACTGCATCATAAAGGACATTCAATTAAAATAATAGATTATTTATCAAGATTAAATGAGCAATCTGAGAATGAGAACTGCACCATGGAAGAAATCAAATTAAAATAGCTGAACTGAATTTGACTCTCTCTTATAGAACAGGATGAAATGTACGAGTATGAACACAGATCATATAATAAAGATTAGATAGAATAACTATAGCATTCTGTGAAAACATAGAAGAAGTACGATTCATTATTGAAATTTAGAAAAATCATATCTCCGAAAGTATTAGCTTGTTGGAGTTGAAAATGATATCGATAAATTTTAATGGCAAAACTGCATAAAAATAGAATTTGACATTTGTTGCTTAAAAAAATTTTTTTTTTCGTTACTCCGAACCATCTGGCCTATTTTGCCCAATAACGAACTTAACCGAGATATTCATCTCCCAGCCTACTCTGAAAATTTCAACTGCCTAGATCATTCCGTTCGAGAGTTATTGTAGGAAATTTTTTTTTGACACTTTGCGGTAACCTTGTCAATACAAAACTTCACATGCGTATAAAAGTCATGATTCTACAATTTGATGCTAAATTTCAGATAGATAGAGTGATCGGTTTCGGAAATATTCATAAAAAATGTGTTCTACTAAAATCGGCCATAACTCCGAAACCGCTTGATGGATTTCGCCTATTAACGAACTAGTCCGAGATATTTACGCTCCAAACCCACCTTGCAAATTTCAATCCTCTTACTCCTTTCGTTCGAGAGTTATCGTGCCTACGGCCGGCCGGCCGGACAGAATCGATTTCGACCTCGGATTCTTGATCAGCGAGTCGAACCAAATCGTTTGAGACCATTTTCAGCCAAAAATTCAAAAATTACAGACATTTGGGCAAATTGATAAGCACTCAGTTCCGAGGAATTAGAGCGCCAAAAAGTATAATTTCCTTTCCGAGATTTGAGCCCGCCTTCTCTCGTTCCGAAACCGAAAACTCGACGGATTAGACCCCCGAGCTATCGGGCTCCTCGTACGATCTTGTCGATCTCCGGCATTAGAATAAAACGTCGGTACTTACCTGGGATATATATTCTTAATTTTCACTTTTCGACATAAAATCACCACATGGGGGTTTATTTGACGGTTTTTTACCCTTATCTTCGCTTTTCGTCAACCTTCAGGCCCGAAAACTGCCTAGAACGGTCGTTTTCAGACCCCGTCTCTCTAAGTCGATTTTGATTTTGATCATGTCTCAGGAAAATAAGTTGACATTATGACAATTCATACATAGAATAATTATATAATTCTGTGAAAACGTAGAAATACGATTTATTATTGAAATTTTGAAAAATCATATCTCCGAAAATATTAGCTTTTTAGAGTTAAAAATGATATCATTGGATTCTTATGGCAAAACTGCTTATTGAAAAAAATTTAATTTGGAATTTGTTATGTAAAAAAAATTTTTTTTTTGTTACTCCGAAACCATCAGTCCGATTTTGCCCAATAACGAACTTAGCCGAGATATTCATCTCCCAAACCTACTTTGAAAATTTCAACTGTCTAGCTCATTCCGTTCGAGAGTTATCGTGCCTACGGCCGGCAGGCCGGACGGACAGAATGAATTTCGACCAGGGATTCTTGATCAGTGAGTCGAACCAAATCGTTTAAGACCATTTTCATCGAAAAATTCGAAAATTACAGACATTTGGGCAAATTGATAAGCACTCAGTTCCGAGGAACTAGAGCTCCATAAATAAGGAAATTTGTGGACCATTCTGAAATTTAGGTATAGTTTATCTAGATTTTGGCTCTTATTTCCTTAATAACTCGAAAAACACCTAACCGATCCAATTTAAATATGGTTATTAGTTGAAGAATACCAACACGAAAATTCTTGCAAAATTTTGTGAGGGTCATATCACCAGAAATTTTTTTAAAAATCATTAAAAAAAATTCTATATATCAGAAACTATTCATCCGACATTGCTGATATTTTGCGAGAGCCTTCAGAACCTATCTCTACTACCAAGTTCCAAGTTTGAACACGATCGGATCTATATTGTTGTAGATCTGAGCAGCCTTGTGTGAGTTCAGTAGCTGGATGGGTGACCGTTTCCTAGATAACTCCCGAACGAAAGGAGATAGGGACTTGCAATTTTCAGGGTAGGTTGCGCATCTAAATGGGAGGGTTAAGTTCGCTGTTGGCCATAATCGGCCCAACGGTTTCGGAGTTATACCCATCTGGAATATTATATCCTCGATGACTAAAAAATATAGACCCGATAGAATTGTAGCTTGCTAACTAGTTGTAGAATATCGACATAAAGACGTGTGTAAAATTTTGTGAGAACCGTACCCCTAGAAAATTTAAAAAAATTGGTTCAAGCACTGACGTGAAGTCAGGAGCTTTTGCGCGTATGTTCTATTGTCCATTCTCCTGTATTGGACAGTCTTAATCAAATTTACCATGGTGAATTCTATTGTCCGTTCTCCTGTATTGAAGACTCTCTTAATGGAATTTACCATGGTAAATTCAATAGAACATACGCGCAAAAGTTCCTGACTTCACGTCAGTGCTTGAACCAATTTTTGTTGGCACAGTTTCCCGATTTATTGCGATTCTTGATCCCCTTCTGTTTCTGCTTCTCTTGAAAGTACTTCAGCGCATCCGCCATTTCATACGGGTAGCATTGAAACAGCCAACAAGAAAAATTCTGTTGATCAGATTTCCACCAAACTTCACAGGAACACCTGCTGTGCTAGTTTAAAGATGGCCTGAAAAAGCCATCAAAAACAGTTCAGCCCTTTGCCGTTGAATACCCGAGTTGTTTCTAAAGTCGCAATATATCGTTTTCTACTAAATCGAAATAAGTTAAATCAACAGAGAATATGTTCGACAATTGCGTATGGAGAAACAATATATTTAACGGATCAAAATGTGCCATTCAATATAAGAATACAGATCCTTATCCAAAGATGTTAGCCAGCTATAAAAAATCATATAATTTATTACTTCTGCGAATCATTATCACTTCACCTTCCGAAGCTTCGTAAGACATTAGGATTTATCATATTTACGCAATAAAACTATAACAGTCTTTATTTTCAGATAAGTTTATTACTTATTCAGCATCAATTTTGCGTCACCATATAGAACAACTCTTTCCTCTCCTTGAACAACACATCTGAAATTCACTTCCACAATCTTCCTCAATTTCACAATTTCAACAATGGTGGTGACTGTTTCATCACAGTAGCATTTATTAGGAAAATTCAAAGTTTGCTTCAACACCACAGTTCCATGTCCAGGAAGTTCTGTTCCAATAACGCCTGAAACCAATGCATTCAAGAATGCACCATGCACAACGGGTCTAGTATTATGAGTTGAATGAATGATATTATTATCTCCTGAAAATATGGAGAACTGTTCGATGTCACTTCTTGTTACTTTCCTTGTTCTTGATACTGTATCGCCCACCTGAAGATTGTTGAATGTTGACTGAACATCTGAGAAATTTCTTCTAATGAAATGGTGAAGAAACTTCAAGTCAATTTTTTTCACGATGCTTGCCATTTTTTCAAACAAACATTGCTCATATTTCGCAATCTGATGTCATCATGCTGCTGATATTTTCTAACCTCATTGACTACAATATTGCTGATCAATTCCTCAAAATTTAATCCATCAGTTAAATAATATAATAATGAAATAGCGTCCAGTACAATCTCCTTGCTTCGTTGACTGAGCAAGCCTGATATTAAGTAAATACCATTCAAGGAAATTATGTAATCTCGAAATTCTGGATCTGAAAATTCAAAATTTTTTGTGAATTAACTTAATTCTTTGAAATCCCATACAAAAAATACCTATCTGATATTTAAATGAGGAACAATACACAAGTATAAAGGACTATCATTAATTAATTTCACAGTGAAGCTTGTCCCAAATAAAGGTTTTTCTCAAATTGTTTTATGACATATAAGCGAAAATTACAAAATAAACTATAGTGAAAACTCGATTAACCAGACTGATTGTTGTCGGTAGGCATAATCAAATGTATGAATAAATGCGGTTATTATACAAATTATTGCAGAAACATAATGCTAGGTAATCATCAAAAATATTAAACTTATTAACAAATAAACAGGGTTTACCAAATAATTAAGAGATGCATTTTCGAACGTAGTACCTAAACAGCTATATAGGTTTTATGTACAATGCTTGGTGTACAAAATATAAAAGCAATATAAACTATCCAGATCACAAGAGGATATTTTTCCTCATGCCAGATCTTAGAGTCATAAATTTACCTGGACTGAGATTCAATATACCAGTTAGTCCAAAATGAAGGAGATCTTCTTCATCTTCAGATAGTTGGGCAAGGAACAAATCAACAACATTCAACTGTTTGAAATATTCATAATTTATAGGATCGTATGCGAAATTTGCAAGATTTGCTAGTGTTTGCCTTTTAGCCTCTGTAAAAAATTATTGGAACATGAATCATAAGGAAAAAGATAACTGCAAACTAAAACAATTTAATAAATACCTAAAGATCTACTTGTTGTATATTCTGTTATTAATTGTTTTAAATAGTCATAACGGCCGACCCCATCAGGTCCGGTTTTTTTATTCAGCTGTTGTTTTGTGCTGAACATAATCACATAATCACAATATATCACATAATCACAAAATCACATACATGTATCTATGTATGTTATATATGTTATCTATGATCACATAGACAACACAGAACACAGAGCAGAGTTCAGGACTTAGGTATTCGTTCCCCGAGAATAGCAATTTCCAGAAATCTACGCTCATGACGTCACGAATAGTCTCGAGAATTGACCCCCCAGCTAGGCTAGGATATTGTATTTTTGTTGATATCAATCATATTCTGTTTAATATGTTCGGGAACAGTCAGAAATTCTTAAAACTCAAAATTATGTCCCTCTAGACTTATCATATCAATAAAGCCCTACAAAATATCAGACATTTTGGACCCGAAACTAATAGTGGCAACATTGAATTGGAGTCTGGAATCATAAATCCTCTATTGACAGTATTGGCACTATTGACAGCATTGTATATCTTGTCATTATCATTGTCATCTTGACATTAATGAATTATAATTTATAAATGTAAACCCGGGTATTTGGCTAATATAAATATATTGTTATTTGAATATTTTGGAATTCCTGAAATTCTCCAGTGAAAACCCTTGACTTTTTTGCTAGGTCATGGGATTGAACGACTACATATATTCAGTTTTAGAAAATCCTATTTGTAAATACGTCTTGTATGAAAATCCAGTTTCACAAAGCGTAAAATCTATCATGACTGTGAGTGGTGTGAATTGTTTCACTATTGGATTTACTCAGATTGATGATTACAGGAAAAAAGTTTCGTACCAACAGCAAAACAAATTACAGTGATTACTGAAAAATCCCCGTTGTGGAAACTTGCTAGAGAAAATGGCTCATTTATAAGATTGGCTAGTGTTATGGGGGCTTCTGCTGTTGCTTTAGGGGCATACGGGGCTCACCGAAAGTACCCAGAGGGAAAAGCAGACCAGCTAAAACCAGTATTCGAGACTGCAAATAGAATGCATTTTTTTCATTCTTTAGCACTATTGGGAGTTCCCATGTGTAGGAATCCTGCTGTGGTTAGTACATTGAAATGGATGGTTGTAGATAAGTTGATGAAAGCAATATTATAAATTCATTTCTCCCACGAAACAAAGTATCCAGATTTAGGGAGAAGCTTGTTAAATAATTTATTAATTTAGAACACAAAGATAATATCAGAATTTTTAATATTCACTCCATATTATGATTTCCATTGATACTCTCAGGGCACTTGAAGTCACATTTTCGTTTTCTGTTGGACAGATGAGGTCGATAATTTATATTCCATTGAAAAACAAGAGCAAATCTATTTGCTCTCAGGGCAAATGTTATATTATATATATATAAATATATATTTTACACTTCCCTTCAAAAACAAATTAAAAAGGAAGCGAAGAACCACATCCATTGAGGTTGCTCTAAGAGAGGCTTTTGATGGATCTGGGTCGGAGCCAGTAAAATCTCTGAGTGATCTTATGTTAGTCAATGGAAATCATCATGAGAGATAATAAAATATATCCATTTCAATTCGATATGCTAAAATAGTATTTGAAGAACCACAGACTATCACCAACCAACTTGATTATTCCTGTAATTCTCTCAATATACATAACCCTGATACCTGATGCAAACAATTCATTTCAGGCTGGATCATTGTTTTTGATGGGAACAATTTTGTTCTCTGGTCCTTGCTATTATTATGCCTTCACTGGAGAGAATAAACTTGGAAAATTGGCACCTGTAGGAGGAACTATATTGATTATAGCATGGCTCTCTTTGGCATTTTAATTTTAAAGAACAAGAAACTAACGAGGAGAATGGAATTTCATTTTATGTGATATTTGTTTTGTTACGTGTCCTATACTCATAAAAATATTGATTTCAATGATTTTTTTTGGGTAATAAGTACTGACTGTTGGTTGTGTTGAATAAAAAGTAGTTGCTGGTAGGTTAAGTATTTTATTTGAACTGTGAACACATAATTCGTTGTAATTTCCGAAAAGCTCAAATAGAGAATTTCGAAAACAAATATTAAATGGTTTCTTTCTGGGTTTTCTCTCCCAAAATCTGAAAAATATCTATAAAATAAAAAGTTAATTTTTTTTGTGATTTATTGCTTCTGCATAAGATACTCAAGATATTTGTCAGAAACAATCAATGGAACAATGTTGCCTAACAAACAACATCAATGAAGAAACAACTATATCGTAACGTTTCGGAGTTTATCAGACTCCTTCGTCAGACACTTAAAGAAAATGTTTAGAATTATTTTGGTGATAGTTATTCTGAAATTCTAGAATTGTCACATTGACAGTATTTGAAAATCATAGTAACTTAGTTTTACTTTGCATAGAAATTTCCATTACATTTCTGTTATTGTTATCAAGGGTGTTTTTAGAGGGTGAATCATGATTTTTTTGGGATAACTTCTTTCGTTGCATTCGTTTTGGTGAAGAAATAGAAGCATTCGATGGAGCGAAGAAAATTACATGAAAAAGGTGCTCTTATCTAAATACAA
Organism: Halyzia sedecimguttata; assembly: GCA_937662695.2. Classification (NCBI taxonomy): domain Eukaryota; kingdom Metazoa; phylum Arthropoda; class Insecta; order Coleoptera; family Coccinellidae; genus Halyzia; species Halyzia sedecimguttata. The sequence continues at coordinate 99,731,703 of OW569413.2, read as the reverse complement.
AAAAATTGAACCGTTTTCGAGATATTTGAGTTTTTGTAGTGACATGATGTAGATCAAACTATACTTATTTTTCAATCTGCTATCACCCCCAGAAAGCTCGGTATATATTTTTGACTCGCCCTGTATATACAGTTTTTGCGCGTATGTTCTGGGCAACTTGAGAACGGAAAGAGATAGCCACTTGAAATTTTCAAGGTAGGTTGCGCATCCCAATACGACGGACAAGTTCGTTAATGGGAATAATCGGCCCAATGGTTTCCGAGTAATAATTTTATCTACAACCAATACTAATCCGATCGAATTGAAACTTGGTGAGTAGTTGTAGAATATGAACATAAGAACGTTTGTGAAATTTTGTGAGAATCGTATGGCTAGAAAATTTTAAAAAAATAATTAAAAAATATTATTTACGTCACGATAACCTAAGAACGGAAAGAGATAGCGACTTCAAATTTTCAGGTTAGTTTGAGAATCTGAATGCGCCATTTGAGATTGTTTATATAGGCATAATCGGCAAAACGGTTTTGGAATAAATTATACCCATCATCTGAAATTTGGTTGTTATTTCCTCAATAACTCGAAAAATACAAAACTGATCCAATTCAAACATGGTTATTAGTTGTAGAATGGCAACGCGAAAATTCTTGCAAAATTTCGTGAGGATCGTATATTACTAGAAAATTTTTAAAAAATCAAGAAAATTATTGAAAAAAATTCTATATATCAGAAACTATTCCTCCGACATCGCTGAAATTTTGCGAGAGCTTTCAGAACCTAACTCTTCTACCAAGTTGTTGTGATATTGCTGACATATCGAAATATTACAACGATCGAGATTTATTGGTCCAGTAGGTTAGTGTAATTGACTGATTAAATCTGATCAGATTTTTTATTTTCTACATTGGCCCTAATACGCCGTCGTAGATTCCCGCAGCCGAAATTATTGATCTTCCTCATTTTTTTTCCAATTCTATCGAAATAATAACTTTGAGAAAAGGGTTATGGACGAAATGAAGTCGATATTTTCATAAAATTACGTATTTTCGTATATTATTAGATATTAAAAAAATTACTGGCTATATAGCCAGTAATTTTTTTAATATCTAATAATATACGAAAATACGTAATTTTATGAAAATATCGACTTCAGGGCGTTTTTGATAAAATGTCAATTCCTAGTTCGTCATAACACAACCGTACTATTCGACTGATTTGTGTAATAGGAGCAATTCTAGGAATAAATTATTGAAAATAAACCACTGCCATGCAGGTGTTTTTTGGCGCCCTTGTTCCTCGGAACAGAGTGATGCTTAACAATTTGACCAAATGTCTGTAATTTTCTAATTTTTGGCTGAAAATCGTCTCAAACGTTTTGGTTCGACACACTGATCAAGAAACCGTTGTCATAATCGATTATGTCCGGCCGTTCGTCTATTAACAGGATAACTCTCGAACGGAATGAGCTAGACAGTTGAAATTTTCAGATTAGGTTTGGGAGATAAATATCTCGGTTAAGTTCGTTATTGGGCAAAATCTTTTGGAGTAACGAAAACAAATTTTTTTTTTACATTACAAATTTCAAATTCAATTTTTTTGAAGATGCAGTTTCATCATAAGAATCCACGATATCATTCTAAACTCTAACAGGCTAATACTTTTGGAGATATGATTTGCACTGATTTGTTTCCTTACGCCGCCACAAACAAGGCACAAACTCCCGGAGCAAACTGCGTGCTTACATATTTACTTTGCTAAATTCAATAGAAATAAAAGCTACCTATTTAAAATGCCGCTCAACAGTGAGAAAGAGCTCGAATTGGTACCAGATGGTTTGTTTTATGATATACTCCAGTCACCTAAACTGAAACATCAAGACAGCTACCCGCTTTGCCTTTGGGATAACGCAAAATGAAATAAATAATTTATATGTTCAAATACTGCAGTAGGTACTAATGCAATATTATGATGAATATTATTTTTTGCCGGCTACACACATTGTGCCGAAAACTATTGAATATTGAATTTACGGCAACAGGAATGCGTACAAGGGTATACATGGTGTTATTCCTTGTTATCCAGTCCCTATTATCTGCCTGCTTTGCATTTATCTGGTCAGTCAGTCAAATTCCTCCACATTGAATGAAAATACATACGACATGTAAACATATAACTAATAAACATATTTGAATTGGATCGAATTTGTATTTTTAGAGTTATTGAGGAAATAACAACCAAATTCCAGATTGATATAACTCGAAAACCATTTGGCCGATTATGCTAGTTAACGAACTTAAATGTCGTATTCAGATGCGCAATCTACCGTGGAAACTGCTAGTCGCTATTTCTTTCCGTTCTCAATCATCATGAATCATGAGATACATAATATTTTTTCGTAATTTTTTTAAAATTTTCTAGTGGTACGGTCCTCACAAAATTTTACACACGTCTTCATGTCAATATTCTACAGCTGGCTACCAATCTTCAATTCGATCGAGTTTATATTTTTTGAGTTATCGAGGAAATAATATTCCAGATGGGTATAACTCCGAAACCATTGGTCCGATTATGGCCAACAGCGAACTTAACTCTCCCATTCAGATGTGCAAGTCCCTATCCCCTTTCGTTCGAGAGTTGTCGAGGCAACGATCACCCAACCAGCTACTGAACTCATACAAGGCTGCTCGGATCTCCAACAATATAGATCTGATCATGTTCAAACTTGGAACTTGGTAGAAGAGTTAGGTTCTGAAGGCACTCGCAAAATTTCATCGATGTCGGACGAATAGTTTCTGATATATAGAATTTTTTTCAATAATTTTCTATGATTTTTTAAAAATTTTCTAGTTAAACGATCCTCACGAAATTTTGCAAGAATTTTCGCGATGCCATTCTACAACTAATAACCATGTTTGAATTGGATCGGTTTTGAATTTTTCGAGTTATTGAGGAAATAACAACCAAATTTCAGATGGGTACTCCTAAACCGTTTTGCCGATTACGCCGGTAAACGAACGTAAATGGCGCATTCAGATTCCCAACCTTACCTAAAAATTTCAAGTCACTATCTTCTTTCGTTCTTGGGTTATCGTGACGTAAATAATATTTTTTAATAATTTTTTAAAAATTTTCTAGCAATAGAGGATGTTCACAAAATTTCAGAACCGTCCTTAAGTTTATATTCTACAACTACTGACCAAGTTTCAATTCGATCAGATTAGTATTGGTTCTAGACAAAATTATTACTTGGAAACATTGGGCCGATCATGCCCATTAACGAACTTCCGTCCTATTGGGATGCGCCACCTACCCTGAAAATATCAAGTCGCTATCTCTTTTCGTTCTCAATTTATTGTGGCAATTGTGGACAGAATCAAATTTGACCTCGAATTCTTGATCAGGAAGTCGAACCCAATCGTTTGAGACCATTTTCGGCGAAAAATTCGAAAATTACAGACATTTGGGCAAAACGATAACGCGATGTTCCCTAGAACTTACGAGCGAAAAATATGACTGAGCTGTTTCGCACCTGTACTAAACACTGCAGTGCACTTGGTAAGAAATTAAGTACCTAATCTGTAACCTTGTGTCAATAGTTCTATGAAATAGACAAGCCATACTTTTTGACCAAGATCCAGCATTTGTAGAATTACAGCAACTTTTTTTAACTGTAATGTTTCTTGTGAGTCTTGGTAACCAATTTTACATGAAATGTTTTTGGTAGGATATGATATTATCTAAACATCTACTGAGAAAATTCTGTTCAATATTTATAAGCCGTGTATGCTTTCAGAGCGGTAATTTCAACCGGCCCAGAAATAATGAGATTATTGATATGATTCTACTGCTCCTCCAAGATCTTTCAGAGATCCCTCATATCTTCATAGTAGTCTGTGCGTGTTAGGAGTATCAGTTATGTTCTGTGTAGGCTTTGTTACTGTGTCATTGACCTTACGCCACCTTGGACACAGCAGAAGCAACAAGGCGATATAATTTCGTGGAACAGATATTAGATATTGATTGTACCCTTATGGTGGGTTTCACGAAGCTTCGATTAGCTTAATTGTGGATTTAATTTGGTGGTTGCATCAAAAATGAACTGGAAATTGACATAGAATCACACCGATTTGGCAATTAAGAGCTGCCAAAGCTTTGTGAAACTCACCATTATAATCTCCAGAAGAGATAGCTGAAACTGTATGATAATAAAATAAACTTTTATGATTGATTTATTTCATTTACTTTCTCTAACAATTTTTCGTATTTGTAATGATGATGTAACTTCATTATTAATTCTTCTAAAGCTACATTCCCTTCTAAGAATCCTTTCAAATTATGTATGTTTCCTTGTAGTCTATGATCTGTTATTCTGTCTTGATTGAAGTTATAGGTTCGAATTTTTTCATTTCTGAAATTTGTACGTACTTGGCTTTTTTTAGTAGAATCTATCTTTGCTGTTTGTGCATCAAGTTCCCTCTGATATAACAAGGTTTTGAGTTTTGTCATGGCTATTCGTCTATTTTTGATTTGTGATCTGTCCACTTGGCACTCGACACTTATTCCTAGAATGAAAATTCAAATTTGTATTTCTGATTTCTTGATCCTTGTAAATCACATCATAAGTATCTTTTTATTTTGTAATTTTTTTAATTCCGTCAAGTTCTAGAAGAAGCACGAAACTACTTATTTTCTTTACAGAACCAATAATGCTGATATTAAAAGGAGTTACAATACAGTTTGAGCAAAGATATTTTACCTGTAGGCAAATGAGTTATTCTCACAGCACTATCTGTTGTATTTACATGTTGTCCTCCTGCACCAGTAGACCTTTTTGTTTCAATTTTCAAATCTTTTTGCTCCAGGTTTACTTGAATATCTGTTGGTTGTGGTAGAGCCAAAATTGAAACTGTGCTTGTGTGAATTCTTCCTCCTTTTTCAGTAGCTGGTATTCGTTGTACTCTGTGGACTCCTGCCTCGTATTTCATGAGTTTGAAAACATCTTCTCCTGATATCAATAAACAGCCATGCCTTAAGCCTCCAAGTTCTGTTTCACCATATTCAGCTATTTCAACCTTCCAACCTAGAGAAAAAATTAAAAACCTTTTCACATTATATTTCGATTATTTGGAGTTATACACATCTGAAATTTTGTTATTTCCTCTATAACTCAAAATAATATACAAATCTAATCCTATCAAAACTTGGTAATTCTCGCGGAATTTCGTATTCTGAAATTACTTAAGATGTAAGTTTTTTCGTATATTATTGGATAATCAAAGAATTTGAATTCTGATAGAATAGATATTATGTCAGAATTAAAAATTCTGTGATCTTAGATGATTCTCTCATTACTCAAGGCTGTCCTTAAAAGGTACGAAATGTATTAATATCTTATAAAAGCTGGGAAAACGCTCAAAAGCTCCTGACTTTACTTCAGTGCAAGAACCAATTTTTTTAATTAATTAAATTTAATTTTTGCAGATACTAGGGATATTCTTTCGAACTGATCCAACTGATTTTAGTTACATAAAATTACTTCGTTCAGTACTAATTCAACTGATTTTAGTTACATAAATCACTTTGTTCATATGAAAGAACATGCATAAAACTTAAGTAGTCAACATCACATATTCATGAATTTAGGTCTGTTTTCTTCCACCTGTATTATATTCTGATTGTGTATTCCATGAATTCAATCACAAAAGACTTTCCTTCGTAAAGATAAATCTATAAATATAACAATCATTTTTGCACACATAAATTACATCTTAATTCCAAATATGATAAAATTGCTTTGGTTTTAATGAGGTCAATATTAGAGGACGTTAAAGGAAAAAGACCTTGATTTTTTTCGTTATAAACATAGAAATTGATAAGTAAATCTATCAATTTCAGTATTGATTTTGCAAATTGTTAATGATGGTGAATTAGTTCCTCCCACTCAATGAGAAATCTAGAGGTGGCCAATCTTAAAGTATTTTAAATTGACTCATAAAGATCCATAAAAAAATTGAGAGAACCTTTTGTTATGAAATATTCTCACTACTAACTGCTGTGATCAGTAGCTACTATTCACACCATCATTTTCTCTTTTGCTCAGGGACGGGCTGAAGCCAAATTTTTGGGGGGGAAATGCATCAGACCCATCTCCCCCTCGCCATGGCCCATTCCTACTTTTGTTTATAAAAAGTGTCTCTACAAGCCAACATATATTATTTACCTCTGAATTCCGCAAACAATCTATACATTTCAAATAATTCCTTAGCAAAAAGCATAGCTTCTTGACCTCCTACCCCAGAGTTTATCTCAAATATTATATCCCTGCAATCATCCTCTGGTGAATGGATAAATAAAGCATCTATCAATTCTTTATCTGCCTTTTCTAAAGCTCTGGAGTAATCTTCCAAATCAGACTTCACTAAATCTTTGAGTGCTTCATCATTTTCATTTTCAAGTTCCTTCAAACTACCTATGTTTCGCAGTATATCTTTTCTACGGTTCATACAATTTATTATTGGTTGTATTTCATTCATTTCATTTTTGATCTTACTATCATTATTCAATGATAATAATCTGTACCTCTCCAAAATTCTATTCAAATATTTCTTAAGCGAAACATTTTTAAATTTTACTTCATTCAAATTATCAAGGCGACTTATGTTCTGCTGGGTGGATTCATATTTTCTTAGAATAATTGAAGCTATCGGAAAAATGATTCTATTGGACTTTACAAGTTGGTTCGTATAGCAACTACATAAATTCATTATGCTGGAAATTTTCAATTTTCGTTTCACATTATAAATATAAATTATTATTTGTGTCACAAATATTAAACAAACCTTAATAACCTTTAAACTTAAACAACTGACAGATGACAGTCTCACCAGAGTAGTTAGACCTTGCGTTCCGAAATTGCTGGCATTACTGGCCGCAGTAAATAATTTCGGAACGCTCTTAAGTAAGAGTAAGCATCGCCAGTGAATTTCAGTAATATCTGACGTTTCAATTTACTGCTCAGTACTGTTCAGGAATATCGGAACACGGCATCAGTAGTTACCGGTCCTGAAAATATTGGTTACTTCGGTTGATTTACGGAACGTATTGTAAATAACAATTATAATAAAATAATACTCTATGCAATATGTATTCTGTGTTTGAAGCTGTTTAAAAAATCTCCAAGTTCCAATGTTCCAATGATTATTACAACTTCAAATATGTTGATTCGACGGAATGTTTATAGGAATTTCAGAGGAATGAGAAAATATGTGCATCCTAATCACTCTGCAAAAGTAATTCGTCAAAAATTCCTAGATTATTTTTTGAAGGATTGTAACCATCACTTTATTCGTTCAAGTCCTGTAGTGCCCTACTGCGATCCTTCTGTAGCATTCGTAAATGCTGGAATGAATCAATTCAAAAGTATATTTGTCGGCAATAATGAACCAAAATACAGCAGAGTAGCAAATTCCCAGAAATGCATAAGGGTTGGAGGAAAGCACAATGACTTAAATATTGTTGGCACTGATGGATATCATCATACTTTCTTTGAAATGTTGGGTAATTGGTCCTTCGGTGACTATTTTAAGGCTGAGGCTTGTGAATTAGCCTGGAAATTATTGCTGGATGTGTACAAACTGCCAAGTAACAGACTTTATGTAACATATTTTGCAGGCAATGAAATATTGGGAATTGGGGAAGATTTGGAAACAAAAGAAATTTGGAGATCACTGGGTGTAAGTCCTGATAGGATCATTCCATTCGGTGTAAAAGAAAATTTCTGGGAAATGGGAGATACTGGTCCCTGTGGGCCTTGTACGGAGATTCATTTTGATCATATTGGATCTTTAAACCGGTCAAATTTTCTTAATAAGGGTCTCTTTGACCTAACAGAACTGTGGAATATTGTATTCATACAGTACAATAGAAATCATGATGGTTCTATTTCAATGTTGCCAAAGGAACATGTGGATACAGGAATGGGCTTTGAAAGACTTACAGCCATCCTCCAAAATGAAACCAGTAACTATGAGACTGATAATTTCACGTATCTTATAAATGCAATTGAGAAAAATTGTTTGAATATCAAAGAATATACGGGAATGTATGGTGAACAAGACTGGCAAAACCTGGATACCTCTTATAGAATTTTAGCAGATCATATGAGAATGGTAACAGTTTCTTTAGCTGACGGAATTATTCCTGAACAAAATCAAAAACTGAGAAGAGTATTGAGGAAATGCTTTACTCTCAGTTCAAATGTCTTTCATAAAGAAGGATTAGTGAAGGAATTATCCAATTATGTTGTCGAAAATTTAGGTCATGTATATTTTGAAATGGAGAGGAATATTTCAAAAATTCATCAAATAATTGATTATGAAGAAGAAATTTACAAAGACTTACAGAAGAATGCCCAAAATGAATGGGAAGGAATAATCAAAGAAAATGAGAAATTAAAGTCATTGGATATTCTAGAAGCTCCAAGTCTCATTCCTGCTTATAAAGATTTACTTAAGTCGAGACCTAAAGAAATTAATGGAGAAATCGCATTCAAATTATATGATACTTTTGGATTAGATTCACTGATGATTGAGAAATTGGCAAGCTCCCTAGAAATTCCTTTGGACAAAGAAGGATTGCAAGTTGAATTGGAAAAAGCTAAAACAAGAAGTAAGCAAACAATAGTTACAAAAATAAATACTTTACTTCATCAGTTTCACCAAGAATCTGTCCCAAAAACTTGTGATAGTTCAAAATACAATTATAGAAAACTCGAAAATAGCAATAATTATGTATTCGATCCTATAGAAGTAAAAGTTTTAAGGATAATACATCACGATGAAATTGTGAAAAAAATTGGGCCAGATATTTTTTGCTGCTTGCTACTAGATAAAACAAATTTGTACAGTGAAGCAGGAGGCCAAGTTAGTGATAAGGGTATCATCACATTTGACAAAGCTATCTTCGATGTTACTGAAACTGAAAATTTGAATTCTTATATACTTCACAAAGGATTTCTGAAATGTAAAAGTACTTATAGTTTGTGTGTTGATTCACTTGGTAAATTATCAGTTGATGAAGAAAATAGAATGAACATTATGAAAAATCATACTGCTACTCATCTACTTAACTCGGTCCTGAAACAACTGAAAGGAGCAACATGTCAAATGTCTAGCAAAGTCACAGGAGATTCCTTAACGTTTGATGTTGGTATATTTGGCTCAAAGTTGAGAATTTCCGAAATTGAAGAAATAGAATACAAAATAAATGGCATTATTTCTAAAAAATTGGAAATCCAAACAAATATGATCAATAGTCAACAATTACTAGAATATGATGATGTTATAACAGTCCCTGGTGAGATATATCCAGAGGAAAAATTGAGATTAGTTGAAATAAAAGAGAATGATAGGATATTTTCTAGAGAACCTTGTTGTGGTACTCATGTATTTAGTACTGCAGATATTGAAAACTTTTCTATTGTTAAAATGAAGTCTCTGGGACGGAGTACAGTATCTTTATGTGCTGTTACAGGGGAAAAATCAAAATTAGCAAATGCGAATGCTTCAGAAATTACTGATGAAGTCAACATGTTGCAAAAGACAGTTTCCGAAAATATAGATAAGCCAGATGTTCTAAACATTGCAATAGCTTCATTGCGAAGTAAGATAACAGAATTAGAAACACTAATACCAATTTACACTAAACAAAAATGTTCAAAAGAACTTGACGATATGAGTAAATGTGTAAAAAACATAGCAAAAGTAACTTTGAATGAGTTTATCGATATGGAGATGCAAAATGTCATTGATTCCAAAGTGCAAACTACATACTCAAATAAACAATATATAATTCACTACCTCAGAACTTCAATGATCTTAGAAACAGTGCCATTGCAAAGAGCAACAAAAATGTGTAAAAATATTCCTGTTATGGTGATCTCCTATACTGATAATGTTGTACAAGCAAGGTGCTGTGTTCCAAAGCAATTTGTTACCGATAAATTCACGGCTGATAACTGGATGAAGGAAAGTGTCTTGAAAGTTTTTGAAGGATATGTTGTAAATGTGAAGGGACAGAATGAAAAACTTGTGTGTAATATGAAACCTAAAAGGGTGAACATACAAGACTGGGATTTATTACTCAAACACAGTGTGTCTGCAGCGCACGAATTTGTAGAACTATATTTGTAAATAGACAGATGTTTAGTATTGTATTTTATTTAAATTGAAATTTAAGAATTTTATGTTCTGGGGAACATCGTGTTATCATTTTGCCCAAATGTCTCTAATGTTCGTTTTTTTGTCGGGAATGGTATCAAACGGTTAAGTTCGACTCACTGATGAAATATTCGAGGTCAAATTTAATTACGGCCGGCCGTCCGTTGCCACGATAACTTGAGAACGGAAAGAGCTAGCGACTTATAGCAGAGGTTATTTCATTGGTCATTTTAGCATTCATACTTTGTTTTATAGAAGAAGAGGTGTATTTTATATCAAGAATTACAAACCAGAAATAATTTTGACATTTATCTCTCATAGGAAATTAAGATGACATGTAAGTACATAGATCATATAATAATTCATAGATAGGATAATTATAGCATTCTGTGAAAAAAGTACGATTCATTATTGAAATCGAAAAATCATATCGCCGAAAGTATTAGCTTGTTGGAGTTGAGAATTATATCAATGGATTTTTATGGTGAAACTGCATCTTCAACAAAAATTGAATTTGAAATTTGTGAGTTAAAAAAAAATTGTTTTCGTTACTCCGAAACCATCTGTCCTATTTTGCCAAATAACGAACTTAACCGAGATATTTATCTCCAAAAGCTACTCTGAAAATTTCAACTGCCTAGCTCATTCTACTCGAGAGTCATTGTAGAAACAAAATTTAAAAATTAAATAAAAAAATTTGACACTTTACAACAACCCGATCAATACAAGCATGCGTATAAAGGTTATTATTCTACAATTTGATGCTAAATTTCAGATAGATCGAGTGATCGGTTTCGGAAATATTCATAAAAAATGCTTTTACTAAAAACGGCCATAACTCCGAAACCGCTTGGTGGATTTCGCCCGTTAACGAACTCGTCCGAGATATTTACGCTCCAAACCTACCCTGCAAATTTCAATCCTCTAGCTCCTTTCATTCGAGAGTTATCTTGTTAACGGACGGACGGCCGGACAGAATCGATTTCGAGCACGGATTCTTGATCAGTGAGTCGAACCAAATCGTTTGAGACCATTTTCAGCCAAAAATTCGAAAATTACAGACATTTGGGCAAATTGATAAGCACTCTGTTCCGAGGAACAAGAGCGCCAAAAAGGCTGTGATGTGCCAAATAAAGTTGTTTTAGAATTATGTGTTTGTTTTGTATTTTTTCTGAGAATAAAAAAAATAAAAAATATTGGATGCGCAGACATTTATGGTGCCGTAAATCATCGTTTTATACGATTTCTAGGGGGGTTTCCAAAATCACCACACCTATATCAAGGTGGCTTCGAACACAATTTGACATACAAATAAAATTGGTTCAAGCCCTGTGGACAGAAGCTTTGTCTCTCTTGTTCAAACTTTGACAAATCATATCTTCGAAAGTATTGGTAAGAGTTGGGAATTATATCAATGGATTCTTATGATAGAACTTCATAATAGCAGAAATTAAATTCAAACATCATAAAATAATTTAAATTCAACAAGAGTGCCAAAAATTATTAATCCAAAACCAATAGACCAATCCTACCCAACAACGAACTCATCCGAGATATTCGTTCCTCAATTCTGTGGTGAAAGATATCTTTTTTCCTCAAATCCACTCTGAAAATTATATTATATCGATTGAAACTTTAGCCAATATTTCAGTTTTGTTTTTAATGGAGATATTCTGAACTCAATATTATTAACTTACCATTACCATTCCCATCATCATATGGATTAACCATGGGCATTAAATATCAAAATTTGACATTTCATGTCTCAGGAAAATGAGTTGACATGTACCAACACAGATCATATTATAATAATTCATAGATAGAATAATTATCGCATTCTGTAAAACGCAGAAGTACGATTTATTATTGAAATTTTGAAAAATCATATCTTGTTAGAGTTAAAAATGATATCAATAGATTCCTATGGTGAAACGACATCTTGAGAAAAACTTATTTGGAAATTTGTAATGTAAAAAAAATTTTTTTTTGTTACTCCGAAACCATCTAATCGATTCTGCCCAATAATGAACTTAGCCGAGATATTTATCTCCCAAACCTATTCTGAAAATTTCAACTCTCTAGCTCATTACGTTCGAGAGTTATCGTGCCTACAGCCGGCCGGCCGGACAGAATAAATTCCGACCACGGATTATTGATCAATGAGCCGATCCGAATCGTTTAAGACCATTTTTATCAAAAAATTCGAAAATTACAGACATTTGGGCAAATTGATAAGCACTCTGTCCGAGGAACAAGAGCGCCAAAAAAGACGGTTTCAAGTTGTGCTACGTTTATGGCAAATGTTTAATCAATAGTCATATTTCCACAACGAAGCAACATTGTTTGATCAATATATTTGAATGATCCTAATATATAACAATATATTTCAGTCGTAGTTTGGTATTCTGATAGCAGTTATTTTGAATAATGGGGAATACAGAGAGTAATGTCACCAGTGGTGTAAAAAAGCAAGCTGGGGCTTCAATGCAAGCCATTTACAAATTATGTGATTTAAAAGGTATGTTGAACATGCTAAAAATTTTTGATGAAATCTAGGTAAAGTAATGATAAACAAATCCTTCAGGTGGGGGACTACTCGTAGAACTCATGAAAAGAGCTGCCCAAAATAAACAGTATGCTGAAATAGACCATGCAATAAAAACTAAGGTCAGTGTGGAAAACGTAATACCACATTCATTTCAATTGTGAATTATTTCATACAAAAGAATATATATATACAATCATCCTCATGTTCAAACCTAGCCATTTAAATAAAGAAACGATTTCATTTTTCAACGCAGTAAACCAGTAAATGCGATGGTCTTTACACATTTCCTGCATTCTTTTGCGAAGTAGAATAAAACATAGGTATAGTAGAAGATCCGAACCTGAATCGACCTTCACCGAGCTGATAATAGAATGAAACATATTTTATAATAAATTTAGTATATTAGATAATATACTAAAAATGGGTTGGCTGAAAAAATCCTGGACAGACTATTTTTAATTATTTAAAAAAAAATGATTTTCAATTGAATTTTGCAACATCAAGATAATAAGAAAATTTTTATACTGACTTATAGTATAAAACGTATAGAATGTGCAGCCGTTGAGTTGCCTATTATTTTACCTGGACGAACTATACTGGGTTGCCAGGTACAAACAGGTATGTCGATGGCAGTTACTTTCACTTGAACGGATAATAGAAAAAAATTAATATCATCATAAGCGCTGTTTTATTGCGAACACATCGATATAGGGTTGTCTGCAAAATTTTTGGTCCTTATAGGGGTTTGCGAATTTTAAATATTTAAATTTCAACGCGAGTGGAAATGTGTGACAGAGAGATCCGAGGTAAGTATACCGTGTAATAATATAGGACCCAACATTGCAGTCGCACCTGATGGGACAATATATGTAAATTCTATGTGGCTTAATGCTAAACTGATTCTATATGTGCGAAGTTAAACCCTGAAAACTACGGTTGGCATTTGGATGATTCTTCAAAACCAACAGGTTTTATCGGAGATCAAACTCCTTTTAAAATCTAAAGACATTGTCGAAATGGAAGAAAATGAGAACGAATGTAATGAATCACATGAATTCGAGAGTCTCAATTACACGTCTGATGAATCAGATATTGAATAGAAAATAATTCTCAGAATATATTTTTCATGAATATTATTTTTGTATTTATGCTGTTTTGTATTAAAATTTAACGCAATACAAGATCTAAGTGTATTTTTTTGGTTATTTTTTAATTTGAATTTTGGCCTATCCACTTTGTTTCTCCATAATTTTTTCCAGAAAGAGCATAAAAAAATTTTCAAAGTAATTATAATATCTTTATTATTTATATGTTATCAATTTTGAGGTACAAAAACTTTTCTGTTAATGATATCTCATTATAATTCTAAGTCAATATATATGCATATTGATTTAATTTATGTTGTATTGTTTCATAATTTAGTATTATATTAGATTATTATGTATTTAATAACTTAACTCAAATGTCAGTTGCTCCAAAATAACGCTCACTGTTTACTATAGTATAAATACCGAGCATGAGCACTTTCTTATATTTGAGGTCCCATCAGGTGCGACTGCAATATTGGGTCCTTTATTATTACACGGTAATAATCCAGGTAAATAATAGGTAACTTAACGGCTGCACATTCTATACGTTTTATACTTTAAGACAGTATAAAAATTTTCTTATTATCTTGATGTTGCAAAATTTATTTGAAAATCATTTTTTTAAAAATAATTAAAAATAGTCAGTCCAGGATTTTTTCTACCAACCCATTTTTAGTATATTTTCTAATATACTAAATTTATTATGAAATATGTTTCATTCTATTATCAGCTCGGTGAAGGCCAATTTAGGTTCGGATCTTAGACTAGTACACATTCTTTGTAATGACGTTTTTTTGGTTCATATATAGGTAGAACAATTTCTTTATAACAAAGGAGAAGGGAGATATTTTTCCATTGCAGATTTGGTATTACTCAGAAATGCTGAGAGAGGACGTCACAAATTGGTGAGCAAAATATCATAAGTTATAATATCTAAGGTACATTTATTTTTGTCCTGATGCCTTCATCTCGTACTATTTAAGAAAATAAATAGGAAAATGCAATGAATTATAGAATTAAATTTCACCGGCTATACTCTTTTGTCAGCTTCCTCCTTTAAGAGCAATGGAGAATCCAGAAGATTATGAAATTAATGAAAGTGCTCAAGAAGTATCAGAAGAAGAATATCGTAAAAGTGAGTTAATAATGGTCATTCGATTTTCTGGCGCGCTTGTTCCCTTGAACAGGTTGCCTATCATTTTGCCCAAATGTCTGTATTTTTTGATTTTTTTGCCGAATATGTCTCCGCTCAAACATTATGTTTCGACTATGAAGAATTCGTGATAAAACTTGATTATTTCGGTCGGCAAGATTACTCTCGAACGAAATGATTTAGAGAGTTGACATTTGCAGGGTAGGTTTGGAGACTAAATGCGGCAGTTAAGTTCGTTGATGAGCAAAATCCGCATAGTGGTTTCGGAGTTATCACCATTTGGAGTTGAATATTTTAAGTTAAACGCAGCAGAAGTTATAGATTTTTTAAACACCAGGAGAAAGTGTGTGTAGGTACTGTGCGGTGTGAAATTTTGCATAATATTCAAAGAATACACCAGAATGTCCGTGAAGTTTCTAGCGAACAACTATGATGTTATATTTCTATAGCCCGTCGATGTCAAATTTGACATCGACTAGATGACAAATATCATTAAATTGAGGTTGATTCTACAACTGATATTCAGTACCCTGGTAGCTTAGTAAAATAAGATGTACAAGGATATTCTTCAGCACAGTGAGAATGTATTGCTTTTAATTTAACAAAAATTTCAGTACCTGGATGGGTGACCGCTCTGGTTATGACTTTGAACAAGCGCGCCAAATCATACTGACCTCACGTCAGTGCTTCCCAACATTTTTGAACTTTTAATTATGGACAACATGTTATTAACTTCCAGATCCTAACCTCTACAGACATGTATGTTGGAAAATAAAGGAAAGAGGTGCAGTAGGAGAAACAATTTTACATTTATGTCTTCTGAATGCAACTTCATTGCATGCTGATCTGGCAAAGAGACTTCTCAGATTTTATCCAAGACTCATAAATGATATTTATATGTCTGACGAATATTATGGTAAGGGAGCTATACTTCTTTGGAATTCTTGATAATATACAATATGTGAGTCATGGAGTTTTTTGAAAGGGTCTAAGATGAAAAGTCCTTGGACACTTTTGCACCTGACCCCCCTTTAATTGGATATGGGCAAATCTACGGATATACCGATAAAATTAATGAAGTAATTCTATATTTAGCAAATTTCACTTAAAAGGAACTACCACGGACTAATAACTACTCATTTTCTTTGAAAATGCTTCAAAGCATACGAGTGGAATATGAGTCGGTAAAATTGAGTAATATCAGAATTATATTCCACCTACCGACCTGAAACACATACAAAGTTTCATCGAAATTGTTCAAGCCGTATTTGAGTACTTATGAACCGATTGCAGCGCCACTTACCGGGTCCTATCGTGAACCTGAGACCCACTCAAACACACCCACTAAGTTTCATCAAAATCATTCAAGGCATTTTTGAATTCTTATAAACCGATGGCTGCGCTACCAACCGAGTTCAGTCATGTCGTTTTTGATTTTCTATATACCATTTGCATCGCAACCTACTTGGTCCAATAATGAATCTAAACCACCCTGAGAACATCTCAAAGTCATCAAAATTGGTCAAACCTTTTTGAGTTCCTATCTGAGTTCAAATCTTAACTACCCTTGAGACCCAGTGAAACACACACAAGATTTCATGAAAATCCGTTTCTGAGTTCCTATAATTACAGTGAGAATTTGAGAATATAGTTACTGTACCTATAAATCTATTGCAGCGTCACCTACCGGGTCCAGTTGTGAATCGAAATAATCCTGAAGACTACACAAACAATTCATAAGATGTTCAAAAAATTAGTATACATTATTTACTGATTTTCTAGAATTCCTCTATCTTTCTCTTCATAACTTGTGAACCACTAGGTCGTATACATCTTCCATTCATAACTATTTGTATAATTCATCGAATCCTATTTAGCATCCAATGAAGGAGTGCGCTAAAACTCTTGGCTCTATATGTTTGTGCTTTTATATAATGTCGAATGATATCGATTGTGCGTTTAAAAAAATTAAAATTTTCAGCTTAGTTTTTGCGCGTATGTTCTGGGGAACATCGCGTTATCATTTTGCCCAAATGTCTGTAATTTTCGAATTTTTCACCGAAAATGGTCTCAAACGATTGGGTTCGACTCCCTGATGAATTCGAGGTCAAATCTGATTCTGTCCGGCCGATCGTTGCCACGATAACTTGAGAACGGAAAGAGATAGCGACTTGAAATTTTCAGGGTAGGTGGCACATCCCAATACCACGGACAAGTTCGTTAATTGGCATAATCGGCCCAATGGTTTCCGAGTAATAATTTTGTCTACAAACCAATACTAATCGTGACTAATCGTAACTTGGTGAGTGGTTGTAAAATATAAACCTGAGGACGTTTGTGAAATTTTGTGAGAATCGTATATCGCTAGAAAATTTTTAAAAAATTATTGAAAAATATTATATACGTCACGATAACCTAACACCGGAAAAAGATAGCGGCTTGAATTTAGATTTGGTTGACAATCTGAATGAGTTATACCCATCTGAAATTTGGTTCTTAATTCCTCAATAAATCGAAAAATACGAAAACGATCCAATTCAAACATGGTTATTAGTTGTAGAATGGCAACGCAAAAATTCTTGCAAAATTTCGTGAGGATCGTATCACTAGAAATTTGTTGAAAAATCATAGAAAATTATTGAAAAAAATTCTATATATCAAAACTATTCGTCCGACATCGCTGAAATTTTGCGAGAGCCTTCAGAACCTAACTCTACTACCAAGTTCCAAGTTTGAACATGATCGGATCTATACTATTGGAGATCCGAGCAGCCTTATGTGAGTTCAGTAGCTGGATGGATGATCGTTGCCTCGACAACTCTTGAACGAAAGGAGATAGGGACTTTTGAGGATAGGTTCCACATCTGAATGAGAGAGCTAAGTTCGCTGTTGGCCATAATCGGCCCAACGGTTTCGGAGTTATACCCATCAAGAATATTATTTCCTCGATAACTTAAAAAATATAGACTCGATCGAATTGAAGCTTGTTAACTAGTTGTAGAATATCGACATAAAGAAGTATGTAAAATTTTGTGAGGACCGTACCACTAGAAAATGTTTAAAAAATTACGAAAAAATATTATGTATCTCATGATTCCTTGAGAACGGAAAGAAATAGCGACTTGCTGTTTTCAGGGTAGATTACGCAACTGAATACGACATTTAAGTGCGTTAACTAGCCTAATCGGCCAAATGGTTTGGGAGTTATAACAATCTGAAAATTGCTTGTTATTTCCTCAATAACTGAAAAAATAACAAATCCCATCCAATTCAAATATGGTTTTTAGATGTAGAATGCCAACGCGAAAATTCTTGCAAAATTTCGTGAGGATCGTAGTATTTTAAAATATAATCGAAAAAAAAAATTGGTTCAAGCACTGACGTGATGTCAGAAGCTTTTGCGCGTGTATGTTCTCTTGTCCATCCTTTATTGGATACTCTTAATCGAATTTACCATGGTGAATTATATTGTCTGTTCTCCTGTATTGGATACTCTTATTCGAATTTACCATGGTAAATTCGATTAAGAGTGTCCAATACAGGAGAATGGACAAGAGAACATACGCGCAAAAACTTCACGTCAGTGCTTGAGTCAATTTTTTTATTCATCGACAGGATACATCGGAAATCATTGATCTCACATTTTTACCCCAACCGTGATGATATCACTACCTACCATTAAAAGTTTGTATGCTTTTAGGAGAAAATGTTTTGCATATTGCGATAGTAAACGAAGATCCTGGAATGGTGAAATATTTATTGGATTCGGCTGTCAACTTTCAAGAACGCTGTTTCGGAAATTTTATGTGTCCGGAAGACCAGAAATCTTCTAGGACGGATTCTCTATCTCATGAATGGGTTAATGTGTGTCCAGAAACTAATTACGAAGGGTGAGATTCAGAAGTAAAATTTTAGACAAAAAAATTATTTTTCAGTCTGAAATTATGGAATACGCTTCACCTAGGACTGTTGTTGTCATTTTCCCTTGATTAATCTCAGTTCATCCATCTTATAATTATAATCTTCATATATTATAAATGAGCAAGCATCATATAATATCCTAGACTCATTAAAGATATACAATTAAATTAACCTCTCCTCAATCTTTCAGATACGTTTATTGGGGTGAATATCCATTAACATTTGCTGCTTGCTTGGGACAAGAAGAATCATTCAGACTCATACTGGCTAGAGGAGGAGATCCCAATGCACAAGATACTAATGGAAACACAGTTTTACATCTTCTAGTCATTTATGAAAAGCTGGTGAGTAGAATGGAAGGTATTATACATTCACGATTATCACCGGTTGAAAGAGTATGGCGTTAACTATGATTACCTCTATTTGAGATTACAGATGAATGAAATGAATTACGTTTTAATCTATCTATATAGGTATATAAAAATCGAGAAAAGCACTGACATGAAGTCAGGAGCGTTTGCGAGCATGTTCTATATTAACTAATCATAAAGGATACTGTGTTCTATATGGCCTATTCCTCAATAAATACTGCATGAACCTTTAAGACGTCTTTTTAGTGTTAATACGAAAAAAAATGTATTCGGCATCAACTGAATTCAAACTTAATTTAGGTATATCACATTTTTTGTACTGCAGGAAGCCTTCGATATGGCATATGAAGTTGGAGCAAAACTATCCATCAGGAATATGTTGCATCTAACACCGCTGACTTTGTCAGCTAAACTGGGTAGAGTTGAAATATTCTTTCACATCTTGAACATAGAGAGGGAAATCTATTGGCAAATCGGTAAATAAATATTTTAACACAAATATTTCTGCTTTTGAAATCTTAGGTTTTAGGTAGTATTACTTGTGCGGCTTATCCTTTATCACAGATTGATACTATTGATGTAGAGACAGGGAGGATAAGTAAAATGTCCGCTTTAAATTTGGTTGTTTTTGGAGTAAGTATTATAATTAGGAAAACTTTTGCTTTTATATTTATTATGAAGAGCGTTTGAAGAGTAAAGGAATTGCTTGTAGCATTAAGAGATTCATGCTTTCAGTACCACTGATGTTTATTGAAGTGCTCTAATTTCAGATGGAGTTTGATTAATTATTCTCCTTTGATTTTTGTTATTTGCACTCAATTTGATCAAATTAATTGCAAGCACATTATCAGAGGATAAAACATACTTGTACAAAGTACGACTGAATTTTTCTCTATAATATAAGTAAACCCATAAACATGATATCAGACTTATATAGTCTAAGAGCAAACCTAACACTATCACAAGGTCTAAATTATTCCGACAGTTCAGACAATTATTCTTAATTTCGGAGACATTTGATTTGAACAGGGCAGTTATCCTAGACAAAATGCATAGCTACAATTTTTTTAGGACAAGGATGAGCACTTGGAGCTTCTAGACGGGGTTCTGATAGATTTGTTGAAAACTAAGTGGAATACTTTCGTGAAGTTCAAATTTTACAGACAATTTTTTACGTTTGCATTCTACTTCTTGATTTCCCTTGTCGCCTTTACTTTGAGACCAGGTCCTCCAATGCAACATAATGAAATACCAATGAATACAAATAATTCCTTGAAAATTTCCACTAATCTTTTGAACCATACCATAGTCGACTTCAAAATTGAGAACCTCACAATGACAAAAGGTGAGTATAGTAACAATTCTGTGATTCCAAATATGTATTCTATATTCTAGATTGAGTTCACTGTGGACTGATTATAAACATTATAGAAATCAGGATATTGCAGAGGAGTACCTATATTATTATAAACACTACATGAGTAACTTCACTATTGTCCACTACAAATTTTGACGTCCAACACATGTTTTGGCTTATTACGAATGAGTTGTTAATAAGGTTTCCCTCATACATGTGTGATGTGTGTTAGTAAACAAATAGTTGTCTACACTGAAGGACGACAAACTTTGTATTGGGCAAGAGTATATTTTATGTATCCTATACCAGTGTGTCGGGACGTGGAGGGTGTTGAATCCTATTTGGTTTATCAGGATGTTATGGTTTCGAAGGATCATATGTTGAGTCCTGATGCTTTTATCAGGATATAATGTATTTCGAAGGACCAGAATTATACACCCTGATTGTTTTATCAGGGGGTATACTTAACATTAAGCACCCAGTAGTAATCTCGGTGATTACTGCGTAAGTTGTTGCTTGCAATAAGATAACAATTACGAGGATAGGATGTGGTGAAATATTCGAACGCACTTTTAACACAACAAAAAATGTATTTTCTTGTTACCGACAATGTGATAACAAGCACGAAGTATTGTACAATGCAATATTGATACAATTTAAAGTCTTTCTTCCATATGAAAATTTGTAGCAAGGAAGAAGTGACTACTAAGTTGCCAACGAAGACAAGGCAATGTTATTGTTTCGAGACAGATCAAGAATAGTAATGTCTCTTGCACTAAGAGATGTAATAGTTACAGTGGTATTTGTAGTAGTAGTGAATTATTTTAGTCTTAAATGTATATAAAAGTCCAGATAGAAGGAAAATAGGAGGTTCCTTCATCTGGGTAGAAAACGAGTGTAATATTAACAATTAATGGGGGTTCGATCTTAAAACCGCCACAGATATGTTGTAAAAATACTCTCATTGTCGATTACGAAAAGTAGTAGGAATGCCTACTAGATTCCCGATGCCAGCACCAATCAGTGAACTTTTCTCGGTTGTTTAATCTTAGAAATTCAAATCCTCGAATTTCTCCCCCCATTTGGACTAATTTTCACTAGCTGTCTGGATATAATCGAAAGCTGATAAATGACTTTCACAGACTAGGGGTTTTCGAATCGTCTAGACAAAAGAATAACACACTGGGTAATGTGTCTAGCTGTTGTATGCATTTTAGCACTCTTTCCCAGGAAATATGCAATAAATCTCTACAAGGGTCGAAGCTTACAAGGAATTTTGCTTGCAGTTATCTTTTCGTGAAAAATATTAATTTCAAGGGTGAGACCACACATGGTAAACTAAACCAGTTAACCCAAAACATTTAAGTTTTACAAGCGAGCTCCTTTGTTTAGAAAAACAAATCAGTGCTTCCCAAAATGGTGAATTCATGGGACGCAACAGAGGGTAAAAACGGAAGGGTTTGTAACATGTTTGTAGCCCCTTCATGTCTGAATAAATAAATATATATAGTTTGTACAATCTGTTTGTAGAGATCCTGAAGATTGAATCAAGGTGTATCAGAAAGATCGGGGTGAAATGAAAAGTAACAGATATTTACATCTTATGTTCTCAATCGAATTCCGTTTACCCACCTGAATATTTATCTAGGTACAGCTTCCGTCAACCTACCACTAAACACGTAACTCGAGTTGGAACACCACGAACTGCCATGACTGAATACTACTATTTTATTGAGATTTCTATTGAATTATTGTTCAAAAATCTGATTCGAATAATTTCAAGGTATGACAGATGATGCAAATACAGATATGGAAGAATGGTGGGAAAATTTACAGGAAGAGTGCCGATTGATGGATTTATCCACCAGAGATTCTCAAGTAAGATTTTCTTGTGAAGTTGCGATGACAATCGGTGCGTTCATTTATTTAGCAGCAGCTGTGAGAGAAGCCAGATTTTTAGGAGGAAGGATGTTTTTCGAAAATTTGGTAAGATATTATTTCATTTGTGCCTGTGGAAATCTAAAGATTGCATATAGCGCTAGATGATACAAATCAGTGAAATCTATTTATCATTCATTGAACTACCCCACTTAAGCTCCTGACACCACGTTAGTTTTAAAATTAATTGTTGATTTCGAGTTTGAGCAGAAGTGCATGCAATTAATAAGGTCTGAAACGTGACAGAATCGGGTAGAAATAGTAAAGATCATGAAATGAAATTAAATACGTCGTATTTTTCAGATGACGGCACCTTCTAGGGTAATGTTCCTTTTTTCCTGCATTCTCATGCAAATTATACCATGGTTACGGATTGCATGTCAAGATGAATTCGAAGATTTCATTGCAGTGATCATCATGCTCACCACAGCTCCATATTTCTTGTTTTTCTGCAGGTATTTGCAAAAAATATTAATTTAGACTAGAAATACGAACCACTTTTTCCATTGATGACAT
The DNA here is from genome assembly GCA_937662695.2 of Halyzia sedecimguttata. Classification (NCBI taxonomy): domain Eukaryota; kingdom Metazoa; phylum Arthropoda; class Insecta; order Coleoptera; family Coccinellidae; genus Halyzia; species Halyzia sedecimguttata. The sequence goes on along the minus strand of OW569413.2, from coordinate 99,708,597 downwards.
TATGATGTGTATACTGACACTCCTAGGTCTTCCGAGTAGGCCCGTCGTAAGCTCTCCAGAGCTACTACGAGTTATGAGAATCAGTTGTATTCTGTGTAGGCTTTGTTATTATAGTTCTGAACATTATTTTGTTCCTTTCTAATAATCATGTCATTAGCAAGCGCGCCTAAGCGTATTGAATTCACGGTATAGAGATCATATACGATACAACAACATTAATAAATCTTATTCAACAGAGGCTTCAAAACGGTCGGACCATTCGTTGTTATGATTTATAGAATGGTTATGGGTGATTTGATCAGATTTGCCACTATTTACTTGGTTTTTGTTATGGGATTTTCACAAGGTATATTTTCTCTATATGTAGTACATATTAAAAATGTTGAATAATATGATTTTTTCAGCATTTTATTTGATATTTCTCTCGTATGACAATCCGCTAACACCAGATGACGTAGATGATTCTGCAACAAATCCAATGTCTACACCTATTGAATCAGTAATGGCTATGTTTTTGATGTCGATGACAAATTTTGGTGACTACTATGGAGCATTTGAAAAGACTGAACACGAAATTTTAGCAAAGGTAATTTATAAAACATAGAAATTGGGATAATGCGGAGATGATGATTTGAATGAAGTGCTAGAATTCATTATATGTTTGAAGTATTAAGGAATCTGCAGGTGTAGAATATTTATGTTTCCGATTCCATCATCTTTAAAAATCATCCTGGATGATTAGGGAAGATATTAAAGTAAGATGTATATTGTTGTAGGGGGTATCGTTCCACTGCGACCTTGAGGTCTATGATACCCTCCCTTCAGAGCTGTCGATGTCATTACCATCTACAGCTCGCCTTCCAGTTCCAGAGTTCTGATGACCTCCAGTATCTGGGATGGCTTCAAGGAGGTTACGTTTTTGCTCCTGCAGATTTCTTGCCCAAAGCATTCCTCGCGTTGGTATGAGATGGCGAGGCATCCCGTTATCAGGTGATCAGGAGTTTCATCCTCCTCCATACAGAATCTGCACTCGTCAGTTTCTGCTAGCCCTTATCTCATCATATGCTTCCTGAGACCGCAGTGCCTTGTGAGGAAGCCAGTGAGGAGGTGCAGCGTATTCTTACTGAGGTCCAATTATTTCTTGGATCTGACAGTATCTAAGTTTCAGAGGAATTTCTTGGAGTGATACATTCCGGGGAGATATCTCCCGAAAATATCTCCCTCAGTTTCTTCTTTCGTCCGGAATTCACTTTTGTAGGTGTGTCTACCAACCCCACAATAAGGTTCCGGTCCAATAAAGGGGGTTTGTGCTCCTTTCTTGGCAAGTGTGTTGGCCACATCATTTCCTATGATTCCCGCGTGGCCAGGAACCCAGACCAAGGAGTCCCTGTTATTCTTGCCTTCTTCATTGAGTTTTCTTTGGCACTCCCATATTAGCTTAGACTCGATAACATGCAAGCTCAGAGCTTTAATAGCAACTTGATTGTCAGAGTGGATTGCTATTATCACATCTCTAGGTTAATTTCTACGCATCTTTCGATTGCAAGTATTTCTGCTTGAAAGACGCTCGGATAGGAACCCATCGATAGTAAAGTTATCGGTTTATCATTCAAAGGGGAGTTGGAAATGGAATTCAGGTAGGATGAACCTTAAAATTACCAGGAAGCACAAAAGCTCCTCACTTCACGTCGATGCTTTTCTCGATTTGTTTTGCTTTGGAATCTTGAGAGTGTAGAAATAGGTATAGAAGTTTTTTGATCTGATTACTCTAACCATTTTCACTAAATTTCAGTTTCTTTTCGTAATGTTCATGGTGATAGTTTCCATTCTGTTGATAAACATGTTGATAGCCATGATGGGAAACACTTATCAGAAAATAGCAGAAACACGAAACGAATGGCAACGGCAGGTACTACTAACCAAACCACTGTTGCCACCCTCCTTACCTACAAATTCGGTAGAAAGTTCGGGAAAAATCGGTAGATTTCGGTAGATTTTTTAAATTCATATCTTTTCACCTATTTTATGGGTTATTCAAATTTAAATACGATCTATCCTCAATAATTGACATGAAGGCTATTTCGAATTAAACAAAATTCATTTTATTTATAATTCATAATTGAAAAACTAAACTTTGGAACAAGAAACAGATATCAAAACAAAATAAATAGGTGTTCAAATCATATATACATAACAAAAACAACAAATATGCAAAATAATACACACGTTTACATCGAATTGCCCAGATTGGGGATTCACCTAAATATATTTGGGGAATCGCCTAAATATATTTGGGGAATCACCTAAATATATTTGGGGAATCACAAACTGTTCCCAGTTTAATTTTAGGAAGCGACAACCTATAATACATAAATCTGTATAACGTGTAGTATTCTTAATGTTATAGATATGTCAATATATTTGGGGGAATCACAAACTGTTCCCAGTTTAATTTTAGGCAGCGGCAACCTGTAAAACATTAATCTGTATAACGTGTAGTATTCTTAATGTTAATGTTATAGATATGTCAATGTTTAATTTATATTTGGTATCAATTTATGTTATGATATGGAAACCCTCAAATTAATATCATAAGTCATGATTTCCTAGAATATTATAACATATATATTATTTCTAGCAAATTTCGGTAGATTCATGTGCTTTTTCGGTAGATCGGTAGATTGAGAGGAAAATCGGTAGATCTACCGAAAAATCGGTAGAGGTGGCAACAGTGAACCAAACCAAACTACATAATTCAATATCATAGTTTGAAACAATACTTTTTCAGTGGGCCCGTATTGTATTGGTGGTAGAAAGAGGTGTAAGTCCCGAAGAAAGATTGAAACAACTCATGGTTTATTCCCAACCAATGTCAGACGGTCGAAGAGCCTTAGTCCTCAGATTAAATCAATCGGTGAGTTTTTACAACGCTTTTGGCGCTCTTGTTCCTCGGAACAGAGTGCTTATCAATTTACCCAAATGTCTGTCATTTTAGAATATTTGTCTAAAAATGGTCTTAAACGATTTGATTCGACTCACTGATCAAGAATCCGTTGTCAGAATTTATTCTGTCCGGCCGTAGACACGATAACTCTCGAAAGGAATGAGCTACACAGTTGAGATTTTCAGAGTAGGTTTGGGACATAAATATCTCGGTTAAGTTCGTTCGGGCAAAATCGGTCAGATGGTTTCGGAGTAACGAAAAAAATATATTTTTTTTACATTACAAATTTCAGGTTCAATTTTTTTAATATGCAATTTCATCATAAGAATCCATTGATATCATTTTCAACTTTAACAAGCTAATACTTTCGAAGATATGATTTTTCAAAATTTCAACCTTAATTATGTGATTTCACAGAAGCTGTCATCGTAAATATATAATATAATATAATAACATTTCAAATTCATTTTTTTTGAGATGCAGTTTCATCATAAGAATCCATTTATGTCATTCTCAACTCTGAGAAACTAATACTTTCGGATATGATTTTTCAAAATTTCAATAATTAATCGTAATTTTATGATTTCATTGAATGCTTTAATTATAATTTGCTGATGTAAATCCAACATTTGAGGTGAGTCATAGACCTACGTTTTGAATTTAACTTTTTATTTATTTATTTATCCATTTTCAAGATTATTACATAATTTGAAAAGAAAAATATGCGGGATATCCCCATTAAGCAAAAATTTAGAATTAAACATAGTCAACATGTGATGAAAAACAACACTGAAATATAGGATATGGAACCATTATAATATTACCACAGTACCTTATAGAAAGCTCGATAGAAAAAAAAAAGAAACAATCAATTCACCATAAATGTTAAAGCAGTCTACCTAGTCTTCTCTTGAAACTGCAAATATCCAAGAAGAAGAAGTAAGAAGTAGCGCCACTAGCCTGAATATTGTTAGCAAGAATCACGCAACGGTTCAGTATAAAGTTGTGGCTATAATTGGTTCTGTGTTTCAATTCTGAATAAGGGAGAATTTCTTGTAATTCTTCCAGGTAGGTTAAAATTTAAATGGCTCAGAAGCTCGCCACATCTGACCCTCCCATTCAAAATGCCATGCAAGAAACACACATCAGCAATAGATCTTCTCCTGGACAACGTATCCATGGCAATGGTCCCAACAAAAGCAGTCCTGCCTCTATATTCTAAGTAATGCAATAATTTGCGTTGGACTTTTTCAATATGATCAATGTCGCACTTATAATAGGGCGACCAAATACATGAAGCGTATTCTAAATTTGATCTGACCAGAGAACAGTAAAGGATCTTCAATGTTGGGACCGAGAAATCATTAGAATTACGGAGACCGAAACCAAGCATCCTGTAGGATTTTCCACATGTTATCAACGCTAAGAAGACAGCTTGAAGGTTTATGCAGTATTTCGTGAGGGTGTGTGAATAGACAATAGAACATGCGCGCCAAAGCTCTATCTTCGCATCAGTGCATTTAAAATCGTTGAATATATCGCCGTGTGTCCTTTAGTTATTAACAATTATAGTTACCTTCTTCTATTATATAAAAATATTGGAAAAGGCTTTTTTGCAAAGTGTAGTTTCGTCTCGTTTAAAAGGGTCCGCCATCTAACGTTTTTTTCAACTAGTGCTTATTTCGTGAATGGTAACACTTAGCTCATGTCTGATTTGACAGATAATTAGTTTTATCCTTCCGCTGAACGAATATGGTTGTGTATACGCTTGAACAACGCTGGAAATATTGCGACATTACTTTGAAAATCATGGTAATGTTGCAGAATGTGTGCGAAAATTGCGTACGGATTTTGGAAGAAGAGAAGCACCGTCAGCTCCGTATGTTCGTTATCTTGTGAAAAAAGTGAAAGAAACTGGCATCCTCATCGATAAACCAAAGCGTGAAAAGCCAAAAACAGTGCGTACACCCGAGAATATTGCTGCTGTGGCAGAAAGTGTGCGTGAAGCGCCATCAACATCAATTCACCGTCGTTCACAAGAATTGAACATTTCGGAGACATCATTGAGACGAATTTTGCATAAAGACCTTGGTATGACGCCATACAAAGTCCAATTGGTTCAGGAGTTGCCCTGTTTTTGAAGATCGCATTATCAGCCTCAGAGCTGATGTCGTTTGGCCACCTCGGAGCTGCGATTTGACACCGTTGGACTATTATTTGTGGGGTGCCGTCAAAGATAAGTGTTACGCCAACAAGCCAGAGACAATTGACGCTTTAAAAGACAATATTCGTGAAGCCATTGGTGAAATACAGCTGCACACAATCGATAATGTGCTTAAAAATTGGACCGATCGTGTAGGCTACTGCATGGCCAGCCGAGGCAGTCATTTGAATGAAATTATTTTCTATTATTAACCGGAAGGATTGTACTTTCAAATAAAAAAAGAAATTTGAGAAAATATTCAGTAGCTTTTTGGCGCTCTAGTTCCTCGGAACTGAGTGCTTATCAATTTGCCCAAATGTCTGTAATTTTCGAATATTTCGATGAAAATGGTCTTAAACGATTTGGTTCGACTCACTGATCAAGAATCCGTGGTCGAAATTCATTCTGTCCGGCCGGTCCGGCCGGCCGTAGGCACGATAACTCTCGAACGGAATGAGCTAGAGAGTTGAAATTTTCAGAGTAGGTTTGGGGGATAAATATCTCGGCTAAGTTCGTTATTGGGCAAAATCGGACAGATGGTTTCGGAGTAACAAAAAAAAATTTTTTTTTTACGAAACAAATTCCAAATTAAATTTTTTTTAATAAAAAGTTTTATCATAAGAATCCATTCATATCATTTTTAACTCTAACAAGCTAATACTTTCGGAGATATGATTTTTCAAAATTTCAATAATAAATCGTATTTCAACGTTGTCACAGAATGATATTATTCTATGTATGAATATGAATTGTCATAATGTCAAATGATGTTCCTGAGACATTATCTAATCAATCGAAGAATTGTGAGCGAAGTGAGAAAAATCTCAGTTGTTTGCTCCGAAATTAGTTTTTCTCAGAAAATTCTTACATTTCGGAACTGAACATGAAGTAAGAGATCTGAGAGTAGTGAGACTGCTTTTCATCCATAGACATAGATATAACTCTCGAACGGAATGAGGTAGGTAGTTGAAATTTTCAGAGTAGTTTAGGGAGATGAATATCTCGGTTAAGTTCGTTATTGGGCAAAATTGGCCAGATTTAATTTGATTTCTTCCATGGTGCTTTTCTCATTCTCATGATTGCTCATTTAATCTTGATAAATAAACTATTATTTGAATTGAATTTCCTTTAGGATGCAGTTCTATTATATGAATACATTGATATAATTCCCAACTCTGAGAAACCAATACTTTCGGAGATATAATTTGTCTGTTTGAACTAGAGCGCCAGAAAGCTCCTGTCCACAGGGCTTGAACCCATTTTTTTTATAGCATTTAAAAAAAAAGAAGTTATTATATGAACAAAATTTCATACTTTAATTTAATAATTGTTATTGTTGTAAAACCTGCAGAGAACAAAATATGTTTTAGGAGTTCTATTAATAACATTCTTTTATTTTTACAGAATGAAGATAAGGAGGAAATGAAAGAAATTCTCGAAATGAAACGACGACATGAAAGAAATATAAAGAAAATAGAAGAACGAAAGAATGAAATGATGAATAAAATTGTTTAGTGATATGCAAGTGAAAATTAAATTGGTTAAATTTTTACAAAACATTTTTGTAACCCCCTTTGAAATTTTAACGTGTTGAAGCTACTGGGAGAAAATTCATGAGCTTGATCCAAAAATTTGATAGTGCCCTTTTGGACAATTGGCATGAAAATTGGAGTAGATATTTGGTTTGATACTGCCAATCTAAAAAATTTCATGTAGTTTATCAGTTATTATTATTTGTGGTATCCATACCAACGTCGTGTAACTTTAGTTATGTTAATTTCTTCAGTTTGAGAAGTTATTGTTTAGTTTTTGCGCGCAAAAAAATGTCTATAATTTTCGAATATTCTCCTGAAAATGGCCTCAAACGATTCGGTTCCCCCCTCTGATGAAGAATTCGCGGTAAAAGTTAATTCTGTCTGGCCGGCCGTTGCCACGATAACCTGAGAATGGAAAGAGATAGTGACTTCAAATTTTCAGGTTAGGTTGTGCATCTGAATGTGACATTTGATTTTATTTATAGGCATAATCGGCTAAAGGGTTTTGGAGTAATAGCCATCTGAAATTTGGTTGTTATTTCCTCAATAACTCGAAAAGTTCAAAACCGATCCAATTCAAACATGGTTATTAGTTGTAGAATGCCAACGCGAAAATTCTTGCGAAATTTCGTGAGGATCGTATCACTAGAAAAATTTAAAAAAATAATTGAAAAAGATTCTATATCTCAGAAACTATTCGTCCTACATCACTGAAATTTTGCGAGAGCCTTCAGAACCTAACTCTACTACCAAGTTACAAGTTTGAACACGAACGGATCTATATTTTTGGAGATCCGAGCAGCCTTGTGTGAGTTCAGTAGCTGGATGGGTGACCGTTGCTTTGATAACTTTCGAACGAAAGGGGATAGGGACTTCCAATTTTCAGGGTAGGTTGCGCATCCGAAAGGGAGGGTTAAGTTCGTTTTCCAGCATAATCGTTCATACGGTTTCGGAGTTATACCCACCAGGAATAATCGAATTTACCATGGTAAATTCGATCAAGAGTGTCCAATACAGGAGAACGGACAATATAATTCACCATGGTAAGTTCGATTAAGAGTGTCCAATACAGGAGAATGGACAATAGAACATACGCACAATGGCTCCAGACTTCACGTCAGTGCTTGTTATATCTGAAAATCGCTCATTGCTCAAAAGATCAAACGCTTTAATATTCGAATAAATAAAAACATTCTTTAGGTTAATAGTGTTATATTCATAATTGCATAATTGAAATTCCATGAATAATAAGAGAAACATTTATTCTTGATAATATCAATAAACTATCATTCATTGATATAACCTTGTTTATATCAAATTTTCCAATCTGTTTTTCATTTTATGTTTATAAATAATAATGTGTATGTTTTAAACTCACATGGTGATGAAATATTGGTGATCTGATTATACTTAAAACTTCTATAAATATTTGGATGTCCCCTTCGAAAATCTATCATCTAATAACTGTGCTTTTTTAAGAATAGCTGCTTTTTGTACCTCATCAAATCTATTGACTTGTAAATCAGTTTCCCTGTTGAAAGGCGTTCGTTCCTTTGGTCCTTCAACCTGTGGGAAAATAACGACTGTAATTGATTGAAATAATGTGTTCATTATTATTATACTAAAACCCCTAATTTCTAATAATTAAAAAAAAAGTGTAATGATAAAAAAACCTAAAATAGAATCCTCTAATACTTTCACCTGAACTTAAGTGCTAAACTGATTTCCTATACCTTGTCTTTCTTCTGTTTCTTTCGATGAAGTTCCACTAAACTGTTCGATTCTCTTTTATGTTTTTTCGCCATTTTTTCTTGTTCCCTATCTCGCTTTCTGCGTTCAGAACGCTCCAATTCTTTTCTCAAATCCATACTATCGGCTTCTTTCTTTTTTTTTGTGTTTGGAATGTCTGTCCAAGAAGACCTGAGAGAGAGTTCATTATGAAGTCAAGAGATTTGATTTATATTTTAACTACACTACACTCATGGCAATTCATGCAATATTTCTGTCAGTACCAAATCCTTAAAAAGCAATGACGTGAAGTCAGGAGCTTTTGCGCGTATATTCTATTGTCTATTCACTCCTCACGCACCCTCAAGAAATACTGCATGAAGGAAGCCTTAACACTCAGATTCCGATGAAAGTTCACACAAACCTTCAAGCCGTCATTTTACAATTGAGTATAGAATTTCAGCTTGATAGACTTTTTGAGCAATTATTGTGAAATTTTGATCTACTTCTTTTGAAATTTCAAATCATGTAAATCTCTGGGTTGTGTTCGAAAATTAACTCCATGGAGTAGAGTAGAGTTTTTGATTGAAGGTTTGACAGATTTACTCTGGAGTTTACTCTGACACTGACAGTGACAGAAGGTGCCAATATCGGAAAATAGGTTATGTTGGTTTAAGAAACAACCTATTATTATTTTTTTCTTTACATATATGTAACTCAAATCATAAATATATATTGTGAGCAGTATTAAAACTATTAAATTACCTCACAGAACATTCATAAAACAGTGAGACAAAGATACTAGATTGTCCTTCCCATGAGTTATGTTAATTTTGACAGGAGTAAAATGAACTCGCAGTCGACTACTCTGACATTTCGAACGATAGTCATGGAGTAAAATTTACCCAACCTTTCAGTTTTCGAACGCAATGGAGTAAATATTACTCTACCGAGCTAATATTCGAACACAACCCAGCATTGTAACAACAACTTGATGGCAGAGATGTCAGCATCCTTGACTGGTGCTGAGTAACTTCAATATTTTATTTATTTCAAAATTTTAATTCAGTTACTGCCGCAAGTGTTAACACTAAAATGTGGGAAAGGCGTGGGGACAGGAGCTTTGGCGCTCTTGTTCAAACTTTGACAAATTATATATCCGAAAGTATTGGTTTCTCAGAGTTTTGAATGATATCAATGGAATCTTCTGATAGAACTGCATCATAAATTAAATAAGAATCCATTGATATCATTCCCAACTCGGAGAAATCAATACTTTCGGAGTTATGATTTGTAAAAGTTTGAACAAGAGCGCCTAAGCTCCTGTCCACAGGGCTTTCCCACTTTTTCAGTTTGACTTCTCAAGAATTTTCGTAAATAAATTCAAAACGTAGGTGTATGACTCATCTCATGATGGATTTATATACATCAGGAAATTATAATTACAGTATTCTATGAAATCATATAGAATTGAGAATAATTATTGAAATTTTGAAAAATCATATCTCTGAAAGTATTAGTTTCTTAGAGTTGACCATGATATCAATGGGTTCTTATGATGAAACTGCATCTCCAAAAAAATTGAATTCGAAATTTGTAATGTAAAAAAAATATTTTTTTTTTGTTACTCCAAAACCACCAATAACGAACTTAGCTGAGATATTTATCTCCTTAACCTAATCTGAAAATTTCAACTGTCTAGCTTCATTATCGTGTTAACGGACAGACGGACGGCCAGCCGGACAGGATCGATTTTGACCACGGATTCTTGATCAGTGAGTCGAACCTAATCGTATAAGACCATTTTCAGGCAAAAATTAAAAAATTACAGACATTTGGGCAAAATGATAAGGACTGTAGCACTGTTCCGAGGAACAAAAGCGCCAAAAAGACGGGTTGAAGGTACATACAGTCTTTCGTGAGGGTGTGCGGCATGAATAGACAAAAGAACATGCGCGCAAAGCTCGTCTCTTCACATCAGTGTTTATCTGGAGTTTTTATTTCGAAATTATTTCTTTAAGTATGAGAATAAAATTAGTTACCTATCCGACATATCTGGACCGGCGTTAGGTTTAAACTGCCTTGGTCCTAAGCCCAATTTACTGGCACTAACAGTTGGTAAATCAATCATCCATTCTTCTCTCTCTTTTTTCTGTTCTTCCGGATTTAACCGACTCAATTTCATCTCAAGAGCTCTCTCCTCCAAAGCAATTGCACTCCTAGATTTGAATTCAGATCCAGGTAACAATGGTCCATATGCATCTTCCTCTTCTTCTCTGGATTCCTTGTCAAAGTTTTCTCTGGAAACTTCATTCATTAATTTCTCTCGTAGATGTGGAGGAAGGAAAGGTCCCATGGAAATACTTCCCGGACTTTGTAGGCTGGGCGGCAAAGCAGGGCCATAGACTTCGATATTATCTTTTTTTTCTCCAACTTCACAGTTTCTTTCATTTTCTGAAGAACTATCCTCACCAGATTCTTGCTTGGTCGTTACAATACCTGGTAGTACTGGACCATAAATGGTTTCTTTAGTACACTCCATTTTTCTCTTGTTCAATAACTTATCAGTAATTCAGGTACACGCAGATACCTGCAAAAAATGAAAATAGTTTCATGCATCTCCCAAGAAAGTTTCGTGTTTATTCTAAGATTTAAGATTAACTCAAAATATATTTGGTTGAGCAGAGATTGACTGATAAAAGTTATATCTAGTACCTTACTCAGAAAGCTACTCTATAATGATATGGAACCACCAACCTAAAAACTAGAGAGGCATAGGTAATAATAGGCTTTATCACTATTGTATACGACCAGTAGATCATTCTAGTTTTGAGACACCAAGTCTATCCAGAAAGCCTACAGCTTATACAAAAACTGCAGTTGACCAACCTTTGTAGAATTTTTAATGCAGGACAACTCCCAGATATTTATACTCTATCTATTCCCTTTGGTACCAGAGCAGTCAATTTGAAATTCCTGCAGCTTTGTTTAGATTAGTAATACTGATGCTCTACTAACGAGGTTTCATTGAAAACTTCAGGGAGAGGGTCAAAAATGTTCTCTTCACTGTATGATTTCAATAGTTTATTATTTGCAAATAATAAACCAAACTGAGTACCTCCGTTCAAATATTTACATAATCATTTTAGTAAGTTTTTTACTGCTCTACTGCATACTTTTCAAAACACCGGCAGTTGCTAATTCTTGCACATTCTGACTTATCGATGATCTCTAAACTATTTGACTTATACTTATACACATAAATACAATCAGGATTATATGCTACAGCATATACAGTACTTCTATTCAAATTGTTACAAAATCATTTTAGTAAGTTTTTTACTACTATACTGCACACTTTTCAAAACACCAGCAGTTGCTAATCCTTTTACACTCTGACTTATCGACGATCTCCAAACTATTTGACTTATACACTTAAATACAATCTCATTACAATCGGGATCATATGCTATTGCTCGTAAAACATCTTCTGTATCTTGTCTGAGACTTCCTTGGTTCCAAAGTCTTGTTAAAGCCTTTTGAGGCCATCTGGGCAGTTGATTTAAATGATGTAATCTAGCTAATGGACTTACATCTTGAGAACATATTATGGGAATTTGATTTTGAGGAATGTCCTTATCCCCTTTCAAGTTTGGAAAATCAACATAATCAGGTAATGTTTTCAAAAAAGGTTTGTATAAATGTCTAAAGGAATTCAATTGCGGTTTGACTATATTTTCCACTTTATTTTTTTTTTCACCAATTATCATTCTAAAATCCCCAGCATAACTCAAATTTGATAAAACATGATAAAATTCATACTCTATGAATGATTCAGGAAGTATAAGCAAAGCAGAGTGGACTGCAGATTGTAAATTCAATTGGATTGCAGTTATTAATTCGGAGTTTGAAGTTGTTTTCAAAATTTCCACAGGCTTATGAAGTCTCCCTGCAAGATATAAACCTGACCATTCCAATAAATCTGTTATAAGGTCTTTGGTAGAAATAACGCCATACTTGATCATGACACCTTCAATGGGCACTAACGTATTGAAATATAATTTAGCTCCAAAATTTTCTTGGAACTTTGAAATAAAGTTATGTCCGAAATACTTCAAACCACTGTAGTGTGATGGATTTTGTTTGATATTTAATTCATGCCACTTAGAAGAGTTATCTACACAGAATATCAGGTCAATCATATTGTCCTTCGATTCATTGGTGAGCTGTTTCTTTACTGCAGATCCATAAGCAAAACAAAAGCTGAGTTGTTGTGGAAATCTGGCAAGTATTCTTGAGAATATTGGCGCTAATACAACTGCATTTGATGGCATTTTCAATTACAAATTTATACACATATGTACAAGTATAACATGTATCTACTAGTTTATTATTAGTTGGAGATTGCAGAAACGAAAGAAGCACTAACCTCAAAATCATCAGGGCCACACAAACGTCACAAACACAAACTCAATGTTATCTATGCTCAATGAAATCTGAATCTCTATGGATCACGATACACTAGTGTGCGTTCCACTAAGCTGGTGACCACGATGTGTTTTCTTATTTTCTTCTATGATTCTACCGTTAAAGTTTTTGTGAGCCAATCACTGATATTGCATTCGAATGTCTCCGACCAATAAGAATTCAGCTTTTAAAACTTCATTTAACTGCCAAATACGTCGGTTTCTTCAAGTTCTCCAACTCGAATACGTTGTGCTCAAAAGCTGAATTAATTAATTCTTTTTTGTTGTAGTTTATTGTTGTTTTAACTGTTAATTATTGAAATATTTAAAAATGCCAAAAGATAATGATAAAAACACCAATACTATACCTGATATTATGTATGATGCGAGTACGAAAACAATCTACAAAAAACGGGAGTTCTTCGGAAGAGTGAGTAGTTGATATTGTGGGATTCATCTCAAATTTAAGGCTTGTTGCTTTAAACCTGTTAATCTTATAGTTATCAAATTGCACCCAATAATTTATGTTTAAGTTTCATTCACGATTTGGGTGTTCATTTCGAGTTATTCATATTGTCAGCAATTCTAACCACCATAACTGAAGGCTATGAAACGTTGTAATCGGCGAAAGTATTGCACCAAAATGCTTTGAAATATTTTGCCTGTAAGAGTGTATTTGTTGTCGATATATTTTGAGAAATATGAACGAACTTCAGTTAATATGTGTATGATCAGTTTGTGAGAGAGAGAGAAAGAGTTTTTTGTTGCAACAGCTCATGTGAATTGGATCTATATTATGCTTAAAAAAACAACAAATTAACTAATAACTATAAATATCAAACTATATTCAAATTATTCCATGATTTCCATGGTTTTTCTTTATAATCTGGATGGTTGTTGCTCCTGGAAGATTTCATACCTAATATGCTTTGACATGACTCTTGTTGGATGAGTTTTATGTTTTATTATGTCATTTGGAGTTCAGTATCTTGAGTGTTCTCACTGATTCATTATTTGAGTTCTTGTACAGCAGTGTTAATTAGGTGGGTTGTTGGAGACTATAGCGATATTGTGATGTCTCATAGTGATAATAATCCTAAGTACTGTTCTTCCAAGTGTTTCCTAAATTGTGATCCCTAGGTTCCTGCTGCAAAAGTGGGTGTGTATATGTCTATATTGGTCTACATTTTGTCTTCCAAACTGTCTTACTTTTTTGGTTGATAGGCTGCGGTTTCTAATTACTGGCTCGGAAAAATGGTCCACTTGAGATTTTGCTATTTATTTCACAACATTGATATGTGGCTTCAATATTAGTGATCTATGTGCACATACAATTAGTTAATCATTTGCAAAGATAGTTTTTGTACAATACTCATTGTGATTGTTAGAGAAGTGATTGATTATCTGTGGAATTAATTAGTTGGATTGCGCTTACGGCCCCAGATGCGGAAGCAACTTTCTGTCGAATTCATTAGTTCTGTCATAATTGCATATTGTACTAGCTATTGACTCAAATGAAGTCATCATATAATAGTGGAGGTATTTCTCCGAAATAATGTTTGATGTTGAGGTGTTAATTCTCATGCATAATTTTAATCAGGTATCTTGGCAACTTAATTGAGTGTAGTAGTATATATAGTAGTCCTTGTGCCATACACTGTAATTGGCTAGGTTAATATCTAGCTAGACTTTTGTGTTGTGAATCGAGACCGTGAGTGGGCATATTACTGTAGACTTATTCTCTTGGTACTCAATTGAAAGTAGAGTATTTTGTGTATGTTTACTCATTTTTGCCTCCACCTTTTTCTCTTTTATTGGTTTGTAGGAATTGATACTTCACAGCATATTTTCCATACTTTTGGGAAGATTATTACTTGGTTGAGGCAGTACTTGTGGTTGAAGTCGATGCCTGGGACAATGTTTTTGGCATTATCACATATTTCACAGTGGACCCCTATATAATATTAATTTTTTTTTCTCGTTGTCTCTTTCTGTTTTGCTGAAAAATTTTCGATACCATTGGTATACTTCTTGTTCTTGGGCCTTGTAATAATTATTATCCTTGTCAAGATAAGACGCAAAAATAAATGGTTCCTTTTTGGGTTTTCTCCCAAACTCTGAAAAATATCTATGAAATAAATAAATACTATTTTGAAATTGGTTCTTCGTTAGAAACACATGATATTTGTGAGAAGCATTATAAAGAACAATGTTGACTAATAAACAGTTATGAGGCAACATTGTTCTATATGATTGCTTCTGATTATTGGGAGAGAAAAAAATTTTATTCTGTCGATACTGTTTTCATTTCTTCAAAAACGTTATATTTCAGAAAGTATATGTCAGATTCCGCTGAAATTCTGCACAAACCTTCTAGCCCTCATTTTACAATCGAGTTATCGGATTTCAGCTCGATCGGCTTCGTATTTTGAAGTGGTTTCTACTTCTGAAATTTCGATCATATAATTCTCAGGACTGCAATAAGTCCTCTACAGTCGAGATGGTAGCGTGGTTGGCTGCCACGCAGAAGTTCTGGGTTCGAATCCTCGCTCAGTAAGTTCACCATTTTATTTATTCTAAAATTTCATGCCGTATTCTGTAAAGGGGTGTGATGTATGAATGGACAATAGAACATGCGCTCAAAAGCTCCTGACTTCGGTGCTAAATTACGGAGAGTTTAACATCCCAAATTCAGATACAAAACAGATATCTCTGTCGTTGACTCTTTTATTTGTTCCACACCAATATGGATGGTATGAAAAATATATTTGGGCGAATATACAAACAGAGTTCATCAGGTATTGACAATATCTCAGTGGAGGTATTTAGAAGGTTGCCTGATTCTGTGTTGATGGTTTTTGATGTTGCTATTAATTCATCCTTTCCCAGATATTTTAAATTCAGCTGCGATGAGGCACATATTTAAGAGTGGGAACACTCGAGATGAATCTTGTAATCGCAGTTAAGGTATTGTGTTAGATTTTGGGGTTTTGCAAATGGTCAGCTTTTGAGGTCTGTATTTGTGATGTTCAAGTGGGGCTGTGTGCTTCTTGTGCGTAATTGGCTTTAGGGAGCACTGCTGGCCTTTGGTTGTTCAGGGGAGGATCCTCACCTTGATCTAACTGTTTATTCTAATAATAGTTTATATGGTCTACATCTACAACAAATAATAATGTGGTTGCAGTGACTAAATATAACAATGATAATTACTTGAGATTGCTTATCCCACGAAAAAATCAATTATATATTGTTTAACCACCTGCCCCTGTCACTGTCGTTTGTAAGATCCACTGATTTGTGGATAATGTACTCGGAAACATATTTTTTTTTTACAAAATAAACTTTCTTTGAATTTTTAATAATTTTATTAATTATACAGGGGGTTTGGCAGAACGTTGAACATACGAAAATGGTGGATAAGTGGGGTCATCTGCTACTTACCGAGCCCTAATTTATTTGGCCTTGGCCCCCTGGATATTTTAAAAAATTTCCTTTTTTCTTTTGTCTAGTTTCAACAATTTCTTAGCTTTAAAGTGTACTTTTTATTGAAAATGGGTGAAATAAGCAATATTTTTGTTCTTTCTTTTAATCTTTAATGTTGGCAGATTCTTAAAAAATTATTGCTTTAATTAGATGTTAGCTAGAAAAAAGTTATGAGTCCTCAAACTTACACAAATATGTAAAAAAAACTTAAATCTTAACTTCAACTTGTAATAAAACAAACAAAAAATTATAATTTTTTTTTTTTGGACGCTTGTTTGTACAGTCTGATGTATATTCTTGGAAATATTATTTTTTTTACAGGAGCTGAGCCGTTTTGGTTGAGTTCTGTACCTGGATGGGTGACCGCTCTGACTATAAATTCGAACAAGCGCGCCACAGTGCTTTTTCTACTTGTTAATAAAATCTCCGGTTATATTCAACAATACAATCGATGCAGATTGTCAAATTATTATAATTTACATGTTCTATGACATTTAATGGATACCAAATACAAAATGTTCCTCAATATTCCCATTAGCAGGAAAAATGCTATATCTTATGATATACAGGTCATTCCATTTGAAAAAACGCATTTTTTATCGTTTTAGTCTCGGAAAAGCTTCGGATTTTAAACAACCCTGTATGATTTGGGACTCATTTCATTATACGTAAATGATACACAGGATATTGGTAATCCACACTTGAAATTTAATGTTTCTAGGATTCCAAGTACAGTAATAATTAATGTTTAATTGAATGTACGTTTTCCACAAAAAAAATCAATCAAATACTCAAAAACCGCAAGAGATAGAAATGACGAAGTTGAAAAAAGCAATGATATACAGGGTGTTTCATTTGAAGTATTGTTAAGGTCGGTGTACATTTTGTACAATGTCTTTTTTGAAATTTTCAGTATTGAAAATATAGAATAGTTAATTTTATTCATGCACAAAAGGTAAAATTGATAACTCTTATGAAGATTCACCAGGAATGAAGAGAGACTGTTTGTTAATTTGAAAACTATTTTTATCTCAAATATGAAACAAGAATAAATCTACTTTATGAACAATACTCAATTTTGCCAATTAAAAAACTCATAAAACAAGAGCTGTGTGCGTTGGTTTTCAAAATAAATAAAAACTTACTGAAAACCAAGGTCTGTTTTGAACAGTTTTCACACGACTATGAAACAAGACACACGAACAAATTTACCTTAAATAAAAACATCCGTTCAAACTATGGCAGAAGAAGACCAAGCTTCATAGGACCACAACTTTATAACGAACTGACAAAAACTTTAGATTATCTAAGACGTTTCATTCTTTTAAAAAAAAATTGAGAATTTATCTTGAAAATTGTTGAATTTATTTTAGTCTTTACTATAAATATAAATATTAATTTATGTATAAGAAATTTATATCTGTGATAACAACTTATGTTGATTAACAGTATTATTAATAAAGAATAATAATAAAAAAAAATAATTTGTTCTTTTGTTATCAGGGAGGATTCGCAAACTGCTATGAAATCGTCAACACCTCCACCAACCAAACATATGCTGGAAAAATAGTATCAAAAAAGCTGATGGTTAAGGAGAACCAAAAGGAAAAAATCACTCAGGAAATACAGATTCATCAATCTTTGCGTCACAAAAATATTGTTGGATTCCATGGATTCTTTGAGGATCAGTACAATATTTATATAGTTTTAGAATTATGTAGGAAGAGAGTGAGTATTTCAAATTTAATAATGTATTTGTAAGGTGGCAGATGTATTTTGGATCCATTAGGTCTACATCTACAGTGTAGAGCAGAGTTTCTCAAAGTGGGGTACGCGGGATATATAGCTTGATTTTTTACCTTCCATATATGCTATAGGTACTACCGATTTTCATTGCTACTACATGTCTATAATTATTCTTTTAAATCTAAAATTCCCAGGAGAGTAACAACTTCTGTTCTAAATAATGTAATAAATACCATTAGTACGAAATTACATGAACAAGAAGAATTTCTGTTTAGGTTCACAATGAGTGCATGTATTTTGTATAGCCTGAATCATTTAGGGCCGGTTTCTAAGGAATATAACATGTGGTTTATTTTCCGTTCATCTGTCCAACTGAATAGAATTCAGTAGATACACTCCATTCAAAGGCGTCAGAAACCAGCCCTAAAAGTAACAAGATCTGAGCTTTCTGCCAATAGAGTCTCGTGGAATAAGTTCGTAAATCTATACTTATGCAAAGAGTTCACAACTCGAATAACACACAGGAGATTTCATTGAGATATTGAGAATTTTTATCAATTTCTGGTATTTCTTGAAGCGCTACATAAATTCTTTGACATCATAGTGATGTACAGAAATGCAACACTCAAAAGGAGACAGGGTTTTTTGCTGAGGTTTTTCCCTGAGCTCTTGTTCCATACGTCGAATTTTATGGTATCCCGTTACACTAAACTCTGCTAACACATCTAAAGCTCTCAATCAAAAGAATATATTTACACAAACGCATTATATTATCGGCACAAATAACTTTATTATTATTAGTAAGCTGCAAGTTTTGAATCGTTTGCATTCTTTATTACAGATATTGAGCTCCCACTAATCACTTTGTGAAACATTTTGACAAATTATTAAGGAAAAAAAAATTACGTGTTTTCTTTCGCTTGATAACATATCATTTGTTCACTATTCAGTACCTATTTGATACAAAAGGAGAGAATTGGTACCAATGGATCGAAATAGAGAAATCACACATTTCAAAGGGGATGCAATAAACTTTTGTTATGATCTGAAGCTGAATTACTTTAGAATCTCCATAAAAATGGTTAATCTTATTCTAATAACAAAATTATATTTCAGTCCATGATGGAACTTCACAAGAGAAGAAAAGCTCTTACTGAACCGGAAACTAGATTTTATATGAAGCAAATACTTGCAGGAGTAACATATTTACATGAGCGTAGAATAATTCATCGAGACCTGAAGTTAGGAAATTTATTCTTAGATGATGAATTACGTGTTAAAATAGGAGATTTTGGTTTAGCTGCTAAGATTGAATATGATGGTGAACGGAAAAAGACCCTTTGTGGAACTCCTAACTACATTGCTCCAGAAATATTGAATAGAAAGGGGCATTCCTTTGAGGTTGATATTTGGTCTGTGGGTTGTATTATGTATACTCTTCTTATCGGCAAACCACCTTTTGAAACAACCAAACTGAAGGAGACATATGAAAGGATAAAAAAATGTGAATACAGGTTAGTTATTATTGTTCACATTGTTCACATTGAGAGAGAAAATAGGGATATGTTTGATATGACAAAAATATTTATTAAGGTTCCTCAGATCCAGTTTGCTATGATTCATCTTCTGTAGAATTGGACTAATGCGACCTTTTAAAGATATTTCATAAATAATACTCCATTTTCATCTGAAGGAGAATTCCCTATTGGCAACTGTTTAAATAAATACTAATAACTGTTCTTTATTGACTACTGTCAATTGTCACTGGCCAAAGTCCTTCAGCATACTGTTTAAACTTATTAAGAATGAATTCAAAAGTGATTTTTAATCAAAAGTTTCAACCATTATAAGTTTATAAGTAATGTTTTGAAATTTCAGTATCCCTAGAGTTGTTGCACCCTCTGCAACAGATATGATTATGGCAATGTTAAAACAAGATCCTAAGCAGAGGCCTAAAATTCAGCAGTTAAGTCAGCATGAGTTTATTACGGCTGGATACTGTCCGAGTGTTTTACCTGTGAGTTCTCTCATTATGGAGCCAAGATTTAACCAGGTGGATATAGTAAACCGTAAACCATTGTCTGAGCTTACTCCCTCTAATGCAGGTTTGTGAAATGTTTTTTTTACTCAATAGATGATTCAATTTCATTTAATTTTGAAGATAGGGAATAACTTGTGGCAATTACCTAATTATTTTGTCTTTCAGGTGAACCAATGATTACTTCTCCTCAAAAGGACATCCACAATTCTATTGCAGCTGCAGGGATGTCAGGAGGTCAACATGCATTTAATGCCAAAGAAAATTTCATCAGTCTGAGAAACATGATAGGAAAGGTACCTAAAATAAATGAAAGTGTGAACTTACTCAGTGCGGATTCGAACTTGAATCTCTTGCGTGGCTGCGAGCATGCTACTCTCATGTATTTTCTCTTAGAACAATTACTTAATTCCTGTTGGAGTAGATTGTATATTAAACTAAAAATGACAAATACAAAAATATATATTCTAAATCTTATTATTTGCAGGTATTGAAATGCAAACCTGCTAGAAAGGAGAAATTCTTAGAAGAGATGTCCGATCCAGCTGCCCAGCCAATAATTTGGATATCCAAATGGGTTGACTATTCTGATAAATACGGATTTGGTTATCAACTGTCAGATGAAAGTGTGGGAGTTATGTTCAACGATATGACAAAGCTAATAATGTTGCCCAATCAAATGTGAGTCTCCCAATAATTTGGTATTCTTTTCGACATTTCTCTCAAATCCTGCGGTCAATTTATTAGGGTTGCTTATTTCTTAGTGACTTCACAGTTTGCAATTTTCGTTGTGTGCAACTGGAATGGCAACTTGTAACAGCTCATGTGCACTAAATTATTTTTCAAATTGTGTTGCTTCAAAGAAGATATAAACTGATTTTATTAAAAATATAAAGACGTCTACATTTGCTACACACTGTATCGAGAATGGCCACCTTCTCTTCGCTAGACAATTAAAAATTTTCATCTAGCATCAAAAAATTAAATTACCTAGAAATGTTTGAAATTTATATAAAAATTGGAAACTGTGAAAGCAAGCATAATTACTTGTATTTCACTTACGATCAACTACCTGCAAAGGTCCAGAGATACCAATTCCAAGAGAAATGTAAAGCTCTATACAACTAAAAAATAATCAATTAACTTCAATTGGCCTAATTTTTTATATGCCCCATTTTTTTCTCCAGAAACGTGCATTATGTTGATAGACAGGGAGTGGAAGCTTTTATGACCTTGGAAAATTATCCTGCCCAATATGAAAAAAAAATAAAACTTCTTACATACTTCAGCCGCTACATGCGGGAACATTTAATAAAAACTGGAGCTGATGAAGTAAAAGAACCTGATACCATGTCAAGAACCCCCCATTTGCACCAGTGGTGCAGATCCACATCGGGAGTACTTATGCAGCTCACCAATGGCACTGTTCAGGTGAGTTATATATATATCTTAATTTGAGAAAAATATAGAAAATATCTTCAGAAGCATATAAACTCTTTGAACCATCTAGTATCTATTCCATATAGACCACATTAGTTAGGTTAGAATCATTCTCTTGGCGGGAGATCCATATTCAAATTTTTTAACAAGGAATTTCAACTTTGAGATGAATCCACCCTGTTTAAAAGATAATGTTAGTACAGAGGCATCAAGTATTGGGTACCTTCATAATTAGTGCACGTTTTCATGTTATTTCCACATTAAAATCTACTTCTATTTATTCTTAAATCAAAATTGAAACCAGTGTAGTTCGAAAGATTACTGTATGTCGTAGATTACTTCTGCTGTGCGTCATTACAAAGCCGATTTAGGGTTATGTTATTATTTTTGACTGATTTCGATTGAGCTAAGACATACGTCAATCGAATTTGGTGAACACTTTTATATTTATTAATTGTTTTGGAAATATACAATGTTGTTATGAAAACTTGATTCTAGATGGTTGAAAAAGGTTCATAGAATCTATTTCAACCGAAATAAACCTTAAGAAATTAGCCAAAGTATCTAAAAACAGGCGAGAAAATCGCTTAAATTTTAGGTCCATAAGATATCTATGGGGAATTCAGTGCTCGGATCCACGGATGGATCGTAATTCAAATTTCCCGCCTAACCTAACTAATGTGGTCTATATGGAAACATGTTGGGATGAACAACGATTTATAATTATAAATATGACATCTTTATTTCAAGAACGCTCAATTCATTTTCATCTGTTGATACCTAATGCCAAGATATTTTATTCTATCTTGGATATTTTGGTTTATTATTTTCTCAAATAATTAAGTTTTGAAATTGTGTGGTGCAAATATTTTTGTTAGCTCACCTGCAATGTTCACGGTAAACGTTTGACGGTGTGTAGAATTCAAAAATCAAAATACAGAAAATCCTTGTATGCAGGGTTTTCCTCTAGATTGATACACAATGAAACTTGAAAATATGTAGCATGGAATTTTGAAAGTATTCTCAATAAAATTTGACAAAAGCACTAACGTGAAGGCGATCGAGCTGAAATTCGGTACTCGATGGTAAAACGGTGGATGGAAGTTATGTGCGGAATTTGAGATGATTCTGAAGCATAGTTTCTGAAATAAAAAGAAAAAATACGATATTTTGCCTTGAAAATCCCTATTCGTTCTCAAGTTATTGTGAGATACATAATATTTTTTAAAAATTTTCTAGTGATCCGATACTCACAAAATTTCACATACGTCTTGGTGTCGGAATTCTACAAATATTTACCAAGTTCCAGATGGGTATAACTCTGAAACCGTTCAGCCGATTTATGCCCAACAACGAACATAACTGTCCCATTCGGATGCGCAACCAACCCTGAAAATTGCAAGTCGGTATCTCTTTCAAAAACTGATTCACTCACTGATTTATATGAAAGTCTGGTAATGAATAATACAAAAAATGTTAACACAAGGTTCTACAATCAGTTCAAGGTGATTGAAGGAACCAGTATATTTTAAGCGGAAATAATAGACTGCGTAAAATTAGCTGAATTATTTTGATTGATGGATCAAACTATTCTCCTCAAAAATTGTTAATTATCATTCAGTTAAAATATAAATTGTACACTATTAGTGATAATGTAATCGAGCTAGTTAATCAATATATTCCCTCCTAAAAATTAATATTTTTGTTTCAGATGAATTTTACTGATCACACAAAAATAATATTGTGCCCCCTTATGGCTGCAGTAACTTATATAGATGATGATAAATCATTCAGGACATTTAGATTTTCTTCTATAGAGAAGAATGGCTGTTCAACTGGTCTCTATGAAAAAATGAAATATGCTTATGATAAATTCACTGTGTTATTAGAATCTTAATTATTGAATATTTAGTTAAAAGTGTAAAAAAGGACCAAATTTTTTTATCTTGTGGATTTGACATATTTGTACAATGTTTTTCTCAGTTTTGTTTTTGTATTTCTTCTAAGATGTGTGCAAATGTGGTAATTCTGCGAAGAATTTATATGTTAATTAACTTTTTATAAACTGCAAACAAGTAATGGACTAAAGTTTCTTCTATGCCACCTTGACCTGTTTAAGTTTAAAACGAACATTATTATTCTGAAAAAATTGTGCACCGAAATTGTCAAATCCATATTTTATATCTGTCACAGTATTGTTCATTGTCGTAACTTTTTATCCCTGTTTTTTTAGTCTTGGTGGCTTACTATAACTTACTATAACATTTCAGCGACTAAGATAATATGATGTTATGATTTGTATGGAGAAAGAAACTACTAAGTTGATATTTTTTACAACTTGAAGATATTTTTGCAGAACTTTTTTTGCTTTTCTCGAAAATATTTTTTCATTCAAGCCAATTCTTTTAGTATAAGACCAAAATATTTCAGTAGAATTTATATTTTGATCACAAATAAATTGCGAAATCAATTTTACTACTTTTACTTATTCTTGTGTTCGGAAAATATCTGGTTGCTTGTTTGAATCCTAGTCAGATAAAGATTGTGAACAGGATGAATTGTGTAGAAATGAGTACTACACAAAAATTAACAGTGCAATGTCACATTTTGTAATATATACTTTACTAGATTCTGTAGGTGGAAGGATGGCCGTTAGGCGAAATATCGAAATATTCCAACGATCGTGATGTACTGGTCCACGAGTTTTACGCTCGACCAAAGAAGTTGTAAGCAGTGTTTGAATTTTGACGTGCCCGGAGAGAATTTATCAAATTTGATAAGTCGATACTTCTGTCAACATTCGTTCAATACTTAATGAGAATTGTTAAATCTTGTCTACATAATAACTTATTTTACCGCCAAGTTCTCCATTTAAACTTGATCAAATAATATGTAACATGATCATATTTTTCTGAAATTGGAAAGGTATCGAAGGTCAGTAATAACATACGTTCAATTTAGGGAATTCACTTCAATTATTTACTGCTTCTCTGATCTAGTAGTAGGGATTCGTCTTCTTGACAAATAGGTTCTGGTATCGATTCTGAGGCGAATTTATTGTTCTTATTTTTTTTCCAATTCTTTCGGAATAATAACTTTGAAAAAATGGGGTTATAGATTATAGACGGAGTTAATGTTATTAATGAATTAATATTTTCATAAAATTACGTGAGTATTTTCGTATTTAGTAGATATTAAAAAAATTACTGCTATAAAGAGCGTCTTTGATAAAATGTCAATTCATATTCCTCATGGCACAGCTGTACGATTCGACTGATTTGTATCATAGGAATAATTCTCGGAATAAATTATTGAAAATAAACCAGTGCTATACAGGTGTTTTTTATCTAATGGCACAATTGAACTAATTTGTGTTCTTACGCTATCACAAACAGAACTGTTTATTCTCGTCCCGACAGTAAGTGTATGTATTCGAGTGAGTCCTTACGCCACCACAGACACAGCACTGTTTATTTTCGACCCAATAGTGAATGATAATAATTTGAGTCAAAACTAATCGTTTGAGACCATTCTCGGCCAAAAAATTGACCATGTGAGTTATCTTATCGACAGGTGTTTATTTATCTGTGAATTTGTGACAGATCATAGAGTGTATTCTGTATAATTTCCTTTGTGAAACCGCGAAATTACAGAAAAAAGGACGAACGTAAAAAATTTATATAAAGGCTTTTAAATACTCACCTCATAGGTGGCGTATGCGTTTATATATATCCGCTCAGGCCGGCTATGGGAAGCTTGACGCGTATCAGTTTAGTTGAATTTGTCGAGAGCTACAGAACAATTATGATGACCAAGTAGTCTGAAATGCGTCTGTTCTTGTTTTTCTGCAAATCAATGAAATCTGGATATTAATTAGATTTGTGAACTCTATGCATAATTTTAATAATTATATGAACCCAATTCAAGACCATACCGGCGGAATACTTTGGACTTGTTGATTTACGAAGTTGAGGTTCTAATTGAAGATGTTCAATAACTACGGACAATACAGTTAAGGATTAAAGAGTATTGAATATATTATAGTAATACTCAATATGGGAGCAATTTCTCTATGCAGCTGAGTTAATCAATATTTCACTCCAGTTGTAACGCTGATACCCATGTCTAAATTACAAGTTCATCTGTGTACTCCGTCCAAATGTCCCACTGACTCTGCTATCTTTTCACTTAATAATTTTTGGCCAGATCGGAAGCAACTCTGCTGGATAAATTTCGAATTAATTGATTTAGATGGAACTATTTTTTTAATTTGAAATAATTAACAAAGTAGTCTCACAACTCCCTTTATTTCTGCGAAATTATTACTTTCACCTACTAATCATTCTACAATTGCTGCATCCCCTGTTATCTAAAATACAATAATCACACCATGAACAAATATTGGAGACAGAGACTTAGCAGTACAGCTCCGCAATACAATGATATAAAAACTATCATTTTTTATTTTTCAACATTCTACTAACAATACGATCTCTATTTTCAATTCTATTTACACAATTAAGACCATCGTTTGCAGCTCTCTGTTTTGCTATTTCAGCTAACGATTGAAAAGTATATGGTTCCCAGCAGGCTAACTCTGATAAAGCTTTCCTATTGAGTAATATATTTTCACGTGCTAAACTTTCTCTGAAAGTAAAGTAATCAATACCATGTTCCTCACATCCAGCTCTAGCTCTAGAATCCCATAACTAGAAAAAATCATAGTTAATTTGTTACAATGATTGGTATACCGAATTGTGATAAAACCTACGTCTGACATATCTAATTTCTTTAATTTTCTTCCCTTAGTAGAATATACTAAGGCGCGATGAACGTTTCTTATTGCGATACTATAGC
This sequence comes from Halyzia sedecimguttata, assembly GCA_937662695.2. Taxonomy (NCBI): domain Eukaryota; kingdom Metazoa; phylum Arthropoda; class Insecta; order Coleoptera; family Coccinellidae; genus Halyzia; species Halyzia sedecimguttata. The sequence continues at coordinate 99,682,157 of OW569413.2, read as the reverse complement.
AATTTCGACGTCGTCCAACATAATGCTGAAAGAATAAGATATATATATATCCATTTAAATATATATATATAAAAGTACTAAGAAAATAGAACAGTTACGTACTGCAGCTAGTTTGAATATTTGCCGCTTTCGCCAGAATTCATCAGGTCCTCTAGACCTTATATAATTAACTATAGTTGTAAACACCATATTTGAATGCTCTAAAAAATAGTAAAAATACTTTCAATCAAAGACAGCTGCTTCTGCTAGGTTAGTTTCAATCACAGAACATATAATATTTTCATTTTCATTTCAATTTTCATTTTCTGGGAATATGTTCTGTGGTTTCTCTTCTGTTGTCTGTGGTTAGTTTGAATTTTGATCACAGAGTAAATTAGTGTAGTACTCGTACTCATAATAGTGTTCTGTGGTGTATTCTAGTACTCTAATCTATGACTGTACTGCAGTGTTTGTGTGCTATGATTATATTCTGTGATTTGATCTGTTGACATTGACAGCATTGACTGTGACAATTGACATTGACATTGCCACTCAAATGTAATTTATAAATATTTGGATATATGACAAGATTTCACTTCAAATTATCTTTACAAAATGGAAATTCTTCCAGGTAGTTGGTGGTTGTCTAGATTGAATTGAAAGTAATTGTTTTGTAGATTTGTTTTCGGTGTTTGCTCGTAGATAAGGAAATGGGTATGCATCTTTGTGTTCCTATCAGTTCAACAGGATTAGAATTTTTTATTGAAAGATGTGAAAAATGTATTTTATTTTCAGAGGGTGTAAATGCAAATTTCAAGAAGGGTCCTGGACTTTATGAATTTTTAGTGGAAGCTGAATTGCAACAATATTTTAATAGTTTCAAGTAAGTATTAGGGACTAATTTTTATTAACTTACTATTCTAAACATCTTGATAGCTGTTTGTATATATCATTTCTAGAGTATTAACACTCCAAACTGACCAATAGGTTGTCAATATTTTTATAACGGCTCAGTATAATTGATCAACACAAAAATTCATTCTGGTTATCGTGAATCCCCTAGGCCGTTGGGCATCTGAGGAGAAGATCCCTCAAATCTCTTTGAACTACTCTTATTGGGCAAATGGGCAATATATTGCATTTCCATGTATTATTCATATATATTTTGGTGTGTATTGTATCTTCCAAAGTAAAACTAAACTTAACTTCAATTAATCAATATCGAAAAGTTTTGATTTCATTTTAATATTGTAATTTTGTCCAATAAATGACTGCATTTCTTCATTATTTGAAGTTTCACAAGGTACTCCATGAATTTTCTTTCTAATTACAGAAATAATCTGAAAATAACACATCCTTCGCAGCTGAAATTCACAATAGAGGGAGATTTAATAGAAATGGGAATGTCGAAACCTGAAATCAGAAGGCTGCGAAAATACTATGAGAAACATTTCCCGCACAATTATCTTTCCAAATTTAAAAAACTACTCACTCAGAAAAAACAAGAATACACAAATACTGAATCCTGCTTGTTGAATAATGCAGATACAATGACTTTATCTAGAGCTCCAAAAGTGTCAAGCAAGCACATAATTCCAGCTGCAAGTATTTCCATTAATAAGGAGTTGGGAATGGGAGAGTTTGGAGTGGTGCAGCAAGGGGTGTGGTGTAATGAGGGGGAAAGAATACAGGTAATTTGCTCTAGTTAGATATACACATTTGAATATCAATACAACTAATAAGTTTCCTCGATATTTTTGTATGACTAGAGTATGCTGTGTTTAGGCTTCAAAACTTTTTATTTCGTTGTCGTTTTAATAATATGACAAAAATGGACAATATAATTTTAGTATATAAAAAAGACTGAGGTGATGACATCCATATTAGTGGAAAAAATAATAAAAACCAAAACCTAAATGTAAAATATACACATCCGATCCAATTAATTATTCGTAGAGTAAATTTCAGGCAGAAAATAACAACTGAAGAAATTTGAAAGACGGCATGTGCATGTATAAGGAATGGTGGAGGTCATTTCGAACATAAGTTATAAATTACATTCCCTATGAAATTTCGAGTTTAGTTGCAAATAAAAAATTATTTAATTCGTTATTTTTCTTTCTTTGCATCTTAAATGCCCTTTCAAATCATACTAATTCTTTTTCAACATCTAATACAGCATAGTTTTTCTTTTTTCACACATATCATATCCTTTTCTTTTCTGATAAAAATAATCCAAAACTATTATCAAAGTTGGTCAACGTAGAAAAATTGACGAAAATTGAACTAAGGTGAGAAATCTTTTAAAAATCACAAAAACTCAAATATCTCGGAAACTGTTGATTTTCAGTTATCAATTAATATGGCTTAAACAACCGCAAATGATCCATACTAACACCTCCTCCAAGGTTCACGTCTAATTTGGAATGACCCTGTATAGTATATAAACATATATAATTTTCAATTGCATAATACCTGTAAGTTTGCCAGTGCTACTATATAATGGTACTAAAAATGTAATAACTAAATTTACAATGATTTTTAGGTATTCATATAGTTAATCTCTATTGTAGGTTGCAATAAAGTGTTTATCGAAGGATAGAATGCAGAGCAATATGGTAGAATTTCTCAAAGAAGCTTCAATAATGCACAATATAGACCATCCGAATATTGTTAGATTTTTTGGAGTCGTTCTACCCAATATCGAAGGTAGTTTGATGTTAGTAACCGAATTAGCGCCTTTGAGATCACTTTTGGAATGTTTAAAAGAACCATCTCTGAGATCTAGTTTTCCTGTATTGACTTTATGCGATTTTGCCTATCAAATTGTAGATGGAATGACATATTTAGAGGCTAATAGATTAATTCATAGGTGAGTTAAATTAATAGTTGCTTGATTACAAAGAAATTAAAATAATTTTTTGTGTTCATGTTTTGTGGTTGTACATAGTATGTAAACTAAGTATTAAGACTATAATTTTTTACAATCTTATATAAATAGAATCCAATATATCCCTGTAATTGTCTTCTTTCGGTACAGCTTTCGGATACCGCATCAATCTTAATCTTTGCTTAGACAATTCTAATACCAAATTATTTGGCAATAATCAATTAAAGAGGGATGTGAATCAACTTGAACTCTTCCACGATTTTTCTGACTATCGTCTGCATGCACAAGATATATGATACCACCGAATTTGTCAACATTTCCATTGGTTCATCTGATTCAATTCACTATCTCTAAAAGTGACTTGAAGTGCCAAAAGCGCTGGACTGTCAATGAAACCCTGTCTCGGCGGCCAGCAAAATTTTAGCTAATTCCATTACGCTGAGTACAAGCCTGAAGCATACACTTATAGCTAGGTTGCTGTTGGTAGATGTTATTATTAAATTTGAAATAACTCATTTAGGCAGACTTCAAGTAACAGCATTGTTTCTAATGTAATTTGGTGATTAGTGTAATAATTTCATGTTATGTCCTCTTGATGATATGATTAAGCTAAGTGTTTTCTTACCCTCAATAATTTGTCAAAAAGTTTCACCAAGTTATTAGCGGCAACTCAATATCTTTAACTATTAATGGTTAATCGTTCAATGTTAAATATAATAAGCACTCCTTGATAATTATGAAGTACAACTAGGACTTGTTTATTGCTAAATGGTGCTGCATAAATTCACCATGAATGTTAATCATTAATGTATCTAAACAACTTACTGTTTTTCTCAGAGATTTAGCGGCTAGAAACATCTTGGTATTTTCCAAGAATAAGGTGAAAATTTCCGATTTTGGACTGAGTCGTGCCTTGGGCCAAGGAAAAGACTACTACCAGACCAATTTCAATGTTAATTTGAAATTGCCAATTGCTTGGTGTGCGCCAGAATGTATAACATACCTTCGATTCACATCTGCAAGCGATGTGTGGGCTCTTGGGGTAAGTATGTCAATTTTTCTTTAAATTTTTTAATTCAATATATTCAATAATTATAGCACCTTCCTAATTTTTTTTTTTTTTTTTTTGTCACGTAAGAGGAAAAACCTTTTATAGGCGCCGCAAGCGGCAGTGTGAGACTGCAGATGTTATTTGGTTACTCACTAAAAAACCTCTCACTCTCCTTGGACTTCGTCCTGCCCTTACAGCGTCCCTTAACAAAAGAGATGAGCTGCAAGTGGCCTTCATAGTTGATGGGACCTCATCACTCGTAGTGACCCGATCAACACTGATTTCTGCATTCTATTCGCCAAAACCTCGGCCTTATTATTATTATTATTATTATTATTATTATTATACTGATCATCGATTTTTATATTCAAGGTAACTCTTTGGGAAATGTTTTCCTATGGTTTTCAACCATGGGCTGCTTTAACGGGCCAACAAATATTAGAAGCAATAGATGAGCCAAACTTTCAGAGGCTAGAACAACCGGAGTGTTGTCCCCTGGATCATTATAATTTGATGCTAGATTGCTGGCAGCATGAAGCTCCACAAAGGCCTAGGTTTGCTGATATAGGTCCAATCTTAGCGGAATGCAGGCCGGAGCAGGTTCAGACAAAAGTGGCTGCCTCTGAAGGCCCGCACATGCTTTCTTTCAGAGTGGGCGATGTGATAACAGTTTTAGATAAAAAGTAAGATTAGGGAATAGTGATTAATATTGAGTACTTGTGACTTTATTGAAAGTTCTTTCGCAATGATAAATCAGTTCTGGAATAAAAACAAAATATTATAATATGTGTTCATATGGAATCACGTCCAACATTTAGACGTTTTGGCCGTTTAGATTTAGAGCCATTTTCAAGTACGTAGTTTGTTTATCTGCAAATTTCAAGTCCGTAGCAAGGCAGCATTGACCTTGATCTAATTATTTGCAAATGCGTAAAGTTTCTCAGAACATGATGGCGTTACCATAAGGGAAACTCACCTTTAGTTATATGTAAAACTTTTCTCGTTAATATTATAATATCAACTTATACTAATTCTGTATGGTAATATTTACAGGACACACAGTCCTTTGTGGAAAGGAATCACTGTAAGTGGAAAAACAGGCTTATTTGATCCCAGCAATTTGGTTACTTACCTTGGGAATGATCTCCCTAGTTCCTCCTTTCTGAGAACAGAAAGCACCAGGTCTTCCCAAAGACGAAAATTGAGGAGCGAAATGATCAGTGCACCTCAGGGAGATTTCAAACACACTGGACACGTTGGTTTAGATGGGGCATATTTTGGTGATTTGGGATTTTTAGGAGGTTCCAAAGGCAATGTGAGTCTATTTATTTTAAACTTATAACTATATTATATTATGCAAAGGATGTTGTGTGAACTGATGCGCTACATATGACTCTCAATCCATTGGCAATCAATAGTGCGTGTACGGTCATTGTAGGTTTCATCTGCATACAAAATCCTAGTGAGCTGGATATTGGTTTACACCTTCATTACGGTGTTTTAATGATTATGTGAAAAATTGTGCCGGTTAAATAAAGTAAATAGGAGTCAAAGGTAACGAAGCTCAGTTTTTCGCGAATATGTCGCTCGTAAGTCAATTATAGCTATTTATTAGTCTAGTGAACAAGTGCCTTTTAGGTCAAAATTTTTGCGTATTCTCAGAAAAATATAATTGAGGTGTCATTCGTTTCGGAATGGCATGTAGATAAATTTTGAGAAAATGCTATGGCCGCTCGCAAAAATTGCAATAGTTATACACAATTAAGTGAAAAAAAAAGAAGGAGGTTTAGGTTTTAGCCAATATCTCAAAAACTATTCGAGAAAATTCAAATCTGAAAAAAGGTTCAAATAGAGGAGGAAGTTTCCTAAAATAAATCCTAACTGCCGGAACTGTAGTACCAATATTTATTTTATTTTTTATTATTTTCCTAGAGGGTTGAAAATATGCCCGAAAACGGGTACTGCGGCTTGCGCAAGCCTCGCCCCCTTCGTACCTTTGATGAATAAATATTATTTAAACTTATTAAATATGGAAATAAAAATTTGAAAAAATTCTGGCGCCTGTAGGATAGATCAATGAGCAATAATCCGTGATCCAAAAATATTTACCGCGATCCGATATCCATTAGTTAATTATCAATTTTTTGTAGAACGAACATTAGCATTGCAAGTACGATAATTGTTGAACTATTAATCTGAGAATTTTTTCCTTTTGTGGAGCTATTTCTCAAAGTTCTTAGAATAGATTCCTATTGGAAAATTTTAAAAATTGATAATTTGCGTTTTGTTATGAACAATTTACTTAAGTGAAAAATTATAAAGCTTCAATTTATAATATTACTATTGATCCGTTTTCTTATGATCAGAAACTACTCAAAAATGATTTTAAATAATTATTATCTCCTATTGTTTAAAAACTTGTTACTTGTTATAGACCAATGCGTTGTTTATGATCCATATTTCTATAATTTGAAATTTTCTTTTGAAAATATAATTGAAGCTCTATAATTTTTTACACTTAAGTAAATAATAACAAAACGAAAATTAACAATTTATCAAATTGTCCAAAGGGAATCTATTCCAAGACCTTTTGATAAATAGCTCCACGAAAGGAAAAATTCTCAGATTATTAGTTTAACAATGATCGCACTTACAATGTTAATGTTTGTGCTACAAAAAATTGTTAATTAACTAATGGATAACTAATTGAAAAATCGCGATAAGTGTTTTTGGACCTCGGATTATTGTTCATTGCAGACGCCTGAATTTTTTCGAATACATAAGATACTCAGTTACAAAATGCCTTATTTTGTGCAAGTCGTGAGATCAAAAGTTACACAAAATTGTTTTTCACATGAATCACATCTCTATCCTATACGTGTTTTATCTGATTATTGCGATCACTAGCATATGTAGAAGGGCAACTAATTTAAATATGGACGTGTATGTACGGTGGCAATTGAATAAATGAATGAACGATATATGGAATTTTAAATAGTTTTTCAAAATTTGTCTGAAAGTTGGGCGACTGGGGAGGAACTGGAACATATTACCACCTCATGTCAATTCTGTGAGTGTGCAAGACAGTTTCGAGGAAATAGTTTGGTGTCCGAGGTGGAGTGTCCATAACGTGATCCTTGTTTTGTGTGAGATGTGGGATTTTGAGTGAACTTTCAGCCACGAGTGGATTGCGCATGCGTCTCTTTGTGGTTTGTATGGGTTACGTTGGAAGTGTTTTACGTCTAGCGGTCATGGGTCCGGTGCTGGGCCGATATTGTGAGGTTTTAAAAGATATTCAGACCTATTCTGATCATCGATTTTGAGCAATATGATCTGTAATTTTTTGGCGCTCTTGTTACTCAGAACAGAGCGCTATAAGAGTCCGAACAGAATACTTAATACCATAGCCATATTGTTAAAAATTAGGAGGATAGCAATATGACTTGAGTAGCAATGTTTATAGCAATACACAAACAGAATAGGTCTGAATTCATGTTGCTCACTTGTTTGTGATTAAGATTATATTTATGCACAATTTTCAGTATGGCTCTGTGCCGACCCAAGTTGTAGCACCTTATAGACCGCACAAAGATTTGGAAGCTGCTCCACTGCTGGAAGACCATGTACCGGCTCCAGCGCCCCTTCAAGACCACGAGTACCATGAAATCAGCGATGAGGAAACTTCCCATAGTCCACATTTGGATCTGGGGCCTTCTCTTCTCGCTGAAATGGAAATGATGTTCACTTCTCTAGGTCAGCAAAATAGTGCTAATGATCATGAGGGTTCGAACAGGAGCAATGAACTCAGGGAGAAGATGAATAACACAAAGAAAAAACAGGTAAGAAGTAAATAGAATTAAAATACTCGGGAATTCTCAAAGCAGAATGTTATTATACCTTGTGTCAAGTAGATATGTAGAGGTAGAGTAGTTTCAGAGGTTATGTATGATATTTTGTTTTTCAGACTACTTTTCAAAACTTGTCCAATTCATTAGCTATTTAATCTGTAAATTTCATTGAGATCAAATGGAATATTATTATTAATAGAATATTATTATACCTTCAATATAATTTACAAAATGTAGATCATTTTGTAAATTATATTACATATACAGGGTGTCCCAAAAATAACGTGAAAGTGACACTGGAGATAGATTGGCATTAGGTCTATCAGATAGCATCAACATGACCTCAGTAAAAGTCCGCTGGTTTTCGAGATATCACCACTGTTGCGTCCCATGACTTCACATGTTGGGAAGCGCTCATTTGTATTTATAAACAAAGCAGCTCGCTTGTAAAACTTAAATGTTTTGGGTTAACTGGTTTATTTTTGCATGGGTGGTATCACCCTTGAAATTAATATTTTCCACGAAAAGATAATTGCAAGTAAAATATCTTGTAATACTTCAACCCTTGTAGAAGTATTTATGACCTATTTCCTGTGAAATATTGAAAAATGCATACAACAACTAACACATTGCCAGAGCTGTGAGTCCTTTGTCTAGATTCTAACCCATAAAAAATCTAGAATTTTCCGATTAGATCGCCACGGCTTTGGCTATTCACTAAATCGAGGGCGTAGATTCCGAATCTGTAATTAGTTTTTCCGTATCTCGATTAATTTTGGTCATATGGCGAAAAATCCGACTGATTAGTCCATTTTCCGGAGGTAGAGCCAGAAATTGCGACTTTTTTCGTCATTGCTCCGAAACTAATCGAGATACGGAAAATCTAATTACAGATTCGTGATCTGCGTACCCGATTTAGTGAATAACCAAAGCCGCGTCGACCTAATCGGAAAATTGTAGATTTTTGTATGTGTTGGATACTAGAGAAAACTTTTTGGCGTTTGACGGATTCGCTCATTACCTAATATTTTCCGAACGGATAGAGATACAGAAAAAATAGATACATAAATCTGAACGTCGTCCACCGACCAATAATCGGGGAAAATTTAGTTATTGAGATGTGAAAATCATAGATTTGGGACGGGAAAGTAGAATTTTCCTCCGATTCCGGGACAAAAATATTTCTAAGTGCCGACCCAATAAAATTTTTTCATGGTATATCGATACGGAGCTCGTGTCTAATTAAATCGAGGTCGCTGATCACGAATATGTAATTAGTTTTTACCTAAGTGGCTTACTTTGGGGAAATTTTCACTTAAAGTGAAAAAATTGACGAAAATAGGTCAATTTTGGAACTTTCCACCGCCCAAAAAAATCGGAGTAAGGTGTTGCTGATTTTTTACGTCATATTTGGATCCTTTATCTATCGAATCATCCGAACAATAAATGTCCAGTCGTACGCTTCGGAAATTGTGATTTTTTTCCCGAGGGTCTATTTTTCGGAAAATTCTTTCCGCGATATTTCCTCGGAAAATTTTTGTAATAAATATCTGATGGTAGATTCGGAATCTACGGCCCCGAATCTATAAGAATAAGTACCCGTTTCATAGTTTTGCGTCAAAAAATTTTTCTCGAAAAATGGGATTTTTTTAAGGCTAATGTATTAAAAAATTGCCAAAATTCGACCGGTCTCCGATTTCGATTTGGGACCGTAGATTACGAATATATGATCGGATTTTTCATTAGAGAATTTTCCGCGGAAATACCGCGAAATGAATTTTCCGAAAAACAGACCTTTGGGAAAAAATCATAATTTGCGAATAGTACTGCCTGGACATTTTCTGTTTGGATTATTCAGTAGATAAAGGATCCATATATGAGGGCAAAATTCAACAACACCTTACTCCGATTTTTTTGGGCGGTGTGAACTTCCAAAATTGACCTATTTTCGTCCATTTTTTCACTCTAAGTGAAAATTTTCCCAAAGTACGCCACTTAGGGAAAAACTATTTGCGTATTCGTGATCAGCGACCTCGATTTAATTAGACACGAGCTCCGTATCGATATACCATGAAAAAAATTTTTTGGGTCGGCACTTAGAAATATTTTTGACCCGGAATCGATGGAAAATTCTTCTTTCCCGTCCGAAATCTATGATTTTCACATCTCTATATCCAAATTTTCCCCGATGATTGGTCGGTGGACGACGTTTAGATTTATGTATCTATTTCCTCTGTATCTCTATCCGTTCGGAAAATATTAGGAAATGAGTAAATCCGTCAAACGCCAAAAACTTTTCTCTAGTATCTAACCCAGGGGTCACCAATTAGTTTCATTGGAGGTCCGTTCACAAAATCTGTATATCTGTCGCGGGTCGTTGATAGCATTATGATGGCATAAGAATTTGACTAGCAGTTAATCTAAATCCAATATCTATAATTAGTAAATAAAACGAAAAGTTATCTGAATTTTTTTAATCTAGAATACATGTTTTCTGGAAAAATGGTCCGCAAAAAAAAGGTTCGCGGTCCGCATCCGGACCGCGGTCCGCCATTTGGTGACCCCTGGTCTAGACTATTCGAAGACCCCTAGTCTGTGAAAGTCGGACCGGTTTCCATGTTACAAAACAATGAATGTGGGAGCGAGATAGCCGATAAGGGTTTTGTTTTTTTTAATGAGTAGCAATTCTGGTTCTGATTAAAAAAATTGGTAGTGTTGTATCATTTTGAAAAGGGCATGAAATGGACCAGTTTTGCGATTATTTGTCAATTCAGTCTGATATATTTTTTTTTCACAGCAGTCAGTCAAACTTAAGTTAACGTTTTAACTTCGGCATAAAATACAACAAGTTAAACATTTTTTGAAGGATTTTGTTCTAGTTGTCGGTGAAGTTATTACTTCATTGTTTTAAGCAACTATTCAGGATAGCCTAGGTAAAAAAAAACATGAGTTTGAAGTAATTTCTAGCAATGCTAGGCGATAAAAGACCGAAAACTGGAGATTTTTAAAAAATACACAAAAGTGGTGATATCTCGAAAACCAGCGGGTTTTACTGAGGTCATGTTGATGCTATCTGATAGACCTAATGCCAATCTATCTCCAGTGTCACTTTCGCGTGGTATTTTTGGGACACCCTGTATAGAGACTGCAGCAACATTCAATTTAAATGCAATATTTGCAAATTTAAAGGTTGTATTATACAGGGTGATGCATGAAGACCGTTCATTATAATATTTTAATATTTTGAAATTATATAGTTGAGCTTTGTTAGGAGAGATGTATTCTTGGAAAAAATTTCAGATTCGTTCGACTTCCTGTTTCACCGGAAATGAAACCATCTTTCGTTTTTTAAATGTAATACCCAGTTTTTTCATTGCTAATAAGATTACCCATTGAATTCTACATTGTGTTAATGTGACACTTGCATATTATTCTCAGAAAATTCATGTGAAGTCTGTAAAATCCTTTTTTCTCAAATAGGGCATTCGAATTATAATAACTGAGATAATATTGGAGACATCTTCATAAAATTTGATACATCTCTTCTATGCATCAAGATGCATAGATGCACCCTGTATCTCAAAAGTCAAGACTTTTAGGACATATGTTCATAGGAAGATTTTCCCTTAAAATAAGTCAAAAAATCATTCCCTTAAATATTAGCATGTCTTTTAGGAACACCTGTATATATATATATATATATATATATTATATTCAGTATGTATTCAAGGGTTAATATCGCCTAATTGGGCATGCCAGAATTGTGGAAAATTGTCATAGATTGGTAACATAATATCTGTAAATATAAAACTGTGTATTTATAAAGATCACATATATGGGGGTGATACTAATGCCTCTAACAGTGCTGTATATCTACACTTCGCTTGAGACTACTGTACGGTTCACAATATATTTATTTAGTAAATCAAACTGTTTTCAGGCTACAATAAAGCCTATATCCGCTCATGATCAGAAAACATTGGACACAGCTATTGCTCTAGCCAATGAAATCACAACTAGGTCGATGTCTGCTCCAGTTCCTACCACTCCGGCTTCACCAAGCAAGAAAAAATTTAGTTTCAGGTTCCCCTCTGCATCAGACCCTGACAAACATGCCGAAAAACGAAATTTTTCTGAAGAAGCATTGTCTACATCTGATTTGCAGGTAATTGCACTATAATTCAGAATGTATATTCGACCTTTGATAGCAGTGTTATTTTTACTCAATCAAGAAAATATAACATATTAAGTTGTTCTACTATCTTAATAGTGTGAATCAACATAATATGTTTTATTTCATTTGATTCAATTTGAATTAGCACAAAATTAAAATTCGAAGATAGAAGGGGTTCTTGTTACCTACATGACCCATAGTCAAGGCGATTATAACGATTTATTATTACCTACTTAAATATTTTAGAATATCACATAAATTATATTAATTAATTAAAAAAAATCCTCACAAGAAAAGCTGAGGTAGTCATGATTAAATGTTGTAGTTTGGGGTTTTGTTTTACTGATTACAGTAAATATAAATGAAACCTCCTGTTAACAAGATGGCCAGCAGATCTACGTTTTATGTGCGATCACATTTGAGGAAGATCAGAAAATCTGTGGATCATGAGTTGAATTTTGTTCGAAAATGCGTGGATATATTGAATTTTTGTTGTTTAGAATACATGTCTCATGGAATAAGAAATGTTATGCGGTTGTTTAATGTACTTGCCATCCGCTTGAAATTGAAATATCGCCATATATGCTCTGATGCTTGTATGTTCTTTGGGTTGCAACCAGTGTCCATCATACATTGGAAAAACTTTTGATGCTAAATTTCAGATAGATCGAGTGATCGGTTTCGGAAATATTCATAAAAAATGTGTTTTACTAAAATCGGCCATAACTCCGAAACCGCTTGATGGATTTCGCCCATTAACGAACTTGTCCGAGATATTTACGCTCCAAACCCACCATGCAAATTTCAATCCTCTAACTCCTTTCGTTCGAGAGCTGCCTACGGCCGGACCGGCCGGACAATTTCGATTTCGACCTCGGAACAAGAGCGCCAAAAATATTAATTTGTTTGAGATTAGAAACACTAGATATTATTTGTCAGAAAAAACATATAGAATATAGATCAATGTTGCCTAATAAACTGTTTTGAAGAGAAAATTCAGAAAAAACCAATTGAATGAGATATGTTTCATCCCATTTTGAAAACTGATTAGAATAAACTTAACATTACTATTTACATACCAATGAAAGGAGTGAGGATAGGTGAAATTCCAGTTGATCATTAGTGACAGGCTGACAGGTATTTTTTCTCTGTGACCGTAATAGATTTCTAGGGATTCTAAAAATATCTAAACGTTTGCTTTTTGGCGCTCTTGTTCCTCGAAACAGAGTGCTTATCAGTTTGCCCAAATGTCTGTAATTCTCGAATTTTTGGCTGAAATTGGTCTTAAGCGATTGGGTTCGACTCACTGATCAAGAATACGTGGTCGAAATCGATTCTGTCCGGCCGTCCGTCCGTTAACACGATCAGTCCCTAACGAAAGGAGTTAGAGGATTGAGAATTGCAGGGTAGGTTTGGAGCGTAAATATCTTGGACGAGTTCGTTAACGGGCGAAATCCACCAAGCGGTTACGGAGTTATGGCCGTTTTTAGTAAAAACATTTTTTATGAATATTTCCGAAACCGATCACTCGATCTATCTGAAATTTAGCATCAAATTGTAGAATAATGACCTTTATATGAATGCGTCTAAAACGATTTGGTTTGACTCACTGATCAAGAATCCGTGGTGAAAATCGATTCTATCCTGTCGTTAACACTATAACTCGAACATAATGGGCTAGGCAGTTGAAATTTTCAGAGTAGGTTTGGGAGATAAATATCTCGGTTAATTAGGTTATTGGGCAAAATCAGCTTGAGGGTTCCGGAGTAACGAAATAAAAAATTGTTTTTTACATTACAAATTTCAAATTGAATTTTTTTTAAGATGCGGTCTCACCATTAAAACCTATTGATATCATTTTCAACTCTAACAAACTAATACTTTCGGAGATATGAATTTTCGAAATTTCAATAATGAATCGTACTTCTATGTTTTCACAGAATGCTGTACTTAATTATTCTATCTATGAATCATTATATGATGTGTGTTCTTACATGTCATCTTATTTTCCTATGAGAAAATGTCAAAATTATTTCTGGTTCGCTATTCTTGATATAAAATACACCTCCTGTTCTAGAAAACAAAGTATGATTGAATACAAAATGACCAATGAAATAACCTCAGCTATCGTAGAATTATGAGGATGATAATATGATTTTATAATTTTAAGGTGATAATATAACGCTCGTGGATAATCCATATGATGATGAAAATATATTCTTTGGTAAGATACATAATCAAATTGGGTTCAGAATATCTCCAGTAAAAACAAAACTGCAATATTTTCTATGTTTAGATTGATATAATATAATTTTCAGAGTACATTTGAGGAATGAATATCTCGGATAAGTTCGTTATTGAGGAGAATCGATCTGTCTGAATTTAATTTCTTTCATGATGCAGTTCTATCGTAAGAATTCATTTATATAATTTCCAGAGACCAATAATTTCGGAGATATGATTTGAACAAGAGCGCCATAGCTGTCCACAGGGCTTGAATCAATTTTATTTTACCTGATTTTTCAAAATGTTTCACCAAATGATCAGTGAGAACTCTAATCATGCATTGGATTTAGAGTTTCTGATATACGAATACACTTAAAACGTAGATCTGCCGGCCATCTTGTTCGAAATAAGCCAAGCTAATAGCTTGTAAAATTCAAAACTAGAAACTTGGAGGTTTGTGATAATCAGTCCTATTCTGTAACTTGGATATAAATGAACGCATCGGATCGTAATCTGACAAATCGTAATGTTTCTCTTCTATCGCGTCCAATTTTGGTATTCTATAACCAATATAGAAGACGCTACAGAATTGGAATCTTCATTCCTATTCGACGCTCTTGGAAGTAGCCGGCAACGTTGCATGCGCACGCAAATCTCGCCCTTAATAACCACTGACATTTATCAGTTAGTTTATTTTGGGTAACTTAACCTAGCAAATTTCATAAAGATAAAGAAGCAGTTTACTTTCATGAATTTTTGTAGAAAAAAATAACACGTTGTTTCTGGCGGAACAAGCGCGAAAAAAGAAAAGAGGGGAGGTTTTTTTGAATAAGAAGCGAAGTGAATAAATTTTCAATTTATCCCGTGGAATTTAAAAACAGAAAGAAAATTACAATTCTCCAATAGTTTCAAATGATTCGACACACAAGTCGTCAGAATTGGTTGTTCAAAGTGAGAACTGATTTCATTTATGAAATCGACAGGAATTGTTTAACGTAAATGGTAAAGCTTCCTAAAAATTTCTTCTGGGATTTTGAAAGGATTACTAACTGGTATCCCTTAGTTCACGACGTTCCATTCTGAACATTTGCTGTTCGATTTTTTCGTCTACCGCTAGGGTTGCCAACTGTCCTTTATTTTAAAATTATGTCCTTTGTCCTTTTGAAAGGCCCCCCGTACCTTTAATACTATGTTCTTTGTCCTTTTGAAAAGACCCCCGTACCCAAGTCGTTGATGTCCTTTATTTTAATAGCTCAGAGTTGGCAACCCTATCCACCGCCGAACGTAATTCATAGATGATATCCATGCTTTTCACTCTTATTAATCGACACTTGTTCTATAATGGCTCCTTCTTCTGGCAAAACACCTATTAAACTTTTCCGTAATTACAAACGCTAAATTGAATTCGTCGACTTCATATGTCAAAATACGGCGACGGCGCATGCTCCAGCTCATGGTTCCGATCTCGTAAAGCGATTCCGATATGGTTTAGGCGGTAGAGAGCATTTCTATTCGATTTATATTTCGGATCTCGATAATAGAATTCCAGTTGAGTTACAGAATACCAATTTGAAGCGATTCAGATTTGACCGGTGTATTTCTATTCGATGCATACCATCTCTATAGACCACATTAGTTAGGTTAGGCGGGAAATTTGAATTACGATCCATCCGTGGATCCGGGCACTGAATTCCCCATGCATTTCTTATGGACCTAAAATTAACGCGAATTTCTCGCCTGTTTTTAGATACTTTGGCTAATTTCTTAAGGTTTATTTCGGTTGAAATAGATTCTGTGAACCTTTCTCAACCATCTAGAATCAAGTTTTCATAACAAAATTGTATATTTCCAAAATAATTAATAAATATAAAAGTGTTCACCAAATTCGATTGACGTATGTCTTAGCTCACTCGAAATCAGTCAAAAATAATAACATAACCCTAAATCGGCCTTGTAATGACGCACAACAGAAGTCATCTACGACATACGGAAATCTTTCGAACTAGAATGGTTTCAATTTTGATTTAAGAATAAATAGAAGTAGATTTTAATGTGGAAATAACATGAAAACATGCACTAATGATGAAGGTACCCAATACTTGTTGTCTCTGTACTAACATTCTCTTTTAAATAGGGTGGTTTCATCTCAAAGTTGAAATTCCTTGTTAAAAAATTTGAATATGGATCTCCCGCCAAGCGACTGATTCTAACCTAACTAATGTGGTCTATTCGATTTGAAGTTACAGAATAGGGCTGAATGTCTTTGAACCTACTTGAATCAATCGAATAAATTGATTCATTTTTTATTCTTCTGCTTTGAAGTTTGAAATATTTAGCTGCTTACTTAACACATACTAACACTTTTTTATTTCCATTTTTTTCCCACTGCCCCTTATTCGCCTTCTGTTAATTTACCATTTCCAAAGAAATTTATAAATTCTCCCTCTGCCCATGAACAAGAATTCTCCAAACATTTGCGCCTCCCTCTTTGGGATAAAGCATCTGCTGAATTCTATTTCGCCAAATCTAGAGAATTACTGTCCCGTCCATTTCCCTTGTCCACTAATGTACCGGAAGGCTCCTGTAAAAATTTGTCGGATATCGAAAACGATTTTATGCATGATAACCTGGGGTTCGAGGGTCACTTTGAAAATCTATCCTTCGAAGACGACTTCCACAGAAGATCGCGATACGCTTACAGAGATCGCACCCTCACGAAATCGGAAAATATGGCGCGGAAAACGTACGATCCTAGGTTCAGAAACGAGCACAACAGGAGTTTCCTAGACAAGCACAACGCCCCTTCCGGCTTCAATTTCAACAGATCCCAGTTCATTGAATCTTCGTACGTTTACTATAAGACTGATAATTTATTCAATAATAGTTTTAACTCGAGGGGATTTGAGAAAAAGTCTGATATCGCCTCTGACAACTTTAGAGGTCGCACCTTGAGTTATAACGACGCTTTTCAAGATAGCAATTTTCCCAGAAAAAATGGTAGAAGTATACGAGACCGCAATCGTAGAAGACAAAGCTACAACCCTAGGGTCTACGATTCCTCTTCGAGCGATAGTGATTGTATCAGTGTAGGGTCCGTAGACTTGGATTGGCGCAGGCGCAGAAGACTTTCTCGTCATTCTGGTTCGAATAGTAGCATCCGGTCGGAGATGATAAAGAAATCCACAAACCCCTTTTTGAAACCAAATTTTTCTTTGAAAATGATGGGGAGGTCTCCGCCTCCAAGTAATAGCATATTGAGCGGTCTATCACCTACTTCTGTTTCAAGGTGCCAGAAGCATGGTTCATCTAATTCGTCCAGCTCTGATTCTAGCTTGTAATCGGAGCTTATCTCTAATGAAAATTAATAACATTGAGAAATATAAAATAGTAGAACTGCTTATCATTTGATACAAAAATGTCAGGTCATATCTAAACATGACAAAATAATTGTAATTATATTAAAGACATCACATTAATTTCTAACAAATATTTTTTTCTATATTCATACATATATTTAATGGAATCGTTCTTTACTCGAATGAAACAATATAATACAATATTTAAATTTTCACATATTTGTATCTAATTTAAATGTAACTCTTGCTATTCAACATGTTATGTACCTGTACCTGTGTAGGCGAAACATTTGGGAATTCTCCTTCAGACGAAAATTATGTATTATTTATGAAATATCTTTAAAACGTCGTATTTCAAACTGGCTATTTTAAACTTGCATTTGCAGTATTTACCCTAAATGAAGAGAATCCCCCCTTGTCGCATTTCCTATAAATATGTGAAAGTTTGAATAATTTATTAAAATCATTTGTTATTATTAGTATTTTATAAATCATATAATTTCACTTCTACTCTTTCTTAATTAAATTTTGTCGATAATTCTTTCTCATTGAATTTTCATCTCCGCATTTTCCAATTTCGAAAATTCAATAGATTTATGGATCAAATGCTACTTATTCTCGCTATATGTTGAAATGCGAAATACCTGTATATTGTATCATCACGTATTTCACATATCAAATTAAAATCATTATCATACACAGCTCAATTCAACGAAAATCTCCAGTAATAAATAAAAATAGAAAAAAGGACAAAGATTATTGTATAACTGTCAGGGACTCATTGTTAACACATGGCTGAACATCGGATCCATAGAGAAACTGCCGAATGGGATTGTTGTTATTTGCTGCAATCAATCTTTTTCTCAAATTTTCTATTCAATCATTCTGAAAGATACGAGACGAGTGTACCCGATTTCAACAAACAAAAAAAGATTACTTGAATATACAGGGGGCTCCACGAATAACTGTACATGGTTTGACAATGACTAGATGGTACACAGGGGAGCTAGTAAACAACTATTAAATATGGACTAAGACTGTTCTTTCTTGAGATAAAGGATTATTCATCGATTAGGGCTGAAACTTTGGTTGACCATAACTGCTGAACCGTCAAACAAATTCAAACAAGTTCGGTATTATCATCTCAGGCCATCAGAATGTTCAACCGAAAAAGTACAGACACAAATGTTGTGATTTTTACTTTTGGGTCTTACATTACCTGTACATGAGATATCAATTGTATACAGGGTGTCTCAAAAATACCACGCGAAAGTGACACTGGAGATAGATTGGCATTAGGTCTATCAGATAGCATCAACATGACCTCAGTAAAAGTCCGCTGGTTTTCGAGATATCACCACTTTTGTGTATTTTTTAAAAATCTCCAGTTTTCATGGTATATCGATACGGAGCTCGTGTCTAATTAAACCGAGGTCGCTGATCACGAATATGCAATTAGTTTTTCCCTAAGTGGCGTACTTTATGAAAATTTTCACTTAGAGTGAAAAAATGGACGAAAATAGGTCAATTTTGGAAGTTCACACCGCCCAAAAAAATCGGAGTAAGGTGTTGTTGATTTTTGCCGTCATATATGGATCCTTTATCTACTGAATAATCCAAACACTAAATGTCCAGGCCATACTATTCGGAAATTATGATTTTTTTCCCAAGGGTCTGTTTTTCGGAAAACTCATTTCGCGGTATTTCCGCGGAAAATTCTCCAATGAAAAATCCGATGATATATTCGTAATCTACGGCCCCGAATTAGTAAATGACGTAATTTGCATCGAAATCGGAGACCGGTCGAATTTTGGCAATTTTTTAATACATTAGCCTTAAAAAATGCCTGAAAATTTTTTTGACGCAAAACTATGAAACGGGTACTTATTCTTATAGATTCGGGGCCGTAGATTCCGAATCTACCATCAGATATTTATTACAAAAATTTTCCGAGAAAATATCGCGGAAAGAATTTTCCGAAAAATAGACCCTCGGGAAAAAAATCATAATTTCCGAAGCGTACGACCTGGACATTTATTGTTAGGATGATTCGATAGATAAAAAATCCAAATATGACGTAAAAAATCAGCAACACCCTACTCCGATTTTTTTGGGTGGTGGAAAGTTCGAAAATTGATCTATTTTCGTCAATTTAATCACTTTAAGTGAAAATTTTCCCAAAGTACGCCACTTAGGGAAAAACTAATTGCATATTCGTGGTCAGCGACCTCGATTTAATTAGACACGAGCTCCGTATCGATATACCATGAAAAAAATTTTTTGGGTCGGCGCTTAGAAATATTTTTGACCCGGAATCGGAGGAAAATTCTTCTTTCCCGTCCCAAATCTATGATTTTCACATCTCAATAACCAATTATTCCCCGATTATTGGTCGGTGGACGACGTTTAGATTTATGTATCTATTTTTTTGGGCGCATGTTCTAGGGGAACATCGTCCTATCATTTCGTCCAAATGTCTGTAATTTTCGAATTTCGAGCTGAAAATTGGCTAATAGACTAATTCGGACTCCCTGATCACGAATCCGGTGTCAGATTCTTGGGTGCCGTCCGGCCGGCCGGCCGGCAGGCCGGCCGGTTTCCCGGCCGTAAGCACGATAACAGGAGCACCGAAGGTCCTATCGACTTCAAACTTTCAGGGTAGGTTTCTGATCAAAATGCGACGGTTAAGTTCGTTAACGGGCAAAATCGGCCGGACGGTTTAGGAGTTATAGACATTTAAAATTTTGAGGTTATTTCCCTGATATTTCAGGAACTAAAGAAGATGTTGAATCAAAACTTGGTAGTCAGTTCGAGGATATAAACGCGCAACTTTTGGCAAAATTCTGTTATGATCGAAATGTTGGTAATTTTTAAAAAAATATTTCTTTTAATTTTTTAAAAAAAAAAATTTTTTTTTCGTGAACTATTCATCAGATTGCAACAAAAACTTGTACTAACGTCAATTGTAGTATTTTGCAACATTGTGCAAAATTTTGGCTCTATACGATTTCAAGTTCTGGAGATATAAGACAAAATGTGTCAAATTTCCTGGGTCTCTCTCAGTATTTTCATCGATTATTATATAATAATCAATAATATTAAGGTATTCAACATGAAACTGCTTTTTTTCTTTACTGGTCAGTACGGGCCACAAGGAAGATGAACATGCGCCCAATAGCTCCTGTCCACAGGGCTTGAAACAATTTTTTCTGTATCTCTATCCGTTCGGAAAATATTAGGTAATGAGCGAATCCGTCAAACGCCAAAAAGTTTTCTATAGTATCGAACACATACAAAAATCTACAATTTTCCGATTAGGTCGACGCGGCTTTGGTTATTCACTAAATCGGGCACGCAGATCACGAATCTGTAATTAGATTTTCCGTATCTCGATTAGTTTCGGAGCAATGACGAAAAATGGACTAATCAGTCGGATTTTTCGCCATATTACCAAAATTAATCGAGATACGGAAAAACTAATTACAGATTCGGAATCTACGCCCTCGATTTAGTGAATAGCCAAAGCTGTGGCGATCTAATCGGAAAATTCTAGATTTTTGTATGGGTTAGAATCTAGACAAAGGACTCACAGCTCTGGCAATGTGTTAGTTGTTGTATGCATTTTATCAATATTTCACAGGAAATAGGTCATAAATACTTCTACAAGGGTTGAAGTATCACAAGATATTTTACTTGCAATTATCTTTTCGTGGAAAATATTAATTTCAAGGGTGAGACCAACCATGCAAAAATAAACCAGTTAACCCAAAACATTTAAGTTTTACAAGCGAGCTGCTTTGTTTAGAAATACAAAGGAGCGCTTCCCAACATGTGAAGTCATGGGACGCAACAGTGGTGATATCTCGAAAACCAGCGGACTTTTACTGAGGTCATGTTGATGCTATCTGAAAGACCTAATGCCAATCTATCTCCAGTGTCACTTTCGCGTGGTATTTTTGGGACACCCTGTATATTATTATATTATTCTTCGTTAACATTATCTAATTCGGCATAGATTTACCCTTCGAATAAAGTTTTTCGCTAGAACGGCTCACAAACCATTATTATTATATTAATGTTATATTATTATTTGAAATTCATTGAGGAGAAAGGGGGATTCTTTTTAAACAAACTTTAACCGAATTCTTCCCAATGATACAATCCAAATGTTTTTTATGCAAATTTTATATTTTTCTCATTATTTGAGATTTATTTCATTAGTTTTCGTACATCCAGATAATATTTTGAATCAAAGATATATTTTGTTACCAGCACATCTTTCAGTATATCACCTAGTGGGTACTATATTAATAAGAGAGTGAACAAGTATATCGTAAACTGAATCATGCTACTTTTAGATTTCAAGATCTCATCTCATAATGTTGTGATTGATGAAAATATTTGAAATCGTTCAAACTTATACGATGTTCATGGCTGTGGTGGGTCGCAAAATTATGTTCGTAGATACTATCTATTCACCATCAAAGTACAGTTATCAGCGGACCATCCTGTATACTCTTTTACATTCATTTTCTTCCATATCGTGAAATCCTTTCAATTTTGTTTATCATTGATTTATACGTGATAACATTTCTGGCGTATATCTATGAGAGGTTTAGGAATTGAAAGTTGAGTAATGTGGGTTTTTGTTGTCCATGACTCATAAAGGCACCATCTGCCATCTGTGTTGTAGTGCTAACCCCTTGAAAAACATGCACAATTCAAATGATGTTCGAATTTGGAACCAAAAATGGAATTAAAAATAGTAAGTCTTAATTCAGGCAATAAATCACCTTGTAATCAGAATATTAATTGCTCCTTGCTCCTTGAAACAAACTCCTGACCTGTCTATTATATTTTTGGTTTCTTCAACACCTAATTTAGTTTTCCTGTATTTTTATTTCTTTTTTGTTTGGTTTATTTCTGCCCCTAGTCGAAGGTTACGCAGGAAGCCCAGCTTGCGTATCAAGAACTCGTGGAAAATCCAAATAACGACCTTTCTCAGGTAAGTTACATCGTGGTTGGGAAGAAACAAATCATCTGAAATTTTTTTTTTCAGATGATGGTTACCAATCCGCTTCATATAATCAGATCAGGGCAACTCCCCGGTGTCAATAATACTCGAGTTAGGTCTGCAAGTGTGACGAGTACACTTCCTCCAAAAATCAGTGATATATCCAGAAGTTCTATCCCAGAAAACTTAAACGGAAATCCGAAAAGTGAGTATGGCAGTTTCGAATATTACTTATATTCTGATGCATATAGGGCAAAAGGAAGTATACCCAATATGATTTGAAAATGTACAATTCTCCAAGGATTGCAGTTTCAACTAAACATTCAAAAATTGTGTTAGTTGTTGAATGCATTTTAGCATTCTTTCACAGGAAATAGGCAATAAATACTTCTACGAGGGTCGAAGCTTTACAAGATATTCTACTCGCAGTTATCTTTTCGTAAATTATTATTTTCAAGGGTGAGACCACACATGGTAAACTAAAACCCAGTTAACCCAATAGACAATATTTCACGCGAGCTCCTTTGTTTAGAAAAACAAATCTGCGTATCTCAAAATGTGAAGTCATGAGACGTAACAACATCTTTCAAAGAATATACAGTATTTGAAAGATGTGTTGCCGGATGCACACTGAATACCCAGTGTGTATCCATTCATACCGCTAAACAAACATTTTTCCTTTAATTTCTGAACGATTTCTATGATAAATTAGACTTTCTGGGACGGTACGAAATTTTCCGAGTCAGCTAGAAATAGGATGAACAATTGTTATTTCCATTTTCAGACCCATTACCACATCAAACGGCAACACTAGGAAGGCATTCATTAATGAGAAGCAATAGTTCCTATTCCGAACAACATAATTTGAAAGATGATAACCCTATTCCTTTACCACCCAGGGATAAAAATAAAGCGCTTCTATTGGCCAAGCCAAGACATACTCGAAAGTATCCCCTAATAATACCCCCCACAAGCTTTCAAACCACTCTAGATAAAGTAAATTGCACTTCGAAACCACCAATCTCACAGACAAATCCATTTGTTAGAACAAAATCTTCTGAGCCTCTTTATTCTAACAATGTCCAAGATATAAGAGAGAAGAACTCGGAATCTGTACATTTTGAGGAGCAAATAGAATCTAATTTGAATGCTCTGGACGAAATACCATCGGAAATAGACGTGGTTGATGGAATTTGTGATGATTTCGGAAGAATGAAAACTGAAGAAGATGGAAGTTTGACTCATCATGTAAGTTGTGAAGATTTGCTCAAGTTTGCCAACACAAAACCGCTGCCGAGAACCAGGGGAAACGATTCCGACGAAGTGCGAATAATGTCCAAAGTTTTAGGAAAGAATGTAAGTACCAATTTTGAAAATTCATTGTTCCCGGCGGGGAATTTTACTCAATTTTGGATATTACTGTAAATTGAAGTTCAAACTCCATTAATTCAGCATATATGAAAATGGGGTGAGATAAATATCCCCAGATTCCAATTCCATATTTATATTGCTGTTATGATTGTTTGAATTGATTATTTATTTTTTGGTGATGTGTTCCTTCCATGTCAGTCAGGTGTCCAACTGAAATTCGAGATATTATTGGTGCTTAATTTGATATATTATTATTTAGGCAGATTATAATATCAATTTGAGCATAATCACTGCTCTTAATAAATAATTAATAAATTAAAACAGAGTATGATGCTCTCATTCAAACTTAATATCTGATTTTTTTCTAGGTTAGTACAGAAAAATGCTTGGAGGCACTAGATAATTCTGATTGGGATGTAATGAGAGCCATTAAAATTTTGAAGTTGCAAAACGTTGTTAGTGCGGACCTAAGAACTTGTTATAATGCTCTGGAGAATTCAACGTGGGATGTAGCCAAAGGAGCCCAATATATTTTGCAACAGGACGGTGAAGTTACTCAAGTATAAATTATATATTTTCATTCATTACACCATTGTACTTTAACTATATTCATCTTGCCATGGAAAGTTTTGAAAGCTTATAATATAAGGGAAATCGATTTCGAATTGGTCCACGGAATACTTATATTTCCAATGATTCACTAAGTATTTTGCCGTGTATTTTAGTTGTTTTCTGGTATTTTGAATTCTCATATCGGTAATGGAGAAAGAAAACATTACAATACAACTCACCCTGCAATCTTTCCAAACATTTGATTCAACTGGCTGTAAATGAGGGCCCATAACAAGCCCATAACTTGTACTAAATATTTCCCTATGGATTATATGGTTCAAGAAATAAGATATCCATATGGTTTTGAAACCTCCATTTCCTGCCATTTCAAAATTTTTAATTATATTTTTACAAAATTTAATGGAACCATTACCTCTGTATTGCATGAACTCACTTTGACAGACCCCTAACTCCTTAAAATCAACTGATATTGTGTTATTTCAAAACTACTCAAAATTACTATATTTACATGCATCTTCTCAATTCGTATTTAACCAATGCGCTTATTTTGATGCGAATTAGGTGAAATATGGTTTGAGAGTTTATCCGCCGCATCCACAAAGCATTGTTAAGTGTAAAATCTCCGTTAAGTCCTAACTGAGGTCCTCAGTTAAGGATAAATTTGAATCGCAACCTCAGTTAACGTAGGCAGGCCTGTGTCACCACCTTTATCCCTTCTTGTCCCTTATTATCCTCAACTGAGGACCTCAGTTAGGAATTAACGGAGATTCCGCCGTATTCACAAAGCATTCATTCCGCCGTATTCAAAAAGCATTCAATCTCCGTTAAGTCCTAACTCAGGACAAATGCCAACACTTGAAGCGTTGCTTACAATAATTAAGTTATCCTTAAGAATTCTGTTTGTCGATAGTAAATCGTCGGATGTACGTTTGTAGCGTCGTCCGAGTTTCGACGAAATTGTTTTCGAGTATTTTCACACTCCATATCTGGTATGTGCCTCGATGATAGCACGCATTCCGCGTAGCGTTCCACGTATCTGGTACGTTCCGGTAATGGTTAAAATCGTATGCACACCATGACCGCGTGACGCTTTGTATATTACACGTCGCGTCTCTTGTTAGCTGGTACGGCATGATCGCAACATTCGCAGCTATCCGCAGATCCCCATTGTAACATGAGGTCAGCTTGAGCGGCATCTCCACGTACGTAGCGTTAGTTGAGAAGTTCCCAACTGCAGCGTATTCGTCGAGAGCACTACTAGTCAGGAATAGCTGGCCTTCGCTGCCTAGCTGGTCCGTTGACATCGTATCGCTCATCTTGTAGCTTGTCTTGATCTGATCGAGCCATCCACTTACATACGCTAGCAGGTCGGTGTTTAATTTATACCTGTTTAGGTCACTGCTCGTAGTAAAAGCATCCTCGTCAATACCGAATGTAGCTAGTAGTTGAACTTGATTAAAGGACAACTCCGTAGCCAGTGCGTACCCTAGCAAATTTGCCGTAGGAAGCCCGCACCCCGGTTCGTTGGCTCTGATGTTGTGGGGTAAATTCCATGTGTTCGTATCTGTGAGATACCGGCTATACCGGATATCTTCCACTATCCTTTGTGAATAGACGAGTGGAGCAGGCCAATTCTCGTATAGGTAGTGCGTTGTAGCGTCTACTCTACCGTAATGACCGTCATCACTCACCCTATCTGGCAGGATTATGTCGATGTTTCCCTGGTCTGGCGATTGCACGTCCCCTATTCCACTAAGCCACGTGGCAAGTGGTGCTGGAACCCACATCTTCAGACTGTCTAAAACATTTAACGTTCGAATATCCTCGTAATCTGTTGTACCTTTCTTTCTGCCGATCGTCAATATCCGATGATAGAATATAGTATAACAGTAGTATTCAAACATTCCTGGTGACACATGTTGGTAAAAAGTCTTGTCGCAAGCCATTATCTCTCGATACAGCGTTACGAACAATAAGGGCAAGATTGCGCCTGTTATCGTGAACGACAACTGGTTCATGATGGGCTGGAGACCATTGCCTTCAACCAATCCGAAAGCGTCCATGTCTAGTGGGTCCTGGAACATCGTCTCAGTCGCACCGTCCAATGGGCGAACCTTCGTCTTCCGCATCTTGAACTTATTTTCCTTCTTTCCCTTCGTCTTTCTTGCAACTTCGTTTCTCGGCTCTTCTTCTCGAGTTGACCTAACCGATTGATCCTCCTTAACAGGAGTAACCACCGGTACCTCGGTCGCCTCGTTCTTGGCTTCAGCAAGTTTTGGTGTGCCGTCAGTCTTACCTTTTTTTTTTTTTTTTTTTTTTTTTTTCCCAAGAGGAGGAGAAACTCATGTTCCTCTAGGAAGTTGCCCTAGAGAGTGTTGGACTCACAATACAGTGCCTACCAACCAAACTCCACCTCATCGCCCATCTTTCGTTCCGCATTGGTACCGGGCCCTTTAGGGCCCTTTGCGTCTCTGCGGAAAGTATATTTCCACAAGCTATGTTTGTTCCATAGCCTGCCTGTTTCTATCCTCTACCTCTTTTTTCTCCATTATGGTTGTCAAGATCTTGAAACCATCTTTCCATTTGCTCTCGTTGTCTAGCATCTCTTCCACAATTCTCTGACAAGTCAGGTTATTCCCGAAGAGGCTTCTTAGCGCCCGCCTTTCTACTGTCCACCTTTTGCATTCCGATATCATGTGCCCAACGCTATCCTCCGAATTGCACGTTCGGCAGTTCGGTTGGTCAGTCTTTCCAATTCTATCCCTGAAGACTTCAAAGGAGCCGTGTCCCGTAAGTATTTGTGTAAACCAGTAATTGGTTACCTTATGGGGACAACTCATCCACCTATTTATATCTGGCAGGATTTGCTTCGTCCATCTCGCAGCTCCCTGCTGTGACTCCCACCTATCCTGCCATGCCCTCATTATCCTTATCCTGATCTGCCTACGCACACCAGGTCGATGTCCATAAGCATTCTCATACACTCTTCTCCTTTCCTCAGCCAGGAGATCTATTGGAGGTGTGCCCGCAATTACCTGCACTGCCGCTGCGGAGACCGTGCGGTACGCGCAGCAAACCCTTTGCAATATTACCCTCTGCGCTGCCGTTATTTTCCTTCTATATTTTTCCGTACTACACGCTTTTGCCCAGGCCGGCGCACCATACAGTGCTACACTGTGGGCTACCGAGCTCAACAATTTCCTGCCAAATTGTCCCGGCCCCCTAATATTTGGCATAATCTTCGCCAGGGCCACCGTCTTTTCCATCATCTTTTCCGCAGCATACTCCACATGTCTACCCATAGAAAGTCCCTTATCAAGGACTATCCCTAGGTATTTAACCTTGGTCTTTGCCTCCACCACCTGTCCGTGAATGGAAAAGCTTATCCGCCCACTTTTCCTCCTTCCCTTCAGAAGTCCAACCTCCGTTTTACCAACGGCAATTTCTAAACCGTTTTCCCTCATGAATGCATCCACCTTTTCAAGGGATTCGTTAACCTCCCTTTGTAGGTCTTCGATCGAATTAGCTCTAACCAGCAGAGCTAGGTCATCAGCATAAGCGATCGGTTTTACTCCTACTGAAAACCTCAGCCTGAGCACCCCATCGTACATAATGTTCCAGAGAGTCGGACCGAGGACCGAGCCCTGCGGCACCCCCATTGTACAAGGGTGGCTCACCGAGCCAATCCTCACCCACCTCTCCGAAAAGTATGAGCCGATGACGTCCGTAATTCCCTCTGACACGCCTGCGCGTCTCAGAGCCGTCATAATGCTTCCCCATCTAGCCGTGTTGAAGGCGTTCTTGACGTCAATGAGGACTATAACAACGAATCTCTCCGCTGCCTCCTCGACCCAGCCAGTCACCTCCCTCACGGCGCTGGTAGTCGACCTGCCCTCCCTAAAACCATGCTGGCTGCTAGACAGGACTCCTCGAGGCCCTATCTCCGCATTAAGCCGGTTAAGGATAATCCGCTCATACAGCTTACCTACCGTGCTTGTGAGGCATATCGGTCGGTATGCTGACGGGTCCTCCGGGTCCTTCCCTATCTTGGGGATCAGGACCAGTCTCACCTGTTTCCACTCGCTAGGAAACTTCTTAGAGTTCCACCAGTGCTGAAACAGACTCCTGAGGGTCTCCAAATTATCCACTCCCAGCTTCACTAAGGCCTCTACCGGTATCCCATCAGGTCCCGGTGCCTTTTTTCTCTTTAACTTCCCGATCGCCTTTTCTACCTCCCTCGTCCCAATCTCCTCGTAGGACTTGGGAGCAGGCGGTGGGATCTCTCGTCTCTCCGGGTCCACCGGGAAGAGCGTCTCTACTATCCTTTTAATTTTCTCCTTAGGCAGTTTGAAGGGGGGCTTAGCCCCCTTCAGATGCCTTGTGACGATCTGGTAGCCTTGCCCCCAGACGTCTTCGTCTACCTCCCGCAGGAGGTCATTCCAGGCATTATTCTTTGCCCTTCTGATTGCCCTTTTCAGGTCTCTCCTAGCGTCCCTGAGTACTTCCCTTTCTTCCTCCGCTTCGCCCTCATTCAGTCTCATACTTCTAACGTATTTCCTCCTAGCCCTAATACATCTTTCCCTTGTCTCCGCTACCTCCCCGGTCCACCAGTATGGTGCCCTGGCGGAGGAACCTGCAACCTGGGAGGTAGCAGCCTTTACCGTCTCACATATTTTTCCATAGATCTCTCCTGCAGAACAAGAAAGATCCACCTTGCCCCATTCCTCCATAAATCTCTCTTCAGAGAACACACACTTTCTATCCTCTTTGTCCCTTCTCCGCCGATACCCACTGATATCAAACTCTATGACACCGTGGTATGTCAGCGGGTTACTTTGCCTTATCGACCACTCCTCCACTCTGTGCCCCGCACTCGCTGAGCTCAGAGTGACGTCAATATGTGTGGCGCTGGCTCCCCTGACAAACGTGGGTGAACCGTCTCCTGAGGCCGCCAGACCCAATTGGGCCATCCAGCTCTCGACGTATAGACCCCTCGCGTCAGCCCTTGGTGCTCCCCACGCAGTGGACTTCGCATTGATGTCCCCCACCAGCACCTCCTCCCCTCTCCAATCTATCAACGAGAA
The DNA here is from genome assembly GCA_937662695.2 of Halyzia sedecimguttata. NCBI lineage: Eukaryota > Metazoa > Arthropoda > Insecta > Coleoptera > Coccinellidae > Halyzia > Halyzia sedecimguttata. The sequence continues at coordinate 99,652,591 of OW569413.2, read as the reverse complement.
TATCTCGTCTACCTTATCCTCAAAATCTTTCTGGTCAATGTTGGGCGACAGGTAGCACGCCGTGAGCCGTAGGGTCCCCAGCTGCAGCACAGCGTACCCCGCTCCAACCGTTACCTTGTCCACAACCACCCCGTTGCCGGGAAAGTAAAACGCCACATCTATTCTCTCGTCTTTGACCCACCGTCGCCCACCGGCGATCTTCTTGTTTGGTTCACTGACCACCACAATGTCCGCTCCTCTCTTGGCAGCCTCTTCGAACATGAGTTCGTGGGCTGCCTTGGCCCTCCCTAAGTTCATTTGCAATATCTTCATTTTCCGTTCAATTCTATACCTATAAATTAAAATCGGCAAGTAATAACAATTCAATAGACCTATATACAACTATGTACAAGCGACCAATGTGTCCAACAAAAAAGGTGTAAACTAACAACTGTAAACTAACAACTGTAAACTAACAACTGTATACCAACAACTGTATACTAACAACTGTATAATAATATTCTCAACATGTTCTTCACATATATATTTGTATAGGGAATATATATGCGATGTCTAGGCCTTATTTCCCTTCTTGGCCCTTTTGCTCATTGGGAGGCCGTCTTCACTCCTGCGAGCTCGTGCCAGAGCAGCCATAAACTGCTTGCACCTCCCGGACCCAGCCGGATGGCCATGTGCCTTACAGAGGGCGCAGAACGGCTCCCTCTGACACTTGTTCGCCAGGTGTCCCTTCTCCCCGCACTTGTAGCACAAGTCGGTTCTGTCTACCCCCGTGCATTTATCGTGGGTGTGGTCATACTCCCAGCACTTGTAGCACTTGGCGAGGTCTATCCTTCTGGTCATCCTACAGTTTGTGATGCCCACCCGCAACGTACCTTGACTTAAGAGGGCCTCTCCTCTTCCCTTTCCCATTGTCAACGTTGCCGCCTGGGTATTATTAGCCATAGGCCTCAGAGGCCCGACCTTATACCCTTCCTTAAGGCCGCATCCGAGGCTCCGGCCGACCGCCTCTTCTACCTCCCTTTTGGTGGCCAACGCGTCCAGGCCCTTTACGTGGATCGTGGTCTCCTCCTCTCTGCCACCCACTCTCCTCGCTTTGAGGCCCTCGCGCTTGCCTAGTGCAGCCCTTACTTTCTCGGCACCAGCACCCGCGCCCTTATCGGGTATGGTGATGAGGAGCTTCCCATCTTTGGTGCTTCTTACACCTCCAACTTCGCTCCCCATCCCACTTTCGGCCAGGACATCCTTGACTTCCCTCAAGGTGTCCTTGTAGCTAGTGGAGGGCTTCTCCACCACCAGAGCATAGCTCCTTGTGGGTCTCTCTTCCGGTTCTCCGTCGAAGTATATCTCCGCCTCCACGTCCGTGGAGTGGAATATAGCCTCTACCATCTTCCTGAAGACTTCCCTGTCTACAGGATCCCCAACCTTTATAGACATCGCTACCTTCTTCTCATTGCCTAGCTCTTTTCTGATTTTACTCAGAATTTCATACTCTCCTTCCGTACCTTGTGGCAGGAGAGCCTTTATCCAGATGGTCTCCTCCTCCGTCCAGTCGTCACCGGTCTTTATTCTCCGTCGCGTCTCGATCACCCCATAGTCGCCGTTTATCCCGGATACTTCCGGGAAGCGATTCTGGAGTTCCCTCGGCGCGATTCCGTTCATAAAGAGAACCCTAACAGTTCCCCTCACTGCCTGCCTAATATCCCCCTTCATGAGCTTAGTCCTCACGAAGAGTTTGTCACTCCAGACTCTGGTAACAGCCTCCGCCCACTGTTCCGCATCCATGTCTTCTTCAAGCACCTCGAGTACGCCGTATACTGGCGTCTGAGTGCTTGCCTCAGCTTTCTCCTTAGGAGTGGTGTCGGGGACATTACTCCTCCTCAACCTCTCCTTCAGATCTACCTTCTCGAGGATTTCCGCCTGCTTGCAAAGCTCCGCCACCAGCGACCTAATCGCTAATGACGTGTTCTTTTCCATCTTCCTGCTCAATTCCTTGCACAGGTCGATGGTTCTTTCATGGGCTGCCAGGATCTCAGAGATATCCCCCTCCGGGGCCTTCTCTTCTATCGCCGACATTCTCCCATTTCTTTCTTGGCTGCGCAGTTCTCTGTCAGACATCTCAGACTGGCTGAGAACGTCTTTCTTTGTAGCCTCCTTCGCGGGCCTCGCCTCTTCCACCCCTTCTTCCTCACAGGAAGCAGAGGTGTCATCCTCAGCAAGCTCCACGGTCTCTATCTTGCCCTTAGCTGTCCCGGCCTTATCCGCCAGTCTCGGCGGCCTTTTGGCTGGGGTCAGCACTGGGCTTTCGTTCAGTTCCCTGCCCACAGGCTTAGAACTGGTGTCTAGGTCGTCGTCGGAGCCCCCGCCCCCACTGAGACGAAGGATCCTAGCCGACCTGCCTCTCCTCCTTCTGAAGCCCTTTGGCTCCGTCCTCAGGAGGTGTCCGGTTCCAGTAACCCTACGGGTCGAGAAGGCTGGTTCCCTCCCTCTCGACTTCGTTTTGCCCCCTTCGCCAGGTAATGCCGATGGGGGAGCAGGGTAGCATGATCCCCCCGTCGACGTCGCGGTGTCCCTCCGCTGGTCTTTTCCCTTATTTTCCATAGCTGAAAAGAAAGTTTAACCCGCCACAAGGGCGGTTCTTGCCCGGCAGTGCAAGCACACATCCGGTTTGCTTGGGTTTTCTGTCGGGGTTTTCCTTCCCTTATCCTTACCTTTCTGTACACGCATCATTGCACGCTCCCTTTCTCTCCCCGCCTCCACACGTCACCTCATTGCCTCTGCCATGCTGCTCCGCCTGCACACACTCCTCGGAACCTCCTCCCTACACTGCCAGCCGACCCTTCCGGGTCAGACGCTGGCAGGGTCCGGTCAGTCTTTGTTTCGCTATGGCCCTCGGAGCCCTTCTGGGACCACCTGTCCCCGCTAACAATGCTAGCCTCGCTCCAAGAGTCACAGCTACTTAAGCCCTCACACCACGACAAGGTGCTGACCAAGTGAGGGCCGTCAGTCTTACCTTGGTAAGTCCCGCGACCTCTACCTCTACCGCGTCCACGTCCTCTGTCGGTTCTGGAACCTCTTGAGCTTGAGCTTTTAGAGTTTGAGTTTGCAGAATTCATTCTGAGATTAACTATACAGTTAGTATTCCAATAATTTGGAACATATGTAACGGTGCAGAAACAGGCCTGTTTTACGTTAATTTTCACTTAAACTGAGGTTGCGATTCTTATTTATCCTTAACTGATGACCTCAGTTAGGACTTATCGGAGATTGAATGCTTTGTGAATACGGCAGATTATGCTTTATCTGAAACTAGTTTCCTAATTCGGCTTTATTCTAAGCTCACGTAGCCAACGTGGTAAGATTGAATAAAATTTAAAAATGGACAATAAGATAAGAAAATTATTCTAAAAATCTTAAAAAGTGATGAAGAACACCATATTTTCGCAAGGAATTAACCTATTCTGGATAGTTACAACGATTGAAAGAGCAAATCGTGAAAAATTAATTAGGAAATTTCGAATAAAACGATTGAGGATAATGGAAAAAGTGACCTCGATCAATACAGGGTGGGCCACTGTCGATGGTTCCCTGGACTTTTACAGAGAACGGGACGTACGATTTTATTAAAAATTTGGTTCCTTGGCTAGGAACCACTGCTCCATCGATCAAGAATATTTTCAGCGCTGCGGTGTTGCCGCTTATATCAAAAAGTACTAACAACTTTGATATTTCAATAATTGTAACATCCTATATATTATTGCTTTTCTCGATCCGCCGTAGCCTCCTGATTAATTCAGTATAAACTTGATCATCCCTGTCTCTAGCGGTTTTCGAGTAATTAATTGATTTACTTCCTTTTTTGTACAAAACAGCTTCCATTCAACATTCATTACTATGTTACTTGGAATCCTAAAAGCCGAAATTTCGGATATGGATGAACAATATCCCGTGTATCATTTACGTATAATGACATACGTACCTAATCATACAGGGTTGTTCAAAATCCGAGGCTTTTCTGAGACATACTTAAACGATAAAAGGTGTTTTTTCAAATGGAATGATCTGTATATCATAAGATGTAATGAAAGATAATTAAATTTCCTTTCAAACGATATAACATGTTCCTATATCTAAATTGCAAGGTTTTCGAATTAAAAGCAAGTTTTCATGCCACTGAAAATGAGTACATTGGGCTACATTTTGTATTAGCTATCCATGAAATGTCATAGAACATTATGATAATTCAACAATTGGCATTAATTGTGAAGTAGTGTTGAATTTATTAACTGAGATTTCATTGAAAAATCATTCAAATGCGATCAAATTGTAACAAGTTAATCCATTCAAAATGTTATCTTCGCTTCGGCATTGTTTATTTTAGTATTTCTCGGAAAAGTCTCGGATTTTTAAGAACCCTGTATGATTAGTGACGTGTATTTCATTAAACGTAAATGATACACGGATATTGGTACCCCATACCCGAAATTTCAGCTCTGTACGATTCCAAGTACCGAAGAAATGAAAGTTTAATTGGAACTATATTTTGCATAGAACAAGGAGTAAAACAATGAATTACTCGAAAACCGCTAGAGATAGGGATGAAGTTGATTGAATTAATCAGGAGACTACGGCGGATCGAAAAAAGCAATAATATATAGGGTGCTCCAATTAAAATATCAGTTAGTACTTTTTGACATAAGCGGCAACAGCGCAGCGCTGAAAATATTCTAGATGTTCCTAGCCAAGGAACCACATTTTCAATAAAATCGTACGTCCCGTTCTCCGTAAAAGTCCAGGGAACCATCGACCGTGGCCCACCCTGTTTATAATTTTTATCGCAAGAGATTTATTTCGATCTTTCAGCTTAAGAATTACGATTAAGGTAACCTCAAAACAGGTGGGTTAGTTTATCAGATTTGTCAATTTAATAAATTTGGTGTTGGTATTTCTGAAATTTATTTCTCTTAAAACTACTCTCACTGGGTAATTGGTGTATTCATACACATTAAATCGAGTTGGAAAAACAAGATCCACATTTTCAAATCGCATTTGAGTATTAAATTCGAATTAAAAAATGTTTACATGCGTTTTCAAAGTGCATTGCCTTAAAAGAGTTTGAGAGGATGCATGTAAACGTAGTAAATGATCCTCCAAACACTGTAAACTTAGCAGTTTAAAGGTAATAATTGATCTGCTTCCCAACTTGTAATCCACTGGAATACTTTATTATCTTACTGGACCCTAATCACATTTAATTTCTTCTAAGAAAGTTGCAACATAGTATGCAGGATATTGGTGTTATACGTATTTCAGGATCAGCGAGAAATATTTTTTTTCCATCCGTTATCCGACTATCGAGAACTATGATTATTAGAACTAGCACCTTATCGAAACCAAAGCAATCTTGACCAAATTTCAATATGTTGAATCATTCGTACTGCGGTTTTTCGGAAGAAAATTTTCGATCCGAGAATTCTGGATCTCCTACATTATTTATGACTTATTATAATTATGTACTTACTATATCTATTTTTATTTAATATTTTCCAGAAATTAAGTTCCTGATATTTGTTATCGGATTAAAATCTATGTATGTACATAAGTTTTTCAGATTTATATTGTTCTTCATTATATATTTCCATTTTCGAACATTTATTTCAGATTTATTTCTACTGTTTTAACAGTTTATTATAATATGATTTAATGGTATGCTAGCATACCATTAAATCAATGAAGCTTCATTATTTTCAAAATATTTTCAAACAATTTATGTTACTAACATTTTATATTTTGCAAATCTATAATTTATTATACTATCTATATTAAAATTTTTTATAAATATTGATATTTTTTGTGTTTCAGCAACCTTCACAGTCATTGAAAATTTTTCATGTTTTTGGCACTAGTACCTAGGCGGTATTATTCCTATTTACAAATTTCATCCCTTTAACAGAAACATTGGTCCTAGTGACAAGTTTTAATTGTGTTTAGAAGCTTATACATGTTAAGTTTTGTGAAAAATAACTTATCCGCCGATAGGTCCAAAAATATGCCCATTTTAATTGAAACTAGTTCACAGGTTGAATTCATTTTCGATAATAAAATATAAATAAAGTTTATTTGCAAACAACTGATTCCTAATAAAAGTTTCATTGAAACATAGTAAAAAAAAAATAAATAAAGGAATGAGAAAATAGGTTTGTTCTTGATACACATCCCGAACGTAAACCGGATGTTCCAGTACATAACAAACGAAAGAAAAGTTCAAAAATTAATTTCCATACTAGTGGAATTTTGGTAGAATGATTCGAAAATTCTTTAATTTATGAAATTCAGTATATTATTAAGACGATATTCGATCGAACTCTGGCTTATGCATCCCAAATATGTTCGGTATGGGTACCGGGACCAAACCTATTATTTGGTTGTGTGATTTCATGAATCCTGTTGCTTCTTACAAATTCCACTCAAGTACCGAAATTGAGGCAACCTCAAGAACAATAAGAAGATTCTGTTCTACAATACTGCTGAATTTCAACCCTCAGTCTAGTCCACATATGGAAGAACTTAGTTCAGAAAGAACTATTCAAGAATGAGGTGAAATAAAATAAATTACAATTTTTTAATTTGAATAGCTCCCGAGTTCAATTAAATTCATATATACCACATTAAATAGACCAGTTTTCCTTGATGAGTTAACAATAAAATTATTACACTGTTTTCAGTTAAATATGAAAATTAGATAAAACATCCTATTTTCTAATCAATTTGGGTATTGTCAAATAAAGAGCTATATACCTCTTATATTCATTGTGCATTAATTCTTCGGAATTTGTAATGAAATATGAGCCTCAAATAAGGTGACCTTTGATAAAAGGTAATCCTGTCCCTACTTTATTCTGGTAATCGCAATATTGTTGTCCAAAAAAATTGAGCAGTGTTATTTCTTCAATGAAAATTCTTTGCTTGAAGAACAACCAACTTGCGATGGTATATCCAACTATAGATATTGGATTCAGAAGGATAATCTGAAAAGGAATATATAAATCTATAATTTCAATCTCAGATTAATTTTATAAGAAATTATCAACAATACAATACAATTCAATCCAACCAAAAATTCTACAAATTGCTACATTGCAATGATTTTTTCTTCAATAGAAACTAGCTGACCCAACAGACATTGGCATCTCTACTATTAGCGGGACCAGCAAACGGCTTTTCATATTTAGAATTTTATTGCAGCACAATTTGCTATAAGTTTTATATTCCTCTAAACCACCCTTAGGCCCAGTCAGACACATAATATTTCATTAAGTGTGGTCACATATAGATTTTGTAAAGTTGTAATACTTTGGGGTTGTCTGATTCAACTCCATGTAGATATCGTAGGGGGATGGAAAAATTGTGATACTTATACCAAATAAGGTGTATTTAAACTTTTCAAAATCTATTTGTCTGAGTTTTTTGGTCTGGCATATAAAAATTCAAAACTGAAAAATCAATTCATCCTTTCAAGTGTTATAACTCAGCTAGAGATATTAATTCGTTATTTGATATGTATGGAGAGTTGGCAAACAACATCTTACTAACCTGAGTACCAATAGACCAATAAAACCACCCTACATAACTTGGGTGTCTGAAGAGACTATAAACTCCTGAAGTAACTAAAACATGACCATCAGCTTTCTCGTACTGTACCTATAAAAATTATGTATGAAAAATCAGAAACTAGAAATCTCAAACATACCAAATGATTGAAGTTAGTTCCAGCATTTAGCATCGCAGTTTTCCTTAATAATTCTCCAGCAATGCATATGACACAACCCAAATATGATATCATATAATATCTCTTCAAGGCTGAAATATGAGGGTTACATAAAGTTAAAAACAAACATTAACAGAAATCCTGGAGAAACAGTAATTATGGTTGGATAATACAAAAAATTCTTAAAAATCGCCGTGCAGTCAGAAACATTTGCGCGCATGTTCTATCGCCTATTCACACCTCACGTACCCTCACAAAAATTGTATGAACTTTTACAATAAATATATTGTGAATTTACTCAGCGGAGATTCGAACCCAGATCTTCAATATATTAACAAAACATTGACAGATTGACGTTCATTTTTTCAGCCAGCAGTTGATAACTGAACTGGTAATTGGAATTGTAATCAGTTTATGGGAACTCAAGATACTTGACCGATTTTGATGATATTTTGTGTGTGTTTGAGAGGGTCTCAGGGTGGTTTAGATTCGCAATTGGACCCGGTTTGTGGTGCTGAAATCAGTTTATAGGAATTGAAGAACGGCTTGACAAATATTTATTAAATTTTGCGTTGGTCTAAGGATGGTTTAGATAAATATAAAACTTATACCGAATTATACTTATAATAATATATCACTGACATATAAGTCAGTTCATTTTATTGGAACTATGTACACAGAGTTCCAATGAAATTATGTAAATCCGTTTGCTGAACTTGGTATAGCAGAGGTGCCAATGTTCAAGCAGAACAACATCAGTTGGGTCAGCTAGTCAAACATAGCTTATCAAAGTGGGAATTTCAGTGGTAAAGATTCTCATATATATAAAGCAGCCAAAAAATTGATAGCCCTATTATTTTCATCAAGAAAGATATTTGAGCACTAGATACTACATTAAGCATAACAGTTGATCCTATTGGACGCAAAATACTTCAACTTAGTCACTTACTTGGCCAAAAATATGTCTGAACAAAGAATTCAATCCAAGAAAATATAGCAGCAAAGGTATACTCTGGGCTGTGATTGATGACAAACGAATTTGTTGACACTAATTTTGGACTTATGAGAGCCAATACTAAGAATTCTGAGTAGTGGAAGATTGACATCACACACATATATACTCCAAAGTTCTCGCAATTCGGAGGTGCACCAAGTTTAACATAAATACCAATAGCACATACACAACCCAAGAATGAAGCTCTAATAGCAATCTAAAATCAGAGATAATGATAAAGAAAGATTCAACAGGAGTGTATTAAGTACTTACTTGGTAGTCATATTTCTTGTATATAAGATTTGTTAAAAAAAATAGGAAGATTGACGAACAGAAGAAAATAAATACATTACAGAGTAGAGAAGATATCTCATACCACAGGTTCAAAAATGATATCAATAAGAAGATCGTAAAAGATCCTACAAAACCCACTAGTGATACACTAGCTTCTCTGCTGAGAATGATCATTTTTCATTGATGAAATTAACAGTTAACATTATTATATGGAAATTGTTGTTGAATAAATTTCAGCAGAAAATAGATGTATAGGCTTTTATTTTCAAAACAATAAATGAGGTTAAGTTAAGGTTAAATCATCACAGTCATCACAGATCATAAAATTCTTTTGTTTTGCCCCACATCAGCTGATCTTGATTTTTGCATCTCACTCTTATATTGGAGTCGACGTCGACGTCTCTCTCTCTCTCTAGGCGTGATCACAGATTAACTGTAATCTGTGGCGTGATATCACAGATTCTCTGGTGCTAGGTAACGAGTAAACCGGCCAATGAAAACATAATTATGAATTCGAATGTCAGAAATTGAAATTATCTGGTGGTAACGTCTTTAACGGCTGTTATCTTAATGAAAAAGTTTTCTCTTTCAATATATATTTTTTTTATTGTTTGATGTGTAGTGTTTTTTGAAAAGAGACTATGGCGGATAAGGACGACATAATACAAATCGATACAAATCTTTCAAAAGTTCAGTTGGACGAAACGTGAGTACTTCATATGAATCAAATTCTGGATGAATTTTCACGACAAATTTTTATGGTTTGTTGACATATTTCTCTTTATTTCCGCCCTTTCTGTATAGATCCGTTACTATTAATTTAACAGGAATAAGTACAGTAATGGCATACAATGCTTGAATGAATATACTATATTTATAGCTTTTTTGTCTATTGTTTTTAGGATCTTAGCAATATTGGATTACATGATGAAATGTATCTATTAATGTATTTTGAAGGATAATTATTTGACTGGCCTATATGGTTTCTTTGAATCTACAAAATGGTAGCTTCTAAGAAGTTTGAGTACAAAAGGAATATTTGTGTAAAAATAATTGAATCGATGTGAAATAGAGCTGTATATGAACCAATTCTAGAATTAAACAACTCATAAAATCATACCAATTTCAGTATTCAACGAATTGAGTACCCTTCAATACTGTACCATAACCTTCTTTATAGACAGCTGTGACAGTACCTTCCATAAATATATGGTTCATTTAGGGTAGGCCACTAGCTAAGTCACCATTCATCGTTTTATACATTTGTATGAATCCTGTCTTAATTATATCATATTAATTCATTAAAGATTGTAGGCAAAACGACCTATATACGAACAAAACTGAATATCCATTTCAACAGAGTTGGAAATTTGTTAAGGCTTCAATTTTCTTGTGATGTATTTTTTTTTCGATCAGTGGTGTGTGCACTGCACATGGTTGATAATTATACTATATATATTTTTTTTGCCTGTATGAGAGGAAAAACCTTTTATAGGCTCAGCCTGAGAGGGTCTGCTTTCTCAGGAGTGCCATTTGTTGTTTAGATACTCATTAAAAAACTTCTCGCACATTCCTTGGAGTAGTTCTTCGTCCTGTAACAAAAGAGATGAGCTGCAGGCGGCCTTCGCAGTTGATGGGACCTGACGACTCGAAGTGATCCAAGCAACACTGCTTTCTGCATTCTGTGTGCCAAAACCTCGGCCAGGGATATACAGGCCGGAATAATCTTCAGTTCTGTCACGTAGTTCGTTCTCATTCCGCATAGACATTCTATGATTAGAATGACCATTCTAACTTTATGCCATTCTTCTTTCATTGCCACATTATTTTCAGCAGGGGAGGAAAATTCGATGGCAAACAATTCCTTGAGCTCTTTGTCCAGCAGGACTATATCTGTGGAAATAACAGTGGTACTATGGAGATTAACTGCAATCTGTTCAAATAAAACGAATAGGGTCCCTCTCTGTTATATTTTGGGACTTTCCCAAAAATTTATATTGGAGAAATGATGGCAACTTAAAACCTGATGAAAATAATTTTCCCGATAAGGAGGTATGGAATACCAAAGAATTTGTATGCCCTTTAATTAAAACCCTGGAAAGATCCATTGATTTGTAGAAAATGAATCAATATGTAAAATAATACAAAAATCTAACCTATTTGAGGGTTTAACACACAAATAGGTTGAACTTAATCGAGAAAAATTTGTATCCTATGAGAATCTTACATCTCTTGAAAGGTGTTTCTCTCAGTGTTAAAATCAGCATCAAAATAATAAAGAGGAAAATTACAATCAATCGAACCTCCCACTTTTACAAAGATGGAATCTAGGGACATCTAAGAGGATTATTCATTAATTAAACATATTGAGATATCTGCAATCTCAGATGAAAGAGAACTAAAGTAGAGTCCGAATATAAAAGGTTTCACACAAGATAACATTTGTAGATAATTTCATATTACATGATGTATATCAATAGCTGTAAAAAATAATACGTTACAATGCATCAATATCATATATGGTAAGATATTTGGACTTTTTCAAAAATGTAATATTTAGGTAAGACTTATCAAATCGTCTCAAGTTGTTATTTATTTTTAATATAATCTGCAATCTACTTAAACCAATAGACCACATTAGTTAGGTTAGAATCATTCTCTTGGCGGGAGATCCATATTCAAATTTTTTAACAAGGAATTTCAACTTTGAGATGAAACCACCCTATTTAAAAGAGAATGTTAGTACAGAGACAACAAGTATTTGGTACCTTCATCATTAGTGCATGTTTTCATGTTATTTCCACATTAAAATCTACTTCTATTTATTCTTAAATCAAAATTGAAACCATTCTAGTTCGCAAGATTTCCGTATGTCGTAGATGACTTCTGTTGTGCGTCATTACAAGGCCGATTTAGGGTTATGTTATTATTTTTGACTGATTTCGAGTGAGCTAAGACATACGTCAATCGAATTTGGTGAACACTTTTATATTTATTAATTATTTTGGAAATATACAATTTTGTTATGAAAACTTGATTCTAGATGGTTGAGAAAGGTTCACAGAATCTATTTCAATTGGTTGAAATAAACGTTAAGAAATTAGCCAAAGTATCTAAAAACAGGCGAGAAATTCGCGTAAATTTTAGGTCCATAAGAAATGCATGGGGAATTCAGTGCTCGGATCCACGGATGGATCGTAATTCAAATATCCCGCCTAACCTAACTAATGTGGTCTATAGACCACATTAAAATTGTTTAAGCACTGACGTGAAGTCAGGCTTTTGCGCGTATGTTCCATTGTCCATTATCCTGTATTGAACACTGTTAATCGTTTTCTTTTAAATATATTTTTAATTTTCTAGTCATACGATATTCACGAAATTTTGCATTAGTCTGCATTTTTCAACTAACCACCGAGCTTAGATAATCGATAAGATCCTCATTTTTCGAGCTAGTGGGAAAACAAAATTTCAGATGGCCATATAACTCCGAAACCACTTGGCGGATTTTGTCCATAAATGAACTCGACCGGCGCATTTGGACTACAAACCTACCCAGCAAATACAAATGCTCCAACTCATTGTGTTCGAGAGTAATCGTGCCGACGGCCGGCCGGACATAATTACTACATCGGATTTTTTATCGGTGAGTCGACACTAATCGTTTGACACCATTTTCGGCCAAAAATTCGATAATAACAGACATTTGGGCAAACTGATAGGCGCTCTGTTCATGGGAACAAGCACGCCAAAATCGTATTCGTTTCTCATCTCTCCTGATCTCCATCCTGTTGTCTAGAATAAGCGTGCCAGGATGCGATTGGGAATGCTGTAACGGACAGTCATTACAATAAATATTGTCATGATTAATCTTATCTGCGATCTGGGACTGCCTCTAGAACTAGATCAATGATAATTATACATGGTGCTTCATTAATAAGTGCCCATATAGTATCAGGAGGAGCTTTAGCACAAAATATGATAATGATTTAATCCAAAACCGAGTACAAATGAAAATAAAAAATGGGTTCAAGCCCTGTGGACAGGAGCTTTCTGGCGCTCTAGTTCAAACAGACAAATTATATCTCTGAAAGTATTGGTTTCTCTGAGTTGGGAATTATATCAATACATATGATAGAGCTGCATCATAAAGGAAATTCAATTCAAATAATAGTTTATTTATCAAGATTAAATGAGCAATCATGAGAATGAGAACTGCACCATGGAAGAAATCGAAATAAATCTGGCCAATTTTGCCCAATAACGAACTTAACCGAGATATTCATCTCCCTAACCTACTCTGAAAATTTCAACTACCTAGCCTATTCCGTTCGAGAGTTATTGTGGAAAAACTTTTTTTAAATTTTCAAAATTTTTTTTTTACACTTTGCGGTAATCTGGTCAATACAAAACTTCACATGCGTTAAAGGTCATGATTCTACAATTTGATGCTAAATTTCAGATAGATCGAACGAACTTGTCCGAGATATTTACGCTCCAAAACCACCTTGCAATTTTCAATCCGCTAACTCCTTTCGTTCGAGAGTTATCGTGCCTACGGCCGGTCGGCCGGCCGGACAGAATCGATTTCGCACTCGGATTCTTGATCAGTGAGTCGAACCAAATCGTTTGAGACCATTTTCAGCCAAAAATTCCAAAATTACAGACACTTGGGCAAATTGATAAGCACTCTGTTCCGAGGAACTAGAGCGCCAAAAAAACAAGTTTCGTATGACAATTGCCCAAAACAGGTTTAAAGTACCTACAAATAGTAGGTATTCCATAAAACATGTATGAAAGAAGATGAGTAATAATATGAAAGAAGATGAGTAATAAATAAAATACCTTGTAATCGATCAAAAACTTCCTGATCTACGTTCACCAAATTTTCTCCTCTCTCGAACTACAGAATTATGCTTTCAATATTTACGTAATATTTTCAAACATTTTCGGGTGAGGTCCCCGTTGCATCGCTAAAATACGAGTATTTCAACCCCAATATTTTTGAAGTTACAATATTCCCTTCTGTCACGTTGACATTATGACAATTCATACATAGAATAATTATATCAATCTGTGAAATACGATTTACATTGAAATTTTGAAGAATCATATCACCGAAAGTATTAGCTTGTTAGAGTTAAAAATGATATGAATGGATTTTTATGATAAAACTTCTTATTAAAAAAAATTTAATTTGGAATTTGTTTCGGAAAAAAAAATTTTTTTTTTGTTACTCCGAAACCATCTGTCCGATTTTGCCCAATAACGAACTTAGCCGAGATATTTATCCCCCAAACCTACTATACTATACCAACTATTATTTGAATTGAATTTCCTTTATCATGCAGTTCTATCATAAGAAGATTGCATGTCATGATGACATATTAAATTATATCGTAAATTTTTCCTGCTCATTTTTTCATTATTTTACACAATACAAAGTAAAAACATGCATCTATGGGAGATGATAGCCCTACATATGGGCCCTGTCGCGGTCTTCGAACATCTGAAGTTCTGAATAATCATCACTTGGACTGGTCAGATCTGGTTTTGAAAGAGACCCTCCTGGCCATACGAGCAACAATTTCCTTTTTGAATTCAAATATTGAAGGGATTTCTAAGATCAATATCTTTGAGAACTAGCGGAGGCGATTCTTCTCCTTCTCCAAGAAATCCCATGCGCCAACAGAAGAGTATATTTGTGAGAGAAGACTTTTGAAAGGTTATTTATTATTTTTAGTTTGTTCGTTCTTCTCCTCTTGTCTTTTCATTTTTCAGGTTGAGTTTCAGGTACCTTGGAGAAACCTCTGCCTTTTTTGACGAAGGAGAACATATTGAAGAAAGAAATGCCTATCAATATTTATAATTTCAGCAAATTTTTGTGAACAATATTTACAAATCACAACACTCACGGGGAGACAGGGTTTTTTGCTGAGGTTTTTCCCTGAGCTCTTGTATCATAGGCAGAATTGTATGTTACCCCGTTACACCAACCTCTGCTAACACATAAAACTCTCAGTCAAAAGAATATATATATTATATATAGGTATATCATAAGAATACATTGATATAATTCACAACTCTGAGAAACGAATACTTTCGGAGATATAATTTGTCTGTTTGAACAAGAGCGCCAAAAAGCTCCTGAACCAATTTTCACTTAATTCTGTATAACTAAATATTGCAAATTTTGCGAGTGGCCTAAGCATTTTCTCAGAAATTATCTACATGCCATTCCGAATCGAATGACAACTCAATCATAATTTTCGGAGAATACGCAAAATTTTTACCTAAAAAGCACTTGTTGACTAAGACTACTACTAAGTAATCATTAAAGGATACTACTATCGTACTATCCTTAGGATTTTAAAAACACTCGACCTGTATGAGCCGGCCATTCAAGAAACCCGCATCGAGCATAGCAAACGGGTGTAAAACGTGCATATCGCGCATCACACGCAACCCGATTCTGTCCCAAATCTCTAGTGCTACTCGATCCAGAATCCCCTTACACTCTTCTAAGCTACGGTCGATGTTACACTTTTCGCCGTTTCTATATTTTCCGGACGTGTTATAGTGAATTTTGAACGTTGTTTTAAATGGAAGCCCGGAGAAAAAACTGTTACTTTCGGTCGGTGCTGATTCGGTGAATTATTGTTTGTTATTATTTTGTGTTTTCCTGTGCGACAGACAGTTCTTCTTGTCGTCACTGTGTCGGAGACGTTTTAAAATGTCTTACTTTGGTTTCGCCAATTTTGTCAGCCCTCCGAAGAGTCCTGTCGAAGGAAGGAAATCGCCGCTAAGGTCGCCAATCATCCCTTTCAAGTGAGTGGTAGGACGACGCCTAGGACGAATGAGAGAAAATTATTTAATGAACGGCATATTCAATTAATTTATACTAAAACGTAAAATATAGGAAACAGCGTCTGCAGATAAATATCAATACATTTTATGGATACAATAACTCCGAAACCGATGGATCGATTATGCCCAAAAAACGAACCCAAAGACGAAGCTTTCGCTTCGTCTTTGATGATGGAAACTTTGTTTCCGAAACATATGTCGGAAGACAAAAAACTGTAGTGGACAAGAGTATAGTTACTTTATAGTGTTCATGATAAGTCCACAGTGAACTCAAAATAGAAAATATAGATCCGATCGTATTCAAATTTGGAACTTTGCAGTAGAGTAAGGTTTTGAAGGCTCTCGCAAAATTTCAGCGATGTCGGACGAATAGTTTCTGATATATAGAATTTTTTTCAGTGATTTTTTTTTTAAATTTTCGAATTATACGATTCTCACGAAATTTTGCAAGAATTTTTGCGTTGGCATTCTACAACTGACAACCATGTTTGAATTGTATCGGTTTTATATTTTTCGAGTTATTGAGGAGATAACAACCAACATTCAGATGGGTATCACTCCAAAACCGTGTGGTCGATTAAACCTATAAACAACCTCAAATGTCGCATTCAGATGCACAACCTTACCCGAAAATTTCAAGTCACTATCTCTTTCCGTTTTCTGGTTATGGTGACATAAATAATATTTTTGCACGTATGTTCTGGGGAACATCGCGTTATCATTTTGCCCAAATGTCTGTAACTTTCGAATTTTTTGACGAAAAATTTCGTGAGGATAGTATCTGTAGAAAATTTTTTAACAATCATTGAAAATTGCAAAAAAAAAATCTATATATCAGTAACTATTCGTCTGAAATTGCTGAAATTTTGCAAGAGCCCTTAGAACCTAACTCTACTGCCAAGTTTCAAGTTTTAACACGATCGGTTAAATATTGTTGGAGATTCGAGCAGCCTTGCGTTAGTTCAGTAGATGGGTGACCGTTGTCTCGATAACTTTCGAACGAAAGGAGATAGGGACTTGCAATTTTCAGGGTAGGTTGCGTATCCGAATGGGAGAGTTGAGCTCATTTTTGGGCATAATCGGTCTAACAGTTTCCAAGTTATACCCACCTGGAATATTATTTCCTTGATAACTCAAAAAATAAAGTTTCGATCGAATTGAAGCTTGGTAACTAGTAGTAGAAAATCAACATAAAGAAGTTTTTAATATTCTGTAGGAACCGCACCCCTAGAAATTTAAAAAAAAATGACGATAGAAAATTTTTGTAACAACCGTACCCCTAGAAAATTTCAAGAAAATCAAAAAAAAATGGTTCAAGCACTGACGTGAAGTCAGAGGAGCTTTTGCGCGTATATTCTATTGTCCAATCTTCTGTATTGGACACCCTTAATCGAATTTACCATGGTAAATTATGTTGTCCATTCTCCTGTATTGGACACTTAATTCGAATTTACTATGGCAAATTCGATTAAGGGTGTCCAATACAGAAGAATGGACAACAGAACATACGCGCAAAAGCTCCTGACTTCACGTCAGTGCTTGAACCAATTTTTTTATGTTTTATCTGAATCCGAGAGATTTCCCACATTTTCCCAGACACCCTGTATACAATCGTTTGAGGCGATTTTCGGTCAAACATTCCAAAAATACAGTTATTTGGCAAAACGATAGCACGCTGTTTCTGGTGGAACAAGCGCGCAATAATTAAACGTATTCCTACAATTTATGGTCACACGAGACAGCTTCTGGAGCAGATACACGTTCGTTTAAATTTCTGTTCATTCATTGTGGATTCACATCAAGTATCTCCTACTACCTTCAATTATTTCAAATTGTCTAGAATTAATTTAGCCTTGGGAGTAGCAAATCACTACTCATGCAACATGCAAATGTTATAAATATAAATTATTATAATATAAATAAAGAGATATTCAGACCTTTTCTGTATGCGCACAGCAATATTGCTAAGAAAAAGATATTGCTTCCACAGCAAGATTCGAAATATTGCTATTCTGATTGATGATTTTGAGCAATATGATGTGTCATTTTCAGAAACGTTGATATCTCAGCAACCTCATAATAATAGTACTTGCTAAGGGGATAACAAGATTTGGAATATGACAGAGAATTACTTGTTTCTTCCAAGGATTCGAAAATATTGATATAGGTAGGTCCTTTAATAAATTTAGGTATACATAATCGTTTATATTTGTTGAAGGTACTTTAAAATACTTAATTTAAAACAAAATTCTAGCTCTGCCACTAACAATCCCTTCTATTTGTAAACAGAAAAGTTCACGAACTATTCAGTCTTAATGAGAAGATTGATGCTTTTGATTTAATTGAAGAGCTCAGGGAATTTTATTCATTTATTTATTTGTTCATGAGCAAACTAGGAGAGATACTACTTCTTTTATGTTTGAGGTATGCGTTCGAAGACTCGCTGACTGGATGAAAAAAATTAAATAAACTATTAATTCTGCCTTAATACAAAGAGTTACAATTGATTTATGATGTACGTAAGGTAATTATTGAACACTGTGACGTGAACAGGAAGAAATGTTCGTTTCGTTATAATACAATTAATACATATATCATGGAATACAAGGAAATACATGACTGTTCCGATAAGCGATAACCAATAATAAAATAAATTGTTATTATTAAATTTTTCAGAATATGTACCTACGAATTGTTATTTTTTTGGAAGCGCTTGTTCCCTGAACAGAGTTGTCTGTAATGTGGAATGTCTGAATGTCTGTAATTTGCGAATTTTTAGCCGAAAAGGCTCCCAAACGAATTCGAGATAATTTTTTTTTGTTACTCCGAAACCATAGGACCGAGTTTGCCCAATAACGAACTTAACCGAGATATTTATGTCCCAAATATACTCTGAAAATTTCAACTGTCTAGCTCATTCCGTTCGAGAGTTATCATGTTAACGGCCAGACGGCCGGACAGAATCGATTTCGACCACGGATTCTTGATCAGTGAGTCGAACCAAATCGTTTAAGACCATTTTCAACCAAAAATCCGAAAATAACGGACATTTGGGCAAATTGATAAGCATTTTGTTCCGAGCAACAAGAGCGCCAAAAACCGTCGAATAGAATGTTACCTGATGATAATTTCATGAAATTAGAACATTGTAAAAACTTATCGAAAATAAGTACCTAATGCACTATCTATCACTATCTGCACTCTCTAAGTCGATCATTCAATGAAATTACGCGAAACGTGGATAATTTCATATATTATTACTTGTTTAAGTCGAAACTAATCGTTTAAGACCATTTTCGGCCGAAAATTCGACAATTTGTTCAAATGCCAGTAGTCATTTGAACAAATTGTTAGGCACTCTGTTCTGGAGAACAAGCTCGCCAAAAATAGCAATAACAATTTATTCATCCTTCTATGAAACAATGTTAACATCGATATAATCAAATATCATTATTTTGCAGCTCATGCAGGAAAAAGAAAATAGTGCATCATGTAAAAATGATTGACCTTTCTCCGCCAAAAAGTGGTTCAGTTATTTTGGACGCTTGTTATTACAGTCGGATTCATATTTTTGGAAATATATAGAATACTATTTTTTTCCCTCGTGCTAAGCAGTCTTGGGCGTTTTCAGTTCCTGGATGGGTGAATGCTCCGGCTATAAATTTGAACAGCTCGCCAAAGCTCGTGGCCACAGACATCTTCAACTTGTTTTGTAAGACCGCTGCGAGTCTACGAGTTGAAATGTTTCAATTTTACAGATATCTCCTGCAGACCTATTAGGAAAAAATCGAGACAATATTTGAATACTCAGGTCGTGAATTGCAAAATGCAAAATTTAAATGAATAATAATAACTTTAAAAATTTCCAATTGCCAAACAAAATAAAATATGAAACAAAACCACAACATGATTAACTAGTATTTTCCTTTCCTGATAAAATAGTGAACGAACAAATAAATAAAGTTGATACATCTGATGAATTGCTCCGAAATATATTTATAACGGAACTTTATAATTTATTATATATTTATAACAAATGATCAACAGATTTCTTTGGAAAGAGAATGCGATTTTGAATAATTTCTTATTTATCGAATTCATTCCTCAATAAAGTTGATAAATCGTCCCAATTCAGCGTCAAGAAAGCAGTTGCCATGACAGTATCATGTATGTGCATATTACCTCACATTCTGCGCATCCTACGATAAAACAACCAATTGAAGGCGTGACATATTCATACCATTCATTGCCATAAAAGTTCACGTCGAAATAGATTGCTTCAATTGCTTATTTACATTTAACTATAAAGATATATTTCGTCATAGCTCACTTAGCAGTATAGCTAGACTGATATAGTCGTAGTATCAGGAAAGTCGTTACCTATGTTTCAAAAAGTGTCCAATATAATTTTTTATCATATTGTTTTGATCTCGCAAATCTATATCGTGATTATGTAAACATTATTTTCTGATTTATTGGCATTGAGAGTTGAGACATCCATTTTCTAAATCGCAGTAAATTTGCACCAAGGTTCAATAATGGCGTATTCCATTGGTAGAACTCGTGCGCACTGAGTGCATGAATCGTATTCCATTGGGGAATTTCATCAAGCATTTTGACACATTTTGACGTCCAGTGCAACATTTTTTGCACTCAGTGCGTGCTCAGTGCAGCACTGGTGCTGCCAATGGAATACGCCATAAGTCTTCCTGAATAATACCTACAGAATTTTTTAAAATTCTGATCCACTTATTCAGATCTGGTTGTGCAATTGAAAACTATACTCCATTCACTTTTATAAAGTCTCCCGGTTGGCCATGATTTAGGTATATCACGTTTTTGTAACTAAAGCAGAGGCAGGTTGGCACTGCTGAAATATCGTCAAGGTCAAAACAATTGGCCGAGACGTTGCCAATTTCTACTTTCAAAAGTCTCAAACAAAACATAATCATAACATTAAAATCTGCAATAGGAAAACTTCATTCTGACATGTTGAACTCTCGAATGAAATTACTTAGTTTCCTATCATTATATTTTATTAAGGTTTAAGAATGACTAGGGCTTCGTAGTACTACTACATTTTGAAACTGGTGTATTTCAAGGTTGTTCAGGTACTTTTATTATTTTTGGCGCTCTAGTTCCTCGGAACTGAGTGCTTATCAATTTGCCCAAATGTCTGTAATTTTCGAATATTTCGATGAAAATGGTCTTAAACGATTTGGTTCGACTCACTGATCAAGAATCCGTGGTCGAAATTCATTCTGTCCGGCCGGCCGGCCGTAGGCTCGATAACTCTCGAACGGAATGAGCTAGAGAGTTGAAATTTTCAGAGTAGGTTTTGGGGATGAATATCTCGGCTAAGTTCGTTACTGGGCAAAATCGGACAGAAGGTTTCGGAGTAATAAAAAAAAAATTTTTTGTTTTACAAAACAAATTCCAAATAAAATTGTTTTAATAAGCAGTTTTATCATAAGAATCCATTCATTTCATTTTTAACTCTAACAAGCCAATACTTTCGGAGATATGATTCTTCAAAATTTCAATGTAAATCGTATTTCACAGATTGATATATAATTATTCTATGTATGAATTCTCATAATGTCAACTTGACAGAAGGGAATATTATAACTTCAAAAATATTGGGGTTGAAATACTCGTATTTTAGCGATGCAACGGGGACCTCATTCTCAGAAAAGTCTTACATTTCGGAACGGAACATGAAGTTAGTAAGAGATCTAAGAGTAGTGAGACTGCTTTTCATCCATAGACATAGATATAACTCTCGAACGGAATGAGGTAGGTAGTTGAAATTTTCAGAGTAGATTAGGGAGATGATTATCTCGTTTAAGTTCGATATTGGGCAAAATTGGCCAGATTTAATTTGATTTCTTCCATGGTGCAGTTCTCATTCTCATGATTGCTCATTTAATCTTGATAAATAAACTATTATTTGAATTGAATTTCCTTTATGATGCGGTTATATCATATGAATACATTGATATAATTCCCAACTCTGAGAAACCAATACTTCCGGAGATATAATTTGTCTGTTTGAACTAGAGCGCCAGAGCTCCTGTCCACAGGGCTTGAACCCATTTTTTGCGCGTATGTTCTGGGGAACATCGCGTTATAGTTTTGCCCAAATGTCTGTAACTTTCGAATTTTTTGACGAAAATGGTCTCAAACGATTAAGTTCGACTCCCCAATGAAGAATTCGAGGTCAAATTTGATTCTGTCCGTCCGGCCGTCCGGCCGTTGCCACGATAACTTGAGAACGAGAAGAGCTAGCAACTTGAAATTTTCAGGGTAGGTGGCGCATCTCAATACGACGGACAAGTTCGTTAATGGGCATAATCGGCCCAGTGGTTTCCGAGTAATAATTTTGTTTTCAGCCAATATAAATCCGATCGAATTGAAACTTGGTGGGTAGTTGTAGAATATGATCTTAAGCACGTTTGTGGAATTTTGTGCGAATCGTATGGCTAGAAAATTTTTAAAAAATTATTAAAAAATATTTTTGTTGTCACGATAACTTGAGAACGGAATGAGATAGCGGCTTGAAATTTTCAGGTTAGGATGAACACCAGAACGCGACATTTCAGTTTGTTTATGAGCATAATCGGCCAAACGGTTTCAGAGTTATAGCCATCTGAAATTTTCTGAAATTTCGTGGTTTTTGTTCCTCATTAACTCAAAAAGTACTGAACCGATTGAATTTAAACATGGTTATTAGTTGTAGAATGCCAACGCGGAAATGTTTGCAAAATTTGGTGAGGATAGCATTTGTAGAAAATTTTTAATAAATCATTGAAAATAAAAAAAAAAAATTCTATATATCAGTAACTATTCGTTTGAAATTGCTGAAATTTTGCAAGAGCCTTTATAACCTAACTCTACTGCCAAGTTTCAAGTTTTAATACGATCGGTTAAATATTGTTGGAGATTCGAGCATTCTTGTGCGAGTTCAGTAGATGGGTGACCGTTGCCTCGATAACTTTCGAACGAAAGGAGATAGGGACTTGCAATTTTCAGGGTAGGTTGCGCATCCGAAAGAGAGTGTTGAGTTCGTTTTTGGGCATAATCGGTCTAACGGTTTCCGAGTTATACTCACCTGGAATATTATTTCCTTGATAACTCAAAAAATAAATATTCGATCGAATTGGTGCTTGTTAACTAGTAGTAGAAAATCAACATAAAGACGTGTTTAAAATTTTGTAAGAATCGTATCCCTAGAAAATTTGAAAAAAATGACGAAAAAAAAAATTTCAAGAACCGTACCCCTAGAAAATTTTTAAAAAGTCACGAAAAAAAAATTGGTTCAAGCACTGACGTGAAGTCAGAAGCTTTTGCGCGTATGTTCTATTGTCCATACTTCTGTATTGGACACCCTTAATCGAATTTACCATGGTAAATTATGTTGTCCATTCTCCTGTATTGGACACTTAATTCGAATTTACCATGGTAAATTCGAATTGAGAGTGTCCAATACAGGAGAATGGACAACATAATTTACCATGGTAAATTCGATTAAGGGTGTCCAATACAGCAGTATGGACAATAGAACATACGCGCAAAAGCTTCTGACTTCACGTCAGTGCTTGAACCAATTTTTTTTCTTTATGTGATGTTCGAGCGGACTTTATAAACCTCCAAGCCTCTGCATTCTTCCGTCCTCCAATCTAGTTATTGACATCGTGACATTTCTTATCCCAAAGTTCGTTTTTCTCTTTTTGTATGAATTTTCTTGTTTCCCGTTTAACAATCTTGTAATGTTCAAGATCGTCTAGATTTTTTGTGGTCGAATTTACCATGGTAAATTTCGATTAAGAGAGTGTCCAAAACAGGAGAACGGACACTAGAATTCACCATGTTATTCGATTGAGTGTCAATACAGGAGAATGGGCAATAGAACATGACGTCACGTCAGTGCTTGAACAAATTTTCTAATACGATCCTCACTAAATTTTGCAAAAATTACCGCGTTGGCAGTCTATAACTAATGACCAACTTTAAATTTAATCGGATCTGAATGTTTTGAGTTATTGAGGAAAAAACAACATCTCAGATGGGTATCAATTAACGAAACGTCGCATTCGGTATGGAGAGATCCCATGCTGCTTAAAAAGAACCCAAAAGATAGTTAGTTACTTAGGTAATTCTCCGATTCGCATGGTGAATTCAAAATTGATTTTATCCGTCAATCAAATTCCGTATCGTTTATTGGAGTATGTCAAATGGAATGATCGAGCGTTAGCAGGTGCCATCTACAATCAAATAGATGGTAGGAGGAAGCAATAAGAGGAAAATAACATTCCCCTCAACTGTTTGGTGTCTAACGTTATTTTTAGAAAGCAATGAAACGGCTCAGACTTGATGAGATGTAACTTCCCGTAGCGTAGGACCCCGTGTTTTCGTTTCGAAATTTCATTGGATGTCGCCGAGTACATTAGGAATCGGTTCCATGTGATATTGAATATTAAATGTACGGACACATTATCAACACGTGTCGTGTTAACACGCATTAACACGACTCGTTGCGTGTTGTCCGCCTCTGAGACCCATCAGAATAATATGAGGAGATCCATTTGGCCATTTGATTTAACGTAAGTTTCGCGAACTGAACTCTGATTTTGAAAATGAAATTCCTCAATTTGTCAGCTTTGTTCAAGTGTTAATCTGTTCATGTTCAAATTGGCAAATCTTTCTCAACACTACTGTCAAAGAACTGTCACTTTGACAAACGTCATTCAAAATTTATCCTCATATCGAAAGATCTCAAGCAGTCTGAAAACATCGTGACAGACACCGTGCTTCTAACACAGAGACAATTTTAAAACAATTAAAAAAATTGGTTCAAGCCCTGTGGACAAGAGCTTTCTGGCGCTCTTGTTCAAACAGACAAATTATATCTCCGAAAGTATTGGTTTCTCAGAGTTGAGAATTATATAAATGTATTCTTATGATAGAACTGCATCATAAAAGTTATTCAATTCAAATTCAAATTAAAATACCTGAAATGAATTTGACTCTCTCTTATAGAACAGGATGACGTATACGAGTATGAATACAGATCATATAATAAATCATAGATATAATAATTATAGCATTCTGTGAAAACATAGAAGTACGATTGATTATTGAAATTTCGAAAAATCATATCTCCGAAAGTATTAGTTTGTTAGAGTTAAAATGATATCAATGGATTTTTAGGGTGGAACTGCATCTTGAAAAAAACATTATTTTGAAATTTGTAAGTTAAAAAAATTTGTTTTCGTTACTCCGAAACCATCTCGCCTATTTTGGCCAATAGCGAACTTAACTGAGATATTTATCTCCCTAACCTACCCTGAAAATTTCAACTGCCTAGCTCATTCCGTTCTAGAGTTATTGTAGAAACAAAATTTAAAAATTTTCAAATTTTTTTTTTTTACACTTTACGGTAACCCGATCAATACAAAACTTCACATGCGTCTAAAGGTCATGATTCTACAATTTGATGCTAAATTTCAGATAGATCGAGCGATCGGTTTCGGAAATATTCATAAAAAACGTTTTTAGTAAAAACGGCCATCACTCCGAAACCGCTTGATGGATTTCGCCCGTTAACGAACTCGTCCGAGATATTTACGCTCCAAACCTACCCTGCAAATTTCAATCCTATTACTCCTTTCGTTAGAGAGTTAACATGTTAACGGACGGCCGGACAGAATCGATTTCGACCACGGATTCTTGATCAGTGAGTCGAACCAAATCGTTTGAGACCATTTTCAGCCAAAAATTCGAAAATTACAGACATTTGGGCAAATTGATAAGCACTCAGTTCCGAGGAACAAGAGCGCCAAAAAGTGGGAAAGCCCTGTGGACAGGAGCTTTGGCGCTCTTGTTGAAACTTTGACAAATCATATCTCAATGGATTCTTATAATAAAACAAAATGTGTCTATTAATAAATAACTTCGAAATTATTGGTTTCTCAGAGTTGGGAATGATATCAATGGATTCTCATTCAATTTATTTTATTTTATGATACAGTTCTGTCATAAGAATCCATTGATAACATTCCCAACTCTGAGGAACCAATATTTTCGGAGAAGTGATTCGTCAAAGTTTGATCAAGAGCGTCAAAGCTCCTGTCCACAGGGCTTTCCCACTTTTTTGTTCCATAGTTTCTGACACCGGTTGTCGCTTTTTCCGATTTTCGTGGCAGTCTCCACCTTAAAATGAAAATTCAATGTTACTCGATGTACCAAATTCAAATTGCAGGTAACATTGAACGATTCAAAGGTACCCGATATTCATACGTTTTCCAAGTAGTTCAGAAATTAAGAATTTTAACATAAATTTTATGTTAACGAATGAATATTTCAAAATGAAACTGGAGACGACCACAGAAAGGCAAGGAAAATCAATAACTCACCTGCTCAAAACGGCCTTTGTATATTTAATTTTGAATTGTTAGGAAGCAACCAAGTCCCGCTGAAAAACGCACTCAGAAATGGCGCGTAACGTAACAGAATATTTGACAGATGAGTAGTTCTCTTCAATGTGGCAAACTTCACAATGGTATGTTGTCCAACTCATACGTAAAAGTCCAAGATGACATGTGTGAACACAGATCAGACGATAATTCATGGATAAAATAATTAGAGCATTCTGTGAAAACATAGAAAGAAGTAAGATGTATTATTGAAATTTTGAAAACTCATATCTCCGACACTATCAGCTTGTTAGAGTTGTAAATGATATCAGTGGACTCTTAGGGTGAAACTGCATCTTAAAAAAAATTTAATTCGAAATTTGTAATGTGAAAAAAAATTTTGTTTTCGTTACTCCGAAACCATCTGTCCGATTTTGCCCAATAACAAGCTTAACCGAGATATCCATCTCCTAAACCTACTCTGCAAATTTCAACTGTCTAGCTTATTCCGTTCGAGAGATATCGTTTTAACGGAGGGCCGGCCGGACAGAATCGATTTTGACCACGGATTCTTGATCAGTGAGTCGAACCAAATTGTTCAAGACCATTTTCAGCCAAAAATTCGAAAATTACAGACATTTGGGCAAATTGATGAGCACTCTGTTCCGAGAAACAAGAACGCGAAAATAGTATATTCTAAAACAAGTTGCAGAATGGGCTTGGAATTACCTTCTGCAACGAGTATTAGACGATATTTTCTCTATTTCAGGCAAGTTTTGTAAAATACTGTTGAAATTTAATGAAAAATTAGGATTATACATCCTAGTGACTTTTGTATTGTATTTTGGCAGTTGGTGTGACTGTTACGGAAGTTGACAGATCATGGAATTTGAATTGTACGTAGAGCATGGAGATCAGATTCAACAGTTTCCTAATATCATGAATGATTCAAAATTAGCAGGAAAGAAATCTCTAGTACCTTATTTTTCGATTAAAATAAAACCTTTCCTCTCAACAATTATTTCACCTTATCCAGATTATCTTATATTGACAATAATTGACGTGTGTTGAAATTTGATAGGATCGAATGTCAGTGCTGACTACCACAAAACGAAAAATATAACTAGAAACAATGCGGGAATGAGTTCATTCCAGCACTGTTTTCAGTGCTGGAATGGACCCATTACGATACTGAAATAGAGAAAAATATCATTATAATCATATCTGTTGTAGAAGTAGGAAAGTATCTCCCCGCAAAATAATTTCTTCTTCTGAATTATCAAATTTTATTTCATGGTTAATAACGAAGAACAAAAAATTTACTTCATACTCGTAATTAACTTGATAGTGAAGCGTTTCAATGGAGAGCAGAAGTCAATTTTAAATCGGTAGGATATGTAATATATGGGAAAAATTCAAATTTAGTACAAGAATCCCGCATATAAAGTATTTTGTTAATGCCGTAAAACGGTATTATAGAGTATAATGTTCCACTTAGTCTGATTAGACTTTCAAACGGTTTCGACATTGAAAAGGGCAATAACGTTTACTAAATTCACTGAATCACTTCATTACGGCAACTTTGTTCATTCGTGTATCAACGGGCGACGGGATATTCGTCATATCACGACAAATACAAATATTTAATTTTGAATTGAATATTTACCCCATAACGAAACTCTATCATATGAGTATTATATCTTTTACTGCTGCTCACTTGGAGTGGGTCTAATTTGTTGTCAAATATTTTCCGAACGAATAGATATTTGTGCGGGGTTTTTGGCGCTCCTGTTCGTCGGAACAGAGTGCTTATCAATTCGCCCAAATGTCTGTAATTTTCGAATCTTTTGATGAAGATGGTCTTAAACTATTTCGTTCCGCCTCGGCTTCGACTAATCGATCAAGAATCCGTGATCAAAATCAATTCTGGCCGGCCGTAGACACGATAACTCCCGAACGGAAGGAGTTAGAGGATTGAAATTTGCAGGGTAGGAATGCAGCGTAAATATCTCGGATATTTCGGACGAGTTCGTTTCGGAGTTATGGCGGTTTTTGGCGCTCTTGTTCCTCGGAACTGATTGCTTATCAATTTGCCCAAATGTCTGTACTTTCGAATTTTTGGCTGAAAATGATCTCGAACGATTTGGTTCGACTCACTGATCTAGAATCCGTGGTCGAAATCGATTCTGTCCGGCCGGCCGTCCGTCCGTTAACACGATAACGCTCGAACGAAAGGAGTTAGAGGATTGAACTTTGCAGGGTAGGTTTGGAGCGTAAATATCTCAGACGAGTTCGTTAACGGGCGAATTCCATCAAGCGGTTTCGGAGTTTGGCCGTTTTTAGTAAAAACATTTTTTATGAATATTTCCGAAACCGATCACTCGATCTATCTGAAATTTAGCATCAAATTGTAGAATCACGACCTTTAGACTCATGTGAAGGTTTGTATTGATCGGGTTACCGTAAAGTGTCAAAAAAAAATTTGAAAATTTTCAAATTTTGTTTCTACAATAACTCTCGAACGGAATGAGCTCGGCAGTGGAAATTTTCAGAGTAGGTTAGGGAGATAAATATCTCGGTTAAGTTCGCTATTGTGCAAAATAGGCCAGATGTTTTCGGAGTATCGAAAAAATAAATTTTTTTTTTGAGTTACAAATTTCAAAATAAATTTTTTTAAGATGCAGTTTCACCATAAAAATCCATTGATATAATTTTCAACTCCAACAAGCTAATACTTTCGGAGATATAATTTTTCGAAATTTCAATAATGAATTGTACTTCTACGTTTTCACAGAATTATTATTATTATTATTATTATTATTATTATTATACTGATCCTCCTGGGTCTTCCACAAGGAGACCCCTCATAAGCTCTAAGAGCTTGCCCTGAGTTAGGAGAACCAGTTGTGTTCTGTGTAGGCTTTGTTACTGTGTCCTTACGCCACCTTAGGCACAGCACTGTTAATTTTTGACCCAACAGCGAATGGTGGCGATTACCGTGACTAGAAAATTTCTTTCCTAGCCTCGGAATTGAACTTGGGGCTTCCGCTCCCAAGCCAATTACTCTACCACTGAGCCAATCGCAATGCTATAATTATTCTATATATGATTTATTATATGATCTGTGTTCATACTCGTACATGTCATCCTGTTCTATAAGAGAGAGTCATATTCATTTCAGCTATTTCAATTTGATTTCTTCCATGGTGCAGTTCTCATTCTGAGATTGCTCATTTAATCTTGATAAATAAACTATTCTTTGAATTGAATTTCCTTTATGATGCAGTTCTATCATAAGAATACATTGATATAATTCTCAACTCTGAGAAACCAATACTTTTCTGAGATATAATTTGTCTGTTTGAACAAGAGCGCCAGAAAGCTCCTTTCCACAGGGCCTGAGCAAATTTTTTAGTAAAAGCATTTTTGGGCGCATGTTCTGGGGGAACATCGTCCTATCATTTCGTCCAAATGTCTGTAATTTTCGAATTTCGAGCTGAAAATTGGCTAATAGACTAATTCGGACTCCCTGATCACGAATCCGGTGTCAGATTTTCGGGTGCCGTCCGGCCGGCCGGTTTCCCGGCCGTAAGCACGATAACAGGAGCACCGAAGGTCCTATCGACTTCAAACTTTCAGGGTAGGTTTCTGATCAAAATGCGACGGTTAAGTTCGTTAACGGGCAAAATCGGCCGGACGGTTTAGGAGTTATAGACATTTAAAATTTTGAGGTTATTTCCCTGATATTTCAGGAACTAAAGAAGATGTTGAATCGAAACTTGGTAGTCAGTTCGAGGATATAAACGCGCAACTTTTGGCAAAATTCTGTTATGATCGAAATGTTGGTAATTTTTAAAAAAATATTTCTTTTAATTTTTTCGAAAAAAAAATTTTTTTTTCGTGAACTATTCATCAGATTGCAACAAAAACTTGTACTAACGTCAATTGTAGTATTTTGCAACATTGTGAAAAATTTTGGCTCTATACGATTTCAATTTCTGGAGATATAAGACAAAATGTGTCAAATTTCCTGGGTCTCTCTCAGTATTTTCATCGATTATTCTATGAACTCTTTGAATTCCACCGAAAACAAATTCAAAGACATAAACATAAAGAATCAAGTCATAGTTTAGACGTCGAAAGAAGGACGATGTTGATCGACTTGAAAAGTACCTCATTTGACGGCTGTTTGTCAAATCAATTAATTCCAATAATTGATGTCAGATTTCCTACATACCAAGTTCAAACACATTTTATTATATGGAAAACACTTATTATGATCACGTTCTACAGGAATTGATACTAAATAGAAGCTAGATGAAGATTATTGTAATGGAAAATTTGTGTTCCAGAATAATATTAAGGTATTCAACATGATACTGCTTTTTTTCTTTACTGGCCAGTACGGGAAGATGAACATGCGCCCAAAAGCTCCTGTCCACAGGGCTTGAACCAATTTTTTATGAATATTTCCGGAATCGATCACTCTATCTATCTGAAATTTAGCATCAAATTGTAGAATCAAAACCTTTATTCGCATGCAAAGTTTTATATTGATCGGATTACCGTAAAGTAGAAAAAAAAAATTTAATTTTTTTTTATTTTTTTCCACTATAACTCGAAAAATACTGATCTGATTGAATTGAAACTCAGTAATTAGATGCAAAAGACCGAGGCAAACACTTTTGCAAAATTTCGTGAGGATCACATGATATGAAAAAATTCAAAAAATTACTACTATTTTGTGGAATATTTTGCTTGAATAATCATCAAGGATACTGTGAGAGGTATACTCATTATTAAAAGGTTTCTTTCTGGGGTTTCCCTCCCAAATTCTGGTGAAAATTCTCGAATTTTAGAATAACTATCAACAAAATAATTCTAAAGATTTTCGTTAAGCGTCCGATGAAGAAGTCTGATATATACTCCGAAACGTTACGATAGTTCATGCTGCTCCTTCCTGGCATTTTTGGCGCTCTTGTTCCTCGGAACAGAGTGCCCAAATGTCTGTAATTTTCGAATTAATGGATGAATATGGTCTTAAACGATTTGGTTCGACTCACCGATCAAGAATCCGTGCTTGAAATCAATTCTGTCCGGCCGGCCGGCACGATAACTCTCGAACGGAATGAGCTACACAGTTGAAATTTTCAGAGTAGGTTTGGGAGATAAATATCTCGGTTAAGTTCGTTACTGGGCTAAATAATGAATAAGTAGTAGGTATCGCAGTAACGAAAAAATTTTTTTTTACTCAAAATTTCAATATTACATCGTACCTACATTTATGTTTTCACAGAATGCGAATTATATCTGTCTGTATTCATGTCATCTTATCATATTTATTTATGTTCTAGTTTGTTTATATAATGCGTACCTTGAAAATATTTTGTGTTGGAAAACAAGGTTCCGCATCTTGAATTTGTGAATATACACAAGACTGTTTTGATAACCTATAAAATTTCAAGTGTTTATCTCGAGTCTTTCTTTGAAATATTCTTACGAACGGTCTTCGTGCGTCACCCTGTATATGATAATCAGCATGTCGACTAATTTCCATATGTTTTTTTGTTATTTATATTCCCTGTTTTCACTTTATTTCTCTTGTAATGTGGCAAGTGCCGTTCTTCCTTTGAGATTGAGGAGGGCTCGAATGTCAAGCTGCCCTTACAGCTGGCGTCTTTGGATTCAACCGCAGAAATAGCGCACTCGCGTCTAAAGTGGTACAAATATATTACGCACGGATATAACTAATTAAGCCTGTTGCTCTATTCATTTATGTTTTTTTTCCTTTGCAGGACGAGTCCCAGCCAATTGAATGAGGTCTCGACATGTCCAGACTTCACGTTTTCAAGTGAGTGAAGCATCTTTATGTTTGAGATTTTTAGTTTTAAACAGGGTTCGAAAATATCACGATATTTATATAAATATCAAAATATCGGATATATATCGATATACAGGGTGTCCGGAAATGATGAGCAAAAAATTCAGGGGTGATATCTAGACCAAAAATAAATGATACTTCTTCCTATAAAATTTTTTCGAAAATTGATTATTAACGAAGTTACAGGGTGTTCAAGTTAAATTTTATTCACAGTTTGTTTGCTCTACGTTTTATGGAAGGCATATTCCATAGAGTCCGTCGGAGCTTTATGGTTATGTATTATTATTATTATGTGTGCATTGCTATGTTTGAGGTTGAAGATAAATGAAAAGATTTCGTATTCATCGCATGCAAGTAATGCTGTTCTGAGTTTTTCTCGAAAAGGGTTAGATTTATTGAAAAAAAAAAGGAGTAAGTATACCTTTTTTGTGTGAAAAAGTCTAGAGAATGAAAATAATTGGTAAAAATTTGCATACAGTGTAGCACAAAAAAGTTGGGACCATTCAAACAAAAGTCAAGAAGATTCTCAAAAAATAAGAAAACAAAAATAAAAAAAGTTAATTATTTAAAAAATGTATCAAAGGTATCAGAAGGAATCTCCTGCGCGGACGCAGAGGCTTCATTCCATATACCTTCTCTATTGCTATTATTGCAAGCTTTAGACGTAGACGCATGCTCTCTGTTTAGATGTTTAAACAAAAATACAAGTTTGGCTGATTTGTCCCGTTCTAATCGATTTCTAAATGTTGATTTTACCAAGCCGAATGTTGAAAAATACGATTCCGCGGCGAGGTAATACAATATCCATCAGCTGAAGATATACTAATACGGAGTTGGGGATTCCCCGAAAATGCGTTGCTTCATCCATCGGAAAGACGGTCGGTATGTCGGTAAATACCTGTTTTCACCTGTTGGCTCTGTGGCCCCTTCACGAGGGAATAGGCGTGCTCTTAAATAGCGATTAATTATGAATTTTTCAAGTAGCGTCGCTCATTTCAAAAAATTTATAAATATCCGTGATATATGTATATCACTGCTTATAAATATCGATATATATCATGATAAATATCGGCGATATATATCGGTCTAACCCTGGTTTTAGCCAGTTGATTGAATCGATATTATTTGTCGAACTTCATAGAATAATGATAAAATCATTCCACTAACAGTTTCAATAATTTAAGAATTTTTTGAATTTCATGAACTAACGAGGAATACATTGTAAACATTCGAGGATATATTAAGCACTGTTGTGGTGATAGGAACTTCGGCGCGTCGTTCATTGAATGATCAATTTATTATACAGTGCGGAAAAGGCAAATGAAAAAAATTATTATTTCGGTTATTGTACATATTCATAGAAATACTTCAAATTATACACACACACACTTACAACCCCCAATGTTTCAAATGGGAATTATGGGAGTGTGAAAAAATTGGTTCTTGCACTTACGCGAAATCAGGAGCTTTTGCGCGAATTTACCATGGTAAATTCGATTAAGAGTGTCCAATGGACAATAAAACATGCGTGAAAAAGCTTCTGACTTATGTCGATATTCTACAACTCGTTACTAAGCTTTAATTCGATCGAGTATATATTTTTCGTGATATCGAGGAAATAATATTCCAGGTGGGTGTAACTCCGAAACCGTTAGACCGATTATGCTCAAAAACGAACTCAACTCTCCCATTCGGACGCGCTACTGAACTCGCACAAAGCTGCTCGGATCTCCAACAATATAGATCCGATCGTGTTCAAAATTGGAACTTGGCAGTAGAGGAAGGTTTTGAAAGCTCTCGCAAAATTTTATCCCAAGAGTTATTGTTGAAATATTGTTGGAAAACCCTTTGTATACTTATAAGTGCAGCGATGGTTTGGACACTGTCGTTCACCGTGCGAATGGGGTTGGATAAAGCACTTGTACCAATCACTACAGAGCTTCCCTCTGCGCCTGATAATTTACTGAATCTCATTACCTGTGGTTGTTAAAAGGGATGTGAAAGTTGGTGTGAGTACAGTAAAGCAGGTCTGACGTGTTCCGCAATTTTCGCAATGTATTGCCATTGAGTTGGACAACGTGTGAAAATTCACCGAAATTAATACATGATGATGAGGATGTGATTTGAATTACCGAAAACTTGTATTTTTCCCTTTCTAATAAATATTTACAGATCTATTTTACACTTTTTTTTACTATTTGAAGTTCCTTTAAAACGATACTATTGTAAAAAAATAAATATGTATAATTTTTTTTACACCCTGTATATTTTATGACGCAAGAGGCTGAAGCTTGGGCAGTTTTGACTAGTTGTTAATTATCAAATACAGAGTCAGTATTCCAAATTTCAGCCAGTGAAGGATTTTATGTTTAAAACCTAATATTCTTGGGCTGCATCGTCTCCAAACGACTTAATTTGGGGTTGCTCTTTTCGTACTGTTAGTCCAACCACTTTGCCTGAGTTGTTCGACCTTTAATTGCCGCAATGTAAAAATAGCGGGCTTACTCACCTTATTCTTGTGTGGTGTAGTATTGAAATAGTTACGCAACAGTTCTTGGATCATGAATTTTTCAGTCTAGACCACGTAGCGCCGCGACTATTATTTGATGTAAATAAACGAAACAAAGACCCACCGGAGTTCTACTCGCTTTCTTCTTCGTTTTCCGAACATAAATTAGATCACTCTTCGTTAATTGGTTAGTCACCGATCCAGATGTGCAAATTGTTATCTATCATTTATATTGAATATATTCCAATTGAATGCAAGTGTTGGCTGAAGGAATGAGATAATGCGTTTATACAGGGTGTCCCAAAAATACCACGCGAAAGTGACACTGGAGATAGATTGGCATTAGGTCTATCAGATAGCATCAACATGACCTCAGTAAAAGTCCGCTGGTTTTCGAGATATCACCACTGTTGCGTCCCATGACTTCACATGTTGGGAAGCGCTCATTTGTATTTCTAAACAAAGCAGCTCGCTTGAAAAACTTAAATGTTTTGGGTTAACTGGTTTATTTTTGCATGGGTGGTCTCATCCTTGAAATTAATATTTTCCACGGAAAGATAATTGCAAGTAAAATATCTTGTAATACTTCAACCCTTGTAGAAGTATTTATGACCTATTTCCTGTGAAATATTGATAAAATGCATACAACAACTAACACATTGCCAGAGCTGTGAGTCCTTTGTCTAGATTCTAACCCATACAAAAATCTAGAATTTTCCGATTAGATCGCCACGGCTTTGGCTATTCTCTAAATCGAGGGCGTAGATTCCGAATCTGTAATTAGTTTTTCTGTATCTCGATTAATTTTGGTAATATGGCGAAAAATCCGACTGATTAGTCCATTTTCCGGAGGTAGAGCCAGAAATTGCGACTTTTTTCGTCATTGCTCCGAAACTAATCGAGATACGGAAAATCTAATTACAGATTCGTGATCTGCGTACCCGATTTAGTGAATAGCCAAAGCCGCGTCCACCTAATCGGAAAATTGTAGATTTTTGTATGTGTTGGATACTAGAGAAAACTTTTTGGCGTTTGACGGATTCGCTCATTACCTAAACGTCGTTGGATATCGAGATGTGAAAATCATAGATTTCGGACGGGAAAGAAGAATTTTCCTTCGATTCCGGGTCAAAAATATTTCCAAGTGCCGACCCAAAAAATTTTTTTCATGGTATATCGATACGGAGCTCGTGTCTAATTAAATCGAGGTCGCTGATCACGAATATGTAATTAGTTTTTCCCTAAGTGGCGTACTTTGGGAAAATTTTCACTTAAAGTGAAAAAATTGACGAAAATAGGTCAATTTTGGAACTTTCCACCGCCCAAAAAAATCGGAGTAGGGTGTTGCTGATTTTTTACGTCATATTTGGATCCTTTATCTATCGAATCATCCGAACAATAAATGTCCAGGTCGTACGCTTCGGAAATTATGATTTTTTTTCCCGAGGGTCTATTTTTCGGAAAATTCTTCCCGCGATATTTCCTCGGAAAATTTTTGTAATAAATATCTGATGGTAGATTCGGAATCTACGGCCCCGAATCTATAAGAATAAGTACCCGTTTCATAGTTTTGCGTCAAACATTTTTTCTCGAAAAATGGGATTTTTTTAAGGCTAATATGTATTAAAATAAAAAATTGCCAAAATTCGACCGGTCTCCGATTTCGATGCAAATTACGTCATTTACTAATTCGGGACCGTAGATTACGAATATATGATCGGATTTTTCATTAGAGAATTTTCCGCGGAAATACCGCGAAATGAATTTTCCGAAAAACAGACCCTTGGGAAAAAAATCATAATTTCCGAATAGTACGGCCTGGACATTTTCTGTTTGGATTATTCAGTAGATAAAGGATCCATATATGAGGGCAAAAATCAACAACACCTTACTCCGATTTTTTTGGGCGGTGTGAACTTCCAAAATTGACCTATTTTCGTCCATTTTTTCACTCTAAGTGAAAATTTTCCCAAAGTACGCCACTAATTGCATATTCGTGATCAGCGACCTCGATTTAACTAGACACGAGCTCCGTATCGATATACCATGAAAAAAATTTTTTGGGTCGGCACTTAGAAATATTTTTGACCCGGAATCGAAGGAAAATTCTTCTTTCCCGTCCGAAATCTATGATTTTTCCCGATGATTGGTCGGTGGACGACGTTTAGATTTATGTATCTATTTTTTCTGTATCTCTATCCGTTCGGAAAATATTAGGAAATGAGCGAATCCGTCAAACGCCAAAAAGTTTTCTCTAGTATCTAACCCAGGGGTCACCAATTAGTTTCATTGGAGGTCCGTTCACAAAATCTGTATATCTGTCGCGGGTCGTTGATAGCATTATGATGGCATAAGAATTTGACTACCAGTTAATCTAAATCCAATATCTATAATTAGTAAATAAAACGAAAAGTTATCTGAATTTTTTTAATCAAGAATACATGTTTTCTGGAAAAATGGTCCGCAAAAAAAAGGTTCGCGATCCGCATCCGGACCGCGGTCCGCCATTTGGTGACCCCTGGTCTAGACTATTCGAAGACCCCTAGTCTGTGAAAGTCGGACCGGTTTCCATGTTACAAAACAATGAATGTGGGAGCGAGATAGCCGATAAGGGTTTTGGTTTTTTTTAATAAGTAGCAATTCTGGTTCTGATTAAAAAAAATTGGTAGTGTTGTATCATTTTGAAAAGGGCATGAAATGGACCAGTTTTTGCGATTATTTGTCAATTCAGTCTGATATAATTTTTTTTCACAGCAGTCAGTCAAACTTAAGTTAACGTTTTGACTTCGGCATAAAATACAACAAGTTAGACATTTTTTGAAGGATTTTGTTCTAGTTGTCGGTGAAGTTATTACTTCATTGTTTAAAGCAACTATTCAGGATAGCCTAGGTAAAAAAAAAACATGAGTTTGAAGTAATTTCTAGCAATGCTAGGCGATAAAAGAACGAAAACTGGAGATTTTTAAAAAAATACACAAAAGTGGTGATATCTCGAAAACCTGCGGACTTTTACTGAGGTCATGTTGATGCTATCTGATAGACCTAATGCCAATCTATCTCCAGTGTCACTTTCGCGTGGTATTTTTGGGACACCCTGTAGATATAAATAAAATATGTGTATAGGGAAAGATATTAATATCAATGTTATACATTTTGTTTTTGACGCTCTTGTTCGTTTTATTTAGTTTGTTTAGTTTTGGTTCGACCCACTGATCCGGAATCCGTGGTGAAAATCGAGTCAGTCCGGCCGTCCGTAACCACGATAACTCTCGAACGGAATGAGCTAGTTGAAATTTTCAGAATAGGTTTGGGCTCGGGTTTGGGGATGAATATCTTGGTTCAGTTCGTTATTGGGTGGTTTCGAAATAACGAAAAAAAAAACTTTTTTTTACATTACAAATTTCAAATTCAATTTTTTTTAAGATGTAGTTTCCTCATAAGAATCGATTAATATCATTTTAAACTCTAACAAGCTAATACTTTCGGAGATATGATTTTTCAAAATTTCAATAATTAATCGTAATTTTATAATTCCATAGAATGCTCTAATTATGATGTGCTCATGTGTGTCAATCCAACATATGAGGTGCCGGCTGGACAGAATCGATTTTGACCACAGATTCTTGATCAGTGGGTAAAACCAAATCGTTTAAGATCATTTTCATCAAAAAATTCGATAATTGCAGACAATTGGGCAACTTGATAAGTACTCTGTTCCGAGGAACAAGAGCGCCAAAAATAGTACATAAAAGACTCGTATAGGATGGCTCAGCACCAGACTCCCATGATCACTCAACGAAATTCTAGCACAAACAACACCATAAACAGCTGAAAGTCCTCTCAAAATCACACACCTCACACAACACTCCGATTCTCCAACACCCAACACCAGTGGTTCAGGAGATATCGCATCTTCAATCCACGAATGCGCCTACCCTCACAATAAAATTGTATGGAGGAATAGCATCATCCACCTTAAAACTCCAATCCTCAAAAGTGTAAAAATCAAATTCGAATGTAAACAGATGATTGGATGATTCAAGTTGAGAACACTTGGAATAATTTGCCAGTTTTGGAAGTTTTTGGAAAACAAGGTTCCGAATCTTGAATTTGTACATGCATACATGAATACATACAAGACGGTTTTGATACCAAAAATAATCTTGTTGCATATTGAATAACTTATGTATAAATATTAGGGATGATGTCCAGAAGATTTAGGATTGTATCGTTTTCATAATGTAGTTTATGGAGGCAATAGGAAAGAACGATATAGTGGAATCATCAAAAGGGATTACTGTTCGTTGACCACCGATGTTAATATTACCTTTTACTTCCTTAAGTAGTGATACATGTTCCTATATACAGTATTTTCATATTTGCCACCAAAAAAATGCTAAAATATTGATCTACATCTGTATCAAATGTTTTTTTTTCTTTTTACTGCTTTCTTTCGAAGTAAAAATTACTATTCTGATCCCCATTCATTTTTGAGCAAATTTGATCTTATCAGATTTCTTTGCCCGACGCACGGTTTCCGCTTATAAAATAAAAATCGTTTTACTTCAGGAGCAATTCCTCAAAAATCTTATTCGCAGTCCCTCCATTCGTTCTAATTGTAAACGTGTGTCGATTTTCCTAAATCCGTTCCAGATTTCTGATGTCCGAATTCTCAACGCGCCCATCTGATATTTTGGCAGGCCCCTGTCCTAGATCACAACCGAAACGCAAAACGAGATCCGTTCATATTTTCGCTGTATAATAATAAATCGTCGATCGAAGGTTGAAATAAGCCGTTCAGAAATAAAAACAACCTATTCGTGAAGGACAATCATAAGAAGAGATCTGGCTGCCCTAAGGAAATTGTGAAACTCGCATATTTTGATGTTATTTCGGATCACGAAAAATTCCAAGATGGACGATTGCCAGCTCGGGATTTAAAGACTCATTTCTTGACGTTGTAAATTAAATCATGCCGCGCTGCTCAATTTTTATGAGATTTGGTATATGCGTAGATGGAAATATGAAGAAAACAAAAATTGGTTCAAGCCCTGTGGACAGGAGCTTTGGCGCTCTTGTTCAAACTTTGACAAATTATATCAACGAAATTATTGGTCTCTGGGAATGATATAAATGGATTCTTACGATAGAACTGCATCATGAAAGAAATTAAATTCAAACAGACAGATTTTCCCCAATAACGAACTTGTTCGAGTTATTCATTCCTCAAATCTACTTTGAAAATTATATTATATCAATTAAAACTTAGACAATATTGCAGTTTTGTTTTTACTGAAGATATTCTGAATCTGAACCCAATTTGATTATGTATCTTACCGAAGAATATATTTCCATCATCATATGGATTATCCACGGGCATTATATTATAACCTTAAGCGTATAATATCCTCGATAATATCATATCATACTCATAATTCTACAATAGCTGAGGTTATTTCATTGGTCATTTTGCATTCAATCATACTTTGTTTTCTAAAACGAGGTGTATTTTATATCAAGAATAACGAACCAGAAATAATTTTGACATTTATGTCTCATAGGAAAATGAGATGACATGTAAGAGCACAGATCATATAATAATTCATAGATAGAATAATTAAGTACAGCATTCTGTGAAAACATAGAATTCATTATTGAAATTTCGAAAAATCATATCTCCGAAAGTATTAGCTTGTTGGAGTTGAAAATGATATCAATGGATTTTTATGGTGAAACTGCATCTTTAAAAAAATTGAGTTTGAAATTTGTAATTTAAAAAAAAAATTTTTTTCGTTACTCCGAAACCATTTTGCCCAATAACAAACTTAACCGAGATATTTATCTCCCAAACCTATTCAGAAAATTTCAACTGCCTTGCTCATTCTGTTCCAAAGTTATTATAGAAACAAAATTTTAAAATTTTTGAATATTTTTTAAACACTTTACGGCAACCCAATCAATACAAAACTTCGCATGCATATAAAGGTCATTGTTTTACAATTTTATGCAAAATTTCAGTCAGACCGAGTGATCGGTTTCGGAAATATTCATAAAAAATGTTTGTACTAAAAACGGCCATAACTCCGAAACCGCTTGGTGGATTTCGCCCGTTAACGAACTCGTCCGAGATATTTACGCTCCAAAACTACCCTGTAAATTTCAATCCTCTAACTCCTTTCGATCGAGAGTTATCGTGTTAACGTACGGCCGGCCGGACAAAATCGATTTCGACCACGGATTCTTGATCAGTGAGTCGAACCAAATCGTTTAAGAACATTTCCAGCCAAAAAATCGAAAATTACAGACATTTGGGCCAATTGATAAGCACTCTGTTCCGAGGAACAAGAGCGCCAAAAAATGACATTTAAGTAACAATTTTTAAATTGGCATTCACCTGTACACAGTCTCGATTTCTGTAAAACTTTCGAATTTAGCTCCGAATATTCCAAATAATATGTCAACACGTTTATTGCAAAAGTCTCTTAAAACCTATATGTCAGGGTTCTGTTCGAAAATTAACTCCGTAGAGTAATATTTACTCCATTGCGTTCGAAAACTGAAAGGTTGAGTAAATTTTACTCTGTGACTGTCGTCCGAAAAGTCGGAGTATTCGACTCGGAGTTCATTTTACTCCTGTCAAAATTGACATAACTCATGGGAAGGAAAATCTAGTATCTTTGTCTAACTGTTTTATGAATGTTTTGTGATGTAATTTAATAGTTTTTATACTGCTCACAATATATATTTATGATTAGAGTTACATATATGTGAAGAAAACAATAATAATAGGATCTTTCTTAAACCAACATAACCTATTTTCTGATATTGGCACCTTCTGTCACTGTCAGTGTCAGTGTCAGAGTAACTCTAGAGTAAATCTGTCAAACCTTCAAAAACTCTACTCTACTCCGTGGAGTTAATTTTCGAACACAACTCAGATGGTCGGATGTATTTAGTAAAATGGCGAATGGGGCGCCATCATATCTGATGAATGATTTCAACAAATAATCTGGCAGATAGGTGATTTCGGTAATTGAAATGAAAAATTATACGAGTAAATATTTACATTTATTTATTTAATATTGTGATGCGTTTCGTCGACACAGCGACTTTATCAGACTACATCATTTCGTACTAAAACCGATGATCGATCGTAACAATTCATTTGATCTGATCCCGAAATAGAGCGCCACAGGTATAAGATGTGTGATCTCAAAGGAAGTGAAGATCGTAGATTGGCG
This sequence comes from Halyzia sedecimguttata, assembly GCA_937662695.2. Taxonomy (NCBI): domain Eukaryota; kingdom Metazoa; phylum Arthropoda; class Insecta; order Coleoptera; family Coccinellidae; genus Halyzia; species Halyzia sedecimguttata. The sequence continues at coordinate 99,610,625 of OW569413.2, read as the reverse complement.
TTAATCCAACAAGCACAGTGGTCGCGTCTTAGATGTCGTTTTGAATGACATCAAAAATGTACAGACTCATTCGAATATTCTCAGCTTGGTTCTGAAGTCACTACTGAACCCGTATTTTGTGTGGTAGTTAGGAATATAAACTGTTCCACAAGAGTTAGGGATAATCGTTTCAACTAAAATAACTGACATTCTGAAACCTCTGTTTGCGCTGAAAACGTAATTTAATATAGTTTTAGGTTCAAAACTATAAATGCACGTAAGTTTTTTGGTCTGCAACATATACAGGGTGATTATCAGAATAGGGTCAAATTTAACGACTTTTATTTCCGGACATTTTATTGTTTTTTTTTTGTCTTTTTATGCCTTCAATACAAGGTATGGCCACCACGGGCATCAATGACCGCCTGATATCTTCGTTGCATACTGTCAACGAGGGTATTGAGCATATCTTGAGGAATTTCATTCCATAAACGAGGCAGTAGTGCTTTGAGGTCATTCAATGTTTCTGGTGGAGGTTGGTGATCATCTAGTCTTCTTTGTAGCATATCCCATGCATGTTCTATGCAGTTTAAGTCTGGCGAATGCGGAGGTATTGGTAAATGTGGAATACCATGCTCGTCTCGCGCATTTTCTACTATTGCTGCACGATGTGGTCTTGCGTTATCGTCAAGAAATTGGAAAGCTTCACCAATTGCAGCATGAAAATCTGGCACTACGTTGTCAATGATATGTACCCTATAATGTAAAGCAGTCATATTGCCAGGACAAATGTGAAGGTCTGTACGCCCGTTGTAACATATCCCAGCCCATACCATAACAGAGCCTCCTCGAAATGGATGAACCTCTTGCACATGACGGCGATTTCGGGGTATATGCGGCATAGTCCATACCCTTATTCTTCGAGAATCTGAAAATCGACCGTATCTGGATTCATCTGTGAAAAGTACACTACGCCATTGGACGTTCAGATTAACATGCTGCCTGGCCCATTCTAATCTTTGTCGTTTATGCTCACGTGTTAACGGAACACCCCTCAATGGACGTCTAGAAGCCAGGTTAATCTCCCCCAAATGACGTCGGATGGTTTCAATGGAAATTTCTGGACCATTGGCATTTAAAAGTCGATTTCTCAGCATCCTACATGAAGAAAGAGATATCTCCTCGCCGAAATGGTGACAAAACAGTCTTGTGCGGGTGTTGTTTTTCTTGGTCCACCAACCCTATGTCTTTCCTGCATCGAACCTGTCTCATTCAACCTATTCCAGAGTCGCGATATCACACTTTGCTATACTTGAAATGTTTCTGCCACAGCAACTTGAGTGCGGCCACCCTGTAGCATACCGATAGCCCTATTAGCCTTGCGTTTGTTAATTTACGTCTTGGCATCTTAAGAAGCTCGTGAAATTTACTAAGTTCGATATCGCTAAGAGAATGACAATAAATTAACTGCATATTGAAATGCTAAATCCTACGAATAATGTGAAAAACTGCGAAACTCAAGAAAAAATTGGTTCAAGCCCTGTGGACAGGAGCTATTGGGCGCATGTTCATCTTCCTTGTGGCCCGTACTGACCAGTAAAGAAAAAAAGCAGTATCATGTTGAATACCTTAATATTATTCTGGAACTCAAATTTTCCATTACAATAATCTTCATCTAGCTTCTATTTAGTATCAATTCCTGTAGAACGTGATCATAATAAGTGTTTTCCATATAATAAAATGTGTTTGAACTTGGTATGTAGGAAATCTGACATCAATTATTGGAATTAATTGATTTGACAAACAGCCGTCAAATGAGGTAAATAGATTTTTGTGACGATTTTCTGTGACCATAGAACGTCAAAACACGCTGGAATGTGAATTTTAAGCAATATCTTCTGGAATTGAGATCGTATCGAACTGAAATTTTGCACACTCGTGTAGAATGCTTGATTTAACGTCGGTACAAATTTTTTTATTAAAAAATTTTCCAACTGCCCGATCCCAACAATACTTAGATAATATTATATCCATAAATTAAGCATTTCATTATTGCATTTCTTGAAATAGGTACCTTTTCAAGTCGATCAACATCGTCCTTCTTTCGACGTCTAAACTATGACTTGATTCTTTATGTTTATGTCTTTGAATTTGTTTTCGCTGGAATTCAAAGAGTTCATAGAATAATCGATGAAAATACTGAGAGAGACCCAGGAAATTTGACACATTTTGTCTTATATCTCCAGAAATTGGAATCGTATAGAGCCAAAATTTTGCACAATGTTGCAAAATACTACAATTGACGTTAGTACAAGTTTTTGTTACAATCTGATGAATAGTTCACGAAAACAAATTTTTTTTTCGAAAAAATTAAAAGCAATATTTTTTTAAAAATTACCAACATTTCGATCATAACAGAATTTTGCCAAAAGTTGCGCGTTTATATCCTCGAACTGACTACCAAGTTTCGATTCAATATCTTCTTTAGTTCCTGAAATATCAGGGAAATAACCTCAAAATTTGAAATGTCTATAACTTCTAAACCGTCCGGCCGATTTTGCCCGTTAACGAACTTAACCGTCGCATTTTGATCAGAAACCTACCCTGAAAGTTTGAAGTCGATAGGACCTTCGGTGCTCCTGTTATCGTGCCTACGGCCGGAAGGCCGGCCGGCCAGCCGGCCGGCTGGACGGCACCCTAAAATCTGACACCGGATTCGTGATCAGGGAGTCCGAATTAGTCTATTAGCCAATTTTCAGCTCGAAATTCGAAAATTACAGACATTTGGACGAAATGATAGGACGATGTTCCCCTAGAACATGCGCCCAAAAAGACGACCAGATGGTGAAAATATGCATTGAAATCGAATTAATAAGTTTTTATTGGCAGTTGATCATGTTTTTGATATTGTCTTTAAAATTTTACGCCCCTCAGAACAACTTAATATGATATACCTAACTCTTGTAGAGCAGTTTATTTGGAAGGATCCTGCAAATCTCAAGGCAAAGTTCTAGGAATTACTAATTTTCTATATTCTCCGAATTTAGGTATTAACCAAAATTATCCATTTATGATTACGTGAGTTAGATACTACAGGACTCCAGCATTATTCTTTAGTCCAATAATCTGTCGACGTTTAGATTATTCAGAAACCAATAGCTCTAGGCGACGTGGCATATCTATTGGAAGGAGTTGCTATACCATCGTTATTTTGTTAGTGTACAAATTCAGTTTTTTGCGCGTATGTTCTGGGGAACATACGCGTTATAGTTTTGCCCAAATGTGAAATTTAATTCTGTGGTGCCGTCCGGCCGGCCGTCCGGCCGTCCGTTGCCACGATAACTTGAGAACGGAAAGAGCTAGCGACTTGAAATTTTCAGGGTAGGTGGCGCATCCCAATACGACGGACAAGTTCGTTAATGGGTATAATCGGCCCAATGGTTTCCGAGTAATAATTTTGTTTTCAACCAAAATAAATCCGATCGAATTTTAAACTTGGTGAATAGTTGTAGAATATAGACCTAAGCACGTTTATGAAATTTTGTGAGAATCGTATCGCTAGAAAATTATTAAAAAATTATTAAAAAATATTTTTGTTGTCACGATAACCTGAGAACGGAAAGAGATAGCGGCTTGAAAATTTCAGGTTAGGTTGTGCATCTGAATGCGACATTTGAGTTTGTTTATGAGCATAATCGTCCAAACGGTTTTAGAGTTATAGCCATCTGAAATTTTCTGAAATTTGGATGTTTTTTGTTCCTCATTAACTCGAAGAATACAAAACCGATTGGATTCAAACATGGTGAATAGTTGTAGAATATAGACCTAAGCACGTTTATGAAATTTTGTGAGCATCGAATCGCTAGAAAATTATTAAGAAATTATTAAAAAATATTTTTGTTGTCACGATAACCTGAGAACGGAAAGAGATAGCGGCTTGAAAATTTCAGGTTAGGTTGTGCATCTGAATGCGACATTTGAGTTTGCTTATGAGCATAATCGTCCAAACGGTTTTAGAGTTATAGCCATCTGAAATTTTCTGAAATTTGGATGTTTTTTGTTCCTCATTAACTCGAAGAATACAAAACCGATTGGATTCAAACATGGTTATTAGTTGTAGAATGCCAACGCGAAAATTTTTGCAGAATTTCGTGAGGATGGTATAACTAGAAAATTCATAAAAAAATAATTAAAAATAATTGAAAAAAATTCTATATATCATAAACTATTCGTCCGGCATGGCTGAAATTTTGGGAGAGCCTGCAGAACCTAACTCTACTGCAGAATTCCAAGTTTGAACACGATCGGATCTATATTGTTGGAGAACCGAGCAGCCTTTTGTGAGTTCGGTAGGTGGATGCGAATCGTCGTATGATATGTTGTCTATGGTCGTATTTTTGCGAGAACCTCCAAAAATAAAATATGAATGTCATGATGACATATTATTATACATATATATTCATGGTAAAATCGTGTTATTTCATCACAAATCTATAGGAGATTAGATGATAGCCCTACATTAGTGGTCAGACCTGGTTTTGAAAGAGATCCTCCTTAGGAGGAGGCAACTAAATATTGAAGGGATTTCTATGAACAAGAGTGAATATCTTTGAGGAATAGAGAGGCGATTCTTCTTCAAGAGATCCATGTGCCTTCAGAGGAGTATATTTGCGAGAGGGGACCTTTGAATTTTGCAGAAGGCTTCTGATCTTGTAAGGTGAGAGGCTCATTTGTGGATATTAAATCTCGTGATGGGTAGAAAGGAATTCTAGGCCAGTTTTTCTATCACTAATGAGAATATATCTTTATGTAATAACGGGTGATTTTTTGAGAGCTTTTGGATTTGATTTGAAAAAAATTGGTTCAAGCACTGACGTGAAGTCAGAAGCTTTTGCGCGTATGTTCTATTGTCCATTCTTCTGTATTGGACACTTAATCGAATTTACCATGGTAAATTCGATTAAGGGTGTCCAATACAGAAGAATGGACAATAGAACATACGCGCAAATGCTTCTGACTTCACGTCAGTGCTTGAACCAATTTTTTTCAATACTTCGTGGCAAGTACTCAAGGGGACAACAGACTGTAAAGATAATTTATTCAAGGATATTTGAGGATTTTGTTTAACTCGTGTTCTCAGTTCTTCAACAACTTCTTGAGGAACATGAGATCTGTCGATTTTCCCTTGTTAAGGTTTCCAGTCTGCATGAGTCTGTTTATAACACCTCTGATGTCTGCTTTCAGAGATGATTCTAGAATATGAACATCAGGATATTTCGCCAGATATTCATTTTTACAAACCTCTACAGAGTAAATCCATTCAACATTGATTCATGTAACGTTGGCACTGCGACCTTTAGGGATATTCTGAGAATGGCTCCATGGGCCATTTTCTCTATCACTAGATGAAGTGGTGTGATATTTTTTATCATCTCAAGAGCCTTGGTAGGATAGGTTCCCATAGCTCCAGTAGTACACACAAAGGCCAGCCTTTGTACATTGTCGAGGGTTTTCCTCGTACTATGCTTGCTTGTTTTACTATTGAGTTAATAGGACATCACAATAAATGTGTTTTGTTATAAATTATAAGTCATTGCAGATTTAAATAATTTGAAACCTCAATTTTTAAAAGAATCTTAAGAATTGATAATAACTCAATATTGGCTGTCAGTTTAGAAATTCTATGATATAAACAGAACACAGGAAGTGAGAAGCGGCAAATAAAAATCCAAAGCCAACTGCGATGTTACAATCATTAATAAAGTCCCTGTATTTTGAAAATTTTAAAGGTTGGAAATGACATAGAAAAAGACGTCGTTTAGTGTCAATGTGCCAGCCAAATTGATGATTGAATGTCATGTCCAAACTCAAACCAATTTCGGCGTCACACATCATAAATTCGGCGTGGCCAATTTCAGGTCAATTGTAACCAAAATTGCATCAATTAAGTTCACACAGAGAGTTACATCAGCGCAAGGAAGAATATTCATTGTCTCAGAACCGATATAATTGTCAAATTTGGTTGATGCATCGGTTCGTAAAAACAATAGGAGAAGGGCTTGCGATTCGAAGGACCGGCCTGCATGGATATGGATTCGAATCTAATTAAGGCGGTTATCAAATATAACGTTATGGAAAAACATTCTGCTGTGTACAATTCGAAGAGTTCCGTCATATCCCTTTCATCGGTCGACGACGATGATGGTGAAAGGTCCTATTGTAAAGTATTATCATTTTGGATTCATTTTTTGCTTCCCTAGGTAGATTTATTACGATGGATTAGTACTTTTATTCTCAAATTGTAGCACTTTGTCCTTTTGGATGAACCTTAAATTAATTTCAATAATCGAGCAAAACTTGTCCTAAGTAGATCTTTTCTTCGAAACTACTGTACTAGTGCAAGTGGCCAATTTTTTCAATATTAGCCAAAGTCTGATTTCAAGTTTTCTGGCACGGTACTTTGTCACTGGAACGATCCGTGAAAGAGCCAGAAGTGATAGACCACGTGCTACAACACTATTAGAAGACCGTCTTCAACTCATTCGGTGAGAAGACAGCCTCCCAGCACTTGTAGGATGGACAGTCGTCTTCGAGATTCCACAGGCCACATGAACTTCAATTTCCTTAAGTACAGTCAGAAGACGTCTCCATGAATAAAATCTGACATCTAGACGCTAAGAAGAGTTCCCAGACTGGGCAATGGAGCGGGTAAACTGGCGAAATTAATAGCGATACGTTTTTCAATCGAAAATGGTCGCATTAAACATACTGATGAAGGATTCCTGATCAAATTTGATTATGTTCGCCCGTTCGTTTTTAAGCGTCATATTTTATGAATTAAATATCTTGGGTGCTATAATTTGCGTGGTTGCTTCAAAGCTCTATTGGGAAGACTGGCCTATAGGTTTCAGGAATATCTGGAAAAATATCGTTCCAATCAGGTTCAATTGACAAGTTATTTGAAATATCTTGGGGGCCCAATCACAATTTTCGAGATTGGCCATTTCACACTCTATACAGATAGCCTGGAACACAGTCTGACAACGCTGCAATTTATCGTCTCTTAGAGGCCAACTTCTTCAATGCGGTAGCGCGAGGTGTCGTATATTTCGAATTTAAAACTCTAATGAATTCATTGAATAGGTTTCCTTGCTTGGTATCTCTGGATGAATAAACTATTTGGGACCCTACTTGGTCAATATATATAATAACTCCATTTCATTCTGTACAACATTATTGCGATCAAGTTGAAATAGAAACCTAGGTAGTTGTTATTCAATTCATGCTTCAACAAGAACCACCAGTAGTTGTAGGGTCAACTATTGCCAAAAAAATTATAAAGTTAAATAAAATTCTCAAAATGAATATTTTTATATTTGTACATATATACCCTAACATAACAATCATAAGACTAATGAGGTAAGCTTATGAAAATTGTGTAATCATATTAGAGTTTGTCATTTATTGGTTCTTACCATAATGGTAAGTTTATGCTATCTCCAAATGTTTCTGTTTATTTTCCATTCTGTCGACATTAACACTGTTATTCGTACTTCCTACAATACTTTTCAAAAGTAAATATGCGAAAACAGACTAAAGTGAATTTAGAATGATTTTCGAATGTAAACAACAACTACAAGTATCTGTGTATTCTGAATAACAGTTCAATGCTACGAAGAGTAAATTCACATAAAATTATTTTTTGATCTTGAACTATGTAAAAATGTTGATAAATCTTGAATCTGAATCCCATTTAATTATATTTCTATAGCGAGAAAGCTGATTAGTAAGTTGAGACTATCTGCTCAGGGTTAGATCGAAAGGAAGAATCCATTTCAAATCACTGCAGGAAATCTGAACATTCTTAATGATTAATTTAAGATGAATAATGTCCTTATTGATTTCAACTGAAGCATCTACAGATGAAGACTTTTTGAAATAGAATAGATACCTATTATAAAAAAATAAATAGATTCTTTGAGCTTCTTGATGTCCAATCCAGATGTATCATTTTTTGTTGAAAAATTATTAGAAAGGTCATCAAAATCTTTTATAAAATCGGGAGAAATGAAAGTTCTATTTCACTCATATTTCTAGTCCATCTTGTTGTCTATAATCTCAACTGAAATGTACTCATCTCCAAGTAGAAATAAGCCGAAGAACACTGCAGTTCAATCACAGAACATAATAATATTACTGCATTGCACTAATTCACACCGTTATGCACAAAAACAGCATGAAATACCCGCGAAAAACAATACTGGTTAATTCCAGAATAAGAAGTAATCGTCCATTTACAATAACAAAACATTCGACTGAATCGCCTGGCGTACGACTGATAGCGGTGTTGCCATTTTATCATCTTCCGGGCTTGTTATGTATGGTCGGCTGAGGTAATTTTCGAAACCTCTGGGAAATCTATTATAGATATGCGTATCATTTTATCCGTATATTCATATTATGAACAATCTTGATTCGAACGTGCACTCATTATAGATTTTTCTTCAGATTCCTTAAGGTCTCCAGAGGGGCCTATGAGGGGCAGGTCAGTGAAGGAGTTCGAAGAACAGTTGTCAACCCTGAAGAAGGAGAATTTCAACTTGAAAATCCGTATCTATTTTTTGGAAGAACGAATGGGTGCCAACTTCAACTTGGACAAAGAAAATATACTCAAAAATAATGTTGAATTAATGGTGAGTTTTTCTGAAATTACGGCGAAAAGCAATTTGATCCAAGACTATCCGGATTCATTTGATATCTGCCAAAAATGTCCAGTATTTGATGGACATTAAACGTAAACGTTGAATATGCATTGCTAGGAACCTGAAGCGCAGCTGAAAAAATTGGTTCAAGCACTGACGGGAGCTTTTACGCGCATGATATATTGTCCTTATCCTGTATTGGACACTCCTAATAGAATTTACCATGGTAAATTCGGCTCCTCCCTTCACGTCAGTGCTTGAACCAATTTTTTCTTTCGTAATTTTTTAAAATTTTCTAGGGTTCTCACAAAATTCTACACATATTTTTATGTCGATATCCTACAACTAGTTACCAAGCTTCAATTCGATCGAGTCTATATTTTTTGAGTTATCGAGGAAATAATATTCCAGGTGGGTACAACTCCGTAACCGTTAGGTCGATTATGCCCAAAAATGAACTCAACTCTCCCATTCGTATGCGCAACCTACCCCGCAAATTGCAAGTCCCTACCTCCTTTCGTTCGAAAATTATCGAGGCAACGGTCACCCATCCACTGAACTCACATAAGGCTGCTCGGATTTCCAACAATATTCATAGATCCGATCATGTTCAAACTTGAAACTTGGCAGTAGGGTTAGGTTCTGAAGGCTGCCGCTAAATTTCAGCGATGTCGGACGAATAGTTTCTTATATATAAATTTTCTAGTGATACGATCCTTAGGAAATTTCGCAAGAATTGCCGCGTTGGCATTCTACAACTAATAACAATGTTTGAATGGATTGGTTTTGTATTTTTCGAGTTATTGAAGAAATAACAACCAAATTTCAGATGGGTATAACTCCAAAACCGTTTGGCTGATTATGCCTATAAACAAACTGAAATGTCGCATTCAGATGCACAACTTAACCTGAAAAGTTCAAGTCGCTATCTCTTTCCGTTCTCAAGTTATCGTGGCAACGGCCGGCCGGACAGAATCAAATTTGACTCAGAATTCTTCATCAGGGAGTCGAACTAATCGTTTGAATGCAAAATTATAACGCGATGTTCCCTAGAACGTACGCTCAAAAAGGCGATCTTTAAAATTTTTTATTATACATACAAGGTTTTCAAAGAGCTGGTGAACTTCAAATTGAAATAAAAAATTAAAGAATTGATGAAATATTTGTTTTGAATAAATTCAATGCTATTTATTTCACGAACTGAAAAGGATTTCTGGCATGTGACCACCTCGACTAATTATTACGAGGCACATCTGATCAGTCCAATATTTTACCACTTTTTCAAATAATTGAGGCCTTATTTCATCAATGGCTCGCTAAGTATTGTTTTCCGATGCTTCCAGAATTCTCTGCATGAACCATGGATTTAACATGACCTAAAACAAAATAATCAGAAGGCATTAAATCACACGATCTTGGAGGTCAATTGACACAACCATCTCTTGGAATGTTTTGACCAAATTGTTCCTTCAATAAATCGATGGTTTTGTTGGCGGTGATCCTGTTCATATGTTCTCAATGTTCAACTTTTGGACTGAACTCTGCATTCAGATGCACAAATGTCACACATTCAGATCAAATTTGACCCCGAATTCTTTATCAGGGAGTCGAACCCAATCGTTTGAGACCATTTTCAGCAAAAAATTACAGACATTTGGGCAAAACGATAACGCTATATGTTCCCCAAAACATGCGCTCAAAAATAGTATTGAGAAAATACGTCAAATTATTTCCTCATTTCACCTGTCTTTTATCAACGATGAAAATCATAAATAGTTTTTTCCCGGCATTCGTAATTAATCGGGCCATTTAACTCGTTCCTGAAATTCAAAGAATAAAGACCGCGGAAGTCTGCGAGAAACGCATACCTAAATTTCACAATCGCATTCCTGGAAGAAGGCCCACGCGTCTGGATTTATCACGTCGTTCGGATGTTTCAGCACAACCAACCACCCGTGAACTCGCGATTTTATGGAACAGGAAATCTGATATCATACGTCCGAAAGAATTGACACCTTGCAATTATTCCCACTGACAATTTTAATGGATCGAAGAGCATTCCGCAAGTCGGGATTCCGTGTTCTGAAGAGAGAATAATATGGAAAGAGCATTTGGCGTATTGAGTGTTGTAGAATTGGTTCTTGCATATGGCGAATACAGAAAGCGTAGAGTAACTTTTAAGAGTATTTAAACACTAAAAACTAACTAATATCCTTCCTAACACTATTATATAGCACACTAAAATATGTTTAAAACTCACAATGCAACGTAATGTTATACACAAAAAAAACTCCCGTTTTCCTTTCAAATCGGCTATAGGCGAAAGTAAACCCCTGCTAGAGGGTGCTTAAAATTTCAATATGGCTGCTATAAACCACATTAGTTAGGTTAGAATCATTCGCTTGGCGGGAGATCCATATTCAAATTTTTTAGCAAGGAATTTCAACTTTGAGATGAAACCACCCTATTTAAAAGAGAATATTAGTACAGAGACAACAAGTATTGGGTACCTTCATCATTAGTGCATGTTTTCATGTTATTTCCCCATTAAAATCTACTTCTATTTATTCTTAAATCAAAATTGAAACCATTCTAGTTCGAAAGATTTCCGTATGTCGTAGATGACTTCTCTTATGCGTCATTACAAGGCCGATTTAGGGTTATGTTATTGTTTTTGACTGATTTCGAGTGAGCTAAGACATACGTCAATCGAATTTGGTGAACACTTTTATATTTATTAATTATTTTGGAAATATACAATTTTGTTATGAAAACTTGATTCTAGATGGTTGAGAAAGGTTTACAGAACCTATTTGAACCAAAATAAACCTTAAGAAATTAGCCAAAGTATCTAAAAACAGGCGAGAAATTCGCGTAAATTTTAGGTCCATAAGAAATGCATGGGGAATTCAGTGCTCGGATCCACGGATGGATCGTAATTCAAATTTCCCGCCTAACCTAACTAATGTGGTCTATAGAGGTGAACAACAAACATTAACAGCTTCTGTTTGAATTGAAATCTCAGCTTTAAGTATTGTGAATAACTACTTTGTGTTTTAAATTGAGCTATTTTAAAAGTATCCGTCCTTACAATAGTAATGGCGAAATTTTGAGGAAGGAAGGTACCTTCTTGAAGTTGTTGGTTCAGAAGGTTCATGCGCATAATGGGAATATCAACGATTTTGTTCACATCCATAGCCAAGTTCAAATCAGTATGTTTCTCTATTTCAGTAGGCATAAGCTTGTTTAACCTAAGAAATAAAATTATTCATCTTATCTTAACAATATTCATTAAAAAAACATACCAATGCCCTTTTGACCTGTCAATAGGTGCCTTCTGAACAGTTAGAAATGGGAACTTTTTGCCCTGGGACCACATTTTTCTACATTCTCCTCCTCATATTTGCTGCTGTAAAATTCATAACAATGGCAATACTATTGTATTTAGTCATTTAATCACTCTTAACTCACCAATAGTGAAGTCAGAGTCTACAAAATGTAATGTAATTACCTTTCCAATTTTTGAAGCTTTTTTCCACTTCTCCTTCATTGTGTTATCTCTTGGAATGTAATTAAATGTTCAAAAATCGTATTTACTTGTAAATATTCTATCCACTCTTAACAAAAACCCTTAATTTTCCGAAACAAACACCGTCTAACCGCATAAAAATCACAATGAGAAAGTTTGTTGGTCACCGCTATTTATGTTCTTGAAATTTTCAATAGATGTCGCACCCTTTGTCAACTTTTCCGAATACGCTCCTTCCATATTATTCTCTATTCTATGGTTTAGGTTATTCTACAGGTTGTCCCCCTAATGCCGCAGCGGACGATATAACCGTAACGGTCAAAGTTTGGCAAAATGTTTTGATCCAAACTTGCATTACTCCATGAATAGCACAACCTAAAAATATTTTCGAATATATCAGGTGTCCCACAAAAGAGGAATAGTGGCTGACTTTGATTTTTCAAATGGGGCACACTATATTCAGTAGTATTTTTCAATTCTCTCGAACTACCACGCATTCTCCTTTATACTTCTCACATATTTTTGTTCAACAGTTTTCGAAATATTTATCATTTCGACAAAAAAAAATGATACATATAGGGGCTATGTTATCTAATTATATTTCACGAACCCTTGCACAGACCAATAACAGCTTTATATTGATTGAAAGACAAGACTTCAAAGAATCTTAGCCAGCTATAATAAAGCATCTCCAGCATATGAAGTGTCCACAAAAAGACTATCAACATGACGAATTTCAAGTCGATTTATCTTCATTTTTTCGAATGTTATGCATATTAATTTTTCATCATTGTAATCACAAAAAGTGAAGTAAAGTGAATAGTGATTACAATGGTGAAAAAAAAATTATATGCACTGCATTCGAAAAAATGAAGATAAATCGATTTGAAATTCGTCATGTTGATAGTCTTTTTGTGGACACTTCATATGCTGGAGATGCTTTATTAGGAGGATTGTCTTTCAATCCATATAAAGCTGTTATTGGTATGTGCAAGGGTTCGTGAAATATAATTAGATAACATAGCATCTACAAGTATCATTTTTTTGACAAGAATTTGACAGAATGACAAATATTCCGAAAACTGTTGAACTGAATTATAGTGTGTCCAATTTGAAAAATCAAAGTCACCCTATAACCCTCTTTTGTGGGACACCCGATATATTCGAAAATATTTTTAGGTTGTGCTATTCTTGGAGTAGGTAATGCAAGTTTACATCAAAAAATTTTTTTCAAATTTTGACCGTTACGCTTATATTGCCCACTGCGGCACTAGTGGGACGCCCTGTATATAGAGCATTGTCCATGACGTTATCACTCTGTGGTCACCATGTCAAAATAATCTCAGGACGGAGCAAACGAACCAATGTTCCATAAGAGCACGTGCATCATTCGAGCGAGTTTCCTGTGAAAAATAAGGTCTCAAGTTTTTCATGTTCAGGAAACAAAGTGCTCTATCATTTCGCGCAAATGTCTGTAATTTTCGATTTTTTCGCCGAAAATGGTCTGAAGCGATTAGGATCGACTCACTGAGATAGCGACTTGAAATTTTGATTCTGAACTCGCAGAAGGCTTCCAGGAACAAAAATAATACTTTCCCTATATTTCCAACAGTATAGATCCGATCAAGTTTAAATTTAGAACTTGGCTGTAAAATAAGGGTCTAAAATTTCAGTGGTTTCTAACCGATAGTTTTTGAGATACAGCATTTTTTTCTAGTCCTTCGGTCCTTTAATTTTAATTAGAAATATATTGATCTTTGAAAGATTATAATATACCTATTAGTTCATTGATACTTCATATTAATGAACATAACATGTATCTTCGACCCAAGTTAAGTTTGTTTTCATTTTTTCTATTGAATCGTTACAGATATTTATGTCCATATATTTTGTATTTATTTTATTTGATTTGCTATAAAGATTCTATTTTAATTTTTTAATGTTGTTAATGTTCAATATTTTTTCTTTAACCTAAGTTAGGACCCTAAAATAATCTCCCCCCGGGTCCGTATTTTAAAGTTACGCCACTGCTCCAAAGACAAATATTGCTTCATCTTCATGACTAGCTGCGTGTAGGAAAAGGAATGCTAGATCTACAAATTCGGATCAAAGATGATATTCAGATCGACAAATATTGATCTTTCCAATGTCGTATTTGTATTGCTGCATTAATGTTAAATTCCATTCAATGGTTTCTTCCATGTTTGATTGTTTCGATCTTCACTTGACGGAAATTCATCCTAATATCCATTGAACTAAAAACACTTTATTTATTATGCAGAAAGTGAACTCTCTAGTATTATCCAAGTACCTAGAAATATCACAAAAACTGAAATGTGTTTAACACTACAAAAGTATTCTAGATTCGATGTTTCTCTTACGGCTATTTATTGGTTTTAGGTTGAGATTGAGAGTCTGAAGAAGGAGCTGCAGGAGAAACACGAACTTCTTTGTCAGGCTGTAAAAGCGATGGACTTGGAAGAGGATGAATTCAAGAAAAATGCGCATGCCAAGAATGAAGAAATCATGGCTCTTAGACAAGAAATAGAAGAGTGCAAACTACAACTTCAAGTGAGCTTTAATTCATTGTGATCAAATGTGTACCTATAATATTATTTTTCTTCAGGACGGAAAATACGAGACCGACAACGATTCATCCCATAAAAGTTACCATTCTGAACCATTATTCTTCTCTTCCAAAAATGGTTCAATATCAGAATCTAGCAGTAAAATTAGAATGTTGCAAGATAGGATAGAATCTCTAGAGAATGAAGTAAGTAATGAATGAAAAGATTATAATTTTAAACTAAAATAACTCCGAAACCATCGCGCTGATATTGCCTATTTAAGAACTTGACCGTTGCATTTCTATCCACTCTGCAAATATCAGCTAACAAAGCTTAAATATAAAATTTCAAGTGTTTATCTCTAGTCTTTCTTTGAAATATTCTAATGAACGGTCTTCGTGAACCACCCCGTATATCACAGTTTTTGCAAGAGCCTTCTAAACCTTATTTTACAGCCTAGTTCTAGATTCAAACTCGATCAGATTTATATTATTGGAAGCATTGCGAAAGTGGAAGTGGTCGAAATGGATGCGATGAGGAGATCTTTGTGTGTTTCTAGGAGGGATCATAGAAGAAATGATGCCATAAAACAGCGAATGGGACTCACAGGCAGCATAATAGAGGAAATAGAATCAAGACAGCTGGTATGGTACGGACATATACAACGCCTGCCTGAGACAAGATTGCCTAATCAGATTATCGAATGGCAACTCGCTGCATCAAGAACGAGAGGAAGACCCAAACTGCAATGGCTAAGGACGGTCAGTAAGTCCATGAGTGAAAGGAATTTAAGACAGGACGACTGTGGAGATCGAAAGAGGCGTCGGACAACCTCGGAAGACGTTCTAAACCGACTAATAAATAAGGGGTCCGCCAAATAACTTTTTTTTTAAATGTAAAAAAAACTTCTGAATATTTTCTCAAATTTCTTTTTTTATTTGAAAGTACAATCCTTCCGGTTAATAATGGAAAATAATTTCATTCAAATGGCTGCCTCGGCTGGCCATGCAGTAGCCTACACGATCGGTCCAATTTTTAAGCACATTATCGATTGTGTGCAGCTGTATTTCACCAATGGTTCACGAATATTGTCCTTTAAAGCGTCAATTGTCTCTGGCTTGTCGGCGTTACACTTATCTTTAACGGCACCCCACAAATAATAGTACAACGGTGTCAAATAGCAGCTCAGAGGTGGCCAAACGACATCAGCTCTGCGGCTGATAATGCGATCTTCAAAAACAGGGCGCAAAACATCGAGTGCAGCTTCGGTTGTGTGGCACGAAGCGCCGTCCTGTTGAAACCAAATGTTGCCAATATCCTCCTCTTCAATTTTTGTCAACAAAAATTCGTTCAACATGGCCCGATAACGATCGCCATTGACTTTAACGGCCACTCCTTGCTCATTTTCAAAGAAAAATGGCCCAATTATGCCTCTGGACCAAAATCCGCACCAAACAGTGACTCGTTTTGGGTGTATCGGCTTTTCAATGTATGCGTTTGGGTTTTCTGTGCCCCAAATGCGGCAATTCTGCTTGTTTACATACCCGCCAAGATCAAAATGAGCTTCATCTGAAAAGATGATTTTTTTGGCAAAATTGACATCTTCTGTAAGTCGATCGCAGGTCCACTTAGCGAAGCGAAAACGCATCGGATGGTCAGTTGGCTTCAACTCCGGAACCAATTGGACTTTGTATGGCGTCATACCAAGGTCTTTATGCAAAATTCGTCTCAATGATGTCTCCGAAATGTGTAATTCTTGAGAACGACGGTGAATTAATGTTGATGGCGCTTCACGCACACTTTCTGCCACGTCAGCAATATTCACGGGGGTACGCCAGTTTCTTTCACTTTTTTCACAAGATAACGAACATACGGAGCTGACGGTGCATCTTTTCTTCCAAAATCCGTACGCAATTTTCGCACACATTCTACAACATTACCATGATTTTCAAAATAATGTCGCAATATTTCCCAGCGTTGTTCAAGCGTATACACAACCATATTCGTTCAGCGGAAGGATAAAACTAATTATCTGTCAAATCAGACATGAGCTAGTGTTACCATTCACGAAATAAGCACTAGTTGAAAAAAAAAAACCTTAGATGGCGGACCCTTTATATATTGCGAAAATATAAGAATAACTATTATCTGAAGAAAGTTAACACAGAATTGGGCAAGAGTTCTCCGCTGTACTCTCAAATTTAACAAACTACTTTTCAAAGATTGTGCTAAATTTCAAAGTTCAAGTTACTGTTAAAAAACCATCTACAATAACAACTTTGTCAGTTGATTTGTAGTTGTACTTTTAAATAAATAAAATAAATAAATAAATATTAGAATTATTTAACAATAACAATTATAATATACATTCGACAAGCGCGCAAAAATATCACCTAACCGCTGTTTTTGCTAATTCTTATAAAATTATTCGAATAACTTCTTGTAAAAGCACTGAGATCAGGAGCTTTGGCGCGCTTGTTCAAATTTATAGCTAGATCGGTCACCCATCCAGGTACTGAAATTGCTCAAGGCAGCTTGGCTTCCAGGAAAAAATTATATTTTCGCAATATATATTTATTAGCCGGCTTAGAACGTCTTCCGACGTTGTCCAACGCCTCTTTCGATCTCCACAGTCTTCCTGTATTAAATTCCTTTCACTCATGGACTTATTGACCGTCCTCAATTTCCTCTGTTTCTTGATGTAGCGAGTTGCCATTCAAGAATCTGTTTAGGCAATCTTGTCTCAGGCATGCGTTGTATATGACCGTACCATATCAGCTGTCTTGACTCTATTTCCTCTATTATGCTGCCTGTAAGTCCCATAAGCTGTTTTATGGTATCATTTTTTTCTTCTATGATCCCTCCTAGAAACACACAAAGATCTCCTCATCGCATCCATTTTGATCACTTCCCACTTTCACAATGCTTCCAACAACATAAATATGATCGAGTTTGAATCTAGAACTAGGCCTTAAAATAAGGTTATGAAGGCTCTTGCAAAAACTGTGATATACGGGGAGATCTACGAAGACCGTTCATTAGAATATTTCAAAGAAAGATAAACACTTGAAATTTCATACTTAAGCTTCGTTTGGAGAGATGAACTTGGAAAAAGATTCTTTCGATTTCCGGTTTCACCGGAAATGATACCAACTTTCGTTTTTTAAATGTAATACCCAGTTTTTTCATTGATAATCAGATTACTCATTGAATTCTACATTGTTTTAATGTGCCACTTACATATTATTCCCACAAAATTCGTGTGAAATCTGAAAAAACCCTTTGAATTTTCTCAAATATGACTTCATTCCAATGTTAATAACTTGTATATTTTTGCATGAAAATTCCTAATTTGCAGAAGACATACCAATGATTCTCCTTCGTTAATTAAAAATTCAATTGAACATACAGGGTTGATTTTGCTCTTTAACGAACTTCACCGGCGCATTTGGACTCCAAACATACACTGCAAATTTCAACTCTCTAACTCTGTTGAATTTAGAATTAAGGTTAAGGTTTCGTTTTCGGAGGTAAATTTAAACGGGTTAGCGAAATAAGAGAAGCAAACACAAACACAGACTAGATTTTTATTCACAACACAATCTATTTCACAATGGTACTTACTCGTCTTGGTTACACGTCGCGGAGATTCGAAAGAACTACCCGAACTACCTGAGAACTCCCTGAGAGCCACTTAGGAACTGCATGAGAACTTTCTAGGACAATCACGGTGTTGAAAGATTTGAGTGCCTTCGTGAAGGACATGCGTCGGACCGTCCTCTTCCTGATATTGAGATCCATTTTACGGTACGATTATTTCACCCAACACGAAATAAATTACCTCCGAATTCCGATACTAAGTCCTGTCACGGTCGCCAGATTTAACAAACTCATTGCATTCGAGAGTAATCGGCCAGATGGATAGAATTGAGTCTGAACTCGTAATCTTAATTACAGACATTTGGACAAATTGTTAGGAATTCTATTCAAGAGAACAAGCTCGCCAAAAATAGCAATAACAATTTATTCATCCTTCTATGAAACAATGTTAACATCGACATAATCAAATATCATTATTTTGCAGCTCATGCAGGAAAAAGAAAATAGTGCATCATTGCAAATGATATGGGACCAAGCCGATGTGATAAAATCCAAATATGAAGAATTACAGGCAGAAACGACTAGAAAAGATGAAACTATTAATGTTCTAAAGGAAGATTTGGAGGCTACAAAAGATTCATTTAGCAAATTATCTCTCCAAGTTAAAGAATTGGAAAATAATAGAGATACTTTCAAACTAGAATCGCAGAAGCTATCTCGACTCCTTCTGGAAAAATCCAAAGCTGCAGAGGAATCAGAAGAACTCCTCACTGAAATTAAGAGAAAGTATGCTAATTTGAAAGTGGACTATGAAAGTATTAGGCAGAAATCCGAAAGAACAAAGTTCATTGCCGATATGAAAGCCACTGAGCTGGAAGAGGAACTGGAAAAGCAGAAAAGTCGCGTTCAAGATCTCCAGAAGAAATTGGGTTCAACCAATCAGGAACTGAAAGAGAACCAAAATCTACTGGTGCCAAAGAGTCGGAACGGCAGGTCAATTGCTACAAATACTGACTGTGGTAATGTTTCAGTTTCGAACACAGCAACATCTCCTGGAGTATCGCAAGAGAATGCACTACGCGATGCACTAGATTCTAGGTCACCCTCAAAATCACCAGTTACATCCGAAACATTCGACTTCACTTCCATCTACAGGATATTGAACACCATCACATTCAAAAACAAACCACAGGTCAGTTAATTAGTTTCATAAAGCATTCAAGGGTTGTGTTCGAATATTAACTTCACGGAGTAGAGTAGAGTAGTTGAAGGTTTGACAGATTTACTCTGGAGTTTACTCTGACAGTGACAGAAGGTGCCAATATCGGAATATAGGTTATGTTGCTTTAAGAAAGAACCTATTTTTATTGTTTTCTTCACATATATGTAACTCTTATCATAAATATATATTGTGAGCAGTATTAAAACTATTAAATTACCTCACAGAACATTCATGAAACAGTGAGACAAAGATACGAGATTTTCTATCCCATGAGTTATGTCAATTTTGACAGGAGTAAAATGAGTCGAATACTCTGACATTTCGAAAGACAGTCATGGAGTAAAAATTTACCCCATCTTTCAGTTTTCGAACTCAATTTAGTAAATATTACTCTACGGAGTTAATATTCAAACACAACCAATGTGTAAATTATGATTAATAACGAGAAAATAATCAAATTTCTTCAAGCAATACATCAAAACGTTCAGTAATGGTCGATTTTTCTTATGCAGAGCCCGGTTAATACTTATCAATGTTGATATTTCCCATCAAAAAGCGATGTTTAATCAACACACAAAATTCCTCTTTACCTTTGCTTCGAAAACAAATAAAGTTGCTTTACTAAAATCACTATAACTTTCAACCAAAAACGTCAGATCGTAAATTTTGACAGCTACCTTTAGAAGGTGACGCCATCTGTGTGTCAGGTCCGGGAACGACGATTAGTAAGAACATGCTACACCTCCTCACTGGTTTCCTCACAGAGGCACTGCGCCCTTAGGAAGCATATGATGAGATTAGGGCTAGCAGAAACTGACGAGTGCAGATTCTGTATGGAGGAGGATGAAACTCCTGATCACCTGATAATGGAATGCCTCGCCATCTCAAAGCAACGCAAGGAATGCTTTGGGCAAGAAATCTGCAGGAGCGAAGACGTAGCCTCCTTGAAGCCACCCTAGATACTGGAGTTCATTAGAACTCTGGAACTGGAATGTGAACTGTAGGTGGTGATGACATCGACAGCTCTCAAGGGGGCACAATATAGCTTAAGGTCGCAGTGTAAAGTTACCCCCTACAACAATATACAATATACAGGGTGTCCCAAAAATACCACGCGAAAGTGACACTGGAGATAGATTGGCATTAGGTCTATCAGATAGCATCAACATGACCTCAGTAAAAGTCCGCTGGTTTTCAAGATATCACCACTGTTGCGTCCCATGACTTCACATGTTGGGAAGCGCTCATTTGTATTTCTAAACAAAGCAGCTCGCTTGTAAAACTTACATGTTTTGGGTTAACTGGTTTATTTTTGCATGGTTGGTCTCACCCTTGAAATTAATATTTTCCACGGAAAGATAATTGCAAGTAAAATATCTTGTAATACTTCAACCCTTGTAGAAGTATTTATGACCTATTTCCTGTGAAATATTGATAAAATGTATACAACAACTAACACATTGCCAGAGCTGTGAGTCCTTTGTCTAGATTCTAACCCATACAAAAATCTAGAATTTTCCGATTAGATCGCCACGGCTTTGGCTATTCACTAAATCGAGGGCGTAGATTCCGAATCTGTAATTAGTTTTTCCGTATCTCGATTAATTTTGGTAATATGGCGAAAAATCCGACTGATTAGTCCATTTTCCGGAGGTAGAGCCAGAAATTGCGACTTTCTTCGTCATTGCTCCGAAACTAATCGAGATACGGAAAATCTAATTACAGATTCGTGATCTGCGTACCCGATTTAGTGAATAACCAAAGCCGCTTCGACCTAATCGGAAAATTGTAGATTTTTGTATGTGTTGGATACTAGAGAACTTTTTGGTGTTTGACGGATTCGCTCATTACCTATTATTTTCCGAACGGATAGAGATACAGAAAAAATAGATACATAAATCTAAACGTCGTCCACCGACCAATCATCGGGGAATCATTGGATATCGAGATGTGAAAATCATAGATTTCGGACGGGAAAGAAGAATTTTCCTTCGATTCCGGGTCAAAAATATTTCTAAGTGCCGACCCAAAAAATTTTTTTCATGGTATATCGATACGGAGCTCGTGTCTAATTAAATCGAGGTCGCTGATCACGAATATGTAATTAGTTTTTCCCTAAGTGGCGTACTTTGGGAAAATTTTCACTTAAAGTGAAAACATTGACGAAAATAGGTCAATTTTGGAACTTTCCACCGCCCAAAAAAATCGGAGTAGGGTGTTGCTGATTTTTTACGTCATATTTGGATCCTTTATCTATCGAATCATCCGAACAATAAATGTCCAGGTCGTACGCTTCGGAAATTATGATTTTTTTTCCCGAGGGTCTATTTTTCGGAAAATTCTTTCCGCGATATTTCCTCGGAAAATTTTTGTAATGAATATCTGATGGTAGATTCGGAATCTACGGCCCCGAATCTATAAGAATAAGTACCCGTTTCATAGTTTTGCGTCAAAAAATTTTTCTCGAAAAATGGGATTTTTTTAAGGCTAATGTATTAAAAAATTGCCCAAATTCGACCGGTCTCTGATTTCGATGCAAATTACGTCATTTACTAATTCGGGACCGTAGATTACGAATATATGATCGGATTTTTCATTAGAGAATTTTCCGCGGAAATACCGCGAAATGAATTTTCCGAAAAACAGACCCTTGGGAAAAAAATCATAATTTCCGAATAGTACGGCCTGGACATTTTCTGTTTGGATTATTCAGTAGATAAAGGATCCATATATGAGGGCAAAAATCAACAACACCTTACTCCGATTTTTTTGGGCGGTGTGAACTTCCAAAATTGACCTATTTTCGTCCATTTTTTCACTCTAAGTGAAAATTTTCTCAAAGTACGCCACTTAGGGAAAAACTAATTGCATATTCGTGATCAGCGACCTCGATTTAACTAGACACGAGCTCCGTATCGATAAACCATGAAAAAAATTTTTTGGGTCGGCACTTAGAAATATTTTTGACCCGGAATCGAAGGAAAATTCTTCTTTCCCGTCCGAAATCTATAAATTTCATATCTCGATATCCAAATTTTCCCCGAAGATTGGTCGGTGGACGACGTTTAGATTTATGTATCTATTTCCTCTGTATCTCTATCCGTTCGGAAAATATTAGGAAATGAGTAAATCCGTCAAACGCCAAAAAGTTTTCTCTAGTATCTAACCCAGGGGTCACCAATTAGTTTCATTGGAGGTCCGTTCACAAAATCTGTATATCTGTCGCGGGTCGTTGATAGCATTATGATGGCATAAGAATTTGACTAGCAGTTAATCTAAATCCAATATCTATAATTAGTAAATAAAACGAAAAGTTATCTGATTTTTTTTAATCAAGAATACATGTTTTCTGGAAAAATGGTCCGCAAAAAAAAGGTTCGCGATCCGCATCCGGACCGCGGTCCGCCATTTGGTGACCCCTGGTCTAGACTATTCGAAGACCCCTAGTCTGTGAAAGTCGGACCGGTTTCCATATTACAAAACAATGAATGTGGGAGCGAGATAGCCGATAAGGGTTTTGGTTTTTTTAATAAGTAGCAATTCTGGTTCTGATTAAAAAAAATTGGTAGTGTTGTATCATTTTGAAAAGGGCATGAAATGGACCAGTTTTTGCGATTATTTGTCAATTCAGTCTGATAATATAAAATACAACAAGTTAGACATTTTTTGAAGGATTTTGTTCTAGTTGTCGGTGAAGTTATTACTTCATTGTTTAAAGCAACTATTCAGGATAGCCTAGGTAAAAAAAAACATGAGTTTGAAGTAATTTCTAGCAATGCTAGGCGATAAAAGAACGAAAACTGGAGATTTTTAAAAAATACTCAAAAGTGGTGATATCTCGAAAACCAGCGGACTACTGAGGTCATGTTGATGCTATCTGATAGACCTAATGCCAATCTATCTCCAGTGTCACTTTCGCGTGGTATTTTTGGGACACCCTGTATACAATTGCATATTGCATCTTTAATAATAATCAGAAAGTATATCCAGAATAGACATGTAGTTGATACAGTATTGTATTAATTGAATATTTCAGTAAAGGAAAAAATGGAAAGTTCTGTGATAATGAAACGAACACTTAGCTGAAGCTGATAGCTTGATGTTTAAATGAATAAAATAGTGTTGTATGGTAGCAGTTTTTTCAATTTGTCATGAACAATTCTGGAAGAATATGCTGAAGCGTTACTGTGGTGACTTAGCATAATTTTTTTATTGAATCGTCTCGAACAATAACTGTAGAACTGCCTCATAATTGTTCTACTTTTCTGCAAACATTCCTGGAGGATTTGTATACCGAAAATTCGTTGATTTATACTTCACCAAAATCACAAAATTAGTTGATATGGATTCAGATTAGGAAGAAAATTTATTGCCAGACGATATTAGTCAACATCAATTGTTGGATCAAAAATTGATACTGCAATGCTTAAGATGGCGCGAGGACACAGCAATAACCTGAACACAGTTGATCCTCGTCAAGCATTTGAAAATTCTCATCGGAAGGCTTATACAGGCTGGTCCACAAATTACAGACATTTGATCAAATTGATAGGCGCTCTGTTCAAATGAACGGTTTGTTTGAAGTTTAAATCCATGCAGAATCAGATGGTAGATGAAGTCCTGGTCTGTACTATTTCGATATGGTTTATGAGAACGTTTTGATGCCCTGAGATGTTAATACCTGCCATTTTATTCACCATCAAACTATGTATACTTATTTGTGGACCATCCTGTAGAGGTTTAGAAAAATGTATCATAACATAATAATCATCATAGGTGAATCACCAATCATTACTAAAACAATTCAAATCTCTCTTTATCCGATAGTTCATTGGATACTGACGTTATTTGTTCAAAAGTTAAATTTATTACACTCTGATATATTATATACGTTCAATTTCAGATAATGAGGCGGCTGGAAGAGTTGAAAGAAGTCCTTCATAAATCAGAACAGAAGATCATCCGTCTCAAAGCCCAAGAACTGAAAGCTTGTGCTCTCTTGAAAAATCTAATGCAATGCCACAAGAATGCAGAGGAACAGAACCAGATTCACCAGAAGAGGATAAAGCAGCTTGAGAAAGAACTTGAAGGTGTTGTTTCAAAACCTGAAGGGATACAATCCAGCAGCGCGAAACAAGAGGTATCTACCTATAAACCTAAAAAACTTACTTTTAGCGCTGCAACTCGTAATCTAACATCTTGACATCGTTTTGCTTCTGCTTCTTGCACTCTCTTTCATAATAGCCTAGAGATCATCAGATATCTTCAGCTCTATCACTACTTTCCTCCAGTTGATTAATTTTATTTTTACATATCATAATTTCAAAGTATTTTTATACAAATTTCCTGATCTGATTTTTCATATGGTCATGAAAATAATTTTAAAATCTTTAACTTTTTCAATTCAAACAGCTCTCTACTCTTGTAGACAAAATTCTTGTATATTAATAGTTGATTTTATTTTTTCTCATTTCGAATATTGATGATACTTAATAAAAAATAATAAACACCTGTGTCAAAGTTCATGAGGTCAAAATTCCTTTCTTTGAAATTGACGTATCATCATTCTTTCCATCAGCATGTATCATAATATTGTGTGGATTTCAGCAAATATTTATTAGATATGGTTTTTGCATGGCTTTTTTCTTCATTTTACAGGGTCTTTATAAATGATTGTAATATCACAGTTGAATTTGAATAATTCTTCTTCGTTCTTCGCACTCTGACCATTTTACAGGTCTTTGAAATTGACAGCCTCGATAATTGGATTGTCAGAAATTAAATTATGCGGATGGCATCGCGAATGTGAAGAGTATGAAGCGGCAAAATAAGAATATTTCAAAGCCAACTGCGATGCTACAAACATTTATACAGACCCTGTAGATAGATTTTCGAATTCATTGAATGGTAAGAATTGAACAATAAAAAATGTTTTGCATAGTTTAAACTTAAACATTCAACATTCAATTAAATTCTGAATTTCACTTGTGCATTAATAATTCCAAAAATAATGTTGCTACAAATAATTCTTATTTCAATACTAAATTTTCAATTAGAATAAAATAGAATGTATTGTGAAGTGGTATTGAAAACTAATTCGAATTTTAAACCAATAGTAAGTAAGAAATAAACACATTGTTGTATCATGTTTTAACAGAAATATATTTTATTTATTCATTATATCCAGGAACCCAAATAGATACATCTGTTAACCGGGGATTTCAAAATTCATAATGTACAGGGTGTTTCATTAACCATATTGTCCACTGTAGAAACCTACTCTCACCCAGATATAGGTTGTTTTATTTTAAATATGCAAAAATGATTTTAGCCCAAGGTTTTGACACCTTCCAATATTTTTTAGTTTAGTTTTTCGCCAATATCTCAAAAACTATTTGAGGTAATTCAAATTTGAAAAAGCATTCAAATAGAGGAGGAAATTTCCTAAAAATCGTCTCAACTGCCGGAATTGTAGGACCAATATTTATAATTTTCCTAGAGCGTTGAAAATACGTCCGAAAACGGGTACTCCGGCTTGCACATGCCTCGCCCCCTTCGTACCTTCGATGAATAAATATTATTTAAACTTATTAAATATGAAAAGAAAAAAT
Organism: Halyzia sedecimguttata; assembly: GCA_937662695.2. NCBI lineage: Eukaryota > Metazoa > Arthropoda > Insecta > Coleoptera > Coccinellidae > Halyzia > Halyzia sedecimguttata. The sequence goes on along the minus strand of OW569413.2, from coordinate 99,584,415 downwards.
TGAAAAATTCAGTTGCCTGCAGGATAGATCAATGAACAATAATCCGTGGTCCAAAAATGTTTATCGCGATTTTTCAATTAGTTATCCATTAGTTAATTAACATTTTTTTGTAGCACGAACATAAACATTGCAAGTATGTACGATAATTGTTAAACTATTAATCTGAGAATTTTCTCCTTTTTGTGGAGCTATTTTTCAAAGGTCTTAGAATAGATTCCTATTGGAAAATTTAAAAAAATGTTAATTTTCGTTATGTTATAAACAATTTACTTAAGTGAAAAATTATAAGTCTTCAATTTATAACTTTACTATTGATCCGTTTTCTTATGATCAGAAACTACTTAAAAATGATTTTCAATAATTATTGTCTCCTATTGTTTAAAAAATTGTTATAAACCAATGCGTTGTTTATGAGATTATTTGAAATTCTCTTTTAAAGAGATTTTTCTAATTTGAATTATCTCAGATAGTTTTTGTGTTATTGGCGAAAAATCAGACCCCCTTCTTTTTGCGCGCGTGTTCCGCAAGGAACAGCGTGCTATCATTTCGTCACAATGTCTGTATTTTTCGAATTTTTTTTCGAAAATGGTCTCAAACGATTGGGTTCGACTCCCTGATGAAGAATTCGAGGTCAAATTCAATTCTGTCCGTCCGGCCGGTCCGGCCGGCCGGTCCGGCCGGCCGGTCCGGCCGTTAGCACGATAACTCTCGAACGGAACGACTTAGAGCGTTGAAATTTGCAGGGTAGTTTCGTAGCGTAAATATCTCGGACAAGTTCGTTAACGGGCGAAATCGACCGAGCGGTTTCGGAGTTAAGGCCGTTTTTAATAAAAACGTTTTTTATGAATATTTCCGGAACCGATCACTCGATCTTTTTGAAATTTGGCATCAGATTGAAGAATCATGACCTTTATATGCCTGCGAAGTTTTGTGTTGAACGGACGGCCCTAAAGTGGCAAAAAAAATTTTTGAAAATTTGATAATTTTGTTTTCACGATAACTCGAAAAATACTGATCTGATTAAATTGAAACTCAGTAAATAGATGCAAAAGACCAAAGCAAACAGTTTTGCAAAATTTCGTGAAGATCACGTGACATGAAAAAAATAAAAAAATTACTACTATTTTGCGGAATACTTTGCTTTTAATGCCGAAACATATGTTTTTGAGGTTCATGCTGCCCTTTCCGGGCATTTTCCGTATTGCGCATGCCCAGATGAGAAGTCCTTTAACTGCTGTAGTTTTCGTCAGAGAGGATTGGGGTTTTGGGGTGGCGGATGCTATTCCTCCATAGAATTCAGATCCCTGATGAGGGTCTGCGCATGCGTAGATTAAAGATGCGATATCTTCCGAACCACTAGTGTTGGAGAATCGGAGTTTTTTGTAAGGTGTGTTATTTTGAGAGGACTTTTAGCCGCCAGTAGATTGCGCATGCGCAGAAGAGAAGTGACTGTTTTTGGGTTGGATGGGTTATGTTGGGAGTGCTGAGTCGATATTATGAGGTTTTAATAGAATATTCATAGCAATTCAGTGCAAGGACAAGTCAGTTTGGGGGATGTAGCGTTGTTTCCGAGTTAAAGTGTCCGTACCGTGGCCCTGGGGCTAATTTTGAAATTGATGTTACCCCTTACAGGCATTTTTCGTTATGCGCATGAGCAGACCATCAGTAATTTAACTGGTGGTGTTTTCGTCAGAGAGGATTAGGGTTTTGGGGTGGCGGATGCTATTCCTCTATAGAATCCCCTGTTGAGGGTCTGCGCATGCGTGGAATAAAGATGTGATATCTCCTGAACCACTAGTGTTGGAGAATCGGAGTTTTTTGTAAGGTGTGTTATTTTGAAAAGGACTTTTAGCCGCGAGTAGATTGCGCATGCGCAGAATAGAAGTGACTGTTTTTGGGTTGGATGGGTTATGTTGGGAGTGCTGAGACGATATTATGAGGTTTTAAAAGAATATTCATAGCAATTCAGTGCAAGGACAAGTCAGTTTGGGGGCTGTAGGGTTGCTTCAGAGTTAAAGTGTCCTTACCTTGGCCCTGGGGCTAATTTCGAAATGGATGCAACCCCTTACGGGCATTTTTCGTTATGCGCATGAGCAGACCATCAGTGATTTAACTGGTGGTGCTTTCGTCAGAGAGGATTGCGGTTTTGGGGTGGCGGATGCTTTTCCGCTGTAGAATCCCCTGGTGAGGGTCTGCGCATGCGTGGATTCAAGAAGCGATATCTCCTGAACCACTAGTGTTGGAGAATCGGAGTTTTTTGTGAGGTGTGTAATTTTGGGAGGACTTGCAGCCACGAGTATACTGCGCTTGCGCAGACGAGAAGTGAATGGTTTTGGGTTGTTTGGGTTATGTTGGGAGTAATGAGCCGATATTGTGAGGTTTTAAAAGAATATTCATGTCAATTCAGTGCACGGACACAAGTCAGTTTGGGGGAAATAGCGTTGTTTCCGATTTGAAATGTCTGTATGGTGGCCCTGAGGCGAATTTATAAATAACTATATTCGGTAGATCTATATTAAAATGCGTTCGGATTTGGAGAAGATACAATTTCGTCCCTAACGGAGGACCCACAACCGAATTTTTTTCTGATCTACGGTAAAACTAACAGCCAAACTGTATTGATAGCTATATTTGTTAAAGGAACTTGAAAAAAAAAAAAAAAGCACTGACGTGAAGTCAGTACTCTTTGGCGCGCGTGTTCACGGTGGCTAATTTGAATTGAATTATTCAAAATTTAACAGTGCTGTATCTAAGCTGCCATCAGGATAGAGTAACAAAGTTGGAAAAGAACACAAGTGACTCTCCTTAGTCGCACAAGCTCCTAGAAGATTTGGGAGGGTCAGTATAATCCTAATCATGTTTATAGCACGCGCGCAAAAGCAGATTGACTTAACAATGAAAGAAAAAGTGTAAAAATTCAATCTGCTTTGGCGCGCGTGCTATAAACATGATTAGGATTATACTGACCCTCCCAAATCTTCTAGGAGCTTGTGCGACTAAGGAGAGTCACTTGTGTTCTTTTCCAACTTTGTTACTCTATCCTGATGGCAGCTTAGATACAGCACTGTTAAATTTTGAATAATTCAATTCAAATTAGCCACCGTGAACACGCGCGCCAAAGAGTACTGACTTCACGTCAGTGCTTTTTTTTTTTTTTTTCACTTAATTGTTTATAACTACATATTGCAATTTTAGCGAGCGGTCTTAGCATTTTCTCAAAAACTATCCATATGCCATTACAATCGAAGTTTCAATCATAAGTTTCGGAGAATACGCAAAACTTTTTACCTAAAATGCACTTATTGACTAGATTCAGAGTTTCTGTGAACGTTACCTATAACATGTCTAAAACTGTTATCGTCTGAGGAACTGATGTTTGACATAAATCGAATCAGAATGATCATAAATCCCTTGTTATTTCTGAATAGCGCTACATGCAGGTACAAAACAAAATCGAACCAGTGCATACACCATAGTCATATTTTTCTTTGGTCGTTGGATATTTATGGAATTATCAAGATGAGTATGTGAATCATCTAATAGTTCAAATTGTGCAATTGGAATTTGAATGAAAATCAGGTGAATAAAGAGTGTTTCAATAAACAAGGATAGTGAAATATTTTTTTTGCGAATACTGAAATAAGCATCAAATCATAATAATTGAGTGAGTAAATAAGTGTCCCCAAACAATTTTCATTAGATGTCAAGTGCCAGAGGATACAGCTTTTGGTAAATATACAATGCGGATAAATTTATAGAGGAGAAAGTTCGTTTCTAAACGAACGACGTCGTTGACAGCCGCAAAAATTAAAATTGGTTCAAGCACTGACGTGAAGTCAGGAGCTTTTGCGTGCATGTTCTATTGTCCATTCATATCTATTGGACACTCTTAAGAGTCTTAGGGCCGATTCATATTATACTTCCCGCTCAGATCAGCTCAGCAAAATGATAAATCGATGTGTCCCCTAGAATTTGCGCGCAAAAAGTAGGATGTGTAAAGCATGCAGGTTTTTTCAAGCAATGGAATCCGGTCTAGAAATTCGGTTCGCAAGTATATTATAAACACGCAACCAAAAATTTTCTTTTTATTATATTTTCTTTTTTTGTTAGCTATCATAATTGGCGCTGCTGTGATTGTTTCTCTTTTGGGATTTAATGCATTTATATAATTATTAGAGATAACTGTAGTACTTAAGGTACTCATTTTGTACCTATAAATTTAGTTGTAATATTTTTTAAATTCAATTAGGTTATGTTTTCAAATCAGTTCAAAATAAGCTGTCGTCCGATTTCGTCATTCCATGAAAAGTATAGGAAGGGAAATTTTGAACGACAGCGTCGTTGCTTTTTAACGACAGAATCGTCTTATGAATTTTCGCCTTTACTCCTAAACAATTCGGCCGATTATGCCAATCATTAACGAACATAAAAATCGCATTCGGATGCGCAATCTAGACTGAAAATTTCAAATCGCAATCTCTTTCAGCTCTCAAGTTATCGTGAGGAACATAATATAATTTTGGAATTTTTCAAAAGCTTTCTATTGCTAATGAACTCACACAAGGCTGCTCGGATCTCCAACATTATGGATCCGATCATGCTCAAACTTAGAACTTGGCAGTAGAGTTAGGTTTTGAATGCTGTCGCCAAATTTCAGCGATGTCGGACGAATAGTTTCTGATATATAGAATTTTCTTCAATGATTTTTTGAAAATATTCTAATAATACGATCCTCAAGAAATTTTGCAAGAATTTTTGCGTTGTCATTCTACAACTAATAACCATGTTTGAATTGGATCGGTTTCGTATTTTTCGAGTTATTGAAGAAATAACAACCAAATTTCAGAGGGGTATAACTCCAAAACTCTTCGGCCGATTATGCCTATTAACGAACTCAAATGTTGCATTCGGATACTCAACCTACCCTGAAAATTTCAAATCGTTATCTCTTTGGGTCGATTATGCCAATCAACGAAATTGTCCGTCATATTGGGACGCGCCACCTACCCTGAAAAGTCGCTATCTCTATCCGTTCTGAAGTTATCGCGGCCGGACGGACATAATTAAATTTGATCTCGAATTCTTCATCAGGGAGTCCAACCCAATCGACCATTTTCTTAAAAAATTCGAAAATTACAGACATGTGAGCAACATATTTTGAAACCGAATAACTTACGACGACTTTTATCATTGGCAATCTTGAACTATGTTTTGGTGTATTGGAGAATCATCGAGAGTCGAATATTAAGCTCAGAATGTAAGGTGTTTCTACAGAATCGAAATAAACGAGATATAAATAATGTTGGTCGTATATACATAGGAATACTATTTATAACCTGCATGCATATACTCCTGTATTTGCAGCAGTCATATTTGAAACCACAAATAGAACTCTAGTTGGTACATTTGAGCCTGTGCTTTGAGATTTGTTGTTACAGGTATTTCGGTTCAATTCTTACATTCGTAGTTTACATTACTGAACTAGTTGTGGTTTGTAAAGGGTTTTTTGTATAATTTTTTTGCCTTTTTCTAACAAATTAACACAGAAAACACATGTATCATTTTCATTTTACATTTGCTATGTTTTGTAGTATTTGATGTTTAATAAAAGCATGCTTATGTTGAATTGGTTTTTATTTACCGCTTGGCCCTATTCGTTCTTCTAATTCAAATGAGTTTTGTGACTGAATTTTTTTGGTTTTCAATAGAAAGTGGATAATTCAAGAGATGAAGATGAGTTCAAGGCAATGGTCCAAATGTTAGAAAACAAAATACAGGTGAGTTTCCAAACGCTTCGTTAATGATGTAGGTTTATAGATTTTTATGATACTATTATTATACAGGGTGTCTCAGAATTAGTGGTCAATAATTCACCGCCGTATTCTATGATCAAAAAAATATTGCAGAAGTTCAAATAATTTTTCTTCGAAAAATTTTTCTCGGCGGGTCAACAGCACTTGACATTGAAATATAAACACAGTGTATGTTCAATTGAATTTTTAATTAACGAAGGAGACGCATTGACATGTTTTCTGATAGAACCTAGAAAATTAGGAATTTTCATGCAAAAATCTACAAGTTATTATCATTGGAATGAAACAACTGGGTATTACATTTAAAAAACTAAAGTTGATTTCATTTCCGGTGATACCTGAAGTCGAACGAATCTGAATTTTTTTCCAAGAATTCATCTCTCTTAACAAAGCTTAACTATAAAATTTCAAGTGTTTATCTCGGGTCTTTCTTTGAAGTATTCTAACGAATGGTCTTCGTGAATCATCCTGTATACTGTATCTATTATTCGGAATGCATCGATTTCTGCGTTATCTCTAATAAATTTGAAACGTGCTTTCATTTTGACAATTTGTCAATTTTCAAATTTCTATTCTAGAATTGGTAGGGAAATGATTTAAATACAATTTTATGAATTTTCAGATACTGGAGTTGACTTTGAAAGAGAAAGATATTCATATTGAATATATTGAGGCTCGTAATCTGGACTTGCAGAATAATATTCAAGCAAAAGAGAAAGATTTGATCCTTTTGGAAAGCAATATGTCATCTCAAACTGCCGAAAAAGCAGAAGGAGCAGCTGATGATACGTATTCTATATTGATAGAAGAAAAAAACAAAGAAATTGCAAAGTTGAATGAGGAACTGAGAAAGAGAACTCATGATTTACAAGCTGTAGTCAATCAAGAATTATGGCAAAAAAATAGAGAAATTGAAAAATTACAAATAAAATATAGAGAACTATTGGAAAACAAGGAAAAAGAAATGCTTGAACTCAAAGAAAGTTTCTCAACTTTATCGACACACTTGAACGAGATGAAAAATGAAAATGAAGAAAAACATGTCGAAAACACAAACTTGAAAATCGATATATCTGATTTGAATCTGCAATTACAGTTACTGAGAGAAAAAATTGGTGAAATAGGACTAATTTCAGACGACAAATTGGAAGTGGATATTATAATTTCTAGTTTGGACGAAATGAAAGATATTCAACAACAACTCGAAGATGTGAAACTCGAAAAAGAGAAACTTACGAAAAAAATACACGAACTAGATGGTGCAATGCAGATTTATGAAGTTTCATCTCATCACTTGCCACAAGAAGTGGAAAAATTGAAGAATAATTTGAAAACTAGTGAAGTATTAAGAATGCAAACTACCGAAGTCTGTCATATATTGAGAAAGCAGCTGGAAGAATTAGCTGTATTCTTAGATTCGCTCATGAAACACAAATCCGTTCTAGGATTTTTGGGCTCCACCCAGAATAGAAAATTGAGAGAAGCCATCGAACAAAGCCTGGATTTGTCGAAGTCATTGAATATGAGTCTTTCTATGAACCCGGAACAAAGTTTAATGCAGCTTTCAAACATAACCTCTCTACTAAATTGTTCTGATATTTCCAACATCACGATGAATGAAAATAGCAATCGATATTCATTCAGTATTATGCCGGACCAAGCTACTCTGACCTATCAGAGTCATCTGTTCAGAGTTCAGAATGAGAACCAAGACCAAAATAAATCCTTCATTGTCAAAGCTTTGCAAGATCAAATCGAAATGCTCCAACGTGAATTGAACATGAAAAATTGTGAATTAAATCGATTCAGGCGCGATTCAAGAAATGGCAAGGACTCAAGGTTGTCGTACAACAAGCCCAGAATATCGCCAAGTAAATTGAAAAATGCAGTAACATTCAGAAATAATCAGCATGATTCAGAATCTGAAGCATGGTCAGAACCAGATGTCAATGTCTCCAAAGCAAGAATAGGATTATTCAAGGAAGGTAACAAGGCCGTTCTTGGAGTTGACGAAATTCAATCCAGCGATTCGACAGACGAAAGTCTAACACAGTTGGACTACAAACGAGAAGATATTTTGAATGAATGTCAGATAACAATAACTAAATTGAGTAAGCAGGTACAAGAGCTCCAAGCTAAGCTCCAAGAAAAAGATAGTATTTTCATCGAACTGCAGGAAATTAACGAAACAAGCACTTTGCTCAGAGAAAAGAACAATCAGCTTTTAATTCAGGTGGAACAACTACAGAACGAGCTGGAAGAAGCCAAATCCGAGTTGACACATGGAAACCAATGCAAAATCCAAATTGAGGAGGAATTAGGATATCTTAAGGATCAAATTCATATGCTGGAGCTGTCCAAAAAGGAACTTGTAGACTCTCACAACATGAAAGATAAAGAGCTTTGTGACAAAATAAACAAGATGAAAGTCGAAAGAGAACAACTGGTGAATATGGCCACCGAATATGCAAATATCACGGAATCTGCAAGACAGGAAGTAATCGAACTTGAAGATAAATTAACACAATTGTCGATTGAAAAAGAAAGTATGGAAGTTAATATGAAGAACGAATACGAGAATAATTTAGTAAGAGAAGTAAAAAATATCGAAATGCAGTTGGCGGAAAAAATGCGTGTAACTGAAGCGAAGGCTATCGAACAAATAAATGGGATGACTAAAAAGATAACAGAATTAACTGAAAATTACGCAGAAAATTATGTAAGGAAGTCTGATATTGTCGAGAAAATGAACGAAATTGAAGATTTGAATTTGGAGTTGGAGGTATTGAGAGGAGCTCTGGAAAATACCAAAAAAGCTGCGGAGCTTTCTGAAAACCTTAAAAAAAATATGAAGGAAGAAATCAACGTCTTACATACGAAAATAAATCAAGTGAAACACCAATTGTCCACAGTTGTGCAAGAAAAAGACTTTCTGGAAAAAGAGCATGCAGAAGCAAATAAAAAGAATGCGAAACTTCAAGATAAGTACAATGATATTCAACAAGAATTAGTAATGGTGAAAGAAACTCATGAGAAGGATATGAATATGTTACATACTTATAAATCCAAATTGGAATTGAAAGTAAGTGAGTTGGAGTTCAGTAACGCAGACTTGCACAACAGATTGGTCAAGCTGCAGTCTGAAATACAAGAACAGAGTACCGCTACTCCACCTCCAGTCAGTACATCCCCATTTGTAGATGTCAACAAATCCATACCAATCAATCAAGTTTCTCCTTATAGTAGACAAATTTCAAACAATTCTCAGAGCTACATTTCTGAAGATGAAGTTAAAACAAGAAGCTTATTCTCTATTGTTGTACCTCAGAAATCTGTTGATTCGGAGAGAATTGAATCCAATGCTTCACCAGATTTGGGAATTGAGAGCGATCAAGGAAGGTTTTCCAGTCTAGAAGTGCAGACAAACGTTTCTCGGCCGTTGCAACAAACTATCGAGATAGCAGAATCCATGAACAATTTATTAGACGGCGATAATAATTCCATACAAGACTCTACATGTGGTAAGTTTTCCTAATCTTCATTATCTTTTTCATAACACTCAGGGACTTACAGGGTGTTTCTATCTCAATGTCAAAGTAAGTCATGACTAAAACCTCTAAATCCTTTTTTCAAATTAGAACCCAGTTTTTTATTGGTCAGCTGGAATATACGTTTAAAATAGTGATAATGAAAAATGGCGATACCGTTGTTAATAAATCAACAAGTCCAGAGCGTTCCTGCCAATAGGGTCTTCATAGTGGCTTCGTATAATTAATATACTAATGCATATATTTAACAAGTCAAATAAACCCCAGGGGATTTCATTGATTTGCCGAGAAGCCGATTAAAATCGAGCGAATGGTGGCATATGATTTTACGCTTCAAATTTTCACTGATGGGGAAAGGCTGAATTCCTTGTTTTGCCTCATAGGTGGCGTGGGCGTTCATGTATAATCGTCCAAGCCGGCTGTGAGAGGCTTAACACGGTTCAGTTTAGTTGAATTTGTTGGGAAGCTACAGAGTACTGATGAAGGCCAAGACGCCAGAAACGCGTCTGCTCTTGCTTCTCGGCTGATCAATGAAATCCCCTGGGGTTTATTTGACTTGTGAAATATATGCATAAGTATATTAATTATACGAAGTCATTATGAAGACCCATTTGGCAGGAACGCTCTGGACTTGTTGATTTAAAAATAGTGTATTTCTTATAATACATACTACTTCTTTACTTACCGAATATCTCGGGAAATAAGCATTTTAGAGCAGCATGTAGTATGTATTATAGAAAATACACTATTTTTGGGCGCATGTTCTAGGGGAACATCGTCCTATCATTTCGTCCAAATGTCTGTAATTTTCGAATTTCGAGCTGAAAATTGGCTAATAGACTAATTCGGACTCCCTGATCACGAATCCGGTGTCAGATTTTTGGGTGCCGTCCGGCCGGCCGGCCGGCCGGCCGTAGGCACGATAACAGGAGCACCGAAGGTCCTATCGACTTCAAACTTTCAGGGTAGGTTTCTGATCAAAATGCGACGGTTAAGTTCGTTAACGGGCAAAATCGGCCGGACGGTTTAGGAGTTATAGACATTTCAAATTTTGAGGTTATTTCCCTGATATTTCAGGAACTAAAGAAGATGTTGAATCGAAACTTGGTAGTCAGTTCGAGGATATAAACGCGCAACTTTTGGCAAAATTCTGTTATGATCGAAATGTTGGTAACTTTTAAAAAAATATTTCTTTTAATTTTTTCGAAAAAAAAATTTTTTTTTCGTGAACTATTCATCAGATTGCAACAAAAACTTGTACTAACGTCAATTGTAGTATTTTGCAACATTGTGCAAAATTTTGGCTCTATACGATTTCAATTTCTGGAGATATAAGACAAAATGTGTCAAATTTCCTGGGTCTCTCTCAGTATTTTCATCGATTATTATATAATAATCTCAATAATATTAAGGTATTCAACATGATACTGCTTTTTTTCTTTACTGGTCAGTACGGGCCACAAGGAAGATGAACATGCGCCCAATAGCTCCTGTCCACAGGGCTTGAACCAATTTTTTTCACGTAGATTCCAGCTGACCAATAAAAAAATGGGTTCTCATTTGAAAAAAATGAGTTTTGAGGTTTTTGCCATGACTGACTTTGACATTGAAATAGAAACACCCCGAATGTTCAATTGAATTTTTAATTAACGAAAGAGAAGCATTGGTATGTCTTCTGATTGAAGCTAGAAAATTAGGAATTTTCATGCAAAAATCTACAAGTTATTAACATTGGAATGAAGCCCTATTTGAGAAAATTTAAAGGGTTTTTTCAGATTCGCACCAATTTTCTGAGAATAATATGTGACACATTAAAACAAGGTAGAATTCAATGGGTAATCCTATTATCAATGAAAATACAGGGTATTACATTTTTTTGGTATCATTTCCGGTGAAATGGGAAGTCGAACGAATCTGAAATTTTCTCCAAGAATTCATCTCTCTTAACAAAGCTTAACTACAAAATTTCAAGTGTTTATCTTGAATCACCCTTTATATTGCTTCTGACAAATATCCTGTGCTTCTAACGCAAAATCAATTTTCAAAATAATTAATTTATTATTTTATAGATATTTTTCAGAGTTTGGGAGGGAAAACCTAGAAAGTAACAATTTAGTTATGAATTTACCTCCCAAAGTATCTTTAAATGATTATTTAAAACAATATCAGTATCAATATCAATATCTATCAGAAATGAATTTAATTATTGACAAATGCAGCTCTAATATTCATTTTCAAACGCACTTGAATAATCAGTTTATTTAAAAATATGCCAAAATATGTCTTTATTTCCGAAAAAAACAAATGATGTCTCTCCTTCAGTTCTCAGATATGAAAAATAAATGCGAATTGGCTTGAAATTGGCCTTATTACTCAATCTCATTCAAGAGTCTCTTCTGAATATTATTCGGAGAATTATTTACTTAAACTTCAAATAAATATTCTGTGGGATAAAAATGTATGTATTTATGAAAATTATTCTCCTTACAGATAATAAATCGTGCTATGAAAAATCCCTGGAATTGACTCAGGAGAACAATAATTTGAAGAAAAAGCTTCTGAAGACACGAAAGGCGCTGGAGGATACGGTGACACAGCTAACATTAGCTAATCAACGTAAAAAATTAGTGGAGAAGAATATTTGCCGACAAATTCACAAGACTTCCCAAGTTTTACGTGAAGCAAAAGCAAACCTTGACTCAGGTTCTGAGACTGACTTTCATAAGAAATAAATAAATAATGTGTATTTTTGTTTAATACTGATATTTTTAGATCATATTTCTTGGAATGTGATATTTCCTGAGTTCTATTGAAACTACTTAAATTTTAGTGTAGTTAACTCATTCTGATGATTTTTTATTATAGAAGATGTATGTATTAATTTCGAAAATATTGTGATACAGAATGAAGATAATGTACATTTTTCAGAATATGTATATAATGAAAGTTAAAATAGATTTTTAATTTTTTTAGACAAACCATTTCATTGAATATTTCCTGTCCATTATTTTACTGTTTCACTGTACAGGTTGAGTTTTTAAGATGTACATTTATATTTATTTTTCTCATAAGACTTTTCATTTGCCTCATTCGGCTCAGACAAAAATATATAAGCGCTTAAAGATTTCACAATGTGCGTATACATTCCTGCAGTACACGGCTTCATGTCTATGCCTCCGTTCATAACATGTCATTCGAAGACAATAAATTATTCATGCCTTTGATTTTGAATGAAAAGCAAGAGTGGTAAAGCCAGGTGCAAGGTCTTTCTAACTCAGAGGCGGATCCATAAAAATAGTGGAATCTCACGAAATTTTATGAATTTATCAAACGTTCAAAAATTTATATATTGACTTAAGCTCAACTTTATCTTTTTTTTTTTTTGTTAATTTCTCATAGTTTTGTGAATCAGCGAGTCCTGTGGAAGTAGGAAAAGAATGATAATTAGGCATCATCGTTATAGAAAACTTCACACCAAAATTTAATTCATTCGGAGTAACCATTTCAAAGCTTCAAAAAAAACATTTCTTCTTTTTATTCAAAAGATGTTTTTTTCTTTTGAAGCTTCGACAAATTTTCTATAACTATGCTATATTTTCTAATTATCATTGTTTTCCATCTTCTACTGGTTTCCTAGTTATAGACTCACCGATTCATAAAACTATGAGAAAGTGAAAAAAATTGAGAAAAGCACCGACGTGAAGTCGGCAGTTTTTGCGCTTTTGTCCTATTTCTATTCACGCCTCACACACTCTCTCGAAATACTGCATAAACCTTCAAGTTGTTCACGTAAACACGTGAGAAAATGCATGGGAATTCAAATAAAAAAAAAATCGTGAATTTACTAAGCTGAGATTCGAACCAGAATCTCCTGCGCAGCAGGCGGACATTCTAACATCTTGGCCATCGAAGTGTTGTAACAATCTTGAGATTTATAGGATTTTTAATTTCAGAAAAATTAGTACAATTCCCATATTGAATTGTAAAATGTAACAATTTTGGCATTCTCGTTCCTCGGAACAGAGTGCTTATTAATTTGCCCAAATGACTGTAATTTTCGAATTTTTGGCTCAAAATGGTCTCAAACGTTTTGGTTCGACTCACTGATCAAGAATCCGTGGTCAAAATCGATTCTGTCCGGCCGTTCGTTAACACGATAACTCTCGAACGGAATGAGCTGAGCTTTACCGTTGAAATTTTCAGAGTAAGTTGGATAGGTAAATATCTCGGCAAAATCGGCCTGGCGGTTTCGCAAAAAAATTTTTTTTTTACATAACAAATTTCAAAATCATTTTTTTTTAATGCAGTTTCATCATAAGAAATATGAATAAATTCATTGATATCTTCCTCAACTCTAACAAACTGATACAAAATTTAAATAATTAATCGTTTTTATTGGAGATATTCTGAACCCAATTTGATTAGGTATCTCACCAAAGAATATATTTTCATCATCATACAGATTATCCACGGGCATTATATAATCACCCCCCCCCCCGAAATGTTATTTTTCTCTCTCAAAAAAAAATTTTTTGCGGTAGAAAGTGACCCTTACACCCCCAAAACCCCCCCCGAAATTAATTCCTGGCTACGCCCTTGCCTCAAAGGTTATTTCATTGGTCATTTTGCATTCAATCATAAGTACTTTGTTTTCTAGAACAGGAGGTGTATTTTATATGAAGAATAATGAACCAGAAATAATTTTGACATTTATCTCTCATAGGAAAATAAGATGACATGTAATAACACATATCATATAATAATTCATGGATAGAATAATTAAGTACAGCATTCTGTGAAAACATAGAAAAGTACGATTCATTATTGAAGTTTCGAAAAATCATATCTCCGAAAGTATTAGCTGGTTAGAGTTGAAAATGATATCAATGGATTTTTATGGTGAAACTGCATCTTAGAAAAAATTGAATTTGAAATTTGTAATGTAAAAACAAATTTTTTTTTCGTTACTCCGAAACCATCTGACCGATTTTACCCAATAACGAACTCAACCGAGATATTTATCTCCCAAACCTACTTTGAAAACTTCAACTGCCCAGCTCATTCTGCTCGAGAGTTATTGTAGAAACAAAATATATATTTTTTTACACTTTACGGCAATCTGATCAATTTAAAACTTTGCAAGCATATGAAGGTCATTATTCTACAATTTGATGCTAAATTTCAGATAGATCAAGTAATCGGTTTCGAAAATATTCATAAAAAATGTTTTTACTAAAGACGGCCATTACTCCGAAACCGCTTGGTGGATTCGCCCGTTAACGAACTCATCCGAGATATTTACGCTCCAAACCTACACTGCAAATTTCAATCTTCTAACTCCTTTCGTTCGAGAGTTATCGTGTTAACGGCCGGACAGAATCGATTTCGACCACGGATTCTTGATCAGTGAGTCGAACCAAATCGTTGTAGACCATTTTCAGTAAAAAATTCGAAAATTACAGACATTTGGGCAAATTGATAAGCACTCTGTTCACTACTCGTGTTTTATAAAATTGTGGGCAGTAAATAAGTTCACGTCGGGGCTCCTGATGCATATTTCGTCATCATTCGGATCATCGGATGACACGTGCTATGCCGGTCGGTCATCATTATATTGTTTTGATTTCATTTGTTATCATCAAACGCTTGCCGAATAGTACAGAATAGTTGAATAATTCAAGTGTTTGAGAAAATGTATACGGAACGAAGTAAATTGTTACAGAATTGTGGCAAACCGAGACGAGAAAGCGTTTTCATGAGCAGGGAAGAACTTTCAAAACTAAGTGACAGTCCTGATAATGCCTCTGGTACGTATATTCGCATTATCATAATTTCTCGCAATTGAATTTTCAATGCTGAGCTTTGTTGAGTTGATATAATATCATCATATGTATTGGCAAGTTCAATTCGTGTTCTCCAGAAATGTTTTTCTTTGATAGTAACATATAAGTGACTTAAAATGTCTTATAACTTACATGTTGTATACCTTACCTAAATTATTTGGATCGCCAAAATCACTTAGATATCAAACACCATTTTCATTGACGAAAAGCAAACAATAACAATAATAGTTATGTACCAAGGACGAAAAACAGTCTATTATAAATAGTCGAGTCTGCATCCGAGTCGAGTCGAGTCTGTATCCGAGGCTCCGCCTCGGATAGCAACCAGGCGAGACAACAGACAGTTAGATAATGATTCAAAACGCAATTATAGCGTAAACTATTGTCAGCCAGTAGACTTAGACAAAAGTCCTGGAACTGTGAATGTCTGCAAAACAATATTTAAATACACGCCATCTATGAGTAATCAGTTCATACAAAATGCAATAGATAAACACGATAAGACCACTGGTATATCTATAAAAAAGATTTGAGAGGTCATCTTATTCATATCAACCAGAATACAGATTAATTCAACATAGTATCACAAGGTGTGCGTGATAACATTTTTTAAGCCTTTGGGGTCCCATTACTCGATAAAAGACTCGAATGAAGTTTACCTGGCTGCTGATGACTTGAAATTTTCCATTATGTTTAAATTGTACCAGACATGGGCATATAACAGTGACATTACTGAGAGAGCAAACGTATTCTGACAGTGCCGAGGTATAGTGAGCAAAGAAATTAATATAGCTTTTTGTTTGTTCAAAAAATGGGTTCAAGCCCTGTGGACAGGAGCTTTCTGGCGCTCTTGTTCAAACAGACAAATTATATCTCCGACAGTATTGGTTTCTCAGAGTTGGGAATTATATCAATGGATTCTTATGGAAGAACTTCATCTTAGCAGAAATTGAATTCAAACATCATAGAATTTAAATTCAACAAGAGTGCCAAAAATTATCAATCCAAAACCAATAGACGAATTCTACCCAACAACGAACTCATCAGAGATTCCTCAATTCTATGATGAACGATAATATATATTCTTTCCTCAAATCCACTCTAATACTCCAATACACCAATATCCCAGTTTTGTTTTTACTGGAGATATTCTGAACACAATATTATTAACTTACCATTCCCATCATCATATGGATTGACCATCGGCATGAAAATATCAACCAACAAAAAGTATGATATCATATTATAATTCTCATAATTCTACGATTGCTGAAATGAATTACACAATGTCATGTCTCAGGAAAATAAGTTGACGTTATGTCAATTCATACATTTATACAATTATATCATTCTGTGAAAACGTAGATATACGATTTATTATTGAAATTTTGAAAAATCATATCTCCGAAAGTATTACCTTGTTAGTGTTAAAAATGATATCAAAGGATTCTTATGGTAAAACTGCTTATTGAAAAAAAAATAATTTGGAATTTGTCATGTAAAAAAAAATATTTTTTTTTTGTTACTCCGAAACCATCTGTCCGATTTTGCCCAGTAACGAACTTAGCCGAGATATTCATCTCACAAACCTACTCTGAAAATTTCAACTGTCTAGCTCATTCCGTTCGAGAGTTATCGTGCCTTAATCAGTGAGTCGAACCAAATCGTTTAAGACCATTTTCATCGAAATATTCGAAAATTACAGACATTTGGGCAAATTGATAAGCATTATTGAAAGGTTTTTTTCTGGGTTTTCTCTCCCAAACTATAGTTGTTTCTTCGTTGATGTTGTTTCGTTGTTGTTTGTTAGGCAACATTGTTCAATTGATTGCTTCTGACAAATATCTTGTGTTTCTTACGCAGAAGCAAATCACAAAATAATTAATTTTTATTTTATAGATATTTTTCAGAGTTTGGGAGAGAAAACCCAGAAAAAACCTTTCAATAATGAGTATACCTCTCACAGTATCCTTTAAGGATTACTTAAATTGATAAGCACTCTGTTCCGAGGAACAAGAGCACCAAAAACGGATCCATGTGATTTATATTGGTGTCTCATGTACCGCATTAAAAAATAATCCTTTTGTTCAGATGAATGCACAGAATGACTATAGTCGGCATATAAGAAATATAATTTTTCACGAGATCTTTGAAGAAACAAAATTAATGCCATATGTACCCCCCGAAACTGTAACCTCAGTCCCCAGCTACATTCGATTTCATTTTCATACAAAGTCAGGCCCCATCGCACAATAGAACGGTACAAAATACGCATATGTGGGGTTTCTTTGGACGAGCAATCTCAAACAGAATTGATCCAACTCTTAGACTTTATATACACACATCGTCAAAATTGTTGCACCCTCTTAAGTGCAATAATATTTCGAGTAAAGAAGCGTACCTACTACAAAAAGAAAAATATTCAAATCGGCTGAACTAAATTTTAAAGGAACAGGCAAAACAAACTTGAATGAAAAATAGTGCGTCATAAAATGATTGCTTTTCATACAAAATCTAGAAGAAAAGCAATTTACAGAGGAATCAACTATAATTCATTAATATTCGGTATGTCATCCGAATGTTTTTTTACATACATCGTTACAACGTATTTTGCATGAAGATTTAGGTCTTAAGGCTTATAAAGTTCAGTTAACACAAGAACCCAAGCCGGCCGATCATCAACAACGTCGTGTCTTTGCTGATTGGGTCGTTGAATTGAAATGCATGAAAATGATCCGGAATTCCATCGAAAAATCATCTTGAGTGATGAGGCCCATTTCCACCTCGGTGGAAATTCCACATCTGGGGCTCGGAAAACCCAAGAGCTATTGTTGAAAACCCTCTCTATCCTCAACGTGTGACTGTTTGGTGCGGTTTATGGTCCGGCGGAGTTATTGGACCTTACTTTTTCGAAAGTGAGGCTGGTGCAACAGTTACGGAGAATGGATTGCGCTATCGAGAGATGATTAATGATTTTTTTTATGGCCGGAATTGGATGGTATTGATCTGGACAACGTTTACTTTCAACAAGACGGCGCTACGTGCCACACAAGCAACGAAACCATTGATCTTTTGCGGGAAAAGTTTCCAGACCGTGTTATCTCTCGAAGAGGTGATCACAATTGGCCACCGAGATCTTGTGATTTAACACCTTGCGACTTCTTCCTTTGGGGCCACGTGAAAGAGAAGGTCTAGGCCAATAGCCCAGCGTCGATTCAAGACCTCAAAGATGGAATTCGTGAGGCTATCGAGGACATAGGGCAGCCACTTTGCGATTTGGTTATGGAAAATTTCATTAAAAGGATATGGTCCTGTAAGCGTGGTCGTGGTGGTCATTTGCCTGATGTTATTTTCCACTATTAACGGCATAGCTTCTTCTTTGTAATGAAATAAACATCCGATCATTTATATTGAAAAATGGCATTTTTCTTTGAATATCGAAATAACACCTCTTATTGGAAAACCCTTTATGAGAGTTTGTAAATAAGTCGAAACGCTTCGAAAAAATGTATAGTTACTATAGGTTCTTTCGTCTGTTTCTTGGTGTAGTGTAATCTACACTGCACTCTGAATCAGCTGATTTTCAGTGCAGTAACGCAAACGAATGAAAAATACACTGAATTACTGAAATAAGGTTTGTTTATCAAACGTCAAAAACATTGGTTATTATTTTTGTTCAGCCATCAATCTGATGGATATGAATCCCATACTGTAGTAATCTACCTTCCCTGACGGCTTTTTCAAAAAAATTAACAGTAAATTTATCGTCTGAAAAATCAATTGGTGAAAAAAATCAACATAATAATTTCCGAATAGCATTACCGTTTCTCAACGTATTAATTATTTCTTCATCCTCCTGACCTTATTGCAAATTTTAAATTTGATAATACCCATTTTAAAGAAGAGATCAAAGTTCCCAGACAACAAATATTTTCATAACAAGTCAATTATTGGCGCCTTCTTTTTGCCGTAACATTAACCATAACCCTACATTCTGTTTTGAGTGCATTTCACACCTCCTTTCGACCAGGTGCAGATAAACTACACTTCGTGTACACTGGTGTAAATCCAATAAGCAAACTAATACTAATATCGAGTGTAAATTACACCGAGTGTAGGAAAGTGCTACAATTTCTATGCAAACGAAAGGATATATGTAGGTAGTGACCTCTGCTCTTTTTTGGCTCGTCTTGGCGGAGGCATTACCATGCCCCCAGATGAATTGATAAAAATATCAATCTATTTAATTTTCAATTAACTAAATGAGTGCGAATTTTCTCATTATGTGCCCCCCTTGTCCTGAAAAGTTGCAATGATGCAGATAGAGATTTTTGCCATTTTGCCCAAATGTCTGTAGTTTCAGAATTTTTTGCCGAAAATGGTCTCAAATGATTGGGTTCGTTCCCTGATGAAGAATTCGAGGTCAAATTCGATTCTGTCCGGCCGGCCGGTCGGCCGTTGCTACGATAGCTTGAGGACTCAAAGAGATAGCGACTTGAAATTTTTAGGGTAGGTAGCGCATCCCAATACGACGGACACCTTCGTTAATGGGCATAATCGTCCCAATGGTTTCTGAGTAATAATTGTGTTTTCAACACATATAAATATCCGATCGAATTGAAACTTGAATATAAACCTAACGACGATTGTGAAATTTTGTGAGAATCGTATCACTAAAAAATCTTTAAAAAACTACTGAAACACATAATTTGTGTCACGATAAACTGAGAAACGGAGATATAGCGACTAGGAATTTTCAGGTTACATTGTGCATCTCAATGCGATATTTCAGTTTGTTTATAGGTATAATCGGCCAAACGGTTTTGGATATATACCCATCTGAAACTTGGTTGTCATTTCCTCAATAACTCGAACAATACAAAACCGATCCAATTCAAACATGGTGATTAGTTGTAGATTGCCGACACAAAAATTCCTGCAATTTTGTAAGGATGGTATCACTAGAAAATTTTAAAAAAATTATTAAAAATCATTGAAAGAAGTTCTATATATCAGAAACTATTCGTCGAACATCGCTGCAATTTTATGACAGCCTTCAGAACCTAACTCTACTGCCAAGTTCCAAGTTTGAACACGATCGGATCTATATTGTTGGAGATCCGAGCTGCCTTGTGTGAGTTCAGTAGCTGGATTGCTGACCATTGCCTCGATAACTTTCGAACGAAAGGAGACAGGGAGTTCGT
Source organism: Halyzia sedecimguttata (assembly GCA_937662695.2). Lineage (NCBI taxonomy): Eukaryota > Metazoa > Arthropoda > Insecta > Coleoptera > Coccinellidae > Halyzia > Halyzia sedecimguttata. Next base: position 99,564,007 of record OW569413.2, on the reverse strand, counting down.
TTTTAGGCATAATCGGCCCAACGGTTTCGGAGTTATATCCGTATTATTTTCTCGATAACTCAAAAGATATAGACTCGATATAGAGACGTGTGAGAACATTTGTGAAATTTTGTGAGAACCGTACATCTATAGAAAATTTGTTTAAGCACAGACGTAAAGTTTGGAGCTTTTGAGCGCATGTTCTATTGTCCATTCTCCTGTATTGGACACCCTTAATCGAATTTACCACGGTAAATTCGACTTCACGTCAGTGCTTGTTTAATAATTTTACTTTGCACCCGTCGATATATTTCGAATCTCTAGCAAACGAAAAAATGCCTGATGCGCGCGATGCCTTCCGCGACATATGGAAATCTAGAAATTAGATATCCGTTCATAATCAATGAAGGCAAACAGGAGAGGTGTAAAAGGTGGAACGTCTCATCGATTTATTCATTACGGAGGTGGGTCATCAGTTATCAGAAACTTTAGTTGTGAGTTGTTAGCTAATCCGTTAGGTTCTCATTTGATCAGAACCTGTGGTTTGCGCGCTATTCCTCACCCGCCTAGCAAGCGCGCAAAATCATTCTCGATTTCAATTCAACACGTTCGGAAGTTAACGAGTTTAGTTTATATTCAGTCGGTTTCCGTCTCCTTCCGATTCACCTGTTCATGAGTGATTTGAAGTTTGAACGAATAAAACATTTCATATAAGTTTCAAACACGTCATTTCTATCCGAAAACCTTGTTCTGTTTGTTTGTGAGTGTTTGTCTTGTATGATTCTGTGATTTTCCCTTTCAAATTTCGGTTTATTAACTGTGCTTTCAACTCCATCGAAAACTGAGGTGTTTATCTTTTCGAATATAATATTATGGAGAATGAGAATGGGTTCAGACCCAAATATTCCAACCATAATGAAAATAAATGGCAATCGTTGCAGAAAACCATATATGATTCCAGCAAAAATGAATTTTTTGGAAGAACACCGAAAAGTTGGGGTAAGATTTTTCGATTTCCATAAATGTTTCGTACTATCTCATTGTGTTTGTTGAAATATTATAAAAGATTAAAAAAGTTGCGAAAATATAGAAATCGGACGCGTTATTCAATAAAACGAATTGGAAAACGCAAAAAGTTTATGTAACCTCTAAAATAGTTGTCAAAGATTATTATGGTACTTATCCTTAATGATTACAGAGTATAGACGCTTATTTGCTCGCTTTGTAGGAAATGTGGACTGTAGGTATGTATAAGTTACTGCACGTTCCATGTATTTAAGATCTCAGAATAATCACTCGATTTTCTAAAAATAACAGCCAAATATTTTACTGACAAAAATAGATTGCGGGTTGGAATTGAAGTTTCCATGAATCATTGGAAATAAATTGTGGATTCCTTCATTCCTTGTGAATATTCAGAAAAATGAAAATGTGAATTACATATTAGTTTTCCCCGACATTTCACTTTTGGCTTTTGACAGAAGTTTAATGAGCGTCCTAGAAAGTCTTCATCTGGCTGGCACAAACATTTTTGGCGCTCTAGTTCTTCGGAACTGAGTGCTTATCAATTTGCCCAAATGTCTGTAATTTTCGAATTTTTGGCTGAAAATGGCCTCAAATGATTTGGTTCGACTCACTGATGAAGAATCCGAGGACGAAATCGATTCTGTCCGGCCGGTCCGGCCGTTGGCACGATAACTTTCGAACGAAAGGAGTTAGAGGATTGAAATTTGCAAGACGGGTTTGGAGCGTAAATATCTCGGACAAGTTCATAAATGGGCGAAATCCATCAAGCTGTTTCGGAGTTATGGCCGATTTTAGTAAAACACATTTTTTATGAATATTTCCGAAACCGATCACTCGATCTGTCTGAAATTTAGCATCAAATTGTAGAATCATGACCTTTGTAGGCATGTGAAGTTTTGTATTGACCAGGTTACCGCAAAGTGTCAAAAAAAAATTTAAAAATTTAAAAAATTCATTTTCTACAATAACTCTCGAACGGAATGAGCTAGGCAGTTGAAATTTTCAGAGTAGGTTAGGGAGATGAATATTTCGGTTAATTTCGTTATTGGGCAAAAAAGGCTAGATGGTTTCGGAGAAACGAAAAAAAAATTTTTTTTTTAAGCAACAAATTTCAAAGTTCAATTTTATTTAAGATGCAGTTTCACCATTAAAATCCATCGATATCATTTTACTCCAACAAGCGAATACTTTCGGAGATATGATTTTTCTAAATTTCAATAATGAATCGTACTTCTATGTTTTCACAGAATGCTATAATTATTCTATCTAAGCTTTATTATATGATCTGTGTTCATACTCGTACATTTCATCCTGTTCTATAAGAGAGAGTCAAATTCATTTCAGCAATTTTAATTTGATTTCTTCCATGGTGCAGTTCTTATTCTCAGATTGCTAATTTACTCTTGATAAATAAACTATTATTTTAATTGAATTTCCTTTATGATGCAGTTCTATCATAAAAATACATTGATATAATTCCCAACTCTGAGAAACCAATACTTTCGGAGATATAATTTGTCTGTTTGAACTAGAGCGCCAGAAAGCTCCTGTCCACAGGGCTTGAACACATTTTTTAATTATAATTTTTAATCATTGCTCATATTGATTTTACTGTTCTGGAGAAAGATAGGTAACTAGTTCAGTAGGTACCTTTTTTTTAAGTGGAGCTGATATTACCACTATATTTTGGCTCTTCAATTTATTTTGTGAACTGAAATTAATTAAGTGTTTTAACTTATTCGTCTGTTTTTGTGAACAATCTCATACTCAACAATGTGAACAATCTCAAACAATATAATATATGAATAATACATTTCATACCATTTTAATGATAGACTTCAGTGACAACTATGATCACAAAATTTTAGTTCTATTGGAATTGAAATACGAACAAACTTACGCCTTAAGTAACTGCAGGATACGATATTCACGAAATTCCGCAAAAATTAGTGGATCGGCATTGTACAAATAGTCACCGAGTTTTCATTGAATCAGATTCGTATATTTTCAGTTATAGAAGTAATAACAACAACATTTCAGATGAGAATAACTCCAAAAAAAATTGGCTGATTATGCCAATTAATGAACTTGAATGTCGCATACGTATGCGCAATCTATCCTGAGAATTGCAAGTCGCTATCTTTTCCCGTTCTCGACTTATCGTGAGATAAATAATATTTTTTTGTACTTTTCTAAAATTTTCTAGTAGTCCGGTCCTCCGGTTCCTCACAAAATTCCACACACGTCTTTATGTCGATATTCTACAACTAGTTACTAAGATTTTTTTTTTAGTTATAGAGAAAATAATATTTCAGATCGGTATAACTTCGAAACCGTTGGGCCGATTGTACCTCAACTGTCCCATTCTTATGCGCAACCTACCCTGAAAATTGCAAGTCCCTATGTCTTTTCGTTCGAAAGTTGTCAAGGCAATGGTCACCCATCCAGCTACTGAACTCACACAAGGCTGCTCTAATCTCCGACAATAAAGTTCCGATCGTGTTCAAACTTGGAACTTGACAGTAGAGTTAGGTTTTGAAGGCTCTCGCCTTCAGTGAAGCCAGATGAATAGTTCTTGATATATAGATTTTTTTTCAATGATTTTCAAGGCTCTCCCGTTCTCAGGTTATCGTGACATAAATAATAATTTTTAATAATTTTTTTCAAATGTTCTAGTGATACGATTCTCACAAAATTTCACAAACTTCTTTGTGTCCGTATTCTACAACTAGCTACCAAGTTTCAATTCGATCGGATCTGTATTGGTTGATGACAAAATTATTACTCTGAAATCGTTGGGCAGATTATGCCCATTAACGAACTTGTCCGTCGTATTTGGACGCGCCACATACCCTGAAAATTTCAAGTCGCTATCTTTTTCCGTTCTCAAGTTATCGTGGTAACGGCAGGCCGGACATAATCAAATTTGACCTCGAATTCCTCATCAGGGTGTCGAACCCAATCGTTTGAGACCATTTCCGTCGAAAAATTCGAAAATTACAGGCAAAATGATGTTTCCAGAACATACGCGCAAAAAATATTGAATTCACCACTGACTATTCAATGAAACTGTTCGATGTAAATTCATATCTGAAAAACTATGGATTTTAGTTTCAGTTCACAAAAATTTCAATTAGTTTCGAGATCCTCAAGAAAAGTCTCAAGAAAATTCTGTGATTCTTTTAATTCCCGCAAAATGTCAGTTTTTTTATCCTTTCCTAAAGAAAAGGAATATCATTTTTTATTCATCTAGACCCTGAAATACGCCTACCCTTAGATAGAAGGTACATCACCTTTTCGTAGGGATGATTGTTCAGTTGCTATGGGCAGCAATAAGTTATGTTTATGTTCACCATTTCAGAGCCAAATAGTCGTTGAATGAGTAAGCTCATAATAACTAAGACTAAAACAAATGTAAAAGGTTTTCTTCTGGGTTTTCTCTCCCAAACTGTGAAAAATATTTATAAAATAAAAATTAACTATTTTGTGATTTGCTTCTGCGTAAGAATCACAAGATATTTGTCAGAAGCAATCAATTGAACAATGTTGCCTAACAAACAACAACGAAACAAAAAATATTAAATGCACCACTGAATATTCAATGAAATTGAATTCATCAAAAAATTTCTTGAAGAAAATGGATATCCGAGGCAATTGATAAATACATGTATCATGAATTTAGATAGAAGAACAAATGATCAAGAACAACAAAATAATCAACAGGTACCACAGAATAATCAACAAGAACATCAACCCAATATGTTGAATGTGATCCCTTATGTTCGTGGAGTTTCTGAAAGAATTAGAAGAATTGGTTCTAAGTTCAATATAAGAACCGTCTTCAAAACACAAAATGATCTTAGGTCTTTATTAACGAAAACAAAACCCATAAATGAAAAACAAAAATAAAAAACTGTGTACATAATATTCCTTCTATTTGTGGTAAATCATACACAGGAGAAACATCAAGACCACTAGAAGTAAGAAAGTCAGAGCATAAGAATAACTTGAGAAATAGAGACTACAGAAATCAAAAATAGCAGAACATGTATGTATAATCCAAGGAGATCACATGATGGATTGGAGTAATACAAAGATTCTAATGACAGAACCTGATTATATTAAAAGGAAACTTAAGGAGTCAACTTGTATAATATTGAACAGAGAATGCAATTTTGCAAATTGCTCAATTGGTATTGACCATATTTGGCTAAATTTATTGAAAAAGGAGTTGGAACTTTGAAATTTCTTCGCAAAGTAAAACTATGTTAGCTATGATTTTCAAATACTGTCAATATGACAATGCTTGAATTTCACAATAACTATTGTCTATGATAACTATCAACAAAATAATTCTAAAGATTTTCATTAAGCGTCTGCCGAAGGAGTCTGATATAGACTCCGAAACGTTACGATATAGTTGTTTCTTCGTTGATGTTGTTTCGTTGTTGTTTGTTAGACAACATTGTTCAATTGATTGTTTCTGACAAATATCTTGTGTTTCTTACGCAGAAGCAAATCACAAAATAATAAATTTTTATTTTATAGATATTTTGGGAGAGTTTGGGAGAGAAATCCCAGAAGAAAACCTTTTAATAATGAGTATACCTCCCACAGTATCCTTTAATGATTACTTAAAACAAATGTATCTACATATATTATCCAACAACAGAGATCGAAGGTATAAGCAAAATCTTTATGTTTTTCCATGAAAGTATATTATCAGCTGATGCTGACGTCATGGAACTATGATCTATTATTTATTCCAATTTTGAAATCTACGTCTATGAATGGACAGTATAAATTTCACTGGTTCTATTATTCGTAAATAATAAGTGATACAAATTAAATGAATTATTTTCATATCAGATCAATCTTCAGTAAACATTAACGGATTTCTGGTTATTCTAAACTTAAGTGTTTTATAGTTTGTGGTTGTATCGCATTTCCTATGTACGATACCATTTCGATAGCCCGGATGTCAGTTTGTGGGAATGACTGTCGGCTACGTTCGTCATTACATAATATCTGATAGATAGGTAGGTAAGTCAATGCTACTCTATCCTCTATCAAATGAACACGAAGAACAGTCTTTTATTAGCTTTGTTCCTACAGCGGCCAAAACCGTACAGTGAACGGTCCACACTCCACGGACGGTGGTGTAAAGGCATTCCTTTTACATAGTGTCCGACCGAAACTGGTATTTCAGCCGAAACCGAAACCGAACTTTCGGCCAGGGTCTCAGTTTCGGCCGAAACCGAAACCGAAACCGAAACTTTATATTTCATACTGAATTCTACTGTATTTTTTACAATTTTACTCGCATATACATAAAAATAGTTAAGGAGTGTTAAATAAAAAAAAAAATTGGTTCAAGCCCTGTGGACAGGAGCTATTGGGCGCATGTTCATCTTCCTTGTGGCCCGTACTGACCAGTAAAAAAAAAAAGCAGTATCATGTTGAATACCTTAATATTATTGAGATTATTATATAATAATCGATGAAAATACTGAGAGAGACCCAGGAAATTTGACACATTTTGTCTTATATCTCCAGAAATTGAAATCGTATAGAGCCAAAATTTTGCACAATGTTGTAAAATACTACAATTGACGTTAGTACAAGTTTTTGTTGCAATCTGATGAATAGTTCACGAAAAATAAATTTTTTTTTCGAAAAAATTAAAAGAAATATTTTTTTAAAAATTACTAACATTTCGATCATAACAGAATTTTGCCAAAAGTTGCGCGTTTATATCCTCGAACTGACTACCAAGTTTCGATTCAACATCATCTTTAGTTCCTGAAATATCAGGGAAATAACCTCAAAATTTTAAATGTCTATAACTCCTAAACCGTCCGGCCGATTTTGCCCGTTAACGAACTTAACCGTCGCATTTTGATCAGAAACCTACCCTGAAAGTTTGAAGTCGATAGGACCTTCGGTGCTCCTGTTATCGTGCCTACGGCCGGAAGGCCGGCCGGCCTGCCGGCCGGCCGGACGGCACCCTAAAATCTGACACCGGATTCGTGATCAGGGAGTCCGAATTAGTCTATTAGCCAATTTTCAGCTCGAAATTCGAAAATTACAGACATTTGGACGAAATGATAGGACGATGTTCCCCTAGAACATACGCCCAATAAAAAGACATTTTTTTTGAGATCTTTATTTATTATTTTGGTATTACCAAGTTATCAAAATAATCAGTCGAAGTATACAGGGTGATTCCAAATCAGAAGTGAACCTTAGAGGAGGTGTTAGTATGGATCATTTGCTGTGGTTTGAGCCATTTTTATTGAGGACCAAAAATCAACGGTTTCCGTGATATTTGAGTACTGGTTCTGTTGATAAAGAATTAGTATGATTTGAAAGTGGATATAAGAAGCAAATAGAGGAAAATAACGAATTCAATATTTTTTTGTTGCAACTAAGCTCGAAATTACATTAGAAAATGTATTCATAAATTATGTTCCACCATTCCACTGGATAATTCACGAACATTCAAGTTTCGGCCCGGCCGAAAGTTTCGGCCATTTTGGGCCGAAACCGAAACTAAGGCCGAAACTAGATTTCTTGGCCTAAACTGGCCGAAACCGAAACCGAACTTTCGGTCGGACACTACTTTTAAACCACCGCGCAGTCCGTGGACCGTACACTGTAGGTACGTTTTCGGCCGTTGTATACGAACAAACCTATAGATTTAAGTATACGAAACGGTTCCTTCAAAATAATTTCAATTATGTCTTCAAGTTTGCAAGTTTTTGGCGCTCTTGTCTCTCGGAATAGAGTGCTTATCAATTTGCCCAAATGTAATTTTTTGGATGAAAATAGTCTTAAACGATTTGGTTCGACTCACTGATCAAGAATCCGTGGTCAAAATCGATTCTGTCCGGCCTTTCAGTCGATCGATTCTATATTGTTGGATGTATTGCCAAAATATCGAAATATTATAACTATAACTATTACAGTGTACTGGTCAGGGCCGTATATAGGGCGTGGCAAAGGTGGCACTCGCCACGGGCGAAAGGTCCACAGGGGCCCCAAAAAATATAAAAGGATAGAAGCACCAAGCAAAATAATTCGAAAGACTACACAGAGCAGAGTGAGATGAATTGACGTTATTTCTTAATTTCAGTCTTCGTCACTTAGCTTTCATTATTATTTAATAATGAGGTAAGATTTCAAATAATTAAATTGACTACTATATTATACTGCTAAGTTTGAGAATGTATCACGGTGTGGAGTAGAGAAAAGAAGATTGAAAGTCACGTGGTAAACGGATTGAATAGATATTCTCGTTTTCACTCGATCCACAATAAAAGAACACAAAGTAGAGCGAAGAGAGCAAATTAAAGGACGTCGCAGAGTAAAAAGATCAAATCTATGCATTTATCGAACATTTGAAAATATTGTATAAAATATTGAGATTAGGGTTTTGCGAAAGTGGAAGGGGATGATAGCAAAGTTGAAAATTTATATTATTTTCGGACCAATTTATTAGCAAAAAAAACGGATTGCATAAAAAATTGTATTCTCAATCAAAAATCAAACCATGATTTAGGTTTTTCATTTATTTGAGTTGGGTTGTTCAAATTTATTCAAAACTATAATATCATGGGTTAATCGACATTGAGTATTGAATTATTCATCAATGATCAAAATTTTTCTACCAACAAATATTCGTCTGAAAATAATAAATAACATTTTTGCGCGCATGTTCTAGGGAACATCGCGTCATCATTTTGCCCAAATGTCAGTAATTTTCGAATTTTCTGCACTCTCTGATGAAGAATTTGAAGTCAAATTTGATTATGTCAGGCTGGCTGTTGGCACGATAACTTGAGAACGGAAAAAGATAGCGAGTTGAAATTTTCAGGGTAAGTGGCGCGTCCTAATACGACGGACAAGTTCATTAATGAGCATAATTGGCAAAACGGTTTCAGAGTTGTAGAATACAGACTTAAGAACGTATATGCAATTTTCTGAGAATCGTATCACTAGAAAATTTTTTAAAAATTATTGAAAAATAATATTCATCTCACGATAAATTCAGAACGGAAAGAGATAGTGACTTGCAATTTTCAGGGTAGGTTGGGCATCCGAATGTAACATTTGAGTTTGTGAATATGCTTAATCGGCCTAATAGTTCTGATATACCTATCTGAAATTTTGTTTTATTTCCTTCTCAACTCAAAAAAGATTAAACCAATCCAATTCAAACATGGTAGTTGGTTGTAGAATGCCGACGTGCAAATTTTATCTCTACAAAATCTTTGAAAAAATCTTATATCTCAGAAACTATCTGTCTGATATCGCTGAAATTTTGCGAAAGGCTTCAAAACCTAACTTCACAACCAAGTTATAAATTTGAACACGATCCGATCTATATTGTTGGGATCTGAGCAGCATTGATTGAGTTCAGTAGTTGGATGGGTGACCTATGCCCCGATAACTTTCGAATGTAAATTGATAGCGACTTGCAATTTTCTGGATAGGTCGTGCATCCGGATGGGACAGTTATATTCATTTAGACACATTTGGAACATTCTTTTTTCGATATAACTAAAAAAATATAGATCCAATCGAATTGTATGTAGTTGTAGAACACCGATGCAAAGGAGTTTGTGAAATTTTGTGAGAATCGTATCACTAGAAAATTAAAAAATGGACAATAGAAGATGCGCGCAAAAGCTCCTGATTTCACGTCAGTGTTTGTTTGGTATTTTCAATTGTTTGCACAGGTTGGTTTCACACTGAAAATCGAAAATAGATGTTCGTGTTTCAAAGGGTTACAGAATAGTATTTGTATGCTAAGTTAGCAATATTAATACATTTTTAGTTGAAAATATAAATTCTTTTAGATATGCGTATTTCCTACAAAAATAAATATTTCGTTTTGTTTTTTCAGAATTTGCTTTAATTTTATACATTTTATTTGTGTATTTCAATGTTTTCAATAAAATAAGTAAATACCCATAATATTGTGTATTCATTCAAAACTGTTACTAAAATATATTACTAAAATTAGGAAAAAAAATACTATAAGAAAATATAATGGATGAAAATAAATCTACGCAAATTGGGGTCTTATAATACCTAGATACGGCTCTGGTACTGGTCCACTGTTTTACACTTGAACAGCAAACTTTTCAATGGATAGATTTTTTATTCCGAACGAATGTAATGATGCCGTTTGAATTGATAGAATTAGAAATGTGATATCTATGGTCATATCATTTCTATGAGGGAAGGGATATTTGTTTAAAACATGATTTGATTCGATATTTAATTCAATGAAAAATTATATACGATTTACACCAATTTATTCAATGTTGTGATGCGTTTCGTCGACACAGCGACTTCATCAGTATGAAGTAGTCTGATGAAGTCGCTGTGTCGACGAAACGCGTCACAATATTGAATAAAGTAGTGTAAATCGTATATTTTTTTTGCATTTAGGCAAATTGATAAGCATTCTATTCCGAGGAACAAGAGCGCCAAAAAGTGTTTCATTTGATGAGAGAATTCTAGATCAAGCATTGCAATTCTCTTGAACGGTATTCCACTGATCGCCAGACATCCTGTTAAGGTTTGAAAAGAAAAATTTCATAATCTGCCCTATACATTTTCGTTTTATATTTTATCTGGAATATGAGCAACAGTAGTCGTTTCTTAAAGAAAAATTGGTTCAAGCCCTGTGGACAGGAGCTTTCTGGCGCTCTAGTTCAAACAGACAAATTATATCTCCGAAAGTATTGGTTTCTCAGAGTTGGGAATTATATCAATGTATTCTTATGATAGAACTGCATCATAAAGGAAATTCAATTCAAATAATAGTTTATTTATCAAGATTAAATGAGCAATCTGAGAATGAGAACTGCACCATGGAAGAATTCAAATTAAAATAGCTGAACCATCTGGCCTATTTTGCCCAATAACGAACTTAACCGAGATATTCATCTCCCTAAACTACTCTGAAAATTTAAACTGCCTAGCTCATTCCGTTCGAGAGTTATTGTAGAAAATTTTTTTTTAAATTTTGAAAAAATTTGTTTCTACACTTGCGGTAACCTGGTCAATACAAAACTTCACATGCGTATAAAAGTCATGATTCTACAATTTGATGCTGAATTTCAGATAGATCGAGTGATCGGTTTCGGAAATATTCATAAAAAAATGTGTTTTACTAAAATCGGCCATAACTCCGAAACCGCTTGATGGATTTCGCCCATTAACGAACTTGTCCGAGATATTTACGCTCCAAACCCACCTTGCAAATTTCAATCCTCTAACTCCTTTCGTTCGAGAGTTATCGTGCCTACGGACCGGCCGGACAGAATCGATTTCGACCTCGGATTCTTGATCAGTGAGTCGAACCAAATCGTTTAAGACCATTTTCAGCCAAAAATTGTAAAATTACAGACATTTGGGCAAATTGATAAGCACTCTGTTACGAGGAACAAGAGCGCCAAAAACGGCCAACAGAATACTATTTTCCAAGGCAATATTCGAAGGCAAGTCTGAATCCATCGAGTGGCGAAAACAGTGTTCAGTGGGATGGAAAGAGATGATATTTCGGTTCTCGCCAGTTTGAGTCGGTTAGAATTCGATCGAACTTCAGGAAAGTATCCTTTCGATGAGGTGAGGGTTGGTTTCGATTATCCTCCTATGAGTGACAACAGGGGTGGCTACTTCGATAGAAATTCTTTCCTTAGCCATGGGATTCTGACTTCTATCAGGCTTTGAAGATTGTCTGCATAATGTTTCAACGTACCTTCAAAGAAGAAAAAGTGGAAAAGCCCTGTGGACAGGAGTTTTGGCGCTCTTGTTCAAACTTTGACAAATCATATTTCCGAAAGTATTGGTGTTTCGGAGTTGGGAATGATCAAATAATAGAAACAATAGAATCCAAAATGTGTCTATTAAAAAATAACTTCGAAAGTAGGTATTGGTTTTCCAGTTTTGGGAATGATATCAATGGATTCTTATTTAATTTATTTTTCTTTATGATGAAGTTCTATCATAAGAATCCATTGATATCATTCCCCACTCTAAAAAAAACAATACTTTTGGAGATATGATCTGTCCAAAGTTTGAACAAGAGCGCCAGAGCTCCTGTCCACAGGGCTTTCCCACATTTTGTACCATATTTTCTGACACCAGGCGTCGCTTTTTCGATTTTCGTGGCATTCTCCACCTCAAAATGAAATTCAAAGTTACCCGATGTACCAAATTCAAATTGCCGGTAACATTGATCGATTCAAAGTTACCCGATATTCATACGTTTCCCAAGTATTAAGAATTTTAACAAAAATTCAATGTTTACGAATGAATCTCTTAAAATGAAACTGGAGACACTTAAAAGGCAAGGAAAATCACTAACTCAACTGCTCAAAACCGCCTTTGCATATTTAATTTTGAATTATAAGGAAGCAACCAACACCCGCTGAAAAACGCACTCAGAAATGGCGCGTAAAACGTAACAGAATATTTGACAGATGAGTAGTTCTCTTTAATGTGGCAAACTTCACATTGGTATGTTCAAAGTTACCCAAGATGACTGTTACGAAACAGAAATAAATTTCAAATATTTCAGATCATACGATAATTCATAGATAGAATAATAAGAGCATTCTGTGAAAATATAGTAGCACGATGTATTATTGAAATTTTGAAAAATCATATCTCCGAAACTATTAGCTTGTTAGAGTTGAAAATAATATCAATGGATTCTTATGGTGAAACTGCATTTACCGAATTCGAAATTTGAAATGTAAAAACAAAAAAAATTTTCCTTTACTCCGGAACCATCTGGCCGATTTTGCCCAATAACGAACTTGGCCGATATATTTATATCCCAAACCTACTCTGAAAATTTCAACTGTCTAGCTCATTCTGTTCGAGAGTTATCGTATTAACGGTTGGCCGGACCGAATCAATTCTGACCACGAATTCTTGATCAGTGAGTCGAACCAAATCGTTCAAGACCATTTTCATCAAAAATTCGAAAATTTGGGCAAATTGATAAGCACTGTGTTCCGAGGAACAAGAGTGCCAAAAACATTCATTTTAACACAGAACCGTACGTTTCAGAAGCGATTATTTCGTTGGTCATTTTGCATTCAATCATACTTTGTGTTCTAGAACAGGAGGTATTTTATATCATGAGTAACGAATTTCGAATAAAACCAGAAATCAATATGACATGTCTCTTATCGGTAGATAAGATGACAAGTATGAACACAGATCATGAAATTCATTGATACAAATACGGCCGTTCGTTTTCGATTACAGCATTCTGTGAAATCATAGAATTACGATTTGCTATTGAAATTTCGAAAAACATATCTCCGAAAGGATTAGCTTGTTAGAGTTGAAATTTTATCAGTGGATTCTTATGATGAAACTGCATCTTAAAAAAATTGAATTTGAAATTTGTAATTCTTTTTGCGTTACTCCGAAATTATCAGGCCGATTTTGCCCAATAACGAACTTGTTATATAAACAACAATGTATATACCGAGTAACTTCACTCTTATTGAAAGGTTTTTTCTGGGTTTTCTCTCCCAAACTCTGAAAAATATCTATAAAATAAAAATTAATTATTTTGTGATTTGTTTCTGCGTAAGAAACATAAGATATTCGTCAGAAGCAATCAATTGAACAATGTTGCCTAACAAACAACAACGAAACAACATCAACGAAGAAACAACTATATCGTAACGTTTCGGAGTCTATATCAGACTCCTTCGTCAGACGCTTAATGAAAATCTTTAGAATTATTTTGTTGATAGTTATTTTGTGAAATTCAAGAATTGTCATATAATAATAATGTGACAATTCTTGAATTTCACAAAATAACTATCAACAAAATAATTCTAAGATTTTCATTAAGCGTCTGACGAAGGAGTCTGATATAGACTCCGAAACGTTACGATGTAGTTGTTTCTTCGTTGATGTTATTTCGTTGTTGTTTGTTAGGCAACATTGTTCAATTGATTGCTTCTGACAAATATCTTGTGTTTCTTACGCAGAAACAAATCACAAAATAATTAATTTTTTTTTATAGATATTTTTCAGAGTTTGGGAGAGAAAACCCAGAATAAAAACCTTTCAATAATGAGTATCCCTCCCACAGTATCCTTTAATGATTACTTAACTACACTCTTGTTGACTACAAATTTTATCCTGAATGGGTCGATGTCGATATTTCCTACAATACCTAAGTCCTGTTGGTTATAGATTTACTCAAGACCTCAAAAAAGAGGAGAAGTGATTATCGAGTAACAGATCTCTTCTTTCATACATTTCTATGCCTTGTCATATTCCCAGTTAGAATTAATTGGAATTTTTCTACCATTCTTCAGAATTTTTGGGAAATGATAGGTTATGATTTGCTAAATCAGATTTCTGTTTTATTTTGAACGTTTCTGGTTGATATTTTGACAATTTATTAAGGAAAATTATTGTTTTGAAAAATAATATGCTTCAAAGGGCGTAGGACAAAGATTTTATAAAATGTGTTTGATGTTTCCTGTTCGAAAAAACTCGAAAAATTACCCGAGATAATCAATTTCTTTATCTAATATTATCGATCTGAGATGGATTAATAACTCAAAGCGATTTATGATAATTAAGATATAAAAGTCTTTCACTTTATTGCCGGCCATTTCCTCAACCGTTTATATCAAACAAAATGGCTCCAACGAAAAAAGCATCTTTAATATTCCACAACTACGAATTACTTCGTTATTCCATGCACGTTTTTATGGAATGAGAGAAGGAATATTATGGCAAATTTTTCCACGCGATCACCATTAAACATTGAATGAGGTGAACTGTGGCTAATTGCCAATAACTAAAACAAGACACACGGTGAAATATTTTTTGATTTCAACCATCAACAAATATTCCGCGTGGCCGGGCTAGGTCACCTCATCGCTCAGTGTTCTTCAAAGAGGAAAGTATCATTCAGGGGCAGACACAAGTTTGGCGTTTTCCAGTATACAGGGTGAGTCTTTGACCACGGCATTAATTTTAACCAAAGATTCCTCTCATCAAATGAAACACTTTTTTAATTTACCATTTTTCCAGATTCGGCTCAGGTAAAAAGTTACAAGCGTTTAAAGATTTCACAATGTGCTAATACACTCCCGCATATAAATTATCTATGACATTGTTGGCGGACGAGAATAAGGCATGGTATCGTGGTTTACAGCTTGATTCGGGATTCCAACGCTCAGGGACGGATCCATAAAAGTAGTGAAATTTCTGGAGTTTTCCATTTTAAAACATTCAATGAAGAATATCTCGAAAACGATGTGTTTAAGGAGAAATGATGAAGAATAATATAATGTTCTAAAACGATGGAATATTCTTGAAATGACTCAAGAAAAACTTTATATGCTTTCTGTATGCTAATTTCGTTTAGTTTTATGAATCCACGAGTCCATAACTAGAAAACCAGTAGAAGTAGAAAATAACTAATATTTGGAAAATATGTTTCATAGTTATAGGAAACTTTACGCCAACATTCATTTTATTCGAAAAAAGGACGTCAAAGCTACAAAATAAAAACTGATTTTTTTTTCAAAATTTCAACAGCCTGTATCTTTTTACCTGAGCTGAATTTGGAAAAATGTTAAATGAAAAAAGTGTTTCATTTGATGAGAGGAATCTTTGGTTAAAATTAATGCAGTGGTCAAAGACTCAACCTGTATGATTTGCACTCTGATATGAAACTGTCGGTATATAAGGGTTGTCTTATATGCCAGCTATCTAATGCATCGTTTTGTCATATTTTATTTACAGGTTCAACTTCAAGTAGCTATCCCTAAATATTCCCAAATACTCCGCCTACTCACCGTCCTATACAGGCTGTCAATTTGAGAACTTGCCAGGCCAATTATGTCACGACAGGGATGTCTTGAGAGAAAATGCTGGAACAGGTCAATTTTTATTCGTAGGGGGACATATTTTGAGCACAATTGTTAAGCCAAAATCTTCTCAAGCCTAGGTGTAGGGATTGTCACCCCTAAGTTCTTAATAAGGAATAGAGGGTGAGCTATACCTACCTCAATTGAAAGACAACTTGTCCCTCTACATGAATACTACAGTTTGCAAATTTTATTGAGTCCTTGAAGGAGTTACATGGTGTTCATAGTTAGTGTACTAATCAAATGAGATGCTTGAAATGATTTCCATTACTAGCCAAACAATAATACAGTATATTCTCAAATGTTTGTATACTCCATTCACATTTATAAAGTCTCCCGGTTGGCCATGAAAATTTGACACATTTCACCATGAATATTTTGAAAATGTTAGGTTATAGTCATTTTCCTGTCAGATAACTACGCAACGTTGTCCTCACTACATAGAAGTCCTAGTAATTACGTATTTTCACAATGTGAATTTACTTCGGAAAAATAATGAATTTGAGAAGATATTATGTGAATTCAATAAGTCCTGGCGACTGTAGAAGAAAAATTTTCACTCTGTTGTTACTGGAAATATTTCAAGTATATAAACTGGTTGGAATATTCCATTATGCTATTTTCTTGTATGGAAATCAAGAATCAAGTGTTGGAATTTTATTGAAAAATAATAAAAATAATAAAAAAAAAAAAATAAGTACTCCGTTACTTTGTTATTAGTTCATTTGAAAAAAGAATAAAAGTACCTGAATAACCCGCAGGAAAACTTCTAAACGAACAGACGTACCTATGGAATTCCCCACTTTTCAAAATTCTCAAGAAATAAGCCTACAGAAGACATTTAAATACCTTGTTTCACAACTTGAAATACACCAGTTTCAAAATATAGTAGTAGGTACTACGAAACCCGAGTCATTCTTATACCTTAATAAAATTTAGTGATAGGAAACTAAGTCATTTCATTCGAGAGTTTAACATGTCAGAATGAAGTTTTCCTATTGCAGATTTCGGTTCTGTTCTTTATTATATTCGAAGATAATGGTCTGTGATAATATCTTGTCTAAGATTAAGTTATGATTATGTTGAGAGTAGAATTGGCAACGTCTCGCCGGATTGTTTGGACATTGACGATATTTCAGGAGTGCCAACCTGCCTTAGTTTTAGTTACAAAAACGTGATAGACCTAAATCATGGCCAACCGGGAGACTTTATAAAAGTGAATGGAGTATATGTCCCCCTCCGAATAAAAATTGACCTGTTCCGACATTTGATCTCAAAACATCCCTGTCGTGACATAATTGCCCTGGCAAGTTTTTAAATTGACATCTGGTATTTCTGGAGGCTAATTTGAGGAAGATCACAGTATGAAGCAGGGACGGACATAAGGGAGGAGGGATTGGGGGGCAGTTCCCACCCCCAATGTTGAACGAAAATTTTAAAGTAGTTGAAAAAAAATTAAATGCAGACCTTAAATTATAAAAGTTATAAACGACATTGGATAATTCATTCATGTTTCTTCGGAATTGAACTGACTATACTACTGATTATTGAATATATTGTACTTAGGCAGCATTTTCATCTCAAGTGTTGAATTCGTAATTGTTATATTAGGTAGATGTAAAAAATTATCTAATGAAATATGATCATCTCCAAGCGTATATAATATGATAGGATAGGTATGTTATAACGAGATTGGAAGAGTGGGTAAATCAAATGATATTGATTTGACCGCACAGTAATATCACCTTCATTAATCTTGTTAACTAGAGTGCGGCATACACAGCTCGTAAAAATGAAATGAGTGGTGAATTAGTAACATCTCAACTTTGTGTTTGGTGACATTTTATCAGTTTTTTTCGCTCTTGTTATAGTACGAGCATTACAGTATTATGCAGCATTTTCGTCCATTTACTTTGGAAAACCACGACGTTGGCCCCTTTCATTTTAACCGAAATAAAACAGATTTTTATCGATTAATTTCGATCCATAGAAAAAAGTATTTTTACGAATTCCATCTTGATAAAGTAAGTTGTCATCATTTGAAATTGTATCATTTTGAAGTGCCTGCTAGCAAACGAAACAATAATCGGAAATTATAGCGGCTGTTTTTGTAAGAGCTTGAGAACTTCAAATTGAAATAAAAAATAAAAAAAGTGGAAAAGCCCTGTGGAGCTTTGGCACTCTTGTTCAAACTTTGACAAATCACAACTCCGAAAGTATTGGTTTATCAGAGTAGGAAAATAAGATGACATGTATGAACACAGATCATATAATAATTCATTGATAAAATAATTACAGCATTCTTGAAAACATAGAATAATATTAATTTATTATTGATATTTTGAAAAATCATATCTCCGAAAGTATTATCTTGTTACAGTTGAAGATGATATCAATGGATTCTTATGATGAAACTGCATCTCGAAAACATTGAATTTGAACAAAATTTTTTTTTTCGTTGCTCGGAAACCTTTACGCCGAAATTGCCCAATAACGAACTTAACCGAGATATTTATCTCGCAAACCTACTCTTAAAATTTTAACTATCTAGCTCATTCCGTTCGAGAGTTATAGTGTTAACGACCGGATAGAATCGATTTTCACCACGGATTCTTGATCAGTGAGTCAAACCAAATCGTTTAAGACCATTTTCATCAAAAAATTCGAAAATTACAGACATTTGGGCAAATTCCTAAGAACTCTGTTCCAAGAGCGCAATAATAAATTGAATTTCATGATCTGTGTTCATACATGTCATATTTATTTCTGGTTCTATTCAAAATTCTCGTAATATGAAATGAAATGTTGTAAAAAAAAGTATGATTGAATGCAAATAACCAATGAAATAACCTCAGCTATCGTACAATTATGAGGATTATAGGATATTATAGTTTTTTGGAGATAATATAATGCCCTTGGATTATCCATATGAAGATGGAAATATATAATTTGGTAAGTTAATCAAATTGGGTTCAGAATATCTCCAGTAAAAACAATAGGCAAAATTTCAATTGCTTTAATATAATTTGCAGAGTAGATTTGAGGAATAAATATCTCGTATAAGTTCGTTATTGGGTAGAATCGGTCTGGTGGTTTCGGATTAATAACTTTAAGCAGTCTTGTTTTTTTAAATGACACTTATTTTAAGTTGATTTCTTTTATGATGCAGTTCTATCATAAGAATCCATCGATATCATTCTCAACTCTGAGAAACCAATACTTTCGGAGATATGATTTGTCAAAGTTTGAACAATTGCGCCAAAGCCCCTGTTGTTATTTCAAATATCTGAATAAAATAGAAAATGCCAACAAGAGTATGGTTCTTGGCAACACTTTGTTCCAGTTGTTCTTCAATGAAAAACCTGTAATACATGATGAATCCAACTTCCTACGAGTTGGGTTTCCTTTTTGAATATATTATACATTTTGGTTATAAATTACCTTAAAACATAGGACTAAATCGACAAAAGCACGAATACATAAAGCACTCACAAAAATGAGTAAATAATTGGAAAACATTGGCTGCATTATGCACATAAATCATTCGATGTTTCCACTGAGAGACAGCTGTAATAGTATATACCTATAAAGCTATTTGGTTTCAAAAAATCATATTACTATGCGATACCACATGATTACTGGTTCAGATTCAGGGGGGAAAGCAGAGGAAGAAATAAAATGGTTTATACATAAGTGTAATGATATTTTATACAGCTCTATTTCTTTATATGGGTAAATTGTTTGATAGGATGAAAATCCGAATGTTTAAACTTAACTTTATTATAAGGAATTCCGGAAAATGGTATAGCCCACCAAAACAAATTTCATTTGAAATTGATTGCCAAGCTTTGTATTCAGTTAATGCCCAACACTCATTTCCAACACTCATGAATTATAATATAATATCATACTTTTTGTTGGTTGATATTTTCATGCCGATGGTCAATCCATATGACGATGGGAATGGAAAGGTAAGTTAATAATATTGTGTTCAGAATATCCCCAGTAGAATCAAAACTGGAATATTGGTGTATTGGAGTATTGGAGTGGATTTGAGGAAAGAATATATATTACCGTTCATCATAGAATTGAGGAATGAATATCTCGGATGAGTTCGTTGTTGGGTAGAATTCGTCTATGGCCGGACTCATACGTCCGGAATGTCACTCTGAATTCATACTCTGAATTCATATTATTCATTCAGAAAGCACCGAATTGCATACCTACTAATTCACTATTCTCCACACACATTCTGGTTTTTTCAGAGTATTAATTTCTAGATTTTGCAAGCTTCCAGAATTCAGAATATGAATTCAGAGTAGTATGAGGCCGACCTATTGGTTTTGGATTGATGATTTTTGGCACTCTTGTTGAATTTAAATTCTTCTATGATGTTTGAATTCAATGTCTGCTAAGATGAAATTTTTTCATAAGAATCAATTGATATAATTCCCAACTCTGAGAAACCAATACTGTCGGAGATATAATTTGTCTGTTAGAACAAGAGCGCCAGAAAGCTCCTGTCCACAGGGCTTGAACCCATTTTTTATTTGTAAACAAGCATTTTTGTTATAAACCATAACGTTGGCAACGTTTACCATTCACAGCATGATGATTATTTGAATACTAAAATGTATTTTGAAGTTCAATGTCATTCGAAATTCGCCTATTATCAAAATAGGGCAGTTATACAAAAAACATTGTGTGAAATTTGTGTTAAAAGTGATTTTATTTTACTCACAAAATAAAACATCACTTTCAACCTTAGACTATAAAACAGAGAGGACGTATAACATATTCCCTGACATTGAAACCAAATGTCCACCACATGACCACAAAACCTGCCGCTTTTTTTCTACTGTGGCTTTTACAGCATTAAGCTGCACATCCTACCATTATGTGTATATAACACAGTATACAAAACAGTCCGTAAACACTCAAATAAACACAAGAAACACACGTCCACCACATCTTCTGGTGTCCACCAAACTGTCAAAGTCTGTCAAAGTTTTGGTTTCAGATCGATAGCGTTGCGTAGTACGTCATTTGATATCCCCTCTTTTCCCTAATCTAAGCTTTGAACACTCGCATCATAAATAACTATTATTACACTTATTGTATTTATCCAACTTAATTATTTTCAGGTCAATTGTTGGTTTTCTACGTGATGTTCTACGTCGTTCTGGCGGCTCTGTTTGCAATTTGTATGCAAGGCCTTATGGCGACCATTGATGACGTCGAACCAAAATGGACTCAAAGTCAAAGTCTTATAGGAGTGAATCCGGGTTTAGGATTCAGACCTTTGCCAGCGAGAACCGAAGATGGCGCTCTAATATGGTACAGTAATCAGAATGCAACAACTGGTCAGAAATGGATTGATTTACTGGACAAGTTCCTAGAACGTAAGTCTTTTCAGTGGTTATAATACCCCTAGGGCCTTGATAATACCGAGCAAATTTTGTCATAGAGAATGTTGAAAGCGTGTTGCACGAGGCCGCAGGCCGAGGGCTAAATTAACCTTGAGCATCAAGCTTGAAGGATTCTCTATGACAAAATTTTGAGTATTTATCAAGGCCCGAGGGGTATACGATAAGATAATTTTTTCGCGTATGTTCTGGGGAACATCGCGTTATCATTTTGCTCAAATGTCTGTAATTTTCGAATTTTTCGCCGAAGATGGTCTCAAACGATTGGGTTCGACTCCCTGATGGAAATTCGAGGTCAAATTTGATTCTGTCCGTCCGGCCGTTGCCACGATAACTTGAGAACGGACAGAGCTAGCGACTTAAAATTTTCAGGGAAGGTGGCGCATCTCAATACGACGGACAAGTTCGTTAATGGGCATAATCGGCCCAATGGTTTCAGAGTAATAATTTTGTTTTCAACCAATATAAATCCGATCGAATTGAAACTTTGTGAATAGTTGTAGAATATAAACCTAAGCTCGCTTGTGAAATTTTGTGAGAATCGTATAACTAGAAAATCAAAAAAAAATTATTAAAAAATATTTTTTATGTCACGATAACCTGAGAATGGAAAGAGATAGCGACTCGAAATTTGCAGGTTAGGTTGTACATCTGAATGCGACATTTGAGTTCGTTTATAAGCATAATCGGCCAAACGATTTTGGAGTTATACCCATCTGAGATTTGGTTGTTATTTCATCAATAACTTGAAAAATATAAAACCGATCCAATTTAAATATGGTTATTACTTGAAGGATGCCAACGCGAAAATTCTTGCAAAATTTTGTGAGGATCGTATCACTAGAATTTTTTTAAAAAATCATTGGAAATCATTGAAAAAATTCTATATATCAGAAAATATTCATCCGACATGGCTGAAATTTTGCGAGAGCCTTCAGAACCTAACTCTACTACTATGTTCCAAGTTTGAAAACGAACTTGTGTGAGTTCAGTAGCTGCATGTGTGACCCCTGCCTCGATAACTCTCGAACGAAAAGAGATCTGAATGGGAGAGTTAGGTTCGCTGTTGGCCATAATCGGCCCAACGGTTTTGGAGTTATTCTCATCCGGAATATTATTTCCTCGATGACTCGATCGAATTGAAGGTTGCTAACTGGTTGTAGAATATCGACATAAAGACGTGTGTAAAATTTTGTGAGAATCGTAACCTTAGCAAATCAAAAAAAATTACGAAAAAAAAAAATTGATTACAGCACTGAAGTGAAGCCATTTCTTTTTTACTTTGTGGATTTCAAAAAATTGATTTTAAATCTGACGTTTAATAATTTTCTATACAACAATTAATTGTCAATCTGAAAATAACACATGTAGGGTATTATCGCAGTAATACAGAGGTAATTGGATGAAATTTGACACATTACTAGAAATTAAGTAATTTGATTGGGTACTATATTAAATAAAAAAATTATCGGTTGATATTGCACAAGTGCATAAAAATTACCGATAATTTTGCAAGAAAGCGTGTTAGCTAAAAATTGCATGAGATAACACGCTTGAATGTAAGATTGTCTGGTCATTTTTATGCATGAGTGTAATTCATTGGAATATTTCAGGAATGTAATATTTTTCCATCAGGAATTCTGCAGTGACATTCCAGATTGTCTTCACTGTGGAGTCCTTATATTTCTCACCATTCTGCTTGCACGTATTGAATGCCCTCTTCGTTAATATTTTCGCCAGAACGCCTATGGACGTCTCTTTGTCCAGAATATATGCTTTAGCCTCACAAAAATTCATGAACTCTCCGAAACCGTTGGGCCGATTATGCCCAACAACGAACTCAACTCTCCTATTCGGATGCGTAACCTACCCTGAAAATTGCAAGTCCCTATCTCTTTTCGTTCAAAAGTTATCGAGGCAATGGTCACCCATCCAGCTATTGAGCTCACCCAAGGCTGCTCGGATATGCAACAATTTTCGGTAAACATTCGACAATTAGGTACATAAATTTGGGCAAAATTATAGCACGCATGTTCTTCCTAGAACATGCGCGAAAAAATAGGGTACCCATTCGAAATAAGAAACTAGCATAACGAACAGGCTTTCTGGACACCTTGTAGACATGAAAATAGTAAAATTCATTAGTACCTTATTATAAATCTGTAATTTTTTTTACACAGTGGTACAATTAAACAGGTTACGTTGCTTGAAGTATTATACTGTGTACAATAACATGTGATATTTCGAAATGAAACAAGCGAATCTCATGAATGTCTTTTATGTACCTAAAAAAGCTTATCAAAGAAGGGGGTCTTTCAATCATGAAAAAATTAAAACGTCTCAAAGGATTTGGTGAATGGTTCTTGTGAACGTACGAATAATAATCCTTAATTAATCGTTTTCACTCCTCGAAATCTTGAGGTAAATGTCTCGAAAGTGAAAAGAAAACGCCTGTTGCAAGACCCTCGTAACTCCCAAATAAACACCCCAAACTATAATGCCATGAGGGATTGATGTTTGTCACGGAATGAAGAAATTAAAATATTCTCACATAACAGTCACGTCAATATATTAACTCGGGTTGGCCGGTTGAGGGGTTTGGCGGAAATGTCCAGAGAAAGGTCATCATAGCTTGGGGTGCGATCGTGTCAACAACCTGCTGTTTATTCGTTACGAAATACATTAATTATACTGAGCAGATTAATTAGAGAGAACATGTTTGCATTGACTCATTAAATTTATATATATAATTATATTAAAGGGTATACCGGGTGTTCCAGTATACATGTTCAAATGGATTATCTCAGCCCTTTCAAAAGATACCACTTTGAATATTCTATGATTTTCAATTCGTTCAAGGGACCTTCTACTGATGAAAAAAACACTTTCGGTTTGACCGGAAGTGACTCTGACTTTTTTTTTTATCTCAAATAGCACCCTGTATATTTTTGACAATTTTTCAATTCTACTCAAAATGACCTTTCCAACGATGTATCACACTAACGTTGGGTTTCACGAAGTTTTGACAGCACTTAATTGCCAAATCAGTGCTATTCTATGTCGATTTTCAGTTCATTTTTGATACAACCATCGAAATAAATCCACGATTAAGCTAAACGAAGCTTCGTGAAGCCCAACATTTGTATTTTAAATTTGATTCGAGCAAGAAAACGTCAATTATATTTCAAAGTAAAAGAATTGCAGTAGGCTACGATATTTTATGTAATTTAACAGCAAAAATTTCCTCTTTATAATTTGAGTAAATTCCTATCAAATTTGTTGAATCACGCTTTAGAAAACAACGAAGAATAAACGAACTCAAATTTCGCATTCGGATGCTCAACCTACCCTGAAAATTGAAATACATAATATTTTGTATTTTTTTTTTAATTTTCTTGTGGTATGATTCAAAAGTGATTGACGCAACGGTCACCCATCCAAATACTGAACTTATCCAAGGCTGCTCGGATCTCCATAAATATAGATTGGAACTTGGCAGTAGAGTTTGGTTTTGAAGGCTCTCGCAAAATTTCAATAATTTTTTTAAAATTTTCTAGTGACGCGATTTTCACAAACGTCTTTGTATTATTATTCTAAAACTATCTACTAAGATTCACTCCTCTGTTCATTCCACGAATTTTATGTTTGGCTCATTTTGAAATCGTCATTATATTTTTAGCGTACCAAGCAGATTCAACTGGTAAAAATATGGTACCTTGTGACTACGATGTTGAACAAGATGTAAAAAACGTATGCATCGTAAATACAACTGAGTTTGGCGATTGTTCCCCTCAAAATGGATATGGATATAAGACTGGTTCACCATGCGTATTTTTGAAATTGAATAGGGTAAGTCATCAAAAAAAAATTATGTTGGAAATTTATTTCGCAAGAGATATTTGTTTGTTTTTGTTATACCGATTCCGATCGAGCAAATAGCCCGTCCTGTAACCTAGAGAGGCTTATTGCACCTCGGCCGGTCTCCTACTAGCTGACAGGGTCTCATGGTTGATCCCCCTCAGCTAGGGTTGCTAGCCTCCATAGGGGCTGTTAGTCAATCCCCTGCAGCTCAGGTTTTCATACGTAACCGAGCTAAGTCCTGCACCGCCGACATTAAATGGGTCTCATGTAACATCCCCTTTGCTTTGTCTGTGTATTACTTACATGAGGTCCAGTTTCCTCGCAAGTAGGATTAGGCCTTCGACTAGGTACCTCGCACGGTTTCTGTCACTCAAGGTCGTGTCATGGTGTCATCGCCTCCATAGTGAAGTCACCATTGTGTGTGGGCTGGACAGTCAGATATGACATGTGAGGCAATTTCGTCTGCCCTCCCCCACATTTCCTACAAACAAAAAGGTTTTTTCGGAGAATCCCCATTTTGTCCAGGTGCTTTCTCAGGTTACAGTGTCCGATTAGGCCAGTTACTGCCCTGAGCTTGCTCCTACTCAGTAGTAAGACTTCTTTAATTAGTGAGGAGCAGGGCTACCCCATCATTAACTTACTATGCTGCTGGTCCTAAGCTTTGTTCCAGTGCCGAGTATGCTGTGCAACATACATACGTACACAGACGGTTCAAAAACCACTACAGGAGCTGGCGCTGTAGTATATGGGCCAGGCACCAAATGCTCAATATCGCTAGGCTTATATCCGAGCATCTTTCAGGTATAAGTACTTGCAATAGAAAGATGCGTGGAAATTAACCTAGAAAGAAACTATCAGAGATGTGATATAGCAATCCACTCTGACAGTCAAGATTCTATTAAAGCTCTGAGCTCACATGTTATCGAATCCAATCTAATATGGGAGTGCCGAAGAAAACTCAAAGAAGTAGGTAAGAACAACAGGGTCTCCTTGGTCTGGGTTCCTGGTCACGTGGGATTCATAGTACATGAGGAGGCCAACACACTTGCTCAGAAAAGAGCACAAACCCCCTTTATTGGCCCGGAACCTTACTGTGGGGTTGGTAGATACACCTACACAAGGGAATTCCGGATGAAAGAAGAAACTGAGAGGCATTTTCTGGAGATCTCTCCCCGGGAATGTATCACTCCAAGAAATTCCTTCGGAACATTGATACTGTCAGATCCAAGAAATACTTGGACCTTAGTAAGAAAACGCTGCACCTCCTCACTGGCTTCCTCACAGGGCACTGCGGCCTCAGGTAGCATATGATGAGATTAGGGTTAGCAGAAACTGACGAATGCAGATTCTGTTGGGAGAAGGATGAAACTACTGATCACTTGATAACAGAATGCCTCGCCATCTCAAACCAACGCAAGAAGAAATCTGCAGGAGCGAAGACGTAGCCTCCTCGAAGCCATCCCAGATACTGGAGTTCATCAGCTCATCAACTCTGGAACTGGAAGGCGAGCTGCACATGGTAATGACATCGACAGCTCTGACGGGGGGGCACAATACCCCCTACAGCAATATACAATATACAATGCTGTTCAAGGTTTCGTTTTTCCATGACGCTTTTCACAGCCGATTTGGTCACCTCTACTTCCAGCTCTAGCCCTAAGCCTGGGATAGCCGAGCCCTCTGTAGCGAGTTTTAAATTCCTGTGTGCCCCGGCACCCACCCCAGCTGAACTCGGCATCTGGCAGCCAAGTATTCCAGGTGCTGTCGGCATTCTAGCACAAGCCTAGAGTTAATTCTCCAGCTGGCTATTGTCTTAAGAGCTGCCTTTGCATGAGACAAAATATTGGAGTTGTTTTGAAAATAGACATCAGATGCGGTTACTGTACTGAGTAAGATCAATCAAGCGTTGCGAAAATATTTGAGTTCTCGTGCTTTTTTTAAAGAACTTGAGCACCATCCTGTTGGAACCATTGGTTGTAATGTTCAACTCTTAGATCAGTGGTACGAAATTGATCCATTACAGAATGTCGACCATGAAATGGATGAAGAGCTCTATAATTTTCGCAAATTTCTACAATTCGGTAGCGTTTTTCTACTGTTGAACTATTCACGATTGCGAACTGACGTGAGATCAGTCTGCTTTGACGCGCTCGCTCAAATTCACAGGCAGGTACTGAACTCATCCAGTATTCAACTCTTCACATAATAAAAAATAAAATAATCGAATCCAATAACTTTTGTCACTGGCCCTCTATATGAGCGCAGAACGTAAACATCCACAAAAAACAGTGCCCAGCTGCTTCTTTGTGAGGAAAGTCCCATCTGCTATTCAATATATTCGATGATTAAATGTAGGTGAGTGAGTGCTCCTAACAGTAGTATTGACATCCGGTTCGGCAATTACGTATGTTGTTTTGATATCCGTCGATCGAATATGTAGATGCCTCAGTTTTCCTCACGAAATGTCCACCCCTAATTACATTTGATTGACGTCAGTTCATTCTAATTTCCTGCGTAAGAATTTAGGAACTTTTCCTTAGAATTGATCGATTAATTCTACATCTGATTTCTTTTTATGCTGGACATTTCTCGATTTATTGTCAATTTAAATATGTATATTGCGGAGAACAATTGGAACATATCTATAAAGAAATTTCAGTATATGGAGTGGTATATCCAAGTTCAGATGTTTCTCCAAAATCTCTCAAAACTCAAAGTTTACGCTGCGAAATTCCGGGAGGTTGAACGCGATCTCTATAGCGATCGCTGACACTATATAAGTTATTAAGGGAGGTGTAGTCAGAGACATGAAAAAATGACAATTTTTAATAATTTTTTTTGCCAGTAAAGGTTTCGACTTGATTTGACAGAAATTTCAGAAAAAAAATTTAATAATTTCAAAAGTAATGGCTGTTTGTGTTGACCCAGTTCCAACCAAAGCTCCTTGTGGTGACCATCACTTATCCTTGGAGATTCATCAAAAATCAATCGGACGAAAAAAAATAGTATTTATTAATAGATAGGTAACCTAGTGCCTGATCGAAGCTTTTTTGTTTTTTTTTAATTAACAGAATCGTGGCCTCATGAACATGTTTTCCAGATTTTCGGGAAAAAACCAGCAGTTAATGTTTATAAAAAATCGAAAAAAAAAAGAAAATCCTTCGATCAGGCACTAGTTTCTCATGTTTTCGAAAAGCTGTATAAATGTAATTGAAACTACCGAGTGGTTTCTGAGCTACAGCTATACACCAGTTCAAAAAACATGGTTTTGAGAAAAAATAACTTAAAAGTTTTACACTCAATTCACGTATTATTTAATTACTTACGGAGTCATCTACTCCTGGGCCATATAATAGTTCTTCAGCCGTTGTGACAGCTTCCATAATATCTGTTTGATGTTGTCTACGTAGCATTCTACCTTCTCGAGTGTTAGCTGCTCTCGCCCAGAGCGCCCGAGAGCCCTTTGCTAATTATCGAATGACTCGAAAAGTGTTTGTGGGATTTACTTCATATTTCCAGAGAATATTTCTGAGATATTATGCTTCAAGAAATGCAAAAACAAAACAAAGATTATTTGAAAAAGCTGACTACACCTAACCCCTTAACCGATCTCTTGATCGAAAAAATCGGAAGATTGAAATGCGGCCTCCACGGCAAACGAAGGATGGTGAAGGGATCATGGCATCATGAAAACTAACTTCCCACCATGGAGAACACGATGATTAGGGGGCCGGTTTTTTGACCCCCTCCTTGCGAACACTGTTCCTTACATATGCGCTGCGCCACCGTGTATATTTCAGGAAGATATATTTTGAATACAGAATTGAATTTTTGTATTATCTTATTACACGTGTTCAGGAAAGGCATATTTCGATATTGCAGTACAAGGGGTGATATTCTAAAGTGGTCCATGATTTTTTTTTTTTGGGAAATCAGTGAAATATTTACGAAATTGAAATATGTAGTGCGATATTCTCTGTTTGAATGTATTTTGAGTATTGATAGGTCGACATTGAATAATCATGAATTCATACATTTAATTAAGTATTCCTTTTAGATTTGGGGTTGGAAACCTGAGTACTACACAGATCCAGTCGAAGGCATGCCATCAGAATTGGCAGATGCTATAAATGCTGTAAGTATGCGACGAGTATCAAATTTTTAAATTTAATTAAATTGGGAAGATGTATTTTCCAGAAGAAGTCGTAGTAAATTAAACTGAATGGAACGGATGATACAACATTCACTTCAAAATTCAAGAAATTAAAATAATCGAGAATCATGTTCTATTGTCTAATACTCCATGAACATTCAAGTCGTCATTTTTCTACAGAGTTGTAGATTTTCTTTCGATCGAATCTTTTTTTTTCGGAAAAATCTAACATCACTAACATCTCAGCCAACGAGGTGTTGTTATAATTTGAAATTTCAGAAGAAGAACGTACCAGTTCTAAATTTTGTTTTTACAATATTTCCAAAAATACAAAGCTGATCGAGCTGAAATCTGGTACTCGATTGTAAAATGGCGGCCTGAAGTCAAGTGCAGAATTTCACCGTAATTTGACGGATTTCGTTACTCCGAAACCATCTGGCCTATTTTGCCCAATAACGAACTTAACCGAGATATTCATCTCCCTAACCTACTCTGAAAATTTCAACTGCCTAGCTCATTCCGTTCGAGAGTTATTGTAGGAATTTTTTTTTTTTATTTAGAAAAATTTTTTTTTACACTTTGCGGTAACTTGGTCAATACAAAACTTCACATGCGTATAAAGGTCATGATTCTACAATTTGATGCTAAATTTCAGATAGATCGAGTGATCGGTTTCGGAAATATTCATAAAAAATGTGTTTTACTAAAATCGGCAATAACTCCGAAACCGCTTGATGGATTTCGCCCATAAACGAACTTGTCCGAGATATTTACGCTCCAAACCCACCTTGCAAATCCTCTAACTCCTTTCGTTGGAGAGTTATCGTGCCTACGGCCGGCCGGCCGGACAGAATCGATTTCGACCTCGGATTCTTGATCAGTGAGTCGAACCAAATCGTTTAAGACCATTTTAATCGAAAAATTCGAAAATTACAGACATTTGGGCAAATTGATAAGCACTCAGTTCCGAGGAACTAGAGCGCCAAAATTGGGGGTTGTACCTGTCTTTCGAAAGGGGTGTAACATAGGGTTCGCATTTTTATGAAGAAGTATACCAATTTAAAATTTGAATTTGATATGTTTCGGGATTTTCCATAAATATGTACAGTAACAATGGAATTTATTCCATTTGGCTATTCCACATTGTATGTCCTTCTTCCACTCAAGAATATAAACAAATGCTTCAGCACTTAGCCGACTAATTCAAATATAATAGTATGATGACGTCACCGTTTAAAAAGTATTCATTTTGGCGAATATATTTTTGAATGCAGTTTAACTTGCAGCCTCAATGGTATTTTTAGCTGTAGTTAGCTCCTTCCATAAATTGTTCAAATAACGGACAGGAACTATATTTCTCTATTTCAGTATCGTAATGAGTCCATTCCAGCACTAAAAACAGTGCTGGAATGAACTCTTTCCCGCATTGTTTCTAGTTATATTTTTCGTTTTGTGGTAGTCAGCATTGACATTCGATCCTATCAAATTTCAACACACGTCAATTGTCAATATGATATAATCTGGATAAAGTGATATAATTGTTGAGGAAAAAAGATTTATTGTTATTTAAACATAAGGTACTAAAGATTTCCTTCTTGCTAATTTTGAATCATTCATGCTATTAGGAAACTGTTTTAAATCTGATCTCCATGTCCTACGTATGATTCAAATTCAAATTCCGTAATCTGTCAACTTTCGTAATAGTCACACCAACTGCCAAGATACAATACAAAAGTAACTAGGATGTATAATCTGAATTTTTCATTAAATTTTAACAGTATTTCACCGAAATTGCTTGAAATAGAAAAAATATCGTCTAATACTCATTGCAGAAGGCAATTCCAACACTCATACATTCGTGTTTTAATAGGAGCCCATTCTGCAACTTGTTTTAGAATATACTATTTCGATACATTTCATTTGACTTTCTCAACCGATGTAAATTCTTCTCACTATCGATTTCTCGTATGGATCCAATGAGCTGATAATTCGAGACTAGTTCAATAGTCTTAAATTATATGAGTATATTCAAGTAATTAGGATCGTTACATTTCAATTTGATCTGATATCTGCTTAACTCCTTTATGGGAAACGGGTATTTTATTCGATATACCGACTATGTACGCCCAATTAATTTCAATTATAATTACCTGGGTTTCTTTGATTCTTTGGTGTTTCTCAGATGTAATATGTGGATGATCCTTCTATTATTTCATTTTCTAGACTGCGGAGGGTAAACGAGACAACATCTGGATCAGTTGCGAAGGCGAAGGACCAGCAGATCAAGAAAATATCAAAGAATTCAAATACTTTCCACATCAAGGTTTTCCTGGGTATTTTTATCCATTCCGTAACGTCAAGAATTATCTTAGCCCCTTGATAGCTGTGATGATCGTCAATCCTACTCGTAAGTATTGATTTATGAATGATCATTAATGAAGTAGGCAAGACCAACAGAGTCTCTTTGGTATGGGATCCCGGTCACGCGGGAATTAAAGGAAATGAGGAGGCGAACACACTTGCCAAGAACGGAGCATAAACCCCTTTTATTGGCCCGGAACCCTACTGTGCCGTTGGTAGATTGGTAGATACACCTACAAAAGTGAATTTCGAATGAAAGAAGAGTCAAAGAGGTGTTTTCTGGAGATCTCTCCCAGGAATGTATCACTCCAAAAAGTTTCTCCGGAATTTTGACACTGTCAGATCCAAGACATATATGGACCTCAGTAAAAACACGCTGCACCTTCTCACTGGTTTCCTTACAGGGCACTGCGGCCTTAGGAAGCATATGATGAGATTAGGGCTAGCAGAAACTGACGAGTGCAGATTCTGTTGGGAGAAGGATGGAACACCCGATCACATGATTACGGAATGCCCCGCCATCTCAGACCAAGGCAAGGAATGCTTCGGACAAGAAATCTGCAGGAGCGAAGACGTAGCCTCCTTGAAGCCATCCCAGATACTGGAGTTGATCAGAACTCTGGAACTGGAAGGCGAGCTGTAGATGGTGATGACATCGACAGCTCTGACGGGGGGGCACAATTAACCTTAAGGTTTCAGTGCAATGTTACCCCTACAACAATATACAATATACAAGAATAATATTTGTCAATGTAGGGCCACGAATATCACGAGCTATGTTGACTCCCAATATATAACTTGCAAGTGGTTTATCTGCTCAAGACGCTGGCCTCACGAAGTCTCATAGCAAAAATAATCGATAGGTGTCAAATCGCGGAGCTTTGAAGGCCAATAGACCACATTAGTTAGGTTAGAATCATTCGCCGCTTGGCGGGAGATCCATATTCAAATTTTTTAACAAGGAATTTCAACTTTGAGATGAAACCACCCTATTTAAAAGAGAATGTTAGTACAGAGACAACAAGTATTGGGTACCTTCATCATTAGTGCATGTTTTAATGTTATTTCCACATTAAAATCTACTTCTATTTATTCTTAAATCAATATTGAAACCATTCTAGTTCGAAATGTTTCCGTATGTCGTAGATGACTTCTGTTGTGCGTCATTACAAGGCCGATTTAGGGTTATGTTAATATTTTTGACTGATTTCGAGTGAGCTAGGACGTACGTTAATCGAATTTGGTGAACACTTTTATATTTATTAATAATTTTGGAAATATACAATTTTGTTATGAGAACTTGATTCTAGATGGTTGAGAAAGGTTCACAGAATCTATTCCAACCAAAATAAACCTTAAGATATTAGTCTAAATGTTAAAATAGGCGAGAAATTTGCGTAAATTTTAGGTCCATAAGAAATGCATGGGGAATTCAGTGCTCGGATCCACGGATGGATCGTAATTCAAATTTCCCGCCTAACCTAACTAATGTGGTCTATTGAAAGATCTATTTCGTATTACCAATTAACCTCCAAATTTGATTATCCTATTGTATGTTGAGGGTGAGTTAAATATGATATCAAAGAAG
Organism: Halyzia sedecimguttata; assembly: GCA_937662695.2. Classification (NCBI taxonomy): domain Eukaryota; kingdom Metazoa; phylum Arthropoda; class Insecta; order Coleoptera; family Coccinellidae; genus Halyzia; species Halyzia sedecimguttata. The sequence goes on along the minus strand of OW569413.2, from coordinate 99,530,677 downwards.
AGGAAAAAATGTGAAAAAAATTCCTAAAGAGGTCTCTGAATGGGGTTATGCAAGTACCGCTCACCTGTACTCTTTTAGACAGATACGGAGTATCGTGGTTGTATACAATTTTGCGATATAAAAACGTCTATCAGTTTTCTGCAGTGAATTTCAATAACTTGAAACTCAATTATTCAAGCTTTTGTAATTGTGTATTATTGGAAGGAATTTTCCTTTATTAATACATTTGGTGATACTTGTGCAATTTGCGACCGGAAAAAACGATTTAAAATATCCATTATCCATATTAAATTACATTCGGATTTTAATGCACTTCTTTTTTAATCGCCTCCACTATCCACCGATTATATGGTTTGAGTTTTCTGTGGGCAGGTTATAAACAACTATATAGCGAGTAACTACACTCTTGTCCAGCACAAATTTTGCTATCTGACGTTAAACAATGGAAACGAAAGAAATAAAAACAAAACATTTCTCAAATGCCCAAAAAAACCATGTTGGTACGGTGATCAACCGGTTCAAAAAAGTATCAACAAACATAAAGATAAAAAACCCGTCAGTATAACGTTACCCAAATGAAATAAATAGCAACAAACAATATGGAACTGGCTTTCAAAATTTCCACAAAAATTAAACAGCTTCTAGGAAATACATTGAATATGTTTAAATATAATATTTACGAAATTAAATGTTTAGATTGCAACAAGTGCTACGACGGGAGAACAACCAGAAATATTATCACATGGGGTTATGACCATATTTAAGTAGAGTAATATATATATACAGGGTGTCCGAAGTTCGAGTGCCTATTAGACGTCTCTGGAGAACTGTACATATTTGAAATCTGAAAATTGGGATTATGATATTGCTTGAAATTCTCTACATAGCTAAAATATTTTCGAAGCCCAAGCACTTCCGGTTATACAGATAGTGGAAATAAATTTGATGAAAAATTTTTTTTTTCAATTTTTACATTCCTGGTATGATCAAGTATTCAATGCTGAATACATTTCTCTTATCACCATTGTATTCATTCGAATAGTGTTCAAAATATCGAACAAAAACCGGAAAAAAAGTCAAATATGTTAAGTCAGTATTATGTTCATTATTCTTATTTTAAATATCCTGAACGTAAACCGTTTTTACAACATCGAAGAAGAAGAATTTGGAAAGGTCAGGCATCTTTTGAATTCCAGAAATATCATCACAGGGTGTTTCAAATTTGGTGTCGAAAATTGTGATCAAAAACTGGTCATAACTTCCGTTTTTCAAATTAGAACACTATTTTTGGCGCTCTAGTTCCTCGGAACTGAGTGCTTATCAATTTGCCCAAATGTCTGTAATTTTCGAATTTTTCGATGAAAATGGTCTTAAACGATTTGGTTCGACTCACTGATCAAGAATCCGTGCTCGAAATTCATTCTGTCCGGCCGTCCGGCCGGCCGGTCCGGCCGTAGGCACGATAACTCTCGAACGGAATGAGCTAGACAGTTGAAATTTTCAGAGTATGTTTGGGGGATAAATATCTCGGCTAAGTTCGTTATTGGGCAAAATCGGACAGATGGTTTCGGAGTAACAAAAAAAAATTTTTTTTTTTACAGAACAAATTCCAAATTAAATTTTTTTCAATAAGCAGTTTTACCATAAGAATCCATTCATATAATTTTTAACTCTAACAAACTAATACTTTCGGAGATATGATTTTTCAAAATTTCAATGATATAATTTTTCTGTGGCTATTCTATGAATTGTTATAATGTCAACTTTGACGTTGTCTCATTGTAATTCATTCCAGTAATGGTATCAATATGAGAATTAGAATATTATCATACTTTTGTTGGTTGATATTTTCATGCCGATGGTCAATCCATATGATGATGGGAATGGTAATGGTAAGTTAATAATATTGAGTTCAGAATATCTCCACTAAAAACAAAACTGGAATTGAGGAATAAATATCTCGGATGAGTTCGTTGTTGGGTAGAATTCGTCTATTGGTTTTGGATTGATAATTTTTGGCACTCTTGTTGAATTTAAATTCTTCTATGATGTTTGAATTCAATTTCTGCTAAGATGAAGTTCTAAATTTCAATAATGAATCGTACTTCTGTTTTCACAGAATGCTATAATTATTCTATCTAAGCTTTATATGATCTGTGTTCATACTCGTACATTTCATCCTGTTCTATAAGAGAGAGTCAAATTCATTTCAGCTATTTTAATTTGGTTTCTTCCATGGTGCAGTTCTCAGATTGCTCATTTAATCTTGATAAATAAACTATTATTTGAAATGAATTTCCTTTATGATGCAGTTCTATCATAAGAATACATTGATATAATTCTCAACTCTGAGAAACCAATACTTTCGGAGATATAATTTGTCTGTTTGAACTAGAGCGCCAGAAAGCTCCTGTCCACAGGGCTTGAACCCATTTTTTATGATTGCGTTGGATTCTGCGGTGAAAAATAATGATAGTTTTCAATCATGATTATGCTCCTAAATTCAATAATTTTTAATTTTTTTTTATTGAATTTAGGAGCATAATCATGACCTTGATGATATTTCTGGAATTCAAAATATGCATGACCTTTCCACATTCTTCCTCTTCGATGCTGTGAAAACGGTTTACGCTCAGGATGTTTAAAATAAGAATAATGAAAATGAACATAATACTACTAATACATATCTGACTTTTTTACCGGTTTTTTTTTGATATTTTGAAAACTATTCGAATGAATACAATGGTTTTAACAGAAATGTTAAAACATTGAATACTTGATCATACCAGGAATGGAAAACTTGAAAAAAAAATGTTTTCATCAAATTTATTTTCACTCTCTGTATAACCCTGGAAGTGCTTGGGCTTCGAAAATATTTTAGCTCCGTAGAGAATTTCAAGCAATATCATAATCCCAATTTTCAGATTTCAAATATGTCCAGTTCTCCAGAAACGTCTAATAGGCACTCGAACTTGGAACACCCTGTATATATACAGGGTGAGTCTTTGACCACTGCATTAATTTTAACCAAAGATTCCTCTCATCAAATGAAACACTTTTTTCATTTACCATTTTTCCAGATTCGGCTCAGGTAAAAGGTTACAAGCGTTTAAAGATTTCACAATGTGCTAATACACTCCCGCATATAAATTATCTATGACATTGTTGGCGGACGAGAATAAGGCATGGTAACGTGGTTTACAGCTTGATTCGGGATTCCAACGCTCAGGGACGGATCCATAAAAGTAGTGAAATTTCTGGAGTTTTCCATTTTAAAACATTCAATGAAGAATATCTCGAAAATGGTGCGTTTAAGGAGAAATGATGAAGAATAATATAATGTTCTAAAACGATGGAATATTCTTGAAATGACTCAAGAAAAACTTTATATGCTTTCTTTATGCTAATTTCGTTTAGTTTTATGAATCCACTAGTCCATAACTAGAAAACCAGTAAAGTAGAAAATAACTAATATTTGGAAAATATGTATCATAGTTTTAGGAAACTTTACGCCAACATTCATTTTATTCGAAAAAAGGATGTCAAAGCTACAAAATAAAAACTGATTTTTTTTCAAAATTTCAACAGCCTGTACCTTTTTACCTGAGCTGAATTTGGAAACATGTTAAATGAAAAAAGTGTTTCATTTGATGAGAGGAATCTTCGGTTAAGATTAATGCAGTGGTCAAAGACTCACCCTGTATAGCATGCTTACTTAACGTTTCATTTTAGAAGATGAAACATCATTTCTGAAACATAATATGTCGGACGACTAAATTTTTGGTGGACAAGGTTATAGTTACTCGATATACATTCCTAGCTTTCTATTTGACTGATTAATTTCCGAATTTCTTCTCTTCGAACTGATGTGAATTTTACAAATAGAAGGGCTTTTTCAAATCAAGGTTAGGTTAAACTGATTCCACAAGGGAGCAACCATGGAGGTAGGAGGAAGTGGAGGGAGCATGTGCTATATTTCCCTTGTAACGAAAGTGTCACATAAAATCGGCCATCTTGGTATGGGCAAATCCTTTGTTATAAACATGACATTGTGAGTTTTCTATGGTTGGAATTCCGGATTCCTATAGAAAATTGGGACACACCAATATGGCGGAGTATGTGACAAGTTTCGATCTTTATGCCCCCTCCACTTCCTTCTACCTCCATGGGAGCAACATCAGTTGGAAGTGATGCGCATCAGTTCAAATTCACAACATTGTCAAATAGAACACAGATCCACTGATTTCGCATCAGTTTGGAAGTGATACAGCGTCAAATAGAAAGCTACTATAGTTTCTACCGATTACATTCAGTTTGAATATCATTTTTAAAACATTATAATTAAACTATAATCCTATTTTCAGCTAACATCATCGTGAACGTCGAGTGCAGAGCATGGGCAAAAAATATAGAGTATGTCAGTGGTAATTTGAATAGGGAAGGATCTGTGCACTTCGAAGTGATGGTGGATTCCAAGACCACTGAAATTTAAAGAGGAGTAACGTGGCAACCATTTCGTTTTCGTTTATTTATTTTCATTTCATCGATCAATTCACCCATTCGCCTTTTAATCATTCTTAATATTGTTGTTTTTACACCGTTTGTGAATTTGTTGTAACAATTATTGGTTGTATTTTATTGTGTAGAATAGGTTTGATGTAATCAATTGAATTCCTCTGATAATTTAACCGATCGAAGGCGTGAATATATTGAATTTATTTTTATTATTTTTGTAGTTGATTTTGAATTACAGATCGTGTTCCAATATTGATATAAGAGTTGCCTTATCAATAGATACCTATATAAGTTTTGAATTAACCAGTCAACGAACATTTTTATCCTCGGATATTTTCAAGTATTCCTTCAATTTATACATTTTCAGAATTTGATATATCGTGAGTGCCTTCTCAAACTTTACTTCTGCTATCTATATTTCTAGATATGGTTTTCATTTAGAGTGGATTTTGTTATATCCATGGTTGTTTGTTGTCAAAACTAGCATGAATAAGAAAGGACCAACTAACCACCGATGATTTCTATCAAAGTGGTACCTTTGTATTTTGTTAGTCTTAAAGAGAAACTTGAAAATATTCTTCAACAAGTTAAATGATTATTTCAGGATTATTCATGACGTATTGATAAATCGAATACTGATTTGAACGTGTTTCCAAGTTCCCAAGAAAAATGTTTTATTAGGCTTTGAAATCAATAGATTCTTGGATGTTATATTTCTTCTTTTTTAGTTTTACTTCCACAGTGACGTCACATGTTTTTTTCCAATTTCAAAACGAGGATTGTCATAAATTCTTATTTGTGAAATGTACTGAAATGTGTATGAATATATAAATTGATATTAAGTGTATGTACTTATGGAATATTTTTTCATTTAAAATTTTTCCAGATTCAGTTCAGGTGAAAAGGCGAACGAGCAGTAAGTACTGCAACGGGGCTTACATATTGATTCGAGGATTACAAAGCTCAGGAGTAGATTTTATTACATTCAATGAAAAATATCACGGAAACGGTATGTTTAAGGAGAAACCATAGAATAATCTAAGGACCTAAAATTATTGAATTAGTTTTGTTAAAATGACTCAAGATAAACTGTATCTGCTTTCTTTATTCTAATTTCATTCAGTTTTACGAATCGGAGTTTATAACTAGGAAACCATTGGCAGTAGGAAGAAAATTATAATTGGAGAATATGTGTCAGAGATATAGGAACTTCACACCAAAATTCTTTCCATTCAAAAAACCCATGTCGAAGCTACTAATTTTTTTATCTGATTATTTTCTTAAATTTGATCAGCCTGTATCTTTTTACCTAATAATTCACCTGGGCTGAATTTGTAAAAATGGTAAATCTCAGTTGATGATAGGAATCTACGGTTGAAATTAATGTACAACTTGAAGACTCTCCCTGTATACAATGAGATGTAGTTGGATTGGACGAACATTTTTGTGATATCCTAATATTCTCCTTCATAATCGGCTTCCCTGTGGTTTTTTTAAGCCAACAGTGTTTCATATCTGACCACCATACCATTGGGTAAAAGAATATCTGTGCCTTATCTAAGGTGGCGGAAGGAAACAGTAACAAAGCCTAAAAAGAACAAAACTGATTTTCCTAACTAGCAAATGCTTATGAGGGATCTCCTAGGAAGACATGTTGAGCTAGACAGTTGAAATTTTCAGAGTAGGTTTGGGAGATAAATATCTCGGGTAAGTTCGTTATTGGGCAAAATAAGCCAGATAGTTTCGGAGTAACAAAAAACAAAATTTTTGCATTACAAATTTAAAATTAAATTTTTTTCAAGATGCACTCTCTATAAAAAAACAATGGTTATCATTTTCATCTCTAACAATAAACTAATATATTTTCGGATTGAGTTTCCAAAATTTCAATAATAAATCGTACTCCTATGTTTTCACAGAATGCTATAATTATTCTATCTATGAATTATTATATGATCTATGTATGTTGCTATATGTCAACTTATTTTCCTGAGACATGACATGTCAAATTCATTTCTGCTATCGTAGAATTATGAGGATTAAAGTATGATATATGATCATAATTCATGGTTAATCCATTTGTTAATGGGAATGGTAATGGTAAGTTAATAATATTGAGTTCAGAATATCTCCAGTAAAAACAAAACTGGAATATTGGCTAAGGTTTCAATTGATATAATATCATTTTCAGAATGGATTTGGGGAAAGAATATATTGTTCATCATAGATTTGAGGAATGAATATCTCGGATGAGTTCGTTGTTGGGTAGAATTGGTTTTGGACTAATAATTTTTGGCACTCTTGTTGAATTTAAATTCTTTTATTATGTTCGAATTCAATTTATGTTATGTTGAAGTTCTATCATAAGAATCCATTGATATAATTCCCAATTCTTACCAACACTTTCGGAGATATATGATTTGTCAAAGTTTGAACAAGAGAGCCGAAGCTCCTATCCACAGGGCTTTCCCATATTTTTTTCAATTTGAAGTTCTCTCAAGATCCATACATTTTTCTAAAAATTTTCAACCGTTTCGTTTTATGAGGTCAGGAATTAAAAAAGATCACAGAATTGTAATTTTTATTTATGGAATAATGTCAATTATAAGGGTTAACAATGACGAAAATTTTCGGATAATGTGTTTCAGCTAAGGAGATAAATTTGTGATCATTTCTGGTGCGATCTCGCAAGATGTGATCAGAATTCGAGATTGGAATAATGATATGACCATGGCTATTTTTTTATAAGATTTCTCATTAGCAAAAAACAATTCGAATAATATACATTTACAATAAATACAATTTGAATTGGTAATATACCTATATAACAATATAGCAACAAATATTTTCTTTAACGTATTATATATTATCTGCGAAATTTGCTTTGTCACTAATTCATTTCTTTCCAAAATGTCATTGATTTCAACATAAATTGTACAAATATACCTACATCGAATTCGTAAGCAATGTACAAGTGAGGTATCTTAAAAATACTTGGTCTCAATGATAAGGAAGGGTGTCCCTAGTTTTTTTTATACCGTAACGTTAAAATTTTTGTATAGGGGATACGTTGCCGATAATTCATTAAAATTTGAGGAGGTAATTACCCTCAAAAAGAGACAATTCATTATAGCATATGTCCTGATGGGAAACTTTTCTGGAAATGACGGAATGTGAGAAACAACAATCGGATGAAAAAAAATAAATTTGAAGGTGTTCTTAAGAAGAAAGAGTGTGACAACTGAAGAATCATTAAAATCACTCATAATTTGTACAGGTAGGTAAATTCGAATTGGAAGTGATAAAATATTGGTTGTCGATTGCAGCTCGTCCCCAATTTTTTTTGACAATGGCTTTATAGCCATTGATATATTAATAAGGTTATACTTATTAATGTTTTATAGACATAAGTCGTGTTTCACACAATGGTTACAAACTGAATGCATTTGTTGAAATTGAAGATAAAAATTGTGAATAATTTATTTACAAAGTTGAGCCGGTCGACATCTGAATTTTGAAAATATAGAAAGAGGACAATCGTTACATTTCGAATCTAGAACAGAAGAACTATATATAAGAACATTAATAAACAGGCTGGTTCACTTTTTCATAGAATAAATTAAAATACGATCAAATGTTCAATTTCGACACAAAAAATTCCTCAAACGCTTTATAATCACACTACAGGATGTTTCCATATTTTTTTCGATCTACCTTGAAAAATCTTTTACTTTTCGGGATATTTGGATCAATCTAGGAAGATGAGGTATATTTCGTTGTTTAAAAGGTTTTTTTTTTCATCAATAGATTATTGATGGAGAAGGGTATCAAACCATTATTTTTGACTGACTGATCACTCTCTACGTTATGGTTACTGTCAAAAAGAGGGAAGAACTTGTTGATCGCAGTCAAAATGGAGGTGTAGAATTGAGAAATATCAATATTATTGCATGTGCAAAAGGTCAACAGAATGGTTCACATTTACTTTAATTTTTTCGTTCAGTTTTGAGAGATATCTTGGGATATGTTTATATTAAAATAATTTAAAATATCCTGTTTGCCATACCATTTAAACCACAAAAGTACTTCATCCTTCAAGTTTGATTCAAAGATCTCAGAAACTAAAAGAGTTGATATTAAGAAAAACCGTCGAAAACATAGAAACTTTAACTCTCTCTGTAGCTTGGTTATGAAGCGCTTTTGGACCTATATTTATAGGATATTTAATCATGAAATTGAACATTTTAAAGACAGTTATAGATATTCCAGAATAGTATGAAATAATTCCAAACAGGACATGTGGGAGAATTTAGAATTTTTGACAATGAGGAGTAAATTTATCTCCCAGAAAATGAGTCTAATACAATCCATTTTAGTTTCAGAGAAAGCCACAATCATAAGTGAGTCAGTGAACAATTTTAATATCAATATCAGAGTACAAATGAGTTTCCGCCTTATTAAGAAAGGTGGTGCTACACAAGGTTTGGGTTAAAGTAAGTTTGGTTCATTCAGTAACAGCAAAGCCTTAAAGTTTAGTGACTTTATATCAGCATCATATAATTTTTTTCGTTCCACCCTGTCGAATTTGTGCCATCAATTGCAACTACATTTGATTTACTCCTTCAATTTAAAACAATCCGCAGGTGAGGCGCTGTTGGTCACATTGTATGGAGAACTCGTTTTTCGAATATTTTTTCCATAATACTCTGGTTCGTTTTATTTTTCAGTCCACCTCATCAGTTAATATTTTCCCACATTTGTTCAGAAAAATTCGCTTGAATTGCTCATGCTTGGGTAACAGGGCTGTATTATATCCTTTAAATCTCCTTTTACAGGATGATTCAAAACTCGAAGCGAAAATTTATGGAACGTATATAGGCTGATATTCTTTAAAAAAAATTAAATTTTTGGATCTTTGGCTTTGTTTCCGAGATATCAGACTTCAAAGTCTGATATGTCATCAATTTTCAACCTTAATCCATAATATAAAAATACAAAAATTATTAAATCAAATTTCAAAAATACCACCATTAGCATCGATACAGGCTTGACAATGCAAAATCAGGGAATCGTTCGTATACTAATTGCGTGCTTTGTCCATTTTCAGTGCATTCGACTGCATTAATAATAATCCGTATCATTAATTGTTCTTGATTATTAATTTCCACTGCATGAACAAGTCTTCTCAAATGCCCCACACAAAATAATCCAAAGTATTCCAGTCAGGTGATCTCGCAGGTCATAGGACCTGACCACGCCGACCAATCCATCTCTTATTAAAAGATTGGTTTAACCAGGCGACAACATTTCGTTCAACATGCAATGTTACTCCGTCCTGCTGATACCACATACAATTATATACCAAATCAACGGAGCACCTGCGCATGTTGGACGAAATATTGTCGCCTGGTTAAACCAAACTTTGAATAGGAGATAGATTGGTCGGCGTGGTCAGGTGCTATGGCTTTCTAGATCACCTGACTTGAATCCTTTGGCTTATTTTGTATGGGAACATTTTATTAATCAAGAACAATTAATGGAACGAATTATTAATGCAGTCGAATCCACTCAAAACAGGCAAAACATAGTATACATTCCCTCATTGTGCGTTGCCAAGCATGTATCGACGGTAATGGTGGTATTTGAAAACATTTCGTTTAATTATTTTTGTTATCTTATGTTAGGTATGAACGTTGAAAATTGATGACATGCAGAAACTTCGAAGTCTGATATCTAGGAAATAAAGTAAAAAATCCAAAAATTTTATTTTATATGTTTTATCAAGAATTCCTGTATAGCTCCTTAATTTTTCGCCTCGAGTCTTGAATCACCCTGTATATTACCATCATATCATCTCAAGAAATATCAGAAGCCATTACATTCCATATAACCTTTATCTCCAGTCCTACACCCCAACTATCTTAAGCAGCAACCGGATACTTCATTTTACCAATTGTATGATATTAATATTTTCTTCGGGTAAACCAGGATGTGAAGATCGTTTCTCTTTCTCAAAACCTAAGGCAATCGTTTAGTTACAATTAACATTTTATCAGACTTTTGCATCCCCCATACTATACAATTTAGATGACACAGCCAATTGAATAAAGAAATAAAAGAAACAGCTATCAGTAGTATTTAGGGCTACCGCGAAGGTTGACCAATATGGTCGCCACACATTGTTTAAAGAAGGATAAAATATCGGATGAGATATGCTCCTTTCAGTCATACATAACCAAAGAATAAGTCAAAGTAGGTAGTCCAAAATGGCTACTTCCGTTGCTTCTCAAGCAATATGCACGTTCTTTCGCACTGAACGAAGTGATTTATGTAAATAAAATCAGTTCGAAAGAAAATCCCTAATGCCATCGACGCCTATCACTTCTTTCTTTATTCAATGAATCAACCAGAATTTTTGGGGACAAATCAATATTACAATGGGATGTTACGGTGAATCATGAGGCTGCACTATAAAAATCTAGTTAGCTTATATTCTATATTCTCGTAAAAGGTAATGGTGATAGGGCTATTGAATATGGCAGTACTTCGTTTCCATTTGCCTGTACAGATACATTCAACACTACCCTTTTCATAATTAATGCTTTTAAATGCCGTTGAAGAAATTCATGTATCATGAGGTGAATCAAGTAATTGATTTTTCAGATAGTCATGTGGAGTTAAAAAATATGTACAATCCTTAATCTACAGTTTTCTGTGTTCACATGAGGGGGATTACATTCCAAAATAAATTGGATATAGTCAGATACATAAAATGTTCATAATCCACAATATAGATTATTAACACGATTTGACATTTACTCCTAGAATATGATTCTCTCATAATTCAAAATTTGATCCAATCTTCAATGGAAGACTTAATGATAATGTGAGCTATTACTTAAGAGGTTATAAAATCAATTGTCTCGAAATGTTTTTATATATTCATATTAGAAATTTGAATAATTTATTATCGTCTTCTATCATCTGAAAAAGTACGTATTAAGCTTAATGAAATGATCTTCTCAATGTGTTTTTTGAGAAATATATACTTGAATTATGAAATTTGTCACTTGAAGCCTGATCCAAAATGATCTACCATGAACATTTGAAATTATTTAAGAGGCCCAAAATTCATAAAAATATGTGGAGGTCGACGAAAAAATGAAATATGCACCTTGGTAAAAAACTGTGTATTCTCACGCCTGCTTATTATCCTCGGCACCGCCTCGGATTGCAATTTGCAGACCCAACTATAATAGACAGTTACTGAGATGTATTGATATTTCGACATTGTGAAAGTTTTTCGACTTACCATCGAAAAATATTAATTTTATGGAAACTAGTCAACACTGAAGATAGAAGTAAGGTGTTTTTGAAAGCTGATGAGATGAGGATAATTTCTAGAAAAAAATCATTCACCAAAAATTCGAATAACCCGAAAAATAAAGAGTCTGAAGTGGTATCAATTGTTTTTCTCCTTAAATTTACATAAAATAATTGCCTATTTCTCGAAAAATTTCAACTTTGCGTACAAATAAGTGAAAAAACTTCCTTGGTTGATGAACTTTCCAAAAAGGTACATATGAAATAAATTGTCCCACGTGATCCAAAAATATAGCCGGAAATCCAAGAAAGTAACTTTCGTTACAGAGATAGGGTGATGTTCAAAAAATTTAAAGAAATGTGACGTATACGAAGGGCTCATTCAACATTAGAAGATGCTTGATAAGTTTCATATTTTTTGTAGTTGATAATGTCGAAGAAAGTGACCGATTATTTCACTATTTCCTTATTTGCTGGCAATAATTAACCATCACATGAAGTAAATTCTCAACAATTTTTTTTTGTAATGCTTGTGGCTTTTACTTGATGCAAATCCATATTAACTCAATGAAAAATTATATTCGATTTACACTAATTTATTCAATATTGTGACGCGTTTCGTCGACACAGCGACTTCATCAGACTACATCATACTAAATTCTTAACAAGTTATTATCTCCCTATACCTAGATGACATGGACACAGAACACAATCTTATTCAAAACTAATTACATGAGAAACTTATTTAAAACAAATTACATAATATTACACTGCTGGTTTCTTTGTACACATTAACAGTAATTCATTCCTAATGCTTTCATAAATTGATTCTCTATTTGAATAGATTGAGTAGCGGTGAAAAATTTAGATCTAATTGTTCATTAACTAAATTACCCGGATGTTTTTCTCTATTTATTTCCACCATTTCCAAGTAATTGAGTTGCGCACCTTTTTTCAAATTGTTTAGAATTTTGAAATCCGGGTTAAACTTATGTCCTTCTGCTAATAAATGATTCGAAAAATTTGAATTAATTTTGTTGTTTATGTAGCTCTGATGATGTTCCTTTATTCTTATGCCAAAATTTCTACCAGTTTTTCCTATATATGATTTGTCACAACTCTCGCAATTTAATCTTCTTTATTCCTATTCGATTTATTGTTCTTTATGAGTTTTGCGAGGTTATTGTTTGTCCGGAATGAGATATTCACCTGTTGGTTTTGAAGAAACCTTTTAAGTTGTTGACTCGGTGTACCAGATAATGTTAAGCTATTGAATATTTTATTTTTATCTTTAATTTCTGGAAATACTTAGATAATTGTTTTTCTGAATTGTTTTTTCGTCAACATTTTTCTGATTAACTCTGTGTTATATCCATTGTTCACCGCTATTTGTTCGATAATTTCTAATTCTGTACTATAATTTTCTTCGCATAAAGGTTTATTAATTAGCCGGTGTAACATACTATGAAAAGCCGTGAGTTTATGTTCGAATGGATGACACGAGGATCGATGAATGATTGTATCCGTATGGGATGGTTTTCTAAATATTGAAAAATCATGTTTATTGTTTTTCCGCGCTATTGTTAAATCCGAAAAATGAATTGCACCATTATTTTCCATTTCTATTGTGAATTAGACATTTGGATAAATGCTGTTAATAAAATCTACAAATATTTTCAGTTGCCGGTCTGTTCCTTTAAAACACGCGAGCACATCATCTACGTATCTAAACCAATATGAGAATTTGGAAAGAATAGGATGTGTTTTAGCGATGGCTTCTAGGTTGTCCATGAATATTTCTGCCAAAAGGGGGCTGAGCGGATTCCCTATGATAAGTCCTTCATCGCTAGTATAAATCTTATCGTTGAAACTAAATTAATTTTTATTCAAACACGATTCTAAAAGCTGGAGTATTTCCGACTGAATCACTATATTGACTTTGTTTTTATCTAATAAATCCCTAACTATTTTCACTGTATCCTGGGGTGGAATACCAGTGAAAAGGTTAACAACTAATCTAAATCTAAATTTTTCACCGCTACTCAATCTATTCAAATAGAGAATCAATTTATAAAAGCATTAGGAATGAATTACTGTTAATGTGTACAAAGAAACCAGCAGTGTTATATTATGTAATTAGTTTTAAATAAGTCTATTATGTAATTTGTTTTAAATAAGTTTCTCATGTAATTAGTTTAAAATAAGATTCTGTGTTCATGTCATCTAGGTATAGGGAGATACAAACTTGTTAAGAATTTAGCATGATGTAGTCTGATGAAGTCGGTATGTCGACGAAACGCGTCACGGTAATTATCTAGAACAATCCATAACTGTATAATTGTTGTAAAATATTTACTCACTTACTAATTTTTGGCCGTAGAATGCGAATCTGAAGTCAAAAGAGGCCGGTCGCTTCTAGTTTTTTCGCAAAAAAATCCGAAAGTGTCAGAAGTAACCTCACTTAATATCATTAATTACGATGTTTTAAACTGCTTTACTGGTGAATATTCCTCATAAATGATATGAGGAATAGATAGATAGAGATAGATCAAAATAATGAAGTACAGTATGGTACACCTCAAAAAGGTCTACAAAAAAGTCCACAATGGTATATGTCTATCTCTTAAGGATAACCCACAATAACCATTTTTATCCTTTACATTCTACGAGAAATAATGGCTTGATTACGAAGCGATTTTAAGCAATACAGCATTGATCCATATCCAACTAAGTACCTTAAATGCATTGTGCATTTAATATCAATATGGCCCTTTACAGCATGTAATTTAAATGAATATTTTCGAAGATATCGCAGATTTAAAATGCAGGGACACAGTGGTTGCGGTGGTAACGACCGGGGGGCTGGCACAGCCAGGATAGGGATAGAAATCGAATACAGAGAGCCAGAGAATCATCTGTAGAGCGTGAGGCTCGCCTCAGCCAGGATAGATGTATTGATTACCCGAATTCCTCTGATACCATCGGATTTACTGATCCAATTTAAACGCCTACAATTTCCGGTAAAGATATATTTTGCAATGACCATAATAAATCGCAGGGTCCAACTTTCAACGCTACAGGCTTATATTTGAGCGTTGAGTGTTTTTCACATGGCCAATTATACAGAGTGTCCCAAAAATACCACGCGAAAGTGACACTGGAGATAGATTGGCATTAGGTCTATCAGATAGCATCAACATGACCTCAGTAAAAGTCCGCTGGTTTTCGAGATATCACCACTTTTGTGTATTTTTTAAAAATCTCCAGTTTTCATGGTATATCGATACGGAGCTCGTGTCTAATTAAATCGAGGTCGCTGATCACGAATATGCAATTAGTTTTTCCCTAAGTGGCGTACTTTATGAAAATTTTCACTTAGAGTGAAAAAATGGACGAAAATAGGTCAATTTTGGAAGTTCACACCGCCCAAAAAAATCGGAGTAAGGTGTTGTTGATTTTTGCCGTCATATATGGATCCTTTATCTACTGAATAATTCAAACAGAAAATGTCCAGGCCGTACTATTCGGAAATTATGATTTTTTTCCCAAGGGTCTGTTTTTCGGAAAACTCATTTCGCGGTATTTCCGCGGAAAATTCTCTAATGAAAAATCCGATCATATATTCGTAATCTACGGCCCCGAATTAGTAAATGACGTAATTTGCATCGAAATCGGAGACCGGTCGAATTTTGGCAATTTTTTAATACATTAGCCTTAAAAAAATCCAAGAAAAATTTTTTGACGCAAAACTATGGAACGGGTACTTATTCTTATAGATTCGGGGCCGTAGATTCCGAATCTACCATCAGATATTTATTACAAAAATTTTCCGAGAAAATATCGCGGAAAGAATTTTCCGAAAAATAGTCCCTTGGGAAAAAAATCATAATTTCCGAAGCGTACGACCTGGACATTTATTGTTCGGATAATTCGATAGATAAAAGATCCAAATATGACGTAAAATATCAGCAACACCCTACTCCGATTTTTTTGGGTGGTGGAAAGTTCGAAAATTGATCTATTTTCGTCAATTTTATCACTTTAAGTGAAAATTTTTCCAAAGTACGCCACTTAGGGAAAAACTAATTGCATATTCGTGATCAGCGACCTCGATTCAATTAGACACGAGCTCCGTATCGATATACCATGAAAAAATTTTTTTGGGTAGGCACTTAGAAATATTTTTGACCCGGAATCGGAGGAAAATTCTTCTTTCCCGTCCCAAATCTATGATTTTCACATCTCAATAACCAATTATTCCCCGATTATTGGTCGGTGGACGACGTTTAGATTTATGTATCTATTTTTTCTGTATCTCTATCCGTTCGGAAAATAGTAGGAAATGAGCGAATCCGTCAAACGCCAAAATGTTTTCTATAGTATCCAACACATACAAAAATCTACAATTTTCCGATTAGGTCGACGCGGCTTTGGTTATTCACTAAATCGGGCACGCAGATCACGAATCTGTAATTAGATTTTCCGTATCT
Source organism: Halyzia sedecimguttata (assembly GCA_937662695.2). NCBI lineage: Eukaryota > Metazoa > Arthropoda > Insecta > Coleoptera > Coccinellidae > Halyzia > Halyzia sedecimguttata. The sequence continues at coordinate 99,514,349 of OW569413.2, read as the reverse complement.
CGATTAGTTTCGGAGCAACTTCGAAAAAAGTCGCAATTTCTGGCTCTACCTCCGGAAAATGGACTAATCAGTCGGATTTTTCGCCATATTACCAAAATTAATCGAGATACGGAAAAACTAATTACAGATTCGGAATCTACGCCCTCGATTTAGTGAATAGCCAAAGCTGTGGCGATCTAATCGGAAAATTCTAGATTTTTGTATGGGTTAGAATCTAGACAAAGGACTCACAGCTCTGGCAATGTGTTAGTTGTTGTATGCATTTTATCAATATTTCACAGGAAATAGGTCATAAATACTTCTACAAGGGTTGAAGTATTACAAGATATTTTACTTGCAATTATCTTTTCGTGGAAAATATTAATTTCAAGGGTGAGACCAACCATGCAAAAATAAACCAGTTAACCCAAAACATTTAAGTTTTACAAGCGAGCTGCTTTGTTTAGAAATACAAATGAGCGCTTCCCAACATGTGAAGTCATGGGACGCAACAGTGGTGATATCTCGATAACCAGCGGACTTTTACTGAGGTCATGTTGATGCTATCTGATAGACCTAATGCCAATCTATCTCCAGTGTCAATTTCGCGTGGTATTTTTGGGACACCCTGTATGTCGCTCTCTCAAGAGTAACCTCTAAAGAAAACATGTTTGTATTGCCTAACGACAAAAATGCTGTGAACGTTGTATATAAAGAAATTCTGTAGTATATTTAGTATCAGCATTTCAACCGTGCGAAGCCGGGGCGGACAGCTAGTATTGAATAAATTAGTGTAAATCGTATATAATTTTTCATTGAGTTAAATTCTCTGCTTTCAATATACACCTTAGAGTTTGGAACCATAACACCAAAACTAAAGAAAAATATAAAAAATCAACGTATTTTAGGAGATAATGAAAATAATGAGGAAGAATATTGATCCCCTCATATCCCCTCCACGAATACCCTATTACAAAATTTCATTTTAGGAAGTCACTATCATGAAATTTGCCGCCTTTACTACACGATGTACTGTACGAACTCGTACCGACGCCAGACGTGGTAAGGCAGCGCATTTTGTTGTTAAATAATGCTCTCCCTGTTCCTTTCGTTGTCCTCCAAACTGCTCGTGGACCTCGAGCCACAAATCTGCATTTCAATCTCGGCCAATCGGTTCTGCAATTCCCATTGCTGTTGATTCAGTTTCATGCTCATCGCTGTATTTTCTGCTTCGACGGTGTGCAATCGTTCCCTTAGTCTTTTTATTTCGGATTCCAAGGCCTCGTGAGAACCTAGCAGTGGTGTCGTCGTACCTGATACCAGTTGGGTCATGCTGTCGCACTGCATTGTGGTACCTAGAAAAGAAGTATTGCTTAATACCAGAAACTCGTTAATACGGAAAATAATAAAAGGTAGAGAAGTTGGATAGATGATGAAAGGGAGGATGAAACTCTATTTATAAAATTTGTATTCATATCCCAGGTAACACAGGGACCTCCCAGAGATGTATCAGCGAGCTCTTGCTGGGATATTGTGGCGCCTATATCGCTGGGAGGACGCCAAGAGCTCCCTCTCACCTCCAAATGTCCGCCATAGAGGATGAACCCAGTAACATCTCAGAGATATCACATGGGGAAGTTCTCAAACTGCTCACCCTGGCGAATATTTTGAGAGGTTTGCTGCGATATCGCAGGGAGGTCACCCAGACCTCCCTATCACCTCCAAATGTCCGCCATAGGGGATGAGCCCAGTAACATCTCAGAGATATCACACGGGGAAGTTCTCAAACTGCTCACCCAGGTGAATATTTTGAGAGGTTTGCTGCGATATCGCAGGGAAGTCACCCAGACCTCCCTATCACCTCCAAATGTCCGCCATAGGGGATGAGCCCAGTAACATCTCAGAGATATCACACGGGGAAGTTCTCAAACTGCTCACCCTGGCGAATATTTTGAGAGGTTTGCTGCGATATCGCAGGGAGGTCACTCAGACCTCCCTATCACCTCCAAATGTCCGCCATAGGGGATGAGTCCAGTAACATCTCAGAGATATCACATGGGAAAGTTCTCAAACTGCTCACCCTGGCGAATATTTTGAGAGGTTTGCTGCGATATCGCAGGGAAGTCACCCAGACCTCCCTATCACCTCCAAATGTCCGCCATAGGGGATGAGCCCAGTAACATCTCAGAGATATCACCTGGGAAAGTTCTCAAACTGCTCACCCTGTCGAATATTTTGAGGGGTTTGCTGTGATATCGCAGTGAGGTCACCCAAACCTACCTATTACCTCCAAATGTCCGCCACAGGGGATGAGCCCAGTAACATCTCAGAGATATCACATGGGGAAGTTCTCAAACTACTATTTCGAGAGGTTTATTGCGATATCGCAGGGAGGTCGCCCAGACCTCCCTATCACCTCCAAATGTCCGCCACAGGGGATGAGCCCAGTAACATCTCAGAGATATCACATGGGGAAGTTCTCATTCTGCTCACCCTGGCGAATATTTTGAGAGGTTTGCTGCGATATCGCAGGGAGGTCACTCAGACCTCCCTATCACCTCCAAATGTCCGCCATAGGGGATGAGCCCAGTAACATCTCAGAGATATCACCTGGGAAAGTTCTCAAACTGCTCACCCTGTCGAATATTTTGAGGGGTTTGCTGTGATATCGCAGTGAGGTCACCCAAACCTACCTATTACCTCCAAATGTCCGCCACAGGGGATGAGCCCAGTAACATCTCAGAGATATCACATGGGGAAGTTCTCAAACTACTATTTCGAGAGGTTTATTGCGATATCGCAGGGAGGTCGCCCAGACCTCCCTATCACCTCCAAATGTCCGCCACAGGGGATGAGCCCAGTAACATCTCAGAGATATCACATGGGGAAGTTCTCAGGCTGCTCAACCGGGGCAGTACTGAGAGAAGATGACTGCGATATGGGTCTATAATCTTTATATCCTTTAAATGTGCAGCACATGTGTGGCGCCGAATACATCACTTCGATGCGTAGATCGATATTCCAGTAGGGTTATTAGCGATGGGGTTGTTCTTCCGGGTACAGAGTAGACTATTGCGCCATCTACCGGTGGAAACGAGAAGTGCAGAGTAGAGATGGAGTAGATCCCTGCAACACGCCACCTGATTTCCTATTCTTGTTGAATTTGCGAGGTTTTTAGGACCTCGCAATGGAATGCGTTATTCTCGTTACACTTGTGATGTCTTGAGGACCTCACAATAGGAATGTCTTTTTCTAGTTATCTGCGTGATATCTTTAGGAGCTCGCAATGGGAATGTATTATTCTGGTTACATATGTGATATCTTGAGGATCTCGCAACAGGAATGTCTTATTCTGGTTATCTTTGGGATATCTTTAGGAGCTCGCAATAGGACTATCTTATTCTTGTTATCTGTGTGATATCTTTAGGAGCTCGCAATAGTATGGTCTTATTCTGGTTACATATGTGATATCTTGAGGATCTCTCCAATAGGAATATCTTATTCTTGTTATACTTGCGATGACTTAAGAAACTCGCAATAGGAATGTCTTATTCTGGTTATCTGTGGGATATCTTTAGGAGCTCACAATAGTAATGTCTTATTCTAGTTACTTATGTTATATCTTTAGGAGCTCGCAATTGAAATATCTTCGTTTGGTTATCGATGTGATATCTTGAGGATCTCACATTGGGAGCTCACATTTTCATCCACATTGTAACCTCTCAGAGACCTCTATGCGAGGTATATGTTACCTGAGATTCTCTATCTATAGGAATTGTTGTGATCAGGTTCTTAGCCTAACTATTTTTATCGAAACAGGTTCAACAATAAAACAGGAACAGCATTTGTGGAAATGTCCACAGCATATGACACGGTATGGAAAGAAGGTTTGATCTTAAAACTTAATACCCATTCAAAGTGTGAAAAACAAGTTAGATAGAAGATTTCGTGTGTTTTTGATAATAATAGTAGTAATTTCAAAAATTTTAATAATGGTCTCCCACAAGGTTCAGTTTTAGCACCTCCCCTTTTCAATTTATATCTGTGTGATATTCCTGCACTATCTCTGAGAAATTCATAAACGCTGATGACATTGCCCTTGTATTTCGTCATTCTGATTTCCAAAGTATAGAAAATAATCTATCTGCAGTTTTAGATATCCTGAAAAATTATCAATTTGAGTGGCGTTTGAATCCGAATCCAAATAAAATTGAGGTTTCTTGCTTCCATTCAAACAATCAGCAAAAATATAGAACATTGAGTGTAACTTTCGGTGATTCTTTCTTGAGATATACTCGTAATTTTAATCCTAAATACCTAGGAGTGAAACTAGATTCCTCCTTGAATTCCATAGCCCATTTGGATGAATGTCTGATGTTGAAAACAAGAAATAATATTCTGCAGAAATAAGCTGGTACTTCATGGGGTGCTGATGTAGCTACTGTTCGGACGGCAGCCTTAGCCTTGGTTTTTTCTGCCGCTGAATATTGTTGTCCTGTCTGGTTAAATAGTGTTCATACGCAAAAAATCGATGCACAGCTGAATTCATTAGACAGTAGTGGATCCAACTCTTAAATCAGGGGGGCTCACGGTCAGGTGGTTTGCATACCAGCCATATTTCTATGAAAATTTATGAGAATTTTGCTAAGGTCCCACAAGTCCAGGGGGGAGGCATGACCTCATCCCCTGGATCCGCCCTTGTTATTAGATCATCTGCACCTATTCATTGGTTGCCAGTTCTTTCAAACATTTTCCCGCCCCACATTCGCAGGCAGACTAATATTTCAAATTCTTGGAATAATTTTCATTCTTTTTCGAATTCATTTTAGATTCGTTCCTATATTCCAAGCAATAAGATTTCTAGATTGAAGTCACGTAACCCCTTCAACTGTTTTCTCAATTTGAATAAAAGTGACATGAAAGTTTGGCGGTCTGAATGGATTTCTTGTGCATTATTCAACAAAGATTTCTGATCCTTTCAAATAGGATTGGAAAAACTTATGAATTACATTTGTCGAAGTGAAAGTTCATTGACATTCTTGTTCAGAAAGGTTTGCTATATTAATCCTTACATAGTATAACACAAAGTCGCTTCCCGCTGTCTGTCTCTCCCTATGTATGCTTAGATCTTTGAAACTTTTGATGCAGTTTTTATTAATAGATAGAGTGATTCTATAGGAAGGTTTGCATGCATAATATATTAGTGAAACACTGATAATTTTAGAGGTTTCTAATGTGATGTCGTAAATAAACACATTTTTTTCGCTTACATTGCAAACGCTAGCTGAACCCTACGAGATAGATCAAAATAATGTAGTAAAGTATGGTACACCTCAAAAAGGTCTACAAAAAAGTCCGCGATGGTTTATGTCTATCTCTTAAGGATAACGCACAATAACCATTTTTTATCCTTTACATTCTACGAGAAATAATGGCTTGATTACAAAGCTATTTTAAGCAATACAGCATTGATCCTTATCCAATTAAGTACCTTAAATGCATTGTGCATTTAATATTGATCAATATGGCCCTCTACCGCATGTAATTTAAATGAATATTTTCGAAGATATAGCAGATTTAAAATGCAGGGACATAGCGGTTGCGGTGGTACCGACCGGAGGGCCGGCACAGCCAGGATAGGGATAGAAATCGAATACAGAGAGCCAGAGAATCATCTGTAGAGCGTGAGGCTCGCCTCAGCCAGGATAGATGTATTGATTCCCCGAATTCCTCTGATACCATTGGATTTACTGATCGAATTTAAACGCCTACAATGTCCGCTAATGATATATTTTGCAATGACCATTTATAAATCGCAGGGCCCAACGTTCAACGCTACAGGCTTATATTTGATCGTTGAGTGTTCTTCACATGGCCAATTATTATGTCGCTCTTTCAAGAGTAACCTCTAAAGAAAAATGTTTGTATTGTCTAACGACAAAAATGCTGTGAACGTTGTATATAAAGAAATTCTGTAGTATATTTAGTATCAGCATTTCAACCGTGCGAAGCCGGGGTGGGCAGCTAGTTATGAATATATTAAAACGTAAGCGATGCTATCAAATTGTAGAACTTTATTTCGAAAATCAGGGTTCAGTTCACGAAATCTACAAAGCTCTTTGTCGAAATATTCGTCCTTCTGGGCAGGCTTGTGCTTTAATGAAAATTTTTGTTGCCAAAAATCCAAGAGTTAAAGATCGGTAACCTATGGTTCCAACGGGAAAGCCATACCCCCCCTCCGATCAAAGAAAGCTATATACGCCACTGCAACAACATGGTGCCTACGTGCCACACAGCCAACGCAACCATCGATTCATCGTTTGGACTATTTGGTGTGGATATTATTTCAAGAAATGATTATGCCGATTTGCTTCCGAAATCATGTGACAATGACAATGAAAATAAATCTATAAGAAGTCCATGGAAGTTTAGAGAATTGGCACTAGTTTTATCTATGAAGAAAACTAGTTGGAAAAGCACTGTGTGATGACCCACTCAGGTACCGAACTAGGCCAAGACAGAAAATCGACACGGACAAGGAGGTGATGGGGGTGTCACACTTCCCGTTGTTTAGTTTAACTCTCCTCCAGGTCTTCTGATGGAAGTTTTTGACATTTTAATCCAGGGGTGAGTTTCCTTATTTTGCAAATATTCTAAAGACCATTTGAGATGGAGCAGTGACATTTGACCGTTTTAGTAAGCAGCTCGAGAACTTTGAAACCCTGGTGAAATAAGTTTTTGTAACCCCCACACAAACAAATGGTAGGGGGTGGGGGTACTTTTTAAAAAACAAATGTTTTTTTTCTACGGTAACTTACTAATAATAAATTAGATTCTAAAACTGCGATCTTTGGCGTTTGCCATATTGATACTTGGGGCTCAAGCGGATACAAAAATGTTATCAAAAGAATGTCGGGGTAGAGCACTATATACAGATCGGCGGTTTCCAGCTTCCCATACCATACTGAATATTTTTCTTTTGCGAGTGTCATTAAGGACCATAATCTTCATATTCTCAAGATATTAAGAAGTAGGTATACATGGTGTTCCCAAAAAGGGCTGGTCATCTTACAACTCCCTAATTTTCAATATGATAACCTGTATGAATTCTAGGACAAATTTTAACGCAAGTTTGTGAGGAGAACTTTTTTTTTATTTAAGCAGCCGTTTTTGATTTATTTATTAGACAAATAGGCGCATTTTTAAGGCTTGTAAATATAACAAAATCCAGGATGAATCAAAAACGGCTGCTTAAATAAAAAGAGGTCTCCTCAGAAACTTGCGTTAAAATTTGTCGTAGAATTCAAAAATGACAATGTATACAGGGTATCAGAATGAGAATTTGTTGTGCGATGACTAGCTTTTTCGGAACACCATGTATACTTCTTAATAACTTGATAATATGGAGTATAGGGTCCCTAACGACACTCGTAAGAGAAGAAATTTCAATATGGTAATGGGAAGCTGGAAAACGCCGATCTGTATCTAGTGGTCTACCCCGTTATCGAAAATGTTGTGTCCGTGACATTCTTTTGATAACATCTTTGTAACCGTTTGAGCCCCAAGTATCAACGATACACCAAATGAAAGGTTAAAGATCGCAGTTTGGAATCTAATTTATTATTAGTAAGTTACCGTGGAAAAAAAAAACATTTATTTCAAAAAGTACCCCCATCCCCTACCATTTGTTTTAGTGGGGGTTACAAAAAATTATTTCACCAGGGTTTCAAAGCACTCGAGCTGCTTACTCAAACCGTCAAATTTCATTGCTCCATCCTAACAGGTCTCTAAAATTTTTGCGAAATAAGGAAACTAACATCTGGTAAACATTCTACATGTTTTATCTAATCGGAAATATCGCGATATGTACGAGAGCAACTGATTAAAATATGGACGAGTAACTACCGTGGCAATTGAATTAGTGGGTGTAACTAGAAGGCCATATTTACAGTTCATGTCAATTCTGTGAATGTGTAAGTCAATTTAGAGGAAACAGCGTAGTGTCCGAGGTGTAGTGTTCATAACATAATCCTTGGGGCTAATGTTGAAATTCATGCTTCCTCTTTCGGGCATTTTTCGTTATTCGCATGAGCAGAGGAGAAATGATTCAATTGCTGGCATTTTCGTCTGAAAGGATTGGGGTTTTGGAGTGGAGGATGCTATTCCCCCAACGAATCCCCTTGGGAGGGTACGCGCATGTATGGATTGAAGCTGTGATATCTCCTGAACCCCTGGTGTTGAAGAATCAGAATTTTGTGTGAAGTGTGTCATTTTGAGAGGAATTTCAGCCACGAGTAGATTACGCATGCGCATAGAAGAGGTGGCTCTTTTCGGGTTGTATGGCTTATGCTAGGAGTGGTTTACGTCTAGTGATCATAGATTTGGCCAATTTATGTATAACTATATCGGAAAATCTAATTTAAATTAGATTAGGATTTGAAGAAGAGGTGTAAGCAATTGCGTTCCCAACGGGGGTCCCATAACCGCATTTTGTTTATATTTCGACCTACGGTAAAACTAATAGCCAGACTGTATTAATTGCTAGAATTGTCAAAGAAACTTGAAAAAATATAAAAAATAGAGCACTCTTTGGCTCACGTGTTCACGTTGGCTGATTTGAATTGAATGAAAAGTGTTTCAAGTTTAGTGGGTATAGTGAGCAGGAGATTTACTCAGTAGGAAGTGGACATCATGCAATGTCGGGTCAAAAATTAACAGTGATATGTCAAGGCTGGCGTAAGGATAGAGGAACAAAGTCGACAAAGAGCACAACTGACTCTCTTTAGTCGCACAAGCTCCTAGGAGGTTCTAAGGGATCTCCTTGGGAAAGACCTAGGACGATTATTATAATCATAATCCTATCTATAGCACACGCGCAAATGCAGATTGACTTCACTATGAAAGAAAAAGGCTAAACACGACCACAAAAAGCATTGACGTGGAGTCAATCTGCTTTGGCGCGCGTGCTCTAGACATGACTGTGATTATACTGACCCTTCTAGGTCTTTCCCAAGGAGATCCCTTAGAACCTCCTAGGAGCTTGTGCGACTAAGGAGAGTCAGTTGCGTTCTTTGTCGATGTTACTCTATCCTTACGCCACCTTTGACACAGCACTGTAAATTTTTGTATATTTTCATGAAACACTCTGTGCCTACTAAACAAAAGTCCCTGAAACTATTTTCAATAATATTTTCTGACTCCTCTGATCGGTGTCCCACTGGTGATCAGCCACCCACCAGTAACGTTTCATTTCGGAAGAAGGGAACATCGTTCCCGAGACATATGTCTGACGATCAAATTTTGGGTATCTCAGAGGGAAAATTTCGGGGGATATTTTTACCCGATCTAGGTTGTGACACTGGAGTATGATGACTTCTCTCGCTACTCGTCGATCTTGCTGGACTGTCGGGGCATATGGCGAGGGGAGTGGGAGAGTCCATGTAAGACCTTTGGAAGGCTGGCGTGAAGCCTACTAGTACAGGTTGGAGAAGCATTTCTTCTAGTGGTATTTTCCCTTTGGATTCGACGAGGCCAGGCGTTGACTGACTCCTACCCATGGCAGCTGAAACGCAATTCTTCATCACAAAACAGATTATATTCAGGGAAGAGTGATTATAAGTACTCGAAGAATTTTTGGTTCAGAAAATCAAAATCGAAAAGCTGAAATAACTGAAGAATCGCAATAAATCTAAATATAGGGTGTTTTTTTTAAGAGCTTCATAATTGATAAACATTTTTCTTATAAGTATTTTTATTACCTAAATTCGATGCTTTTTAAGACTTGAAAAGGATTTCTGGCATGTGACCAGCTCTACTAATCATGACGAAGGGCATTGTATATTGTATATTGCTGTAGGGGGTAACGTTGCACTGCGACCTTAAGGTCTATGGTGCCTCCCCGTCAGAGCTGTCGATGTCATCACCACCTAAAGCTCGCCTTCTAGTTTCCAGAGTTCTGATGAACTCCAGTATCTGGGATGGCTTCAATGGGGCTACGTCTTCGGTTCTGCAGATTTCTTGCGCAAAGCATTTCTTGCCCAAAGCATTTCTTGCCCAAAGCATTTCTTGCCCAAAGCATTTCTTGCCCAAAGCATTTCTTGCCCAAAGCATTCCTTGCGTTGGTTTGAGATGGCGAGGCATTCCGTTATCAGGTGATCAGAAGTTTCATCCTTCTCCCACAGAATCTGCACTCGTCAGTTTCTGCTAGCCCTAATCTCATCATATGCTTCCTAAGGCTGCAGTGCCCTGTGAGGAAACCAGTGAGGAGGTGCAGCATGTTCTTACTGAGGTCCAAGTATTTATTGGATCTGACAGTGTCAATGTTCCAGACCAACTTTTTGGAGTGATACATTCCTGGGAAAGATTCTCCAGAGTACACCACTTTCAGTTTCTTCTTTCATTCGAAATTCACTTTTGTAGATCTATCTACCAACCCTACAGTAGGGTTCCGGCCCAATAAAAGAGGCTTGTTGTCCTTTCTTGGCAAGTGTGTGGGCCTCCTCATTTCCTTTAATGCCCGCGTGACCAGGAACCCAGACCAAGGAGATCCTGTTGTTTTGCCTACTTCATTAAGTCTTCTTCGGCACTCCCAAATTAGCTTGGACTCGATAACATGGGAGCTCAGAGCTTTAGTAGCAGCTTGACTGTCAGAGTGGAGAGTTGATTGCTATATCACATCACTGATAGTTTCTTTCTAGTTTCATTTCTACGCATCTTTCTATTGCAAGTACTTCTGCCTGAAAGACACTCGCATATGAGCCTAGCGATTGTGAAATTTGATGCCTGCCCCATATACTCTAGCTCCAGCTGCTGAGTGGTTTTTGAACCGTCTGTGTACCATTAAATGGCATTTTTTTTAACAACTTGTGTGGTAGATTCCCTGTCGCTGTATTTTTTCCTACCGAACATTGTCTTATTCATTTCGTCACTAGGAAGATTGGCTGATGAAATGTACCTGGTAAGAGAGGACCAGGCTTTCTGGTTTTAATACCCTCAATACTTGTTCCTTTCCTAGATAATCTGAGAATGGCTTGATGGGTCATTTTGTCTATCACTAGAAGAAGTGGTGTGAGATTTGCGTGTGTTCTGGTAGGATAGGTTCCCATAGCTCCAGTGATACTCACCCAGGCCAGCCTTTGTACTTTGTCGAGGGTATTCCTCGTGTTATTCTGGCTTATTTTTATGTACCAGACTACTGGACCCATACGTGATTATGGTGTCACAATCATGGCATTTATTGCTTAGCTAGCAGTGATTTCAACATGCCTATGCCACATAAGTTTACTATCTATTGTTACCTCTAAATATTTAACTTCAAACTTCCATTCTTTAATATCTCCGTTCAAAAACGGATCTCAAAGCTGGAAGTTTCCTTCTCCGAGTAAACATAATCACTGTGGTCTTGTTCAATGACAAGTCCAATTTTTCCAAGGGTTCCAGAGTTGTTGATTTGACAGCATCACCATGGATTCAACATATCACCAAAGGAAATAACCATCAGTCGATCACACGATCTTGGAGGCAAATTGAAAGAACAATTTCTTGAAATAATATATTCACCAAATTGTCCCTTAAATGAATCAATGGTTTTGTTGGCTATTTGGCACGTAGCACAATCTCGTTGGAACCATAGGTTGTCGATGTTCAATTCTTGGATTATTGGCAACAAAATGTCCATTACAGCACAAATAGGACGATTATGTCGACCTTGAAATGGTTGAAGGGCTCTATACGTTTAGCGAACTGAACTCTGATTTGGAAAATAAATTTCCACAATTTGTAAGCGTAGTTCAAGTATTTATCTATTCATAATTAAAATGGCACACCTTTCGAAACCTACATATCAAATAATTATTAATAGTTATTCCTATCGAAATATCTCACGTAGATAAAAACACACGCTATACAAAGAAAACGATTATGATCTTATAGAAGAAATGTGTACAGTGATAGAATTCCTGTACGGAGACAAGATCTAACAGCGAAACAAGAAATACCCTCATGAAAATCTGCAGAAGAGCGATGGAAGGGAACTTGTAGGAAGTCTTGAATCGACCTCTACAGTAAAAAATGATATCCCAAGGTTACACGTGGACGTAAGTGAAGACAGTTTAGGATTTGCGAGTGCCTTCAAGAGCTAACTCTTCTACCAAGTTCCAAGTTTGAACACGATCGGATCCATATTGTTGGAGATCCGAGCCGCCTTGTTTGAGTTCAGTAGCTGGATGGGTGATGGGTGACCGTTGCCTCGATAACTCTCTAACGGAAGGAGATAGGGGCAATTTTCAGGGTAGATTGCGCATCTGAATGGGAGAGTTAAGTTCGCTGATGGCCATAATCGGCCCAACAGTTTCGGAGTTATACCCATCTGGAATATTATTTCCTCGATAACTCAGAAAATATAGACTCGATCGAATTGAAGCTTGCTAACTAGTTGTAGAAGATCGGCATGAAGACGTGTGTGAAATTTTGTGAGAACAGTACCACTAGCATATCTTAAAAAAATTACGAAAAAATATTATACAGGGTGAGTCTTTGACCACTGCATTAATTTTAACCAAAGATTCCTCTCATCAAATAAAACAGTTTCTTCATTCACCATTTTTCCAGATTCGGCTCAGGTAAAAAGTTACAAGAGTTTAAAGATTTCACAATGTGCTAATATACTCCTGCATATAAATTATCTATGACATTGTTGGCGGAAGAGAAAAAGGCATGGTAACGTGGTTTACAGCTTGATTCGGGATTACAACGCTCAGGGACGGATGCATAAAAGTAGTTAAATTTTTGGAGTTTTCCATTTTACATATTCAATGAAGAATATCTCGAAAACGGTGCATTTAAGGAGAAATGATGAAGAATAATATAATGTTCTAAAACGATGGAATATTCTTGAAATTACCCAAGAAAAACTTTATCTGCTTTCTTTATGCTAATTTCGTTTAGTTTTATGAATCCACGAGTCCATAATTAGAAAACCAGTAGAAGTAGAAAATAACTAATATTTGGAAAATATGTCTCATAGTTATAGGAAACTTTACACCAATATTCATTTTATTCGAAAAAAGGATGTCAAAGCTACAAAATAAAAACTGATTTTTTTCGAAATTTCAACAGCCTGTATCTTTTTACCTGAGCCGAATCTGGAAAAATGGTGAATGAAAAAACTGTTTTATTTGATGAGAGGAATCTTTGGTAAAAATTAATGCAGTGGTCAAGGACTCACCCTGTATATCTCACGATACCTTGAGAACGGAAAGAAATAGTGACTTGCAAGTTTTCAGGGTATATTGCGCATCTGAATGCGACATTTAAGTTTGTTAATTAGCATATTCGGCCAAATGGTTTTGCAGTTATATCAATCTGAAATTTGGTTATTATTTCTTCAATAACCCAAAAAATACGATGCCGATTCAATTCAAACATGGTAATAAGTTCTAGAATACCAACAAAAATTTTCACAAAATTTCGTGAAGATCGTATTATGTATTATTTTTAATTAATTTGTTCGTTTTTCTCCTCTTGTCTTTTCATTTTTGCGCGTATGTTCGAATTGAAGCTTCGTAGCTAATTGTAGAATATCGACAAGAAGACGACAAAAAAATTACGAAAAAAAATTGTTTCAAGCACTGACGTGAAGTAAGGAGCTCTATAAATTTACCATGGTAAAATCGATTAAGCGTGTACAATAATATTTCTGAATAGAGAATGACGCAAACGATGTATCACAAGTCCATACTTGCTTTTTGAAAAATTTGGGGTTGTACCTGTCTTTCGAAGAGGGTGACAATTTAAAATTTAAATCTGACGTGTTCCGGGATTTTCCATGAATATGTACAGGGTGATTCACTTATCTTGGTCACACAAATTTTCTCGTAAAGGGCTGAATATTTTTTCGTTCTGTAAACGGCGTTTTGTACAGGTCAATGTTGACTTGAGATTCCCGTAAATGTCGGCGTAAAAAATAAAGATGGCTGGCGTCGCGGCGTCGTCAATTTTTTTCCCAGGAATATACCTTTTTTATTATGCCGCTCGAAAGATGGGTCAATTCTAAATTTTATTTCCGAATACAATTTTTTTCCATTTTAAACCGTTAGCGAGCTACAGGGTGTTTTATGTTAATTCTATTACATTTTTTTTTCTGTATTGTGACAATATGCCTTGATTTGGAGACATAGATATGATTTTGTTTCTTAAGTTCAAAGAGCCTTCGTAACAAGCTATAATTATTTTATCATATTCAGTAAATAATATATTTTAATAACAATAAACAATTGTTTTAATAACAAACTAATCATTTTAAATCATAATTTCTATATGCCTACCATTATGATCCATACATGAATTATATATTTTACTTATTTCATTATAACTTACTTTTGCCAGAATATAAGGTTTTAAATTTTCGCATGGGTTTGTTATTTTTATTTTTAAATGGTCTAAATTACTAGAATCAGTTTTGTTTATTGTCATTAAAATATATCATTTACTGAATATAATAAAAGAGTTATAGTTTGTTACGAAGCATTTTTGAATTTAAGAAACAAAATCATATCTGCGTCTCCAAATCAAGGCATAATGTCACAATACAGAAAAAAATGGAATAGAATTAACATAAAACACACTGTAGATCGCTAACGGTTTAAAATGGGGGAGAATGGTATTTGGAAATAAAATTTAGAATTGAATCATCTTTCGATTGGCATAATAAAAAAGGGATGTTCCTGGGAAAAAAATTACGAAGCCGCGACGCCAGCCATATTTATTTTTTACGCCGACATTTACGCGAATCTCAAGTCAACATTGACTTGTACAAAACGCCGTTTAGAGAATTAAAAAATATTCGGCCCTTTCCGAGAAAATTGAGGTGACCAAGATAAGTGAATCACCCTGTACAGTAATCAAGACAATGAATTTATTCCATTTGGTTTTCCACACTGTATACGCAGAAAAATCGTAGCCTGTGATTGAAGTAAAAGCCTTATGGGGAAGAAGTTGGGAATGCTACAATCGGAAAGTGTGAAGAATTCTTGGACACCCACCATATTGAGATATTTGAGTTTAAAAGATTACAAAGAGTACGTGGCAGAAATCTGAACATTCGATCGCATATTTCCGAATCCTAATGTGTGAATGAATCATTTCAATATTCAATCGTGCAACTATTCAGTAAGCCTGGAAGTCCTCTTTCTGTCGCTGAGAGATAAATCAGGACTCAGAGGAAGAGGAAACACAAATATTCCAACGGTAAATATTTGGATTTACATAAGGGGATGTCTGTATAAGGAAACTCGCCAGCTTCACCAGAAGATATTTATGTAAATATTATAGAGCGTAAGCATAAAAGAGAAATAAATGTTTGAAGAGGAGAATAAGGTTGATCCTTCATAGCAACAATGCGGGTGAAAAAAATTCAGACGAGTAACCCAATTCTGGAAGAACATGAACCAAGAAAATTCAAATAGAATTTTGTTCCTTTATATTATTCTTTGAGGATTAAATTTCTTTATAACGCGCTTGAACGATGTGCTTTGATTTTATCTGAACGGATCTTCTGTTGAATGTATCGAGAAGAATTTGTTTGAGGAATATTCGAACGAGTTTCATATATAAAAGGCTTTCTCTAGCAAGTTATCATACAGTGTGGAAAAGCCAAATGGAATAAATTAATTTATTATTTATGGAAAATCCCGAAAAACGTCAAATTCAAATTTAAAAATATCATTCTTCCTGGTAAAAATGCGAACACTACCTTCAATTTATGGCCCTTTTGTTCGTTGGACAAAGTGCTTATCAATTTGCCCAAATGTATGTAATTTTAGAATTTTTGGATGAAAATGGTCTTAAACGATTTGGTTCGACTCACTGATCAAGATTTCGTGATCAAAATCGATTCTGTCCGACCAGTCTGGCCGTTAACACAATAACTCGCGAACGGAATCAGTTGAAATTTTCAGAGTAGGTTTGAGGGATAAATATCTCGGTTAAGTTCGTTATTGGGCAAAATCGGCCGGATAGTTTCGGAGTAACACAAAAAATTTTTTTTTTACATTACAAATTTATAATTTCATTTTTTTAAGTTACAGTTCTACCATAAGAATCCATTGATATCATTTTCAACTCTAACGAGCTAATACTTTTGGAGATATGATTTTTCAAAATTTCAATAATACATCGTAGTTCTATGTTTTCATAGAATGCGAATTCTATCTGTCTGTGTTCTATCTGTGTTCACTGTTCATAAATGTCATCTGATCTATCTATACGAGGCATGTCAAATTTATTTCTGTTCTAGTTTGTTTATAATTCGTACTTTGGCAATATTTTCTGTTGAATAACAAGGTTCCGAACCTTGAATTTGTGAATACATACAAGACTGTTTTGATACCAAAAATAATATTGACTTGTTGCATATTAAATAATTTATGTATAAATATTGGGGATGATGTTTCAGAAGATTTAGAATTGGATCATTTCAATAATGCAGTTTATGAAGGCAATAGGAAAGAACAACATAATGGAATCATTAAAAGAAATTACAGTTTGTTGACCATTGAGGTTAATATTACCTTTTACTTCCTTAAGTAGTGAGACCTGTTCCTATATACAGTATTTTCATAATGTTGCTAGCAAAAAATGTTGAAATATGGATCTACATTTGTGTATCAAATATTTTTTCTTGAGTTAAGGTTCATAATACAGAAAGAAAAGAGGATTGTATTTTATTAATATATTTTGCGTATTATGAGATAAGTTTTCAAATAAAGAAAAACAAGAATATAAAATACATATTTAATCTTTCAAACAAATGAAATGAACTATTAAAATAATTTGTTCGTCAGCCTATGCCTATTCAAATATCAATAATAAATGGGCAATATGCTATGATTCTCTCCAGCCTTGCTCTAGACATTCCGATGATAGTTTCCTTAGGTATTTCGAGTTGTCAAAACTATGCACCGAGTGTAAGTTTCAACAACTCATTCCACTAGGTTAAATCATTGCCAATCCTGAGGATTGGCTCGGTGAGCCACCCTTGTACAATGGGGGTGCCGCAGGGCTCGGTCCTCGGTCCGACTCTCTGGAACATTATGTACGATGGGGTGCTCAGGCTGAGGTTTTCAGTAGGAGTAAAACCGATCGCTTATGCAGATGACCTAGCTCTGCTGGTTAGAGCTAATTCGATCGAAGACCTACAAAGGGATGTTAACGAATGCCTTGAAAAGGTGGATGCGGTGGATGAGGGAAAACGGTTTAGAAATTGACGTTGGTAAAACGGAGGTTGGACTTCTGAAGGGAAGGAGGAAAAGTGGGCGGATAAGCTTTTCCATTCACGGACAGGTGGTGGAGGCAAAGACCAAGGTTAAATACCTAGGGATAGTCCTTGATAAGGGACTGGCTATGGGTAGACATGTGGAGTATGCTGTGGAAAAGATGATGGAGAAGACGGTGGCCCTGGCGAAGATTATGCCAAATATTAGGGGGCCGGGACAATTTGGCAGGAAACTGTTGAGCTCGGTAGCCCACAGTGTAGCACTGTATGGTGCGCCGGCCTGGGCAAAAGCATGTAGTACGGAAAAATATAGAAGGAAAATAACGGCAGCGCAGAGGGTAATATTGCAAAGGGTTTGCTGCGCGTACCGCACGGTCTCCGCAGCGGCAGTGCAGGTAATTGTGGGCACACCTCCAATAGATCTTCTGGCTGAGGAAAGGAGAAGAGTGTACGAGAATGCTTATGGACACCGACCTGGTGTGCGTAGGCAGATCAGGATAAGGATAATGAGGGCATGGCAAGATAGATGGGGTCACAGCAGGGAGCTGCGAGTTGGACGAAGCAAATCCTGCCAGATATAAGTAGGTGGATGAGCTGTCCCCATAAGGTAACCAATTACTGGTTTACACAAATACTTACGGGACACGGCTCCTTTGAAGTCTTCAGGGAAAGAATTGGAAAGACTGACCAACCGAACTGCCGAACGTGCAATTCGGAGGATAGCGTTGGGCACATGATATCGGAATGCGAATGGTGGACAGTAGAAAGGCGGGGGCTAAGAAGCCTCTTCGGGGAAAACCTGAATTGTCAGGGAATTGTGGAAGAGATGCTTGACAACGAGAGCAAATGGAAAGATGGTTTCAAGATCTTGACAACCATAATGGAGAAGAAAGAGGTAGAGGATAGAAACAGGCAGGCTATGGAACAAACATAGCATGTGGAAATATACGATCCGCAGAGACGCAAAGGGCCCTAAAGGGCCCGGTACCAATGCGGAACGAAAGATGGGCGATGAGGTGGAGTTTGGTTGGTAGGCACTGTATTGTGAGTCCAACACTCTCTAGGGCAACTTCCTAGAGGAACATGAGTTTCTCCACCTCTTGAAAAAAAAAGGTTAAATCATTGCAGATCAATCATTTAATCTTGATAAATAAACTATCTTTTGAATTTAATTTCTTTTATGATGCAGTTCTATCACAAGAATCCATTGATATCATTCCCAACTTTGAGAAACCAATACTTTCAGAGATATGATTTGTCCGAGTTTAAACAAGAGCGCCGAAGCTCCAGCTCCTGTCCACAGGGCTTTCTCACTTTTTTATGTGAATTTTTAGATTAATTTAATTCCTCAAGAAATTATGAGTATTCTTCTGAAATGATACTTTGGGGATTTAATTTTGGATCATATTACGTTATTGGAAAAATTGAGAAAGTCAGACCCCAAGTCAAGTTAAATGTATAAAAAGCGCGAAAAATAAACGGCATTTTGAAATAAATTGTAAAGCTCTGAGTGAAATTCGAATTTCTCAATTTCGAACTGACCAGGCAGATAATCAACTTCCAATATATCATGTTTGCTTTCTTCTACAACATAATTGTAACAATACAGTAAATTCAATTCTGTTGATGTGAGGTTTTATCGAACAAAGATGTTCCACTCACCTTTTTCCAAAGGGGCCCTTTTATATTTTTCCAGTCTTTTCACAGCAATGGCTTCTAATCTAACTCTGGCTGCAGGATATTCTTTGAGGACATCCCACATGTCTTTTTTGCTCAGTACGAATAGATCGCTGTAACCAACCGATCTTACGCTGGCTGTTCTTCGATTACCTAAAAAACAATTTCATCGAGGGTTTTGAGAAAAAGGGCACTGTCAGTTGATGAAGTGGAAATTGCTGTAATTTTGAATCAGAGAAAATATATTTCGGATTTTTGTTGAGTTGCAAGAATATTCTATTAGTTTCGAAAAATTGCTGTGGACGACCGTCGTCGGGCACTTGTAGTTTTTTCAACAATGGTGTGAATCATTTTGAATAAACCGTGACAAATCTGATATAGTTTCAATTTTAATATATCTTTCTCATGCATACAATACGATACAATACAATATTTATTCAGTCATTGATTAAAATGGAGTGCAAACCATTTTTAACATGATCTTCTTCCCAATTAAATACATTAATTATGAAATGAAAAATCAAACATATCGAATAACAAAAAAAAGTTAAGTAAAGTAAATTAAGTCGAGTTAGTTGTTTTTGAAAAATAAACATTAATATTTCAAATATGTACAGGGCTGTAATTGTTAACATGTTATTTTCTCTAAAAAGCCCTCTCAATTTTCATGAGAAACTCATAGGTGAAAACCGCATGTCGTTATCAATCACCATTACATAGTTACAGGATGTTTTTCGAAAATGTGCATATTCGAAATATTGCTGTAACTGTTCATCTGTTTACAATTTCCCATTTCTGTATAAACATTCTGTATATAAATTTTCTGGAAACTGATATTTTATCGGATCCCGGCATGAAAATATTTTTTTTCAAATGGGACAACCCGTATATTTTTGCATATTTCGATAGAGTTCGAAATATTCATCATTTCAAAAATATATAACACCGATATTCTTCTGAAGAGATCAAATGTCAAACTTTAGATAAGTAGGCTTTGGAGGATGCCATGATTAATTAAATAACGCAAATTATAGTGAAACATTTTTTCAAACAGTAAAATCTCTTTTTTTTAAACTCTAAAAGCTCTATTTATTTCGTTCAACTTTCGAATCTGCAATGAAATTCGAAATTTATGGAAAATATCAAGTATGCTATATGTTTCAAATTTTGATTTCAAGCCTTATAGAAATATGTAAAAATATATGGGGTGTCCCATTTGAAAAAAATATTTTCATGCCGAGATTAGATAAAATATCAGTTTCCAGAATATTTAATTAACCTCATTGATTTCTACGTAAAAAGTTCCTACAATAATGTTTTTTACAGAAATGGAAAATTTTCAACAGAAGAAAAGTTAGGTACAGCAATATTTCGAAAATGCACATTTTCGAAAAACATCCTGTAACTATGTAACGGTGATAGATAACGACATACAGTTCTCACCTATAACTTTCTCATGAAAATTGGCCCCCAGACACCGACAACAGTTTTCGTCTATCTAGTACAAAAATAGAACTTTTCCTTCGAAAGTGTCTAATTTGGCCAACCCTGTACAACATTACACATGTAAATTCATATTGCTTTTCGGGAGGATTAGAATATGCATGGTTACTTGGAATGGGGTAGACAAAAATGCATCAGCTCATTTAGATACCTGAAAACTATTGTTCCTGCTACCTCTTAAGATAATAAAAAAATTACAAGAAAAGATTGACAAATAGAAGCCAGGCAGGACGGGGTGAGTATAAAGAATATGATTCGGGGATGTTGATTACAGGGTTGTATTGAATGTTTTTGTGCGAGATGCTCAAGCATATTATTCTACCAAAGATAGTTTTTCTTGATAATTAGTTGTGTCAGGAGTTGTGTCCGCATTAAAACACTTAATGTAAATAGATTTAAGAAAATAGTGAAGGAATTGTTATTAACTAAATGTTTTTATACTGTTAATGAGTATTTTAGTGATAATCTTGAAATTGGCTAAAAGCTTGAATTTTGTTTTGACATGTCCTATACATAATTTGTTATGTCTTACAGGATAAATAAACTATTATTATTATTATTATTATTATTATATCTTTTTGGCGCGCTTTTCTCTTTAAACAGAGTTCCTTTTAATTTTCCCAGAAACTATCCAACAGATATCGATGAAATTTGTTGAGAGTCTTCGAAACCTTATTTTACAGCCAAGATCTAGACTTGAACCTGATCAGATCTACAATGTCAAAAATATTGGGGAAAATCATAACGACTACTACAGTGGCCAATGTTTTTTTTTGGCGCACTTGTTGTCAGCAGTCAGTAAGGTTGATTTGGAATAGTTTTTCCGAGTTATATTATATCCAGTAAATATTGAACTGGTTCTGAGTATTTTGACGAATATTCCGTGCTGGAAATAGAGGATCTTTCATACAAAATAAATCGTTTTCATTTTTTTTTTGTAGAGAAAAATGGGAGATAAGGCTAAACAATGATTTGTAATTCATTTCAAATATAAGCGGAGTTACGATTTAGTATTCAGGGTGATTCACGAAGACCGTTCGTTATAATATTCCAAACAAAGACTCGAGATAAACACTTGAAAATATTTCAGATTCGTTCGACTTTCGGTTTCACAGAAAATTCATGTGAAATCTGGAAAAACCGTTTGAATTTTCTTAAATAGGGGTTTATTCCAATGTTATTATCTTGTAGATTTACTCATGAAAATTCCTAATTTTCCAGCTTCTATCAGAAAACATATCAATTAATTAATTAAAAATTTAATTGAACATACAGGGTGTTTCAATTTTAATGTCAAAGTCAGTCATGACATAAACCTCAAAACTCTTTTTTTAAATGAGATCCAATTTTTTTTATTGGTCAGCTGGAATCTACTTTGAAAAATAGTGTACGTACTACTGCTCTAAAATGCTTATATCCTGAGATATTCAGTGAGTAAAGCAGTAAGTAGTATTTATTATAAAAATACACTATTTTTTAACGTAGATTCCAACTGACTAATAAAAAAATGGGTTCTCATTTGAAAAACATGATTTTTGAGGTTTTTGTCATGACTGACTTTGACATTGAAATAGAAACACCCTGTATGTTTCAATCATCCACGAAGGAGAAGCATTGGTATGTCTTCTGATAGAAGCCAGAAAATTAGGAATTTTCATGCAAAAATCCACAAGTTCTCTACATTGGAATAAAGCCCTATTTGTGAAAATTTAAAGGGGTTTTTCAGATTTCACACGAGTTTTCAGAGAATAATATGTAAGTGACACATTAAAACAATGTAGAATTCAATGGTAATCTGATTATCAATGAAAAGATTGGGTATTTCATATACAGGGTGAGTTTTTGACTACTGCATTAATTTTAACCAAAGATTCCTCTCATCAAATGAAACACTTTTTTCATTTACCATTTTTCCAGATTCGGCTCAGGTAAAAAGTTACAAGCGTTTAAAGATTTCACAATGTGCTAATACACTCCCGCATATAAATTATCTATGACATTGTTGGCGGACGAGAATAAGGCATGGTAACGGGATTTACAGATTGATTCGGGATTCCAACGCTCAGGGACGGATCCATAAAAGTAGTGAAATTTCTGGAGTTTTCCATTTTAAAACATTCAATAAAGAATATCTCGAAAACTGTGCGTTTAAGGAGAAATGATGAAGAATAATATAATGTTCTAAAACGATGGAATATTCTTGAAATGACCCAAGAAAAACTTCATATGCTTTCTTTATGCTAATTTCGTTTAGTTTTATGAATCCACGAGTCCATAACTAGAAAACCAGTAGAAGTAGAAAATAACCAATATTTGGAAAATATGTATCATAGTTATAGGAACCTTTAAGCCAACATTCATTTTATTCGAAAAAAGGATGTCAAAGCTACAAAATAAAAACTGATTTTTTTCAAAATTTCAACAGCCTGTATCTTTTTACCTGAGCTGAATTTGGAAAAATGTTGAATGAAAAAAGTGTTTCATTTGATGAGAGGAATCTTTGGTTAAAATTAATGCAGTGGTCAAAGACTCACCCTGTATAACACGAAAGTTGGTATCATTTCCGGTGAAACTGGAAGTCGAACGAAATATTTTAACGAACGGTCTTCGTGAATCACCCTGTGTATAGGTATATTATTCGACAGAAAATATTGACTTTGATTCATTCATTTAAACATAGTTTATATGATAATATTTAGTACAGGAAAAACAGCGAATAATATCGCTCCTGTCGTTTCACAGTATCAAAAATTCATCATGGCATTTTCATTACAACCCTATTCAACATTTCATTTCCACATGCCTTTTGGGTAACTAATTACACTATTTATACATGCGAAATATAAAGGGGAACACAAAACTTCCTGCTGGCTGATATTTACCAAGGTTTTTACCTGCCGTGCCCATATTTAGGATGGATATCTCTCCAAAATAACTGCCTGCTTTCAGTGTGGCTAAGACTGTCCTACCATTATCAGCAACAACCTGTAGTCTGCCCCTATTTACTATGTACATCTCTTTGCCTACTTCACCTGAAAAGAGAGCCTCAATTATTATGTACCATTGAGATCAATAAACATAACAGTTATTTATGTACCAATGGTATTAATAAGACGCTTATTCCCTGAAGGCGACGCATAGTGAACGTTTATTAATTTTGCTCGGATACTTTACCGATCTCTCTGCAATATTTTCTCGGAGTTCTTTAGAATCTTCAATGACAAATGAGAGTTTGATGTTAAATGAAAATATTAACATCTGTAATTATTAAAAGTTGGTCGAATATTTTAAGCAGGATCGAAAGGATACCAAATTAAAATTTTTGTAAGAACCGCACCCCTAGAAAATTTCAAAAAAATTACGAAAAAAAATTGGTTCAAGCACTGACGTGAAGTCAAGAGCTATATATACAGGAGTATGTTCTATTGTCCATTCTCCTGTATTGGACACCCTTAATCGAATTTACCATGGTAAATTATGTTGTCCATTCTCCTATATTGGACACTCTTAATTCGAATTCACCATGGTAAATTCGAATTAAGTTCGCAAGTAGACTTTTTGCCGCTCGTGTTCCTCGGAACAGAGTGCTTATCGATTTGCCCAAATGTCTGTAATTTTCGAATTTTTGGCTGAAAATGGTCTTAAACGATTTGGTTCGACTCACTGATCAAGAATCCGTGGTCGAAATCGATTCTTTCCGGCCGGCTGTCCGTCCAGCCGGCCGTTAACACGATAACTCTCGAACGGAATGAGCTAGACAGTTGAAATTTTCAGAATAGGTTTGAGGGATAAATATTTCGGTTGAGTTCGTTATTGGGCAAAATCGGTCGGATAGTTTCGGAGTAACGAAAAAAAATTTTTTTTTTTACAATACAACTTTTGAATTCAAATTTTTTTAAGATGCAGTTTTATCATAATAATCCATTGTTATCATTTTCAACTCTAACAAGCTAATACTTTCGGAGATATGATGCTTCAAAGTTTCAATAATACATCGTAAGTTCTATGTATTCACATAATGTGAACACAGAATCTGTCTGTGTGACTATTCATAAATGTCATCTTTTCTAGCTATTAGAGGATGTCAATTCTTATATTTTCTCTTGGAAAATCAAGTATTCGATTCTTGAATTTGTGAATATATACAACTGTTTTGATGTAGTTTATGGAGGCAATAGGAAAGAAGAATCATCAAAAGAAATTATGGTTCGCTGACCACTGAGGTTAATATTACCTTTTACTTCCTTAAGTAGTGGTAGTGAGACATGTGCCTATATACAGTATTTTCATAATGTTGCTAGCAAAAACATACTGAAATATCTTAGATCTTAGACTATAAGAGATACTGGGATTTCGTTTATAATTCTTATATATTTAACGCATCCGAGAATAGTCTAGATAGGTACTTAAAATTGTCAGAAATGAATGGAAGTAAGTAAATCAGATAATGTACACTAATTCCTGAACACTCGATATTTCATGTATCGATACTTTCGAAGCGATACGATTGTATCGATACTACTTATTTCGATATATTACGATCCAGAGTATTTTCACTCGCCTATACTAAACATTTTAAGCAGGAAATACATTAGCATACATTATTACATTAGCAGAAAATTAGTTTTAACTATCAATTGGTTCTCAACAAGATAAAGTAAAAATTAAATAAAAAATTTCAACTCCCGGGCCCCCAGACCCCGCGCCCCCCAACGGGGGGTCTGGGGGATGTACGTTACGCCACTGATTGGAGGTCCGTTCACAAAATCTGTATATCTGTCGCGGTCCGTTTGATAGCATTATGATGGCATAAGAATTTGACTAGCAGTTAATCTAAATCCAATATCAATAATTAGTAAATAAAACGAAAAGTTATCTGAATTTTTTTTACTAAGAATACATGTTTTCTGGAAAAAGGGCCCGCAAAAAAAAGGTTCGCGGTCCGCATCCGGACCGCGGTCCGCCATTTGGTGACCCCTGATCTAGACAATGAGTCGCTAATACTGAATCCTCGGTTATTTGGACATAAAAATAGTAGGAATATCCATTTGAAATCGAATTTTCAACGGTGATTTAAGCATTCACTATTGACAAACAAAACAGCTGTCAATTGAACTTTCATCCTCCTTCGCCGCCATATTGTAAAAGGAGGTGGGGAGTTGATTGGCCTTCATTTTAGGAGGTGTTGTTTATCGTTCGATAAACAGGACGCATAGAAAATTTCAAAGATTGATATTCTATACCTGTTCGAATTGTTAACAATATCGAGATGTCATTATAATAATATGTAAAACGTCAAAAGTTTAAGAAGATTCCTTAATGAAAAGAAATATCGGATATTTTGATCACGAGTGTGATTTGCCAGTGACTGTCGAAAGTAGCATACTTGAACTACCCCCCTATCTACCTAATTACAAATTATGGTTCTATTCTTTGAGGAAGTTCATCATTGTGGATGAAGAAAGTGCCAAAACCAAAAAGTTTTTCCGTAGCTACGCCTCTGTAAGGGCGGAAAAAAAAAGACACGCAGAGGGAGAATATTCCAAGATCATCCATCCGTTCAGTAAATGTGATATTTATAAAGAAAAAATTGTATGTCTGTTATGGATGATTTCTTTTTTCTTAGATCCAGTCAAAATGTCATTCTTCATGGCTTGCGATAACTCCCACGTTCTTTTTAAAATACAGTGGACATTGGATACCTTGTTTCTACTCAACGTTGTGTT
Source organism: Halyzia sedecimguttata (assembly GCA_937662695.2). Taxonomy (NCBI): domain Eukaryota; kingdom Metazoa; phylum Arthropoda; class Insecta; order Coleoptera; family Coccinellidae; genus Halyzia; species Halyzia sedecimguttata. The sequence continues at coordinate 99,488,192 of OW569413.2, read as the reverse complement.
GTCTTGTTTTACTGGCTATTGTGATCCCATAACCAAGGAAATATTACTTGACCCGAAACAAGTCATTAAACGTAGGGCGTTGTGGTACCTCATCCCAGAAACACTCTCTTCTCTACCATTTAAAGAGATGGCAGTGGCCATTTCCGGGATAAATCCAAGAAAGACGAGAATTTCAACTCTGTACGCTCCACGATTATTCAGAACTCTAAGATTTATGGAAATAAATCGAACCCTAAGGGAAATACAACAGGAACACAGAATTCCAGAGTCGATTTGCACGTTGGGTATAGTTTTTCTTATGGCATCATACCTTATTCACTGGTCTGCTTGTTGCTTATATTTTGTTTCTATTTGCTATTACACATGGGATGATTTGCCTCCGAATTCATGGTTGTATGACTCCAGTGCGGATGCTGATCTCGTTCATTCATATTTGTGTTCTGGCATTACCAACAATTTCATGAATATTTACGTTTTGGCGGTCATAAGATCGACCTGTCATTTTTTCGGAGCTGCCGAGGGCTATCGCCCAATGGAGCTCACGATAGAAAAGTTGGCATGCTCCCTGGTTCTTCTAATCGGTTTCGTTTACTGCAAATATGCTATGGCGAAAGTTCTGGAACTATTCGGATCCGTCAATATATCCGAGAGTAAATATGAGGAATTAATCTACCAAGTGTCTGAGTATGTGAGATCAAAAAACATCTCGGACAATTTGAAGAAACGGCTCTTGATTTACTACGAGTATAAATTTCAAAAGAAGTTTTTCAAGGAGGATGAAATTTTGTCGACGCTTTCGGAACATTTGCGATGCGAAGTCTCCCTGCATACCTGTAAGAACTTGTTCGACAAAGTGCCGTTATTCAATGGAATGTCCCGGTCATCCGTTGGTAGTATTGTTGGTTTCATGGAGAGAGAAATCTTCCTACCAAACGACGTCGTTCTGAAGTATGGAGAACCGTTGTTGAAAATGACTTGGGTGTCCCACGGAACACTTGCAGTGTACTTTGGTCCGGATGCTGTCGAAATCTTACATTTCGAAGATGGAGATCATTTTTGCGACCTAGCAATCACGAGAAAAGGGGGTCTTGCTAATCTATCAGTAGTGGCTTTGGAGATAACTGAAGTTTTCACGTTGAATAGAAGGGATATCATACATTGCACCAGTTTTCTTAAAGAAATGACCGAAAAAGTATTGCGAGTTGCCAAGGAGAAGCAATATTTATATAGATTTCTAGCTTCAATGATGATCAGTGGGGAGTCTCAAAATAGGGTACTAGCAGATTTACGAAAGGGGAGAATTTTGGAAAAAGATCGATGGAGGAAAAAGAGTAGAAGTTTGATTAAGGGTAAATGAGATTTGAAACATTAAGAATGTTGAATCCTAAATGATTAATACTTTCAGATAAAATATTTTAACGTATTTCGACTGTTTTGATTGTAAATAATAAGGTTATGTTGTACTAATAAACATTTAAAATTTCAGACTGAAATCCTTTAAATTAAAGTTAAATATTAATACATACCCAAAAACTCTTGGACGCGCATATTTTTCGTCACCTGAGAATTACATGTGGAATTTTTGGCTGAAAATGGTCTTAAACAATTTGTTTCGACTCACTGATCAAGAATCTGTGGTCGAAATCGATTCTGACCGGCCGTTCGGCCGGCCGTTAACACGATGACTCTCGAAAGGAAGGAGTTAGAGGATTTAAATTTGCAGGGTAGGTTTGGATCGAAAATATCTCGGGCGAGTTCGTTAACGGGCGAAATCCACCAAACGGTTTCGGAGTTATGACCGTTTTGGCCATATTTGATATTTTCCGAAACCGATCACTCGATCTGTCTGAAATTTAGCAACAAATTGTAGAATAATGACCTTTATATGCATGCGAAGTTTTTTATTGATCGGGTTGTCGTAAAGTGTAAAAAAAAATTCAAAATTTTCAAATTTTGTTTCCACAATAACTCACATATATATAATTATACTATGTATGAATTGTCATAATGTCAACTTGACAGAAGGGAATATTGTAACTTCAAAAATATTGGGGTTGAAATACTCGTATTTTAGCGATGCAACGGGGACCTCAACCGAAAATGTTTGAAAATATTACGTAAATATTGAAAGCATAATTCTGTAGTTCGAGAGAGGAGAAAATTTGGTGAACGTAGATCAGGAAATTTTTGATCGATTACAAGGTAATTTTTTATTTATTACTCATCTTCTTTCATATTATTACTCATCTTCTTTCATACATGTTTTATGGAATACCTACTATTTGTAGGTACTTTAAACCTGTTTTGGGCAATTGTCATACGAAACTTGTTTTTTTGGCGCTCTAGTTCCTCGGAACAGAGTGCTTATCAATTTGCCCAAGTGTCTGTAATTTTGGAATTTTTGGCTGAAAATGGTCTCAAACGATTTGGTTCAACTCACTGATCAAGAATCCGAGTGCGAAATCGATTCTGACCGGCCGGCCGACCGGCCGTAGGCACGATATCTCTCGAACGAAAGGAGTTAGCGGATTGAAAATTGCAAGGTGGTTTTGGAGCGTAAATATCTCGGACAAGTTCGTTCGATCTATCTGAAATTTAGCATCAAATTGTAGAATCATGACCTTTATACGCATGTGAAGTTTTGTATTGACCAGATTACCGTGTAAAAAAAAAATTTTGAAAATTTAAAAAAGTTTTTCCACAATAACTCTCGAACGGAATGAGCTAGGTAGTTGAAATTTTCAGAGTAGGTTAGGGAGATGAATATCTCGGCTAAGTTCGTTATTGGGCAAAATTGGCCAGATTTAATTCGATTTCTTCCATGGTGCAGTTCTCATTCTCATGATTGCTCATTTAATCTTGATAAATAAACTATTATTTGAATTGAATTTCCTTTATGATGCAGCTCTATCATATGTATACATTGATATAATTCCCAACTCAGAGAAACCAATACTTTCGGAGATATAATTTGTCTGTTTGAACTAGAGCGCCAGAAAGCTCCTGTCCACAGGGCTTGAACCCATTTTTTCTTTCATGTTGTAGGCATCAGCTGACGTACAATCCACTATGTTATAGCCAGCTGATTGTTTTTTTCTTCGAGATATAGGGTTAGCTACAATTTGACGAATTTTTAGCTGGAAGGAAATGACTGAATGTATTTTTATTTTATTCGTGCGTGGGAGGCAGCCACCGCTCATCCCCCCAAAGGAGCCGCAGCTGACGTTTACGAGACTTTATGTTACTATTCTCTGATGATTCTCACCAATTATTTCTCGAGAGGAAATGATCAACCAAATTTTCACCTGGCTCCCGGACTATACCAATAGGGGCGGAGAGGGCGCCGAAATATTTTTCGCACCCCTTCGTCGAATAGCCCCGAGCCGCCCCTGGCTGCATCATAGAAATATGCCCTACCTCTAGTTCATTTCGTTGAAGACATAAATAAGTTACTCACCCTTGCGACAAATATAATCTCCGGGAGAAAATAAGACCGGCCTGAGCCTTAGCACCAATTCACAGAGGAAACCCGCTTCGGTATTTTGGAATATTTCTACTCGCTTCAATGTATCTAAATGGACATTGATAGCTATCTCAGCTTTGAGTTTATCTGGAAGACACGATACGGCTTTTTCTTCGTCCGAACACTTTTGGGTGAGCCACAGATAGTCAAACCACTTGATCACTTTAACTTGCAGATGATTCGGGACTCTCCTCATCCGCATGTATGTCTTGACACCATCCAGTTTTGCTGTAACAATAACATCAATCAACAACTGATTCAATGCAATGTACCTATTTGATTACACTTAGGGCTGCACACGAGACGAGAGTAGGCGAGAGTATAAAAAATCTCGTCTCGCTCTCGCCAATTCCCAAACAATTAAGTCTCGTTTAAGTCTCGTTCTCGTCTCGTTATATCAGTTGTCTCGTCTCGTCTCGCTTAATTCTGGATAACGATAATAAATACATATTATCGAATATAATTTTTCATTGAGTTAATACATACTATAATATACAGGGTGAGTCTTTGACCACTGCATTAATTTTAACCAAAGATTCCTCTCATCAAATGAAACACTTTTTTGATTTACCATTTTTCCAGATTCGGCTCAGGTAAAAAGTTACAAGCGTTTAAAGATTTCACAATGTGCTAATACACTCCCGCATATAAATTATCTATGACATCGTTGGCGGACGAGAATAAGGCATGGTAACGTGGTTTACAGCTTGATTCGGGATTCCATCGCTCAGGGACGGATCCATAAAAGTAGTGAAATTTCTGGAGTTTTCCATTTTAAAACATTCAATGAAGAATATCTCGAAAACGGTGCGTTTAAGGAGAAATGGTGAAGAATAATATAATGTTCTAAAACAATGAAATATTCTTTAAATGACTCAAGAAAAACTTTATATGCTTTCTTTATGCTAATTTCGTTTAGTTTTATGAATCCACGAGTCCATAACTAGAAAACCAGTAGAAGTAGAAAATAACTAATATTTGGAAAATATGTATCATAGTTATAGGAAACTTTACGCCAACATTCATTTTATTCGAAAAAAGGATGTCAAAGCTACAAAATAAAAACTGATTTATTTTAAAAATTTCAACAGCCTGTATTTTTTTACCTGAGCTGAATTTGGAAAAATGTTAAATGAAAAAAGTGTTTCATTTGATGAGAGGAATCTTTGGTTAAAATTAATGCAGTGGTCAAAGACTCACCCTGTATAATAGAAATGGTATACAATAATGAATAATTTTGTAAAGCTATATGTATTACGCTGTTACACAAAAGTATTTGTACATGTACATATTATTTTTAATTTTAAACACTGATAATTTCAACTTTCAAATACTCTATCACCAAGAATTCAAACATAATCACGCTTGCATGACATCATTTTTCAATGATGTACGTGTTTTTGCCTTCATCATACCTGCTGTGAAAAAAAATCTTTCATCAGGTACGAATGTAGCCATTAATAAATCATCGGCCATCTTGGAAACTGTAGGAAGAACTTTTTCATCACTCTCCACTACTGTAAAATATTTTGATTCCTATTTGCTCTTTCTAACAGCAAATATTCGTCAAACTCAGCTTTCCAATATTTCGAAAGTTTTGTTGATGTCTTAAATAGGCTATCGATGTCGTACATGTTTTAATAGAATTGAACAATTTGGTATAGTTCTCAAAGAATACCTTCCCAGTGGGTAGATAATTGAGGGTGTTCTTGGCGTATTCCTCATAACACTTTTCGAAACATTGAATAGCTCCATTTCTTTACCAGTTTTAATATACGTAGTTCCACAAATGTATACAATAATTGTTCACATCTTCACTACAATGAGCACAAGAGAATACATTTCTCCAGATGTTCAGATAGGGACGAAATTTTCAAAGCATTCGGATTTAGAGGCAATAAAAGTTGTCCGTTAAGTATTGAATTCAAAATGGCATCCGTTTTTATGGTTGTGAGATCTATTTTTTTCTTGAAAAATAATCTCAATTATCGCAAGGTCATAACGAATTAATTATCTTCTAAAAAATCGTGTATTTCTTGAACGATCGATGCATATTATAGACAAAAAATATTTGTTATTATAGTGGAAACTCTTCATATTCAATTGCTTTCTGTGGGTGTTCGAGAAATTCGAGTCGTATATAAAACTTCAATCAAAAAATTTAACGAGACCAAAAAGGAGACTCTCGTGTTTGTCTGTATGTGGTCTCGTATCGCCTATAATATTTTTGAAAACGTCTCGTCTCGTCTCGTCTCGCTTTTACGAGACGAGAATGAGACGAGACGAGAAAAATCTCGCTCTCGCGTGAGACCCTAATTACACTTCAGCAAAGAAATACGAGTATGGGATTAAAGAGAGGAGTACCTATACAGGGTCCGAGGCCGCCACACCGAAAGGACAAGGAGGTGATAGGGTACCATTAGGGTGTCACACTTCCTGTTGTTAACTATCCCCTGGGTCTTCTGATGGAAGTTAGGCATGGTTTAAGCCAGGGGTGAGTCTGCTTATTTTGAAAATATTTTAGAGACCAGTTTAGATAGAGCAATGAAATTTGACGGTCTGAGTAAGCAGCTCGAGTACTTTGAAACCCTGGTGAGATAAGTTTTTATAACCCCCACTAAAACAAATGGTAGGGGGTGGGGGTACTTTTTGAAATGAATGAATTTTTTCTACGATACCGTACTACTTTATTTTGTAGATATTTTTAGAGTTTGGGAGAGAAAACCCAGAAATAAACCATTTAATAAACAATAACGAAACAACATCAACGATGAAATAACTATTTCGTACCGTTTCGGAGTCTATATCAGACTACTTCGACATACATTTAACGAAAATCTTTATTATTTTTTGTTGATAGCTATTCCGAAATTCGAGAATTGTCACATTGACAATATTTGAAAATCATAGTGACATAGTTTTACTTTGCATAGATATTTCCAATTTCCAACTCCTTTTTGGTGCTATAATTCCTCGGAACAGAGTGCTTATCAATTTGCACAAATGTCTGTAATTTTCGAATTTTTGGAAAAATGGTCGGTTTTGTTAGACTCCCTGTTCAAGAATCCGTGGTAAAAATCGATTATGTCCGGCCGGCCGGTCTACTACTACTAGCGTAGGGTTCAATAATGTTTCGAACGTATTTATAATACAGTGGAACAGTATAGGTACAGTAATCGTTGTAATATTTTGATATTTTGCCAATATCTCCATCAATATAGATCCGTTGAAGTTTAAATTTTGAAGTTTGCTGTAAAATACGATTAGAAACAACCTGCAAAACTTCAACGATAACTGACGGATAGATTTTGATACTTCGTGTCGTCTTCGTGTAAGTATTTTTCCACCCACTACCTAGCTTTAATGCCGTCAGATCGGTATTTTTCGAGTTATTTGAAAACAAAATTTTAGATGGCTTTAACATCGCAAATTCCAACTCTCTATCCCATTATGTTTGGTAGTAATACTGCTTCCGTGCCCTCCAGCTGGCCGGACAGAATTGAGTTTCACCTAGGATTCTTGACCAATGATTCGAAACCAATCGTTTGAGACCATTCCCGGCCAAAAATTCGAAAATTATAGAAATTTGTGTGAATTGATAGCCACTCTGTTCAAGAGAGCAGGCGCACCAAAAAGATGTACTTTCTGACCCGATGCCACTAAACAATAGTATATTGTATATTGTATAATTAGTTGGAAAAGCATAATATTCCCAAACGACTGTGATAATTAGCAGATAGGAGCGTAGCGACGAGTCTGGTAACACAGGAGTTTGGGAATATGCTTTTTCCACGAATTATACATACTATTTTTTCTTCGATCGTTGAATTACATTTAAAAAGTTAATTAAAAAATATTTCATTCAAGATGTAATCAAGTATGTTTAAATAGGTTTCTCTATGTTCATATTGAAATATAGAAGTGGCAGCCATGGAAATTACTTTGTTATGATAAAAGTAGTGTTTCATTTTATTGTAATAATCCATTTGTAACATTACCGCACGCTATAGCAGTGCCATAAGAATATTACCGCACTGTTATTTTCTAATTGCTCAGCAACTTCCCACTATTCTGGGTTGTGTTCGAATATTAACTCCGTAGAGTAATATTTACTCCATTGCGTTCGAAAACTGAAAGGTTGGTTAAATTTTACTCCATGACTGTCGTTCGAAATGTCAGAGTATTCGACTCCAAGTTCATTTTGCTCCTGTCAACTCATGGGACGGAAAATCTAGTATCTTTGTCACTGTTTTATATGAATGTTCTGTGAGGTAATTTAATAGTTTTAATACTGCTCACAATATATATTTATGATAAGAGTTACATATATGTGAAGAAAACAATAATAATACGTTCTTTCTTAAACCAACATAACCTATTTTCCGATATTGGCACCTTCTGTCACTGTCATTGTCAGAGTAAACTCCAGAGTAAATCTGTCAAACCTTCAAAAACTCTACTCTACTCCGTGGAGTTAATTTTCGAACACAACCCTGGAACGTTGATCTTTGCGCATAGAAAACTGGTCAAAATAGTGTCACTTTTCCCACGATCGAAGAAAAATATATTACTTTTTCACACGGTTGGAGGAAAAATCGATCATAAAACATGTACTTCATCCAATGGGAGGATTTGCATATCTACACAAATCTCTCGGCATTTCCCTATCGAAAGAAGGGGAATAGGTAAAATTGAGTACACAAAGGAATGAATTTTCCAATTCTTTCATTCTCCCGTTTCTGAATCCTGGCCGCTTCTATATTGGGGTTGGACCTTTCTTCGAAATTTCACGTTGTGAAGAAAATTAGGGGGAACTGTCGAAAAAGAATTCAATGTGTGTTATTAAAGCATGTTTGACATGATTCGAGCTCAATATGTGTCAGGATAGCATAGTTTACATGTCGAAACCAACCGTGAAATATTTAAATAGGTAATTCAGATTTTTGGGGGGTTGTATCTCATTGAATTTGATGCATTATGGGCGTATAAACATGCATTATTCCTGAAAATTTCTTGGGAGTTCTAACAACCATTCAAATTGTATGTGTATCGTGTATGTCCACAGGGCTTTCCCACTGTTTGGCGCTCTTGTTCCTTGGAACAGAGAGCGTATCAATTTGCCCAAATGTCTGGAATTTTCGAATTTTTGGATGAAAATGGTCACGATTTGGTTTGACTCATTGATCAAGAATTCGGGGTTAGAATCGATTCTGTCCGGCCGGTCCGGCCGTTAACACGAAAACTCTCGAACGGAATGAGCTAGACAGTTGAAATTTCCTAATAGGTTTTGGATATGAATATCTCGGCTAAGTTCGTTATTGGGCAAAATCGGACAGATGGTTTCAGAGTAACGAACGAAAACATTTTTTTCTACATTACAAATTTCAAATTAAATTTTTTCTAAGATGTAGTTTCACCATCAGAATCTGTTGATATCATTTCCAATCCAACTCTAGCTTCGGAGATATGATTTTTCAGAACTTAATACATCGTACTTCTATGTTTTTACAGAATGCTCCAATTATTCTATCTATGAATTATCGTATGATCTATGTTCACACTTGTCATCTTATATTCGTATAAGAGACATTTCAAATTTATTTCTGGTTCCTTACAGTCATCTTGGGTAACTTTGAATTCCACTCTAACTTTGAATAAAACCTAAAAAATGATAAATTTATTTTTATCATACGTGAAGATTGGACGCAAGTCCAAGATACTGTTTAAATAGGAAAATACCCGCAATTTCTGAGTGCGTTTATCAGCGGGAGTTGGTTGCTTTCTAATAATTTGAAATTAAATATACAAAGGCGGTTTTGAGCAAGTGAGTTATTATTTACTTTGCCTTTTGTGTGGTCGTATCCAGTTTCATTTTGAAATATTCATTTGTACACATTGAATTTTTGTTAAAATTATTAATTTCTGAACTACTTGGGTAACTTTGAATAGTTCAATGATACCCGCAATTTGAATTTGGTACATCGGATAACTTTGAATTTAAATTTTAAGGTGGAGAATGCCACGAAAATCAGAAAAAGTGACGCCCAGTGTCAAAAAATATGGTACGAAAAGTGGAAAAGCTATGTGGACAGGAGCTTTGGCACTCTTGTTCAAACTTTGACAAATCATATCCCTGAAAGTATTGCTCTCTCAGAGTTGGGAATGATATCAATGGATTCTTAAGATAGAACTGCATCAAAAAATAAAATAAATTAATTAAGAATCCATTTATACCATTCCCAACTGTGTGATACCAATATTTTCGAAGTTATTTTTAAATAGACACATTTTGGAGCTCTTGTTTTAATTTAGTTTCTTTTATGCTTCCGTTTTATCACAAGAATCCATTGATGATTCCCAACTCTGAGACACCAATACTTTCGGAGATATGATTTGGCAAAGTTTGAACAAGAGCGCCAAAGCTGTCCACAGGGCTTTCACACTTTTTTTGTGATTCAATTTTCGTACAGACCATTACGGTGAAAAGAACTCCGAACGCAAATCTTTAAAGGCCGTAATTTCGGTAGGTTACTGGGACTACGCCTGGAGAAAATTGGAATTAGATTGAAGCTACCTCGTTTAATTTTAATGTTTTCATTCCAGGAAATTTTAGGTCTCATTTGACAGCTTCATATAGTGCAGTAAAACGTTTTATGCGATACAACTGCAAAATAAAACCTCATAAATTTATCTCATTTTCAATCCAATTGATGAATCTAGTGAACACGTGAAAGATAAATCTTAGAGCATTCATATTCTTGCGTACCACGTCTGAGGGTGAAATATCTACCTCAGTGTGATTTTGAGCAGAAATCAGGATGTGCGATTATGCGATCTGATTCAAAATCCATGACTTAAGATGGGTGAATTAAGCCCAAATTTCTGTACTTTCCGAATTTTTGATAGTTGAAATTTTCAGGGTAGGTTTGGAGTCCAAATACGCCATTCTTACAAGGGGCAAAATCCTCCTTGCTGTTTCGCAGTTACAGTCATCCGAAATGTTGTTTTCGAAAAATAATGAACTCATAGAATTAACACTCCGTAGTTAGTTGAAAAATACAGAAGCTGAAACTCATGTAGAATTGTAAGGATCGATGATTATAAAGTTTCGAATAAAAAAATTTAAGGAAATAATGTATCCCAGAACTATACAGGGTGAGTCTTTGACCACTGCATTAATTTTAACCAAAGATTCCTCTCATCAAATGAAACACTTTTTTCATTTACCATTTTTCCAGATTCGGCTAAGGTAAAAAGTTACAAGCGTTTAAAGATTTCACAATGTGCTAATACACTCCCGCATATAAATTATCTATGACATTGTTGGCGGACGAGAATAAGGCATGGTAACGTGGTTTACAGCTTGATTCGGGATTCCAACGCTCAGGGACGGATCCATAAAAGTAGTGAAATTTCTGGAGTATTCCATTTTAAAACATTCAATGAAGAATATCTCGAAAACGGTGCGTTTAAGGAGAAATGATGAAGAATAATATAATGTTCTAAAACGATGGAATATTCTTGAAATGTCTCAAGAAAGACTTTATATGCTTTCTTTATGCTAATTTCGTTTAGTTTTATGAATCCACGAGTCTATAACTAGAAAACCAGTAGAAGTAGAAAATAACTAATATCTGGAAAATATGTATCATAGTTATAGGAAACTTTACGCCAACATTCATTTCATTCGAAAAAAGGATGTCAAAGCTACAAAATAAAAACTGATTTTTTTTCAAAATTTCAACAGGCTGTATCTTTCTACCTGAGCTGAATTTGGAAAAATGTTAAATGAAAAAAGTGTTTCATTTGATGAGAGGAATCATTGGTTAAAATGAATGCAGTGGTTAAAGACTCACCCTGTATATTGGGGAAATTGTAAACTATAGAGTGGAACAATTTTTTTTAGTCGATTAGCAAAATTATCACAGAACCGCTTATATGTGACACATGGTGGGGGTGACCTACAGAAGGTGAACCGACAGGCACACCAGAAGTGTGTTATGCCAAAGCACCTATAGGTAGCGCAGTTGAACGCAATGTAGTTCTAACAAATTGGTTCAAGCATCAACGTGAAGTCAGGAGGTTTTTTACGCATGTTTTATTGTCTAGTATCGAGAAAATAATATTCCAGATGGGTATAACTCCGCAACCGTCGGGCCGATTATACCCATTTCTGATGCGAAAACTACCCTGAAAATAACAAGTTCCTATGTCTTTTCGTTCGAAAGTTATCAAGGCAACTGTCACCCATCCAGCTACTGGTACGTGGCAGAAGAGTTAGGTTTTGTAGGCAAACGCAAAATTTTAGCGATGTCGGAAGAATAGTTTCTTATATACAGGGTGATTCACGAAGACCGTTCGCTAGAATATTTCACCTAATCTCTCAGTGTTCAATAAAGGAGAATGAACATTTGAGAAAAAAAAAATTGGTTCAAGCAATGACGATAAGTCAGGAGGTTTTGTGCGCGTGTTCTATTGTTCATTCTCTTTTAATCGAATTTTCCATGGTAAATTCGATTAAACATGCTCTTTGGGGGAACACTGAGCGATGAGGTGACTCAGCCCGGCTCAAGAGGTATATTTGTTGATAGTCAAAATAAATGAATATTTTGTGTTCCTTATTCCTGTAACTGAATATTTATTTCATCGTGTGTTTTTTGCGCGTATGTTCTGGAGAACATCGCTTTATCATTTTGCCCAAATGTCTGTAATTTTCAAATTTTTTGCTGAAAATGGCCTCTAACGACTCTAAATATTGGGTTCTACTCTCTGATGAAGGATTCGAGGTCAAATTTGATTCTGTCCGGCCGGCCGTCGGGCCGTCTGGCCGTTGCCACGATAACTTGAGAACGGAAAGACATAGCAACTTGAAATTGTTAGGGTGGGTGGCGCATCCCAATACCACGGACGAGTTCGTTAATGGGTATAATCGGCCTAATGGTTTCCGAGTAATAATTTTGTTTTCAACCAATACAAATCCGATCGAATTGAAACTTGGTGAGTAGTTGTAGAATACAAACCTACGGATGTTTGTACAATTTTGAGAAAATTCACTAGAAAATATTGAAAAAATCATTGAAAATCATTAAAAAATATTCTATATATCAGAAACTATTAGTCCGAAACGGCTGAAATTTTGCGCGAGCCTTCAGAAACTTATTCTACTGCCAAGTTTCAAGTTTGAACACGATCCAATCTATATTGTTGGAGATCCGAGCAGCCTAGTGTGACTTCAGTAGCTGGATGGGCGACCGTTGCCTTGATATCTTTCGAACGAAAGGAGATAGAGATTTAAAATTTTCAGGGTAGGTTGCGCAACCAAATGGGAATGTTAAGTTCATTTTTCGGCATAAGTGGCCCAACGGTTTCGGAGTTTAACCCACCCGGAATATTGTTTCCTCGATAACTCAAAAAATATAGATCGAATTGAAGCTTGGTAACTAGTTATAGAATATACACATAAATACTTGAGTAAAATTTTATGAGAACCGTACCCCCAAAAAACTAAAAAAAAATTTACGAAAAAAAATTGGTTCAAGTCCGAAGCTTTTGCGCGTATGTTCTATTGTCCATCATTCTCCTGTACTGGAATCTCTTAATCGAATTTACCAAGAGAGTCGAATACAGGAGAATTGACAATAGAACATACGCTCAAAAGCTCCTGATTTGAACCAATTATTTTTGGCGCTCTTGTTCCTTGGAACAGGGTGCTTATCAATTTTCCCAAATGTCTGTAATTTTCGAATTTTTCAATGAAAATGGTTTTGAACGATTTGGTTCGACTTAATGATCAAGAATCCGTGGTCGAAATTCATTCTGTCCGGCTGGTCCGGCCAGCCGTTAACTCTCGAACGGAATGAGCTAGACAGTTGAATTTTTCAGAGTAGGTTTGGGAGATAAATATCTCAGCTTAATTCGTTACTGGGCAAAATCGAACAGATGGTTTCGGAGTAACAAACAAACAAATATTTTTTACATAACAAATTTCAAATCAAATTTTTTTTCAACATGCAGTTTCACCATAAGAATCCATTGAGATCATTTTCAACTCTAACAAGCTAATACTTTCGGAGATAAGATTTTTCAAAATTTCAATAATAAATCGTATTTCTATGTTTTCACAGAATGCTATAATTTTTCTATCTAGGAATTGTTATAATATAATCTGTGTTGATACATGTCAACTTATTTTCCTGAGACATGACATTGTCTAATTCATTTCAGCAATCGTAGAATTATGAGCATTATAATATGATTTCATACTTTTTGTTGGTTGATATTTTCATGCCGATGGTTAATCCATATGATGATGGAAATGGTAATGGTAAGTTAATAATATTGAGTTCAGAATATCTCCAGTAAAAACAAAACTGAAATATCGGCGTATTGGAGTATTGGAGTGGATTTGAGGAAATAATATAATTATATTATCGTTCGTCATAGAATTGAGGAATGAATATCTTGGATGAGTTCGTTGTTGGGTAGAATTAATTTCTGTTATGATGAAGTTCTATCATAAGAATCCATTGATATAATTCCTAACTCTTACAAATACTTTCGAAGATATGATTTGTCAAAGTTTGAACAAGAGCGCCAAAGCTCCTGTCCACAGGGCTTGAACCAATTTTAGTTATTGGCAATTGGCTACATTTCACCTCATTCTATAATCGTTTGAGACCATTTTCAGCCAAAAATTCAAAAATTACAGACATTTGGATGTATTGATAGGCACTGTGTTCACCTGATCAGTGAAATTTACAATTTCTAAACAACTCTAATAAGTAATTGTTGCTATTTGCATTGTAACAGAATTGTGTTCCATTTCTTTCGATACGTTTCCGCCTAATACCGACCCTGCCCCGCAAAATGGTGTCCCTTACTCGATATCTTCGTGGTTGGAGCCGTCTGGCTTTTGTTCCCTATTTATGTGTTTTGTCAGGATTTCTCCTGCACTCTTGGGCATTATTCCGAACAACGGCCAAGTATTCATTTCTTGGAAAGGTCATGCAGTTTAACGCTCTATATTCAGGGATTGTCTCTAAACGATGTATGGTTCTATCAGAACTATCCCCTATTGTGGTGAATTTGAGCTTGTATTGCTTCCGAAAAGGTGTGATTCAGTGCTTATCAATTTGCCCAAATGTCTGTAATTTTCGAATTTGTCGATGAAAATGCTCTGAAACAATTTGGTTCGACTCACTGATGAAGAATTCGTGGTCTGAATCCATTCTGTCCACCCGGTCCGGCCGTTAGCACGATAACTCTCGAACGGAATGAGCTAGACAGTTAAAATTTTCAGAGTAGGTTTGGGACATAAATATCTCAGTTAAGTTCGTTATTGGGCGAAATTGGTCAGATGGTTTCGGGGAACGAAAAAAAAATTTTTTTTTACATTACAAATTTCAAATTAAATTTCTTTTTCCATTTGTATCAATTTCAATAATGAATCGTATTTCTATGTTTTCACAAAATGCTCCAATTATTCTACCTATGAATTATCGTATGATCTGTGTTCACACATGTCATTTTATTTTCCTATAAGAGATATTTCAAATTTATTTCTGGTTCGTAATCTTGGGTAACTTTGAATTCCACTCTTACTTTGAATAAATAATACGTCCAAGTTGGACGCAAGTACAAGATACTGTTCAAAACGGAACATACCAATGTGAAGATTGCCAAATTAAAGAGAACTACTCTATTCTGTTACGTTTTACACGCCATTTCTGAGTGCGTTTTCAGCAGGAATTGGTTGCTTCCTAATAATTGATTATTGAATATACGAAGGCGGTTTTGAGGAGGTGAGTTATTTAATTTCCCCGCCTTTTATGTGGTCGTCTCCAGTAGCATTTTAAAATATTAATTCCTGAACATTAAATTTTTGTTTAAATTCTCACTACTTGGGAAACGTGTGAATATCGGGTAGCTTTGAATCGTTCAATGTTACCTGCAATTTGAATTTGGTACCTCGGGTAACTTTGAATTTTCATTTTAAGGCGGAGAATGCCACGAAAATCGGAAAAAGAGACGCACTGTGTGAGAAAATATGGTACTGAAAGTGGGAAACCCCTGTGGATAGGAGCTTTAGCGCTCTTGTTCAAACTTTGACAAATCATATCTCCGAAAGTATTGGTTTCTCAGAGTTGGGAATCATAAAATGGAATAAATAAAATAATAATTTATTGATATCATTCCCAACTCTAAGACACCAATACTTTCGGAGATATGATTTGATACGATTTTCGAATTATCAGTAAATAATCGCTTCAAATAGGTACGAAATTTGAAACTGTGCATGAATTGATTACGGTCAAATCATATGAGCCATCAATGTAAAAGGTACATCGGAAGCTAATAATCAATCAAGCATTCTTAGCAATATGTTATTCTGGCCCAATTAAGAATAATGTTTATCTATTTCAGTATCGTAATGAGTCCATTCCAGCACTGAACACAGTGCTGGAATGGACTCATTCCCGCATTGTTTCTAGTTATATTTTTCGTTTTGTGTTAGTCAGCACTGACATTCGATCCTATCAAATTTCAACACACGTCAATTGACAATACAATATAATCTGGATATAGTGAAATAATTGTTGTGGAAAAGCTTTATTTTCATAGAAAAATATGGTACTAGAGATTTCCTTCATGCTATTAGGAAACTGTACGTTTCAAATTCAAATTCCGTAATCTGTCAACTTTCGTAACAGTCACACCAACTACCAAGATACAATACAAAAGTCACTAGGATGTATAATCCGAATTTTTCATTAAATTTCAACAGTATTTTACAAAACTTGCCTGAAATAGAGAAAATATCGTCTAATACTCGTTGCAGAAGGCAATTCCAACACTCACGCGTTCGAAATTTCGCATTCCTGTTTTAATAGGAGCCCATTCTGCAACTTGTTTTAGAATATACTATTTATTATCCACAGCAGTAGTATCAGTTTTCTATGTTTCCGGAATGGGGCACGACTGTACAGTGATTTTGGATAGTGGATGCAATCGAATTTCATGTCGATTAGAATACTAAATATTCTAAAATTAAAGCTTAACGAGCACTGACGTGAAGAAAGAAGCTTTTGCGCGCATGTTCTATTGTTCTATCTTCTTTGGACGGCGTTGCAAAATAATGGATTAGAAGCAGTATTGAAATAGTATGAAACAGATTCCGTACAAAAACAAATGACACAATTTACCCTGGTAATTGTCGAAAAAAAAAAAAAAAATCCGACTTTGTGGCGCACCATTTTTTTACGGCACTGTGCGTTTTCTTATTATTTTTCATGGATCTATCGGTGGTAAGAATGCCGTACAAAAATATGTGTACTCACTCACATAATGTACTCACACTGCCTGTACTTTCGAATTCTCACCTGCACTCATTTGGACAGCTTACAAGTGACGGCATAGTGCTGAATCTTATTATTTTATGCTCTTATATCGTTCTAAATAGGTCACCTGGTGGTTCAAATGACCCATAATTTTTTCAACATGGGCCTGTAGTCTATTATGGAGTGATAATAGTACATTCTAATTTTGTATAGGAGTAGACAAAGTCCGTAGCGTTTTGCCAATAGGTTATTAACAACGGTATAAGCCATTTTTAAATATTATAAAATATCTTTAAAATATATTATTCTGAAGGATATAACATAATTTCCTGTTCCTCAATTGTCTAATATAGTTTGAATACTTTATGGAGTCCATTAGAATTTAAATATGGAAATATTCATGTTTATGAAGATCTTGTACGATTTAGTCGTATTCTGGTAAATATTTAAGGTACAGCCAGCCCTATTTATTTTTCACCGAACAGTGACATGCGCTGACTAGCCCTACTGTATAGAAAATTTCTTCATCAACAATGCGAACCAGTAACTGAAAAGATTACGAGCCGGGCGTCTCAACCAGGGATGTTGCGGATGTCGATTTTTTCACATCCGCGGATGCGGATGCGGATGCGGAGTTTTGAAAGCTCACATCCGCGGATGCGGATGCGGATGTTTATGATATTATGTAAATAAAGTCTATTAATGAAGAATTAAAACAATGATAACTTAATTATTAACATTTTTATTGTAATCAAATCAAACATAAGTATCTATTTTTACGCGTATGTTCTGGTGAACATCGCGTTATCATTTTGCCCAAATGTTTGTAATTTTCGAATTTTTCACCGGAAATGGTCTCACACGATTGAGTTTGACTCCCTGATCAAGAATTCGAGATCATATCTGATTCCGGCCGGCCGGCCGTTGCCACGATAACTTAAGAACGGAAAAAGATAGCGACTTGAAATTTTCAGGGTAGGTGGCGCATTCCAATAGGACGGACAAGTTCGTTAATGGTTATAGTCGGCCAACGGTTTCCGAGTAATAATTTTGTCTACGATCAATACTAATCCGATCGAAATGAAACTTGGTGAGTAGTTGTAGAAAAAAAACCTATGGACGTTTGTGAAATTTTGTGAACATCGTATTGCTAGAAAATTTTAAAAAAATTATCAAAAAACATTATTTACGTCACGATAACCTAATAACGGAAAGAGTTTTGGAGTTATAAGCAAAACAGTTTTGGAGTTATAACCATCTGAAATTTGGTTGATATTTCCTCAATAACTCGAAAAATACAAAATTTATCCAATTCAAACATGGTTATTAGTTGTAGAATGCCAACGCGAAAATTCTTGCAAAATTTTGTGAGGATCGTACAACTAGAAAATTTTTAAAAATCATAGAAAATTATTGAAAAAATTCTATATATCAGAAACTATTTGTTCGATATCGCTGAAAGGCGAGAGCCTTCAGAACCTAACTCTACTACCAAGTTCCAAGTTTGAACATGATCGGATCTATATTGTTGGAGATCCGAGCAGCCTTGTGTGAGTTCAGTAGCTGGATGGGTGAGCGATGCCTCGACAACTCTCGAAAGAAAGGAGATAGGGACTTCCAATTTTCAGGATAGGTTGCACATCTGAATGGAAGAGTTAAGTTCGCTGTTGGCCATAATCGGTCCAACAGTTTCGGAGTTATATACCCATCTGGAATATTATTTCCTCGATAACTCAAAAAATATAGACTCGATCGAATTGAAGCTTGGTAACTAGTTGTAGAATATCGACATGAAGACGTGTGTCAAATTTTGTAGGGACCGTACCCCTAGACAATTTTTAAAAAATTACGAAAAATATTATTTATGTCATGATTCCTTGAGAACGAAAAGAAATAGCGACTTGCAGTTTTCAGGGTAGATTACACATCTGAATTCGACATTTCTTAAGTTCGTTAACTCGCATTATCGGCCAAAGTGTTTTGGAGTTATATCAATCTGAAATACAAATCCGATCCAATTCAAATATGGTTTTAGTTGTAGAATGCCAACGCGAAAATTCTTGCAAAATTTCGGTAGGATCAGAGCACTAGAAAATTTGTAAAATATAATTGAAAACAAAAATTAGTTTAAGCACTAACGTGAAGTCAGAATCTTTAGCGAGTATGTTCTCTTGTCCATTCTCCTTTATTAGACACTCTTAATCGAATTTACCATGGTGAATTCGATTAAGAGTGTCCAATAAAGGAGAATGGACAAGAGAACATACGCGCAAAAGCTTCTGACTTCACGTCAGTGCTTGAACCATTTTTATATTAAACACCTACTGGTTCTTATATTAGTAAGTGAAATTGAAAATAGGAGCATTATACTTAATAAACAGTAGGACCCGCCCAAATTATTTCTTGTCGCTAGCGCTACTTGCATGATATTCGCATCCGCATGAACATCCGCATTGATTAATGCGGATGCGGATGCAGATGCAGATGTCCAAATCTATGCGGAAGTTCCGCATTTGCGGATGCGGATGCGAATATTCGCAACATCCCTGGTCTCAACTACCACACTAGCCACCCTTGGGTACATCAAACATTTACAGCAAATATTACCTCAACCTTCCGCAATGCAGCTAAAATCTGCACCCCCCGAATCTTACTTTCAATCCCTGAAGGAGAGAAAGTGAATACGTAGATTTTGATTCATTAATTCATTTAGCAAAGCTTCGGAATTGTGAAAAAATGTGGGAAAGCCCTGTGGACAGGAGCTTTGGCGCTCTTGTTCAAACTTTGACACATAATATCTCCGGAAGTATTGGTTTCTCAGACTTGGGAATGATATCAATGGATTCTCATGATAGAACAGCATCATAAAATAAATTGAATTCAAAACATCATAAAATTACGATTAATTATTGAAATTTTGAAAAATCATATCTCCCAAAGTTTTAGTTTGTTAGAGTTGAGAATGATATCAATGGATTCTTATGATGAAGGTGCATCTTAAAAAGAATTTTGAATGTAAAAACAATCAAAATTAATCAAGATATTTATCTCTCCAACTCACTCTGAAAATTTCAACTGTCTAGCTCATTCCGTTCGAGAGTCATCGTGTTAACGGACGGCCGGACGGAATCGATTTTGACCACGGATTCTAGATCAGTCGAACCAAAAAGTTTGGGACCATTTTCAGCCAAAAATTCGAAAATTACAGACATTTGGGCGAATTGATAAGCACTCTTGTTCCGAGGAACAAGAGCGCCAAAACTTTTATTTTTACCCGATAGCTACGAAACTAGCAGATATATCAAATTTCGGCATTATTCGTTTCATACAAAATTACCACAAGACTGTCAAAACCACATCATCATATCTCTTAAGAATCTTAAGATGACATGTACCGGGATTCCCACTATAATTTGACCCCCCTTTAACTTTGTTACGAATGGAGATACAATAAAATGTTCTGTACAACAGTTGTACGAAATCAACTGAATTTTTTCAGGATGTTTTCACGAATTGAAATATACACAAATGAAACGATATATTTTTTTATATTTGGCTAGGTATTTCTCTCCTGATTTCGAATATACAGGGTGAGTCTTTGACCTCTGCATTAATTTTAACCAAAGATTCCTCTCATCAAATGAAACACTTTTTTCATTAACCATTTTTCCAGATTCGGCTCAGGTAAAAAGTTACAAGCGTTTAAAGATTTCACAATGTGCTAATACACTCCCGCATATAAATTATCTATGACATTGTTGGCGGACGAGAATAAGGCATGGTAACGTGGTTTACAACTTGATTCGGGATTCCAACGCTCAGGGACGGATCCATAAAAGTAGTGAAATTTCTGGAGTTTTCCATTTTAAAACATTCAATGAAGAATATCACGAGTCCATAACTAGAAAACCAGTAGAATTAGAAAATAACTAATATTTGTAAAATATGTATCATAGTTATAGGAAACTTTACGCCAACATTCATTTTATTCGAAAAAAGGATGTCAAAGCTACAAAATAAAAACTGATTTTTTTTCAAAATTTCAACAGCCTGTATCTTTTTACCTGAGCTGAATTTGGAAAAATGTTAAATGAAAAAAGTGTCTCATTTGATGAGAGGAATCTTTGGTTAAAATTAATGCAGTGGTCAAAGACTCACCCTGTATATGCATGTGTTGGTTTATCTCTCTTATTTTGAGAACTACAGAGTTTTAAATTCTGGAAACTCAGTAGTCAGTTTCAAGTGGTAGGCTGTGATAAATCAACTAACGTCATTGGTAATGCTTTGTTTTTATTGTTCTTCGCATAAAGTGAAAATATTGTTACGAATGGAGAGATGATCACTTCTTTGCGTGTTCTAAAAGACTTAACAGAAATGTGGTACAAATATCAAATTTAGATGAATAATGCAGGAAAATGTTGTATTTTAATGTGAAAATAATAAACTTTGGCATGAAATCTATATCGGTCCTATTTTTGTATCAACAACTTCTAGTCGGTAGCAACTATTGGTAAATCAAATGCAAGTGATTTCCACTTTGAGGCTGGTCCCAGCGACAAAAGATATTCAATTGAATAATTAATGGGTTATTGATACCGATGATAAATATTATGAAATCACCGTGTTACGACATACATAATATCATGTATAAAATTAGATGAAACTGCTATTTTGTTAACGAAGTATCACTGCGTCTTTGAACGGAGA
Source organism: Halyzia sedecimguttata (assembly GCA_937662695.2). NCBI lineage: Eukaryota > Metazoa > Arthropoda > Insecta > Coleoptera > Coccinellidae > Halyzia > Halyzia sedecimguttata. The sequence goes on along the minus strand of OW569413.2, from coordinate 99,466,625 downwards.
TGCGATGACGTCCCTCTCATTCCTAAGGGATAAGTCAATGTCATAGGGTAGCCCAGTTAGTCCTGGAGTGGCGGTGTCTAATATAGGACGCGCGCTATTTTTAGACCACAGAGCCATCGATCGAGAGAGGGAGCGTACTGCTGCTATTTCTGTTTCTTTGTTTAATCCTTCTGACGATACAGGAACGGACACTCTGTAGCACACTGTATATGTACGTGTTTCGAAAATTTACTTCAATTTTATCGATGAGCTTTAAGAGTTTCACAGTGTGTGAATATACCATATACAGGGTGTTACATCAGTGGTTGGCCATAGCCTAGTGGTAATGCAGTTCATCCAGGCGTTCCAGAAAAATTGCTTCTTCTGTATCCAAAGGCTGTTAGTTTTGGATATACAGGGTGCTTTATGATTGTTGTCTCGAATTTCCGATATCCATAACATGGGAATAAGTGGTCCGTAGGACTTCACATGAGACGAGAGTAGGCGACAGTATAAAAAATCTCGTCACGCTCTCGCCAATTCCCAAAAAATTAAGTCTCGTTCTCGTCTCGCTTAATTCTGAATAACGATAATAAATATTATAAAATATAAACGAAATGGTATACAATAATGAATAATTTTGTAAAGCTACATTTATTACGCTCTTATACAAAAATATTTGTACGTGTACAACTGTACATATTATTTTTAATTTTAAACATTGATAATTTCAACTTTTAAATTACTCGATGACTAAGAATTCAAACATTATCACGCTTGCATCACATAATTTTTCAACGATGTACGTGTTTTTGCCATGATCATACCTGCTGTGGAAAATAATGTTTCAACAGTTACGGATGTAGCCATTAATAAATCATCGGCCATCTTGGAAAGTGCAGGAAGAACTTTTTCATCACTCTCCACCACTGTAGAATATTTTGATTCCTATTTGCTCTTTCTAACAGCAAATATTCTTCAGGCTCAGCTTTCCATAATTCAAAGTTTTGTTGATGTTTGAAATAGGCTATCGATGTCGATACATTTTCTAATAGAATTGAACAATTCGGTATAGTTTTCAAAGAATACCTTCCCAGTGGGTAGATCATTGAGGGTGTTCTTGGCGTATTTCTCATAACACTTTTCGAAACATTGAATAGCTTCATTTCTTTACCAGTTTTATTATACGTAGTTCCACAGATGTATACAATAATTGGTCACACCTTCACTACAAGAAGCACAAGAGAATGAATTTCTCCAGATGTTCAGATAGAGACGAAATTTTCAAAGCATTGGGATTAAGGGGCAATAAAAGTTGTCCGTTAAGTATTGAATTCATAATGGTTGTCATTTATGGTTGTGAATTCTATTTTTTCTTGAAAAATAATCTCAATTATCGCAAGGTCATAACGAATTAATAATCATCTAAAAACTCGTGTATTTCTAGAATGGTCGATGCATAATATAGACAAAATATATTGGTAATCATCGTGGAAACTCTTCATATTTAATTGTTTTCTGTGGGTGTTGAAAAAAGTCAACACGAGACTCTCGTGTTGCGCTGTATGTGGTCTCCGTATCGCCTACAATATTTCGGAAAACGTCTCTTCTCGCTTTTACGAGACGAAAACGAGACGAGACGAGAAAAATCTCGCTCTCGCTTGAAGCCCTAGTGGTCCGGTTTTGATTAAATTTGGTGGGGTTGTTCACTTTCAACAATTCTTGGAAACGACTGATGTAATTTGATTATTTTCAGGGCAGTTCGCAGAATATAGAGGGTTTTTTCTTTCAAAGTTCGAAAGTATGATTTTCATCAGTTTGAAAAATGTCGTTATTGTCATGAACAAATTCAGTCTAATATACAGGGTGAGTCTTTGACCATTGCATTAATTTTAACCAAAGATTCCTCTCATCAAATGAAACTCTTTTTTCATTTAACATTTTTCCAAATTCAGCTCAGGTAAAAAGATACAGGCTGTTGAAATTTTGAAAAAAAAATCAGTTTTTATTTTGTAGCTTTGACATCCTTTTTTCGAATAAAATGAATGTTGGCGTAAAGTTTCCTATAACTATGATACATATTTTCCAAATACTAGTTATTTTCTACTTCTACTGGTTTTCTAGTTATGGTCTCGTGGATTCATAAAACTAAACGAAATTAGCATAAAGAAAGCATATAAAGTTTTTCTTGAGTCATTTCAAGAATATTCCATCGTTTTAGAACATTATATTATTCTTCATCATTTCTCCTTAAACGCACCGTTTTCGAGATATTCTTCATTGAATGTTTTAAAATGGAAAACTCCAGAAATCTCACTACTTTTATGGATCCGTCCCTGAGCGTTGTAATCCCGAATCAAACTGTACACCACGTTACCATGCCTTATTCTCGTCCGCCAATAATGTCATAGATAATTTATATGCGGGAGTGTATTAGCACATTGTGAAATCTTCAAACGCTTGTAACTTTTTACCTGAGCCGAATCTGGAAAAATGGTAAATGAAAAAAATGTTTCATAAGACGAGAGGAATCTTTGGTTAAAATTAATGCAGTGGTCAAAGACTCACCCTGTATATTCAGTTTTTGTTCTAAATGGCACACTTAACTTAACTTAAGAGAGTAACAAACAAACGAATCAATATTCAGCAGTTTTGCCTTACGACTTGCATTTATTGAATTTATTAGCTGAGGTTTCTTGCTTCCATTTGAACAATCATCAAAAATATAGAACATTGAATGTATCTTTCGCTGATTCTTTCTTGAGACATAATTTTATTCCTAAATACATCGGAATGAAACTAGATTCCTCCAGACTTGCGTCTGAAGTTAAAAACAAGAAATAATATTCTGCAGAAATTAGCTGGTACTTCATGGGGTGCTGATGCTGCTACCCTTCGAACGGCAGCCTTATCCTTGGTTTTTTCTACCACTGAATATTGTTGCCCCGTCTAGTTTAACATTGTTCATGTTGATGCACAGTTGAATTCATCTATAAGGATCATCACTGGAACTATTAGATCTACACCTATTCATTAGTAAGCAGTTTTTTCAAACATTGTCCCACCCCACATTCGCAGACAGACTGCTGTTTCAAATTCTTGGAATAAATATCCTTCTTTTCCGAATTCATCTCCCATTCTCTCCTATATTACAGGCAATAAGGTTCCCAGATTGAAGTCACCTAACCCTTTATGGTCCAACTGTTTTCTCAATTCGAATAAAAGTGACAAGCAAGTTTGGCGGTCTGAATGGATTTCTTGCGATTCATTAAACAGAGATTTAATTTCTGATCCTTCAAATAGAGTCCAGGGGTTTGATCTTCCAAGGAAAATATGGTATATTCGTTTAAGAACAGGTCATGGTCGTCGCAACCGCATGCTTTTCAGATGGAACTTAGTTGAGAGCCCTAGTTGTGAATGCGGGGAAGCAGAGGAATCCCTAGATCATTTAGTTAATAATTGCCCCAAATATAGATTTCAGGTTTTAGGGCCATTCATAAAGTTTCTGGATCTTTTTAAGGATGGGTAGCGAATTTCAAATCTATTTAATGAACCATGGAATATTCCATTTTTAATCTGTTCATTTCTCCTTTTGCTTCTCTTTTTCCAGATTTAGTTTCGGGTAACTTGGAGAAACCTCTCTGCTTGTTGGAGGAAGAATCGATAATAAAGAAAAAGATGCCCTTCAATATTTCAGCATATTTTGTTCACAATTTCAATTTTCATGAATCACAACACTAACGGGAAGACTGAGGTTATTTCCCTAAGCTTGCTGAGGTTTTATTATTTTTTGCTGAGGTTATTTCCCTAAGCTCTAGTATCATATTCTCATTTACTTTGAGACGATGGTACCTGATGAAATTTGTCACCGAATGAAAGTCGACCATTACAGTTTTTTTCATGCACAACTTTCAACCCCCTCACATTTTTTTCTCCATTAAAGGGTTCGTAGGGGTTGAAAGTTGTGCATGAACAAAACTGTAATGGTCGACTTTCATTCGGTGACAAATTTCATCAGGTACCATCGTCTCAAAGTAAATGAGCCATGACAAAGTGCATATACTGAAAACCTCTTTGAACTAACTATTTTTCAAAAAAGAAACATTTTTTCTTGAAAATGTCTGCACGCCTGCAAAGAAGATACAAAGACCTTGCCAAAAAGGTACCACAGGATCCACTTTCCATATTCAAACAATTTAGAGGGTTGATGGGGATGGCACAGGGTGCAACAAAAATCCTTTAAAAATGCATAAAAATTTGGTAAAATGGAAAAAAGAATTGACCTGTTTCAGGATTTTGTTGCCAAATATTTTTCTTCTGAGAAAATGAATTTGTTCCATGATTTTGACGCGCACTCTATATTAGCTTATCGCATTCTTTGTTAGATGGAGAATTTTGATAATCTTTGCATACACTTTCTGTTTCATCTGATCAGCTGGGAATGTACTCTTGTCAGAAACCTCTGCAGATATATTCGCAATACTGAAATCGAGACTACATATTCAGATTTCGAATTCATACGTCCACTGGTTCAGAAAAATTGATTGAATATTTATTCATATGGTTTCCACAATTTCTTCGAATACATACATGCATAGATCCCGAAAGAGATATATTTTCATCGATATCTATCAAAGTTTCGCTCGAGCACGAAATTGAAAAGAGAATTGAAAACGTATCAAACTTTCATGTTCGAAACGGGGTTTACATTGACAGCTATAACGTCAGGAAGCAGCTCAAGGGAATACGGTTTCTGCTGTTTAATTTTTCAATTTGACATGTAACGATAAGGTGATGAAAACGTGCCCGTATCTGATTGCTGCATCATGCCTCCAAGCTTTATTGCCTTGCACGGCCAGAATGATAGTTTAGTGACAAGAAGAATTTTCTTGCCAACTCGGCGAATGCAATTCGAGAGTATCCCGTATGAAAATTGCCGCTCCATATACTTTGATCAGGATATACGAGAGTTTTATGTTGGACGAAATAAAGAATTTAATTGTCAATTTTTTTGTAACGTAATTTAATGTGAGCTTTGCTTGTTACCTGGATCCAGGAGGACGGTAGGTGTTCGCAAATTACTCAACTCAACTTAAAATATGAGAAAAGCACTGACGTGAAGTCAGGAGCTTTTGCCCGCATGTTCCAAAATTACACAATTTTAATGCAAATGCAAATTTACAGGTGAATCCCATGAAAGTTCTTAAGATATCAACAATTTTTTAAATTAGTTTTTTGGCGCTTTTGTTCCTCGGAACAGAGTGCTTATCAATTTGCCCAAAAATCTGTAGTTTTCGAATTTTTGGCTGAAAATGGCCTTAAACGATTTGGTTCGACTCACTGATCAAGAATCCGTGGTCGGAATCGATTCTGTCCGGCCATCCGGCCGACCATCCGTCCGTTAACACGATAACTTCGAACGGAATGAGCTAGACAATTGAAATTTTCAGAATAGGTTTGGGACGTAAATATCTCGGTTAAATTCGTTATCGGGCAAAATCGATTAGATGGTTTCGGAGTAACAAAAAAAATTTTTTTTACATTACAAATTTCAAAATAAGTTTTTCTCAAGGTGCAGTTCCACCATAGGAATCCATTGATGTCATTTTTAACTCTAACCAGCTAATAATTTCGGAGATATGATTTTTCAAAATTTCATTAATAAATAGTACTTCTGTGTTTTCACAGAATGCGATAATCATTCGATCTATGAATTATTATAATATGATCTGTGTTGATACATGTCAACTTATTTTCCTGAGACATGATATGTCAAATTTTTATATTTAATGCCCATGGTTAATCCATATGATGATGGGAATGGTAATGGTAAGTTAATAATATTGAGTTCAGAATATCTTCAGTAAAACAAAACTGAAATATTGGCTAAAGTTTCAATTGATATAATATAATTTTCAGAGTGGATTTGAGGGAAAAATATATCGTTCATCATAGAATTGAAGAACGAATATCTCGGATGAGTTCGTTGTTGGGTAGTATTATTGGTCTTGATGGATTAATGATTTTTGGAACTCTTGTTGAATTTAAATTCTTTTATGATGATTGAATTTAATTTCTGCTATTATGAAGTTCTATCATAAGAATCCATTGATATAATTCCCAACTCCTACCAATACTTTCGAAGATATGATTTGTCAAAGTTTGAACAAGAGCGCCAAAGCTCCTGTCCACAGGGCTTGAACCAATTTTTATATCTACATATCTACATATTTTACATCCAACTTATTCTGAGATATTACATTGGTTGGATTTGTATTATTTGAAGTGCGAGAGAAGTAAAATCATTCACTGGAGATTAATACAATTAAAACAAGTGGAAAAGCCCTGTGGAGCTTTAGCGCTCTTGTTCAGACTTTGACGAATCCTATCTCCGAAAGTATTGGTTTCTCAGAGTTTGGAATGATATCAATGGATTTTTATAATCAACTGCAGTAACTGCACCATGAAATTAAATTCTAATAATAGTTTATTTATCAAGATTAAATGAGTAATCTGCGAATCTGCTAAGATCTATCCTCGTGGAATCCTCGAAATACCTAAGGAAAGTATCATCGAAATGTCTAGAGCAATCATAGCAGATTGCCCATTCATTCCTGATATTTGAATAAGTATAGGCTGACGAACATATTATTTTAATAGTTCGAAGTCAAATCAATAGATTCTTATTATGAAACTGCATGTAAAAAAAATTGAATTTTTAATGTAAAAAAAAATATTTTTTCGTTACTCCGAAATCACTGGACGGATTTTGCCCACTAACGGTCTCAACCGAGATATTTATCTCCAAACCTATTCTGAAAATATCAACTGTCTAGCTCATTCCGTTCAAGACTTATCGTGGCTACGGCCGGCCGGACAGAATCGATTTCGACCACTGAATCTTGATCAGTGGGTCGATCCATAACGTTTAAGACCATTTTCAGCCAAAAATTCGAAAATTACAGACATTTGGGCAAATTGATAAGTACTCTGTTCCGAGGAACAAGAGCGCCAAAAATGGCATTAATTTCATATAAACTTCCACTGCGCGAAATTGTGAAAAAGCACTCAATGTTCCCGGTTGAAAGTAAAAAATGAATAAGGTTGTATATGTTCTGTCTACGCTCATGGGAACACTATACGTGTTCATTCACAATTCTACCTAAAATAAAGGAAATTGGGAAAATGTAGCGCAATCGGACGATGTTAAACGAAGTCACTGAATTATTTATTCGAATGTTCCCTCTTTTGACGCAACAGCAATAGAGGTTCTGCAGAAGAGAATAATGTGGCGTTGTGAGATAAATTCGCAAACAGGCAGTATAAATAGCACCTGCGCAACCTACTGCAGTATGTTGACGTAGCCAATTTTCATCTCTCATCCCTCGAATCACAAACCAGGGTGCAGGGGAATTCTATGGATTTCATACTTTGATGAATTCTATATTATACAGGATGTTTGGCAGAACGTTGAACATACGAAAATGGTGGAAAGGTGGCATCATCTGCTACTTACTCAGCCCTAATTTATTCGCTCCTGGCCCCCTGGATATTTTTAAAAAAATTGTATTTGCTTTCTTCTAGTTTCACCGCTTTCTCAACTTCAAAGTGTAATTTTTATTAAAAATGGTTAAAACAGGAAATATTTTTTTTTCATCTTTAATGTTAGCAGATTCTTATAAAATTATTTCTTCATTCAGATTTTAGCTACAAAAAAAGTTATGAGTTCTCAAACTTACAAAAATATGTAAAAAATACTTAAATTTTAACTTCAACTAGCATTAAAAACGAAAATTGATTGAGGAGTTCCAATTCTAGCAAAACATCCCTAAGTAAACATTAAAGGATACTGTGGGAGGTATATTCATCATTTAATGGTTTCTTTCTGGGTTTTCTCTCCCAAACTCTGAAAAATATCTATAAAATAAAAAATTAATTATTTTGCGATTCGCTTCTGCGTAAGATCACACAAGATATTTGTCAGAAGCAATCAATTGATCAATGTTGCCTAACAAATAACAACGAAACAACATCAACGAAGAAACAACTATATCGTAACGTTTCGGAGTCTATATCAGACTCCTTCTTCAGACGCTTAATGAAAATCTTCAGAACTATTTTGTTGATTGTTATTATGTGACAATTCTCTAATCTCAGAATAACAATCAACAAAATAGTTCTGAAGATTTTCATTAAGCGTCTGAAGAAGGAGTCTGATATAGACTCCGAAACGTTTAGATATAGTTATTTCTTCGTTGATGTTGTTTCGTTGTTATTTGTTAGGCAACATTGTTCAATTGATTGCTTCTGACAAATATCTTGTGTTTCTTACGCAGAAGCAAATCACAAAATAATAAATTTTTTATTTTATAGATATTTTTCAGAGTTTGGGAGAGAAAACCCAGAAAGAAACCATTCAAAAACATCCCATTCAAAAACATCCCTAATGGTATGTAATTTGCTTTAATAACAAAAAAATAAGAGTTATTTCATAATTTTATCAAGTAGGAAATTTTAGACGAAACTCTACATTTACGGAAAGTGAAATGTTTTGCAAAATTTAACAGTGCAAGGTTGGTAAATGCTGGAATACCCCGTATTCCCGTATTCTACATCAAAAATTAGACCTAGATTGTCATATAAACATATGTCGAGAAATGCTTTCTCTCCGAGAAACAGGGTGTTAAAAATTAAGAAAAAAACATTTTTTTTTATCAATAACTTTCACACTTCTTAAAATATTTCTATGAAATTTGGGACAAAGGTTTTTAAAGGATCAAGGAGAACTTTTTGCATAAAATTATTTCTTTTATTCTACCAGTGGCGTCCGTACTGCATCGAGACTGAAAATTTTTGGACAAAAAAATGATACGCCACTGGTTTTTCCAACAATAAAATTTACTCTTGAAATCCTCATTTAATTTGAAGCAAATCCGTTCTCTTGACTTTTTGACCTACGAGGCACCGTTTCCAAATGAAAAAATAAAACACATTCTCATGCATGAAGAAATCTCTAAAATTTGATATGGTATATTAATAATTAGACTATCTTTGTAAACGAAACGTGTAATTAAAAGAAAATTGGTTCAAGCACTGACATGAAGTCAGAAGCTTTTGCGCATATGTTCTATTGTCCATTCTTCTGTATTGGACACCCTATACCGAATTTACCATGGTAAATTCGATTAAGGGTGTCCAATACAGAAGGATGGACAATAGAACATACGCGCAAGAGCTTCTGACTTCACGTCAGTGCTTGAACCAATTTTTTTTTCGTGATTTTTTTGAAATTTTCTAGGGGTGCGGTTCTTAAAATTTTTTTTTTCGTAATTTTTTTCAAATTTTCTAGCTGTACGGTTCTTACAAAATTTTAAACACGTTTTTATGATGATTTTCTACTACTAGTTACCAAGCTTCAATTCGATCGAATATTTATTATTTGAAACGAACTCAACTCTCCCTTTCGGATACGCAACCTACCCTGAAAATTGCAAGTCCCTATCTCCTTCCGTTCGAAAGTTATCGAGGCAATGGTCATCCATCTACTGAACTCACACAAGAATGCTCGAATCTCCAACAATATTCATGCCAACCGATCGTCTTAAAACTTGAAACTTGGCAGTAGAGTTAGGTTATGAAGGCTCTTGCAAAATTTCAGCAATTTCAAACGAATAGTTACTGATATATAAAATTTTTTTTTTCAATTTTCAACGATTTTCTTAAAATTTTTTACAAATACTATCCTCACGAAATTTTGCAAGAATTTTCGCATTGGCATTCTACAACTAACTACCATGTTTGAATTCAATCGGTTTAGTATTTTTCGAGCTAATGAGGAACAAAAAACAACCAAATTTCAGATGGCTATAACTCTGAAACCATTTAGCCGATTATGCTCACAAACAAACTGAAATGTCGCGTTCTGGTGCACATCCTAACCCGAAAACTTCAAGCCGCTATCTTTTTCCGTTCTCAAGTTATCGTGACAACAAAAATGTTTTTTAATAATTTTTTTAAAATTTTCTAGCAATACGATTCGCACAAAATTTCACAAACGTGCTTAGGTTCATATTCTACAACTACACACCAAGTTTCAATTCGATCGGATTTATATTGGTTGAAAACAAAATTATTACTCGGAAACCACTCGGCCGATTATGCCCATTAACGAACTTGTCCGTCGTATTGGGATGCGCCACCCACCCTGAAAATTTCAACTCGCTAGCTCTTTTCGTTCTCAAGTAATCTGGCAACGGCCGGACGGGCAGAATCAAATTAGACCTCGAATTCTTCATTGGGGAGTCGAACCAAATCGTTTGAGACCATTTTCGTCAAAAAATTCGAAAGTTACAGACATTTGGGCAAAACTATAACGCGATGTTCGCCAGAACATACGCGCAAAAAGCATAAACAGCTACACTTATACCCAAATTTCATAGATATATTTCAAGCAGCGTAAAGGTTATTAATAAAAAACATTTTTTTTTCTAATAATTTCAAGTTTATATGACAAACTAGGGCTTATTTTTGACGTATAATACGTGGGTAAAGTTTCTAATTGAAATCTGGAGCGCCCTGTGTAGTTTCTGGCCATTTTTCAAATCGTCCGACAAACAAAGCTTCCTTTTTAATTTTAATGATCATCTTCTCGAAAAGGGAGAATTCCAGATAACATTGAATGAACAGTATTAGGCAAGATAATTATCGTTTGGAGCTGTAATCGTGAACTAGAGCGTAATGAAGAACGAGATCAAAAATTATTACCGTCTCATAGCGCATCGCTTTTAGGGGTTTTTGGAACGCAGTTATCATGTGAACCACATTTCAGGGCCTTTAACAGACGATGTGGATGCTTAGAAAACGATAAATTTCGGAGGATTTGGCCTTTCATATTTTTACATCAAAATGAAACGATGTGAAGATGGATAACAATGCTACAGAAATATTTCAATTTCATTCAATTATTTCCACTTTCTCACTTACTTTGACAAATTGACCGAGAAAATATTTGACCCTACGGATATTCACGTCTTGAGTTTTCCAGGTATACAGAATGAAAAAAATGCAGCAAATTTCCGACAAAGTAAATTATTTACTCATCAAAATATTCAAATTCCTCATATAGGGTGAATGGGGGGTGAATTTTATGGCGTAAATGGTCTGAAACGATTAGGTTCGACTCCCTTATCAAGAATTCGAGATCCATTTTGATTTTGTCCGGCCGGCCTTGCTACGATAACTTGAGAACGAAAGGTTAGGTTGTGCATCTGAATGCGACATTTGAATTTGTTTATAGGCATAATCGACCGAACGGTTTCGGAGTTATGACTATCTGAAATTTGGTTGTTATTTCCTCAATAACTGGAAAAATACAAAGCCTAACCTAACTCTACTGCCAAGTTCCAAGTTTGAAGACGATCGGATCTATTTTCTTGGAGATCTGGGCAGCCTTGTGTAAGTTCAGTAGCTGGATGGGTGACCGTTGCCTCGATAACTTTCGAACGAAAGGAGATGGCGACTTGGAAATTTCCGACAAAGAAATTTATTTTCTCATCAAAATATTCAAATTTTTCATATATGGTGAATGGGGGGTGAATTTTATGCCGAAAATGGTCTGAAATGATTAGGTTCGACTCCCTTATCAAGAATTCGAGATCCATTTTGATTTTGTCCGGCCGGCCTTGCTAGGATAACTTGAGAACGAAAGGTTAGGTTGTGCATCTGAATGCGACATTTGAATTTGTTTATAGGCATAATCGACCGAACGGTTTCGGAGTTATGACTATCTGAAATTTGGTTGTTATTTCCTCAATAACTGGAAAAATACAAAGCCTAACCTAACTCTACTGCCAAGTTCCAAGTTTGAACACGATCGGATCTATTTTCTTGGAGATCAGAGCAGCCTTGTGTAAGTTCAGTAGCTGGATGGGTGACCGTTGTCTCGATAACTTTCGAACGAAAAGAGATAGGAGCTAAAATTTTTCATGGTAGGCTGTGCATCCGAATACGACATTTTGTTCGTTTATTGGTATAATTGGCCAAATGGTTTTGGTGGCATCTGATATTTTTCGTTATTTCCTTTATAACTCAAAATATACAAGTCTGACCAAATTTAAAACTCGGTGATTACTTGTAGAATGCCGACCCACTAATTTTCGCGGAATTTCTTGAATATCGTATCCTGGAGTTACTTGAGGCGTAAGTTTTTTTTCGTATTTCAATTCCAATAGAAAACATATGTCAGAATTAAACATTCTGGGATCATAGAGGATTCACTAGTTACTGAAGTATGCGAAATGACCTATGGAGACCTCAACTACCGTAGATTGCTCTTGGATAATCCATATGATGATGACGATGATGGAAATATATACTTTGGTATGTTAATGAAATTGGGTTCCGAATATCAGTAAAAACTGCATTATTGGCTTAGTTTCAATTGATATAATATAATTTCCATAGTAGATTTGAGGAATGAATATCTCGGATAAGTTATTGGGTACAATCGGTTTGGTGGTTTCGGATTAATAATATTTGGCACTCTTGTTGAATTTAATTTCTTTTATTAGGTTTAAATTTAATTTCTTTTATTAGGTTTGAATTTAATTTTTTTTATGTTCAAGCTCTATCATAAGAATCCATTGATATAATTCCCAACTCTGAAAAACCAACACTTTCGGTGTTATGATTTGTCAAAGTTTGAACAAAGGCGCCAAAGCTCTAGGGCTTCATGCGAGAGCGAGATTTTTCTCATCTTGTCTCGTTCTCAACTCGTAAAAGCGAGACGAGACGAGACGAGACGTTTTCGAAAATATTATAGGCGATACGAGACCACATACAGCGCAACACGAGAGTCTCGTTTTTGGTCTCGTTAAATTTTTTGAATGAAGTTTTATATACGACTCCACTTTTTTCAATACCCACAGAAAACAATTGAATATGAAAAGTTTCCACTATAATTACCAATATATTTTGTCTATATTATGCTTCGATCGTTTTTTAGAAGATTATTAATTCGTTATTACCTTGCTATAATTGAGGTTATTTTTCAAGAAAAAATAGAATTCACAACCATAAAAACGGATGCCATTATGAATTCAATACTTCCCAATGCTTTGAAAATTTCGTCTCTATCTGAAAATCTGGAGGAATTTATTCTCTTGTGCTCATTGTAGTGAAGATGCGAACAATTATTGTATACATCTGTGGAACTACGTATAATTAAACTGTTAAAGAAATGAACCTATTCAATGTTTCGAAAAGTGTTATGAAGAATACGCCAAGAACACCCTCAATTATCTACCCACTGGAAAGGTATTCTTTGAAAATAATACCAAATTGTTCAATTCTATTAAAAAATGTATCGACATCGATAGCCTATTTAGAACATCGATAAATCTTTCGAAATATTGGAAAGCTGAGTTTGAAGAATATTTGCTGTTAGAAAGAGCTAAATAGGAATCAGAATATTTTACAGTAGTGGAGAGTGATGAAAAAATTCTTCCTACACTTTCCAAGATGGCCGATGATTCATTAATGGCTACATCCGTACCTGTTGAAAGATTATTTTCCACAGCAGGTATGATGATGGTAAAAACACGTACATCATTGAAAAATGATGTGATACAAGCGTGATTATGTTTGAATTCTTGACCATCGAGTAATTTAAAAGTTGAAATTATCAGTGTTTAAAATTAAAAATAATATGTAGGTACATGTACAAATATTTTTGTATAAGAGCGTAATTAATATAGCTTTACAAAATTATTCATTATTGTATACCATTTCGTTTATATATTTTAATCGTATTTATTATCGTTATTCAGAACTAAGCGAGACGAGACGAGACAACTGATAACGAGACTTAAACGAAACTTAATTTTTTGGGAATTGGCGAGAGCGAGACGAGATTTTTAAACTCTCGCCTACTCTCGTCTCGTTTGAAGCCCTACAAATCTCCTATCCACAGGGCTTTCCCACTTTTCATGAAAAATATCAGGCTCACCAATAAAGGTTTGCCCTCGCTGGCATAGACATTGATGCACAGGTTCAAGTGGCTGCAAAGGCTCGAAATTCCGTAAACGGAGTGAAGTTATGAATATTAAATGTAGTCGGTTAGCAAATCCCATGTCTGGTAAAGATGTAATTATCAAGAGTTATTAGGAGGTATACCAAAAAGAAATTTTGGAATCCATTTCTTTGTCATATTTTAACGAGTGAAACATGAAAGGAATTCGTATATTTATTCGAAAAATGAGCATTTCTAATTCTTCCAATTGTTGGTGCGTTTCGAATTTCCTTTGGAGTAAATAAACTTTACTTTATAAGCAGATTGAAAAGGAAGCCGCCATGGATTCCCTCCGACCAAGACTTTGGAGTATAAAAACACCGCTAATTAAGGATTAGATGTTCTTGCGTAGACTTTAATGATTTATCTTTTATCAACCTCCTTTGTTCTGAAGTAACTTGATGACACTTAATTTCAGATTTCAGTACGGTAACAAGAGGAAAGTTGGGGTAATTAGAGACTGAAACATTCTACTTTTCCAATTAATTTGACACTGAACAACCGTTCAATTGAGCTGCTAATCTTCTGGGAAACTTGCAGCGCACAGAGATTCAGAAGAGAACGAATTATAGGAAGTGTTCCACTTATTCACTTTTATTTTGAACCATATTAGGCTGGCCTCTTACAGCCAGAATATCTCTCTTAATTCATATTATTCATTCTGTAAGCACGGAATTGCATAATAATTAACTATTCTCCTGGCATTATACTGATTTATTACGCGCATGAGGGAACAGCGTGTTATCATTCTGCCCAAATGTCTGTAATTTTGGAATTTTTGTCTGAAAATGGTATTAAACGATTTGATTCGACTCACCGATCAAGAATATGTGGTCGAAATCGATTATGTCCGGCCGTCCGTTAACACGATAACTCTTGAACGGAATGAGCTAGATAGTTGAAATTTTCAGAGTAGGTTTGGGACATAAATATCTCGGTTAAGTTCTTTGGGCAAAATCGGCCGGATGGTTTCGGAGTAAAATAAACTTTTTTTTTACATTACAAATTTCGAATTCAATTTTTTTTTAAGATGCAGTGTCATAAGAATCCATTGATATCATTCTCAACTCTAAGAAACTTATACTTTCGGAGATATGATATTTAATAATTTCAATAATACATCGTACTTCTATGTTTTCGCAGAATGCGAATTCTATCTGTCTGTGTTCTATCTGTTTGCGGTAGCCGTAGACCAGGGGTGGCCAACTGGTCGATCGCGATCGACTGGTCGATCGTAGCTAACGGTCCAGTCGATCGCGGAGAGGCAGACAGCGTCGAATTTCATTTAAAATTTCTACAATTATAGATCTATTTAGATATATTAGCAGATCGCGAGTTTTGTCAGTAAATAGTAGATCTTGGGTCTCATCAAGTTGGCCACCCCTGCCCTAGACTATCGAGGGCAGTAGCTGTCTTTTTACAGATAAACGTCATTAATGTCAAACGAAACTGGAAGTGGGTTTCTGGAAAGTTTGGTTGATGTAAGCATGTAAACAATTTTAAATTTGGATTCGCTAAGTTCATGACAGACTTTTGGTTAGTAAGTCGAAAATGAATGATTTAAGGAAGCCGAGCATAATTTACGAGTCATTCTCTAATTATGGAAGATTTAGAACGGGATTTCCAACTAATGTACAGGTTACTTAGTAACGCTATTTAAGATTTCCTGGTTTGAGTTCTCTTTGAATTGATTACATTAGATTTGTTTCATAAATGAAACTGGCTATTTCATTTACTCATTTTTGGCGCTATTGTTCTGTGGAACAGAGTGCTTATCAATTTGCCCAAATGTCTGTAATTTTCGAATTTTTGACTGAAAATGGTCTTAAACGATTTGGTTCGACTCACTGATCAGGAATCCGTGGTCGAAATCGATTCTGTCCGGCCGGCCGGCCGTCCGTTAACACGATAACTCTCGAACGAAAGGAGTTTGAGCATTTAAATTTGCAGGGTCGGTTTGGGGCATAAATATCTCGGACGAGTTCGTTAACGGGCGAAATCCATCAAGCGGTTTAGTAAAAACATTTTCTATGAATATTTCCGAAACAGGTCTTTCGATCTATCTGAAATTTAGCATGAGATTGTAGAATAATGACCTTTATACGCATGCATACAAAAAAATTATTTAAAATTTTTTTTCTGCAGTTTTTCCATAAAAATCCATTGATATCATTTTCAACTCTAACAAGCTAATACTTTCGGAGATATGATTTTCCGAAATTTCAATAATGAATCGTACTTTGTTTTCACAGAATGCTATAATCATTCTATCTATGAATTATTATATGATCTGTGTTCATACTCCTACATGTCATCCTGTTCTATACGAGAGAGTCAAATTCATTTCAGCTATTTTAATTTGATTTCTTCCATGGCCCTCATTATCAGTTTGCTCATTTAATCTTCATAAATAACAACAAATCTTGTCAAATTTTGAACAAGAGCGCCAAAGCTCCCGTCCACAGGGCTTGAACCATTTTTTTCAGAACAACTCATGATAGTTTTGTAACACTTGTAGCCAAAATTGGACCATCATATAAAGATAAGATGCAAAGGAATTTAATTTCTTTCATGATCATAATAATCCATTGATATCATTTCCAACTCTGAGAAACCAATACTTTCGGAGATATGATTTGTCAAATATTGAACATGAGCGTCAAAGCTACTGTCCACAGGGCTTTCAAACTTTTAAATCAATCAAACTCGACATTGTTTTGAAATATCAGCACACTTATAAAAACAGCAGTACCTACTACATTACATGAATTTAGGAACTTCAACAGCAGGTAGTCCCTGTATGTGCATTTACTCGCTCAAGAAAGACCTCTAGATCACCCGAATTCCAGAGAATTCTCTTATACCAGGCTCCGCATTTTCCGCAAATCAAATGAAAGCTTCTGAAGAATTCGTGTAAGTAGAAGAAATAGTATCCGACCCGTCAACAAAAACGTGATAACCTGTTGTAAGACATATCAATTTCCACCGAGCTCTCCACTTTTTACGGTTTCTCCAACTCTTCGAGAGCGATATTCCTGAAAGGTTGCAGTTTTCCGAATAGAATGAACGGGGCGAAATCACGCCCCCTCTCCACAGTTCTTCTCGTTCCTGAACCTCACGAAAAGGTGGAATATAATTCTAGATGGGGTGACTGGGAGATTGCAGGGGTCGTTCCCAATTTTATCCTATTTGAATAAGCAATATGTGCTGTTGAACTTATCACTTTAGCCACGAAAGTTTCGGTTTGCTGATCACCAAGTCGGTATAAAGCAAACGCACCTCTCGGGGATGAAAGAAAGGAGTATTTGGATCCATTTCCCAGAATAAATATTTCCAGAGAAAGGTTTTTGATAGCTTCTACCAGCGCGGTATCACTTTTCCCAAATGTCTGTAATTTCCCAGAATGCTCTCGAACGATTCCAAGTCATCATTAAAGGATATTTAGGGAGGTGCATTCATCATTCTATGGTTTTTGCGAGCATGTTCTTGGAAACAGCGTGCTATCATTTGTAATTTTCGAATTTTTTGACGAAAATGGTCTCTTGTGCAACTGTATACGACGGCTGAGTTCGTTAATGCGCATAATCGGTCAAACGATTTCGGAGTTATGCCGCTGAAATTCCTCACAAACTTTCAAGCCACCATTTTAAATTCAAGTAATAAAGCATATACAGGGTGAGTCAAAAATATGTACGAGCTTTCTGGGGGTGATAGCACATAGCAAATAAGTATAGTTTAAGGAATAAACTCATGGCCCAAAATGCATACTAAGGGAGATATATCCTTCCAAAGTTGGTCCTGA
This sequence comes from Halyzia sedecimguttata, assembly GCA_937662695.2. Classification (NCBI taxonomy): domain Eukaryota; kingdom Metazoa; phylum Arthropoda; class Insecta; order Coleoptera; family Coccinellidae; genus Halyzia; species Halyzia sedecimguttata. The sequence continues at coordinate 99,448,776 of OW569413.2, read as the reverse complement.
TTTTTTTTTTGATAACTTCTTTCGTCTTATTCGTTCCGATGAAAAAATAGGAGCATTCAATGGGGCGAAGAAAATTACATGAAAAAGGGTACTCTTATCTAAATACAAAAAATTCAACCGTTTTCGAGATATTTGAGTTTTTGTACACATGATGTTAGCAGATTAATTCATCGGTAAAGATATTTCAGCAGGCCATGAACAATTCTGACTCACCTCTAAAAACACCCCTTATAAAAATATCAGAAATGCAGAAGTGTAATAAAAAAATAATATTTTAACAACATACATTTATACACGAAATTTCAATCTGGTGCATTCAACGTTTATAAGTTATGCGGAGAAATTCTTTGAATTTTATCAACTTACAAGGATATATATCCCTTGATATGCATTTTGATCCATACATTTATTCATCAAACTATGCTTATTTTTCAATGTGCGATCAACCCCAGAATGCTCGTACCCATTTTTTATACAGGGAAAATGTGGGAAATCCCTCGGATTCAGATAAAACATAAAAAAATAAGATGACAAGTTCCCATAATTTTTTTTCCTGGTGGCCCCCCCTACGAAGATACGGCCTCCTAAATGACGCCACTGGAAATCCATTTTATCGGAATAAATTTTAAACTACTTAATATAATTTAATGAAAATTTGATATGATAAACAGTAGTAGGGATCTCTCAAAATACTGCCCTTAAATTTAAATTAGCTTGTTTAGTTTACCAGGGGCGGACTAGGTTGTATATTTTAATGCTAATTATGAGAACTTGTCATCTTATTTGCGTATGTTCTGGGGAACATCGCGTTATCATTTTGCCCAAATGTCTGTAACTTTCGATTTTTTTTACGAAAATGGTCTCAAACGATTAAGTTCGACTCCCCAATGAAGAACTCGATGTCAAATTTGATTCTGTCCGGCCGGCCGTCCGGCCGTTGCCACGATAACTGGAGAATGAAAAGAGCTAGCGACTTGAAATTTTCAGGGAGGGGGGCGCATCCCAATAAGACGGACAAGTTCATTAATTGGCATAATCGGCCCAGTGGTTTCCGAGTGATAATTTTGTTTTCAACCAATATAAATCCGATCGAATTGAAACTTGGTGAGTAATTGTAGAATATGAACCTAAGCACGTTTGTGAAATTTTGTGCGAATCGTATGGCTAGAAAATTATAAAAAAATATTTTTGATGTCACAATAACTTGAGAACGGAAGGAGATAGCGGCTTTAAGTTTTCAGGTTAGGATGTGCACTAGAACGCGACATTTCAGTTTGATTATGAGCATAATCGACCAAACGCTTTTAGAGTTATAGCCATCTGAAATTTTCTGAAATTTGGTGATTTTTTGTTCCTCATTAACTCAAAAAATACTAAACCGATTGAATTCAAACATGGTTATTAGTTGTAGAATGCCAACGCGAAAATGTTTGCAAAATTTGGTGAGGATAGCATTTGTAGAAAATTTTTAATAAATCATTGAAAATAAAAAAAAAAAATTCTATATATCAGTAACTAATTGTTTGAAATTGCTGAAATTTTGCAAGAGCCTTCATAACCTAACTCTACTGCCAAGTTTCAAGTTTTAATACGATCGGTTAAATATTGTTGGAGATTCGAGCATTCTTGTGTGAGTTCAGTAGATGGGTGACCGTTGCCTCGATAACTTTCGAACGAAAGGAGATAGGGACTTGCAATTTTCAGGGTGGGTTGCGTATCCGAAAGGGAGAGTTGAGTTCGATTTTGGGCATAATCGGTCTAACGGTTTCCGAGTTATACCCACCTGGAATATTATTTCCTTGATAACTCAAAAAATAAATATTCGATCGAATTGAAGCTTGGTAACTAGTAGTAGAAAATCAACATAAAGACGTGTTTAAAATTTTTGTAAGAACCGTACCACTAGAAAATTAAAAAAAAATCACGAAAAAAAAAAATTGGTTCAAGCACTGACGTGAAGTCAGAGGCTTTTGCGGGTATGTTCTATTGTCCATTCTTCTGTATTGGAAACCCTTAATCGAATTTATCATGGTAAATTATGTTGTCCATTCTTCTGTATTGGACACTTAATTCGAATTTACCATGCTAAATTCGAATTAAGAGTGAATGAAATTTATCTTAATTCTATTGTCCGAAACGACAATATAATTCATCATGATAAATTCAATTCAAAGTGTCCAATACAGGAGAATGGACAATAGAACATACGCGCAAAGGCTCCTGATTCCACGTCACTGCTACAAACATTTTTTTTCCGTAATTTTTTTCAAATTTTTGAGGGGTATGTTACTTATAAAATTTCATCTACTTCAAATCGATCGAGTCTATATTTTTTGAGCTATCGAGGAAATAACATTCCAGGTGAGTATAACTCTGAAACCGTTGGAATGATTATGCCCATAAACGAACTTAACTCTCCCATTCGGATACGCAACATACCCTGAAAATTGTGAGTCCCTATCTCCTTTCGTTCGACAGTTATCGAGGCAACAGTAACCCATCCATCTACTGAACTCATACAAGGCTGCTCGATTCTCCAACAATATATATCCGATCGTGTTCAATCTTGGAACTTGGAAGCAGAGTTAGTTTTTGAAGGTTCTCGCAAAATTTCAGTGATGTCGGACGAATAGTTACTGATATATAGAATTTTTCTCAATAATGTCCAATGATTAGTTATAAATTTTCTAGTTATAGGATCCTCACGAAATTTTGCAAGAATTTTTGCATTTGCTTTCTACAACTAATAACCATGTTGGAATTTAATCGGTTTTATATTTTCTCGAATTATTGAGGAAATAACAACCAAATTTCAGATGGGTATAACTCTGAAACCGTTTGGCCGATTATGCCTATACACAAACACAAATGTCGCATTCAGATGCACAACCTAACCATGAAAATTTTAAGTCGCTATCTCTTTCCGTTCTCAGGTTATTGTGACATACAAAATATTTTTTAAAATTTTCTAGTGACACGATTCTAACAAATCTTCACAAACGTGCTTGGATTCATATTGGTTGAAAATAAAATTGTTACTCGGAAACAATTGGGCCGATCATATCCATTAACGAATTTGACCGTCGCATTGGTATAAACCATTCCGTTCTCAAGTTATCGAGGCAACGGACGGACGGCCGGCCAGAATCAAATTTGTCCTCGAATTCTTCATCAGGTAGTCGAGCTCAGTCGTTTGAGACCATTTTCGGCAAAAAATTCGAAAATTACAGACATTTGGAAGAAATTTCATGTCGAAAATGACCTACAGTGTGACACAAAAAAGGTGTAGGAGTTCCACGCCATCCTAATGGTCGCTTTTAGCGGACTTTAATACATACTACTAAATCGTGGACAGATCTGAATTTTTGATCGTAAAACCCGATACGGGTTTCATGAAATTAGCTTAAAGTAATCGCAATATATTGAAGAAAATGTGATTCACTTCTTCAACTTTGTTACACTGTATATCCTTAAAGAAACGTTTCTACTCCTTTGTTCGTAGGTAGTTTTTTGCTCGGAATTAAATGTAGAGTTCCATATCTAGGTATATATACCTACATCTCGTCCTGAAACATCCTGTATATAACCAACAACGCGTTATTTTTGATGCACATTGGGAAGAATAAATCTTATTCAGCAAACATTTATAATCTGGGACAAGTGAACATTCGGTTTAAAAAAGAATATATACTACACTACAAAACTGGTCAATTTCGAATTGTGATACAGGTTTCTACAAGTCTCTGAGTATCACGATTCGAATTGACCAACTTTAAGAGGGCGGTGTTGGTAAAGCTTGACTAAGAATATAGTTAAAACTGAATATAAGCAATTCATTCCGGGATAAACTTCAAAGAAGGGTTAAAAAGTGTCAAAGTCTAAAGGGAAAAGAATTTAAAAATGAGTTACTCACTTATCGCCGAGTTTTCTGTAAACACCAGAGGATCATGAGAAAGTGGGTTCAATAACATGAGTCAGAAGTTCAAGAAATATGAGTAAATGAATTTATGTTATATTAAGAAATGCAAATTCAAATTGTTGAAATCATCTATTTGATAACACATGGTACCATGCGATATATTTCTACTGTTCGTATGAAGTGAACTGTATTATTGTTCCAATAATTGTAGTTATCAGTAGGTGTAAATATATTATTCTAATTCGTTATTTTGATCATACGTTCAGAATAAACTTTTCTTTTTTGAGTCCCCCTGCTTAGTTACGGCCCCCTATCGTGTTAACGGACGGACGGCCGGACAGAATCGATTTCGACCACGGATTCTTGATCAGTGAGTCGAACCAACTCGTTTGATACCATTTTCAGCCAAAATTTCGAAAATTACAGACATTTGGGCAAATTGATAAGCACTCTGTTCCGAGGAACAAGAGCGCCAAAAATCAGAACGATTGGATCTTTTGGGAGCACGGCCCCTTTTTCATGACTTTCACTTTACTGGATTATAATGCTTATAAACTAACACGTGGTCTCCAAAAGGAGAGCTGAGTGGCAAAACATCGTGCGACAAAGTTTCGAATCTGAGTAGGATGATTTCGACTTTATCATCAGTTTTCGCATAAGTTATTTAATTTCGCCCCATGCGGATACGGAATTGTGGTATCATTAATTATTCAATGAGTTTCGGTTGAGAATCAACAAGTCCTTCGAGTCTGTGAGAGTTGCGTTGATTTCCCACAGCCAGTTTGAACTGAATTTCCAACTCAACTTCTTATGTAAACTGGATTTAATATTATCATGAAGTTTGTAGAAGGTCCAGTTCAATTCATTAAGAATCAACAAATTCGGGAGTGGACGAGAAAGTTGTAACACAAAACTCTAACAACCTCATTAATACATACAGGGTGTCCCAAAAATACCACGCGAAAGTGAACTGGAGATAGATTGGCATTAGGTCTATCAGATAGCATCAACATGACCTCAGTAAAAGTCCGCTGGTTTTCGAGACATCACCACTTTTGTGTATTTTTTAAAAATCTCCAGTTTTCATGGTATATCGATACGGAACTCGTGTCTAATTAAATCGAGGTCGCTGATCACGAATATGCAATTAGTTTTTCTCTAAGTGGCGTACTTTATGAAAATTTTCACTTAGAGTGAAAAAATGGACGAAAATAGGTCAATTTTGGAAGTTCACACCGCCCAAAAAAATCGGAGTAAGGTGTTGTTGATTTTTGCCGTCATATATGGATCCTTTATCTACTGAATAATCCAAACAGAAAATGTCCAGGCCGTACTATTCGGAAATTATGATATTTTTCCCAAGGGTCTGTTTTTCGGAAAACTCATTTCGCGGTATTTCCGCGGACAATTCTCTAATGAAAAATCCGATCATATATTCGTAATCTACGGCCCCGAATTAGTAAATGACGTAATTTGCATCGAAATCGGAGACCGGTCGAATTTTGGCAATTTTTTAATACATTAGCCTTAAAAAAATCCCAGAAAAATTTTTTGACGCAAAACTATGAAACAGGTACTTATTCTTATAGATTCGGGGCCGTAGATTCCGAATCTACCATCAGATATTTATTACAAAAATTTTCCGAGAAAATATCGCGGAAAGAATTTTCCGAAAAATAGACCCTCGGGAAAAAAATCATAATTTCCGGAGCGTACGACTTGGACATTTATTGTTCGGATGATTCGATAGGTAAAAGATCCAAATATGACGTAAAAAATCAGCAACACCCTACTCCGATTTTTTTGGGTGGTGGAAAGTTCGAAAATTGATCTATTTTCGTCAATTTTATCACTTTAAGTGAAAATTTTCCCAAAGTACGCAACTTAGGGAAAAACTAATTGCATATTCGTGATCAGCGACCTCGATTTAATTAGACACGAGCTCCGTATCGATATACCATGAAAAAAATTTTTTGGGTCGGCACTTAGAAATATTTTTGACCCGGAATCGGAGGAAAATTCTTCTTTCCCGTCCCAAATCTATGATTTTCACATCTCAATAACCAATTATTCCCCGATTATTGGTCGGTAGACGACGTTTAGATTTATGTATCTATTTTTTCTGTATCTCTATCCGTTCGGAAAATATTAGGTAATGAGCGAATCCGTCAAACGCCAAAAACTTTTCTATAGTATCCAACACATACAAAAATCTACAATTTTCCGATTAGGTCGACGCGGCTTTGGTTATTCACTAAATCGGGCACGCAGATCACGAATCTGTAATTAGATTTTCCGTATCTCGATTAGTTTCGGAGCAATGACGAAAAAAGTCGCAATTTCTGGCTCTACCTCCGGAAAATGGACTATTCACTCGGATTTTTCGCCATATTACCAAAATTAATCGAGATACGGAAAAACTAATTACAGATTCGGAATCTACGCCCTCGATTTAGTGAATAGCCAAAGCTGTGGCGATGTAATCGGAAAATTCTAGATTTTTGTATGGGTTAGAATCTAGACAAAGGACTCACAGCTCTGGCAATGTGTTAGTTGTTGTATGCATTTTATCAATATTTCACAGGAAATAGGTCATAAATACTTCTACAAGGGTTGAAGTATTACAAGATATTTTACTTGCAATTATCTTTTCGTGGAAAATATTAATTTCAAGGGTGAGACCAACCATGCAAAAATAAACCAGTTAACCCAAAACATTTAAGTTTTACAATCGAGCTGCTTTGTTTAGAAATACAAATGAGCGCTTCCCAACATGTGAAGTCATAGGACGCAACAGTGGTGATATCTCGAAAACCAGCGGACTTTTACTGAGGTCATGTTGATGCTATCTGATAGACCTAATGCCAATCTATCTCCAGTGTCACTTTCGCGTGGTATTTTTGGGACACCCTGTATATACCGGTTGTCCCAGTATACATGTTCCAATAGATTCTCAACCATTTCAAAAGATGAAAATTTGAAAAATAAATGATTTTCAATTCGTTCAAGGACCCTTCAACTGACAAAAACAAAAATTGAAAGTCACTTTTGGTTTGACCTTAAGTAATTCTGACTTTTTTTATCTCAAATAGCACCCTATATATTTTTTGCAATTTTTTTATTCTACTCAAAATTACCTTTCCAACGATGTATCACACTTTGTATTTTACATTTGATTTGAGAGAGAAAACGTCAATTGAAATTTCAAATAGAAAGAATTGCAGTAGGCTACGATATTTTGTGTAATCTTGATTTTGACTTATAATCCGTGTGTGCCGATCCATCTATGTTCAAATGGACCGATAAGATGGCCTGCAAGATCTCCAGATTTAACAACGCTAGAATTCTTCCTTTGGGGATATTTGAAAGATCGTGTGTACTAGACTCCTCCTATTGATTTGGAAGATCTAAAAAACAAAATAAGGAATGCAGATAGAGCCCTTAATGCTGAGGTGTTGTGAAGTGTTACTTCGCGTGAACTGCTCCACCGAGCCGAAAGATGTGTAGAAGCAGATGGTAAACATTTCGAACTCATGCTTTAGTTATTGAAGTATTTTTGGCGCTCTTGTTCCTCGGAACAGAGTGCTTATCAAGTTGCCCAAATGTCTGTAATTTTCAAATTTTTGGTTGAAAATGGTATCACACGATTTGGTTCGACTCACTGATCAAGAATCCGTGGTCGAAATCGATTCTGTCCGGCCGTCCGTCCTTTAACACGATAACTCACGAACGAAAGGAGTAAGAGGATTGAGATTTGCAGGGTAGGTTTGGAGCGTAAATATCTCGGACGAATTCGTTAACGGACGAAATCCATCAGGGGGTTTCGGAGTTATGGCCGTTTTTAGTAAAAATATTTTTTATGAATATTTCAGATATCGATCAATCGATCTATCTGAAATTCAGCATCAAATTGTAAAATTATGACCTTTAGACGTATGTGAAGTTATGTATTGATCGGGTTACCGTAAAGTCTAAAAAAAAAATTTGTAAGTTTTTAAATTTTGATTTTACAATAACACTTTAACGGAATGAGCTAAGCAGTTAAAATTTTCAGAGTAGGTTAGGGAGATTAATATGTCGGATAATTTCGCTATTGGGCAAAATAGGCCAGATGGTTTCGGAATAACGAAAAAAATTTTTTTTTCAACTTACAAATTTCAAAATATTTTTTTTAAGATGCAGTTTCACCATAAAAATCAATTGATATCATTTTCAACTCCAACAAGCTAATACCTTCGGAGATATGATTTTTAGAAATTTCAATAATGAATCGTACTTCTATGTTTTTACAGAATGCTATAATTATTCTATCTATGGTTTATTATATGATCTATGTTCATACTCGTACATGTCATCCTGTTCTATAAGAGAGAGTCAATTTCATTTCAGCTATTTTAATTTGATTTCTTCCATGGTGCTGTTCTCATTCTCAGATTGCTCAGATTGATCTTGATAAATAAACTATTATTTGAATTGAATTTCCTTTATGATGCAGTTCTATCATAAGAATACATTGATATAATTCTCAACTCTGAGAAACCAGTACCTACTTTCGGAGATATAATTTGTCTGTTTGAACAAGAGCGCCAGAAAGCTCCTGTCCACAGGGCTTGAACCAATTTTTTTGCCGGCTTCTTGTAATTTTTTGTTTTTTTTACTATTCATTCTTTGTTAAAGTTCAGTAAAATACATAGTTGATTTCATCTTGGGGCAGGTTTTTGGGCGCATGTTCTAGGGGAACATCGTCCTATCATTTCGTCCAAATGTCTGTAATTTTCGAATTTCGAGCTAAAAATTGGCTAATAGACTAATTCGGACTCCCTGATCACGAATCCGGTGTCAGATTTTTGGGTGCCGTCCGGCCGGCCGGTTTTCCGGCCGTAGGCACGATAACAGGAGCACCGAAGGTCCTATCGACTTCAAACTTTCAGGGTAGGTTTCTGATCAAAATGCGACGGTTAAGTTTGTTAACGGGCAAAATCGGCCGGACGGTTCAGGAGTTATAGACATTTAAAATTTTGAGGTTATTTCCCTGATATTTCAGGAACTAAAGAAGATGTTGAATCGAAACTTGGTAGTCAGTTCGAGGATATAAACGCGCAACTTTTGGCAAAATTCTGTTATGATCGAAATGTTGGTAATTTTTAAAAAAATATTTCTTTTAATTTTTTCGAAAAAAAATTTTTTTTTTCGTGAACTATTCATCAGATTGCAACAAAAACTTGTACTAACGTCAATTGTAGTATTTTGCAACAGTGTGCAAAATTTTGGCTCTATACGATTTCAATTTCTGGAGTTATAAGACAAAATGTGTCAAATTTCCTGGGTCTCTCTCAGTATTTTCATCGATTATTATATAATAATCAATAATATTAAGGTATTCAACATGATACTGCTTTTTTTCTTTACTGGTCAGTACGGGCCACAAGGAAGATGAACATGCGCCCAATAGCTCCTGTCCACAGGGCTTGAACCAATTTTTGGGCGCATGTTCTAGGGGAACATCGTCCTATCATTTCGTCCAAATGTCTGTAATTTTCGAATTTCGAGCTGAAAATTGGCTAATAGACTAATTCGGACTCCCTGATCACGAATCCGGTGTCAGATTTTAGGGTGCCGTCCGGCCGGCCGGCCGGCCGGTTGTCCGGCCGTAGGCACGATAACAGGAGCACCGAAGGTCCTATCGACTTCAAACTTTCAGGGTAGGTTTCTGATCAAAATGCGACGGTTAAGTTCGTTAACGGGCAAAATCGGCCGGACGGTTTAGGAGTTATAGACATTTAAAATTTTGAGGTTATTTCCCTGATATTTCAGGAACTAAAGAAGATGTTGAATCGAAACTTGGTAGTCAGTTCGAGGATATAAACGCGCAACTTTTGGCAAAATTCTGTTATGATCGAAATGTAGGTAATTTTTAAAAAAATATTTCTTTTAATTTTTTCGAAAAAAAATTTTTTTTTTCGTGAACTATTCATCATATTGCAACAAAAACTTGTACTAACGTCAATTGTAGTATTTTGCAACATTGTGCAAAATTTTGGCTCTATACGATTTCAATTTCTGGAGATATAAGACAAAATGTGTCAAATTTCCTGGGTCTCTCTCAGTATTTTCATCGATTTTTTTCTTTACTGGTCAGTACGGGCCACAAGGAAGATGAACATGCGCCCAAAAGCTCCTGTCCACAGGGCTTGAACCAAGTTTTTTTTTTTATTGATCTCGATTATTGAAGTCAAAATCAAAATTACACAAAATATCGTATCAATTCAAATGTAAAATACAAAGTGTGATACATCGTTGGAAAGGTGATTTTGAGTAGATTTAAAAATTTGCAAAAAATATATAGGGTGCTATTTGAGATAAAAATGTCAGTCACTTCCGGTCAAACCGAAAGTGACTTTCAATTTTTGTTTTTCTCAGTTGAAGGTTGAGAATCATAAAATTTTCAAAATTTTATCTTTTGAAATGGCTTAGATAATCCATTGAAACATGTATACTGGGACACCGGGTAAATCCAAATTAAATGTATATCATATCGATGAACATAAGGGAACAGAAGAATTTCGGAGATGTGACTAACTCAAAGAGATAATTTGTCACTCGACCCGATTTTCCGAAGTTGTGTACTACCGATCTCGTTAAAGGATTAAACTTTACGCATGAAGTTAAAGGATGGAAGTTCCCCCTCTCTTTATTGAAAATTTATCTAACTTTTGCTGAGTTCTGTAATCACTTAGCAGAAACGAACTAACCAGAAACATCTCATTAAATAATAATCTGCATACAACGAAGCAGGAATGATACCGTCCTCAAATTTCGGGAGTAAAAGTTTTCAACAAGTTGTAATTATGCCTAATAACTTGTACCTACTCCTAGAACAGAAATCAGGATGATCAATTAGAGGATAAGGCTTTATGACTTCAGCCGTAGTCAGTAAAGTCAAATTGAACAGAGGCATTCAAATGTAGATAGACTACGCTTTATTGTTCTCGAAGGAATTCATTCATCATCAAATTCAAGGTGCTTAGTATCATGCATTTTTCTGAGAACAGAGATCGTTGAGAGAATTATTTCCTTGAGCGATTCGTTTTTTTTTTTGCAAATTATTAGGAGTATTAGAATTTGTAACAAAATTTTTTGAATGGTAGTGAGAAGAAGAGTAAAGCGGAAAAAATACAGGAGAGTTATATGTCTAGGTCATCGATTATAAAGTAGTTATAAGAAGATTAATTGTTTAAACGTTATAGTATTGAGTTTCGAAACTCATTAAATAAGTGTTAATAATATATATTTATATACATATATTTGTTTGTTTTTTTATAATTTCTGTATTTTTTTTATATTATTATAACTATTTTATATTATTTTATATTACTGTGTTATTTTTGGGTCTTGATATTTGTTTGGTAACCTTAGTTCAGCTATTATTTTTGACGCTTTATGTATGCTCATGATGCATGTTTTATTTTAGTTTATTATCTGTAAGACCTGATTTTTGAGTGATTATTTTTGTTTGTGGACACTGTTTCTGGGTATCATGCCTGTTCGTGTCCCTAATTCATAAATAAATAAAATAAATATATCATTTTTCGTTTAATTCAATATGGAATTGCGTCGAGTAAAGGCTACCAGCATTAATAATGATAAAATTTCGATTTCGGAAAAGTAAAACCAATTTCGGAAAAAGTAAATCCAATATCGGATAAAATATTTAGATTTACTCAGTACAATTTTGTGTTTATCAGACTCATTTTCGTTATGTTAATAATGAATATCTTCATTTGTTTGCTCAAACGATTGAGTTCCAGTACCTGATGAAGAATTCGAGGATAAATTTGATTCTGTCCGGCCGTCCGTTGCCACGATAACTTGAGAACGGAATGAGTGAATAGTTGTAGAATATGAACCTAAGCACGTTTGTGAAATTCTGTGAGAATCGCATTACTAGAAAATTAAGAAAAAAAATATTGTTTATATCACGATGACCTGAGAACGAAAAGAGATAGCGACTTGAAATTTTCAGGTTGGGTTGTGCATCTGAAAGCGACATTGGAGTTTATTTATAGGCATAATCGGCCAAACGGTTTTGGAGCCATAACCATCTGAAATTTGGTTGTTTTTTCCCCAATAACTCGAAAAATGCAAAACCGATCCAATTCAAATATGGTTATTAGTTGTAAAGTGCCAACGCGAAAATTCTTACAAAATTTTGTGAGGATCGTATTACTAGAAACTATATATCACTAACTATTCGTCCAACATCGCTGAAATATTGCGAGAGCCTTCAAAACCTAACTCTACTGCCAAGTTCGAAGTTTGAACACGATCGGATCCATATTGTTGGAGATCCGAGCAGCCTTGTGTGAGTTCAGTAGCTGGTTGGTAGACTGTTGCTTCGATTATTTTCGAACGAAAGGAGATAGGGACTTGCAAATTCCAGGGTAGGTTGCGCATCCGAATGGGAGAGTTAAGTTCACTTTTGGACATAATCAGTCCAACGGTTTTTGAGTTATACCCACCTGGAATAGTATTTCCACGTTGACTCAAAAAATATAGCCTCGATCGAATTGAAGCTTGGAAACTAGTTGTAGAATATCGACATAAAGACGTGTGCAAAAATTTTGTGAGAACCGTACCCATAGAAAATAAAAAAAAATTGGTTCAAGCACTGACGTGAAGTCAGGAGCTTTAACGCGTATGTTATATTGTTCATTCTCCTGTATTGGAAACTCCCAATATACATAATAACATACGGGCAAAAGCTCCCGACTTCACGTCAGTGCTTGAACTAATTTTAACAAAATTGCTTTTCCCGAAGATGGTTTTATTATTCCGAAATTGGTTTTAGTTTTTTCGAAATTGAATATAAAAACTGTTGATCGATAGAAGTAAAAAACATCAGAAATATTTAGGGACAGCCGGTAGGTGGGTGATCTTCTCGAAGATCACCAAAATATCTTATTTACTACAAAAATAACAAAATAGAATAGAATGAGATACTCACCTTGGAATTCTTTCCTGGCGGCGGAAACAGACGTGACAATATTCGCCACGTGACCCAGCACCGTTGCGAAAAGCAGCAATCCAAAAAGAAGTTGAATGATAACAAAAATGTATTCAACCTTGTTCCTAGGTCTTGGCAAGTCACCGATAGTGGTCAACGCTAACGTGCACCAGTAATAACTTTGTAAATACGCTTTTACATAATCAGTACTGTCCGCGTCACTGTACACCCAATTTTTAGACCCGAAGCCGTCATTTTTTATGATAAGATGAAACAAACATCCATTCCAATGGAAAATAACTAGGAGGTAGTGGATCAGACTGGACGAACGAAAGAGGTTGGGGTAATTCGTATGACGTTCTGTCCGGTCCATGAAAGCCCAAAACCGATAAATTTTCACCAGTCGGAACATTCGCAAAACCGAGTTGAATCCCACGGAGAGGTACAGGAAATCCAGGGGAAGAAGACATAGGCAGTCGATGTAGAAAGTTGTTGAGTTCACGTAGTGATTACGCAGCTTCACTGCATCCGTTTGAAGCACGCCGTCCTCCAGGTACCCCGTGCGGAAATGGAATAGGATGTCCATGAGATAAAGGAAATCAGCTATGTAGTCGAGACAGAACCACACCAGGATGGTATTCCCTGAAAACAGTCTTCTTTCAGAAAAAAAAATCGATCGGTATATATTCATAGCAATTTAAAGGGTTATGAATCGGAAATAACTTTTCATAGGGGTTGTATATTGTTGTAGGTGGTAACGTTGCACTGCGATCTTAAGGTCTATTGTCAGAGCTGTCGATGTCAACCCCATCCCCAGAGTTCTGATGAACTCCAGTATCTGGAATGGCTTCATGGAGGCTAAGTCTTCGTTCCTGCAGATTTCTTGCCCAAAGCATTCTTTGCGTTGGTTTGAGATGGCGCGGCATTCCGTTATCAGGTGATCAGGAGTTTCATCCTCCTTCCAACAGAATCTACACTCTTCAGTGCTACCGCAGTGCCCTGTCATGCTCTTGTATCATACGTCGAATTGTATGGTACCCCGTTACACCAACCTCTGCTAACACATATACAACTCTCAGTCAAAAGAATATACATATACTTCTGCCTGGAAGATGCTCGTATATGAGCCTAGTGATTATGAGAATTCGATGCCTGGTCCCGCATACTCCAGCTCCAGCTCTTGTAGTGGTTTTTGCACCCCTGTGTACCATCGATCTACCGTCGTATTCTCCTTCAAGAGAAGGAGAATCGAGGTCGATGGGAGAATGAATTAGAGGAACACCCAAGAAAAGGGAGTTGTAGTACCCGGACAGGAAAAAGTGGCGTTCATGAATGAAAACAGGGGCGCTGACTGCCTGAAATATGAATATAAATAATAGCTGATGTATCAATAAATAACCAACTGCGGCTACGCCACTGAGTTAACCTGTGGAGGCAGACAAATGAGTTGTCACTTAATCGATTCAAATTAATCAGTGTTGTGTAACAACGGTTTGAACTGCCTCCTAGGGAATAATTCGAGATCGCCCATTAACTTGATGTATGAATTTCGACTATTCGAATAATTTTGCATAATGGGTTTCAATAGAAATTGATGGAATTCGTTCCACGTAGGCAAGATTCGTTATATTGGTTCACTATTTTTGCCTTCAACAAACTTCTCATGATCCTTCACACCAGATGTTTACCCATATATTGCTTATACTCTGAGATGTGACATTTTTAAAATACTTGTATTTGAAATGCAAATTCGATTACAAATTAATTATTTTGGCGCTCTTGTTCCTTGAAACAGAGGGCTTATTAATTTGCCCAAATATATGTAATTTTCGAATTTTTGGCTAAAAATGGTCTTAAACGATTTGGTTCGGCTCACCGATCTAGAATCCGTGGTCGAAATTGATTCTGTCCGGCCGGCCGGCCGTTAACAAGATAACTCTCGTATGGAATGAGCTAGACAGTTGAAATTTCCAGAGTAGATTTGGGAGATAACTATCCCGGTTAACTTCATTTCATTATTGGGCAAAATCAGCCGAATGGTTTCGGAGTAACGAAAAAACCAATTTTTTTTTATATTACAAATTTCAATTTCGATTTTTTGCGTGTATGTTCTGCGGAACATCGCGTTATCATTTTACCAAATGTCTGTAAGTTTCGAATTTTTTGACGAGAATGGTCTCAAACGACTAGGTTCAACTCACTGATGAAGAATTTGAGGTCAAATTTGATTCTGTCTGGCGGCCGTCCATTCGTTGCCACGATAACTTGAGAACGAAAAGAGATAGCGACTTGAAATTTTCAGGGTAGGTGGTGCATCTCAATACGACGGACAAGTTCGTTAATAGGCATAATCGGCACAACAGTTTCCGAGTATTTGTCATCAACCAATACAGTTCCGATCGAATTGAAACTTGGTAGCAAGTTGTAGAATACAAATATGAAGACGTTTGTGAAATTTTGTGAGAATCGTGAGGCTAGAAAATTAAAAAAAAATAATTTAAAAATATTATTTACGTCTCGATAACCCGAGAAATGAAAGAGATAGCGACTTGCAATTTTTAGGGTAGGTTGTGAATCTGAATGTGACATTTGCATTTATTAATAGGCATAATAGGCTAAACGGTTTTGGAGTTATACCCATCTGAAATTTGGTTTTTATTTCCCAAATAACTCGAAAAATACAAAACCGATCGGCCCAACGGTTTCGGAGTTATAACAATCTGGAATATTATTTTCTCGATAACTCAAATAATACAAACCCGATCGAATTGAAACTTGGTATCTAGTTGTAGAATATCGACATGAAGACGTGTGTGGAATTTTGTGAGGATTGTACTACTAGTAAATTTAAAAAAAATTACGAAAAATTATCTCACGATAACTTGAGAACAGAAAGAGATAGCGATTTGTAATTCTCTGGGTTTGTTGAGCAGCCGATTGCAACTTTCTAGTTAGTTTATAGGCATAATTGACCCAACGGTTTTGGAGTTATACCAATCTGAGATTTGGTTGTTATTTCCTCAATAACTCTAAAAATACAGAACCGATCCAATTGAAGCATGGTTACTAGTTGGCAAATTCCAACGCGAAAATTTTAGCAAAATTTCGTAGGGATCGAATCACTAGAATTTCTTTGGAAAATCATTGAAAAAAATTCTATATATCAGAAACTATTTCTCCGACATCTCTGAAATTTGGCGAGAGCCTTTAGAACCTAACTCTACTGCCAAGTTTCAAGTTTGAACACGATCGGAGCTATATTGTTGGAGATCGGAGCAGCCTTGTGTGAGTTCAGAGCTGGATGGGTGATCGTTGCCTCGATAACTCTCGAACGAAAGGATATAGGGACTGACAAATTTCAGGGTAAGTTGCGCATCCGAATGGGAGGGTCAAGTTTGATTTTGGGCATAATCGGTCCATCAGTTTCGGAGTTATACCCACCTTGATAATCTTGATAACTCAAAAAATATAGACTCGATTGAATTGGAGCTTGGTAACTAGTTGTAGAATATCGACTTTAAGACGTGTGTAAAACTTTGTAAGAACCGTACCCCTAGAAAATTTTAAAATATTTACGAAACAATAATAGGATCAAGCACTGGCGTGAAGTCAAGAGCTTTTGCTCTATTCTCCATTCTCCTGTATTAGACACTCTTGATCGAATTTGCCATGGTGAATTCCATTCACCATTGTAATATTCATAGAATAGGTACGGGAAAAAATCTTCGAAATATCGATCATCCAACTTTAATTAAATCAGGACTGTTCTATATGAATTCGAGGTCGAAGAATCCAATGGTTTTCTCTATTTCCCACATATGGCGATGTAAGGACCGCGGAAAATCGGCGAAAATGGACCTGAGGGCCGATCCGCGGTTTTTCCAAACCGCGGCATCTGCGCATCTGAAATTTCGGACATAAGTAGATGAAAGATGTATCTACATCATATGTAGGTTTCATTGCATTAGCTTGACTAATTAAGTATTTGTGTATCTTGAAAGTAAGGTTATATTTTGTAAAATTTCAAGATGCGCCATTTGAAAAATATTTTTCTTAAGAACTATCTGATCACATTTTCTAATTCTACGGGATTGATTCTATGAACGTTATTCATTTTATATTATTCGAAGAATTTTTTTTTGCAGAGAAAATTATTGAAAAATTTTGTTTTTGATTTAGAAAATCAACGATCTAAAGATTGTGCCTCTACATTATTTCCCAACGGGTCACATAGATTATTTGGCCGATGCTAATGAACCAGTATGCCGCATATAAATGTCAACATTGTTCCTGTTTGGCCTGCACTGGACGAAACAATGTACGACCAAAATACGCGTAGACAAGAACAATGTCGCAATACCATAATATATGCCAGAAATTATTTCGAATTGTCAATCAAGAATTGTTGAATAAAATTGAATGAATGATTGTATGCTGATCTTATTTTCTTATCGTTTTTCAACTTTAAAATTAAATCGAGTGGTTTAATGTTTAAATTTCTACTTACTGTCGATTTCCCGGAAGGCAAAACGGTATATGATGACCCAAAAATTGTATAGGAAAGCTAAGGAGACTACCATCGACCAGTAGTAACACAGCCGCCCAGCTGGGTCAAAGACGAATGACCAGTTTGACGCTCCCTTCCTCAGGCGGGAGTTGTACGAGTCCACCCTTCGAAGTCCGTATCGACTGAAACAAATGGGGATAGTAAAAGAGCTGTAAAATTTCACAAAAAATTATTTCCCATCAAAGAACTACAAAAGAAAATTCCATTCATACTGAAACATGAAAAATTATTGTATTCCTTCGCCATTTTGCAACGTGGATAATCCTTGTTTTGCAAAATGGCGAAGGGGTTTGTATACTCCATTCGCTTTTATAAAGTCTCCCGGTTGGCCTTGATTTAGGTATATCACGTTTTTGTAACTAAAACTGCGGAAGGTTGGCACTCCTGAAATATCGTCAATGTCAAAATAATTCTCCGGGACGTTGCCAATGCCAATTTCTACTCTCAACATAATCTTCCATCTTAGACAAGATATTATCACAGCCAATTATCTTCGAATGATAAAGAACTCTTCGCTTTGAAATTCAAAATGCCAAAAGTAGTTTTGATGAAGCAGAGACAAAGTATCAGGAAGTGAATGGAGAATTTCAACACTTGACTCTTATTCTATTTTGAGTTCACTGTGGACTTATTATGAACACTATAAAAGTAACTACACTCTTATCCACTACAGTTTTTTGTCGTCTGAGATATGTTTCGGAAACAAAGTTTCCATCTTCAAAGACGAAGCGTTACTAAAGCATGCAATCAATTTCTACATTCCAGTACGAGTTGACATTATACCCTTAGTCATGAACCAATTAGTGAGAATAATGGGTTGTTAATAGGGGTTAGGTCATTATTGAGTAATTATCCTTTCTCCTATACATTTCGATACCTTCAATTGTTCGTAGGTACGCTCTATTGGAATTTGACGGAATTTTCTGAAATTGAGTGGCCAGTTGTTAAAACGTGATTTGCAACCGCAGATTTATCGACGTTCTTGTTCTGAATGTGTCCCGTATGCTCTTTATACCGTGTGAGAATGTTTCTGGTTGTTTGCCCGACGTAACACTTGTTGCAATCTAAACATTCAATTTCATATATATCCGATTTTAACGTGTCCGGAGTTTTATCGAATGTATTTCCTAGAAGTTGTTAATTTTCGTGGAAGTTTTGAAAGCCAGTTTTATATTAACCTTTTTGAAAATATTCTGGAGTTTGTTGTTTGTTTTCGGATGGAACGTGAACGCGTAGAAATCTTTTACCGTTTTTATTTCGTTCGTTAGTGTTATGTTACTGAAGAGATTTTTATCTTTATGTTTGTTGATAATTTTCTGAACTGATTGATGACTATACCCGTTTCTTTCGACAATTTGGAAAATCATTTTTCTTTCTTTCTTGAAATTTACATTGCTTAACGGAATATTAAATAACCGGTTAACGAGGAAATGTAAGCTATATTGTCCATTCTCCTGTATTGGACACTCTTAATCGAATTTACCATGGTGAATTCTATTGTTCGTTCTCCTGTATTGGACGTTCTTAATCGAATTTACCATGGTAAATTCGAATGCAAGGAATGCAAAACTTGGAAAACAAATTTTTAATCAAATTTATTTTCACTCCCTGTATAACCGGAAGTTGTTGGGCTTCGAAAATATTTTAACCCTGTGGGGCCGTCCATTAATCACGCGATGCTCTAAAGGGGAGGGGGGGTCCATGAAAATATCACGAAATATCACGAAGGGGGAGGGGGGGTTAAGTATAATATCACGTGTATTTTTTTTTTCTTCAAACACGTACAAACTCGATTTAAGCGGCTTGCAGTGTGACGCAGATTCCCCGTTGCCAGGCAAAACAGGTTTTTTATATTATTATTGTTTGTTTTTATTTGTTATAATAAAAATTGATCATACTCACACCAGTATATTATTTGGTATAATAAAAATAGATAATACTCATACCTGTAGCCTATATTTATATATATTTTTTAAGGAAATGGAAATTCTTTGTTGGTAATAAATAAATACACGTGATATAGGGGTGGGGGGGGGTGTAGTCTTGAACCTCACGAAATATCACCAAGGGGGAGGGGGGGTCAAAAAATGATAAAAAAAACATCACGTGATTAATGGACGCCCCCTGTAGAAAATTTCAAGCAATATCATAATCCAAATTTTCAGATCTTGAATATGTACAGTTCTCCAGAAACGTCTAATAGGCACTCGAACTTGGGACACCCTGTATTCAGCTTAAAGTGTGCAAATAATTTCGCGGAGGCTAAGTATGAGTAGCGAACGCTAAAATTCGTCTCCATTTAGAGTTTGTACGAAATTTAGGCAATTTTTTATTATTATTAAATAAGGTGATGAGATGTTGGGGAAGAATCGCAAAGAGGAACGTAACGAAAAAGGGATGTATTCCTAATATTGATTTTATGGTTGGTAGAGCTTTAATTCGGAACCCCCACCTCATAATTCAAGTGTTTTCGATTAATATTTGTCTTCAGTTCTACCTCAAAAGTATCTCCTGTATTATCGTGATACTGAAGAGTCAAAGGATATTGCTAATAATAAAAATAATTCCTGAGCCGTTCATGTGAACAGGACTAGGATGAAATGAAATACATAATATTCAATGGCGCGTGCTGAACGAAGAAATTATCGTAAAAAGCTCATAAAATTCTGATGGAGGTTTCTCCGTCTAGAATTCCCTTTAATATAAAAATGAGGTGCACGAAGAATCTGCGAGCTTATACTGTTTTAATAAAACCAGTAGTAGCTGCACACGCAGTTGCATAATATTATCTAGTCGAAAATCGGATATGTAGCAATTTTGAAAACACACATTGTTGGTTGCCAAGACACACAAGCAGATTTCAGTTGAAAAGTGGTCAGATCTCTTAGAGAGCCACGCTAACTGAACAAGGCCTTTCTCTACAAGTCCTAATAATACAAATCCTACATCTTGTAATTTAAAAGAATGGCTTGGCTGTTTTGCAGACGTAGCACGACCCTCCAGTGTATTTGGAAGAACTTAAATCCCTGCTTTTTATTGTTGTATCATTCAATAGTTCTATGAAACAGCCATGGCATTCTTTTTGACCAAGATTTATTGAATAACGTAATCATTAAAGGATACTGTGGGAGGTATACTCATTATTGAGAGGTTTCTTTCTGGGTTTTCTCTCCCAAATATCTATAGAATAAAAATTAATTATTTTGTGATTTGCTTCTGCGTAAGAAATACAAGATATTTGTCAGAAGCAATAAATCGAACAATGTTGTCTAACAACGAACAACGAAGAAACAACTATATCGTAACGTTTCTGAGTCTATATCAGACTCCTTCGTCAGACACTTAACGAGAATCTTCAGGATTATATTGTTGATAGTTATTCTGTCAATGTGACAATTCTCGAATTTCCGAATAACTATCAACAAAATAATTCTGAAGATTCTCGTTAAGTGTCGGACGAAGGAGTCTGATATAGACTCCGAAACTTTACGATATAGTC
The DNA here is from genome assembly GCA_937662695.2 of Halyzia sedecimguttata. NCBI lineage: Eukaryota > Metazoa > Arthropoda > Insecta > Coleoptera > Coccinellidae > Halyzia > Halyzia sedecimguttata. Next base: position 99,427,787 of record OW569413.2, on the reverse strand, counting down.
GTTTCTTCGTTGATGTTGTTTCGTTGTTGTGTGTTAGGCAACATTGTTCGATTGATTGATTGCTTCTGACAAATATCATGTGTTTCTTAGGCAGAAGCAAATCACAAAATAATTAATTTTTATTTTATAGATATTTTTCAGAGTTTGGTAGAGAAAACCCAGAAAGAAACCTTTTAATATTGAATAACGGCTGGTAGAGAATGGCCTTGTACAGTTAGGGACTTGGTGTTTTATGGGATCTGATATCTTTTTAAATGTTAAAGCTTCTTGTGAGTCTTGGCAACCAATTTAACATGAAATGCTTTTGGTGAGAATAATGTTCGTTACGAACAAATGGAAAATATTATACCTTTATTCCTCAATTATAGACCAGGGTCGATAATAATAACAAAAAGAATATAATTAATTTTCACGTAAACTGAGGTTGCGATTCTTACTTATCCTTAACTGAGGACCTCAGTTGGGACTTAACGGCGATTGAATGCTTTGTGAATACGGCGGAATGTCTGATGAAGTGGCTGTATGGACGAAATGTGTCACAATATTAAATGAATTAGTGTAAATCGTATATAATTTTTCATTGAGTTAAAATTGATTTGCATCAAGTAAAATATTTTGAGAAAGTTGTAGAATCTTCTTTAAATTATATGTGTAGATGCCTATTTATTGCTATTTTAAGATAACTTATATACCTAAGGGACCTAAGGAAAATTTTAGCCCAACAAGAGGGTTTTGTGGGGAAGTGGTAAAAGGGCTAGGAGGGTCTGGGCCTTATTACCTCTTATTTCGTAGCATTTTTTGAGAACATTTATTATAGTAATGTATATTCTTTTCACACCATTAGAAAGAAGAGATTCCAACGAACAAAAAGCCTATTTTGAAGTGAGAGTTTTCAATAGAAAATTAGGCTGCTTTTTCGAAATGAATATTTCGAATCAAAAAAATTACAGTGTTTTTAGGACATAAAAAGGTAAATTTTCAACAAATTTCGTGGAATTTTTTTTTATTTGTAAAAATAAAAAATCGAAAACTTGGTTCTTTCAATTTTTCACATAAATTTTGAGGTTATGTGAAAAAAGTGTTAACACAAAAGTTATAGATCTACAATTCTGCTTCTTAACTTTTTTCCATAGGACTCGTAGTTTTACCGGAAAACGAGATAAACTGTTTTATCTACTCCTATTAAATAATATATTCATTATTCAATTGCTTTCATTCAATTAATAGTATCTATAAACAAACACCGTGAGTAATAATAACTCACCGCTATAACTCATTACTATTCGTGGAATTATTCACCAGTTGAATATCAAGGTGGGTCTGTGCTTCTGTCATCTGAATCATTTTGACGTTTTGAAATAGAGTTGATACCTAATTACCGTGAATATTTTGCTGAAAACGATGAATTCTGATAGTGAAGATGAATTATTATGTGCACCTCCAGAAATAAGAGAAGCAGCTAATGTCACCATACAGAATTTATTGCCGAAAGATCTCAAAACAAGTATAAAGTTGTATACAAATTACAAATATTTTCAAGATTGGTGTAGCGGCAAAAACAAGTCATCGTTTACAGTGAATGTTCTTTGGCACATTTCAGTGAACTCAGCACCGTCTGTATGGACTTCCTGCTCCATGCCAAGAAGCACACTCAACATAAATAATGGAATCAATATAGATAATTATTTAAAATTACGTGCGTTTCTTAAACGTCAATCAGAGAAACATGTAGCTAAAAAGGCAGAAAGTTTTACGCCAGAACAAGTAAATGATTTCAAAAATGTAGCTCCTGATCAGAAATATCTGGCAACAAAGGTAGTAGATCTCATAATAATTCAATCGTTTTCATCATCTAGTTAATATCATAATTTATTTTAGATTTTGTATTTATTGTTATAGTCGTAGATAAAGTATAGTATTCAACTTGCGGTAATGGCCATAACTCACTTGATGAATTACAGCACTCGCCTCCGGCTCGCGCTGCAAACTTCATCTGCGTGAGTTATGACTTACATTACCGCTCGTTAAATAATATACTATTTTACCCTTAAATATTTTTTCATTAATTTTTATTATAATCTCTTTCTTTTTCAATGGGTTTGATCCTAGTATTAATCCACGAAACAGAGTGCTTATCAATTTGCCCAAATGTCTGTAATTTTCGAATTTTTGACTGAAAATGGTCTCAAACCATTCGGTTCGACGCACTGATCAAGAATCCGAGGTAGAAATCGATTCTGTCCGGCCGGCCGTTGATATGATCATTCTCGAACGGAATGAGCTAGACAGTAGATATTTTCAGAGTAGGTTTGGGATCTAAATATCTCGGTTAATTTCGCTATTGGGCAGAATAGGCCGGATGGATTCGAAGTAACAAGAAATTTTTTTTTTACATTACAAATTTTGAATTCAATGTTTATTAAGATGCAGTTTCATCATAAGATTTAATTGATATTATTCTCAAATATATCAAGCTAATACATTCGGAGATTGAATATTCAAAATTTCAATAATACATCGTACTTCTATGTTTTCACAGAATGCTAATTCTATCTTTTGTGTTCTATCTGTTTGCGATAGCTATCGTTTGTTCCAGTTTGAAAGATAAACGTCATTAATGTCAAACGAAACTGAAAGTGTATTTCTGGAGAGTTTGGTTGATGTAAGCATGTAAAGAATTTGAAATTTGGATTCGTTAAGTTCATATAGGCAGAGTTTTTTTGTTAGTGAGTCAAAAATTAATGATGCAAGGAAGTCTAGCTTAATTTACGAGTCATTCTCTAATTATGGAAGATTTAAAACGGGATTTCCAACTAATGTACAGGTAGTTATTCCTTAGTAACACTTATTAAGATTCCCTACATAAGTATTCTGCTCCGAGTTCCCTCTGGACTGATTACATTAGATTTGCTTCATAAATAAAACTGGCTATTTCATTTACTCAAATTTTCAGAATTACTCCTGATAGTTTTGAAACACTTGTAGCCAGAATTGGACCGTCATATAAAGATAATATGCAAAGGGATATCAATTTCTTTCATGATGTAGTTCTATTATTAGGATTCATTGATGTCATTCCCAACTGTAAGAAACCAACACTTTCGAAGATATGATTTGTTTTTTTCACTATTTGGCGCTCTTGTTCCTCCGAACAGAGTGCTTATCAATTTGCCCAAATGTCTGTAATTTTCGAATTTTTAGCTGAAAATGGTCTCAAACGATTTGGTTCGACTCACTGATCAAGAATCCGTGGTCGAAATCGATTCTGTCCGGCTGATAACACGATAACTCTCGAACGAAAGGAGTTAGAGGATTGACATTTTCAGGGTAGGTTTGGAACGTAAATATCTCGGACGAAATCGTTAACGGGTAAAATCCACCATGCGGTTTCGGAGTTATGGCCGTTTTTAGTACAAATTATGAATATTTCCGAAACCAATCACTCGATCTATCTGGAATTTAGCATCAAATTGTAGAATAATGTCCGTTATATGCATGCGAAGTTTTGTATTGATCAGGTTGCCAAAAGTGAAAAAAAAAAAAATTTTTAATTTTTAAATTTTGTTTCTACAGTAACTCTCGAACAGAATAAGCTAGGCAGTTAAAATTTTCAGAGTAGGTTTGGGGGATGAATATCTTGGCTAAGTTCGTTACTGTGCAAAATCGGCCTGATGGTTTCAGAGTAACGAAAAAAAAATATTTTTTTTACATTACAAATTTCAAATTCCATTCTTTTTAAGATGCTGTTTCACCATAAAAATCCATTGATATCATTTACATTTCTAACAAGCTAATACTTTCGGAGATATGATTTTTCGAAATTTCAATAATGAATCGTATACTTCTCCGTTCTCACAGAATGCTGTATTCAATTTTTTATCTATGAATTATTATATGATCTGTGATCTGACATGTCATCTCATTTTCCTATGAGAGATAAATGTCAAAATTATTTCTGGTTCGTTATTCTGCATATAAAATAAACCTACTGTTCTATAAAACAATGATATGATATTATACCTTTAAGGTGATAATATAATGCCCGTGCATAAGCCATATGAAGATGGAAATATATTCTTTGGTAAGATGCATAATCAAATTAGGTTCAGAATATCTCCAGTAAAAACAAAACTGCAATATTGTCTAAAATTTAATTGTTATAATATAATTTTCATAGTATAGATTTGAGGAATGAATATCTCGGATGAGTTCGTTATTGGGGAGAGTCGGTCTGTTCGAATTTATGGTGCTATTCTGCTTTTTATCTGTAAGCTATGAATCTATAGGTAACGATTGCTCTGTAAGAGGCCGCCTTATGAAATCGTAAATAATGCAATTCTGGAATTGTTCCTGTAACTATCTCATTTACGGTGCTACATTTGAACTACTTTGATGAATTTATTGGAAAACATAACCTAAAACCGTAGAGATATTTTGAAGTTGAAGGTATTTGAGAAGAGTATCATTTATCTCCCCAATATACCTACAATATACAGTTATGTGTGCCAATATATTTTATTAGGATTTTGCTTGATTGCACCTTTACTATTTTTAAGAGATGAAGGAAGGAAATGGAATATGCAATATGAAATGATATATATCGATTTGTTACATGGTTTCACGTATAAATAGTCCGTATTACTTGAAAGAAATGTCCATATTAAAAATTAAAATGTATATGCCAATTATTATATCACCCACCATACATATATTATAGAAAGAGGGATAATACCTTTCCCGCTACTGCAATATGGCATTAGCATTTCTTGTTTGTAGGACTCGTTCTAAAGCATTCGCCAAAACCAAAGTGCAATGTATTTTTATTCAATCTGAAGATGATGATAAATTGATCATCCGGAATTTCAAATTAATCCATTTGATCACTTAACCGTTTTCTCTCAATTCTCACGAAGTTCCTATTGTAATGAAAATGATTCTCAAGTCATGTGAAATTACGTACAGTTAGTTGGATACGAGTTTGCTCTAAGAATAAGCCAATAATTCAAGCAATCTGATTCTTATTCATATATCCATTTTCATATTCGGGAAAAAAAAACCGTCACGCCGCAAAATCATACAATAATTCCTTAAAATAACCTCACATTACATCTTCCGATATGCTTCCGATCGCCCCTCGAGTACTCGTAGGGATTTAAGAATATCTGTAAGTTACAGATCGCTAAAACACATTCCAGAATAGCAATGTTCCTGTAAGGTTATGAAAAGTTACAGATTGGTTTATAGATTAAAGCAAAATAGCACCATTAATTTCTTTCATGATGTAGTTCTATCATAATAATCCATTGATATCATTCCCAACTCAGAGAAACCAATACTTTCGGAGTTATGATTTGTCAAAGTTTGAACAAGAGTGCCAAAGCTCCTGTCCACAGGTTTTGACCTAATTTTACCATTTTAAATGGCACTGGTCTATTAGTCCACAGTGCCTGTTTCCATTAAAACTCACCTTTCAGTGCCGTTGCAACTGCTCGTTGAATTCAAATGGTTTGAGGAGGGGGGGTTAGTGCCAGCGGTTGAACCAGGCGCTGTCCTCCATGCTCCCAAAAGTGGAGCTTCTCCAGAAGATGCTAATGCTACGCTGGCGGGTAACTTTAACCTGTTTCTCAAGTCTTTCCTCCTCGATTTTCTGGATAGATCTAATTCGCTAGCAGCCGAACCAATATTGGCCGCCCTGTTGACATACGTCGCTGAAATACTGTCGTGCGATGATGAGAAATAATGACTTGGTTGATGATGCTGATAACTGTGATGGTAACTTTCCGGTGGGTGATTATGAGCTCTTGACATTCCTAGCTTACAGCCAACAAGGTCTGAAAATCGAAATATACGATGAGAAACTGTTGTCGAACATTTAAATTTTATCGCGATTGTTCATCTGAATAGAGTGCCCAACAATTTGCCCAAATACCCTAATTTTTGGCCCAAAAGGCTCTAACACTTACTGATGAAGAGTCAGAGGTCAAACTCGAACGGATCCACAGGGTGTTTTAAGAATGATTGTACAGGCTTTCAGTTCAGATGCAGGACATTTTGGTGAGTCTAAATCAGAGTTCGAAAAATGTAAAAAAGTATATTCCTTTAAGAGATACAGGGTGTTTTATGTATTTTATCAAATTTTTCATTCAGCATAATTCTTTAACGCCTTCATGGATTTTCATGAAAATTTCAGGAAATTAGTATAGGCCTATGCTTAATATTCACTCATTATGACTCATTGATAGCGCAGTTCCAGACTGAGATAATTACTTTATTTATTCCACATCTTATAAAACACCCTGTACATCAAATTTTCGAGGAGTGAAATTTTTCGCAGAATCTACAATGAATTCTCTTTTGAACAAGCCTATTGGCAATAGGGCTTCACGCGAGAGCGAGATTTTTCTCGTCTCGTCTCGTTATTACGAGACGAGAACGAGACGAGACGTTTTCAAAAATATTGTAGGCGATACCGAGACCACATACAGCGTAACACGAGAGTCTCGTTTTTGGTCTCGTCTAATTTTTTGTATGAAGTTTTTATACGACTCGCCTTTTTCAACACCCACAGAAAACAATTGAATGTGAAGAGTTTCCACTATAATTACCAATATATGTTGTCTATATTATGCATCGATCGTTCTAGAAATACACGATTTTTTAGATGATTATTAATTCGTTATGACCTTGCGATAATTGGGATTATTTTCCAAGAGAAATAGAATTCACAACCATAAAAACGGATGCCATTATGAATTCAATACTTAATGGACTACTTTTATTGCCACTATATCCCAATGCTTTGAAATCTGAACATCTGGAGAAATTTATTCTTTTGTGCTCCTTGTAGTGAAAAACAATGAACAATTATTGTATACATCTGTGGAACTACGCATAATACTACTGGTAAAGAAATGAAGCTATTCAATGTTTCAAATGAAGCTATTCAATGTTTCCAAAAATGTGTTATGAGGAATACGCCAAGAACACCCTGAATGATCTACCCACTGGGAAGGTATTCTTTGAAAACTATACCAAATTGTTCAATTCTATTAAAAAAGGTATCGACATCGATAACCTATTTAAAACATCAACAAAACTTTCGAAATATTGGAAAGCTGAGTTTGAGGAATATTTGCTCTTAGAAAGAGCAAATAGTAATCAAAATATTTTACAGTGGTGGAGAGTGATGAAAAAGTTCTTCCTACACTTTCCAAGATGGCCGATGATTTATTAATGGCTACATCCGTACCTGTTGAAAGATTATTTGCCACAGCAGGTATGATCATGGCAAAAACACGTACATCATTGAAAAATGATGTGATGGAAGCGTGATTTTGTTTGAATTCTTGGCCATCGAGTAATTTAAAAGAAGAAATTAATAGTGTTCAAAATTTGAAAAATGATGTGCAATATTTCGAAAGTTTTGTTTATGTTGATGATGATGAAATAGGCTATCGATGTCGATATATTTTTTAATAGAATTGATCAATTTGGTATAGTTTTCAAATAAAACCTTCCCAGTGGGTGGATCATTGAGGGTTTTCTTGGCGTATTCCTCAGAACACTTTTCGAAACATTGAATGGCTTCATTTCTTTATCAGTTTTATTATACGTAGTTCCACAAATGTATACAATAATTGTTCACATCTTCACTACAAGGAGCACAAGAGAATACATTTCTCCAGATGTTCAGATAGAGACGAAATTTTCAAATCATATTGATTTAGGGGCAATGAAAGTTGTCCGTTAAGTATTTAATTCATAATGGCATCCGTTTTTATGGTTGTGAATTCTATTTTTTCTTGAAAAATAATCTAAATTATCGCAAGGTCATAACGAATTAATAATCTTCTAAAAAATCGTGTATTTCTAGAACGATCGATGCATAATATATACAAAATATATTGGCATTATAGTGGAAACTCATCATATTCAATTGTTTTCTGTGGGCGTTGAAAAAAGTTGAGTCGTATATAAAACTTCATACAAAAAATTTTACGAGACCAAAAACGAGACTCTCGTGTTGCGCTGTATGTGGTATCGGTATCGCCTATAATATTTTTGAAATCGTCTCGTCTCGTCTCGCTTATACGAGAAGAGAAAGCGACGAGACGAGAAAAATTCCGCTCTCCCGTGAAGCCCTAGGCCGGACAGAATCAAATTTGACCTCGAATTCTTGATCAGGGATTCGAACCCAATCGTTTGAGACCATTTTCGGCGAAAAATTCGAAAATTACCTACATACATTTGGGCAAAATGATAACGCGATGTTCCCCAGAACATACGCGCAAAAATAATTCTCATTATCTGTGATCTACAAAAATTCGCGTTTTGGTTCAACTACTTGCAGAACTGTTCTGGAAGAGTTCAGAATCAAGCTTCTTCAACGCATCAGTTCTACGCTTAATTGGAACTGATGTCCTAGGATAGTTCTGAATTTCCCAACCAAAACAAAGCAGGTATACCGGCATCATTTTGAACTTTTCAAAGTGCGCACGTCTCCTGCATTCGAAATGACTCCATCGCTTCCGCATCATACCCGGTCCCTTCAGACTCCATCAGCGCGAACGAGAATTAAGGAAAAACTTTCGGTTTGTTTATGATTTTCTACGCCATTATTCGGAAACAGATTATCCGGCTCCATGAAGCAGTAGGAGCCGGCTAACATCAGGAAAAGAGAAAATTGATTCCGCTCGAAGTTGAATTACAAAGATACGGCGGGGTTGGCCGTACTTCGGAAGGCGGAAGCAGGGGCTTTCAATTTGTCGAAGTAATTCATGGAAGCCATTTCGAAATAGGGAGGCAGCTAATTTGTGTTCATTCCGATATAGATTAGAACGAAATATCCGTCATTTCCAAAACCTGAACAATTGGGACTCGTCCAAGTCCGTTGTTTGCCACAAAGGAATCCATATGCTCAAATAATCAGCTCGAACGAATATACTACTACCAAGACTGTAAAACTTCATGTGATTTATCTACGCCCATATTTTTGAAGGCCATTCTTATGTTTCATGAAAATAAACTGCTCTACAAGAGTTAGGGATAATCGTTTCAACTAAAATAACTAACATTCTGAAACATTTGTTTGCGCTGAAAACGTAATTTAATATAGTTTTAGGTTCAAAACTATAAATGCACGTAAGTTTTTTGGTCTGCAACATATACAGGGTGATTAACAGAATAGGGTCAAATTTAACGACTTTTATTTCCGGACATTTTATTGTTTTTTTTTTGTCTTTTTATGCCTTCAATACAAGGTATGGCCACCACGGGCATCAATGACCGCCTGACATCTTCGTTGCATACTGTCAACGAGGGTCTTGAGCATATCTTGAGGAATTTCATTCCATAAAGGAGGCAGTAGTGCTTTGAGGTCATTCAATGTTTCTGGTGGCGGTTGGTGATCATCTAGTCTTCTTTGTAGCATATCCCATGCATGTTCTATGCAGTTTAAGTCTGGTGAATGCGGAGGTATTGGTAAATGTGGAATACCATACTCGTCTCGCGCATTTTATACTATTGCTGCGCGATGTGGTCTTGCGTTATCGTCAAGAAATTGGAAAGCTTCACCAATGGCAGCATGAAAATTTGGCACTACGTTGCCAATGACATGTTCCCTATAATGTAAAGCAGTCATATTGCCAGGACAAATGTGAAGGTCTGTGCGCCCGTTGTAACATATCCCAGCCCATACCAGAGCAGAGCCTCCTCGAAATGGATGAACCTCTTGCACATGACGGCGATTTCGGGGTAAACGCGGCATAGTCCATACCCTTATTCTTCGAGAATCTGAAAATCGACCGTATCTGGATTCATCTGTGAAAAGTACACTACGCCATTGGACGTTGAGATTAACATGCTGCCTGACCCATTCTCATTTTTGTCGTTTATGCTCACGTGTTAACGGAACACCCCTCAATGGACGTCTAGAAGCCAGGTTAATCTCCCCCAAACGACGTCGGATGGTTTCAATGGAAATTTCAGGACCATTGGCATTCAAAAGTCGATTTCTCAGCATCCTACATGAAGAAAGAGGATATCTCCTCGCCGAAATGGTGATAAAACGGTCTTGTGCGGGTGTTGTTTTTCTTGGTCCAACAACCCTATGTCTTTCCTGCACCGAACCTGTCTCATTCAACCTATTCCAGAGTCGCGATATTACAGTTTGCGATACTTGAAATGTTTCTGCCACAGCGACTTGAGTGAGGCCACCCTGTAGCATACCGATAGCCCTATTAGACTCGGCGTTTGTTAATTTACGTCTTGGCATCTTAAGAAAGTTCGATATCGCTAAGAGACTGACAATAAATTAACTGCATATTGAAATGCTAAATCTTACGAATAATGTGAAAAACTGCCAAAATCAAGAAAAAAGACGACCGGATGGTGAAATTATGCATTCAAATCGAATTAATAAGTTATTACTGGCAGTTGATCATGTTTTTGATATTGTCTTTAAAATTTTACGCCCCTGTGAATAACTTAATATGATATCCCTAACTCTTATGGAGCAGTTCATTATGAAGTTTAGAATGTCATCCGAGTATTTGAACAACTAGTTTGAAAAGCATTGAAGTCGGGAGCTTTGGTTCTTCAAATTCATAGCCAGAGCGGTTACCCATCCATGTACTGTACTCGCCCTAGGCTGCTTGGCTCCCAGGAATAAACATTATGTTTTCAGAATATTTCTAACAATATTTCTAACAATATATAGGTACCGGGTGGCCCACCACAGACGCGGAGCTCGTTTTGCAGGAGTAAATGAAGATATTTTGTGAATTTTTTTTTTGTGATGTGTGTAGGGTGATCAAAAGTACAATTTGAAATTATTTTCATATATAAATGGGTGTTCGAAAACAAAGATATAGACCAAAGTTACATTTTTTAATTGTAACACCCTGTATTTGATCTCAAAAATGGAATGGCAAGCTCAAATTATGATGAGTTTCTTCAGATCACTTTATTCCTTAGAAGTACTATATACGAGAAAAATTGAAAAACTATCAGGTTTAGGTGTAGAAAAACCTTATGAAGATAGTTTCAAAATTAATTTTTACGTTCAACGAGATATAGAAATACCGGTTGTGCAATTGATGAAGGAATAAGGAAGGTTTTGACCATTATTTGTAGTTGATGTTTGAAAATTAATTATGATCACTCTGTTTATTCCGGAGGTATTTTTTTCTTCTGTATAGGAGTAGCTAATATGTCTACTCAAAAAAATATTGGTTGCATTGCTGGCATAACTGGTTTCTCCATTAATTGCTATTTAAAAAAACTCCATATTTTAAATTTTTCGCCATTTTCTCGTAAAGGGACTTCTAAGGTGTAAAGTGATCTGAAGAAACTCATCATAATTCGAGTTTGCCATTCCATTTTTGGGGTCAAATACAGGGTGCTTTAATTAAAACAATGTAACTTTGGTCTATATCTTTGTTTTCGAACACCCTGTATGTATGAAAATAATTTTAAATTGTGCATTTGAACACCCTACACACATCACAAAAAAAAATCCCAAAATATCTTCATTTACCCCCTCAAAACGAGCTCCGCGTAGATCTGATCGAGAATTGGGCTGCAACATATGGTATTGAAGGCTCTCGTAAAATGTCAGCGATATCTGATAACTTGCTTAAAGTCACCTCATTGACATATATCATGGTATGTAAAGTAGACAGGTGTTGTTGTAAATTCATACCTAGCAAGCTCTGCCTCGAAACAGACTTGAGCCTACCATGGATGCTGTCCGTCGACTTATGATGGATAGCTATGGGCTGAGCTGACTGCACTGGAGAAGCTACATTGAGGCGTGAACCACTGGAATTCAAACGTTCGCCAACCATGCATCCGCCTCCACTCGTAATGATTCCTGCAAAAAATTTACGTACAATATAAATTCGTTATATTAGGAAAACAAAATTTTAAAAGAAAGTCACTTTTCAATGAAAACTATAGATTTTTGGTCCAGTTCACAAACATTTCAATCGCTTCACACCCCATGTTATTACAGAACCGCAAACTTCGGCGAGCCAGTTCTTAGTAGTGACCGCCCGAAATTTCGGTTTCGGTTTCGGCCCAGTTTCGGCCAAGAAATCTAGTTTCGGCCTTAGTTTCGGTTTCGGCCCAAAATGGCCGAAACTTTCGGCTGGGCCGAAACTAGAATGTTCGTGAATTATCCTGGTCGTTTAGCCAGGAGTTATAAGAAGGTATACTTAATTGTCGTACGAGTTATTGTGATCTATCTTTGTTAAGACTGAGAATTCATGAAAATTCACTTTAATGATCATTAATTATCTTACATAAGGTGATTCCAAATAAGACGTGAAACTTGGAGTATGACTCATTAGCTGTTGTTTAATCCATATTTATGAATAACTGAAAACCAACGGTTTTTGGAGTTCGGGTGATTTTTAAAAGATTTCTGAACTTATAGTACATATTTCGTCAATTTTTACTACGTTGACCAAATTTGGTGATAAGTTTGGTTTATTTTCATCAGAAAAGAATATGATATGTACGAAAAAGCTAAACTATGCTGTATAAGAGGTTGAAAAAGAATTAGTATGATTTTAAATGTGGTATATGAATAAATGAAAAATCAATTTCTAATATCAATTTGTCTGCAACTTTCGAATTTCACAATTTTGTATGCCAAAATTATTTTAAAAACTTGCCAAATTCCTTCTTCACTCTCTAAAAGATTTCGTTAGATTGCTTAACTAGTTTCGTTTCAGCAGATTTATTATGAGCAACCTTTTGAATGTCCGGCATTTAAAATAGTGAATGTGTATCAAAAGACAGCGTGAGTAAATTTCAGGCGGAAAATATCAACTGAAGACATCAGAAAGACGGCACGTGCTAGCCTATGGAATGGTGGAACATAATTTATGAATACATTTTCTAATGTAATTTTGAGCTTAGTTGCAACAAAAAAATATTGAATTCGTTATTTTCCTCTATCTGCTTCTTATATCCCCTTCCAAATCATACTAATTCTTTTTCATCAGAACCAGTACTCAAATATCTCGGAAACCGTTGATTTTGGGTCCTCAATAAAAATGGCTCAAACCACAGCAAATGATCCATACTAACACCTCCTCTAAGGTTCACGTCTGATTTGGAATCACCCTGTATACTTCGACTGATTATTTTGATAACTTGGTAATACCAAAATAATAAATAAAGATCTCAAAAAAAATTACTTTCTATTGTATTTAACACTCCTTAACTATTTTTATGTATATGCGAATGATATTGTAAAAAAATACAGTAGATTTCAGTATGAAATATAAAGTTTCGGTTTCGGTTTCGGCCGAAACTGAGACCCTGGCCGAAAGTTCGGTTTCGGTTTCGGCTGAAATACCAGTTTCGGTCGGACACTAGTTCTTAGTCCTCACAAAGTGATGGCAAAGGCTTCCAAAGCTATTTTTTGATTTGCATAAGACATGGCCAATATTATTCGAGGGATTAACTGAGTAGGGTAATAGAACGAAAGATCAGAATCTAGTTCAATTTCCTGGAGGAAAAAATAATGGACGCTAAAGAAACTCGGTCATTGTTCGAATTCTCGCGAATAAGTCATATTTCTTGATCCATTTCTACAGTAAGGAATATCTATTCGAAAATGAATGGTGCTTAAAGCAATATTCGATATTTTTTCTTTAAGGTCTTATCGAAATTCTTCCTCATACCTTTACTCCTTTGTCCGGCGCATTTTTTCATTCTTTTATACAATATAAAGTAAAATATATATCTATGGGAGATGATAGCCCTTCTTAAGGGCCCTGTAGCGGTCTTCGAAAATCTGAAGTTCTGAATAATCATCGCTTGGACTTGGACCGGTCAGACCTGGTTTTGAAAGAGACCCTCCTGGCCTTACGGGCAACATTTTCATTTTTGAATTCAAATATTGAAGGGATTTCAGGAGTGAATATCTTCGAAAACTAGCGGAGGCGATTCTTCTCCACGAGATCCCATTCGCCTACAGAGAAGTATTTTTGTGAGAGGAGACTTTTGAAAGGTTATATATTATTTTTACTTTGTTCGTTTCCTCCTCTTGTCTTTTCATTTTTCAGGTTGAGTTTCGGGTACCTTGGAGAAACCTATCCGTTTTTTGACGAGGGAATCCACATTGAAGAAATATATCCCCATCAATATTTGTAAATTTCAGCAAATTTTGTAAACAATAGTTACAAATCACCACACTCACGGGGAGAAAGGGTTTTTTGCTGAGGTTTTTCCCTAAGCTCTTGTATCATACGTCGAATTGTATGGTACCCCGTTACACCAACCTCTGCTAACACATATACAGCTCTCAGTCAAAAGAATATATATATATATATATATACTCATTTGGAAACTTTTCGGTTTCCTCCGTGAAAGGTGGTATTCACCAAATTTACGGAATAGGTTTACGTCTATGTTCAACTAAACTAATGAATTTCACAGGGAGTTTGACAAAATGAAAACTAATCTACTATGATTAAGCCGACGTTTCGGAACCATTCGTCCTTTTTGAAGGCTCAACAAATAAAATTAGTTATCTAACATTAAAACGAAGTCAGAAACAAATTGTTTTCATTATATCCACCGTCACAGATTGTTATCCAATAATTTAATTCTGACTTCGTTTAAATTTTTCATTTTAATTTTAGATAACTGTAATTTTATTTGACGAGCCTTGAAAAAGGAATGAATGGTTCCGAAACGTCGGCAAAATTATGGGCGATTAGTTTTTATTCTGTCCAACTCCCTGTGAAATTTTCTAGTTTTTGAAATGGGCATCGCATATTTCCATAATCGCATATTTTGCGCGTATGTTCAGCCGGCCGTCCGTTGCCACGATAACTTGAGAACGGAAAGAGATGGCGATAAGTAGCGCGTCCCAATACGATTGTAGAATTTGTTGATGGGCATGATCGGCACAATTATCATCAACCAATACAGATGCGATCGGATTGAAACTTGGTTGCTAGTTGTAGAATACTGATACAAAGACGATTGTCAAATTTTGTGAGGATCGTAACTCTAGAAAATTTAAAAAAAATTATTAAAAAATATTATTTACGTGACGATAACCTGAAAACGGAAGATAGCGAATTGCAATTTTTAGGGTAGGTTGAACATCTGGATGCGACATTTGAATTGATTAATAGGTATAATCGGCCAAACTGTTTTGGAGTTGTACCCATCTGAAATTTGGTTGTTATTTCCTCAATAACTCGAAAAATACGGATCCAATCCAATTAAAACATGGTTATTAGTTATAAAATGCCGGCGCAAAAATTCTTGCCAAATGTCGTGAGGATTTTTTGAAAATCGTTGAAAAAAATTCTATATACAAGAAACTCTGTTCGTGCGCATCGCTGAAATTTTGCAGGAGCCTTCAAAACTTAACTCTTCTGCAAAGTTTGAAACACGATCGGATCCATATTGTTGGAGATCCGGCCCAACGGTTTCGGAGTTATACCCACCTGGAATATTATTTCCTCGATAACTCAAAAAATATAGACTCGATCGAATTGAAGCTTGGTAACTAGTTTTAGAATATCGACATAAGGACGTGCGTAAAATTTTGTGAGAACCGTACTCCTATAACATTGAAAAAAAAATTGTTTCAGCCCATCATAAAATAAAATAAATTGGGTTCAGAATATCTTCAGCGAAAACAAAACTGGAATATTGGCTAAGTTTCATTTAATATAATATAATTATCAGTGTAGATTTGAGGAATTAATATCTAGGTTAAGTTCATTATTTAATTTATTTTAATCATTTTAATCTATTATAAGAATCCATTTATATCATTCCCAATTCGGAGAAATCAATACTTTCGGAGTTATGATTTGTCAAAGTTTGAACAAGAGCGCCAAAGCTCCTGTCCACTTTTCAATTTGGCTTCTCTGTGTCAATTCTCAGGATGTTGGATTTATATACATCAGGAAAATATAAATAGAGTATTCTATGAAATCATAATAGAATTGAGAATAATTATTGAAATTTTGAAAAATCATTTTGCTCAATAACGAACTTAACTGAGATTTTAATCTCCTTAATCTACTGTCTAGCTCATTCCGTTTGAGAGTTATCGTGTTAACGGACGGACGGACGGCCGGAAAGAATCAATTTTGACCATGGATTCTTGATGAGTGAGTCGAACCAATATGTTAAAGACCATTTTCAGCTAAAGATTTTAAAATTGCAGACATTTGGGCAAATTGATAAGCACTCTGTTTCGACGAACAAAAGCGCCAAAAATATTGGTACGAGAAATTTTGAATAGAAAAGGAAAAGGCCGTGTGCATAATTTGCAGCTTCCTCCAGCGGCGCAAAATCTAGAGAAACTATTAAACTTTCCTTAATTATTTAATTGATACACCGAAACGGAAAGTTTTTGGCTTAGAAATCTACCAATTTTGATTTCCGAATGATCTCCGAATGATGAAAGGACTCTGAATGTTTTCCTAGGGAATTAGTTCTTGGAGACAACCCGAGCTCTCCGATACAAACATTAAAGTGAGCGAGGAAATTAGAGGGATTTCAATGATTTCATTCAGGCTCCGTTGGAGCATTTTCCGGTAGTGGTGGGGCTTGTCCGCAGAGGAACGTGAGGGAAAGTCTCTGCATTACAGGCGGAAATAGGTCACAGAAAATATTGAATTATACGCGTATTAGGCATGTGTCTCTCGCAACGCAATATTTACCTCCACATTCATAACATTAAAACCTCGTTCACATTGAACGAGGAATTTTAATTGGAAAAGTGATGTTTTAGTTCAGTCAATCTGGCAAAAATTAAATCCTACGGATACGGAAAATAACCAGTGGCTGAATCTTTGTTAATAGTTGGAGAATGATGTTAGAAAAGGGTTTATTGGGTCGGCCACGTTGGACCGTGATGCGTGTTTTGAAAAACTCAAAAAAATTTTGAGATACATTTATCTCGTGATCTATGCATTTCACAGAAAAATGTATTCAAAAAAAAATGTAGAGGATATCGATATCTACAATTAATCTCATTGGTGCTATGCCGTACAACAAAAAATGCACGCAGTAGGTGGCGCAAAAGTTCCAAAATAAGAGTTTTTCCACTTTTTTGCTATTAAATTTTCTTTTTTCAACTATATTGTATATGTAAATGTTGTTCCTTTTAATATTACGAACAACTTTTATTTAAACATTTTTTTACATACAACTCACCGTTCGAAAGTTATAGTGTAATACAGCGCTGCGTTAACATCGCAGTGCTGCTAACGGATACGTCAGTTATATGCACCACAGCTGTCCTCATACTTTGTGAAATCGTTGTAATGGAATTTTCAAACTTCAGCAAGCTGTAGCTTCAATACGGTAAGTTGTATGTAAAAAATGTTTAAATAAAAGTTGTTCGTAATATTAAAAATACAACTTTTACATTTACAATATAGTTGAACAAAGAAAATTTAATAGCAAAAAAGTGGAAAAACTCTTATTTTGGAACTTTAGCGCCACCTACTGCGTGCATTTTTTGTTGTACGGCATAGCACCAATGAGATTAATTGTAGATATCGATGTCCTCTACATTTTTTCTTGAATAAATTTTTCTGTGAAATGCATAGGTCACGAGATAAATGCATTTCAAAATTTTTTTGAGTTTTTCAAAACACGCATCACGGTCCAACGTGGCCGACCCAATAAACCCTTCTCTAACATCATTCTCCAACTATTAACAAAGATTCAGCCACTGGTTATTTTCTGTACCGTCGAAATGCCAGATTGACTGAACTAAATCATTGGATCGCCCGATAAGCACAAAGGATGGAACAGAAGCAATTTAACCTTTTTGCGCGTATGTTCCGGGAAACATTTCGTTATAATTTTGCCCAAATGTCTGTAATTTACGAATTTTTCGCCGAAAATGGTCTCAAACGATTGGGTCCGACTCCCTGATGACGATTTCGAGGTCAAATTTGATTATGACCGTCCAGCCGTTGCCACGATAACTTGAGAATGGAAAGAAATAGCGACTTAAAATTTTCAGGGTAGGTGGCGCAACCCAATACAACAGACAAGTTCGTTAATGGGCATAATCGGCCCAATGGTTTCCGAGTAATAATTTTGTTTTCAACCAATACAAATCCGGTCGGATTGAAACTTGGTGAGTAGTTGTAGAATAGAAACCTAAGGACGTTCCTGAAATTTTGTGGGAATCGTATTACTAGGAAATTTTAAAAAACTTATTAGAAAATATTATTTATGTCACGATAACCTGAGAACGGAAAGAGATAGCGACTTGCAATTTTTAGGGTAGGTTATGCATCTGAATGCGACATTTGAAATTGTTAATAGGCATAATCAGCCAAACAGTTTTTGAGTTATACCCATCTGAAATTTGGTTGTTATTTCCTCAATAACTCGAAAAATTTGAAACCGATCCAATTCAAACATGGCTATTTGTTGTAGAATTTCTACGCGAAAATTCGTGCACAATTTCGTGAGGATCGTATCACTAAAAATTTCAAAAAAAGCCTTGAAAATCATTGAAAAAAATTCTATATTTCAGAAACTATTCGTCTGATGTCGCTGAAATTTTGCGAGATCCTTCATAACCTAACTCTACTGCCAAGTTTCAAGTTTGAACACGATCAGATCAATACAGTTGGAGATCCGAGCAGCCTTGTGTGTAGCTGGATGGGCGACCGTTGCCTCGATAACTTTCGAACGAAAAGATATAGGGACTTGCAATTTTCCGGGTGCACATCCGAATGAGAGAGTTAAGTTCGTTGTTGGGCATAATCGGCCCTACGGTTTCGGAGTTATTATACCCATCTGGAATATCAAGATATCAAAAAACGGAGAGGTATGAAATGTATTCATATATTATAAAAGCTGAGAAAATGGTATATATCGATGCTAAATTCATAGTAGAGCGTCCAATAGAGGTGAGTAGACAATAGAACATGCGCGCAAAAGTGTCTATTTTCTTATCATGCGATACTCAATTTATCCAAGGGAAAAGCGGGCAATGATTTTAACCTCATGTCTGTAATTTTCGAATTTTCTGCCATACTTAAATGGTTCAACTCACCGATGAAGAATTCGTGGTCAAATTCGATTCTTTCCGGCCATCGGGCTGGCCGTTGCCACGATAACTTTCGAACGGAAAGAGATTGTAACTAGCACTTTTCAGGATAGGTTGCGCCTCCAAATGCGACTGTTGAGTTCGTTAATGGGCATAATGGGCCAAACGGGTTTCGGAGTTATACCTATTTTGTTGTTATTTCCTCAATAACTCAATTAATACATATCCGATCGAATTGAAACTTGGTAGTTAGTTCGAAAATTATATGTTGGGGTAAATTGATAATTAAAGGGTCCGCCAAATCATTTTATTTTTTGAAAATGCATTAAAAAACTACTCAATGTTTTCTCAAATTACTTTTTTGGCGCTCTAGTTCCTCGGAACTGAGTGCTTATCAATTTGCCCAAATGTCTGTAATTTTCGAATATTTCGATGAAAATGGTCTTAAACGATTTGGTTCGACTCACTGATCAAGAATCCGTGGTCGAAATTCATTCTGTCCGGCCAGCCGGCCGGCCGTAGGCACGATAACTCTCGAACGGAATGAGCTAGAGAGTTGAAATTTTCAGAGTAGGTTTGGGGGATAAATATCTCGGCTAAGTTCGTTATTGGGCAAAATCGGACAGATGGTTTCGGAGTAACAAAAAAAAAATTTTTTTTTTACGAAACAAATTCCAAATTAATTTTTTTTAATAAGAAGTTTTATCATAAGAATCCATTCATATCATTTTTAACTCTAACAAGCTAATACTTTCGGAGATATGATTCTTCAAAATTTCAATGTAAATCGTATTTCACACATTTTGATATAATTATTCTATGTATGAATTGTCATAATGTCAACTTGAAAGAAGGGAATATTGTAACTTCAAAAATATTGGGGTTGAAATACTCGTATTTTAGCGATGCAACGGGGACCTCACCCGAAAATGTTTGAAAATATTACGTAAATATTGAAAGCATAATTCTGTAGTTCGAGAGAGGAGAAAATTTGGTGTACGTAGATCAGGAAATTTTTGATCGATTACAAGATAATTTTTTATTTATTACTCATCTTCTTTCATATTATTACTCATCTTCTTTCATACATGTTTTATGGAATATCTACTATTTGTAGGTACTTTAAACCTGTTTTGGGCAATTGTCATACGAAACTTGTTTTTTTGGCGCTCTAGTTCCTCGGTACAGAGTGCTTATCAATTTGCCCAAGTGTCTGTAATTTTGGAATTTTTGGCTGAAAATGGTCTCAAACGATTTGGTTCGACTCACTGATCAAGATTCTTAGTGCGAAATCGATTCTGTCCGGCCGGCCGACCGGCCGTAGGCACGATAACTCTCGAACGAAAGGAGTTAGCGGATTGAAAATTGCAAGGTGGTTTTGGAGCGTAAATATCTCGGACAAGTTCGTTCGATCTATCTGAAATTTAGCATCAAATTGTAGAATCATGACCTTTATACGCATGTGAAGTTTTGTATTGACCAGATTACCGCAAAGTGTGAAAAAAAATTTGAAAATTTAAAAAAAGTTTTTCCACAATAACTCTCGAACGGAATGAGCTAGGTAGTTGAAATTTTCAGAGTAGGTTAGGGAGATGAATATCTCGGTTCGGAAGTTCGTTATTGGGCAAAATAGGCCAGATTTAATTCGATTTCTTCCATGGTGCAGTTCTCATTCTCATGATTGCTCATTTAATCTTGATAAATAAACTATTATTTGAATTGAATTTCCTTTATGATGCAGCTCTATCATATGTATACATTGATATAATTCCCAACTCAGAGAAACCAATACTTTCGGAGATATAATTTGTCTGTTTGAACTATTTATTTGAAAGTACAATCCATTCGGTAGCCTACACGATCGGTCCAATTTTGAAGCACATTATCGATTGTGTGCAGCTGTATTTCACCAATGGCTTCACGAATATTGTCCTTTAAAGCGTCAATTGTCTCTGGTTTGTTGGCGTAACACTTATCTTTGACGGCACCCCACAAATAATAGTCCAACGGTGTTAAATCGCAGCTCCGAGGTGGCCAAACGACATCAGCTCTGCGGTTGATAATGCGATCTTCAAAAACAGGGCGCAAAACATCGAGTGTATAGCTTCGGCTGTGTGGCTATATGGCGTCATACCAAGATCTTTATGCAAAATTCGTCTCAATGATGTCTCCGAAATGTTCATTTCTTGAGAACGACGGTGAATTGATGTTGATGGCGCTTCACGCACACTTTCTGCCACAGCAACAATATTCTCGGGTGTACGCACTGCTTTTGGCTTTTCACGCTTTGGTTTATCGATGGGGATGCCAGTTTCTTTCACTTTTTTCACAAGATAACGAACATACGGAGCTGACGGTGCTTCTCTTCTTCCAAAATCCGTACGCAATTTTCGCACACATTCTGCAACATTACCATGATTTTCAAAGTAATGTCGCAATATTTCCCAGCGTTGTTCAAGCGTATACACAACCATATTCGTTCAGCGGAAGGATGAAACTAATTATCTGTTAAATCAGACATGAGCTAAGTGTTACCATTCACGAAAAAAGCACTAGTTGAAAAAAAAAACTTTAGATGGCGGACCCGATACTATGTGCAAGTGCAGAAAGTGTGCCAAAAATCTGTATCGGAATGAAGTTCATTATGATACAGATTTTAGCGACGATTTTATAATACGCTAATGAGCATATTATGAAATCGTCGCAGAGAAACCGCAGTTACATCAAGATATTCATTCTTTTATTTTTATGTAACAAACAAAAGTTTTCATAGTTTTGCAGTTTTGAAATTTTTAGGAGAATTGAAACAGTTATCCAGGGACATGACCTCGGAACCAATATTTAGATTTGGCCATTAACACCGACAATGAGCTACACGCCCTGCATTCAAATCCATACAGCCATCCTATCATATACCACGATCCTGTTGGAAAGCGTTTTACTCACGAACTGTCTCCTCTATCTTGGATAAATTAATCATCCATTCAGATGAGGCAATCATTCCGAAATTTCATTCAATTATGAAGCAATGAATAACGATTTCGCATCGTTTGCATATAGGTACGTCGTTAATCTAAATATTCATGATGAATGATATTCGCCCTGAAGCTCTGAACCTTCAACAACATATTTTGGAAGATATTGCGACAATTTCTCCTCTTATATCTTGCAATTTAAGAGTGATCATTTAACCAACTGGAAAAGCACTGAGGTCAGGAACTTTGACGCCAGAGTGCTCAACAATTTGCCCAAATGTCTGTAATTTTCGGTTTTTTGGCTGAAAATGGTCTTAAACAATTTGATTCGACTCACTGATCAAGAATCCATGTTCAAAATAGATTCTGTCCGGCCGTCCGTCCGGCCGTTAACACGATAACTCTCGAACGGAATGAGCTAGACAGTTGAAATTTTCAGAGTTGGTTTGAGGGATATACAGGTTGAGTCTTTGACCACTGCATTAATTTTAACCAAAGGTTCCTCTCATCAAATGAAACACTTTTTTCATTTAACATTTTTCCAAATTCAGCTCAGGTAAAAAGATACAGGCTGTTGAAATTTTGAAAAAAAAAATCAGTTTTTATTTTGTAGCTTTGACATCCATTTCTCGAATAAAATGAATGTTGGCGTAAAGTTTCCTATAACTATGATACATATTTTCCAAATATTAGTTATTTTCTACTTCTACTCGTTTTCTAGTTATGGACTTGTGGATTCATAAAACTAAACGAAATAACATAAAGAAAGCATATAAAGTTTTTCTTGAGTCATTTCAAGAATATTCCATCGTTTTAGAACATTATATTATTCTTCATCATTTCTCCTTAAACGCACCGTTTTCGAGATATTCTTCATTGAATGTTTTAAAATGGAAAACTCCAGAAATTTCACTACTTTTATGGATCCGTCCCTGAGCGTTGGAATCCCGAATCAAGCTGTAAACCTCGGTACCATGCCTTATTCTCGTCCGCCAACAATGTCATAACTTTTTACCTGAGCCAAATCTGGAAAAATGGTAAATGAAAAAAGTGTTTCATTTGACGAGAGGAATCTTTGGTTAAAATTAATGCAGTGGTCAAAGACTCACCCTGTATATCTCGGTTAAATTCGTTAGTGGGCAAAATCGGCCTAACAGTTTCGGAGTAACAAAAAAAAAATTTTTGTTTACATTACAACTTCTGAATTAAATTTTATTTAAGATGCAGTTTTGTCATAATAATCCATTGATATCATTTTCAACTCTAACAAGCTAATACTTTCGCGGATATGATTTTTCAAAATTTCAATAATACATCGTAGTTCTATATATGTATTCACAGAAGGCGAATTCTATCTGTCTGTGTTCACTGTTCATAAATGTCATGTTATCTAGCTATTAGAGACAAGTCAATTCGTAGTTTCAAAATAGTTTCTGCTGGAAAACAAATATCCGATTCTTGAATTTGTGAATATATACATACAAAACATACATATGTTTTGAATCCGAAAATAATATTGACTGGTTGCAATTGAATTTACGTATAAATTTGGGATGATGTTTCAGAAGATTTAGAATTGGATCATTTTAATGATGTAGTTTATGAAGGCAATAGCAAAGAAGAACATAATGGAATTATCAAAACAAATTACTGTTCGTTGACCACTGAGGGTAATATTACCTTTTACTTCCTTAAGTAGTAAGACATGTTCCTATATACAGTATTTTAATAATGTTGCTAGCAAAAAAATGCTGAAATATTGATCTACATTTGTGTATCAAATATTTTCTCTTGAGTTAAGGTTCATAATACAGAATGAATGTGTTAGTGGTATGAACAATTAAATTATGAAAAGAGGATTGTATTTTACTAATATATTTTGAACTATTAAAATAATTTGTTCGTCAGCCTCTACCTACTCAAATATCAGGAATAAATGGACAATCGGCTATGATTGTCTCCAGCTTTGCATCGATGGTACATTCCTTATTATTTTATATAATAATTTTGGAAGCATTGAAGATTGCTCATTTAATCTTGATAAATAAACAATTATTTGAATTGAATTTCCTTTATGATGCAGTTCTATCATAATAATCCATTGATACCATTCCCAACTCTGAGAAAGCAATACTTTCGGAGATATGATTTGTCAAAAATTTAACAAGAGCGGCAAAGCTCCTGTCCACAGGGCTTGAACCATTTTTTTTTTCTAATGATACGATCTTCACTACATATTGCAAATATTAGTGCGCCAGTATTCTACAAGTGACTACCAAGTTTTAATTGGATCCGATTTGTATATTTTGAGTTATTTCTCTCCTCTTGAAAGATATCGTGGTAACGGTCACCCATCCATACACGGAATCACCCAAGGCTCCTCGACTTCCAGTATTTTTTCAATAACTCCAACAATATAGATCCAATCGTGTTCAAATTCAGAACTTTGCTGTAAAATTAGCTTTTGAAGGCTCTCTCAGTGTAGGCTGCTTAGCTCCAGTGTTCGGACGGTATCTAGCATATTCAGTGTGGTATGGCCGCAAACAATATTTCTTCCTCTAACTCTGCAATTATATTTCTGATGCAGTTCTAGCATAAGAATACGTTGATATCATTACCAACTCTGCGAAATTAATATTTTCGGAGATATGATTTGTCCACAGGACTTTGCCACATTTTATATATGCTCTATTGCAAGATCCACAGTATTTGATGCTCGAAGTTCAAAAGACTATATTCCATCATTTTTATCAGTAGGTCTGACGTAATCGTTTGAGATAATTTTCGGTAAATTCAGAGATTTGGACTGAATGAAGGCACCCTGTTACTGGCGCGCAAAAAGAGATGAAAGACAGATAAATGCGCCAAATCCAGCAAAAACGCATTGTGCAATTAATTAACTTTTTCATCGTGGAAATTAAGGAAGTGGTAAGTATTCTTGTGCTTACGCTTCAGATAATCGGAAATTCTCCTGATGTAATTGGAAAAGTTCCCGGAAAGGTCGACTAGGAAACGTTCGTTTCGGTTTTATTTGGTGTTTAATAAAATCCTATATAAAAGTTCGTTTTGAAGTGGAGAGAAGTTGAGAATATAATTAGAATACAAGGTATTTCGTAATAAATTATCACCCGCTTAGTGCGAGCCTCAAATTGAATGAAGCTCTGTCTGAAAGCGAGGCGCGAAAAGTTGGAAACGGCGGTGTTCTTGGAAATTTATGAACTCTGATAATGGTCAGTCGGAGAGCAAATTCTAATTTTAACGCTCCTCGGTTGAGTGCCGGATTCACCTTATCGTGAAGGCTCAGTTTAAGTGGATCTTGAAAATAGAGGAAGGATTTGATGATATATCGAAATTTATTATTCTTGATGCAATAGTAAAGGAAATATCAAGTTTACAACTGCACCCATAAAAGCGTTCTTTCATTTCGACTTCAACTTGAGTTCTTCAAATCGTAATTAAACTGATGGAATGTTTTCAGCGCGCTTTTTGGCGCTCTTGTTCCTTGGAACAGAGTGCTTATCGATTTGCCCGAATGTCTGTAATTTTCGAAGTTTTGGGTGAAAATGGTCTTGAACGATTTGGTTTGACTCACTGATCAAGAATCCGTGGTCAAAATCGATTGTGTCCGGCCGTCCGTTAACACGATAACTCTCGAATAGAATGAGCTAGATAGTTGAAATTTTCAGAATAGGTTTGAGGAATAAATATCTCAGTTAGATTCGTTATTGGGCGAAATCGGTCTAATAGATTCGAAGTAACAAAAAAAAATATTTCTTTTTACATTAACAATTTCAAATAAAAATTTTTTTAAGATACAGTTTCATCATCAGAATCTATTGTTATCATTTTCAACTCTAACAAGCTAATACTTTCAGAGATATGATTTTTTAAAATTTCATTAATACATCGTAGTTCTATGTATTCAAAGAATGTGAACACAGAATCAGTCTGTGTTCACTGTTCATAAATGTCATCTTATCTAGCTTTTAGAGAGTTGTCAATTCGTAGTTTGAGAATATTTTCTCTTGGAAAACCGGTATCCGATTCTTGAATTTGTGAACATATACAAGACTGTTTTGAAACCGAAAATAATATTGAGTGATTACATATTGAATAATTTATGTATAAACATTGAGGATGATGTTTCAGAAGATTTAGAATTGAATCATCTTAATGATGTAGTTTATGAAGGCAATCGGAAAGAAGAACATAATGGAATCATCAAAAGAAATTACTGTTCGTTGACCACTGAGGTTAATAATACCTTTCACTTCCTCAAGTAGTGAGTCATGTTCCTATATACAGTACTTTCATAATGTTGCTAGCAAAAAAATACTGAAATATGGATCTACATTTGTGTATCTAACATTTTCTCTTGAGTTAAGGTTCATAATACAGAAAAGAATTTGTGTTAGTGGTATGAACTATTAAATTTTAAATTATGAATAGAGGATAGTATTTTATAAATATATTTCGAACTATTAAAATAATTTGTTCGTAATCCTCTACCTAAACAAATATCAGGAATAAATGGACAATCTGCTATGATTGTTTCCAGCCTTGCTCTAGACATTTCGATGATACTTTCCTTAGGTATTTCGAGTTGTGAAAACTATGCACCGAGTGTAAGTTGCAACAACTCATTCCACGAGATTGAATCATTGCAGTTTGCTCATTTAACCTTGATAAATAAATTTAATGACAATTTTTGAAGCATTAAAGCATTGAAGCATTGTAGATAATTTTTGAAGCATTTTTTTTTAATGACGGTTTTTTTTAATTCAATTTATTTCTTGATGCAGTTCTATCATAGGAATCCATTTATATAATTCCCAACTCTGAGAAACCAATACTTTCGGAGATATAATTTGTCTGTTTGAACAAGAGCGCCAAAATGCTCCTGTCCACAGGGCTAGAACCAATTTTTTATTATATTTCGCGGGCATTTTCTGGAGAACATCGCATTATCAATTTGCCCAAATGCCTATAATTTTCAAATTTTTTGCCGAAAATGGTTGCAAACGATTACGTTTGATTACCTGATAAAGGTTTCTTTCTGGGTTTTCTCTCCCAAACTCTGAAAAATGTCTATAAAATAAAAATTTATTATTTTGTGATTTGCTTCTGCGTAAGAAACACAAGGTATTTGCCAGAAGCTATCAATTGAACAATGTTGCCTAACAAACAACAACGAAACAACATCAACGAAGAAACAACTATATCGTAAAGTTTCGGAGTCTATATCAGACTCCTTTGTCAGACGCTTAACGAAAATCTTTAGAATTATTTCGTTGATAGTTATTCTGCAATTCCCACAGTATCCTCTAATGATTACCTGATAAAGACTTGGAGGATTCTGTTCTGCCAGTCAGCCGTTCTTGCCTCAATAACTTGAGAACGGGAAGAGATAGTGAGCTGAAATTTTCATGGTAGGCGGCGGCGCGTCCCAGTACAACGGACAAGCTCGTTAATGGACATAATCGGCCCAATGGTTTCGGAGTAATAATTTTGTTTTCAACCAAAACAAATCCGATCGAATTGAAACTTGGTGAGTAGAATATGAACCTAAGGACGTTTGTGAAATTTTGTGAGAATCGTATAACTAGAAAAATTTTAAAAAAATATTGAAAAATATTATTTATGTCACAATAACATGAGAACGCAAAGAGACAGAGGCTTGGAAATTTCAGGTTAGGTTGTGCATCTGAATACGATATTTGAATTTGTTTATAAGCATAATCAGCCAAATGGTTTTCGAGTTATACCCATCTGAAATTTGGTTGTTATTTCCTCAACAACTCAAAAAATACAAAACCGATTGGATTCAAGTATGGCTACTACTAGTAGAATGCTAACGCAAAAATTCTTGCGAAATTTCGTGGGCATCGTATCACTACAAAAATTTTTGAAAAAGCATTGAAAATCATCGAAAAAAATTCTATATATCAGTAACTGTTCGTCCGACATCAATGAAATTTTGCGAGAACCTTCAGAACCCAACTCTACTGCCAAGTTCCAAGTTTGAACACGATCGGATCTATATTGTTGGAGATCCGAGCAGCCTTGGGTGAGTTCAATAGCTATATGGGTGACAGTTGGCTCGATAACTTTCGAACGGAAAGAGATAGGCACTTGTAATTTTCAGGTAGGTAGGTTGCGCATCCGAATGGGAGAGTTAGGTTCGTTTTTGGGCATAATCGGTCCAACGGTTTCGGAGTTATACCCACCTGGAATATTATTTCCTCGTTAACTCAAAAAATATAGACTCGATCGAATTGAAGCTTAGTAACTAGTTGTAGAATATCGACATAAAGACGTGTTTTAATTTTTTTAAGGATCATATCCCTAGAAAATTTCAAAAAAATTACGAATAAAAAATTGGGTCGAGCAGTGACGTGAAGTCAGGAGCTTTTGCTCGTATGTTCTATTTTGCATTCTCCTATATTGGACACTCTCAATCTAATTTACCATGGTAAATTCGATTCAACTCCACGTCAGTGCTTGACCCAATTTTAATTTTTTTTTGAGTAAATTTAATGCCATTATTCTTTATTCGAAAAGAATTTCTGTTACCACCACGACTAATGGTTATCAAGCGCATTCGATTAGTCCAATTTTTGACCATTTTCTCAATAAGTGTGACCTTATTTTATCAATTTTTCGCTCAATATTGTTCTCGAATACTTCCATAATTATTGTTGATTTTTCAGTAATCAGCAGGCGTTAAATAACACGATTTTAAAGGCCAATTGACAAAAACATTTCTTGAAATTGTATTATTACCAAACTGCATTTTCAATAAATCGATGGTTTAATTGGCTGTGGCGCCTAACACCATCCTGTTGGAACCATAGGTAATCGATGTTCAACTCTTGGATTTTTGGAAACAAAAATTCATTGAGCATGTGCTGTTATCGCACGCCTGTCACTGTAACGGCAGCTCCTACCTCCTTTCGAAAGAAATATGGACCGATGATGTGGTAGGCGTCAATTCCACAACAAAGAGTCAGTTTTAATGGATGCGACGGAGTATCTAGATAATACTCCGGATGGATCTCACTCCATATACGGCAATTTTGCTTGTTCACATATACTCCGTTCACTTTCATAAATTCTCCCGGTTGGCCATGATTTAGGTCTATAACGTTTTGGTCACCAAAATAGAGGCAGGTTGACACAGCTGAAAAATCGTCAATATCAAAGCAATTCGCCGAGACGTTGCCAATTTCTACTCTCGACATAATCATAACATAATCTTCCATTTTAGACGAGATATTATCACAGACCATTAACTTCGAATAATAAAGAACTTTAACACGATAACTCTCGAACGAAATGGGCTAGACAGTTGAAATTTTCAGAATAAGTTTGGGAGATAAATATCTCGGATAAGTTATTGGGCAAGATCGGTCAGATGGTTTCGGAGTAACAAAAAAAAAATGTTTTTACCTTACAAATTTCAAAATAGGTTTTTCTCAATATGCAGTTTCGCCATAGGAATCCATTGATGTCATTTTTAACTCGAACAAGCTAATACTTTCGGAGATATTGTTTTTCAAAATTTCAATAATAAATCGTACTTCTGTGATTTCACAGAATGTCATAATTATTCTCTCTGTGAATTATTATAATATGATCTGTGTTGATACATGTCAACTTATTTTCCTGAGACATGATATGTCAAATTTTGATATTTAATGCCCATGGTTAATCCATATGATGATGGGAATTGTAATGGTAAGTTAATAATATTGAGTTCCGAATATCTCCAGTAAAAACAAAACTGAATATTAGCTAAAGTTTCAATTGATATAATATAATTTTCAGAGTGGATTCGAAGAAGAAATATATCGGTCATCATAGAACTGAGGAACGATTATCTCAGATGAGTTCGTTGTTGGGTAGAATTGGTCCATTGGTTTTGGATTAATAATTTTTCGCACTCTGGTTGAATTTAAATTCTTTTATGATGTTTGAATTTAATTTCTGCTAGTATGAAGTTCTATCATAAGAATCCATTGATATAGTTCCCAACCCTTAACAATACTTTCGAAGATATGATTTGTCAAAGTTTGAACAAGAGCGCCAAAGCTCCTGTACACACGGCTTGAAGCAATTTTTTTCAACTAAGTTCCTAGCTATAATTCAGTCAGACAGTATTTTTCGAGTTGTTTGGCAAACACGATTTCAGATGGCTATAATACTCGGCAAATTTGGCCCATTGGAACACAGGCTCATTTGAACTACAAACATACCCTGCTAATTTCAAATCTCTAAGCCATTGCATTCGAGAGTAATCGTGCTTTTTCATTACTGAGTCGAAACTAAACGATTGAGATCATTTTTGGCATATTGATAGACATTCTGTTCAGGGGAAAAATCGCGACAAAACATGTGGAATCGCCTGCTGTATGTAGAAAATGGCCACCATACTCTCCAGTGTTCACCTTTGGTCTTTCTTACGAGTGGAAAATACGATCAGTCAGCATTTTCCCAGCACGCCATATCAAGATTACGAACCCACTTCATTCTATCCATCAGTACAGTCGCAACCGATCTCCGGATATAATAAAATGAGTGAGTACATTCACGATACAGAAATTCGATTAAAACGAATAAACACTGACATTGTATGAATTCGAAACTTAATACTCTTGTGATTTACACATTCATTTCTTTACTCCAGCCATAGATGCATAGAATACATGGTGAAGACACTCTTCGACATATTTTCGGCCGATTTGCGGTCCAAATACTGTCAAAATACAAGGATTTTGTTCTACTTCAGTTTTCGCCGATAGATGCCGGAAGTAAAAATTTTATGGACAAAATTATCGACATGTCAAATAGAATTAGAATATTTGTTTATTCTAGCTGTGATTCTAGTTTCTTGTGGAAAGTCGTACCGTTTGCTAAAATTTATTATTTTGTTCAACGTTCTTGTTTTCCGCGCCGAAAGTATGCCAAAAATTTGCTGTGTGAACTCTGAACGAGTATCCAGAACCATTTTAATCAAATACTATTTTCATTTCGAAAATACTTCGTTTTTATGCGAATATAGTTTTTTTAACAATTGCTTATTCTTACCGGATCAGGGGCAGATTTCTAGTATCAAGATAGGTATTAATTATAATATTAATAATATTGAGAGATCGCTGATACCGTTAATTGTTAATAAATCAACATAGGAGAATGCTAAGACTTGTTGGTTTACTTTAATCTTGCCGGTTGATGAAAATAAACTGGCCGGCCGGCCGTTAGCACGATAACTCTCGAACGGAACGACTTAGAGCGTTGAAATTTGCAGGGTAGTTTTGTAGCGTAAATATCTCGGACAAGTTCGTTAACGGGCGAAATCCACCGAGCGGTTTCGGAGTTAAGGCCGTTTTTAGTCAAAACGTTTTTTTTGAATATTTCCGGAACCGATCACTCGATCTTTCTGAAATTTGGCATCAAATTGTAGAATCATGACCTTTATATGCCTGCGAAGTTTTGTTATGACCGGACGGCCCTAAAGTGGCAAAAAAAAATTTCAAAAATTTTAAAATTTTGTTTTCACGATAACTCGAAAAATACTGATCTGATTGAATTGAAACTCAGTAGTTAGATGCAAAAGACCAATGCAAACACTTTTGCAAAATTTCGTGAAGATCACGTGACATGAAAAAAATAAAAAAATTACTACTATTTTGCGGATTACTTTGCTTAAAATGCCGAAACCTATTTTTTTGAGGTTCATGCTGCCTTTTCCGAGCATTTTTCGTTGTGCGCATGCGCAGATGAGAAGTCATTTAACTGCTGTAGTTTTCGTCAGAGAGGATTGGGGTTTTGGGGTGGCGGATGCTATTCCTCCATAGAATCCAGATCCCTGATGAGGGTCTGCGCATGCGTAGATTAAAGATGCGATATCTCCCGAACCACTAGTGTTGGATAATCGGAGTTTTTTGTAAGGTGTGTTATTTTGAGAGGACTTTTAGCCGCGAGTAGATTGCGCATGCGCAGAAGAGAAGTGACTGTTTTTTAATTGGATGGGTTATGTTGGGAGTGCTGGGTCGATATTGTGAGGTTTTAAAAGAATATTCATGTCAATTCAGTGCACGGACACAAGTCAGAAATAGCGTTGTTTCCGAGTTGGAATGTCTGTATGGTAGCCCTGAGGCGAATTTATAAATAACTATATTCGGTAGATCTATATTAAAATACGTTCGGATTTGGAGAAGAGGCAATTGCTTTCCTAACGGAGGTCCCACAACCGCAATTTTTTTTGATCTACGGTAAAGCTGACAGCCAAACTGTATTGATAGCTATATTTGTTAAAGGAACTTGAAAAAAAAAAGCACTGACGTGAAGTCAGTACTGTTTGGCGCGCGTGTTCACGGTGGCTAATTTGAATTGAATGATGAGTACTTCAAGCTCAGTGGATAGAGCGAGCCGAAGATCTACCCAAAGGATAGTGGACACCATTCACTGTCGGTTCAAAAATTAACAGTGCTGTATCTAAGCTGCCATCAGGATAGAGTAACAAAGTTGGAAAAGAACACAACTGACTCTCCTTAGTCGCACAAGCTCCTAGAAGATTTGGGAGGGTCAGTATAATCCTAATCATGTTTATAGCACGCGCGCAAAAGCAGAGTGACTTAACAATGAAAGAAAAAGTGTAAAAAGTCAATCTGCTTTGGCGTGCGTGCTATAAACATGATTAGGATTATACTGACCCTCCCAAATCTTCTAGGAGCTTGTGCGACTAAGGAGAGTCAGTTGTGTTCTTTTCCAACTTTGTTACTCTATCCTGATGGCAGCTTAGATACACCACTGTTAATTTCTGAACCGACAGTGAATGGTGTCCACTATCCTTTGGGTAGATCTTTGGCTCGCTCTATCCACTGAGCTTGAAGTACTCATCATTCAATTCAAATTAGCCACCGTGAACACGCGCGCCAAAGAGTACTGACTTCGCGTCAGTGCTTTTTTTTTTCGATATTTCATCAGTATACTTAGTTCTGAATAATAGCTATCGAATCAAATATATTTTGCAATCTAATTACTGAGAACATACAAAGTTGTCAAGGGGTATTGGGTGACTGAAAAAATGCTGTATACATGAGAATGTTTTGATGAAGTCTCAAATTATACATCGAAAATAATGAGCAGAATGCTCAATTTAAATGAGACTTACATGATAAAGGTAATTGATACATTTGAATAAATAATGATTTCTTCATTTACAGTTCTATTCAAAATGTTCCAAAGGAACTTCTTTACTGGTAAATCCCTTATTTGACCTCATTATTTCTTGGCAAGATGAAATTTCTGTTCCAAACAAATGGGGTTTACATATAAGGTCCGAACAGATGTCTGATTAGTCAAAAAGTGAATTGATTTTTCAATAAACTGCTTTATTATATTCTTTTAATTTGGATTTACGAACTAGCAACGGTGGAAAGTGAACTTTGTCGCTTGTAAGTTTTCATTTATTAGGTTGTCAGAATCTTCGAAATCGACTCTAGCGGCACCATCGTTAATAAAGTGAAGTAGTACATTAAGTACGTGATTTGACAGTTCTAGGTCCGTTTTCGGCCGAAAATTTTAACAGGAATTAGCAGGGGTGTCGAAACCTTGTTTTTCTATGTATCTTGCTCCAGCCACATGATCTCCTCTCATTTGGGACGGATGAAATTTCTCCATGAATTCAAAATTGAGTTGACACGAATTAAAATCATAGGCAACTGTTAGGGAACTCGGTTAGTTTGCCAGCTTTGGTCTGAACTTGTTATCGTTATATTCCATGAATATCTAGTTATCCAACTCGGCTGACGGAAACCTCCATCAAAAAACCATAATCCGATTAACTCTTCGGAAAAAACGGAACAAAAAAGTTAGTTTATGAATATTTTACGAATCCTATACAATTTATCGAAAATTATCAAAGTTTCAGACGTTGCGTAAGGAGTTTCAAGTGATTGGCAACGCCAAAGAATACTGAATTCTATGGTTATCGGAAATCAGTTATAGCAAAAAATTGGTTCAAGCACTGACGTGATGTCAGTAGCTTTTGCGCGTTTGTTATATTGTCCATTCTCTTATTGGACACCCTGAATCGAATTTATCATGGTAAATTCGATGAAGAGATGATAACGCGATGTTCCCCAGAACATACGCGCAAGACAACGAAGAGGACTCTCGGATATAGTCTTCTCTGCTGACTCTGTTCTTGAAGAACTCAGTTCCCTGGACTCGTATTCTGCCCCTCTGGCCCGGACCACCTGACACCTTCTGTATTGGCAAAATGTGCACCCTCATTGGCTCTACCATTACATCTTATATATAGGTACCGAATCATTCAATTCTGGCAGCCTTCCGGCGGAGTGGCTCGTTGCGTCCGTTACTCCCATCTTCAAGTCGGGAGATAAATTAAATGCCTCTAATTTTCGACCCATAAGTCTAACTTCAGTTGTGTCCAAGGTATTTGAGAGACTTATAGTTAAGGTGATGATACCTTTTCTTCTGCAGAATGGAGTGCTTCCGGAGTGCCAACATGGCTTCTTGCCTGGAAGATCTGTTCTCACAAATCTGCTGAGGTGTGTTGATTATTGGACAAAGATGGTGGATGATGGACGAGCTGTTGACGTACTCTACCTGGATTTTGCTAAGGCGTTTGATCGAGTGCCTTTAAGACGGCTTCTATATAAGATTGAAAATCTCGGTGTGAGGGGAAAGCTTTTGGGGTGGATCAGGGCATTCCTGAGTAACCGACGGTTTAGAGTTAGGGTGTCTGACAGTACCTCTACACCCAGGATGGTTTCGAGTGGTGTGCCCCAAGGAACAGTTTTGGGTCCAATCCTGTTCTTGCTTTATGTTGCAGATCTCCCCCCTCTTCTTCGGTCGTTGTGCTATCAATATGCGAACGATCTAAAATTCTACGCTGATCCAGCAGCAGACCATTCAACTCTACAGGACGACTTGAGATCCGTTTCCGCCTGGTGTGACGTGTGGCTGATGACATTGAACATCTCAAAGTGTAGAGTGCTTCACATAGGCAAAAATAACCCGGAGATGACTTACTATCTGAATGGTCTTCCGGTTCAGACGACTGACTCCCATGTGGATCTAGGCTTAACCGTGAAAAAAATGCTTACCTGGTCTGACCATATAACCGCCATCACATGCAAAGCAAAGAAGATGTTGTACATTTTCCATAAGTCATTCCCAGGTATGGACGTTTCAACCTGTGCCTTACTGTACAAAACCTACATACGACCTATATTGGAATTCGCTGGGCCCGTTTGGTATCCGATCCATCAATATGACATGGACCTCCTGGAGTCGGTGCAGCGCTTCGCGACCAGATTGCCTTATGGGTGGCATCGCCCCGACTATCCAACCAGACTGAAAATTTACTTTTTACCAAATGTTAGTGATCGCAGGCTGAGGGGAGACCTCATTGTGACGTACAGAGCTCTCAATGATCTGTTTGGCCTTAATCTGTCGGATATGTTTGTGTTGAACCCAAATATAAATCTTCGCGTTCACACTTTGAAGCTTGCTAAGGAGAGGTTTCGGACATCGGTCCGACAAGGATTTCTCCCGAATATAATTTTCGATGTGTGGAATGGCTTGCCGGTGGATGTAGTGAATGCGACTAGTGTTAACTCCTTCAAGAACAGGTATGATGTGTTGAGAGTTCGGCTTCCGCAGCAGTGATTTTGTGAATCAGTGGTTTCTGCATGCTTCGTTTGTTTTATATTTGTTTGGAAATCTATTAAGTTTAGTATGTTTTTTTTATCTCTTTTGTAAGCACTTGTTTCTTTAATAATTGTTAATTGAGTTACAATATTTAACGGTTTTTTTCTGGGTTTTCTCTCCCAAACTCTGAAAAATATCTATAAAATATAAATTAATTATTTTGTGATTTGCTTCTGCGTAAGAAACACAGGATATTTGTCAGAAGCAAACAATTGAACAATGTTATCTAACAAACAACAACGAAACAACATCAACGAAGAAACAACTATATCGTAACGTTTCGGAGTCTATATCAGACTCCTTCTTCAGACGCTCAATGAAAATCGAGAGAATTATTTTGTTGATAGTTATTAGGTGAAATTCAAGAATTGTCACATTGATAAATATCCTGTGTTCTCTTACGCAGAAGCAAATCACAAAATAATTAATTTTTATTTTATAGATATTTTTCAGAGTTTGGGAGAGAAAACCCAGAAAAAAACCGTTAAATAATGAGTATACCTCCCACAGTATCCTTTAATGATTACTTGAGTTACAAAAGGCTAAGGCCTCGACTCTATCCTTCTGTTAATAATAATAATTTTAATAATAAAAACTAACATCCAGGAGGTGATATTCAGAAAATTGTCGATAATATAACAATCATTAATTTATCGATGTATGGGTCGATTATCCCTTAAAGTAAGAATCTAGCGAAAATGTTTAGATACGAAAGTATAAAGGTTATTAAAATCTATTACAACAATAAAGAAAAATTAAGAACACAGTACAGTTGCTCTATCTTTAATGGAAGACCTATACTGGGTGATTCATGAAGACCGTTCGTTAGAATATTTCAAAGAAAGACGGGAGATAAACACTTGAAATTTTATAGATAATCTTTGTTAGGAGGGAGGAATTCTCGGAAAAAAATTCAGATTCGTTCAAATTCCGGTTTCACCGAAAATGATACCACCTTAAGCTTTTGGCGCTCTTGTTCCTCGGAACAGAGTGCTTATCAATTTGCCCAAATGTCTGTAATTTTGGAATTTTTGGCTGAAAATGGTCTTAAACGATTTGGTTCGACTCACGGATCAAGAATCCATGGTCAAAATTGATTCTGTCCGGCCGGCCCTCGGTCCGTCCGGCCGTTAACATGATAACTCTTGAATGAAATGAGCTAGGCAGTTGAAATTTTCAGAGTAGGTTTAGGAGATAGATATCTCGGTTAAGTTCGTTATTGGGCAAAATCGGCCAGGTGGTTTCGGAGTAAGAAAAAAATTTTTTTTTTTACATTACAAATTTTTAATTCAATTTTTTTAAGGTGCAGTTTTACCATAAGAAACCATTGATGTAATTCTCAACTCTAACAAACTAATACTTTCGGAGATGAGATGAGTCATAGACCTACGTTTTGAATTTAATTACAAAAATTCTTGAGAATAGGCCCACAGAAGCCAAATTGAAAATGTGGGAAATCCCTGTGAACAGGAGCTTTGGCGCTCCTGTTCAAAGTTTGCCAAATCATAACTCCGAAAGTATTGGTTTCTCCGAGTTGGGAATGATATCAATGAATTCTTCTTTAATTTATTTTATTTTATGAAGCAGTGCTATCATAAGATTCCATTGATATCATTTCCAACTCTGAAAAACCAATACTTTCGGAGATATAATTTGTCAAAGTTTAAACAAGAGCGCCAAAGCTGCTGTCCACATGGCTTGAACCAATTTTTAAATGTTTTTTTATTGATAATCAGACTGCCCATTGAATTCTACATTGTTGTAATGTGTCATTTACATATTATTCGTGTGAATTCTGAAAAAACCCTTAAAATTTTCTCAAATAAGGCTTCATTCCAGTGTTTTGATAACTCGAAGATTTTTGCATGAAAATTCCTAATTTTCTAGCTTCTATCAGAAGGCATACCAATGCTTCTTCTTCGTCAATTAAAAATCCGATTGAACAAACAGGGTGTTTCTATTTCAAAGTCAAAGGTTTTTTCAAATGAGAATAAATTTTTTTTATTGGTTAGCTGGAATCTCCGTTTAAAAATAGTGCAGTTTTTTGGCACTTATCAAGAATCCGTGGTCGAAATTTATTCTGTCCGGCCGTCCGTTAACACGATAGCTCTCGAATGAAAGGAGTTAGAGGATTGAAATTTGCAGGATAGGTTTAGAGCGTAAATATCTCGGACAAGTTCGTCAACGGGCTAAATCCATCAAGCGGTTTCGGAGTTATGACAGTTTTTATTAAAAATATTTTTTATGAATGTTTCCGAAACCGATCACTCGATCTATCTGAAATTTAGCATCAATTTGTAGAATCATGACCTTTAGACGCAAGTGTTTTGTATTGACCGGGTTACCGTAAAGTGTAAAAACATTTTTGTAAATTTTTAAAGATTTTGTTTCTACAATAACTCTCGAACGGAATGAGCTAGGCAGTTGAAATTTTCAGAGTAGGTTAGGGAGATACATATCTCGGTTACGTTCGCTATTGGGCAAAATAGGCCAGATGGTTTCGGAGTATCGAAAAAAATTTTTTTTTTAACTCACAAATTTCAAAATAAATTTTGTTTTAAGATGCAGTTTCACCATAAAAATCCATTGATATCATTTTCAACTCCAACAAGCTAATACTTTCGGAGATATGATTTTTCGAAATTTCAATAATGAATCGTACTTCTATGTTTTCACAGAATGCTATGATTATTCTATCCATGATTTATTATATGATCTGTGTTCATACTCGAACACGTCATCCTGTTCTATAAGAAAGAGTCAAATTCATTCAAGCTTCTATGGTGCAGTTCTCATTCTCAGATTGCTCATTTAATCTTGATAAATAACCTATTATTTGAATTGAATATCCTTTATGATGCAGTTCTATCACAAGAATACATTGATATGATTCCCAACTCTGAGAAACCAATACTTTTGGAGATATAATTTATCTGTTTGAACAAGAGCGCCAGAAAGCACCTGTTCACAGGGCCTGAAACAATTTTTTGTGATTGAATATATGTTTTGAAGTTTGGTACGATTTACTTCGAAAACAGATTATTTTGAAATTGTAACCTCAAAGACTTAGATGAAAT
Organism: Halyzia sedecimguttata; assembly: GCA_937662695.2. Lineage (NCBI taxonomy): Eukaryota > Metazoa > Arthropoda > Insecta > Coleoptera > Coccinellidae > Halyzia > Halyzia sedecimguttata. Next base: position 99,388,929 of record OW569413.2, on the reverse strand, counting down.
CTGCCGTAATCCCAGATAGAAGATAAGTTCATCCAGATTTTTCCAGTCTACTGAAATCGAGTCGCGCCGGAATGAGAGAAAATCTTTAAGGGAAGAATTATAGAAAATACGGTTCAATCTGCGAAATGCTGGAGGAGCAGTAGTGGGAACACCGGATCTTATCCGGATATTGGAGGTTTATCGCTGGGAGATTTGTTCCGCCACCCCAACTGCAGCGTTGCCGACTTTGCGATCGGCAATAAAGATCTAATTAAATAGAGCGCGATGTCCCGTTTATAAGTTTGTTCAGCAGCCCCTTGCCTATACCGTTCTTGCTGATGCTTTCCTAGCTACAACAGAGTGGAACGCATCTTCGAAAATCCGTATTACGAGAAAAACAGTTGTGGATAGATAGGATTTTCCATAATCTTGTTTAGGATTTCCGAACCCCAAATGCAACAATTCTGCGTGTTAATGAAGCCTGCAAGAATTAATAATTTTAGATTTTTCGCTAAAATTGAAGTTTTCATTTTCATGCATTCGCAACGCCCAATCGGTAAAGAAACGACGATGTTTGTATTGTGGTTCACTGGATTGAGTTCTCATATTAACTGAAGTTCATGAGCCTTCGGACCCATCTCTTTATGCAAATATTCTAGTTCGAGTTCACTGTGGACTTATTATGAACACTACAAAAGTAACTACACTCCTGTCCACTATAATTTTTGTCGTCTGATATATTTATATTTCGGAAACATAGTTTCTCTATTTCAGTATCGTAATGAGTCCATTCCAGCACTAAAAACAGTGATGGAATGAACTCATTCCAGCATTGTTTCTAGTTATATTTTTCGTTTTGTGGTAGTGAGCACTGACATTTGATCCTATCAAATTTCAACACACGTCAATTATCAATATAATATAATCTGGATATAGTGAAATAATTGTCGAGGAAAAAGATTTATTATGATTGAAAAATAAGGTAGGTACTAGAGATGCTAATTTTGAATAATTCATGCAATTAGGAAACTGTTTTGAATCTGATCTCCATGCCCTACGTATGATTCAAATTCAAATTCCGTAATCTGTCAACTTTGGTAACAGTCACACCAACTGCCAAGATACAATGCAAAAGTTACTAGGATGTATAATCCGGATTTTTCATTAAATTTCAACAGTATTTCACAAAACTTGCCTGAAATAGAGAAAATATCGGCTAATACTCGTTGCAGAAGGCAATTACAACACTCATTCGTTCGAAAACTCGCTCCTTCGTCGCTCGTTTTCAAATTTCGCATTCGTGTTTGAATAGGAGCCCATTCTGCAACTTGTATTAGAATATACTATTCTCTATTTCAGTATTGTAATGAGTCCATTCCAGCACTAAAAACAGTGCTGGAATGAACTCATTCCCGCATTGTTTCTAGTAATATTTTTCGTTTTGTGGTAGTCAGCACTGACATTCGATCCTATCAAACTTCAACATACGTCAATTGACAATAATATAATCTGGATATCGTGTAATAATTATTGTTGAGGGAAAAAGTTTTATTTTCATTAAAAAATAAGGTACTATACAGATTTCCTTCTTGCTAATTTTGAATCATGCATGCTATTACTTATATTAACAGGAAACTGTTTCAAATCTGATCTCCATTTCCTACGTACGATTCAAATCCCGTAATCTGTCAACTTTTGTAACAGTCACACCAACTGCCAAAATACAATACCAAAGTCACTATGATGCATAATCCGAATTTTTCATTAAATTTCACTAGTATTCTACAAAACTGGCCTGAAATAGAGAAAATATCGTCTAATACTCGTTGCAGAAGGCAATTCACTCATGCGTTCGAAAACTCGCTCCTCCGTCGCTCGTTTTCGAATTTCGCATTCGTGTTTTAATAGGAGCCCATTCTGCAACTTGTTTTAGAATATACTATTCTCTATATCAGTATCGTAACGATACTGCATACAGCACTACAAACAGTGCATGCTGTAATGAACTCATTCCCGCATTGTTTCTAGTTATATTTTTCGTTTTGTGGTAGTAAGCACTGACATTCGATCCTATCAAATTCCAACACACGTCAGTTGTCAATATAATATAATCTGGATGAAGTGAAATAATAGTTGAGAGGAAAAGTATCATTTTCATTAAAAAATAAGGTACTAGAGATTTCCTTCTAGCTAATATTGAATCATTCATGCTATTAGGAAACTGTTTTAAATCTGATCTCCATGCCCTACGTACGATTCAAGTTCAAGTTCTGTAATCTGTCAACTTTCGTAACAGTCACACCAACTGCCAAGATACAATACAAAAGTCACTAGGATGTATAATCCGAATTTATCAATACATTTTAATAGTATTTTAGAAAATTTGCCTGAAATAGAGAAAATATCGTCTAATACTCGTTGCAGAAGGCAACTCCAACACTCATACGTTCGAAAACTCAATCCTTCGCCGCTCGTTTTCGAATTTCGCATTCGTGTTTGAATAGGAGCCCATTCTGCAACTTATAATTTACTATTCCATCTTCCAAGACGAAGCGTTGCTGAAGCATGCAAACAATTTCTACAATCTAGTATGGCTTGTCATTATACCCTTAGTCATAAACCACGATTAGTGAGAATAATGAATTAATAATTGGGGTCAGATCATTATTGAGTAAAATATATATTCTCTTATACATTTCGATTCCTTCAAGGGTTCCTAAGTACATATTGGAATTTTTCAACAATTTAACGGAATTTTCTGAAATTGAGTGGCCAGTTGTTGATTTGCAACAGCAGATTTATCGATGTTGTTTTTCCGAATGTGTCCCGTATGTTCTTTATACCGTGTAGCACTTGTTACAATCTGAACATTTAATTTCATACATACCCGATTTCAACAAGTCCGGAGCTTTATCGAATGTATTTCCTAGAAGTAGTTAAATTTTCGTGGAAGTTTTGAAAGCCAGTTTTATATTAACTCTTTTAAAAATTTTCTGGAGTTTATTGTTTGTTTTCGGATGGAACGTGGAAGCGTGGAAACCTTTCACCGATTTATTTCTTTTGTTAGGGTAATGTTACTGAAGATATTTTTATCTTTATGTTCGTTGATAATTTTCTGAAATAGTTGATGACTATACCCATTTCTTTCGGCAATTTGGAAAATCATTTGATTTTGCAATGATTTTCCAAATTGCCGAAAGGAACAGGTATAGTCATCAACTAGTTCAGAAAATTATCAACAAACATAAAGATAAAAAAATGGGTTCAAGCCCTGTGGACAGGAGCTTTCTGGCGCTCTAGTTCAAACAGACAAATTATATCTCCGAAAGTATTGGTTTGTCAGAGTTGGGAATTAAATCAATGTATTCTTATGAAAGAACTGCATCATAAAGGGAATTCAATTCAAATAATAGTCTATTTATCAAGATTGAATGAGCAATCTGAGAATGAGAACTGCACCATGGAAGAAATCAAATTAAAATAGCTAAAATGAATTTGACTCTCTCAAAGAACAGGATGACATGTACGAGTATGAACACAGATCATATAATAACGCTTAGATAGAATAATTATAACATTCTGTGAAAACATAGAGGTACGATTCATTATTGAAATTTCGAAAAATCATATCTCCGAAAGTATTAGCTTGTTGGAGTTGAAAATGATATCAATGGATTTTTATGGTGAAACTGCATCTTAAATGAAAATTGAATTTGAAATTTGTTACTTAAAAAAAATTATTTTTTCGTTACTCCGAAACCATCTGGCCTATTTTGACCAATAACGAACTTAACCGAGATATTCAACTCCCTAACCTACTCTGAAAATTTCAACTGCCTAGCTCATTCCGTTCGAGAGTTATTGTAGAAATTTTTTTTTTTTAATTTAAAAATTTTTTTTTTACACTTTGCGGTAACCTGGTCAATACAAAACTTCACATGCGTATAAAGGTCATGATTCTACAATTTTATGCTAAATTTCAGATAGACTGAGTGATCGGTTTCGGAAATATTCATAAAAAATGATTATACTAAAATTGGCCATAACTTCGAAACCGCTTTATGGATTTCGCCCATTAACGAACTTGTCTGAGATATTTACGCTCCAAACCCGCCTTGCAAATTTCAATCCTCTAACTCCTTTTGTTCGAGAGCTATCGTGTCTACGGCCGGCTGGCCGGACATAATCGATTCTTGATCAGTGAGTCGAACCAAATCGTTTGAAAACATTTTCAGCCAAGAATTCGAAAATTACAGACATTTGGGCAAATTGAAAAGCACTCAGTGAAATTAAATGTTTAGATTGCAACAAGTGTTACGTCAGGCAAACAACTAGAAACATTCTCACACGGTATACATCAATACATAATCATATATCTTAAGAATCTGAACATGGCATGTAGATATTCTAGAAATTAATTTTAAATTGTGGGATACTAATTTCGTAAATAACTACGATATTCTTTTGAATTCTCGAATATTTTTTTTTGACAAATTCGGATGTTATAGGAACATTTTGCAATCTTGCATAAATGGAACTGCATCATAAATATAATTGCAGAGTTAGAGGAAGAAATATTGCGTTGGGCGCGGTTAGTATTTGGATGGATCACTGCTTGGGAACACCGCGTGCTGTAACATTTTTTCAATTTGGCTTCTGTGCGACAATTTTCCAGAATTTTTCTAAATAAATTCAAAATTCAAAAGGTCAATGACTCACCTCATGTTGGTTTTACATACATCAGAAAAATATAATTAGAGTATTCTATGAATTCATAGAATCAAGAATAATTACTGAAATGTTAAAATCATATCTCCGAAAGTATTAGTTTGTTAGAGTTGAGACTGATATCAATGGATTCTTATGAGGAAACCGCATCTTAAAAAAATTGAATTAACTGTTTAGCCCATTCCGTTCGAGAGTTATTGTGGTTACGGACGGACGGCCGGACAGAATCGATTTTTACCACGGATTGTTCATCAGTGAGTCGAACCTAATCATTTGAGCTCATTTTGGGCAAAATGATCACAGAGTTCCCTAGAACATGCGCGCAAAAAATCGCAAAAAGTCCACCCTATTCAGAAATTTCCTCTATTCATATTGAGTATCATTCTCAAGTAACAAAGGCCCGTAATTATTATGTTCGTGAAGTAGTGAACCATAGATCCATTTTTGAAACATGCTGCATAAAATGTATATCAAAATGAAAGGGCGAAATAGAGCGTAACAGGCTGCGAAGTAAGCGTCAGAACTTCCTATTGAATTCAGACTGACAGCTCTTCAATTTTTGATTTATTAACTGAATCAGGAAGCTTAATGAAATTTTCCGACCGTGGAGTTTCGAGCCCGTTCCCAGGGATCTTACAGAGAGCAAAATCCACTCACTCTATCTCGTCATTTTGAATCAATCAACGTTCTTTCTGTCTTTTCACGTGGTTTCAATCTCACTCATCCTAGACTGATATCTGTTGTGTTCGTTATTATAAGGAAAGCACTGTTCATCTAAACTATCTACAGTAATTAGCCTAGTCATAGATGCATAGATTACATGGTGAAGACACTCTTTGACATATTTTCGGCCGAATTGCGGTCCAAATACTGTCAAAATACAAGGATTTTGTTATACTTCAGTTTTCGCCGATAGATGCCGGCAGTAGAAATTTTATGGACACAATTATCGACATGTCAAATTAAATTTGAATCTTTATTGTTTATTCTGGTTTCTTGTGGAAAGTCGTACCGTTTGTTGAAATTTAGTATTTTGTTCAACCTCCTTGTTTTCCGCGCCGAAAGTAAGCCTAATGTTTGCTGTGTGAACTCTGAAAGAGTATCCAGAACCATTTTAATCACATACTATTTTCATTTCGAAAATACTTCTTTTTTATGCGAATATAGTTTTTTTAACAATTGTTTATTCTTACCGGATCAGGGGCAGATTTCTAGTGTCAAGATAGGTATTAATTATGATATTAATAATATTGAAATATCGCTGATACCGTTAATTGTTAATAAATCAATATAGGAGAACGCTAAGACTTGTTGATTTACTATAATCTTGCCGGTTGATGAACATGAACTGTTTTAAGAGTTGAAACATTGAGGTATAACTCTATTAAGGTACCTAAGCCAAATATTGCCATGTTCCTATTACTGCCACCCGATCCAAAATCCTGCCATCGGTACTCTGTCGGCCGGTATCCGTACTAAACCTTTCTACGTGTTGAGATTAACCAATCCAACGCAATAGAAAAGTGCCCAGTCTGCCCGCATCACCCTAGTGAGAACCACTGTTTATTTTCAACCTCGCTATAAAAATATTCACGTGTTATCGAGTTCGTATCGGCTTACCAGCCGAGATAAATTGTGCAAAAAATTACATAAGGTAAGTTCCAAAGCACATGTTTTGTTATAATAGGGTTTTTTTATGTTTAATATTAAGGTGTTTCTTGAACTAGGCAGTTCTTCAGTAGATCCACGGGTGCCTATTATTGCCATCCATATATAGACCAAATATTGCCATGGCAATATTTGGTACATATAATTTTTTTTTAATATAATTTTTTTGGCTTATGTAAATAAATTTATCATAATAAATGAATTGTGATCAACAAACTAAAATTGATAATATTTTATTCACCAAAGCAACTAGATTGCAGTTACTGAATGATGGCAATATTAGGCACCTAAACATTTTTCCAATAATTATGGATTATTGCTTTCAATAAAAATTATTTTTTTATAGATGCCAAAGAAGAAGAGGGCTGAGTGGTCGGAGGATGATCTTAAAAAAGCTTTTTACAGTGTTTATATCCATGTTCCCACTATTGCCACTACATGGCAAAATTTGGGACACATGTTCCAAATATTGTCATTTTACAATGTTTTTAAAAAGTCCTCTTAAAAAAAAATAATATTGGAATGAAAAATATTTGGTATGCCTTTCCACTAGAAAACATAGAATAGAAAACTTTCCCTAATTTACAGGTAGTTTTAGCTAAAAATGGTGAAAAAAAAAATTAAAATTCCTTAGGGTGGCAATATTTGGCTTACTTAATTAATAATTATGTTCATTATACAATTCATCAGTTATATATTGAGAAGGAATGAAATGACATGTTATAAAAACTAACAATATTATTTGTCAACGATGAAAGGACTAGCAGAGAACAAAGTTCAGAGCAACCACACAGTGTGATTTCATCAAAGTTGAATAGCTTTCCTAAAGCGTAATTCTTTTTGGCGCTCTTGTACTATAGTATTATTTGTTTCAAGGATATTGTTACGCGACAAGAATGGCAACTGGCTTGTGGTAGAGGAAGGGGATTGATGAAAATTAGAACATTTGTTAATTCAAAATATTTTTCTAGAATATATACATATTGAATAAAAGATTGAAACGTAGTACACTCTATTTGGTTAGTTTATCAATTTAATGAATGATTTTTCGATAATTCATCAGTATACTTAGTTCTGGATAATAGCTATCGTATCAAATATATTTTGCAATCTAATTGCTGAGAATATAAAAAGTTGTCAAGGGGTATTGGGTGACTGAAAAAAATGCTGTATACATGAGAATGTTTTGATGAAGTTTCAAATTATACATCGAAAATAATAATTAAAATGCTGAATTATAATTAGCCTTACATAATAAAGGTAATTAATACATTTGAATAATAATATGATATCGAAAGATATTATCTAGAGGTATTACAGAAAATTCTTTATTATTCAATGTCTTTCAAAATACATAAATTAATTTCTTATTTTCTAATAACTTTGGATGTGATCCTTTGTAATGGATAAATAATGATTTCACAGATTTCTTCATTTACAGTTCCATTCAAAATGTTCCAATGAAACTCCTTCACTGATGAATCCCTTATTTGACCTCATTATTTCTTGGCAAGATGAAATTTCTGTTCCAAACAAATGGGGTTTACATATAATGTCCGAACAGATGTCTGATTAGTCAAAAAGTGAAGTGATTTTTCAATAAACTGCTTCATTATATTCTTTTAATTTGGATTTAGGAACTAGCAACGGTGGAAAGTGAACTTTGTCGCTTGTCAGTTTTCATTAATCCGCTTGTCAGAATCTTCGAAATCGACTCTAGTGGCACCATCGTTAATAAAGTGAAGTAGTACATAAAGTACGTGATTTGACAGTTCTAGATCCATTTTTCGGCCGAAAATTTTAACAGGAATTAGCAGGCAGTGTCGACACCTTGTTATTCTATGCATCTTGGTCTAGTCAATAAGTGCTTTATAGGTCAAAATTTTTGCGTATTCTCCGAAAATTATGATTGAGGTGTCATTCGATTCAGAATGGCATGTAGATAGTTTTTTAGAAAATACTAAGCCCGCTCGCAAAAATTGCAATAGTTATAAATAATTCAGTGAAAAAAATGGAAGGAAGTTTAGGTTTTCGCCAATGTCTCAAAAACTATTTGAGATAATTCAAATTTGAGATTCAAATAGAGGAGGAGATTTCATAGAAAAAAGTCCCAACTGCTGGAACTGTAGGACCAATATTTATAATTTTCCTAGAGGGTTGAAAATACCTCCGCATACGGGTACTCTTATTTAAACTTATTAAATATGAAAATAAAAAATTGAAAAAATCCGTGGTCCAAAAATGTTTATTGCGATTTTTCAATTAGTTATCCATTAGTTAATTAACAATTTTTTGTAGCACGAACCTTAAAATTTGCTAGTACGCTAACTGTTAAACTATTAATCTGAGATTTTTTTCCTTTCGTGGAACTATTTTTCGAAGGTCTTTGAACAGATTCCTATTCGAAATTTTTGAAAATTGTTTATTTTCATTTTGTTATGAACAGTTTAATGAAGTGAAAAATTATTAAGCTTCAATTTATAATATTACTGTTGATCCGTTTTCTTAGTATCAGAAACTACTCAAAAATGATTTTTAATAATTATTATCTCCTATTGTTTAAAAAATTGTTATAAACCAATGCGTTGTTTTTGAGATAATTTAAAATATTCTTTTGCAACATAATTGAAGCTTTATAATGTTTCACGCAAGTAAATTGTTAATAACAAATCGAAAACTAACAGTTTTTCAAATTTTCCAACGGCAATCTATTCCAAGACCTTTGAAAAATAGCTCCACGAAAGGAAAAAACAATTATCGAACTCGCATTTTTTTTCAAATTTGAATGATCTCAGATAGTTTTTGAGATATTGGCAAAAACCAAACCCTTCTTTTTTTTTTCACTTAATTTTTTATAACTATTGCAATTTTTGCGAGCGGCGTTAGCATTTTCTCAAAAACTATCTACATGCAGTTCTGAATCGAATGACACCCCAATCATAATTTTCGGAGAATACGAAAAAATTTTGAACTAAAAAGCACTTGTTCACTAGACTATAATGTGATGCGAAAGATATTCATGATTAGCCGGTGGTATTATAAACTTCGAACATCTCTTCATATTCTTTGATCTACATCCCAAACATCCAGGACCGTAAGGGAAATTAAGGAAAAGTCAGATATACTAAATATTTTCCCAGGAAAGCAGCTGCAATGTCTTGATTCTAGAATTGTATTTTCCCTATAACAAGAACGGCCGAACGACCGGCCGGCCGGACAGACAGAATCGAATTTGACCTGGAATTCTTCATCAGGGACTCGAACCCAATAGCCTGAGACCATTTTCGGCAAATAAATCGAAGATTTTCCCTAGAACATGAGCCTAAAAAATATTTATTTTGCTGCTGAATCATTCCGCAGGTTGTTACATATTTAAGGTAAAAAAAAAACAATTTTCATTTCTCCATGTATAATGACCAAACCAACCATAGTTTTGGAAAACTAAAATCAGTGTAATTTTCTAAGACACAGAGCTACATTTTGGTAAAAAGTTCACCAAAATCGAGCAGAAATGAAAAAAGTTGCGGTGATATCAAAATGACTCAAATAATTCTAGTCCGGAATTTATTGCCGGGGAGTGTATTTCCAAAAGGAATTATAAGAAATTTGTTATGCTGGATTTTAAAAATTCTTTATGGGAAAGTACCAGAAAGAACAGAGCGTATTAACATTGGACCGAATAATCTACATCAAACCATTTCGGAAGGTTCCGTCGCCCTTGCGAAGGAATTGAACATTCCATATATTTATCAGTAACCGTTTTCGTGCTTCTTTCACCTATACGAGTCTGCTCATCAGCGAACATAAAAGTTAAAGGCCATTTTTATGATACTCCCCATATGGCCGTTTTTATTTCCGTAATACCCTCTGTCATAACGACGCTCAACTTGTTTCAGCGAAGTCCTCCATTTTTCGTGAAATGCAAACGCGACCCCCATTATTTCTGATAAATTGTCCGATGACCCTGTCGATAACATTCTATCATCTCGATATACAGGGTGAGTCTTTGACCACTGCATTAATTTTAACCAAAGATTCCTCTCATCAAATGAAACACTTTTTTCCTTTACCATTTTTCCAGATTCGGCTCAGGTAAAACGTTACAAGCGTTTAAAGATTTCACAATGTGCTAATACACTCCCGCATATAAATTATCTATGACATTGTTGGCGGACGAGAATAAGGCATGGTAACGTGGTTTACAGCTTGATTCGGGATTCCAACGCTCAGGGACGGATCCATAAAAGTAGTGAAATTTCTGGAGTTTTCCATTTTAAAACATTCAATGAAGAATATCTCGAAAACGGTGCGTTTAAGGAGAAATGATGAAGAATAATATAATGTTCTAAAACGATGGAATATTCTTGAAATGACTCAAGAAAAACTTTATATGCTTTCTTTATGTTATTTCGTTTAGTTTTATGAATCCACAAGTCCATAACTAGAAAACGAGTAGAAGTAGAAAATAACTAATATTTGGAAAATATGTATCATAGTTATAGGAAACTTTACGCCAACATTCATTTTATTCGAAAAAAGGATGTCAAAGCTACAAAATAAAAACTGATATTTTTTCAAAATTTCAACAGCCTGTATCTTTTTACCTGAGCTGAATTTGGAAAAATGTTAAGGGAAAAAAGTGTTTCATTTGATGAGAGGAATCTTTGGTTAAAATTAATGCAGTGGTCAAAGACTCACCCTGTATAAGGTCGTTTGTGCATAATCGGTCCATCGGTTTCGGAGTTATACCCATCACCTGGAATATTATTTCCTCGATAACTCAAAAAATATAGAATCGTTCGAATTGAAGCTTGGTAACTGGTTGTAGAATATCGACATAAAGACGTGTGTAAAATTTTGTGACAACCGTACCCCTAGTTCTGAGTTCATAGTCAGAATTAGGTATAATTTCGAGTTTAAAGAATTAAACAAAAAAAATATATATATCTCAAGTGGCCCTTCTACGACGTCGTAGGTTTCCTGTTTATATACTCATGGGTTCATAACACTAAAAAGAAAGGATATAAAGTTTAGCTTGAGTTATTTCAAGAATATTCAATCATTTTAGAAAATTAAATTATTCTTCATTATTTCTCCTTAAACGTTTTCGAGATATTTTTCATTGAATGTTATTAAATCTGATATTCCAAAAATTTCACTACTTGTACTTTTATGGATTCGTCCCTGGGCGTTGGAATCCCGAATCAAGTTGTTAATCAATCCGAATCTGGAAAAGGGGCAATCCATTCTGTATTCGACAGGAAATGAAGTGAGAAATGAAAATGAATTTAGCCGAAAGTTGAAGTCACGCAAAGAGCGGTCAAAAAAATTTCCCTAGCAGGCGAGCACATGAGAACCACAACACCACGCGAGTTTAGAATCACTGAGCAAATATCCATTCGTAAATTGAATCAGGGAGAAAAGGCAAACCGAATCTGCCTAATATACTTTCCATCTGAAAATTCGGAGCGAAGCTTTCAGAAAAATTGCTGACAAAGTGAATATGATAATGGAAACGATTTCCGTCGTGTTGCAAAAACAGGAGTGAGTCTATCACATACATTTGGTCGGTCTGAAAACAGTGTGAAAAATGGACATCTGTTAGGTAAAACCAGAATGATTTTCCTGGTGGTATTCACGTTTGAAACGATAAACATTATTTCTTCTATGGATTTCATCAGGTATATTGAAAATGTTTGGAATTTAGCAATCTCTAACTCTACGTCATACTGATCATGATTGTAATCATTAAAGGATACTGTGGGATATTAAATGGTTTCTTTCTGGGTTTTCGCTCCCAAACTCTGAAAAATATCTATTAAATAAAAAAATTATTATTTTGTGATTTGCTTCTGCGTAAAAAACACAAGAGATTTGTCAGAAGCAATCAATCGAACAATGTTGCCTAACAAACAATTACGAAACAAGATCAACGATGAAACAACTACATCGTAACGTATCGGAGTCTATATCAGACTCCTTCGTCAGACACTTAATGAAAATCTTCAGAATTATCATTTGAATGATTGCTGTTCCGAAATTTGAGAATTGTCACATTGACAATACTCATTTGAAAATCATAGTAACATAGTTTTACATCGCATAGAAATTTCCAAGTTCCAACTCCTTTTTTAATAAATTCAGCCAAATATGGTCAATACTAATTTAGCAATTTGCAAAATTGCATTCTCTGTTCAACAAAATACAAATACAACTCCTTAAGTTTCCTTTTAATATAATCAGTTTCTGTCATCAAAATCTTTGTATTACTCCAATTCCATCATGTGATCTCCTTGGATTGTACCTACATACATGCTCTGCTCTTTTTGATTTATGTGTGTCTCTATTTCTTAAGTTGTTCTTATGTTGCGACTTTCTTACTTCTAGTGGTCTTGATGTTTCTCCTGTGTACGATTTACCACAAATACAAGAAATATTATTTACACAGTTTTTTTATTTTTGTTTTTCATTAATGGATTTTGTCTTTGTTAATAAAGACAGATCATTTTGTGTTTTGAAGTCGGTTCTTATATTGAACTTAGAACCGATTCTTCTGATTTTTTCAGCTTCATATTCAACAGATTGGGTTGCTGTTCTTGTTCATTATTCTGTTGTACTTGATTTGATTATTTGTTATTTTATTAGAAGCCCTTCTATCTAGATTCCTGATTGATATTGCCTATTTATGAATTTCCTCGGATATCCATTATCTTCAATTTTGAATTTCCAGACTAGAACAAATTAGGTTAGCTCTATCGTAAAGGGTTTTTCTATACCCCTTTCCACACTAAGTTGATTGTTCGAATAGAAATTTAAATATCTATTTGTATGTGTCTGCTTCCTGAAGACACTCGTTTCAAAATGGTTCGGAGACTTAATTATCGAAACATCTAGAAAATAAAGCTGATTATTTTTCTCTATTTCCAAAGTGAATTTTATTGTAGGTTCCTTTGAATTTATGAAATCGAAAGATTTGACTAACTCTTCTCTACCATGTTTCCAAATTACAAATATATCGTCAACATAATTATCACCACCAAGCTTTTGGTTTCAACAAATATGTATCCACAAATTTTTCTTAAACATTTTCATGAATATATTACTCATGACAGGTGATAAAGACGAACCCATTGCCATTCCCGAATTTTGTCGATATAAACATCTCTTATAGTTGGAAATAGGTGGTATTCAAACATACATCAAGCATTTCCATAATATAATTAGCCTTTTGAATCTTCAATCAACGAGTGATCATTTTCTAATTTCGTTCGAACTATTTGAAGCGACTTATCGACAGGAACATTGGGGAACACACTAACAACATCAAAACTTACTAGAAGAGCTTCTAATAAAATAAAAAATAATCAGGTACATCAGAATAATTAACAAGAACAGCAACCCAATATGTTGAATGTGATCCCTTATGTTCGTGGCTTTTCTGAAAAAATCAGAAGTATTGGTTCTAAGTTCATTATAAGAACCTTCTTCAAAACACAAAACGATCTTATAGGTCTTTATTGACAGAGACAAAACCCATTAATGAAAAACAAAAATCAAAAAACTGTGTTGATAATATTTCTTGTATTTGTGGTAAATCGTACACAGGAGAAACATCAAGACCACTAGAAGTAAGAAAGTCAGAGCATAAGAATAACTTGAGAAATAGAGACATACAGAAATAAAAAATAGCAGAACATGTATATGTACAATTCAAGGAGATCACATGATGGATTTGAGTAATATACAAAGATTCTGATGACAGAATCTGATTTCATTAAAAGAAAACTAAGGAGTCAAATTGTATTTTGTTGAACAGAGAATGCAATTTTGCAAATTGCTCAATTGATGGTATTGACCATATTTGGCTGAATTTATTAAACAGGAGTTGAAACTTGGAAATTTCTATGCAAAGTAAAACTATGTTACTATGATTTTTAAATACTGTCAATGTGACGATTCTCGAATTTCAGAATAGCAATCAACAAAGAATAATTCTGAAGATTTTCGTTTAGTGTCTGATGAAGCAGTCTGATATAGAATCCGAAACGTTACGATGTAGTTGTTTCATCGTTGATGTCTTCGTAGAGGAAGGGATCATAAATTTAACTCCCAGTATGTGGCCACAGCTCATTTCTCTTCAGTACGCTTTCGATACCAAATCCAGCTTATCCATTAAGTTGGAAAAACACGGCAACCATTTAATTCCAGTTCGTAGGAGGACCGTCGGATACCCGCCAAACTTTTTAAATTCAGTTCGGTGTCCGTAAGGTGTGATAGATCTTTTAATTCGACAGATCGCAAGGGACGTTGGTGATGGAAATCATATTCCAATACTCAAAATATTACATGTAGCTGAATGTACTGAAGTTTTACTGTTGTATCGAATCAATATCTACATCGATTGCTCTGGAACCTTTAAATCGTTCTATTTTGTGTTCACTGTGGACTAATTATGAACACTACAGACGTAACTACACTCTTGTCTACTACAGTTTTTGCCGTCCGACATATGTTTCGGAAACAAAGTTTCTCTATTTCAGTATCATAATCAGTTCATTACAGCACTAAAAACAGTGCTGTAATGAACTCATTCCCGCATTGTTTCTAGTTATATTTTTCGTTTTGTAGTAGTCAGCACTGACATTCGATCCTATCAAATTACAACACACGTCATTATTATATATTATGTTTGTTGATAATTTTCTGAAGTAGTTGATGACTATACCCGTTTCTCTCGGCAATTCGATAAATCATTTTTCTCTATTTCAGTATCGTAATGAGTCCATTCCAGCACTCAAAACAGTGCTGGAATGAACTCAATCCCGCATTGTTTCTAGTTATATTTTTCGTTTTGTTGTAGTCAGCACTGACATTCGATCCTATAAAATATCAACACACGTCAGTTGTCAATATAATATAATCCGGATGAAGTGAAATAATAGTTGAGAGGAAAAGTATTATTTTCATTAAAAAATAAGGTACTAGAGATTTCCTTCTTGCTAATTTTGAATCATTCATGCTATTAGGAAACTGTTTTAAATCTGATATCTATGCCCTACGTACGTTTCAAATTCAAATTCCGTAATCTGTCAACTTTTGTAACAGTCACACCAACTACCAAGATAGAATACAAAAGTCACTATAGGATGTAAAGTCTGAATTTTTCATTAAATTTCAACAGTATTTTACAAAACTTGCCTGAAATAGAGAAAATATCGTCTAATACTCGTCGCAGAAGGCAATTCTAACACTCATTGGCAATTTCGCATTCGTGTTTTAATAGGAGCCCATTCTGCAACTTGTTTTAGAATATACTATTCTTGCTTTGTTGAAGTTTACATTAAATAACGAGGAGGAAATGTAAGCTCGCTGTTTTATGTGACCAGGGAGCTACCGAATCAGACGAAATGTAAATAGAATTAGTAGATTAGAAGAATTAGTAGGTTTTCTAAAATGTCAAAACTAACTAAATTTGAGTTATCGTTAGATACTTTCAAATCGACAGATCGCAAGAGAAGTTGGTGCTGGAAATCATTTTCCAATACTCAAAATATTACATGTAGCTGGATGTACAGAAGTTTTTACTGTTGCATTGAATCAATATCTACCTCGAAATCTAAATCGAGCTCTGGAACCTTTCAATTGGATTAAAGTAAATCGATCATGGTAGTTCAATTTCGATAGATAATCTGATTTATGACCTATAGCTATTAGCTGCGGAGCCTCGAAATGACAAAAATATGAGTTTACCTGACGTGTACACTGTACAGAACGGCGTCATGGAATTCAGAGCAATTTATTTATTATCGAAAGTTGGGGAATTATCAGAAAAATAACTGCCACCACAGCAAAAACTAATTAAAACATGAAGATACGATGATGGATATATATATTGTAGGATGATGACATTATTTTTTAATTCTTTCATAATATGAAAGAATTAAAAAAAAATGTTTAAGCACTGACGTGAAGTCAGGATCTTTTGCGCGTATGTTCTGTTGTCCATTCTCCTGTATTTGATAATCTTAATGGAATTTACCATGGTAAATAATAACCAAATTTCAGATTGATATAACTCCAAAACCATTTGGCCGATTATGCTAATTAACGAACTTAAATGTCACATTCAGATGCTCAATCTACCCTGAAAACTGCGCTATTTATTTCCGTTCTCTAGGTATCGTGATATACATAATATTTTTTCGTAACTTTTTAAAACTTTTCTAGTGGTACGATCCTCGCAAAATTTTACATATGTCTTCAAGTCGATATTCTACAACTAGTTACTTAGCTTTAATTCGATCGAGTCTATATTTTTTGAATTATCGAGGAAATAATATTCCAGGTGGGTATGGTACCATACGCTAATGTTAGTAGTATATCAATCCCATAGCCTTGTTGATATATATAAAAATCCTATAGTATAATATTGTAAAACTTTGGTCAAATGTTTGCTATACTTTAATTATTTTAGTCCCACCTAATGATCGGCGAGAACTAAATATCTAGAATAAAAAAGTGGGAAAGCTCTGTGGACAGGCACTTTGGCGCTCTTGTTCAAAATTTGACAAATCATAACTCCGAAAGTATTGGTTTCTCAGAGTTGGAAATAATATCAATGGGTTATTATGACACAACTACATCATAAAATAAATTAAATTCAAAAAAGTGTCATTTCAAAAAACAAAAAACAGGAGTGCCAAAAATTATCAATCCGAAACCACCAGACACCTATTCTACCCAATATCGAACTTATCCGAGATATTTATTCCTCAAATCTACTCTTAAAATTATATTACATCAATTGAAACTTAGCCAATATTCCAGGGTTGTTTTTACTGGAGATATTCTGAACCCAATTTGATTAACTCATCAAAGAATATATTTCCATCATCATATGGATTATACAAGGGCATTATATTATCATTATTAAAAGGATTCTTTCTGGGTTTTCTCTCCCAAACTCTGAAAAATATCTATAAAATAAAAATTAATTAATTGTGATTTGCTTCTGCGTAAGAAATACAAGATATTTGTCATAAGCAATCAATCGAACAATGATGCCTAACAAACAATAACGAAACCACATCAACGCAGAAACAACTATATCGTAACGTTTCGGAGTCTATATCAGACTCCTTCGTCAACTCTCGAATTTCACAATAACTATCAACAAAATAATTCTAAAGATTTTAGTTAAGCGTCTGACGAAGGAGTCTGACATAGACTCCGAAACGTTACGATATAGTCGTTTCTTCGTTGATGTTGTTTCGTTGTTGTTTGTTAGGCAACATTGTTCACTTGATTGCTTCTGACAAATTTCTTACGCAGAAGTAAATCACAAAATAATTAATTTTTATTAAATAGATATTTTTCAGAGTTTGGGAGAGAAAACCCAGAAAGAAACCTTTTAATAATGAGTATATCTCTCTGTTCCAAGGAATCAGACCGCCAAAAATTATTTATAAAATAATAATAATAATTAAATTTGAACAACTTGAACGTATTGATACGAGCGAACAGAAGTTTTGAGACAATTAAAATTACTCCTCATGCCAAATATCCGAATAGTATTTCCAGATGCAAGAAACACTTCTTTAGGAGAGTGAAATAGCACCCTCGTCCTTCTCAGGGTCCTTGAAATGACTATCTTGCGGTAGCCCAACGTCAAGGACTGTCGATTGATTTTCATTTCTAGCACAAAGGACTCTCAGCAAAAGCAATTACGACTTGCTAATTTGATATTCCACGGTAAATCCAGCAGGATTTGGGACTATGTGGTCGCTTGTTTTCAAGGTGTTCATTCTCGAGAACAAGGAAAGGGTTGAAGATTATTGCATAAATTTAAACCCTCCTATCCGGAATCTTCGACGATAATCAATGAGTGGATGGAATATTATTCGTCTATTGTTATAAGTGTAGATTTATACCAAAGTAATTATTATCAGAAAGTATCTGATATAAGAGATCCAATCTATAAATCATCACATCAAAGGCAGAACCGACTAGGGCTTCACACGAGACGAGAATACAATTCCAAAAACTTAAGACTCGTTTAAGTCTTGGTCTCGTCTCGCTCAAAAAAATGGGTTCAAGCCCTGTGGACAGGAGCTTTCTGGCGCTCTAGTTCAAACAGACAAATTATATCTCCGAAAGTATTGGTTTCTCTGAGTTGGGAATTATATCAATGTATACATATGATAGAGCTGCATCATGAAGGAAATTCAATTCAAATAACAGTTTATTTATCAAGATTAAATGAGCAATCATGAGAATGAGAACTGCACCATGGAAGAAATCGAATTAAATCTGGCCAATTTTGCCCAATAACGAACTTAACCGAGATATTCATCTCTCTAACCTACTCTGAAAATTTCAACTATCTAGCTCATTCCGTTCGAGAGTTATTGTGGAAAAACATATTTTAAATTTTCAATTTTTTTTTTTACACTTTGCGGTAATCTGGTCGATACAAACTTCACGAGTATTTCAACCCCAATATTTTTGAAGTTACAATTTTCCCTTCTGTCAAGTTGACATTATGAAAATTCATACAAGGAATAATTATATCAATCTGTGAAATACGATTTACATTGAAATTTTGAAAAATCATATCTCCGAAAGTATTAGCTTGTTAGAGTTAAAAATGATATGAATGGATTCTTATGATAAAACTGCTTATTAAAAATTATTTAATTTGGAATTTGTTAATGTGAAAAAAAATTTTTTTTTTATTACTCCGAAACCTTCTGTCCGATTTTGCCCAGTAACGAACTTAGCCGAGATATTTATCCCCCAAACCTACTCTGAAAATTTCAACTCTCTAGCTCATTCCGTTCGAGAGTTATCGTGCCTACGGCCGGACCGGCCGGCCGGACCGGCCGGCCGGACCGGCCGGCCGGACGGCCGGACAGAATGAATTTCCACCATGGATTCTTCATCAGTGAGTCGAACCAAATCGTTTAAGACCATTTTCATCGAAAAATTCGAAAATTACAGACATTTGGGCAAATTGATAAGCACTCAGTTCCGAGGAACTAGAGCGCCAAAAAGGGGGAAAGCCCTTTGGCTGGAGCTTTGGTGCTCATGTTCAATCTTTGACGAATCATATCTCCAAAAGTATTGGTTTCTCAGAGTTGGGAATGATATCAACATGAGGGAAATTAAATTCGAATAAGAGCGCCAAAAACCACGAACTTGTCCGAGATATTCATTCCTCAAATCTGAAAATTATATTAAATCAATTGAAACTTAGCCAATATTTCAGTATTGTTTTTACTGGAGCTATTCTGAAGCCATTCTGATAAACTTACCAAAGTATATATTTCCAACATCATATGGATTATCCACGGGCATTTAAATATCACCAAAAAGTATAATATCATATTATAATCCTCATGATTCTACGATAGCTAAAATGAATTTGACTCTCTCTTATAGGAAAAGATGATATGTACGAGTATGAACACAGATTGTTGTTAGGCAACATTGTTCAATTGATTGCTTCTGACAAATATCTTGTGAATTTAGTGCTTGTGGCTTTTATTTGATGCAAATCCATATTAACTCAATGAAAATTTATGTATGATTTACACTTATTTATTCAATATTGTGACGCGTTTCGTCGACACAGCGACTTCATCAGAGTACATCATACTAAATTCTTAACAAGTTATTATCTCCCTATACCTAGATGACATGGACACAGAATCATTTAAAACTAATTACATGAGAAACTTATTTAACACAAATTACATAGTAGACTTATTTAAAACTAATTACATGAGATTTCACTGCTGGTTTCTTTGTACACATTAACAATAATTCATTCCTGATGCTTTTATAAATTGATTCTCTATTTGAATAGATTGAGTAACGGTGTAACCGTTATTTAGATTTAGATCTAATTGTTCATTAAATAAATTACCCGTATGTTTTTCCCTATTTATTTCGACCATTTCCCAGTAATTGAGTTGCGCACCTTTATTCAAATTGTGTAGAATTTTGAAATCCGGGTTAAACTTATGTCCTTCTGCTAATAAATGATTCGAATAATTTGAATTAATTTTGTTGTTTTTGTAGCTGTGATGATGTTCCTTTATTCTTATGCCAAATTTTCTACCAGTTTTTCCTATATATGATTTGTCCCAAGTCCCGCAATTTAATTGATAAACACCGGATTTATCTTCTTTAGTCCTTTTCGATTTATTGTTCTTTATGAGTTTGGCAAGGTTATTATTTGTCCGGAATGAGATATTCACCTGTCCATTCGAACATAAAGTCGCGGCGGTGTAACATACTATGTTACACCGGCTGATTAATATACCTTTATCTGAAGAAAATTATGGTACAGAATTAGAAATTATCGAACAAATAGCTGTGAACAATGGATATAACACAGAGTTAATCAGAAAAATGTAGACGAAAAAACAATTTAGAAAAGCAATTAGTTAAGTATTTCCAGAAATTAAGGATAAAAATAAAATATTCAATAGCTTAACATATTTTGGTACACCGGAGTCAACAACTTAAAAGGTTTCTTTAAAACCAACAGGTGAATATCTCATTCCGGACAAATAATAACCTTGCCAAACTCATAAAGAACAATAAATCGAAAAGGAATAAAGAAGATAAATCCGGTGTTTATCAATTAAATTGCGGGAGTTGTGACAAATCATATATAGGAAAAACTGGTAGAAATTTTGGCATAAGAATAAAGGAACATCATCACAGCTACAAAAACAACAAAATTAATTCAAATTATTCGAATCATTTATTAGCAGATGGACATAAGTTTAACCCGGATTTCAAAATTCTACACAATTTGAATAAAGGTGCGCAACTCAATTACTGGGAAATGGTCGAAATAAATAGGGAAAAACATACGGGTACTTTAGTTAATGAACAATTAGATCTAAATTTTTCACCTTTACTCAATCTATTCAAATAGAGAATCAATTTATAAAAGCATTAGGAATGAATTATTGTTAATGTGTACAAAGAAACCAGCAGTGAAATCTCATGTAATTAGTTTTAAATAAGTCTATTATGTAATTTGTTTTAAATAAGTTTCTCATGTAATTAGTTTTAAATGATTCTGTCCATGACCTCTAGGTATAGGGAGATAATAACTTGTTAAGAATTTAGTGTGATGTAGTCTGATGAAGTCGCTGTGTCGAAGAAACGCGTCACAATATTGAATAAATAAGTGTAATTTTTCATTGAGTAAATATCTTGTGTTTTTTTCGCAGAAGCAAATCACAAAATAATTTATTTTTTATTTTATAGATATTTTTCAGAGTTTGGGAGAGAAAACCCAGAAAAAAACCTTTCAATAATTATTCCATTTGGCTTTTCCACACTGTATAATCAGATAACAGTGAACGTTTAGCCCCTTTTGGCTCTTCTTAGCTCCGCCGGTGTGCTCGAATCCCTATAAACCATTATTATTTCCGTCCTCTCAATATAATCTGCATAGATTTGGGTTTTTCCCCCAAATTTTTCTTTTTCATTTTCGCTCGTATTACTTCCTACTTTAGATGCCGCAATTCGAAACCTTCATCTGACCCTAATCTACGTATGCTGCAGAACCTGCAACAGGAAATCAATTTCCGACTTCCGTGAAATATTTCCCCAGCCTTCATCGGCCGTACAAATCCTTTGCAATTTATGTTCCTACAAATTTCATGACAGGATGATTAAACACTGAACTTGTTAGAGAGTCAAATATTGCGGGCTTTGGCCGCAGAATAAATATGTTGGAAATGAGGAGATTTTGTCTTTTTCCGCAAAAAAGCAATTTTCGAGAAGTAGGAAATGATCAAATATATCATACCGAAGATGGACGATGGACATTTATTTTGTTACGTTGGATGAAACCGATATAGATTCAGCATGTTTTTTAGACATATCAGGCTCATAGATTTTTTTTTTCCTCAAAATCTGAAGAAAAATGGGTTCAAGCCCTGTGGACAGGAGCTTTCTGGCGCTCTAGTTCAAACAGACAAATTATATCTCCGAATGTATTGGTTTCTCAGAGTTGGGAATTATATCAATGTATTGTTATGATTGAACTGCATCATAAAGGAAATTCAATTCAGATAATAGTTTATTTATCAAGATTAAATGAGCAATCTGAGAATGAGAACTGCACCATGGAAGAAATCAAATTAAAATAGCTGAAATGAATTTGACTCTCTCTTATAGAACAGGATGAAATGTACGAGTATGAACACAGATCATATAATAAAGCTTAGATAGAATAATTATAGCATTCTGTGAAAACATAGAAGTACGATTCATTATTGAAATTTAGAAAAATCATACCTCCGAAAGTATTAGCTTGTTGGAGTTCAAAATGATATCGATGGATTTTAATGGTGAAACTGCATCTTAAATAAAAATTGAATTTGAAATTTGTTGCTTAAAAAAATTTTTTTTTTTCGTTACTCCGAAACCATCTGGCCTATTTTGCCCAATAACGAACTTAACCGAGATATTCATCTCCCTAACCTACTCTGAAAATTGATATAATATAATTTTCAGAGTGGATTTGAGTAAGTTCGTGGTTTTTGGCGCTCTTGTTGGCGCTCTAGTTCCTCGGAACTGAGTGCTTATCAATTTGCCCAAATGTCTGTAATTTTCGAATTTTTCGATGAAAATGGTCTTAAACGATTTGGTTCGACTCACTGATCAAGAATCCGTGGTCGAAATTCATTCTGTCCGGCCGGTCCGGCCGTCCGGCCGTAGGCACGATAACTCTCGAACGGAATGAGCTAGACAGTTGAAATTTTCAGAGTAGGTTTGGGGGATAAATATCTCGGCTAAGTTCGTTATTGGGCAAAATCGGACAGATGGTTTTGGAGTAACAAAAAAAAAAATTTTTTTTACAGAAAAAATTCCAAATTAAATTTTTTTTCAATAAGGAGTTTTACCATAAGAATCCATTCATATCATTTTTAACTCTAACAAACTGATACTTTCGGAGATATGATTTTTCAAAATTTCAATGATAGAATTATTCTGTGGCTATTCTATGAATTGTTATAACGTCAACTTTGACGTTGTCTCATTGTCATTCATTCCAGTAATTTGTTGGTTGATATTTTCATGCCGATGGTCAATCCATATGATGATGGGAATATGGTAATGGTAAGTTAATAACATTGTCATTCATTCCAGCAAACGTATAAATATGAGAATTATAATATATAATATCATAGTTTTTGTTGGTTGATATTTTCATGCCGATGGTCAATCCATATGATGATGGGAACGGTAATGGTAAGTTAATAATATTGAGTTAAGAATATCTCCACTAAAAACAAAACTGGAATTGAGGAATGAATATCTCGGATGAGTTCATTGTTGGGTAGAATTCGTCTATTGGTTTTGGATTGATAATTTTTGGCACTCTTGTTGAATTTAAATTCTTCTATGATGTTTGAATTCAATTTCTGCTAAGATGAAGTTCTAAATTTCAATAATGAATCGTACTTCTATGTTTTCATAGAATGCTATAATTATTCTATCTAAGCTTTATTATATGATCTGTGTTTATACTCGTACATTTCATCCTGTTCTATAAGAGAGAGTCAAATTCATTTCAGCTATTTTAATTTGGTTTCTTCCATGGTGCAGTTCTCAGTCTCAGATTGCTCATTTAATCTTGATAAAAAAACTATTATTTGAATTGAATTTCCTTTAGGATGCAGTTCTATTATATGAATACATTGATATAATTCCCAACTCTGAGAAACCAATACTTTCGGAGATATAATTTGTCTGTTTGAACTAGAGCGCCAGAAAGCTCCTGTCCACAGGGCTTGAACCCATTTTTGAATTTAATTTCTTTCATGATGCAGTTGCATCATATTTGAATTTAATTTCTTTCATGATGCAGTTGCATCATATTTGAATTTAATTTCTTTCATGATGCAGTTCTATCATAAGAATTCGTTGATATCATTCCCAACTCTGAGAAACCAAAACTATCGGAGATATGATTTGTCAAAGATTGAACAAGAGCGCCAAAGCTCCTGTCCACAGGGCTTTTTCACTTTTTTCGAGCCTTGGGCTCCCACCTGTGCATCATAAATGTAATCAACTTCCGGCAATTAGTATTAACTTTCTAACCATCAGTACTGAAGATTTACTCCTCATGGAAAATTCCGTCATATACTTCAAGACCGGATTTACGTCCAGTAGATTTATGTTCTACTGAGTTGATGGATAGTTGTAGGTTACAAACGGGATTAATTAATATATCACTGAGACAACTGTCAGAGTAAATCCGCCACTCCAAACAATCTACATCAATCTCCCGAAGGGGCTACCTCACATTCTTCCAATTATCGTTATAATTTCAACGAATAAACTGTTCTGAGAATACAAATATTGCTCCCTATGGGTGACTGTCCAGTATAAAGGGCGAATTATTACCACACAGATCAGGAGGCCGGAAGATGGATCGTTTATTCGGTGTAGATATTCATCATCCTAGAAGTTCAGATATTGAACAATGGATTTCGGAAGGCAATAGTTCATGCTGTTCCCGTCAACACTGAGTATTTGGATATCCGGCAAAAATGTGAAGGCAATGGTTGTGTCGCAATACTTCTGATTAGTTCTAACACAACACGTACATTTCATGGGAGACACAATGTTGTGTGTTGTATCGGGTTTGATTTTATTATTTTGTGCCTTGGAGATGATAAGTTGGTTCATGAGGCATTATGAAGTGAGAATCTGGAAAAACGACGTACATCAAGAAGATTCGTTATGACTTATGAGAATAAGGACAAATTTGTTTTGGCCGACGAAGGAAGTGGGTACATATGAATGTTCAATTTATTTTTTTGGGTGCCTACGTAATTGGGTACCCTCATTTAATCAATTTTTCCCGAAAATTTTGATGAGATATTTCGTCCATCGCCGACTTTGAAATTTTACATTTGTCAGTGAAGAATATTTCATTCAATTTTCTTTATTTGAAAAGGTTTTGAACAATTATCTGAATTAGATGAATGATATATGATTAATATATAAATGTTTTCAGTTCAGTAACCCTCACCATCAGAAGAAACAATGGTCAAAATTGAAAAAACTGGCAGCGCTACATCATTGACACCTGGTCTGGAAGAATTTTGTGTCGTGTTGGACCAGAAAGTGCTGCCTCAAAAATTCGATTGGTTTGTCGACAGTTTTGATTATTTCTTTAAGCTTCAGTAATCACTAAACATTTCTATAAAAATTTATTGTTTATTGTATTTTCACAAACTATATAAAATATATATAAAAAATTAAAATGTCTATTAGCTAATCTTCTTTTCATAGCCTTTCGGTGATTTATATGATATTGAGTTTCAAATTATAAAACGAACAATATCATATAAAACACCGAAAATGGTGTAAATTTCAACTAAATAATACCTACACCCCGAGGGTTTAAAACGCATCTGCTTCGGTGTTAAATAACACTGAACAAGATATTGCACACGCACTAGGTCAGTGCAAATTCACAATGAACTAAAGTTAAATCACACTAAACCAGTGCTAAATGCACTACGGTACTACGGGGCAAAATCACACCAAACTAGTGCTAAGCCACATTGATCTAGTGCTGCCTCACACTCATCCGAATGATAAATCTCAATCGCTCTGGTCTGAAAGCTGATTACTTATTATGGCAGAAAATACACCTGAAAGTCTGTGTTATTTAGAATGGTGCGAAATAACACTGAAAAGATCAGGATCTCTAAGGAAATCAGGCCGGTGTTAGCGGGTGTTGGCCGGTGTTGTAAAATTTCTTAGAGTGTATCTTTCTGCTTGTTGATAATTTTTTAAACTAGTTGATGACCGTGTCAGGTATTTTCTTGAATTTTCCCATGGTTGGCTGTTCATTTTCGCAGAACTCATCAGTATGTACGAAACTCTCATAAAAGTAACCGACACGTAAAGCCGAAAACACCTTTTTGAGCTGGATTATCGGTCTTTCGGGGAAAAGTGTCTTCAGGTTCAAATAGGGCTCAGAGGAAATTTCTGGAGAGCTCGAGTTCCCGGACTGTGCAGATTGGGGAATGAGGGGCTCGATCATTTTGCTCCTTTAACGTTTCAGATTAAAATTCATGCACTGAGAATGACGTCAGTTGTCCGCATTCCGGCGCACAGAATTAACCCCTGAAGCTTTGTTTAAGAAGCCGGAAGATCGGATAACGGACGAGGCTGACAGATGAGTTCCAGCAATTCAAATTTGGACAGATCTTTTCAATGATGGGTAAATAATTAATGAAAAATTGGATCAAGCCCTGTGGACAGGAGCTTTCTGGCGCTCTAGTTCAAACAGACAAATTATATCTCCGAAAGTATTGGTTTCTCAGAGTTGGGAATTATATCAATGTATTCTTATGATAGAACTGCATCATGAAGGAAATTCAATTCAAATAATAGTTTATTCATCAAGATTAAATGAGCAATCTGAGAATGAGAACTGCACCATGGAAGAAATCAAATTAAAATAGCTGAAATGAATTTGACTCTCTCTTATAGAACAGGATGACATGTACGAGTATGAACACAGATCATATAATAAAGCTTAGATAGAATAACTATAACATTCTGTGAAAACATAGAAGTACGATTCATTATTGAAATTTCGAAATATCATATCTCCGAAAGTAATAGCTTGTTGGAGTTGAAAATGATATCAATAGATTTTCATGGTGAAACTGCATCTTGAATAAAATTGAATTTGAAATTTTTTTTTCGTTACTCCGAAACCATCTGGCCTATTTTACCCAATAACGAACTTAACCGAGATATTCATCTCCCTAACCTACTCTGAAAATTTCAACTGCCTAGTTCATTCCGTTCGAGAGTTATTGTAAAACATTTTTTTTTAAATTTTCAAAGTTTTTTTTTTGACACTTTGCAGTAACCTGGTCAATACAAAACTTCACATGCGTATAAAGGTCATGATTCTACAATTTTATGCTAAATTTCAGATAGATCGAGTGATCGGTTTCGTAAATATTCATAAAAATTGTTTTTACTAAAATCGGCCATAACTCCGAAACCGCTTTATGGATTTCGCCCATTAACCAACTTGGCTGAGATATTTACGCTCCAAACCCACCTTGCGAATTTCAATCCTCTGGCTGGCCGGACCGGCCGGGCAGAATCGATTTCGGCATCGGATTCTTGATCAGTGAGTCGAACAAAATCGTTTGAGACCATTTTCAGCCAAAAATTTGAAAATTACAGACATTTGGGCAAATTGATAAGCACTCTGTTCCGAGGAACTAGAGCGCTTCTGCGAAACATTCTTGAAAGTTTTGTTTCCGGGGAGAACTTGAAACCTATTTTCGATTTAATCGAAATGATACATTCTTTGGAATTAAATTTCGACTGAGTAATATTCTCTTTATTTATATATTAGGTATAATTTCATATTAAAGAGTAATAGATTTATCCTCAGGCTACATTTACCTCGAACTCGAACCAGTCAAAAGGAAATATAAAGGAAATATAGATTAATTGTTTCCAGCTTGATGAAACCATGTAAATTGTTCCGAATCCTAGTTGATGTTCCAGTGGGAACATTAGTCTCTCATGGAATAGAGAAACGGGAGATATAATCAACAATTAATTGGTGATCAAACAAGTTTCCATAACTTGTAAGGGAATTGAATCAATTGAGTTAACAGAATGAGATTTCACCAATAGCAAATCGAATATTGATTTTCCATTATATTCAATAATGGTTGAATGAATGAATGGACCAACAAATAATTTGAATAATAAATATCAAATTTACAGTTCCTATAGATTTACAATGTAGAACACGGCCTGAAAATTAATTCGTGTCGACAGAATGCCACAGCAACTTTCATTATGATATATATCACTTATCTTTATTTTCTCGATTGAATGCCGGCATTTTGTTTCGGTATTATTAGAAATGTATTTGAATGATCACTTCTCATTACAATCGTAATCATGGATGTACCATCTATATTGAGTATATTCTGTGCAATCTTACTTGAAAAAGTTATTAAAATTGGTTCAAGCCCTGTGGACAGGAGCTTTGGCGCTCTTGTTCAAACTTATTCAAAATTATTGGTCTCTGGGAATAATATAAATGGATTTTTACGATATATATATTCTTTTGACTGAGAGCTGTATATGTGTTAGCAGAGGTTGGTGTAACGGGGTACCATACAATTCGACGTATGATACAAGAGCTTAGGGAAAAACCTCAGCAAAAAACCCTTTCTCCCCGTGAGTGTGGTGATTTGTAACTATTGTTTACAAAATTTGCTGAAATTTAAAAATATTGATGGGGATATATTTCTTCAATGTGGATTCCCTCGTCAAAAAACGGATAGGTTTCTCCAAGGTACCCGAAACTCAACCTGAAAAATGAAAAGACAAGAGGAGGAAACGAACAAAGTAAAAATAATACATAACCTTTCAAAAGTCTCCTCTCACAAAAATACTTCTCTGAAGGCGAATGGGATCTCGTGGAGAACAATCGCCTCCGCTAGTTTTCGAAGATATTCACTCCTGAAATCCCTTCAATATTTGAATTCAAAAATGATAATGTTGCTCGTTAGGCCAGGAGGGTCTCTTTCAAAACCAGGTCTGACCGGTCCAAGTCCAAGCGATGATTATTCAGAACTTCAGATGTTCGAAGCCCGCTACAGGGCCCTTTAGAAGGGCTATCATCTCCCATAGATATATATTTTACTTTATATTGTAAAAAAGAATGAAAAAATGCGATAGAACTGCGATAGAACTGCATCATGAAAGAAATTAAATTCAAACAGACAGATTCTCCCCAATAACGAACTTATGCGAGATATTGATTCCTCAAATCTACTCTGAAAATTATATTATATATCAATTAAAACTTAGACAATATTGCAGTTTTGTTTTTACTGGAGATATTCTGAACCAAATTTGATTATGTATCTTACCAAAGAATATATTTCCATCATCATATGGATTATCCACGGGCATTATATTATCACCTTAAAAGTATAATATCAAACCTATCATCCTCATAATTCTACGATAGCTGGGTTAGTTCATTCGTCATTTTGTATTCAATCATAATTTGTTTTCTAGAACAGGAGGTGTATATTATATCAAGAATAACGGACCAAAAATAATTTTGACATTTATCTCTCATAGCAAAATAAGATGACATGTATGAACACAGATCATATAATAATTCATAGATAGAATAATTAAGTACAGCATTCTGTGAAAACATAGAAGTAGGATATTAACAAAATATTTCTAACGAAATAAACTGAGATATTCATCTCCCAAGCCTAACTCATTCTGTTCGAGAGATATTGTAGAAACAAAATTTAAAATTTTTTATTTTTTTTTTACACGTTACTTCAACTTGATCAATACAAAACTTCGCATACACATAAGGGTCGTTAATCTACAATTTGATGCTAAATTTCAGACAGATCCAGTGATCGGTTTCGGAAATATTCATAAAAAATATTTTCAATAAAAACGACCATAACTCCGAAACCGCTTGGTGGATTTCGTCCGTTAACGAACTAGTCCGAGATATTTACGCTCCAAACCTACCCTTCAAATTTCAATCCTCTAGCTCCTTTGGTTCGGGAGTTATCGTGCCTACGGTCGTCCGGACATAATTGATTTCGACCACGGATTCTTGATCGGTGAGTCGAAACAAATCGCATAAGAATATTTTCATCCAAAAATTCGAAAATTACAGACATTTGGGAAAATCTGTTCCAAGGAACAAGAGCGCCAAACATGTGGGAAATCCCTGTCGACAGGAGCTTTGGCGCTGTTGTACAAACTTTGACAAATCATATCTCCGAAAGTATTGGTTTCTCTGAGTTGAGAATGATATCAGTGGATTCTTATGATAGAACTGCATCATACATTTCATTGCAGAGATAGAGGAAGAAATATTGTTTGCAGACATACCATACTGAATATGCTAGATACCGTCCCACACTGAAGCTAATCAGCGTCGGACATGGTTATTACTTGGATGGGTGACCACTTGGGAAAAGCGCATGCTGTAATCTTTTTTCAATTTGTCAATTGGGTATTGCTTTCTCAGAGTTGGTGCGATTGGCTCAGTGGTAGAGTAATTGACTTGGGAGCGGAAGCCCCAAGTTCAATTCCGAGGCTAGGAAAGAAATTTTCTAGTCACGGTAATCGCCACCATTCGCTGTTGGGTCAAAAATTAACAGTGCTGTGCCTGAGGTGGCGTAAGGACACAGTAACAAAGCCTACACAGAACACAACTGGTTCTCCTAACTCAGGGCAAGCTCTTAGAGCTTATGAGGGGTCTCCTTATGGAAGACCCAGGAGGATCAGTATAATAATAATAATAATAATAATAATAATAATATCAATGGATTCTTATGTTAGAACCCATCTTAATAGTTATTGTACCAAGGACGAAAAACGGTCTTATTACCTCTACATACTTTTATCAATTTCCGACCTCTTAAATAATTTCTCAGTAGCAAATGACATTTATTCTCACATGCACTTATGTTTGTAATTAACTGTATCATGCCGTAATCATAGTGACCACAGCGAATGATAGTTACTCTTACAGACACTTATACTCCATTCACTTTTATGAAGTCTCCCGGTTGGCCATGGAATTTAAAGACATTTCACCGTGTATATTGTGAAAATGTTACGTTATGCTCATTTTCCTAGCAGATAACTACGCAACGTTGTCCCCTCTACATAGAAGTCGTAGTAATTACGTGTTTTTCACAATGTGAATTTTCTTGGGAAATATAATGAATATGATGTTAATCGAATGCAGCAATTCCAAACACCTGGCGCCTTTCAAGAAAATGTTTCCTTTGTTGTTACTATGGAAATATTTCACGTATAGAATGTGGTTGGAAGATTCAGTTAGGCTATTTTTTTGTGCGAAAATCAAGAATCAAGTGTCGATTTTTTAATGAAAAAAAATTGGTTCAAGCACTGACGTGAAGTCAGAAGCTTTTGCGCGTATGTTCTATTGTCCATTCTCCTGTATTGGACACTCTTCTTAATCGAATTTACCAGGATGAATTCTATTGTCTATTCTCCTGTATTGGACACTCTTCTCAATCGAATTCACCATGATGAATTCTATTGTCCATATGGACAATAGAATTCATCATGGTGAATTCGATTAAGAAGAGAGTGTCCAATAAAGGAGAATAGACAATAGAATTCATCATGGTAAATTCGATTAAGAAGAGTGTCCAATACAGGAGAATGGACAATAGAACATACGCGCAAAAGCTTCTGACTTCACGTCAGTGCTTGAACCAATTTTTCACTCTTATCTTCACTTATCCTCAAGTTTCAGCTCCCAAAACGGTCCAAGACTGCCCTTTTGGTCCAAAAAAATATCAAACCTCGTCTCTCATTACGTATAATTTGTGACGTTTCTATGGTCGAATTTACAAAGGAAAAATTCCCCAACTCAAAACCTCCAGAACTTGTATCGTTTTCGTATATTTAGACTTACCTTAGGTAAAGGAAAAGCAGGAAACGGATGATTCGATATTTCTCCTCCATCTCGAGCCCCGTTCTTCGAGCGGAGATTATTTTCTTTTCGAGTTCTAGGCTAATCCTTGTAGGCACCTCGCCTTCGGTACCTACCTCTCATGAATTTTCTCATTTTCACATTTCCAGATCGTATATCGACGCGTGGCGGTTTATAGGAGGGTTTTTCGCCCTTTTCGCCATTTTCTTCAAGTTTCACGCCCCAAAAAGGCCTAAATCGTCAGTTTCGCTTTCGAAAATTTCCGACCCCGTCTCTCGAATTAATTCTGACGTTTCTCGGATTGACTTTTTGAATGGAAAATCGTCGGACTCAAAACCTCCGAAACTTGTATTGAATTAGTATATTTAGGCTCAACCTAGAAGAACGAAATTTGGGAAAAACACAAATCGATTCGTCTTCTTCGACCCGACGGCAAAAGTCCGGGTCGAGGGATCGTTTCTTCGGAGCCTTACGCTACACCAAATCGGTACTACTCAACTCGCACAAGAATGCTCGAATCTCCAACAATATTTAACCGATCGTATTAAAACTTGAAACTTGGCAGTAGAGTTAGGTTATGAAGGCTCTTGCAAAATTTCATGAATTTCAAACGAATAGTTACTGATATATAAGATTTTTTTTTTTTATTTTTAATGATTTATTAAAAATTTTCTACAAATGCTACCCTCACCAAATTTTGCAAACATTTTCGCGTTGGCATTCTACAACTAATAACAATGTTTGAATTCCATCGGTTCGGTATTTTTCGAGTTAATGAGGAACAAAAAACCACCAAATTTCAGACAATTTCAGATTGCTATAACTCTAAAACCGTTAGACCGATTATGCTCATAATTGAACTGAAATGTTGCGTTCTGGTGCACATCCTAACCTGAAAATTTCAAGCCGCTATCTCATTCCGTTCGCAAGTTATCGTGACAACAAAAATATTTTTTAATAATTTTTTTAAAATTTTCTAGCCATACGATTCGCACAAAATTTCACGAACGTGCTTAGGGTCATATTCTACAACTACCCACCAAGTTTCAATTTGATCGGATTCATATTGGTTGAAAACAAAATTATTACTCGGAAACCACTGGGCCGATTATGCCCATTAACGAACTTGTCCGTCGTATTGGGATGCGCCACCTACCCTGAAAATTTCAAGTTGCTAGCTCTTTTCGTTCTCAAGTTATCGTGGCAACGGCCGGCCGGACGGCCGGCCGGACAGAATCAAATTTGACCTCGAATTCTTCATTGGGGAGTCGAACTTAACCGTTTGAGACCATTTTTTTCAAAAAATTCGAAAGTTACAGACATTTGGGCAAAACTATAACGCGTATGTTCCCCAGAACATACGCGCAATAATGGATACAGTAGTCCGTTACTTTGTGATAGTTCATTTGAAAAAATAATAGAAGTACCTGAATAACCCGACAGGAAAGCTCCTAAACGAACAGACGTACCACTTTTCGAAATTCTCAAGAAATAAGCCTACAGCAGACATTTAAATACCTTGTTGAACCACTTGAAATACATCAGTATCAAAATGTACTAGTACTACGAAACCCGAGTCACTGTTAAACCGTAATGAAATAGAGTGATAGAATAGGAAACTAAGTAAACTGCTCCACAAGAGTTAGGGATATCATATTAAGTTATTCACAGGGGCGTAAAATTTTAAAGACAATATCAAAAACATGATCAAATGCCAATAAAAACTTATTAATTCGATTTGAATGCATATTTTCACCATCTGGTCGTCTTTTTTCTTGAGTTTGGCAGCTTTTCACATTATTCGTAAGATTTAGCATTTTAATATGCAGTAAATTTATTTTCAGTCTCTTAGCGATATCGAACTTAGTAAATTTCACGAGCTTCTTAAGATGCCAAGGCGGAAATTAACAAACGCCGAGGCTAATAGGGCTATCGGTATGCTACAGGGTGGCCTCACTCAAGTCGCTGTGGCAGAAACATTTCAAGTATCGCAAAGTGTAATATCGCGACTCTGGAATAGGTTGAATGAGACAGGTTCGGTGCAGGAAAGACATAGGGTTGGTGGACCAAGAAAAACAACACCCGCACAAGACCGTTTTGTCACCATTTCGGCGAGGAGATATCCTCTTTCTTCATGTAGGATGCTGAGAAATCGACTTTTGAATGCCAATGGTCCTGAAATTTCCATTGAAACCATCCGACGTCGTTTGGGGGAGATTAACCTGGCTTCTAGACGTCCATTGAGGGGTGTTCCGTTAACACGTGAGCATAAAACGACGAAGATTAGAATGGACCAGGCAGCATGTTGATCTAAACGTCCAATGGCGTAATGTACTTTTCACAGATGAATCCAGATACGGTCGATTTTCAGATTCTCAAAGAATAAGGGTATGGACTATGCCGCGTATACCCCGAAATCGCCGTCATGTGCAAGAGGTTCATCCATTTTGTGGCGGCTCTGTTATGGTATGGGCTGTGATATGTTACAACGGGCGCACAGACCTTCACATTTGTCCTGGCAATATAACTGCTTTACATTATAGGGCATTGGCAACGTAGTTCCAAATTTTCATGCTGCCATTGGTGAAGCTTTCCAATTTCTTGACGATAACGCAAGACCACATCGTGCAGCAATAGTAGAAAATGCGCGAGACGAGCATTTGCCAATTATTTACCCTATTCACCCTGTATATGTTGCAGACCGAAAAACTTACGTGCATTTATAGTTTTGAACCTAAAACTATATTAAAATACGTTTTCAGCGCAAACAAAGATTTCAGAATGTTAGTTATTCTAGTTGAAACGATTATCCCTAACTCTTGTGGAGCAGTTTAGTTTCATTCCAGAGTTCAACATGTCCTAAGACAGAATGAAGTTTTCCTATTGCAGATTTTAGTTCTGTATAGCATTTCCTGATACTTTGTCTCTGCTTCTTGAAATCTGCTTTCGGCATTTTCAATTTCAAAACGAAGAGTTCTTTATTATTATTATAATGATCTGTGATATTATCTTGTCTAAAATTGAACATTATGTTGATTGTTGAGAGTAGAAATTGGCAACGTTTTAACATTGACGATATTTCAGGAGTGCCAACCTGCCTCAGTTTCAGTTACAAAAACGTGATAGACCTAATTCATGGTCAACTGGGTGACTTTATAAAAGTGAATGGAGTATATATTCACCTCATCATCGATTAACATATAGCAATCTCCAAATTGAACATACCTGGCACAAGTCTAGGTCCATTAACTGTTGTCAAAGGTCCACTGCCGTATTTGACATGTAACGGATCCGCGTTACTACTGACAACCGCGATCTCGTCCAGTTCGTGACTATCGCTCGTGCTCAAGCCACCATGATGACCACAGAGACGACCGACTGAGCTGTCGTGCGACTGTTTCCTCCCGCGCCAACTCAGCACCAACCTTTTTGCTGTAGACATCACGCCATCATGCCGTGGATAGAAATGGAAACCCTACCCTGATGAAGGAGGAAGGAGAGGTACATCTTGGTGCAATAGAGTTGATGTAAAGGAGTCCATTATAGCCATTGGCGAAACCCTGTTCATCGAAATTCGTGAGTATTGATGACCTCGGGTAATGGATGACCTGTAAAATAAAGCATCACTGTATATATATATATTCTTGTGAACCTCGAGCATTACAATTTGTCTTTATCAAACAATGAATGTGAATGAAAAAAGTGTTAGTCGAGGTTAGTGTAACGGGGTACCATATAATTTGATATATGATACTAGAGGAAAAACTTAGGGAAAAAACCACAGCTAAGTACCCTATCTCCCCGTTAGTGTTGTGATTTATGAAAATTGAAATTGTTAACGAAATATGCTGAAATATTAAAAATGGAAGGGCATCTTTTTCTTTAATATCGCTTCTAACTTCAACAAGCAGAGTAGTTTCTCCAAGGTACCCGAAACTCAATCTGGAAAAGGAAAAGACAAAAGGAGAAAACGAACAAATTAAAAATGAGATATTCTAATAGCCCTAAAACCATCCTTGAATCTATATATGCGACAATTATTAACTAAATGATCTATAGTTTCCTCTGCTTCCCCGCATTCACAACTAGGGCTCTCAACTGAGTTCCATCTGAAAAGCATACTGTTGCAACGACCATGACCGGTTCTTAGACAATTCAGAATAGACCATATTTTCCTTGGAAGATCAAACCCCGGAACTCTGTTTGAAGGATCAGCAATTAAATTTCTGTTGAATAAATCGCAAGAAATCCATTCAGACCGACAAATTTCCTTGTCACTTTTATTCAAATTAAGAAAACAGGTTGGACTATTGAAGAGTTTCGTGGCTTCAATCTGGGAATCTTATTGTCTGGAATGTAGGAGAGAATCAGAAATGAATTTGGAAAATAATGAAACTTATTCCAAGATTTTAAAACAGCAGTCTGCCTGCAAATGCGGGAAGATACAATGTTTGTAAGAACTGGTAGGCAATGAATAGGTGTAGATCTAATAGTCCCAGTGTGATGATCCTCACTATGAGCATTATTAAACCAGAGGGGGCAACAATATTCTGTGGCAGAAAAAAACCAAGGCTAAGGCTGCCGTACGGAGAGTAGCTGCATCAGCACCACAGGAAATACCAGCTATTTTCTGCAGAATATTATTTCTTGTTTTCAACTAGTTATAACTTTCAATTCTATTGAGTCTGTATTTATGATTCAACGGTTTTTTTCTGGGTTTTCTCTCCCAAACTCTGAAAAATATCTATAAAATAAAAATTAATTATTTTGTGATTTGCTTCTGCGTAAGAAACACAGGATATTTGTCAGAAGCAATCAATTGAACAATGTTGCCTAACAAACAACAACGAAACAACATCAACGAAGAAACAACTATATCGTAACGTTTCGGAGTCTATATCAGACTCCTTCTTCAGACGCTCAATGAAAATCGAGAGAATTATTTTGTTGATAGTTATTTGGTGAAATTCAAGAATTGTCACATTGACAGTATTTAAAAATCATAGCTAACATAGTTTTACTTCGCATAGAAATTTCCAAGTTCCAACTCCTTTTTCAATAAATTTAGCCATATATGGTCAATACCAATTGAGCAATTTGCAAAATTGCATTCTCTGTTCAATAAAATACAAGTTGACTCCTTAAGTTTCCTTTTCATAAAATCAGGTTCTGTCATTAGAATCTTTGTATTACTCCAATCCATCATGTGATCTCCTTGGATTCTACATACATGTTCTGCTATTTTTGATTTCTGTATGTCTCTATTTCTCAAGTTATTCTTATGCTCTGACTTTCTTACTTCTAGTGGTCTTGATGTTTCTCCTGTGTATGATTTACCACAAATACAAGGAATATTATATACACAGTTTTTTGATTTTTGTTTTTCGTTTATGGGTTTTGTTTTCGTTAATAAAGACCTAAGATCATTCTGTGTTTTGAAGACGGTTTTGATTACTGTATTTATGAGTTATCGAGAAAATAATATTACAGATGGGTATAACTCCGAAACCGCCCAAATGTCTGTAATTTTAGAATATAGGCTGAAAATGATCTCAAATGTTTTGGTTCGACTCACTGATCAATAAGCCGTGGTGAAAATCGATTATGTCCGGTCGTCTCAAACGGAATGAGCTAGACAGTTGAAATTTTTAGAGTAGGTTTGGGAGATAAATATCCCGGTTAAGTTCGTTGTCAGGACTGATGGTTTCGGAGTAATGAAAAATTTTTTTTTACATTCCTTTGAGAATTGTCACATTGACAATTCTCGAATCTCAGAATAACAATCAACAAAATAATTCTGAAAATTTTTTCGTAAAGCGTCT
Organism: Halyzia sedecimguttata; assembly: GCA_937662695.2. Lineage (NCBI taxonomy): Eukaryota > Metazoa > Arthropoda > Insecta > Coleoptera > Coccinellidae > Halyzia > Halyzia sedecimguttata. Next base: position 99,351,171 of record OW569413.2, on the reverse strand, counting down.
GAAGAAGGAGTCTGATATAGATATATATTTAGTTGTTGCGCGTATGTTCTGGGGAACATCGCGTTATCATTTTGCCCAAATGTCTGTAACTTTCGAATTTTTTGACGAAAATGGTCTCAAACGATTTAGTTCGACTCCCCAATGAAGAATTCGAGGTCAAATTTGATTCTGTCCGGCCGTCGGGCCGTCCGGCCGTTGCCACGATAACTTGAGAACGAAAAGAGCTAGCGACTTGAAATTTTCAGGGTAGGTGGCGCATCCAAATAGGACGGACAAGTTCGTTAATGGGTATAATCGGCCCAGTGGTTTCCGAGTAATAATTTTGTTTTCAACCAATATAAATCCGATCGAATTGAAACTTGGTGAGTAGTTGTAGAATATGAACCTAAGCTCGTCTGTGAAATTTTGTGCGGATTGTATCACTAGAAAATTATTAAAAAATATTTTTGTTGTCACGATAAATTGAGAACGGAAAGAGATAGCGGCTTGGAGTTTTCAGGTTAGGATGTGCCTCAGAACGCGACATTTCAGTTTTTTTATGAGCATAATCGGCCAAACGGTTTTAGAGTTATAGCCATCTGAATTTTGGTTGTTTTTTGTTCTTCATTAACTCGAAAAATACTAAATCCATTGAATTCAAACTTAGTAATTAGTTGTAGAATGCCAACGCGAAAATTCGTGCAAAATTTCGTGAGGATAGTATTTGTAGAAAATTTTTAAAAAATCTTTGAAAATTGAAAAAAAAATTCTATATATCAGTAACTATTCTTTTGAAATTGCTGAAATTTTGTAAGAGCCTTTATAACCTAACTCTACTGCCAAGTTTCAAGTTTTAACACGATCGGTTAAATATTGTTGCAGATTCGAGCCTTCTTGTGTGAGTTCAGTAGATGGGTGACCGTTGCCTCGATAACTTTCGAACGAAAGGAGAGAGGGACTTGCAATTTTCAGGGTGGGTTGAGTTCGTTTTTGGGCATAATCGGTCTAACGGTTTCCGAGTTATACCCACCAGGAATATCATTTCCTTGATAATTCAAAAAATAAATATTCGATCGAATTGAAGCTTGGTAACTAGTAGTAGAAAATCAACATAAAGACGTGTTTACAATTTTGTAAGAACCGTACCCCTAGAGAATTTAAAAAAAAGGAAAAATAAAAAAATTTAAAAACCGTACCCCTAGAAAATTAAAAAAAAAAATTCGTTCAAGCACTGACGTGAAGTCAGAAGCTTTTGCGCGTATGTTCTATTGTCTTCTGTATTGGACACCCTTAAGGGTGTCCAATACAGAAGAATGGACAATAGAATATATGCGCAAAAGCTTCTGACTCCACGTCAGTGCTTGAACCATTTTTTTTCTTCGTTGATATTGTTTCGTTGTTATTTGTTAGGCAACATTGTTCCATTGATTGCTTCTGACAAATATCTTGTGTTTCTCGCGCAGAAACAAATCACAAAATAATTAATTTTTTATTTTATAGATATTTTTCAGAGGCCAGAATGATGAACCTACTAGAAGCATTTGAAGTGTGGTGCTACCGTCGGATCTTGAAAATATCATGGATCTCGCATACCTCGAATGAAGACGTCCCTAGAATGATTAATACGGAGCGACAACTGCCCAATACTATAAAGAGAGGGAAGACAGAAAACTTTGGGCACATAATCAGAGGTCCCAAGTATCAGCTATTGAGGCTCATAATACAAGGGAAGGTGGAAGGAAGAAGGTGGATAGGAAGGAAAAAGCTATCCTGGCAACGCAATATCAGACAATGGTGTAATCTTACGGTTGAAGAACTATTTCGCTTAACCGCCGATAGAGAAGGGTTCCAGGAAATTATTAACATGATGTCAGCCAACGTCTGAAGACAGACAAGGCACCCAAAGAAGAAGAAGAAGATTTATTTTTGATGAATCTCCAAGGATAAGTGATGGTCACCGTAAGGAGCTTCGATTGGAACTGGATCAACACAAACGGCCATTACTTTTAAAATAATTATTATTCTTTTTCTGAAATTTATGTCAAATCAAGTCGAAACCTTATTTAATGATGCTATATTTTTACTTTTATAAAATAAAATAATTTACCAGCAAAAGAAAATTATTCAAAAATGTAATTTTTTCGTGTCTCTGACTACACCTAACCCCTTAAGTTCGTTAAATGGCACCATCGGCCGAACGGTGTCGGATTTATACCCAACCCATCTGTAGTTTTCTTGTTATTTCCACAATAACTCACAAAATACATATTGGCACAATTGACACAATTATGACAACAAAAGCATTTTTGTAGTGGGGACATATCGTATTCTTTCGAAATTAAACTGCTATAAAAGTGTCATTGATTGTTGCAAGCTCTAACAATAGGTTTAATATTGACGTGAACGAGGATGGCGTTTTCCTGGGCACCGCTGTTATTTAATGTTTGCATCGTAAAATATCCTATTCGAAGGGAGAGTAGGTAATAACTGGGGGCGTTTATTCTGCACATAAATATAATATGAGGATATACGTGAAGTTCTGCAAATTTTGGGACTATACCCACGTATGAAATAACTGCCCACTTTAGTTGGAGCTACGTCTCGTAATGAATGATGGAGCGAGGGTTAGACTAGAAAATAATCAATGTGCCGATGATTGATGAACTGCACACGAACAGCTATTTAGGTGGAAAAATTATTCAGAACAAAAGATACGTTTAGCCGTTCCATGGATCCATCATAATACGTGGTGCGATAAGGCGAGATCAACTGAGTTCCATCTGAAAAGCATGCTGTTGCAACGACCATGACCGGTTCTTAGACGATTCAGAAAAGACCATATTTTCCTTGGAAGATCAAACCCCGGAACTCTGTTTGAAGGATCAGAAATTAAATCTTTGTTGAATAAATTGCAAGAAATCCATTCAGACCGACAAACTTCCTTGTCACTTTTATTCAAATTAAGAAATCAGGTTGGACTATAAAGGGTTTCGTGACTTCAATCTGGGAAATTTTTGTTGGGAATGTAGGAGAGAATCAGAAATGAATTCGGAAAATAATGAAATTTATTCCAAGAATTTAAAACAGCAGTCCGCCAGCGAATGCGGGCGAGAGAATGTTTGAAAGAACTGGTAGGCAATGAATAGGTGTAGATCTAATAGTTTATTCTGCACATAAATATAATATGAGGATATACGTGAAGTTCTGCAAATTTTGGGACTATACCCACGTATGAAATAACTGCCCACTTTAGTTGGAGCTATGTCTCGTAATGAAATATGGAGCGAGGGTTAGACTAGAAAATAATCAAAGTGCCGATGATTGATGAAATGCACACGAACAGCTATTTAGGTGGAAAAATTATTCAGATCAAAAGATACGTTGAGCCGTTCCATGGATCCATCATAATACGTGGTGCGATAAGGCGAGATCTGACAGGCCCTTTGCTCTGCGCTGTTTTACAACCCATAATCCGACATAAATGAGGGCCTTATGAAGGTTCTTTGAATCAGTCCCAGCACCATCCAAATGTGGTGGGCTAATTTGGAATGTTAAAATATTTTCTTGTGTAATTTTAATTACAATTAAAAACTGGGAAATGATGTAGCGACCGACTCAGTACAAGAGACAGTGTTCAGAGTTAGCACATAGCGGGCTGCAGGAGACCTTTCAACCCTTTTTAAATAATAAAACAGAGCTGTTTCTGTTTTTGGCGCTCTTGTCCCTCGGAATTTTTCGATGAAAATGGTCTTGAACGATTTGGTTCGACTCACTGATCAAGAATCCGTGGTCAGAATTTATTCTATCTGGCTGATCTGGCCGTAGACACGATAACTCTTGAACGGAACGAGCTAGACAGTTGAAATTTTCAGAGTAGGTTTGGGAGATAAATATCTCGGTTAAGTTCGTTATTGGGCAAAATCGGACTGATGGTTTCGGAGTAACGAAAAAAATTGGTTCAAGCCCTGTGGACAGGAGCTTTGGCGCTCTTGTTCAAACTTTGACAAATTATATCTCCTAAAGTATTGCTTTCTCAGAGTTTGGAATTATATCAATGGATTCTAATGATAGAACTGCATCATAAAGGGAATTCAATACAAATAATAGTTTATTTATCAAGATTAAATGAGCAATCTTTAATGCTTCAATGCTTCATAAATTACCATTTAAATAATAAGGAAAGTATCATCGAAATGTCTAGAGCAAGACTGAGCATTCCTGATATTTGAGTAGATAGGGGATTACGAACAACTTATTTTAATAGTTCAAAATATATTAATAAAATACAATCCACTTTTCATAATTTGATATTTCATACCACTAACACATCCATTATGTATTATGAACCTTAACTCAAAAAAAAAATATTTGATACACAAATGTAGGTCCATATTTCAGCAATTTTTTGCTAGCAACATCATGAAAATACTGTATACAGGAAAATGTCTCACTACTTAAGGAAGTAAAAGGTGATATTAACCTCAGTGGTCAACGAACAGTAATTTGTTTTGATGATTCCATTATGTTCTTCTTTTCTATTGCCTTCATGAACTACATCATTAAAATTATCTAATTCTTAATCTTCTGAAAAATCATACTGACTTTAACATAAATTATTCAATATGCAACCAGTTATTATTATGTATTTTCGGTTTCAAAACAGTCTTGTAGAAAATATTTTCAAACTATGAATTGACATGTCTCTAATATCTAGGTAAGATGACATTTATGAACAGTGAACACAGACAGATTCTGTGTTCCCATTCTGTGAATACATAGAACTACGATGTATTAATGAAATTTTGAAAAATCATATCTCCGAAAGTATTAGCTTGTTAGAGTTGAGAATGATATCAATGGATTCTTATGATAAAACTGCATCTTAGAAAAAATTGAATTTGATAGTGGTGAGGTAAAAAAAAAATTTTTTGAAACCTTCAGGCCGATTTTGCCCAATAACGAACTCAACCGAGATATTTATCCCCCACAACCTATTCTGAAAATTTCAACTGTCTAGCTCATTCCGTTCGAGAGTTATCGTGGTAACGGACGGAAGGCCGGCAGGACAGAATCGATTTTGACCATGGATTCTTGATCAGTGAGTCGAACCAAATTTTAAGTTTAAGACCATTTTCAGCCAAAAATTCGAAAATTACAGACATGTTTTTACATTACACATTTAAACTTCATTTTTTTATAAGATGCAGTTAATACTTACGGAGATATAATTTTTCAAATTTTGAATAATACATCGTACTTCTATCTTTTCACAGAATGCGAATTCTATCTGTCTGTGTTCTATCTCTATTCACTGTTCATTCATGTCATCTTATCTACCTATAAGAGACGTCATATTTATTGGTGGTCTTGATTCTGTTCTAGTTTGTTTATATAATTCGTACTTTGAATATATTTTGTGTTGAAAAACAAGGTTCCGCATCTTGAATTCGTGAATATATACAAGACTGTTTTGATACGAAAAATAATTCTAACTTTTGCATATTGAATAATTCATGTGCAAATATGGGGAATGATGTTTCAGAAGATCCAGAACTGGATCATTGTAATGATGTAGTTTATGGTGGCAATAGAAAAGAACAACACAATGGAATCATAAAAAGAAATTACTGTTCGTCGACCACCGAGATTCATATTACCTCTTACTTCCTTAAGTAGTGAGGCATGTTCCTATATACAGTATTTTCATAATGTTGCTATAGCATAAAAATTCTTAAATATTGATCTACATTTGTGTTTCAAATATTCTTTCTTGAGTTAAGGTTCATAATATAGAATGAATGTGTTAGTAGTATGAACTATTCAATTATGAAAAGAGGATTATTGTATTTTATTATTATATTTTGAACTATTAAAATAATTGGTTCGTCAGCGTATACCTATTCAAATATCAGGAACAAATGGATAATCTGCTATGATTGTCCGCAGCCTTGCGCTAGACATTCCTTAGGTATTTCGAGTTCTGAAAACTATGCACCGAGTGTAAGTTGCAAGAACCCGTTCCACGAGGTTAAATAATTGCAGATTGCTCATTTAATCTTGATAAATAAACTATTATTTGAATTTAATTTCTCTTATGGTACTGTTCTATCATAAGAATATAGACCGTCTTCTCTGCTTTGATAAGATATGAATAAACATTTCGCACATTTTAATGACAGACTTTAGTAATGAGAGAATCGTCTAAGATCACAGAATTTTTTAGTTCTGACATATGTATTCTATCGGAATTCAAATTCTTTTGTTATCCAATAATATTCGAAAAAACTTACTTCTCAAGTAATTTCAGGATACGATATTCACTGAATTCCTCGAACATCGACATTCTTCAAGTAATACCGTGTTTCAATTGGATCGGCTTTGAATATTTTGAGTTTAGAGGAAATAACACCAAAATTTCGTATGAATCCAAAATCATTTGGCCGATTATGCCTATTAACAAACTTAAATGTCGCATTCGGATGCGCAACCTACCCTGAAAATTGCAAGCCGCTATCTCTTTCCGTCATCAGTTTATCATGATATACATAACATTTTGTTTTTAAATTAATCTTGTATTTAGCTTTGTTGATATATTCTTTTATAAACTAAGCGATCAATCTACTTTACCAGAAATTGATTAAGTAGGCTGTCACCTAGTAGGATATCACTTGGAACAATACTATTCCAAGGAGGAAGAACATCCTTGATCATATTATTAATTTGGCTAAATCGAAATTATACTCAATTGATTCATTCAGCTCATAAAAATATATAGGTTGTTGAAGTTCACTATCGAAATTCCACATGCAGAGAAAATGAAAAGCATTTCCTCCACGAAGAAATAAAATAGTAATAACACATATAATAGGTATAAGATTCTATCACCTATATAATATTTTATACGTATATACGTATATAATATTTTATACGTTTGCTGAACCCATTTATACTGTCGTTTCTTATCCTGTTGGATAATTCTATTCGACAGGAAACAACTCCGAAATGGCTAGTCCAAAACCTTAGAATAATATGTCTGTGGCCAAAACCGACCTTGCATGCTTTCAGATATACCGTAATTCCTATCATCCCACCTATCTTCCAAATAGTTCATGTTTCGAACTATTTTCCACTGCGAAATATTCCTCCAGATATTCCAGCATGCATTGAATATCCCATTTTAGTAGGCGAATAATTGAGTTCTTCCAATATACAGTGTGGAAAAGACAAATGGAATGAATTCATTATCTTAGTGACTGTACATATTTTTAAAATCCAGAAACATGTCAAATTCAAATTTAAATTTGTCATTTTTCTTCGTAAAAATGCGAACCCTACCTTCAACCCCCTTCGAAAGACTGAAACAACCCAATTTTTCAACTAAGAAGTAGTTGCTTGTGGTACATCGTTTGAAAGGTCTCGTCATTCTCTATTCAGAAATGTTAACACTTTCATGTTAATTGGCCTATAGTTTGTTAGAAGTGTCCTGTCTCCAGCCTTGAATACAGGGGTCACCTTGGCAACTTTAAGAATTTCTGGGAAAATCCCTTTCTCCATACATTTATTAAAGATAAAAGATAATGGTTCAGATATAATTTTACTTACATTCTTCAATAATTCCGCCTTCAAGTCATCCAAGCCCGCCGATCTACCGATTTTGAGATGATCTATGACAGATTTAACTTCTTCCGCTGATGTATCCACGAGACCAAATGAATTAGCCAATCTTCTGGTTCGTGTTACAGGATGGGTAGGTTGCTGTATCTTGTGAGCTAGCTCTGAACCTATTCTGGAAAAATGCTCGCCGAAACGGTCCACAATTCCTTGACGATTAGTGATAGCTTCGTCTTCTGTTGGTTTCAGATACTCAACTCGTTCCCTTCTTTTATTCTCTCCTACCAGCTCCCTAACACACTTCCATAATTGTTTAGAGTTCCCACGTTCTTCCCTTACTTTTGCGCTCATATAACAGTTTTTTGTGACCTTTATTAGATGATTTAATTTATTTCTGTATTTTTTGTAGTATTCTCTGAGCTCTTAATTATCTTGATGTCTTTGAACTAGCTTGTGTAAAAGATTTTTCCTATGTATCGATCTAATAAGCCCGTTGGTATGCCATGGCTTTCTCTTTGCGTTCTTACTTGGTATTTTCAGTTCTCTTGTACATTTTCTGACATTCCTAGTTAAAATTTTTATCAACATATTCATCAGCTTATTACAGTCTTCTTCTGCATACATTTCCTGCCAGTTATCCTTACTCAGACCGTTCCTCAAACCTGAAAAATCAGTCACTGCCCGATATCTGACTCTCCCAGGGGAGCCCTCCGGTACACCACCTATAGCAACATTCAACATGATTTGTTGATGGTCTGTTATATTGTGCCTCCACACAACAGGGAGAAGATCATCCAAGAGGATTTTACTCTTAATAAAAAGATGGTCCAGGCATGACTTTGTCTGTCCTTGTACCCTAGTGTAAGTGTTTACTGATGATATATATCCATGCTCGTACATAATATTGAGGTATTCCTGAACAAGCCTATTTCCCCTCTGCAGTAGGTCCACATTGATGTCGCCGACAAATAATGAAAGGCTATGGTTACCTGTGCGATTCACAAAAAAATCTTCCAGTCCCTCCAGAAAATTCGTCACTGGTTCGCTCGGAGGTCGATATAGGCCAAAGATTTGTATCGAGAGTGTAGCAGTAATTATGTCTTATTTTATATTATTTTGTTTGGAAAATGACAATGCGCATGCTCAAAGAGTGAAATTCATAGAACTTGCATAAAATTGTCAAAAAGCTGCGATTTGATTGGCTCATTCTTATTTCTTATTTTGTTTTAGATTATCTGTATAAACCGATCCGTTTAACCCTTAATTCTTATTTTATTTTAATTTGTTTCTAATTTTATCTTAGTTGCTGTATAAACCTGCCTTCAATGTTCCGAAAAGTATTATGAGGAATACGCCAAGAACACCCTCAATGATCTACCCACTGGGAAGGTATCATTCGAAAACTATACCAAATTGTTTAATGCTATTAAAAAATGTATCGACATCGATAGCCTATATTTAAAACACATCAACAAAACTTTCGAAATATTGGAAAGCTAAGTTTGAAGAATATTTGATGTTAGAAAGAGCAAATAGGAATCAAAATATTTTACAGTGGCGGAGAGTGATGAAAAAGTTCTTCCTACACTTTCCAAGATGGCCTATGATTTATTAATGGCTACATCCGTACCTGTTGAAAGATTATTATTTTCCACAGCAGGTATGATCATGGCAAAAACACGTAGGTACATAATTTAAAAATGATTTGATGCAAGCTTGATTATGTTTGAATTCTTGGTCATCGAGTAATTTAAAAGTTGAAATTATCATTGTTTAAAATTAAAAATAATTTGTACATGTACAAATATTTTTGTATAAGAGCTTAATAAATATAGCTCTACAAAATTATTCTTTATTGTACACCATTTCGTTTATATATTATAATATTTATTATAGTTATTCAGAATTAATCGAGGCGAGACGAGACAACTGATAACGAGACGAGAACGAGACTTAAACGAGACTTAATTTTTTCGGAATTGGCGACAGCGAGACGAGATATTTTATACTCTCGCCTACTCTCGTCTCGTGTGGAGCCCTAGATATGATTTGTAAAAGTTTGAAGAGCACCAAAGCTCCTGTCCACAGGGCTTGTTTATTTAATTGAATTACAGGTATTATTATTTCTGCGCTACAATTAAAATTGAGTGAAATTTTTACGGAAAATAGTAATCCTTCTTACACCCCTCTTTTTGGCCAAATTATCGAATATTCGAGTATCTGGCAAGCTATAGCACTCGGGATATAACTACTCAATATACCCTCAATAATATTCAGAGTACTTTACGGAAAACCATTCCAATCGGGAAATATCGTCTCGCATATTTCCTCCTTTGTTCGTAGTAATCGGGAAATTATTTCCCGATCTCGGAAACGGAGCCACGATACCATCCTACCCTTCCTCTCCCAGGCGATGGGTTGTTATCAGACACAAGAATGAATAATTTCCATCCAGTATGAACGGCTGATCATTCCCAAAGAGGCGATGAACCAGGCGGAGCGTACCGAACTAGCTGTTTAAATTTTAACGAGGCGAACAAGTCATTGTAGACGGAAGCTAGGCGGAAGGGGTGGAAGGATGAGTAGGTGAAAATTTCGAACTGATCCGAGCCGATGCTGCAGACGGGGGTTCCGATTAGGTATCGCCGGGGGACCGGAAGAGGTTCTTGAGATACCCATCACGATTTGTCGGTAGAAAATGGATTCATTGGATGCGATCCACGTTTCGGGAATCAAGATTCATCCATACAACAGATATAAATCGGATACGATGGATATATTCGAATCACTTTCCTCGATAAAGTATTTGGAGATATTGCCGATTATTATAAAAGAGATTTTAATTATACCGATGCTTTCAGAATATCTGAAAATTTAGGTAACTTCATCAAAAAAATTGGTTGTCCACAGGAGCTTTGGCGCTCTTGTTCAAACTTTGACAAATCATATCTTCGAAAATATTGGTAAGAGTTGGGAATTATATCAATGGATTCTTATGTGAGAACTTCATAATAGCAGAAATTAAATTCAAACATCATAAAAGAATTTAAATTCAACAAGAGTGCCAAAAATTATTAATCCAAAACCAATAGACCAATTCTACCCAACAACGAACTCATCCGAGATATTCGTGCCTCAATTATAGGATGAACGATATATTTTTTCCTCAAATCCACTCTGAAAATTATATTATATCAATTGAAACTTTAGCCAATATTTCAGTTTTGTTTTTACTGGAGATATTCTGAACTCAATATTATTAACTCACCATTACCATTGCCATCATCATATGGATCAACCATGGTTGTGTTCGAATATTAACTCCGTAGAGTTATATTTACTCCATTGCGTTCGAAAACTGAAAGGTTGAGTAAATTTTACTCTGTGACTGTCGTTTGAAAAGTCGGAGTATTTGACTCGGAGTTCATTTTACTCCTGTCAAAATTGACATAACTCATGGGACGGAAAATCTAGTATCTTTGTCTCACTGTTTTATGAATGTTTTGTGTGGTAATTTAATAGTTTCAATACTGCTCACAATATATATTTATGATTAGAGTTACATATATGTGAAGAAAACAATAATAATAGGTTTTTTCTTAAACCAACATAACCTATTTTCCGATATTGGCACCTTCTGTCACTGTCAGTGTCAGTGTCAGAGTTAACTCCAGAGTAAATCTGTCAAACCTTCAAAAACTCTACTCTACTCCGTAGGGTTAATTTTCGAACACAACCCTGGGGCACTAAATATCAAAATTTGACATATCATGTCTCAGGAAAATAAGTTAACATGTATCAACACAGATCATATTATAATGATTCATAGATAGAATAATTATCGCATTCTGTGAAAACACAGAAGTACGATTTATTATTGAAATTTTGAAAAATTATATCTCCGAAAGTATTAGCCTGTTACAGTTAAAAATGACATCAATGGATTTCTATGGGGAACCGCTTCTTGAGAAAAACTAATTTTCAAATTTGTAATGTAAAAAATAATTTTTTCTGTTACTCCGAAACCATCTGACCGATTTTGCCCAATAACGAACTTAACCGAGATATTATCTACCAAACCTATTCTGAAAATTTCAACTGTCTAGCTCATTCCGTCCGAGAGTTATCGTGTTAACGGACGGCCGGACAGAATCGATTTCGATCACGTATTCTTGATCAGTGAGTCGAACCAAATCGTTTAAGACCATTTTCAGACAAAAATTCGAAAATTATAGACATTTGGGTAAATTGATAAGCACTCCGTTCCGAGGAACAAGAGCGCCAAAATTTGGATTTACCATGGTAAATTCGATTAATAGTGTCCAATACAGGAGAATGGACAATAGAACATACACGCAAAAGCTTCTGAAATTTTGAACATGTCTTTATGTCGATATTCTACAACCATTTACCAAGCTTCAATTCAATCGTGTCTATATTTTTGCAGTTATCGAGGAAATAATTTTCTAGGTGGGTATACCTCCGAAACCGTTGGGCCGATTATGCCCAAACTCGAACTTAACTCTCCCATTCGGATGCGCAACCCACTCTGAAAATTGCAAGTCCCTTTCTCCTTTCTTTCGAAAGTTATCGAGGCAACGGTCACCCATCCAGCTACTGAACTCACACAAGGCTGCTCGGATCTCCAACAATATAGATCCGATCGTGTTCAAACTTGGAACTTGGCAATATAGTTAGGATCTGAAGGCTCGAAGTGATGTCGGACCATCAATAGTTTGTGATATATAGAATTTTCTTCAAAGATTTTCAGTTATTTTTCAAAAATGTTCTAGTGATACGATCCCCACGCAATTTCGCAAGAATGTTCACGTTGGCATTCTAAAATTAACCACCATGCTTGAATTGGATCGGTTTTGTATTTTTCGAGTTATTGAGAAAATAACAACCAAATATCAGATGGGTATAACTGCGAAACAGTTTGACCGATTATTCCTATAAACAAACTAAAATGTCACATTCAGATGCACAACCTATCCTGAAAATTTCAAGCCGCTAGGTTTCTCCGTTCTCAGGTTATCGTGACATAAATAATATTTTTTTAAAAATTTTCTAGTGAAACGATTCTCACAAAATTTCACAAACCTCCTTGGGCTTGTATTCAGCAACTATTCACCAAGATTAAATTCGATCAGAGTTGTATTAGTTGAAAACAAAATTATTACTCGGACTTCATTGGGCCGATCATGCCCATTAACGAACTTGTCCCTCGTATTGGGGTGAGTCATCTACTCTGAAACTTTCAAGTCGCTATCTCTTTCCGTTCGAAAGTTATCGTGCATCGGCCGACCGACCGGACATAATCAAATTTGACCTCGAATTCTTCATCAAGGAGTCAAACCCAACCGTTTGGGACGATTTTCGGCAAAAAATTCGAACATTACAGACATTTTAGCAAATCGATGGGCACTCTATTTAGAGGAACATACGGCCAAAAATTACTAGTTCTCGTATCAACGCCGAGCCTACAACAAGATCACGAATTCTGTTGAGGGTAAAACACAATGAGGCCAGTGGGAAGTAAATGAGATGAGATTCACATCAAGGCAGCAGCGAAATTTGAATTTGGCAGCATCAAGTTGCATGAAACTTCGAATAAGATTATTATCAACATCCGTCTTATCATAAAGTTTCCCACAGGGCTGCAGTCTGCAGTTAACGCAAAGTGGAATGCTGATGAACTTTTCACATTTCATAAGGATGATGATTTTCGCGTCTCAATGGACTTAATTTGCCTCACAATTCAGTGCTTTGTTTTTTTTGCGCGTATGTTCTGGGGAACCTCGCGTTATCATTTTGCATCATATCATTTTCAGGTTAGGTGGCGCGTCCCAATACGACGGACAAGTTCGTTAATGGGCATAATCGGCCCAATGGTTTCCGAGTAATAAGTTTGTTTTCAACCAATACAAAAATCCGATCGAAATGAAACTTGGAGAGTAGTATTTGTGAATACATACTTAAAGTCGTTTGCGAGAATCGTATCACTAGAAAATTAAAAATAAATTATTGAAAAATATTATTTATGTTGCGATAACCAATATACCATATGCCCATTAACGAACTTGCCCGTCGTATTGGGATACGTCACATACCCTGAAAATTTCAAGTCGCTAGCTCCTTCCGTTCTCAAGTTATCGTGGCAACGACCGGACGGCCGGCCGGACATAATCAAATTTGACCTCGAATTGTTCATTGGAGAGTCGAACCAAATCGTTTGAGACCATTTTCGTCAAAAAATTCTAGTTACAGACATTTGGGCAAAAGGATAACGCGCAATACAGGAGAACGGACAATATAATTCACCATGGTAAATTCGATTAAGAGTGTCCAATACAGGAGAATGAAGAATAGAACATACGCGCAAAAGCTCCTGACTTCACGTCAGTGCTTGAGCCAATTTTTGCGCGTATGTTCTGAGGAACATCGCGTTATAGTTTTGCCCAAATGTCTGTAACTTTCGAATTTTTTGACGAAATTGGTCTCAAACGATTTAGTTCGACTCCCCGATGAAGAATTCGAGGTCAAATTCGATTCTGTCCGTCCGGCCGTCCGGCCGTACGGCCGTATGTTGCCACGATAATATGAGAACGAAAAGGGCTAGCGACTTGAAATTTTCAGGGTGGGTGGCGCATCGCAATACGACGGACAAGTTCGTTAATGGGCATAATCGGCCCAGTGGTTTCCGAGTAATAATTTTGTTTTCAACCAATATAAATCCGATCAAATTGAAACTTGGTGAGTATTTGTAGAATATGAACCTAAGCACGTTTGTGAAATTTTGGGCGAATCGTATGGCTAGAAAATTTTTAAAAATTATTAAAAAATATTTTTTTTGTCACGATAACCTGAGAACGGAAAGAGATAGCGGCTTGAAAATTTCAGGTTATGTTGTGCATATGAATGCCACATTTGAGTTTGCTTATGAGCATAATCGAGCAAACGGTTTCAGAGTTATAGCCATCTGAAATTTGGTGGTTTTTTGTTCCTCATTAACTCGAAAAATACTGAACCGATTGAATTCAAACATGATTATTAGTTGTAGAATGCCAACGCGAAAATGTTTGCGAAATTTGGTGAGGATAGCATTTGTAGAAAATTTTTAATAAATCATTGAAAATGAAAAAAAAAATTCTATATATCAGTAACTATACGTTTGAAATTGCTGAAATTTTGCAAGCGCGTTCATTACCTAACTCTACTGGCAAGTTTCAAGTTTTAACACGATCGGTTGAATATTGTTGGAGATTCGAGCATTCTTGTGTGAGTTCAGTAGATGGGTGACCGTTGCCTCGATAACTTTCGAACCAAAGGAGATAGGGACTTGCAATTTTCAGGGTAGGTTGCGTATCCGAAAGGGAGAGTTGAGTTCGTTTTTGGGCATAATCGGTTTAACGGTTTCCGAGTTATATCCACCTGGAATATTGTTTCCTTGATAACTCAAAAAATAAATATTCGATTGAATTGAAGCTTGGTAACTAGTAGTAGAAAATCAACACAAAGAAGTGTTAAAAATTCTGTGAGAACCGTACTCCTAGAAAATTTGAAAAAAATGACGAAAAAAAAAATTTTAAGAACCGTGCCTCCAGAAAATTAAAAAAAAATCACGAAAAAAAAATTGGTTCAAGACTGACGTGAAGTCAGAAGCTTTTGCGAGTATGTTCTATTGTCCATTCTTCTGTATTGGACACCCTTAATCGAATTTACCATGGTTAATTATGTCGTCCATTCTCCTGTATTGGACACTTAATTCGAATTTACCATGGTAAATTTGAATTAAGAGTGTCCAATACAGGAGAATGGACGACATAATTAACCATGGTAAATTCGATTAAGGGTGTCCAATACAGAACAATGGACAATAGAACATACGCGCAAAAGCTTCTGACTTCACGTCAGTGCTTGAACCAATTTTTTACTGAATGTTATAGAATCTGAAATTCCAGAAACCTGATCCGAATCTGGAAAAATGATAAATGAAAAATTGGATCAAGCAAGGATGTCAAGTCATGAGCTTTTTTTGCATGTTTTATTGTCTCTTCACCTCTGTTAGACACTCTTAATCGAATTTACCATCGATATAGACCGTTTTCTCAGCTTTTATGAGATATGAATACATTTCGGAGCATGTTCTCGAGTAATGAGAGAATCGTCGTACATCACAGAATTTTTAATTCTGCATATTATATATTTTATTGGAATTGAAATTCGTTAAATATCTAATAATATACGAAAAAACTCACGTCTCAAGTAATTTTTTTCAAAGATCGACATAAATTCAGTAGATATGTACAATATTCACGAAATTCGGCGTAAATTAGTTGATCAGCATTCTACAAGTAATTACCGAGTTTTAATTAGATCGGATTTGTATATTGTGATTTATGGAGGAAATAACAATAAAACTGATTATGCCTATTGAAGAATTTGAAATTCGCATTCGGATGCACAACTTACCCGTAAAATTGCATGTCCTCTTTCTTTTCCAAAGTTATCGTGATATAATTTTTTTTCATAATTTTTTTAAAAATTTTTAGTGATACGATCCTCAAAAGGAACGTACGTCTTTGAGTTGGTATTTCACAACTTGTGACCAAGTTTCAATTCGATCAGATCTGTAGTAATCTGTATTTTTTGAGTTATCGAGAAACAATATTCCAGATGGATATAACTCCGAAACCGTTTGACCGATTATGCCCAACAACGAACTTAACTGTCCCATTCGGATGCGCAACCTACCATGAAAATTGCAAGTCGCTATTTCTTTCCGTTCAAAAGTTCTCGTGGCATCGGTCACCCATCTAGATACTGAACAGATCCAAGACTGCCCGGATCTCCAACAATATAGATCCGATCATGTTCAAATTTGGAACTTGGCAGTAGAGTTAGGTTTTGAAGCCAAATTTCAGCTATATTGCACGGACACTTTCTGATATAAAATGTTGATGCAATTCCCACGAAATTTGCGCGTCGGTACTCTACAACTAATTATAACATGTTTGAATTGGATCGCATCCGTATTTTGTGGGATCAGAATTCAGTGACTTTTATATGAGCGAATTTCTGTGAAATAATTCATTTTGATTAGCTCAACTTCCTGTTGTTACTCATTTTTATTGCCATGGTCACAATCAGTTCTTTCGAAATACTTCTAGTTTGACCGCTACGAAGCTGACCGAAGAAAGCGTATTTCCGAGAACATTTAATACAATAACTCGCTGAAAGAGCAAACCTCTGGTAGGAAATGATATATTTTCAGGGAATAAAAAAAATAATATTTCCTGTTATGATGCAAAGAAAACGAAATTCAATACTGTTGTTCGTCGGATAATATTTGTAAAGGGTCGAACAAAGACTGGAATTATAGATTTTCTATTCATCTGGGAATCTACACTCGATAACGACATCGTGTCTGAGCATTCGGTGAAAAATATTTTCTTACACGCTTGTGGAAATCTAATGTAGACTAGTGCTGAATCTTTTGAAAATGATAAAAAGTGAAAAACAAATAATAGTAGGACTAAACCTAATAGAAAAGAAAGAGAATATAACAAATATTACAGGAAAAACTTACGGGTGATCTTAGGTCGGGAAGTGGAACCGGGTGAGGGTGGAGAAGGAGAGTTTCTAAGGGTAAAAAACGGTTTATCTCAATTTTCGGCAAAACTAGAAGTCCTATGGAAAAAAGTTAAATTGCAAAGTTGTACGTAATAAAAAGATCTACAACTTTTGTATTTGCACTTTTTTCAAATAACCTCCAACTGTAGGTGGAAAATTCAAATAACCAAGTTCTTGGTCTTCTATTTTTATCTTTTAGAAAAAAAAAATGCTTTCACGAAATTTGTTGAAAACTTAGCTCTTTTTGTTCCAAGTACACTGTAATTTTTTTGATTCAAAATATTTATTTTTTCAACATATTTTATCGTAATATCGAAAAAGCACCCTAATTTTCAGTCAAAAATTCTCACGTCCAAATACATATGCGATTTTTTTTGAAAGTCAGAAGGCTTTCTGTTCACTGAAATCTCTATTTTCTGATGGTGTAAAAAAAATATACACTACTACGGTAAATTTTCTTAGAAAATGCTACGAAATAATAGGCAGTAAGGTGGAGACCGTTCCCAACTTTTCTATGTAATATACCTTCTGATGGGCGTTCTTTTTTTGAGGGAACTGAGCGATGAGGTGACCTAGCCCTGCTCACGGGGAATATTTGTTGATGGTTAAAAACAATGAATATTTCACCGTGTGTCTTTTTTGAAACAATACTTATTCGATCGAATCGAAACTTGGTAATTAGGTTAAAAATTTCAACTTGCAGAATTTCGTAAGGATCTGATAACTAAAAAAAAATTTCAATTTTTCTTCGAAAATTTAACATTTCAGAAACTATTTGTCAGATTACCCTGAAATACCGCATAAACCTTCAAGTGGCTATTTCACAATAGATAAGCGGGTTTCAGCTCGATCTGCTTCCTATTTTGGAACTATTTCATTTTAAAATTAGAATCCAGTGAATGCACACTGCATTATTTCACGTGTTATCGCATTCCTCAACATGCAGTATTTCGTGAGGGTGAGTGAGGCGTGAAAAGACAATAGAACATGCGCGCAAAAGCTGCTACTCCACGTAGGTATTTTTCAAGAATTTTTTGATGATTTATTTCAATTTTCTTACGCCCTTAAAACTACAACTTTTACTTATCATTGCAAAATGGCGAAGGTGCCTGTATTTTACAGCTACCTATATGAATAGTTGCGAAAAAATATAGAGCGTGATTTCTTGACGAAAAATAGAGTGGGTCTTTCATATAAACTTTTCTATTTAGAGCCCCCCTGCTTAGTTACAGCTTACAGCCTCCTGAAGATGGTGTCCGAAAAGCAGTTTAAAATTTTTTTCCTAAAAATAAAAAAAAACTGACAAGAATGAAATTAGGCAGATATTTAATGAGGGAGAAAAGGGATTCAGAAAAATTTTTGGTGTCTATGATTGCAAGGGGTACAAAAAGCCACCCCTAAACCCTGTCTCGCAAGAAACTTTTTTCCACGTTCATATTTTACAATAACGAAATTAATTTCGGATAGCTTGTTCCATTCTTAACAAATAACATGTCATGTTATTTCTTGAATAAGTTCACGGTTTTTGAGAAAAAAATATTACAATAATTTCCTTCGAATAAAAGTATAATAATTAGAATGTGGAAACATTGGTTTATTGTTAAAGCCAAAAAATTAATTGCACCATCATTTCCCATTTCTGTTGTGAACTTGACATTTATTGGATGAATGCTGCTAATGAAATAAAAAAAAATGGTTCAAGCCCTGTGCACAACTTTGACAAATCATATCTCCGAAGTATTGTTTTCTCAGAGTTGGGAATGATATCCATGGATTCTTATGATAGATCTGCATAATAATAGTAGGGGAGCCCACGTAGCTAACTCGGGATTTACTCGAGCGTCATAGAGAGCTATTGGGTTGTCAAGCTTAGATGATAAGAAGAAAAAAATGTTATATAATATATACCCGTTCATCGGTGGGGTGAGCAGATATAAATTTTCAAAAATGTAAAAAAAAACCGTTACGTGGACATACTCGAGCGCGTCAGATATTGATAGCATCTGTGTCCTACGTATTTTAAAAAATGTATAGATGTTAATCTGATCGTTTCCATGATGGAGGTGATCATACGTAAGGGTTGAAAATGAAGAAAAAATTTTTTTATCGAACTCGTTTGAATTTTCTAGGGGGTGTTAAGTGAACCTTAAAAGATGCTCTTGTATAATAATCTGACGATTGGGATGTAACGCAAACACGTGGTCATTATTAGAATATGCAAAAAAAATCGCCATTTAGAAATACTCAAGCGCGTCAGATTAAAATATATATGGTTCATCAATATGGCCTAGACGTGCTGTCTCCTAATCTGACGATTGTCTGGAAGGATTCGCTAAATCTGACAATAAAATTTTTTATTTTTTTATTTTTTTAAATCATTGCACTTAATTAATCGAAAAGCTCAGGAAATAGCGTGCAAATGAAAAAGCTTATGTTGTTTTGGGGAGAATATTTATAAAAATAATAATTATACAAAATTTAATTTTTAAGGGTATTTTTTTTAATCATCTTCATCAGTATTATCCTCTTCCGGAGTGGGACGGAGTGAGAGAGCAATAGATAGAGAAAGAGTGAGAGGAGAATAGAAACACGGAGAGGGGAATATAGGCATGGCATAGCTGCACGCATTCAACTTTATCAATTAATTTTTATTACTTCGGCTTGTGAAAATCGTCAGATTATATATTTTTCGTAATTCTTGCATTATTCCCTTCAAAATAAAAAAAAAATTTACCACGCTCGAGAATGTCAAGATGTCGTTTTTTTTTACAACTTTGTTACCCCTTCCCCTTCTTTACGTCACTCTCAAATTGTCAGATTAATGGAATATACACTTTTTAGCATGTAACTAACTCGCCCTACCTTAATCTGACGCGCTCGAGAATTTCCGATGATCAACTTTTTTTTACTAATCTGATGCTTTATCCTTGACGGGCGGCCATATATATATGGCTCATATTTGGTGGAAAAACTTAACCAGGTACAAGGTATCCCCCCATATATTAATCTGCCGCGCTTCAGTAAATCCCAAAATCCCTGCTTGGGCTCCCCTACTATAAGGGAAATTCAATTGAAATAAAATTTTATTTATCAAGATTAAATGAGCAATCTTCAATGCTTTAATATTAAAAAAATTATCATTTAAAAGAGAGTACCTATCATTGAAATGTCTAGATCAAGGCTGGAGACAATCATAGCAGATTGCCCATTTATTCCTGATATTTGAGTAGGCAGAGGCTGACGACCAAATTATCATTATTATTTTCTTTTCATAATTTAATAGTTCATACCACTTACACATTCATTCTGTATTATGAACCTTAACTCAAGAAAAAATATTTGATGTACAAATGTAGATCCATATTTCAGCATTTTTTTGCTAGCAACATTTTGAAAATACTGTAAATAGGAACATGTCTCTCTATTCAAGGAAGTGAAAGGTAATATTTACCTCAGTGGTCAACGAACAGTAGTATCTTTTCTTTTGATGATTCCATTATGTTCTTCTTTCCTATCGCCTCATAAACTACATCATTAAAATTATCTAATTCTAAATCTTCTGAAACATCATCCCGAATTTTTACATAAATTATTCAATATGCAAATAGTCAATATTATTTTCGCTTTCAAAACTTGTATATATTCATAAATTCAAGAATCGGATACTTGTTTTCCAGCAGAAAATGTTTTCAAACTATGAATTGACATGTCTCCAATAGCTAGATGACATTTATGAACAGTGAACATAGACAGTTGGAATCCGCATTCTGTGAATACATATAGAACTACGATGTATTATTGAAATTTTTGAAAATCATATCTCCGAAAGTATTAGCTTGTTAAAATGATATCAATGGATTCTTATGATGAAACTGCATCTTAAAAAAAATTAATACGAAAGTTGAAATGTAAAAAAAAAATTTTGTTTTCGTTACTACGAAACCATTAGGCCGATTTTGCCCACTAACGAACTTAACCGAGATATTAATCTTCCAAATCTACTCTGAAAAATTCAATTGTCTAGCTCATTCCATTCGAGAGTTATCGTGTTAACGACCGGCTGGACGGACGGCCGGACAGAATCGATTTCGACCACGGATTCTTGATCAGTGAGTCGAACCGAATCGTTTAAGACAAATTTCAGCCAAAAATCCGAAAATTACAGACATTTGGGCAAATTGATAAGCACTCTGTTCCGAGGAACAAGAGCGCCAAAAATATTTTTAATTTCCGGTCTGTTCCCCTAAAACACAATATCAAATGAATAAGTGTAAATCGTACATAATTTTTCACTTGAGTATTCCAATTGTCATTTGGTATTTTATTCCAATGGTCGATTATTCTAACAATCGATTAACCATAATTCATAAGTCGGATATTCGAATATTTGTACAAACGAGAAATTCTAATTTATAATAGTCGAATGATTCGCACACAATTCCCGGCCCTTGTTCAGACGTTGAAGATTATTCCACGAAACACTCAAATCTGGAAGATCGATCTCCAAGTATTCATTTCCAAAAACATTATCTGCATTCAGGCTCTCCATTCTTCTTCACTTCACTTCTTCACTTCGTGCCGAGAGTCATCAATACCTCCTTCAATTCAATCTAATATCGTCGTCATACTGGAAGGTATCGCCTCGAGAGCATCCCCCAACACTTGCCGATCAAAGAATAATAAACTTTATGTCCTCTAGGATGACTTCTTATCTTTTCTTTTTTGAGTATTCTTGATTCAAGAGTACTATCAAGAGTTGAATGCTCCACTGAGCGATATGAATAGGATGTCGTCGGGTATATACCTTACCTATGGTAATTTTCAAGAAATCCAAACTATTGAGGGCTGCATTAATGAAAATGAAGATATACTGAGTGATCGTATGCGACAAACCTATCGTCATTCAGTGGTTATTCACTTTCGGTTCATTGAGAAGGTTTATTTTAATCGTATGCATTCAATTTACACGCTGAACTATTATCAAAATAGAGGACAAAGTTGATAAGAGGATATTTTTGGCGCTCTTGTTCCTCGCAACAGAGTGCTTATCAATTTACCCAAATGTCTGTAATTTTCGAATTTTTGGCTGAAAATGGTCTTAAACGATTTGGTTTGACTCACTGATCAAGAATTCGTGATCGTTATTGTCCGGCCGTCTGGCCATCCGTTAACACGATAACTCTCGAACCCAATGAGCTAGACAGTTGAAGTTTTCAGAGTAGGTTTGGAACAATATCCCGGTAAAGTTCGTTAATAATAATAATAATTAATATTATATTAGTTCATTAGTATAATTTATTAGTTTCGAAAGATTACACCAGAAAGAATAAAATTTGAAACAAGTCATCAACCTGAACTCGAACAAAAGAGAAAATGGAATGAGAAAATGAAATACATCAAACCTTGCAGTATTCTCTAAATTCACTTGAACTATACAGGGTCTTTCACGAGGAACCTCACCCATATTTATACGGGAAACTACTGAACGTATTTTCATGAAATTCAGCACTTATAAGTACTTCACGATGCTGATAAAATCTAAAATATTTTCAAGGCATGAGCACCTCCGGTTTTTCCGGAAATGACGTCAACTTCCGTTTTTCAGATTAGAACACCATTTTTACATTGCAGAAATAGATTCCTTAGAAAATTTCAAGTTATTTTGATGTAACATTTTTCAGTTTTGGTTGGGAAATTCTCTCTGAGCGGGAAAATTCGAAACAAAAATCGAAAATAGAGCTCCGCTGAAACAAGAATAACTTCGAAGTTTTTGGATGGAAAATTTTCATTTTTAGGATTTTTCAAGATGTAAGATTGATGTATCTACTTTAAGAATTGAAATCGCGATTCATGATACAGGGGGTGAAAAAATCGCTTTCAAAGTTAGGGATGACAAAATCGTGAAAAATCAATTTTTTCAAATAAGAACACCATTTTTTTATGGCAGATATTGAATCTACGTTAAAAAATAATGTGAGTGTATGCATCACACCCTTGCCCTAAAGTGGATATTTTCTGAGTTATTCACAAAAAACTGTTTTTCGTCTTGAATTTTCAGCTATTTCTTTTCCCTTCACGCCAAAAAGATGAAATTTTCTGAAACTGTTACTTAAACCATGTTTTAAATTTTACTACCCTAATATGCAAGAGAAAAAAGTTACAGGTTGTTCCTAAATAGATGGCGAATTTTGGTTCGAATTTGTATCGGAAACCTCTTTATTTCAACTAATCGGCCATCGGTTTTCTCTCCAGTGATAAATAAATAATTCCTTATGAACCATAGGCAAAAACTTACCATGTTTTACATTCTTTTTTTTTAATGATAGATATCATTAATTACATCTGCCAAATTCCTCTTTATTCAGTAGCATTTTGTGTTTACTATTAATTTGGTGATAATTCGTATTAAGTTATAAAATCGATCACTATGCCTAATTTTACCAATGAAGATTATTTAAATCTAATTCTACTTCATGGAGAATGTAATAAAGTTGTAGATAGAACGATTCGACTGTTCATTGAGAGGTTTCCTGACCGACCCAGACCAACGAGAGATACCATTAACAGAACCATGACAAACTTGAGAAATGTCGGATCTTTCGTTAAGAAAACTATACACAGAGAAAAAAGTGAAGTAGAAGATGAGAACAACGAAATTACAGTTCTTGCATATTTTCGTGTGAATCCTCAAAATTCTCTCAAAGATGCCGAGATTGATCTGGGATTATCTCAATCGAGTGTTTGGAGAATATTAAAAAAACATAAAATGCACCCATATAAATTCAATAGGGTACAGCATTTGAAGGAAACTGATTTCGTCAGGAGAACAGAGTTTTGCGAAGCTATGATGATTCGATTTCAAGAGAATGAAAACTTTTTGGACTGTATAATTTGGACAGATGAATCTGAATTCACAAAGAATGGTTCTTTCCATAGGCATAACAGTCATTATTGGGATGAAGAGAACAACCACCACTTCAGACAATGGAACTTTCAAGAGACCTGGAGTTTCAATGTTTTTTGCGCCATCAAAAATAATGCAATTCTCGATGTTCACATTTATGATGGGACTTTAACTGGTAAGATAGAACACTACACATGTTTGCATTATTTAAAGAATGTTCTCCCTTAGGAGATAGATATTCTGACATATTGACTAAAATAATTGAGCCGCTAGTACCATAATGAGTTATGGTATCAACAAGATGGCGCGCCCCCACACAATTCACTCAATGTGTCAAATATCCTCTACAGGCTATTTGAAGATCGATGGTTGGCGAACAATGGTCCACATCTTTGGCCACCACGTTCTCCCGATTTAACTCCTTTAGACTATTATGTTTGGGGTAGGATAAAAAATATTGTCTACTCAACTCCCCTGACTGATAAAGAGGACTGCATAGAACGAGTCAGAAATGCGTTCAGGTTTGTTTAGATTTTTAGATTCATAGTTTTGAAACTCAATTTGGTTTTTAAACACTTTTGCAGATCTCTTCCTCCCGATGAAATAAGAAGAGCAACGCACGAAGCATTCCTGAGACGTATAAATAAATGTCTAGAAATTAACGGTCAAAACTTTGAGCATCTTCTTTAGTTATAACTGCGAGAGTTTGCCATGGTTCTCCTAATAGTATCTTGAAGTCGGTTCCAAGAAGGGGTGAAAAATCTACAGCATGGTTCAAATAACAGTTCCTGAAAATTTCATCTTTTTGGCGTGAAGGGAAAAGAAATAGCTGAAAATTCAAGACGAAAAACAGTTTTTTGTGAATAACTCAGTAAATATCCATTTTAGGGCAAGGGTGTGATGCATACACTCACATTATTTTTTAACGTAGATTCAATATCTGCCATAAAAAAATGGGGTTCTAATTTGAAAAAATTGATTTTTCACGATTTTGTCATCCCTAACTTTGAAAGCGATTTTTTCACCCCCTGTATCATGAATCGCGATTTCGATTTTTAAAGTGGATACATCAATCTTACATCTTGAAAAATCCCAAAAATGAAAATTTTCCATCCAAAAACCTCGAAGTTATTCTTGTTTCAGCGGAGCTCTATTTTCGATTTTTTTTTTCGAATTTTCCTGCTCAGGGAGAATTTTCCAACCAAAACTGAAAAATGTTACATCAAAATAACTTGAAATTTTCTAAGGAATCTATTTCTGCAATAAAAAAATGGTGTTCTAATTTGAAAAACGGAAGTTGACGTCATTTCCGGAAAAACCGGAGGTGCTCATGCCTTGAAAATATTTTAGATTTCATCAGCATCGTGAAATACTTATAAGTGCTGAATTTCATGAAAATACGTTCAGTAGTTTCCCGTATAAATATGGGTGAGGTTCCTCGTGAAAGACCCTGTATTATATGGTTCAGAATCCATAATAAATCTATACAGAGATTTCTTGAATTTTGTATGACCCGTTATATTCCTCAAATCGTTGGGTAAGATATTGAATAAATTTACTGCCATACACGCAACCGATCTACCTCTCAAAAGTGAACTATGCTGTGGTAATATGTAAGAGAGAATTGTCCTGGTATTATTCGAATTCCTGAAATCAGCAAAATAATGGCTATTCTTACTGAAGAAGATCAGTAGTTTGTAAACATAAGCCCCATGCACAGTTAAAATATTATTTTTCTTAAATACGCCTCTACTCCTCTTTCTATATTCCATGCGTAGCATGGTTCGTAAAGCTCTTTTCTGAGCTACAAAAATACTTTCAACATGAGAGAAACTACCCCAAAATATGATGCCATAACAAAGAATTGAATGTAAGTTAGCATAATATACTAGTTTGAGCATAATAATGAATAATAATGAAAAATGGCGATACCGTTGTTAATAAATCAACAAGTCCAGAGCGTTCCTGCCAATAGGGTCCTTCATAATGGCTTCGTATAATTAATATACTTATGCATATACAGGGTGAGTCTTTTACCACTGCATTAATTTTAGCCAAAGATTCCTCTCATCAAATGAACCACTTTTTTCATTTACCATTTTTCCAGATTCGGCTCAGGTAAAAAGTTACAAGCCTTTAAAGATTTCACAATGTGCTAATACACTCCCGCATTTAAATTATCTATGACATTGTTGGCGGACGAGAATAAGGCATTGTAACGTGGTGTACAGCTTGATTCGGGATTCCAACGCTCAGGGACGGATCCATAAAAGTAGTGAAATTTCTGGAGTTTTCCATTTTAAAACATTCAATGAAGAATATCTCGAAAACGGTGCGTTTAAGGAGAAATGATGAAGAATAATATAATGTTCTAAAACAATGGAATAGGCTTGAAATGTCTCAAGAAAAACTTTATATGCTTTCTTTATGTTAATTTCGTTTAGTTTTATGAATCCACGAGTCCATAACTAGAAAACCAGTAGAAGTAGAAAATAACTAATATTTGGAAAATATGTATCATAGTTATAGGAAATTTTACGCCAAAATTCATTTTATTCGAAAAAAGGATGTCAAAGCTACAAAATAAAAAGTGATGTTTTTTCAAAATTTCAACAGCCTGTATCTTTTTACCTGAGCTGAATTGGGAAAAATTTAAATGAAAGAAGTGTTTCATTTGATGAGAGGAATCTTTGGTTAAAATTAATGCAGTGGTCAAAGACTCACCCTGTATTTCACAAGTCAAATAGACCCCAGGGGGTTCATCGATTTGCCGAGAAAGCAAGAGCAGAAGCCTCTCAGCCGGCTTGGTCAATCATACCTAATCACCCACGCCACCTATGTGACAAAACAAAGAAATCAGCCTTTCCCCACCAGTGAATATTTGAAGCGTGAAATCATATGCCACCATTCGCTCGATATTAATCGAGAAACGAGTCCCGCAGAGCTCAGACACAGTATCTTCCTGATGGCCACGAACGCTGTTTAGCGTTTTCAAAAATAATAATGAAAAATGGCGATACCGTTGTTGAGCATATTAAAATCAACTTGACTCCTCAACATAAACAGAATATAACAGGTAGAGTTGAGTCTCTTTAATTGTTCAATATGTGGACCCCACTTAAGATGCTTATCCAGAACTAGTCCCAAAAACTTTACATTATCTTCAACGTGAACACAATTATTATTCTGAACCTGTAGCATAGAAGGATATTCCGCATTAGACCTTTCTCCATAAAAAAACATGCATTTCGATTTTTCAATATTCAAAACTAGATTATGACTAGACAACCACTCTTCTGTTAGGTTAATCATCAGGATCAAATCATTTATGGCAGAATTAACACAAGAAGATCGAATCAAGAAATTTGTGTCATCGGCGAATCTTACAAAAACTTGAATGTGTGATAGATAAATGATTTATGTAAATGATAAACAAAAGTGGACCTGTTATGCTGCCCTGAGGAACGCCCATGCTAACATCCACATCATTCGACATGTAGTTTTCACCATTCACTTCCAGTACAACTCTTAGCTTTCTAGATGTTAAGTCGCTCTTCAGGAGTTCCAACTGCGTGTCTCTTATTCCACTCTTCTCAAGAATTTCTAGGAGTCTTTTATGGACGACGCAATCAAAGGCCTTTGATAAATCCAGAAACATAGCCAATGGATATTCTTCCTTTTCCAGAGCAATAGCTATCTCATTGATGAGTTCAAATATGGCAGTATCGATATTCTTGTTCTTTATGAAGCCATGCTGATTCTTAGATATCACATCGAACATTTGGAAAAAACTGGACAACCTTGTGCATGAGATCTTCTCAAAATCCTTGGAAATATTGGGCAAAATCAGCCGGATGGTTTCAGAGTAACGAAAAAAAAATTATTTTTTACACTGCAAATTTCGAATTCAATTTTTTCTAAGATGCAGTTTTATCATAAGATTCCACTGATATTATTCTCAGCTCTAACAAGCTAATACTTTCGGAGATATGATTTTTCAAAATTTCACTTTCAATTTCACGCTTCAAATTTTCACTGGTGGGGGAAGGCTTAATTCCGTGTTTTGTCTCATAGGTGGCGTGGGCGATTAGGTATAATCGGCCAAGCCGGCTCAGTTTAGTTGAATTTGTTGGGAGGCTACAGAGTACTTATGAAGGCCAAGAAGCCAGAAACGCGTCTGCTCTTGCTTCTTGGCAAATCAATAGATCCCCTGGGGTTTATTTGACTTGTGAAATATATGCATAAGTATATTAATTATTCGAAGCCATTATGAAGACCCTATTTGCAGGAACGCTCTGGACTTGTTGATTTGTTTACTAAATAACTCAAAAAATACGAATCCGATCCAATTCCTAAAAAATTTTACAAAATTTTGTGAGGATCTTATCACAAATTTTAACAAAATCACTGAAATTCATTAAAAAAAATTCTTTATATCAGAAATAGGTTTCATTGAGATTCTTGTAAGTGACTCTGCTAACTTAATATTAAGTTAGCAGAGCCACCCCAAATAAAAAAAAATAAACGCGGGACAAACTTTTTTCTAACACGACGAATATGTTTTGGTTGTTTGACAATTATTAAGCTCATTTCTGGTTGAAAAACAATACAATTAACAAGTTACGTGATTAGTGTGTGGCCCCTTTAACCTAATATTAAGTTAGCCCATATAAAAAAAATGGGTTCAAGCCCTGTGGACAGGAGCTTTCTGGCGCTCTAGTTCAAACAGACAAATTATATCTCCGAAAGTATTGGTTTCTCAGAGTTGGGAATTATATCAATGTATTCATATGATCCTGCATCATAATGGAAATTCAATTTAAATAATAGTTTATTTATCAAGATTAAATGAGCAATCATGAGAATGAGAACTGCACCATGGAAAAAATCAAATTAAATCTGGCCAATTTTGCCCAATAACGAACTTAAGCGAGATATTCATCTCCCTAAACTACTCTGAAAATTTCAACTACCTACCTCATTCCGTTCGAGAGTTATATCTATGTCTATGTATGAAAAGCAGTCTCACTACTCTCAGATCTCTTACTTCATGTTCCGTTCCGAAATGTAAGAATTTTCTGAGAAAACCTAATTTCGGAGCAAACAACTGAGATTTTTCTCACTTCGCCCACAATTCTTCGATTGATTAGATAATGTCATGTCTCAGGAACATCATTTGATTCTTATGGTAAAACAGCTTATTGAAAAAATTTTAATTTGGAATTTGCCTTGTAAAAAAAAATTTTTTTTGTTACTCCGAAACCATCTGTCCGATTTTGCCCAATAACGAACTTAGCCGAGATATTTATCTCCCAAACCTACTCTGAAAATTTCAACTGTCTAGCTCTTTCCGTTCGAGAGTTATCGTGCCTACGACCGGCCGGCCGGCCGGACAGAATGAATTTCGACCACGGATTCTTGATCAGTGAGTCGAACCAAATCGTTTAAGACCATTTTCATCCAAAAATTCGAAAATTACAGACATTTGGGCAAATTGATAAGCACTCAGTTCCGAGGAACTAGAGCGCCAAAAACGAAACGCGCGACAAATTCTCGACAATTATTAAACAATTATTGCAATAGGTTTTATTGAAATTCTTGCAGGTGGCTCTACTAACTTTATGGAAGTGATATTTCTCAGGATTCCTAATGACGACAAAAAATTGTATGTGTTTATGATTTTCGGATATTGCGGACAACCTGAAAATCCCGTGTTATTTTTGGAAGATGAATAGTGAATAGAGAAGGCACGGAACATTCAGATTACAAGAAAGAGATGGAGATATAGATTCGATTGATTTACTGGAATTGAATAAAATAGCTGATAACTCCTACTTTGGCAACATTCATTTTCAATCGTAAGTGACTAAGTGTTGTTTCTCGGCTATGAAGTTACACGGCTATCTGTTCTGGCTATTGTTATCTATTTTCTCATGCATAAACCACTCTAGTGCCAGTCCTAATTCTACAGAGATTTCGCAAATTCTCAATGATTTTGTGATAAATTCAGTGATACTAGTTGATTGTCGCGAGGGATATACCAAATTCCTAGGAAAATGCATTAAGAATTACGTCCACAGAGGTAACCTCGATTTAATATAGACACATACTTTTTCTCCTTTATCAATGTTCTCTTATATTGATTCCTACAATGTGTTTTAATTGTTCACAAATATTTTCGGTTACTATTACTTCGTTGATAGAGAAACTATCATCAACAATACCAATATATCCCAATAAAAAAATCAAAAATACCAAACGAAATGTTTTCTGAACAATGAGGAATCACGGATAAACTTACGTCTCATTTTCAATCTTGGAGATTTGTTCGACATTCAGACCTATTCTGTTTGCGTATTGCTATAAACCTTGCTAGTCAAGTCATATTGCTATCCTCCTATTTTTTAATGATATGGCTATGGTATTACTTATTCTGTTTGGACTGTTATAGCAATGTTGGTTATCAATTTTCTCCCAGCAATATTGCTATCAAGTAGGTCAAAATTCATTGATTTTAGAGCTGACAACACTGTATTTCATGACTTTTATGTGAATTAGAAGAAGAATTTAGCCTTAATTGATAAACATTTCGTCCGTTTTTCGGTGGTTGTTCGTAATTCCTAACCAAAAACTGCCAAAAATGTTAATTGTCACGAAAGCGAAAAACGAACTATTTTATTTATGAAACTAACAAAATGGAATTATTGATCAATTTTCAGGAAACACATCGAATATTTGTAACCGCTACCATGACCGAAAAATTGAAGACTTGCAAACACCCAAACAAATATTAAATTTTATTTTTTTCCTGTCTTCAGTCAGACTTCGAATGCACAAGTTAAACGGAACAGTATGTCTCCTAGTTTTCTCCTGAAAAAATCCCCTCAGTTCTTCAACTGAATCAAAAGAAGTCATATTCGTAGCAAGGCTGAATTAATAGTTTATTTAATTTTTTTCACCAGTCAGTCAGTCTTCGAATGCATATCTAACTTAAAAGAAGCAGTAAATCTCATAGTTTGCTCATGAACACATAAATAAATTAATAAAATACCCTCGGCTCTTCAATGAAATCAAAGGCAGTCATATTTTTACTAAGGCTGAATTAATAGTTTATTTAATTTATTTCATCCAGTCGATCAGTCTTCGAATGCCTCTAACATAAAATAAACACTATCTATCCTAGTTTGCTCATGAACTAATAAATATATGAATAAAATTCTCTCAGCCTCTTATTATTGAGGTTGACGTTGAATAGTTTATGAACTTTTCTGTTTACGAATAGAAGGGGTTGTTAGTGTTAAATCTAAGTCTTTGAAATTCCCTTGAAATTAAGTATTTTAAAGTACCTTTAATAAATATATACGATTATGTATATACCTATATTTATCAAAGTACCTACCTATTTTCAATATTTTCGATTTCTTGGAAGAAAAAAGTGGTTCTCAGCCATATATCTTGTTATGCTCTTAGCAAGTACTATTTTAGGTTGCTGAGATAGCAATGTGGATAACAATATGTTTATCAAAATGGCAGATCATATTGCTCAAAAACGATGATCAGAATAGCAATATTTCGGATCTCGCTGTGGTAGCAATATCTTTTTCTTAGCAATATTGCTATGCGCGAACAGAATAGGTCTGATTGTGATTGGAATTGACCATAACGAAGTTTTTGTATAGTATTCTCTTAAATAATTATTAGAACTACTATTTTAAAGATGTTGTGCTGAAATATAAATTCATAACATTCCTACTATAAAAATCAAATATAATTAATGAACCATTTTATACAGGGTGTTTAAAAAAAAACGTAGTCCCGTTGCTAGGATAGAGAAAACACTTAAAAATAAGTGGGATTTGCTGTGTAAAAAGTTTACGTAACGGCATTCGCATTCACACACAGGGTGTTGGAAAATCACTGATCGAATATTTCATGTTTGTTGTCAGATTCATTTTAATTTTCTTCTTGTGATTGCATATTTTATGATTAATTTTATCATTATTTCATACCAGCACCAGTTAATACTTCATAACATAATATTCGAATTAAAATATTGCGAATACGGTACAGAGTATGAAGTTTTACCAAGAGACCATTTTGTTTTTATGTAACTTAAAATCTTTAAATCAAGTTCCTCAATTCCGAAAAAATATAAGAGTCAGAAATAAAAATGGGTTCAAGCCCTGTGGACAGGAGCTTTCTGGCGCTCTAGTTCAAACAGACAAATTATATCTCCGAAAGTATTAGTTTCTCTGAGTTGGGAATTATATTATTATTATTATTATTATTATTATATATCAATGTATACATATGATAGAGCTGCATCATAAAGGAAATTCAATTCAAATAATAGTTTATTTATAAAGATTAAATGAGCAATCATGAGAATGAGAACTGCACCATGGAAGAAATCGAATTAAATCTGGCCAATTTTGCCCAATAATGAACTTATCCGAGATATTCATCTCCCTAACCTACTCTGAAAATTTCAACTACCTAGCTCATTCCGTTCGAGAGTTATTGCGGAATAACTTTTTTTAAATTTTGAAAATTTTTTTTTTACACTTTGCGGTAATCTTGTCAATACAAAACCTCACATGCGTATAAAGGTCATGATTCTACAATTTGATGCTAAATTTCAGATAGATCGAACGAACTTGTCCGAGATATCTACGCTCCAAAACCACCTTGCAATTTTCAATCCGCTAACTCCTTTCGTTCGAGAGTTATCGTGCCTACGGCCGGTCGGCCGGCCGGACAGAATCGATTTCGCACTCGGATTCTTGATCAGTGAGTCGAACCAAATCGTTTGAGACCATTTTCAGCCAAAAATTCCAAAATTACGGACACTTGGGCAAATTGATAAGCACTCTGTTCCGAGGAACTAGAGCGCCAAAAAAACAAGTTTCGTATGACAATTGCCCAAAACATGTTTAAAGTACCTACAAATAGTAGGTATTCCATAAAACATGTATGAAATAAGATGAGTAATAATATGAAAGAAGATGAGTAATAAATAAAAAATTACCTTGTAATCGATCAAAAATTTCCTGATCTACGTTCACCAAATTTTCTCCTCTCTCGAACTACAGAATTATGCTTTCAATATTTACGTAATATTTTCAAACATTTTCGGGTGAGGTCCCCGTTGCATCGCTAAAATACGAGTATTTCAACCCCAATATTTTTGGAGTTACAATATTCCCTTCTGTCAAGTTGAAATTATGACAATTCATACATAGAATAATTATATCAATGTGTGAAATACGATTTACATTGAAATTTTGAAGAATCATATCCCCGAAAGTATTAGCTTGTTAGAGTTTAAAATGATATGAATGGATTCTTATGATAAAGCTTCTTATTAAAAAAAATTAATTTGGAATTTGTTTCGTAAAAAAAAAATTTTTTTTTTGTTACTCCGAAACCATCTGTCCGATTTTGCCCAATAACGAACTTAGCTGAGATATTTATCCCCCAAACCTACTCTGAAAATTTCAACTCTCTAGCTCATTCCGTTCGAGAGTTATCGTGCCTACGGCCGGCCGGACAGAATTAATTTCGACCACGGATTCTTGATCAGTGAGTCGAACCAAATCGTTTAAGACCATTTTCATCGAAATATTCGAAAATTACAGACATTTGGGCAAATTGATAAGCACTCAGTTCCGAGGAACTAGAGCGCCAAAAACTAATTCATAGGATGTGTCAATTTCCAGAGCATATTCTTAAAAAATTCTTAAAAAGCACTGAAGTCAAGTCAGGAGCTTTTGCGCGTATCCTCCTGCATTGGACACTATTAATCGAATTTACTACGGTAAACTCGATTGTGTATCGTGTCCAATACAGGATAATGGACAATCGCCATACTCGCAAAAGCTCCTGACTTCACGTCAGTGCTTGAACCATTTTGTTTTCATTTCTATCGAAATAATAACTTTGATGAATTATATATCTACTGAATTTAAGCCGATCTTTCAATAAAATTACGTGAAACGTGAATAATTTCGTATATTATTAGTTATTTTACGAATTTCAATTTCGGGTGTTTTGTATCTCATGGCACAATGATATGATTGAACTGATTTGTGTCCTTACGCCACCACATACAAAACACTGTTTATTTCCGACCAAACAGTAAATGTATGTATGGGTCCTTACGCCACCACAGTCACAGCACTGTTTATCTTCCAACAGTGAATTTATATATTTGAGACGAGAATAATCGTTTGAGACCATTCTCGGCCAAAAAGTGTACCAGTTTTTTTTGGAGTCTTGTTTTTACATTCGGATTCATATTCTTGGAAATTAATTTTTTTTCTTGATGCTAAGCATCCTTGGGCGAGTTCAGTAACTGGATGGGTGACTGCTCTGGCTATAAATTTGAACAGCGCGCCAAAACTCCTGGCCACAGTACATTTCCAACTTGTTCTTATTGTTTCCATAACCCAAGAGAAAACCTGTGGTTCCAACAGGATGGTGATATGTGCCACACATCCAACGAAATCACCATCTATTTATCGAAGGTACACTTTGATGGAAATATTATCTTGAAAAGTGCACCATTCAATTGGCCTACGGAAATTGGTTTAACGTTCCCTCATTATTTCCATTGTGGCTATGTTAAGTCAATTTTTTATGCTTATAAACCAACAACTAAGGCCAGAATTATTGCAAAAATTGGTTCAAGCCCTGTGGACAGGAGCTTTTTGGCGCTCTTGTTCAAACAGATAAATTATATCTCCGAAAGTATTGGTTTCTCAGAGTTGGGAACTATATCAATGGATTCTTATGATAGAACTGCATCATGAACGAAATTAAATTTAAAAAAAGTGTCGTTTAAAAAAATATGCTTCAAAAATTATCATTTAAAAAAAAAGAGCAATCTGCAATGCTTCATAAATTGTCATTGAACTTATTTATCAAGATTAAATGAGCAATCTGCAATGATTCAACATCGTGGAATGGGTTGTTGCAACTTACACTCGGTGCATAGTTTTCACAACTCGAAATACCAAAGGAAAATATCATCGAAATGTCTAGAGCAAGGCTGGAGACAATCATAGCAGATTGTCCATGTATTCCTGATATTTGAGTAGGCTGACGAACAAATTATTTTAATAGTTCAAAATATATTAATGAAATACTATCCTCTTTGCATAATTAAAAATTTAATACTTAATACCACTTACACTTTTCTGTATTATGGACCTTAACTCAAGAAAAAATGTTTGATACACAAATTTAGATCCATATTTCAGTATTTTTTTGCTAGCAACATCATGGTTCATTTTGCATTCAATCATACTTTGTTTTCTAGAACAGGAGGTGTTTTATATCAAGAATTTTGAATAGAACTAGAAATAGATATTATAGACATTATACTCAGTCTGAAATCTATTATCTGTAGACAGGGACAATACCTTTTATTTCTCTATGAGATGACATATCATAGGGTATATTCTGTGTGATATGTATGAACACGGATCATCAAAACATATTTACGATGACAGCATTCTGTGAAATCACAGAATTACGATTTAAGGTTGAAATTTTGAAAAATCATAGCTCCGAAAGTATTAGCTTGTGACAGTTGAAAATGATATCAGTGGATTTGTATGATAAAATTGCATCTTAAAAAAATTGAAATTTGTAATGTAAAAAAAATATTTTTTTTTTCGTTACTCCGAAACCATCTGGCCGATTTTGCCCGATAACGAACTTAACCGAGATATTTATCTCCCAAACCAACTCTGAAAATTTCAACTGTCTAGCTCATTCCATTCGAGAGTTATCGTCTCTACGGCCGGCTGGACAGAATCGATTTTGACCACGGATTCTTGATCAGTGAGTCGAACCAAATCGTTTAAGACCATTTTCATCCAAAAATTTGAAAATTACAGACATTTGAGTAAATTGATAAGCACTCTGTTCCGAGGAACAAGAGCGCCAAAAATTAGGTAATATAAGAACATTAAAATATAAGTACAAAATTATATTTAATATTGTATTCTAGATATTATGTTTATGTTATATGTTATACAATTTTATTTGATTGAATACTTTGCTGAAAACTTTATTTCAAGAAATGATGGTCCCTTCAATTGGCTTCTTGATTAACTTCCATCAATTATTTGATGTTTTATTTCCATTTCTCAAGCACTTAAAAATACCTTAATTTCGAATATAATTTTATTATGTTATATTTTATTTCAACTGTTATTTTATTTTTAGGGATTAAAAAACAGTTGGAATAAATTCATAGGAATAAATGAAACAGAAGAAATCAATAATTTCATTATGTTACCTGTTTCCTACTTTCATTGGGATTAATGATTGTGTAACTGCTAGTTGATATTATTTCAATGTATCGTTCATATAAATGAATATAAGACATAATCTTTATCCAGAAGATATTTTAGTAAAGCCTTTATCATGAAGTGAGACTCATTTCAATTCCAATCTGAAATTATTGGGACACAATAAGATAATCATTGAGGTATACTGAGGGAGGTATATGTATTATATTAAATGGTTTATTTCTAAAAAGGTATAAAATGGTACATCCAGGCTCAAAAGTAGTAACAATACAACAGGAATAGTTCTGTTCAGTGCTCACGATACTGAGGAGTTGTTAATCAGCAGAATCAGTGCTCAACCTGAACATCCAAGGTGCTCATCGAACAGGTGTCTGTGAGGCACTCTGGCTTGGTAACATATGACTGCATGGAAGAAGGCTCCTACCAACGATTGTCAGTGTATTCATATTGTCCGACAAGGATGAGCACGATTGCAAGAAAGGAATGATCGAGTAAGTCAAACATTCAGTTTTTGGAAGCTGAAAAATTAGGTCTCAGGAATAAATATTTGAGCAGCGATGGAATATCGAGAGATAGCTGTTTAAATAACTACCTTCAGAGTATTATTGAGATTACAATGATTTTCTTTGAACTGATAGGAATTCCCCTGAACAATAACTGTTCGAACAAATCTTGTCCAAGTAATATGTGATGGAAATACGAGGATTATTGGGGACACGGATCAACCTTCATGTATCCGGCCACCTAATCAAGGGTATACGAGTCTCATTCATACTTACCGAAAACACATATAATCCGGTATGGAAAGCTCAGTGACCGTCCGCGAAGAAACAGAAACCTGACAGTTCGCTGGTTGGCAAAAAGTCACACCGCCCTCACGCACATCACCATCGATTCCGAGTCGATACGCACATTTGTCACCAAAATGATGAATCCGGAAACAGGCATCAGGCAATCATTGATAATGTGGTGATGTTGCAGGACTGGTCGACAACCCCTGCCATCAGCAGCTGCCGCGGTTTCACTGCGGCGTTGGGGTCGGCGGGGCGCAGACTCTGACATCTCCAGCTCTCTGTCTGCCGGGATGCGAGTACGGGGGATGCCTGGATGCTGGGGAACGTGGAGAACGCGGAATCTTCATCTCATACGCTTTTCTGAAATATTTGCTATTGGGAAGTTTCTAGACTATGTGCAGAGTTTGAAAACTAGTTGGAAAAGCAGTGAGGTTAGAAGCTTTGACGCGCTCGTTTGAACGTATAGCCAGAACGGTCACCCATCCAGGTACTGAACTCACCCAAGGCAGTTTTCTTCCAGAAAAAAAATATTATTTTCATAGTACTTCCAACAATACATAATATAGATCCGATCAAGTTTAGATCTATTGGGAACTTCCAAGACGATGCCAGCGACAGGGTGGCGGTAATCGGCAACTAACCAAGCTAGTAATGAGCTGACGTATTGCACGTGTTTGAGTTTAATTGTTCAGTATTCGTCTATAAACTTTTCTGCCTAATATGTCTTTGACCAGAAACGACTATTGTTGTGTGCCTCAATGCAATTCATGGGCGAAAAAAATGCCAAAATGTATAGGTTTGAGTTTTCACTTCTTACCTCCGGTAAACCAAATATAAATATTGAAACTGCGTCAGAGGGATAACTAATAGACCGAAGAGTACTTAACCTTTTTTTTTTCAAGAGGTGGAGAAACTCATGTTCCTCTAGGAAGTTGCCCTAGAGAGTGTTGGACTCACAATACAGTGCCTACCAACCAAACTCCACCTCCTCGCCCATCTTTCGTTCCGCATTAGTACCGGGCCCTTTAGGGCCCTTTGCCTCTCTGCGGAGCGTTTATTTCCACATTCTAAGTTTGTTCCATAGCCTGCCTGTTTCTATCCTCTACCTCTTTCTTCTCCATTATGGTTGTCAAGATCTTGAAACCATCTTTCCATTTGCTCTCGTTGTCTAGCATCTCTTCCACAATTCCCTGAAAATTCAGGTTTTCCCCGACGAGGCTTCTTAGCCCCCGCCTTTCTACTGTCCACCTTTCGCATTCCGATATCATGTGCCCAACGCTATCCTCCGAATTGCACGTTTGGCAGTTCGGTTGGTAAGTCTTTCCAATTCTTTCCCTGAAGACTTCAAAGGAGCCGTGTCCCGTAAGTATTTGTGTAAACCAGTAATTGGTTACCTTATGGGGACAGCTCATCCACCTACTTATATCTGGCAGGATTTGCTTCGTCCATCTCGCAGCTCCCTGCTGTGACTCCCACCTATCTTGCCATGCCCTCATTATCCTCATTCTGATCTGTCTACGCACACCAGGTTGGTGTCCATAAGCATTCTCATACACTCTTCTCCTTTCCTCAGCCAGAAGATCTATTGGAGGAATTGCTCGCAATTACCAGCACTGCCGCTGCGGAGACCGTACGGTACGCGCAGCAAACCCTTTGCAATATTACCCTCTGCGCTGCCGTTATTTTCCTTCTATATTTTTCAGTACTACACGCTTTTACCCAGGCCGGCGCACCATACAGTGCTACACTGTGGGCTACCGAGCTCAACAGTTTCCTGCCAAATTGTCCCGGCCCCCTAATATTTGGCATAATCTTCGCCTGGGCCACCGTCTTCTCCATCATCTTTTCCGCAGCATACTCCACATGGGAAGAGTACTTAACCTGAAACTACATCAACATAATCTTCAAACAGAGGACAATGAGGTACCAGAGACAAGAGACCAGAGATAAGTCTCTGGAGGTACCACGAAAGAGAAAGGAATATATAGATGACGTTTGATGTGCTGAATAACCTCATTCGAAGAAAAAATAGGCATCGCCCAAGCACTCTTGAGTTAGTTAAACAGCAATAATAATGTTAGTAGTACACTTGGTTGTGTACATTGTTACCAGACCACCTAACACTTGTGACGTTAGTGTTATGGTTGATACATCCGATATATACTTTGAGTGATATCTTAAACAGTGACAGTGCTTTGAAAAGTTTAACAGATATAAACAAGTTTAATATTTTCAATTGAATAGAAGAGATGGTCATCAAAACTCTTGGAAACAAAACAAAAACTTTAATATACCTCAAACATTACACTTATTGTTAATAATTCTTTTCACATAATATATGTATCATGTAATCATTAAAGGATACTGTGGGAGGTATACTCATTATTCAACGGTGTTTTTCTGGGTTTTCTCTCCCAAACTCTGAAAAATATCTATAAAATAAAAATTAATTATTTTGTGATTTGCTTCTGCGTAAGAAACACAGGATATTTGTCAGAAGCAATCAATTGAACAATGTTGCCTAACAAACAACAACGAAACAACATCAACGAAGAAACAACTATAGCGTAACGTTTCGGAGTCTATATCAGACCCCTTCTTCAGACGCTCAACGAAAATCGAGAGAATTATTTTGTTGATAGTTATTTGGTGAAATTCAAGAATTGTCACATAGATATTTTTCAGAGTTTGGGAGAGAAAACCCAGAAAAAAACCGTTGAATAATATGTATCATGTTTTGAAAAAATCGTTTTAATTATTGATAACTGTTTTACAGAAGCCTTATCTGGTTCAATTTGACACTATATCCTCATAAATGAACTAGAACATCATGCACCTGAACTTTAATTAAAACATCATTAATATGATTACACCTCCTCCGTGCTCCGACTTTATAAGAATATACCATACCTTGTATTCTAAGTTTACCATTCTCCACATTAATTGGCCATCAATTTTATGTGGTACTAAATTAAGGGCACTACTTTGTAAACATAAAGAACAAATGTCTAGAAAACTGGGACCACAATTGGTTTTGTCACACACGATTACATGATCTACATTTAGGACCTTTTCTCCTTCTACAAGAATTCTAGAATTAGAAGTTGAAGCTCCTATGTACTCCAGAAATTCTAATAAACTGGGTCCCTTCTTAATCATTCGCAAATAGTAACTGAAAGAAATTTTAAATATAAGGTAAGTTTTACAAACATATATGAATATACTTACTCGTTGTAGTCTTTATATCAATCAAGTGCCATAAAATTATTTATATAATGATCAACATTTAAATATATATCACAAAGTAGTCCAGCAAAGATCTCAAGTCAATTCAAATTTAATTTTTCGATGAAAATTTCGGTCAAACTTCATCGACAGACCTACCCAACACAAGATTGTTTACATTTATTACTAGCGTGGTTAGTTGCCGAAACCCGCCACCCTGTCGCTGCCATCGTCTTGGAAGTTCCCAATACCTTTTCAAGTTCAATTTCAGGACAAGCCTTGACGTGAAGTCTGGAGCTTTTGCGAGGATGTTCTATTCTCTACTCACCTCTATTGGACACTCTACAACCTCTATCTCTTTCCGTTCTCAAGTTATCGTGGCAATAGCCAGCCGGACAGAATCAAATTTGACCTCGAATTCTTCATCAGGTAGTCTAACCCAATCGTTTGAGACCATTTTCGGCAAAAAATTTGAAAACTACAGACGTTTGCGCCAAATGATAACGCGATGTTCCCCAGAACATACACGCAAGTCATTAAAATGCTATCGATGCTGAATTCGTAGTAGTAATTTTGGATGAAAATGGTCTTAAACGATTTGGTTCGACTCACTGATCAAGAATCCATGGTCAAAATCGATTCTGTCCGGCCGGCCGTCCGTCCGTCCTTGAACACGATAACTCTCGAATGGATTGAGCTAGATAGTTGAAATGTTCAGGGTAGTTTCGCGAGATGAATATCTCGGTTGGGTTCGTTTTTCAGCAAAATAGATCGGATGGTTTCGAAGCAACGAAAAAAAAAATTTTTCCTTACATTACAAATATTTCCAATTCAATTTTTTTAAAGATGCACATTTGGCAAATTGATAAGCACTTTGTAGAAGTAGACAGTAGAAGTAGAAGTAGAACAAGAAGTGGCACTAGAACTAGAACTAGAACTCGAACTCGAGCTCTTCGGTCTCGTACAATGCCTCCAGCTCCTCTAACTCCATACTCCTCCAGGAGTTAGCCGAGAATCGACTGCTCATACTCCTCTAGGAGCTAGCGGAGTCAGAACGTCGCCAAAGCGTCAACCGATTGATCACCAAGAGTCTACTGAGTACTCTGACTGAGACTCGGCAGAGTGTCAACCGAGCGTCCACCAAGGTCTTCTGAGCATCATCTTCACTGAGTGACAATCAAAATATTCTCATTGCACTGTTGAACAAAAAATTAATTATGGGATACAATGCTGTATCATTTGATTAATGTAGGTTCAATAATTTCTTCATTTAAGAGATTTGTATTACTGCTCTATTCCAAAGATAGGCATAGGAAACGTGGAAATTATATCTCGAAATCAGAATTATAGATAATTACAAGCCATCTCATGTATGTAGATTCACATACATACAGAACACATACTACACTTAAAAAGATAAGGACATAATCCAATCCAATGATATCATCGCCGTCGTTTCGCCGATATCCTCATTGTTTGATATGTTTTTTCATAATAGCTTACAATGAAATCAATATCTAAGAGATTAGATTACAAGGGGCAACCTAAAAAGCAGTTTCTGTGCGGAGTGATGAAAAATAAGAGAAGAAATGTGTATTTTCTATTTAACCTGTGTTTTCCTGCTGTTTCAGCTACCTCAACAAGGTAAAAATTGATTATAAATGTGTCCGTTGTAAAGGAATGTTACGTCCTGAATATACAGGGTCCGCGGCCGCCACTCCGACACGGGCAAGGAGGTGATGGGGTACCATTAAGGTGTAACAATTCCTGTTGTTAAACTGTCCTCCGGTTCTTCTGATATAGAAGTTATGTATGGTTTAAGCCAGGGGTGAGATTCCTTATTTTACAAATATTTTATAGACCAGTTGAGATGGAGCAATGAAATTTGACAGTTTGAGTAAGCAGCT
This sequence comes from Halyzia sedecimguttata, assembly GCA_937662695.2. Classification (NCBI taxonomy): domain Eukaryota; kingdom Metazoa; phylum Arthropoda; class Insecta; order Coleoptera; family Coccinellidae; genus Halyzia; species Halyzia sedecimguttata. The sequence goes on along the minus strand of OW569413.2, from coordinate 99,308,795 downwards.
CGAGTACTTTGAGACCCTGTTGAAATAAGTTTTTGTAACCCCCACTAAAGAAAAAGGTAGGGGGTGGTGGTACTTTTTGAAATTAATGTTTTTTTGTCCAGGTTAACGTACGAATAATAAATTAGATTCCAAAACTGCGATCTTTTACCTTTCATTTTTTGTATCGTTGACACTTGGGACTCAAGCGGCGGTTACAAAGATGTTATCAAAAGAATGTCACGAACACACAACACTGTCGATAATTGAAGAGCACCACATATACATCGGCGTTTTCCAGCTTCCCATTACTTTATTGAAATTTATTCTTGTGAGTATTGCTAGGGACCATAGTCTCCATATTTACAAGATATTGAGAAGTATACATGGTGTTCCAAAAAAGGCTAGTTATCTCACAACTTTTAAATATGATACCCTGTGTACTTTGACATTTGTGAATTTGTTTTTAGTATTTCACTTAATGATTGAATTGTTAGTATAACACGTATACATTCCGCAAATAAAAAATATTATGTTTCCATGATATTTAGTTATTTTTACAAGTTTTGCAAATGCGCCTATTTGCTTAAAAAATAAAACAAAAACGGATGCTTAAATAAAAATACGCGCAAAAAAAACTTCTCCTCCCAAACTTTCGTTAAAATTTGTCGTAGAATTCAAAACTGACAAATTATACAGGGTATCACATTGAAAATTTGGAACTTGTGGGATGATTAGCCTTTTTTGGAACACCATGTATACTTCTTCATATCATTCATATGGAGAGTATGATCCCTAACGACACTCGCAAGTGAAGAAATTTCAATATGGTAATGGGAAGCTGGAAAACGCTGATCTGTATATAGTTTTCTACCCCGTTATCGAAAATGTTGTGTATTCGTGACATTCTTTTAATAACATCTTTGTAACCGCTTGAGCCCCAAGTGTCAACGATACACCAAATGAAAGGTAAAAGATCGCAGTTTTGGAATTTAACTCATTATTGGTACGTTACCTTTGAACATCATAATATCGTGACAGAAATAATATTTTTTAATAATTTTTTTTTAATTTTCTAGTGATACGATTTTCACAAAATTTGACGAACATCTTTGTGTGATTATTCTACAATCAGCTACCAAGATTCAATTCGATCGGATCTGTATTGGTTGATGACAAGATTATTTCTCGGAAACCTTTGACCCGATTATATCCATTAAGTTACTTGGTTTTTATTTCCTCGAAAAAATGCTGATTCTTTTCAAACATGGTAATGAGTTCTAGAATACCGACGCAAAAATGTTTTTAAAATTTCGTGAACATCGTATCAATAGAAAATTTTGAAAAACTCATTGAAAAAATATTTATACAGGCTGAGTCTTTGACCACTGCACTGATTTTAACCAAAGATTCGTCTCATCAAATGAAACACTTTTTTCATTTAACATTTTTCCAAATTCAGCTCAGGTAAAAAGATACAGGCTGTTGAAATTTTGAAAAAAAATCAGTTTTTATTTCGTAGCTTTGACATCCTTTTTTCGAATAAAATGAATGTTGGCGTAAAGCATCCTATAACTAGGATACATATTTTCCAAATATTAGTTATTTTCTACTTCTACTGGTTTTCTAGTTATGGACTCGTGGATTCTTAAAACTAAACGAAATTAGCATAAAGAAAGCATATAAAGTTTTTCTTGAGTCATTTCAAAAATATTCCATGGTTTTAGAACATTATATTATTCTTCATCATTTCTCCTTAAACGCACCGTTTTCAAGATATTCTTCATTGAATGTTTTAAAATGGAAATCTCCAGAAATTTCACTACTTTTATGGATCCGTCCCTGAGCGTTGGAATCCCGAATAAAGCTGTAAACCACGTTACCATGCCTTATTCTCGTCCGCCAACAATGTCTGGATGATTTATATGAGGGAGTGTATTAGCACATTGTGAAATCTTTAAACGCTCTTAACTTTTTACCTGAGCCGAATCTGGAAAAATGGTAAATAAAAAAAGTGTTTCATTTGATGAGAGGAATCTTTGCTTAAAATTAATGCAGTGGTCAAAGACTCACCCTGTATATCAGAAAGTATTCGTCCGACACAGCTGAAATTTTGCGAGAACCTTCATAACCTAACTCTACAACCAAGTTACAAGTTTGAACACGATCAGATCTCTGTTGTTGGAGATCCAACCAGAATTGATTGAGTTCCGATATTTCATAAGGAATTTAAATCTAATACTCAGTTGAAAAAAAAATACGCAAGAGGATTTATGGAGTATTCTTTTGCATATTTTTGGATATTTAATAAATTTCATCTTAGACGATTCTACAATTACTCAATACCTTAAAATGTTACGAAATGTATTCATATCTTATAAAAGCTGAGAAAACGGTCTATATCGGTGGTCAATTCAATTCAGAGTGTCCAATAGAGCAGAATGGACAATGGAACATGCGCGCAAAATCTCCTGACTTCACGTCAATGCTTGAACCGATCTTTTTCTTGTTTTATTTTATTTGCAGTGTAAACTCGCCTTTAACTGATGAAGTTGTTTTTGCGAACTATTTTCAGGCGATGCAAAAGGGAACTGTGAGGTCATAGGCATATCCGATGGTGAGTGGGACGCAAAGCAATTAGAAACTATTGATGATACTGAATCACAGAAAATTCTTTTTGAAGGAGTTCCTACAAACGTAAAGAGTAAGTTTCAACTTTCAAGTAGATCCTTTGAGTTAAGTTTCGAATGACACAGTTTCATTTGGCTGATACAAATAACTGTTGGCATTTATCCATTTAGGTTCAAACTTCAAATGACTATTATCTTCGAATTTTTCGCCGAAAATCGACTCGATCGTTTAGTTTCTACTCACTGATAAAGAATCCGAGGTCAAACTTATTTCTACCTTGCCAGCCGAACGGAATTAATTAGAAAGTAGAAAATTGCAGGGTAGGTGTGGTGTCCAAATATGCCGGTTATGTTTGTAAATGAGGGGAATCCACCTAGTGGTTTCGCAATTACAGCCATCTGAATTTTTATTTTCCTCAATAACTTGAAAACTTTTGATAAAAGCAAACACTTGTGCAAAATTTCTTGAAATTTAACTCCCAAACCTATATACACTGAAAATTTCAACTATTTAGGTCCTTCCGTTCGAGAGTTATCGTGTCTACGGCCGGACAGAATGGATTTTGACCACGGATTCTCATTGACCATTTTCATCAAAAAACTCTCTGTTCCGAGGAACAAGAGCAGAATTTTTCAATATAATTATGAAGCTCCCAAATTGAGTGCTGATATTGATATTCGTTTCGTTTGGTAGTTTCACGAATCGAACTAATGAAATATTTCTTTGTTATTAGGTGGTCAAGATTGTGTTAAATATTTCTGCATTACCGTAGATGAAAAATCATTTAAAATTCATCCAGGTCCCGATTTTTATAAGATTGATGGAGCCAGCGACACAAAAGCATCAAGTCCTACTACGCAAATCATCTCAACTATTGATGTCAACTGCACATCTGGAACCAGAGCATTGGTAGGCTAGATGTAAATTTTACTTATACCTTTATTACACTATGCCTTTTTCGTGCCTATTTGTCAGCCTGACTGACTGCGCCTGAAATTTTGAGAAAATACGCATGCGCTCGGGACTATTTTGTAGACTTTTTCAGGCTTGAAAATAAATAGAACTGGTTCTATTTGTTCCCCCTGAATCGTGGGGATTTCAAGCCTTTTGTCGAAATGTCATGTCTACCAACACAATATTTATCTGTCTGACTTGACGTCTTAACATAACCTTGTTTATTCTATCCTTTGAATCGCAGCCTTCGTAAATTTAATAATAAATTTATGTTTATTACTCTGAGGACGTAAAATAACTTACGAAGGCAAGATAATCTGTGATGGCTATCCCCGAGTGATATTATGTTTTCGCCAAGTATGTCAAAGTAATTATTAATTTCGTTTTTGGAGAAATGCTTTCTGGAATTACATTGTCTTTTTTCTGTATGTGATTTTGTACTCTATGTAGTAGAATAGAATAGAATAGACGTTTCTTCCGACATTCTTAAAATACTATGGTATTGTTTTAAAAATATATGAACAAAACAAGAACTTAAGGTAAATATGTCGATTTCTTCAATGTTTGCAGCTCTGAAATTACTGCCCGAAACAAGCGTGAAAAGAGCGCGGTGTAATAGTGCCACTCATTAGGGTGGAAATTCAACCAACAAATAGCCATGAAAATAGGCGCAAATATAGACACGAAAAAGGCATAGTGTAATAGGTGTATTAGATTTTGAGAATCCGCTTTTATATTAATGGGATTTCTCTCCTCACGAGTATCATCTCCAGTATAATTCTACGTTGACATGGGTAGTGAATCACTAGCATGGTTTAATTATCTTGTTATCGGTCAACATCTGTTTGTTTCTATGGATTTGTATCTATTGATTTCAAAAGAAATTGAGGGTGTCTAGAACTTTCATTCTCGATATGGAAGATTTCATAGTTTTAATCGAAATTATGTCCAGACTTTTCTAAATGGTTTGCATATGTTGTCTGTTAAGTTTTACATATCGTCGCCAACACCGCAAAACCAAGTAACTGCAAAAACCAACATTTTCAGGGGGCACTAAAAACTTTATAATTTTGGATTGATGAATAAAATTGAATTCAGAATAGTTACTTGGTATTGATTATCTTGGTATTATCTTATATCTCTTGGTATTGATTATCTCAGTGTCTGCATACTTATTGAATATAATTTGCACACCCGTCCCCACAAATACAATCAGATAATTACCGCCGAAATCTCTTTGTTGAATTTTTGTCAGTTACTTGGTTTTGCGGTGTCGCCGACGATATGCAACACTCCTGATGTTCATCTCGTTTACCCCATCATAAGTGATGGAATCTGAAAAGAATATATTCAAATAAGTTGCAAGAAATTTCATTTATACTTCATTCACTTTTATAAAGTCTCCCGGTTGGCCATGAAAATTTAACACATTTCACCATGTATATTTTGAAAATGTTAGGTTATGCTAATTTTTCTGTCAGATAACTACGGAACGTTGTCCTCTCTACAAAGAAGTCGTAGTAATTACGTATTTTCACAATGTGAATTTACTTCGGAAAAATAATGAAATTGAGAAGATATGTGAATTCAATAATTCCACAGTCCTGGCGACTGCAGAAGAAAATTTTTCCTCTCTTGTTACTAGAAATAATTCACGTATATAAACTATAGTTGGAATACTCAATTATGCTATTTTATTGTAGGGAAATCAAGAATCAAGTGTTGGAATTTTATTGAAAAATAATGGATATAGTAGTCCGTTACTTTGTGTTAGTTCATTTGAAAAATTTTTTTTTTCCTTTCATTAAATTTGTCAATTCCTAATCATTGTGAACAAACTATTTTTTTTTTCTTGAGCCATGTGCATTAACTTTCATTTTGTTATTCTATGAGATTATAGATTTCTTAACTCTTATCAAATAAATAATAAAAGTACCTGAATATCCCCGCAAGAAAACTTCTGAACCAACAGACGTACCTATGGATATCCCCACTTTTCTCAATAAGACATTTAAAAACCTTGGCAACATCTTCTTTAGTTCCTGAAATATCAGGGAAATAACCTCAAAATTTTAAATGTCTATAACTCCTAAACCGTCCGGCCGATTTTGCCCGTTAACGAACTTAACCGTCGCATTTTGATCAGAAACCTACCCTGAAAGTTTGAAGTCGATAGGACCTTCGGTGCTCCTGTTATGGTGCCTACGGCCGGAAAACCGGCCGGCCTGCCAGCCGGCCGGACGGCACCCAAAAATCTGACACCGGATTCGTGATCAGGGAGTCCGAATTAGTCTATTAGCCAATTTTCAGCTCGAAATTCGAAAATTACAGACATTTGGACGAAATGATAGGACGATGTTCCCCTAGAACATGCGCCCAAAAAAGGCTAAAAGAGCATTGACGTGGGGTAAATCTGCTTTGGCGCGCGAGCTATAAACATGATTATGATTATACTGACCCTCCCAAGTCTTCCCCATGAAGCTCCTAGAAGTTTGTATGACTGAGGAGAGCCAGTTGTGTTCTTTGTCAACTTTGTTACCATATCCTTATGCCAGCTTAGACAAAGCACTCTTAATTTATGACTGCAGTGAATGGTGTCCACTACCCTCTGGGTAGATCTCCGGCTCGTTCTATCCGCTGAGCTTGAAACCCTCGTCATTCAATTCAAATTTGCCGACGTGAACACGCGCGCCAAGGAGTACTGACTTCACGTCAGTGCTTTTTTATATTTTGATTATACTGATCCAGAGCTGAGCGGAAGCATTGTGCTTAATGCTTGTGAATGTGCTTGAAGCCTTTTTGTGCTCCCGAGTACTACTGCTCTTAAGTGCTCCGGAGCACTTCCTAGGATTACTAAGCACTAAGCCTTTCCGAAATCTTGTAGTAACACGAATAGACGCTGACGCGCTGCGGTCGGAGGTGTTAATGAGTACCACATTTATTCGATATATGCATTTAAATTTGTATCTTATTTACAATGCAAAATTGCTTATGAATACAATCACAATAGGAAATAATGATACCCGATTTCTGCGGATAAAATTTTTGACATTTTGAGAAATTAAAAAAAAACTGACTTCATGTTGATCAATTCGAATTCGATTATGTATTAATGAAAAAATTCCCCAAAGAGCACTGAATTCACGTCAGTGATTTTTTTTATTATAAAGGGAAAGAAAATACTTGGCCTAAGTTTCATAATATAATACTATGTTGTTGTCATGTATGTTTCGGGTTTTCTCCCATTTTTAAATAAGGAAATACATTTTACATGTGCAGAAAAAAACAAAGACGCTTATGGAACCTTAAATAATAAAGACCTTTTCAATATGTGTGAGAATAGAACGAATTTTAAGATCGTTAGTTTTATAGAAATTTGTTTCGCTGCACTCTATTTCTTATCCTTCAATGATGCATATGAGCAATGCAAGTTTGCTAGTTTACATGTTTCTCCAATTGAATACAATTTCATATAACAATTCGCAGAGAATATCTCCATTTCCATCTAAAAGTGCTTAGTGCTTAGTGCTCGAAAAACCGAATTACTTTAAAAAAGTGCTTAGTAATCGCAAGCCTTTTGTGAAAATGCGGTGCCTTGTGCTCGAGGCTCGGGATCATTCTTATTGAGTGCTTAGTGCTTAGGGCTCGAAGCACTTTTCTTCAGTGCTCGGCACAGCTCTGTACTGATCACATCAAATATTGTTTCTGTTCACATCAAATATTATTTCTGTTCATATTCTTCATCCACTTAACAATTCATCTTTTTTCAGACTTTTGGTGTAACAGTGAGAGATACAAACAACCATGCACCAACTTTTAGTGAACCATCTTATAGTTATACTTTGCCTATGCCGATGTTACCCAAGAATAACATCACCTATTTTGGAAACGACATAATTGTTCAAGATTTGGATTTCTCCAACGAAAATATAACCATTTCAACGACTTATGAAGGGCTCATTTTTACGACTGAAGATGACAAGAATGACAAGTACTCCAAAAAAGTACAGTTACAATTTTCTGGACTGAAGAAACTGAAATCTCCGGAAATCATAACTTTGGAAGCAACAGTAAGTTCGAATTTTCAAACCTATTGATAGGTATTCATGTAAATATTTAAGGGAATCAATATTTTTCTACATGTGACGGAATGTGCGGAAATTATCAGTAGGTTCCAGAAATGGTAACAAAAGGTGGGAAGAAATCCCTTAGGACAGGAGCTTTGGGGCTCTTGTTCAAACTTTGACAAATCATATCTCCGAAAGTATTGATTCTGTTCTTATGATAGGACTGCATCATAAAAAACTAAATTCAAACTACTGTTTATTTATTCAGATTAAATGAGTAATCTGCAATGATTTAACAGTTTTCACAATTCAAAAGTATAGGCTAACGAAAAAATTATTTTAATATTTCATTTCATTTGTTTGAAAGATCAAATATGTATTTTATATTCTTGGTTTTCATTATTTGGAAACTTATCTCATTATAAGACAAAATACATTAATAAAATACAATCCTCTTTTCATAATTTGATAGTTCATACCACTAACACATTCATTCTGTATTATGAAACTTAACTCAAGAAAAAATATTTGATACACATAAAGATCCATATTTTAGCATATTTTTGCTAGCACCATTATGAAAATACTGTATATAGGAACATGTCTCACTACTCAAGGAAGTAAAAGGTAATATTAACCTCGGTGGTCAACGAGCAGTAATTTCTTTTGATGATTCCATTATGTTGTTATTTCCTATTGCCTTCATAAACTACATCATTGAAATGATCCAATTCTAAATCTTCTGAAACATCATCCCCAATATTTATACATAAGTTATTTAATATGCAACAAGTCAATATTATTTTTGGTATCAAAATAGTATTGTTATACATTTGTATATAATTAATAGAAATAGGTACCTATGTGAGTTTTACTAATATTTTATATTTATTTTTATTTATTATTTCATTATACTGATGATCCTCCTAGGTCTTCCCCAAGGATATGGCGTATATCACATCAAAAAATTGGAAAGGCGATTTAGTTAGGTGGGAGTTAGTTTATATTTGAAATAATAATTTATATTAATTATCTTATGCATCTTTCAGTAGGAATATTATTTGCATACGTTGACATAAAAGGTCAGTCCAGTTCTGATGAAAGTCATATCAAGATATCAATGTTAAGAAATATGGATGATATTTATACTGAAGTATTATTTTATGATGCAGTTCAATTATAAGAATCCATTGAGATCTTTCCCTACTCTTATGGTGGTTTTCATAAAGCTCTTAATTTGCCAAAACAGTCTGATTCTATGTCAATTTTGTCATTTTTGATGCAACCACCGAATTAAATCCGCAACTAAGCTAATCGAAGTTTCCTGGAATCCACCATGAGAAACCAATACTGTCGGACATATGATTTGTCAAAGTTTGAATAATTACTCGCTAGTAGTTTGACAAGAGCTCCAGTACACATGGCTCTCCCACTAGTAATCAGAGTTTAATGATTTCACAATGTGTTAATACAATCCTGAATATAAGTTATCTATGATATTAAAAGTGGACGAGAAACATGTGCGGAAACGTGGTTCACAGCTTGATGCGGAGACCCAACGCTCAGAGATGGATCCATAAAAATAGCAAAATGATGAAGAAAAATCCAATTTTCTAAAACGATTGAATATTCTTTTTCGACGACCTCTATGAAAAGTGTCATTTAACGTACTAATTTGCGGCCTTAAAATCGACTCTTATTGAAGACAAGTACTTTGCGGACGAGAAAGTACTTTTTCGTCCGCTGTGCTCACTATGAATACGGCATGATACGGTACAATATAAACATAAGTGTCTGTAAGAATAACTTTCAGTGCTGTGGTCACTTTGGATACGGTTCAATACAAAAATAAGTGTATGTGTCATTTGCTATTTCGAAATTATTTACGAGGTCCGAAATCCATAAAAGTATGTAGAGGTTGACGAAAAAATGTAATATGCACCTCCGTGAAAAACTGTCTATTGTTGCGCCTATTTGCAATCTGCAGACTCGACTATAATCACAGAACATATCGTTAGGAGAAGTGAGAGCTACATAGAGTTGGATTGGAAGCGTAAGAAGCGACCCCATGGAGCCGGGTGCAGAACTAAACGTCAGACGCGCCAAATTTAAACTGTGGCGCCTTTTTCAGTTTCACTACAATTTCAAATTTATTATTCCAAGAACATTATCTTCAACGATAATTGGATTATCGTTGAAGATGACAGTTCTTCGAAAGAAATAATTGCAGAAGTAAATGAAGAAATAACACCTTATTCTTAATTTTTTTTGGGAAAATAATTTTATCAATTATAATTAATTTATTAATAAAACAATAATTGTTGAATAAGAAACAAGCAGTAAAACAGTTTATTTCTGAAAAGGAAAAATATTTTCAAGAAGGTCATACAGTTAATATAACAAAAACTTTTCTATAAACAATATATAAAAAATAACTCAAATGTCTTCCTTCCATTCCTTCTAATCTTTTCCATGTCTTCCAGTTGGAGGTAGATTATAATCTGTCAAAAAATTGAAATCACCAGAATTGTTTTTATCTGAAGCAGTGGAGGCGCATGATGCCTCTACATCAGAAATTTCAAAATCAGGAAAGTGTTCTTCTTGATTAACATAAGAATGATCATGAAAGCCTAAGATGTTGACATCATCATTCTGAACATATTCTTGACTTTCAGAACATGCTTGTGGGGAAAAGTTGTACTGTGCATACTAATAATGATCTAGAGTGAAAGCATGATTTACAGGAGGCATTCATGAGCAGGCTCCTTTTAACAACCTTCCTTTACTTTACTTGTGTTATAAAAATCACTTTCAACACAGTGATCTTAAACAATCTCAAGATGAAACAGTTTGTGGATTTGGAATCAAACAAAATTGTTTCCAAGTTTGGTCACTTACATTCGTCGGAAACTTCAAAAAGTGCATTCCACTCAATCCAGCATAGTATTGATTCTTGCAAGTAGGGTAATTGCAAGAATACTTTGGTGTCCCAACATGCATATTGTTAATGAGATTTCATATGTAGCGAGTATACTTAGCGTTTCTCCTTTGATCGATCTATCCTGTCCATGTAAGTCTCAGATGGTCCTTATAGTTGTCGCATTACTGAAAACAATTTCATATAAATTTTAATTGAATTCTTAATTAAATATGAATAATACTCACCTAAAAGAAGTATTCGTTTATGCTTTTACATTTTACAACCATCATAACCATACATTTATTTATTTACTTTATTTGAAATATGGTAATATTGGTAAATAAGGATCCTGTATCCTGTAGAATAATGCTCGAAGCTCCATCTAAGAGCCGGGTGCGAACTATATAACGTCAAAAATATACTTCCAATTTTAGACCATAGCTTTCAATTCTCCTAACGATATATTCTGTGACTATAATGCTGGGGACATATTTGCAGGCGAACATTTTGATGACTTTATCGCGATGAAAACATCGCGAAGTTTTCGTGGCGATGTTCTTGTCTACATTTGCAGTCAACGTGACGTGACGATTAGTTTTGAGAATAAGGCTCGTTTCACATCAACACGACACGGTTTTATGTACGGCAACGACACAAACGCTTGAGCTTCCCCACAGACTCGCTTCGCAGTCATGTAATCGACACCGGCATCCGAATCTCAGGTGAAGGCTTGAATGATAGTTTTCACAGCTATCCGGCCGAGTCGTGGTCGTTTGGCCGGATAGCTGTGAAAGCTATCATTCAAGCCTTCACCCAAGAATTGGATGCCGGTGTCATTTACACGACTGTGAAGCGAGCCTGCGGGAAAGCTCGAGGGTTTGTGTCGTTGCCGTACATAAAACCGCGTCGTGTTGATGTGAAGCGAGCCTTAAAATGGAGGAAGCAGTGGCGTTCTATTATATTTCGTAGAGTAATTATCTACTACAAGTCATAAATTTCCTCCGAAATCAAACATGTACTCGAAATCTGGAGCGCTACTGAACTGAACACCGAAGTCGAATATTGTATCATGAAAAACCCATTGAATCGTGCCAGTTTACTCACAGCCCGGCGAAGTATATTCGTCTTCGCCAGAACACCCGGTTCAACGATGTGCCCGGCCACACTTGCAGCGAAATCGCGAATATTCGCAGAATATGCGATACCGTGGCCCCAGCAGCAGTTTTTCGTCCTTGATATAATATATAAATAACTATTCTGAATTGAATCTCGTGATTGACACATAATTAATTCTTTATTTGACGGACTATACAGGGTGAGTCTTTGACCACTGCATTAATTTTAACCAAAGATTCCTCTCATCAAATGAAACACTTTTTTCATTTAACATTTTTTCAAATTCAACTCAGGTAAAAAGATACAGGCTGTTGAAATTTTGAAAAAAAATCAGTTTTCATTTTGTGGCTTTGACATCCTTTTTTCGAATAAAATGAATGTTGGCGTAAAGTTTCCAATAACTATGATACATATTTTTCAAATATTAGTTATTTTCTACTTCTACTGGTTTTCTAGTTATGGACTCGTGGATTCATAAAACTAAACGAAATTAAAATAAAGACAGCATATAAAGTTTTTCTTGAGTCATTTCAAGAATATTCCATCGTTTTAAAACATTATATTATTCTTTATCATTTCTCCTTAAACGCACCGTTTTCGAGATATTCTTCATTGAATGTTTTAAAATGGAAAACTCCAGAAATTTCACTACTTTTATGGATCCGTCCCTGAGCATTGGAATCCCGAATCAAGCTGTAAACCACGTTACCATGCCTTATTCTCGTCCGCTAACAATGTCATAGATAATTTATATGCGGGAGTGTATTAGCACATTGTTAAATTTTTAAACGCTTAACTTTTTACCTGAGCCGAATCTGGAAAAATGGTAAATGAAAAAAGTGTTTCATTTGATCAGAGGAATCTTTGGTTAAAATTAATGCAGTGGTCAAAGACTCACCCTGTATATGCTCTGTACAAATTGTTTTTTTTTCAACAGGATTCAGGCACACCACCTAGAAGCACTAAAGTTACAGTAAACTTCAATATTGACGAAATAAATAGTGAACCACCATCTTTCACTAAACCTTCCTACTTATATGACTATGACCCAAATGAATCCAAAATCGTACCGAGAAAGGACCAGGAAATTCTGCTGGAAAGTGCAAGAAAGGGACTTAAATGTAGCATCAAAGAGCCAGGTGCGTGGGTAACCAACCATATAGATTGAAAATTTTCAACACAAATTTGATTTGGAAAAGTGCCTGGCTGCAGCTCGCGGTTTCTAAAAGCGCCATTTCATGTTCGATGACAGTATCATGTACGCAAAATATAAAACGACATATAAACGTTTCTTCCTCTGTGCTGGAAAAACTGTGTTTTCCACAATTCGGAACATAAATGGAGCATATAAAAGGGTCGATCAACAAAATGAAGCGACTAAACAAGCGTCCCAAACAAAATTCTGACGCAACAACCTTCACCTTATTGTGATCAATGTGATCGTCCAGTGAATTGGTAGGACTACTAACTTACGTTGTATATTCAACTCAAGTTACACTCAATGAGACCCCCCCAGTATTTTGATCAGACAAGTATATATCAACCAACTGGTACATTCACATTTCTCCAATAATTAAGAGCGATATCAACATTATCTAGTTGGTTGTAAAGTTTCGGTACCTGCAATATGACATTTGAATATTCAGTTCAGTAAGCAATAATGTTTGTATATGATTTGTTGTCGCAGGAGATGAGTAATGAGCAGTGCTTGACCTACACTCATTCTACCTCATTCATTCACTCAGGGGGTGATAAAAGAGCTCACTCTTTCTTCTTGAAGCCAGTGCTACGTCTACAGCTATTGAGGAGCGCAGATTCCTTAATAATTTAGATCCTAGTACCAGTAGGTTGATCACACACATAATAATGAAAAATGGCGATACCGTTCTTGATAAATCAACAAGTCCAGAGCGTTCCTGTCAATAGGGTCTTCATATTGGCTTCCTGTAATTAATATACTTATGCAAATATTTCAAGTCAAATAGGGGATTTCATTGATTTGCCGAGAAGCAAAAGCAGACGCGATTCTGGCTTCTTGGCCTTCATCAGTAATCTGTAGCTTCCCAACAACTTCAACTAAACTGAAACGTGTTCCGCCTCTCACAGCCGGCTTGAGCGGTTATGCATAACCGCCCACGCCACCTATGAGACAAAACAAGGAATTCCCTATTGGCAGGAATGCTCTGGACTTGTGGATTTATTAACAACGGTATCGCCATTTTTCATTATTATGTTTGAAAACGCTAAACAGCGTTCATGGCCATAGGAAGATACTGTCCGAGCTCTGCGGGACTCGTTTCTCGATTAAAATCGAGCGAGTGGTGGCATATGATTTCACGCTTCATATTTTCACTGGTGGGGAAAGGCTGAATTCCTTGTTTTGTCTCCTAGGTGGCGTGGGCGTTTATGTGACAGGCTAAACATGGTTCAGATTAGATAGAATTTGTTGGGAAGCTACAGAGTACTGATTAATGCCAAGAAGCCAGAAACGCGTCTGTTCTTGCTTCTCGGCAAATCAATGAAATCCCTTGGGGTTTATTCGACTTGTGAAATATATGGATAAGTATATTAATTCATACGTAGCCTTTATGAAGACCCTATTGACAGGAACGCTCTGGACTTGTTGATTGATCACACACAATCAAACACACCAAAAGTTATACAAAGTAGGCACTGAATCATGAGATGTATTCAAATGGATGCATAAAACTTGGACTGGAGTCATAAGGGAAAAACTGCTGGGTTCTGATAACGGAAGACACCAGACGGGCTTCACATTCTTACCTATTGCACAACTTTTAACTTGTTGAACACTAAGAATATTTGAATTCATGAATTGTTGAATGTTAAACGTACAGGAACAATTAACATAGAGTCCATCCAAACTTCTAGCTTTTATATTACCTTAACCTCAAGTGGCTTGAGTGGTTCACGTCGCTTCGGTAAAACATTGGCGTCCTTTTTGGCTCACAGATTCTCTCATATTTTCTGTACGCTGCTCTATGGAGAGCATCACCAGATTAGAGATACGTTCCCTTCTATGATACGTTGATACCTCTGTGATGCAGTCAGGCCATGATCGAAGAAAATGTTAGAATAGAAGTAGAGTGATAAATATAAGAATTTTTTCAAAGGATATGAGCGATTTACTAGATTTTCATTGTAAAGCTGGAAAATCGTGTAATGTTTACGTTGGTACACACTGTATACAGATGGTGAACTGTATAATCGTCATATATAACACAATATAATTAATTATAGAATACTCCACTTTTTTCGATGATGTTGTTGTGGACGGACAAAAAATCGAACTCAACCTGAAGAAACCGTTCGATGATGGCATAATAGCCGGAGCCATCGCTCAAATAACTATTGAGTGTCATGGTGACAAGGATACAGGCGTTAGCAGTGCTGATGTAATCATTTATTTCGAAGAAATAATCACTGATGAGGTAGTTTTCTCGAAGAAGAAATATTCAGCGAAATACGTAATAAAGGGAGAAGTCCACGATATACAAATGGAAGATGTTATAACACTATCTAAAACTGAAGATGATTACAAAATTATAGTAGGTAAATATTCAAACTCTGTGAAATGTATTTTATGTAGATAAAAAATTTATTGCTTGTGGCTTTTACTTGATGCAAATTCATATTAACTCAATGAAAAATTATTTACGATTTACACTAATTTGTTTTGACGCGTTTCGTTGACACAGCGACTTATCAGACTTCATCATACTAAATTCTTAACAAGTAATGATCTCCCTATACCTAGATGACATACATGGACACAGAGACTTATTTAAAACACTAATTTAAAATTACCTGAGAGACTTATTTAAAATAAATTACATGACAGACTTAACTGACCATTATACCAATTGAACTTATGTCATGGCAACCGATTACTTAGGGAAAGGGGTGTAAGAACCGGCGGTATCTGGAGGGCTAAACCATCTTAAATAACGACGGGAGGGGAAAGGGGAAAGATTTCCACAGAATAAAAGCTATCGAGAAGATTTTTCGGAGGGGTCCTTATGCGTTGAAAAAATTCGAGAAATCGACGAAATTTCTGCGATTTTTACTAAGTAGATCGGGAATTTTGGGAATTGTTTCAAAAATCTAGAGGACGGGTCGAGGTTCGAAAGGGGTGGATATCAAATCTTTGGGAGGGAGAAAGGGTAGATCCAAAGACCCTAAGTTGATATCTATCGCGGTTTTCCCGTAACGAACGAAAACGTATTTTTTTATCCTTCGCCCGGCGAAAAAGCGAGACCGACTTTACTTCGCATAAGGCTTCGAAAATACGACCGCTCTGGCTCCGAATTCTTCGTCGAGACGGAGAAGAAGTATCGGTTCGACGAATACCAGTTCAACTTTTACCTACGATAAGTCTAAATATACTAAATCAATACAAGTTCTGGAGGTTCGACCCCGGGAATTTTCCTTGCTAGAAGTCATTCCGAGAAACGTCAAAATTGACATGAGAGACGGACTCTGAATTCTTTCGTACCGAAACGGCCGTCCTAGGTCGTTTTTGGACCTGAAAGTTGACGAAAAGCGAAGATAAGGGTGAAAAACCGTCTAATAAACCGCCATGTGGCGATTTTATTTCGAAAAGTAAAAATTAAGAATATCTATCCCCGGTGAGTACCGACTAATTATTCGAATACTGGAGATCGGTCAAAATCTACGTTGAAGTCGGCGGCGCATCCGTCTGACGATCGAACTCTCGGTGGCGGACCGAGAGAGAAGGCGGGGTCGAATTCCGGAGTGGGAATTACACTTTTTCGTATTTTTTAGACCCTGTAGGTGGCCCTACACTCGATGATGAAATTTTGTGATTTGGTTTCGGCGTGTCTCTGATTCACAATAGCATCCTGTAGGGGGTGCCTCGATCGATCTAAAGAAGCTCGAAAACGACTCAACTGATTTCGATGAAACTTTGTGTGCATACTTGAGTGGGTCTCAGAGTCACAAAAGGAAGCCTGTAGATGATGCTGTGTTCGGTTTTTAGAAACTCAAGAACGAGTGAATCGATTTCGATGAAACTTTCTGTGTGTGTCTGAGGAAGTCTCAGATCCACGATATACCCTCCATAGGTGGCGCTACGATTGGTTCACAGGAACTCGAAAATGGCTGTACCGATTTTCATGAAACTTTGTGATCGTGTTTCGGAAGGCCTTAGGTTTACGATACGATCAGGTAGGTGGCGCTACATTCGGTTTCTTGGAACTCAAAAACTATTGATCTACCATAAAAATGCAAATCCACCGGAAAAATGTAGATCTACCGGAAACATGAAGATCTACTGGAAAAATGTAGATCTACCGGAAAAATGTAGATCTACTGGAAAAATGTAGATCTACCGGAAAATTAGATCTACCGGAAAAATGTAGATCTAACAGAAAAATGAAGATCTACTGGAAAAATGTAGATCTACCAGAAAATGTAGATCTACCGGAAAAATGTAGAGCTACCGAAAAAATGTGGATCTACTGGAAAAATGTAGATCTACTGGCTAGGTAGATCTAAAGGCCAACTAGTTTAAAACTCATTACATAATATTACACAGCTTGTTTTTTGTACACATTTACTATAATTCATTTCTAACGCATTTATAAATTGATTCTCTATTTGAATAGATTGAGTAACGGTGAAAATTTTAGATCTAATTGTTCATTAACTAAATAACCCGTATGTTTTTCTCTATTTGTTTCCACCATTTTCCAATAATTGAGTTGCGCACCTTTATTCAAATTGTGTACAATTTTGAAATCCGGGTTAAACTTATGTCCTTCTGCTAATAAATGATTCGAAAAATTTGAACTAATTTTGTTGTTTTTTCCTTTATTGTTATGTCAAAATTTCTACGATTTTATCCTATATATGATTTGTCACAACTCCCACAATTTAACTGATAAGCACCGGATTTATTTCCTCTATTTACTTTTGATTTATTATTCTTTATGAGATTCGGTGTCCATGCCATCTAGGTACAGGGAGATCATTATAGAATTATAGTAAAGAATTTAGTATGATGTAGTCGCTGTGTCGATCAAACGCGTTACAATATTAAATAAATTAGTGTAAATCCTATATAATTTTTCATTGAGTTATGTAGATAACTTGAGATTCCAATTATAATAACAGGTTACATAACAATAGTATCTGTTCATAAGAGGTATGTGGCCTTCTCAAAATATCATGTATTCTTCGGTTAAAAAACATAAAAAAGCACTGACCGTACTCTTTGTCGCGCGTATTCACGTTGGCTAATTTGAATTGAATGATGAGGGTTTCAAGCTCGGTGGATAGAATGAGCCAGAGATCTGCCCAGAGGTTAGTGGACACCATTCACTGTCGGGTCATAAATAGATTGACCCTACGTCAATGCTATTTTGGCCTTTTACTTTTATTATGAAGTCAATCTGCAATTCACTCTCCCAAGTCTTCTCCAAGAAGATACCTCAGGAGCTCGTGGGAGCTTCTGCGACTAAGGAAAGTCAGTTGTGTTCTTTGTCAACTTTGTTACTCTATCCTTATGCCATCTTATCGGCTCAGCACCAGACCCATGATCGATAGTCCTAAACCACTTCCAACATAACCTATACATCTCTTAAACATCGTCATTTCTTTTTTGCGCATGTGCAATCCACTCGTGGCTGGAAGTCCTCTCAAAATATCAAACCTCACACAAAATTCTGATTCAACAACACCAATGGTTCAGGTATATGGATATCGTATCTTCAATCCACGCATAAGCGGACCCTCACAAGTAGATTTTATGGAGGAATAGCATCCACTACCTCAAAACTGCAATCCTCTCAGGCGAAAACTCCAACAGTTAAATCATTTATTGTCTGGTCATGCGAAAAACGGAAAATGTCCGAAAGAGGCAGCATGAATTTCAATATTGGCCCCAAGGATTATGTTATGATCACTACACCTCAGACACTACGCCGTCTCCTCGAAACTGGCTCTCAAACTCACAGAACTGACATCAGCTGTAAATATGGCCTTCCAATTACACCCCCAGTCATTCACCGTTCAGACAAATTTTGAAAACCAATTTAAAATTCCACATATCGTTCACGCATTAAATCAATTGCCACGATAGTTACTCGTCCATATTTTAATCAGTTGCCCTGGTACATATTGATTCAGATAAACGCGCAAAAAAGACGTCGAAATATGTTATATATTATATTCCACGTAGGAATTCGAACTGAAATAATTTGTCCAGTTTAGAAGTTCAAAATCATTAATTTTTTTTTTACGCTCTTAGTGGTGTGTTCTCAGTAAAATTTCGCACACCCCAAGAGGTCATTATTGGTCTCCGAAGTGCCAAAACTTAACTCAATCCGATATTTGATTTCGGAATTTCAAGTAAAATATTCCGCTAATAGTCAAACATTTTTTTAAATATTTTTCTACTCGTGCTATCCCCATAAAATTTCGCACCAGTGTTTGCATCTAACTGCCGAGCTTCAATTCAATCGGATCAGTATTTTTCGAGTTATAATGAAAACAAAATTTCAATTTCAAATATTTGGCTTTTTTTCTAGTTTATAGCAATCCGATCAATACAAAACATGCATGCATATAAAGGTCATGATTCTACAATTTGATGCTAAATTTCAGATAGTAATCGCGTAATCGATTTCGGAAATATTCTTGAAAAATGTTTTAACTAAAAATAGCCATAACTCCGAAACGGCTTGGTGGATTTTACCCACACTGATTATTCATCAGTGAGTCGAACTGAATCGTTTCAGACCATTTTCGGAAAAAAAATTCGAAAAATACAGACATTGTAACGCAACACGCTCGCGAAAAATAACACGATAAATAACTGAATTATAAGAATTGAGCACTTTAATTTTATATTCCAGAGGAAAATCTGAGAGAATATTTCGAATTGACAAGGAACGATTCTAGTTGGACTTTGGAAAAAACGAAGAATTTAAATGAGGATATTTTAAAAAATACCGAAATCGATGTCGTTATTAAACTCTCAAGAAAAACCAACGAAAAACTACTGGATGACGCATTCATAACTCTGATGTTACCGAATGGAGAGAAAGGTGTCTATTTCAATGAACCAATTTTCACTGGAGACTATAAATATGATGATGATGGTGCTGGTACTATGGAACCGATAGTAATTAAGCTTAACAGCAAGGATTTAGATATTGTGAATTGTGGACTTGAGAAGAGTAAGTACCGGTTCAATATACAGGGTGTCCCACTAGTGCAGCAGCGGAGGATATTTGCGTAACGGTCAAAGTTTGGCAAAATTTTTTGATGCAAACTTGAATTACTCCAAGAATAGCACAACCTAAAAATATTTTCGAATGTATCGGGTGTCCCACAAAAGAGGAATAGAGGGTGACTATGATTTTTCAAATGCGGCACATTATATTCAGTAGTGTTTTTCAATTATCCTGCATGCTCTTTTATACTTTTCACATATTTTTGTTCAACATTTTTCGAAATATTTGTCATTTTGACAAAAAAATGATGCTTGTAGAGGCTATGTTATCTAATTATATTTCACGAACACTTGCACATAACAGTAGCAGCATTATATGGATTGAAAGACAGGACTTCATAGTATCATAGCCAGCTATAATAAAGCATCCCCAGCATATGAAGTGTCCACAAAAAGACTATCAACATGACGAATTTCAAATCGATTTATCTTCATTTTTTCAAATGCAATGCATATTTTTTTTTCATCATGGTAATCACAAAAAGTGAATATTGATTACAATGATAAAAAATTGGTTCAAGCACTGACGTGAAGTCAGAAGCTTTTGCGCGTATGTTCTATTGTCCATTCTTCTGTATTGGACACCCTTAATCGAATTTACCATGGTAAATTCGATTAAGGGTGTCCAATACAGAAGAATGGACAATAGAACATACGCGCAAAAGCTTCTGACTTCACGTCAGTGCTTGAACCAATTTTTTTTTCGTGATTTTTTTGAAATTTTCTAGGGGTACGGTTCTTAAAATTTTTTTTCTCGTCGTTTTTTTCAAATTTTCTAGGGGTACGGTTCTCACAAAATTTTAAACACGTCTTTATGTTGATTTTCTACTACTAATTACCAAACTTCAATTCGATCGAATATTTATTTTTTGAGTTATCAAGGAAACAATATTCCAGATGGGTATAACTCGGAAACCGTTAGACCGATTTTGCCCAAAATTGAACTCAACTCTCCCTTTCGGATACGCAACCTTCCCTGAAAATTGCAAGTCCCTATCTCCTTTCGTTCGAAAGTTATCGAGGCAACGTTCACCCATCTACTGAACTCACACAAGAATGCTCGAATCTCCAACATTATTTAACCGATCGTATTAAAACTTGAAAATTGTCAGTATAGTTAGGTTATGAAGGTTCTTGCAAAATTTCAGCAATTTCGAACGATTAGTTACTGATATATAGAACTTTTTTTTTTTATTTTCAAAGATTTATTTAAAATTTTCTACAAATGCTATCCTCACCAAATTTTGCAAACGTTTCCGCATTGGCATTCTACAACTAGTAACCATGTTTGAATTCAATCGGTTTAGTATTTTTCGAGTAAATGAGGAACAAAAACCACAAAATTTCATAAAATTTCAGATGGCTATAACTCTGAAACTGTTTGGCCGATTAGGCTCATAATCAAACTGAAATGTCGCGTTGTGGTGTACATCCCAACCTGAAAACTTGAGGCCGCTATCTCTCTCAGTTCTCAAGTTATCGTGACAACAAAAATATTTTTTAATAATTTTTTAATAATTTTGTAGCCATACGATTCGCACAAAATTTCACAAACGTGCTTAGGTTCATATTCTACAACTACTCACCAAGTTTCAATTCGATCGGATTCATATTGGTTGAAAACAAAATTATTACTCGGAAACCACTGGGCCGATTATGCCCATTAACGAACTTGTCCGTCGTATTGGGATGCGCCACCCACCCTGAAAATTTCAAGTCGCTAGCTCTTTTCGTTCTCAAGTTATCGTGGCAACGGCCGAACGGCCGGACGGCCGGACGGACAGAATCAAATTTGACATCGAATTCTTCATTGGGGAGTCGAACTTAATCGTTCGAGACCATTTTCGTCAAAAAATTCGAAAGTTACAGACATTTGGGCAAAACTATAACGCGATGTTCCCCAGAACATACGCGCAAAAAAATTATATGCATTGCTTTTGAAAAAATGAAGATAAATCGATTTGAAATTCGTCATGTTGATAGTCTTTTTGTGGACATTTCATATGCTGGGGATGCTTTATTATAGCTGGCTATGATACTTAGAAGACTCGTCTTTCAATGCATATAAAGCTGGTATTGGTATGTGCAAGGGTTCGTGAAATATAATTAGATAACATAGCTCCTACATATCATTTTTTTTGTCAAAATGATAAATATTTCGAAAACTATTGAACAAAACATGTGAAAAGTATAAAAGAGCATGCAGGATTTCCCAGAGAATTGAAAAACACTTCTGAATATAGTGTCTCCCATTTGAAAAATCATAGACACCCTCTCTTCCACTTTTGAGGGACACCCGATACATTCGAAAATATTCTTAGGTTGTGCTATTCTGGGAGTAATTCAAAATCAAAAAATGTTGCCAAACTTTGACCGTTACGCAAATATCGTCCGCTGCGGCACTAGTGGGATACCCTGTATATTACGATATGTTTCGTTATGAAGATTTTCAACGATTTTAAATTCGAATTAAATATCACTTTCCCGGCCGTTTTTCATCGAATTACTATTAATTCCTCAGATAGGTAGGTACATGTCGAACAAATTCGACATTCAACTCATTTATCGAGTTCAGTCCAGTTTCAGTTGGATTTCGTAAAGATTATCAATGACAAATATCATGCTTTGTTGAAATACCCTGAGAGATGACTATAAGACAAAAATATGAGCATATGAATCAGCATATGAAGTGTCCACAAAAAGACTATCAACATGACGAATTTCAAATCGATTAATCTTCATTTTTTCAAATGCAATGCATATTTTTTTTTTCATCATGGTAATCACAAAAAGTGAATATTGATTACAATGATAAAAAAAATTATATGCATTGCTTTTGAAAAAATGAAGATAAATCGATTTGAAATTCGTCATGTTGATAGTCTTTTTGTGGACATTTCATATGCTGGGGATGCTTTATTATAGCTGGGCTATGATACTTAGAAGACTCGTCTTTCAATGCATATAAAGCTGGTATTGGTATGTGCAAGGGTTCGTGAAATATAATTAGATAACATAGCTTCTACATATCATTTTTTTTGTCAAAATGATAAATATTTCGAAAACTATTGAACAAAACATGTGAAAAGTATAAAAGAGCATGCAGGATTTCCCAGAGAATTGAAAAACACTTCTGAATATAGTGTCTCCCATTTGAAAAATCATAGCCACCCTCTATTCCTCTTTTGAGGGATACCCGATACATTCGAAAATATTTTTAGGTTGTGCTATTCTTGGAGTAATTCAAGTTTGCATCAAAAAATGTTGCCAAACTTTGACCGTTACGCAAATATCGTCCGCTGCGGCACTAGTGGGACACCCTGTATATTACGATATTTTTCATTATGAGAATTTTCAACGATTTTAAATTCAAATTAAATATCAATTTCTCGGCCGTTTTTCATCGAATTACTATTAATTCCTCAGATAGGTACATGTCGAACAAATTCGACATTTAACTCATTTATCGAGTTTAGTCCAGTTTCAGTTGGATTTCGAGAGGATTATGAATGACAAATATCATGCTTTCTTGAAATACCCTGAGAGATAACTATAAGACAAAAAAGTGGGAAAGCCCGGTGGACAGGAGCTTTGGTGCTCTTGTTCAAACTTTGACAATTCATCTCCGAAATTATTGGTTTCCCAGAGTTGGTAATGATATCAATGGATTATTATAATAGAACTGCGTCATAAAAGAAACTGGATTAAAATTAAATAACGAACTTATCCGAGATATTCGTTCCTCAAATCTACTCTGAAAATTATATTATCGTTAGGTACCTCCGAATTATACTGTTGTATGTGCAATCAAACTTACTTTTGAGTTCTGTTGTACAAACCACTGTGCAACTGAAAAAAGATATATATACTTCATACAACTATGCAATTATGGTTTCTTACATTGGAAAGATTGAAATGCACTGTTGAAATCCTACAAAACCAATATTTACTGAAAATACAGCTTTGTGAACTTGGTGATTCGAAAATCATAATAACTTCGAAATTATTGGTTTCTCAGAGGTGGGAATGATATATAAATGGATTCTTATTTAATTTATTTTATTTTATGATGCAGTTCTATCATAAGAATCCATTGATATCCCAACTCTGAGAAACTGATACTTTCGGAGATGTGATTTGTCAAAGTTTGAACAAGAGCGCCAAAGTTCCTGTCCACAGAGCTTTCCCACTTTTTGTACCATATTTTCTGATACCAGGCGTCACTTTTTCCGATTTCCGTTGCATTTTCCTGCTGAAAATGAAAATTCAAAGTTATCCGATGTGCCAAATTCAAATTGGGGGTAACATTGAACGATTCAAAGTTACCCGATATTCATACGTTTCCCAAGTAGTTCAGAAATTAAGAATTTTAACACAAATTGAAGGTTTACGAATGAATATTTTACAATTAAACTGGAGACGACCACATAAAAGGCAAGGAAAATCAATAACTCATCTGCTCAAAACCGCCTTTGTATATTTAATTTTGAATTATTAGGAAGCAAGCAACTCCCGCTGAAAAACGCACTCAGAAATGGCGCGTAAAACGCAACAGAATATTTAAGCAGTATCTTGCCTCCAACTTTTATGTACGATAAATATAAATTTATCATTTGTAAGGTTTTATCTTAAAAAAAAAATTTAATTTGAAATTGGCAATGTAAAAAATTTTTTTTTTTCGTCACTATGAAACTTTCTGGCTGGTTTTGCCCAATAACGAACTTAACCGAGAGTATTTTTGTCCCAAAGCTACTCTGAAAATTTCAACTGTCTATCTCATTCCGTTCGAGAGTTATCGTGATAACGGCTAGACTGGCCGGACAGAATCAATTCTGACCACGAATTCTTGATCAGTGAGTCGAACCAAATCGACCATTTTTTTCAAAAATTCCAAAATGACAGAAATTACCATTACATCATCATATGGATTGACCATCGGCATGAAAATATCAACCAACAAAAAGTATGATATTATATTAGAATTCTCATATTTATAGGATTGCTGGAATGAATGACAATGAGACAACGTCATGTCTCACGAAAATAATCAGCATTATAACAATTCATAGAATACCCACAGAATAATTCTATCATTGTGTGAAAACGTACGTAGAAATACGATCTACATTGAAATTTTGAAAAATCATATCTCCGAAAGTATTAGCTTGTTAGAGTTACAAGTAATATGAGTGGATTCTTATGGTAAAACTGCTTATTGAAAAAAATTTAATTTGGATTTTGTTTCGTAAAAAAAAAAATTTTTTTTTGTTACTCCGAAACCATCTGTCCGATTTCGCCAATTAACGAACTTAGCCGAGATATTTATCCCCCAAACCTACTCTGAAAATTTCAACTGTCTAGCTCATTGCGTACGAGAGTTATCGTGCCTACGGCCGGCCGGACAGAATGAATTTCCACCACGGATTCTTGATCAGTGAGTCGAACCAAATCGTTTAAGACCATTTTCATCGAAAAATTCGAAAATTACAGACATTTGGGCAAATTGATAAGCACTCAATCCGAGGAACTAGAGCGCCAAAAAATGCACTATTTTTAACGTAGATTCCAGCTGACCAATAAAAAAATGGGTTCTCATTTGAAAATAATTAGTTTTGAGGTTTTTGTCATGACTGACTTTGACATTGAAATAGAAATACCCTGTATGTTCAATTGAATTTAAAATGTGTATAATTTGCATATTTTCCATGCTGTTAAAATCGTCAACAATGAAATAATCTGTTGTATTCCAATAAATTGGAAGAATTAATTTTGAATGATACGAGGGTAATTAATTATGCATTCATTTCAGATATTTACAGTGAATATCTCGTTCCATCTTGTAGTGGACCAGATAAATTGGAAATCACAAAGAACAATAATATACCTAAGAATCTATTGACAACTGGTACTGTGCCTTTTTCCATGTGGATAGTTCTTAAACTAGGGAATACTTGTGAAAGAAATATATCAACGGCAATTCTTCTGAATTTATCATATGAAGGTACAGGAACAACAACAACAACAACAACAACAACAACTCCAAATCCAGAAACTCCAGGTGAGACAAAAATTAAACAGAGCATATATTTCCAAACTCACACAAGTTTTTTATCCTCTCACAGCTTTCACTTCATGCTAATCCATGTCAAATGAAATATAACATGATGGTATATTGATCAGACGACATTGATTTTGTTGTATGATGGAGTCATCCCTATTATCTCGCTATTCATGGTATATATGATAACGCGATGTTCCCCAGAACATACGCGCAAAAAATAAAATCATGTGATTACCGAAATTCACACTGGGTTTCACAAAGCTCTGACAGCTCTTAATTGCCAAATTAGTGCGATTCTATGTAGATTTTCAGTTCATTTTTGATACAACCATCGAATAAAATCCACGATTAAGCTAATCGAAGCTTCGTGAAACCCAATTTCATTATAATAATGATTTTTTAGCGAGGATACCACTTATAACCCGGTTATTAACAACGGTTTGTCATCAATGTCAAAAGTTTATCTCCCACCCAATAATCGCAAAATGTTACTGAGGTTGTCAGTGCTGTCACTAAAACGTAAACGGTTAATCTTGGTAAATATTTGTTGACTTTTTATTAAGCAAATCTAATAAAATAAATATTAATCTAACGTTTGATAAACAATTAACATGAATTACATGGAAATGTGGAATTTATTTGACTAAATGCTATTCACTAACGAGAATTATTGACATTGTGTCTTATTGGAATTTCTCCCAGTGATGATATAGCACTATTCAAATTATGGATAATACACTTCAGTCTAGAGCTTGTGGATTTCTGGCTTGAAATATATACTGAAATTGCATTTTTTCAATTGTTTCGAATGAAAAAAGAAACCTTCCATAATTAAATTTGTTTGATGAAATTATTGAAAATGATTCTCACCACCTATAATTGACAAAAAGTAAAGAGAGGACACTAACCAGTACAACAAGAACGTAATCGACTAGTCTTTTTGTGGTCTATATCCAAGCCAGATTGCCTTCATTCTATTACCGTTTAATAAAACATTCGCCGTTTGGCGGTCTGTACTGACGAAGTAATCCACTCCTTGGTAGTTTAGAGTATATTAAAAAAATTCCACGCTTTCCTTTGCCACAGCCATTTCGATTGCTTTCAACAGTTTCAAACTTTCAATACTTTTGACAAATGTCAACCGCTAGTAACCCACCTCAAGGACCGGGTTATAAATTCTGATACCGTTATCAAATGTCGAAATGACAGCTTTGGAGGGGAACTTCCGTTACCGCTTGTAACCACTCTCGCTAAAATGTAGAAATTATAACCGTTTGATACCGGTATTAAGCGGTATCGTCGCTAAAAATTGGTTCAAGCCCTGTGGACATGAGCTTTGGCGCTCTTATTCTAACTTTGACAAATCATATCTTCGAAAGTATTGGTAAGAGTTGGGAATTATATCAATGGATTCTTATGAGAGAACTTCATAATAGCAGACATTAAATTCAAACATCATAAAAGAATTTAAATTCCACAAGACTGCCCAAAATTATTAATCCAAAAAATAATAGACCAATTCTACCCAACAACGAACTCATCCGAAATATTCGTTCCTCAATTCTATGATGAACGATATATTTTTTCCTCAAATCCACTCTGAAAATTATATTATATCAATTGAAACTTTAGCCGATATTTCAGTTTTGTTTTTACTGGAGATATTCTGAACTCAATATTATTAACTTACCATTACCATTCCCATCATCATATGGATTAACCATGGGCATTAAATATCGAAATTTGACATCATCATATCTCAGGAAAATAAGTTGACATGTATCAACACAGATCATATTATAATTATTCATAGATAGAATAATTATCGCATTCTGTGAAAACACAGAAGTACGATTTATTGAAATTGAAAAATCATATCTCCGAAAGTATTAGCTTCTAAGAGTTAAAAATGACATCAATGGATTCCTATGGTGAGACTGCATCTCGAGAAAAACTCATTTTGATATTTGTTATGTAAAAAAACTTCAACTGTCTAGCTCATTCCGTTCGAGAGTTATCGTGTTAACGGCCGGACATAATCGATTTCGACCACGTATTCTTGATCAGTGAGTCGAACCAAATCGTTTAAGACCATTCAAAGCCAAAAATTCGAAAATTACAGACATTTGGGCAAATTGATAAGCACTCTGTTCCGAGGAACAAGAGCGCCAAAAATGATTAATATTTGCCCTCGAATATTCCCAAATCGAGATAACATTGTGCTTCCAGATGTTACAATGAAAACAACGTAAAACACTTTCTGTGTTAGTTTCTTTAAAAAGCTTTCGCAAATGTGCTGATAAGTTGTAGTTTATAAATTGTCTTATTTGTGTTTGAACTTCATTATCTTCAATTTTGAATAATGGTGTGACTAACGGAAATGCACAGAATAACAATTTTACAAATGATTAATTACGAAATTAACACCCGAACACAAAAAGAAGTAAGTCGCTTGTTTCATGAGAAATTTTCGAAATTTTCCCCTACAACCCAAGGGGCAATAAGTAAAATAGTTTATTTATGTTTCAGGTGATTGCAGTCACACTGTATGGATAATCGTTGTAATAATTTTGATACTTCTACTTGTTGCCTATGTAGCAGCAACTGTACTATATTATTTCAGGAGATTAAGGTAATTATTTCCTAATTTGTTGCTTTGAACTGTAACATATCTGCCGCCAGGGTACAAGTGAGTTGACGAAAATTTGCTGCAAATTCCGCAATGTTTCATTATTCCAATGGCTATACAGGGTGATTCACGAAGACCGTTCGTTAGAATATTTCAAAGAAAGACTTGAGATTAACACTTGAAATTTTATAGTAGGAGAGATGAATTCTTAGAAAAAATTTCAGATTCGTTCGACTTCCGGTTTCACCGGAAATGATACCAACTTTCGTTTTTTAAATGTAATACCCAGTTTTCTCATTGATAATCAGTTTACTTATTGAATTCTACATTGTTTTAATGTGTCACTTACATATTATTCCCACAAAATTCGTGTGAAATCTGAAAAAACCCTTTAAATTTTCTCTAATAGGGCTGCATTCCAATGTTGATAGCTTGTAGATTTTAGTATCAAAATTGCTAATTTTCTAGCTTCTATCAGAAGACATACCAATGGTCCAACTTCGGTAATTAAAAAGTCAATTGAACATGCAGGGTGTTTCTGTTTCAATGTCAAAGTTAGTCATGACAAAAACCTCAAAACTCGTTTTTTTCAAATGGGAACCCATGTTTTTTATTACTCAGATGGAATCTACGCTGAAAAGTGCAAAAGCCCTGTGGACTGAAGCTTTGGCGCTCTTGTTCAAACACTTGTTGAATACAGATCACATAATAATTCCTATAGAATAATTAAGTACAGCATTCTGTGAGAACATAGAAGTACGATTTATTATTGAAATTTCGAAAAATCATATCTCCGAAAGTATTAGCTTGTTAGAGTTGAAAATGATATCGATGGATTTTTATGATGAAACTGCATCTTGAAAAAAATTGAATTTGAAATTTGTAATGTAAAAAAAAATTTTTTTTTTCGTTACTCCGAAACCATCAGGCCGATTTTGCCAATAACGAACTCAACCGAGATATTTATCTTCCCAATCTACTCAACTACAACAATTTCAACTGCGCAGCTCATTCTATTCGTTAGTTATTGTAGAAACAAAATTTGAAAATAAAAAAAAATTTTTTGGCACTTTACGGCAACCCGATCAATACAAAACTTCGCATGCATACAGAGGTCATTATTTTACAGTCTTATGATAAATTTCAGATAGATCGAGTGGTCGGTTTTGGAAATATTCATAAAAAATATTTTTACTGAAAACGGATATAACTCCGAAATCGCTGTGTGGATTTCTCCCGTTAACGAACTCGTCCGAGATATTTATGCTCCAAACCAAACCTGCAAATTTAAATCCTCTAACTCCTTTCGTTCGAGAGTTATCGTGTTAACGGATGGACGGACGTTCCGGACGGCCGGACAGAATCGATTTCGATCACGGATTCTCGATCAGTGAGTCGAACCAAATTGTTTAAGACTACTTTCAGCCAAAAATTCGAAAATAACAGACATTTGAGCAAATTGATAAGCACTCTGTTCCGGGGAACAAGAGCGCCAAAAAATGGGTCCTCATTTGAAAAAAATGAGTTGCGAGGTTTTTGTCATGACTGACTTTGACATTGTAATAGAAAAATCTGTATGTTCAATTGAATTTTTAATTAACGAAAAGGAAGCATTGGTGTGTCGTCTGATAGAAGAATTTTCATGCAAAAATCCACAAGTTATTAACATTGGAATGAAGTCTGACTGTATATCAACATTTGAGATGTCACTTCACTACTTTAGGACACATTTTCCTTCATTGTACGTAGTGTGTATATGTTACCCTTCTCCGACTTGCTTTCCGGAGATATAGATTAGGTACTTAGTTCAGCTCGAGAGACATATACCGCCGTATTCACAAGGCACTGTTAAGTGTTTGAATCTTCGTTAAGTCCTAACTGAGGTCCTCAGTTAAGGATAAATTTGAGTCACAACCTCAGTTAACGTATTTAACAGTGGTGAAACAGGTCTGTTTTACCACCTTTATCCCTTATTGTCCCTTATTATCCCCAATTTATCCTTAACTGGGGACCTCAGTTAGTCTTAACGGAGATTGAATGCTTTGTGAATACGGCGGATAGAGTCACTTCTTCGAATTCATCGTTCAATGTACGGTTTAGTAAATCTCTTATTTTTCACTGACTTTTCTATTATAACATGTTGGAAGTTTTCGGTAATCTGAACATATTTACTGGGAAAAAAAACCATATTACATCCTATACAATATCCTTCAAATAACTATGCTTTCAAATTTTCAGGAACAAAAATGAAATTGATTACATTCCACAACCAAAAACGATAACACCTAAAATCAAGCCACGAATATCTGATGACAAGTAAGTGAGATTATGAACAAGTAACACTGTGTCTGAAAATTCGGTTGGCCACCTTAATGAATTTTGACTGGATATATGTATATCTGGGAAAAATGTTTCTCTATTTCAGTATCGTAAGGAGTTCATTCCAGCACTAAAAACAGTGCTGGAATTAACTCATTCCCGCATTGTTTCTAGTTATATTTTTCGTTTTGTGGTAGTCAGCAATGACATTCGATCCTATCAAATTTCAGAACACGTCAATTATTGTCAATATAAGATAATCTGGATGAGGTGAAATAATTGTTGAGAGTAAAGGTTTTATTTTCATAAAAAAATAAGGTACTAGAGATTTCCTTCTTGCAAATTTTGAATCATTCATGATATTGGGAAACTGTTAAATCTGATCTCCATGCTCTACATACAAGTCAAATTTCATGATCTGTCAACTTTCGTAACAGTCACACCAACTGCCAAGGTACAATACAAAAGTCTCTAGGATGTATAATCCTAATGTTTCATTAAATTTCAACAGTTTTTTAGAAAATTTGCCTGAAATAGAGTAAATATCGTCTAATACTCGTTGCAGAAGGCAATTCCAACACTCATGCGTACGAAAACTCGCTCCTACATCGCTCGTTTTCGAATTTCGCATTCGTGTTTAAATATCAGCCCATTCTGCAACTTGTTTTAGAATATACTATTTATATCCAGTGTACTTAGCACGCCCAATAATCCAATGATGCATGGATTTCCGCTATTGTTTTCTAAAACGATAATCTACCTTTCAAGGGCGTAGCCAGGAATCAATTTCAGGGGGGGGGTTTGAAATAGGAATTAATTTCGGGAGGGGTTTGGAAATGTTGGCAATTAACTTCATAAGGGCATGGGGCGTAAGGGTCGCTTTCTGTAGCAAGTATTCATTTGTTTTCAAGGAAAAATTATATTTCAGCAAGGGTTTGAACCCCCAAAACCCTCTCCTGGCTACGCCCTTGCTACCTTTGACTATGTCATTTTGATGGTCTAGTAAACTTAGTAGGACTCTCGAGACAGTATAAAGTGGTGATGCACATCATAATGAAAATTAATATTTTTTTTCTGCTCGGGAGGTAAAACCATTTATAGGCCTACTCATGAGAGGTTCCGCTTCTCTCAGGAGTGTGAGACTCAAGTGGTTGCTTGGTTACTCACTAAAAAACCTCTCTTGGGAGCGTAAAGAAATATTCTAGTCACAGTAATTGCCACCATTCACTGTTGGGTAAAAAATTAACAGTGCTGCACCTAAGTTGGCGTAAGGATACAGTAACAAAGCCTACACAGAACACAGCTGGTTCTCCTTACTCGCTCAAGCTCTCAAGGCAGCTTATGAGGGATCTCCTTGAGGAACACCCAGGAGGATCAGTGTAATAATATAAGAATAAGAATAACCATCCTAACTTTATGCTTTGGATACAGGATGCCCAGTTCGAACATTAAATCTTTGTATTTTTCCCTCTTCTGTTCTTCTTTGATCACCATATTATTTCCTGCGGAGAAGGAAAATTCGACGAAAAACAATCCCTTGAGTTATTTGTCCAGTAGGAGTATATCTGGCTTTATGTCGTGGATCTACTGAATTGTTGGAATCGCATAGTTCTAGTAGATGCGAGCTCTGTCATTTTCAACAGAGGCACATATGGTAGCACTGGTTGGTTGGCTATACTAAAAACCTCTCTCAGATGGAAATAGAGAATTCGAAGTGCCAAATTGTGTCTTTCCACATATTCTGATGGAGCAGACAGCAGACAGAATGTGCAAACAGTTTCCTGCTGACTGGGGTTGAGTTGGGGTGCTATAATAAATCCCTCCGTTTCCGACTGCCCAGCTGACTTCAAAAGGCGAAGGAAAGATCTTCCGACAGGACCTGCTCTTTCAAACTCCTAAAATAAATGGAGTGCAGATGTTTACTCATGTGATCTTCGAGTAGTGTCCTGAGTTGTACCTGTCTTGTCTCTCTGCCAACTCTTCCTTGGTCTGTTGGCAACTTTGGTCTATATCTTTGTTTTCGAACACACTGTATACAGGGTGAGTCTTTGACCACTGCATTAATTTTAACCAAAGATTCCTCTTATCAAATGAAACACTTTTTTCATTAACCATTTTTCCAAATTCGGCTCAGGTAAAAAGTTACAAGCGTTTAAAGATTTCACAATGTGCTAATACACTCCCGCATATAAATGATCTATGACATTGTTGACAATAAGGCATGGTAACGTGGTTCACAGCTTGATTCGGGATTCCAACGCTCAGGGACGGATCCATAAAAGTAGTGAAATTTCTGGAGTTTTCCATTTTAAAACATTCAATGAAATGTCTCGAAAACGGTGTGTTTCAGGAGAAATGATGAAGAATAATATAATGTTCTAAAACGATGGAATATCCTTGAAATGACTCAAGAAAAACTTGATATGCTTTCTTTATGCTAATTTCGTTTAGTTTTATGAATCCACGAGTCCATAACTAGAAAACCAGTAGAAGAAGAAAATAACTAATATTTGGAAAATACGTATCATAGTTATAGGAAACTTTACGCCAACATTCATTTTATTCGAAAAAAGGATGTCAAAGCTACAAAATAAAAACTGTTTTTTTTTTCAAAATTTCAACAGCCTGTATCTTTTTACCTGAGCTGAATTTGGAAAAATGTTGAATGAAAAAAGTGTTTCATTTGATGAGAGGAATCTTTGGTTAAAATTAATGCAGTGGTCAAAGACTCACCCTGTATATGGAAATAATTTTAAATTGTGCTTTTGAACACCCTACACACATCACAAAAAAATATTCTCAAAATATCTTCATTTACTCCCTCAAAACGAGCTCCACGTCTGTGGTGGGCCACCTAATATAGTTGTATAATAGTTGGTTAGTATCTAAGATTTTTATGAAGCCATCAAGAGTTATTTAATCAGTCATAATTTTTTTTTCACAGGAAATACAGAAATGTATCAACTCGTCGACCAACTGGTTTCATCCGGTACAATCCCGATCAGGACGCAAGTTCTATAGACTCTGGAGACAGTCGAGTGGAGCTTAATAATAATACAAATGCTAACAAATTCCTGAACGATCTAGACGAATCATTAAGGAGAAATTCTGATAGCAGTAACAGTAACAGAAGAAACGTTGGGTTCATAATACCTACCCCACCTCCAGAACCTCCAACCATCAATGATGAGTTGAAGAAAGCTGTAGAAGAAAGGAAGAAATACTAATCACATAAAATCATTTGAATTTCTCATTATTAGAAGTAAAGTAGTTCATTAAATGTAAAAATTATAATTTGTTTCGTTCTTAGTTCTCAATATCTAAAAGTATGAGTAATTATCATCATTATTTGTATATCTTATTATAATTTAATTTGAAAATAATTAAGATCTCATGTTGGACGTCCTGTAGGGTGTAGAATATATAGAAGAAGTTTTTACATTTCCAAGTTTTTTTTTCGCGTGATATAAGATCCAACCTTCCGTCTATACAGGGTCAGAGGCCGCCACAACTGCTGTTGAACTGTCCTCCGGGTCTTCTGATGGAAGTTAGGGATGGTTTAGGCCAGGGGTGAGCTCCCTTATTTTGCAAATATTTTAGAGACCAGTTGATATAGAGTTGATGGAGAGCTGCTCCAGTGGATAGAGTAATTCCTGAGTGGCCGTGAGTTTTCGGTGAGAGTTGGAACATCTCTATCTAGTCCTAGGCAAGTTATTAGTGGCGTGCCACAGGGTTCCGTCCTTGGGCCACTGCTCTTTCTTGTCTACGTTGCTGATCTTCCGCGGGTGGTATCGTCCGCGTGGTCCGCTTACGCTGATGACTAAAAAATATTTGGTGAGGCAGCTTCTTCTACAGTTCAGGATGACCTGGACCGTGTGTTTGAGTGGTGTCGTGATTGGCTCCTTCTGCTGAATGTCGGGAAATGCAGGGTACTCCATTTGGGCAAGAACAATCCACGGCGAAGCTATTTTGTGGATGGTGCCTTACTTCAGTCAGTGGATCAGCATAGTGACCTCGGAGTGATTGAATAAGTTTTTGTAACCCCGACTAAGACAAATGGTAGGGGTGGGGGTACTTTTTAAAATAAATTATTTTTACCACGGTAACGTACCTACTAATGATAAATTAGATTCTAAAACTGCGAACTTCTACCTTTCATTTGGTGTATCGTTGACACTTGGGGCTCAAGCGTTAACAAAATTGTTATCAAAAGAATGTGAAGAACACACAACATTTTCGATAACAGGGTAGAGCACTACATACAAAGCGGCGTTTTCTAGCTTCTCATTACAATATTGTAAAAAGCAAAGTATATATTTTCATCATCATCATATGGATTATACAAGAGCTATCTATGATAGCTGAGGTTATTCAGTTGGACATTTTGCATTCAATCATACTTTGTTTGACAAGCCTCTTATCCACAGAACACTTAGCTCTTATCTGTAGATCAGATGACAATGATAAAATGGATGAACACATATGACATTCATAAAAACGGACCATAATTTTCGATACAGCATTCTGTGAAATCATATTGAGTTACGATTTAATATTGTAATTTTGAAAAATCCTATCTCCGAAATTATTAATTTGCTAGAGTTGAGAATAATATCAGTGGATTCTTATCACGAAGCTCCATCTCAAAATAGTCTGAATTCGATAGATGTAATATAAAAAAAAATTGGTTTCGTTATTCCGAAACCATTTTGCCAACAACTTAATCGAGATATTTATCTCCCAAACTCTGAAAATTTCAACTGATTAGCTCATTCCGCTCGAAAGTTATCGTGTCTACGGATGAATCAGCCGGACAGAACCGATTTTGACCAGTGAGTCGAACCAAATCGTTCAAGAACATTTTCATCAAAAAATTCTAAAATTACAGTTATTTGGGCAATTTGATAAGCACTCTGTTCCCAGGAACAAGAGCGCCAAAAATATACTTTCCATTCATAATAATTTATTGATATATTTCACAAATTTCAATTCAATAATATATTATTGAAAGGTTTTTTTCTGGGTTTTCTCTCCCAAACTCTATAAAAATCTATAAAAATAAAAATATATATCTATAAAATAAAAATTAATTATTTTGTGATTTGCTTGTGCGTAAGAAACACAAGATATTTGTCAGAAGCAATCAATTGAACAATGTTGCCTGACAAACAACAACGAAACAACATCAACGAAGAAACAACTATATCGTAACGTTTCGGAGTCTATATCAGACTCCTTCGTCAGACGCTTAATGAAAATCTTTAGAATTATTTTGTTGGCAATGTGACAATTCTTGAATTTCACACAATAACTACATATCAACGAAATAATTCTAAAGATTTTCATTGAGCGTCTGACGAAGGAGTCTGATATAGACTCCGAAACGTTACGATATAGTTGTTTCGTTGTTATTTGTTAGGCAACATTGTTCAATTGATTGCTTCAGACAAATATCTTGTGTTTCTTACGCAGAAGCAAATCACAAAATAATTAATTTTTATTTTATAGATATTTTTCAGAGTTTGGGAGAGAAAACACAGAAAAAATCCCTTCAATAATGAGTATACCTCCCACAGTATCCTTTCATGATTATTTTTGTTTGAGAATGGTGATTTCCTCTCAAACCCGAAGTCTCAGTTGGCCGAGTTCCATTTCATTTTTATCATTTTTGATGCACCAACTTTTTGTGCAAAATAAAATTCGGAAATATTAATATGTAGAAAAGAAAAGTCCGTCTTGGTGTGAAGTTGCTGGAAGCACTGTTCAACATTCAATAATAGCTCTTTCTGTTATAGCGTGCATCACTCCAGATTGATAACCTTCGTTATTGGCAGCATGGGTGATTTCATCATGTCTTTCCATATGTCACTCCTACTGTCTATTTCTATCCTTCCTAACTCTAGCTTATGTCCAAGTAGAGGAGTGCACATGAGTTTGATTAATAACTTTAATTGAGTGCAACTATGTTCATCAACTTTGACTTTCAATCTAGCAGATTTTTTCTCAAGTTTCAAACTTATTGTGGGGTCGAATTTATCACTTTTCATCTTTTGTATGACATCGTCCATTTCGAATGCGGATATTTTCAGGTACAGTTTTCCTGTAGAACAATATTAGAAGTTAATGGCAATTAATTCTTATGATGTGTTTTTTTAAAATATGTATACAGTGTTCAGGGGCGGATCTACGTATGGGCATTATGGGCTCCGGCCCAGGGCCCCGTGGATACAAAGGGCCCACTAGCCACATTGAAAATAATAGAAATCAAATTTTAAAGAATATACCTATCTAAAATTAAAAATAAATTGTAATCACAAGGTTGACAAATCTGAAATATATTAAACAGTGTGCGCGTCTATCAAACAGAACAGGGAATTCCCCGTTGCTTGTTTTCTTGTCTATGGTCTATTGCTACGTATAGGGAGACTTCTTATCGCCAAAGTAACACGCTGACAGCGTCATTGTTATCATTTTACCCAAATGCCTTTAATTTACGATATTTTCGCCGAAAATTGTCTCAAATGATTGGGTTCAACTCCCTGATGAAGAATTCGAGATCAAATTTGATTCGGAAGGGGATAGCGACTTGAATTTTTCAGGGTAGGTCCAAATATGTACGACGGACAAGTTCGTTAATGGTCATCATCGGCCCAATGCGTAATGAGTAATAATCAATACAGATCCGATCGAATTGATACTTTGTGTAAAGTTGTAGAATACAAACTCAAAGATGCATGTGCAATTTTGTAATAATCGTAAAAAGTCAGGCCGGATGGTCTTGTCACTATGATGCCGTGAAATCGATAAAAAAATAATTATGATGACATTTTCAGCGAAAAGGAGAAAGTGCAATTCTAATTATTTTTCGGGAAGATATTTTGTAGAGATGTAATTTAGTTAATGAAAATCAAACAAGCCCTGACGTGAAGTCAGGAGCTTTTGCGCGTATGTTCTATTGTCCATTCTCCTGTATTAGACACTGGTGCATTTACGATGGTGAATTCTATTGTCCGTTCTCAGGAGAACAGACAAATCGATACTCTACAACTAGTAAGCAAGCTTCAATTCTATCGGGTCTATATTTTTTGAGTTATCGAGTAAATAATATTCCAGATGGGTATAACTCCAAAACCGTTTGGCTGGTTATGCCTACAAACAAACTCAAATGTCGCATTCAGATGCAAAACCATACCTGAGAATTTCAAGTGGCTATCTCTTTCCGTTCTCAGGTTATCGTGACATAAATAATATTTTTTAATAATTATTTTAAAATTTTCTATCAATACAATTCTCACAAAATTTCATAAACATCCTTAGGTTTGTATTCTTCAACCACTTATCAAGTTTCAATTGGATCAGATCAGTAATGGTTGAAAACAAAATTATTACTCGGAATCCGTTGGGCCGATTATGCCCATTAACGAACTCGTCTGTCGTATTGGGACGCGCTATCTATCCTGACAATTTCAAGTTGCTACCTTTTTCCGTTCTCAAGTTATCGTGGCAACGGCCGGCCGGACAGAATCAAATTTGACCTCGAATTCTTCATTATAATTTACATGATATAACGACACATAACCTATTAATTTCTTTTGCAATACAGTTGCTGCTGGCGTACACAAGTCATATTGAATAAATAAAATATTTTATTGCGCTGTTTTCTTCCTATTCAGTACACCTACATCACTCAAGAATACAGTTTTTTGAGGGCCCCTAAGTAGTATTAGCCCAGGGCCCCACAAATTCACGATGCGCCCCTGACAGTGTTGAAAAGCCAAATGGAATAAATTAATTATCTGGGATACTTTACAAATTTATGGAAAATGCAGAAACAAGTCGAATTAATATTTTAAATAGTCATTCTTCTTCGTAAAAATGCAAACCCTACTTAAAACCCTCTTCGAAAGACAGGTACAACCCCCAATTTTTCAAATAGGAAATATGGGCTTGTGATGCATCGTTTGAAAGTTCTCGTCATTCTCTATTCAGAAATGTTACACTTTCATGTTTATTGCAAAAATCAAATTAAGAAAAATAAAATCTAGTAATTAGCGAAATTTAGTACAATATCAAAAAGTAAAATGTAGCAAAAATATTATGAATGTTAATAAAGTAGATGTTTAAAGTGTTCACCACGAACGCTTTGGCAACATCCTAACCTCAAATAAAATTTCTTCCAACATTGTTTAATATCTCAGGAGTGATCATTTTCCTTCTATCACATCTTGAAGGCAACCGAGTTCAGTATTATTGTGATAAGATTTGGTAATATTCGAGGGAATATTATAATTTATAATGAATTTCGGTAATCACAAGATTTTAGTTCTTGGCGTTCTTGTTGCTCGGAACAGAGTGCTTATCAATTTGCCCAAATGTCTTTAATTTTCGAATTTTTGGCTGAAAATGGTCTTAAACGATTTGGTTCGACTCACTGATCAAGAATCGGTGGTCGGAATCGATTCTGTCTGGCCGTCCGGCCATTAACACGATAACTCTCGAACGAAAAGAGTTAGAGGATTGAAATTTACAGGGTAGGTTTGGAGCGTAAATATCTCGGACGGGTTCGTTAACGAGAGAAATCCACCAAGCGGTTTTGGAGTCATGGCCATTTTAAGTCAAAACATTTTTTATGAATATTTCCGAAATCGATCCATCGATCTGTCTGAAATTTAGCATCAAATTGTGGAATAATGACCTTTATATGCATGCAAAATTTTGTATTGATCGGGTTGCCGTAAAGAATCAAAAAATTTTTTAAATTTTTCAATTCTGTTCCTGCAATAACTCTCGAAAAGAATGAGCTAGGCAGTTGAAATCTTCAGGGTGGGTTTGTGAGATAAATATCTCAGTTAAGTTCGTTATTTGGCAAAATCGGTGGTTTCGGAGTAACTAAAAAAAAATACAAGTTTCAAATTCAATTTTTTTAAGATGCAATATCACCATAAAAATCATTGATCATTGATATAATTTTCAACTCCAACAAGCTAATACTTTCGGAGATATGATTTTTCGAAATTTCAATAATGAATCGTACTCCTATGTTTTGACAGAATGCTGTACTTAATTATTCTATAAATAAATTATTATATGATCTGTGTTCTTACATGTCATCTTATTTTCCTATGAGTCATAAATGTCAAAATTATTTCTGGTTCGTTATTCTTGATATAAAATACACCTCCTATTATAGAAGATAAAGTATGATTGAATACAAAATGAACAATGAAATAACCTCAGCTATCGTAGAATTATGAGGATAATATAATGCCCGTGGATAATACATACGATGATGGAAATATATTCTTTGGTAAGATAGATACATAATCAAATTTGCTTTAGAATATCTCCAGTAAAAACATAACTGCAATATTGTCTTAGTTTTAATTG
This sequence comes from Halyzia sedecimguttata, assembly GCA_937662695.2. Lineage (NCBI taxonomy): Eukaryota > Metazoa > Arthropoda > Insecta > Coleoptera > Coccinellidae > Halyzia > Halyzia sedecimguttata. The sequence goes on along the minus strand of OW569413.2, from coordinate 99,268,457 downwards.
ATATAATATAATATACAGAATAGATTTGAGGAATGAATATCTCGTATAAGTTCGTTATTGAGGAGAATCGGTCTGTTTGAATTTAATTTCTTTCATGATGCAGTTCTATCGTAAGACTTAAGCTTGTTAGAATTGAAAATAATATCAATGGATGCTTATGGACGAACTGCGTCTTAAAAAAAATTGAATTTGAAATTTGTAATCTAGAAAAAAATTAACTTAGCCGAGATATTTATTTCCCAAACCTACTCTGAAAATGTCAACTGTCATTCCGTTCGAGAGTTATCGTGTTAAATGCCGGACAGATTCGATTCTGACCACGAATTCTTGATCGGTGAGTCGAACCAAATCGTTTAAGACAATTTTCTTCCAAAAATTCTAAAATTACAGACATTTGGGCAAAATGATAAGCACATTGTTCCATTTGACTAATTGGGTGTCATTGCAATTGGTTTATATGAACTCAAAAACGGCTTGGCCAATCTTGTTGAAATTTTGGAGACTTCGAGCATATGTTTTGGATACGAAGTATTTCTCATGAATATTATAAAGACTACTCACCTCCCAATCTCTCATGTTCTTCCATTGTTTGAACATTACACCTCAATTTTGATACTCCTACTTCAATTAAATCTTTATTTCCTACTTCGCTCACTGTATACAACATCGTGACCTCGACACTACCCTTTCTGTTATCTTTCTGAAAATTATAGTAGATAAATGGGAGTATTTCATCATTTTCGAAAGACGAAAGTACATTTTTCAAAATAGTTTCATTTAAGATATAATTATTTAAATCAAACTCTGGGAGAATACGAAAAAGAAGTTAGGTGCTAAAGGAATAATTACACAAATAATGATTTCATTCAATCGTTCCTTCATCCTGCAATATTTCTCGTAAATCAATCAGATAATGCATGAATTCCAGATATCTGTTTATTCGTGACCAATTTATTAACAAAGCTGCATTTCTTGGATTCGTCGAAGCAGTATTCAGAATTTTAATAGTTCCAGAAATAGGGATCATAGCATGGTCAATTTCTAGTTTACTCGTTATAAAGAAAATGACTGTGATGTTCTTTCAATGAGGATAATAAAACCTAATAGCCTTCTCCCATTTTAAAACTTAATTACTGCAGATGTACTCATCCACAGCGAATGTATTGATTATGCTGAATTTATTAGTCATCGAATCATAAAACTTCAAGATCAACAGAACTAACTAATATACATCATAAGTAATTTCGAACGGACCATAATCAAGTTCTTTTATTTGAAGAAGTCGATCAGTAGCAGATGTTTCATTCATTATTTTAAATGCTATGAACAAAACAGATTTCGGGAACTTTCAATATCTCCAAATATTCTTTCTGAAGGCGTACATACATCAAGTTTCACCGAAATTATGTTTCTATCTTCTGATGACGAAGCCTTACTAACGCATGCTATCAGTTTCTAAACTAAAGTATGGGTTGAAATTATACCTTTAATCATAAACCGATTATTGAGAACCATGTTGTTGATAGGGGTTAGATCTTTATTGAGGAAAGTATCCTTTCTCTTATAAAGGGTTTTCGAATAAGAGGTGTCATTTTGATATTCAAAGAAAAATGCCATTTTTCAATATAAATGATCGGATGTTTATTTCATTATAAAGAAGAAGCTATGCCGTTAATAGTAGAAAATAACATCAGGCAAATGACCACCACGACCACGCTTACAGGACCATATCATTTTAATGAAATTTTCCATAACCAAATCGCAAAGTGGCTGCCCTATGTCCTCGATGGCCTCACGAATTCCATCTTTGAGGTCTTGAATCGACGCTGGGCTATTGGCGTAGACCTTCTCGTTCACGTGGCCCCAAAGGAAGAAGTCGCAAGGTGTTAAATCACAAGATCTCGGTGGCCAATTGTGATCACCTCTTCGAGAGATAACAGGGTCCGGAAACTTTTCCCGCAAAAGATCAATGGTTTCGTTGCTTGTGTAGCACGTAGCGCCGTCTTGTTGAAAGTAAACGTTGTCCAGATCACTACCATCCAATTCCGGCCATAAAAAATCATTAATCATCTCTCGATAGCGCAATCCAATCACCGTAACTGTTGCTCCAGCCTCATTTTCGAAAAAGAAAGGTCCAATGACTCCGCCAGACCATAAACCGCACCAAACAGTCACACGTTGAGGATAGAGAGGCTTTTCAACAATAACTCTTGGGTTTTCCGAGCCCCAGATGCGACAATTTTGCTTGTTGACGAAGCCACCGAGGTGGAAATGGGCCTCATCACTCAAGATGATTTTTCGATGGAATTCCGGATCATTTTCATGCATTTCAACGACCCAATCAGCAAAGACACGACGTTGTTGATGATCGGCTGGCTTGAGTTCTTGTGTTTACTGAACTTTATAAGCCTTAAGACTAACTTGTCCCAACAGCTCGAATTTTTCAACCAATTTCTTTATTGCGGTACGACGACCCAAAAATGTTCGAGTTTTACGAACCGTCCTTGCCAAATTTTCACCATTTTTATAGTGAATTTTAATAAGTTCAATGCGTTCTTGGAGCGTGTATCGTTCCTTTTTTATTAATGGCGTAGTTTCTACTTGTCAAATGTCGAAAAATGATAGCTTCAAAAGTGACTTCTACTGAAATAGCGGGCTATTCAAAATAGCACCTCTTATTAGAAAACCCTTTATTAGCTTGTTAGAGTTTTCCGTTACTCCGAAAGCATTAAACAGATTTTGCCCAGTAACAAACTTAACCGAGATATCTATCTCCTAAACCTTCTCTGAAAATTTCAACTGTCTAGCTCATTCCGTTCGAGACTTATCCTGTTAACAGATGGCCGGCCGGACAAAATCGATTTTGACCACGGATTCTTGATCAGTGAGTCGAACGAAATAGTTTAAGACCATTTTCATCAAGAAATTCGAAAATTACAGACATTTGGCAATTTAATAAGCACTCTGTTCCGAGGAATAAGAGCGCCAAAAAAGTGGTTCTCTGCCACATTTAAAATCTTGTTACCCTCATAGCAAGTACCTACTATTTTTAGGTTGCTGAGAAAGCAATGTGGATAGCAATATGTTTCTAAAAATGACAGATCATATTGCTCAAAATCAATGATCAGAATAGCAATATTTGCTGTGGAAGCAATATCTTTTTCTTATCAGTATTGCTATGCGCAAACAGAATAGGTCTGCATATCGACATAAGTAGTTGTAATCAAAGTAAACTATAAAATAAAATTCCTTGAACCACTTCCCATTAATTTCCTGTTCATTGTACCTATATTATAGACTAAGGAGTCCATGGTGACATGGTGTGAATGACCGATATATAAATAATTCACTACTTACCGTATTATTTACTACTCCACTTGAGATTTCTTTAAGTCCTCTCCATATCTCAGGGGTAGACCAGACGCCATCGCTTATTTTTATAGCGAAATTTTGTAGTTCTAAATTGTACGTTACACTTCCTATTGTCCGCCTATTACTCAATGAATGTCGAAAACTGTTTCTAATCCTGCTAGCTCTCCTCGGTTTTCCACCAGCAAATGCCACAAACCGATTAATGAGTGATTTGTCCTCCTTTTTGTTACCCTGTTCTCCGTATAGGAGAGCGTAAGCGGTGAAAGATATAAATTTTCCTTTTAAGCAATCGCCAGTTTTCGAATGTGATTGTATCTTCAATTTATATTCTTCGTCGTAGGTTGGCCATGATTGTTCTACAATTTTTGTTTCGAATTTTTCTTTTTGCGGGAACACTGTTATCTGAAAATGGTGAAACAAACCTATGTAAATGTCGTTACTTCAGAAAGGTAAAATTCCATACAAATCGACTGGCATGAAAATACACACAGCAGATAAATAATCTTTACTTTCGGGCACCTGCTACCGTTTTTTGAATTTTCCATTATTTCTTTTTTTGGTAAGCAGCACTATATTGCTGACAAGAAAATGAAATGAAAAATTGGTTCAAGCCCTGTGGACAGGAGATTTCTGGCGCTCTTGTTTAAACAGACAAATTATATCTCCGAAAGTATAAGCATATAAGCATCATAAAGGAAATTCAATTCAAATAATAGTTTATTTATCAAGATTAAATGAGCAATCTGATAATGAGAACTGCACCATTGAAGAAATCAAATTAAAATAGCTTGAATGAATTGGACTCTCTCTTATAGAACAGGATGACATGTACGAGTATGAACACAGATCATATAATAAATCATAGATAGAATAATTATAGCGTTCTGTGAAAACATAGAAGTACGATTCATTATTGAAATTTCGAAAAATCATATCTCCGAAAGTATTAGCTTGTTGGAGTTGAAAATGATATCAGTGGATTTTTATGGTGAAATTGCATCTTAAAAAGAAAACTGATTTTGAAATTTGTAAGTTAAAAAAAAAATTTTTTTCGTTACTCCGAAACCATGTGGCCTATTTTGCCCGAGATATGTATCTCCCTAACCTACTCTGAAAATTTCAATTGCCTAGCTCATTCCGTTCAAGAGATAATGTAGAAACAATTTTTTTTTTTTACACTTTACGGTAACCCGATCAATACAAAACTTCACATGCATCTAAAGGTCATGATTCTACAATTTGGTGCTAAATTTCAGATAGATCGAGTGATCGGTTTCGGAAATATTCATAAAAAATATTTTTATTAAAAACGGCCATAATTCCGAAACCGCTTGATGTATTTCGCCCGTTAACGATCTCGTCCGAGATATTTAGGCTCCAAACCTTTCCTGCAAATTTCAATCCTCTAAATCCTTTCGTTCGAGAGTTATCGTGTTAACGGACGGCCGGCTAGACGGCCGGACAGAATCGATTTCAACCACGGACTCTTGATCAGTGAGTCGAACCAAATCGTATGAGACCATTTTCAGCCAAAAATTCAAAAATTACAGACATTTGGGCAAATTGATAAGCACACGGTTCCGAGGAACAAGAGCGCCAAAAAATTCAATTTTCGCTTTCACCTCAGGATGAAGTAAATAAATTCATACCTAAAGAGCACACATTAATATTGCATTTATCACACATCAAATAATCTAATAGGAATTTGTACTATTTATATAGAGAATCATCTCTCTCTTCCATTAAAAGCTGATAAGATTAAAAAGATAATTGAAATAATACCATCGTCGCTTATGTTATTATTGTATCTGTTCCAGAGCGCCAAAAAGTGATTTTATTATTTTTGCCGTTGCCACATAACTTGAGAACAGAAAGAGATAGCGACTTGAAATTTTGAGAGTAGATCAGAAAAATTTTCTTTTCAACCGATACAAGTCCGATCGAATTGAAACTTGGCGAGTAGTTGTTGAATACCAACTTAAAGACGTTTGTGAAATTTTGTGAGAATCATATCAATAGAAAATCATAAAAAAATTATTAAAAAAAATTATTTATGTCACGATAACCTGAGATTTTTAGGTTTCGCATCTGAATGCGACATTTGAGTTTGTTAATAGGCATAATCGGCCAAACGGTTTTGAAGTTACACCCATCTGAAATTTGGTTGTTATTTCCTCAATAACTCGAAAAATACGAAACCGATCTAATTCGAACATGGTTATTAGTAGTAGAATGTCGACGCGAAAATTCTTGCAAATTTCGTGAGGATCGTATCTCCAGAAAATTTTAAAAAATTCATTTAAATCATTAAAAAGAAATCTATATATCAGAAACTGTTCGTCCGACATGACTGAAATTTTGCGAAAGCCTTCAAAACCTAACTCTACTATCAAGTTTAAGTTTGAACAAGATTGGATCTATAGTGTTGGAGATCCGAGCAGCCTTGGGTGAGTTCAGTAGCCGGATAGTTGACCCTTGCCTCGATAACTTTCGAACGAAAAGAGAAAGGGACTTGCAATTTTCAGGGTAGATTGCGCATCCGAATGGGAGAGTTAAGTTCGTTGTTGGGCATAATCAACCCAAATGTTTCGGAGTTATACCAATCTGAAATATTATTTTCTCGATAACTGAAAACATACAGACCCGATTGAATTGAAACTTGGTAACTAATTGTATAATATCGATATAAAGACGTGTGTGAAATTTTGAGAGGACCGTACAACAGGAAAATTTTTAAAAAATTACAAAAAAAAATATCATGTATCTCATATAACTTGCAATGCGACTTGCAATGCGACATTTAAGTTCGTTAATTGGTATAATCGGCCAGATGGTTTTGGAGTTATACCCATCTGAAATATTGTTATTATTTCCTTTATAACTCAAAATATACAAATCTGGTCCAATTAAAACTCGGTAATTAATTGTAGAATGCCGACCCACTTATTTTCGAGGAAGTTCGTGAATCGTATGATGAAACTGATGAAACTGCATTTCAAAAAAAATTGAATTAGAAATTTGTGATGTGAACATTTTGAAAAAAGATATCTCCGAAAGTATTAGTTTGTTAGGGTTGAGAATGATATGAATGAATTCATGCGATGAAACTGCATCTTAAGAAAAATTGAATTTGAAATTTGTAATGTAAAAATTTTGAATTTACAAATTTCAAATTGAATTTTTTTGAAGATGCAATTTCATCATAAGAATCCATTGATATCATTCTCAACTCTAACAAACTTATACTTTCGGAGATATAATATTTCAAATTTTTTTCATTACAAATTTCAATATATATTATATAAGATGCAGTTTCATCACAAGAATCGATTTATAGAATTCTCAACTCCAACAAACTAACTTTCGCAGATATAATTTTTCAGAATTTTTACATCACAAATTTCAAATTCAATTTTTATTAAGATGCAGTTTCATCATAGGAATCCATTTATATCATTCGCAACTCTAACAAACTAATACTTTCGAGATATCATTTTTCAAAATTTTTACATTCATTACAAATTTCAAATTAACTTTTTTTAAGATGCAGTTTCATCGCATGAACTATTCATTCATATCATTCTCAACCCTAACAAACTAATACTTTCAGAGATATCATTTTTCAAAATTTGTACATAACAAATTTATAATTCAATTTTTTTAATGTGCAGTTTCATCATAAGAATCCATTTACATCATTCTTAACTCTAACAAACTAATACTTTCGGAGATATCATTTTTCAAAATTTTTACATTACAAATTTCAAATTAATTTTTTTTTAAGATGCAGTTTCATCATAGGAATTCATTTATATCATTCTCAACTCTAAGAAACTAATACTGTCGGAGATATAATTTTTCAAATTTCAATAATTAGTCGTATTTTTATGATTTCATAGACTTCGGTTGCACGGTAAATCTGGCATCAGTTCAGTCTAACATCAATAATGGATTGATGTCAGATTGTCAGGAAACCGATTCCATACGCGTAGACAGGTGTACTGATGATCCGGATTGATGCCAGATGGATACCAGATTGACCGTGTAACCTCCACCATAGAATGCTTTAATTATAATTTGCTGATGGATGTGAATCCAACATATGAGGTAGAATTTAATTTTTTATGATGAAGTTCTATCATAAGATTCCATTGATATCATTACCAACTCTGAGAAGCCAATACTTTTGGAGACATGATTTGTCAAAGTGTGAATAATTACTCGCTAGTAGTTTGACAAGAGCGCCAAAGCCCCTGTCCACAGACCTTCCCCACTTTCATTTTTTCATATGGTTAATCTCTCTTGGGAGGAGTAGGTCTAGAAAAATGGGTTCAAGCCCTGTGAACAGGAGCTTTCTGGAGCTCTAGTTCAAACAGACAAATTATATCTCCGAAAGTATTGGTTTCTCAGAATTGGGAATTATATCAATGTATTCTTATGATAGAACTGCATCATAAAGGAAATTCAATTCAAATAATAGTTTATTTATCAAGATTAAATGAGCAATCTGAGAATGAGAACTGCACCATGGAAGAAATCAAATTAAAATTGCTGAACTGAATTTGACTCTCTCTTATAGAACAGGTTTTTTGACACTTTGCGGTAACCTGGTCAATGCAAAACTTCACATGCGTATAAAGATCATGATTCTACAATTTGATGCTAAATTTCAGATAGATGGAGTGATCGGTTTCGGAAATATTCTAAAAAATGTGTTTTACTAAAATCGGCCATAACTCCGAAACCGCTTGATGGATTTCGCCAATTAACTAGCTTGTCCGAATATTTACGCTCCAAACCCACCTTGCAAATTTCAATCCTCTAACTCCTTTCGTTCGAGAGTTATCATGCCTACGGCCGGCCGGTCGGACCGGCCGGACAGAATCGATTTCGACCTCGGATTCCTGATCAGTGAGTCGAACCAAATCGTTTGAGACCATTTTCAGCCAAAAATTCCAAAATTACAGACATTTGGGCAAATTGATAAGCACTCAGTTCCGAGGAACTAGAGCGCCAAACAGTGGAGAACCGTGTTGATGTATTCGGTGAATTCGGTCAATTTATAGTTAAAACCCCAGAGAAGACTATACAGTCGTCTACGTATCGGTACCTTAGAAGTGAAATCTTGGCTTTCGAAAATATTTTCCTCTAAATGGAACATGAAGGCAAATAAGACATCATAGCTAGGCCTGAGTTTTGTTCGTAAAATTTACTATTGAACTCGAAGAAATTTTATTTCTGGGCCACATCAGAGGTGCAGAGATCCAAAACCTCGTGTGCGCATAAACCACAGTCAAGAGTGATATTCTTTTTACCAACTCCAGCTGAGATTAACACAGATTCTCAGTTCTGATTCAGTTGATCTCAGTAGTGAGAATGCAAGATGCAAGATTCTATGCATCTATTGAGAATGCAACAAGGTAAAAAGAATACTAGCATGTCTGCATTCAGATGGAAATTCAGATTTCTCAGTCTATATTCACGAGAATCTGATGCACTTTGGCTGCAAATTAAACCTTCTGGAGATTTTAGAAATATATAGCCAAAAGTGCGTTCGGCACGAATTTCGTGAATAACCAAATTGAATTTGACTGCATGAATTATTTCAAGTCCTTGTCCTTGTCATACTGTTGTTCAATTTTGGAATTTTTAACTCACGTTGTCCTCTGGTGGTTATTTACGGAAATACCTCATAAGGTTGTAGATTTCTGCTTCTCACTCCCCCTGAGTTTACAGAACCTCCACAGGAAGGCGGGTCAATTACTAGTTTGGAAGTTCCGAGTTCATAGTGTTTTCCAGTGTTCATGCTTAATTTTGTTGACTAATGTTCTCTGTGCAATATTTGAATTAGACTAAGCTTATGTAAAGTAAACCTGGAAAAAATAGCACACCCTCTAAAATCTTTCGTGGCTCAGACTTATAGTTCTTTCCCCTATACTCCTTTTGTAAACCAGCATTTTCAGCAGAGGTTTGAATTTTTGGTTGGGGCTTGTCTGTTGCATTCTCATTGGATGGGCCACTCATTTTGAGAGCATGTTTTGAGCAACTGCGGGCTATCATTTTGCCCAAATGTCTGTAACTTTGGAATTTTTTGCCGAAAATGGGTTCTCAAACTATAAGGTTCCACTCACTGAGAATTTGAGGTCAAATTTGATTCTGTTGGTCGGCCAGCCGGACATTGCCACGATAACTTGAAAACGAAAAGAGATAGCGAAATCATCAGGGTAGGAGGCGCGTCCAAATGCGACGGACAAGTTCCTTAATGGGCATAATCAGCCTAACGGTTTCCAAGTAAAAATTTTGTTTTCAACCAATACAGATTCGATTAAAATTTGGTAACTAGTTGTAGAATACCGACATTAAGACGCAAGGGCGTAGCACCCCGAAATATAATTTTTCTCAAAAACAAACAAATACTTGCTACGGAAAGCGAAAATGAGAAATTATAAAGCTTCGATTATATTTAAAAATTAATTAATTATCTCATAAACAACACATTGGTTTATAACAATTTTTCAAACAATAGGAGATAATAATTATTAAAAATCATTTTTGAGTAGTTTTTGATCATAAGAAAACGAAGTAATATTATAAATTGAAGCTTTATTATTTTTCACTTAAGTAAATTGTTCATAACAAAACGGAAATAAACAATTTTTTAAAATTTTCCAATAGGAATCCATTCTAAGACCTTTGAAAAATAGCTCCACGAAAGGAAAAAATTCTCAGATTAATAGTTTTACAATAAGCGTACTAGCAATGTTAATGTTCGTGCTACAAAAGATTGTTAATTAACTAATGGATAACTAATTGAAAGATAAACATTTTTGGACCACGGATTATTGGTCACTGATCTATCCTGCAGGCGCCTGAATTTTTTCAATTCTTTATTTTCATATTTTATAAGTTTAAATAATATTTATTCCTCAAATGTACGAAGGGGGCGAGGCTTGCGCAAGCTGGATTACCCGTATTTTCAACCCTCTAGGAAAATTATAAATATTGGTCCTACAAGTAATCATTAAAGGATACTGTGGGAGGTATACTCATTATTCAACGGTTTTTTTTTTTTGGGTTTTCTCTCCCAAACTCTGAAAAATATCTATAAAATAAAAATTAATTATTTTGTGATTTGCTTCTGCGTAAGAAACACAGGATATTTGTCAGAAGCAATCAATTGAACAATGTTGCCTAACAAACAACAACGAAACAACATCAACGAAGAAACAACTATATCGTAACGTTTCGGAGTCTATATCAGACTCCTTCTTCAGACGCTCAATGAAAATCGAGAGAATTATTTTATTTTATTTCATTTTTATTTTTATTCTCTCGATTTTCATTGAGCGTCTGAAGAAGGAGTCTGATATAGACTCCGAAACGTTACGATATAGTTGTTTCTTCGTTGATGTTGTTTCGTTGTTGTTTGTTAGGCAACATTGTTCAATTGATTGCTTCTGACAAATATCCTGCGTTTCTTACGCAGAAGCAAATCACAAAATAATTAATTTTTATTTTATAGATATTTTTCAGAGTTTGGGAGAGAAAACCCAAAAAAAACCGTTGAATAATTGGTCCTACAGTTCCAGCAATTCAGACTTTATTTTTGGAAATTTCCTCCTCTATTTGAATATTCTTTCAAATTTCAATCATCTCAAAGAGTTTTTGAGATATTGGTGAAAACCTAAACCTCTTTCTTTTTTTTCACTTAATTGTTTACATAACTATTGAAATTTTTGCGAGCGGCTTTAGCATTTTCTCAAAAACTATCTATATGCCATTCCGAATCGAATGACACCTCAATCATAATTTTCGGAGAATACGCAAAAAATTTGACCTAAGAAGCACTTGTTAAACTAGACTATAAAAACATTTGAAATCACTCTATATGTAGTGGCCTCAAATTCCACTCAGCAATATTTCAATTTCACTAGACAATGTAAGTTGGAATTGCGTGTGTGCAAAAATATGCAATTATTAATTACAATGAATCGGTTGTTGCTATTAAACGGGAAGTCACGAGAAAACCATGCAAATTGCTGCTGGCATAAATGTCGTACGAGACAATACGAGGAGCTCTCACACAAAATCTTATAAGTAGGCATTGAAGAAAACAAGACATGATCATGTAATTTAAATTCGAGTAAAGCACTGACGTGAAGTCAGGAGCTTGTGTGCGAATGCTTTTTAATCATTTTGCGCCTCACAGACCCTCACAAAATACGGCATGAACCCTCAAGCCATCTCTTTGCGCGCACAAGGAACAGCAATGTCTGTATTTTTCGATTTATTTGCCGAAAATGGTCTCAAACGATTGGGTTCGACTCACTGATGAATAATCCGAAGTCAAATTCAATTCTGTCTGGCCGGCCGTTAGCACGATAACTCTCGAACGAAAGTAGTTTCAGGGTAGGTTTAGAGCGTAAATATTTCGGACGAGTTCGTTAAAGGGTTAAATCCACCAAGCGGTTTCGGAGTTATAGCCGTTTCTAGTAAAAACATTTTTATGAATATTTCCGGAACTGATCACTCGATTTATCTGAAATTTAGCGATATAGGAGAATGGAAAATAGAACATAAGCGCAAAAGCTCCTGACTTCACGCCAGTGCTTGAACGAAATTTTTTTTCGTAATTTTTTAAAATTTTCTAGGGGTACGATTCTCACAAAATTCTACACGCGTCTTTATGTCGATATTCTACAACTAGTTAAAAAGCTTCAATTCGATCAAGTCTATGTTTTTTGAGTTATCGAGGAAATCATATACCAGGCAGGTATAACACCGAAACCGTTGGACCGATTATGAGGATCATTAGTCCTCATCTTCTTTCGTTCGAAAGTTATCGATTCAACGGTCAATCATACAGCTACTGAACTCACACAAGGCTGCTTTTCTAGTGATACGATTCTCACAAAATTTCACAAATATCCTTAGGTGTATTGTACAACCACTCACCAAGTTTCAATTCGATAGGATTTGTATTGGTTGAAAACAAAATTATTACTCGGAAACCATTGGGCCAATTATACCCCTTAACGAACTATTTCGTCATATTGGGATGCACCATCTATCCTGAATATTTCAAGTGGTCATCTCTTTCCGTTCTAAAGTTATCGTGACAACGGACGGCCGGCGGGCAGAATCAAATTAGACCTCGAATTCTTCATCAGGGGGTCGAACCCAATCGTGTGAGACCATTTTCGGCAAAAAATCGGAAATGACAGACAGTTGGGCAAAATGATAACGCGATGTTTCCCAGAACATACGCGCAAAAACAAATATTTATTCTTGAATAGTAAGAAAAATTACACATATGTATCTATGAAACTATATTTGTTCAAAAATGAGATACGCCAAGTTTTATCAATTGCCTTGAATCTTTTCATGAAATTATTATCAATGGAGACTCAAGTTAACACCATTGGCTTGATATTGTATTCCGGGAGAGATAGATCGGAAAAAGTAGTCCGAGAGCCTGGCCTACACGTTCCCCAGATCTCTCGCCTATTGAGATATTTATGTTTAGAGGCATTTGATTTAAAGGGGTTTCCAATAAGTGGTGTTATTTTGATATTCAAAGAAAAATGCCATTTTTCAATATAAATGTTTATTTCATTATAAAGAAGAAGCTATGCCGTTAATAGTGGAAAATAACATCAGGCAAATGACCACCGCGACCACGCTTACAGGACCATATCCTTTTAATGAAATTTTCCATAACCAAATCGCAAAGTGGCTGTCCTATGTCCTCGATAGCCTCACGAATTCCATCTTTGAGGTCTTGAATCGACGCTGGGCTATTGGCGTAGACCTTCTCTTTCACGTGGCCCCAAAGGAGGAAGTTGCAAGGTGTTAAATCACAAGATCTCGGTGACCAATTGTGATCACCTCTTCGAGAGATAACAAGGTCCGGAAACTTTTCCTGCAAAAGATCAATGGTTTCGTTGCTTGTGTGGCACGTAGTGCCGTCTTGTTGAAAGCAAACGTTGTCCAATTCCGTCCATAAAAAATCAATAATCATCTCTCGATAGCGCAATCCATTCACCGTAACGGTTGCTCCAGCCTCATTTTCGAAAAAGTAAGGTCCAATGACTCCGCCGGACCATAAACTGCACCAAACAGTCACACGTTGAGGATAGAGAGGCTTTTCAACAATAACTCTTGGGTTTTCCGAGCCCCAGATGCGACAATTTTGCTTGTTGACGAAGCCACCGTGGTGGAAATGGGCCTCATCACACAAGATGATTTTCGATGGAATTCCGGATCATTTTCATGCATTTCAACGACCCAATCAGCAAAGACACGACGTTGTTGATGATCAGCCGGCTTGAGTTCTTGTGTTAACTGAACTTTATAAGCCTTAAGACCCAAATCTTTATGCAAAATACGGTGTAATGACGTTTGTGGAATGCATAATTCCAAAAAACGACGAGGAATGGACAAACCTGGGTTGTCTACAACACTTTCGGCTACAGCAGCAGTATTCTCGGCTGTTCGTGAGCGACGTGCACGGGTTTTATTCTTCACATAACTAACTTGTCCCAACAGCTCGAATTTTTCCACCAAGTTTTACGAACCGTCTCTGCCAAATTTTCACCATTTTTATAGTGAATTTTAATAATTTCAATACGTTCTTGGAGCGTGTATCGTTCCATTTTTATTAATGGCGCAGTTTCTACTTGTCAAATGTCAAAAAATGACAGCTTCAAAAGTGACATCTACCGAAATAGCGGGCTATTCAAAATATCACCTCTTATTGGAAAACCCTTTACAAAATGAGAATCAAATTCTCCCGAATAGTTAATTCGGGAGAGTTATCGTGTCTACGGCTGGCCGAACAGAATCAATTTTGACCACGGATTCTTGATCAGTGAGCCGAACGGAATTGTTTATGACCATTTTCATCAAAAGGATCGAAAATTACAGACAATTGGGTAAATTGATAAGCACTCTGTCTCGAGGAACAAGAGCGCCAAAAACTTGGCTTATCTCGTCTTTGAAAAATAGCAGTTTCATGGATAAATTTGTGCCACTCGAAAAGATGTTATTGGCACAATTTCTCTTTACATACAGTGTGTTATTTTCGTGCAGACCACAGACGATTATTTTTTCTCCGCTACTGATTTATTACTCCAATATTCATTATCACCAAAAGATAAGGGTTGATATAGTACATTCTAGCCCGAAAAATCATCCCATAAGCTACAGGACGTTCGAAAGTTATATATAGTTCATCCAAATTTTCGCATTTTTCGGAGAAAAGCCCGGTACCTTCAAAAATTGATTCAAGGACTGACGTGAAGTCAGGAGCTTTAGTGCGTGTATTTTCTATTGTCCATTCTCCTGTATTGGACACTCTTAATCGAATTTACGTGTGTCCAATACAGGAGAACGGACAATAGAACATACTGCCTTCACGTCAGTGCTTGAACCAATTATTATTTTCGTATTTTTTTTTTAATTTTCCAGCGGTACGGATCTCACAAAATTTTACAGACGTCTTTATGTCGATATTCTACAACTAGTTAGCAAGCTTCAATTCGATCGAGTCTATATTTTTTGAGTTATCGAGGAAATAATATTTCAGATGCGTATAACTCTGAAACCGTTTGGCCGATTATGGCCAACAGCGAACTTAACTCTCACATTCAGATGCGCAAACTACCCTGAAAATCGCAAATCCCCATCTCCTTTCGTTCGAAAGTTATCGAGAGCACGCTCACCCATCCAGCTACTGAACTCACACAAGGCTGCTCGGATCTCTAACAATATAGATCCGATCGTGTTCAAACTTGGAACTGGGAAGTAGAGTTAGATTTTGAAGGCTGTCGCAAAATTTCAGCCATGTTGGATGAATAGTTTCTGATATATAGAATTTTTTTCAATGATTCTTTAAAATTTTCTTGTGATACGATCCTAACGAAATTTCGCAAGAATTTTCGCGTTGGCATTCTACAACTAACAACGATGTTTGAATGGAATTGGTCGTGTATTTTTCGAGTTATTGAGGAATTAACAACGAAATTTCAGATGGGTATAACTCCAAAACCATTTGGCCGATTATGCTTATAAACAAACTCAAATGTGTCATTCAGATGCACAACCTAACCTGAAAATTTCTAACCGCTATCTCTTTCCGTTCTCAGGTTATCTTGATATAAAAAATATTTTTTGATAATTTTTTTAAAATTTTCTAGCTTTATGATTCTCGCAAAATTTCACAGACGTCCTTAGGTTTATATTCTACAACTATTCACCAAGTTTCAAATCGATCAGATTCACATTGGTTGAAAACAAAACTATTACATACTGGGAAACCATTGGGCCCATTATGTCCATTAACGAACATTCCGTTCTCAAGTTATCGTGGTAACGGCCGGACAAAATCAAATTTGACCTCGAATTCTTCATCGGGGAGTCGAACCCAACCGTTTGAGACCATTTTCGTCAAAAAATTCGAAAGTTACAGACATTTGGGCAAAATGATAACGCGATGTTCCCCAGAACATACGCGCAAAGAGAAATGCCAAGAAAGCGTTAGATGGCCTGTTTTGAACCAGTATAGGTGTTCTCTAACTACAAGCAACGTTTGGACTATGGGTCACCAGTATAGTGTTTTTCGATTCACCCTTTTCTTACCTTCATGAAATATCCCTGTGTTTTCGTACTCCCATAGGAAGTCGGCAACTGTTTGGCACCCAACACTTTAACTGACATTTCTCCCGATCCGGAGTTATAAGCCAACTTGAAACCAATTTGTGGTTGCTGATCTCCGTAAACTTCAGCCTTAGCTCTAAAACTGTGAAAACGTTTCAATAGACTCATTCTTGCCGAGCACTAACCTAAATGTGCTGCTACAAATGAGCATTAAGTAGGGTATATAACGAGATAATTCAATTCAGCTGACTTTATTTAACTAGCGTTTATCAATGGAAAATGTGCCATTGGCATGCACTCGCATCTTAACGAAATACAATAATATCATAAGCGATGAGGGTATCATTTCAATTATCTTTTTAATCTTATCAGCTTTTAATGAGAGAGAGAGAGATATGATATGCCAATACCAATCAATACCAAGTACCAATAGATTATTTGATGTGTGATAAATGCAATAATGATGTGTGCTCTTTAGGTATGAATTTATTCACTTCATCCTGAGGTGAAATCGAAAATTGAATTTTTCTATACAATAATCATATGTAATTATTATTACTGCCTGTATACCAGGCCCGATAATTTTTGAAACAAAAAAAATAATAGTAGGATTCAACCCATTGGAAAAGGAAGAGAAATTACAAGAATGAAAGGGAAAATAATTTACGGGTGATCTGAGGTCGGAGAGTGGTATATCCCGATTTTGGGCAAAACTACAAGTTCTATGGAAAAAAGTTGAATCGCAAATTTGTAGATCAAAAATCAAATTAAATCTGGCCAATTTTGCCCAATAACGAACTTAACCGAGATATTCATCTCCCTAAACTACTCTGAAAATTTCAACTACCTACCTCATTCCGTTCGAGAGTTATATCTATGTCTATGGATGAAAAGCAGTCTCACTACTCTCAGATCTCATACTTCATGTTCCGTTCCGAAATGATAGAATTTTCTGAGAACACCTAATTTCGGAGCAAAAAACTGAGATTTTTGTCACTTCGCTCACAATTCTTCGATTGATTAGATAATGTCATGTCTCAGGAACATCATTTGACATAATGACAATTCATACATAGAATAATATCATTCTGTGACAACGTTGAAATACGATTTATTATTGAAATTTTGAAAAATAATATCTCCGAAAGTATTAGCTTGTTAGAGTTAAAAATTATATCATTGGATTCTTATGGTAAAGCAGCTTATTGAAAAAAATTTAATTTGGAATTTGCCTTGTAAAAAAAAATTTTTTTTTTTTGTTACTCCGAAACCATC
This sequence comes from Halyzia sedecimguttata, assembly GCA_937662695.2. Lineage (NCBI taxonomy): Eukaryota > Metazoa > Arthropoda > Insecta > Coleoptera > Coccinellidae > Halyzia > Halyzia sedecimguttata. Next base: position 99,251,153 of record OW569413.2, on the reverse strand, counting down.
TGTCCAATTTTGCCCAATAACGAACTTAGCCGAGATATTTATCTCCCAAACCTACTCTGAAAATTTCAACTGTCTAGCTCATTCCGTTCGAGAGTTATCGTGCCTACGGCCGGCCGGCCGGCCGGACAGAATGAATTTCGACCACGGATTCTTGATCAGTGAGTCGAACCAAATCGTTTAAGACCATTTTCATCGAAAAATTCGAAAATTACAGACATTTGGGCAAATTGATAAGCACTCAGTTCCGAGGAACTAGAGCGCCAAAACTGAGCCTTGTTCCTGATTTGAGAAAAGGATATTGGAGTTTCGGAAATGATATTTCATGCAATGATGGTACTTTGAATTCTTTACAAACACACAGAGATTTAACACCAATCGAACGAGAAATTATATCTCCGAAAGTATTGGTTTCTCACAGTTGAGAATTATATCAATTTATTCTTATGATAGAACTGCATCATAAAAGAAATTCAATTCAAATAATAGTTTATTTATCAAGATTAAATGAGCAATCTGAGAATGAGAACTGCACCATGGAAGAAACCAAATTAAAATAGCTGAAATGAATTTGACTCTCTCTTATAGAACAGGATGAAATGTACGAGTATGAACACAGATCATATAATAAAGCTTAGATAGAATAATAATAGCATTCTGTGAAAACATAGAAGTACGATTCATTATTGAAATTTAGAACTTCATCTTAGCACAAATTGAATTCAAACATCATAGAAGAATTTAAATTCAACAAGAGTGCCAAAAATTATCAATCCAAAACCAATAGATGAATTCTACCCAACAACGAACTCATCCGAGATATTCATTCCTCAATTCTATGATGAACGATAATATATATCTTTTCTAAAATCTACTCCAATACACCAATATTCCAGTTTTGTTTTTAGTAAAGATATTCTGAACTCAATATTATTAACTTACCATTACCATTCCCATCATCATATGGATTGACCATCGGCATGAAAATATCAACCAACAGAAAGTATGATATTATATTATCATTCTCATATTTATACGATTGCTGGAATGAAACAACGTCATGTCTCAGGAAAAGATGACATTATAACAATTCATAGAATACCCAACATAATAATTCTATCATTCTGTGAAAACGTAGAAATACGATTTACATTGAAATTTTGAAAAATCATATCTCCGAAAGTATTAGCTTGTTAGAGTTAAAAATGATATGAATGGATTCTTATGACAAAACTGCTTATTAAAAAAATTTAATTTGCAATTTGTTTTGTAAAAAAAAAAATTTTTTTTTTGTTACTCCGAAACCATCTGTCCGATTTTGCCCAATAACGAACTTAGCCGAGATATTTATCCCCCAAACCTACTCTGAAAATTTCAACTCTCTAGCTCATTCCATTCGAGAGTTATCGTGCCTACGGCCGGACGGCCGGACAGAATGAATTCCGACCACGGATTCTTGATCAGTGAGTCGAACCAAATCGTTTAAGACCATTTTCATCGAAAAATTCGAAAATTACAGACATTTGGGCAAATTGATAAGCACTCAGTTCCGAGGAAGTAGAGCGCCAAAAATTGGATCAAGACATGTGGACAGGAGCTTTGGCGCTCTTGTTCAAAATTTGACAAGATTTGTTGTTATAAATCAAGATTAAATGAGCAATCTGAGAATGAGGACCATGGAAGAAATCAAATTAAAATAGCTTACATGAATTTGACTCTCTCTTATAAAACAGAACACAGATCATATAATAATTTATAGATAGAATAATTATTGCATTCTGTGGAAACATAGTAAGAAAATTACCTTCATCGTATCCTACTGATCTTAATCATACTTGCATGTCTATCAGTTGAGACCTTGAATCCCAAAAAAAAGTGATGAATATTCCGATAAGAAACGAAAGTCTGCAACTACAGTATTAATTAACATTGAAAACGGAGGGTTATACCTAGAAAATCGATATTGTGTGTTACAGAAATTCTGGCAAATCAGCCAACGATCTGAAAATAGGTTAATTGAGGGTCTAGAATTAAGAACCCGCTAGGGGTCCTCAAGATCAAACAGCACAAAAAGAAGGTGGCACATGAAGTAGGCAAGAATTTTCTAAAGAACAAATGACATGCGCGTTCCTTTTCTAAGGTGTACTGAAATAACTGACCAACGGTCAGTGGTCAATGAAGTCCTGCGGTCGCTTTGTTTGTATTGTAGATCCTGTGAGAAAAAAAGTGTTGTATATGGCGAAACCATGTGTATATAAACCGGCATAAAAATGAGTAATTAGGAAGCTTCCATCATGAATCAACAACTTAAAAGAGGTTTGTCCGCAGCTGATTGTTCATGTTTAAATTTCAAGTATCTCCACCTGAATATTCAATATTATCGGAGTAATCATCTGAGAATTGTTGAAAGAACCACTGCGAATACCACGAATAATACAATATAATTTTTTGGCGCTCTGGTTCCTCGGAACAGAGTGCTTACCAATTTGCCCAAATCTCTGTAATTTTCTAATTTTTTGATGAAAATAGTCTTAAACGATTTGGTTCGACTCACAGATCAAGAATCCGTGGTTGAAATCAATTCTGTCCGGCCGTCCGGCTGGCCGTAGGCACGATAACTCTCGAACGAGAAGAGCTAGAGGATTGAAATTTGCAGGATAGGTTAAGAGTGAAAATATCTCAGACAAGTTCGTTAGCGGGCGAAATACACCAAGTGGTTTCGGAATTATGGCCGTTTTTAGTGAAAAAAAAATTCATAAATATTTCCGGAACTGATCACTCGATCTATCTGAAATTTAGCATAAAATTGTAGAATCATGACCTTTATATGCATGCGAAGTTTTGTATTGATCGAATTGCCGTAAAGTGGCAACAAAAATTTAAATGTTTTGAAATTTTCTTTCTACAATAAGTCTCGAACAAAATGAGCTAGGCAAATGAAATTTTCAGAGTAGATTTGGGAAATAGATATCTCGGTTAAGTTCATTATTGGTCAAAATAGGCTTAATGGTTTCGGAGTAACAAAAAAAATGTTTTTTTTTTTCATTACAAACTTCAAATTCAAATTAATTTGCAGTTTCATCATAAAAATCCATTGATACTCTATACCGGCGGTATTGCATTGTTACACCGGCGAGCCAGTTTCCAAGAGAACTCTTTTCCGACAATTAACTTTATTAATATTATATTATATAAACTTTCTTTGCTGATAAAAACTAGGAAAACCCGCGATTTTTCTTCTTATTTGTTGTTCAAAATCTTAGTTAGCATCAAATTCCCAGATGTTGCACATGAGTCATGATCATGAATCACCTCGTATACTGTTATACATAAAGTTATCAAATTGTGATGATATTTCTCATGACACGTATTTTCATTTTAGATCCAGTACCAGTTAGGTGTATTGAAATTTATATCACGATAAAATAGTATTATTATAGATAGCTCCCATTTATTTTCAGTAGTCTATCAAGATGTTGGTTTATTTCTTAAATTTTTTATAGGGCTTCACACGAGGCGAGAGTATAAAAAATCTCGTCTCCGTCTCGCCAATTCCCAAAAAATCAAGTCTCGTTTAAGTCTTGTTATTAGTTGTCTCGTCTCGTCTCGCTTAATTCTGAATAACGATAATAAATATTATAATATATAAACGAAATGGTATAATATTATGGATCATTTTGTAAAGCTATATTTATTACGCTCTTGTACAAAAATATTTCTACATGTACATATTATTTTTAATTTTAAACACTGATAATTTCAACTTTTAAATTACTCGATGACCAAGAATTCAAACATAATCACGCTTGCATCACATAATCTTTCAATGATTTACGTGTTTTTGCCATGATCATACCTGCTGTGGAAAATAATCTTTCAACAGATACGGATGTAGCCATTAATAAATCATCGTACATTTTGGAAAGTGTAGGAAGAACTTTTTCATCACTCTCCACCACTGTAAAATATTTTGATTCCTATTTGCTCTTTCTAACAGCAAATATTCTTCAAACTCAGCCTTCCAATATTTCGAAAACTTTGTTCATGTTTTAAATAGGCTATCGATGTCTATTCATTTTTTAATAGAATTGGTCAAATTGGTAGATATAGTTTTCAATGAATACCTTCTCAGTGGGTAGATCATTGAGGGTGTTCTTGGCGTATTCCTCATAACACTTTTCGAAACATTGAATAGCTTCATTTATTTACCAATTTTATTATACGTATAGTTCCACAGATGTATACAATAATTATTCACATCTTCACTACAAGGATCACAAGAGAATAAATTTCTCCAGATGTTCAGATAGAGACGAATTTTTCAAAGCATTGGGATTTAGGGGCAATAAAAGTTGTCCGTTAAGTATTGAATTCATAATGGCATCCGTTTTTATGGTTTTGAATTCTATTTCTCCTTGAAAAATAATCTCAATTATCGCAAGGTCATAACGAATTAATAATCTTCTAAAACATCGTGTATTTCTAGAACGACCAATATATAATATAGACAAAATATATTGGTAATTATAGTGGAAACTCTTCATATTCAATTGTTTTCTGTGGGTGTTGAAAAAAGTCGAGTCGTACATAAAACTTCATACAAAAAATTTAACGAGACCAAAAACGAAACTGTCATGTTGCGTTGTATGTGGTCTCGGTATCGCCTATAATATTTCTGAAAACGTCTCGTCTCGTCTCGTCTCGCTTTTCCGAGACGAGAACGAGACGTGACGAGAAAAATTTCGCTCTCGCGTGAAGCCCTAATTTTTATCGAATTCATTCTAGAATCAAACCATATCGGAATATGAAGAATTGTTTTCTACGAACACTGTGATTCAGTTTAAGATACAGAATTGTTTTTACAAAAATTCGTTTGTGCTGGAGTAATTCAGAGTGTTTAAATTGATTTCAAGCTTCTACTTATTCTAAAAGATTCTTCAAACCAGAATGAAAAGATAAAGGTGTCTAGATAGGATAGGCTCGCTTGGAACAATTCAAAAGTGACTTAAGATTCAAAGGCACGTTAAGAAGAGCTTGAACTTCGCCTGGAACCCATACCGGATCCACATCCCCAGTAAATTTCAGCTAAATTCCTGCTCCAAAGCGGTCCTGAAAAGTGTTCGGAAAGGTATAATCTCGTACTTCTGATTCTCTTCCGTATTCTCGATTTCATCACGATAATTTTAGAATCTAAATTGATTTGAATACTGAAATAAACAACTTAGTAGATTCATTAGCTCAAAGAACATAACAGAATGTATTCCATAGATTATTTAATTGAAAAAAATTCCCCCTTCCATATTTAATATAAGAAGCCACCTACGACGTAAATTATTGATTTATTGTGGTTGTTCAGTTTGTTTATTTCATCTAGAAATAGCATATCAACATGTCAGAGAACAAATTCATCAAGAAGTACACTATACGGAATATAAATTAGTAATGGGAAAGTAAATATGCCTTTGATCCTGTTAAGAATGAATTTGTACTTTACAAATTCCAAGCTACCTATGATGGAATAATATGATGCAATTTTTTGAAAGACATTTCCTTTATTGTAGATCCAAAGCAAATTTTGTATGAACTTATTCCTCGATGAATAGAACATGGTATGTTCTATAAAATTGGTTCAAGCCCTGTGGACAGGAGCTTTCTGGCGCTCTAGTTCAAACAGACAAATTATATCTCCGAAAGTATTGGTTTCTCAGAGTTGAGAATTATATCAATCTATTCTTATGATAGAACATGGCATCATAAAGGAAATTCAATTCAAATAATAGTTTATTTATCAAGATTAAATGAGCAATCTGAGAATGAGAACTGCACCATGGAAGAAATCAAATTAACATAGCTGAAATGAATTTGACTCTTTCTTATAAAACAGGATGAAATGTACGAGTATGAACACAGATCATATAATAAAGCTTAGATAGAATAATTATAGCATTCTTTGAAAACATAGAAGTACGTACGATTCATTTCAATTTAGAAAAATCATCTCCGAAAGTATCAGCTTGTTGGAGTTGAAAATGATATCGATGGATTTTAATGGTGAAACTGCATCTTAAATAAAAATTACAGACATTTGGGCAAATTGATAAGCACTCAGTTCCGAGGAACTAGAGTGCCAAAAAGTGTAATTCCCTTTCCGGGATTTGAGCCCGCCTTCTCTCGTTCCGAAACCGAAAACCCGACTGACTAGACGAACCGGCTATCGGGCTCCTCGTACGATCTTGTCGATCTCCGGTATTAGAATAAAACGTCGGTACTTACCTGGGATATATATTCTTAATTTTCACTTTTCGACATAAAATAGCCACATGGGGGTTTATTTGACGGTTTTTTACCCTTGTCTCTCTAAGTCGATTTTGACGTTTCTCGAACCAACTATTAGCAAGGAATTAGACAATGTCATGTCTCAGGAAAATAAGTTGGCATTATGACAATTCATACATAGAATAATTATATAATTCTGTGAAAACGTTGAAATACGATTTATTATTGAAATTTTGAAATATAATATCTCCGAAAGTATTAGCTTCGTAGAGTTAAAAATGATATCATTGGATTCTTATGGTAAAACTGCTTATTGAAAAAAATTTAATTTGGAATTTGTTATGTAAAAAAAAAATTTTTTTTGTTACTCCGAAACCATCTGTCCGATTTTGCCCAATAACAACTTAGCCTAGATATTTATCTGCCAAACCTACTCTGAAAATTTCAACTCTCTAGCTCATTCCGTTCGAGAGTTATCGTGCCTACGGCCGGACCGGCCGGAAAGAATGAATTTCGACCACGGATTCTTGATCAGTGAGTCGAACCAAATCGCTTAAGACCATTTTCATCGAAAAATTCGAAAATTACAGACATTTGGGCAAATTGATAAGCACTCAGTTCCGAGGAACTAGAGCGCCAAAAATACACTATTTTTTAGTAGATTCCAGCTGACCAATAGGAACAATAGGTGCTCATTTGAAAAAAATGAGGTTTGAGGTTTTTGTCATGACTGACTTTGACATTGAAATAGAAACACCCTGTATGTTCAGTTGAATTTTTGATTGACGTAGGAGCATTGGTATAACTTGTGATAGAAGCTGGAAAATTAAGAATTTCCATGCAAAAATCTACAAGTTATTAACATTGGAATGAAGCCCTATTTGAGAAAATTTAAGGGGGTTTTTCAGATTTCTCACGAATTTTCTGAGAATAATATGCAAGTCACACATTTAAACAATGTACAATTCAATAGGTAATCTGATTATCAATGAAAAAATTAGGTATTACATTTAAAAAACGAAAGTTGTTATCATTTCAGGTGGAAGCGGAAGTCGAACGAATCTTAATTTTTCCAAGAACTCATCTCTCCTAACAAAGCTTAACTATAAAATTTCAAGTGTTTATTTGGAGTCTTTCTTTGAAATATCCTAACAACCGGTCATCATGAATCACCCTGTATGATTTCTGTCCAAACGATTAAAATACGTAAAATCAGGTTATGCACGCGGTGGGTATTATTGTTAGTATTTTTCACCTGCAATGCACGAGTTTCTATTTACACTATAATAGATTCGAAGCATAACACGGTTTTCTGAATTGGAAAACACCATTATTGTTCTCTGAAACTGCATTCAATACCGTATGTTCACATCGTTTCTCTTTGTATGTATGTTTGTTGCGGTTTTTGCATGTGTCTTGCAATATGCGAACCAGTAATAACCCAATCATACACCAAAGTAGGATATATTGCTCTGATAAACATACATATTTAGGGTGCTTCACATGTTACTTTCAATTTCTTCCAATTCGATTTAAGTTTATGCGATGTTTTCAAATGTAACAGCCTGTATGTTAGTCTGTCGGTATTTTACATGAAATTACCTATCTGACGATGTTATACGATATGTTATTCTCAACAGTTTTTCGATTATTTGTGTTTTTCAAATAATTTTGACACCCTGTTGGAACATACTTTTGTGTTCTCTACGTCACCAGTCAAGATCCGGATCTTGGAAGACACAGCTTAGTTACAGATATTTCAGATTCTGAATCACTCCTGTTTTTTCCGAATACATTAATAACTTGAAAGTGGTGCATTATGGGTGGAACAAAAGTGCTGGGTAGGAAACAAAGGAATCATTTCAGTGATAGAAGAATATTCTTTTTTTATCCATTTGAAGAATACCTATATTATTCTTGCAAGACCCTTTGTATCTGGAACTAGTATTTTCAAAACGTATAATTTATGATGCCGTGTAACTTTTATATCAAATTTTTTTCATGTACACGGTGAGTCTTTCAGTTGTAAATTAATTTCACCATAGATTCTCTCATCAACTACAACTTTTTCATTTACCATTTTTGCAGGCTCAGATAAAAAATAGACGCTGTTGAAATTACAGCAAAAAAATGGTATTTGGCGCTCTTGTTTCTCGAAACAAAGTCCCTACCAATTTGCCCAAATGTCTGTAATTTTCGAAATGTTCTCAAACGTTTTGCTTCGACTCACTGATTAAGAATCCGTGGTCAAAGTCGATTCTGTCCAGCCGGCTTTCCGGCCGTTAACACGATAACTCTCGAACGGAATGAGCTAGACAGATAAACATTTCAGAGTAGGTTTGGGAGATAAATATATCGGTTAAGTTCGTTAATGGGTAAAATCAGCCTGATGGTTTCGGAGGAACGAAAAAAAAATTCTTTTTTACATTACAATTTTCAAATTCAATTTTTTTAAGATGCAGTTTGATCATAAAAATCCAATGATTAATTTTCAACTCCAGCAAACTGATACTTTCGAAGATGTGATTTTACAAAATTTCAATAATAAATCGTACTTCTATGTTTTCACAGAATGCTATAATTATTCTATCTATCAATTATTATATGATCTGTGTTCATACTCTTACATGTCATCTTACTTTCTTATAAGAGACATTCAAAATTCATTTCAGCTATCGTAGAATTTTGAGGCTTATAATAGGATATTATACTTTCTGGTGATATTTTAATGCCCGTGGATAATCCATATTATGATGGAAATATATACTTTGTTTAGTTAATCAGATTGGAGTCAGAATATCTCCAGTAAAAACAAAACTGGATTATTCGCTAAGTTCCAAATGGTATAATATAATTTTCAGAGTGGACTTTTTTGAATTAAATTTCTTTTGTCAAAGATTGAACGAGAGCGCCAAAGCTCCTGCCACAGGCCACTCAATCGAATTTACCATGGTGAATTCGATTAAGAGTGTCCAATACAGGAGAACAGACAATATAATTCACCATGGTATATTCGATTAAGATTGTCCAATACAGGAGAATGGACAATAGAACATACGCGCAAAAGGTTCTGACTTCAAGTCCATGCTCGAACCAATCCTTTTTTAAGATGCAGTTCTATCATAAAAATCCATAGATATCATACTTAACTCTAACAAATTAATACTTTCGGAGATATGATTTTTCAAAATTTCAATAATTAATCATAAATTTATGATTTCATAGACGGAGGTTACTACGATCAATTTCAAATTTTTAATAAATTAATGTACATTTTGAAGGCTCGCTCCGTATATCAGCATTATCGATATTTCGGGCAAAATGCTCCATTCGGACAACGGGTATAGAAATTCTATATAGAGTGATGTTGTTGTCGAATAAAAATGTAAGGAATAATAATATTATCCCATACCTCATTGATTTTCTTGAAGTTACAGCTTTAACCAACATGTAATGAATTGCAAAAATTCGTGTTTATTCCTATTCAAGTATACTACCCCAGTGGTAAGCTCCATTGTACACATAATATTTTTCAGTTTCAGATAACATCAAGTACTTCAATACCATTATGTGAAATTCATCTTCATCTGATAGTATTCAAGATGGCAGAGATTGCCATACCGCTACAAACGTCTCTTCGTGAAGATAGAGATGATGATATTCCCTTCAAAGTCATTAATACCGATAACCTTCCAATGACAGTATTAGGAGAAAACATATTCAAACCATTTGGTTCCGAGAATATGAAAATGAAACCGAATGGTATCGTATATCCTACAAGGAGAGTTGACTTGGGTAGTCAACAAGTCAATCAACAGAAACACTTAACTAAGTCGAACGGACACCTCTCCGTACCTCAAAAGATTTTTTCCAACAACCCCAAATTCCGCAAGCTATCTGCTTCACACGGAAATCTGAACACTTCAGAAAAAAGCAGATATCAAGAAGACTTCACGAAGAATTTAGACGCAAAACTGAAGAAACTCCAGACAGACGGGAGAAAAAATGATGTCTACAATCTTAAGAAACCCTTCATAACTACTGTGAAAAAAGGACAGTTTCTCGAAGCTCCGGAAACATCCCCTCCACTAAGCAAAGTATCGAGGATTGAAGAAGACAACAAGAGGAATTTTCCAAATAGAAAACAACTGTATGCATTTGTGAGCAAACCAATGGTTTTGAGTAGATCTCCACCACAAAATGTCCATAGGTCTAGATGTGAAGCTGCAGCAATAGCAGCAGGGGTGTCATGTTCCAAGGAAGAAATAGATAGTGGAGATGGTCAAAAACAAAGAAGAAAGTAAGTTAAAGAAAAAAATCTTGTAATGAACTAACCGCTGAGTTTGTTGTTATACTTGTTATCGTTTCTCGAAACTGGAACCGATAAATAGAAAAAGTAAAGATCATCCATTTATACAGGCTGATATTCTTGATAAAAAATGTAAAATAAAATTTTGGACTTTTAGCTTTGTTTCCGAGATTTCAGACTCAAAGTTTCTGCATGTCATCAATTTTCAACTATTAAACATAATATAAAAATTCGATTACGAGTGTCCAATACAGGAGAATGGACAATAGAATATGTGCGCAAAAGCTCCTGACTTCACATCATTGCTTGAACCATTTTTTTTTATTTCCTCGGGGTACGATTAATACAAACTTATACACACGTTTTTATGTCGATATTCTACAACTAGTTACCAAGATTAAATATGATTGAATCTATATTTTTTGAGTTATCGAGGAAATAATATTTCAGGTGGTTATAACTCCGAAACCGATAGACCGATTATGCCCAAAAATGAACTTAACTCTCCCACTCGGATACGCAACCTACCCTGAAAATTGCAAGGCCCTATCTCCTTTCGTTCGAAAGTTATCGAGGCAATGGTTACCATCCAGCTACTGAACTCACACAAGGCTGCTCGGATCACCAACAATATAGATCCGATCATGTTCAAACTTGGAACTTGGCAGTAGAGTTAGGTTCTGAAGGCTCTCGCTAAATTTCAGCGATGTCGGACGAACAGTTTCTGATATATAGAATTTTTTTCAATGATTTTTTAAAAATTTACTCTCGAAATTTCGCAAGAATTTTCGCTTTGGCACTCTACAACTAATAACAATGTTTGAATTGGATCGGTTTCGTATTTTTCGAGTTATTTAGGAAATAAAAACCTAATTTCAGATGGATATAACTCCAAAACCGTTTAACCGATTTTGCCTATAAACAAACTCAAAAGTCGCAATCTCTTTCCGTTCTTAGGTTATCGTGACATAAACAATATTTTTTTTTAATTTTCTAGTGATTTTCACAAACGTCCTTAGGTTTGTATTCTACCACTACTCACCAAGTTACAATTCGATCGGATTTGTATTAGTTGATAACAAAATTATTACTCGGAAACCATTTGGCCGATTATACCCATTAACGAACTTCTCCGTCGTATTGGGATGCTCAACCTACCCTGAAAATTTCAAGTCACTATCTCTTTCCGTTCCTAAATTATCGTGGCAATGGCCAGCCAGAATTAAATTTGACCTCGAATTCTTCATCAGGGAATCCAACCGTTTGAGACCATTTTCTTCAAAAAATTCGAAAATTACAGACATTTGGGCAAAATGATATCGTGATGGTCCCCAGAACATACGCGCAAAAAACTAAATCAACAAAGCAACATTTAAATTGGTGAACAAATTTTGTTCTACCACCAGGTGACAGTCAACTCAATTATTTATTTCTAGGCTTACTCTAATTTTTGAAATTAAATTGGTCGCATACAGAAACTTCAAGTCCAATAACTCGGAAACGAAGTCTCATCGGCAAAACATTTCTTTTGCGTTTTATTAACGATAGGAGTCTCTATACGTCCCTTAATTTTTCGCTTTGAGTTTTGAATTACCCTGTATTGATGAAAAATAAAATTAGCCTCATTTAGTCCATTCAAATTTCAGGAGAAACATTAGGACCTTATGTCCTGAAAAGAAGAACGTGGAGAAGAATTTATTGGGAGTTTCACGAAATAACGAGTTGGTGAGTAGTAGAATGATACTCTTTTGTAGATATCTTGATTACAAACCACCCGGTTCTTGCTTATTTGACTTCGTCACCAATTATTCACTACACTGAGTGTGAAAAAAAAGTATTCAACACTATTTACTGTCAAATTATCCAAACGGTTAATTATTTTCTTTTCATTTCGCCGAGCAGCCTAAGTGGAATCCATATTTTGCATATGCTAAACTCCTGTCGCAGGTATGTAACAGCATATTGCTGATAGTCTTGCTTTCATATAGCCACATGCCCCATTTTTAGGTATTAAGTCATGAAAAATCTGACCGACAATCGGAAAGCATTTTTCTGTAATGATACAATACAACACACAGGTATCATTTCTCAATTATAGGGATGAAATCATTAATATCTTAGTTCAAGCTGCCTCATACGTCAACTTCAAGAATATTTCCGGCTCAAATAATACAATATTTATAACACTATCGATTCAGTGGTTAATAACCATTAATAATTATTTGGTCGTTTCATATAAAAAAAAATCCCGTTTGGTTGAGGAGGGTTGCGTGGGAGGAGTGAGTCGAGAAATCAATGTATGAGGTAATCTTTGACTATCGTCGCGTTTGTTAAGGCAATCTGGACCCCTATCAATTTCGAGGTTTTCGCGAATAATGCGGCTGGTAAGCATTTTCTCGTTTTAGTCTGGTCAACAAGCGCTTTTTGGGTCAAAATTTTTGCGTATTCTTCGAAAATTATGATTGAGGTGTCATTCGATTGGGAATGGCATGTAGATAGTTTTTGAGAAAATGCTAAAGCCGCTCGCAAAAATTGCAATAGTTATAAACAATTAAGTGAAAAAAAAGAAGGGGCTTTGGTTTTTCGTCAATATCTCAAAAACTATCTGGGATAATTCAAGTTTGAAAAAAGACTCGAGAAGAGGAGGGAATTTCCTGATAAAAAATTCCAACTCCTGGAACTAGGACTAATATTTATAATCTTCCGAGAGGGTTGAAAATACTCCCGAAAACGGGTACTCCGACATGCGCAAGCCTCGCCCCCTTCGGACCTTTCATGAATAAATATTATTTAAACTTATTAAATAAAAAAGAAATCGAAAAAATTCAGGCGCCTGCAGGATAGATCAATGAACAGTAACCCGTTAGTTAATTAACAATTTTTTGTAGCACGAACATCAACATTGCAAGTACGCTAATTGTTAAACTATTAATCTGAAAATGTTTTCCTTTCGTGAGGCTATTTTTCAAAGATCTTAGAATAGATTCCAATTGGAAAATTTTAAAAATTATTAATTTTCGTTTTGTTATGAACAATTTACTTAAGTGGAATATTATAAAGCTTCAATTTATAATATTACCATTGATCCGTTTTCTTATGATCAGAAACTACTCAAAAATGATTTTTAATAATTATTATCTCCTATTGTTTGAAAAATTGTTGTAATCCAATGCGTTGTTTATGAGATAATTTACATTTTTTTTTTAAACATAATTGAAGCTCTATAATTTTTCACTTAAGTAAATCGTTAATAACGAAACGTGAATTAACAATGTTTTCAACGGGAATCTATTCGAAGACCTTTGAGAAATAGCTCCACGAAAGGAAGAAATTCTCAGATTAATAGTTTAACAATTATCGCACTTGCAATCTTAATGTTCATGCTAGAAAAAATTGTTAATTAACTAATGGATAACTAATTGAAAAGTCGCGATAAACATTTTTGGACCAGGGATTATTATTCATTGACCTATCCTGCAGGCGCCTGAATTTTTTTCAATTTTTATTTTCATATTTAATAAGTTTAAATAATATTTATTCATGAAAGGTCCGTAGGGGGCAAGGTTTACGCAAGCCGGAGTACCCGTTCTCGGGAGTATTTTCAACCCTCTCGGAAAATTATGAATATTGGTCCTAGTTCCGGCAGTTGGGACTTTTTTTAGGAACTTTCCTCTTCTTCTCGAATCTATTTTCAAATTTGAATTATCTCAGATAGTTTTTGAGATATTGCCGAAAAATCAAAGCCCAAATTTTTTCCAGTTAATTGTTTATAAGTATGGCAATTTTTGCGAGCGGCCTTAGCATTTTCTCAAAAACTATCTACATGCCATTCCGAATCGATTGACACCTCAATCATAATTTTCGGAGAATACGCAAAAATTTTGACCAAAAAAGCACTTGTTGACTAGACTATTTGCTATGATTCTGCCGCTAGCAAAGTCAATTTGTGATCTGTATGTAAAAATATAATGATGTTTGAAAAGAATTGAGGACGTTTCAGCTTTGCCTACAGCAAATAGGTTTCCATATACTCTGTTAGTCACACGTCTGTTAGTTTGACTAAAGGAGGATGCAATCTATTTTTTTGGTATGAAAGGAAAGAAAAGTTTGTCGGGAAAACTCATTTTTTTTATCATGGAAATTCTGATTTCTTCGGAATTTATTTTTTAGAGATTCCATAAAGTTATAAGAACATGGGAATAAAATTCTTCTACTAGAGGTTGGAGAATAGAAAATGAATATTGAGCAAGACGATGGCTTTGTGTATTTTTGAGAGACCATATATTCGATGTCGCTAGATGATTTCTCTATAGGAATAATGAATTTTTTATGTCAGTCGGGAGCGTTGAACAATTTATGAGGATTTTGGTTTCCTTTTCGAGATCTGTGGTTGGGTCTCCCGATTTCGGTTTTATTCAAATTAATATGCTCTGCTTTGTCAACCGATATCCTGAGAAATGTGTTCCAAATAGTGGGATGTATTTTCGCACATTCTATTCCACAACAAGTTCAGAAAACACAGGTCCGTCTTTGCAATTTTCATATTCATTTCACTTTGTTACTCAACACACGGTACATTTCAAATTCTTATGTTGTTACACACTATTTGATAGCTTATAAATAGATCTGCAAAATACTGGTGAAATATTTTTGACAACACTGCATTTAAATTTTTAACGTCATTTAAATATTAAGAAGTGACAGAAACCAATTTTTTTTCTGATTTAACTGATGTAGTTAAGTGTTTTCCACCAATGAATAGAACAGGTATGAAAGTCTTATTGATTTCAACCATTACGCCATCATCGGGTCATTTCTGAACACATTTCAAAATGTGCCGTAACGAATTTCAGATTATTTCTGCATTTTTTTTTTCAATTTGTTGCATCTACACACATACTATTTTTTCTGAATTCGCAATCGACATTATCAAAGAGAGCAAATATTCAAAATCACTTCAGACTAGGTCTAATAATTGACAACAAACCGCAACATGATTATTTCGTGGTTGTGCCGAGGATATATTCATTATTCAACAGGCGGAGAACTATTGGCTAAAACTAAATCTATAACAATTAACAATATCACATATTGGTTGAAACTAAATACTATAGTAAATTAAGTTTTTTTTTCATGATGAATAGGTAATAGAGCATGAGCATGAAAATATATGATACATATTTGTTTAATTTGAGGCATATCACTGTAAAAATATTGAATGTAGATAATAGCACATATTTCACGAGTTATTTATTTAAACACATATTTTATTTTATACATTTATCTGATAGGTATACAGGGTGATTCACGAAGACCGTTCGTTAGAATATTTCAAATAAAGACAAGAGACAAGCACTTGAAATTTTATAGTTAAGCTTTGTTAGAACAGATGAATTCTTCGAGAAATTTTCAGATTCTTTCGACTTCCGGTTTCACTGGAAATACCAACTTTCATTCTTTAAATGTAATACCCAGTTTTTTCATTGATAATCAGATTATCCATTGTATTCTACATTATTTTAATGTGTCACTTAAATATTATTCTCAGAAAATTTGTGTGAAATCTGAAAAAACCCTTTAAATGTTTTCAAATAGGGTTTCATTCTAATGTTAATAACTTGTAGATTTTTGCATGAAAATTCCTAATGTTCTAGCTTCTATCAGAAGACATACCGATGGTTCTTCTTCTTTAATTAAAAATTCAATTGAACCTACAAGGTGTTTCTATTTCAATGTCCAAGTCACTCATGACAATAACCTCAAAATTAATTTTTTTCAAATGAGAACCCAATTTATTTATTGGCCAGCTGGAATCTACGTTAAAAAATGGGTTCAAGCCCTGTGGACAGGAGCTTTCTGGCGCTCTAGTTCAAACAGACAAATTATATCTGGTAGGTATTGGTTTCTCAGAGTTGGGAATTATATCAATGTATTAATATGATAGAACTGCATCAAAAAGGAAATTCAATTCAAATAATAGTTTATTTATGAAGATTAAATGAGCAATCATGAGAATGAGAACTGCACCACATTTTCAAATTTTTTTTTTTACACTTTGCGGTAATCTGGTCAATACAAAACTGCACATGCGTACAAAGGTCATGATTCTACTGTCTTCTACAGTCTGGTGCTAAATTTCAGATAGATCGAGTGATCGGTTTCGGAAATATTCATAAAAAATATTTTTACTAAAATCGGCCATAACTCCGAAACCCCTTGATGGTTAACGCCCATTAACGAACTTGTCCGAGATATTTACGCTCCAAAACCACCTTGAAATTTTCAATCCGCTAACTCCTTTCGTTCGAGAGTTATCGTGACAGAATCGATTTCGCACTCGGATTCTTGATCAGTGAGTCGAACCAAATCATTTGAGACCATTTTCAGCCAAAAATTCCAAAATTACAGACACTTGGGCAAATTGATAAGCAATCTGTTCCGAGGAACTAGAGCGCCAAAAAAACAAGTTTCGTATGACAATTGCCCTAAACAGGTTTAAAGTACCTACAAATAGTAGGTATTCCATAAAACATGTATAAAATAATAAATTACCTTGTAATCGATCAAAAATTTCCTGATCTACGTTCACAAAATTTTCTCCTCTCTCGAACTTTGGAATTATTCTTTCAATTTACGTAATATTTTCAAACATTTTCGGGTGAGGTCCCCGTTGCATCGCTAAAATACGAGTATTTCAACCCCAATATTCTTGAAGTTACAATATTCCCTTCTGTCAAGTTGACAATTCATACATAGAATATACATAGAATAATTATATCAACCTGTGAAATACGATTTACATTGAAATTTTGAAAAATCATATCTCCGAAAGTATTAGCTTGTTAGAGTTAAAAATGATATGAATGGATTCTTATGATAAAACTGCTTATTAAAAAAAAATTAATTTTGAATTTGTTTTGTAAAAAAAAAAATTTTTTTTTATTACTCCGAAACCTTCTGTCCGATTTTACCCAGTAACGAACTTAGCCGAGATATTCATCCCCCAAACCTACTCTGAAAATTTCAACTCTCTAGCCCATACCGTTCGAGAGTTATCGTGCCTACGGCCGGACAGAATGAATTTCGACCACGGATTCTTGATCAGTGAGTCGAACCAAATCGTTTAAGACCATTTTCATCGAAATATTCGAAAATTACAGACATTTGGGCAAATTGATAAGCACTCAGTTCCGAGGAACTAGAGCGCCAAAAATAGTGTATTTCTATAATACATACTACTGCTTTACTCACCGAATATCTCGGTAAATGAGCATTTTAGAGCAGTAGTATGAATTATAAAAACACACTATTTTTTAACGTAGATTCCAGCTGAGCAATAAAGAAAATGGGTTCTCATTTGAAAAAGAAACATCCTGTATCACAAGCTCATACTTGTCCGCATTTTTACGAAGAAGAATGATAATTTAAAACTTATATTTGACGTGTTTCGGGATTTTCCATAAATATGTACAGTAAGCAAGTTAATGAATTTATTCCTTTTTGCTTTTCCACACTTTATGGCTGGTTTTCCTGTCACGCTGACGGTCGGCGCTGACGGTCAGCGCTGATCGGTCAGCTCGGATCCTTTTAGTATCGCGCTGATCACAAAAAGAAATAGAAGGATGCTATTGTCTCTGGCTCACTGAATGTGGAGGCTTGTCGGCACCAGCTAGTCAGCGGCGCCGACGCGCCGGCGCGTACGTGCGCGTATGTAGATCAGCGCTGACGGCCGTCAGCGCCGCGTGACTCGAAAACGCTACCTATAGCTACATACATATTGACTCATCAGCGCCGACCGTCAGCGTGACAGGAAAACCAGCCTATAAGTATTCCAAGGGATAAGTGGTAGAAAATCTTCAGGTAAACTTCCCCTTGAGATTTCTTTGTTTATCGTAGAAATGAAGGCATTAATTATTTTCATTATTATTAATAGCGTCCTGGTACAAGTGTGCAAATCGTCGCCTTAATAAGAACATTGCCTAGCTCCATTTTCGTCATGGACTTTTGAGGCGAAAAATATCTAACTCCAATACTATTTAGAAAAACTCGTCAAGTCCTTTTTTGCTACTCTGGATTTACAGAATTATCAATACATGGTTGCGTAATCTATGTATTATTCATTCAAAGATTTATCCAACATAATATATTAATTTTTGCTCCTCCTGTGAAATTATTCAATACGGAGTTAGGCAGTTTTCTTATTAAGGCGACGAAATATAAAACATATCATTTATCTATTATTTTAGAATTCTACTGTCATGCTAAGAATCAATAGAATAAATTATCTGTGTTCATCTTGCAAACCGCATATTGAGACATGTTGAGGGTTTTTCTATTCTAATACTTACAGGTAAAAGCATATCAATATCATTATGAAATTTTCTATGATATTTCACTACTCTCCTCCATAAAACGATATTTTTGTTAATCCTGTTGTATTCTTATTCATTTTATCAAAGAATATACAGGGTGAGTCTTTGACCACTGCATTAATTTTAACCAAAGATTCCTCTCATCAAATGAAACACTTTTTCCATTTAACATTTTTCCAAATTCAGCTCAGGTAAAAAGATACAGGCTGTTGAAATTTTGAAAAAAAAATCAGTTTTTATTTTGTAGCTTTGACATCCTTTTTTCGAATAAAATGAATGTTGGCGTAAAGTTTCCTATAACTATGATACATATTTTCCAAATATTAGTTATTTTCTACTTCTACTGGTTTTCTAGTTATGGACTCGTGGATTCACAAAACTAAACGAAATTAGCATAAAGAAAGCAAATAAAGTTTTTCTTGAGTCATTTCAAGAATATTCCATCGTTTTAGAACAGAATATTATTCTTCATCATTTCTCCTTTAACGCACCGTTTTCGAGATATTCTTCATTGAATGTTTCAAAATGGAAAAGTCCAGAAATTTCACTACTTTTATGGATCCGTCCCTGAGCGTTGGAATCCCGAATCAAGCTGTAAACCACGTTATCATGCCTTATTCTCGTCCGCTAACAATGTCATTGATAATTTTTATGCACATTGTGAAATCTTTAAACGCTTGTAACTTTTTACCTGAGCCGAATCTGGAAAAATGGTAAATGAAAAAAGGTGTTTCATTTGATGAGAGGAATCGTTGGTTAAAATTAATGCAGTGGTCAAAGACTCACCCTGTATATAATCTGTTTCATTCCCAATCTTCTTTATGCGTCCTCTAAGTCTAACATATCCAAGCAATTGCACACAATATTATTCGCCTTTATACTTATTTGAAAAATTTTAATAAACTCCGTAATTCAGAAGGCAGGCTTTCTTTGGATCTTTCTAAAAATCAACCACATCATAGTTTTTATTCCACAGGAAGAGGTCCAGGCGCAGAAAACTAGAGAGGAAATGTCAAAACGAAGGGCCATCGCTAGGAAAAAGGCCAGAATGCAATCAAGCAAGAAAACTAGGGAATTGGATATGGACCAAACTGCCAAAGATGTTATGCTGGTAGCTACTGAAATTCAGACAGACAACTACCTCCAAGCAATTCTACTGAAGCCTCCGATCGTAGATAGTGTCGTACAAACTGACATAGAACTACTAGAAAGGCTGATATATTCAACACAAGTACCTAAAGAAGCTCATGACGAAGGGACTCAAATAATACCTGGAGATGTGAGTTTTTATCATAATAATATCACACCATTTGTTAACTATTTACATTCCATCAAGATGAATAATTAGTTTTGAACCAGAAATGCCTATTTTTTTTTGTTCTCTTCCTTTTCCAATGGGTTTCATCCTACTATTATTTTTTGTTTAGTTCAAAAACTTATCGACCCTGCTCTATAAATGATCAACTGATATTTTGATTCTTTTTTCTCTAATTTTCCCAGCTTTTCGACTTCGAAGAAGAGATGCAACCAGTTCTGGAAGTATTGGTTGGCAAAACGATTGAAAGTGCACTTATCGATATTCTAGAAGAAGAGGAACTTGCAGCTTTAAAAGAACAGCAACGGCGATATATGGAATTGAGAGCAGAAGAAGAGAGGGTTGCTGGAGAGTTACTCGAAAAACATTTCGTGGATCGCCTTCATCGGAATAACGTAGGGGGTGCGTCCATTCTTCTGGAGAATTATTTGTCACAATTGATACCACCGATATTGGAAGAATTACACCTGGAAGGCATATTTCCTAAAAATAAAGGTATAATTTTTGGTTTTAAAAATTTTCCTTTGAATATACTAACTGACAAAGAAAGTGCAACACACAAAAGGAGCTGTTTAAATTTTAAATTTTTCTTGGTAAAACATAGATAGTATAGCAAAGAGTAAATGATTAAAATTTGGAGAAAAAAATCGTGAAGGTTTTTTATGTAAACATTTTTTGTTACTTACATATTGTAGTCGTTTTTTGCAATTTTTTAAATTTTACAGCAAACCAGCTGTTCGAGGAGATCCAAAGTCGATGTTTAGATGTTGTTAAAATGCCTAGAGCACTTGTACGCGGAATTTGTCGCCAGCTAAGTGAATTTGAAAGAGGTCGAATTATTGGTCCACGTGAGGCGGGGTTATCATTTCGAGAAAACGCTAACAGTACGAACAGAAATCCAGCTACTGTTATGAGATGTTGTCAAGTGTGGTTTGATAATGCCCAAAATCGAAGTAGAGTCGGCACCGGACGTCGAAGGGCCACAAATGAAGTTCGAGATCGACGTCTAAGACTAATGGCTATTAGAGACCGATTTGCGACAACTCGATCTTTGGCTGATGAGTGGTTAGGATAACAAGACCATCCTGTAACTGTCCAAACGGTTTACCGCCGGATAAGGTCTTTTGGACTGCAGCATTATCGACCCCATCTTGTGTTACCTTTGACGGTTGAGCATCTCCAGCAGCGATTACAGTGGTGCAGAGTACGTCAACATTGGAATGTGGAATGGCATCAGGTCGTCTTTTCTGATGAATCTCGATTCTCCTTGGGTGCACATGATGGCCGAAAAAGGGTTAAACGCCGTCGGGGAGAAAGACGTGAACCTCAGTCTGATATTGAGCGTCATGTACACCGGACAGTAGGCGTTATGGTATGGGTTGCTATCGCACATGCAAGTAGGTCACCTTCAGTCTTTATTCGAGGTAATATGACAGCGCTGCATTACCTTCAAGAAAAAGTGGAGCCATATGTTCTCCCTTACCTCAACCGGCTCTAGAATCCAATACGTTGCTAGAGTTAGTTTGAACTTTTTTGAAACGACCCATGTGAATCTTCTGCCATGGCCGCCCAGATCCCCCGATCTTTCGCCCATAGAGCATGTTTGGGACATCATGGGTAGAAGGCTTGGAAATTTACCCCAGCTCCCACGGACTTTGGCGGCTCTGATACATTAACTACAGGTAGCTTGGGATAGTATCCCTCAAGAAGAAATAGACCATCTTATTGCATCAATGCTAAGACGTATTGGGGAGTGTATAGATAATCGCGGTGGACAAACACATTATTAACAAATTTATTAAAAACATTTATTAAACAGATCCTTCTGGGTGTTGCAGTTTCTTTGTCAGTCAGTATATAACCAGAATGTTACAGTATCACAAAACGGTTCCCTTCTACCGTGGTTGATGGAAGAAATTACAATAGAGCTCGGGGACATTCTCAGTTCCGGAGATGTATTGAATGGTAATATGTTCAAATAAATTCAAACTTCACACTAATATTTCTCAATTTTAAGGAATTATTCGTGATATATTGAGTAGAAGAAAGGAGCTGTGTAACGCTATGGATGTATCGGAAGAATGTGAAGAGAATCAAGAAGAACTGCATTCGGTGGAAGATCAGAAATAATGAAGAACCTGAAATATGGAGAATAGAGATGTGAGTATACTCCATTCACTTTTATAAAGTCTCCCGGTTGGCCATGATTTAGGTCTATCACGTTTTTGTAACTAAAACTAAGGCAGGTTGGCACTCCTGAAATATCGTCAATGTCAAAACAATTCTCTGAGAGATTGCCAATTTCTACTCTCAACAATCAAGACATCTTAGACAAGATATTATCACAGATCATCATCTTCGAATTTTAAAGAACTTTTCGCTTTGAAATTGAAAATGTCAAAAGCAGTTTTGAAGATGCAGATACAAAGCATCAGGAAGTGCTATACAGAACTGAAATCTGCAATAGGAATACTTCATTCTTTCTTAGGACATGTTGAACTCTCGAATGAAATTACTTAGTTTCCTATCCTATCACTCTGTGTATTTTATTAAGGTTTAACAGTGACTCGGGTTTCGTAGTACTACTACATTTTGAAACTGGTGTATTTTAAGTTGTGCAACAAGGTATTTAAATATTGGTTTGTTCAATCGGGTGTTTAGGCCGTCGTTGGCCGTGAAATCCTCATTCAAGGTATTGAAATGTCTTCTGTATGCTTATTTCTTGAGAATTACGAAAAGTGGTAAATTCCATATAGCCTACGTCTGTTCGTTTAGAAGTTTACCTGCCGGGCAATTCAGGTACTTTTATCCTTTTTGGCACTCTAGTTCCTCGGAACAGGGTGCTTATCCATTTGCCCAAATCTCTGTAATTTTCGAATTTTTGGCTGAAAATGGTCTCAAACGATTTGGTTCAACTCTCTGATCAAGAATCCGTGGTCGAAATCGATTATGTCCGGCCGGCCGGCCGTCAGTCCGGCCGTCCGTCCATTAACATGTTAACTCTCGAACGGAAGGAGTTAGAGGATTCAAATTTGCAGAGTAGGTTTGGAGCGTAAATATCTCGGACGAGTTCGTTAACCAACGAAATCCATCGAGCGGTTTCGGAGTTATAGCCGTTTTTAGTGAAAATCTTTTTGATGAATATTTCCGAAACCGATAACTCGATTTGTCTGAAATTTAGCATCAAATTGTAGAATGATGACTTTCATACGCATGCAAAGTTTTGTATTGATCGGATTGCCGTAAAATGTAACAAAAAAAAATTTTCAATATTTAAATTTTGTTTCTACAATAACTCTCGAACAGAATGAGCTAGGCAGTTGAATTTTTCAGAGTAGGTTTCGGAGTAACGAAAAAAAAAAAATTTTTCAACTCACAAATTTCAAATTCAGTTTTTTTAAGATGCAATTGCACCATAAAATTCTATTGATATCATTTTCAACTCTAACAAGTAACACTTTCGGAGATATGATTTTTCGTATTTTCAATAATGAATCGTACTTCTATGTTTTCACAGAATGCTATAATTATTCTATCTATGAATTATTATATAATCTGTGTTCATACTCGTACATTTCGTCCTATTCTATAAGAGAGAGTCAAATTCATTTCAGCTATTTACATTTGATTTCTTTCATGGTGCAGTTCTCATTCTCAGATTGCTCATTTAATCTTGATAAATAAACTATTATTTGATTTGCATCTTTTATGATGCAGTTCTATCATAAGAATACAGTGATATCATTCCAACTCTGAGAAACCAATACTTTCGGAGATATGATGTGTCAAAGTTTGAACAAGAGCGCCAAAGCTCTTGTTTACAGGGGTGAACCAATTTTTAAATGAACTATCACAAAGTAATGAACTACTGTATCCATTATTTTTCATTAAAATTTCAAACACTTGATTCTTGATTAACGTACAAGAAAATAGCATAACTGAATCTTCCAACCAGTTTATATACGTGAAATATTTCCATTAACCACATCTTCAAATTAATTATTTTTCCGAAGTAAATTCACATTGTGAAAAATACGTAACTTCTACGACTTCTATATAGAGAGGACAACGTTGCGTAGTTATCTGACAAGAAAATAAGCATAACCTAACATTTTCAAAATATACACGGTGAAATGTGTCAAACTTTCATGGCCAACTGGGAGACTTTATAAAAGTGAATGGTGTATATTGTACTTTATTTATTTGATATTTCGTTACTCTGAAAACTGAAAGTGTAAGACTGAGAAACTCGTTTTGTTTTTAGAATTTTATTATTAATTTAATATTTTGTTACTGTGAAATATACAAGTCCGGATTCTTGGACATCCGGTAAAATCCGGCCGGATTGCAATCCCTACATCCCCTGCACATCCTTGGGGACGCCTATGCCCAAGATTTATATTCGACTGATCAATATATCCGAGACTTTCAGCCAAGAAAAATCAGCAGTAGAAAATAAATTTGGTTTGTACCATAATTTCAACA
Organism: Halyzia sedecimguttata; assembly: GCA_937662695.2. Taxonomy (NCBI): domain Eukaryota; kingdom Metazoa; phylum Arthropoda; class Insecta; order Coleoptera; family Coccinellidae; genus Halyzia; species Halyzia sedecimguttata. Next base: position 99,226,399 of record OW569413.2, on the reverse strand, counting down.
ATATATATTTTTTTTTTGACAGGAGAAATCCTTTATGGACGAACCACTTTGAGTGGAACAGTGTGGGAGTCCATCCTCCTCCTGAAGGCGGTTACCCACTAAAACTCCTGCAATCGGGTTCCGGGCATTTTGCCTATAAACCAGTTACCTCTCTTCCTTGGAAGTTTCTCACACGATCTAGGTCGTGTTTGTGTTTAATGGTCTCCCTTCACCATGCTAGATGAAAGGGCATCTTTTCTCCTTTCGGTTTATTTAGAAATTAAGTTTCCTAGCTTAATTTCGTTCTTCAAGTAGTTGATCTCTCGGCCTTTTGTAGTATGGCTTTATATTTCTGGCATCTTCTATTGGGTCATAGTTTACGAGTCTTCTCAGTTCCTCATTGGTATGTAGGTTGGCTTTTTCAAATATCTTCTCGGCTTTTTTCTTCATGAAAGTTGTGATCGGCTCCCATTCTATGTCTCTGTGGATTTGTCTATTTCTCACAAACCATGGTACGTCCATTGCTCTTCTTATTAACATGGATCTGTCGACTGTATCTTCTTGATGTGGCTTTTAGCTGCAAAGTCCCACGCTGTCGAACGATAGGTGAGTTGCGGTCTCGCTATAGTTTTAATCATCGTCAGTTTTATGTTTTTATTCATACGGCTCTTCCTTCCTATTAGTGGATATAGTCGGCTCATTGCTGCCTTTGCTTTGTCAACTGCTGATTTTATGTGGCTTTTCCATGTAAGTCTTTTATCTAGTATCACCCCTAGATATTTGGCCTCTTTTTGCCATTTTACTTCTGCACCGTCTATTATGAGGTTTCTTTCAACTTTTAGTTGTCTCTTCTGTAGTAGGATGGCTTGACTCTTTCGTCCGTTTATCTGGATTTTCCATTTTATACACCACTCGTTTAATTCTTCGGTTGCTTCCTGTAGTCTTCGTTGTATGACATCTGCTCGCCAATGTCTGAAGGCAATTCCTGTGTCATCTGCGTAGAGGGTTACCATCGTGCGTGCATCTTTTGGCATGTCGTGGATATAGATGTTGTACAGAAGTGGACCCAGACTCATCCTCTATTTTGACGTAGAAATTCCTGTTTCTCAGATACTTTCTGATAATCTTGCACATTTTGCTCGAGTATCCTGCAGTCATCATTTTATATGCCAGTCCTTCGTGCCATACTCTATCGAATACCCTCTCCACATCCAATAGGACAAGTCCGGTTGCTTGCTTGTTTTGAAAGCCCTCCGTGATGTATTCAGTGAGCCTCAGTAATTGAAGTTCTGTTGAATGATCTCTTCTGAATCCAAATTGTTCAGGTGGTATAAGGTTCAGTTCTTCTGTTTTCTCGTTTAGTCTTCTGTAGCTCTTTCCACTACTTTCGCTAAGGACGAGAGGAGGCTGATTGGTCTGTAATGCTGTGGCCATTTTCTTTCCTTTCCTGGTTTGTTGAAAACGATAACTTCGGCTGTTTTCCATCTCTTCGGTCAACAATATCTAGATACTAGATAAAATGTATAGAGAAGCAATTACCCTCTTCACTTTCGCTATCACTCCTTCCATCTTGACGACTTTATAAAGAGGGTATTAATGTATCCCAACCATTTATAACACAATCAATGAATCAGTGGTCTATTGGTCACGGTTTTCCCGATGCGTTCGCGATCCATTCGGAATAACCACGGTGCATTGAGAAAGAGATTAGTTCCGCAACCACAGGTGCCGATGGCTGGGTTGATTAGATACGCAAGTGTTCCCCGTTCGAGCCTAGACAGGGTGGAAAAGCAGCTGCAGATATCGCAGTCGCTTTCAACGCTGGGGTGATACTTACTTCATGATCGTGATAGAAATTATGCTTTGTCAAAGAATTGCGTTATAAACGAAGGGGCGTTATTGTTACTGGAATAGTGTTAGTAATTTTACTGCGATATATCACTGCGTGATGATGATCGCAGAGGCAGCAATGTCAAAAAACTATATCCTTGTGTGAAGACCGGTACATAATCCAGCTGATAATGTAAGTAACCTGTTTCGATTTCCTTAAAACTGAAGCATTATCCATTAGATTTGATGAAAATTATGTGTATAGTGTTTTTGGCGCGCTTGTTCCCCTGAACGTATCGATTTGCCCAAATTTTGGCCGAAAATGATCTTAAAAATGTAGTTCTGACTCACTGACGTCAAAAATAATTCTGTCCGTACGTGAGCACGATAACTTTCCATGGAAATGTGCTAGAGAATTGAAATTTGCAGTGGAAGGTTTGAAGCATAAATATCTCAGTTTATTTCGTTAACGGGAAAATTCGGAGTTATAGTCATCTGAAATTTTGTTTTCCGATAACTCGAAAAATACTGAACTAATCCAATTCAAACTCAATTCAAAGAAATACCGAAACGAAGACTTTTTTCATGTGGATCGTGCAACTATAAAATTTTAAAAATTTCTTAAATAGCACTGGACCTTTTGCGCGCATCATACAATGTTGATCGGAGGTTTGTGCGGAATTTCAACGGATTCTGACGAATGGTTTCTGAAATATAAAATTTTTCAAGAAAAAAAATTAATTTTTTTTTCTAGTGATATGGTATTCACGAAAGTTCACAAAAATTGGTACATCGGCATTCTACATGTAATCACTAAGTTTCAATTGGATCGGATTTGTATATTTTGAGTTATTGAGGATATCTCTTTTCCTCCGAAAGTTGTCGTGGCAACGGTAACCCACCCAGCTACTGAACTCACCCAAGGCTACTCAACTTGCAATATTTGTTTTCAATATATCTAAGAATATGGATCTGATCGTGTTTAAATTCGGAACTTGGCTGTAAAGTTAGGTTGTGAAGAATCTCGCAAAATTTCAGCGATATCGGACGGATAATTTCTGAGTTACAGAAACTAGTAACACGCTCCTCAGGAAATTTCGCAAAAATTTACGTGTCGCCATTCTGCAACTAATAACCTTTGTTGAATGCATCAGATCTGTCTTTCTTGAGTTATTTAACAACAAAACTTCAGATGGGTATAACTCCAAAACGGTTTGGTCAAATAAGACTATTAATGAACTAAAATGTTGCATTCGGATGCGCAACCTAGGGTAGGTTGCGCAATTGCTATCTCTTTCCGTTTGAAAGTTACCATGGCAACGGCTGGCCAGACAGAATCCAATTTGACCTCAAATTCTTCATCAGTCCAACCTAATCGTTTGAGACTATTTTTGGCAAAAAAATCGAAAATTACAGACATTTAGGCAAAATGATAGCACGCAAAAAGATATCGCTGAAATTTTGCCTTCACAACCTTATTTTACAGCTGAGCTGTCGATTTAGAATAGTTGGAAATTTATTTATTTTTCCTGGACGCCAAACTGCCTTGGGCGAGCTCAGTACCTAGATGGATAACCGCTCTGGCTATTAATTTGAACAAGTGCGCCAAAGCAGACTCACTTCACTTCAGTGCTTTTTCAATTCGTATCATCCAAAAGCAACACTGGAGCCAAACCAGCTATCTATATTTGAAGGGGTCAATGCAAGAAGTACCTGAGTCACAAATAAGTGATTATGAGATATTAAGGTGTGAAAGTTTATGTTTGATTATGAAACATTACACAAACTGTTTTCATCAAAATATGTGTGGTATTGTATTATATGTAGAATCCATTTTCTACATATAATACAATATCACACATATTTTGATGAAATCAGTTTGTGTAATGTTTTATAATCAAACATAAACTTTCATCCGCAATTTATGCTAGCGCCGAGCGTCAACATGAAAATGCAACTTCAGACACATGTTGCACTGTATCTGTCAAGTCTGTGACTTAGGTACTTCTTGCATTGAATACAAGGTAAAGTCCTATCGGAGACAATGTGAACTCGGGGACTTAGGTACATATTCCTGCCAATTTAAATTCCCCATCAGTAAGCCTATGAAAAATACCACTATATGGTGGCACATTCCGAAATTCAATTAAAATGTGACTTAGGCGTTTCTTGCATTGACCCCTTCATTTCCAATATCTCCAATAAAGATCGAGTCGACTTTATCTGAATGTCCCTATACCTATCTATGTTCAGAAGTTTTCGAGGTATCATGGGTTTTCCTGCGAAATGGAGAGATCGAGGGTGTGTAATTTGCAAATATGTACGAAAGGCTTTTGAAATTGTTGAATCGTCACAGGGTGCAGGAAAATCTTCATAAAAAATCCAGGATTTCCAAATTGCATCTACTAATTTTTCATTCTTGTTACAGGGGTCAAATAATGGGGTAATATAACTTTTATCCGCATTCCCTATACCTAACTGACAGGCTGATTCCTTGCTCGCTCATGCAGTGGTGAATGTTCAAATTCAAGTCTCAGGAATGGCATAAAATATAATCGATTTTCCTTGATTTTTACATATAAGAAGTCAATATTTTATCCGAGCATTACTTCGTCTCAACTTCAGTAGCGCGGTGCGTGATAGGTCGAATAGAATGGAATCAAATCATGTCTTCGCTATGGGAGATACCCCTTTCATCATATCCAGAATACAAGGGGGATATCCCCCTTTTGCATGCTGTTCAAAGTTCCTGAAAATACACCGCAGCTAATGATTTCGTATAAATAAATTTTGCTAGCATAAGTTGATTTTAACTATTGTTGCAATATTTGAAATTTTTCTATTTTAATTTCAGGAACTGGAGGAGAATGAAGACAAAAAGTGGAGAGAAGCTGAGAACGGTACTTTGAAGCTAAAATTTCTTTCGCACTGAACACTTATAACTCAGAAATATCTATAAAAATTGCATTCGTAGATATAGAATTGTTATCATCTGAAGATATTTTTTATCAAATTGAATAAATAAATTACGTAGAAGCAAAACTTCAATTTTTCGTTTATTTTTTCCTGGCATGTAAAAAAAGTTCAAGAAATGAATTGGAAACATTTTTTTACTCGGTGATGTAGATGAGGAATGCCTAGTTTTCATGCCTGAACTCTAAGATCAAATTTTATCCAAATTTATGGAACCTGGACTTTTTCTTTATCTCAAGCATTTATGGCAGTCGTCGTAAGCATAGTCTTAAGTACCTACTTTCTTATTAATATTATCGTTGGCACTATGCTTGACACAAAGACATAAATGCTGAAATATTGTTTGTCTACAGAATTTGATATTCACCTTGGGAGTGATTAGTGTAGGTCTCCTAGCTTAGTAGAATAAATGCTCACAAAGTACTCTAAAAATTCTTTACTAAAAAGATATTAACTAATAAAAATATATATTTAATTATTTCAACAACTATTTAAAATTTTGCAATCATTTTTAAGCGTCATTTTTGGATTCTGTTAATTTTTCTACATCGTCTACTTCTTCTTCACTATTCCTATTGACGATCAAGTTTAGATCGGGATGTGTCTCTGGTAGGTGTCTCGATTTTAAATGACGCTCCAGGTCTCTTCGCCTCACTAAGACTTTTCCACAAAGTTCACATCTGCAAAATAAATTATGCTGTATGCCAAAATGAACTTGGTATAGTATATTCTAAAACAAGTTGCAGAATGGGCTGATATTTAAACACGAATGCGAAATTCGAAAACGAGCGACGAAGGAGCGAGTTTTCGTACGCATGAGTGTTGGAATTGCCTTCTGCAACGAGTATTAGACGATATTTTCTCTATTTCAGGCAAGTTTTGTGAAATACTGTTGAAATTTAATGAAAAATTCGGATTATACATCCTAGTGACTTTTGTATTGTATCTTGGCAGTTGGTGTGACTGTTACGAAAGTTGACAGATCATGGAATTTGAATTGTACGTAGAGCAAAGAGATCAGATTCAACAGTGTTCCAATATCATGAATGATTCAAAATTAGCAAGAATGAAATCTCTAGTACCTTATTTTAATATGAAAATAAAACCTTTCCTCTCAACAATTATTTCACCTTATCCAGATTATCTTATATTGACAATAATTGACGTGTTTTGAAATTTGATAGGATCGAATGTCAGTGCCGACTACCACAAAACGAAAAATATAACTAGAAACAATGCGGGAATGAATTCATTCCGGCACTGTTTTTAGTGCTGGAATGAACTCATTACGATACTGAAATAGAGAAAAAATATTATAGTTTGATTTCACTGTAGACTAATTATAAACACTACGCCCTTATCCACTACCAATTTGTCGTCTGACATTTGTTTCCATCTTCTAAGACAAAGCGTTACTGAAGCACGCTTTCACACTCAAGTATGGGTTGACATTAATCCTTTAGCATAAACCGATTAGAGAGAGCAATCATTTGTTAATAGGGGTTAGTTCATTATTGAGTAAAACATTTTTTCTCTTATCACTTCGATACCTTTAAGTGTCCTAGGTACAATTTATTCGAAATTTTCAACAATTTGACAGAATTTTCTGAAATTGAGTGGTCCGTTGTTGAAACGTGATTCGCAACAGCAGATTTATCGATGTTGTTGTTCCGAATGTGTCCCGTATGCTCTTTATACCGTGTGTGAATGTTTCTGGTTGTTTGCCCGACGTAGCACTTGTTGCAATTTAATCATTTAATTTCATAATACCCGATGCATGCCCGGGGTTTTATCGAATGTAGTTCCTAGAAATTGTTCAATTTTTGTGGAAGTTTTAAAAGCTAGTTTTATATTAACCTTCTTAAAAATATTCTGGAGTGTGTTGATTGTTTTCGTATGGAACGCGAAAGCTTGGAAACCCGTTTTTATTTATTTCGCTAAGGATATGTTACTAAAGACATTTTTATATTTATGTTACTGATTTTCTGAACTAGGTGATCACTATACCCGTTTCTCCGATAATTTGGAAAATCATTTTTCTTTCTTTCTTGAAGTTTACATTGCTTGGCGGAATATTAAATAACCGGTTGGCAAGGAAATATAAGATGGCCGTTTTATGTGGCCAGGGAGCAACTGAATAAGATGAAATGTAAGTATCAGAATTGGTAGATTTTCTAAAAATGTCAAAACTCATTGAATTTAAGGTAGGTCTATCTAGTTAATTTCAAATCTAAAAAAATTGGTTCAAGCCCTGTGGACAGGAGCTTTGTGGCGCTCTTGTTCAAACAGACAAATTATATCTCCGAAAGTATTGGTTTCTCAGAGTTGGGAATTATGTCAATGGATTCTTATGATAGAACTGCATAATAAAGGAAATTCAATTCAAATAATAGTTTATTTATCAAAATTAAATGAGCAATCTAAGAATGAGGACTGCACCATGGAAGAAATCAAATTAAAATAGCTGAAATGAATTTGACTCTCTCTTATAGGATGACATGTACGAGTATGAACATAGATCATATAATAATTCATAGATAGAATAATTATAGCATTCTGTGAAAACATAGAAGTACGATTCATTATTGAAATTTGGAAAAATCATATCCCGAAAGTATTAGCATGTTAGTGTTATTTTACCCACTAACGAACTCAACTGAGATATTTATCTCTCAAATCTACTCTGAAAATTTCCACTGCCTAGCTCTTTCTGTTCGAGAGTTATTGTAGAAACAAAATTTAAAAATAACAAAAAAAATTCTTGACACTTTACGTCTACCCGATCAATACAAAACTTCGCATGCGTATGAAGGTCATTATTCTACAATCTGATGATAAATTTCAGATAGATCGAGTGATCGGTTTCGGAAATATTCATAAAAATGTTTTTACTAAAAACGGCCATAACTCCGAAACCGCTAGGTGGATTTCGCCCGTTAACGAGCTCGTCTGAGATATTTACGCTCCAAACCTACCCTGAAAATCCTCTAACTGCTTTCGTTCGAGAGTTATCGTGTTAACGGACGGCCGGACAGAATCGATTTTGACCACGGATTCTTGATCAGTGAGTCGAACCAAATCGTTTGAGACCAATTTCAGTCAAAAATTCGAAAATTACAGACATTTGGGCAAATTGATAAGCACTCTGTTCCGAGGAACAAGAGCGCCAAAAATGGTAAGTAGCTGTCCTTTCCCATTTCGAAGGTGAACTTAATAGATGGGTATTTACTGTTTAACATACTGGTAAATTCGTTAATTTCTAAATTTTCATCCTAAATTTCAAAGATTTTTATTTCCTTTATTAATTTGAATACACAAATTGTGTAAGTGAAGGCGATGTTCTTACCTATATGGTGTGTTCCCTTCTGCATGTAGTCTGACATGTTTATTTAGGTTACTAGGATCGCCAAATGGTCTTTTGCAATATTTGCATTCTAAAGGCTTGTATCCGGTATGGGTTCGTATATGAATCTTCAATCCATATTTCCTTGAATAACATTTTCCACAGTATACGCACATATGGCCTTGCTTGGTCTTTCCTAAACTGCTAACTAAAGATTCTATTTGTGCTTCATCCTCCTGAAAATATTGAAGTCATAATGATAGTCTCGTCTCATCTCGGAAAATCGAGACGAGACGAGACGTATTGAGAAATATTATAGGCGATACCGAGATCACATACAACGCAACCCGAGATTCTCGTTTTTGGTCTCGTTAAAATTTTGTTATGACGTTTTATTCGAAAAATTAGAAAAGGTCTACATAGAGACTAATATATTTTACAAAATATCAAATCTTGTGACTATCTGTGAAATATTTTATTGTAAATTAAAATAATTTTTTCACTTTTTTATTTCAACTTTTTAACTGTTCTTATAATTTCTTATAGTAACTCTTGTCATAAATATCTATCCTTGCAGATATTTATATTTTAGGTTTGAATGTGTTTTTTTCAAGATCGATTTTTTACTCTCGGTTAAGTATGTATGTGTCTATAAATTACTGACTATTAAACGTGTATACTATTGAAGGGGTTTCTTTGGTTCAGAAATTTCTACCTGGGGGATCGTCTTATTTACTACAGATACATACAGTAAACTTTCTTATATACGACTCTACCTTTTTCAACACCCACAGAAAACAATTGAATATGAAGAGTTTCCACTATAATTACCAATATATTTTGTCTATATTATACATCGATCGTTCTAGAAATACACTATATTTTAAAGACCTTGCGATAATTGAGATTATTTTTAAAGAAAAAATAGAATTAACAACCATAAAAACTGATCCCATTATGAATTCAATACTTAACGGACAACTTTTTTTGCCATTAAATCCCAATGCTTTCAAAATTTCGTCTCTATTTGAACATCTGGAGAATTTTTTTTTTTTTGTGCTTCTTGTAGTGAAGAACAAAATATTGTATACATCAGTAAAAATACATATAATAAAACTGGTAAAGAAATGAAAAAGGAAGCTATTCAATGTTTCGAAAAGTGTTATGAGGAATACGCCAAGAACACCCTCAATGATCTACTCACTGGGAAAGTCACATTGAAGACGATACCAATTTGTCCAATTCTATTAAAAAATGTATGGACATCGATACCCTCTTTGAGATATCAACAAAACTTTCGAAACCTTAGAAAGCTGAGTTTGAAGAACATCTGCTGTTAGAAAGATCAAATAGGAATCAAAATTGTATTTAGAGTGGTGGAAAAGTTCCTACACTTTCCAAGATGGCCGATGATTTATTAATGGCTACAACCGTTCTTGTTGAAAGATTATTTTTTACAGCAGGTATAATCATGGCAAAAACATGCACATCATTGAAATATTATGTGATGCAAGCGTGATTATGTTTGAATTCTTGGTCATCGAGTAATTTGAAAGATGAAATTAACAGTAAAAAATTATGTACTTACAAATATTTTTGTATATGAGCGTAAATATAGCTTTACAAAATTACTCATTGTTATCTACCATTTCGTTTATATATTATTATATTTCTTATCGTTATACAGAATTAAGCGAGATGAGGCGTCACAACTAATAACGAGACGAGTCCGAGACTTAAACGAAACTTTAAATTTTTTGGGAATTGGCGAGACCGAGACGAGATTTTCTCGCCTACCCACGTCTCGTGTGAAGCCCCAACCTTAGATATCGATAGGAACTCACCTTAATACTACCAGATATCGTCAAATTGTCCATATTCGAAGGCCAACTCAATCTTCTTTCATCTTTGATATCTATTCCTGTGATATAATTTTCGCCCCTTTTGAACGGTTTGAAAGCTGAATTTTCCAAAAATGGTCTAGGTGTTATACAATCCCTTCTAGATGTAGATGTAGTTAGGTCCATGGCAATTTTCTGCCGTGTTAACGAAGTTTCAGGTATTAATCTGAAGTCAAATATTTTTGTGTCTGAAGTTTCTGTTTCACTGTTGCTAGTCAAGATGGAATGAAGCCTATCCCATAGTTCCGTTGTTGAATGTACTCCACAATTCAAGGTGATGTGGAGCTTAAGGGGGTTTGGAGATTCGTACATGGTCCCACATCTCAAACAAACGTATTCTTTCTGACCTAGGGAAATACGAAAAAATTAAAACAAACAAACCAATAATTATTTCATTTCAGGAATTGATCTATAGAATATTATACCTTGTATATTCGCTGGTGTTAAAAACGCCATCTGCAGCATAGCCAATATATCTTCGGAGAACCATAAAAGTAACTCTTGTCCCGTTAAGATTGGCCTCACTACTTGAAGAATTAACTGAGGTGGAGTCGTATTTCTATTCGTAGAAGATATCCTTTGTGAGGGTTTCAGTTTCAACTGTATATTATAGTTATGACAGTCATCAGATAAACGGATAGCCCTTACCCAATGCACTTTTTCAGACCAAATCCCTCCAGATTTGGCGTCCAACATCAGAGTCCCGAAACCACTCATAGAAACAGAAACCTGAAATGATGAATAACTATTATGAGCGTTGAAATTCAATGTGTTTATGATACCAATTTTCATAATCACATTTCAATGAAAAAGATGGGCAACTTCAATATCCCTTCTACTATCAATAAACGTGTCTAATTAAATATTACTTGTAAAGGACAAATTTTTCGGCTGTGTTTCCATCTACCAATGCTTCATAATACCTGGGAGAATACTGAGCGGTGAAGGGCGTGGAGGGATAAATTAAAACTAAAATTTTCGGAAGAAAAAACAGTGATGATGGTTATTATAGACAGTATATTCAACAACAAATTTCAAAAGCAAACAGCACCGCACAATACTAAAATGTATGAAAATATAAATGATCTGTGTTCATACATGTCATCTTAGGGCTTTTCGGAAAGTGTTTGCAGGTTCTTGCAAAGAATCGCGCTCTCGATCACCGTTTCCGAACGCGGCAGTCAGCGCTCACTGCCGAGGGGGAATTTACATAACCTTATTTTTTATTGCGCGTATGTTCTGGGGAACATCGCGTTATAGTTTTGCCCAAATGTCTGCAACTTTCGAATTTTTTGACGAAAATGGTCTCAAACGATTTAGTTCAACTCCCCAATGAAGAATTCGAGGTCAAATTTGATTCTGTCCGGCCGGCCGTCCAGCCGTCCAGCCGTTGCCACGATAACTTGAGAACGAAAAGAGCTAGCGACTTGAAATTTTCAGGGTGGGAATATTGTTTCCTTGATAACTCAAAAAATAAATATTCGATCGAATTGAAGCTTGGTAACTAGTAGTAGAAAATCATCATAAAGACGTGTTTAAAATTTTGTAAGAACAGTACCACTAGAAAATTTGAAAAAAATGACGAAAAAAAAAATTTTAAGAACCACACCCCTAGAAAATTTTAAAAAAATAACGAAAAAAAAATTTGGTTCAAGCACTGACGTGAAGTCAGAAGCTTTTACGCGTATGTTCTATTGTCCATTCTTCTGTATTGGACACCCTTAATCGAATTTACCATGGTAAATTCGATTAAGGCAGAAAAATGGACAATAGAACATACGCGCAAAAGCTTCTGACTTCTCGTCAGTGCTTGAACCAATTTTTCAATTATGTAGTTTATAATATAAAAACTACATTTTTGTAATGATGAGAAAGCTGATTTGTTTTTGTTATTTCAACAATAACTCAAAAATAAAGTTCTGATCCAATTTAAACTTGGCAATAATTACTTGTAGAATGCCGCAGCACTTATTTTTGTGGAATATTAGAAAACTAGAAAAAACATTTTTTTCTATTTATATTTCAGAAAGTATGTGTCTGATTCCGCTGAAATTCCGCGCAAACTTTCAGGCCGAATTTCATTTTTCCAATATATTCAAAAATACAGATCTGATCGAATTGAAATCTATACACCTCGGTTGAAAAAAGACGGCTTGAAGGCTCGTGAGGGTGTGTGAGGTGTGAATAGACAAGAGAATATGCGCGCAAAAGCTCCTAACCTCAAGTCAGTGCTTTTTAAGAAGATTTCAATATATATGAAATACGAACTAAGATCAGTATGCTTCTGTGAACTTACCTGCACAATGTCCGGCTTGCCAAAGAGTTTTGCTGGTTCAATGGGTAATGTCATCGAGCCTTGAGCTATATTGTTACTTGCTATAACTTTTCCTGGTACCAGAAGTTTATCAGATCCCGTTACGTAACTCAAGATGGATTCAGATGAAGAAGCACCCCGATTCTTAAATGCGTACGTGGGGGTAAATATAGAAAACATTTTTCTCATAAAATATTTGTGACGATCTCTAAATAAGAGGATAATTCTACACTAATACTTCAACATACTGTTCAATATAAAATATCACTTTGACAATTCACTAAATTCAAATCACGGCACTAGTGATGAGGTAACCTGGATAGATGATGGTTTTACTTGTTGTGTGGTTGTTGTACCGATTGAAATTGAATGTAGAGAAATCATATTGGTAGTTTAACATCATCATAGATTACCACCCCACTGGGACTTGTTGTCACTTGGACAACCCCAAATAATTCTTCCTGGACCAGGGACAGGGGTGGATTTAATGATCTCCCTATAAACCTTTTTAAAGTCCTATTCGAATTTGAATAAATTTCTCTCCTAAGCACTCCTAGGGGTCTATATTCGAGGTAGGTATCTATGATAAAGGGTTTTCCAATAAGAGGTGTTATTTCGATATTCAAAGAAAAATGCCATTTTTCAATATGAATGATCGGATGCTTATTTCATTATAAAGAAGAAGCTATGCCGTTAATAGTGGAAAATAACATCAGGCAAATGACCACCACGACCACGCTTACAGGACCATATCCTTTTAATGAAATTTTCCATTACCAAATCGCTAAGTGGCTGCCCTATGTCCTCGATAGCCTCAGGAATGACCATCTTTGAGGTCTTTAATCGACGCTGGGCTATTAGCGTTGACCTTCTCTTTCACGTGGCCCCAAATGAAGAAGTCATAATGTGTTAAATAACAAGATCTCGGTGGCCAATTGTGATCACCTCTTCGAGAGATAACACGGTCCGGAAACTTTTCCCGCAAAAGATCAATGGTTTCGTTGCTTGTGTGGCACGTAGCGCCGTCTTGTTGAAAGTAAACGTTGTCCAGATCAATACCATCCAATTCCGGCCATAAAAAATCATTAATCATCTCTCGATAGCGCAATCCATTCACCGTAACTGTTGCTCCAGTCTCATTTTCGAAAAAGTAAAGTCCAATGACTCCGCCGGACCATAAACCGCACCAAACAGTCACACGTTGAGGATAGAGAGGCTTTTCAACAATAACTCTTGGGTTTTCCGAGGCCCAGATGCGACAATTTTGCTTGTTGATGAAGCCACCGAGGTGAAAATGGGCTTCATCACACAAGATGATTTTTCGATGGAATTCCGGATCATTTTCATGCATTTCAACGACCCAATCAGCTAAGACACGACGTTGTTGATGATCGGCCGGCTTGAGTTCCTGTGTTAACTGAACTTTAAAAGCCTTAAAACCCAAATCTTTATGCAAAATACGGTGTAATGACGTTTGTGGAATGCCTAATTCCAAAGAACGATGAGGAATGGACAAACTTGGGTTTTCTTCAACACTTTCGGCTACAGCAGCAATATTCTCGGCTGTTCTTGAGCGACGTGCACGGGTTTTATTCTTCACATAACGACAAGGTGCTTCACAACGACCCAAAAATGTTCGAGTTTTACGAACCGTCTCTGCCAAATTTTCACCATTTTTATTGTGAATTTTAATAATTTCAATGCATTTTTGAAGCGTGTATCGTTCCATTTTTATTAATGGCGTAGTTTCTACTTGTCAAATGTCAAAAAATGACAGCTTTAAAAGTGACATCTACCGTAATAGCGGGCTATTCAAAATAATACCTCTTATTGGAAAATCCTTTATATGTCCAAGGTATCAATAATGAAAGATGCCTAAAGGAAATAATTCACCGAAACTGCAATATGGTATATGATAATCTCGTCGCCTTCTATTTATATGCCAGATTGAGGCTGCGTTATAGCTTTGTATTCCTTCGAAATTTGGTATTCATCTTCCCAAGTAATATTTATTCGATTCCATCCATATTTGTCCAAATTTGAAACACTTACTTGTTCTATTTTATGGCGGATTAAGCATCCAAGCCTTATGATCTACAGCATGTACATTGTACATTATATTAAGGTTAAGTGTTTAAAAATTTTTCAGCGAGTTCTAAGCAAACAATTATGGTTGGAACTTCAAACAATCAATTTCTTAATTCGGAAAATTAACTTCATTTTTATTATATCTGATGGATTGCAACCTAGTATTTGTCTTAAGCTGGTTGGGGATTGTTTTTGGCCTTAGCAGCATGCCCAATCTATTATTGAACTTTTGTCTTGATTTCTTTAATTATTCGATGTTGATCTGTTTCGAAATTCTCACATCCGGTTCAGTAGTTCACCCATTCAATTCTCAGGGATTCTATCACTTATGATTCGCAAAAAAAAACTTGCTTCGTAACAAAGTCATTGTTTGCCTTGCGGTGTAACAGGTAGCACCATCCTGTTGAAACCGCATCTCATTTAAGTCCATTCCGTCTAATTATTGCCAAAAAAAGTCTGTCGACATGGCCCGGTAACGATGACCGTCGACAGTCACGGCGGCTCCTTCATCATTTTGAAAAAAACATGGCCACACCAAACTGTCACTTTTTGAGGATGCAACGGAAGTTCTAGAATGACATGTGGATTTTCATCTCCCCAAATACGAGAATTATGTTTGTTAACGAAGCCGTTGAGGTGAAAATGAGCCTCGTCACTAAAGATGATTTTGTTGTGAAATTCAGCTGGTAAAGTTTCTGCGCTGTCTGTGATCGTTAGGCTGCAACTGTTGAATCAGCTGGATTTTGTAAGAATGAAGATGTAAATCTTTTTTCAAAATCCGTTGAAGAGTGCTGCGATGAATGTTCAGTTCCTGGCTACGATGTCGAATGGAGGTGCTTGGTCGTGCTGCCACACTGTCCCTCACAGCTGCGATGTTTTCCGCCGATCTCTTCAGTCGATGACGTGTAAGGTCTCTGTCATCTTTCAATAAAAACGGCCGCTCAAATTTGTTGATCAAATTCTCAATAGTAGGCCGCGACAGTCGATTATGCACTCCGAAATGATCACGTTACTTAGGAATCGTCACAGTAAAATTTTCTCCATTTTTATAATGGGTTTTCACTATTAACAAACGTTCTTCCAAGCTTTAACGCACCATTTTCGTAAATGTCTATGTTTTAATTAAACAAACAATAAATATGGCTGACTCAACAATTGACACTCAAAATGGCGCGCAATTCTTGTTGAGACGCCCTTTATGATGCGCAAAAAAATCATATATCTCAATAGAACGCAAAATTAACTTATTTAGTGCATATATGTGGAGAATACAGGTCATAAAATCATAAATTGACTGCTGAAAATATTCCTTTTTCTAGGCTCATGACATGTATTTATGATCAAATATTCATGAATTCTTCATGAGATGAAGCGGTATGGCTGATACGTCCCTGTATTTTATCAGAATGTTTGCATTTTATCAGGTTGCAGAATAAACTTCAGAAACGCCCCTCCCCTATGTTAATGTGCCTTTAATGTAGGGGGTGAACACTTGCTCTGTGGACAATTGGTGGGTGGGTCTTTTTCGGATGCTGTAAGGGTAGACCATCCCCTAGTCGCGATTTGCTTTATTATATTAATCAATCAAACCGCGGCAGGTATGCGTCTATGGAATATGACTGATGACAAGTTATTGGTAACGCAATACATCAAAAGCAGAATTTTTTTTATTATTCCGATTTCAAATGACATGAAATATCAGTGATATCCGAAATTCCTGATACCAAACCTGTTTTCTTTAGTGAGGCCCGTCAAAATCTATGAACGAAGTTACAGTGGAACTCAAAAAAAAGATTCATTCATTCATTCTTTGCTTGCACTACAAAAGTAACTACAATCTTGTCCACTACAGTTTTTGTCTTCCGACATATGTTTCGTAAACGAAGTTTCCATCTTCAAAGACGTCTTTGAAGATGGAAACTTTGTCCATACTGCCGTCATCTATCGGCGAAAACTGAAGTAGGACATAATCCTGTTATTTTGACAGTGTTTGGACCGCAATTCGGTCGAAAATATGTCAAAGAGTGTCTTCACCATGTATTCTATGTGTCTATGATTTTACATAGCAACCGGCTAATCAATGTTTCAATACAAATACTTACCGAAGTTGTTTGTATCTTTATCGAATTATTTTTCATTATTATCCATAAGCACAAGATTAAAATTGTATTTATCTGATGAGGGTCTATCAGAAGATATTCTGAAAGCAGCTAATTCAGCAAGTATGGATCTATTTCCTGGAAAATCGAAAGAAAGGTACGAGAACGAATGTGCTCATTTTTTGAACTGATGCAAAGATGAGAAAGCGTGAGCTTTAAAGAGGAAGTACTTCTGGCGTATACTTTGTAGATCTCAATAAAGTATTTAAACCAAATACACTTCGGTCACGCTGTTCCACAATTAAAAGTTTATTGAAAATAAAGGAAAATATTGATATAAGTATTTTTTTAAGTTAACTAACTACTGAAAAAGCAAATACTTGTTTTCGATCAACAGAAGACATGAGGAATGTGGCAAAAGCTTGCTGCAGGGGGGATCTCACGAATGTCACCTTAGGCCCTAGATGATATTGAATATAAGGAGAACCTCATACTCGTGAAAATTTCGGTTTCCAAAAACCACATGGCAAGATCATTTGTGATATCTGAAGACATAAATAATGTTTTTGAAACTGTACAGAACATCCGCAGATTTACGACCCCCAACCCCCACCGATCGTCGTTTCTTTGTAAATTATCAAAAGGAAAAATGCACAACTCAACACGTACCTACATATTATTCGTTGAGAACATAGAATGGAAAAAAAAATGGGAAAAACCTGTGGACAGGAGCTTTGGCGCTCTTTTTCAAACTTTGATAAATCCTATCTTGGTATTGGTTTCTCAGAGTTGGGAATGATATCAATGGATTCTTAAGATGCACCTGCATCATAAAAGAACTAATAGTTTATTTATCAAGATTAAATGAGCAATCTGCAATGATTTAACCTCGTGGAATGGATTGTTGCAACTTACACTCGGTGCATAGTTTTCACAACTTGAAATAACTATTTTTTTTTTATTATTATTATTGATAAGGGGTTACGTTGCACCGCGACCTTGAGATCTATTGTGCCCCCCATCAGAGCTGTTCTCACCATTACGCCATCTACAGCTCGCCTTCCAGTTCCAGAGTATAAATGAACCTCAATATCTGGGAAGGCTTCAAGGATATTACGTCTTCACTCCTACAAGTTTCCTGTCCAAAGCATTCCTTTCGCTGACTTGCAATGGCGAGGCATTCTGTAACAAGGTGAAGAGGAGTTTCTTCCTCCTCCCCACAGAATCTGCACTCGTCAGTATCTGATAAACCTATTCTCATCAAATGCTTCCTGAGGCGACAGTGTCCTGTGAGGAAGCCAGTGACCAGGTGTAACTTATTCTTACAGAGATCCAGATACCTTTTGGATCTCACTTCTTTAAAGTTCCTAAGGAACTTTTTGGAATGAACCAAACCTGGAAGATTCCGCCAGAGTGTCTCTCTTTTGGTTTCCTCCTTCTCCAGAAACTCTTTCTTGTAGGTGCATTTTCCTATACCGCAGAAAGGTTCTGGGCCGATAAAAGGAGTTCGTGCTGCCCTTCTGGCAAGTGTATCGGCCTCTTCGTTCCCCTTGACTCCCGAGTGACCGGGGACCCAGACTAAAGAGACCTTATTATTCTTGCCAATTTCATTTAGTTTTCTTCGGCACTCCCATATCAACTTTGAATCGATGGCATGGGAGCTCAGTGCTTTGATAGCAGATTGACTATCCGAATGGATTGCTATGTCGCATTTCTGATATTTTCTTTCTAGGTTAATATCTGCACATCTTTCGATTGCGAGTAATTCTGCCTGGAAGATACTCAAACGGGAGCCTACCGACAGTGCGCACTTGGTGCCTGTCCCATATACCCCAGCGCCAGCTCCCGTCGTGGTTTTTGAGCCATCTGTGTACCATTTTATGGTATTTTCTTTGAAAGTCTGGGTGGTGAACTCCCTTTCCCATTCTTCCTTTCTACTTATCATCGTGGTGAAGTTCTTCTCCATGCTTACTTTTTTGACCATTGCATCATTAGGAAGGTTCACTGATGGGATGTAATTAGTCAAAGAGGTCAATAACTAAGGAAAGTATCGTAGAAATGTCTAGAACAAGGCTGTAGACAATCATAGCAGATTGTCCATTTATTCCTGATATTTGAATATGTATAGGTTGACGAACAAATTATTTGAATGATTCATTTCATTTGTTTTGAAAGATTAGATATGTATTTTATATTCTTGTTTTTCTTTATTTGAAAGCTTATCCCATTATACGACAAAATATATTAATAAAATACAATCCTCTTTTCATAATTCAATAGATCATACCACTAACACATTCAATCTGTATTATGAACCTTAACTCAAGAAAGAATATTTGATTCACAAATGTAGATCAATATTTCAGCATTTTGTTACTAGCAACATTATGAAAAGGCTGTATATAGGAACATACCTCACTACTTAAGAAATTAACAGGTAATATTATCCTCGGTGGTCAACGAATAGTAATTTCTTTTGATGATTCCATGTTGTTCTTTCCTATTGCCTCCATAAACCACATAATTAAAATGATCCATTTCTAAATCTTCTGAAACATCATCCCCAATATTTATACATAAGTTATTGAATATGCAACAATTCAATATTATTTTTGGTATCAAAACAGTCTTTTATGTATTCACAATTTCAAGATCCGGAACCTTGTTTTCCAACACAAAATATTTTCAAAGTAGGAATTATATAAACAAACTGGAACAGAAATAAATTTGACAAGTCTGTTATAGGTTGATAAGATGACATGTCTGAACAGTGAGCACAGAATTCGCATTCTGTAAACACATAGAAGTACGATGTATTATTGAAATTTTGAAAAATCATATCTCCGAAACTATTAGCTTGTTAATGTTTGAAAATGATATCAGTGGATTCTTATGGTGGAACTGCATCTTAGAAAAAATTTAATTTGAAATTTGTTATGTAAAAAAAAATTTTTCGTTACTCCGAAACCATCTGGCCGATTTAGCCCAATAACGAACTTAACCGAGATATTTGTGTCCCAAACCCACTCTGAAAATTTGAACTGTCTCGCTCATTCCGTCCGAGAGTTATCATGTTAACGGCCGGACCGGCCAGACAGAATCGATTTTGACCACGAATTCTTGATCGGTGAATCAAAACAAATCGTTTAAGACCATTTTCGTACAAAAATTCGAAAATCACAGAAATTTGAGCAAATTGATAAACACTCTGTTCCAAGGAACAAGAGCGCCAAGAACGAAATAATGAGTAATAGTAGAAAATGATATTATCTCCCAATAATTCTGGCGCCCCTCAACAAAAGAGACTACTGGAGACACATTGTCCATATGCAAATATTAAATTAATAAAAATCCGAGAAATTCAATATCGAAAATAATAAAAAATTACTGACTGAATTTTGGCAATTTTGGAGAGTGATAATAATCATGTAAAATATTGACTTAATTTGATCAAATTAAATCAATAAATCATAGGTATAACCGTTCAGAATCCATGTCACATCCTTTCCCATTGACCTGGAGCCTAGTATTATAATCATCCACTTGTCGTCAACTCAGGTCCTTCAACCATGGCACCTTGCACTCGCTACGTCACGTGCGCAGTTTCCCTGGCACGTGCCTGTTCCCAACCACTTGCTGCCCAAGTTTTTCGGAATGATATGATGCGCGCAGATTTGGGGTTGATTAGCCATTAAAGCACTATTTGTTGTGTGTAAGCAGAACTAACATGGAACAGCTGGATGGAAATGCGGCGTTGCCGGACTGGTGTGTGAAATAGCTGGAACTAAAGGATTCAGAGAGTTTATTATCGCTTTCGAGCCTTAAATCGAAATAATCTTCACTAATTTAATTATAGATCGTGAGTACCGGTTTGAAATTTTAAATAAATATTTTAGATAAAATATTCAAAGTCGATAAAATTTTTAGTGTGGCGGGCTTGTTAAGGCTGGTTTATGCTGGCTGGTAACTGTAACTTAATCATATATATATATAATATATATAGACATTTATTTTTAGTGTTATGCTTTATAATCAGACTAAATAATCCGTAAACTTATTAATTATTATTATTAATAATAAGTAAACGGATTATTCAGTCTCAGTATCAACCACTGCGTTAGAAATCTATGTTTCAATTTTTAAGTTAGGGAATAAGTTAAAGTTACCGGCCAGCATAAACCAGCCTTTACTCTGAACCGGGAGCGCCTATAATGTTGTCCAAATGTCTGTAATTTTCGAATTTTTGGCAGTAAATGGATTAAAACGTTCCTCTGTCAGCAAGCTATCCCTCGAAGGAGATTAGAATGTTGAAATTTGCAGGTTATATTTGGGGCATAAATATCTCGGTTGAGTTCGTTCATGGGCAAAATCTATCGAGTGGTTCAGAGTCATAGCTTTATTTTCCCGATAATTCGAAAAATGCTAATTTTGTCGAATTGAAACTCTGCAGTTAGTTGGTAAATGCCGACAAGAATGCTTCAAAAATTGTGTCGTATGACTAGAAAACTTCTGAAAAATTATTAAAACAAATCTTTATGTCAAAAACTATCCATCATATAAGTAATCATTAAAGGATACTGTGGGAGGTATACTCATTATCGAAAGGTTTTTTTCTGGGTTTTCTCTCCCAAACTCTGAAAAATATCTATAAAATAAAAATTAATTATTTTGTGATTTGCTTCTGCGTAAGAAACACAGGATATTTGTCAGAAGCAATCAATTGAACAATGCCTAACAAACAACAACGAAACAACATCAACCAAGAAACAACTATATCGTAACGTTTCGGAGTCTATATCAGACTCCTTCGTCAGACGCTTAATGAAAATCGTTAGAATTATTTTGTTGATATAGTTATTTTGTGAAATTCAAGAATTGTCGTTGATGTTGTTTCGTTGTTGTTTGTTAGGCAACATTGTTCAATTGATTGCTTCTGACAAATATCCTGTGTTTCTTACGCAGAAGCAAATCACTAAATAATTATTTTTTATTTTATAGATATTTTTCAGAGTTTGGGAGAGAAAACCCAGAAAGAAACCTTTCAATTATCCATCATATATTGCTGAAAATTTGGAAGATCATTCAATACTATAAATTGGTTAATATATTATAAATAATATTAATTTATATTATTATTAAGTCTCATTAACATTATAATACAACCATGACTGCTGCTCAATTGCCTCGTGTGAGTAAGCATAACGAATGTTACACCGTCGTTTCGGACAAAAATAGGACTATCATAAACAATTTCTAAATTAACATGATACGGTAATAATGATAGTAATATGGACAGGAGCTGAAGGTACTAAGTAAGTATACTGAGGAAACCCCCCCCAAAGCCTCAACAAGCGCTATGAGTTATTCCAAAAATCAAATCACCAAAACATCGTTTTCCTATCAGAGTTCAATCGAATTGGTCATACTAACTGGACTCATCATTAAATGCATCATTAAAAAAAATAAAATTAAATAATATTTTATTTATCAAGATTAAATGAGCAATCTGCAATGATTTAACCTCGTGGATTGGGTTGTTGCAACTTACACTCGGTGCATTATTTTCACAACTCGAAATACCTAAGGAAAGTATCATCGAAATGTCTAGAACAAGGCTGGAGACACTCATAGCAGATTGTACATTTATTCCAGATATTTTAATAGATATTTCGTCAACCTATAGGTTGACGAACAAATTATTTTAATAGTTCATTTCATTTGTTTGAAAGATCAAATACGTATTTTATATTCTTGTTTTTCTCTATTTGAAAACTTATCTCATTATACGACAAGATATATTAATAAAACACAATCCTCTTTTCATAATTTAATAGTTCATACCACTAACACATTCATTCTGTATTATGAACCTTAACTCAAGAAAAAATCTTTGAAACACAAATGTAGATCAATATTTCAATGACATCAATTTATATATTCTTTTGAATTTTGAGCATTATATTCTTTCATCTAACAATAAAGCATGTGTATGAAAAAAGTATTAGCAGAGGTTAGTGTAGCGGGTTACCATACAATTCGATGTATGATACAAAAGCTTAGGGAAAAACCTCAGCAAAAAAACCCAGTCTCCCCGTTATTGTTGTGATTTATGATAATTGAAATTGTTAATAAAATATGCTGAAATATTAAATATTGAAGGGCATCTTTTTCATCACTATAGATTCTTCCTTGTATAAGCTGAGCGAAAAAATTCAAAATGGAATATTCCATGGCTTATTGAATATATTTGAAATTCACCACCCATTCCAAAAAGACTTTTTGAAAAGAAATTTTCAATAGTCCTAAAACCATCGTGGAATCTATATGGGACAATTGTTAACTAAATGATCTATGGTTCCCTGGATTCACAACTAGGGCTCTCAACTGCGTTCCATCTGAAAAGCATGCTGTTGAAACGGCCATGACTCTTTCTTAAACG
The DNA here is from genome assembly GCA_937662695.2 of Halyzia sedecimguttata. Classification (NCBI taxonomy): domain Eukaryota; kingdom Metazoa; phylum Arthropoda; class Insecta; order Coleoptera; family Coccinellidae; genus Halyzia; species Halyzia sedecimguttata. The sequence continues at coordinate 99,203,433 of OW569413.2, read as the reverse complement.
ATTTATAATAGACCACATTTTCCTTGGAAAATCAAACCATGGTACTCTTTTTGAAGGATAAGAAATTAAATCTTTGTTGAATAAATCGCAAGAAATCCATTCAGACCGCCAAACTTCCTTGTCGCTTTCATTTGAATTGAGGAAACAGTTGGACCATACAGGTTACGTGACTTCAATTTAGGAATCTTATTGTCTGGAATATAGGAGAGAATCGGAAAAGAATGAAATTTATTCCAAGAATTTAAAACAGCATCTTGAAAATATTGAATCCAAAAATTGTAATGTAAACAAATTTTTTTTCTCGTTACTCCGAAACCATTAGGTTGATTTTGCCCAATAACGAACTTAATCGAGATCATTATCTACCAAACCTACTCTGAAAATTTCAACTGTCTAGCTTATTCCGTTCGAGAGTTATCGTGTCTACGGCCGGACAGGATCGATTCTGACCATGGATTCTTGATCAGTGAGTAGAACCAAATCGTTTAAGACCCCATTCATCCAAAAATTCTAAAATTACAGACATTTGGGCAAATTGATAAGCACTCTGTCCGGAGGAACAAGAGCGACAAAAGCACATTTTATTACAATTCGAATTCCTATTATTAGTTCATCACATACATTTTGTTGTAGTACGAATTCGTAAAAGCGGCAACCGAGCATTTATCTCTCTTTGAATATGACATGACCAACCCAGTCAGCCTATATATACTAGTCTCTTAGCTTGGCTTGGTAGTTCTGCTCTGGGTCCGGGAAAGTACAGGTGTCAGTAGACCCCCCTTTCTAGTAATACACAAAGGGCAATGATATCTTCATGCCTTGGTGGCCGCTCGAGTTCGATTTGTATATTGTAATTAAGTTCTTTTGTATACAATTTATAGGAAACTCCTTTATGGCATGGATTGAACCGCACGTGTCCCACAGATTATGCAGATTATCATTGATTACATCTCCAGATATCTGATAACACCTCAGTCATAACAACAGACAATATTATTGCAAGTTTTCAGCTTTTTGGACAATCTTTATTGAACAGAACAGCAGACGTTTCGACACTAGATCAATGGCTATACTAATTCGGGGTTACAAACAAAAAAAGGCTTGCCTAAGAAACATAATTTTGACATAACAGTTATTAAATATATAAGTACCAACATAAAAAATTGGTTCAAGCACTGACGTGAAGTCAGGAGCATTTGCGCGCAGGTTCTATTGTCATTCACCTCTATTGGGCACTCTTAATCGAATTTATCATCGATATATACCGTTTTCTCAGCTTTTATAAGATTAAAATACATTTCATACCGTCTAGGATCACAGAATTTTTACTTCTGACATATATATTCTAATGGAATTGAAATTCGTTGAATATCTAATAATAAACGAAAAAACTTACGCCCCAAGTAATTTCAGGATACGATATTCTCGAAATTCCGCGAAAATTAGTGGGTCGGCATTCTACAAGTAATTAACGAGTTTAAAATTGGATCAGATTTATATATTTTGAGTTTAGAAGAAATAACAGTAAAATTTCAGATGAGTATAGCTCCAAAACAGTTTGGCTGATCATGCCAATTAACGAACTTAATAGACACATCTGGAAAATTTGTTTAAAATTTTATAGTGGTAAAGTACTTACAAAATTTCACATATGTCTTTATGTCGATATTATGGAAATATGATGTTTCAAAGTTTCAATAATACATCGTAAGTTATATGTATTCACAGAATGTGAACACAGAATCTGTCTGTGATCACTATTCATAAATGTCATCTTTTCTATCTATTAGAGATTGTCAATTCATAGTTGTTATTTTCTCTTGGAAAGCAAGTATTCGATTCTTGAATTTGTGAATATATACAAGACTGTTTTAATGTAGTTTATGGAGGCAATAGGAAAGGAGAACATAATGGAATCATCAAAAGAAATTACTGTTCGTTGGCCACTGAGGTTAATATTACCTTTTACTTCCTTAAGTAGTTGTAGTGAGACATGTTCCTATATACAGTATTTTCATAATGTTGCTAGCAAAAAAATACTGAAATATGGATCTACATTTATGTATCAATCATTTTTTCTTGAGTTAAGGTACATAATACAGAAAAGAATGTGTTAGTGGTATGGACTATTACATTTTAAATTATGAAAAGAGGATAGTATTTTATTAATATATTTTGAACTAAATATTAAAATAGTTCGTCGTTCATAATCCACTACCTACTCAAATATCGGGAATAAATGGACAATCTGCTATGATTGTCTCCAGCCTTGCTCTAGACATTTCGATGATACTTTCCTTAGGTATTTCGAGTTGTGAAAACTATGCACCGAGGGTTGCAACAACCCATTCCACGAGGTTGAACCTTTGCAGATTGCTCATTTAATCTTGATAAATAAATTTAATGACAATTTTTGAAGCATTGAGGCATTGAAGCATTGTAGATTGCCCTTTTTTATAAGATAATTTTTGAAGAATTTTTTTCAAACGACACTTTTTTAAAATTTAATTTCCTTCATGATGCATTTCTATCATAGGAATCCATTGATATAATTCTCAACTCTGAGGAACCAATATTTTCGGAGATATAATTTGTCTGTTTGAACAAGAGCGCCAAAAAGCTCCTGTCCACAGGGCTTGAACCAATTTTTTTAAGATTTGTTTTAAATTTCTTATACGATCCTCACGAAATTTTGCATGAATTTTCGCGCCGGCATTCCACTAATAATTAACATGTTCGAATTGGATCGGCTTCGTATTTTTCGAGTAATTGAGGAAATAATAACAAAATTCAGTTCATTTCAGTAATTAATAAGTTATTCGTTAAAATAATGATACTTCAAAGCAGCACTTTATACACATCGTATACATTCATAAAATGAAATAACAAGAAGTTAGTATAATATATCTGAATACCTAAAACAGCATATAGTAAATGCAGAGACAAAGACATCAAACTATATCTGTTACACTCATTAGAAAAGCAGTGCATATATTTAAATACACAAAAAAAATTGATTCTTGAACATAAGCACTCAAGTCATAACGAACAAATATGATTAAATTGCCGCGTCTTCAGACTGTGTTCCAGGCTCTCTATAGAGGGCTGTGATAGTCCGGAAAATTTTCTTTGGATCTACTTCTTCAATGTCCCTACTAGAATTCTCCGTTGGTGAAAAGCAGGCTGTAAATAAGTGTTCATTCGGGAAGAATCTTATTAATTGAATCAGAGAATTGTGTACTTCGATAAAAATATCTACCTGCTTTCTTATCCAAATACACAATTTCTTCAACATTTCACTGAAATGTTTATTCGGTTCAACAAGCGTTAGGTGTTACAAATCAGTGATATTGATTTATCATCGAATAAACCAGCACATTAGGCCCCTGATACCTCGTCAGTTCTTTTATGATTTTTCAATTTGATCATTAGCACTTAAGCTTCACAAATTTCACACTTGCCTAATCCGAATTGATGAAGATATTGTGTAAATTGCTAAAGAGACCGCGATTTCAAAAATCGAAAGCAAATAAACTCCTAATCCCTGGATGGACGTCGATGCAGCTTGCACCACTCGTCCCTCAATAAATCGCATTATAATGAAATCCAGACTCAATGGAGCCTGACCTGCTGATAGAGGGATTATGTCGAGGAGGGTCGAATGAGACTGGAAACAAACTGGTACATGGTGTGAATCTACGAAAGCGTGTTCTCTTATTTTCAATTATGTCTTCAAGAATAAGATCAACATTTTATGATCTCTTATGCATTTCCATAATCGTTATGTTTCCCAACAAGTCCCCATACAATTTAATTTGTCAATCTATAATATTATTGAAATTAGGATATTGCGGAGATGATATAATATAAATGAAAAAGATTAACGGATAATTCCGCAAAAGGAGCAGACAAAAAAGCATGATGTTGGTACTTACTGCTAATTGGCCTCTTCAGGACAAGGCAACCAAGAAAACTAGGGCTTCACACGGGACGAGAGTACGCGAGAATATAAAAAATCTCGTCTCGTTATCAGATGTCTCGTCTCATCTCGCTTAATTCTGAATAACGTAATAAATATTATAATATATAAACGAAATGGTAGATAACAATGAATAATTTTGTAAAGCTATATTTATTACGCTCTTGTACATGTACATAATTTTACAAATTTGAAACACTGTTAACTTCTACTTTTAAATTACTCGATGACCAAGAATTCAAATATATTCAAGCTTGCATCACATCATCATAGACAAAATATGTTGGTAATTCTAGTGCAAATTCTTCATATTCAATTGTTTTCTGTGGGTGTTGAAAAAGGTCGAGTCGTATATATTTGAAAAGTTAACTGTATGTATCTGTAGTAAATAAGACGATCTTTCAGGTATACACGTTTATTACTCAGTAGTTTATAGACACATATACTCAACCGAGAGTAAAATATCGAACTTAAAAAAAAACTCATTCAAACCTAAAATATAAAAATTTACGATAAGAAAAAGGTTAGTATAAGAAGTTTTAAGAACAGTTAACAAGTTGAAATAAAAATGTGAAAAACTTATTTTAATTTACAATAAAATACTTCACAGATAGTCACAAGAGTTGATATTCTGTAAAATATATTGATATCTATGCAGACCTTCTCTAATTTTTCATATAAAAATTGGTTCAAGCACTGACGTGAAGTCAGAAGCTTTTGCGCGTATGTTCAATTGTCCATACTTCTGTATTGGACACCCTTAATCGAATTTACCATGGTAAATTATGTTGTCCATTCTCCTGTATTGAACACTCTTAATTCGAATTTACCATGGTAAATTCGAATTAAGAGATAGGCGACTTGAAATCTTCAGGCCAGATTAAGCATCCGAAATCCGAATGCAACGGTTGAGTTCGTTAATTGGCATAACCGGCCAAACGATTTCCGAGTACTTATAGAAACTTGGTACGTAGTTGTAGAACACCGACACAAAGACTAGAAAATAATATATAATCGACCAAACGTTTTCGGAGTTATACCCATCTTAAATTTTGTTTTTATTTCCTCAATAACTCAAATTAGACGAATCCGATCCAATTCAAAACTGCCGACGCGTTAATGCTCACGAAATTTTGTCAAAATTGTATTCCTAAAAAAATGTTTTTTTCTTCAAAATTTTATATTTCAGAAACATTACGTCGAAAACCGCTGAAATTCCGCATATACCTTCGAGCCTCCATTTTACAATCGTGTACCGAATTTCAGCTCGATCGACTTCGAGTTCGCGTCATTGCCATTTAATTTTTTTTTTCTGCCTCTGAATGTTGTTGCGCCGTCTGGTTTAACAGTGTTCATGCGCAAAAATTTCATGCATAGCTGAATTCATCTATGAGGATCATCACTGGAACTATTAGATCTACACCTATTCATTGGTTTCCAGTTCTTTCAAACATTGTTCCGCCCCACATTCGCAGGCAGACTGCTGTTTTAAATTCTTGGAATAAGTTTCATTCTTTTCCGATTCTCTCCTTTATTCCAGGCAATAAGATTCCTAGATTGAAGTCATGTAATCCAGTATGGTCTAAATGTTTTCTCAATTCGAATAAAAGCGAAAAGGAAGTTTGGCGGTCTGAATGGATTTCTTGCGATTCCTTCAACAAAGATTTAATTTCTGATCCTTCAAAAAGAGTACCAGGGTTTGATCTTCCAAAGAAAATGTGGTTTATTCTGAATCGTTTAAAAACGGGTCATGGTCGTTGCATCAGCATGATTTTCGGATGGAACTCAGTTGAGAGACCTAGTCGTGAATGCGGGGATCCAGAGGAGACCATAGATCATTTAGTCAATAATTGTCCCATATATAAATTCCAGGATGATTTTAGGGCTATTCATAATGTCTTTTTTGGAATGGGTGGTGAATTTCAAATCTGTTTAACAAACCATGGAATATTCCATTTTGATTTTTTTCGTTTGCTCCTTTTGTCTTTTCCTTTTCCAGATTAAGTTCCGGGTACCTTGGAGAGAACTCTCAGCTTATTCAAGGAAGAATCAATAGTGTTGAAAAAGATGCCCTTCAATATTTAATATTTCAGCATATTTTGTAAACAATTTCAATTATCATAAATCACAACACTAACAGGGAGACAGGGTGTTTTTTGCTGAGGTTTTTCCCTAAGCTTTTGTATCCTACATCGAATTGTATGGTACCAAGGTTACGCTAACCTCTGCTTTTCACTTTTTTATATACATGCTTTATTGTTAGAAAAAAGAATGTAATGCTCAAAGTTCAAAAGAATATACAGGGTGAGTGTTTAACCACTGCAATAATTTTAACCAAAGATTCCTCTCATCAAATGAAACACTTTTTTCATTTAACATTTTTCCAAATTCAGCTCAGGTAAAAAGATACAGGCTGTTGAAATTTAAAAAAATAATCAGTTTTTATTTTGTAGCTTTGACATCCTTTTTTTGAATGAAATGAATGTTGGCGTAAAGTTTCCTATAACTATGATACATATTACCCAAATTTTAGTTATCTTCTACTTCTACTGGTTTTCTAGTTATGGACTCGTGGATTCATAAAACTAAACGAAATTAGCATAAAGGAAGCATATAAAGTTTTTATTGAGTCATTTCAAGAATATTCCATCGTTTTAGAACATTATATTATTCTTCATCATTTCTCCTTAAACGCACCGTTTTCGAGATATTCTTCATTGAATGTTTTAAAATGGAAAACTCCAGAAATTTCACAACTTTTATGGATCCGCCCCTGAGCGTTGGAATCCTGAACCAAGCTGTAAACCACGTTACCATGCCTTATTCTCGTCCACCAACAATGTCATAGATAATTTATATGCGGGAGTGTATTAGCACATTGTGAAATCTTTAAACGCTTGTAACTTTTTACCTGAGCCGAATCTGGAAAAATGGTAAATGAAAACAGTGTTTCATTTGATGAGAGGAATCTTTGGTTAAAATTAATGCAGTGGTCAAAGACTCACCCTGTATATATAATTTTTTTTTCATGTAAGAAAGCAGAGCATAACAAGTTGAGGAAAAGTTAAGTAGTAAGCAAGTTTTCAGAATAACGTGAAATGATTTCATTCTTAAATTCCTTCTTATTTTCAACATCCGGGTTAAACAAATAAGTGGTGAAAAAATTATAGATCAAGGTTTCCATACTTTCATATCAGAGTTGTCGAAATGACGGAATTGACGGAAAGAATGCATCGAACGTACAGACGACGGCATTTAAATTGCAATCTACTGACATGACTGACCAATGCCACCTTGTTTTCCAATTTCTGCGTTTATCAACTAGGAAGGTCCGAACTTCATGTACATACATTAAACGAAACTGGTTTTTACACTGTTCCCAAATATATCTCAATGTATCATCGTCAATAAGAAGATAATACAAAAATTCTGTAAAAGCACTGACGCGAAATCAGGATCTTTTGCGCGCATGTTCTATTGCATATTCACGCCTCACACACGACACGACACATACGAACTACTATGAACCTCCAAGCCGTATTTTATCGTTAACACATACAAGAATGCACTGGGCATATACTGAATTCAAAATTTAAAATAAATAAAATAGTAAATGGCTCCTTTCTGGGTATTCTCTCCCAAACTCTGAAAAATATCTAGAAAAAAAGAATTTTCTGAATTGCCTCTGCGTTAGAAATACAAGATTTAGGTCAAAATTGGTGCAAGCCCTGTGGACAGGAGCTTTCTGGCGCTCTTGTTCAAACAGACAAATTATATCTCCGAAAGTATTGGTTTCTCAGAGTTGATAATTATATTAATGTATTCTTATGATAGAACTGCATCATAAAGGAAATTCAATTCAAATAATAGTTTATTTATCAAGATTAAATGAGCAATCTGAGAATGAGAACTGCACCATGGAAGAAATCAAATTAAAGTACCTGAAATGATTTTGTGTATGAACACAGATCACATAATAAATCATAGATAGAATAATTATAGCTTTCTGTGAATACATAGAAGTACGAACCATTATTGAAATTTCGAAAAATCATATCTCCGAAAGTATTAGCTTGTTGGAGTTGAAAATGATATCAATAGATTTTCAGGTTGACACTGCATCTTAAAAAAAATTATTTCGAAATTTGTAAATTGAAAAAAATATGCCTATTTTAGCCAATAGCGAAATTAACCGAGATATTTATCTCGCTAACCTACTCTGAAAATTTCAAATGCCTAGCTCATTCCGTTCCAGAGTTATTGTAGAAACAAAATTTAAAAATTTTCAAAATTTTTTTTTTACACTTTACGGTAACCCGATCAATACAAAACTTCAGATGCGTCTAAATGTCATAATTCTACAATTTGATGCTAAATTTCAGATAGATCAAATAATCGGTTTCGGAAATATTCATAAAAAATATTTTTACTAAAAACGGCCATAACTCCGAAACCGCTTAATGATTTTCGCCCGTTAACGAACTCGTCCGAGATATTTACGCTCCAAACCTACCCTGCAAATTTCAATCCTCTAACTCCTTTCGCTCGAAAGTTATCGTGTTAACGGACGGCCGGACGCCCGGACAGAATCGATTTCGACCATGAATTCTTGATCAGTGAGTCGAACCAAATCGTTTGATACCATTTTCAGCCAAAAATTCTAAAATTACAAACATTTGGGCAAATTGTTAAGCACTCTGTTCCGAGGAACAAGAGCGCCAAAAACAATGTTTACAAACAATAACGAAACAACATCAACGATAAAACAACTATGTCCTGACGTTTCGGAGATTAGATCAACCTCCCCCGTCAGACACCAAGCGAACATCTATTATTATCAATCAATTATTTTTTGTTGACAGTTATTCTGAAATAATATTTTTGGCGCTCTTGTTCCACGGAACAGAATACTTATCAATTTGCCCAAATGTCTGTAATTTTGAAATTTTTGTCTGAAACGGTCGATTTTGTTCGACTCACTGACCAAGAATTCATGGTCGAAATTGATTCTGTCCGGTCGGACGTCCAACCGTCCGGTCGTTAACACGATAACTATCGAACGGAATGAGCTAGACAGTTGAAATTTTCAGAGTTGGTTTAGGAGATACATATCTCAGTTAAGTTCGTTATTGGGCAAAATTGGCCAGGTAGTTTCGGAGTAACACAATTTTTTTTTTTTTTTACATTATAAAACATTATAAAAAATAAATTTTTTTAAGAAACGCGCAAAATTTTACAGAATTTTTTGCGCGTTGACACTCTACAACTAATTACCAAGTATTAATTCGAGGGGATCTGATTTTTGACGCTCTTGTTCCTCGGAACAGGGTGCTTATCAATTTGCCCAAATATCTGTATTTCGAATTTTTGGTTGAAAATGGCCTCAATCGTTTTGGTTTGACTAACTGGTGAAGAATCTGTGGTCAAAATCGATTCTGTCCGTCCGTTAACACGATAACTCTCGAACAGAATGAGCTAGTCAGAAAATTTCGGGGTAGATTTGGGAGATAAATATCTCGGTAAAGTTCGTTATTGTCAAAGTCGGTTTCGAAGTAACGAAAAGAAATATTTTTTTACATCACAAATTTCAAACAATTTTTTTAAGATTCATCATAAGAATCCATTGATATCATTCTCAACATTAACAAACAAATTCTTTCGGAGATATGATTTTTCAAAATTTAAATAATTTATCGTAATTTTATGATTTCATAGAATTGTATGTAGAAAATAACTAATAGTTGGAAAATATGTATCATAGTTATAGGAAACTTAACGCCAACATTCATTTTATTCGAAAAAAGGATGTCAAAGCTACAAAATAAAAACTGATTTTTTTCAAAATTTCAACAGCCTGTATCTTTTTACCTGAGCTGAATTTGGAAAAATGTTAAATGAAAAAAGTGTTTCATTTGATGAGAGGAAACTTTGGTTAAAATTAATGCAGTGGTCAAAGACTCACCCTGTATATATATATGTATGGAAATCCAACATATGAGTTGAGTCATAGACTTACATTTTGAATTTGATTTTGTGTGATGCAGTTCTATCATAAGAATACTTTGATATGATTCCCAACTCGGAGAAACCAATACTTTCGGAGTTATGATTTGTCAAAGTTTGAACAAGAGCGCCAAAGCTCCCGCCCACAGGGCTCTCCCATATTTTTTAGTTATTGAGGAAACAATATTTCATTAACGAAATTATTGGTCACATTCGTGGCAACGGATGGCAGCCCTAAAGAATCGAATTGGATCTAGAATTGTTCTTCGATTAGTCGAACCTTATCCTTTGAGGTCATCTTCAACAAAAAATCGAAAATTACAGGTATTTGGGCAAAATGATAGCACGCTGTTCCAGCACTGACACGCATTAACTGTAATAAATAAATAAATAAACCACTTTATTCTCGAATCAATGTACCTAAAACAAATGCATGAAGAAGAACATGTCAAATCAGAACAAAATAATAGGAAAAATTATGCAGAAGTTGGACACTGCACAGTTTCCATTAGGAACATTGATATTTCCTTCTCGAATTCTTTAAAATCTTCAATTTGTGGGAATTTTCTTGGTAAAGGATTGAATAATGTGAGTTGTGAGAAGAACATAGTAAATATTATGCAAATATCCTCACTCAAGAAGTAATTAACTTACAGATATGATTTCACGAATATACGTATATGGGCGCTGGTATGCTGAACCCAAATTTTTCACCGTAATGCTCTAAAACGGATTGAGCAGACGAGAACTGGTTTCAAGTCAGAGTGGCGTGGATATACAGTGCAACTTGGAATAAATTCAGTAAATCAAAGATAGTTTTTTTGTTCTTAAGATGCTCGGACAGATCGATTAGCATTTTAAATTGCGCTCTTTTTGGTGTAAGAAAATATTATACAGAGTGTTGAGATATAGCGTCATCGATAGTTTTTGGCGGTCTTGTTCCTCGGAACAGAGTGCTTATCAATTTGCCCAAATGTCTTTAATTTTCGAATATTTTTATGAAAATGGTCTTAAATCACCAAAATGTAATTCTACGATAGTTGAAATGAATTTGGCTCTTTTTTAAAGGAAAGCAAGATGACACGTACGAATATGATCACAGATCATATAATAATTCAAAGATAGAATAATTATAGCCTTCTGTGGAAACATATGTAAGAGTTATTATTGAAATTTTGAAAAATCATATATCCGAAAGTATTAGCTTGTTGCAGTTGAAAATGGTATCGATGGATACTTGTGGTGAAACTGCATGTTAAAAAAAATTGAATTTGAAATTTGTGATGTAGGAAAAAAAAATTTTTTTTGTTGCTCCGAAACCATCACACTGATTTTGCCCAATTACGAACTCAACCGAGATATTTATCTCCCAAACCTACTCCGAAAATATCAACTGTCTAGCTCATTCCGTTCGAGAGTTATCGTCGAGACGGTCAGACGGCCGAACAGAATCGATTTCGACCAGGTAATCTTGATCAGTGAGTCGAACCAAATCGTGTTAGACCATTTTCAGCCAAAAATTCAAAAATGACAGACATTTGGCAAATTGATAAGCACTCTGTTCCGATGAACAAGAGCGCCAAAAAGGGTAAAAAAATGGTGTGACTCCTGCAGTGGGGAGTTAAGCCCACAAAAACCCGGTTTACAATGTCAAAGTTTTTTGGCGCGGTTTTATCACGGAGAATGTGTTAATATCACTGGCGATCGACTCGATAGTCTTCGATTCGAGGGATTTCATGGACATGCAGAGGTCTTGCCCGTTTATCTGCGGACGCATTGCTAACAAATCCGATGAGGGATTCTACGATCGGTGACTCATCTCTGTGTACTCTTCAGGAACTCCGAGCTGATGTAGATTCGATAACAGCGTCGTTGCTTCTTGAGTCAATTTCTGAAGCAAAAACATTTCAGATTTCGATGGTAAAATAAGGAATTTAAATAACAGAATGGCCCCCCAGAATAGTTTTATGTCAATTTCTCAGAACATTGATGCATATAACATATAAAATTTTATACACGGGGGTACTGAAGTATGATAAATCTGACACTGTTAGGCTTGTTTCACATGCATACGGTTCCATTCGGTTCGGTTCGTTTTCGGTTTCAACCGAAAACGAATGAAGGCCTTTCACACATATACGGTTCATATTAGGTTTTATGTTATCTTCCGACACGGGCTCACAATTCCAATTTTTCCGCGACGTCAGATTCATCAAAGCCATTCAAAATTGAACACATACATCTTTGATTGCATCCTACGTCTTTAATTGATCTTTATATTTCTCGGAAGTTTTGTCCTGCAGCACTGGTTTAGATTTACAGCAGAAATCAGTCGATCCACATTTGGTAAACCATCATTTTCTCATGAATACTGAGATAGCTACAATATCCCAAAAATATTTATGTTTATATTTCTATATTTGAACAATTCGGGAAATCTGCTCGATTTGAGGTTAAAACCACAGAAGGAGACAGAAAACATATGTAAATATTTATGAATTTGTGGTTAAAACCGAAACTAAACCGTATTTGTGTGAACGCCCCGGTTGATCTGTATTCCCTACACACGAATCCAAACCTGATAGAAACCTATTCGTGTCGAGGGAGTATTCGGTGCTGTACGGTTTCTATTCGGTACCGAATCTAAACCGGAGCACCGTTTCACACTTGTCGCCAGCGAACGAATTGAAACCGAAAACGAAACGAACCGAATGGAACCGTATGCATGTGAAACAAGCCTTATCCCGAAAAAAATTTTTGCGTATTTTATTTCTCCAAATTTATTATTTCATAGGAAAGACTGAGTTGTTTGTAAATTTTGTTTGTATCTTGCATTTTTTTCGTAAAATGAGTCGTTATTCAGTAAAACGGCATTATGTAACATCATGCATATCGGCGGAATTTATACTACATTAGTTTATATCGGGATTTGCACTACATTAGTTTATTTGTTTAAATCTAATAAAGCTTTACAAAGACAACTTGCAATTTATTGAATTTTATATTCATTTTCAAATATTTTCAAGAACACCACTTCAGGAAGATATGGAAGTCTAATGGTAGATCTTCTTTCTTCTGAGGATTCTAATCCAACAATAGTCATGCTATATCAGGACATAATAGCAAACGGTTGGAAATTCGCCCCCTACTATTGACTACAAATCCCGATATCCATGATGTTACATTATGCTGTTTTACTCGTAAACTCCTTATTTTTAGAAAAAATGCAAGAGACAACAAAATTTACAAACAACCCGGGCGTTCCTATGAAATAATAAATTTGGAGAAATAAAAATACGCTAACAAAGTTTTTGGGCTCTAAAGACAAGGAGTCCCAAAGAAATGTGTCTTAAGAGAGCGCCATGCCAAAAAGGATAACACTGTCAGATTTATCATATTTCTGAACTCCCGTCTATGAAATTTGGTATGTAATATGCACCAATGTTCTGGATATTGACATGAAACGATTGTGGGGGGGCAAATTCATAGGTCTGTAACTCTGGGGGGCCCATTTCACAAAAATAAAAATAAGGGTCCCCTAAATTTTCTTCAAGAATCTACTCTTAAATTTTGTTGCATATGTTTCGGGACACCCTGTATATGTATATTATCAATTTTACTTATTCGACACCGTTCTACCAGATTTTACGATCAATTTTTTAAATGTAATTTGAAAGTGGTTATAGAAATCAGTATTAGCTTGTTACAGTTTTTATGATGAACCTGCGTCTTAAAAAAAAATTTATTTGAAATTTGTGATTAAAAAAATTATTTTTCGTTACGCCGAAACCATTCCGATTTTGCCCAATATCGACCTTAACCGAGATATTTATCTCCCAAACCTTCTCTGAAAATGTCAAATGTCTAGCTCTTTCCATTCGAGAGTTATCATGTTAACGGCTATACAGGGTGAGTCTTTGACCACTGCATTAATTTTAACCAAAGATTCATCTCATCAACACTTTTTTCATTTAACATTATTCCAATTTCAGCTTAGGTAAAAAGATACAGGCTGTTGAAATTTTGAAAAAAAATCAGTTTTTATTTTGTAGCTTTGACATCCTTTTTTCGAATAATATGAATGTTGGCGTAAAGTTTCCTATAACTATGATACATATTTTCCAAATATTAGTTATTTTCTACTTCTACTGGTTTTCTAGTTATGGACTCGTGGATTCATAAAACTAAACGAAATTAGCATAAAGAAAGCATATAAAGTTTTTCTTGAGTCATTTCAAGAATATTCCATCGTTTTGGAACATAATATTATTCTTCATCATTACTCCTTAAACGCACCGTTTTCGAGATATTCTTCATTGAATGTTTTAAAATGGAAAACTCCAGAAATTTCACTACTTTTATGGATCCGTCCCTGAGCGTTGGAATCCCGAATCAAGCTGTAAACCACGTTACCATGCCTTATTCTCGTCCGCCAACAATGCCATCGATAATTTATATGCGAGAGTGTATTAGCACATTGTGAAATCTTTAAACGCTTGTAACTTTTTACCTGAGCCGAATCTGGAAAAATGGCAAATGAAGAAAGTGTTTCATTTGATGAGAGGAATCTTTGGTTAAAATTAATGCAGTGGTCAAAGACTCACCCTGTATAGACCGGCCAGACATAAACGATTTTAGAAAGGAATGACGCTTTAGGACAGCTAACCTACTAGTCTTTTCATCGTCGAATAAATGATTTTGACCACGGATTATTCATCAGCGGTTCGAACCAAATCGTTCAAGACCAATTTCATCCAAAAATTTTAAAATTACAGAAATTTGAGCAAATTGATAAGCACTATGTTCTGAGGAACAAGAGCGTCAAAAATAGGGTTGAATGTTCAATGGGTTTACGTGTTTATTCGAATGCATTTGAGATCATTTCCAAAATATGCTTGTTTGAAATTTTGTCCTTTATCTAACGGATTTCTAGTGATCATAAATTTCAGTAGTATACATTGTTACAAAGCAGTGACATATATTGATCATTAACTTAACTAAACGAACGCGCGGGAGCTTCAAATCTTGTCCGCTACTTTTAAGGAAAGCAAGACTTCAAAACGATAAACCAACTCGATGACTGATTTATGATCTGAATCGTCATTACACCTACATACTCAAAACTACAAAATTGAAAATTAAAATTACTGGCACCTCTACCAAATATGTGTTCCTGTTTGTTAATGCACTTCATACGAGTCGCCAAGTCGCTCCTTCTTCCCTCCTGACCGTGCTTATTCCATTTTCTTCATTATTGGTATATATTGAGGCATCTGAAGACCTGTTATTTAGTCGATCTGCTTTGATCGTCGCACCTTTTGCGGTCCCAGTGGTAGTGGTTCGCCTCTGCTCGATAATTATTGTCAACATGATCGAAATAGTGAGTAGCATCATTAATATTAATTTTGAAGCAACGATTTGATCGGTGACCTGAACAACTGTAGATTGATTTACCATGCTTGGAAGATGTCAATGACTATTAACACGATATATACAGCATACATTTTCTATATTCAAATTTATATTGACCCGAAACGCATTTCTGTGTCGAAAAATTTTAATTATTGATATTCAGAATCGTCATCTAACTAGGTATAACCTTACTAAAACTGTACTCAGGACATCATTCTGGTAATTTTGAGAGTATAGTTTATGATTTATATTGACAAAAAATTACTTATTGATGATTAACCCTATAAATTTTTTGACGCTCTTGTTCCTCGGAACAGAGTGCTTATCAATTTGACCAAATGTCTATAATTTTCGAATTTTTTTATGAAAATGGTCTTAAACGATTTGGTTCGACTTACTGATCAAGAATCCGTGGACGAAATCGATTCTGTCCGGCCAGCCCTCCGTTAACACGATAACTCTCGAACGGAATGAGCTAGACAGTTGAAATTTTCAGAGTAGGTTCAGGAGATAAATATCTCGGTTGAGTTCGTTATTGGGCAAAATCGGCCTCATAGTTTAGGAGTACAAATTTCAAATTCAGTTTATTTAAAAATGCAATTTCACCATAAGAATCCATTGATATCATTTTCAATTCCTGCAAACTTATAATTTCGGAGATATGATTTTTAAAAATTTCAATAATAAACCGTACTTCTATGTTTCCACAGAGTGCTGTACTTAATTATTCTATCTATGAATTATTATATGCTCTGCGTTATTACATGTCATCATATTTTCTCATGAGAGATATGTCAAAATTATTTCTGATTCGTTATTCTTGATATAAAATATCTCTCCTGTTCTACATAACAAAGTATGATTGAATATAAAATGACCAATGAAATAACCTATCGTAGAATTATGAGGATGAATGATATTATACTTTTAAGGTGATAATATAATGACCGTGGATAATCCATATGATGATGGAAATTTATTCTTTGGTAAGATATATATCAAATATATCAATATCAGGGTGAGTCTTTGACCACTGCATTAATTAATTCATTTACATTTTTCCAGATTCGGCTCAGGTAAAAAGTTACAAGCGTTTAAAGATTTCACAATGTGCTACTTCACTCCCGCATATAAATTATCTATGACATTGTTGGCGGACGAGAATAAGGCATGGTAACGTGGTTTATAGCTTGATTCGGGATTCCAACGCTCAGGGACGGATCCATAAAAGTAGTGAAATTTCTGGAGTTTTCCATTTTAAAACATTCAATTAAGAATATCTTGAAAACGACGCGTTTAAGGAGAAATGATGAAGAATAATATAATGTTCTAAAACGATGGGATATTCTTGAAATGATTCAAGAAAAACTTTATATGCTTTCTTTATGCTGATTTCGTTTAGTTTTATGAATCCACGAGTCCATAACTAGAAAACCAGTAGAAGTACAAAATAACTAATATTTGGAAAATATGTATCATAGTTATAGGAAACTTTACGCCAACATTCATTTTATTCGAAAAAAGGATGTCAAAGCTACAAAATAAAAACTGATTTTTTTTTCAAAATTTCATCAGCCTGTATCTTTTTACCTGAGCTGAATTTGGAAAAATGTTAAATGAAAAAAGTGTTTCATTTCATGAGAGGAATCTTTGGTTAAAATTAATGCAGTGGTCAAAGACTCACCCTGTATATCAAATTGGGTTCAGAATATCTCCAGTAAAAACAAAACTGCAGAACAGGCCTATTCGTGGCTTTGAGTTGTTCCGGGTTCGTTACCATCGCACAAATTATGGCTATCATACTGCGTTGTCACGTTTTCTTAGATTGGGTAATGAATATTGCAGTAAAGGTTTGGAATTTACTGGACAAACTTTGAGTTCATTTAGAATCAGTGTGGAAAGGCTGATTGTATAAGTGTTCCACTGTTGCTGTTGTACTACTGAAGTTGTTTATTTCTTGGTTTATGTTTATTGTAAGTGTAAATTTGTATTATATTTCATATATAAAAAGGGGATAACCCGTGTATGTATGATAATAAATAAAATATTGTCTAAGTTTTAATTGATATAATATAATTTTCAGAGTAGCTTTGAGCAATGCATATATCGGATAAGTTAATTATTGGGGAGAATCGGTCTGTTTGAATTAAATTTCTTTCATGATGCAGTTTTATCGTAAGAATCCATTTATATCATTCCCAGAGACCAACACTTTCGGAGATATGATTTGTCAAAGTTTGAACAAGAGTGCCAAAGCTCCTGTCCACAGGGCTTGAACCAATTTTTGTTAATACTTAATAATTTTAATAATATATTATGGGCAGTTTAGAAATATTTAGCTCTTGTTAAAGGCATGACTTTAGAATGAATTCGATATATTTTTCGGCCCTCTTGTTCCTCGTAACAAAGTGCTTATCAACTCAATGAAAAATTATATACGATTTACACTTATTTATTATTTATTATATAAATAAGTGTAAATCGTATATAATTTTTCATTGAGTTAATATGGATTTGCATCAAGTAAAAGCCACAAGCATTAAATTTTTAAGTGCTTATCAATTTGCCCAAATGCCAGTAATTTTCGAATTTTTTGATGAAAATGGTTATAAACGATTTGGTTCAACTGATTAAGAATCGATTCTGTCCGGCCAGTGTAACGAAAAAAAATTTTTTTTTACATTACAAATTTCAAATTCAATTTTTTTTATGTTGTAGTTTCATCATAAGAATCCTTTGTTATAATTTTAAACTCTAACATGCTAAGACTTTTGATTTTTCAAAATTTCAATAATAAATCGTTTTCACAGAATGCTATAATTATTCTAGCTTGAATTATTACATGATCTGTTCATTCATGTCATCTTATTTTCCTAGAAGACACATACCAAATTTATTTAAGTTGTCGTAGAAAGCTAAGTTTCAATTGATATAATATAATTTTCAAAGTGGATTTGAGGAATGAATATCTATTTTTTTGCTTGTTTTAAATTACGCTTTTTTTAATTTAATTCTTTCATGATGGTGTTTGTATCATAAGAATACATTGATATCATTCCCAACTCTGAGAAACCAATACTATTCGAGGGTGCTAGATTATTTTTGGCGCTCTTGTTCCTCGGAACAGAGTGCTTATCAATTTGCCCAAATGTCTGTAATTTTCGAATTTTTGGATGAACATAGTCTCAAACGTTTTGGTTCAACTCACTGATCAAGAATACGTGATTGAGATCGATTCTGTCCGGCCGGCCGGCCGTTAACACGATAACTCTCAAACGGAATGAGCTAGACAGTTAAAATTTTCAGAATAGGTTTGGGACATAAATATCTCAGCTAAGTTCGTTATTGGGCAATCCATTGATGTCATTTTCAACTCTAACAAGCTATTACATTCGGAGATATGATTTTTCAAAATTTCAATAAGAAATCGTACTTCTGTGTTTCCACAGAATGCGGTAATTATTCTATCTATGAATTATTATAATATGATCTGTGTTGATACATGTCAACTTATTTTCCTGAGACATGATATGTCAAATTTTGATATTTAATGCCCATGGTTAATCCATATGATGATGGGAATGATAATGGTAAGTTAATAATATTGAGTTCAGAAGATCTCCAGTAAAAACAAAACTGAAATATTGGCTAAAGTTTCAATTGATATAATATCATTTTCAGAGTGGATTTGAGGAAAAATATATCGTTCATCATTGAATTGAGGAACGAATATCTTGGATCAGTTCGTTGTTGGGTAGAATTGGTCTATTGGATTTGGATTAATAATTTTTGACACTATTGTTGAATTTAAATTATTGTATGATGTTTGAATTCAATTTCTGCTATTATGAAGTTCTATCATTAGAATCCATTGATTCAATTCCCAACTCTTACCAATACTTTCGAAGATATGATTTGTCAAAGTTTGAACAAGAGCGCCGAAGCTCCTGTCCACAGGGCTTGAACCAATTTTTAAATCTTTCGGTGAGAAGACTCAACACTTGCAGAATAGCAAGTCGACTTCTTCGAGATGCCACAGGTGCTTCCATTTCCCTAAGCACAATGGCGATACATACCATCCTTTTCGAGGAAACACAATTATTATAGTTTGGGGTGAAGTTTCGATGACAGAACTGACTTATTAGTTATTCCAAGAACATAGACGTCTCAGACATAATTATGTTGATAACGTTATCAACGGAGTAGTCCCACAATTTAACGTAGCAATTTGCTATATGAGAATAAAGGAAATTTTGTTATTATTGAAAGTAATTAATCATGTTTTTCAAGTTAATGTTTAAAGCAGCGTTTCTCAAACTGTGGGGCGCGCCCCCTAAGGGGGCGCATTTACATGATCGGGGGGTGCACAATAGATTGAAAATAAAAATATAAATATAAAATGCTAGAGATAGATTTAAGAAAATATTTATTCAAATTTTATTCAACAATGACAAAGGAACATTTTAAGGGCTACCTAATGGCAAAATGGCTTGTCTTAAGGCGCACAATTTCTCTAAATTGGGTTCCATGTTAGAGATGGCCACTCTGAGTTCATTTTCTATTTGCATATAAGCATATAAATTAGAGTGTGTCTCCTAAAAAAGGGATATCTATGGTAACAGAAATAAAAGAAGGCAGTCATTAAAAATATAATCAATGAAAAAAGAAGACATTTATAACCCAAATATAATCATATTTATTCTCTTACCTTGAACCCTAACTAATGTAAGTTGGAACAATAATCAAGGAGGAATCCCAGAGCCGGTTCATTTAAAATGTAATAAAATAAAAAACAGAATCCCACCAGCCGAAAATATTCTCAATAAATAATCCGACCAAGAAAACTATATCTGGAGAGGTCCCGTAAAAATCCGCTACTTTCTCGCGAAAGCCTCTTAATAATCGATAAAAAAATTCCGCCTTTCGTTTGTTCCACTGCCACATAATTCGCCTGCATTTTTAATTAATTTCGATTAAATTATATCTATAATTTATCAGCGACAAGAGCAAGGAACTCGTTTCGGCTGGTTATTATAAAGGTCGAGGCTTTTCGCATTTTTTTTAATTCTATTGAAATGTAGTATAACGTCCGATTTTTTATGCGAATATCATAAATCTTAAAGGATACAATATGTGGGAAATTTTTCCTGAAAAGCAGATCTGACACTATACTGTTAACGTTATGAATGATCCAACACATCAAATTGGTTAAAGTCGCCTACCTGCTCTCAATGTCGATTGAATGTTTACGTGAGAAATTATTGCCATTTGATTGGCATTTCAATAATCCAGACAGTAGCATTACGAAACGGGTCGGTATTTATCAATAAAGAAATATAAATATGTTTGTGTAGTAATAATTTACTTTTCCGTGAACCTTGCCATAATGACAATGTTTAACATTCACGATATTGCCCATTAATAACCCTTATTAACGCTCAATGTCTGTCCTATTAATGTATGATTGTCATGGGCAACTGCACATAGAAGTTATTCACAAGCAATCTGAATAACGTCACAATTTCACTAAAATATGTTTCAAATATTCAATCTAAAAGGCACCTCACACTAGCAAAAATTTTAAGATGTTGTCTTTGTGCAAAAATATTGATTTTGGAAAAATTTTGTGGGAAAAAATAGTCCACGACCTTTCAATATTTCGCAAAAAAAGAGGGAAAGTCCTGTGGAAAGGAGCTTTGGCACTCTTGTTCAAACTTTGACAAATCATATCTCGGAGTACCTATTGTATTTTCAGAGTTGGGAATGATATCAATGGATTCTTATGATAGAACTTCATCATGAAATAAATTAAATTTAAACATCATGAAATAATTTAAATTCAACAGAAGTGCCAAAAATCATTAATCCAAAACCAACAGACTAATTCTAGCCAATACCGAACTTATCCGAGATATTAATTCCTCATATCTCTCTGAAACTCTGAAAATTATATTATATCACTTGTAACCTAGCCAATATTCCAGTTTTGTTTTTACTGGAGATATTCTTAACCCAATTTGATTAACTGGCCAAAGTATATATTTTCATCATCATCATCATCATATGGATTATCCAAGAGCTATCTACGATATCTCAAGTTATTCCATTGGTCATTTTGCATTGGATCATACTTTGTTTGACATGTCTCTTATCTGTAGATGAGATGACAATGATGAAATGTATGAACACAGATGACATTCATAGATACGGACGTTAATTTTCGATACACCATTGTGTGAAATCATATAGAGTTAAGATATATCTCCGAAAGTATAAATTTGTTAGAGTTAAAAATGATATCATTGGATTCTTATGATTAAAGTCCATCTTAAAAAAATAGAATTCGGAATATGTAATCTAAAAAAAAATTTTTTTATTCGCTACTCCGAAACCATCCGGCCCAGATATTTATCTCCCATACTTACTCTGAAATTTTCAACTGCTCATTGCGTTCGAGAGTTATCGAGTCTTAAGCCGGACCGGCCGGACAGAATCGATTTTCATCAGTGAGTCGAACCAAATCGTTTGAGACCAATTTCATCCAAAAATTCGAAATTTAAAGACATTTGGGCAAATTGTTAATAAACACTCTGTTCCGAGGAACAGGACCGCCAAAAAAGTTCAATATTTTGCCAGTGTGAGGTGCCTTTAAAGTCTGTTTATCTAATTTAAATTAATTCTAAATTCAAATCAAGACACCATCATACCATACTATCAAATGTATCTATCTGCTTTCAGTTCAACATAGAACCTGTTTTTGTCAGTTTCTAGAATGAATTACGAAGAGAATTTGTCGGCGTTCTTCTGCGTCTGTTTTTTCCGACATTGCAGTGGATTTTTCAACCATCAGACGACTCGGTGGTTGGAAAGGAATTGAAAAATGAAGTAGAAACTGCTGAAAAGTTTTTGTGTGATAATGGTTCTTAAGTAACTGATGCTTCAACTTCACTTTCCACCAGCTCCACACATTCCTTAACGGATATAGTAAGCAACGATAACAATGTGAATTATTCAGATATTACATGTCTAATGCAGCCCATACACGCTCAATATTATTGTACAATGTGGGTTGCACAATATATTGACGGTGGACCCTAGACGGTCAATGTTAGTAAAAGGTTTCTTTCTAGGTTTTCACTCCCAAACTCTAAAAAATATCTATAAAATAAAAATAAATTAGATATTCTGCGATTTTCTTCTGCGTAAGAAACAGAAGCAATCATTCAAACAATGTTGCCTAACAAATAACAAAGAAACAACATCAACGAAGACACAACTATATCGTAACGTTTCGGAGTCTATATCAGACTCCTTCGTCAGGCGCTTAACGAAAATCTTTAGAATTATTTTGTTGATAGTTATTCAGAATATGGGCTGCATAATGCAGCCCATACGCGCTCAATATTTTTGTACAATATTTTGGTTTGTGCAATATAACTGATCGTGTGTAGGCGATATTGAAAGGTTGCGCAATAGTGGAATATATTGCACAACCATCAATATCGCCTTCATACAATACCATTTTTTGTTCCAACCAAAATATTGTACAATATTATTGACCGTCTAGGGGTCACCGTCAGTATATTGTGCAACCCACATTGCACAATAATATTAAACGTGTATGGGCCGCTTTAGATTCCGTATATTAATTTTTCCATTTGTTCCATCAGCATTGTTCCATAAATATATCGAAATGAATTTTTCATTCTGTCAAATTTGTCTATACGGAAAATAATCATTCTTTTCAGTCCAAAATTATTTCAATTCAAAATCTTTCAATCAACTCGTTGATTAACTTAGCAATGAATGATCTCGAACATTAATCACTGTTAAATCTCGATCGTTAATCGCTGTCATTAATGAACAAGTTGATTGAATAACTATTTAGTATTTATTTCCGTTTTTTTTCAAACGACACAGCAAACTTTCCCTACAATTTGCAACTAATTTGAGGGTACAATCTAAGGCTACAATCGTTAATGGGCATGATCAGCCGAATGTTTCTGATATCTTTCCGAAGATATTTCTATCTTTAATTCTTTTTCTTCAATATATCATGAAATCTTTAGAATAAAAAATGTATTATTTTATTTCATTTTATAGATATTTTTCAGAGTTTGGGAGAGAAAACCCAGAAAGAACCGTTTTATAATGGATATACCTCCCAAAGTATCCTTTCAAGTTGAATTTCATAAAAAGTAAAACCACTTTCGGAAATAATAAAACAAATTTTGGAAAAAGTACAACCAATTTCGGAAAAAGTAAAACCAATGTCGGAAAAGGTGAAACCAATTTCGGAATAATATATTCCGCTGAAGATAATTCTAGTATGTAAGATAATTCGTGGGATTGGAATAGGTTGGAAATGAGACACTAATTCATTCCTTCAAGCGACGTTTCGCAACTCTTTTGTTGCTTCTTCAAGATCTATAATATAGAGTACTTAATTAGAAACGGAATAAAAAACAACCTGAACATAGTATAGGATTACAAAACTTATTTTCTTACCTCGGAAGCAGTTAATGTCCCGTCAATTTTTCCATATATTATCATAAATTCTCGAAAAATCAAGAATATTGATGTTCTATTAATTTAAATGTCCGTTTCTAATTGAGTATTCTGTATTATAGAGCTTGAAGAAGCAACAAAACAGTTGCGAAACGTCGCTTTAAGGAATTAATGTGTCTCATTTCCAACCTACTCCTATTCCAATCCCACGAATTATCTTACATACCCATAGAAAGGAATACGAAAAGAAGTATAGTTAAATAATTCAAGTGTACTTCCCGAAAGCTGAGATTTAATATGTAGGCTGAGATGATCTGTAAATATATAATTTTCCCCCTCCGACCCCCTATAAAGCGCGGTGCTGTGACTAAAACTAGGATAAGTCCCAAAAGGTTAAGATTTTGTATGTAGGCTGGGATAAGCATACAAACAATATAAAAATTGGGAAATCTGTAGATGTAGGATTTGCAGAATTAGCACTTGTAGAGAGAGGCCATGTACAGTTAGGAGCTTGGCTCTTTATGAGATCTGATAACTTATTAAATGTGAAAGCTTCTTTTGAATTTTTGGCAACCAATTTTACATTAAATGTTTTTGGTGGGATTGATTTTTCAAGAATTTCGTTCACGTGAACTTCTTTCCCAAATCCTTATGACTAATCGCGACGTGAACGTGGAACAAGTGGAAATGTCGATTCAGATGTAATCATTAATTGAACTAAAATGAATTTGGGGAGGTACCTCTGCAAGACCTTTATCAAAGATATGTTTTCGAAGATAAATATCCGAATTAATTAATTATGTATGTAAAATTTTGTCTCTCTTCGGTAGGTAGACGAATATCACGTAATTTATGCGAATAGTTTTGTTGTCAGATCACTTCATTCATGCATGAATATTCTGGTTTTAGTTGATTGTGGACTGTGACTCGTTATAACACTACACGAGTAACTACACTTTTTTTTCAAAAAAAATGTTGTCGTCCGACATATGTTTCGGGAACGATATTCCCGTTTTCTGAAATGATACATTACCGAAGCTTGCTATACAGGGTGATTCACGAAGACCGTTCGTTAGAATATTTCAAAGAAAGACTCGAGGATAAACACTCGAAATGTTATAGTTAAGCTTTGGTAGGGGAGATGAATTCTTGGAAAAAATTTCAGATTACTTCGACATCCGGTTTCATCGGAAATTATACCTACTTTCATTTTTTAAATGTCATACCCAGTATCTCATTGATAATCAGATTACCCATTGAATTCTATATTGTTTTAATGCGTCACTTACATATTATTCTCAAAAAGTTCGTGTGAAATCTGAAAAACATCCTTTGAATTTTCTCAAATCGGGCTTCATTCCAATGTTAATAAGTTGTAGATTTTTGCATGAAAATTTCTAATATTCTAGCTTCTATCACAGGACATACCAATGCTTCTCCTTCGTTAATTAAAAATTCAATTAAACATACAGGGTGTTTCTGTTTCAAAGTCAAAGTCAGTCATGACAATAAACTCAAAACTCATTTTTTTATAGGTTAGCTGGAATCTAGTGTATTTTTCATAATACATACTTATTACTGCTCTGAAATGCTTATATCCCATGATATTCGGTAAGTAAAGCAGTAGTATGTATATCTACGTTAAAAAGTATGTAGTGTTTTTTTTATGATTCCAGCTGACCAATAAAAACGATGGGTTCTCATTTGAAAAAAAAAATAAATTTTGAGGTTTTTGTCATGACTGACTTTGACATTGAAATAGAAACACCCTGAATTTTTAATTAACGAAGGAGAAGCATTGGTATATCTTCTGATAGAAAAATCTAGAAGTTATTAACATTAGGTGAAGCCCTTTTTGAGAAAATTTAAAGGGTTTTTTCAGATTTCACGCGAATTTTCTGAAAATAATATTCAAGTGATCCATTAAAACAATGTAGAATTTAATGAGTAATCTGATTATTAATGGAAAAACTGGGTATCACATTTAAAAAACGAAAGTTGGTATCATTTCTGGTAAAACCGGAAGTCGAACGAATCTGAAATTTTTTCCAAGAATTAATCTCTCCTAACAAAGCTCAAGTATAAAATTTCAGGTTTTTATCTCTAGTCTTTCTTTGAAATATACTAACGAACTTTCTTATTTTACTTTAATTTGTTATATTTGCTGCATGAACCTAATGTTAATATCGATTCGCATCAGATTTGATTAACATCGTTTGAATCAGTTTATATATGGGGTGATTTTTCATTTGATTTTGTAATTCTCAAAATCTCAACTATTAATTACAGAAGGTTATAAATTTTATTTTCGGGGAACAGGAGCGTCAAAAATTGGTGATGGAAATGTTGAATATTAAAGTGTAGGTAAATTATACTTATAATTATTATAGGTATATTATTGCTCTTAGCTGAAAATATAATTTATTTATTTATTTATTTTTATTTATTATTAACCAAAATATTACATGAAGTTTCGAGGTGAACTGGTCACCCGTACAATATTAGATGTAATAGTCCTACAGAAGTAAACTTAGTTACTTGTACATAGGCTGGCCAACCTAAAACTAACTTAATTCTAATAAATCAAAAATTACACACTACTAGTCTCATAAACAAGGGGTTTTTTTAAATAATAATGAGAATACCAACTAATATTTTTCTATTATGAAACTTCTCAATTTCTTCTTTATTTTTGCTCTATCTGTCCTCAACAGTTTAAGACTATCTGTTAATGTGTTGAACACTTTTATAGCAACATAATAACTATTTTTCGTACCTATTCGTTTGTTTATTCTTGGTAACTGTAGGCTCTTATTCCTTGTATTGCTTCTAGAATTTTTGTACTTATCTTTCAACCCAAGATAATGTAATGATACTGCTTCTAAATGAAAGAGATGGCGTGGAGTTAGAGTATTGTAATGCGTCTGAGTATTATTTTTATTTATTATTTTTAGTATTTTTTTTTGAGTTCTTTGAATAAAGTTTAGGTTATTATCATAAGCTCCTCCCCAGGCAACTATTCCATAGTTCATTAGACTCTGAAAAAATGCATGATAAATTACCATCAAAGCATCAGTTGCCATAAACTTTTTAATTTTGGCAAAAATAAAAATCAGGTATCTAGTTTTCTTAACAATATAATCAATATGTTTTTCCCATCTCATATTAAAATCGAAGTATAAACCCAAGTATTTGTGATAATCTACCTTTTTCAGTATATGATGACCTATGTTGACATTTAAATTTTTTGGCACACTATCACAGTAGTTACCATATGTTATATATACAGTCTTTTCAAGATTTAGCGATAGTTTATTTTGTTTAAGCCAAATTACCACAGTTTCTAGATCTTTCATCAATCTCACCCGCGCCTTCTCCCACGTGTCATCACTCGAGATGATGACGGTGTCATCTGCGTAGGATAATATTGAATTTTCTGGCATATCTTTCAGTAAATCGTTCATGTAGAGAACGAAAAGTATAGGACCTAAAATTGTTCCTTGTGGAACACCGATAGATATTTCTCTGTAATTACTTGTAGCATTGTTTATCTTTACTCTCTGTTTTCTACCAGAAAGATAGCTTCTGAACAATTTTAGGGCATTGCCTCTTATGCCATATCTTTCTAATTTATTTAACAAGATTTCGTGATTTACTGTGTCGAAAGCTTTCGCCAAATCAAGAAAGGCTGTAATTATTGGTTTGCTCTTATCTAATTTTTTATAAATTATGTCGGTTATATGATTTAAGGCTTCCGTGGTTCCTCTGTTTCTTACAAAACCAAATTGTCTATCAGAGATTATATTAGATTCATCTAAAAATACAAAAAGTCTATTGAGTATAATTTTTTCAAAAATTTTGGCTAAGTTAGAAATGAGCGAAATTGGTCTGTAGTTTTTGATGCAAGTACTGTCTCCGGACTTGTAAACGGGCACCACTTCAGCCTTCTTTAATTCTACTGGCCACGTGCCTTCCTCAATACGTGCCATACACAATACATTAAGAATGTGCTGTAACGGCAAAACTATATGATTACTCATTGCCTTCAGCGCTGCAACACTAATTTTATCTACTCCGTTCGATTTTATTTTCATTTCTCTTATGATTTTGCTAATTTCATTACTATCTGTTGGATACAGAAAGATAGACTTACTATTTTGGTCAGGAAGTTTCAGTTCCCTGTCTCCATTGTTTACTATTTGATCACTTAATAATTCGCCAATAGTGCAGAAATATTCATTCATGACCTCAGCAATTTCTGCTTTGTTATCAATTTTTTTGTTATTTTCATATATATAATCTACTGTTTTATTTTGAACATTATTTTTACCCAATTTGTTTTTAATATTGTTCCACAACTGTCCTGAGTTGCCACCAATCTTTTTTATTTGTTCATTTTCAAATTTATATTTGGCATCTCTTATATTATAATATTATTTATTTATATTATAATTATATCTAACGGTGTCGATTCATTTTAATGAGAAAAACATAAATATATAGTATGTTTTGTAGCGTTTTTTAATTGCGATTTGGAGATCCACTCTGTAAAAATTAATTTGGTCCTTTATTTGGACGAGTGTTTTACTATTGAATAACAGGTATTCAATTCAATTATGAATTCGTGTAGTCTAGAATATATTCATATTAGCTTGAGGAACAACTTTTCTGATAATTGTAGGATTTTCAAATAGTTTGCATTCAAAGTCCCTGAAAATATGATCTTGAATTCCACTGCCCCAAGAACTCATTCAAAACAAGATATGAATTGCGGTACGATTTTATCTCAGATTTTTAATTACAGCCTCACAAGCTGATATTAAAGACGAAAATTATAACCTCTTCCTTTTCACGCAAATTGACATTTAATATATCTTGTGAGTAATGGGCGGTTTTTTATTATAAGCATACACACATCATTTGAAATCTGGTTTTTGATGATATATAGGCGTAAATAAAAGTGCTAAACCGGACGGGTACCTACCAACTTTCCTGGAGTTTCGAAGATGGCCTTGCCCTCGACGAACTAAATGTCTGCAAATATGCGGAAGCGATACCGATACATCGCCGCAGTCAGCCTTGCTTTTATGGGAAATTTGATTTCGAAGAAAGCAAATTTGAGTGTCCACAAAATAATTGTGACTTTCAATCTTTTCCTCGATTGCAAATTGCCTAAACAGGGTGAGTCTTTAAGTTGTGCATTAATTTTAACCATAGATTCTTCTCATCAAATAAAACACTTTTTTCATTTACCATTTTTTCAAATTCGGCACAGGAAAAAAAACAGGCTGTTGAAATTTGAAAAAAAAATTGTTTTTCTTTTGTAGTTTTGACATGGTTATTCAGAATTGAATGAATTTTGGTATGAAGTTTTCTATAACTATGGCACATAATCTCCAATTAACAGTTTTTCCCTACTTCTACAGGTTTCTTCGTTATAGACTCGCGAATTTTGAGTCATTTTTGAAATACTCGATCCTTTTTGAAAATAAAATTATTCCACATCATTTCTCCTAAAACGAACCGTTTTCAAGATATTCGTTATTGAATGTCATAAAATATGAAAAAAATTAGAGAAATTTACCTACTTTTATCGATCCGAACCTGGAATACACAGATGATCTGTTCGAATAAAGGCATAGACTATAGACTGATTATTGATTTCAAAGCTGACACTTGTCGAAATTCAATTCAATGTCGCGCTTGTTTCCAAATTGTTATAATTACTATCTTATTAAAACGGGATAAGGTATTATTATCTTTTGGGAAATAGATGAATTTAGAGGTTATGTTATAATAAATGTTAATAAAAGTTGGATATTGATATTATATTCATATTCAATTTCAATTAACATATGTAAGGAATGTGAAAATAGGCGGAGAAGATAATGTGGATAATTTTATAGTGACATTCAATGAAAATCAAGTTGGAGTCAGTTTTAATATACAGGAAGAGTTTTTGTCGAAAATGCAGCATAAAGATAATTTAAAACCATTTTAAAAGACTTCAGTGAGTATATAAGATTTCTCAGACAATTTCGTTGAATTTCGAGTATCAGATGATGGATCTTTCATATAATTATGCGATATTGAATTTTAAGTGTTTCTATGTTCAACACTTGAAGATAGTTCAGGGCTGGCTTTGCACATAATAAAAACTTTAAACGCTTATAACTTTTTACCTGAGCCGAATCTGGAAAAATGGTAAATGAAAGAAGTGTTTTATTTGATGAGAGGAATATATGGTTAAAATTAATGTATAACTTAAAGACTCCCTTGTATAATACGCTCGATCGTAGTATAATAATTATACTTCGATGCTCTCGAATTTTTGTGCAGAAATATCATGAAAGGAGATATCCTAGATTTTTCAAATAGAAAATATGGGCTTGTGATACATCGTTTGAAAGGTCGCATCATTCTCAATTCAGAATTATCACTTCAATGTTTATTGCAAAACTCAAAATAGAAAAAATAAAATCATGCCATGCCATGCGTACGAAAACTCGCTCCTTCGTCGCTCGTTTTCGAATTTCGCATTCGTGTTTGAATATCGGCCCATTCTGCAACTTGTTTTAGAATATACTATTCTTAGATCCCTATGAAAATTAATGTAATTTAAAAGACGATATTTCAAGGTCCTCTTTATAGCTTCTCAAGTTTAAATCAAACTAATTAATCAGATAAATTACCTTTGTCAAAGGAAAATCAAATGTAAATCTGCAATTGAGCAGACAGACACGTCCAATTAAGATTAAGTCCAATCCTTGAAGTTGAATACTTACGTAACACCATATTTCAGATTTTATTGGTTGTTTTTTTAAATGCATGATATCTGTCGATCGGGATTACTCTTGATTGACGTTTGCCATCTTAATCATGAGTAGATTTACATTTGAATAACGCTCCCAAATTAAGGAAATGCATTTTGAGAATGTGGGAAAGCCCTGTGGACAGGAGCTCTGGCACTCTTCTTCAAACTTTGACAATTCATCTCCGACATTATTGGTTTCTCAGAGTTATATCAATAGATTCTTATGATAGAACTATACCATAAAAGAAATTAAATTCAAAACATGGGTTCAAGCCCTGAGGACAGGAGCTTTCTGGCGCTCTAGTTCAAACAGACAAATTATATCTCCGAAAGTATTGGTTTCTCAGAGTTGGGAATTATATCAAGGTATTCTTATGATAGAACTGCATCATAAAGGAAATTCAATTCAAATAATAGTTTATTTATCAAGATTAAATGAGCAATCTGAGAATGAGAACTGCATCAAATTAAAATAGCTGAAATGAATTTGACTCTCTCTTATAGAACAGGATGTCATGTACGAGTATAAACATAGATCATATAATAAAGCTTAGATAGAATAATTATAACATTCTGTGAAAACATACGAGTACGATTCATTATTAAAATTTCGAAAAATCATATCTCCGGAAGTATTAGCTTGTTGGAGTTGAAAATGATATCAATGGATTTTTATGGTGAAACTGCATCTTGAATAAAAATTGAATTTGAAATTTGTTACTAAAAAAAAATATTTTTTTAGTTACTCCGCAACCATCTGGCCTATTTTGCCCAATAACGAACTTAACCGAGATATTCATCTCCCTAACCTACTCTGAAAATTTCAACTGCCTAGCTCATTCCGTTCGAGAGTTATTAATTGTAGAAACATTTTTTTTAATTTTCAAATTTTTTTTTAACACTTTGCGGTAACCTGGTCAATACAAAACTTTACATCCGTATAAAGGTCATGATGCTACAATTAGATGCTAAATTTCAGATAGATCGAGTGATCGGCTTCGGAAATATTCATAAAAAATGTTTTTACTAAAATTGGCCATAACTCCGAAACCGCTTCATGGATTTCGCCCATTAAAGAACTTGTCCGAGATATTTACGTTCCAAACTCATTTTGCAAATTTCAATCCTCTAACTCCTTTCGTTCGAGAGTTATCGTGCCTACGGCCGGCCGGACGGAATCGATTTCGACCTCGGATTCTTGATCAGTGAGTTGAACCAAATCGTTTGAGACCATTTTCAGCCAAAAATTCGAAAATTACAGACATTTGGCAAATTGATAAGCACTCAGTTCCGAGGAACTAGAGCGCCAAAAAGTGTTATCTAAAAAAAACAAGAGTGCCAAAAATTATCAATCCGAAACCAACTGACGATTCTACCCAATAACGAACTTATCCGAGATATTTATCTCCCAAACCTACTCTGAAAATTTCAACTGTCTAGCTCACTCCGTTCGAGAGTTATCGTGTTAACGGCCGGACCGACGGGACATAATCGATTTTGACCAAGGATTCTTGATCAGTGAGTCGAACCAAATCGTTTGAGACCATTTTCATCCAAAAGTTCGAAAAATTCAGACATTTGGGTAAATTGATAAGCACTCTGTCCCGAAAAACAACAGCGCCAAAAACCAGAGTTCACATCTCGAAATTTATATAGCTCTTCATCCATCTGAGCAACCAATTCTGGCTTGAATTCGATAGATTTCGTATCACTCATCTAAGAGTTGAAAATAAACAACATATGATGCATGGAAAAAACTTTATCTTTAGGGGGCTGTAACTAAGTAGGGGGCTCAAAAAAGAAAAGATTATATGAAAGAACCTACCCTATTTTTGGCGCTCTAGTTCCTCGGAACTGAGTACTTATCAATTTGCCCAAATGTCTGTAATTTTCGAATTTTTCGATGAAAATGGTCTTAAACGATTCGGTTCGACTCACTGATAAAAATCCGTGGTCGAAATTCATTCTGTCCGGCCGTCCGGCCGGCCGTAGGCACGATAACTCTCGAACGGAATGAGCTACAGTTGAAATTTTCAGAGTAGGTTTGGGAGATAAATATCTCGGCTAAGTTCGTTATTGGACAAAATCGGACAGATGGTTTCGGAGTAACAAAAAAAAAATTTTTTTTTACAAGGCAAATTCCAAATTAAATTTTTTTCAATAAGCTGTTTTACCATAAGAATCCAATGATATCATTTTTAACTCTAACAAGCTAATACTTTCGGAGATATGATTTTTCAAAATTTCAATAATAAATCGTATTTCAACGTTGTCACAGAATGATATTATTCTATGTATGAATTGTCATAATGTCAAATGATGTTCCTGAGACATGACATTATCTTAATAATCGAAGAATTGTGAGCGAAGTGAGAAAAATCTCAGTTGTTTGCTCCGAAATTAGGTTTTCTCAGAAAATTCTTACATTTCGGAACGGAACATGAAGTAAGAGATCTGAGAGTAGTGAGACTGCTTTTCATCCATAGACATAGATATAACTCTCGAACGGAATGAGGTAGGTAGTTGAAATTTTCAGAGTTGTTTAGGGAGATGAATATCTCGGTTAAGTTCGTTATTGGGCAAAATTGGCCAGATTTAATTTGATTTCTTCCATGGTGCAGTTCTCATTCTCATGTTTGCTCATTTAATCTTGATAAATAAACTATTATTTAAATTGAATTTCCTTTATGATGCAGTTCTATCATATGAATACATTGATATAATTCCCAACTCTGAGAAACCAATACTTTCGGAGATATAATTTGTCTGTTTGAACTAGAGCGCCAGAAAGCTCCTGTCCACAGAGCTTGAACCCATTTTGACAAGGAATCACCCCCTAAATTTTTTCATATAGGTACACCTGTATAGGAACAATTTTCTCCACCTTTTCAATTTGATGTGATTTCAATGTATTTTTTCTTCATTCCAGAGGATAATATTCTTCACATCTCTATATTCAACTTGCCTCAGTTTCCACCCATACTCCAATGGCTTCAGCACCAATCTATATAACCAAGAATATGGCCCATTCAGCTACGCGAACCAAATTCCTTACAATACTTACATACCAAGTTTTCCAGAGCTCGATTTGAATTTCTACCTGTCGCAGCAGCAACCTCTTAACTTAATAGCGGAAACACCACAAATAATTGGCACCACATTCTCCATTCTTCCAATGTTCGCTGTGTCGAAAGATAATGTAAATATGGTTTCAAGTGCGAATATAGTGGGTGTGTCGCAGAAAAAACCGATGTTGACGATCAGAACAGAATCTAATTCTCTTCTCCAATGCGTACCAGGAGTGAAAATAGTATTAGAGCAACCGATATGGATCTACGCATTAAAAAAAACAAGCATTGTTTTTCCATCAGAAGTCTTGATCAACCATGGCGGCTACAGAATTCCTCTTAAAGTAGGTGCAGTCCTGGCGCCAGTCACTCAAGAATCGTTCTTCTACAATCAAGTTCCGGTTGAGGTACGAGTTGTTTACGCTGTTCCTGTTCCTACGAAACCTATCAGCGTAGAAACTGTTACAACGACAGAGCAAGATCGAAATACGATAGTAGATACCGTTGATAATCAGTCCGTAGTGGTTAATAGTGATGATAAGTTTGAAGAAGAACAAGGGTCTGCGCTGCTAGAAAATCCTAAGAATGTAACTGTCCTAGAGTTTCCAAATACGGTGGCCTTACCATCGCTTCCAGTTGCTGATGAAGATGAAGAGTTAGGTGAGTACAATTAATTTTTGACTCTTCGAGTGAAACTTGTATAATGAGGTGAACTGTGCCTAATTGCAAATAATACCTAACAAGACACACGGTGAAATATTTATTGATTATAACCATCAACAAATATTCCGCGTGGCTGGGCTAGATCACCTCATCGCTCAGTGTTCCCCAAAGAGGAGACTATCATTCAGGAGCAGACACAGACCCAGGGTTTCATGGTTATTACCAATCATCAGTGTAACTTAGCCCAACACTGAATAAATACTGCCGGCGTTCTAGGCAACTTATATCCATAGGACGAGAACTGGTAGGGAAAGAACCCCACCAGCGCCACCTATGGAGAATCCATGCAAACTCCGACCCTCTGCGATGAAGAAACCTTGAGCGATGTTCAGCAACGTCCATTCTTTTGCCGTAAGAGGGTCAAGGAATGGCGAAGCCATGTACCGTGAAGCGACCTTTACGGACTGAAAACGCCCGGTTCAATTTGGTCAGATCAACCAAAAACGGTAGATGGCTTCGCCATTCCTTGACCCTCTTACGGCAAGAGAATGAACATCGCTCAAGGTTTCTTCATCGCAGAGGGTCGGAGTTCGTATGGATTCTCCACTGGTGGGGTGCTTTTCCCACCATGTGTACCCTGGTACACATTCCTGTTGCAGTAAATTCAATATTCAGTAGTTTTCGGCACAATGTGTGTAGCCGGCAAAAAATAATATTCATCATAATATAGCGTTATCCCAAAGCGGGTAGCTCTCTAGATGTTTCAGTTTTTTCGACTGGATTATGTCATAAAACAAACCATCTGGTACTAATTTGAGCTGTTTCTCACTGTCGAGCGGCATTTTATAAAGCTTTCATTTCTATTGAATTTAGCAACGTAATTATGTGAGTACGCAATTTGCCCCTTTCTTTTAATAATAGATGTAGATAAGTTTGAATTTCGGAAAACAAGTTTTGATGTTTGTGCTTCCGGGTTTCTTGCAAATGGGCAGTTCTATGGATGGAGTATCAAAGGACGGGCCTAAGGAAGGAGGGGGGGGGGAATTATTATTATAATTTTCTCTCCGAAAGCATTATTTTGTTGGATTTGAGATTGATACATAAATTGTAGGTAATTATATCAATATAAACTTTTCAGAGTGTCACATGTCTAATATTCCCTCTATGAATTTCTCGAATTGTTCTATGGGGAGCATAAATATAAATATATCGAAATGAACATAGAAATTTATATTATGATAAATGTATCTATTATGCAAAATATATAATTATTTTAATCAAGTATTTATTCTCAATTTATAATAAGGTCGACGGAAAAATCTTGTTATCAACTCGTTTATTAATCGTTGTCATTGCACTTGTTATTTCAAGAGTATCGTTCTTTCATTTCGAATATAAAACCCTGAAAGTTCTAAATAACAGTTTCCCGAATAATTTAGAAATCTCATTTAGAATATCTTTCATTTCAGTAAATCGGAATCCACCTCAAGTGTTAGCCCCTGCCGGAATAGTTCAATCAACCCAGCCCGAAATATCTATGGAACCTTTCCACAACTCAAAGGAATCCCCTGTTTTAACACAACTCAAGCAGGAAAAATTGAAGCAAAAACTGAAGATAAGAGAAGTAGAAGATATCAAAAAGCAAAACGATACAAATTCAGAAACTGAAGATGTATGAAATGTAGATAAATTATTTATTGTTAATAGATTTCCTAAAAATTCAAGTGTTTTTTTGTTGTTTTTAAATTTTCTGGGGAAAATTCACCATATATTCGAAGTAAATAAAACTTGCTTATGATTTGAGAGGGATTGGTCTTCAACAAGGGCGTAGCCAGGGGGGGGGGGGGTTTAACCCCCCCCCCCCTCCGGAAGTGTTATTTATCTCTTAAAAAAAAAAGGTTGCTGCAGAAAGTGACCCTTACACCCCCAAAACCCCCCCCCCCGAAATTAATTCCTATTTCAAAACCCCCCCCGATATTAATTCCTGGCTACGCCCTTGGTCTTCAACGCTCACATCGTCAGGTGAGTATAGATGTCTATTAGGATGGCCTTATACAGCCGGAATGTCTCTCTGAGATCATATTATTAATTATGAAAACAAGGAATTGCATACTTATTATAACTATTCTCCTCACACAATCGGATTTAGAGTATTAAATTCATTTTCAAATTTTGCAAGCTTCCAGAATTCAGATTATGAATTAGGAATAACCAGGGCGTAGCCAGGGGGGTTTTGGGGGTTCAAACCCCCCCGAAATGTTATTTTTTTCTTAAAAACAAAAATACTTGCTACTGAAAGCGACCCTGCTCTTATAAAGTCAATTGCCAAAATTTCAATTAATTTTCGTTTTGTTGTGAACAATTTACTTAAGTGAAAAATTATAAAGCTTCAATTTATAATATTACTATTGATCCATTTTATTATGATCAGAAACTACTCAAAAATGATTTTTAATAATTATTATCTCCTATTGTTTAAAAAATTGTCATAAACCAATGCGTTGCTAATCAGATAATTTAAAATTCCCTTTTGAAACGTAATTGAAGCTTTATAATTTTTCACTTAAGTAAATTGTTAATAACAAAACGAAAATTGGCAATTTTTCCAACGGGAATCTATTCCGAGACCTTCGAAAAATAGCTCCACGAAAGGAAAAAATTCTCAGATTAATAGTTTAAAAATTATCGCACTTGCAATGTTAATGTTCGTGCTACAAAAAATTGTTCTAACTAATGGTTAACTAATTGAAAAGTAGCGATAAACATTTTTGGACCATGGATTATTGTTCAGTGATCTATTCTGCAGACGCTTTGAATTTTTTAAAAATTTTATTTTCATATTCAATATGTTTAAATAATATTAATTCATGAAAGGTCCGAATGGGAAGAGGCTTACGCAAGCGGGAGTAATCGTTTTTGGGAGTATTTTCAACCCTCTGGGAAAATTATAAATATTGTTCCTAGTTCCGGGAGTTGGGACTTTTTTTAGGAAATTTCCTCATCTTCTTAAATCTTTTTTTCAAATTTGAATTGTCTCAGACAGTTTTTGAGATATTGGCAAAAAACCAAAGCTATATTTATTTTTTGCTCACGTAATTGTTTATAACTATTGCAATTTTTACGAGCGGCCTTAGCATTTTCTCAAAAACTATCTAAATATGCTATTCCGAATCGAATGACACCTCAATCATAATTTCCGCAGAATACGCAAACAGTTTCACCTCAAAAGCACTTGGTGACTGCACTAAGTGCTACTTGAAACGATTGTGCTTAGAAACATGAAGCTTGAACGTAGAATAGTTTATTCTAAAAAAACAAGATGTAGAATGAGCACCTATTCAAACACGAATGCGAAATTCGAAAACGAGCGACGAAGGAGCAAGTTTTCGAAGGCATGAGTGTTGGAATAGCCTTCTGCAACGAGTATTAGACGATATTTTCTCTATTTCAGTCAAGTTTTGTAAAAAAAATGTTGAAATTCAATGAAAAATTCGGACTATACATCCTAGTGACTTTTGTATTGTATCTTGGCAGTTGGTGTGACTGTTACGAAAGTTGACAGATTACGGAAATTGAATCGTACGTAGTGCGTGGAGATCAGATTTAAAACAGTTTCCTAATAACAGGAATTATTCAAAATTAGCAAGAAGGAAATATCTAGTACCTTATTTTTTAATGAAAATAAATCTTTTCTTCTCAACAATTATTTCACTACATCCAGATTATATTATATTGACAATTGACGTGTGTTGAAATTTGATAGGATATCGAATGTCAGTGCTGACTACCACAAAACGAAAAATATAACTAGAAACAATGCGGGAATGAGTTCATTCCAGCACTGTTTTCAGTGCTGGAATGGACCAGCACTGAAAACAGTGCTGGAATGGACTCATTACGATACTGAAATAGAGAAAAACCTATTCTATAGATTTACGTTGGGTTGGGTTTCACAAAACTTTGGCAGCTCTTAGTTGCCAAGTTTAATTCTATGTGTCAATTTCCACATTTCCAGTTAATTTTTGATGCAACTACCGAATTAAATCCACAATTAAGCTTATCGAAGCTTCGTGAAACCCGCCACAAGACTCATAATTTGGGCCCAACTGAGTAACTGACATATTGATTTATCTTATCTTATTATGAGCTCCAGAAATCTGCCTCCTCTCTACATAAGTACTATAATTCGGTGAAAGATTCGAAAAACCGAACTACCTTTCAAATTTTATATCATCTGCAGTTACTCCATGATGATTCCAAATGCAAAATTGAATGACATTTAACCCTGAGCTACCCTTTTATCAATAAAAATTTCATTTTTATTGAAAAAGGATAGAATACTTATACACAGGGTGTTTGGCAGAACGTTGAACATAGGAAAATGGAGCATAGGTGGGGTCATCTGCTACTCACTCAGCCCTAATTTATTTGTCCCTGGCACCCTGGATATTTAAAAAATTTTTTTGCTTTCTTCTAGTTTCACCACTT
Organism: Halyzia sedecimguttata; assembly: GCA_937662695.2. Classification (NCBI taxonomy): domain Eukaryota; kingdom Metazoa; phylum Arthropoda; class Insecta; order Coleoptera; family Coccinellidae; genus Halyzia; species Halyzia sedecimguttata. The sequence continues at coordinate 99,164,498 of OW569413.2, read as the reverse complement.
TCTTAACTTTGAAGTGTAATTTTTATTAAAAGTGGGTCAAACAGGCAAAATTTCTGTTTTTTTTTAACTTGAGTCCTGAAACTTACAATTACTTACTTAAAATTATGAAATAACTCTTAAAGGTTTTGTTTTCATAAAAGCAATTACATACCATTAGAAAGGTTGCACACTAGGGATGTTTTGCTACAATTGGAACTCCTCAATCAATTTTTTTTTTAATGCAAGTTGAACTTAAAATTTAAGTATTTTTTACATTTTTCTGTAAGTTTGAGGACTCGTAACTTTTTTTCTAGCTAACATCTGAATGAAGCAATAATTTTATAAGAATCTGCCAACATTAAAGATTAAAAAAAATATTTGTATATACTGGGTGAGTCTTTGACCACTGCATTAATTTTAACCAAAGATTTCTCTCATCAAATGAAACAGTTTTTTCATTTACCATTTTTCCAAATTCGGCTCAGCTAAAAAGTTACAAGCGTTTAAAGATTTCACAATGTGCTAATACACTCCCGCATATAAATTATCTATGACATTGTTGGCGGACGAGAATAAGGCATGGTAACGTGGTTTACAGCTTGATTCGGGATTCCAACGCTCAGGGACGGATCCATAAAAGTAGTGAAATTTCTGGAGTTTTCCATTTTAAAACATTCAATGAAAAATATCTCGAAAACGGTGCGTTTAAGGAGAAATGATGAAGAATAATATAATGTTCTAAAACGATGGAATATTCTTGAAATGACTCAAGAAAAACTTTATATGCTTTCTTTATGCTAATTTCGTTTAGTTTTATGAATCCACGAGTCCATAACTAGAAAACCAGTAGAAGTAGAAAATAACTAATATTTGGAAAATATGTATCATAGTTATAGGAAACTTTACGCCAACATTCATTTAATTCGAAAAAAGGATGTCAAAGCTACAAACTAAAAACTGATTTTTTTTCAAAATTTCAACTGCCTGTATATCTTTTTACCTGAGCTGAATTTGGAAAAATGTTAAATGAAAAAAGTGTTTCATTTGATGAGAGGAATCTTTGGTTAAAATTAATGCAGTGGTCAAAGACTCACCCTGTATATTGCCTGTTGGACCCATTTTTCATGAGAATTACACTTTAAAGTTAAGAAAATAAATTAAGGCTGAATAAGTAGCAGATGACCCCACCTATCCACCATTTTCGTATGTTCAACGTTTTGAACAGTATGAACCCAAATTAGTTCCCGTATTTTCATTTTATTTTTTACCCCAATATTCATTTCGACCATTTTTAGTTATTATTTAATTCGAAATAATACATCTGTATGGGGAATTTTTTATTAAATTTTTCTCAATTTCACCGATACATAATATTGAATGTTGACAAACAGATATTTCACCAATCCAGTTTGTTCCCAATACATGACTAATAATTACACATACTATGCTTCCTTTCAACATTTTATATTCATTTATATATAGTATATATACACAAAGAGATATTATCACGACCCAAATGTACAATGGCCAAAGGCACAAATTGGCAGTGGAAACAGCAAGCAACATGAACAAACTAACCTCGATACAAGAATGAAGATATCAAGCAATGAATTAGATTTAATTAAAAGTGCAAACGGAATATGACTCTTTCACAATATATTTTTTGATAGACCCCTTCAACAACTACCAGCAATGAAAAAAATCAAAGATTTGTCGGACTGAATAACTAATGCCTAAATACCACTAGTGGTCAATAGTAAACCGCAGCAGCTTGAATACCGACAATTTAAATAAAGAAGTGATTTAAAATATTCTAAAAGTAACATTTCACATTCAAAAACTGTTCTGAAAAAAATTAAAATTAAACTCAGTTATATTTCTTATATACAATAATTCGAGGAGACTAGACCAATCAAAATTGCTGTACAAAAGCCAATTAATATTTTATTGAGAACTCTAATAAAAATATTCAAAGGAATAACCAAATAATTCAGTCCATAAAGATAGGATTTCCAAGATATTTTGAGATCTAAAAAATTAAAATATGGCAAAGATTTCATGGAGTTTTAATGTAATCTCCAAATTATACATTAATTATTGCAACTAAAATCATATATTACATAAATAAATTTTCTATCGATAATGAAAAATATACTACATCAAATCAAACTCTGGAAGACGAAACAGGATTTACTATTTAACAGATTCAAAATAAAGTTGTGAGTAATTTTCAACTTATTAACATATTCATAAACAGAAAAAATCTATGTAGCGTATTTAAATAGGCAAAACAATCGACAAAACAACGGTATCATTAATGCTTGCTATACCTTTGTAAGCTGCCATTTAACTATTAATGCGATATGGCTTTGCATTTTCTATAATTTATTCAAGTTTCATATACAATTTCTATATAATATCTCCGAACAGATAACAAATTTATTCAGCATCTTCTAGAGAGTTTCGAATTAATTACCATGAATATGTTGTCCTAAACTTCTTCATTAATTCTATACATACACACTCACTGTCCTTTTCTTTAAATGCATATCTAAAGTCCTTTGGAATAATCAATTAACCTATATTTTTTCAACTACAAGTTCTCAATGTCAACTGTTGGAGTTCTTCTTTTTTCCTTGCTCTTTCACAAATGATTCAGGTTCGGTCTTTTTCCCTTTAGCCTGTGCAAGCATGGTAACCAACTTCTTTGGAGAATCACCCACTATCCAACCATGTTGTACAGGTCTTTCTTCGTCATATTCATCCTCCGGATCATCTCGTATGGACTTGACTTCAATCAAATCGTGAAGTTCATCTTCACTGGAACTGGACCAATGATAGAGAGGATGAGCTGCAGTCCTCTTTCGACGGTTGGACTGAACTGATGAATCAAATATTTCATTTGACGTTGTAGATTCCTTGATAGATTCTTTCTTCTTCAAAATTTTAGGTTTAGTTTTTGGTTTTCTAATTCTCTCACATGTTGAGTTTTTCGGAGGATTTTCTCTTAAAATAGTAGGCAATTTCCCAGTTTCTTCTTGTTCGTCAATTGCGTCTTTAGGTATAGGTATATCAGACTTTTCAGAAAGTTCTTGAAGATGATTTTCAAGAAATGTTTCAAAGGCGGACTCATCAGAGCTCCAATATTCGACCAACACATTCTGTTTACCACTAGTACATTTCCTTTGACTCTTTCTGCTAGCTACTCCAATGCATTCTTTCAGTTCTTGTTCCAAGTTAATGCTGTTATCTTCTTCTCTTGCATTCTTTCTACCAGGTCTCTTTTTGACAATTTTATTCAATCCAAACTCGTCATCTGTTGAATCTGAATTCGATCGTTGCCTTTTTTTACATTTCATTTTTAATTTCTTTCTCATGCCTGTATTTTTACAATCTGCTTTACTAGGACTTCCAGACTTTTTAGGTTGTTCTATCGGTTTGTCCAAAAGTTTATCAAAAAGATAGTTCATTTCTTCTTCTGTCATTTTAGGTTTTTTGAATTCTTCTTCAGTTTTTGGTGCACAACTCAAGACATAATTTTCTACCAATTCATTATGATCTATAGGTGGTATATCCCTGATCTCTTCGTCCAATTTAGGTTTCACGGCATTCTTGAAAATACGACCCATAATCATATGCTTTTTCTTTGTGATGCATTCGTTTGTTTTTTTACCAGAAAGATTAGATGATGAAGAACTAGACATAGTTTGAACTTCATAGTTATTTTCAATTCTAATATCACTCTTGGCGATTTCAGTTCCCTTAGCTCGAAAAGATTTGAAATCGGGTTTAGCAAAAACGTCTGTGTTATCCTGTGTTTCCTCAAAATCATAAACATCAGTGATTTTATCAGTTAAAGATTTTTTAGGCATATTTGATTTTGTTTCCTCTGTATCTTTTGATGGAGGTTTCTTATTCACCTTGAAGATAAATCTGTCATCAATCTGTGGTTTGTTTTTCACAGGCTTCGATTTTCTCCTAGGAGTTTTCGGAGATAAAAATTGTTTCTCTAAAGACGCTTTCGGCGAAACATTTTTTTCTGATTTTTTCGGTATAAATCGCTTTTTCAGGTTTTCCAAGTTAAGGTCATCAGTTGGAATTGACACTTTTAGACCTTCAAATATTTTGAGTGCACCCTTTGTTGGCATTTTTGAAGAGGGATTATTTGGAATTTCTTCTCTTTTATTGGCGATGTTGATTACTAAAGTGGATTTTCTGAAATAGATATGAATAACTTCAAACACCAACCACAAAATAGAGCAATTAAATATATATGAGGACATTCCCACAAGTACCTGACCCGACACATAGGGGTCATTGTTGTTTAAAAAGGATGGCTATGATAGAAATTACCAACCGTATAAAGTTTAAGTTTGATCACACTAAGTAGCTTAGCAGCCATCAATAGTGACTGCCCTCAGAGAATTTGTAAAGGTGTAAAGAAAATTGGTTATCGGGGAGTCACAAGTCAACAAGTAAAATGCAAACCTATTGCAGCAGTAAGTAATCAAAATCAAGAAAAATGGTTGTATTCGACGAAAAAGAATGGGGTATTTTCTGCAAAATTGGCTTGATGGTAGATGATTTTTTGTGAACAATAAACCGGTAAACTCACTATAAATAGATAATTGAATCTTTAAAGGATAGATTTTCTGTGAAGACAACTTTCAAGTTTAGTATTTACTAAAACCAACAAATTTATTAAAACTAATTGTTTGCTAACACAGTACTCAACTGGTAGATAGATATGTATTAGCAAGATTTAAAAGAAACTCACCTCTTCTTTGTTGGATACGGTTTTACAGCATCTGTAGCAACAAAATTGTTGAACTTTGTTGAATGGAAAGAGCCTTCATTATTACCAATATATTTCTCATTGTCACTAAAATTGAAGAAGTTTTCTACATTTTTGACCGGTTTACCATTCTTATTAATTTCCCAGCTCGAAGAAATAGTGTTTGAATTTGATGTATCCCCAAAACTATCTCCGAGAGGTGTTGCTCTTCTAGAATAATCGGAACTATCTTCTGTTACTTTGGAAACTATGTTTTTCGACTCCAACACATCTGGTTCCTCGGTCATTTTAATGGAGACATTATTCAATAAAGAATTTCTGTTAGATTTTTTAGAGAAGTTTGATACTTCCGACCCACTTTTAAGTAAGCTACAACATTCAAGGAAAAGTTCTTCATCTCGATTCAATACTTTTCTGGATTTCACATCTTCCGAGTTTCTCAGATTTATACTGTCTTCTGATATATCTTCCATTTGGGGGGGTTTCAAGAAATCCTCAGCTTTACTTGTTCTTCCTGTTTCGTCATCTAGATCAAGATCATTAGGAAACACAAAGTTTGTCGAGTCTTCTAACTTGGAACTAAACACACTGACAGGAGAATCTGGACCAATACTATTTCCCAAGGAGTGATACGAAGATGTAGAAACATCATTTGCACAATCGAAACCAACAATATTTTGTAATAATGTGATTTGTTTCTCTAAAATGACACCTGTGTTGTTGGAGATATTTGATTCATAAGGATTCGCATCCATGTTGTCTGAAATATTTGGGCTGCCTTGATCATATTCAAAACTTTTTCTTTCTCCCAAACTTTTGTACCTTCGATACTCTGACAAAGGAGCAACTACTTCGGAAAATCCTCCATTTGTATGTGATTCTGGTTTCTCCAAAGCTTCTGTTATAATTTCAGCAATTTTCAAAGCATTGTTTTCGGAATTTGTAGGATATGAATAATTACTTGATTCATTTTGCATTTTTGTATCATCAGTGCCGATATTTGAACTGCAAGAATCTTTGATATCTGATACTTCACCTCTCAACTTATTATGAGCTTCCTTAGCTTCCATTTCTGATAATTTTGCTATGTGAGTTAGAGTTGTTCTGTGTTTAATCAGATTATCAATTCGTTTGAATGATTTTCTGCAGACATCACAATATATATCATCTAGCAGGGAGTTCGGAACCTCTTCAGATTTCTTGGTTTCGTCTTTACCTACAGATATGATGGAATTGCTAAAAGTTGTTTCACTGATATAACTCTCTATAGATTTTTTCAGTGTGAAATTCGATTCAGTATTTTCATCCAATTTTTCAAAATCAGTTAGCTTAGAGGTACTGGAAGAATCATCAGATCTACAAATATCATCAAGTTTTTTATATGGTTTTTCTCCAAAAAGTGCCTGCGATTTTCTTAATATATCATCGAATTCGTCATCAAAATTATCGTCCGTATTAGGGGTGTCAGAAGGATTCTCTTCAACTGGTTTCAACGCTATTAAATTATCTGGAGCTGTTGTCTTGAGTAAATCAAATAGTTCTTCACTGTTCAATTTTTTCTCTGGGGATAGTTCGTTACAAATAGCCTTCTTAGATGGCCCAGAGCTAGAAGAATCAGTATTGTCATCTGTCCTCTTTTTATCTGCCTTATCTTTCTCGGATACTGCTTGTTCAAAAATAGCTTCTGCCAAATAATTTTCATTATAGGTATTTACTTTACAAGCTCTTTTACTCCTTCTCTTATTATCTGTTTCAATGATATTTGATGCCTTTTCACTTGATGTAGGAGGCTTCTCGCATGTACTATATCGTTTTTTTTTCTTCTTCGTAGTTTTATCTAAAAATTCATCATCCCTCTGTGTCGATTTCAGTTCTTCATTACAATGTATTTTGTCATTTCGAATTTTCTCTGATTCACTTGTCATATTCAAATGATGAAAAAATGTTTCTCCAAAATTATTCTTTGTGGTAGAATTAGGAATTTCACTTATATGTTTATCATCCATTAGAATAGAACTAATTTCATCTGCAGTTGTCTTCAAAGTTACATCTAATGAGTCGACCTGTTCAGTTTCAGTGATACCTGTTCCCTTAGAAACATGGTGGATATGTTCTAATTCTTCAACCTTAGCCGTTCTGCACTTTTCAGTACAAGCTTCTTCGGTCAATGCTTTCAAATGATTTTCTTCAGTATCAGTGTGTACTTTCTTATTATTTTTTATAGGTTTCTTTTTCTTTTTGGAAGGAGACACTGATGTGTCTTTATATTCCAAATTACGTTTATCGGTGTTACCAATATCATAGCTATCCAAATCATTGGTTCTCCTTGTGATTTCAACTTCTCCCAGAATATTATCATTTCTTTTCCGTTTTTGAAATATGTTTAAGTTTGCTTCTTCAGAAAATAAGTTTGTGAGCGAATAACTCTCAATACTTGATGCAGGGTGTGTAATATCAATCATTTTGGGGCCACTGTCAATTTCAACGGTACTTTTACCCTCAGTGTTCTTCTCATTCGTATGTCTTGAAACTTTAGATTTAGGAAGTTTATTCCTTTTCGCTGAAACAATAGTTTCATCTTTCTTACATGTCTTAAAGATTGGATCTAGTTGCGCAAATTGATTTACTTGTGCATGTTTCGATTTTTCTTCGAATATTTCAGATTTCGGTTCATAGAGGATGTCAGAATTATAATGTACATCATCCATCTCAATGATTCTATTTTCATCAGTTGGTACTTCCTTGAACACTTGACAACATTTGTCAATCGAAGTAGAAAATACTCCAACAGATAATACAGGTATTTTAGTTGGTGCGTTCTTGATCTCTTTCTCAATTGATTGTTCTTGTGCAGAATTAGCCACACTGAATTGGAAATTCGGCAAGTCTTTTACATGACCCTCTACATTTATTTCCTTTGAATTGCAAATTTTTTTCACTTTTTCATTCCTATCAGTGATGTTTGTTTTTTTCCCATTTTCATTGCTTTCTTCAATATCGTTTGCTTTTATTTCTGAAACTTTTATGTTCTCAATAGCTTTAGATTTAGCAGCCCTACTTTTTCTTTGAGAAGTACCCCTACTTATTACACTTAATTTTTCATCTTCAAGTGGTTTCTCCGGAATTATTTTCTTTGTGTCATTTTCTGGAGTTATATTTTCTGTTATTGATTCTTTATTTTTTGGAACATTATTTTTAAACTTAAGAGAGACGAAAGGTCTTTCAGTATTTCTATGTTCTATATCTAAAATCTGATCAAGTTTCTTTTCACTAATGATTATACTTTCCAAAGCTTTAGATTTTGCTGTCCTCTGTCTTCTTCCATTTTTTGTATCCAAAGAGAGCATTTGCGTATTGTCAGCAGATGAAGGAAATATGCTGGTTGATGTTTCTAACTTTTCTTTACAGAGTGATATAGATTCCTTGACTAAATCTTGACATAGGGGTCTTTTAATATTTTTATTCTTTGATTCTGATTTAAAATTTTCTAGGTGTACTATATCCTCTTCAAACTCAAATTGATCTTTTGGTTTATCCACAAGTTTTTCATTTGAACAATTACTCGGAGTATTCTCAGTAATATCTATTTGTTTAAAATCACTATTGGTCGATTCATTTATGCCTATAATCATTTCTAATTTTGCTTCTAATGTTCCACTCAAAGGAGTGTCGTTACTTTCAACCGATGAATTTTCATTCTCATTATCAAAATCAATTTTTTTCAAACTGTGACTTAAAGTGTTTAATTTTTTGGAGGATTTTGAACTTTTCTCTTTTCTATGTTTTTTATTTCTTTGGGATTTTTTCTGCTCTACAGTGTTGAAACTTTGATTGAGATTTTGTTGAACATTTTCTTGCAACAAATTATCAACTTCTGGAGTAACAATTTTCAATTTCTCGTCACTGTCTAATGCTTCCTCAAATATATTACTTTCTAGGTTCTCAAAGCTTTCATTTATTACTAATTCTCCTTCTGATAAACTTGAATCTTCATTTTTCCCTGATGTGGTAATATCAGATTCTTCAATTGGCTTTTCTTCATGTGTACGAATGGAAATTTTACTGAATAAAGAAAAATCTTCATCTCTTATTTTTTCTTCTAAGAATATGTTCTCCTTCAGTAATTCAGTCCTATTTACATCTACAACCTCTCCTAATATTTTACTTTTAATATTGATATTATCAAGACATTCATTTTCAACTTCTTCGTTATAATTAGTTCGTATTACACTAGTGGAATCTGTACAGATTGTTGAGTTAATCTCCAAAATATTGTTTTCTACTTTTTTAGCTTTTAACAATCTTCTTAATTTTTTTGATTTTTTCCTGCCTTCTTCCCTCAATTTGCATCCTTGCATTTCCAATATCTTAAACTTGGGATGGCCTTCAGGTGATATGTCATCATATCTTTTTAAATTTATGATTTGCTTTGACGTGGTGCATTCCTCAATATTTTTGTTTTGCGTTAACACTTCTTGACTCATTTTCTTACTGTTTCTTGTTGTATTTGGAGTTGTTTTTACCTCTTGTTTGAAAGAATCATAATCTGTCATGCTTTTTGCTGATTGTTGTTGAGGATGATTTGATTCTACATCTGCATTTTGGTTTATGTCCTCATGCATCTCATCCTGAGCTTCTAGATATTTGGGATTTTCGATTATCTTGAGATCAGAAATCTCTTTATCTTCGATTTGAAGTGCAAAAATATTTGATTGTTTGTAAGTAATTTTCACTGTAGATCGTAGACTTCTGCCTGATTTAATGAGGGGGTGTCTTTCATTTTCCATATCGATGTTATCAATTGACCCTTCAATCAACAGTTTAGAATGACTTGCTTGTTCTTCAAGTATGTCCTCTATATCAATTTGGGGTTTAGACGTGAGGGTCTTAGGTGGTATTTCTGAACTTGGAGTTGATATATCTATAAATTCATCTCTTTCAGTCTCGAATTTACTGTCATTCCCCTTTTTTGAAGTAAATTCTTCAGCAACATACTCAATATTTTCAACCAACGGAGTTGTTGACAGCTCTTCGATCTCAGTAGATTTTATAATGATATTTTCACTAATTAAAATATCAGAATCCTCTGTGTTGGAAACATTAATTGCTTGAATTTTGCAACCTATGGGAATTGTATCAGAAGCAAGAGATGACTTTCTTATTTTATCTTTTTTTTTCTTAATATTTTTTGATTTAGATTTTTTCAAAGAATTTGCTTGCAACTTGAGACTTATTGGTAACTTTAAAGTAGTTTCAGTCGGTTCCCTAGTGATATTTTGTAGTTCTGAAGATCCAGACAATAAATCAGATGAAATAGTTGTAGAATGGGACAAAGCTGATAGAATATTAGTATCCTCATGTAAAGATTTAACATTTTCTTGCTCAGAAATACTGGTTTCTTTAGCGGATTGATTCAGAAATGTAGAAGATATGTTTTCTTCTGGAGATGCAATATCAAATTGATCTGATGTAACTTCACACACATTTTCTCCTCTTGCCAAGGATTTCAATATCCTCTTTTTATGCTTGTTACTTTTTTTCTTATTCAATGATTTGGTTTTCAAGGGAGTTCCATTTTCTGTTGATTTTCCTATTATTTCTGGTATACTGGACACTGATGAAGCCTTTTCCTCTCGCACTTTATTACTTGAAAATGGATTCTCCAAAATCACTTTGATACTTTTGTCTTGGGAGTTCTCGGTTTTATGCTCAAAATTGGTCATTCTTTCGGAAATATTATCTCTGGGAGGAATGCGAAGTACTGGTTCTTTTAGTATTATTTTCGGAAATTTGAATATCAACTTTGTTTTTATTGAATCATGTTTATTTTTATTCTTCTTTTTAGATTTTTTCAATGATGTAGCATTTTTTATATTGTTTCTGAAATTACATACACTCGAATCAACAAGGAAATTCTTAGGTTTTTTTGGTGCTTCCATTGTATCTGAAAGCTTGACTGTCAAATTTTGTTCCATGGAGATTCTTTTGAACACCTTATTGTCGGAGACATCTGGACAGCATTCTTGAGTGATATTAGACGATTTTTCAAGTGCTTCTGTTACCACCGAAACAGAAGGCTCTGGACTTTTTTCGATGGAAGGTTTGTGTTCTTCAGATATATCAGGACAACATTCTTCAGAGTTCTTGATATCAATAGTGTTCGATATGTTTCCTAATACTTCTTCTTTTTCAATTACTTCAACTAAATTTTTGATGCTTTCAAATTTAGAAGAATGCTTGGATTTATCCCTTTTAGTGGACTCTTTACTATTTTCCTCATGTCTGTTAGAATCACTGGATTCCGAAGTCTTTCTTGGAGATTTCCTTTTATCCACAGCAATTTGAAGGGCAGTTTCGTTATGTTTTGTACTTGAACTTGAAGAAAGCCCTTCGTTTTCAGTTGGAAATTGAAGTTCTTCAGTTGTCAATCTATCATCCATGAGGATAGCATTTCTGACTATTTCTGTAACCTCCATATTTTTATTTTTACAATTTTCAGTATTCATATCTTCAGATGGTAGGGGTGCCTGATTTTCACAAGTTATTTTGGCTTCTTTTGTTTCTTCCAAGGCTTCTGGAATTGCCTGAAAACTGTTCTTTTTATTTCTTCCCTTCAAAATTAACAAAGGCAATTCATCTTCAGAGTCAGTTGCGGTACTTTTGAAGTTCTTTTCTTCACTGGGTGTATCAACAGTCACTGCTGATTTATCATCGTCTACAGATGGCATTGACTTTATACTATTCAACTTGTTTCCATACTTTTCTTCAATACCAATAGAAATGTTTTGTTTTGAATCTTCTTCAAGGGATTTCGAAGATTCTGAGATAACTTCAGGATCTGTAAGTAGAATAGGTTTTGTCGATGAAATATCACCACAAGCAAGCATTGATTTCTCATCTTTCACAGTTATTTTTTTATCTTCTAATATATCTGGCTCGTCTGTTTGAGGCAAAGTGCTAATTTCAATTGAACTGTTTATGTTTAATTCTGCATCAATTTTTACTTCTTCCAAGGATTTATTCATCTGACCAACAGGGTTTTTCAGTGATTTTTTTGAAATTCTTTTTTTGCCTTGAACAGTTTTTTTGCCTGTCTTTTTCTTAACTGAAGGACTAACTGGTGCGCTATTAAGATTTTGTACATCAGCAATCTGTGAATTGGATGGAATTTCGTATTCATTAAGTACAATGACAGGATTAGATTCTTCATCTTTCTTGGATTTCTCAGGTGAAACACTTTGAGAAAAATGTTCGCTGAGTTCAACCAAAGAGGTAGGGTCAGTCGAAGAAGTTGAAATTAATTGGGGTACATCTAATGTCCTAACTTCTTCGTGTAATGCTTTTGAATTTTCAGAGTTTTTGTTTGACTGTGAAGAGATATTTGTTGGAATAAGGGAAGTTTTGTCTTTACTGGAAGATTTATTTTCTTGCTTCTTGTTCCTTGAGGCTTTCTTTATCCTTGATGATGTATTAACGGCTGCAATATTGTCACTCTTATCTACTGAAGGCTTCATCTTCTGAGAGAAATATTCTTCGTTTGATGGATGTGTTGAATTGCCTTTTACAACTTCTTCGATAATTTTATCAACAGAATTCAACTGTACAACTGATGGCACTTTCAGATTAGGCTTAATTGTTTCTGGTTTAGTTATGGGTTCATCATAGTTTTCTATTACTCCTTGAATAATGTTGTCAACATTGTTGCTTCGGGAAATTTCGACAAATTTTGGTATTTTGAGAATTGCTTTTTCAATATTAGAATTGACAATGGTATTTGAACTGGATGATGGCCATACAGTTTTGGAATCATCTATGGAGGAAGTCTGATTATTGCACAATATATCGTTTACAGGATTCCAAAGTAACATTGTTTTCGTTGAAAAATCAACGTTGTTCCTCTCAGAAATATCAGTGGTTTCTACATTCTTCCTTGGCTTTGATAAATCTAATACTTCTGTTTGAGTTAGGGAATTACCTTCAATTACTGGAATCTTCAAAATACATTCATTTGCACGAATAATTTTGTGAGCAGTATTTGTGTTATCCCAACAGGATGGCTTTTCGATAGACTTAACGGGATCAGGAACAACCTCAGTTTTATGATTCTCCTCAAATGCTTTTTTCGTTAACATGGCAATACAGTCGTTCAATCCTCTGTTAGGTTTTCTCAACTTTCCCTTCATTTTAGGAGACAACATTGATGGGCTCAAAATGGGACTGATCAGGGGGCTCTTATCAGATTTTGCAGTGGTCTCTATGCTCAACAAGGACATTTCTTTTTTTTCTGATACATCATTTTCAAATTTAACTTCCAATGCATCATTTGTATCTTGGGAAGTCTGAATGACATGATGTTTTATCTCAATTTCAACAGATTTTTTATTCGCTTCCTTTGTAGATTCTGGTATATTACTAACTTTAGCACTCATCGTGCTATAGTATTTGTGTGCTTCATTCTTTTGCATCTCATTTGTAAGTGTTTCCAGAGGACTCTTCGCTTGCAATAAATCTTCTGAATTATGTTGTAAATTGAATATATTTTCTGGTATGAGAGATTCTTCAGTAGGTGAGTTATTATCCATTGCATTCTGTACAAATGCAAGGTTTGATAGCGGACTTTCTTTTAATTCTTCTACTAAGGGTACCAAAACAGTCGCTAATTTCTCTTTTTCTCTTACTCCTGGGCCTAAAAAAGAATTGGCAGGTTTTATATTTATTTCCTTATTCTTATCACTGGGAACTAAAGCCGATGTATTGTCCAATTTCAATTTCTTGACTTTATCTATCACTTTCCGAAAGCTACTTCTCAATTTCCTTTTATTAGGTGCCTTCTTGGATGTTGTTAATGGTTTCCCCTCAGACTGTTCAGGTTGGGGTAATTTTTCTATTACAACTATAGGTTCAGAATTCCCACCTATAATTTGGTCACTTTTCGAGTTTGGCTTCTTCTTCTTATGAAGGTTTAAAGATTTCTTGATTATATTTATCACATTTGTAGGTTTACGATTTGTTGTATCTGTATCCTCCTTCACTTCAATATTTTGTGCAGGCTGGAATGAATCAGAATTGGAAATTTCTGTTGTTTTTGCAATCTTTTTTGATGCTTTACGTTTAGAGACTGGGAAAAATGCTTTTATATTCACTTTTTCCTTATTAACACTTTTCACTTTATCCAGATTAACTTTCTTCTTGGTTTTACTATTATTTACATTAGGTTCAATTTCATTCTGAATTTTTTCTTTGTTTTCTTCATTTTTCACGACTTCAGATGCTTTTTTCGAGTTTTTTCGAGGAGACCTTCTATTTATACTTTGAATCAATTGTCTCTTAACTTTCAATTTACTAGTCGTATCTAATATTTTGCTAGTTAATGTTCTACTTATGCTTCTGAGGGTGTGCCTAACAGAGGCATTCTTACGATTACTTGGATTTTTCGTCGTTTCCAGGCTGGTGTCATATGTTGATTTGTGCCTCACAATTTTGCCACATTTCATTACTTGTTTTTTGTTCTTTGGAGATTTCTGGCGATTCCTTGGAAATCCATCTTTCATACAAATACTTTTACGAGATGACCTCTTAGGCGGAAGATTAGCCAACATCCTTTGGATTGTATCAGCTGAAATATACATACTCCATCAGAGATTTGTAGAATACAATGGCAGCAATCAATGAAAATTAAACACTTACCATCACTTGGTCGTTGCCTTGGGCCTTCAAATGTTTTCTTGTACTTTTTCTTCTCAGTTTGATCAGTCTTTTGATTACTTACTCGTATTCTCTTAACCAAACCTGCAAAATATAGCCTATTGAAGTAGAGGTTCCCACAAGAAATGAAGATTTAATTGAAAACAGACCCCTAGGAGCCACAAAAAAAAATCAACAATTTAGAACTACCAAAACTGGGAAAATTATTTGATTTGTTTCCAACGTGAATTATAATCTGTTTACTTTCGAATTCGCTTCCTTCATGTGTTGTATCCGATTATTGCGATCGTTAGCATACATGTACAAGGGCAATTTCAATATGGACGGTGACGATTGAATAAGTGGATGAATGAAGTGTGAAATTTTAATTTTTTTTTCAAAATTTGTCTGAAAGCTCAGCGACTGGGGAGTTACTGGAAGGCCATATTACCACCTCATGTCAATTATGTGTGTGTGCAAGCCAGAATCGAGAAAACAGCTTAGTTTCCGAGGTGGAGTGGTCCTTGGGCCAATTTTGAAATTCACGCTGCCCCTTTCGACCTTTTTTCGGGCATGAGAAAACGAAACAGGAGCTTTTGCGCGCATGTTCTTCTGTCTATTCATGCCTCACGAAATACCGCATGAACCTTCAAGCCGTCTGTTTTCAATCGTGTACTAGATTTTAATTCGATCGGATCTGTATTTTGAAAATATTAGGAAAATAAAATTCAGCTTGAAGGTTTGTGCGGAATTTCAGAGGAACCTGATAAATAGTTTCTGAAATATAAGATTTTTGAAGAAAAATATTAAATTTTTTAAATATTTCAATTTTTTTTCCTAGTGAGGAAATAACAACTAAAATATTTCAATTGGGTATAACTCCGAAACCGTTCGGCCGATTATGCGATCTCGCATTCGCAGCGTATCTGCGCAACCTACCCTGCAAATTGTAAGTTGCTATCTCTTTCCGTTCGAAAGTTATCGTGACAACGATCACCCATCCACCTATTGAACTCGGACAAGACTGCTAGGCTAAAATGTTGTCAATTTCTCCAAAAATATAGATCCGATCGTGTTCGAATTGCTCTCGGAAAATTGCAGCCATATCGGATGGTAGTTTCTGAGATACGTATTTTTTTGAATTTTCTGTTGATACGATCCTCACGAAACTTCGGGCGGCTTTATACAGGCTCTTTATAAATGATTGTAACATCGCAGTTGATTTTGAAACATTATTATTTTGCTGCTTCATAAATACAGGGTCATTCACGAAGGCCGCGTGTTAGAATATTTTAAGGAAAGACTCGGGAGAAACACTTGAAATTTTATAGTTAAGCTTTGTTAGAAGAGATTAATTCTTGGAAAAAAAATCAGATTCGTTCGCCTTCCGGTTTCACCGGAAATGATACCAACTTTCGTTTCTTAAAAGTAATACCCAGTTTTTTCATTGATAATCAGATTACCCATTGAATTCTACATTGTTTTAATGCGTCACTTACATAATATTCTCAGGAAATTCGTGAAATCTGAAAAAACCCTTACAATTTTCTCAAAGAGGGCTCCATTCCAATGTTAATTACTTGTAGATTTTTGCATGAAAATTCCTAATTTTCTAGCTTCTATCAGAAAACCAACGCTTACCGGTGTGAAGTTATCCACATCCACACATACACTCAACGACCAAAAAAATGTTCAAAATGAAATATTAATAATTCGATAAGTACTTGGTGAATAATGATCAAATTTGAGAGTGTTGGTCAAGAATGCCTAAAGAATCGAAATACAATGTCAAATAATTTGTGTAGCCCCCAGGGGGCGATGGCTGGGGCGGTAAAACAAAAATGCCATAATTCCGTAAATACGAAGTGTCCAATATGAACTTACTTCAGAAGGGCGTTAAGAATTAGTTGTAGTATGTCTCATAGTTTGTGCGGCCCTAGGGAGGCGGTATATCGAAAAATGCCATAACTCTGAAAATATTGAGCGTTCCACGATGAGCATTGGATATGTCGTCTACAATGCCGCCTCCCTAGGGCCGCACAAACTATGGGACATACTACATCTTTATATGTACCCCATTCTAGACGACATATTCAAAGCTCATCGTGAAACACTCAATATTTTCCGAGTTATGGCATTTTTCGCTATGCCGCCCCCGATTGCCGCCTCCCTAGGGCCGCACAAACTATGGGACATACTACATCTTTATATTTACGCCATTCTAGGCGACATACCTGAAGTTCATCGTGGAACACTCAATATTTTCCGAGTTATGGCATTTTTCGATATGCCGCTCCCGATTGCCGCCTCCCTAGGGCCGCACAAACTAAGGTACATACTACATCTTTATATGTACGCCATTCTAGGCGAAATACCTAAAGTTCATCGTGGAACACTCAATATTTTCCGAGTTATGGCATTTTTCGATATGCCGCCCCCGATTGCCGCCTCCCTAGGGCCGCACAAACTATGGGACTTACTACATCTTTATATGTACCCCATTCTAGGCGACATATCCAAAGTTCTTCGTGGAACACTCAATATTTTCCGAGTTATGGCATTTTTCGCTATGCCACCCCCGATTGCCGGCTCCCTAGGTCCGCACAAACTATGGGACATACTACATCTTTATATGTACCCCATTCTAGACGACATATCCAAAGCTCATCGTGGAACACTCAATATTTTTCGAGTTATGGCATTTTTCGCTATGCCGCTCCCGATTGCCGCCTCCCTAGGTCCGCACAAACTATGGGACATACTACATCTTTATATGTACCCCATTCTAGACGACATATCCAAAGCTCATCGTGGAACACTCAATATTTTCCGAGTTATGGCATTTTTTCGCTATGCCGCCTCCCTAGGTCCGCACAAACTATGGGACATACTACATCTTTATATGTACCCCATTCTAGACGACATATCCAAAGCTCATCGTGGAACACTCAATATTTTCCGAGTTATGGCATTTTTCGCTATGCCGCCTCCCTAGGTCCGCACAAACTATGGGACATACTACATCTTTATATGTACCCCATTCTAGACGACATATCCAAAGCTCACCGTTTTCGTTTTACCGCTTCCAGCCACCGCCCCCTGGGGCAACACAAATTATTTGATATATTTTTTCGATTCTTTAGGCATTCATGAGCAACACTCTCAAATTTCATCATTATTCACCAAGTACTTATCGAATCATTAATATTTCATTTTGAACATGTTTTGGTCGTTGAGTGTATGTGGATAACTTCACACCGGTTTCGTAAATCACCCTGTATAGAAAGGGCTGCGAAACGGATATTCCTGTTCGAGCCTATCGCGTCTTACGAAGCCAGCCATGAGATTCGATCCATGTTGAAGTGTTGAACGAATTACGCCGCGAGGCGGCGCGGCGGTTGGGCGCACGACTTAGAGTATTCTGTAAACGCATAGCTGGCTTCACGCCGGTAGAATAATGTTTGTAAATATAAGATTTGAAGACTGAAGGAATCTCACGAGTGTCGCATCTATACAATCTTTGGGATTATAGATCTATACAAAATAATTGTATATAATTGAAATGGGAAAATGTATATATGGAGAAAATCCCTCACATCAACCTGAATCCTTACAATAAAACAAGAATGGTTCACCTACCTCTCCTCTTCTTCCTTGCTCCAAACGGCCTATATTTACACTTTTTTCTTGCCAACATCCAAGTCCAATCTCCACCGCATTCCAAAATATGTCTATGTAACTCTGAAAGGGAATTACAAACTTTTCCGCATTTCGTACATTCGCGGGACTCACTTTTCAACCACGATTTACACGGAACCGTTTGTTCAATGTAGCCGACCTTTCCAAGTCCAGGTATGCACAAATGTCTATACAGTTCACTTTGGTTACCCACAAGTTCATAGTGCTGTACCCACGAATTCTGGTGGTACATACTTTTATGATCTATCAAAAATTTCATGTTGGATAGTTTCAAACCGCATGCTGCACACACATAAATACGTGATCGGGCCCATTCTCCAGATAATTCAACCATTTCGTTCTTATTTCTCACCGTATTCGTTGGTAACTCGTAGTTCTCAGTTTCCTGCGACGAACAAATCAATGCAATCTTATCAGATTGATCGATTTCTTCTTCACTAGGTACTGAAGATGTTCTTCGAAGATTCAAGTAGTCTGGTAGGTCTGGAATAACTTGCTTTTCCAGATATTCTGCCCTTTCCCTATGTGTAACGATATTAATGGATACTTCTTCATCCTTTGAACATTTTTTAACGACTTCTGTTAAGAGGTCCTCTATAAGAGATCGAACATCCTTGAAACATTCTTCACTTATTTCATTGTGGGATTCAGAGTTAAGTTGTTCTAAAGCTGCTTTCTTACTCGCTTCTTCCTTTAAATCTTCAAAAGGGCCTCTACGATCCAATATTCTATTTAATTCATTTCTTTGAATTTTCAATTTGTACTCCGCACAGGTTGTATATTCTAACATTTCCTTGGCACTTTTTTTACCGTTCAACACTTTTTGCTGGCGATCTTTTATAACCAGCTGCGTCCACATATCTAATTTACTGAGATCTCTGTTTTCTTTGTGTTCAAGAATACTTGCTTGATACTTTCTTCTTGTTACATACTTATGTCTAACTGGGTCTTGTCTTATCTGTAACTTTTTCTTTGAAGGTTTCGACCCATACTCAATTTGTGACTCCAAATCCTCCCCAAAATTCGCAGTCAAAATTGATGTCACTGGTGTAATGGCATTCAAAGATAAATCACAACCAAAATTTTCTGAAGTAGTATTGGAAACTTCCTGAGCTGGTGGATTTTTTTCAAAATTTGATATTCTACTTTCAGATTCTTCATTTTTGAATAATTTGCCATCAAGATGGTACAACAAATTTTCCTGAATATTGCACTTGATCCGATTGAAGAAAGCTTTGTCGAAAACATCGTCAAAAGTTAAAGAACTTATCTTCAGATTGTCTATTGAATGATCGGTAATTTTTTTCACGCGGTAATAACTATCGAATTCTGGATATGGATTGATAGAACTACTTTTCGCTTTTTCGGTTGTTTTTGAATTACTCTCTTCCGATTTGGACGTCCCGACTGTCTTTGTTTTCTTTTTTCGAACAGTAACTTTGTTTTGAGCTGATTGCAATCTTTTACTTCTCTTCAAACCAACTTTTGAAGCTTTGATGCTTACTTTCTTCTTGTTTCTTAATTGTCTAGGTGGCGGCTTCGAATTAGTAGATTGCCTTTTCTTTTTAACTGTATTTTTAGTAGATTTTTGTTGCTTGTCCTTGTTTTCTTCGGTATTTCCATTGGATGCTTTATTTACTTTATCACTCTTTTCCGATCCTTCACTAACATTCAGTAGATGACATTTTTGCTGTTGCTTCTTCGATAAATTATGAAGTTTCGTATTGTGATCCTTCAATTGTGTCTGATTCAAAAACCTCTCCTCGCAAAGTAAACATCCGAAATATTTTTGTGAATGGGCCGAGATCAGATGTTCGAATAGCTGCCTCAAGGAATGTTCTACGGGCAACTTATCACAGTGAAAACATGCTGTTGTTGTGAACTGACTCTGTAACTTACGCGAACTCAACCGCCTACTCTGCTTTTCCGAATGGCAACGTTCCACGTGCTTTTGCCGAAGATTTGAACTTACGAACGTTCGATCACAATAAAGGCATAGTAGCTTACGCGAAATTTGTCTCAATTTCGACGAACTTTCATCCTCTTCGACTTTGGCCCCGGCATTACCCAAAACTGAACGGATTTTGTTTAAAGGGACACTGCAACACAGACTAGTCTTGGTTGGAACATCGGCCATAGCTCGAGAGCCGACCTCGGGCGCCCCTACCCCAGTTTTCTCCTTATCATTTTCCGATGACACTGCAGAATTGGAAGATTCTCGTGAAGAGGGGATTACGAAGTCGGGTGATGAGGAAGGGACTACATCAACTTTAGTCTTCCTTGAATTTTTGACGCTTTCCTCATCTGGTTTTGGATGGGAACAGATACTGTTTTTGTCATCAGTGCCGTTCACCATGGCGATGGCAACATCTGTGTCTTCAGCCTGGAAAAATAAAAAGCGAATGTATTGTATCAATGAAAATTACACATTGTGTTTTCAAAGTTATCGTTATCGATAGAAGAATTAAGTTAATGGTAAAATTCATGAAACGATTAAATCGTAACGACAAGATTCTCGTCGTTCGTTTCTAAACGAACGACGTCGTCCAAATGAGTATACAGTCATTTGGACGACGTCGTCCATGTCGCTGGATTAATCCAGCATTCCAACGACAACTGATGACATACCTCTGACAGCCACTAAAATTAAAATTGGTTCAAGCACTGACGTGAAGTCAGGAGCTTTTGCGCGAACATTCTATTGTCCATTAATCTCTATTGGACAAATTCAAATGAAAGTAGATAATATTATCCTATCTAATATGTCTTCGACCAGAAATGACTATTGTTGTGTGCCCAAATGCAATTCATGGGCGAAAAAAATGCCAAAATGTATAGGTTTGTGTTTTCACTCCTTCCCTCCGGAAAACCAAATATAAATATAATTATTGAAACTGCGTTAGGAAGATAACTAATAGACCGAAGAGTACTCAACTTGGAACTACATCATCTTCAAACAGAGTACAAGGAGGTACCCCGAAAGAGAACTGAGGAAGGATGTGTCGATGACTTGCTGTACTGAAAAACCTCATTCAGAAGAAGAAATAAGCATCGCCCAAGCATTCTTGAGTTAGTTCAACAGCAATAATAATGCTAGTAGTAGACTTGGTTGTGTACATTGTTACCAGACCACCTAACACTTATGCCGTTGATACATCCCGGTTATCTACAAAGAGTGATATCTTGAACAGTGACAGTGCTTTGAAAAGTTTCACAGGCATAAACAATTTTGGTATTTTCAATTGAATAGAAGAGATGGTCATCAAAACTCTTGGAAACAAAACAAAAAAAAAGCATCTTTATTATACCTCAAACATTACACTTATGGTTAATAATTATTTTCACATAATATATATGTATCATATCTTGAAAAAATCATTTTAATTATTGATAAGTGTTTTACCACAGCTTTATCTGGATCAATTAGACACTATATATCCTCATAAATGAACTAGAACAGCATGCACCTGAACTTGAATTAAAATATCAGTAATATGTTTACACCTGCTCCATGCTCCGACTTAACAAGAATATACCATACTTTTTTTCTAAGTTTACCATTCTCCACATTAATATGGGCCATCAATTTTATGTGGTTCTGAATTAAGGGCACTACTTTGTAAACATAAGGAACAAATGTCTATAAAACTGGGACCACAATTTGTTTTGTCATACATGATCCACATTTAGAACCTCTTCTCCTTCTACAAGGATTCTAGAATTAGGAGTTGAAGCTCCTATGTACTCCAGAAATTGCATCGTCTTGGAAGTACCAAATTGTTTCTCTTTTGCGATTTAATACATTTATATAATTATTAGAGATAACTGTAGTACTTTAGGAACTCATTTTGTACCTAAATATGTATTTAGTTGTAATATTTGAATTCCATTAGGTTATGTTTCTATGTCAGTTCAAAGTAAGCTGTCGTCCGATTTCGTCGTTCCGTGAAATATAGGGGAAGTCACGGTTTTATGTACGGCAACGACAAAAACGCTAGAGCTTTCCCACAGGCTCACTTCACAGTCGTGTAAACGACACCGGCATCCGATTCTTGGGTGAAGGCTTGAATGATAAGTTTTCACAGCTATCCGGGCGAGTCATAGTCGTTTGAACGACACACGGCTGCCGTGCACGGCTCGAGGGGACTGCCGGACACCCTCGAGTCGTGAACGGTAGCCGTGTGTCGTTCATACGACCACGACTCAGCCGGATAGCTGTGAAAACTATCATTCAAGCCTTCACCCAAGAATCGGATGCCGGTGTCGTTTACACAAAGCTGGAGCGTTTGTGTCGTTGCCGTACATCAAACCGTGTCGTGTTGATGTGAAGCGAGCCTAAGTGAGCAGCTCTCTACTGAATTAAACGACGCGCCTCTTCCGTTCGCGACGCTTCGCCTAAGTGAGCGTCTACCTTTAAGATTGCCTATTTTTATTATTGTTGTATTATTATTGTTATTATTATCATTAGAACGGGATCATGAGGCTTGGTCCAGTCCTAAGGACATTGTCAATGGTGTTAACATACCCGATGACGTCCTTAGGAGCCTTGGCTATCACGTCGTGAGGTTTTAGAACTGGTTCACCCTTATATATTGTATATTTTTGTATGGGGTAACGCTGCACAGCGACCTTAAGTTCTATTGTGCCCCCCTGTCAGAGCTGTCGATGTCATCACCATCTAAAGCTTGCCTTCCAGTTCCAGAGATCTGATGAACGCTAGTATCTGGGATGGCTTCGTCTTCGCTCCTGCAGATTTCTTGACCAAAGCATTCCTTGCGTTGGTTCAAGATGGCGAGGCATTCCGTTATCAGGTGATCAGGAGTTTCATCCTCCTCCCAACAGAATCTGCACTCGTCAGTTTCTGCTAGCCCTAATCTCATCATATGCTTCCTAAGGCTGCAGTGTCCTGTGAGGAAACCAGTGAGGAGGTGCAGGTGTTCTTACTGAGGTCTATATATTTCTTGGATCTGACAGTGTCAAAGTTTCGGAGGAACTTTTTGGAGTGATACATTCCTGGGAGGCATCTCCAGAAAATACCCCTTTCAGTTACTTATTTCATCCGAAATTCGCTTATATAGATCTATCTATAGGGTACCGGGCCAATAAAGGGTGTTTGTGTTCCTTTCTTGGCAAGTGTGTTGGCCTCCTCATTTCCTTTAATTCCCGCGTGACCAGGAACCCAGACCAAGGCGATCCTGTTGTTCTTGCCTACTTCATTGAGTTCTCTTCGGCACTCCCATATTAGCTTGGACTCGATAAATATAATTTTTTTTAAGAAAAAACCGTTCTGCCTATTATGCCCAACAACGAGCATGCCCTGAAAATTGCAAGTCGCCATCTCTTTCCGTTCGAAATTTATCGTGGCAACGGTCACCCATTCAGCTACTGAACTCACCCGAGAGACTGATCGGATACCAACAATATAGATTTGTTTCGGTATTCTACAACTAGTTACCAAATTTCAATTCGATCGGATCTGTATTGTTCGAATACAACATTAGTACTCGGAAACCGTTTGGCCGATTATGCCCATCAACAAACTCAACCGTTGCATTCGGTTGCGCAACATACAAATTTGATTGAATCAAATTTGACCACGAATTCGTATTCCGTATTCACCCTGATACTATGGTAATATTGGTAGTAGTTTCAATATAGGTTGATAGAGCCTAACATATGGAGGGTGTATATGAATAACACCGAAAAAATGTAAGGGGTGATTCTGTGATGAAAATTGAGGTGGGTATTTGGTATACAATTTTTTGAAAAACCTCCCCCGGGAAAGGTTAGACCCCTCCAAAAAATATTATTTCTCTGTTTTATTTTCCTTGTGCATTAAGCTAAAGACACGAAACTTGGTAAATATTATTCGTCAATAAAACTACACATTTTGGAATTTTTCAACCCTGAAGTATGCTTAGAAAGGGTTGAAATAGTCACCCCTAAAAAAATATTGTTTCTTGTAACTTTTTTTTGGATACAAAGATTGCTTTAAAAAAACATGGCTGAAAAGTCCAATTCATTTACAAACTTTTTTATCTCTTTATTTACGAGAAAAAAAATACAATACTCCATTCACTTTTATAAAGTCTCCCGGTTGGCCATGAAATTTTGACACATTTCACCGTATATGTTTTGAAAATGTTAGGTTATGCTAATTTTCCTGACATGTAACTACGCAACGTTGTCCTCTCTACACAGAAGTCGTAGTAATTACTTATTTTTCACAATGTGAATTTTCTTGGAAAAAATAATGAATTTCATATTATGTGAATTCAACAATTCTAAAGACCTGGCGACTGTTCAAGAAAATGTTTCATCTGTTGTTACTATGTAAAATATTTCACGTATATAAACTGGTTGGAAGGTTCAGTTATGCTATTTACTTGCACGTAAATCAAGAATCAAGTGTTGAAATTTTTATGAAAAATAATGGATACAGAAGTCCGTTACTTTGTGATAGTTCATTTGAAAAAAGAATAAAAGTAGTAAAAGTACCTTAATATCCCGCCAGAACTTCTAAACGAACCTATGGAATTCCCCACTTTGAGAAATTCTCAAGAAATAAGCCTACAGAAGACATTTAAATACCTTGTTGCACAACTTGAAATACACTAGTGTAAAAATATAGTAGTCACTGTTAAATCTTCATAAAATATAGTGATAGGATAGGAAACTAAGTAATTTCATTCGAAAGTTCAACATGTCCTAAGACAGAATGAAGTTTTCCTATTGCAGATTTCAGTTCTGTATAGCACTTCCTGATACTTTGTCCCTGCTTCTTCAAAACTGATTTCGGCATTTTCAATTTCAAAGTAAGAGGTCTTTATTATTCGAAGATAACGATATGAGATATAATCAGCCCTATTCTGTAACTCGGATAGAAATGAACGCATCGGATCGTAATCTGACAAATCGGAATGCATCTCTTCTATCGCGTCCAATTTTGGTATTCTATAACCAATGTAGAAGACGCTGCAGAATCGGATTTATTATTTCTATTCGACGCTCTTGGAAGTAGCCGGCAACGTTGCATGTGCACGCAAATCTCGCCCTTAATAACCACTGACATTTATTAGTTTGTTTATTTTAGGTAACTCAACCATAGACATAGAATAATAATAGTTATTTTATGTCTATGAACTCAACCTAGCAAATTTCATGAAGAAATACAGTTTACTTTCATGAATTTTAGTAGAAAACGATAACACGCTGTTTCTGGCGGAGCAAGCATGTAAAAAGAAAAGAAAGGGAGTTTTATTTTTAATAAAAAGCCAAGTGAATAAATTTTCAATTTATCCCGTGGAATTTAAAAACAGAAAGAAAATTACAATTCTCCAATAGCTTCAAATGATTCGGCAGTCGTCAGAATTGGTTGTTCAAAGTAAAAACTGACTTCATTTATGAAATCGGCAGCAATTGTTTAAGGTAAACGGTAAAGCTTCCTAAACATTTCTTCTGGGATTTCAAAAGGATTACCAACTGGTATCCCTAAGTTCACGACGTTCCATTCTGAACATTTGCTGTTCGATTTTTTCTTCTTTCGCCGAACGTAATTCATAGACGATATCCATGTTTTTCACTCTGATTAATTGACACTTGTTTTAAAATAGTTCCTTCTTCTGGCAAAACACCTCTTCAACTTTTCCGTATTTACAAACGCTAAATTGAATTCGTCGATTTCATTTCATATGTCAAAATACGGCGACGGCGCATGCTCCCGCTCATGGTTCCGATCTCGTAAAGCGATTCCGATATGGTTTAGGCGGTAGAGAGCAGTTCGATTTCTATTTCAGATCTCGATAATAGAATTCGAGTTGAGTTACAGAATACCAATTTGAAGCGATTCCGATTTGACCGCTGTATTTCTATTCGATGCATACCATCTCTATTCGATTTGAAGTTACAGAATAGACCACATTAGTTAGGTTAGAATCAGTCGCTTGGCGGGAGATCCATATTCAAATTTTTTAACAAGGAATTTCAACTTTGAGATGAAACCACCCTATTTAAAAGAGAATGTTAGTACAGAGACAACAAGTATTGGGTACCTTTATCATTAGTGCATGTTTTCATGTTATTTCCACATTAAAATCTACTTCTATTTATTCTTAAATCAAAATTGAAACCATCCTAGTTCGAAAGATTTCCGTATGTCGTAGATGACTTCTGTTGTGCGTCATCACAAGGCCGATTTAGGGTTATGTTATTATTTTTGACTGATTTCGAGTGAGCTAAGACATACGTCAATCGAATTTGGTGAACACTTTTATATTTATTTATTTTGGAAATATACAATTTTGTTATGAAAACTTGATTCTAGATGGTTGAGAAAGGTTCACAGAATCTAATGCAACCAAAATAAACCTTCAGAAATTAGCCAAAGTATCTAAAAACAGGCGAGAAATTCGCGTAAATTTTAGGTCCATAAGAAATGCATGGGGAATTCAGTGCCCGGATCCACGGATGGATCGTAATTCAAATTTCCCGCCTAACCTAACTAATGTGGTCTATAGGGCTGATAATATGTCTACAATGTCTAAGATGGAACATTATGTTAATTGTTGAGAGTAGAAATTGGCAACGTCTCAGAGAATAGTTTTGACATTGACGATATTTCAGAAGTGCCAACCTGCCTTTGTTTTAGTTACAAAAACGTGATAGACCTAAATCATGGCCAACCGGGAGACATTAAAAAAGTGAATGGAGAATAGGAGGAATTTTTCTAACCTAATGAATTTGTTTATAGTTTTGCTTCATTTTCTTCATCACCAATCCTATAACCTTTATTGAAGACTTTTAATATACAGGAAAAATGATAAAGAGAAACATTTTTTTTTGTTAATCTTCGGAGGGGCGTAACGATTCCGAGGAGAGGTAATTCAAAAAATGTATACCAAATACCCACCTTGATTTTCACCACAGAATCATCCCTTACATTTTTTTCGGTGATATTCAGATACATCTCGGTTATCTGAACTCACGTCAATTTTTTGTTATGTATTGATACATATAAAGGGGGTATCTGAATATCCCCGAAAAACTGTAATGGGTGATTCTGTGATGAAAATGAAGGTGGATATTTGATATAAAATTTTTTGAAAAACCTCCCTCCGGAAAATTTACAAGCCTACGAAGATTAACAAAAAAAAATGTTTTCTTTTTTATTTTCCCTGTATATTAAAAGTCTTCAAGAAAGGTAATACACACAGAACTTGTAAAATATACGAACTATAAACAAATAAATTAGGTTAGGGAAATTCCACTTTGGTGCTTTTTGAAAATGAATTACATTTTTTTCTCGTAAATGCTTAAGTTTTCGAACAAACTTGTGGGGATAAAAAAGTTAGTAAATGAATTGGGCTTTTCAGCCATGTTTTTTCAAAAGGAAAATTTGTATCCAAAAAAAAGTTGTAAGAAAATATATTTAGGGGTTGACTATTTCAACCCCTCCTCAGTATATTTCAGGGTTGAAAAAATTCCAAAATGTGTATATTTATTGAAAAATAATATTTACCAAGTTTCGTGTCTTTAGCTTAATATACAGGGAAAATGAAAAAGGGAAACAATTTTATTTGTTAATCTTGGGAGGGGTGTAACATTTCCAGGGGGAGGTTTTTCAAAAAATTTTATACCAAATACCAACCTTAATTTTCATCACAGAATCACCCCTTATAGTTTTTCGGTGTTATTCAGATACACCCTGTATAAAAACATATGATAGATACGAGGATAGATAACAACCGTTTCCAATCAAGAATTTGAACCATAATTCCTTGTATACTCCCTTGACTACATAATACACAATTTAATGAATATAACTTCTTCATACTCACAATTCAACACTCACCAAATGACATCGAGATTGTACCACTTCACTGATTAGTTTCTATTGCAAACACTAGTTAACTGTTTGCGTCTGTTTGACATCAAAAACAAGGTTTATCTGTCAAACTGCACCAAACGACAGCTAACACTAACAACCAGTTAGTTGAACGAAAGTTAAGCTATTGAAACGATTTACACCTGAAAAATTTTTAGGTACAGCAGTATTCAGATCTTTTAACTACCTGCCACCCCTTCATTAATAAGCTCTTAAACGATAACGACATTTTCAGTAACAACCATAGATTTATGAATTCTTCTTCATTAAATTCTAATTCTGGACTTTCAGGTGCATCATTCCATTATAATGTGAAATTATATAATTTCATTTTACTTCTCTACTAATGTATTACGGTATTTTGAGTAGTTCGCAAAACAAATAGAATGAACTCAGAACAAATATTAGTCTCAATGGTCCCCAAACTTTCAGTTCAAATTTATTATCGCTAGCGACCAGTGAGTCTCGAAATATATGAGTTGGTCACTAACGGAACTGCAACTGTATGTGATTTCATAGAAGCGTAAAGTCAGTAGGTACTTGATGAGGTCCCTTTCCCACAATCCGGTTTTTACCGAACGGTTTTTCCGGGGCTTCATATAATATAACTTTAGTATTTGTAGTTTTTTTTTATGGTTTATTGAATGAAAAATATATAAAGGGTTTTCCAATAAAAGGTGTTACTTTGAATAGCCCGCTATTTAGGTAGATGTCACTTTTGAAGCTGTCATTTTTTGACATTTGACAAGTAGAAACTACGCCATTAATAATAAAAAAATTTAAGAACCGCACCCCTAGAAAATTAAAAAAAAATCACGAAAAAAAAATTGGTTCCAGCACTGACGTGAAGTCAGAAGCTTTTGCGCGTATGTTCTATTGTCCATTCTTCTGTATTGGATACCCTTAATCGAATTTACCATGGTTAATTATGTTGTCCATTCTCCTGTATTGGACACTTAATTCGAATTTACCATGGTAAATTCGAAATAAGAGTGAATTCGTTTATCGAGATGTGAAAATCATAGATTTCGGACGGGAAAGAAGAATTTTCCTTCGATTCCGGGTCAAAAATATTTCCAAGTGCCGACCCAAAATATTTTTTTCATGGTATATCGATACGGGGCTCGTGTCTAATTAAATCGAGGTCGCTGATCACGAATATGTAATTAGTTTTTCCCTAAATGGCGTACTTTGGGAAAATTTTCACTTAAAGTGAAATAATTGACGAAAATAGGTCAAATTTGGAACTTTCCACCGCCCAAAAAAATCGGAGTAAAGTGTTCCTGATTTTTTACGTCATATTTGGATCCTTTATCTATCGAATAATCCGAACAATAAATGTCCAGGTCGTACGCTTCGGAAATTATGGTTTTTTTCCCGAGGGTCTATTTTTCGGAAAATTCTTTCCGCGATATTTCCTCGGAAAATTTTTGTAATAAATATCTGATCATAGATTCGGAATCTACGGCCCCGAATCTATAAGAATGAGTACCCGCTTCATAGTTTTGCGTCAAAAATTTTTTCTCGAAAAATGAGATTTTTTTAAGGCTAATGTATTAAAAAATTGCCAAAATTCGACCGGTCTCCGATTTCGAAGCAAATTACGTCATTTACTAATTCGGGGCCGTAGATTACGAATATATGATCGGATTTTTCATTAGAGAATTTTCCGCGGAAATACCGCGAAATTAATTTTCCGAAAACCAGACCCTCGGGAAAAAAATCATAATTTCCAAATAGTACGGCCTGGACATTTTCTGTTTGGATTATTCAGTAGATAAAGGATCCATATATGACGGCAAAAATCAACAACACCCTACTCCAATTTTTTTGGGCGGTGTAAACTTCCAAAATTGACCTATTTTCGTCCATTTTTTCACTCTAAGTGAAAATTTTCCCAAACTACGCCACTTAGGAAAAAACTAATTGCATATTCGTGATCAGCGACCTCGATTTAATTAGACACGAGCTCCGTATCGATTTAACATGAAAAAATTTTTTTGGATCGGCACTTAGAAATATTTTTGACCCGGAATCGAAGGAAAATTCTTCTTTCCCGTCCGAAATCTATGATTTTCACATCTCGATAAACGAATTTTCTACGATTATTGGTCGGTGGACGACGTTTAGATTTATGTATCTATTTCCTATGTATCTCTATCCGTTCGGAAAATATTAGGAAATAAGTGAATCCGTCAAACGGCAAAAAGTTTTCTCTAGTATCTAACCCATACGAAAATCTAAAGTTTTCCGATTAGATCGCCATGGCTTTGGCTATTCACTAAATCGAGGGCGTAGATTCCGAATCTGTAATTAGTTTTTCCGTATCTCGATTAATTTTGGTAATATGGCGAAAAATACGACTAATTAGTCCATTTTCCGGAGGTACGGCCAGAAATTGCGACTTTTTTCGTCATTGCTCCGAAACTAATCGAGATACGGAAAATCTAATTGCAGATTCGTGATCTGCGTGCCCGATTTTGTGAATAACCGCGTCGATCTAATCGGAAAATTGTAGATTTTCGTATAGGTTAGATACTAGAGAAAACTTTTGGCCGTTAGACGGATTCGCTCATTTCCTAATATTTTCCGAACGGATAGAGATACATAGGAAATAGATACATGAAGATTTACCTCCAACTCTAAAAGATGTTCAATTGAATATCCGCTGAGATTACCGGTCGACCACTTTTTGGATTATCCTTCACGTAACCGAACTCCGAATTTAATGAAGAAGAATTCATAAATCTATGGTTGTTTCTGAAAATGTCGTTATCGTTTAAGTGCTTATTAATTAAGGGGTGGCAGGTAGTTAAAAGATCTGAATACTGCAGTACCTAAAAATTTTCCAGGTGTAAATCGTTTCAATAGCTTTACTTTCGTTTAACTAAATGGTTGTTAGTGTTAGCTGTCGTTTGGTGCAGTTTGACAGATAAACCTTGTTTTTGGTGTCAAACAGACGCAAACAGTTAGCTAGTGTTTGCAATCGAAAATTAGCCTAATCAGTGAAGTGGTACAATCGTCACTAAATAAACTTCCAGAATCATCTCCATTCCGTTCGTGCCTGGGTTCGTGCACTAAATTAATCTAAAATAATCTTGAATGGCTGTCATTTATGGCGTTTCAATTTTCTCGAAATCGACTTTGCGATATATTGTTATTTGCCACTATAGTTATCGAAGACAAATGAAGATTTACCTCCAACTCTAATAGATGTTCAATTGAATATCCGCTGAGATTGCCGGTCGACCACTTTTTGGATTATCCTTCACGTAACCGAACTCCTCATACTTCCTGATATTAAGAGCACCGTGAGTTGCAGGTTCAGCAGAAGGATATTTTTCATTGAAATAATCACAAACTTCTTGATGGCTACGAACACGTAGCCATCAAGAAGTTTGTGATTATTTCTCCACAAACCCTAATAATCAAAATTTCAATTATGTCTGCCGATACACCCCAAACCATTTTAAGTTCAGTTTTTGAGAGTAGGTGAATAAAAAAAGTGGGACAGTCCTGCGGACAGGAGCTTTGACGCTCTTGGTCAAACTTTGACGAATCAAATCTCCGAAAATATTGGTTTCTCAGAGTTGGGAATGATAGCAATGGATTCTTATGATAGAACTTCATAGTAAAATAAATTAGATTCAAAAAGCATCATTAAAAAAACACAAGAGAGCCAAAAATTATTGATCCGAAACCACCAGACCGATTCTACCCAATAACCGAGCCAATAACGAACTTATCCGAGATATCCCTTGTCAGTTGATTTGTAGTTGTACTTTTAAATAAATAAATAAATCTACTCTGAAAATTATATTATATCAATTGAAACCAATATTCCAGTTTTGTTTCTACTGGAGATATTCTGAACCCAATTTGATTAACTTACGAAAGTATATATTTCCATCATAATATGGATTATCCAAGGGCATTATATTATCAAAATGAACAATGGGTCATTTTGCATTCAATCATACCTACTTTGTTTTCTGGAACAGGAGCGGTATTTTATATCAAGAGTAAGTCTATTTCTTGAAGACTTCACGTTTTTTCAACTTTAAAAAAAATTATACCTACATCGTCTACCTCTTTTCCATTTTTGTAATCGTTACAAATATCGAAAATCGCAAATGCAAACAAAACACGAAAGCAAATTTAACCAGAGATAATTTCTATTCAAAGTATACCGAAGATTCCATTAAATGTGTGTACAATCTATACCCATATTTTTAATTTTTCCTTCTTCTGCATAAATCCCGAACTATTGAACGCACAACATTGCGGTAAATTCCGGATTAAGCAGTAAAACAGTAACATAAATTCTTTTAACCCTCAATACATTCAAATAAGAGATTCAAATGAAATTTCTGAAGATAGTTCCGGGGTAATAGGTACCTACTTGATGTTCGAATTGTTCCATGAATGTCTCTGGAGAAAAGATGTTCGTCGGACGGAGGAATAATTTTCCTCATTCGACTTTCGTTTATTGTCTTCTGAAATACAAAAATACTTTCGATGTCCGATTCGAAAGATCAGAAATGAGAAAAGAAAAACCTAAACATATAGATAACTATGTGATGGAATTATGATTCTTGTGAACTTTCAGTACCGTTTCTGTTTCATTCGTGGTGAATGCAGATTCATAATTAGTTAGTCTCACAAGAAGCATGAAGTAGGTATATTGATATAATAAGGCCTGCATTTTTTATGGTTCTTTCAATCAATTTTATTTGTGTTTAATCGCAACAGAATTGATGAAAATACTAAATAAATAATGATAATTTATCTCATGTAATTACTCCAAGTTTAACTTTCTGACAACCTATCAGTATCTTAACTTTGAATTGCGGTAACTACTAAGCAATACTACTCACAATTCTTTGTGTTGTTTAAAGAATTTACACCCCCGCGGATCCACCTTCTCGACACATACAGACATTACAAATGTGAGTTAATTGATTAACCAAAACCCTTCGGAACGCTGCGCGATTACAAGACCCAAAATGGACATATCCTTCCCTGAAAACCAAATATTTGGGCCGTTCTTATCATATCGCGAACAAATATTGATAGGGCTCCCACCCTCTGAGGAGAATTTTCGACAGACAAAAAATGAATTACAGATCCCTGTATTGCTGACACCCAGACCACAAATCTGAAGACCATGTCATATAGAAATGGAAGTAAAACAAGATGATCGATAACAGAAATAATCTGAAATTAGGATTTATATAACAGAAACATACATTCATATTTCTTTCAGTGGCAGAGTGGGGAAGGAATACAGATATTGTTACTAGAACACCCTTTTACCAAGGACGTTTCAAATCGAAGTGACAACACAATAGTTCACCAATGAAAAACTCACTTGAATTAGGTTAGTCCCAGTTTCAAGTTCTGTGTCTACTTTTAGCTGGACGCTGATGCACTATTGATGGGCAAATCAAGTCCATTTTGACAGTTTAATCCACGTTTAAGGTTAACATCAACAAATATGCACCACACTTTGTTTTAATTTAGCAGAGGGCGAAGCTCACCGTAAACGCAACACTATGACGATCCACCTTCACGGCGCATCAGTGTTGCCAAGATTCACCAAGTTACAGATTACGACACCCCATTCTTGGAATGACAAATATTTAAAATGTAACCAATATTTTCTCATTGAAACTAATATTGAAATGGACCAGAACTCTTTTTTTCGTGCTAATCAATAGTTATTTTATTAGGCCTAATTTACATGGTTAATATTATTAGTATAACTTGCTCCCATACTTGCTCCATATTGAAGCCAAAATTGTTTAACAACGTATTTTATTATTCCATTAATCAGTATAACCTGATACAAGGGCATTATGCACATATATACCTATTATGTTGCCAGTCAATGGTGACAAATTTTATCCTTAGAAAAATTATATTCCGAATGGAAGTAAATTTCTAGAGAGACGGCAACGCAGCAGGTCCAGTAAGACGCGTGCGCTTAACATATAGATGGCACTAGAGTGCTTTGACATCACGAGCGTTGCAAGTGCATTAATAGGAAATTGTTATTTGTATATTTTCATTCATGTTTACACTAATCCCCTCTTCATTATAGTAGAATTCGAAAAAATGAATTATTCAAGCACGTGTGGCACAACTTACATCCAAGAATTCGGTAGAATGCGCAAATTTGAGGTGACTGGCGGCGGCGATTCAGATTTCTTCTATCCTTATTTTGTAGATGAAAGTATAGTGCGTAACTGGGTCAATAATGCAGAGCCGTTAACTCAGGAAAGCCTTTCGAAATTTTATACGTCTCAATTCGAATTTCGATATACCTGTTCTGCATTTCGCCTGCAAACCTCCGGTGAATCGAATTTTAAAATATCTCGAACCCGGCTAGGCTAAAGACTACAGATTTTTCAAAAAAATTCGAATTTTTTTGAACGCACGTTATATAGTGCAAAAATTAGTAAAATTTTACACGATCGTAGACAGAAAAGTTCTAGGAAACTGAAACAGCGTTCTTATATTTTGTCAAATGTCTGTAATTTTCGAATGTTTTGCCGAAAATGTTCTCGAACAATTGTATTCGACCCATTGATGAAGTATGACCTATTTTGTAGAAGATACAGAAAAATCACAAAAAAAACCTGGACCAGATTTTTTTGGACGCTTGGGGATATTATTTTTTCCTGGAGCTAAGCACCCTTTCGGACCAGTTCAGTACCTGGATGGGTGACCGCTTTGGATATAAATTTGAACAAGCTCGCCAAAGCGCTTTTTCAACTAGTGAAAAGTGTCGCGGATAAACCATGGAAATTTAAAAAGCGCTTCGATTTTTTTTCTTAGTGCTTTAAATTAAATTGATCGTTTTAGCCAAAAATATCCGTAATATGAGCACTTTCAAGATTCGTATTTATTTTTCCGATAATTTTTTTTTTCTCAGGGTCATCACAATGCTTTATTATTAAAAAAAAAATTAACTTGATCGTTTTTACCGCTGCAACTGCCTTAGTTTTGAATCTCAATTTAAAAATTCACTAAAAAAAATCGATAAACTTAAACTTTCTGTATAGCGAAAAACAGTTTTTCTCGAAACTATCTTTGCGACATACCCGTTCGATACTTATCTGCTAAATTTTAAAAAAATTCCAAATGCTTTCAATGTTTAATCTTTTTGATCGAATAACTCTCGGAATAACTCAGGATTATCGCCAAAAAAAAAGGGGACACTTTAAGGTTGAAAAATTACCAACGATATCCTTCGTTCACATTCTCTATACATCCAAATTTATACCAATTTATCCAAATATTCTCAAATATGCGAATTTTTATGTTTTTGCGCGCGTGTTCCGCAAGGAACAGCGTGCTATCATGTCGTCACAATGTGTGTATTTTTCGAATTTTTTTTCGAAAATGGTCTCAAACCGACTCCCCGATGAAGAATTCGAGGTCAAATTCAATTCTGTCCGTCCGGTCCGGCCGGCTGTTACCACGATAACTCTCGAACGGAACGACTTAGAGCGTTGAAATTTGCAGGGTAGTTTTGTAGCGTAAATATCTCGGACAAGTTCGTTAACGGGCGAAATCCACCGAGCGGTTTCGGAGTTAAGGCCATTTTAGTCAAAACGTTTTTTATGAATATTTCCGGAACCGATCACTCGATCTTTCTGAAATTTGGCATCAAATTGTAGAATCATGACCTTTATATGCCTGCGAAGTTTTGTTATGACCGGACCGCCCTAAAGTGGCAAAACAAAATTCAGTATTTTCACGATAACTCCAAAAATACTGATCTGATTAAATTGAAACTCAGTAGTTAGATGCAAAAGACCAATGCAAACACTTTTGCAAAATTTCGTGAAGATCACGTGACATGAAAAAATCAAAAAATTACTACTAGTTTGCGGAATACTTTGCTTAAAATGCCGAAACCTATTTTTTGAGGTTCATGCTGCCTTTTCCGGGCATTTTTCGTTGTGCGCATGCGCAGATGAGAAGTCATTTAACTGCTGTAGTTTCCGTCAGAGAGGATTGGGGTTTTGGGGTGGCGGATGCTATTCCTCCATAGAATCCAGATCCCTGATGAGGGTCTGCGCATGCGTAGATTAAAGATGCGATATCTCCCGAACCATTTAGTGTTGGAGAATCGGAGTTTTTTGTAAGGTGTGTGATTTTGAGAGGACTTTTAGCCGCAAGTAGATTGCGCATGCGCAGAAGAGAAGTGACTGTTTTTGGGTTGTATGGGTTATGTTGGGAGTGCTGAGCCGATATTGGTGAGGTTTCAAAAGAATATTCATGGCAATTCAGTGCAAGGACAAGTCAGTTTGGGGGTTGTAGCGTTGTTTCCGAGTTATAGTGTCGATACCGTGGCCGTGGGGCTAATTTTGAAATCGATGGTACCCCTTACGGGCATTTTTCGATATGCGCATGAGCAGACCATCAGTGATTTAACTGCTGGTGTTTTCGTCAAAGAGCATTGGGGTTTTGGGGTGGCGGATGCTATTCCTCCATAGAATCCCCTGGTGAGGGTCTGCGCATGCGTGGATTCAAGAAGCGATGTCTCCTGAACCAATGGTGTTGGATAATCAGAGTTTTTTGTGAGGTGTGTAATTTTGGGAGGACTTGCAGCCATGAGTATATTGCGCATGCGCAGACGAGAAGTGAATGGTTTTGGGTTGTTTGGGTTATGTTGGGAGTAATGAGCCGATATTGTGAGGTTTTAAAGGAATATTCATGTCAATTCAGTGCACGGACTACGGGAATCGATCCCGGTTCCTTCAGCTTATGAGCCTGACGATGTAACGTCTGAGCTATAATCAGGGTGTACAGATGATAACAATGGATTCTTATAATAGAACTGCACCATAAAATAAATTAAATTCAAATAATAGTTTATTTATCAAGATTAAATGAACAATCTACAATGATTAAACCTCATGGAATGGGTTGTTGTTGCAACTTACACTCGGTGCATAGTTTCTACAACTCGAAATACCTAAGGAAAGTATCATCGAAATGTCTAG
Organism: Halyzia sedecimguttata; assembly: GCA_937662695.2. Lineage (NCBI taxonomy): Eukaryota > Metazoa > Arthropoda > Insecta > Coleoptera > Coccinellidae > Halyzia > Halyzia sedecimguttata. Next base: position 99,127,441 of record OW569413.2, on the reverse strand, counting down.
AGCGAGGCTGTAGACAATCATAGCAGATTGTCCATTTATTCCTGATATTTTTGAATAGGTAAAGGCTGACGAACACATTATTTTAATGGTTCAAAATATATTAATGAAATACAATCCTCTTTTCATAATTTAATTGTTAATACCTCTAACAGATTCATTCTTCATTATGTACCTTAACACAAGAGATAATATTTGATACAAAATTGTAGATCAATATTTCAGTATTTTTTTGCTAGCAACATTATGAAAATACTGTATATATAGGAACATGTCTCACTACATAGGGCCGGTTTTTCAATTGCGAGTTAACTCGAGGTTGCGGGTAACCCGAGTGTTACGCGTTCATGAGGATCGCTAAATACATGCGCAACTCGCAACCTCGAGTTAACTCGCAATTGAGAAACCGGCCCTTAAGGAAGTAAAAGGTAATATTAACCTCGGTGGTCAATGAACAGTAATTTCTATTTCTTTTGATTCCATTATGTTGTTCTTTCCCATTGTCTTCAAAAACTACATCATTACAATGATCCAATTCTAAATCTTCTTAAACATCATCCCCAATATTTGTACATAAATTTTTCAATATGCAAGTAGTCAATATTATTTTTGATATCAAAACAGTCTTTTATATATTTACAAACTCAAGATGCGGAACCTTGTTTTCCAACGCAAAATATTTTCAGAGTACGAATTATATAAACAAACTAGAACAGAAACAAGAACGCCAATAAATATGACGTATCTTATAGGTAGATAAGATGACATTAAAGAAAAGTGAACACAGATAGGTGAAAACAGGAAGTACGATGTATAATTGAAATTTAAAAACTCGTATCTCCGAAAGTATTAGCTTGTAAGATTCGAAAATGACATCAATGGATTCTTATGAAGGAACTGCATCTAAAAAAAATTGAATCCAAAAGTTATGTTTTTTTTCCTTACCCCGAAACCATCAGGCCGAACTTAAACGAGATATTTATCTCCCAAACCTACTCTGAAAATTTCAACTGTCTAGCTCATTCCGTTCGAGAGTTATCGTGCCTACGGCCGGCCGGACAGAATTGATTTCTACCACGGATTCTTGATCAGTGAGTCGAACCAAATAGTTTAAGACCATTTTCATCCAAAAATACCAAAATTACAGAAATTTGGGTAAATTGAAAAGCACTCTGTTCCGAGGAACAAGAGCGCCAAAAAGGATATGGTAACACCAATGGTAGGATATCGAACGCGCAGGTTACTAATCGTCTGGGAACGTTGAATGACATTGACAACATGTCATAGGAGCAGATCATGTTTTTGGCGCTCTAGTTCCTCGGAACTGAGTGCTTATCAATTTGCCCAAATGTCTGTAATTTTCGAATTTTTCGATGAAAATGGTCTTAAACGATTTGGTTCGACTCACTGATGAAGAATCCATGGTGGAAATTCATTCTGTCCGGCCGTCCGGCCGGTCCGGCCGGCCGGTCCGGCCGTAGGCACGATAACTCTCGAACGGAATGAGCTAGAGAGTTGAAATTTTCAGAGTAGGTTTGGGGGATAAATATCTCGGCTAAGTTCGTTACTGGGCAAAATCGGACAGAAGGTTTCGGAGTAATAAAAAAAAAATTTTTTTTCACATTAACAAATTCCAAATTAAATAATTTTTAATAAGCAGTTTTATCATAAGAATCCATTCATATCATCTTTAACTCTAACAAGCTAATACTTTCGGAGATATGATTTTTCAAAATTTCAATGTAAATCGTATTTCACAGATTGATATAATTATTCCTTGTATGAATTTTCATAATGTCAACTTGACAGAAGGGAAAATTGTAACTTCAAAAATATTGGGGTTGAAATACTCGTGAAGTTTGTATCGACCAGATTACCGCAAAGTGTAAAAAAAAAATTGAAAATTTAAAATATGTTTTTCCACAATAACTCTCGAACGGAATGAGCTAGATAGTTGAAATTTTCAGAGTAGGTTAGGGAGATGAATATCTCGGTTAAGTTCGTTATTGGGCAAAATTGGCCAGATTTAATTCGATTTCTTCCATGGTGCAGTTCTCATTCTCATGATTGCTCATTTAATCTTGATAAATAAACTATTATTTGAATTGAATTTCCTTCATGATGCAGCGCTATCATATGTATACATTGATATAATTCCCAACTCAGAGAAACCAATACTTTCGGAGATATAATTTGTCTGTTTGAACTAGAGCGCCAGAAAGCTCCTGTCCACAGGGCTTGAACCCATTTTAATTTTTTTTTAATGAAAACTAAAGGTTCTTTCAACTCTTTAATGTTGTATATAGCCAATACACAGAAAAACATTTATGTATATATATCACCAATAAAATGCACTATATGAAATGTTCAATCTCAGGACAATAAGACGGAATCATATATTTCATATCCAGAAGAATTACCCTTTTCTCAACAGTCTACAGTACATATACTTATAAATATCTATGTAGAATTTACATAACAATAATCAACAATGAGTTTTACTTTATAATACAGTCCGTTGTACATATTTTAATCACATATAAGAGGTTATTTTAATATTTTTATATACCTACCACTAATATAGAATATTCAAAATAAAATAATTTCTATTCACAAGCGTAAAATTCTAATCTTTGGATCAGAGTTGAAGATCATTAGTCTGTTGCTCTTTCCCAATATTCTTTGAATCCGAAATAATATTTAAATTATTCAGTCTTTCATATTCGGAGGATGACATACAATAGCAACATTGCTCAATAAATGTACCGACAGATTGTTGTAAATATTGGGTCCTTTCAAAACAAAATGGACGTACATATGTACCTAGTCGTTCGATTTAGTTTGTTGGAAAAGACCCATTGATTAATTGATTTATTCCTTGTCAAAATATACAGGGTGTTTGATAATTGGTTGTGATCCTTTAACGGGGTTATACTAAACATCATTTGCAATGATCGAAAACAATTAATTTTCGGACCAAGATTCATTCCACTCAATTCGTTGCAAATGACGTCTAGTATATCCTTGAAGGATCACGTCGAATTACCAAACACCCTGTATTGTGGCAAAGGTAAATTGACAAAACGCAATTCCAGAAAATGCATATGGAGTCGGGTTCGCTTATAAGGAGCAGCATATAACATCAGACATTATTATAAAAAATACACTATTTTTTAACGTAGATTCCAGCTTACCAATAAAAAAAATGGGTTCTCATTTGAAAAAAATGAGTTTTGAGGTTTTTGTCATGACTGACTTTGACATTGAAATAGAAAAACCTTGTATGTTCAATTGAATTTTTAATTAACGAAGGAGAAGCATTGGTATGTCTTCTGACAGGAGCAAATTAGGAATTTTCATACAAAAATCTACAAGTTATTAACATTGGAATGAAGCCCTATTTGGGAAAAGGGCATAGCCGGCTAAATATGGGAAATCTGCCCCCATGGCTTTTTTGACTCACACTCAGGGGATCGATTTGGTATCGAATAAAAATAATTCACCTCAATTTTTAGCCCTTCAACTCAAACGGATTTTGAGATTTTCAAAAAAACCTGTTTTTTGGATTTGAATTTAATTTTTATAGTAAAATTCGGAATTAATCAATGGTGATCTTTTTTCTTATTATTACGAGTCCAAAATATAAAAAAAAAACATACGATCATGGTTCCTAAACGAAACGCCGATTTTTAACGAAGGAAGGAAAATTAAAATCTTTTTTTTTAGCCTTTTTGAAATATGTCAATCACCAAAACTCGCCAGAACATGTCTTTTATGCTCCTATAGACTCAGGAAATTTTTTGGATTTATGGAAGTGGCGGAATAATTTCAAAAAAATTAAAAACTCATTTTTTTCCTAAAATCCTGCGTATTAACACACTTTTATTTTTTTTTATTTGAAAAAACACGTAGGAAATTTTTTTTTATCAAAAATATATCTTTTTCAAAGATGAACATAAAACATAAAACCTAACCTAAAGTAAGTAAAAGGGCTATTAATGATTCAAAAGACACTTTGAGACGATTTTTATATTTTTTTATACAATTGGGAATAATTTTTGATACAACAAAAATAAAAATTATAATCGAAACAATTACTAGATTAGTCTTCATCTATTACGGCGCTAATGTAATTAATAGTGTGAATTATGAGTAAAGAAAAAATTTTTGCTTGTTTTTTCAAAAAAAAAATAAAAGTGTTAAAACGCCGGATTTTAATTTTTTTGAAATTGTTCTACCACTTCAAAAAATCCAAAAAAGTTCCTGAGTCTATAGGAGCATAAAAGAAATGTTCTGATTTCAAAAAGGCTAAAAAAAAAAGATTTTAATTTTCTTTCCTTCGTGAAAAATCGGCTTTTCGTCAAGGAACCATGATCGTATGTTTTTTTTATATTTTAGACTCCTAAGAATAATAAAAAAAATCACCATTGATTAATTCAGAATTTTACTATAAAAATAAAATTAAAATCTAAAAAACAGGTTTTTTTGAAAATCTCGAAATCCGTTCGAGTTGAAGGGCTAAAAATTGAGGTGAATTATTTTTATTCGATGCCAAATCGATCCCCTGAGTGTGAGTCAAAAAAGGCATGGGGGCAGATTTCCCGTATTTATCCGGCTATGCCCTTTAAAGGTTTTTCCAGATTTCACACGTATTTTCTGAGAATAATATGTAAGTGACAAATTAAAACAATGTAGAATTCAATGGTTAATCTTATTATCAATGAAAAAACTGGTTATTACAGTTAAAAAACGAAAGTTGGTATAAATTCCGGTGAAAGCGGAAGTCGAACGAATCCGATTTTTTTTCCAAGAATTCATCTCTCCTAACAAAGCTTAATTATTAAAAAATGTCTTTATCTCGAGTATTTCGAGTTCATAGGAACCTATTTGATAGAAATTAAACGATGAATAATATATTCAAGTATGTACATCTCCTCATGAAACATCCTGTATAATACAACATGTCTAAATATTAAAAAAATCAGATATCCAGATAATATAACAGAGATGAAGAATTTTAGTAAGTACATTACATAATTGTATAATGAATTTATATTCTTGTAATAAAAAATGCTGACACCTTTGTTATATCTGAATCTTGTTGAATATGCTTAAAACAGGCAGTTTTGTTGGTATTGCCACCCTTATCATAAGCGAACCCGACTGTAACTATATATGTAAGATTACAGGGATTTTTCTTATGTTTTAATACGGGTTGGTTGCATGAAGTGTATATTTCAACAATTTAGGCAATATATTTCATTTGCTAATAAAAAAATCTGAGACTTGGAAAATACATGCTGTATCGTCCGAATTGAAACCAATATTTTTCTGTAAAATTAATATAACAATTCGAAACACATAATCATAATACTACAATCCTCAAGAAACGAATAAAAGATGTAAATGAAGGAATATAAATGAAAATTTCGATAAAATAACAAACTGTCAATATATTTATGACGTTTGGGATCTATAAAATTGTTGAATATTTCTTTCTAATTGATGAGCAATATTCTACCTGCAATTATTATTATTTTCGAGAAAGATCACAAATTAATTATTAAGAGCATATTGTACAAAGGGGCATATAAAATAGCTGGAGCCTAAAGCATTAACTATGAATAATATCCATCAATAGAAAAATTATCACTTTAATTCTGCGTAAGGTCGTCCAGTGGGACTAGTGGGAGCGGAAATTTGCGAAGGCACATTCGTCCAAATCCGATACCGGTAGGTTTTCCAACTTCATACAGTTTCAGATTTGGACGAATTCCATTTCTCAACTTAACGGGCTCTCACAGGACCACTGGCCTCAATATGAATTCTAAATAGCCAGTCCTATAGTGTATAATTCGATTCATTGCATTGGTTTGGCACAATTACATCCCTATAGGGAATGAACATCAATTGTTCTTCATAAAAATCTGTAATAATTTATTAGCAGTATAGGATCACAGGCACTATATAAGTCAGGTTTTTTATAAATTCAGAACAATTCGTTCCTTATTTCTAATTGGGTATCATATTAAATTGTATGGAGTGTCTCAAATATAAAATGTTCGCATATTTGTTGAAATAATACTTCAACTATTCAGAGAAACACATTGATTATATATGGCTGTTAGGCAACCCGCAACTACCTAAGATTTTAGGCCAATATAGAAAAAAATGGTATGAGCAGAAAACTTCATTAGGCCAATAATCAGAAACAAGGTTCTTATCTACCTACGACGAAAACATAACGAAGTCATACTTAAGGCTCATACAACAATAATAGGTTATATTATAATACTCTCACAAAATGTCAAATACCTTTTTATGCAGAATGTGGTGGCATTGTGATGTAATTGGACGTAAGACCTGACCATTGGTTTTCTCTGAAATGCGACTTATAAAACAAAAACAAACCAATCAGGACTATTGGAAGACCCAGCAAAGAGCAGATTAATTCGCCAGAAAGTGATGGTGACCACAGAAACATGGAACCTAATAACAAGAAAATAATGTGATGACATATTGCACACACTTGTGAATGAATGAACAAATCATCATATTTTGCTTTATTATTTTATTCAATTAAACCTGTGCTACCAATAAAATTGCAAAAATTCAGGAGGGTGAATTGAGGCGCTTAGTACAAAAGTGGCCTAAGTGATAAAAGATTGTTCTGAGAAAAACGCACTTTAATATTTTAAAATGTTCACCACCTCGTATCTGCTATACTCCCCTTATGCGCCTCACCGCGGTGTCTTCGAGAAATTGATATAGGCCGTTATTGCACACACTGGATTGGTAATAACCGATGCAGCCTATGCTATTAACTCAATAGTCATTTTTTTCGAGTTGGGCTGCTCTTGCACTAAACGCCTCAATTATAACAGTCTTAATGAGCGAGTAGAATTATATACTTCGTCCCCGAAATAACATTTCACATAGATATATGTGAACATATATTTCATATGGATTCTTATTTCTTACCGTTGGCGGCACTTGAATATTTATCGAATTGAACCCTCTACAAAATGTATCTTGAAAGTTTTCGATAAACACAATTTTTCAAAAGTTATCCAAACTGAAAGTTAAATTTATGCGATAAGTTTACACTTTTTACCTTAATTTTAGGCAATATGATTGAAATTAATTGTAATTGCTATCATTTTTCCTTTGAAGTTATACGAGTTATGATTTTCTTTCAATAAAAAGTCATTAATAATATTCTTAATTTTTTGAGTTTGACAATTACATATAATTTTTATTTCCCTCAAGAACCACATTATTTTTTTTGTTTTCAACTAATACTAATAAAACTAATAAAAAGGGGGAAAGCTCTGTGGCAGGAGCTTTGGCGCTCTTGTTCAAACTGTGACAAATCATATCTCCGAAAGTATTGGTATCTCAGAATTGGGAATGATATCAATGGATTATTGTGATAGAACTGCATCATAAAAAAAAAATATGAAACTATGACAAATTATATCTCCGAAAGTGTTAGTTTCTTAGAGTTGAGAATAATATCAATGGATTCTTATGATGAAACTGTATCTTAAAAAAAATTGAATTTAAAATTTGTAATGTAACAAAAAATTTTGTTGTTGTTACTCCGAAACCACTCAACCGATTTTGCCCAATAAGGAACTCAACCAAAATATTTATCTCCCAAACCTACTCTGAACATTTCAACTGTCTAACGAAATCGTTTAAGACCATTTTCAGCCAAAAATTCGAAAAATACAGAAATTTGGACAAATTGATGAGAGTCAAAAATAGGGGCTTGAAATTTAATAAAAATATCGACTACTAGCGAGTAATTACTCAAACGCTGACAAATCATATCTCCAAAAGTATTGGTTTCTCAGAGTTGGGAATGATATCAATGGATTCTTATGAGAGAACTTCATCATAAAAAAATAAATTCAAAACGTAGGTCTTTGACTCACCTCATATGTTGGTTTTACATATATGTAGCAGCAAATTATAATTAGAGCATTCTATGAAATCATAAAATTACGATTAATTATTGAAATTTTGAAAATTCATATCTCCAAAAGTATTAATTTGTTAGAGTTGAGAATTATATCGATGGATTCTCATGATGAAACTGCATCTTAAAAAATTTTTATTGCATTTCAAATTTGTAATGTAAAAAAAAATAATTTTTTTTGCCCAATAACTTAATCGAGATATTTATCCCCCAAACCTACTCTATTCCTGGAAGGGGAGAAAATAAATCCATTTCTCCATACTTTTGACGCTCAATGTAGAAAAAATTGAATGCTTATGGCTTCTACTTGATGCAAATCCATATTTACTCAATGAAGAATTGTATACGATTTACTCTAATTTGTTTAATATCTTCATCAATTCAAGAAAAATAAGATCAGAAAGACTCTATGTCCAGGTCATCGAGGTATAGAAGGAGATCATTACTTGTAAAGAATTTAGTATGATGTAGTCTGATGAAGTCCCTGTCTTAACAGGTCTTGCATATCAAAAAATAATATGACTATAATAGATTTTCTTGAATCAGTCTTCACTAGATGGAAATCCATTGTAATGATTGATATTTTTATACTGACGTTTCTAGGGCTCCCCCAAGGAAACCTCTCAGAAGTTCCTAGGAGCTTGTGGAAGTTAGGAGAGTTTAAGTACTAATACAGACTCAGAAGGAGTGTTATGCGTAGGCTTTGTCACTGTATCCTTACCCCACCTTAGGCACAGCAGATTGAACTCAGGATCTGCTGAGTCAAACGATCTAACCACCGAACGAATGGCGCTGCATGATAGATAATCATATTGAATTATTGAAACGCACACATATTTGTTTTGAAATATAACAACAATTCTAACACAGCAGCTTTGTCAGATACATTTCATTTTGAATAACGCAAAAGCGATAAGAATAACTCACCGCCATTTTGCAAAGGGAACAGCCTGAATAAACTCCACCAAATTCCAACTAACGGCAAAGATGAACTCATTACAGCAATCATGTAAACTGCCGATTGAGATATAATTAGAAATTTCACTGACATAACAGTGAACACGATGTAACTTCCAAGAAATAGCCACGAAATAGGGAATATATTTCCGCAATCACTGAACTCATGGTTTTGAAATAGTTGGGGTGTGAAATGGCAAATGACACCATGTGTTGTTAAATTGAAGAATCCAGTAAAACTTGATCCCTAAAAATACACAGAAATTAACAATTTTTCTGGCTATAGTATACAAATATCTAATAGAAAAGAAAATTTCTATGCAATATCAAAACAAGCAATAGCAATAGGAGAAATAGTTTTTCATGTACACAAGTCGAATTTAAGCGAATAACCGGAACAGTGCGGTTAAGACCAATCCCTTGCTATTAAAACCGATAGTGAATGGTGGCCGCTACTGTCTAAGTAGTCTTTCCTAGCCTGGGATTAAATTCGGAATCGTACTGTTCCTAGTTCAAATCTCTAAGCTACCAAGACTCATAAAAAGGGAGAATACTAACTTTTCCTAATGAAGGAATCATATCAGTCCAGAACATACAGATCATCATTATCCATCCTGCAATATGTATTAATAACGAAATATGCACAGCTGATACCTTGCCATTACGTTCATTATTCGATTGGCTATTATTTCTAAATGAATGTACTCCATGGTCTATTATTGGAAATGCTATAGATCTTGATACAGTTGTTAAGAATGATTGAGTGTTATTTGCTGCTGAAGGTTCCTAAAATCAATATTATGAATTAATTAGAAATAATCAATTTTCAAGTAATCTCAAATAGAATGATAGAAAAAGGATTAACTAACACTAGTTTCTGTAGCGAGCAAATATCTCTCTAGCAAAGTATAAAATCCTGAAAAAAGAGCTAATCCGATTACATAAACTACAGTCCAAATAGAGTGAGTTCTCCATGGCCAATTTCCTGTATCATCTGAAACATGAACCCGCTCATAACCTCTACATCTGAATTCATCACAAAGACCATAATCAACGGCAATAAAAAGACCAACAATGATTGTAGTAGCCGAGAAAATACGTTGTAAGCCCATAACTGCAATATTAAAATAAATTTACTTCAAACTATGTACTTCATAACTATATATATTTCCACTCACATTTTCTGCAAAAAATGAAGTAATACAGTAAGGAAAAAACTAGGATGGTTCCTTTCATAGGATCTTGTAGGTGGCACATAACTCTCTTCCTATCAACTGCATAAATAATTAATAATCCACTAGACGTATATAAAAATGACAGAATAACAATCTTCGATATCTTAATGGGAGTGTCAGTAATCTTGAAGTTCTTATATGATTTGAAGAACACCTTTCCTGCTAGAATAGTCAAGTATAGACAAATAAGAGTGAATGTTGAATTCACTAAAATTAAATTGTACGCATCACTTTTTATATTCAAGGAATCAAGGTATGCAGGAAGTAAGATTATGAGAGAAGATGAGGAAAATAGGAGTGCAATTTTTGTCGTCATAAATTCATATTTTGAATAGTTATTACAACTCAATGGGTTGCTGCAGTTTCCCAAGTAATTGTCATCTTCCTGGGTTTCCGTTGAGGTACAATGATCATGATCTTGGTCTTCTGTGCCTGAAGATTCATCGTCTGTTAATTGTAACAAATCATCATGATCATCTTCTTCCATAACGATTGAACTTGAAAAGTATTGTTTGTCTTGCTGAATTAATGATTCCTTACAAGATATATTACAATTATGGTAACAGCAAATTAGTAGCTTAGTTGTATGCTTGTCATATCGAAAATTTCACTAGTTTATTGTACTCAACATTTACTAAATTCGGCACACAGTTTGATTTTGAAGTACAAATGTAATTAAATAATATTTCACTAGATGTCAAATACTAATAATTGATTATCATAAACAGTAAACAGAGAAAGTGTTTAAACCACAGAATACTAATAAATTAAAGTAATGTAAGAAAACTGATAAGATGTAATCTGTGGATATACTGCAGTGGCGGATTTTCCAGTAGGATGACTATGGTGGTAATTTTTTCTAGACAGCACTTCTTATTTTATCACAGATTACCAGCTACTGCATGTCACATTTTTTATTACCGTTCTTCATCTCTGCATTATCTGACGTAATCAATGCCCTGAAATTTCCTTCATTTTCAGTTAGCCTCTGTTGAATATCAAATGGACCAAAATTTCTGTGATCTTTTAAGGAAATTTCTTGTTTTCCACAAAAAAATTATTACTTTTATGATAGACGACAAAATGTTCCTACTATAGCGATCTTGTTCCGCCATCAGCGCGGATAATTTAATGAAAATTTGATATGATAAACAGTAGTAAGGACCTCTCAAAATACTGCCCTTAAATTTAAATTAGCTTGTTTAGTTTACCAGGGGCGGACTAGGTTGTACATTTTAATGCTTACATTTTTAACACCTTGTATGATAAGGAGTCAAAAAAAGAACTAATTTGGAAACCTTGAACATTAAGCTAAAGAAAAGATATTCTTGTTCATTGTCGATAAAATGAACCGTTTTCAAGGTATCCAAATTTGTTTTCCAGGAAATGGAAAAGAATCGAAATCATTCGGGAGATAGAAGAAACCAAATATGATTTTATCGCAATTTTCATTAGCCTACCCTAGTTGTACAAACATGACATTTATAAAACTAGGGTAGGCTAATGAAAATTGCGATAATATCATATTTCATTTCTTCTATCTCCCGAATGATTTCGATTCTTTTTCATTTCCTGGAAAAACAAATTTGGATACCTGTAAAACGGTTCATTTTATCGACAATGAAAAAGAGTACCTTTTCTTTAGCTTAATGCTCAAATTATCCAAATTTGTTTTTTTTTGACTCCTTATCTTACAGGGTGTTAAAAATGTAAGCATTAAAATGTACAACCTAGTCCGCCCCTGGTAAACTAAACAAGCTAATTTAAATTTAAGGGCAGTATTTTAAGAGGTCCTTACTACTGTTTATCATATCATATTTTCATTAAATTATATTATGTAGTTTAAAATTTATTCCAGTAAAATGGATTTCTAGTGGCGTCATTTAGGAGGCCGTATCTTCGTAGAGAGGGCCACTAGGAAAAACAAGCGCTTACGTGAAGTCAGAAGCTTTTGCGCGTATGTTCTATTGTCCATTCTTCTGTATTGGACACCCTTAATCGAATTTACCATGGTAAATTATGTTGTCCATTCTCCTGTATTGGACACTCTTAATGCAAATTTACCATGGTAAATTCGAATTAAGGTCAGAATCGACCAAGGGTGTCGAACCAAATCGTTTAAGACCATTTTTGGCGCTCTCGTTCCTCGGAACAGAGTGCTTATCAATTTGCCCAAATGTCTGCAATTTTTGAATTTTTGGCTGAAAATGGTCTCAAACGATTTGGTTCGACTCACTTATCAAGAATCCGTGGTCGAAATTGATTCTGTCCGGCCGTCCGTCCGTTAACACGATAACTCTCGAACGAAAGGAGTTAGAGGATTGAAATGGACAGGGTAGGTTTGGAACGTAAATATCTCGGACGAGTTCGTTAACGGGCGAAATCCACCAAGCGGTTTCGGAGTTATGGCCGTTTTTAGTAAAAACATTTTTTATGAATATTTCCGAAACCGATCACTCGATCTATCTGAAATTTAGCATTAAATTGTAGAATCATGACCTTTATACGCATGTGAAGTATGCATTGATCGGGTTGCCGTAAAAAGTTGCTGTACAAAAATTTTTTTTTTAATTTTTAAATTTTTTTTCAACTCTCGAACGGAATGAGTTAGGCAGTTGAAATTTTCAAGGTAGGTTTGGGAGATAAATATGTCGGTTAAGTTTGTCATTGGGCAAAATAGGCCAGATAATTTGGAAGTAACGAAAAAAAAATTTTTTAACTTACAAATTTCAAATTCAATTTTTTTTAAGATGAAATTTCACCATAAAATGGGTTCAAGCCCTGTGGACAGGAGCTTTCTGGTGCTCTAGTTCAAACAGACAAATTATATCTCCAAAGTATTGGTTTCTCAGAGTTGGGAATTAAATCAATATATTCTTATGAAAGAACTGCATCATAAAGGAAATTAAATTCAAATAATAGTTTATTTATCAAGATTAAATGAGCAATCTGAGAATGAGAACTACCATGGAAGAAATCAAATTAAAATAGCTGAAATGAATTTGACTCTTTCTTATAAAACAGGATGAAATGTACGAGTATGAACACAGATCATATAATAAAGCTTAGATAGAATAATTATAGCATTCTTTGAAAACATAGAAGTACGTACGATTCATTATTGAAATTTAGAAAAATCATATCTCCGAAAGTATTAGCTTGTTGGAGTTGAAAATGATATCGATGGATTTTAATGGTGAAACTGCATCTTAAATAAAAATTACAGACATGTGGGCAAATTGATAAGCACTCAGTTCCAAGGAACTAGAGCGCCAAAAAGTGTAATTCCCTTTCCGGGATTTTAGCCCGCCTTCTCTCGTTCCGAAACCGAAAACGGACTGACTAGACGAAACGGCTATCGGGCTCCTCGTACGAACTTGTCGATCGCCGGTATTAGAATAAAACATCGGTACTTACCTGGGATATATATTCTTAATTTTCACTTTTCGACATAAAATCGCCACATGGGGGTTTATTTGACGGTTTTTTACCCTTGTCTCATTAAGTCGATTTTGACGTTTCTCGAACCAACTATTAGCAAGGAATTAGACAATGTCATGTCTCAGGAAAATAAGTTGACATATGACAATTCATACATAGAATAATTATATAATTCTGTAAAAACGTAGAAATACAATTTTTATTGAAATTTTGAAAAATCATATCTCCGAAAGTATTAGCTTCTTAGAGTTAATAATGATATCATTGGATTCTTATGGTAAAATTGCTTATTGAAAAAAATTTAATTTGGAATTTGTTATGTAAAAAAAATATTTTTTTTGTTACTCCGAAATCATCTGTCCGATTTTGTCCAATAACGAACTTAGCCGAGATATTTATCTGCCAAACCTACTCTACTGAAAATTTCAACTCTCTAGCTCATTCCGTTCGAGAGTTATCGTGCCTACGGCCGGCCGGCCGGCCGGCCGGACCGGCCGGACAGAATGAATTTCGACCACGGATTCTTGATCAGTGAGTCGAACCAAATCATTTAAGACCATTTTCATCGAAAAATTCGAAAATTACAGACATTTGGGCAAATTGATAAGCACTCAGTTCCGAGGAAATAGAGCGCCAAAAATCCATTGATATCATTTCCAACTCAAACAAGCAAATACTTTCGGAGATATGATTTTTCGAAATTTCAATAATGAATCGTACTTCTTTGGTTTCACAGAATGCTATAATTATTCTATCTATGAATTATATGATCTGTGCTCATACTCGTACATGTCATCCTGTTCTATAAGAGAGAGTCAAATTCATTTCAAATATTTTAATTTGATTTCTTCCATAGTGCAGCTCACATTCTCAGATCTCAGATTGCTCATTTAATCTTGATAAATAAACTATTATTTGAATTGAATTTCCTTAATGATGCAGTTATATCGTAAGAATCCATTGATATCCTGGCCAACTCTGAGAAACCAATACTTTCGGAGATAAGATGTGTCAAAGTTTGAAAAAGAGCGCCAAAGAAGCTCCTGTCCACAGGGCTTGAAGCAATTTTCATCCAAAAATTCGAAAATTACATACATTTGGGCAAACTGATAACAAGGAACAAGAGCGCCAAAAAGTAATAGGCATCCTATAACTTATTTATTACGATGCCCGCTAATTAGCCATCAAAATAACCGAATCTAGCCACCTCCGCCATGTGCGTGCGGTAGCGGCTTATTTGCAGCATCTTGAAGAAGAGTCTCCTCTGTGGAGAAGGAGGATTTTGCAAGTTGATTACCTTCGTATCGTTAAGAAAACATATAAAAGACATTCTTGTGGGAATTTGGAATTAGTCAAATGTTCATACCTATAGTGCCCGTGTTGTTTGTTCTGTGTACATGAGAGGATTTCTGTGGCATCAGACATGGTAGGTCAATGAACACGCCTTCTTTGTACACATTTTTTGAGCAACAAGATCGTCTATTACTATTATAAGTTCACGAATCTGCATATTTAACGGATGTCTCGAATTATTGGTTTTTACGTTCTCGGTATGTAGAAATAGAAATTATCGGAGTACGAAATTCTAACCACTGACAGGCAACATAATTATCTGTGTCCGTTCCTTCGCGGTTCCAGAACTTCTGAAAGTACTATAGGGAAATTCATGAAAATTGGTACAAAATTCAGTGTTATGGAAACCGGCTTTTAAATTCCCTCTGATTTTGTTTCACTGTTTTAATGATCAATCTTCAAGAATTAGACTAACATTGGGTTTCACGAAGCTTTGACAGCTCTTAATTGCCAAATTAGTGTGATTCTATGTCGATTTCCAGTTCATTTTTGACGCAACCACCGAATTAAATGCTCAATTAAGCTAATCGAAGCTTCGTGAAACCCACCATAAGGGTCGATATAATAAAAAAAAAATAGTAGGATGAAACCCATTGGAAAAGGAAGAGAATATTACAAAAATGAAAGGAAAAATAATAGGTGGAAGGGGGTGAGTTTTTAAGGGTAATAGACGGTTTACCTCGATTTCCGGCAAAACTACAAGTCCTATGGAAGAGAGTTAAACGACTGAGTTGTAAATAACAAAAAGATCTACAACTTTTGTATTCACATAACCTCAATATTTATGTGAAAAATTCAAATAACCAAGATTTTGGCTTTTTATTTTCATCTTTTACAAAAATTTTCGGTTTCATTTTCTGAGAAACTTTACCATATTAATGTATATTTTTTTACATCATTAGAAAGTAGAGATACAACGAACAAAAAGCCCACCGGCTTTTAAAAAAGCAGATATTTTGACGTGAGAATTTTCGATTGAAAATTATGATGCTTTTTCGATATTCAGTCAAAATAAGGTGAAAAAATAAATATTTCAAATTAAAAAAATTACAGTGAGTTTGTAAGTTTTCATTTCGTGAAAAATTTTTTTTTTAAAATATAAAAATAAAAAAACAAACACTGGGTTATTTGAATTTTTCACATTAATTATGAGGTTATGTGAAAAAAATTTTAATACAAAAGTTTTAGATCTTTTTATTACCTACAACTTTGCTATTAAATTTTATTTCCATAGGACTTGTAGTTTTGCCGGAAATCGAGATAAACTGTTTTTCACCCTTAAAACCTCACCCACTTCCACTTCCCGACCTCAGATCACCCGTGATTTTTCTTTTATTTTTGTTATATTCTCTTCCTTTTCCAGTGCGTTTCATCCTACTATTATTTTTTTTCACTATTCACCATTTTCAAAGGCACTGGTCTATATATTCTCTGCTATAAAAAAATTATTGAAAAGCACGGACGTTAAGTCTTGAGCTTTCGCACACATATTCATTTGTCTATTTACGCCTCACCCTCTCGAAATATTGCGTGAAGCTTCTTTTTTCAGCCGAGGAAGAGATTTCGATTCCATCGCATCAGTAGTTTGAAAATATTGGAAACATAAAATTAGGCTTGATGGTTTGTGCGGAATTTCAGCGGAATCTGATTCTGAAATATTACATTTTTGAAGAAATTTTTTTTTCTGGTGTACGATCCTCCCGAAATTGCAGAAATTAGCAAGCTGCCATTCTACAACTAATTACCAAGTTTCGATTCATTCGGATCTGTATTATTTCAGTCATTGAGGAAACAATATTTCAGATGGGTATAACTCTGAAAACGTTTGGCCGATTATCTTCATTATAAAACTCCACCGTCGCATTCAGATGCCGAACCTACCGTGAAAATTGCAAGTCGCTATCTCTCTTCGTTTGACAGCTTTCCTGGCCACAGCCTAAATTTTTTAAAATTTTCTAGTGATACAATCCTCACAAAATTTAACGAAAATTTGGGTGTCGGCATTATACAACTAATTACCAAGTTTTAATTGGATCACATCTTTATTTTTTGAGTTACGGATGAATTAACTGTAATTTCATGGGTCTCTGGTTCAAATTTGGAAATTTCAAACTTAGAATTAGGATTTGAAGGCTCTCTCAAAATTTCAACAATATCGGACGGATAGTTTCTGAGATACTTTTTAATAATTTTTTTGCCCAAATATGTACCTATCTATTATTCTCGAATTTTTTAAATTTTCTAGTGATAGGACCCTCACGAAATGTTTCATAAGTATTTGTGTCAGCAACTCCGAAACCGTTCGGCCGATTATGCCCATCAACGAATTTAACAGTCGTATTAGGATGCTCAACCTACCCTGAAAATTGCAAGTAGCTATCTCTTTCCGTTCGATACTTATCGTGGCAACGGTCAGACAGAATCGAATTTGACATCTAATTTTTCATCAATGAGTCGAACCTAATCGTTTGAGACTATTTTCGGCAAAAAAATCGAATATTACAGACATTTGGGCAAATTCAGTGGATTCTGACCATAAATTCTGAAAAATAAATTTTTTTAAGAAAATTAAATTTTAAATTTTTTATAATTCGAGTTATTGTGTTAATATCAACAAAATTTAAGATGAGTATAACTCCGAAACTGTTCTGCCGATTATGCCCTGTCCCATTCTGGTGCGCAATCTACCCTGAAAATTGCAAGTCGCTATCTCTTTCCTTTCGAAAGTCAATGTGGCAATGACCGGCTGTCAAATTTGACCTTGAATTCTTCATCAGTGGGTGGAACCTAATCTTTTGAGACCATTTTTGGCAAAAAATTCGAAAATTACGGACATTTGGACCAAATGATGGCACGCTGTTCCCCAGAACATGCGCGCAAAAATGATGTCAATTTATGTACTATAAGTCGTCATCGGTTTTGGAGAATGCAAAAAAAAAATGTTTCATAATCTTTTTCCAAATCGATTGAATGATGATAATAGTGATTACCAGCTTTCGAGTGATAATTGACCACTTTTATATAGTATTATACTCGTATCTCAAACATCGTTTTTTTTCCTTCAAATATTAAATGCTATTCCGCACGAAGATTTCGACACCATAACGTCTATATATCTTTCTCAATATCCGAGTAAATAGATACATATGTAAGTGCAAGAAATCCTGTTTATTCAAACAATCTAACTCTTATTGAATCGTCAGATGAAGCCTTGCATATCGGAATAATGAAATGGCTTTGCCACTATTCACCATCCCGCATTAATTATTATCTAAGTAAATGAAGATTTGAAACAGATCTTTCGACTCCACGGTTCGAAATGTCAATGATTTTCGTATCGCAAAATACCAGCGATTAAGTGATGAGAACTGCATGAAAGTTCAATGGAGAAATGTCAGTATACCTTATATAAGTATGTTTGGAAAATATTGAATGGATTGTTGATGGTACTTTTAGCTTCCGTGATGCTGATTGATGATTTTGGTGAATTATTTGCAAATAATAATGGTTCGTGCTTGAACAAAATATATAACACCTCATGAAATTCAAAACCATTAGACTTTCGGAGTAAGTAAATTGCAATAATCGAATCATCTACTCTAATATATTAGATAGCAATTCATGAAACATGGTGAAAAATTGGTTCAAGCCCTGTGGACAGGAGCTTCTTGGCGCTCTTGTTCAAACAGACAAATTATATGTCCGAAAGTATTGGTTTCTCAGAGTTGGGAATTATATCAATGGATTCCTATAATAGAAATGCATCATGAAAGAAATTAAATTTAAAAAAAGTGTCGTTTAAAAAAAATGCTTCATAAATTATCTTATAAAAAACTAGAACAAGAGGTGTAGGTACCAGAAGTAATTTTGACATTTATCTCTCATAGGAAAATAAGATGACATGTAAGAACACAGATCGTATAATAATTAATAGATACAATAATAAAGTACAGCATTCTATGAAAACATAAGAAGTACAGAAGTACGATTCATTATTGGAATTTCGAAAAATCATATCTCCGAAAGTATTAGCTCCTTAGAGTTGAAAAGGATATCAATGGATTTTTTTGGTGAAACTGCATCTTAAAAGGATTTAAATTTGAAATTTGTGTTTTAAAAAAAAATTGTTTTTTCGTTTCTCCGAAACCATCAGGCCAATCTTGCCCAGTAACGAACTTAACCGAGATAATTATCTCTCAAACCTACTCTGAAAATTTCAACTGCCTAGCTCATTCTGTTCGAGAGTTATTGTAGAAACGAAATTTAAAAATTTACAAAAATTTTTTTTGATACCTTATTGCAACCCGATCAAAACAAAACTTCGCATGCATATAGTAGTCATTATTCTACAATTTGATGCTAAATTTCAGATAGATCGAGTGATCAGTTTCGGAAATATTCATAAAAAATATTTTTACTAAAAAAGGCCATAACTCCGAAACCGCTTGGTGGATTTTACCCGTTTACGAACTCGTCCGAGATATTTATACTAGAAACCTACTCTGTAAATTTCAATCCTCTATCTCCTTTCGTTCGAGAGTTATCGTGCCTACGGCCGGCCGGCCGGACCGGCCGGACAGAATTGATTTCAAACACGGATTCTTGAGCGGTGAGTCGAACCAAATCGTTTAAGACCATTTTCAGCCAAAAATATGAAAATTACAGACATTTGGGCAAATTAATAAGCACTCTGTTCCTAGGAACAAGAGCGCCAAAAATTTGGAGGTGCCTGAAAGAACTATAGAGGTAAGAGAACTACCACTGAACTGACTTATCTAATTCTCTCCAACTTCTATGCAATGGTATTTGATTTACTTGGGAGAAATTTAAATGTTAAATCGTTATTCTATGATTTCACAGAATGCTGTAATCGAAAATGAACTATTTGTATCTATGAATTTCATGCAGTGGCGGCTGGTGATAATTTTGTTCAGGAGGCGCTGATTCAAGAATACAGAAAAAGGATATATATTTTAAAAGATAATAACCAAATGCCTACATCTTAAAATGCAACTCAATCCTTCTGTTTTTGTCGCAGATGAATGTCTTTAACTAAATTTGTTCGATGGACAACATTGCGAGCGCCGTCAGTCTTTCTTCCGACATTGTATTCCTTAGAAACGTCTACTCTTGATCAATTTTACAGTAGACGAACATATTTCAGATTCTGCGGTTGTCAGTGGCATGGATATTAAAATAAACAGAACTTTACATATTTCACAAAACGTTGAATCCAAACCATACGACACTATATTAAATTTAAGGTACGTAAGCAACCGGTCACGTTCTGGTTTCCTTGTGTTATTAATCCAGTCTTCCAACTCAGCAATAGAGGATTGAAATTTGCAGAGTAGGTTTGTAGCGTAAATATCTCGGACGAGTTCGTTAACGGGTGAAATCCACCAAGCGGTTTCGGAGTTATGCGCCCTTTTTAGTAAACTATATGCATGCGAAGTTTTGTATTGACCAGGTTACCGCAAAGTGTCAAAAAAAAATTTTGAAAATTTTAAAAAATTTTTCTACAATAACTCTCGAACGGAATGAGCTATGCAGTTGAAATTTTCAGAGTAGCTTAGGGAGATGAATATCTCGTTTAAGTTCGTTATTGGGTAAAATAGGCCAGATGGCTTTGGAGTGACGAAAAAAAAAATTTTTTTTTTGAGTAACAAATTTCAAATTCAATTTTTATTTGAGATGCAGTTTCACCATAAAAATCCATCGATATCATTTTCAACTCCAACAAGCTTATACTTTCGGAGATATGATTTTTCGAAATTTCAATAATGAATCGTACTTCTATGTTTTCACAGAATGCTATAATTATTCTATGGATGCTTTATTATATGATCTGTGTTCATACTCGTACATGTCATCTTGTTCTATAAGAGAGAGTCAAATTCATTTCAGCTATTTTAATTTGATTTCTTCCATGGTGCAGTTCTCATTCTCAGATTGATCATTTAATCTTGATAAATAAACTATTATTTGAATTGAATTTCCTTTATGATGCAGTTCTATCATGAGAATACATTGATATAATTCCCAACTCTGAGAAACCAATACTTTCGGAGATATAATTTGTTTGTTTGAACAAGAGTTCCAGAAAGCTCCTGTCCACAGGGCTTGTTTTGATACCATTTCGTTGTGCTTACGAATATTTTCGAAATATGCTACTACTACTACTTATAATAATAGCTAATAGCTGGAAGCTTACAATCTTGTTCATATGTTTGGCCGATTTATCGTGTTTTTTTTATCTTTTCACAGAGATGTTTCAAATCACGTATACCTTCTTTTCTTCAGTTATCGTCTCCACCAAACAATAAGCAAACAAAACAAAAAATCGCATGTTTTTCTTCACATCCGCACAACCATAAAGTCTTCTCGTAAACATTTGCGTCAAACTAAAGTTTAATTTTGTTAGATCACACACCCTCAGTGCCAGTCCTTAAATCCTCAACGCAACATTATAACATGAAACAATTGGCACCTACAATACCTATTTATTTTTTTTATCTATTTAGCGTAACCATAAACAAGGTATACTACTACTGAGCGTAGCTCTCTATTCCTCTCTGGGCTTCTACTAATACGCCCGAATCATGGCTGAGAATCGAGCGAGACTAGTCAGTCTCTAAGTCAGGACGTTTGCCGTTTCCTTGGTAACCGGCGATTTCGATTGGACGATCGAGATTCAGCCCGGCATAGTGCGGACGCTCATAGTATACCTTGTCTATGCGTACGCTTAATGCAAATGTAATCATTGTGAAATATACATGGTCACTAGGTAAAAATGTACGTCATTTTTCTAGAGAGAGCAGTGCCCCGCAGCCTTCCCTCATGAGCCGCCCCTGATTTCATGATCTGTGTTCATACGTGTCATCTAATCTATCGATAAGAGACATGTCATATTTATATCTGGTTCTATTCAGAATTCGTTACTCCTGATATAAAATACCTCCTGTATAGAAAACAAAGTACTTATGATTTAATGCAAAATGACCAATGAAATAACATCAGCCATCGTAGAATTAGGAAGTTTATAGGATATTATAATTTTTGGGTCATAATACAATAATGCAAACTGAGATAAATATGATGATGAAATTGAAATTTATACTTTGGTAAGTTAATAAAATTGGGTTCAGAATATCTCCAGTAAAAAAAAAACTGGAATATTGGCTAAATTTCAATTGATATAATACAATTTTCAGAGTAGATCTGAGGAATGAATATCTCGGATAAGTTCGTTATTGGGTAGAATCGATCTGGTGGTTTCGGTTTAATAGTTTTGAGCACACTTGTTTATTTTTATTCTTTTTGTTAAGGTTATGTTAGTGAAAAGATTTTTATCTTAATATTTGTTGATAATTTTCTGAACTAGATGATGACTATAGGTATCCGTGTCATTCCGCAATTTGTTGAATCATTTTTGGCGCTCTTGTTCCACGGAACAGAGTGCTTATCAATTTGCCCAAATGTCTATAGTTTTCGAACATTTGGCTGAAAATGTTCTCAATCGTTTTTGTTCGACTCTCTGACCAAGAATCCGTGGTCAAATTTGATTCTGTCCGGCCGTCGGTCCCTCCGGCCGTTAACACGATAACTCTCGAACGGAATGAGCTAGAAAGTTGAAATTTTCAGAGTAGGTTTAGGAGATCAATTTCTCAGTAAAGTTCGTAATTGGGCAAAATTATCCCGGTGTTTTCGGAGTAAAAAAAAATATTTTTTTTTACATTACAAATTTCAAATTAATTTATTTTTGAGATTCAGTTTCATCATAAGAATCTATTGATATCATTCTTAACTCTAACAAACTAACACTTTCGGAAATATGATTTTTCAAAATTTCAATAATTAATCGTAATTTTATGATTCCATAGAATGCTCTAATTATATGTGCTGATATGTAAAACCAACATATGAAGTGATTCATAGGTCTACGTTTTGAATTTATTTATTTATGATGTAGTTCTATCATAAGAATCTATTGATATCATTCTCAACTCTGAGAAACCAATAATTTCGAAGATATGATTTGTCAAAGTTTGAATAATTACTCGCTAGTAGTTTGACAAGAGCGCCAAAGCCCCTGTCCACAGAGTTTTCCCACATTTGTAATCTTCGTTAGTTAAAAAATGTGGACATTCAGTAAATGTCAGCGTGAGATCCAAGACGTCTTATTAGATTGATGATAATCTCCAACCTGCAAAACTGAATTCAAGGTTCAACAGCCAATGTTAATGAAAAGGATATTTAATCAGGTGCCTGCATATAACAATAACTTAAGCGAAGTTTCTAATGAGCATCAATCTGATCAACAAACGATTGTGCATTGGTCAGTGGCAGAGCGTTTGAATGAATTAAGCATTTTTCTCGAACACTGTGGAATAAACACAATGATATATTAGTTAACACACATATTATGTAATATGATGTCATGTGATATGATTATACTGAAAATTCTAGGTCTAGAAGAAGGTTGCATTAGTTGTAGAAGTAGGTACTGCAGTACCTACATACTACATTGATTGGAGCCAGATTTCAATTCGATCGAATCTGTATTTTTGAAAATTTAGGGAAAATAAAATTCGGCTTGAAGGTTTGTGTGGAATTTCAGCGGAATCTGACAAAAATATTTTCTGAAATATGAAATTTTTGAAGACATATCATTTATCATTTTGCCCAAATGTAATTTTCTATTTTTTTGCCGAAAATGGTCTCAAACGATTGGGTTCGACTCCCTGATGAAGAAATCGAGGTCAAATTTCATTCTGTTCGGCAGGCCGTCCGTTGCCACGATATCTTGAGAACGCAAAGAGATATAGACTTGAAATTTTCAGGGTAGGTGGCGCATACTAATACGACTAAGTTCGTTAAAGGGCATAATCGGACCAATGGTTTCCGAGTAATAATTTTGTTTTCAACCAATACAAGTCCGATCGAATTGAAACTTGATGAGGAGTTGTAGAATACAAAACTTAGGTCGTTTGTAAAATTTAGGGAGAATCGTATCACTAGAAAATTTAAAAAAAATTATCAATTATTTATGTCACGATAACCTGAGAACGGAAAGAGATAGCGGCTTTAATTTTTTCGGGTAAGGTTGTGCATCTGAATGGGACATTTGAGTTTGTTTATAGGTAAAATCCAAACCGCTTTTGGAGTTTTGGAGTTATACCCATCTCAAATTTGGTTGTTATTTCCTCAATAACTGGAAAAATACAAAACCGATCCAATTCAAACATGGTTATCAGTTGTAGAATATCAACGCGAAAACTCTTGCGAAATTTCGTGAGGATTGTATCACTAGAAAATTTAAAAAAATCATTGAAAAAAATTCTATACCTAACTATAATGCCAAGTTCCAAGTGTAAACACGATCGGATCTATATTGTTGGAGATCCGAGCAGCCTTGTATTAGTTCAGTAGCTGGATGGGTGACCGTTGCCAACTAACAATTTTCAGGGTATGTTACACATCCTAATTGGAGAGTTAAGTTCGTTTCAGGGCATAATAGGTCCATTGGTTTCGGAGTTATACCCACCTGGAATATTATTTCCTGATAACTCAAAAAATATAGACTCGATCGAATTGAAGCGTGGTGACTAGTTGTAGAATATCGACATAAAGGCGTGTGTAAAAGAACCGTACCCCTAGAAAATTCTTAAAAAATTACGAAAAAAAAAAGAATTGGTTCAAGCACTGACGTGAAGTCAGGAGCTTTTGCGCGTATGTTCTATTGTCCATTCTCCTGTATTGGATACTCTTAATCGAATTTACCATGGTAAATTATATTATCCATTCTCCTGTATTGGACACTCTTAATCAAATTTACCATGGTAAATTCGATTTTACCGGTTGTAACTTTTATAAAAATAGTCTTATTTTTTATAAAAGTTATGAAAAATTTCAAGTGATACGATCCTCACTCACAAAATTTCATATATTACAACTACAACTAGATAGCGAGTTTCAATTCGATCGGATCTGTATTATTTAAAACAAATCTTGTACCCTGAAAATTTCAAATCGCTATCTGCTTCTGTTTGAAAGTAATCGTGGCAGCAGCTGACCAGACATTAATTCGAGCCTAAACATTCGAGACCATTTTCGCCAAAAAAATCGAAAATTACAAACATTTGGGCAACATGGTAGCACGATGTTCCCTTGAACATGCGCGCAAAAATGGTATGCTGCTTCAGAATATCCCATCTATTTTAACGACTATCCGTATAAGCAATCATTGAAGAAATAATAGTATATTATATACCGCGGGACTGAAGTAGTACATTTAATCCTGAAGGTAAAGTTTATGGCCCGACCGCAGGGAGGGCCATAATTTACCTGAAGGATTAAATGTACTTCAGTCGCAAGGTATATACGATACTTTTCGTACTTCCGGTATGATTTTATTAATTATTTCAATAATTTCAATCAGTTTTTTCTCTCTTCAACTCATTTAATAAACTGTCTTTAAAATAAGTTACCATAGTAACATTGCGTTGTGACAATTATAATTTAGAAACATTGTCATTTACTAGTGTCAGTTTGTGATTTAATCGTTCCGGGAGTTTCGTCAATATTTAATCCCGGAGGGATTAAATGTGACACTTTAGTACCTGTCACAAGGGAGTGAAGTTGTCACTTTAGGCCCGGAAGTACGAAAAGACTATTATTTTATGTATTCAAATGTCCATAGAATCGTATCATTCTGTACTATGTCAGTTGACTAATCCATCAATCCTTTCATTCCGATGAACATTTACCTAGGAGAGATTACTCAATAAATATTAATATTGGTCAAATACGTTACAAAATGGTTCATCTCATCCGTTCAATCAATATCTGACAGTTAGAAACTGACTAATTTGCATTTCATATAGATAGATCAGCTGCAGAAGTTCATGAAGTGTTAAAATGATCATCAATGTTACTCAAGAGTTGTAGCTAGATTACTCATGCACGGTGCGCGAATAATTAATGGGTTTCCGTGAATAATTATTGCGATTAAGGCTGGCTAAATTCATGATATCATTAATTTTATTCTTAATTCCAATAATTCTTCGGTGATCTTATAGTTTTGAAGTATTGAAATGGCGTTCATTTTAAACATTTTTGGCGCTCTTGTTCCTCGGAACAGAGTGCATATCAATTTGCCCAAATGTATGTAATTTTCGAATTTTGGGCTGTCAACTGTCTAGCTCATTTCGTTCGAGACTTATCGCGTTAGCGGCCGGTCAGAATAAATTTCGACCACGGATTCTTTATCAGCAAGTCGAACCAAATCGTTTAAGACCATTTTCAGGCAAAATTTCGATAATTACAGACATTTGGGCAAATTGATAAGCACTTTGTCCGAGGAACAAGAGCGCCAAAAAAGGTAGAATAACACTGACGTGAGGTCAATCTGATTTGGCGCGCTTGCTATTGACATGATTATGATTACACTGACCCTCCTAGGTCTTCCACAAAAAGACCCCTCAGAAGCTCCTAAGAACTTGTGCGAATTGGGAGAGTCAGTTGTTTTCTGTGTAAGCTTTGTTGCTATCTCCTTCCGCCAGTTCAGGCACAGCACTGTTAATTCTCGACCCAACAGTGCATCGTAGCCACTATCTTCTGAGTAGATCACCGGTCGTTCTATCCGTGCTGAGCTTGAAGCCCTCATCAATGTTGATTCAAATTGGTTAACGTGAAAAAGCACGCGAAAGAGTACTGACTTCACGTCAGCGTTTTTTGCGCGTATGTTCTGGGGAACATCGCGTTATCATTTTGCCCAAATGTCTGTAACTTTCGAATTTTTTGACGAAAATGGTCTCAAACGATTTAGTTCGACCCCCCAATGAAGAATTCGAGGTCAAATTTGATTCTGTCCGGCCGGCCGTTGCCACGATAACTTGAGAACGAAAGGAGCTAGGGACTTGAAATTTTCAAGGTAGGTGGCGTATCCCAATACGACGGACAAGTTCGTTAATGGGCATAACTGGCCCAGTGGTTTCCGAGTAATAATTTTGTTTTCAACCAATATAAATCCGATCGAATTGAAACTTGGTGAGTAGTTGTAGAAAATTAGCATAAGCACGTTTGTGAAATTTTGTGCGAATCGTATGGCTAGAAAATTATTAAAAAATTATTAACATGGTTATTAGTTGTAGCATGCCAACGCGAAAATACTTGCAAAATTTCGTGAGGATAGTATTTGTAGAAAATTTTTTAAAAAACATTGAAATTTGAAAAAAAAAATTCTATATATCAGTAACTATTCGTTTGAAATTGCTGAAATTTTGCAAGAGCCTTTATAACCTAACTCTACTGCCAAGTTTTAAGTTTTAACACGATCGGTTGAATATTGTTGTAGATTCGAGCAGCCTTGTGTGAGTTCAGTAGATGGGTGACCGTTGCCTCGATAACTTTCGAACGAAAGGAGATAGGGACTTGCAATTTGCAGGGTAGGTTGCGTATCCGCTTAATTCGAATTTATTATGGTAAATTCGAATTAAGAGTGTCCAATACAGGAGAATGGACAACATAATTTACCATGGTAAATTCGATTAAGGGTGTCCAATACAGAAGAATGGACAATAGAACATACGCGCAAAAGCTTCTGACTTCACGTCAGTGCTTGAACCAATTTTTCATATTTTCTAGAGCTACCCCATCAAGTATTCGACATAGAGTTCATTTCAGGTATAATGATTCACCCTTTAATGAGTCGTGCTTTATTGCAGCATTGCAGCATGACCATTTTGCTGAATATTGGCCTGGAGCGTGATGTTATTGACACACATATCCAACCTCAAACCTATTATATAATATTTCACTTGATGAATTCCCATAAAATAGATGCGGCTTGGTGATTTATCGTCATGTTTGAAGATGGTCATTGGGAGGCACGAATATTTTTATAATTAGTTTCCAGTAAAACCCATGCGTTCATTGAATGGGTATCAGCGCTTCGAAATCGTAAGTGAGAGGTCAAATCTCAACGGTCGTATAAACATTAGTCACCCAGCGTTGTTCCGTTTCGAATTCAGTAATATGGAACGGATTGAAAAGATTTTCATCTGATAGTAAGGGGGAAAATTCTAAATAAAAATCACTTATTTTTGTGCCATTGTTCCATGAACAGCGTGTTATCATTTTGCTCAGGATAACTAGGAACAGTAAAAACTTCCAGGTCCCTCCGAAGGGTATAAAACGTAGAACGTCCGGGAATTTTCGGAGTGCTTCCATATTTATGTTCAATAAAAATTCATAAAATAATTATGTTTTTAATAATACATGATTTTGTTTTTTGTTTGAGTAGAAATAGAAAAAAATACAGAGAAGCGATTCATTTGTTTACAACAAATTTCTTATTAAATAAACAATGAAAATTTAAATAATAATCAATTGTTTTTCAATATCAAGGAGCAAGATAAATAATGATTTAAAAAAAATGATTCCTTCATATTAATTACAAGCTGTAGAAAATTATTGTTAATAAACAAATCCTTTTTTAAGCAATAAAATTCATGTAAATTATCTTATAAACAACGCATTTGTTTATAACAATTTTTTAAAGAATAAGAAATAATAATTAGTAAAAATCATTTTTAAAATGTAAATTATCTTACAAACAACTCATTTGTAACAACAATTTTTTAAACAATAAGAGATAAAAATTATTAAAAATCATTTTTACGTAGCTTCTGATCATGGGAAACGGATCAATAGTAAAATTATAAAAAAATGTCTTTTTCAATGTCTAATTAAGCTTGTAATTTTTAACCTAAGTGAATTGTTAATGACCAATGAAATTAACAATTTTTTAATATTTCAAACGGGAATCTATTCTAAGGCCTTTGAAAAATAGCTTCTCGAAAGGTAAAGATTCTCAGAATAATAGTTTAACATTTATCGAACTTGCAATGTTAATGTTCGTGCTACAAAAAATTGTTGATTAACTTATGGGTAACTAATGGAAAAATAAAAGATGAACATTTTTGGACCACGGATTATTGTTCATTGATCTATCCTGTAGAATTTTTTCAGTTCTTAATATTCATATTTAATAAATTTAAATAATATTTATTCATTAAACGTCCGAATTGGTCATGGCTTGCGCAAGCCAGAGTAGCCGTTTTCGAGCGTATTTGCAACCCCCTGGGAAAATAAATATTGGTCCTATATTTCCCAGAGTTAGTATTTTTGGAAATTGCATCCTCTCATCTGTTTTCATATTTAAAAAATCTCAAGTAGTTTCTGAGATACAGTGAACTCTTGATAAGTCGAACATCGATAAGTCGAACTCATAGATAAGTCGAACATTTTTTCCGGTCCCAATTCATGGGTATCTAACCCTGTATACTTTCACCTCAATGAGTCGAACAGAGTTCTTGAGAGTAAAGAGTCTAGTAAATGAGTCGAACTGCTGGAAGGGTCCACGACAGAACCTCCACCTCTATCAGTCGTACTCCTAACCATCATCTCCTCTATGAGTCGAACTGTTTGATCTAACGAATGAAACCGAAAAGAATTCGGTATGCAAACGAATCACCACATTCGGTAGCCACCATATGTATTTTCAATCGGTTAGTGCATTGTTCAATTTATTTTTTATTTGTTTATTGAGCCGTTGTGCGCTGAGAGCGTTTTAGTCATGGATCCGCGAAAACTGAAAATTTCATCAGTAGCAGATGAACTCGAACCCATTCGGGAAGTAGAGAAAGGAGAAGAAAGTAAAACCCTTATCGCTAACAAGTTCGGAATTCCTAAATCCGAATTGTCATCTATCGTGAAAAATAAAATTAATATCCTCGCTTCCATCAGAGTTAAAGGAAAATCTGTCCACCGGTACCGTCAGAAATTGCCTCGGCATTCAGATGTTCGCATCTTCCCTAGGCCACGAATTTATAGCGAGTAGTGGTTGGCTACGTAATTTCAAAAAAGATACGGAATTTCTGGAAGAACCTCCTTAGGTGAAAGTGCTAGGGTTAATGAAGACACTTGTCATCAACCCTTGTTTCTCATTAACTCTGTTGATGTGAATACGCGAGTTTTTCCCTCAATGAGTCGAACTCTCACCCCAATAACTCGAACGTTTGGTGAGACGAACCATAGATAAGTCGAACAGTTTTTTATGGTCCCTGGGAGTTCGACTTATCGAGAGTCCACTGTATATGCAAAAAACCAAACACACTTTTTTTTCACTTAATCCTTTATAACTTTTGCGAGCAGTCCTTGAATTTTCTCAAGAAGTATTTACATGACATTCCAAATCGAATGACACCTCAATCATAATTTTTGGAAAACTCTAAAAAGTTTTGTGACCTAAAAGACACTTGTTCAATCAGTTAACGTACGAGTTGAAATCTTGAGAAAGAAGATATTCATTACGAACATGATGGACCTGAATCTGATGGGCACAAAATTCTACTGAGTAAATCTGAATATTTTATCCGAAACTGGATTTAGGTACTTTTTACGAAATTGGTTTTACTTTTAAGTTTTCACCAGGTTTCGTAAAAAAAAATTATTTTTTGTAAAACATAAAATTAAGAACCAAAAACTTATTTTAATTTTTCACATTAATTTTGAGGTTATGTGGAAAAAGTGCATTTACAAAAGTTGTAGATATTTTTAATGCCTACAACTTTGCTACTCATCTTTTTTCCATAGGACTTGTGGTTTTGCCGAAAATCGAGAGAAATCGTTTTTTACCCTTAAAAACTCACCCCCTTCTACTTCCCGACCTCAGACGCACGGAAATTATTTTTCTTTTAATTTTTGTTATATTCTCTTCCTTTTCCAATGGGTTTCATCCTACTAGTATTTTTTTGCTCTTTTTACCATTTTTCAAGGCCTATAATATATATAGGTAATAATGGTCTATACTTCTTTTATTGAAAAATTATTTCATCCTAAAAATAATATCTGCCATTAAGTAATAAACCTATGTGTTTCACCGAGACGAATCCTTGTCTGTTTCAATAGTCTCTTCATAAATTAATCCAAACATTTTCAAGCCGAAAGACATATATTTATGATCCCGGATACCTGCTTGAAAAGAGCCATCCATAAATAAACATCTTTCTTCAGCTATAAACTGTGGTTATTCTATTTATAGTACCTGGACATTTCAACTCGTTCTTTCGTAAGCAGAAAATTGAACATCATAAACAGAACTCCATCAATTTTATATTGTTTCACGATTAGAAATAAACTCTAATCAAACGCGATTAAATCATCCATAATAAAATTGAGTAGTCATGATAATATGTGTCAATCAATCGAAACCTGAGAGATGGCCAGATATTCTACCGAAAATGTCTAATAATAGTGGTAATAGTTTTATAATAAATTGGAATGAGCCATTCTATTCTTGAATGTACCAACAAATTTTGAAATGAAAATACAACCCCCTGAAAGTTTGAAAGTAAACGCTAAGATTACATTATAAGAAAACATAACCAGCTTTGCGATGCCCCTTGAATTTTTCTATCAGAAAGAACAATTCAGAAGAATTGGGATTAATAATAGTCTAAAACATTAGTATGTAAGATTAATTGACAAAAATTACACATTCGAATACAAATAATTGAATTTTTTCAACATTAAATCGTAGCATTTAAAGCTAACAGTAGCAGGTATTACAACTTCAATTAATGAAATTAATAAC
Organism: Halyzia sedecimguttata; assembly: GCA_937662695.2. Lineage (NCBI taxonomy): Eukaryota > Metazoa > Arthropoda > Insecta > Coleoptera > Coccinellidae > Halyzia > Halyzia sedecimguttata. The sequence goes on along the minus strand of OW569413.2, from coordinate 99,095,814 downwards.
GCAGATATTTCGAGCTAATTAATTCAAATAAATCTTTTAGGGTATCCAACTTAGGCAGGGGTGGTTCCAACGAAGGTGCCGCCGTAAAAAAGAATAACTCGTTTCTTCCTACCAAAAGGGCTGGGGAGAAGGTTGTATTTTTCACACCTTGCCGTCGAATAGCCTCGAGCCGCCCCTGAACTCCGGTATCTCCTAATAACTAGTAACATATCTCAAAAAGTGGGAAAGCCCTGTGGACAGGAGCTTTGGCGCACTTGTTCAATATTTGACAAATCATATCTCCGAAAGTATTGGTTTCTTAGAGTTGGGAATGATCTCAATGGACTCTTATTTAATTTATTTTATTTTATGATGCAGTGCTATCATAAGAATCCATTGATATCATTCCCAACTCAACTGTTTGAACAAGAGCGCGAAAACTCCTGTCCACAGGGCTTTCCCAGTTTTTGTACCATATTTTCTGACACCGGGCGTCGCTTTTTCCGATTTCATGGCATTCTCCACTTTAAAATGAAAGGACCAAAATACCCGATATTCATACGTTTCTCAAGTAGATCAGAAATTAAGAATTTTAATGAAAATTTAATGTTTACAAATGAATATTTTAAAATGAACTGGGGACGACCTCATAAAAGGCAAGGAAAATCAATAACTCTGCTCAAAACCGCCTTTGTATATTTAATTTTGAATTATTAGGAAGCAACCAACTCCCGCAGAAAAACGCACTCAGAAATGGCGCGTAAAACGTAACAGAAAATTTGACAGATGAGTAGTTCTCTTTAATGAGGCAAACTTCACATTGGTATGTTTCGTATTAAATAGTATCTTGGACTTGCGTCCAAATTTTAGGTATGATAAAAATAAATGTATCATTTGTAAGGTTTAATTCAAAGTTAGAGTGGAATTCAAAGTTACCCAATATGACTGTAACTAACCAGAAATGAAGTTGAAATGTCTCTTATAGGAAAATAAGATGACATGTGTGAACACAGATCGTACGATAATTCATAGACGGAATAATTAGAGCATTCTGTGAAAACATAGAAGTACGATGTAATATTGAAATTTTGAAAATCATATCTCCGAAACTATTAGTTTTAGAGTTGAAAATTATATCAATGAATTATTATGCTGCAATTGCATCTTGAAAAAAATTGAATCTGAAATTTGTAATGTAAAAAAAAATTTTTTTTCGTTACTCCGGAACCATCTGGACGATTTTGCCCAATAACGAACTTAACCGAAATTATTATATCCCAAACCTACTCTGAAAATTTCAACAGACCCCCTCATTCCATTCGAGAGTTATCGTGTCAACGGTTGGCCGGACAGTTTTGATTTTTACCCAATGAACTATTAACATACATTATAATTAATATTTCGTTGTTTTTACCACGGATTCTCGATCAGTGAGTCGAACCAAATCGTTTGAGCCCATTTTCATCCAAAAATTCGAAAATTACAGACATTTGGGCAAATTGATAAGCACACTGTTCCGAGGAACATGAACGCCAACAATGTCAAATTTTGCTTTTGTCAACCTCAACGATGTAGACTCATTAATTTTTGCGCCCATATTCTAGGGAACAGCGTACTATCATCACTCAGTGATGAAGAATTTGAGACCGTTAGCGAGTTCAGTAGCTGGATGTGTGACAGTTGCCACGGTAACTTTCGAACGGAAATGGATAGCGACTTGAAATATCCAGGATAGGTTACGCGTCCAGATACGAGAGTTGATTTCGTTAATGGACATAATCGACATAATTCGGACATTTCGGGAACTTTCCATCAGAATTCGTTGTAACTCCGCAAATACATACGAGCTACCATTTTACAATCGAGTACCGAATTTCAGCTCGCAATCGACATAGTATGAGGCGTGAATAGACAATGGAACGCAAAAATTCCTGATTTCACGTCAGTTCTATTTAAGAATTTTCAAGGAATATACCTTTGGGGTTCATTGATTGGGCTTGTCCTCCAATTCATCAAAATTCATGCCATCACAGTATTAAGGATTTTTGGCGCTCTTGTACCTCGGAACAGAGTGCTTATCAATTTGCCCAAATGTCTGCTATTTTCGAATTTTTGGCTGAAAATGGTCTTAAACGATTTGGTTCGACTCACTGATCAAGAATACGTGGTCAAAATCGATTCTGTCCGACCGTCTGACCGTTAACACGATAACTCTCGAACGGATTGAGCTAGACAGTTGAAATTTTCAGAATTTGGGAGATAAATATCTCGGCTAAGTTCGTTATTGGGCAAAATCGGTCAGATGGTTTCGGAGTAACAAAAAAAAAATATTTTTTTACATTACAAATTTCAAAATAAGATTTTCTCAAGATGCAGTTTCCCCATAGGAATCCATTGATGTAATTTTTAACTCTAACAAGCTAATAATTTCGGAGATATGATTTTTCAAAATTTCAATAATAAATCGTACTTCTGTGTTTTCACAGAATGCGATAATTATTATATCTATGAATTATTATAATATGATCTGTGTTGATACATGTCAACTTATTTTCCTGAAACATGATATGTCAAATTTTGATATTTAATGCCCATGGTTAATCCATATGATGATGGGAATGGTAATGTTAAGTTAATAATATTGAGATCAAAATATCTCCAGTAAAAACAAAACTGAAATATTGGCTAAAGTTTTAATTGATATAATGTAATTTTCAGAGTGGATCTGAGGAGTGTTTTGAAACCGAAAATAATATTGACTGGTTGCATATTGAATAATTTACGTATAACTTCGGGATTTAGAATTGGATCATTTTACTGATATAGTTTATGAAGGCAATAGGAAATAAGAACATAATAGAATCATCAAAACAAATTACTGTTCGTTGATGTTAATATTACATTTCACTTCCTTAAGTAGTAAGACATGTTCCTATATAAGTATATACAGTATTTTCATAATGTTGCTAGTTAATATATTTCGAACTATTAAAATGTTCGTACTCAACGATACTCGTACGATACTCAAATATCAGGAATAAATGGACAATTCACTATGATCGTCTCCAGCCTTGCTCTAGACATTTCGATGATACTTTCCTTAGGTATTTCGAGTTGTGAAAACTATGCACCGAGTGTAAGTTGCAACAACCCATTCCACGAGTTTGAAGCATTGCAGATTGCTCATTAAATCTTGATAAATAAATTTAATGACAATTTTTGAAGCATTGTAGATTGCTCTTTTTAGGCGCTCTTGTTTAAATGATAATTTTTCAATTTTTTTTTAAATGATACTTTTTTTAAAATGAATTTCTTTCATGATGCAGTTCTATCATAAGAATCCATTGATATAAGTCCCAACTCTGAGAAACCAATACTTTTTTTATACATATTCGAATCTACGAAGAGAGTCATCAACAAACGAAGGACCTGATAGTAGAGAAAGGATGGCTTATAGTAAAGTAACAATACCCATCACACGACGATGATGCAACCTGATGTTATTTCCTTGTATAGATTGAGCGAAGACCTTCATTTTTATTTATGAAAAGTATCTAAGTTATTAAAGAAATATATACACTTACACGGAGACGAAAATATGACATAATTATACAATGCCGGATTTAACATAATGTTAATTCGACTAGGGAGTGCTAATTTTACCTAGGCATGGTTCATGGGCTCCTATATCGGTTTTGAAGATGCTTATAGGTGAAGGTCAAAGGTGAAACTTTTATGGCGTGATTATGGCAGTTAGGGAAAATTCCTACCTTTTGATCAAACATTGATCAAATGAATGAATTGAAATGGATTCTGTGTGTTATGATAAAGCGTGGATTGAAAATAAATGGTAAGCTGCTCATAAATAACGTTATTTATTCTGGGGAACTTCAAATCTACATTTTTGCGAGTATGTTCTGGGGAACATCGCGTTATCATTTTGCCCAAATGTCTGTAATTTTCGAATTTTTCGCCGAAAATGGTCTCAAACGATTGGGTTCGACTACCAGATTAAGAATTCGAGGTCAAATTTAATTCTGTCCGGCTGGTCGGCCGGCCGTCCGTTGCCACGATAACTTTAGAACGGAAAGAGATAGCGATTTGAAATTTTCAGGGTAGGTGGCGAATCCCAATACGACGGACAAATTCGTTAATGGGCATAATCGGCCCAACGGATTCCGAGTAATAATTTTGTTTTCAACCAATACAAGTCCGATCGAATTGAAACTTGGTGAGAAGTTGTAGAATGCAAAACTAATCACGCTTATAAAATTATCAAAAAATATTAGTTATGTCACCATAACCTGAGAACGGAAAAAGATAGCGACTTGAAATTTTCGGGTAAGGTTGTCCATCTGAATGGAATATATGAGTTTGTTTATATGCATAATCGGCCAAACGGTTTTGAAGTCATCTGAAATTTGGTTGTTATTTCCTCAATAACTCGAAAAATATAAAACCGATCCAATTAAAACATAGTTATCAGTTGTAGAATGCCAAGGCAAAAATTCTTGCAAAATTTCATGAGAATCGTATCACTCGAAAAATATTTAATAATTATTGAAAATCTTTGAAAAAAATTATATAAATCAGAAAGTATTCCTCCGACATCGCTGAAATTTTGCGAGAGCCTTCAGGAGCTTCTGCGCGTATGTCCATTCTCCAGTATTGGACATTCTTAATCGAATTTACCATGGTGAATTCTAATGTCTATTCTCCTGTATTGAACACTATTAATCGAATTCACCATGGTGAATTCGATTAAGATTGTCCAATTTACCATGGTGAGTTCTATTGTCCGTTCCGACAATAGAATTCACCATGGTAAATTCGAATAAGATTGTCCAATACAGGAGAATGGACAATAGAACATACGCGCAAAAGATCCTGACTTCACGTCAGTGCTTGAACCAATTTTTGAAACTCTAGTTCCTCGGAACTGAGTGCTTATCAATTTGCCCAAATGTCTGTAATTTTCGAATTTTTGGCTGAAAATGGTCTCAAACGATTTGGTTCGACTCACTGATCAAGAATCCGAGGTCGGAATCGATATTGTCCGGCCGGTCCGGCCGGACGGCCGGCCGTATTATGTGATTAGTTTCTCACAATAGGGACTGTCTCCAAATCCTAAAAATCCGTAGTTCTCCAATTAGCCTTTCACTAAACATAATAATATCAATGAATTAAAGAATCATTTTTTGGCTTAACTACAGAGTGGAGCTCCGCGAAACTAATTATTGTTTCACCTCAGAACACGTTATTATTATAAAGCTTTTTCACATTGTGCTTTACTTCAATCATTGCTGCATTACTAGCTTCATTATCATTTACCATGACCTTTTATAATATTACCAATCATAACTGATGATTGAATTTCATAATATACAGAACCTCAGAAAATTAGACTTGTAGTGACACCCAGCTATGGGGTAATTCTTCTGATTTCAGTGAAACTAAAGAACTTTTTCTGCAGCACCTAAAAAACAGTGGGAAAGCCCTGTGGACAAGAGCTTTGGCGCTCTTGTCAAACTTTGACAAATCCCCGAAAGTATTGGTTTCTCCGAGTTGGGAATGATATCAATGGATTCTTATGATAGTACTGCATCATAAAAGAAATTAAATTCAAAAAGTGTCATTTAAAAAAACAAAAGAGTGCCAAAAATTATTAATCCAAAACCACCAGACCGATTGTACCCAACGAACTTATCCGAGATTTTCATTCCTCAAATCTACTCTGAACATTATATTATATCAGTTGAAACTCAGCAAATATTCCAGTTTTTTTTCTGGAGATATTCTGAACCCAATTTGATTAACTAACTATATCATATATGGATTATCCAAGGGCATTCTCACCCAACAATTATAATATCCTATAATCCTCATAATTCTACGATATCTGAGGTTATTTCATTCGTCATTTTGCATTCAATCATACGTTGTTCTCTAGAAAAGGAGATATTTTATATCATGAGTAACGAATTTTGAAAAGAGCCAGAAATAAATATGACAGGTCTCTTATCTGTAGATAAGATGCCATGTATGAATGCAGATTTTTCATATATATATATATAAATTCATATATACAAATACGGACGTTAATTTCGATGAAATCATAGTGTTACGATTTAATATTAAAATCTTGAAAAATCATTTCTCCGAAAATATCAGCTTGTTAGGTTTAAAAATGATATCAATGGATTCATATGATAAAATTGCATCTTGAAAAAAAATAGAATTTGAAATATGTTATGTAAAAATAAATACCTATTTTTTTTCGTTACTCCGAAACCATTACTCCGATTTTTGCCAATAACGAACTCTACCGAGATATTTATATTATAACAAGCGAACGGCAAAATAGGAATGAAAATTATCGCCAATTTCTTTCAGCCAGTAGATAATTTTCCTCGCAATAGACATAATTTGAAATTTGATGAAATATCATAACCTTAATTCGCTACCAACAGTCCAGTTTGCGGTAAACTTGCGAGATGCTTCCACTTCAGTTGCTACACCGTGTATCCGACCCTAATCCTCACTCCTCATAACCACCGTTCGATCCTGTCCCGAAAATATACAAACGATATATATAAGTTCTTACGGGGGCAGTTCCCATAGCAGCGGTTAGATATAAAATCTTGTGAAGACTGACCCCATAAGCACCAATTCTCCTAGTAAAAATTGTTAATCTCAACATTTTTTCTTTTCCAGAAATACATGCTACTGTTAGTATTGGTGACAACCCTAGTCCTAGCAGATCAAGAAACTGGTAGAATAAAAAGGCGGCATGATTATTTCGCCGATAGCCCTCTAATTCCTTTCGATGAAACCAATAGTATTTTCGAAAGTCAGAAATTAGCCTCTACCTCTCAGGCTAGGACTCGTGAAGATTCCCGAACTAATGAAAATGAGTTAAATTATCAGAAAGATACCAAGGCATACAGAATACCAGTTATATCTCTCGATTCAAGTTCCATAAGAAATACAGATTTTGATGTTGAGAATCAGTATGGAGGAAGTACTAGAACAAATAACGATCAAAGAAAATTAGACCAGAGTTCGCCTTATGAGTTTGGAGTGAAAAAAATAAATAAGGACGGAATAGTAACGAGAGATAACGAAATTTTACAAGGGGGATATGCATCATCAATTAACTCATTCCAATTCAATGGTAAAAATGGATACGTATATGACAAGCCCAAAATACCATTCGAGGAAGGGCCTGTACGAACTCAACGACCAAAAATTCCAACTACAACATTCCGGCCTGCTCCACCGCAAAAAACATCGAACTATCAGCCATCTCATATACCAGTTCAACCGACAGGAGTACCATCCTTCCAATTTCCTTCGTCCAAACCGGCACAACAAACAACCTATAGACCAACTTCTACAAGTTATCAACCACCAGCACAAACACCAGCATCGCAGTTACCATCGTACCGACCGTCACCAGCGGTAACAAGATTCCCAGCTTCAAGAGAGCCGGTTACCCAATTACCGTTTACATCTAGCTTTTCGCCTACTCAGCAACCACAGAAGAAGCCAGGACCACAACTTTCAAACGGATATATTTATGAGAAACCAAAAAAACCATTTCCACCAACTACTTCAATCGATACCAAAGAACCAACTAGAGTTCCTTCACGTCCCAGCTATGTGCCAGTTAAAACACCCACACCACAACTGCCACTTTACAAGCCAACCTTAGCTCCACAAACACCAAGTTTCCCATCTCCAGGAATATTCCCTAAACCATCCAAATATCCAGTTCCTCAACAGCCAACTCAAGCTCCTTCGATACCTGGTTATCAAACTTCATTCAAACCTCAATACCCAGAATCGGTAAAAAAACCTGGAATTCCTCAAAAACCTAGTAACGTACCTCAACCGACATCTCTTACTGAAACACCATTTTACCGTCCCACGACTGCTCCACAATATCCAAGTTTTCAATCGCCTGGAACATTCGTCACGCCAACTCCTGTAACACAGAATCCATTTTATCGCCCCAAACCTGTTCCACAGTCTCCGAGTGTCCAAGTTCCTGGCAGTTCATTCCCAGGAAAACCTCAAATAATTACACCACAAACACCTTTGTTGAAACCCCAACCTGAAGGTCCTCAAAATATTCCTTTCAGACCTATTCAAACTCCTAAGCAACCAACCTATAAACCATCACTAACACCTACACGTCCTACTCCTGCTCCAAAAGAACCGAGCATCCAACTTCCAGCTATATCTAATACACCAAGGCCCGTAACTTATCCACATAAACCATCAGTACCAGTGTATAATCCCCCCTCCAAGCCTTCAACAATTCCAGACTATAGACCTTCCACTAGTTTCTCTCCTACGACAGGATATATCTATGAAAAACCAAAAAACCCATTCATTGAAGTACCAAGTAGTTTTTCCCCAGGTCCCAACTATAGACCAAGTCAAAGTCAGCCTTCCCAATTCCCAATCCAACGTCCACCTTCTCCAAAACCCGAAGATCGCCCTTCCCGATACAAGCCATCACAAATACCATCGAAATATCCAGTTCCTCAACAGCCAACTCAAGCTCCTTCGATACCTAGTTATCAAACTTCATTCAAACCTCAATTACCAGTATCGGTAGAAAAACCTGGAATTCCTCAAAGACCTAGTAAAGTACCTCAACCGACATCCCTTGCTCAAACACCATTTTACCGTCCCACGACTGCTCCACAATATCCAAGTTTTCAATCGCCTGGAACATACGTGACTCCAACTCCTGTATCACAGAATCCATTTTATCGCCCCAAACCTGTTCCCCAGTCTCCAAGTGTCCAAGTCCCTGGTAGTTCATTCCCAGGAAAACCTCAAATAATTACACCACAAACTCCTTTGTTGAAACCCCAACCTGAAGGTCCTCCAAATATTCCTTTCAGACCTATTCAAACTCCTAAGCAACCAACCTATAAACCATCACTAACACCTACACGTCCTACTCCTGCTCCAAAAGCACCGAGCATCCAACTTCCAGCTATATCTAATACACCAAGGCCCGTTACTTATCCGCAGAAACCATCAGTACCAGTGTATAATCCCCCCTCCAAGCCTTCAACAATTCCAGACTATAGACCTTCCCCTAGTTTCTCTCCTACGACAGGTTATATCTATGAAAAACCAAAAAAACCATTCGTTGAAGTACCAAGTAGTTTTTCCCCAGGTCCCAACTATAGACCAAGTCAAAGTCAGCCTTCCCAATTCCCAATCCAACGTCCACCTTTTCCAAAACCCGAAGATCGCCCTTCCCGATACAAGCCATCACAAATACCATCGAAATATCCAGTTCCTCAACAGCCAACTCAAGCTCCTTCGATACCTAGTTATCAAACTTCATTCAAACCTCAATTACCAGTATCGGTAGAAAAACCTGGAATTCCTCAAAGACCTAGTAAAGTACCTCAACCGACATCCCTTGCTCAAACACCATTTTACCGTCCCACGACTGCTCCACAATATCCAAGTATTCAATCGCCTGGAACATTCGTGACTCCAACTCCTGTATCACAGAATCCATTTTATCGCCCCAAACCTGATCCCCAGTCTCCAAGTGTCCAAGTCCCTGATAGTTCATTCCCAGGAAAACCTCAAATAATTACACCACAAACTCCTTTGTTGAAACCCCAACCTGAAGGTCCTCCAAATATTCCTTTCAGACCTATTCAAACTCCTAAGCAACCAACCTATAAACCATCACTAACACCTACACGTCCTACTCCTGCTCCAAAAGCACCGAGCATCCAACTTCCAGCTATATCTAATACACCAAGGCCCGTTACTTATCCGCAGAAACCATCAGTACCAGTGTATAATCCTCCCTCCAAGCCTTCAACAATTCCAGACTATAGACCTTCCCCTAGTTTCTCTCCTACGACAGGTTATATCTATGAAAAACCAAAAAAACCATTCGTTGAAGTACCAAGTAGTTTTTCCCCAGGTCCCAACTATAGACCAAGTCAAAGTCAGCCTTCCCAATTCCCAATCCAACGTCCACCTTCTCCAAAACCCGAAGAACGTCCTTCCCAATACAAGCCATCACCAATACCTGGTTCCATACCTTCCAATGGACCTAGTTATCAAATAAGTGATTTTTCCAAACCATCATATAGGCCAACGATTGCTCCACAACCACCTAAAACACAATTCTCCCAACCACAGCAATATGAGAAACCGTCTCCAATATCATCCACACCTAGTTATCAACGTCCATCTGCCCCTCAGTTACCTGCGTATAAGCCAACTTCTCAACCTCCCCTTTCATTCACGTCTCCGACAATAGTTTCAATTCCATCTCGACCTGAATTCAAACCTTCTCAACCACCTGTGTTTCAATCTCCAAAACAACCTTTACGTCCTTTACCACAAGTTCCAGTAACTTCAATTCCTAAACAACAGACCGGATATGTTTATGAGAAACCGAAGAAGCCCTTCATCGATTTACCTGAACGTCCAGGCTATACAAATTCTGGAGCACTGATTCCTCAGCCTCCGCAATATCGTCCATCTCAGGTACCCGGTATTCAACCACCTGCTCAAAAGCCTTCAAAGCTTCCAACACCAAGTAAAACTCCCCAAAAACCTGCTTATATTTCTTCTATACCAAGTTATCAACCTCCACAATTTTCTGCAACTCAAGCACCTACATATCGTCCTACATCACAGATTCCAAGCTATCGTCCTTCCCCGATACCAGCATCACAACAACCTTCTTATAAACCCCCATTGCCAAGTTATAAACCTACTCAAACCCCTGCATACCGACCAACCAGTCGTCCTGTTCAGATTGATGTACCTCAACAACCTGCCTATAAGCCTGGGAGTTACAGACCTTCGGAAACTGTTGAATATCGACCAAGACCTCAAATCACGGACCAATCTTCTCCCAAGGTTCCCACTTTTCAACAACCAGACCTCAATCCTTTCAAACCAGGTTCAATTCCTTCAAAACCAAGTTATCAATCTCCACAAATCACCCCAATTCGACCACCTACATATCGCCCAAGCATTCAGAAGCCAAGTTTTATACCATCGATACAATCCCCCACACCTCAACCACGTCCAGATCGTCCAACACCACGACCAAGCTATCAATCTTCATTGCCTCCCCAGATTCCAAATATATCCCAACAAAAACCAAGCTCTTATCCTCAAATACCGAGTTACCAAGCTCCAACACCGAAACCATCCATTGTTCGCCCAACTCCTGCTCCACAAACGCCTTCGTATCAATTTCCGAGTCAACAACTACCCTCCAAGCCTGTAGAACAATTTCCACAGTATAGGCCTCAACCAATTCCAAGTTCCCAGCGCCCCGTTTCCCCAGTACCAGCATCACCTGCCGGAGTCGTACATTCAAGCAAACCCTCAACTGGATATATTTATGAAACACCTAAAAAACCATTCTTTGAAACACAAACCAATATTCCTTTTGAAATTCCCAAACGACCAATAAACAGACCTGTTCCAACTCCATCTTCACAGCAACCAACGTACCGTCCTGTACAAAAACCAATTTATAAACCAACTGGTGTAACATTCACAGAAACGGCAAAAAAACCGGAACCCATTTTCCGTCCTTCAATATCCACCTACCAACCGGCTAAAATTCCTCCGAAACCAGAGTATAAACCTATCCAAATTACCACATCACGAACTCCATCGTATCGCCCAACACCAGAAAAGCAAACTCCCGTATTTCCGCCCTCATCTTTCAACCAACCATCAGTATCACAACAGCCAATACAGCCTGGCATATACAGACCAAGTCAACCGCTAGTTCCGTCTTCAAACGGGTACGTCTATGAAAAACCAAAAAAACCGGTTGTACCACAGCCAGCCAATCAGCCAACGCCATCTTTCGTGCCACAAGGTCCTTCTTATCGACCGACTCCTACGCCTCAATTCCCATCTTATCAATTTCCGAAAGTTCCATCTACTCAACCTCCCTCAACTCAAAAAACACCACCATTTTCAAGTTACCAACCAGTGAAAAAACCCACATATATTGATTCTCAAACAAATATTCCATTCCCGATACCATCTCAGCCTCCCTTGAATATTTATCCGAACGTGAGGCCAGAACGGCCTCAAATCATCCCTAGTAAAACAAATCCACCATTCTTTACCTCAAAACCTTCTTTATATCCTGCAGTCACGTTGAAACCAGTTCAAAAACCAGTTTATGAAGCTCCAGGATACATTCCTCCACTTGAAGTTTCTCAAATAAAACCACAAACAAATGCTCCGTCTATTTTCAATCCTTACCCTTCAGTATCCACGTCTAAGCCTCCTACTCCGAAACCTTTCATTTATCCCTCATCTACATACAGGCCCCTAGTTTCTAGTACTACTAGCAAATCTTTCATACCATCTATCTTCACTCAAAAACCACCCACTTATGTACAGTCTACATATAAACCTTTCACTAACAAACCATCCACATTTAAACCATTTACTTCTGCACCATTAAAAGATAAACCTTACGTCCCAGTTAGTACCACAGTAAGGCCAGTTTCGTTCGAACAATCATCATATAAACCTTTTACTTCTAACAGTAACATAGTGAAACCCTTAACGTATAAACCTTTTACATCTCAGAGTACAACACAAAAACCGTATGCATATGTTAAACCATCACAAAAACCTTTCATCTATGAACCTTCCTTCAAACCTATTGTTCCTGTAAGTACCAAGGAACCCTTCACTTATGGTTCGTCTTCTTACAAGCCGTCAACTTTCGTGACATCTACCTATAAACCTATAGTACCCCAAAGTATAACCCAAAAACCATTTACTTACGTAATTCCCTCGCAAAAACCTTCCACTTCCAAACCTTTCACTTATGGTCCATCCTTCCAGCCTTCTGCGAGTATCACAAGGAAACCTTTTAATTATACTCCTTCAGTAAAACCTTCTTTGAGTACCACATCAGGGGCATTGACTTACAGTCCATCTACCTACAAACCTTACCAACCTATCGCGTCTACTCCAAGACCCCAATTCCCAGCCTTCAGTTCAATAACGCCATCCAGAGGTACTTTTGCACCATATGTTACTTCTACTGTACTTCCCTCGCAAAAACCTTCCACATCCAAACCTTTCACTTATGGTCCATCCTTCCAACCTTCTGCGAGTACCACAAGGAAACCTTTTAATTATCCTCCTTCAGTAAAACCTTCTTTGGGTACCACATCAAGGCCATTGACTTACAGTCCATCTACCTACAAACCTTACCAACCTATCGCGTCTACTCCAAGACCCCAATTCCCAGCCTTCAGTTCAATAACGCCATCCAGAGGTACTTTTGCACCATATGTTACTTCTACTGCAAGACCTAGTACGACTACAGAGGACAGACATTACTTGCCACCGAAAATTGAGGGTTACAACTATCCCAAGCCTAATATTGCCTTCGATTTCAAATGAATAGTGTGATATTTGTTACAAAATAATGATTTTCTATCATCGTAATGAAGATATTAAAACAAAGAAAAGGCTCTTTCGAATTGAATATTTTCTCTCATTACTACAAACCAAGTACCTATCTCATAAATTCATTCTAAATTGATGCTTGTTGGAATTCATCAATATTATCACTCTCTACCGGGCTTAATGAAAAGGAAAGCCTTTTGTGTAATTAGAACTTTATATTTTAGATTTGATTTATATTTTAGGTTCATCAGTGTTGTCCTGTTATTATGTCATAATGTGGACAATATCAGTACTCTCACATATTTTCAAATGTAAATATATTATTTATTGTTTGCTAAAATATATATGTATGTGCAATATTGTTAAGAAATGGCGAATGCGCTAGAAAACTTTTTGAAATAAACTATAATACATTTTAAGTTATTCCATTTGTAAATATCATAGATATACCCCCGGTTTCTGAAAGGCTGGTCAAAGTTAACAGAACTGTTAATGTCAAATCAGTCCGAGTTTTTGCGCAACTCAGATGAGGGTTGACAAGAGATTGATCACTGATTGGTTAACATTTGTGTTAATCAGCCTTTCAGAAACCGGGGGTTAATATAGTATAATGGACATGTTTTATCTTCAGCATAGTACTAAACGAGGTAAATATGAGGAAACTAGTATTTTTAGAGACAAAGCGTCCTGCTAGAATAAGTGACAGTCACTTTCTCTCTTTCTAGAGAGTTCTCAATTTCCTATTCCATTCTCTTTGATTTGTTTATGATCCATAAAGAACTCTAAAATATCTCAGTTGATGACAGCTGGTCAGAATAGATATGTATGTACCAAGGACGAAAAACTGTCTATTATAGTCAAGTCTGCAAATTGCTATTCGAGGCGGTGCCGAGGATAGCAGGTGAGACAATAGATAGTTTTTCGCCAAGGTGCATATTACATTTTCGTCGACCTCCACAATTTTTTTTTGAATTTCGGACCTTTTATATAATTTTATTGCAAATGGCGCATACACTTTAGTTTGTATTCAACCGCGATCCATAGTGACCAGAGCACTGACAGTTATTCTTACAGACACTTATGTTTGTATTGAACCGTATCATGCCGTATTCATAGTGCCCAAATACGACGGACAAGTTCGTTAACGGGCATAATCGGCCTAATGGTTTCCGATTAATGATTTTATTTTGAACCAATACAAATCTGATCGAATTGAAACTTGGTGATACGTTGTAGAATATAAACTTAAAGACGTTTGTGAAATTTTGTCAGGATCGTATCTCTAGAAAATTAAAAAAAAAAATTATTTATGTCACGATAACCTGAGAACAGAAAGAGAAAGAGCCACTTGCAATTTTTAGGGTAGGCTGTGCATCTGAATGCGACTTTTGAGTTTGTTAATAGGTAGAATTGGCTAAACGGTTTTGGAGTTATACCATACCCATCAAAAATTTGGTTTTTATTTCCTCTATAACTCCAAAAATATGAAAGCGCTCCAATTCAAACATGGTTATTAGATGTAGAATGCCAACGCGACTATTCTTGCAAAATTTAGTGAGGATCGTATCCCTAGAAAATTAAAAAAAAAATCAGTCAGATTCAGCTACAATTCCACACAATCCTTCAAGCCACCATTTTAAAATCGAGTGCTGGATTTCAACTCAATCAGCACTGTATTTTTGGAAATATTGTGAAAATAAAATGCTGGTAATGCTGGTATCTACTTCTTCTGAAATTTCACATCATGTAAATCTCAGAATTGTAACAACACCTCGTTTGGCTGAGATGTTCGCGATGTTAGATATTTCCAAAATACAGACCCGAGCGAATTAAAATTTAGTAGGTGCCGACTAAAGTAGAAGGTTCAGGCAGTATTTCGTGAGGATGTGTGAATAGACAATAGAACATGCGCGCAAAAGCTCCTGACTTTAAGTCAGTGCTTTTCCCGAATTTAATCTACATAATTATAGTATTTATAACCCCCATCACAAAAAGCTATCTACGCTACTGCACGCTACGTTTGTCATAGTCTATGTTTTGGAACCTGATTCAACCTGGCTTCGAACCAAAACAAACCTATATTGTTTAAAAATTGGATTATCCAAACACAAACAAAAATTTTTATAGATTTTCAGAGAAAAGTAGGCTTTCCTACGAATATCATTAAATTCTATGCTGTAGACAAATGAGAAAATAAACAAGGGAAGGACGCCTTGGTTACGCATGCGATTTCGAGACAGTTGAAATTAAATCTGACGTATGTCGTATACGGTTTGTCTAATTTACCATCGAAAAGGTGAAACCTGCCTATCGCAGGTATGTCGGTTACTAAACATACCGAGTTTATTTAGAGGAGAAAAATTTGAACATCGACAAGATCTTCTAACAACTGTTTAAGCAGGAAGCAAAGCAACATCTCGGTGAGGTAGCGCGGAGTACAACATCTTCCACCGGCCCTCCAACATCTGAAAAATGGCTGAAACGGCGGAATCACAGCCGGTTGAACAACCGAATCCAAAAACTGCGGTGAAAAATAAGGAAGTGATAGGTGAGTGCATTATTATTATATTTCTTACAAAATGTCCGCGTGGGTTTTGTAGCATCCATTATATTGAGCACATGGTTATTGATGCTTTAATCTGAAGGAGAAATTGTATTTCTTATATATTTTCTTCAGTTTGATTGATGCAAATTTCAGAAATCTTTTAGTAAGAATTTTTTCTCTCATTCTTATTTGTGTAATCTGTATTCCTTGCCTATTTCCAAAAATTTTTCGCTGGCGCCATTGTTCGGCAATTACGCCTAAGCTTCTAGACAAAATGGAGTAAATATTAGTATTGTAAATCTTTGATAGAAATATAATAATTAATATGATTCATATAATTATTTCGGATATTTATTTTTCGGTTTATAGGTATTTTAGATGTTCTAAAGGTGTCAGTTTTATGGACCTTATTTAGAATTCTACGTGATTCAATAGTTTTATCGGAATGGAAGCTGTCCAGAAAAACTACTATAAAAATATTGATTATGATTGTTATCTCATTTTTTCTAAACACATGTTTCGGTTCATTGATTATGAATTCCTTTGCAAGGTTTATCTGTTTCAGTAAAACGAATTATAGTTTGTGGGGCTAATTGTAACATTTATATACTTATATAAGTATATGTTTGCGGTAACGATGAGATAATATTTATTTTCATTCAATCTTTTTGATTATCCTGAATCATATCAATGATATATCATTTCGATAATCCTTCAATCAATTAATTTTTACAGCGACCAAAGTGACTGGAACTGTGAAATGGTTCAATGTGAAGAGCGGCTATGGATTTATCAACAGAAATGATACTAAAGAAGACGTATTTGTACATCAGGTATGAATCCCTATATTCACTAATGATGGGTATCTCAAAACTTCGATCAACTTTATAATAGAATTTATTCGATGGTTTCGACTAACATGTACCAAATCCAACATAGAATTGCACTTGTTCAGAAACCGATAGCAGCAATCAAAGTTTTGTGAAACCTACCACTAAGATCGCACACCCCTTAGATCCATTTCTGATTTTTTAAGAAATGATTGAGTCATTGGTGTGCTAAAGCACAATACCTCCAATATTGGTTTCTTCGTAGAATGATAATTATGCATTTTATTCTAACCATTTTGGGGAACACGAATTACTGTAGTGTTAAAAATGTAATCTAAATAATGTAAATAGAATTTTAAAACACATTTTCTGTTCGCATAGCTACTCCATTCACTTTTATAAGTCTCCCGGTTAGACATGATTTAGGTCTATCACGTTTTTGTAACTAGAACTAAGGCAGGTTGGCACTCCTGAAATATTGTCAATGTCAAATCAATTCTCTGAGACGTTGCCAATTTCTATTCTCAACAATCAACATAATGTTCCATCTTAGGCAAGATATTATCAGAGATCATAATCTTCGAATAATAAAGAACTCTTCGCTTTGAAATTGAAAATGCCGAAAGCAGTTTTGAAGAAGCAGATACAAAGTATCAGGAAGTGCTATACAGAACTGAAATTTGCAATAGAAAAACTTAATTCTATCTTAGGACTTGTTGAACTCTCAAATGCAATTACTTAGTTTCCTATCCTATCACTATATTTTATTAAGGTTTAACAGTGACTCGGGTTTCGTAGTACTACTACATTTTGAAACTGGTGTATTTCAAGTTGTCCAACAAGGTATTTAAATGTCTTCTGTAGGCTTATTTCTTGAAAATTTCGATAAGTGGGGAATTCCATAGGTACGTCTGTTTGTTTAGAAGTTTTCCTGTGTTGTTACTTTTATTCTTTTTTCAAATGAACTATCACAAAGTAACTAGTCTATCCATTACTTTTTATTAAAAATTCAACGCTTGATTCTTGATTTCCTTATAAGAAAATAGCATAACTGAATCTTCCAACCGGTTCATATAGGTGAAATGTTTCCATAGTAACAACAGATGAAAAATTTTCTTCAACAGTCGCCTGGTCATTGGAATTGTTGAATTCACATAATTAATATCTTCTCAAATTCATTATTTTTCCCAAGAAAATTCACATTGTGAAAAATATGTAATAACTACGACTTCTATGTAGAGAGGACAACGTTGCGCAGTTATCTGACAGGAAAATGAGCATACCCTAACATTCTCAAAATACACCGTGAAATGTGTCAAAATTTCATGGCCAACCGGGAGACTTTCTAAAAGTGAATGGAGTATACTATACATATATTAGTATTGAGAAGACGAAGAAGGTTCAAATAAAAAACATTGAAGTGAAAAATTTTTATTGGCACAAAAACATTTCTGTGGCAAGTTGAAATTTTAATCACATTGTAACAAAGCGTTGCTGTAACAATGTTTTGACATTTTGTACTTTTCAATGTATATACAGGGTGAGTCTTTAAGTTTTATATTAATGTTCCCTAATATGCTAATATGCCTTTCATCAAGCAACACATTTTTTCCATTTACAATTTTCGGATGGAGAGGACAAAGAATCGAGTGAATTTAATAATCATAATGATGAAATAATAATCCTTTTCGTTGATTGAATATTTTATCAGCTCCTCAATTTTTCAGTCCGCTATTGCCAAGAATAACCCAAGAAAAGTTGTCCGATCAGTAGGCGATGGAGAAATTGTTGAATTTAATGTAGTTGTTGGCGAGAAAGGTAATGAAGCGGCCAACGTGACTGGACCTAATGGCGAAGCTGTACGTGGCTCACCATATGCAGCGGATAAGCGTCGTGGTTACCGTCAATGGTACTATCCTAGAGGAGGCAGGGGAGGGCCCCGAGGAGGCGGCCCAGGAAGGAGGCCTCAGAAAGAAAGCCAAAGTGAAGGAGAAGCCAAAGACGGTACTCTATCAGGTGGAGAAGGAAGCGGTAATGTTCTTCGTAGATATAGACCAAGGAGGGGCCGTGGCGGTTACAGCGGAGGAGGTTATGGCTATCGTCCATACCGCGGTGGACCCCAGGGTGGTGGTGAAGACAATGGAGAAGGACCAAGGGGCAGAGGACCCCCGAGAAGGTTCTTTGGAAGGTAAATATCTGCGGATGAAATTTATGCGATATCATTATTCTGAAACTCGTAGGTCTTCCCGTCAGAACCCCCCCCCCCCCCATTTCTAGTTACAAAAGAAGACATTCTTAAAATTTAAATAGAAATATGACTGACTATAAATTGAGTGTAGAATTTCTGAATGCTTGTACTGAGCCACAATAATTTTCTTGAATGGTCTGTACTGAATTTTAACCCCTGAATGTACTGATGAATTCGTGATTAAATTTAATTCAAAATAGAGCAGTTCAAATCGAGTATTTCAATAGAATTTCGATTTGAAACAAAGATTTATATCTTTTGCAGAACTTATTTCATTCCAAATAGTCTCCTTGATATTTTAAGTGAATTTTCCTTCATTTCCAACAAGGCTAGTTTTTGGCGCTCTTGTTCCTCGGAACAGAGTGCTTATCAATTTGTTCAAATGTCTGTAATTTTCGAATTTTTGTCTGAAAATGGTCTTGGAACGATTTGGTTTGACTCACTGATTAAGAATCCATGGTCAAAATCAATTCTGTCCATCCGTTAACACGATAACTCCCAGATAGAATGAGCTAGACAGTTTAAATTTTCAGAGTAGGTTTGGTAGATAAATATATCGGATTCGTTATTGGGCCTATCAGTAACGTCACAAATTTTAAATAACATTTTTTCAAGATGCAGTTTCATCATAAGAATCCATTGATATCATTCTCAATTCTATGATATCATAGAATACTCTAATTTTAATTTGCTGATGAATGTAAATCCAACTTGAGGTGAGTCATAGACCTACGTTTTTAATTGAATTACGAATTCTTGAAAATTGACGCTAAGAAGCCAAATTGAAAATACATTACAGCACGTGGTGTTCCCAAGCTGTCTCCCATCCAAGTACTAACCGCGCCCGACGGTGCTTGCCTTCAGTGTTCGGACGGTATCTAACATATTCAGTGTGTATGGCCGCGAACAATATTTCTTTCTCTAACTCTGCAATTATATTTATGATGCAGTTCTATCATAAGAATCCATTGATATAATTCCCAACTCTGAGAAACAAATATGTACTTGATGATTTGTCAAAGTTTGAACAAGAGTGCCAAAGCTCCTGTTCACAGCACATTTTGTTCATAAATTCCAATTGTTAAGTTCTGGGATGTTCTACGTATTTATATTTATTACGAACGGAAAAGTTAATTTCTAGACCAATTCTTTCGAATTGAAGGGGTCAATGCAAGAAGTGCCTAAGTCACATTTTAATCAAAAGTCGGAATTTGCCGCCGTATAGTGGTATTTTTCATAGGCTTTCAGATGGGACATTTAAATTGGCAGGAATATGTACCTAAGTGCCCGAGTTCACATTGTCTCCAATAGGAGTTTACCTTGTTTACAATGCAAGAAGTACCTAAGTCACAGACTTGACATGTTCATTTTCATGTTGCTACGGTGACGTGGTACGTTTTATAATGGAACCACAGATTCTGTGATAAAGCGTGTAACGTCAAAAAGGAGCACAAAGCGATAAAGCTAAACAATATTTTTAGCTTTGACGCTTTTTGTACATGATACAGTATGCATTATTCACGTGTGTATGCACCAAATAGCGAAAGCGAAGACAGTTCGGAAGCCGATGAATTTGCTTCCATAATAAACAAATAAACTTCAAAAGGAGGTATGACCTGGAGTTCTTCTGCCACACTGGGACATGTTTCACAAAATGTGGATATTCCAGGATCCTCAGTATGCAGTAATTTCAATGAAAATCGTCAGCAACCAGAGCTAAAGAAGGGCAAAAATAGAAAGACGCACAAGTTTTAAGTCGTTCACATGTTTTGTATATTCTGAGGCCGTTTCATGATAAATCTTATTTCAATATTAAGAATTTTTACTTTAATGTATCTTTAAATTTCAACAAAATAACAATTTCAACACAAAAAGTGCTAATCCAAAACTATTATAATTTTTTTTAGGTAAAGAAAAAGGTATTTTTAATATGTAATTGTGAAAGTAGAAGCCATTTTTTACGTATAATACAATATTACACATATTTTGATGAAAACAGTTCGAGTAATGTATCATACTCAAACATAAAATTTCAAACCTTAATATCTCACAATCACTTATTTGTGACTTAGGTACTTCTTGCATTGATGCCTTCAATTATATACTTTCGATTTATTGTCTTTTGTATTATTATGTTTAGTCAAGTTATTGGTTCCTTAAAATATATTGCAGCTTTGGTTGTTCAACCAACATATTTCGGATTAGGATATCTTAGGTGCTTTATCTTTTACGCCAAATTAATAAACTATGGGCCGGTTTCTGAGTAATATAGCATGTGGTTTATATTCTGTTTATCTGTCAAATTCAATAGAATTCAGTAGATAAACTGAAAATAAATTCCATTCAAATGAGTCAGAAACCGGCTCTAAATTAACTAAACTCGTTCTGTACTTAGGTTCTTGTTTTAAATTGAAGGCACCATGTTTCAGTACTAATTACAATGTTTTGCAAAAATCCGTCAATTTTTGTGTGAGAAAGCACAACCAGACATTTCAGAGGCCTCATCGTCTAGGGAAAATGCGATAAACTGATGTTCAAGAGATTTAATAAGATAGCACCAATTTTTTTGGCATGCATACGTTTGGGCAAAATGATAGGCCCTGATAAGAACGTGCGAAATAAATAAGAATGCTGTGTCTATGGTCGTGTAAGGATACTGCAACCTTGAACAAAACTCATCCTAATTCTTACAAGCTTTTAAAAGACATCGTTAGTGGTCTCCTAGGAATATCTACGAGTTTCAGGGTAAACATTTCATATCATGAGTTAATTGCACACCCCTTAGATCCATTTCTGATTTTTTAAGAAATGATTGAGTCATTGGTGTGCTACAGCACGGCAACTCCAATTTTGGTTTACCAGTAGAATGATATTAATTTATTTTATGCAAACTGATTTTGGGGAACAAGTTAATATTTGACGGAGTTACTCTTTTACTTAATATGCGTTATATCATCTTGAAAAGCCGCCTTACACTGTGCAACATTTATGCAATGCATCTTATTGCATTGCATGAAAATGATAATTTAATACTGAAATGTATGTGCAATATTATTTTCAAAGACTTGTACGACCAACTTAAAGAAAACTGAAAGCACTTTTGCCTTTATACTTGCAATTATTAGACATCAACTTGCAACAATGAGATTGTAGGAATTAGCTATACTCCATTCACTTTTATAAAGTCTCCCGGTTGGCCATGATTTACGTCTGTCACGTTTTTGTAACTAAGCAGAGGCAGGTTGGCACTGCTGAAATATCGTCAAGGTCAAAACCATTCGCCGAGACGTTGCCAATTTCTACTCTCAACATAATCATAACATAATCTTCAATCTTTGACAAGATATTATTTATATCACAGACCATTATCTTTTAATATAATAAAGAACTCTTCACTTTGAAATTGAAAATGCCGAAAGTAGTTTTGAAGAAGCAGAGACAAGTGCTATACAGAACTGAAATCTGCAATAGGAAAACTTCATTCTGACATGTTGAACTCTCGAATGAAATTACTTAGTTTTCTATCATTATATATTATTAAGGTATAAGAATGACTCGGATTTCGTAGTACTAGTACATTTTGAAACTGTTGTATTTTAAGTTGTGCAACAAGGTATTTAAGAGCCCCAGCAGACTGCAAACTTTTTTATCGGCCGACAGTTTGATCGGGTCGGGCTTTAGGCGCGCACACTGGCTCAACTAAACTGTCGGGTTGGTTGTGGGTGCGCACACCAGACAAATAATCGGCCGACTGCTTCAAAATAATGTTCTGTTATTATTGCTTTTATAGAACGGATAAGAAGGATCAAGAAGAGAAATCGGGAGTATTGGGTGCATCCGTGCATCCTATCTATAGTGCGATAGATTATTACATCGACAATTTTACATGATGCATTCCAAATTGCTAGATTACCCGGATTTTTTTTTGTTTTTTCTCCAGAATTTTCCTGATTCCAATCAGGAATAATTGCTTCACAAAATTCTTCCCAAAATCTTTTTCAGATTGAGATCAGATAATCCTCTAATTTTTGGCGCTCTTGTTCCTCGGAAGAGTGCTTCTCAATTTGTCCAATTGTCTGTAATTTTCGAATTTTTGGCTGAAAATGGTCTTAAACGATTTGGTTCGACTCACCGATCAAGAATCCGTGGTCGAAATCAATTCTGGCCTGCCGGCCGGCCGTAGGCACGATAACTCTCGAGCGAAAGGAGTTAGAGGATTGAAATTTGCAGAGTAGGTTTGTAGCGTAAATATCTCGGACGAGTTCGTTAACGGGCAAAATTCACCAAGCGGTTTCGGAGTTATGGCCCTTTTTAGTAAAAACATTTTTTATGAATATTTCCGAAACCGATCACTCGATCTATCTGAAATTTAGCATCAAATTGTCAGACGACAAAAACTGTAGTGGACTAGACTGTAGTTACTTTTATAGTGTTAATAGTTTCAGAAATAGGATTTTTCAAAATTTCAACAATTAATCGTTATTATTCACCTACGTTTTAAGTTTATTTATGATGCAGTTCTATCATAAGTATCCATTGATATCATTCCCACCTCTGAGAAACCAAAGCTTTCAGAGATATGATTTGTCAAAATTTGAATAATTACTCGCTAGTAGTTTGACAAGAGCGCCAAATCCCCTGACCCTGACCACAGGGCTTTCCGACATTTTTTATTGTATTACTGTAATAATTTGAGGTTTGATAGGATCAAGCATTAATAAAGCAACCTTGATGGCAAACGTATATTATGTCTTACTTTGGAGGAGTTTTTACTGATATTGGCATACCTATTTGCAGCAGAAACTTCCGTGGAGGTAGACGTGGAGGAAGACGCCCTCGTTCTCAAGACAGTCAAGGGGGAGGAGGGGGAGGTCAGGGCCCTGTAGAGCAGTTAGGCCAAGATGGACCTCGTGGACCACCACGTCCACGCTACCGTCGTCGCGGACCACCTCGTCCGCGTGGTGGCAACTCTCAGTCCGAGTCTACAAATAGTAAACCAGTAAGTGTTTATCTCGGTTTCATTTGAAAGAATAATTTTTACTGATTGAAAATAAATTTTTGATATATTATTTACTCTACTAATGTGTAATAATGTCTAAAAAGTATATTTTCTTTCCATTTCTTCTGGGTTTCGTTTCTTTATGTATGTAGTTTGTGAGTCATTATGAAGTAATATAGGATCATACTTCATTTAATTTTTGAGTACTTGGAACTTATCTTTGTCCCTTCTCTTTCAGGCTCAAGAAACAACTGAACCTGCTAACGCTGAAGTAAGTAATCTCATTGTTTACAATTAACATGTTTGTAGGCATTCACGTCATAGGTATCAGGATTTTGGCGCTCTTGTTCCTCGGAACAGAGTGCTTATCAATTTGCCCAAATGGTAATTTTCGATTTTTTGGCTGAAAATGATCTTAAACGATTTGGTTCGACTCAATGATCAAGAATACGTGGTCGAAATCGATTAACAGGATAACTCTCGAACGAAAGGAGTTAGAGGATTGAAATTTGCAGGGAAGGTCTGGAGCGTGAATATCTCTGACGAGTTCGTTAACGGGCGAAATCCACCAAGCGGTTTCGGAGATGTGGCCGTTTTTAGTAAAAACATTTTTCATGAATATTTCCAAAACCGATCACTCGATTTATCTGAAATTTAGCATCAAATTGTAGAATAATGACCTTTATGCGCATGCGAAGTTTTGTATTGATCGGGTTGCCGTAAAGTGTTTTTATTTTTAAATGTTGTTTCTATAATAACTCTCGAAACGAATGAGCTAGGCAGTTGAAATTTTCAGAGTGGGTTCTAAATTCATATTTTGGGGGATATAGGCCATAAAGACCCTTACTTAAAAACTGATGTTCTTCGTTTGTAAATTTAATATCCGAAAGATTGATAACAGTATTTATAACGACATACGACTGTTCCCAAGTCGCAGTGGTTAAATTCGGAGCTACTAGAACTCGGGGATCCGCGGTCTAGCTCCAGTGGAGATGGGAGTGGGTTTCTAAAAAGGGAACCTAGTAAATGGGCGCCAGGTAAATTTAAGTCTCCCAGATACCCCAGCGTAATGTAATAATTCCTAAATCCACCAAAAGAATATTCACGCTAATAACAAACAGTTTATTCTAATAGCATACAACCCAGGTCTTTAGATCCAGCAAAATTTAACTATTATGAAACCCTGAATAAGGGTGGCGGAAATTGTACGTAGATATTATTCTTGGATTCAAATACGCGTCGCTTGAGCTCAGGCGCATTCACGTTTCTCCTCTATGATCATATACGATTACTACAAATCTTGCCCCAATTTCCGCTTTCCAATAACAATAACCTAGATAATTGATAACAATATATGTTCAAGTTATATATATAGTAGGTATAAGATGATTCGGGATATGTTTTCTATAACTTGCGTGCTATTCCTTGTGCCTGAACGTATTATTGCCTCGATGGTCTCTCAATACCGTTCTCCTTCCCTTTGTACTCGCCGTCTGCGACTTTTGACTGAATGTCCCACAGCGCTGCTTCCTGACCACCTTGTATATACTCGGGATCGGTAACACTGCGTTGGCTGTCTCACAGCGCTACTTATGGACCACCTTGTATATATTCGAATGTCTCAGTTACACTCTTCCTGATATAAAAAATCGTGCTGGCCTCAAAAACTCCTGCCACCATAAACTTCGGACTGCCACAAAAATCCTTCTATTCCTCTTGATATAAAAATCGTGCTGGCACACAAAAACTCCTGACGTTACGAAAACCCCTGATGTTCGGGGTTGTCCTGCACACGTTTGCTTCGAAACCAAATCTTGTCGTGCCTCCACCAAATAATTCTTCAAGCACACAGCGATGTTCTGTCAAAGTCGCCAAGATCGTTCACGTGGTCAACTCTTAGATTTGCAGAAAGGTCTTTATATCCTCTTTCGAGACGAGTGCAAGTTACCTGTTATCTTCCCAAATCAAACCAATGTAACGCTCACTCCTAATTCGATTTTCGAAACTATATCCAATTAAGAAGAAATCACCAATTCTTACGAAGTTCCGAAAATACGCCTAACCTACTGCTCCTCCGTCGAATGTTGACAAAATGGACGACCTCATGTCCCTGACTGGCGCAGACCCTCACAAATTTCCGACTGTCATAATGCAACAATATTGCCAACAGTCATTCGGCTCTTCGAATACAACAATTATTATTTAGCATCGATTGGCACCACTGAGATCCAACCTCAAATTCGACGTCAACACAAACGACATAAACGACACTCGCCAACCAAACGTAAACAAACCCTTGCCCGGGCTAAAAAGAAACGTTACATATTGTCGCGTTGAACTTCGATATCTGATTCAGTAACGCTTTGTGTTTGAAGATGAACATTGTTTCCGTAACATATGTTAGAAGACATTAACTGTAGTGGACAAGAGTGTAGTTACTTTTGTAGTTTATATTCCTTTTATTTTCCAAATTTGATTTATGGTTGCCACACAGTAATTTTCTATTTGTAATATAGCACTTCTCTAATCTCAAAGCATTGCAATAATATCTTTAATTTTTATGTTGATACTAACTACTATGCTTTTTTTCAGGAGAGTCAGCCAGTGCAGAACACAACCACTGAAAGCACGGCTTAAGCGTTCTCACGCTGAGTCTTCAAACAAAAATACCGTTTAATTATAACAATATGTTAACAACAATAGCGCGTGAGTTTTTCTAAGCAGACAAAAGGCATTTCACTGCATGACGTTCATTTTTCATTCATATCGTGTTCATGAATAATTTCAGAGTATGTAGTTTTTGATAGCAATCCAAGATAAAATTTTAATCATATTTGGAAAAGTTTGTCTCACGACCCTCCCAAGTGCCCATATTGTGTGAATAAACTTTTGATACTTTTTATATATTTCCCATTAGTGTTTTATAAGGTGGAAAATAAATTAATTTGTATAAATTTATATTGGGTGATGATGGAAATTGGCCATGCGACAAACCAGCAATATCAATATGTTGTCATTGAAATGTCTTGAAGACCTTATGTCTGGCTGCATGATTTTGTCCTCATAACAAGAAAAATGTAAAAAAAAATAAAATTCAACATTCACCGTTAACATCAAACTTGTGAATGTTGTACCAAAAAAAGTGAAGAAACATCCTAACTTGTCATTTTCCGTTTTCTTACTGAAGGCGGACGAACTACAACGTTTAAAAAAAAATTCCAAAAAAATCCGTAAAGTACAAAAACGAACAGATTATTTCTCTCTGACATTTACAATATTGGAATATTTATCTTAATTTTTGGGTTCTTTTAATTGTTATGTAATGCATTATCGATGCCGAAATTTTTTATTTGTAATTTTGTGGGTGCTAGTCATTAAGTGAATTGTAATA
This sequence comes from Halyzia sedecimguttata, assembly GCA_937662695.2. NCBI lineage: Eukaryota > Metazoa > Arthropoda > Insecta > Coleoptera > Coccinellidae > Halyzia > Halyzia sedecimguttata. Next base: position 99,068,355 of record OW569413.2, on the reverse strand, counting down.
ATCATATTTTGATTATATTGGATATTATACACGGTTGTGAATGTTCAAGCAACGAGTGTGTTCATTCAATATTTCAACAAATTTGACACTGAGAAATAAAAATCTGTTCTTTGAATCTTTTCCCTTTTATTTGCCCTTACGTATTATTTGTTGACAATGTTTTTTTGCAGATGTTTTCCGATCTCACGAATAGAATAGTTGTTTGGTTGAATATTGAAACTGTCTTCTATCTTATAACTAATTTAAATGAAAATTTGTATTCAAGGCAACAAGCATTTCATACTACTCGTTTACAAACGAAGACGGCGCTTTGGTTACTCAACGAAGTTTAGAGGATATAATATGAGCCTATTACTTGGGATAGAAATTTGAATATTTCATAATATGTTGTATGTAGGAAAATAAAAAAATTGGTTCCAGCACTGACGTGAAGTCTGGAGCTTTTGCGCGTATGTTCTATTGTCCATTCTCCTATATTGGACACCCTTAATCGAATTTACCATGGTAAATTATGTTGTCCATTCTCCTGTATTGGACATTTAATTCGAATTAAGAGTGTCCAATACAGGAAAATGGACAACATAATTTACCATGTTAAATTCGATTAAAGGTGTCCAATATAGGAGAATGGACAATAGAACATACGCGCAAAAGCTCCTGACTTCACGTCAGTGCTTGAACCAATTTTTTTTTTCGTAATTTTTTTGAAATTTTCTAGGGGTACGGTTCTTACAAAAATTTTTTTTCGTCATATTTTTCAAATTTTCTAGGGGTACGGTTCTTAAAAAATCTTAAACACGTCTTTATGTTGATTTTCTACTTATAGTTACCAAGTCTCAATTCGACCGAATCTTCATTTTTGAGTTATCGAGGAAATAATATTCCAGGTGGGTATAACTCAGAAACCGTTAAACCGATTATGCCCAAAAACGAACTTAACTCTCCCATTCGGATACGCAACCTACCCGGAAAATTGCAAGTCCCTATCTCCTTTTGTTCGAAAGTTATCGAGGCAAAGGTCACCCATTTACTGAACTCGCACTAGGCTGCTCAAATCTCCAACAATATTTAACCGATCGTGTTAAAACTTAAAACTTGGCAGTAGAGTTGGGTTCTGAAGGCTCTTGCAAAATTTCAGCAATTTCAGAAGAATAGTTACTGATATATAGATTTATTTTTTTATTTTCAATAATTTCTTAAGCATTTTTCATAAATGCTATCCTCACCAAATTTCGAAAGAATTTTCGCGTTGGCATTCTACAACTAATAACCGTGTTTCAATTCAATCGGTTTAGTATTGTTCGAGTTAATGAGGAGAAAAACAACCAAATTTCAGATGGCTATAACTCTAAAACCGTTAGGCCGATTATGCTTATAAACAAACTCAAATGTCGTGTTCAGATGCACATCCTAACCTGAAAACTTCAAGCCGCTATCTCTTTCCGTTCTCAAGTTATCGTGACAACAAAAATATTTTTTAATAATTTTCTAGCCATACGATTCGCATAAAATTTCACAAACGTGCTTAGGTTCATATTCTACAACTACTCACCAAGTTTCAATTCGGTCGGATTTATATTGGTTGAAAACAAAATTATTACTCGGAAACCATTGGGCCGATTATGCCCATTAACGAACTTGTCCGTCGTATTGGGATGCGCCATCACCCTGAAAATTTCAAGTCGCTAGCTCTTTCCGTTCTCAAGTTTCGTGGCAACGGCCGGAGAGAATCAAATTTGACCTCGAATTCTTCATTGGGGAGTCGACCAAATCGTTTGAGAACATTTTCGTCAAAAAATTCGAAAGCTACAGACATTTGGGCAAAACGATAACGCGATGTTCCCCAGAACATACGCGCAAAAACGTGATCACGTCAAACAACAAAAATTCAATATTTATGTGTACATTTTTATAAATGGCGAAACAAATGAGTTAACACATAAATTGGGGATTCCCCTAAATTGAGCATGTGAACGGATAATCCACCGCCACTGTATTTCAGAAAGAATCTGACAGATTTCGTTGAAATTCCGCACAAAACTTCAAACAGTGTCCAATACAAGAGAATGGACAATAGAAGAAATGCACAAAAGCTCCAGAATTTACGTCAGTGCTTGAATCAATTTTTTTTCCGTATTTTTTTTTCTAGGGGTACGGTTCTCACTAAATTCTACACACGTGTTTATGTCGATATTCTAAAACTAATTACCAAGCTTCAATTCGATCGACTCTATTTTTTTTTAGTCATCGAAACGAACTTAACTCTCCCATTCGGATGCGCAACCTACCCTGAAAATTGCAAGTCCTTATCTCCTTTCGTTCGAAAGTTATCGAGGCAACGGTCACCCATCCAGCTATTGAACTCGTACTAGGCTGCTCGAATCTCCAACAATATAGATCAGATCGTGTTCAAACTTGGAACTTGGAGAGTTAAGTTTTGAAGGCTCTTGCAAAATTTCAGCGATGTCGAACGAATGGCTTCTAGTTACACGATCATCAATAAATTTCGCAAGAATTTTCACGTCGGCATTTTACAACTAATAACCACGTTTGAATTGGATCGGTTTTGTATTTTTCGAGTTATTGAGGAAATGACAATCAAATTCCAGATCGGTATAACTCCAGAACCGTACGTTTGGCCGATTATGCCTATAAATAAACTCGAATGTCGAATTCAGACGCACAACCTTACCTAAAAATTTCAATTCGCTATCTCTCCGTTCTCAGGTTATCGTGACATAAATAATATTTTTTAATTTTCTATTTATACGATTCTCACAAAATTTCACAAACGTCCATAGGTTTGGATTCTACAACTACTCACCAATAAGTTTCAATTCGATCGGATTCGTATTGGTTGGAAACAAAATTATTGCTCGGAAAACATTGAGACGATTATGCCCATTAACGAACTTGTCCGTCGTATTGGGACGCGCCACCTACCCTGAAAATTCCAAGGCGCTATCTCTTTCCGTTCTCAAGTTATCGAGGCAACGGCCGGCCGGACAGAATCCAATTTGACCTAGAATTCTTCATTAGAAAGTCGAACCAAGTCGTTTGAGACCATTTTCGACAAAAAAAATCGAAAATTACGGACATTTGAGCAAAATGATAACGCGATATGTTCCCCAGAACACACGCGCAAAAAAGGCTTGAAGTTTCATTTTTCTATAGAATCGTGCAAAACGTTACTAACTTTACGCAGTATCTGTGTACTAAACTCGAACTTTCGTTGCGCATCTTCTAGGAAAGAGTGTTCTATCATTTTGCCCAAATGTCTGTAATTTTCGGCTTGAAGCTTCATGCAGTATTTCGTGAGGCGTAAATATTTCCCTCTCGGATAACGTGTTCAAAAACGTCTGGAAATACCCTAATAACAGATGCACAGATTGCATTATTAAATTGTCCCTTTCTGCATAGAATGCAACTTATTATACTTGTTTTAAGTTCTATAGAATGCATTTTGCTTCTATTATTCTGATCGAATATAATCCAAGAAGGTTTTGAACAACTTGTTGTTTATGGAATTCTCAAATTCCTACGTGTTAGATTATTATTAACTATTGTGTGTTAATACTGTTTTTAAGTGAATAAAGTGCGATTGCAGTTAGTGTTAAGTGTATTTCAAATCATGTAAGTTATAAATTGTCAACTGCTTTGAAATTTTTCCAACTGCTTTGAACATTTGCCAACTCCTTTCAACATTGGAACAGAATCATAAAAAAAATCGAAAATAACAGACATTTGGGCAAATTGATAAACACTCTGTTCCGGAGAACAAGAGCGTCAAAAATAATCATGAAGAAGGAGCCAACTTAGACACTATAAACAGGTCCAGTAATGCAGAAGAGTCGGTGAGGCCTATTAAGGGGTGGGAGAGTGGAGAAAATTTAAAGTTCCAGAAGAATATCAGCGTTAATATCACGTCAAACATGACAAAAATCCGGATATGGATCCCGTGTCGGATCCGGTATAATATTGGTACCGGATCCGGTATAGGCTAAATGACGCCGGATTTCCGGTCCGGTTTTTCCGGATTGCAATCCCTATTTATGATGAACTTCTATCATAAGAATCCATTGATATCATTCCTAACTCTGAGAAGCCAATACTTTTAGAGATATGATTTGTCAAACATTGAACAAGAGCGCCAAAGCTACTGTCCACAGGGCTTTCCCACTTTCATTTTGAGCAAAAGCTCAAGCTCCTGACTTTATGTCAGTGCTTGGACCAATTTGTTATTGAGTGCTTAGTGCTCGAAGCTTTTGACGCTCTTGTTCCTCGGAACAGAGTGCTTATCAATTTGCCCAAATGTCTGTAATATTCGAATTTTTGGCTGAAAATGGTCTTAAACGATTTGGTGCGACTCACTGATCAAGAATCCGTGTCAAAATCGATTCTGTCCGTCCGTCCGCTAACACGATAACTATCGAACGGCTAGACAATTGAAATTTTCAGAGTAGGTTGGAGGGATAAATATCTCGGATAAGTTTGTTTCATGGGGCAAAATCAGCCAGTTGGCTTCGGAGTAACGAAAAAAAATTTTTTTTTACATTACATCTTTTATATTCAGTTCTGTTTAAGATGCAGTTTCATCATAAGAATCCACTGATATCTTTTTCAACTGTAACAAGCTAATACTTTCGGAGATATGAGTTTTCAAAATTTCATTAATATATCGTAGTTCTTTCTATTCACATAATGCGAATTATATCTGTCTATGTTCACTGTTTATAAATGTCATCTTATCTAGCTATTAGAGACATGTCCATTCGTAGTTTGAAAATATTTTCTGCTGGAAAACAAGTAACCGATTCTTGAATTTGTGAATATATAAAAGATTGTTTTGAAACCGAAAATAATATTGACTGGTTGCATATTGAATAATTTACGTATACATTCGGGATGATGTTTGAGAATATTTAGAATTGGATCATTTTAATGATGTAGTTTATGAAAGCAATAGGAAAGAAGAACATAATGGAATCATCAAAACGAATTACTGTTCGTTGACCACTGAGGTTAATTTTACCTTTTACTTCCTTAAGTAGTAAAATATGTTCCTATATACATACAGTATTTTCATAATGTCGCTAGCAAAAACATTCTGAAACATGGATCTACATTTGTGTATCAAATATTTTGGTTCTCTAGTTCCTCGGAACTGAGTGCTATCAATTTGCCCAAATGTCTGTAATTTTCTAATTTTTCGATGAAGATGGTCTTAAACGATTTGGTTCGACTCACTGATCAAGAATCCGTGGTCGAAATTCATTCTATCCGGCCGGCCGGCCGTAGGCACGATAACTCTCGAATGGAATGAGCTAGACAGTTGAAATTTTCAGAGTAGGTTTGGGAGATAAATATCTCGGCTAAGTTCGTTATTGGGCAAAATCGGACAGATGGTTTCGGAGTAACAAAAAAAAAATTTTTTTACATAACAAATTCCAAATTAAATTTTTTTCAATAAGCAGTTTTACCATAAGAATCCAATGATATCATTTTTAACTCTAACAAGCTAATACTTTCGGAGATATGATTTTTCAATAATAAATCGTATTTCTACGTTTTCACAGAATGATATAATTATTCTATGTATGAATTGTCATAATGTCAACTTATTTTCCTGAGACATGACACATGACATTGTCTAATTCCTTTCAGCAATCGAAGAATTATGAGAATAAAGTGTATTCCGAAATGTGAGCGAAGTGAGAAAAATCTCAGTTGTTTGTTCCGAAATTAGTTTTTCTCAGAAAAGTTTTACATTTCGGAACGGAACATGAAGTAAGAGATCTGAGAGAAGTGAGACTGCTTTTCATCATGCTCTGTGGCCCTAGTTCTCTCACTTAATGACGGGACTGACGGAAGGGAATATTATAACTTCAAAAATATTATGTTGGTGTTGAAATACTCGTATTTTGGCGATACAACGGGGACCTCACCCAAAAATGTTTGAAAATATTACGTTAATATTGAAAGCATAATTCTGTAGTTCGAGAGAGGAGAAAATTTGGTGAACGTAGATCAGGGAATTTTTGATCGATTACAAGGTAATTTTTCATTATTACTTCTCTTCTTTCATAAATGTTTTATGGAATATCTACTAGGTACTTTAAACCTGTTATTGAATTTTTTTTTTCTGGGTCTTCTCTCCCAAACTCTGAAAAATATCTATAAAATAAAAATTAATTATTTAGTGATTTGCTTCTGCGTAATAAACACAAGATATTTGTCAGAAGCAATCATTTTACAATGTTGCCTAACGAACAACAACGAAACAACATCAACGAAGAAACAACTATATCGTAACGTTTCGGAGTCTATATCAGACTCCTTCGTCAGACGCTTAATGAAAATCTTTAGAATTATTTTGTTGATAGTTATTTTGTGACAATTCTTGGTAAATTCGAATTAAGAGTGTCCAATACAGGAGAATGGACAACATAATTTATCATGGTAAATTCGATTAAGGGTGACCAATACAGAAGAATGGACAATAGAAGATACGCGCAAAAGCTTCTGACTTCACGTCAGTGCTTGATCCAATTTTTTTTTTCGTGATTTTTTTGAAATTTTCTAGGGTTGCGGTTCTTAAAATTTTTTTTTCGTCATTTTTTTCAAATTTTCTAGGGTACGGTTCTTACAAAATTTCAAACACGAACTTATGATGTTTTTCTACTACTAGTTATCAAGCTTCAATTCGATCGAATATTTATTTTTTGAGTTATCAAGGAAATAATATTCCAGGTGGGTATAACTCGGAAACCGTTTGACCGATTATGCAAAAAACGAACTCAACTCTCCCTTTCGGATACGCAACCTACCCTGAACATTGCAGGTCTCTATTATCTCCTTTCGTTCGAAAGTTATCGAGGCAACGGTCACCCATCTACTGAACTCACACAAGAATGCTCGAATCTCCAACAATATTCAACCGATCGTGTTAAAACTTGAAACTTGGCAGTAGAGTTAGGTTATGAAGGCTCCTGCAAAATTTCAGCAATTTCAAACGAAAAGTTACTGATATATAGAATTTTTTTTTTCAATTTTCAATGATTTTTTGAAATTTTTTTACAAATACCATCCTCACGAAATTTTGCAAGAGTTTTCGCGTTGGCATTCTACAACTAATTACCATGTTTGAATTCAAACGGTTTAGTATTTTTCGAGTTAATGAGGAACAAAAAACAGCCAAATTTCAGATGACTATAACTCTAAAACCGTTTGGCCGATTATGCTCATAAACAAACTAAAATGTCGCATTTTGGTGCACATCCTAACCTGAAAACTTCAAGCCGCTATCTCTTTCCGTTCTCAAGTTATCGTGACAAAAAAATTATTTTTTAATAATTTTTTTAAAATTTTCTAGCCATACGATTCGCACAAAATTTCACAAGCGTGCTTAAGTTGATATTCTACAACTACTCACCAAGTTTCAATTCGATCGAATTCATATTGGTTGAAAACAAAATTATTACTCGGAAACCACTGGGCCGATTATGCCCATTAACGAACTTGTCCGTCGTATTGGGATGCGCCATCCACCCTGAAAATTTCAAGTTCTTTCTAGCTCTTTTCGTTATCAAGTTATCGTGGCAACGGCCGGAAGGCCGGCCGGACAGAATCAAATTTGACGTCGAATTCTTCATTGGGGAGTCGAACTAAATCGTTTGAGACCATTTTCGTCAAACAATTCGAAAGTTACAGACATTTGGGCAAAACTATAACGCGATGTTCCCCAGAACATACGCGCAAAAATATACTTGTTGTTGGATACCCCATAAAAATGAAATCCTAACCCCGTTTGATAGACCATCTTGAATTTTCCTCTTGCGCTTGCACCCGCCCGCCGGCAACTCAGTGGCGGTGTTTTGCTGCGCTCGCACACTTCCATTCCACCCGCGCAAAGTCGCGGTTAGTTCGTATCCGGCGACTGGAGAACAGTCGCGCGCAAAACGTACGGGAGACGCACAATAGCCGTGTCTTGCATTATTATTTCCGGAATTTTCGAGTGACATTCGTAAATTGTGCCAAGTCGAGGAAGAGGACGCTTTGTAGAAGCTATTACCGCCCGACCTTGAATTTTGCCTCATTTCGACGCCTGGTTGGGAGGTATGGTGTTTTGTTTATATCGCTGTTTGAATTGATGGTAGCGTTAATATAGGAATAATTATATAATTCGTTTCTGTGTTTGAATTTGCAATTGACAGATAACAGGTACAGTACCGGACCTAGAGAATCTACATATTGCAAGCCAGGATCTAAAATCTGATTTTGTTCCATTATTGGATATACAGGGTGTCCCAAGTTCGAGTGACTATTAGACGTTTCTGGAGAACTGGACATATTTGAAATCTGAAATTGGGATTATGATATCGCTTGAAATTCTCTACAGAGATAAAATATTTTCGAAGCTCAAGCACTTCCGGTTATACAGGGAGTGAAAATAAATTTTATGAAATTTTTTTTTTCAAATTTTGCATTCCTGGTATGATCAAGTATTCAATGCTGAATACATTTCTGTTGAAACCATTGTATTCCTTCGAAGAGTTTTCAAAATATCAAAAAAACCGGGAAAAAAGTCAAATATGTTTAGTCAGTATTATGTTCATTATTCTTATTTAAACATCCTGAACGTAAACGGTTTCTACAACATCGAAGAGGAAGAATGTGGAAATGTCATGCATCTTTTGAAATGCAGAAATATCATCACAGGGTGTTTAAAATTTCGTGTCGAAAATTGTGATAAAAAATTGGCCATAACTTCGCTGATAAATAATGATAGTATTCTAACATGATTATACTCTTAAATTCAAAATTTCTGAGTTTTTTTTTAATTTAGGAGCATAATAATGTTGGAAAACTATAATTATTTTTTTACCGTAGAATCCAACGCAATCACAAACAAATAGGGTTCACATTTGAAAAACAGTTATGGCCAATTTTTTATTACAATTTTGGACACAAAATTTGAAACACCCTGTGATGATATTTCTGCATTTCAAAAGATGCATGACATTTCCACATTCTTCCTCTTCGATGTTGTAAAAATAGTTCACGCTCAGGATGTTTAAAATAAGAATAATGAACATAATACTTTCTGAACATATTACACTTTTTTTCGGTTTTTTTTCGATATTTTGAAAACTATTCGAATGAATACAATGGTTTTAACAGAAATGTATTCAGCATTGAATACTTGATCATACCAGGAATGCAAAACTTGAAAAAAAAATGTATTTCATCAAATTCATTTTCACTCCCTGTATAACCAGAAGGGCTTGGGCTTCGAAAATATTTTAGCTCTGTAGAGAATTTCAAGCGATATCATAGTCCCAATTTTCAGATTTCAAATATGTCCAGTTCTCCAGGAACGTCTAATAGGCACTCGAACTTGGGACACCCTGTATTCTACATCAGAATGTGCATTAAACACGTTTTTCGAATGGTCAAAAGAACAGTTATAGGGTTGAATTATAACTGCAGTTTGTTTGATCCACGAATTTAGCGTTTCTTTTGAAATTCTGGGTATTTTTTGGCGCGCTCAACTGAGTGCCTATCAATCAGGCACGGGCCTAAGGGGGGGGATTATGTTTTCCAGAAGGTACCATGGAAACTACGTAAAACACTTGTTGACGATGTAAGTTTCTTTAGAACACCTTCGAACATGTTTTGTGCTGATAAGTTGTAGTTTATAAATTGTCTAATTTGTGTTTGACTTTAATTAACTTCAATTTTGAATAATGGTTCGATTAACTGAAATGCACAGAATAACAATTTTACAAATGATTGGTAACGGAAATAACACCCGAACACAAAATGAAGCAAGTCGCTTGTTTACTGAGAAATTTCCCAATTTGCCGCCTATAACCCAAGGGACAATAACTGAAATAGAGAAGCAATTTCGCGAGTTTGGACATGTAAGGCAGATTAAAGAAGCAGCTGCTAATTAGATGTGATGCTTGACTTTGAAGAAAATCCACATAAGTCGAGTAGAGATGCCTCCACAAAATTGAATGTCACCCATACATCGATTCTAAACATATTAAAACAAAATAAAATCCATCTCTATAAAATGATACTTACCCAGGAGCACTTGGAATACGTTTTTTAGGAGAACTTATTTTTGTGAACAAATGATGTACATGTTGGATAACAATATTATCCAATTAGTAGATTTTTGTTTTTTGATGAGTGCACTTTTTCTTTCAACGGCCATGCTAGTCGTCAAAATTGCAACTACTGGTCTACAGAAAACCCCCACCACACACGCAATTCCCTCAGAAGGTTGATGTTTGGGCAATTTGAAAGGCGATAATTATTTAGCACTACTTCAAATAGATGTCGTTCCAACTTTAGCAAATTTATATCTTGATCAAGGAAATCATCAAGTTCCAAGGAATACAATATGGTTTCAACAAGATGGAGCACCACCACATTACCAACGCAATGTCCAGCAGTACCTCGACGCGATATTTCCAAATCGTGGATAGGAAGGCGAGGAACGATCGAATGGTCAGCGCGATCCCCTGATCTTAACTCATTAGATTTCTTTTTATGGGGATATGGGGAGAGCGTTGTGTACAAAACTATAACCGAATACACCATGGTAAATTCGATTAAGAGTGTCCAATACAGGAGAACAGACAATATAATTTACCATTGGTAAATTCTATTAAGAGTGTCCAATGGAAGAAATCAAATTAAAATAGCTGAAATGAATTTGACTCTCTCTTATAGAACAGGATGACATGTACGAGTATGAACACAGACCATATAATAAAGCTTAGATAGAATAATTGTAGCATTCTGTGAGAACATAGAAGTACGATTCATTATTGAAATTTCGAAAAATCATATCTCCGAAAGTATCAGCTTGTTGGAGTTGAAAATTATATCAATGGATTTTTATGGTGAAACTGCATCTTAAATAAAAATTGAATTCGAAATTTGTTACTTAAAAAAAAATTTTTTTTTCGTTACTCTGAAACCATCTGGCCTATTTTGCTATATATGGGAGATATTCATCTCCCTAACCTACTCTGAAAATATCAACTGCCTAGCTCATTCCGTTCGAGAGTTATCGTCGAAAGTTTTTTTTTTTTCAAATTTTTTTTTTGACACTTTGCGGTAACCTGGTCAATACAAAACTTCACATGCGTATAAAGGTCATGATTCTACAATTTGATGCTAAATTTCAGATAGATCGAGTGATCGGTTTCGGAAATTATCATAAAAAATGTTTTTACTAAAATTGGCCATAATTCCGAAACCGCTTTATGGATTTCGCCCATTAACGAACTCGTCCGAGATATTTACGCTCCAAACCCACCTTGCAAATTTCAATCCTCTAACTCCTTTCGTTCGAGAGTTATGGTGCCTACGGCCGGCCGGACAAAATCGATTTCGACCTCGGATTCTTGATCAGTCAGTCGAACAAAATCGCCTGAGACCATTATCAGCCAAAAATTCTAAAATTACAGACATTTGGGCAAATTGATAAGCACTCTGTTCCGAGGAACTAGAGCGCCAAAAATAAGGAATAAATCCTGTTGACACTGAAAATTGCAAACTGGATTTTGAAGAATATCAAATTTAACATTAAATCGAAAACTAATGAATTCAGTCATGAATTAAGGCACATAAGATTCTTGAAAACAGCCTTTTTCCTTTATAAAAATAAAAAAATTGTGAAATATAGGTTTTCAATAAGTTTTCAATAAATAAAGCGGTTTATTCTGTATATAATCCCTCCCTCTTTGTTAGTGGGGGAAATTTTTCCTCAAAAATAATACGAGCATTTCGACATACATACATTCATACACCCAGACACGCGGACAAGAAAAATTGTTTGCTCAAATGATTTTTTGGGTACTATCTAGATCATTTTAAGCCATTAAGATAAAAAAAAATTCAGATACAATACATGCACTTTTCACTATTGTGATGTGGAGGTAATAAAAAATATTTTGCGGGAACTTTGTGCCCATAATTTGGCAGAGTATTTTTGTATTTCTCAGGTAATTATTATTAAGGGCTCTGTGACGTGCGACGTGCACTAAAGTGAGTATTATAAAAACTATTATAATAAATCACAAATTACATTTTCTTTAATTTGAAAATTGAACCTTGCTTCGATAAGGCTCTCCTTGAGAAAACTCTATGTCAAATAACCTCGGAAATTTTTCATTTTCAGGTAAACGCATTTTTTTGAGAACATGGTAAACATTTGGCTTATTTATCTTTTTTCTTGGCTCAGCAGACGTACTCTCTTTACTGAATAATCACTGTCACTCATGGTAAAATAAGACTACCACTTTGTAATAACCTCACTTAACTAAACCGGGTATAAAGCGTGCAACTGCGTGACGTCATTTGAGTTCGTTAGAAAACAAATAAAGATCGGGGAAGTTCGCCGGGGAATCACCGGTTAATCAAGAAATTTCAAAATCTTGAAATTTCTTGAGTCAAGACAAGATATAACGTGTCAAGGAAACGTCAAGACAAGATTGTTTTAAATTTCTTGACTTTTTCTCAAGACAAGACAAGAAGTTGTTATCAAGACAAGAATTCTTGTCTTGTCGACCCCTACACTGTATGTATATTGTATATATATATATAATACTGTATATTATTTTCTTTGACATGATACCCAAAAATGAGAAAATATCCTACAATACTCTTCGCCTTTGGAGATCTGAAAATATAAAATGATGCATATATTGGAAGCTGCTACATGCATATTTCAATAACGGTTTTCTGAAACCTAATGAAATGGATGAAAATCAACGTTACCTATATAATACGTGATCAATAACTCATGCGTTTTCTCCAGAACGCCAACAAACGGGCTGTGACATGTTTCATCCTGGGGTGATGTATACCTGGATGATTCCTATAACATCAGGAACAGAAGCAAATGACCTGCTGGTGGCATATATTGATTAGGCCATAATCTATCTTTACGTTGACAAATATACAAACTTTCGCATCCAGTTGTATTAGGACAAACTTAAATAAGCTTTGTATATTAATCAGAAGGATTTGAGTTGGTGTATCCAAAAATCGGTAGCAGAACAATTCAGTTCCACTCAGAGGATTAACAAGTGCTAGCGCATGTTTGACGACATAATGTGCGGATAACAACGTGTCTATCGTTGAAAGATAATTTTTTCGTCGACAAATGTCTGTAATTTTGGAATTTTTGGCTGAAAATGGTCTTCAACGATGTGGTTTGACTCACTGATCAAGAATCCGTGGTCAACATCGATTCTGTCAGGCCGGCCCTAACCACGATAACTCTCGAAGGGAATGAGCTAGACAGTTTCAGAATATTGTTGTTGTCTTGTATGTTCGCTATTGTTTTTAATGACAATTCTTGAAGCATTAAAACATTGTAGATTGTTAATTTTTTTCAAATGATAATTTTTGAAGCATTAAAGCATTGAAATTGCTCATTTAATCTTGATAAATAAACTATTATTTGAATTTAATTTCCTTTATGATACAGTTCTATCATAAGAATTCATTGATGTCATGCCCAACTCTGAGAAACCAATACTTTCGGAGATATGATTTGTCAAAGTTTGAGCAAGAGCGCCGAAGCTCTTGGCTTGAACCAATTTTTCAGAATTTCAATTCACTGTTCTGAATTACAACTTTATTTTTCTGAATTTCAACTTTCTAATCTGAATTTCAATTCCGTTTTTGGCGCTTTTGTTCCTTGGAACAGAGTGCTTATCAATTTGCCCAATTGTCTGTAATTTTCGAATTTTTGGCATAAAATGGTCTTAAACGATTTGGTTCGACTCACTGATCAAGAATGAATCCATGGTCAAAATCAATTCTGTCCGGCCGTTAACACGATTTCGGACGTTTCGGAGAAAAAAAATTTTTTACATTAAAAATTTTTAATTAAATTTTTTCTAAGATGTAGTTTTATCATAAGAATCCATTGATGTCATTCTCAACTCTAACAAACTAATACATTCGGAGATATGATTTTTCAAAATTTCAATAATTATTCTCAATTCTATATGATTTCATGGAATAGAATACTCTAATTAAATAATTTCCTGGCGTATATAAATCAACATGAGATGAACCATAGATCTAGGTTTTGAATTTATATACGAAAATTCTTGTGAATTGACGCACAAAAGCCAAATTCAAAAAGTGGGAAAGCTTCTGTGGACAGGAGCTTTGGCGCTCTTGTTCAAACTTTGACAAATCATAACTCCGAAAGTATTGATTTCTCCGAGTTAGGAAGGATATCAATGGATTCTTATTCAATTTATTTTATTTCATGATGCAGTTCTACCATAAGATTCCACTGATATCATTCCAAATTCTGAAAAACCAATACTTTCGGAGATATAATTTTTCTGAAATTAAATTTACTATTCTCAAATCAAATTTCTCTTTTCTGAATTATAAATACTTATTCTGAAATACTTGTTCACTTTTCTGAAATTGAACTTTGATTTTTTGAATTACAACTGAAAAAGGTAGGGCTTCACACGAACGAGAGTAGGCGAGAGTATAAAAAATCTCGTCTCGCTCTCGCCAATTCCCAAAAAATTAAGTCCCGCTCAATTCTGAATAACGATAATAAATATTATAATATATTATTTTTAATTTTAAAAACTGATAATTTCAACTTTTAATTTACTCGATGACCAAGAATTCAAACATAATAACGCTTACATAACATCATCTTTCAATGATGTACGTGTTTTTGTCATGATCATACCTGCTGTGGAAAATAATCTTTCAACAGGTACGGATGTAGCCATTAATAAATCATCGGCATCTTGGAAAGTGTAGGAAGAACTTTTTCATCACTCTCCACCACTGTAAAATATTTTGATTCCTATTTGCTCTTTCTAACAGCAAATATTCTTCAAACTCAGCTTTCCCATATTTCGAAAGTTTTGTTGATGTCTTAAATAGGATATCGATGTCGATACATTTTTTAATAGAATTGAACAATTTGGTATAGTTTTCAAAGAATACCTTCCCAGTGGGTAGATCATTGAGGGTGTTCTTGGCGTATTCCTCATAACACTTTTCGAAACATTGAATAGCTTAATTTCTTTACCAGTTTTATTATACGTAGTTCCACAGATGCATACAATAATTGTTCACATCTTCACTACAAGGAGCAAAAGAGAATAAATTACTCCAGATGTTCAGATAGAGACGAAATTTTCAAAGCATTGGGATTTAGGGGCAATACAAGTTGTCCGTTAAGTATTGAATTCATAGTGGCATCCGTTTTTATGGTTGTGAATTCTATTTTTTCTTGAAAAATATCTCAATTATCGCAAGGTCATAACGAATTAATAATCTTCTAAAGAATCGTGTATTTCTAGAACGATCGATGCATAATATAGACAAAATATATTGGTAGTTATAGTGGACACTCTTCATATTCAATTGTTTTCGGTGGGTGTTGAATAAAGTCGAGTCGTATTATAAAACTTCATACAAAAAATTTAACGAGACCAAAAACGAGACTCACGTGTTGCGCTGTATGTGGTCTCGGTATCGTCTATAATATTTTTGAAAACGTCTCGTCTCGCTTTTCCGAGACGAGAACGAGACGAAACGAGAAAAATCTCGCTCTCGCGTGAAACCCTATAAAAAGGTGTAGTTTTGTACAGGGATTATACGTTATTTATCACCTGACATCATCTTATTTTTTTCTTAAAACTATAAATATTTCACAATATTCGTGAATACGTACCTGGCGTAACATCTATGAATAGTATTCTTGAAATTCATTATAAAAGTTTTTCTTATTGTGGCAAGAATTTATAAAAAGTGAATGACTTTAACCTTCAATTATTGTAGTAGTGCACCGGTATTTTATTACCACGGCAAAAAATGAGTGAGAGTTTTCATTAGGCGGAACTGTTGCGTCAAGACAAATACATGTAACGAAATATGAAGTTCGTTATCATAACTGGGAAATTTGTAGGGAAAAAAATCATTCACGCACTTCGAATACATCATTTTAATAGCACCATATTTTCGAATCTCGTTTCAAGCTTCGCCGGAGATTTGGAAAGCAAAACAGGCAATGATATACGGATCGTCATAACCCCATTCGGAAATCTGCAAAAAGACAGGCTCTTCACCCAGAAATTTGTAATACTTCTGCCGGCCGTAGGCACGATAACTCTCGAACGGAATGAGCTAGACAGTTGAAATTTTCAGAGTAGGTTTGGTTAGTTTAAAAAAAAAATTTTTTTTACGAAACAAATTCAAAATTAAATTTTATTCAATAAGCAGTTTTACCATAAGAATCCAATGATATCATTTTTAACTCTAACAAGCAAATACTTTCGGAGATATGATTTTTCAAAATTTCAATAATAAATCGTATTTCAACGTTGTCACACAATTATATAATTATTCTATGTATGAATTGTCATAATGTCAAATTATTTTCCTGAGACATGTCATTATCTAATCAATTGAAGAATTGTGAGCGAAGTGAGAAAAATCTCAGTTGTTTGCTCCGAAATTAGTTCTTCTCAGAAAAGTCTTACATTTCGGAACGGAACATGAAGTAAGAGATCTGAGAGTAGTGAGACTGCTTTTCATCCAAAGACATAGATATTACTCTCGAACGGAATGAGGTAGGTAGTTGAAATTTTCAGAGTAGGTTAGGGAGATGAATATCTCTATCATTTGAATTGAACTTCCTTTATGATGCAGTTCTATCATATGAATACATTGATATAATTCCCAACTCTGAGAAACCAATACTTTCGGAGATATAATTTGTCTGTTTGAACTAGAGCGCCAGAAAGCTCCTGTCCACAGGGCTTCAACCAATTTTTTACATTACAAATTTCGAATTCAATTTTTAATTGATATAATAAAGTTTTGAGAGCAGATTTGAGGAATGAATATCTCGTACAAGTTCGTTATTGGGGAGAAGCGGTTTGTTTGAATTTAATTTCTTTCATGATGCAGTTCTATCGTAAGAATCCATTTATATCATTCCCAGAGAACAATAATTTCGGAGATATGGTTTGTCAAAGTTTGAACAAGACCGCCAAAGCTCCTGTCCACATGGCTTGAACCAATTTTTTTGTTATGCACATAGATCAGATTTTTGTCTTCAACCGATTATTTCGAATTTTAAAATATTAATACCGCTGTTATCTGAGAAGACCCTTGAATAATTACTCATTATAACAACAACAAGACTAAGTTGGAAAGAAGGTTTCGAAATCAATATACATTTCAGCATCTTCCACCTGCAGAAAAGCAATCAACTCTATCGTTGAAACGTCTGCTTCAGGTTTGCCGATGGAAAACTAATTTGGACGGATGTTCAATTCGCGAAATCCTTCCCAAAATACGGTTGGATGAAAACTGGGGCGAATTAATAGCAGAAGATCAAAGCGGAATTGTGTCGATTTCAAATGTTGGCACGTAAGTCTACGATCTTTGATTGGATCCGTGTTTAACAACTGCACGCGAATAAATTAGTCGGAACTAAGTTTTCAGCACATGTTTTGCTCATTTTTGCAGTCATTACGAGGTGTAAACATCCAATTCTCGAAATAGATGCTATCACCACTATATTGTGGGTTACGTGTATTCGATATTGAATAGATTGGAACACATTCGTAGAATTCACAATCCACATATATAAACGTTCGTAATTGCAAACATAAAACAGACTAATGTAAACAGAAATGACCTTCAATTAGCGAATGGAAATGTGTAATGCCAATAGGTCTCTTGCATGTAACACGAAATACCATATGTTTATGTTTTTGCGCGTATGTTCTGGGGAACATCGCGTTATCATTTTGCCCAAATGTCTGTAACTGCGCATCAGAACGCGACATTTGAGTTTGTTTATAAGCATTATCGGCCAAACGGTTTTAGAGTTATAGCCATCTGAAATTTGGTTGTTTTTTTCTCCTCATTAACTCGAAAAATACTAAACCGATTGAATTGAAACATGGTTATTAGTTGTAGAATGCTAACGCGAAAATTCTTGCAAAAATTCGTGAGGATAGTATTTGTAGAACAGTTTTAAGAAATCATTGAAAATAAAAACAAAAAATTCTATATATCTGTAACTATTCGTCTGAAATTGCTGAAATTTTGCAAGAGCCTTTAGAACCCAACTCCACTGCCAAGTTTTAAGTTTTAACACGATCGGTTCAATATTGTTGGAGATTCGAGCAGCCTTGTGTGAGTTCAGTAGATGGGTGACCGTTGCCTCGCTAACTTTCAAACAAAAGGAGATAGGGACTTGCAATTTTCAGGGTAGGTTCCGTATCCGAATGGGATAGTTAAGATCGTTTTTGGGCATAATCGGTTTAACGGTTTCCGAGTTATACCTACCTGGAATATTATTTCCTCGATAACCCAAAAAATAAAGATTCGATCGAATTGAAGCTTGGTAACTATTAGTAGAAAATCAACATAAAGACGTGAAATCAGGAGCTTTTGCGCGTATGTTCTATTGTCCATTCTCCTGTATTGGACACCCTTTATCGAATTTACCATGGTAAATTCGCAGGAGAATGGACAATAGAACATACGCTCAAAAGCTCCTAACTTCACGTCAGTGCTTGAACCAATTTTCTGAATCTTTTTCAATACCAGTAGGTATACCATGTATGCCCTCATACACTTTCATAATTTATAAAATTTGAATATTTCGGTATTAAAAATCGGTAAATCAAGAAGCAATTTCAAATGAAGTGAAACGCTTCAGAATCGTTGCTATGACGGCTGACGTAATCAAAATTTACCATTTGCTTGTTACAGCCAATACGGACTACGAGCCCTTTATAGGGAGCTGTGTTACACTGGAATAAAGATTGAAACGGACACGAGAAGAGAGTGAGAGTAGATATGATGGGTTTGAACAGGCATTATGTGCAACCAAATTTAAATGATCATTTTCTCGTTGAAAATTGAAATATTTGACGGCGGTTGAACTTTTTCAGTATTCTTATGGATATCATAATCGATTCCAAGGATAAAAAAATGCAAACAAGAGACCTATTTCCTACTTATCGGTTTTTGTGCGCTTCTTCCGCCAGGGATAGCATGCTATCATTTTGCCCAGATGTCTGTCTTCTGGAGTTTTTGGCCGAAAACGTTTTGGTTCGACTCACTTTTGAATAATCCGGAGTGAAATTTGATTCTGTCCACCCGACCGTCCGTAAGTACGATAACTTTCGAACGAAATAAGTGGAGAGAGTTGGTACCGATAGGTTTGGTCCGAAAAAAAAATTTTTTTTTATTACGAATTTCAAATTAAATTTTTTTTAAGATGCAGTTTCATCATAAGAATCCATTGATGTTATTCTCGACTCTCACACACTAATACTTTCGGAGATATGATTTTTCAAAATTTCAATAATTAATCGTAATTTTATGATTTTATACAATGCTCTGAGTATAGTTTGCTGATGTATGTAAATCCAACATATGAGGTGAGTCATAGAGCTACATTTTGAATTTAATTTTTTATGATGCAGTTCTATCATGAGAATCCATTGATATTATTCTGAGAAACCAATACTTAAGTATTAAGACATGTTCTTATATATAGTATTTTCATAATGTTGCTAGCAAATAAATGCAGACATGTTGATCTACATTTGTGTATCAAATATTATTTCTTGAGCTGAGGTTCATAATACAGAATGAATGTGTTAGTGGTGAGGGTGAGAACTATCAAATTATGAGAAGGGGATTGTATTTTACTAATAAATTTCGAACTATTAAAATAATTTGTTCGTCAGCCTATACCTATTCAAATATCAGGAATAAATGGACAATCTGCTATGATTGTCTCCATCCTTGCTCCAGACATTTCGATGATACTTTCCTTAGGTATTTCGAGTTGTGAAAACTATGCACCGAGTGTAAGTTGCAACAACCCATTCCACGAGGTTAAATAATTGCAGATTGCTCATTTAATCTTGATAAATAAACTATTATTTGAATCAAATTTCTTTCATGGTGCAATTCTATTATAAGAATCCATTGATATCATTCCCAACTCTGAGAAACCAATACTTTCGGAGATATGGTTTGTCAAAAATTGAACAATAGCGCCAAAGCTCCTGCCACAGGTCTTTACCTTTTCTTTATCTAGATTGATCAGGCCTAGTTTGCTATGTACCTACAACTCAAGTTTCTTCTATAAATTTGAGACAGTGCATGTATGAGATATCATAGAGTGTATGTTCAGCTTTAGCTACCATAAACAATTTACTGATAAAAATTAATAACCCTATGTTAATAAATCTGCCGTTCAGGGACGCCCCCAAACCTGGCAGTAATTAAGATCATAGCAAACACATCACTCAAGTGTCATTACTCGTTAGTTATTAGGAAACAATGATTCGCTATGAAATTTAATTTATGACTCGTGACACATGGGATATCGAATTTTATTCGAAATACTATCGTTCCAAAGTAAAACTCAGGAATTGTCTATATCGGCGAAACGAATCGGAATCAAAGCGTAGTACTCTTTCAGCGACGTTTCGAAAACTTTTATTTCCTTCTTCAGGCTACAAAAAGGAGAAACAGCAATTACAAAGTAGTCGGGCTAAGTCACAAGAATGAAAATTCTTGTGACATTAACATAAAAATAGATATTATTTAAACTATGATCTAACAATTACAAATACAAAAACATCGAGTAATATTTCGCTAATATTTCCATCAATATACATCCGATCTAGTTCAAATGTAGAACTTGGCTGTACAATTAAGTGTTGAGGGCTCTCGCAAGAGTGCACAACTCTATTAAACAATTTATTTCAAAATGTTCTAGTAATAGGATTGTCATGAAATTTTGCACAAATCTTAGTGTCGGCATTGTACAGGGTAGGCCAAATTGGCCACTTTTGAAGGAGAAGTCCTATTTCTGTACTTGATAGATGAAAACTGATGTCAGTGTCTGAGGGCAAATTTTCATGAGAAACTTATAGGTGAAAACTCCATGTCGTTTACTATCACCATTACATAGTTACAGGATGTCTTTAGAAAATGTGCATTTTCGAAATATGGCTATAACTTTTCTTTTGTTGAAAATTTTCCATTTCTTTGAAAACATTGTTATAGCTTCTTTTTACGTAAATTTCAATGAGGTTAATTAAATTTTCTGAAAACTTATATTTTATGTGATCTCAGCATGAAAATATTTTTTTCAAATGGGACACCCCGTATATTTTTGCACAACGAATAGTGTGGGTCTAAGGTTCACGATAGGATGCATTAGGTGGCGCTGTAATCAGTTTATAGGAATGCCAAAATGGCTGGACCGATTTTGATGAAACTTTGTGTGTGTGTTCCGGTGGGTCTCTGGTTCGAAATAGCATCAAGTGGGCGCTCTATCGATTTATAGGAACTCGAAAACGGCTCAACCGATTTCAATGAAACTTTGTGTCTATGTAGGTCTCAGGTCCACAATATACCCCGGTAGGTGGCGTTGCAATCGGTCTACAGAAACTGAGAAATGGCCCGACCGATTTTGAAACATTGTGTGTGGATTTGAGTAGGTCTCAGGGTCACAATAGAAATCCAGTAGGTGGCGCTGTATTCGGTTAATAGCAACTCAAAATCGGCTCGACATATTTCGATTGGACTTCCGTGAATGGGTCTTAGAATCACAACAACACCCGTTAGGTGTGTTGTACTACCAGTTCAATTGGTTTACCGATTATATCGATCTACTAAAAAAATGTAGATCTACTGGATAATATAGACCTACTGGAAAAATGTAGATCTACCGGAAAAAAGTAGATCTACTGAAAAAATGTAGATCTACCTTACGCAACCATTGACACAGCATTGATTATTTTTTATGTATACTCCATTCACTTTTATAGTCTTCCGGTTGGCTATGATTTAGGTCTATCGCGGTTTTGTAAATAAACTGAGGCAATTGGCACTCCTGAAATATCGTGAATGTCGAAACAATTCCCTGAGACGTTGCCAATTTCTACTCTCAACATAATGTTCAATCTTAGACAATATATTATCACAGATCATTATCTTCGTTTTGAAATTGAAAATGCCAGGATCAGTTTTGAAGAAGCATAGACAAAGTATTAGGAAGTGCTATACAGAAGTGAAATGTTCAATAGGAAAACTTCATTCTGTCTTAGGACATGTTGAACTTTCGAATGAAATTACTTACAGTTTCCTATCCTAACACTATATTTCATTAAGGGTAGGCTTATTTCTTGAGAATTTCGAAAGGTGTGGAATTCCATACGTACATCTGTTCGTTTAGAAGTTTTCCCGCAGGGTTATTCAGGTACTTTTATTCCTTTTTCAAATGAACTATCACAAAGTAACGGACTACTATATCCATTATTTTTCATTGAAATTTCAACACTTGAATCTTGATTACCGTACGAGTAAATAGCATAACTGAATCTTCCAACCAGTTTAATATGTGAAATATTTCCATAGTAACAACAGATAAAAAAAAATCTTCAACAGTCGCGAGGTCTTTGGAATTGTTGAATTCACCTAATATCTTCTCAAATTCATTATTTTTCCGAAGTAAATTCACATTGTGAAAATAAGTAATTATTACGACTTCTATGTAGAGAGGACAACGTTGCGTAGTTATATGACAGGAAAATGACTATAACCTAACATTTTCAAAATATACATGGTGAAATCTGCCAAACTTTCATTGCCTTTCAAGATATTTGTTGACAATCTAGTATTTCACAAAGAGTCCTGTACTGTTATCTATTGATTGAAGAAAAAATCAAATATATCAACCGAGCTATTAAACCCAAATTTTCGAACATGTTCAGAGACCTTAGGTTGTTTCTAAATTCTGTAGGTACCTACCTACCAATCAGTAGGCAATTATGCCGCATGCAAATCCTCAAATTAGATAATGCATCCGTGATAGTAATTGTAAATTCAATTTGGACGATGACATCATGTTTTTATTGGCTCTATAAAGGATGAATCGAATATCCTTGTTTTGTTAGTTTAATTGAGGTGATATAAATGCTATTTACTATGATTCCTTATTTATAAGCGATGTATGTAGAAGAAAATCTGTAAAAAATATTATGTCATTTCTAAATTGGTTGTTCTATCGTGTCACCAATATTAAATCAAACAGACAAATTATATCTCCGAAAGTATTGGTTTTTCAGAATTGAGAATAATATCAATGGATTCCTATGATAGAACTGCATCATGAGTGAAATTAAATTTAAAAAAAATCATTCGAAAGTATTGCTTTGACAGAGTTAGGCATTCTTATGATGCATCATGAAGGAAATTCAGTTCAAATAATAGTTTATTTATCAAGATTGAATGAGCAATCTTCAATGCTTAAATGCTTAAAAAATTATCATTTGAAATAATAAGGAAAGTATCATCAAAATGTCTAGAGCAAGGCTGGAGACCATCATAGCAGATTGTCCATTTATTCCTGATATTTGAGTAGGTAGAGGCTTACGAACAAATTATTTTAATAGTTCAAAAAATATTAATAAAATACAATCCTCTCCTCATAATGTAATAATTCATACCACTAACACATTAATTCTGTATTATGAACCTTAACTCAAGAAAAAATATTTGATACCTAAATGTAGATCCATATTTCAGCATTTTTTTTGCTAGCAACATTATGAAAATACTGTATATAGGAACATGTCTTACTACTTAAGGAAGTAAAAGGTAATATTAACCTCAGTGGTCAACGAACAGTAATTTGTTTTGATGATACTATATGTTCTTCATGCCTTCATAAATTACATCATTAAAATGATCCAATTCTAAATCTTCTGAAACAACATCCCGAATTCGTACGTAAATTATTCAATATGCAACCAGTCGATATTCTTTTCGGTTTCAAAACAGTCTTGTACATATTCACAAATTCAAGAATCGGATAGATACTTGTTTTCCATCAGAAAATATTTTCAAACTACGAATTGACATGACTGTAATAGCTAGATAAGATGACATTTATGAACAGTGAACACAGACTTATAGAACTCGCATTCTGTGAATACATAGAACTACGAATTTTGAAAAATCATATCTCCGAAAGCATTTGCTTGTTAGAGTTGAAAATGATATCAATGGATTTCTATGATGAAACTGCATCTTAAAAAAATTGAATTCAAAAGTTGTAATATAAAAAAAAATTTCGATGATACTTTCCTTAGGTATTTCGAGTTGTGAAAACTATGCATCTAGTCTAAGTTGCAACAACCCATTCCACGATGTTGAATCATTGCAGATTGCTTTTTGAGAAATTTTTTTTAAACGACACTTTTTTTAAATTTAATTTTTTTCATGATGCATTTCTGTCATAGGAATCCATTGATATAATTCCCAACTATGAGAAACCAATACTTTCGGAGATATAATTTGTCTGTGAACAAGAGCGCCAAAAAGCTCCTGTCCACAGGGCTTGAACCAATTTTTTTGTTTTAAGGTGAAATTTTTATTTTATCTTTAAAAATTATATTTTTCAGAAACTATGCTTCAGTATCAGCTGAAATTTCGCACATACGTACATCCGAGCCATCATTTTAAAATCTTGTACCGATTTTCTGATCAATCGACTTCGTACGAGGTGTGAATAGACAACGGAACATGCGTGCAAATTCTCCTGACTTCACGTTAATGCTTTTTTCCAAATACACTCAGTTAATTCATTATTCGGAGTAGTATATATTTTTGAAACCGAAAAAAATTATTGTAGAATGAAACCCATTCTAAAAGGAAGAGAATATAAAAAAAATGATAGGAAATTTAAGGATAAAAAACGGTTTATCTCGATTTCCGGCGAAACTAGAAGTCCTATGGAAAAAAGTTAAATGGCACAGTTGTAGGTAATAAAAAGATATACAACTTTTGTATTCACACTTTTTTCACATAACCTCAAAATTTATGTGAAATATTCAAATAACCACGTTTTTGGCTTTAAATTTTGATCTTTTACAAAAATTTTTTTTTTCACCAAATTTGGTAAAAACTTACTTTTTCATGTCCCAAATATACTGTAATTTTTTGGATTTAAAATTTTTTTTTTTCACCTTAATTTCACTCTTCGAAAAAGCAGGCTAATTTTCTATCAAAAATTCTCAATTCAAAATATCTGCTTTTTTAAAAAAGTAGGTGGGCTCTCTGTTCGCTGAAATCTCTACTTTCTGATGGCCTAAAAAAAATATACATTAATAAATAATGGCAATAAGGCCAAGACCCTCCTAGTTCCTTCCCCACTTCTCTACGAAATACCTTTTGATGGGCTGAAATTTTTCGTAGGTCACTCAGGTATATAAGTGTCATACTTCTATAGAAGTACAATGTATTATTGAAATTTTGAAAAATTATATCTCCGAAAGTATTAGTTTGTTACAGTTAAAAATTATATCAATGGATTCTTATGATGAAACTGCATTTTAAAAAAATTATATTCGAAATTTGTAATGTAAAAAAATATTTTTTTTTCGTTACTCCGAATCCATCTGGCCGATTTTGCCCAATAACGAACTTAACCGAGATATGCATATCCCAAACCTACTCTGAAAATTTCAACTGTTTAGCTCATTCCTTTCGAGAGTTATCGTGTTAATGGCCGGCCGGCCGGACAGAATCGATTTCGACCACGGATTCTTGATCAGTGAGTCGACCCAAAACGTTTCAGCCAAAGATTCGAAAATTACAGACATTTGGGCAAATTGATAAGCACTCTGTTCCGAGGAACAAAAAATAGATACATATATTTCATTTATTGCTTTAAATATGGAATTACCTAATCATTAGCAGAGCCTGGACAGCAGTGCCCAACCAATTAAGAAGAACTATGAAATAAGTCACTATCACTATCACTTTCCATATTAATTATCTGATTTCTTGGATATAAAATTATTACCAAATTATTTGTAATGTACAAACTGTACTAAACTGTTAGTTTAGGCTTTGTTTGGGTCTTTAGAAGATGCAATATTGAGCTCGTGTTGTTTCTTAGCATTAGCAATAGTAGCAGAAAGCGTGTTGGAAAACCTACGATGGATCCAAAATGTTCACATCTTAAGGAGCTATTGAAAACCTCGAATCTTTCATTTTCATGCGTTTCATAAGCTTTGAGAGTTGAAATTATCATTAGTTTTCCCTTCTTCGCTTCGCATCGACCTGAACTTTAGGTGTGGATTCAGTATTCAGGCATTCAGGAAACTCCTCGGAATAGGGAGCGTATAAAAAAATTTTCCCGAGTTTCATAAAAGTTCTGTGAAACTCGTTTAATTGTAGATCATTTTCATGTTAGAGGGGGAACTGAAAATGGAGCTGAGTTATTTGAGAAATTGATTAGTTGATTTCTACTGGATGCTAACGATGGGTGATAATTTAGGTATCAAAAGAATTATCTGAAGTCTCTGCGAATTGATTCGCAAAAAGTTTTTGTTCATTCTTCATTACGGATTTCTTTCGATTGATAATTGGATGGTGTTATGCAATAATAAGTCAATCCACATTTTTCTAAAAATTGAGTTATTTTAATCATTGAATAACACCTTGCAATAAACCTTGTCTTTGTACCCGCATACAAGTTTTTGGTGGTCTGGTTCCACGGAACAGAGTGCTTATCAATTTACCCAAATGTCAGTAATTTTCGAACTTTTGGCTGAAAATGGTCTTAAACGATTTGGTTTGATCAAGATTCTGTCCGGCCGGCTGGCCGTCTGGCCGTCCGTCCTGTCGTTAACACGATAACTCTCGAACGGAATGAGCTAGACAGTTGAAATTTTCAGAGTAGCTTTAGGACAAAAATATCTCAGTAAAGTTTGTTATTGGGCAAAATCGGCCAGATGGTTTCGGAGTAACAAGAAAAAAAAAATTATCACATTAAAAATTTTGAATACAATTTTTCTCAAGATGCAGCTTCACCATAAGAATCCACTGATGTTATTCTCAACTCTAAGAAACTAATACTTTCGGAGATATGATTTTTCAAAATTTCAATAATTATTCTCAATTCTATATGATTTCATAGAATACTCTAATTATAATTTCCTGATGTATATAAATCCAACATGAGATGAGTCATAGACCTACGTTTTGAATTTAATCACGAAAATTCTTGAGAATTGACGCATAGAAGTCAAATTGAAAAAGTGGGTCAGCCCTGTGGACAGGAGCTTTGGCACTCTTGTTCAAACTTTGACAAATCATAACTCCGAAAGTTTTGGTTTCTCCGAGTTGAGAATTATATCAATGGATTCTTATTTAATTTATGATGTAGTTCTAACATAAGATTCTATTGATATCACACCCAACTCTGAGAAACCAATACTTTCGGAGATAATTTGACAAAGTTTGAACAAGAGCGCCAAAGCTCCTGTCCACAGGGCTTTCCCACTTTTTGTGCGCATGTTCTGGGGAACATCGCATCATCATTTTGCACAAATGTCTGTAGTTTTTTAATATTTTGCCGAAAATGGTTTCAAACGATTGAGCTCGACTCCCCGATGAAGAATTCGAGGTCATATTTAATTATGTCCGACCGGCCGTCCGTTGCCACGATAACATGAGAACGGAAAGAGATAGCAACTTGAAATTTTGCGTTTAGGTGTGCATCTGAATGCGACATTAGAGTTCATTTAGGCATAATAAACATAATTGGCCAAATAGTGTTGGAGTTGTACCCATCTGAAATTTTATTGATATTTCCTCAATAACTCGAAAAATGCGAAACCGATCCAATTCAAACATGGTTATTAATTATAGAATGCCAACGAGAAAATTATTGCCAAAATTTGTGAGAATCGTATCACCAGACAATTTAAAAAACAACATTTGAAATCATTGAAAACTCTATACAGGGTGAGTCTTTGACCACTGCATTAATTTTAACCAAAGATTCCTCTCATCAAATGAAACACTTTTTTCATTTACCATTTTTCCAGATTCGGCTCAGGTAAAAAGTTAGAAGCGTTTAAAGATTTCACAATGTGCTAATACACTCCCGCATATAAATTATCTATGACATTGTTGGCGGACGAGAATAAGGCATGGTAACGTGGTTTACAGCTTGATCCGGTATTCCAACGCTCAGGGACGGATCCATAAAAGTAGTGAAATTTCTGGAGTTTTCCATTTTAAAACATTCAATGAAGAATATCTCGAAAACGGTGCGTTTAAGGAGAAATGATGAAGAATAATATAATGTTCTAAAACGATGGAGTATTCTTGAAATGACTCAAGAAAAACTTTATATGCTTTCTTTACCCTAATTTCGTTTAGTTTTATGAATCCATGAGTCCATTACTAGAAAACCAGTAGAAGTAGAAAATAACTAATATTTGGAAAATATGTATCATAGTTATAGGAAACTTTACGCCAACATTCATCTTATTCGAAAAAAGGATGTCAAAGCTACAAAATAAAAACTGATTTTTTTTTCAAAACTTCAACAGCCTGTATCTTTTTACCTGAGCTGAATTTGGAGAAATGTTAAATGAAAAATGTGTTTCATTTGATGAGAGGAATCTTTGGTTAAAATTAATGCAGTGGTCAAAGACTCACCCTGTATATCAGAAACTATTTGTCCGACATCGCTAGAATTCTGCGAAAGCCTTCAAAACCTAACCTTAATGCCAAGTTTCAAGTTTGAAGATGATCGGATCTATATTGTTGGAGATCCGAGCAGCCTTGTGTGAGTTCAGTAGCTGGATGGGTGACCGTTGCCTCGACAACTTTTCAACAAAAGGAGATATGGATTTGCACTGTTCAGGATAGGTTGTGCATCCGAATGGGAGTGTTAAGGTCGTTGTTGGGCATAATCGGACCAACGGTTTCGGAAATTATATACCCACCTGGAATATCATTTCCTCGGTAACTCAAAAAATATAGACTTGATCGAATTGAAGCTTCGTAACTTGTTAACGAACATCGAAATAAAGATGTGTGCAAAATTTCTGCGGAATCTGAAAGATAGTTTCTGAAATTTAAAATAATTTTGGGATAAGACCCTCACAAGATTCTGCAACAATTTGCACGTCAGCATTCTACAACTAATTAACAAGTTCCGATTCTATAGCATATGTACGTTTTTAGTGATTGAGCATACAATATTCCAGATGGGTATATCTATGAAACTGTTTGTCCAGTTTTGCCTATTAACGACTTTAAGCGTCGCATTCTGATGCGCACACTACCCTTGAAAATTTTGGCTACAAGTATTTTAAAACTATCAGGAGTCATTGTGAAAAATTGAATAAATGAAAAAGCCAGTTTTATTTATGAAACAAATCTAATGTAATCACTCCATAGACAACTCAAACCAGAATACTTAGGTAGGAAATCTTAAATAGTGTTACTAAGGAAGAACTACCCATACATTAGTTGGAAATCCCGCTCTAAATCTTCCATAATTAGAGAATGACTCGTAAATTATGGTCAACTTTCTTGCATCATTCATTTTCAACTCACTAACAAAAAAACTCTGCCTATGAACTTAGCAAATCCAAATTTCAAATTGTTTACATGCTTACATCATCCAAATCTCCACAAATACACATTCAGTTTAGTTTGACATTAATGAAGTTTATCTTTCAAACTGGACCAAACGACAGCTACCGCAAACAGATAGAACACAGACAGATAAAATTCGCATTCTGTGAAAACATAGAAGTACGATGTATTATTGAAATTTCGAAAAATCATATTTCCGAAAGTATTAGCTTGCTAGAGTTGGGAATAATATCAGTGTATTCTTATGATGAAACTGTACCTTAAAAAAAATTGAATTCAAAATTTTTAACGTAAAAAATTTTTCTTTGCTTACTATCATTCGATCGATTTTGCCCAATAACGAACGTAACCGCCATATTTATGTACAAAACCTACTCTGAAAATTTAATTCGTCTAGCTCGTTCCTTTCGAGAGTTATCGTTTCAACGGATGGCCGGAATAAATCGATTTCGACTACGGATTCTTGATCAGTGTGTCGAACCAAATCGTTTAAGACCATTTTCAGCCAAAACAGTGTTAACCTGTATTACAACGGAGGAAAGTGTAATTTTTCCTGCGGAATATATGATGACCACGTGCAGCGGAGGGTCTTGAAATCTCTGGAAAGAAAAGACACCCAGGAGAAATATATAAGTTCTTTAACTAACATCGAAAAAAGAGGCTAATAAATATTTATGAATGTGATTAGGTATCTCCAAAACTTTAGGTATAGCCGATTTCCACGGGCAATTAATAAATTCGACCCATTCCTCCAGGGAAGGATTTAGATCTGAATTAAATGAAATTCATTTCCACTAAGGTTTTCTTCAGTAGAAAGATTCTTTGTATATCTCTGCGAGAGGTCTCTTTGGCGCTTTCGCCATTTTGCAACGCATGATAGTTATTTTCGGGTTTAATAATTACACAATGAATCATTTGTTATGCACAAACATCATCCAGATGAGGTAAGGTCAATTTAACATCGTACCTACTGATTCATTTCTGAGAAGTCCTGAAATATTTTTCATTATAAGGTACGTTCAGAATTTCAAAACGACTTTTTTTTTCAGGTCCATTCGAAGTGGGTTGAAGGGTTCTGTAAGTATGCACATTCAGGGGCGCCGACTCCGTGGGTGCTCGGGTGCTGCAGCACCCACGAGAGGTAAATAGTGGGTGCCGGGCACCCACGATGGTGAATATCTAAAATACTTCTCTTTCTCATATTTTAACTAAATCAAAATAATATAAGTACCGAAATAGTATACGTAATACGCGCGCCTAGAGACAAACCTAGCTTCTCTCACGCACGCAGCGTGCCGGCTCGGCGCCGCCGCGTTGCGCCAACCGCGCCTGCCACACCCGCCCCCCGCCTCTGTATTTGCCACCGCCCGCACTGCTCGCATCATACGCACCCACCACACGGGCGCATTTTCATTCCTTCTGAGACTAGCGTCTGTGTAGATAGCACGTAACTGTTAGGTTATGTTATGATGGATAAGTTTGTCGTTCGGACCCGTAAGGTACCTAAATCTGAAGAACCTTCCACTAGTAGTAATAGTGGCTCTTGTCAGCTTAACATAGGTCAAGACCGAAACGTTACTTTATGTTCAGAGAAGAAAGGACGCAGCTATCAAAGTAAGTGGCAATCAGTTTTTCCATGGCTATTGTATGATGGAGACATCGATAAAGTGTTTTGCGAAATCTGTAGAGAAACTATATCTAGTGGCATTTCTACGCCAAAAAAATCATCAAGAGATGATGACTCCATTAAAGCATTCACTGCGATTGGTTTTTCATCATGGAATAAGGCTTTGGAAAGATTCAAAAAGCACGAAATGTCTGAAGTTCACCGTTTTTGTGTTTTACATAAAGCCAATGTAGACCGTGGCGTCAATGTACACTCAATGTTATCAAAAAGTAAACTTGAAGATATGAAAACTGCTAGAACTGCCCTTATGAAAATGATTTCTACTCTTCGCTTTTTAATGACCGGAGGCCTTGCCATAAGGGGCCATGAGGATGAAAATTCAAATTATAGTCGCTTATTGAAGCTGCGTTCAGAGGATATTCCCGAGTTGAAGTCGTGGCTTCAGCGTAGTAAATATAAATGGTTGTCACACGATGTCACTAAAGAACTGTGTACAATTTTGAGTCACGAAGTATTGAGTAAAATAATTAAACTAATACAAAATGCTATATATTATTCTGTCATGGTGGATGAAACCAGTGATATTACCAATCATGAGCAAGTCACATTCTGCTTCCGGTACGTGGACTCGAAGCTTAATATACATGAAACATTTTTCGGACTCTATGAAACGTCGTCAACCACATCTGAAATTTTATTTGAAATTTTCAATGACGTCTTAAAAAGATTTCGCCTTGATATCAAAACTTGCAGGGGTCTATGTACAGATGGCGCTGCTAATGTTTCTGGAACGCATACTGGCCTTAAAGCACGAGTTCAAGCTATCGAACCAAGGGCAGTTCATGTGCATTGTGTCGCACACTCTTTAAACTTGGTTGTTCAAGATACCATGAAAGAAGTACCGGCAATTAGAGATTTTTTAGTATTAATAAGAGAGCTAATTGTCTTCGTTCGCTTGTCACCGAAACGCCAAGCTTGTTTTGAATCGCTACAGGCAGCTGAGGATGCACAAAATCTTTCTCTACGGCCGTTTTGTCCAACAAGATGGTGCTGTCGTATATCTTCTTTGAAAACAATTATCGACAATTATAGTGTACTTCTATGTTTTTTGAACAACATAAAAACTCAGAAAGATGATGCCGGTGCCAAAGCAAAAGGGTTTTTAAAAAGTCTTCAGTCTTTCGAATCTCTATTTATCATTAAAATTTTGATAGAAATTCTTAGTCGCATTGAAGCTTTGAATGCTACGTTACAGAAGATATCTCAGCATCTGCAAAAGGCTGTCCATAATATTAATACAGTCAAAGAAGTTATATCGTCCCAAAGAACTGACGAAAAATTTGAAAACGTCTGGAAATCTACTGTAGATTTGGCTCACATTTTGGAATTGGATGAACCTAAAATACCAAAAATACGGAGAAGACCTAAAATGATAGACGACTCTACAAGTGAGCCGCACGAGTTTTCTAGTCCAGCTGACTTTTATCGAAAAATTTATTTTGAAGTGTTAGATAAAGTCATAGGCTGTATTGAACAGCGCTTCACTAAAGATACTTTAGCACACTTGAGCAACATGGAACTATTTCTTACTCAGCAAAATAATGATGACATGACAAGCAGTAATTATGTGAAAAACTTTTATGGAGATGACTTTGACATGGATCGTTTGATTCTTCATCGAAACATGCTTTTAGATATTGCACAAACAAAAAATTACCAACTAAATAGTGTAGAGGATGTTGTTTCTTTTATAACTACTCATTGCGAGTCTACCAAAAATATGATACCAGAAGTCATCAAATTATTAAAAATAATTTTAACTATTCCAGTCTCGACATGCACAGCTGAAAGGTCATTTTCAGCATTACGAAGAATAAAGACTTACTTGAGGACTACTATGACTCAGCAAAGACTTAACAATTACATGGTAGTGCATGTAAACAGAGAAATAGCAGATGATTTGGATCTTGAAAACATTGCCGACATATTTATAAATAGAGCAGTAGTTCGTCAAAATACATTCGCACTGAATAAAACATAATGCTTATGATAAATAAGGTGCACATGTCAAACTGTTGTGTAATATAATAAATTATCTTTTCGAAATATCTTGTAATTTTTTGTGTCTAGTAAGTAACAAAAATAAATATAAGTAGCTAGGTATGTCATTAAAAATGCTGGAGCACCCACGGGAATTTTAAAAACTCGGCGCCCCTGTGCACATTGGTACTTATTTATATAGTAACGAGATTTTGTCTAGAAGAATAATGCCTCTTTATACTTTCGGATCCTAAGAGTTCATTAGCTGCGTACGTTAGGTAATTTACTGTAAAATATATAACTTACTGCTTCCATAGTGAGTCTAACTATGAAAAACGGGGAAAGCCCTATGGCAGGAGCTTTGGCGCTCTTGTTCAAATTTTGACAAATTATAACTTCGAAAGTATTGGTTTGTCAGATGTGGGAATTATATCAATAGATTCTTATTTCATTTATGGTGCTATTCTGCTTTCATCTATAAGCCAATCTGTAACTTTTCATAACCTTATACAGGAAAATTGCTATTCTGTTCTGATTTTAGCGATGTGTGGCATAATAAAAACTCGTATCCAACTAACTGTACGTAATTTCACATGACTTGAAACATTTTTGGCGCTCTAGTTCCTCGGAACTGAGTGCTTATCAATTTGCCCAAATGTCTGTAATTTTCGAATTTTTCGATGAAAATGGTCTTAAACGATTTGGTTTGACTCACTGATCAAGAATCCGTGGTCGAAATTCATTCTGTACGGCCGTAGGCACGATAACTCTCGAACGGAATGAGCTAGACAGTTGAAATTTTCAGAGTAGGTTTGGGAGATAAATATCTAAGCTAAGTTCGGTATTGGGCAAAATCGGACAGATGGTTTCGGAGTAACAAAAAAAAAATTTTTTTTTTTAAAAACAAATTCCAAATTAAAATTTTTTCTCAAGCAGTTTTATCATAAGAATCCAATGATATCATTTTTAACTCTAACAAGCTAATACTTTCGGAGATATGATTTTTCAAAATTTCAATAAAAAATCGTATTTTTACGTTTTCACAGAATTATATAATTATTCTATGTATGAATTGTCATAATGTCAACTTATTTTCCTGAGACATGACATTGTCTAATTTCTTGCTATTAGTTGTTTCGAGAAACGTCAAAATCGACTTAGAGAGACAAGGGTAAAAAACTGTCAAATAAACCCCCATGTGGCGATTTTATGTCGAAAAGTGAAAATTAAGAATATATATCCCAGGTAAGTACCGACGTTTTATTCTAATACCGTAGATCGACAAGATCGTACGAGGAGCCCTATAGCGGGTTGGTCTACGCTTCGGTTTCGGAACGAGAGAAGGCGGGCTCAAATTCCGGAAAGGGAATTACACTTTTTGGCGCTCTAGTTCCTCGGAACTGAGTGCTTACCAATTTGTCCAAATGTCTGTAATTTTTATTTAAGATGCAGTTTCACCATTAAAATCCATCGATATCATTTTCAACTCCAACAAGCTAATACTTTCGGAAATATGATTTTTCTAAATTTCAATAATGCATCGTACGTACTTCTATGTTTTCACAGAATGCTATAATTATTCTATCTAAGCTTTATTATATGATCTGTGTTCATACTCGTACATTTCATCCTGTTCTATAAGAAAGAGTCAAATTCATTTCAGCTATTTTAATTTGATTTCTTCCATGGTGCAGTTCTCATTCTCAGATTGCTCATTTAATCTTGATAAATAAACTATTATTTGAATTGAATTTCCTTTATGATGCAGTTCTATCATAAGAATACATTGATATAATTCCCAACTTTGAGAAACCAATACTTTCGGAGATATAATTTGTCTGTTTGAACTAGTTATTATAATAGGAACTTCGAGAGAAAACGGTTAAGTGATCAAATGGATCCATTCGAAATTCCGGATGATCAATTTATCAGCATCCTCAGATTGAATAAAAAAACATTGCACTTTGGTTATAGTGAATACCAGTCCTACAAACAAGAAATGCTAATGCCATTATTGCATTAGCGGGAAAGGTATTCTCCTCTTTCTATAATATAATGTATGGTGGGTGATATTTTTGAAGAATGAAAATTGGCTTATACATTTTAGTTTTTAATATGGCCATTTCTTTCAAGTAATACGGACTATTTATACGTAAAAACATGTTATAAATCAATATATCTCATTTTATATGCATATTCCATTTCCTTCCTTCATCTCTTAACAATAGGTATGTAAATCTGCAATCAAACAAAATCCTAATAAAATATATTGGGGTGATAAGTGAAACTCTACGCAAATACCTTCAAATTCAAATTATCTCTACGGTTTTAGGTTATGTTTTCCAATAAATTGATCAAAATAGTTCGAATGTAGCACCGTAAATGAGATAGCTATAGGAACAATTCCAGAATTGCATTATTTACGATTTCGTGAGGCGGCCTCTTACAGAGCAATAGTTACCTACAGATTCATAACTTACAGATCAAAAGCAGAATAGCACCATTAGTCTATTTTATGATGCATTTCTATCATAAGAATCCATTGATATCATTCATTGTTTCAAGTTTGAACAAGAGCGCCAAAGCTCATGTCCACAGGGATTTCCCACTTTTTAAACCATATTTTCTGACACTGGCCGTCTCTTTTTCCGATTTTCGTGGCATTCTCCACCTTAAAATGAAAATACAAAGTTACCCGATGTACCAAATGCAAATTGCGGGTAATATCGAACGATTCAAAGTTACCCGATATTCTTACGTTTAACAAGTAGTTTAGAAATTAAGAATTTCAACAAAAATGTAATGTTTACGAATGAATATTTTAAAATGAAACTGGAGACGACCACTAAATGGTGAGGAAAATCAATAACTCACCTGCTCAAAACCGTCTTTGTATATTCAATTTTGAATTATCTGGAAGCAACCAACACCCACTGAAAAACACACTCAGAAATGGCGCGTAAAACGTAACAGAATATTAGACAGATGAGTCGTTCCCTTAAATGTGGCAAACTTCACATTGGTATGTTTCGTTTTAAACAGTAACTTTTACGTATGTAAAAATACAGGGGCCTACAATAGTGCGTTACGCTTCCATAGAAATTTAGTTTGAAAGCACGCCCTTTATAGTTTCTCTTGTGTGAGTTTAGTAGCATGATGTGTGACCGTTGCCTCGATAACTTTCGAACGAAAAGAGGGTTAAGTTTGATTTTGGGAATAATCGCTCCACTGGTTTCGGAGTTATACCCTCCTGGAATATCTTTTCCTCGATAACTCAAAAAATATAGACAACATCGAATTGAAGCTTGGTAACTAGTTGTAGAATATCGATATAAAGACTTAGAAAATTTTCAAAAAATTACGAAAAAAATAATTGGTTCAAGAACTGACCAGAAGTCAGGAGCTTTTGCGCGTGTGTTCTATTGTCCATTCTTCTGTATTGGACACTCTTGATAGAATTCACCGTGGTAAATTCGATTAAGAGTGTCTAATACAGGAGAACGGACCAAAGATTTCACCATGGTAAATTCGATTAAGACTGTTCAATACAGGAGAACGGACAAAATAATTCACCATGGTAAATTCGATTAAGAATGTCCAATACAGGAGAACGGACAATAGAATTTACCATGGTGAATTCGATTAAGAGTGTCCAATACAGGAGAATGGACAATAGAAGATACAGGCAAACGCTCAGTCGGTGCTTGAACCAATTTATTTTTTCTCATTTCTTTGGTGAATTCATAGATTGATGTTCGTTAAGTAATTTCCGCATTCTTATTCTTGGGTCAGTTGATATGTGTATTATGTAAGTATACAACGAACTAATATAATAAATTTCACGAATAACAGTTATCTATGGCTCGTTCCATACTTCGGAAAATGAATTCTAAATCTTAGCTCCTTCAGTCGTTACCTTATGAGTTATGAGATTTTTTTTCTGTAAAGCTCTATGAAAACTTTTCCCGAGATAATATAGGACCACATACTTCAGATGAAGGTGAAGAAGCCTCAATAGCATTAACTGAAATGAATCTTGTTTCAACTGATGAACGATCCTGGTGCAGACTTAAATATCATGCTTCAGGAATTTAATTACCTTCCCAGCTCAACATCTCGCGAACTAGAGGTGAAAACGGTATAGCGTGCAGTTTTATATACAACCGTGATGACGGAGGATTTTCATAGGTAATTTTCAACAATAATTTAAGCTGAATTATTACCATTCATAAATTTTTGATGAGACAACAGGAATATGAACCACCTCCTTCCTATTTTAATGGAAATGAAGCAATTATTAGATATCATTTTTTGAATAATGATAATGTATTTATGCTGTTGAATTATAGTGTACTCAACAAGTGCTTTTTGGGTCAAAATTTTTGCGTATTCTCCGAAAATTATGATTGAGGTGTCATTCGATTCGGAATGGCATGTATATAGTTTTTGATAAAATTCCAAGGCCGCTCGCAAAAATTGCAATAGTTATAAACAATTAAGTGAAAAAAAAGAAGTAGGTTTAGGTTTTCGCCAATATCTCAAAAACTATTCGAGATAATTCAAATTGAAAAAATGGGTTCAAGCCCTGTGGACAGGAGCTTTCTGGCGCTCTAGTTCAAACAGACAAATTATATCTCCGAAAGTATTGGTTTCTCAGAGTTGGGAATTATATCAATGTATTCATATGATAGAACTGCATCATAAAGGAAATTCAATTCAAATAAAAGTTTATTTATCAAGATTAAATGAGCAATCATGAGAATGAGAATTGCACCATGGAAGAAATCAAATTAAATCTGGCCAATTTTACCCAATAACGAATTTAACCGAGATATTCATCTCCCTAACCTACTCTGAAAATTTCAACTACCTAGCTCATTCCGTTCGAGAGTTATTGTAGAAATACTTTTTTAAAATTTTCGAAATTTTTTTTTGACACTTTGCGGTAATCTGGTCAATACAAAACTACACATGCATATAAAGGTCATGATTCTACAATTTGATGCTAAATTTCAGATAGATCGAGTGATCGGTTTCGGAAATATTCATAAAAAATATTTTTACTAAAATCGGCCATAACTCTGAAACCGCTTCATGGATTTTGCCCATTAACGAGCTCGTCCGAGATATTTACGCTCCAAACCCACCTTGCAAATTTCAATCCGCTAAACTCCTTTCGTTCGAGAGTTATGGTGCCTACAGCCGGCCGGCCGGCCGGACAGAATTGATTTCGACCTCGGATTCTTGATCAGTGAGTCGAACCAAATCGTTGGAGACCATTTTCTGCCAAAAATTCCAAAATTACAGACACTTGGGCAAATTGATAAGCACTCTGTTCCGAGGAACTAGAGCACCAAAAAAACAAGTTTCGTATGACAATTGCCCAAAACAGGTTTAAAGTACCTACAAATAGTAGATATATATAAAACAAATATGAAAGAAGATAAGTAATAATAAAAAATTACCTTGTAATCGATCAAAAATTTCCTGATCTACGTTCACCAAACTACAGAATTATGCTTTCAAACATTTTCGGGTGAGGTCCCCGTTGCATCGCTAAAATACGAGTATTTCAACCCCAATATTTTTGAAGTTACAATATTCCCTTCTGTCAAGTTGACATTATGAGAATTCATACATAGAATAATAATCATATCAATCTGTGAAATAAGATTTACATTGAAATTTAAAAAACTCATATCTCCGAAAGTATTAGCTTGTTAGAGTTGAAAATGATATGAATGGATTCTTATGATTAAACTGCTTATTAAAAAAAATTTGATTTGGAATTTGTTTCGTGAAAAAAATTTTTTTATTTGTTACTCCGAAACCATCTCTCCGATTTTGTCCAATAACGAACTTAGCCGAGATATTCATCCCCCAAACCTACTCTGAAAATTTCAACTCTCTAGCTCATTCCGTTCGAGAGTTATCGTGCTTACGGCCGGCCGGACAGAATGAATTTCGACCACGGATTCTTGATCAGTGAGTCGAACCAAATCGTTTAAGACCATTTTCATCGAAATATTCCAAAATTACAGACATTTGGGCAAATTGATAAGCACTCAGTTCCGAGGAACTAGAGCGCCAAAAAGACTCAAGACATTGGAATCGCGTGAATTCGGTGTTCGGAGGTTTTTGTAGCTCTACTCTCCTTAGTCTCTTCCTTACACTGGGTTTCCATAAAAGCCGTACCCCTACGATTACTACAATTGTAATTCCAGCGTCTCCACGATTCACGCGATCGGAATGGAAGCAAAACATCCATCGCGTAAGCGACATTTGAATCACTCGATCTTTCTGTTTCCACTCCGAATCTCGTGAATAGTTTAGACTGGATACGATGGAATTGCAATTGTAGTAACAGTACGGGCATGGCTTCATGGAGTCCTAGTGTAGAAAATAGTCTCAGGTGATTGGAATCGGTTCGATTCAGTGTGTCCGTTTACGGATGCTCGCCACATCCGTTGGTGGCGACGAAATCGAAAATTATTGGTGGCTAGTTGTTATTGCTGGAGGTTTGCGGTAGGACTCGAACGTTGGACGAAATCACATCAACATTAGTATTGAAGAGAATTGAGTCAGGGGGTGTAATGAGGAAATTACTTGGATGATTCCCTCATATTTCTCTCGATACAATTACTCTGGCTCTTGAATCTCACAGTAGGTTGGATACTAACCGTACAATCTACTGGGGTTATTGGTCGGAATATATTTCTTAATCTGCTGAATATAAACTGCTCCACAAGAGTTAGGGGATATTATAATTATTCTGAGGGGCGTAAAATTTTAAATACAATATCAAAAACATGATCAACTGCCAATAAAAACTTATTAATTCGATTTGAATGCATGTTTTCACCATCATGATCGTCTTTTTTCTTGAGTTTGGCAGTTTTTCCATTATTCCTCAGATTTAGCATTTCAATATGCAGTTAATTTATTGTCAGTCTCTTAGCGATATCGAACCTAGTAAATTTCACGAGCTTCTTAAGATGCCAAGACGTAAATTAACAAATGCCGAGGCTAATAGGGCTATCGGTATGCTACAGGGTGGCCTCACTCAAGTCGCTGTGGCAGAAACATTTCAAGTATCGCAAAGTGTAATATCGCGACTCTGGAATAGGTTGAATGAGACAGGTTCGGTGCAGGAAAGACATAGGGTTGGTGGACCAAGAAAAACAACACCCGCACAAGACTGTTTTGTCACCATTTCGGTGAGGAGATATCCTCTTTCTTCTTGTAGGATGCTGAGAAATCGACATTTAAATGCCAATGGTCCTGAAATTTTCATTGAAACCATCCGACGTCGTTTGCGGGAGATTAACCTGGCTTCTAGACGTCCATTGAGGGGTGAGCTAGACAATTGAAATTTTCAGAGTAGGTTTGGAACATAAATATCTCGGTTAAGTTCGTTATTGGGCAAAATCGGCCTAATGGTTTCGGAGTAAGGAAAACGATTTTTTTTTTAAATTACAACTTTTGAATTAAATTTTTTTCAAGATGTAGTTTCATCATAGAAATCCATTGATATAATTTTCAACTCTAACAAGCTAATACTTTCGGAGATATGATTTTTAAAAATTTCAATAATACATCGTATTTCTATGTATTTAAAGAATGCGAATTCTAACTGTTCATAAATGTCATCTAGCTATTAGAGACATGCCAATTCGTAGTTTGAAAATATTTTCTGCTGGAAAACAAGTATCTGAGTCTTGAATATGTGAATATTTACAAGACTGTTCTGAAACTGAATTAATATTCACTGGTTGCATATTGACTAATTTATGTATAAATTTGAGATGAATGCTTTGAAGATTTAGAATTGGATCACTCTAATGATATAGTTTATGAAGGACATAGGAAAGATGAATATAATGGAATCATCAAAAGAAATTACTGTTCGTTGACCACTGAGGTTAATATTACCTTTAACTTCCTTAAGTAGTGAGACATGTTCCTATATACAGTATTTTCATAATGTTGCTAGCAAAAAAATGCTGCAATATGGATCTACATTTGTGTATCAAATATTCTTTCTTCAGTTAAGGTTCATAATACAGAATAAATATGTTAGTGGTATGAATTATCAAATTATGAAAAGATAATAATTTGTTCTTCAGCCTCTGCCTACTCAAATATCAGGAATAAATGGACAATCTAGACATTTCGATGATACTTTCCTCATTATTTTTAATGATAATTTTTGAAGTATTAAAGCATTGAAGATCGCTCATTTAATCTGGATAAATAAACTATTATTTGAATTGAATATCCTTTATGATGCAGTTCTATCATAAGAACCCATTGATATCGCTCCCAACTCTGAGAAAGCAATTTCGGAGATATGATTTGTCAAAGTTTGAACAAGGGCGCCAAAGCTCATGTCCACAGGGCTTGAACCAATTTTTTTGTAAATAGGTACTTATAAATTTAAGTTGGTTATCCCTTCTGCCGTAATTTTCCAGTTCCATTATGATACAGTTATATCATAAGAATTCCTTGATATCATTTCCAACTCCGAGAAACCAATACTTTCGGAGATATGCCGCGGTATTCACAAAGCATTCAATCTCCTTTAAACCCTAACTGAGGTCCTCAGTTAAGGATAAATAAGAATCGCAACCTCAGTTAACGTGAAAATGAACGTGAAACAGGCCTGTTTCACCACCGTTACATGCGTTAACTGAGGTTGCGATTCATGTTTATCCTTAGCTCAGTTAGGCTTTACGGATATTCAATGCTTTGTGAATACGGCTGATAATGTGTCAAAGTTTGAATAATTACTCGCTAATTCACACCCAAGGTGTAAACAAGGCGTAAATAATATCGACCCATAAGCCCTACCTTATCTTTCTTAAACCTATGGAGAAAATCAAAATATACAACTATATTAGAGGAAGTATAAAGCTTAACAAAATGTGGGGTTTATATCCTCTGATGTAGATAATGGATGGCTTGTCCCCTGGAGAGGGTTGCGGTTTGAATGTCAATGTTACGCTGATGACCTAACGATAACTGTCACAGACAAGCATGATGATCCGATGGGTACCAGATGATTAAAGCCATCTAAATTACTGAAATGATGTGTGGGAAAGAAGGACTGAGCACTGGAAATTTTTCTTAAACTCTCGATATAATCGATATACCCTGTCAGGTAAACATGCTATGACCTCAAAATTGAAAGAGCAACACCCAACTCCATGGAAGGCTTTCCAAGTTCAACATCTTAAACTAATTGACAACTAACGTAGGGTGGGCAGCAAGAACAGCCCAAATAATTCTGTGGATACTGAAACGAACTGAAACTAATTAAAGTTGTCAACTCAATTGAAACTCGCTTCGCTTCGTCATGTTTGTTCTATATTTTGTTGAACAAGGTTGATTGTGTGATGACATATAGAGATCACCATGTTGTGTTATCTAGATACTTATCCTGATACCTTAGATGAATACAAGAGAGTTGAAACTGGTATGGATAATCAAGGTGGTTGTCCGGATTTTTATGAAACTGGAAACAGCTCTTCAAGAGAAATAACTCTGCTACATTGTTTTCCTTCGAAAATCCAATTTTTTCTACTTTTGACCCATTATATACCAGGTCATTCTACTTCTACTTTTTGGCGGAAGAGAGTGCTTATCAATTTGCCCAAATGTCTGTAATTTTCGAATTTTTGGCTGAAAATGGTCTTAAACGATTTGGTTCGACTCACTGATCAAGAATCCGTGGTCGAAATCGATTCTGCCCGGCTGGCCGTTAACACGATAACACCTGAACGAAAGGAGTTGAAATTTATTGAAATTGGCAGTGTAGGTTCGGACGAGTTCGTTAACGGGCGAAATCGACGGTTTCCGTGTTATGGCCGTTTTCAATAAAAACAATTTTTATGAATATTTTTCCGAAACCGATCACTTGATCTGTCTGAAATTTAGCATCAAATTGTAGAATAATGACCTTTATTTGTATGCGAAGTTTTGTATTGATCGGGTTGCCGTAAAATGTTAAAAAATTTTTTAAGAATTTTAAAATTTTGTTTCTACAATACCCCTCGAACAGAATGAGCTAGGCAGTTGAAATTTTCAGAGTAGGTTTGGGAGATAAATATCTCAGTGAAGTTCGTTATTGGGCGAAATTGGGCATGATGGTTTCGGAGTAACGAAAAAAAAATGTTTATTTACATTACAAATTTCAAATTACATTTTTTAAGATGCAGTTTCACCATGAAAATCTATTGATATTATTTTCAACTCTAATAAGCTTATACTTTCGGAATATGATTTTTCGAAATTTCAATAATGAATCGTACTTCTATGTTTTCACAGAATGCTGTTCCTACTTGATTATTCTATCCATGAATCATTATATGAGGAGTAACTTTTCAAAACTCATTATGTCCAATTTGGGCGAAATTGAGTTTGAAGCAGATTCGGAAATGATTTCAATTGCTCTATAGGCCTATGTAAACAAAATCTTCCAAATGGCATTATGTCCCTCTGTAATTCAAATCCAAAGTATGTAAGCCGCATCGCAATGAATTATGTTTACGTTTGCATTTTTAAAACAGATAAAATATAACCAAAAACATTTTTTATCGATTTGCTCATGTTGATTAGGTTACAGGCCAACACTTACTGTGCAGACTGTTTTCTCTAAATGTATAAAAAATCGCAACAAACAGCATTATTTTCA
Organism: Halyzia sedecimguttata; assembly: GCA_937662695.2. Taxonomy (NCBI): domain Eukaryota; kingdom Metazoa; phylum Arthropoda; class Insecta; order Coleoptera; family Coccinellidae; genus Halyzia; species Halyzia sedecimguttata. The sequence goes on along the minus strand of OW569413.2, from coordinate 99,024,460 downwards.
ATTTCAACCACATCAAAATGCATTATATACAATGAGATGAATCAAAACGCATTGAGTCCAAACGTTTTTTCCATTTTCTGTGTATATCTGATCAATATTGATTTAAATGAGATTAGTTATTACCTTTAGATATAAATTTCTATCAAACAAACTCGACGTACTCAAATTATAAGCCAGGGTGGAAGAAAAAAATCGTTTTTCGTTGATTCCCAATAAAATGGTTTTTGGAAAGTTGCTCCTCATATGATCTGTCTTCTTACATGTCATCTTATTTTCCTATGAGAGATAAATGTCAAAATTATTTCTGGTTCATTATTCTTGATATAAAATACACCTCCTCTTCTTGAAAACAAAGTATGATTGAATGCAAAATCACCAATGAAATAACCTCAGCTATCGTAGAATTATGGGGATGATATGATATTATACTTTTAAGTTCAGAATATCGCCAGTAAAAACAAAACTGCAATATTGTCCAAGTTTTAATTGATATTATATAATTTTCAGAGTAGATTTGAGAAATGAATATCTCGGATAAGTTCGTTATTGGGAAGAATCGGTCTGTTTGAATTTAATTTCTTTCATGATGCAGTTCTATCGTAAGAATCCATTTATACCAATCCCAGAGACCAATGATTTCGGAGATATGATTTGTCGAAGTTTGAACAAGAGCACCAAAGCTCCTGTCCACAGGGCTTGAACCAATTTTTAAAATATTGATTGAATTGAAACTTTCTAAGTGACGTACAGATGTATGTGGAATTTTGTGAGGATTGTATCACTAGAATATTAAAAAAAAATGTTTTGAAATATTATTTATGTCACGATAACTTGAGAATGGAAAGAGATAGCGACTTGCAATTTTTGGGGTAGGTTGCGCATCACAATACGACATTTGAGTTTGTTAATTGGCATAGTCGGCTCAACGGTTTTGGAGTTTTCACTATCTGAAATTTTGTTGTTATTTGCTCAATAACTCAAAAAAGCCTACATAATTCAATACAATTCAAATATCGTCGCCTTAATAAGAAAGCTGCCTAACTCCGTATTGGATGATTTCACAGGGGGAGCAAAAATGAATATATACTGGATGAATCTTTGAATAAATAATAGATTACGCAACCATGTATTAATTATTCATTATTCTGTAAATCCAGAGTAGCAAAATAGGACTGACGAGTTTCTCTAAATATTATTGCAGTTAGACATTTTTCGCCTCAAAAGTCCATAAATAAAATGGAGTTAGGCAATTTTCTTATTAAGGCGACGATATGGTTATTATTTACAGAATGCCGAACACAAATTGTTGTAAAATTTCGTGAGGATTACATTACTAGAAAATCGAAAATACATATACAAAAAAAATTGAGGGCTATTTTACTAGCTGGTAGATCTACCTAGCCATCTGATCTTATTATAATTAAGTATCTACTTATCAGTTTTCTCAACGTTTTTGTCATTAGATTTTAGATTAGACGGTTTTTTTCATTGAAGCAGGAGTTTGAAATTTTCTACGTAACTCACGCTCATAATTTTCATTTGAAAGCAATAATGAAAAAAATGTTTCAAAGAAATGCCAGATGATTCTGCTTGATGGAAAGATGCCAATATGATAATTTTATAATATTCTTTAATGAAGTACCATTTGAACAGTCCTCAAAGAGTATTGGAGAAGCTAGAAATGTCATAGAACTCAATTGTAAAATATTGAAGTTGAGAAATGAAATTTTAACGATTGGAGGTGTGTATGATTGTAATTGCTTGGTATGAAGAATCATTTCCCAGAATCTACAACCGGAAGTAAGTATCACTTCGTGCATATTGCAATTTTCGACGTGGTTCAATAAAAGTTATTTCTTGGGGGTGAATAGACACATATATCAACCCGAACTTAATATAACTAACATAAATCATGTTATCAGTTCCTCCATTGCGGAAACTATAAGTTTGTGGGTAAACAGAGAACATTTCCGTTCAACAAAAGTATGTAAATTACCTACGTTTTATCCAGTTTATCCTTGAATGGAGATTTTGTATTCATTTCCATGAAGTTCGGAAAGTGTTTCTGAATATTCCATTCAGTTAAAACACTTGTAGTCCCCAAGCCAGGAGAAAATTCCGTCAGTGATTTCCTCTCGGACAAAACACGTATAAATGCTTCCGGGCGTTGTATCATGACGTCACGTGGACGTCAGCTGCCGCCTCATGGGTATGTCGAGGAGCGGTAGCCTCTCACTCACGTAAGAAAAAAAATATTTTTTAACTATTTCCTCCCGAAAATTTATCAAATTAGAAATGCCAATATCTTGATGAAAAAAAAAGGGAGTTGGTCATAGAGGGGTGGATTATTCGTCAGCTGATCGCACGAACATGAAAAAATATATGTATACTCCATTCACTTCTATAAAGTCTCCCGGTTGGCCATGATTTAGGTCTATCACGTTTTTGTAACTAAAGCCGAGGCAGGTTGGCACTACTGAAATATCGTCAAGGTCAAAACAATTCGCCGAGAAGTTGCCAATTTCTACTCTCAACAGTCTCAACATAAACATAACATAATATTCAATCTTAGACAAGATTATATCACAGACCATCATCTTCGAATATAATAAAGAACTCTATACGCTTTGAAATTGAAAATGTCGACTCACTGATCAAGAATCCGAGGTCGAAATCGATTCTGTCCTGCCGGTCCGGCTGGTCGGCCGGCCGTAGACACGATAACTCTTGAACGAACGGAGTTAGAGGATTGAAATTTGCAAGGTGGGTTTGGAGCGTAAATATCTCGGACGAGTTTGTTAATGGGCGAAATCCATCAAGCGGTTTCGGAGTTATGGCCGATTTTAGTAAAAATATTTTTTATGAATATTTCCGAAACCGATCTCTCGATCTGTCTGAAATTTAGCATCAAATTCTAGAATCATGACCTTTACACGCATGTGAAGTTTTGTATTGGCCAGATTACCGCAAAGTGCAAAGAAAAATTTTTGAAAATTAACAAAAAAAAAATTCTACAATAACTCTCGAACGGAATGAGCTAGGCAGTTGAAATTTACAGAGTAGGTTAAGGAGATGAATATCTCGGTTAAGTTCATTATTGGGCAAAATAGGACAGATGGTTTCGGAGTAACGAAAAAAAAATTTTTGTTTTATGTAACAAATTTCAAATTAAATTTTTATTTAAGATGCAGTTTCACCATAAAAATCCATTGGTATCATTTTTAACTCCAACAAGCTAATACTTTCGGAGATATGATTTTTCTAAATTTCAATAATGAATCGTACTTCTATGTTTTCACAGAATGCTATAATTATTCTTGAGTTTTATTATATGATCTGTGTTCATACTCGTACATTTCATTCTGTTCTATAAGAGAGAGTCAAATTCATTTCAGCTCTTTTAATTTGATTTCTTCCATGGTGCAGGTCTCATTCTCAGATTGCTCATTCAATCTTGATAAATAAACTATTATTTGAATTGAATTTCCTTTATGATGCAGTTCTATCATAAGAATACATTGATATAATTCCCAACTCTGAGAAACCAAAACTTTCGGAGATATAATTTGTCTGTTTGAACTAGAGCGCCAGAAAGCTCCTGCCACAGGGCTTGTACCAATTTTTTTCTCATATAAGTCCATTCTATACCATTGATGGACCTGGAGTTTTCTCTTCTTCAAATGGAAATTATAGTGAACTAATATAACCTTGATAGTTCAAGTACTTGATAGGGACTGTTAGAGTTTCACTCTAATTTCACTCAGTGAGTTCCCACGGAATACCTAATGACCTTAACTATGTCTTATGATTGAATATCGAACGATCCACCCTTTGATGAACCATGCCCGTATAGTTTAATTATTTACTTGATTTACATACAATAATTATGTTAGTTTCATTAAAATATTTGGAGTCATGTTTTGAATTCATATGAACAAATGAGTTCGTGAGCAGAAATTCTATGTTTGCCCTTTTACATACATTATCAGAAAAAAAATGGTTCAAGCCCTGTGGACAGGAGCTTTGGCGCTCTTGTTCAAACTTTGACACATCATATCTCCGAAAGTATTGGTTTCTCAGAGTTGGGAATGATATCAATGTATTCTTATGATAGAACTGCATCATAAAGGAAATTCAATTCAAATAATAGTTTATTTATCAAGATTAAATGAGCAATCTGAGAATGAGAACTGCACCATGGAAGAAATCAAATTAAAAAGCTGAAATGAATTTGACTCTCTCTTATAGAACAGGATGACATGTACGTGTATGAACACAGATCATATAATAAATCATAGATAGAATAATAATAGCATTCTGTGGAAACATACAAGTACGATTCATTATTGAAAATTCGAAAAATCATATCTCCGAAAGTATTAGCTTGTTGGAGTTGAAAATGATATCAATGGATTTTTATGTTGAAACAACATCTTAAAAAAAATGAATTTGAAATTTGTAAGTCAAAAACAATTTTGTTTTCGTTACTCTGAAACCATCTGGTCTATTTTGCCCAATAACTTTCGTTAATTTAATAGTTCATACCACTAACACATTCATTCTGGCTTATGAACCAGTTTTAGTACACAAATGTAGGTCCATATTTCAGCAATTTGTTGCTAGCAACATCACGAAAATACTGTATATAGGAACATGTCTCACTACTTAAGGAAGTAAAAGGTAATATTAACCTCAGTGGTCAACGAACAGTAATTTGTTTTGATAATTCCATTATGTTCTTCTTTCCTTTTACCTCCATAAACTACACCATTAAAATGATCCAATTCTAAATCTTCTGAAACATCATACCGAATTAATACATAAATTATTCAATATGCAAACAATCTTGTATATATTCACAAATTCAAGAATCGGATAATAATTGTTTTTCAGCAGAAAATATTTTCAAACTACGAATTGACATGTCTAATAGCTAGATAAGATGACATTCATGAACAGTGAACACAGATTCTGTGTTCACATTCTGTGAATACATAGAACTACGATGTTTTAATGAAATTTTGACAAATCATATCTCCGAAAGTATTAGCTTGTTAGAATTGAAAATGATATCAGTGGATTCTTATGAATAAACTGCATCTTTAAAAAAAATGAATTTGAATGTTGTGATGTAAATTAAAAATTTCTTCTTCGTTACTACGAAACTATCAGGCTGATTTTGCTCAAAAACGAACTCAACCGAGATATTTATGCCTCAAATCTATTCTGAAAATTTCAACTATCTAGCTCATTCCGTTCGATAGTTATCGTGTTAACGGACGGACGGACGGACGGGCGGACGGACGGCCGGACAGAATCGATTTTGCCATGGATTCTTGATCAGTGAGTCGCACCAAATCGTTTTAAACCATTTTCGGCCAAATATTCGAAAATTACAGACATTTGGGCAAATTGATAAGCACTCTGTTCCGAGGAACAAGAGCGCCAAAAATCTGAATTAGCATTAATTGAGTTTCATCGTCTGCTTCCCGAATGAATTTGTTAACGTGCCGACTACCTGCTCTCTTTGTTTTATAACCAAGGCTTTCCCTTTTAAGTAATCCCAAAACCTTCGGGAATATGTAGGTATCTAGAGTTGAGGATTTAACACTTTGTGACTTTCAGGCGAAACGGCGTCCTCTTTAATTGTTTCCCATTCCCTGGTATTCATCCATTTTGTGAACAAATTATATACGAGTTTTTATCTGAACTTTGAGTTCTCTTGTCATTATAAATAGTACTGTATCTGAAATTTCATCAGACACATTTTTGCGCGTATGTTCTGGGAACATCGGTTATCATTTTGCCCAAATGTCTGTAACTTTCGAATTTTTTGACGAAAATGGTCTCAAACGATTGAGTTCGACTCCCTGATGAAGAATTCGAGGTCAAATTTGATTCTGTCCGTCCGGCCATTGCCACGATAACTTGAGAACGGAAAGAGATAGAGACTTGAAATTTTCACGGTAGGTGGCGCGTCTCAATACGACGATCGTTAATAGGCATAATCGGCCCAACGGTTTCCGAGTGATAATTTTGTTCTCAACCAATACGCATCCGATCGAATTGAGTAGTTGTAGAATACAAACCTAAGGACGTGTGTGAAATTTTGTGAGAACCGTATCACTAGAACATAAAAAAAATTATTAAAAAAATATTAGTTATGTCATGATAACCTGAGAACGGAAAAAGAGATAGCGATTTGAAATTTTCAGGTTAGGTTGTGCATCTGAATGCGACATTTGATTTTGTCTATTGGCATAATAAGCCATCATATCAGTTATAGAATGCCAACGCAAAAATTCTTCCGAAATGTCGTGAGGATCGTATCACTAGAAAATTTTAAAAAAATCATTGAAAAAAAAAAATATATAGACTCGATCGAATTGGAGCTTGGTAAGTAGTTGTAGAATATCGACACAAAGACGTGTGTAAAATTTTATGAGAACCGTACTCCTAGAAAATTTGAAAAAAATGACGAAAAATTGGTTCAAGCACAAATTTCAAATTCAAATTGAATTTGAAATTTGTAATGTGAAAATATCTCTGAAAGTAATTAGTTAGTTAGAGTACAGAATTATATCAGTGGATTCTAATAATGAAACAGCATCTTAAAATAAATTAATTTGAAATTTGTAATGTGTAAATTTTGAAAATGATATCTCCGAAAGTATTAGTTTGCTAGAGTTGAGAATTATGTCAATATATTCCTATGATGAAACAGTATCTGAAAAAAATTAAATTTGAAGTTTGTAATGTAGAAATTTTGAAAAATGATATTTCCGAAATTTTTACATTACAAATTTCATATTAAATTTTTTTAAGATACTGTTTCATCATAAGAATCTATTGATATCATTTTCAACTCTAGCAAACTAATACTTTCGGAGATATCATTTTTCTAATGATTTACATTAGCGTCCCTTTTTGGCTCACATATTTTCTGTACGTTGTTCTATGGAGAACGTCACCTGAGTGGCATTCTATGGGACGTTGAAACAGCTGTGCCTTGATGGGATAAACTGTTAGTTTAGAATTAATAATAATTATACTTCTCTTCAGCATTTTTAACAAGATTTACATACCTTCTATTATTTGTTGATTAAGTACAATGAAAGCTATGATATAATTCTTCACGGCCAGAAAATACGTAGGTTCCTCCCGCACTGGGTCTGAAGAAGCAGCACGCCAAAGAAAAAACGCCCTGGAAATGAAAACATTCTGCAACGTTACCGAAAGGGGATATTATTGTAGAATCACTTTAAAATCATCGAAAGAAGGCAGAAACCTCTGCCAAATCGAGTGGAATCTCTTTCATGAAATCAGTGTATTACACGGATTTGTTTGGCTACCAGCCAACCTTACCTCTTTCTCCCTCATGTCATATCGATTTTGTGTCCCGAATCAAAACTGGAGCAACAAAATAGGATTCGGAATATGAGCACATAGCAATTTTGGAGGAATAAATTACTCTCTGGAAGTATCAATTTATTATTATTATTTTTCTGAACAAAATTCTGTGATACTGCATTCTATCACGCCTTATCGTTTCATTCCTGTAGGTTTTAGTTATTTTTCAAGAAATATAAATCGAACTACTGGAAGAAAATAAACAAATTATCAATGTAAAGCATTATATAAATACATAATATACTACCCATATATGCGGGGTGGATACATTAAGTTGTACGTTAATCTTAACCATAGGATCCTCTCAGCAAATAAAACCCTTTTTTTTTGCCATTTTTTCGAGTTCGGCTGAGCTAAACATATCCAGGATGTAGAAATTTCGAAAAAGAATCAGTTTTATTTTGTAGTATGGAAATAGATCGTCCGAATTAAATGATTGTTGGTGTGAAGTTTGCTATAACTATGACAATTATCATGTGCTTATCAATTTGACCAATTTTCTGAAATTTTCGAATTTTGGGCTGAAAATGGTCTTAAACGTTTTGGTTTGACCCATTGATCAAGAATCCGTGGCCAAAATAGGTAGTTTTGGAGTACAACGAACATTACAAATTTCAAATTCAATTTTTTTAAAATGCAGTTTCATCATAAGCGTCCATCAATATTATTCTCAACTCTAGCAAACTAATACTTTTGGAGATATGATTTTTCAAAATTTCAATAATCATTCTTAGTTCTATGAATTCATAGAATACTTAATTATAATTTTCTGATGTATGTAAATCCAACACAGAAGCCAAATTGAAAAAATGTTAAGGCACACGGTGTCCCCAAGTGGGCACCCATCCAAATACTAACTGCGCCCAATGTTGCTTGGCTTCAATGTTCGAACGGTATCTAGCATATTCATTGTGATATGGCCGCGAACAATATTTTTGCCTGTAACGCAGTTCTATTAATGCAAGATTGCGAAATGTTCCTATCACATTCGAAAATGTCAAACAAAATTATTCTAGAATTATAGTATCCCACAATTTAAAATTAATGCCAAAAACATAAATTGGATATCTATCCTAGTTTCGTAGCTACAGGGTAAAAATGAAAGTTTTGGCGCCTTTGTTCCTCGTAACAGAGTGCCCAAATGTTCGTGATTTTCGAGTTTTTGCTGAAAACGTTGTCAAACGTTTTGGTTCGACTCACTGATCAAGAATTCGTGGTCAAAATCGATTCTGTCCGGCCGTCCGTTAACACGATAACTCTCGAACGGAATGAGCTAGTTGAAATTTTCAGAGTAAGTTTGAGAGATAAATATCTTGGTTAAGTTTGTTACTGATCAAAATTCGGTGGTTTCGGAGTAGGTAACGAAAAAGATGTTTTTTTCTACATTACAACTTTCAAATTCAATTCCTTGTAAGATGCAGTTTCATCATAAGAATCCATTGATATCATTCTCAATTCTAACAAACTAATACTTTGAGAGATACAATAATTAATCGTATTTTTTTGAATTTGATTCGTTTCATGATGCAGTGCCATCATAAGAATTCATTGATATCATTCCCAACTCTGAGAAACCAATACTTTCGGAGATATGATTTGTAAAAGATCGAAGTGCATTCAGGAATATTCAATTATTTTAGAAAATTAAATTACTCCTCATAATTTCTCCCAAAAAGCACCGTTTACGAGTTATTCTTCATTGAATGTCATAAAATCTAGTTTTATGACATTATTTATTTATCTTGTTCAGAACAGTGGAATATTTTTATTACAAATGCTGCATTAAGAACTATATCATGAAAAATGAGTGTTTAAATACCAAATTTCAACTCCATTGGTTATATTTCGTAAACCATTTGGCGGATTTTGCCCATTGGCGTACTTAACCTGCATATTCAGACCTTGAAACCTTCTTATTCCTTCCCTTCTTGTGTTATCTCGTTTACGGACAGACGGGGGGACAATTAAATTGAACTACGGATTTTTCATTAATAAGCCAAATAGAATCGTTTGATACCATTTTGGCACAAAATTTGGACTAAACGATTCCACCCTGTTACGAGTGGATATGAAGACTGAACTATATGATGTGCATAGTCTCCATATTCATGGAAACTACCAAAAAACTTTAACACATTCATAATTGCCTCCAAAATTTCCATCATTAGGTACCTACCTAAAATATTTAGAGAATCTATTCCCAGATCCAATTTTTCACCAGAAAAGCCACAAAAGGAACGACAGTACATGACTTTGATCATTTCTGCAGTAAATTCTTCTACGGCAAAACCATTCTCCAAGTTGAGTTGAGAAGAGCCTTTAGACGAATTTTTTAATTAGGATAAAAGACAATGACAAAGCACGTTGATTTCTGAATTTTCCGTTACTTTGTCCAACTTTGGTATCGTGGAATTATTACAATTGCAAATTTTCGTTATCTATACGAGAAGAAATAATGGCAGGATGAAATTATCAAAGAATAATTATGAATTCCGTTCTTTCTATTATAATTTTAAATTAAAACGGGCTTGGCTCTGAGTATTTGAATATAAACTATGTCCTGGAAAGTATGCTCGAGCGAAAGTCCAGGGAAAAGCACCCCTGGAGATATCCGAATCATTTCATTTCATTTATTTCCGTATTTTGATTCATTATCGATATGGTTATTGACACTATAAGAAGGGCCGAGGACACCTAGTTTATTACTGCATACTTAATTTCAGGGCTTTTTTGCCCATAGCCATGCGAATAATTAGGTACGCACGGGATTATTCCTTGATTAGCTGAAAAATGAACCCTGTGGATGCACAAACATTTGATACCATGTCTTGAAAGAGTGAGAAAGCTCTGTTGACAGGAGCTTTGGTGCTCTTGTCCAATCTTTGACAAATCATATCTACGAAAGTAATGATTTCTCAGTGTTGGGAATTATATCAATGGATTCTTATGATACAACCTCGGATAAAACTGCACCATAAAAGAAATTGAAGGTGGAAAAGCCCTGTGGATAGGAGCTTTGGCGCTCCGGTTCAAACTTTGACAAATCGTACCTCCGAAAGTATTGGTTTCTCAGAGTTGGGAATTATATCAATGAATTCTTATGATACAACCTCGGATACAACTGCACCATAAAATGAATTAAAGGTGGGAAAGCCCTGTGGACAGGAGCTTTGGCTCTTTGGTTTAAACTTTGACAAATCGTACCTCCGAAAGTATTGGTTTCTCAGAGTTGGGAATTATATCAATGAATGCTTACGATAGAACTCTTACGGAGACAATCATAGCAGATTGTCCTTTTATTCCTGATATTTGAATAGGTATAGGCTGACGAACAAATTATTTTAATAGTTCATTTCATTTGTTTGAAAGATTAAATATGTATTTTATATTCTGTTTTTCTTTATTTGAAAACATAGCTCATTACAAGGCAAAATATATTAATAAAATACAATCCTCTTTTCATAATTTAATAGGTCGTACCACTAACACATTCATTCTATATTATGAACCTTAACTCAAGAAAAAAATTTTGATACACATGTAGATCAACATTTTAGCATTTTGTTACTAGCAACATTATGAAAATGGTTTATATAGCAACATATCTCCCTACTTAAGGATGTAAAAGGTAATATTAACCTCGGTGGTCAACGAATATAAATAATTTCTTTTGATGATTCCATTATGTTGATCTTTCCTATAGCCTTCATAAACTTCATCATTAAAATGATCCAATTCTAAATCTTCTGAAACATCATCCCCAATATTTATACATAAGTTATTCAATATGCACCAAGTCAATATTATTTTTGGTATCGAAACAGTCTCGTATATTATCAAATTCAAGATTGGGAACCTCCTTTTCCAACAAAAATTATTTTAAAAGTACGAATTAAAAACAAATAAAAATAAGGTTATGTAAATTCTACCTCGGTTATGAGCACTGACTGCCGTGTTCGGAAACGTTGATCGAGAACGCGATTCTTTGGAAAAAACCTGCTGATGATGATCTATTCGATCCAGGGTTTCACCATATATAATGCCGGACAGAATCGATTCTGACCATGGATTCTTGATCAGTGAGCCAAACCAAAACGTTTAAGACCATTTTCAACCAAAAATTCGAAAATGACAGTCATTTGGGCAAATTGATAAGCACTCTGTTTCGAGGAACAAGATCGCCAAAAATCGAATTTCCGGATATGCTGAATATATCTCAAACCATTAAGGACGTCCTGTGAGCCTAACGATAATTACTGAGTGACTATTGACTACCTTAAAAATGCACGTTCATATAGCACAGTTAAGAAAATCCATTTCTAGAATGCTACCGAAAATAGGATGAAAATTCTGGTGAGTTCACTTCGATCCATAGATCAGAAGTGGACTGTTCAGAAATACGTCACAGATTTATGACCAATATGGTCCAGTTTTCGCGTACCTCGCAAATGATTGTGCCATCTACTTGGGGAAGAAGTGGCTAAGGATGAAGTAGATCCCTACAACACTCCCTTGACAATCCCGATAGTCATCATGAAGGACGGAAATGACTATGATGTACACCTACACACCTGAAATCATGCCAGTGATCGCTAGGTGAGGTGCCACATAACCTATTAATATTTATTGAGATTGGCGTTCAACGTTCCTTTCCATCCCCTTGAACCCTTGAACTTTTCAATACAGCTGGTAGGAGCATGCTGTAGACGTGTGGACACCGAAAAGTTCAATTCAATACGTAGATCTACTAGACTAGAAGTGGCTTGTTTAGAAATACGTCCTGGTTATGAACGATGTGGTCGGTTTACCGCGTATGACGCAGATTATTGCGCCATCTATCGGTGGGAACGAGAAATGGCTAGAGCTGAATTAGATCTCTACAATTGAAACGGACTATAACTTATGATGAGGTTTTATCCATGCGAATATCACTATGTTGAAAAGGGTGTTACATGGCGAAGGGATTCATCGAGATGCGACAGAGGGGCTGAAGTAGGTGCTATCAGGGAGTGGAAGTATTATCACGGGAAAAACAATATTCATGACTTTCTCGTTCAAAAACAAAAAACCGAATACACTCGTAGTTCATGAATCGGACTGCGAAATTATGATCTGCTAATAGGCCAGATTAAAGAAGGTAGCCTCAGTTAAATACTTGGATGTTTATATAGGCCAATTTGTAATACGATATGCAAATATTAAATATCCCAAGACTCAACTAATATTTGTCTAGGTCTAATGTTAGGGATATCACAATTATTGCTTACTTTACGATAAATGCTAATGAGTCTTTAGTGGAATCAATTCTGGGATATGCTATGATTATATGGGGTGGATAGCTTGACGGTGCTCCGGAAGGGTTGCAAATAATACAAAAATATATTTGAAGAACATTACGATTGTCGAAAAAGCATATAGCTCGTATATTGGATATTCTCAATCACCAACAGAATGATGGAGAGATAAGTTGACGATGTACATAAAAGCATTTTATGATGAAGATATTATGAGCGTCATATCTTAAATTGTTCCAGTGAAATTGTACTCTTGTGGAAATCTGTATTCTTCTTACATAATTGTGCAACAAGGAAAACAGGCTTATACTAAGGCAATGCAGTTCCCCAGAATTTAGGCTGAGTAAAATGTTCAAATCAACAAGTCCAGAGCATTCCTGCCAATAGGGTCTTCATAATGGCTTCGTATAATTAATATTTGTACTTATGCACATATTTCTCGAGTCAAATGAAATCCAGGGTATTTCATTGATTTGCAGAGAAGCAAGAGCAGACGCGTTTCTGGCTTCTTGGCCTTCCTCAGTACTCTGTAGCTTCCCAACAAATTGAACTAAACTGAACCGTGTTAAGCCTCTCACACCAAGCCGGCTGTGACCTTCGAAATGGAAAAGGACGGCTAATTACCATTCTTAGATTTAAAATTATATAGAGATAACTCGAATTCAATTGGTTTTGACATTTTTAGAAAACCTACTAATTCTGATATTTACATTTCGTCTGATTCGGTAGCCCCTTGTCACATTTAACAGCCAGCATACATTTCCTGGTTAACCGGTTATTTAATATTCCGCTAATCAATGTAAACTTCTAGAAAGAAAGAAAAATGATTTTCCCAATTGCCGAAAGGAAGAGATATAGTCATCAACTAGTTCAGAAAATTATCAACAAACATAAAGATAAAAATCTCTTCAGTAACATAACCCTAACGAAAGAAATAAAAACGGTCAAAGGTTTCCACGTTTACACGTTCCATCCGAAAACAAACAACAAACTCCAGAATATTTTTAAAAAGGTTAATATAAAACTGGCTTTCAAAATTGCCACGAAAATTATACAACTTCTAGGAAATACATTCGATAAAACTCCGGACATGTTAAAATCGGGTATATATGAAATTGAATGTTTAGATTGCAACAAGTGTTACGTCGGGCAAACAACCAGAAACATTCTCACGCGGTATAAAGAGCATACGGGACACATTCGGAACAACAACGTCGATAAATCTGCTGTAGCAAATCACGTTTTAACGACTGGCCACTAAATTTCAGAAAATTCCGTCAAATTGTTGAAAAAGTCGAAATGTTTAAGAGAATGGATATTTACTCAATAAGGATCTTACACCTATTAACAACCCATTATTTTCACTCATCGGTTTATGCCTAGAGGTATAATGACAACCCATACTTGAGTGTAGAAATGTATAGCATGCTTTAGTAAAGCTTTGTCTTTGGAGATTGAAACTTTGTTTCCGAAACATATGTCAGACAACAAAAACTGTAGTGGACAAGAGTGAAGTTACTTTTGTAGTGTTCATAATAAGTCCACAGTGAACCCAAAATAGAATATTTCCTACGTAAAGGGTTTTCCAATAAGAGGTGTTATTTTGATATTCAAAGAAAAATGCCATTTTTCAATATAAATGATCGGATGTTTATTTCATTATAAAGAAGAAGCTATGCCGTTAATAGTGGAAAATAACATCAGGCAAATGACCACCACGACCACGCTTACAGGACCATATCCTTTTAATGAAATTTTCCATAACCAAATCGCAAAGTGGCTGCCCTATGTCCTCGATAGCCTCACGAATTCCATCTTTGAGGTCTTGAATCGACACTGGGCTATTGGCGTAGACCTTCTCTTCCACGTGGCCCCAAAGGAAGAAGTCACAAGGTGTTAAATCACAAGATCTCGGTGGCCAATTGTATGATCACCTCTTCGAGAGATAACACGGTCCGGAAACTTTTTCCGCAAAAGATCAATGGTTTCGTTGCTTGTGTGGCACGTATCGCCGTCTTGTTGAAAGTAAACGTTGTCCAGATCAATACCATCCAATTCCGGCCATAAAAAATCATTAGTTATCTCTCGATAGCGCAATCCATTCACCGTAACTGTTGCTCCAGCCTCATTTTCGAAAAAGTAAGGTCTAATGACTCCGCCGGACCATAAACGGCACCAAACAATCACACGTTGAGGATAGAGAGGCTTTTCAATAATAACTCTTGGGTTTTCCGAGCCCCAGATGCGACAATTTTGCTTGTTGACGAAGCCACCGAGTTGGATATGGGAAATGGGAATCACTCAAGATGATTTTTCGATGGAATTCCGCATCATTTTCATGCATTTCAACGACCCAATCAGCAAAGACACGACGTTGTGGATGATCGGCCGGCTTGAGTTCTTGTGTTAACTGAACTTATAAGCCTTAAGACCCAAATCTTTATGCAAAATACGGAGTAATGTAAGTTTGTAGTAAGTTTGTGGAATGCCTAATTCCAAAGAACGACTAGGAATGGACAAACCTGGGGTTTCTTCAACACTTTCGGCTACAGCAGCAATATTCTCGGCTGTTCTTGAGCGACGTGTACGGGTTTTATTCTCCACATAACTAACTTGTTTCATCAGCTCGAATTTGTCCACCAATTTCTTTATTGCGGTCTGGCAAGGTGCTTCACGACGACCCAAAAATGTTCTAGTTTTACGAACCGTCTCTGCCAAATTTTTACCATTTTTATAGTGAATTTTAATAATTTCAATGCGTTCTTGAAATGCGTTTCATTTTTATTAATTGCGTAGTTTCTACTTGTCAAATGACAAAAAATGACAGCTTCAAAAGTGACATCTATCGAAATAGCGGGATATTCAAAATAACACCTCTTATTGGAAAACCCTTAATAATATAGGTTTGGGGAGATTAATTGGACTATTCAGGTAGGTACATTTTATCCCATTTTAAATGCGTTCATAGTAAATATTCCAGTCTATCATTATAGATCAATTCCTGGTTTTATTGATATTCAATAATGAATGTATACCAGATGTACTTGTTTCCAAATATTTTTTTATATTTGTTTGCTCATACATACCCTACCGTTCGAGAATACTCTGAAAACTGCTGGAAAATAAATCCAATTTTCCGTGAAATGTTGGCTATAATAGGATTTTCGAGTAAACATGAAAGAGATCGAATAATAGCCTTGGGATGTGTGTTCTGGATGAACGAAGCGTTTAAATTAAAAATTAATACTATCAATACGCACATGATGCTAGTGAATTAATTATATCGGAAAAATGAGTTTTTGGTTGTACTTATCAACCCCTAAACTTTGTTCGATGTTGAATAATGAATAAGCTCGAATTTGCATAACAAATGTCACATATTATGCATAATTTGACATCAACGTAACGTTATTGCTGTGGCGCCGGTGGTCGCAGATTCGAATCCTGCTGAAAAGTTTTGGATACATTTATGGAAGTGTTTGATTGTTGCAACCCCCATGTAGATATGTAGAGAGTTGAGAAAATAGTGGTACTTGGAGCACGTATGGTATATTACAACTTTTCAAAATCTATGTATTTGAGTTCGGTAGAAAAAAATTCAAAACTGAAAAACAAATCATCTTTTCACTAAAGGAACAATTTCTATTTCTGAAATATGGTTTAGATATCTCTCTATTGTTCCACCAGTGCTATGAAATATTTTTCTAATCGTCATGAACGGATATTTCCTTTATGGGTGTCGTGTGTTGTACAATTCATATGCAATATACAGGATGATTCCAAATTCAAGGCGATAAATTAATTACATATACATGTTCATATTCTTGATAAAATACCACAAAAAATTGCTTCAAGCCCTGTGGACAGGAGCTTTCTGGCGCTCTTGTTCAAACAGACAAATTATATCTCCGAAAGTATTGGTTTCTCAGAGTTGGGAATTATATCAATGGATTCTTATGAAAGAACTTCATCTTAGCAGAAATTGAATTCAAACATCATAGAAGAATTTTAATTCAACAAGAGTGCCAAAAATTATCAATCCAAAACCAATAGACAAATTCTACCCAACAACGAACTCATCCGAGATATTCATTCCTCAATTCTATGATGAACGATAATTTATTCTTTCCTCAAATCCACTCCAATATCCCAGTTTTGTTTTTACTGGACATATTCAGAACACAATATTATTAACTTACCATGACCATTCCCATTACCATATGGATTGACCATCGGCATGAAAATATCAACCAACAAAAAGTATGATATCATTTTATAATTCTCATAATTATTCTATGATTGCTGGAATGAATTAGACAATGTCATGTCTCAGGAAAATAAGTTGACATTATGACAATTCATGCATGGAATATTTAAAACATTCTGTTAAAACGTAGAAATGCGATTTATTATTGAAATTGAAAAATCATATCTCCGAAAGTATTAGCTTGTTAGAGTTAAAAATGATATCAATGGATTCTTATGGTAAAACTGCTTATTGAAAAATATTTAATTTGGAACTTGTCATGTGAAAAATTTTTTTTTGTTACTCCGAAACCATCTGTCCGATTTAGCCCAATAACGAACTTATCCGAGATATTTATCTCCCGAACCTACTCTGAAAATTTCAACTGTCTAGCTCATGCCGTTCGAGAGTTATCGTGCCGATGGATTGGTCGGCGTGATGCTATGGCCTGCGAGATTACATCAATCCTTTGGATTATTTGGTACGGGGCATTTAAGACAACTTTTTTACGCAGTGGAAATTAATAATGAAGAACAATTAATGGAACAAATTATTAATGCAGTAGAATCCACTCAAAATAGGCAAAATATGCCATTAGTATACGAATACCTCATTTTGAGTTGCCAAGCCTGTATCGATGCTAATGGTGATATTTGTGAACATTCGATTAATTTATTTTTGTCTTGTTGTTTTAAATTTAATTTCTTTTATGATGCAGTTGTATCATGAGAATCCTTTGATATCATTCCCAACTTTGAGAAACCTTTACTTTCGGAGATATGATTTGTCAAAGTTTGAACAAGAGCCAAGGCAAAAAGTACCTGCCCACAGCGCTTTCACCCTTTTTGGCGCTCTAGTTCCTCGGAACAGAGTGCTTATCAATTTGGCCAAATGTCTGTAATTTTCGAATTTTTGGCTGAAAATGGTCTCAAACGATTTGGTTCAACTCACTGATCAAGAATCCGAGGTCGAAATGGATTATGTTCGGCCGGCCGGCCGTAGGCACGATAACTCTCGAACGAAATGAGTTAGAGGATTGAAATTTGCAAGGTGGGTTTGGAGCGTAAATATCTCGGGCAAGTTCGTTAATGGGCTAAATCCATACAGTGGTTTCGGAGTTATGGCCGATTTTAGTAAAAATATTTTTTATGAATATTTCCGAAACCGATCACTTGATCTATCTGAAATTTAGCATCAAATCGTAGAAACATGACCTTTATACGCATGTGAAGTTTTGTTTGACCAGGTTACCGCAAAGTGTAAAAAAAAATTTGAAAATTCAAAAAATTTTTTTCTACAATAACTCTCGAACGGAATGAGCTAGGCAGTTGAAATTTTCAGAGTAGGTTAGGGAAATGAATATCTCGGTTAAGTTCGTTATTGGGCAAAATAGGCCAGATGGTTTCGAAGTAACTAAAAAAATTTTTTTTTAAGTAACAAATTTCAAATTCAAGTTTTATTTAAGATGCAGTTTCACTATTAAAATCCATTGATATCATTTTCAATTCCAATAAGCTAACAATTTCCGAGATATGATTTTCCGAAATTTCAATAATGAATCGTACTTCTATGTTTTCACAGAATGTTATAATTATTCTATCTAAGCTTTATTATATGATCTATGTTCATACTCGTACATGTCATCCTGTTCGATAAGAGAGAGTCAAATCCATTTCAGCTATTTTAATTTCATTTCTTCCATGGTGCAGTTCTCATTCTCAGATTGCTCATTTAATCTTGATACATAAACTATTATTTGAATTGAATTTCCTTTATGATGCAGTTCTATCATAAGAATACATTGATATAATTCGCAACTCTGAGAAACCAATACTTTCGGAGATATAATTTGTCTGTTTGAACTAGAGCGCCAATTTTTACTAAGAATGCCTACTATTTCACAATAGAATCGCTTCACAATCAAATATTCCCAATTTTGTTTGGCAACTAGTTCACTGTCCTAATTTCAGGCGAATAATTTTTACGAAAAGTGAAGTGAGCTTCTGGCAATTATGAAATGAAGGGCCTTTGGGAGTTAACTAAGAATTCGAAGCTGAATTCTTCTGAAATTATATTATAAAATCATTCCCAATTTCAGGGGACAACCAGAGTGGTGCATCTTGAAGGGGAAACCTACTTTAATTAAGCTAGCAGTTTTAATGCAGGAATGTAATTTTCAGCTGATAGGAATATTTCAATCATTCAGCATAGCTGAAAATATGTATAAAAGCACTGACGCTGGGTCAGGAGTTTCAGCCTGGGTTAGTGTAATGATTAGAGACCGGACTATATGCAACATAAAAAGGTTGTCATATGCATGAAAAATGCTTGAAATATGCACGATAATAGTCAGAATATGCACGAAAATATGCAGAATATGCAAAATGGAATAATGAATTTTAGGAACTCGAAAAAAGAAGAAGAGTAATTTTTATTTCAAAATCAGCATATCAGTAACTCTCAATAATATGCTATTAAATGTTTTTAATAAGAATACTGAAAAAGTTCAACCGCCGTCAAAAATTTCAATTTTCAACAAGAAAACGATGATTCAAATTTGGTTGCACGTAATGCCTGTCCAAACAATCGAAACTTGGCGCCAGTCCGTGACATAACCCGTCATATCTACTCTCACTCTCTTCTCGTGTCCGTTTCACTCTTCATTCCAGTGTAATTCAGCTCCCTATAAGGAGCTCGAAGACAGCATTGGCTGCAACAAGCAGATGGTAAATTTTGATTACGTCATCCGTCATAGCAACGATTCAGTAGCGTTTCACCTCATTTGAAATTGCTTCTTGATTTACCGGTTTTCAATACCGAAATATTAAAATTTTATAAATTATGAAAGTGTATGAGGACATACATGTTGATCTGGTATTGAAGTAGATTCAGAAAAAACATAAACATATGATATTTCATGTTACATGCAAGAGACCTATTGCCACAACAAATGAAGCGCGCGGCTACTAATACTGCGTTCCGGAATGCGATAAAAGTGATTCGCAAATCCGACAAAAGTCACAATTATTACTCAATAGACCTTATATTTTGTGGAATTTGGTGGGGTTCGCGATATCATCACTTTTATCGCATTTTAGAACGCAGGGAAGAAAATATGTACCGATAATATGCATCATAACTGGATCTTAGAGAAAATATGCAAATACCGCTGAAGATGTGTTAAATATGCAAATGCATATGCAAATATGGAAATATGGAAAAAAATATATAATCCGGTCTCTAGTAATGATAAATATATTTCACTGATTTGTTACACCTTACACATGTACACAAGTAACATTTTATGAAATCTGGAATATAACTTTTCGGTTTTCGTTCGTTCCTTAAGTGAGAAATACATGCTAACAGTTCTTTTGGGCGCTCTTGTTCCTCGTAACAGAGTGCTCATCAATTTGCCCAAATGTCTGTAATTTTCGAATTTTTGGATGAAAATGGTCTTAAACGATTTTGTTCGGCTCACTGATCAAGAATCTGTGGTCGAAATCGATTTAGAATTTAAAAAAAAATAATCATTAAAGGATACTGTGGGAGGTATTCTCATTATTAAAAGGTTTTTTTCTGTGTTTTCTCTCCCAAACTCTGAAAAACATCTATAAAATAAATATTAATTATTTTGTCATTTGCTTCTGCATAAGAAACACAATATATTTGTCAGAAGCAATCAATTGAACAATGTTGCCTAACAAACAACAACGAAACAACATCAACAAAGAAACAACTATATATCGTAACGTTTCGGAGTCTATTTCAGAATCCTTCGTCAGACGCTTAATGAAAATCTTTAGAATTATTTTGTTGATAGCTATTGTGAAATTCAAGAATTGTCACGGTGGGTCGAACCGAACTCACCGAAAGAGAATCCGTGGTCGAAATCAATTATGTCCGGTTTTAGGCACGATAACTCTCGAACGAAAGGACTTAGAGAATTGAAATTTGAAGGATAGGTTTGTAGCGTAAATATCTCGGACGAGTTCGTAAACGGGCGAAATCCACCAAGGGGTTTCGGAGTTATGGCCGTTTTTATTAAAAATATTTTTTTAGAAAATATTTCCGAAACCGATCAGTCGATCTGTCAGAAATTTAGCATAAAATTATAGAATAATTACCTTTATATGCATGCGGAGTTTTATATCGATCGGGTTACCATAAAGTGTAAAACAAATTTTTAAAATTTTTTTGATTTTGTTTCTACAATAATTTTCGAACATAATGAGCTAGGCAATTGAAATTTTCAGAGTAGGTTTGTGACATAGATATATTGGTTAAGTTCGTTACTGGGCAAAATCGGCCGGATGCTTTCGGACTAACAAAAAAGATATTACAAATTTCGAATTACATTTTTTTTAAGATGCAGTTTCATCGTAAGAATCTATTGATATCATTCTTAACTCTGACAAACTCAGAGATATGATTTCTCAAAGTTTCAATAATACATCGTATTCTATCTGTTTGTGGTAGCTGTCGTTTGGTCCAGTTTGATAAACGTCATTAATGTCAAACGAAACTGAAAGTGCATTTTTTGAGAGTTTGGTTGATGTAAGCATGTAACACTTTTAGCCAAATTTGGACCGTCATAAGATAAGATCTAAAGGGATTTTAATTTCTTTCATGATGTAGTTATATCATAATAATGCCTTGATATCATTCCCAACTCTGAGAAACCTATACTTTCGGAGATATGATTTGTCAAAGATTGAACAATAGCACCAAAACTCCTGTACACAGGGCTATCCCACTTTCTGGCGCTCTTGTTCCTCGGAACAGAGTGCTTATCAATTTGCCCAAATGTCTGTAATTTTCGAATTTTTGGCTGAAAATGGTCTCAAACGATTTGGTTTGACTCACTGATCAAGAATCCCAGGTCGAAATCGATTCTGTTCGATAACTCTCGAACGAAAGGAGATAGAGGATTGCAAGGTGGGTTTGGAGCGTAAGTATCTCGGACGAGTTTTTTAATGGGCGAAATCCATCAATCGGTTTCGGAGTTATGGCCGTTTTTATTAAAAATATTTTTTATGAATATTTCCGAAACCGATCACTCGATCTATCTGAAATTTAGCATCAAATTGTAGAATCATGACCTTTATACGAATGTGAAGTTTTGTATTGATCAGGTTACCGCAAAGTGTACAAAATTTTTTTTCAAAATTTAAAAAATTTTTCTCTACTTTAACTCTCGAACGGAATGAGCTAGGCAGTTGAAATTTTCGGAGTAGGTTAGGGAGATGAATATCTCAGATAAGTTCGTTATTGGGCAAAATAGGCCAGATGGTTTCGGAGTAACGAAAAAAAAATTTTTTTTAAGTAACAAATTTCAAATTCAATTTTTATTGAAGATGCAGTTTCTCCATAAAAATCCATTGATATCATTTTCAACGCCAACAAGCTAATACTTTCAGAGATATGATCTATGTTCATACTCGTACATGTCATCCTTTTCATGGTAAATTCGAATTAAGTGTCCAATGCAGGAGAATGAACAACATAATTTACCATGGTAAATTCGATTAAGGGTGCCCAATACAGAAGAATGGACAATAGAACATAAGCGCAAAAGCTTCTAACTTCACGTCAGTGCTTGAACCAATTTTTTAAATTTCATTTCAATTCAAATTCTTCTAAGTTAATGAACAAAATTGCTGAAAGTGAATTGATACAAATCTACGACTTTCTAGTGAAGGTCATAGAATGTATTCAGATGAAGTTACTATTTGGCGGTTTTCCTTGAGTGTGAGCTGTTATTCGAACTTGAGATTATATGATTACGACTGAAAATCTCATTTACACACTTCTTCCTTCCAATAGAACAGGGGAATATTAGGTTACTTTCATCCATGCTAAAAGATTCATGTGATTTAATTACTACACATCTGCTGAGTAATTGAACCCCGGGGAATTTGAGTTTTTGTATGCTAGCATAATTTTATTCGAGGTGAAACATGTTCCAATTGACACATGATACAGGGTGATTTATTAGGAAATGCGCATACAGTAAGAGTAGATGTAGGACCTAGGAGGAGCTTCTAAATAATCTATATTGTATGGGTCTACAGTTCTTCTCAACCAAGGTACAGGATGATTTTTATATTTTCCACATTTTTGGCGCTCTTGTTCCTCGGAACAGTGAGCTTATCAATTTGCCCAAATGTCTGTAATTTTCGAATTTTTGGCTGAAAATGGTCTGAAAGTTTTGGTTCGACCCACTGATTCAGAATTCGTGTTCATAATCCATTCTATCCGGCCGGTCCGTCCGTCCGTCCGACCAGCCGTAACCACGATAACTCTCGAACGGACTAAGTTAGACAGTTGAAGTTTTCAGAGTAGGTTAGAATATCTCGGTTAAAATCGTTATCGGGCAACCCCGGTGGTTTCGGACTAACGAAAAAAAACCTTTATTTTACATCACAAATTTCAAATTATATTCTTTAATGATGCAGTTTCATCATAAGAATCTATTGATAAAAAATATATATATCTATGGGAGATGATAGCCCTTCTTAAGGGCCCTGTAGCGGGCTTCGAACATCTGAAGTTCTGAATAATCATCGCTTGGACTTGGACCGGTCAGACCTGGTTTTGAAAGTGACACTTCTGGCCTTACGAGTAACATTTTAATTTTTGAATTCAAATATTGAAGGGATTTCAGGAGTGAATATCTTCGAAAACTAGCGGAGGCGATTCTTCTCCACGAGATCCCATTCGCCTACAGAGAAGTATTTTTGTGAGAGGAGACTTTTGAAAGGTTATGTATTATTTTTACTTTGTTCGTTTCCTCCTCTTGTCTTTTCATTTTTCAGGTTGAGTTTCGGGTACCTTGGAGAAACCTATCCGTTTTTTGACGAGGGAATCCACATTGAAGAAATATATCCCCATCAATATTTTTAAATTTCAGCAAATTTTGTAAACAATAGTTACAAATCACCACACTCACGGGGAGAAAGGGTTTTTTGCTGAGGTTTTTCCCTAAGCTCTTGTATCATACGTCGAATTGTATGGTACCCCGATACACCAACCTCTGCTAACACATATACAGCTCTCAGTCAAAAGAATATATATATATTGATATCATTCTTAACTCCAACAAGCTAATACTCTGGGAGATATGATTTTTCAAAATTTAATGATTTTTTGAATTCATTTTCTTTTATGATGCAGTTCTGTCATAAGAATCCATTGATATAATTCCCAAATCTGATAATCCAGTACTTTCGGAGATATGATTTATCAAAGTTTCAACAAGATCGACAAAGCTCCTGTCCACAGGGTTTTCCCACATTTTTTCAATAAATCACTAAGTATCATAAAGTAAACACGTACCTACTTATAATTCTCTGATCTTTCCAAATTCGTGAATAAAATTTCAAATTATGGATATGCAGGGTGTTGTTTCGACCCGAAACCCATTGATCAATTTTTTTAAGGCCGTACCTGGAATTAAACTTTTTGGCGTTCTTGTTCCTCGGAACAGAGTGATTATCAATTTGCCCAAATGTCTGTAATTTTCGAATTTTTGGCTGAAAATGGTCTTAAACGATTTGGTTCGACTCACTGATCAAGAATCCATGGTCAATATTGACTCCGTCCGGCCGGCCGTCCGGCCTTCCATCCGGCCGTTAACACGATAACTCTCGAACTGAAAAATTCAACTTTCTAGCTCATTCCGTTCGAGAGTTATCGTGTTAACGGCCAGAGGGCCAGCCGGACGGCCGGACTGAATCGATTTCGACCACGTATTCTTGATCAGTGAGTCGAACCAAATCGTTCAAGACCATTTTCGGACAAAAATTCGAAAATTACAGATATTTGGCAAATTGATAAGCACTCTTTTCCGAGGAACAAGAGCGACAAAAAAGCACCTCGTTGTTCCCATATACCCTTACTGTATGCGCAATATCCCAATAGATTACCCTGTATAACGTTTTCAATAAAACCAAGAAATATTGAAGTGCTCAATTACCTACTTAAGTATCAATCTCTATAACCACCAAAAATCTATGAATCGTTAAATTGTTACATCTCCCTGAGATACCTTATTTCATCAGGAGCTGATTAGAAGATGTTTCTACTGAGACATAATTTACAAAAGAAATATGATCAAGGAATGTGAGGAAAGAGAAGTATAATACTGAGAATATTATATTCTGAAAAGCAGTAAATGACTCAGGTTTTGTCGAATGAGGAGGAGGTTATTTATTCATTAGCAACTGAAATAAATCTATGGGAGGATAGGACCTACTGAGCTGGCTTTTAATTCCGCACTTTGTTAATGGTAACGCTGATAAATAAATTAAGAGAAGAGTGGATAACGATGTGGGAAGTGAAGCTTTCGTGTTTGAAAGTCATATTTCGGTAGCAAAGTGATGTGGGACTTAGCGTCATGAATAATATTCGAAGTTTCGTTTCGATTGAAGATGGGAGTAATATGATTCTGAAACGGGGCTTCATCAGCAATTCCCGCATATTTGTTAACGATGGAATTCATTTCGGAACGGATACCTTTTCAAGTGCAATTTCGGAAAAAGTGAAACCAATTTCGGAAAAATCCTCAAAAATATTGGTTCAAGCACTGACGTGAAGTCAGCAGCTTTTGCGCGTATGTTCTATTGTCTATTCTCCTGTATATTGGACACTGTTCTATTGTCCATTCTCCTGTATTGGACACTCGAATTTACCATGGTAAATTCGATTAAGAGTGTCCCATACAGGAGAAAGGACAATATAACATACGCGCGAAAGCTCCTGACTTCACGTCAGTGCTTGAAGAAATATTTTTTTTTGGTCATTTTTTAAAAATTTTCTAGGGGGACGATTTTCAAAAAATTTTACACCCGTCTTTATGTCGATATTCCACAACAAAGCTACCAACCTTCGATCGAGTTTTTTACGAGTTATCGAGGAAGTAATATTCCAGATCGGTATAACTCCGAAACAGTTGGACCGATTATGCCCAAAAACGAACTTAACTCTTCTATTCGGATAAGCAATCTAACCTGAAAAGTGCAAGTCCCTAGCTACTTTCGTTCGAAAGTTATCGATTCAATGGTCACCAATCCTGCTACTGAACTAACACAAAGCTGCTCGGATCTCCAATAATATGGATCCGATCGTGTTCAAACTTGGAACTTGGCAGAAGAGTTAGGTTTTGAAGGCTCTTGCAAAAAAAAACTAATAACCATGTTTGAATTAGACTGGCTTTGTATTTTTCGTTTTATTGAGGAAATAAATTTCAGATGGGTATAACTTTAAAACCGTTCGGCCGATTATGTCTATAGATAAATTCAAATGTCGCATTCAGATGCACAACCTAACCTGAAAATTTCAACTCGCTATCTTTTTCCGTTCTCGTGTTATCGTGACAAATCATGGTCAACCGGGAGACTTTATAAAAGTGAATGGAGTATAGATGATCGCTAGGTAAAAATGTTTCAATTTTAATTGAATCCAGATTGAAGACAAAAGTATGAATATGAAATATACAAATTAATTGTTTATGTATGTACGTCGTTTCTCTAGGCCCTCTACACTACAGGCAAAATCCTGTATCTTCTAAATAAGGACTAAACTAGGAGAAACCGTCAATAACTCTCAAAATAATTTTCTCTATTTCAGTATCGTAATGAGTTCATTCCAGCACTAAAAACAGTGCTGGAATGAACTCATTCCCGCATTGTTTCTATTTATATTTTTCGTTTTGTGGTAGTCAGCACTGACATTCGATCCTATCAAATTTCAACACACGTCAATTGACAATACAATATAATTAGGATATAGTGAAATAATTATTGAGGAAAATTTTTATTTTCATTAGAGAATATGGTACTACAGATTTCCTTCTTGCTAATTTTGAATGATTCATGCTATTAGGAAACTGTTTCAAATCTGATCCCCATGCCCTACGTACGTTTCAAATTCAAATTCCGTAATCTGTCAACTTTCGTAACAGTCACACCAACTACCAAGATACAATACAAAAGTCACTAGGATAATCCGAATTTTTCATTAAATTTCAACAGTATTTTACAAAACTTGCCTGAAATAGAGAAAATATCGTCTAATACTCGTTGCAGAAGGCAATTCCAACACTCATGCGTTCGAAAACTCGCTCCTTCGTCGCTCATTTTCGAATTTCGCATTCGTGTTTTAATAGGAGCCCATTCTGCAACTTGTTTTAGAATATACTATTCTGTGTTAGAAACGCGTATGCAACCAGAGATTAATTACCCCCGTTATGATTCACATTAATATATCGCAAACGACATTCTACTTTACTGTGGGGTTAAAGTAGATAATGAATAGAAATGGACCCAATATACTGTCCTGTATCACACCAAAGTAATGAACCTCTCGTCCGACATAATATGTCATAACGAAAGCTCGAAACTATGGGTATAAGCCCAACTTGACGTCTTTAGTAGCTATTTTCAAGACAGGAAGCAGATAGGTGAAGAACCTTCGGTATATTACACTGCACTTCCTTCATATGAATAAGAACTATCTGCTTCCTGTCTTGAAAATAGCCCCTAAAGACGTCAAGTTGGACTTACACCGATAGTTTCGAGCTTTCGTAACAGGAGTTCATGTACCACGCAATCAAATGCCTTGTATAAATCCAGGAACAATCCCGTCGGTATATCACTGTGATTTAATCTTTTCAGAACAGTCTGGGTGAACTCAATAATTGGCGCCTCAGTAACCCTTGTTGGGTTGAATTTAAAAGGTGGAATCTGAGGGGATACTGGAGCATTCCATTCGATAGAATTGTCTCGAATAGTTTGGAAAAAAGGGGGAAATTCCTGTGGCAGGAGCTTTGGCGGTCTTGTTCAATTTTTGACAAACCATATATGCGAAAGTATTGGTTTCTCAGAGTTGGGAATGATATCAATGGATTCTTATTTTAGAACTGTATCATGAAAGAAATTCAAATTATAGTTTATTTATCAGGATTAAATGAGCAATCTGCAATGATTTAATCTCATGGAATGGTTTGTTGCAACTTACACTCGGTGCATAGTTTGCACAACTCGAAATACCTAAGGCCACGTCCGGACAGGAAGGTGGCTTGCTTAGCGCCTAGAAGCTTGCATTCTGGCTACTTGCTAGGATACGTCATTTCCTTGTCAGCACGTTGACGATATGTCACAAAAATTGCTAAGCGACTAGCTAGGCGCTAAGCGTGTAGTGCGGCCGTTCGCGAAAGTTCTAAAACGTTCGTTTTTCTAAGTTACTCGCTAGGTGACTCGCTTGGCTCTAGGCGCTAAGCAAGCCGCTTGTCTGTGCGGACGTGACCTAAGGAAAGTATCATCATCATCGAAATGTCTAGAGCAAGGCTGGAGACAATCATAGCAGATTGTCCATTTATTCCTGATATTTGAATAGGTATAGGCTGACGAACAAATTATTTCAATAGTTCAAAATATATTAAACAAATTGGTTCAAGCACTGACGTGAAGTCAGAAGCTTCTACGCGTATGTTCTCTTGTCCAGTCTCCTGTATTGGACACTCTTGATCGAATTTACCATGGTGAATTCTATTGTTTGTTCTCCTGTATTGGACACTCCGAATTTACCATGGTAAATTCGATTAAGAGTGTCCAATACAGGAGATTGGACAATAGCTTCTGACTGCATGTTAGTGCTTGAAACAATTTTTTTTTCGTGAAGTCAGGAGTTTTTGCGCGTATGTTCTATTGTCCATTCTCCTGTATTGAACACTCTTAATCGAATTTACCATGGTGAATTCTATTGTCTGTTCTCCTGTATTGGACACTCTTAATCGAATTCTGCCATGGTAAATTCGATTAAGAGTGTATAATACAGGAGAACAGACAATAGAATTCACCATGGTAAATTCCATTAAGAGTGTCCAATACAGGAGAATGGACAATAGAACATACGCGCAAAAGCTCCTGACATCACGTCAGTGCTTGAACCAAGTTTTGGATTCCCGTTCCTGACTAAACTTTCACTCCGATTTCAAGGAAAACTTCATTCTAATTTCACTCAGAGATAATATTTCAACATGATGCTCGTTCTTAACCGACAATCCCTATTAATTAATTGCTTAATTAACTTAATTAACTAGAGAACCTGGACCAATTCAGTATCACCTTCTTTACATAGTATGGTAGACGCGTTCCTGGAAAGACCAATTTTAGATTCGTAAATTGAAATTTCATACTACTTCAGAATGAAATTATTCCGGACTAGCAAATTGTACTGTCAATATAATATCAGTCTGAGATCCCACCCTTAGGTTCGAGAAGAGATCGCTGGGAAGAAATGCACCTGTAAACCATGCCCCAAGATGTTTTACTACCCTTGCCGGATACTCCCTATCACCATATTTCCGTTGATGTAGGCTGAGGGTAGGAAGTTGCCGATTTGGCGAAATAATAATGAATATAGATATCGATGTTTGCTAACCTTATTCCCTCATTAGTAACAATAACTGTCATTTATTGACTAAAGTCCTTCGGCCTATCCTCATTAGCATTTACCCTGAATTTACAGGTTTGAGAGT
Source organism: Halyzia sedecimguttata (assembly GCA_937662695.2). Taxonomy (NCBI): domain Eukaryota; kingdom Metazoa; phylum Arthropoda; class Insecta; order Coleoptera; family Coccinellidae; genus Halyzia; species Halyzia sedecimguttata. Next base: position 98,994,969 of record OW569413.2, on the reverse strand, counting down.
TCAACTATAGCATAGACTACCAAATCTATAAATATAGAATGATCATTAAAGGATACTATAAATAGAATGACATGATATTTATATAATCTCGAACATTAAAATTTGTTTTTTATCTAACAATAAGGCATGAGTATGAAAAAAAAATGGTTCAAACCCTGTGGACAGGAGCTTTTTTGCGCTCTTGTTCAAACAGACCAATTATACAGGGTGTCCCAAAAATACCACGCGAAAGTGACACTGGAGATAGATTGGCATTAGGTCTATCAGATAACATCAACATGACCTCAATAAAATTCCGCTGGTTTTCGAGATATCACCACTGTTGCGTCCCATGACTTCACATGTTGGGAAGCGCTCATTTGTATTTCTAAACAAAGCAGCTCGCTTGTAAAACTTAAATGTTTTGGGTTAACTGGTTTATTTTTGCATGGGTGGTCTCACCCTTGAAATTAATATTTTCCACGGAAAGATAATTGCAAGTAAAATATCTTGTAATACTTCAACCCTTGTAGAAGTATTAATGACCTATTTCCTGTGAAATATTGATAAAATGCATACAACAACTAACACATTGCCAGAGCTGTGAGTCCTTTGTCTAGATTCTAACCCATACAAAAATCTAGAATTTTCCGATTAGATCGCCACGGCTTTGGCTATTCTCTAAATCGAGGGCGTAGATTCCGAATCTGTAATTAGTTTTTCCGTATCTCGATTAATTTTGGTAATATGGCGAAAAATCCGACTGATTAGTCGATTTTCCGGAGGTAGAGCCAGAAATTGCGACTTTCTTCGTCATTGCTCCGAAACTAATCGAGATACGGAAAATCTAATTACAGATTCGTGATCTGCGTACCCGATTTAGTGAACAACCAAAGCCGCGTCGACCTAATCGGAAAATTGTAGATTTTTGTATGTGTTGGATACTAGAGAAAACTTTTTGGCGTTTGACGGATTCGCTCATTACCTAATATTTTCCGAACGGATAGAGATACAGAAAAAATAGATACATAAATCTAAACGTTGTCCACCGACCAATCATCGGGGAAAATTTGGATATCGAGATGTGAAAATCATAGATTTCGAACGGGAAAGAAGAATTTTCCTTCGATTCCGGGTCAAAAATATTTCTAAGTGCCGACCCAAAAAATTTTTTTCATGGTATATCGATACGGAGCTCGTGTCTAATTAAATCGAGGTCGCTGATCACGAATATGTAATTAGTTTTACCCTAAGTGGTGTACTTTGGGAAAATTTTCACTTAAAGTGAAAAAATTGACGAAAATAGGTCAATTTTGGAACTTTCCACCGCCCAAAATAATCGGACTAGGGTGTTGCTGATTTTTTACGTCATATTTGGATCCTTTATCTATCGAATCATCCGAACAATAAATGTCCAGGTCGTACGCTTCGGAAATTATGATTTTTTTTCCCGAGGGTCTATTTTTCGGAAAATTCTTTCCGCGATATTTCCTCGGAAAATTTTTGTAATAAATATCTGATGGTAGATTCGGAATCTACGGCCCCGAATCTATACGAATAAATACCCGTTTCATAGTTTTGCGTCAAAAAATTTTTCTCGAAAAATGGGATTTTTTTAAGGCTAATGTATTAAAAAATTGCCAAAATTCGACCGGTCTCCGATTTCGATGCAAATTACGTCATTTACTAATTCGGGACCGTAGATTACGAATATACGATCGGATTTTTCATTACAGAATTTTCCGCGGAAATACCGCGAAATGAATTTTCCGAAAAATAGACCCTTGGGAAAAAAATCATAATTTCCGAATAGTACGGCCTGGACATTTTCTGTTTGGATTATTCAGTAGATAAAGGATCCATATATGAGGGCAAAAATCAACAACACCTTACTCCGATTTTTTTGGGCAGTGTGAACTTCCAAAATTGACCTATTTTCGTCCATTTATTCACTCTAAGTGAAAATTTTCCCAAAGTACGCCACTTAGGGAAAAACTAATTGCATATTCGTGATCAGCGACCTCGATTCAACTAGACACGAGCTCCGTATCGATATACCATGAAAAAAATTTTTGGGTCGGCACTTAAAAATATTTTTGACCCGGAATCGAAGGAAAATTCTTCTTTCCCCTCTGAAATCTATGATTTTCACATCTCGATATCCAAATTTTCCCCGATGATTGGTCGGTGGACGACGTTTAGATTTATGTATCTATTTCCTCTGCATCTCTATCCGTTCGGAAGCCGATAAGGGTTTTGGTTTTTTTTAATAAGTAGCAATTCTGGTTCTGATTAAAAAAAATTGGTAGTGTTGTATCATTTTGAAAAGGGCATGAAATGGACCAGTTTTTGCGATTATTTCTCAATTCAGTCTGATCTAATTTTTTTTCACAGCAGTCAGTCAAACTTAAGTTAACGTTTTAACTTCGGCATAAAATACAACAAGTTAGACATGTTTTGAAGGATGTTGTTCTAGTTGTCGGTGAAGTTATTACTTCATTGTTTAAAGCAACTATTCAGGGTAGCCTAGGTAAAAAAAAACATGAGTTTGAAGTAATTTCTAGCAATGCTAGGCGATAAAAGACGGAAAACTGGAGATTTTTAAAAAATACACAAAAGTGGTGATATCTCGAAAACCAGCGGACTTTTACTGAGGTCATGTTGATGCTATCTGATAGACCTAATGCCAATCTATCTCCGGTGTCACTTTCGCGTGGTATTTTTGGGACACCCTGTATATCTGAAAGTATTGGTTTCTCAGAGTTGGGAATTATATCAATGGATTCCTATGATAGAACTGCATCATTAAAGAAATAAAGTTTAAAAAAAGTGTCGTTTAAAAAAAATGGTTCAAAAATTATCTTAAAAAAAAATAACAATCTACAATGATTTAATGCTTCAAAAATTGTCATTAAATTTGTTTATCAAGATTGAATGAGCAATCTGCAATGATTTAACCTCGTGGAATGGGTTGTTGTAACTTACATTCGGTGCATAGTTTTCACAACTCGAAATACCTAAGGAAATATATATCGAAATGTCTAGAGCAAGGCTGGAGACACTCATGGCAGATTGTCCATTTATTCCTAATATTTGAATAGGTAGTGGATTACGAACAAATTATTTTAATAGTTCAAAATATATTAATAAAATACTATCCTCTTCGTAATTCAAACTTTGATAGTTCATACCACTAACACATTCTTTTCTGTATTATGAACCTTAACTCAAGAAAAAATGATTGATACACAAATGTAGATCCATATTTCAGTATTTTTTTGCTAGTAACATTATGAAAATACTGTATATAGGAACATGTCTCACTACTTAAGGAAGTAAAAGGTATATAATCTCAGTGGTCAACGAACAGTAATTTCTTTTGATGATTCCATTATGTCCTTTTTTCCTATTGCCTATTGCTAAAGAACAGCAAAATGAAATCATCAAATGAAATTACTGTTCGTTGACCACCGAGGTTAATATTACCTTTTACTTCCTTAAGTAGTGAAACAAGTTCTCAAATACAGTATTTTCATAATGTTTGTACCAAAAAAATGCTGAAATATTGATCTACATTTGTGTATCAAATATTCTTTCTTGAGATAAGGTTCATAATACAGAATGAATGAGTTAGTGGTATGAACTATTAAATTATGAAAAGAGGATTGTATTTTATTGATATATTGAAATCTTGATAAATAAACTATTAGGTAGGTATGTATTTGAAATTAATTTATTTTATAGTGCAGTTCTATCATAAGAATACATTGATATCATTCCCGACTCTGAGAATGGTTCGGAGATATGGTTGGTCAAAAATTGAACAAGAGCGCGACGGCTCTGGCCACAGGGCTTGCCCCCTTTTTGGCGCTCTTGCTCCTCGGAACAGAGTGCTTATCAATTTGCCCAAATGTCTGTAATTTTCGAATTTTTGGCTGAAAATGGTCTTAAACGATTTGGTTCGACTCACCGATCAAGAATCCGTGGTCGAAATCAATTATGTCTGGCCGTAGGCACGATAACTCTCGAACGAAAGGAGGTAGAGGATTGAAATTTGCAGAGTAGGTTTGTAGCGTAAATATCTCGGACGAGTTTGTTAACGGGCAAAATCCACCTAGCTGTTTCGGAGTTATGGCCCTTTTCAGTAAAAACATTTTTTATGAATATTTCCGAAACTGATCACTCGATCTATCTGAAATTATCTTCAAATTGTAGAATGATGACCGGGTTGCAATAAGGTAAAAATTTTTTTTTTATTCTCAAATTTCGTTTCTACAATAACTCTCGAACAGAATGAGGTAGGCAGTTGAAATTTTCAGAGTAGGTTTGAGAGATAATTATCTCAGTTGAGTTAGTTACTGGGCAAAATTGGCCTGATGATTTCAGAGAAACGAAAAAACAAATTTTGTCTTACAACACAAATTTCTAATTTAATTCCTGTAAGATGCAGTTCCACCATAAAAATCCATTGATATAATTTTCAACTCTAACAAGCTAATACCTTCGGAGATATGATTTTTCGAAATTTCAATAATGAATCGTATTTCTACGTTTTCACAGAATGATATAAATATTCTATGTATGAATTGTCATAATGTCAACTCATTTTCCTGAAACATGACATTGTCTAATTCATTCTATGTACTTCTCCATGTACTTCTTATGTTTTCATAGAATGCTGTACTTAATTATTTTATCTATGAATTATTATATGATCTGTGTTCTTACATGTCATCTTATTTTCCTATGAGAGATAAATGTCAAAATTATTTCTGGTACACCTCTTGTTCTAGTTTTTTTATAAGATAATTTTTGAAGCTTTTTTCTTAAACAACATTTTTTTTAGATTTAATTTCTTTCATGATGCATTTCTATCATAGGAATCCATTGATGTAATTCCCAACTCTGAGAAAGCAATACTTTCGGAGATATAATTTGTATGTTTGAACAAGAGCGCCATAAAGCTCCTGTACACAGGGTTTGAACCAATTTTTTTAATAGAATGTATATTTTAATTAAAAACTGACGTTTATTCGATGATTATGAGTGGCGGTTGAAACCCCAGGCATAAACCTAATATTATAAATATATAAACCACAATTCCAACGTAATTGGCACACGAGCAAACACCACACTATTTGATTCAGACGAAATATAATACAAAATGCTAGCTTTTCTCATCTACGTTTTCCTGGCGAAAGCAATTTGCGGCTTTCTCTTGCTTATTGACAAGTGCTTCGAGCATTTTGAAAACATGGTTTTCCGATGGTGAATACTTCATGAATCTCGATGTTGCTCTACCTTTGGCATTCATATATTTTTATGAAATTTCTTTTGAGGGATGTATTTCGACACTATGAAATATGAAAATGGTCGGAATAGAGTCACATACCTTAGGGAGCGTACAAATATGAAGCCTGAAGATGGATTTTCAGATCTGAACAAGACTTTCATGTCGTATTATTCACCACGAATGATACTGTTTTTGGCGCTCTTGTTCCTCGGAACAGATTGCTTATCAATTTACCCAAATGTCTGTGATTTTCGAATTTTTGACTTAAAATGGTCTTAAACGTTTAAGTTGGACTTACTAATCAAGAATCCGTGGTTAAAATCTATTCTGTCCGGCCATCCATCCGTTAAAACGATAACTGTCGAACGGATTGAGCTAGACCGTTGAAATTTTCAGAGTAGTTTTTTGGGAGATAAATATCTAGGTTAAGTTCGTTACTGGCAAAAAAAAAATATTTTACAAGCCGAATTTCAAGTAATTTTTTTTTAAGATGCAGTTTCACTATAATAATCAATTGATATCATTCCCAACTCTAACAAACTTATACTTTCGCAGATATGATTTTTCAAAATTTGATTAATTCTGTGTTATATACACAGAATTAATCAGAAAAATGTTGACGAAGAAACAATTTAGAAAAACAATTAGTTTAGTTTTTCCAGTAATTAAGGATAAAAATAAAATATTCAATAGCTTAACATATTTTGGTACACAGAGTCAACAGCTTAAAAGGTTTCTTCAAAACCAACAGGTGAACAATCATTTCGGACAAACAATAACCTCGCCAAACTCATAAAGAACAATAAATCAAGAAGGAATAAAGAAGATAAATCCGGTCTTTATCAATTAAATTGCGGGAGTTGTGACGAATCATATATAGGAAAAACTGGTAGAAATTTTGGCATAGGAATAAAGGAACATAATTTAATTTTTTTTTTCAAATTATTCGAATCATTTAGCAGAAGGACATAAGTTTAACCCGGATTTGAAAATTCTACACAATTTGAATAAAGATGCGCAACTCAATTACTGGGAAATGGTGGAAATAAATAGAGAAAAACATACGGGTAATTTAGTTAATGAACAATCAGATCTAAATTTTTCACCGTTACCGAATCTATTCAAATACAAAATCAATTTATTAGGAATGAATTATTGTTAATGTGTACAAAGAACTAGCAGTGTCATATTATGTAATTAGTTTCAAATTAGATTATGGGTCCATGTCATCTAGGTATATAGGGAGATCATTACTTGTTAAGAATTTAGTATGATGTTGTCTGATGAAGTCGCTGTGTCGACGAAACGTGTCACAATATTGAATAAATTATTGTAAATCGTATATAGTTTTTCATTGATTTTTTTTTAATATGAAAGACCAAGACAAATAATGATTTCAAAAAAAAAGTTCCTTAATTAGTGGTAAAAAAAATTGTTATTTAACAAATGCGTTTTTAAGCAATAAATAATTTTTTTTTACGAACAGTTCGTTTTTAAAATCATATTTTCATCAAGGATTATGTTTAAAAAAAAAATTCAAATGATCTCTTCAACAAGGCATTTGTTTATAAAATTTTTTTAAACAATAAGAGATAAAAATTACATTTTTAAATAGCTTCTGATCATAAGAAAAAGGATCAATATTAATATTATAAAAAAAGATTTTTTCAATGTTTAATGAAGTTTTATAATTTTTCACTTAAGTTAATTGTTAATAACAAAACGAAAATAATTTTTTTTTCTTATTTTTCCAATGGGTATCTATTCTAAGACCCTTGAAAAATAGCTTCACGAAAGGAAAAAATTCTCAGATTAATAGTTAATGTTCGTGCTACAAAAAATTGTTAATTAACTAATGGATAAATAATTGATAAATCGCGATGAACATTTTTGGACTACGGATAATTGTTCATTGATCTAGCCTGCGGGAGCCTGAATTTTTACATTTTTTTATTTTCATATTTATTAAGTTTAAATAACATTTATTCAGGAAAGGTCCGAAGGGAGCAATGCTTGCGCAACCGAAGTACCCGTTTAAGGGCGTATTTTCAACTCTCTCGGAAAATTATAAAAAATGGTCCGACAGTTCCGATAATGCGGACTTTTTTTGGGAAACTTCTTTCTCTTTTTGAATATTTTTTCAAATTTGAACTGTTTCAAATAGTTTTCGAGATATTGGTGTAATAACGAACCCCCTTCTTTTTATTTCACTTAATTCTTTATAACTATTTTTGTGAGCTGCCTTAGCATTTTCTCAAGAACTATCTGCATGTCATTCCGAATCGAAATGACACCTCAATCATAATTTTCGGAGAATAAGCAAACATTTTTACCTAAAAAGCACTTGTTGACTAGACTAATAGGAAAATAACTATATTTCCACCAAGATTTGTCAATATTCCATTCCAAAAATAATATCCGTATTCTATGAGGTAATATTACAAAATCTGTCATTTCGTTCGATGTGAATTATGTTAGATGATACAATGTTACGAACTCTAGAATTTATTGAAATTTTTCATGTGTTTTAACGGAAAAGTGAGCAAGGGAACCAAATAGACGATACTAAATAATGAAAATTCAAATCATGCCATAGAAAATAAAAGATTCGGCCGATCGAATAAATTGCCAAGAGGACAGTTCCAGTATCATCCAGATTTCACATAATGCCTTTTATTGTTTTCCGGTCTGTATTGAGAGTGGTTTTTGTTGCCCTTTGAAAGCGCTAAACTCGGCGAAAATACACGGAATTTTCGTTGAACGCTTGCGGAATGTTCTATGTTCCGTGACCGGATTGGAATGGGATCATGTTGCTGGTCTTCTCGCTTATAGAATCAGAGAATTACTTTTTATGAAATATCAAGAACAATGAACTCCATTCGCTCTTTCGATGCTATAGGAGAATTTGGTGGGAAAGGGTATGTGAGTTGTGTCAGATTGAAAGGGCAGTTCTGTTGATTTTAAAGAATGAAAATAAACGAATACGTTTTAAGTATTGATCTGAGTTGAGTAACCGTGACATCCCGTAATGCTCATCATGGGTAGAATAATTATTGCAGAGAATATTGTTAAACGGTCAGTAATAGTCATAGACATAGAATAACATGGACTGGCCCTCACTTAACTTTATCACACAGTTCGTTGCGGAATACATGAGAGAGAGATATGTTATAAAGGATAGAATAAGTGGAGGCAAATACACGGTATAAAAAAATGGTGTTTTTATACCATGGGCAAATATACAAACTGGAAATTGGGATATATTGGAAAACCTCGATTTTTTTAATAGAAATATTGATTATTTTGAATGAGTATCGAAAAAGCTGAATGAATTACAGTAAGGAAATTTATGAGACTTATTTTCAGAATATAAGTGTCAGCTTAATATTCAGAAACGAGTCTCGGATTTACATTAATGAAAATGTTTTGCTTTTAACTATTTTGTCTACAAATCACGAAAACAAGGAAAGGTCAAAGGATAAAGGAAACAATCTTTTGCCAATTGCCACAGTATAAGAATATATTCATATACTGTGGTTTCGCCTTTAACTATTCTGTCTTTTTTCAATGCTGATATCAATGGTCTCTATCTCACAACCGGTCCATATTATGGTAATAGTCTATGGTTATAGTATGTGTAGCTACTAAAATATGAAAATCACCTCGGATATCATGGATGTAGGTCCACACATGTTTTGAGCGCATGTTCTGGGGAACATCGCGTTATAATTTTGCCCAAATGTCTGTATTTTCGATTTTTTTGTCGGAAATGGTCTCAAACGATTGGCTTCGACTTCATGATGAATTCGAGGTCAAATATGATTCTGTCGGGCCGTCCGTTGCCACGATAACTTTCGAACGGAAAGTGATAGTGACTTGAAATATTCAGGGTAGGTTGCGCATCCGAATGCGATATTTAAGTTCGTTAATAGGCATAATTGGAGAAATGATTTTGAAGTTATACTCATCTGAAATTTTGTTGTTATTTCCTCTATAACTCAAAATTTATAATTCTGCTCCAATTAAATCTCGGTAATTACGTGTAGAATGCCGCCGACTAATTTTTGCGGAATTTTCAATTTCATTTTACTGATTTTTTGACTATTATGAAGTCAGTATGAGCACTTTTGTTCAAATGAAAATAATTATATCATGTGGATACGCATTGCCTCTTCAGAAGGATAGACGCACAATAAATGAATGAATTTATAATTTCAAATTTATCAATGTTGTAGCGAGCATTTGAGAAGCATAATATACATTATGATACAACAATCGTTCCAAATCGTTTAATTTTCTACTGAAATCACCTTCAGAATTGAAGTTCTACAGAACACCTGTTTATCGGTTATTCGGCATTAATATTCAGGAAGTGACTATTGCAGTACACCATGAACTTGTTCCTTATTATACATGCGGGATTGCCTATAAATTTGTATGTGCTCTGAATTTACATTATCTTGGAAATAAGGGGAAAATGGAAGTTTGTTTATGGAGGCATGAATAATAATTAAAATTATATGATGAAATGTGAATGGGTCGTAGTGGTCCTTACTCAATACTAACATCAGAAATTATATACAGGGTGAGTTAGTTGTTTGCAGCAGGACTAGGTTGTACATTTTAATGCTAACATTTTCAACACCCTGTATGATAAGGAGTAAAAAAAATTTAATTTGGATACCTTGACCATTAAGCTAAGGAAAAGGTACTCTCATCCATTGTCGATAAAATGAACCGTTTTCGAAAAATAAAATAATAAAAGAAGTAATTTTTTATTTCTATTAAAAAGATCCATGAATCCGAATTTTCTTTTGTAACAAAGTGTGATACGAAAGTTATTCAAGCAACAAAAAAGGTCTAGTTTATGTTTTTGAAACCGACAAAATTTCAAAGATTCTTAAAAATGCTGTTTTGGCCCAGAAAGGCACCTTAACAAAAATTATTTTTTAGAAATGTACGCTAATTAGAAATAATCAATTAAAAACTTCATAAGTGGGTTCAACATATGCTCCGTGAACTCTGATACACTCGCAACAAGACGAAGTGGAATGCTTTACTGGCCACAACAACCCAGCATTGTTTCTTATCACATCACAATGAAATTTGATTATCTGTAAAAGTTCCTCCCTAGTATCAATCGGAGAGGAATGCAACAAGGTTTTGACATGACCCCACAGGTAAAAATCCATTGGCGTTAGGTCGGGAGGTTGTGGAGGCCAAGCAATGGGACCTCCGCTGCCTATCCAACGCTTTGGATAGACCTTATTCAGGTGATCCCGTACAGCAACGCATCATGCATAAAATACATACTTTGGCGGGTTGCAATTGGCAAATGCTCTATTAAATCCAGAAAACTTCATCATACAATCATGGCGGCAATACGCGTGGTCCAATCAAAAAATTGCCAATTATTCCTGTCGAAACATTAATTGATTGGAACTGATATTCAGAATGATGAACAAGTTTTTTATTACTTCCTAGTTACCATAGTAACGTTTGTATTCCTCTCCAGTTGATACTAGTGAATCACATTTCATTGTGATGTGATAAAAATCATATTTTTTTTCGGATTCAATAACATAAACTAAAACTTTTTTGTTGCTTGAATAACTTTCGTATCACGCTTTGTTGCAGACGAAACAAAATAAGAATTGATAGTTCTTTTTAATAGAAATAAATAATACTTCTTTTATCATTTTGTTTTTCGAAAACGGTTCATTTTATCGACAATGAACGAAAGTACCTTTTCTTCAGCTTAATGTTCAAGATATCCAAATTTGTTTTTTTTAACTCCTTATCAGGGTGTTAAAAATGTAAGCATTAAAATGTAGAACCTATTCCGCCCCTGGTAAACTAAACAAGCTAATTTAAATTTAAGGGCACTATTTTAAGAAGTTCTTACTAATGTTCATCATATCAAATTTTCATTAAATTATATTAATTTTATTCCAGTATAATGGATTTCCACTGGCGTCATTTAGAACCACGTATCTCATTAGGGAGGGCCACTAGGAAAAAAATTGATGGGAACTTGTCATCTTATTTTTTGGCGCTCAATTTGCCCTTATGTCTGTAATTTTTGGCTGAAAATCGTCTCAAACGATTTGGTTCGACTCACTGATCATGAATCCGTGGTTGAAATCGATTCTGTCCGGTCGCCCGTCCGTCCGGCTGTTAACACGATAACTCTCGAACAAAAGAAGTTCGAGGATTGAAATTTGCAGGGTAGGTTTGGAGCGTAAATATCTTGGACGAGTTGGTTAACGGGCGAAATCCACCGAGCAGTTTCGGAGTTATGGCCGTTTCTAATTAAAACCATTTTTCAGAAATATTTCCAAAACCGATATCTCGATATATCTGAAATTTAGCATCAAATTATAGAATAATGACCTTTATATGCATGCGAAGTTTTGTATTGAAAAAAATTCGAAAATTTCCGAACAGAATGAGCTAGGCAGTTGAAATAATCAGAGTAGGTTTGGGAGATAATTACACTGCTCAACAATTGATAGGGATCACTTACTTATTCTAAATTTATTTCTGAATTATTCGCTCCAAGATTATAAATTTAGTCAGATATCAGAGTATTTTCAGTTGATAATATGGTTCACTTGAGAAAAGAATGAAAAAATGGAAAGTTGGAGAGAAAAAAAGACTTTATTAGGAACACTCAAAATTCTGTGTTTGAATAACATAAAAATTTTATGATGACACCACAAGATGGCTGAAGTTTCGGTTAAGCTAGTACCTAGTTGGCCCTCCACGAGCTCGTCTCAAGCATTCTACCCTACGAGGCATACTTTCAATCAAACGATTTATAAAATTTTGGGGCAAATTCGTCCAAATATCCCGTAAAGCGTTAGAAAGGTCCTCCAGGTTATATATCGGTTGTTCTAAGGTTGACAATTGTCTAGACATCTCAGACCAGACATGTTCGATGCAATTCATGTCTGGAGAGCGAGCTGGCCAGTCCATCCTATCAATAGCATGAGTTTTTAGCGCTTCATTAACCAGACGACTACGGTGTGGAGGGGCATTATCGTCAATTAAAATGAAATTCTCGCCCAAGGCAGCCGCAAACGGAACAATTATGGGTTCAATAATCATATGGTGATATCTCTGGCTGGTCATTGTGGTGTTCTGCAGAACAACCAACTCTGTGCGTTGGTTCAAACAAATGCCTCCCCATACACATATAGAACCTCCGCCAAAAGCTGTTGTGGGTACCATAAACTGTTCTGCATACCTTCGACCTCTTTCCCTCCAAGCAAGAATACGTCCATCGGAGTTGACCAAACGAAATCTAGACTCATCCGTAAATAAACATCGGCTCCAATCTTCAACTGTCCAATTGCGGTGCTCCTCAGCCCATTGCCGTCGATGAACCCGGTGTTCCCTATTCAAACGGGGATGTTGTACCCTCCTACGTGCTCTCAAACCACGAACATGTAGTCGTCGTCTTACAGTCTGGTTCGAAATTAGAACTCCTGTTGCAACTCTCAGTGATCTATTGAGCCGCGACGCCGGGTAAGTGGGATTTCTCCTAGCATTGAGGACCAAAAGACGATCTTGGGCAGCTGTTGTACTGCGCTGCCGACCTCCCCCATGAACATAAGCTACTGAGTCGTTTTGGATGAACCTATTCCAAGCCCGACTCACGACACTTTGCGAAACATTCAACCGCCGGGACACTTCTCGCTGGGACAAACCTTCCTGTATCCACAGTATGATTTGGTCCAGTTGCACAGGAGCCAAACGTCTTCTCGGCATGACTGATAAGCTAATATTGTTCTCATTTCTTCAATTATTGTCACCTTATGTGTTTGAACGAGAGAAAAAAACAGATTTAATAACAAATACCACATTGCTTTTCACTCCACATGTAACAGCCTACAGATAATAATCGATTTTGTGAACAAGAGCCGATGAAGTGAGGAAAAATTTGATATAATCAACTCAAAACATCTTAATTTTTCCTTAGAGAACATATAATGTACAGATATTCACGAGATAACTTGAAAAAAATACAAATGAAGAGAAGTTCATAAGTGATCCCTAGCAATTGTTGATCAGTGTATCTTGGTTAAGATGGTTTCGGAGTACCGAAGAAAAATTTTTTTTTACATTACAAATTTCAATTTAATTTTTTTTAAGATGTTTCACCATAAAAATCGATTGATATCATTTTCAACTCTAAGAAGCTGATACTTTCGGAGATATGATTTTTCAAAATTTCTATAATGAATCATACTTCTATGTTTTCACAGAATGCTCTACTTAATTATTCTATCTATGAATATTATATGATCTGTTTTCTTACATGTCATCTTATTTTTCCATGAGAGATTAATGTCAATTCTGATTCGTTATTCTTGATATAAAATACACCTCCTGTTTTAGAAAACAAAGTATGCTTGAATGCAAAATGACCAATGAAATAACCTCAGCTATTGTAGAATTATGAGGATGATATAATATTATACTTTTAAGGTGATAATATGAAATTGGGTTCAGAATATCTCCATTAAAAACAAAACTACAATATTGTATAAGTTTTAATTGATATAATGTTATTTTCAGAGTAGATTTGAGGAATGCATATCTCGGATAAGTTATTGGCGAGAATCGGTCTGTTTGAATTTAATTTCTTTCATGATGCAGTTCTATCGTAAGAATCCATTTACATCATTCCCATAGACCAATAATTTCGGAGATATGATTTGTCAAAGTCCATATAGGGTTTTCCCACATTTTATGTTTTATCTGAATCCGAGAGATTTCCTACATTTTCCCAGACATCCTGTATACAGTTTTAAATTTTAATATGTTGATTATAGTGTATGAAACCACCAACTGACATGATAAGTAATATAGGGAATGCCGTCGTTTCCATCGAAACCCCATTCAGCTCTACCCATCAGTGAACAGTACAATAATACCAATTGAAATTATCTCGTTTCAGGAAATGGCTACCACCCCCATGCTGAGATCTTTCAGCACCGACTCTGCCCGCAAACGGGACTGGAAACAAAGACTGAGTCTCAGAGATTGCCACAGGAAGGAAGGGGTAAGGAAAATTACTGAATGCATTCATCATTACTCTGTTTCTATTGTTTGTGCACGTGGGACCTACATTGATATGTTGCAGTTGAATGGAATTGCCAATGGCAAGGAAGAACTTAGTCTTTTGGCGCTCTTGTTCCTCGGAACAAAGTGCTTATCAATTTGCCCAAATGTCTGTAATTTTCGACATTTTGGCTAATAATGTTCTTGAACGATTTGGTTCGACTCACCGATCAAAAATCCGTGGTCGGAATCAATTCTGTGCTGCCGGCCGTAGGCACGATAACTCTCGAAGGGAATGAGTTACACAGTTGAAATTTTCAGTGTGGGTTTGGGAGATAAATATCTCGGTTAAATTCATTATTGGGTTAAATCGGACTGATGGTTTCGGAATAGCGAAAAACAATTTTTTTTTACATTACAAATTTCAAATTCAATTTTTTTTTAAATGGAGTTTCATCATAAGAATCCATTGATGTCATTCTCAACTCTAACAATATGATTTTTCAAAATTTCAATAATACATCGTACTTCTATGTTTTCACATAATGCGCATTCTATCTGTCTGTCTTCTATCTTTGTTCACTGTTCATTCATGTCATCTTATTTGTTTATATAACTCGTACTTTGAAAATATTTTGTGTTGGAAAACAAGGTTCCACATCTTGAATTTGTGAATATACAGGGTGTCCCAAAAATACCACGCGAAAGTGACACTGGAGATAGATTGGCATTAAGTCTATCAGATAGCATCAACATGACCTCAGTAAAAGTCCGCTGGTTTTCGAGATATCACCACTTTTGTGTATTTTTTAAAAATCTCCAGTTTTCGTTCTTTTATCGCCTAGCATTGCTAGAAATTACTTCAAACTCATGTTTTTTTTACCTAGGCTATCCTGAATAGTTGCTTTAAACAATGAAGTAATAACTTCACCGACAACTAGAACAAAATCCTTCAAAAAATGTCTAACATGTTGTATTTTATGTTAAGTTAAAACGTGAACTTAAGTTTGACTGACTGCTGTGAAAAAAAATTATATCAGACTGAATTGACAAATAATCGCAAAAACTGGTCCATTTCATGCCCTTTTCAAAATGATTCAACACTACCAATTTTTTTTAATCAGAACCAGAATTGCTACTTATTAAAAAAAACCAAAACCCTTATCGGCTATCTCGCTCCCACATTCATTGTTTTGTAACATGGAAACCGGTCCGACTTTCACAGACTAGGGGTCTTCGAATAGTCTAGACCAGGGGTCACCAAATGGCGGACCGCGGTCCGGATGCGGATCGCGAACCTTTTTTTTGTGGACCATTTTTCCAGAAAACATGTATTCTTGATTAAAAAAATTCAGATAACTTTTCGTTTTATTTACTAATTATAGATATTGGATTTAGATTAACTGCTAGTCAAATTCTTATGCCATCATAATGCTATCAACGACCCGCGACAGATATACAGATTTTGTGAACGGACCTCCAATGAAACTAATTGGTGACCCCTGGGTTAGATACTAGAGAAAACTTTTTGGCGTTTGACGGATTTACTCATTTCCTAATATTTTCCGAACGGATAGAGATACAGAGGAAACAGATACATAAATCTAAACGTCGTCCACCGACCAATCATCGGGGTCAAAAATATTTCTAAGTGCCGACCCAAAAAATTTTTTTCATGGTATATCGATACGGAGCTCGTGTTTAGTTAAATCGAGGTCGCTGATCACGAATATGCAATTAGTTTTTCCCTAAGTGGTGTACTTTGGGAAAATTTTCACTTAGAGTGAAAAAATGGAAGAAAATAGGTCAATTTTGGAAGTTCACACCGCCCAAAAAAATCGGAGTAAGGTGTTGTTGATTTTTGCCCTCATATATGGATCCTTTATCTACTGAATAATCCAAACAGAAAATGTCCAGGCCGTACTATTCGGAAATTATGATTTTTTCTCCCAAGGGTCTGTTTTTCGGAAAATTCATTTCGCGGTATTTCCGCGGAAAATTCTCTAATGAAAAATCCGATCATATATTCGTAATCTACGGTCCCGAATTAGTAAATGACGTAATTTGCATCGAAATCGGAGACCGGTCGAATTTTGGCAATTTTTTAATACATTAGCCTTAAAAAAATCCCATTTTTCGAGAAAAATTTTTTTCCGCAAAACTATGAAACGGGTACTTATTCTTATAGATTCGGAGCCGTAGATTCCGAATCTACCATCAGATATTTATTACAAAAATTTTCCGAGGAAATATCGCGGAAAGAATTTTCCGAAAAATAGACCCTCGGGAAAAAAAAACCTTATTTCCGAAGCGTACGACCTGGACATTTATTGTTCGGATGATTCGATAGATAAAGGATCCAAATATGACGTAAAAAATCAGCAACACCCTACTCCGATTTTTTTGGGCGGTGGAAAGTTCCAAAATTGACCTATTTTCGTCAATTTTTTCACTTTAAGTGGAAATTTTCCCAAAGTACGCCACTTAGGGAAAAACTAATTACATATTCGTGATCAGCGACCTCGATTTAATTAGACACGAGCTCCGTATCGATATACCATGAAAACAATTTTTTGGGTCGGCACTTATAATATTTTTGACCCGGAATCGAAGGAAAATTCTTCTTTCCCGTCCGAAATCTATGATTTTCACATCTCGATATCCAAATTTTCCCCGATGATTGGTCGGTGGACGACGTTTAGATTTATGTATCTATTTTTTCTGTATCTCTATCCGTTCGGAAAATATTAGGTAATGAGCGAATCCGTCAAACGCCAAAAAGTTTTCTCTAGTATCCAACACATACAAAAATCTACAATTTTCCGATTAGGTCGACGCGGCTTTGGTTATTCACTAAATCGGGTACGCAGATCATGAATCTGTAATTAGATTTTCCGTATCTTGATTAGTTTCGGAGCAATGACGAAGAAAGTCGCAGAGGCTCTACCTCCGGAAAATGGACTAATCAGTCGGATTTTTCGCCATATTACCAAAATTAATCGAGATACGGAAAAACTAATTACAGATTCGGAATCTACGCCCTCGATTTAGAGAATAGCCAAAGCCGTGGCGATCTAATCGGAAAATTCTAGATTTTTGTATGGGTTAGAATCTAGACAAAGGACTCACAGCTCTGGCAATGTCTTAGTTGTTGTATGCATTTTATCAATATTTCACAGGAAATAGGTCATAAATACTTCTACAAGGGTTGAAGTATTACAAGATATTTTACTTGCAATTATCTTTCCGTGGCAAATATTAATTTCAAGGGTGAGACCACCCATGCAAAAATAAACCAGTTAACCCAAAACATTTAAGTTTTACAAGCGAGCTGCTTTGTTTAGAAATACAAATGAGCGCTTCCCAACATGTGAAGAAATGGGACGCAACAGTGGTGATATCTCGAAAACCAGCGGACTTTTACTGAGGTCATGTTGATGCTATCTGATAGACCTAATGCCAATCTATCTCCAGTGTCACTTTCGCTTGGTATTTTTGGGACACCCTGTATACAAGACTGTTTCGATACCAAAAATAATATTGACTGGTGGCATTTTGAACAATTTATGTGCAAATATTGGGGATGATGTTTCAGAAGATTAAGAATGGGATCATTTTAATGATGTGGTTTATGAAGGCAATAGGAATGAAGAACATAATGGAATCATCGAAAGAAATTACTGTTCGTTGACCACCGAGGTTAATATTACCTTTTACTTCCTTGAGTGGTGAGACATATTCCTATATTCAGTATGTTCATAATGTTACTAGCAAAAAAATGCTGCAATGTTGATCTTCATTTATGTATCAAATATTCTTCCTTGAGTTTAGGTTCATAATACAGAATGAATGCGTTAGTGGTATAAACTATTAAATTACGAAAAGAGGATTGTATTTTATTAATATAGGTACTTTGAACTATTAAAATAATTTGTTCGTCAGCCTATACCTATTCAGATATTAGGTATAAATGGACAATCTGCTATGATTGTCTCCAGCCTTGGTCTAGACATTTCGTTGATTCTTTCCTTAGGCATTTCGAGTTGTGAAAACTATGCACAGAGTGTAGGTTGCAACAACCTATTCCACGAAGTTGAATCATTGCAGATTGCTCATTTAATATTGATAAATAAACTATTATTTGAATTTAATTTCTTTCATGGTGCAGTTCTATTATGAGAATCCATTGATATCATTCCCAACTCTGAGAAACCAATACTTTCGGAGAAATGGTTTGTCAAAATTTCAACCTGAACGCCAAAGCTCCTGCCGCAGGGCTTTCCCCTTTTTTTACGCGTAAGTTCTGGGGACCATCGCGTTATCATTTTTCACAAATTTTCTAATTGTTTGTCGAAAATGGTCTCAAACGATTGAGTTCGACTACCTGACGAAGAATTCGAAGACAGATTTGATTCTGTGCGGCCGGCCGTCCGGCAATCTGGCCGTCCGTTGCCACTATAACTCGAGAACGGAAAGAGATAGCGACTTGAAATTTTCAGGATAGGTGGCGCGTCCCAATACGACAGACACGTTCGTTAATGAGCATAATCGGCCCAATGGTTTCCGAGTAATAATTTTGTTTTCAACGAGGTTTTCAACCAATACAAAACCGATCGAATTGAAACTGCGAGTAGTTGTAGAATACACACCTAAGGACGTTTGTAAAATTTTGTTAGAATTGTATCACTAGAAAATTATTAAAAAAAATTATTTATTACAAAATAACCTGAGAACGGAGAGAGATAGCGACTTGAAATTTTCAGTTGAGGTTGTGCATCTGAATGCGACATTTGAGTTTGTTTATAGGCATAATCGGTAAAACGGATTTGGAGATATACCTATCTGAAATTTGGTTTGTATTTCCTCAATAACTCGAATAATACAAAACCGATCCAATTCAAACATGGTTGTTAGTTGTAGAATGCCAACGCGAAAATTCTTGCGAAATTTCGTGAGGATCGTATCACTAAATCATTGAAAAAAATTCTATATATCATCAGAAACTATTCGTCCGACATCGCTGAAACTTTGCTAGAGCCTTCAGATCCTACCTCTACTGCCAAGTTTCGAGTATGAGCACGATGGGGTCTATATTGTTGGAGATCCGAGCAGCCTTGTGTGAGTTCAGTAGCTGGATGGGTGACCGTTGCCTCAATATCTTTTGAACGAAAGGAGATAGGGACTTGCAATTCTCAGGGTAGGTTGCGCATACGAATGCGAGTCTTAAGTTCGTTTTTTATTATAATCGGTCCAACGGTATCGGAGTTTTACCCACCTAGAATATTATTTTCTCGATAACTCTAAAAATGTAGACTCGATCGAATTGAAGCTTGCTAACTAGTTGTAGAATATCGACATAAGGACGTGTTTAAAATTTCGTAAGAACGTACCCGTAGAAAATTTAAAAAAAATTACGAAAACATATTTGCTCGAACCAATTTTTGTGATTGCTTGATTTCAAATCAACATGGCCGTTTAAAACTCAATATGTGAATAAGATTTGTCATTTTAATACTTTGAAATTCGCTCTCTTCACAAGAAACGGACCAGCCAGATTTCGGAGAGCAAACAGCGATTAACAACGCCTTTGAAAAACAAGGTGATGAGAGAACCGATTAACCCTTTTAACCGTGCTCTTTCACTAATTTAAAGTCAGGTCTATTGTCTTTGTGCTCGAACGAAAATACTTCCACTTGCTGGGAATTGGAAGAAATAATAGAACATCGAAAGAAGACTCCTTCGAAGTAAAAGGTCAGTTTTCCTTATACAGTGTGGAAAAGTCAAATGGAATAATTTAATTATCTTGGTTACTGTACATCTTTATCGAAAATCCCGTCAAATTTAAATTTTATTTTGTCATTCTTCTTCGTAAAAATGCAAACCCTAACTTCAACCCCCTTCGAAAGACTGGTACAACTCCCAAATGTGTTATCACATCTTTATTGCAAAAATCAAATTAAAAAAAAAATTAACAATATCAAAAACTGAAATGTAATACAAAATGTAGCAAAAAATATTACAAAACATTTCACTGAGTTTATGATTCCTAAAGATAATGTAAAACATCTTTAATATAAAATAACCGTTCATTTCATAGTTCATAATTCTGCAGTAGATATAATCCAGAATAGTACAATTTAAAACAAGTTACAGAATGGGCTCCTATTCAAACACGAGTGCGAAATTCGAAAACGAGCGACGCAGAAGCGAGTTTTCAAACGCATGAGTGTTGGAATTGCCTTCTGTAATAAGTTTTGTAAAATACTGTTGAAATTTAATGAAAAATTCGGATCATAGGTACATCCTATAGTTACTTTTGATAGTGATCATAATAAGTCCACAGTAAACTAAAACTAGAATATACTCCTTTATGAATATAGATGGATAAATAAAGATGTTGAATTCCTGACGGAAAAATTTCACTATAACGTCGTTTTTTTGGCAGAGTTTCTTGCTTTTCAGTTAGTACGGAAACAAATTCTTCCGGCAAATTTCGTTTTAGTACGTATAGTACGAGATCATAGTTCTTCCAAATATCAAAACTGTTCCCTAATTCCCCTCTAGACTATAACCTTTGAAAGGATTCTATTCAATTCTTCATTTATGAACGTACAAAATTTTCTAAAGAGATCGCAGTCAAGCAAAGACTTCAGCCACAAATCGGTCAAGAAGATTCACCTCAATATGGAAACTCACGTCAAATCAATCCAACTATCCCAATCTCACAGAATTCTAAAATCTCCTACCCATCCCCCCAAGGACTCTAGAATGTTTTATTTCATCTCATATCGGCTTAATCTACAGACTCCGCCGAGGGACCCGAATATGAATTCGAATCTACTTTGCCGCTCCGAAGAAAGGAGCCGGCGGAACTTTGGAACGGAAGTCCCCAAATTACACGGGGATGCGTCTTTAGAGACAGACAAAAGCTGCGCAATTAGGGCAACAGCGTAAAACGGATCCTCCCGTTCAAGATGTTCCAAATTTTAGGTTATTATGCATACCTGTGCGTCTTCATTTTTCCAGTTTTACCGCCGAACTGAATCCCTGCTCACTTACCCGAATTAACGAAATCCGCGTTGAAGTGGAGGGATGAGATGTGTGTGGTGCATTCTAACACCCAGATATTTCGTTGTCAGTTGAGTAATCTCTTAGATTGCACGGATTTTCTTTCCAGTAGTTGGCAAAAATAGGGTTTAAGTTTTCTAGAGCTCCTTTTTGTCATTGAGTGGCTAAGTTACGCTGATGATTGGTAACGACCATGAAACCGGTATGTATCTGCCATGAATGACACTTTCCTCTTTGGGGGAACGCTCATTTCGCTATAGTTCACCTCATCCTATGTCTAATGACGAACTTATTGATCAAGAGTACGTCCTATTTAAAACATCACCAAAACTTTCGAAATATTGGAATGCTGAGTTTGAAGAATATTTGCTCTTGGAAAGAGCATTTGCGTGTTTTTGCCATGATCATACCTGCTGTGGAAAATAATTTTTCAACAGGTACGGATGTAGCCATTAATAAATCATAATAGCCATCCTGGAAAGTGTAGGGAAGAACTTTTTCGTCTCCACCACTGTAAAATATTTTGATTCCTATTTATTATAGTTTAGTTTAGTTTTTATATTATAATATTTATTATCGTTATTCAGAATTAAGCGAGACGAGACGAGTTAACTGATAACGAGACTTAATTTTTTGGTAATTGGCGAGAGCGAGACGAGATTTTTGCGCGTATGTTCTGGGGAACATCGCGTTATAGTTTTGCCCAAATGTCTGTAACTTTAGAATTTTTTGACGAAAATGGTCTCAATCGATTTAGTTCGACTCCCCAATGAAGGATTCGAGGTCAAATTTGATTCTGTCCGTCCGGCCGTTGCCACGATAACTTGAGAACGAAAAGAGCTAGCGACTTGAAATTTTCAGGGTGGGTGGCGCATCTCAATATGACGGACAAGTTCGTTAATAGGCATAATCGGCCCAGTGGTTTCCGAGTAATAATTTTGTTTTCAACCAATATAAATCCGAACGAATTGAAACTTATATAACTTACCGTTAACACGATAACCCTCGAACTGCTTGAGCTAGACAGTTGAAATTTTTAGAGTAGATTTAGGAGATAAATATGTCTGTTAAGTTCGTTACTGACTAAAATCGGCCAATGGTTTTCGGAGTAAAAAAAAATTTTTTCTACATTACAAATTTTAAATTAATTTAAAGTTTCATCATAAGAATCTATTGATGTCATTCTTGACTCTAACAAACTAATACTTTTGGAGATACGAGTTTTCAAAATTTCAAGAATTATTCTCAATTCTATATGATTTCTTAGAATACTCTAATTATAATTTCCTGATGTATATAAATCCAACATGAGATGAGTCATAGACCTACGCTTTGAATTTAATTATGAAAATTCTTGAAAACTGACCAAATTGAAAAAGTGGGAAAGCCCTGTGGACAGGATTTTGGCGCTCTTGTTCAAACTTTGACAAATCATAACTCCGAAAGTATTGGTTTCTCCGAGTTGGGAGTGATATCAATGGATTCTTATTCATTTAATTTTATGATGCAGTTCTATAATAAGATTCCATTGATATCATTCCCAACTCTGAGAAACCAATACTTTCGGAGATTTATGGTGGGTTTCAGGAAGCTCCGATGATGAGCTTAATTGTGGATTTAATTCGATGGTTGCATAAATAAGCACTCTGTTCCGAGGAACGAGAGCGCCAAAAATTAACTGGAAATCGTCATAGAATCACACTAATTTGGCAATTAAGCACTGTCAAAGCTTTAGGAAACCCAATGTTAATTTGTCAAAGTTTAAACAAGAGTGCCAAAGCTCCTGTCCACAGGACTTTCCCTCTTTTTGGGCGCATGTTCTAGGGGAACATCGTCCTATCATTTCGTCCAAATGTCTGTAATTTTCGAATTTCGAGCTGAAAATTGGCTAATAGACTAATTCGGACTCCCTGATCACGAATCCGGTGTCAGATTTTTGGGTGCCGTACGGCCGGCCGGCCGGCCGGCCGTACTTCCGGCCGTAGGCACGATAACAGGAGCACCGAAGGTCTTATCGACTTCAAACTTTCAGGGTAGGTTACTGATCAAAATGCGACGGTTAAGTTCGTTAACGGGCAAAATCGGCCGGACGGTTTAGGAGTTATAGACATTTAAAATTTTGAGGTTATTTCCCTGATATTTCAGGAACTAAAGAAGATGTGGAATCGAAACTTGGTAGTCAGTTCGAGGATATAAACGCGCAACTTTTGGCAAAATTCTGTTATGATCGAAATGTTGGTAATTTAAAAAAAAATATTTCTTTTAATTTTTTCGAAAAAAAAATTTTTTTTTCGTGAACTATTCATCAGATTGCAACAAAAACTTGTACTAACGTCAATTGTAGTATTTTGCAACGTTGTGCAAAATTTTGGCTCTATACGATTTCAATTTCTGGAGATATAAGACAAAATGTGTCAAATTTCCTGGGTCTCTCTCAGTATTTTCATCGATTATTCTATGAACTCTTTGAATTCCACCGAAAACAAATTCAAAGACATAAACATAAAGAATCAAGTCATAGTTTAGACGTCGAAAGAAGGACGATGTTGATCGACTTGAAAAGGTACCTATTTCAAGAAATGCAATAATGAAATGCTTAATTTATGGATATAATATTATCTAAGTATTGTTGGGATCGGGCAGTTGGAAAATTTTTTAATAAAAAAATTTGTACCGACGTTAAATCAAGCATTCTACACGAGTGTGCAAAATTTCAGTTCGATACGATCTCAATTCCAGAAGATATTGCTTAAAATTCACATTCCAGCGTGTTTTGACGTTCTATGGTCACAGAAAATCGTCACAAAAATCTATTTACCTCATTTGACGGCTGTTTGTCAAATCAATTAATTCCAATAATTGATGTCAGATTTCCTACATACCAAGTTCAAACACATTTTATTATATGGAAAACACTTATTATGATCACGTTCTACAGGAATTGATACTAAATAGAAGCTAGATGAAGATTATTGTAATGGAAAATTTGTGTTCCAGAATAATATTAAGGTATTCAACATGATACTGCTTTTTTTCTTTACTGGTCAGTACGGGCCACAAGGAAGATGAACATGCGCCCAATAGCTCCTGTCCACAGGGCTTGAACCAATTTTTTTTATTACAAAATTGGCATTCAGATCAAAGCAATGAAGGTAATATTGAGGAATTCGAAAAAACATAGTACCATTACAATATCTGAAAATTGCCCAAACGTTTCAGCATATTTATCAATCAGGCATTTATTTCTTGATTAGTTTCGCCAGTTCATTAGAGTTTTCCCTCTGTAAATTTTTAAACATTTCTTTTGATATATCTACCGGCTCCGCAAAAGTTTTCAATAGAATGAATTTCCTCCTAAATTTTCTATTCCCGTCATGGAAAATCATAAAAGTCCCAATTATAACTAAAATATTAATAGGTTTTAATTAGCTCTAACTTTTCAGCCTCAGTTCAATGTTTCTCCTTAAAGTAAGCAGGTGTTAATTAGATGTGAGTTTGAAGTTACGAAAAATGCACTAATCATCGAATTTTTTCCTTGGGGGCGGTGGCACAGCAAATCCTGAGAAAATATGTCGATTTTTTTGTTGCTAAGCAGTTTAGTCTAAATGAATTGAAGAAAATATTCCTGCCACCCACCGGACAACACTTCTCCTCCTTGGCAGGGAAATAGAACTTTTCGATGATCCTCTCAATCGAAAAATGACGTTATTATTGTACGTTCGAAAATAAAATAATTTTTCTGACTAAAAGTCATATTTCCGTATTCTAACAAAGGTTGATCTTGAAAAAAAATTGATCATGCTTCTTGTATTATTTGATAAACACAGGAATTCGGACACATTCAATAATCGATAATTCGCCATCACAAAGTCATCTTTTTTGCGCTCTAGTTCCTCGGAACTGAGTGCTTATCAATTTGCCCAAATGTCTGTAATTTTCGAATTTTTCGATGAAAATGGTCTTAAACGATTTGGTTCGACTCACTGATCAAGAATCCGTGGTCGAAATTCATTCTGCCCGGCTGGCCGGCCGTAGGCACGATAACTCTCGAACGGAATGAGCTAAACAGTTGAAATTTTCAGGGTAGGTTTGGGAGATAAATATCTCGGCTGAGTTCGTTATTGGGCGAAATCGGACAGATGGTTTCGGAGTAACAAAAAAAATTTTTTTTTACATAACAAATTCCAAATTAAATTCTTTTCAATAAGCAGTTTTACCTCTAACAAGCTTATACTTTCGGAGATATGATTTTTCAAAATTTCAATAATAAATCGTATTTCTACGTTTTCACAGAATGATATAATTATTCTATGTATGAATTGTCATAATGTCACCTTATTTTCCTGAGACATGACATTGTCTAATTCCTTTCAGTAATCGAAGAATTATGAGAATAAAGTGTATTCCGAAATGTGAGCGAAGTGAGAAAAATCTCAGTTGTTAGTTCCGAAATTAGTTTTTGTCAGAAAAGTCTTACATTTCGGAACGGACCACGGATTCTTGATCAGTGAGTCGAACCAAATCGTTTCCAACCAAAAAGTCTAAAATTACAGACATTTGTGCAAATTGATAAGCACTCTGTTCCGAGGAACTGGAGCGCCAAAAACGAAATAATTCCTTCCTGTTAATTCCTTGAACCTCTATTTCATTTCCAGGATTCGAGAAGAGGGTGCACCCGCAAATGGACAAGTTTGAAACAGAATCCCAAAGGCGCGAACATCGGTCACGAACCCTTCGGGTCCAGCACGAGTGGCCATTCCACCCCGTCGACGGTCAACATGAGCCCCCTGCCTGCGGGGACTGCTGAAGGGCACAGAAAAAGTAACTGGCAGGTCATAGAACACTTCGGGTCCAAAGATAAGACCAGCCTGTCTTCGAGTTTGATGGCGGTAAGTTAGGGCATGGGGCCGGCAATATATACGAGTATAGTGGAGATTGATGTTATTTGTAACAGCGCCAGAAGGTATTTTATGGACATTGATTGTGATGTAGTGAAGCTGCTTCGTTAATTATTTCCTTGTTGGTTTAGTTTTGGTCAATAATAAATCATGAATGCCTACAACAAGAACATCACTTCATTAAACAATAAATAAAGGGAGAAACGTTTGAGCGGCAACAAATCTTCGATCTGGGCCACATATAGTCCGTCTAGAAAGTATCATGAATTTATTATTTTTCATAATTTTAGTATATTTTTTTGCGCGTATGTTCTGGGGAACATCGCGTTATAGTTTTGCCCAAATGTCTGTAACTTTCGAATTTTTTGAAAAAACTGGTCTCAAACGATTAAGTTCGACTCCCCAATGAAGAATTCGAGGTCAAATTTGATTCTGTCCGGCCGGCCGTCCGGCCGTTGCCACGATAACTTGAGAACGAAAAGAGCTAGCGACTTGAAATTTTCAGGGTAGGTGGCGCATCCCAATACGACGGACAAGTTCGTTAATGGGCATAATCGGCCCAGCGGTTTTCGAGTAATAATTTTGTTTTCAACCAATATTAATCCGATCGAATTGAAACTTGGTGGGTAGTTGTAGAATATGAACCTAAGCACGTTTGTGGAATTTTGTGCGAATCGTAAGGCTTGAAAATTTTAAAAAAATTATTAAAAAATATTTTTGTTGTCACGATAACTTGAGAACGGAATGAGATAGCGGCTTGAAATTTTCAGGTTAGGATTTGCACCAGAACGCGACATTTCAGTTTGTTTATGAGCTTAATCGACCAAACGGTTTTAGAGTTATAGCCATCTGAAATTTTCTGAAATTTGGTGGTTTTTTGTTCCTCATTAACTCGAAAAATACTGAACCGATTGAATTCAAACATAGTTATTAGTTGTAGAATGCCAACGCGAAAACGTTTGCAAAATTTGGTGAGGATAGAATTTGCAGAAAATTTTTAATAAATCATTGAAAATAAAAAAAAAATTCTATATATCAGTAACTATTCGTTTGAAATTGCTGAAATTTTGCAAGAGCCTACATAACCTAACTCTACTGCCAACTTTCAAGTTTTAATACGATCGGTTAAATATTGTTGGAGATTCGAGCATTCTTGTGTGAGTTCAGTAGATGGGTGACCGTTGCCTCGATAACTTTCGAACAAAAGGAGATAGGGACTTGCAATTTTCAGGGTAGGTTTCGTATCCGAAAGGGAGAGTTGAGTTCGTTTTTGGGCATAATCGGTCTAACGGTTCCGAGTTATACCCACCTGGAATATGATTTCCTTAATAACTCAAAAAATAAATATTCGATCGCATTGGTGCTTGGTAACTAGTAGTAGAAAATCAACATAAAGACGTGTTTAAAATTTTGTAGGAACCGTACCCCTAGAAAATTTGAAAAAAATGACGAAAAAAAAAATTTTAAGAACCGTACCCCTAGAAAATTAAAAAAAAATCACGAAAAAAAAAATTGGTTCAAGCACTGACGTGAAGTCAGAAGCTTTTGCGCGTATGTTTTATTGTCCATTCTTCTGTATTGGACACCCTTAATCGAATTTACCATGGTAAATTATGTTGTCCATTCTCTTGTATTGGCCACTTAATTCGAATTTACCATGGTAAATTCGTTTTTAGTGGCCAATACAAGAGAATGGACAACATAATTTACCATGGTAAATTCGATGTGTCCCGAATGTGACCGAATGTGTCCCGTATGCTCGTCATACCGTGTAAGAATTTTTCTGTTTGTTTTTGAATGCCAGTTTTAAATTAACTTTTTTAAAGAGAGTTGGAGTTTAGTGTTTGTTTTCGCATATCGGTATTATTATGTTCATGCAGAGAATCTTATCCTAATGTTTGTTGATTATTTCCTGAACTAGTTGATGACTTTACCCGTTTCTTTGGCCAATTAGGAAAATCACTTTTCTTTCATTCTTGAAGTTTACATTCATATGAAATAAGCGGTTGACGAGGAAATATAAGCTGGCCGTTTTATGTGACCTTTAGATAATTTCAAACCTATCCAAATCCTACCTCTGCTTTCTAATTAAAAGGTACTAATGCATTCTTAGGTACATTCTATACATAGTGAAAATATTAGAGTTGCTCAAATGACGTTAGGCTGGGGGATCTCAGCTCTCACAATAAAAGGAGATTAAGAAATATGCTGTGTGTGGGCCTCCGGCTCGTTTCGTAAACTTCACCCCCTTGATAATGAAAGACATAATACGCTCATTGAATAGTATATTATTGTCTGCGCCATTTAAACGTTTAGAATACAATTTGAGGACCAATTATATCGTTTTCAAACTAGGTGTTATCTTCATAGATCAAGCAATGTTGCTTTCCCCTTTTTGCATCAGTAACAATTTCAAATGAAAATAACTACCTAATAATTGCCTGAAATCTACTTTAGGAAATGTGTAGAACAATTCAGAGATTTACTGTTGAGATGTACTGTCAGGAAATATACAGAAAGAAGCGTGGGGGCATCACCAAGCATTAAATTAAATTTGATGAATTTGGGTAAAATTGTTTTACCAGCTTGAGTCTTGAGTAACTGCAGCCTAATATACGAAGTATATCATATAAAAATAAATTAATAATAATAATATAATATCTAATAAAATATATTTTCATAAATATATATGAATATACGCTCTATATGAATCAATTATTTTACAGGTTGGAGTATCGAGGTCACCTCCACTGAAAGAATCAAACTCAGTTCCAAATTCTAGTCCAGAACACGAAGGAACAGAAACAGAAGCTGACCTTCTCGTCTCGCACAATAGAGTGACCCAATCGACAGGATTTTCCGGGAAATTGAAGAAATTCTTGAGAAAATTTTGCGGGAATTTACAATTCAAAAACGTGCAGGTAACTAACTACTTCTATATCTTAATATATAAAATTCTACTATAAGTAGAAGTGAGTGGTGTGCCGCAGCGATCTGTCCTTGGTCCTTTGCTGTTCATCCTTTATATGTCTGATCTACCTGCAATGTTAACTTCCCAATCAGCATCCAATGCCGATGACACAAAATTATACAACAGGTCAGCCTACCACCAGGTTCTTCAGAACGATCAGGTGCTCTGACTGGCTGCTTCCACTGAATTCATCCAAATGTCGGGTGTTACCATGGTAAATTCGATACAGGAGAACATACAATAGAATTCACCATGTTAAATTCGGTTAAGAGTGTCCAATACAGGAGAATGGACAATAGAACATACGCGCAAAAGCTTCTGACTTCACGTCAGTGCTTGTTTTTACTCTACTCTAATTTTTCTGGGAGTTATGAGGTCTTGAGTTGGAATCCGTAAAACGTTCATAAATATACAGGGTGAGTCTTAAAGTTGTACATTAATTTTAACGATAAATTCCTCTCGTCTAATAAAACACTTTTTTCAATTACCTTTTTTCCAAATTAAGGTCAGCTGAAAAGTTTTAACCGTTCAAAGATTTCACAATGTGCTAATACACTCCTGTATATAAATTATTATCTATAACATTAATAGCGGACGAGAAAAGGGTACGGTAACGTGGTTTACAGCTTGATTCGGGATTCCAACACTCAGGGGCGGATGCATAAATGTAGTGAAATTTCTGGAGTGTCCAATTTTATAACATTCAATGAAGAATATCTCGAAAACGGTGCGTTTATGGAGGAATAATGAAGAATAATTTAAGGTTTTAAAACGAGTGAGTATTCTTGAAATGACGCAATAAAAACTTTATCTGCTTTCTTTATGGTAATTTCGTTTAGTTTTATGAATCCACGAGTCTATAACTAGAAAACTAATAGAAGTAGGACAAAAGTAATATTCGAAAAATATGTATCATGATTATAGGAAACTTCACACCAACATTCATGTTATTCGAAAGAAGGATATCAAAGCTACAAAATAAAAACTGATTTTTTTTCGAAATTTCAACAGCCTGTATCTTTTTACCTGAGTCGAATTTGGAAAAATGGTAAATGAAAAAAGTGTCTCATTTGACGATAAGAATCTATGGTTAAAATTCATGTACAACTCAAAGACTCACCCGGTATAGTACTCTGAAAAACATCGTTCTGTCTAAACCGGTTTATCGATCAATAAGAGATTTTTAGGATCTATTCAATATGCATTGATCTGTTATGAGCAAGAATAATTATTCTGTGCGATGGATACTTGAGGAATAACGACATTTTGAACATAAGCATAGTATGTAGACGAAAATCTCTAAAAAATATATTGTCAACTCTAAATTAGTTGTATCATGTCATAAATATTAAATTCTACGTACCATGCCGATCCAGAAAAAGGTATCGTTCATTAAAATCGGTCCAGAAGTTCGGTTTTTATAGCCGTTCTCCCTATCCGTTCCATTCTTAGTAGGTCCGCTATTTACTCAGAAAATGTGCCCTGAAAAAAATGATAGAATTTTTTTTTCTCCGTAGATCTATGATCTTTCGGTAATTTGTAGGTAAAAGGCCCACCTTTAAGAATAGGTAACTCTTATTTTTATACTATAATTTTTTTGGCAGTTATGAAGGTCAGAAGTTGATCCTCTTAAATCGGTCCTAAAAAAGTTAATTTAGTTGAAGGAGTGTCTCGTTAAAACTGGTCCATATATCAATTTGAATGTTTCTGGAATAATTCTTTATATGTTTAACTATCCTGAAGAAAAATAATCAGTCTGTGCTAAGGATATTTTCTGAATTACGACCTCCGGAACATAAGCTTCATAAAAACTAAAAAAAATCTACTTGTGTCGGTTGTCGAATTTTATCATATAACTAGCTGGCCCGGCAGACTTCGTACTGCCCTCCAACTCCAACTCCAACTCCAACTCCAACTCCAACTCCAACTCCAACTCCAACTCCAACTCCAACTCCAACTCCAACTCCAACTCCAACTCCAACTCCAACTCCAACTCCAACTCCAACTCCAACTCCAACTCCAACTCCAACTCCAACTCCAACTGCAACTCCAACTGCAACTCCAACGTGAACTCCAACTCCAACGTGAACTCCAACTCCAACGTCAATGCAAACCTCAACGCCAACGACAACTCCAACCCTAACGCCAACTCCAATTCAAATTGATCGTAGCACTATCTGTCGGGACAAACTAAAATTAAAATAGAATAATATTGAATGCGATGATAGCGCCATCCGTCGAATCTGATGTAAAACATTCCAAAATCAAAAACTCCTTACAAAAAAAAAACATCTGAATTCACAAAATTATTTATACACACTTCAAAACTCTTCAAAAAATAATTACATTTAATATTTTAATCAGCACATGAATTGAATAACAAATTAATCGTAGCACCATCTGTCGGGACAAACTAAAATTGAATGCGATGATAGCGCCGTCCGCCGGATCTAATGTAAAACATTCCAAAATCAACAACTCCTTATAAATAAGAAATTAATTGAAAAAACATTTTCCAGTAGACCAAATTGTAAATCTAAACCATTCTCGAATCTCCACGAACACACACAAAAAATTTCATCAAAATCGGTCTAGTCGAAGTTACACATCGCGTTGCAAATTGGCGGAGGTGCCAGGTATACCATCAAAGAAAGGATAATTATGGTGAGCAATGAAAACTTTGGTTCTCCCCGTCATTTTTAGTAAATCTAAACCATTCTCGAATCTCCACGAACACACACAAACAATTTCATCAAAATCGGTCCAGTCGTTTAGGAGGAGTTCAGTCACATACACACGCACACAAGAAATATATATATTAAGATATTACATTCTATTTTATTCTGGGGTTCTACTCTCATTTTATTACATTTGCTTATGAATTATGAACATTAGAGGTTCTGGATTTTAAATATTATTGTTGTTAGTTTGACTTTCTCTCCACATATTGTGAGTATTACTTGGAATTTTTCAACAGTTTTTTATTTCTAAATCATAACTTTGTTTCAGCTCATTATTGTACTTTAACTGAAGATGAACATGTATATGTTCGAAACATGTCTTAGATACTAATCTTCTTTGAGTAAAAAAATTGTGTGAAGACGACTTTGTGTTCCTTATTCCAGTATATAAGTAATGATTAAAGGATACTGTGGGAGGTATATTCATCATTAAATTGTTTCTTTCTGGGTTTTCTCTCCCAAACTCTGAAAAATATCTATAAAATAAAAGATTAATTATTTTGTGATTTGCTTCTGCGTAAGAAACACAAGATATTTGTCAGAAGCAATTAATCGAACAATGTTACCTAACAAATAAGAACGAACCAACATCATCGAGGAACAACTATATCGTTACGTTTCGGAATCTACATCAGACTCCTTCTTCAGACGCTTAACGAAAAAATCTTCAGAACTTAATGCTTAACGCTTAACGAAAATCATTAGAATTATTTTGTTGATAGTTATTCTGAAGATTTTCGTTGAGCGTCTGACGAAGGAGTTTGATATAGACTCCGAAACGTTACGATATAGTTGTTTCTTCGTTGATGTTGTTTCGTTGTTATTTGTTAGGCAACATTGTTCGATTGACTGCTTCTGACAAATATCTTGTGTTTCTTACGCAGAAGCAAATCACAAAACAATTATTTTTTTATTCTATAGATATTTTTCATAGTTTGGGAGAGAAAACCCAGAATGAAACCATTTCATCCTTAAATATATGGAGTGCAGGTGTTTACTCATGTGATCTTCGAGTGGTGACTTCAGTGGTGCCTGTCTTATCTCACTACCAACTCCTCTTTGGTCTGTGTTACTGGTGTTCCTGCTAGCTCATGATCGATGGATATGTCAGTGATACTGAGCTTCTCCAAAGCTCTCTGACCAGCCCTAAACAGGAAAGCCTCTTAGTTCCTAATATCATGATGAGCCACCATTTTCAGAAGCAGGTGTTCACTTCTCAATATCCTTATTGCCATTTCCACCGTTTGTTGATGGTGTTGGTATTCCAAACTTTGCAAACCTCTGCTCCCTGCGTTCGTGGAAGGTATATTCTTTGAATCGAGCAGTTGGGACGTAGGCTACGATTCATGTTCATCACTTTACGAGTGGTTCTGTCTAGCTCGAGAATTTTATTCGCTGTCCAGTTAACTATCCCGAATGAGTAAGTGATTATAGAGCCTGCCAAGCTGTTCGTAGCAGATACTTCATTTTCCTGGACAGCTGTGGTTTCCATATATCTCGGATCTCGTTGTTTCATCCCAAGAAATTCGTATGTTTCTTCCTCTTCGAGGTGTGGAATGCTTATTCCCTGTTCTAAGTCGATGTCTTCTCCTGTTTCTTCAGTTCTTCCTCTACTTAGATGAAAAGGAGCACATTTGTCCAAACCGAATGATATTCCTTTTCCTGAGGTGTATTCGGCAACGATATTCAACAGTTGTTTTAATGCTGCATTGGAAGAAGCGTACAGTTCCAAGTCGTCCATGTATAGGACATGTTCTCTTCTGCCTGGTGGCCCGGCCTTGTACTCTATTTCCTTGTACTCTATACCCTTTAATTGTCTTTTCCAAGCCCACAAAAGTCTTCTGGTCCAGGAGGTGTTAACCTGAAGGCACCCTATCATAACTCAATCATCAACTTTTGAAATTTTCATGAAAGTATAGCTTCGCTTAAATTTGAAAATTGTGGATCTGATCATTCTCAAGTTCCTCGGTATTCATTATGATGTTCTTAATAATACCCTTTCCAAATTAACAGGAACAAACTAAAGAGATATCAGTTGTTGAATGGTCAATTAAAAAGTATGAAATGCTACGCAGTAAAGTCGGTATCATGTGAAAAAACTTGTGATCTTGTTATTGTGCAATACTGTGCTCCAACTTTCAGCATCATTATATGAAAAGTTTCGCGAATCCACCTACTCTGGACCGTGATTATATCTCGGATACTCACGCTCGTTCCATTCTGCTGGAAGCTACTGTTGATAAAGAGCTCAGCTGTGATGACGACCTGTTACCAATTTTCTACGTTCTACGCTATAATGCAATCATTGTAAAATTGTATTTCAGTAGCGACGGACACCCAAATGTGCTTATTTCGGCAAAGCGTTCCATTTAATACGACTGAAAGCGGAAATTGGGTACGAAATCATCGTCATTATTCAATTGGACACTGAAAATATGACTTCTATCGAATTATAACGAACTAAACCGATTTGGCGTTCATATTTTTGCTTGCTTGTTCTGGGTAGCAGCGTGCAATAATTTTTCCCAAATGTCTGTAATGTTCGATGTTTTTGCTGAAAATTGTCTCAAACGATTAGGTTCCACTCACTGATGAATAATTCGAGTTCAAATTCACAAATTCAAGATACGGAACCTTGTTTTCTAACACAGAATATTTTCAAAGTACAAATTATATAAATTAATGATACCTAATATATGATAATTATATAATTAAATGAGGTGTACTGTCTAGCCCGACCACGCCGGATATTTGTTGATGGTTAAAATCAATAAATATTTCACCGTGTGTCTTGTTTTAGTCTCTTATAGGTAGATAAGATGACATGAATGAACAGTGAACACATATAGAACACAGACACATAGAATTCGCATTTTGTGAAAACATAGAAGTACGATCTGATATTGAAATTTTGTAAAATCATATCTCCGAAAGTATAACATTGTTAGAGTTGAAAATGATATCAATGGGTTTTTATGATGGATCTGCATCTTAACAAAAAATTGAATTCGAAATTTGTAATGTAAAAAATTTTGAAATTTTTTTTGCCACTTTATGGCAATCCGATCAAAACAAAACTTCGCACGCATATAAAGGTCATGATTCTACAATTTGATGCTAAATTTCAGATAGATCGAGTGATCGGTTCCGGAAATATTCATAAAAATGTTTTTATTAAAAACGGCTATAACTCCGAAACCGCTTGGTGGATTCCGCCCGTTCACGAGCCCGTCCGAGATATTCACGCTCCAAACCTACCCTCTAAATTTCAATCCTCTAACTCCTTCCGTTCGAGAGTTATCGTGCCTACGGTCGTCCGGACAGAATTGATTTCGACCACGGATTCTTGATCGGTGAGTCGAAACAAATCGCATAAGAATATTTTCATCCAAAAATACGAAAATTACAGACATTTGGGAAAATTGATAAGCACTCTGTTCCGAGGAACAAGAGCGCCAAAAATGTAGATGCGATCAAATTGAAACTTGGTAACTAGTTGTGGAAAACTGAAACAAAGACGTATGTGAAATTTCGTAAGGTGTATATCACTAGAAAATTTTAAAAAGTTATTAAAACTTATTAATAATCTCACGATAACTTGAGGTAGGGAAAAGATAGCGACTTGCAATTTCCAAGTTAGATTGGGCATTCAAATACGACATTTACCCCCGGTTTCTGGAAGGCTGATCAACACAAATCTTAACTAATCAGACATCATTCTCTTGTTAACCATCATTTGAGTTGCGCAAAGCGCAAAAACTCGGACTGATTCAACATTAACAGTTCTGTTCAACAGTTGTTCAACCAGCCTTTCAGAAACCGGGGGTTCGTTAATTGGCATGATCGGCTAAAAGGTTTTTCAGATATACCCATCTGAAATTTTGTTGTTATTTACTGAATAACTCAAAAAATACGTATCTGATCAAATTCTAAGATAGTAATTAGTTGTAGAATGCCAAGGCGCAAATTTTTGTGGGATGTCGTGAGGATCGTAAAAAGTTTTCGAAAATTATTGAAAAAAATTAAGTATCTCAGAAACTATCCGTTCGATATATCAGAAATTTAACAAACTTTACAGGCAAGTTCCAAATTTGAACATGATCGGATATCTATTGTTGGAGATCCGTGAAGCCTTGGGCGAGTTCAGTAACTGGATGGGTGACCGTTGCCACGATAATTTTCGAACGGAGATACAGATAGAGATAGGGACTCGAAATTATCAGGGTAGCTTGCATATGCAAATGGGATTTTTGGCGCTCTTATTCCTCGGACCAGAGTGCTTATCAATTTGCCCAAATGTCTGTAATTTTCGAATTTTTGGCTGAAAATGGTCTTTAACGATTTGGTTCGACTCACTGATCAAGAATCCGTGGTCAGAATTTATTCTTTCTGGTCGGCCGTAAACAGGATAACTCTCGAACGGAATGTAAAGTTCTGTTTTGTTTTTAAGATTAATTTATTTCATCATAAGAATCCATTGATATAATTTTCAACTCTAACAAGCTAATACTATTGGAGACATGATTTTTCAAAATTAAAACCTTAAATCGTAATTCTGTGATTTCACAGAATGCTGTCATCGTAAATATGAATTCGATAATCCGTGCTCATACATATCACACAGAACATACCCTAGGTATTCTATGTGTCGTCATTGTCATATTATTAGTGTTCTGTGATTGTCATCTCATAGAAAAATAGCTAAGGCATTGTCTCTGTCTCCAGATAAGAGATTTCAAACTGAGTGGGATGCCATATTTATTTCTAGTTCTATTCAAAATTCTTGATATAAAATACCTCCTCTTCTAGTCATTTGTAGAACCGCAAACGGTTCTACACAACTGAAGAGAGACTCATTTAAATGTGTATTTCTGACACACATGGACACGAAATGATGAAAACTTGATTCACGATGAAGCGGTAGACATTTCTTTAATCGTTATAAGTTTTTGTAATTCATAAAAAATATTAAGACAATACAAAATATGTATCTTCGAAACACATCGGTACCTATCCTTAACTTTTGACGTTTAATTAGGTTCCTAGTTTAGTTAGAATTATTACTCCACAGCCAGCTGTTTCATATAAGTGCAATCCATTCAATATACATAACTGCAAAGGCATATTTAAGTGAGAAGGATTATTCTCTGCCCCTTTTGCGGCATTACCCGTTTATCCTTCTCGCTTAAATATACTTCTCCGCATTAACTCCAAAGGCATATCGAATTATTGATAGCCTAAAATCCCATCAATCTCCTCATAAACTTTTCAATAAGCAGTGAACCATCTCTATAGATACTTATATTTATATTTTTCAATGCTTTCCTCTTGATAGCAACGTTTAAAATCTTCTGGGTCTGGTAATTTCATATATTCCTAATGCTTAAATGGACTAAATGGGTGAAAATGTAAGTTTCGAATTCAAATCTGGGGAAAGTTTCACGAGTGCTTTCATGACGGTGGGGTGGGGGTTCCATGCCATCCATTACTCCTCTATCATATACAAGAAGGGAGAGGGTTGTAGCCGTCGCAATCCACCTCTTCTACTTATGTCCGAATAATTAGAGGAACCGGAAACATCAATATCACTGATTGTCGTATAAAGTTCGAAACACCCCCCCCCCATTTTGGAATCCCCATTTGGAATGCGCCAACTGTTACAGTTACTTGCCGAACTAGCGTAGTGCATTTTTTTGTCAGTTTGAATTAGGACGAAATATGAGCTTTGAATATTTAGTGGGGCAAAAAGTAAAAATTTGCTTCAAACAGGGACAAAAGTCATAAAGTTTGGGCAATAACATACAGACGCATTATTCAGGATGACATAACAAAAATAAAATTGGCAAAAAATTTAGATTTGTAGAAATGGGAATTAAATAACCATCACAAAGTATAGATTTGGTCGATTTTCTTTGAATGCCTATAATTTTGAAATTACATCACCTAATTTTTTTCAAATATTTTTCTGATAACTCGAGTTCTGGGACACCCTGTATTGTTATTATAATCTTCATCAGCAATATTGATTTTTGTTTTCACGGTATTTTTGGTGCTCTTGTTCCTCGGAACAGAGTGCTTATCAATTTGCCCAAATGTCTGTAATTTTCGAATTTTTGCCTGAAAATGGTCTTAAACGATTTGGTTCGACTCACTGATCAAGAATACGTGGTCGAAATTGATTCTGTCCGGCTGGCAGCTCGTTATTGGGCAAAATCGAATCAGATGGATTCGGAGTAACAAAAAAAAAATTTTTTTGTACATTACAAATTTCAAAATAAGGTTTTCTCAAGATGCAGTTTCGCCATAGGAATCCATTGATGTCATTTTCAACTCTAACAAGCTAATACTTTCGGAGATATGATTTTTCATAATTTCAATAATAAATCGTACCTACTTCTGTGTTTTCACAGAATGCGATAATTATTCTGTCTATGAATTATTATAATATGATCTGTGTTGATACATGTCAACTTATTTTCCTGAGACATGATATGTCAAATTTTGATATTTAATGCCCATGGTTAATCCATATGATGATGGGAATGGTAATGGTAAGTTAATAATATTGAGTAACATTGAGTATCTCCAGTAAAAACAAAACTGAAATATTGGCATAAGTTTAAATAGATATAATATAATTTTCAGAGTTTATTTGAGGAAAAAACATATCGTTCATCATAGAATTGAGGAACGAATATGTCGGAGGAGTTCGTTGTTGGGTAGAATTGGTCTATTGGTCTATTGGTTTTGGACTAATAATTTTTGGCACTCTTGTTGAATTTAAATTCTTTTATGATGTGTGAATTCAAGTTCTGCTATTACGAAGTTCTATCATAAAAATCCATTGATATAATTCCCAACTCTTACCAATACTTTCGAAGATATGATTTGTCAAAGTTTGAACAAGAGTGCCAAAGCTCCTGTCCACAGGGCTTGAACCAATTTTTTTTAAGTAAATTTCTTCGTTACGATTGCCCCTCCTTGTTTTGTTACTTTTGTACCACATTCATATTTAGGCATTGAAGACTCGGTTACACTAAATTTATTATGAGTTTGACTAATTCACTACCTGCACATGTACATACAGGGTGGTCCAGATCTTAACCAAGAAATTCTAACCACGTATTCTACGTCAAAAATAAGCCCTAGTTTGTCATATAAACATATGTCGGGAAATGTTTCCTCTTTGAGATACAGGGTGTTAAATTATTAGAAAGAAAAAATGTTTTTCTTTCTTTTACTTCGAACACCTTCTTAAAATTCATAATTGAGTGTGGCTATTAACGTTCATTTTTTTGTAATCATACGTTTCGTTTATAAAGATAGTCTTATTATTATTATGTACCATATCAAATTTTAGCGATCTCCTCATGCATGAGAATGTGTTTAATTTTTTTACTCAAAAACGGTGCCTCGGATGTCAAAAACGCAAGAGAATGAATTTGCTCCATATTAAATAAGGATTTCAAGAGTAATTTTCAATGTTGGAAAAACCAGTGGCGTATCATTTTTTTGTCTGAAAATATTCAGTCTCGATGCAGTGCGGACGGCACTGGTAGAATAAACGAAAAATTATTCCATTCGAAAAGTGCTCCTTGATCCTTAAAACCTATGTCCCAAATTTATTAGAAATATTTCAGAAAGTGTAAAAGTTATTAATAAAAAACATTTTTTTTCTATAATTTAAACACCCTGTATCTCGGAGATGAAGCATTTCTCGACGAATGTTTGTATGACAAACTAGGGCTTGGTCTTGACGTAGAATACGTGGTTAAAATTTCTTGGTTAAGATTTGGACCACCCTGTATAGGTACTGGATGATTCTTCTACCGTTAGTTGCCAGTAGTAGTCGCCTAAAATCAAATGTTACAACTACCTCACCGTTACAATTGATCATTGATCTAATAATTCTTTTGTATGTTTTCCAGGTAGAGATGCTGTACCAGAGATATTTCCTCAAGATGAACCAAAGCAACATGACGAATCTACTATCCTTATTACTATTGTTGTGCGTGGTCCTGTTACTTCTAGCGACTACAGACATAATTGTGATGCATCAAAGTCCCTCGCCGTCCTGGAGAATACTAAACGCGAGTTCCAGAACCGGTTTTGATCCACTGGATAAGTCTCTGGTATTAATATCCACTTCTGGCTGCTGTATAGCCATCTACGGAGGTAAGTTTGAAATATTTAAAACTTGTTTGGGGTACTTCGTACCTCGACCACCAGGCAGGTGATCCTGCTTTATATCTGCCCGACATAAGCCATACAACCCAAAAAGAGCAACTTCTCCTCTCTG
The DNA here is from genome assembly GCA_937662695.2 of Halyzia sedecimguttata. Classification (NCBI taxonomy): domain Eukaryota; kingdom Metazoa; phylum Arthropoda; class Insecta; order Coleoptera; family Coccinellidae; genus Halyzia; species Halyzia sedecimguttata. Next base: position 98,954,651 of record OW569413.2, on the reverse strand, counting down.
CATGCGCAATCTATTCGTGGGTGAAAGGCATCTCAAAATCACACAAAACTCTGATTCTTCAACACCATTGGTTCAGGAGATATCGCAGCTTCAATCCACGCATGCGCATACCCTCACCAGGGGATTCTATGGAGGAATAGCATCCTGCAGCTCCAAACCCCAACACACTCAGACGAAAACTCCAGCAGTTAAATCATTTCTCGCCTGTTCATACACATAACGTAAATGCCCTTAAGGGGTAACATGTATTTCAAAATTAGCCCCAGAGCAACGGTACAGACACTTCAACTTGGAAACAACGCTATTTCCCCCAAACTGACTTGTCCGTGCATACAATTACTAAGAATACTCTTTTAAAACCTCACAATACCGGCTCAGCATCAGACTCATGACTCTTCCTTCTCCAATGGGTTTCATTCTACTATAATTTTTGTACGCTTTTTACCATTTTTAAAGGCTTCGACCCTGGTATATATTCCCTAGACAACGATAAAAATGTGTAGTAATATTTGAATATGAATTAATTCTTTGGCAAACAGTTAACTCTGCTGGAAATCTGATATAAGAGTGCTAAAGCCGGGAAATCTTATTGACCAGAATGCTAAAAGGCTCTCCCTATGCCGTATAATTTAATGTAACATTACAAAAGACAATATCCACACAGTATGGGGCTTTTGAATGAGAACATAACCATTCAATATTTAAATCTAAGACAAAATAAATTTTGACACCACCAGATCGGAATTCCAAATTTGATTAATAACTATTATTTTGTTTCCACTCGAGAGGAAAAACCTTTTATAGGCCCGCCCTGAGAGGGTCCGCTTCTCTCAGGAGTGTGAGACTCCAATTGTTGATTGGTTACTCACTACAGAAACTCTCGCTCGTTCCTTGGAGTAGTTCTTCGTCCTGCCCTTACAGCGTCCCTTAACAAAAGAGATGAGCTGCAAGCGGCCTTCACAGTTGATGGGACCTGATAACTCGAAGTGATCCGAGCAACACCGCCTTCTGCATTCTGTGCGTTAAATCCTCGGCCAGAGATTGGCAGGCCGGAATAATCTTCAATTCGGTCACGTAGTTCGCTCTCATTCCGCCCAGGCATCCTATGATTAGTATGACCATCCTAACCTTGTGCCTTGGATACAGGATCCCCAGTTCGAACATTAAATTTTGTATTTTTCCCTCTTCTGTTCTTCTTTCATCAGCACATTATTTTCTGTGGGGGAGGAAAATTCGACGACAAACAATTACTTCTTTGTCCAGCAAGAGTATATCTGGCTTTATGGCGTGGATCTTCCGAGTTGTTGGAATCGCATAGTTCCAGTAGATGTGAGCTCTGTCATTTTCAACAACTGCTTCAATCTCCAGAGGCACATATGGTAGCACTGGTTCTTGTCTATACCATAAACCTCTCTTAGATAGAAATAGAGAATTCGGAGTGCCGCATTGTGTTTTTCCACATATCCTGTTGGAGCATGGACTCTGCAAGCAGACAGAATGTGCACAACAGTTTCCTGTTAGCTGAGGCATGCTCTGCATGTTGTTGGGATGTCCGATTTTGTGTGACGCCCATGATTCGTAGATTGCTTTGTCATCTGTAAAACTCACAATTTTACCTTTGAATTTGAAAAATCAGAGAAGTCACATAGTTCACAAAAAGGAATAATTTCAGAAAGTCAAGTCATCGACGACTAAAGAGAAGGAGTAACTTTTAAACTCAAATCTGAGTTATGCGAGGGAAGAAAAAGCGATCTGCCTGTATTTCATTCCCTACGAAGTTTAAATACGGGACAACAATTAGGTTAATGGTAAGGATGGCAGTGCTCTAGAAACGAGAGAGAAATGTGAATAATTTACACGGCCTTTTTTGCCGAGATGTGGGGTGGGATTTTCAGATTCACGGTATTCCGTTTTGACAGTATTGTTATTGGATAATTGGAAAACGCTTGAGTTCTATGCGTTAACAGATTAAGCGGTAATTGGTTACCTCTGAGAAAACACAATGGGTTCGAATGTTAATGAGATATTGTATTATGCAGGGTATTCCCTAAGTACGTTACATAACTGTTGGAGCGTATTCTACCGCTGAAATGAATGCAACTCTGCTATACAGCGTGTTCCACGAATGATTGTACAGGCTTTCAGTGCAGATGCAGGATATTTTGGTGAGTCTAAATCAGTGTTCGGAATATGTCCTAACCATATTCGTTTGAGATACAGAATTTTTTATTTATTTTATCAAAAACTTTTAATGGGCATAACTCCTGAAAGCCTGCATGGATCTTCATGAAAATATCTGGGATTGAATATAGGCCTAAGCCTAATATTCGCTCATAATGAATTGTTGATAGTGCAGGTACGGAATGAGAAAATTATTTCATTTATTCCACATCTTGTAAAACACCCTGTGCATCAAATTTTCAAGAAGTGGATTTTTTCTCAGAATCTACAATAAATACTCTTTCAAACAAGCCACTTGGCAATGGCACACTTCGTATCAATATTTTATGAACCAATGAATATTTGGAATTTTCAATTTATAATAAAGACGGACCTGTGAATCTCCGAATGATGCGTTCATCATTCATATTGAATCAATTGAAACTCTCAGTAACACCACCCACATTTACATTACCTATGTACCTGAAAATAGAAATGAGAGAAATACTCATTTTCGCACTATTGATCTTTGAAAATTCTTTTTTCGAATAATTTAAACACAGATGTTAGCATAATTGAAGATTTTATGCCAAACAACCGAAAACTCGAATTGTTTCAAATTAAACAGGATCAAAACTGACCTGTGGAATAGGCCTACTGGGGAAACAACGTTAAAAAAAACGCGCTAAGTACACTACCTCATAAGTGGCGAGGAAACGTGTGCATATTATGACGATTACAACTTTTACAACTTTTTGAATCGTTATATCTCAAAAACGGTGGCTCGTAGAGAAAAAAGTATTAATGAATTTTTTGTAGATAGTTTTATGATCTACAATTTTTGTCTGAAGTATTTTTATGATAGAACTTACCGTTTTGCTGAAAATCGCGAAAAACTCATTTCTTGACCTTTGACCTTGAATAAAATTTTTTCCTCACAGGGGAAAGATGGGGAACTTCCAAATTTTGTGTTTAATGATATTCTAAACAATCTTACCGATTTTCAGCTTGGTGGGAATTTATGTAACTTCGAATGTCTAAATTGACCGGACTATTTCTAGACTTTCCTAGCAGCTATATGAGCGGATGGCGCAGTAAACTCTCTTAAATTCAGTTCAATATCTTATCAGTCATGGAGGAAAATGTGAACGACGCATCATCGGACGTCGGGGTAATGTAACAAGCAGAACATTTCCGGGCAGAATCAATCGAAAAAGAAGAATCGGTTTTACTGTGGGACTGTTTGTATGCGAGACAATTCTATTGAATAGGACGTCCATCGCGAGGTTGTGAATGCGTAAAATATTGACATAGGACGTCTTCAAATAATGGATTTTTATCCTTGGAGACAGACGATACTTCAGAGTAATTGAGTTCGATTGAAGATTGTGATGACTTTCTAAGTGGGTTTCCATCATCATAAAGGAGATTAAACGCTGTGAAAATTTCCCCTTGTCTCTATGCAGACGGAAAATTCACTTTCAATGCATCCTACGGAGTGGCTATAAGATTTTTATGAAATATATTGTCATTGTATATCAGTTGTCTCGTCTCGTCTCGCTTAATTCTGAATAACGATAATAAATATTATAATATATCAACGAAATGGTATAAAATAATGAATAATTTTGTAATGCTATATTTATTATGCTCTTATACAAACATATTTGTACATGTAGATATTATTTTTAATTATGAACACTGAAAATTTCAACTTTTAAATTACTCGATGATCAAGAATTGCTTGCATCACATAATTTTTCAATGATGTACGTGTTTTTGCCATGATCATACCTGCTGGGAAAATAATCTTTCAACAGGTAAGGATGTAGTCATTATCATCGGCCATCATAGAAAGTGTAGGAAGAACTTTTTCATCACTCTCCACCACGGTAAAATATTTTGATTCCTATTCGCTCTTTCTAACAGCAAATATTCTTCAAACTCAGCTTTCCAATATTTCGAAAGTTTCGTTGATGTTTTAAATAGGCTATCGATGTCGATACATTTTTTAATAGAATTGAACAATTTGGTATAGTTTTCAAAGAATACCTTCCCAGTGGGTAGATCATTGAGGGTGATCTTGGCGTATTCCTCATAACACTTTTCGTAACATTGAATAGCTCCATTTCTTTACCAGTTTTATTATACGTAGTTCCACAGATGTCTACAATAATTATTCACATCTTCACTACAAGGAGCACAAGAGAATAAATTGCTCCAGATGTTCAGATAGAGACGAAATTTTCAAAGCATTGGGATTTAGAGGCAATAAAAGTTGTCCGTTAAGTATTGAATTCATAATGGCATCCGTTTTTATGGTTGTGAATTCTATTTTTTCTTGAAAAATAATATCAATTATCGCAAGGTCAAAACGAGTTAATAATCTTCTAAAAAATCGTGTATTTCTAGAACGATCGATGCATAATATAGACAAAATATATTGGTAATTATAGTGGAAACTCTTCATATTCAATTGTTTTCTGTGGGTGTTGAAAAAAGTCGAGTCGTATATAAAACTTCATACAAAAAATTTAATGAGACCAAAAACGAGACTCTCGTGTTGCGCTGTATGTGGTCTCGGTATCGCCTATAATATTTTTGAAAACGTCTCGTCTCGCTTTTACGAGACGAGACAAGAAAAATCTCGCATCTTATCTTTATATGACGGTCCAATTTTGGCTACAAGTGTTTCAAAACTATCAGGACTCATTCTGATAAAGTGGGAAAGCTTTATACTGTACAGTATAAAGATTTGTTGACGATAATCCATTCCTCGTGAATTGATTCATCGAGTAATTCAACAATGCTTCGAAAACACCTTTGAAGAGAATCAGTGGGAGTGATATATAGAAACCCCAATATCTCGTCATCCTAGAATTCTATTTCACCGTTTCGTAGCCGAATGGGGTTCCTTTGTTGCATGAGAAACTAAAATTAGAAGGTTTCCATTCTCGTTGTTTACAACAGCATGTTTTCAGGGTTCGAGACGAAGACGTAGAACTTCGAATTGCTTACGCGCCTTCGGGCGCTGAAAGGATATCCGTTGAAAAATTAACTGAATGAAACTGTAGGAAGTTTAACGTGCATTGATTGAACATTTAGGAGGCATGATATGGACTTTGAAAGTAATTTCGCCATCTTAATGTTAGAATTATCGAAATTGTTTGATATTTCTCGATATTAATTTTCATTATCTCAAACTCTAACAGATCTTTAACTTGATTTATTTCGTCGAAAAGAAGAAAGTCGAAATAGGCCACAATTGCACGTAGCTCTACTTGCCAGGTAATCTGTCGCTATTAGTAGAAATCAGCGAGCACGGAAATATCAGAGGATTATAGAAAGATGATATAGACCACATTAGTTAGGTTAGAATCATTCGCTTGGCGGGAGATCCATATTCAAATTTTTTAACAAGGAATTTCAACTTTGAGACGAAACCACCCTATTTAAAACAGAATGTTAGAACAGAGACAACATGTATTGGGTACCTTCATCGTTAGTGCATGTTTTCATGCTATTTCCACTTTAAAATCTACTTCTATTTATTCTTAAATCAAAATTGAAACCAGTGTAGTTCGAAAGATTTCCGTATGTCGTAGATGACTTCTGTTGTGCGTCATTACAAGGGCGATTTAGGGTTATGTTATTATTTTTGACTGATTTCGAGTGAGCTAAGACATACGTCAATCGAATTTGGCGAACACTTTTATATTTATTAATTATATTGGAAATATACAATTTTGCTATGAAAACTTGATTCTAGATGGTTGAGAAAGGTTCACAGAATCTATTTCAACCGAAATAAACCTTAAGAAATTAGCCAAAGTATCTAAAAACAGGCGACAAATTCGCGTAAATTTTAGGTCCATAAGAAATGCATGGGGAATTGAGTGCTCGGATCCACGGATGGATCGTAATTCAAATTTCCCGCCTAACCTAACTAATGTGGTCTATTGGGTGAAATATATCCGTAAGTTGCTATTCGATCTTCAACAAGAGGTGTCTAATTAAAATACAAACATCAGAAGTCTAGATAATGGAGAATAAGGTGCTGTAAAAAACAAGACGAAAGCAAAGAAAAACTAAGTTGGAAAAAGAAACTCTGCAACTAGAAATCAAATGAGGTGGTACTTTGGACTTTTACGGAGAACAGGACTTCGATTTTATTGAAAATTTGGTTCCTAGCTAGGAACCACTGCTCCGTCAATCTAGAACATCGCCAGCGCTGCGGTGTTGCCGCTTATATCTAAAAGTACTAAAAACTTTGATATTTCGAATCCAACACTCTGTATATTATTGCTTTTTTTTGATCCGCCATAGCCTCTCGATTATTTCAGTATCAACTTCATCATTCCTATCTCTAGCGGTTTACGGGTAATTAATTGATTTACTTCCTTTTTTGTGCAAAACATAGCTTCAATTCAACATACATTACTTTGTTACTTGGAATCCTAGAAAGCCGAAATTTCGGATATGGATTAACAATATCCCGTGTATCAAAATTGTTTGTTTTAGTATTTCTCGGAAAAACCTATTTTGAATAACCCTGTATAATTAGAGACTTATTTCATTGAACGTAAATGATACACGGGATATTGGTAATCCATAACCGAATTTTCAGCTCTCTAGGATTCCAGGTAGGTACCGAATAATGAATGTTTAATCGAAACTATATTTTGCACAAAAAAATAAGTGAATCAATTAATTACTCGAAAACCGCTGTAGATAGGGATAATGATGTTGATAATGAATCAATCAGGAGGCTACGGCGGACCGAAAAAAGCAATAATATATAGGGTGTTCCGATTGAAATATCAAAGTTGTAAGTACCTTTTGATATAAGTGGCAACACTGCAGTGCTGAAAATATTCCAAATCGATGGAGCAGTAGTTCCTAGCCAAGGAACCAAATTTTCAATAAAATCGTACGTCCCGTTCTCCGCAAAAGTCTAGGGTGCCAACGACCGTGGCACACGCTGTATAACAGTACCTACCACAAAAAATAAGAACCCGAGGAAACAAGCTAGCTGAGGTGAAGATGCTTATCGCATAACTCATTATTCTGAAATGGAGAAAAAGCAAAACCCCATAAAACGGGATAACATTCACCATGAAATTCGGCGGATTGTTAATGAACAATAGAAACAGGAATGGTCCTATCATATTCAACTCTAACAAACTAATACTTTCGGCGATATGATATTTCAAAATTTCAATAATTATTATTCTCGATAATTCTATATGATTTCATAGAACACTATTTATAATTTGCTGATGTATGTAAATCCAACATGAGATGATTCAAAGACCTACGTTTTGAATTTAATTATGAAAATATTTGAAAACTGACGCACAGAAGCCAAATTGAAAGAGTGGGAAAGCCAAATTTTGACAAATCATAACTCCGAAAGTATTGGTTTTACTGAGTTGGGAATGATATCAATAGATTCTTATTTAATTTATTTCATTTTATGAGGTAGTTCTATCATAATAATCCATTGACATAATTCCCAACTCTGAGAAATCACTTTTGGAGGTATGATTTGTCAAAGTTTGAACAAGATCGCCAAAGCTCCTGTCCACAGGGCTTTCCCACATTTTCATAGAACACGTCCTCACACGAATTTACTATACTCGATTAAACTAATAAGTTTGTACTGACATTGTTATTTTTATGAAATCTAATTAGTGAATTTTTTTTCAGTTTTGCTGGCAGTGCTCTCGAAACCAGCCATGAATGAAGTTTATCTGATAATAATTTCGTACTTCATTTTGGTTACGTTCGTCACATTGGAGGTGAGTTCGAAATCTAATCAATTTTTCGATTCAATCCCATAAATCCTCCCCTATTGCTTGTGTTGCTCTCCCTATTCGATCCAGCCCTTCGACGTAATGCAATCAATCATAAATGTGTGACTTTCATCAGCTTACGAACGACAATGTTTCAACAATATTACGTTTATGCGATGTTGAGAATAATACTGTGTGATGATTTGCATGCAGCTGGTAGTTTTCAGATAAAAATTGTTCAATATCTCATGAATATTCACTCACGGATAGATGAAATAATGACGAACAAGGTTTATCAGAATGAAATGTTCAATCTATTTAATTCCGTGTAGATGCGTAAGCAATTCATGTAGAATGATACTATAATCGTAAGAGCCGAAGGCAGAAAAATCTTAAAAAGCACTGACATGGAGTCAGGAACTCTTGCGCGCATGTTTCATCGTCTATTTACGTGTCTCAAACGAAGTCGATCGAGCTGAAATTCGTACCTCGATTGTAAAATGGTGGCTTGAAGCTATGTGCGGAATTTCAGCGGATTAGCACGAACAGTTTCTGAAATATACAATTTTCGAAGGATTTTTTTTTTGTGATTCGATATTCACGAAATTTCGCAAAAATTAGAGCGTCAGCATTCCACAAGTAATTACCAAGTTTTAATTGGATCGAGTTTGTATATTTTGAGTTATTGAGGAAATAACAACAACATTTAAGATGGGTATAACTCCAAAACCGTTTGGCAACGGTCACCCATCCAGCTACTGTACTTGCCCAACGCTGCTCGGATCTCCAACAATATAAAAACGTTCACACTTGCCCCGATTACTAAATGGTTCCTTTCTGTGTTTTCTCTCCCAAACTCTGAAAAATAATTATAAAATAAAATTTTATTATTTTGAAGTTGATTCTGCGTTAGAAACAATAGATATATATGCCAGAAGCAATATACAGTGCGCGTCAAAATAATGGAACAAATTCATTTTCTCAGAAGAAAAATATTTGGCAACAAAATCCTGAAACACGTCAATTTTTGTTTCATTTTTACCAAATTTTTATGCATTTTTGAAGGATTTTTGTTGCACCCTGTGCCATCCCAATCAACCCTCTAAATTTTTTGAATATGGAAAGTGGGTCATGTGGTACTTTTTTGGCAAGGTGTTTTTATCTTCTTTATAGGCGTGCAGAAATTTTCAAGAAAAAAACTTTCTTTTTTGAAAAATAGTTAGTTCAAAGAGGTTTTCAGTATGTGCACTTTGTCATGGCTTATTTACTTTGAGACGATGGTACCTGATGAAATTTGTCACCGAATGAAAGTCGGCCATTACAGTTTTGTTCATGCACAACTTTCAACCCCTACAAACCCTTTAATGGAAAAAAAAGGGTGGGGGGTGTGTGAGAGGGTTGAAAGGGGTTGTGCATGAACAAAACTGTAATGGTCGACTTTCATTCGGTGACAAATTTCATCAGGTACCATCGTCTCAAAGTAAATGAGCCATGACAAAGTGCACCTACTGAAAACCTCTCTGAACTAACTATTTTTCAAAAACGAAAAATGTTTTCTTGAAAATTTCTGCACGCCTGTAAAGAAGATACAAAGACTTTGCCAAAAAAGTACCACAGGACCTACTTTCCCTATTCAAAAAATTTAGAGGGTTGATGGGGATGGCGCAAGGTGCAACAAAAATCCTTCAAAAATGCATAAAAATTTCGTAGAAGTGAAACAAATATTGACCTGTTTCAGGTTTTTGTTGCCAAATATTTTTCTTCTGAGAAAATGAATTTGTTCCTTAATTTCGACGCGCACTGTATAGAACAATGTCGAATTTCAGAATAACTGTCAACAAAACATATTTCTGAAGATTTTCGCTTGGTGTTCGATGAAGGAGTCTGATCTCCGAAACATTACAGAATTTTTATATTATCGTTGATGTTGCTTCGTTACTGTTTGTTAGGCAACATTGTTCCATATATTTATTTGGAAAAATATCTTGAGTTTTTAACGCAGAAACAAGTTCAAAAGAATTGAAAATAATTTCATCATGGAGTCCAGAGGAAAATTATTGAATGATGCGTGCAGTTTCCAAAATATCTTTTAATGATTATATTATCTATTAAAATTGCTCTGGAATTTCTTCATGAATGTCGATTCATTAACCACCTCGTACGTATAGTATACATATTCGAAATGTATAAAAATAAATTCGATTAAGAGTGTCCAATACAGGAGAATGGACAATAGAACATACGCGCAAATGTCCTGACTTCACATCAGTGCTTGAACCATTTATTTTCGTCATTTTTGCGCGTATGCTCTGGGGAACATCGCGTTATCGTTTTGCCCAAATGTCCGTAATTTTCGAATTTTTCGCCGAAAATGATCTCAAACGATTGGGTTCGACTCCCTGATCAAGAATTCGAGGTCAAATTTGATTCTGTCCGGCCGTCCGGCAGATATAGCAACTTGATATTTTCAGGGTATCCCAATAGGACGGACAAGTTCGTTAATGGGCATAATCGGCCCAATGGTTTCCGAGTAATAATTTTGTCTAGAACCAATACTAATCCGATCAAATTGAAACTTGGTGAGTAGTTGTAGAATATGAACCTAAGTACCGTTGTGAATTTTGTGAACATCTTATCGCTAGTGAATTTTAAAAAAAATTTTAAAACATATTATTCACGTCACGATAACTTGAGAAGGGAAAAAGATAGCGACTTGAAATTTTCAGGTTAGGTTGAGCCTCTGAATGCGCCATTAGGGTTTGTTTATAGTCATAATCGGCAAAATGGTTTTGGAGTTATACCTATCTGAAATTTAGTTGTTATTTCCTCAATAACTCGAAAAATACAAAACCGATCCAATTCGAACATCCTAATCGAATTTACCATGGTAAATTCGATGAAGAGTTTCCAATACAGGAGAACAGACAATAGAATTCACCATGGTTAATTCGATAAAGAGTGTCCAATACAGGAGAATGGACAATAGGACATACGCGCAAATGTCCTGACTTCACCTCAGTGCTTGAACCATTTTTTTTTCGCAATTTTTGCGCGTATGTTCTGGGGAACATCGCGTTATCGTTTTGCCCAAATGTCTGTAATTTTCAGGGTATCCCAATAGGACGAGTTCAAACTTGGAACTTGGCGGTAGAATTAGGTTCTGGAGGCTCTCACAAAATTTCAATAATTTTTTTAAAATTTTCTTGTATTACGATCCTCACGAAATTTTGAAAGAATTTGTCCATTGGCATTGTACAACAATTAACCATGTTTGAATATAATCGGTTCTGTATTTTTCGAGTTATTGCGGAAATAATAACCAAATTTCAGATGAGTATCAATCCAAAACCGTTTGGACGATTATGCCTATATATATTATGCGAATGTCACATTCAGATGTACAACCTACCCTAAAAATTTCAAGTCGCTATCTCTTTCCGTTCGCAGGTTACCGTGACATAAAAAATATTTTTTAATAATTATTTTTTTAATTGCTAGTGATACTATTCTCACGAAACTTTACAAACGTGCTAAGGTTTGTATTCTACAACTATTCATCAAGTTTTGATTCGATCGGATTGGTATTGGATGACAACAAAATTATTACTCGGGAACCATTGGGCCGATTATGCCCATTAACGAATTTGACCGTCGCTAGCTCTCTCCGTTCTCAATTTATCGTGTCAACGGACGGCCGGCTGGACAGAATGGATTTTGAAATCCAATTCTTCATGGTTGAGTCAAACGTAATCAATTGAACCAATTTCGGCAAAAAATTCGAAACTGACATTTGAGCAAAATGATAGTAGGTACGCTGTTCCCCAGAATGTGCGCGCAAAAATTGTAGTAGAATCGGGATCTCATCTAAGTACCTCCTAAAATTAATATTTTTTCCTATTCCACATCAATTCATTTACTAAACTTGTTCTCTAACATACTATAATAATTTCAGGTGTGTGTATCTTTTTTCTGCGAAGAAGAGCGTCCATTATTGGGAACGACATTTTCCCTTGTGTTCACGTACTTGACATACGCCCTGATGCCAATTAGGTTGAAAGACGCTCTTCTGGCCGGAATTATCCTAGCTCTCTCTCAAATGTTGCTAGTTTACTATGCTGGTTATTTGGTTGCGATCCCAGAGGTAAGTGAATTTCCCCTTTTATCTTCTAGCTAGACTAACCAGCTTATTTTTCGAATCCTCTTTGTCATGTTGTGGACATACTGAACGGTACGGTTACTCTCGTTTATTGTTTGAATTGTGCTTTGTGAACGATATTACGTCAAATTTGTATATTCAGTATCATCTGCTGTGTGAGAACCACCATATAAATGGTGTCTCTGCAAGAACTTGAAATTAAAAAATTAAAAATATACAGGGTGTCCCAAGTTCGTGTGCATATTAGACGTTTCTGGAGAAATGTACATATTTGGAATCTGAAAATTGGGGTTATGATATTGCTTGAAATTCTCTACAGAGCTGAAATCTTTTCGAAGCCCAACCACTTCCGGTTATACATGGAGTGAAAATAAATTTTTTTCAAGTTTTGCATTTCTGGTATGATCAAGTATTCAATGCTGAATACATTTCTGTTAAACCATTGTATTCATCCGAATAGTTTTCAAACTATCGAAAAAAAAAAACGGAAAAAAGTCAAATATGTTTAGTCAGTATTATGTTCATTTTTCTTATTTTAAAGATCCTGATTGTGAACCGTATGCACAACATCGAAGAGGAAGAATGTGGAAAGGTCATGTATCTTTTAAATTTCAGAAATATCATCACAGGGTGTTTCAAATTTTGTGTCGAAAATCGTGATCAAAAATTGGCCATAACTTCTGCTTTTCATATTAGAACCCAATTTTTTTATGTTTGCGTTGGATTCTGCGGTGAAAAATAATGATAGTTTTCTAACATGATTATACTCCCAAATAGAAAGAAAAAAAAAACTTTGAAATTATTGAATTTAGGAGCATAATCATGTTAGAAAACTATCATTATTTTTCACCGCAGAATCCAACGCAATTATTAAAAAATAGGATTCTTTTTTGAAAAACAGAATTTATGGCCAATTTTTGATCACAATTTTTGACACAAAATTTGAAACAGCCTGTGATGATATTTCTGGAATTCAAAAGATGCATGACCTTTCCACATTTTTCCTCTTCGATGTTGTAAAAACGGTTTACGTTCAGGATTTTTAGAATAAGAAAAATGAACGTAATACTGACTAAACATATTTGACTTTTTTTCCAGCTTTTTTTCGATAATTTGAAAACTATTCGAATGAATACAATGGTTTCGACAGAAATATATTCAGCATTGTATACTTGATTATACCAGGAATGCAAATATAAAAAAAAAAAATTTTTTCATCAAATTTATTTTCACTCCCTGTATATCCGAAAGTGCTTGGGCTTCGAAAATATTTGAGCTCTGTAGAGAATCTGAAGTAATAGCATAATCCCAATTTTCAGATTTCAAATATGTATAGTTCTCCAGAAACTTCTGATAGGCACTCGAACTTGGGACACCCTGTATATTTATTTAATATTTTATTAACATTTTTTCTTCATATGTATGGAGGTAGTGATGAAATTTACACATGAAACAAAATATCGGTTAAATGGCCACCGTTGCTGTGTTGGCAGGTATGCATTCTTTTGATGAAATTTGGCAGTACATTTTGCAGTACCTAAGGGCTGCTGAATTTGGCGTGCGATTTCTTCTTTGAGTTCCTCAGTTGTCTCAGGATGGTTCGAATGGATCTTACTTTTCATAAAACCTCAGAGAAAATAGTCCAAACAAGTTGAATCACAACTTCTTGGCGGCCAGTTTTGGTCTACGAAACCAAAAAAATTCTCGACCTGAAAACTTGGTTTGTAACAAAGTCATTGTTTCCCTTGTGGTGTGACAGGTAGTGCCATCATGTTGAAACCACATCCCATTTAAGTCCATTTCATCTAATACTCGCCAAAAAAAGTCTGTCAACATGGCCCGGTAACGATGACCGTCGACAGACACGGCGGCACCTTCATCATTTTGAAATAAGTACGGTCCAATTATCCCTCCTGCCTACATGGCACACCAAACTGTCACTTTTTGAGGATGTAACGGAAGTTCTTGAATGACATGTGGATTTTCATCTCCCCACATACGAGAATTATGTTTGTTGACGAAGCCGTTGAGGTGAAAATGATCCTCGTCACTAAATATGATTTTGTTGTGAAATTCATCGTCAGTTTGCAATTGTTCCAAGATTCAGCGCTATATATGATTGCAACTGTTGAGTCAGCTGGATTTTGTAAGCTTGAAGGTGAAAATCTTTATTCAATATCCGTTGAAGAGTGCTGCGATGAATGTTCAGTTCCTGGCTACGATGTCGAATGGAGGTGCTTGGTCGTGCTGCCATACTTTCCCTCACAGCTGCGATGTTTTCCGCCGATCTTTTCGGCTGATGAAGGGTAAGGTCTCTATCATCTTTGAATGAAAACGCCCGCTCAAATTTTTTGATCAAATTCTCAATAGTTGGCCGCGACGGTCGATAATTCGCCGCCGAAATGATCACGTAACTTGCGAATCGTCACAGTAAAATTTTCCCAATGTTTATAATGGATTTAAACTATTAACAAACGTTCTTCCAAGCTATAACGCACCATTTTCGTAAATTTCTTTGTTTTAGTTAAACAAACAACAAATAGGGCTGACTCAACAATTGACAGTCAAAAATGGCGCGCAATTCGAAATTCAAGTTATTGCTGAGACACTGTCCGACAACTGTCCGAACATTTGTATCTCTGCTATCAGCGGGTTCAGCGAACGGCTTTTCATTATTAAAATTTTAATTAGAACTATGTACTGGTATATAAGGGACATGAGTTTTATATTTCAATCTTTTCGTTTCTTCATTGGGGAATTTACTGTTGCTTGACCTCAGCATCATGTAGGTTTGAGTGATCAAGCATGTAGTTTTCTTGAAAGTTATTCATGCGGGCACCCACAGTATACTCATGTCCACAAAGAGAAATCTAAAGTAGGTTTGAGTTCAGGTGGAATTCTACAAGGCTCTGTGTTGGGACCACTTCTATAATAATATTATAGGTCACATTTGCAGTGAAGAAATGTCTGAGGTATTGTTTTGTTCGTATGGGGATGCTACTAAGCTATATTTTTCTTCTGATGCGAAAGATGCTGATGAGGCATTGAGAAAGATTAGCCCAGATGTTCAATATCTTACTCATTTATGCCTGTGACCACTGCCTCGAAACCAAGTCAGCCTATTGGCTACAGGCAGCTGCAGCTGCAATCTGTGTTGATTTCAGGGAGTCAATTTCGGATGAAAGGAGAAACTGTAAGAGGTACCTATGCTCTGGAGATCTCTCCAAAAACTTCCTCTGGAACTTTGACACTGTCAGATCCAAGAAGTATATGGATCTCAGTAAAAACACGCTGCACCTCCTCACTGATTTTCTCACAAGGCACTGCTGTCTTAGGAAGTATATGATGAGATTAGGGTTAGCAGAAAATGTGGAGTGAAGATTCTGTGGGGAGGAGGATGAAACTCCTGATCATCTGCTAACGGAATGCCTCCCCATCTCAAACCAACTCAAGAATACTTTGGATAAGAAATCTGCAGGAGCGAAGACGTAGCCTCCTTGAAGCCATCCCGGATATTGGAGTTCATCAGAACTCTGGAACTGGAAGGCGAGCTGTAGATGGTGGTGATATCGACAGCTTTGATGGAGGGGGTACAATAGACTTTAAGGACGTAGTGCAATGTTACCCCCAACAACAATAAACAATATTGGCTACAGGCAGCTGCAGCCGCAATCTGTGTTTTATTAACTGATGCTGTCTATAGTCGAGTCTGCAAATTGCTATGCGAGGTGGAGCTGAGGTTAGCAAGCAGGCGAGACAATATACAGTTCTTTGCCGAGGTGCATATTACATTTTTTTAGTCGACCTCTACATATTATTATGAATTTCGGAACTCTTAAATAATTTCATAATAGCAAATGACAGATACAAAGCATATGACACTTACACTTATGTTTGTATTGAACCGTATCATGCGGTATCCATGGTGACCACAGCAGACGAAAAGTGTTCGCGGAATATAAGTTATTTTGCGGCCGAAAAGTACTTGCCTTAAAAAGTAGTCGATTTTTCATTTGCATATTATTACGAAAAATGTAATTTTTCATTCAGGTCGACGAAAATATCTTTTATTTCTTCCTCAAGTTCAAGGTGAATTGAAGGAAATGATGATTCCGAATCACGTTTTTAATCCCCGAAACCCCATTACATAAATTGGAAATAAGAGCCGTGAGCTGAGTCTGTCTTTTATTCATAATTAAATGTCGTCTGGTGCTTACTGAACAGACGGGTGGCATCATTTCAGATAAGCTGCTGTCTGGCGATTCTTTTTTGTGGTAACGTGGCCGGAATTTGCACGCATTACCCCCGTGAGGTTGCTCAGAGGAAGGCGTTCCTGGAAACTCGGCAATGTATAGAGGCCAGGTTGAAGATACAGAGGGAAAATCAACAACAGGTGAGTGGATTGTTGCTTCGATGTAACGAGAATGTTAATTTTTCGACTGTAGAATTCGTTTAGGAGACAGACATATACAGGGTGTATCTGAATAATACCGAAAAAATCAAATGGGTGATTCTGTGTTGAAAATTAAGGTGAGTATTTGGTATAAAATCTTGAAAAACCTCCCCCCGGAAAAGTGACACACCTCCGAAGATTAACAAAAGCAATTGTTTTTCTTTTTGGCGCTCTTGTTCCTCGGAACAGAGTGCTTATCTTATCAATTTGCCCAATTGTTTGTAATTTTCGAATTTTTGGCTGAAAATGGTCTTTAACGATTTGGTGCGACTCACTGGTCAAGAATCCATGGTCAAAATCTGTCCGGCCGTTAACACGATAACTCTCGAACGGAATGAGCTAGACAGTTGAAATTTTCAGAGTAGGTGAAGTCAATAGGCTCACGTCCTTGGGCCAACATTATGATAGTTTCACAGGAATACGACTGCAGCAATGAAAGACTAATTTGAGCCAAGCCAACGTTTCGTCTTGATAAAGTCTGAATATATGGATGAAACGTTGGCTCAGCTCAAATTAGTCTTTCATTGCTACAGTCCTATTCCTGTGAAACAATCATAATTCCGGAGTAGGTTTAGGAGATGAATATCTCGGTTAAGTTCATTACTGGACAAAATCGGCCAAGTGGTTTCGTAGTAGCAGAGCAATTTTTTTTTACACTAAGTAATTTCATTTGGAAGTTCAACATGTCCTAAGACAGAATGAAGTTTTCCTATTGCATATTTTAGTTAGGTATGTATAGCACTTCCTGATAATTTGTCTCTGCTTCTTCAAAAGTGCTTTCGGTATTTCCAATTTCAAAGCGGAGAGTTCTTTATTATTCGAAGATAATGATCCGTCATAATATCTTGTCTAAGATGGAACATTATGTTGATTGTTGAGAGTACAAATTGGCAACGTCTCAAAGAATTGTTTTGATATTGACGATATTTCAGGAGCGCCAACCAGCCTTAGTTTAAGTTACAAAAACGTGACAGACCTAAATCAGGGCCAACCGAGAGACTTTATAATAGTGAATAGAGTATACAATGGTACGTCGAAAAAATGCACCTGTTCATAAGGCGTACTCTATTCTGATCGAGGAACTAATTTTGTTGGTGCTTGGTCAGGTAAACGAATTTGTGAATTCGCTAGATTAAAATATATAGCGTCCTCCCAGACAGAATTGGGAATTTACGGAATTGAATGAAATATTAATACTCCTTCAGTCACACACATGGGAGGATTGTGGGAGAGTAATGTTTAATTGGTAAAATAAAGGGTTTTCCAATAAGAGGTGTCATTTTGAATAGCCCGCTATTTCGGTAGATGTCACTTTTGAAGCTGTCATTTTTTGACATTTGACAAGTAGAAACTACGCCGTTAATAAAAATGGAACGATACACGCTTCAAGAACGCACTGAAATTATTAAAATTCACTATAAAAATGGTGAAAATTTGGAAGAGATGGTTCGTAAACCTCGAACATTTTTGGGTCGTCGTGAAGCACCTAGTCGGACCGCAATAAAGAAATTGGTGGAAAAATTCGAGCTGTTGGGACAAGTTTGTTATGTGAAGAATAAAACCCGTGCACGTCACTCAAGAACAGCCGAGAATATTGCTGCTGTAGCCGAAAGTGTTGAAGAAAACCCAAGTTTGTGCATTCCTCGTCGTTCTTTGGAATTAGGCATTCTACAAACGTCATTACACCGTATTTTGCATAAAGATTTGGGTCTTAAGGCTTATAAAGTTCAGTTAACACAAGAACTTAAGCCGGCCGATCATCAACAACGTCGTGTCGTTGCTGATTGGGTCGTTGAAATGCATGAATTTGATCCGGAATTCCATCGAAAAATCATCTTGAGTGATGAGGCCCATTTCCACTTCGGTGGCTTCGTAAACAAGCAAAAACGTCGCATCTGGGGCTCGGAAAACCCAAGAGTTATTGTTGAAGAGCCTCTCTAACCTCAACGTGTGACTGTTTGGTGCGATTTATGGTCCGGAGGAGTCATTGGACCTTACTTTTTCGAAAATGAGGCTGGAGCAACAGTTACGGTGAATGGATTGCTGATGATTAATGATTTTTTATGGCCGGAATTGGATGGTATTGATCTGGACAACGTTTACTTCCAACAAGAAGGCGGTACGTGCCACACAAGCAACGAAACCAGTGATCTTTTGCGGGAAAAGTTTTCGGACCGTGTTATCTCTCGAAGTGGTGATCACAATTGGCCACCGAGATCTTGTGATTTAAAACCTTGTGACTTCTTCCTCTGGGGCCACGTGAAAGAGAAGGTCTACGCCAATAGCCCAGCGTCGATTCAAGACCTCAAAGATGGAATTCGTGAGGCTATCGAGGACATAGGGCCGCCACTTTGCGACTTGGTTATGGAAAATTTCATAAGAGGATATGGTCCTGTAAGCGTGGTCGTGGTGATCATTTGCCTGATGTTATTTTCCACTATTAACGGCATAGCTTCTTCTTTATAATGAAATGAACATCCGATCATTTATATTGAAAAATGGCATTTTTTTTTGAATATCCATATAACACCTCTTATTGGAAATCCCTTTATCATATCTATAGAGTTTATGGAAATCAACTGGTAACATATGAAGAATTTAATACCGTTCACGTACGGGTGGAAGCTTTATTGAATTTTCGGCCATTATGTGGTCTGTCATCGGATTCGAATGCTCCGGAGGTAATAACTCTCGCGTATGTATGGAGGTAATTTGAAATTTCGCAGATATTTATAAACCTTTATACCGGAAATAATAGCCGTACCTATGAAGCGTAATATTAGTAATTATTGACGTACTGAATTATGTTCCTATCTAATTCAGTTCGTCAATAATTACTGATGTTGCTCTCCATCGAGTTCATGGGGTTATTTTTTTCGTTTTAAAAGGTGTATTTTCGGAAATTTAGATTTATTAAGTTGATTGTATATGTGAAAATTGAACTTGGCCATCCTGGATCCTTTTCTCCCTTTTTCCCTCCTCCCAGCCAGGAGTGTTTCGGTGCGACTAGACGAGAAATTTAGGGTTAGTCCAAAAATGTTCACAAACTAATTTACCAAACTCAGGATTCCATTTTCTTGATAAACTCCGCTGCTTTTTCATTGAGTTACTGAACACAGACATTTTGGAAAATTGATAGGCACTCAGGAGAACAAGCGCGCCAAAAATGACTCATTGGCGTGACATATTAACAAGCTGTGAATATGAGAAATCAACTCAATGTCAATATTCCTCCCCGTGACACACAGCTCCTCTTGATTATTGTAATATGTATAAACGTCTTTTTAATTTTTGCACTTGATGAGATACAGTTGAAAGCACCTACATTCCATAGGTAAATTCATTTCAACTTAAAAAAAAAATTGGTTCAAGCCCTGTGGACAGGAGCTTTTTGGCGCTCTTGTTCAAACAGACAAATTATATCTCCTTAAGTATTGGTTTCTCAGAGCTGGGAATTATATCAATGCATTCCTATGATAAAACTGCATCATGGAAGAAATTAAATTTAAAAAAAGTGTTGTTTAAAATGAAATGCTTCAAAAATTATATTTAAAAAAAAAGAGCAATCTACAATGCTTCAATGCTTTGACGATTCAAAAATTGTCAGACTCCTTCGTCAGACGCTTAATGAAAATCTTTAGAATTATTTTGTTGATAGTTATTTTGTGAAATTCAAGAATTGTCACATTCAATTCTAAAGATTTTCATTAAGCGTCTGACGAAGGAGTCTGATATAGACTCCGAAACGTTACGATATAGTTGTTTCTTCGTTGATGTTGTTTCGTTGTTGTTTGTTAGGCAACATTGTTCAATTGATTGCTTCTGGGTCGGTTTCTGAGGAATATAACATGTGGTTTATCTTTCGTTTATCTGTCCAATTCAATAGAATTCAGTAGATAAACTGAAGATAAACTCCATTCAAATGCGTCAGAAACCGGCCCTTAGTCAAATATCTTGTGTTTCTTACGCAGAAGCCAATCACAAAATAAATAATTTTTATTTTATAGATATTTTTCAGAGTTTGGGAGAGAAAACCCAAAAAAAAAACCTTTCAATAAAAAAAAATGGTTCGAGCACTGACGTGAAGTCAGGAGCTTTTGCACGTATGTTCTATAGTCCATTCTCCTGTATTGTAAATTTGATTAAGAGTGTCCAATACAGGAGAATGGAGAATAGAACATACGTGCAAAAGCTCCTGACTTCACGTCAGTGCTTGAACGAATTTTTCATCCTGTTCTATTTTACTGTTGTCCGTTCAAATGGAATTCTGCTGATTGGAAAATTTGTTTTTAGGAGCGATTGCTACTATCGGTCCTTCCTCGTCATGTAGCGATGGAGATGAAGGCCGATATTGCTGGGAAGCCTAAGAAGGAACAGTTTCATAAGATATACATTCAAAGGCATGAGAATGTTAGGTGAGCATATTTATTTTTGCGCGTATGTTCTGGGGAACATCGCGTTACCATTTTGCCCAAATGTCTGTAATTTTAGAATTTTTCGCCGAAAATAGTCTCAAACGATTGGGTTCGACTCCCTGATGAAGAATTCGAGGTCAAATTTGATTATGTCCGTTCGGCCGGCCGGCCGTTGACACGATAACTTGAGAACGGAAAGAGCTTGAAATTTGAACATGAAATTTTTAGGGTAAGTGGCGCATTCCAATACGACGGACAAGTTCGTTAATGGGCATAATAGCCCCAATGGCTTCCGAGGAATAATTTTGTTTTCAACCAATATAAATCCGATCGAATTGAAACTTGGTGAATAGTTGTAGAATACAAACATAAGCAGGTTCGTGAAATTTTGTGAGAATCGTATCATTAGAAAATTTAAAAAAAATTATTAAAAAATATTTTTTATGTTACGATAACCTGAGAACGGAAAGAGATAGCGACTTGAAATTTTCAGGTTAGGTTGTGCGTCTAAATGCAACATTCGAGTTTATTTATAAGCATAATCGGCCAAACGGTTTTGGAGTTATACCAATCTGAAATTTGGCTGTTTTTTCCTCAATAACTCGAAAAATACAAAACTTTATATGCTTTCTTTATGCTAATTTCGTTTAGTTTTATGAATCCACGAGTCCATAACTAGAAAACCAGTAGAAGTAGAAAATAACTAATATTTGGAAAATATGTATCATAGTTATAGGAAACTTTACGCCAACATTCATTTTATTCGAAAAGAGGATGTCAAAGCTACAAAATAAAAACTGATTTTTTTTCAAAATTTCAACAGCCTGTATCTTTTTACCTGAGCTGAATTTGGAAAAATGTTTAGTGAAAAAAGTGTTTCATTTGATGAGAGGAATCTTTGGTTAAAATTAATGCAGTGGTCAAAGACTCACCCTGTATAGAGAAGAAGAATCTGCTTGTGGGAGAAACCAATTTCGGAACAAGCTTCTGAGATTTTTCTCACTTCGCTCACATTTCGGAATACCCAGTTAATATTGGCTGTCAGTTTAGAAATTCTATGATATAAAGAGAACACAAGAAGTGAAAAGTGGCAATTAAAAATCCAAAGCTTACTGCGACTGTACAAACAAATTCTCAATATAAAGAGCATTCCACTTTTGATAAGTTATATTCGATGAGTGAGGAAACATATCGTGAAAACCAATATAACTAATTGGTTGGAGTTGAAAAAATATATTGCGTCTGAAAACGGCAGCAACTGTTGTGTGTATTCAGGGAACATTCATATTGATAACGAATTGATGCTCGCTCAATATAGCACTACGAATCAACATTGAGGTTCATGTGAATATAATATCTGGGTTCTCCAGCTGATATCCGTACAACGTGATTCAATATTGAATTCGTGAATGACGAGAATTTAATCAGATTGGGAACAACCTTTGCGTCCTTGTACCAGGGCGTTACGAATTCGTCCAAATGTCTGGAAATTTTGGCACTCTTGTTTCTCGGGACAGAGTGCTTATCAATTTGCCCAAATGTCTGTAATTATCGAATTTTTGGCTGAAAATGGTCTCAAATGATTTGGTTCGACTCACTGATCAAGAATCCGTGGTAGTTGGAGGATTGAATTTTTCAGGGTGAGTTTGGGGCGTTAATATCTCGGACGAGTTCGTTAATGGGCGAAATTCACCAAGCGGTTTCGGAGTTATGGCCGTTTTTAGTCAAATAATTTTTATGAATATTTCCGAAACCGACGACTCAATCTATCTGAAATTTAGCATCAAATTGTAGAATAATGGCCTTTATATGCATGCGAAGTTTCGTATTGATCGGGTTGCCGTAAAGTGTCTAAAAGTTTAAAAAATCCTTAAATTTTGTTTCCACAGTAACTCTCGAACAGAATGAGCTAGGCAGTTGAAATTTTCAGAGTAGGTTTGGGAGATAAATATCTTGGCTGAGTTCATTACTGGGCAAAATTGGCCAGATAGTTTCAGAGTAACGAAAAAAAAAAATTTTTTTTACATAACAAATTTCAAATTAATTTTTTCAAGATTCAGTGTCACCACGAAAATCCATTGAGATCATTTACAACTCTTACAAGCTAATACTTTCGGAAATATGATTTTTCGAAATTTCAATTATGAATCGTACTTCTACGTTTTCACAGAATGCTGTACTTAATTTTTTATCTATGAATTATTATATGATCTGTGTTCTTATATGTCATCTTATTTTCCTATGAGAGATAAATGTCAAAATTATTTCTGGTTCGTTATTCTTCATATAAAATAGAACTCCTGTTTTATAAAACAAAGTATGATTGAATGCAAAATGACCAATGAAATAACCTCAGGTATTGTAGAATTATGAGGATGATATGATATTATACTTTTAAGGTGATAATATAATGCCCGTGGATAATCCATATGATGAAGAAAATATATTCTTTGGTAAGATACATAATCAAATTGGGTTCAAAACATCTCCACCAAAAACAAAACTGCAATATTGTCTAAGATTTAATTGATATAATATAATTATCAGAGTAGATTTGAGGAATGAATATTTCGGATAAGTTCGTAATTGGGGAGAATCGGTCTGTTTGAATTTAATTTCTTTCATGATGCAGTTCTATCGTAAGAATCCATTTATATCATTCCCAGAGACCAATAAATTCGGAGATATGATTTGTCAAAGTTTAAACAAGAGCGCCAAAGCTCCTGTCGACAGGGCTTGAACAAATATTTGGTACTATTGTTCCTTCGGAACAGAGTGCTTATCAATTTGCCCAAATATATATATATATATTCTTTTGAACTTGAGCATTACAATTTGTTTTGTATCTAACAATAAAGCATGTGTATGAAAGAAGTGTTAGCAGAGGTTAGTGTAACGGGGTACCATATTATTTGATATAATATGATACTAGAGCTTAGGGAAAAAACCTCAGCAAAAAAACCCTATCTCCCCGTTAGTGTTGTGATTTATGAAAATTGATTTTGTTAACAAAATATGCTGAAATATTAAATATTGAAGGGCATCTTTTTCTTCATTATCGCTTCTTCCTTCAACAAGCAGAGAAGATTCTCCAAGGTCCGAAACCCAATCTGGAAAAGGAAAAAACAAAGGGAGAAAACGAACAAATTAAAATGGAATATTCTATATTTCATTAAATAGATTTGAAAAATGACTGTAATTTTCGAATTATGGGCTGAAAATGGTCTTAAACGATTTGGTTCGACTCATTTATCAAGAATCTGTTGTCGGAATCGATTCTGTCCGGCCATGCGGCCGGCCGTTAACACGATATCTCTCGAACGAAAGGAGTTAGAGGGTTGAAATTTGCAGGGTAGGTTTGGAGCGTAAAGATCTCGAACAAGTTCTTTAACGGGCGAAATCCAGCTAGCGGTTTCGGAGTTATGGCCGTTTTTAGTGAAAAAAACGAATATTTCCGAAACCGATCACTCGTTTTATCTGAAATTTGGCATCAAATTGTAGAATAGTGACCTTTATATGCATGCGAAGTTTTGTATTGATAGGGTTGCCGTAAAGTGTAACAATTTTTTTTTAATTTTTTAATTTTGTGTCTACAATAACTCTCGAACAGAATGAGCTAGGCATTTGAGATTTTCAGAGTAGGTTTGAGAGATAAATATCTCAGCGAAGTTCGTTATTGGGCAAAATCGGACAGATGGTTTCAGAGTATCGAAAAAAAAATATTTTTTTTACATTAAAAATTTCCAATTCAATGTTTGTTAAGATGCAGTTTCACCATAAAAATCCATTGATAACATTTTCATTTCTGACAAGCTAATACTTTAGGAGATAAGATTTTTCGAAATTTCTATAATGAATCGTACTATGTTCTCACAGAATGCTGGACCTACTTATTATTCTATCTATGAATTATTATATGATCTTCTTACATGTCGTCTTATTTTCCTATGAGAGATAAATGTCAAAATTATTTCTGGTTCGTTATTCTTGATATAAAATACACCTCGTGTTCTAGAAGACAAAGTATGATTGAATGCAAAATGACCAATGAAATAACCTCAGCTATCGTAGAATAATGAGCATGATATGATTATTATACTTTGGAGGTGATAATATAATGCCCGTGGATAATCCATATGATGATGGTTATATATTCTTTGGTATACAATCATAATCAAATTGGGTTCAGAATATCTCCAGTAAAAACAAACTGCAATATTGTCTAAGTTTTAATTGATATAATATAATTTTCAGAGTCGATTTTAGGAATGAATATCTCGGATAAGTTCGTTATTGGGGAGAATCGGTTTGTTTGAATGTAATTTCTTCCGTGATGTAGTTCTACCGTAAGAATCCATTTATATCATTCCCAGAGACCAATAATTTCGGATATATAATTTGTCAAAGTTTGAACAAGAGCGTCAAAACTCTTATCCACAGGGCTTGAATAGGAATATCGTTACGATTTTTTTTACTAAGCAAACCCCACTTATTTTTTAGTATTCTACTTCTCCTAGCAACGGCACCGCCTACTTTTCAAAGATCCTGCATATATTACGGCCAACACTCTTCTCAGATGGAGATAAAAAAAATTGTAGAATACTGTCTATATGACATTAAATTGCAACATTCATATTCTCCAACTTTATTGTGAAAATGCGAAGGAATGAAACGAAATGAAAACCCCAAACACAATATGTTCGAATGAAAAATAAACTGGGTGATCTTTTCATCAACGACTGAATATCGAACAAAAAGTTTTTAAATACAGATTATATTGTGATGAATGTCTCGTATTCTACATAGGCCCAACGGGACGTTCCATCAGCATTACAGTTGATAAACTTAAAAAAGCCATCCTTCAGAATTAATCCCGACTTCAGAGATTTCAATAAAACTGGAATTCAGCCATCAGAAGATAAAACCAAGCCATCTCTTATTAGAAATACCTAGTGGAAATAACCAACTAGAATTACATTTAGTCCAATTTCAACATCTGTTGTAATCTCGAGATTGATGTTATTGTTAGATGTGATATTTATTTGAGAGTAGGACAAACCCGAAAAATATTTGTCAACAATATATTACACCTCATGAAACTCAAGCTATTCGTTTTCCTTTCATTTCAATAATTATGTTGAGTATTTCTCTTGAATTCTTTGTTGAGTCCAACCTCAAGTATAGAAAATCAGGTAATTATGTAATAACCTGTTGATTAAGCGTCCCATATTATTTCATCGGAATTTAATCTTTCCGGAATATTTGGCGAAAGTATTAGCTTGTTGAAAATGATATCAGTGGATTCTTATGATGACACTGCATCTTAAAAACAAGAATAATTAGGTATGTATTCTTCTCCTAAAGAAGAAATGAAGGTAGACAATAATGTGTTAATTTTTTCATCATTGCTTTCTATCCTGACTTCACGAAAAAAAATTGGTTCAAGCACTGACGTGAAGTCAGGAGCTTTTGCGCGTATGTTCTATTGTCCATTCTCCTGTATTGGACACTTTTAATCGAATTCACCATGGTAAATTCGATTAAGAGTGTCCAATACAGGAGAACAGACAATATAATCCACCATGGTAAATTCGATTAAGAGTGTTCAATACAGGAGAATGGACAATTGAACATACGCACAAAAGCTCCTGACTTCACGTCAGTGCTTGAACCAATTTTTTTTCGTGAATTCAGGAGCTTTTGCGCGTATGTTCAATTGTCCATTCTCCTGTATTGAACACTCTTAATCGAATTTACCATGGTGAATTCGATTAAGAGTGTCCAATACAGGAGAATGGACAATAGAACATACGCGCAAAAGCTCCTGACTTCACGTCAGTGCTTGAACCAATTTTTTTTTCGTGAAGTCAGGATAGAAAGCAATGATGAAAAAATTAACACATTATTGTCTACCTTCAATTCTTGTTTAGGAGAAGAATACATACCTAATTATTCTTGAAAAATATTACTGGAATTAATGTCATATTTAAATAATCAAAGTAAAGAAATTTATAAGTTTAGTTACTAACATATTGAATGAAATTCAATTCAAAGTAATATTCAATTACTTATCCTTAATCAATAAATGTCCATTGATAGATCTAAAGGTGATGAGGTGAAACATAAAGATATATTCTCATTAGTGATAGAAAAACTGGCCTTAAATTCCTCTCTACCCATCACGAGATTTAATATCCACAAATGAGCCTCTCACCTTACAAGATCAGAAGCCTTCAACAAAATTTCAGCGATATCATATTAAAAATAATACATAACCTTTCAAAAGTCCCCTCTCACAAATATACTCCTCTGAAGGCACATGGATCTCTTGAAGAAGAATCGTCTTCTCTATTTCTCAAAGATATTCACTCTTGTTCATAGAAATCCCTTCAATATTTAGTTGCCTCCTCCTAAGGAGGATCTCTTTCAAAACCAGGTCTGACCACTAATGTAGGGCTATCATCTCCCATAGATTTGTGATGAAATAACACGATTTTCCCATAACATACGCGTAAAAGATATGTCATCATGACATTCATATTTTTATTTTTGAAGGTTCTCGCAAAAATACGACCATAGACAACATATCATACGACGATTCGCATCCGCTACCGGCGCTACCGCTTCGCTACCGAACTCACAAAAGGCTGCGCGGTTCTCCAACAATATAGATCCTATCGTGTTCAAACTTGGAATTATGCAGTAGAGTTAGGTTCTGAAGGCTCTTCCAAAATTTTAGCCATGCCGGACGAATAGTTTATGATATATAGATTTTTTTTCAATAATTTTTAATTATTTTTTTTTAAATTTTCTAGTTATACCATCCTCACGAAACTCTGCAAGAATAATCGCGTTGGCATTCTTCAACTAATAACCATGTTTGAATTCAATCGGTTCTGTATTCTTCGAGTTAATAAGGAACAAAAAACAACCAAATTTCAGAAAATTTCAGATGGCTATAACTCTAAAACCGTTTGGACGATTATGCTCATAAACAAACTCAAATGTCGCATTCAGGTGCACAACCTAACCTGAAATTTTCAAGCCGCTATCTCTTTCCATTCTCAGGTTATCGTGACAACAAAAGTATTTTTTAATAATTTTTTAATAATTTTCTAGCGATACGATTCACACAAAATTTCACAAACGTGCTCAGGTCTATATTCTACAACTATTCACCAAGTTTAAATTCGATCGGATTTATTTTGGTCGAAAACAAAATTATTACTCGGAAACCATTAGGCCGATTATACCCATTAACGAACTTGTCCGTCGTATTGGGATGCGCCACCTACCCTGAAAATTTCAAGTCGCTAGCTCTTTCCGTTCTCAAGTTATCGTGGCAACGGACGGCACCACATAATTAAATTTCACATTTGGGCAAAACTATAACGCAATGTTCCCCAGAACATACGCGCAAAAAATTGAATTCGAAATTTGTAATGTAAGAACAATTTCTTTTATGTTTCTCCGAAACCATCTGAAACCTACTCTGAAAATTTCAACTGTCTAACTCTTTCCGTTCGAGAGTTATCGTGTTAACGGACGGCCGGACAGAATCGATTTCGAACATGGATTCTTGATCAGTGAGTTGAACCAAGTCGTTTACGGCTATTTTCAGCCAAAAATTCGAAAATTACAGACAATTGGGAAAATTGATAAGCACTCTGTTCCGAGGGACAAGAGCGCCAAAAATACACTATTTTTCGCCAAAAATACACTATTTTTCAACGTTGATTCCAGCTGACTAATATAACATTGGGTTCTCATTTGAAAAAAACCAGTTTTGAGCTTTTTGTCATAACTGCTTTTAACATTGAAATAGAAAAACCCTGCATGCTCAATTGAATTTTTAATTAACGAAGGAGAAGCATTGGTATGTCTTCTGATAGAAGCTAAAAAATTTGGAATTTTCAGGCAAAAATCTATAAGTTATTAACATTGGAATGAAGCCCTACTTGAAAACTTTTAAAGGGTTTTTTCAGATTCCACATCATTTTCTGAGAATAATATGTGAGTGACACATTGAAACAATGTAGAATTCAATGGGTGATTTGATTATAAATTGAAAAACTAGGTATTACATTTAAAAAATTGGTTCAAGCCCTGTGGACAGTAGCTTTTTGGCGCTC
This sequence comes from Halyzia sedecimguttata, assembly GCA_937662695.2. Taxonomy (NCBI): domain Eukaryota; kingdom Metazoa; phylum Arthropoda; class Insecta; order Coleoptera; family Coccinellidae; genus Halyzia; species Halyzia sedecimguttata. Next base: position 98,925,540 of record OW569413.2, on the reverse strand, counting down.
TTGTTCAAACAGACAAATTATATCTCCGAAAGTATTGGTTTCTCAGAGTTGGGAATTATATCAATGGATTTTTATGATAGAACTGCATCACGAAAGGAATTAAATTTAAAAAAAGTGTCGTTTAAAAAAGAAGAACTACGATGTATTATTGAAATTTTGAAAAATCATATCTCCGAAAGTATTAGCTTTTTAGAGTTGAAAATGATATCATTGGATTCTTACGATAAAATTGCACCTAAAAAAAAATTGAATTCAAATGTTGTAATGTAAAAAAAAATTTGTTTTCGTTAATCTGAAACCATCAGGCCGATTTTGCCCAATAACGAACTCAACCGAGATATTTATCCTTCGAACCTACTCTGAAAGTTTAAATTGTCTAGCTTATTCCGTTCGAGAGTTATCGTGTTAACGGACGGACGGCCGGACAATCGATTTCGACCACGGATTCTTGATCAGTGAGTCGAAGCAAATCGTCTAAGACCATTTTCAGCCAAAAATTCGAAAATTACAGACATTTGGGCAAATTGATAAGCACTCTGTTCCAAGGAACAAGAGCGCCAAAAACGAAAGTTGGTATCATTTCTGGTGAAACCGGAAGTCGAACGAATCTGAAATTTTTTTCAGACTCTCCTAACAATATAAACATATCTATAAAATTTGAAGTGTATAGCTCGAGTATGTCTTTGAAATATTCTAACGAACGGTCTTCGAGAATCACCCTGTAGATACTGTTCATACGTTCATGAAATTCTTGGAAAACTCATATATTTCCTTAAAATTATTTCATCATACACTACCACATAATCCAAAATCAACTAAGCGTTAAAATCTTTCAGCATCCTCTTTGCCGACATCTGCGGATTTACCACTCTCTCCGATCAATGCACAGCTGAAGAGCTCGTTAGGATTCTCAACGAATTGTTTGCCAGGTGAGTGAGTATCCCCTTCAACTCTGTTAATAAATTCATTTATGGTGTACTCTAAAAAGTTTCTCCAATATTCGGGTTTGCCGAATGGATTCAAGTATCAATTAAATCGCTTATGTTTTGTTCGACCTGGCGTTTCATTTTATTTTATAAGCTAAACGCTTCATTATCGATCGTAGGAAGCATTTTATGTAGTTGAACTTCACAGGTAAAAAAAAGGTAAAAAGAAGCAGAGTGTATCGGTTCAGAACGAAAAACTGAAATGTGCAGGGCTTCACACGAAACGAGAATATAAAAAATCTCGTCTCGTTCTCACCAATTCCCAAAAATTAAGTCTCGTTCTCGTCTCGTTATCAGTTGTCTCGTCTAGTCTCGCTTAATTCTGAATAACGATAATAAATATTATAATATATAAACGAAATGGCAGATAACAATGAATAATTTTGTAAAGCTATATTTATTACGCCCTTATATAAAAATATTTGTACATGTACATATTATTTTTAATTTCAAACACTGATAATTTCAACGTTTAATTTACTCGGTGACCAAGAATTCAAACATAATCACGCTTGCATCACATCATGTTTCAATGATGTACGTGTTTTTGCCATGGTCATACCTGCTGTGGAAAATAATCTTTCAACAGGTACGGATGTAGCCATTAATAAATCATCGGCCATCTTGGAAAGTGTAGGAAGAACTTTTTCATCACTCTTCCACCACTGTAAAATATTTTTATTCCTATTTGCTCTTTCTAACAGCAAATATTCTTCAAACTCAGCTTTCCAATATTTCGAAAGTTTTGTTGATGTTTTAAATAGGCTATCGATGTCGATAAATTTCGTATAGAATTGAACAATTTGGTATAGTTTTCAAAGAAAACCTTCCCAGTGGGTAGATCATTGAGGATGAGGGTGTTCTTGGTGTATTCCTCATAACACTTTTCGAAACATTGAATAGCTTCATTTTTCATTTCTTTACCAGTTTTATTATACGTAGTTCCACAGCTGTATAATTGTTCACACATCTTCACTACAAGGAGCACAAGAGAATACATTTCTCCAAATGTTCAGATAGAGACGAAATTTTCAAAGCAATGGGATTAAGGGGCAATAAAAGTTGTGCGTTAAGTATTGAATTCATAATGGCATCCGTTTTTATGGTTGTGAATTCTATTTTTTCTTGGAAAATAATCTCAATTATCGCAAGGTCATAACAAATTAATAATCCTCTAAAAAATCGTGTATTTCTAGAACGATCGATGCATAATATAGACAAAATATATTGGTACGTATAGTGCTTCCTATTCAATTGTTTTCTGTGGGTGTTGCAATAGTTGGGTCGTATATAAAACTTCACACAAAAAATTTTACGAGACCAAAAACGAGACTCTCGTGTTGCGCCGTATGTGGTGTCTGTAGCACCTATAATATTTTTGAAAACGTCTCGTCTTGTCTCGTCTCACTTCACCGAGACGAGACGAGAAAAATCTCGCTCTCGCGTGAAGCCCTAGAAATGTGATAACGATCTGGAACACAGCGGAGTAGAAGAATCATATTTCCATGAGGAAACTTAGGGATGAGATGTAAAATGCGATCTCTGCATATCGCAGTTATATGATAGTAATTTTTTATTTAAAGCCATACAAAATCCAGGGTATCCGGTTTCCGATGGAAAGTAGGGTATTCCATGTAGTTCCTTGAGGTGCGTAAGTCCCAAATCATAGAACAATCTCAAAATGAAAATTTGGTGGTTAATTAATAGTCGAGTCGCAAATAGTTATTTGTGTACCAAGGACGAAAAACTGTCTATTATTGTCGTTATTGACGAGAAAGTACTTTCTCATCCGCAAAATTACTTTCTCGTCCGCTGTGGTCACTATGAATACGGCATGATACGGTTCAATACAAACATTAGTGTCTGTAAGAATAACTGTCAGTGATTTCGTCACTCTGGGATACGGTTCAATACGAACATTAGTGTCCGTAAGCATAACTATGAGTTCTTTGGTTACGATGGATACGTTTCAATACAAACATAAGTGTATGTGTCACTTGCTATTGTGAAATTATTTAAGAAGACCGAAATTCATAAAAATATGTAGAGGTCGACGAAAAAATTTAATATGCACCTCGGCGAAAAACTATTGTCTCGCCTGCTGGCTATCCTCTGATCCGCCTCGGACAGCAATTTGCAGTCTCGACTATAATGGACAGTTTTTTGAACTTGGTACATAAATAACTATTATGAATCTCGGACCAGTAATTTCACAATAGCAAATGACATTTATTCTTGCATACACTTATGTTTTTATTGAACCGTATCATGCCGTATCCATAGTGACCACAGCGGACGAAAAAATACTTTTTCGTTCGTTCTTTTTCATTGGATATTCAACGGCCAATTTAAATAACTCTTTTTCAATGTATCTGCCTCGGATTACTATAAATTTTCATTAAAAAAAGCTGAAATATGACCTAGTCGTAATACCCGTTCGACAGATTTCTTACAAAATGGCGAATGCGCTGGGTTTGCGCGCTCATACCAAAGCACTATCATTACTTTGCCCAAATAACTGTAATTATCAATTTGCCAAAATGTCTGTAATTTTCGAATTTTTGGATGAAAATGGTCTAAAACGATTTGGTTCGACTCACTGATCAAGAAAACGTGGTCGAAATCGATTCTGCCCGGCCGTCTGTTAACACGATAACTCTCGAACGGAATGAGGTAGACAAATTTTCAGAATAGGTTTGGGAGATAAATATCTCGGCTAAGTTCGTTATTGGGCGAAATCGGTCAGATGGTTTCGGAGTAACAAAAAAAAATAATTTTTTTTTACATTACAAATTTCAAAATAAGTTTTTCTCAAGATGCAGTTTCACCATAGGAATCCATTGTTGTCATTTTTAACTCTAACAAATTTCATTAATAAATCGTACTTCTGTGTTTTCACAGAATGTGGTAATTATTCTATCTATGAATCATTATAATATGATCTGTGTTGATACATGTCAACTTATTTTCCTGAGACATGATATTATGTCAAATTTTGATATTTAATGCCCATGACCCAAGGTTAATCCATATGATGATGGAAATGGTAATGGTGAGTTAATAATATTGAGTTCAGAATATCTCCAGTAAAAACAAAACTGAAATATTGGCTGAAGTTTCAATTGATATAATATAATTTTCAGAGTATATTTGAGGAAAAAATATATCGTTCATCATAGAATTGACGAACGAATATTTCGGATGAGTTCGTTGTTGGGTAGAATTGGTCTATTGAATTCGGATTAATAATTTTTGGCACTCTTGTTGAATTTAAATTCATTTATGATGTTTGATTTTAATTTCGGCTATTATGAAGCTCTATCATAAGAATCCATTGATATAATTCCCAACTCTTACCAATACTTTCGAAGATATGATTTGTCAATATTTGAACAAGAGCGCCAAAGCTCCTGTCCACAGGTCTTGAACCAATTTTATTTTAATTTTAAACCGAACAAAGTCTCAAACAATTCTATTCGACTTGATGTTCAAGATTCCGTAATAATAGGATAACCGCTATGGATATATTTTCTGGACACAATATTTTCATCATTAACTGTCCTTGCTGCGCTTGAACCCAGAACTCACAAGAGTTTAACTACTAGGACGCATTTTCTCAGAATTTTCGTTCATATCGCTAACTGAAATAACGACATTGAACATTTCCACTCATTATCTGATTCCCTCTTACTAGGAAAAAGGGACAACGATGAAAGATGTTTCCGCAATTCACTCCTACGCCTCGTCTGTTACGAAATTGCCTATTTTTAAGTGATTGATTCAGAAGATTGACTTGGCTTCCGCTGTGTCGCACAATAGCTACTCAACATTTTGCAAGGATTCCGTTCTTAGGAAAAAGCTAGCGAAGTGAGATTAAATGAGTTTTCAAATACCTACATACATTTTTAATACAGAGTAATTTGGTTTCGATTGTGGATTTAATTCGGTGGTTGCATCCGAAATGAACTGAAAATTGACATAGAATCATACTGATTTGGCAATTAAGAACTATTACAGTCTTCTGAAACCCATCGTAAGAGTTGGGAATGATATTAATGGATTCCTATTATAGAACTGCATCAGGAATTAGAGTTAAGAAGTTGTTGTTCAGATATCACCAGTTTGACCACCTCACGCAACCATTAGAACCTCGCAATATTTTTAAGATTAATGTTCTCATATTGGATCGCAAATCACAGCATTATTTTGTGCAGGACCTTCTTCAGTACTGAAGCTCAATTTAATAAAGATGGAATTTTTTGAAATGCTATTATTATTGAAAATAACATAAATATCCAATAATCTATTAATTTCCAAGAAAATCTAACATAGAATAGTTTAAATGTAAGTTCAACTGACAGAATAATCATAATAATTATCCCTAGATAACGTTCATAGAAAGTTCATGGGATCATAGACTTTATATCTGTCTCCGTTCGCTATTCGCATGTGGCATTGTCAAACTGTGTCCCAGGCAATGGTATATTATTCAATCGCGGAGTATGGATGATTTATTTATTGTGAAAACAAATCGATAAGCATTCTATTCCAAGGAACAAGAGCACCAAGAATTAAATTTAAAACGTAAGTCTATGACTCACCTCATATGTTGGATTTACATACATCAGCAAATTATAATTAGAGCATTCTATGAAATCATAAAATTACTTAATATTTAAAATTTTGAAAAATCATATCTCCGAAAGAATTAGTTTGTTATAGTTGAGAATTATATCAATGGATTTTTATGATGAAACTACATCTTAAATAAATTTAATTTGAAATTTGTAATGTAAAAAAAATAGTTTTTTCTTTCACTCCGAAATTACCGGCCCGACTTTTGGCCAGTAATGAACTTAACCGAGATATTCATCTCCCAAACCTTCTCTGAAAATTTCACTCTGTTCCCACGAACAAGAGCGCCGAAAAGGAAACTTAAGGAGACGACTTGTGTTTTGAACAGAGAAAGCAATTTTGAATAATGCTCAATTGCAATTGACCATATTTGGTTGAAGAACATTATCTGGTACCTAACAGTTATTCACCTTCATTCTGAATTTGTTGAAGAAGGAGTTGGAACTAAACGTGTATTCCGAAGTGAGAGAACACGAAGTAAGAGATCTGAGAGAACTTATGTTCTGTACCAGAAATATAAGAATCTTCTGGGAAATTGCTGAGATAAACCAATTTCGGAACAAACTTCTGGGATTTTTTCACTACGCTCACATTTCCGAATATACATTATGTTGCTATGTTTCTCAAAGAAATTCAATGTGACAAATTTCAAATTTCGGAATAACTTTCAACAAAATATAATTCTGAAGATTTTTCCTTGGTGTTTGATGAAGGAGACTGATCTATTCAGTTTATTAGGCCGAACATGGTCTCAAACCATTGGGTTCGGCTCCCTGATGAAGAATTCAGGGTCAAATTTGATTATGTCCGTCCGGCCGGCCTTGAGAACGAAAAGGCATAGCGACTTGAAAATTTCAGGGTAGGTGGCGCGTCCCAATACGACGGACGAGTTCGTTAATGGGCATAATCGTCCTAACGGTTTCCGAGTGATAATATAATACAATACAAATCTGGTCGAATAGAAACTTGGTGAGTAGTTGTAGAATATAAACCATAGGATGTTTGTGAAATTTTATGGGAATCGTATGACTAGGAAATTAAAAAAAAAATTTAAAAAAATAGTATTTATGTAACGATATCCTGAGAATGGAAAGAGATAGCGACTCGAAATATTCAGGTTGGGTTGTTTATGTGAATGCAACATTTGCGTTTATTTATGGGCATAATCGACCAAACGGTTTTGGAGTTATACCCATTTGAAATTTGGTTGTTATTTCCTCAATAACTCAAAAAATACGAAACCGATCCAATTCAAACTTGGTTATTAGTTGTAGAAGGCCAACGCAAAAATTCTTGCGAAATTTCGTATATATCGTAAATATCGTATCTCTAGAAAATTTTTGAAAAATCATTGAAAAAAATTCAATATATAAGAAACTAATTGTTTGACATCGCCTTCAGAACCTAAGTCTACTGTTAAGTTCCAAGTTTGCAAACGATCGGATCCATATTGTAGGAGATCCGAGCAGCCTTGTGTGAGTTCAGAAGCTGGATGGTGACCGTTAACGCGATAACTTTCGAACGAAAAGAGATAGGGACTTGCAAGTTTCAGGGTAGGTTGCACATCCAAATGGGAGAGTTAAATTAAGTTTTTGGCAATAATCGGTTCAACGATTTCAGAGTTATACCCACCTGGAATATTACTTCCTTGATAAGTCAAAAAAATATAGAATCGATCGAATTGAAGTTTGGTAACTAGTTGTAGAATATTGACATAAAACCGTGTGTAAAATTTTGTAAACACCGTACGCCTAGAAAATTTGAGAAAAATTATGAAAAATTTGGTTCAAGCCCTGTGGACCGGAGCTTTTTGGCGCTCTTGTTCAAACAGACAAATTATATCTCCCAAAGTATTGGTTTCTCAGAGTTGGGAATTATATCAATGGATTCTTATGATAGAACTGCATCATGAAAGAAATAAAATTAAAAAAAAAGTTTCGTTTAATGCTTCAAAAATGATCATAAAAATATCTCTGAAAGTATTGGTTTCTCAGAGTTAGGAATGATATCAATGTATCCTTATGATAGAACTGCATCATAAAGAAAATTCAAATCAAATAATAGTTTATTTATCAAGATTGAATGAGTAATCTGAGAATGAGAACTGCACCATGGAAGGAATCAAATTAAAATAGCTGAAATGAATTTGACTCTCTCTTATAGAAATGGATGACATGTACGAGCATAACACATATCATATAATAATTCATAGATAGAATAATTAGAGCATTTTGTGAAAACATTGAAGTAGGTACGATTCATTATTGAAATTTCGAAAAATCATATCTCCGAAAGTGTTAGCTTGTTAGAGTTGAAAATGATATCAATGGATTTTCATGGTGAAATTGCATCTTAAAAAAATTGAATTTGAAATTTGTAAGTTAAACAAATTTTTTTTTTTCGTTACTCCGAAACCATCTGGCTTATTTTACCCAATAATGAACTCAACCGATATATTTATCTCCCAAACATACTTCAACTGCCTAGCTCATTCTGCCCGAGAGTTATTGTAGAAACAAAATCTAAAAATTAAAAAAAAATTTTTTTACACTTAACGGCAATCCGATCAATACAAAGCTTCGCATGCGTATGAAGATCATTATTCTACAATTAGATGATAAATTTCAGATAGATCGAGTGATCAGTTTCGGAAATATTCATAAAAAATATTTTTAATAAAAACGGCCGTAACTCCGAATCCACTTGATGGATTTTGCTGGTTATCGAACTCGTCCGAGATATTTACACTCCAAACCTACCCTGCCAATTTCAATCTTCTAACTCCTTCCGTTCAAGAGTTATCGTGTTAACGGACGGCCGGACGACTGGCCGAACAGAATCGATTTCGATCACGGATTCTTGATCAGTGAGTCGAACCAAATCGTTTGAGACCATTTTCAGCCAAAAATTCGAAAATTACAGACATTTGGGCAAATTGATAAGCACTCTGTTCCGAGGAACAAGAGCGCCAAAAAAATTGGTTCAAGCACTGAGCTTTTACGTGTATGTTTTATTGTCCATTCATGGTTACCATTTCATGGTAAATTCGATTAAGTGTGTCCAATACAGGAGAATGGACAATAGAACATTCGCGCAAAAGCTCCTGACTTCACGTCAGTGCTTGAACCAATTTCCTAGACTTTGGAGGAGAAAATCCAGAAAGAAACTATTCAATAATTTTTTTTGGCAGATATAAATAAAATATATCAATCAAGTCCTCCAACGATTCCGTAAATCTCTTCGTGAACAGATTTTGAGGTCAAAATGTGTTCGGCATAACAAAAGAGATTCTGCTGTTCCCGAACCCCATTGAACGCGTTACCTGCGAATGAAGTGATAGCTGGATACGATCTCTTTGTTCCATATTTCCGTGTAGTCAGCACGAATATAATCCTAGAAGAAATGAGATCCTCCGATATCTGTTTGATTATATCTTAGACGAACATACAGGTGGTTGGTTCCATCCGCACCAAAGCCCCCTCAATTACTTCACGATTCCTACGTTAAATCCTTTCATCCTCCTTTTGAGCCGCAATATTATCCTGCTACCCCGTAACTCAATAGGAAATCAATCCAGAGGCGAATAAGGCAAGTTGGCGAACGAACCCGCTGGAGCTTCGACTGGCGCGCCGGGTTAACACGTGCTTACAAATTGTATCCTCGTTATCCATAAGAATTTATTACATGGTAGTTCTTCTGTTTTATTGCGTGCATGTCGAATTCGATGTTCGGCCGTTGCCGCAATAACTTTCGAACGGAAACTGATAGCGACTTGCAATGTTCAGGGTTAACGGGCATAATCGACCAATAACGGTTTCGGAGTTATACCCTTATTACACTATCCGCCGTATTCACAAAGCATTGTTAAGTGTTTAAATCTCCGTTAAGTCCTGACTGAGGTCCTCAGTTAAGGATAAATATGAATCGCAACCTCAGTTTAAGTGAAAATTAACGTGAATCAGGCCTGTTTCAGCATCGTTACATACGTTAACTGAGGTCGCGATTCTTATTTATCCTTAACTGAGGACCTCAGTTAAAACTTAACGGAGATTGAATGCCTTGTGAATACGGCGGAATGCCTTTTTGGTGCTCTAGTTCCTCGGAACAGAGTGCTTATCAATTTGCCCAAATGTCTGTAATTTTCGTATTTTTCGATGAAAATGGTCTCAAACGATTTGGTTCGACTCCCTGATCAAGAATCCGAGGTCGATATTCATTCTGTGCGGCCGGCCGTAGGCACGATAACTCCCGAACGGAATGAGCTTAGACAGTTGAAATTTTCAGAGTAGTTTGGGAGATGAATATCTCGGCTAAGTTCGTTATTGGGCAAAATCGGACAGATGCTTTCGGAATAACAAAAAAAATTTTCTTTACATGATAAATTCCAAATTTAATTTTTCTCAATAAGCAGTTTTACCATAAGAATCCACTGATATCATTTTTAACTCTAACAAGCTAATACTTTCGGAGATATGATTTTTCAAAATTTCAATAATAAATCGAATTTCTACGTTTTCACAGAATGATATAATTATTCTATGTATGAATTGTTATAATGTTAACATATTTTCCTGCGACATGAAACTGTCTAATTCATTTCAGCAATCGTAGAATTATGAGAATTATAATATGATATCATACGTTTTGTTGGTTGATATTTTCATGCCGATGGTCAATCCATATGATGATGGGAATGGTAATGGTAAGTTAATAATATGGTGTTCAGAATATCTCCAGTAAGAACAAAACTGGAATATTGGTTTATTGGAGTATTGGAGTGGATTTGAGGAAAGAATATATATTATCGTTCATCATAGAATTGAGGAATGAATATCTCCGATGAGTTCGTTGTTGGGTAGAATTTGTCTATTGGTTTTGGATTGATAATTTTTGGCACTCTTGTTGAATTTAAATTCTTCTATGATGTTTGAATTCAATTTCTGCTAAGATGAACTTCTTTCATAAGAATCCATCGATATAATTCCCAACTCTGAGAAACCAATACTTTCGGAGATTGTCTGTTTGAGCAAGAGCGCCAGAAAGCTCCTGTCCACAGGGCTTGAACCAATTTTTCATGTCTATATTTGCGCCTATTTTCATGGCTATTTGTTGGCGTTTTTCGCGTTTGTTTCAGGCAGTAATTTCAGAGCTGCAAACATTGAAGAAATTGACATTTTAACCTTTAAGTTCTAGTTGTGTTCGTATATTTTTAAAACAATACTATAGTGTTTTAGGAATGTCTGAAGAAACCTTTAATATGCTACTACTTAGAGTGCAAATTCACATCCAGAAAAAAGACACTGTAATTCCAGAAAGCATTTCGACAAAAACGAACTAGGCTACTGGTGAACACTTCATATCACTCGGGGATAGCCATCACAGATTATTTGGCCTTCGTAAGTTTAGTTGGTTTACGTCCTCAGAGTAATGAACATAAATTTATTATTGAATTTACGAAGGCTGCGATTCAAAGGATTGAATAAAGTAGGTTATGTTAAGACGTCAAGTCAGACAGATACATATTGTGTTGGTTGACATGACATTTCGACAAAAAGGCTTGAAAGCCCCACGATTAAGGGGGAATAAATAGAACCAGTTCTATTTATTTTCAAGCCTGAAAATGTCTACAAAATAGTCCCGGGCGCATGCGTATTTCCTCAAAATTTCAGGCGCAGTCAGTCAGGCTGACAAATAGGCACGAAAAAGGCATAGTATAAAATTTGGTTCAAGCACTGACGTGAAGTCAGGAGCTTTTGCGCGTTTTCTATTGTCCATTCTCCTGTATTGGACACTCTTAATCGAATTTACCATGGTGAATTCTATGGTCCGTTCTTCTGTATTGGACACTCTTAATCGAATTTACCATCATGGATAACCCACAATAACCATTTTTTATCCTTTACATTCTACGAGAAATAATGGCTTGATTACGAAGCTATTTTAAGCAATACAGCATTGAACCTTATCCAATTAAGTACCTTAAATTAATTGTGCATATAATATTGATCAATATGGACCATGTAATTATATATATATATATTACAGCATGTAATTTAAATGAATATTCTCGAAGATATCGCAGATTTCAAATGCAGGGACATAGCGGTTGCGGTGGTACCGACCGGGGGGCCGGCACAGCCAGGATAGGGATAGAAGTCGAATACAGAGAGCCAGAGAATCATGTGTAGAGCGTGAGGTTCGCCTCAGCCAGGATAGATGTATTGATTCCCCGAATTCCTCTGATACCATCGGATTTACTGATCTAATTTAAACGCCTATAATTTCCGGTAAAGATATATTTTGCAATGACCATTAATAAATCGCAGGGTCCAACTTCCAACGCTACAGGCTTATATTTGAGCGTTCAGTGTTTTTCACATGGCCAATTATATGTCGCTCTTTCAAGAGTAACCTCTGAAGAAAACTTGTTCGTATTGTCTAACGACAAAAATGCTGTGAACGTTGTATATAAAGAAATTAGTTGTACGTAAATAACTATCTTATAACGTTACAGAAAACGAAACCAATTAATCCAAAAGAGTTTTTATCTTCACTTTGGAGCATACAATAAGATAAATTAATACTAGTTCGGCTTTCATAAAAACTCCTCATCGTATACCGTTAACTTACATGGATGGGTACATTTCTTGCCAGTAGCAACTAGATCGATACGAACTGAGGTCAGGTTATTCCGAATATTATCCACCTTAAGTTAATTAATTGTTTCAGGTTCGATCGCTTGGCTGCGGAGCATCATTGTCTCAGGATAAAGCTGCTGGGTGACTGCTACTACTGTGTTTCCGGTTTGCCGGAAGCCAGGCCAGATCATGCTCAATGCACCGTCGAAATGGGACTCGACATGATTGATGCCATAGCGTAAGTGGTCCTAAGTTACGTAGGTTCACAAATGTTGAGCTATTAAACTAATGAACTCGAGGGACTTCCTCGAAAACCGACTTACAACAAGAGATACGGTGTAATTCCATTAACACGTCTTCGTTTTATGGAGTCTTATTCAAATTTCGCAGGATGCCTCTTCCTGATGCCATTGATTTTTGTACAAAGACATTTTTGACCGGAATTGAATAACATCTTGAAATGTCTTCTAATTTTATGACTTGAATTAAGGTAGTTTTTATGCCGTATCACACCGAAATATTCATAACAATGAGAAATGGATAAATACGCAACTCCATTGATTTCTGTTCTTGTCGCATTTTATTTCATAGTTTTTGGCGCACTTGTTCCTCGGAACAGAGTGCTTATTAATTTGCCCAAATTTCTGTAATTTTCGAATTTTTGGATGAAAATGGTCTTAAACGATTTGGTTCGACTCACTGATCGAGAATACGTGGTCGAAATCGATTCTGTCCCGCCGGCCGTTAACACGATAACTCTCAAACGGAATATGCTAGACTATTGTAATCTTCAGAGTAGGTTCGAGGGATAAATATCTCGGTTGAGTTCTTTATTGGTTTCGGAGTAACGAAGAAACAATTATTTTTTTACATTACAACTTTTTAATTCAATTTTTTTTTAAGATGCAATTTTATCATAAGATTCCAATGATATTATTTTCAACTCGAATAAGCTAATACTTTCGGTGATATGATTTCTAGTAATACGATCCTCACGAAATTTCGCTCTAATTAGATCGGTGCTGTATTTTTCGAGTTATTGAGAATAGAACAATCAAATTTCAAGTAGACAGTATAACTCCCAAACCGTTTGGCCGATTATGCCTATAAACAGATGCGCAACCTAACCTGTAAAGTTCAAGTCGCTATCTCTCCGTTCTCAGGTTCTCGTGACATAAATAATATTTTTCAATAATTTTTTTTTTAATTTTGTCTTGATACGATTGTCACAAAATTCCACAAATGTTCTTAGGTTTATATTCTACAACTACTCACCAAGTTTCAATTGGTTATGCCCATCAACCGACTCGTCCGTCGTAATGGGACGCGCCACCTACTCTAAAAATTTCACGGTTCTCTTTTTCACGGTGAAAAAAGTGATCATTTACGCATCCATATTGATGAAGAAAAAAAAAAGTTTTTTGACAGTTGTACAAAAAAACTGTTTTCTATGCTGAACAAATCAGCTATAGAAAATATATTCATTGATTCCTTCAGTGATGAATATTCTGCTTTGTAGGTATACTTTTAATATCTCCATCCAGTATATTAAAACCATTCCGTCCCTTAGATATCAGGTTTCAATACTACGCAGCTTTGTGTCCATCATTAAGATTAAAAGACGTTGAAACATATCACCATCCCCGTCGTACAAGGCGCCCCATCTGTTTTAATTTACTCCGATCAATTTCCTGAAAAATTTCGGGATGGATGCCCTATTAAAAGTTCGAGCATGTACGGATATTGTGAAAGTTATCCTCCACTTCGTTACAGATCATGCCTGAATATAATATCTCGGAAGTTGATGATTCAGAGGAAGTTCCTATCGTCCGCATTTTTTCATCCACTCATGCGTCTTTTAATGAAACGCTGAACGCCTATATCTGGATAAACTTCGGTTTATCCATTTTCCATTGTACTCATCATTTCAAACGTTATGACCGCACTGACAGGAGACCTAACAGGTTCAAAACTGCCTGCATCTACGTCGGTGAGCAGTGTTCCATTGTGTATTCGCTTGATTCGTAGGTTATCTCACGCTACGCACTAATTATGAGTATTCCCCGGAGGAATTGAACGTTTCTTTGCCTGAATGCAAAATTCCGTTGAATATTCATGTTTCTGAACATTCTATAGGTATTTTAAGTGATATATATTCATTTGATTGAATTATGGCCTGTAATAGTTATGTTCAAAAATTTAATGCTCGCGGCTTTTACTTGATGCAAATCCATATTAACTCAATGAAAAATTATATACGATTTACACTAATATAATTTAATATTGTGACCAGGGACGGGCCAAAGCCAAATTTTTGGGGGGAAAAAGCATCGAAAACTGTGAATTGAAGTATTACACAACCGAAGATGAGAGTGGGGGGGGGGGGAATTATCCAACTGCTTCGAAATTTTTCCAACTTCTCCGAAATTTTTCCAACTTCTTCGAAATTTTTCGAACTTCTCCGAAATTTTTCCAGCTGCTTTGAAATGTTTCCAACAGCTCTGAAATTTTTCCGACTGCTCTGAAATTTTTCCAACTGCTTCGAAATTTTTCCAACTGTTTCGAAATTTTTCCAACTACTTCGAATTTTTTCCTACTGCTTCGAAATATTTCCAACTGCTTTGAAAATTTGCCAACTTCGGTCAACATAAGGCCCCCAACTTTTAAATTTACTTGCCAAGCTAGCGTATTACATTTTTTGCGCGCATATTCTGGGGAACATTACACGTTATCATTTTGCCCAAATTTCCGGCCGTTGCTAAGATAACTTGAAAACGGAAAGAGAGCTAAATTTTCAGGGTAGGTGGCGCGTCCCAATACTACGGACAAATTCGTTAATGGGCATAATCGGCCCAACGGTTTCCGAGTAATAATCTTATTTTCAACCAATACAAATTCGATCGAATTGAAACTTGGTGAGTAGTTGTGGAATACGGACCTAATAAGTATATGCAAATTTGTAACAATTGTATCACTGGAACATTAAAAAAAATATATTAAAAAATATTATTCATCTGACGATAACTTGAGAACGGAAAGAGACAGCGACTGGCAATTTTCAAGATAGGTTCGTTAATAGGCATAATCAGCCAAACAGTTCTGAAACTATACCTATCTGAAATTTTGTTTTCATTTCCCCCTAAACTTAAAAAATATGAAACCAATCCAATTCAAACATAGTAATTAATTTTTACGAAAACCTGTGAGGTTCATATTATTAGAAAATTTTTAAAAAATCATTAAAAATCATTGAAAAAATTGTATATCTTAGGAACTATCCGTCTGAAATTTTGCGGAAGGCTTCAAAACCTAACTGTAAAGCCAAGATCAAATTTGAACACGATCGGATGTATACTCGTATTGTTGGAGATCTGAGCTACATTGAGTGAGTTCAGTAGCTGGATGGGTGACCGTTGCCACGATATCCTTCGAAAAGAAAGGGCTAGTGACTTGCAATTTTCAAGGTAGGTTCCGCATTATGTTATGTTCATTGTTGGGTATATACAGGGTGAGTCTTTGACCACTGCATTAATTTTAACCAAAGATTCCTCTCATCAAATGAAACACTTTTTTCATTTACCATCTTTCCAGATTCGGCTCAGGTAAAAAGTTACAAGCGTTTAAAGATTTCACAATGTGCTAATACACTCCCGCATATAAATTATCCATGACATTGTTGGCGGACGAGAATAAGGCATGGTAACGTGGTTTACAGATTGATTCTGGATTCCAACGCTCAGGGACGGATCCATAAAAGTAGTGAAATTTCTGGAGTTTTCCATTTTAAAACATTCAATGAAGAATATCTCGAAAACGGTGCGTTTACGGAGAAATGATAAGGAATAATATAATGTTCTAAAACGATGGAATATTCTTGAAATGACTCAAGAAAAACTTTATATGCTTTCTTTATGCTAATTTCGTTTAGTTTTATGAATCCTTGAGTCCATAACTAGAAAACCAGTAGAAGTAGAAAATAACTAATATTTGGAAAATATGTATCATAGTTATAGGAAACTTTACGCCAACATTCATTTTAGTCGAAAAAAGGATGTCAAAGCTACAAAATAAAAACTGATTTTTTTTCAAAATTTCAACAGCCTGTATCTTTTTACCTGAGCTGAATTTGGAAAAATGTTAAATGAAAAAAGTGCTTCATTTGATGAGAGGAATCTTTGGTTAAAATTAATGCAGTGGTCAAAGACTCACCCTGTATAATCGGCCAAACGCTTTCAGAGTTAAGCCCATCTGGAATATTGTTTTCCCGATAACTCAAAAAATATAGATCTGACCAAATTGAAACTTAGTAATTAGTTGTAGAATACCAACGCAAAGGAATTTGTGAAATTTTGTAAGGATCGGATCTCAAGAAAATTTTCAACAAATTGGCATAATCGGCCAAACGGTTTTGGAGTTATATCAATTTGAAAAGTGAGAAAGCCCTGTGGACGGGAGCTTTCGCGCTCTTGTTCAAACAAGACAATTGTTTGAAGATTCATCTCCGAAATTATTGGTTTCTCAGAGTTGTGAATGATATCAATGGATTCTTATAATAGAACTGCATCATAAAATAAACTAAATTAAAATTAAATAACGAACTTATACGAGATATTCATTCCTCAAATCTACTCTGAAAATTATATTACATCAATAGAAACTTAGCCAATATTCCAGTTTTGTTTTCACTGAAGATATTCTGAACCCATTTGATAAGCATCAGGGTGAGTCTTTGACCACTGCATTAATTTTATCCAAAGATTCCTCTCATCAAATGAAACACTTTTTTCATTTAACATTTTTCCAAATTCAGCTCAGGTAAAAAGATACAGGCTGTTGAAATTTTGAAAAAAAATCAGTTTTTATTTTGTAGCTTTGACATCCTCTTTTCGAATAAAATGAATGTTGGCGTAAAGTTTCCTATAACTATGATACATATTTTCCAAATATTAGTTATTTTCTACTTCTACTGGTTTTCTAGTTATGGACTCGTGGATTCATAAAACTAAACGAAATTAGCATAAAGAAAGCATATACAGTTTTTCTTGAGTCATTTCAAGAATATTCAATTGTCTTAGAACATTATATTATTCTTCATCATTTCTCCTTAAACGCACCGTTTCCGAGATATTCTTCATTGAATGTTTTAAAATGGAAAACTCCAGAAATTTCACTACTTTTATGGATCCGTCCCTGAGCGTTGGAATCCCGAATCAAGCTGTAAACCACGTTACCATGCCTTATTCTCGTCCGCCAACAATGTCATAGATAATTTATATGCTGGATTGTATTAGCACATTGTGAAATCTGTAAATGCTTGTAACTTTTTACCTGAGCCGAATCTGGAAAAATGGTAAATGAAAAAAGTGTTTCATTTGATGAGAAGAATCTTTGGTTAAAATTAATGCAGTGATCAAAGACTCACCCTGTATATTTCCATCCTCATATGGATTATCCAAGGGCATATAGGATAGGGGTAATTATAATATCCTCTAATTGGTCGTTTTGCATTTAATTCAAAGGCGAACCAGACCCCCCCCCCCCCAAATTTAATCTTTTCCTTAAGAACAAAAATACTTGCTACAGAAAGCGACCCTTACACCCCCTGCCCTTATAGTCAGAATTCGCATTCTGTGAAAACATAGAAGTACGATGTATTATTGAAATTTTGAAAAGTCATATCTCCGTATTAGCTTGTTAGAGTTAAAAATGATATCAATGAATTTTAATGATGAAACTGCATCTTAAAAAAAACTGAATTCGATATTTGTAATGTAAAAAAAAATATTTTCATTACTCCGAAACCATCCGGCCGATTTCGCCCAATAATCATATCATATCATCATATCATATCGTGTTAACGGCCGGACCGAATCGATTTCGCCCACGGATTCTTGATCAGTGAGTCGAACCAAATCGTTTAAGACCATTTTCATCCAAAAATTCGAAAATTACAGACATTTAGGCAAATTGATAATCACTCTGTTCCAAGGAACAAGGGCGCCAAAAATGAACATAAAAAGGTTGACAACTCTTTTTGGTTTTATTCAAGAAAGGAATATCCCGACCCTTTGGGCCACCAAGAGCCGGTAATATTTTGTATGTCCGATTCTTCTGCTCTTAAGATAGTGAAAGAGAACGAAAATCAGTTATGATGCCCCACGTCAACAGAGGGTGAATTTTTCTAGAAAAAATCCGAATAATTTATCATGTGCCAAACGACAGATGCGATGTAAAAGTTCGACATAAATGCGTTAAGCAGTACATTCTGTCAAGGCGAGATATCAAAAGGAGAGGCATGAATAATATAAAAGACAAAAGATTGGGTTTCAATATTGTTCCGCTGGAGACACCTTTGCTTTCTCAACACGGAAAGAGGGTTGCCGAAATACGCTTTGTTGGCAATTTTTGCTGAAATGATAACGAGGATCACAGAGAACGGTCTCCGATATCGCCATTGGCTGATGGGAACCTCAAAGGAAGATTTATAAAAATAATTCCATGCTCAAGGTCTAGGGAGATTGAATACTAATATAGAAAGTATACTGACCCACTCTCAAGAGATCGCAGAAAAATT
Source organism: Halyzia sedecimguttata (assembly GCA_937662695.2). Classification (NCBI taxonomy): domain Eukaryota; kingdom Metazoa; phylum Arthropoda; class Insecta; order Coleoptera; family Coccinellidae; genus Halyzia; species Halyzia sedecimguttata. Next base: position 98,906,707 of record OW569413.2, on the reverse strand, counting down.
AATATTTTTATGCCAGTTCCAGTTTTCAATTTAGGCCCTACTGTGGGCTCTTCTCTGGCCAAGTCAATAAAAAATCTTAAAAAACACTGACTGAGTGCAGTACTCTATTGTAAAATTGGTTCAAGCCCTGTGGACAGGAGCTTTCTGGCGCTCTTGTTCAAACAGACAAATTATATCTCCGAAAGTATTGGTTTCTCAGAGTTGGGAATTATATAAATGTATTCTTATGATAGAACTGCATCATAAAGGAAATTCAATTCAAATAATAGTTTATTTATCAAGAATAAATGAGCAATCTGAGAATGAGAACTGCATCAAATTAAAATAGTTGAAATGAATTTGACTCTCTCTTATAGAACAAGATGATATGTACGAGTATGAATACAGATCATATAATAAATCATAGATAGAATAATTATAGCATTCTATGAAAACATAGAAGTACGATTCGTTATTTAAATTTCGAAAAATCATATCTCCGAAAGTATCAGCTTGTTGAAGTTGAAAATGACATCAATGGATTTTTATAGTGAAACTGCATCTTAAAAAAAATTGAGTTTGAAATTTGTTAGTTAAAAAAATAGTAATTTACGTAACAAGTCCGGAAAATAGGGTTTTTTTGGACGAATAGACAAAATTCTAGGACGAGCGTAAGCGAGTCCTAGAAGTCTATGAGTCCAAAAAAACCGTTTTCGGGCGTGTTGCTTACAATATTTTTTCGGCAACCGTGTAGAATAACAAATCAATGAGACGACACACTTCTTTTTTATATATTTTGATTCTTATTCAAATTAAACAGAACAGAAAATATCACATGTGCAAATTGTTGACAACTAATTTTATATGAACTGTCATCCGTTTTCTCAGTGCTATGGTAGCTTCATTTATTAAAAATATACCTACCAAGATATTCATATTTACAATGACCAAATCGACGTACTTCCCGGACTAGGCCGGGAAATGCTTCTTTCTCAAAGAAAAAGCGTCCGGGAAGTGGGCACTTCCCGGACGGTTGCCGAAAAAATTATTTTTTCGTTACATTGAAACCGTCTGGCCTATTTTGACTAACCTACTCTGAAAATTATAGACATTTGGGCAAATTGATAAGCATTCTGTTCCGAGGAACAAGAGCGCCAAAAAGTGTTACGTGCGGAATTTGAGCGGATTCTAAAGGATTGTTTCTGAAATATAAATTTTTCTAGGAAGAAATATTTTTTTTCTAGTGATACGATATTCGTGAAATTTCCACAAGTAATTGCCAAGTTTTAATCGCATCTGATTTGTACATTTTCAGTTATTGAGGAAATAACAACAAAAATTAAGATGGCTATAACTGGGCAAGCGTTTGGCCGATTATGCCCATTAACGAACTCAACCGTCGTATTCGGATGCGCAACCTACCCTAAAAATTCAAGATACTATATCTTTCCATTCGAATGTTATCGTTTCAACAGCCGGCCGGAAAGAATCGAATTTGACCTCGAATTCTTCATCAGTGAGTCGAATGTAATCGTTTGAGACTATGTTCGGAGAAAAAATCGAGAGACATTTTCATTAAAACTCCTTAACTTCCTTAAAATTAATTTCAACTAAAAACGAAAAACTTTGAGGCATTCAAAAAATGTAGGAACTCTGACTCTGACAAATCATATCTCCGAAAGTATTGGTTTTACAGAGTTGAATGATATCAATGTATTCTTATGATAGAACTGCTCTACGTTTTTTGACGAAGGAATCCATATTGAAGAAAGGAATGCCAATCAAATTTCAAATTTTTTAACATAGTCAAGTTTTAGCAATCACTACACTGACGAAGAGATAGGGTTTTTTGCTGAGGGTTTTCCCTAAGCTCTTGTATCATACGTTGAATTGTATGGTACCTACGCCGTTACACTAACCTCTGCTAACACTTCTAAAGCTCTCAATCAAAAGAATATATTACATACCATAAAAAAAAATTTAAAAAAAGTGTCATTCACAAAAAAAAACTAGAGTGCCAAAAATTATTAATCCGAAACCACCATACCGAGTCTACCTAATAACGAACTTATCCGAGATATTCATTCCTCAAATCTACTGTGAAAATTATATTATATCAATTGAAAATTAGCCAATATTGCAGTTTTGTTTTTACTGGAGATATTCTGAACTCAATTTGATTGACTGACCAAAGTATATATTTCCATCATCATATGGATTATCCAAGGGCATTATATTATCACCCAAAAATTTGAGTGTCCCATAATCCTCATAATTCTACGATTGCTGAGGTTATTTCATTGGTCAGTTTGTTTTGAATCATACTTTGCTGTACTTTATATTGTTAGTAACGAATTTTGAATAGAACCAGATATAAATATGACATGTCTCTTATCCGTAGATAAAATGGCATGGATGAACACAGATCATGAAATTCATAGATACAAATAGTGACGTTAATTTTCGATTACAGCATTCTGTGAAATCATATAGAATTACGATTTATTATTGAAAGTTTGAAAAATCGTATCTCCGAAAGTATTAGATTTTTAGGGTTGAAAATGATATCAATGGATTCTTATCATGAATCTGCGAAAAAATTGTTTTCGTTACTCCGAAACCATCAAGCCAATTTTGCCCAATAACGAATCTAACCGCGATATTAATCTCTCAAACCTACTCGGAAAATTTCAACTGTCTAGCTCGAGAGTTATCGTGTTAACGACTGGCGGGACGGCCTTACAGAATCGATATTGACCACGGATTCTTGATCAGTGAGTCGAACCAAATCGTTCAAGACCATTTTCATCCAAAAATTCGAAAATTACAGACATTTGGGCAAATTGTTCCGACGAACAAGAGCGCCAAAAATTACGTCCAGTAATGCTTACTGATCGAAACATAATGTGATATATTTGTTCAACTTTGATACCCCGCCTGTGTAGCCTGAAATATTTGTTTCTACAATTAACTTCATAGAACTTTTTTCGCTTAAAATTGGAAGAATACCATATGTGAAGAGTGTACTTTTACCAACAAATCAGACACTTTTCCTGCAGACAATACTTCCATCCACAATACAGGATTCAGACATGAATTCCTCATAGATATTCTCTTCTACTTCAGCGAACAGACCATTATAGTAATGACTAAAATTTCCGGTGAATTTCCTCGACTAAGAGAATAGAAATATTCTAGGCAGCAGTGCTGCTAACAGCTACAAGGCAAGTTGATTATTGCATGAGGAATTGAACTTTATGGGCTTCGCTTGAACATGAATGTTAATTGAATTTCGTTCGAACGAAATTGATTATAATTACTTTCGTTCCAATTAAATATCGTCAGGTAGATCAGAACTAATCCTACAGAGCTTCGAAACAACAGTAATGAATGGAACGGTAATAAACTACGAACAACCATTTTAATTCAATTATTTTTTCGGGACAAATTTCAGATTAGCTGTCAACAAAAAATAATTCTGAAGAATTCCGCTTGTTGTCTCATGAAGGAGTCTGATTTAGTCTGCAAAACGTTACAGAATAGTTATTTTATAATTGATGGTGTTTCGTTACTGTTATTCGGCAATATTGTTCTATATATTACTTCTGACAAATATCTAAGTGCTTCTTACGTAGAAGCAATTTCAAAATAATAAAATTTTTAGTTCATAGATGTTTTTCAGGGTTTGAGAGAGAAACCCTATAAAGAACCATTCTGTGATGAGTTCACCTCCCAAAGTATCCTTTAATGATTGATCGATATTAGCTCAATGCTCTCTTACTGTATTCAGAATTCAATAAATCCAATGTTTGAGAGAATGTACCTACTGAAAATATAATCGGAATATCATATCCGACATTTTTTTTCCGTCCCAGAGGAATAGTACATTCTAAAACAAGTTGCAGAATGGGCTGATATTCAAACACGAATGCGAAATTCGAAAACGAGCGACGAAGGAGCGAGTTTTCGTACGCATGAGTTGGAATTGCCTTCTGCAACGAGTATTAGACGATATTTTCTCTATTTCAGGCAAGTTTTGTGAAATACTGTTGAATGAAAAATTAGGTATATACATCCTAGTTACTTTTGTATTGTATCTTGGCAGTTGGTGTGACTGTTACGAAAGTTGACAGATCATGGAATTTGAATTGTACGTAAAGCATGGATATCAGTTTTAACAGTTTCCTAATATCATGAATGATTCAAAATTAGCAAGAAGGAAATCTCTAGTTCCTTATTTTTTTATGAAATTAAACCTTTCCTCTCAACAATTATTTCCCCTTATACAGATCATCTTATATTGACAATAATTGACGTGTGTTGAAATTTGATAGGATCGAATGTCAGTGCCACAAAACCACAAACCACCAAACCACAAAACGAAAAATATAACTAGAAACAATGCGGGAATGAGTTCATTCCAGCACTGTTTTTAGTGCTGGAATGAACTCATTACGATACTGAAACAGAGAAAAACGTTTTATAGGCTTCCTTGAGAAAGTCCTCTCTCTGAGCAGTGAGAGTCTCCAGCTCTTGTTGGTAACTGACCAAAAAACCCCTCAAGCATTCTTCGGAGAAGTTCTTCGTCTTGTCCTTGCAGCGTCCCTTAACAAAAGAAATCTGATGCAAGTAGCCTTCATAGTTGCTGGGACCCAATGACTCTAAGTGATCCGAGCAACAGTGGTTTCTGCATTCTGTGCGCCATTTCTTCGTATAGGGACTTACATGCCGGAATAATCTTCAATGCTGTCACGCAGTTCGCTCTCCTTCTGCCTAGACATTCTATGATTAGTACGACCATCCTAACGTTATGCCTTGGATACATCGTCCCCAGTTCGAACATTAAACCCTTGTATTTTCCCCCTTCTGTTGTTCTTTCATTACATTATTTTCGGCAGGTGAGGAAAATTCGACAACAAACAATTCCTTGAGCTCTTTTTCCATCAGAACTATATCTGGTTTTATGGCGTGGATCTGCCGAGTTTGTTGGCTCCGTGATTTTCAACAACTGCTTCAATCTCCAGAGGCACATATGGTAGCACTGGTTCGTTTTCTATATCAGATATATACCTCTCTAAGATGGAAGTAGAGAACTCGCAGTGCCGCATTGTGTCTTTCCACATATCCTGATGGAGCATGGACTCTGCAAGCAGACAGAATGTGCATAACAGTTCCCTGCTGGCGATGGCATGCTCTGCACATTGTAGGGGTATCCACTTTCATGATATTGTATTTATACTATCTGGTATTTATCACACCATCTTGACAAGCCATAAAAATCCCTCGGTTTGCGACTTGAGCCAAGCGGACTTCAAACTGGCGAAGGATAATTCTTCCAGGCCCTGATCTTTCGAACTCTTGAAATATATAGAGTGCAGGTGTTTACTCATGTGATCTTTGAGTGGTGTCTTCAGTTGTGCCTGTCTGATCCTGCCTACTTTTCTTTGGTCTGTTGGCGTGATAGGTGTTCCTGCTAGATCATGTTCGATGGATACGCCATATTTACTGAGCTTCTCCAAGGCTCCCCGTTCAGCACTAAATAGGAAACTCCTTGGTTCCTAATTTCATGATGAGCTACCATTTTCAGAAGCGGGTCAGTTCTCAATATCCTTATTGCCATTTCCAATGTTTGTTGATGGTGTTGGTATTCCAAACTTTGCAAACCCCTGCCTAACTGCGTTCGTGGAAGATATATTATTTGTAACGAGCAGTTGGGATGCAGGCTACGATACTTGCTCATCACTTCACGAGTGGATCTGTCAGCCTCGAGAAATTAATTCACTATCCAGTTAACTACCCCGAAAGAGTAGATGACTGTCGGGACTGCCAGGCTGTTCGTGCCAGACACTTTGTTTTTACCGGACAGCTGTAATTTCCATATATCATGGAGTTTCTTTCTTTTTTCCGACATTAATTGTTATCATTTAATAAAATGTGGATGGGCACATGAGCTTACTCTCGTGAAACATTCTTGAAAATGCAAAATGTTCCATTAAGCATAAGAAACTATTTATAAAACCTAAAAATAATCGGAATGTTTTTTACAGCCTAGTGCGAGAAGTAATGGCGGTGAATGTCAACATGAGAGTCGGCATTCATACTGGAAGAGTACATTGTGGAGTATTGGGACTCAGAAAATGGCAGTTTGATGTATGGTCAAACGACGTGACTCTTGCCAATCACATGGAGAGCGGTGGAATACCTGGGTAAGTGATTTCGGTCAGTAATCAAATATTATCGGAACCCAATAGTCATACAGGAAAATATTTTCAAAGTTTTTCTTTGCAGGAGAGTCCATATCACCACAGAGACCTTGAGGTGTTTAGGTAATGATTATGTAGTCGAACCTGGAAATGGAGGGGATAGAAACTCGTACCTTAAAGACCACAACATCGACACTCACCTGATTATCGCTCCATCTTATAGAGGGGTGAATAACAACATATATTACTTGCCATAATAGCGATGATTTCCCTAATAGTTCAAAAAATTACGATGATATGTCATCGAATGAAAATCTTACCTTGTTTTTATGAAGATGAGTGGTGAAGAATTTTGTATCTGTAGAAGTGAAAAATAAATTACCTTATATCAACGTTGATACAAAACTTCATTTCCGGATTTTTGAACTGTTAAAAACCAAAATGTTTATTTATAAGAGGGTTTGGTTAACAGGTAAAGACTTACAGCTCCGTGGTTACACAAGTAATGAACAGCTTTTCAATTGCAATGTATATAGCGTGCCCTTAAAGGCTGTAACACTATATTTTTCTATACGGAGGGCTTGACATGCACGCCTGCGTAATAAAAGGCAAGCCATGAAAAGTCACTTCTCCTATAAATGAAATAAGCTATTTTATTTTTAAACGTTTCGAAATTATATACTAAATACTGACATATTGTATACTCCATTAATACGTCCGTTCAAAAGTTTGATTTCGTAGACATTTTTGTCCAGCTATGAAAAAAACAATTATTATTTTCGTATCAACACTTTTTCCTCCAACGTAGGGAAAAGCAAAAGTAAACTGCTGCTGGCAGAGAAATTGAACTGCCCTGTCGTCCTTTCAATCAATATATTATGAAATTGTTGTTGTAGGTACATTCGAAAACATAATAAAAACCGAGTACTAGGTTTCAAATAGATCAAAATATTTAAAGAATAAAATACGTTTGTCTGTGCGGAATTTCAGAGAAATCTGACAATTAGTTTCTGAAATTTATTTTATTTTCAAACGTACAATAATAACTTCATTTTTCGATTGGAAGGATCATCGAAAAGTCTATTTCTCCGCCAAGGAGGAGAAGTGTTGCTATGCAACACTTTTCCGTTCGGTGGCAGGAAAAGTGTTACTGTGCAAAAGTTGAATTTGATATTTCAAAAACAATCTATTTTCAACGAAATCGTTTGGTCTTAAACACTGCGTTAAGTCCCCGATAAATATATAGATTATTCTCTCTAATAACTGTGAATGTTTGAACTTTTCTCGTTTAACTATCAGGAATATTGACTATTGTAATATTTCCCTTGTCCTCGATATCTATACAGTTTTCATTTTCACCATTTCGTCACAACTGCAGACACCAGCTACTCCGAATAATGAAACAATCTGAAACAACTACGTGATCAAAAGACAAAATTAAAATTACTTGAAATATGATAGTTAACTTTAATCCTAAATATGAATTATCCGGTGCTTCGAAGAGAAAACGTTCGAACTCATCCTTAGAAAAAACTCTTGATTTTTTGCTAGATACCCTTTATTGGATTTTTGGCGCTCTTGTTCTTCAGAACAGAGTGCTTATCAATTTGCCCAAATGTCTGTAATATTCGAGTTTTTGGCTGAAAATGGTCTCAAACGATTTGGTTCAACCCACTGATCAAGAATCCGTGGTCGAAATTGATTCTGTCCGGCCTTCCGTCCGTTAACACGATAACTCTCGAACGAAATGAGTAAAAGGATAATTGCATGGTAGGTTTGGAGCGTGAATATCTCGGACGAGTTTGTTAACGGGTGAAATCCACCAAGCGGTTTCGGAGTTATGGACGTTTTTAGTAAAAACATTTTTTATGAATATTTCCGAAACCGACCACTCGATATATCTAAAATTAAGCATCAAATTGTAGAATAATGACCTTTATACGCATGCAAAGTTTTGTATCGAGTTGCCGTAAAGTGTAAAAAAAAAAATTTTTTATTTTTTTATTTTGTTTCTACAATAACTCTCGAACAGAATGAGCTAGGCAGTTGAAATTTTCAGAGAAGGCTTGGAGATAAATATCTCGGATAAGTTCGTTATTGAGCAGAATAGGCCAGATGTTTTCGTAGTAACGAAAAAAAAATTTTTTCTAACTTACAAATTTCAAATAAAATTTTTTTCAAAATGCAGTTTCACCATAAAAATCCACTAATATCAGTTTCAACTCTAACAAACTAATAATTATTATTATGATTTTTCGAAATTTCAATAATGAATCTTACTGAAATATGTTTTCACAGAATGCTATAATACATGGAATTATTATATGATCTGCGTTCATACTCGTACATGTCATCCTGTTCTATAAGAGAGAGTCAAATTCATTTCAGCTATTTTAATTTGATTTCTTCAATGGTGCAGTTCTCATTCTCAGATTGCTCATTTAATCTTGATAAATAAACTATTATTTGAATTGAATTTACTTTATGATGCAGTTCTATCATAAGAATACATTGATATCATTCCCAACTCTGAGAAACCAATACTTTCGGATATATATAATGTGTCAAAGTTTGAACAAGAGCGCCAAAGTTCCTGTCCACAGGGATTGAACTAATTATTTAAAGAATGCGCGCAACTTCAGATATTTCATGTTTAATCACTAGTTGCGACTTTATCATTGAATATCGGGCCTACAAAGTAGAGGATTTCCATTTTCACTTCTCACCAGCTTGCAAATGATAATTAGGTATCAATTATTATACTTTACATCTGTCAGAATGAATTTTGCGTGGCAACCATAACTATGCAAATGTTCCATAATTCACTCAATTATAACGATCGTAAATGGATAGAATTATGTGCGTAAATGTAAATCAATCCAATAGTGGATATTCAGATTTTTATGAATTTCAAAACGTTTGAAAATAAAATAACATTATATCATTCGGAGTCGAAGTGACTTTACATGGCTCGCTTTCAATAATTCAAGCTCGCCATGAAAAGTGATACTTCTCCTTATGAAATGAAATACTATTTTTTGCTTACTCTTATTATATTATCTTATTTTATTTTTATATCCATTTACCAAAAATATTCAATTACAGGGATCATCAACATCTCACTCGCATTCAATGAATGGTAGTATTTCGAAGGAAATGAGAATGATGGGTCATGGGTCTCAGCATGGAAAACACAACAAGTGAGTGATTTCACCTTGTTATGTAGGAATTATATTTCCACCCTTGTGAATAATAGAGTTAGATTAGTTTTACTGGTGCAAATGACGTTCAGTGACGTTCGTACCAATATTTCTGAATTCTATTCCTGTCGGAAGAAAACTCAAACTATACACATGACATGTGAATATTAACTTTACTCTGGAAGCCCCTCGAAGCCGTATTGAGTCACATAATACTTTTTTCTGAACAGGAAATCGCTAAGAACATAATAGTATTAGTTGTCTCATAAATTTTGGACAACACGTATTTTAATTCGTTGGACGTTAGTACCGCCCTAGGGTTCAGTCTAGTGGAACTCCATTGGTCCCAGCGAAATATCGCTGACATAGTATTTACCAATCATCGGAAAAATGACAGCCATAATATAAGCTCATTGAATAAGATACTATTTTTCACTACACTTCTCACTCATCCTCATCAACTCTACTTGAAGTTGGTCATTTTTTCCAGGTTAAAACTAAAAAAAAAAAAACTAAAAGTATGTTGTTTTTTTTTTTTGTTCCCCAAATCCTTATAAAGGATGGAACAACTTTACCTCTTCAAAGATGTTTGAAATCAGACAAGCCTACCTCCAAACAATCTTTTTCACGACCAACACATTTTATCGATCGATTTCATGGGTCGGACGGAATTCGAATTTCCAATTCCTCTACTTCCCACTTGTTTTGACTTCTCTCATACTTATTCACACGTAATTGAATCCGAATCCGTTGGGGTCCCAGATTTCACGAAAACTTTCCAACAAAGCGAGCATTTACCTGTCTACATTACCTTTTCGGTTGGGGTTTGTGTATGTCTTGGTGAACGTTTCAACGTCACGAACACGATTAGCCAGCTTTTTTATTTTTAACTTCTTGCGAAGTTTCCAGAAAAATCTTTGATATCAGACGGAATTATCGATACATGAGTTGAGGATATTGGTGGATGAGAACGCTGCAAATTTTAGTCATTGTTTGGTTATTTACCCTACAAAACATTTGTTTTTTTTATTTGGTAGTTTCATTCTTATATCTCATCAGCAGGTAACTGGTTGTACGGTATTCAGGGTGAGTCTTTGACCACTGCATTAATTTTAACCAAAGATTCCTCTCATCAAATGAAACACTTTTTTCATTTAACATTTTTCCAAATTCAGCTCAGGTAAAAAGATACAGGCTGTTGAAATTTTGAAAAAAAATCTGTTTTTATTTTGTAGCTTCGACATCCTGTTTTCGAATGAAATGAATGTTGGCGTAAAGTTTCCTATAACTATGATACATATTTTCCAAATATTATTTATTTTCTGCTTCTACTGGTTTTTTAGTTATGGACTCGTGGATTCATAAAACTAAACGAAATTAGCATAAAGAAAGCATATAAAGTTTTTCTTGAGTCATTTCAAGAATATTCCATCGTTTTAGAACATTATATTATTCTTCATCATTTCTCCTTAAACGCACCGTTTTCGAGATATTCTTCATTGAATGTTTCAAAATGGAAAACTCCAGAAATTTCACTACTTTTATGGATCCGTCCCTGAGCGTTGGAATCCCGAATCAAGCTGTAAACCACGTTACCATGCCTTATTCTCGTCCGCTAACAATGTCATAGATAATTTATATGCGGGAGTGTATTAGCACATTGTGAAATCTTTAAACGCTTGTAACTTTTTACCTGAGCCGAATCTGGAAAAATGATAAATGAAAAAAGTGTTTCATTTGATCAGAGGAATCTTTGGTTAAAATTAATGCAGTGGTCAAAGACTCACCCTGTATATTGAATTTAAATACTATCTAATTCTATAGCAAACCCAGGTAACGCAGGTACCTCCCAGAGATATCTCGACGGGCTCTTTCCGGGATATTGTGACGCCTTTTGCGAAACAGCTGGGAGATCACCAAAAGCTCCCTTTCACCTCCAAATGTCCGTCAAAGGGGATGAGCTCAGTAACATCTCAGAGATGTCACATGGGAAAGTTCTCAGATTGCTAGGGCTTCACACGAGACGAGAGTATAAAAAAAATTGGTTCAAGCACTGACGTGAAGTCAGAAGCTTTTGCGCGTATGTTCTATTGTCCATACTCCTGTAATGAACACTCTTCTTAATCGAATTTACCATGATGAATTCTATTGTCTATTCTCCTGTATTGGACACTCTTCTCAATCGAATTCACCATGATGAATTCTATTGTCCATTCTCCTGTATTGGAGACTCTTCTTAATCGAATTTACCAAGATGAATTCTATTGTCCAGAATGGACAATAGAATTCATCTTGGTAAATTCGATTAAGAAGAGTCTCCAATACAGGAGAATAGACAATAAAAATCATCATGGTGAATTCGATTGAGAAGAGTGTCCAATACAGGAGAATAGACAATAGAATTCATCATGGTAAATTCGATTAAGAAGAGTGTTCATTACAGGAGTATGGACAATAGAACATACGCGCAAAAGCTTCTGACTTCACGTCAGTGCTTGAACCAATTTTTTTCAAATCAAATCCAAAAGCTCTCAAAAAATCACCCGTTATTACATAAAGATATATTCTCAATAGTGATAGAAAAACTGGCCTAGAATTCCTTTCTACCCATCACGAGATTTAATATCCACAAATGAGCCTCTCACCTTACAAGATCAGAAGCCTTCTGCAAAATTCAAAGGTCCCCTCTCGCAAATATACTCCTCTGAAGGCACATGGATCTCTTGAAGAAGAATCGCCTCTCTATTCCTCAAAGATATTCACTCTTGTTCATAGAAATCCCTTCAATATTTAGTTGCCTCCTCCTAAGGAGGATCTCTTTCAAAACCAGGTCTGACCACTAATGTAGGGCTATCATCTAATCTCCTATAGATTTGTGATGAAATAACACGATTTTACCATGAATATATATGTATAATAATATGTCATCATGACATTCATATTTTATTTTTGGAGGTTCTCGCAAAAATACGACCATAGACAACATATCATACGACGATTCGCATCCACCTACCGAACTCACAAAAGGCTGCTCGGTTCTCCAACAATATAGATCCGATCGTGTTCAAACTTGGAATTCTGCAGTAGAGTTAGGTTCTGCAGGCTCTCCCAAAATTTCAGCCATGCCGGACGAATAGTTTATGATATATAGAATTTTTTTCAATTATTTTTAATTATTTTTTTTTGAATTTTCTAGTTATACCATCCTCACGAAATTCTGCAAAAATTTTCGCGTTGGCATTCTACAACTAATAACCATGTTTGAATCCAATCGGTTTTGTATTCTTCGAGTTAATGAGGAACAAAAAACATCCAAATTTCAGAAAATTTCAGATGGCTATAACTCTAAAACCGTTTGGACGATTATGCTCATAAGCAAACTCAAATGTCGCATTCAGATGCACAACCTAACCTGAAATTTTCAAGCCGCTATCTCTTTCCGTTCTCAGGTTATCGTGACAACAAAAATATTTTTTAATAATTTCTTAATAATTTTCTAGCGATTCGATGCTCACAAAATTTCATAAACGTGCTTAGGTCTATATTCTACAACTATTCACCATGTTTGAATCCAATCGGTTTTGTATTCTTCGAGTTAATGAGGAACAAAAAACATCCAAATTTCAGAAAATTTCAGATGGCTATAACTCTAAAACCGTTTGGACGATTATGCTCATAAACAAACTCAAATGTCGCATTCAGATGCACAACCTAACCTGAAATTTTCAAGCCGCTATCTCTTTCCGTTCTCAGGTTATCGTGACAACAAAAATATTTTTTAATAATTTTTTAATAATTTTCTAGCGATACGATTCTCACAAAATTTCATAAACGTGCTTAGGTCTATATTCTACAACTATTCACCAAGTTTAAAATTTGATCGGATTTATTTTGGTTGAAAACAAAATTATTACTCGGAAACCATTGGGCCGATTATACCCATTAACGAACTTGTCCGTCGTATTGGGATGCGCCACCTACCCTGAAAATTTCAAGTCGCTAGCTCTTTCCGTTCTCAAGTTATCGTGGCAACGGACGGCCGGACGGCCGGCCGGACGGCACCACAGAATTAAATTTCACATTTGGGCAAAACTATAACGCGTATGTTCCCCAGAACATACGCGCAAAAATCTCGTCTCGCTCTCGCCAATTCCCAAAAAATTAAGTCTCGTTTAATTCTCGTTCTCGTCTCGTTATCAGTTGTCTCGTCCCGTCTCGCTTAATTCGATAATAAATATTATAATATATAAACGAAATGGTATACAATAATGAATAATTCTGTAAAGCTATATTTATTACGCTATTATAAAAAAATATTTGTACATGTACATATTATTTTTATGTTAAACACTGATAATTTCAACTTTTAAATTACTCGATGACCAAGAATTCAAACATAATCATGCTTGCTTCACATCATTTTTCAATGATGTACGTGTTTTTGCCATGATCATACCAGCTGTGGAAAATAATCTTTCAACAGGTACGGTGTACGGATATAGCCATTAATAAATCATCGGCCATCTTGGAAAGTGTAGGACGAACTTTTTTGTCACTCTCCACCACTGAATATTTTGATTTCTATTTGCTCTTTCTAACAGCAAGTATTCTTCAAACTCAGCTTTCCAATATTTCGAAAGTTCTGTTGACGTTTTGAATAGGCTATCGATGTCAATACATGTTTTAATAGAATTGAACAATTTGGTATAGTTTTCAAATAATACCTTCCCGGTGGGTAGATCATTGAGGGTGTTCTTGGGTATTCCTCATAACACTTTTCGAAACATTGAATGGCTTCATTTCTTTACCAGTTTTATTTTGCGTAGTTCCACAGATGTATACAATAATTGTTGACATCTTCACTACAAGGAGCACAAGAGAATAAATTACTCCAGATGTTCAGGTAGAGACGAAAATTTCAAAGCATTGGGATTTAGGGGCAATAAAAGTTGTCCGTTAAGTATTGAATTCATAATGGATTCATTTTTATGGTTCTGAATTCTATTTTTTCTTGAAAAATAATCTCAATTATCGTCATAACGAATTAATAATCTTCTGAAAAATCGTGTATTTCTAGAACGATCGATGCATAATTTAGACAAAATATATTGGTAATTATAAGGGAAACTCTTCAAATTCAATTGTTTTCTGTGGGTGTTGAAAAAGTTCGAATCGTATATAAAACTTCATGCAAAAAAATTAACGAGACCAAAAACGAGACTCTCGTGTTGCGCTGTATGTGGTCTCGGTATCGCCTAAATTATTTTCGTAAACGTCTCATCTCGTTTCGTCTCGCTTTTTCGAGACGAAACGAGAAAAATCTCACTCTCGCGTGAAGCCCTACAGACTGCTCAACCGGGGCAGTACTAAGAGAAGATCGCTGCAATATGGATCTATAATCTATATGTATATCCTCCAAATGTGCAGTACACGTATGGAGCCGAATACTTCACTTCGATGCGTAGAACGATATTCCACTCGGGTTATTAATGATTCGGTTGTTCTTCTGGTACAGCGTAGATTATTGTGCCATCTACCTGTGGAAACGAGAAGTGTGTAGGGATGGAGTAGATCCCTGCAACATGCCACCCAATTTCCTATTCTTGTTGAACTTGCGCAGACTTGGGAACATCACAATAGGAATGCGTTATTCTCTTTATACTTGTGATATCTTGAGGTGCTCGTAATAGGAATGTCTTATTCTGCTCATCTGCGTGATATCTTTAGGAACTCACAATAGCAAAGTCTTATTCTTGTTACATGTGTGATATTCTGAGGAACTCCACAATAGGAATTTCCTATTCGCGATATCCTGAAGATCTGACAATAGGAGCTCACAATACATCCTCATTGTAACCTCCCAAAGATCTCTATACGAGTAATCATTGAAGGATACTGTGGGAGGTATACTCATTATTGAGAGGTTTTTTTTTCTGGGTTTTCTCTCCCAAACTCTGAAAAATATCTATAAAATAAAAATTAATTATTTTGTGATTTGCTTCTGCGTAAGAAACACAAGATATTTGTCAGAAGCAATCAATTGGACAATGTTGCCTAACAAACAACAACGAAACAACATCAACGAAGAAACAACTATATCGTAACGTTTCGGAGTCTATATCAGACTCCTTCGTCAGACGCTTAATGAAAATCGTTAGAATTATTTTGTTGATACTTATTTTATGAAATTCAAGAATTATTTTATTTTATAGATATTTTTCAGAGTTTGGGAGAGAAAACACAGAAAAAAAACCTTTCAATATCTCTATACGATGTCTGTGTTACCAGGGTACTGATCTGTTTGAGAATAATTGAAATATGGAATGATATACAAGGTCTCATATTAAAGCTTACAGATACTTATATTGCACGTTAGAAAATGCAAGAGTTAATATTTGAGCATCTGAATTTATTCGAAAACTATATCGGGCCACCCTTAGTTGATTGCCAAATCCGCCACTGTAATTCGGCCGGCTGAACATAAACTGGAGAGAAGTAGAAGGAGGACATGGAGTTTATCCTATGTGGAGATAACTATTATGTTACCTTCACACTTGTGTTCATTCTCGCGAAATAATAATAACAATTTCTGTTTGGAATAAAATGAGATTATTTTTCAATTTTGGCTCCATAACGACAAAGAACACTTGGGAATACATCCTGTTGTGCACGTTCCTTCCACGAAAAAAGGTTACTTTAGAAAAAATAATGCATCTGCCTTTTTCAGACTACAATTTATTTTAACGAGCTCATTTAAGGTTTGAAAACTTTTCCACTTGAATATCAGCGGATGGATCTCGTTTATTCCTGTTTTCCCAGTGGACAGAGGCGTACCCGAAAAACATTCGAATGAAACTATTGACGAAGAACAATAATTTTTAATTTTTAATGCACATGCTCTATTGTTGATATATGCACAAAATATAAGGCTCAAAGCGCGGTAGACACTAATTCGTTGCTCACTGAGGGTACTTCCTAAACAATCTAAATACTTCAAGACAAAAATTTCGTTCAACGTGAAAAGTGAAAATGTATAGTCTCATTTTCTGAAAATTTTACCAGGTGCCGCCCTAGCTGACGTTATAGGTTTTCGGAAAAACCCCGAAAAACTATAATTTTCCCTGTTTTGGATAATCGCCATAAATTTTGAATGGTTATATAATTTATTTATTGGAACATAGCTGTCGTTTATAAAATTATCATAGCGAACTAATCTTCAGAAAAACGATAGCCTTCTTTTATTTTTCAAATACGAAAAGATGATTCAAACTTACCGTTCAATAGCTAATTTCAATACGATTTCATTGACGTATGGCACTCTATGGTTCATTCTTGTTCCATGGTTTATAATACAAAAATTTTATTCTGCATCTTGAATAATGTTCATATCGACTTAAGAACTGAAAAACTATATTTTCTAAGAATATCGTTGCCACGATAACTTGAGAACAGAAAGAGATAGCGACTTGCAATTTTCAGGGTAGGTGGCGCGCCCAAATACACCGGACAAATTCGTTAATGGGCATAATCGGGCCAACGGTTTCTGACTTCAAATTTTGTTTCCAACCAATACAGATCCAATCTACTACTAGAAAAACATTTCTTTTTGTTTCTTGTATGAGAAGTGAATAGACGATGGAACATGCTTGCAAAAGCTTCAGAAATCAAGTGCTCTTCAAGATTTTTTTTCCAAATTTCACAACACGTCACTGACAGCAACAACAATGTATCTACCTATAAAATGGAAAGTTCGCTTTTCGAGTTAAAAGTCTGCTTGCGAGCTTCTCTAAACATCGCTCGACAGAAAAACGACCATCCAATAATAGCCGATTTACAAACCATAAAATTTTTATTAGGACGTAAATTGAAGCCAGCCGTAAAGTGGGACATAACTTGAGCATACAGATACAATCGGGTATAAATGGGACTCACAGTGGACTCTTCAAAGGTCTCCCCTCGGCCCAAGCATAAAACCAATAGAGCAAGGGGTCAATGATATTGTTACAGCGCTATTTAGCGAACGAATTACTCGATAAAATGATTGAGAAGAGGGCTATTAAATGGGAACTTTGGATGATGAGATAGAACACCTTGTATAATAGTATATCTTCTTTTAAATTCAACAATATTTCATTTCACCTCTATACAATCTTGTATGAAGTGTGTTTATTATTTTTATAACGTCATCGGTGGACAGAGGCATGTACCAACTGAGTCATATTTTCTTAAGAGAAAAAGATTACATACATTCTTTCAAGTTCAAAATTTCCTTTTTTCAGACTTGGGTTCAACGAAGCCACAGAAAGAGTGAAAAATACTGATGACGAAGTGAACGAATATCTAATGCGAGCAATTGATGCAAGAAGTATAGATAGATTAAGGTCGGAGCATTGCAGAAGTGTGTTGCTAAGCTTTAGAGACTCAGTGAAAGAAACAAAGGTAATATACAGGGTGAGTCTTTGACCACTGCATTAATTTTAACCAAAGATTCCTCTCATCAAATGAAATACTTTTTTCATTCACCATTTTTCCAGATTCGGCTCAGGTAAAAAGTTACAAGCGTTTAAAGATTTCACAATGTGCTAATACACTCCCGCATATAAATTATCTATGATATTGTTGGCGGACGAGAATAAGGCATGGTAACGTGGTTTACAGCTTGATTCGGGATTCCAACGCTAAGGACGGATCCATAAAAGTAGTGAAATTTCTGGAGTTTTCCATTTTAAAACATTCAATGAAGAATATCTCGAAAACGGTGCGTTTAAGGAGAACTGATGAAGAATAATATAATGTTCTAAAACGATGCAATATTCTTGAAATGCCTCAAGAAAAACTTTATATGCTTTATTTATGCTAATTTCGTTTAGTTTTATGAATCCACGAGTCCATAACTAGAAAACCAGTAGAAGTAGAAAATATCTGATATTTGGAAAATATGTATCATAGTTATAGGACACTTTACGCCAACATTCATTTTATTCGAAAAAAGGATGTCAAAGCTACAAAATAAAAACTGATTTTTTTTCAAAATTTCAACAGCCTGTATCTTTTTACCTAAGCTGAATTTGGAAAAATGTTAAAGGAAAAAAGTGTTTCATTTGATGAGAGGAATCTTTGGTTAAAACTAATGCAGTGGTCAAAGACTCACCCTGTATCTGAAGCAGTTCACATATCTGAGAAAAATGTGTTATACATTTGGACTAACTAGATATTTCATTTCAGTATGCCTTGGAGAGGGATAGAATGTTGAGTTTGTATTTCTTCTGTTCGACATTTTGTTTTATGACAATATTTTCCGTACAATCAATCATAATGAAATGGTAAGTTTAGCAAATTCCGATTACAAATATAATTGAGATAAATGATTTCTAGGAATATTGTTGCAATGTTGTGTTCAATTCCTATTATCATTTTACTGGTGTCAATTCCTATCTTAGTTTACTTGAAGAACTTCGAATTTGTGAGTTTCTTGCACAAATTTTGTATGTAATGAACTGAAGCAAATTTTCACAGGAAGTGTGTGGCTGGATTAGATCGTTCTCTATTCATATCCATCGAAATAGAAATATTGCTCAAATTTTCTCATTCCTTATGGCCATCTCCATTTATTCATTGGCCATGTTGAATATAGTAAGTAACATATTATTGTCACAACGATGAGTTGTCATCCATATTTAACTCTTCGAATTATTCCAGATCTCTCTACAATACCAGACAGAATGTTCGAACCGAACCACTTCAGATGATATTGATTGCATCAATATAACGGCTGTATATCATGTGGCTGTTCTCAACAAAGACTGCGAATTTTATTTTATAGTTGATGTAAGTAATGTTATTCGAAGTGAATGAATGTTTGAGAGTTCAAGATTCTCGAAGATTTATTTACTGTGTCGAGTGTCCATGATATTACTATTTAATAATTTTTTCAGTATATCCTTCTACTCGTGTTACTCTCAATGATAGCATGTGCTGTTTACCAAGTACTCATCTCCTTGTACAAAATGATTATACTCACTGGAGGAATGCTTGGATTTATAATGATGTACGTCTTATACTCAAAGGATTACAATCATTTGGTTTGTTTGACTCCAAGGTAAGAATATTAGCCCAGTCATATTAGGTAAAAAAAGGGGTCAACCTCGGAATGAAAGATAATAAGCTGCAAATTGGTACGAAGCTTTGCTTTGTCATTCTAAATGTTGTCTCAAAAGTCACAATCGTTATCGTGTCCGCGTCTCAAGATATTCAAGGTCAAAGGTCACAAAAATCGGTTTTTCGCGAATATCTGGCTTCCTATCGGTTAAATGAGATTTGCATTTATTATAAAAGTTGTAGGCTATAAAATTCCCTACAACTTTTGTTTAAACTTTTTTTTCATACGACCAACCGTTTAAAAGGTAGAGCGCGAAGAGTGCACATCGTACAGTCATATACGGCCTAATGCAAGGTCAAGCGTGAGTTATGGTTATCAGTACGTTATAAAGTCAATTATTTACTTGGAAATTATAATTATTAAACAATGCCTATTATTTATGTACTAACTATTAATTATTTATATTTAATTAAAGTAAGTAACTTGATTATTTATATATAATTATTCATATTTAACTATTTAAGTATAAAATATTATTAATTCTGGATTATATATTTTAGTTTTATTTTAAGTTAACACGACATTATATATCTTTTCTTTCAAAACTAAATAAACCTGTACAACTGTCAACACTTCCACCAACAAGTGTAGCAGCTCATCAACACATAAAACGTGTCTACTACCAGATTCAAACGTGGTTAGGGAAGGACTTAGAACCTCAAGAATGGGGCTGGATGCTTGAAAATGAAATCCTGGAGCCCATACGAACGTTATTACCTCCAGCACCAGCCGAACTACTAAACGTAATATTTTGCAATTGCAAAAATGGTTGTGGTTCCCGCTGTGGATGCAGAAAATCAGGGCTACAATGTTCTTTAGCTTGCGGCCAGTGCAACGGACAAGCTTGCCTCAACGCTTCACTGTATCCAAGTAATCCCGATGAAGAAAATACATATGATCCCGATATTCTGGAAGGTTTGGAGATGAACATGACAGATAATGAGGATGATGACAATGAATCGAACATTTTTGAGCGACAAGAAGAAGAAGACGACGAAGAAGAAGAAGATAATTAGCTTCTATTTCCAATTTCATTACAATTAAAATCAACAAAGATACTTTTGATATTTGAACTCACATTTTGATAAATGTATATTATGCCGTATTTAATAATAAATAAAAATATGTGTAAAATATATACTCTTACTATCATTTTAACTTAAAATAAAACTAAAATATATAATCCAGAATTAATAATATTTTATACTTAAATAGTTAAATATGAATAATTATATATAAATAATCAAGTTACTTACTTTAATTAAATATAAATAATTAATAGTTAGTACATAAATAATGGGCATTGTTTAATAATTATAATTTCCAAGTAAATAATTGACTTTATAACGTACTGATAACCATAACTCACGCTTGACCTTGCATTAGGTCGTATATGACTGTACGATGTGCACTCTTCGCGCTCTACCTTCAAAACGGTTGGTCGTATGAAAAAAAAGTTTGAACAAAAGTTGTAGGGAATTTTATAGCCTACAACTTTTATAATAAATGCAAATCTCATTTAACCGATAGGAAGCCAGATATTCGCGAAAAACCGATTTTTGTGACCTTTGACCTTGAATATCTTGAGACGCGGACACGATAACGATTGTGACTTTTGAGACAACATTTAGAATGACAAAACAAAGGTTCATACCAATTTGCAGCTTATTATCTTTCATTCCGAGGTGAAAGCCCTAATATGACTGGGCTATATATACTTTATTTTCATCCATATTTCACGGATAATAAAGCGTGTTATAAGAAATGGATCGATTTTGAACGTTGTACCTAGTAAATGGAGAAGGGCAAAAGTTACCCATTTGTCTGACATCGTTTCTATTTAAAACGATGGAGAAGATCGTGGACAACTACATAAGAACAGAGAATCTGGAGAGCATTCCACTTCGGAAAAGTCAGCCTGCTTACAGGACTAGCCGATCTACAGAGACTGCCCTATATCAGCTGACTGAAATCATCCAATAAAAGAAATCGCCATGTGTGCATTCCTGTACCTGGGGCCTTTGACAACACAACACATATGTCTGTTAAAGAAGCACTTGAAAGGTGATGAGTGAATAAAACCATTATAAAATGGATGTACGAGCTGTTGTCGGGAGGATAGCCGAGTCACAGGAGGGCAATGAGATCACTTCTGTCAAAGCCACTCTTGGAACACCTAAAAAGGGAGTAACGTCTCCTCTTCTTTGGAGCCTAGTAGTGGACGAGCTCCTGCACAGGCTAACGGAGCTCGGCTCCGGGTGTATAGGCTATGCCGATGACATAGTTCTAATGGTTAGAGGTAAATTTGAGGGAACCTTGTGTAACTTACAGGAGGGCCTTAGAAGAGCAGTGGTGCTTGTCAGTGGGACGGAGCATAAACTCGAACAAGACCCACAGTGATTCTATTTACTCGAAGAAGGAAACTCCCAACTGTGAGATCCATCTTTTTGAACGTAGCAGGAATATAGCCAGTAAGACTTGGGGCTCCAACCCTAAGATACTGCGATATGAATATACATCATGATTGTGAGACCCATAATCACGTACGGGGCACTAGTCTGGTACATACAAACAAGGCAGAATAGCACGAGGAAAACCCTCGACAAAGTACAAAGGCGGGCCTGTGTGTGTATCACTATAGAGCTATGGGAACCTGTCCTACCAGGGCGCTTGAGATTATAACAAATCTCACACCACTTCATCTAGTGATACAGCAAATGGCACATGAAGCCATTCTCAGAATATATAGGAAAGGACCAGGTAATGAGAGTATTAAAAGCCAGAAGACCTGATCTTGTCTTACCAGTTACATTTCGTCAGCTAATATTCCTAGTGAGAGGTTTTGGGGGTTCAAACCCCCCCCCCCCCCCCCCCCCGAAATGTTATTTTTCCCTTTAAAAAAAATGTTTGCTGCAGAAAGTGACCCTTACACACCCAACCCCCCCCCCCCCCCCCCCGAAATTAATTCCTGGCTACGCCCTTGGGTAGATACACCTACAAAAGTGGATGTCGGATGAATGAAGACACTGGAAGTGGTATTTAAAGGAGATCTCTCCCGGAATGTATCACTCCAAAAAATTTCTTTTTTTGGCACGCTGTATATTCACAAGCGTTGTTCGTCCAAAATAGTGCACTCGCTCTAAATTGATTAGCAAATCTTATTGAGTTGTGGTATAATGGAATCGGCTCGTCATTAATTTCATATCGATACAACAAGCATACTATATTACGTTGTAGTGATTAATAAGAAAATTTGATTTAAATATAGCATTTAATAGCAAACCCAAATGTGTGTGAATGGAAAGAGAATATAATTCCGCAAAAGTAATGTTTTCCAGCCCAAAGCAAAGTGAGGAATCAACACGTTTCTACAAGCTCTCTGAAATAAACTAAGAGTGAATGGAACCGAATATAAGCCTGATAAAGTCATTCTCATTTTCCAGCGAATCAACATTGACTCAACAATATTTGAACTTGGTGGTTCTAGTCACGCTTGTGGTAGCTCTGATCATCCACGGCCAACAAACTGAAGCAACCTACAGGCTGGATTTCGTTTGGAAATTACAAGCAACGGGTAAGAACTTTTTTCTTAGAGGGAATATCGGATTTTACTCGGGTTGCTCGTAGTCATTAGCTGCTGACTAATTCGAGCGTTGTTCAGAGTTATTCGAGGTGCCGTATGCTCATGCTTTCCATCCATTATCACGCCATCAGCAAATTGCATCAATTAGTGAATGCAATTCAAACTGGGAGCTCGAATTACAAGTCTCATTTTCAACTTCGATATACTTCACTGAAAAACGAGTTCAGATTCAATTTGTCATAGCTTCTTCGTATGTAAGATTATTCAAGTCAAAATTGCACGAAATAAATGACCAACTGGCAGGTTTCAATGGTATGTAATCAGACCTATTCTGTTTGCGTATTGCTATAAACATTGCTATTCAAGTCATATTGCTATCCTCCGAATTTTTAACAATATTGCTATGGTATTAAGTATTCTGTTCGGACTGTTATAGCAATGTTTGTTATTAATTTTCTCTTAGCTATATTGCTATAAAGTAGGTAAAAATTCATTGATTTTAGAGCTGACAGCACTGTATTTCATGACTTTTATGTGAAATAGAAGAAGAATTTAACTTTATTTGATGAACATTTAGTCCGTTTTTCGGTGGTTATTCGTAATTCCTAACAATCCTAACCAAATATATAAAATGTCACGAAGGTGAAACACTAACTATGCTATTCATGAAACTAGCAAGCGTAGTTATTGATCAATTTTCAGGAAACACACCGAATATTGATAACCGCTACCATGACCGAAAAATTGAATATTTGCGAACACCTAAACAAAATTAAATTTTAATTTTTTCCTGCCGTCAGTCAGTCTTCAAATGCACACTTCTAAGTGAAACGGAACAGGATCTGTCCTAGTTAGATACAGCATTTTGGTTGAAATTGGTCTTAATTGATTTGGTTCGACTCACTGATCAAGAATCCGTGGTCGAGTCTGCAAATTGCTATCCGAGGCGGAGCCGAGGATAGCAAGCAGGCGAGACAATAAACAGTTTTTCGTCGAGGTGCCTATTACATTTTTTCGTCGATCTCCACATATTTTTAAGAATTTCGGACTTTTAAATAATTTCACAATAGCAAATGAGACACTCATGTTTGTATTGAACCGTATCCATATAGTGACCACAGCACTGACAGTTATTCTTACAGACACTTATGTTTGTATTGTATCGTATCTTTCCGTATTCATAGTAGTGTCCGACCGAAACTGGTTTTTCAGCCGAAACCGAAACCGAACTTTCGGCCAGGCTCTCAGTTTCGGCCGAAACCGAAACCGAAAATATTTCATACTGAAATCTACTGTATTTTTTACAATTTGATTTGCATATACATAAAAACAGTTAAGCAGTGTTAAATAAAATAAAAAGACAACTTTTTTGATATCTTTAGTTAATATTTTGGTATTACCAAGTTATAAAAATAATCAGTCGAAGTATACAGGGTAATTCCAAATCAGACATCAACCTTGTAGGAGGTGTTAGTGTGGATAATTTGCTGTGGTTTGAGCCATATTTATTGATGACCAAAAATCAACAGTTTCCGAGATATTTGAGTTCTGGTTCTGATGAAAAAGAATTAGTATGATTTGAAAGGGGATGTAAGAAGCAAATAGAGAAAAATAACGAATTCAAAATTTTTTTGTTGCAAATAAGCTCGAAATTCCATTAGAAACTGTATTCATAAATTATGTTCCACCATTCCATATAGGCAAGCACATGCCGTCTTTCTGATATCTTCAGTTGTTATTTTCCGCCTGAAATTTACTCAGGCTGTCTTTTGATACACATTCACTATTTTATATGCCGGACATTCAAAAGGTTGCTTATAAAAAATCTGCTGAAACGAAACTAGTTATGCAATCTAACGAAATGTTTTATAGAATGAAAAAGGAATTTGGCAAGTTTTTAAAATAGTTTTGGCATACAAAATTGTGAAATTCGAAAGTTGCAGACAAATTGATATTAGAAATTATATTTCATATTTATTCATTTACCACATTTCAAATCATACTAATTCTTTTTCAACCTCTTATACAGCATAGTTTCGATTTTTTCGTACATATCATATCCTTTTCTGATGAAAATAAACCCAAATTATCATCAAATTTGGTCAACGTAGAAAAAATTGACGAAATATGAACTAAGTTCAGAAATCTTTTAAAAATCACCCGAACTCCAAAAACTGTTGATTTTCGGTTATTCATAAATATGTATTAAACAACAGCTAATGAGACATACTAACTACTCCTCCAAGTTTCACGTCATATTTGGAATCACCCTATGTAATCTAATTAATAATCATTAAAGTGAATTCTCATGAATTCTCAGTCTTAACAAAGATAGATTACAATAACTTGTACGACAATTATGTTTACCTACTTTTAACTCCTGGCCAAACGACCAGGATAATTCACGAACAGTCAAGTTTCGGCCCGGCCGAAAGTTTCGGCCATTTTGGGCCGAAACCGAAACTAAGGCCGAAACTAGATTTCTTGGCCGAAACTGGCCGAAACCGAAACCGAACTTTCGGTCGGTCACTAATTCATAGTGACCACAGCAGACGAGAAAGTAATTTTGCGGACCAGAAAGTACTTTCTCGGCCGCAAAGTACTTGCCTTCAAGAATAGTCGATTTTATGGTCGATCAGGAACGAGGGGGAAACCGCCGACAAAAATTTGTACACCGGAATTCCAACTCAACCGGAATTTCATTGGAATTCAATAGGAATTCATTAGCAATAGGAATTCTTTCGAAATTCTATTGGAATTCTATATTCTTGTACACCAGAATTCCTAGCGGTTTACCCCTGTTAAAACCAACTATTTGGAGCTGTATACATGATTGTCCGATAGGTGTCGCACTCTAACATCAATAGGAATTCTCAATAATTCAATAGGAATTCAATAGGAATTTCACGGAATTCAATAGGAATTCCAGGAATTCAATAGGAATTCCTCAGTATTCAATAGGAATTCCAGGAATTCAATAGGAATTCCTCAGTATTCAATAGGAATTCCATGGAATTCTACTTTCTTGTACACCAGAATTCCTATGGGTTTACCCCTCGTACAGGAATATTATATCTGGATTTGTTGGCCTCATGCTTGTGTTGATTATAATAGTAGTCATTTCAAAAAATTTAATACTGATCTCCCACAAGGTTCAGTGTCGGCCTCTCTGCTTTTCAATTTATATCTATGTGATATTTCTCCTGAAATTCATGTACGATGATGACAAATGCCCTTGCATTCATCATTCAGATTTCCAAATATAGAAAATAATCTATCTGCAGATTTGAAACTTCTGAAAAATTACCTACCTTTTATTGTGTTCTATTTGTGTTTGTGCCGAAATCCGAATAAAACTGAGGTTTCTTTCTTAAAACATAATTTTAATCCAAAATACCAAGGTACTCAATTGAATGACTTGATATTAAAATAATTTTTACTTAAAATTGCTCAAAGTTGCATTACCCTGTCCCTGAATAGTTAGAGGATACAAGGACTGGTATATCAATGTCATACAGGGTGTAATATCAATCTAGCTAGTCAGAATCATTTATTCAACAACAAAATTTATCATATATCATCCTGTATGATAGTGTCAAGCAATATTTTCGTATTATTTTGTTGAATTGCACTTTTTCAAGCTTATTGAGGTGAAAGAAAGTTTCATTGTTAACGTTCAGAGTGAACTATTATTAACAGATATAGGAAATGTTCAAAATTAACCTAATTTGTTTTAGGAAATGCTAAAGGAAAGCTGTTGAAAAGCGTGATATAACTGCAAATTTTGAAATCTGACGAGATTAATTGAACTTTGAAATTTCACTCAATATCCTAAAATCACCCTGTATATCCGAAACCATGGACCTTCGGGCGATTAAAATCTCCTGAAATGAGTCCACCTAAATGTCCTTAGCTCATGGTTTCCGTTTGTTGCATTCTTCCAGGGACACCCTGTATATTACTACATCTTGAAAACTTTCGGATTGATTTAATTTGTATCTAGATCGTTCCCTCCTGTGCATATTTTTTTCTCCGTTGAAATTCTTCCTTCATATTCAGTTATTGACGTATGTCTAATCTAAAAATTTTCCCAACCATCTCCATAATATTACTCGTCCATATCGAACTGAATTAAAATAACATGTTAAGTTGTGAATATTCAGGGTTGTGTTCGAATATTAACTCCGTAAAGTAATATTTACTAAGTTGCGTCTGAAAACTGAAGGGTTGGTTAAATTTTACTCCATGACTGTCTTTCGAAATGTCAGAGTATTCGACTCATTTTACTCCTGTCAAAATTGACATAACTCATGTGACGGAAAATCTAGTATCTTTGTCTCACTGTTTTATGAAGGTTCTGTGAGGTAATTTAATAGTTTTAATACTGCTGACATTATATATTTATGATTAGAGTTACATATATGTGAAGAAAACAATAATATAATAGGTTCTTTCTTAAACCAGCATAACCTATATCCCGATATTGGCACCTTCTGTCACTGTCAGAGTAATCTCCAGAGTAAAGGCGAAAATTCATGTGGCGATTTTGTCGCCGAAAACCAGCGATTTTGTCGCCCAAATGAGTATACTGTCATTTGGACCGTTTTGGGCGACGTCGTCCGTGTCGCTGGATTAATCCAGCATTCCAACGACAACTGATGACATACCTCTGACAGCAGTGACAGCCGCAAAAATTAAAATTGGTTCAAGCACTGACGTGAAGTAAGAAGCTTTTGCGCTCATATTCTATTGTCCATTCATCTCTATTGGACAAATTCAAATGAAAGTAGATAATATTATCCTATCTAATATGTCTTCGACCAGAAATTACCATTGTTGTGTGCCCAAATGCAATTCATGGGCGAAAAAAATGCCAAAATGTATAGGTTTTATTCTGTCCAACTTCCTGTGAAATTTACTAGTATAGGTTTGTGTATTCAATTCTTACCTCCGGAAAACCAAATATAAATATAATTATTGAAACTGCGTTAGGAAGATAACTAATAGACCGAAGAGTACTCAACTTGGAACTACATCATCTTCAAACAGAGTACAAGGAGGTACCTCGAAAGAGAACTGAGGAAGGATGTATCGATGACTTGCTGTGTTGAAAAACCTCATTCAGAAGAAGAAATAAGTATCACCCAAGCACCCTTGAGTTAGTTGAACAGCAATAATAATTTATACTTGGTTGTGTACATTGTTAACAGACCACCTAACACTTGTGCCATTGATATATTCGGGTTATCTACAAAGAGTGATATCTTGAACAGTGACAGTGCTTTGAAAAGTTTCACAGGCATAAACAATTTTGATATTTTCAATTGAATAGAAGAGATGGTCATCAAAACTCTTGGAAACAAAAAAAAAGCAATTTTATTATACCTCAAACATTACACTTATTGTTAATAATTATTTTCACATAATAAATATGTATCATATCTTGAAAAAATCATTTTAATTATGGATAACTGTTATACCACAGCTTTATCTGGATCAATTAGACACTATATGTATCCTCATAAATGAATTAGAACAGCATGCACCTGAACTTGAATTAAAACATCAGTAATATGTTTACACCTGCTCCATGCTGCGACTTTACAAGAATATACCATACTTTTTTTTTAAGTTTACCGTTCTCCACATTAATATAGGCCATCAATTTTATGTGATTCTGAATTAAGGGCACTACTTTGTAAATATAAGGAATAAATGTCTATAAAAATGGGACCACAATTTGTTTTGTCATACATGATCTACATTTAGAACCTCTTAGTCTTCTCCTTCTACAAGGATTCTAGAATTAGGAGTTGAAGCTCCTATATGTACTCCAGAAATTGCATCGTCTTGGAAGTTCCCATTTGTTTTTCTTTTGCGATTTAATACATTTATATAATTATTAGAGATAACTGTAGTACTTCCGGAACTCATTTTGTACCTAAATATGTATTTAGTTCAGAGACTTGTCTCTGTTTAGTTGTAATATTTAAATTCAATTAGGTTATGTTTCTGTCAGTTCAAAATAATCTGTCGTGGCGATTATGTCGCTCCATGAAATATAGGGGAAGGGAAATTTCGAGCGACAGTCGCTGGTTTTGAACGAAAAAATCGTCGAAATTTTGGGCGACAAAATCGCTGGTTTTCGGCGACAAAATCGTCACATGAATTTTCGCCTTAAATCTGTAGCACCTTCAAAAACTCTACTCAACTCCATGTAGTTAATATTCGAACACAACCCTGTAGTTATATCCCAAGTGCTTGCCAAATACTCGAATATTTTCCCGACTGCACGAAGTACAGGAGGGAAAATTCGATAATTTGGCAAGCACGAGAGGTGTATGAAGGAATATTTCCCGAAAAAAATTTCATTCAATTTAATTTTAGGGCAGAAATAATACTAACTGTAATTTAAATAAATAAAATCTTTCTGACAATCATCCCGAATGTTTTCGATGGTTCAAAACGTCACAAAAATATTCACCTCAAGCACCCGGATATTTTCACGCTGCTGATATTAAAAAATATTGGTTCGACTCTCTCAACCTCTGTACTGGAATATTTCAAATTCTTTTTTTCTTTCATAAGAGGAGAAGGAAGACATGGAACACCTCGAAGCATACAACAGAAAATTATTAGACAACATTCTGCCTGTGCACGTGGCTGAACATTTTCTCAACAGTGAAAAGAATAATGACGTGAGTATTTTGTTTTTCACTTTATACTGATCCTCCTATTATTTGTATTCCTCGAGAAACAATATATGATGACACGCACAAGGAAATAATTAATAATGAAAAATGGTGATACCGTTGTTGATAAATCAACAAGTCCAGAGCATTCCTGCCAATAAGGTCTTCATAATGGCTTCGTATAATTAATATACTTATGCATATATTTCACAAGTCAAATAAACCCCAGGGGATTTCATTGATTTGCCGAGAAGCAAGAGCAGACGCGTTTCTGGCTTCTTGGCCTTCATTAGTACTCTGTAGCTTCTCAACAAACTCAACTAAACTGACCCGGGTTAAGCCTCTCATAGCCGGCTTGGTCGATTATACATAATCGCCCACGCCACCTATGAGACAAAACAAGGAATTCAGCCTTGCACCACCAGTGAAAATTTGAAGCGTGAAATCATATGCCACCACCATTATATACAATGCCACCACATTCGCTCGATTGGTGGGGCAAGGCTTAATTCCTTGTTTTGTCTCATAGGTGGCGTGGGCGATTATGTATAATTGACCAAGCCGGCTATGAGAGGCTTAACACGGTCCTGATATAATGAATCCGCA
This sequence comes from Halyzia sedecimguttata, assembly GCA_937662695.2. NCBI lineage: Eukaryota > Metazoa > Arthropoda > Insecta > Coleoptera > Coccinellidae > Halyzia > Halyzia sedecimguttata. The sequence continues at coordinate 98,876,285 of OW569413.2, read as the reverse complement.
AGTCTATAACCTAGGAAACCAGGGTGTAGGGGAAGTAGGGAAACGGTAATTTGGAGAATATGTGTCATAGTAACAGGAAACTTCACACCAACATTCATTTCATCCGGAAGCAACAAAATAAAAACTGATTTTTTTTTATTCCAACAGCCTGTATCTTTTCACCAGAGCTGAATTTGGGAAAATGGTGGAAAAAAAAGTGTTTCATTTGATGAGAGGAATTCATGGTTAGAATGAATGTACAATGAAGGGAAAATTTAAATTAGGCAATTTAAATTTTACTCTCAAAAACAATTTTTTTTATAATCATTTTGAATTTCATTATTAGTCATCTCTTAATAATCCTCCAGAGCTCTAATATCTTCTGGAGCATTGATATATTTTCCGTCCAAATTCATTAATCGTAAATAATCCTTCCTAGTTGATTGGTGAGATGATTTGAAGCAATCCTTCTGCGGTGTTTTTTTTCATACTCTAGCTATCCGCCTCTCAGGTTCTCTGAAACGAATATGTGAAATTTCGTGAGGATTGTATGTATCATTATTAGAAAATAAAAAAAAATGATTAAAAAATATTATTTATCTCATAAAGAGATAATGAGAACAGAAAGAGATACCGACTTGCAATTTTTAGAGTAGGTTACGCATCCGAATGCGTCATTTGAATTTATTAGTAGGCATAATCGACCAAACGGTTTAGGAGTTATACCCATCTGAAATGTTTCCTCAACAACTCAAAAAATACTAATCCGATCCAATTCAAACATGGTAGTTAGTTGTAGAATGCCAACTTACAATTTTTTACGAAATTTCGCGAGGATCGTATAACTAGAAAATTTTCTCAGAAACCAGCTGTCCGATATGGCTGAAATTTTGCGAGAGCTTTCAAAACCTATCTTTACAGCCTAGTCTGATATAAGTATAAATTCAATATTTATAGTGTAGTAGTTTTTACATAATTAATTGTTTTTAGTAACAAAGCAGAAACTTTTTAAATAGTCGAAAAAAAAGTTGAAGACAATAGCCGAAAATATTATCAATATCTACCCTTGTTTTTTTTTTTCAGGAACTGTATCATGAACAATGCGATTTCGTTTGTGTACTATTCGCATCAATTCCGAATTTTAGTGAATTTTATGTGGAATTAGAGGGCAACAACGAGGGAGTTGAGTGCTTAAGACTGTTGAACGAAATCATAGCGGATTTCGACGAACTACTGGCTGAGGACCAATTCATGTACATCGAGAAAATTAAATCCACTGGAGCTACATATATGGCCGCTTCTGGTAAGATAATACGAGTAGGTACCTACATGATAACCAGTACATAATCACAAACTTAATATAGACATACGGAGGGTTTCGCAAAACATTGATTGCTCTTAATTGTCAAATTAGTGTGATATCATGTTCATTTATCATGCGCGCTACTCAGCTGAACAGAGTGCCTATCAATTCGTCTAAATATCTGTAATTTTCGAATTTTTGCCCGAGAGACATTCTCGGGCAAAAATTCACGGTAGTTTAAGTTGAAAAATACCGAAGACATATGCAAAATTTCGTGGGAATACCATCACTAAAAAATATTAAAAAAAAATTGGTTCAAGCACTGACTTGAAGTCAGGAGCTTTTCGGCGTATGTTCTATTGTCCATTCTATTGTATGGAATTTACCGTAATAATTCGATTAAGAAAGTCCAATACAGGAGAATAAACATACGCGCAAAAGCTTCTGACTTCACGTCAGTGCTTGAACCAATTTTTCGTTCGTTATTTTGAAAAATTTTCTAGGTGTGCGGTTCTCACAAAATTTTACACACGCCTATATCTGGATATTCTACAACTAGTTACCAAGCTTCAATTCGATCGAGTCTATATGTTTTGAGTTATCGAGGGAATAATATTCCCTCAAATAATGTCCATTGATAGATCTAAAGGTGATGAGGTGAAACATAAAGATATATTCTCATTAGTGTTAGAAAAACTGGCCTAAAATTCCTCTCTACCCATCACGAGATTTAATATCCACAAATGAGCCTCTCACCTTACGAGATCAGAAAGTGTGGTTAATTTAAAGTTGAGTTTTGAAGCCTTCAGCAAAATTTCAGGCTATCATCTCCCATAGATTTGTAATGAAATAACACGATTTTCCCAAGAATATACGCGCAAAAATATGTCATCATGACATTCATGTTTTTGAAGGTTCTCGCAAAAATACGACCATAGAAAACATATCATACGACGATTCGCATCCAGCTACCGAACTCACAAAAGGCTACTCGGTTCTCCAACAATATGGATCCGATCGTGTTCAAACTTGGAAGTCTGCAGTAGAGTTAGGTTCTGAAGGCTCTTCCAAAATTTCAGCCATGCCGGACGAATAGTTTATCATATATAGATTTTTTTTCAATTATTTCCAATAATTTTTTGAAATTTTCTAGTTATACCATCCTCACGAAATTCTGCAAGAATTTTCGCGTTGGCATTCTACAACTAATAAACATGTTTGAATTCAATCGGTTTTGTATTTTTCGAGTTAATGAGGAACAAAAAACAACCAAATTTCAGATGCTATAACTCTAAAACCGTTTGGCCGATTATGCTTATAAGCGAACTCAAATGTCGCATTCAGATGCACAACCTAACCTGAAAATTTCAAGCCGCTATCTCTTTCCGTTCTCAGGTTATCGTTTCATAAATAATATTTTTTAATAATTTTTTTTAAATTTTCTAGTGACACGATTCTCACAAAATTTCACAAACGTGCTAAGGTTTATATTCTACAACTATTCACCAAGTTTAAATTCGATCGGATATCTTTTGGTTGAAAACAAAATTATTACTCGGAAACCATTGGGCCGATTATATCCATTAACGAACTTGTCCGTCGTATTGGGATGCGCCACCTACCCTGAAAATTTCAAGTCGCTAGCTCTTTCCGTTCTCAAGTTATCGTGGCAACGGCCGGACGGCACCACAGAATTAAAGTTCACATTTGGTCAAAATGATAACGCGATGTTACCCAGAACATACGCGCAAAAAGTGGACCCGTATTTATTGGACGGTTTATTCTCATATGTCCCAATATAGAGAGAAGAGCTTCTTGAATGCCACAAGGTAATAAACTTGCGAAGCCTTCTAGAGTTTTTGATTCAAATCTATCGAATCCTATACAATTGAATATAGCTCGAGATGTCTCAGATTTTGCCTACTGTTTGATTCCTTCCAACGAAGGGTTTTGAAAGAGAGAAAACAGTAAGCTAAAGGATTTTTCTTGCAAAGTAATCTTTTCTGGAGATCAGGACAAATATTTCACTAAATTAAATACATGACACAGTACATCTCCCCCAGTTCTGTATTGTCTTTGTTAACAAGAAGATGATGAAATAACTCTGCGAGTCCGGTCATTGCGAAATTAAGTGGTATCACTTCAGGTATGTAGGTTTATCGACCAGATTCCAAAATACCTAGTGAGAATTGGAAATGTACCTTATTTTACAGCCTAGTTTCAGATTTCAACTGGATCGGTTCTATGTTGTTGGAATTATTTGTGAGAATATTTTTTTCCTGGAAGCCAAGCTGCCTTGGGTGAGTTCAGTACCTAGATGGGTTACCGATCTGGTTATAGATTTGAACAAGTATGCCAAAGATCTTGAGCTAATTGCTTTTCCCACTAGTTTATTATTCATATGGAATTTTTGGCGCTCTTGTTCCTTGGAACAGAGTGCTTATCAATTTGACCAAATGTCTGTAATTATCGAATGATTGGCTGAAAATGATCTCAACCGTTTTGGTTCGACTCACTGATCAAGAACCCGTGGTCAAAATCAATTCTATCGGGCTAGCCGTAACTACCATAACTCTCGAACGGAATTAGCTAGATAGTTGAAATTTTCAGATAACAAAAATAATTGGTTTGCATTACAAATTTTAAATTATTTTTTTTATAAGATGCAGTTTCATCATAGTCCTCTGATATAATTCTCAACTCTAACAAACAAATACTTCCAGAGATATGATTTTTCAAAATTTAAATAATTATTCTCAATTCTATATTTCATAGAATACTATATTTATAATTGGCTGATGTATGTAAAACCAACATGAGATGAGTCATATACCTACGTTTTGAATTCAATTATGAAAATTATTGAAAATTGACGCACAGAAGCCAAATTGAAAAAGTGGGAAAGCCCTGTGGATAGGAGCTTTGGCGCTCTTGTTCAAACTTTGACAAATCATTACTCCGAAAGTATTGGTTTCTCAGATTAGGTAATTATATCAATGGATTCTCATTTAATTTATTTTATTTTCTGATGCAGTTCTATCATAAGAATCCATTGATACCATTCCCAACTCTGAGAAACCAATACTTTCGGAGATACTATTTGTCAAAGTTTGAACAAGAGCGCCAAAGCTCCTGTCCACAGGGCCTTCCCACATTTTTAGTCAGATGGTGAATGTGTTTATTCCAAATTTAATTGTGCTAACTGTTTTGAAGTTTTTATGTGATTAGTCTCAATTTGAAGTTAAAATATCTGGTATTGGTTTCTCAGAGTTGGGAATTATATCAATGTATTCATATGATATCACTGCATCATAAAGGAAATTTAATTCAAATAATAGTTTATTAGATAAGTAATAATAAATTACCTTGTAATCGATCAAAAATTTCCTGATCTACGTTCACCAAACTACAGAATTATGCTTTCAATATTTACGTAATATTTTCAAACATTTTCGGGTGAGGTCCCCGTTGCATCGCTAAAATACGAGTATTTCAACCCCAATATTTTTGAAGTTACAATATTCCCTTCTGTCAAGTTGACATTATGAGAATTCATACATAGAATAATATATATATATATTCTTTTGACTGAGAGCTGTATATGTGTTAGCAGAGGTTGGTGTAACGGGGTACCATACAATTCGACGTATGATACAAGAGCTTAGGGAAAAACCTCAGCAAAAAAACCCTGTCTCCCCGTGAGTGTCGTGATTTGTAACTATTGTTCACAAAATTTACTGCAATTTGAAAATATTGATAGGCATTTATTTCTTCAATATGGACTCCTTCGTCAAAAAACGGAGAGGTTTCTCCAAGGTACCCAAAACTCCTGAAAAATGAAAAGACAAGAGGAGAAGAACGAACAAATTATAAATACTACATAACCTTTCAAAAGTCTCCTCTCACAAATATAATTCTCTGTAGGCGCATGGGTTCTCTTGGAGAAGAATCACCTCCGCTAGTTTTCAAAAATATTCCTTCTTGTTCAGAAATCCCTTCAATATTTGAATTCGAAAAGGAAAATGTTGCTCGTAAGGCCAGGAGGGTCTCTTTCGAAACCAGGTCTGACAGTCCAAGCGATGATTATTCAGAACTTCAGATGTTCGAAGACCGCTACAGGGCCCTTATTTAGGGCTATCATCTCCCATAGATAGATATTTTACTTTGTATCGTATAAAATAATGGAAAACTGTGAAATACGATTTACATTGAAATTTTAAAAAATCATATCTCCGAAAGTATTAGCTTGTTACAGTTGAAAATGATATGATTGGATTCTTATGATAAAACTGCTTATTAAACAAAAATTGATTTGGAATTTGTTTCGTAAAAAAAAATTTTTTTTTCTGTTACTCCGAAACCATCTGTCCGATTTTGCCCAATAACGAACTTAGCCGAGATATTCATCCCCCAAACCTACTCTGAAAATTTCAACTCTCTAGCTCATTCCGTTCGAGAGTTATCGTGCTTACGGACGGCCGGACAGAATGAATTCCGACCACGGATTCTTGATCAGTGAGTCGAACCAAATCGTTTAAGACCATTTTCATCGAAATATTCCAAAATTACAGACATTTGGGCAAATTGATAAGCACTCAGTTCCGAGGAACTAGAGCGCCAAAAGGTATAGTTGGAACCTCGTTCCGTATAGTAAATCATCCCCGGATGAATTACAGTGAACTCTTGATAAGTCGAACATCGATAAGTCGAACTCATAGATAAGTCGAACATTTTTTCTGGTCCCAATTCATGGGTATCTAACCCTGTATACTTTCACCTCAATGAGTCGAACAGAGTTCTTGAGAGTAAAGAGTCTAGTAAATGAGTCGAACTGCTGGAAGGGTCCACGAGAGAACCTCCACCTCTATCAGTCGTACTCCTAACCATCATCTCCTCTATGAGTCGAACTGTTTGATCTAACGAATGAAACCGAAAAGAATTCGGTATGCAAACGAATCACCACATTCGGTAGCCACCATATGTATTTTCAATCGGTTAGTACATTGTTCAATTTATCTTTTATTTGTTTATTGAGCCGTTGTGCGCTGAGAGCGTTTTAGTCATGGATCCGCGAAAACTGAAAATTTCATCAGTAGCAGATGAACTCGAACCCATTCGGGAAGTAGAGAAAGGAGAAGAAAGTAAAACCCTTATCGCTAACAAGTTCGGAATTCCTAAATCCGAATTGTCATCTATAATGAAAAATAAAATTAATATCCTCGCTTCCATCAGAGTTAAAGGAAAATCAGTCCACCGGTACCGTCAGAAATTGCCTCGGCATTCAGATGTTCGCATCTTCCCTAGGCCACGAATTTATAGCGAGTAGTGGTTGGCTACGTAATTTCAAAAAAGATACGGAATTTCTGGAAGAACCTCCTTAGGTGAAAGTGCTAGGGTCAATGAAGACACTTGTCATCAACCCTTGTTTCTCATTAACTACTGTTGATGTGAATACGCGAGTTTTTCCCTCAATGAGTCGAACTCTCACCTCAATAAGTCGAACGTTTGGTAAGACGAACCATAGATAAGTCGAACAGTTTTTTATGGTCCCTGGGAGTTCGACTTATCGAGAGTCCACTGTATATGAATTTCCCAGTAATTAATGATGAAAAATGAAAACTCAAACTCCAGTGTTCGTTCAAATATGCATTCTGCCCCTGGGAAATATGTACTGAAAACAAATGAAGTTTACATAGTATATTAGCTCACAATTTTCATCTCGGCACGCCGTAATTTATTCCTAAATTATCGATAATTTTCCGGCACGAAATAAAAATATTAAAGTTCATTAATGACAGTATGTTTGCACAGCATACCCTCAATTTCGGCCCGATCAATGACTACGCTCCGATACTGTGTTAACAAGTCGCGTCCTGAATTTCAATTGACTCTGTCACCGACAGGAAACGCTTTTCGCCCAACTACCAAACTTCTGCGTGATTTGATCGATGACAAAATGAACACATATTATTAAACAGTATCGGAAAGAATATACCTTGGGTATTGTGATTCAATGATAGTGTAAAGAATAGCTCGCTAAATATTGAGATAGCACTACAATTTCTCCTCGAATAACGCGAAGAAGGGATAAATCAGCAAAACTAGTTCTGAGCAACGAATATTTCCCCAACCCGAAATTTCACTATTATACGTGAAGTGATGAGCTTCAAAAAATGAGCAGATCTAGTTTTGCGCATTTCCATTTGTACAGAACTAGTTTTGTGCACTTCGCATTATGCTAATCTGGTACATTTCCGAATGACTAGCACGAGATATTTTTGGCGCTCTTGTTCCTCGGAACAGAGTGCTTATCAATTTGCCCAAATGTCTGTAATTCTCGAATTTTTGGCTGAAAATGGTCTTGAACGTGTTGGTTTGACTCACTGATCAAGAATCCGTAGTCGAAATCGATTCTGTCCGGCCGGCCGTTAACACGATAACTCTCGAACGGAATGAGCTAGACAGTTGAAATTTTCAGAGTAGCTTTCAGGGATAAATATCTCGATTAAAATTGTTATTGAGCAAAATCGGTCTAATAGTTTCGTAGTAATGAAAACAAATATTTTTTTTTACATTACAACTTTTGAATTAAAATTTCCTGAAGATGCAGTTTCATCATAAGAATCCATTGTTATCATTTTCAACTCTAACAAGCTAATACTTTCGGAGATATGATGTTTCAAAATTTCAATAATACATGTCGTAAGTTCTATGTCTCGTTCTATGTATTCACAGAATGTGAACACAAAATCTGTCTGATTACATATTGAATAATTTATGTATAAATATTGGGAATGATGTATCAGAAGATTTAGAATTGGATCATTTCAATGATGTTGTTTATGAAGGCAATAGGAAAGAAGAACATAATGGAATCATCAAAAGAAATTACTGTTCGTTGACCACTGACGTTAATATTACCTTCTACTTCCTTAAGTAGTGAGACATGTTCCTATATAACAGTATTTTCATAATATTTCTAGCAAAAAAATACTGAAATATGGATCTACATTTGTGTATCAAATATTTTTTCTTGAGTTAAAGTTCATAATACAGAAAATAATGTGTTAGTGGTATGAACAATTGAATTTTAAATTATGAAAAGAGGATAGTATTTTATTAATATATTTTAAACAATTAAAATAATTTGTTCGTCAGCCTCTACCTACTCAAGAATCAAGTATAAATGGACAATCTGCTATGATTGTCTCCAGCCTTGCTCTAGACATTTCGATGGTTCAATGGATTCTTATGATGAAACTGCATCTTGAATTGAATTCACAAGTTGTAATATAAAAAAAATTTTTTTTCGTTCCTCTGAAACCATCGGTTTTCCCCAATATCGAACTTAACCGAGATATTTATCGTTCGGTTCGAGAGTTATCGTTTAAGACCATTTTCAGCCAAAAATTCAAAAAGACAAACAGACATTTGGGCAAATTGATAAGCACTCTGTTTCGAGGAACAAGAGCGCCAAAAAGATAAAAAACGACTCACTGATGAAGAATTCGTGGTCAAATAGAATTCTTTCCGGCCGGTCGTCCGTTACCACGATAACTTTCATAACGGGTTGAGCATTCGAATGCGACGGTTAGGTTCGTTAATGCGCATAATCGGCCGAATGGCTTTGGAGTTAAACACATCTGAAATTGTTGTTATTTCCTCAAAAACTCATAAAATGCAGATCCGATCGAATTGAAACTTGGAAATTAGTTGTGGAATGCCGACGCATAAAATGTAGCAGATTTTCGTGAAGTTCGAATTACTAGGAAAAGAAATTTAAAATATTTTTTACAAAAAACAACAACAGATTTTGCTGTAATTCCCTTAGACTATAGAAAGACTATAGTCTAAGGCCTAAGGTAATTCCACACAAACCTTCAAGCCAATTTTCATTTTCCCAATATTTTCAAAAATATATATCCGATCTAATTGAAATTGAAAATTGAAAAAAGTATGCAGTATTTCGTGAGGGTGTGTGAGGCTTTAATAGACGAAAGAACATGCGCGCAAAAGCTCCTGATTTAACGTCAGTGCTTAAAGGAATTTTTCAAGAATACTTCGCCCTTCTCAAAATATGACCAATTCATGATTGTTACACAATTTTAATCATTTGCAGGGCTCACCCAAAATACTTGCGACATGCAGGAGTACAAACATGTGACGGCGATGGCGGACTATGCGCTTCGACTTAAGGAACAGTTAGCTGAAGTCAACGAGCACTCTTTCAACACCTTCAGAATACGCATAGGAATAAATGTTGGTCCAGTTGTAGCTGGAGTAATAGGGGTGAGGAAACCCCAGTATGACATATGGGGTAATGCTGTGAACGTTGCCAGCAGAATGGATAGTACATGTGTCCTAGATAAAATTCAAGTGAGTTAAAGCAACCCACCATTCAATATCCTAAGATCCTAAAGATATCCGAGGCAAATTTTATATTTTATCTACTTTTTCAGGTCTATTTTTTGCGCCCATGTTCTGGGGAACAGCGTGCTATCATTTTGCCCAAATGTCTGTAATGCTCGAATTTTTTAACGAAAATTGGTTCAAGCCCTGTGGACAGGAGCTTTGGCGCTTTTGTTCAAACTTTGACAAGATTTGTTGTTATTTATCAAGATCAAATGAGGACCATGAAAAAAATCAAATTAAAATAGCTGAAATGAATTTGAGTCTCTCTTATAGAACAGGATGACATGTACGAGTATGAACACAGATCATATAATAATTCATAAATAGAATAATTTCTGTGAAAACATAGTAGGTACGATCATTATTGAAATTTCGAAAAATCATATCTCTGAAAGTATTAGCTTGATAGAGTTGAAAATGATATCACGCATTTTCATGATAAAACTGCATCTTAAAAAAAATGGAATTTGAAATTTGTAATTTAAAAAAAAATTTTGTTTTCGTTTCTCTGAAACCATCTCGCCTATTTCCCCCAATAATGAACTTAACTGAGATATTTATCTCCTAAACCTACTCTGAAAATTTCAACGGCCAAGCTCATTCTTTTCGAGAGTTATTGTAGAAACAAAATTTAAAAATTAAATTTTTTTTTACACTTTACGGCAACCCGATCAATACAAAACTTTGCATGCGTATGAAGGTCATTATTCTACAATTCGATGCTAAATTTCAGATAGATCGAGTGATCGGTTTCGGAAATATCCATAAAAAATATTTTCACTAAAAACGGCCATAACTCCAAAACCGCTCGGTGGATTTCGCCCGTTAACGAACTCGTCCGAGATATTTGCGCTCACGGATTCTTGATCAGTGAGTGGAACCAAATCGTTTGAGACCATTTTCAGCCAAAAATTCGAAAATTTCAGACATTTGGGCAAATTGATAAGCACTCTGTTCCGAGGAACAAGAGCCCCAAAAATAGTGTACATACTCATATACTTCAAGTTGAAATTCCTTGAAACTAAAATTTGTGGGTTGGATCGTTTCTGCTTAACTATAGGTCCAAATAATCATTATTAGTTATTATTTCTTATTATTATTATTATACTGACCCTCCATGATCTTCCCCGAGGAGTCCCCTCATTAGCTACCAATAGCTCAACATAGAATAACCTCATTCTGTATGAACATCGTGTGTGGTAATTTGCATAATAAGCTTCGATTGTATATTATGATATTCCGATAATGTCTGATATAATCTTGTTGAATTGTTTCAATGCTCTTCATTCTCAAAATGATATTTTTCCTCCAGGTGACCAAAGAAGTTTATCAAATCCTTCATGCAAAAGGCTACCCCTTGTCTTGCAGAGGAACGATAGAAGTGAAAGGAAAAGGTTCCATGGAAACATATTTCTTGGAAGGAAACTGCCAAAAATCGGAAATAAATATAGTAGTTAACCCATTAGCCGCTGCTCCAGCTGAAAAAAAGAATGGTTACAGTCATCATGGGAACGATAAGAGCGTTCTGGGAACTATCAAAGAAAGAAATTGAAAAAATCTGAGAATAAAGCGAAACTCCCATTGAAAATCTTTTCCGGCAATGGGGGCATATTTTCTGATAAATATTAAAAAGTTATGGCAAATTTCAGAGCAATGCCGTATCAAGAAAAGAATTGATCGAATAAAACTCTATTAATTCTTTTCCTGATTGCTTTTAGCGAATATAGATTAAATCGAATTTCAAAAGAAAGGGATCGGTAATTTCAGTTAATTTTTTGCTATTTCATTATCATGAAAACTGGTTATATTGTTCTCTATTTTACCAGGCAACTATACATGGAGGTTTTTTTCCTTTCCTACCCTGAAAAACTTCAGTTTGGAGGTATTGTTTCATCGCCGACAATACACTCGTACAATTACAGGTTGTTCTGCTGAAAAAAGTACTAATTTTTCCCAAAGATATGACAGTACAATATCGCGACCGAAGTCGTTTCCGATATATAATTTTATGATCCAGCTTAGTTCACAGCGATGCGTAGGTTGCCGGTGTCACGGGCGGTGTGTGGTTAGACTTTTTTCAAAATATATACGGTGGCGCTGGGTAATGCTAGTTCATTGAAGAGGTACGTGCCTCACTTGGTTGAATTAAAAGATATTCAGAGTGATTGAAATTAAACGTAGCTCTTGCAGACGATCATGTTTAAAATTTTACTCTTAATTGCCAAATTTGTGTGATTCTATGTCCATTCCCAGCTTATTATTGATGCAGCCATCGAATTAAACCTACAATCAGATAATCGAAGCTTCGTGAAACCCAAGATTACATTGTCAATTTTAACATTACAATAATTATTGACGAAATATCATGGATCGAAGTTTACACAGAAATTATAAAAATCTATGTACACAATTCTCTATCTTTGAGTGAATCAGATTTATGCATGTTTCGCAGTACATTCTGCCTAAGGGCGTATCCGTGGGGAAGCCCCCTTGACCCCCCAATTTTTATAGAAATATGACTGGTATGCACACCACATGACCGTGACCCCCCCCCTGTCTTGAGAGCTACATCCGCCACTGTTTCTGCCTACGGCAGAAGGACGGTTTTTTTAATTCTGTGTTTATATTTTACGTACAAAAAATGTGTTCTCTAAAATTATTGTGACGGTTTACTATTAGAAGGAAATAATTCAGTATCGCACAACGTTTGTGCATCGACTGAAAGCAAATTGAGTGATCAGATTTGTTCCAAAATGAAATAGAATAAAAAAAATATGTTTTCTTGTAAGATGCTCTGTTCTTGATTAAAATAATTAAATTAAAGTTGCTTCATACCGTAGCACCAAAATTTTATCACCCAGTACCTCAAAAATAAGGCTGGTAATGTTTATTTAGCCTTTATGTCGCGATTGAACATTGACGATTGAGGTTCAGACAGTTTGCAGTTATGTCATTGTTCTTCCGGAGGAGCGATATCAGTATTGAAAATAGGATGATTCCCGAACCATGTATGTCGACAACAAAATTATTGTACTATGAAACTTAAGCCAAGTTATTGTTTCACTGCTCAATAATTTGATCAGCGTAGGTAGCTGTTGAAATTCAAAATACACCATAGTGTCGAGGTAATAAGAGAAGGGTACCCATAAATATGTAAATTCCATACTTCTGCCCAACTCAGTAAATTAAATTAACACCTATCGCTCCAATAGTATTGAATATTTTTTGTGAGATTTAACGATTGTGTAATTCTAAATCAGACTCCTCTAATCTTTATGCCGTATATCATGAGATGTGGTTAGGAAATTCTAGTTACAATATATCACGGAAACTGAAAAGGACGGAAATCTGTGGAACTAAACCTCTCATAAAAAAAATAATCATGTAATTATGATAAAATCATTAAATGACCAATATTTGAATTATACTTACCCACGATATTTATGATGTTGCGCTCTCTAATCTTGAACCCAGGCAACACAGAAACCTCCCGAGGATATCACGGTGAGCTGTTCACAGGATATTGTGTCGGCTTTTGCGATATCACTGGGAGGTCGCAAATAGCTCTACATCACACCCGAATTTCCACCAAAGGGGAATGAGGAATGTGCCCAAACAGCTCACCTTGGGGAATAGATGGAGAGGTAAATCGACGCTGGGTTGCCAAGAGCTCTATATTTCCTCCAAATGGCCGGCACAGGTGATGAGCTCAATAACTTCTCAGGGGACGGTCTCAAACACCACACCCTGAGGAATATTTTGAGAGGTTCGCTGCCAGGTCGCATCTCCTCCAAATGTCCTCCACAAGGGATGATTCCAGTAACATCTGAGAGATATCACATAGGAAAGTTCTCAAACTGCGCTTGAGGATCCACAATAAAAGCTCGCGTTACATCTTCATTGTTACCTCCCAAAGATCTCTTTGCGAGATCTGTGTTGCCTGGAAACTTTCGTAGACGAAAGATTATTCATCACTGAATGTGATATTACCTTTTATTCAACCCAAATCAATTTTATTGTATACTACATGAGAGTCTTCTTATAGGCTTTACTTGGTTTTGCTGTGATAATATTTATTTCATGATGAAATGGGTTGACAAGAATGATATTTATACGTATAGGGTTTTGTATATTTGCTAAAAGCTTCTATTCCTGACGCTGTGTAGATAGTGTCTTTAATAATAAGTTTATGTAATTGTGAATAAAATAATATTTTATATAAAAATTCTATTGAGGTACTAGTGTTTCATTCATATTTCGAACCTGCTATAATGCATAACACTTGTTGGTGAAAATCACATATTTTTGCGTCGACTTCTATGAAAAGTGAGATTTTACTACTAATTTGTGGCCGTAAACTCGAATATTATTGAAATCAAGTACTTTGCGAACGAAAATTAGTTATTTATGTATCAAGGACGAAAAGCTGTCTATTATAGTGGATCAACAAGTCCAGAGCGTTCCTGCCAATAGGGTCCTTCATAAATGGCTTCGTATGATTATTATACTTATGCATATATTTCACAAGTCAAATAGACCCCAGGGGGTTCATTGATTTGCCGAGAAAGCAAGAGCAGACGCGTTTCTGGCTTCTTGGCCTTCATCGGTACTCTGTAGCTTCTCAACAAATTCAACTAAACTGACCCGGGTTAAGACTCTCAGAGCCGGCTTGGTCGATCATACCTAATCGCCCACGCCACATATGAGACAAAACACGGAAATCAGCCTTTCCCCACCAGTGAATATTTGAAGCGTGAAACCATATGCCACCATTCACTCGATATTAATCGAGAAACGAGTCCCGCAGAGCTCAGACAGTATCTTCCCAATGGCCATGAACGCTGTTTAGCGTTTTCAAAAATAATAATGTAAAATGGCGATACCGTTGTTAATAAATCAACAAGTCCAGAGCGTTCCTGCCAATAGGGTCCTTCATTTAATTCACTTCATTCCTTCATTTCCTTGATTTCACGCTTCAAATATTCACTGGTGGGGAAAGGCTGATTTCCGTGTTTTGTCTCATAGGTGGCGTGGGCGATTAGGTATGATCGACCAAGCCGGCTCTGAGAGTCTTAACCCGGATCAGTTTAGTTGAATTTGTTGAGAAGCTACAGAGTACTGATGAAGGCCAAGAAGCCTGAAACGCGTCTGATCTTGCTTTCTCGGCAAATCAATGAACCCCCTGGGGTCTATTTGACTTGTGAAATATATGCATAAGTATATTAATTATACGAAGCCATTTATGAGGGACCCTATTGGCAGGAACGCTCTGGACTTGTTGATTTATTAACAACGGTATCGCCGTTTTTCATTATTATTATAGTGGAGTCTGCAAATGTCTATCCGAAATGGAGCTGAGGATAGCAAGCAGTCGAGACAATAGACAGTTTTTCGCCGAGGTGCATATTGCAATTTTTCGTCGACTCCTGAAATTATTTAAGAGGTCCAAAATTCATTAAAATATTTAATGAATTTTGGACCTCTTAAATAATTTCACACTAGCAAATTACACAGACTTATGATTGTATTGAACCGTATCTATAGTGACCGCATTCCTGACAGTTATTCTTACAGACATTTATGTTTGTATGGCACCGTATCATGCCGTATCATATTGACCACAGCGAACGAGAAAGTAATTCTGACGACGAGAATAGTATATTCTAAAACAAGTTGCAGAATGGGCTCCTATTAAAACACGAATGCGAAATTTGAAAACGAGCGACGAAGGAGCGAGTTTTCGAACGCATGAGTGTTGGAATTGCCTTCTGCAACGAGTATTAGACGATATTTTCTCTATTTCAGGCAAGTTTTGTAAAATACTGTTGAAATTTAATGAAAAATTCGGATTATACATCCTAGTGACTTTTGTATTGTATCTTGGTAGTTGGTGTGACTGTTACGAAAGTTGACAGATTACGGAATTTGAATTTTAAACGTACGTAGGGCATGGAGATCAGATTTAAAACAGTTTTCTAATAGCATGAATGATTCAAAATTAGCAAGAATTAAGGAAATCTCTCTAGTACCATATTTCTTAATGAAAATAAAAGTTTTCCTCAACAATTATTTAACTATATTCAGATTATATTGTATTGTCAATTGACGTGTGTTGAAATTTGATAGGATCGAATGTCAGTGCTGACTACCACAAAACGAAAAATATAACTAGAATCAATGCGGGAATGAGTTCATTCCAGCACTGTTTTTAGTGCTGGAATGGACTCATTACGATACTGAAATAGAGAAAGTATTTTCCACTTGAAAGTGGATGGTTCTACCCCTATGCGTCTAGCAGCATTCCGTATGGAGATGTGCAAAAGCCCCCCCCCCTTATCTTCAAACATAGGCAGTAGGTCTCTTCTGCAGAGAAGGTTCCCTCTACCCTTACAATAAGATGGCGGAGTGCATCTACCGTGGATTTACCTGATTTGTCGGTAAATTGTTTTTTGTGGAGCTTTATAATTCCTCTCAGCTGAAATTATTTTCTCCATGGTTTTTAGGAGAAAGGAGGTAAGACATATGGGTCCACAATATTTAGGTTCTGGGGAGCCTTATCGTTCCACTTTAGGTATGAAAACTACCCTTGCTTCTCTCCATGAATAATAAGGAATGTATTCCCATTCATAATTATATCGTAAATTTTTCCTGCTCATTTTTTCATTATTTTACACAATACAAAGTAAAAACATGCATCTATGGGAGATGATAGCCCTACATATGGGCCCTGTAGCGGTCTTCGAACATCTGAAGTTCTGAATAATCATCGCTTGGACTGGCCAGATCTGGTTTTGAAAGAGATCCTCCTGGCCTTACGAGCAACAATTTCCTTTTTGAATTCAATATTGAAGGGATTTCTAAGATCAATATCTTTGAGAACTAGCGGAGGCGATTCCTCTCCAAGAGATCCCATGCGCCAACAGAAGAGTAAATTTGTGAGAGGAGACTTTTGAAAGGTTATGTATTATTTTTAGTTTGTTCGTTCTTCTCCTCTTGTCTTTTCATTTTTCAGGTTGAGTTTTGGGTACCTTGGAGAAACCTCTCCGTTTTTTGACGAAGGAGTCCATATTGAAGAAATAAATGCCTATCAATATTTCTAAATTTCAGCAAATTTTGTGAACCATAGTAACAAATCACAACACTTACGGGGAGGCAGGGTTTTTTGCTGAGGTTTTTCCCTAAGCTCTTGTATCATACGCAGAATTGTATGGTACCCCGTTACACCAACCTCTGCTAACATATAAAACTCTCAGTCAAAAGAATATATATATATTAGCTGTAAAAAGAGCTCAGAAAGTGGAGGTACAATATATTCAGCACCTTTTTGAAGCATAGCTGGAATAATACTGGTCAACCGATTTGAAGGGCTGGAAGCTTTTTATGGCATATTGAGTAGTCCGGCAGATTTTTGATAGTCTATCAGACTCTCTTCGTGATCATTTGGGGGGGGGGGGTATACCATTATCTTCATATACAATCAGTTCACAAAGAACAGCTTCAATCACAAAGTAAGATATTTATTGTATAAAACTGTAAAAACCAACTCAGTAGCATTTATACTTTAAATGATCATTTCTTGTTATTATTACTTTTAGTCTTTACGCCTCTTCTTCTTCTTCGACCTCTCATTGCTGACTGTCGAGCTTCCGCAGCTTGCTGAATGGCTTTTCTCGCTGCACATTTGGTAGCGGCCAGGTCATTTTTAGCGGCACAAAGTTCGGTACATAGCTGTTCAAGTTTGGCACGTGCAGCTTCGATTTCCTTCACTTTTTCCGCCAACTGCAAACGGAGCAGATCAAGGGAAGACCTCTCGTTGGCGCCTGATCCCTGAGCCAACTGTCCCGCTGTAGCTAACAGCTTTACAAGTGCGTGAGCTTCATGGGACGTCCTAATTGCACTATTTGCTGTATTCTCCAGTTCTACTTTATTTGCTTGCTCTTCCTGTACTGTAATAAAGAATTAATTATGCAATGAAGGATAGGTATTGCAATTTCTATCAGCATGTACAGAGTCAGTCTTTGAGTTGTACATTAATATCAGTCATAGATTCCTATCATCAAATAAATAGTTATTTGTTTTACTAGGCAGCAAAGTAGTAGATTGACTACCGTGGCTGAAATTTTAGCTGAGGCAGTCAATCTTCTTTGCTGCCGAGTTGAACATATAATTTTTTCTCCGATTGTTTATAATGACATATGTAGGATATTGTATTTGCCATTTATTACAATTCCGACAATGTTTTTATTATTTTTATTATCTACTTAAATTCGTTAATGTGCATAATCGGCCCAACGGTTCCCGAGTAATAATTTTGTTTCCAACCAATACTAATCCGATCGAATTGAAGCTTAGGGAGCTGTTGTAGAATACAAACCTAAGGACGTTCGTGAAATTTTGTGGGAGTCGTATTACTAGAAAATTTTTAAAAAATTATTAAAAAATATTATTTATGTCACGATAACCTAAGAACGGAGAGAGACAGAAACTTGAAGTTTTCAGGTTAGGTTGTGAATCTGAATGCGACATTTGAGTTTGTTTATACGCATAATCGGCAAAGCCGTGTTGGGAGTTATACATACCCATCTGAAATATGGTTCTTATTTCCTCAATAACTCGAAAAATACCGAACCGAGCCAATTCATCATGGTTATTAGTTGTAGAATGCCAACGCGAAAATTCTTGCAAAATTTCGTGAGGATCGTATCACTAGAAAGTTAAAGAAAAAAAAAGTTGAAAAAAATTCTATATATCTATTCTATATAACTCCGTGGAGTCCGTGATCACTAATTTTCGACTCTTATTATCTTTCTTCACCACTTAGTTGTTTTCTGTTATTTTTTTTCAGTGTAATTTAATGTTCTTGAAATACTTGTTTTGTTGAATTTTGTTATTGTGAGTTTATAGGCCTGTGCCTCAACTCTTTTCATCGTTTAATAACATCGCTGAAATTTTGCGACAACCTTCAGAACCTAACTGTACTGCCAAATTGCAAGTTTAAACCGATCGGATCTATTTTTATGGAGATTCGAGCAGCCTTATGTGAGTTCAGTAGCTGGATGGGTGACCGTTACCTCGATAATTCTCGAACGAAAGGAGATAGGAATTTGCAAAATTTCAGGGAAGGTTGCACATCTGAATGGGAGAGTTAAGTTCACTGTAGGTCAAAATCGGCCCAACGGTTTCGGTGTTATACGTATCTGGAATATTATTTCCTCGATGTCTCAAAAGCTATAGACTCCATGAAATTGAAGCTTGCTAATTATTTGTAGAATATCGACGTGAAGACGTGTGTAAAATTTTGTGAGGACCGCATCACTAGAAAATTTTTTTAAATATTACGAAAAAATATTATGTATCTGATGATTCCTTGAGAACGGAAAGAAATAGCAACATACAGTTTTCAGGGTAGATTGCGCATCTGAATGCGACATTTAAGTTCGATAATTAGCATAATCGGCCAAATGGTTTTGGAGTTATATCAATCTGAAATATGGTTATTATTTCTTCAATAACCCAAAAAATATGAGGCCGATTCAATTCAAACATGGTAATTAGTTCTAGAATGCCAACGAGAAAATTTTAACAAAATTTCATGAAGATCGTATAACTAGAATATTTCCTTCTGTCAAGTTGACATTATGAGAATTCATACATAGAATAATAATTATATCAATCTGTGAAATACGATTTACATTGAAACTTTAAAAAATCATATCTCCGAAAGTATTAGCTTGTTAGAGTTGAAAATGATATGAATGGATTCTTATGATAAAACTGCTTATTAAAAAAAATTTGATTTGGAATTTGTTTCGTAAAAAAAAATTTTTTTTTTTGTTATTCTGAAACCATCTGTCCGATTTTGCCCAATAACGAACTTAGCCGAGATATTCATCCCCCAAACCTACTCTGAAAATTTCAACTCTCTAGCTCATTCCGTTCGAGAGTTATCGTGCTTACGGCCGGCCGGCCGGACCGGCCGGACAGAATGAATTCCGACCACGGATTGCTGATTGATATGTGTCTGAAAAATTAATATTTCCTGTCAGTCGGAGAAAAGAACAGGCATGTTCTAGGGAACAACGAGTTATCATTTTGCCCAAATGTCAGTAATTTTCGAATTATTTGCCGAAAATGATCCCAAACTATTAGGTTCGTCTCAATGATGAAGAATTCGAGGTCCAAATTTTATTCGGTACAGCCGGCCGACCACGATAATGTACAAAATGTACATGTACATGTAGAAAATATAAGAACGAAGAAGAAATTTGGTGCACAAATGTATAATATTATCGAATCTCCATAATTCCGGAAAACACATTTGGATAAAAACGTGGAATGTAGAAAATTAATTTGTTATCCTAAATCTTACCAATAGTTTTTGCGGCTTCTCTTTCTCTATGTATCTCAGAAAGATACGTCTCTTTTCCAGCTAAAGCTGCTTGCGCTGCCTTCGCAGCTTGTACAGCTTTATCGGCCAATTGCTCCTTAACTTGATGGGCTGCTTGCTGTCCTGCAGAAAGTTGTGCATCATGAGCCGCTTTAGCTTCTTCAGCAGCAGTCACCGCGATATTACTGGCTACTTTACTATGTGTGGCACTATTACATTTCACTCTTACGATAACGCCTAAAAATAGACAAATTATGCCTTTTTTGTACATTCTTATTAATTTCCAAAAAGTCAATAAATTAATGACAACTCAAACAGGATCCATAGATCTATCCCTGATCGAGGTATAGTTCGAAAGGCTGCATCACGTGATGAAATTTTCTTGCTCTTGAAGAAATATCGCTTAATATTCAATAATATATCATCAATTTATTTCGGGTGAATATTACATTTGTGGAATCCTCGTAAGAACTATTAATTATTATACAGTGAGCGTCATAGGTATGGAATAATGGATTTTTGCGCGTATGTTCTGGGGAACATCGCGTTATTATTTTGTCCAAATGTGTGTACATTTCTGATTTTTTGCCGAAAATGGTCTCAAACGATTGAGTTCGACTCCCTGATGACGAATTCGTAGTCAAATTTGATTCTGTCCGGCCGTCCGTTGCCACGATAACTTGAGAATGGAAAGAGATAGCGACTTGAAATTTTCAGGTTAGGTTGTGCATCTGAATGCGACATTTGAGTTTGCTTATAGGAACAGGGCTTTCCCACTTAATGGCGCTCTTCTTCCTTGGAACAGAGTGCTTATAAATTTTCCCAAATGTCTGCAATTTTTGAATTTTTGGCTGAAAATGGACTTAAATGTTTTGGCTCGACCCACTGATCTAGAATCAGATGTCGAAATCGATTCTGTCCGGCCGTAACCACGATAACTCTCGAACGGAATGAGCTAGACAGTTGAAATTTTCAGAATAGGTTTGGGAGGGGACTATCTCGGTTAAGTTCGTTCAAGGGCGTAGCCAGGAATTAATTTCGGGGGGAGGTTTTGAAATAGGAATTAATTTCGGGGGGGTTTTGGAGGTGTAAGGGTCACTTTCTGTTTAAAATTCGTAAATAAATATTTTCTTTTGGAAAACGAGTAATCTGAGTCTTGAATTTGTAAATATATACAAGACTGTTTTGATACCGAAAATAATATTGACTTGAATAATTTATGCATAAATATTGGGGATAATGTTTCAGAAGATTTAGAATTAGATCATTTTAATGATGTAGTTTATGAGGGCAATATGAAAGAACAGCATAATGGAATCATCAAAAGAAATTACTGTTCGTTGACCGCTGAGGTTGATATTACTTTTTACTTACTTAAGTAGAGTAAAATATTGATCTACATGTGTATCAAATATTTTTTCTTGAGTTAAGGTCCTAATACAGAATGAATTTGTTAGTGGTATAATCTATTAAATTATGAAAAGAAGATTGTATTTTATTGATATATTTTGTCTTATAATGAGATAAGTTTTCACTTAAAGAAAAACAAGAATATAAAATACATATTTTTAATCTTTCGAAAAAATGAAGTGAACTATAAAAATAATTTGTTTGTCAGGAATTCATTTCGGGGGGAAGAGGGGTTTGAAATTTTATCAATTGACTTTATAAGGGAAGGGGGTATAAGGGTCGCTTTCTGTAGCAAGTTTTTTTTTTGTTTTTAAGAAAAAAATTACATTTCGGTGAGAGGGTGGGGTTGAGCCACTCAACCTTCCTCCCCCCTGGCTACGCCCTTGCGTGAGCCTATACCAATTCAACTATCAGGAATAAATGGGCAATCTGCCATGATTATATCCAGCCTTGCTCTAGACATCTCTATAATACTTTCCTTAGGTATTTAGAAGTCGTGAAAACTGTGCACCGAGTGTAAGTTGCAACAACCCATTCCACGAGGTTAAATCCTCTGCAGATTGCTCATTTAATCTTGATAAATAAACTATTATTTGAATTTAATTTCTGATGCAGTTCTATAATAAGAATCCATTTATATCATTCCCAAATCTGAGAAACCAATACTCTCGGAGATATGATTTTTCAAAGTTTCAACATTAAAAGAGCGCCAAAGCTCCTGTCCACAGGGCTTTCCCCCTTTTTGGCGCTCTTGTGGAACAGAGTGCTTATTAATTTGCCCAAAATGTCTGTAATTTTCGAATTTTTCGATGAAAATGGTCTAAAACGATTTGGTTCGACTCACTGATCAAGAATCCGTGGTCCAAAATTCATTCTGTCCGGCCGGTCCAGCCGGCTGGCCGGCCGTTAGCACGATAACTCCCGAACGGAATGAGCTAGACAGTTGAAATGTTCGTTATTGGGCAAAATCGGACAGAAGGTTTCGGAGTAACAAAAAAAAAAATTTTTTTACACGATAAATTCCAAATATTTTTTTTTCATTAAGCAGTCTTACCATAAGAATCCATTGATATCATTTTTAACTCTAACAAGCTAATACTTTCGGAGATATGATTTTTCAAAATTTCAATAATAAATCGTTTTTCTAGGTTTTCACAGAATGATATTATGATTCTATGTATGAATTGTCATAAGGTCAACTTATTTTCTTGAGACATGACATTGTCTAATTGATTTCAGTAATCGTAGAATTATGAGTCAATCCATATGACGATGGGAATGGAAAGGTAAGTTATTAATATTGTGTTCAGAATATCCCCAGTAGAATCAAAACTGGAATATTGGTGTATTGGAGTATTGGAGTGGATTTGAGGAAAGAATATATATTATCGTTCATCATTGAATTGAGGAATGAATATCTCGGATGAGTTCGTTGTTTGGTAGAATTTGTCTATTGGTTTTGGATTGATAATTTTTGGCACTCTTGTTGAATTTAAATTCTTCTATTATGTTTGAATTCAATTTCTGCTAAGATGAAGTTCTTTCATAAGAATCCCTTGATATAATTCCCAACTCTGAGAAACCAATACTTTCGAAGATATAATTTGTCTTAAGTAATCATTAAAGGATACTGTGGGAGGTATACTCATTATTGAAATGTTTTTTTCTGTAAAAATTCTTGAATTTAACAAAATAACTATGAACAAAATAATTCTAAAGATTTTCATTAAGCGTCTAACGATGGAGTCTGATATAGACTCCGAAATGTTACGATATAGTTGTTTCTTCGTTGATGTTGTTTCGTTGTTGTTTGTTAGGCAACATTGTTCAATTGATTGCTTCTGACAAATATCTTGTGTTTCTTACGCAGAAGCAAATCACAAAATAAGTAATTTTTATTTTATAGATATTTTTCAGAGTTTGGGAGAGAAAACCCAGAAAAAAAAAACCTTTCAATTATACAATTTGTCTGTTTGAACAAGAGCGCCAGAAAGCTCCTGTCCACAGGGCTTGAACCAATTTTATATCTGAATGTCTGAGGACATGAAGGAACCAACCAAGAAAGCAATCGCAGATCAACTGGAAGAATTCGATGAAAATCTAAATTTATTCTCGATCCCCTAGATACACTTATTGATTAGGAAGGTAATAAAGTACAATTACGGAGTGACATCTCAACTCTGAAGATGGTCGCGGTTGTTATGGATACGAATTCACACATCTCTGACGCTGAATATCCACATAAAACTCAATCTTCGCGGAAACGTCTTGTTTTTCGAGATCCACAGGTTGTCTCTCTACTGTGACAGTCAGATTCTAGCGCTCGCACTCTACTGATGTCAGAGGTTAAATTCGAAAAGTCGAGCAGAGATAAATCTTAATTGTTAAATGATGTCTGGTGCAGACGTGAGCGGTTCGAAAGATTTGAACGAGCACCGCTAGCATAAATTGTTGTCATATCTCTCATTTCACTTGTCGATAAATATTCAGAGAAGTGAGAAATGAATCCGGACACTTCCAAAATATTCGGAATGTTCAGCAAAATTTATAATTTTGACGATGTGGTTGCTTATATGTATATGCCAAAGCATCCTGCCAGTTTAGGGGTGATGCGAATCTTATTTGGTGAGTCCCATTTTCAATTTATAATGTTTACCTACCCACCTATACAGGGCGTCCGGTGAGTGAGTGTATGTACAGAGTGGGCTAAATTGGACACTTTTGAAAGTCATATTTCTGTACTAGATAGACAAAAACAGATGTCGGCCAATTTTCATGAGAAACTTTTTGGTTAAAACCACATGTCGTTATCTACAGGGTGCTTCACGAATTATTGTACAGGCTTTCAGTGCAGATGCGGGACATTTTGGTGAGTATAAATCAGTCTTCGAAATATGTCCTAACTGTATTCGTTTAAGAGATACAGGATGTTTTATGGACCTTATCAAAAATGTTCAATCAGCATAACTCTTGCACGCCTGCATGTATCTTCATGAAAATTTCAGGGAATGAGTAAAAAGCCTGTGCCTACTGGTTGCTCATAATAACTTTTTATATAGCGCAGGTCCAGATCGAGAATATTATTTTCGTTATTCAACATCTTGTAAATTACCCTGTATATCAAATTTTGGAGAAGTGAAACTTTTCTCAGAATCTACAATAAATACTCTTTGAAACAAACCTATTGGCAATAATGGCACACTTCGCATCACTATTTTATGAGCCATTAAATATCTGGAATTTCCAATTCATAATAAATACGTACCTGTGTGCCTCCGAAGAATGCGTTAATACATATTGAATGAATTGAATTTCTCATTATCATGACTTCAGGAATGTGGTGCATCTTAATTCACCCAATACACAAATTCAGGGTTTCGACTTCAGATTACTCAAAAGAGTTTTCCAAAGAAATACTGCTATGTTTCAAAAACATGGTTCTAAAGATAGAAATTCTGACTCTCGAATTAGTTTTCTTCGAAAACTCTTTGTTTAGAATAACTGAAACAGATGGTAGCAGAATCAAAGATTTCATAGAAACGGAAACGCAACGAAATAGTAAGTTTGAAAATTAATTTTATTGAAAAGTGAGTACAACTATGACAGGAAAACTAAAAAACTACGAGTTATTCGCTCTCAGGAGCTGATAACTGTGTACAGCTGTTACAAATTAATATTCCCATTCTAACTCATTATGAAAGGGACCTTATGACTGGCCTACAAGTTCCCCAGATCTTACATGCTTGGTTATTTCCTTTGGTTCGAGTTTTCGGTTGTTTGGCACAAAATCTTCAATTATGCTAACATCTGTGTTTAAATTATTCGAAAAAAGAATTTTCAAAGATGAATAATTCGAAAATGAGTATTTCTATCATTTCCATATTCAGGTAGATAGGTAATCAAATGTGGAACTCCTAAATTCATGTTTTGGATGGAATACGATGCAGCACTATAATTAAGTGATGTTACTGATAATTTCAATTGTTTCAATATAAATTAACGTATTATTCGGAGATTCACAGGAACGGTCCTGTTTATTATAAATTAAAATTTCCAGATACTCAATGGTTCATAAAATATTGATACAAAGTATGCCATTATTGCCTAGAGGCATGTTTCAAAGAGTATTTATTGCAGATTCGGAGAAAAATTCCACCTCTTGAAAATTTGATGTACAGGGTGTTTTACAAGATGTTGAATAAAGAAAATAATTTTCTCAGTCCGGACCTGCGCTACGAACAAGTCATTATGAGCGAATATTAGGCATAGGCCTGTACTCAATCTCTGAAATTTTCATGTAGATCTATGCAGGGTTTCAAGACTTATGCCGATTGAAAGTTTTTGATAAAATTCATAAAACATCCTGTATCTCTTAAACGAATATAGTTAGGACATTTTTCGAAAACTGATTAAAACTCAACAAAATGCCCTCCAGCTTCACTGAAAGCCATTAGTGAAACACACTGTATAACCGTTACAGGATCTTTTTTCTAAAATGTACATTTTCGAAATATTGCTGCAACTTTTCTTCTGTTGAAAAATTTCCATTTCTGTAAAAACATCATCGTATCTTCTTTTTACGTTGGTTTCAATGAGGTTAAAACATTCCCTGGAAATTGATATTTCATCTGATTTCGTCTTGAAAATAATTTTCTCAAATGGGACAACACATATATTTCGGCATACTTCGATAGGGCTTGAAATCAAAATTTGTAAAATATTTGACATTTTCCATAATTTTCGAATTTCATTGACGATTCGAAAGTTCAACAGAAGTTACGAACTACCAGCTTTAACTGTTTGAATAAACGTTTGACTATCGAAATATACAAAAATATACGAGCTGTACCATTTGAAAAAAAAAGTCGATGCTTGAAGGGATCGGAATGTATAAGAGAAAGGATATTTTACTCAATAATGATCTAACCCCTATTAACAATTCATGATTCTCACTAATCGGTTTATAACTAAGGGTATAGTGTTAGCCCATGCTTTGTAACGCTTCGTCTTTGAAGATGGAAACTTTGTTTGTGAAACATATGTCAGACGACAAAAACTGTAGTAGACAAGAGTCCAGTTAATTTTGTAGTGTATACAAGGTGTTTTATGAATATGACACATAGGTCGAAAACTGCTAAATCGAATCGATTCAAATTAAGTATCAGAAATATCCATATTAAGGCAAACTAAAACCTAACCAAAAATTTCGAATATCAGGAAGATACTGAAAAAAAATTGAAAAACGCTGACTGGCAAATGCTCTGCCTGCGATACTTCTCTGTAACCAAGGGAGTCCCGCGGAAATGATCCCTAGAGTGGCACTATAGTTTCACGTAAATTGTCTCCCACGAAGCAAAATAGAATGCCAAAATTTTTGAGACAACTAACACTAATATGTTCCTAGCGATTTCCTGTTCAGAAGAAAGTATTCTATGCCTCTAGAGTTAATAGTTACATGTCATGGGGATGGTTTGAGTTTTCATCAGACAGGGATAGAATCCAGAAATACATCTGAATTATCGGTATGAGCGTCAGTATACGTCATCTGAAACAGCAAAACTAAACTTAACTCTATTATTTATAAGGGTGGAAATATCATTCCTACATATTATGGGTGTAAATATTTTCGATGATCCGGCCCGAAGGACCAAAAACTGTGTAAATAAAATGAGGGTGGTTGAATTGAAAACTATTCGGTTTATAATCTATTTACAATATCTTTACACTTTCGATAGAGTGGACTGTATTTTGTTTCGTTGCTGGTTCACTAATCACTAATGAATACCAACAAGTTCTAAACGAATAAATTGATTCGAATTAAAGTTGATGAATATTTGATTAAGTTACAAGTGTTTGAAATAACTGTAATCTGAGTAGTGTCTTTTAGAATATCTGAATTGTGTCTAATCTCAATATCATGAATTGCTACTAAGTAAAGTCATATATTGAAGTTCCTCCCTTGTAGAGGGAAAAAACCAACGATTGGAGATTCCAAATGAATAACGCCCAATATGAAAAAACTGCATGTTATTGGCTGTTTGAACTAAAAGAAAGACTCATATTGAAAATGATATTTCGAACCGTAAACTCGTAAACTTAAAAGGCCCTTGAAAATATAAAATATCTTTTCTATTCCTAGGTGGTCGAAACCCCAATAAATTTGTCAACTGTAGACTGATCTTTATGGTCGCAAGCAATGTGTATATCGTTTTCTTTGGAAAACGACAACGATTCTCCATTACTTCAAACAGCAAATAAATGAAATTACTTGATTTATTGGAGTCCAGAGCATTCAACAAAATTCTCAAACATTATATTTGTCCAGTTTATGGTGATACACCCTGTATGTTCAACATTACCGCTTTTTGATCATATGTGTGATTTTAGGTTTGCTGATGATGCTTGATCTACCAGAAGAAAGAGGAGGGTCTGATATATTCACCAGATATGGAAACCCAGAAAACTGTCATTTTCCGTTGTTCGATTCTCTAAAACCTCTCAATTACGAATTAATGTCCGTCTTATATGGAATCATGTGGTTAGGTGAGTAATTGATACAAGGATTAATTCAACAGGAACTGAAGGGTAAAGGACTCTTCGAACTGAAGTTAACCTGTAAATTGACAAAATATGGAAGTATATGGATACGAAAACCAGGTGAAAATAGTGGTTAATAAAAATTGACCCTTTCTGTGCCACTATTTTTCGAAAAGAACTCATTGTCGGAAACCAATTTCAGGTATCACGTTCACTTTAAATTTATGTGATATTTGCACTGACGTTCAAATAGAACGATGTTGTCCATTCTCCTGTATTGGACACCTAATTCGAATTTACCATGGTATATATATATATATATATATATTCTTTTGAACTTGAGCATTACAATTTGTTTTGTATCTAACAATAAAGCATGTGTATGAAAGAAGTGTTAGCAGAGGTTAGTGTAACGGGGTACCATATAATTTGATATAATATGATACTAGAGCTTAAGGAAAAAACCTCAGCAAAAAAACCCTATCTCCCCGTTAGTGTTGTGATTTATGAAAATTGATTTTGTTAACAAAATATGCTGAAATATTAAATATTGAAGGGCATCTTTTTCTTCATTATCGCTTCTTCCTTCAACAAGCAGAGAAGATTCTCCAAGGTCCGAAACCCAATCTGGAAAAGGAAAAAACAAAGGGAGAAAACGAACAAATTAAAATGGAATATTCTATATTTCATTAAATAGATTTGAAACTCGTTACCCATTCTAAAAAAGATTCAGAAACATTATGAATAGCCCTAAAACCATCTTTGAATCTATATATGCGACAATTATTAACTAAATGATCTATGGTTTCCTCTGATTCCCCGCATTCACAACTAGGACTCTCAACTGAGTTCCACCTGAAAAGCATGCTGTTGCAACGACCATGACCGGTTCTTAGACGATTCAGAATAGACCATATTCTCCTTGGAAGATCAAACCCCGGAACTCTATCTGAAGGATCAGAAATTAAATCTTTGTTGAATAAATTGCAAGAAATCCATTCAGACCGCCAAACTTCCTTGTCACTTTTATTCGAATTAAGAAAACAGTTGGACCATAAAGGGTTTCGTGACTTCAATCTCGGAATCTTATTGCCTGGAATGTAGGAGATAATCGGAAATGAATTCGGAAAAGAATGAAATTTATTCCAAGAATTTGAAACAGCAGTCTGCCTGCGAATGTGGGGCGGGACAATGTTTGAAAGAACTGGCAACCAATGAATAGGTGTAGATCTAATAGTTCCAGTGATGATTCGCATAGATGAATTCAACTGTGCATCAATTTTTTGAGTATGAGCACTATTAAACCAGACAGGGCAACAATATTCAGCGGCAGAAAAAACCAAGGCTAAGGCTGCCGTTCGAAGAGTAGCTGCATCAGCACTCCATGAAGTACCAGCTAATTTCTGTAGAATATTATTTCTCGTTTTCAACTTCAGACGCAAGTCATCTAAATGGGCTTTGAAATTCAAAGATGAATCTAGTTTCACTCCTAGATATTTAGGATAAATTAAGAGTGTCCAATACAGGAGAATTTTTTTTTTCGTGATTTTTTTAAAATTTTCCACAAATACTTACCAAGTTTCGATTCGATCGGATCTGTATTGGTTGTAAACAAAATTATTACTCGAAAACCGTTGGGCCGATTATGCCCATGATTAATGTACTGGTCCGTCGCATTTGGACGCGCCACCTACCCTGAAAATTTCAAGTTACTATCTCTTTCCGTTCGTAAGTTATCGTGGCAACGGCCGGTCAGACAGAATATAATTTGACCTCGAATACTTTATCAGTAAGTTGAACCTAATCGTTTGATACCATTTTAGGTAAAAATAGTCGAAGACTAAAGAATTTTGGGTAGCGCGCTCTTCCCCAAAACATGCGTGCAAAAATGAATTTGAAATATGAATGTATTGTCATTTTTTTAAGATATGTATAATGAAAAATATCGTTCAGAATAGTATATTCTAAAACAAGTTGCAGAATGGGCTCCTATTGAAACACGAATGCGAAATTCGAAAACGAGCGACGAAGGAGCGAGTTTTCGAACGCATGAGTGTTGGAATTGCCTTCTGCAACGAGTATTAGATGATATTTTCTCTACTTCAGGCAAGTTTTGCAAAATACTGTTGAAATTTAATGAAAAATTCGGATTATACATCCTAGTGACTTTTGTATTGTATCTTGGTCATAGAGAAATAGAAGGATATTCTATTGTCTCTGATCTTGGTAGTTGGTGTGACTGTTACGAAAGTTGACAGAATTTGAATTGTACGTAGGGCATGGAGATCAGATTTAAAACAGTTTCCTAATAGCAGGAATGATTCAAAATTAGCAAGAAGGAAATCTCTAGTACCATATTTTTTAATGAAAATAAAGCTTTTCCTCAACAATTATTTCAATATATCCAGATTATATTATATTGACACTAATTGACGTATGTTGAAATTTGATAGGATCGAATGTCAGTGCTGACTACCACAAAACGAAAAATTTAACTAGAAACAATGCGGGAAGAGTTCATTCCAGCACTGTTTTAAGTGCTGGAATGGACTCATTACGATACTGAAATAGAGAAAGGCTTTATCCGTGCTTGTTCCTGCGGAGAGCAGGTTTATCGGTCTGTAATTTGTTTTTTTTTTATACTTCCTACATAAATATAGTGTATTCTCGTAATGCTTCTAGAAGATTTCTCCTTACTTGGTAATGAATTCCATATATTTCTGGTGCCTTTCTGTTCCTCAGGCAACTCCCTATGTCCTTTATTTCGCCTATAATCATTTCTCACCAATGGTAATCCATATTGAGTTTGATGGAAACTAACTAGTAATAATCACATATTTTTTTTTAGGCACTGCTGGAATGATGGTAGGCCTGAACTTTCGCATATCTGTACTTATGTTCGCTATTCCCTACTGGTACATATTTCTTTTGGATAAATCTTTCTGGAACAATCACACCTATCTATATGGATTGGTCACTATTTTGCTACTTGGAACTTCTGCCAATTACTACTGGTACTGTCTTTTCTCTTGATTGATGTGCAATAACAAATTTGGATTACCTAATTTTTCGACGATCTTCTCCCACGCGAAGGTAAAATTATGCACCTCATTGCTGAAAATTATACCCAATATTCAACCGACGTAGATCACGGAAATGGCTGCTTACATTTTAAGGTTCATAATTTATAACTAATAATAATAAATCTTTGGAATGTAGCAGCGAAAAACAGATTCTGTACTACCTGACTATTTTGAAATGTTCACTAGGAATAATGTCGTATGGCTAGTATTCGCTTCCTAGTTATTTGAAAAACATGTTCACAGTTATATTAACATAGTGTAACCTGTGAAAGAATTATTCAATACCAATGAAGCATATGTTATTGATAGAAAATATGTATCCTACGAGAAAGCCTTTGGGTTGCCAAAGTAACACTTTTCCACATCGTACGGTAAAAAAAATTTGCGGCACAGAAATGTTAAACTGAAAAATTGTTGTTGTTAGGGAAATTTTCATGAATATTTCAGAAACGGGTGATTATTTTATGCAATGTGAGAATCTTGCAAGTGTATACAACTCCACTTTTCAATTATTATTCCCGATATTTGCATTACAGCTTGAACAAATAGATATTTATGATACATTCTCAGGAACAATTTTATCAAGCAACAAGATTTTTTACATGATTATGTAAAACTTTTTCTCAGATTGTTGAATACCTCAAGCTTTTCTCTCCTGCTCAAACGTTGTAAACACTGTTGAAATGAACGGTTCTTGTAGTGATCTTCCACATTCCATATTGCAGTTAAGTATGAAGGAGAATATCAGAACTTTGAAAACTGGACTCACAGTAAAGGGACAACAAGCCTTGAGGAGGAAGTATTGTTAGCATACTTTTTACATTTAATGAAGACATTTCAGCCCAGTACCTACACTATGGAGCAAACATTCCATGTTGAAAAAAGTGTAGTTAAAATGAAGAGAAACTTAGATTTGAGTAAATATTTTAAACTCACTTCGTTTTTAAAGAAGCAATATATTTTCAAGAAAGTGAAGTGTGTAGATTTATGGAAGATGCACCTGATGAAATTAACCTTCTCATCAAAGTTGCTATCATTTTTGGGTTGGCCGGTGCCTGCAGTCGCAATTACCTCTGCAAAATAATTATTGATCACATCCAGGACGAGGGAAATTTGATAGTCGTCAAAATCCCGGACACCAAAAATAATTAATCGAGAATATTTGTTATTTCCATTGAAAGAAATCATGGATATAATTTGCAGCTCTACCATAAATATGTGAATTTGAGGAAATAAAATACTCCACACAGCCTTTTTGCCTCGATTTTACCATGGTAAATTCTAGTTAAGAGTGTTAGTAAAGGAGAATGGACCATAAAACATACGCGTAAAAGCCCCTGACTTCACGTGAGTGCTTGAACTTGAATTTTTTTGTCCAATATAGACAAGGAGCATGTAGTACCCAATGTGTGGGGATAAATTCGTTCGGAAAAATACCTTCGGAAATAGCAGTTCGTTCCGCATTGGTACCGGACCCTTTAGGCTGGTTTTCCTGTCACGCTGACGGTCAGCGCTGATGAGTCAATATGTATGTAGCTATAGGTAGCGTTTTCGAGTCACGCGGCGCTGACGGCCGTCAGCGCTGATCTACATACGCGCACGTACGCGCCGGCGCGTTGGCGCCGCTGACTAGCTGGCGCCGACAAGCCTCCACATTCAGTGAGCCAGAGACAATAGCATCCTTCTATTTCTTTTTGTGATCAGCGCGATACTAAAAGGATCCGAGCTGACCGATCAGCGCTGACCGTCAGCGCCGACCGTCAGCGTGACAGGAAAACCAGCCTTAGGGCCCTTTGCGTCTCCGCGGAGCGTATATTTCCCATTCTAAGTTTGTTCCATGGCCTGCCTGTTTCTATCCTCTACCTCTTTCTTCTCCATTGTGGTTGTCAAGATCTTGAAACCATCTTTCCATTTGCTCTCGTTGTCTAGCATCTCTTCCACACTTCCTCCGAATTGCACGTTCGGCAGTTCGGTTGATCAGTCTTTCCGATTCTTTCCCTGAAGACTTCGAAGGAGTCGTGTCCCGTAAGTATTTGTGTAAACCAGTAATTGGTTACCTTATGGGGACAGCTCATCCACCTACTTATATCTGGCAGGATTTGCTTGGTCCAACTCGCAGCTCCCTGCTGTGACTCCCACCTATCTTGCCATGCCCTAACTATCCTTATCCTGATCTGCCTACGCACTCCAGGTCGGTGTCCATAAGCATTCTCATACACTCTTCTCCTTTCCTCGGCCAGAAGATCTATGGGAAGTGTGCCCGCAATTACCTGCACTGCCGCTGCGGAGAACGTGCGTACGCGTAGCACACCCTTTGCAATATTACCCTGTAGGCTGCAGTTATTTTCCTTCTATATTTTTCCGTACCACACGCTTTTGCCCAGGCCGGCGCACCATACAGTGCTACACTGTGGGCTACCGAGCTCAACAGTTTCCTTCCGTATTGTCCCGGTCCCCTAATATTTGGTATAATATTCGCCAGGGCCGCCGTCTTCTCCATCATCTTTTCCGCAGCATACTCCACGTGTCTACCCATAGCCAGACCCTTATCAAGGACTATCCCTAGGTATTTAACCTTGGTCTTTACCTCCACCACCTGTCCTTGAATGGAAAAGCTTATCCGCCCACTTTTCCTCCGTCCCTTCAGAAGTCCAACCTCCGTTTTACCAACGGCAATTTCTAAACCGTTTTCCCTCATGAATACATCCACCTTTTAGAGGGATTCATTAACGACCCTTTGTAGGTCTTCGATCGAATTAGCTCTAACCAGCAGAGCTAGGTCATCTGCATAGGCGGTCGGTTTTACTCCTACTTTAAACCTCAGCCTGAGCACTCCATCGTACATAATGTTCCAGAGAGTCAGACTGAGGACCGAGCCCTGCGGCACCCCCATTACAATAAGATACTGGAATTTGAGAACACAGTTGTCAGAAATACAATCGAAATATTGTATTTACTTTGAATATACACTCTGGATAAAATGAGAACCAAAATTCTTAAAAAGCATTGACGTGATGTCAGGAGCTTTTGCGTGCATGTTCCATTGTCTATTCATATCTCAGTCAAGTCGATCCAGCTGAAATTCAGTACTCGATAGTAAAATGGTGGTTGGAAGGTTCATGCGAAATTTGAACGGATTCTGACGGATAACTTCTGAATTGTAAAATTTTTGAAGAAATTTTGTTTTTCTAGTGATATGATATTGATGAAATCCCACAATATTTAGTGAATCGGCTTTCTACAAGTAATTATCAAGTTTTAATTGGATCAGATTTGTATATTTCGAAGAAATATCTACAAAATTCAAGATGGGTATAACTCCGAAACCGTCTGGCCATTTATGCCCATTAACGAAGTTAAATGTCTCATTCGGATGAGCAACCTACTCTGAAAATTGCAAGTCGTTATCTCTTTCCGTTAAAAAGTTGTCGTGGCAACGGTGAGCAGTCCACCTATTGAACTCACATAAGGCTGCTCGGATCTCCAACAATATAGATCCGATAGTGTTCATATTTGGAACTGATTTTTTTTTTAAATTAGTGATACGATCCTCGCAAAAATTTGCGCGTCGAATTTCCACAAATATTCTCACCATAATTCCATAGGTTTTAATGTGTGCGAAAAACATAATTTAAATATGCTTAAAATATTCCGTTTTATTTTCAGCTCTTTAGATGGTCTACTCAATTATAAAATCCGCAACAAAAGTGTGCCAAACTGGAATTATTTAGTATTGAAATTCCAATTCTTTATGTTATACTTTTTGGCTGGAGTAAAAAAAAGTGATTGGGAGTGGCTAGAAGGCTATTCTATGAGCGACATGGGAAGTCATTGGGTGTTCATCCCCTTTAGGTAAATTCGACGATTATTTATTTCTGTGTCACTTTAACATCCGCGAAACAATATTTCCGATATATTTATTGAAAAATATCGGCCCAAAAAAAATTAGGCCACATTGGAGTAAGAGCTTCATAAATAATATTCCCATATCTATGGAGTTCGACCATAGAAATCACAGAAACAATTTTTGTGGTTAGATTGGTTAGAACGACATAACTGTATTGATTTATAAATTTGAAGATCGAAGGATTTTTATTTTCAATTTGAGAACAGACGATGATGAAATTGTGTATAATAATATATTATATTTGGACATTGAATGAATGGGTACCAAATTGAAGTTCAGTGTTTTAATATTACAGAATTGTAAAAAATGTATGTTGCTAATGCAGCTTTAAGGGTGAGAGCTTAATAATTGAGTTAGCAAATATGTTTTCTTAAACAAATTAATTGAATGTCAATGATCAGATCATAGAGATTTGGTCAATATACAAAAAAGGTCGAAAAAATCACAAATTTAATAGAAATAAAAATTAAAAATTTGGAAAGTCTTGGTTACATTAGGTACTAAGAATTTGGGAAAATGTTTTGAAAACACTAATCTATGGCACAGACACAGAAACACAGAAAGGGTATTGGTAATCCATGCTCAAATTATGCATAGGTTGCATTCTGCTCAAATATTAATTAACCATTATAAAAAATTTCTCGTAGTCTGAATTACAGGTGAATTTGCACAATTCACAAATATGTAAGCTTAAATTTGAATAAATGAATTCGTCAAGAAATTAAATTTGATTATAAGATAATCCGCTATCCGCCGTATTCACAAAGCATTAAATCTCCGTTAGGTCCTCAGTTGAGGATAAATAAGAATCGCAACAAACAGGCCTGTTTCACCACCGTTAAATAAGTTAACTGATGTTGTGATTCAAATTTATCCTTAACTGAGGACGTCAGTTAGGACTTAACGGAGATTTAATCTTTGTGAATACGGCGGTATGTCTTTATGTCTCTATGTCTATGGAGGTTCGACGATTTCGTGTGTCTGTATATTGTGAGGTTAAATTATTTATGAACGATGGCAACGTATTTTCTGGTTCAGTGCAAGATTTTTGAATGTAGTGAAATTTCTGGAATCTTTATCAGATTTTAGAACATTCAATGAAGAATATCTCGAAAAGGGTACGTTTCAAGAGAAATCATGAAGAATAATTTAATTTTCTAAAATGATGTTACTCTCTTATAATAAGTATTAGATTGTCAGAATTGAAAATGACATCAATGGATTCTTATGATGGAACTCCATCTTAAAAAAAATTGAATTTGTAATTCAAAAAGAAATTGTTTGTTTGGTTACTCCGGATTTGGCCCAATAACGAAATTAACCGAGATATTTATTATTCGAAAATTACAGATATTTGGGCAAATTGATAAGCACTCTGTTCCGAGGAACAAGAGCGCAAAAAAGGTTAAAATATTGATCTACATTTATGTATCAAATATTCTTTCTTGAGTTAAGGTTCATAATACAAAATGAATGTGTGGTATGAACTATTAAATATGAACTATTAAATGTGTGGTATGAACTATTAAATTATGAAAAGAGGATTGTATTTTATTGATATATTTAAAACTATTAAAATAATTGGTTTGACAGCCTGTACCTATGCAAATATCAGAGATAAATGCACAATCTGCTATGATTGTCTCCAGCCTTGCTCTAGACATTTCGATGATGCTTTCCCTAGGTATTTCGAGTTGTGAAAACTATGCACCGAGTGTAAGTTGCAAAAATCCATTCCACGAGGTTAAATCATTGCATATTACTCTTTTAATCTTGATAAATAAACTATTACTTGATTTAATTTTCTTATGGTGCAGTTCTATTATAAGAATCCATTGATATCATTCCCAACTCTCAGAAACCAATACTTATGGAGATATGGTTTGTCAAAAATTTAACAAGTGCGCCAAAGCTCCTGCCACAGGGCTTTCTCCCTTTTTTCAAATGTCAACAAATTATCCGAGCGAGGCTCCGCTCAAGCAGTATAAGAGAGTGGTCTACCAGGCTGTCTACCAGCCATCGCTTTGACCAATTCATTTTATAACACATACCTATATACCTATAGCCACGAACGGATAACAGCCCAAGTTTCAGATGAGTCTTACCGCCATCCTATGACTGATACTCGACCCTCTTAAGAATTCTCTTGTGTGCTTTCGAAGAATCGTCGACCACCCTTTTACACCGCTTAAGCGGAGCTTTACTCGGAGAATCTGTTGCCATATGTCGCCGAAGAATTTATACCCATGTGGTCCTATATATGATTCTAAGGCACTGCGCAGAGGTCTGAGGTGAGATAATTTTTCATTTGGAAAGACAGTTTAAAACAGTTAACAAATTTTATACGCAGATGTGCCTATTATGATCTATAAAACAGACACATATATTATCCTATATAAATAGTGTAATCCCCATAAACCTATTCAATAATATGAGCGACATGTATTTGATACACGAGGTTATGCATTATTTGATGAACAACTACATTTTCTTCAGAATCCTTCTCACTCCTGATCAAGTTGACTATCTCATAATTCACTGGATTGGCTGTATCTTTGACCTTATCATTGGTTTCCTTATTTTGCTGGAGTTTACGAGACCAGTCGGTATGATATTGTGTACACTT
The DNA here is from genome assembly GCA_937662695.2 of Halyzia sedecimguttata. Taxonomy (NCBI): domain Eukaryota; kingdom Metazoa; phylum Arthropoda; class Insecta; order Coleoptera; family Coccinellidae; genus Halyzia; species Halyzia sedecimguttata. The sequence continues at coordinate 98,838,641 of OW569413.2, read as the reverse complement.
TTTCATCTGATGAACTCCAGAATGTTCAGTATTGGTGAGTTGAAATTTGTAAGAAAGGGAGGATATTGATTCTAATGGTTACAGGAATGTTTCCTTACGTTTGTCTAGCTACACTACCTCTTTTCTGCGAAGAAGATTGGCCAGAACGATTGCGGAGGATAATTAGGGGCAATAAAACTTGTGAAAAATCCGGATGTATTCGTTTTAAAGACACATCTGATATCAAAACTGGTATAACTTGGAAGCAAAGATTAGTAGTTCTCCTGCTATTTACTCATTGTACTGTACAATCTTTCCTACCATTCTCTCATTCAATAACGAAGGTAAGTTTACTTTTTGGCGCTCTTGTTCCTCGAAACAGAGTGCTTATCAATTTACCCAAATGTCTGTAATTTTCAAGTTTTTGGCTGAAAATCATCTTAAACGATTTGGTTCGACTCACTGATCAATAATCCATAGTCAAAATTGATTCTGTCCGGCAGCCGTCCGGCCGTTAACACGATAACTCTCGAACGGAATGAACTGGACAGTTGAAATTTTCAGAGTAGGTTTAGGAGATAAATACCTCGGTTAAGTTCGTTACTGGGCAAAATCAGCCAGGTGGTTTCGGAGTACGAAAAAACATTTTTTAACATTACATATTTTAAATTCAATTTTTGGCGCTCTAGTTCCTCGGAACTGAGTGATTATCAATTTGCCCAAATGTCTGTAATTTTGGAATATTTCGATGAAAATGGTCTTAAACGATTTGGTTCGACTCACTGATCAAGAATCCGTGGTCGGAATTCATTCTGTCCGGCCGGCCGGCCGTAAGCACGATAACTCTCGAACGGAATGAGCTAGAGAGTTGAAATTTTCAGAGTAGATTGGGGGGATGAATATCTCGGCTAAGTTCGTTATTGGGCAAAATCGGACAGATGGTTTCGGAGTAACAAAAAAAAATTTTTTTTTACGAAACAAATTCCAAATCAAATTTTTTTTAATAAGCAGTTTTATCTTAAGAATCCATTCATATCATTTTAAACTCTAACAAGCTAATACTTTCGGAGATATGATTTTTTAAAATTTCAATGTAAATCGTATTTCACAGATTGATATAATTATTATTCTATGTATGAATTCTCATAATGTCAACTTGACAGAAGGGAATATTGTAACTTCAAAAATATTGGGGTTGAAATACTCGTATTTTAGCGATGCAACGGGTACCTCACCCGAAAATGTTTGAAAATATTACGTAAATATTGAAATCATAATTCTGTAGTTTGGTGAACGTAGATCAGGAAATTTTTGATCGATTACAAGGTAATTTATTATTACTTATCTAATAAACTATTATTTGAATTAAATTTCCTTTATGATGCAGTGATATCATATGAATACATTGATATAATTCCCAACTCTGAGAAACCAATACCAGATATAATTTGTCTGTTTGAACTAGAGCGCCAGAAAGCTCCTGTCCACAGGGCTTGAACCCATTTTTTAAGATGCAGTTTCATCATAAGAATCCATTGATATCATTCTCAATTCTAACAAACTAATACTTTCGGAGATATGATTTTTCTAAATTTCAATCATTATTCTCAATTGTATATGATTTCATAGAATACTCTAATTATAATTTCCTGATGTATTTATAAATCCAACATGAGATGAGTCATGGACCTACATTTTGAATTTAATTAGGTACGAAAATTTTCGAGAATTGACGCACAGAAGCCAAATTGAAAAAGTGGGAAAGCCCTGTGGACAGGAGCTTTGGCGCTCTTGTTCAAACTTTGACAAATCATAACTCCAAAAGTATTGGTTTCTCCGAGTTGGGAATGATATTAATGGATTCTTATTTAATTTACTTTATTTTATGATTGAGTTCTATCATAAGAATCCATTGATATCAACCCCAACTCTGAGAAACCCATACTTTCGGAGATATAATTTGTCAAAGTTTGAACAAGACCGCCAAAGCTCCTGTCCACAGGGCTTGAACCAATTTTTTCATTCAGAAAATGAACAGGCATTTCTTAAATATTGGAATATGCATACACTTTTCTGCGCTAATGTTCTAGGGAAGAGCGTGCTATCATTTTGCCCAAATCTCTGTAATTTTCGACGCTTGAGTTCATTAATGGGCATAATCGACCATCGGTTTCGGAATTGTAATTCTGTTTTCGAACAATACAGATCCGATCTAATTGAAACTTGGTAACTAGTTGCAGAATGCCGACACAAAGATATATGAGTTATTTCGTGAGGATCGTATCACTGGAAAATTAAAAAAATATAGATAAAATAAATATTCTCTATCTCAGAAACTATCCGTCCGATATCGCCTTCAAAACCTAATCTTACATCCACGTACCGAATTTGAACATGATCAAATCTATAATGGAAATATTGGAAAAATACTGGAAATCGAGCAGTGTTGGGCTAGTTCAGTATCTGGATTGTCGACCGTTACCACGATGACTTGCGAACGGAAATAGATAGCGACTTGCTATTTTCAGGGTAGTTTACGCATCCGAATGCGAGAGTTGATTTCGTTAATAAGCATACTCGGCAAAACTGTTTTGGAGTTATACCTATCTGAAATTTTGTTGTTATTTCCTCAATAACTCAAAAAATTGCTTCAAGTACTGGCGTGAAGTCAGGAGCTTTTGCGCTCATGGTCCATTGTCTATTCACTTATCAGTTATCGTGGCAACGGTCACCCGTCCAGCTACCGAACTCACCCATGCTCTTATCTACAACAATATGAATCCGATCGTTTTCAAACTTGGATCTTGGCGGTACAATTAAGTTTTGAAGGCATTCGCAAAATTTCAGGGATTTTGTAATGATAGTTTCTGAGATATAGACTTTATTCAACGATTTTCAATAACTTTTTAAAAATTTTCTAGTGATACGATCCTCACCAAATATACAGGGTGTCCCAAAAATACCACGCGAAAGTGACACTGGAGATAGATTGGCATTAGGTCTATCAGATAGCATCAACATGACCTCAGTAAAAGTCCGCTGGTTTTCGAGATATCACCACTTTTGTGTATTTTTTAAAAATCTCCAGTTTTCATGGTATGTCGGATACGGAGCTCGTGTCTAATTAAATGGAGGTCGCTGATCACGAATATGCAATTAGTTTTTCCCTAAGTGGCGTACTTTATGAAAATTTTCACTTAGAGTGAAAAAATGGACGAAAATAGGTCAATTTTGGAAGTTCACACCGCCCAAAAAAATCGGAGTAAGATGTTGTTGATTTTTGCCGTCATATATGGATCCTTTATCTACTGAATAATCCAAACAGAAAATGTCCTGGCCGTACTATTCGGAAAATATGATTTTTTTCCCAAGGGTCTGTTTTTCGGAACACTCATTTCGCGGTATTTCCGCGGAAAATTCTCTAATGAAAAATCCGATCATATATTCGTAATCTACGGCCCCGAATTAGTAAATGACGTAATTTGCATCGAAATCGGAGACTGGTCGAATTTTGGCAATTTTTTAATACATTAGCCTTAAAAAAATCCCATTTTTCGAGAAAAAATTTTTGACGCAAAACTATGAAACGGGTACTTATTCTTATAGATTCGGGGCCGTAGATTCCGAATCTACCATCAGATATTTATTACAAAAATTTTCCGAGGAAATATCGCGGAAAGAATTTTCCGGAAAATAGATCCTCGGGAAAAAAATCATAATTTCCGAAGCGTACGACCTGGACATTTATTGTTCAGATGATTCGATAGATAAAGGATCCAAATATGATGTAAAAAATCAGCAACACCCTACTCCGATGTTTTTGGGCGGTGGAAAGTTCCAAAATTGACCTATTTTCGTCAATTTTTTCACTTTAAGTGAAAATTTTTCCAAAGTACGTCACTTAGGGAAAAACTAATTACATATTCGTGATCAGCGACCTCGATTTAATTAGACACGAGCTCCGTATCGATATACCATGAAAAAAATTTTTTGGGTCGACACTTAGAAATATTTTTGACCCGGAATCGGAGGAAAATTCTTCTTTCCCGTCCCAAATCTATGGTTTTCACATCTCAATAACCAAATTTTCCATGATGATTGGTCGGTGGACGACGTTTAGATTTATGTATCCATTTTTTCTGTATCTCTATCCGTTCGGAAAATATTAGGTAATGAGCGAATCCGTCAAACGCCAAAAAGTTTTCTCTAGTATCCAACACATACAAAAATCTACAATTTTCCGATTAGGTCGACGCGGCTTTGGTTATTCACTAAATCGGGCACGCAGATCACGAATCTGTAATTAGATTTTCCGTATCTCGATTAGTTTCGGAGCAATGACGAAAAAAGTCGCAATTTCTGGCTCTACCTCCGGAAAATGGACTAATCAGTCGGATTTTTCGCCATATTACCAAAATTAATCGAGATACGGAAAAACTAATTACAGTTTCGGAATCTACGTCCTCGATTTAGTGAATAGCCAAAGCCGTGGCGATCTAATCGGAAAATTCTAGATTTTTGTATGGGTTAGAATCTAGACAAAGGACTCACAGCTCTGGCAATGTGTTAGTTGTTGTATGCATTTTATCAATATTTCACAGGAAATAGGTCATAAATACTTCTACAATGGTTGAAGTATTACAAGATATTTTACTTGCAATTATCTTTTCGTGGAAAATATTAATTTCAAGGGTGAGACCACCCATGCAAAAATAAACCAGTTAACCCAAAACATTTAAGTTTTACAAGCGAGCTGCTTAGTTTAGAAATACAAATGAGCGCTTCCCAACATGTGAAGTCATGGGACGCAACAGTGGTGATATCTCGAAAACCAGCGGACTTTTACTGAGGTCATGTTGATGCTATCTGATAGACCTAATGCCAATCTATCTCCAGTGTCACTTTCGCGTGGTATTTTTGGGACACCCTGTATATATTTTGAGTTATTGAGGAAATAACAACTACATTTCAGATAGGTATAACTCCGAAACCGTTTGGGCGATTATGCCTAAACAAACTCGAATGTCGCATTTGGGCCTACCCTAAAAAGTGCAAGTCGCTATCTCGTCCCGTTCTCAAGTTATCTTGAGATGAATTCCAAAATAGTGAAAACCGAATAGTATATTGTTTCAGAAAACAAAAAAAAACAGTTGATTTGCTATACATATGCAGAATCAATTCACATTCTCTGTTCATGAATGAACCGAATGAAGCATTTTGAAAATAAACTAGAAATAAGTGGGCAATTCAATGTCGATCTGTAATCGCTGTCATTAATCAACAAGTTGATTAAGTATAAGGTATTCCAAATGAAGGTACTATTGGTTGAACAGATATTGCAACAGAGGGTTCTTTAAATGTCCATAAAAGATTTTAATAGGTAAATTAGGAAACTATCCACATTCAGATCATAACTTTTTTGCATCAGGGATATAATAACTGGACGAAAGGCTTGTATGGATATTCCTGGGACATGATGGTCCATGGTTGGGAAACTAATCTTGTAGTAGTCAAGGTTGTGGATAATGATACAGGACAAGAGTATTTTTTGGATTCATCAGCATGGACTCTCAATGACCGATGGAGTAAACATGCGGATATGTGTCTTCAGTATGCACAATGTATTAAAAAGAACTTAGCAGGTAATAATATGTATTTTTTTTCATTGTAATGAATTTGTGTTATTATTCATATTAAGGAACTACCCAATGGACTGGCGTCTCTAAAACAAAATACCTAGTCTGGTTGGGTATTAATATATTGGGTATTCGGTTAGTGACTGTACAAACTTATATGACAAGTATAACTCAACATGAGAAACATAAATCCGACTTACAATTGTTGGATAAGTCTACTCATTACAGAGCTACAGGGTGATTTATGTTTCTGCAAATAAATTTGTACCTATCCTTTATAGCTTCGTTCATTTTGGATTGATTTGATTTAAATTTGGTACAGTTGTTAACTGATCTCAGATATTTTAACTTCGTAAGTATCAGTTCGAAATTCGGACTCAGAAAACATTATTTAATCCTAGTTTCCGGTCATAGTTTATGTGACTGAAAATAAAATTACCTATCGAATGAGCTACTTGGCAATGTTGCCGCACTTGGCCACACTGTTTCATGCGACGATAAATTGAGCTCATTTAGGTTTTTCCTCGGGTTTTTCAAGATAAGCCGGCATCGCATAAAACAGATTTGCTACGTGCGGCAACATTGCCAAATTGCTCATTCGATAGGTAATTTTATTTTTAATCAGATAAATTTTGAGTGGAATCTAAGGAATACGTAAAGAGTGTTTGTTTTTGAACCTTGCGAACAAAGAAAGTTTTCTGAGTCTGGACCTGGAATTTCAATATTTCAAACTAATACTTATAAAGTCATCAGAGAACAGTTCGCAAGTGTACCAAATTTAAATAATATCCATTGAAAATCATCGAAGCTATGAAGGATGCAAATTTCATTGCAGAAACATAAATCACCCTGTATCTCTGTAATGGGTAGACTTACACAACATTTGTATTCCAGATTTAGGTTCCCCTTGTTGAGTTTACATGTCATATTAATTTGTGTAGTCACTCAATGAATTATAATACTCAATGGTAACGTTGTAACAGTCAGAGTTATGTATTTAATAGAGTACATACAGGATGTCCCAACGATAATTTGACCCCCGCAGAACTCAGAAACGAAGAATTTTCGAAGATTAAAAAAAAACAGGTCAACTTCCATTTTGAGGGGGACGAATTTCCATCATGAGTTTGTTCCGAAAAAACCACCCCCATGAAGGTGGCATCAACCCCCAACGTTTTTGAACAGGCAAGAGATGTCGAGTATTGTTTCGTTTGAAAGTTATTTATGTTCTGTACACAACCCAGTTAAAATTTTCAAAATCAGTTCATTATTCACGAAATAATGTATAATAACTGAACTTGCCGTCAAAAGGTGATGTTGAACAGGCAGTTGAAATACCAAAAACCAGAACCTAATGGTTTTGAAGAATCCAAACTTAATTTTGAAGTTCTGTATTAGGGAGAAAGTATTCCTATAAGGACATTAGTCCGAAAAAACCCCTGAGGGTGGCAACAACCCCCAAAATTTTAAATATTTTTTATTTGATGGCGGAAAAATTCGAGTTTTTGAATGTTTTTACCTCAAAAACATTCGATTTTCTTATCGTTCATGATCGGAAAATGTGTGATACAATTCATTACATTATACTATTTTTTTGAAAATTCTTTCTCAAATGTGTTTCATTCGTTCATTCGTTTCTGCATCATGATTCGGTTTGAGACTTATTTACGTATAGGCGAAAATGGTCTATTCCATTCTATGAATGAAAGAATAGAAATTCTCAAATTATACTATCGGAAAGACGAAAATGCTAGAATAACTTCAAGACATTTTAATAACAATCCTCTAGAAAGAAATATAAGTCACCAATATGTTAGGCATTTGATGTCAAAACTCTTAGGTTCTTGAGTTTGGGCGGTTCAACTGTCTGTTCAAATTCAACTTTTGACGGTAAGTTCAATTATTACATTATTTTGTAAATAATGAACCGATTTTGAAAATTTTAACTGGGTTGTGTAAAGAACATTAATAACTCTCAAACTAATCAACATCTATTCCCTATTCAAAAAATGTTGGGGGTTGATGCCACTGTCATGGGGGTAGTTTTTTCGGAACAAACTCATGATGGATGTTCGTCCCCCTCAAACAGAGGTTGACCTGTTTTTTTTTAATATTCGAAAATTCTTCGTTTCTGAGTTCTGGGGGGGGGTCAAATTTTCTTAGGGACACCCTGTATGTATTTTAGCGTACTATATTGGAGTAGTAGATCACAATTTATTTTGAACTCATATCTAGATATAACAATCTAATAAGTAAATGATTTCAGATCACGATTCAAATATTTCCAATAATATTTCCATCTACATTGATGTTTGGTGTTCAATGAACGGTAGAATTCAACAACGAATGTTCAACCCCAATTACGATTTACTGAAAGCAAACTGGTCTATTTTTAAGAATGTGGAGTGGTTACTACCCCTTCTCTCAGAATATAGCAGGTTTAGAGAAAAAATATCGATAATCTCAGAGCATGTGTATTCATGGTCGAATTCATCGGAAGTTATATTCATCAGCGATTTTCCTGGTAAGATGATTCCAGCAGTCCAATAAAAAAATGGGTTCTCATTTGGAAAAAAATGAGTTATGAGGTTTTTGCCATGACTGACTTTGACATTGAAATATAAACACTCTGTATGTTCAATTGAATTTTTAATTCACGAAGGAGAAGCAATGGTATGTGTAAGGTGTAAGGGTCACTTTCTGCAGCAAAAAAATTTGTTTTAAGAGAAAAATAACATTTCGGTGGGGGGGGGGGGTTGAACCCCCAAACCCCCCCCTGGCTACGCCCTTGACTTTAACTATAAAATTTCAGGTATTTATCTGGAGTCTTTCTTTGGAATATCCTAACGAACAGTCTTCGTGAATCACCTGTATACTCAATTGATTAATTCACTCTGTAGAATGAACATGTTTATATAATCATCAATTCCCTTCCAGATTTGAGTCTTGAAAATTATGTGAGCCCGGAATTGGGAAATGTTTCCCTTGAAGTTGTAGAAGGAACTATTTTATATAATGGTCAAGGAACAGAAAACACAAAAATGTTGAAGAAAGGAGAAAGAGAATATATGGAGATTGGAGAATTTCATAAGATACACACGGTTGGTAAAAAACCATCGTTCTTTATGTACACCTATATGAACTTGACGAAGGAGATAACGGAGCAGAAAGAAATAGAGAAGTCTACGATCCGTTATAATATGTATTCTCCATTTCCTCTTTTAGAAGATGTAAGCCATAGGATTGCATCGTACAAGAAAATGTTCAGTCATATTCATAACGGATATAATTACTTAATAAAGATAATGCTTTAAGATGAACAGGTTTTTCCTATATTAAAATATTTTTTTCTCCCCCGGGATGAAAAGTTCACTTTTCGTCCCTGTCACGCGGGAGAAAAGTACCAGATTCTCTCCCGGTGAGATAGCAAATTTACTTTATCTCCCGGCGGTTACCTAGCAACCGCGTGTTTGTATCTCAAGTTGTTGACAGCTGATTCAAAATAATTAATTATTTTGTGAATACTGACAAATATAAAATAAATGGATTTGATTAACTCTGATGAAAGTGAAATAGACGGAGAAGAGATAATAAGAAATTTAGAAGAAGAAGGGGCAGCTATTACCAGTGAACTACTTCCGGTAAAATCCAAACGATTATATGAAAAGCGATACAATCAATGAATTCTCATTGATGACAGCTGAGTCAAAAGAAGGTTAATTATTTCAGTGAATACCGACAAATATAATAAAAAATGGGTTCAAGCCCTGTGGACAGGAGCTTTCTGGCGCTCTAGTTCAAACAGACAAATTATATCTCCGAAAGTATTGGTTTCTCAGAGTTGGGAATTATATCAATGTATTCATATAATAGAACTGCATCCTAAAGGAAATTCAATTCAAATAAAAGTTTATTTATCAAGATTAAATGAGCAATCATGAGAATGAGAAAAGCACCATGGAAGAAATCAAATTAAATCTGGCCAATTTTGCCCAATAACGAACTTAACCGAGATATTCATCTCCCTAAACTACTCTGAAAATTTCAACTACCTACCTCATTCCGTTCGAGAGTTATAACTAATTTGGGAGCAAACAACTGAGATTTTTGTCACTTCGCTCACAATTCTTCGACTGATTACATAATGTCTCAGGAACATCATTTGACATTATGACAATTCATATTCATACATAGAATAATATCATTCTGTGACAACGTTGAAATACGATTTATTATTGAAATTTTGAAAAATCATATCTCCGAAAGTATTAGCTTGTTAGAGTTGAAAATGATATGAATGGATTCTTATGATAAAACTGCTTATTAAAAAAAATTTGATTTGGAATTTGTTTCGTAAAAAAAAATTTTTTTTTTGTTACTCCGAAACCATCTGTCCGATTTTGCCCAATAACGAACTTAGCCGAGATATTCATCCCCCAAACCTACTCTGAAAATTTCAACTCTCTAGCTCATTCCGTTCGAGAGTTATCGTGCTTACGGCCGGCCGGCCAGCCGGCCGGACCGGCCGGACAGAATGAATTCCGACCACGGATTCTTGATCAGTGAGTCGAACCAAATCGTTTAAGACTATTTTCATCGAAATATTCCAAAATTACAGACATTTGGGCAAATTGATAAGCACTCAGTTCCGAGGAACTAGAGCGCCAAAAATGGATTTGATTAACTCTGATGAAAGTGAATTAGACGGAGAAGAAAAAAATCGTATACGCACCTAGGGAGAAAAGTAGGACATCCTCGCCCGCGATTGTCACCCTCGCCTCCGGCTCGGGAGACAATCATTCGCGGGCGTGAATGTCCTACTTTTCTCCCTCGGTGCGTAATATACTATTGCTCCAATTACCCTTATATTAATGTGAGAATTGACTAATCAACAGATAAAATTAAATTCGAAAGCCATGCTAAAGTGACCCCCACGAGTAGAAATATCCACCTTAGTGCCGGATTAGAGCTGGCCCCGAATCATTTTCCGAGTAAAAAGGACAATTTTTTTCAGTCAGTGCCATCATTTCGCCCAAATGTCTGTAATTTTCGAATTTTTCGACCGAAAATGATCTTAAAAGATTAGGTTCGACCAGACACGGGCCTGGATTTCGAAGCAGTTGGAGAAATTTCAATGCAGTTAGAATATTTCCGAAAACAAATCGTTTAAGACCATTTTCATCGAAAAATTCGAAAATTACAGACATTTGGGCAAATTGATAAGCACTCAGTTCCGAGGAACTAGAGCGCCAAAAATGTCATAAAATGAGAAGGAATTTGACCGCCTGAGAGGATAAATGCAAAGCACGCAACCTTTCAAAAGTCTCCATGTACCCAGGCCCGGTCTGGCTCTTGGCCTTCATCAGTACTCTGAAGCTTCTCAACAAATTCAACTAAACTGGCCCGCGAAAATCAGCCTTTCCCCACCAGTGAATATTTGAAGCGTGAAATCATATGCCACCATTCACTCGATATTAATCGAGAAACGAGTCCCGCAGAGCTCAGATAGTATATCTAAGGGCCGGTTTCTCAATTGCGAGTTAACCCGAGGTTGCGGGTAACCCGAGTGTTACGCATTCATGAATATCGCTAAATACATGCGTCAACTCGCAACCTCGAGTTAACTCGCAATTGAGAAACCAGCCCTCAGACAAAATGAAATCTCTAGTACCATATTTTTTAATGAAAATAAAACTTTTCCTCAACAATATTCCACTATATCCAGATTATATTGTATTGTCAATTGACGTGTGTTGAAATTTGATAGGATCGAATGTCAGTGCTGACTACCACAAAACGAAAAATATAACTAGAAACAATGCGAGAATGAGTTCATTCCAGCACTGATTTCAGTGCTGGAATGGACTCATTACGATACTGAAATAGAGAAAAGATATAATGCGTTTTGCAGTAGCAATGGTCCACGTTCCAGATGTTAGCTGAAGGTATTTCTAGCCATTGCTTGGGGGCTGCAGCCCCCTCAAAGATACCAACATTCTTAATTTTTTCTGAGTTGATCGTCTAACGTCAACCCCCAAAACAAAATCCAGGCTGCTCCACTGGAAGATAACAACTATTTTTTTACTGTGTGTTGCTAGTAAAATTTAAATCAGACATCTGATGATATTTTGTGTTATCTAGATACTCGGTCAATATTAACGATTTCAAATCCAGGGAAAAATTATAGTCAACAGTTAACTCTCTGGATGCTTGTAGGTTAAATTTAAATTTTTCGGTACTTCACTTATATTCAAATTGAGAAGGTTCAAAGACATTTAAAAATAATAAGTACAATATTTATTCAATAGAGTCATAATAACGCAATTCAATGAATAAAATAATACATAAAGTAATATAGGAATTTTTTCTAAATGTTTACTATAACATATTGCATCCGAATATTGAGAACGAACTAGAAAAATAGATTATTATATACAATTTGGCAAGTTTACAAAGGAAGAACTTACTGAAATTATAGGATAAATAATAATTGACATAATATTTAGAAGTACATAATTCGTTTACAAAAAAATTTTAAGTAATTTTAAGTCATAAAAATTTTGAATACCTATACTGTTCGATATAGTTATATTTCGATATCAAGTTATATTTTACATGGGTGTTGTAATTTTACAACAATAAACAATTTAATGGAATATTCAACTGTGTTTATGGAATTTCCTTGTCAAAACTTACATGTATTTCAATATTGAAATTAATGATAATAATCTGTCATTATTATTATATAATTCAAATTGAAATAAATAGCTACTACTTTTATTTGATATTGGATTTTTGGTATTTTTCTAAATTACTAAATTTGATTATGAACATTTTGAGAATCAGCACCTCTAGATCACAGATTCTAATCATTCCATTTTTTCATAAATTATATACTTCTATTTATAATAGAGTATATTACATTATTGCTATGTTCACTTATCATTTGAATATTTTTCTAATATATGGGATCACATATTTCCTTTTCCTTGCTTCCTCAGAATAGATAAACTACTTTGAGGATCGGCCAGAGAATACGTTTCTGGTTCAAATACTGGCGGATATTCTAATCCTGGATAATCAGGATGCGGTGCAGCTGGCAATGAAGGTGGTAAGGCAGGCTCTGTTGCTGCAGGGGGTAAATTTGGCATAAGATAGGAAGTATCTTGAAGAATTATCTGTGAACAAATTCAATATTTACAAATCACAACACTCACAGGGAGAGGTTTTTTTGCTGAGGTTTTTCCCCGAGCTCTTTTATCATGCGTCGACTTGTATGGTAAACTATTACAGTAACCTCTGCTAACACTTATAAAGCTCTCAATCAGAAGAATATTATATTGACGGGTGCGAGGATTTTCCTTGATAATTCTTTGTACAAGAATTATTGACGTTATTGAGTTACAATACTTTTTTGGCACGCTGTACAGGGTGAGTCTTTGACCACTGCATTAATTTTAACCAAAGATTCCTCTCATCAAATAAAACACTTTTTTCATTCACCATTTTTCCAGATTCGGCTCAGGTAAAACGATACAGGCTGTTGAAATTTCGAAAAAAAAATCAGTTTTTATTTTGTAGCTTTGACATCCTTTTTTCGAATAAAATGAATATTGGTGTAAGGTTTCCTATAACTATGAGACATATTTTCCAAATATTAGTTATTTTCTACTTCTACTGGTTTTCTGATTATGGACTCGTGGATTCATAAAACTAAACGAAATTAGCATAAAGAAAGCAGATAAAGTTTTTCTTGGGTAATTTCAAGAATATTCCATCGTTTTAGAACATTATATTATTCTTCATCATTTCTCCTTAAACGCACCGTTTTCGAGATATTCTTCATTGAATGTTTTAAAATGGAAAACTCCAAAAATTTCACTACTTTTATGGATCCGTCCTTGAGCGTTGGAATCCCGAATCAAGCTGTAAACCACGTTACCATGCCTTTTTCTCCTCCGCCAACAATGTCATAGATAATTGATATGCAGGAGTGTATTAGCACATTGTGAAATCTTTAAACGCTTGTAACTTTTTACCTGAGCCAAATCTGGAAAAATGGTGAATGAAAAAACTGTTTTATTTGATGAGAGGAATCTTTGGTTAAAATTAATGCAGTGGTCAAAGACTCACCCTGTATATATCTGTTGGAAAAATCAATAATTGATTGGGATAATTATTTCAAAACTAAGAAATTATAAAAACATATCCAATTTCCAAATATTTAGGGATTGATGTTAGGCTTCCCACCTAACAACAATGTGTCTATTTCGAGTTCATTCAAATGACTGTAACTGTTCTATAAATGGCACCTAGGCACGATTAAATAAATTGAGCATAAATTGATACAAGAAGAAAATAATTTCCGCAACTTTCTACTACCGGACTCTGGTACTATCCCAGAATCCAAATTTAACCATTCAAAAAAAAAAAAAAAGATTCTGGCGCAGACAGACACAAGAGTGACCTAAACCATATAAGAATTTTTGGCGCTCTTGTTCCTCGGAACGGAGTGCTTATCAATTTGCCCAAATGTCTGTAATTTTTGAATTTGTGGCTGAAAATGGTCTTAAACGATTTGATTCGACTCACTGATCAAGAATCCGTGGTCGAAATCGGTTCTGTCCGGCCGGCCGTCCGTTAACACGCCAACTCTGGAACGGAATGAGGTAGACAGTTGAAATTTTCAGAGTAGCTTTGAGACCTAAATATCTCGGAAAAAGTTCGTTATTGGGCAAAATCGGCCAGATGGTTTCGGAGTAACAAATTTTGAATTCAATTTTTTACAAAATGCAGTTTCATCATAAGAATCCATTGATATTATTCTCAACTTTAACAAGCTAATATTTTCGGAGATATGATTTTTCAAAATTTATACATCGTACTTCTACGTTTTCACAGAATCTGTCTGTGTTCAATCTGTTTGCGGTAGGTCCAGTTTGAAAGATAAACGTCATTAATGTCAAACGAAACTGAAAGTGTATTTTTGGAGAGTTTGGTCGATGTAAGCATGTAAACAATTTTAAATTTGGATTCCCTAGGTTCATAGGCAGAGTTTTTTAGTTAGTGAGTCGAAAATGAATGATGCAAGAAACTCGAGCATAATTTACGAGTCATTCTCTAATTATGGAAGAGTTAGAACGGCAATTCCAACTAATGTACAGGTAGTTATTCCTTAGTAACACTATTTAAGATATCCTACATAAGTATTCTGATTTCAGTTCTCTCTGGACTAAATTAGATTTGTTTCAAAAATAAAACTGGCTATTTCATTTACTCAATTTTCAGAATGCCTGATAGTTTTCAAACACTTGTAGCCAAAATTGGACCGTCATATAAAGATAAGATGCCAAAGGGATTTTTTTCATGATGTAGTTGATGTTGTATAATTCCCAACTCTGAGAAACCAATACTTTCGGAGATATGATTTGTCAAAGATTGGACAAGAGCGCCAAAGCTCCTGTCCACAGGGCTTCCCCCCTTTTTTGATCTATTATTCTGACTAAACAAAATCTCACCTGAGTAGCTATTGGCCAAGTAGCGTCCAAAGGATTAGATGTGTTACACTTTTTGAAAATAGCTCTGTGCAACTTGGGAGATCCTAAAAATGTTTTTTCCTTTTTCTGATCACTTTGCTGTTTTCCAAAAATCTGCTTCAACTTCCCAGACGACTTACTTGACTTTTCGTCCAGATTCAATTCAAAAGCGAATTTTGGTCTGGATTTCGGATCTTGAGTCAAAGGTAGAGACATCGGGGTATACTGCATAGCGGATTTCAACTTGATCTTACTGGTGGAAGAATCAGATATTTTATGATATTTGGGAGTATCAAAAAATAATGATTTTTCAGACTTCAGTTTTTTTTCGGATGACGAGAAGCTATGCTGTTTTTTTATCTTGGTTTTCTTTGAATTATCAACGTCTACAATGAAAAAATATATGCGTTAGAGAATAAAGATTCTGATTATATCGGAAGTGATGAATAGATGAAAAGAAATATTATTCACATATTATTTCTTCCTAAAACTACACCATGTTCTTATTCTTCTGATTAAGTGATTCCAATTTCAGATCTACTAGTGGCTAACTTCTATTTTGTTCATTTATGAAATATTCCGAATTTTCACCATATTTTACATAATTTCGCTTACTAGGCGGAAAATAAAGGTTATCCGAATGAGGAAAAAAAAAAATTTAAGAACCGCACCCCTAGAAAATTTAAAAAAAAATCACGAAAAAAAATTGGTTCAAGCACTGACGTGAAGTCAGAAGCTTTTGCGCGTATGTTCTATTGTCCATTATTCTGTATTGGACACCCTTAATCGAATTTACCATGGTTAATAATGTTGTCCATTCTCCTATATTGGACACTCTTATTTCGAATTTACCATGGTAAATTCGAATTAAGTGTCCAATACAGGAGAATGGACAACATAATTAACCATGGTAAATTCGATTAAGGGTGTCCAATACAGAAGAATGGACAATAGAACATACGCGCAAAAGCTTCTGACTTCACGTCAGTGCTTGAACCAATTTTTTTTCGTGATTTTTTTTTAAATTTTCTAGGGGTGCGGTTCTTAAATTTTTTTTTTCGTCATTTTTTTCAAATTTTCTAGGGCTACGGTTCTTACAAAATTTTAAACACGTCTTTATGTTGATTTTCTACTACTAGTTACCAAGGTTCAATTCAATCGAATCTTAATTTTTTTAGTTATCAAGGAAATAATATTCCAGGTGGATATAACTCGGAAACCGTTAAACCGATTATGCCCAAAAACAAACTCGACTCTCCTTTTCGGATATGCAACCTACCCTGAAAATTACATGTCCCTATCTTCTTTCGTTCGAAAGTTATCGAGGCAACGGTCACCCATTTACTGAACTCACACAAGAATGCTCGAATCTCCAACAATATTCAACCGATTGTGTTAAAACTTGAAACTTGGCAGAAGAGTTAGGTTATGAACGCTTTTGCAAAATTTCAGCAATTTCGAACGGATAGTTACTGATATATAGAATATTTTTTTTTTATTTTCAATGATTTATTAAAAATTTTCTACAAATGCTATCCTCACCAAATTTTGCAAACATTTTCGCGGTGGCATTCTACAACTAATAATCAAGTTTGAATTCAATCGGTTAAGTATTTTTCGAGTTAATGAGGAAAAAAAAACCACCAAATTTCAGATGGCTATAACTCTAAAACCGTTTGGCCGATTATGTTCATAAACAAACTCAAATGTCGCATTCAGATGCACAACCTAACCTGAAATTTTCAAGCCGCTATCTCTTTCCGTTCTCAGGTTATCGTGACAACAAAAATATTTTTTAATAATTTTTTTAAAATTTTCTAGCCTCACGATTCGCCCAAAATTTCACAAACGTGCTTAGGTTCATATTCTACAACTACTCACCAAGTTTCAATTCGATCGGATTTATATTGGTTGAAAACAAAATTATTACTCGGAAACCACTGGGTCGATTATGCCCATTAACGAACTTGTCCGTCGTATTGCGATGCGCCATCCACCCTGAAAATTTCAAGTCGCTAGCTCTTTTCGTTCTCAAATTATCGTGGCAACGGACGGCTGGCCGGACAGAATCAAATTTGACCTCGAATTCTTCATTGGGGAGTCGAACTGAATCGTTTGAGACCAATTTCGTCAAAAAATTCGAAAGTTACAGACATTTGGGCAAAACTATAACGCGATGTTCCCCAGAACATACGCGCAAAAATCAAAACTCATTCCTTTCGCTACGTTCGATTAATTTATAATATTCGTCAGGCTGAAACAAATAGTAAGTTTTTACCATCACTTACTTCCAAGAGAACGATTTTGAGCAAACTGTACTATTTCGGTGATGGTCTCAGGGCAATAAATCATTTCATAGGACCTCTCCCCAAAGTTTGCTGAAGCCAAATTCCTGTCCGAAAAATACTGGACACCTGTTTCTTCCTCCCTGTATTTTTCCTGCAACTTATGCATTCTAGGTAAAGAACTATTCATCTTCTTTTCGAAGCCTTTTGTTGTTTTTGGATATGTAGCAGTTTTATTATCATATTCAATTGTACTTTTCTGGTTTTTCTTTAAAGAGCCCAATCTCTTCCCGAAACAAGAACTACTTGATTCACCACTGGATTCTGGGCTCTCCTCTAATTTGGGATAATACACATTGATACTACTTGATTTATCAGACTTGTTAGATTTTTTATGTGATGTTTTGTTTTCTTCTATTTTTAAATCTTTATCTTCTTTTTCTTTTTTGTCTTTAGGCCGAATAGGTACTTCTCCTGAAATTATTACATAAAACTAAGTATACTCCATTCACTTTTATAAAGTCTCCCGGTTGGCCATGAGAATTTGACACATTTCACCATGTATATTTTGAAAATGTTAGGTTATAGTCATTTTCTGTCAGATAACTACGCAACGTTGTCCTCTCTACATAGAAGTCGTAGTAATTACGTACTTTCACAATGTGAATTTACTTCGGAAAATAATGAATTTGAGAAGATATTATGTGAATTCAATAGTTCCACAGTCTTGGCGACTATGGAAGAAAATTTTTAGTTCTGTTGTTACTGGAAACATTTCACGTATATAAACTGGTTGGAAGATTCAATTATGCTATTTTCTTGTATGGAAATCAAGAATCAAGTGTTGAAATTTTATTGAAAAATAATGGATAGTCCGTTACTTTGAGATAGTTTTATTTGAAAAAATAATAAAAGTACCTGAATAACCCGACAGGAAAACTTCTAAACCAACAGACGTACTTATGGAATTCCCCACTTTTCTCAAGAAGACATTTAAATACCTTGTTGCACAACTTGAAATACACCAGTTTCAAAATGTAGTAGTACCTACTACGAAACCCGAGTCATTCTTTTACCTTAATAAAATATGATAGGAAACTAAGTAATTTCATTCGAGAGTTCATCATGTCAGAATGAAGTTTTCCTATTGCAGATTTTAATGTTATGATTATGTTAAGTTTGAGTAGAAATTGGCAACGTCCCAGCGAATTGTTTTGACCTTGACGATAGTTCAGCAGTGCCAACCTGCCCCTGCTTTAGTTACAAAAACTTGATAGACCTAAATCATGGCCAACCGGGAGACTTTATAAATGTGAATGGAGTATATGTGAATTCCAACCGAAATAAGTAGAATTTTATTAAGAAATATTAAAATTCTTACCATAGACAACATCAGGCTTTATCAAGTTCAGGTTAATAGGAGCAGGATCTTCAAATGCTGCATGAGGGTTCTTCTTCCTTTCCTCAGTCTGCCTTATCATCAGTTCCTCAAGAGTAACAAATCCTGCCAAATTATCAATACATGGCTTGTAAGACTTTTTGGTATGTGTTGGCGGCACTATTAGGTCATGAGTATTACACAAACTAGGATTGCTAGCATGAATGTAATTTGTCGGTTTGCCTTTCTGAAATCAACTTTTTCTCATGAGTTATTTATATTACCAGATCAGTCAAGGAATATTATCGAGCTATGTGTTTGACAACACTACGCTAGTAACTACACTCTAGTCCACAACAAATTTTGTCATCAGACATATGTTTCGAAAACAATATTTCTATTTTCGAACTTCGTTACTAAAGCATGCAATCAATTTCTACACTCAAGATTGTGTTGATATTATACCCTTATTCATAAAACTAGTGAGTTGCTAAGAGGGGTTAGATTATTAGTGAAAAAATGATCTATTCTCTTATACATTTCTATACCTTCCAGTGTTCCTCAGTACAATTTATTGGTATTTTTCAACAATTTGACGGAATTTTCTGTTGAGTGGCCAGTTATTAAAACGTGATTTGCAACAGCAGATTTATCGATGTTGTTGTTCCGAATGTGTCCTGTATGCTCTTTATACCGTGTGAGAATGTTTCTGGTTGTTTGCTCAACGTAGCACTTGTTGAATCTAAACATTTAATTTTATACAGGGTGAGTCTTTGACCACTGCATTAATTTTAACCAAAGATTCCTCTCATGAAATGAAATACTTTTTTCATTTAACATTTTTCCAAATTCAGCTCAGGTAAGAAGATACAGGCTGTTGAAATTATGAAAAAAAATCAGTTTTTATTTTGTAGCTTTGACATCCTTTTTTCGAATAAAATGAATGTTGGCGTAAAGTTTCCTATAACTATGATACATATTTTCCAAATATCAGTTATTTTCTAATTCTACTGGTTTTCTAGTTATGGACTCGTGGATTCATAAAACTAAACGAAATTAGCATAAAGAAAGCATATAAAGTTTTTCTTGAGTCATTTCAAGAATATTCCATCGTTTTAGAACATTATATTATTCTCCATCATTTCTCCTTAAACGCACCGTTTTCGAGATATTCTTCATTGAATGTTTTAAAATGGAAAACTCCAGAAATTTCACTACTTTTATGGATCCGTCCTGAGCGTTGGAATCCCGAATCAAGATGTAAACCACGTTACCATGCCTTATTCTCGTCCGCCAACAATGTCATAGATAATTTATATGCGGGAGTGTATTAGCACATTGTGAATTCTTTAAACGCTTGTAACTTTTTACCTGAGCCGAATCTGGAAAAATGGTAAATGAAAAAAGTGTTTCATTTGATGAGAGGAATCTTTGGTTAAAATTAATGCAGTGGTCAAAGACTCACCCTGTATATACCCGATTTGAACTTATCCGGAGTTTTATCGAATGCATTTCTTAGAAGTTGTTTAATTTTCGTGGAAGTTTTGAAAGCCAGTTTTATATTAACCTTTATAATTAAAAATATTCACGTGTTTGTTTGGGATGGAACGTGAAAGCTTGGAAACTTTTTTCAATTTTATTTCCTTCGTTAATAATTGATCATTTTGTAAACTAGTTCATGACTATACCTGTTCCTTTCATCAATTTGGAAAATCATTTTTTTTTATTTTTGCGCGTATGTTCTGCCCAAAATTTGCCAAATGTCTGTAATTTTCGAATTTTTTGCCGAAAATGGTCTCAAACGATTGCGTTCGACTACCTGATTAACAACTTGCCACTCAATTTCAGAAAATTCCCTGAAGTTGTTGAAAAATACCAGTAAATTGTACTTAGGAATCTATGCCCTACTAACAACTAATTGTTCTCATTTAGCGGTTTATGAGTAATGGTATAACGTCATCCTATACCCATAGTGTAGAAATTGAATGCATGCTTTAGCAACGCTTCGTTTGATAAAGCAAGTGACCACATCAGTAGTATGTGAACCTTTTATGATTTAACTTCTATAAGCTATAATAGAATCCAGTTTATCAAATGAAGTGTTGGTCAATTTTGTGCTATTTAGGTGTGTCACATGAGTATCCAATATTGAGGTTACATAAGTAATATGCCAAACTTGAAGTCAATGAATTAAGAGAGAATTAAACAATGAAAATACAAAAATTATAGGAAGAATAACTAATATCAGACTAAACTTTGAGTGCCACTATAGTATCATTTCAACTATGTATAAGCTATTTGTCTTTAAAAACCAAAGCATGATCTAAAAAAACTATTATTTTAAATGAAATATGCAAAGAATACTTACTATTGGTAATTTACTGATATTGTCTGATATTGCTAAATTTGGTACAGGCTCCACAGTAAGATTGGGTACACTGATATTTTTCATGTGTTGTTTATCCATGGGAGGCACAAAAAATGGAACATGTGAAGTAAAATTTCCTGTGGTCACACTTTCAGCATGTGGTTCACTAATTCTGATTTTTCTATACGACCTGAACTGAGCTGTTGGTACAGGAAGAGCATTTTTTGATTGTCCACTGGATTTATTGAAAAACCATTTTCTATCTAAACTTGTGCTACCATCCTGAGTTGCATTAGAACCTTTCTTGGCAGAAAATTTCTTGAGAGAACCGAATTTTTTCAGAGAATCATTGTTCTGCTTATCTGAATTCCTTGATTTTTCAGTATCAGAATCGTCTGTTTCCGAAAAAAGAGTTCCATCATTGCTTTTAGAATTATCTGCTAACAATGTTGCTGCAGTTATCAAATCAATCCAACATTGAAGGTGTTCGTGATCTTCTGCAGAAAAATAGAATACTGTACCAGTATGGTAAACTTTGAAGGCATTTGATCTAGATTTGACCTGAAATGGAATTATTTATATTCAGATTACATTACACAACATCAAGATTTAAAGTATACAAGGTGTCCAGGGAATATTTAAGTTTTATCATTGAGCATTGGTGAAAAAAATATATTGGGTTGTCATAAATCCGTCTTATGAATGGCGGGATTTTTGACTATGATATTGCTGAATTTGATTTTGTTTCCAAAATTAATAACCGAAATATCCAACTCCCAAACTGCTAATGTATAGGTATACTCCATTCCCTTTTATACAGTCTCCCAGTTGGCCATGATTTAGGTCTATCACGGTTTTGTAACTAAAACTAAGGCAGGTTGGCACTCCTGAAATATCGTCAATGTCAAAAAAAATCTCTGAGACATTGCCATTTTCTACTCTCAACAATCAACATAATGTTCCATCTTAGAAAAGATATCATCACAGATCATTATCTTCGACTAATAAAAAACCCTTCGCTTTGAAATCGAAAATGCCGAAAGCAACTTTGAAGAAGCAATAGGAAAACTTCAATCTGTCTTAGGACATGTTGAACTCTCGAATGAAATTACTTAGATTCCTATCCTATCGCTGTATTTTATTAAGGTTTAACAGTGACTCGGGTTTCATAGTATTACTACATTTAGAAACTGGTGTATTTCAAGTTGTGCAACAAGGTATTTAAATGCCTTTTTTTCGTTTAGTAGTTTTCCTGCCGGGTTATTCAAGTATTTTATTCTTTTTTCAAATGAACTATCACAAAGTAACGGACTACTGTATTCATTATTTTTCATTAAAATTTCAACACTTGATTCTTGATTTCCGCACAAGAAAATAGCATAACTGAATCTTCCAACCAGTTTATATACGTGAGATATTTCCATAGTAACAACAGATGAAAATTTTAGTTGCCAGGTCTTTGGAATTATTAAATTCACATAATATCTTCTCAAATTCATTATTTTTCCCAAGAAAATTTATATTGTGAAAAATACCTGATTACTACGACTTATATGTAGAGGACAACGTTGCGTAGTTATTTGACAGGAAAATGGGCATAACCTAACATTTTCAAAATATACACGGTGAAATGTGTAAAAATTTCATGGCCAACCACTTTCTAAAAGTGAATGGAGTGTATGTCAAGAATTCCAAGAATAAGTGCAAAAGTTCGTGGCAGAGAAATTGTTTTGATTGATTTGTCCTGCGAATTCAATAAAGAATCAATGCATAAATAAAAGTACATGGTGCTACATTTGTAATAAGAAAGTAGACATGCGTTTCTGATAGATGTGGCAACATTGTCGACTTAAAATTTTTTGGAAAAACAGATCCCTTTTGCCCAAAGCATTACTAAAAATTTCAGTTAAGAATTTCCTGTTGGAGCTGAACATTGTCAAAGTATTCCAAAATTCTTTTCTGTGATATGAACATAATTAGAGTGATTTTCCAAACTGCAACTTTCTTAAGTTCTTCAGATTTGAATTTGAAACATCCAAAGCTCTGCCATGGTTATATTTAAAAAAAATATAAAACTGCTCAATAAATAAAAACCGGTGAATTTAAAGGATCTATTTATTTATTTAGCAATCAAATGAAATTGAATGGGTTTAGCTGAAATGGAAGATTTAGTACGATTTCAATTGGTTTTACGAAGAGATACGATTTTATGTTTTTTTTTATAATTCATGTAGCTCTCTTAAATGGAGCACTCCAATGCAAGAAGTAAAATTGTGGGACTCGTAATCTTGTATGGATTATCATCTGACATCATAGATACTGATCATATTTACCTCACTGGCTACAGCAACAGTGAAACCGGAAAGAAAAATCAAACAGGCCGCTCTTGGGTCCTCTTTGGATTTGTAACCATAAAGACAGTTTCCCAGTAAAACAAACCATCTCTTCTCCCAACTAACGTGTTGCGTTTGTTTCAAACGTAATCTTTGATATAACCATCCATGTATATCTGGTGGACTCAGGTCGTTGACAGTGACCTTTCTTCTTTCTAGGTGGAGATTTGAAAAATATACCAATTATTTCCTGTTAAGAAATATCTAATAAAATTTTATGATATCAAGTATTTCAACAAGTTAACAGTAACCACCATAATTACTGAAAAAGTATGAAATATTCCCAGGGGGAAAAAATAAAACAGAGGCCTGAGGAAATAATTCGAACTTAAACTTGTAGACTTTAGCTATCGCAATAGCTAAGTTGTGAATGGATGGCTTCAAGTTTCATCCATGGTGATGAAGAGGCGTGCAGGCACGGGCCTAAGAGAGGAGGGGGGGATGATCACCCCCAATGTTGAACGGAGTTGGCAAATTTTCAACACAGTTGGACAAATTTCGAAGAAGTTAGAAAAATTTTCGAAGGAGATGGAAAAATTTTCGAAGCAGATGGAAAAATTTCGAAGCAGTTGGAAAAATGTCAATGGAGTTGGAATATCTCCGAAATAATTGTTATAAAATGTGAAGAAATTTGACTGCCTGACCGGATAAATGCAAAGCAGGCAGCTAATAGGAACAGGATTACATGGAATAACACCATGTACCCCTGTATACATTCCTGTTGCCGTAAATTCAATATTCAGTACTTCAGTAGTTTTTTGCACAATGTGTGTAGGCGGCATAAAATAATATGTATCATAATATAGCGTTATCCCAAAGTGGATAGCTCTCTTGATGTTTCAGTTTCACCAACTGGAGTAAATCAGATAAAAATGGTCAGATTGGGTTGAAATTGAGGCAAAATGATGGGATGGTATTGTTTTTCTGATGTGCAAAATTGAGAGTAATTCCAAGAAGTTTTAACATTTTCGACCAAAATGGGCCATAGAATAATCTTAGAAGGTTTGTGCATTCATTCAAACTGCTGTAAATCAGATTAAAATGGTCAGATTGAAATTGTGGGAAAATGTTACTATGGTATCAGGCACGGGCCTAAGAGGGGGAAATGGGGGGGGGATGATCCCCCTCGATGTATAGGTATAAGTATAAAAATACTATCTAATAATATATATCCTTCAAAGTGAAAATATCTAAAGAAAACTTTAAAGCTGCGATGAATCCAAGTATTTGGCCAGAGGGAACTTATACAGAGCAGGTTTTTTTTTATATGAATAAATCATTGTCGGTTTCAGAGGATGTTGGAAAACAGTTATTGGGATGCATTTATATCGATATTTAAAACATTTGTTGGTTAAAAACAATCAAATATGGTATATTTAACAAATTTGTTTTTCTCTACTGAATGAAGGTTACATTTGTGAAATTGATAAATAATATTGGACGTATTCTAATGAATTCAACTTGAGTGGATTGAAATAACAAAGAATATTTATGCATACAATGTTGTTTGTGAACCAGAAATGCAACTAGTCCAAATGTTAATAATATGTAATATAAATATCTTACTTGCTATCAGATTTTTCTTCTTTGGCTTGCCCTTGGAATAAATCATAGCCCGAATCATGGAATTTGTTGGTGAAACTTTATCACATTTATTTATTTCTAACAAAGAACTGTTTTTATATGAGGGAAGTTCATGATCAGGAAAATCCATTCTCACTTTGTTGAGAGGTGTAGATACGTTTTTTGGTTCAAATTGCTTACTCAACTTCTCCTCGAAAAGCAATTTGCTGTCACATTTAAATGCACTATTCTCAGCATTAGTCTCTTTTGGTACATACTGATGAGATAGATTCTGCACTTTTGTATCTGGAAATTCGAAAACCCTTGGGGGTGCACGTGGAGGTGTATTAATTGATGATTGATTTTGTTTCGTAACTTGTTCTACAAGATTTATTGGTTTGGGGGAATCAGCGGGATAGGCAGGTTTATTTATGTCAACCAAACCAAATGTTCTGGAAAAGAGAGATGCATTAATTACTCTCATCATATACTTTGAGAATCTGAATTTATACAACTTTCTGTCAATACATGAAGCAAACCCTATAGACCACATTAGTTAGGTTAGGCGGGAAATTTGAATTACGATCCATCCGTGGATCCGAGCAATGAATTCCCCATGCATTTCTTATGGACCTAAAATTTACGCGAATTTCTCGCCTGTTTTTGGATACTTTGGCTAATTTCTTAAGTTTTATTTCGGTTGAAATAGATTCTGTGAACCTTTCTCAACCATCTAGAATCGAGTTTTCATAACAAAATTGTATATTTCCAATATAATTAATAAATATAAAAGTGTTCGCCAAATTCGATTGACGTATGTCTTAGCTCACTCGAAATCAGTCAAAAATAATAACATAACCCTAAATCGGCCTTGTAATGACGCACAACAGAAGTCATCTACGACATACGGAAATCTTTCGAACTACACTGGTTTCAATTTTGATTTAAGAATAAATAGAAGTAGATTTTAAAGTGGAAATAGCATGAAAACATGCACTAATGATGAAGGTACCCAATACATGTTGTCTCTGTACTAACATTCTCTTTTAAATAGGGTGGTTTCGTCTCAAAGTTGAAATTCCTTGTTAAAAAATTTTAATATGGATCTCCCGCCAAGCGAATGATTCTAACCTAACTAATGTGGTCTATTAGAATGCCAACATGCCTTTGATAAAAAAACCTTTCGCATCAGTACAGAATCCATTTACGCTATGTCAAAATTAGACTAGAATTCCATACAATTTCAAGATATAATCAAAAGATTTCTTTTCAGAAGTTCAATATACAGGCGCGGCGATAAGAATGCGAAAAACGGAAACCATAAAATGGACTCGTATCACGAGAATTCAATCGCCTGAGGTCCTCTTTTTTGAATATACAGGGTGTATTAAATGAAATTTCGAAGTTCAATAATTCTTGACCAATAAACTGACAGATTTCAAAATTTGTCGTTATATCACTCTTTTCGACTGCTTCTGTTTGCCATTATTATTATACCGTTAATAAATAAATATGGATTTGAAATTGCTTCTTGATTTACCGATTTTCAATAACGAAATATTCAAATTTTATAAATTATGAAAGTGTTTCAGGGCATACATGATGATCTGGAAGATTCAGAAAAACATAAACATATGGTATTTCATGTTACATGCAAGAGACCTATTGGTAATTCAAGCAGGATTCATCCTATAAATATACATAGGAATGAAAGTGTTCTGTAGTGAGCTACCTCAATTCTTATCAGTATTGTTTCCTTGTGTTTTGAAAATGTACTTCCGCATAAGAACAATTTTCGAAAAACTTACCTTGGTGGAGGTTTCGGTGGTAAAAGTTCTTGTTCTTCTAAAAGCAAATATCCTGGTTCTTCTTTATCAGAAGCTGGTAAAACAGATTTATCTGTATCATCCAGAGAATTTGATGAACAATTAGAATTAGAAGCAAGTATCTCAATCGGATGTATACCTAGTTCCAGATTGGTTAAACTATTTATTTCAATAGATTTATTATCATCATTCGATGTTTCATTCAAAGAATTTCTCAATATTGTCCTTACTTCTGTTATTTTTATCTTTTCAGTCTTTTCGTAACTTCTAGATATCTCACTAGTTGTTTCTGTTTCATTAATCGTTTCACTTTCACTCAGTTTCACAGCTTCCACTACTGTCTCTATTTGTTTCTTTATAGTCACATTTTTATCTACATCGTCTGAAAAAAATAAAACATCTCTGGTTAGTTAAACGAAAGTAATATGCATAGAATAACTTGTTGATAATCACCAGAATGTTTTCGTGTGAATTCCTGGGTTGTGTTCGAATATTAACTCCACGGAGTAGAGTTTTTGAAGGTTTGACAGATATACTCTGGAGTTTACTCTGACAGTGACAGAAGGTGCCAATATCAGAATATAGGTTATGTTGGTTTAAGAAAGAACTTATTATTATTGTTTTCTTCACATATATGTAACTCTAATCATAAATATATATTCTGAGCAGTATTAAAACTATTAAATTACCTCACAAAACATTCATAAAACAGACAAGGATATGAGATTTTCTGTACCATGAGATATGTCAATTTGACAGGAGTAAAATGAGCTCGGAGTCGAAAAACCTTACATTTCAAACGACAGTCATTAAGTAAAATTTACCCAACCTTTCAGTTTTCGAACGCAATTTGGTACATATTACTCTACAGAGTTAATATTCGAACACAACCCTGTAGAATAATGTCAGTTGGTGGCTATTTGTTTATTTTATACGGGGTCCACGAATACCATTCGTTAGAATATTTCCAAAGACTCGAGCTAAACACTTGAAATTTTATAGTTAAGATTTGTTAGGAGAGATTAATTCTTGAAAAAAATTTCAGATTCGTTCGACTGTTACCAACTTTCGTTTTTTAAATGTAATACCTATTTTTTTCATGGATAATCAGATTACCCATTAAATTCTACATTGTTTTAATGTGTCACTTACATATTATTCTCAGAAATTCGTGTGAAATCTGAAAAAATCCTTTAAATTTTCTCAAATAGGGCTTCATTCCAATGTTAATAACCTGTAGATTTTTGCATGAAAATTCCTAATTTTCTAGCTTCTATCAGAAGGCATACCAATGCTTCTCCTTCGTTAATTAAAAATTCAATTGAACATACTGGTTGTTTCTATTTCAATTTCAAATTAAGTCATGACAAAAACCTCAAAACTCATTTTTTTCAAATGGGAACCCATTTTTTTTATTGGGACGCTGGAATCTACGTTAAAAAATAGTGTATTTTTATAATACATACTACTGCTCTAAAATGCTTATTTCCCGAGATATTCGGTTAGTAAAGCAGTAGTATGTATTATAAAAAATACACTATTTTTTAACGTAGATGAAACCGACTGATAGTCAATATATAACTCAAACAAATGAACTTGCCCAAAATCAATGTTTCACATTTTTCTACGCATTTCTTCAATCCTTCACAGGCAGTCTTCACTTCCTCAGATATATCATACGCTGGAGTACTGTGACTCTTATCAAGTCTTCCTCTCAGTTTTGTTGTTGTGATTACTGTTGTTATACTCCTCGGTGGTACGATAGGTTTTCTATCATTCTTAGTTAAACTTTCAGAAATTTTTTTGACCTGAGTTCTGGGCAAGACTTTCGGCTTTTGTTGAGTGAAGTTACTTGGTACTTGAGCAGATCGTTTATCTAATTTCTTGATTATGTCATGTACATTAATTTTCACCTAGGAAAAATTATTTGTTACTCTCGAAATTTATAATTCAAATTTGTTTGTACTTACTTCATTAAGAACACTGTCTTTCACTGGTTGTGTGTTTTCAGGTTTTGTTTCTTCTTCATCGTCTTTTGTTGAGGGTAATTCCTCTTTTTGCTGTGGGGGTGGGGGAGGGGGAGCT
The DNA here is from genome assembly GCA_937662695.2 of Halyzia sedecimguttata. Taxonomy (NCBI): domain Eukaryota; kingdom Metazoa; phylum Arthropoda; class Insecta; order Coleoptera; family Coccinellidae; genus Halyzia; species Halyzia sedecimguttata. Next base: position 98,809,592 of record OW569413.2, on the reverse strand, counting down.
ATCTTACTATTTGGCTTCGATTTTATGGTATCGATTAATTCTTCAACAATCTCCTTTTGCCATCCTGAAGTCATACTAGACCTATCGGTCAATTCTCTTCCTTCATCGATAAAATCCAAATTTGTTTCAGTCACCCCACTCAGACTGTTCAAGCTCAAACTCTTTTCTTCATTCAAATTACTATCTGGAATTTTCAATGGCTTCATTGATTCTATCTTTTCCTCGTCAAAGTTCACTCTCTTAGAACATTTTGATCCTTTGAATGAAGATTTTTTGGAAGATAAGCCGATAACAGTTGTTGGACGAGGACTTAATTCTAGGCCAATACTACAGGAAGCACTTTTATCACGAAGACACTTCGAGTCCTCTTCGAAGTTTGAATTATTTATATGATTGGAGCTGGCGTTAGGAGTGGCAGCTTGATTTTTCAGCATTTCTCGACACTAAAAACAAATTGTACATGCAATAAGTTCCAGAAATATATTAATTCAAAAGGGTTCAATTTTATTCGAATATTAGCGAAATGAATTCTTTACGATCAGAATAGTTACATTTTTGGCGCTCTTGTTCCTCGGAACAGAGTGCTTATCAATTTGCCCAAATGTCTGTAATTTTCGAATTTTTGGCCGAAAATGGTCTTAAATGATCAAGAATCCGTGGTCGAAATCGATTCTGTCCGACCGTCCGTTAACACGATAACTATCGAACGGAATGAGCTAGACAGTTGAAATTTTCAGAGTAGGTTTGGGACACTATTCAAGATTTCAAACATAAGTATTCTGGTTTGAGCTCCCTCTGGACCGATTACATTAGATTTGTTTAAAAAATGAAACTGACACTTTGTAGCCAAAATTCGACCGTCATATAAAGATAAGATGCAAAGGGATTTAAATTTCTTTCCATTTGTTTTTGTTGTTTCAAATTTTATATAAAAAAAAGATAAAAAAAAAGGAAATAAAAGTATTTGTTATAAGTTGAAATATTATTATACATGATATATTTCAAGTTGTTGTAAATGATATATCAATGTAAATTTCCTTCACAGTATGTGATATTTTGTGAATGTAAATTTGCTTTTGAACACCTCTTTAAATGTTGAGTGTACCTGTAAAAGGCTTTTTTGGCCTCTTGGGTCCTAATAAATAAATTTTAAAAAAAATGATGTAGTTCTATCATAATAATCCATTGTTGTTACTGTGTCCTTAAGCCACCTCAGGGATAGCACTGTTAATTGCGCGCTTGTTCCGCCAGGAACAGCGTGCTATCATTTTGCCCTGATGTCTGTATTTTTGGAATTTTTGGCCGAAAATGGTCTGAAACATTCCGTAAACACGATAACTCTCCGACTCCAACTCTTTAGCGGAATATTTTGCTTGAAATTCCGAAACTTAATATCGGATTGAGTCCAATTTTGGCATTTAGGTGACCAATAATGACCTCGTGGCGGCGTGCAAATTCTCATTAAAAACAGACCTCTAGGAGCCTAAAAAAATTTCTAACAATTTAGAATTTACTTTCAAATTCGGTTCCTACATATGTTTTATCTGATTATTTGTGATTCTAGCATAAGTACAAGGGCAACTAATTCAAATATGGACGTGTAAGCACGGTGGCACTTGAATAAATGGGAGAACGATGTGCGGAATTTTAATTTTTTTTTCAAAATTTGAAAGTTGAGCGACTGGAATATTACCAACTCATGTCAATTATGCGAATGTGCAAGCCAGTTTCGAGGAAATAGCGGAGTGTCCGAGGTGGAATGTCTATAACGTGGTTCTTGGGCCAATTTTGAAATTCACTGCCCCTTTCGGACGATTTTCGTTGAGCATGAGCAGATAAAAATTTATTTAACTGCTGGAGTTTTCGTCTGTGTGGATTGAGGTTTTAAGGTGTAGAATGCTATAGACCACATTAGTTAGGTTAGGCGGGAAATTTGAATTACGATCCATCCGTGGATCCGAGCACTGAATTCCCCATGCATTTAGTATGGACCTAAAATTTACGCGAATTTCTCGCCTGTTTTTAGATACTTTGGCTAATTTCTTAACGTTTATTTTGGTTGAAATAGATTCTATGAACCTTTCTCAACCATCTAGAATTAAGTTTTCATAACAAAATTGTATATTTCCAAAATAATTAATAAATATGAAAGTGTTCACCAAATTCGATTGACGTATGTCTTAGCTCACTCGAAATCAGTCAAAAATAATAACATAACCCTAAATCGGCCTTGTAATGACGCACAACAGAAGTCATCTACGACATACGGAAATCTTTCGAACTAGAATGGTTTCAATTTTGATTTAAGAATAAATAGAGGTAGATTTTAATGAGGAAATAACATGAAAACATGCACTAATGATGAAGGTACCCAATACTTGTTGTCTCTGTACTAACATTCTCTTTTAAATAGGGTGGTTTCATCTCAAAGTTGAAATTCCTTGTTAAAAAATTTGAATATGGATCTCCCGCCAAGCGAATGATTCTAACCTAACTAATGAGGTCTATTCCGCCATAGAATCCCTTTGCGAGGGTCCGCGCATGCGTGGATTGAAGTTGCGATATCTCCCGAGTCACAGGTGCTGGAGAATCGGAGTTTATTGTGAGGTCCTAGTGGACAGAGGAGAAGTGGTTGTTTTTAGGTTGTATGGGTTAGATTGGGAGTGGCCTACGTCTAGCAGTCCTGGGTCTTGTGCTAGGCCGATATTTTGAGGTTTTAAAAGAAAATTCATGGAAATTCTGTATGCGTGCAAGTCAGCTTCGGGGAAATAAAATGTGATAAATCAACACATCATGTTCACAATAAATCCTCATATTATTCGAAAACGCAATGAGGTCAGTCCATCGAGTACAATGCTGTATATTATGAGATCAATGCCAATTTTTAACCGATAATCTATTATTGGGAATCTGTTGATTTTTCTTAGAATGGAATATTTCCCCGATGTCTACTTTCTGTTAAAAAAATATGTTAACTCTGAAAACGCCCAGTATAACTGCTTTACAACAAGACTAAAATATAATCTCTAAAAATTTTCTGTTGTGAATCTCACCTGTTCAATCGAGAAAGATTTGAGCATACTGGTACTTGTTCCTCCATTGAAAGTATTTCTCCTTTGTAGATTCGAAATCGGTTTTATTGGATACAATCTTGTTCCACTATCTATTAGGCTATCTGGAGGTGATTCAGTATCACTGTAACTTTCACTGATCTCATTGCCAGAGTCAACCGGATCATTAACTGGTGGTAACCTATAAATCACCAATTTGGCTATCACAAATTTATATGCGAATGAGAATATGCATAAGTTCAATTTGTAATAATAATAAAGTTTACTTTTCAATTCTTATTGGACGGAGATCTGGAATAGGAAGTAAAACTGGTGAAGGTAAGTTGTCATTCCATCTTGAATAAGGCTGACCCCTCTTTTTGCTTGGTAATCTATACGGTTTCATGTATATTTGACCGTAAACTTTGGTGTGCCTTGGCCTTTTCTTCAAAGTCAGAACAATTTCTGGTGGTGATTCTTGTAGAAGGAACATAACGTTTTTCCTTTGCCAACCAACGACAGTCATGTAATTCACCTACAATAAAGATACGATTCTTCTACTAGTGGTTTCTATTAATTGAAAAATAAATAGTACCTGGACAATTTCATCGCCTTCTTCAATTTTAGAACTGCCATGAGCTGGTGAACCAAATTGGATATCGGCAATCTGATGAATTGCATGATTGCTTGGTAAAATGAAGAAACCCAACTCTTGTTCTTTCTTTTTAAGGGTAGCCAAATCTAAAGATGCTGGTTGTAGTATCATAGGATCAGAGATGTCCTGAAAAATGAAACAGCGTACCGAATGAAAGGTAAAAAGGTAATAAACTTCGAACAATATTAAATTACCACAAAAAAGAACATATAGGATGAAATTGAAGACGATACTAAAAACAAAAAGCATCAAATTCTTTTCGAAGTTCAGCAATGTCCGCTAAGAGTCGGTACTTTGAATTAAGCGGAAAGTTTGAATTGTCTATGTTGACAGTCCAATCACTGTGGTTTAATGTTCCTAGTATACTCCATTCACTTTTATAGAGTCTCATTTTCCTGTCATATAACTACGCAACGTTGTCCTCTCTACATAGTAGTCGTAGTAATCACATATTTTTCACAATGTGAATTTTCTTGGGAAAAATAATGAATTTGAGAAGATATTATGTGAATTCAACAATTCCAAAGACCTGCCGACTTTTGAAGAAAATTTTTCATCTGTTGTTGAAATTGTTGGAAATATTTCACGTATATAAACTGGTTGGAAGATTCAGTTATGCTATTTTCTTGTACAGAAATCAAGAATCAAGTGTTGAAATTTTAATGAGAAATAATGGATACAGTAGCCAGTTATTTTGGGTTAGTTCATTTGAAAAGAGAATAAAAGTATCTGGTTTCTCAAGAAATAAGGCTACCGAAGACATTTAAATACCTTGTTGCACAACTTGAAATACACCAGTTTCAAAATGAAGTAATACTACGAAACCCCAGTCAATGTTAAACCTTAATAAAATATAGTGTTTCATTCGAGAGTTGAACATGTCCTAAGACAGAATGAAGTGCATATTGCAGATTTCAGTTCTGTATAGCACTTCCTACTTTGTCTGTGCTTCTTCAAAACTGCTTTCGGCAGCAAAGAGTTCTTTATTATTCGAAGATAATGATCTGTGATAATATCTTGTCTTAGATGGAACATTATGATGATTGTTGAGAGTAGAAATTGGCAACGTCTCAGAGATTTGTTTTGACATTGACGATATTTCAGGAGTGCCAACCTGCCTTAGTTTCAGTTACAAAAACGTGATAGACCTAAATAATGGTCAATCGGGAGATTTCATAAAAGTGAATGGAGTATACAAACAATTTAGGTTTGTGCTCTTCCTTGTGCAGAATGGCAGATTTGGAGACCCAGAATAAAGTATGTGCACTTTATGTTATGGAATTTTGTACTTTTGCAGTTGTCCCTTATGCTCTTTATACCGTGTTAAAATGTTTCTGGTTGTTTGCCCGACGTACCACTTGTTGCAATCTAAACATTTAATTCAATATATACCCGATTTTAACATGTTCGGAGCTTGTATTCAGATGGAACTTTGGAAGCTTTGTTTTTATTTCTTTCGTTAGGGTTATGTTACTGCATTCAGTAACACATACAGTAGTATAAAGTTTCACGTTCCATCCAAAAACAAGCAACAAACTCCGGAATATTTTTAAAAAGGTTAATATAAAACTCGCTTTCAAAACAATACATTGAATAAAATTCCGGACATGTTAAAATCGGGTGTAAATGAAATTAAATGTTAAGATTGCAACAAGTGCCTCGTCGGGCAAACAACAAGAAATATTCTCACATGGTATTAAGAGCATGGGACACAATCGGAACAACAACATCGATAGATCAGCTGTTACAAGTCACGTTGTGACAACTGGCCACTCAATTTCAGAAAATTCCGTCAAATTGTTGAAAAATTCCAATAAATTGTACTAAGGAACACTTGAGAATGTATAAGCGAAGAGATATTTTACGCAATAATGATCTACCCCTGTTAAAAACTCATTGTTCTCACTAATCGGTTTATGACTAAGGGTATAATGTCAACCCATACTTGAGTGTAGAAATTGATAGCATGTTTTAGTAACTCTTCATCTCAGAAGATGGAAACATCGTTTCTGAAACATATGTCAGACGATAACATTTGTAGAGGACTAGAGTAGAGAGTTATCAAAATTTTACGAAACCCAACAACTAAGCTGGGAGGTACACCACCAAAAATCTGATTAATAGGCCTCGCTGATACCATAATACACATGGAGGACAGAGATCTTCCCTACTTTACTCTTTTAGAATAATTTCTATATACTTACTTGAATAATGTGGTCTGCCATTTTGGTTAATTTTTCACAAATCCTTCTTATAGTTACAACGGGCTGTTCGGAAAAAATATCTCTATGAGCATTTGTGGCCATCTCAAAGGCCAACTGTAACAATTGAGTTTTACAGTCCATATAGTCCTTATCTCCAGCAAACGGAGCCCTACAAGATCATTTTTTCCATTATTAAGTTTGTTACAATAGATATAAGAATTTCATTTTAGCGCACATGTCCTAGGGAACAGCATGCTTTTATTTTGGCCAAATGTCTGTAATTTTCGAAGAAGATGGATTAGATTAGCCACACTGATGGAGAATTCGGGGTCAATTTCGATTCTGTCCGGCTGTTGCCACGATATCTCTCGACCGGATATAGCAACTTGAAATTTTCAGGAGAGATTGTGCATCCGCAATGCGCCGGTTAAGTTCGTTAATGGTCATGATCGCTCAAACGGTTTCGGAGTCGAAATTTTGTTTGCCCAATAACTCATACAATACATAGAATAAGGTAACTGTAGCAAAGGGGCTTCAAGACCTAATTCTACAGCAAAGTTTCACATTTGAACCCGATGATTCATATTGTTGGAGATATTGAAATCTAAGCAGCCTTGAGCAAAATCGGTAGCTGGATGGGTGACCTTTGCCACAATAACTTTCGAACGGAAAGATATAAGCAACTTGCAATTTTCAGGGTAGGCTGCGCATCCGAATGCAACAGCGGTTTTGGAATTCATCTGAAATTTTTTTGTTATTTCCAGAATAACTCGAAAAATACGAATGTGGACGCACTAACTTTTGAGAATCATCGCGAGGATCGTATCACTCGAAAAAATTGAAATATGTATTTAAAAAAAAAAAAAATTCTTCAAAAATTTTATAATTCAGAAACTATTTGTCAGATTCTGCTGAAATACCGTACAAAGCTTCAAGCCGAATTACACTTTGCCAATATTTTCAAAAATACAGATCTGATCATATTAAAATTGAAATCTAATACTCGGTTGAAAAAAGACTGTTTTAAGATTCATGCAGTATTTTTCCAGAGGGTGTGTGAGGTATGAATAGGCAGAAGAAAATCCTCGCAAAAGCTCTTAACTTCACGTCTGTGCTTTTTAAGAATTTTTGAAATTCATAGTAAAAGAATTGAGGGAAATTAACAATTTTATTTGCAATTCTATTCATAGACATAACTGGACAAGAATACCCTGATTTGTATCATAGCACAATAGTGTTGAAATAATTGAACTCAAACTTAGTAGTTCTAAATAAACCAGAGAGAAATATGGATGGTCAATTTCGTGGCAGACTTACCTATCCAGCCAAAAAACCAGAGGCTTAATGGAGGATATAATATTGTGGACATCGGACAGTGTCTGCGATTTGAAAGGTCTACAGTCATCTTCCACTGTCAACAACTCCCTATATAATGAGTTTGCAGCGCAAGACAATTTCAGAGCTAGAGTTTGTAAATTTTCCTTATCTAATTCATAGTGCTGAAAAAGTTTAACTTTATTATATCCAAGATGAATTAAAATATGGAGGTGAGTATAATATTACTACTAAATACACAATAACATTATAGGCAATCTGTTGAATGCTGTGTCTGAGTTAAATTAAAAATACCAAACTCACAAAATGCCTTAAATGTTCTACAGCCTCAAGTATTATTTCTTGGTGCCCGAGAATCTTAACACCCAAGTGTTCAAGATCGTCAGCTCTAAGATTAAGTAATTGTCTTCCGGTTACACCATTATTTAAGAACGATGTAGTATAGTGGGACACAGCATTATCTAAACCTGAAACAAAATTATTCCTGTATATTTACACTTTTAGTATCTACCGAGTTATCCAGAATCTAAACTGAAGGTTTAAGAATCCTAAAATATGAAATGATTCACTTTATTTCATAACAATTAAACTTAAACTGAAAGTAGACAGAAAAAATGGAAAATTTGATCGTTTGGACTTTTTCGAATTCTTGTCCAAACTTGTAGAATCCTGTCATACTTGGAAAATAGAAGAATACCTTTGAGCCAATCGGTCACTTGGTCAACATTCCAATCTTTAACATTAACGTATGCCATCCCAAGGAAATAGTGAATTATCTAATACCGACAACATTAACTCTTGCCTATTGAATGGAACAGAATAAATAATTTTAAGGTTTATCTTTCTGCTTTGTTGATTAGATTAGCTATTGTGATGTGACAGTTCTGTCCTTGACGTTTTCATTATCTGAGGCATAGACATAGACAAGAGCATAGATTAGGCTAATCTATGATCTGAGGAGACAAGAATGACGCATCCGTGTTGTAAATGCGCTACTCTAGGAACTACAAACCACTGAATCTACAGACTACCAGACCAGTCTATGGAACTACGAAGAAAATTTATAGAAAATAGCCCAGTTTTCTATTTTTGCGCGTATGTTCTGAGGAACATCGCGTTATCATTTTGCCCAAATGTTTGTAACTTTCGATATTTTTGACGAAAAGCAAGCACTGACGTGAAGTCAGTAGATTTTGCACCATGGTATATTCGATTAAGAATGTGGAGAATGTCCAATACAGGAGAATGGACAATACAACATACGCGCAAAAGCTCCTGACTTCACATCAGTGCTTGAACCAATTTTAGGGCCAGTTTTTGCGCTCAGGGGAACATCGCGTTATCATTATGCCAAATTTATGTAATTTTCGAAATTTTTGTCGAAAATGGTCTCAAACGATTGGGTTCGACTCCCCGATGAAGAATTCGAGATCAAATTTGATTATGTCCGGCCAGCCGATGCAACGATAACTTGAAAACAGAAAGAGATAGCGACTTGAGATTTTCAGGGACAAGTTCGTTAATGGGCATAATCGGACGAATGGTTTCTGAGTAATGATTTTGTTTTCAACCAATAGAAATCCGATCGAATTGAAACTTGGCGAGTAGTGGCACGCAAACCTATTTATAAGAGACGTTTGTGAAATTTTATGAGAATCGTATCTCTAGAAAATTAAAAAAAAATTATTAAAAACTATTGTTCATGTCACGATATCCTAAGGACGGAAAGAGAAAGCGACTTGCAATTCTCAGGGTTGGTTGCGCATCTGAATACTACATACTACATTTAAGTTTGTTAATGGGCATAATCGGCCAAACGGTTTTGGAGTTATACACATCTGAAATTTGGTTGTTATTTCCTCTATAAATCAAAATATACAAATTCGATCCAATTTAAAACTCGGTAAATGCTTGTAGAATGCCGACGCACTAATTTTCGCGGAATTTCGTGAATATATTATACTGAAATTACTTGAGACGTAAGTTTTTTGTATTTTATAAGAGATTTAATGATTTTAAATTCCGATAGAATACATATCGATTTTCAGCTATATTGAAAAATTTTATATTTCGGACAGTATGCGTCAACTGAAATTCCGCACATAACTTTGAGCCACCATTTTACAATCGGGTAGGTACCAAATTTAAGCTCGATCTACTTCCTAACCAGGCAACACAGGGACCTCCCAGAGATATCTTGGTGAGCTCTTTCGGGGATATTGTGACTTGTGACGCCTTTTGCGATATTGCTGGGAGGTTACCAAGAGCTCACTATCACCTCCAAATGTCCGCCATAGGGGATGAGCCCAGTAACATCTCAGATATATCACATGGGGAAAAACTCTCAGACTGCTCAATCTGGGCAGTACTGAGAGAACATGGCTACGATATGGATTTATAATCTATCTATATCCTCCAAATGTGCAGTACACGTGTGCCGCCAAATAATTCACTTCGATGAGTAGATCTCATAGATCTAGATCGATATTCCACTCGGGTTATCAACGATACGGTGGTTCTTCCGGGTACAGCGTATACGATTGCGCCATCTACCGGTGGAAACGAGAAGTGAGTAGGAATGGAGTTGATTCCTGCAACACGCACCTTAATTGCCTATTCTTATTACAGGTGTGATATTCCAAAAACTCCACAGTATGAATTTCCTATTCTTGATCTCGATACACTTGCGATATCTTGAAGATCTCACAATAGGAGCTCACAATACATCCTCATTGTAACCTCCCAAAGATCTCTATGTGAGGTCTGTGTTACCTGGGTGTGAGGCATAAATAGATAATAGAACAAGCGCTCGAAAGCTCCTGACGTTACGTCAGTGCTTTTCTCAATTTTTTGAATTTTGTTTGTAGTACTTACATATATTCCCTCTCAAATTTTTGTGAAATGTTTTAGTTTGATTGATTGACTTCTATAGCTCTACATATATTATTATAGACTCGTTTTTTTGAAATAAATCTGCTCAAACTATACAGAGCGCCCATTTTATTTGAGTATAATCTCAATCCAGAAATGACTCAAAAACAGCACAATGTTAAACCTATCTGCGAAAACACCCAGTAAATCCCTACGGGATTCGTCAAATTGGCTTTCAGTTCATATAAAAATGTTTTATTCTTCAGTTGATAACAAAGCATATTGGTGTAAGTATATTTGCATCGATGAAAATCTGAAAAATCGAATCATGACTTATATTAGCAATGATAAAATATGAGTTTACCCTTATCGATCAGCAATCAGAACTAGCGAATGAAAATGAGAGGGAGTAGAGGGACAGTCTGAGAGCAAGGGAAATTCGATATCTTTCTCTTTCAGGATATATCATTTGACGGTTTCCCATATGTTGCGGTATTGAAGCATATTTATATACGAATAAAACTCGGGTGTGATGAAGAATGAAGACGTAAGGAAATAATGTTGTGTTTATGTTTTCTGTGATTTGTATTGAGAAACATCATTGTTGTTCCGTAATAGCAAATTATTTTCGGTTATAGTTTTGAAAATTGGTTCAAGCCCTGTAGACAGGAGCTTTGGTGCTCTTGTTCAAACTTTGACACATCATATGTCCGAAAGTATTGGTTTCTCAGAGTTTGGAAAACATAGAAGTAGGATTCATTATTAAAATTTCGAAAAATCATATCTCCGAAAGTATTAGCTTGTTAGGGTTGAAAATTATATCAATGGATTTTTATGGTGAAATTGCATGTTAAAAAAATTGAATTTGTAATGTAAAAAATTTTTTTTTTCGTTACGACGAAAGCATCTGGCCGATTTTGCCCAATAAAGAAGTTAACCGAGATATTTATCTCCTAAATCTACTCTGAAAATTTCAACTGCCTAGCTCATTCTGTTCGAGAGTTATTGTAGAAACAATATTTAAAAGTAAAAAAAAAATTTTTGATACCTTAGCTCACTCTGTTCGAGAGTTATTGCAGAAACAATATTTAAAAATTTTAATTTTTTTTTATATTTTACGGCAACCCGATCAATACAATACATCGCATGCATATAAAGGTCATCATTCTACAATTTGATGCTAAATTTCAGATAGATTGAGTGATCGGTTTCGGATTTATTCATAACAAATATTTTTACTAAAAACGGCCATATCTCGGAAACCGCTAGTTCGATTTCGCCCGTTAACGAACTCGTCCGAAATATTTACGCAGTTGAAATTTCCAGGGTAGGTTTAGGAGATAAATATCTCGGTTAAGTTCTTTATTGGGCAGTATACAAAATTTTTTGTTTACATTACAAATTTTAAATTCAATTTTTTCAATGATGCAGTTTCATCATAAGAATCCACTATTGTCATTCTCAACTCTAACAAACAAATATTTCGGAGATATGATTTTTCAAAATTTCAATAATTATTCTCGATTCTATATGATTTCATAGAATACTCTAATTATAATTTCCTGATGTATATAAAATATATAAATCCAACATGAGATGAGTCATAGACCTACGTTTTGAATTTAATTACGAAAATTCTTTAGAATTGACGCACATAAGTCAAATTGAGCATGTAGGAAAGCCCTGTGGACAGGAGCTTTGGCGCTCTTGTTCAAACTTTGACAAATCATAACTCCGAAAGTATTGGTTTCTCCGAGTTGGGAATGATATCAATGGATTCTTATTTAATTTATTTCATTTTATGATGCAGTTCTATCGCAAGATTACATTGATATCATTCCCTACTCTGAGAAACCAATACTTTGGGGGATATGATTTGTCAAAGATTGAACAAGAGCGCCAAAGCTCCTTTCCACAGGGCTTGAACCAATTTTCTATTCCGAAAATAAACTCACTTAACGATTACCGGAAGTTACATGGGATTAATGGAAATTAGTCTGTTGGTTTTGGATCAATAATTTTTGGCACTCTTGTTGAATTTAAATTATTTTATGATGTTTGAATTTAATTTCTTTTATGATGAAGTTTTATCATAAGAATCCATTGATGTCATTCCCATCTCTGAGAAACCAATACTTTCAAAGATATGATTTGCCAAAGTTTGAGCAAGACCGCCAAATCTCCTGTCCACAGAGCTGATATGGGCACAATGCAGAACTGGGTGGAGCCAGTCCTGCTTACTCCACAAATTTGAACCAACTATGTGTCCAAAAGTGGATTTATATGCGATATCTTGCACTGAATGGTCGAAATAGGCTAGGGCCATTCTTGCAATTAATTCAAATTTAGAAAAATATTGCCTGGGGCCACTTTTGCTTTAAAAGCCTCAATTTGTGATGTAAAAAAATATTTTTTTCTGTTACTCCGAAACCGTTTGGCCTATTTTGACCAATAACGAACTTACCTGAGATATTTGTGTCCCAAACTTACTCTGTAAATTTGAACTGTCTAGCTCATTCCGTTAGAGAGTTATCGTGTTAATGGCCGGACGGCATCGATTTTGACTACGGATTCTTGATCAGTGAGTCGAACCAAATCGTTTAAGACCATTTTCATCAAAAAATTCGAAAATTACAGTCATTTGGCCAAATTGATACAACAAGATCGCCAAAAATAAATTAATTTGACCAATCAAATAATTTTCTGCTATTCCTGAAAGGGGAGAAAATAAATCCATTATTCCATTCTTTTGACGCTCACTGTATAACAGATGCATGTAAAATTCTTTCTTGTACACAATGAAACAAAAGTTAAGACCATGAATGATACACTTCCAAGAAAGAAATAGTTGGTAATAATAGGAAATTTATCGGCAATCACTTTTATAACAGTACAATAGTTTCACATGCTAGGTAGTTTCGTCATAAATGCACTTCACGATATTACCAATTGCATTGCTATTATCAACAATCATTCCTCCACGTGGTTCCGCACCTCCACGACAATTCCTTGTAGATATGAATCCTGAAAGTCAAGAAAGAAATTATTGGAAAGTAAAAGCGGCAAGGCTTTCGACATACCTGCACCACACTTCTTGATCATAGCATAGTCTTATCTACCGTACTAGTCTCCGATAATTTCAGCTAACGGCAAGTTCACGACTCGCTACTGCAGTGTGGAACAAGAAAATCTTTGATAGAGATTTCAATAATGGTGCGTTTCCTGTTCAAATTTGATCCATATGTTCCGCATAAGTGAAGGCAAAAGGAATTTGGCGACCACAATGGCTCAACACAGGTGTGTACATAAATTGTGTCCTTGTATTTTTACTTGAACCATTTCATTAGATGGTGATATGGATTGATTTGTTTAATGAACAATAAAAGTGATTCAGTATGGATCTATATTGGCGCCACAACAAATATTGCATATCGTAGTCATGAATTAGACTCATTAAAATTGGTTCCAGCACTGACGTGAAGTCAGGAGCTTTTGCGTGTTTGTTCTATTGTCCCTCCTGCTGTATTAGACACTTAATCGAATTTACTTTTTTTTTTCGTAATTTTTTTAAAATTTTCTAGGGGTACGGTTCTCACAAAATTTCACACACGTCTTTATGTCGATATTCTACAGCTAGTAACCAAGTTTCAATTCGATCGAGTCTATATTTTTCGAGTTATCGAGATAATATTCCAGGTGGGTATAACTCCGAAACCGTTGGACCGATTATACTCAGAAACGAACTTAAACCTCCCATTCGGATGCGCAATCTACCATGAAAATTGCAAGTCTCTATATTCTTTTGTTCAAAAGTTATCGAGGCAACGGTCACCCATCGAGCTACTGAAATCACAAAAGGCCGCTAATTAGTGATATCGGACGAATAGTTTCTAGTGACACGATCCTCATAAAATTTCGCAAGAATTTTCGCGTTGGTATTCTACAACTAATAACCTTGTTTGAATTGGATCGGTTTTGTTTTTCTCGAGTTATTGAGGAAATAACAACCAAATTTCAGATGGGTATAACTCCAAAACCGTTTGGCCGATTATGCCCATAAACACACTCAAATGTCGCATTCAGATGCACAACACAACCTGAAAATTTCAAGTCGTTATCTGTTTCGGTTCTCAGGTTATCGTGACATAAATAATATTTTTTTTTTTTAAGTTTTCTAGTGATACGATTCATCCAAATTTCACAAACGTTCTTAAGTTTGTATTCTACAACTACTCACCGAGTTCCAATTCAATTGGATTTGTATTGGTTGAGAGCAAAATTATTACTCGGAAACCATTGGGCTGATTATGCCCATTAACGAAATTGTCCGTTGTACTGGGATGCTGAAAATTTCAAGTCGCTATCTCCGGCCAGACAGAATCATGGTGGAAGAAGACACCATGGACAGAATCAAATTTGACTTCAAATTCTTCATCAGGGAGTCGAACCCAGTCGTTTGAGACCATTTTCGGCGAAAAATTCGAAAATTACAGACATTTGGGCAAAATGATAACGCGATGTTCCTCAGAGTATGCGCGCAAAAAATACCGTATTGCTTTGAATTAATAACCAAAGATTGAAATTCGTATGCTGGTATTGCTGCACGTAGTAAGATTTGAGTAGTTTGCGATTTCTCAATATACTGATAAATGGTTGTGTGTGAAACCTGAATATACTACAAAGCGCATCCACCAAAACTAAAATTGTGTCTACTCTGCTTGTGTGGTATTGGTTCATAACAGGGCGCTATCGTTTTGCCTAAATCACTGCAATTTTCGTATTTTGAGCCGAAATTGGCCTCAGATCCGAAATAAGGAATCAAGATACTTGAAATTTGCGGGGTTGGTTTGAAGTCAAAATGCGATTTCGTGAATGGACAAAATTCGTCCAATGTTTCGAGAGAATTAATTATTTGCATTTTATGTTCCCTATATTCCCAAAACTACAGATCGTATCGTGTTGAAATTTGGAATTTATGTAGATGTTGAATATTGACTCCAAGTTAATAGATAGCGTATAATGGGATTAGGACAGCCTTTCAATAATTACAACTTCTTAATAACGCGACGTTTCGTGTATATATTTAGACTTCTTCATAGCTAGAATTATGCAAATAATTATTACAGAATCTTCAGCATTCACTTGAAACTCACCCTTAATTAATTTATTGTTGTAGACTAAGGATGGAATACAAGTCATCGAACGCACGGTATATAGATAAAATTTAGTCAAATATTTACAATTAAAATAATAAATATAAAAGAAACATTATCAAACATTCCTCATCTAGTTATTCACGCAAGTGCGCCTTAATTATCAGCCTCATAGTTATTTTAATTGAAAAGGAATTGAAGTTTTCCTAATTCTTTAGTGCAATCAGAAGGCATCTTAACCAATGAGGAAACATTTTGAACACGGGGTGGTTGATTGGAATTAGTTTAGATATTTTGGGTGCAAAGTGAGAGAAATGGAAATATTCGAGAAGAAAGAGAAAATATATTTTTTTAATTCTAAAGCTAACTGTTTTTGATTATTTTCTTATGATTTGTTTTAGTACGGAGGATGATGGACCTAGTTGGAAATTTTGGCATAAAAGAAGGTACGTTGTTGCTACTATGGCGTTTTTTGGATTCTTCACTATTTATGCTCTTCGAGTTAACTTGAGTATTGCAATTGTTGCCATGACAGAAAATCGAACAGTAGTTCTAGAAAATGGAAATATTTCATATGTGAGTAGTTGGTTAGGGAAATACTATTAAGGTACCAGTACAACTCTACTTTCGCCGTCTTCCTATAGATCTTCGAAAGGTTAAATTGGATTCTAATCCAAGAAAAATCCAAGGTATGTAAGGTACAGTTTCGCTCTGACCCAAAGAAATGTTAGGTAGGTAGAGTTTTGTTCCACTCCAAAATTAGCTAATAGGTTAAATTTCCCTCCAGCCCAAAAACTACAATAATGGAACCAGTGTTACGCATCCTACTTTGAACAATACATTCTTTCTCTGTCTCTGTACGAATCTGGGGATATATGTTAACAATATATAGAGATCTAGTCATTGGAACTCATCAAACACGGAAAAGCTCGAGGCACATAATTCTTCGAAAATTGAAGAGACTCTCCGCTGATTCCTTCAGAACACCATCAATATTAAATTCAGATCTACCAGAAAAATTAGTACGGAATCAAAATAATCAAACATCAAATACTTTATATGATTCTCTGAAAAATATGGCGTACAAAACTATACCAACTAATATCAATCTGAAACAATCACGTAAATCAATTTACAAAATCAATTTTAAAATACACGAAAAGATTTATAAGATTTGTAGAACAGCATTTATCTATCTCACTATAGACCACATTAGTTAGGTTAGAATCATTCGCTTGGCGGGAGATCCATATTCAAATTTTTTAACAAGGAATTTCAACTTTGAGATGAAACCACCCTATGTAAAAGAGAATGTTAGTACAGAGACAACAAGTATTGGGTACATTCATCATTAGTGCATGTTTTCATGTTATTTCCACATTAAAATCTACTTCTATTTATTCTTAAATCAAAATTGAAACCATTCTAGTTCGAAAGATTTCCGTATGTCGTAGATGACTTCTGTTGTGCGTCATTACAAGGCCGATTTAGGGTTATGTTATTATTTTTGACTGATTTCGAGTGAGCTAAGACATACGTCAATCAAATTTGGTGAACACTTTTATATTTATTAATTATTTTGGAAATATACAATTCTGTTATGAAAACTTGATTCTAGATGGTTGAGAAAGGTTCACAGAATCTATTTTAACCAAAATAAACCATAAGAAATTAACCAAATTATCTAAAAACAGGCGAGATATTCGCGTAAATTTTAGGTCCATAAGAAATGCATGGGGAATTCAGTGCTCGGATCCACGGATGGATCGTAATTCAAATTTGCCGCCTAACCTAACTAATGTGGTCTATAGAGAAAATCGTAGGAGAAAATGTTAATACAAGACAAGTGTATCGTTCAAAGTTCAGATCGAAAAGGAATGAATCACGGAACCTCTAACTCAGTACGACCCCCATACGATCACAGAGAACTCTGTAAATCCGCTGGCGCACAAATCAAAATGATAAATTTACTTATTGAAACAATCTCTATAATTTATTGGAATATTAACTGTAAAATATCAAGGTGGAGTAATGCGACAAAAGATTTCTAATTTAGGTTGAAATAAATTAACAATTTCAAATTATGACAGGTAGGTCGAATTTACGTTTTTCTGGTTGCGAACTACGTAATTTGCGAACAAATGGTTTTTGAATTAAATGTGGCTATGTTACATATATGAATTTTGAATATTTTCCATTTATATTAGGAATAAACTAAAAGGTGGTGTTATATAAATTGGTTCAAGCCCTGTGGACAGGAGCTTTCTGGCGCTCTAGTTCAAACAGATAAATTATATCTCCGAAAGTATTGGTTTCTCAGAGTTGGGAATTATATCAATGTATTCATATGATAGAACTGCATCATAAAGGAAATTCAATTCAAATAATAGTTTATTTATCAAGATTAAATGAGCAATCATGAGAATGAGAACTGCACCATGGAAGAAATCAAATTAAATCTGGCTAATTTTGCCCAATAACGAACTTAACCGAGATATTCATCTCCCTAACCTACTCTGAGAATTTCAACTACCTACCTCATTCCGTTCGAGAGTTATATCTAAGTCTATGGATGAAAAGCAGTCTCTCTACTCTCAGATCTCTTACTTTATGTTCCGTTCCGAAATGTAAGACTTTTCTGAGAAAAACTAATTTCGGAGCAAACAACTGAGATTTTTCTCACTTCGCTCACAATTCTTCTATTGATTAGATAATGTCATGTCTCAGGAAAATAAGTTGACATTATGACAATTCATACATAGAATATCATTCTGTGACAACGACGAAATACGATTTATTATTGAAATTTTGAAAAATCATATCTCCGAAAGTATTAGCTTGTTAGAGTTAAAAATGATATCATTGGATTCTTATGGTAAAACTGCTTGGAATTTGTTTTGTAAAAAAAAATTTTTTTTTTGTTACTCCGAAACCATCTGTCCGATTTTGCCCAATAACGAACTTAGCCGAGATATTTATCTCCCAAACCTACTCTAAAAATTTCAACTGTCTAGCTCATTCCGTTCGAGAGTTATCGTGCCTACGGCCGGCCGGCCGGACAGAATGAATTTCGACCACGGATTCTTGATCAGTGAGTCGAACCAAATCGTTTAAGTCCATTTTCATCGAAATATTCGAAAATTACAGACATTTGGGCAAATTGAAAAGCACTCAGTTCCGAGGAACTAGAGCGCCAAAGGTAAGAAGTAAAGTCCTATCCGACCTGCCGAAGACGTTGCTTCCTCTGACTATCACTTTTTTCAATCAATGGACCTCGAATTTAGATAAAAGCGGCGAAATCAGAGTTGTACACCTTTTTAATTATTTAGAGTAAGCTCTTCTCCCCTCTAAATTAAATATTTCTAAATATTGACCCCATGAATAATTTTTTTTTATTCTAGATCAAAGAATTCAACTGGGACTCGACAGTTCAAGGTTATGTATTGAGTTCTTTTTTCTATGGCTATATAACCACCCAGCTTATCGGAGGATGGTTTGCAATGAGGATTGGTGGTAAAAAGCTTTACGGTTACGGCGTAGCAGCGACTGCAGTTTTGACTCTTTTTACTCCTCTAGCTGCAAACATGGGTGTGATACCCTTGATACTGTTGAGAATTCTGGAAGGAGTTTTCGAAGTGAGTAATTTATCTACAGAGAATATCTGAGGTGGTTATCACGATTATAAGCTCCATAACTTGAAACACTTGTCCGATTCAAATCAACAACGAAGAATTTGTGTTGCCCAAGCGATGGGTCAATAAAAAAAAAATTGGTTCAAGCGCTGTGGACAGGAGCTTTGGCGCTCTTCTCTGAGAATAATTATAGGAATTTTGAAAAATCATATCTCGGAAAGTATTAGTTTGTTAGAGTTGAGAATGACATTAATGAATTCTTATGACAAAACTGCATCTTGAAAAAAATTTAATTCAAAATTTGTAATATAAAATTTTTTTTTTTGTTACTCCGAAACCAACTAGCCGATTTTGCCCAAAAACGAATTGAGCCGAGATATGTACCAACTAAACCTACCCTGAAAATTTCAACTGTCTAGCTCATTCCATTCGAGAGTTATTGTGGAAACAAAATTTGAAAATTTTCAAAAATTTTTTTTGACACTTTACGATAACCCGATGAATACAAAACTTCACATGCGTTTAAAGGTCATGATTCTACAATTTGATGCTAAATTTCAGAAAGATCGAGTAATTGGCTTCGGAAATATTCATAACAAATGTTTTTACTAAAAACGGCTATAACTCCGAAACCGCTTGATGGATTTCGCCCGTTAACGAACTCGTCCGAGATATTTACGCTCCAAACCTACCCTGCAAATTTCAAACCTCTAACTCCTTCCGTTCGAGAGTTATCGTGTTGACGGACGGACGGCCGGACAGAATCGATTTCGACCACGGATTCTTGAATCGTTTGATACCATTTTCAGTCAAAAATTCGAAAATTACAGACATTTGGGCAAATTGAAAAGCAAGGAACAAGAGCGCCAAAAATAAAAATTTTGTGATATTTTGGGGGCTGTATTGACTGACTATTTATAAAATGTTCCCTTCAATTTTTGCTGTATACTGTATATTTTCGTATAATGGCATACCAATGCTCATTCCGGTGACGAGAACTATTTATTTTTCCTGTAGTTGAGAAAGTTTGTTCACATAAGAAAGTGTTCTGCCAAAAATTATAATCAATTGTTGAGCGAGCCTTTTCAACTCGTTGAAATTACATGGCTAGCTGTCATAAAATTTAAGAATATAATTGATTTCATAGAAAGAGTTTTTTAAGATTTTCATTGGATTGAAGATCGATATTATTCATTTGTACTATGTATTCATATTCATGTTTGAAAAAATGGCTTCAAGCCCTGTGGACAGGAGCTTTCTGGCGCTCTAGTTCAAACAGACAAATTATATCTCCGAAAGTATTGGTTTCTCAGAGTTGGGAATTATATCAATGTATTCTTATGATAAAACTGCATTATAAAGGAAATTCAATTCAAATAATAGTTTATTTATCAAGATTAAATGAGCAATCTGAGAATGAGGACTTCACCATGGAAGAAATCAAATTAAAATAGCTGAAATGGATTTGACTCTCTCGTATAGAAGAGGATGAAATGTACGAGTATGAACACAGATCATATAATAAAGCTTAGATAGAATAATTATAGCATTCTGTGAAAACATAGGAGTACGATTCATTGTTGAAATTTAGAAAAATCATATCTCCGAAAGTATTAGCTTGTTGGAGTTGAAAATGATATCAATGGGTTTTAATGGTGAAACTGCATCTTATAAAAATTGAATTTGAAATTTGTTGCATCTGGCCTATTTTGCCCAATAACGAACTTTACTGAGATATTCATCTCCCTAACCTATTCTGAAAATTTCAACTGCCTAGCTCATTCCGTTCGAGAGTTACTGTAGAAATTTTTTTTTTAAATTTTGATATTTTTGCGGTAACCTGGTCAATACAAAACTTCACATGCGTATAAAGGTCATGATTCTACAATTTGATGCTATATTTCAGATAGATCGAGTGATCGGTTTCGGAAATATTCATAAAAAATGTGTTTTACTAAAATCGGCCATAACTCCGAAACCGCTTGATGGATTTCAACCATTAACGAACTTGTCCGAGATATTTACGCTCCAACCCCACCTTGCAAATTTCAATCCTCTAACTTCTTTCGTTCGAGAGTTATCGGGCCTACGGCCGGCCGGCTGGCCGGACCGGCCCACCGGACCGGCCGGACAGAATCGATTTCGACCTCGGATTCTTGATCAGTGAGTCGAACCAAATCGTTTGAGACCATTTTCAGCCAAAAAATAGAAAATTACAGACATTTGGGCGAATTGATAAGCACTCAGTTCCGAGGAACTAGAGCGCCAAAAATGTTTCATAGAAATATTCAGTTTATCAGAAAACTTGTCGAAGTCGCGAAATCTATAGTCGAATTAATTGATTTTGTCAGTGATAGAAACTAAGATTCTGAGACATGATACCGATCATTCGAAAATATATTTTTCTTAGGATTATTACAGAATAATCATTGAAAAATACTTTTGTAGGTGAATTCATCACTAAATGGTTCTTTTCCAGAAGCAATTTCAAAATAATAAATTTTCCTATTTTATAGATATTTCTCAGAGTTTGGGAGAGACAATCCAGAAAGGAACCATTTGGTTATTCTTGAATATTTCCTCTTCATTTCACATGCTAAATACCTAAATCACTACAGAAAATAAACAAATGTTAATTTTGAGTATAGGTTGATAATTGAAAATTGACAACAATAAATAATTGTTATTTCTTGTTGTGATGTATACAATGGCTTTGAGTGGTTCCATTTTAGCAGTAAACATCAAAAAGATACCTGCATGCGAATAATCGTTTCTACAATGGTACATACCGCAGGTGCTAGAAAGAAGCGACGACATTTAATTGTACTAATGAGTTATATTATTATTATTATTATATTATTATTATTATACTGATCCTCCTGGGTCTTCCACAAGGAGACCCCTCAAAAGCTCTAAGAGCTTGACCGAGTATGGAGAACCAGTTGTGTTCTGTGTAGGCTTTGTTACTGTGTCCTTACGCCACCTTAGGCACAGCAAACTTAATTTTTGACCCAACAGCGAATGGTGGCGATTACCGTGACTAGAAAATTTCTTTCCTAGCCTCGGAATTGAACTTGGGGCTTCCGCTCCCAAGTCAATTACTCTACCACTGAGCCAACCGCACTATTAAAGAATATGAATATTATTTTTCCTTTTGGAATATACTTCGTGTTGTATAATTTCATCATAACATGTAGCGATTCAACCTATTTCGAATTATCGTGTAAATGTTCAACCTAATTCCATCCAATAATAATTCACTCCAATTTCAATAAACCCTCTATGGTTATAGAAACAGTGCTTTTTGGCGCTCTTGTCCCTCGGAACAGTGCTTATCAATTTGCCCAAATGTCTGTAATTTTCGAATTTTTGTCTTAAACGATTTGGTTCGACTCACCGATCAAGAATCCGTGGTCGAAATCGATTCTGTCCGGCCGACCGTTAACACGTTAACTCTCAAACGGAATGAGCTAGACAGTTGAAATCTTCAGAGAAGGCTTGGGAGATAAATAACTCGGCTAAGTGCTAAGTTCGTGATTGGGAAGTTGTTTTTGGAGTAACGAAACATTTTTTTTTTACATTACAAATTTTGAATTCAATTTTTTTTAAGATGCAGTTTTATCACAAAAATCCATTGATATCATTTTCAACTCTAATAAGCTTATACTTTCGGTGATATGATTTTTCAAAATTTCAATAAAACATTGTACTTCCATGTTTTCACAGAATGCTAATTCTATCTGTGTTCTATATGCCCTTGATGGATAATCCATATGATATGATATTGCCTCTAGCCAGTTGCTTTATCATCCACTGCCATGGTTCGACTTCCGCTCATAAAGATTGATGAGAAACGATTTCTGCATCGTGTATCAACTTCAGTGATTTAACATTATTTATTGAATATGATGTACCTACATTAGAAGATGTTAACAATTATTTCTTGCAGGGAGTAACTTATCCCTGCATCCATGCAGTTTGGTCTCATTGGGCACCACCCTTGGAAAGAAGCAGATTGGCAACGATTGCTTTTACTGGAAGTTATGCCGGAACCGTAGTGTCCATGCCAGCTTGTGCTCTTTTAGCCCAATGGTTTGGTTGGCCGAGCATATTTTATGTATTTGGTAAGTATATATATTCCAAGAAACTCAAAAAATCCTCATCAATCATCAATATAATATATATAAACATCAATGCCACTTTTCGTTGTAGTTTTATAACTCAAGAACGGGCTCACCTATCCAAACCAAATGTTTAGGCTTTGTTCAGACTATTTAGTAGATGGTTTATGTGAAGTTTGCACAAAATCGGTTGAGCGGTTCTTTATTTATCAAAGGAAACTTTTTGAAAATGTTACTATAAACGTGATGTTTTTTTGGATGATAGGAGGGGGGTGTGGGGAAAATTTCGAAGAGGTTTATCGAGGAAAAATACGGAAGTTCCGTAGAGTTTCGCGTTTTCGGAGCGAAAAGTAAGGGGTTTATTTAAAAAAAAAACGCGAAAAGGCGAAAAAACGCCGATTTTGGCAAAAGGAACCATTGTGGAAAGGAATTCGGAGGAACGGTGAGGTTCGGAACGACGGTATTTGCGGGAACGCGAAGACGAGATCCGAAATTAGTCCGTAACGGAGCCCTTTTTTGGATTTCCCGGAAGAACGATAGGAAAATGTCACTTTTCGCGAAAATCGACAAAACTCTGACGTTTCACGTATTTCTGTGGCGAATTTCAACGCGGCTACTTCAAGGTCGACATTTTCGGTCTGAACGAGCGACGAGAAATGTCAAGTCGAATTTGAATTGCGAACGGAATTACTCGAAAATCTTGGAATCATCTAGAAAAACTGCGAGAAATATGAACGAGTAACCGATTTCGATCGATCGCTTGACAGGATTGAAAATCGAAAGACGGAAATCATCCGAGTACTAAAAACATTTATTTGGCACATAATCGGAGTTGATTTAGGTAGGCATCGTTGCCGAATGAGCTGAGGCGTTGGATTGGGAATTTATAGCTCCAGACCTTTCCGAGCCTCGCGGTGCGGCGGAATTGAATCTCGGGTAGTCCGAAATAGCTTCGTCTTAATTTTTTTTCTTTTTTACCCAATGGAAAACTTAAAGGAGCGTTTTTTTAGTAAACGTTGGTATTTTGATCTTTTCGTTAACTTACGAAATCTATAATGAATAACCGTTCGATTGGACGGATTTCTGCATTAAAATTATTCAAAGTATTCAAGCATTAAGCAGAAAATTAACGGTCGAAAATGAAAAACCCCTAGCCCTTTGTTTATTCATGCTCAAAATGGAATAACAAAAAATACTGTTTAACCAAATGTTTTGGATTAAGTTTTAAAGTAGGTAGCATTTAATAACATATATTTTTGTTTGAATAAATGAATATGGTGTTCCAATTGAATTTTTTTATTATTTCACTTTATATATATAAAATGAAATAATTATGAATCGCATGAAGAATGTATAACGTAGAAAATTGAATTTTTGCAGGTATCTTCGGCCTATTTTGGTATTCCCTTTGGGTGGTGCTAATCTCAGAAAGACCCTCTGAAGATCCTCTAATTACTGATGCTGAACTTAGGTTCATAACGGAATCTCTTGGCGAAAATGAAGAAAAGAGTGTGAAGTACCCATGGGGAAGTATTTTCACTTCTATGCCTGTCTGGTCAATCGTGATAGCTCACTTCAGCGAGAACTGGGGTTTTTACACGCTACTCACACAACTTCCAAAATATCTAAAAGGTATGTTTCTGTGATCTGGCATATTATACTTTTTTAATCTACTCATTCTTTTAGATATCTTAGACTTTGACTTGGCTAAGACTGGAGCTATGGCTGCACTTCCTTATCTGGCCATGTCTATTATGCTTCCACTTTCTGGACAACTAGCTGATTGGTTCCTAGTAAAAGGAGTATTTAGTGTTACCCAAGTAAGAAAAATATTCAACTGTGGAGCCTTTATAGCTCAAACTGTGTTCATGATGGGAACTGCCTATGCTACATCTGCTACAGTCTCCATGATTTGCCTAATAATGGCAGTAGGATTAGGAGCATTTGCTTGGGCCGGATTCAGGTAAATGAAAATTGGGTTTTTCAATATTGGATTAATATGGTGTCCCAACCATAGACATAGAATAACATGGACTGGCCCTCACGTAACTTTATCACACAGTTCGTTGCGGAATACATTAGAAAGAGAGATTTTATGAAGGATAGAATAACTAAAGGCAAATAATGGTATAAAAACAATGGTCTTTTTATACCATGGGCAAATGTCAAATTGGAAATTGGGGTGTATTAGAAAATCCCGATTTTTTTAAGAGGAATATTGATTATTTTGAATGAGTATCGAAAAAGCTGAATGAATTACAGTAAGGAAATTTATGAGAAATATATTCAGATTATAAGTATCAGAATATTCAGAAACGAGTCTCAGATTTAAATGAAAATATTTTGCCTTTAACTATTCTGTCTACAAATCACCAAAACAAATACACAATACATGAAACCAAACAATACAGTATACAAGAAATGTCAAAGGATAAAGGAAACCAATGTTTCTTATTCTGTGATTTTACCAATCGCCAAATTATATGAATATATTCTTATAGTATGGTTTGCCTTTAACTATTCTTTTTTCAATGCTGATATCAATGGTCACTTTCTAACAACCAGTCCATGTTATTTTATGTCTATGGTCCCAACGAAAAATATATGTGTGAGAGTTCTATTCGATTTGCACTAGCTTGGGCCTCTAAATATAATACACATTATTATTATTATAACGGGGTCATGAGGCTAGCCTCCAGCCCAGAACTGCTACCAATGCATTCTTCTGTTCTATTATTATTATTTTTGGCAACCGTGACCCATCCAGCCACTTAACTCGCCCAAGGCTGCTCGTCTTACAATATTTTTTCAATATTGCTAACAATACAAATTAGGTTTTGGAGCGATATCAGACAGATAGTTTCTGAGGTATAAAATATTGAATTTTCCGAAGCGTTTTCACCATCTTGAAATAGTATACAGAATGATGTTTTTAATACCTGATCATCAAAACAAAGACTCAGATTCGGTCGTGTATTTTACATTAAAATTATTTTTTAGCACTTTATTCATAATCGAAGGGGCAAGTGGAAGAAGGAGTTATGTTACAAATATGAGTTTGCGAGAAAATTAGATTTTAGTGAAGTGAGCTGGCATTTTTTGATGGAAGGTAGTTTAATAATTTGATTGGTGCAATTGTGAGGATTAGTTTTTGGATGATTTTTCATGATTTACAGCATTCTGCTATCATATTTCTTTTCGATATACATTTTGATTCATGCGTACATAACTTTGCGTGCTTGATGTTTAATGTAACATAGCCCCTTCGACCACTGTGTATCTGCTCAGATATGGAGAATAGAAGCAAATCCTGACAGGACAAGTTACATATGCACATAAGACCTTCTTCCATGATATAACCGAATATTTTCAGAAAATGTCACTTGACCCCTTCTTCCACTTGCCCCTTCAATCATAGTTTTCATTGAAATAAGTCGATTATTTCGAGAATTATAGGGATTACCTTGATTTGATATCGGATCAGACTGTGCGTGAACATTATGATTTATTTGACTGAAAAAGAATACTAGTGTTTAAGTAGAGAGTTCAGATTAAGATATTAAATCCACAAAAAGTGAAGCAAAGTATGTTCTATTGAAACAAACTTTGCCTGGTTTATTAGAAAACATTTTAATGGCAACATTGCGGTTGCAATATGTTGGAGATCCTGTGCACTATTCAAGAGAAGTGCGCGAATATTCGAATTACACTTGTGAAAACAGATGGATTGGGAGAGGCGGACATGTGGCTTATTGGCCTCCACGATCCCCTGATCTGATACCGTTGCATGATTTTTTTATGGGGAGCGCTTAAGCAAGAGGTCTATGCAGCACAGATAAATAGTAAGGAGCAACTGCTACAAGGAATTATTGATGCTTGCGATATTATTAAATCACAACCGAATACGATGGCAAAAGCTGTGAAACAACTTTATCAACGTGGTCAAAAATGTATTGAAATGAAGGGATGCCAGTTTGAACAATTCCTGCACTGAAAATTTTTCCATTTAATTTACTTTTGAATTCGAATATTTTCAATTTATTTGATGATTTTTGTTCTATTCATTATCAAGTTTGTTGTTTGAAATTCGTTTCATTTATAAACACTTTATTATGATTTGATATCTTAATCTGAACTCTCAAACACTAGTATTCTTTTGCAGTTATAAAAATCATAATGTTCACGCACAGGCTGATCCGATATCACCGGAAATATAGAAAGTCTAAAATTCCGTTAGTGCTGTTCTGTTTTTCCAATTTGAGAAAAATTTGAAAAAGAAAGTCGTAAATGATGACAAAACTACCCTGTATGAAGGTGCCAATCAGAGATTTAGAATTTTTATTATTAATTACCTAACTCTTTATGGTTACGACAACGAAAAAAAAAATCAAAATGTTCATGTGATCCAATATTCACGAAAATAGGAAAAGTCCAAAATTTTCCCAGTCCGGATCTGATTTATTCGATTTCAGAAATATTGAAGGAAGGCGATAGTAAAGGGTGACAAAACTTCAAAATTTGAAATCCTTCGGTCGATTAGTTCAAGAGTTGTTGAAGTGTGAAATTTCACTCATAGGATGAACATCACCCTGTATATCCCAAACGAAGGCACTCAGGCGAGTAAAACCTCTTGATACCAGCCTGATGTCATTAATTCATGGGATCCGTTTGTCGCATTCTTCCCGGGATACCCTGTATAAACATAACGAAATATTCTAATTTTTTTTCAGTGTTAACCATCTAGATATCGCACCCCAACATGCGAGTGTTTTGATGGGAATAGGAAACAGCTTTGCTACACTTCCTGGTATAGTGAGTCCGATTCTGTCAGGATATATTGTGACCACGCCAGTAAGTATGCATATTTCATTTTCCGATCTTTCTGAAATTCCTAAAATAATTGATGATTTGAAGTTGCACTGTCAGGGCACTATCATCCTTCAGGCCCTGTCCCTCTTACGGCAAAATAATGAACGTCGCTGAACATCGCTCAAGGTTTCTTCATTGCAGAGGGTCGGAGTTCGTAAGGATTTCCATAGGTGCCGCTGGTAGTATTCTCTCCCTACCAGTTCGCAACTGATGGAATTAAGTTTCCTAGAACTCCTTCGGTTGTTCATTCAGGGTATTAAGTCACGCTGATGATTGGTAACAACCATGGAACCGCGGTTCGTATCTACCCTTGAATGACGCTCTCCTCTTTGGAGGAACACTGAGCGATGAGGTGACCTAGCTTGGCTCACGCGGAATATTTGTTTATGGTAAAATCAATGAATATTTCAAAGATTCCAAGATTTTCAAGATATTATCAAAATTTCGCGAAAATTAGCGAGTCAGCATTCTGCAAATAATTACTGAGTTCAAATTTGATCGGATTTGTATATTTTGAGTTATTGAGGAAATAACAATAAAATTTCATTCATTTATCATATCTGTGGAGAAATTACCGAACCAAAATGATTCTCTGTTATTGCCAATAGAAATGTGCGCTTCCTGGTCTCAAGTGTCATTTCCAAATCATAGTTCTCCGTAAAAAAAATTGCAATGAGTAATTTTGGTGAATTGGACGACATAGCAATTCATTAAATGCTTAGCTATATAGGGTGAGTCTTTGAACACTGCATTAATTTTAACCAAAGATTCCTCTAATCAAATGAAACACTTTTTTCATTTACCATTTTTCCAGATTCGGCTCAGGTAAAAAGTTACAAGCGTTTAAAGATTTCACAATGTGCTAATACACTCCCGCATATAAATTATCTATGACATTGTTGGCGGACGAGAATAAGGCATGGTAACGTGGTTTACAGCTTGATTCGGGATTCCAACGCTCAGGGACGGATCCATAAAAGTAGTGAAATTTCTGGAGTTTTCCATTTTAAAACATTCAATAAAGAATATCTCGAAAACGGTGCGTTACGATGGAGTATTCTTGAAATGACTCAAGAAAACCTTTATATGCTTTCTTTATGCTAATTTCGTTTAGTTTTATGAATCCACGAGTCCATAACTAGAAAACCAGTAGAAGTAGAAAATAACTAATATTTGGAAAATATGTATCATAGTTATAGGAAACTTTACGCCAACATTCATTTTATTCGAAAAAAGGATGTCAAAGCTACAAAATAAAAACTGATTTTTTTTCAAAATTTCAACAGCCTTTATCTTTTTACCTGAGCTGAATTTGGAAAAATGTTAAATGAAAAAAGTGTTTCATTTGATGAGAGGAATCTTTGGTTAAAATTAATCCAGTGGTCAAAGACTTACCCTGTATATTGCACAGGTTCTATATAATAGAAATATGGATCATGCGGAGTAATATATATATATATATATATATATATGGAGAGGTTTAACGGGTAATTCCGCAAAAGGAGCAGATTCAAAATAATTCTGCTGGTACCTGCCGACACGTGTTTCTGCTAGTTGGCTTCTTCAGGACAGGGCAACCAAGAAACCAAGGAAAAGATGGAAATCAAAGTGAAAATAGGTTTCTTGGTTGCCCTGTCCTGAAGAAGCCAACTAGCAGAAACACGTGTCGGCAGGTACCAGCAGAATTATTTTGAATCTGCTCCTTTTGCGGAATTACCCGTTCAATATAATGTTGTAAATATTATCGCTATAATTATTTTCAGACTAAAGGAGAATGGCAAGTAATATTTTACTTGACAGCAGCAGTGTACTTATTCGGTTGCTTGTTCTATTGGTCATTCGCATCTGGAGATGTTCAGAGTTGGGCTAAAGAGTCTGAAACTTTGAAACTTGGTAACCAGCCGGGGCGCATGGAACAAGGAGGTGGAGTAGATAATCAAAATTTCCAGAAAGATGAACTCTGACAGATTTAGCTATAGGACTTGGCTATGAAAATGAATTACGATATGCATACACTGCGATAGATAAATCGCAATTTAAGTAATCTTTCGATTAATGTCATTGAACTATTGTTGAAGCTATTCTACTTTTACTCATTAGTTAATTCAACATCAAATTCTTGCAATCAATAACATTAAAACGATATAAATTATATGTAGTTTTATAGCAAATCTATAACATCATAATCCTTCAATTTGGCTGGTTCCTGGAAAAATTGTTTAAGGGTAAACCCACACAGTGTAATTTCTGAAATATTGCAGAAATATGTTTCGAAAATATTTGATTAAATATTTGATTAATTTTTGCTATATTGCGAAAGATATATGAAATATATCAGGAATATTGCAAAAATATCTAAATGTACGCCCCATAACCAATCGTAATAATATTGCAGAAAATTGTTTTGGTATATTCCTGCAATCTTGTAGAATTATTGTGTAATATTCATGGAATTTTTTGTTATATTCCAAAAGATGAAATATTCCAGGATTGTTGAGACATATCCAAATATGCTACATCTTTGCAGAAATATTTCTATAATATTGTAAGATGTTGTATAGCTTCAACTACATTAAAAAATAGTAGGCTGAATCATTATTTTTATTCATTTTCTACAAAGCCGTTAATTTTAATTTCCGTTTCACTTCCCCGGAGGCCATCAGAGGCCTTGGGCTGAAAACAACGGAAAAACCAGAAAATACACCGTTTCATGTTAGACGATATAATCAGACCTATTCTGTTCGCGCATTGCAATATTGCTAAGAAAAATTCGTTCAAGCCCTGTGGACAGGAGCTTCCTGGCGCTCTAGTTCAAACAGACAAATTATATCTCCGAAAGTATTGGTTTCTCAGTGTTGGGAATTATATCAATGTATTCTTATGATAGAACTGCATCATAAAAGAAATTCAATTCAAATAATAGTTCATTTAGAATGAGAAGTGCACCATGGAAGAAATCAAATTAAAATAGCTGAACTGAATTCTACTCTCTTTTATAGAACAGGATGAAATGTACGAGTATTAACACATATCATATAATAAAGCTTAGATAGAATAATTATAGCATTCTGTGAAAACATAGAAGTACGATTCATTATTGAAATTTAGTAAAATCATATCTCCGAAAGTATTAGCTTGTTGGAGTTGAAAATGATATCAATGGATTTTAATGGTGAAACTGCATCTTAAATGAAAATTGAATTTGAAATTTGTTGCTTGAAAAAAAAATTTCATTCATTTATTTGTTCATGAGCAAACTATGAGATATACCTACTGCTTCTATTAAGTAAGATATGCATTCGAAGATTGACTGACTGGATGAAAAAAATTAAATAAACTATTAATTCGCCTTAGTAGGAAGATGACTTCTTTTTATTCAATTGAAGAACTGAGGGAATTTGTTCAGGAGAAAACTAGGAGACATACTGTTCCGTTTAACTTGTGCATTCGGAGTCTGACTGAATACAGGAAAAAATTATAATATAATATTTGTTTAGGTGTTTGCAAGTCTTCAATTTTGAAAATTGATCAATAACTCCATCTTGGTAGTTTCATGAATAAAATGGTACGTTTTTCGCTTTCTTTACATTTTATATATTTGGTTAGGAATTACGAATAACCACCGAAAAACCGGCGAAATGTTTATCAGTTAAGGTTGTCAGCTCTAAAATCAATGAATTTTGAACAATCCGATTGCAATATTGCTGGGAGAAAATTGATGACCAACATTGCTATAACAGTCCGAACAGAATATTTAATACCACAGCCATATTGTTAAAAATTAGGAGGTTAGCAATTTGACTTGAATAGCAATGTTTACAGCAATACGCAAACAGAATAGGTCTGAATGTCTGAAAATTAATAAAAATAAATAAATTAAATACATAGTCCAACATAATATGATATAATTAATTAGAAAAAAATATGAAGTTTCCGAGAATATACAAGAAGACCAGATAATCAATCCCTTTTTAACACAATTATTAAAAATACTTACCAATATCCAATAGTTAGATAATGGAAGTACCGAAGCTACACTCCAATTTTTTTTATATTTTGCAATAGAAAATTCAATTCAATATTCCTTTTGATGCATAATGACAAATGAGTAACTCTGAGATTACTACTGATTATTTAAGCTAATTAAGTAGAATAAAATAAGCATTATGGGGAAAGGATTTTAAATATCAAATTAGTGTGTGCTCCCATGGCTTCACTTCGGCCCAATAAGTTTAATGAAGTTATCAGGGCTTAGATTTGGAGTGATCCGAAATTTCTGAGATATAATTTAATGAAGGAAATCAATATTGCTGCAATAATACTGAGAGGTTGAATGTAATGTTGAACTATTTTTGTCGCGATTTATAATATACATATTATGATAATACGAATATGCGCAAAAATATAAATTTTAACTTTGTAACATTTTAGTAATATTTCTGAATATTACAACTGTAAAATGCAAATAAAATATTCCAGCAATATTTCTGGGATATTCTCGGGGATATTGCAATAATTGCAATATTGTGGCAATATTTCCTGACTATTCCCCTCAAAAAATTTCAACCAATCAGAAGAATGCACTCGCTACTGAAACCAATTTTTTATGTGGATATCAATAATCTCGACATTATTTTTCACACTGTTGAATGCCCTATTATTGTTTATCAGGGTCTTCGTGGCTTCGTATAATTAATATACTTATGCATATATTTCACAAGTCAAATCCGCAGGGGATTCATTGAATTGCCGAGAAGCAAGAGCAGACGCGTTTCTGGCTTATTGGCTTTCATCAGTACTCTGTAGCTTCTCAACAAATTCAACTAAACTGAACCGGGTCAAGCCTCTCAGAGCCGGCTTGGTCGATCATACCTAATTACCCACGCCACCTATTAGACAAAACACGGAATTCAGCCTTTCCCCACCAGTGAAAAATTGAAGCCTGAAATCATATGCCACCATTCGCTCGATTTTAATCGAGAACCGAGTCCCGCAGAGCTCAAACAGTTCTTCACATGGCCATGAGCGCTGTTAAGCGTTTTCAAAAATAATAATGAAAAATGGCGATACCGTTGATAATAAATCAACAAGTCCAGAGCGTTCCTGCCAATAGGGTCACTGGTGGGGAAAGGCTGAATTCCGTGTTTTGTCTCATAGGTGGCGTGGGCGATTAGGTATGATCTACCAAGCCGGCTCTGAGAGGCTTAACCCGGTTCAGTTTAGTTGAATTTGTTGAGAAGCTACAGAGTACTGATGAAAGCCAATAAGCCAGAAATGCGTCTGCTCCATTCTCCATTATGAAGACCCTTTTGGCAGGAAGGCTCTGGACTTGTTGATTTATTAACAACGGTATCGCCATTTTTCATTATTACCTACTTGTTGCTGGTAAAATAAACCTGCAGTAGCTTTGTTGATATTTTATTGTTTGAGAAATAGATTCGCATAAGACTGCAAAACTGACTAAATCATCATGTTTCATTAATTGCAGCGATTATTCTGCCGCAAGTGTATGTACTTGTATTTGAAAAAACAAAGTATTTCATGTTATTGATCGAGATGTAAATTGTCTATTATGAAATAAATATAGTGTAATCGTGATTTAATATTACATTTCCCAATGGAATGATAATTATTGAAAATATTTCAGATAACTTTCATTCAATTCTGGTAAGTAATTTTAACATTCCAGAAAATAATTTTTTTAAGTAGTCAAATTTCAATGAAAATTACATTGGACATGAATGTAATGCCATCGTGCATACAAATTAGGCAATGCACAAACTTCACATCCTCTTTTTCTGGTAACATAATGTTGCCTAATAAAAAATTGTAATTGATGTTGTT
This sequence comes from Halyzia sedecimguttata, assembly GCA_937662695.2. Classification (NCBI taxonomy): domain Eukaryota; kingdom Metazoa; phylum Arthropoda; class Insecta; order Coleoptera; family Coccinellidae; genus Halyzia; species Halyzia sedecimguttata. The sequence goes on along the minus strand of OW569413.2, from coordinate 98,775,858 downwards.
ATAGTTATATCCGACAAATGAAAGCTGGGCTCATTTTGTGAATTATCCAGGCAATCATTGTTGATTTATGCTTTGCAAATGAAAATCTTTTATAGCTCGTTTCTATTGTTATTTTCTCAGCCGATTAAAATGAACGTTACCATAAAGAATTGAATATCATAAAAGCATTATTTTCGCCTTTACTTCACGATATTTCTCTCATCATAAGATTTCGATTTTTGGCGCTCTTGTTCAAATTTATATTTGTATATTTCAATCCTTTTTATCACTATCAAAATAAAGATTTAAAATTATTATGACGTTGAAAACAATTCAAGTATGAAACTCACATACCGACACTCATTCAGAGCAAATTATAAGTCATATTCGATTATAAACTAGACATGTTTTTATTTGAATTCGGATCATGATTAACTTATCTTTTGTGGTAGTTATTATCAAGATGAAATAACGTTAATAGAGGGTTATTATCATCCTCGTGTAGCATGCAACTATTTGCATCTATCAATAAGCAAAAAAAAATGATTGATAATTATATGCGATTGAAGAAATATGTATTTTATGGTACAATCATTTTTCGTTTTGTGGGTATTTGAAGTATGAATCAATAAAAATTCTCGAAAAGTGGGAAAGCCCTGTAGACAGGAACTTTGCCAAATATTATAATCCGAAACCACCAGACCGATTCTTCCCAATAACGAACTTACCCGAGATATTCATTCATCAAATCTACTATGAAAATTATATTATATCGATTGAAAATTAGCCAATATTCCAGTTTTGTTTTTACTGGAGATATTCTGAGCCTAATTTGATCAACTTACCGAAGTATACATTATCATCATCATCATACGATAGCTGAGGTTATTCCATTGGTCATTTTGCATTGAATAATACTTTGTTTGACATGTCTCTTATCTGTAGATGCGATGACAATAATGACATGTATGAACACAGGTCATGAAATTCATATATACGGACGTTTATTTTCGATACAGCATTTTGTGAAATCACAGTTACGATTTAATATTGAAATTTTGAAAAATCATATTTCCGAAAGTATTAATTTGTTAAAGTTAAGAATGATATCAATGGATTTTAATGATGAAACTGCAACTTAAAAAAAAATAAAATATGAAATTTGTATTGTAAAAAAAAATTTTTCTTAACTCTCAAACCATCCGGCCGATTTTGTCCAATAACGAACTTAACCGAGATATTCATCTCCCAAATCTACTAATGAAAATTTCAACTGTCTGGCTCATTCCGGTCGAGAGTTATCGTGTCTACGGCCGGCCGGACAGAATCTTTTTAACACGGTGAGTCGAACTAAATCGTTTAAGACCATTTTCATCCAAAAATTCGAAAATTGCAGACAGTTCTCAAAGAGCTCCAAAAAGCACTCACGTGAAGTCAGGAGCTTTTGCGCACATGTTCCGTTGTCTATTAACACCTCATGCGAAGTCGATCGAGTTGAAAATTCGGTACTTGAATGTAAAATGGTGGCTCGAAGGTATCTTCGGAATTTCAGCTGATTCTGATATAAAATTTTTGTAGAAACATTCTTTTTTTCTGTTTTTGCTAGTGATAAGATATTGAAAATTTCTCGAAAATTAGCGCGTTTGCATTCGACAAGTTTTAATTGTATTGGATTGGTATATTTTGCGTTATTAACAAAATTTATGATGGTTCATACGAAACCGTTTGGCCGGTTATGCCCAATAACGACCTCAACTGTCCCATTCGGATGAGCAACCTACCCTGAAAATTGCAAGTCGCTATCTCTGTCCGTTCGAAAGTTGTCGCGGCAATGGACACCCATCCAGCTACTGAACTCACCCAAGACAGCTCGGATCGTGTTTAAATTTGGACTGTTAGGTTAGATTTTCAAGGCTTTCGCAAAATTGGACGGATAGTTTCTGAGATACAGAATTTCTTTCAATGATTTTTTGAGAATTTTCTAGTGATACGAGTCTCATGGAATTTCGCAAAAATTTGCGGGTCAGTATTCCACATCTGAATCACCATGTTATTGAGGAAATAACAACAAAATTTCAGATGGGTGTATCTCCAAAACCATTTGGTCGATTGTGCCTTTCAACGAACTCAAATGTGGCATTCGAATGCGTAACCTACCCTGTAAATTTCAAGTCACTATCTCGTTTCGTTCTCAAGCTATCGAGGTATACATAAAATAATTAATTAAATAAAATAATTTTTCAAACATTTTGTAGTTATACGATCCACACGAAATTCCACACACATCTTAGTGTCGGTATTCCACAACTACTAACCAAGTTTCAATTCCATCAAATCTGTATTGTTTGAAAACAAAATAAGTATCTGGAAACCGTTTGGCCGATTATGCCCATTAACGAACTTAACCGTCGCAGTCGGATGCGCAATCTACCCTGAAAGTTTTAAGTCGCTTTCTTATTCAGTTGGAAAGTTATCGTGGCCGGACAGAATCATGTTTGATCTAGGATTCTTCATCAGTGAATCATGATCGCTTAAGATCATTTTCGTCGATAAAATGTTAGAGTGGAGAACTCAGAGTGGTATCCAGCGGTGACAGGTGTACAGCAGGGTTCGTTCTTGGGTCCTTTGCTGTTCATAAGATTTATCAGTGATTTGCCGAGAAGAATGAAAACGACCATATGCCTATATGCTGATGATAGGAAGTCGGTATATGATCCAACAATAAAGTATGAGGATTTTTTGATTGATATCAACGAGATAGTAAACTGGATTAAGGTCTGGCAGCAACGACTAAATGAATTGGATATATTCCTGTTTGAAAGCAATTTCGTAGACATTCAAATAATGAGATCAACACTAAAAAAGGAGCCTTCCTTGTTAGGGAACATTTTATCCTAAATATAGTAGTGTACTTGTGGAACTCACTAGACTAGAGGAATAATTAGTTGAAGCTGGAAAGGAAAACACCTTTAAGAATCGAGATACTAAACACCTGAGTCTTTTTGTCTTTTTGTTTTTTATCCGCCTCCCTACAGCATTCGTGTGATATTTTTCCTGATTTACCTTTGCACTGTTGTTTAATTATAGTTATTTTATTTTGTTTGAGATTTATTTAATACATATGTTGTTTGAGTTATAACAATAGGCATTGTATTTGCTTATTAATGGTAGTTTAATAGGCTTTACCGTTTTCTATTGCCAGTTTCTGTAAATAATAATAATAATAAAATTTCACCAGTTGATTTAATGGTACAAGAATCATTTCAAATTCAAAGATTTAAGAGTATAATTAGAATTAGAAGCTGCGTTGACATGGGTAGTGAAGATTTTCTAAGCTACGATCCGTGAGTTGATTGATATTAAAATTATCTTACGTAATCTTTGAAATCCCAGTAAAGTATAAATCTATTATATTGATACGTGAGGAAAAAACTTTGTAACCCTATTTGAGCATATGTCACGCACGAAGGATCTGGCATAGTCACAGTTTATGGTGAAAAAGAGCGCAGAATATTTATATATACAGGGTGTTTGTGAATAAGTGCGACAAAATTTAAGGGGTGATTCTGTGATGAAAATTAAGGTGCGTATTTGGTATGAAATTTTTTGAAAAACCTTCCCCCGGAAAAGTTACACCCCTCCGAAGATTAACAAAACAAATTGTTTCCCTCGTTGTTTCCCTTTTTTTATTTTCACTGTATATTAAGCTAAAGACACGAAACTTGGTAAATATTATTTTGTCAATAAAACTATTCATTTTGGAATTTTTCAATTATGAAGTATGCTTAGAAGGGAAAGAAAAGGAAATGAAAATTTTCCTTTTAAAAAAAAAGGGCTGAAAAGTCCATTTCATTTTTTAACTGTTTTGTCCATACAAGTTTTTTCGAAAAACTTGAGCATTTACGAAAAAAAAATGCAATGCATTTTCAAAAAGCAACGTTGTGGAATTTCCCTAACCTAATTTATTTGTTTATATAGTTCGTATAGTTTTGCTTTATTTTCTTCATCATCCATTCTATTACTTTTCTTGAAGACGAATATACAGGGAAAATAAAAAAGACAAACAATTTTTTTTGTTAATCTTCGGAAGGGTGTAACTTTTCCGGGGGGAGGTTTTTCAATAAATTTTATACCAAATACCCACTTATTCACAAACACCCTGTATATACAGGGTGAGTCAAAAATGTGTACCAAACTTTCTGGGGGTGATAGCACATTGAAAAATAAGTATAGTTTGATAAATAAACTTATGGCCGAAAAAGCATAGTAAGGGAGATATATCATTCCAAAGTTTATAAAATTAAAAAAAAAATCTCCGCATAACTACTAAACGGTGAATGCCACCAGATTGAAATTCCGTGCATAAATGTATGTTGTTAAAATAATTTTTCTGTTACACTTCCACATTTCTGATATTGTTATAAAGGGTGTTTTTAGAGGGCCAAAATTGTTCATGGCCTGCTGAAATATCGTTACCGATTAATCTCGTGATGAATAATTAATCTGCTGACATCATGTGAATACAAAAACTCAAATATCTCGAAAACGGTTAAATTCTTTGTATTTAGATAAGAGTACCTTTTTCATGTAATTTTCTTCGCTCCATCGAATACTTCTATTTTTTTACCAAAACGAATACAACGAAAGAAGTTGTCCCAAATAAATCATGACTCGCCCTCTAAAAACCCCCTTTATAGCAATATCAGAAATGTAGAAGTGTAATAAAAAAAATCATTTTAAGAACATAGTATGCACGAAATTTCAATCGGGTGGCATTCACCGTTTTGAAGTTATGCGGAGAATTTTTTTAAATTTTATCAACTTTCAAAGGATATTATCTCCCTTAGTATGCATTTTGGGCCATACGTTTATTCATCAAACTATACTTATTTTTTTATGTGCTATCACCCCCAGAAAGATCGGTACACATTTTTGACTCACCCTGTATATAAAAAATGTGTTAAAAATACGAGTATATAGATTAATTAAATTATATAGAATATTCACTGTTTCAGATCCTACAGCCAAGGTCAAACGTATAATAGCCTGTAACTTGTTTACTCACCTACAGCTAAGTTCAAACAGAAACAGATAATAGTATAACATTCAAGCTTATCAAAATAATAAGCCTCTATTCATATCATTATGAAGAAATATCCAGGTGTCAATTTTCAAGAGTCAATTGTGTGGTATGTTCCTGTTAATCGTCTCAAGGTCGGAGTGGGGAAATACTGAAATTAGGATAAGGAATTGAAGTTTTCGAGAATACTTCCTATATTCCCCGGGTCATCCCAGCAATCTAATCTTGCTATACAGGGTATCCATCAATCCATTTCCCGTAAACCAGAATTCTGTATATGGCAACTGTATTACTTTTAGTTTCACCTAACATATATGTACAATGGTTCTGCGTTGGAAACACTATATATTTAAGTAATCATTAAAGGATACTGTGGGAGGTATACTCATTATTGAAAGGTTTCTTTCTGGGTGTACTCTCCCAAACTCTGAAAAATATCTATAAAATAAAAATTAATTATTTTATCTACTCCTATTAAATTATATATTCATTATTCAATTGCTTTCTTTCAATTAATAGTAACCGTAAACAAACAACGTGAGTTATAATAACTCACTACTATAACTCACTACTATTCTTGGAATTGTTCACCGGTCTAATATCTGTGGTGGTTCTGTGCTTCTGGCACCTGAATAATTTTGACGTTTTCCAATTTAGTTGATACCTAATTACCGTGAATATTTTGCTGAAAAAGATGAATTCAGATGAATTATTATGTACTCCCCCAGAAATGAGAGAAGCAGCTAATGTGACCATACAAATTTATTTCTCGAAAAATCCCAAAACAAGCATAAAGTTGTAGTATACAAAAATTTTCAAGATTGGTGTAGCAGTAAAAACATTGAGTCATCGTTTACAGAGAATATTCTTTTGGCATATTTTAGTAAACTATGGACTTTCTACTCCATGCTAAGAAGCACACTCAACATAAATAATGGAATCAATAAGGAGAATTATTCAAAATTACGTGCGATTCTCAAACGTCAATCAGAGAAACATGTAGCTAAAAAGGCCAAAAAGAACAACTAAATAATTTCATGAATGAAGCTCCTGATGAGAAATATCTGGCGACAAAGGTAGTAGATCTCATAATAATTCAATCGTTTTCATCATCTAGTTAATATCATAATTTATTTTAGATTGCTTTAATAATAGGCATTATGGGTGCTTCTCGTGCAGCAGAATTGCACTCTATACAAACTACAGATTTAGAAGACCATTGATCTATTTTTATGGTCAGTGTACCAGATACAAAAAAAAAAATTCCAGAAAATTCACTGTTAGCGGAAAGTTTTATACCATAGTTACCATAGTCTTCGTCCTACTGATATATCGCCAATGATATTATTGCTTGAATTTCAAAATGGAAAATATCACTCACAAAGTTATTATTATTATTATATACAGGGCATTGTTTTCGTCGCTCGTCGGCAACTTTATTAGTAGATGCTGGAGAGGATATAACGGCACTGAAACGCCATGGCGGTTGGCAAACAACTACTGTGGCTGAGGGGTATATTGATTATTCCGAAAAAAATAAGATAGATACTGCAAATAAAATATATAGTTCAATAACACCTCAACCAGTTAGTACATCCACAACGTATATGCAACAAACACAAGAAGAAATAATAAACTTGCATAATTCAATACCAAAAATATCAGTTTACTGGTTGTTCAAACTTTACAGTTAATTTTATTAATAAACAAAAACATTGTAATCTGTAACTATTAAGATCTTTCAATAAAGTTCTTTCTCTGTTCTTGTATCTTAATATTTATTGTTATAGTCGTAGATTAAGTATAGTATTCAACTTGCGGTAATGGTCATAACTCACTTGATGAATTACAGTACTCGCCTGAGGCTCGCGCTACAAACTTCATCTGCGTGAGTTATGACTTACATTACCGGTCGTTAAATAATATACTATTGTGATTTGCTTCTGCGTAAGAAACACAAGATAATTAATAATAATAATTAATTTTTATTTTATAGATATTTTTCAGAGCTTGGGAGAGAAAACCCAGAAAGAAACCTTTTAATACATGTATATACCTATACAGGGTGTCCCAAGTTCGAGTGCCTATTAAACGTTTCTGGCGAACTGGACATATTTGAAATCTGAAAATTGGGATTATGATATTGCTTAAAATTCTCTTTGAAGCTAAAATATTTTCGAAGCCCAAGCACTTCCGGTTATACAGGGAGTGAAAATAAATTTGATGAAAAAATTTTTTTTCAAGTTTTGCATTATGATCAAGTATTCAATGCTGAATACATGTCTGTTAAAACCATTGTATTCATTCGAATAGTTTTCAAAATATCGAAAAAAACCGGAAAAAAAGTCAAATATGTTTAGTCAGTTTTATGTTCATTATTCTTATTTTAAACATCCTGAACGTAGACCGTTTTCACAACGTCGAAGAGGAAGAATGTGGAAAGGTCATGCATCTTTTGAATGAAATTTTGTGTCGAAAATTGTGATCAAAAATTGGCCATAACTTGTGGTTTTCAAATTAGAACCTTATTTCTGCGCGTATGTTCTGGGGAACATCGCGTTATCATGTTGCCCAAATGTCTGTAACTTTCGATTTTTTTTACGAAAATGGTCTCAAACGATTCGGTTCGACTTACCAATGAAGAATTCGAGGTCAAATTTGATTCTGACCAGCCGGCCGTCCGGCCGTCTGGTTGTTGCCACGATAACTTGAGAACGGAAAGAGCTAGCGACTTGAAATTTTCAGGGTAGGTGGCGCATCTCAATACGGCGAATAAGTTCGTTAATGGAAATAATCGGCCCAATGTTTCCGAGTAATAATTTCGTTTTCAACCAATATTGATCCGATCGAATTGAAACTTGGTGAGTAGTTGTAGAATATAAACCTAAGCACGCTTGTGAAATTTTGTGCGAATCGTATGGCTATACAATTATTAACAAATTATTAAAAAATATTTTTCTTGTCACGATAACTTGAGAATGGAAAGAGATGGCGGCTCAAAGTTTTCAGGTTAGGATGTGCATCAGAATGCAACATTTGAGTTTGTTTATAAGCATAATCGGCCAAACGGTTTTAGAGTTATAGCCATCTGAAATCTGGTTGTTTTTTCTCCTCATTAACTCGAAAAATACTTAACCGATTTAATTAAAACATGCTTACTAGTTGTAGAATGCCAACGCGATAATTATTGCAAAATTTCGTGAGGATAGTATTTTTAGAAAATTATTAAGAAATCATTGAAAAAAAAAAACTATATATTAGTAACTATTCGTCTGAAAGTGCTGAAATTTTGCAAGAGCCTTTAGAACCCAACTCTACTGCCAAGTTTTAAGTTTTAACACGATCAGTTAAATATTGTTGGAGATTCGAGCAGTCATGTGTGAGTTCAGTAGATGGGTGACCGTTGCCTCGATAACTTTTGAACAAAAGGAGTTAGGGACTTGCAATTTTCAGGGTGGGTTGCGTACACAAATGGGAGAGTTAGGTACGTTTTTGGACACAATCGGTTTAACGGTTTCCGAGTTATACCCACCTGGAATATTATTTCCTCGATAACTCAAAAAATAAAGATTCGATCGAATTGAAGCTTGGTAACTATTAGTAGAGAATCAACACAAAGACGTGTTTAAAATTTTTTAAGAACCGTAACCCGTACCCCGACGTAATTTTAAAAAAATTACGAAAAAAAAATTTGTTCAAGCACTGACGTGAAGTCAGGAGCTTTTGCGCGTATGTTATTGTCCATTCTCCTGTATTGGACACCCTTAATCGAATTTACCATGGTAAATTATGTTGTCAATTCTCCTGTATTGGACACTTCATTCGAATTTACCATGGTAAATTCGAATTAGGAGTGTCCATTGTCAATATTTCGAAAATGCACATTTTTGGAAAACGTCCTGTAACTATGTAACGGGGATAGATAACGGTTCTCAGCTACGAGTTTCGCATGAAAATCGGCCGTTAGACACCGACATCATTTTTCGTCTATCTAGTACTGAAATAGGACTTTCCCTGCAAAAATGTCCTATTTGGCTGTACAAGCCCACAAAAAGCGATGGAGTAAATGTGAAAAACTTGGTTGATACCTAGATATGAATATGAATTGGTGAATTTTGATGAGATATAATGAACCTCTGTGCCAAACAGCAGATGTTGTTGTTCATCAGTAACCCCTAAATCCTTCACACCTTTGTGTTAATTGTAATATCATTATTTACTCCAGGTATTACTACCTTACCTTGTTATCGCCACCAACCATTCATGTATTCAGAACTGTTCCCAAATTTTCGGAATGCAAACAGATAACAAACTTATTAGTTGAAAGTGAAGTCAGTGTTTCAGATCCGAATACGAATGTTGCCAGTATTTATATATAGGATATAGTATTTTTCCATGTGTGTAGTAAAGTGGTATAGGTACTGGAAAAAAGTTCAACTCTGATTATAAAGTTGTGAATTCATCGCAGCAGGTATTTGAATGTAAATATAACATAAGATTTTTAATATACCGACTAATCAATAAGTTTTATAGAATCTTGTAATAAATTACTACTAGAATGCGACATTCATTTATCTCAGCTGATAATACATGAATTGCTTCAGGTTCTTCTTATTTCAAATGTATTTATTTATTTTTATACTTTGAAAACTTGAATATATTATGAGGCCTATTTAAACTCCAAGGCCAACGCCAATGCCAATAACCCTATCATATTCGTTAGTTAATTTCCGTCGATAATTATTGTTGTTGATAATATTTTAAGTTAACATTGATACACATATTTCATTTTCTCATTATTTTTCTTACGGATATCTTTTTGCAATAACAAAACTAACATCTTTTTGGTGCGCCTGTTCAATTTACATAGAAATTTCCAAGTTCTAACTCTTTCTTCTACAAATTCAACCAAATATGGTCAATTCCAATTGAGCAATTTGCAAAGTTGTCTCCTTCGTTCAACAAAATACTAGTCGACTCCTTAAGTTTGTTTTTTATGGTTAACAAAGAAAGCAATTTTACAAATTAATTAATTGGAATAGACCATAATTGGTTGAATTTGTTGATGAAAGAGTTTGAACTTGGAAAATTCTATGTTAAGTGAAACTGTGTAACTTTGTTTCTCCAAAGACTGTCACTTTGACAAATTTTTGAATAACTGTAAACAAAAAATAATTCTGAAGATTTTCGCTTAGTGTCTGATGAAGGAGTCTTTAGTCTCCGAAATGTTACAGAATAGTTGTTTTATCGTTCTAGTGTTATTATGTTTGTTATTATTATGTTGTAACGCAGAAGCATTTTATAAATAACAAAAAAAATTATTTCATACATATTTTTCTGATGTATTCTCCTCCCAAATTATCCTTTAATGATTACTCAAAATAGAAATATTGTTTCGCCACCTGTATTACTTAAGAAAATAATATGCTCAAGTGGTGCAAAGTTCACATAATTATTTATTCTTTTCAACTGAAAATAATCGACTTACTTTCTGTAATCTATTTAATACTTACATGAGTTTAGCAAGTATTTTCCTTAAGTAACCGATTAAAAGCTATAGGTATATTCACCTCATGAGATTAATTCCAAAGATATGTTTTATCTAAATTCAGAAACATTTGAACCAGTGTCACGAATCTTTAGGTACCTATATATATTGTGTCCACATAAATTTCCGATTGCAGTCCAGTCCATATTGCAAATTGGCTGAAATTGTAATAGAACAATAAAAAAATCAACTGGTAAATATTGATCTCAAAAATATATCACATTTTGAGGCTCTTAGACTCTTTTGAGAATTCTTATTCTAATTTCGTAGTCCTTTTTTGTTAGAAATTCTACTATTCAAAATTATCTGACTTTTCTCTATCATAATATATTTTATCACTGACCATTATGTTTTTATTTCCATGGATCTTCTCAATTAAAACAAATGTCACACACTATGGTTTATAAGTTACCATAATTCATAGCATAACAATTCCCCAAATTAAAATGTTTATTTGTCAAATCGTGAATTTAAGAAATAAAAATTTGTTTTAAACCATTTTCAATATAAATACCTGAAAATTTTCAAATGTCTCAATAATATAAATAGCGAACAGTAAGTTATATATAAATATAAACTAACAAAAATTAATTTTAAATTATTACCTGGTCTATGACAAATGATAATTAACTGAACAATAATTGTTCGGACTTGAGCCTTCTTTTTCTTGATTTTCGTTATCAAGCTTCTTTCTTTATTTTCTGTTTGAATTTAAACTTTTTCTTTCTTACTTTCTTTCTAATCGAAAACTAATGATATTCCCTATTTGCTTTCATGTTTGCTTCTTAATACCATCTTTTGGTTTTAATTTTATATTGTATGCTTCTTTTAAACATTATGATCTTTTCTTCTAAATTCATTATTTTTGTATATGCTGTATTTTCATTGTTTATCATTATATATCGTTATATTTAATCTTTCATTTTGTTTCATATCATCTTCAGTATTGTCTGTGTCATGATTATATTCTTTATATTGTAAATTAATTATTATTTCTTCATTTTCTTGTATTAAATTATTGTTTACTGTAACTGTATCCTTTAGTGCAATTATTACTTCACCTGTCTCTCTGAAAAAATTTTCTTTTGCTTTTCCAATCTTTCAGCATTCTCTTTCAATTTCTTTAGAATTTTCTTCTATATTCTCTGATATTCTTTTAATTGCCTATAAAACATCCATAATACTCGGTCCATTTACATTTGGTTCCCTTTCTCTTGTAATAACTCCTACATTATCTTCTTCATTTCTTTTGTCCATTCCAAAAACTGTTTTAGTCCTTGTTTCCATTTTTGTTTTGAAATCCAAATATGTAACAATTCATATAATACTAGCCCCGAGTTGGGCGACTATAGTTACGGAAAATTTGCAAGAATTCTTCAATGTCTCATATGATTAATCAATTCAGACTCTCAAACTCATTTGAGGATTCTTATTCTAAATTCAAAGTCCTTTCTTGCTTGGAATTCTTTAAAAATCTATTCAACATCATCTGACTATTCTCTATCCTGATATATATATTGTCACTGATAATTTTTCTTTGTTAAATTTTACTATAATTCCAGCCATTTCCAGTTACCAAGCAATGGCGTAATCGATATTTTTGTTTAATTGCAAACCCTTAATTTTTTTTGTTACCATGGATAGATCATAACATTCTGAATTTAGTAATGCAACGTCAGTTGGGTCAATTATTCTCGAGATATTCATTTTTTGAATTCGAAAAATATGGGAGAATTCTTAAATTAAGTCATCATCAAATAAACAATTTTTTATTACAAAAACGATACTAGTATTGATACTGAAATTCACAAAAAATATTTTAGACCATCTGGACGTCTTGTGTGTTCTCCTAGTACCTACTTGCCTGCAAATCGTAGAAATTGTCAGTCGTATCGGAATTTAATTCGAATCAGTTTGTTAATTTTTATTTACTTACTGTCAAAAACTAAACCAAAAAATGATTAGGCGTTTATCGGCATAAGACAGATTAGATGTTCTGATTTTTAGGGGTTGTGGAGATAGAAGTCGTAACCTTCAAGAAGTTTTTTGATTATTTCAATGAAAAATATACTAGTGCTGAAGCTATTACTCAGAGGACTGCTATTAAAATAATCAGGAAGTATGAGGACTTCAGATACGTGAAGGATCATATAAAAGTGGTCGACCAGCAATTCCAGATGAGTTTCAGATCTCCCAAATAAAATGCTATGGTTTCAACAGGATGGAACTCCACATTATTTTCAAGATACGTGATAACCTGAACGAAGTGTTCCCGAACAGATTGATTGGTCGGCGAGGTTTTATTGAGTGGCTGGCACAATCTCCAGATGTGACGACTTTATCTTATGGGGTTATATCAAAAGCTAAGTTTACCCCAATGGGCCAAACATCATCGAGGGTTCGGGACGAAATAGGAGGAATACTGCCTGAAATTCTCCAAATTGTTTGTACCGAGTTTCAAGCTCGATTGGCGTAGTGTCAAGAAGTGAATGGACATAAATTTGAAGACTTACTTCGATAATTTTTGTGAGCTATAACATCTTCAATTACCTACTTTTAGTTGGTGCAAAAAAATTTTTTTAGTTGGTGAAGACTTTAATTCAAAATTTTCATATTTTTTTGAATTTAAAAAATTAATACTTCAAGAATTATTGACCAAATTCACATGTGCATTATGGAATTCAGAATTTCAATATCTATTCATGGCAAGAAACAAAATAGGTCTTGCAATTTAACAAAAATATCGATGACGTCACTGCTTGGTAACGGGAAATGGTAGAAAAATAAGAATTAGCGGAAAATGTTCCTTAAAAAATAAATCATTTTGACATATCAAAATATTTTTCGCTATTCCTGAAAGTGGAGAAAATAATTCATTATTCCATACTTTTGACGCTCACTGTATATTATACAGACAGTGCAAACACATATGCGAATGTGAGTAAGAAATATTGTTTATATTGTGTATGTTATTATACATGAAATAGAAATCAATACTATACCGTTTTCCACAAATGAAGTGTTGCAGTTTGTATTCTCCTTTTAGTTGCGATGTTTTGTTGTTACAATGCCTCTGATTCAATATTTTCCTAGAGCCCTGATGATGCCAAAAGAGTTCAAAACGTTGGCCATCATAAAAAATGGTGAACATAATTTTATGTTGAAGTTATAACGCATAACGTGCGATCGCCATTCGAAAAATAAAAAAAAAAAATAATGAATTTCTCGTTAATGTTAAGGTAATAAATCATTTTTTCAAATTACTATATTTTGAAGAGTGTTAAATTTTCATATCCCTTTTCGTGAATTAATTTTCACCTAGCTCACCTCAATTACACATAGCACTTCACTATTCTCTGAAAAAATTAAGTTCGAAATATTTCTTCACGCTCCGTCTTTTTATGGCGGTCAAAAAGTGTCCCGTGCAACAAATTTCCCAATACCCGTCGAAAGAACGCTGCACTAATTTTGCAAGTAGTTACATAAATAAATAAATACCCATTATTTGTGGTTTTCATTCTGCTCGAGTCGAAAGATTTTTCATTGTAAGTATATTCCTCCCAGGTTTCATTGTCGTCAGGCAGCAGTAGCCTTTCATTGCGTGATTCTCTAACACACTAGTTGACTGGTACACGAATGTTAACGTAGGAATAAATACGAATTCTGGGATGGATGGTCACGATTCATTCGCACATTGCAGGAAGATGTAAAGAAAAGCATAACAAATTGTGATATTGGCATACCTCAGCGTGCTCCTTGCGAAACGAGATAGATGAAAAAACTGACTTCGAAACATGGCAGTTGAAAAAGGGATATCCGAGAACAGGTGAGTAAAGTTTTGAGGAAATTCTAGATTTTAAATTTACATTCTTTTCTCGACCAAATCATTTTATTGAAACCTGATACTAAATCTTAAAATATACCTAATTGATTAAAACACTATCGTTTAATGTACTGGAAGGCATTAATATAAGGAAGAATTCACTTACTGAAACCATAGATTGTGGGTGGGTTTCACAAAACTAGATTGTCAGATCCAAATGATTTCTATGTTCCACTTATTACAATTACAATTATCAATTATAAATGTGTCTTTGAAATGTTTCTGAAACCGAAAATTTGAATCTTAATTTAAAACAACAAAAATATTTATGGGGTTCCCAACAACTTAAGTTGAATATTAATTTTAACCATATATTCCTCTCATGAAATGAAACATTTTTTTCATTAATCATTTTTCCAGATTCGGTAAAAATATAAGAGCGTTAAAAGTTTTTAAAATGTGCTGATACGCCACTGTATTCTCTTTACACATTGAACACAGATAACTCTCAAACTAACCCGTATTGGTATTGTATATTGACCAAATTTGTATCATCTGATGGTTGAAATTCAAAGAATTTGTTTGAGAACATTTATTTACTCACTTAATTATTATGATTTACCCCTGGATGCAGCATTTGCAACAAAGTTGCTCACAATTTTTGAATATTAAAACTTCTATTCAATCATTATCCAATTGTTTCGACTATAATATTATAAACAATTTCATCAACGTCTATTAATGAAAAAGTGGGTGTAAGCCCCGTGGACAGGAGCTTTGGCGATCTTGTTGAAACTTTGACAAATCATATTCCCGAAAGTATTGGTTTCTCAGAGTTGGGAATGATATCAATGGATTCTTATGATAGAACTGCATCATAAAAATTAAATTCGAATAATAGTTTATTCATCAAGATTAAATGAGCAATCTGCAATCTGGTTCTCCTTACTCGCTCAAGCTCTTCGAGACCTTATGAGGGGTCTCCTTGGGGAAGACGTAGAAGGATCGGTTCAATAATATACAATATATTTAACCTCGTGGAATGGGTTGTTACAACTTCAAAAACAAATCCGATCCAATTAAAACTTGTTAATTACTAGTAGAATGCTGACGCAAAAATTTTTGCAGAATTTAATGGATATCGTATCACTAGAAAAAAATAAAAAACTTTTTTCATCATATCTTAGAAATGCTTTTTTTGAAAAATCGCCACAATCTCAATGAATGATTCTTTCGCGTATATTCTGGGGAACATCACGTTATTATTTTGTCAAATGGCCGTAATTTCCGAATTTTTCGCCGAAAATGGTCTCAAACGATTGGGTTCGATTCCCTGATCAAGAATTCGAGGTTAAATTTGATTCTGTCCGGTCGTCCGGCCGGCAGGCCGTTGCCACGATAACTTGAGAACGGAAAGAGATAGCGACTTGAAATTTTCAGGGTAGGTGACGCATCCCAATACGACGGACAAGTTCGTTAATGGGCATAATCGACCCAATGGTTTCCGAGTAATAATTTTGTCTTCAAACAATACTAATCCGATCAAATTGAAACTTGGTGAGTAATTGTAGAATATAAATATAAGGACGTTTGTAGAATTTTGTGAGAATCGTATCACAAGAATATTTTTAAAAAATTATTAAAAAATATTTTTTACGTCACGATAACCTAAGAACGGAAAAAGATAGCGACTCGAAATTCTCAGGTTAGGTTGAGAATCTGAATGCGCTATTTGAGTTTGTTTATCGGCAAAACGGTTTTGGAGTTATACCCATCTGAAATTTGGTTGTTATTTCCTCAATAACTCAAAAAATACAGAACCGATCCAATTCAAGCATGGTTATTAGTTGAAGAATGGCAACGCAAAAATTCTTGCAAAATTTCGTGACGATCGTATCACTAGAAAATTTTTAAAAAATCATAGAAAATTATTGAAAAAAATTCTATACATCAGAAACTGTTCGTCCGACATCGCTGAAATTTTGCGAGAGCTTTCAGAACCTAACTCTATTACCAAGTTGGTTGATTTTTTCAAAAATCATTGAAAAAAAATTGGTTCAACCACTGAGGGGTAGTCAGAAGCTTTTGCGCGTATGTAATCGAAATTACCATGGTAAATTCGAATAAGAGTGTCCAATACAGGAAAATAGACAATAGAATTCACCATCGTAAATTCGATTAAGAGTGTCCAATACAGGAGATTGGACAATAGAACATACGCGCAAAAGCTTCTGACTTCACCTCAGTGCTTGAACCAATTTTTTTTGCTGAAGGCTGTGATCGAAAAATATATACATATGTCATGTTCGTAACGCATTTCTCTAAATGGAACACTTACTGATTTCTTCATTTGATGCATAATTTGTGTTAAATTTCGTCTTTGAAATACCGCCGCATGGTTCTAATTACCTGTTTTGTAGATTAATAATTTGTGAATTACACCACCACTCTATTATTATTTTCATTCACATTGCAATGCATGTTCTTGAATTTGTAAAATAATATCAATAATTATCCCATAATCTTCCGGTCTTAAAAAACCTTTCAAGGAAAAGCGAATAATTTATATTTTTTAAATCGGGTAGGTATTCTGGCAGAGACAGATCAAAATATTTACCTGAAATAATAAGTAGTGAAATCGTTAGAGAATCGCGAAGTTAAATATTCGATATAATTCCATCAGAATGTTGATTTAAAAAAAAAATTGGTTCATGCCCTGTGGACAGGACCTTTCTGGCGCTCTAGTTCAAACAGACAAATTATATCTGCGAAAGTATTGGTTTCTCAGAGTTGGGAATTATATCAATGTATTCTTATGATAGAACTGCATCATAAAGTAAATTCAATTCAAATAATAGTTCATTTATCAAGATTAAATGAGCAATCTGAGAATGAGAACTGCACCATGGAAGAAATCAAATTAAAATAGGTGAAATGAATCTGACTCTCTTATAGAACAGGATGACATGTACGAGTATGAACACAGAGCATATAATAAAGCTCAGATAGAATAATTATAGTATTCTGTGAAAACAAAGAAGTACGATTCATTATTGAAATTTCGAAAAATCATATCTCCGAAAGTATTAGCTTGTTGGAGTTAAAAATGATATCAATGGATTTTTATTGTGAAACTGCATCTTGAATAGAAATTGAATTTGAAATTTGTTCCTCAAAAAAATTTTTTTTTCGTTACTCCGAAACCATCTGGCCTATTTTGTCAAATACCGAACCTAACCGAGATATTCATCTCCCTAACCTACTCTGAAAATTGCAACTAGCTAGCTCATTCCGTTCGAGAGTTATTGTAGAAAAACTTTTTTAAAATTTTCTAAATTTTTTTTGACCTTTCGCGGTAAACTGGTCAATACAAAACTTCACATGCGTATAAAACTCATGATTCTACAATTTCGTTTGAGACCCTTTTCAGCCAAAAATTCGAAAATTACAGACATTTGGGCAAATTGATAAGCACTCTGTTCCGAGGAACTAGAGCGTCAAAAAGTGGTAAAGCTCTGTGGACAGGGGCTTTGACGCTCTTGTCAAACTACTAGCGAATAATTATTCAAACTTTGACAAATCATATCTCCAAAAGTATTGGTTTCTCAGAAATGGGAATGATATCAATGGATTCCTGTGATAGAACTGCATCATTAAAAATTAAATTCATTACGTAGATCTGTGGCTCAGCTTATGTGTTGGATTTACATACATCAGTAAATTACAATTAGAGCATTCTATGGCGGAGGTTACACGGTCAATCTGGTATCAATCTGGCATCAATCTGACATCAATCTTGCCTTCAATCTAGACCATCAATCCATCAGTCTAAGCGTATAGAATATATATAGAAATAATAAGTAGTGAAATCGTTAGAGAATCGCGAAGTTAAATATTCGATATAATTCCATCAGAATGTTGATTTAAAAAAAAAATTGGTTCATGCCCTGTGGACAGGACCTTTCTGGCGCTCTAGTTCAAACAGACAAATTATATCTGCGAAAGTATTGGTTTCTCAGAGTTGGGAATTATATCAATGTATTCTTATGATAGAACTGCATCATAAAGTAAATTCAATTCAAATAATAGTTCATTTATCAAGATTAAATGAGCAATCTGAGAATGAGAACTGCACCATGGAAGAAATCAAATTAAAATAGGTGAAATGAATCTGACTCTCTTATAGAACAGGATGACATGTACGAGTATGAACACAGAGCATATAATAAAGCTCAGATAGAATAATTATAGTATTCTGTGAAAACAAAGAAGTACGATTCATTATTGAAATTTCGAAAAATCATATCTCCGAAAGTATTAGCTTGTTGGAGTTAAAAATGATATCAATGGATTTTTATTGTGAAACTGCATCTTGAATAGAAATTGAATTTGAAATTTGTTCCTCAAAAAAATTTTTTTTTCGTTACTCCGAAACCATCTGGCCTATTTTGTCAAATACCGAACCTAACCGAGATATTCATCTCCCTAACCTACTCTGAAAATTGCAACTAGCTAGCTCATTCCGTTCGAGAGTTATTGTAGAAAAACTTTTTTAAAATTTTCTAAATTTTTTTTGACCTTTCGCGGTAAACTGGTCAATACAAAACTTCACATGCGTATAAAAGTCATGATTCTACAATTTCGTTTGAGACCCTTTTCAGCCAAAAATTCGAAAATTACAGACATTTGGGCAAATTGATAAGCACTCTGTTCCGAGGAACTAGAGCGTCAAAAAGTGGTAAAGCTCTGTGGACAGGGGCTTTGACGCTCTTGTCAAACTACTAGCGAATAATTATTCAAACTTTGACAAATCATATCTCCAAAAGTATTGGTTTCTCAGAAATGGGAATGATATCAATGGATTCCTGTGATAGAACTGCATCATTAAAAATTAAATTCATTACGTAGATCTGTGGCTCAGCTTATGTGTTGGATTTACATACATCAGTAAATTACAATTAGAGCATTCTATGGCGGAGGTTACACGGTCAATCTGGTATCAATCTGGCATCAATCTGACATCAATCTTGCCTTCAATCTAGACCATCAATCCATCAGTCTAAGCGTATAGAATCGGTTTACCATCAATCTGACATCAGCCCATGATTGATGTCAGAATGAACTGTTTCCAGATTGACAGTGTAACCTCCGTCTATGAAATCATAAAATTACGATTGAGTATTGAAATTTTGAAAAAATCATATCACCAAAAGTATTAGTTTGTTAGAATTGAGAATGATATCAGTGGATTTCTATGATGAATCTGCATTAAAAAAAAAATTCTTTGAAATTTGTAATATTAACTCAATGAAGAATTATATACGATTTACACTAATTAATTCAATATTGTGACGCCTTTCGTTGATATTAAACATGATTTGTCGATATTTAGGAAACCATACCATACGGATACAATTATTCATCGATCCTCGTGTCATCCATTCGAACATAAAGTCTCGGCATTTCATATTATGTTACACCAGCTAATTAATACACCTTTATCGGAAGAAAATTATTTCAAATAATCAGAAATTATCGAACAAATAGCGGCAAACAATGGATATGATACAGAGTTAATCAGAAAAATGTTGAAGAAAAAACTATTTAGAAAAACAATGAGTTTAGTGTTTCCAGAAATTAAGGATAAGAATAATTAACCTTAACATATTTTGGTACACTGAGTCAACAACTTAAAAGGTTTCTTCAAAGCCGACAGGTCAATATCTCATTTTGGACAAACAATAGCCTGGCAAATCTCATAAAGAATAATAAATCAAAGAAGATAAATCCGGTG
This sequence comes from Halyzia sedecimguttata, assembly GCA_937662695.2. Lineage (NCBI taxonomy): Eukaryota > Metazoa > Arthropoda > Insecta > Coleoptera > Coccinellidae > Halyzia > Halyzia sedecimguttata. Next base: position 98,755,634 of record OW569413.2, on the reverse strand, counting down.
TTTATCAGTTCAGTTGCGGTAGTAGTTCAATTATATATAGGAAAAACAGGTAGAAATTTTGGCATAAGAATTAAGGAACATCATCACAGCTACCAAAACAACAAAATTAATTCTAATTATTCCAATCATTTATTAGCAGAATGGCATAAATTTAGCCCGAATTTCAAAATTCTATATGATCTGAATAAAGGTGTGCAACTCAATTATTGGGAAATGGTGGAAATGAATAGAGAAAAACATACGGGTAATTCAGTTAATGCACAATTATATCTAAATTTTTCTCCGTTACTCAGTCTATTCAAATAAATGAAGAATTAATTTAGAATTATTATACATGTTTACAAAGAACTAGTAGTGTAAGATTATGTAATTAGTTTTATGTAAGTCGTAGGAAGAAGAAGAAGAACAGAAAGACTCTATGTCCAGGTCATCGAGGTATAGGGAGATCATTACTTGTTAAGAATTCAGTATGATGTAGTCTGATGAAGTCGCTGTGTCGATGAAACGCGTCACAATATTAAATAAATTAGTGTAACTCGTATATAATTTATCATTGAGTAAATGTAAGGTTTGCCACAAAATGGATAGGAAGGAATGGGTAGATGGATGTAGAATAAGGTGAACTGTAGCTAATAATTGCTAATAACTAAAATACACACGTGGAAATATTCGTCGATTTTAATTATCAACAAACATTCCCTCGTGATATGGACTAGCTACATCATCGCTCTGTGCTCCACAAAAGAGGTGAAGAAGTGTTATTCAGGGTAGATACGTACCGGTTTCATGGTTATTACTAATTATCAGCGTAACTCAGCCACTTAATGACAAACGAAGGAGTTCTAGGAGACTTGAGCCCAATTGTTGCCAACTAATGGAAAGAAATTCTAATCAGAGCCACCTGGCCAGGCATACTTTCATTCTTTTGTCTTGAAGCTGAAAGAAATTTAAATTTAACCTTAAACCGACAAAAGTACTTACTGTTAATAATGTTTCATTCACCTCTATTGGACACTCTTAATCGAATTTACCAGCGATATACTTAGTCCGTTTTCTCAGCTTTCATAAGATATGAATACATATCGTAGGTACCATTTTAATGACAGACTTGAGTAATGAGAGAATTGTCTAAGATCACAGAATTCTTAATTCTGACATATTATGTATTCTATCGTATTCGCTCATTTCACTTCTATTTCGTGAATATTCAAAAGTTTGCCTCGTCCTCATTTCCTTTCATGCGATTCTTCAGTGAATTATATCAATTGATAATGAATATTGCATACATTTTAACTCGGGCTCTTTTTTATAGTAAATTGCTTGACTATTCATTCTAGGAAATCGTTTCCGTGAAAATTCGTTCGGAATTCAGATATTCAAAAATTTCCAAATTTTGCACTGCTTTCGTTTCCTATTAAGATACTTCAACCTCTTATCAGTGATCTTATTAAATACTTACTGATATTGTATTCAACTCAAGGTTCTTTCAATTTATTAAGGAAAATGAAAATTCAGAATGTGACAAAAAGTTTAATGAAATGATCAAAGAATTTTTCTTTGCATAAACGAATATGCAACGAATTCAAACTATAAGGTTAGAAATATTTTATATTAACGTTTGTGTGCTCAGATCTTCTGAGAATCGTTGCAAATTTTAGACAAAAATTTATTATTGTCCTAACAGAATGTTTCAAGCCTTTTTATTTCTTTCTACACTGTTTTGATATATTATAACATTGACCCAAAGTTTTGGTTTCGAAGTACATATACAGAATGTTAAAAAACAACACTGGTTTTGTATTTTTATCATTCACAGAAAAAATGTTTTAGGTGCTCTTGTTCCTTGGAAAAGAGTGCTTATCAATTTGCCCAAATGTCAGTAATTTTCGAATTTTTGGCTGAAAATGGTCTCAAACGATTTGGTTCGACTCACTGATCAAGAATCCGCGGTCGAAATTGATTCTGTCCGGCCGTCTGTCCGTTAACACGATAACTCTCAAACGAAAGGAGTTAGAGAATTGAAATTTGCAGGGTAGGTTTGGAGCGTAAATATCTCGGACAAGTTCGTTAACAGGCAAAATCCACCAAGCGGTTTCGGAGTTATGCCCATTTTTAGTAAAAATATTTTTTATGAATATTTCCGAAACTGATCACTCGATCTATCTAAAATTTAGCATCAAATTGTAGAACAATGACCTCCATACGCATGCGAAGTTTCGTATTGATCGGGTTGCAGTAAAGTGTGAAAAAAAAATTTTTTTAATTTTTTTTGTTTCTACAATAACTTTCGAATAGAATAAGCTAGGCAGTTTAAATTTCCAGAGTAGGTTTGGGGGATAAACATGCCGGTTAAGTTCTTTATTGGGCAAAATAGGCCGTATCGTTTCAGAGTAACAAAAAAAAATTTTTTTTAACATATAAATTTCAAATTCAATTTTTCTTAAATGCAGTTTCACCATAAAAATCTATTGATATCATTTTCAACTCCAAAAAACTAATATTTTCGGAGATATGATTTTTCGAAATTTCAATAATGAATAGTACTTCTATGTTTTCACAGAATGCTATAATTATTCTATCTATGAATTATTATATGATCTGTGTTCATACTCGAACATGTCATCCTGTTCTATAAGAGAAAGTCAAATTCATTTCAGCTATTCTAATTTGATTTCTTCCATGGTGCAGTTCTCTTTCTCAGATTGCTCATTTAATCTTGATAAATAAACTATTATTTGAATTGAATTTCCTTTTTGATGCAGCTCTATCATAAGAATACATTGATATTATTCCTAACTCTGAGAAACCAATACTTTCGGAGATATTATGATGTGTCAAAGTTTGAACAAGAGCTCCAAAGCTCCTGTCCACAGGGCTTGTTTAACAAGGGGATTTTATTCCTTAAAATCCTTACCTTTTGATGGTGAAAAAAATAGATATTACTATGGCAATTTTTTTCAGAAAATGGTACGAAATAACAGGTAATAAGGTCGAGACCCTCCTAGCGTAAATTCAAAAGTTATAGTTCTTTTTATTACCAACATCTTCGCCAGATTTTTTCCATAGGACTTGTAGTTTTGCCGGAAATCGAGATGAACCTTTTTTGCCCTTAAAAACGCATCCCCTTCCATTTTCCGACCTCAGATCGCCCGTAAATTATTTTTCCTTTGAATTTTTTTATGTTTTCCTACTTTTCCGATGTTTTATCCTATTATTATTTTTTTTGTTTAAAAAATTATCGAACCTGGTATATATCTATCCTGTACAAATAAATATTCACGTGGATCCATCTTCCATTTGATATTTTGGGTGTTACCTCGAAAGATAAACGTTGAGTTCCGAACTTTCTACATCTTCATTTGATAATATGTCTTGTTATAGTAAGATAGCGACTATTTTTATTGGGATCCCTGGTCTACCGTTAAGGTATCTAAGGAATTGTAATTCATATTTCCGTTTCCTTCAGTAGCATAATTAATTCAGATTGCATAAGCCAAAATTTTGTACAAAGTTGACCCAATCCGCATAATTGAGAATGCGAGGAATATGAACCAATTACATAGTAAAGGCCTATCCACACAATCCTCCCACTACTTCGTGATTATGATGAAAAAGTAGATTTCACCAGTTCCTTACGAATTAAACATAATCGTAGTATGGGATTTCTAAATACACCTAGATAAAGTCAAAAGTAAAAAGAATTTAATCTTGTCAATTCAATTTTTCAACTTGCAATTGCGGAATGCAGCCTAAAAGTTGGTAATAAAAATTGGTTCAAGCCCTGTGGACAGGAGCTATTGGGCGCATGTTCATCTTCCTTGTGGCCCGTACTGACCAGTAAAGAAAAAAAGCAGTATCATGTTGAATACCTTAATATTATTCTGGAACACAAATTTTCCATTACAATAATCTTCATCTAGCTTCTATTTAGTATCAATTCCTGTAGAACGTGATCATAATAAGTGTTTTCCATATAATAAAATGTGTTTGAACTTGGTATGTAGGAAATCTGACATCAATTATTGGAATTAATTGATTTGACAAACAGCCGTCAAATGAGGTAAATAGATTTTTGTGACGATTTTCTGTGACCATAGAACGTCAAAACACGCTGGAATGTGAATTTTAAGCAATATCTTCTGGAATTGAGATCGTATCGAACTGAAATTTTGCACACTCGTGTAGAATGCTTGATTTAACGTCGGTACAAATTTTTTTATTAAAAAATTTTCCAACTGCCCGATCCCAACAATACTTAGATAATATTATATCCATAAATTAAGCATTTCATTATTGCATTTCTTGAAATAGGTACCTTTTCAAGTCGATCAACATCGTCCTTCTTTCGACGTCTAAACTATGACTTGATTCTTTATGTTTATGTCTTTGAATTTGTTTTCGGTGGAATTCAAAGAGTTCATAGAATAATCGATGAAAATACTGAGAGAGACCCAGGAAATTTGACACATTTTGTCTTATATCTCCAGAAATTGAAATCGTATAGAGCCAAAATTTTGCACAATGTTGCAAAATACTACAATTGACGTTAGTACAAGTTTTTGTTGCAATCTGATGAATAGTTCACGAAAAAAAAATTTTTTTTTCGAAAAAATTAAAAGAAATATTTTTTTAAAAGTTACCAACATTTCGATCATAACAGAATTTTGCCAAAAGTTGCGCGTTTATATCCTCGAACTGACTACCAAGTTTCGATTCAACATCTTCTCTAGTTCCTGAAATATCAGGGAAATAACCTCAAAATTTGAAATGTCTATAACTTCTAAACCGTCCGGCCGATTTTGCCCGTTAACGAACTTAACCGTTGCATTTTGATCAGAAACCTACCCTGAAAGTTTGAAGTCGATAGGACCTTCGGTGCTCCTGTTATCGTGCCTACGGCCGGAAGGCCAGCCGGCCGGCCGGCCGGACGGCACCCAAAAATCTGACACCGGATTCGTGATCAGGGAGTCCGAATTAGTCTATTAGCCAATTTTCAGCTCGAAATTCGAAAATTACAGACATTTGGACGAAATGATAGGACGATGTTCCCCTAGAACATGCGCCCAAAAATTGGTTCAAGCACTGACGTGAAGTCAGAAGCTTTTGCGCGTATGTTCTATTGTCCATTCTTCTGTATTGGACACCCTTAATCGAATTTACCATGGTAAATTATGTTGTCCATTCTCCTGTATTGGACACTCTTAATTCGAATTTACCATGGTAAATTCGAATTAAGTGTCCAATACGGGAGAATGGACAACATAATTTACCATGGTAAATTCGATTAAGGGTGTCCAATACAGAAGAATGGACAATAGAACATACGCGCAAAAGCTTCTGACTTCACGTCAGTGCTTGAACCAATTTTTTTTTTCGTGATTTTTTTTGAAATTTTCTAGGGGTACGGTAATTAAAAAATTTTTTTTCGTCATTTTTTTCGAATTTTCTAGTGGTACGGTTCTTACAAAATTTTGAACACGTCTTTATGTTGATTTTCTACTACTAGTTACCAAGCTTCAATTCGATCGAATATTTATTTTTTCAGTTATCAAGAAAATAATATTCCAGGTGGGTATAACTCGGAAACCGTTAGACCGATTATGCCCAAAAACGAACTCAACTCTCCCTTTCAGATAAGCAACCTACCCTGAAAATTGCAAGTCCCAATCTCCTTTCGTTCGAAAGTTATCGAGGCAACGGTCACCCATCTACTGAATTCACACAAGAATGCTCCAATCTCCAACAATATTAAACCGATCGTATTAAAACTTGAAACTTAGCGGTAGAGTTCGGTTATGAAGGCTCTTGCAAAATTTCATCAATTTCTAACGATTAGTTACTGATATATAGATTTTTTTTTTTATTTTCAATGATTTATTAAAAATTTTCTACAAATGCTATCCTCACCAAATTTTGCAATCATTTCCGCGTTGGCATTCTACAACTAATAACCATGTTTGAATTCAATCGGTTCAGTACTTTCCGAGTTAATGAGGAACAAAAACCACGAAATTTCAGAAAATTTCAGATGGCTATATCTCTAAAACCGTTTGGCTGATTATGCTCATAAACAAACTGAAATGTCGCGTTCTGGTGCTCATCCTAACCTGAAAATTTCAAGCCGCTATCTCATTCCGTTCTCAAGATATCGTGACAACAAAAATATTTTTTAAAATTTTTTTAAAAATTTTCTAGCCATATGATTCGCACAAAATTTCACAAACGTGCTTAGGTTCATATTCTACAACTATTCACCAAGTTTCAATTCGATCGGATTTATATTGGTTAAAAACAAAATTATTACTCGGAAACCGCTGGGCTGATTATGTCCATTAACGAACTTGTCCGTCGTATTGGGATGCGCCACCTACCCTGAAAATTTCAAGTCGCTAGCTCTTTTCGTTCTCAAGTTATCGTGGCAACGGCCGGACAGAATCAAATTTGACCTCGAATTCTTCATTGGGGAGTCGAACTTAATCGTTTGAGACCATTTTTTTCAAAAAATTCGAAAGTTACAGTTATTTGGGCAAAACTATAACGCGATGTTCCCCAGAACATACGCGCAAAAATTGGTTCAAGCACTGACGTGAAGTCAGGAGCTTTTGCACGTATATTCTATTGTCCATTCTCCTGCATTGGACACTCTTTATCGAATTTACAATGGTAAATTATGTTGTCCATTCTCCTGTATTGGACAATCTTAATTCAAATTTACCATGGTAAATTAAAAGTCAGTGCTTGAACCAATTTTTTTTTTTCATAATTTTTTTTCAAATTTTCTAGCGGTAGGTACGGTCCTTACAAAATTTTCTAGGGGTACGGTTCTTACAAAATTTCAAACACATCTTTATGTTGATTTTCTACTACGAACGAATCTTTATTTTTTGAGTTATCGAGGAAATAATATTCCAGGTGGGTATAACTCGAAAATCATTAGACCGATTATGCCCAAAAACGAACTTAACTCTTTCATTCGGACACGCAACCTACTCTGAAAATTGCAAGTTCCCATCTCCTTTCGTTCGAAAGTTATCGAGACAACGGTACCCATCTACTGAACTCGCATAAGGCTGCTCGAATCTCCCACAATATTTAAACGATCGTGTTAAAACTTGAAACTTGGCAGTATAGTTAGGTTCTAGAAGCTCTTGCATAATTTCAGCAATTTCAGCCGAATAGTTACTGATATATAGAAATTTTTTTTTTAATTTTCAATGATTTTTTTAAAATTTTCTACAAATACTATCCTCACGAATTTTGCAAGAATGTTCGCGTTGGCATTCTACAACTAATAACCATGTTGGAATTCAATCGGTTTTGTATTTTACGAGTTAATGAGGACCAAAAATCAACCAAATTTCAGATGGCTATAACTCTAAAACCGTTTGGCCGATTATGCTCATAAAGAAACTCAAATGTCGCATTCAGATGCACAACCTAACCTGAAATCTTCAAGCCGCTATCTCTTTCCGTTCTCAGGTTATGGTGACAACAAAAATATTTTCTAATATTTTTTTAATAATTTTCTAGCGATACGATTCTTACAAAATTGCACACGCATGCTAATGTTTATATTCTACAACTATTCGCCAAGTTTCAATTCGATCGGATCTATATTGGTTGAAAACAAAATTATTATCGGAAACCATTGACCGATTATGCCCATTAACGGACTTGCCGTCGTATTGAGATGCGCCACCTACCCTGAAAATTTCAAGTCGCTATAGCTCTTTTTGTTCTCAAGTTATCGTGGCAACGGCCGGCCGGACAGAATCAAATTTGACATCGAATTCTTCATTGGGGAGTCGAACCAAATCGTTTGAGACCATTTTCGTCAAAAAATTCGAAAGTTTTGGGCAAAACTATAACGCGATGTTCCCCAGAACATACGCGCAATAAGGAATAGCACTATGTTAAGTATTGCCTACGACTTGATATAGAGGTGATCAAAAATGAGGTTTGCAATTGTATTACAGATTATTCATCAGAAATGATAGCTGAATTCAACTTGTACAAATAAATAAATTATCTTGATTCTACGAACGTAAAATCCCAACCGCACATTGCACAATAAAATGAACGTTTTGTTCTCGCAGCCTAAAAGAATTGGAGATGTGATTCTTTAAATTTCCATTTCCATGGTTGAACTGATGCCTTCAATGAAGAGTTAGGAGGGGCATTTTTGGCAATGGTCAATTTTTGAAACAGGTTTCATGAATGCGATTTAGGTGAAGAACTCTTGAACACCGATTTTTATGTTCCGCCAGGGAGAGCGTGCCCAAATGCCTGTATTTTTGTAATTTTTTGCTGAAAACCTCAAACGATTGGCTTCGATTCACTGATGAATAATCCGGGGTCAAGTCTAATTCTGTACGTCTGGAAGGCCGGCCGACCATCTGTAAGCACGAAAACTCTCGAATGAAATGAGTTATAGAGTTGAAATTTTCAGGGTAATTTTTGGGTAAAAAGCTAGTTAATAGGAAAAATCCGCCAAGTGGATTCGGAGTAATGGACATTTTGAGTTGAAGCTTCGTTTCTGAATATTTCCGCAGTTAGTAATTCGATCTATCTGAAACTGAGCACCAAATTGTAGAATTACGATCTTCATATGCATGCAAAGTTCTGTATTGATATATACTGCCAACTGAGGAAAACAATTTCACAAATTAATTTTTTTTTGCCAATAACTCGAAAAATACTGATCTGATCGAATTAAAAATCCTTACTTAGTTGCAAAAGACCAACGCATAGATGTGTGCAAAATTTTATGAGGGCCACATGACTAGAAATACATCAAAAAATGTTCAACTATTCTGCGTAATATTTTGCTTGCAATTCCAAAGCCACATATCGGATTGAGTATAATTTTGGTACTTTGGTGACCAATAACGACACCTTAGAGCGTGTAAACTCCCATGGAAAAAAGACACTTAGGAGCTTCAAAAAACAAATCTCAATATGAAATTCCAAATACCTACTGGCTTGTTTACAACGAGAAATTCTAATCGCAGATGAGTGAAAGTTTCACATTTTGGTTCATTTCATTTTCTTTCATTTGCGATCGAATAAGTGTAACTATAGTTCGAATATGATATTCGAAATATTAGATAAATTATGAATGCTATGGTTACAACGTGAAATTCTCAGCGGAATGGGTTTTAGTGCACAGCACATGTTAATGAAATGAGGTCAATCAAGATGCAATTTTGCGTATGTACAGGACCGATCAGAAAAGTGTGAGTAGGTACAGAAGCTAATGAAAAAAAAATGGGTTCAAGCCCTGTGGACAGGAGCTTTTGGGCGCATGTTCCTTGTGGCCCGTACTGACCAGTAAAGAAAAAAAGCAGTATCATGTTGAATACCTTAATATTATTCTGGAACACAAATTTTCCATTACAATAATCTTCATCTAGCTTCTATTTAGTATCAATTCCTGTAGAACGTGATCATAATAAGTGTTTTCCATATAATAAAATGTGTTTGAACTTGGTATGTAGGAAATCTGACATCAATTATTGGAATTAATTGATTTGACAAACAGCCGTCAAATGAGGTAAATAGATTTTTGTGACGATTTTCTGTGACCATAAAAAAAATTAAGCATTTCATTATTGCATTTCTTGAAATAGGTACCTTTTCAAGTCGATCAACATCGTCCTTCTTTCGACGTCTAAACTATGACTTGATTCTTTATGTTTATGTCTTTGAATTTGTTTTCGGTGGAATTCAAAGAGTTCATAGAATAATCGATGAAAATACTGAGAGAGATCCCAGGAAATTTGACACATTTTGTCTTATATCTCCAGAAATTGAAATCGTATAGAGCCAAAATTTTGCACAATGTTGCAAAATACTACAATTGACGTTAGTACAAGTTTTTGTTGCAATCTGATGAATAGTTCACGAAAAAAAAATTTTTTTTTCGAAAAAATTAAAAGAAATATTTTCTTAAAAATTACCAACATTTTGATCATAACAGAATTTTGCCAAAAGTTGCGCGTTTATATCCTCGAACTGACTACCAAGTTTCGATTCAACATCTTCTTTAGTTCCTGAAATATCAGGGAAATAACCTCAAAATTTTAAATGTCTATAACTCCTAAACCGTCCGGCCGATTTTGCCCGTTAACGAACTTAACCGTCGCATTTTGATCAGAAACCTACCCTGAAAGTTTGAAGTCGATAGGACCTTCGGTGCTCCTGTTATCGTGCCTACGGCCGGCCGGCCGGCCTGCCGGCCGGCCATACGGCACCCAAAAATCTGACACCGGATTCGTAATCTGGGAGTCCGAATTAGTCTATTAGCCAATTTTCAGCTCGAAATTCGAAAATTACAGACATTTGGACGAAATGATAGGACGATGTTCCCCTAGAACATACGCCCAAAAATGTGGGAAAACAGTGGCTTTGGCGCTCTTGTCAAACTACTAGCGAGTTCGTTCGGTTAGCGATTTATCGAAATGAGAACCCCGCCTCCCGTAGACCAATAATTCGACCTCTTTCGAATTCACTTAGCTGGCGATAAATTCCGAGTACACGTGCTCTAGGCATTTAAACAACAACTAAACATCGAGTTTGGATCTCCTCGAACAGCTGGTTTGTTGTAAAATCTAAAAAATTTGCAAAAAATGACTACAATATACATATGTGTATAAGTAACAAAAAATGTTTACATGAAAAAACCGTCACGATTTTTTTCTCCAAATTTTCCATCATTTAGTTCCTGCTACTATCTTGCTAGATACTATCTATATTGTACCAAAAAAAAAAAATTAATTTAAACAGCTCCTTCTGGGTGTTGCAGTTTCTTTATCAGTTAGTATAATTTCGACTGCTACCGCGAAATACATTGCAGACCTGTATGTAACTATTTTCAAAGATCATCCCACCATTTTACTGCAGGTTTCACATCTCAAATAATTTGTGCGACACACGAAACCTGTTATTCCGCAATATTTTTTCAGTACACCAGACAAGAGTCCAGGATGGAGATTCTGGAAAAGAAGAAGATACGTTGTAGCATTCATGGCCTTCCTAGGATTCTTTAACGTATACGCCCTGAGGGCGAACTTAAGTATAGCCATAGTGGTAATGACTGAAAACAAACCTGTATTGATTGGTAATGAAACTGTATATGTACGATAGTTGCAACATTTTTTTCCTCTTTCAACACTGCAAATATTTCAGATGAGAGAATTCGATTGGGACTCCAAGCTACAAGGCTACGTCCTTAGTTCATTTTTCTATGGATATATCACGACACAATTGCTAGGTGGTTGGTTGGCCATGAAAATTGGAGGTCAGAGATTGTTTGGAGTCGGAGTAGGAGCTACGGCCTTCATGACCCTCATCTCACCATTTGTGGCGAATACATCAGTGTACCTGCTCATCGCTTTGAGGGTCCTGGAGGGAATATTTGAGGTATTAAATTAGAAAACTTGTTGATTCCAGAACAACACAATATCTATTTCGACCAAATCAACAAGTCCAGAGCGTTCCTGCCAATAGGGTCCTTCATAATGGCTTCGTATAATTAATATACTTATGCATATATTTCACAAGTCAAATAGACCCCAGGGGGTTCATTGATTTACCGAGAAAGCAAGAGCAGACGCGTTTCTGGCTTCTTGGCCTTCATCAGTACTCTGTAGCTTCTCAACAAATTCAACTAAACTGACCCGGGTTAATTCTCTCAGAGCCGGCTTGGTCGATCATACCTAATCGCCCACGCCACCTATGTGACAAAACACGGAAATCAGCCTTTCCCCACCAGTGAATATTTGAAGCGTGAAATCATATGCCACCATTCGCTCGATATTAATCGATAAACGAGTCCCGCAGAGCTCAGGGGCTCTATTCTCGACCATTCGCAATTTGCACGATCGTGCGCATCTCTATAGTAATATATAGCATATGCGACCGATCGTTAAAATTGCGAATGGTCGAGAATAGACCCCCTGACACAGTATCGAGCGAATGGTGGCATATGATTTCACGCTTCAAATATTCACTGGTGGGGAAAGGCTGATTTCCGTGTGGTGGCGTGGGCGATTAGGTATGATCGGCCAAGCCGGCTCTGAGAGGCTTAACCCGGGTCAGTTTAGTTGAATTTGTTGAGAAGCTACAGAGTACTGATGAAGGCAAAGAAGCCAGAAACGCGTCTGCTCTTGCTTTCTCGGCAAATCAATGAACCCCCTGGGGTCTATTTGACTTGTGAAATATATGCATAAGTATTTTAATTATACGGAGCCATTATGAAGGACCCTATAGGCAGGAACGCTCTGGACTTGTTGATTTACTAACAGCGGTATCGCCATTTTTCATTATTATCTATTTCGACGGTTGATGATCAAATTAAATATGTTTAAAACGATGGATCCAATAGGATATTGAAGGGAAATTGGTATTCATAAGTTACCCAGACATATTCGATTTCTGAGTCGGCATGTCACAGATGATGGGATGTGGTCAGGGGATGCTTTTGTCATGTTTAATTCTGATATCGACAATCGATGACAATCGAAATTAGGGTTTCACACGAGACGAGAGTAGGCAAGAATATAAAGTGTCTCGTCTCGGTCTCGCCAATTCCCAAGAAATTAAGTCTCATTTAAGTCTCGGTCTCGTCTCGTTAAATTCTGTATATCGATAAAAAATATTATAATATATAAACGAAATGGTATACAATTATGAATAATTTTGTACAGCTATATCTATTACGCTCTTATACAAAAATATTTGTACATGTACATATTTTTTTAAATTTTAAACACTGTTAATTCCATCTTTTAAATTACTCGATCGTCAAGAATTCAAACAGAATCACGCTTGCATCACATCATCTGTCAATGATGTACGTGTTTTTGCCATGATCATACCTGCTGTGGAAAATAATCTTTCAACAGGTACGGATGTAGCCATTGATAAATCATCGGCCATCTTGGAAAGTGTAGGAATTTTTTCATGCACTTTCCACTACTCTAAATTACGATTTTTATTCATATTTGCTCTCTCTTGGGATTCAGGGTAACAAAAATTGTCCGTTAAGTATTGAGTTCATAATGGGATCAGTTTTTAGGGTTGTGAATTCTATTTTTTCTTGAAAAATAATCTCAATCATCGCAAGGTTTTTAAAAAAGCGTGTATTTCTAGAACGACCGATGTATAATATAGACAAAATATATCGGTAATTATATTGGAAACTCTTCATATTCAATTGTTTTCTGTGGGTGTTGAAGAAGGTCGAATAGTATATAAGAAAAGTTTACTGTATGTATCAGTAGTAAATAAGACGAACTTCCAGGGAGAATTTTTCGAGCCAAAGAAACCCTTTCAATAATGTACACGTTTATTACTCAGTAGTTATAGACACATATACTCAACCGAGAGTAAAAAATTGGTTCAAGCCCTGTTGATAGGAGCTTTTTGGCGCTCTTGTTCAAACAGACAAATTATATCTCCGAAAGTATTGGTTTCTCAGAGTTGGGAATTATATCAATGGATTCTTATGATAGAGCAGCACCATGAAAGAAATTAAATTTGAAAAAAGTGTCGTTTAAAAAAAATGTTTCAAAAATTATCATTTAAACAAGAGCGCCAAAAAAGAGCAATCTACAATGCTTCAAAAATTGTCAATAAATTTATTCATCAAGATTAAATGAGCAATCTGCAATCATTCAACCTCGTGGAATGGGTTGTTGCAACTTACACTCGGTGCATAGTTTTCACAACTCGAAATACCTAAGGAAAGTATCATCGAAATGTCTAGAGCAAGGCTGGAGACAATCATAGCAGATTGTCCATTTATTCCTGATATTTGAGTAGGTAGAGGCTTACGAAAAAATTATTTTAATAGTTCAAAATATATTAACTAGCAACATTATGAAAATAATGTATATAGGAACATGTCTTACTACTTAATAAAAATATAGTAAAATGTAATATTAACCTCAACGAACAGTAATTTTTTTTTATGATTCCATTAAGTTCTTCTTTCCTATTGCCTTCATAAGCTACATCATTAAAATGATCCAATTCTAAATCTCCTGAATCATCATCCCGAATTTTTACTTAAATTATTCAATATGCAACCAGTCAATGTTATTTTCGGTTTCAAAACAGTCTTGTATATATTCACAAATTCAAGAATCGGATACTTGTTTTCAAACTACCAATTGACGTGACTCTAATAGCTAGATAGATGACATTTATGAACAGTGAACACAGACAGTGAATACATAGAACTATGATGTATTATTGAAATTTTGAAAAATCATATCTCCGAAATTATTAGCTTGTTAGAGTTGAAAATTATATCATTGGATTCTTATGGTAAAATAGCATCTTAAAAAAAATTGAATTCAAAAGTTGTAATGTAAAAAAAATATTTTTTTTTTAGTTACTCCGAAACCGATTTTGCCCAATAACGAACTTAACCGAGATATTTATCCCTCGAACCTACTATGAAAATATAAATTGTCTAGCTTGTTCCGTTCGAGAGTTATCGTTTTAAGCTAAAAATTCGATAATTACAGACATTTGGGCAAATTGATAAGCACTCTGTTCCTTGAAACAAGAGTGCCAAAAATGGATCTTGAGATAACACATTCAAGCTTAAAATATAAAAACCTGCAAGAATAGATATTTATAATAAGAGATACGTTAATATAAGAAGTTATAAGAACAGTTAACAAGTTGAAATAAAAATGTGAAATGTTTCAATTTACAATAAAATATTTCACAGATAGTTACAAGAGTTGATATTTTGTAAAATATATTGATCTCTATGTAGACCTTTTCTAATTTTTCCAATGAATACCTTCACCAAAAAAATATTACGAGACCAAAAACGAGACTCTCGGGTTGCGCTGTATGTGGTCTCGGTATAGCCCATAATATTTTTCAAAACGTCTCGTCTCGTCTCGCTTTTCCGAGACGAGAACGAGACGAGACGAGAAAAATCTCGTTCTCGTGTGAAACCCCAATCGAAATGTGAAATGTCCATTGTTCATGAAGAGGGTACAGATATTTGCACTCATGATGGGCCATGCATTAAAATATGCAGCGTTATTATGTTGTTTCAGGGTGTTACATATCCGTGCATACAAGCTGTATGGTCCCAATGGGCACCGCCACTAGAAAGAAGTAGACTAGCAACTTTTGCTTTCACTGGTTCCTATTTAGGTACTGTAGTTTCCATGCCAGTTTGTGCCTTACTTTCAGAATGGCTTGGATGGCCCAGTATCTTCTACGTTTTTGGTGAGTTCAAGCAGGTTTTTTAAATTTTGCATAATATTATGATTGCTAGAAATATCGACAAATTCATAAATGCTGATCAAAAAATGATCGGGTTTGTAGTCATAAGTCAATAGTTGATTTAGTTGAATTGATTACTGAACCGTAATATTTTTTGGTATATCCTTCAGGAGTCATCGGGCTCATATGGTTCACGATGTGGAATATCTTGTTGTATGAGAGACCCACAAAGGATCCTAAAATCTCCAAGGAGGAATTGAAGTATATAACAGAATCTCTAGGAACTACAGAAAAGAAAAAGGTTATCCATCCTTGGAGAAGTATTCTCACTTCAGTCCCTGTCTGGGCAATCATAGCAGCCAACTTCAGCGAAAATTGGGGATTTTATACATTTTTGACGCAACTACCAAAATACATGAAAGGTGAGTATTTTTATTATTTTATGATTAGAACTAGTCTAGTCAACCAGTGCCTTTTAGGTCAAAAATTTTTTGAGTCCTCCGAAAATTATGATTGAGGTGTCATTCGATTCGGAATGGCATGTAGATATTTTTTGACAAAATTCAAGGGCCACTCGCAAAAACTGCGAAAGTTATAAACAATTAAGTGAAAAAAAAGGTGGGTTTGATTTTTTACATTTATCTCAAAAACTATTCGATAGTTTTTTTTCAATATCAAAGACCAAGATAAATAATGATTTAAAAAAATTTATTCCCTAATATTAATTACAAGTGGCAGAAAAATTAACAAATCTGTTATTAAGCCATAAATTTACTTTTTTTAAGAGACTTTTTTTTTTAAATCATAATTTTCATCAAAGATTATGTTTCCAAAAGAAGAATATTCAATAATTTTATAAACAACGAAATTTTTCGAACAATAATAATAGATAGAAATTATTAAAAATCATGCTTCTGATCATGAGAAAACGGATCAATAGTGATATTATAGAAAAAATGTTTTTTCAATGTTTAATTAAGCTTTATAATTTTAAACCTAAATAAATTGTTAATAAAAGCGAAAATTAACAATTTTTTTAATTTTTCCAACGGGAATCTATTCTAAGGCCTTTGAAAAATAGCTCCACGAAAGGAAAAAATTCTCATATTAATAGTTTAACAATTATCGCATTTGCAATGTTAATAGTCGTGCTACAAAAAATTGTTAATTAACTAATGGATAACTAAGTAATCATTAAAGGATACTGTGGGAGGTATACTCATTATTGAAAAGTTTTTTTTTCTGGTTTTTCTCTCCCAGAAAAAAACCTTTCAATAATAGATAACTAATTGAAAAATCGAGATAAAAATCTTTGGACCATGGATTTTTGCTCTTTGATCTATCCTGTAGTTTAAATAATTTATATAATAATATAATAATTTTATAATATAATATATAATATATAATAATAATATTAATAATTTTATTCATTAAAGGTCCGAAGGAAAAATTTGGAGAATATTTATCATAGTTTTTTTTATTTTAACTCCTGTATCTCTTTACCTGAGCTGGATTTGGGAAAATGGTAAATGAGAACAGTGTTATATTTGAAGAGAGGGTTCTATGATTGAAATTAATGTACTTGAAAAATCTCCCCGTATAATTGTTTCAGAAAATTTTGGTTTGAAATTTCGTAGAATTAATTAAGAACTATTGATAGCATTTTCCGTGATGCAAACAATGATAATATTCCACCTTGTTCTTTTCCAGGGTCCTACGATATTTACTTATTCTAAATCTAGTTTGCAATTCCTATCATCTCCGTAAATTGTTATCTCGATCGATATAATGGAACCGGATCTTTGTACACATGAAACGTGGAAAGCAATTCATTGTATCGTCGATCACTTTTGATTTATCGCTTTCGTTGTTACGTCTAAATGTCTTGCATGAAATATAAATCACCATTTACTCATGCAATTAACCATATTGTTGCTACGGCACCCACCTCAAGAATCATCTTTATATATATTTGCTGTAGGATAGACAGGAAAGAATTCATTATTTTATAGCGGATGAGTCGATTTTGAGAACTCTTTTTGGCGCTCTTGTTCCTCGGAACAGAGTGCTTATCAATTTGACAAAATGTCTGGAATTTTCCAATTTTTGGCTGAAAATGGCCTTAAACGATTTGGTTCGACTCAATGATCAAGAAGTCGTGGTCGAAATCGATTCTGTCCGGCCGGCCAACCTTTAACGCGATAACTCTCGAACGGAATGAGCTAGACAATTGAAATTTTCCGAGTAGGTTTGGGACATAAAAATCTCAGTTATTTTCGTTATTGTCCAGTTTGAAATATAAACGTCATTAATGTCAAACGAAACTGAAAGTGTATTTCTGAAGAGTTTGGTTGATGCAACCATGTAACAATTTGAAATTTAGATTCGTAGAGTTTTTTGGTTAGTGCTTCGAAAATGAATGATGCAAGGAAGTCGAGCATAATTTACGAGTCATTCTCTAATTATGGGAGATTTAGAACGGAATTTCCAACTAATGTACAGATAGTTATTCCTTAGGAACACTATTTAAGATTTCCTACATGAGTATTCTGGTTTGAGTTCTCTCTGGACTGATTACATTAGATTTGTTTCATAAATAAAACTGGCTATTTAATTTACTCAATTCTTCAGAATGACTCCTGATAGGTTGGAAACACTTGTAGACAAAATTGGACCGTCATATAAAGATAAGATGCAAAGGAATCTTAATTTTTTTCATGTTGTAGTTCTACCATAAAACTCCATTGATATAATTCCCAACTCTGAGAAACCATCACTTTCGGAGATATGATTTGTCAAAGATTGAACAAGAGCGCCAAAGCTCCTGTCCACAGGGCTTTCCCACTTTTTTTTTAGATAGTATTCGAGAAACTGTCCTGGTATCCATTTATATTGTATTTGCCCTATCCATAGCCCAATACGATTACAAATAAGGGACCGAACAAATAATTTTTGGCACGCTGTTCAAGAGAGCAGAGTGCCTATCAATTGTTCCGAAATATGTCTGTTATTTTCGAATTTTTGGCAGAGAATGGTCTCAAACGATTAGCTACGACTCTCTTATCAAGAAAATGTGCATTTGAAATTTGATTTCTTCAGAAAAATATTAAGTGTTATATATTTTTGAAATGAATATTTCCAGCTCAATCGAAACATGCAAAAATATACGTGGTGTCCCATATGAAAAAAAAATTTTCATGCCGAGATCAGATAAAATATCAGTTTCGAGAAAATTTAATTAACCTCATTGAATTCTACGTCAAAACTGGCTACAATAATGTTTTTACAGAAATGGAAAATTTTCAACAGAGGAAAAGTTACAGCAATATTTCGAAAATGCACATTTTCGAAAAAACATCCTGTAACTATGTAACGGTGATGGATAACGACATGTAGTTTTCACCTATGAGTTTCTCATGAAAATTGGCCCTCAGACACCGACATCAGTTTTCGTCTATCTAGTACAGAAATAGGACTTTCTCTATTTCAGTATCGTAATGAGGCCATTCCAGCACTAAAAACAGTGCTGGAATGAACTCATTCCCTCATTGTTTCTAGTTATATTTTTCGTTTTGTGGTAGCCAGCACTGACATTCGATCCTATATCAAATTTCAACAGACGTCAATCATCAATATAATATAATCTGGATATAGTAAAATAATTGTTGAGAGGAAAAGTTTTATTTTCATAAAAAAAATAAGGTACTAGATATTTCCTTCTTGCTAATTTAGAATAATTTATGCTATTAGGAAACTGTTTTAAATCTGATCTCCATGCCCTACGTACAATTCAAATTCAAATTCCGTAATCTGTCAACTTTCGTAACAGTAACACCAACTACTAAGATACAATACAAAAGTCACTAGGATGTATAATCCGAATTTTTCATTAAATTTCAACAGTATTTTACAAAACTTGCCTGAAATAGAGAAATTATCGTCTAATACTCGTTGCAGAAGGCAATTCCAACACTCATGCGTTCGAAAACTCGCTCCTTCGTGGCTCGTTTTCGAATTTCGCATTCGTGTTTGAATTGGAGCCCATTCTGCAATTTGTTTTAGAATATACCATTCCCTTCAAAAATGTAAAAAGTTGGCCACCGAGTACATGATTAAACATGTAGCAACTTGAAGTTTTTGTTATTTGTAGTTCTGATAGAATCTTATTACATATTTTGATCTGTAATTGGTCAGATTACAAGGTAATTTTTTTCAAATAATTCCGGACTATAGGGGGTCTTAGGCAGTACTCTATAATCCGACAAATTCGATAGTCCGACACTGCCTTGCAAAACGTCGGACTACCGGGTGTCCGCTGTATATTTATTATATTAACATTATAATTCCATTAAATGCTTTATTTTTCAGACATCCTGGAGTTCGATATAGCACACACTGGTTTCATGACAGCACTGCCGTACTTGGTTATGTCCATAATGCTTCTTCTATCTGGCCATATCGCCGATTGGTTTTTGGTGAAAAAAATTCTGACTGTTTCACAAGTTCGGAAACTTTTCAATTGTGGAGCTTTCATTTCCCAATCGATATTCTTGATAGGGGCATCTTACGCCAAGACGGCTACTATGGGAATGATATGCCTGATATTTGCAGCTGGCTTAGGATCATTTTCATTGGCTGGATTCAGGTAAAATGCAATAATGAAGACTACAAAAGTAACTACACTCTTGTCTACTACAGTTTTTATCGTCTGACATATGTTTCGGAAACGAAGTTTCCATCTTCGAGGGCGAAGCGTTATTAAAGCATGCAATCAATTTCTACATTCCAGTACGGGTTGACATTATACCCTTATTGAATGGTTTCTTTTTGGTTTTTCTCTCCAAGAGTCTGAGAAATATCTATAAAATGAAAAATTAATTATTTTGTGATTTGCTTCTGCGTAAGAAACACAAGTTATCTGTCAGAAGCAATTAATCGAACAATGTTGCCTAACAAATAACAACGAAACAACATCAACGAATAAACAACTATATCGTAACGTTTCGGAGTCTATATCAGACTCCTTCGTCAGACGCTTAACGAAAAATCTTTAGAATTAGTTTGTTGATCGTTATTCTGAGATTCGAGAATTGTCACATTGACAGTATTTGAAAATAAGAGCTAACAAAGTTTTACTTTGTATAAAAATTTCCAAGTTCCACCTCCTTTTTCAATAAGTTCAGCCAAATAAGGTCAGTACCAATTGAGCAATTTGCAAAATTGCTCAATTGATGGTTCAATAAAATACAAGTTGACTCCTTAAGTTTCCTTTTAATATAATCAGTTTCTGTCATTAGAATCTTTGTATTACTCCAATCCATCATGTGATCTCCTTGGATTATACATACATATTCTGCTATTTTTGATTTCTGTATGTCTCTATTTCTCAAGTTATTCTTATGCTCTGACTTTCTTACTTATAGTGGTCTTGATGTTTCTCCTGTGTATAATTTAGCACAAATACAAGGAATATTATATACACAGTTTTTTTATTTTTGTTTTTGATTAATGGCTTTTGTCTTCGTTAATAAAGACCTAATATCATTTTGTGTTTTGAAGACGGTTCTTATATTGAACTTAGAACCGATTCTTCTGATTTTTTCAGAAAGGTCACGAACATAAGGGATCACATTAAGCAGAATGCCGAAACGTTACGATATAGTTGTTTCTTCGTTGATGTTGTTTCGTTGTTATTTGTTAGGCAACATTGTTCGATTGATTGCTTCTGACAAATATCTTGTGTTTCTTACGCAGTAGCAAATTATAAAATAATAATTTTTTTATTTTATAGATATTTTCAGAGTTTGGGAGAGAAAACCCAGAATGAAACCATTCAATGATGAAGATACCTCCACAGTATCCTTTAATGATTACTTATTATACCCTTAGTTATAAACCAATTATTGAGAATAATGGGTTGTTAATAGGGTTTATATCAGTATTGAGTAAAATATCCCTTCCCTTATACTATTATTATTATATATTATAATTTGACGGAATTTTCTGAAATTGAGTAGCGAGTTGTTAAAACGTGATTTGCAACCGCAGATTTATCGATGTTGTTGTTCCGAATGTGTCCCGTATGCTCTTTATACCGTGTGAGAATGTTTCTGGTTGTTTGCCCGACGTAACACTGGTTGCAATCTAAACATTTAATTTCATATATACCCGATTTTAACATGTGCGGAGTATTATCGAATGTATTTCCTATTAGTTGTTTAATTTTCGTGGAAGTTTTGAAAGCCAGTTTTACATTAACCTTTTTAAAAATATTCTGGAGTTTGTTGTTTTTTTTTCGGATGGAACGTGAAAGCGTGGAAACCTTTTACCGTTTTCATTTCTTTCGTTAGGGTTATGTTACTGAAGAGATTTTTATCTTTATGTTTGTTGATAATTTTCTGAACTAATTGATCACTATGTCAGATGACTGTAGTGGACAAGAGTGTAGTTACTTTTGTAGTGTTCATAATAGGTCCACAGTGAACTCAAAATAAAATATGCAATTATGAAGATTTGTGTAAAGTTGGACGTGTTATCACAAATCATGAAATTATTTGAATATGTATCATCATAACAAAGATCAATTTTCAGTGTTAATTATTTGGACATTGCTCCACAACATGCTAGTGTCCTTATGGGAATAGGAAATACTATCGGATCTATTCCAGGAATTGTGAGTCCGATCTTATCAGGTTATGTTGTAACAACCCCTGTGAGTATTGAAATTATAAATTATTCTATTCATTAATCAATTTAACTTCTGCCCCAAATGTCTACCCATTAAAATTATCAAATCTGAAGGAAAATCTTACAAAACAACTGAATATAAAATCCGGATCTTGCAGCAAGTTTCGAGAATTTCTCTCCCATTTTCACCGTCTTTTTTCAACCGAGTACTAGATTTCAATTCGGTTTTTTTCGAAATATTGGGGAGATAAAATGCGACATCAAAGTTTGTGCTTGATTTCAGCGCAATCTGACAGATACTTTCAGAAATCTAAAATATTGGAGGAAAATTTTTTATTGGCGCTCTTGTTCCTCGGAACAGAGTACTTATCAATTTGCCTAAATGTCTGTAATTTTCGAATTTTTGGCTGAAAATGGTCTTAAACGATTTGGTTCGAATCACTGATCAAGAATCCATGGTAAAAATCGATTCTCTCCGGCCGTCCGTCCGGCCGTTGACACGATAACTCTCGAAGGGAATGAGCTAGACAGTTGAAATTTTCAGAGTAGGTTTATGAGATAAATATCTCAGTTGAGTTCATTATTGGGCAAAATCGGCCAGGCGGTTTCGTCGTAACAAAGAATGAAAATTTTTTTACATTACAAATTTTAAATTCATTTTTTTTAAGATGCAGTTTCATCATAAGAATCCATCGATGTAATTCTTAACTCTAACAAACTAATACTTTCGGAGATATGATTTTTCAAAATTTCAATAATTATTCTCAATTCTATATGATTTCATAGAATACTCTAATTATAATTTCCTGATGTATAGAAATCCAACATGAGATGAGTCATAGACCTACGTTTTGAATTTAATTACGAAAATTCTTGAGAATTGACGCACGGAAGCCAAATTGAGAAAGTGGAAAATCTCTGTGGACAGGAGCTTTGGCGCTCTGCTTCAAACATTGACAAATCATAACTCCGTATTGGTTTCTCCGAGTTGGGAATGATATCAATGGATTGTTATTTAATTTATTTTATTTTATGATGCAGTTTTATCATAAGATTCCATTGATATCATTCCCGACTCTGAGAAACCAATACTTTCGGAGATTTAATTTGTCAAAGTTTGAACAAGAGCGCCAAAGCTCCTGTCCATAGGGCTTTCCCACTTTTTTTGTTCTAGCGCGTTAGCATTCTGCAACTAATTACCAAGTTTCAATTCAATGGATATAAGTCCTTAGCCGTTTGGCCTTATTTGTGAACATTTTTACCAAAAAATTCGAAAATTACAGACAATTGAGGCAAAATCATAACATGCGCGCAAAATCTTTATATAACCGACCTGATAAATAAGTCATCAATTCTGTCTATTGAAGTATTCTGTATATTCATATTTATGTATGGAATAATAAATATATATGAGTATATTCATGGAAGTGAGATTTTGTGATCAATTTTTGTATGTGCCCAGATAGTGTGTAATACCTTCCATCTCTTTTTTTCAGACAAGAGGTGAATGGCAGGTGGTCTTCTTTATAAGTGCGGGTGTATATTTGTCAGGCTGTATACTATATGGATTATTTGCCACAGGTGAATTACAACCATGGGCTATGTCATCTGAAACCCATAAAACTAACTCTGAACCCAAAATGGAAAAAGGAAAGAATGGAATTGAGAATAAGGCATTTCAATCTCATTTATGATATAATGTAATTCTGAAAAAACAGATTGAAAATAGTGCAATAAGAATGTATATACTCGGTAGATTAAATGTGTTATTATTATTATTCGATATCTAATATTTAAACTCGAATGGGATGAATTGGGTATTCGATGTAGAATACTGTAATTTTTCTTGCATGATGCGCCATCTGTCCGTTAATGTTACATAGCGAAGGTTGAAAATGAAGGACACTCGTCTGATGGCGAGGTGTTCTGTAACAGATTTCGATAATTAGCTCATAGAGGGCAGCACCAAGACCGATTTCAATTCATGTTCGAAACTTTGGAGAAATATTCAGTGAAGGTTTCGTTACGGTTTTTCTTACATTTGAAGAACACCACAATAGATATCAAAATCAAAGATATTAGTATAAATAGTTTTGGATTTTTTTTAAATTTTAGTTCGTTAAATTGGAATTATTTAGAAAATTTACCATTTTCGCCCATTTTTTTAAGATGCAGTTCCATCATAAGAATCCATTGATTTCATTCTCAACTCTAACAAACAAATACTTTCGGAGATATGATTTTTCAAAATTTCAATAATTATTCTCTATTATATAATATGATTTCATTGAATACTCTAATGATTCACAAAATATTTCGCTCAATACACTGCAAGATAGAAATACTACGGAAATTTATTTTATATTTTTTTTCTTAAGAAAACCTCAAATATAAAAAAGGGGTGAAGCCCTGTGTCAGGAGCTTTGGCAATCTTGACTTGACTTGAGTTGGGAATGATATCAATGGATTATTATGATAGAACTGCACCATAAAAGAAATTAAATTCAAATAATAGTTTATTTATCAAGATTAAATGAGCAATCTGCAATGATTTAACCTCGTTTAATGGGTTGTTGTAACTTACACTCGGTGCATAGTTTTCATAACTCGGAATACCTAAGGAAAGTATCATCGAAATGTCTAGAGCAAGGCTGGAGACAATCATAGCAGATTGTACATTTATTCCTGATATTTGAATAGGTAGGTATAGGCTGACGAACAAATAATTTTAATAGTTCAAAATATATTAATAAAATACAATCCTCTTTTCATAATTTAATTGTTCATACCACTAACACATTCATTCTATATGATGAACCTTAACTCAAGAGAGAATATTTGATACACAAATGTAGATATTTCATTATTTTTTTGCTAGCAACATTATGAAAATACTGTATATATGAACACGTCTCACTACTTAAGGAAGTAAAAGGTAATATTAACCTCGGTGGTCAACGAACAGTAATTTATTTTGATGATTCCATTATGTTGTTTTTTCATATTGCCTTCATAAACTACTTCATCAAAATGATCGAATTCTAAATCTTCCGAAACATCATCCCCAATAGTTGCACAATTATTCAATATGTAAAAAGTCAATATTTTTTGGTATCAAAACAGTCTTGTATATATTCACAAATTCAAGATGCGGAATCTTGTTTTCCAGCGCAAAATATTTCCTAAGTACGAATTAAATAAACAAACTAGAACAGAAACAAGAGTGCCAATAAATATGACGTCTCTTATAGGTAGATAAGATGACATGAATGAACAGTGAACACAGATGGAACACAGACAGATAGAATTTGCATTCTGTGAAAACATAGAAGTACGATGTATTATTGAAATGTTGTAAAATCATCTCCGAAATTATTAGCTTGTAAGAGTTGAAAATGATATCAATGGATTATTATGGTGGAACTGCATCTTAAGAAAAATTGAATCCAAAAGTTTTTTTTTCCTTACTCCTAAACACCCTCAGGACATTTTGCCCAATAACGAACCTAACCGAGATATTTATCTCCCAAACCTACTCTGAAAAATTCAACTGTCTAGCTCATTCCGTTCGAGAGTTATCGTGTCTACGGCCGGACCACCCGGACGGAATAAATTCTGACCACGGATTCTTGATCAGTGAGTCGAACCAAATTGTTCAAGACCATTTTCATCCAAAAATTCGAAAATTACAGACATTTGGGCAAATTAATAAGCTGTTCCGAGGAACAAGAGTGCCAAAAAAGAAACATCTGTTGCAACAAATTCAGGTTATTGTTGATGAAGAATTCTTGATAATGTTTTTCTATTTCATGGATTTTTTGGTCAAATTTACTTGTGAATGTAAATGTTGCAATAGAATTAATCAAAGTTGTTATTTAAATTTCAATATGTGTTTATTCGAAAACAAACCGTAAATCCATTGTAGATTATTCTCGAAAATGTGGGTGGTGAAATTTGTTATTGACTATCCATTTCCAGAAAAATCAGTTCGTTATTTAAATGTTATTATTCTTTCATATTGAAACTTGAAAATTTTTCTGAAAGTTAAATTTATTTATTAATTTTTTGCAATAAATGCACAACCCCTAAAGTGATGATTCACTAGATGAGGCCCCTCAGAAACCCTCTTCACCCCCCTTCGAACCAACTCCTATCAGAAATTACATCCGTCGATATTTTGTTTGAATTCTGCGCCCACAGAGATCAAGAAAGAAGACAGAAAACTACAACATAATACAGGGAATTCTTTCTCGCAATAGACCACATTAGTTAGGCTAGGCGAGAAATTTGAATTACGATCCATCCGTGGATCCGAGCACTGAAGTCCCCATGCATTTAGTATGGACCTAAAATTTACGCGAATTTCTCGCATGTTTTTAGTAACTTTGGCTAATTTCTTAAGATTTATTTTGGTTGAAATAGATTCTGTGAACCTTTCTCAACCATCTAGAATCAAGTTTTCATAACAGAATTGTATATTTCCAAAATAATTAATAAATATAAAAGTGTTCACCAAATTCGATTGACACGTATGTCTTAGCTCACTCGAAATCAGTCGAAAATAATAACATAACCCTAAGTCGGCCTTGTAATGACGCACAACAGAAGTCATCTACGACATACGGAAATCTTTCGAACTAGAATGGTTTCAATTTTGATTTAAGAATAAATAGAGGTAGATTTTAATGTGGAAATAACATGAAAACATGCACTAATGATGAAGGTACCCAATACTTGTTGTCTCTGTACTAACAGTCTCTTTTAAATAGGGTGATTTCATCTCAAAGTTGAAATTCCTTGTTAAAAAATTTGAATATGGATCTCCCGCCAAGCGAATGATTCTAACCTAACTAATGTGGTCTATATAGGGATACCTCAGTCATAATCATATTCGTTAGAAAAATATATTTCTTTCTCGAAGAAAAACGGTTCATTCACTGTACATAACTTGTTATTCAATAAAAATATAATTTTCATAATGAATTTCAATAAAAATAATAATTTTTATTATTTCAGAATAATTAACCAAAAGTTCACGGATAAATTAATAATTTCATGTAGAAATCTCTTGATTAAGATCATAAGGACTCTTGGACCTAGAATTATTTGCAGGTGGTATCACAGACAATAAAAACCCATTTCCTTAGGGAGCCGAATCGTCAGTTCAAAGTGTGGAATAAGTTTGAATTCTCGGAAACACAGGTAGGTAAGACTATATTTTAATCTGTCAAAACTAGTATACATCTTATATTAAAAAGGAATATTTCGCAGACCTTTCTCTTTCCGAGGATTATTACCTAAACCAGTCACGGGTAGTAATAATTCCTTAAAAAATTTAAACCTTCTACTGTTTCGGCAGAACGCCATTTGACGCGAGTCTTACCCCCCGTGGCTGAGAGCTGGCCAACTAGACATTGATTAATCGAGGTATATTCCGATCTCGAAGAACTGAAACACAAATTGTTGGACAAACGTTCTCGAAAGATACAAAAGGTAAGCTTCAAGTGATTTCACGGGAATTATGGATGTGATTGATTTTCGAACTGGTCATGATGATGCAGCAGAACTCTCCCAACGTGTTATTTCACGCTCAACCACTTTAGGTATATTTTCCTTCTTGGATATCGATTGATGGGGTTGTATCCATAATTTATCGTGTCATTTAAACATTTTTTTCGAATTTCGAAGCATTATCCAGTCTTCACTTTCACTTATTCAAGTTTGAGTTCAGTATTGACTGATTATGAATACTACATTAGTAACTATACTGATATGAATTCTATTACTTGGGCAGAGCTGTGCCGAGCACTGAAGAAAAGTGCTTCAAGCATTAAGCACTCCATAAAAATTAGTGACCGACCGATAGTTCGTTTCGGTTTCGGTATCGGCCAGTTTCGGCCAAAAAATCTAGTTTCGGCCTTAGTTTCGGTTTCGGCCCAAAATGGCCGAAACTTTCGGCCGGGCCGAAACTTGACTGTTCGTGAATTGTCCGGGTCGTTTGGCCAGGAGTTATAAGGAGACATAATTGTCGTACAAGTTATTGTAATCTATCTTTGTTAAGACTGAGAAATCATGAGAATTCACTTTAATGATTATTGATTAGATTACATAGGGTGATTCCAAATAAGACGTGAAACTGGGAGGAGGAGTTAGTATGACTCATTAGCTGTTTTTTAATCCATATTTATTATTAACCGAGAATCAACAGTTTTTGGAGTTCGGGTGATTTTTGAAAGATTTCTGAACTTAGTTCATATTTCGTAAATTTTTTCTACGTTGAGCAAATTTGATGATAATTTTGGTTTATTTTTATCAGAAAAGGATATTATATGTAGGGTAAAAGCAAAACTATGCTGTATAATAGGTTGAAAAAGAATAAGTATAATTTTAATGTGGTAGGTATATGAAAAAATGAAAAATCAATTTCTAGTGTCAATTTATCTACAACTTTCGAATTTCACAATTTAGTATGTCAAGATTATTTTAAAACTTGTCTACTTCGTTCTTCATTCTCTGAAAGATTTCGTTAGATTGCTTAACTAGTTTCGTTTCAGCAGATTTTTTATAAGCAGACTCTTGAATGTCCGGTATATAAAATAGTGAATGTGTATCAAAAGACAGCGTGAGTAAATTTCAGGCGGAAAATAACAACTGAAGAAAGACTTGCTTATGGAATGGTGGAACATAATTTATGAATACATTTCCTAATGGAATTTCGAGCTTAGTTGCAACAAAAAAATATAAAATTCGTTATTTTTCTCTATCTACTTCTTGAATCCCCTTTCAAATCATACCAATTCTTTTTCAACAGAACCAGAACTCAAATATCTCGGAAACTGTTGATTTTCGGCCATCAATGAAAATGGCTCAAACCCCAGCAAATGATCCATACTAACACCTCCTCCAAGGTTCACGTCTGATTTGGAATCACCCTGTATACTTCGACTGATTATTTTGATAACTTGGTAATACCAAAATAATAATAAAGGTCTCAAAAAAATTGACTTTATTTTATTCACCACTCCTCAACTGTTTTTATGTATATGCAAATGGAATTGTAAAAAATACAGTAGATTTCTGTATGAAATATGAAGTTTCGGTTTCGGTTTCGGCCGAAACTGAGACCCTGGCTGAAAGTTCGGTTTCGATTTCGGTTTCGGCTGAAAAACCAGTTTCGGTCGGACACTAATAAAAATGCTCCCAAGCCTCGAGCACAAAGCACCGCGTTTTCACAAAAGGCTTGCGATTATTAAGCACTTTATAATAGTTATTTATGTACCAAGGCCGAAAAACTGTCTATCATAGTCGAGTTTGCAAATTGACATCCGACGCGGAGCCGAGGATAGCAAGCAGGCGAGACAATATACAGTTTGTAGCCGAGGAGCATATTACATTTTTTCGTCGACCTCTACATAGTTTTATGAATTTCGGACCTCATAAATAATTTCACAATAGCAAATGACACATACACTTATGCGTGTATTGAACCGTATCCATAGTGACCATAACACTGACAGTTATTTTTACAGACACTTGTGCTTGTATTGAACCCTATCATGCCGTATTCATAGTGACCACAGCGGATGAGAAAGTACTTTCTCGTCCACAAAGTACTTGCCTTCAATAATGGCTTAGTTTCAATTGATATAATATAATTTTCAGAGTAGATTTGAGGAATTAATATCTCGGATAGGTTATTGGGTAGGGCCTCACACGAGGCGAGAGTATACAAAATCTTGTCTCGGTCTCGCCAATTCCCAAGAAATTAAGTCTCGTTCTCGTCTCGTTATCAGTTGTCTCGTCTCGTCTCGCTTAATTCTGAATAACGATAATAAATATTATAATATATAAACGAAATGGTATACAAAAATGAATAATTTTGTAAAGCTATATTTATTACGCTCTTATACAAAAATATTTGTACATGTACATTGTACATATTATTTTTGATTTTAAACACAGATAATTTCAACTTTTAAATTACTCGATGACCAAGGATTCAAACATAATCACGCTTGCATCACAACATTTTTCAATGATGTACGTGTTTTTGCCAGGATCATACCTGCTGTGGAAAAAAATCTTTCAACAGGTACGGATGTAGCCATTAATAAATCATCAGCCATCTTGGAAAGTGTAGGAAGAACTTTTCACTCTCCACCACTGTGAAATATTTTGATTCCTATTTGCTCTTTCTAACAGCAAATATTCTTCAAACTCAGCTTTCCAATATTTCGAAAGTTTTGTAGATGTTTTAAATATGCTATCGAAGTCGATACATTTTCTAATAGAATTGAACAATTTGGTATAGTTTTCAAAGAATACCTTCCCAGTGGGTAGATCACTGAGGATTTTCTTGGCGTATTCCTAATAACACTTTTCGAAACATTGAATAGCTTAATTTCTTTACCAGTTTTATTATTCGTAGTTCCACAGATGTATACAATAATAGTTCACATCTTCACTACAAGGAGCACAAGAGAATAAATTTCTCCAGATGTTCAGATAGAGACGAAATTTTCAAAGCATTGGGATTTGGGGGCAATAAAAGTTGTCCATTAAGTATTGAATTCATAATGGCATCCGTTTTTGTGCTTGTGAATTATATTTTTTCTTGGAAAATAATCTCAATTATCGCAAGGTCATAACGAATTAATAATCTTCTAAAAAATCGTGTATTTCTAGAACGATCGATGCATAATATAGACAAAATATATTGGTAATTATAGTGGAAACTCTTAATATTAAATTGTTTTCTGTGGGTGTTGAAAAAAGTAGAGCCGTCTATAAAACTTCATACAAAAAAATTAACGAGACCAAAAACGAGACTCTCGTGTTGCGCTGTATGTGGTCTCGGTATCGCCTATAATATTTTTGAAAACGTCTCGTCTCGTCTCGTCTTTTACGAGACGAGAAGAGATAAATCTCGCACTCGCGTGAAGCCCCAGACATGAATGAGAATATACAGGGTGAGTCTTTGACCACTGCATTAATTTTAATCAAAGATTCCTCTCATCAAATGAAACACTTTTTTCATTTAACATTTTTCCAAATTCAGCTCAGGTAAAAAAATACAGGCTGTTGAAAGTTTCCTATAACTATGATACATATGTTCCAAATATTAGTTATTTTCTACTTCTACTGCTTTTCTAGTTATGGACTCGTGGATTCATAAAACTAATCGAAATTAGCATAAAAAAAGCATATACAGTTTTTCTCGAGTCATTTCAAGAATATTCCATCGTTTTAGAACATTATATTATTCTTCATCATTTCTCCTTAAACGCATCGTTTTCGAGATATTCTTCATTGAATGTTTTAAAATGGAAAACTCCAGAAATTTCACTACTTTTAAGGATCCGTCCCTTAGCGTTGGAATCCCAAATCAAGCTGTAAACCACGTTACCATGCCTTATTCTCGTCCGCCAACAATGTCATAGATAATTTATATGCGGGAGTGTATTAGCACATTGTGAAATCTTTAAACGCTTGTAACTTTTTACCTGAGCTGAATCTGGAAAAATGGTAAATGAAAAAAGTATTTCATTTGATGAGAGAGATTAATGCAGTGGTCAAAGACTCACCCTGTATATCCAGGTACCCAAATGTGCCCTCTCAGAGATGTCATAGGCAAGTCTCTGTTACCAGGTAACATGCCAGTGTCCAAGAAATTCGCGAATATCTTCAACCTTACGTAATTCTTGATTTTGAACTAGGTGAAATTGTCCTCAAGAAAGAAATATTCTGGAATAACGATTGGTAGAATGTTAATGCCAGTATACTGATCATCTTTTCAATAATTTCTAATCAATTACAAATTCAGTAAATTAAATGACTGACAACTACCTAAAACCCAATTTTGTGTACCATTGATACTCCGATCAATACTTGTCGTATTTTCAGTACTTGTATTTGTTTTCCCACAAGATTAATTAATTACCCATGTCAACAGGGTTCTGAAGGTATTTCTCCGGACCATTTTTCTTCTCCGGCCAAAGTGTTTTATTCGAAATCCATTACACTTGACCGTTGTAGCGCCCCCTAGGGGCCAGCTAGCAATTAGGGCCTCAGCGTGCTGTCCATATACACGATTGATACCTGTTAACGGTTATCAGCCATTCATTTACGTATGTTCTCGGGTATGCTTTTTATTTGTTCTTTGGTTTATGATTATTGGCCAATTCGTATGAAAATATCTTTTGACTTCTTGACGTTCATGAGAATCAAAATTGGTTCAAGCCCTGTGGATAGCAGCTTTGGCGCTCTCGTTCAAACTTTGACAAATCATATCTTCGAAAGTATTGGTCAGAGTTGGGAATTCTATCAATGGATTCTTATGATAGAACTTCATAATAGAAGCAATTAAATTCAAACATCATAAAAGAATTTAAATTCAACAAGAGTGCCAAAAATTACTAATCCAAAACCAATAGAGCAATTCGACCCGACAGCGAACTCATCCGAGATATTCGTTCCTCAATTCTATGATGAAAGATATATTTTTTCCTCAAATCCATAATTATTATCAATTGAAACTTTAGCCAATATTTCAGTTTTGTTTTTACTGGAGATATTCTGAACTCAATAATATTAACATACCATACCATTCACATCATCATATGGATTAACCATGGGAATTAAATATCAAAATTTGACATATCATGTCTTAGGAAAATAAGTTGACATGTATCAACACAGATCATATTATAATAATTCATAGATAGAATAATATATATATATATATATATATATTCTTTTGAACTTGAGCATTACAATTAATTTTTCAACTAACAATAAAGCATGTGTATGAAAAAAGTGTTAGCAGAGGTTAGTGTAACGGGGTACCATATAATTTGATATATGATACAAGAGCTTAGGGAAAAACCTCAGCAAAAAAAACCTTTCTCCCCGTAGTGTGGTGATTTGTAACTATTGTTTACAAAATTTGCTGACAAAATATTGATAGGTATTTATTTCTTCAATATGGACTCCTTCGTCAAAAAACGGAGAGGTTTCTCCAAGGTACCCGAAACTCCTGAAAAATGAAAAGACAAGAGGAGAAGAACGAACAAATTATAAATAATACATAACCTTTCAAAAGTCTCCTCTCACATATATATTTCTCTCTAGGCATAGGATCTCTTGGAGAAGAATCACCTCCGCTAGTTTCCAAAGATTATCCTATCAATAGATTCTTATGATGAAACTACATTTGAAAAAAAATTGAATTCGAAACTTGTAATTACAATTTTTTTTTGTTACTCCAAAACTATCCGACCGTTTTTGCCCAATAACGAACTCAACCGAGATATTTACGTCCCAAACCTACTCTGAAAATTTCAACTGTCTAGCCCATTCCGTTCAAGAATTATCGTTTTAACGGCCGGTCGGTCGGACGGACGGACAGAATCGATATCGACAACGAATTCTTGATCAGTCAGTAGAACAAAATCGTTTAAGACCATTTTCAGCCAGAAATTCGAAAATTACGGACATTTGGACAAATTGATGAGCACTCTGTTCCGAGGAACAAGAGCGCAAAAAAGCTTCGATCAAAACATATACGCCGCCGCGAAAACGACGTTTCGTTGACGCAAATTCTGGTGTTTAATCTCAGTACAGTCATAATTTAACCAACAAATATATAGTGTGAGCATAATTTACAGGCAAACCATTAATCCGTTGTCACAAACCAAACAGGAAAACGAATATTCTCTATTTCAGTATCGTAATGAGTCCATTCCAGCACTGAAAACAGTGCTGGAATGAACTCATTCCCGCATTGTTTCTAGTTCTATTTTTCGTTTTGTGGTAGTCAGCACTGACATTCGATCCTATCAAATTTCAACACACGTCAATTGACAATACAATATAATCTGGATATAGTGAAATAATTGTTGAGGAAAAGCTTTATTTTCATTAGAAAATAAGGTACCTACTAGAGATTTCCTTATTGCTAATTTTGAGTCATTCATAGTATTAGGAAACTGTTTTGAATTTGATCTCCGTGCCCTACGTACGATTCAAATTAAAATTCCGTAATCTGTCAACTTTCGTAACAGTCACACCAACTGCCAACATACAATACAAAAGTCACTAGGATGAATAATCCGAATTTTTCATTAAATGTCATCAATGTTTTACAAAACTTTACTGAAATAGAGAAAATATCGTCTAATACTCGTTGCAGAAGGCAATTCCAACACTCATGCGTTCGAAAACTCGCTCCTTCGTCGCTCGTTTTCGAATTTTGCATTCGTGTTTTAATAGGAGCCCATTCTGCAACTTGTTTTAGAATATACTATTAATTTACTGTTTTTACTGTTTGTTCTAATTGTAATAATACATTCTGTTTCAGCATTGAAAAAGGAACGAAAAGTTCCGAAACGTCGACAAAATCATAGTTGAATTTCAGAAAAATTGCTCGAAAATAATATAATAATTGAATATCGCAGTAGACTCCAAGCACAAACAAAAATTCCAGCATATTGGCCAAACAATTTCTTCCGAAATATCTAGCAGAATTCATCTGTTCTACCGATATTAATAGGTATTGTTATAATATCAAGGCCAATAAACTAACAATAAGATCGGATACCCACCCAAGTAATTTATCCACTTGGGTACTTCGAAGAAGGATGACCCTCCACCCCTACAATTGAATATTCAATGATTGCGTGGGTCAG
Organism: Halyzia sedecimguttata; assembly: GCA_937662695.2. Classification (NCBI taxonomy): domain Eukaryota; kingdom Metazoa; phylum Arthropoda; class Insecta; order Coleoptera; family Coccinellidae; genus Halyzia; species Halyzia sedecimguttata. The sequence goes on along the minus strand of OW569413.2, from coordinate 98,721,006 downwards.
AAGTGAAAACTATTAATAATGGTCAATAAAAATTTAAAATGCAAATAAAAGTCGAACGGTAGTTGTTTTACATTTCGACACATTTTATCAGTTCAGCACATCATTCATTATGATGGTAATATTTTTGTCGGGCTTATAAATCGAGAAGTTGTGGCGAGGCATTAATATTCTGACATAAACAAACCTTTTAAGTCTGGGGAGAAGATATAGGCGACGGATTTTTAGCATATCGTTCAATATTTATACGGTTTGCTTGTCCAAAACCGTTCAGGTAGCTCACCTCTGTCAGATTTGATTCGAATTAGAATTTCATTATGTGGATTATTTCGGACAGGAAGCTATCAACTAAATTTAGGGCCAATTGTCATACGTTTGGTTTCATGAAGAAGTAATTTTAGGTGAGATAACTTTGACAAATATTTAGTTTTCTATATTTTCTGGATGAATGGAGATATAGTTATATAAATATGATTTTGGGCGCTCTTGTTCCTCGGAATAGAGTGCTTATCAATTTGCCCAAAAGTCCGTAATTTTCGAATTTTTAGATGAAAATGGTCTTAAACGATTTGGTAAGCACGATAACTCTCGAGCGAAAGGAGTTGGAGGATTGAAATTTGGAGGGTAGCTTTGGAACAGAAATATCTCGGACGAGTTCGTTAACGAGCGATATCCACCAAGCAGTTTCGGAGTAATGGCCGTTTTTAGTAAAAACATTTTTTATGAATATTTCCAGAAGCGATCACTCGATCTATCTGAAATTTAGCACCAAATTGTAGAATCATGAGCTTTATATGCATGTGAGGTTTCGTATTGATCGGATTGCCTTAAAGTGGCCAAAAATTAGGCACGATAACGGAATGAGCTACACAGTTGAAATTTTCAGAGGAGGTTTGGGAAATAAATATCTCAGTTAAGTTCATTATTGGGCTGAATCAGCCTAATGGTTTCGCAGTAACTAAAAAATTTTTTTTTTTTTAAGCTACAAATTTCAAATAAAATTATCTTTATGATGCAGTTTCATCATAAGTATCCATTGATGTCATTTTCAACTCAAACAAGCTAATACTCGGAGATGTTCACTATTCATTTATGTCATCTTATTTGTTTATATAATTCGTACGAAAATATGTTGTGGTGGAAAACAAGGTTCCGCATCTTGAATTTGTGAATATATACAAGACTGTTCTGATACTGTAAATAATATAGAATTTTTTCATAATGAATAATTTATGTGCAAATATTAGGGATGATGTTTCAGGAGATTTAGAATTGGATCATTTTAATGATGTAGTTTATGAAGGCAATAGGAAATAACAACATAATGGAATCATCAAAAGAAATTATTATTCATTGACCACCGAGGTTAATATTAGATACCTTTTACTTCCTTAAGAAGTGAGACATGTTCCTATGTACAGTATTTTCATAATGTTACTAGCAAAAAAATTATTACATTTGTGTATCAAATACAGAATGAATGTGTTAGTGGTATGAATTATCAAATCATGAAAAGAGGATTTTATTTTATTATTAATATATTTGGAACTATTGAAATAATTTGTTCTATTCAAATATCAGGAATAAAGCGACAATCTGCTGTGATTGTCTCCAGCCTTGCTCTAGACATTTCTATGATACTTTCCTTAGGTATTTCGAGTTGTGAATACTATGCACCGAGTGTAACTTGCAACAACCCATTCCACGAGGCTGAATCGTTGCAGATTGCTCATTTAATCTTGATAAATAAACTATTATTTGAATTTAATTTCTTTTATGGTGCAGTTCTATTATAAGAATCCATTGATATCATTCCCAACTCTGAGAAGCCAATACTTTCGGAGGTAATGTTTGTTAAATATTGAACAAGAGCGCCAAAGCTCCTACCACAGGGCTTTTATCCTTTTTTTTCTGACTCTTGATATTTATTCAAATATTTTTGTTTGACATTCAATATTTAACGTTGCATTCTATTATAGTAATATTTTGTATGTTTTTGCAAGCAAATTCTGGGGAACAGAACAGAACAATTTTTTGCCGAAAATGGCCTCAAACTGTCCGCCAGCCGTCTGCCGGCCACGGTAACTTTTGAACGGAAAGAGATTGCAACTTTTCGGGGTAGGTGGTGCGTCAAAATGCGACGGATGTTGCATAGGCATAATCGGCCCAACGGTTTCCAAGTACCAGCATACAAAAGCTCCTGACTTCACGTAAGTGCTTTTATCAAATGTGTTTACATCTATATCTTGAATGTGAATGATAGTGACAAAAATGCGTTTTTGTCCGATACTACTCTCCTCTACCACTGTTTTCAATATATTTTAATATACATGGAATGAAAGATTAAGTTAATTTGAAACGATTCAATATTGAATAGATTGAACTATTCGAAATGAAAATACACTCGATCTTATAAGCTAGAAAATCGAGTGAGTTAAATTTATTAAAGTGGTTCATATTCTTTTCACGAATAAGGACTTGCTAAAATCTTACATTAGTAGGTTTCATCGTCCCTGCAGAAATCTATTTCTATTATTTTGTTCGATTAGAGTGGATCCGACCAGATTCGTCAGGAAAAAGCAACATAAGGGAGAATTTCGTGTTTTACTTTGTGGGGACATTCAATTTATCGTCTAGTGCCGCAATTCACTGAGCATCTAATTCAATTAGCCTCTAATAAAACCCAAGCTAACACTTTCGTTACGAGATGAGCAGAGGTTTTTTCAGATGTGCACAGCAGTCTTCAATAGAATGTTGTCTCTTTTGGATATCCTATTCCAACAAATTCTTTCAGTTGAAGTTTCTGGTATTATTATCACTATATAGGAATAGCTTTAAGCTAAATATCACCTCATTGTAGGTAAATTGTAATTAAAAAGACGTTCATTTTGGTTTGCGCCTGATGTGTGATCCGTACTCTCAGAAGTGTGAGGTTCCAGTTTTTGTTTGGTTACTCAATAAAAATTGGTTCAAGCTCTGTGAACAGGAGCTTTCTGACGCTCTAGTTCAAACAGACAAATTATATCTCCGAAAATATTGGGATTATGATCTTGCTTGAAATTCTCTACAAAGCTAAAATGTTTTCGAAGCCCAAGCACTTCCGGTTATACAGGGGGTAAAAATAAATTTGATGGAAATTTTTTTCAAGTTTTGCATTCCTGGTATGATCAAGTATTCAATACTGAATACATTTTTGTAGAAAACATTGTATTAATTCAAATGGTTTGCAAAATATCGAAAAAAGACCGGGAAAAAGTCAAATATGTTTAGTCAGTATTATGTTCATTATTCTTATTTTAAACATCCTGAACGTGAACTGTTTTTAGAACATCGAAGAGGAAGAATGTGGAAAGGTCATGCATCTTTTGAATTTCAGAAATATCATCACAGGGTGTTCCAAATTTTGTGTCGAAAATTGTGATCAAAAATTGGCCATAACTTCTGTTTTTCAAATTAGAACCCTATTTTTTTATGATTACGTTGGATTCTGTGAAAAATAATGATAGTTTTCTAACATGATTATGCTCCTAAATTCAATAATTTTTGAGTTTTTTATACAATTAAGGAGCATAATCATGTTAGAAAACTATCATTATTGTTCACTGCAAAATCCAACGCAATCAGAAAAAAATAGGGTTCTAATTTGAAAAACAGAAGATATGGCCAATTTTTTATCACAATTTTCGACACCCTGTGATGATATTTCTCATATTCAAAAGATGCATGTCCTTTCCACATTCTTCCTCTTCAATGTTGTAGAAACGGTTTACGTTCCGAATGTACTGACTAAACATATTTAATTTTTTTTCCGGTTTTTTTTCGATATTTTGCAAACTATTCGAACTAATACAATATTTTTAACAGAAATGTATTCAGAATTGTATACTTGATCATACCAGGAATGCAAAACTTGAAAAAAAATTTCCATCAAATTTATTTTCACCCCCTGTATAACCGGAAGTGCTTGGGCTTCGAAAACATTTTAGCTTTGTAGAGAATTTCAAGCAATATCATAATCTCAATATTCAGATTTCAAATATTTCCAGTTCTCCAGAAACGTCTAATAGGCACTCGAACTTGGGACACCCTGTATAGAACCATGTTGCCTAACAATCAGTAACGAAACAACATCAACGATAAAAAGACTATTTTAGAGCGTTTCGCACAATAAATTAGTCTGCTTCAGACAAGCGAAAATCTTTAGAATACTGTCAACCCAAAAATAACTCTGTAGATATTCGTAATTTCAAAATATTAATTTTTTATTTGATAGATATATTTCAGAGATTGGGAGAGAAAACTCAGAAAAGAACGGATTATTAATGAATTCACCTCCCAAAAGTATCCTTTAATGATTACTTAATAGCAGATATGCTCAAATATCCAGATTTTTTTTAATCGTTTATTTTGCTCGGATAAGCCTTCCTGTGCACGAGTCATGCTGTTTACATTAAATATAGAAGTGAACCGTTAAGTATAATATTTAAAGCACCCCGCTATAATTCCATATTACCGGTGATTTTGATGCACTTGTGTTATAATCTACGAACATTTATTTGTTCTATGATATTGGCAAATATGAAAATCAGTACGTTGTTTAGGTGACTCTGTTGTACTGTAAGTGATTGTCTTGCTAACTTGGGGACAATCAAACTTAATGGAATGGAAACATTACTCTTGCGGTGGTGGGACACCCTCATGTTGAATGTGATGAAATTAAGTAGACACCATGTTTTTTATTGCGTGTTTCACGACAAGAGAACAAATGATACGAAAAAGCACTTGAATCTCTGATCAACTGATTACAATGGATGGCAACACTTTTTGACAAGTCATTGCAAAAATTGAGCTCTGCAAAAAACCTTAGCCAAGTGAAACGATATTTACGATTCGTTCTAAACAACACAGTAATGAATAATAAAAAAAATGGGTTCAAGCCCAGGAGCTTTCTGGAGCTCTAGTTCAAACAGACAAATTATATCAAGATTAAATGAGCAATCATGAGAATGAGAACTGCGCCATGGAAGAAATCAAATTAAATCTGGCCAATTTTGCCCAATAACGAACTTAACCGAGATATTCATCTCCCTAACCTAATCTGAAAATTTCAACTACTTACCTCATTCCGTTCGAGAGTTATATCTATGTCAAGGGCGTAGCCAGGGGGGGGGGGAGTTTTGGGGGTTCAAACCCCCCCGAAATGTTATTTTTCTCTTAAAAAATTTTTTTGCTGCAGAAAGTGACCCTTACACCCCCAAAACCCCCCGGAAATTAATTCCAATTTCAAAACCCCCCCCGAAATTAATTCCTGACTACGCCCTTGATCTATGTCTATGGATGAAAAGCAGTCTCACTACTCTCAGATCTCTTACTTCATGTTCCGTTCCTAAATGTAAGACTTTTCTGAGAAAAACTAATTTCGGAGCAAACAACTGAGATTTTTCTCACTTCGCTCACAATTCTTCGGTTGATTAGATAATGTCATGTCTCAGGAAAATAACTTGACATTATGACAATTCATACATAGAATAATTATATCATTCTGTGACAACGTTGAAATACGATTTATTATTGAAATTTTGAAAAATCATATCTCCGAAAGTATCAGTTGTAAGAGTTAAAAATGATATCATTGGATTCTTATGGTGAAACTGCTTATTGAAAAAAATTTAATTTGGAATTTGCTTTGTAAAAAAAATTTTGTTTTTGTTACTCCGAAACCATCTGTATAATTTTGCCCAATAACGAACTTAGCCGAGATATTTATCTCCCAAACCTACTCTGAAAAATTTCAACTGTCGAGCACATTCCGATCGAGAATTATCGTGCCTACGGCCGGCCGGCCGGACCGGCCGGACGGCCGGACAGAATGAATTTCGACCACGGATTCTTGATCAGTGAGTCGAACCAAATCATTTAAGAACATTTTCATCGAAAAATTCGAAAATTACAGACATTTGGGCAAATTGATAAGCACTCAGTTCCGAGGAACTAGAGCGCCAAAAAAGGAAAACAGACCATCTCGACTATAAAATCTTGTGAGAATACTATTTGTAGGGTTTTAAATATATAGGCCGCCAAATTTCGATGGCAGATTCATCAGCTAAGAATAACGCTAGTTTTTTGCGCATGTTCTAGGGACGAAAATGGAAGCTTCGTTAATGGACATAATAGGCCAAACGGTTTCGGAGTTATACCCATCTGAAATTTGTTATTTTCCCAATAACTCAAACAATACAGATCCGATCGAATTGAAACTTGATAACTAGCTGTGGAATGACATAAAATGTTATGCAAAATTATGTGAGGATTGTACTACTAGAAAATTAAAAAAATTGGTTCAAGCACTGACGTGAAGTCAGAAGCTTTTGCGCGTATGTTCTATTGTCCATTCTTCTGTATTGGACACCCATAATCGAATGTACCATGGTAAATTGTGTTGTCCATTCTCCTGTATTGGACACTCTTAATTCGAATTTACCATTGTGTTTAAATCTCGGTTAAGTCCTGACGGAGAACCTCGGTTAGTTTGCAAATGTCTAGAGCTGGCCAGCCTAAGAATTTTACATATAGGCGAGCCAGTTCTAAAAACTCAAGACATGTTGAATATATCAACTGGATATTTGGTCAACAATTGAAGCTGCTTGAATTATATACCATTTCTAGAAATTATTCATTGCTGTATAGTTTTGATGTTTCCTACTACCAAAAATTGTCATGTTATAATTGATATTAGTCTTATCAAGTGAATCGTTACTTAACGATTCAATAAGTGATAAGTCGCAATGTATAATGAGATGTTTAGAAGTTGACATAGTTTTTCCCTCATAAAAAGGTTGATCCGCCTGGAAATAAAAGATACAATCTGCTGTTGACATGACCGTCATATAGAAAAAATATAAGTGCCTGTCACGGTTGGTTGACGTGATTCTACATAACTGTGATGTCGTATCAAGATAACCAACGATACGCTACCTACTAGATCCACAAGATACGCTTTGATATTAAATTCGCGGAACGAAAAAAATATGAGGTTTCTCGAATTTCGACAGATACTTATCTTGACTGATTGCAACCCCTTCCATTGTCTCGCCCCGAAAACAAAGGGTCCTCTGGGCCGAAGGCAACCATTTTTCAGAAGCCTTATCGGGTGACATCTGAGGGAAGAAATGTCAACACTATATTGTGTGTAGGGAGCGAAACTGATGTTTTGTGAGCGTTTAACATATGTTTACAAGATTCTAAATAATTGTTTGAGTCGGTTCCGAATTCAAACTATGCAATTATAAGTTATGCCAGTCGTTATGCTATGGGGACTGGGTGGAATATAACGACAGTTTGTCACCAGAAACAGGACGTGATGAACTGTCTGAAGTATCCGAAGAAAATGATCGGATCTTTTCTAGGATATTTGACTTGTTAGTATGATTCCTGAATTTCAATCGAAATCTTCGATTATACTGTATATTTTATATAAGTTTATACAGTAAATAAAATAAAATAAGAAGCACATTAAAATAAAATAAGAAATAAGGGTTAGAAGGATTGGTTATGCACTTTGTCATTTTTCAAACAAAATAAAAATAAATGAGAAAATAAAAAATAAATATCTCGGTTAAGTTCGTAATTGGGAAAAAATCGGCATGATGGTTTCGGATTAACGAACACAAATTTTTGTTTAGGTACTTTAAAAATTTAAATTTTTGGCGCTCTAGTTCCTCGGAACTGAGTGCTTATCAATTTGCCCAAATGTCTGTAATTTTCGAATTTTTGGCTGAAAATGGCCTCAAACGATTTGGTTCGACTCACTGATCAAGAATCCGAGGTCGAAATTGACTCTGTTCGGCCAGTCCGGCCGGCCGGCTGGCCGTAGGCACGATTACTCTGGAACGAAAGGAGTTAAAGGATTGAAATTTGCAAGGTGGGTTTGGAGCGTAAATATCTCGGCTAAGTTCGTTAATGGGCAAAATCCATCGAGTGGTTTCGGAGTTAGAGCCAATTTTGGTAAAAATATTTTTTATGAATATTTCCGAAACCGATTACTCGATGTATCTGAAATTTTGCATCAAATTGTAGAATCATGACCTTCACACGCATCTGAAGTTTTGTATTGACCAGGTTACCGCAAAGTGTCAAAAAAAATTTTTGAAAATTTCAAAACTTTTTTTACAATAACTCTCGAACGGAATGAGCTAGGCAGTTGAAATTTTCAGAGTAGGTTAGGAAGATGAATATCTCAGTTAAGTTTGTTATTGGTCAAAATAGGCCAGATGGTTTCGGAGTAACGAAAATAAAATTTTTTTTTAAGTAACAGATTTCAAACTCAATTTTTTTAAGATGCAGTTTCACCATAAAAATCCATTGATATCATTTTCAACTCCAACAAGCTAATGCTTTCGGAGATATGATTTTACGAAATTTCAATAATGAATCGTACTTCTACGTTTTCACAGAATGTTATCATTAATCTATCTAAGCTTTATTATATGAACTGTGTTCATACTCGTACATGTCATCCTGTTCTATAAGAGAGAGTCAAATTCATTTCAGCTATTTTAATTTGATTTCTTCCATGGTGCATTTCTCATTCTCAGATTGCTCATTTATTCTTGATAAATAAACTATTATTTGAATTGAATTTCCTTTATGATGCAGTTCTATCATAAGAATATATTGATATAATTCCCAACTCTGAGAAACCAATACTTTAGGAGATATAATTTGTTTGTTTGAACTAGAGAACCAGAAAGCTCCTGTCCACAGGGCTTGAACCCATTATTTTTAAGATGCAGTTTCATCATAATAATCCATTCTCATCATTTTCCACTCTAACGAGCTAATACTTACGGAGATATGACTTTTTTAAATTTCAATATTTCATCGTAATTCCATGATTCTAAAATTAACGTCCGTATTTGTATCTATGAATTTCATGATCTGTGTTCATACATGTCATCTTATCTACGGATAAGAGTCATGTCATATTTATTTCTGGTTCTATTCAAAATTCGTTACTAATGATAATATGAAATACCTCCTCTTCTAGAAAAAAAGTATGATCGAATGTAGAAGGACCAATGAGATAGCCTCAGGTATAGTATAATTATGAGAATTATAGGATATTATCATTTTTGGGAGATAATATAATGCCCTTGAATAATCCATATGATGATGGAAATATGTATATACTTTGGTAAGTTAATCAAATTGGGTTCAGAGTATCTCCAGTAAAAACAAAACTGGAATATTGGCTAAGTTTCAATTGATATAATATAATTTTCAGAGTAGATTTGAGGAATGAATATCTCGGATAAGTTCGTTATTGGGTAGAATCGGTCTGGTGGTTTCGGATTAATAATTTATGGCACTCGTGTATTGTTTTAAATGACACTTTTTTGAATTTAATTTCTTTCATGATGCAGTTCTATCATAAGGATCCATTGATATCATTCCCAAAACTGAGAAACCAATACTTTCAGAGATATGATTTGTCAAAGTTTGAACAAGAGCGCCACAGCTCCTGTCCACAGGGCTTTCCCACATTTACGGTATTATTTACAAGGATATCTTCTTTTGAAGGAATCACACATACCTGAGTACAACTATTATTTTTCAAATTTCTCGCAATAATCGAATTTGCTTTGACTAGTTTTCTTACAAAAAAATTGCTTTTGCAATAATTTTCTTCTTGGATGTGGGTTTTTCTTCTTCAGAATTTCAACTAGACTGTTCTCTATATTTCAAGACTCTATATGTTATTAAATACCTATTTTTCACATTGAAATTGTCATTTATGTCACATATCATGGTATCTTTGATAAAACATTAATCGAAATTAATATAATTCATATGAATTTCAAACTATGTCCAATGAATTTCTCAATTCAGGATGTAGGTACATTTGAGTTTTCCTTTATTTTCAGATCATAAAAATGGATGAATCATATCCAGTATAACCAAGATATAATTGGTAGACTATATTTTCCGAATCAGCTACTGAATTAATGTAATTATGTGTTCTTGGATCATGAGTAATTTTAATATTATTAATTTAATATCATTAATTTATTTAATATTATTACTTTATTTAATATTATTAATTTCATATTTTGGTTAATGAGATTTTACCTGAATTTGGTGATGTCATTAATACTTATTTCATTTTATTTTTTGTAAAATTACTCATGATTTGTTTTCCATAATATTACATGTTTTGAGTTTGAGTTCTCGAGAATTTCCAACACAATAGTGTATCTGAATCTGCCGATATCTTAACCAACCGGTCGATAAACACGATTCTGTCGGAGCTGAGAGTATCGGAATTGTTTCAATAAGTATTGTCCGACATCCGCAATATCACAAACAGTAGCAATATGCTAACACCCGTGTGCACATCCATGGGTTGAAACCGTATTTGGCTTGTCACGTTTGGTATTCACGACTGTTAAAGTACTTCACGGTCGAGGCTAACATTTTCAGTAAGTTGTTTATTATTTCACAGCTTCATATATTTAAAAGCAATTTTTACAGCGATGAATTGGTGTAATGATAGGTGGTTCTACATAAATTCGAGTTTGAGTTCACTGTGGACTGAATATGAACACTACACTAGTAACTACACTCTTGTCCACTACAAGTTATATCGTCTGTAGGGTTTGCAATACGGCGTGATTTTCAATCCGCCAGATTTTACCGTATCCGGCCGGATTGCTCAAATCAAGACTATCAAGACTCTAAGTTAGAAAATCCAATGTGATTGTGTTCGTTATATTATTATTATTATTATTATTATAAAGATTACAGAGTAAAGTAAAACTATAAACTCTTTGAAAACTACAAAAAAAAAACCTTAATGAAACAGTACTACTTTTAAACTCAAAGCACAGACACAAACACGTCACAGCAACGCACTAGCTCTCCAAGTGTCCAGCCGGTTTTTGAAGGTGTTCACTGACGGAGCTCCAACAACATCAGGTGACAATCTATTCCATAAGCCAAAAACCCGATTAGGCAAAAAATGTTCTCGACTTCTCGTGTGGAACCTCTCACGAGCAAGCTTACGACTATGACCTCTAAGATGGTTCGTATTTAGGCTGAACAAATTTGACAGATCGGTGCCATTAAATCCACCCAACGCCCGGAACGTGACTATCATATCTCCATTTACGATCTGCAAATGTATCCAAGGACATCATCCTCAAACGTTCCTGATCACTGGGTCTCTGGACTCCGAAAGCTAAACGCGTAACTCGTCGTGACTCCAGCATCTGCGCATCCTGCCTGAGCCATGGATGCCAAATGGATCCGGCAAATTCTAAAACTGGACGGATGTACGTCTTGTATAGTGCAGCGACTGTATCTGGATGGCTACCTCTAAAACACCGCTGGAGCAAGTAAAGGCGTTGTTTAGCTTTGTTACAAACATTTAGAATATGCGAGCTCCATGAAAGATCGCTGCTGATGACGACACCCAAATCTGCATGGCTCAAACAACTTTCCACAGCAACACCATCTATGTTATAAGAATGTCTCGGATTATTGTTGCCTAGGTATAACACCCGACATTTGGATGAATTCAGTGGAAGCAGCCAGTCGAAGCACCACCCAACCAACAAATTCAGATCGTTCTGAAGAAGATGGTGGTAGGCTGACCTATTATATAATTTTGTGTCATCGGCATAGGATGCTGATTGAGAAGTTAACATTGTAGGTAGATCAGATATATAATGTTTATATCTAATGTAATGACGAACAAATATAATTTAAATAACCAAACGAGTTTCTCAATCTTATACTTCCACTTTTCACAATAACGAAATATCAAATAAATATAGTACATACTATGAAATTGAGATCATCTGTCTATCGTATTGCACAACAACCACAATAAATTATTTATTTCAATGAGCATTACTAGAAGTCAATTTTGATTTTGGAAAAAGGATCTTAAAAAATCAGAGCATTCTATGAAATCAGAAAATTACGATTAGTTTTTGAAATTTTGAAAAATCATATCTCCTGAAGTTAATACTTTCCGGAGATATGATTTTAGAGCTGAAAATAATGGAATTTCATGAAGAAATTGCACCTTAAAAAAAATTGTTTTTTGTTCGTTACTCCGAAACCACTGATTTTGCCAAATAACGAACTTGACCGAGATATTTATTTCCCAAACCTGCTCCAAAAATTTCAACTGTCTAGCTCATTCCATTCGAGAGTTATCGTGTTAACGTTTCAGCCAAAAATTCGAAAATTACAGACTACGTATGCTTAGTGGCACGTCTTCCAATAAATTCGGTAATAGATTTTTCAAGAATTATCTCTGGCAGCTCAAATGGTACAATTATTTTTGCATTCAAACTTCCGGTCTACATGTTCATTTTAAACCGATGCTGTGATCTATCTTCACTCATTGAATGTGGATTTTCTACATGCCATTCATATAGGTTGTGTAGATCCATGTAACCGTCATTACTGAATATAAACTCATCGGACCATAAAACATTCTCCAAAAATTGTGGATCCTCCCGGTGTCTTCGAATCATCATTTGACAAAATACAACTCTTGGGAGGTGATCTCGGGGTTGTAGAGTTTGTACCCGCTGAATGTGATACGGGTGTAACCTGTTTATTTTTCAATATTCTGCGTGCATTACTTTTAGGTACCGTGGGCTTTTTTAAACTCTTTTCATCCATTTCAAATAAAGAACTTACAGTAACCACCATTAGTGCACTAGAATCAATTAGAGTTAGTAGGAAAATGGTTTCGTAAATGGGTTTCTCTGCAGAAAAAAATTCTCAGACGAGAAATTTGCAGAATAAGTAGCAAGTGTTATAGCATTTTGGAATCCTCATTGAATGCGCCAACTCTAAGTGTTACTTGCCGAACTAGCGTAGTACTTTTACAGTTAAAACTTGACGAAATATGAGCTTTAAATATTTAGCGGAGCAAAAAGTAACATTTTGCTCCAAACAGGGGAAAAATCATAAAGTTTTGGGCAATAATATACAGACATATTATTCAAAACTACATAGCAAAAATAAAATTGTCAAAAAATTTAGTTTTTCTACAAACGTCAAAAAATGACAAGGTTCGCGCATTGAAAACAATATGCGAAGTGACCCTTTTTTTCATTTTCCTTCGTTACCATGACACCGTGCGCGAAGTAGTGTGCGAAGTACTTACTTCGCACACTGCATGTAAACTATATGGAGTTTTTATATTTTAACCTTTATGTTCCTCAATCAAACAAACAAATGCCATTTTATTTTCATAGTTACAGTATTTACTTGATTTGGAAAAACATTTTAAGCCAGTTCAATACTATTTTTCATATTAAGCTATGCATGTTACTTATTTTAGAACAATATTTTTGGCGTTTGTAGAAAAAATTTTGTTTGCATCTCATGCGCGAAATACTTTGGTGATCTCGACTATTATTTTAACTCGGCTGCGCCTCGTTAAAAAAATCAGTTCTCGATCACCAAAGTAGCATTTCGCGCACTAGATACAAAAATACCTATTTGCAGAAATGCGAATTGAAAAACCATCACAAGGTGTAGATTTTCTCGATTTTCTTTAAATGGCTCTAATTTTGAAATTACCTAACCTATTTTTTAGTGCTCTTGTTCCTCGGAACAGAGTGCTTATCAATTTGCCCAAATGTCTAAAATTTGGAATTTTTGCTGAAAATGGACTTAAACGATTTGGTTCGACTCACTGATCAAGAATCCGTGGTCGAAATTGATTCTGTCCGGCCGTCCGGCCGTTAACACGATAACTATCGAACGAAAGGAGTTAGAGGATTTAAATTTGCAGGGTAGGTTTGGAGCGTAAATATCTCGAATGATTTCGTAAACGGGCGAAATCCACCAAGCGTTTTCGGTTTCCGTTTTTAGTAAAAATATTTTTTATAAATATTTCCGAAACCGATCACTCGATCTATCTGAAATTTAGCATCAAATTGTAGAATAATGACCCTTATATGCATTATTTGTATTGACCGGATTGCCGTAAAGTGTTAAAAAAAAAAATTTGTTTCTACAATAACTCTAGAACAGAATGAACTAGGCAGTTGAAATTTTCAGAGTAGGTGTGGGGGATAAGTATCTTGGCGGGGTTCGTTATTGGGCAAAATAGGCCTGATGGTTTCAGAGTAACGAAAAAAAATTTTTTTTTTATATCACGAATTTCAAATTCAATTTTTTCTTAAGATTCAGTTTCACCATAAAAATCCATTGATATCATTTTCAATTTCAACAAGCTAATACTTTTGGAGATATGATTTTTCGAAATTTCAATGATGAATCGCATACTTCTATATGTTTTCACAGAATGCTGTACTTAATTATTCTATCCTTGAATTATTATATGATCTGTGTTCTTGCATGTCATCTTGTTTTTCCTATGAAAGATATATCACAAAATTATTTCGGGTTCAATATTCTTGACATAAAATACACCTCCTGTTCTATAGAAAACAAAGTATGATTGAATGCAAAATGACCAATGAAATAACCTCAGCTATCGTAGAATTATGAGGATGTTATGATATTATACTTTTAAGGTGATAATATAATGCCCGTGGATAATCCATATGATGATGGAAATATATCTATTCTTTGGTAAGATACCTAATTAAATTGGGTTCAGAATATCTCCAGTAAAAAGAAAACTGCAATATTGTCTAAGTTTTAATTGCTATAATATAATTTTCAGAGTAGATTTGAGGGATGAATACTTATCTCGGATAAGTTCGTTATTGGGAAGAATCAGTCTGTTTGAATTCACTTTCTCACATGATGCAGTTCTATCGTAAGAATCAATTTATATAATTCCCAGAAACCAATAATTTCGGAGATATTATTTGTCAAAGTTTGAACAAGAGCACCAAAGCTCCTGTCCACAGGGCTTGAACCAATTATTTATAGTTATTTTTTTCTGATAACTATCACGACTTGAACTATCACCCGCTTCCGGCTTGACGTCGAGTTCTGGGATACCCTGTATACTATGCTTCCATAATATACTTTCTCTATTTCAGTATCGTAATGAGTCCATTCCAGCACTAAAAACAGTCTTGGAATGAACTCATTCCCGCATTGTTTTTAGTTATATTTTTCGTTTTGTGGTAGTCAGCACTGACATTCGATCCCATCAAATTTCAACACACGTCAATTTGACAATACAATATAATTAGGATATAGTGAAATAATTATTGAGAAAAAGTTTTATTTTCATTAAAGAATATGGTAGTATAGATTTCCTTCTTGCTAATTTTGAATCATTCATGCTATTAGGAAACTATTGAATGGTTTCTTTCTGCGTTTTCTCTCCCAAACTCTGAAAAATAACTATAAAATAATAATAATAATGAGACAATTCTGGAATCTCAGAATATCAATCAACAAAATAATTATTCTGAAGATTTTTTCGTTAAGCTTCTGATATAGACTCCGAAACACTACGATATAGTTGTTTCTTCGTTGATGTTGGTTCGTTGTTATTTGTTAGGCAACATTGTTCGATTGATTGCTTCTGACAAATATCTTGTGTTTCACGCAGAAGCAAATCACAAAATAATAACTTTTTTATTTTATAGATATTTTTCAGAGTTTGGAAGAGAAAACCCAGAAAGAAACCATTCAATGATGAATATACCTCCCACAGTATCTTTTAATGATTACTTATTAGGAAACTGTTTCAAATCTGATCTCCATGCCCTACGTACGTTTCAAATTCAAATTACGTAATCTGTCAACTTTCGTAACAGTCACACCAACTGCCAAGATACAATACAAAAGTCACTAGGATGTTTAATCCGAATTTTTCATTAAATTTCAACAGTATTTTACAAAACTTGCCTGAAATAGAGAAACTAATACTCATTGCAGAAGGCAATTCCAACACTCATGCGTTCGAAAACTCGCTCCTTCGTCGCTCGTTTTAGAATTTCGCATTCGTGTTTTAATAGGAGCCCATTCTGCAACTTGTTCTAGAATATACTATTATGTACACCAAAGAGAATTTTCTTCTGTCTCATTCCCCTGAAAAAATTGAATCAGTCGATATATATAAAAATCGAGCTCCCATCGTACGTACCGCTGGCTTTATTACCGAAATCAAGTCAAAATAAGCCATTAGATCCCCCCGAAACTGCAGTAATAATGGCACTCTAAACGACCATACTTCCGGAAAATGAAACCGGAACCTTCCGGAGTGCGTTTGTAACTTGCGCTGCTTTGTTCGAACCTAAAAAGGTCCAAGATGATGGAGATGTATCAATATTATCGGCCTGGGAAGTCACGGTGAATGAAAGATATTTGGATCATTTATTTCATCACGTCGACTGCTGACTTAGGGGGCATTTTTATTTCCACTGTTTTTTGTCGATGAAGTATTGATGGAGGAGAGTTTATTTCTTCCGCCCACTATGAGGATGATTGAGGATTTATGTGCTGATATAATATATCATTTATAGTCGAGTTTATTACGTAAAAGGCATTTCATGGATATTATCGATGTGGAATTGAATTCTTATGGCATAACTATTCTGAAAATGGTAAAAGTTTTATGATTTATTTATGATTATTCACCATTGCTGGGGCTCAATCATCGTATGACTAATTTTTAGAAATCACAAGTTTCTGCGTAATGAAATATTGGTGGAAGAATCAAGAGTATAAGCCTATTTCCATACTTTAAATCTTCTGATACTTATGTCGAGGTATTCTGCAGAAAAAGATTAGTCTCTCAGGGTTAGATAATTAATGTATAAAATAACTTTTCCCTTATACATTTCGATCCCTTCAAGTGTCCCTAAATTTGATGGAACTTTCTGAAATTGAGTGGCCAGTTGTTAAAATGTGATTTGCAACAGCAGATTTATCAATGTTGTTGTTCCGACTATGTCCCGTATGCACTTTATACCGTATGAGTATGTTTCTGGTTGTTTGCCCGACGTAGCACTTGTTGCAGTCTAAACATTCAATTTCATATACCGGGTGTCCCAGTATACATGTTCCAATGGATTATCTCAGCCATTTCAAAAGATAAAAATATGAAAATTTCATTATTTTCAATTCGTTCAAGAAACCTTTAACTGAGAGAAACAAAAATTGAAAGTCACTTTCAATTTGACCGGAAGTGTCTTTTTTTAACTCAAATAGCACCCTATATATTTTTGGCAATTCTTTAATTCTACTTAAAATTATCTTCCCAACTATGTATCACACTTTGTATTTTACATTTGATTTGGGGGACAAAACGTCAATTGAAAGAATTGCAGTAAACTACGATATTTTGTGTAATCTTGATTTTGACTTATAATACGTGTATGCCAATCTATCTATCTTTAAATGGACCAATAAGATGGCCTGCAAGATCTCCAGATTTAACACCGCTAGATTTCTTCCTTGGGGGATATCTGCAGACTCCTCCTATTGATTTAGAAGATCTAAAAAACTAAATAAGGAATGCATATAGAGCTTTTAATGCTGAGGTGTTGAGAAGTGTTACTTCGCGTGAACTAGTCCACCGAGCTGAAAGATGTGTTGAAGCAGATGGTCAACATTTCGAACATATGCTTTAGTTATTATAGGTATTTTTTTGCCCCCTTTTTTGTAATTTAGTGTCTAGTTTAGTTTAGTGTTTAGTGTTTACTATTCATTCTTTGTTTAACGTTCGGTAAAATACCAAGTTTATTTAAACTTGAGGAAAGTTTTTTTTATTGATCTCGATTATTGAAGTCAAAATCAAGATTACACAAAATATCGTAGCCTACTGCAATTCTTTCAATTTGAAATACAAATCGACAGTTTATCCATCAAATCAAACGTAAAATACGAAGTGTGATACATCGTTGGAAAGAAAATTTTGAGTAAAATTAAAAAATTGCAAAAAATATATAGGCTGCTATTTGAGATAAAAAAGTCAGAGTCACTCCCGGTCAAACCGAAAGTGACTTTTAATTTTTGATTTTCTCAGTTGAAGGTTCCTGAACGAATTGAAAATCGTAAAATTTTCAAATTTTTATCTTTTGAATTGTCTGAGATAATCAATTGAACACGTATACTTGGACACTCGGTATACCCGTTTTTAAAATGTCCGGAGTTTTATCGAATGTATTTCCTGGAAGTTGTTTAATCTTCGTGGAAGTTTTGAAATCCAGTTTTATATTAAACTTTTTAAAAATATTCTGAAGTTTGCTGTTTGTTTTCGGATGGAACGTGAAAGCGTGGAAACCTTTTACCGTTTCACCGCGAATAGTTTATATTATAATATGCATATTATTTCGCACTGACCAAGTGATTTTATGTGACTAAAATCAGTTGGATCAGTTTGAAAGAGCATCCCTAATATAGTCCGGTCAAATTAGACTAAAAAATAAGAGTAAAGTTACCTAAATTCCCACCAAGCTGAAAATCAGTAAGACTGTTTAAAATTCAATTAAAAATAAAATTTGAAAGTTCCCCATCTTGCCCCTGTAGGGAAATAATTTTATTCAAGGTCAAAGGTCAAAAAAATGAGTTTTTCGCGATTTTCAGCAAAACGGTAAGTTTCATCATAAAAATACCTCAGACAAAAATTGTAGATCATAAAATTATCCACAAAAAAATTTTTAATACTTTTTTCTCTAGGAGCTACCGTTTTTGAGATATAACGATTCAAAAAGTTGTAATCGTCATAATATGCATGAGTACGCCACAAGTACAATTAGCTTGTCTTCTTCCGACCTCAGTTGCTGCTTATCAACATCTTTTTAGGGTATATTACCAAATTCAATGTGCTAAATGTGGTTGAAAAAAAGTGGGACAGTTCTGTTCTCCGGCATGTACACATTGTCAAGGCCGGTTGTGCTCTAATATTGAATCACCAACAGTAGAGGTTCCGTTTGATTCCAACGAGGCAACATGCGATACATCGTGTCAGTTTACATGCACTCAGGATGAAGATGAAGAAGAACAAGAAGAACAAGAATAAGAACAAGATGAACAAGAACAAGAAAATCAAGAAGAAGAACAAGAAGAAGATTTTGAGAGTTACGACTCGGACGATTAAATTTCACTACTTTAATTAACTTAAATTGCTTTTATCTTTTCAATCTCTGCTAATATCCATTATTTTTCAATAGTTTCAAATTAAACAGGATCAAAACTGACCCGTGGAATAGGCCTATTGGGGAAACCACGTTAAAAAAAACGCGCTAAGTACACTACCTCATAGGTGGCGAGGAAACGTGAGCATATTATGACGATTACAACTTTTACAACTTTTTGAATCGTTATATCTCAAAAACGGTGGCTCGTAGAGAAAAAAGTATTAATAAATTTTTCAGAAAGTTTTATGATCTACAATTTTTGTCTGAGGTATTTTTATGATAAAACTTACCGTTTTGCTGAAAATCGCGAAATACTCATTTTTTGACCTTTGACCTTGAATAAAATTTTTTTCCTTACAGGGGAAAGATGGAGAACTTTAAAATTTTGTTTTTAATGATATTTTAAACAATCTTACCGATTTTCAGCTTGGTGGGAATTTAGGTAACTTCAAATGTCTAAATTGACCGGACTAAATAGTAGCAAGTTCAAATATTTCTTCGATTTAAATTCAATAGAACATGGAACATAATGCCAAATATATTCTAAAATACAAGTTGTCCGTTCGGAACATCTAAGCCATTCTGAATGTCCCATTACGACCTTCTCGAGATGTTATCCACAATTTCAATCTATTCGGCGATTTCATCCCAGCCACAATGGCATCCAAGATGGAATGAGATCCTTAGAACACTATCAATATAAAATATAACATGGAGAACCGCATAGAAAAATCCCATCTAGAAAAACCAAAGACCCACATAAACCCCAAAATAAGCAACCGTCAAAGGGCAATTTTAATGAAAAATGAAGGATCCCGTTGCTTCGCCAGAGGGCGGAGATGGGAGAAACGAGCTCTTTACACCATTGTTTATGGGGTCCCCCGTGGGGGGTCGGCGCCCCCCGCCAGAGCTGCGCTAGTCACTTTTCCCCGATCACACGTCCCAGTGTTCAACTGTGTGTTTAATATGCCCGAAGTGGTTGTTTCGAGATGTTCTCGAGATTTTTATAGTGCTGGACAAAGTCTTTGATACTGCGGTGGTGCCTTCGCTGAAATCTGGAACTTTGGGGTACCTGAAGTATTGTTGTTCAAGATCAGACCGTTTCGTCAATTTTTTGAGAATTAATCGTCTACTAGTATTGAAGCTCAGCTTCGTCCGATTGCATAATAAACTAATAATAATAAAATAATAATAATCTAATAGTTAAATGAAAACAGGAACAGCATTTGTGGATTTGTCGGCAGCATATGACACGGTGTGGAAAGATGGTTTCATTTTAAATCTTTAACTCTAAAATATGCTGACGTATAACCGGTGTGAAGTTATCCACATCCACACATACACTCAACGACCAAAAAATGTTCAAATGGAAATATTAATAACTCGATAAATACTAGGTGAATAATGATGAAATTTGAAAGTGTTGCTCATGGATGCCTAAAGAATCGAAATAAAATGTCAAGTAATCTGTGTAACCTCCAGGGGGTGGTGGCTGGGGGCAGTAAAACGAAAAATGCCATAACTCGGAAAATATTGAGTGTTCCACGATGAGCTTTGGATATGTCGTCTAGAATGGCGTAAATACAAAGTTGTAGTAGGTCCCCCGGGGCCGCACAAACTATGGGACCTACTACATCTTTCTATTTACGCCATTCTAGATGACATATCCAAAGCTCATCGTGGAACACTCAATATTTTCCGAGTTATGGCATTTTTCGATATACAGCCCCCGATTGCCGTCCCCTGAGGCCACACAAACTATGGGACGGACTACATCTTTGTACTTACGCCATTCTTGACCACATATCCAAAGCTCATCGTGGAACACTCAATATTTTCCGAGTTATGGCATTTTTCGATAAACCGCCCCCGATTGCCGCCCCCTGAGGCCACACAAACTATGGGACGTACTACATCTTTGTACTTACGCCATTCTTGACTACGTATCCAAAGCTCATCGTGGAACACTCAATATTTTCCAGGTTATGGCATTTTTCGTTTTACCGCCCCCAGCCACCGCCCCCTGGGGGCTACACAAATTATTTGACATTTTATTTCGATTGTTTAGGCATCCTTGAGCAACACTCTCAAATTTCATCATTATTCACTATTATTTTTTGCTGGGAACATCATGAAAATACTGTGTATAGGAATATGTCTCACTACTTAAGGAAGTAAAAGGTAGGTAATATCAACCTCAGTGGTCAACGAACAGTAATTTGTTTTGTTGATTCCATTATATTCTTCTTTCCTATTGCCCTCATTAACTACATCATTAAAATTATCCAATTCTAAATCTTCTGAAACATCATACCGAATTTATACATAAATTATTCAATATGCAACCAGTCAATATTATTTTCGGTTTCAAAACGATCCTGTAGAAAATACTTTCAAACTACGAATTAACATGTCTCTAATAGCTAGATAAGATGACATTCATGACATTTATGTGTTCACATTCTGTGAATACATAGAACTACGATGTATTAATGAAATTTTGAAAAATATCTCCGAAAGTATTAGCTTGTTAGAGTTAAAAATGATATAAATGGATTCTTATGATAAAACTGCATCATAAAAAAAAATTAATTTGAAAGTTGTGATGTAAAAAAAAATTTTTTTTTCGTTACTCCGAAACCATCACGCCGATTTTGCCCAATAACGAACTTAAACGAGATATGTATCCCCCAAACCTATTCTGAAAATTTCAACTATCTAGCTCATTCCGTTCGAGAGTTATCGTGTTAACGACCGGACAGACGGCTGGCCGGACATAATAGATTTTGACCATGGATTCTTCATCAGTGAGTCAAACCAAATCGTTCAAGACCATTTTCATAAAAAATTCGAAAATTACAGACATTTGGACAAATTGATAATACACTGATCAACAATTGCTAGGGATCACTTATGAACTTCTCTTCATTTGTATTTTTTTCAAGTTATCTCAGGAATATCTGTACATTATATGTTCTCTAAGGAAAAATTAAGATGTTTTGAGTTGATTATATCAAATTTTTCCTCACTTCATCGACTCTTGTTCACATAATCGATTATTATCTGTAGGCTGTTACATGTGGAGTGAAAAGCAATGTGGTATTTGTTATTAAATCTGTTTTTTTCTCTCGTTCAAACACATAAGGTGACAATAATTGAAGAAATGAGAACAATATTAGCTTATCAGTCATGCCGAGAAGACGTTTGGCTCCTGTGCAACTGGACCAAATCATACGGTGGATACAGGAAGGTTTGTCCCAGCGAGAAGTGTCCCGGCGGTTGAATGTTTCGCAAAGTGTCGTGAGTCGGGCTTGGAATAGGTTCATCCAAAACGACTCAGTAGCTTATGTTCATGGGGGAGATCGGCAGCGCAGTACAACAGCTGCCCTAGATCGTCTTTTGGTCCTCAATGCTAGGAGAAATCCCACTTACCCGGTGTCGCGGCTCAATAGATCACTGAGAGTTGCAACAGGAGTTCTAATTTCGAACCAGACTGTAAGACGACGACTACATGTTCGTGGTTTGAGAGCACGTAGGAGGGTACAACATCCCCGTTTGAATAGGGAACACCGGGTTCATCGACGGCAATGGGCTGAGGAGCACCGCAATTGGACAGTTGAAGATTGGAGCCGATGTTTATTTACGGATGAGTCTAGATTTCGTTTGGTCAACTCCGATGGACGTATTCTTGCTTGGAGGGAAAGAGGTCGAAGGTATGCAGAACAGTTTATGTTACCCACAACAGCTTTTGGCGGAGGTTCTATATGTGTATGGGGAGGCATTTGTTTGAACCAACGCACAGAGTTGGTTGTTCTGCAGAACACCACAATGACCAGCCAGAGATATCACGATATGATTATTGAACCCATAATTGTTCCGTTTGCGGCTGCCTTGGGCCAGAATTTCATTTTAATTGACGATAATGCCCGTCCACACCGTAGTCGTCTGGTTAATGAAGCGCTAGAAACTCATGCTATTGATAGGATGGACTGGCCAGCTCGCTCTCCAGACATGAATTGCATCGAACATGTCTGGTCTGAGATGTCTAGACAATTGTCAACCTTAGAACAACCGATCAATAACCTGGAGGACTTTTCTAACGCTTTACGGGATATTTGGACGAATTTGCCCCAAAATTTTATAAATCGTTTGATTGAAAGTATGCCTCGTAGAGTAGAATGCTTGAGACAAGCTCGTGGGGGGCCAACTAGGTACTAGCTTAACCGAAACTTCAGCCTTCTTGTGGTGTCATCATAAAATTTTTATGTTATTCAAACACAGAATTTTGAGTGTTCCTAATAAAGTCTTTTTTTCTCTCCAACTTTCCATTTTTTCATTCTTTTCTCAAGTGAACCATATTATCAACTGAAAATACTCTGATATCTGACTAAATTTATAATCTTGGAGCGAATAATTCAGAAATAAATTTTGAAAAAGTAAGTGATCCCTATCAATTGTTGAGCAGAGTAATTCTGTTCCGCGGAACAAGAGTGCCAAAATGAATTTTGCTTGATAAAAGTAGTGGTAACACATTCTTACTTGTCCTTGAGTTTCATGGTACTTAAGATCGAGCATCGATGTCAACTTATATATATATTCTCCCTATCCCGGGAGGCTACATCAAAGCCTTCCGGCGTTGAGTATTTCTCAGGGTTTTCGAAATGACTTTTTATGAAAGCGATTTAGATGAAATCTGTCAAACGTTGCGAATCCCATCCATGCACAGGTTGACTCAAACATCATCCGCATCTCTTGATCGGGGAACACCTGTTGATTAATACCGTGGCCGGTCCAACGGAGAGCAGGTAAAATGGGTGAGCGACCCGCTTGGAGAAATTAACTGGTGAACCGTGGTCCACGATAAATCAAATAAAAACTGAAAGTTCCTTAAATTTATGACCGATTCGGACAGGTGCCCCACCTACAATCTGTTTACTTTTGTTCGGAGTCAACTCGACGTTTGAAGGAGGTTTTTTTTATATTTTAAAGATTCAAAAGTTATATGGCTGAACGATAAAATGTGATTGGATTCGGATTCTTCGCGTTCACAGATCTATTCTGAAGATGATCGGAGTATACGTTGATTTCTCGGTAGGGTTTTGTATATATATGTTACGCCGATAGGACGGTCATGTGAAATATTGAGGTTTCTCATCTCTGAAATTCTATGCGAACATTCTTCCGGATTGATCATACGGTTCTCGCTATGATTGATGATGGTCTGAGAGTATTGATTCAGACGTAAACTGTTGGTTCTATTTTTAATGGCGACAATGGGTAAACAGGGTGGCTGGGAATATGTTGGAAATCTCTCGGATTCAGATAAAACATAAGAAAATAAGATGACAAGTTCCCATCAATTTTTTCCTAGCGGCCCTCCCTACGAAGATACGGCCTCCTAAAAGACGCCACTGGAAATCCATTTTCTCTATTTCATTATCGTAATGAGTAAATTCCAGCACTAAAAACAGTGCTGGAATGAACTCATTCCCGCATTGTTTCTAGTTATATTTTTCGTTTTGTGGTAGTCAGCACTGACATTCCTATCAAATTTCAACACACGTCAATTGTCAATATTTATAATATAATCTGTTTATAGCGAAATAATTGTTGAGAGGAAAAGTTTTATCGTCATTAAAATAATAAGGTAGGTACTAGAGATTTCCTTCTTGCTAATTTTGAATCATTCATGCTATTAGGAAACTGTTTTAAATCTGATCTCCATGCCCTACCTACGATTCAACTTCAAATTCCGTAATCTGTCAACTTTCGTAACGGTTACACCAACTGCCAAGATACAATATAAAAGTCACTAGGATTTATAATCCCAATTTTTTATTAAATTTTAACAGTATTTTGCAAAACTTGCCTGAAATAGAGACAATATCGTCTAATACTCGTTGCAGAAGGCAATTCCAACACTCATGCGTTCGAATACTCGCTCCTTCGTCACTCGTTTTCGAATTTCGCATTCGTGTTTTGATAGGAGCCCATTCTGCAACTTGTTTTAGAATATACTATTACTGGAATAAATTTTAAAATAATTAATATAATTTAATGAAAATTTGATATGATAAACAGGT
The DNA here is from genome assembly GCA_937662695.2 of Halyzia sedecimguttata. Classification (NCBI taxonomy): domain Eukaryota; kingdom Metazoa; phylum Arthropoda; class Insecta; order Coleoptera; family Coccinellidae; genus Halyzia; species Halyzia sedecimguttata. The sequence continues at coordinate 98,695,826 of OW569413.2, read as the reverse complement.
TAACCAGTGGCGGACTAGGTTGTACATTTTATTGCTCACATTTTTAACACCCTGTATGATAAGGAGTTAAAAAAACAAATTTGGATACCTTGAAAATTAAGCTAAAGGAAAGGTACTCTTGTTCATTGTCGAAAAAATGAACCGTTTTCAAGGTATCCAAATTTGTTTTTCCAGGAAATGGAAAAGAATCGAAATCATTCGGGAGATAAAAGAAACGAAATATGATTTTATCACAATTTTCATTAGCCTACCCGAATTGTACAAACATGACATTTATAAAACCAGGGTAGGCTAATGAAAATTGCGATAAAATCATATCTCGTTTCTGCTATCTCCCTAATTCATTCTTTTCCATTTTCTGGATAAACAAATTTGGATACCTTGAAAACGGTTCATCGACATCGACAATGAAGAGTACCTTTTCTTTAGCTTAATGTTCAAGGTATCCAAATTTGTTTTTTTGACTCCTTATTATATAGGGTGTTAAAAATGTAAGCATTGAAATATAAAACCTCTTCGGCCCCTGGTAAACTAAACAAACTAATTTAAATTTAAGGGCAGTATATTAAGAGGTCCTTATTACTGTTTATCATATCAAATTTTCATAAAAATTATATTAAGTAGTTTAAAATTTATTCCAGTTTTTAGTAAATATATTTTTTATGAATATTTCCGAAACAGATTACTCGATCTAACTCAAATTTTGCATCAAATTGTAGAATAATGACCTTTATATGTGTGCTAAATTTTGTAATGATCGGGTTGCCGTGTAAAATTTTTTTTTTATTTTTAAATTTTGTTTCTACAATAATACTGCCGTAATAAGGTAAAAGGCAGTAACTGCAAATACTATGATTCTGAGATAATCGCAGTTTAAGTTTTTGGGTGTTTTTTTCTTATCTTTAATTCAATTTTATTGGGACAAGGATTAAGAATTACTACTACATATCTGTTATTTCATTATTGAATACAATTTTTGCTATAGGAAATATGTTAGTTACTGCTATTTACCATACCATTAACAGCTGACCTTGTAGTTACTGCTGTTTGCCAGAGTTTGTTTTGGCGTTAGTTGATGAGATAGGATCACCAAACCCAGTGTAAAAGTTGGGAAAGTTACTGCTTAGGCCGGTTGCGCTAATATCTCGTTTATGATGAAAATGTCAGTTACTGCCTTTTACCTTATTACGGCAGAATAACTCTCGAACAGAATGAGCTAGGCAAATGAAATTTTCAGAGTAGGTTTGGGAGACAAATATCTCAATTGATGCTGTTATTGAGCAAAATCGGCAGATGGTTTCAGAGTAACGAAAAAAAAATTTTTTTTTCATTACAAATTTCAAATTCAATTTGTTTTAAGATGTAGTTTCACCATAAAAATCTATTGATATCATTCTCAACTCTAACAAGCTAATATGATTTTTCGAAATTTCAATAATGAATCGTACTTCTATGTTTTCACAGAATCTGTACTTAATTGTTCTATCTATGAATTATTATATAATCTGTGTTCTTACATGTTATCTTATTTAACTATGAGGGATAAATGTCAAAATTATTTCTGGTTTGTTATTCTTGATATAAAATACACCTCCTGTTCTAGAAAACAAAGTATGATTGAATGCAAAATGACCAATGAAAAAACCTCAGCTATCGTAGAATTATAAGGTTGATATTATATTATACTTTTAAGGTGATAATATAATGCCCGTGGATAATCCATATGATGATGGAAATATTTTATTTGGTAATATAGATAATCAAATTGGGTTCAGAAGATCTCCAGCAAAACCAAAACTGCAATATTGTCTAAGTTTTAATTGATATATTATAATTTTCAGAGTACATTTGAGGAATGAGTATCTCGTATAAGTTCGTTATTGGGGTGAATCGGTCTGTTTGAATTTAATTTCGTTCATTATGCAGTTCTATCGTAAGAATCCGTTTATATTATTCCCAGAGACCAATAATTTCGGAGATATGATTTGTCAAAGTTTGAACAAGATCTTCTGTCCACAGGGATTGTTTGCATGATAACGGCACCCCATACGGAGAATGGCATGAAAGATTTTTTGTCACACATTGAACGAGGAATTCACGAAGAAATTATAGCGTTGTGGTAACACCGCGCAAAACTATTGATTAAAGATTTTGTCAGGTATGGAATAAATTCCTCAAGCCTATACTATACTCCATTCACTTTTATAAAGTCTCCCGGTTGGCCATGATTTAGGTCTATCACGTTTTTGTAACTAAAACAAAGGCAGGTTGGCACTTCTGAAATATCGTCAATGTCAAAACAATTCTCTCAGACGTTGCCAATTTCTACTCTCAACAATCAACATAATGTTCCATCTTAGACAAGATATTATCACAGATCATTATCTTCGAATAATAAAGAATTCTTCGCTTTGAGATTGAAAATGCCGAAAGCAGTTTTGAAGAAGCAGAGATCAGGAAGTGCTATACAGAACTGAAATCTGCAATAGGAAAACTTCATTCTGTCTGAGGACATGTTGAACTCTCGAAAGAAATTACTTGGTTTCCTATCCTATCACTATGTATTTTATTAAGGTTTAACAGGTTTCATAGTACTAGTACATTTTGAAACTGGTGTATTCAAGTCGTGCAACAAGGTATTTAAATGTCTTCCGTAGTCTTATTTCTTGAGAATTTCGAAAAGTTTGGAATTCCATAGATACGAATGTTCGTTTAAAAGTTCTCCTGCTGCGTTATTCAGGTATTTTTATTCTTTTCTCAAATGAACTATCACAAAGGAACGGACTGTTTCCATTATTTTTCATTAAAATTTCAACACTTGATTATTTATTTCCGTACAAGAAAATAGCATAACTGAATCTTCCAACCAGTTTATATACGAATACGTGAAATATTTCCATAGTAACAACAGATGAAAAATGTTCTTCAACAGTACCCAGGCCTTTGAAATTGTTGAATTCACATAATATCTTCTCAAATTCATTATTTTTCCCAAGAAAATTCATATTGTGAAAAATACGTAGTTACTACGACTTCTATCTAGAGAAGACAACGTTGCATAGTTATCTGACAGGAAAATGAGCATAACCTAACTTTCTCAAAATATACACAGTGAAATGTGTCAAAATTTCATGGCCAACCGGGAGTCTTTATAAATGTGAATGGAGTATACGTCCATGCACCGAATCATTGAACAAAGATCACATCGATATCCTATAGGATATAAATCAAGAAATTGAATAAACACGAGTAATGGCAACCATATCTCAAAAGAGGCTAATCCTTCTCCAAGATATGGCCAGTTACAAAAGGCGCAATTAATTAGGCTTCTCGACCGAATAACAAACAACACCTAACAAGACTGTGAAATCGGGGCCGATTTAATAAGTAATATTTCACGTGCCGCTCACAAAGACAGGCTACTAACCAAGAGAGATGACCACAAAAAGCATCCATTTTACATGATTTAGATCTATTAAATATACGATGAACCTCTACAGAAGAGCTATATGTATTCATTCTTGACATTGCTATCATTAGTCATCTAGAAAAGCTTACAGGTAGCTTTAACGCTTGTTCAGTCCCTTCTATTGATGAGCACAGTTGGTTCATATAATATACTCCATTCAAATTTATTAAGTCTCCCGGTTGGCCATGAATATTTGACACATTTCACCATGTATATTTTGAAAATGTTAGGTTATAGTCATTTTCCTGTCAGATAACTACGCAACGTTGTCCTCTCTACATATAAGTCCTAGTAATTACGTATTTTCACAATGGGAATTTACTTCGGAAAAATAATGAATTTGAGAACATATTATGTGAATTCAATAATTCCACAGTCCTGGCGACTGTAGAAGAAAATGTTTCCTCTGTTGTTACTGGAAATATTTCACGTAAATAAACTGGTTGGAAGAATCAATTATGCTATTTTCTTGTATGGAATTCAAGAATCAAGTGTTGGAATTTATTTGAAAAATAATGGATAGAGTACTCCGTTACTTTGTGATAGTTCATTTGAAGTTAGAATAAAAGTTCCTGAATAACCCAGCATGAAAACTTCTAAACGAACCTACCTATGGAATTCCCCACTTTTCGAAATTCTCAAGGAATATGCCTACAGAAGACATTCAAATACCTTCTTGCACAACTTGAAATACACCAGTTTCAAAATGTAGTAGTACTACGAAACCCGAGTCATTCTTATACCTTAATAAAATATAGTGCATGTTATCTATGATATAGTGATAGGAAACTAAGTCACTTCATTCGAGAGTTCAACATGTCAGAATTAAGTTTTCTTATTGCAGATTTAGGTTCTGTATAGCACACCTACTTTCGGCATTCTAAATTTCAAAGCAAAGAGTTCTTTATTATATTCGAAGATAATGGTCTATTATGTTATGATTATGTTGAGAGTAGAAATTGGCAACGTCTCGAAGAATTGTTTTGACATTAACGACATTTCAGTAGTGCCAACCAGCCTCTGCCTTAGTTACAAAAACATGATAGACCTAAATCATGGCCAACCGGGAGACTTTATAAAAGTGAATGTAGTATAGATACCAGAGTGGAACGTTCAAAGATGATTTTTTCAAGAAGTTCATTCTTTTCAAAAGAACGTAAAAATAGTTGGGAAAGCACTGAGGCAGTCTGCTTTGGAGTACTTGTTCAAATTCATAGCCAGAGCAGTCACCCGTCCAGGTACTGAACTCACCCAAGACTGCTGATTAGCCCAAATGTCTATAATTTTCAAATTTTTGGCTGAAAATGGTCTTAAACGATTTGGTTTGACTCACCGATCAAGAATCCGTGGTCAAAATTGGCTATCCGGCCGGCCGCCCTTCCGGCCGTTAACACGATAACTCTAGAACGGTATGAGCTAGACAGTTGAAATTTTCGGAGTAGGTTTAGGAAATAAATATCTCGGTTAAGTTCGTTATTGTGCGGATTCAGGTTTCGGAGTAACAAAAAAAAATTCTGTTCACATTACAAATTTTGAATTCAATTTTTTTTAAAATGCAGTTTCATCATAAGAGGCCATTGATGTCATTCTCGACTCTAACAAACTAATACTTTCGGAGATAGTATTTTTCAAAATTTCACTTATGATTCTCAATTCTATATGATTTCATAGAATACTCTAACTATAATTTCCTGATGTATATAAATCCAACATGAAATGAGTCATAGAGCTGCGTTTTTAATTTAATTAAGAAAATTCTTGAGAATTCATGCACAGAAGCCAAATTGAAAAAGGGGGGAAGCCCTATGGACAGGAGCTTTGAGGCTCTTGTTAAAACTTTGACAAATCATAACTCCGAAAGTATTGGTTTCTCCGAGTTGGGAATGATATCAATTCATCAGGTTGAGAATATTATCAATGGATTCTTACGATGAAACTGCATCTTAAAAAAACTGAAATCAAAATTTGTAATGTACAATTTTTTTTTTTTGTTACTCCGAAACCATCCGGCCGATTTCACCCAATAACGAACTCAACTGAGATATTGATTTCCCAAACCTACTCTGAAAATTTCAACTGTCTAGCTCATTCCATTCGAGAGTTATCGTGTTAACGGACGGCCGGACAGAATCGATTCCGACCACGGCTTCTTGATCAGTGAGTCGAACCAAATCGTTCAAGACCATTTTCATCAAAATATTCGAAAATTACAGACCGTTGGGCAAATTGATATGCACTCTGTTCCAAGGAACAAGAGCGCCAAAAAGTGAATATCTTTGTAAAATCATAGGAATTCATTAGAATTCAAATGGAGCCGAAAAATACACCGAAATTTCCGAAACACGAAACTCATCAATGTTAACCGAACCACCAGACCAAAATCCCAAACCCCTCCGAGTAGGTAGGTTTTTCCTGCAGTCTTAAAACACTCAATGTACGAGATAAAATCGTGAGCAAAATATTCATACGACAATAATGAAAATGGGTCTTATGGACACAAAATTTGACTAAGTAATTCTGAATATTTTGTCCGAAATTGGATTTACTTTTCCGAAATTGCTACTACTTTTTCCGAGATTGGTTTTATTTATTCCGAAATAGAAATTGAAAAGGTATGGACCATCCAATCTTTTCTTCCTCAGAGGCGTTCAAATACGAATCCTTCTACAATAAATGAATAAAATTATTCATATAGTAGTTTTGTATTTAGATGATTCCGATGTTTTTTCTGCTGTGAATAAGTTGTGTTAACTTCCCGCAAACAAACATAAGAATGAACTGGTCAACGTATCCCATAATATTCACTCAATATCAATGGCGATCCTAAATGGGGCGGTCGTGAAAGGAGGAGGATACACAGGACATAAATATATCCCGAACAAAAGCGCAGAAAAAATACACTAAATACAAAACGCCGTGTCACTACCGGCAAACCCAGGTCATTAATCATAACCACCCCTTGGCGCAACGATGACAACTGCACTTTTTACGCACAATGACATTCGTATAAAGCGTCCGACTTGACTAAATCGCTCATATAATACCAGTTCGGCCGTTCGCCCCCTCACGCCTGCTAATGATGACGCCACGTGACCTAAGCGATGTCAAATTGTTTCCGATTCACAAAATCGAAGGAACTGCTCGAAATAATGGACCATGGAACGAACTAATCGCATGTCAGGTAGCATGACGCTGGGAATCGTAAAAATATTTGCATGGTCCTTTTTGTTAGGACCGGAGGAGCGCGAAGGGTCATGATGATTTGTGTTGATCTGATTAGATGTTTAGTCTGGCAGTAGGAAGTAATGTGAGAATATATGGAGACCATTAATGAATATGGGAGCGATGGGGATGGAGGAAATTGTGTCAGGCATTATCGCGTTGGAAAATGTCGTCATCAAGTTACTGAAGATTTTTGAAATATTACGTTTACTTGATCTGTTCAAAGTAGAATATGGCTTATTCATTAGAAATCAAGCCCAGAGCTTCTCGGCAAAACAATAAAATTCTCTTGGGTTAATTTGATTTGTAAAATCTGTGCATTTCGACATTCTGATTTCCAAAGTATAGAAAATAATCAATTTGCAGATTTAGAAATCCTGAAAAATTTCCTATTTCAGTGGCGTTTGTGTCCGAATCCAAATAAAACTGAGGTTTCTTGCTTTCATTGAACAATCATCAAAAATATAGAACATTGTGAGTGTAACTTTCGGTGATTCTTTCTTGAGACATAATTTTTACCCTAAATACCTAGGAGTGAAACTAGATTTCTCTTTGAATTTCGAAGCCCATTTGGATGACTTGCGTCTGAAGTTGAAAACAGGAAATAATATTCTACAGAAATTAGCTGGTACTTCATGGTACTGATGCAGCTACTCTTCGAACGACACCCTTAACCTTAGTTTTTTCTGCCGCTGAATATTGTTAACCCGTCTGGTTTAATAGTGCTAATACTCAAAAAATTGATGATGCACAGAATTTGTCTATGAGGATCATCACTGGAACTATTAGTTCTATACCTATTCATTGGTTGCCAGTTCTTTCAAAACATTGTCCCACCCCATATTCGCCGGCAGACTGCTGTTTCAAATTCTTGGAATAAATTGCATTCTTTTCCGGATTCATTTCCGATTCTCTCCTACATTTCAGACAATAAGATTCCCAGATTGAAGTCACGAAACCCTTTATGGACTGTTTTCTCAATTTGAATGAAATTGACAAGGAAGTTTGGCAGTTTGAATGGATTTCTTGTGATTTATTCAACAGAGATTTAATTTCTGATCCTTCATATAGAGTTCCGGGGTTTGATCTTCCAAGGAATCTGGTCTATTCTGAATCTGTTTAAAAACCGGTCATGGTCGTTGCAACAGCATGCTTTTCAGATGGAGTTCAGTTGAGAGCCCTAGTTGTGGATGCGGGGAAGCAGAGGAAACCATAGATCATTTGGTTAATAATTGTCGCATATATAGATTCAAGGATATGGTTTTAGGGCTGTTCATAATGTTTCTGAATCTTTTTTAGAATGGGTAAAGAATTTCAAATCAATTTAATAAAATATAGTATATTCCATTTTTAATTTATTCGTTTTCTAGTTTTGTCATTTCCTTATCCAGATTGAGTTTCGAGTAGCGACAGTAAAGAAAAAGATGCCCTTCAATATTTAATATATCAGCATATTTTATAAACAATTTCCATTTCCACAAATCACAACACTAACAGGGAGATAGGGTCTTTTTGCTGAGGTTTTTACCGAAGCTCTAGTATCATATATATCGAATTCTATGATATGTTGGTAAATATTATTTGTCAATAAAACTACACATTTTGGAATTTTTTCAACCCTGAAGTTTGCTTAGAAGGAATTGTTATTTATTTATTTAAATTGAAGTGTCTCAGCTACTAGGCCATTGACACTGGGTACAATGTTTGATTTTCCTATGTATTACAGATGTAGTTGTAGAAGGAATTGAAATAGTCAACCCCTAAGATATTTTTTCTTACAACTTTTTTTTGGATGCAAATTTTTCTTCTTCTTTTTTTTTTCACTACAAGTTTTTTCGAAAACTTGAGCATTTACGAGAAAAAAACGCAATGCATTTTCAAAAAGCACTGAGGTCAAATTTCCCTAACCTAATTAATTTGTTTATAGTTCGTATATTTTACAAGATTGCCTTATTTTCTTCATCACCCATTCTATTACCTTTCTTGAAGAGTTTTAATATAAAGGGAAACTAGCGAATAGAAACATTTTCTTTTGTTAATCTTCGGAGGAGTGCAACTTTTCCGGGGGGAGGTTTTTCAAAAAATTTTATACCAAATACCCATCTTAATTTTCATCTCAGAAATCACCCCTCGCATTTTTTCGGTGTTATTCAGATACACCCTGTATAGGTTTGGGACTGGAATTAAATTCATATTTTTCAATAGCTTACATTAAAACCCGTAGAGTTATTTTTAATTTTACCCATTTGATGGCGGTAAAATGGAATATTTCCCTTCAACCCATTGGATGAAACCCTCTAACTTTTGTTAGAGCCATGTAAACACATGTGATATGAAAAATTGGATCCTTTCATAACCTAAGTTTTTTCTTCAAAACCGATCGGTATGCTGAGTTCACTTCACAATATGTTCCACATCGATAAAAAAATTGGTTCAAGCCCTGTGGACAGGAGCTTTCTGGCGCTCTAGTTCAAACAGACAAATTATATCTCCGAAAGTATTGGTTTCTCAGAGTTGGGAATTATACCAATGCATTCTTATGATAGAACTGCATCATAAAGGAAATTCAATTCAAATAATAGTTTATTTATCCAGATTAAATGAGCAATCTGAGAATGAGAACTGCACCATGGAAGAAATCAAATTAAAATAGCTGAAATGAATTTGACTCTCTCATAGAACAGGATGACATGTACGAGTATGAACACAGATTATATAATAAAGCTTAGATAGAATTGATGCATAACTGAAAAACGCTCATCATTATATTCTATGTATTAGATACAGATAAGGTCAACATATGCGCGTGACCTACAACTGCCGCTAGTCATTGTTATAGTCAGAGTCGAACAATAAAGATATAAAGCTAAAGGTGTTTCAATTATATTAATACCAAATGCAACATGGCGCAGTCGGTGAAGAACTGAAAATACGGAAAATATAGTTGATAAAGTTATAATAATTAAATATTCTGGGTGAAAAAGTGAATATATACAATTCATGTCGAAGGATTGTAAAGATAAGAACAGAATCAAGACCTTCGTCACGTGTGAGAACGACATGGCACAATATATAAAACCCGTGGAAGTCCTTGTGTTGAGTGGGAATCTCAAGGCAAATTGGAACAAATTCAGGGTTAACTACGAAATATTTTCAACAGCAGCGAATTTAGATGGAAAAGAAGACAAAATCAAGAAGGCAACGTTCCTGAACGCAATTGGATCTGAGGCGCTAGACTTATACCTGACTTTCAACCTGCCCAATGAAAGTACATATCAGGAAATAATACAAGCTTTTGATAAATACTGTTCGCCTAAACAAAATATAGTGTTCGAAAGGTACAAATTCTACACAAGGAATCAAGCACATGGTGAGCCCTTTGATAACTACCTCATGGACTTAAAGAAATTGGTAAAATCGTGCGAATTTGGTAATCAAGAAACATCGATGATCAGGGACCGGATTGTTCTGGGCGTATGGGACAAATCTCTGCAAGAAAAACTTCTTCAAATTGGAAATATGGAATTGGACAAGGCTTCAGACCTCTGCAGATCTTGGGAAGTTACTCGAGAACAGACGAAGAAATTACAAGTTGGAACCAATGTGGCAGAAATTCAATTTATAAAGAAAGATAAGTACAGATCACCAAAGGGAAATTTTAACAAAAATAATAATTCTAATAATTGTCATAAATTTAATCATTTTGCCAAGGCATGTAAATTTCAAAAAGTCAGAGCAATTGTTGAAGATAATATTATTAATGATGAAAATTCTGAACCTGATTGTGGTGATTCTAGTTCTTATTATGTGAACACTATTTCTAATGTTGATTTTATGTCTAGGAAAGTCTGGAAAGAGAAAATCGGAGTAGGTGGTATCCCCGTCGACTTCAAATTAGATAGTGGTTCGGACAGCAATATCATCCCCCTAGATATTTACAAGAAAATGGATGAGTCTTGTAAGAAATTGAGGCCTACATCAATTATATTAGAAGCGTATGGAGGTCAGAGATTGAAACCTCTAGGAATTGTTGACTTAGTCTGCGAGCATAAAGGTGAGAAAGGTGTATTTCCGTTCTTGATTTTGAATGGAAGTTATATTCCTATACTTGGTGGTGAAACCTGTGTTAAATTGAATTTGATTAGGAAAATTGAATATATCGAAAATGATGTTAGATGTGTTAATCGTGAAGATTTTATAGAAAAACATAGTAGCTCATTCAGAGGTGTTGGGAAATATAGGGTTCCGTATAAATTGAAATTAAGAAATGATTATCAAGCAGTTATGAACCCCCCAAGAAGAATTCCTTTGAAATTAAGAAAACCATTTCTAGAAACTCTAAAGGAACTTGAAAAGTTAGATATTATTGGAAAAGTTGATCAGCCAGTTGAATGGTTGAATAATATTGTAATAGTTGAAAAGAAACAAGGTAATTTGAGAATATGCTTAAGTCCTTTAGAATTAAATAAATATTTAATTAGAGAGCCATTCGTGATGCCCACCTTAGAAGATATTTCAGAGAAACTATGTGGAATGAACTATTTTTCGGTATTAGACTTTCGTTCCGGATTTTGGAATGTAGAGTTAGATGATTCAAGTAGATTGTTAACTTGTTTTGCAACACCTTCAGGTCAAATATATTGTTTTAAGAGGTTAGCCTACGGGCTCAGTGTTTCACCAGAAGTTTTCATGCGTTACACGTATCGAAATTTTGGAGATTTACCAGGTGTTTTCATATATGTGGATGATTTGTTAGTGATGGGTAGAACAATTGAAGAACATGATGAAAATTTACGTAGAGTATTAGAACGTGCCAATGAAGTCAATGTTAAGTTTAATCCCTCAAAATTTCAATATCGTTTGAAAGAAGTAAAATATTTGGGACATATTTTTTCAGAGAAAGGTAGAGCAATAGATACAGATAAATTAAAAGCTTTAGAAAAGTTAGAGATTCCAAGAAATAAGAAGGAATTAATGAAGGTTCTCGGATTTATTAATTATATGAGAAGTTATATTATAAATTTATCTGAGTTAACAACTCCTCTGCGTCAATTGTTAAAAAAAGATGTAATATTTATATGGACAGGTGAGCATACAAAAACATTTGAGAACATTAAGAAAAGTATTTTAGAGGCCCCAATATTACAAACATTCGATGAATCAAAAGAAATTGTTGTAGAAAGTGACAGTAGTCAAAGTGGATTAGGATGTTGTTTGATTCAAGAAAATAAACCAGTAGCTTTTGCTTCCAGAAGTCTATCTGACACAGAAAGACAATATTCAATGATTGAAAAAGAATTATTAGGTTTGGTTTTTGCCTGCAACAAATTTCATAATTATATATATTCTAGAGATATTAAAATTAAGACTGATCATAAACCACTTCTATCTATAATGTCAAAAGAAATACATAAGATACCTTCGGCGAAGTTACAAAGAATGCGATTAAAATTACTAAATTACAATATAAAACTAGAATATGTTCCAGGGAAGTATATGTATCTCTCTGATTATTTATCTAGACATTTTCTTGAAATCAAAGGAGAAGAAGAAAAAACTTTGAGTGAAGTTATTCACAGTATTAACGTAAGTGATGAGAAAATTAAAGAGTTCCAAAGGGAAACGAAGGAAGATACAATTTTAAAACATTTAATTGAAGCTTGCATGAAAGGTTGGCCAAAACAGAAAACAAAGGTTAAGGATGAAATAAAATTTTATTATAAATTTCGGAATGAAATTACATTAGAGGGTGGTATTTTGTACATGAATGATCGTATTATAATTCCAAGTAGCCTAAGATTACAAATGTTAGAACTTTTACACGAATCTCATTTGGGTATACAGAAATCTAAATTCAGGGCTAAACAATTATTATATTGGCCAAATATGGACGTGCATATTGAAAATTTTGTTAGTAGATGTGAGACTTGTCAACTTACCCAGTCTAAACTTTGTAAAGAACCGATGAATAAATCCCATTTACCAAATGTTCCATTCAGTGAGGTATCATGTGATATTTTAGAACTTAATTCAAAGAACTATTTGGTTTTAATCGATGTTTATTCTAAATGGATAGAATTGATTACTTTGAAAAATAAATCATCTAAAGAAATTATTAGTGCGTGGCTACAGATATTTTCAAGGTTTGGCATACCTAAAACTATAATTAGTGATAATGTACCATTCGGTTCATACGAATGTAGAAAGTTTGCTTCCGAGTTCAATTTTACAATTATTACTTCAAGTCCTCACTATCCAAAAGGGCATGGATTAGCTGAAAAAGCAGTACATATCTGTAAAAATATTCTCAAAAAGGCCAGGAATACTACTGATATTTATATAGGACTTTTAGAATATCGAAATACGCCTGTAAAAGACTTGAAATATTCTCCGTCCCAACTAATACAAAATCGAATTTGTCGAACTAAATTACCTATTGCAGATAATTTGTTAAAACCTAAATTGAATGTAGAAGTAGAAAAACAATTTCAAAAGAAGGTGAATAATTATTCACATTATTATAATAATAGTAGCAAAATAAAACCGGATTTAATAGAAGGAAATCAAGTCATCTTCCGTAAGGATAATAATTGGATAAAAGGTTTCATTATCAAGGCTGGGAATACACCTCGCTCTTTCATTCTTAAGGCGGATAATGGTAAAATATATAGACGAAATAGTTCACAGATTAAACATTTTAAAAAACCCTATCTTGAAGTCGAGGAAGATATCACCCCTCAAATTATTAAAAATGAATATGAAGCTAATGTTCAGAGAGAGGGAAATGATAAATCTAATTGTATGCATAAATTGAGGTGTGGTAAAGAATACTGATTGTATTAAGGGAATTTATATTAAAAATTGTTAGTTCAGAGTATTTAGAGAATAGATTAAGATTTAGATTAGGTTAGTGAGTTAGGAATTTTTAGTTCAGATTAGTTAGGGAATAGATTAAGTTTTAGATTAGGTTATTCATTTAATTAAGTAAGACATATTGATAATAATTAATAATTAAGTTTTAGATACCTATTGTATAATTATTAGTAGCATCAAACGTGAAAAATGAAGAAGTACTTTTAAGAGATAGGAGATGATGCATAACTGAAAAACGCTCATCATTATATTCTATGTATTAGATACAGATAAGGTCAACATATGCGCGTGACCTACAACTGCCGCTAGTCATTGTTATAGTCAGAGTCGAACAATAAAGATATAAAGCTAAAGGTGTTTCAATTATATTAATACCAAATGCAACAAGAATAATTATAACATTCTGTGAAAACATAGAAGTACGATTCATTATTGAAATTTCGAAAAATCATATCTCCGAAAGTATTAGCTTGTTGGAGTTGAAAATGATATCAATGGATTTTTATGGTGAAACTGCATCTTAAATAAAAATTGAATTTCAAATTTGCTTCTTAAAAAAAAAATTTTTTTTTCGTTACTCCGAAACCATCTGGCTTATTTTGCACAATAACGAACTTAACCGAGATATTCATCTCCCTAACCTACTCTGAAAATTTCAACAGCCTAGCTCATTCCATTCGAGTGTTATTTTAGAATTTTTTTTTTAATTTTCAAAAAATTTTTTTGACACTTCGTGGTAACCTGGTCAATACAAAACTTCACATGCTTATCATGGTCATGATTCTACAATTTGATGCTGAATTTCAGATAGATCGAGTGATCGGCTTCGGAAATATTCATAAAAAATATTTTTAATAAATTGGCCATAACTCCGAAACCGCTTCATGGATTTCGTCCACTAACGAACTTGTCGGAGATATTGACGCTCCAAACCCACCTTGCAAATTTCAATCCCCTAACTCCTTTCGTTCGAGAGTTATCGTGCCTACGGCTGGCCGGACCGGCCAGACAGAATCGATTTCTACCTCGGATTCTTGATCAATGAGTCGAACCAAATCGTTTGAGACCATTTTCATCCAAAAATTCGAAAATTACAGACATTTGGGCAAATTGTTCCGAGGAACTAGAGCGCCAAAATGAAGGAAGCGAAATGGAATCATACCATTCTAAAATTCCATTTCGAGAATCGCCTTGTATAGTTTGGTGAATTCATTTGAAAAGTTTTATTATGGTATGTATTCTTGTTATTCTGGACCATTAGTGAACGACCATAGACACGACAATAATTTCTTCGCGTAATTGTAAGTTGTCTCAGAGAAGTTCATCCCAGAAAAATGAATCCCTGTCAGACTGAAGATTCCAAGAACGATGCAAATGACGTCGTTGCCCGAGATTGATACTTGGCGGTTATCTCGAAACGAGGTTGCTTCTTTTTAATGGGACACCCCACGATCGAACACGTCGTCCGCAGAATGGCTATCATTTCGCTGGATGCCAAACAAATGAGACCACTTTGCTACTGTTTCCAACGCATAATTAATAAATTCCACTCTAATTTACTTGCCGCCCGATATCGAAACTCCTCTGTTCTTATTGTGCTGATTACGAATTGAAAGAATGAAGAAAACAAGAAGTCTACGTCAGGTCAGAGATTCATTTGGACTAATGCATTTTAGTATACTCAAAACTGATTTTTGCGATATATTTTTATTCGCTGCTATAGTTCTTGAAGACAAAATGAGAATTTTCCTCCAACTCTAATAAAATGTTCAATTCTACCTCCTCTGATTATTTTACTAAAAGCACCGGGAGTTTCAGTTCAACGAAGGCGTAGAAGGGCCACTTTTAAAAGAGAAATATTTTTCTGTATAATTCCGCCTTTATACTCGGAATTATACCTAATTCCGACTTAAAACTCAGAATTATACCTAATTCCGACTTTGAACTCAGAATTACCTATAATTCCGACTTTAAACTTGGAATTAGGTATAATTTCGAGTTTAAACTCGGAATTATAGCAAATTCCGAGTTTAAAGTCGGAATTAGTCTTAATTCCGAGTTCAAAGTCAGAATTACACAAACATATTTTTCTGTATAATTCCGACTTCAAACTCGGAATTATACCCAATTCCGACTTCAAACTCAGAATTATACCTAATTTGGACTTTGAACTCAGAATTACCTATAATTCCGACTTTAAACTCGGAATTAGGTATAATTTCCGTTTAAACTCGGAATTATAACCAATTCCGAGTTTAAAGTCGGAATCAGTCTTAATTCCGAGTTCAAAGTCGGAATTACACAAACATATTTTTCTGTATAAATCCGACTTTAAACTCGGAATTATACCTAATTCCGACTTTAAACTCGCAGAATTATACCTAATTCCGACTTTGAACTCAGAATTACCTATAATTCCGAATTTAAACTCGGAATTAGGTATAATTTCGAGTTTAAACTCGGAATTATAGCTAATTCCGAGTTTAAAGTCGGAATTAGTCCTAATTCCGAGTTCGAAGTCGGAATTATACTTAATTCCGAGTTTGAAGTCGGAATTATAGCTAATTCCGAGTTTAAAGTCGGAATTAGGTATAATTCCGACTTCACAGTCGGAATTATAGCTAATTCTGAGTTCAGAGTCGGAACTAGGTATAATTCCGAGTTTAAAATCGGATTTATAGCTAATTCTGAGTTCAAAGTCGGAATTAGGTATAATTCTGAGTTTGAAGTCGGAATTAGGTATAATTCCGAGTTCACATATTCACTAACTCATGTTGAAACCAAAGTCAACAATAAGTCAACATTGACAAGAAAACTCAATATATAATTCTGACAACAGCGTAGTAGTTCTTAAGTTTCATTATATTCTATGTTTTATCAGTTGTACTCTTTGGTTTTACTGTGTTTTCTAACCTATAGTTTTCGAATTATTCAAATAATGTTAAGTTTTTAGAGGCGGGAGAAAGTACGCAAGGAACACTATTTTGACAAACGTTTAATTTGATATAAATATAGTACAGTTTGTACAAATAAATACTAGTTGATTAATAATATTAATTGGTAAATGGCCCCAACAGTAAAAAACCCAGTGCCCAACAACTAAGAGCCCTCATCGCTTTTTGGCGCTCTAGTTCCTCGGAACTGAGTGCTTATCAATTTGCCCAAATGTCTGTAATTTTGGAATATTTCGATGAAAATGGTCTTAAACGATTTGGTTCGACTCACTGATCAAGAATCCGTGGTCGGAATTCATTCTGTCCGGCCGTCCGGCCGGCCGGCCGGTCCGGCCGGTCCGGCCGGTCCGTCCGTAGGCACGATAACTCTCGAACGGAATGAGCTAGAGAGTTGAAATTTTTAGAGTAGGTTTGGGGGATGAATATCTCGGCTAAGTTCGTTATTGGGCAAAATCGGACAGATGGTTTCGGAGTAACAAAAAAAAAAAATTTTTTTTACGAAACAAATTCCAAATCAAATTTTTTTTTATGAGCAGTTTTATCATAAGAATCCATTCATACCATTTTCAACTCTAACAAGCTAATACTTTCGGAGGTATGATTTTTCAAAATTTCAATAATAAATCGTATTTCAACGTTGTCACAGAATGATATTATTCTATGTATGAATATGAATTGTCATAATGTCAAATGATGTTCCTGAGACAAATCTAATCAGTCGAAGAATTGTGAGCGAAGTGAGAAAAATCTCAGTTGTTTGCTCCCAAATTAGTTTTTCTCAGAAAATTCTTACATTTCGGAACTGAACATGAAGTAAGAGATCTGAGAGTAGTGAGACTGCTTTTCATCCATAGACATAGATATAACTCTCGAACGGAATGAGGTAGGTAGTTGAAATTTTCAGAGTAGTTTAGGGAGATGAATATCTCGGTTAAGTTCGTTATTGGGCAAAATTGGCCAGATTTAATTTGATTTCTTCCATGGTGCTTTTCTCATTCTCATGATTGCTCATTTAATCTTGATAAATAAACTATTATTTGAATTGAATTTCCTTTAGGAGGCAGTTCTATTATATGAATACAAGATATAATTCCCAACTCTGAGAAACCAATACTTTCGGAGATATAATTTGTCTGTTTGAACTAGAGCGCCAGAAAGCTCCTGTCCACAGGACTTGAACCCATTTTTATTGAGAGCAATGAGGTGCTTAGATATGGAAAAGGTGAGCCTAGTGATGTGAAATAAGAGGCCTGGAGTAATTTAGCCAAAACACTTCTTTGGAAATGCAAAAAAAAATTGTTTAAGTGGCCATCAGAAAATGTAAGAGGATTATTTGCGTCCCTTAATTACCGGCAGTTTATATGCAGAGCTCTTCTACCGAAATAATAGTATGTAAGATTACAAAATGCATTCTCATTTAATTTTATAAATATATCTTCATTTAACTATTGAACTTACTTTTGTAATTTTTCTCTTATAAGATAAAAAAATATTAAATTATCCATATACAGGGTGAGTCTTTAACCACTGCATTAATTTTAACCAAAGATTCCTCTCATCAAATGAAACACTTTTTTCATTTAACATTTTTCCAAATTCAGCTCAGGTAAAAAGATACAGGCTGTTGAAATTTTGAAAAAAAATCAGTTTTTATTTTGTAGCTTTGACATCCTTTTTTCGAATAAAATGAACGTTGGCGTAAAGTTTCCTATAACTATGATACATATTTTCCAAATATTAGTTATTTTCTACTTCTACTGGTTTTCTAGTTATGGACTCGTGGATTCATAAAACTAAACGAAATTAGCATGAAGAAAGCATATAAACTTTTCTTGAGTCATTTCAAGAATATTCCATCGCTTTAGAACATTATATTATTCGTCATCATTTCTTCTTAAACGCAGCGTTTTCGAGATATTCTTCATTGAATGTTTTAAAATGGAAAACTCCAGAAATTTCACTACTTTTATGGATCCGTCCCTGAGCGTGGGAATCCCGAATCAAGATGTAAACCACGTTACCATGCCTTATTCTCGTCCGCCAACAATGTCATAGATAATTTATATGCGGGAGTGTATTAGCACATTGTGAAATCTTTAAACGCTTGTAACTTTTTACCTGAGCCGAATCTGGAAAAATGGTAAATGAAAAAAGTGTTTCATTTGATGAGAGGAATCTTTGGTTAAAATTAATGCAGTGGTCGAAGACTCACCCTGTATATAGTAACAACACTAATTACCAGTGTATTTATTTTGGTTCAAGTCAACAATTTATATCTTGGCAAGTGCTTCGAAGGACTTGCCTGGAGTCAATTGACATTTGTCAACATAAATCTACAAATCAACTTAAATTATGGTTAGTGAATACCAAAACTATGTACATGTTGATATTTGTAGATTCTTGACTTCGTCTTGACTTGAAGTCAACAATTGATATGATTTCAACTGATACAGAATAGGAAAAGTTGACTTTAGGTTGATTCATATGAAATTTGACAATCTAATGTCAAATAATCAACGTTGACTTCCAAGTCAACCTTTTCGAATAGGCCTGATTATCTGTATCTATTTCTGATGATGACCGTCTGACGATAACTTCGATATCCAGATCACTAAGAAAGTGCCCAAATCCAAATCTCCATAATTCCTTGCCATATCTAATAAAGGTTGTTTGCGAGATGTCAACTCAGCTCAATGTCAGATCAGATCTGATCGCATATGACACGCATACGTCCTAAACGTACGTTCGCCAATATTGACTCAAAATCCCGCCTTTCTTTTAATGAAGGTTATTTACGCAATGATGCCTCATACTGCGCCACCGTTGGTAGCACTGTTTGTTGGTTAACGGTCGGTTGCACATCGCGCAACGTCCGCACGTGACGCTTTGCGTCGCTTCTCTTTTGTTCGGGGTAATTGCGTTTCAATAAGCGATCGCCTTCTCCTCTCGAATTCTTTCGGGAAGGATTGATATATCAATATGTAAATAGGACCACGTGGGGTGCGACGTGATGCAACAACCCCTTGATCCGGGAAGAATACAAGTTTGTAAACAAATCGATTGAAGGTTGAGGTTTGACTGTCACTGTCACTGTGGATTTTTGATTGGTTCTGAATTTGACTTCCATGCGCATTTTGATATAATTTTCACACATTCAGTTAGGGAAGTTGAGGGAAGAAGAATTTCGATCATACCTACAGTGCGAGTCTCTAACTTGGAATAAATTCAGTGAATCAAAGTTTTTTTGTTGTAAATATTTTTGGACAGACCGTTTAGTATTTTAAATTGCGCTCCTTTTGATGCAATAAAATGTTACACTGCTATCCCCTTCATGACTATTCGAATTTATCATGGTAAATTCGATTAAGAGTGTCCAATACAGGAAAATGGACAATAGAACACGCATGCCAAAGCTCCTGACTTCACGTCAGTGCGTGAACCACTTTTTTTTTTCGTATTTTTTACAAAATTATCTAGGGGTACGGTTAAGCAATAAGAGCTCTGATGGCGTGCAGAAGTCTATCCGGTAAGACTTGGGGCTGTAGCCCTAAAATACTGCGATGGATGTACGTCATGATTGTGAGACCAATAATTACCTATGGGGCAGTAGTCTGGCATGCCAAAGCAGATCAGACAACTACTAGGAAAGCGCTTGATAAAGTGCAAAGGCTAGCTTGTGTGTGCATCACGGGAGCTATGAGAACGTGTCCAACCAGGGCACTTGAGATCATCACAGATCTCTCACCTCTGCATCTAGTGATTGAGAGGTTAGCCCATGAGGCCATCCTCAGAATATCTAAGGAAGGTACAGGAACTGAGAAGATTAAATGTCAGAGAGCCTGGACCTCTTTGACTAATTACATCCCATCAGTGAACCTTCCTAGTGATGCAATGGTCAAAAAAGTAAGCATTGAGAAGAACTTCACCACGATGCTAAGTAGAAAGGAAGAATGGGAAAGGGAGTTCACCACCCAGAATTTCAAAGAAAATACCATAAAATGGTACACAGACGGCTCAAAAACCACGACGGGAGCTGGCGCTGGGGTATATGGGACAGGCACCAAGTGCGCACTGTCGGTAGGCTCCCGTTTGAGTATGTTTCAGGCAGAATTACTCGCAATCGAAAGATGTGCAGATATTAACCTAGAAAGAAAATATCAGAAATGCGACATAGCAATCCATTCGGATAGTCAATCTGCTATCAAAGCACTGAGCTCCCATGCCATCGATTCAAAGTTGATATGGGAGTGCCGAAGAAAACTTGGCAAGAATAATAAGGTCTTTTTAGTCTGGGTCCCCGGTCACTCGGGAATCAAGGGGAACGAAGAGGCCGATACACTTGCCAGAAAGGCAGCACGAACTCCTTTTATTGGCCCAGAACCTTTCTGCGGTATAGGAAAATGCACCTACAAGAAAGAGTTTCTGGAGAAGGAGGAAACCAAAAGAGAAACACTCTGGCGGAATCTTCCAGGTTTGGTTCATTCCAAAAAGTTCCTTAGGAACTTTAAAGAAGTGAGATCCAAAAGGTATCTGGATCTCTGTAAGAATAAGTTACACCTGGTCACTGGCTTCCTCACAGGACACTGTCGCCTCAGGAAGCATTTGATGAGAATAGGTTTATCAGATACTGACGAGTGCATATTCTGTGGGGAGGAGGAAGAAACTCCTCTTCACCTTGTTACAGAATGCCTCGCCATTGCAAGTCAGCGAAAGGAATGCTTTGGACAGGAAACTTGTAGGAGTGAAGACGTAATATCCTTGAAGCCTTCCCAGATATTGAGGTTCATTTATACTCTGGAACTGGAGGGCGAGCTGTAGATGGCGTAATGGTGAGAACAGCTCTGATGGGGGGCACAATAGATCTCAAGGTCGCGGTGCAACGTAACCCCTTATCAATAATAATAATAATAGGGGCACGGTTCTTCCAAAATTTTACACACGTCTTTACGTCGATATTCTGCAACTATAGTTACCAAGCTTCAATTCAGTCGAGTCTATATCGTTATCAAGAAAATAATATTCCAGGTGGGTATAACTCCGAAACTTTTGGACCGATTTCACCCTATAACGAACTTAACTCTCCTACTCGAGTACGCAACCTAGCCTGAAAATTGCAAATCCCTATCTCCTTTCGTTCGAAAGTTATCGAGGCAACGGTCACTCCTGAACTCACACAATCCTGCTTGGATCTCCAACAATATAGATCCGATCGTGTTCAGACTTGGAACTTGGCAGTAGAGTTAGGTTCTGAAGGCACTCGCAACAATTTCAGCGATGTCAGACGAATAGTTTCTGATATGTAGAATTTTTTTTAATGATTTTTTAAAAATTTTCTCGTAATACGATCCTCAAGAAATTTTACAAGAATCTTTGCGTTGGCATTCTACAATTAATAACCATGTTTGAATTCGATCGGTTTTGTATTTTTCGAGTTATTGAGGAAATAACAACCAAATTTCAGATAGGTATAACTCCAAAACCGTTTGGCTGATTATACCTATAAACAAACTCAAATGTCGCATTCAGATGCACAACCTAACCTGAAAATTCCAAGTCACTATGCCTCTACATTCTCAGGTTAAGTAACAGTTTAAAAATTTCTAGTGATACGATTATCACGTCCTCAGGTATATATTCTACAACTACTCACCTTGTTTCAATTCGATCGGATCTGTATTGGTTGAAAACAAACGGTTGGAAACAAACGGAAACCATTGGACCGATTATGTTCTTTAAGGAACTTTTCCGTCGTATTTGGACACGCCAGCTACCTTGAAAATTTCAATTCGCCATGTCTTTCCGTTCTCAAGTTATCGAGGCAACGGACGGCTGGCCAGCCGGAGAGAATCAAATTTATCCTCGAATTCTTCATCAGGGTGTCGAACCCAATCGTTTGAGACCAGTTTTGGCAAAAAATCCAAAATTACAAACATTTAGGCAAAATGATAACGCGATGTTCCCCAGAACATCGTGATCAATATCTTTCCGGATCAACATTCAATAAGGAGATATCAGAAAAAGCCGAATGAAAGCGCAAAACAATATTCAGCATTGGATCGAGGTTCAACCTCGAGAAACCATATTCTTAACCCCACCCAAAATTATACTATAGTTATCTCTAGGTACAAACATTCAAGTTTTACAAGATAGCTCCTTTGTTGAGAAAACCAAATATATGTTTCTTAAAATGTGACGTCAGACGTCATAATACGATATAAGTACTTACATAGTTCTAATAAAATTCTAATAATGAAAAGCCGTTTTCTAAACCAGGACAGGATAAGTTTTGTAAAATACTGTTGAAATTTCAAGGAAAATTCGGATTATACATCCTAGTGACTTTTGTATTGTACCTTGGCAGTTGGTGTGACTGTTACCAAAGTTGACAGTTGACAGGCAATTTGAATTTGATTCGTACGTGGGGCATGGAGATCAGATTTGAAACAGATTCCTAATAGCATGAATGATTCAAAATAAGCAAGAAGGAAATCTGTAATCTACTTTTTAATGAAAATAAAACTTTTCCTCTCAATAATTATTTCACTATATCCAGATTATGTTATATTGACAATTGACGTGTGTTTAAATTTGATAGGATCGTATATGTCCGTGCTGACTACCACAAAACGAAAAATATAACTAGAAACAATGCGGGAATGAGTGCATTACAGCACTGTTTTTAATGCTGTAATGAACTGATTCCGATACTGAAATAGAGAATAGTATATTCTAAAACAAGTTGCAGAATGGGCTCCAATTCAAACACGAACGCGTGAGTGTTGGAATTGCCTTCTGCACCGAGTATTAGACGATATTTAAAAAAAAATACTGTTGAAATTTAATGAAAAATTACGATTATAGGTACATCCTAGTGACTTTTGTATTCTATCTTGGCTATTGGTGTGACTGTTACGAAAGTTGACAGATTACGGAGTTTGAATCGTACGTAGGGTATGGAGATCAGTTTTAAAACAGTTTCCTAATAGCATGAATGATTCAAAATTAGCAAGAAGGAAATCTCTAGTACCTTATTTTGTAATGAAAATAAAACTTTTCCTCTCAACAATTATTTCACTATATCCAGATTATATTATATTGACAATTGACATGTGTTGAAATTTGATAGGATCGAACGTCAGTGCTGACTACCACAAAACGAAAAATATAACTAGAAACAATGCGCAAATGTGTGCATTACAACACTGTTTTTGGCGCTCTAGTTCCTCGGAACTGAGTGCTTATCAATTTGCCCAAATGTCTGTAATTTTCGAATATTTCGATGAAAATGGTCTTAAACGATTTGGTTGGACTCACTGATCAAGAATCCGCGGTCGAAATTCATTCTGTCCTGCCGGTCCGGCCGGCCGTAGGCACGATAACTCTCGAACGGAATGAGCTAGAGAGTTGAAATTTTCAGAGTAGGTTTGGGGGATAAATATCTCGGCTAAGTACGTTATTGGGCAAAATCGGACAGATGGTTTCGGAGTAACAAAAAAAAATTTTTTTTTTTACGAAACAAATTCCAAATTAAATTTTTTTTAATAAAAAGTTTTATCATAAGAATCCACTCATATCATTTTTAACTCTAACAAGCTAATACTTTCGGAGATATGATTTTTCAAAATTTCAATAATAAATCGTATTTCAACGTTTTCACAGAATGATATTATTCTATGTATGAATATGAATTGTCATAATGTCAAATGATGTTCCTGAGATCTAATCAATCGAAGAATTGTGAGTGAAGTGAGAAAAATCTCAGTTGTTTGCTCCGAAATTAGTTTTTCTCAGAAAATTCTTACATTTCGGAACTGAACATGAAGTAAGAGATCTGAGAGTAGTGAGACTGCTTTTCATCCATAGACATAGATATAACTCTCGAACGGAATGAGGTAGGTAGTTGAAATTTTCAGAGTAGTTTAGGGAGATGAATATCTCGGTTAAGTTCGTTATTGGGCAAAATTGGACAGATTTAATTTGATTTCTTCCATGGTGCTTTTCTTATTCTCATGATTGCTCATTTAATCTTGATAAATAAACTATTATTTGAATTGAATTTCCTTTAGGATGCAGTTCTATTATATGAATACATTGATATAATTCCCAACTCTGAGAAACCAATACTTTCGGAGATATAAATTGTCTGTTTGAACTAGAGCGCCAGAAAGCTCCTGTCCACAGGGCTTGAACCCATTTTTAATGCTGTAATGAACTCATTCCGATTCTGAAATAGAGAAAGATTCTCTACGAAAAGTGATAGCAGCAATTGTTGGCTTTCTTTCATTCAATATGTTTGAGTAGCCAGATATTGATATGAAATCAGAGCAATATGGAATGAACTTCTCGAGAATACATAAGAATACATTATCCTCCAAAATAATACTCTTACAGACATTTCTCGCATAACAGTTCACACTTCATTTGTGCGCAAATGGACAATAACTTAATTAATGAACCCCTCCAGCCACACATGGGTGAACATTCACCGAGATCCGACTATTTAATCAAGTCCTACGAAGCGGAAAACTCCTCACCGAAAATTGACAGATCGTCCCATCCATCAATATCGATGATCTGTCGCCCATATTATCCACAGTCGAGCGTTTCCCTCAAGAGGGTGAAAACTGAAAGCACAGAAAAGTATGAGGCATGTTATGTCCTCGCACACTCAATGGACTGTAAGGAGCACAGAGGAGAGTGTGATTCATGCAGGGCTGCTTCATTTGCAAGTCAGATGCGTCGTGTTCTTGCTTTCTGTTTCTAGGGTCATCTTCGCGTACTCCAGATGCCGGCAGTAAACATTGGTGCAAGAGTGCAAGAGATGGTGCACTTCACGTTTGTGAGGGTGCCTCTGAGATTTTTTCCCCTTTGTGTGCTTTGTGTTTGACTATTATGGATGTTTTTAGTATGGATTCAGGATCAGCGAGATGTACAGGTTCTTTCCGGGAGCAATTTCGTTCACGAAGCTTTATCGCAACCAAAAATTCTGCCTATCTCTGCCTCCCTTTCGATTTATTTGCGATTACCTAATTGTTGAGAAAGTTCAAAAATATTATTCACAGTGTGTCCAATAATCTATACAGGGTGTTCCAGAGTAGGTGTATCCCAAAATTCCAAACTTGGGTGCATCATTTCATATATTTCGGTATAGATATTTCATGATTCTTCCTCCATCAAAAAAAATGTACGCTCCAAATACCCGATTTAAATTTTTTTTCTGGAAATCAGTAGGTGTGCCATCAGATTTTATGACATCAAATTGAAGAGTACGTAGTGCAGTTTGCACTCTCACATCAGGTTCACATTTACTATTTACAATTAAGTGTAAAAAAATGGGGTTTGGTTTTTGCATATATCTCGAAAACTATTTCAGATTGTTCAAGTTTGAGAAAAATTCAAAAAGAGGAGCAAACCTCCAAAAAAAAAGTCCCAACTCCCGGAACTGTAGGACCAATTTATAACAGAGGGTTGAAAATACGCCCGAAAACAGTTACTCCGGCTTGCGCAAGCCACGCCCACTTCCGACTTAATGAATAAATATTATTTAAACTTATTAAATATGAAAATTAAGAACTGAAAAAATTTTTGGTGCCTACAGGATAGATCAATGAACAATAATCCGTTGTCCAAAAATTTTAATCAAAATTTTTCAATTAGTTATCCATTAGTTAATTAACAATTTTTTGTAGCACGAACATTAACATTGCAAGAGTGATAATTGTAAAACTAATAATCTGAGAATGTTTTCCTTTCGTGGAGCTATTTTTCAAAGGCCTTAGAACAGATTCCCGTTGGGAAAATTGAAACATTGTTAATATTCGCTTTGTTAATAATTTACTTAGGTTGCAAATTATAAAGCTTAATTAAACTTTTTAATTTTTTTTATAATATTGCTATTGATCCGTATTCGCATGATCAGAAGCTACTTAAAAATGATTTTTAATCATTTTTATCTATTACTGTTTAAAAAATTGTTATAAATAAATGCGTTGATTATGAGATAATTCAAATTTATTTTTTGGAAATATACCTAATCTTTGATGGAAATTATGATAAAAAAAAAACAGTTTCTTAAAATTGCTTGAAAATGGATTTGTTAATTAACACTTTTTTTCACCACTTGTGAAATTTTTAATGTTCATTTAATAAACTATTTGTTATAAACCAATGATTTATCTCTCTGTATTTTCTTTATTTCTAATTAAAGAAACCGAAACTAGTCATGTATTATTAAAAAAAAACAATTTAAATATTTTATTAAACTTTTAATTTTTAGGTCTCTTTCATTTCATTCTTCTCACCTGGTTTTTATGTTTAATTTTACTATAACTTTTAATCTCCTGGTATTTTGGAATGATTGCCTGTGCTTGGTATTATTGGAAAAGTATCCTAGTTTTCCCTGGACGAAGTCTCGAGGAAGATTAAATCCTAAGCTAAACGTTTTTTCTTTTGTTGTAATCAAAGGAATTTTTAATTAAACCTTTAAATCAGTTATTACCTTATATCCCAGAAAGCATAGATAGAACGTTGAGCTCCCAGCTAGTCGGGCAGGTATCTTCAAAAGGAGTTGAATCGTTGTCCGCTGAATGTAAAAAGAGGTGTTATTAAAACAATTTACGATAGAGCTAACCTAATTAGTTCTACTTTTGAAATTCGAAATAATGAAATGGATTTCATCAAAAAATTTCTTGAAGATAATGGAAATCCGAGGCAATTCATAAATATATCAATAATGAATTTAGATAGAAGAGTAAATAATCAAGTACAACAGAATAATCAACAAGAACAGCAGCCCAATATGTTGAATGTTCTCCCTTATTTTCGTGGCCTTTCTGAAAAAATCAGAAGAATCGATTCTAAGTTCAATATAAGAACCGTCTTCAAAGCACAAAATGATCTTAAGTCTTCATTAACAAAGACAAAACCATTAATGAAAATCAAAAATCAAAAAATTTTGTGTATAATATTCCTTGTATTTGTGGTAAATCGTACACAGGAGATAAATCAAGACTACTAGAAGTAAGAAAGTCAGAACGTAAGAACAACTTGATAAATACAGACACACAAATCAAAAATAGCAGAACATGTATGTACAATCCAAGGAGATCACATGATGGATTGGAGTAATACAAAGATTCTGATAACAGAATCTGATTACGTTAAAAGGAAACTTTAGGAGTCAACTTTTATTTTGTTGACAAGAGAATGTAATTTTGCAAATTGCTCAATTGGTATTGACCATATGTGACTGAATTTATTGAAAAAGGAGTTGGAATTTGGAAATTTCTATGCAAAGCAAAACTATGTTACTATGATTTTCAAATACTGTCAATGTGACAATTCTCGAATTCCAGAATGACTGTAAACAAAATAATTCTGAAGATTTTCGTTAAGTTTCTGACGAAGGAGTCTGATATAGACTCCGAAATGTTAAGATATGGTTGTTTCATCGTTGATGTTGTTTCTTTGTTGTTTGTTCGGCAACATTGTTCGATTGATTGCTTCTGACAAATATCTTATGTTTCTTAGGCTTGGATATAAGGCAGATATATGTTTTTAATTTACTGATATACACCTATAACAACAAAAATATTCTCACTTACCTGGAACACGATTATGATACTCGAGGAAGAGCACAACAGAAAGTTTCGTCATATAGGGCAAAAAAAACCATCGGACAACGAACCCATACTTTCCTTATCCCGCATGTACTCAACTCTCTGCCCTTGGATCTGAGAGTTCGGCTGCACTCACTTAATTCTTTCGGCTTGTTTAGGAGTACTATAGGGAATTACTTAAGAGACACTGATAGACATAACATTGCTAATATTGTGAATTCATTAAAATAAGAAATATGTTATTAAATTGGGGACTCATCAGTGCTAAAATCTGTACCTACTCATTCGGAGATGGCTTGAGGGATCCTCCGCACAACCATGTGGTTTTGGAGGTTTATCTTGTTTATTTGTTTTTGTTTGTTGTATTTTTCAATTGTTACAGAAGATGTAAATTTTGGTTTATGAATAAACTTATTATTATTATTATTAGGCAGAAGCAAATCACTAAATAATTAATATTTTATTTTATAGATATTTTTCAGAGTTTGGGACAGAAAACACAGAAAGAAACCATTTGATAATATTTGTCGGACTATAGCTAATAACTAACATGACATATTCATGTTCAGGGTTACTGAAAGACTTAAGTAATTTGTGCTTAGTGCTCGAAGCCCTCTTCTTCAGTGCACAGCACAAATTGCTGAGTAAAATGCTGAACGATTATTAGCCTAGTCAACCAGTGCTTTTTAGTCAAAATATTTGCGTATTCTCCGAAAATTATGATTGAGGTGTCATTCCATTCGGAATGGTAAGTAGATAGTTTTGAGAAAATGCTAAAGTCACTCGCAAATATTGCAATAGTTATAAACAATTAAGTGAAAAAAAGAAGGGGGTTTGGTTTTTCGAAAATTAACAATTTTTAAAATTTGCCAGTAGGAATCTATTCTTTACCTTTGAAAAATAGCTCCTCGAAAGGCAAAAATTCTCAGATTAATAGTTTAACAATTAGCTTACTTGCAATGTTAATGTTCCTGCTACAAAAAATTGTTAATTAACTAATGGATAACTAATTGAAAAATCGCGATAAAAATTTTTGGACCACGGATTATTGTTCACTGATTTATCTTGAAGGCGCCTGAATTTTTTATTTTCATATTTAATAAGTTTGAATAATATTTATTCATCAAAGGTACGAAGGGGGCGAGACTTGCGCAAGCCGGAGTACCCGTTTTCGGGCGTATTTTCAGCCCTCTAGAAAAATTATACATATGTATCCTACAGTTCCAGCAGTTCGAAACTTCTTTAG
Organism: Halyzia sedecimguttata; assembly: GCA_937662695.2. NCBI lineage: Eukaryota > Metazoa > Arthropoda > Insecta > Coleoptera > Coccinellidae > Halyzia > Halyzia sedecimguttata. The sequence continues at coordinate 98,666,444 of OW569413.2, read as the reverse complement.
GAAATTTGATCCACAATTTGAATCCTTTTTGGCGCTCTAGTTCCTCGGAATTGAGTGCTTTTCAATTTGCCCAAATGTCTGTAATTTTCGAGTTTTTCGATGAAAATGGTCTTAAACGATTTGGTTCGACTCACTGATCAAGAATCCGTGGTCGAAATTCATTCTGTCCGGCCGTAGGCACGATGACTCTCGAACGGAATGAGCTAGACAGTTGAAATTTTCAGAGTAGGTTTGGGGGATAAATATCTCAGCTAAGTTCGTTATTGGGCAAAATCGGACAGATGGTTTCGGAGTAACAAAAAAAAATTTTTTTTTTTACAGAACAAATTCCAAATTAAATTTTTTCAATAAGCAGTTCTACCATAAGAATCCATTCATATCATTTTAAACTCTAACAAACTAATACTTTCGGAGATATGATTTTTCAAAATTTCAATGATAGAATTATTCTGCGGCTATTCTATGAATTGTTATAATGTCAACTTTGACGTTGTCTCATTGTCATTCATTCCAGTAATGGTATCAATATGAGAATTATAATATCATACTTGTTGCTGGTTGATATTTTCATGCCGATGGTCAATCCATATGATGATGGGAATGGTAATGGTAAGTTAATAATATTGAGTTCAGAATATCTCCACTAAAAACAAAACTGGAATTGAGGAATGAATATCTCGGATGAGTTCGTTGTTGGGTAGAATTCGTCTATTGGTTTTGGATTGATAATTTTTGGCACTCTTGTTGAATTTAAATTCTTCTATGATGTTTGAATTCAATTTCTGCTAAGATGAAGTTCTAAATTTCAATAATGAATCGTACTTCTATGTTTTCACAGAATGCTCATACTCGTAAATTTCATCCTGTACTATAAGAGAGAGTCAAATTCATTTCAGCTATTTTAATTTGGTTTCTTCCATGGTGTAGTTCTCATTCTCAGATTGCTCATTTAATCTTGATAAATAAACTATTATTTGAATTGAATTTCCTTTATGATGCAGTTCTATCATAAGAATACATTGATATAATTCTCAACTCTGAGAAACCAATACTTTCGGAGATATAATTTGTCTGTTTGAACTAGAGCGCCAGAAAGCTCCTGTCCACAGGGCTTGAACCAATTTCAAATTCGAATTATCTCAAAGATTTCTTGAGATATTGGCGAAAACCTAAACCTCTTTTTTTTCACTTAATTGTTTATAACTATTGCAATTTTTTTTTCTTTTAATTGTTTATAACTATTGCAATTTTTGCTTTGGCCTTAGCATTTTCTCAAAAACAATCTGCATGCCATTCCGAATGGAATGACACCTCAGTCATAATTTGCGGAGAATACGCGAGAATTTAGTGCGTCGCGAGTCGCGACGCCCAGGGGCGTCGCGACATTGTCCCATGGGCATCGCATGTCGATGCGACCGAGTCCAGCGAGCTGATAACGTATTATTAGGCTAGTACTAGAATTATTGAAAGGTTTTTTTTCTGGGTTTTCTCTCCCAAACAATGAAAAATATCTATAAAATAAAAATTAATTATTTTGTGATTTGCTTCTGCGTGAGAAACACAGGATATTTGTCAGAAGCAATCAATTGAACAATGTTGCCTAACAAACAACAACGAAACAACATTAACGAAGAAACAACTATATCGTAACGTTTCGGAGTCTATATCAAACTCCTTCGTCAGACGCTTAATGAAAATCGATAGAATTATTTTGTTGATAGTTATTTTTTGAATTTCACATAATAATTCTAAAGATTTTCATTAAGCGTCTGATGAAGGAGTCTGATATAGACTCCGAAACGCTACGATATAGTTGTTTCTTCGTTGATTTTGTTTCGTTGTTGTTTGTTAGGCAACATTGTTCAATTGATTGCTTCTGACAAATATCCTGTGTTTCTTACGCAGAAGCAAATCACAAAATAGTTAATTTTTATTATATAGATATTTTTCAGAGATTGGGAGAGAAAACCCAGAAAAAAACCTTTCAATAATGAGTATACCTCCCACAGTATCCTTTAATGATTACTTAGTACTAAAATTGATAAATATTTTTGGGGCCTGAGTTAAGGGGCGTCGTAAAAAAAAAGGCAAAGTCCCAGGGGTGTCACAGTAAAAATACGTTTGGGAAGCCCTGGACTAGACTATACAGGGTCTTGCACGAGGAACCTCACCCATATTTATACGGGAAACTACTGAACGTATTTTCATGAAATTCAGCACTTATAAGTAATTCACGATGCTGATGAAATCTAAAATATTTTCAAGGCATGAGCACCTCCGGTTTTTACGGAAATGACGTCAACTTCCGTTTTTCAAATCAGAACACCATTTTTTTATTGCAGAAATAGATTCCTTAGAAAATTTCAAGTTATTTTGATGTAACATTTTTCAGTTTTGGTTGGAAAATTCTCTCTGAGCGGGAAAATTCGAAAAAAAAAATCGAAAATAGAGCTCCGCTGAAACAAGAATAACTTCGAGGTTTTTGGATGGAAAATTTTCATTTTTGGGATTTTTCAAGATGTAAGATTGATGTATCCACTTTAAAAATCGAAATCGCGATTCATGATACAGGGGGTGAAAAAATCGCTTTCAAAGTTAGGGATGACAATATCGTGAAAAATCAATTTTTTCAAATTAGAACCCCATTTTTATATGGCAGATATTGAATCTACGTTAAAAAATAATGTGAGTGTATGCATCACACCCTTGCCCTAAAATAGATATTTTCTGAGTTATTCACAAAAAACTGTTTTTCGTCTTGAATTTTCAGCTATTTCTTTTCCCTTCACGCCAAAAAGATGAAATTTTCAGGAACTGTTATTTGAACCATGCTGTAGATTTTTCACCCCTTCCTGAAACTGACTTCAAGTTACTATTAGGAGAACCATGGCAAACTCTCGCAGTTATAACTAGAGAAGATGCTCAAAGTTTTGACCGTTAATTTCTAGACATTTATTTATACGTCTCAGGAATGCTTCGTGCGTTGCTCTTCTTATTTCATCGGGAGGAAGAGATCTGCAAAAGTGTTTAAAAACCAAATTGAGTTTCAAAACTATTAATCTAAAAATCTAAACAAACCTGAACGCATTTCTGACTCGTTCTATGCAGTCCTCTTTATCAGTCAGGGGAGTTGAGTAGGCAATATTTTTTATCCTACCCCAAACATAATAGTCTAAAGGAGTTAAATCGGGAGAACGTGGTGGCCAAAGATGTGGACCATTGTTCGCCAACCATCGATCTTCAAATAGCCTGTAGAGGATATTTGACACATTGAGTGAATTGTGTGGAGGCGCGCCATCTTGTTGATACCATAAGTCATTATGGTTCTGTACTAGCGGCTCAATTATTTGAGTCAATATGTCAGAATATCTATCTCCTAAGGAAGAACATTCTTTAAATAATGCAAACATGTGTAGTGTTCTATCTTACCAGTTAAAGTCCCATCATAAATGTGAACATCGAGAATTGCATTATTTTTGATGGCGCAAAAAACATTGAAACTCCAGGTCTCTTGAAAGTTCCATTGTCTGAAGTGGTGGTTGTTCTCTTCATCCCAATAATGACTGTTATGCCTATTGAAAGAACCATTCTTTGTGAATTTAGATTCATCTGTCCAAATTATACAGTCCAAAAAGTTTTCATTCTCTTGAAATCGAATCATCATAGCTTCGCAAAACTCTGTTCTCCTGACGAAATCAGTTTCCTTCAAATGCTGTACCCTATTGAATTTATATGGGTGCATTTTATGTTTTTTTAATATTCTCCAAACACTCGATTGAGATAATCCCAGATCAATCTCGGCATCTTTGAGAGAATTTTGAGGATTCACACGAAAATATGCAAGAACTGTAATTTCGTTGTTCTCATCTTCTACTACACTTTTTTCTCTGTGTATAGTTTTCTTAACGAAAGATCCGACATTTCTCAAGTTTGTCATGGTTCTGTTAATGGTATCTCTCGTTGATCTGGGTCAGTCAGGAAACCTCTCAATGAACAGTCGAATCGTTCTATCTACAACTTTATTACATTCTCCATGAAGTAGAATGAGATTTAAATAATCTTCATTGGTAAAATTAGGCATAGTGATCGATTTTATAACTTAATACGAATAATCACCAAATTAATAGTAAACACAAAATGCTACTGAATAAAGAAGAATTTGGCAGATGTAATTAATGATATCTATCATTAAAAAAAAAGAATGTGAAACATGGTAAGTTTTTGCATATGGTTCATAAGGAATTATTTATTTATCACTGGAGAGAAAACCGATGGCCGATTAGTTGAAATAAAGAGGTTTCCGATACAAATTCGAATCAAAATTCGCCATCTATTTAGGAACAACCTGTAACTTTTTTCTCTTGCATATTAGGGTAGTAAAATCTAAAACATGGTTTAAGTAATAGTTCCTGAAAATTTCATCTTTTTGGCGTGAAGGGAAAAGAAATAGCTAAAAATTCAAGACGAAAAACAGTTTTTTGTGAATAACTCAGAAAATATCCACTTTAGGGCAAGGGTGTGATGCATACACTCACATTATTTTTTAACGTAGATTCAATATCTGCCATAAAAAAATGGGGTTCTAATTTGAAAAAATTGATTTTTCACGATTTTGTCATACCTAACTTTGAAGGCGATTTTTTCACCCCCTGTATCATGAATCGCGATTTCGATTTTTAAAGTGGATACGTCAATCTTACATCTTGAAAAATCCCAAAAATGAAAATTTTCCATCCAAAAACCTAGAAGTTATTCTTGTTTCAGCGGAGCTCTATTTTCGATTTTTTTTTCGAATTTTCCCGCTCAGAGAGAATTTTCCAACCAAAACTGAAAAATGTTACATCAAAATAACTTGAAATTTTCTAAGGAATCTATTTCTGCAATGAAAAAGTGGTGTTCTAATTTGAAAAACGGAAGTTGACGTCATTTCCGGAAAAAACCGGAGGTGCTCATGCCTTGAAAATATTTTAGATTTCATCAGCATCGTGAAGTACTTATAAGTGCTGAATTTCATGAAAATACGTTCAGTAGTTTCCCGTATAAATATGGGTGAGGTTCCTCGTGAAAGACCCTGTATATGATGTAGCCATGGTTCGATCAGTTATTTCAGTCAATTCTAAAATATCCTATAGGTAGTGAAGCTCCAAAACTGAGGGAATAAATCCTTAGAAGGCTAACATAATTTAATAAACCGCAAACTGGCACGGTGCTCAACCTGAGATTCCAAGTTGACATGAGGTTCCATTGTTCTCAAAATAAATATCGAAGCGAAGGCAGTCGAAAACGAAGAGGCAGCTCGCCGCAAAAAAGTCGATATCGAAGTACCGCACGTGTTCGTCTCTCAAATCCCAAATCTGAACTAGACAGTAGGAATTCGATTCATCGCAAGGCCCGTTAATTTATATTATGTCTGTCCTCTGGCAGGAAAAAACGACATTGGATGCTGGAGAGTTGACGGAATGCCATTTTGGGACATTTTCGAACGACTAATGACGAGAGGTTTCGAATTTTAGAGTTTTTTCTTGCCTAGGTGATGGTTATTGCTGAGTTGTGGGGGCAAGCGTCAATGGAATCCGTTCACGATCCGAAATCAAACGTCTATGTTCGGCCCATACGCACGGGGACGATTTTATCGACGGTATTTGCAATTCTCGAATTTATACGCAATTCTGAATATCGCCCAATTGAACACAATGATTTATTACAACCAATATGAGTATTCACAATGATCAATCTGCGCAATCGAGAAACTAAATGAGCTGAAACGCCGGCAAATAGTATTTATGGGTAATTCCCACCAAATGTTCCCCTTTCGCATTTTAGTTTAAAAAAAAAAAATTAACAATAATCGAATTTATTTTTAGATATCCTAAACCAGAAATTGATTCTTATTAATCTTATGCCTAAGGTTACACACTTACGTTGGTATTTTGTGAAATAATGAGATTTTCATGAAACCGGCATTCACGGATGTGAGACAAAATTCACGGAAATGAAATAATGTTAAATTTTAAATGAAAAAAAAAAATTCATATATCCTTAATATAAAAAAATTGGTTCAAGCACTGACGTGAAGTCAGGAGCTTTTGCGCGTATGTTCTATTGTCCATTCTCCTGTATTGGACACTTTTAATCGAATTTACCATGGTGAATTCTATTGTCTATTCTCCTGTATTGGACAGCCTTAATCGAATTCACCATGGTAAATTCGATTAAGAGTGTCTCATACAGGAGAACAGACAATAGAATTCACCATGGTAAATTCGATTAAGAGAGTGTCCAATACAGGAGAACGAACAATAGAATTCACCATGGTAAATTCGATTAAGAGTGTCCAATACAGGAGGATGGACAATAGAACATACGCGCAAAAGCTCCTGACTTCACGTCAGTGCTTGAACCAATTTTTCTCTTTCGGACATATCCAGAATATTTATAATTTTTCCTTCCTTTTTTCTTTTATAATAGCCCTCGTTCGTTACGTTTTTCTTCTTCGTATAATGCAGGATCATTTTTTCGGGCTTCATGAAGTCTTCTCATAGATTTTCGTTGTTTTTTCTTCTGTTCTTCATGAGATGCAGTAACTTTTTTCTTATTTTTTTTTTAAATGTTAGAATTCATGTCCTGAAAAGAGGAACAGAATATTATTATCACATCCGTGAAGACTACCTCACCTCCGTGAATTACTATATTCACGGAGGTGAGATTCACGGAGGTGAGAAATTTTACTTTTTTATAGAATATCTCATTTAAAGAAAAAGGCTTCAAAACAATATTTTAACTCATTAAATAACTTTCGTAATTAAGTATATTCAGATAACAAATAATTGAATAAAATAATCTCCTACCTTACAATTCATCTTCACGGAGGTGAGAATCCCAAATTTCCCATACACGTCTTTATCACTTGGGTAAGAATTTAACCAATAAGTTACACTTTGAAGTTCAAATCTCAAGTGGTCAGTATTACCTGCGCATCAACCGATATTCCAGGCGGTCCACGATGACGATACCGTCATCTTGCGATTAAAGAGTCAAATAACAATGTCGCTTCACGGAGGTGATAGATAATGCAGGAACATCGACTAATATAAGTATAATTCGAACACCGATAATTTTTTTATTGAGATTTTATCATGTCAACATTAGTTAGTTGGATAATGATCTAGAAATACGCTGTGCCAGAATTCCATTAATGCTATAATTTTAAGTTTAGGACAATGCGATAACTGAGAGGAACAGTCACGGAGGTGAGGTTTTCAATTCTTCTGGAAAGAAAACTAGCGTTGAAAATTAAAATTTTTGAAATTTTGCAATTTTTTATTCTTTATAGTGATTGTTACATTTCAAAAGGATATAATATAGAGAATTAAACGATTAAACCAGTTTTATGTAGCAGAAAACTGTCATGATTACCAAAGTGGAACATTTCGTGAGAACTACCCTTATATCAGAACGCAGGGCAGATAATTTTTGAAACAAAGCAAAATAATAGTAGCATGAAACACATCGGAGAAGGAATAGAATAAAACAAAAATTAAATGAATAATAATTTACGGGCGATCTGCGGTCAGGAAATGGAAGTTGGTGGTAGGGAATCCAATCCCGCACCAAAACTTCAATCCCGCAAACGCGCGGGATTAAAGACATCAATCCCGCGGATCCGCAAGAATGCGGGATTATTAACAATATACAGGGTCTCCCGGATAAGACGGGAAACATTTTAAAGGGAGACAGAAAACACCTAGAGGATCCCGAAAACCGACCATTTGAAGTATCTAGGAGTTCTAGATTCTAACTTACAGGGTGTTTTTCAAATTTGAATGGAAATCAAAACTGAACGGATTCACCAATTTATCCGAAATTTGGAATGAAGATAGCTTTCATGAGGTTCCAGAAATATGCCGTCAAATATCATTCGATTTGCAGGACCATATCACATAAATTTGGACAGTTCTAAAAAGTTTGCGAAATCACCCTGCACAAGGAATTTCATGATTTCTTCGATATCTGCGTAAACGGTAACATTAATTTATTCAATTCGCCAAATAATATTGTATTGCACCATCCAGGTTGCCGAGGACTGATTCTTTTTCTTGACAGTGACAATAATTTTTTCTCGATATTTAACATCCTATTTATCTCGTAACGAAGAGAATTTTGAATCTTTATGAATTGAATTAATTGAATATACATTATTGAATGTTAATTTCAGTTTTCATTTGATGGAATATAGTTTTTTGAAGCGTAAATCAAGGATGGGTCTTTAACAATTATTTATTATTCTGACAATTACATGCTAGATCATTATAGTTTATTCTTTCTAATTAAAAGACTTGAAAATAAATAATTGTTAAAGAAGCATCCTTGAATTATGCTTTGAAAAATTGTAGTATTCCATTAAATGAAAACTGAAATTACCACTCAATAATGTATATTCAATTGATTAAATTCATAAAGTTTCGAAATTCACTTCGTTCCGAGATGAATAAGATGTTAAATATTGAGACGAGAGAAAACATTATTTTCACTATAAAAGAAATCAGTCCTCAGCAACCTGGATGGTGCCATACAATATTATTCGGTGAAATGAACGAATTAATGTTAGAGTTTACACAGATATCGAAGAAACCTTGAAACTCATTGAACAGGGTGATTTCACGCACTATTTAGATCTGTCCAAATTTATGTAATACGGTCCTGCAAATCGAATGATATTTGATTGCATGAAAGCTATCTTCATTCCAAATTTCGGATAAATCGATGATTCCGTTCGGGAGATACAGTGGTTAATTTCCAATTAAATTTAAAAAACACCCTGTAAATTAGAATCTAGAACTCCTAGATACTACAAATGGGGGTTCTTCGGGATCCTCTAGGTGTTTTCTGTCTCCCATATTATCCGGGTCACCCTGTATATATTCATTGTACTCAACTCATTAAACATGCTAATAAAAAGGTCCTATGCAATTGAAAACATACTAAAGTAGTAGCATAATAGTTATTTATGTACCAAGCACGACAAACTGTATTTGACCTCTTAAATCATTTCACAATAGCAAATGACAGTTATTCTCACATACACCTATCTTTGTATTGAACCGTAAATGAATGGTTTCTTTCTGTGTTTTCTCTCCCAAACACTGAAAAATATCTATAGATATTTTTCAGAGTTTGGGAGAGAAAACCCAGAAAGAAACCATTCAATCAAAAGGTAAGTTTTCACCAAAGTTCGTGTTTTTGAGGAAGATAAAAATAAATAACTAAAAACTCATTTGAATCTTTCTCATAAATTTTTAGGTTACGAAAGGTCAAAAAAGTGTGGATACAAAAGTTGAAGATATTTTTATTACCAGAACTTTGCTATTCAACTTTTTTCCATAGGACTTGTACTTTTGCAGGAAATAAACTGTTTTTTACCCTTAAAAACTCACCCCCCTCCATTTCCAGACTTCAGATCACCCATAAATGATTTTTCTTTAATTTCTATTGAATTCTCTTCCTTTTCCTATGGGTTTCATCTCACTATTATTTTTTTTCACTTTTTTTTCACCATTTTCAAAGGTTCAGGCACTAGTCTAATACTAAAATTAAATTTTCGGCGCGCTGTTTACCTGAAGATAGTGCCTATCAATTCTTCCAAATGTCTGTTTTTTCGAATTTTTAACCGAGATTGGTCTCAAACAATTAGTTTCGACTCAGTGATGAATAATCCGAGGTCAAACTTGCTCAAAATTCTTCATCAGTGAGTCGAACCTAATCATTTGAGAACATTTTCGGCAAAAAATTCTAAAATTATAATTAGAGCATTTCATGAAATCATATAATTACGATTAATTATTAAAATTTTTAAATATCATATCTCCGAAAGTATTAGTTTGCTAGAGTTGAGAATGATATCAATGGATTATTATGATGAAACTATGTCCTAAAAAAATTAGTATTTTTCGTTAAACCAAAACCACCCGGCCAATTTTGGACAATAACGAACTCAACCGAGATACTGATCTCCCAAACCTACTCTGCATATTTCAACTGCCTAGCTCATTCCGTTCGAGAGTTATCGTGTTTACGGCCGGATAGAATCGATTTTGACCACGGATTCTTGATTACTGAGTCGAACCAAAACATTTGAGACCATTTTCAGCCTGAAATTAAAAAATTATTTGCATTGCAGCTTGATTCGGGATTCCAACTCTCAGGGGCGGATCCATAAAAGTAGTGAAATTTCTGGAGTTTTCCATTTTAAAACAATTTAAATCAATGAAGAATACCTCGAAAACGCTGCGTTTAAGGAGAAATGATGAAGAATAATAAAATGTTCTAAAACGATGGAATATTCTTGAAATGAGTCGGGAAAAACTTTATATGCTTTCTTTATGCTAATTTCGTTTAGTTTGAATCCACGAGTCCATAACTAGAAAACCAGTAGAAGTAGAACATAACTAATATTTGGAAAATATGTATCATAGTTATAGTAAACTTTACGCCAAAATTCATTTTATTCGAAAAAAGGATGTCAAAGCTACAGAATAAAAACTGATTTTTTTTCAAAATTTCAACAGCCTGTATCTTTTTACCTGAGCTGAATTTAGAAAAATGTTAAATGAAAAAAGTGTTTCATTTGATGAGAGGAATCTTCGGTTAAAATTAATGCAGTGGTCAAAGACTCACCCTGTATGCTCCAAAATGTCACCTTCCGAAAATGTTTGATTATAGTCTGAGGTCGTGTAATTAGAACGGAATATAGGTACATACATACCCATACCCATAGATGTAAATAGGATCGATCAGTCTCGACCACTCCACCCATGACTTATTCATACCCGTCTCCTTTTCTCCAAGGCAAAAGCGCCCCATTGAGTTTTGATATTTGTCAACGCGACTATTATGATAATTGGCCCTTTCGAACGATCCGCATCCGACTGACAAAGACACCAGACGACAAAAAGAAAATGGGTGCAGGTCTTTTCTGCCATACGCAGTGCGCGGGCATTAAGAAAATGAGCTGTCATTAGTTCTTTAAATCCTGTTATTATTTTTATAACCGTGTACGACACGGATAAATGAAACGAATTCGTTGCTTTTTACGAACGTTGTTCTGAAGAATCCTGACTTACTGATTTTGGACTATATCTCCGTCGTTTCTTTCCTTACTTATGATATAAAGGGTTTTCCAATAAGAGGTGTTATTTTGAATAGCCCGCTATTTCGCTATTTCCACTTTTGAAGCTGTCATCTTTTGACATTTGACAAGTAGAAACTACGCCGTTAATAAAAATGGAACGATACACGCTTCAAGAACGCACTGAAATTATTAAAATTCACTATAAAATGGTGAAAATTTGGAAGAGATGGTTCGTAAAACTCGAACATTTTTGGGTCGTCGTGAAGCACCTAGTCGGACCGCAATAAAGAAATTGGTGGAAAAATTCGAGCTGTTGGGACAAGTTTGTTATGTGAAGAATAAAACCCGTGCACGTCGCTCAAGAACAGCCGAGAATATTGCTGCTGTAGCCGAAAGTGTTGAAGAAAACCCAGGTTTGTCCATTCCTCGTCGTTCTTTGGAATTAGGCATTCTACAAACGTCATTACACCGTATTTTGCATAAAGATTTGGGTCTTAAGGCTTATAAAGTTCAGTTAACACAAGAACTTAAGCCGGCCGATCATCAACAACGTCGTGTCGTTGCTGATTGGGTCGTTGAAATGCATGAAAATGATCCGGAATTCCATCGAAAAATCATCTTGAGTGATGAGGCCCATTTCCACTTCGGTGGCTTCGTCAACAAGCAAAAACATCGCATCTGGGGCTCGGAAAACCCAAGAGTTATTGTTGAAAAGCCTCTCTATCCTCAACGTGTGACTGTTTGGTGCGGTTTATGGTCCGGCGGAGTCATTGGACCTTACTTTTTCGAAAATGAGACTGGAGCAACAGTTACGGTGAATGGATTGCGCTATCGAGAGATGATTAATGATTTATTATGGCCGGAATTGGATGGTATTGATCTGGACAACGTTTACTTTCAACAAGATGGCGCTACGTGCCACACAAGCAACGAAACCATTGATCTTTTGCGGGAAATGTTTCCGGACCGTGTTATCTCTCGAAGAGGTGATCACAATTGGCCACCGAGATCTTGTGATTTAACACCTTGCGACTTCTTCCTTTGGGGCCACGTGAAAGAGAAGGTCTACGCCAATGGCCCAGCGTCAATTCAAGACCTCAAAGATGGAATTCGTGAGGCTATCGAGGACATAGGGCAGCCACTTTGAGATTTGGTTATGGAAAATTTCATTAAAAGGATATGGTCCTGTAAGCGTGGTCGTGGTGGACATTTGCCTGATGTTATTTTCCACTATTAACGGCATAGCTTCTTCTTCATAATGAAATAAACATCCGATCATTTATATTGGAAAATGGCATTTTTCTTTGAATATCAAAATAACACCTCTTATTGGAAAACCCTTTAGTTACATTAAAGAAAACAAGTTCTTTCAGCTTTACAAAATATTTTTGTACTTTATAAGGCTCACATTTTACTAGGCATAAAAGAATGAATTCTTCTATGTAGTAATCAATGCAATGCATTCAATAGCTTCATACACATATTATACATAGCATTATTATCTGTCACAGTCAACGTCAATATTGCCTGCGTCATGTAATGCATGTACTCGAATGGGTCCTTATGCTATCACAAACGGAGCACTGTTAGTTATTGACCCAACAGTTAAATTATGTTGTGAAATAATGAGAGGGTACTTTTCGGTCTAAAGTACCCTCTCATTATTTCACAATTATCTTACCAAGGTCGACAAAGCATCAGAGTTAAATTATGTATTAGAATAGACACCATACGCCACACAGCACTGTTCATTTTCGAACCAATAGTGGATGAATGAATTTGAATGGGACCCTATGCCACCGCAAACACAGCACCGTTCATTTTTGAACCAACAGTGAATGTATGTATATGAGTTGAAACTAATCGTTTGATACTATTCTCGGCTAAAAAAAGTTAACCAGTTTTTTTTGGAAGCTCGTTTGTCGGATTTGAATTCTTGGAAATATTATTTTTTTTCCTGCTTTGGGCGAGTTCAGTATGGGTGACAGCTCTGCCTATAGATTTGGACAGCGTGCCAAAGCTCCTTTCCTCCTTTTTTTAACAGTCCAACTCAATACACAATTACTATTTGAGATCGTTTGTGTTGAGTTGGACTGTCAAAAAAAAAATAAAAAGAATAGAAGAATGTAGTTGATTTTTGTGAGGTTAGATTGTTTGCGAACTGTCACACTGGCGATTAGATTTTTCTTTAGAGAGATGCTAGATTTCCATTTATTGAATGATCATTATAGGAATTTCAGTTCAATGACAGTATTTCAAAGATTTTAATAATTCTTATTTAGGTCAGTAGATACATAGACTGTTCCATTAAAGAATAAAATTGGTTCAAGCCCTGTGGACAGGAGCTTTGGCGCTCTTGTTCAAACAGACAAACTATATCTGCGAAAGTATTGGTTTCTCAGAGTTGGGAATTATATCAATGGATTCCTATGATAGAAATGCGTCATGAAAGAAATTAAATTCAAAAATAGTGCTGTTTAAAAAAAATGCTTCAAAAATTATCTTATAAAACTAGAACAAGAGGTGTAGGTACCAGAAATAATTTTGACAATTATATCTCATAGGAAAATAAGATGACATGTTAGAACACAGGTCATATAATAATTCATAGATACAATAATTAAGTACAGCATTCTATGAAAACATAAGAAGTACAGAAGTACGATTCAGTATTGAAATTTCGAGAAATCATATCTCGGAAAGTATTAGCTTGTTATAGAGTAGAGAAAATGATATCAATGGATTTTCATGGTGAAACTGCATCTTAAAAGGAGTTAAATTTGAAATTTGTGTTGAAAAAAAAGTTTGTGTTTTCGTTTCTCCGAAACCACCAGGCAAATTTTGCCCAGTAACGAACTTGATGGAGGATAATTATCTCTAAAACCTACTCTAAAATTTCAACTGCCTAGCTCATTCTGTTCGAGAGTTATTGTAGAAACGAAATTTAAAAATTAAAATTTTTTTTATACCTTATTGCAACCCGATTATAACAAAACTCCTTGTGCATATAGAAGTCATTATTCTACAATTTTATGCTAAATTTCAGATAGATCGAGTGATCGGTTTCGGAAATATTCATAAAAAATATTTTTACTAAAAAGGGCCATAACTCCGAAACCGCTAGGTGGATTTAGCCTGTTAACGAACTCGTCCGAGATATTTACGCTACAAACCTACTCTGCAAATTTTAATCCTCAAACTCCTTTCGTTCGAGAGTTATCGAGCCTACAACCGGCCGGCTTGCCGGACCGGCCGGACAGAATTGATTTCGACCACGGATTCTTGATCAGTGAGTCGAACCAAATCGTTCAAGACCATTTTCAGCCAAAAATTCGAAAATTACAGACATTTGGGCAAATTGATAAGCACTCTCTTCCGAGGAACAAGAGCGCCAAAAAGCAACTTTGTTTCGTCACAATTTCCTTACCGATTCGGCTGTGATACTTTATTGAATACATAATTGCTAATGAGTATTACAAAATAATGTAATTCCCAAATTTCTAAAATTAATTATCGGAGGAACCGAAATGAAAATTTCCATCAAGAACATTGAAAGTAGTAGAGTTCTGTGATTATGAGGCGAAGGCGACACAAAGTCAATGTCAGAATTTATCATAAATCTACCGATCGACTTTGATTTGGTCCTTCAAGGAAACAATATCCGAGATTAATGTAAAACACTTAGGTTGGTATGAAGAAGATCACCTATGTTTTATCTCTCACATTAAATAAAAGCAGAATGTGTTATGCTGATCAAACTGCTATGAATATGATGAATCAATATTTTGAACTAAGGTTTATTTTGAAGACTACTTCATTCAAGTGAATAGAGGAAATTCAAATGATAACAATTTGGCGAAGGCGCCGGTATCACCTATTCAATATAGCAGGAGTCACCAAATGGCGAACCTAGGGTTGGATCCGGACTGCTAAGCTGTTTTGTGCAGACCCAGAGGAATATAAATATAAAATTTGTGGTAATTGAATTTATCCTGCGCTTTTTTTGTCTCTCAGATAGCCACGCGACAATGTCATTTTTCGCGTTAATACTTATTTTGTAATTTTTGAATTAGATGTATCCTTGATTAAAAATATTCAGATTAATTTCGTCTTATTTTTAAATTGATATTATAAATATAAATCTGTTGCTAGTCAGTTACGCTGAAGCATGGGATGTGACGGACAAAGAAATCGGCATGTTTTCAAAGGATTGTCTGCGCCACCATATCTCCAAGAAAGAAGTGGAGGATGAAAATTAATAAATAATGGTTTGTAAAAATATAAAATAAACTGTCACTAGACCACTTTTTTTTTATTTGATGATTAATGCATTTTCTCAAAATATTCATTTCAAACACTTCCCAGGATCTTCCTTCAATAGAATATATTATCTTTAAGCTATTTAATTTTTTTTACGATAAACATCGATTTTAGTAGAGTGAGGTGTATAATAGAATGATATGTTTTACATATTCCGTATCATACAAACGGACGGTATGGAAATTTAATAAAAGGATTGTTAAAATGAATGGTATTTACAATGTATCAGATATATATACAGTTCGAATGTGTAGCTATTGAATACACATTCAGTATTATATCAAAATTAATAATTTGCCGGAAAAATCCATAGCTTTCCATCAATTACTCAATACAAACTAGGTGAACTAAACTAAGTAGGTATGAGTCTACTATTAACTAAAATGAATTAAATAATTTGTATATTCCAATACATTGATGTAAATCTATTCAATGAATAATTTTGATTGCGACTATTACTAGAGTGTTCTTTAGAGAAATGTTCCTAAAATAGTTATTTATGATGTGACCTTTAAAAGTGATTTTATTTTGTGAGGGAAAAATTTTGTGAAATGATCAAGGGGGGCGAATTAAACAAAATAAAATCGCCTTCAACACAAATATCATGCAATGTTTTTTGTATAACTGCCCTATTTTGATAATAAAATAGGTGAATTTGGAATGACATCAAACTTCAAAATGCATTTTAATAATCAAATAATCACAAGGTTGTTGTGAATGGCAAACATTACCGACGCTAAGGTTACTAACAAATGCTTGTCTAAAAATAAAAAAGACGCTGTCACATAAATTGTCTTCTTGTCCAATTTTGGTATTTGGTTCTTGATTGCTTTATATATTTGTCGATAGTGGAATAATTAATAGAAGTGTTGATTTGTTTGTTCCTGAGGAAATTGAAGAGTCTGCAAGAAGAGCAACTTTGGAACTCCTATACGTAAAAAATCAGCTCTGCAGTACGACATTGCATATACCAATTTCCTGGCCTTCAAAAATGTAGAAGGGAACTTGAGTGAACCTATTTTCTTAGCATACTTACAAGAAAAATATGGAGCTCATCAACTTTGTGGAGCAAAGTTTCAATGATCAAGTCAAGCGCTCTTGTTAAAGATGTACGAGTATTAGACGATATTTTCTTAATTTCAGGCAAGATTTGTAAAATACTGTTGAAATTTAATGAAAAATTAGTATTATACATCCTAGTGACTTTTGTATTATATCTTGGCAGTTGGTGTGACTGTCACGAAAGTTGACAGATCACGGAATTTGAATTGTGCGTATAGCATAAAGATCAGATTTAACATTTTCCTAATATCATGAATGATTCAAAATTAGCAAGAAAGAAATCTCTAGTAAATTATTTTTTGATGAAAATAAAACCTTTCATCTAAACAATTATTTCACCTTATCCAGATTATCTTATAGTGACAATTATTGACGTGTGTTGAAATTTGATAGGATCGAATGTCAGTGCTGAAATAGAGAATAATATATTCTATAAAACAAGTTGCAGAAAACGGGCGACGAAGGAGTTGCAGAAAAGTGGCGACGAAGGAGCGAGTTTTCGAACGCATGAGTGTTGGAATTGCCTTCTGCAACGAGTATTAGACTATATTTTCTCTATTTCAGGCAAGTTTTGCAAAATAGTGTTGAAATTTAATGAAAAATTCAGATGATACATCCTAGTAACTTTTGTATTGTATCTTGGTAGTTAGTGTGACTGTTACGAAAGTTGACAGATTACGGAATTTGAATTTGAAACGTACGTAGGGCATGGAGATCAAATTCAAAACAGTTTCCTAATAGCAGGAATGATTCAAAATTAGCAAGAAGGAAATCTCTAGTACCATATTTTTTAATGAAAATAAAGCTTTTCCTCAACAATTATTTCACTATATCCAGATTATATTGTATTGTCAATTGACGTGTGTTGAAATTTGATAGGATCGAATGTCAGTGCTGACTACCACAAAACGAAAAATATAACTAGAAACAATGCGGGAATTAGTTCATTCCAGCACTGTTTTCAGTGCTGGAATGGACTCATTACGATACTGAAATAGAGAAATATTTTTCTCTATATCAGTATTGTAATGAGTCCATTCCAGCACTAAAAACAGTGCTGGAATGAACTCATTCCCGCATTGTTTCTAGTAATATTTTTCGTTTTGTGGTAGTCAGCACTGATATTCGATCCTATCAAATATTAACATACGTCAATTGACAATAATATAATCTGGATATAGTGTAATAATTATTGTTGAGAGGTAAAGTTTTATTTTCATTAAAAAATAAGGTACTATACAGATTTCCTTCTTGCTAATTTTGAATCATACATGCTATTACTTATATTAACAGGAAACTGTTTCAAATCTGATCTTCATTTTCAACGTACGAGTCAAATTCCGTAATCTGTCAACTTTTGTAACAGTCACACCAACTGCCAAGATTCAATACCAAAGTCACTAAGATGTATAATCCGAATTTTTCATTAAATTTCAACAGTATTCTACAAAACTTGCCTGAAATAGAGAAAATATCGTCTAATACTCGTTGCAGAAGGCAATTTCAACACTCATGCGTTCGAAAACTCGCTCCTTCGTCGCTCGTTTTCGAATTTCACATTCGTGTTTTGATAGGAGCCCATTCTGCAACTTGTTTTAGAATATTCTATTAGACGCTTCCTCGTAAACATTCACTTTTAACACGTTTCTATCATTGAAAGTGTAACTTTTAATGGCAGTTGTACAAAAAAAACTTTTTTGACATTTTCAAAAATTGTGGTAAGTTTGCTAGGCATACTGCCATATGCATGTTCTTCATCTGCCAACCCCGCGTAACCTCCTACGAACGTGCAGAGAACAATGGGCAACGCGCATTAGTCAATTGTTTCCTCTCCGAGAACAATAGCATACTCCAACTCCGGGAGAAAAAGACACGTGAGTGTCGTGAGAGCATGTGTCCCGAACACTGTCGCGGTCGCGGCAAAAGGGATTGGCTTTTGTCTCGTTCATGGCCTGCCTCCGGATCGCGGCCATTAAGCTGTATTACGGTGTACGCCGCCAATCAGGATTGCCGGACTTCGTGTGACACTTTTCATTGGTGAACGCATGACAGTATGTGAGGCCAGATCCTGTACTTTTTCTCCTTTTTTCATGGTAAACAGTGTACGCTAAGTACTTACATTTCATGTCCTATGGGTTGTGTCGATTCGGAGAATTGGTACGATTGACCAATTGGTAATAACCTATTGTTGATTGGAGTGGGTTAATATTATTATAAATAATTGGGTATTCATTCTCATACTCCTATAGTTTTATGAAGATTTCCCCTTCGAGAAAAATATTCTTTCAGAGTTGAGAAAATGATGAATGAAGATTATAATGATGAACATACAAATACACAATGATGGAGTGCTGGTTATACCTATTCGAACGTCAAAGCGATTTATCCAATATAATACTTAGATACCTATTGGTATACAGTGCGTTTCAAAAAGTACGCACCAAGAGGAAATTTTCTTGCCTGTATAGTTTTTTGAAATTTTGGTATTCGGGAAAGTTGGTGCTCAAGAAATGATGATTTTTGACTTATATGTCATTGATCATATTTTTCTGCAAACTTATCAAAATTGACCTTTTTTTAGAAAAATTACCAAAAGACGTAAAAATCAGAATAATATAAAAAAGTTTCTCAAAGAAATGTTGCTCAGAATTTCATTTTATACCAAACTGCCAAATTTCATAGTGCAATTCCGAAAATTTTTGATATTAATATTTTGATGACAGCACGCTAGAGGGAGCTTTGGGCTTTGTGGAAATTTGAAAAATTATTCGGAATGTAATTCCAATGAAACTGACATTAACACAATTCAGATAAAGTTTATATTAATTCAATGTTCCTCATAAATTATTATTACCATAATGAAAACCTCGCAATATTGGTGCAAACCGAATTATACTAGAGAAATTAAATGCGCAAAGAGCTAATATCTTGCTAATTATTCTTGGAACATCATAAGAAATTAAATTCTTCGATTTCACACCTGAAAAAGAATTCACCAATCCTCTGAAATCCTTTGTGAATTTATTAACTCAAATACAACTAAAAACGCAATACAGACATCATCTAAAACAAAGTTACCTGTGAAAATGAAATCGAGTTGACAGGCGCATTAAATAAATAAATAATTTGTAAGTGTATAATTCTATGCGCCTGTCAAATCGATTTCATTTTATTATTTTCACAGGTATCTTTGTTTTAGATGAGGTCTGTATTGCGTTTTTAGTGGTATTTGAGTTAAAAAATTCACAAGGGATTTCAGAGGATTGGAGAATTCTTCTTCAGATGTGAAATCGAAGAATTTAATTTCTTTTGATGTTCCAAGAATAATTAGCAACATATTAGCTCTTTGCGCATCATAATTGATGAGAAACATTGAATTAATATAAACTTTATTTGAATTGTGATAATGTCAGTTTCATTGGAATTACATTCTGAATAATTTTTTAAATTTCCGCAAAGCCCAAAGCTCCCTCTAGCGTGCTATCATCAAAATATCAACATCAAAAAATTTCGGAATTTCACTATGAAATTGTATAGTTTGATATAAAATGAAATTCTTAGCAACATTTCTTTCAGAAACTTTATGATATTGTTCTGATTTCTACGTCTTTGGGTCATTTTTCTAAAAAAATGTCAATTTTGCCAGGTTTGCTGAGTAACATGATCAATGACATATATGTCAAAAATCATCAGTTCTTGAGCACCAACTTTCCCGAAAACCAAAATTCCAAAAAACTGTACAGGCGAGAAAATTTTCCCTTGGTGATGCGTACTTTTGAAACGCACTGTATAAAAAATTCTAAAAAATAATAATTTCTACGCATATTTTTTGGTCTTTCACGTCTCACACATCAGCCTCACGTAATACCGCATAAACCTTTAAGCCGTCTTTTGCCTCTCTTGTTCCTCGGAACAGAGTAGGTACTCATCAATTTACCCAAATTGAGGGTTTGAACCCCCAAAATCCCCCCCCCCCTGGCTACGCCCTTGACAGGAATATCTCCAATACTGTAATGTGAACAAACTCACATTATGACTCACCTCGTATGTTGGATTTACATACATCAACAAATTATAATTAGAGCATTCTATGAAATCATATAATTACGATTGATAATTCAAATTTTGAAAAATCATATCTCCGAAAGTATTAGTTTGTTAGAGTCGATATCAATGGATTCTTATGATGAAACTGCATCTAAAAAAAATAATTCGAAATGTAATAATATGAACTTAACCGGAATATTTATCTCCAAACCTAATCTGAACTGTCTTAGCTCATTCCTTTCGAGAGTTATCGTGTTAACGGCCGGACGGACGGCGGACAGAATCGATTTTGACCATGGATTCTTGATCAGTGAGTCGAAATAAAACATTTTTGACTATTTCCAGCCAAAAATTCGAAAATTATAGACATTTGGTCAAATTGATAACCACTCTCTTCCGAGCAACAAGAGCACCAAAAATATTGACGGCGGCTTAGGAGATTTAGCGTGCTAGTTCTTGTACGTTCAATATATTTCATTTAATTGATAACATGGTAGGTAAACTGCTGAAATTTATGGTAATTAAATTCATATCTGAAAATCTACATAATTTCAGTTCAAAAACTATTCAATAGTTCAATTTCTAGAAGGAAAATAGATGAAAAGGAAGATAACAAATTGGTTCAAGCACTGACGTGAAGTCAGGAGCTTTTGCGCGTATGTTCTATTGTTCATTCTCCTTTATTGGAAACTCTTAATAGCTTTTACATGGTAAATTCGTGTCCAGTAAAGGAGAATGAACATTAGAAAATGCGCGCAAAAGCTCCTGCCTTGACGTCAGTGCTTGAAACCATTTTTTTCTTAATTTTTTTAAAATTTTCTAGTGGTACGGTTCTCTCGAAATTTAACACACGGCTTTATGTCGATATTCCACAACTAGTTAGCAAGCTTCAATTCGATCGAGTCTATACTTTCTGAGTTATCGAGGAAAATATAATTCCAGGTGGGGATAACTCCGGAACCGTTGGGCTGATTATGCCTAAAAACGAACTTAACTCTCCCATTCCGATGGGCAACCTACTCTGAAAATTGCAAGTCCCTTTCTCCTTTCGTTCGAATGTTATCGAGGCAACGGTCACCCATCCAACTACCGAACTCACCCAAGGCTGCTCGAATCACCAACAAAATAGATCCGATCGTGTTCAAACTTGGAACTTTGCAGTAGAGTTAGGTTTTGTCGCAAAATTTCAGCGATGTCGGACGAAGAGTTTCTGATGTATAGTATATTTTTCAATGGCTTTTCAAAAAATTTCTAGTTAAAGGATCCTCACGAAATTTCGCAAGAATTTTGGCGTTGGCATTCTATAACTAATAACAATGTTTAAATGGGATCAGTTTGGTATTTTTCGAATTATTGAGGAAATAACGCATTCAGATGCACAACCTAACCTGAAAATTTCAAGCCGCTATCTCTTTCCATTCTCAGGTTATCCTGACATAAATAATATTTTTTGCTAATCTTTTAAAAATTTTCTAGTGAAATGAAATTGAAATATTAAATCGTTGGCAACATATGGACACAGAATATGGTGCATTAGGATTCAAAATTAATGAATCTCTGTTAAAAAAATGTCAACAGAAAAAAACCAGCCTATTGATATGGCTATATTAGATTTTGGTTATGAGTCCATAGAAATTTTCGATATCTTTTGAGTACATCAATCTTCCTCAATCGCAGATCACTTTTTATGACGGAGATCGTCTACCAATTGTCTTTCTTCTCACGGTGAGTCATCAAGACTAACCTTACCAAGGTCATAACCCATACCTAACACGGGCTTTACTTGAAATGTGCATGCAAATATGCGAAGGCAAATGGGGGCAAAATACCAAACTCATTTGACTCCAATGCAGATTTAATGAGAAGTAGCACGAAAGCTTCCTGGACATTACCGAAGAAGACTCTTATGATGATCTATTCTTTCAAACTTTTGCCGAACTCTTTGTTAAATTATATACTAGGGACGATTTTTATTGCTTTGCTTAGGATGTGCATGACAGAAGAGTATGCAACGTTGTCAAATTGGACGAAAAATGTTCATCAACGTATTTTGTTAGTAGAGTAATAATTTTCCTTTTGAATGACATAAGTTCATATTCATAATTAATTCTCCGATAAAAAACTGGAATTATACAGGGTGACCAGTGAGTGAGTGTACATGGTTCAACCCTGAGTAGAACAAGCCATGGTGACTTCGAATTCAGTAATATAAATTTAATTGGGCCCTCCGTTTTTGCGATAAAAGGTGTTTTATAAAAACTGCCAAAAAATTGTCTGACCCATAGCTCGAAAACTACTGATTCGATTTGAGCCAAATTAAGTATCAGAGATCACCATGTTAAGTCATAATCCACGCTAATAAAACAGGAGCATACTGAAAAAATAAAAATTTGTCCGATTTAGCACCCTGTACATCATTTTCGAAAAAACTTATTATCACGTTCGAAGCAGGAAAGACAAAGCTTTGTTTCTTTAAATTCATGATATTTTTCCATTTGTTTCCTTATCATAGGGAAATACAGAATAAGTTCAAAAAAATAAAATGTTTTTCTCTAACTCATAGCTCGAAAATTATTGGATCTATTCACATGCACTAAGTAACAAAGATTCCTATATTTTGTCAGAAAAACGGCTCAACAAAAATTGTGCAATATCAGGACCGTACTGAACAATAATTGTTCCTCCGAAAGAAGGACTACATACTCAATATTCTGTACATAGTACTGAAAAATGATTCTTGGGTAACAATGTCCATTTCTGTAATCTTGTAGAATTGTCACCTTTATTTTTATCTTTGAACTTTTTATGAGAATTCAAATCTATAATTGGTAGCAGTTTACATTGATTTACTTCAAATTTAAGATTATTTTATGGTCCAGTATGTTGAAATAAATATCTAGTAATCATTTTTCGATATTGAATTTCAATGTCTTATGTAAGGTATCTCACGATAACTTGAGAACGGAAAGGGACAGGGACAGAAATGGTTTTGGAGTTAGACACATCCGAAATTTTGTTGTTATTTTCTTTGTGACTCAAAATATACAAATCCGATCCAAAAAATGCGGTAACTAATTGAAAAATGCCGACGCCTAATTTTTGCTGAATGTCGTGAATATCGTATCCGGAAATTCCTTGAGAGGTAAGTTTTTCCGTATATTATCAGGTATTAAACGAATTTCAATTCCGATAGAATACATATGTCAGAATTAAAAATTCAGTAATATGAGACGATTCTCTCATTAATCAAGTCTGTCAGTAAAAGGGAACGAAATGTATTCATCTATCTAATATATAAAAATTCCATGTCGCAATGTTAGTTACCGTACTCATCCGAAACGGCTTTACCGATTTTTACGAAATTTTATATGCGTATTAAGTAGGTTGTTCACCCTAAATTTTTCTTTTAATTTTTGGACGAAATTTTTTGTTTTTATTTTTTTATAATGTGACATTACAAAATACATACAACCCTAAATTTTCACCCTTCTATCACCAACCCCTCTTTTTTAATTGTCGTTTTAGTAATTAAATCATTTTTCATCCCGCTCGATAACTGATCAATTATCACTTGGTAAGTTATCCCAGAGAAAGAGCTAATTAAAACTAAGTGGCCATATTTTTTGTGAATCTTTTTCACTCTATCTCGATTAAAAAATTTTAAAAAATATTTATTTTTATTAAAGTATCAAGGCAGTTTATTCCTGGTATACTTAGTGCTAGATTTTTACCTCACCTTTTCTCACTTTTCTTAACCAGATACGTTTGAGTGGGTAGTTCGTATTCGAAATTGAACCCGGTAGGTGGCGCCGCAATCGGGTTCTAGGTATTTTTTAGAATTAAGTGTTTGAGTGGTCCTTGGATAACTTGGAAATTCAATTGTCCCGGTAGGAGGCGCTGCAATCGGGTTCTAGGTTTTTTTTCGCATTTGGAAATAAAATTGCAATCGCAATAACCGATTTGGCGCAGGCTAGGTTGCGTGGGTCAGCTAGTATCTTATGAAAGCTGAGACAACGATCAATATCGATGGTAAATTCGATTAAGAGTGTCCAATGGAGGTGAATAAAATATTATAAATAGTAATTTTGTCGGTTTGAGGTTGAATTTAAATGATTCTTCAGGTATCTTGAAACATTTCATATTTCAGAAACTATGTGTCAGAAATTCCGCACATAACTTCGGGCCACCATTTCACATTCGAGTATCGAATTCGAGCTTGATCGACTTCGTATGCGGCAAGAATAGACCATGGAACATGCACGCAAAAGCTCAAGACTTCACATCAGTGCTTTTCTCAATGTTTATTATAAAATATAAATTGTACCTAGCCTCATTTTGTTTGTAGCACAATATTAATTTCTGTTTTCTGTAGAGAACCCCTGTAATCTGGTGTATCCGTTTATGGAAATAATGTGACAGTTAAATGAAAAATTGGTCCAGGATAGGAACTTTGGCGCTCTTATTCAAACTTTGACAAATCATATCTCCGAAATTATTGGTCTCTGGGAATGATATAAATGGATTCTTACGATAGAACTGCATCATAAAGGAAATTACATTCAATCAGACCGACTCACCGCAATAACGATCTTATCCGAGATATTCGTTCCTCAAATCTATTCTGAAAATTCTCATCAATTAAAACTTTGTCAATATTGTAGTTTTGTTTCTATTGGAGATATTCTGAACCTAATTTGATTAGGTATCTTATCAAAGAATATATTTCCATCATCATATGGATTATCCACGGGCATTGTATTATCACCTTAAAAGTATAATTTATCATATCATCCTCATAATTCTACGTCACCTGAGGTTATTTTATTGGTCATTTTGCATTCAATCATACTTTGTTTTCTAGAACAGGATGTGTATTTTATATCAAGAATAACGAACCAGAAATAATTTTGACATTTTTCACTCGTAGGAAAGTAAGATGACATGTAATAACAAAGATCATATAATAATTCATAGATGGAATAATTAAGTACAGCATTCTGTGAAAACATAGAAGCACGATTCATTATTCAGATTTCGAAAGTATTAGCTTGTTAGAGTTGAAAATGATATCAGTGGATTTTTATGGTGAAACTGCATCTTAAAAAAAATTTCATTTGACATTTGTGATATCGAAAAAGATTTTTTTTCGCTACTCAGGCCGATTTTGCCTAATTTCGAACTCAGCTGAGACATTTATCTCTCAAATCTACTCTGAAAATTTCAACTGCCTTGCTCATTCTGTTCGAGAGTTATTGTAGAAACAAAATATGATATTTTCTTTGACACTTCACAACAATCCGATTAATACAAATTTTGCATGCATAGAAAGGTCATTATTCTAAAATTTGATGCTAAATTTCAGACAGATCGAGTATTCGGTTTCGAAAATATTCATAAAAAATATTTTTACTAAAAATGTCCATAACTCCGAAACTGCTTAGTGGATTTCGCCCGTTAACGAACTCGTACGAGATATTTACGCTCCAAACCTACCCTGCGAATTTCAATCGTCTAATTTCTTTCGATCGAAAGTTATCGTGTTAACGGACGGACGGCCGGACATAATGGATTTCGACCACGGATTCTTGATCAGTGAGTCGAACCAAATCGTTTAAGACCATTTTGGGCAAATTAATAAGCACTCTGTTCCGAGGAAGAAGAGCACCAAAAACCATTCCTGCATAATAAACCAATCAAAGTGACTATGTAATCCTTTCAAGAAAGGTCGAACATTTGAGTGATATAATATTTCAGATGTGGAAGAAATGAGAAGCGCTTTCTGACAGATCCTATACGTTTTGGACTGCAAGCAGAATCAGGAAATCTGGCAATCTTTAATACTGACCCATATTTAAGGAAACCATATTCAGTGGACGCTATTTCAGCATCTGAAATCGAGTGGTCTGAATTTGCATAATGCATTTTGGCACGATATATTTTTTCGCTATTTTATGCATCTCTTCCGTTGCTTTCCCAAGGCAGTGCTTAATTGAGGTTGCAATAAGCTGTGAAGCTAATGCCCTCGAAAATTAAGTTCCAAGTAAATAGTTTTGTATGAATATATAATTTCTTCATTTGGACGATTCCCAAATAGACAATATTGAAATTGACGTTTATTCAAAATAATTGATATTTTGCTTAAACTAAAATTCTTTGATTGAATGCTGTTATTTTAAGAATTTTCTGGAGTTAAACAGGGTGCCCCGAGATGATGAAACCGACAAAACTCACAATTTTTTTCTAAATACAGTAGGCTTGTGTAAAGTTGTGAATGGCAAATTACGAAAATTGGTAATTGAAGAAATTTATATATTTTCGGGTTTTCTAATTATTTCCTATCAATTGAAAAACTGCAATTGTGGATATTATATATTTTTTATTTTTTGTCCCTATTTTCGTTCACACACAGATTGGGGAAAAGTTTGTTCAAGGTTCACTTCATTTAATGTTGGGAAATCTAAAATAACATATTCTTTGGAGATTATATTTGTTTTATTAAAAAAGGTTAAGGGATAAATTAATATGGAAAACCCAAATAAAACCGATTATATTAAATGCTCAGGAAATAAGAACACACTTAAACTGTAAAAAAAATAAAATAGATTCTTTTATACGTTTAAAAAATGAGTTAACATCTCCCAAACTGAACATATAAGAAGTGCAAGTACGAATTGAAAAACAAAATGATAAACTATAGAACAAACTGATAACTAGACCATAAACGCTTGAATTTGGGAGGAAAATAAAAACCATTCTATGAAACGCTCAGAAAATACGAAAAAAAGTGAAATCTTTCCTTCGAATCTTCGATAGACCTTCCATTATATAAATATGGAGCCTCTGAGTCCTTAAATGTGTGTTTAATGGTGTTATTTTGAACAATGTATGTATTTTCAATCGAAACTGGATAACCATGTATACTCCATATCAAAATTGCGTGATGAAATAAGATATCAACACGCACTAACAGATTGGCAGCGTTTAACTGGACAGCAATGTTGGTCGGTATTCAAATAATTTCTTCAATCAATTGTAAAACTAAAAGTTTAATTGCATCAATTACTTTTGATCGCAAATAAATTTGATTGCACCGAAAGTAAGTACATTACTGATATCAATTACAATTGATTTTGGTTGTTGTTTTTTGAACTGCAAATGATTTCGATTGCAATTAAATTCAATTAAAAAAAATTGGTTCAAGCCCTGTGGACAGGAGCTATTGGGCGCATGTTCATCTTCCTTGTGGCCCGTACTGACCAGTAAAGAAAAAAAGCAGTATCATGTTGAATACCTTAATATTATTCTGGAACACAAATTTTCCATTACAATAATCTTCATCTAGCTTCTATTTAGTATCAATTCCTGTAGAACATGATCATAATAAGTGTTTTCCATATAATAAAATGTGTTTGAACTTGGTATGTAGGAAATCTGACATTAATTATTGGAATTAATTGTTTTGACAAACAGCCGTCAAATGAGGTAAATAGATTTTTGTGACGATTTTCTGTGACCATAGAACGTCAAAACACGCTGGAATGTGAATTTTAAGCAATATCTTCTGGAATTGAGATCGTATCGAACTGAAATTTTGCACACTCGTGTAGAATGCTTGATTTAACGTCGGTACAAATTTTTTTATTAAAAAATTTTCCAACTGCCCGATCCCAACAATACTTAGATAATATTATATCCATAAATTAAGCATTTCATTATTGCATTTCTTGAAATAGGTACCTTTTCAAGTCGATCAACATCGTCCTTCTTTCGACGTCTAAACTATGACTTGATTCTTTATGTTTATGTCTTTGAATTTGTTTTCGGTGGAATTCAAAGAGTTCATAGAATAATCGATGGAAATACTGAGAGAGACCCAGGAAATTTGAAACATTTTGTCTTATATCTCCAGAAATTGATATCGTATAGAGCCAAAATTTTGCACAATGTTGCAAAATACTACAATTGACGTTAGTACAAGTTTTTGTTGCAATCTGATGAATAGTTCACGAAAAAAAAATTTTTTTTTCGAAAAAATTAAAAGAAATATTTTTTTAAAAATTACCAACATTTCGATCATAACAGAATTTTGCCAAAAGTTGCGCGTTTATATCCTCGAACTGACTACCAAGTTTCGATTCAACATCTTCTTTAGTTCCTGAAATATCAGGGAAATAACCTCAAAATTTTAAATGTCTATAACTCCTAAACCGTCCGGCCGATTTTGCCCGTTAACGAACTTAACCGTCGCATTTTGATCAGAAACCTACCCTGAAAGTTTGAAGTTGATAGGACCTTCGGTGCTCCTGTTATCGTGCCTACGGCCGGAAGTACGGCCGGCCGGCCGGCCGGACGGCACCCAAAAATCTGACACCGGATTCGTGATCAGGGAGTCCGAATTAGTCTATTAGCCAATTTTCAGCTCGAAATTCGAAAATTACAGACATTTGGACGAAATGATAGGACGATGTTCCCCTAGAACATGCGCCCAAAAATGAAAATTAGCAATCGTCATATAAATGCAATAATGTTATTACATTCGATTGCAATTAATGTATATTACAATCAATTTGACGCTCACTTGGATTCAATAGTTGTTTGAAATCAATTGGAATTACATGTCTATTTATAGGTGTTCAGTCAACCTGGGAAAGTCTCCTCTGAGAAATCGAAGGAACGCTTGTTCATCTCCATTTCGTTCGAAAAAATAGGGTCCGAACAAATTTATCAATACAAGATTCCCATACATTCAGACCCTTTTATGTTCCCATACATTCAGACCCGTTTATGTTGATAAGCGCTGAAATGAAGTTAATGTGGTTATCCGTACTATAATAATAATATAATAATAATAATGATAGTTATTAGTTATCGCATTCGTTGTGGTGGAAGGTGCTTTCATCGGTGAACATAATAATCTTTAAAAAATTGGTTCAGGCCCTGTGGACAGTAGCTTTTTGGCGCTCTTGTTCAAACAGACAAATTATATCTCCGAAAGTATTGGTTTCTCAGAGTTGGGAATTGTATCAATGGATTCTTATGATAGCATCATGAAAGAAATTAAATTTAAAATGGGTTCAAGCCCTGTGGACAGGAGCTTTTTGGCGCTCTAGTTCAAACAGACAAATTATATCTCCGAAATTATTGGCTTTTCAGAGGTGGGAATTATATCAATGTATTCATATGATAGAACTGCATCATAAAGGAAAAACAATTCAAATAATAGTTTATTTATCAAGATTAAATGAGCAATCTGAGAATGAGAACTGCACCATGGAAGAAATAAAATTAAAATAGCTGAAATGAATTTGACTCTCTCTTATAGAACAGGATGACATGTACGAGTATGAACACAGATCATATAATAAAGCTTAGATAGAATAATTATAGCATTCTGTGAAAACATAGAAGTACGATTCATTATTGAAATTTAGAAAAATCATATCTCCGAAAGTATTTGCTTGTTTGAGTTAAAAATGATATCAATGGATTTTTATGGTGAATCTGCATCTTAAATGTATATTGAATTTGAAATTTGTTAGTTAAAAAAAAATTTTTTTTTTCGTTACTCCGAAACCATTAGGCCTATTTTGCCCAATAACAAACTTAGCTGAGATATTCATCTCCCTAACCAACTCTGAAAATTTCAACTGCCTAGCTCATTCCGTTCGAGAGTTATTGTAAAAAAAAAAATTCAAATTTTCAAAAATTTTTTTTTACACTTTGCAGTAACCTGGTCAATACAAAACTTCACATACGTATGAAGCTCATGATTCTACAATTGGGTGCTAAATTTCAGATAGATCGAGTGATCGGTTTCGGAAATATACATAAAAAATGTTTTTATTAAATCGGCCATAACTCCGAAACCGCTCGATCGATTTTGCCCATTAACGAATTTAGCCGAGATATTTACGCTCCAAACCCACCTTGCAAATTTCAATCCTCTAACTCCTTTCGTTCGAGAGTAATTGTGCCTATGGCCGGCCGGACCGGCCGGCCGGACAGAATCGATTTCGACTTCGGATTCTTGATCAGAGAGTCGAACCAAATCCTTTGAGACCATTTTCAGCCAAAAATTCGAAAATTACAGACCTTTGGGCAAATTGATAAGCACTCAGTTCCGAGGAACTAGAGCACCAAAAATGTGAACATAGCCATTTTCGCAAGAGTTCTCGCATTCCTTAAAAGGAAGAATGTTGGTTACAAAGCCAAAAAATCAGAAGTTTTCAGCAGTGAACAGATCAGCAAATTCATTAGAGAAGCGGATAATGATACATATCTAATGCTGAAGGTGATTTTAACAAAATATTACGATTGTAGGATATAAAAGTATCAACTTAATTTTCAGGTAGCAACAGTTATTGGGTTAGCCGGCGCGTGCAGAAGAGAAGAACTGACAAAAATGATTTGTTATTCTACACGGTTGCCGAAAAATATTGTACGCCCGAAAAAGGATTTTTTGGAATCATAGACTTCTAGGACTCGCTTACGCTCGTCCTAGAATTTTGTCTATTCGTCCAAAAAAACCCTATTTTCCGGACTTGTTACTTAAATTACTATTCTCGTCCGCAAAGTACTTGCCTTCAATAATAGTCGATTTTACAAATTAGTATGTAGAATGTCACTTCTCATATAGGTCGACGAAAAAAATATTTCTTCAAGAATTATATATTTCAGAAACTATTAGTCAGATTTCACTCAAATTCCGCTCGAACCTTCAAGCTGAATTTTAATTTCGAATATTTTCAAGAATACAGATCCATTCGAATTGAAATCTATAGTACACGGTTGAAAAAGACGGCTTGAAGCTTCATGTAGTATTTCGTGAGAGTGCGGCGTGAATAGTGAATGGAACATGCGCGAAGAATTTTTTTATCATCTGGTCGGATTGAATATCACATCCAACGGAAAAGATTCATTAGAACTATTATCCATTAAATTTGTGGTATTCACCAGTACTTTGTCACGTGAGTTGAGCAATCAACAACTCATCTTCATTAAGGCGACGAAACCATTACTCAGTCCACCTGGAGTACGGTTCAAAACCCCTACGGCGAAACAGTACTAATTCCGACCGAGTAACGCAACGCAAGACAGTCTGGAAATACCAGTGCTAAAGACGAAAGAACATTTCACCTTTCGAGTGTAAATTCTCCCTAAGGCCAAAACGAAAGAAGTAATTTATTTATATTATTTGATACGGCCATTCCGCCCCT
This sequence comes from Halyzia sedecimguttata, assembly GCA_937662695.2. Taxonomy (NCBI): domain Eukaryota; kingdom Metazoa; phylum Arthropoda; class Insecta; order Coleoptera; family Coccinellidae; genus Halyzia; species Halyzia sedecimguttata. The sequence goes on along the minus strand of OW569413.2, from coordinate 98,634,671 downwards.
GGCAAGAACATCCGATCCGTTCAGCTATAATGTTTACTCCCTTATACATAATTATAGTTTGTGTGTGTTCTGCAAGTGGAGAACGTTTCATCTCCTCTGCTTTTTTATCATCTTCTCTCGTACACGATTTCATAAGCGTGATATTCGAAAACGTTGGCTAACAATACAGCTGGATCGGGTATCATAGCTCAGATTTAGATAATGCAATTCTGCTCTTTTTTTCTAGGAATGGACGGAATTACAGATGAAATGATTCAATTCCAATGAGAATGGGGCGAATGGAGATCACCTGGGTACATCATGGTTATCAGTAATTGTCTGAGGAATTATAGCGACCTCGGATTCATGAGAATATGACCTCTTCAAGTGAGAGAGTATGTCCTTTGATCTTTTGATTACAGGATAGTGAAACCAGAAAAATTATGGTAATTAAATAATAACAGCATGAAGAATAGAAAACCATGAAATAATACGAACTTTGTGTGGGTAAATTTTAGTTTTTAATTAACCACCTTATGGATTACAATCCTTACTCATTTTTGCGCGTATGTTCTGGAGAACATCGCCTCATCCTTTTGCCCAAATCTCTGTTATTTTGCCGAAAATGGGCTCAAACGTTTGGATCGACTCCCTGATGAAGAATCCGTGATCAAATTTGATTGTGTCCGTCCGACCGGCCGTTGCCGCGACAACTTGAGAACGGAAAGAGATAGCGCCTTGAAATTTTCAAGGTAGGTGGCGCGTCCAAATCCAACGGACAAGTTCGTTAATGGGCATAATCAGTTCAACGCTTTCCGAGTAATTATTTTGTTTTCAACCAATACAAAGCTGATCGAATTAAAACTTGGTGAGTAGTTGTAGAATACAGTCTTAAAGGCGTATATGCAATATTGTAAGAATCATATCGCTAGAAAATTCAAAAAAATTTATTAAAACTTATTTTTCATCACACGATAACGTGAGAACGGGAAGAGATAGCAACTTGCAATTTTCAGAGTAGATTGAGCCTCCGAATGCAACATTTGTGTTCGTTAATAGGCATAAGCAGCCAAACAGATCTGTAGTTATACCTATCTTAATCATGGTTTTTATTTCCTCCTTATCTCAAAAAACATGGAACCAATCCAATTCAAACATGGTAATTAGTTGTAGAATATATCTACGTGCAAATTTGTACAAAATGTGGTGAGGATTGTATCACTAGAAATTTTTTTAAAAATCATTGAAAATCGTTGAAAAAAATTCTAATAATAAGAAGCTATTCATCCAACATCACGGGAGCCTTCAAAACCTAACTCTACAGCCAAGTTTCAAATTTGAAAACGATCGGATCTATATTGTTGGAGATCTGAGCAGTATTAAGTGACTTCAGTAGCTAGATGGGTACCATAACACATTTACTGTAAGAAATAAAAATGAAACTTTCATGGAAAGGACGTTCAACGGTTAATTCCACAAAAGGAGCCAAGAAAAATCATTCTGCTGGTACCTTGGCTTCTTCAGGACAGGGCAACCAAGAAACCAAGGAAAAGATGGAAATAAAACTGATAATAGACAAAAGGACCGAGCAACCAATTGTGGCTTCAGCTATAGGACCTTCCTCCGGGCCGATGTCATAGTTTGCCTCCGAATTGGAGGTCCTAGAACTGAAGGGACAATTGGTTTCTCGCTGCAGTTTTGGTTTCAGTTTTATTTCAATTTTTCCTTGGTTTTTTGGTTGCCCTGTCCTGAAGAAGCCAATAAGCAGGAAAACGTATCAGTAGGTACCAGCAGATTGATTTTTCTCTGCTCCTTTAGCTCAAATGTTCAAATTGTGCTCCGTTAACCGTAGGGGTTAGATCATTATTTAGTAAATTCTCTTCTCTTATACATTTCGATCCCTTCAAATATTTCCAAGTACAATTTATTGGAATTTTTCGGAATTTTACAGAATTCTCTGGAATTGAATGGTCAAAAAATGATTAAAAAGCATAAAGATAAAAATCTCTTCAGTAGCATAACCCTAACGAAAGAAATGAAAACGTTAAAAGGTTTCCAAGCTTTCACGTTCAATCCGAAAACAAACCACAAACTCCAGAATATTTTTGAGGAGGATTATAAAAAAACTGGCTTTCAAAACTCCCACGAAAATTAAACAACTTCTAGGAAATACATTCGATAAAAATCCGGACATGTTAAAAGCGGGTATATATGAAACTAAGTGTTTAGATTGAAACAAGTGCTACGTCGGGCAAACAACCAGAAACATTCTCACACGGTATAAAGCGCAAACGAGACACATTCGGAACAACAACATCAATAAATCTGTGGTTGCAAATCACGTTTTAACAACTGGCCACTCAATTTCAGAAAATTCCGTCAAATTGTTGAAAAATTCCAATAAATTGTACTTAGGAACACTCGAAGGGATAGAAATGTATGAGAGAAAAGATATTTTGCTCATTAGTGAATCCCTATTAAGAAATCATTATTATCACTAATCGGTGTATGACTAAGGCTATAATGTCAACCATACTTGAGTGTAGAAATTGATAGCATGTTTTAGTAACGCCTCGTCTCAGAAGATGGAAACATCGTTTCCGAAACATATGATAGAGGACAAAATGTGTAGTGGAAAATAGTGTAATTTCTAGTGTAGTGTTCATTTTTGACCTGAGGTACAAACTCACTTAATAAACTGCTCCACAAGAGTTAGGGATATCATATTAAGTTGTTATGAGGGTCGTAAAATTTTAAGGCCAATATCAAAAACATGATCAACTGCAAATAAAAACTTATTAATTCGATTTGAATGCATACTTTCACCATCTGGTCGTCTTTTCTCTTGAGTTTGGCAATTTTTCACATTATTCGTAAGATTTAGCATTTCGATATGCAGTTAATTTATTGTCAGTCTCTTAGTGATATCGAACTTAGTGAATTTCACGAGCTTCTTAAGATGCCAAGACGTAAATTAACAAACGCCGAGGCTAATAGGGCTATCGCTATGCTACAGGGTGGCCTCACTCAAGTCGCAGTGGCAGAAACATTTCAAGTATCGCAAAGTGTAATATAGCGACTCTGGAATAGTTTAAATGAGACAGGTTCGGTGTAGGAAAGACATAGGGTTGGTGGACCAAGAAAAACAACACCCGCACAAGAACGTTTTGTCACCATTTCGGCGAGGAGATATCCTCTTTCTTCATGTAGGATGCTGAGAAATCGACTTTTAAATGCCACTGGTCCTGAAATTTCCATTGAAGCCATCCGACGTCGTTTGGGGGAGATTAACCTGGCTTCTAGACGTCCATTGAGGGGTGTTCCGTTAACACGTGAGCATAAACGACAAAGATTAGAATGGGCCAGGCAGCATGTTAATCTGAACGTCCAATGGCGTGGTGTACTTTTCACATATGAATCCAGCTCAGATACGGTCGATTTTCAGATTCTCGAAGAATAAGGTTATGGACTATGCCGCGTATACCCCGAAATCGCCGTGATGTGCAAGAGGTTCATCCATTTCGAGGAGGCTCTGTTATGGTATTGGCTGGGATATGTTACAACAGGCGCACTGACCTTCACATTTGTCCTGGCAATATGACTGCTTTATATATAGGGAACATGTCATTGGCAACATAGTGCCAAAATTTCATGCTGCCATTGGTGAAGCTTACCAATTTCTTGACGATAACGCAAGACCACATCGTGCAGCAATAGTAGAAAATCCGCGAGACGAGCATGGTACTCCACATTTACCAATACCTCCGCATTACCCAGACTTAAACTGCATAGAACATGCATGGGATATGCTACAAAGAAGACTAGATGATAACCAACCTCCACCAGAAACATTGAATGACCTCAAAGCACTACTGCCTCGTTTATGGAATTAAATTCCTCAAGATATGCCCAACACCCTCGTTGACAGTATGCAACGAACATGTCAGGCGGTCATTGATGCCCATGGTGGCCATACCTTGTATTGAAGGCATAAAAAGACAAAAAAAACAATAAAATGTCCGGAAATAAAAGGCGTTAAATTTGACCCTATTCTGTTAATCACTCTGTATATGTTGCAGACCAAAAATCTTACGTGCATTTATAGTTTTGAACCTAAAACTATATTAAATTACGTTTTCAGCGCAAACAAAGGTTTCAGAATGTCAGTTATTTTAGTTGAAACGATTATCCCTAACTCTTGTGGAGCAGTTTATTTCGTAGAAAGTCTAAAATTTGGAAACCTGTTCCGTCCCTGCAAATGAATGGAGATTCACTCGCAAAGATTCCCACCTCTGGACAACGTGAATACTCATCTGCTCACCCATCTTCACTTATCACTCTTACTTGAGGAATCCGTTAAGAAGACGAGCTTTTTCCAAATTGAATTCACCCACACACCTGGGTCCATCCGGTTATCCATCTCACGAAACATTATTGATTCACACCCATCCTGATTTTCAAGAATGGTAGATGGATATTCGAGATAATCTTTCGTATTGTCTGAACATGGAATTGAATGCTTCCTAGAGGTTTATTGGATTTGGACGACCAGTAGCTAAGTTTATGTTCACGAAAAATACGTAATCACCCATTGATCCGATTAGTAAAAGTTATTCGAGGAGTGGCGACCAATAATAGGTAACTTTGTAGGTTACCACTGAAGATCTCAGTGAATTTTCAAGTATGGAAAAAACTGTGTTCGTTGTGCGAGGCAATACATGGATCGAAAAGTTTCCATGCTAAGTAAGAAAATTGGTTCGAGCACTGACGTGAAGTCAGGAGGTTTTGCGCGCATGTTCTATTGTCTATTCAAATCTACTGGACATTCTCAATCGAATTCAAAATTGATACGGACCTTTTTCTCAGCTTTTATGAAATATGAATACATTCCGTACCATTTCAATGACTTGAGTAATGAGAAAATCTACAATGAGGTGAACTGCGCTAATTGCTAATAAAAAAATGGGTTCAAGCCCTGTGGACAGGAGCTTTCTGGCGCTCTAGTTCAAACAGACAAATTATATCTGGTACCTATTGGTTTCTCAGAGTTGGGAATTATATCAATGTATTCATATGATAGAACTGCATCATAAAGGAAATTCAATTCAAATGATAGTTTATTTATCAAGATTAAATGAGCAATCATGAGAATGAGAACTGCACCACATTTTCAAATTTTTTTTTGACACTTTGCGGTAATCTGGTCAATACAAAACTTCACATGCGTATAAAGGTCATGATTCTACAATTTGGTGCTAAATTTCAGATAGATCGAGTGATCGGTTTCAGAAATATTCATAAAAAATATTTTTACTAAAATCGGCCATAACTCCGAAACCCCTTGATGGTTTTCGCCCATTAACGAATTTGTCCGAGATATTTACGCTCCAAAACCACCTTGCAATTTTCAATCCGCTAACTCCTTTCGTTCGAGAGTTATCGTGCCTACGGGCCGGTCGGCCGGCCGGACAGAATCGATTTCGCACTCGGATTCTTGATCAGTGAGTCGAACCAAATCATTTGAGACCATTTTCAGCCAAAAATTCCAAAATTACAGACACTTGGGCAAATTGATAAGCACTCTGTTCCGAGGAACTAGAGCGCCAAAAAAACAAGTTTCGTATGACAATTGCCCAAAACAGGTTTAAAGTACCTACAAATAGTAGGTATTCCATAAAACATGTATAAAAGAAGAAAGATAAGTAATAATAAATTACCTTGTAATCGATCAAAAATTTCCTGATTTACGTTCACAAAATTTTCTCCTCTCTCGAACTACAGAATTATGCTTTCAATATTTACGTAATATTTTCAAACATTTTCGGGTGAGGTCCCCGTTGCATCGCTAAAATACGAGTATTTCAACCCCAATATTCTTGAAGTTACAATATTCCCTTCTGTCAAGTTGACTTTATGACAATTCATACATAGAATATACATAGAATAATTATATCAATCTGTGAATTACGATTTACATTGAAATTTTGAAAATCATATCTCCGAAAGTATTAGCTTGTTAGAGTTAAAAATGATATGAATGGATTCTTATGATAAAACTGCTTATTAAAAAAAATTTAATTTGGAATTTGTTCTGTAAAAAAAAAATTTTTTTTTATTACTCCGAAACCTTCTGTCCGATTTTGCCCAGTAACGAACTTAGCCGAGATATTCATCCCCCAAACCTACTCTGAAAATTTCAACTCTCTAGCTTATTCCGTTCGAGAGTTATCGTGCCTACGGCCGGCCGGACCGGCCGGACAGAATGAATTTCGACCATGGATTCTTGATCAGTGAGTCGAACCAAATCGTTTAAGACCATTTTCATCGAAAAATTCGAAAATTACAGACATTTGGGCAAATTGATAAGCACTCAGTTCCGAGGAACTAGAGCGCCAAAAAAACGCTTGGCCGGGCTAGATCACCTCATCACTCAGTGTTCCCCAAAGAGGAAAGTGTCATTCAATGGCAGACACAAACCCAGGTTCCATGGTTATTACTAATCATCAATGTGACTTAGCCAACACCTACTGACCAAAAAAATTATTTCATCGTGTGTTTTGGCACTCTTGTTCCTCAGAACAGAGTGCTTATCAATTTGCCCAAATGACTTTAATTTTCGAATTTTTGACTGAAAATGGTCTTAAACGATTTGGTTCGACTCACTGATTAAGAATCGAAATCGATTCTGTCTTTCTGGCCGTTAACAAGATAACTCTTGAACGGAGTGAGCTAGACAATTGAAATTTTCATAGTAGGTTTGGGACATAAATATCTCAGTTGAGTTCGTTATTGGGCAAAATCGGCCGGCTGGTTTCGGAGTGAGAAAAAAAAATTTTTTACAAATTTCAAATAGAAAATTCAAATAATCAACAAACTTGTTGGTTACAATCGAAGAATATTTCTTTCTTGCTATTTATGATGTACATATTGCATTTGGACCGGCGTGTATACCTTCTACCTATTTAATATGATATTTAATTTGTGAAAAGTTTGAAATTGTTTGTTTTAGTATCTACATTTATTCAATGTTTGTACCAGTTCTCAATAAAAATGTCAACTTGACATCCGCTTAATGGATAAATTTAAGGATGAAAATCATTCCTACCTCTACGATTCGTATTATCTGTTGATATTTTTTTTTCTCAAAAACCTTTAGCAAGGAATAATATGAAACCTTATTTGTAAAAATGGAAAAAGCTATCCAACATACATTTTTTTATTGTAAAATATGAATATGCAAAAAAGTTTCTAGCGAAACAAGGTTTAGGGGTGGCTTTTCCTAACCCTTGCAATCACAGAAGAACACCACCAAAAGTTTTTTTCGCATAATATGCCTGCTTAATTTTATTTGTGTCAGTTTTTGGTTTCAAGAAAAAACTGCTTTTCGGGCGCCGTCTATAGGGGGTAGTAATTAACCAGGGGGGGCTCAAAAAAGAAAAGTTTATATGAAAGACCCACCCTATTTTCTGACCAGGAATCATCCCTTAAATTTTTTCGCAAACTATTCATATACACCCTGTATAATATCGATCTTCACTTGATCAACTTCTCGAATTTTTAAAGAGAGATAAGCCCATATCATTATCGTATTATCCCACATCGCAGTAAGTTAATTGGCATTTTTGGTGATGAATGGTGATTATAGTGAGGTCATCTGACAGATCCGAAGTCGCTGTCGATACCGAAGTGAAAACAATGCAACTTTTGTTAATTCTGGACAATCTCGAAGATGATTGTTTATGACATTCCGAAGGAGTGAGCTGGACTCGAATTTTCAATCGCTGCACTGTAATATTCGGCATTTAGTGGTGAGCAAAAGAAGTATCAAGTGAGCGGTCACGGTACCCGGAGCCCAGGGCGCATTATAAAACTCAGTCTGGGGCGATCGCCACTTAATTATGGACATCGAGTAATACATGGCCCACTTGCAGCCGAATATTGCCGACTTACCCTCCGGTCTTATCCTCAGTGTCGTCGGAGAAACTGATTTTCCGCTAAAACGAATTAATATGGGTTTAGTCTGGGTACCTGCTTTTGTGGCATAGGCGTCTAAAGAAGTATACATTTTTTTTTCTCAAAAAGCATTGACGTGAAATCTGGTGCTTTTTCGCGTATGTTCTTCCGTCTTTTCATGACATACCCTCACGAAATACTGCATGAAGCTTCAAGCCGTCATTTGGCGCTCTTGATCCTCGGAACAGAAGGCTTATCAATTTGCCCAAATGTCCGTAATTTTCGAATATTTGGATGAAAATGGTCTTAAACGATTTGGTTCGACTCACTGATCAAGAATCCATGGTCAAAATCGATTCTGTCCGCCCGCTCCGGCCGTTAACACGATAACTCGAACGGAATGAGCTAGGCAGTTGAAATTCTCAAAGTAGGTTTGGGAGATAATTATATTGTTTAAGTTCGTTATTGGGCAAAACAGAACAGATGGTTTTGAAGTAACGAAAAAAAATATATTTTTTTACATTACAAATTTCAAGTTGATTTTTTTAGGATGCAGTTCCATCATAAGGATCCATTAATATAATTTTCAACTCTAACAAGCTAATACTTTCGCAGATATGATTTTTCAAAATTTCAACATTAGACATTAAACATGTGATAATTTCACAGGATGCTCTCATCGTAAATATGAATTTGATGATCCGTGTTCGTTCATCATATCACACAGAATATACCCTAGGTAAGGTATATTCTGTTTGTCGGCATTGTCATATATTAGTATTCTTTGATTATCATCTCATAGAGAAATAGAAGTTATTGTCTCTGTCTATAGATAAGAGATATTTCAAACTGTGTATGATGTCATATCTCTTTCTAGTTCTATTCAAAATTCTTGATATAAAATACCTCCTGTTCTTGAAAACAAAGTATGATTGAATGCAAAACGAACAATGAGACAACCTCAGTTATCATGGATAGCTCTTGGATAATCCATATGATGATGGAAATATATTGTACTTTGTAAGTTAATAAGATTGGGTTCAGAATATCTCCAGTAAAAACAAAACTGGAATAATGACTAAGTTTCAATTGATATAATATAATTTTCATAGTAGATTTAAGGAATGAATATCTCGGATGAGTTCGTTATTGGGTAGAAATGGTCTAGTGGTTTCGGATCAATAATTTTTGGCACTGTTGTTTTTTTAATGAATGACAATTTTTGAAGCATTAAAGCATTGAAGTATTGCAGATTGCTCATTCAATCTTGATAAATAAACTATTATATGAATTTAATTTCCTTTATAATGCATCATTTCTCGAGGAGGAAACCACTGACAAAAATTTGTACACCAGAATTCCAACTCAACCGGAATTTCATTGAAATTCAATAGGAATTCATAAGGAATTCAAGAGGAACTCTTTTGAAATTCTATTGGAATTCTATATTCTTGTACACCAGAATTCCTGGCGGTTTACACCTGCGTTAAAACCAACTATTTGGAGCTGTATACAGGAGCTTTTTGGCGCTCTTGTTCAAACAGACAAATTATATCTCCGAAAGTATTGGTTTCTCAGAGTTGGGAATTATATCAATTGATTACTATGATAGAACTGCATCATGAAAGAAATTAAATTTAAAAAAGAGTGTCGTTTAAGAAAAAGGCTTCAAAAATTATCTTTAAAAAAAAGAGCGAACTACAATGCTTCAATGCTTTAAAAATTGTCATTAAATTTATTTATCAAGATTAAAGGAGCAATCTGCAATGATTCAACCTCGTAGAATGGGTTGTTTCAAAACTCACACTCGGTGCATAGTTTTCACATCTCGACATACGTAAGGAAAGTATCATCGAAATGTCTAGAGCAAGGCTGGAGACAATCATAGCAGATTGTCCATTTATTCCTGATATTTGAGTAGGTAGGGGCTGACGAACAAATTATTTTAATAGTTCAAAATAATATATATTAATAAAATACTATCCTCTTTTCATAATTTGAAATTTAATAGTTCATACCACTAACACATCCTTTTCTGTATTATGAATCTTAATTCAAGAAAAAATGATTGATACACAAATGTAGATCCATACCTATTCCAGTATTTTTTGCAAGCAATATTATGAAAATACTGTATATAGGAACATGTCTCACTACCACTACTTAAGGAAGTAAAAGGTAATATTAACCTCAGTGGTCAACGAACAGTAATTTCTTTTGATGATTCCATTATGTTCTTTTTTCCTATTGCTCCATAAACTACATCAAAGCAGTCTTGTATATATTCACAAATTCAAGAATCGACTACTAGCTTTCCAATAGAAAATATACGAATTCACAATCTCTAATAGCTAGAAAAGATGACATTTATGAATAGTCACACAGACAGATTCTGTGTTCACATTCTGTGAATACATAGAACTTACGATGTAATATTGAAACTTTGAAACATCATATCTCCGAAAGTATTAGCTTGTTAGAGTTTGAAAATGATAACAATGGATTCTTATGATGAAACTGCATCTTAAAAAAATTTGAAATCAAAAGTTGCATTGTAAAAAAAAATTTTTTTTTCGTTATTCCGAAACTATCAGACCGATTTTGCCCAATAAGGAACTTAACCGAGATATTTATACCTCAAACCTACTCTGCCGGCCGGACATAATCAAATCCGACCACGGATCCTTGATCAGTGAGTCGAACCAAATCGTTTAAGACCATTTTCAGCCAAAAATTCGAAAATTACAGACATTTGGGCAAATTGATAAGCACTCTGTTTCGAGGAACAAGAGCGCCAAAAACAAGTATCCGATTCTTGAATTTATGAATATATACAACACGGTTTTGAGTCCGAAAATAATATTGACTGGTTGCATATTGAATAATTTACGTAAAAATTCGGGATGATGATTCAGGAGATTTAGAATTGGATCATTTTAATGATTTAGTTTATGAAGGCAATAGGAAAGAAGAACATAATGGAATCATGAAAACAAATTACTGTTCGTTGACCACTGAGGTTAATATTACATTTTACTTCCTTAAGTAGTAAGACATGTTCCTATATACATTATTTTCATAATGTTGCTAGTTAATATATTTTGAACTATTAAAATAATTTATTCGTAAGCCTCTATCTACTCAAATATCAGGAATAAATGAACAATCTGCTGTGATTGTCTCCAGTCTTGCTCTAAACATTTCGATGATACCTTCCTTAGGTATTTCGAGTTGTGAAAACTATGCACCGAGTGTAAGTTGCAACAACCCATTCCACGAAGTTGAATCATTGCAGATTGCTCATTAAATCTTGATAAATAAATTTAATGACAATTTTAGAAGCATTAATCTACAATGCTTCAAAAATTGCCATTATATTTATTTATCAAGATTAAATGAGCAATCTGCAATGATTCAACTTCGTGGAATGGATAGTTGCAACTTACACTTGGTGCAAAGTGCTCTTTTTTTGGCGCTCTTGTTAAAATGATAATTTTTGAATCATTTTTTTTAAACGACACTTTTTTTAAATTGAATTTCTTTCATGATGCAGTTCTACCATAAGAATCCATTGATATAATTACCAACTCTGAGAAACCAATACTTTCGTAGAAATAATTTGCGTGTTTGAACAAGAGCGCCAAAAAGCTCCTGTCCACAGGACTTGAACCAATTTTCTAATATTATTTAAAACTCGAATTAATTATTTCTAGTGAATAATTTTGTTTTGTATGCATTAGATCTGACATGCATTCTAAAAAATCCTGCTATCTGTATTTTGTTGACATATTTCAAGACCGATTACTTATGGATATCCTACTTGATAAATAATTAATATGTTACTTTAATGGTTCATTCTTATGAAGGACAATGTCGTTCTTTATTTGAATAATATTTGTATCACATTTTGGAAGAAGGTGCTGTGCAGGGTCATAACAGAAATGATTCTTAAAATAATACAAGTAAACTCATAAGTTGAAAAATGGCAACCATTGCCACGAAATAATTCATTATTCCAGTTGATTTGCATACGCCACTGCTTCTTACATCCCCAACTTCTCCATGCCGCCACACGTTCACATGGTACCATTTCTGACAGGTGACTTTTTGGCCGACGGCCACGTCCCAAACACACAAACTGGTCAACCACGTCGAAACAAAAAGAACGCAAGATATATAATCATTCGAGTGATCTGAGATCCCGGAGCAAATGCCGCCCGGAATCTTTCGATTATTATAATTAATAGTATATTAGAAAATTCGATCGGTTTCGGGAAGAGGAGACGGTGCGAGACTGCAGTTTATTTGTGGGACTCCTATTGAAAGGGTCAGGTCACCTCTTCCATAATCTGGTGCAATAATCTGGAAAAGCTTTGGGAATGCTGAATGTATGAGAGTATAACGAACTTAGTTATTCTGGATGCCATCCCTTTCCTGAGAAAATAAAATACCCGACGTTATTCATACCTGCCCTTGTACCTTCAAAGAGAATCGGTCTGGTGGTTTCGGATTAATAATTTTTGGCACTCTTGCCTATTTTGGCAATTTGCTCAAATGTCTGTAATTTTCGAATTTTTGTATGTAAATGGTCTTAAACGATTTAGTTCGACTCACTGATCAAGAATTCGTGCTTGAAATCGATTCTGTCCGGTCGTTAACACGATAACTCTCGAACGAAAGGAGTTAGAGGATTGAAGTTTCCAGGGTAGATTAGGAACGTAAATATCTCAGACGAGTTTGTTAATGGGCGAAATCCACCAAGCGTTTTCGGAGTTATGGCTGTTTTTAGCAAAAACATATTTTATGAATATTTCTGAAACTGATCACTCGATCTATCTGAAATTTAATTTTTAGTATCAAATTGTAGATGACCTTTATATGCATGCAAAGTTTTGTATTCATCGGGTTGCCATAAAGTGTAAAAAATTTTTTTTTTAATTTATAAATTTGGTTTCTACAATAACTCTTCAAGAGAATGAGCAAGATAGAGTAGGTTTAGGAGACAGATATCTCGGTTAAGTTCGTTATTGGGCAAATAGGCCTAATAATTTCAGAGTAGCGAAAACAAAACTTTTTTTCACAATACAAATTTCAAATTTTAATTTTTTTCAAGATGCAATTTCATCATGAGAATCCATTGATATCATTTTCAACTCTAACAAGCTGATAATTCCGGAGATATGATTCTTCAAAATTTCAATAATAAATCGTAGTTCTTTGTTTCCACAGAATGCTGTACTTAATTATTCTATCTATGAATTATTATATGATTTGTGTTCTTACAAGTCATCTTATTTTCCTATCAAACGTCAAAATTATTTCACGTTCGCTATTCTTGATATCAAAATACACCTCCTGTTCTAGAAACCAAAGTATGATTGAATGCAAAATGACCAAAGAAATAACCTCAGCTATCGTAGAATTATGAGGATGATATGATATTATACTTTTAAGGTGATAACTTAATGCGCGTGGATAATCCATATGATGATGGAAATATATTATTTGGTAAGATAGATAATCAAATTGGGTTCAGAATATCTCCAGTAAGAACAAAACTGCTATATTGTCTAAGTCTAAGTTACTGCAAAAACCAACAATTTCAGGAGGCACTAAAAACTTCATAATTTTGGATTGATGAAATAGATTAAATTCAAAATAATTACAAAATACTTGGTATTGATTATGTCAGTGTCTTTTTGAAAAGAAAAGAATTTGCACACCCGCCCTCACAAATACAATAGGATAAATACTTCCGAAATCAAATTTTTGAAGTTTTTTCAGTTTGGTTTTGTGGTGTCGCCGACGATATATTTATTCTCTGGTAAAATCAAATTGGGTTCAGAATATCTCCAGTAAAGACAAACCTGCATATTGTATAAGTTTTAATTGATATAATATAATTTTCAGAGTAGATTTGAGGAATGAATATCTCGGATGAGTTCGTTATTGGGGAGAATTGGTCTGTTTGAATTTATATTTCTTTCGTGATGCAGTTCTATGGTAAGAATCCATTTATATCATTCCCAGAGACCAATAATTTCGGAGATATGATTCGTCAAAGTTTGAACAAGAGCGCCAAAGCTCCTGCCCACAGGGCTTGAACCAATTCCCAACTCTGAGAAACCTATATTTTCGGAGATATGATTTGTCGAAGTTTAAACACGAGCGCCAAAGCTCCTGTCCACAGGACTTTTTCACTGTTATCATTTTGCACAAATGTCTGTAATTTTCGACTTTTTTGCCGAAAATGTTCTCAAACGATTGGGTTCGACTCCCTGATGATGAATTCGATGTAAAATTTTATTCTGTCCAGCCGGCTGTTGCCATAATAACTTGAGAACGGAATGAGATAGCGACTTAAAATTTTCAGAGTAGGTGGCGCATCCCAATAGGACGGACAAGTTCGCTAATGGGTATAATCGGCCAAATGGTTTTCGAGTAATAATTTTGTTTTCATCAAATAGTAATCCGATCAAACCGAAAGTGACTTTAAATTTTGGTTTTTCCCTGTTGAAGGTTCCTTGAGCGAATTGAAAATCATCAAATTTTCATCTTTTGAAATGGCCGAGATAATCCATTGAAACATGTATACTGGGACACCCGGTATACCGTGAAATTGAGATTTTACCTCTTTCCTCACACACGGACCCAAAAATAACAATAAACGTCGTCTGTTTTACAAGGGCACGGACACCATACAATGGCTGGGCCGAGCAGAAAACAACGCGTGGGCCGCCCCTCGGCGCCCGCCACCCCTCGTAATGACACGGCGGAGGTGCCTTGGCGGGTGCGGCGGTATTATAGTCTGCTGGCTGGGCCCTTCTGCAAGTCACCGCGCCCGGGGCCCATTGTTGAAGTCGAGAGCGTGGGCCTTCCGATTCATAGAATCGTCGTCTGCACAAACGTCATTCACTGATCGATCAGATGTGGAAGTTGTGGAAATGGGCAGAGTACTGCGGAGGCGTTTAGATTTGTGGCCGATCTAAATCAATTCAGGAAACCGAAGACAGATAGAAGAACGAAAATCCAGCGATTTCGGTTGGATTATTTATAGAATTAATCGGATTTCACAATGACATACCGCGACAAAATATTAATGAGCAATTACACTGCGCAAAAAAATTACCGCACATTATGGCAATCTCAAATTTATTCTACAACTGAAGGTGTTCTCAATGATAATTATTTTTATCAGAATTATGCATGCATATGTTATCCACTTTCAACGTTTTTCTTCAATACAGATGTTTTTTCCCAGCAGGAATAAAAAAAGATGAGATTATCAGATTTTGAATGTATTGGCTCCATTCTGAAATCAGTTGAACTTGATCAATTCTAGTGATCAATAGTTTTTCTTTCGTTTGATTTCCTACACTCGATCGCCATGCAACGCGAAACATGCAATTTGACCCAAGAGGAATGTGCCTAAGCGGTAGTTTTGCGAGAAGAAGGGTGGACATACACAAGAATTGCAGAAAGATTTGGAGTTTCCCATACAAGTGTGTCCAGAATGTTGCAGCGATTCAGGGAGACAGGTATGAATGTCCGAAGACCAGGACAGGGTAGACCACGGGTAACAACTGCCATTCAAGAACGTTACTTGAGAGTTTCTTCGTTGAGACAACGGTTTCAAACCGCTCGCCTCCTTCAAAATCAGCTTGAGCAAACTCATGGGGTGCAAATTAGCACTCAGACAATAATATCTTTGACTGCTCGCACAGACCTAGTGGTCGTTGATAATGGAGCTATGAATGCTGATAGGTATATAAGGAACATTGTTGAAGAGCATGTAGTGCCATTTGCCCCATACATTGGTGAAAATTTCATTTTTATGGACGATAATGCCAGACCCCATCGTGCGCGCATCGTTCAGGAGTACCTTGAAGAGGTTGAAGTCTCTCGAATGGAATGGCCAGCAAGAAGTCCAGATCTCAATCCGATTGAGCAGGTTTGGGACAACCTCAATAGAAGGCTGAGAAGTTCAGAAAATCATCCAGCTAATCTTAATGACTTAGGAATCCAACTCAGAGAAATCTGGTAAGGATTAGATCAGAACATTTTAAGATCACTCATTTTGAGTATGAACCGTCGTTGCCAAGCTGTAATTAACGCAAGGGGTGGAAATACCGAGTATTAAATCACTTATCAGCATTCCAGTATTTTGAAAATTGTTTATTTCTCTTCTTTCACATAAGATTCGGTGAAATCCTGAATTTTTCTTCCATTTAATGTGTCTTGTTTCGTTCAAAACCTTCCCGAGAGAACATAAAAAATAAGTTATAAAGTCAATGTAGAGTTAACTTTCATTAAAATTGAGATTTGCTGAATGTGCGATCATTTTTTTGCGCAGTGTAATTTCCAATCGATTAAAAAGGATATAATCCTGATGCATAGAATTACAAGGTGTCGTCACTTCCTGCTAATTCCTGTTAGAATTTTCGGCGGAAAAACGGACCTAGAATTGTCAAATCACATACTTTATGTATTACTTCACTTTGTGAACGATGGTGCCAGAGTCGATTTTGTAGATTCTGACAAGCGAGTAAATGAAAACTGACAAGCGACAAAGTTTAATTTCTACCGTTGCTAGTTCGTAAACAAATTAAAAAAATATACCAAATGAAGCAGTTTATTAAAAAATCAATTCACCTTTTGATTAATTTTGTCCATAAAATTGCTACTGCCGGCCTCTATCGGCGGAAACTAAAGTAGAACAAAATCCTTGTATTTTGACAGTATTTGAACCGCAATTCGGCCGAAAATATGTCAAAGAGTGTCTTCACAATGCCTTCTATGCATCTATGATATAATTATTAAATGACACTTTGGGACAAGATGCATAAAATAGCAAAGTGACAAGTTATGTATGTATAGAGTAACTGAACATACGGCTACTTGCATTGACAATATTATAACAAACGTCGAGGACAAGGATCGACAGGTTGGTATTTATGAGCGTTGCATGGCTGATCATAGAGGACAGTATTTGGCATTACAGAGCAAAATGAACAATACAAATCTGGTTACTCGAAATAAAATAATATAAGACATTCCACTTACCTCGACTAATGGTTCTGACTATCTGACTACTTAAAATCACCATCTCCATCAATTTTAATTTCCTCTATACAAGACGACAACTCAAGAGGTTCGTCAGATGATATATAGGTTGAAAAAGTCTTCCTCGACATATGTCTATGGTTTGAATCATGCAATTCTGAAGTAATCGGTAGACAGTTTACTGGAAAATGTAACACTCTTTATTAATGAGTGTTTCGATCAGGGTTTATTTCCCAATGTTCCCCAGTGTCCCATATACAGGGTGTCTTTAAGTGTCCCCTATTTTTTTGGTTTATATGAATGGACATCTAGAATTAGATATCAGAGAAATATTATAAGTTTTGCCGATGATACGGTGGTTATATTTAGTGTTAATTCATGGGAGGAACTCCAGAAAATTGCACAGAAAGATCCCAAAATTATTCAAGTGAATATGGAAATAATCCAAAAATTGTATATAACTGAGCTCATACCTATTCCAGTGATTTAATTTTTCGCATTTCTGAAGTGATGGATTGTAGGCAATTGTATTGTTTAAAATGGCTTTATTGACATTCGAAGAGAATATTGTCCACGACACTGGAGCTATCCAGAAAAGTTACGTCTTACCACGAAAAAACAAATCAGTGGTTTGCAGATGGTGCTAGTATCCGCTCTGAGAATTTTTAGTTGCCTGACTGAAGAAGTGAGATCAAGCTGGACAAAGAACAGTTTCAAAAACTGCTTAAAAAGACGGTTCTTCTCTAGGCCAAGGGAAAAATTTCATGAATTAGTCAATAGAAAATGAGAACTCTGAAGTGGAAATAAGGATGATAAAAAAGGGGGAAAAATGTCTATATATGGAACCGATTTATAACATTTACCGGAAATGACTTATGGCTTGATAATGTATTAATTATAATAGGTAACTTCTCGATTATGTCAATGTCAATTCAATACCACACGCAAGAATTTTTTTCAATACTCCTTCGTAGTACCGGTTTCTAATTATTATTTATTGTTGTAATATATGTAGACTATATAGAACTTAATGTGAAACTGTTAATAAACTTTGTTATTATTATTATTATATCTGGCAACGATCTTCGAGACGATCTATAGCTAAAATTCTGTGTTATCTATGCGTTCATACATAAACGGTGGGTAGCAGAAGGCCTTCATTAGCTTAATTATAGATTAAATTTGATGGTTTCATTGAAAATGGAAATCTACATAGAATCACCCTAATGTGGCAATTAAGGACAGTCAAAGTTTCTTGCTACCCATCGATAGAGTGTTATAATTAATGCAGATACTATGATAGAGTTTGAATAGCTTAGTCAACACATCACCTGATCCTCATAAAATCTTTTTGAACTTTGAAGGAACATAGTATGCAGATAGATAACAAAGCTACAAATCATACACAAAGGTTAATTATTGATTACCAAATAATATAATGTAGAATATTGAATTCAAATTCGGGATAAAAACATTCAAGATTATACTCACAATAATGGTTATAAATGGACTGAAAATAAAAATGAAACCAACAGTATCATATACTGGGTGAGTCTTTGACCACTGCATTAATTTTAACCCAAGATTCCTCTCATCAAATTAAACACTTTTTTCATTTACCATTTTTCCAAATTCGGCTCAGGTAAAAAGTTACAAGCGTTTAAAGATTTCACAATGTGCTAATACACTCCCGCATATAAATTATCTATGACATTGTTGGCGGACGAGAATAAGGCATGTTAAAGTGGTTTACAGCTTGATTTGGGATTCCAACGCTCAGGGACGGATCCATAAAAGTAGTGAAATTTCTGGAGTTTTCCATTTTAAAACATTCAATGAAGAATATCTCGAAAACGGTGCGTTTAACGAGAAATGATGAAGAATAATATAATGTTCTAAAACGATGGAATATTCTTGAAATGACTCAAGAAAAACTTTATATCCTTTCTTTATGCTAATTTCGTTTAGTTTTATGAATCCACGAGTCCATAACTAGAAAACCAGTAGAAGTAGAAAATAACTAATAGTTGGAAAATATGTATCATAGTTATAGGAAACTTTACGCCAACATTCATTTTATTCGAAAAAAGGATGTCAAAGCTACAAAATAAAAACTGATTTTTTTTTCAAAATTTCAACAGCCTGTATCTTTTTACCTGAGCCGAATCTGGAATAATGGTAAATTAAAAAAGTGTTTCATTTGATGAGAGGAATCTTTGGTTAAAATTAATGCAGTGGTCAAAGACTCACCCTGTATATCTGATTCACAAATCCTTGAGTGTTTTCTGGGTTCCCTCACAATTTCATTTTCGTTCTAGAATTTCTCGAGTCATTGTTATCAACATTCTTTCCTGTGTTATCTACAGTTTGAGTGGGTTCTTGACGGATCATCATTTAGGAACTACGAGTATATGGAAGAAAAGTTAATGGAGACCTCAGGGCCGTTTGTATTGGATAAGGATTCTGCAGAGTCATTCATATAATGTGTTTCAGACAAATATGATATCATATTGAAATAATTTCTCCACAAACTAGAAAGTTCATTAGTTGGTATGTAAGAATTTAATACAATGCGCGTAAAAAGTATATTATAATGGATTTATTTTCTCCCCTCTCAGGAATATTGAATAATGGTTTCATAGGTCAAATTAATTTATTTTTTCAGGAATATTTTCCCGTAATTCTAATTGTTTTACATTCTCCAGTTATCAAGCAGTTATGTCATCGATATTTTCTTTAATTGCAAGCCCCTATTTTGTCTTGCCATGGATAGATCATAAAATTCCGAATTCAGTAATGCACATGTAACGCTATTTGGGTCAATAATTCTCGACATATTCATTCTTTAAATTTGAAAAACATGTGAACATGTGTAAAACAGGCCTGTTTCACCACCGTTAAATACGTTAAGTGAGGTTGCGATTCAAATTAATCCTTAACTGAGGACCTCAGTTAGGACTTAACGGAAATTTAAACACTTAGGTAACAATGCTTTGTGAATACGGCGGAATGTCTAGCAAGGTGATAAGATTATTATTATTATTGATTAAGGTGACAAGATATGCAATATTGTGACATAAATGTATGTATATGATATAACACGTGCAGAAAATCAGAATACCAAGACAGTAGGTAATGCTTCAATACACCTTTTGCATATATGCATGATAAGTATATATTTTCAATTATTGGTATGAAATGATATAGTGCATCTAGTCGGAGTGAAACAACATATGTATTCATAAACAGAACCAAGAACTGTAGGTAGAATATATGAATTCCTTACCACTTGTTTACGTAAAGCGAATGTTAGCGCTATTGTAACTTATTGTAATATGACGAAAAAACTATTTGTATCCGTTTGATGAAATTTTAACTATCTTCATTGAATGATAATACTAGAAAATAAGCAGAGTTTTATTATGCGATTCATAATGAAAGGAACAGTGATTAGGTAGAAGCCTTCAGGATATTAGTGAACTGTTCCACTCAGACAATGTGGGAAGATTATGATTATAAGAAGACGTGATCATGGAGTCTATTATTGTCATCCTGGAAAAATACGTATTTATGGCATAGAGAAAGCTCTAATCGTGTTGAGCTGAAAGGCACAATTTTACTTGAATTAATTTCTTGGTGGTTGAAATGGACTAAATAATAACTTTGACCGTTCTACATATACAGGGTGTCCAGGGATCGCGAAAAGTTCATGAGTTGTGAGTAAACATCGTGTTTTTGAGACTATTTTAATCCTAATGATTAATGAGAATTAAAACCGATGTTCTCCGTAAGCTATAACTAATTTCAACGGCCATTCAGGACACAGTGATCAAGCCAGAACGGTTTGCAGATTTGAGTACGGATTATTTTTGGAATAATTACTGGTATTGGAGTACCATCTTATTAGGACTTGCTAAGTGAGTCAAACGAAAATTCATATACCTAATTTTGTTTTTCGTTGACCTCTATGAAAAGTGACATTTTACGTGCTAATTTGTGGCCGCAAAATCGACTATTATTGAAGGCAAGTTCGTTGCGGACGAAAAAGTACCTTTTCGTCCGCGGTGGTCACTATGAATACGGCATGATACGGTCCAATACAAACATAAGGATCTGTAATAATAACTGTCAGTACTGTGGTCACTATCGATACGTCATGATACGATTCAATACAGAGTGTATATGTCATTTGCTTTGTGTCTGTCATTTGCTATTGTGAAATTATTTAAGAGGTCCGAAATTCCTAAAAATATACAGGGTGTCCCAAAAATACCACGCGAAAGTGACACTGGAGATAGATTGGCATTAGGTCTATCAGATAGCATCAACATGACCTCAGTAAAAGTCCGCTGGTTTTCGAGATATCACCACGTTTGTGTATTTTTTAAAAATCTCCAGTTTTCGGTCTTTTATCGCCTAGCATTGCTAGAAATTACTTCAACCTCATGTTTTTTTTTACCTAGGCTATCCTGAATAGTTGCTTTAAACAATGAAGTAATAACTTCACCGACAACTAGAACAAAATCCTTAAAAAAATGTCTAACTTGTTGTATTTTATGCCGAAGTTAAAACGTTAACTTAAGTTTGACTGACTGCTGTGAAAAAAAATTATATCAGACTGAATTGATAAATAATCGCAAAAACTGGTCCATTTCATGCCCTTTTCAAAATGATACAACACTACCAATTTTTTTTAATCAGAACCAGAATTGCTACTTATTAAAAAACACCAAAACCCTTATCGGCTATCTCGCTCCCACATTCATTGTTTTGTAACATGGAAACCGGTCCGACTTTCACAGACTAGGGGTCTTCGAATAGTCTAGACCAGGGGTCACCAAATGGCGGACCGCGGTCCGGATGCGGATCGCGAACCTTTTTTTTGCGGACCATTTTTCCAGAAAACATGTATTCTTGATTGAAAAAATTCAGATAACTTTTCGTTTTATTTACTAATTATAGATATTGGATTTAGATTAACTGCTAGTCAAATTCTTATGCCATCATAATGCTATCAACGACCCGCGACAGATATACAGATTTTGTGAACGGACCTCCAATGAAACTAATTGGTGACCCCTGGGTTAGATACTAGAGAACACTTTTTGGCGTTTGACGGATTTACTCATTTTCTAATATTTTCCGAACGGATAGAGATACAGAGGAAATAGATACATAAATCTAAACGTCGTCCACCGACCAATCATAGATTTCGGACGGGAAAGAATAATTTTCCTTCGATTACGGGTCAAAAATATTTCTAAGTGCCGACCCAAAAAAAATTTTTCATGGTATATCGATACGGAGCTCGTGTCTAGTTAAATCGAGGTCGCTGATCACGAATATGCAATTAGTTTTTCCCTAAGAGGCGAACATTGGGAAAATTTTCACTTAGAGTGAAAAAAGGGACGAAAATAGGTCAATTTTGGAAGTTCACACCGCCCAAAAAAATCGGAGTAAGGTGTTGTTGATTTTTGCCCTCATATATGGATCCTTTATCTACTGAATAATCCAAACAGAAAATGTCCAGGCCGTACTATTCGGAAATTATGATTTTTTTCCCAAGGGTCTGTTATTCGGAAAATTCATTTCGCGGTATTTCCGCGGAAAATTCTCTAATGAAAAATCCGATCATATATTCGTAATCTACGGTCCCGAATTAGTAAATGACGTAATTTGCATCGAAATCGGAGACCGGTCGAATTTTGGCAATTTTTCAATACATTAGCCTTAAAAAAATCCCATTTTTCGAGAAAAATTTTTTGACGCAAAACTATGAAACGGGTACTTATTCTTATAGATTCGGGGCCGTAGATTCCGAATCTACCATCAGATATTTATTACAAAAATTTTCCGAAGAAATATCGCGGAAAGAATTTTCCGAAAAATAGACCCTCGGGAAAAAAAATCATAATTTCCGAAGCGTACACCTGGACATTTATTGTTCAGATGTTTCGATAGATAAAGGATCCAAATATGACGTAAAAAATCAGCAACACCCTACTCCGATTTTTTTGGGCGGTGGAAAGTTCCAAAATTGACCTATTTTCGACAATTTTTTCACTTTAAGTGAAAATTTTCCCAAAGTACACCACTTAGGGAAAAACTAATTACATATTCGTGATCAGCGACCTCGATTTAATTAGACACGAGCTCCGTATCGACATACTATGAAAAAAAATTTTTGAGTCGGCACTTAGAAATATTTTTGACCCGGAATCGAAGGAAAATTCTTCTTTCCCGTCCGAAATCTATGATTTTCACATCTCGATATCCAAATTTTCCCCGATGATTGGTCGGTGGACGACGTTTAGATTTATGTATCTATTTTTTCTGTATCTCTATCCGTTCGGAAAATATTAGGTAATGAGCGAATCCGTCAAACGCCAAAAAGTTTTCTCTAGTATCCAACACATACAAAAATCTACAATTTTCCGATTAGGTCGACGCGGCTTTGGTTATTCACTAAATCGGGTACGCAGATCACGAATCTGTAATTAGATTTTCCGTATCTCGATTAGTTTCGGAGCAATGACGAAGAAAGTCGCAATTTCTGGCTCTACCTCCGGAAAATGGACTAATCAGTCGGATTTTTTGCCATATTACCAAAATTAATCGAGATACGGAAAAACTAATTACAGATTCGGAATCTACGCCCTCGATTTAGAGAATAGCCAAAGCCGTGGCGATCTAATCGGAAAATTCTAGATTTTTGTATGGGTTAGAATCTAGACAAATGACTCACAGCTCTGGCAATGTGTTAGTTGTTGTATGCATTTTATCAATATTTCACAGGAAATAGGTCATAAATACTTCTACAAGGGTTGAAGTATTACAAGATATTTTACTTGCAATTATCTTTCCGTGGAAAATATTAATTTCAAGGGTGAGACCACCCATGCAAAAATAAACCAGTTAACCCAAAACATTTAAGTTTTACAAGCGAGCTGCTTTGTTTAGAAATACAAATGAGCGCTTCCCAACATGTGAAGTCATGGGACGCAACAGTGGTGATATCTCGAAAACCAGCGGACTTTTACTGAGGTCATGTTGATGCTATCTGATAGACCTAATGCCAATCTATCTCCAGTGTCACTTTCGCGTTGTATTTTTGGGACACCCTGTATAGAGGACGACAAAAAATTTAATATGCATCTCGGCGAAAAACTGTCTGAGTTTCAGGAAATTGTTATATTTATGCCAATACATATTATATACGGAAGTCTTCGTCATGTATTTCATCACAGAGACATGAAAATGTCACCTCATTTGTGTATATAATTTGCACTTTGAAAATATGTTGTGTTGGAAAACATCTTGAATTTGTGAATATACAGGGTGAGTCTTTGACCACTGCATTAATTTTAACCAAAGATGCCTCTCATCAAGTGAAACACTTTTTTCACATAACATTTTTCCAAATTCAGCTCAGGTAAAAAGATACAGGCTGTTAAAATTTTGAAAAAAAATCAGTTTTTATTTTGTAGCTTTGACATCCTCTTTTCGAATAAAATGAATGTTGGCGTAAAGTTTCCTATAACTATGATACATATTTTCCAACTATTAGTTATTTTCTACTTCTACTGGTTTTCTAGTTATGTACTCGTGGATTCATAAAACTAAATGAAATTAGCATAAAGAAAGCATATAAAGTTTTTCTTGAGTCATTTCAAGAATATTCCATCGTTTTAGAACATTATATTATTCTTCATCATTTCACCTTAAACGCACCGTTTTCGAGATATTCTTCATTGAATGTTTTAAAATGGAAAACTCTAGAAATATCACTACTTTTATGGATCCGTCCCTGAGCGTTGGAATCGAGCTGTAAACCACGTTACCATGCCTTATTCTCGTCCGCCAACAATGTCATAGATAATTTATATGCGGGAGTGTATTAGTACATTGTGAAATCTTTAAACGCTTGTAACTTTTTACCTGAGCCGAATCTGGAAAAATGGTAAATGAAAAAAGTGTTTCATTTGATGAGAGGAATCTTTGGTTAAAATTAATGCAGTGGTCAAAGACTCACCCTGTATACAAGACTGTTTTGATACCAAAAATGATTGACTTGTTGCATAATGAATAATTTATGTGCAAATATTGGGGATTATGTTTCAGAAGATTTAGAATTGGATCATTTTAATCATGTAGTTTATGAAGGCAATAGGAAAAAACAACATAATGGAATCATCAAAAGAAATTATCGTTCGTTGACCACCGAGGTTAACATTACCTTTTACTTCCTTAAGTAGTGAGACATGTTCCTATATACAGTATTTTCATAATGTTGCTAGCAAAAAAATTCCGAAATATTGATTCACATTTGTGTATCAAATATTCTTTCTTGAGTTGAGGTTCATAAAACAGAATAAATATGTTAGTGGTGTGAACTATAAAATTATGAAAAGAGGATTGTATTTTATTAATATATTTTGAACTATTGGAATAATTTGTTCGTCAGCCTATACCTATTCAAATATCAGGAATAAATGGGCAATCTGCTATGCCTTGCTCTAGATATTTCGAAGAAACTCTTCTTTTTCGAGTTGTGAAAACTATGCACCGAGTGTAAGTTGCAACAACCCATTCCACGAGGTTAAATCACTACAGATTGCTCATTTAATCTTGATAAATAAACTATTAGTTGAATTTAATTTCTTTTATGATACAGTACTATTATAAGAATCCATTGATATCATTCCCAACTCTGAGAAACCAATACTTTCGGAGATATGGTTTGTCAAAAATTGAACAAGAGCGCCAAAGCTCCTGCCACAGGGTTTTTCCCCTTTTTCACCTTCTTAGTGATACACTAATCACTGATGACAGGTACCTGGCGATATTAACTTAAAAAATTTCTCATTTGAACCAATTGGGTATATTGGTCAAAGATGATATGCTGTGATACGTTTCATCTTCCGGAGTATTTTATACAGGGAAATATCAACCGAAAAAGACAAATAAGTTCACTATGTTGGTGAATTATATGTAATTCAACAATCATAAAAACATATCTACTATTCATCGTACCAAGTTGATGACAATCACGTGGAAGAAGCCGCGGGTTGACTCTGATAATGAAATATTACTTAGATGAAACGTCACCTTGGGGATTACTTTTCCCTTTTATTTCATTCAGAGGACAGCCCATGCAAAAAGATCGATTTCGCTGACCGTAAAAGAGCCGTATATCAAGTTATGCGAGTTTGATAGCTTTGGCTATTCGTACTTGAATGGAACAAGAAAGTTAGTAGTGGATGAAGTTAACCGCTTCATTTTAATTATTTTTCTATTGGAGGTCGAACTCATAACAATGAAATGGAAATTTACCAAAACACAGTATTTTTTCCATCCATTTGAAACTTTTTCTCAGAAAATGGATCTAGTTTCAAATTAATTCAAATGCAAAAAAAAGAAATAAATAAATGGATTTGTGTCTTAATCATGGCACTTCATACAGGGTGAGTCTTCAAGTTGTGCATTAATTTTAACCAAAGATTCCTCTCGTCAAATAAAACACTCTTTTCATTTACCATTTTTCCAAATTCGGCTCAGGTAAAGAGATACAGGCTGTTGAAATTTCGAAAAAATAACAGTTTTTCTTTTCTATCTTTGACATGGATATTCAGAATGGAATGAATTTTGGGGAGAAGTGTTCTATAACTATGATACATAATTTCCAATTAACAGTTTTTTCCTACTTCCACTCGTTTCCTAGTTATAGACTCGCGAATTAAAAAAAACTATGAGATATTAGCATTAAGAAAGCAGATTAAGTTTAGCTTGAGTTATCATAACAATCTACAATCATTTTAGAAAAATAAAGTATTCTTCATCATTTCTCCTAAAACGTACTGTTCTCAAGATATTCTTCTTTGAATGATATAAAGTCTGATGAAAAAACCAGAAATTTCACTACATTTATAAATCCGCCCCTGGATAAGGAACCCTCAATCAAAACCGGAGAAATGATACCTCCATATCTCTGATCAAAACTGAAAGCCACAATGCCACCGTTCATAGATTATTATTTGGATTGAAAATTTCATAAAACATTCAATATAGGTGTCAAAGGATTGAGTCCTATTAATAAACATGTATGCATGCGTTTGTTCGCAAGTTCTTGATTCTCTTATGGACAAAAAATAATTCAAAGCCTAAAGACTTACTGTTTTGAACAATCCTTTGAAAGCAAACAAATATTTTACTTAAGAATAATATGTGAAATTTATATTCAAATCAGGATGTACCTATCTACAAGCTGTGCCGAGCACTGAATTAAAGGTAGGCGGTGGTGGTTCAAGCCTTGGATTTATAGAACCAATGGAAATTTGGGAGTTCCGCGAGCTTTTATTAAATCAGATCATCTAAATTTGGTGCAATATCAGTCAGAGCACCCGAACGTGCGATTTTATCATGATAATCCTTAGACTGAATGGAATATATAAGCGAGCAAGGTTTTCATACAATATTATTAACCTAGTTCAATTTCTGTAGACTAAACTTACTTGGGAACCGCTACATTCTTGCTCATATATTCATCGAGTGATAAAAAAATTGGTTCAAGCCCTGTGGACAGGAGCTATTGGGCGCATGTTCATCTTCCTTGTGGCCCGTACTGACCAGTAAAGAAAAAAAGCAGTATCATGTTGAATACCTTAATATTATTCTGGAACACAAATTTTCCATTACAATAATCTTCATCTAGCTTCTATTTAGTATCAATTCCTGTAGAACGTGATCATAATAAGTGTTTTCCATATAATAAAATGTGTTTGAACTTGGTATGTAGGAAATCTGATATCAATTATTGGAATTAATTGATTTGACAAACAGCCGTCAAATGAGGTAAATAGATTTTTGTGACGATTTTCTGTGACCATAGAACGTCAAAACACGCTGGAATGTGAATTTTAAGCAATATCTTCTGGAATTGAGATCTTATCGAACTGAAATTTTGCACACTCGTGTAGAATGCTTGATTTAACGTCGGTACAAATTTTTTTATTAAAAAATTTTCCAACTGCCCCATCCCAACAATACTTAGATAATATTATATCCATAAATTAAGCATTTCATTATTGCATTTCTTGAAATAGGTACCTTTTCAAGTCGATCAACATCGTCCTTCTTTCGACGTCTAAACTATGACTTGATTCTTTATGTTTATGTCTTTGAATTTGTTTTCGGTGGAATTCAAAGAGTTCATAGAATAATCGATGAAAATACTGAGAGAGACCCAGGAAATTCGACACTTTTTGTCTTATATCTCCAGAAATTGAAATCGTATAGAGCCAAAATTTTGCACAATGTTGCAAAATACTACAATTGACGTAAGTACAAGTTTTTGTTGCAATCTGATGAATAGTTCACGAAAAAAAAATTTTTTTTTCGAAAAAATTAAAAGAAATATTTTTTTAAAAATTACCAACATTTCGATCATAACAGAATTTTGCCAAAAGTTGCGCGTTTATATCCTCGAACTGACTACCAAGTTTCGATTCAACATCTTCTTTAGTTCCTGAAATATCAGGGAAATAACCTCAAAATTTTAAATGTCTATAACTCCTAAACCGTCCGGCCGATTTTGCCCGTTAACGAACTTAACCGTCGCATTTTGATCAGAAGCCTACCCTGAAAGTTTGAAGTCGATAGGACCTTCGGTGCTCCTGTTATCGTGCCTACGGCCGGAAGTACGGCCGGCCTGCCGGCCGGCCTGCCGGCCATACGGCACCCAAAATTCTGACACCGGATTCGTGATCAGGGAGTTCGAATTAGTCTATTAGCCAATTTTCAGCTCGAAATTCGAAAATTACAGACATTTGGACGAAATGATAGGACGATGTTCCCCTAGAACATGCGCCCAAAAATTCAATCCATATAGAATTGATGAAAACAGATAGTGCTGAAAAAAGTTTCGATTGATAGGTTAAGTCAAACATCATATCATATCTAAGTTGGCTTCCATTAAAGTCTCTAAAAAATAAACCATAATTGCCAAATAATTGCCTGAAAAATAGCCCCTGCTCTAGTTTTAAAAGTTGCATCAGCTGATCAGAAAATTGATGTCACGCATGCGCCATTGGGTCATTTCCCATTGCATTGCACTTGCATTGGACCAATATTGCATAGTGTAAAGCGGCTTTTAAGGGACTCTGTGAGTTCAGGACGAAGAGGATTTTCATATATATCTTGAAAAAACTTCATAGAGGCCGCAGAAGTCAGAAATGAATCTACTAACCTCCTTGAAAACAAATAAGTTCCAAACTAATTTCAGAAACACACAGGCCAAAAAAATAGATTTAAGCCACCTCAACAATTTGTTTTAACCCCAATATATCAGTATTTGTGGAAATTTCATTGAATCCACTCTATTTTTTCAAATATTAAGTTATAAATACACGTATTCCTACTGTGGAGATATGATTGGTCCGTTATCGAATATTATAGCCTATAAAACTCCCTACGTTCAGGTACATCGATGTGATCAATATCACTTCATAGATAGTAATTTTCGGAATTTATGGTCACAGTAATGTATAGTAACCACTCGCTTTCATTTCGGACATACCTGGGGGCCGAAAACAGAGGCTCGAACATTTAGTTATGATACTTCCATAGAATTACATATAAACATCGTGGTCCGGATTTATATCAAGAGATACGCGAGCGTGTGCGTGGGCCTCAGCAATATAATTTACCGGCCATCTCCGGAATGGATAATGACTGAGTTATTATCGAAAGTGGCCCTTTGGTCTTCTTCGGGTGTACGGTAGCCGGGATCGATATTTCGGTTCCGAAGATCGTCCGATCGATATGCAATGCGGACCTCTCTCGGTCCGCTCATTTTTTTGCACTTTCGGCATTCCTATTGAACGTTTCGGCTGGCGGAGTTATGATAGCAAGAAGGAGAAATTTCGGAACACCGAAAGGAACTGAAGCTGCAATGAATATTTTAATGATTAAATATCGATTATTGAAGGTGTATTTATCAATGAATTGACGCTGATTTCACGAATTTACAGGGTGAATATTTTTGCGAACATGTTCTGGGGAACAGCAAGATATATAACTTGTCCAAATGTTTGTAACTGAGGTACAATTATATTTTGCAAAAAGAATAAATTTCTTAAATTAAAATTTTGAAGCAATTCCCATAGGGTATTTTGTGATTTTCGATGTGGTATTCCTTCTTGAACTGTATAGCCAACTGTAGGAGCTATAGGCGCAGAATTCAATCAAGATCTTGGCCATAATATACAAACCTGGTGATCACGTTTTCAATGCTGAATACATTTCTGTTAAAACCATCTTATTTATTCGAATAGTTTTCAAAATATTGAAAAAAAACCGAAAAAAAGTCAAATATGTTTAGTCAGTATTATGTTCATTATTCTTATTTTAAACATCCTGAGCGTGAACCGTTTTTACAACATCGAAGAGGAAGAATGTGAAAAGGTCATGCATTTTTTGAAATTCAGAAATATCATAAAATTGTGTTTCTAATTTTGTGACGAAAATTGTGATCAAAAATTGGCCATAACTTCTGTTTTTCAAATTAGAACCCTATTTTTTTATGATTGCGTTGGATTCTGCGGTGAAAAATAATGATAGTTTTCCAACATGATTATGCTCCTAAATTCAATAATTTCTGAGTTTTTTTTATTGTATTTAGGAGCATAATCATGTAGGAAAACTATCATTATTTTTCACCGCAGAATCCAACGCAACCATAAAAATAGGGTTCTAATTTGAAAAACGGAAGTTATGGCCAATTTTTGATCACAATTTTCGACACAAAATTTTAAACACCCTGTGATGATATTTCTGAAATTCAAAAGATGCATGATCTTCCCACATTCTTGCTCTCCGATGTTGTGAAACGGTTCAAGCTCAGGATGTTTAAATTAAGAATAATGAACATAATACTGACTAAACATATTTATGACTTTTTTTTCCGGTTTTTCGATATTTTGAAAACTATTCGAATGAATACAATGGTTTTAACAGAAATGTATTCAGCATTGAATAGTTGATCATTCCAGGAATGCAAAACTTGGAAGAAAAATTTTTTCATCAAATTTATTTTCACTCCCTGTATAACCGGAAGTGCATGAGCTTCGAAAATATTTTAGCTCTGTAGAGAATTTCAAGCAATATTGAAATCCTAATTTTCAGATTTCAATTATGTCCAGTTCTCCAGAAACGTCTAATAGGCACTCGAACTTGGGACACCCTGTATACAAGTCACACTAATTATTAATATAATTTTTGAATAATTTATTCATGATAAATAAAACACTCCCAAATAAAGAATCATAATTATTAACCCCAACATTTATCTCAGTGAAACCATGCTCTGAATACAAGGATATTCCATATCCATAATAAATATAAATGGCAAACGTATATCCTACAAGCCGGATGATTATGAGACAGAAATGAAAAATTTTAAGGCACTCATGTGATGTCATGAGCGCTCTCGTTCATTTAACGATCAATATATTTGACTGATTCATAATATCGTCCACTCTACGGTCATGATACGTCATTTATTCTAGTTTGAGTTCACTGTAGACTTATTATAAACACTACAAAATTAACTACACTCTTGTCCACTTACAGTTTTTGTAGTGTGACATAAGTTTCGGTCTCAAAATCAGTGATAAAGACCACCTCATTTCGTGACACGTAATTTCATGATTTCCAAACACCCCGGTTAAAATCGCAATAGAAAATTTGAAAGATTGGCTTTCTATTTTAGATATTCCTCAAATAGAAATTAATGAGTAATTGATAATAACCTCACTTTGCATGGAGCAAAATATATTTTCTTTTAACGGTAAATATTATAAACAAACTTTCCGTACGGCCATGGTTAACCCCCTTTCCCCTTTTTTGCCTAATTTGTTTCTCAGCAAATTAAAACTTGAAATAAAGAAAGATCACAAATATTTTCCAAAATTTTGGGGTAGATACGTCGATGACATATTTGCAATTGTTGATGAAGATTTTGATAATAACGACTTTACCAGTGCACTAAACAGTAAATACTCTTCTTTAAAGTTCACCTTCGAAATGGAAAAGGACGGGTACTTGCCATTCTTGGACTTGACATTATCTAGAGATATCTCAATTTTAATTTGTTTTGATTCAATGTTTGGGAGAGAAAGCCCAGAATGAACTCTTCAGTAACATAATCCTAAAGAATGAAATAAAGACGGTAAAATGTTTTCACGCTTTCACGTTTCATCCGAAAACAAACTCCAGAATATTTTTAAGAAGGTTAATATAAAACAGGCTTTCAAAACTTCCACGAAAATTAAACAACTTCTAGGAAATACAATCGATAAAACTCCGGACATGTTGAAATCGGATATAAATGAAATCAAATGTTTAGATTGCAACAAGTGCTACTTCGGGCAAACAACCAGAAACATTCTCACACGGTATAAAGAGCATACGGGACCCATTCGTAAATCGATAAATCTGCTGTTGCAAATCACGTTTTAGTAACTTGCCACTCAATTTAAGAAAATTCCGTCAAGTTGTTGAAAAATTCCATTAAAATGTACTTAGGAACTGAGGGTATAATAATGTTGTTGAAAAATTCCAATAAAATGTACTTAGGAACTGAGGGTATAATGTTAACCCATACTTGAGTATAGAAATTGAATTATTTTACTCATCATAACTACGCTGAGAGAACAGTTTATTCATATACAATAAATAAATGATAATTACAATAAAGTTTATTTACATTATTTATATATTGCGTAATGAATATTTATACGTCATATATAATGGGCTCATTTGAGTTTGATAAATATATAATAGTGGATAATTAATATATAATTATTACTATACCATTTATTCATAGTTAATGAAGTTTATTACTAGATCAATATGGTATATTGTCATTCAAAAACGAATCACTTATAATAAATAAATGATATTTATGAGAAAAAAAAATATTGTTTTCAATGAATATCAATATTCTCAGAATAAACAAAGATATGTTTATATTTCAGAAATTAATATTTCATATGAATAAAGTAAAATGCACATTAAAAAATTGTAAAATATTAACAAATAACAAGTTATGTACAGTAAATAAATGTTTTTTTTTTCGAGAAAGAAATTTCTTATACCAATAAATATGAATAACTGAATGGAAGCTGAGGTATACTTATATTGCAAAGAAAAATAACGTCCTGAAATTGACATTTTGCTATATGGTATACTTTCTTGATCTCTATCGGCACTATATTAATGGTATGTAATTTCCTACAGCAGCCGGTGTGAAGGATTTTGAAGAGGGGTTTCTGGGACGCCTCATCTATAATGAATCATCACTATAAGGGGGTGCATTCACTGGAAAATAATAAGAAAAAGAAACATTTCACTTTCAAACATTTTTTCAATAAGAATAAATAATAACATTTAAATAAAGAAACTGTTTTTCCCAAACCAACATTTCCAGCAAAAATATCATGAATGGATTTAATGTTTTCAGTGATCTCAATATGAAAGAATAATAGCATAGAAATGAAAAACTGATTTTCTGGAAGTTATAAATATTCAAAAAGAAATTTCACCACCCTCATTTTCAAGAATAATGTGGAATGGATTTTTGTTTTTTTCTAATAAACACATATTGATATTCATATAATAACTTTGATTAGTCCAAAAGAAACATTGACATTCACAAGTGAATTTGACAAAAAAATCTAGCAAATAGATATATATTACCAAGTATTACTCATCAGAAATAACCTCAATTTGTTGCAACAGTTGACTTACACGTCAATAAGCGTTGTTGGTGACGCTTCAAAACAAGGATTTAAGCTTAATTAAATAAATTTAAGTCCAAGCAAAATTTATTATCAATTAATAAATTTTGCTTCTACATAATCCATGATTATTTCCCCTCAAAAAATTTCAACCAATCATATTAACGCATATATTATAAATCACTTAGCAATGAACCAATATTTTTGAATATCAATGCAGCGTGAAAATATCCAGGTATTTGCACGTGTGCTTTAGGTGAATATTTTTGTGACCTTTTAAACCATCAAAAATATTCCAGATGATAGTCAAAAAGATTTCATTTATTCAAATTACAGTACCGTAGCCGGGGGTTACTTTGAACAAATTTTGCATTAATTCCATTGCAGCGCAAACATTTCTGCAGATATTTGAAAATTTTTTCAACCAATCGATGGCTTATTATCTCAGCTTCAATTTCCCGTTTGTACGACTCCATTATCTTCAATAGAAGTTGGTGGGGGCATATGTTTATATGTTCAGAATTAACCCCTTAAGAAGGGGTTACTTTGAACAAGAGAGCGTCTACCGTAGAAAACGCCAGTTTTGGGCGCCCTGTTCATAGAAACTCCTTGAATATGCAAGTATGAGTTTTTAAAAGAATAATGTCGCCTGATAATAAGGTTTTCCTTCACGGTTTAGCTCGTGAACCCCTGGCAATGTTTATTTTTTCATTGCAATGCTCCTAAGATTGTAAATTAAGTTTTTTTCGCTGAGTTTACTCAAGAATGCACAAATAAACACAACAATTATAACTTCATTAAAAATATTTACATCTCTCAAGGAGCATGGGAAGCGGTAGATACCAACTGCCACTATGTGCGCGCACAGAAGTTTTTCCTCTTCAGCCGAAAATACGGTTGGACGTCCTGGCGATTTCGCTACAATTGAGAGGTTAGCAGCTGCTGCATTTACCTTCGCCGCCTTCTTGTCCATGCAAATCGTTCCAGAGGGAATGTTTAATCTAAAACAAGAAAATATTCGTAATTAGGAACAACAATGGATTTGATTGTGCTCTAGTAGGTACCTACGTAAACAGAAAAAAAAACTCACTCAGTAGAAGCAGCCCTGATAGTTGATTTTCCAGCTAAACACTTTTCTACTGCCTTGGAAAGGATTTCTGGTGAATAATTTCGGTACATCCGAGCTCCCAACTTGCGAATATAAGTTCGCGGCATGTTGGCTTGCCCCTGATGAACAAAAAGTAGACGAAAGCGCGATGTTCTAAGTAACCCCTCAAAGTTCCTGTTTTTTACTCGATTAGCCATATAAAATCAACGAAATGAGTTAGAGATATGAAACAAAAAAGAAAATGCTGCCAATAGATTGATAAGAAATATATAACTTACCTGAAACAGTATTTCACAACAGGATCGCTGCGGCAGAGGAGGTTTGAGGATTGTTCACGGAACAGCTGATTTCACAATTCCGATAAAAAGGCGCGCAGCGGCTCAGGTTAGCCAACCTGACAACGTTTCGCGATCGTAGCGCCGTCTACATGAAATCATTGAATGTTGAGTACCAACTAGAGGTCGCTAGCTTGTGAACTAAGCCCGCTATGAGGATTTTTGATTTTACAACGTATCTGTTCAAAGTAACCCCTTGTGTTCAGAGTAAACCCCGGTTACGGTAAGTATTATTTCTGTCCTACAATTAAAATTGAGTATCATTTTTCTCGGGAAATAGTCCATTCAACATCCCTCGTGCTATCGAATATTTGGCAAGTACTAGGGATATAACTAATAACTATTTGTTTGATGGAAATTAAGGAGGTTCTTACTTCAAAAGAGGTTTTTTTAGTGTAAATGAATTATTTTTCAAGGTTAATAATATTTTCCGTAATTAAAAGGTCCTTTTCTGAGTTTTCCTTCCCAAACTGTGAAAATATCGATAAAATAAAAAATTAGATGCACTACTTTTATCATATTCCCAGATAGCAACCTTTTAATAATGAATATATCTTCCACAGTATCCTTTAATGATTTTCTAAATATTTTCCGTATTTGCATTTATAGTGGTAATAATACTTTTTTCCGCAAATCGCCAGGAAATTTTGACATTCCTGTCAAAATTTCTTGAAGAAAAAGTCAGGACTTCCTTACTGTAAGGAAATGTCATTTCCTTACTGTAAGGAAATGATATTTCCGTACAGTTGTTAGTGTTCTACATAAATGATAGAAAACGCATTGCTTATAAGGAATTAATTTATATTTTGAAAACATCAAGTCATTGCTGAATACATTTTTAAGATCAATTTGTTATATTTACAGTAATTTGACAGTTAGTACAATTATTGAACATTAGAGGAACACTCTTAGAACTATGAGAAACATTTTGGACAACATGCAGGGTGGAAGGGTCATTTTGTTGAATATTTTGTACTGTGAAAATTTTTTTTGCCACCTCAACCTTATTGTTAAGCGATTCTTCGATATATCCTTCAGCAACGTTTGATGACTTCCATCCGCCATGCCTCTTTAAACTAGTTATGTCGGCACCAGAGTCAACCAATATTGTTGCAGAAGACCGACGAAAGCAGTGACCAGTATATTCTGTCGGATTTACCAAGTTCAAATAAGTAGCAACTATTTTGGGCATTTTTCTAAATTGATGAATTCCTACCACTTGTCTATACAACCCTTTCCGCTTTGATATTTAAAGAAAAATCGGTCAC
This sequence comes from Halyzia sedecimguttata, assembly GCA_937662695.2. Classification (NCBI taxonomy): domain Eukaryota; kingdom Metazoa; phylum Arthropoda; class Insecta; order Coleoptera; family Coccinellidae; genus Halyzia; species Halyzia sedecimguttata. Next base: position 98,598,169 of record OW569413.2, on the reverse strand, counting down.
TGTTCATATTTTCTGGTCTTAACGAAACATACTTTCGATAAACATTCAAGTAGATCTGATTAATTACAAATGATCTTGGTTTGTTGGTTTTCGAATCAGGTATGCTGATTAAAAGCTTAGATTCTAAGTCTTCTATATCGTGTACAGTCATTCGGACTAACTCATCCATTCTACAGGCCCCAGAAATACCAAATATTACAGCCACCTAAAAAATAAATAAAGCTATAATCTAAATAGAAATTAAAACCTTGTAAATTACCTTAATCATTAAATTTTCTTTATCTGGAGCCTCCTGGATGAATTTTTCAATTTCTTCAACGTTAAAATCTTAGATTTCTTTGCCCTATAACCTTGAGCTTGCCGTTTCAATAAAGAACGAAGTTTTGAGTATGTAGATATATCTACATTGTGTTTAAGTGCAAGTGTTGACTTCAGCATTGAATAATTGGCCCATAATGTTGAAGATTTCATCTTTAAACAAAGGTCTAGGAAGTAAGCCATTACAACATTTTCTGAGAAAGAACCATTGACGTAGTATCTAAATGGACTAGCCCTCGGAGCAAAATTCCCGCATGCCGCATATGAACGAGAGAGATGGAGCTAGTTGAGTAAACGTCAAAATCATATGATCAAATCATTTAGTTCACGTGCGAGATATCCTCAATTTATATCTTATTTTGAGTTTGTTCTGAATTGATCTTATTGTTGTTTTGATCGATTTGATTTCTAAAAGTGTTGATCTTACTATCGAAAGAAAGTAGCGGTTAGTATTTCATGAAATTTCTCTTGGAATAATATATACATATATTCTTAGCCTTAATAAATAAAGATTCATTGACGTAGTATCAAATATATAACATCAATGGGAATGGGTCTTGGTTTATATGAAAATTTATCGAAAAAGTATAGTCTAATTGAATTTTACAGTATAATCGTCTACGTTTGCCAAATTTTCGCGGGCCTTTATTGGAGTTTCTAAAGTCTTCAAGATGCCTCACGGTTGTGTAACGCTCAATTGTACGGCCAGATTGAAAAAAGGCCAAAATATAAAATTCCATTCGTAAGTATTCATATTTCTAGACTCACATAAATATTAAAAATATTTTATTCACAGTTTTCCAAGGGATGAAAAATTAAAGGAACAGTGGATAAAAGCTGTAGGGAGAATCGACTTTGAGCCCTCTTCTTCATCTAAGATATGTAGCCAACATTTTCAAAAGTATGATTACTATGTTAATGTTCATGGTACAAAAACTCTGAGGAAAGGTGCTATTCCATCAATTTTCAGTTTTTTGGGCCATCGTCCTGTGAAACTGATTAATGAAAGCTGTCTACCAGTTTGTAATGATAAAGCAGGTACATTAATATTTTATTTGCTACAATATTTCGTTTCTTATGGGTCTAGACTATTTATACACTTTCCTTAGTTCACCTAGGTGTTTCCTCCATGTCAGCAAATCTTGCAAGAGAAAACATGGATGAGCAACCAGAACCAGGGACAGAAAGTATTACACCAACCTCCTTAACTGTTGAGATAGAAAATCTTCCTGTGAAAGTAAATGATGTAAACTTTCTAGCAGTGCGTAATGATGAAGCAGGTGCATTATTGTTTTATTAGTTACAATATTTTGTTTCTTATGGGTCTACAGTATATTGATTATACTGATCCTTCCTAGGTCTTCCCCAGGGAGACCCCTCATAAGCTCTCGAAGAGCTTGAGCGAGTAAGTATCTAAACATTTTTCTTATTTCATCTAGGTGTTTCCTCCATATCAGCAAATCTTGCTAGTGAAAACATTGATGAGCAACCAGAGACAGAAAGTTTAAGTATTCCATCTACTTCCTCAACTGTTGCGATAGAAAATGTTCCCCCCGGATTAGAGACAAATATCAGAAAAAGGTAAAATGACAATTTATTGAGGAGCTGAGTACTATTCTGTAACTATTTCACAAAAGTTTGTCCAAATTTATTCGTTCATTTATTTTTCAACTTTCTTTGTTCCCTGTAGAAAAAGAAGTACACCTGTTTATATGGGTGATTTTGTTGGAGCTGACCTTGAAAACCCATTCAAACGTCGTAGATATTGGGAAGTTTCTCAATCCCTTGTTAAGAAATTGAGAAAATCAAACAAAGAATATTCTTCCAAAGTCTCAAAAATGAAGAAAAAGATAACAGATCTAAATAGTCTCCTTGATGATTTGAAAAGAAGATTTCAAATTTCTTCCGAATCGTCAGTAGTCCTGAAGGTATCTTGAAAGTTGTAGTTTGGTCTCTTATCTGCGTAATTCCCAAAACTGTATGAGAAACAAAATTACATGTTTTATTTCTTTATGTCCCAGGCGTTTAAGGGCATAGAATTCAAATCTGCAAAATGATACTTTCGAAATTTTTTTTCAAGTGAAAGTTCACTAATACAATATATTATTAGTTATATACAAATATGCACCCATAATTGAAACTAAAATAAATTGAAAAAAAAGCACTGACGTGAAGTCAGTACTCTTTGGCGCGCGTGTTCACGGTGGCTAATTTGAATTGAATTATTCAAAATTTAACAGTGCTGTATCTAAGCTGCCATCAGGATAGAGTAACAAAGTTGGAAAAGAACACAAGTGACTCTCCTTAGTCGCACAAGCTCCTAGAAGATTTGGGAGGGTCAGTATAATCCTAATCATGTTTATGGCACGCGCGCCAAAGCAGATTGACTTTTTACACTTTTTCTTTCATTGTTAAGTCAATCTGCTTTTGCGCGCGTGCTATAAACATGATTAGGATTATACTGACCCTCCCAAATCTTCTAGGAGCTTGTGCGACTAAGGAGAGTCACTTGTGTTCTTTTCCAACTTTGTTACTCTATCCTGATGGCAGCTTAGATACAGCACTGTTAAATTTTGAATAATTCAATTCAAATTAGCCACCGTGAACACGCGCGCCAAAGAGTACTGACTTCACGTCAGTGCTTTTTTTTTTTTTTTTCAAGTTCCTTTAACAAATATAGCTATCAATACAGTTTGGCTGTTAGTTTTACCGTAGATCAGAAAAAAATTCGGTTGTGGGTCCTCCGTTAGGGACAAAATTGCATCTTCTCCAAATCCGAACGCATTTCAATATAGATCTACCGAATATAGTTATTTATAAATTCGCCTCAGGGCCACCATACAGACATTTCAAATCGGAAACAACGCTATTTCCCCCAAACTGACTTGTGTCCGTGCACTGAATTGACATGAATATTCTTTTAAAACCTCACAATATCGGCTCATTACTCCCAACATAACCGAAACAACCCAAAACCATTCACTTCTCGTCTGCGCAAGCGCAGTATACTCGTGGCTGCAAGTCCTCCCAAAATTACACACCTCACAAAAAACTCCGATTCTCCAACACTAGTGGTTCAGGAGATATCGCTTCTTGAATCCACGCATGCGCAGACCCTCACCAGGGGATTCTATAGCGGAAAAGCATCCGCCACCCCAAAACCCCAATCCTCTCTGACGAAAGCACCACCAGTTAAATCACTGATGGTCTGCTCATGCGCATAACGAAAAATGCCCGTAAGGGGTTGCATCCATTTCGAAATTAGCCCCAGGGCCAAGGTAAGGACACTTTAACTCTGAAGCAACGCTACAGCCCCCAAACTGACTTGTCCTTGCACTGAATTGCTATGAATATTCTTTTAAAACCTCATAATATCGTCTCAGCACTCCCAACATAACCCATCCAACCCAAAAACAGTCACTTCTCTTCTGCGCATGCGCAATCTACTCGCGGCTAAAAGTCCTTTTCAAAATAACACACCTTACAAAAAACTCCGATTCTCCAACACTAGTGGTTCAGGAGATATCACATCTTTAATCCACGCATGCGCAGACCCTCAACAGGGGATTCTATAGAGGAATAGCATCCGCCACCCCAAAACCCTAATCCTCTCTGACGAAAACACCACCAGTTAAATTACTGATGGTCTGCTCATGCGCATAAAGAAAACATCAATTTCAAAATTAGCCCCAGGGCCACGGTACGGACACTTTAACTCGGAAACAACGCTACATCCCCCAAACTGACTTGTCCTTGCACTGAATTGCTATGAATATTCTATTAAAACCTCATAATATCGACGCAGCACTCCCAACATAACCCATCCAACCCAAAAACAGTCACTTCTCTTCTGCGCATGCGCAATCTACTGGCGGCTAAAAGTCCTCTCAAAATAACACACCTTACAAAAAACTCCGATTCTCCAACACAAGTGGTTCGGAAGATATCGCATCTTTAATCTACGCATGCGCAGACCCTCATCAGGGATCTGAATTCTATGGAGGAATAGCATCCGCCACCCCAAAACCCCAATCCTCTCTGACGAAAACTACAGCAGTTAAAGGACTTCTCATCTGCGCATGCGCAATACGGAAAATGCCCGGAAAGGGCAGCATGAACCTCAAAAACATATGTTTCGGCATTAAAAGCAAAGTATTCCGCAAAATAGTAGTAATTTTTTTATTTTTTTCATGTCACGTGATCTTCACGAAATTTTGCAAAAGTGTTTGCTTTGGTCTTTTGCATCTAACTACTGAGTTTCAATTTAATCAGATCAGTATTTTTCGAGTTATCGTGAAAACATAATTTTCAAATTTTCAAAATTTTTTTTTGCCACTTTAGGGCCGTCCGTTCAACACAAAACTTCGCAGGCATATAAAGGTCATGATTCTACAATCTGATGCCAAATTTCAAAAAGATTGAGTGATCGGTTCCGGAAATATTCATAAAAAACGTTTTTATTAAAAACGGCCTTAACTCCGAAACCGCTCGGTCGATTTCGCCCGTTAACGAACTTGTCCGAGATATTTACGCTACGAAACTACCCTGCAAATTTCAACGCTCTAAGTCGTTGCGTTCGAGAGTTATCGTGCTAACGGCCGGACCGGCCGGACCGGCCGGCCGGACGGACAGAATTGAATTTGACCTCGAATTCTTCATCAGGGAGTCGAACCCAATCGTTTGAGACCATTTTCGAAAAAAAATTCGAAAAATACAGACATTGTGACGAAATGATAGCACGCTGTTCCTTGCGGAACACGCGCGCAAAAACCTTGCTAGAAAATATTGTCACGAGAGTTATTCATAATTGACCAAATTATTTTATTTACTTCCATGCTTTTGCTGCTCTGCTTTTTTTTCCTTTTGCTGATTTTTTGCGCGCGTGTTCCGCAAGGAACAGCGTGCTATCATTTCGTCACAATGTCTGTATTTTTCGAATTTTTTTTCGAAAATGGTCTCAAACGATTGGGTTCGACTCCCTGATGAAGAATTCGAGGTCAAATTCAATTCTGTCCGTCCGGCCGGCCGGTCCGGCCGGTCCGGCCGTTAGCACGATAACTCTCGAACGCAACGACTTAGAGCGTTGAAATTTGCAGGGTAGTTTCGTAGCGTAAATATCTCGGACAAGTTCGTTAACGGGCGAAATCGACCGAGCGGTTTCGGAGTTAAGGCCGTTTTTAATAAAAACGTTTTTTATGAATATTTCCGGAACCGATCACTCAATCTTTTTGAAATTTGGCATCAGATTGTAGAATCATGACCTTTATATGCCTGCGAAGTTTTGTGTTGAACGGACGGCCCTAAAGTGGCAAAAAAAAATTTTGAAAATTTGAAAATTTTGTTTTCACGATAACTCGAAAAATACTGATCTGATTAAATTGAAACTCAGTAGTTAGATGCAAAAGACCAAAGCAAACACTTTTGCAAAATTTCGTGAAGATCACGTGACATGAAAAAAATAAAAAAATTACTACTATTTTGCGGAATACTTTGCTTTTAATGCCGAAACATATGTTTTTGAGGTTCATGCTGCCCTTTCCGGGCATTTTCCGTATTGCGCATGCGCAGATGAGAAGTCCTTTAACTGCTGTAGTTTTCGTCAGAGAGGATTGGGGTTTTGGGGTGGCGGATGCTATTCCTCCATAGAATTCAGATCCCTGATGAGGGTCTGCGCATGCGTAGATTAAAGATGCGATATCTTCCGAACCACTTGTGTTGGAGAATCGGAGTTTTTTGTAAGGTGTGTTATTTTGAGAGGACTTTTAGCCGCCAGTAGATTGCGCATGCGCAGAAGAGAAGTGACTGTTTTTGGGTTGGATGGGTTATGTTGGGAGTGCTGCGTCGATATTATGAGGTTTTAATAGAATATTCATAGCAATTCAGTGCAAGGACAAGTCAGTTTGGGGGATGTAGCGTTGTTTCCGAGTTAAAGTGTCCGTACCGTGGCCCTGGGGCTAATTTTGAAATTGATGTTTTCTTTATGCGCATGAGCAGACCATCAGTAATTTAACTGGTGGTGTTTTCGTCAGAGAGGATTAGGGTTTTGGGGTGGCGGATGCTATTCCTCTATAGAATCCCCTGTTGAGGGTCTGCGCATGCGTGGATTAAAGATGTGATATCTCCTGAACCACTAGTGTTGGAGAATCGGAGTTTTTTGTAAGGTGTGTTATTTTGAAAAGGACTTTTAGCCGCGAGTAGATTGCACATGCGCAGAAGAGAAGTGACTGTTTTTGGGTTGGATGGGTTATGTTGGGAGTGCTGAGACGATATTATGAGGTTTTAAAAGAATATTCATAGCAATTCAGTGCAAGGACAAGTCAGTTTGGGGGCTGTAGCGTTGCTTCAGAGTTAAAGTGTCCTTACCTTGGCCCTGGGGCTAATTTCGAAATGGATGCAACCCCTTACGGGCATTTTTCGTTATGCGCATGAGCAGACCATCAGTGATTTAACTGGTGGTGCTTTCGTCAGAGAGGATTGGGGTTTTGGGGTGGCGGATGCTTTTCCGCTATAGAATCCCCTGGTGAGGGTCTGCGCATGCGTGGATTCAAGAAGCGATATCTCCTGAACCACTAGTGTTGGAGAATCGGAGTTTTTTGTGAGGTGTGTAATTTTGGGAGGACTTGCAGCCACGAGTATACTGCGCTTGCGCAGACGAGAAGTGAATGGTTTTGGGTTGTTTCGGTTATGTTGGGAGTAATGAGCCGATATTGTGAGGTTTTAAAAGAATATTCATGTCAATTCAGTGCACGGACACAAGTCAGTTTGGGGGAAATAGCGTTGTTTCCGATTTGAAATGTCTGTATGGTGGCCCTGAGGCGAATTTATAAATAACTATATTCGGTAGATCTATATTGAAATGCGTTCGGATTTGGAGAAGATGCAATTTTGTCCCTAACGGAGGACCCACAACCGAATTTTTTTCTGATCTGCGGTAAAACTAACAGCCAAACTGTATTGATAGCTATATTTGTTAAAGGAACTTGAAAAAAAAAAAAAAAAGCACTGACGTGAAGTCAGTACTCTTTGGCGCGCGTGTTCACGGTGGCTAATTTGAATTGAATTATTCAAAATTTAACAGTGCTGTATCTAAGCTGCCATCAGGATAGAGTAACAAAGTTGGAAAAGAACACAAGTGACTCTCCTTAGTCGCACAAGCTCCTAGAAGATTTGGGAGGGTCAGTATAATCCTAATCATGTTTATAGCACGCGCGCAAAAGCAGATTGACTTAACAATGAAAGAAAAAGTGTAAAAAGTCAATCTGCTTTGGCGCGCGTGCCATAAACATGATTAGGATTATACTGACCCTCCCAAATCTTCTAGGAGCTTGTGCGACTAAGGAGAGTCACTTGTGTTCTTTTCCAACTTTGTTACTCTATCCTGATGGCAGCTTAGATACAGCACTGTTAAATTTTGAATAATTCAATTCAAATTAGCCACCGTGAACACGCGCGCCAAAGAGTACTGACTTCACGTCAGTGCTTTTTTTTTTTTTTTTTATAGCATGTTTTTTTCTATGTGGGTTAGAATTCCCAATTTATTTTCAGATATTCTTTGGGTTCAAACTAATTGTATGCAAATATTCACTCTTTTCATTATTTTCTTATAGGAATGTGTTCCGCAATCTGAAAAACAACTGCTAGAGAGGCAATTGAAGGGCGCAAGTGGAAAGTTTCCACCGGAATTGAGAAGTTTTGCTTTGACTCTCAATTTCTATTCTTCTTCTGCATACAATTTTGTTAGGAGAACCTTTGGGAAAAATTGTTTGCCCCACCCCCGTACTCTATTGAAATGGTGCAGTTCGATAGATGGATCGCCTGGCTATACTTCAGAGGCCATCAGAGCAGTGAAAATAAAAGTGGAAGTTGAAAAGGCAAGGGGTAAGAATTTAATTGCTGGATTGATGATGGACGAAATGTCCATCAAAGAGCATGTTGAATGGACTGGTTCTAGACATGTTGGATACATTGATTTTGGGACAGGAATCCAAGACAGTGATGGTATCCCTAGGGCGAAAAATGCCTTGGTCTTTATGCTGGTAGGATTAAATGCAAAATGGAAAATTCCTATAGCATACTTCCTTATTGAGACTCTAACCGCAGAGGAAAAAGCGAATTTAGTGAATGGATGTCTGATACAAATGAACAGTACAGGCATAATAATCAAGAGCCTCACTTTTGATGGAGCAGCAACCAACATGTCGATGTGCTCAGTTTTGGGGGCCAACTTGAGGTGGCCAGATATAAGGCCATATTTTATGCATCCAATAACAAATGAAAGGATTCATATTATTTTGGATGCTTGCCATATGATCAAGTTGTGTCGTAACACACTTGGTGATTGGAAATATTTGTACAATGCTCAAGGACAGGAGATCAGATGGAGTTACTTTGGTGAATTAGTCAAAATTCAAAATGAATCAGGATTACATGCAGCAACTAGGATAAGAAATAGGCATTTAAATTACCACAAGGAAAAAATGCGTGTAAAGTTAGCTGCAGAAATGTTCAGTGCTAGTGTGGCTGATGCAATAGAGTATTGCGATAAAGACTTGGATATACCGCAATTCAAGGGCAGTGAAGCTCTTGTGGAATATTGCAGGTACATAAATGATATTTTTGATATTCTTAATAGTAGAAACTTTTTGAACAAAAATATCATAAAAAAACCTCTTTGTCCAGAAAATGAGTGTTTCATCAAGAATAAAATTGAAACCTCAATAGAATACCTAAGTGGTCTCAAAGACTTAAGGGGCAATCCAATTGTAATTTCCCAGCGAAAAACTGGATACATTGGATTAATAATTTGCCTGATCAGTGTACGAAACTTATTCGATGAGTTGATAAAAACTCAGGCGATGAAGTTTCTGTGCACTTACAAGCTGAGCCAGGATCATTTGGAGATGTTTTTCTCTGTATTGAGATCCAGAGGGGGTTTCAATAATAACCCAACAGCTATGCAATTGGAAGGTACATATAAGAGAATCTTAATTCATAGTGAGCTGCAATCATCCGAGGCTGCAAATTGTTTAGCACAAGACAATACGAGCATACTGAATGTTGCCTCTTCTAATATTATGAATAGGAATTTCATAGATTCTTTGAATGTTGGGGTCATCGAAGCTGAGGATTTGGACAACATGGTGCCATTTCAAGCAATCACAAACTCAATGTACTACAGTGACATTGTAGCATACATTGCTGGTTTTGTGAGCAGAAGAATGACTAAGAGGATAAACTGCGAAACTTGTGCCCAATCCTTGACCTCTACTAGTACCTCATCAGCCCTGCTTGTGAGAAAAAATCGAGGAGGTCTCTGCAAACCTTCTTCTGATGTGGTCAAAATTTGTATGGTGGCTGAGAGTATAGTGAGATCAATGACGAATTTCTCAAGGAATGATATCATCAATAGAATGATTATACTATCTCTCAGAAAATTAAACTTAAAAGATTTTTTCATTGATCTAACAGAACACTCCTTGGAACAAGATCCACTTTCTGGCCACGTCCTACAATTGGTCAAGCTGATTTTGTCAAATTATTTCACCATTCGACTGCATCATATAAATAGTACAGCTAATGAAGTAGACTCAAGAATTCGACAGAGACTTACAAAAATGATTCACTTCAATCACCAATGAAGATCTGAAATGATGGAAACATTTCACTCTTTGAACAAAGAAAAACATTTATTGTTGGCATACGAGATAGCCAATAATTTCAATAATTATTTCATTCAGAGTGTAGAGGATATTGTATCAAAGATTCCAAAATATGGTTCTTTCCATCCGTCTGAAGGAAACTTGTAGGAGTGAAGACGTAATATCCTTGAAGCCTTCCCAGATATTGAGGTTCATTTATACTCTGGAACTGGAGGGCGAGCTGTAGATGGCGTAATGGTGAGAACAGCTCTGATGGGGGGCACAATAGATCTCAAGGTCGCGGTGCAACGTAACCCCTTATTAATAATAATAATAATAATAATAAATAATAATAATCCGTCTGAAGTTGGAGGGGGTCCAGGTTTTTCAAGATTTTCAAAAGTAGGAATGAAACAGTTGAAGAAATATGTGAAGATGCTCAAAAAAACCTCTGGACCGGATGGAATCACAACGAATATATTTAAAGATGCTTTCGAAGTAGTGGGAAATCGCTTACTTGATTTGGTGAACACATCTTTGGAATACGGTAGTTTTCCTGAAATATGGAAGATATCGACTGTTACTCCCATTGAAAAGGTAGCTAACACAAAATATTGTGAGGAATTTAGAGGTATACACACACTTCCAATATGTGAAAAAGTTTTAGAATTGGCTGTGAAAGATCAACTGCTTGGATATTTGTGTGAAAACAAGATTCTTGTAGATAATCAATCCGGTTTTCGTAAAAATCATTCCTGTGAAAGCTCATTAGTGAACATTTGTCATGAGTGGTTAAGGGATATTGATAAAAATAAAATTATACTAGCTGTTTTCATAGATTTTAATAGGGCATTTGAAACAATAGATCGGAAGCTGTTAATACAAAAATTGAAATCGATTGGAATATCAGGTGTAGTTTTGGATTGGTTCACATCTTACCTGACTGGTAGGAAACAAAAAGTTAGATTTAATGGAGTTGAATCAGATAGTGTAGATAGTGAACATGGCGTTCCACAAGGAACAACGTTAGGAACTTTATTATTTCTTATTTATATAAATGATATCGTTAAATATGTAAAATATTGTAAATTGTCAGCATTCGCCGATGACACTATGTTGTTTATTGTGGGTGAAGATTTGTTTCTACTTGAACTTTTGATGAACGAAGATCTAAAAACATTATATGATTGGTTAGCAAATAATCAATTACAAGTAAATTTTGATAAAAGTAGTTTCATGATTTTGGGAAAAGAAAAACGCCTCACAATAAATGAAGGAAATGTAAATATAGTGATAGGAAATAATTCGTTGAAAAAAGTAAATTCAATAAAGTACCTAGGTGTTATGATGGACTCTAACTTGAGATTTCATTTACATGTAGATTATATCATGAAAAAAATGGCTCAGAAAATTCACTTTATAGGAAGAATTAGTAGAAAAATTGATATGAAAACTAGAGTTATGTTATTTAAGTCAATTGTTTTACCTCATTTGGATTTCTGTTCGTCACTCTTGTTCGGTTTGCCATCAAATTGTGTGGATAAAATACAAAAAATTGTAAATAGGGGTATGAGAATAGTTTTGAGGTGTGGTAGGAGAACTCCAATTAGATTAATGTTGGAAGCTCTCAGTTTGATGAGTGTGAGGCAGAGGTTTATTTATAAAACCTTAGAATTAATTTATAGAATTAAGCATAACATGCTACCGAATTATTTATCAAGGAAGGTGACATATATTTCTGATATTCATCACCACGATACAAGATCTAGGAACAACTTTTTTGTTGATACTTACCGTAGTAGTTCGGTTACGGGCTCAACTTTGGTGAAGGGACTGGTTTATTATAGTGCTCTGCCTCATATACTTTAAAGTTCTGATGATTACAGAACATTCAAAAAATTGTTACTTACACATATACGGGAGCATTACTGATAGGAATTATTGTTTATTTATTTTTTTTTTTCATTTTTGTGTGAATAGTGTCTTCTCACTAAATAAAGAGATATTATTATTATTATTATATACTCTTTTGTAATCATTTCTGAAATGGGTGAGATGATTGTGTTTTTTCTGTCCTAAGAAAAATTACATGAAGATATCCTTCAATGTCACTTGACTTCAACACTGGGAGGCAGCATTTTTTTTACTGAGGTTTTTCCCTAAGCTTTTGTATGATACGCAGAATTGTATGCGCTGTTGCACTAAACTCAGCTAGGGACATTTTGCTTCAATATTTTTGTATTATTTTAGCTCTCTCAATCAAGACTAATAAAAATTCAATAAACAATTCTTTTTTTCAATTACGAACACAAAAGAAAATTTCAATTTTTTGCTTGAATTCACTATTATACTGTAGATAGGTGAATAAAATTGTTAACTATAGCCAAATTGAGTGGAACAAAGTTGAATAAAAAATCTAATATGCAACTGATTATTCTGGACTAAAAAAAAATTGTTTTAAAAATGATATTTCTCTATCAATAATATCCAGACTAAATCAGAATTTAACATGGCATTCTGGTTATCGGAGCCAAATTAATAACATAAGGATAATATAAACAGGTGATTAAAAAATACTGCTTTCATTTGAAATCTTGAGATATAATATAATCAGTAATTAATCTATACTAATTTCAATATTTGAGAGTAACTAACTTCATGTATTGAAAATATATAACGACCTTAACTTAACTAAAATATATAAAACATGAAACTAATTTTTCTCATTTCATGAGGAGAAAAGGAACAAAATAATGTTAATCAAATATACATGAACTTAAGGAAGATTTCATGATATACACACCGCTAATTTATTTATATATAGTGTCCAACACTGCTAGAAGTCGAATCAATCAAAATAACAATTAGTTTCATTCAGAATATATTAAAATTTCAAGATTTTCCCATAGACGTTAGATACTACGTCAATGGATTTTCCGAACATCCGTTCCATATTTTGATCATATGATTTTGACGTTTACTCAACTAGCTGCATCTCTCTCGTTCATATTCATACTGCTTCGAATACTTCGAGAAAGTCACGTGACGGCGAGTCTATTTGATATAACGTCTATGGAAAGAACTCGTATTTTTACTCATGCGATAATCCATAAAACGTCTGTATGCATTTTCGTTCTTTTCTCTTGATTTCTTTGGCAATAATTCTAATGAAGCAGTATTCACTGCCTCAACCAGCTCTGGAGGAGTCCCAGGAATGGAAATTTCATCATCACCTATCATTTTACTTTCGAGAACACCAGCAATTAAATTTATAAGCGTCAAGTTTGACAATTCAACCTCAATACGTTTCCATAGTAACCCAAGTAATTTTATTAGGAATTTCAAAGCACCATTTATTTGGGAATAAAATTATCGCGTTTTTTTTTAAATCAATCAATATCTGTCGAATTTTAAACGATTTGCGGAAAAATAGTATGTTTACCTCGTAGGAAAAGCCACATTCCTGGACTCTGTGTTGCTAAGTCTCGGCTTGCGCCTCGACTTAGCAATCTTCACAGTCGTCCAGGAATGTTAAGCTTTTCCTACCCGGTAAACAATGTACTATTGTTCATCAATAAATACCAAATTAATGAAATATTTCTGAGAAATAAGGATCAAATCGAGTTGTTCCGATTTTTAATAAAATTTTTTAATATTTAATAATGACGAATAGAACTCTCCCAAATAATGAATCAATAATTATTAACCCTCAGTGTACGGAGATTCTCTCAGTGTAGGAAGATTCAATGAATCTACGCCCTTGTAATAATGTTCCACTCTACACCATACAAATTTTTCCCCGCTTATTTCGGGCATGGCGAGGAATTTCGGTCGTGCGGAATTCAAAGAGAAGGCTGGCTGAGTCCATTGTGGCATCACAGACATATAAATTACGTTCGACGGGCGCGTATGACAGTGGCCCTGTTCTGCCGGACTAACTCGCGGCGGAAAAAAGAAGACCGACGGACAGAATACTTCTTTAAATATAAATAACTGTTCCCTGGAGCGAGGAACCATTGGCATAGGCTCAGATGGGGTAACGAATATCATAAAATCCACATCTAAAAAGAATGTTATTTAACAACCGTGCAGTAATTACCACATAAAGTTGTGTATGGTAAGCGGTGCTTACTCTCTACCAATATCTAATGTCAAATAAAGGGTTTTCCAATAAGAGGTGTTATTTTGGATAGCCCGCTATTTCGGTAGATGTCACTTTTGAAGCTGTCATTTTTTGACATTTGACAAGAAGAAACTACGCCATTAATAAAAATTGGTTCAAGCACTGACGTGAAGTCAGGAGCTTTTGCGCGTATGTTCTATTGTCCATTCTCCTGTATTGGACACTTTTAATCGAATTTACCATGGTGAATTCTATTGTCTATTCTCCTGTATTGGACACTCTTAATCGAAAAAAAAAATTGGTTCAAGCACTGACGTGAATCAGGAGCTTTTGCTCTTCAAGTCGATATTCTACAACTAATTGGCAAGCTTCAATTCGATCGAGTCTATATTTTTCAAGTTATCGAGGAAATAATATTCCAGGTGGGTATAACTCGGAAACCGTTAGACCGATTATGCCCAAAAACGAAACCAATTCTCCCTTTCGGATACGCAACCTACCCTGAAAATTGCAAGTCCCTATCTCCTTTCGTTCGAAAGTTATCGAGGTAACGGTCACCCAACTACTGAACTCGCACAAAAATGCTCGAATCTACAACAATATTTAACCGATCGTATTAAAACTTGAAACTTGGCAGTAGAGTTAGGTTATGAAGGCTCTTGCAAAATTTCATCAATTTCTAACGAATAGTTACTGATATATAGAATTTTTTTTTTTTATTTTTAATGATTTATTAAAAATTTTCTACAAATGCTATCCTCACCAAATTTTGCAAACATTTTTGCGTTGGCATTTTACAACTAATAACCATGTTTGAATTCCATCGGTTCAGTATTTTTCGAGTTAATGAGGAACAAAAAACCACCAAATTTCAGAAAATTTCAGATGGCTATAACTCTAAAAGCGTTTGGCTGATTATGCTCATAAACAAACTGAAATGTCGCGTTCTGGTGCACATCCTAACCTGAAAATTTCAAGCCGCTATCTCATTCCGTTCTCAAGTTATCGTGACAACAAAAATATTTTTTAATAATTTTTTTAAAATTTTCTAGCCATACGATTCGCACAAAATTTCACAAACGTGCTTAGGTGCATATTCTACAACTACCCACCAAGTTTCAATTTGATCGGATTTATATTGGTTGAAAACAAAATTATTACTCGGAAACCACTGGGCCGATTATGCCCATTAACGAACTTGTCCGTCGTATTGGGATGCGCCACCTACCCTGAAAATTGATCTCGAAATTGGCGAGATCTCGCGGTATTCATATTCACAATCTCGCGAGATCTCGCCTGAACCCCAATCTCGCGAGATTGCATTCTCTATTACAGTATCTGATTGTAAAATATAGCGATTGGGTGGTTTGATTGAAATTGCCACGGAATCCGACTGAGTTTTTTTTTGAAATATAAAACTTTTGAAGATTTTTTTTTCTAGTGATATGATCCTCACGAAATTCTGCAAAAAAGTGTCCGTCTACAACTAATTACTTCTTAATTCGATCCGATATGTACTTTTTGAATTATTGTTGAAACAATATTTCAGATGGGTATAACTCCGAAACTGTTTGGCGGATTATGCCCATTAACTAACTTCGGATACGCACCCTAATCTGAAAATTTAACGTCGCTATATCTTTCCGATTTAGGTTTAACATTATCTATAATAAGCAACTGGTCATTTTAATACTGATCTCAAATACTAATAAAGGCTCAGCATTCTATTATACATGGATAAAGCAGAATTTTTGTCATTAATACTCCATCTACCACCTATGGGGGAAGCGAGTTGAAGTGAGTTCCTCAACTGAGAGTTAATGAAATATTAACTAACTGAATTTGAATTTTCTACGATAAATTTGAATCTTTCTACCTTCCCTATACAATTTATTTATTTCAGTAAGCTGAGTTCGCTCATCTTTCTACAGTGTTCTTAATTGAGAAAGCCTTGAAGTTATATTTATGTATAACAATTCAATGTGAGCTTTTCTTCGTACATGATAAGGAGCTTTTATTATTACTAGCAATCGACTAAAGATACACGGTGAAATATTAATCGATTAAACATAACAAATATTCCCCGTGATCCGAACTACGCCACACCATCGACCAAAGTGCCTCCAAAGAGGAAAATGTCATTCAGGGCAGATACGTATCGGTTTCATGTTTGTAAGCAATCTCCAGCGCGGCATACCCAATGAATGAACAGCCGAAGGAGCTCTAAGACACTTAACTCCTATAGTTGCGGAGGAAGAAACACTTAGTCTCAATCAGCGCCACCTAGGATGATCCTTACGAACTCTAAACCTCTGAGATGCAGGAACCTTGGCCAATGCTCATGACGTTCATCTTTTCGTCTTAAGAGGGAGCCAAGGAGGCTGCAATGCAGCCTACTCATATGACTCTATTGACGACGTAAAAACGTTCGGTTTGGTGTAGCTAAGACCACATACCAGTGAGCATGAAAGTGACTTTGCCAATTGCTAATCGATTAGAGGCAAAATATCTATCGATTCAACATCAACAAATATTTCCCGTGATGCTTTGCAGCTCTCCACTCCCTCTTACGACATTGTCCAAGGTCCCTGCATCACAGATGGTTGGAGTTCCTAAGGATCTTCCTGGGTGGCGTAGTTAGGACCATGGGAAAATATCTGTTGATGTTTAATCGATAAATATTTCACCGTGTCTTCAGTCGATAAGCAACTAGCACAGTCACCTCCATACCTATAAGTGATGTCAAAGCTTCCACTAATATGATCACCAACACATCAAACTCTCCTGGGGTGCTTAATCCACTAGATAATCTTAATTTTCAATTTCACCCTTGATCAAACCATAATTAATACGAAGCACCGAAAATTTACTGTGGTCATAATAACGAGAGGCATGCTATAAAAATTCCACAACAGCCGTAGCGCCACTGCTCTGCGTTTAGACTTTACATCATGAATATTCAAGAAGTTTGGGATCGATCATGGTACTCGTATTTATTAATACAGTTGCCGTGCTTCGATTTCTTATTGCTCCTAATTACTTATTTCTGTAGATTCGTTCCTCGACTGTGACTACCGGTGTTTTGTTGTCCGCTGGACTATTTGTACCATGCCAGACGAAAAACTTGTGGTTCATTGGTTGTGAAGTTATTGGCGTTGAATGCGAGACATGTCCGATTTTGATTAGTTATTGACTTGGAATGGGCTGTGGAATAAATAAATAATTACTGTGTGGATATAGTCTAAATGGGGATTTATTCCATTATGAAGCTATTCATTGTTGTTTCAGCCATGTAGGTATGCTGTTCTACAACGAGTGCATTATAGGGACTCCACTGGAGATCATATGGGTCTTATTCGGTTGAAAAAGTTGCAGTGATCAGCATAATTCTTAAATGGTTTGGTGCTTCAGACAGAGAAACTTTTGAGTGTTGTTGAGTTTTTGCTCAACACGTGGTATCTTGTATCGGATGAATCGATTTAATTTTCGTACCAAATGACTATTCTGTTCCTGTGTTTTTGAATACAAGGTAGTACCTAATGGTTAAAATCTGTATGGAAGGTTCTGAAATGAAACTTGATGTGGATTCATTCAGCATCAAGTACCTAACAATTAACAATTAAAAATTAATCATGCGCACAATTTGGAGATGAACGGCATTTATTTATTGAAGTAACCTCTGTCACCTTGAAAAGTGTTTGAAATTTCAAATATTCAATGAAATAGAAGATATTGAATAATATTTCATAAAATAACACCAACATTTCAAAAATTTAGGATGCTTAGCAGTATAATTTATAGAAAATATTTTTGCCGTGAATATGTACGGTTAACTTGATTAACCAGATTAGGCACGGATTTGCTTAATCCACGCCTCAGTCATGATGACATATTAAATTATAACCTAAATTTTCCGGCTCATTTTTTCATTCTTTTATATAATAGAAAGTATAACATGTATATATGGGAGATGATAGCCCTACATTAGGGTCCTGTAGCGGTCTTCGAACATCTGAAGTTCTGAATAATCATTGCTTGGATTGGCCAGACCTGGTTTTGAAAGAGACTCTCCTGGCCTTACGAGCAAAATTTTTCATTTTGAATTCAAATATTGAAGGGATTTCTAAGAACAAGAGTGAAAATCTCTGAAAACTAGCGGAGGCGATTCTTCTTCAAGAGATCCATGCGGCTACAGAGGATTATATTTGTAAGAGGGGACTTTTGAACGATTATGTCTTATTTTTAATTTGTTCGTTTTTCTCCTTTTTCATTTTTTTGCGCGCGTGTTCCGCAAGGAACAGCGTGCTATAATTTTCAGGTTGAGTTTCGGGTACCTTGGAGAAACCTCTCCGCTTTTTGATGATGGAATCCATATTGACGAAAGAAATGCCAATCAAAATTTTAAAATTTCAGCAAATTTCGTAAACAATAGTTACAAATCACAACCCTCACGGGGAGACACAATAGTTACAAATCACAACACTCACGCAGGTGGTTTCGGAGTAACAAAAAAATATATTTTTTTACGTTACAAATTTTATATATATATATTATATTTTATGATGCAGTTCTATCATAAGAATCCATTGATATTATTCCCAACTCTGAGAAACCAATACTTTCAGAGATATGATTTGTCAAAGTTTGAACAAGAGCGCCAAAGCTACTGTCCATTGGGCTTTCCCTCTTTTTTAGTTAATAATTGATCTCAAAGATACAGCAAAATGCACTTAACCTCTTTATAAGATTGTTTACATTGCTATCTCAGCAACCTCATAATAGTACCTACTGGCTAAGAGGATAACAAGATTTGGAATATGGCAGATAACCACTTTTTTCTTCCATAAATTGGAAAATATTGAAAATAAGTAGGTCCTTTGATAAATATAGGTATACATAATCGTTTATATTTGTTAAATGTACTTTAAAATACTTCATTTCTAAGACTCAGCTCTGACACTAACAATCCCTTCTATTTGTGAACAGAAAAGTTCACAAACTATTCAGCCTTGATAATAAGATTAATGCTTTTGAATTAATTAAAGAGCAGAGGGAATTTTATTAATTTTTACGCGTATGTTCTGGGGAACATCGCGTTATCATTTTGCCCAAATGTCTGTCGAAAAAGTCTTTCGAATTTTTTGACGAAAATGGTCTCAAACGAATTAGTTCGACTCCCCAATGAAGAATTCGAGGTCAAATTTATTTTCTGTCTGGCCGGACGTCCGGCCATTGCCACGATAACTTGAGAACGGAAAGAGATAACGACTTGAAATTTTCAGGTTAGGTGGCGTATCCCAATACGACGGACAAGTTGGTTAATGGGCATAATCTGCCCAATGGTTTCCGAGTAATAATTTTGTTTTCGGCCAATATAAATCGGATCGAATTGAAACTTGGTGAGTAGTTGTAGAATATGAACCTAAGTATTTTTGTGAAATTTTGTGCGAATCGTATGGCTAGAAAATTATTAAAAAATATTCTTCTTGTCACGATAACTTGAGAACGGAAAGAGATAGTGGCTTGAAGTTTTCAGCTTAGGATGTGCATCAGAACGCGACATTTGAGTTTGTTTATAGGCATAATCGACCAAACAGTTTTAGAGTTATAGCCATCTGAAATTTGGTGGTTTTTTCTCCTCATTAACTCGAAAATACTAAACCGATTGAATTGAAACATGTTTATTAGTTGTAGAATGCCAACGTGAAAATTCTTGCAAAATTTCGTGAGGATAGTATTTGTAGAAAATTTTCAAGAAATTATGGAAAATAAAAAAAAATTCTATATATCAGTAACTATTCGTCTGAAATTGCTGAAATTTTGCAAGAGCCTTTAGAACCCAACTCTACTGCCAAGTTTTAAGTTTTAACACGATCTGTTAAATATTGTTGGAGATTCGAGCAGCCTTGTGTGAGTTCAGTAGATGGGTGACCATTGCCTCGATAACTTTCGAACAAATGGAGATAGGGACTTGCAATTTTCAGGGTAGGTTGCGTATCCGAATGGGAGAGTTAAGTTCGTTTTTGGGCATAATCGGTCTAACGGTTTCCAGTTTCCTCGCTAACTCAAAAAATTAATATTCGATCGAATTGAAGCTTGGTAACTATTAGTAGATAATCAACATAAAGACGTGTTTAAATTTTTTTAAGAACCGTACCTATAGAAGATTTGATAAAAATGACGAAAAAAATGTTTTGTAAGAACCGTAGAAAATTTCAAAAAAATTACGAAAAAAAAATTGGTTCAAGCACTGACGTGAAGTCAGGAGCTTTGGCGCGTATGTTCTATTGTCCATTCTCCTGTATTGGACACCCTTAATCGAATTTACCATGGTAAATTATGTTGTCCATTCTCCTGTATTGGACACTTAATTCGAATTTACCATGGTAAATTCGAATTAAGAGTGTCTGGAAAAGTAATAGACAAAAGAAGAAAACGAACAAATTAAAAATGGAATATTCTATATTTTATTAAATAGATTTGTTGGAATGTAGGAGAGAAACGAAAAAAAAATCCGGAAAATAATAAAATTTATTCCAAGAATTTGTGCTTCAAACCATCGATATACTGGATTCAATCTTTGTACATCAGTATTGGAAAATATTGAATCGGAAACACAGAAAGGCGAATAAATTCACAAAATATCCAGTTTTGGGTCATCTCAAACCGAATTTCTGTTGAATGCAAACTTGAAATTTGTTAAATTTATTGTCCGCTTGTTTTGCCATACTTTTTTTGAAAAAACAAACAACGGTTCATCCCTGATAGAATCATGACAATCCATACATCGTTCACTGCCACCAATGGCGCATCTGGAAAAAAGAATACCGAAAACAAGAGCATAACATTTATACTAACCGACGTTAAGCAAGAACAATTGTTTTCTGCGATGCTACCGTTCGCGACAAGATTTACGTTATACCATTCGGGCTGGCAATCAACCCCGTCAGTACTGAGCTTGAGCGAACTCGTGTTCGCGGAAAATATATCTGGTCGATTGTCCGAGCGGGACTGGGCCTCCAGATCTATGGACGGAACCGCGCACTTGGCATTGTTACTTCTTCTTCTTTATTTATTGATGGCCGATCGAGTTGCTACCGTGCGCTCCGTTGGCCAACAATGGTGTTTTACGATCTGCAGAAATTTCAAAAAAGCCTTGTACGACCGCATTGCACGTGGCTTATGGGTTATCTGATAGGTTCACTTTGCGGTATTTTCGATATTTTTCAAACAATGCGTGATTATAGTATTTTTATTGGAGTGAATATTGTTACTTGGTAGAATCACTTCTGGCATGTGCATATGGGAATATAGGTTTTTACTTCAATAGAACAAGTTTTTTCCATAATATGGGGTGGGAAAATTTTGATACTTCAAGACGGTAACTAGACGTAATTGGAGCTGTCAGTAAAACTCTCCCCCTTCCTAAATTACATTTCCCCAATAATGACAATTGTGGTATACCATTAATCATTCAAAATTATATTCTAGTTTGAGTTCACTGTGGACTCATTATGAATAATTAAAGGATACTGTGGGACAGAGCTGTGCCAAAAGCACTGAAGAAAAGTGCTTCAAGCCCTAAGCACTAAGCATTCGATAAAAATGATCCAGAGCCTCGAGCACAAAGCACCGCATTTTCACAAAAGGCTTGCGATTACTAAGCACTTTATAAAAGTAATTCGGTTTTCCGAGCACTAAGCACTTTTAGATAGAAATGAGAATATTCTCTGAGAATTGTTATTTAACATTGTATTCAATTGGAGAAACATGTAAACTAGCAAACTTGCATTGCTCATATGCATCATTGAAGGATAAGAAATAGAGTGCAGCGAAACAAATTATTATAAAACTAACGATCTCAAAATACGTTCTATTCTCACACATATTGAAAAGGTCTTTATTATTTAAGAAAATGATACAATGAATGGAAATATGAATTCCATAAGCGTCTTTTTTTAATTTCTCAAAATGTCAAAAATCTAATCCGCAGAAATCGGGTAGCATTATTTTCTATTGTGATTGTACTCATAAGCAATTTAGCAATGTAAATAAGATAGAAATTTAAATGCATATTTCGAATAAATCTGGTACTCATTAAGTCATCTGACCGCAGCGCGTCAGCGTCTATTCGTGTTACGACAAGATTTCGGAAAGGCTTAGTGCTTAGTAATCCTCGGAAGTGCTCGGGAGCACTTGAGGGATTACTAAGCACTAAGCATTTTCATGAAGTGCTTGAATTACTAAGCACTAAGCACTGGTTTTAAAAAGTGCTCGGGAGCACAGTACATTCACAAGCACTAAGCACAATGCTTCGGCTCAGCTCTGCTGTGGGAGGTATATTCATCATTGAATGGTTTATTTCTGGGTCTCTCCCAAACTCTGGAAAATATCTATAAAATAAAAAATTAATTATTTTGTGATTTGCTTCTGCGTAAAAAACAATTCTCGAATCTCAGAATAACAATCAACAAAATAATTCAGAAGATTTTTTCGTTAAGCGTCTGAAGAAGGAGTCTGATATAGACTCCGAAACGTTACGATAGAGTTGTTTCTTCGTTGATGTTGTTTCGTTGTTATTTGTTAGGCAACATTGTTCGATTGATTGCTTATGACAAATATCTTGTGTTTCTCACGCAGAAACAAATCACAAAATAATTAATTTTTTATTTTATATATATATATCTTATATTTTTCAGAGTTTGGGAGAGAAAACCCAGAAAGAAACCATTCAATGACTTATTATGAACACTACCTACAAAAGTACCTACACTCTTGTCCACTACGTTAGACATATGTTCCGGAAACAAAGTTTCCATCTTCAAAGACGAAGCGTTACTGAAGCTTTCAATTTCTACACTTAAGTATGGGTTGACATGATAGGTACCCTTAGTCATAAACCGATTAGTGAAAATAATGAGTTAGTAATAGGGGTTAGATCATGATGGAGTAAAATATCTTCTCCCTTGTACATTTCGATCCCTTCAAGTGTTCCTTACACTTTATTGAAATTTTTCAACAATTTGACGAAATTTTCTGAAATTGAGTGGCCAGTTGTTAAAACAGGATTTGCAACAGCAAATTTATCGATGTTGTTGTTCCGAAAGCAATCAATTGAACAATTGCTTCTGACAAATATCCTATGTTTCTTACGCAGAAGCAAATCACAAAATAATTAATTTTTATTTTATAGATATTTTTCAGAGTTTGGGAGAGAAAACCCAGAAAAAAACCTTTCAATAATTCTCTTAACAATGTTATAACTGACCATTATTCTTACAATTGAGAAAAAGAAAGCTATCGCCACAAAAAGACAACTTCTTCCAAAAATCGAGATAATCATTGACAATAGACCTTCTCCTAATTTATTCACTTGTTTTCCTATTTTAGTAATAGGTATAGGACCCTATATTCGTCATACCTATCGATAGATATTGAAGTAAGTAGGAAACTTGGAATAATTAATTCATTGAAGAAACTATTACAACAGAGAAGAAAATATACGATTAAAAGAGGAAAGAAACATAAATTAATAATAATGATTACAGCAGAACATGAAATGGAGTATTCAGGTAATTCAAACAACAACAGAGCAGGATTTAGTATATACATATGTTGAAAAATATGCGTAATATTCAACTAAACCCACTTCTCTATTATATCCCTTGATGGAAATTCTTGCTCTGGCATGAAAACGACGAAATTCGGGACACTGACGAAATTAGGTACACTTACCATAGGTAATGTTTTTTTTTTATATTATTCTACAACCTAGAAGGAATTTCGTTATCAATGTGTTTTCCAACGTCATTCTGCAAATCTACAGCTTGTTGATTTATTAGCCAAATCTAATATATACGATAATTTTATAAAACCTTCTTAGGAATCTTCACTAACGAAATTATGTCTTTTCTTCATCAAATTATAGGAGCATCTTCGATTGAAATCCTTCTTCAATTGGTTTATCAAGTACTACGTTATCTTAGCCTACCTACACTGAACACAACTGTTTCTCGTTAATGACATAAGCTCTTAAGAAGTTTAGGGGTCTCCTCGTAAGACCTATAGGAGTTTCAGCATAATCAAATCAACATCATTATTTATATGAGGTTTCTTTCTTAACTCACCGTTGAAGTCTCCATAATTTTCAGCTTTATTGACTTCTAGAATTGGTACAGTAACTATATCATTGAAAATCAATGGATATTACGCTAAAACGATGCAAAAGACACCGTCCGAAATCTCTGTGATCAATGCTAATTACGAGTATCACTCAAAAAATGTATATGATTTATTTTGCACTTTCCAACTAAAAAAAACATTTTTTTTACATTACAAATTTTGAATTCAATTTTTTTTAAGATGCAGTTTCATCATAAGAATCCACTGATGTTATTCTTAACTCTAACAAACTAATACTTTCGGAGATATATTTTTCAAAATTTCAATTATTATTCTCAATTCTATACGTATGATTTCATAGAATACTCTAATTATAATTTCCTGATGTATATAAATCAAACATAAGATGAGTCATAGACCTACGTTTTGAATTTAATTACGAAAATTCTTGAGAATTGACGCACAGAAGCCGAATTGAAAAAGTGGGAAAGTCCTGTGGACAGGAGCTTTGGGGCTCTTGTTCAAACTTTGACAAAACATAACTCCGAAAGTATTGGTTTCTCCGAGTTGGGAATGATATCAATGGATTTTTATTTTATTTATTTTATTTTATGATGTAATTCTATCACAAGATTCCATTGATATAATTCCCAACTCTAAGAAACCAATAATATAAGAGATATAATTTGTCAAAGTTTGAACAAGAGCGCCAAAGCTCCTGTCCACCGGGCTTGAACGAATTTTTTATACTGACGAATGACGATACAAAAATCATTTAGGTATATTGTTCGTCACTGTTTCAATTATTAACAACCATGTTATGGAGACAAATTTCAGTAAAATTTTCATCAATAAATATTCAATTCATTATACATTTTGGGAAGCTTTGGTGCTCCTGTTCAACCTGACAAATCATATCTCCAAAAGTATTAGATTCTCAGAGTAGGGAATGATATCAATGGATTCTTATGATAGCACTGCATCAGAAATGAAATTAAATTCAATAAGTGTCATTAAAAAAAACAAGAGTGCCAAAAATTATTAATCCGAAACCACTAGACTGATTCTATCCAATAACGAACTTATCCGAGATATTCATTCGTCAAATCTTGGGCAAATTGATAAGCACTCTGTTCTGAGAAACAAGAGCGCCAAAAAGTGATATATTTGAAAAAAGGAATCTGTGGTAAGAATTAACAACTTAAGAAAACACTTCTTATGAACGTATGTCCTAATGAGCTTAAATTTTGAGATACGGAGTGATAAAATTTTGAAAGAAAAACAGTGCATTTTACCATCCACAATAATTTTCATTTTCCCTACCAGTGGCGTCCATACGGGTTTTGCATTGAATATTTTTGGAGAAAAAATACTACGCCACTGCTTTCCTTTGAAATGAAGATGACTTTTGAGAGCCGCATTTATTTTTGAGCCAATTTGATATCATGGATTCCCTTTGTCCGACGTACGGTTTCCGCTTGAAAAATAAATATCGTTTTACTTCAGGTTCAATTCCCCAAAAATCTGATGCGGTGTGGAAATGTTTGTGCATCGACTGAAAGCAAATTAATGAATCAGATTTGTTCCAAAATGAGTGAGAATCCAGAAAATATGTTTCCTTGTCAGAATGTCTGTTCCTGATTAGAATAATCAAATTAAAATTGCTTCATATCGCAGACCAAGCTTTATCAGAGTCAAAGAATCACCGCCTCAAATATAAGCATGTCTTTAAGGAACACCCTGTATATTCGGAAAAAATTCTATAAGGCCTATTACATTTCTTGAAGTAAAATAACTCCATACTTCTATTATTATTATTATTCATGTTGTTGATCAATCCTTCGACAAACTCAAATTTCTTGAATTTCAATTAAGCATAAGTGCAAACTCATGCATACTTTTGATCTTGCCAGAACATGCACGTCTTAATTTTTCATAGGCCATTCAGAAATTCAGATAATCACGAAACAAACGAACACCGCGTCGACTCCTCACAGACAAATGTTGTTTTAATAGCATAATTAGAGGCATTTTTCCTTCGAGAACTTAACACTGCTTAATACCCATTTAATGTTCTAACAGGGTATAGTTACCTGGTCTAGACAATGTTGTGACGTTAAAACGCCCTAATTTGACGTTAAGGGCCGAAAAGAAACTTGGCTCTCTCAATTAAATCATCCTCCAGTCATCGAAACTGTAATTATACACAACTTTAATATAATACAAAATTATAAGCCGCGTTTTCAGCCGTCGTTCTTTTGGACATAATAGTTGCACGATAGGCGATGAATCACCAGTAAATGTTTTCTTTCAATAATAAATGTTTTATTGATTCCAATTGAATAAAGATTGTGCAGATTTTACAGGCAGATTATATTTTTTTACACATCCCTACGCACAGGTAGAATTAACTTGAACTACCACTTTATATTAATTGCATACAATTTGCATGATATCTTGGCAACTGCATTAATAATGAATAATATTGCCGTACCACAGTACCAATAGCTCAATTTTGAAAACAGAATTTATCATAAATTTTTCTGAGTCGTCAGTACACTAACATTTCTGCACAGTTGAATTGTACGTTGAATTTCAAACGAAATATGTTCGAAAGAAGAAAAAAAATTAATACAAAAAACATTGCTCTTGTCGACGGAAAAATGTATTTCCAATCTCTCTATAATTCATTTCTAGTCGCGAGCTATTTTAGCGCGTATGTTCTGGGGAACATATATCGCGTTATCATTTTGCCCAAATGGTCTAAAACGATAGGGTTCGACTCTCTGATGAAGAATTCGAGGTCAAATTTCAATCTGTCTGGCCGGCCGGCGGTCCGTTGCCAAGATAACTTGATAACGCAAAGAGATAGCGCCTTGAAATTTTCAGGATAGGTGGCGCATCCTAATTCTACGGACAAGTTCGTTAATGGGCATAATAGGCCCAATTGTTTCCGAGTAATAATTTTGCTTTCATAACCAATACAAGTCCGATCGAATTGAAACTTGGTGATCTGTTGTAGAATACAAACCTAGGGAAGTTAGTGAAATTTTATGAGAATCGTATCACTAGAAACTTTAAAAAAATTATCAAAAAATATTATTTATGTCACGATAACTTGAGAAGGGAGAGAGATAGTGACTTGAAATTTTCGGATGAGATTGCGCATCTGAATGGAATATTTGAGGTATAATCGGCCAAACGGTTTTGGAGTTATATCCATCTGAAATAAGGTTGTTATTTCCTCAATAATTCGAAAAATACAAAACCGATCTAATTCAAACATGATTATCAGTTGTAGAAAGCCAACACAAAAATACTTGCCGAATGTAGTGAAGATCGTATAACTAGATAATTTTTAAAAAATCAATAAATATCATTGAAAAAAATTTTGTATATCAGATAGTATTCGCCTGACATCGCTGAATTTCGAAAGCCTTCAAAACCTAACTCGAATTCCAACTTCCAAGTTTGAACACGATCGGATCTATATTTTTGAAGATCCGAGCAGCCTTGTGTGAGTTCATCAGTAGCTGGATGGGTGACGGTCGCCTGGATAACTTTCGATCGAAATGAGATAGGGACTTGCAATTTTCAAGGTAGATTGCACAGACCAATGGGAGAGTTAAGTTCTTGTTTGGGCATAATCGGTCCATCGGTTTCGGAGTTATACCCACCTGGAATTTCATTTTCTCGATAACTCAAAATATATACACTCCATCGAACTGAAACTTGGTAACTAGATGTAGAATATCGACATGAAGACGTGTGTAAAATTTAGTGAGAACCGTACGCCTAGAAAATTTTAAGAAAATTACGAAAAAAAATTGGTTCAAGCTCTGACCTGAAGTCAGGAGCTTTTGGGCGTATGTTCTATTGTTCATTCTCCTGTATTAGACACTCTTAGTCGAATTTACCATCGTAAATTATATTGTCCATTCTCCTGCGAGCGTCCAATACAGGGGAATGGACAATAGAACATTCTTCGTTCTCTAAAAAATTTCGTTAGAATGCTTAACTAGTTTCGTTTCAGCAGATTTTTTATAAGCAACCTTTTGATTGTCTGGCATATAAAATAGTGAATGTGTAATGAAAAGGCAGCGTGAGTATATTTCAGACGGAAAATAACCACTGAAGAAATTACAAAGAGAGCACGTGCTTGCCTATGGAATGGTGGAGGTCATCTCGAACATAATTTATGAATACATTTTCTAATGAAATTTCGAGCTTAGTTGCAACAAAAAAAAATTTAATTCGTTATTTTTCTTTCTTTGCTTCTTATATCCCCTATCAAATCATGCTGCTTCTTTTTCACAGAACCAGAACTCAAATATCTCCGAAACTGTTGATTTTCGGTTATCGATAAAAGTGGCTCAAACCACAGCGAATTATTCATACTAATACCTCCTCCAAGGTTCACATCTGATTGGGAATCACCCTGTATACTTCGACTGATTATTTTGATAAATTGGTAATACCAAAATAATAAATAAAGATCTCAAAATAATTGTCTTTTCATTTAATTTAGCACTCCTCTTTTCGGCTGAAAAACCAGTTTTGGGTCGGACAATAATTCTTGATCAGAGAGTCGAACCAAAATGCTTGAGACCATTTTCAGCCAAAAATCCGGAAATGACAGACATTTGGGTAATATTATAAGCACTCTGTTCCGAGGAACAAGAGCGCCAAAAATAAACTAAATTGACCTATTAAACCATTCTTCACTATTACCGAAAGGGGAAAATGTAAATCCATTATTCCAAACTTTTAACCCTAACTATATATTAATACTCAATGATAAAATTGAAGAATGACACCAAACATAATTGTTCGTTGGCATGGGAATCTATAAAAACTGGATCCACCTACTATAATTCCATAATAAGAGATCGAAGTCAACAATCGTCCTTTGGGATAATTGATTGCACATTACCACAATCGACCCTACCATTTATTCCAAACCATTTCTGAAGTCATCATTTAAAAGCTCTCCGGGACCATTGTCTGTATCAAATAGACATTTTCGTCTTTTTGAAGCAATAAAGCGAATCTTACCAGCCTAAAATTATGACATAAAAAAATTGATGTCTTGGAGCATATGATATTTAAGTAAATTATAAGGTTATGGGCGGTTATCATGAAATAAAGTATCTTCAAAACGATTTTTAATCATATCAATTATTTAATGTCAGAGATATTCTAGGATTTTCGTGATTCCAGGTATATAGGTGGTCGCTGAAGATAATGAATAGTACCTAGATATACTTGAAGACTGAAATTCCCGCCTTCTATGCCTGTAGCGAAAGGTAATGACGCCGAGTTTCGAAAGGTTACATATCTACCAATAAGATTTGGAAGATAGCAGGAATTTAAAAGTATATCTGCAGAGGTATCACTGTCATTAGATAATTGCATAATGGAGATTATAGTTTTTCGAACGTTTTGTTGAACTGTTATAGGGTTCGCTTTAAACCTTTGACAAGATTTTGTGGATTTTGAATTATATACTATCTTTTTGGCGCGATTGTTAGGCTGAACAGAGTTGCCCAAATGTCTGTAATTTTCAAATTTCTGGCCAAGAATGGACTCCAAACGATTAGTTTCGACTGATGAAGAATATGTGGTCAAACTTAATTGTGTCCGGCCGGCCGTCAGCACGATTACTCTCGAAAGCATTGATTTAGAGAGTTAAAATTTGAAGTGAATGTTTGGAGACCGAATACGCCGGTTAAGTTTGTTAATACGCGAAATCCGCCATTTTCAATTTTGTTTTCCAAATAACTCGACAAATACTGATCTGACCAAAGTAAAACTCGGTAGTTTGTTGACACTAATGACACTAATGTTGGGTTTCACGAAGCTTCGATTAGCTTAATCGTGGATTTATTTGGATGGTTGTATCAAAAATGAACTGAAAATCGATATAGAATCGCACTAATTTGGCAATTAAGAGCTGTCAAAGTTTCGTGAAACCCAACGTATGACTTTTAAAAATATTGTGGGATCCTATCACTAGCAAATTAAAAAAAAAATATTCAAAAAAATGGGTTCAAGCCCTGTGGACAGGAGCTTTCTGGCGCTCTAGTTCAAACAGACAAATTATATCTCCGAAAGTATTGGTTTCTCAGAGTTGGGAATTATATTAATGTATTCTTATGATAGAACTGCATCATAAAGGAAATTCAATTCAAATAATAGTTTATTTATCAAGATTAAAGGAGCAATCTGAGAATGAGAACTGCACCATGGAAGAAACCAAATTAAAATAGCTGAAATGAATTTGACTCTCTCTTATAGAACAGGATGAAATGTACGAGTATGAACACAGATCATATGATAAAGCTTAGATAGAATAATTATAGCATTCTGTGAAAACATAGAAGTACGATTCATTATTGAAATTTAGAACTTCATCTTAGCAAAACTTGAATTCAAACATCATAGAAGAATTTAAATTCAACAAGAGTGCCAAAAATTATCAATCCATAACCAATAGACCAATTCTACCCAACAACGAACTCATCCGAGATATTCATTCCTCAATTCTATGATGAACGATAATATATATCTTTCCTCAAATCTACTCCAATACACCAATATTCCAGTTTTGTTTTTGGTGGAGATATTCTGAACTCAATATTGTTAACTTATCATTACCATTCCCATCATCATATGGATTGACGACATCGGCATGAAAATATCAACCAACAAAAAGTATGATATTATATTATCATTCTCATATTTATACGATTGCTGGAATGAATGACAATGAGACAACGTCATGTCTCAGGAAAATGAGTTCACATTATAACAATTCATAGAATACCCGCAGAATAATTCTATCATTCTATGAAAACGTAAAAATTCGATTTACATTGAAATTTTGAAAAATCATATCTCCGAAAGTATTAGCTTGTTAGAGTTAAAAATGATATGAATGGATTCTTATGATGAAATTGTTCACTGTAAAAAATTTAATTTGGAATTTGTGTTGTAAAAAAAAAATTTTTTTTTGTTACTCCGAAACCATCTGTCCGATTTTGCCCAATAACGAACTTAGCCGAGATCTTTATCCCCCAAACCTACTCAGAAAATTTCAACTGTCTAGCTCATTCCGTTCGAGAGTTATCGTGCCTACGGCCGGCCGGACAGAATGAATTTCGACCACGGATTCTTGATCAGTGAGTCGAACCAAATCGTTTGAGACGATTTTCATCGAAAAACTCGAAAATTACAGACATTTGGGCAAATTGATAAGCACTCAGTTCCGAGGAACTAGAGCGCCAAAAATATAGAAAAATTAAGAATCCAGGAACTATTCGACAGATATCAGAAACTATCCGTCTACATTTCAACATGATCGGATCTGTATTGTAGGAGATGGACCCTGTATTGTAGGAGATATTGCAAAAATATTGGAAACCGAGCAGCTTTGGACGAGTTCAGTAGCGTTTTCTATCTGTCTGTGTTCTATCTGTTTGCGGTAGCTGTCGTTTGGTCCAGTTTGTAATATAAACGTCATTAATGTCGAACGAAACTGAAAGTGTATTTTTGGAGAGTTTGGTTGATGTAAGCATGTAAACAATTTGAAATTTAGATTAGCTAAGTTCATAGGCAGAGTTTTTTGGTTAGTGAGACGAAAATGAATGATGCAAGGAAGTCGAGCATAATTTACGAGTCATTCTCTAATTATGGAAGATTTAGAACGGGATTTCCAACTAATGTACAGGAAGTTTTTCCTTAGTAACACTATTTAAGATTTCCTACATGAGTATTCTAGTTTGAGTTCTCTCTGGACTGATAACATTAGATTTGTTTCATAAATAAAACTGGCTATTTCATTAACTAAATTCTTCAGAATGACTCCTGATAATTTTGAAACACTGGTAGCCAAAATGGGACTGAAAAGATACTAAGGGATTTTAATTTCTTTCATGATGTAGTTCTATCATAATAATCTATTGATATCATTCCCAACTCTGAGAAACCAATACTTTCTGATATATGGAGTTTTTTTTAATAATATTCAATTATTTTTTCAAAATTTTCTAGTAATCATATCCTCACGAAGTTTCGACTTTACAATTAAATTTTCGACTTTGAACATTCTACCCTAAAAATTGCAAGTCGCAATATCTTTCCGTTCTCAAGTTATCGTGAGATGAATAATATTCTTATGAATTTTTTTGAAATTTTCTAGTGATAGGATCCTCACAAAATTTCACATTCGTCTGTATGTGTGTATTCTACAACTAGTTACCAAGTTTCAATACGATCGGATCTGTATTGGTTGATAACAAAATTAGCACTCGGAAACCGTTGGGCTGATTATGCCCATTAACGAACCTGTCCGTTGCATTTGGATGCCTCATATACCCTGAAAATGTCAAGTTACTGTCTTTTCCGTTCTAAAGTTATCGGGGCAACGGTCAGTTGAACCTAATCGTTTGAAACCATATTCGGTAAACAATTCGAATATTATAGACATTTCGGCAGAATGTTGTTACCCAGAAGTTGTGCGCAAAAAGACACAATTATGTCGTGATATCGATATGATTTGGACAATTTTTACGCGGATGTTCTGGGGAACATCGCGTTATCATTTTGCCCAAATGTCTGTAACTTTCGAATTTTTTGACGGAAATGGTCTCAAACGATTTAGTTCGACTCCCCGATGAAGAATTCGAGGTCAAATTTAACTCTATCCGGCCAGCCGTCCGGCCGTTGCCACGATAACTTGAGAACGGAAAGAGCTAGCGACTTGAAATTTTCAGGGTAGGTGGCGTATCCCATTACAACGGACAAGTTCGTTAATGGGCATAATCGGCCCAATCATTTCCGAGTAATGATTTTGTTTTCAACCAATATAAGTCCGATCGAATTGAAACTTGGTGAGTGGTTGTAGAATATAATCCTAAGCACGTTTGTGAAATTTTTTGCGAATCGTATGGCTAGAAAATTATTAAAAAATTATTTAAAAAAAATTTTGTTGTCACTATAACTTGAGAACGGAAAGAGATAGATTTCAGGTTAGGATGTGCATCAGAACGCGATATTTGAGTTTGTTTATGAGCATAATAGGCTAAACGGTTTTAGAGTTATAGCCATCTGAAATTTGGTTGTTTTCTCTCCTCATTAACTCGAAAAATACTTTACCGATTGAATTGAAATATGATTATGATGAGTTGTAGAATGCCAACGCGAAAATTCTTGCAAAATTTCATGAGGATAATATAGGTAGAAAATTTTTAAGAAATCATTGAAAATTAAAAAAAAAATTCTATATATCAGTAACTATTCGTCTGAAATTGCTGAAATTTTGCAAGAGCCTTTAGAACCCAACTCTACTGCAAAGTTTTAATTTTCAACACGGTCGGTTAAATATTGTTGGAGATTCGAGCAGCCTTGTGTGAGTTCAGTAGATGGGTGACCGTTGCCTCGATAACTTTCGGACAAAAGGAGATAGCGACTTGCAATTTTCAGGGTAGGTTGCGTATCCGAATGGGAGAGTTAAGTTCGT
Organism: Halyzia sedecimguttata; assembly: GCA_937662695.2. Taxonomy (NCBI): domain Eukaryota; kingdom Metazoa; phylum Arthropoda; class Insecta; order Coleoptera; family Coccinellidae; genus Halyzia; species Halyzia sedecimguttata. The sequence goes on along the minus strand of OW569413.2, from coordinate 98,564,448 downwards.
TTTTGGGCATAATCGGTTAAACGGTTTCCGGGTTATACCCACCTGGAATATTATTTCCTGGATAACTCAATAAATAAAGATTCGATCGAATTGAAGCTTGGTAACTATCAGTAGAAAATCAACATAAAGACGTGTTCAAATTTTTTAAGAACCGTACCCATAGAAAATTTGAACAAAATTACGAAAAAAAAATTTTGTAAGAACCGTACCCCTAGAAAATTTCAAAAAAATTACGAAAAAAAAAATTGGTTCAAGCTCCTGACTTCATGTCAGTGCTTGAACCATTTTTTTTTAGCCTTCAAATTGTTTCCTACAGAATCGTTCAATCATAATCTATTCGGACCTCAATCACATTAATTTGCCACGTGTTATCCTTATAATTTGAGGTGTTACACCCTCAAACATTCTATTAAGTCAACAGACTCGAAAATGCTTATAAATAATCGCGACTCTATTGCCTGATGTTATCTGGCGAAAAAAAAAATCGCAATACCCTCTGGGCTCTAATAATAATTCTAATTGAAACCGAAACATTTTACTAATTTATACGGTTTCAATGCCTCCGATATACTTTAACCGACGAGATCTGTTCCTTTCATTATTTATCAGGCCGTATGCGGCTCCTGTGTGCCAAATGAAACGCATAATTAATAAATAATATGTTGCATGATTTAATGGTTATAAATAAGTCGAGCAGTGCAGCGATTATAATCGCTACATAATTCTAAACAGACATGTATTATTTTATCTCCGTATTGCAATGTGAAGTCGACTTCTCTGGGACATTTATGGAAGTTATAATTATGTAATTAGCATTTTTTCTTTCATTTTCTTATTTTATTGGCTACCTGTGTTTACAAATTGTAGTATATGTTAAAAACAAGCTATAATTCCTGAATCAGTACGCTATTTTTGGCGCAGAGTTTTCGAATTTTTGGCCGAGAATGTTCTCAAACGATTAGTGTCGAGTCACTGATGAAGAATCTTAGGTCAAACTTGATTCGGTCCGGCCGGCCGTCAGCACTATTACGCTTGAACGCAGAAAGTTGAAATTTTCAGAGTAGGTTTGGAGTCCAAGTGCGCCGTTAAGTTCGTTAATGGGCAAAATCCAGCGAGTGGTTTCAGTGCTATAGCTATCAGAAATTTAGTTTTCCACTCGAAAAATACTGATCTGCTCGGTAGTAAGTAAGCCGTTGAAAATGGGAAAAAGCAAAAAAAATAACAGAGGGATGAAACATATTGGAAAAGAAAGAGAATATAACAGCAATAAAAGGGAAAATAATTTACGGGTGATCTAAGGTCGGGAAGTGGAAGGGGGTGAGTGTTTAAGGGTAAACAACGGTTTATCTCGATTTCCGGCAAAACTACAAGTCCTATGGAAAAAAGTAGAATTGCAAAGTTGTAGGTAATAAAAATATATACAACTTTTTGGCGCTCTTGTTTATTTACCCGTTTTTCATAATACTTAAGTTCGTAGGAAGTAACAAAAAACAAAATTTTTACATTACAAATTTTGAATTCATTTTTTTATGAAATGCAGTTTCATCATAAGAATCCAATGATGTCATTCTCAACTCTAACAAATTCATACTTTCGGAGATATGATTTTTCAAAATATCAATAATTATTCTCAATTCTAAATGATTTCATAGAATACTCTAATTATAATTTCCTGATGTATATAAATCCAACATGAGATGAGGCAAAGACCTACTTTTTTAATTTAATTACGAAAATTCTTGAGAATTGAAAATGTGGGAAAGCCCTGTGGACAGGAGCTTCGGCGCTCTTGTTCAAGTTTGACAAATCATAACTCCGAAAGTATTGGTCTCTGCGAGTTGGGAATGATATCAATGGATTCTCGTTTAATTTATTTTATTTTATGATGCAGTTCTATCGTAAGATTCCATTGATATCATTCCCAACTCTGAGAAACCAATACTTTCGGGATATAATTTGTCAAAGTTTGAACCAGAGCGCCAAAGCTCCTGTCCACAGGGCTTTGACTTTGAAACAGAAACACCCTGTATGTTCAATTGAATTTCTAATTAACGAAAGATAAGCTTTGGTATGTCTTCTGTTATAAGCTAGAAAATTAGGAGTTTTCATGCAAAAATCAACAAAATATTAACATTAAACAAGTGACACATTAAAATGTAGAATTTAATGGGTAAATTGACTATCAATGAAAAAATGGGGTATTACATTCAAAAATTGGTTCAAACCCTGTGGACAGGAGCTTTTTGGCGCTCTTTTTCAAACATACAAATTATATCTCCGAAAGTATTGGTTTCTAAGAGTTGGTAATTATATCAATGGATTCCTGTGATAGAAATGAAACATGAAAGAAATTAAATTAAAAAAAAGTGTCGTTTAAAAAAATGCTTCAAAAATTATCTTATAAAAAAAAAGAGCAATCTACAATGCTTCAATGCCTTAATGCTTCAAAAATTGTCATTAAATTTATTTATCAAGATAAAATGAGCAATCCGCAATGATTCAATTCAATTCAATTGTTCCAACTTACACTCGGTGCATAGTTTTCACAACTCGAAATACCAAAGGAAAGTATCATCGAAATGTCTAGAGCAAGGCTGGAGACAATCATAGCAGATTGTCCATTTATTCCTGATATTTGAGTTGGTAGTGGATTACGAACACATTATTTTAATAGTTCAACATATATTAATAAAATACTATCCACTTTTCATAATTTAGTTAGTTCAAACCACTAACACATTCTTTTCTGTATTATGAACCTTAACTCAAGAAGAAATGATTGATACACAAATGTAGATATATATTTCAGTATTTTTTTGCTAGCAACATTATGAAAATACTGTATATAGGAACATGTCCCACTACCTAAGGAAGTAAAAGGTAATATTAACCTCAATGGTCAACGAACAGTAATTTCTTTCCATTATGTTCTTCTGTCCTATTGCCTCCATAAACTACATCAAAACAGTCTTGTATATATTCACAAATTCAAGAATCGAATACTTGCTTACAAAGAGAAAATAACAACTATGATTTGACAATCTCTAATAGCTAGAAAAGATGACATTTATGAATAGTGATCACCGTCAGGTTCTGTGTTCACATTCTGTGAATAAATAGAACTTACGATGTATTATTGAAATATTGAAACATCATATCTCCGAAAGTATTAACGTGTTAGAGTTGAAAAGGATAACAGTGGATTCTTATGATGAAACTGCATCTTGAAAAAATTTGAATTCAAAAGTTGTAATGTAAAAAAAATATTTTTTTTCGTTACTCCGATACTATTAGACCGATTTTGCCCAATAACGAACTTAACCGAGATATTTATCCATCAAACCTACTCTGAAAATTTCAACACTCTAGCTCATTCCGTTCGAGAGTTATCGTGTTAACGGCCGGACAGCCGGACGGACGGCCAGCCGGACAGAATCGATTTCGACCACGGATTCTTGATCAGTGAGTCAAACCAAACCGTTCAAGACCATTTTCAGCTAAAAATTCGAAATTTTGGTATAATTTCCGTTGAAACCGGAAATCGAACGAATCTGAAATTTTTTCATTCTTCTCTCCTAACAAAGTTTAACAATAAAATTTCAAGTGTTCAATCTCGAGTCTTTCTTTGAAATATTCTAACGAACGGTCTTCGTGAATCATCCTGTATACCATTTGAATACAGATACTCATCAGAATTTGACGATTAAATGCTCGACCAATATTCGATCACGATTCACCAGAAAATAGATGACTTCCCTAATCTACCATCATGGATACTTCACCTAATATTTCAAACACCCACATCTTAAAAGATGTAAATCACATTCTGATATGTAAAAACGGTGACCATCACCGAGGCGACCGGCAATTTATCGCCTTTCGTCAGAAAACTAATGTGAATCGGAACAGGGAGCTGGAAACTATTAGCAATTTAAATTCGTCCAGATGGACACTATTTGTTCACTTAAAATTCGTCTGGCCGTCGGCTGACTTTTACATTTATCTGACCCAAGATCGCGATCGGCGATGATTTGATTAATGGATCCCATGAAATTACATTTGCATCACTGCTGCTTTTCCTTTCGATTCCCGGATGCCGGATTATCGTCTGATATTATTGTTTGAAACAATTTTTGAAAATACTGCGCACAATGAAGAATGGATTGTTTTGAAAATTCCGCTCAACTGCTGTTTTGACGCTCTTGTTTCTCGGAACAGAGTGCTAATCAATTTGCCCAAATGTCTGTAATTTTCGAATTTTTAGCTGAAGATGGTCTTAAACGATTTGGTTCGACTCACTGTTCAAGAATCCGTAGCCGAAATCGATTCTGTCCAGCCATCCGGCCGTTAACTCGATAACTCTCGAAAGGAATGAGCTAGACAGTTGAAAGTTTCAAAGTAGGTTTCGGAGATAAATATCTCGGTTAAGTTCGATATTGGCAAAATCGGCCAGGTGGTTTCGAAGTAACAAAAGAAAACATTTTTTTTAAATTCAAAATTTCGGATTAATTTTTTTTAAGATGCAGTTGTATCATAAGAATCCATTGATATAATTCTCAACTCTAACAAGCTAATACTTTCGGAGATATGATTTTTCAACTAATGTACAGGTAGTTATTCCTTAGTAACACTATTTAAGATTTCCTACATAAGTATTCTGGTTTGAGTTCTCGCTGGACTGATTACAATAGATTTGTTTCATGAATAAAACTGACTATATCATTTACTCAATTCTTCAGAATAACTCCTGATAGTTTTGAATCACCTGTAGCCAAAATTGGACCGTCATATAAAGATAAGATGCAGAGTGATTTTAATTTCTCTCATGATGTAGTTCTATCATAGTAATCCAATGATATCATTCCCAACTCTGAAAAGCCAATACTTTCGGAGATATGATTTGTCAAAAATTGAACAAGAGCGCCAATGCTCCTGTCCACAGGGCTTTCCCACTTTTTAGTATTCGTCTGAATGTTGGGCGACTGAGGAGCAACTGGAGGGCCATATTGACACCTCTTGTCAATTCTATGAGTGTACAAGCCAGTTTCGAGGAAATATCGTAGTGCCCGAGGTGAATGATTCATCACGTGGGCCAATTTATGAAATTCATGCTGCCTTTTAATTACTTCAGGTTCTCTGATCTGAAAAATACGTCCAATAGATCATTATTTGATTCTCTTTGACAAACGAATAGTTTTCAATATCGATATAAATGCTACTAAATAAGTGTTTAGCAATCTCCTGTTATCGAGCACAAAACATTTCTTGCTGTTATATCAGCTACTAGCTACCCGCCCCGGCTTCGCACGGTTGAAATGCTGATACTAAAGAATTTCTTTATATACAACTTTCACAGCATTTTTGTCGTTAGACAATACAAACATGTTTTCTTTAGAGGTTACTCTTGAAAGAGCGACATATAATTGCCATGTGAAAAACACTCAACGCTCAAATATAAGCCTGTAGCGTTGAAAGTTGGACCCTGCGATTTATTAATGGTCATTGCAATATATATCTTCCGGAAATTGTAGGCGTTTAAATTGGATCAGTAAATCCGATGGTATCAGAGGAATTCGGGGAATCAATATATCTATCCTGGCTGAGGCGAGCCTCACGCTCTACAGATGATTCTCTGGCTCTCTGTATTCGATTTCTATCCCTATCCTGGCTGTGCCGGCCCCCCTGACGGTACCACCGCAACGCGCTATGTCCCTGCATTTAAATCTGCAATATATTCGAAAATATTCATTTAAATTAGATGCTGTAAAGGACCATATTGATCAATATTAAATGCACAATGCATTTAAGGTACTTAATTGGATAAGGATCAATGCTGTATTGCTTAAAATAGCTTCGTAATCAAGCCTTTGTTTCTCGTAGAATGTAAAGGATAAAAAATGGTTATTGTGGGTTATCCTTAACAGATAGACATATACCATCGCTGGCTGTTTTGTAGAGCTTTTTAAGATGTACCATACTGTACTACAGTAGTTTGATCTATCTCGTAGGGTTAAGTCAGCGTTTGCAATGTAAGCGTAAAACGATTTGTTTATTTACATCACATAAGAAATCTCTAAAATTATCCGTGTTTCTCTAATATATTATGCATGTATTATACATATATACCTTCCTATTGAATCACTCTATCTACTAAAAAAAACCGCATCAAAATCCTTCACGTAGTTTTAGAGATCTAAGCATACGTAGGGACAGACAGACAGCGAGAAGCGACTTAGTTTTATACTATGTAAGGATAAGGATAGTACCGTTATTTGATGTCGTTTATATTTAAATCAAAAATTGCAAGCGTCGAAACAGATATCGTAGATAACCAAAATGAAGTACTAAAATTTAACGATTTTCACAATGCCTCCGAAGGTCCTACCGAAAACATATTCGGGTGATATGCGCCGATGTATCGACCGCCTAATCATGCGACTGCCGATCGACGATCTTATATGAACACCCATGATTTCATGTAATATCCGAAGTACCAGTCTTGAAATAGCTCTTCCAGCCCTCGGGGTCCCAGGATCCGGGTGCCTGCGCTGCCGTCCGTCGGTCCGTCTGTCCGTGCGTACCAAGGTGCCTATTAGATCGCAGACGGTCCGCGCCCCAGGACATGACAATCAACTCCTTCTTGTTCCTTGCTGGAAAAGAGGCTGTAGATGTCGGTCCCTCTCGCATGGATTTGATCACAGAGCGTATATCGTATCGTGATTTTTACGAAAGATAACATAATATTGGTTAACTTGTCTCATGATATGAAATATCGTCCAACTTTTTTCCTTGAAATTTTCTCGTAATCGTTTTCGAGGGAGCCAAGGCTCTGACCCCGTGAACGTCAAAGCGTTGCATGGATAGTTCTAGTTCTCTATTTTTGTACGGTGTATACTGTATAGGGTGGGCCAAGTTGGACAATTTTGAAAGGGAAGCCCTATTTGTGTACTAGATGTCGGTGTCAGAGGGCCAATTTTCATGCTAAACGCATTGGCGAAAGCCGCATGTGGATATCTGTCAACGGTACATAGTTATTATCATTCTATTTTTGGCGCTCTAGTTCCTCGGAACTGACTGCTTATCAATTTGCCCAAATGTCTGTAATTTTCGAATTTTTCGATGAAAATGGTCTTAAACGATTTGGTTCGACTCACTGCTCAAGAATCCGTGGTCGAAATTCATTCTGTCCGGCCGTAGGCACGATAACTCTCGAACGGTATGAGCTAGAGAGTTGAAATAATCAGAGTAGGTTGGCAGATAAATATCTCGGCTAAGTTCGTTATTGGGCAAAATCGGACAGATGGTTTCAGAGTAACAAAAAAAACATTTTTTTTTACATAACAAATTCCAAATTAAATTTTTTTCAATAAGCAGTTTTACCATAAGAATCCAATGATATCATTTTTAACTCTAACAAGCTAATACTTTTGGAGATATGATTTTTCAAATTTTCAATAAAAAATCGTTTTTCTACGTTTTCACAGAATTATATAATTATTCTATGTATGAATTGTCATAATGTCAACTTATTTTCCTGAGACATGACATTGTCTAATTCCTTGCTAATAGTTGGTTCGAGAAACGTCAGAATCGACTTAGAGAGACAAGGGTAAAAAACCGACAAATAAACCCCCATGTGGCGATTTTATGTCGAAAAGTGAAAATTAAGAATATATATCTCAGGTAAGTACGACGTTTTATTCTAATACCGGAGATCGACAAGATCGTACGAGGAGCCCCATAGCCGTTTCGTCTAGTCAGTCTGGTTTTCGGTTCGGAACGAGAGAAGGCGGGCTCAAATCCCGGAAAGGGAATTACACTTTTTGGCGCTCTAGATCCTCGGAACTGAGTGCTTATCAATTTGCTCAAATGTCTGTAATTTTTATTTAAGATGCAGTTTCACCATTAAAATCCATCGATATCATTTTCAACTCCAACAAGCTAATACTTTCGGAGATATGATTTTTCTAAATTTCAATAATGAATCGTAAGTACTTCTATGTTTTCAAAGAATGCTATAATTATTCTATCTAAGCTTTATTATATGATCTGTGTTCATACTCGTACATTTCATCCTGTTTTATAAGAAAGAGTCAAATTCATTTCAGCTATTTCAATTTGATTTCTTCCATGGTGCAGTTCTCATTCTCAGATTGCTCATTTAATCTTGATAAATAAACTTTTATTTTAATTTAATTTCCTTTATGATGCAGTTCTTTCATAAGAATACATTGATTTAATTCCCAACTCTGAGAAACCAATACTTTCGGAGATATAATTTGTCTGTTTGAACTAGAGCGCCAGAAAGCTCCTGTCCACAGGGCTTGAACCCATTTTTTTTGATTATCTACTCGAGAGGAAAAACCTTTTATAGGCCCGCTCTGAGAGGATCCGCTTCCATCAGAAGCGTGGAACTCCAGTTGTTGATTGGTTACTCACTAAAAAATCTCTGGCACTTTCTTTGGAGTAGTTATCCATCCTACCCTTACATATTATATATTGTTATAGGGGGTAACGCTGCACTGCGTTATCCCGCCTTCATTGTGTCCCGCCTTCAGATCTGTTGAGGTCACTACCATCTACAGCTCGCCCTCCAGTTCCAGAGAACTGATGAACTCCAGTATCTGGGATGGCTTCAAGGAGGCTAGGATCTTCGCTCCTGCAGATTTCTTGCCCAAAGCATTCCTTGCGTTGGTTTGAGATAGTGAGGCATTCCGTTATCAGATGACAGGAGTTTCATCCTCCTCCCAACAGAATCTGTACTCGTCAGTTTCTGCTTCCTGAGGCCGTAGTGCCCTGTGAGGAAGCCAGTGAGGAGGTGCAGCTTGTTCTTACTGAGGTCCAAGTATTTCTTGTATCTGATAGTATCAAAGTTCCGGAGGAATTTCAGAAAATATTCAGAAAATACCTCTCTCAGTTTCTTCTTTCGTCAGCAATTCACTTTTGTAGGTGTGTCTACTAACCCCACAATAAGTTTCCGGGCCACTAAGGGGAGTTTGTGCTCCTTTCTTGGCTAATGTGTTGGCCTCCTCAATTCCTATGATTCCCGCGTGACCAGAAACCCAGACAAAGGAGACCCTGTTGTTCTTGCCTACTTCATTGAATTATTTTCGGCACTCCCATATAAGCTTGGATTCGATAACATGGGAGCTCAGAGCTATAATAGCAGCTTGACTGTCATAGTGGATTGCTATATCACATCTCTGATAGTTTCTTTCTAGGTTCATTTCCACGCATCTTTCTATTGCAAGTACTTCTGCCTGAAAGATGCTCGGATAGGAGCCTAGTGATAGTGAGAATTTTGTGCCTGTCCCATATGTCCAGCGCCAGCTCCTGTAGTGGTTTTTGAACCGTCTGTGTACCATTTAATGGCATTTATTTTGAGAACTTGGGTGGTGGATTCCCTGTCCCAGTCTTTTTTTCCTACCAATCATTGAAGTGTCATTTTCAACAACTGCTTCAATCTCCAGAGGCACATATGGTAGCACTGGTTTGTTGTCTATACCATAAACCTCTCTCAGATGGAAGTAGAGAATTCGGTGTGCCGCATTGTGTCTTTCCACATACCCTGTTGGAGCATTTGACTCTGCAAGCAGGCAGAATGTGCATAACACGTTGACGTTTCATTTTTGGCTACAAGTGTTTCAAAACTATCAAAAGTCATTATGAAACATTGAGTAAAAGAAATAGCCAGTTTTATTTATGAAACAAATCGAATGTAATCAGTCCAGAGAGAACTCAAACCAGAATACTTACTGGCCAAAAAACTCTGCCTATGAACTTAGCGAATCCAAATTTCAAATTGTTTACATGCTTACATCAAACAAACTCTCCAGAAATATACTTTCAGTTTCGTCAGACATTAATGATGCCATTTTCATAGTCAGACAAATAGTAGAAAAAGCTATAGAATATGGAAAACCTGCGTATATGTGCTTCATAGACCTCTCTAAAGCTTTCGACAGAGTGGGATTGAACGACGTAGTGGATATCCTGAAAAGGAAACATGTGCCCAAAACCATAATAGACGTGATAAGACAACTCAACCACAACACATCCACTCAAATATTGGTTAATGGAGTCCTAACAGGCGAAGTACGAACACGAACGGGAATCAGACAAGGAGACTCCTTAAGTCCGCAACTGTTCAACCTGGTAATGGACGAAATAATAAATCATGTCAAGAACATGGAAGGAGGATACTCGCTCACAACAGGTGAAATTAAAATTATCTGTTATGCCGACGACGCCGTAATAATGGCAGAGAATGAAGACGATCTACAGCGTCTCCTATATTCATTCCATATAAGAGCTAAATTGTTCAATATGCAGGTGTCTACTGCGAAGACCAAAGCCCTCGTCATCTCCAAAGAACCTGTTAGATGCAAACTTGCTCTAGAAGAGAACATAATAGAGCAAGTCATGTCATTCGACTACTTGGGCATACAGATAACTTCATGCCAGAGTAGAATAGATGAAACAAAGACACAAGTGAACAAAGCCGGCCAAATATCAGGCGCACTACGGGACATAATTTGGAACAACACCAATATGAGTAGAAGGGCAAAAGTCAAAATCTATAAAACCTGCGTCAGACCCATGTTAACATACGCTATAGAAGCAAGAGCAGACCACCAAAAAACGAAGAGTAAACTCCGGACAACAGAGATGAAAATACTCAGGAATATCTCGGGTCTCACCCTAAGAGACAGAAAAAGGAACACCGACATAAGACACGAATGTGAAGTGGAAGACATAGTTCGATGGGGACGTAAACGCAGAATAGCATGGAACGAACATGTGGAGAGAATGGCCAGGACAAGATTGGCGAAAATAGCACGAGACGGCAAACCACGGACGAGATGACCACTGGGAAGACCTCCAGAGAGATGGAAAGAATCATGGACCTCAACATCCCAAGAGACCTGATTGATTGGAAAATACAGGCCCTAGGCCTACAATATGTGGAAGAAGAAGATTAATGACGTTTATTTTTTAAACTGGACCTATCGCAAACAGAACACAGACAGATAGAATTCGCATTCTGTGAAAATGTAGAAGTACCATATATTATTGTATTATGTCCTATAATCTACATGATCACAAGTACCTACATGAAATTCATACGACAATAAGTGATTGCTTAACTTGGGTTGAGTGATGTTATGCGGGAGAATATTTCGTTTTCTAAGGGTCGCTTCACATATAAGTACACGACAGTCGTGTAAACGACACTGGCAATTGAATTTTTGGGTGAAGGCTTGAATGGTAGCTTTCACAGCTATGCGGCACGAATCGTGGTCGTGTGAACGTTTGGCTCGCTTCACATCAACATGACACGGTTTTATGTACGGCAACGACACAAACGCTCGAGCTTTCCCACAGGCTCGCTTCACAGTCGTGTAAACGACACCAGCATCCGATTCTTGGGTGAAGGCTTGAATGATAGCTTTCATAGCTATCCGGCCGAGTCGTGGTCGTGTGAACGACACACGGCTACCGTGCACGACTCGAGGGTATCCAGCAGTCCCCTCGAGCCGTGCAAGGCAGCCATGTCATTCACACGACCACGACTCGTGCCGGATAGCTGTGAAAGCTATCATTCAAGCCTTTATCCAAGAATAGGATGCCTTTGTCGTTTACACAAAGCTGGAGCGTTTGTGACGCTGCCGTACATAAAACCGTGTCGTGCTGATGTGAAGCGAGCCTTAAATGTAAGAAGCCTCTCTCTTTACCGCTAAGTTCAAATCCACATTATCCCACATATCCTGAAGGACGAGATATGAAAGAACATCTTGGGTAGAATGTCGTTCCTAGAAAAGAATTCCTTCAGTTCCAAAAGTTGAAAAGTATTTCCTCACCTGACTTAATATTCTTCATTATCATACGTAACCTGATATTCATGCGACATGCAGTGTTCTGGCTGCAATCATTAAAATGTATAGTGTCCAGCAATGGCAATTCGAGCCAGTCAACACTTTAATAACCGCAACTGATTTATCGGAGCGAAGTATGCGAACCGCGGTAGTCCGGACTGCCGCCGATTTACGATCATTTTCAACTTATTCCATGGGCCTATCGCTTTATTACTATTATTAGTCAAATTGACTTATTCGAAGTTCACGACGATAATTTCACACCGATCATGTTTACATACACGTGGTGACTGCGAGTTTTTATGGATAAATCATACGAAAATGACAACAAGATTTGTAGGAAAATGTTGTAGATTTCTGAAAAGTTTATTAATAGTTATTCAACCAGCTTCAAGCAGTGGTGGATTAACCGGTACGCTCAGTACGCCCCAAGGCCCACAGAGTCCCCTTGTTCGATCATTTCAATATTTTTCACAATGAAAATGCGCCCATTATGAGAAATTTAAAGAAATTCCCTTTGCTCACTTACACCTATTATAAACAGCGATGTAACATGTAACATGTAATATGTAAATTGTTAAAGTCACACGAAACGCAATTGAATGACAAAAAAGCCTGTGCTTTGGCGCTCTTGTCCAATCTTTGACAAGTCATATATCTTAAAGTATTGGTTTCTCAGATTTGGGAATAATATCAATGGATTATTATTATAGAACTGCATCATGAAAGAAATTGAAATCCCTTTGAATCTCATCTTTATATGACGGTCCAATTTTGGCTACGAGTGTTTTAAATCTATCAGGAGTCCTTCTGAAAAATTGAGCAAATGAAATAGCCAGTTTTATTTATGAAAAAAATCTAATGTAATCTGTCCAGAGAGAACTCAAAGCAGAATACTTATGTAGGAAATCTTAAATAGTGTTACTAAGGAATAACTACCTGTATATTAGTTGAAAATCCCGTTCTGAATCTTCCACAATTAGAGAATGACTCGTAAATTATGCACGACTTCATTTTCGACTCACTAACAAAAAAACTCTGCCTATGAGCTTAGCGAATCCAAATTTCAAATGGTTCACATGCTTATATCAACCAAACTCTTCAGAAATACACTTTTAGTTTCGTTTGACATTAATGACGTTTATCTTTCAAAACGACAGCTATCGCAAACGGATAGAACACAGACAGATAGAATTCGCTTTCTTTGAAAACACAGAAGTACGATGTATTATTGAAATTTTGAAAAATCATATCTCGGAAAATATTAGCTTGTTAGAATTGATAATAATATCAATGGATTTTTATGATGAAACTGCATCTGTAATAACGACTTGTAGTTTTTATGGTAGGTTGCGCATCCGAATGCGACGTTTGAGTTTGTTAATAATCGGCCAAACGGTTTTGTAGTTTTACCTATCTGAAATTTTGTTGTTATTTCCTCAATAACTCAAAAAATACAAAAACGATTAAATTCAAATATTGTAATTAGTTGTAGAATGCCAACGCGAAAATGTTTGCGAAATTTCGTGGAGATCGTAACACTAGACAATTTTCTAAAAATAATATAAATTCATTGAAAACAATTTTATATAACAGAAGCTTGTCGTCCGATATCGCTGAACTTTTGCGATAGCCTACAAAACCTAACCTTACAGCAAGTTTCAAATTCGAATACGATCGGATCAATATTGTTGGAGATCTGAGCAGCCTTGTGTGAGTTCAGTAGCTGGATGGGTAACCGTTACCACGATAACTTTCGAACGGAAAGAGATAGCAACTTGCAATTTTCAGGGTAGGTTGCACATCCGAATAGGAGATTTGAGTCCGTTAATTGGCATTATCGGACAAACGGTTTTGGATATATAGGTACATCTGAAATTTTTTTATATTTCATCTACGATTCAAAATATACTAATCCGATCCAATTAGAACTCAGTAATTACCTGTAGATTGCCGATGCGCTTATTTTCACGGAATTCTGAATCGTATCCTGAAATTACAGGAGACGTAAGTTTTTTTCGAATATTTTTGTTGGGTTTCACTAAGCTTCGATTAGCTTAATCGTGGATTTAATTCGATGGTTGTATTAAAAATGAACTGAAAATCGACGTAGAATCGCACTAATTCGGCAATTAAGAGCTGTCAAAGCTTTGTGAAACCCAATGTTAACGTATTTCAGTTCCGATAGAATACATGTCAGAATTAAAAATTCTGTGAACTTAAACTATTTCCTCATGCATTACTCATTTGTCATTAAAATGGTACAAAATATTTATATCTTACAAAAGCTGAGAAAACGGTCTATATCGATGGTGAATTCGATTAAGACTGTCAAATATAGGTGAATAGACAATAGGATATGGACGCAAAAGCTCTAAACTAAACGTCAGTGCTTGAACCATTTTTTTTTAGATATTTCAAATGCAAGATGGGAGAAGTTTAAACATTCTGGGCAGATTAAGAATTTTAAGTTGGTTTGAATATTCTTCGCACAGTTCATAAATATATGTTTTACGGTGGAAATCCGAAATTTTCATAAAATTTTAGTGTCAAGATAGATGAGCAAAGGTAAGTTGATAAATTTTGATACGATCTATCGGTAGAATATCGACGATATGGATCATTGCCTTTGCGGAATAACAAGTGCATTTTTGGCGCTCTTGTTCCTCGGAACAGAGTGCATATCAATTTGCCCAAATATCTGCAATTTTCGAATTTTTGGATGAAAATGGTTTTAAACGATTTGGTTCGACTCACTGATCAAGAATTCGTGGTCTGAATCGAACGAAATGAGCTAGAAAATTGAAAATTTCAGAGTAGGTTTGGGCCATACATATCTCGGCCAAGTTCATCATAGGGCAAAATCGGCCGGATGGTTTCGGAGTAGCCAAAAAAAAAATTTTTTTTTACATTACAAATTTCAGATCCAATTTTTTTAAGATGCAGTTTCACAATAAGAATCCTTTGATATAATTTTCAACTCTAACAAGCTAATCGTTTCCGAGATATGATTTTTCAACATTTCAATAATACATTGTACTTCTATTTTCACAGAATGCTCTAATTATTCTATCTATGAATTATCGTATGATCTGTGTTTACACATGTAATGTTATTTTCCTATGAGAGATATTTCAAATTTATTTCTGGTTCGTTAGAGTCATCTTGGGTAACTTTGAATTCCACTCTAACTTTGAATAAAACCTTACAAATGATAAATTTATTTTTATCATACGTAAAAGTTGGACGCAAGTCCAAGATCCTTTTTAAAAGCGAACATAAACCAATGTGAAGTTTTCCACATTAAAGAGAACTACTCATCTGTCAAATATTCTGTTACGTTTTACGCCCCAATTTCTCAGTGCGTTTTTCAGTGGGAGTAGGTTGCTTCCTAATAATTCAAAATCAAATATGTATACATTTCATTTTAAAATATTAATTCGTAAATTAAATTCTTGATAAAATTCTTGGGAAACGTATGAATATCAGGTTACTTTGAATCGTTCAATGTAACCCCCAATTTGTATTTACATCGAGTAACTTTGAATTTTCATTTTAAGGTGGAGAACCACGAAAATCAGATGTCAGATAATATAGTACAAAACTGGGAAAGCCCTGTGGACAGGAGCTTTGGGGTCCTTGTTCAAAATTTGAAAAATCATATCTCCGAAAGTATTGGTTTCTGGGAACTATATCAATGGATTCTTATGATAGAATTGCATCATAAAATATAATAAATTAAATTAGATTCCATTGATATCATTCCGAACTCTGAGAAACCAATACTTTGGAAGTTGTTTATTATATTATTTGAAAATATTTCTAGGTCATATTTTCGGCTACGCTCACTGAACAATCTTATCAATTATTCTCCAGTATT
This sequence comes from Halyzia sedecimguttata, assembly GCA_937662695.2. Lineage (NCBI taxonomy): Eukaryota > Metazoa > Arthropoda > Insecta > Coleoptera > Coccinellidae > Halyzia > Halyzia sedecimguttata. The sequence goes on along the minus strand of OW569413.2, from coordinate 98,548,692 downwards.
CTGTCCTCAGGCTGGAACCATTGCGTACGCAGCTTCAAAATGACATCATTTTTAAAATCCATTATACCACCATCATAAATAATAATCACCGGTATGATTATAAGCCTCTATAATGAAAACCGATGAAGTACATAACCCTCAACAGCTCTGATATTTTTTCCTCATTTTTTCTCTATCTAAAAGCAGTCCTTGCTATCTCGCCTGCGGCCAATCGGCAAAAAGCCAACCTATCAATTACACATGGCGCATTTTTCAGACTAGAATACTCCTATACTTCTTCAGATTAAACCATAAATAAGAATCCTGTTATTGGTTTTTTAAATTGGAATTCAAGTCTCCTTGTCGGGCGGTGACATGACAGCTAGTTACTGTAAAAACAGGAAAATCTAGAAGGTTGACTGTGCGGATGGCGGCGCCACTTGTTACTGTCAACTCAACTATGCCTACTTGGATCACGGAGATGACGGTAGGTATGACCGCAAAAGGAGATCGATGGACGGTGGACGATTTTAGAGAAGTTCTGAGGGATTGAAAATTGTCTTCCGGAAGTATTTATCATTGGTCGTATCTTCAGAACTCAAGCGAAACTTCAATGAATATACCGGTTTGAACGTAAGTGACTCTGACTTTTTTTTATCTCGAATAGCACCCTATATATTTTTGTCAATTTTTTATTCTACTCAAAATTACCTTTCCAACGATGTATCACACTTTGTATGTTACATTTTTTGATTTGAGGGAGAAAACGTCAATTGAAGGAATTGTAGTAGGCTACGATATTTTGTGTAATCCTGATTTTGACTCATAATCCGTGTGTGCTGATCCATCTATCTTCAAATGGACCGATAAGATCGCCTGCAAGATCTCCAGATTTAACACCGCTAGATTTCTTCCTTTGGGGATATTTGAAAGACAGTTGTTGGGTTTCACGAAGCTTCGATTAGCTCAATCGTGGATTTAATTCGATGGTTGTATGAAAAATGAATTAAAAATCGACATAGAATCGCACTAATTCGGCAATTAAAAGCTGTCAAAGCTTTGTGAAACCCAATGAGTGTGTACCAGACTCCTCCTATTGATTTGGAAGATCTAGAAAGCAAAATAACGAATGCATATAGAGCCCTTAATGATAAGGTGTTGAGAAGTGTTACTTCGCCTGAACTAGTACACCGAGCTGAAAGATGTGTAGAAGCAGATGGTCAACATTTCGAACATATGCTTTACTTATTATAGGTGTAATTTTGGCCACTTTTTTGTAATTTTTTGTTTCTTTAACTATTCATTCTTTGTTCAACGTTAGTTAATTTCAACTTGAGGAAGGTTTTTTTAATTGATCTCGATTATTGAAGTAAAAATCAAGATTACACAAAACATCGTAGGCCTGCTGCAATTCTTTCAATTTGAAATATCAATTGACGTTTTCTCCTTCAAATCAAATGTAAAATACAAAGTGTGACACCTCGTTGAAAAGGTAATTTTGAGTAGAAATAAAAATTATATAGGGTGCTATTTGAGATAAAAAGTTACTTCCGTTCAAACCAAGAGTGACTTTCAATTTTTTTTTTCTCAGTTGAAGGTTCCTTGAACGAATTGAAAATCATAAAATTTTCAAACTTTTATCTTTTATCTGAAATGGCTGAGATAATCCATTGGAACACGTATAATAATACTAATACTTAGGAGTTGCAACATTTAAATGAATAAAATATCGAAATAAACATGGAACAAACAGATAGAATCCCTCAAAGGAAAATCTTGCGGTGGCAAAAAACGACTTAACAACGAAACAATAGTGTGGAGATCTTCAAATGATTCAATGAATAGGTACTGGACTTCATATACAGGGTGAGTTTGCAAGTTGTACATTAATTGAAACCATAGATTGATCTTATCATATAAAACACACTATTCATTTACCATTTTTCCAAATTCGGTTCAGGTGAAGAGAAGCAGGCTGTTGAAATAAAAAAAAAATGTATTCAAGCACTGACGTGAAGATGTTTTTTTTCGTAATTCCTTGAAAATTTTCTAGCGGTACGGTTCTCACATTTTCCTTGGTTCCTTGGTTGCCCTGTCCTGAAGAAGCCAACTAGCAGAAACAAGTGTCGGCAGGTACCAGCGGAATGATTTTTTCTGCTCTATTTGCGGAATTACTCGTTATACTTTTTCATTTAAATATACTTATCCGCGTTTTCCTATTTTCGGTATTAATTATTTTAATCGTCCCATCGAGACATATCTGAACCAAAAAGGGATATGGAAAAAGGGGGAAAGCTCTGTGGACAGGTGCTTTGGTGCACTTGTCAAACTACTAGCGTGTAATTATTAAAACTTTGACAAATCATATTTCCAAAAGTATTGGTTTCTCGAGTTGGGAATGATATCAATGAATTCTTATGGTAGAACTTCACATAAAAGAAATTCAACAAGAGTGCCAAAAATTATTAATCCTAAACCACCGCACCGATTCTACCCAATAACGAACTTATCCGAGGTATTCATTCCTCAAATCTACTATGAAAATTATATGATATCAATTGAAACTTAATCAATATTCCAGTTTTGTTTTTACTGGAGATATTTTGAATCCAATTCGATTGAACTTACCGAAGTATATAACTATTTCCATCATCATAATATGGAATATCCAAGAGCTATCTATGATAGCTGAGTTTATTCCATTGGTCGTTTTGCATTCAATCATACTTTGTTTGACATGATTCTGTGAAATCATAGAGTTACGATTTCATATTCAAATTTTGAAAAATCATATCTCCGAAAGTATTTATTTGTTAGAGTTGATAATGATATCCATGAATTCTTTTGATGAAACTACATCTTATATAAAATTGAATTCGAAATTTGTAATATAAAAAAAATTGATTCAAGCCCTGTATACAGGAGCTTTGGCGCTCTTGTTCAAACTTTGACGAATCATATCTCCGAAAGTATTGATTTCTCAGAGTTGAGAATGATATCGATGGATTCTTATGATAAAACTGCATCTTAAAAAAAATTTTAAATTGAAATTTGCAATGTCTCCGAAACCATCCAGCCGATTCTAACCAATAACGAATGTAACCGAGATATTTATCTCCTAAGGTTTCAAGACCATTTTATAAAAAAATTCGAAAATTACAGACATTTGAGCAAATTGATGAGCACTCTGTTCCGAGGAACAAGAGCGCCAAAAATATTTTTTTTTCCTTACACCGAATCCATCCGGCCGATTCCGCCAATAATGAACTCAACCAAGATATTTGTGTCCCAAAAATTTCAACTGTCTAGCTCATTCCGTTCGAGAGTTATCGTGTCTACCATTTTCATCCAAAATTTCGAAAATTCCAGACCTTTGCGCAAATTGATCTTGGTACTCTATTTTGAGGAATAGAGCGCCAATTCTTATAATAGAAACTCTCGTAGAAACTGCATCATAAAAGAAACTAAATTAAAATTAAATAACGAATTTATACGAGATATTCATTCCTCAAATATACTCTGAAAATTATATTATATCAATTGAAACTTAGCCAATATTCAAGTTTTCTTTTCACTGGAGATATTCTGAACCCAAATTGATTAACTTACCAAAGTATATATGTATGACCAGTGAACACAGATAGAACACAGACAGATATAATTCGCATTCTTCGGAAACATAGAAGTATATTATTGAAATTTCGAAAAATCATATCTCCGAAAGTATTAGCTTGTGAGAGTTGAAAATGATATGAATTGGATTTATATGGTGGAACAACATCTTAAAAAAATAGGATTTAAAATTTTTTTTCGTTACCCTGAAACTACCAGATCAATTTTGTCCAATAACTGTTCCGGGTAACAAGAGCGCCAAAAAGAATGAACTGTCAACAATTCAGAATTTGGTCTGGATAACTACTACAAAAATATGAATCACAGTAGGTACTCAAATTAAGAAATCAGAGAAGTATTCAGGAATAACATTCTACAGGTGTTTTCGAAATTCGCCATATCTCTTATGCAACGTCTTCCGAAATGCCTTACTGTAAAACAGTCGTATCCATACCCATATCGGAGGTGTTTGGTGTTTGTGGTATTGTCGGCCGTCTGAATAATAAACAGGCAGCCAGCAGAATTACAGGAGATAACCTTATCCAGGTGACAGCTAGTAGCATGGTTATTTCGACAATAACTAATGATATCGGCGTATGTAAATAAATATCCGCGTAGTACGGTTGGGAAGAAACGCAGCTAGTTATGAGGTTTCGATTGAAACGACTCGGATGAAAGAAAATGTAAACGAATGAGTTGATCACATTGAGCGTTAACTAAAGCTAAGCCCTACAAGCTGCTTACCTCCCAAAAATAAATTAAAAGTCAAGAAATCGCCAATATAATAAACACTGAAGAATTTAAGTAATCATTAAAGGATACTGTGGGAGGTATATTCAATATTAAATGGTTTCTTTCTGGGATTTCTCTCACAAACTCTAAAAAATATCTATAAAATAAAAAAATTATTATTTTGTGATTTGCTTCGGAGTAAAAATCACAGATTTATCAGAAGCAATCACTATATTGATTGCTGGATTCTGCTGGCTGCCTGTTTATTATTCAGACGGCTGACAATACCACAAACACCAAATAATTAGTCATGCAGCTTCAACGTCTATAAATTCTCGTTGCCCTCCAGTACAATTTACAAATTGTACAAACTGTAACGAAACAACATCAACGTGCAACAATTATATCGTAACGTTTCGGAGTCTATATCAGATTCCTTCCTCAGACACTTGACGAAAATCTTCAGAATTGTTTTTTTATTTATAAATAAAAAAAAATTGGTTCAAGCCCTGTGGACAGGAGCTTTCTGGCGCTCTAGTTCAAACAGACAAATTATATCTCCGAAAGTATTGGTTTCTCAGAGTTGGGAATTATATCAATGTATTCTTATGATAGAACTAGATCATAAAGGAAATTCAATTCAAATAATAGTTTATTTATCAAGATTAAATGAGAAATCTGAGAATGAGAACTGCACCAATGAAGAAATCGAATTAAATCTGGCCAATTTTGCCCAATTACGAACTTAACCGAGATATTCATCTCCCTAACCTACTCTAAAATTTCAACTACCTAGCTCATTCCGTTCGAGAGTTATTGTAGAAAAACTTTTTTTAAATTTTCCATTATTTTTTTTCACTTTGCGGTAATCTGGTCAATACAAAACTTCACATGCGTATAAAGGTCATGAAACTACAATTTGATGCTAAATTTTAGATAGATCGTGTGATAGGTTTCGGAAATATTCTTAAAAAATATTTTTACTAAAATCGGCCATAACTCCGAAACCGCTTGATGGATTTCGCCCATTAACGAGTTCGTCCGAGATATTTACGCTCCAAACCCACTTTGCAAATTTCATGCGCTAACTCCTTTCGTTCCCGAGTTATCGTGCCTACGGTCGGCCGGCCGGCCGGCCGGACAGAATCGATTTCGACCTCGGATTCTTGATCAGTGAGTCGAACCAAATCGTTTAAGACCATTTTCATCGAAAAATTCAAAAATTACAGACATTTGGGCAAGTTGATAAGCACTCAGTTCCGAGGAACTAGAGCGCCAACAAGTTTCGTATGACAATTGCCCAAAACAGGTTCAAAGTACCTACAAATAGTAGATATTTCATAAAACATGTATGATAGAAGAGTAATAATGAAAAATTACCTTGTAATCGATTAAAAATTTCCTGATCTACGTTCACCAAATTTTCTCCTCTCTCGAACTACAGAATTATGCTTTCAATATTTACATTCTATTTGCATTCTCTGTCTATGGATGAAAAGCAGTCTCACTACTCTCAGATCTCTTACTTCATGTTCCGTTCCGAAATGTAAGACTTTTCTGAGAAAAACTAATTTCGGAGCAAAGAACTGAGATTTTTCTCACTTCGCTCACATTTCGGAATACACTTTATTCTCATATTTCTTTGATTGATTAGATAGATAGATGTCATGTCTCAGGAAAATAAGTTGACATTATGACAATTCATACATAGAATAATTATATCATTTTGTGAAATACGATTTATTATTGAAATTTTGAAAAATCATATCTCCGAAAGTGTTAGCTTGTTAGAGTTAAAAATGAGATCATTGGATTCTTATGGTGAAACTGCTTATTGAAAAAAATTTAATTTGCTATTTGTTCTGTAAAAAAAAAATTTTTTTTTGATACTCCGAAACCATCTCTCCGATTTTGCCCAGTAACGAACTTAGCCGAGATATTTATCTCCCAAACCTACTCTGAAAATTTCAACTGTTTAGCTCATTCCATTATGTCGAGTTATCGTGCCTACGGCCGGCCGGACGGCCGGACCGGCTGGACAGAATTAATTTCGACCAAGGATTCTTGATCAGTGAGTCGAACCAAATCATTTAAGACCATTTTTATCGAAAAAATCCAAAATTACAGACATTTGGGCAAATTGATAAGCACTCAGTTCCGAGGAATAGAGCGCCAAAAATAATTCTGAAGATTCTCGTTAAGTGTCTGAGGAAGGAATCTGATATAGACTCCGAAACGTTACGATATAATTGTTGCACGTTGATGTTGTTTCGTTACAGTTTGTACAATTTGTAAATTGTACTGGAGGGCAACGAGAATTTATAGACGTTGAAGCTGCATGACTAATTATTTGGTTTATATCGTTTCGATCATTCTCATTTGAAGTTTACCAAATGTGTTGTCGATGATCTTCGGAATGTCCTGTATATTCTGTCGGATTTGGCAACTGTAAATAACATGCAACAATTTGCGGCATTTTTCCAAATTGATTTATTCCAATGACTGTCTTCCATCCTTTTCCCTTGTTGAATTAAAAAAAAAAATCTAGGATTTTCAAAATCATTAGGCCTAAATGATACGTACTTTATATAAACATTTGAATAGGTTTCGTTAATGATAAATGATCTAGGTTTATTTGTTTTTGTTTCTGGTATTTTTACCAGTATTTTTGAACCGAAATCTTCTATATCCTGAACTTTCATTCGGACAAGCTCATCTCGTCGACAGGCTCCTGCTATTCCAAATATTAGAGCTACCTAAAAGGTAATAAAAAATTGTATATTTCGAATTTTATGTATTTTAGGTAATACTATTTTATCTATATCTATTTACTTTCGTCGATAAAAATATCTGAACTTGTTCCTGGGTTAAAATTTTGGATTTTTTCGGTTTGTATCCTGTAGCTTGACGTTTCAAAAATGCTCTGGTACCGGGCAATATTAATATTATTTTTGATAGACTCGCTCCTTCGTCGCCCGTTTTTGAATTCCGCATTCGAGTTTGAGTAGGAGTTTGTGAAAATGGAATTTTTTGGTGTTTTCAATGCATAGAATTAGAATTCATGTATTAAAATAAAACAGAAACAAACGAAAAATATTTGTCGACCTGTGAATCTATATCTTTATGACCTGACTGTCTTGAAGATCATTATCATAATATGTATAATAATTCAATCAATTTGTTTGCGTGCTTACACAAGACTGCATTCATTTAGTCAAAATGTCTGTAATTTGCTGTTTTAAGCGAAAAGTGGTCTAGGACGAAAACATGAAACTTAAGGATGGAAAATTTGTGGTCAAACTCAATTATTTGCGTAAGTGCGGTAGTCCGTTTGTATATTTTCGCAATATATGATTATAATGCTTCTGCTAAACACCTATCCTGGTGCAGTGCGAGAGTTGGAGCTAAGGTCACATTTTTCCATTGATTTCTACTAGCTGATAGCATGAATGAAACTATAGATATGTAAACAACAATCCAGATCAAATTTTTGAACTCTAGAAGTTCAAGCACTGTGGACAGGAGCTTTCTGGCGCTCTTGTTCAAACAGACAAATTATATCTCTGAAAGTATTGGTTTCTCAGAGTTGAGAATTATATCAATGTATTCTTATGATAGAACTGCATCATAAAGGAAATTCAATTCAAATAATAGTTTATTTATCAAGATTAAATGAGCAATCTGAGAATGAGAACTGCACCATGGAAGAAATCAAATTAAAATAGCTTAAACGAATTTGACCCTCTCTTGTAGAACAGGATGACATGTACCAGTATGAACATAGATCATATAATAAATCATAGATAGAATAATTATAGCATTCTGTGAAAACATAGAAGTACGATTTATTATTCAAAATTTCGAAAAATCATATCTCCGAAAGTATCAGCTTGTTGGAGTTGAAAATGATATCAATGGATTTTTTTTAACTACACTTTAAAAAAAAATTTATTTTGAAATTTGTAAGTTAGAAAAAATTTTTTTTTCGTTACACCGAAACCATCTGGCCTAATTTGCCCAATAGCGAACTTAACCGAGATATTTATCTCTCTAACCTACTCTGAAAATTTCAACTGCCTAGCTCATTCCGTTCGAGAGTTATTGTAGAAACAAAATTTAAATATTTGAAAATTTTTTCACACTTTTTACACTTTAAGGTAATCGGATCAATACAATACTTCACATGCGTCTAAAAGTCATGATTCTACAATTTGATGCTAAATTTCAGATAGATCGAGTGATCGATTTCGGAAATATTCATATAAAATGTTTTTACTAAAACCGGCCATAACCCCGAAACCACTCGATGAATTTTGCTGGTTAACGAACTCGTCCGAGATATTTACGCTCCAAACCTACCCTGCAAATTGCAATCCTCTAACTCCTTTCGTTCGAGAGTTATCGTGTTGACGGACGGACGGCCGGACAGAATCGATTTCGACCACGAATTCTTGATCAGTGAGTCGAACCAAATCGTTTGATACCATTTTCAGCCAAAAATTCGAAAATTACGGACATTTGGGCAAATTGATAAGCACTCTGTTCCGAGGAACAAGAGCGCCAAAGCTGGTGTTTTTTATAGGTATGGAACTTTAAGTGGGCAGCATTATTTTCATTGACAGCCATTCTGTTAGTCGTCATGTGATTTATCTTTCGTTTGCTTTGCCATTTCGTCATGAATAGACCGACTCCTGTACGGCGTACATTCTATAATGTTCAAATAAAAATGGCGAAGAATTATCTTTCAAATAAAGTAAATTTTGGGCAATTTATACAACTCATCTGTGTTATATTTAATTTCATAATTATATAGCTCTAAAAAACCTTTCTAGATATCTGAAGAAGATACACAATTGTAGGCGAAAGCTTAGGTTAAGACAATACAGATAATTTGTATATTATGTTGAATAAACTCATTTCTATCTTTCTATATATCTATCTAATCCTTTACTTTTCATCAGCGGTAAATGAGATTTTCAGTCGGTTAGAAACTGAGCTACCCATTAGAGGAAATTACAACCCTTACCCTACAGGTTACAGATGTTTGTGGTGCACCACCTTCTCGAGTGCGTCTAATTGACTCCACTTACTGGGACGAACCTACTCTCATCTGCAACCCAAATTTTACTGAATATATGTAGTAGGTATAATATACAGGGTGACTCACAAATGGACCGGCAAATTTCATGAGCCGATTTCTACTCAAAAAAAATTTTTTTTATTCATTATTTTTCCTAATAATTAAAGGAAAACTGAATGTATGGTAAGATTAAATTTTTCATAAGCATTTTGAACGAGCCCACAAATGAGAACGAAGAATTTTCGAAGATTTAAAAAAAAACGATTTTTGAGGAAGACGAATTTCCATCATGAGATTGTTCCGAGAAAACCACCCCCATGAAGGTGGCATCAACCACCAATATTTTTTGAATAGGGAAGAGATGTCGAGTGTTGGTTAGTTTGAAAGTTATTTATGTTCTGTACACAACCCAGTTAAAATTTCCTTAATCGCTTCATTATTCACGAAATAACGTAATAATTGAAATGAAATGTAATTAATGTTCAGGTTATGTATTAGGGAGATAGAATTCCTATGACAATATTGTTCCGAAAAAACCTCTTGAAGGTGACATGAAGTACCAAATTTTTTTGAATAAGGGGGTAAATATATTCAACAGAATAATGAGATATTTAGGGCACATCATTTCAGAAACGTTGGAACCTTATTCTCATGAAAACTACCCATTCTTGATACAGAAATCTGTAATAACACAATCCTTCCAGTAGAAGTAGTTCGGCGTTTGCCCATCAGATGACAGCACGAGTAATAAATACGAATAATAAAATATAATCAGGACCAGACGCGATACATCGGGAAGGAATAAATTTGATTACATTATTTTATTGAATTCAACAGAAGACGTTATCATCGCAGCAAATTCGAATTCAATTACGTTAAGAAACCATCAATTAAGACTAAATGAGTCTGTCATGAAAGAGCAGCTCTCCGAGCCGCTAGAATATCTCCGTGACTATTGTTTTGAATGATTTGTTATTCGGAGTTAAATTATTCGATTATTTGCATTTTTGCAAGTGATGAATTCCTGAAAGTTGTTGCTAATTTGTTTCAATTATTCCAATGAATAAAGATTAAGGGCGGGTCTCACGTATAAATGCATTTTAAGTGAGTATTTAGCTTGAATATTTGTTTTCATTATACTCGGTCTGAAATATTTTTATTTTTGTTTTGATTTGTGGAGATTTACTTTTGGAATGTGAAGATCGGCGACCATTAATTCTAAATTAGGGAAGAGTGGCTATTCATTAATTGAATTTGTTGACACGATCAAATTGATAATATTATCATAAAACTGAGCTGGACAGAAAAAGTAGGAAACCCTTGTGGACAGGAGCTTAAGCGCTCTTGTTCAAACTTTGACAAATCATATCTCCGAAAGTATTGGTTTCTCAGAGTTGGAAATTATACCAATGGATTATTATGATGGAACTACATCATGAAAGAAATTAAAATCCCTTTGCTTCTTATCTTTACATGACGATCCAATTTTGGCTACAAGTGTTTCAAAACTATCAAGAGTCATTCTGAAAAATTGAGTAAATGAAATAGTCAGTTCTATTTATGAAACAAATCGAGTGTAATCAGTCCAGAGAGAACTCAAACCAGAATACTCACTAACCAAAAAATTCTGCCTATGAACTTTAGCGAATCCAAATTTCAAATTGTTTACATGCTTACATCAACCAAACTCTCCAGAAATACACTTTCAGTTTCGTTCGACGATTAATGACGTTTATTTTCAAACTGGACCTACCGCAAAGAGATAGAACACAGACAGATAGAATTTGCATTCTGTGAAAACATAGAAGTACTATGTATTATAAAAAATAAAAAAAAATTGAATTCAAAATTTGTTCTGTAAAAACTTTTTTTTTGTTACTCCGAAACCATCTGGCCGATTTTACCCAATAACGAAATTAACCGAGATATTTAGATCCCAAACCTACTCTGAAAATTCAAACTGTCTAGCTCATTCCATTATCGAGAGATATCGTGTTAACAGACGGCCGGACAGAATCGATTTCGACCACGGATTCTTGATCAGTAGGTCGAACCAAAACGTTTAAGACCATTACAGCCAAAAATTCGAAAATTACAGTCATTTGGGCAAAGTGCCTAAGTACTCTGTTCCGAGGAACAAGAGCATAAATAATCAAATTTTTGAATAATTATATAACCTTATTTCACAGAAATATTTAATTTATTTAGGCAATATTTATCAATAATCAAAAGTAGTGATTACCAATAAATAAAAATATAATACAAGGGAGTCATGTTATAAAATATTATTAATTATAAAAAAAATATTTCATTGTCACCAAACAAATCTTATTTGAAGTGAAAACTTCCGTTATTTCTGTGATATAAATCTTTATTTAATTATGATTGAAGCAAAATTTATTATTTAATAAATTCATTTACTTAGTGTTTTTTTTTATATATTTTATAGTGTAATTTCCCTCATAAATATGAAATATCATTTTTAAAATATAAATATGTATTTATTTATTTATTATGAAACTATTGATATTCATTGCAAAAAATATTTTTTCTGATGAGTAGCATTTATTTATTATTAAAATAATTCGTTATTGAATTAGAATGTACGTTTTTGATCTATAGTAATGAACAATATCTATGAATAAATCGTATATCAATAATTATTTTATGTTTATTTTTAAAAATCAAATAAACACATTATTTAGGACAAATAAGTGAAGTATACACTACACCTTATATGAATAAAAGGCCCATTTAATATGAATAAACTTGATTATATAAGAATTAACTGGTCTCTCAGTGTTGTGTAAGGTGATGACCTCAGAAACCAAAAGGTTGAAATTCCACCTGGATGGAAAGGACAGTTTCTAGCCCAACGATATCTTCGGCACACATACCTGTTTAGTCTATAATTGTCTATGGTGGCGTAAGAACACAGTTACTACGTTTAAACGGAATACAGTTTGTACGCTTAACTCGTTTATGATCTGAAAGAAGTATTGAGGGATTATTTGGAAAAATCTATTCAACAATATATCATAATCATAAGGAATCCATTTTTGTATAATTCAGAACTTGTATGTATGATCAATATCAAATACACATCTCTATGGATTCTTTAGAAATTCGCGAGTACTCTTCGAATTAACAATATGATTAAGGTTTTTACCATAAAAATACCATAATGACAACAAATTAAAATGTATAAAAATTGATTTTTTGATTTAAATTCTAAATTTCGACTTGAAGGAGGGAAACTTCAAAATCTAACGAACTCCTGTCAGATGAGTGGAGATGAAAGACTCGAAAGGCTTTTATCTCATGGTAGCTCATCATTCTGAACGGAGATCATTGTATGCTGTGTAGCCACCAGAGGCGTAACCAATAGGTGGTTTAAGATTTAAAATCTGAAAATAATATACTTTCAAAATGCTCAATTGAGGTGGACACATATTATTCTCGCTGACAGAAATCTATTCTCAACCAGAAAAAAAAACATTATATTCCACAGGTACTTTTGGTTTAGTGGTAAAGAAATGTTTTCGTTTGTATAATATATTTTGCTATCGACTGTTGAATATTTACTTTTTTCTCTATGACTTATCGACGTCTGAGAATGAGATATTGAAATAAGCGGTTCCCTAATTGCCTTCAAAATTTATCATTATTTTCATTTTATCAAAAAAGATTATTATAGTTCTATGAATATCATTTGTGCGATAATATGCATATTTTTTTAATGGCAAAGAGATAACGAATTTCTGTTGGGTCAACGGTCGTGTATTATTTGAAAAGTTCACGAACATAATACTTTGGTTGCTTTCTCAATTTTGCATATAATTATTATTTATATTTCCAATGGAAAAAATGGGAGTCAAGAGCATTTTGGTGATTTCTGTTGACAAAATTACATATGATAATTAATAGTATGATACGACAACTCATTCAGCACAATTATTGGATATGATTGATAGTTGATGATTATTAATGAAACCAAACTGAAATTATACATTCAGATCATATTGATTATTGGGCTACCAGAAATTCAAATAAAAAATATTTTAATTAAAGAGTTTTGGACCTAGGTTCTACAGATCAACTTCTCAGCTTCAATTAAAATATAGATATCGGAAGAAACAGAGGGTATAGTCATTTATAAATTGCTAATATATTGGGTGAAATGTTTATTAAGTTTCATCAGTCCACTTTTCAGTGGCGACTGCAATTCAAAATAATTTGGTGGATTAATCAATTATTCATACAATATTCTCACAAATGCTTCGATTATCATTGGAATGTACCTAACTACATTTAAATAAATGTTAGGGCTAATCATTAATTATTCTTCATTTGGGAAAGTTTTATTTATCATAAATAGATTTAATTAATTATTCAAAAATATTATCAATAATTAGAACAACATGATTTTAACCTCGTTTCTAAGAAATATTTCATTTATTTGCGTAGGTCAATGTAATAAATTCCATGAAGTTATTGGTTTTTGGAATATGAGTATACCACATGTTCCATTCAATTAATCATATTTATTGTTAAAATATATGTCTGTCTCGAAAAACAACATGTATTTACTATACAATAACGAGTTGTGCATGTTAAGCTCGTTATTTCATAAAAATAAACAATTTTGAATTTTGTCTAAAATTCTCAAATAAGAATATATCTTTGTTTATTATGAAAATATTGATATTCATTGGAAAAAATTATTTTTCTCTCATAAATAACATTTATTTATTATTAATAATTTATTATTGAATCAAAATACACCTTTTCGATCTAGAAATAAACTTCATTATCTCTGAATAAATATTTTAAATAAATAATAAGTATACATATATTAATTATGCACTAATATATCTTTATTTTTAAAACTCAAAGAAACCAATTATCTAGGACTCACATAGATATTCATTACGCCAAATATTATACTGGGTGTCCCAGTATATATGCTCCAATGGATTATCTCAGCCATTTCCAAAGATAAAAATTCGAATATTTTATGATTTTCAATTCGTTCAACCTTCAACTGATAAAAACAAAAATTTCAATTTTTATTTTTCTCAATTGAAGGTTCCTTGATTGAATTGAAAATCGTAAAATTTTCGAATTTTTATCTTTTGGATTGACTGAGATAATCCATTGGAACATGTATACTGGGACACCCGGAATATTTATTCATAAAACTCAAATAAACCCATTATTTAGGTAAAATAGATATTCTTTATGCCAAATGTGAATAAAGGGCTCATTTAATATGAATCAACCCTATTAATTATGAATAAATTGTCCTCTGAGTGTATAGGAGCGCCAGAAATACTTATCCTCATTCAAAACATAGTCGAACTATTAAATACCCTGATTTGGAATACATTCCAATTTTTTCTGGACCACTAATTTATTAACTAGAAAATATTATTGAAAGGTTTTTTTCTGGGTTTTCTCTCCTAAACTCAATCTATAAAATAAAAATTAATTAATTTGTGATTTGCTTCTGCGTAAGAAACACAAGATATTTGTCAGAAGCAATCAATTGAACAATGTTGCCTAACAAACAACAACATCAACGAAGAAACAAATATATCGTAACGTTTCGGAGTCTATATCAGACTGCTTCGTCCGACGCTTAATGAAAATCTTTAGAATATGACAGTTCTTGAATTTCACAAAATTACTATCAACAAAATAATTCTAAAGATTTTCATTAAGCGTCTGACGAAGGAGTCTGACTCCGAAACGTTACGATATAGTTGTTTCTTCGTTGATGTTTTTTCGTTGTTGTTTGTTAGGCAACATTGTTCAATTGATTGCTTCTGACAAATATCTTGTGTTTCTTACGCAGAAGCAAATCACAAAATAATTAATTTTTATTTTATAGATATTTTTCAGAGTTTGGGAGAGAACACCCAGAAAAAACCTTTCAATAATGAGTATACCTCCCACAGTATCCTTTAATGATTACTTAGAAAATATTAACTGAATTCGAATTTACCTATACATTAGAATTTTATTTGCGTTGGCTTAGTTGATATCCGAAAATATCTTCCGCGCGCCTATGTGCTCAAACTGCAGACGGAGTGTAAAGTGCGAGAGAGTATGACCCCTCGGTAACCCCCGTTTGAAGCACCCCTTATCGACTCATCTCGTTGCACCTTTCTACGTTTCAGACAGAATAGCCGAAGATAACCTTTCTCAACTGATTTGTCTGCCGTTCAATACCATCTTTTTGTAGTTTTGGTCGGTATTGTTGTGTCTTAGTATTTTCTCTAGTTACACAGTGTGGTATTGTTAGCTTCCTCTACGCAGGAGGTTCCTCATAGAATGAAGAGATCGGCGGGGTCGGCTACCTATACGTTTGGTTTTTTTTTATCAGGTTGACACAAATACAGCGGAGTCGGTAAAAGGCTTGACAAAATGTTTAGTGAGAAAAATCGTTTGTGTTTCTATCATATGTTTGAAAAGAACATTGGTTCAAGCACTGACGCGAAGTCAGGAGCTTTTGCGCGTATGTTCTGTTCTCTATTCTCCTGTATCGGACAGTCTTAAGGCCGATTTACATCAGACGAGCGAATGCTCATTCTATTCCCTCTCTATCAAATTATTTTAGTGGAAACAGATGTAGAGCATTCTTTCTTTGTTCTTTCTGCGTTCGCAAAGATTCTATGGAATATTCTAAGATTGCTCGATCCAGACAGTAGAACGTGTGAACAGTTGCTTAGAGCATTCTTGCGACGAGTGAATGCTCATTCTATCCCCTATCTATCAAATTCTTTTAGTGTAAACAGATGCAGAGCATTCTTTCGTTTTTCATTCTGCGTTCGCAAAGATTCTATGGAATATTCTATCTTTGCTCGATCGCTTGATATAAACGGCACTAGAGCGTGTGAACAGTTCCATAGAGCATTCTTCCGTGTTCAGAAGCGCTCGCTCCGCAGAGCGATCTCTTCAAAGCGTTCTTGTGCTCTAGCGATTTGTTTTTAATCGGATTAATTATGGATTGGTCTACAGAAAAATGTCATGTTATGATTGGAGCCTACCAAAATTCCAGATGTCTGTGCATGGGATCCGACGTATGAACAATATAAAAATACAACCCGCAAACACGATGCTTGCCACGAAATTTCAAATTTACTTGAATGTACTGTTGCCGAATAAAAAAATGGTTCAAGCTCTGTGGACAGGAGCTTTTTGGCACTCTTGTTCAAACAAACAAATTATATCTCCGAAAGTATTGGTTTCTCAGAGTTGGGAATTATATCAATGGATTCTTATGATAGAACTGCATCATGAAAGAAATAAAATTTAAAAAAAGTGTCGTTTAAAAAAAAATGTTTCAAAAATTATCATTTAAACAAGGGCGACAAAAAAAGAGCAATCTACAATGCTTCAAAAATTGTCATTAAATTTATTTATCAAGATTAAAAGAACAATCTGCAATGATTCATCCTCGTGGAATGGGCAGTTGCAACTTACACTCGGTGCATAGTTTTCACAACTCGAAATACCTAAGGAAAGTATCATCGAAATGTCTAGAGCAAGGCTGGAGACAATCACAGCAGATTGTCCGTTTATTCCTGATATTTGAGTAGGTAGAGGATTACGAACAAATTATTTTAATAGTTCAAAATATATTAACTAGCAACATTATGAAAATACTGTATATAGGAACATGTCTCACTACTTAAGGAAGTAAAATGGAATATTAACCTCAGTGGTCAACGAACAGTAATTTCTTTTGATGATTCCATTATGTTCTTCTTTCCTATTGCCTTCATGAACTACCTACATCAAAACAGTCTTGTATATATCCACAAATTCAAGAATCGAATACTTGCTTTCCAAGAGAAAATATACGAATTGACAATCCAATTCCAAATCTTCTGAAACATCATCCCGAATGTATACGTAAATTATTCAATATGCAACCAGTCAATATTATTTTCGGTTACAAAACAGTCTTGTATATATTCACAACTTCAAAAATCGGATACTCATTTCAAACTACGAATTGACATGACTCTAATAGCTAGATAAGATGACATTTATGAACAGTGAACACAGACAGTGAATACATAGAACTACGATGTATTTGAAATTTTGTAGAATCATATCTCCGAAAGTATTAGTTTCTTAGAGTTGAAAATGATATCAAACGATTCATATGATGAAACTGCATCTTAAAAAAAATTGAATTTGAAACTTGTAATGTAAAAAAAATTTTTTTTTTTCGTTACTCCAAAACCATCAGGCCGATTTTGCCCAATAACGAACTCAGCTGAGATATTTATCTCCCAAACCTACTGTGAAAATTTCAACTGTCTAGCTGATTCCATTCGAGAGTTATCGTGTTAACAGACGGACGGACGGACATAATCGATTTCGGCCA
The DNA here is from genome assembly GCA_937662695.2 of Halyzia sedecimguttata. NCBI lineage: Eukaryota > Metazoa > Arthropoda > Insecta > Coleoptera > Coccinellidae > Halyzia > Halyzia sedecimguttata. The sequence continues at coordinate 98,530,888 of OW569413.2, read as the reverse complement.
CGAATTCTTGATCAGTGAGTCGAACCAAATCGTTTGAGACCATTTTCAGCCAAAAATTCGAAAATTACAGACATTTGGGCAAATTGATAAGCACTCTGTTACCAGTAACAAGAGCTCCAAAAATGGTCAAAATCCTCTAATTCCATTCTACAGAAATTTTGAAATCGACCACATTCTTCTTGTTCTTGCATATCCGTCATCATTTCACCTACATTATTCAGTATCGTTCGCTGCATTAAATGTATTACCCACGAACACCTCTTCCTTCTTTTCTTTTTGCGTGTTTGATACAAAATAACAAATGCAGCACTTGCAAATTATAATATTGCTCTCAGAGTCGGACATAACGAAGCACCGCCAGTCACAAAATTGAGATGAATGAGCATTCGTTCGGCTGATCTAAACATCTATCTATCCTGAGCAAGAATTCTAGTGCTTTGTTCTCGTTCTTGCTCGTCGATATATTTGTGTAAACGCTTTCGTTTACACTAAGAGATCAAGAAAGAATGTTCTTGTTCTAGCTCTTGCTCTTTGTTCGTTTGGTTTAAACCCACCTTTAATCGAATTTACAATGGCGAATTAAGAGTGTCCAATGTAGGAGAATGGACAATAGAACATACGTGCAAAAGCTCCTGACATCAGAGCATTAGTGCTTGAACCAATTTTTTTTTTCGTAATTTTTTTTTAATTTTCTAGGTTCTAAAAAAAATTTACACTCGTCTTTATGTCGATATTCAAGTTACCAAGCTTCAATTCGATCGTGCCTATATTTTTTGAGTTATCGAGGAAATGATATTCCTGGTTGGTATAACTCCCAAACCGTCCGACCGATTATGCCCAAAAACGAACTTATCTCTCACATTCGGATGCGCAATCTACTCTGAAAATTTCAAGTCCCTATCTCCTTTGGTTCGAAAGTTATCGAGACAACGGTCACCCATCCAGCTACTAAAATCATACAAGGCTGCTCGGATCTCCAACAATATGGATCCGCTCGTGTTCAAACTTGGAACTTGGCAGTAGAATTAGGTTCTGAAGGCTCTCTATACAGAATTTTTTTTTTAATTTTCTAGTGATACTATCCTCACAAAATTCCGCAAGACTTGTATATGTATAACTCCGAAACCATTTGACCGATTATGCCTATTCACGAACTCAAATGTCGCATTCAGATGCTCAACCTAACCTGAAAATTCCAAGTCACTATCTCTTTCCGTTCTCAGGTGACATAAATAATTCTAGTGATACAATTCTCACAAAATTTCAAAAACGTCCTGACGTTTGTATTCTATAACTACTCACCAAATTTCAATTCGATCAGATTTGTATTGGTTGAAAACAAAATTATTACTCGGAAAATATTGGGCCGATTATACCCATTAACGAACTTGTAGGTCGTATTTGGATACGCCACGTACTCTGAAAATTTCAAGTCGCTATCTCTTTCCGTTCTCAATTTATCGTGGCAACAGACGGCCGGCCGGACAGAATCAAATTTGACCTCAAATTCTTCATCAGGGAGTCCAACCCAATCGTTTGAGACCATTTTCGGAAAAAAATTCGAAAATTACAGATATTTGGGTGAAATGATAATGTCATGGTTTACTGCCTTCCAATGAACGTCAAAAAAAATTGACTCTGTGTTTACAGTATGCAAATAATACCCATTATATTCCACTAGGCACAAGTTCATTTATGAACTGAAGAGGAGCTTTCTAGAGACCTATAATCGTAGTGTGAAACGGAATATCTAAATTATGTTGGCAATCCTCATTATTATTATAACATATATTATTTTCTTTTGATTAAGAGCTTTATATGTGTTAGCAGAGGTTAGTGTAACGGGGATCCATACATTTCGACGTATGATACAAGAGCTTAGGTAAAAACCTCAGCAAAAAAAACCTGTCTCCCCGTGAGTGTTGTGATTTGTTGATATTGAATTTGTTCACAAAATTAGCAGAAATTCAAAAATATTGATGGGCATTTCTTTCTTTAATATGGATTCCTTCGTCAAAAAACGGACAGGTTTCTCCAAGGTACCCGAAACTCAACCTCAAAAATGAAAAGACAAGAGGAGGAAAACATACAAATTAAAAAGAATCCAAAACCTTTCAAAAGTCCTCTCTTACACATATACTGCTCTTTCCTCTGTAGCTGCATGATTCTCTTGAAGAAAAATCGCTTCCGCTAGTTTTCAAAGATATTCACTCTTGTTGTTTGAAATCCCTTCAATATTTGAATTCAAAGAGGAAAATGTCGTTGCTAGTAAGGCCAGAAGGGTCTCTTTCAAAACCAGGTCTGGCCAATCCAAGCAATGATTATTCAGAACTTCAGATGTTCGAAGACCGCTACAGGACCCTTATGTAGGGCTTTCATCTCCCAAAGATACATACTTTACTTTCTATTGTATAAAATAATGGAAAAATGTGCCGGAAAATTGTTATTATCGATATGTGTTCATTAGAAAAGAACATAAATCCATTTCAGATTATTCTTGAAATGTGGGTGGTGAAATTTCTAATTGATTATTTATTATTTCCAAAAAATCAGTTCGTATTTCAATCCTATTATTTTTTCATATTGAAAATTCATGAAAACTAAATCCATTTATGCTATTTTTGTTGGAAATGTTGGTTGAATATTAACATTTTCTAGAAAAACAGATTCGTTATTCAAATGTTATTAGTTATTCATATTGAAACTTGGAAAGACCTGAAAATTTTTTGATAGTTAAGTAAATACACCACCCCTGTAGTGATGATTCACTAGATGAAACATCCCAAATAACCTTCTCACAAACCTTCTAATTGACTTTTGTATAAAATTACATAACTTCGAAATTTTTACTGAATTCTGCGGCGATAGAGGTCGAGAAAGAATACTACATAGAAATCTACCACACAATACGATATATAGGAATTGCTTGAAAATATCATAAATAAAGAAATAATATTTAATTATTATTCATAATTTGTTATTGAAAGAAAATATAACTTTTTGATCTAGTTATAAAGCTCATTATTTAAATATACAATTTTTGTAACTGAATATTCCTTTATATTATTTATTTATTTATTATATGAATGGGTATATCTTTGTTCATTATGAAAATATTAATATTCACTGAAAAAAAAATTTTTTTCTCATAAATAACATTATTTATTATTAATGATTCGTTACTGAGAGGAAATATTCCTTTTTGATCTAGTAAATAACATCATTAACTATGAATAACTCGTATATTTATAATTAATATTCATTAATTTTTCAATAATGTATATTTATTTTTAAAACTCAAATAAACCGATATTTTACGAAAATTAAATACTTATATATGAATTAAGGTCCCGTTATTAGGAACAAACTGTATGATTTTTGAATAATGAACTGTTCTCGCAGTGTAGTTAAATGAAGATATTTTTTTTTGGTAGACTAATATAAGTCGAAGTAGAAAGATGTATTCTATGATTTCCCACTAAAACTTTCTGAATAAATTTTCTGAAATAGCATAAATATGAAATGTTCATTCGCCAAAGGACTTAGACGTATGGGTAATCAATATACATTCAGATCAGTTCTCAACTAATATGAGTATATTTAATTCTATATTGTAGTTTTAGGTGGATAAAATCAATATTTTCTCTATTTCCTCCACAGAATAATATCTAGCGGTATCTCTATTTATTACGTAAGATACTGGTTAACCCATTCATAACAAAACACAGACCAAACTCTGAATATATAACAGTCAAGATTTTTTTTAAATGATACATAGAGGATGATCCGCTTGAGTTCCCTTTCATCATTCTCAATGTGTCCGACCCTTTGAAATTGTGTGATTTGGTTCACAGCTGAGGAGCGAAGAAATGGTCTCAGGTGTGCCACGATCGAAGGCAGGCGTGTCCATCGAAAAAGTGAAGATATGCTTCAACATTTGATGGTTCGAATGATGAAAAACAGAACATATTCGCTCCACCTGAATTCAACAGACTTTTTTAATATCTTTGGCGCTCTTGTTACTCAGAGTGCATATCGATTTACCCAAATGTCTGTAATTTTCGAATTTCTGGATGAAAATGGTCTTTAACGATTTTGTTCGACTCACTGATCAAGAATCCGTGGCCAAAATCCATTATGTCCGGCCGGCCGTTGATACGATAACTCTCGAACGGAACGAGCTAGTCAGTTGAAATTTTAGATCAGGCTTGGGAGATAAGTATCTCAGTTAAATTCGTTATTGGGCAAAATCAATTTCGGAGTAACGAAAAAAAATCAATTTTTTTACATTACAAATTTTAAATTCAATTTTTATTAAGATGCAGTTGCATCATAAAAATTCATGGTTTCATTTTCAACTGTAACAAGCTAATACTTTCAGAGTGATGATTTTTAAAAATTTCATTATTTAATCGTAATTCTATATGATTTCACAGAATGCTGTAATCGCAAATAAACGATCTATGAACTTCATGATCTGTGTTCATACATGTCATCTCACCTTCCGATAAGAGACATGCCATATTTATTTCTGGTTCTAATCGAAATTCGTTACTCATGATATTGAATGCAAAATGACCAATGAAATAACCTCAGCTATCGTAAAATTATGAGGATTATAGGATATTATAATTTTTGGGTGATAATATGATGCCCTTGGATAATCCATATGATGTTGGAATTATATATTTTGGCAAGCTAATCAAATTGGGTTCAGAATATCTCCAGTAAAAATAAAACTGGAAAATTGGCTAAGTTTCAATTGATATAATATAATTTTCACAGTAGATTTGAGGAATGAATATATGTTGGATAAGTTCGTTATTGGGTAGAATCGATCTGGTGGTTTCGGATTAATAATTTTTGGCACTCTTGTTTTTTTTAAATTACACTTTTTTTAATTTTTATTTTATGATGCAGTTTCATCATAAGAATCCACTGATATCATTCCCAACTCCGAGAAACCAATACTCTCGGAGATATGATTGGTCAAAGTTTGAATAAGATCGCCAAAGCTCCTACCCACAGGGATTTCCCACATTTCTCATCTGAATTATGCTAATTTTTCCATTTCAAATTAAATTCGAAGGTTTGTTTATTCATGTTTCTTGTTGAAAGTCGTACAATTTGCTTAAATTTCGTACCTATTTCGAGTAGGTATTGTAATTATTTAGGTTGATTTTGTCTTAGTTATTAGTGCTCTTTTTGTTTTGTTCTTTGTTTGTTTCGCCACGAATGGCAACTTGAGTGTGGTGGGAATTTTGAAAATTGGAACATTTGTTTGTGCAAAACATTTTTGTACTGAATATAATATTATATTGAAGATAAGATTGAAAAGTGGAGCATTACCCCTAATTTGGTTATAGTGTCTCAATTCTATCATTTTTGTTATTTCATCAATATATCTAGTTGTGACTGATCAAACCAAATATATTTTGAAATTTATCATTATTCATTTACAGTTCCTGTGAAATTGATATCCCTCATTCACTCACATGACCTCATTATGTCTGGGCAAGATGAAATGGCTGTTCCTAATATATGGATAGGTTTACATATTACTGACTAAATAGATTCTGATCTCGAAAGTTATCTGTTATGGTGCAGGAAATTTCATGAAGAATCCATACTCGTTTAACATCGAAAAATTCAAGATTGTTCCTGTCCAACGCAAATATAATACAAGCTGCAATTTGAAGTAACTTGAGCGAATATTATTTTACATGAATTTCATGGTCTTTGTGAGATTATTCAAAATACAGTATAGAAACGATGAAACAATATATTATGCAGGATGTTTCGGAATAAGATGCTGGTCCTTCAGGGTATGAATCCTTAAGTGATTTCAAGATGAAAAATTATAATGATAGGTTCATTATAATTTTTACTAAACCTCTTAAATTTTTAGCTACTGGGTGTACAAGAATAAAAACTTGTTTTACATAACTTTGATAACTTCATAGATATTTTAATGAAATTTTGCGCACGCCCTATATGTTCCACTGATTTTTCTTAAAATAAAAATTATTCATAAGATCCTCATTCATTTAAAATTTAAGGGTAAATTCTATATCTTGACCTTTTTCCGTCCAACGGAAAAAAATATCTATAGTTGGAAAAGCACTGTGGCCAGGAACTTTGGCGCGCTTGTTCAAATTTATAGGCAGAGCGGTCACCCATCCAAGTCTTGAACATGCCCAAAACTGCTTAGCTACTGGAAAAAAATAATACTTCCAAGAATATAAATCTGACTCAAGAACAAGCATAAAAAAAACTTTTTTTTCGTAATTTTTTTGTTTTCCTCAATATCTCCTACAATATGAATCCGATGGAGTTCAAATCTAGAACTTTACTTTAGAATAAGGTTTTGAAGGCACTGGCAAAATTTCAACGATATCGGACAGATAGTTTCTTAGATACAGAATTTTTTTAAATTTTCTAGTCATCCGATCCTCATAGAATATCGCAAAGTCCTCGTGTCGGTATTTTTCAAGTAATTACCGTGATTTCATTCGAACTGATCAGTCTTTTTCGAGTGCTTGGGAAAACAAAATTTCAGATGGAATTAATTCCCAATTCCCAAAGTACTCGACGGATTTTGTCCATTAACGAACTTTGCCGGCGCTTTTGGCCTACAAACCTACTTTGAAAATTTCAACTCTCTAACTCATAGCACTTGATCGTAATCAATTACGGAAATTTGGACGAATTGATAGGCACTCTGTTCAGGTGATCAAGCCCGCCAAAAAGCGGTATGTATAGGCGTGCATAATATTTTTCAATCTAGTCCACATCCTGTGCAAATATCACAGGTTGAGAAAATCTTCCACGTTAAAAATGGCCGCTGATGCTTTTAGGATGTGTGTCAAATGTCATAAAATTATCTATGAATAATTTTTTTTCTTGAGACCTTAACACCTCGTACCTCGAAAGTTAAGAAGTTTAAGTCATAAGTTCATTAGATCTTTTCTCCCTAAAATCACCTCAAATAAAATATTAACTAAATATAACCCAAAAACTCAACAAGAACGAATCTCATACAAGTATAGGAAGGTACATCAGCAAGATTTCAAAATGTACTCTGGTCAGGGATGTCATAATGTAGTAGTCTATTATCTAGGTATATTACCAAACTAAAACCTTTGGAAAACCCGGAGATGGAAATATCTACAAGCGCCTCTGAATAGAAGAGATAATAAACCAAGGTAAGAGATAATAAACTAAGATGGTCCCTGAAATTTTTAGACATAACTGCTTCAGATTTATTATGGAATATAAAGTTGCTCCAGTGCGGAAAAACCAAGAATTTTTCTAGCAGTGAGTAAACTATTCATTATTTTACCGCTTGTCAGTCAGTTATGGTAGTTGAGTTATCCGAATTTTGTTAAATCTATCATTTTGTGGCAGATTATTTGAATCATTCAAAATAAATATAATAATACGATCACGATTTAATCATAACTTTTGGAATAATTGTACATGCGGATTATTTAATGTACTCAATTTATATCTTGTTTCTTTGTATGAATAAAATATACCTTTTTTGCATCTAATTATCCGGTTAGTTTACCAGTTTTCACAAACTTTTTGGGCTGAAGACGTTCGGAGTAAATGCACTCAATCCCTTCATAAATTAAAAAGGACAATAATTGAGACATTCATATCGAAAATCAGATTGATAATAATAGAGGCACTTCGCTGCTGTGTTGAACTTGTGCCTCACGCAATAAATGCATTAATACAAAAAGCACTGACGTGAAGTCAGTACTCTTTGGCGCGCGTGTTCACGGTGGCTAATTTGAATTGAATTATTCAAAATTTAACAGTGCTGTATCTAAGCTGCCATCAGGATAGAGTAACAAAGTTGGAAAAGAACACAAGTGACTCTCCTTAGTCGCACAAGCTCCTAGAAGATTTGGGAGGGTCAGTATAATCCTAATCATGTTTATAGCACGCGCGCCAAAGCAGATTGACTTTTTACACTTTTTCTTTCATTGTTAAGTCAATCTGCTTTTGCGCGCGTGCTATAAACATGATTAGGATTATACTGACCCTCCCAAATCTTCTAGGAGCTTGTGCGACTAAGGAGAGTCACTTGTGTTCTTTTCCAACTTTGTTACTCTATCCTGATGGCAGCTTAGATACAGCACTGTTAAATTTTGAATAATTCAATTCAAATTAGCCACCGTGAACACGCGCGCCAAAGAGTACTGACTTCACGTCAGTGCTTTTTTTTTTTTTTTCAAGTTCCTTTAACAAATATAGCTATCAATGCAGTTTGGCTGTTAGTTTTACCGTAGATCAGAAAAAAATTCGGTTGTGGGTCCTCCGTTAGGGACGAAATTGCATCTTCTCCAAATCCGAACGCATTTTAATATAGATCTACCGAATATAGTTATTTATAAATTCGCCTCAGGGCCACCATACAGACATTTCAAATCGGAAACAACGCTATTTCCCCCAAACTGACTTGTGTCCGTGCACTGAATTGACATGAATATTCTTTTAAAACCTCACAATATCGGCTCATTACTCCCAACATAACCCAAACAACCCAAAACCATTCACTTCTCGTCTGCGCAAGCGCAGTATACTCGTGGCTGCAAGTCCTCCCAAAATTACACACCTCACAAAAAACTCCGATTCTCCAACACTAGTGGTTCAGGAGATATCGCTTCTTGAATCCACGCATGCGCAGACCCTCACCAGGGGATTCTATAGCGGAAAAGCATCCGCCACCCCAAAACCCCAATCCTCTCTGACGAAAGCACCACCAGTTAAATCACTGATGGTCTGCTCATGCGCATAACGAAAAATGCCCGTAAGGGGTTGCATCCATTTCGAAATTAGCCCCAGGGCCAAGGTAAGGACACTTTAACTCTGAAGCAACCCTACAGCCCCCAAACTGACTTGTCCTTGCACTGAATTGCTATGAATATTCTTTTAAAACCTCATAATATCGTCTCAGCACTCCCAACATAACCCATCCAACCCAAAAACAGTCACTTCTCTTCTGCGCATGCGCAATCTACTCGCGGCTAAAAGTCCTTTTCAAAATAACACACCTTACAAAAAACTCCGATTCTCCAACACTAGTGGTTCAGGAGATATCACATCTTTATTCCACGCATGCGCAGACCCTCAACAGGAAATTCTATAGAGGAATAGCATCCGCCACCCCAAAACCCTAATCCTCTCTGACGAAAACACCACCAGTTAAATTACTGATGGTCTGCTCATGCGCATAACGAAAAATGCCTGTAAGGGGTAACATCAATTTCAAAATTGGCCCCAGGGCCACGGTACGGACACTTTAACTCGGAAACAACGCTACATCCCCCAAACTGACTTGTCCTTGCACTGAATTGCTATGAATATTCTATTAAAACCTCATAATATCGACTCAGCACTCCCAACATAACCCATCCAACCCAAAAACAGTCACTTCTCTTCTGCGCATGCGCAATCTACTGGCGGCTAAAAGTCCTCTCAAAATAACACACCTTACAAAAAACTCCGATTCTCCAAAACTAGTGGTTCGGAAGATATCGCATCTTTAATCTACGCATGCGCAGACCCTCATCAGGGATCTGAATTCTATGGAGGAATAGCATCCGCCACCCCAAAACCCCAATCCTCTCTGACGAAAACTACAGCAGTTAAAGGACTTCTCATCTGCGCATGCGCAATACGGAAAATGCCCGGAAAGGGCAGCATGAACCTCAAAAACATATGTTTCGGCATTAAAAGCAAAGTATTCCGCAAAATAGTAGTAATTTTTTTATTTATTTCATGTCACGTGATCATCACGAAATTTTGCAAAAGTGTTTGCTTTGGTCTTTTGCATCTAACTACTGAGTTTCAATTTAATCAGATCAGTATTTTTCGAGTTATCGTGAAAACAAAATTTTCAAATTTTCAAAATTTTTTTTTGCCACTTTAGGGCCGTCCGTTCAACACAAAACTTCGCAGGCATATAAAGGTCATGATTCTACAATCTGATGCAAAATTTCAAAAAGATTGAGTGATCGGTTCCGGAAATATCCATAAAAAACGTTTTTATTAAAAACGGCCTTAACTCCGAAACCGCTCGGTCGATTTCGCCCGTTAACGAACTTGTCCGAGATATTTACGCTACGAAACTACCCTGCAAATTTCAACGCTCTAAGTCGTTCCGTTCGAGAGTTATCGTGCTAACGGCCGGACCGGCCGGCCGGACGGACAGAATTGAATTTGACCTCGAATTCTTCATCAGGGAGTCGAACCCAATCGTTTGAGACCATTTTCGAAAAAAAATTCGAAAAATACAGACATTGTGACGAAATGATAGCACGCTGTTCCTTGCGGAACACGCGCGCAAAAATTAAAATCGAGAAATCTACTTAATTGAAAAATATGTTTTAAGGTATTATTTCGTACAGGTCTATACCATTCTCACTACTAAACCTCTAAATTTGGTCGAAAACTATCTCTACTGACTATGAATGTAATTAAAAATACTTTGTTGTTTTTATGGATTCATTAAACAAGAATCAGAATTTTCATTTAATATAGTCTTATAGCAGTTGCTATTCGATGGAAATTTGAAGAAGTAAATTTAACAATGCCACAATATTAAAATCCAAATATCACCTCTGACCATGGACACGCTCTTTATTCTCAAAAATGACAATATCCTGATGATATCACAGCTACCTGCTGCGATAAATCTTTATTCACAGATAAATTCTATAGGTACCTGTCTAAAATGGAATTTTTGGATTTTCAAAACTCCAGTTTCAAGACTGGCAAGTTAACTTCGGCTGGGTATATCTTTCATGGGCCGTAGATAATATAATAAAAAATGGGTTCAAGCCCTGTGGACAGGAGCTTTCTGGCGCTCTTGTTCAAACAGACAAATTATATCTCCGAAAGTATTGGTTTCTCAGAGTTGGGAATTATATCAATGTATTCTTATGATAGAACTGCATCATAAAGGAAATTCAATTCAAATAATAGTTTATTTATCAAGATTAAATGAGCAATCTCAGAATGAGAACTGCACAATGGAAGAAATCGAATTAAAATAGCTGAGCTGAATTTGACTCTCTCTTATAGAACAGGATGAAATGTACGAGTATGAACACAGATCATATAATAAGGCTTAGATAGAATAATTATAGCATTCTGTGAAAACATAGGAGTACGATTCATTATTGAAATTTAGAAGAATCATATCTCCGAAAGTATTAGCTTGTTGGAGTTGAAAATGATATCGATGGATTTTAATAGTGAAACTGTATCTTGAATAAAAATTGAATTTGAAATTTAATGCTTAAAAAAAAATTTTTTTTCGTTACTCCGAAACCATCTCGCCTATTTTGCCAAATAACGAACTCAAGTGAGATATTCATCTCCCTAACCTACTCTGAAAATTTCAACTGCCTAGCTCATTCCGTTCGAGAGTTTTTGTAGTAATTTTTTTTTACATTTTGAAAATTTTTTTTACACTTTGCGGTAACCTGTTCAATACAAAACTTCACATGCGTGTAAAGGTCATGATTCTACAATTTCATGCTAAATTTCAGATAGATCGAGTGATCGGTTTCGGAAATATTCATACAAAATGTGTTTTACTAAAATCGGCCAAAACTCCGAAATCGCTTGATGGATTTCGCCCATTAACGAACTTGTCTGAGATATTCAGGCTCCAAACCCACCTTGCAAATTTCAATACTCTAACTCCTTTCGTTCGAGAGTTATCGTGCCTACGGCCGGCCGGCCGGACCGGCCGGACAGAATCGATTTCGACCTCGGATTCTTGATCAGTGAGTTGAACCAAATCGTTTGAGACCATTTTCAGCCAAATATTCGAAAATTACAGACATTTGGTCAAATTGATGAGCACTCAGTTCCGAGGAACTAGAGCGCCAAAAAGAAATGAATGTCATGGACACTGGTAAATCATTTACTTGGATAAACCCAGAAGTGTTTCGGTAAAAAACCTCATAAAAGCTTATGGTAAAATAGATCCTGATACTGATTCTGATTATTATGTCTTATATGTAGGTACCTTATGCGTAGTGCGTACCTTTATTATTTTACGATGAATTTAGTGAATTGTTCTCGAGATATAAAATTTGGTTGTATAGTTACACTATTTGTATGCTGCTAGTGATTCGATCCTCACAAAAGTCTGCAGAAAAATAACATACTTAAACGTTATTGGCGATCTTGTTCATCATAAGAATCCATTGATATCATTTTGAATTCTAAAAAGCTAAAACTTTCGGAGATATAATTTTTCAAAATTTTAATATTAAATAACATAATTTCACAGAATGCTATAATCGAAAATTAACGTCCTTATTTATATCTATAAATATATATATGAACGATATGTGTTAATACATGTCATCTTATCTACCGATAATAGACATGTCATATTTATTCAAAATTCGTTACTCGTGATATAAAATACCTCCTGTTCTAGAAAACAAAGTACGATTTAATGCAAAATGACCAATTAAATAAGCTCAGCTATCGTAGAATTATAAGGATATGTGGGTGATACTATAATGTCCTTGGACAATCCATATTATGATGGAAATATATACTTTGGTAAGTTAATCAAATTGGGTTCAGAATATCTCCAGTAAAAACAAAACTATTGGCTAAGTTTCAATTGATATAATATAATTTTCAGAGTAGATTTGAGGAATGAATATCTCTGATAAGTTCTTTATTGGGTAGAATCGGTCTGATGGTTTCGGATTAATCATTTTTGGCATTCTTGTTCTTTTTTAAATGACCATTTTTTAATTTAATTTCTTTCATGATGCAGTTCTTTCATAAGAATCCATTGATATCATTCCCAACTCTGAGAAACCAATTCTTTCCGAAATATGATTTGTAAAAATTTGTTTTTATAGTCTTCACTTCCAGTTCTTCATAACAATATTGTCTCTGAACAGATATGGAAAGTAGACCATTATGACAACACCTAATTAAACAATTTTAAATCATTCCAATTAAATTGTTCGATATATAATTGTGATACCTATTTCACCCATGAAGATACCAAAATTTGGTACTATGGACGTTATACAGGGTGAGTCTTTGACCACTGCATTAATTTTAACCAAAGATTCCTCTCATCAAATGAAACACTTTTTTCATTTACCATTTTTCCAGATTCGGCTCAGGTAAAAAGTTACAAGCGTTTAAAGATTTCACAATGTCCTAATACACTCCCGCATATAAATTATCTATGACATTGTTGGCGGACGAGAATAAGGCATGGTAACGTGGTTTACAGCTTGATTCGGGATTCCAACGCTCAGGGACGGATCCATAAAAGTAGGGAACTTTCTGGAGTTTTCCATTTTAGAACATTCAATGAAGAATATCTATAAAACGGTGCGTTTAAGGAGAAATGATGAAGAATAATATAATATTCTAAAACGATGTAGTATTCTTGAAATCACTCAAGAAAAACTTTATATGCTTTCTTTATGCTGATTTCGTTTAGTTTTATGAATCCATGAGTCCATAACTAGAAAACCAGTTGAAGTAGAAAATAACTAATATTTGGAAAATATGTATCATAGTGATAGGAAAGTTTACGCCAACATTCATTTTATTCGAAAAAAGGATGTCAAAGCTACAAAATAAAAACTGATTTTTTTTCAAAATTTCAACAGCCTGTATCTTTTTACCTGAGCTGAAGTTGGAAAAATGTTAAATGAAAAAAGTGTTGTTTTGATGGGAGCAATCTTTGGTTAAAATTAATGCAGAGGTCAAAGACTCACCCTGTATAGAAAACTAAAGAAAAATTCTAGTCTGCTTTCATTTTCAGTTCTAGACAAATATAATGACTATAAATATTCATTTCAGGTATATTTATTCGAAATCGGCAAAATATTGTTCCTTCACCTATTTCACAGGTTTAATACGGTAGTATTTCTCATTTATTGCCCTAGCGTTTCCATGAATAATCAATGGCAAAATAGGTATACTTGACATTCTAGTACAGTGGTCAATTTTTATTATAATCGTACGTAGTAAACAAGCGAGTGATAATTGAAAGCGGAAATCAGTAACGATATCGAATTAAAAATCATTTTGCTGTGCCAGTCTTTACGGCAAATCAATGGACGATAATATGAAATGAACTATTTGAAGCTGATTTGTACCGGCCTCCATGAAATGTTCAATTTCCGGCGATATTCATGAATGAACCTCATCATTGCGGCACGTGAGATATTGAGGAAGACAACCGTTATCTAGAAAACGTTGATAGAAAGTGTAAAACCCAACGCAATTGATGTTTCAAGTTCATTTGTGAACTAATCATCAGCTTTGAGTTAGCTTGATATAGGTATTTACGGTTATGGAATATACAGGGTGAGTCTTTGTCCACTGCATTAATTTTAACCAAAGATTCCTCTCATCAAATGAAACACTTTTTTCATTTACCATTATTCCAGATTCGGCTCAGGTAAAATTATACAGGCTATTGAAATTTTGAAAAAAAAATCAGTTTTTATTTTGTAGCTTTGACATCCTTTTTTCGAATAAAATTAATGTTGGCGTAAAATTTCCTATAACTATGATACATATTTTCCAAATATTAGTTATTTTCTACTTCTACTGGTTTTCTAGTTATGGACTCGTGGATTCATAAAACTGCACGAAATTAGCATAAAGAAGGCATATAAAGTTTTACTTGAGTCATTTCAAGAATATTCCATCGTTTTAGAACATTATATTATTCTTCATCATTTCTCCTTAAACGCACCGTTTTCGAGATATTCTTCATTGAATGATTTAAAATGGAAAACTCCAGAAATTTCACTACTTTTATGGATCCGTCCCTGAGCGTTGGAATTCCGAATCAAGCTGTAAACCACGTTACCATGGCTTATTCTCCTCCGCCAACAATGTCATAGATAAGTTATATGCGGGAGTGTATTAGCACATTGTGAAATCTTTAAACGCTTGTAACTTTTTACCTGAGCCGAATCTGGAAAAATGGTAAATAAAAAAAGGGTTTCATTTGATGAGAGGAATCTTTGGTTAAAATTAATGCAGTGGTCAAAGACTCACACTGTATAACCCTCATAATTCTACGATAGCTAAGGTCATTCCATCGGTTATTTTGCATTCAATCATACTTTGTTTTCTAGAACAGAAGGGGTATTTTATATCATGGGTAACGAACCAGAAATAAATTTGACAAGTCTTTTGTAGGAAAATAAGATGACATGTATGAACACAGATTATATAATAATTTATAGATAGAATAATTACAGAATTCTGTGAAAGCATACATGCACGATTATTGAAATTTAGTAAAATGGTATCTCCGAAGTATTAGCTTGTTAGAGCTGAAAATGATATCAATAGATTCTTATAGCTAGCTCATTCCGACCGACAGTTGAAATTTTCAGGGTAGGTTTGGACATAAATATCTCGGTTAAGTATGTTACTGGGCAAAAACTGGGCCTGTTGGTGTCAGAGTAACGAAGAAAAATTTTTTTTCTAATTACAAATTTCAAATTCAATTTTTTTTAAGATGCAGTTTCATCATAAGAATCCATTTATATAATTTTCAACTCTAACAAGCTAATACTGATTTTTAAAAATTTCAATAATACTTCGTACAAAATAATTCTAAAGATTTTCATTAAGCGTGTGACGAAGGAGTCTGATATAGACTCCGAAACGTTATGATATAGTTGTTTCTTCGTTGATGTTGTTTCGTTGTTGTTTGTTAGGCAACATTGTTCAATTGATTGCTTCTGACAAGTATCTTGTGTTTCTTACGCAGAAGCAAATCACAAAGTAATTAATTTTTATTTTATAGATATTTTTCAGAGTTTGGGAGAGAAAACCCAGAAAAAACCTTTCAATAGAACTATAAAAACAAGAAAAAGTGATGGGGATTGAAAATATTTTGCGCAGAAGCAAAGTAGAATTTCTTGAAAGTGGTGGACAAAAAGTATTTAAAGGCTCCTAAAGAAAAATAGAACTGAAATTCGAATCAAGGTAAAAAGCATATTGTTCTAAAGAAAATTAAATAAGAGAAAAAGCAAGAAATAATACGAAGGGGTGACTAAGGTTTTTTTTGAAGGAGAAAAAATAATTAGAAAAGGAAGCTAGAAAGAAATTGAAGAAGTATCACTGGTTTTTGAAGGGGGAGGTAAATAGGAGAAAAAGTAAGAAAGATAATATTTGATTAGTTATAGATATTAGAGTATTATTAAATTCTGTATTATATTCAATAGATTGCTGTTGAATATTAAAACAAAATAATAATTTTTATCAATAGAATATAGAATTCACCCCAGGGAAATCTATGAAAATTATTAAAATTACAAAAGTAATTGGCGCACTAGTCATTGATTTCATATCATTACCTCTATACCTACCGGAAAATGCAAAAAGTGAAAACTACAGAAAATTTATCTTTTACCGGAAAAACTCATTGCAATACTTTGCAATTAATATAGTGCGTTATCATTTGCGTGATATTAACTTAAATCAGAAAAATAAAAATAAAAAAATATGAAATAATTTTGATTGACTCCCATTTAATGCTCTTTTATTACTGAATTATTTAATGAGCAATTCTTTCAATGAGATCAGGTTCGTATGTTTATTTATATCTTAAATGATTAAGTATGTACCTCCTTATATCGAAATCTTGTTTATTTTATGTTGCATTCTTGTAAGTACTTAAACACACTTTCGTGTTTGGCATCTGTTCAATGAATTACAAAAGGGAAATAAATTTCGAAACATTTAACAATACGTACCCCCAATATAAGTTGAATAATAAATAATAGAACATCACAAAATACCATCAGAACAAATAAGATACCTACTTGATACACCTGAGATCACTTCAATCTCGAGAGGTATTGAAAGTAATACGGAAAAGGTTCGTCATAAATTCAAAGGCAGGTTAACCATAAATATGTATAGCATTACATTTAATAACATATCAAGTGCCGACTGCACGTAACTTCTTTGTGATTCAAATTCCGGCAACAAGTTGATAAATATTCCATGGCAGTATCAAGTATGATAATTTTCGTGAATATTGTTTCACCCCCTGACCTAACCCACTTTACGTTCGGGATGGCCCGATTTTATTCTGAATAATATCCTAGCACTACCCCAACCAAATGAACGAAAAGTCACCATCAATGCAGATCTTATACATATGTATTAGATGTAAACGTTCGATACCTACCCCATTGTGGTGCAAATTTTATGTAGATTTCTATGTGATGCGACGGACCTTATAGTTAAGAAGTCAGTGGTTTGCGGTCGGTCTGTAGTGCCATTGAGTCGATTAAAAATTAGCAACAGGTGATTATTAATACCTACCTTGTCACCTTCAACATCGGCAACCCCCGCGATTCGTTGAAGCCCGAAATAAATTGATGGATTATTGGTTTTTTATTTTTTTTTGTATTTTTCCCTTCATTTGATCAGCCAGGTATATAATGTTTTAGCGAATATCTAAAATAAGGTCAATTGTATATTGAAAAAGAGTTCTCGGTTAAGTTCGTTATTGGGCAAAATCAGCCAGGTGGTTTCGGAGTGACAAAAAAATTTTTTTTTTACATTACTGAATTCAATTTTTTTAAGATGCAGTTTCATCATAAGAATCCATTGATGTCATTCCCAATTCTAAAAAGCCAATAATTTCGGATATATGATTTTTCTATATTCCAATAATTATTCTCAATTCTATATGATTTCATAGAATACTCTAATTTTAATTTCTAGATGTATATAAATCCAACATGAGATGAGTCATAGACCTACGTTTTGAATATAATTACGAAAAATCTTGAGAATCGACGCACAGAAGCAAAATTGAAAAAGTGGGAAAGCCTTGTGGACAGGAGCTTTGACGCTCTTGTTCAAACTTTAACAAATCATATCTCCGAAATTATTGGTCTCTGGGAATGATTTAAATGGATTCTTACGATAGAACTGCATCATCAAAGAAATTAAAATCAAACAGACCGATTCTCCCCAATAACGAACTTATCCGAGATATTCATTCCTCAAATCTACTCTGAAAATTATATTATATCAATTAAAACATAGACAATGTTGCAGTTTTGTTTTTACTGGAGATATTCAGAACCCAATTTGAGTATCTTGAGTATCTTACCAAAGTAAATATTTCCTATGGATTATCCACGGTCATTATATTATCACCTCAAAAGAATAATATCATATCATCCTCATAATTCTACGATAGCTGAGGTTATTTCATTGGTCATTTTGCATTCAACCCTACTTTGTTTTCTATAACAGGAGGTGTATTTTATATAAAGAATAATGAACCAGAAATAATTTTGACATTTATCTCTCATAGAAAAATAGGATGACATGTAAGAACACAGATCATATAATAATTAATAGATTAATTAAGTACAGCATTCTATGGAAACATAGAGGTACGATTTGATATTGAAATTTCGAAAAATCATATCTCCGAAAGTATTAGCATGTTAGAGTAGAAAATAATTAATTAATTAATCATTAATTAATAATTAATGGATTCTTATGGAGAAATTAATTAGAATTTGTAATGAAAAAAAAAGTTTTTTGTCGTTACTCCGAAACCATTAGACTGATTTTGCCCAAGAACGAACTTAATCGAGTTATCGTGTTAACGGCCGGACCGAATCGATTTTGACCACGGATTCTTGATCAGTGAGTCGAACCAAATCGTTTAAGACCATTTTCATCCAAAAATTCGAAAATTAGAGATATTTGGGCGAATTGATAAGCACTCTGTTCCGAGGAACAAGAGCGCCAATAATTTGCTATTCCCAGGTAACTGATAACACTTAATAGGTCCTTTTTCTGATCTAGGTAGGTATCACGAAAAGTGTAGATCAGTATTTTTTTTAACTTTGTTTTTAACTAAGTGTGATATATTCTAATTTATACTATTACACCAGAATTCTCAAATAAGTCAATTTGATTTGAGTGTACACTAATTTTAAACTGTCGAGCGAGGGTGTCTAGATATTAACTCGTTTCATGTTGTTCCTCTGTCGAACATGTATTCCAATACCAGAAATAAATAAGATTATTTTCCACAAATGGACTAAAACAATCCTTCCATCCGACGGAAATGTCAGGAAACGTCGTATGTGTGTCCTGTACGCTCTGTTGCCTAGCTACCGTATCCTTCCAAGTGTAAACACTTCCCCGTCTTGGTGGGGAGACTCTCAGGGCGTTTACGACTTCCCAACCGCCAACCAGAACTTTACACAACGTGACGTCATCGAGGAAGCACAAGTAACACACTGCCAATGACGCGCGCATCAACTCTACCTCATTCAGAGGGGAACGGTGGTGGGGGAATCGTTCTTGGATTGAGTTGAGAATAGAGATTCCAGACAGTAGTGCAAACAGAGTCGCCGTGAGTGTAGTTGATATGCATAACACATGAGTATCAGAATAATAGTGATATAAATGACAGTTCGGCGACGTTTCTGTTTCCATACAAAACAGTGGTAATGAACAGTCGTCAAAACAAGACGACTGTAACTATTTTGAGGTGAAGTTACTATAAACCGTCAAAGTGTTTCGTTTCGGTGATAGATACCAGTGGTACAAAGTGTACGAACACGAGGACAGTGTGGATTCTTCGCCTGGTCGCCCTTTACCGGGCATGGCAGCCACCACATATCTTCCGGCAAGTAGTGCTGTGTCCGAAATAGACGGTAGCGTTGTCGGTATGAATATTGTCGGTGGCTACCACGCTAGTGCGTCGCCCAGGTCGGCGGCGGACGCTAGTGAAATGAAGTACCTGCCCCAGCACCATCACAACCACCATCACCATATGACGAATTCACCCTCGCCGGGAAGTCACGCCGCGATATCGCTTTCCGCGACGAATCCTTGGGTCAGTAGCTTGCAACCTGGATCCGACCCTTGGGCGGCTTCCATGGCGGGGATGCACCATGCCCATCATCATCACCCACACCAAGACGTTAAACCCTTAACCCAACAAGCCGAAATGATGCACCATCGGCAGCAACAGCAGCAATCAATGGGATCACCACACTGGCACGCACCAGTCTCCTCAGCTCATTATAACCCAGGAGGAGCAGGTTCGCCGCTTCAGCAATACCATGCGGCGATGAATGGTATGCTAGCTCATCATCAGTCACCTCAATTACACCATCCACTTCATAGAGATATGCAAAGTCCGCATCAGCCACACCATCAGGACCGAGACGTTAGTGGTGGTGAGGATGAAACGCCAACGAGTGACGACCTAGAAGCTTTCGCTAAACAATTCAAACAAAGACGAATTAAGTTAGGTTTCACACAAGCTGATGTAGGTCTTGCTTTAGGTACCTTATACGGAAACGTTTTCTCCCAAACCACGATATGTAGGTTTGAAGCGCTACAATTAAGCTTCAAGAACATGTGCAAGTTGAAACCGCTCTTGCAGAAATGGTTGGAAGAGGCAGATTCGACGACAGGTTCACCAACCTCGATCGATAAGATAGCAGCACAAGGGAGAAAAAGGAAAAAACGAACGAGTATAGAAGTATCAGTGAAAGGTGCGTTAGAACAACATTTCCACAAACAACCTAAGCCTTCAGCTCAAGAAATAACCTCGTTAGCAGATAGTTTACAGTTAGAGAAAGAAGTAGTGAGAGTTTGGTTTTGCAATAGGAGGCAGAAAGAGAAGAGAATGACTCCACCAAACACATTAGGAGGAGAAATGATGGAAGGCATGCCTCCAGGTGGGCATATGCACCCTGGGTATGGACATCATCCCGACATGCATGGATCTCCTATGGGTCAACACTCGCATTCCCACAGTCCCCCCATATTATCTCCCCAAGGGATGGGTCACCAATTGACGGCTCACTAGCATACAAACCACTGGGCCTCCATTCTCCAACGTAGCGAGAACGGTTAGTGATTTTCGAACAAATGCCAAAAACTCAATCCAAGTGCGCATAAAAGTCACTTAAACGTCTTCCGACGGACTCTGTTTTAAATGCTACCTCAACAATTTGATTAAAAGCCGTGCCCGGAGGTTCTAGTGGTATCCTTTAGTTAAGGACTGAAATAAATTAAAGACTTTTGTTAAATCACTGATTGTGACACAAGTGCATTCGTTACTCAAGTTAAGGCAAGTCTTTGGGTAAGACGTTGATTAGATTAGTTATGAATATTTTGGATTGCTAAGTCTTCTCTGTTTACAGAGACTAGTCTCACTTCCACACCTTGATAGCAATATTGTTCCGTAGTATAATTTGGACTCATATTGAGTTGATGCATCCGGAAAAAAATTCGAAATTTGTTGATAATTGATGCGACTTACTTGTGTTACAATCAGGGCAAATATAGCCGGAGTGAGTACTCTGTTGTTCAGCACCCTTCACATTCAGAACTCAGACTCACCTAGTCGTACATAATTGTAAATTAGTTGTAAATAAGAAGAGTGATAATATGCTGTTGCAGCAAGTGTAATATATTGATATTTTAGATGCATACGTTTGTAAATGAAATTCGAATACAGGGGACTGTCGTCGCTTTGAAAGTATTCGTTTTATTCGAGTAGAAATTTAATTCAAATGTATATTCTTGTTCGTTCGGACATATAAATTCCTTTATTAATTTCGGCTGTTCGAAAAAAGTCGTTGGAAAATCTTCAGCAACAAGGAAATTCAATCAATTACAGTTGAAGAATGAACTTTTCACGTTTAAATGATCGAAATTGATATCGAATATTAAAAAAAATGCTAGAAATCTAATTTTACAACAAGTTTACCAATTCTTATTTTATAGTTTCATTTGCAGCTTTTTAAATTTCAAATAATGTATTTAGAAATACGATATCATGAAAGGTTGTTTATATTTTCAAAACAATCATATTTAATTATTCAAGATAAGATTAAAGTTCAGATCAAATATCGCGTTGTGCGTTAAGGATAGTAGTGCAATATGCAAAAATTCACTAATTAATACAGTGAATTAATTGATTCAATTTTGTTATATTTCCAATATCACAAAAACTGGGATTTATAACACCAGTAGATATTACTGAAAAGTTTTTAACAATTTCGAAGACACAACAAACTAACTCAAAGAATATTAAGTTGCTGACTGACCAGTTCTGGAATTAGATTAATAAACAATTTGATTTAAATTTCCTCGTTCCTTATGATGCTCAGAATTTGATCATGTTATTATTCATGATAAATAAACCAAATTTAATATAGATTTATTCGAACGGTTCTCTAGCAGGTATAAACATTGAACGAATTCAATTTTATTTACTCGAGTCTAACGGGAAATCGGCGACAGCCTCCATTTGTAAATATTTGTCAAACATGACTACTTAAAGTAGTCAAACGTGATTTTTACTTAAAGAAAAACTATTTCCGGATCAGTAAAAAAGCAAGAAATTTACACTGTATGGTAAATATTGTAAAATTGTCGTATATATAAATATATATTATATATTTGAATGAAACATACACAAAATTGTTTACGTTGAGATATATTTTTTTTTATTAGTGACGTGATCATTGACACTTATGTGACTTTTGTTAAATTCAAATAATTCATATTGGAATGAAGGAGTACCCGTACTGTCTAATGAAAATTATTTTCAACAGTTTTGTTAATAAATTGAAGTGTACATATTTATTATTATTATTATAATATTATATATCGTTGTACGGTGTGACAAAAATTAAATTGAAAATGTTTTTAAAATTTGCTTGTATTATTTGCAACAACTCTCAACCCAATAAAAACCAACAGAGAAAAACACCCCGGAAAAGTGAAAAACAATAGGATTGAATGCGTTTTTCAGGAAAAAGTATACAATAACCACAAAACAATACAAGAATCATGTAAATATGAAAGTAATAGATCAGCGCATAATATTTGATATAACCAAATAAGGCAAAACAATATTACCTATGACCTCTTTTCTGCTAATATTTAAGATAATTACTGTGGATATCATATAGGTACTTGCTGAAGTGAGCATTCAATTTCAGAAGATAATCCAAATTTTTTAGTAATTTCAGCTTATACTTATTCATGAAAATATGTTTATAATTAAAAAAAATCTTTTTTGGATAAAATGAAACAATATTAAGTTTGCGCAAACTATACAATTGGAACAATTTAAACTTGCAGGAAGTGAATGTTGCGTTAAATATTAATTACTCAAGTATCATTTGAATAGATGAAGAATGTAGGGATTTTGCAATGAAATTCCAAATGAATATTCTGAAATTTAATTTACATTCATTATAAGGATTGAATAATTCACATAACTCTTCATATGGGCTATCAAACAAAAAAAAAAAAACACTGATATAGAGACCTATAATATGTATTGAAAATACAATATTGTAAATGTGATTACAGAAGGTTGTAATTTTTTCCACATTATTGATAGTTTGTGTATTGTTTGATAGCCCATTTAATGACTTATGTGATAGTCAGGGCTTACAATAAATGAATATTGAATTTTATAATATTCAATCGGAAATTCATTGCAAAATACCTACATTCTTCTCTTTAACTGACAAAATCTAAATGAAATCATCTAATATATAATCATCAAAACTAAGCATTAGAGAAACAGGACATTTGACAAATGTAGTAATATAGTAGATATTATTTGTTAAGCAACCTTTTTCTCCAATTCTTGGTTCAATAATTATATAGATATTGTATTAGATATTTTTGAGATGAGTGTTCTTTTCTTTAATTGATCAACCAAGTCGATAGCCTACTATGTCCCTAGGGCCTTGCTAGTGTTACTGTTCACCGTATTTCGCCGGTATGTTCGCTGTTAACCTGACTATCTAATTTCTGCCAAAGATGTTCTTGTTCCACCTTGTAGAAATACTTAGTTTAGAGGTTTTCATGCCGTTTATATAATTCTTGTTTTCTTCTTTGTTTCAATATCTGGTTATTGAATTCTCTCCAAAGATCAAATACCTGCTAGAAGGAAAAATCTCCGTTTTCAATATTATAATAACTTGCTTAATACTTTTATAGAATGTGATAATACGTTTGTGAAGTATTATCTTTTATTATGCATTTATGTCAAGATCAGTAATTTATTTTGAGATAGAAAAATAAATCACTGAATGAGGAACGAACGTCGTAACGTTCAATGAACAGTGCCTTATTCAGAGCCTTCTGAAAAATAGTAGAAAAATTTTCGAGATGTTGAATATAGAATTTCTGGTTTGAGGGGAAATTGCCATTTTCGAACAAAAATGTTGATTATCACGAAAAATTCAAACTATTTGTATGAAACGCTATAAGTAAACTTGTTTGAAATTATAATTTAGATCAATGTGCAAAAATTCAGGAAAATCATGAACAAATTTTTTTTGCTTATAAGTTTCAAAAATTGAATAATTATCTAACGGATTTTTTTTTGGTGGCCCGACAGTATTGGTGTTAGCATGAATATGAATGTAACTAGAAAATTTTGTTTGAACATGGTTCTTCGAAATTTGTTCGAATTTTCCCTCCAAAGTCGTTTCATTCTGGTGCAAAGTTGCTCCTATTCTTATTTTCGCCATTGAAAATTTTCAATTTCAAATTCAATTCACATCTGAGAATTCCAATAATGTATATACCTATTACTGTAAATTGCCAATTTATAGTTGGAATTTTTGATTGAAATAGAATTTTGTCATAAATATCCATCGTTAGTTCAATTTCGACAAAAGTAAATTATGATCAAAAATTCACAAACTTCGAAAAACTAACTTTTAACAAAATATGTTGGTTGCAATCATATTCATGCTGAAAGTAACATTGTTTTGTCGCCAAGAAAAATCCGTTAGGTAATTAATCAATTTTTAAAGGAGTTATGAACAAAAAAAAAAGAATAAAGTATTCTTTTTGTATTTCCGAAACCATTTTTTCACATTGATCTATATTGTAATTTCAAACAAGATTACTTAGCGCGTTTCATACAAAAATTTCGAATTTTCCTAGATAATCGACATTTTCGTGAAAAAGTGGTTCAAGCTATGACGTGAAGTCTTGTCTATTCATGCTTGAGCATAGTTTCGGAAATATACAATTTTACAAGATAGCTGAAAAACCTTTAAATTTTACCTCAACCCAACAAAATTACTGTTAATAATGTTTTATTCACCTCTATTGGACACTCTTAATCGAATTTACCATCAATATAGAACGTTTTTTCAACCTACTCTGAAAATTTCAACTGTCTACCTCATTCCTTTCGAGAGTTATTGTGTCTACGGCCGGCCGGACATAATTGATTTTGATCACGGATTCTTGATCAGTGAGTCGAACAGAATTTTCATCAAATAAAATTCGAACTTAATGAAATTTGAATCAGCGAGGGTGTAAAAGAAGAAGATTTCGAAAAGTTGTAATTGAAGAAAAATACAGTGCAATTTCGATACATTCGTTATGTGTTATCTATCAATCTCTCCGCCGTGAAAGCCCTACATGCCTTTTGGAGGGTCCTTCCCGAAATAATCTTAACTACGATCGGAATATACGGTCATATCACGACGTCGTGTCCGTAATCAGATGTTTCGGTATTTTTATGCTACATTAAAACTGACAGATGGACAGGTGTACCCCCGGTTCACCTTTCTCGGTTCGGGTACCTTCTCATAATGCTATCGCTTTCGACATGCGAACGCTTTCTCTAAAGCGGGATGAACTTTTGGTTTCATCAATTCCGTAAAGCGGTTGTTACGAACCTACCTGCAGAATCGAATCTATATTATTCAAGGCGACAATTTAATTTATCTTTTCGACCTTATGTTTCAGGTACATTAACACATCACAACAAAATGTAATTTTTCTGTGACAAATTGTTATACATGGAAGAGGCTTCAACTATTCCGTTTCAGACAAATTTTATTCATTGTGATAAACATTATAGCCCCATTAGAAATTCTTGAAAAGTCATGCGAAGCGCAGGTTCCTTTGCATATTCACGTCTCACAAACCCTCACGAAATACTGCATGAACCTTCAAGCCCTTTTTGACGCTCAAATGTCTGTAATTTTCGAATTTTTGGTTGAAAATGGTCTTAAACGATTTGGTTCGACTCACTGATCAAGAATCCGTGGTCGAAATCGATTCTGTTCGACCGTCCGTTAACACGATAACTCTCGAACGGAATGAGCTAGACATAATTTTCAGAGTAGGTTTGAGAGATAAATAGCTCGGTTGAGTTCGTTATGGGGCAAAATCGGCCAGATGGTTTCGGATCAACGAAAAAAATAATTTTTTTTCATTACAAATTTCGAATTCAATTTTTTTAAGATACAGTTTCATCATAAAAATCCACTGATATCATTTTCAACTCAAACAAACTTATATTTCGGAGATATGATTTTTCAAAATTTCAATAATTAATCGTAATTTCATGATTTCATAGAATGCTCTATTTCGGGGGTTACACGGTCAATCTGGTTCAGTTTAGCATCAATCATGGATTGACGGGAAACTGATTGTATACGCGTAGACTGATGGACTGATGGTCCGGATTGATGGTAATATTGATGCCAGATTGATACCAGATGAACCGTGTAACCTCCACCTAATTATAATTTGCTGATATACGGCAATTCAACATAGACCTACGATTTGAATTTAATTTTTTATGAAGCAGTTCCATCAAAAGAATCGATTGATATCATTCCCAACTCTGAGAAACCAATATTTTCGCAGATATGATTTGTCAAACTTTGAATAATTACTCGCTAGTAGTTGGACAAGAGCGGCAAAGCCGCTGTCCGCAGTTTTCCCACTTTTTCATATTCCGTACTCTTGAACCGTTATCAAGTTATGCATAAATGTAGTGATGCATAAATGAAAATACATAGTTCATTATGTGATTTGTGTTATTATTAAGTAAACATTAAAGGATACTGTGGGAGGTATATTCATCATTGAATGTTTCTTTCTGGGTTTTCTCTCCCAAACTCTGAAAAATATCTATAAAATAAAAAAATAATTACTTTGGGATTTGCTTCTGCGTAAGAAACACAAGATATTTGTCAGAAGCAATCAATTGAACAATGTTGCCTAACAAATAACAACGAAACAACATCAAAGAAGAAACAACTATTTCGTAACGTTTCGGAGTCTATATCAGTTTGGGAGAGAAAACCCAGAAAGAAACCATTCAATTATAAACTATTGTCTTCAACATAGATAACGCGTTATACTCAATAAAAAATTCTGAAAATTGCCACTTTCTTAGTTGGAATCACCCAGAAATCTCACGAAATATAAATTAATGCGACAAAGAGTTCTTCTGGAGTACAGAGCAGCTTTCCAAACCAAGTATTTCAAAAATAAAATAAAATTTATCACAGTTTCCTTAATAATACAAATAAAACAAAGTGTAGATTTCTATATAGAAGTAATTTTTCTAAAAATGACAATTTAACAAGAAGTAATGTTATTTGAATAATTTTAATTATCAGTACTACCACTATAGCATCGATACAAGCTCAATTCACACATGTTATTCCTTGAAATATTATTATTATTGATAATTCCATAGATATTCATTAATTCATTCTTTCCAAGAAAATCTCGAATAGAATAGTTTAGATGTGATTCCAACTGACAGATAAATCATAATAATTATCCGTAGGTAACGTTCACAGAAAGTCCATGTGATCATATAGACTTTATATCTGTCTCCGTTCGATATTCGGCGGCATTGTCAAACTGTGTCCCAGGCATTGGTATATATTATTCAATCGGAGGAGTCTGGATTATTTATATCTTGTGAGAACAAATTAATAAGCATTTTGTTCCTGGTGAAAAAGAGCGCCAAAATTGAAATTCAAAAAGTAGGTCTATGATTCCCTCATATGTTGGATTAACATACATCAGCAAATTATAATTAGAGTATTCCATGAAATCATAATATTACGGTTAATCATTGAAATTTTGAAAAATCATCCGCCGTATTCACAAAGCATTCAATCTCCGTTAAGTCCTAACCGAGGTCCTCAGCTAAGGATACATTTGAATCATAAACTCAGTTAACATATTTAACGGTGGGGAAAAAGGCCTGTTTCACGGTAATTTTCACGTTAACTGAGGTTGCGATTCAAATTTATCCTTAACTGAGGACCTCAGTTAGGACTTAACGGAGATTAAATGCTTTGTGAATACGGTGGCATATCTTCGAAAGTATTAGTTTGTTAGAGTTGAGAATGATATCAATGGATTCTTATGATGTAACTGCATTTCGAAAAATGTTCAATTTGAAATTTTTAATGCTAAATAAAAATTTTTTTTTGTTTCTCCATAACCACTTCGCCAATTTTGCCCAATAACGAACATAGCCGAGATATTTATCTCCCAAACCTACTCTGAAAATTTCAACCCTCTGGCTAATTCCGTTCGAGAGTTATCGTGCTAAAGGACGGGTGGACGGCCGGGTAGAATTGATTATGATCAAGGATTCTTGATCAGTGAGTCGGAACAAATTTTCATCAAATAAAATTCGAAGTGAAACTCGAATTAGCAAGGGTGTAAAAGAACAAGATTACGAAATGTTGTAATTGAAGAAAAATACAGTGCATTTTAAATGTGCGAGGAGAAATAAATTATAAACTCACTTTGACTTAGAAGCGAAACAATAAAATAGAAACGACCAGGACGAATTTTATCAAGTTATTTGTTTATCTACCTGTTCATGCTAGTAAACACATGTACATTTTTATTGATTGCATGACAAAAAAAATAAACGAATATTCAATATTAATACTGGGTAATTCCATATAAGTTTGATCGTGTGTATTTTAACGGATTTACATCATTTCATCATGTGTGTGCCAATCCATCTCAGTATAGGCTATTCCATAACCTGTTGTGGAATCTGTTTTTCACTACACCTGATGGGAGTTTTTCAAGATATGTACGATCCATAAACTAATAATTCATGAGCGAGATTCCGCATAAGGAACTCATGCGTGCTCTTTCATTGAATAATAGATATTTTCAATGAATTGTAAGACCGCATATTTATTAAATTCATGTTTATCAGAGATCTGCCATAATCCGAAGACGAGATTTCAAACGGGCATCTTACAAAATTTCTCATGATATTGGTACCCAAATTAGGATGAATACCAAAAACCGTTGAACTTGAATTAGTCAATTTTCGATGCTAATCAATGAATTTTCCAACTATCTGTCAAAGGAACGTTCAACCCTAGAATTTTATAAGGCCAGTGAGCAGAAAGCTGCAAAAAGTTGTGACATCATATTCGTCAAAAGCAATACCGGTAGGTTTTTGCAGATTTCCGCTCCTAATGGACGACTGTCCTTACTAGCAGCTTTAGAATTTTTTGTGAAGAATCCAAGTAAAATTCCTTGCTTCTTCATTATGGAATCAAGAATTTAATTCAAATTCTAAACCAATTAATGCATCAATTAATTCCTCAACTTGAGAAAAAATTAATCAACTTCCTCAGACTTCAGCCAAAATTAAAAGGCACTTATACTGGATGACCACAGAGTAATCATATCACAGGATACCTACTGCCCTGCTGCAAAAATATTCACAATCCTATCTGAATATTCCAACATCGATGGTAGTTAACCCTTAACTTGTAACGTGCCGTCTGTCGTACTGCGCCCGAAATTATTTTATGGAATACTATCTGGCCCGGCGAACTTCGCACCGCCTAAGTTAATAAAAAAAATGCTCGGTATGAATAAAGTTTTATTATTATTTTCTATTAATTGCACATTATGTTGCTTACTTACAAAACAGAGTTTTCCTGAAATACTGGCTAATTATAAGGTTTCAAAATGTTTTTGACAGACACACACGGTTATGATACAGTATCTTAATCAATTTAAAGCTTTCTGATAAACTATATATTTTGTTTTGTTTTGTGGTGCGTAAATAAACAAAGATGACGGTTTTCCGACGCGCCAACACGCGACGTATAATTGTCCATGCGCCATATCCATACATCAAAGGAAAAACAAAATTGTTACATTATGAGAATCCATCCAAGGTACCTATTTAGTTAATGCTTTGTTTGTGGCACAAATTAGTTCAATTCTGTACAATTGTGCCGTGATATAAAGAACAGCTTGTATAGTAATAGTTTATTTTCAATGATGTATGCCTCGAAAGTATAATTTTTAACGAATTGAATGAAATTGTACGATTGGCGTGAAAAACAGCAAGTTGCAATTGACGGTAAAAGAAAAACACCCTATATGACAATTTTGGACAAATACATTATGAGAATCCATCCAAGGTGCCTATTTAGTTAATGCTTTGTTTGTGGCACAAACCACTTCAATCGCGTACAATTGTGCCGTGAGAAAAAGAACACCCTGTATAGTAATGAAACTCAATTGACGTTAAAAGTATGAAAATTTCGGACAAATACATTATGAGAATCCATCCAAGGTACCTATTTAGTTAATGCTTTGTTTGTGGCACAAATCACTTCAATCGCGTACAATTGTGCAGTAATATGAAGAACACCCTGTATAGTAATGGTTTATTTTCAATGATGTATGCATCGAAAGTTTATTTCTTAACACACATGACTAAAATTATACGATTATAGCAGGGAAAACAGTAACTTGTAATTGACGTTGAAAAAAAACACCCTGTATGAAGATCTCGGACAAAAATATATCCTATGTCCGTCTCCAAGTTCTAAGCTACCTCCCCACCAATTTTCAGCCAAATCGGTCCAGCCGTTCACGCGTGATGGCGTGACCAAGGGATAGAGGGATTCATTTTTGACGCTCTTCTTCCTCGGAACAGAGAGCTTATCAATTTGCCCAAATGTCTGTACTTTTCGAATTTTTGGCTGAAAATGGTCTCAAACGATTTGGTTCGACTCACTGATCAAGAATTCGTGGTCGAAATCGAATATGTCTGGCCGTCGGTCCGTTAACACGATAACTCCCGAACGAATGTAGTTAGAGGATTTAAATTTGCAGGGTAGGTTTGGAGCGTAAATATCTCGGACAAGTTCGTTAACGGGCGAAATCCATCAAGCGGTTTCGGAGTTATGGCCGTTTTGAGTAAAAACATTTTTTATGAATATTTCCGAAAGCGATCACTCGATCTATCTGAAATATAGCATCAAATTGTAGAATCATGACTTTTACACGCATGTGATGTTTTGTATTGATCGGGTTACCGTAAAGTGTGAAAAAATAATAAATTTTGTTTCTACAATAACTGTCGAACGGAATGAGCTATGCAGTTGAAATTTTCAGAGTAGGTTAGGGAGATGAATATCTCGGTTGAGTTCGTTATTGGGCAAAATAGGCATGATGGTTTCACATTCAATTTTTTTTAAGATGCAGTTTCACCATAAAAATCAATTGATATCATTTTCAACCCTAACAAGGTAATACTTTCGGAGATATGATTTTTCGAAATTTCAATAATGAATCGTACTTCTATATTTCACAGAATGCTATAATTATTCTATCTATGATTTATTATATGATCTGTGTTCATGCTCGTACATGTCATCCTGTTCTGTAAGAGACAGTCAAATTCATTTCAGCTATTTCAATTTGATTTCTTCCATGGTGTAGTTCTCATTCTCAGATTGCTCATTAAATCTTGATAAATAAACTATTATTTGAATTGAATTTCCTTTATGATGCAGTTCTATCATAAGAACACTTTGATATAATTCCCAACTCTGAGAAACCAATACTTTCGGAGATATAATTTGTCTGTTCGAACAAGAGCACCAGAAAGCTCCTGTCCACAGGGCTTGAACCAAATTTTATATATAAAGATTATAAAATGATGCCTTCCCGGAACCAATGACTTTACCTAATCCTTGGGTTAGTCATATTTAATTTATAGCCCGCCTTCGATAATGATATACTGAGCTATCGATGACAGTTTCTCCTTATCAGTCTGTCAGACGGCACGTTACTTTTAACGAAAACAGGATAACGCAGATAAGTAATTTAAATGGAAAAGTTTAATGGGTAATTCCGCGAAAGGAGCAGAGAATAATCATTCTGCTCGTACCTGCTGACACGTGTTTCTACTAGTTGGCTTCTTCAGGACAGGGCAACCAAGAAACCAAGGAAAAGATGGAAATAAAACTGAAAATCGGTGACACCACAATATAGGTCTCTTGCATGTATTTTTTTTGCGCGTATGTTTTTTGTTTATTATTGAAATCGATTCTTATATTCATAAGAATACTGGAAAAGTTCAACCACCGTCAAAAATTTAAATTTTCAATGAGAAAACGATCAATCAAATTTGGTTGCACATGAGACTATTTTTGACAATTCCTATCCCAACATTCAACTTTAGTGGATGCTGAGTATGTGCTTCATGAATCCAATGTGCGTTCTCTTTGGATCAATATCTTCAGATATGGCGGTTAACTGTTGCATTTAAACAAAAAGTTACCTCATCGGAAAATATGCATCAGCCTCAAAATATTCGACGTCATTACAAATGTTCACCAGTCGATCCGTCGGCCAAAATCATCGTCTGACAATTCTTGAACCAATTGTATCTCATACGGATGATATTTTTCAATATTTCTTCCACCTAATGCCGACTTATAACACGGTTTAGTACCAAATTCTTCGATCGTTGCGTTCTGAAGTTTTTTGCGAAATTTAGGTCTTTCCAGTTCCATTACAACGTTGTAAAGATTCAGTATCCTTTGAACGTGATATGGGATTTATTTCAGGATGCAAATCACTAAAAATATTACACACGGTCTGACACGATCACCATTAATATTTCAATACGATCTTTTTCACTGAAATTAACCATTCTTTACTGTACAATTTATTCCTCCCAATTAGTTTGGCGACTACTACCTACTAGATAGTACTAGTTTATTATTCTTATTAGTCTACAGTAAATACATTTACATATTCTGTAACTGTAAAGTAACAAACAACAACGAAACAACATCAACGAAGAAACAACTATATCGTAACGTTTCGGAGTCTATATCAGACTCCTTCGTCAGACGCTTAATGAAAATCGTTAGAATTATTTTGTGAAATTCAAAAATTGTCACATTGACAGTATTTAAAAATCATAGCTAACATAGTTATACTTCGCATAGATATTTCCAAGTTCCAACTCCTTTTTCAATAAATTTAGCCAAATATGGTCAATGCCAATTGAGCAATTTGCAAAATTGCATTCTCTGTTCAATACAATACAAGTTGACTCCTTAAGTTTCCTTTTTATATAATCAGGTTCTGTCATTAGAATCTTTGTATTACTCCAATCCATCATGTGATCTCCTTGGATTGTACATACATGTTCTGCTATTTTTGATTTCTGTATGTCTCTATTCCTCAAGTTATTCTTATGCTCTGACTTTCTTACTTCTAGTGGTCTTGATGTTGCTCAATTGGTATTGACCATATTTGGCTAAATTTATTGAAAAAGGAGTTGGAACTTGGAAATTTCTATGCGAAGTAAAACTATGTTACCTATGATTTTTAAATACTGTCAATGTGACAATTCTTGAATTTCACAAAATAACTATCAACAAAATAATTCTAACGATTTTCATTAAGCGTCTGACGAAGGACTCTGATATAGACTCCGAAACGTTACGATATAGTTGTTTCTTCGTTGATGTTGTTTCGTTGTTGTTGTTTCGTTGTTGTTGTTTCGTTGTTGTTGTTTCGTTGTTGTTTGTTAGGCAACATTGTTCAATTGATTGCTTCTGACAAATATCTTGTGTTTCTTACGCAGAATCAGATCACAAAATAAATAATTTTTATTTTATAGATATTTTTCAGAGTTTGGGAGAGAAAACCCAGAAAAAAACCCTTCAATTATTTCCTCTTAACTTAGTATGTGCGAGGTAGAAATATCAAGGTCTTTCAAAATATGTAAACATATACATGGTGTAGGTAGCTTTTAAATTAGAAAAGTTGAGGGTATAGTAGTAACAAAAAACAAGGCATCAGATGCGTTATGTGTCATTGCACTAGCATGCAAAGTTTCATAAATATCATCCTTTTCGTTTTGAAGATACATTTGTATCCATAGGTACTTTATCTCAAACATGATCGTTCACGCAAAATTGAATGATGATGGTATTTATCACTGCTCCTATAAGCGGGAAAACAATTATTTCTAAAGAGCTGTAGGTATATCTTTTTGTCCGCATTTTATTAGGTACAGCGTGCTATTATTTTGCCCAAATGTCTGCAATTTTCCATTTGCCGAACATGATCTCAAACGATTAGGTTCGCCTCACCCATGAATAATTCGATGTAAAATTTAATTCTGCCCGGCTGGCCGTTGCCACGATAACTTTCGAACGGAAATAAATAGCGACACCCGAATACGACAGTTCTTTAATGGACATAATCGGCCAAAGGGTTTCGGCGTTATACTCATCTAAATTATTGCTTCTACGAAATTTTGTATTGCATTGTTTCAATAAGCAATCATTAAAGGATACTTTCGCTGGTGAGATCATCACTAAATGTTTCCTTTATGGGTTTTTAACTCCCAAACTTTGAAAAAAA
Source organism: Halyzia sedecimguttata (assembly GCA_937662695.2). Taxonomy (NCBI): domain Eukaryota; kingdom Metazoa; phylum Arthropoda; class Insecta; order Coleoptera; family Coccinellidae; genus Halyzia; species Halyzia sedecimguttata. Next base: position 98,496,304 of record OW569413.2, on the reverse strand, counting down.
TCTATAAAATAAAAAAAAATATTATTTTGAAAAATAAAGAGGTTTTCGCTTGGTGTCTGAAGAAGAAGACTGATTTAGTCTTCAAAACGTTACAAATTGGTTGTTTTATGCTGTTGACAAATAGCTTTCCAACGTTTTTATCGCAGAAGTAATTTCAGAATAATAAATTTTTAATTTTTATAGATATTTTTCAGACTTTGGGAGAGAACCAGAAAGGTACCATTTAGTGATTGTTTCAATAGATTACCTCAAATAAATATACATTTAGGGATTATGTAGGTATCGAAATTTCAACGAACCAAACTAAGGAGAATTGTGGACAACAATTAAAATACTATTAGGGATATTATAGAAGTGGAATACTAAACAATTACCAAGATTATAAGTTTCCCACGTTAAAGTAATAGAACAATAAAGCAATAAATATTTCAGTACAACAATACCGGTGCATGTCACTAAGGAACTCTTGATACTCCAGCCAGAGATGTCAAAATCCAGGTGAATAGCCCAAATTTCCTGTGGTCATCGATGGTAGTACACACTATACAGGTACTCAGGTAACATCCTCTGTGTTGAAGGTTGATTCTGAACCGTTGTGTAGAATTTATTATTATTACGGAAATATCCCTATTCTCTATTCGAATTATTATACAACTAACAGTAACTGTTACAGCTAAGCCGATGAGAGCATTTTATAGGACGTGAAATGGATCGTTTGTTGCTTATGAAAATGTGACTTCTATAACAATATTAGATTTGATAAAAGTTCAAGAAAACACTGGCGTGAAGTAATTCACGCCATGTGTAATTAACTTTTGCTCGCATGTTCTATGGTCTATTCAAGCCTAATTTTTGAAGAGGATTTTTTTTCTATTGATACAATCCTCACGAACTTCTGCAAAAATTTGTGCGTGGCATCCTACAACTTATTATTACCAAGTTTCAATTCTGCATTTTTTAGTTATTGAGGGAAGTGGATACCAGTTCGAAATTTTATTTTCACAATAACCACTAAATTACAGAGCTAAAACTCAAATTTTAAAATGAAATAATTCCAGAGTTAATTGTAGTTTTCGAACCAATAATAGTATATTATTTAACGAGCGGTAATGTAAGTCATAACTCACGCAGATGAAGTTTGCAGCGCGAGCCGGAGGCGAGTGCTGTAATTCATCAAGTGAGTTATGGCCATTACCGCAAGTTGAATACTATACTTTATCTACGACTATAACAATAAATACAAAATCTAAAATAAATTATGATATTAACTAGATGATGAAAACGATTGAATTATTATGAGATCTACTACCTTTGTTGCCAGATATTTCTGATCAGGAGCTACATTTATGAAATCATTTACTTGTTCTGGCGTAAAACTTTCTGCCTTTTTAGCTATATGTTTCTCTGATTGACGTTTAAGAAACGCACGTAATTTTAAATAATTATCTATATTGATTCCATTATTTATGTTGAGTGTGCTTCTTGGCATGGAGCAGGAAGTCCATACAGACGGTGCTGAGTTCACTGAAATGTGCCAAAGAACATTCACTGTAAACGATGACTTGTTTTTGCCGCTACACCAATCTTGAAAATATTTGTAATTTGTATACAACTTTATACTTGTTTTGAGATCTTTCGGAAATAAATTCTGTATGGTGACATTAGCTGCTTCTCTTATTTCTGGAGGTGCACATAATAATTCATCTTCACTATCAGAATTCATCGTTTTCAGCAAAATATTCACGGTAATTAGGTATCAACTCTATTTCAAAACGTCAAAATGATTCAGGTGACAGAAGCACAGACCCACCTTGATATTCATCTGGTGAATAATTCCACGAATAGTAATGAGTTATAGCGGTGAGTTATTATTACTCACGGTGTTTGTTTATAGATACTATTAATTGAATGAAAGCAATTGAATAATGAATATATTATTTAATAGGAGTAGATAAACTCCATTTATCTACTCCTATTAAATAATATATTCATTATTCAATTGCTTTCATTCAATTAATAGTATCTATAAACAAACACCGTGAGTAATAATAACTCACCGCTATAACTCACTACTATTCGTGGAATTATTCACCAGTTGAATATCAAGGTGGGTCTGTGCTTCTGTCACCTGAATAATTTTGACGTTTTGAAATTGAGTTGATACCTAATTACCATGAATATTTTGCTGAAAACGATTAATTCTGATAGTGAAGATGAATTATTATGTGCACCTCCAGAAATAAGAGAAGCAGCTAATAGTTAATAGTTAATTCGAATTTACCATGGTAAATTCGAATTAAGAGTGTCAAATACAGGAGAATGGACAACATAATTTACCATGGTAAATTCGATTAAGGGTGTCCAATGCAGAAGAATGGACAATAGAACATACGCGCAAAAGCTTCTGACTTCACGTCAGTGCTTGAACCAATTTTTTAAAATTACGTGCGTTTCTTAAACGTCAATCAGAGAAACATGTAGCTAAAAAGGCAGAAAGTTTTACGCCAGAACAACTAAATGATTTCATAAATGAAGCTCCTGATCAGAAATATATGGCAACAAAGGTAGTAGATCTCATAACAATTCAATCGTTTTCATCATCTAGTTAATATCATAATTTATTTTAGATTTTGTATTTATTGTTATAGTCGTAGATAAAGTATAGTATTCAACTTGCTGTAATGGCCATAACTCACTTGATGAATTACAGCACTCGCCTCCGGCTCGCGCTGCAAACTTCATCTGCGTGAGTTATGACTTACATTACCGCTCGTTAAATAATATACTATTATCTACTCCTATTAAATAATACATTCATTATTCAATTGCTTTCATTCAATTAATAGTATCTATAAACAAATACCGTGAGTAATAATAACTCACCGCTATAACTCATTACTATTCGTGGAATTATTCACCAGTTGAATATCAAGGTGGGTCTGTGCTTCTGTCACCTGAATAATTTTGACGTTTTGAAATAGAGCTGATACCTAATTACCGTGAATATTTTGCTGAAAACGATTAATTCTGATAGTGAAGATGAATTATTATGTGCACCTCCAGAAATAAGAGAAGCAGCTAATGTCACCATACAGAATTTATTGCCGAAAGATCTCAAAACAAGTATAAAGTTGTATACAAATATTTTCAAGATTGGTGTAGCGGCAAAAACAAGTCATCGTTTACAGTGAATGTTCTTTGGCATATTTTAGTGAACTCAGCACCGTCTCTATGGACTTCCTGCTCCATGCCAAGAAGCACACTCAACATAAATAATGGAATCAATATAGATAATTATTTAAAATTACGTGCATTTCTTAAACGTCAATCAGGGAAACATGTAGCTAAAAAGGCAGAAAGTTTTACGCCAGAACAAGTAAATGATTTCATAAATGAAGCTCCTGATCAGAAATATCTGGCAACAAAGGTAGTAGATCTCATAATAATTCAATTGTTTTCATCATCTAGTTAATATCATAATTTATTTTAGATTTCGTATTTATTGTTATAGTCGTAGATAAAGTATAGTATTCAACTTGCGGTAATGGCCATAACTCACTTGATGAATTACAGCACTCGCCTCCGGCTCGCGCTGCAAACTTCATCTGCGTGAGTTATGACTTACATTACCGCTCGTTAAATAATATACTAATTATTATTATTATTATTATTACTACAACCGAGCCGATCGAGCTGAAATCCGGTACTCGATTGTGAAATGGCAGCCCGAAGGTTATTAACGAATTTCATCGAAATCTGACGGTTTCTGAATTATGAACTTTTTGATAAAAATTTTGAATTTTTTTTAAGAAAAATCGTCATTTTGGCGCTCTTATTCCTCGGAACGGAGTGCTTATCAATTTGCCCAAATGTCTGTAATTTTCTAATTTTTGGCTGAGAATGGTCTTAAGCGATTTGGTTCGACTCACTGATCAAGAATCCATGGTCAAAATCGATTCTGTCCGGCCGTCCGTCCGGCCGTTAACACGATAACTCTCGAACGGAATGAGCTAAACAGTTGAAATTTTCAGAGTAGCTTTGGGAGATAAATATCCCGGTTAAGTTCGTTATTGGGCGAAATCGGCCAGGTGGTTTAGGAGTAACAAAAAAATAATTTTTTTTACCATACAAATTTTAAATTAAATTTTTTTAAGATGTAGTTTTATCATAAGAATCCATTGATATCATTTTGAAGTCTAACAAACTGATACTTTCGGAGATATGATTTTTCAAATTTTCAATAATTATTCTCAATAATTCTATATGATTTCATAGAACACTCACTCTAATTATAATTTGCTGATGTATGTAAATCCAACATGAGATGATTCAGATACCTACATTTTGAATTTAATTACGAAAATTCTTGAAAACTGACGCACTGAAGCCGAATTGAAAAGTAGGAAAGCCCTGTGGACTGGAGCTTTGGCGCTCTTGTTCAAACTTTGACAAATTATAACTCCGAAAGTATTGGTTTTTCAGAGTTGGGAATTATATCAATGGATTCTCATTTTATTTTATGATGGAGTTCTATCATAAGAATCCATTGATATAATTCCCAACTCTGAGAAACCACTTTTCTTCTTCAATGAGTCGAACCTAATCGTTTGAGACCATTTTCGGTAAAAAATTCGAAAATTACAGACATATGGGCAAAATGATAGTACGCTGTTCCCTAGAACATGCGCGCAATTTTTCGCGTCGGTATTTTTCCAACTACCGTGCTTCAATTCGATCAGATCTTTATTTTTCGAGTTATTGAGAAAACAAAATTTCAGATGGCAATAACTCTGAAACCACTCGTTGGATTTTGCCCATTAACGAACCTAGCTGGGCATTTGGACTCCAAAGCTACTCTGAAAATTTCAATTCTCTAACTAATTGCGTTCGAGCGTAATCGTGCTGACGGCCGGCCAGTCATAATCAATTTTGACCTCAGATCCTTCATCACTGAGTCGAAACTAATCGTTTGAGACCATTCTCGGCCAAATATTCGAAAAATACAAACATTTGGACGAACTGATAGGCACTGTGTTCATCTGAGAAGCGCGCCAAAAAAAGAAAAATATTTTACATGGTTTTCCGACCTGAATTGTTGCACATTCACCTGAATTGTAATTTCAAACAAGTTTACTTAGAGCGTTTTCTACAAAAAGTCCGAATTTTCCCAGATAATCGACATTTGTGTTTAACGAAGGTGATTTGCGCCCAAGCCGAAAGTCGCAGTTGGCCGAGTTTTATATAATTTTTTATCATTTCTGATGCACAAACTTTTTGTAAAAAATAAAATACGGAAATATTAATAGTAAATAAAAGTCCGTATTCCTGCGGAGTTGCTGCGAATCATTATAGATTTCTCACAGTTTTTTCTTGTTTCCCATCAATCCTACAACCAGCAATTTTCAGAAATTTGATACTCCTACCATAAACGAGATGAAATCGCCCTAAATTACGATATAATGATCGTAAACATGGGGGCTGCGAAATTGCATTCAATCCAGGAAAAAAAACATATTTCCATGGCAATTACATAAAAGAAGTGTTAATAGCTGACAACAGTGACAACTGAGGTGTCATGTGGGTAATTCGAATGAAAGAAACGAGAATAATAATCTAGTCCCCTGCGGTTGTCAAGTTTCTTCACGGACGTGTGGATCGAGACACAATGAGGGCTCTCTGACTTCTAATATTCTCATTTTGCGATTACGTTATTTCATAATAATACAAGAATTAATGTTCGGTTGATTGCTATTCTGTTCATCTTAATTTGGTATTAAATATCTTATTGTATTATGAGTTTATTGAAGATTATGGGGAATAAATTATGGTAGTTAGTTCATGGCCAAAAAGGGAATATGATTTTGATATTCTGAGGTTTCATGAACTGAATATCAAAAAAATTGGCTCAAGCACCGACGTGAAGTAAGGAGCTCTTACGCGTTTTACGCTATTCACGCCTCATACGAAGTCAATCGAGCATAGTTTCCGAAATGTAAAATTTTTCAAGATAGCTGAAAAAAAAGAAAAGCGGGAAAGCCCTGTGGTAGGAGCTTTAGCGCTCTTATTCAAACTTTGACAATTCATCTCCGAAAGTATTGGTTTCTCGGATTTGGGAATGGTATCAATGGATTCTTGTGAACTGCGACATAGAAGAAATTAAATTAAAATAATAGTTTATTTATCAAGATTAAATGAGCATTCTGGAATGATTTAACCACGTGGAATGGGTTGTTGAAACTTACACTGGGTGGATAGTTTTCATAACTCGAAATCTCTAGAGCAAGGCTGGAGACAATCATAGCAGATTGTCCATTTATTCCTGATATTTGAATAGCTATAGGCTGTTGAACAAATTATTTTAATATTTCAAATATATTAATAAATACAATCCTCTTTTCATAATTTAATAGTTCATACCACTAACACATTAATTCTGTATTATGAACCTTAACTCAAGAAAGAATGTGTGATACACAAATGTAGATCAATATTTCAGCATTTTTTTGCTAGCAACATTATGAAAATACTATATATAAGAACATGTTTCACTACTTAAGGAAGTAAAAGGTAATATTAACCTCAATGTTCAACGAACAGTAATTTCTTTTCATGATTCCATTATGCTGTTCTTTCCTGTTGCCTTCATAAACTACATCATTAAAATGATCCAATTTTAAATCTTCTGGAACATAATCCCCAATATTGGAACATAAATTATTCAATATGTAAAAAGTCAATATTATTTTTGGTTTCAAAACAGTCTTGTATATACTCACAAATTCAAGATGCGGAACCTTGTTTTCCAACACAAAATATTTTCAAAGTACGCATTATATAAATAAACCAGAACAGATATAAATATGACGTCTCTTATTCTCTTATAGGTAGATAAGATGACATAAATGAATAGGGAAGACATATAGAACATAGACACATAGAACTCGCATTCTGTGAAACCATATAGAAGTACGATGTCTTATTAAAATTTTGACAGATCATCTCCGCAAGAATTAGCTTGTAAGAGTTGAAAATGACATCAATGAATTCTTATGATGGAACTGCATCTTGAAAAAAATTGAATCTAAACGGTGTAATGTAAAAAAAATGTCTTTTTCATTACTCCGAAACCATCAGGTTGATTTCGCCCAATAACGAACTAACCGAGATATTCATCTCCCAAACCTACTCTGAAAATTTGAACTTTCTAGCTCATTCCGTTCGAGAGTTATCGTGTCTACGGCTGGACCAGCCGACAGAATAAATTCTGACCACAGGTTCTTGATCAGGGAGTCGAACCAAATCGTTTAAGACCATTTTCATCCAAAAATTCGTAAATTACAGACATTTGGGCGAATTGATAAGCACTCTGTTCCGAGGAACAAGAGCGCCAAAAAGTATATGATATAAATCCCTTACCTCCAATTTACTCATACCGTAAAACGTTACAGTGAAGTAAATATGATTTTTAGAAATATTTCGGAAATAAATTATAATTTTGTGTTGAAGTAATCAATCGAATCTATGAAGTAGTTGTTGATAAACACAGTGAGACTTAACTTCGCTATTCGACCTAGAGTTCATTTTCTTCTAGGTTCAAGTCCTTTGAGATGAAAATTACTGTAATTTTCAAATTCAATATACAGGGAATTTGAAGCGAAACGTGGAAGATACACGGATACAGATGCGCGACCTACCCTGAAAAGTCAATATCTCTTTTCATTCTCAAGTTATCGTGAGATGAATAATATTTTCTAATAGTTTCTTTAAAATTTTTTGGTCATACGATCATCACAAAATTTCACATGCGTCTTTATGTCGGTATTATACAACTAGTGACCACGTTTAAATTTGATCGCGTCTGTATTGGTTAAAAACAAATTTGTACTCGTAAACCGTTTGGCTGATTATGCCCATTAACGAAATTGCCCGTCGTATTTGCGTTCTCAAGTTATCGTTCAGCCGCCGGTCGGCCGGACAGAATCAAATTTGACCTCGAAATCTTCATCAGGGAGTCGAACCAAATCGTTTGAGACCATTTTCGTCAAAAAATTCGAAAGTTACAGACATTTGGGCAAAATGATAACGCGATGTTCTCCAGATCATACGCGCAAAAATAGATCAAAATATCACATGTTAATCCAGATTTGGAATTAAAGTTGTCACAATGTTCAGACTTCTCAAGATAATGAAATGCATACTATATTCCCCGAACTCTGACATAATTTAAAATCATTATCTTGATTGGTTCACTTTTGTGTTTTTTGTTAGACATTTTTATTGATTCATAAAAACAGTGAATTGATCTGTGGAAAATTGAATTATCAATTAATTTATATTTCTTAACTAGGTGAACAGGTAATTTGGCCGCCAACTTAATTTATTAATCAATTCGTGTGATAAAATTTTATTGCTTTTCGTCATGCAAATGATAGAATGGAGTTCACAAAGCTTCACCGATTTGTCAAAGATGAGGAAGAGACTATTGTGGTTTCAATATTAGAAATTATGTTAATATGCTTTTAATTTTGTCATTCCAATTTCAATTGGCTGTGATATTCGTGTTTGGAATTTCGAATACTACTCAATATTAGAAAGAATAATTATTCCTTTAATTTTCGTAATATATAGGTACTTCTTCCTGGAGGAAGTTACTGGCATAATCTACAGGGTGAGTCTTTAAGTTGTACTTCAATTATAACCATAGATTCCTCCGATCAAATTACAAACTTTTTACATTTACTGTTTTTCCAAATTCTGCTCAGGCAAAAAGATACAGGCTTTTGAAATTGAAAAAAAAATCAGAGTTTTCTTTGTAGCTTTGACATAGTTATTCTGAATGGAATGAATTTTGTGTTGAAGTTTTCATAACCATGATAGATAGTCTCCGATTAACAGTTGCGCTGTTTATTCCTAATCCCATTGGTTTCCTAGCTCTAGATTCGCCAGTTCAAAAAACTATGAGAAATTAGCTTTATGCTTAAGCAGATAAAGTTCAGCTCAAGTAATCATCTACAATAATTTTAGAAAATTAAATTATTCTTTATCATTTCTCCTAAAACTTACCGTTTCCAGATATTCTCCTTTGGATTATGTAAAGTCTGATGAAAAATCCAGAAATTTAACTGCTTTTATGAATCTGACCCTGAACTAGAAACCCTCGATTAGAAGTGAAAGCCACGTTGTCATCGTTCACAGATAATTCATCTCACTAACACAGACAGAAAAACATCGTCTGTGTCATAGATTAGTTTTTCGTAAAAATGAACTGCCGATGAAGATTTCATTATTTTGTTCTTTATTAGTGCCTAATGATACCAGGATTTTCGGAATTTTTATTTTTATATTATATTTTATTTCATACCATTATCAAAGACTATTAACGTATTGCATTCAACATCTAGTTGGGTTGCAGAAATAATTTTCTAAACATGTCACATTAAAAGTGGGAAAGCTGTGTGGATAGGCTTTGGCGCTCTTGTTCAAACTTTGAGAAATATTATATCCGACAGTATTGGTTTCATACAGTTGGGAATGATATTAATTTATTCTTATGACAGAACCGCATCACGAAAGAAATTAAATTCAAAAAGAAAGTAAATTCAAAAATTGTCATCTAAAAAGAGTGCTAAAAACGATTAATCCGAAATCACCAGACCGATTCTATCCAATAACGAACAATCATACTTTGTTTTCTAGAACGGGAGGACTATTTTATACCAAAGGTAACGAAGCAGAAATAAATTTGACATATCTCTTATAGGAAAATAAGATAACATGTATGAACACAGATCATATAATAATTCATAGATAGAATAATTATAGTATTCCGTGAAAACATAGAAATACGATTTATTATTGAAATTTTGAAAAATCATATCTCCGAAAGTATCAGCTTGCTAGAGTTGAAAATAATATCAATGGATTATTCTGGTTCAGTTGCATCTCAAAAAAAATGTAATTTGAAATTTGTAATGCAAAAGAAAAAATATATTCTCGTTACTCTGAAACCATCAGACCATTGGATTTTTCCCAATAACGAATTAACCGAGATATTTACCTCCCAAAACTACTCTGAATATTTCAAATGTGTAGCTCATTCCGTTCGAGAGTTCTCGTGTCTTCGGCCGGCCGGAGAGAATCGATTTTGACCACGGATTATTGATCTAACTGAACTGTTCAAGACCAATTCCATCCAAAAATTCGAAAATTACAGACATTCGGGCAAATTGATAAGAATTATTAAAAGGTTTCTTTCTGGGTTTTCTCTCTCAAACTCTTCGTTGATATTGTTTCGTTGTTGTCTGTTAGGCAACATAGTGCGATTGATTGCTTCTGACAAGTATCTTATGTTTCCCACGCAGAATCAAATCACAAAATAATAAATTTTTATTTTATAGATATTTTTCAGAGTTTGGTAGAGAAAACCCAGGAAGAAACCTTTTAATAATGAGGATACCTCCCACAGTATCCTTTAATGATTACTTAAATTTATAAGACCTCTGTTCCGAGGAACAAGAGCGCCAAAAAGAGGTCCTAACGAAACGTTGCGAAACCTTGGAGTAAAGGTTATTGAGAATAATTATCCACGATCGTGGAACCCACAAACAGATTTTTATATCGGTTTCATGAAGTTGCATGGGTTAAAAATTACAGCTTTATGATAAAGTAGGAATATAGAAAACTAATTATATTTAATTTGATTATGATTCGTATATTCCTTACCCAAACGACTTACTATACCTGGATTATTTATTATTATTTATCTTTCAAGGTAATCAATTTTTTACGTCGAGTTTCTTTTGATGAGGGGACTAATTGAAAGTCAAAATTTCCGACCTGGCCTACAACATCGCCTAACCAGACAGACAATATGAGGAATCTATCTATTTGAGTAAAAAATCTTTCTGTGGAAATTGTAAGTAATATATTTCACAAAAAATTGCTTTGCGCTCTTGTCAAACTACTAGCGAGTAATTATACAAACTTTGACAAATCCTATCTCCGAAAGTATTGGTTCCTCAGTTGGGAATTATATCAAAGGATTATTATGATGGAACTGCAACATGTAAGAAATTAAATTCAAACAAGAGCTCCAAAAACCACGAACTTAACCGAGATATTCATTCCTCAAATCTACTCTGAAAATTATATTTTATCAATTGAAATTTAGCCAATATTTGAATTTTGTTTTTACTGGAGATATTCTGAACCCATTCTGTTAAATTTACCAAAGTACATATTTCCATCATCATATGGATTATCCACGGGCATAAAAATATCACCAAAAAGTATAATATCATATTATAATCCTCGTAATTCTACGATAGCTGAAATGAATTTGACTCATAGAAAAACAAGATGACATGTACGATTATGAATACGAATCATATAATATTCATAGATAGAATAATTATTGGGTGTGAAAACAGAGAACTACGATTCATTATTACAATTTTGACAAATTATACCTCCGAAAGTATTAGCTTGTTAGAGTGCTAGAATGCTTTGCCCAATAATCGAGATCTTTATCAAAATCGATTCTGTCCGGCCGGCCGTCCGTCCGTTAACACGATAACTGTCGAACGGAATGAGCTAGACAGTTAAAATTTTCAGAGTAGGTTTGGGAGAAAAATATATTGGTTAACTTCGTTATTGGGCAAAATTGGCCTGGAGGTTTCGGAGTAACGAAAAAAAAAATTTTTTTTTTACATTACAAATTTTGAATTCATCTAATATCATTTTTAACTCTAACAAACTAATACTTTCGGAGAAATGATTACTCTTATTATCGCTTAGTAATTATTCTTAATTTTATATTATTTCATAGAATAATTTAATTATAATTTGCTTGATGTATGTAAATCCAACTTCAGGTGATTCATAGACCTAATTTTTGAAATTAATTACGAAAATTCTTGAAAATTGACGCACAAAAGCCAAATTGAAAAAAGATCAAGAGGTCACGTATCCAAGCACTAACCGCGCCCGATGCTGCTTGGCTACTGTGTTCGGACGATATCTAGCATATTCAGTGTGGTATGGCCTTGAACAATATGATGTCCTCTAACTCTGCAATTATATTTGTGATGGAGTTCTATCATAAGAATCCATTGATATCATTCCCAACTCTGAGAAACCAATGCTTTCGGAGATATGATTTGTCAAAGTTTGAATAAGAGCTCTTGTCCACAGGGCACAGGAATCAATTTTTTAAAATTTAATTCTAGCATTTTTCATGCTTTGAAACGTAAACTCTGACAAATTCAGGTAAGGTTGCTAATAATTCTGGCTACACTGTTAAAAAAAATAAACAAAAAGGGTAAAAAATAAATTGTGTAAGTACTCAAAAATTGTTGGGTAATTCATGGAAATGTAATAAAACGATTCAAATTAAATTTTTCCTCCGATAATATTTCAATTTTCCATCTTCTTACATATAACTAAATCGCATTACTTGTTAATTCGAGAATTACAGAATCTAGGAACCTTAATGATTCTATGTCGGAATTAATTTAATTTGATTCGTATATGTTGTTGAAAAATATCTGTAAGAAAGTATTGCGGAAATACCTCCTTTTTATTTTATTTCCAATGGTTATCGAGTGTGATTTGACTGAACCTGGGTCCATTTAAAATGCCTCGTCTCCACCAAACGGTCGGCAATATTTCCGAACCAAACCTGTTTTCGATTTTTCAAGAATTCATTCATTATATCGGCGATATGTGTTTCGCTCCGTGTTCTTCGATTCTGTTTGCTTTGAATCGAAATATACGTGTGGGATTTATTTACAGTGAAAAAAGAATGAGGGTCCGAATCCCAGACCAAAATGTACGAGATGTCGAAATCCCGTTGAATAAGTTGAACCATTCGATTTTGATTTTTTCTGACCGTCCGTGGAATGGTAAGAATACTGGAATGTCGATAACGGAATTTTCGAATGGATAGAAAAGGTTTACGTCCTTGATATTTGGATTGCTTGATTAATATTTGGTAACGCAAGTAATTGAAGGGTTATTCGTTTAAGAAGTGCTCATCGAGTACGCCGAATTTATTTTCCAGATGAAACAATATTAGTGTCCGACCGAAACTGGTATTTCAGCCGAAACCGAAACCGAAACTTTATATTTCATACTGAAATCTACTGTATTTTTTACAATTTTATTCGCATATACATAAAATTGATTAAGGAGTGTTAAATAAGATAAATAGACATTTTTTTTTAGATCTTTATTTATTATTTTGGTATTACCAAGTTATCAAAATAATCAGTCGAAGTATACAGGGTGATTCCAAATCAGATGTGAACCTTGGAGGAGGTGTTAGTATGAATCAGTTGCTGTGGTTTGAGCCATTTTTATTGATGACCAAAAATCAACGGTTTGCGAGATATTTGAGTAGATACTGGTTCTGTTGAAATAGAATTAGTATGATTTGAAAGGGGATATAAGGAGCAAATAGAGGAAAATAACGAATTCAATATTTTTTTGTTGCAACTAAGCTCGAAATTACATTTGAAAATGTATTCATAAATTATGTTCAACCATTCCATAGGCTAGCACGTGCCGTCTTTCTGATGTCTTCAGTTGTTATTTTGCGCCTGAAATTTACTCACGCTGTCTTTTGATACACATATACAATTTTAAATGCCGGACATTCAAAAGGTTGATTATAAAAAATCTGCTGGAACGAAACTAAGCAATCTAACGAAATCTTTTAGAGAATGAAGAAGGAATTTGGCAAGTTTTTAAAATAATTTTGGCATACAAAATTGTGAAATTCGAAAGTTGCAGACAAATTGATATTAGAAATTGATTTTTCATTTATTCATACACCACATATCAAATCATACTAATTCTTTTTCAACCTCTTATACAGCATAGTTTTGCTTTTTTCGTACATATCATATTCTTTTCTGATGAAAATGAACCAAAATTATCACCAAATTTGGTCAACGTAGAAAAAATTGACGAAATATGTACTATAAGTTCAGAAATCTTTTAAAAATCACCCGAACTCCAAAAACCGTTGATTTTCGGTTAATAATAAAATATGGATTAAACAACAGCTAATGAGTCATACTCCAAGTTTCACGTCTTATTTGGAATCACCCTATGTAATCTAATTAATAATCATTAAAGTGAATTCTCAGTCTCAATAAAGATAGATCACAATAACTCGTACGACAATTATGTATACCTACTTATAACTCCTGGCCAAACGACCAAGATAATTCACGAACATTCAAGTTTCGGCCCGGCCGAAAGTGTCGGCCATTTTGGGCCGAAACCGAAACTATATTTCTTGGCCGAAACCGAAACCGAACTTTCGGTCGGTCACTAAACAATATATTCAATGCTTGCGGCTTTAGCTTGCTATAGTTTAGTCAACAAGTGCTTTTCAGGTCAAAATTTTTGCGTATTCTACGAAAATTATGATTGAGGTGTCATTCGATTTGGAATGGCATGTAGATAGTTTTTGAGAAAATGCTAAGGCCGTTCGATAAAATTGCAATAGTTATAAACAATTAAGTGAAAAAAAAGAAGGGGTCTGGTTTTCACCAATATCTCAAAAACTATTTGAGATAATTTAATTTTGAAGAAAGATTCAAAAAGAGAATGAAATTTCCTAAAAAATGTCCAAATTCCCTGAACTAGGACCAATATTTATAATTTTCCGAGAGGGTTGAAAATACTCCCGAAAACGGGTACTCCGGCTTGCGTAAGCCTCGCCCCCTTCGGAACTTTCATGAATATATATTATTTAAACTTATTAAATATGAAAAAAAAACTTGAAAAAATTCAGGCGTCTGTAGGATGTAGGATGTTGCAAGTCCCTATATCGTTTCATTCGAAAGTTATCGAGACAACGGTCACCCATCCATCTACTGAACTCATACAAGGCTGCTCGAATCTCCAACAATATATATCCGATTGGGTTCAAACTTGGAACTTGCCAGTGGAGTGAGGTTCTGAAGGCCGGGAGCCTTCAGAACCTCAGAAGTATCAGTCATGTCGGACAAATAGTTACTGATATATAGAATTTTTTTCAATAATTTTCAATGATTTTGTAAAGATTTTCTCGTAAGATCCTCACGAAATTTTGCAAGGATTTTTGCGTTGACATTTTACAACTAATAACCATGTTTGAATTTAATCAGTTTTGTATTTTTAGAGTTATTGAGGAAATAACAACCAAATTTCAAATGGGTATAACTCCAAAACCGTTTGGCCGATTATACCTATAAACAAACTCAAATGATGCATTCACACGCACAACCTAACCTGGAGGTTTCTAGTCGCTATCTCTTTCCATTTGAGATTATCGCTCGGATTATCGTGACATAAAAAATATTTTTTAATAATTTATTTAAAACTTTTTAGTGATACGATTCTCACGAAATTTCACAAACGTGCTTAAGTTTATATTCTACAAGTATCACGTTTCAATTCGATAGAATTAATATTGGTTGAAAATAAAATTATTACTCGGAAACCGTTGGGCCCATTATGCCCATTAACGAACTCGTCCGTCGTATTGGGTTGCGCCACCACCCTGAAAAGTGCAAGTCGCTACCTCATTCCGCTCTCAAGTTATCGTGGCAACTGACGGTCAGCTGGTCGAACAGAATCAAATTAGTCCTGGAATTCTTCATCAGGTAGTCGAAATCAATCGTTTGAGACCATTTTCAGCAAAAAAATCGAAAATTACAGACATTTGGACAAAATGATAACGCGATGTTCCCCAGAGCATACGCGCAAAAATTAAAATTCGGACATATTAATAGTAAATATAATATGTAGTTAATAATAGTATGTGATTTTGAATTTTCATCCTTTGCAATAGAACTACTAATTTCGAGCACCACCATCCTTCAATTTTACCCATTCCGAACAAGCTCGAATTGAAAATAAATTCGTCCCCTATTTTGATTACCCTAAAAAATCATTTCGTTCGCTAGATGAAAAGAACATTGCAAAACAAAAAGTCCATGAATTTTCCATCGGAATTACTACAAAAATAACCCAAAAAACCTTAATCGCTCTGGCCGCTGGACTAGAAAATATTTATTCACCTGTCCGGCCCCAACTA
The DNA here is from genome assembly GCA_937662695.2 of Halyzia sedecimguttata. NCBI lineage: Eukaryota > Metazoa > Arthropoda > Insecta > Coleoptera > Coccinellidae > Halyzia > Halyzia sedecimguttata. The sequence continues at coordinate 98,480,214 of OW569413.2, read as the reverse complement.
TTCATCCCTGAATATTTATTCAATATTATGTTGGAAATCAAATCGGCCTATTTTGTTTTGTCAATATTTCAGTGTAAATTCGTTTACGTTCCAGCCAGAACGTGCGCTTTACACAAGCGGACACAGACTATTTCGTTTACGTACTTCAAATGCGAAATTTGAAAATAATGAACAATGGCTCTATTTAAATTGGTCCCGGATAAATGGAGACCTTTATTGACTCTATAACAAAACATTTTGCATTCATCAATAGAGGGCACAATAGTGAACTATTTTTTTATTGTATGCTCGGATGCTCATGAAATACGTCTGGAAAATTTGTCACGCGATTTTTTCATAAAATCAGTCCGGTTTCTCATAATCTGCGCTAGGGCTTCACAGGAGACGAGAGGACGAGAGTAGGCGAGAATATAAAAATCTCGTCTCGGTCTCGCCAATTCCCAAAAAATTAAGTCTTGGTCTCGTCGCCTCATCAGTTGTCTCGTCTCGTCCCGCTTAATTCTGAATAACACTAATAAAATAATATACAAACGAAATTAAAGACAACATTGAATAATTTTGTAAAGCTATATTCATCACGCTCTTATACAAAAATATTTCAACATGTACATAATTTTTTTTTTATTTTAAACACTGTTAATTTCATATTTTAAATTACTGGATGACCAAATTCAAACATAATCACGCTTGTATCACATCATTTTTCAATGATGTACGTGTTTTTGCCATGATCATACCTGCTGTGGAAAATAATCTTTCAACAGGTACGGATGTAGCCATTATTAAATTATCAGCCATCTTGGAAAGTGTAGGAACTTTTTCATTCTCTTTCCACCACTCTAAAATACAATTTTGATTCCTATTTGCTCTTTCTAACAGCAAATGTTCTTCAAACTCAGCTTTCTGTTGTTTCGAGGGTTTTGTTGATTTTTGAATGCGGCTATCGATGACGACACATTTTTTAATAGAATTGGATAAATTGGTATCGTATTCAATGACTACCTTCCCAGTGTATTCCTCATAACACTTTTCGAAACATTGATTAGCTTCATTTTTCATTTCTTTACCAGTTTTATTATTGTATTATATGTTATATGTACTTCCACAGATGTATACAATAATTGTTCACAACTTCACTACAAGAAGCATAATAAAAAACAATAAATTTCTCCAGATGTTCAAATAGAGACGACATTTTGAAAGCATTGGTATTAAGGGGCAATAAAACTTGTCCCTTTTTATGGTTGTGAATTCTATTTTTTCTTGATATTTGAATATCAGCATAGGCTGAAGAACAAATTATTTCGAAAGATCATTTCATTTTTTTCAAAGATTAAATACATGTATTTTATGTTCTTGTTTTTGAAAACTTATCTCATTATAAGACAAAATATATTAATTAAATAGAATCCTCTTTCCATAATTTAATAGTTCATACCACTAAAACATTCATTCTGTATTATGAACATTAATTCACGAAAACTTATTTGATAAACATGTAGATCAATATTTTAGCATATTTTTGCTAGCAACATTATGAAAATACCGTATATAGGAGCATGTCTCGCTACTTAATGAAGTAAAAGGTAATATTGACCTTGGTGGTCAACGAACAGTAATTTGTTTTGATGATTCCATTATGCTCTTCTCTCCTATAGCCTTCATAAACTACATCATTGAAATGATGTGATTCTAAATCTGCTGAAACATCATCCCCTATATTTATAGATAAGTTATTGAATATGAAACAAGTGTATATTATTTTTGGTATCATAACACTCTTGTATATATTTACAAATTCAATATTTGGAACCTTGTTTTCGAACACAAAATATTTCCAAAGTACGAATTATAAACAAATAAAAAATAAGGTTATGTAAATTCTTCCTCGGCACTGAGCGCTGACTGCTGCGTCCAGAAACGGTGATCGAGAACGCGATTCTTTGCAAGAACCTGCAAACATACAATAGATAGTCTATTATGTATATGGGGTACACTTTCCGAAAAGCTCTATGATGACATGTATGAACACAGATCATTCATATTTATATATTTATAGATACGATTACAGCATTCTGTGAAATCATAGAATCACGATTTAATATTGAAATTTTGAAAAATCATATGTCCGAAAGTATGAGCTTGTTAGAGTTGAATATAAAGGGTGTCTCAGCAAGAACTTGAATTTCGAATTGCGCGCAAATGTCTGTAATTTTCTAATTTTTGACTGAAAATGGTCTTAAACGATTTGGTTCGACTCACTGATCAAGAATCCGTGGTCGAAATCAATTCTGTCCGGCCGTCCGTCCGTCCATCCGTCCGTCCGGCCGTTAACACGATAACTCCTCCACGAAAGGAGTTAGAGGATTGAAATTGGCAGGATGAGTTTGGATAGTAAATATCTCAGACAAGTTTGTTAACGGGCAAAATCCATCAAACAGTTTCGGAGTTATGGCCGTTTTTAGTGAAACATTTTTTTATGAATATTTCCGAAACCAATCTCTCGATCTATCTGAAATTCAGCACCGAATTTTAGAATAATGACCTTTATATCCATGCAAAGTTTTGTATTGATCGGGCTGCCGTAAAGTATAAAAAAAAAAATTTTGAAATTTTTAAATATTGTTTCTACAATAACTCTCGAACAGAATGAGGTAGGCAGTTGAAATTTTCAGAGTAGGTAAGGGAGATGAATATCTCGGTTAAGTTCGTTATTGGGCAAAATTGGCCAGATTTAATTTGATTTCTTCCATGGTGCAGTTCTCATTCTCATGATTGCTCATTTGATCTTGTATGTTTGGCAGATAACTATCTTGGTTCAGTTCGTTACTGGGCGAAATCGGCCTGATTGCTTCGGAGTTACGAAAAAAACATTTTTCTTATACATTACAAATATTCAATTCAATATATTTTAAGATGCAACTTCACCATAAAAATCCATTGATATCATTTTTAACTCTAACAAGCTAATACTTTCGGAGATATGAATTTTCAAAATTTCAATAATAAATCGTACTTCTATGTTTCCACAGAATCCTGTACTTAATTATTCTATCATTTCTATCTATGACTTATTATACGATCTGTGTTTTTACATGTCATTTTATTTTCCTATGAGAGATAAATGTCAAAATGATTTCTGGTTCGTTATTCTTGATATAAAATACACCTCTCCTGTTCTAGAAAACATGATTGAATGCAAAATGACCAATGAAATAACCTCAGCTATCGTAAAATTATGAGGATGATATGATATTATACTTTTAAGGTGATAATATAATGCCCTTGGATAATCCATATGATGATGGAAATATATTCTTTGGTAAGATACATAATCAAATGGGTTAAGAATATCTCCAGTAAAAACAAAACTGCAATATTGTCGAAGTTTTAATTGATATAATATAATTTTCATAGTAGATTTGAGGAATGAATATCTCGGATAAGTTCGTTATTGGGGAGAATCGGCCTGTTTGAATTTAATTTCAGATGCAGTTCTATCGTAAGAATCCATTTATATCATACCCAGAGACCAATAATTTCGGAGATATGATTTGTCAAAGTTTGAACAAGAGCGCCAAAGCTCCTGTCCACAGGGCTTGAACCAATTTTCACAATTACCTTCTGCTCTCTTGATTCAATAGCAAACTACTTCATACATCGTTCCTATCCGATGAATATTGTGTATTCGCAAATAATAGCCATCAACTCCTAGGAGATTCATTATCTTCCATTATGATTCGTAAATAAAAATACAATTGAAATTAGTACAATCAGTACAATTTATGATGAATGATGCTATAAAACGAGACACTAATGGATTACAAGATTGTATTGAAGGCAATACATTTTCTCTTCTCAGTATATTATCTCGTAATAAAAACTGTAATTAATTTATATCAGGCTCAATTTTTCCACCAATAAAGTTCACAATGTCTTTCCTAAATGGAATCGAAGGAATATCGGATTGAAAAAATCAAAAGCTATCGAAGTCAAAGAGCTCAATTAAGCATTAAATGAAAAATAAACGGTGCATAACGCCTGTCTGGCACGCATGTTGAACTCAAGAGGGCCCTTTCGTACCATTATCAGATTGCCATGCCACTCATTTATTTCACATTTGTGTAATTTTATAGACCCACATCAGATTGGTCGAGAACGTTGCAAGTTCTTGTTGGTACGCCTTAATATGCTCAAATTATTACATTTCTCAATTCGAGGGTAGTTAAGACGAGTTTACAATTTACCCTGATTAGGTTTTTTATTGAATGATACATAAAGAAGATAATGTATCGTTGTCCGACGCTGGGATTTTCCAGAGAATTACCCTTCTTTCTATTACGTGCTTTGATCTCATAATATTATCTTTATTCCAAAAGATTGATAGAAAAATATACCGAGGGAGATATACACCCATTCACTCTTATTGTTTCCCGGTTGGCCATGAAATTTTGACACATTTCAACGTGTATATTTTGAAAATGTTAGGTTATGCTCACTTTCCTTTCAGATAACTACGCAACGTTGTCCAACGTTCTTGGAAAAATAATAAATTTGAGAAGACATTATGTGAATTCAACAATTCCAAAGACCTGGCGAGTGTTGAAAAAAATTTTTCCTCTGTTGTTACTATGGAAATATTTCACGTATATAAACTGGTTGGAAGATTCAGTTGGGCTATTTTCTTGTACGGAAATCAATAATCATATGTTGAAATTTTAATGGAAAATAATGGATACAGTAGTCCGTTACTTCGTGATAGTTCATTTGAAAGAAGAATAAAAGTACCTGAATAACCCGGTAGGCAAACTTCTAAACGACCAGACGTACCAATGGAATTCCCCACTTTTCGGAATTCTCAAGAAATAAGCCTACAGAAGACATTTAAATACCTTGTTGCTTGCTGCACAACTTGAAATACACCAGTTTCGAAATGTAGTAATACTACGAAACCCGAGTCACTGTTAAACCTTAATAAAATCTAGTTATAGGATTAGGAACTAAGTAATTACATTCGAGAGTTCAGCATGTCCTAAGACAAGTTTTCTTATTGCAGATTTCAGTTCTGTATAGCAGTTCCTGATACTTCGTCTCTGCTTCTTCAAAACTGCTTTCGGCATTTTCAATTTAAGAACGAACAGTTCTTTATTATTCGAAGATAATGATTTGTGATAATATCTTATCCAACATGATGTTGATTGTTGAGCGTAGAAATTGGCAACGTCTCAGAGAATTGTTTTGACATTGACGATATTTCAGGAGTGCCAACCTGCCTTAGTTTTAGTTACAAAAACGTGATAGACCAAAATCATGGCCAACCCGGAGACTTTATAAAAGTGAATGGAGTATAGTTATTTCTGACATTGTCGAACTTGTATTTCCAACTGGCGAATTGAATTTTTTTGAATGTAGAATGCTTCCCAGCCACTCCGCACCAAGAGGGACGATTTTTTTTACAGATGGTTGGTACCAATGGCGGATTAACCGGTACGCTTAAGCGTAGGGCCCCAAGCCCACAAGGGTCCCCAATCCAATCTTGTCAATATTTTTCAGGATAAAGAGTCGGCGCCTTTAAGTGAAAATAATGAAAAATCTCTTTACCTCCTTATTCTGCTATATTTTATAAGCAGCGATAACTTATAAATTGTCAGTCACACAAAACGCAATTGTAGGGCAAACAAAAGACCTAGAGCAAATTCCAGCTGTTAGTGGTAAAAAATACAATCATAAAATCATCAAAGGTTTTCTTACCCTAATTGAGGGCTGTCTGCCTGCAATAAATTCCAGCAGCGTTGAACGTTGGCTACCGAGTATCCATTTGGGATTCCCAATGTTTACAAATTAGTCATAATAACGGGTCCGCCAGATAACTTTTTTTTTTTTTGAAAATGCAATAAAAAAAAAGCTACTGAATATTTTCTCAAATTTCTTTTTTTATTTGAAACTACAATCCTTCCAGTTAATAATGGAAAATAATTTCATTCAAATGGCAGCCTCGGCTGGCCATGCAGTAGCCTACACGATCGGTCCAATTTTTAAGCACATTATCGATTGTGTGCAGCAGTATTTCACCAATGGCTTCACGAATATTGTCCTTTAAAGCGTCAATTGTCACTGGCTTGTTGGCGTAACACTTATCATTGACGGCACCCCACAAATAATAGTCCAACGGTGTCAAATCGCAGCTCCGAGGTGGCCAAACGACATCAGCTCGTCGAGTGGCCTCAGGGCCACTCCTGAACCAATTGGACTTTGTATGGCGTCATACCAAGGTCTTGATGCAAAATTCGTCTCAATGATGTCTCCGAAATGTTCAATTCTTGTGAATGACGGTGATTTGATGTTGATGGCGCTTCACGCACACTTTCTGCCACGGCAGCAATATTCTCGGGTGTACGCACTGCTTTTGGCTTTTCACGCTTTGGTTTATCGATGAGGATGCCAGTTTCTTTCACTTTTTTCACAAGATAACGAACATACGGAGCTGACAGTGCTTCTCTTCTTCCAAAATCCGTACGCAATTTTCGCACATATTCTGCAACATTACCATGATTTTCAAAGTAATGTCGCAATATTTCCCAGCGTTGTTCAAGCGTATACACAACCATATTCGTTCAGCGGAAGGATAAAACTAATTATCTGTCAAATCAGACATGAGCTAAGTGTTACCATTCACGAAATAAGCACTAGTTGAAAAAAAAACGTTAGAACATTTGAAGTATAGGTACCACCGAATGTATGTTAAGTGGAGAGGGGTGTGAAGTGCAAAACACTTATTCTACATATATATATTTCATTTTCATACCACAAATACTTAGGCGAAATTTCATGAGAATATACAAAAAAAATTTAAATAATATGTTGTATGTCAGAAACTATGCGTCCAATATCGCTGAAATTCTGCGAGAGCCTCCAAAACTTATCTTTACAGCCAAGTTCCAAATTTAGACACGATCGGGTCCATATTGTTGGAGATCCGAGCAGTCTTGGGTGAGTTCCGTAGCTGGGTGGGTGATCGTTGCCACAATAACTTTCGAAAAGAAAGAGATAGCGACTTGCAATTTTCTGGGTAGATTGCATATCCGAATGGGACCATTTTTTGGCGCTCTTGTTCCTCGGAACAAAGTGCTTATCAATTTGCCCAAATGTCTGTAATTTTCGAATTTTTGGCTGAAAATGGTCTTAAACGTTTTGGTTCGACTCACTGATCAAGAATTCGTGATCAAAAAACCGATTCTGTTCGGCCGTAAACACGATAACTCTCGAACGGAACAAGTTAGACATTTGAAATTTTCAGAGTAAGTTTGGGAAATATATATCTCGGTTAAGTTCGTTATTGTGCAAAATATCGGGTGGCTTAGGAGTAACGAAAAAAAAAAAAATTTCTTACATTACAAATTTCAATTTAATTTTTTTTAAGATGCAGTTTCATCATACGAATCAATTGATATCATTCTCAACTCTAACAAACTAATACTTTCGGAGATATGATTTTTCAATATTTCACTAATTATTCATATTTCTATGACTTCATAGAATAATCTCATTGTAATTTGCTGATGTATGGAAATCTCGATGTAAATACAACATGAGGTGAGTGATAGACCTATGTTTTGAATTAAATTACGAAAATTCTTGAAAATTGAGGCAAAGAAGCCTAATTGAAGAAAGATTACAGCACGCGGTGCTCCTATGCGGTCACCCATCCAAGCACTAACCGAGCCCGACGCTGCTTGGCTTCAGTGTTCAGACGGTTCCATCATATTCTATGTGGTATGGCCGAAAAGAATATTTCTTCCTGTAACTCTGCAATTACATTTATGGTGCAGTCATAAGAATTCCTTGATATCATTCCCAACTCTGAGAAACCAATACTTTCGGAGGTATGATTTGTTTTATGATGGGACTGACAAAATTAGCTGGTAGGGGAAGGTGGGGCAGCTTCATACAATTTTTATATTATCTCGTATAGAATTTTCTCTAGTATCAATATCTGTATCGATTCATCAAAAATAAGTAATTTGTGTAAATACTCCTGTGTGGCTATCTGTCAAAGATAATAATAAAAAAAAATTATGTATGAAAGTGCCCCGTATGTGGGGCACTTTCATACACGCTATGGGGCACGTTCATACATGTGAGGAAATACACAAATTGAATGTGAAATGTGTGATTATTAATCGAAATAAAAATAAAAATAACAAATTTGTATATTATGAGCATACAATACTAAGTAATAACAAAATAATACTAAATAAAAAAGAGAAGAAATAAATGTAGGTAGTTTTATTTTTATAACACTTAAGAAACTTAACTTAACTTAACTGGTATCAATAATCAACAATATTATTAAGAATTCTCAAATAATGTACTACACTAATAAACTCAAAAAATAACTAAAAAAAAAAATTTCTATAAAATTAATGGACATTATAAGAGGACAGATCTTTGTGAAAACTTAGAATACCAGCAGTCCTAGCTGTCTTAGCTTATTGAGGGTCCGGTAATATCAAAACTATATCTGATAGATCTACTGATTCTTCATCTTTGACGTCTGGAAATACAAATTTCATAGACGATCCTGGTTTTTTCCTCAAAAATGAAACCAGTACCTCTGTCAAACTATAGCGTTTAATTCCTTTTCCGACATAATGAATTACTGAGGTCTTTTTTTCAAATTTAACCAGGACATATACATATACTTCATGTGGTGCTGATGCAGCTGCTCTTTCGAACGGCGGCCATAGCTTTGGTCTTTTCTGCCGCTGAATATTATTGCCTCGTCTGGTTTTATAGTGCTCATACTCAAAAAATTAATGCACAGCTGAATTCATCTATGAGAATAATCACTGGAACTATTAGATCTACACCTATTCATTGGTTGCCAGTTCTTTCAAACATTGTCACGCCCCACATTCGCAAGCAGACTGCTGTTTCAAATTCTTGCAATAAATTTTATTCCTTTCGGAATTCATCTCCGATTCGGTCCTATATACCAGGCACTAAGATTCCCACATTGTCACGTAACCCTTTATGGTCCAACAGTTTTCTCAATTTGAATAAAAGTGACAAGGAAGTTTGGCGTTCTGAATGGATTTCTTGCGATTTTTTCAACAAAGATTCAATTTCTGATACTTGAAGTATATTTCCGGGCTTTGATCTTCCCTTGGCTACCAGTTCTTTCAAACATTGTCCCGTCCCGCATTCGCAGGCAGACTGCTGTTTTAAATTCTTGGAATACATTTCTTTCTTTTCTTAATTCTTTACCGATTCTCTCCTATATTCCAGGCAACAAGATTCCTAGATTGAAGTCACGTAATCCTGTATGGTCCACCTGTTTTCTCAATACGAATAAAAGCGACAAGGAAGTTTGGCGGTCTGAAAGGGATTTTTTGCGATTTATTCAACAAAGATTCAATTTCTGATCCTTCAAAAAGAGTACCAGGGTTTGATCTTCCAAGGAAAATGTGGTTTATTCGTTTAAGAACATGTAATGGTCGTTGTAATAGCATGCTTTCCAGATGGAACTCAGTTGAAAGCCCTAGATGCTTTATTGTTGGATAAAGAAATGCAATGCTGTCTGCAAGTCTTTCCCACATTTTTCTTGTTTCTTTCTGAAGATTCAACACTAATGGTTTCAAAAAATCTAACCAACGAAAATTCAAGACATTGAATTATAATTATAGAAATTATTAGATCAGAATAACCACTAGGTACCATTTTATATTTCAAAACAATCGAACCGAATCGCAAAAGAAATAAGTCCGGAAGTACGGAAGCATAAGGTTCGTGCCGGCATAACATTCCAGGAGGAAGTCGATCGAACAGCAACAATTGAGTTTTACAATGAATTCTCAAATGATTTTTTTGATTACAGGTTCAATACGTTCAATGATAGTCCCGAAACAAAAAACAGGCTTCTGTAATTATGTCTATTAACTAATGTTCCGGTGTACTGTTTCCTTCGACTAAGAATTATGACTGGCGAATTGAATGGCGAAGAAGTTCACGGTTATATTGCTGCAGCTGAAAGTTCAGACCATTCATTATATCGCATGTGACAGGAATGAAAGTTGAACTGATTTCATTGATATTTCAAGCATCTACAGTACATCTGTACCTACAGTTTCGGAGATTTTGCTTGTGGCATATTTTCAAGAGAAATACAAAATATTGAAATCTCCGTCAAGTTTATAGTGTGAGTTAGGGTGATTAAAAAAAAAAGAATTTTTTTTTTTTCGTTTGGTACTCTGAAAAATAGGTTCCTAGACACCTCTAAGAAAGCCTCTCCAAGCATGAGTTCTTAATTGTAACGGGAAGGTCCTCCTTCTTACAGTTTTCTATTTTTTCTTATTATCAGATAGAAAAATTTATATCTCGATTCCAACTACTTGAAAAAATATCTTGTTCCTTAGATTTTGTAGGAAATTGAATGCTCTACAAAAAAGTTCTCTTACGATTTTTTCTTAAACCCAACCGTTTAAAAGATATTAACGTTTAAAGTTTGATTATTTTTGGGAAAATTTTTTATTTCTTATGAATTTTATAACTCAATGAAAAAAAATCATTATGAATGATGACACTCATAGTTTTGTAGGAAATTTACTGCTCTATAAAAATGGTCTCTTATGATTTTTCGATCAAGTTGAGCGTTTTACGAGATATTCATCGTCAAACATCAATGCATATCAATTTTTCTAGTTTTTGATCAATAATTCGAAAAATTTCAATTTATTCTGTGAGTTTCAAGGAAATTTAGACAAATTTGAGTTTCTATGAATAGAAATATGTTATGAACTATTTTTTTAATTAGTTTTTTTAGTCTTGGGCATGTTTGATTACATTAAAACAAAAAATTAGTACATTTTTTTAAATATATAATTCAATTTAGTGTGTTTCACATGTGTTTCACTTTTTTATCGAAGAATTTATTTATTTAATTATCAACTGCCATATAATTTTCAATATTTTATTACGTATTCAAGATGATCAGTTTTATAGGAACACTGAAAATACGGTATTAAATGGGTAGATACTGAAGATAGTTGAGAGTAAAAAACATAGATGGCGTTAGTTTCAGAAGACAAACAGAAGAAGAAATGAAATTCGAAACAAAAATCCCCTCGAACGAAAATTTTATGTATATTTTGTGAAAAACAATTTAAAAATACGCACTGAACAAATTTCATAATAATAAATGACAACGCGATTAAGATTTTAAATTATTAAAGATAAAATTAAAAAAAAATATTATTAGAATAAAAACTTTCAAATGAATTTTTGAACAGAAAACATCTATAGGAGTTGCTTTTATAATAAAAACTCAAATTTGTCTAAATTCCCTTGAAACTCACAGAATAAATTGAAATTTTTCGAATTATTGATCAAAAACTAGAAAAATTGATATGCATTGATGTTTGACGATGAATATCTCGTAAACGCTCAACTTGATCGAAAAATCATAAGAGACCATTTTTATAGAGCAGTAAATTTCCTACAAAACTATGAGTTTCATCATTCATAATGATTTTTTTTCATTGAGTTATAAAATTCATAAGAAATAAAAAATTTTCCCAAAAATAATCAAACTTTAACCGTTAATATCTTTTAAACGGTTTGGTTTACGAAAAAATCGTAAGAGACCTTTTTTATAGAGCATTCAATTTCCTACTGAATCTAAGGAACAAGATATTTTTTCAAGTAGTTGGAAGCGAGATATAAATTTTTCTATCTCATAATAAGAAAAAATAGAAAACTGTAAGAAGGAGGACCTTCCCGTTACAATTAAGAACTCATGCTTGGAGAGGCTTTCTTAGAGGTGTCTAGGAACCTATTTTTCAGAGTACCAAACGAAAAAAAAAATATTCTTTTTTTTTGAATCACCCTAGTGTGAGTACTATACTAGCAAGTAATCATTAAACGATACTGTGGGAGATATATTCACTATCCAATGGTTTCTTTCTGTGGTTTCTCTCCCAAAGTCTGTAAAATATCTCAAAAATAAAAATGATGTTTTGTGAATTGCTACTGCCTAAGAAACACAAGATATTTGTCGGAAGGAATCAATCGATTGTTGCCTAACAAACCATAACGAAAACAACATGAACGATGAAACAACTATTTCGTAACGTTTCTTACTCAGAAGCAATTCAAAAAATAATACATTTTTTTAGAGATATTTTTCGGAGTATGGGAGAGACAACCCAGAAATAAACCATTTAATACCATACTAGTAACTACACTCTTGTCCAATACAATTTTGTCGTCTTACATTTATGTTTCTGAAACGATGTTTCCATCTTCTGAGAAGAAGCGTTACTAAAGCATGCTATCAATTTCTACTCTGGAGTATGGGTTGACATTATAACCCTTAGTCATACACCGATTAGTTAGAACATAGAGTTGTTAATAGAGTTAGATCATTATTCAGTAAAATATCTTTTCTCTTATACATTTCCATCCCTTCAAGTGTACCTAAGTGTATTAATTGGATTTTTTTTAACAATTTGAAGTAATTTTCTTAAATTTAATGGCCAGTGGTTAAAACGTGATTTGCAACAGCAGATCCATCGATGTTTGCTCTTTATACCGTGTGAGAATGTTACTGGTTGTAGGCCCCGCTTTGCAAACTATAAATTCATGCCCCGGCTAAGTTCGTTCATGGGCAAAATCCACCGAGTGGTGTCAGAGTTATAGCCATTTGATATTTTGTTTCCCAATAAATAAAAAAATACTGGTCTGATCGAATTAAAGCGAGGTATTTGTTTGCAAAAAAACGGTAACGAAGGCTTATGCAAAATTGTATGAGGATCGCATCGCTGGGAAAAAATATTTAAAAAAATCTGTATCTCAGAAATTATCCGAAATATTTCGCTGAAATTCTGCGAGAGCATTCAAAACTTTATTTTACAGTAAAGTTCTAGATTTGAACTCGATCGGATCTCTATTGGTGAAGATATTGCCAAAATACCGAAATATTCCAGCAATCAAGATGTACTAGTCAACTGTATTACACTCGACAAAATACCTTTTCAACAGTTTTTAATTTTAGCTAGGCTGTGAATTATTTTATGAATTATATTTTATGCATTCCATAGATTGTGTTAGAATTGTCATTCACATATCTGTCTTTATGAGTTTCATGTTCCTCTATGATCTCTACCTAAACGTTGGACATGTGTATGACATCTGTGACAATCTGCCATGTTAATCTGGGAAGACTTTCATTCTGTTTGAAAAATGATTTAAACCGAAATTTAATGCCTATGGTGGGTCGAGACGAGTTAAATATAGTACAAATGAACATATTTTAAAGAATAGGGATTTACATTGGCTGCATTCCACTCAAATAATTAAATCCAGAAATTTGGAAGAACAAAAGTAAGTTTTCATCAGTTTATTCAGTTAGTTCAGAAGAGGATTAAAAATATATTTACTTTTCAGGAGTAACAAATAAACTTGCTTATCAAAAAAAATTTGTATAGTTACTTAGCACATCAATTCAAGAAAATGTCTATCCCTTTCGTGTCAGCATTCACCCCCCCACCTCACCCCTTCGATGCAACAGAGACAATGAATATTGAAGGTTGTAGGGAGAAAATTAGATTTTCCAATGGAAACCTACAGTTGACGCATAGGTCGTGCTCTAATTATATAAACGTATTTCTATTTTTCCGCAGAAATATTTAGTTTTGATAAGAAACATTACTATTAATAGATAGCCTCGTCGAACATATCCTAACCTTGAAATAATGCAGAGGTTTCATCAACACTAGCTTCTGCTTGAATACTCGTGTTTATAGAACCTATAGGTAGATTGAGACCACAGTGTAGAGTCAGCATAATAGCTCCGAATTCGGCATATTAACAGTACTTAGTATTTTTTATGTGGTATCTCCATTATTGGATTCTCGAAAACAGTAACTGATACTAGGTTAAAAGGACCATGCCACGAAGGTGGATAGAAATGGTCCTATTAAATGGCCACCGCGTTCACCCGACCTCACTCTTACTGAGTATTCGATATGGGGTTTCACCAAGGAAAAAGTGTTCATATTCTAGTTTGAGTTAACTGTAGACTTATTATGAACACTACAAAAGTAACTACACTCGTATCCACTACAGTTTTTTGTCGTCTGACATATGTTTCGCAAACAATGTTTCCATCTTCAACGACGAAGCGTTACTAAACCGTCCAATTGTTGAGAAATTTCGATGAATTGTTCTTGAATTTGAACACTTGAAGGGATTATAATGTATAAGAGAAAAAGTATTTTACTCAGTAATGAGTAATTATCTATTAACTATTAACAACTCATTATTCTTACTAATGGGTGTATGACTAAGGGTATAATGTCAACCCATACTTGAGTGTAGAAATTGATAGCATGCATTGCATTGTTTCCGAAATATAAGTCAGACGACAAAAACTGTAGAGTTGAAAGCTTCAATAAGACGATCGTCCAAGGCTTTAGCCCCCGAATGCTTCAAAATTGCCATAAAAATACCATTTGTATAGCCTAAATGTGTTTGAGGAATGGTGGGCGTCAATCAGCTTATCCAATAGCCCAATTGTCTGTAATTTTATAATTTTTCGATGAAAACGGTCTGTCTTAATCGGTTTGGTTCAACCCACTGATCAAGAATCTGTGGTCAAACTTGATTTTGTCCGGCTGATCTGGCCGACCGGCCGTTGACACGATAACTCTCGAACGAAATGCGCTAGACAGTTGAAATTTTCAGAGTAGGTTTTGGAAGAGAATGATATCGATTAAGTTTGTTATTGTGCAAAATCGGCCTTATGGTTTCGGAGTAACGAAAAAAAATATATTTTTTTCAATCTACAATATTTCAAATTAATTTTTTTTAAGATGCAGTTTCACCATAAGAATCGATTACTATCATTTTCAACTCTAACAAGCTAATACTTTCCGAGATATGATTTTTCAAACTTTTAATTATAAATCGCACTTCTATGTTTTCACATGATGCTGTTATTATCAATCATTATATACTTAATCTGTGTTCATACATTTCATCTTATTTTCCTGTAAGAGATATGTTAAATTTATTTCCGGTGCGTTACTCTAAAATAAAATAGCCCTACTGTTCTAGAAAACAAAGTATGATTGAATGCAAAATGACCAATGAAATAACCTTAGCTATATCGTCCAATTATGATGATTATATGATACTTTTTTGGTGATAATATATTGCACTTGGATAATCCCTATGATGATGGAAATATATACTTAGGTAAATTAATCAAATTAGAATAGAATAATCAGAATATTTTCAGTAAAAAAAACTGAAATATTGGCAAAGTTTCAATTGATATAATATAATTTTCAGAGTAGATTTGAGGAATGAATATCTCGGATAAGTTCGTTATTGGGTAGAATCGGTCTGGTGGTTTCGGATCAATAATTTTTGGCACTCTTGTTTTGAATTACACTTTTTTCGAATTTAATTTCTTGTATGATGCAGTTCTGTCATAAGAAACCATTGATATAATTCCCAACTCTGAGATTATTTGTCAAAGTTTGAACAAGAGCACCAAAGCTCCTGCCCACAGGGATTTCTCTCTTTTTGGCGCTCTAGTTCCTCGGAACTGAGTGCTTATCAATTTGCCCAAATGTCTGTAATTTTCGAATTTTTTGATGAAAATGGTCTTAAACGATTTGGTTCGACTCACTGATCAAGAATCCGTGGTCGAAATTCATTCTGTCCGGCCGTCCGTAGGCACGATAACTCTCGAACGGAATGAGCTAGGCAGTTGAAATTTTCAGAGTAGGTTTGGGAGATAAATATCTCGGCTAAGTTCGATATTGGGCAAAATCGAACAGATGGTTTCGGAGTAACAAAAAAAAATTTTTTTTTACAAGGCAAATTCCAAATTAAATTTTTTTCAATAAGCTGTTTTACCATAAGAATCCAATGATATCATTCTTAACTCTAACAAGCTAATACTTTCGGAGATATGATTTTTCAAAATTTCAATAATAAAACGTATTTCAACGTTGTCACAGAATGATATTATTCTATGTATGAATTGTCATAATGTCAAATGATGTTCCTGATACATGACATCTAATCAATCGAAGAATTGTGAGCGAAGTGAGAAAAATCTCAGTTGTTTGCTCCGAAATTATGTTTTCTCAGAAAATTCTTACATTTCGGAACGGAACATGACGTAAGAGATCTGAGAGTAGTGAGACTGCTATTCATCCATAGACATAGATATAACTCTCGAACGGAATGAGGTAGGTAGTTGAAATTTTCAGAGTAGTTTAGGGAGATGAATATCTCGGTTATGTTCGTTATTGGGCGAAATTGGCCAGATTTAATTTGATTTCTTCCATGGTGCTATTCTCATTCTCATGATTGCTCATTTAATCTTGATAAATAAACTATTATTTGAATTGAATTTCCTTTAGGATACAGGATCATATGAATACATTGATATAATTCCCAACTCTGAGAAACCAATACTTTCGGAGATAGAATTTGTCTGTTTGAACTAGAGCGCCAGAAAGCTCCTGTCCACAGGGCTTGAACCCATTATTTTCTAGACATTTTAGTCCTTCTTCTTAGAGCCTATGATAAGTGCCACCAGAACCTCCGTTGGATCAAATAATTATTCGAAAATTCCACTGAAACATAATAGACGCTTATAGTTATGACATTTGGTATGAAGCAGATCGAATAACCTGAACACAACAACAACCATATCGTTCAACATATCTTCGAAATAACATTGAATTATCCATCAACATCCCAACATTCCAAGGACCATAGCAAGCCACCATCCGGAATCACTCAGAAGATGAGTGGCAAACGGGCGCATTAGCACTTAAATTTCATACCAACAATTCGATCGAGATATCCCAAATTCAGCTGTCAAATTATCAATGGACCTATCAACCCCGCTAAGCACTCTCCGTTTATCCATTCGTTCGTGTCAGTCTATCATTGTTTTCGCTCAATAGAACCAAGACGTAAGATGCAGACTCCCGACCATCAATAACAGTTTCTTCTTTAATTATCCCTGCTGCTTGATCTTCGATTGTTTGTTATAACCGTGGCGTAACAAAATTGAAGATTGACCAGGGAGATAATGGTCAGAGACGACTCGTCGAGAAGAGGGTTACTTTTTCGCATAAAGACCATCCGAAAAATCTTAATGGATATTTATGGGATTTTCTATAATGATAATATCTCAAGAATAAGCGATGATCAAATTAAGTATAATCTTATAGTGGAAATAATTGATGGATATTTAATGAAAGTTAAGTTGAAGTTTATTGTTTCAATAATGGGGTGTTATTTAACGCTGCATAATAAGAATTGAGTGTGTAAATGAGTTTTCTCAAATAATTTCATTGAATTTCAAGGATCAGATGACTGTGTTCTTTTGTTGTTCTACAATAGATTTTAGTAATAGTGTTCTATGTTGAACGCCTGTATCTTTTTACCTGAGGCGAACCTGGAAAAATGGTGAATAAAAAGCCCTGTGGACAGGAGCTTTGGCGCTCTTGTTCAAACTTTGACAAATAATATCTTCGTAGTATTGGTTTCTCAGATTTGGGAATGATATCAATCAATTCTTATAATAGGACTGCATCATGAAATAAATTAAAATTAAAAAACGAACTTATCCGAGATATTCATACCTCAAATAAACTTTGAAAATTATATTATATCAGTTAAAACTTAGCCAACAGTTTTGTTTTCACTGAATATATTAAAACCCAATTCGATAAACTTACCAAATTATATATTTCCATCATCATATGGATTATCCAAGGGCATCATTTTGCATTCAATCATACTTTGTTTATTAGAACAGAAATACATTTGACATGTCTGTTATAGGAGGATAAGATGACATGTATGAACAGTGAACACAGATAGAACAAAGACAGATAGAATTCGCATTCTGTATAAACATAGAAGTACGATGTATTATTGAAATTTTGAAAAATCATATCTTCGAAAGTATTAGGTTTTAGACTTGAAAATAATATCAATGGATTCTTATGATGAAACTGCATCTTAAAAAAATTGTATTCAAAATTTGTAATGAAAAAAAAATTTCTTTTCGTTACTCCGAAACAATCCGGCCAATTCTGGCCAATAACGAACTCAACCGAGATATTTATCTCCCAAACCTACACTGAAAATTTCAACTGTCTCGCTAATTCTGTTCAGGAGTTATCGTGTTAACGGCCGGCCGGACGGCCCTTACAGAAGATTTCGACCACGGATTCTTGATCAGTGAGTCGAACCAAATCGTTTAAGACCACTTTCAGCAAAAATTCAAACATTTGGGCAAATTGATAAGCACTCTGTTCCGAGGAACAAGAGCACCAATGAGTTATATTTGATTGCTTCTGTCTTTATCGAATGTATAACCCGAAGAATTTCCGATGTTAAATAAACTAATTTGTGAAAGTTTGAAATTTGTAAAATTAATTATAAATTTACCGTGGTAAATTCGAGAGTGTCCAATACAGGAGAACAGACAATAGAATTCACCATGGTAAATTCGATTAAGAGTGTCCAATACAGGAGAATGGACAATAGAACATACGCGCAAAAGCTCCAGACTTCACGTCAGTGCTTGACCAATTTTTTCTAATTTTATAGTCATATGATCCATCACGAAATTTTGTATAAATATTCGTGTTGGTATTTTTCAAATAACCAATTTTCTTGAAATTATACAAAAATGGTCATTTGGTGCCGAGTATTTATCCACTGGTGTTCTAGTATTTATAATACACAGGATGGTCCAACGAAGATTTAACACCTCGATTTTCCGACTCTAAAATGAAAATGTGTAAAATCGCTCGGATCTCTTAATTTCTGATTCTAGGAGGAAGAACTTTTTCGCTCTTTTCATCCCCGTAACTTCAACCCCCTAACGGGGGTGAGTACAACCCCTTGATTATGAACAGGGATGAGGGATGTTGGGATAACTAATTTTGAAGATCGTATCGAGTACTATCTGACCCTAAAATTTCGTTTCAAAATATCCATCAATAATGAAATGGCCGCGAAAATAATGAAGGAGGCAATGTGGAATTTATCTCGAGCACATTATTCGTATACAACAAAGGTATGTAGCAGTTATGTTGTGTTTTTGTTCAAAAAAGTGTTAATTTCTTGTCTAGAAAGTAGGCGGACCATGTTGTTGATTTACCTTAGTCTATCGTGAATTTTTAAGAACGTTACAAGTGAGTCAAGCGATTGTAAATTTGTAGAAGAATTAAAATGGTATACTCCACAGAAGATAGAGTGAAAAAAGGGGGTGCATGAAAGAGACGAAGCGAGGGACGTGGCTGTCTTAGGTCATGTAGCAATGGATCTGACCTTGAATACTAGGAAATTGTCCGAAGTATCGGGTGTTTTACGCACAACAATCAAGAGAATCCTGAAACAACATAAATTTACATCCTTATAAGATACGATTGGTTCAGGAACTGAATGAGGAGGATCCCGATCGTCGACTCTAGCTCTGTGATGAAGTCAGTGAAATGAATAACGGTAATCAAAACTACTTGTTCGATATATGTTTTTCATTTTACCTTAACGGCATTGTAAACCGGCATAACTGTTGGTATTGGTCAGATGAAAACCCAAGATTATTTTGCGAGGTGCATTCTCAAGGTCCCCAAAAATTAAATGTTTGGGCGGATATTTATGGAAATCACATAATCGGCCCTTTTTTGATACCCGGTAATCTCACTGGCCAAATTTATTCGGATCTATTGGAGAACGCTATTAAGCCAGCCCTCGTTCAAGTATTGGAGAATGCAGAAGACCAAAAACGATCATTTTCCAACAAGATGGCGCACCACCTCATTTCGTTCAACCGGTGCGTCTGCTCTTAGATGACATTTTTCCTCACGCCTGCATTGGAAGATGAGTGGCCACCCCGATCACCAGATCCGGCTCCACTGGACTTTTTTTTCTATGGGATCACCTGCAATCCAAGATTCACGCTTCCCAGCCTGAGTCACTGGATAGGTTGCGAACTCGGATCATTAACGAATGCCATCAAATTACGCCAGAAATCTTGAGTAATGTACGTGAACGTTTTCAGCAAAACCTATAGTACCTACTGAATGGAAGTGAATGGTGCCAATTTACGAGTGATTTTCCACATTTTCATTTTAAAGTCGGAAAACCGAGATGTTCAGTTTTCGTTGGACCACACTGTCATGTCATTTTCAAGCTTGATGCAATTTCATTATGAGTATTTCCAAGTAACATAGCTTCTTCGTGCGAGCCGCCACTGATGTAGGTAATGAGCATTCCAAATTGAAAGATGGCTTTGGCTACCAACAACGTTCAAGTAGCTTCGACGATCAATGCATATTATTACAATTCTAGAATGAAGGTTTAATGAGTTTGTTCTATCTAGACGAGAAATATCTGATAATCATCATGGTGTAGAATAGTAGCCGTAGTAGCTGACATTAATCTTTTAATTGATACTGTTTGACACGTAACAGAGGTAGTCTAATGTCCTTAGAAGGTTACAGAGGTCTTATCTTCGAATTCCACATACTTTGTTCTACGTAAAATGTTGGAACGGTGCTTCGATTTATTTGGTGTAGTTATGTGCATTTTTTAATCGTTACTCTATTTGTGGCTTCTGCATTCTTTGAGACTTTATTTCAGTTATTTATCACATATGATAACTGATAACATTACGAAATTATTCCGTATTGTTATTACTCGTTGTATTCTGAGCATGAATCATCACAAGCAAATGGATTTGTTGATTTCAATTTAGTTCAAAGAGACACCACATTAGATTCAAAAGAATATATTAAATTGTGATATTTTTGGCTTGACTCACTGATTGAAAATCCGTGCTCAAAATCGATTCTGTCCGCCGGCCATTAACGCGATAACTCTCGAACGGAATGAGCTAGGCAGTTGAAATTTTCAGAGTAGGTTTCGGAGATATAGATCTCGGTTGAGTTCATTATTGGGCAAAATCGGCAAGATGGTTTCGGAGCAAGGAAAAAAAATTTTTTTTCCTTGCAGTTGCAGATGCAGTTTCACCATAAGAATCTATTGATATCATTTTGATCTCTAACAAGCTGATACTTTCGGAGATTTGATTTTTCGGAATTTCAATAATGACTCGTACTTCTGTTTTCACAGAATGCTGTACTTGATTATTCATTCTCTGAATTATTATATGATCAGTGTTCTTACATTTCATTTTATTTTCCTATGAGAGATAAATGTCAAGATTATTTCTGATTCGTTATTCTTCATATAAAATAAACCTCTTGTTCTATAAAACAATGTAGGATTGAATGCAAAATGACCAATGAAATAACCTCAGCTATCGTAAAATTATGAGGATGATATGAATATTATAATTTTAAGGTGATAATATAATGCTCGTGGATAATCCATATGATGATGGAAATATATTCTTTGGTAAGATACATAATCAAATGGGTTCCGAATATCTCCATTTAAAACAAAACTGCATTATTGTCTAAGTTTTACTTGGTATAATATAAATTTCAGAGTAGATTTGAGGAATGAATATCTCGGATAAGTTTGTTATTGGGCAGAATCGGTCTGTTTGAATTTAATTTCTTTCATGATGCAGATTTATCGTAAGAATCCATTTATATCATTTCTAGAGACCAATAATTTCGGAGATTTGATTTGCCAAAGTTTGAACAAGAGCGCCAAAGCTCCTGTCCACAGGGTTTGAAGCAATTTTTTTATATTACGTACCATAGAGCGGTGTGACTTTGCCCTACTTTGCATAGTTTTGTTGTTGTAACTTTTTTATTTTTACGTA
Source organism: Halyzia sedecimguttata (assembly GCA_937662695.2). Lineage (NCBI taxonomy): Eukaryota > Metazoa > Arthropoda > Insecta > Coleoptera > Coccinellidae > Halyzia > Halyzia sedecimguttata. The sequence continues at coordinate 98,458,373 of OW569413.2, read as the reverse complement.
AAATGAGTCCTTTGTGAAGTATGTATAATTTCAACCTTTTAGCTATCTACTGCTGTTGTTAGAAACATAGGAAAAGGTGCGCAACATGTTCATTTTAATTTTTTAAAATTTGGCAAAGTCACCCGCCAATGCTTTTAAAATCCGTTTGTTCGCAATTTTATTGAGTGTTTGCCACAAAAAAATTTGTTTAAAAAATGTATTAAAGACAAGGTTGCTATTAGACCCGAATAAAACAACAAATTATAGGAAAATTTAATAAATTTTTCTTTATAAAACAAAAAATTCGTTGATAATATTCTTGAATATCGTGTATTTCTAGATCGATCGATGCATAATATCAGAAATATATTGGTAATTATAGTGGAAACTCTTCATATTCAATTGTTTTCTGTGGGTGTTGAAAAGAGTCGAGTCGTATATAAAACTTCATACAAAAAACTTAACGAGACTCTCGTGTTGCGCTGTATGTGGTCTCGGTATCGTCTATTCGAAACCGTCTCGTCTCGTCTCGTCTCGCTTTTACTAGACGAGAACGAGACGAGACGAGAAAAATCTCGCTCTCGCGTGAACCCCTAGATATGCTGGAACTTTGAAGCCTGATATATTGAAATCAAAGCCAAATATCCAAAAATGGTATTCTACATTATTTATCAAGACTATCAACCTGTGTACGATTTGAATCACCCTGTTATTCGAATTTGTGTAAACCACAGATCCTTCGTTGCTCCGATCCTTAGGTTTTAGGGACCAAGCAAGGAGCAAGGCAGAAGTGAAGACATCATAAAAAAGCGAGATCGTAAGACGTAGGTGGGATCGGGCCACGCTCATTAGACAAAAATCGAAGCATAGCCGGCTATATTAAGAAACCCGCGCGTCTGTGTTCCATTGTCACAGCTAATACCCGTATCCTTGCATTGTGTTCGATGCGCGACACGCCGAACGCGCGGAATAGCACAATGATGTCAGTTCACACTTATCCCGCGCCCGGCCATTGTTGTTCAAAAGTGGAAATCCGGGGGTCTCCACACACGCACGGCCGCCTTATATTCCGCAAAAAATGTGTAGGAATACATCCAGTGGAATTCCTTCGATTATTCATCTGATTTATGAAGACTAGGGGAATAAGTCGAGTCGGAGAGGATCGCCATGATGTACCTGTTGTAGTTGGTGTTTGCCCTTGGTCTTTATGTTTTCGTCTTGGTGAAGGCACATGCTCTCGACTAGTTTAGTCATTTATGTTTTGTGTGGTACCTTGTGGTTCTATGAATGGTCGTGTATTTAACGAGTTTCATACTTTGCACACCGTGTTTCAAGGATTGTTTCCTTTTTCCGTCAATGAGGAACCATATACTGGGAACACTAGGAACGAGACGAGCGATGTATAGCTGCTGAGGTGAATCGATATTGGAATCATTCGTCGAGAAAAAATATAAAAGCCTTGAGGTGTCGGTATAGCAGTTAATGGTATTCAAGGAACACTCATGATTCATTACCATTTTGGGAATAAGCCCGATATAATATACTTATAAGATGGTAATTTTGCGGGCATACCATAGGGAACATTAGGCTATAATTTTGCCCAAATGTCTAATTTTTCGCCAAAAATGGTCTCAAACGATTAGGGTCAACTCGCTGTTGAAGAATTCGCGGTCCTGCTGTTCGTGCTATTGAACGGAAAAAGCTAGCGACTTCAAATTTTCAGGGTGCCTCTAAATGCAACGGTTAAATTCGTTATTAAACATAATCGGTCAAAGGACCTATACTATAGTTAAACCCAGCTGAAGTTCTGTCATTATTTCCCCAATAACTCAAAAAATACAGTATTGCACAAATTGAAAATTGGTTGTTAGTTATAGAAATCCGACCCACCAATTCGTGCAAAATTTCGTGAGGATTTGATAGCTAGAAAAAAAATATCTTCAAAAATTTTATTATCATTTCAGAATATATGTGTCAGGTTTCGCTGAAATTCTGCACAAACCTTCAAGCAGCCAATCTACAATAGTTTACCAGTATTTAGCTCGAAAGGTTTTGTACTCTTTGAATTATTTCATTTTAAAATTTCAATTCGGTTGATGCTCAATGAACTCTTTTACGTCATAACTCTTCCTTTATTTTTAGTCAACTTCATGCAGTATATCGTGAGGCGTAAATATACAATAAAAGATGTGCGCAAAAGCTAACTTCACGTCAGTGCTTTTTAAGAATGTCTTTTAGTTCAAATTTTACCAAAGCTCCAATGAATATATGAATTCTGATATCCATAATCAAGTGATATTGAGTATATAATATGATGAGTAAACCAGCAACAATCATTTGTAGATCAATTTAATTCTTTCCAGGAAGAATTTCACCGATGTCGGACGAATGGTTTCTGATACATAAAATTATTTTCAATCCTGAAAAAAAAGTGTCTTTCAAAAAATCAAGAGTACCAAAAATAAAATTGGTTGAAACACTGACGTGAAGTCAGAAGCTTTTGCAGGTATGTTCTCTTGTCCATTCTCCTATATTGGCACTCTTAATCGAATTTACCATGGTGAATTCCATTGTCTGTTCTCCTGTATTGGACACTCTTAATCGAATTTACCATGGTAAACACACAAGGCTGCTCGGATCTCCAACTATATAGATCCGATCATGTTCAAACTTGGAACATCAAACTTGGTAGTAGAGTTAGGTTCTGAAGGCCTTTTGCAAAATTTCAGCGATGTCGGACGAATAGTTTCTGATATATAGGATTATTTTCAATAATTTTCTATGAATTTTAAAATCTTCTAGTGATACGATCCTCACGAAATTTTGCAAGAATTTTTGCGTAGAAATTCTACAACTAATGACCATGCTTGAATTGGATCGGTTCTGTATTTTTCGAGTTATTGAGAAAATAACAGCCAAATTTCAGATGGGTATAACTCCAAAACCGTTTTGCCGCTTATGTCTATAAACAAGATGCAGTTGCACCATAAGAATCCATTAATGTCATTTCAACTCTAACAAGCTTTCGGAGATATGATTTTTGGAAATTTCAATAATACATCGTACTTCTATGTTTTCACAGAGTGCGAATTCTATCTGTATGTGTTCTATCTGTGTTCACTGTTCATTCATGTCATGTTATCTACCTATTAGATAGGTCATATTTATTTCTGTTCTAGTTTGTTTATATAATTCGTACTTAGAAAATATATGTTGGAAAACAAGGTTCCGCATCTTGAATTTGTGTATATATACCAGACTGTTTTGATACCAAAAATGATATTGACTTGTTGCATATTGAATAATTTATGTGCACATATTGGGGATGATGTTTCAGAATATTTAGAATTGGATATTGGATAATGATTTAGTTTATGAAGGCAATAGGAAAGTACAACATAATGGAATCATTAAAAAAAATTACTGTTCGTTGACCACCGAGATTAATATTACCTTTCACTTCCTTCAGTAGTTAGACATATTCCTATATGTATATACAGTATTGCCATAATGTTGCCAGTAAAAAAAATGCTGAAATATTGATCTACATTTGTGTATCAAATATTCTTACTTGAGTTAAGGTGAATGAATGCGTTAGTGGTATGAATTATTAAATTATGAATAGAGGATTGTATTTTATTAATATTTTTGAACTATTGAAATAATTGGTCTGCCTATACCAGTACAAATATCAGGAATAAATGGACAATCTTTTATGATTGTCTGCAGCCTTGCTCTAGACATTCCGATAATACTTTTCTTTGGTATTTCGAGTTGTGGAAACTATGCACCGAGTTACAACAACCCATTCCACGAGGTTAAGTCATTGCAGATTGCTCATTTAATCTTGATAAATAAACTGTTATTTGAATTTAATTCCTTTTGTGGTGCAGTTTTATCATAAGAATCCATTGATATCATTCGCAACTCTGAGAAACAAATACTCGCGGAGATTTGGTTTGTCAAAAATTGAATGAGATTGACAAAGCTCCTGCCATGGGGCTTTGCCCCTTTTTTGGCGCTTTAGTTCCTCGGAACTGATTGCTTATCAATTTGCCCAAATGTCTGTAATTTTCGAATTTTTCGATGAAAATGGACTAAAACGATTTGGTTCGACTCACTGATCAAGAATCCGTGGTCAAAATTCATTCTGTCCGGCCGGCCGGCTGGCCGTAGGCACGATAACTCTCGAACGGAATGAGCTAGACAGTTGAAATTTTCAGAGTGGGTTTGGGAGATAAATATCTCGGCTAAGTTCGTTATTGGGCAAAATCGGACAGATGGTTTCGGAGTAACAAAAAAAAAATTTTTTTTTCACAAAACAAATTCCAAATTAAATCTTTTCCAATAAGCAGTTTTACCAGAAGAATACAACGATATCATTTTTAACTCTAACAACCTAATACTTTCGGAGATATGATTTTTCAAAATTTCAATAATAAATCGTATTTCACAGAGTGATATAATTATTCTATGTATGAATTGTCATAATGTCAACTTTTTTTCCTGAGACATGACTTTATCCAATCAATCGAAGAATTATGAGAATAAAGTGTATTCCGAAATGTGAGCGAAGTGAGAAAAATCTGAGTTGTTTGCTCCAAAATTAGTTTTTCTCAGAAAAGTCTTACATTTCGGAGCGGAACATGAAGAATTTTAGTGATGCAACGGGGACCTCACCCAAAAATGTTTGAAAATATTACGTAAATATTGAAAGCATAATTCTGTAGTTCGAGAGAGGAGAAAATTTGGTGAACGTAGATCAGGAAATTTTTGATCGATTACAAGGTAATTTTTCATTATTACTCTTCTTTCATACATGTTTTATGGAATATCTACTATTTGTAGGTACCTGTTTTGGGCAATTGTCATACGAAAATTGTTGGCGCTCTAGTTCCTCGGAACTGAGTGCTTATCAATTTGCCCAAATGTCTGTAATTTTCAAATTTTTGGCTGATAATGGTCTCAAACGATTTGGTTCGACTCACTGATCAAGAATCCGAGGTCGAAATCGATTCTCTCCGGCCGGCCGTAGGCACGATAACTCTCGAACGAAAGGAGTTAGTGGATTGAAATTTGCAAGGTGGGTTTGGAGCGTAAATATCTCGGACGAGCTCGTTAATGGGCGGAATCCATCAAGCGGTTTCGGAGTTATGACCGATTTCAGTAAAAATATTTTTTATGAATATTTCCGAAACCGATCACTCGATCTATCTGAAATTTAGCATCAAATTGTAGAATCATAACCTTTATATGCATGTGAAGTTTTGTATTGACCAGATTACCGCAAAGTGTCAAAAATAAAAAAACTTTTTCCACAATAACTCTCGAACGGAATGAGCTAGGTAGTCGAAATTTTCAGAGTAGGTTAGGGAGATGAATATCTTTGTTGAGTTCGTTATTGGGCAAAATTGACCAGATTTTATTTGATTTCTTCCATGGTCAGTTCTCATTCTCAGATTGTTCATTTAATCTTGATAAATAAACTATTATTTGAATTGAATTTCCTTTATGATGCAGTTCTATCATAAGAATACATTGATATAATTCCCAACTCTAAGAAACCAATACTTTCGAAGATATAATTTGTCTGTTTGAACTAGAGCTCCAGAAAGCTCCTGTCCACAGGGCTTGAACCCATTTTTTTCTAGTAATACGATCCCCATGAAATTCTGAAAAATTTTCAATTTGATCGGATACATACGGTTTGGCCGTTTGGTCGGATGAGCAATCTACCCTGAAAATTTCAAGTCGCCATCCTGACCCCCCCTCAAGTCTTCCCGTTCGAAAGTTATCGTGGCAAGTCGCCCAAGGCTGCTCGGCAAAATATCCGTCGTAAACCTTCCCCCACACAGAAATGCCTGATGTTGAAATTTTGACCTACTATAGATAGAGGTAGACTTATTCACGTTGTATATTTGCGTGGATATTTTATTGGATGTCCCCCTTTAAGACACCGCGACGTCCTCAGTGCGGTAGCGGGCGGCCATTTTCGGTTTATCACGTAGCAATTAGGTACACGTAGTCTACCTAAGTTGGCTATGCTATTGGTGTCGCGGTATCATACTTAGCCCGCTTCGATACCCTTATCAGCCGCCATTTCGTGAAATTCAGTTAACAGTTAACGGGCCTACTGGCGGGTCTTATCGACAGACAAGGCGACAAACGCTTTATTTTATTTATTTGAGTCGCCACGCGGGCTCATAACAACGACCTTAATTTGCGGGTGGAATGAATCAACGAAAGTGAAACGGTGTAACTGTTGATAGTGTTTCTGATAACTGCCGTATTTTATCAACACTTTATACATTCTTTATACGCGGTCAACTGCGTAGAACTGGCAATATACGAGGATAGCTCACGAAAAATCGTCCCTAACATAAACTAGTGACCGACCGAAAGTTCGGTTTCGGTTTCGGCCAGTTTCGGCCAAGAAATCTAGTTTCGGCCTTAGTTTCGGTTTCGGCCCAAAATGGCCGAAACTTTCGGCCGGGCCGAAACTTGAATGTTCGTGAATTATCCTGGTCGTTTGTTCAGGAGTTATAAGTAGGTATACATAATTGTCGTACGAGTTATTGTGATCTATCTTTGTTATCACTGAGAATTCATGAGAATTCACTTTAATGATTATTAATTAGATTACATAGGGTGATTCCAAATAAGACGTGAAACTTGGAGTATGACTCATTAGCTGTTGTTTAATCCATATTTATTAATAACCGAAAACCCGGTTCTGGAGATCGGATGATTTTTAAAAGATTTCTGAACTTATAGTACATATTTCGTCAATTTTTTCTACGTTGACCAAATTTGGTGATAATTTTGGTTTATTTTCATCAGAAAAGAATATGATATGTACGAAAAAAGCAAAACTATGTTGTATAAGAGGTTGAAAAAGAATTAGTGTGATTTGAAATGTGGTGTATGAATAAATGAAAAATCAATTTCTAATATCAATTTGTCTGCAACTTTCGAATTTCACAATTTTGTATGCCAAAATTATTTTAAAAACTTGCCAAATTCCTTCTTCACTCTCTAAAAGATTTCGTTAGATTGCTTAACTAGTTTCGTTTCAGCAGATTTTTTTTAAGCAACCTTTTGAATGTCCGGCATTCAAAATAGTGAATGTGTATCAAAAGACAGCGTGAGTAAATTTTAGGCGGAAAATAACAACTGAAGACATCAGAAAGACGGCACGTGCTAGCCTATGGAATGGTGGAACATAATTTATGAATACATTTTCTAATGTAATTTCGAGCTTAGTTGCAACAAAAAAATATTGAATTCGTTATTTTCCTCTTTTTGCTTCTTATATCCCCTTTCAAATCATACTAATTCTTTTTCAACAGAACCAGCCCTCAAATATCTCGGAAACTGTTGATTTTTGGTCATCAATAAAAATGGCTCAAACCACAGCAAATGATCCATACTAACACCTCCTCTAAGGTTCACGTCTGATTTGGAATCACCCTGTATAATTCGACTGATTATTTTGAAAACTTGGTAATACCCTAATAATAAATAAAGATCTCAAAAAAAAATTCATTTTGTTTTATTTAACACTCCTTAACTATTTTTATGTATATGCGAATAAAATTGTAAAAAATACAGTAGATTTCGGTATGAAATATAAAGTTTCGGTTTCGGTTTCGGTTTTGGCCGAAACTGAGACCCTGGCCGAAAGTTCGGTTTCGGTTTCGGTTTCGGCTGAAATACCACTTTCGGTCGGACACTAACATATACTTACTGACAAAGAAACTGCAACACCCAGAAGGAGCTGTTTAAATTTTAATTTTTCTTTGGTTAAACATAGAAAGTATAGCAAGGAGTAAATGATTAAAATTTGGAGAAAAAAATCGTGAAGGTTTTTTCATGTAAACATTTTTTGTTACTTACATATTGTAGTCGTTTTTTGCAATTTTTTCAAATTTTACAACAAACCAGCTATTCAAGGAGATCCAAAGTCAATGTTTAGTTGTTGTTAAAATGCCCAGAGCACGTGTACGCGGAATTTATCGCCAGCTAAGTGAATTTGAGAGAGGTCGAATTATAGGTCTACGGGAGGCGGGGTTGTCATTTCGAGAAATCGCTAACCGTACGAACAGAAATCCAACTACTGTTATGAGATGTTGTTAAGCGTGGTTTGATAATGCCCAAAATCAAAGAAGAGTAGGCACCGGACATCGAAGGGGTACAAATGAAGTTCAAGATCGACGTCTAAGACTTATGGCTATTAGATACCGATTTGCGACAACTCGGTCCTTGGCTGACGAGAGGTTAGGAGAACCAGGCCATCCTGTAACTGTCCGAACGGTTCAACGCCGGATAAGGTCTTTTGAACTGCAGCATTATCGACCCCATCTTGTGTTACCTCTGACGGTTGAGCATGGCCGGCAACGAATACAGTGGTGCAGAGAACGTCAACATTGGAATGTGGAATGGCATCAGGTCGTCTTTTCTTATGAATCTCGATTCTCCTTGGGTGCACATGATGGCCGAAGAAGGGTTAGACGACGTCGGGGAGAGAGACGTGAACCGCAGTTTAATATTGAGCGTCATGTACACATCAAATTCAAATTTTGAATAGGGTACAACCCCTAATTTTTCAGATAGGAAGTATGGACTTGTGATACATCGTTTGAAAGGTGGCGTCATTCTCTATTCTTGGAGTTTGAGTTGGCGTTGAAGTTGGCGTTGTGGTTGGCGTTGAAGTGATTTGTGCCTCAAACAAAGCATTAAATAAATAGCTACCTTGGATGGATTCTCATAATGTATTTGTCCGAAATGTTCATACAGGGTGTTTTTCTTTTAACGTCAATTGCAACTTGCTGTTTTTCACGCCAATCGTACAATTTCATTCATTTGTGTTAAAAAATATACTGTCGAGGCATACATCATCATACATGAAAATAAACCATTACTATACTGGGTGTTCTTTATATCACGGCACAATTGTACACAATTGAAGGGATTTGTGCCACAAACAAAGCATTAACTGAATTGGTACCTTGGATGGATTCTCATAATGTAACAATTTTGTTTTTCCTTTGATGTGTGGACATGGCGCATGGACAATTATACGTTGCGTGTTCGGGCGTCGGAAAACCGTCATCTTTGTTTATTTGCCCATCAAAAAACAAAACAAAGAATATAGTTTATCAGAAAGCTTTAAATTGATTAAGAGACTTTATAAATAGCCAGTATTTCAGGAAAACTCTGTTTTGTAAGTAAGCAACATCATGTGCATTTAATCGAAAATAATAATAAAACTTCATTCATACCGAGCATTATTTTTATTAAGTTAGGCGGTACGAAGTTCGCCGGGCCAGCTATTATAGCTGGCCCGGCAGTAACTGACATTTTCATCATAAACGAGATATTAGCGCAACCGGCCTAAGCAGTAACTTTCCCAACTATTACACTGGGTTTGGTGATCCTATCTCATCAACTAACGCCAAAACAAACTCTGGCAAACAGCAGTAACTACAAGGTCAGCTGTTAATGGTATGGTAAATAGCAGTAACTAACATATTTCCTATAGCAAAAATTGTATTCAATAATGAAATAACAGATATTTAGTAGTAATTCTTAATCCTTGTCCGAATAAAATTGAATTAAAGATAAGAAAAAAAACACCCAAAAACTTAAACTGCGATTATCTCAGAATCATAGTATTTGCAGTTACTGCCTTTTACCTTATTACGGCAGTATAGTACATTATAAAATTCCCTGAAATATTCCCAAATCTTATTATAATAATACTAAACTGATTTGCCTTCAAGAAGTGATAGGAAGAAAATGAAAAAAAAAACATAACATTGTGTTTTCCGGATGGTATCATGAAACACGTAAAACACTTTCTGTGGCAATGTAAATTTCTTTAGAACGCGTTCGTAAATTGTTTTGTGCTGATGAGTTGTAGTTTATAAAATGTCTAATTTGTATTTGAATATCATTAACTTCAACTTTGAGTAATGGTTCGATTAACGGAAATGTACAAAATAACAATTATACAAATGAGTGGTTACGGATATAACAGCCGAACACAAAAAGAAGTAAGTCTCTTGTTTAGTGATAAATTTTCGAATTTGCCACCTATAACACAAGGACAATAAATAAAATAAAGAAGCAGTTTGATTAGTTTGGGCATGTAAGACAGATTAAAAAGCAGCTGATAATACATTTAGTTGTAGAATGCCGGATTGCAAAGTGCCAAATTGTGATGATCTGACTAGAAAAACATTATTTTTTCTTTAAATTATTCAGTTTTATTTAATACTTGAATTGAGTTGATGTAAAATTTCACGTCTTCATCACGCATCCTTTATTCATACTCAACCTCATGCTATATTTCGTCAGGGTGTTTGTGGCGTGAATATGCAATAGAACATGCGCTCAAAAGCTTCTGACTTCACGTCAGTGCTTTTTAAGTATTTTTCATGGAAATGTACTGAACGAGAAACTCCGTAGTCTGACGGAATTTTAAATCGATTTTTGACTTCTGCACGTTCCAAATCGTAATTTTTTTCAGCGACTGGATTACAAATTTAAACTGAATAATAACATAACTAAATTACAAATCTAGGTAAATTATTAATTTATGTACTCGTGTGGTTATAGATTAATTCCCGACACAAGGAAATATATAGTATTATAGCAACATGACAATACCGTTAAAGCATTTCGAAGAATTCGGACAGGAGTGGTAAGAGAGCCGACACAATGAACTCCACCCAAGACCTAAATACGGCAGGATATGTTGTTCAATGTGTTTCGCAAACTTGTCATTCTCACTAGTATTAAAATGGGAAATGAGACGTAACATTTAAAATTCGAATAACAAAAAAATTATAAGCGCATGTTCTATTGTCTATTTACGCCTCACCCTCACGATATGTACTGCAAGAACCTTCAAGCTATCTTTTTTCAACGGAGTACTAGATTTCAATTCGATCAGTTCTGTATTTTCGGAAATGTTTGGAAGATAAAATGCGGATGGAAGGTTCATGCGGTATTTACGCAGAATCTGACGGATAGTTTTTGAAATATAATTTTTTTGCATCCGCATCCGGATTCTATAACAATTATCAAGTTTCATTTCCATCGGATATGTATATTTTGGCGCTCTTGTTCCTCGGAACAGAGTGCTTATCAATTTGCCCAAATGTCTGTAGTTTTCGAATTTTTGGCTGAAAATGGTCTTGAACGATTTGGCTTGACTCACTGATCAAGAATCCGTGGTCGAAATCGATTATGTCCGGCCGGCCGTCCGTCCGGCCGTTAACACGATAAGTCTCGAACGGAATGAGCTAGACAGTTGAAATTTTCAAGGTAGGTTTGAGAGATAAATATCTCAGTTAAGTTTGTAATTGAGCAAAATCGATATATTCACGAAACTCTTCACCCATACTACAGAAAAAGTAAACATTTCCAATCAGTCTAGGAATCATGGAATTCGGTGGACTAATCTTCTAAAAATGATATGTCACATCAATCTATATTTGCGGAACCCTCGGCGCAAGGCTGTGTCAGTATAGCATAGTAATGTTACGCAAAGTATACGGCGTAACTCAATAATTATGGAATTCTGTCGAGAAGAATTTTAGAAAAGTGGTACATACGTCTTTGCAAGCTCCATATACAGGACCCTCATCAACATTCACGTTATGAAATCCTTTCTTGGCTCAGATATTATCAGGGAAACATATGGAAATACAAACTAATTTAAAACTAGTTGGAAAAGTACTATGGCTAGCTTTGGAGCGCAAAAATATATCTATGAATAATTTCTATAAGTTTAGCCAAGTGATAAACTTATCATTATTAACTACAGTTTGCGACTAAAGGAACTGAAGATATTGATGTAAGTAACGAAGTCGGCAGCCTTGTAGTACATTCAGTACAACCCGTATGCAAAACACAGCAAAACATAAGTGTTAAGAAATCCGCTAATCAATACATGTAAATTAATTATTTCTAAAAGCTGTCATGCTAATATCCCCCAATGATGATTTGTAATTACTACTATTTTATAGGCAGTAAGTATAAGTGCTTGTTCGCATGTAAGTTGAGCCAATTATTTTCGATAGGAATTTTCTCAAACTGCTGAAATTACCACCATTATTCCTGAAATTTGACCACATTGGATGATGGAGAAAGTATTTTTACATTTTATGAATGCTAGTTGCTTTTACTTTATGCAAATCAGATCTAAACTAAACATGTCATGGTATACTGACACTGATTTATTTTAGTACCTAATGTAGAAGTAGTAGTGATTTTGATAATGAAATATTTGTCATCAGAAGGCGAAATTCGCATAACTAATTTTGATGACTGTTTGGATGATTAATTTTACATGAGGTATCGGTTAAGAAAAGAATATAAATTTGAATCTTTTTGAGCACAGCAGAGTCAGAGACAGAATTTCACTGAAGAAATATTTAACTAATGAATATATTTTCATGTAGTATATTAAACAAATAGTTGTATTTTTCCTCGGACTTCTTGAAAAATTAGGAATAATATTGAAGAGAAATAAAAGATCAAGGATCTCCAATGTTTATTTACCTCTTAATTTCAATATGTATATCTATTTTTGGCACTCTTGTTCCTCGGAGCAGATTGCTCATCAATTTGCTCAAATGTCTGTAATTTTCGAATTTTTGGCTGAAAATGGTCTCAAACGTTTTGGTTCGACACAATGATCAAGAATTCGTGGTCAAAATGGATTCTGTCCGACCGTCCGGCCGGCCGGCCCTTAACACGATACCTCTGGAACGGAATGAGCTAGACAGTTGAAAATTAATGCACAGAAGCCAAATTGCAAAAGTGGGAAAGCCCTGTGGACAGGAGCTTTGGCGCTCTTGTTCAAACTTTGACAAATCATATCTCCGAAAGTATTGCTTTCTCAGAGTTGGGAATGATATCAATGGATTCTTATTTCATTATATGAAGCAGTTCTATCATAAGAATCTTTTGATATCATTCCCAACTCTGAGAAGCCAATACTTTCCGAAATATGATTTGTTAAAATTTAAACAAGAGTACCAAAGCTCCTGGCCACAGGGCTTTCTCACGTTTATTTTAATAGTGCTGAGCTGACGGTTTGATACATGTTGTGGAATATCTTGAGAAGCGTATGAAATAAAGAAAAATCCTACGGCACAGAATAGCACAATTCAGCACAATTTGTTTTTTCTAAAATCCAAAAGTGCTTGGCCAACTTCACACACTTCCTTCAGAAAATCTCATGAACTCTCAATCGAATGTGCGAAATTCATATCTGAAACTAAACTATTGCATTTATTGAATTTATTATCTTTTCGCACTTTTCGTTAAATGGTGAATGCTGATGATCCTTATATGTAAATTTTCTGTTTCATCTGACAATTCTAACAATTGATAAAAATAAATAATTATTGAACAAAATTTAATTTTTAGTTAGTGTATTACTATAATTAAGTAAAGAAACTTTTGGAACTGAACTTGAACCACAAATATTTGTATTGAAGAATGCAAAGCACCGCTCAAGGTAATAATTGTTGGGATATTAAATCATCATGCGTTAATATAGTTCTCTGTCTAGTTAGTAACGTTGTTAAAAAATATAATAACATATATTAGAGTGAACATAACCCAGTTTAGCAATCTCCAAAACCTCCGTTTTCGCTTCTTTTCCCACCAGAATTAAGGTCGTAAGCATAAATCCGTGCAACGAAGATAAGAATGGAGATTGCTGTATTTCCAAACACGAGGTTGAAGGAATATTTCGTCTTCAATGACTTTGAGGCATAATTGGAACAATGTGTATAACTCAAATTTAGGCAAAAATTTTAATTTATGGTTAGAAAATAACTTCAACGATATCTGATGAATAGTTTCTGAGAATTTGTTTCAATCATTTTAAAATATTTCTAGTGATAAGATCCTCACAAAAATCTGTATAGTTCTTCGTATCAGTCTTTTCCAACTAGCTTAAGAGATTGAATTCGATCAGATCAGTATTTTTCGAGTTATTGGGAAACATAATTTCAGATGGCTATAACTCCGCAACCATTCACCGGATTTTGCTCATTCACGCGCCTTTTTGACTCCAACTCAACCCTGCAAATGTAAACTCTGTAGCTCCTTTCGTCCCAGAGTAATATTGTCTACGGATGGCTGTACAAAATTAAGTTTGATCTTGGATTCTTCATCAATGAGTGGAACCTAAACGTTTGAGACTATTTTCGACCAAAAATTACTGACATTTGGATGATCACTAGGCCTGTTCAGGGGAATATGCGTTCCGAAAACTGCACTCGTCTATTTCCGCATATTTTTTTCGAACTTAATCACACAAAATTACCCACCATATTTAACTTCTCTACGATGAGTAGTCAAGAGAAAATGTTTTATTTCATTTATAACTTTTAAGTACTGAAGGCGGTGGCCTACCGGTCTAGGTTTAACATTTCTATATAGACCACGGTCAAGGGCGTAGCCAGGGGGGGATGGGTTTTGGGGGTTCAAACCCCCCCCGAAATGTTATTTTTCTCTAAAAAAAAAAATTTTGCTGCAGAAAGTGACCCGAAATTAATTCCTATTTCAAAACCACCCCCCGAAATTAATTCCTGGCTACGCCCTTGACCACGGTTGATAATTGTTGCAAGAAAAAAAAAAATAATAGTAGGATGAAAGCCATTGGGAAAGGAAGAGAAGTTAACAAAAATGAAAGGAAATACAATTTACGGGTGATCTGAGCTCGGGAAGTGGAAGGGTGTGAGTTTTGAAGGGTAAAAAAAGTTCATATGGAAAAAAGCAACGTTTGTTCTAAAACTTTTTTCACATATCCTCAAAATGTATTCACCATCAGAAAGTAGAGATGTCAACGAATAAAAAGCCTGCCGACTTTTTTAAAAAAGCCGATATATTGACGAGTGAATTATCGATTGAAAATTAGGGTGCTTTTTTGATATTAAGTCATAATAAGGTGAAAAACTGATTATTTCAAATCAAAAAAATTACAGTGTATTTGGGAGATAAAAAGTTTTCACCAAATTTCGTGAAAAAAAAACTTTACAAAAGATGAAAATAAAGATCAAAAACTGGGTTACTTTAATTTTTCACATAAACTCTGAGGTTATGTGAAAAAATGGGTTCAAGCCCTTCGGACAGGAGCTTTCTGGCGCTCTAGTTCAAACAGACAAATTATATCTCCGAAAGTATTGGTTTCTCAGAGTTGGGAATTATATCAATGAATTCTTATGATAGAACTGCATCACGAAGGAAATTCAATTCAAATAATAGTTTATTTATCAAGATTAAATGAGCAATCGGAGAATGAGAACTGCACCATATGGAAGAAATCAAATTGAAATAGCTGACATGAATTTGACTCTATCTTATAGAACATGATGAGATGTACGAGTATGAACACAGACAATATAATAAAGCTTAGATAGAATAATTATAACATTCTGTGAAAACATAGGAGTAGGTACGATTCATTATTGAAATTTCGAAAAAATCTTATCTCCGAAAGTATTAGCTTGTTGGAGTTGAAAATGACATCAATGAATTTTTATGGTGAAACTGCATGTTAAATAAAATTGGTTCAAGCACTGACGTGAAGTCAGAAGCTTTTGCGCGTATAATCTATTGTCCATTCTTCTGTATTGGACACCCTTAATCGAATTTACCATGGTAAATTATGTTGTCCATTCTCCTGTATTGGACACTCTTAATTCGAATTTACCATGGTAAATTCGAATTAAGTGTCCAATACAGGAGAATGGACAACATAATTTACCATGGTAAATTCGATTAAGGGTGTCCAATACAGAAGAATGGACAATAGAACATACGCGCAGAAGCTTCTGACTTCACGTCAGTGCTTGAACCAATTTTTTTTTTTCGTGATTTTTTAAAAATTTTCTAAGGGTACGGTTCTTAAAATTTTTTTTTTCGTCATTTTTTTCAAATTTTCTAGGGGTACGGTTCTTACAAAATTTTAAACACGTCTTTATGTTGATTTTCTACTACTAGTTACCAAGCTTCAATTCGATCGAATATTTATTTTTTGAGTTATCAAGGAAATAATATTCCAGGTGGGTATAACTCGGAAACCGTTAGACCGATTATGCCCAAAAACGAACTCAACTCTCCCATTCGGATACGCAACCTACCCTGAAAATTGCAAGTCCCTATCTCCTTTCGTTCGAAAGTTATCGAGGCAACGGTCACCCATCTACTGAACTCACACAAGAATGCTCGAATCTCCAACAATATTTAACCGATCGTATTAAAACTTGAAACTTGGCAGAAGAGTTAGGTTATGAAGGCTCTTGCAAAATTTCAACAATTTCAAACGAATAGTTACTGATATATAGAATTTTTTTTTTATTTTCAATGATTTATTAAAAATTTTCTAAATATGCTATCCTCACCAAATTTTGCAAACAATTTTGCGTTTGTATTCTACAACTAATAACCATGTTTGAATTCAATCGGTTCAGTATTTTTCGAGTTAATGAGGAACAAAAAACCAACAAATTTCAGAAAATTTCAGATAGCTATAACTCTAAAACCGTTTAGCCGATTATGCTCATAAACAAACTGAAATGTCGCGTTCTGGTGCACATCCTAACCTGAAAATTTCAAGCCGCTATCTCATTCCGTTCTCAACTTATCGTGACAACAAAAATATTTTTTAATAATTTTTTAAAAATTTTCTAGCCATACGATTCGCACAAAATTTCACAAACGTGCTTAGGTTCATATTCTACAACTACCCACCAAGTTACAGTTCGATCGGATTTATATTGGTTGAAAACAAAAGTATTACTCGGAAACCACTGGGCCGATTATGCCCATTAACGAACTTGTCCGTTGTATTGGGATGCGCCACCTACCCTGAAAATTTCAAGTTGCTAGCTCTTTTCGTTCTCAAGTTATCGTGGCAAAGGCCGGACGGCCGGACGGACAGAATCAAATTTGACCTCGAATTCTTCATTGTGGAGTCGAACTCAATCGTTTGAGACCATTTTCGTAAAAAAATTCGAAAGTTACAGACATTTGGGCAAAACTATAACGCGATGTTCCCCAGAACATACGCGCAAAATTTGAATTTGAAATCTGTTACTTAAAAAAAAAATTTTTCTTCGTTACTCCGAAACCATCTGGCCTATTTTGCCCAATAACGAACTCAACCGAGATATTCATCCCCCTAACCTACTCTGAAAATTTCAACTGCCTAGCTCATTCCGTTCGAGAGTTATTGTAGAATTTTTTTTTTTAATTTTCAAAAATTTTTTTTACACTTTGCGGTAATCTGGTCAATACAAAACTTCACATGCGTATAAAGGTCATGATTCTACAATTTGATGCTAAATTTCAGATAAATCGAGTGGTCGGTTTCAGAAATATTCTTCAAAAATGTTTTTTCTAAAATTGGCCATAACTCCGAAACCGCTCAATGGATTTCGCCCATTAACGAACTCATCCGAGATATTTACGCTCCAAACCCACCTTGCAAATTTCAATCCTCTAACTCCTTTCGTTCGTGAGTTATCATGCCTACGGCCGGCCGGCTGGACCGGCCGGACAGAATCGATTTCGACCTCGGATTCTTGATCAGTGAGTCGAACCAAATCGTTTGATACCATTTTCAGCCAAAAATTCGAATATTACATTTGGGCAAATTGATAAGCACTCAGTTCCGAGGAACTAGAGCACAAAAAAGTGTAAATACAGAAGTTATAGATCTACAACTTTGCTAATTCATTTTTTCCATGGAACTTGTAGTTTTGTCGGTAATAGAAATAGGGTTTTTACCCTTAAAAACTCACCCCTTCCACTTCCCGACCTCAGATCGCCCGTAATTTTTTTCATTGGAATTTTGTTACATTCTCCTGCTTTTCCATTGGGTTTTATCCTACTGTTATTTTGTTCAACTTTGCCATTTTCAAAGGCTTCATTCAGCACTGGTCTAATACGACTGAAGAATAGATCCTGGGTTAAAATCTCGGTTCGCTTGTCCTATGCTTGTTGAGACTTATAGCATTTTATTTCCACAAATCCGTTCAGGAAAAGAAACGAATCCTATATTTTTTTGGGGGGATTAATATACCCCTGTGTAAAATTCGCAGCTCTTGAACTGCACATCTATACTCAATCTTTTCGACGGGTCCTTCCACATACCGGAAAAAGAAACATGGTGTGGAATGCCTTTTCTGACCAGAGGTGATGTGTATCTCCATCAAGATCACAGCCACCGTCGGTCTATCTTGTCTTATGTATATGTGTGATCCATTCGGGCTTCCTCTCTTCGACCAACAATGTAATGTGGTACCCATTGCTGGGTTCTGCCGCTGAATTATGAACGTATACTTACTGGTCTTATCGTTGCTACCTATAATATGTTCTTCCACAATAAGAGGCGCTCTCACGGATGCTCCTGGCTGATCCAAATCGTCAGAGGTGGATCTAGTACTTCACTTTTCTCCTAGTTATTGCGGAAAAGTCGTCCAAATATCTATTTATCACGATTTCATAACTAAACATGGAATCAAACGATTATGCCGGGTGTCCCAGTATACATGTTCTAATTGATTATCTCATCCAATTCAAACGATAAAAAATTGAAAATTTTATGATTTTCAATTTGTTCAAGGAACCTTCAACCCTTTTGGCGCTCTAGTTCCTCGGAACTGAGTGCTTATCAATTTGCCCAAATGTCTGTAATTTTCGAATTTTTCGATAAAAATGGTCTTAAACGATTTGGTTCGACTCACTGATCAATAATCTGAGGTCGAAATCGATTCTGTCCGGCCGTCCGGCCGTCCGTTAACACGATAACTCTCGAACGAAAGGAGTTAGAGGATTGAATTTTGCAAGGTGGGTTTGGAGCATAAATATCTCGGACGAGTTCGTTAATGGGCAAAATCCATCAAGCGGTTTCGGAGTTATGGCCGATTTTTGGTAAAAACATTTTTTATGAATATTTCCGAAACCCATCACTCGATCTATCTGAATTTTAGCAACAGATTGTAGAATCATGACCTTTATACGCATGTGAAGTTTTGTATTGACCCGGTTACCGCAAAGTGTCAAAAAAAATTTTGAAAATTTTTGAAATTTTTTTCTACAATAACTCTCGAACGTAACGAGTAACGAAAAAAAAATTTTTTTTAAGTAACAAATTTCAAATTCAATTTTTATTTGAGATGCAGTTTCACCATAAAAATACATTGATATCATTTTCAACTCCAACAAGCTAATACATTCGGAGATTTTTTTAAATCTCAATAATGAATCGAGAGAGAGTCAAATTCTTTTCAGCTATTTTAATTTGATTTCTTCCATGGTGCAGTTCTCATTCTCAGATTGCTCATTTAATCTTGATAAATAAACTGTTATTTGAATTGAATTTCCTTCATAATGCAGTTCTATCATAAGAATACATTGATATAATTCCCAACTCTGAGAAACCAATACTTTCGGAGATATAATTTGTCTGCTTGAACAAAAGCGCCAGAAAGCTCCCGTCCACAGGGCTTGAACCAATTTTTATCTCAAATAGCATCCTATATATTTTTTACAATTTCTTAATTCTATTCAAAATTACCCCATCGATGTATCACACTTTGTGTTTTACATTTGATTTGATGGAGAAAATTGATATTTGAAATTGAAAAACAATACAATATTCTATGTATTCTTGATTTTGACTTCAATAATCGAGATCAATAAAAAAACCTTCCTCAAGTTGAAATCAACTATGTATTTTACCGAACGTTAAACAAAGGATGAATAGTAAAAGAAACAAAAAAATACAAAAAAGTGGGCAAAAATACACCTATAATAACTAAAGAATATGTTCGAAATGTTGACCATCTGCTTCTACACATCTTTCAGCTCGGTGGACTAGTTGACGTGCAGTAATACTTCTCAACACCTCAGCATTGAGGACTCTATATGCATTTCTTATTTTGTGTTTTAGATCTTCCAAATCGATAGGATGAGTCTGGTAGACACGATCTTTCAAACCTCTTCATGCAAAGGATGAAATCTAGCGGTGTTAAATCTGGAGATCTTGCAGGCCGTCCTATCGATACATTTGAAGGTAGATGAATTGGCACATACGGATTGTAAGTCAAAATCAAGATTACACAAAATATCGTAGCCTACTGCAATTCTTTCAATTTGAAATTTCAATTGACGTTTTCTCCCTCAAATCAAATGTAAAATACAAAGTGTGATACATCGTTGGAAAGGAAATTGTAAGTGGCATTAAAGAATTGCCAAAAATATATAGGGTGCTATTTGCGATAAAAAAAAGTCAGAGTCACTTCCGGTCAAACCGAAAGTGACTTTCAATATTTGTTTTTCTCAGTTGAAGGTTCCTTGAACGAATTGAAAATCATGAAATTTCCAAATTTTTATCTTTTGAAATGGCAGAGATAATCCATTGGAACATGTATACTGGGACACCCGGTATGTAAGGCTCTATGAAAACTCGTAGTGAAATTTTTGGAAGAAAAAATGTAAACCTCGAATAGGAAGATCGACTTCAAGATTTTTTATTATTTTTCTCTCCCAAACTCTGAAAAATATTTATGAATAAAAAAACCTTTCAGGCCTAAATTAGTTTCCTTCATTAGACACTGAGCGAAAATCCGTTGAAATTTGTTCAATAAACCTCCAATAAACAAAAAAAAAACAGAGACACATAGAACTCCCAAATTATTCTTTAATGATTACCTGGCAGCCAATTCCGAGACCCTATTGGCAGAACGCTCTGAACTAGTTGATTTGTTAAAAACGGTATCAGCAAATTTTCAATATTATTCTTTATAGCCGGTCGACAACTTTTTGGTTCATCCAAACAATCACCAACGAAACCTCTTCATCAGAGGGTCATCTTCGATATCTGAATTTCGGATATGATATGAAGGGATTCAGCTGCAAGTGTGTAACTAAGAATTAGGATCAATTTTATCTGGTGGCCGAGGGCTAACTTATCGACGGGCCAACCAGCCCTTGATAAATTACAATGAACGGCATTTTTGGCGCTCTTGTTCCTCGGAATAGAGTGCTAATCAATTTGCACAAATGTCTGTAATTTTCGGCTGAAAATGATCTCAAACGTTTTGGTTCGACTCACTGATCAAGAATCCGTGCTTAAAATCGGTTATTTTTTTTATACAGTTCTATCATATGAATCCATTGATATAATTCCCAACTCTTACGGTGCGATTCACAAAGCTTTGACAGCTCTTAATTGCCAAATACGTGTGAATCTATGTCAATTTAAGTATGACAAAACCGCTATGGTCTTCTATGGTGCAGATTCGTCAATAATTGAAACTGTGGTTAAGAATCATTTTCAATCCGTCAATAAGTTGACTCATTTGTTCTTCCTATACTTGTTAGTTGCTCATTATACTATTTCTCATTTGGATGATTGGGGCGTATTTCAGGGAATATGAATGATTATAAATAAATTGGGAAAGCCCTGTGGACAGAAGCTTTGGCGCTGTTATTCAAACTTTGACAAATCATATCTACGAAAGTACTGATGGTCTCTGGGAATGATATAAATGGATTATCACGATAGAACTACATCGTGAAAGAAATTAAATTCAAACAGACCTATTCTCCCGAATAACGAACTTACCCGAGATATTCATTCCTCAAATCTACTCTGAAAATTATATTATTTTCAGTTAAAACTTAGACAATATTGCACTCTGAAAATTATATTATATCAATTAAAACTTGGACAATATTGCAGTTTGAAAATGGTATCAATTGATTTTTATGGTGAAATTGCATCTTAAAAAACATTGCATTTGAAAGTTGTCATGTACAAAAAATTTTTTTTTTCGGTACTCCGAAACCATAAGACCACTTTTGCCCAATACTGATATATCTATCTCATAAACCTTCTCAGAAAAATTCAACTGTCCAGCTCATTCCGATGGAGAGTTATCATGTTAACGGAGGGCGGGCCAGACGTCAGGTTAGAATCGATTTCGACCACGGATTCTTGATCAGTAAGTCGAACCAAATCGATCAAGACCATTTTCAGCCAAAAATTCTAAAATTACACACATTTCGGCAAATTAATAAGCACTCTGTTTCGAGGAACAAGAGCGTCAAAACTGATTCTAGAATAAAGTAAAAGTTAAAAATATAGTCTTCAATGTATATGCCTTATATTCACAGAACTATTATATGTATGTATGTATGTAATTTTTGGTATTTTATGATATACTGTCAAAAATAACAGTAGTCAAGGAAAATCTTACGACATCTCCCAGGAGAGGAGGAGGAGTCAATTAATCCTCAAAAATGTCTCACATTTATGGAGCATAGATGAAATTTTGAAAAAACATCTCCGAAAGTATTTGCTTGTTAGAGTTGAAAATAATATCAATGGATTCTTATGATGAAACTGCATCATGAAAAAAATTGTATTTGAAATTTGTAATGTTAAAATAAATTTAATTTTTCGTTACTCCGAAACCGGATTTTGCCCAATAACGAGCTCAACTGAGATATTCATCTCCCAAACCTACTCTGAAAATTTCAACCGCTTAGCTCATTCCGTTCGAGAGTTATCGTGTTAACGGCCGGCTGGGTTGGCCGGACAGAACCAATTTTGAGCACGGAATCTTGATCAGTGAGTCGAACCAAATCCTTTAAGGCCATTTTCATCCAAAAATTCTAAAATTACAGACATTTGGGCAAATTGATAAGCACTATGTTTCGAGGAACAAGAGCGCCAACAGTCATAAAAAATGTTATCGGGCTTTGTATCCATATTATTTGTTATTTCAACTGTAATTTTATTTCAAGGGATTTAAATGACTTGAATTATCCGATCATTTTAATCCCTAAAAATCAAATACCAGTTGAAAAAATAGATCATTGGGATAAATAAAACAGAATAGTATATTTTTTTTCAAAAAACATTTACCTCATAGATCATGTAAAATTGTATATCAAAATACCAATCCAGATTTCTCAATACAGAACAAATTCATACATACCTATAAAATTCAACTAATACTTTGAATATTTCTCCTCCAACATGAATTGAAACAAGTTCTTTATATTAGGTAGCAAAAACTGTGGTACGGACCTGAATGCAGTTGGACTCACCATTGTATTAAAAGCGAGTCCAACTTACGATTTCGATAAAACCTACAGATTAGTTGACTTTGTTGACCTGCTTCTCAGGTGGCTAGAAGCCGCCTACTGTTTCAAAGGCACTCGGATTGCAACCTCCCAAGAAAATGCGATCTTTCACATTGACCATCAATACATTCATGAGCGCATTAATGATAGAATCAACAATATGATTCAGTATGTACCAAGAAAATTTTTTTGTGAAATAAAAACATTTCGAGGTATAGTTTCCAAAACCACGAGATCAGGGCAAATTTTCTGAGATGTTAATTATTCATTGAAATAAGCACAATGTAATTGGAAGTGAAAATTTAATCGAGCTCTTTGAGGTAAGTCGTGATAAGGAACCACATATCATCATGTCAATTAACCCAATCTGATTTTTTTCTTTGGGGCTATGTTGAAACAAATGCACGGTTAAAGTTGACAAACGAACAAATCTGGAAAGAGCCATTGATGAAATACAGTAAGCTTTTATCTATGGGAGATGATTGACCTTCATTAGGGTCCTGTATCGGGCTTCGAACAACTGAAATTTCGAAAAATCATCGCTTGGATTGCCATACAACAATAGAGGAAAATCTTCGTGAAAGGGGACTTTTGAAAGGTTATGTATTAGTTGATTAGTGGACAGGAGCTTTGGCGCTCTTGTCCGAACTTTAATAAATCATATCTCCGAAAGTATTAGTTTCTCTGGGTTGAGAATGATATCAATGGATTCTTATGATGGAACTGTATCATAAAAGAAATAAAATTCAAACATCATAAAAGAATTTAAATTCAACATGAGTGTCAAAAATTATTAATCCAAAAGCCACAGCCATCAATTCTTCCAATAACTCACTTATCCGACATATTCATTCCTCAAATATGTTATGAAAATTATATTATATCAATTGAAACTTAGCCAATATTCCAGTTTTGATTTTGCTGGAGATACTCGGAACCCAATTTGATTAACTTGCCAAAGTATATATTTCCATCATCATCATCATATGGATTATCCAAGAGCTATCTACGATAGCTGAGGTTATTCCATTGGTTATTTTTCATTCAATCATACTTCGTTTGACATGTCTCTTATCTGTAGATGAGAATGATGAGATGACAATGATGAAATATATGAACACAGATGAAATTCATAGATACGGACGTTAATTTTCGACGCAGCAATCTGTGAAATCATAGAGTTACGGTTAATTATTGAAATGTTGAAAAATCATATCTCTAAAAATATTAGTATGTTAAAGTTGAAAATTATATCAATGGATTGTTATGATGAACCTGCATGTTACAAAAAATTTAATTTGAAATTTCTAATGTGAAATAATTTTTTTTTTCGTTATTCCGAATCCATTGGGTTTTTGCCCAATAACGAACTTAACCGAGATATTTATCTCCCAAAACTACTCTGAAAATTTCAACTGTCCAGCTCATTCCGTTCGAGAGTTATCGTGTCTACGGCCGGCCATACAGATTTTGTCCACGGATTCTTGATCGGTGAGTCAAGACAAATCGTTCAAGACCATTTTCATAAAAAAATCGAAAATTACAGACATTTGGGCATATTGATAAGTACTCGGTTTCGAGGAACAAAAGCGCCAAAAATAGGTCACTCAATGGGTGTTATGGATATGTCACGCCGTCAGTGAGTAAGATTTGTTTGTTCGTTTGTTGAATTTTCATTGTTCTGGGGATAATTCAGAATACACCAGCAAACTTATATTGTTTACATATTAATTTGCGGTTGTAATGCTTGTATCCTTCGATAATGAGATGGATGAATAATTACTTCTCAACAGTCATGAGATAATGATAATTGGTGGATAATTGAACCATAACTAACAGAAAAAATTGGTTCAAGCACTGACGTGAACTCAGGAGCTTTTGCGCGCATGTTCTATTGTCTATTCGCCTCTATATATTGGACACTCTTAATCGAATTTACCATTTATATAGACTGTTTTCTCAGCTTTTATAAGATATGAATACATTTCGTGCCATTTTAATGGCTGACTTGAGTAATTTGCGGGAATCGTCTACGATCCCAGAATTTTTAATTTTGACATAATACATACATTGTATCCTAGACGATGAAACTTACGTCTCAAGTAATTTCAAGATACTCACGAAATTCCGCCAAAATTAGCGCATCAGCATTGTACGAGTAATTACCTAGTGTCAATTTGGTCAGATTTGTATATTTTGAGATATAGAGGAAATAACAACAAAATTACAGATTAGTATAACTCCAAAACAATTTGACCAATTATGCCGATTTACGAACTTAAATTTTGCATTCGGATGCACAACCTACCCTGAAAATTGCAAGTAGCTATCTTTTTCGGTTATCAAGTTATCGTGAGAAACATAATATATTTTCGTAATTTTTTTTTCATTTTTAGTTGTACGATTCTCACAAAATTTCACACACACTTTTATGTGGATATTCTTCAATTAGATACCAAGTTTCAATTCGATCGGGTCTGTATTTTTTGAGTTATCAAGAAAATAATTTTCCAGATGAACTCCGAAACCGCTTGACCGATTATGCCCAACAACGAACTCAACTCTTCCATTCGGATGCGCAACCTACCCTGAAACTTTCGAGTCACTATCTCTTTTTGTTCGAAAGTTATCGAGGTAACGGTCATCCATCTAGCTACTGAACTCACACACATCGGATCTCCAACAATATTGATCCGATCATGTTCAAACTTGGAACTTGGCAGTAGAGTTAGGTTTGAAGGCTTTCGCGCAATCTCAGCGATATCGGACGAATAGTTTCTGATATATAGCATTATTTTCAACGATGTTCAATTATTAAAAAAAACTGTCTAGTGGTACGATCCTCACGAAATTTTGCAAGAATATTTGCGTTGACATTCTACCATCAATAACTACGTTTGAATTGGATCAGTTGCGTATTTTTCGCGTTATTGAGGAAATAACAACCATATTTCAGAAGGGTATAACTCCAAAACCGTATGGCCTATTCTGCCTATTAGCAAATTCAAATGTCGCATTCAGATGTTGAACCTACCCTAGAAGATGGTAGTCGCTATCTCTTTCTGCTCTCAGGTTATCGTGACATAAATACTACTTCTTAATAATTAATCTGAAAAATAGTTAGTTCAAAGAGGTTTTCAGTATGTGCCCTTTGTCATGGCTCATTTACTTTGAGACGATGGTACATGATAAAATTTGTCACCGAATGAAAGTTGACCATTACAGTTTTGTTCATGCACAACTTTCAACCCGTACGAACCCTTTAGTGGAAAAAAAAATGGGGGGGCGTGAAGGGGTTGAAAGTTGTGCATGAACAAAACTGTAATGGTCGACTTTCATTCAGTGACAAATTTCATCACGTACTATCGTCTCAAAGTAAATGAGCCATGACAAAGTGCACATACTGAAAACCTCTTTGAACTAACTATTTTTCAATAAAGAAAATATTTTTCTTGAAAATTTCTGCACGCCTGTAAAGAAGATACAAAGACCTTGCCAAAAAAGTCCCACATGACCTACTTTCCTATTCAAAAAATTTAGAGGGTTGATGGTAAATGGTTATGCAAAAATGCATAAAAATTTGGTAAAAGTGAAACAAAAATTGACCAGTTTCACTGTATAATGCATAGTTCCTTTCTTCTTCGCCAAAGAAAGAAATATGAATGCATTTTTTCACTGTAATGCTTCCACTCACCTCGACGAATTCATCATACTGCTCAGTACGTTCTCAGCATGTTCACCCGAGCATGCGCGTAATAATAATTTTTTATTTCATAGATATTTTGTCAGAGTTTGGGGTAGAAAACCTAGAAAGGATTTATTTGGTGATGAATTCACCTCCCAAAGTATCCTTTAATGATTAATCAAACATATTGTTGTCTTTGTTTTCAAGCACTCGTATTAGTACGGAGTCAGATTGTGCGAAAGATTTACCATCAACTTTCTGATCGCAGTCCTACAATTCAAGAAGAGATTGGAACTAGAGGCGCAAAATGTCGATCGTCTCTAAAGTAGACTGCTGAAACCAGATTTGCGTGTAGCAAATATGTTTTGACGTTTCAAATTCGGAAATTTTGCCGAATTATTCCAAAATCTTGGCACGCTCCTATTATCCGAGTCACATTCACGATTTGCACGAACATTTTGGGCGATCAATTCCAGCCTACTATCAAATTACATTCTTGTCTTGGGTATGTCTACCCGTTCAAATTTTGGACACCGACGAATTACTCCAAAATCATGACCGAATTTGCATCGTTTACCCGGAGGAATAACCCCAGCATCGCAAATTCTGAAATTATAATTGGAAAATTTACATCTTAGTTCTGGACTCGAGGGGATCGAGATTATTCAAAGACGATTCGGGTAAAACGCACGAAAAAGTGAATTGGCATTGCAGGACAATTTGGACCATTTAAAATCGGCCGGAATTTAAAATTTCGATTTTGAAATATTCGCCTGATTCGTATGTTATTATCCTTGTCAATCAGATTGTTCATACATAATACAAACCAGGCGCTTCGGACGGTTTCATTCAGATGAGATCCATTATATCGTCTGGAAATTTTGATAAGGGCATTCACATTTGGCCAAGGTAAAATCTGACAATTACTGAGTTCTGTTGGGAAATTTTGCAGTACGAAATCTTTCATTATAATATCAACTTTCGCAATCATTTTATGTCGGACATTTATTGAGACTCTTCAGAAAATAATAATAAGTACAGTAATTCAATAACATCAATATTATCTGTAATTAGTTTATTACGAAGTGTTAATACATTAATTACGAGCGCACAATACGTTAGATGCAAAATTAATTAATATTATGGAAAATACCTATTTCTAATCACCATCGCCAAAGTTATATCACCAAGGTATGCAGGCTCAGCAAAATCGTTAAATTATGTAGCTTTATAACCAAAATTATTTCCGGAGAACTCATAATTTCTAAACCGCACACGTCCTGAAAAAATGAATTCGATAAAGATAATACCATCGATTTTTAAGCAATGGTTTATAAATGAATTAATTCAGTCAGTTTTGTTCACATGGAAGAACGCACTAGCGGTGAATAGTTTTGTGTTAGTTGTGTTTCATTAGTAAAAGTTTATTACTCTTAAAGATGGAAAAATATGGATTTTGATACGCAGTCTTGAGCTGGTTCAAGGACTACCTGGATAAGCGATCTCAAGTAACAAGGTACGGCGGCTTGTCCAGTGAACTGGAAACTGTTTTTGGGGTTCCACAGGGGACAGTGCTTGGTCCCACTCTGTTTTTGCTATATATTAATGATATTGTAAAAGTTATTGACTAATGTGGGGTCAGGCTGTTTGCTGATGATACTCGAGTGTATATTGTAGGAAATGATGTAAAGGAAATGATAGAAACTTCAAATTTGGAATTAGATAATATTTTTATATGGTTGAATAATAATTCAATTGATGTGAAAATTGATAATAAACAAATTGAACAGGTCAAAATGTATAAATATTTGGGCTGTGTAATTGATGAAAATCTGGAGTTCAATAATCATTTTGAATAGGTGGTAGGTAAGATGGCGAGCAAAATTAATGTCTTGACTAGAATATCTAAAAATGTAAGCACATGGAGTGAATTAAATATAAATAAGACGATTATTGCTCCACACCTTTATTTCTGTTCAACCTTATTATTTTTCATGAAAAAATATCAAGATGATTTGTTCCAAAAAAGACAAAATAGAGCATTACGAATAATATTGCGTTGTAATAGATATACTAGGATAAAAGATATGTTAGAGGCAGCAAATATCCTATCAGTAAAACAAACTATTTACTGTAATACTATGGAATTTATACATAAAATTATCAACCAGAGTTTTCCTGGTCATTTACTGGATAATTGCATGTTTGTACGGGATATACATATTTATGATACAAGATCCAAGAACGATTTTTATATCAGAAAGGTAAATTCAAATTTTCACTACAACAATTTGTTCCTAGATGGATTAAGATATTACAATGAACTGCCTGAGGTCAAATCATGTAGCAGACTTCTTCAATTTAACCCTTTACTGCGCAACTTTTTATTTTTTTTCGAAAAAATTATATGAGTTCCAAAAATGCTTTCAGATATCGGGAAAAATAGTGAAAAAAATCCAGATGTAAAAAACTAGTCTATTTTTGTGATTTTTTTTCATGTTGCAGATATGCTACAATGCCCTTTGAGTGACCGTCTCTATAGTCGTCTTTAAAAGTTGTCTACCTGCTTTCTATACTATATAAGTGCTTTGAATGCAGCTGATTTATATCTCTGTATGTAGTTTTCATCCCTCCATTCCAGCTTTGATGAGATATCTCTTTTCTGGTCCTTACGCAGATTTTTTTTCCACATCAGCGATTTTTTCTGCATTCTTGCGTTTTTGATCAGATCGCTAATGATTGTTACGTTTTCCGACGTTGATGGATCTTCAGGTGATATGATTTCCAAGGTATCAGATCCGTTGGGAGGATCCGGTGAAAAATTATACAATATTGGCATTTTGTCCATGTCCAAAAGTTCATCACTTTCAATTTCAGTATCACAAGGCAGAAGGATTCCTCAATCTTGAAGAAGAACGTCATCTGCATAATCTCCTGAGAAAATTATTGTCTATCTTCACTGAGTTCTGATAAATGATCAGCGAAGTATTTCAAGCTCTGCCAGCGTCAGAATTTAGTTTTTCGATGCGTTTTTCTGAAAAAATATAAGACAATGTAAATTCTTCTCGTCGGATCTACAATGGGCACTATTACAGATATGCTACACTCCAATGAAAATATTTCATGCTCAACGGGGCATTGTAGCATAAATGCAACGCTCATTCAAAAGGCGCTAAATACTTGTAGCTAGATTTTATTTTTACGAAAATATGAATTTGTAATACTACTTACCATATACAAGCTCCCTATATTTTTTTTTAACAAATTAACTCCGAAATTGACCTCCAGGAAAGCAAAAAACTTAGTAAAATTCTAGTTCTCTCACTTGTCTGTTAACGTTTGTATTTTGAACTGACATTTACCGTTAAATAGACCTCCACCTATGT
The DNA here is from genome assembly GCA_937662695.2 of Halyzia sedecimguttata. Taxonomy (NCBI): domain Eukaryota; kingdom Metazoa; phylum Arthropoda; class Insecta; order Coleoptera; family Coccinellidae; genus Halyzia; species Halyzia sedecimguttata. Next base: position 98,428,136 of record OW569413.2, on the reverse strand, counting down.
AGTAATCTATGAATTATGAAGCATATTAGTTTACGAGTAAAGTAATCTTCATAGATTTCTCTAATATGAATCGTTTGCCGAAAGGGAGGTACCAAGGGTTAATCGAGAAGAACGGGAGGACCGGGGTGGACATTCGGTAGGAGGTTCGAAGGGTGCTCTAGAGCACGAAAGACGTTGTGAATGAAGTTGGTTCCTACTTAGACGAAAGACTGATTAGAGGTGCGAGTGTTATGAAAGCTCATTAGACGGTAGAGACTTAAAACGTAGGATTATAGAGTATCGCGACAGTTAGGAAGCTCAGTAATCGACGGTATATTGGGAACTTCCAAAACTCTGGTGGCGGGATTCGGCAACTAACCACGCTAGTAATAAATGTAAACAATCTCGTGTTGGACAGGTCAGTCGACGAAGTTTGACCGAAATTTTCATGGAAAATTTAAATTATAATTGACTTGAGATCATTGTTGGATTACTTTGTGATATAGATTCAAATATTGATCATTATATAACTAATTTTATGGCACTTGATTGATATAAAGACTACAACCAGTAAGTATATTCATATAGGTATGTTTGTCAAACTTACATTATATTTAAAAGTTCATTCAGTTACTATTTGCGAATGATTAAGAAGGGACTCAGTTGATTAGAATTTCTGGAGTACATATAGGAGCTTCAACTTCTAATTCTAGAGTCCTTGTAGAAGGAGAAGAGGTTCTAAATGTAGATCATGTAATCGTGTGTGACAAAACAAATTGTGGTCCCAGTTTTATAGACATTTGTTCTTTATGTTTACAAAGTAGTGCCCTTAATTCAGTACCACTTAAAATTGATGGCCCATTAATGTGGAGAATGGTAAACTTAAAATAGAAGGTATGGTATATTCTTGTAAAGTCGGAGCACGGAGGAGGTGTAAACATATTACTGATGTATTAATTAAAGTTCAGGTGCATGATGTTCTAGTTTATTTATGAGAATAAAGTGTCAAATTGAACCAGATAAAGCTTTTGTAAAACAGTTACCAATAATTGAAATGATTTTTTCAAAATATGATTCATATATTATGTGAAAAGAATTATTAACAATAAGTGTAATGTTTGAGGTATAATAAAGATTATCTGGATGTAGTTCCAGGTTAAGTACTCTTCGGTCTATTAGTTATCCTTCTAACGCATTTCCAATATTTATATTTGGTTTTCCGGAGGTAAGAAGTGAAAACTCAAACCTATACATTTTGGCATTTTTTTCGCCCATGAATTGCATTGAGGCACACAACAATAGTCGTTTCTGGTCGAAGACATATTAGGCAGGATAATATTCACTATTTCAACTTGGATTTTTCTTTCAAACAAAAGTTTATTGACGAATACTGAACAATTAAAGTCCCATTACAATAAACGACTGTGTGACTACATTGAACTGTTCTAGGTCAGTCCGAATTGCGAACCAAAACAAACCTATAGTAGCATACAGTGTTGTATTTATTACAAAGTGTTAATGTAGAATCATTACCCCTAGGCAATGATACAAAATCCTACATTTGGGGGCTCGTCCGGGATGAACTAGTAGGCAATTTATATAAAATTCCTACATCTGGAAACGTAATCCGAGATTAATTCGATGAATTAGTGAAGTTTGGATCTGAATTAAGTATATATTTTGACGAGACGAGAGACGAATTTTTTGGAAGGAATTGGAGGCAGCACGAGAGGAAGTCAAGTTCCAGATCCAAGACGAATAAATAGTGAAAAGTGTTGTGAAATAAGGGCAATCAGTGAATCGTAAAGTGTTATATTGAAAGGATTATAGTTGGAGATACTGAGGTAGGATTAATCCTTATTTCCGATTGACTGGAATTTATTGTAGCTTTATGTGAATTTTGAGGACATTTACATTTTTGGTTGTTTTTAATTTCTGATTTATTTTTTGACGTGAATATTTTGGAAGATAGAATATCAGATTTCACGATTTTTGCAATTGTAATTTCGAATTTGATTCGAAGAAAAATGGATGGTATTAACCCTTTACTGCGCAACTTTTTATTTTTTTTCGAAAAAATTATATGAGTTCCAAAAATGCTTTCAGATATCGGGAAAATTAGTGAAAAAAATCCAGATGTAAAAAACTAGTCTATTTTTGTGATTTTTTTTCATGTTGCAGATATGCTACAATGCCCTTTGAGTGACCGTCTCTATAGTCGTCTTTAAAAGTTGTCTACCTGCTTTCTATACTATATAAGTGCTTTGAATGCAGCTGATTTATATCTCTGTATGTAGTTTTCATCCCTCCATTCCAGCTTTGATGAGATATCTCTTTTCTGGTCCTTACGCAGATTTTTTTTCCACATCAGCGATTTTTTCTGCATTCTTGCGTTTTTGATCAGATCGCTAATGATTGTTACGTTTTCCGACGTTGATGGATCTTCAGGTGATATGATTTCCAAGAAATCAGATCCGTTGGGAGGATCCGGTGAAAAATTATACAATATTGGCATTTTGTCCATGTCCAAAAGTTCATCACTTTCAATTTCAGTATCACAAGGCAGAAGGATTCCTCAATCTTGAAGAAGAACGTCATCTGCATAATCTCCTGAGAAAATTATTGTCTATCTTCACTGAGTTCTGATAAATGATCAGCGAAGTATTTCAAGCTCTGCCAGCGTCAGAATTTAGTTTTTCGATGCGTTTTTCTGAAAAAATATAAGACAATGTAAATTCTTCTCGTCGGATCTACAATGGGCACTATTACAGATATGCTACACTCCAATGAAAATATTTCATGCTCAACGGGGCATTGTAGCATAAATGCAACGCTCATTCAAAAGGCGCTAAATACTTGTAGCTAGATTTTATTTTTACGAAAATATGAATTTGTAATACTACTTACCATATACAAGCTCCCTATATTTTTTTTTAACAAATTAACTCCGAAATTGACCTCCAGGAAAGCAAAAAACTTAGTAAAATTCTAGTTCTCTCACTTGTCTGTTAACGTTTGTATTTTGAACTGACATTTACCGTTAAATAGACCTCCACCTATGTAGTAATCTATGAATTATGAAGCATATTAGTTTACGAGTAAAGTAATCTTCATAGATTTCTCTAATATGAATCGTTTGCCGAAATAAAGGGTATGAAAGCTAGCGTAGCATATATGCTACTTTGCGCAGTAAAGGGTTAAGAAAGCCTGCAGAATGTATGCAAATAATTTTGTTTTATTTTAGGTTTGGCCTCGTTAAACTATTTTCTCGAATGTTCTGTTTAATTTATTTTGCCTTTTGTATTTTCCGTAGCAAATTTGCTAATGAAGATGATTATTATTATTATGAAGAAACATTTACAGGTGCTTCTGAATTTATGCAAAAGGGGTGATGCAAGGGGGTAGAAACGAACTAAATTAGGGGTTCTATAATATAATTTTTTGGCACGCTATTCACCTGAACAGGGTGCCTATCAATTCTTCCAAATGTCTGTATTTTTCGAATATTTGGCCGTCTTAAACGATTTGTTTCGACTCACTGATGAAGAATTCTAGGTGTAAATTGATTCTGTCAGGCCGGTCGTCATCACGATTACGCTCGAATGCAATGAGTTGGAGAGTTGACATTTTTAGGGTAGGTTTGGAGGCCAAATGCGCTGGCTAAGTTCCTTAATGGGAAAATCCACCTAGTGGATTCAGAGTTGCAGCGATTTAAAATTCTGTTTTCCCCATAACTCGAAAAATACTAATCTGATCGAATCAAAGCACGGTAATTAGTTGAAAAATACCAACTCGAAGATACAAATTTTGTTCGAATCACATGACTGGAATATTAAAAACTAAATTCTCAAATTATTAATCCAATTTGTCATCGTAAATTCGATTAAGGGTGTCCAATACAGTAGAATGATGGACAATAGAATATACGCGCAAAAGCTCTTGAGTTCAACCCAGTGCTTGAACCAATTTTATTTTCATAATTTTTTTAAAATTTTCTCTGAGTACTGTTCTCACAAAATTTCACACACGTTTTTATGTCGATATTCTACAACTAGTTACCAAGCTTCAGTTCGATCGAGTCAATTTTTTTTTTGGTATCAAGGAAATAATATTCCAGGTGGGTATAACTCCAAAACCGTTAGACCGATTATGCTCAAAACCGAACTTAACCCTCCCATTCGGATGCGTAACCTACCCTGAAAATTGCAAGTCCCTATCTCCTTTCTTTCGAAAGTTATCGAGGCAATGGTCACCAATCCAGCTACTGAACTCACACAAGGCTGCTCGGATCTCCAAGAAAATAGATCCGATCATGTTCGAAGTATAGAGTTCAGAAGGCTCTCGCAAAATTTCAGCGATGTCGGACGAATAGTTTCTGATATACAAGGTGTCCCAAAATATATGCAACAAAATTAACAGTAGATTCTTGAAGAAGATTTAGCGGATACATATTTTTTATTTTTTTGAAATGGGACCCCATTTCGGAGTTACAGACCTCTGAATTTAGCCCCCCAGAATCATTTTATGTCTATATCCCAGAACATTGTTGCATATTACATACCAAATTTTATAAACGGGGCTTCTGAAATATGATTAATCTGACAGTGTTACATTTTTTGGCTTGGTGCCCTTTTAAGACACTTTTCCTTGGCCCCTTTGTCTTTGGAGAACGAAAACTTTGTCAGCGTATTTTTATTTCACCAAATTTATTATTTCATAGGAAAGCCCGGGTTCTTTTTATATATTTTTGTCTTTTTTTCGTAAAATAATATGCTCCTACGATTTACTACTACTGCCGTTTTAATCGAAAAACGACTCATTTTACGAAAAAGATGCAAGGGGCAAAAAAATGTACAACCAGCCCAGGATAACCTGTGAAATAAAAAATTCTAAAACTCAAAAAAGGTAACACTGTCAGATAAATCATATTTCAGAACCCCCGTATATAAATTTTGATACGGAATATGCAACAATGTTCTGAGATATTGAGATAAAACAATTCTGGGGGACCAAATTCAGAGGTATGTAACGCATTTTTAGAATATCTCGAGGTATCTCGAGAGGTTTCAATAATCAAAAGTTTCGATTATTTTCACTCGAGAGGACCCATCTCTGACTTACATATCCCAGTCAACTACGTATCTTACTTGATACCTAATATCATAAATTTATTTTTGTATTTTTAACTTCGAACCAACAGATGTTTAACATTAAGATTAATTGATTTTTCGCGATTTTATTTCATTGGTTCGAAGTTAAAAATACAAAAATAAATTTATCAATCAATTAATCTTATGATGTAAGCATGATAAGATTAATTGTTTTTTCACGATTTTATTTCATTGGTTCGAAGTTAAAAATACAAAAATAAATTTATGATATTAAAAAGTATCTCCTATATGCAGATAAAATATATTCCTATTGCAATATCATGATTCATAATCATAAACAATTTTTTCGCTTCCGAAGGTTTAAAAGTAGTTATATTATTTGAGGAAAGAATGAACCATAGCCCAGAATAGTCCACCATGAAAATGAAAATGTTAGAACTGTTTTATAACAGTCCAAAAAAACTTCTTCGAACGAGGATGCCGATTTTTCTACCACGATAACTTCTAATTCACGAAATGTTCAGTAATTATACCCCCAATTCTCGTCATTGTTGGTTAAACTTACCTAGAGCCTCGACCAATTAACTATCATAACTACCAGAAATTTGGACGCCCTGAAAATTTCAGTCGAATGCAGAGTCGCCATTAATTCAACTCAATTAAGAGAAGCACTATAATTTTGGCTAATTAAAACCATAATACTTGGATATTATATGTGGTAATAGTATCATTTATTAATGATCGCCTTGAAATATACAATACAATTAATTCTATAATAAATACAATAAACGGAATGATTAAGAGTTAGAACCTTGGTAGATCCATCTATAACGGTGATAAGTGTGCACTCTTCGGCGACGTGAGATATACGGCAACAGTTTATTAAGAAAAAATTGGTTCAAGCACTGACGTGAAGTCAGGAGCTTTTGTGCGTACGTTATATTGTCCATTCTCCTGTATTGGACAATCTTAATCGAGTTTACCAATGAACAATAGAACATACGCGCAAAAGCTTCTGACTTGAACCAACTCTTTTTTCGTAATTTTTTTGAAATTTTCTAAAGATAGGGGAGACCGGAGATGGTTGACCACTTTTCAAATGAATTGTTTGTAATTTTCGTGTTTCAATATTCATGGGAAAGAGAATTATCTCAGTCCATAGGAAATTTATTAATCTGATTATAACACGTCAAATTTATATCTCAGGTTAATGTAATAATGAACATTTTATAGGTTTTTCAAAACACTAAATCTTAGTCAATCAACCCCTGGCCTGGGGTAGGTAGATCACATACCTGGGGCAGCTTGACTAACGTATATCGTTGAATGTGAAATTATGAGAATTGGCACAAAATTCAATATTTTCAATATAATAAGGCATTTTATTGAAGTGAAACCAGGGCCGTAGCTAGAGATGAATTTAAGGTAGGGCAATGGAGGTTACAGGTAGGGGAGAAGTAAAAAAAATTACTTGATGTGATCTGAAGAATCAATTTTCATCGTACCTACTTTTGAGTGAAATAGGTAGTTAATATTAAAATACTTATTTCTTCAGGTTTATTTTATTCCTTTTAACATATTGTGATTATTATAACGTTGATAAAAATCTTCCTCAAAACCCCTGAATCCTTCGATTTGCCATATTATTAAATATGCGAAGGACTTCATTCAGATCAACTGAATCAGTTCTTCTCTTTTCAAAGGCCAGAAATACCATAATAATTAAATGAGACTGTGGGAGGTATATTCATTATTAAATGGTTTCTTTCTGGGTTTTCTCTCCCAAACTCGGAAAATACCTATCCATAAAATAAAAAAAAATAATTTTGTGAAATGCTTCTGCGTAAGAAACACAAGATATTTGTCAGAAGCAATCAATTGAACCAGGTTGCCTAACAAACAATAACGAAAACAACAACGATGAAACAACTATTTCGTAACGTTTCGGAGTCTATATCAGACTCTTTCGTCAGACACTTAACGATAATCTTATTTTTGCGCGTATGTTCTGGGGAACATCGCCCAAATGTCTGTAATTTTCGAATTTTTCGGTCTGAAACGATTGGGTTCGACTCCCTGATGAAGAATTCGAGTTCAAATTTGATTCTGTCCGGCCGGCCGGCTGTCCGTTGGTAACTTGAGAACGGAAAGAACTAGCGACTTGAAATTTTCAGTATAGGTGGCGCAACCCAATACGACGGACGAGTTCGTTAATGGGCATAATCGGCCCAATGGTTTCCGAGTAATAATTTTGTTTTCAACCAATACAAATCCGATCGAATTGAAACTTGGTGAGTAGTTGTAGAATACAAACCTACGGACGCTTGTGAAATTTTGTGAGAATCGTATCACTAAAAAATTTAAAAAAATATATCAAAAGATATTATTTATGTCAGGATAAACTGAGAACAGAACGAGATAGCGACTTGAAACTTTCGGGTTAGGTTGTGCATCTAAATGGGACATTTGAGGTTTGTTCATAGGCATAATTGGCCAAACGGTTTTGGAATCATACCCATCTATACAAAAGCGATCCAATTCACACATGGTTCTCAGTTGTAGAATGCCAGCGCAAAAATTCTTGCGAAATTTCGTGAGGATCGTATCACAACAACATTTTTAAAAAATCATTGATAACAATTCTATATATCAAAAACTATTCGTCCGACATCGCTGAAATTTTTCGAGATCCTCAGAACCTAACTCTACTGCCAAGTTCCAAGTTTGAAGATGATCGGATCTATATTGTTGGAGATCCGAGCAGCCTTGTGTGAGTTCAGTAGCTGGATGGTGACCGTTGCCTCGATAACATTCGAACGAGAGGAGATAGGGACTTGCAATTTTCAGGGTAGGAATTAGTACATGAGGTGCTTCTGAAAATGTAGCGAGTGGTTAATTCGGAATTGCTTTGCGAGTAATAATTTTTTTCCTCACGTCACATTATGAAAACACATTTTCCTTAGCATATTATTTAAATTGTCACTATATTTTAAGGTAGGGCATTGGAAATTAAAGGTAGGGCATTGCCCCATTATGCCCCCCCCTAGCTACGGCCCCGAGTGAAACAATATCAGTTAGGTAAACTAACATATTCATCAGAGCTTTTTCAACAAAAAAGTTAACTCTCAATTGAAAATGAAATAATATTCTGGATATAATAGCATTAACTGTTATTATACTTATACTTTTTCATCACAGTCGAATTTACCATGGTAAATTCGAATTAATACATAAGCTTACAGTGAATTCAGGTGGAATTATTCAATGGTTCACATTAAATAATAAATCTGACATGACATGACAATCATTTCATGTGCGAAATGACTCCACCTCTTTCTGAATTATCTGAATAATATCTCTTCACATCTAAATCCCTAATTTTTATTCCACAATTAAATACCTGTTTCAAATATCAGAAATAATTCTGGATTTTGGACAGATTTTTATATATACATATGCTCAGTAAAAGTACTAATAGCAGGCAAAGTGATTCGAAATAGGAAAACAACAATGCAAATAATTAGGCACAATGCTGTGAGATAATTATTCGCGATTTATTTAAACGTGGTAATCGGTATTGTAATTACAGACATTCGGAGATATACTAATCGAATTCAGTTCATCCCAGATAATTAACTCTGAATCTAAATGGATCTAGCAGATACATACAATGGGTTTCTAAATTTCTAGATATTTAATATAAAATGTTCAACAGTCACGAACTGTCAATCTAAAGTCTTCACCGTAGTGATCTGCAATCAACGGTTTGCTAGTTAGGATGGAATATATTAGCGCAATTTTCTACTGCGTAGAATTTTTCGATGCAAACTTTATATATCAATATTTCTTTTTGGCGCTCCTCGGAACAGATTGCTCATCAATTTGTCCAAATGTCTGTAATTTTCGATTTTTTTGATTAAGATGGTCTTGAACGATTTGGTTTGACTCACTGATCAAGAATCCGTGGTCAAAAGCGATTCTGTCCTTCGTTAACACGATAACTGTCGAACGGATCGAGCAAGGCAGTTGAAATTTTCAGAGTAGGGGTAGGAGATAAATATCTCGGTTGAATTTATTATTGGGCAGAATCCATGATGGTTTCGGAGTAACGAAATTTTTTTTTTGTGATAGATATTCCAAATTATTTTTTTTTAAGATGCAGTTTCATCATAAGAATCCATCGATATCATTTTCAACTCTAACAAGCTAATACTTTCGGAGATATGATTTTTAAAAATTTCAAACATAAATCGTACTTCTATATGTTTTTACAGAATGCTGTACTCATAGAACTCTATACTACCTTAGTATAGAGTTCATTGGCTGTACTTAATTATTCTATCTATGAATTATTATATGATCTGTGTTCATTCATGTCATCTTATTCTGCTTTAAGTGGCATTTCAAATTTATTTCTGATTAGTTATTCTTGATATAAAATATCCCTCCTGTTATAGAGAACAAAGTATGATTGAGTGCAAAATGTTCAATGAAATAACCTCAGCTATCGTAGAATTAAGGGGATGATATGATATTATACTTTTAAGATGATAATATAATGCCCATATCAATATGATGATGGAAATATATACTTTGGTAGGTAAATTGGGTTCAGAATATTTCCAGTATGAACAGAACTGGAATATTGGCTAAGTTCCAATTTTCATAGTATATTTAAGGAATGAATATCTCGGATAAGTTCGTTATTGGGTAAAATTGGTCTGTTGGTTTTGGATTAATGACTTTTGGCCCTCTTGTTGAATTTAAATTCTGTTATGATGTTTGTATTTAATTTATTTTATTATGAAGTTCTATCATAAGAAACCATTGATATCATTCCTAACTCTGAAAACCAATACTTTCGGAGATATGATTTGTCAAAGTTTGAACAAGAAAGCCACAGCTCCCGTCCACAGAGCTTGAACCATTTTCTGTTATATATAAATAATTAAAATATCAGGAGTATTGTCGTATCGTCTAGATATTCCTAAAATTAAGAGTGAAATAAATGTCGAATAATCTATTAATGTGTGCTGCCCAATGTTGAATATAAAATGTAGATTTAAAGATCAACTTCCTTCCCATTGATGTATTTCATTACTTATTCTCTGCTTGTTGAAGGAAGAAGCGATAGTAAAGAAAAAGATGCCCTTCAATATTTAATATTTCAGCATATTTTGTTATCATTTTCAATTTCCATAAATCACAACACTAACGGGGAGATAGGGTTTTTAGCCGAGGTTATTTCCCTAAGCTCTAGTATAATACATCAAATTATATGGTACCCCGTTACACTAACCTCTGCTAACACCCTTTTCATACACATGCTTTATTGTTAGATAAAAAATTGGTTCAAGCACTGACGTGAAGTCAGAAGCTTTTGCGCGTATGGTCTATTGTCCATTCTTCTGTATTGGACACCCTTAATCGAATTTACCATGGTAAATTCGATTAAGTGTCCAATACAGAAGAATGGACAATAGAACATACGCGCAAAAGCTTCTGACTTCACGTCAGTGCTTGAACCAATTTTTTTCAAATCAAATCCAAAAGCTCTCAAAAAATCACCCGTTATTACATAAAGATATATTCTCATTAGTGATAGAAAAACTGGCCTAGAATTCCTTTCTACCCATCACGAGATTTAATATCCACAAATGAGCCTCTCACCTTACAAGATCAGAAGCCTTCTGCAAAATTCAAAGGTCCCCTCTCGCAAATATACTCCTCTGAAGGCACATGGATCTCTTGAAGAAGAATTGCCTCTCTATTCCTCAAAGATATTCACTCTTGTTCATAGAAATCCCTTCAATATTTAGTTGCCTCCTCCTAAGGAGGATCTCTTTCAAAACCAGGTCTGACCACTAATGTAGGGCTATCATCTAATCTCCTATAGATTTGTGATGAAATAACACGATTTTACCATGAATATATATGTATAATAATATGTCATCATGACATTCATATTTTATTTTTGGAGGTTCTCGCAAAAATACGACCATAGACAACATATCATACGACGATTCGCATCCACCTACCGAACTCACAAAAGGCTGCTCGGTTCTCCAACAATATAGATCCGATCGTGTTCAAACTTGGAATTCTGCAGTAGAGTTAGGTTCTGCAGGCTCTCCCAAAATTTCAGCCATGCCGGACGAATAGTTTATGATATATAGAATTTTTTTCAATTATTTTTAATTATTTTTTTTTGAACTTTCTAGTTATACCATCCTCACGAAATTCTGCAAAAATTTTCGCGTTGGCATTCTACAACTAATAACCATGTTTGAATCCAATCGGTTTTGTATTCTTCGAGTTAATGGGGAACAAAAAACATCCAAATTTCAGAAAATTTCAGATGGCTATAACTCTAAAACCGTTTGGACGATTATGCTCATAAGCAAACTCAAATGTCGCATTCAGATGCACAACCTAACCTGAAATTTTCAAGCCGCTATCTCTTTCCGTTCTCAGGTTATCGTGACAACAAAAATATTTTTTAATAATTTTTTAATAATTTTCTAGCGATACGATTCTCACAAAATTTCATAAACGTGCTTAGGTCTATATTCTACAACTATTCACCAAGTTTAAAATTCGATCGGATTTATTTTGGTTGAAAACAAAATTATTACTCGGAAACCATTGGGCCGATTATACCCATTAACGAACTTGTCCGTCGTATTGGGATGCGCCACCTACCCTGAAAATTTCAAGTCGCTAGCTCTTTCCGTTCTCAAGTTATCGTGGCAACGGACGGCCGGACGGCCGGCCGGACGGCACCACAGAATTAAATTTCACATTTGGGCAAAACTATAACGCGTATGTTCCCCAGAACATACGCGCAAAAACAAATTTTAATGCTCAAGTTCAAAAGAATATTTCATTACTGCGATTCCTGGGTCTTATAACACTTGCCATTTGTGAGTTACCTTTCAGTTCTTTTGAACTTTTGTCTAATATATGATTTTTTGCATCCTGATGAAGGGCCGCACTTTGGACAGAAATATAGATGATTGAATGAAGATTCTGTGTTCATAATTTTCGCCCCTCACTGCCGAGTACCCAAAGAATAATTTTTAGGAATAAATAATTAAGTAGGTATATATCAATATCATCTTCAAAGCTTCCCATGATTCCTGTACAAGAATCTGGGATTCTATGAATAATACATTCTAGATTTCACTACAACGATCTAGCAGTTCATCAAATATCGCTACCGATTGTATAACCACTTCAATTATAGGTAGGTACTTTATCATGTCGAAGTATTCACAATAACAATGCTAAATTTGATCAATGTGAACAATGTGCCTAAAGTAAAAACAACTATAATTTATGAGATTTGCGTCATAACAGTACCTCATTCTTTATTGTCTAGATGTTTTCGATATAAATCCTTCCTTTCAAGCTTTACCACAAGAGTAATTTTTACTATACAGGGTGAGTCTTTGAGTTATAGATACATTAGTTTCAATCGTATATTCCTATCACCAAATGAAACAATTTTTGGCGAAAATTTTCGAATATTTGGCTGAAAATGGTCTTAAACGATTTGGTTCAACTCACTGATCAAGAATCCGTGGTCACAATTGATTCTGTCCGGCCATCCGAGCGGCCGTTAATCCGTTAACACGATAACTTTCGAACGGAATGTCTAGACAGTTGAAATTTTCAGAATACCTTTGGTCGATAAATATCTCGGTTGAGTTCATCATTGGACAAAATCAGCCCGATGGTTTCGTAGTAACGAAAAGAAAAACGTTTTTACATTATAAATTTCAATTTTTTTTAAGATGCAGTTTCATCATAAGAATTCATTGCTATCATTTTCAACACTAATAAACATTTCAATAATACATCGTACTTCTATGTTTTAACAGAAATCGAATTCTATATGTCTGTATTCTATCTGTGTTCATACATGTAATCTTATCTACATTTAACTAGGTATACAATGGCCTCTTCATACAAGTCATTAATAACAGATGATTCATCATAATTTTCCAAATTTTCAGGAAAAGTACAAATAATTTTGATTATTTTTCCGACCCAAATATCGACCAATAGAATTGCACCATTCGACGTCACGTGGTACAACCTACATGGTATTATACTGATAATTTTTTGATTATTTTCTCTGGTAGTTGCTATATATAAAAAACAGTCAAATTAACCACACGTCAAACTGACAGGTTGAATTCAATTGTGAAAATTGGAGATTTTGCATGAAAATGAGTCGATTTGGAGTTTGTTCTCTGTCCATAATCGATAAAAAAGTCAAAGGAAACGTTCCCATTAATACGGAGAAGGCAAAAAATACAGTTTGGAACCAATTTACTACTTTTTGTACTGAGAGGGAATACACATTGAGTGCTGAAACGAGTGAAGCGCAATTGGCAAACATTATGAAAGATTACGCTAACAATATGAAGAAAATGGATGGAGAAGACTATAAGGAAGGTACAATTATGAAATTCTTATTTGTTAACTGTTCATTTCATCTCATGGTGCAATTCTATTGGCCGACATTTGGGACGGAAAAATAATCCCCCGACTACCACACGAGCTTCAAAATTATCTGGCATTTCCCTCAAGGTTCCCTGCAAACAAATAAAGTCGTCAAGTTTTTCAGGAAAAATCACTCGCGCTTCGCGCTCGTGATTTTTTAACCTGAAAAACTTGACTCCTTCATTTGTTTGCAACGAACCTATCGGGAAAAATACCCGATAATTTTGAAGCTCTTGTGGTATTATAAGTGAATATTTTTGTGACGTTTTAGACCATCGAAAACATCCGGGATGATTCTCAAAAAGATTTTATTCAAATTACAGTTAGTATTCTTTCTGTCCTACAATTAAAATTGAGTGAAATTTTTTTCGGGAAATAGTCCTTCATACACCTCAAGTACTTGCCAAATGATCGAATATTTCCCTCCTGCAATTCATGAAGTCGGGAGAGTATTCGAAATATGTAGTGATATTTGAAAAAAATAAGGTAATATTTTAGATATTCTCTATATGAAGTACATATTAAAATCATAATGACTCATTCAATTAAAATACCATCCTAACTGCAATTATTTTAACTAAAACTAAAAAAAAAATTGGTTCGAGCACTGACGTGAAGTCAGAAGCTTTGCGCGTATGTTCTATTGTCCATTCTTATGTATTGATGGTCACCCTTAATCGAATTTACCATGGTAAATTCGATTAAGGGTGACCAATACAGAAGAATGGAAAATAGAACATACGCGCAAAAGCTTCTGACTTCACGTCAGTGCTAAAACCAATTTTTTTTTTCGTGATTTTTTTGAAATTTTCTAGGGGTGCGGTTCTTAAAATTTTTTTTTTCGTCATTTTTTTCAAATTTTCTGGGGGTACGGTTCTTACAAAATTTTAAACACGTCTTTATGATGATTTTCTACTACTAGTTACCAAGCTTCAATTCGATCGAATATTTAGTGTTTGAGTTATCAAGGAAATAATATTCCAGGTGGGTATAACACCGTTTGACCGATTATGTCCAAAAACGAACTCAACTCTCCCTTTCGGTTACGCAACCTACCCTGAAAATTGCAAGTCCATATCTCCTTTCGTTCGAAAGTTATCGAGGCAACGGTCACCCATCTACTGAACTCACACAAGAATGCTCGAATCTCCAACAATATTCAACCGATCGTGTTAAAACTTGAAACTTGGCAGTAGAGTTAGGTTATGAACGCTCTTGCAAAATTTCAGCAATTTCAAACGGATAGTTACTGATATATAGAATTTTTTTTTTCAATATTCAATGATTTTTTAAAAATTTTTTACAAATACCATCCTCACAAAATTTTGCAAGAATTTTTGCGTTGGCATTCTACAACTAATTACCATGTTTGAATTCAATCGGTTCAATATTTTTCGAGTTAATGAGGAACAAAAAACAACCAAATTTCAGATGGCTATAACTCTAAAACCGTTTAGCCGATTATGCTCATAAACAAACTGAAATGTCGAGTTTTGGTGCACATCCGAACCTGAAAACTTCAAGCCGCTATCTCTTTCCGTTCTCAAGTTATCGTGACAACAAAAATATTTTTTAATAATTTTTTTTTTTATTTTCTAGCCATACGATTTGCACAAGATTTCACGAACGTGCTTAGGTTCATATTCTACAACTACTCACCAAGTTTCAATTCGATCAGATTCATATTGGTTGAAAACAAAATTATTACTCGGAAACCACTGGGCCGAATATGCCCATTAACGAACTCGTCCGTCGTATTGGGATGCGCCACCCACCCTGAAAATTTCAAGTCGCTAGCTCTTTTCGTTCTCAAGTTATCGTGACAACTGCCGGCCGGACGGCCGGCCGGACAGAATCAAATTTGACGTCGAATTCTTCATTGGGGAGTCGAACTAAATCGTTTGTGACCATTTTCGTCAAAAAATTCGAAAGTTACACACATTTGGGCAAAACTATAACGCGATGTTCCCCAGAACATACGCGCAAAAAAGATACATTAAAGCTGCGTGAAATCTGCATCATTTTATTCGATGTAGATGATCGGCTGTGAAACTCTATTTTTGGCTATTGAATCCTAATATTCTTGTAATAGTTCGTGACCGAACGGGAATTTTCCTGGTTTCTTACAGATAATGTTCTGGGAAAAGATATCACACTTCCCAAAATCTTCCGAAGAATCGTTCCAAGAACGTATCTGCATTCGTAGTTCGAACTCGGGAGTAGATTGAAGTTCCAGGAACCAGCAACAATGCCCACATATACAGATGGCCTGAAAGTGAGCAGAACTACTCACATCCTTTATATAAAGTCAGGGCAATCGAAATTTCTTTGTATATTTATAAATGATTGCTCATTTTCTGAAACAACTGAATTATTAGTATTTGGCGCTCTAGTTCCTCGGAACTGAGTGCTTATCAATTTGCCCAAATGTCTGTAATTTTCGAATATTTCGATGAAAATGGTCTTAAACGATTTGGTTCGACTCACTGATCAAGAATCCGTGGTCGAAATTCATTCTGTCCGGCCGTCCAGCCGTAGGCACGATAACTCTCGAACGGAATGAGCTAGAGAGTTGAAATTTTCAGAGTAGGTTTGGGGGATGAATATCTCGGCTAAGTTCGTTACTGGGCAAAATCGGACAGAAGGTTTCGGAGTAATAAAAAAAAATTTTTTTTTTTACAAAACAAATTCCAAATTAAATTTTTTTTAATAAGCAGTTTTATCATAAGAATCCATTCATATCATCGTTAACTCTAACAAGCTAATACTTTCGGAGATATGATTTTTCAAAATTTCAATGTAAATCGTATTTCACAGATTGATATAATTATTCTATGTATATTCTTTGTATGAATTGTCATAAAGTCAACTTGACAGAAGGGAATATTGTAACTTCAAGAATATTGGGGTTGAAATACTCGTATTTTAGCGATGCAACGGGGACCTCACCCGAAAATGTTTGAAAATATCACGTAAATATTGAAAGCATAATTCTATAGTTCGAGAGAGGAGAAAATTTGATGAACGTAGATCAAGAAATTTTTGATCGATTACAAGGTAATTTATTATTACTTATCTAATAAACTATTATTTGAATTGAATTTCCTTTATGATGCAGTGATATCATATGAATACATTGATATAATTCCCAACTCTGAGAAACCAATACCAGATATAATTTGTCTGTTTTTTTTTCTCAATTTCGATTATGAATTGAATTATGAACTACATATTCTTTCGTATATATCCATCCAAGATTTCGCTGGTTACATTTTTCAAGTATCGTATTATGGAAGTTTGCACTATGTCGCCTCTTTGAATTAAAACACTGATATCTGGTCAATACTAACAAATAGCGCAGCCATATGAAAATATCTTTCGGACCACCTCTAGACAAAGAGTTGGTATACAGTGCCAACGCTACCATGTACCGATTACGGCACCACTATAAATTAACGCGGTAAGTATTTTTGCATGCACGGCTCTGTCTTCTCTTTTTTTCGACAATTACTTAATTACGCCAGTATGTTTCATTAAGTCAGTTTTATCGAGGCATTAGGCTTGCGGTCGGTAGGTCTGCCTGTGTGCGTGTAGACGTCGTCCGAGAAGTGGTAGAGAGTTAAAAGTAGCGCAAACCCACACATTGGTACACGTACCTAGAAGTTCTTGGAAGCTGCGACTAAAGTTGTCGGAGCTTGAGCATCGAGTTTAATTAGTACACTTACATGCAGTGTCCTGTGTGTATTGACATGATGAGGAAGTTCATCGTGGAAACAAAAGATGGAAAATTAATTATAAATTTTCTGCATTAGGAGAAGTGAAAAGTGGGCGTTGCTCCAGAGATTATATCTTTCGGAATATCAATATGGCATACATAACATGATACCCTTATTATACTATGCCTTTTTCGTGCCTATTTGTCAGGCTGACTGACTGCGCCTGAAATTTTGAAGAAATACGCATGCGCCCAGGGCTATTTTGTGGATTGTTTCAGGCTTGAAAATAAATAGAACTGGTTTTATTTATTCCCCCTGAATCGTGGGGATTTCAAGCCTTTTTGTCGAAATGTCATTTCTACCAATACAATATTTATCTGCATGGCTTGACGTTTTAACATTTAACCTAGTTTCTTCTATCGTTTGAATCGCAGGTTTCATAAATTCAATAATTAATTTCTGTTTATTACTCCGAGGACCCGAACTAAAGGTTGGTTTATGCTGGCTGGTAACTTTAACTTAATGCTATATATATATAATATATATAGACATAGATTTTTAGTGTTATGGCTTATAATCAGACTAAAGAATTCGTTAACTTATTAATTATTATTAATAAGTAAACGGATTCTTTAGTTTCAGTATAAACAATATTCCTAGATATCTATGTTTAAATTTTTAAGTTAAGGGATGAGTTATAGTTACCAGCCAGCATAAACCAGCCTTAACTAAACTTACGAAGGCCAGATAATCTGTGATGGCTATCCCCGAGTGATATGAAGTTTTCACCAGTAGCCTAGTATCGCAAAGTAATTATTAATTTCATTTTTGGAGAAATGCTTTCTGGAATTACAGTGTCTTTTTTCTGTATGTGAATTTGTACTCTATGTAGTAGCATATTTAACGTTTCTTCAGACATTCTTAAAACACTATGGTACTGATTTAAAAAGATTTACGAACAAAACAAGAACTTGAGGTAAATATGTCAATTTCTTCAATGTTTGCAGCTCTGAAATTACTGCCTGAAACAAGCTCACAACAGAAGGTGGATAGGAGCTTTCTGGTGCTCTAGTTCAAAGAGACAAATTATATCTCCGAAAGTATTGGTTTCTCAGAGTTGGAAATTATATCAATGTATTCTTATGATAGAACTGCATCATAAAGGAAATTCAATTCAAGTAATAGTTTATTTATCAAGATTAAATGAGCAATCTGAGAATGAGAACTGCACCATGGAAAAAATCAAATTAAAATAGCTGAAATGAATTTGACTCTCCCTTATAGAACAGGATGACATGTACGAGTATGAACACAGATCATATAATAAAGGTTAGATAGAATAATTATAACATTCTGTGAAAACATAGAAGTACGATTCATTATTGAAATTTCGAAAAATCATATCTCCGAAAGTATTAGCTTGTTGGAGCTGAAAATGATATCAATGAATTTTTTTAACTGCATCTTAATTGAAATTTAATTTGAAACTTGTTACTTAAAAAAAATTTTTTTTTTCGTTACTCCGAAACCGATAAAAAAAATTAACCAAAATATATCTCCCTAACCTACTCTGAAAATTTCAACTGCGTAGCTCATTCCATTCGAGAGTCATTGTGGAAAAAAAAATTTTAAATTTAAAAAATTTTTTTTTGACATTTTGCGGTAACCTGGTCAATACAAAACTTCACACGCATATAAAGGTCATGATTCTACAATTTGATGCTGAATTTCAGAGAGATCGAGTGATCGGTTTCGGAAATATTCATAAAAAATGTTTTTACTAAAATTGGCCATAACTCTGAAACCGCTTTATGGATTGCGCCCATTAACAAACTTGTCCGAGATATTTGCGCTCCAAACCCACCTTGCAAATTTCAATCCTCTAACTCCTTTCGTTCGAGAGTTATCGTGCCTACGGCTGACCGGCTGGCCGGACCGGCCGGACAGAATCAATTTCGACATCGGATTCTTGATCAGTGAGTCGAACCAAATCGTTTGAGAACATTTTCAGCCAAAAATTCGAAAATTACAGACATTTGGGCAAATTAATAAGCACTCAGTTCCGATGAACCAGAGCGCCAAAAAGGCATAGTGTAATAGGGGTATAAGGGTAATGGCCATTGCTGAATCTCAATCTTGGGAAAGAATGGAAGATTCAATATTGTGTATTGATATGAATATGATATGACTTTAATAGTATTAATGTATGGGCACCAATGAATTTAAAATTTTTATATTGGATAATAATGAATTTAATTTTAGGAGTGTGATCTAAATATATCTGAATTCGAATAATATTAATTTAATTTGATAATTTTTATTTAGTGTTGAAACTATTTATCTCAGAATGGGATCTTTACAGGGTGTCAGGGCACTACGTGACCCTTTCTCAGGTGTAAATGAAGTATGTAAAGACGAGTAAGAAATGCTTTAATTTTTTTTTCTACGACGCCCACCTGCGAAAATATGTGCCTTCAAATAGTACTCCAATTATTCCGTTTTTTTTTGTGATAACTTCCGAACGACTCAACCGATTCTGGTAATTTTTCGAATTTGAGTCATAGAAGTACGATTCATTATTGAAATTTCGAAAAATCATATCTCCGAAAGTGCTTGTTTGAGTTAAAAATTATATCAATGGATTTTTATGGTGATACTGCAACTTGAAAAATTGAATTTGAAATTTGTAATGTAAAATTTTTTTTCTTTTCGTTACTCCGAAACCGATTTTGCCCTATAACGAACTTCACCGAGATATTTATCTCCCAAACCTACTCTGAAAATTTCAACTGCCTAGTTCATTCTGATCGAGAGTTTTTGTAGAAACAAAACTAAAAAATTTTTAAAATGTTTTATTGACACTTTACGGCAACCGGATCAATACAAAACTTCGCATGCGCATAAAGGTCACTATTCTACAATTTGATGCCAAATTTCAGACAGAGCCAGTGACCACAACTCCGAAACCGCTCGGTGCATTTCCCCCGTTAACGAACTCGTCCGAGATATTTAGGCTCCGAATCTACCCGGCAAATTTCAATCCTCTAACTACTTTCGTTCCAGAGTTATCGTATTAACGGCTGGCCGGCCGGACAGAATCGATTTCGAACATGGATTCTTGATCAGTGAGTCGAACCAAATCGTTTAAGACCATTTTCAGCCAAAAATTCGAAAATTACAGACATTTGGGCAAATTGATATGCACTCTGTTCCGAGGAACAAGGGCGCTAAAAATAGGTGGATCGGTCGACAATTTCCAATTCTTGAAATTTCTACTAACATTGTCGACAAAAACATGAAACCTTCTATTTGACAGGATATTTTCGAGTAATCGAACCATTCTTCCATACTACTATTATATAAAAATTGGTTCAAGCCCTGTGGACAAGAGCTCTCTGGCGCTCTTGTTCAAACAAACAAATTATATCTCCGAAAGTATCGGTTTCTCAGAGTTGAGAATTATATCAATGTGTTCTCATGATAGAACTGCATCATAACGGAAATTCATTTCAAATAATAGTTTTTTTTTATCAAGATTAAATGAGCAATCTGAGAATGAGAACTGCACCATGGAAGAAATCAAATTAAAATAGCTAAAATGAATTTGACTGTCTCTTATAGAACAGGATGACATGTACGAGTATGAACACAGATCATATAATAAATCATAGATAGAATAATTATAGCATTCTGTGAAAACATAGAAGAACGATTCAGTATTGAAATTTCAAAAAACATATCTCCGAAAGTATTAGCTTGTTGGAGTTGAAAATGATATGAATGGATTTTTAGGGTGAAGCTGCATCTTAAAAAAAAATTATTTTGAAATTTGTACCTAAGTCAAAAGGAAATTTTTTTTCGATACGCCGATACCATCAGGCCTATTTTGTCCAATAGCGCACTTAGCCGAGATATTTATCTCATTAACCTATTCTGAAAATGTCAACTGCCTAGCTCATTCCATTCGAGAGTTATTGTAGAAACAAAATTTAAAAATTTTCAAATTTTGTATTAGACACTTTACGGTAACCCGATCAATACAAAACTTCACATGCGTCTGAAGGTCATGCTTTTACAATAGGATGCTGAATTTCAGATAGATCGAGTGATCGGTTTCAGAAATATTCATAAAAAATATTTTTACTAAAAACGGCCATAACCCCGAAACCGCTCGATGGATTTTGCTGGTTAACGAACTCGTCAAAGATATTTACGCTCCAAACCTACCCTGCAAATTTCAATCCTCTGAGTCCTTTCGTTCGAGAGTTATCGTGTTAACGGACGGCTGGCCGGACAGAATGGATTTCGACCACCGATTCTTGATCGGTGAGTCGAACCAAATCGTTTGATAAGTTCAATCGTTTTCAGCCAAAATTTCGAAAATTGCAGACATTTGGGCGAATTGATAAGCACTCTCTTCCGAGGAACAAGAGCGCCAAAAATCAATATTCCAATGGCTCAAAAAAAATCTCTGTTTAAGATTACTTAATATCACTCAATCAATTCAACGGAAGTGGAACTTCCGATAGGATTGCAATCTATTGATCCATACAAATACGAGCTTCGAATAACGAAACTTATATCATCGTCAGATTGCACAGCCGCCATGATTATTGGCGTGTTGGTTGATAGTTCTGTGTTGGTTACGTTCCGCAAGATGAGCGTGCACGGACGCAGTCACCGGAACTAATGAGAGCCTCCGTTTCCAGAATCTGAACCATTCTGGCGAAGAATGGCGATCAAAGCGCGATTACGTTTGTTGTCTAGGCCTCCTTGGGGATCCCTACCGTGGCAAATCCGGATTTTTTCGAGGTAAGGATAGATGAGCGAGGTGCTAGAGGCAGTGCCATTTAATTGCCAAGGTTTTCTCATTTTTAGGAAGTGTATCAAATTTATGTGATGAAATCGTGAAACTCGTGAAAATGATTGAGTTCCGAACTTCGTTGTGAAGGTGAACGGTCATCTTAATTTGAAATTGCACCTACTAATTAATTATGTATTCGAGGAGAAACTGGTCGAAAAGGTTCATTAGAAATTCTCAAATAGAACTGACTTAGGAATGGATGTTTTTGTCGCTCTAATTCCTTGGAACAGAGACCTTATCAGTTTGCCCAAATGTCTGTATTTTCGAATTTTTGGCTAAAAATGGTCTTGAACGATTTGGTTTGACTCGCTGATCAAGAATCAGTGGTCGAAATCGATTCTGTCCGGCCGTTAACACGATAACACTCGAACGAAATGAGCTAGACAGTTGAAATTTTCAGAGTGGGGTTGAGGGATAAATATCTCGGTGAAGTTCGTTACTGAGCAAAATCGGTCTAATTTATTCGGAGTAACGAAAAAAAAACATTTATTTTCCATTACAACTTTTGAATTAAAATTGTTTTAAGATGCATTTAAGATGCAACATAAGAATCCATTTTTATCATTTTCAACTCTAACAAGCTAATACATTCGGCGATGAGATGTTTCAAAGTTTCAATAATACATCGTAAGTTCTTTGTATTCACAGAATCTGTCTGTGATCACTATTCATAAATGTCATCTTTTCTAGCTATTAGAGATTGTAAATTCATAGTTGTTATTTTCTCTTGGAAAGCAAGTATTCGATTTTGAATTTGTGAATATATACAAGACTGTTTTGATGTAGTTTATGGAGGCAATAGGAAAGAAGAACATAATGGAATCGTCAGAAGAAATTACTGTTCGTTGACCACTGAGGTTAATATTACCTTTTACTTCCTTAAGTAGTGAGACATGTTCCTATATACAGTATTTTCATAATGTTGCTAGCAAAAAAATAATGAAATATGGATCTACATTTGTGTATCAATCATTTTTTCTTGAGTTAAGGTTCATAATACAGAAAATAGTGTGTTAGCAGTATGAATTATTAAATTTTAAATTATTAAAAGAGGATAGTATGTTATTAATATATTTTGAACTATTAAAATAATTTGCTCGTAATCCACTACCTACTCAAATATCACGAATCACGAATAAATGGACAATCTGCTATGATTGTCTTCAGCCTTGCTCTAGACATTTCGATTATACTTTCCTTAGGTAATTCGAGATGTGAAAACTATGCACCGAGTGTAAGTTGCAACAACCCATTCCACGAGGTTGAATAACTCATTTAATCTTGATAAATAAATTTAATCACAATTTTTGAAGCATTAAGGCATTCAAGCATTGTAGAATGCTCTTTTGTAATAATTTTTGAAGAATTTTTTTCAAACGACATTTTTTTTAAATCTAATTTCTTTCATGATGCATTTCTATCATAGGAATCCAATGATATAATTCCCAACTCTGAGAAACCAATACTTTCGGAGATATAATTTGTCTGTTTGAACAAGTGCGCCAAAAAGCTCCTGTTCACAGGGCTTGAACCAATTTTTTTTGGAAATACTGTGCGGAATTTCAACAGAATCTGACGAATAATTCCTGAAATATTACATTTTTTTTGGTGCTCTTGTTCCTCGGAACAGAGTGCTTATCAATATGCCCAAATGTCTGTCATTTTCGAATTTTTGGATGAAAATGGTCTTAGACGATTTGGTTCGACTTACTGATCAAGAATCCGTGTATGATCGAAATCGATTCTGTCCGCGGTGAGTCCAGCTAACGGACTGGCCATAGACACGATAACTCTCGAACGGAATGAGCAGTTGACAGTTGAAATTTTCAGAATAGGTTTGGGAGATAAATATCTCTGTTGAGTTCGTCATTGGGCATTATCGGTTGGATGTTTTCGAAGAAACGAAAAAAAAATTATTTTTTACATTAAAAATTTCGAATTTATTTTAAGATGCAATTTCAACATAGAAATCACAGAATGTGCTAATCAAAGAAGAAATTCCCAGAAATACCTACGGTCACAAATATATTTGGGGAATATTTATGGAATTAACGAACGAGAATGTAACTTCTATGTAAACGTAAATCCAGTTGAGTTTCGGTTTATTTGTCTTAAGTAAACAAAATAATATTGCTATGGGATGAAAAAACTATTGAAGGTCTAATGCGTAAATTTAAGCATATTGCTTATTGTCTAGTAGTTTTTTTAAATCGAAAATAATAACGGTGACACTTCAACATATTGTAATGAATATACAATCTAGTGTTCAGTAAAACGTGGCAAGTACGTCTTTTTGGCACTCTTGTTCCTCGGAACATAGTGCCATAGTGTATTAACTTTCCCAAATGTCTGTTATTTTCGAATTTTTGGCTGTAAATGGTATTAAACGATTTGGTTCGACTCACTGATCAAGATTCCGTGGTTGAAATCCATTCTGTCCGGCCGCCCGATAACTGTCGAGCGGAATGAGCTAGATAGTTGAAATTACAAATTTTGTATTCATTTTTCTTTAAGATACATTTTCATCATAAGAATCCATTGATTTCGTTTTCAACTCTAACAAGCTAATACTTTCGGAGATATGATTTTCAAAATTTCAATAATACATCGAACTTCTCTGTTTCACAGAATGCGAATTCTATCTGTCTGTGTTCTATCTGTGTTCACTGTTCATACATGTAATCTTATCTTCCTATAACAGACCTGTCAAATTGATTTCTATTCTAACGAACAAAGTACGATTGAATGCGAAATGACCAATTATAGGATATTATAATTACCCCTAACCTAAATGCCCTTGGATAATCCATATGATGATGAAAATATATAATTTACTAAGTTTATCAAATTGAGTTCAGAATATCTTCAGTGACAACAAAACAGAAATATTGGGTAAGTTTCAATAGTTAAAAGGCTACTTTCTGGGTTTTCTCTCCCAAACTCTGAAAAATATCTATAAAATAAAAATTAATTATTTTGTGATTTGGTTCTGCGTAAGAAACACAAGATATTTGCAGAAGCAATCAATCGAACAATGTTGCCTAACAAACAACAACGAAACAACATCAACGAAGACACACCTATATCGTAACCTTTCGGAGTCTATATCAGACTCCTTCGTCAGACACTTAACGAGAATCTTCAGAATTATTTTGTTCATACTTGATATTTGAAAATTGTCACATTGGAAGTGACAAATTGTCACATTGAAACTGACAAATAGAAGGATAATGTACCTGTATAGGAAGAAATACTATAAGTGGATGGACTAAATCTGCTGCTGAGGCAATTGGCTTGAATGTTAAGGACCAAAAGATAACAAATCACTCGAATATATCAACTGCTGCTAGGGAATTGGCAAAAAGTTGCTGAAAATTACTGGTCATTGCAAACAAAATTCTATAAAACCATTCTTAAATCTCGATCAAGAACACCACAACAAAGTCATAAATATTATACGTGGTAACAGATATTCCATATTGTAGAGAACAGCAACGAATCTAATGTTAAGTTAAATTTTAATAATTGTACTTTCACCTACTGTACTTTCTAGCTGATGCAGCTACTCTTCGAACGGCAGCCTTAGTCTTGGTTTTTTCTGCGGCTGAATATTGTTGCTCCGTCTGGTTTAATAGTGTCAATATGCAAAAAAATTGATGCACAGCTGAATAATTCATCTATGAGGATAATCACTGGAAGTATTTGATCTACACCTGTTCATTGGTTTCATTGCTTTTGGTTGCCAGTTCTTTCATACATTGTCCCGCCACAAATTCGCATGCAGACTGCTGTTTCATTATTTTCCGAATTCATTTCCTATTCTCTCCTATATTCCAGGCACTAAGATTCACAGATTGAAGTCACGTTACCCTTAATGGTCCATCTGGTTTCTCAATTTGAATAAAAGTGACAAGGAAGTTTGGCAGTCTGAACAGATTTATACGATTTATTTCGGTCATGGTCGTTGCAACAGCATGCTTTTCAGATGGAACTCAGTTGAGAGCCCTAGTTGTGAATGCGGGGAAGCAGAGGAAACCATAGATCATTTAGTTAATAATTGTCCCATATATAGATTCAAGGATAGTTTTAGGGTTATTCATAAAGTTGCTGATTCTTTTTAAGAAAGGGTAACGAATTTCAAATCTATTTAATAAAACATGGAATATTTTTTTTTTATTTAATCGTTCTCTCCTTTTGTCTTTTCCTTTTCCAAATTGAGTTTCCGGTACCTTGGATAAACCTCTCTGCTTGTTGAAGGAAGAATCGATAGTAGGTAAAGAAGATGACGTCTTTCAATATTTAATGTTTCAGCATATTTTGTTAACAATTTCAATTTTCATAAATCACAAAACTAACGGAGAGACAGGGTTTTTTTGCTGAGGTTCTTTCCTTAAGCTCTAGTATCATAAATCGAATTTTATGGTTTTTAATACACATGCTATATTGTTAGATAAAGAAATGTAATGCATGTAATGTAATGTATAAATGTTTCAGTGCAAGAATTAACTGTAGCACCCTTCAACCTACCACCAAAATATTTGCGCGAACTGCCATCATTTAATTATCCCCAACATGAATGGAAGCAAGAAGAATGCCATATTAGTTCTTCAATTAAGTGTGCGAAACATTATGGTACCGATATCTGTGTGAAATGCTCGTGAGTTTTATTCTTTCGCAAGTTGGTACCTAATACGGTGATGTACAAGTGACTGGTGTGAAACAATCCAGGCTATATCTTGCATCAATCTATTGTTCTCCATTGTGTTTCAAAGGTTATGACATAATGACTCTTCGTCGGGCCAAACGTATATTCAGGCTTTGAAAAATTGTCGCAAGGACACCAACAAAAGTAAAGTTCAACTGGAATCATTGTTTTCATAGAAGCCACGAATTGTATGAAATTCTTCTTCCGCTGATTGTTTGATTATGGCCTATTTGAAGAGTGTGTGATTCGGAGAATTTTTGGCTAAGAATTAATAACTTTGAAATTATAACGTTAAGGATTACTCATTTTGACAGCAATTATTGCCAAGGAGAGAGATAGCAATGTAATAATTCCGAATATATTCTTTAGCTTAAGATATACAGGGTGAGTATTCAAGTTGAACATTAATTTTAACCATAGATTACTCTCGTCCAATGAAACAGCTCTTTCATTTACCTTTTTTCCAGATTCGGCTCAGGTAAAATGTAATAAGCATTTGAAGATTTTAGAATGTGGTGATCCACCCCTGCTCTTTCTTTAACTGTTGAACACAGAACCAATTAGTGGATTCAATATTGTATAATTATCTAAGAGCTTTAGCACCTGATACTCGAAATTCAATGTAATTGTTTGAGAAAACTTATTTACTCACTAGAGTCTCATAAAATAGTTTTTAGTAATCTTTACGCAACATTTGTGAAAAAAATGTTCTACTATTCTTGAATATCTAAACAATGACTCACGTACACTGTAAATATTTAGGAGAGGACTATAAAATGTTTTCACCAATTGGATTCCAAAGGAAATAGTATATTTCATTACCAGTCCTGAAATTGAGCTTTTCTTGTACTGAAAATCGAGTATTCTTCTCTTGAAAGTTGTCATGGTTCATCTTGGTAGGGATAGAACACAGAACAAGAGTAATGATAGATAGAACTTTTTAAAATTCAATGTTTCTGGTAGAAAATGTCAAAAACTGATTACCATCAATTACTAAATTTTCGGTTATTAGTTGAAAAAACGGTGATATAAATACGAAGGATTCTTTCACTGCGGAATTTAAGTGTACAAAATTGTGGAATTGTGGGTGAATTGAACGGAATTACATGGAATTGCATGAAATTATATGGAATTGCATGGAATTATATGGAATTACATGGAATTGAAAGGCATTATATAGGAATTGAGTCGAATAGGGATTGAATGGAATTGAACATGCATTTTTCTCGCATGCTCTAGGAATCATTTTGCCCAAATGTCTATAAATCTCGAATTTTCTGCCGAAAATGATCTCAAATGATTAGGTTCGTCTCACTGTTGAAGAATTCGAGGTGAAAATCTATTCTGTCCGGCAGACTGTTGCCACAACAACTCTGGAACGAAAAGAGATAGCCACTTGGGATTTTCAGGGTAGGTTGCCAATCCGAATGCGACAGCTAAGTTCGTTAATGTACATAATCGGCCAAACGGTTTCAGAGTTATACCCATCTGGAATATTGATTCCTGAATAACTCAAGAAATACAGATCCTATCGAATTGAAACTTTGTAATTAGTTGTAGAACGCCAACGCGCAAATTTCGTGGAGATCCTGTCACAAGAAAAATAAATCTCTTCAAAAATGTTATAATTCAGAAACCGCTGTTTTCAGATTCCGCTAAAATTCTGAACAAACCTTCAAGCCGCCATTTTGTGATCGAGTAACGGATTTCAGATCGATCGGCTTTGTAGTTTAGCAATTATCGTGAAAATTAAATTCTGAACTGCAGTATCGTAATGAGTTCATTCCAGCAATAAAAACCGTGCTGGAATGAACTCATTCCCGCATTGCTCTAGTTATATTTTTCGTTTTGTGGTAGTCAGCACTGACATTCGATCCTATCAAACTTAAATACACGTCAATTGATAATACAATATAATCTGGATATAGTGAAATAATTGTTGAGGAAAAGCTTTAATTTCATTAAAAAATATGGTACTAGAGATTTCCTTCTTGCTAATTTTAAATCATTCATGCTATTAGGTAACTGTTTTAAATCTGATCTCCATGCCCTACGTACGTTTCAAATTCAAATTCCGTAATCTGTCAACTTTCGTAACAGTCACACCAACTACCAAGATACAATACAAAAGTCACTAGGATACATAATCCGAATATTTCATTAAATTTTACAAAAGTTGCCTGAAATAGAGAAAATATCGTCTAATACTCGTTGCAGAAGGCAATTCCAACATTCATGTGTTCGAAAACTCGCTCCTTCGTCGCTCGTTTTCGAATTTCGCATTCGTGTTTTAATAGGAGCCCATTCTGCAACTTGCTATAGAATATACTATTCTCTATTTCAGTATCGTAATGAGTTCACTCCAGCACTAAGAACAGTGCTGGAATGAACTCATTCCCGCATTGTTTTTAGTTATATTTTTCGTTTTGTGGTAGTCAGCACTGACATTCGATCCTATCAAATTTCATCACACGTCAATTATTGTCAATATAAGATAATCTGGATAAGGTGAAATGATTGTTGAGAGGAAAGGTTTTATTTTCATAAAAAAATAAGGTACTAGAGATTTCCTTCTTGCTAATTTTGAATCATTCATGATATTAGGGAACTGTTAAATCTGATCTCCATGCTCTACGTACTATTCGAATTCCGTGATCTGTCAACTTTCGTAACAGTCACACCAACTGCCAAGATACAATACAGAACTCACTAGGAGGTATAATCCTAATTTTTCATTAAACTTCAACCGTATTTCACAAAACTTGCCTGAAATAGAGAAAATATCGTCTAATACTCGTTGCAGAAGGCAATTCCAACACTCATGCGTACGAAAACTCGCTCCTTCGTCGCTCATTTTCGAATTTCGCATTCGTGTTTGAATATCAGCCCATTCTGCAACTTGTTTTAGAATATACTATTCTGCATAATGCGGAGTAGTGTTACTTTGGCAACCCAAATGCTTGCGAAAAATAACTACTTTGCGCACGGTTCAAGCCCTGTGGACAGGAGCTTTCTGGCGCTCTAGTTGAAACAGACAAATTATATCTCCGAAAGTATTGGTTTCTCAGAGTTTGGAATTAAATCAATGTATTCTTATGAAAGAACTGCATCATAAAGGAAATTAAATTCAAATAATAGTTTATTTATCAAGATTAAATGAGCAATCTGAGAATGAGAACTGCACCATGGAAGAAATCAAATTAAAATAGCTGAAATGAATTTGACTCTTTCTTATAAAACAGGATGAAATGTACGAGTATGAACACAGATCATATAATAAAGCTTAGATAGAATAATTATAGCATTCTTTGAAAAGATAGAAGTACGTACGATTCATTATTGAAATTTAGAAAAATCATATCTCCGAAAGTATTAGCTTGTTGGAGTTGAAAATGATATCGATGGATTTTAATGGTGAAACTGCATCTTAAATAAAAATTACAGACATTTGGGCAAATTGATAAGCACTCAGTTCCGAGGAACTAGAGCGCCAAAAAGTGTAATTCCCTTTTCGGGATTTGAGCCCGCCTTCTCTCGTTCCGAAACCGAAAACCCGACTGACTAGACGAACCGGCTATCGGGCTCCTCGTACGATCTTGTCGATCTCCGGTATTAGAATAAAACGTCGGTACTTACCTGGGATATATATTCTTAATTTTCACTTTTCGACATAAAATCGCCACATGGGGGTTTATTTGACGGTTTTTTACCCTTGTCTCTCTAAGTCGATTTCGACGTTTCTCGAACCAACTATTAGCAAGGAATTAGACAATGTCATGTCTCAGGAAAATAAGTTGACATTATGACAATTCATACCTACATAGAATAATTATATGATTCTGTGAAAACGTTGAAATACGATTTATTATTGAAATTTTGAAAAATCATATCTCCGAAAGTATTAGCTTGTTAGAGTTAAAAATGATACCATTGGATTCTTATGGTAAAACTGCTCATTGAAAAAAATTAATTTGGAATTTGTTACGTAAAAAAAAATTTTTTTTTGTTACTCCGAAACCATCTGTCCGATTTTGCCCAATAACTCAGCTGAGATATTTATCTGCCAATCCTACTCTGAAAATTTCAACTTTCTAGCTCATTCCGTTCGAGAGTTATCGTGCCTACGGCCAGCCGGACAGAAGGAATTTCGACCACGGATTCTTGATCAGTGAGTCGAACCAAATCGCTTAAGACCATTTTCATCGAAAAATTCGAAAATTACAGACATTTGGGCAAATTGATAAGCACTCAGTTCCGAGGAACTAGAGCGCCAAAAATAATAAACCACAAGGGGAGTAGAACAAAAGGACGCATATTAGCAAAATGCTTGTAGTCATCCCGAAAGAGTCATGATAGACAGCTTATTGCGCATCAACACTCAATTACCGTCAGAGTGATAAGTATCGAAGATTCCAATTGAGGAAAATCGAAGAATTCATTAAGCAACCCAGCGGGGGATAATTTCAAAACGCCGATTTATGTAACTTATGCCCGGTCTTTTCGCAGTAGGAAACGTCGTTTCCGATTTCCAGTAACGAGGGCATGGTCAATAACACAGCGCAATGTTAGCAACATTGCCAACAATACGCGACGACGGATCCAGACCGACTGTGAAATTAACGCAATGGTTTCATCGAATGCAACGCTGAATAATATCCAATTAGAAAAAGGAAGAACAAATATCGTGAGCGTTTCACTAGGATAACTCTATTATTTGCCGTTATCAGGAGATCTAAATAACCGTAGAGGACACAGCACTTTGCTAATTGTGCTTTTACGCCGTGTCGGCAGGGATGGTGGAGGAACAGGTGAGGGTAATGCCGGAATGGCCGTCGTGGCCGGTTATACCGTGAACGAACCTCGTGGTACTGTCACGGTAGGAAAATGAAGAAGTGGTGGTTTCAGGGCTGCGCTATGTAATTATTTTGCTGGGCAGATGGCGATTTTATCTGCGATCGAGGATTATTCTTTTATTATGTATTTTCGGTCGTTTTGGTGTAATAAATAATTGAAATTAATTTCGTATGATGAATTAGGTTCCAATAGTTGCGTTGCACTGACAGAAATTCAACGGAATTCCTTGAAGTATCAGTTGAACCTTTCGCTATACCGTGACCGACAAAAGAATGGAATAATGGATGAATTTCTTCTTCCCTACCAGGAATATGGAAAAATGGTTTGATGGGTCCAAGTTATTTATTTCTTGAGGAACATTTTCACGTGATTCTTATATTATACCATTTATTTTTTTTGAATTGCAAGGCCCTATTTTTGGCGCTCTAGTTCCTCGGAACTGAGTGCTTATCAATTTGCCCAAATGTCTGTAATTTTCGAATTTTTCGATGAAAATGGTCTTAAACGATTTGGTTCGACTCACTGATCAAGAATCCGTGGTCGAAATTCATTCTGTCCGGCCGGTCCGGCCGGCCGAAGGCACGATAACTCTTGAACGGAATGAGCTAGACAGTTGAAATTTTCAGAGTAGGTTTGGGAGATAAATATCTCGGCTAAGTTCGTTATTGGGCAAAATCGGACAAATGGTTTCGGAGTAACAAAAAAAAAATTTTTTTTTACAAACCAAATTCCAAATTGAATTTTTTTCAATGAGCAGTTTTACCATAAAAATCCAATGAAATCATTTTTATCTCTAACAAGCTAATACTTTCGGAGATATGATTTTTGAAAATTTCAATATTAAATCGTATTTCACAGAATGATATAATTATTCTATGTATGAATTGTCATAATGTCAACTTATTCTCCTGAGACATGACATTATCTAATCAATCGAAGAATTATGAGAATAAAGTGTATTCCGAAATGTGAGCGAATTGAGAAAAATCTCAGTTGTTTGCTGCGTTTGGACGTTTTTACAGTTGGATTTATATTCTTGGAAATATTGGAAATATATTTTTTTCCTAGAGCTAAGCAGCCTTGGGCCAGTTTGGTACCTTGATGGGTGACTGTCCTGGCTATAAATTTGAGCTGCGCCCCGAAGATTGCAACGTCTTGCACGCCTATGCTATTCATCTCCTCTTGAAACGCCACTGGTAATCATAGAATGCACATTGACGGACTGTGACCTCATGTCAGGTTATTTCTCTTCTATGATCTTCGTGTCTGCGTGATGTAAGGAAGTTGATTTGACTTTCTTTTCCGGCTTTTCTCTGAAGGAGAAATCATCTTTCGTATATCGTTGAGAATTTTTTTATCTGAATTCATCGAGTATTAGCGGTGGAATTTCTAAGTTTTAGTTTGCGAGATAAATAATATTTATTCTCGCTCCTTGGTTGGGAACACTTGAGTTACACTACACTCCTTGGTTGGGACCACACGAGTTAGATTACACTCCTTGGTTGGGTCCACATTGTTTGCACCGAAATAGAATCATTCGCTGAAGCTTGACTTGCACCGAAACACAATCATTGGCTGAAGCTTGACTTGATCTGAAGTACAATCAGGAGCTGGAAGCTGTAGTAATTTTTGGCTGTTACGTTTGCCTGTACCCACATTTGCTTGGAAGTTAACTTATGGTGGAGGAGCTGGAAGCATACCTGAAGTACATTCGAAGCTGACTTGAGGTTATATTCCCTTACCGAGAACATCTGACACCACAGAAACATATTGCATTGGAGGTGGAGCCACGATTTGGACATTTCTTTTAAGATAAGTAGTTATAAGTTTGTGTAAATTGAGAGATTGTGATTGGAATTGTAAATTAAGATTGTACACCTTGTTCTTTCTATAATATATTGTTGAAAACCTGACTAGGAATCTTGTTGCTGGGGTAATCAAATCGCCCTTGAGAAATTAGTATTAGAAACTCATGCTCAAATACCCCTTGGGTAAAACTTAACGTTACAAGATCCTGGCCACAATGCTTTTGCAACTTGTTTTCTCACCGTGTTCATAGGTAGAATATACGTCATCATCATGAAAAAATGACAAACACTTGCCGTCTTCTTGGACTATTTGAACAACGGTCGTTCGAAGTGAATCTTCAACTTGTTATCCC
The DNA here is from genome assembly GCA_937662695.2 of Halyzia sedecimguttata. NCBI lineage: Eukaryota > Metazoa > Arthropoda > Insecta > Coleoptera > Coccinellidae > Halyzia > Halyzia sedecimguttata. Next base: position 98,394,235 of record OW569413.2, on the reverse strand, counting down.
TCATTCGACTTCATACCACAAAGGCTTCTTCTATTTTCCTAGTTCTAGTCACCGTAAGATATAGGAAGCCAAGAAATGTATTTCAAACTGCGGATTCCCAACAAAACTATCCGGAGGCAGCGTAACTGCCCACCTGAGAGGATTTTCGAAGGAACATATGTTCCGAATTCCCTCCGCCAGATAGGTATCATTTTCACAAACTCGAAAAAATGCGGTTAAACAACAGCTATGCGGTGTCGCCTATCGACCTCTCACCTATGTAGCATATGCGAGTCGTAATCGAAAGCCATTTTTTCCTAGGCTAGATTTATTCGCGCATAATTCTCGAAACTAGAAAACCAGTTATAAATTCCGCCTGGCTAATAAATATTGGAAGTTGGCGATATTGCACACTCGGACAATCGGACAGACAGACGCGGCAGCTCCGCGAGAGAATTTCTGAAATATTAACGTCATAAAAATGGATGCTGCAATTAATTCACTTGTTAAAACATATGATTTCTTTCGATGTTGTAACGTGAGATAAAAACACGTCTATAAATTTTGCACGTGTTTTCAAAACCTGCAGAGGGATTCACTTCTGGACGGGAATCTACTGGTTTGAAGGTAACTGTGATCTTGTCGATAGATATTTGTAATTGTTGACGGGAAACTCAAAATCTTGATCGATAGATTTTATACGACTATAATTGAGCATTATTATTGAATGTTGACCTTGGTTGTTATTGGATTTTAAATTCAGCTGAATTCGAGAAATACTCTCTGTGTACGTACAAGTAGAGAGTTAGTGGATAACAACTAAAAGGAACTTAGTAATTCGAAAAATTTAAGGGCAGTTGATATGAAGATGTATAGAATAACACGGTGAAATTGTTGAAATTTTCAGAGTAGGTTTGGGACACAAATATCTCGGTTAAGTTCGTTAGTGGGCAAAATAGGCCTAATGGTTTCGGAGTAACGTAAAAAAAAATTTTTTTTACATTACAACTTTTTAATTAATTTTTTTTAAGGTGTAGTTTCATCATAATAATCCAATGATATAATTTTCAACTCTAACAAGCAAATACTTTCGGAGACAAAATTCCAATAATACATCGTAGTTCCATGTATTCACAGAATGCGAATTCTAACAGTCTGTGTTCACTGTTCATAAATGTCTTCTAGCAATTAGAGACATGTCAATTCGTAGATGGAAAATATTTTCTGCTGAAAAACAATTATTCGATTCTTGAATTTGTGAATATATACAAGACTGTTCTGAAACCGAAAATGATATTGACTGGTTGCATATTGAATAATTTATGTATACATTCGGCATGATGTTTCAGAAGATTTAGAATTGGATCATTTTATTTTAATGATGTAGTTTATGAAGGCAATGGGAAAGAAAAACATAATGGAATCATTAAAACAAATTACTGTTCGTTGACCACTGAGGTAAATATTACCTTTTAGTTGCTTAAGTAGTGAGACATGTTCCTATATACAGTATTTTCATAATGTTGCTAGCAAAAAAATGCTGAAATATGGATCTACATTTGTGTATCAAATATTGTTTCTTGAGTTAAGGTTCATAATACAGAATGAATGAGTTAGTGGTATGAACTATTGAATTATGAAAAGCTAATAATTTGTTTGTCAGCCTCTGCCTACTCAAATATCAGGAATAAATGGACAACCAGCTGGTATCATTGTCTCCAGCCTTGCTCTAGAAATTTCGATGATTCTTTCCTTATTATTTTAAATGGTGATTGAAGTATTAGAGCATGAAGATTGCTCATTTAATCTTGATAAATAAACTATTATTTGAATTGAATTTTCTTTATGATGCAGTTCTATCATAAGAATCCATTGATATCATTCCCAACTCTGAGAAAGCAATACTTAGGAGATATGATCAGCCAAAGATCGACTCGTCGCAAATCGTTCTCTAATAGCCATAAGTCTCAGACGTCGATCTTGAACTTCATGTGTGCCCTTCGACGTTCGGTGCCTACTCTTCTTCGATTTTGGGCATTATCAAACCACACTTGACAACATCTCATAACAGTAGTTGGATTTATATTCGTACGGTTAGCGATTTCTCGAAGTGACAACCCCTCCTCCCGTAGACCAATAATTCGACCTCTTTCAAATTCACTTAGCTGGCGATAAATTCCGAGTACACGTGCTCTAGGCATTTTAACAGCAACTAAACATCGACTTTGGATCTCCGCGACCAGCTGGTTTGTTGGGAAATTAAAAAAAAATTGCAAAAAACGACTACAATATGTAAGTATCAAAAAATTATCACATGAAAAAACCTTCACAATTTTTTCTCCAAATTTTAATCATTAACTCCTTGCTATACTATCTATGTTTTACCAAAAAAAATTTGAAATTTAAACAGCTCCTTTCTGGGTGTTGCAGTTTCTTTGTGAGTTAGTATATTTCCATCAGCTGTAGAATACATTTCGACGATTAATAACATCAGACCTAAACTAAACATTTGAGAATTTTTTCACTCATTATTCCGACTGCATCAAGCAAAAAGAGAAATCAAATTTAGAAAAAGTTTCGTTTAAATAAAATGCTTCAAAATTATCTTATAAAAAAAAGAGCAATCTACAATGCTTCAATGCATTAATGCTTCAAAAATTATCATTAAATTTATTTATCAAGATTAAATGAGCAATCTGCAATGATTCAACCTCGTGGAATGGGTTGTTGCAACTTACATTCGGTGCATAGTTTTCACAACTCGAAACACCTAAGGAAAGTATCATGGAAATGTCTAGAGCAAGGCTGGAGACAATCAAAGCAGCTTGTCCATTTATTCTTGATATTTGAGTAGGTAGTGGATTACGAACAAATTATTTTAATAGTTCAAAATATATTAATAAAATACTATCCTATCTTTTCATAATTTAAAATTTAATAGTTCATACCACTAACACATTCTTTTCTGTATTGAGTATGAACCTCAACTCAAGAGAAAATGATTGATACACAAATGTAGATCCATATTCCATTATTTTTTTGCTAGCAACATTATGAAAATACTGTATATAGGAACATGTCTCACTACTTGAGGAAGTAAAAGGTAATATTAACCTCAGTGGTCCACGAACACTAATGTATTATTGAAACTTTGAAACATCATATCTCCGAAAGTATCAGCTTGTCAGAGTTGAAAATGATAACAATAGATTTTAATGATGAAACTGCATCATAAAAAAATTTGAACGCAAAAGTTGTAATGTGAAAAAAAATATTTGTTTCCATTACTCCGAAACTATTAGACCTATTTTGCTCAATAACGAACTTAGACGAGATATTTATCCCTCAAACCTACTCTGAAAATTTCAACTGTCTAGCTCATTCCGTTCGAGAGTTATCGTTTTAACGGCCGGACGGATGGCCGGACAGAATCGATTTCGACCACGGATTCCTGATCAGTGAGTCAAACCAAATCGTTCAAGACCATTTTCAGCCAAAAATTCGAAAATTTCAGACATTTGGGCAAATTGATAAGCACTCTGTTCCGAGGAACAAGAGCGCCAAAGTATTGAAAATTAATGACGTACGAATTCGTTCCCTTTCCTCCTACCATTGTTCCACGTCCATAGGGTGAACGTCTATGTCCATGTCGAAATACTGATAATACCCACTAATTAACAACGATTTTCAGAAACAGCCAATGAGTTTTGATATCCTCTTCACAGTCCGTTGCCCTCACCATTCGGAATTCGCGTACTCAGCCGGTCGTGAAGCGATTATTATTTAGGGCAGTTATAAAAGTTGGCGACTACGAACTAGACCTAGCAAACACGCTTAATTACCGAAAATCTTACACCACAGGTTATCATTAACAATATGATTGATACGCCTGTGTTTAATGGGTGAAAACACTGTAAAATATCGTCGGATGGGAAAAACGAACAGGTTTCTAACCGCGTACCGTGTCTAATTGGCACCAAAAATTGTTCCCCGACATGGCCCGTAGACGTAGAAAGCGCCATTTTGGGATCAACAGATTTCGGGAGTGCGCTGCTAAACAACGGGAAATCCTTAATTATTAGGCTGCTTCCTCCGAAAAATTTGTGGTGTGTGAAATTTACAAGATCGTATGAACATCGATATGGGTTTTTCGAGTTTTCGATTAACGCAGATCAAACTTTGAGATATTTTTACTATTCACTAAAGAAAACTGTTGGAGTGTGACGGCTATTATACAGGGCGATTCATTGGGAAACGCGCATGAAGTGAAGGCGGATGGTGGATACATATGTGCCTCTAAATATCCTATATTGCACGAGTCTATCGTTCTTTATAAGAATTGGTGATTTGTTAATTTTCCCCACTTTTTCAATATATTAACATAAATCACCCTATATATTTTTGAAATATTTTGTTCGTATGTTATTTGTCCACAGTGGTGTCCATTAACATATACTCCATTCACTTTTATAAAGTCTCCCGGTTGGCCATGATTTAGGTCTATCACGTTTTTGTAACTGAAACGAGGCAGGTTGGCACTTCTGAAGTATCTTCAATGTCAAAACAATTCTACGAGAAGTTGCCGATTTCTACTCCTACTCTCAACATAATGTTCCATCATATTACAAGATATCACATATTATCTTCGAATAATAAAACCCTCTCTGCTTTGAAATTGAAAATGCCGAAAGTAGACAAAGTATAAGGAAGTGCTGTACAGAACTGAAATATGCAATAGAAAAACTTCAAAACATTTTTAACTCACGAATGAATTTACCTAGTTCCCTATCATTATATACTTTATTAAGGTTTAGCAGTGACTCTGGCTTCGTAGTATTACTATATTTTGAAACTGATGTTTTTCAAGTTGTGCAACAAGGTATTTAAATGTCTTCATCTGTAGGCTCATTTCTTGAGGATTTCGAAAAGTGGTAAATTCCATATAGCTACGTCTGTTCGTTTAGAATGTTTCTCTCCAGGTAATTCAGGTACTTTTATCCTTTTTCAAATAAACTATCACAAAGTAACGGACTCCTCTATTAATTATTTTTCATTAAAATTTCAAGACTTGATTCTTGATTTCCGTACGAGAAAATAACATAACTCAATCGTCCACCCAGTTTATATATACGTGAAATATTTCCAGTAACAATAGAAGGAAAATTTTCTTCAACAGTCGCCAGGTCTTTGGAATTGTTGAATTCTGATTTCTTCAAATTCATTATTTTTCCGAAGTAAATTCACATTGTGAAAAATAGGTACGTAAATACTACGACTTCTATGTAGAGAGGACAACGTTGCGTAGTTATCTGACAGGAAAATTACTATAACCTAACAGTCTCAAAAGATACACGGTGAAATGTGTCAAACTTTCATGGCCAATGCCAACCCTGAGACTTTATAAAAGTGAATGGAGTATAGGTTTCGAGTCGAAACAATACCCTGTATATCCATATTTTGATATTGTATTTACACATTTGGAAATTTCTAGGGGTATGGTCCTCACAATATTTTACACACGTCTTCCTGTCGATATTCTACAACAAGTTCGATCGAGTCTATATTTTTTGAGTTATCGAGGAAAGAATATTCCAGATGGGTATAACTCCGAAACCGTTGGGCCGATTAATGGCAAGAGTAAACTTAACTCTCCCATTCAGATGTGCAACCTATCCTGAAAATTACAAGTCCCTATCTCCTTTCGTTCGAGAGTTGTCGAGGCAACGCTCACCCATTCAGCTTCTGGACTCACACAAGGCTGCTCAGATCTCCAACAATATAGATCCGATCATGTTCAAACTTGGAACTTGGTAGTAGAGTTAGGTTTTGAAGGCTCTCGCGAAATTTCAGCGATATCGAGCGAATAGTTTCTGATATATACAAATTTTTTCAATAATTTTGTATGATTTTCTTTAAATTTTATACTCATACGATCCTCACAAAATTTCGCAAGAATTTTCGTGTTGCCATTCTACAACTAATAATTGAATTGGATCGGTTCTGTATTTTTCGAGTTATTGAGGAAAAAACAACCAAATTTCAGATGGGTATAACTCCAAAACCGTTTTGTCAATTATACCTATAAACAAACTCAAATGATGCATTCAGATATTCGCAACCTTACCTGAAAATTTCAAGTCGCTATCTCTTTCCGTGCTTAGGTTATCGTGACGTAAATTATATTTTTCAATAATTTCTTGAAAATTTTCTAGCGGTACGATGTTCACAAAATTTCACAAACGTCTTTAACTTCATATTTTACAACTACTCACCAAGTTTCAATTCGATCGGATTAATATTGGTTGTAGACAAATTTATTACTCGGAAACCATTCGACCGATTATGCCCATTAACGAACTTGTCCGTCGTATTGGGATGCGCCACATACTCTGAAAATTTCAAGTTGCTATCTCATTCCGTTCTCAAGTTATCGTTGCAACGGCCGGCCGGATGGCCGGCCGGACAGAATCAAATTTGACCTCGAATTCTTGATCAGGGAGTCGAACCTAATCGGTTGAGACTATTTTCAGCGAAAAATTCGAAAATTACAGACATTTGGGCAAAATGATAACGCGATGTTCCCCAGAACATACGCGCAAAAATCTGCATATTCTGAATCTTTGAAGTATAATAACTAGGAAACGAAGCCCCTTCGGCAAAACAATTCTTTTATGTTTCATCAAGAATATCAGATTGTATACGTCCCTTAATGTTTCGCCTCGATCTTTGAACCATCCTGTAGATCCTGTAGATCCTTCGACTTCTGTAGCGAAAAAATAATTCAGTGTAACTCGTTCTCAAAGAGATTTTTTACATTTTCACCTGACCAAATGTACCGGGATCTTCATCAGGATTGGCATCTCCCGACGACATCACTTTCGATCGATGTAGATAGAGGATGAACAGGGCACGAAAGTAATAAAGAGGAAAACCGTGTATACATCTCGGTGACATGGTAGTCGGATTTCTCATTTCCTCGAAGGAGCAAAGTAATTGATGTCCACTGTCTAATTTCTAGTATAAATAACAGTCAAGACCGGCTCAAAAACCCATAAGTTTCTGCCGTACAAGTAAACAAACATCAGCGGAGCTGAGAGTTCTGGGAGCGCCCAAGGTCTGATCAAGGTAGGCAAGAATTTTATAAAATGTTTTCGTTAACGGTTTAAGAATTACGAAATAATCTCGAACGAGATTGTTCTTGACGGCGGATACTTGGAGGAAAACGTATGAGCGCAGGAACTGCATGTTGAAGCCCACCAGTTCGGTCGATCTGGGTCACCCGACTTTGATTGATAATCGCGCGACGTTGGAATTAACTGATGGAGCCGAAAATACAGGGTGTCTGGTGGCCCGTAGTCCAAACGTTAGTTGTAGTTTGGAGACCTTATACTGATTCAAAACAGGCTATCGAACGTTATGTTGACGTTTTCTTTTGGAGACAATTTTCCGAAAAATGCGAAGACTTTGAAGGGCTATAAGTTTCGAACTGCTGTAGCTTTTGAGTTGGATTTTGGATTCAGCTTGTACTATGTCAACTCTTATCCGTACTGAATAATGAATACTGGAGAAATATGTCAGCAGGAAGTGATAAAATCCTCTATGATCTGTACGAAAATAATCACATGTATGAGCAAAATAGTATCTAAAATAAGTTGCAGAATGGGCTCCTATTCAAACACGAATGCAAAATTCGAAAACAAGCGACGAAGGAGCCTTGTGCAACGAGTATTAGACGATATTTTCTCTATTTCAGGCAAGTTTTGTAAAATACTGTTGACATTTAATGACAAATTCGGATTATACATCCTAGTGACTTTTGTATTGTATCTTGGCAGTTGGTGGGACTGTTACGAAAGTTGACAGATTACGGAATTTGAATCGTACGTATAGGGCATGGAGATCAGATTCAAAACAGTTTCCTCATAACAGGAATGATTCAAAATTAGCAAGAAGGAAATATCTAGTAAATACCTTATTGGCGCTCTAGTTCCTCGGAACTGAGTGCTTATCAATTTGCCCAAATGTCTGTAATTTTCGAATATTTCGATGAAAATGGTCTTAAACGATTTGGTTCGACTCACTGATCAAGAATCCGTGGTCGAAATTCATTCTGTCCGGCCGGCCGGCCGTAGGCACGATAACTCTCGAACGGAATGAGCTAGAGAGTTGAAATTTTCAGAGTAGGTTTGGGGGATGAATATCTCGGCTAAGTTCGTTATTGGGCAAAATCGGACAAATGGTTTCGGAGTAACAAAAAAAAAATTTTTTTTTTACGAAACAAATTCCAAATTAAATTTTTTTTAATAAAAAGTTTTTTCATGAGAATCCAATCATATCATTTTTAACTCTAACAAGCTAATACTTTCGGAGATATGATTTTTCAAAATTTCAATAATAAATCGTATTTCAACGTTGTCACAGAATAATATTATTCTATGTATGAATATGAATTGTCATAATGTCAAATGATGTTCCTGAGACTAATAAATCATAGTATATCTTGTCTATGCTAATCAATCGAAGAATTGTGAGCGAAGTGAGAAAAATCTCAGATATGATTTTTCAAAATTTCAATAATAAATCGTATTTCAACGTTGTCACAGAATGATATTATTCTATGTATGAATATGAATTGTCATAATGTCAAATGATGTTCCATGTTCCTGAGACTAATCAATCGAAGAATTGTGAGCGAAGTGAGTTAAATCTCAGTTGTTTGCTCCGATATTAGTTTTTCTCAGAAAATTCTTACATTTCGGAACTGAACATGAAGTAAGAGATCTGAGAGTAGTGAGACTGCTTTTCATCCATAGACATAGATATAACTCTCGAACGGATAATGAGGTAGGTAGTTGAAATTTTCAGAGTAGTTTAGGGAGATGAATATCTCGGTTAAGTTCGTTATTGGGCAAAATTGGCCAGATTTAATTTGATTTCTTCCATGGTGCTTTTCTCATTCTCATGATTGCTCATTTAATCTTGATAAATAAACTATTATTTGAATTGAATTTCCTTTAGGATGCAGTTCTATTATATGAATACATTGATATAATTCCCAACTCTGAGAAACCAATACTTTCGGAGATATAATTTTTTAATGAAAATAAAACTTTTCCTCTCAACAATTACTTCACTACATCCAGATTATATTATATAGACAATTGAAGTGTGCTGAAATTTGATAGGATCGAATGTCTGTGCTGACTACCACAAAACGAAAAATATAACTAGAAACAATGCGGGAATGAGTTCCTTCCAGCACTGTTTTCAATGGTGGAATGGACACATTACGATACTGAAATAGAGAAAAAATATTTTTAATAGTTATTCTTGGAAAGTGAGAAAAATTGTGCCAATAACATATTTCATTCTGAGTAGCACAAATTTATCCATGAAACTAGGATTTTTCAAAGACGAAATAAGCCAAGTGTTACTCGGAATAGAGTACTTATCAATTTGCCCAAATTTCTCTAATTTTCGAACTTTTGGATGAAAATGGTCTCAAACCTTTTGGTTCGACTCACTGATCAAGAATGCCTGGTAAAAACGACTCTCTTCGGCCAGCCGTAGGCACGATAACTCTCGGACGTAATGAGCTAGACAGTTGAAATTTCCAGAGTAGGTTTGGGGGATAAACATATCGGTTGAGTTTGTTTTTGGGCAAAATGATGGTTTCAGAGTATAGAAAAAATAAATTCATAGTTTGAACTGCGTCTGAGAAATGTACTCCATTTTCAAATTACATGCAAAATTTGTGTTAATTGGATGGCAAAATTAACAATGTTGACAAAGATGTAAAAGAACCAGCGTCTCATCCATGGTGCAGTTCTCATTCTCAGATTGCTCATTTAATCTTGATAAATAAACTATTATTTGAATTGAATTTCCTTTATGATGTAGTTCTATCATAAGAATACATTGATTTAATTCTCAACTCTGAGAAACCAGTACTTTCGGAGATATAATTTGTATGTTTGAACAAGAGTGACAGAATGCTCCTGTCCACAGGGCTTGTTTAATTTTAAAAGTAGGTAAATCATTTGAGAATCTATAATAGTCCAAATCTCGTTCCGTTTATACGGAAACCACAAAAATCTACACGACCCAACAAGGTGCAGAAGTCTACCACCGACAAGTTATTGCTAATATTCATTATTAATCGACAACATAAAAACCCCAAGAGTCAAGTTAACGAGCGTGAACCACGCAAACAAGCCCCCCTAAACTTCAGAAATGTTAAACGATAAGGCAGAACGAAAATTATGATATACGTTGTTAAGGTGGTTTTATCTGTTCCAGTGAACCCCCTGCCCCCTTTTCTGGTGCCCCCGCGGGCACCGAGACGGACAAACGACTGCTCGAAAAAGGGCCCGGTGTTCCGGAGCACCTGTCCGACACGTGAAGAAGAACGAGTTGTTTCTGTGACGATTCATGACCGTAGGATACGGTATGTGCGAAGTGAGCTGGGAAGTAATTAATACCTTCACAATCGTGGGGTTTCGAGTTGCGTAGTTTCAAATTTCGATTCGAGTACACCCAATCAGCCCAGAGGTATCAACAGAAAAAACGTCGAAGAACAGTGCGAAGAGAATACTCGCCATTTATTCCTAAAGGGGATTTTTTTCGTATTTTTGACTCTCTTGTTCCTCGGAGCAGAGTGCTTATCAATTTGCCCAAATGTCTGTAATTTTCGAATTTTTGACAGAAAACTATTTGGTTCGACTAACCGATCAAGAATCTGTGATCAAAATCGATTCTAGGGCTTCACACGAGAGCGAGATTTTTCTCGTCTCGTCTCGTTCTCGTCTCGGAAATGCGAGACGAGACGAGACGTTTTCAAAAATGTTATAGGCGATACTGAGACCAAATACAGCGTAACCCGAGAGTCTCGTTTTTTTATGAAGTTTTTATTCGAAAAATTAGAAAATGTCTACATAGAGATCAATATATTTTACAAAATATCAACTCTCGTGACTATATGTGAAATATTTTATTGTAAATTAAAATAATTTTTCACATTCTCATTTAAACTTCTTAACTGTTCTTATTACTTCTTATAGTTACGTATCTCTTATCATAAATATCTATCCTTGAAGATTTTTATAATTTAGGTTTGAATGTGATTTTTGTTTTTTTCCAAGACCGATATTTTTACTCTCTGTTGAGTTTATGTGTCTACAAGCAAACGAGTATTAAATGTGTATATCTTGAAAGAGTTTCATTCATATACACCTTTCATCGCAGATTCTACATACATTATTTTACACTATTTTATGTCGATATTCTACAATTAGTTAACAAGCTTCAATTCTATCGGGACTGTATTTTTATCGACAAAATAATATTCCAGATGGGTATAACTCCGAACAAGTCCCTGTCTCTTTTCGTTCGAAAGTTATCTGGGAACGGTCACCCATACAGCTACTGAACTCACTCGAGGCTGCTCAGATCTCCAGCAATATAGATCCGATCGTGTTCAAACTTAAAATTTGGCAGTAGGTTCTGAAGGAGCTCGCAAAATTTCAGCGATGTCGGACGAATAGTTACTGGAATATAGAATTTTTTTAATAATTTTGAATGATTTTTCAAAAATCTTCTAGTAATATGATCCTCACGAAATTTTGCAATAATTGGCTTGTTGCCATTATACAACTAATAACCTTGTTTGAATTAAATCGGTTTCGTATTTTTAGAGTTATTAAGGAAATAACAACCAAATTCCCAATATGGGTATAACTCCAGAACCTTTTGGCCGATTATGCCTTATAAACAAACTCGCATTCAGTTGCACAACCTAACCTGAAAATTTCAAATCGCTATATCTCTTTCCGTTCGCAGTAATAAGATCGATGTATAATATACAGGGTGTCCCAAAAATACCACGCAAAAGTGACACTGGAGATAGATTGGCATTAGGTCTATCAGATAGCATCAACATGACCTCAGTAAAAGTCCGCTGGTTTTCGAGATATCACCACTTTTGTGTATTTTTTAAAAATCTCCAGTTTTCATGGTATATTGATACGGAGCTCGTGTCTAATTAAATCGAGGTCGCTGATCACGAATATGCAATTACTGTTTCCCTAAGTGGCGTACTTTATTAAAATTATCACTTAGAGTGAAAAAATGGACGAAAATAGGTCAATTTTGGAAGTTCACACCGCCCAAAAAAATCGGAGTAAGGTGTTGTTGATTTTTGTCGTCATATATGGATCCTTTATCTACTGAATAATCCAAACAGAAAATGTCCAGGCCGTACTATTCGGAAATTATGATTTTTTCCCAAGGGTCTGTTTTTCGGAGAACTCATTTCGCGGTATTTCCGCGGAAAATTCTCTAATGAAAAATCCGATCATATATTCGTAATCTACGGCCCCGAATTAGTAAATGACGTAATTTGCATCGAAATCGGAGACCGGTCGAATTTTGGAAATTTTTTAATACATTAGCCTTAAAAAAATCCCATTTTTCGAGAAAAAATTTTTGACGCAAAACTATGGAACGGGTACTTATTCTTATAGATTCGGGGCCGTAGATTTCGAATCTACCATCAGATATTTATTACAAAAATTTTCCGAGGAAATATCACGGAAAGAATTTTCCGAAAAATAGAACCTCGGGAAAAAAATCATAATTTCCGAAACGTACGACCTGGACATTTATTGTTCGGATGATTCGATAGATAAAGGATCCAAATATGACGTAAAAAATCAGCAACACGCTACTCCGATTTTTTTGGGCGGTGGAAAGTTCCAAAATTGCCCTATTTTCGTCAATTTTTTCACTTTGAGTGTAAATTTTCCCAAAGTACACCACTTAGGGAAAAACTAATTACATATTCGTGATCAGCGACCTCGATTTAATTAGACAGGAGCTCCGTATCGATATACCATGAAAAAAATTTTTTGGGTCGTCACTTAGAAATATTTTTGACCCGGAATCGGAGGAAAATTCTTCTTTCCCGTCCCAAATCTATGATTTTCACATCTCAATAACCAAATTTTCCCCGATTATTGGTCGGTGGACGACGTTTAGATTTATGTATCTATTTTTTCTGTATCTCTATCCGTACCATATTAGGTAATGATCGAATCCGTCAAACGCCAAAAAGTTTTCTCTAGTATCCAACACACCCAAAAATTTACAATTTTCCGATTAGGTCGACGCGGCTTTGGTTATTCACTAAATCGGGTACGCAGATCACGAATCTGCAATAAGATTTTCCGTATCTCGATTAGTTTCGGAGCAATGACGAAAAAAGTCGCAATTTCTGGCTCTAACTCCGGAAAATGGACTAATCAGTCGGATTTTTCGCCATATTACCAAAATTAATCGAGATACGGAAAAACTAATTACAGATTCGGAATCTATGCCCTCGATTTAGTGAATAGCCAAAGCCGTGGCGATCTAATCGGAAAATTCTAGATTTTTTTATGGGTTTGAATCTAGACGAAGGACTCACAGCTCTGGCAATGTGTTAGTTGTTGTATGCATTTTATCAATATTTCACAGGAAATAGGCCATAAATACTTCTACAAGGGTTGAAGTATTACAAGATATTTTACTTGCAATTATCTTTTCGTGGAAAATATTAATTTCAAGAGTGAGACCACCCATGCAAAAATAAACCAGTTAACCCAAAACATTTAAGTTTTACAAGCGAGCTGCTTTGTTTAGAAATACAAATGAGCGCTTCCCAACATGTGAAGTCATGGGACGCAACAGTGGTGATATCTTGAAGACCAGCGGACTTTTACTGAGGTCATGTTGATGCTAACTGATAGACCTAATGCCAATCTATCTCCGGTGTCACTTTCGCGTGGTATTTTTGGGACACCCTGTATACAAAATATATTGGTAATTATAGTGGAAACTCTTCATACTCATTTGTTTTCTGTGGTTGTTGAAAAAAGTCGAGTCATATATAAAATTCATACAAAAAATTCAACGAGACTCTCTTGGTATGTGATCTCGGTATTGCCTATAATATTTTTGAAAACGTCTCGTCTCGCTTTTCCGAGACGAGACGAGAAAAATCTAGCTCTCGCGTGAAGCCCTAATACTGTTCATAGGAGCGTTTCAAGAGCAAAGGTTCCGCCAAAGACATATACCATAGAACAATGATGTGCATTTTCAAGGCGTGAAACCGACCACGGAAGGCAAAACAATTTTCTTCCTGTTATCCGTACAGCTTTCTTCGCCAGACGCCCGGGGTTTCAATCTGATTATTCAGACGTCACAGCCTGTAGTCCTCACACACGGCCTTCCATCATGCGGCCATTCCACGCCACGGCATTAATTAGACCGTTATCACACCCGTCAGATCTGAGCAGTTTCTTAAGGACCCCGTTTCGTTCCATCCGTCATTACCGGAAAGAAAACGGACACGGCTTACTAATTAACCGTACTGCAGGCTGCTCGCTGTGTGTTCGCTGGATTTCAACCGAGGATCGCCTCAAATTCCCACAATGCATTGTTCGAAACGTTGAAACGATAATACGGCCATTTTATTCGGTAGCGCCGTTCGTGTTATCTGGGGAAGCCCCTAATCTAATTGATAGGTTTTAATCCTTCCGTCTGAGAATTCGTTAGACAATATTTCTTCCATTATGTGTGCAGGGACACCTGTGATATTTTTTTCGATAGTTCGAGAACTATAAAAGAAATTGGTTCAAGCCCTGTGGACGAGGCTTTTTGGCGCTCTTGTTCAAACAGACAAATTATATCTCCGAAATTATTAGTTTCTCAGAGTTGGGAATTATATCAATGAATTCTTATGATAGAACTGCATCATGAAAGAAATTAAATTCAAACAGACCGATTCACCCCAAAAACGAACTTATCCGAGATATTCATTCTTCAAATCTACTCTGAAAATGATATTACATCAATTATAACTTAGACAATATTGCAGTTTTGTTTTTACTGGAGATATTCTGAACCCTATTTGATGATGTATTTTACCAAAGAATATATTTCCAACATCATAATATTATAATGGAATAATCCATATTACGGATTATCCACGGGCATTATATTATCACCTTGAAGGTATAAAATCATATCATTCTCATAATTCTACGATACCTGAGGTTATTTCCTTGGTCATTTTACATTCAATCATACTTAGTTTTCTAGAACAAGAGGTGTAGGTACCATAAATAATTTTGACATTTATCTCTCATAGGAAAATAAGATGACATGTGAGAACACATATCATATAATAATTCATAGATACAATAATTGAGTACAGCATTCTATGAAAACATAAGAAGTACAGAAGTACGATTCATTATTGAAATTTCGAAAAATCATATCCCCGAAAGTATTAGCTTGTTAGAGTTGAAAATGATATCAATGGATTTTCATGGTGAAACTGCATCTTGAAAGGAATTAAATTTGGTGTTGTAAAAAAAAATTTGTTTCTTCGTTTCTCCGAAATCAGTAACGAACTCAATCGAGATAATTATCTCTCAAACCTACTCTGAAAATCTCAACTGCCTAGCTCATTCTGTTCGAGAGTTATTGTAGAAAAGAAATTTGAAAATAAAACATTTTTTTTATATACCTTATTGCAACCCGATCAAAACAAAACTTCGCATGCATATAGTGGTCATTATTCTACAATTTGATGCTAAATTTCAGATAGATCAAATGATCGGTTCCGGAAATATTCATAAAAAATGTTTTTACGTAAAAGGGCCATAACTCCGAAACCGCGTGGTGGATTTCGCCCGTTAACGAACTCGTCCGAGATATTAATGCTGCAAACCTACCCTGCAAATTTCAATCCTCTTACTATTTTCGTTCGAGAGTTATCGTGCCTACGGCCAGCCGGCTGGACACAATTGATTTCGACCACGGAATATTGATCGGTCAGTCGAACCAAATCGTTTAAGACGATTTTCAACCAAAAATTCGAAAATTACAGACATTTGGGCAAATTGATAAGCACTCTGTTCCGAGGAACAAGAGCGCCAAAAAATGTGGAAAAGCCCTGTGGACGGTGGCTTTGGCGCTCTTGTCAAACTAGCGAGTAATTATTCAATTATTCATTTGATAAATCATATCTCCGAAAGTATAGGTTTCTCAGAGTTGGAATGATATTTATGGATTCTTATGATAGAACTGCAACATGAAAAATTAAATTCAAAATGTAACACCGATTCAGAGAAAATGCATGTTGTTTATTTATGAACCACTCTTTGGATGAATGTCCAAATTCATTCATCATGTTCAAATTATTTTCTATTCAAAATCAATATGATTTTAGCTATTGCCATATTTTTTACTGGGTCGGGTGCTTGAAAATTTGGAGAAGACAAATGTTGAGTCTGACACGAAAGGGATAAATATTCTCTTGAGTTGCTCTACTAAGTCACTATACTAATAAGTAATTCGCAAAATGTGGTCAGGATCATATCACTAAAAACAATTGTATCTTCTAAGATTCCGCTGCACAAACCTTCAAGCTGCCTTTGGATTCAGTTTATGCCCAATGCATTTTTTCTGAGATTTTTCCACGTATGAACGCAAAAATGCTCTGAATGTGTATGCGGTATTTCATCGTGTGGGTGCCTGATGCGTGAATAGTCAATAGAACATGCGCGCAAATGCTCCTGACTATACGCCAGTGCTTTTCTAGAATGTTTGAGAATTCAAGCTGAACATTTCTAGGTATAGATATTTTCGTCGAGGTATGATACAAAAAAATTCGTCTAGATAATTCATAAATGCAGAACAAAAGATTATCTCATTAGAGAAATCACGAAAAATCGATCGAAAATTTGCAGTTATGTGACACTATTTCTCACGAAAAAAAAAGGGAAAGTCCCGTGGACAGGAGCTTTGGCGCTCTTGTTCAAACTTTGATAAATCATATCTCCGCCGAAAGTATTGGTTTCTCAGAGTTAGGAATGATATCAATGGATTCTTATGGTAGAACTGCATCATAAAAAATTAAATTTAAAACACAGGTCTATGACTCACCTCATATTTGGATTTACATACATCAGCAAATTATAATAAGAGCCTTCTATGGCGCAGGATACATGGTCAATCTAGTATCGATCTTGTATCAATCTGGCATTAATCTGATATCAATCTTGCCATCAATCCATGATTGATGAATCCAGAACCGATGCCAGATTGACCGTGTAACCTCCGTCTATAAAATCATAAAATTACTATTAATTATTGAAATTTTTAAAAATCATATCTCCGAAAGTATTAGGTTGTTAGAGTTGAGAATGATATCAATGAATTCTTATGTTGAAAGTGCATCTTGAAAAATTTAATTTGAAATTTTTTAAAAAATGTAAAAAAAAATCTCCCTCTTCTTCTAAACCATCAGGTTGCTTAGTAACGAACTTAACCGATATATTTATTTGAAATTTGTAATGTACAAAAAATTGTTTTTTCGTTTGTTCCGGAGATATTTCGACAACTAAGTAATGAATCATCACTGAAAGAAATGATTCAATGAGAAAGGTTTACCAAAAATATTCTTACTAGGGTTGATACATTTCTTACTATTCGGTTAAAATAGCACTATAGACATAGTAAATTGAGTTGCTATAGTTATTGAACAGATCTTACTATGGTTTTCTTATTACACCAATGAAAGTGTTTGATTATCTCATTCAAATGTGGAATTGCCACGGTAAACCCAAGTTTTCTAACCGGCATCCAATAGCCATAACAATTTAGCTATACTATGCGAGATACTTTAGTTCCATAAATTTACTACGGCAGTTAATGTTGATTCATTAAACCAGTCGAATATAGGCGATTATGCCCGAATGCAGGGTTGCGCGCCACCTGATTCATAGCATCCACCACAGAACTCAAACTCAATACTCATCGTTTGTCTATTCGACTTGGGACAATCTGCTAACGCGATTAAACTAATTTGTGAAATATGAATCCTAATTTATTCATGATATTAATCAACAAGCATCATCATAGTGTAGTTTGAAAGTGTTTAGTTTGTGCATTGAAATATCACCGTTTTTGTTTTGTGTGTCTACAATCAATCTTCCTGCACACATGGAACAGAAGTTTGCAGAATTCCTGAGTTCCTAATGGAGAGTTGTAAATTCATTGCAAAGTTGGGGATTAGGAAGGAGACTATGTCTTAAAATGTACCGGTAGCTAAGTATTCTTAATTATTATTAGAGCATCAATATGAATTCACTGACCATTGATTTTTCATAATAACAATATTGGCCGTTGGATCTTGAAACAATGGCGTCCATGCGTTCGGAATGAATAATTCATCAATCGAATTAATGTTAGTATGTATAATCATTCAATAATTTCCATTGATCTTATCAGATTGATAATTAAATTTTATTTGAAATTCTGAATAATTAATTATTGAGAGATTAGGTCAACTTTTTTTTAAATAGAACTTTATTGTTCTTCTGTTGAATCCATTGCTCCTTATCATTGGAATGTGTTTTGTTTGCTCTATAATATTGTTTTTTTGAATATATTTTTGTTACCAATATTTGAGAAAATGTGCAGTTAATTTCTCATTCAAATTGAATATCTTTTTTGCGTGATGTGAGTAAGTTTAATCTCAGTGTTTGTTTATCTGTAATAATCTATTTGTTCGTCTTTTAGTATGGTATTGTGATGAAAAGCCCTTTATATTTGAAATATTTCGACCAGTATTTGCTTTCAGTGTATATGTATATCTACTAATTGAAACCAAAGAATGTGATTATTACTAACAATAAAATGTCTTGTTATGCTACTATTTTTTTATTTGTATATCCACCCAATATAATTCTGGCAGTAGACAGTGGAGATAATATTTTCTCCATATGAAATGAATAAAATACTGCTTCAAAAAATAGAAATATATAGACCATTACAATTTATAAAAAAAATTGCATAATTTGCAGGTAGTTATAATTGAGATCTAGTTATGAATTATTCGACAAAGATAATTAAATAAAGTTCCAGAGATTGTTGTATCAATTTAGCTCATTTGAATACACTATGAAGTCAACAAATTGCTTCATGCCGAGTGTTTCCTTGATGTGGGTCCTTCTGGGCTTATTAATCAATATGATGAATTCTCAATTTGAAAATTCGAGTTGATATCTTTCGCAGGTAGGTTTGAACTTTCGACACTCAATTTTATCATTAGAGAAACTATCAGATATATTATGTAATTTATTCTCTTCATAGTATGGTTAATCTCTTCTGATTGCCTTTGTTACCTTGCGCATTTTAGTTAATTCATTTAACTGCCATGTTACTGACTGAGCCAATGTAGCACAAAAATTTGGCCAATTTATTGCTTGTCTTAATAATGAATTAGAAATTTATTAAAGTACAGACATAGTACTAAATTGGCCATTGTTTTCTGTCAGATGAGCTCAGTATGTAATATGGCAGTTAAAAAATAACTAAAATTGCAAATTAAGCTGATAAAGACAGTAAGATGAGATTACGAGAGCGGTAAAATAGGTTTACTAGACCAGTAAAATGCAGTTATACATTATTACTATGGTTGTAAAACAAAGTTACAAGTGCAGTTATATCAGATTACTATGATAGTAATACGGAGTTACAATTTACAAACGCAGTTATTTAAGTTTACTACGGTAGTGAAACAAAGTTTCAAAACCAGTAATATAAAAGTACGACTATAGTATAATCACTTCAATACTTGCTGTAAAACGGTATTATTCCTGTTATGAAGGATTAAATCATATAGCCGTTATTAACTGAATCGTAGTAAATCAAGGTGAACTGTTAGAAATAGAAAGTTTTGTTGAGGCATATAGTATATGAATTTTCTCATTGCTGTTATTATATTTTTCTTTCAGTGATACTTTATGGTTATCCGTTCTTATGCTGGGTGTGTTATTGTTCCCTTTTAGAGTTGGCTATCTTTATATATGTATGTTTATATATTTGCTTTGTTTTTTCTTGTGTTTTTATATATCTATCGGATGTTTTTTGCATTTGGAATGCTATATTATTGTTATTTTTAGGAACGAATAATAATTTTTTCCTTTATGATGCAGTTATATCATAAGAATACATTGATTTAATTCCCAACTCTGAGAAACCAATACTTTCGGAATTCGGATATATAATTTGTCTGTTTGAAACTAGAGCGCCAGAAAGCTCCTGTCCACAGGGCTTGAACCAATTTTGTAAATCTTAGTAATAATGGAAATATTTCCTGATGAAATTTCTCACAGGACAATAATTCAAATAAGTGAAGCCATGCAAGTCACACTTTGGATTTCAAATCGAAAAGATGACACCCCGATACGAAAGCCATTGCGTGAAGATGAGTATAGTATATTGAAGAAAAAATTCGTCCGGCCCTTATGTTACCGTTTCACGGTCATGAAAAATCTACCAAGATAGGATCTCCCTCAACAGCTGTTCCATCGTGGCCACCTAAGTATCCTTTGAAGCCTACGACACAAATAACTTATGACTTTTAGTTGTTAGTACACCTGTCTAGCCTCGAAACACAGAGGAAGTGGACTTGACTCAAAATTATTATCTCCGACCACTGCGGCAGTGTTCGATCAATCAAACGGCCAATTATTATGTAACAGACTTAAGTGGTCACTCATTTCACTACTGTGTACCACATTCAGTCGCTGCCTGGGAAACTAATTACTGAATGTCTCGCGATTGAGCCTGAGGTCTTGATAGATAACGCAACAGGTCCCCAAGCGGGTTTGGTTGCCCATTTTTGGCGTTTAGATAGCGGAAAGTCTATTTTTCATAAATCAAACGAGGTCTAATTGGAGTCTGTGGGCGTTAAGCTCATCGCAAAATCGAAGATCTTACCGAGGAAGTCGAGTTTATCATCGCTGGTGCCACCGTAAGATGATCGACCTTACCTGAAACTACCCAGTGATAATTTGAGATTGGACGTAAGGAGTATATAAATAATATACAAGCTTCTACCAGCCGCTAATTCGTGTTTGATTCATTGTATAAAAATAGAAATTAAATTCAAACATCATAAAAGAATCTGAATTCAACAAGAGTGCAAAAAATTATTAATCCAAAACCAACAGACCAATTCCTAATAACGAGCTTATTCCTCAAATCTACTATGAAAATTATATTATATCAATTGAAACTTAACCAATATTCTAGTTTTATTTTTACTGAAGATGTCCTGAACCCAATTTGTTTAACTTACCAAAGTGTATATTTTCATCATCATCGTCATCATATGGATTATGCAAGAGCTATCTACGTTAGCTGAGGATATTCCGTTGGTCATTCGATCATACTTTGTTTGACATGACTCTTATCTATAGATGAGTGTACAATGATGACATGTATGAACACCGATGACATTCATAGATACGGACGTTAATTTTCAATACAGCACTCTGTGAAATCATAGAGTGACGATTCAATATTGAAATTTTGAAAAATCATATCCCCACAACTATTAATTTTTTAAGAGTTAAAAATAATATCAGTGGATTCTTATGATGAAACTGAATAATGAAAAAAATTAAATTCGAAAGTTTTTTCTTTCGTTACTCCGGAACCTACTCTGAAAATTTATCTAGCTCATTCCGTTCGAGAGTTATCGTGTCTACGGCCGGACAGAATTGATTTCGACCATGAATTCTTGATCAGTGAGTCAAACCAAATCCTTTAAGACCATTTTCATAAAAAAGAAATTGGGCAAATTGATAAGCACTCTGTTCCGAGAAACAAGAGCACCAAAAACATAGAACTATACTAACGAAACGTACAAAGGGCTCACAAGAATGAATTACACAAAAAACCAGTTTAAGCCACAATAGCAGTCATTAAGAACGGTTTCTCAAAGGGTAATTACTTATTGGCGTTAACTGTGACATTTTTGAAACACTATTGTACATTCAAAGATATGAATTTTCCACTTATTACTAAATTATTTTGGAATCAAGTCAGCTCTGTTTCAAATTTGATGATAAGCCTCCATTTGAATGAAATATACAACCTTGATCACTGGAATATTTATTCCTATTAAAGAAATGTGGGTGTTTTCAAAATATAGAGCTACATAGCATTGCAAATAGTACAGTGTTCAGCTAACGGAAAAAAAAAACATAGTTTCCCAAGATTATAAATCCGACCGAGTTTAATTCTAGAACTTGATGGTACAATATGATTGTGAAGGCTCTTGCTAAATGTCAGCGATATCTGACGAATAGTTTCTGAGATACAGAATTGTTTTTAATAACCTTTTCAAAATTTCCTAGCCATACGAATCATTAGAGTCATATCCTAAGGAAAATTCCGTGGAACATATAGGGGAGTTCACAAGAAAAATAACTTGATGATAGTGGTCTCTATATGCCTAAATATATGGTATTTGTGAGTATCCTAAATTCTTTGCACAATACTCAATGTCAATAATACAAGACTTAAGTTGCTTTACTTGTATCCGAAGCATTCTCAGTCTTGCTCAGAATAATGGTAAATATATGTGAATGTTCTACAACTATCTTCCTGAAAATCTGAGGATCATCAAATAATCTACTGAATGGTTCCTTTCTGGGTTTTCTCTCCCAAACTCTAAAAAATATCTATCAAATAAAAACTGTAATATTTTGAAAATTGCCTTAGGGTTAGAAAGATAAGATATTTCTAAGAAGGAATTTTTCGAACAATGTTGCCTTATAAAGAGTAACGAAACAACAGAAACGATAAAACAATCATTTTGTAATGTTTCGGAGACTAAATCGGACTTCTTCATCAGACACAAAGCGCCCCTCTAGCGTAGTACTTTGATTCATTACATTTTTGAAGTTTTCATCAGATATTTACACCTTAACGATAAATATTCGTGATTGGTAATTTTAATCGAGTCTCTCGCACGATAATTCAAAAAATATGGAGTTAACATTTTTTTAATTCGAATTTTTGTGGAAAGCTAACTCTTTTTCATTCACTCTTCATTAATTTTTCTCATTTTCAAGCTTTGGAATTAAGAATTCAAAGTTATTTGGCTTTTTCTACAGTCATGCATTTTATAATAACAATTGATATCGAATCAACTGAATTTAGACTCTTCAAGAATACCAACATATTCTTAGTATTTGATAGATCCTCATAAAAAGGCTTTTCTATCATCATTTCATCTGAATACTTAGTTTGGTGACTGTAAAAAAAAATGGTCCACTTTTCTTTTATGACTTTTCTATATTTCCCTCGAAGAGCCTTCAACTCTTGCTAAATATCTACAATATCTGACCACTAATTTCAGAGACACAGAATTATGCTAATTATTTTTTTTTTTAATTTCCTAATGCGATCCACACAAAATTCTGCACAAAAATTCGTGTCGTCATTTTCAACTAACTAATTAATATTAATGGGCATAATCGACTAAAGAGTTTCAAAGTTGAAATTTTGTTTTCAAACAATCCGATCGAATTGAAACTTGGTAGCTAGTTCTATAATGCCGACACAAAGACATATGCGAAATTTCGTGAGGATCATATCTCTAGAAACGAGTCCAGAAAAATTTGAAGAATTATCGAATTTATTCTTTTTGTCGGAAAATTTCCGTCCGATATCGTTGCAGGCGAGGGAGAGCCTTCAAAACCTAATTCTACAGCTAAGTTCAAATTTGAACATGATCGGCTCTATCTGTAATGTTGGAGAAATTGCCAAAATACTGGAAACCGAGCAGCGTTGGACAAGTTGAGTATATGGATAGGTGACCATTATCATGATACCTTTTGAACAGAAAGAAAAATCGACTCACTATTTTCAGGGTAGGTTGCGCATCTGAATGCGACAGTTAAGTTTACATAATCTGCCAAACATTTTTGGAGTTATACCCATCTGAAATTTTGTTGTTATTTCCTCGATAACTCAAAAAAGACAGATCTGAACCAATTTGAACTTGGCAAATAAATAACTGAAAATGCTGACGCAGTATAATATTTGTATTTGCGGTACTGATATGTGCTCCCTCGTGTTGTAATGATAAGAATAATATCAAATATTTCGTTCCATCTAATGAGCTCAATTTTTGTGAAATTTTAAGTCAACCTAAAATCTAATTTTTCTGTCCACTTATTGTGGACAATGTGGAGTGATTGTAAGGTGAGTTGATTTTTATGGAAGCAAATGTTTTTCCTGAAAATTTTCGATTAATGTATGCTGTACTTTTAATCATACATTTTTATGAAACCTGTTAATTGTTTATTTGTATTTTAGTACTGTGATTCCCTCAAGATAGCTCTCGAAATTCATTTGATATAATATAGTAATAAACTATTTATGGAGTAGACTGTGAATTCCTTCACCTATTCCTGTATACAGACTCCACTTTGAGAATAGACCATTTCACTCGATTACATAACCTTCATAGCCAGTCAAACTCAAACTGAAAAATTCTCCATTTTACAGTCAACTATCAATTTATATATTAAGTCACTCAACCAAACACCGATTATTCTGTTGTATAACAGTTATTATTCAGCAAGATATTTGGCTATGAGCTATCAGCCTTATGTTATAATTTCCTGAATACATACTATGAATATGAAGTCATCTCGTAAAACCATTTCCATCTCAGGTAATCTCAATGAAATGTTTGTCGAAGAACTTTGTAGGCAACACAAACATGTGTGAAAATTAACACCTTCACAGATGCCTTGACCTACCGATAGACGAAATATAGGAGACAAGCAGACTATCTCCGTGGATACCAAGAACTTCAGCACTTCCAGAACAAACATACGGTGGCAATGCCGACACCTGGGTAGAACCTGTCGTGTTTGTGAGCCAATATTTATAGATGAAATGTGCGGGATGTTTGACGGCAATGAGGATTCAGGTAGTGATTTGAATTATGAGGGTATCTACGAAATTTATGTGCGAATGAAGCCCATAATACACATATCCTTGAATAATTAATCAACTCCTGTGTCTTTTATTCGAAAAAACTATGTGAAACTGAACAGTAATAAGATTGTTCGAGTGAAATTATTATAGCTGAGAGTTTCTGGAATATGTATCTATAAAATCTTTTAATATAATAATAATCATAAAGAATAATAAGATCACGTGCGGCGGCAACGAAGAAACTGATCAAGAAGATGACAACACCTTCACCGTAGAACCTTCAAAGTTATTTCGACCCAAACATGTAGAGGCAAAAATCCCACCATCACCGAATTTCTAGAAAATTTTGTACGAGCGATTAGCGGAAACCAGGGATACTCCAGCACTTCGCAGATTCCAGATATTATGTAATCAAAACATGCAACAGACCGAAGAGGTGACTGACATAACAACCAAAGAGATTAGAAATGCATTGATGGACAAGCGGGATTTCAAGGCACCTGGACTGGATGGCGTTCAGAAGTACTGGTGGAAGAACTTTCCAGCTACCCACCATCACCTAGCGAGATTATTTAGTGAGATAGTAATACACCGTGAGCCAATTCCTTCATATTGGGTAGAGGGCAGAACTGTGCTGATACCCAAATCAGCTGATCTATGACAGCCAAACAACTATCGCCCAATCACTTGTCTCAACACACTGTATAAAATTCTCACAAGTGTTCTTCAACATCGTATTCTGGAGTCAATTGGACCAGTGTGGAATCAAATCCACGAACAAAGAAGAGCGAGGAAAGGAGTACAGGGGTGCAAGGACAACCTCCTTATAGACAAGAACATTTGTCAAGATGCGAGACAGTACAAGCGCGACCTACAAACATCATGGTTGGATTACACGAAAGTATTCGACACAGTGGCGCACAGCTTGATAATACGGCTACTAAAGAGGCTCAAAGTCCACCCTAACATCATACATGCGATGGAAATCATCATGGCGTTATGGAGGACTAAGTTTGCCGTACGATCCGAAGGTCGGAACACTTATACCAGATGGGTGAGATATAGGCGAGGCGTATTTCAAAGAGACTCGCTAAGCCCCTTATTGTTCTGCATAACACTTATACCATAAACAATTGAGTTGAGTGCAAGCAGAATAAGATACAACGCTGGGCCACCAGGCAGAAGAGAACATCTGATCACACATCTCCTCTACATGGACGACTTAAAACTGTACGCTTCTTCCAAGGCAGCATTACAACAACTACTGAATATCGTTGCCGAATACACTTCAGCAATAGGAATGTCATTCGGTCTGGACAAGTGTGCTGTTTTTCACCTAAGCAGAGGAAGAACTGAAGAAACAGGAGAAGTCATCGACCTAGAAGGAGGAGTAAGCATTCGGCACCTCGAAGAGGAAGAAACATACAAATTCCTTGGGATAAAACAACGAGGTGCACTGGATACAACCCAAATCAAGGATGCCTTAATAGCTAGCTACGAAAAGAATAAGATCCGAGATATACGGAAGTCACAGCTGTCCAGGAAAAATAAAGTATCAGCTACGAACAGCCTGGCAGTCCCGACAATCACCTACTCATTCGGGATAGTTAACTGGACAGTGAATGAAATTCTTGAGCTAGACAGAACCACTCGTGAAGTAATGAACATCAATCGTAGCCTGCATCTCAATTGCTCGATTCAAAGGATATACCTTCCACGAACGCAGGGAGGCAGAGGTTTGCAAAGTTTGGAATACCAACACCATCAACAAACGTTGGAAATGGCGATAAGGATATTGAGAAGCGAAGACCCGCTTCCGAAAATGGTGGCTAATCATGAAATAAGGAACCAAGGACCTTTCCTATTTAGGGCTGGTCAGAGAGCTTTGGAGAAGCTCAGTATAACTGGCATATCCATCGACCATGAGCTAGCAGGAACAACTATCACGCCAACAGACCAAAGTAGAGTTGGCAGAGAGATAAGACAGGCACAACTGAAGACACTACTCGAAGATTACATGAGTAAACACCTGCACTCCATATTTTTCAGGAATTTGAAAGTTCAGGTCCTGGAAGAATAATCCTTCGCCTTTTTGAAGTCCGCTGGGCTCAAGTCGGAAACAGAGGGATTCGTTATGGCGTTATGAAAAAAAAATAATAATTCATTTCCAAAATTCACATGTATCTATAGACAATAAGACAAGTATACTGGAAAAAAATTAAGGAATCCCATGAAGACAAGCAGCTTGTTATGGCAGATGGTCGTACTAATCATAAGCGAAATGAGAGAGAATTATGTGACGTCACTCTGTAAAATTTGTATGTCATAAGGTAGTTAATAAAAACCTAAAATTGACTTATCCCAGCGTTTTGCTTGAAAACATCCAAAAACGCAGTTATCAATTTTGCTCCTTACTTTATCCACACACTGTATAAACTAGTCAACAGCAATTATTGGTTATTGATACTTCCTATTTATTATGCATCCTTCCTTTCTTCTTCGCCATAGAAAGAAAGATGAATGTATTTTTTCTATGTAACGCTTCCATTCACCTCAACGAATTAATCATACTGCTCAGGACTGGGATATTTGTTTTTAGATTGATTACATAATATGACAAAAGATGATCAATCATGGTTGAATAGAACCCAGTTGGGCAGACGTGGCTACACGATAATTAAATGTAAATATGCCCACGTGCTCTGAAAGCGGCCAATTTAATTGAGAAGTAGGATTTTTTTTAATACACCTTGATTTTTGGAGATTCAAGTTGGTGCCATGTTAAACTTTTCATAATTTTGATTTTGGGACTTTGAAAGTGATAGTTGCCACTAAATGGTAAATTCATAAAGGAATGAATTGAATCAATCTGAATAGTTGATTGACTTCCAGGTTTTATTCCACATCATTGATTGAAAATAAATAATAATAGTTAATTTTATATATTCTCTAGAAAGATGAACTGATATAATGATTCTACAAAATTTCGTGCTATAGCAATTATATGTTGAACTAATATTACATAGAGATCCGCTATTAATTCACCGAAAAAACAAGAAAACTATCTTTGTGAAAATCTTCATATTTGAATATTCAGTAAATTAAAAAAAACCCTGATTCAGTATTATTTTCATTTGAACAAATATACAGGGTAATAATTGTTTCATTTTATAAATATCTTTCAGAGTTTGGTAGAGAAAACCCAGAAAGAAACCATGTAATAATGTAATAGTTGCAAAAAATATTTGAGAGTGATTCCTTGTTAAAAAATAGGATGGATCTTTCATATAAACTTTTTTTTTAAGCCCCCCCTGCTTAGTTACAGCCTCCTAAAGATGGCGCCTGAAAAGCAGTTTTAATTTTTTTTTTCAATAAAAACTGACAAAAATTAAATCATGCAGATATTTAACGCAGGCGAGAAGGTAGTCAAAAAAATCTTTGGTGGTGTTTCTATATGATTGAAAGAGGTAGAAAAAAACACCCCTAACCTTGATTCACAAGAAACTTCTTTGCATATTCATATTTTACTATAAACAAAATTATTTTGAATGGCTTGTTCTTAACAAAAAAGGTCTCTTGTAATTCCTTGCTAAAATTCACGGTTTTTGAGAAACAAAAATAATTTATCATCATGACAGCGTGAGTCGTAAAGGCTAGAATTATTTCCGAACAAGAATTTATCTAGTAAGCGGATGTCATTTTATTATGACGACTGACTAGTTTTGATTAACCTTGATTCAGTTACAATTATTTTTGATTTGGCTTATCATTTTGAGATTTTTGTCACTCATTAAGATGACGGTGTACACAAACGCAGAAATGACCGATATGCACTTTGTTTACGGTCTTTCTGGTGGTAATTCTCTAAATGCCTTATCCAACAAAGATTTAATTTCTGATCCTTCAAATAGAGTTGCGGGGTTTCATTATAACGACATACGACTGTTCCCAAGTCGCAGTGGTTAAGATCGGAGCTACTAGAACTCAGGGATCCGCGGTCTAGCTCCAGTGGAGATGGGAGTGGATTCCTAAAACGGGAACCTAGTAAATGGGCGCCAGGTAAATTTAAGTCTCCCAGATACCCCTGCGTAATGTACTAATTCCTAAATTCACCAAAAGAATATTCACGCTGATAACAAACAGTTTATTCTAATAGCATACAACCCAGGTCTTTAGATCCAGCAAAATTAAACTACTATGAAACCCTGAATAAGGGTGGCGGAAATTGTACGTAGATATTATTCTTGGATTCAAATACGCGTCGCTTGAGCTCAGGCGCATTCACGTTTCTCCTCTATGATCATATACGATTACTACAAATCTTGCCCCAATTTCCGCTTTCCAATAACAATAACCTAGATAATTGATAACAATATATGTTCAAGTTATATATATATTAGGTATAAGATGATTCGGGATATGTTTTCTATAACTTGCGTGCTATTCCTTGTGCCTGAACGTATTATTGCCTCGATGGTCTCGCAATACCGTTCTCCTTCCCTTTGTACTCGCCGTCTGCGACTTTTGACTGAATGTCCCCCAGCGCTGCTTCCTGACCACCTTGTATATACTCGGGATCGGTAACACTGCGTTGGCTGTCTCACAGCGCTACTTATGGACCACCTTGTATATATCCGAATGTCTCAGTTACACTCTTCCTGATATAAAAAATCGTGCTGGCCTCAAAAACTCCTGCTACCATAAACTTCGGACTGCCACGAAAACTTCGGACTGCCACAAAAACTTCTATTCCTCTAGATATAAAAATCGTGCTGGCACACAAAAACTCCTGATGTTACAAAAACCCCTGATGTTCGGGGTTGTCCTGCACACGTTTGCTTCGAAACCAAATCTTGTCGTGCCTCCACCAAATAATTCTTCAAGCACACAGCGATGTTCTGTCAAAGTCACCAAGATCGTTCACGTGTTCAACTCTTAGATTTGCAGAAATGTCGTTAGATCCTCTTTCGAGACGAGTGCAAGGTACCTGTTATCTTCCCAAATCAAACCAATGTAACCCTCACTCCTAATTCGATTTTCGAAACTATATCCAACTAAGAAGAAATCACCAATTCTTATTAAGTTCCGAAAATACGCCTAACCTACTGCTCCTCCTTCGAATGTTCACAAAATGGACGACCTCATGTCCCTGACTGGCGCAGACCCTCACAAATTTGCAGACTGTCATAATGCAACAATATTGCCAACTCATTCGGTTCTTCGAATACAACAATTATTATTTAGCGTCGATTGGCACCACTGAGATCCAACCTCAAATTCGACGTCAACACAAACGACAACCTTATCGTAAACAAAACATAAACAAACCCTTGCCTGAGTTAAAAAGGAACGTTACATCATCTTCCAAAGAAAAAGTGGTCTACTCTGAATCGTTTAGGAGCGGGTCATGGTCGTTGCAACAGCATGCTTTTCAGATGGAACTCAGTTGAGAGCCCTAGTTGTGAATGCGGGGAACCAGAGGAGACCATAAATCATTTAGTTAATAATTCTCCCATATACAGATTCCAGGATGGTTTTAGGGCTATTCATAATGTTTCTGAGTCTTTTTTGGAATGGGTGGTGAATTTCAAATCTATTTTATAAACCACGGAATATTCCAGTTTGAATTTTATCGTTTTCTCCTTTTGTATTTTCCTTTTCCAGATTGAGTTCCGGGTACCTTGGAGAAACCTCTCAGCTTAGTCAAGGAAGAATCAATAGTGATGAAAAAGAAGACCTCCAGTATTTCAGCATATTCTGTTTGAATTATCATAAATCACAACACGGGGAGACAGGGTTTTTTGCTGAGGTTTTTCCCTAAGCTCTTGTATCATACATTTAATTGTATGGTAACCTCTGCTTACACTTTTTCAAACACATACTTTATTGTTAGATAAAAAACAAATTGTAAACCCGAAGTTCCAAAGAATATATACTGGGTGATACTATATAAATTCGGATGTGTGTGTTTGTATTGTCTCTGGTTTGGTTGGGATTACAGCGCTTCGTTTTGGATCGGAGTAATCCATCGACTGCAGATTCGGCAAAAACGCAATGTCAAAGGGTGACTTCGTGTTACATGAGCCTGTATGGGCGTGAGTCAACCAAGATGCCTTGTGAGGAGGAATAATGATTAGATCTCGTTTTGGGTACCGCTGATCTCAAAGGCAGATATTTACGACAACTCACGTCGCGGAACAATCCAACAGACACGAGAGAGATGCTTGATATACGACCGGCCCAACAAAAACTGAATATTGCCTCTTCAAAATTAACAGGCTAAAAGACAATTACTCAGGAATATTATTTTATATGAAAAACCTAATTGCTTTATAATGTGTTTTACTTTCATGCACTACTCGGATGATTTATGAACGGTATACGTCATTGTAGTATTTCTCCTGAAGACGGTGCTCGAGAGGCCGACTTGTGAATGTGTTTCGAAACTGGCTCTTGCACGCGTAGAGAGAATGGAAAGTCTTCCATTAATTCAGTGGGACTGCTGTAGTAATTGAAAATGCTTGTAGGATGTATCGATCATTCATGGATTCCCATTGATTGAATGATATTCGATAAGACATGCCTGGGTGTTGGTGATGGGTTTTTCATTTTGCTTTCTCATGCTACACACTAAAATACGCGTAGTTTGGGTTTGAATAATACAGACAAGAAGGCGGCTAGGAATATAATCGGACCAGCTAACTCAAATGTTCGACGTGTAATTGAAAGTGAAATTATTGACCCAAATCTATCTGGGTGAGGAATAGATGACTGAAACTCGTCAAGGAAAACGTAAAGATTATTAGTTTTAGTGGTTTTGGTGTTATGGCCATTTTGGGTTGAAGTTTTTTTTCAATAATTCTCAAACTACTCTTTCGATCTATCTGAAATTTAGCACTAAATTGTAGCACCACCATTAAATGTGTGCTAAGTTTTGTATGTTAATGTTAAGGTAAAAGTTTTATTGTACTGGTATAACATTTATTAAGGAACAATATTTTATTCTTTAATTGAATTCTACGTATTGATATGTTCTAAATTTCACTTCTGTGATTTTTCATATGTTTTCGAAAATGTTTGCGCGTATGTTCTGGGGAACATCGCGTCATCATTTTGCCCAAATGTAATTTTCGAATTTTTCGCCAAAAATGGTCTGAAACGATTGAGTTCGACTCCCTGATCAAGAATTCAAGGTCAAATTTGATTCTATCCGGCCGGCCGGCCGTTTCCACGATAACTTGAGAACGGAAAGAGATAGAGACTTGAAATTTTCAGGGTAGGTGGCGCATCCCAATAGGATGAACAAGTTCGTTAATGGGCAAAATCAGCCGAAGGGTTTCCGAATAATAAATTTGTCTACAACCAATATTAATCCGATCGAATTGAAACTTGGTGAGTAGTTCTAAAATATAAACCTAAGGACGTTTGTGAGATTTAGTGAACATCGTATAGCTAGAAAATTTTTAAAAAATTATTAAAAAATATGATTTACGTCACGATAACCTAAGAACGGAAAGATATAGCGACTTGAAATTTAAAAGTAAGGTTGAGAATCTTAATGAGCCATTTGAGTTCGTTTATAGGCATAATTGGCAAAACGGTTTTGGAGTTATACCCATCTGAAATTTGGTTTTTATTTCCCCAATAACTCAAAAAATACGAAACCGATCCAATTCAAACATGGTTAGTAGTTGTAGAATGGCAATGCGAAAATTCTTGCAAAATTTCGTGAGGATCGTATAACTAGAAAATTCCAAAATAATCATTGAAAACTATTGAAAAAAGTTCTATATATCAGAAACTATTCGTCCGATATCGCTGAAAGGCGAGTGCCTTCGAAACCTAACTCTACTACCAAGTTCCAAGTTTGAACATGATCGGATCTATATTGTTATAGATCCAAGCAGCCTTGTGTGAGTTCATTAGCAGGATGGGTGAGCGTTGCCTCGACAACTCTCGAATCTCAGAATAACAATCAACAAAATAGTTCTGAAGATTTTTTCGTTAAGCGTCTGAAGAAGGAGTCTGATATAGACTCCGAAACGTTACGATATAGTTGTTTGTTCGTTGATGTTGTTTCGTTGTTATTTGTTAGGCAACATTGTTCAATTGATTTCTTCTGACAAATATCTTATGTTTCTTACGCAGAAGCAAATCACAAAATAATTATTTTTTTATTTTATAGATATTTTTGGGAGTTTGGGAGAGAAAACCCAGAAAGAAACCATTCAATGATGAATATACCTCCCACAGTATCCTTTAATGATGTGACAATTCTCGAATCTCAGAATAACAATCAACAAAATAGTTCTGAAGATTTTTTCGTTAAGCATCTGAAGAAGGAGTCTGATATAGACTCCGAAACGTTACGATATAGTTGTTTCTTCGTTGATGTTGTTTCGTTGTTATTTGTTAGGCAACATTGTTTATTGATTGCTTCTGACAAATATCTTATGTTTCTTGCGCAGAAGCAAAAATTTTTTTTTTTAATTTTCTAGTCATACTATCCTCACGAAATTCTCTCGGTAGGTGGTACGTAGTAGGTTCGACGGTATCCATAGAAACCGTCGAACGAAAAAAAAAATTAAAAATTTGAAAAACTCCCAATAACTCGAACTTGTGCCTAGTATTCCAAAAAAATATTTATATTTTCATGACGTTATGGAGTATTACATAAACTGAAAATCTCACCGGTGTTCACAAACATTTCGATTATCGATATTTATGGAACCAAATAAAGATAATGAAGATAATGGTTCATGTTCGGATTAATTTTCAAAAGGTTTTGCATTAAGGTGAGGAGTAGGAAATTTCAATATTCATGAAACAAATCCACGAGCGAAAAATATTTTGAGTTCAGCCCAGGACAATATGCTATTTTTGCAGCAGACACCAGAGTCGCTTTCTTAACTCAGGGGATACTTTTGAATGTACGGCGAAATATGTATATTTTTATCAATTTATAAACGCATTTACTGATATCAAGAGCATGCATTCATTTTATTTATTTATCATTATTATTATAATATGCCTAGAAACATGGCCTTTACAGGACCACAATATTTCAAAAATTGAATGATATTTACGTACCCTATCAAAATATAGGGACTTGAAATTCGGGACATTACATCAATCCTATAGACCACATTAGTTAGTTAAGGCGGGAAATTTGAATTACGATCCATCGTGGATCCGAGCACTGAATTCCCCATGCATTTCTCATGGACCTAAAATTTACGCGAATTTCTCGCCTGCATTTAGATACTTTGGCTAATTTCTTAAGGTTTATTTCGGTTGAAATAGATTCAGTGAACCTTTTTCAACAGTCTAGAAACAAGTTTTCATAACAAAATTGTATATTTCCAAAATAATTAATAAATATAGAAATTTTCGCCAAATTCGATTGACGTATGGCTTAGCTCACTCGAAATCAGTCAAAAATAATAACATAACCCTAAATTGGCCTTGTAATGATGCACAACAGAAGTCATCTACGACATACGGCAATCTTTCGAACTACACTGGTTTCAATTTTGATTTAAGGATAAATAGAAGTAGATTTTAATGTGGAAAGAGCTTGAAAATATGCACTAATGATGAAGGTACCCAATACATGATGTCTC
Source organism: Halyzia sedecimguttata (assembly GCA_937662695.2). NCBI lineage: Eukaryota > Metazoa > Arthropoda > Insecta > Coleoptera > Coccinellidae > Halyzia > Halyzia sedecimguttata. The sequence goes on along the minus strand of OW569413.2, from coordinate 98,359,778 downwards.
TGTACTAACATCATCTTTTAAATAGGGGGATTTCATCTTAAAGTTGAAATTCCATGTTAAAAAATTTGAATATGGATCTCCCGCCAAGAGGATGATTCTAACCTAACAAATGTGGTCTATAATGCTGCGTCTCGAATGTTTATAGTGATTGATATGTGATTCTTCCTGGATCAATCTTTTGCAGGAGCATGTATAAAAGTAATAACAATTATCCACATTGAATTTATATTTGCTCTGAAATGTTTTGCAATGACCATAATTTCTTTGAAATTTTCTACAATTCGAAGATATTGCTAAATGTTAATATGTAGTGCAGAAATAATCTTAAGACCCATTTATATTTCATATTAAGCCTTCCTTATATACTAGTTTATCATATATAATATGCGTTATAAGTGGCTAGATATCAATCCCCAGTTACTGCACTAGGGTTGTTATGGACCAAGTTTAATTCTCCAACGAATGTTATAAAATGGAAATTATCACATTTGTGCTTTTGTAAATGGTTGATTAGTCTACTTACCATTGATTTCATCAAGATTTTGTAACGGCTGGTTAGCATAATCATGATCATTAGATATATTTCCTGCTTAACATAATTCAAGAAGTGGATGTTTTACCACAGGAACTAATACTCATTAACTAGAGCACTAATTTATTCATTACAGTTCGCAGAATCTCATGGAAAAATCTTATTTCCAGAGGTGTTTCATGAAAATATTTCTAAAGAATTATAATATATCATGCGAGGCGGCAAATTCTAATGGTAGAGCACAACAACATATGAACAATAATATGAATTATTCGTTCTCGTGAGAACTCAAATTGGGGGCACAATGTTAAAACTAAACTCGTTGGAAAAGCACTAGGAGCTTTAGCGTGCTTGTTCAAACTTTAGCGGACACCCATCCAAATACTGGACTTTCCCAAGACAGCTTAGCTACAAGGAGAAAAATTGGTTCAAGCCCTGTGGACAGGAGCTTTTTGGCGCTCTTGTTCAAACAGACAAATTATATCTCCGAAAGTATTGGTTTCTCAGAGTTGGGAATTATATCAACGGATTCTTATGATAGAACTGCATCATGAAAGAAATTAAATTTAAAAAATTTGTCGTTTACAAAAAAATGCTTCAGAAGTTATAATTTAAATAAAAGAGCAATCTGCAATGCTTTAATGCTTCAAAAATTTTCATTAAATCTATTTATCAAGATTAAATGAGTAATCTGCAATGATTCAACCTCGTGGAAAGGGTTGTTGCAACTTACACTCGGTGCATAGTTTTCACAACTTGAAATACCTAAGGAAAGTATAATCGAAATGTCTAGAGCAAGGCTGTAGACTGTCATAGCAGATTGTCCATTTATTCCTGATATTTGAGTAGGTAGAGGCTGAGGAGCAAATTATTTTAATAGTTCAAAAGATATAAATAAAATACTATCCTCTATTTAAACTTTAATAGTTCATACCACTTACACATTATTTTCTGTATTATGGCTCTTAACTCAAGAAAAAATGTTTGATACACAAATGCAGATCCATATTTCAGCATTTTTTTGCTAGCAATATTATGAAAATACTGTATATAGGAACATGTCTTACAATTTAAGGAAGTAAAAGGTAATATTAACCTGAGTAATCAACGAACAATTATTTCTTTTGATGATTCCATTATGTTCTTCTTTCCTATTGCCTTCATAAAGTACATCATTAAAATGATCCAATTTTGAATCTTCTGAAACATCATCCCCAATATTAATACATATAGGTTATTCAATATGTAATCAGTCATAATGATTTTCGGTTTCAAAGCAGTCTTGTATATGTATATTCAAAATTCAAGAATCGGATACTTGTTTTTCAACAGAAAATATTTTCAAACTACGAACTGACAATTCTCTAATAGCTAGATAGGATGACATTTATGAACAGTGAACATAGACAGATTCTGATGTATTATTGAAATTTTGAAAAATCATATCTCCGAAAGGATTTGCTTGATAGAGTTGGAAAGGATATCGGTGAATTCTTATGATAAAATTTCATCTTTAAGAAAAATTATTTTGAAATTTGTTATGTAAAAAAATTTTTTTTTCCGTTGCTCCGAAACCATGAAACCGATTCTGCCCAATAACGAGGTTAACCGAGATATTTATCCCCTAAATCTACGACCATTTTCATAAAGAAATTCGATATTTACAGACATTTGGGCAAACTGATAAGCACTCTGTTCCGAGGAACAAGAGTGCCAAAAACATATTTTCACAATACTTTCAACAATATAGATCCGATCAAGTTTAAATATTCGCTTTAAAATAAGGTTTTGAAGGCTCTGGTAAAATTTCAGGGATATCTGAACTGTGATGTCAAAAGATATCAAGAAAATTCATTATCATTATTGAAATTTTTAATCTTCTATGAATGGTAGAGCCAGTCACGATCATCCATGATTCCTGCTTTCCTCACTTTTAAATGTAAAAAGCATTTATGTATCAAAGATCTGGATTGTTTGGCCAGAGAGATCAATATTATTATAAACAATGCCTCAATGTTTCAAAAATACTTTTCATGACCAAACCACAGTGATTATCGATTGCTTGGAAAGTGTGAAACACCTTCCAATCTATTAGCATCAGCTGCCCATGGGTGGTGGAATTACAAGGTATAACTTACTCCTTAAGGCACAGTGTGTTTTATAAGCGAGGGCTGAAGGACAAATTTTGTCTACCTATAGTGACATTGACATGAAATTAGTATTTTGTCGAGTATACTCTATTCACTTTTATAAAGTCTCCCGGTTGGCATGAACATTTTACACATTTGAACATGTATATTTTGAAAATGTTAGGTTGTAGTCATTTTCCTGTCAGATAACTACGCAACGTTGTCCTCTCTACATATAAGTCGTAGTAATTACGCATTTTTCACAATGTGAATTTTCTTGGGAAAAATAGTGAATTTGAGAAGATATTATTCAACAATTCCAAATACCTGGCGACTGTCAAAGAAAATATTTCATCTGTTGTTACTATGGAATTATTCCACTTATATAAACTGGTTGGATTCAGTTATGCTATTTTCTTGTATGGAAATCAAGAATCAAGTATTGACATTTTATTGAAAAATAATGGATGGAGTAGTCCGTTACTTCGTGATAGTTCATTGGAAAAAAGAATATAAGTACTTAAATAACACGGCAGGAAAACTTCTAAACGAACAGATGTACCTATGGAATTCTCCACTTTTTTCAAGAAGACATTTAAAAACCTTGCACATCTTAAAATACAACAAATTCAAAATGTAGTACTATAATGAAACCCGAGTCATTATTATACCTCAATAAAATATAATGTTAGGAAAGTAACTGATTTCATTCGAGAGTTCAACATGTCAGAATGAAGTTTTACTATTGCAGATTTTGGTTCTGTATATCACTTTATGATACCTTGTCTGTGCGTCTTCAAAACTACTTTCGGCATTTTCAATTTCAAAGCGAATAGTTCTTTATTATTCGAAGATAATGGTCTATGATAATATTTTGTCTAAGATTGAAGATTATGTTATGATTATGTTGAGAGTAGAGATTGGCAACGTCTCGGCGAATTGTTTTGAATTTCAGCAGTGCCAACCTGCGTTTTAGTTACAAGAACGTGATAGACCTAAATCATGGCAACCGGGAGACTTTATAAAAGTGAATGGATTATATGTATATTGGAGAAATTTGACTTGGCAATTTTTGATGTTCATTGTTTGTTCTCATCTTTTTAATGTTAAGTTTGATGATTTTATTTTGCTTTTGTATTATTTTGTATATATATATTGTTTTCATAATAATAAATACAAATTTGAGAAATTAATAAGTTATTTATTGAAATAATGAAACATTATAGCGGAACTTTATATACTCACAAAATGAAATAACAAGGAGTTAGTAATGAACCTGAATACCTAAATTAGAATGCTTTAAATGCAGAGACATCAAACTATATTTTTACACTAATCATTTATGCAGTGTATACAAGGGGATTCACGAAGTCCGTTCGTTAGAATATTTGAAAGAAAGACTCGTTAAGACTTCATATTTTCTCAAATATGGCTTCATTCCAATTTTAATAACTTTTAGATTTTACCATGAGAATTCCTAATTTTCCAGTTTCTATCAGAAGACATACCAATGCTTCTCCTTCATTTTTTAAAAATGCAATGAACATACAGGGTGTTCAATAGCATTTTTAATTAATGAAGGAGAAGCATTGGCATGTCTTCTGATAGAAGCTGGAAAATTAGGAATTTTCATGCAAAAATCTAGAAGTTATTCACATTTGATTCACATTCACCAGCTTGCAAATGATAACAATTATTCATATCAATTATTTTATTTCATATCTGTCAGAATGAATATTGCTTGGCAACCGTAACTAGGCAAATGTTCCATAATTCACCCAATTATAACGATCGTAAATGGATAGAATTATGTGCGTAAATGTAAATCGATCCAAAAGTGGAAATTCAGATTTTTATGATTTTCAGAACGTTTGAAAATGAAATAACATATTTCATTCGGAGTAGAAGTGACTTTTCATTACTCGCTTTCAACTCAAGCTCGCCATGAAAAGTGACACTTCTCCTCGTTATGAATGAATATATATATATATATATATATATATATATATATACAGGGTGAGTCTTTGACCACTGCATTAATTTTAACCAAAGATTCCTCTCATCAAATGAAACACTTTTTTCATTTACCATGTTTCCAGATTCGGCTCAGGTAAAAAGTTACAAGCGTTTAAAGATTTCACAATGTGCTAATACACTCCCGCATATAAATTATCTATGACATTGTTGGCGGACGAGAATATGGCATGGTAACGTGGTTTACAGCTTGATTCGGGATTCCAACGCTCAGGGACGGATCCATAAAAGTAGTGAAATTTCTGGAGTTTTCCATTTTAAAACATTCAATGAAGAATATCTCGAAAACGGTGCTTTAAGGAGAAATGATGAAGAATAATATAATGTTCTAAATCGATGGAATATTCTTGAAATGACTCAAGAAAAACTTTATATGCTTTCTTTATGCTAATTTCGTTTAGTTTTATGAATCCACAAGTCCATAACTAGAAAACCAGTAGAAGTAGAAAATAACTAATATTTGGAAATATGTATCATAGTTATAGGAAACTTTACGCCAACATTCATTTTATTCGAAAAAAGGATGTCAAAGCTACAAAATAAAACTGATATTTTTTCAAAATTTCAACAGCCTGTATCTTTTTACCTGAGCTGAATTTGGAAAAATGTTAAATGAAAAAAGTGTTTCATTTGATGAGAGGAATCTTTGGTTAAAATTAATGCAGTGGTCAAAGACTCACCCTGTATATATTTATTTTTTTCCTGAACGACAGTACCTGGATGTGTGACCGCCCTGGCTATGGATTTAAATTCAGTGCTTTTCCAACGACTTGATCAAGATTTCAATTAACACGTATTACGAAGCGAACGGTACTATCTTGACAAGCCCTTATCCTTATCTGCCAATTTCGGGTATGAATTATCTAATTTCCAGGTCTCATTCCCTCGTTTCCAATTTCACAAATTTCGATAATTGTCCGCCAAAAAAGGCGACCGTCCGATAAAAAAACAATAAATCGTGCCGTTGGTTATCAGCTCATTTGAATAAGTAGCGTGGTCGCAGTGGCGTTGCCAGCGATAAACGGAAATAGTGTTTTGGCCGCCACGTTGTCCAAGTGACATACACTTCGGTATCTCCACTTCCTGCGGACAACTAGAACTGAATACTAATTCGAAAGGCTTTACATCGGTTTGAACTCTTCGTCGCGTCCCCTTCAGCTAATGAATTTCTTTTTGTCTACGTAATAAATTATTTGGATACCAACAGCCGACGATGCTAGCATCTGTTCCCAAATTCGGTTCGTGGTACGATGTCTTCGACAAGCTTGTAGGTAGACGAAGACTCTTGTGGATATCAGATAGGTAGTCTAGGAAAACTGTAGGAATACATGAATACACACAATCGAACTTAAATGGAATCACCCAGTATTGGTTTCTCAGAGTTAGGAATGATATCAATGGATTCTAATGATAGAACTTCATCATAAATTAAATGTAAACATCATAACAGAATTTAAATTTATCAAGAGTGCCAAAAATCATTAATCCGAAACTAGGGCTTCACGCGACATGAGATTTTTCTCGTCTCGTCTCGTTCTCGTCTCGTAAAAGTGAGACGAGACGAGACGAGACGTTTTCAAAAATATTATAGGCGATAACGAGACCACATACAGCGCAACACGAGAGTCTCGTTTTTGGTCTCGTCAATTTTTGGGCGCATGTTCTAGGGGAACATCGTCCTATCATTTCGTCCAAATGTCTGTAATTTTCGAATTTCGAGCTGAAAATTGGCTAATAGACTAATTTGGACTCCCTGATCACGAATCCGGTGTCAGATTTTTGGGTGCCGTCCGGCCGGCCGGCCGGCCGGCCTTCCGGCCGTAGGCACGATAACAGGAGCACCGAAGGTCCTATCGACTTCAAACTTTCAGGGTAGGTTTCTGATCAAAATGCGACGGTTAAGTTCGTTAACGGGCAAAATCGGCCGGACGGTTTAGAAGTAATAGACATTTCAAATTTTGAGGTTATTTCCCTGATATTTCAGGAACTAAAGAAGATGTTGAATCGAAACTTGGTAGTCAGTTCGAGGATATAAACGCGCAACTTTTGGCAAAATTCTGTTATGATCGAAATGTTGGTAACTTTTAAAAAAATATTTCTTTTAATTTTTTCGAAAAAAAAATTTTTTTTTCGTGAACTATTCATCAGATTGCAACAAAAACTTGTACTAACGTCAATTGTAGTATTTTGCAACATTGTGCAAAATTTTGGCTCTATACGATTTCAATTTCTGGAGATATAAGACAAAATGTGTCAAATTTCCTGGGTCTCTCTCAGTATTTTCATCGATTATTCTATGAACTCTTTGAATTCCACCGAAAACAAATTCAAAGACATAAACATAAAGAATCAAGTCATAGTTTAGACGTCGAAAGAAGGACGATGTTGATCGACTTGAAAAGGTACCTATTTCAAGAAATGCAATAATGAAATGCTTAATTTATGGATATAATATTATCTAAGTATTGTTGGGATCGGGCAGTTGGAAAATGAAAAACAATTACATTCTACAGGAATTGATACTAAATAGAAGCTAGATGAAGATTATTGTAATGGAAAATTTGTGTTCCAGAATGAACATGCGCCCGATAGCTCCTGTCCACAGGGCTTGAACCCATTTTTTTTGTATACGACTCGAATTTTTTCAACACCCACGGAAAACAACTTAATCTGAAGAGTTTTCACTATAATTACCAATATATTTTGTCTATATTATGCAACGATCGTTCTAGAAATTCACGATTTTTTAGAAGATTATTAATTCGTTATGACCTTGCGAAAATTGAGAGCATTTTTCAAGAAAAAATAGAATTCACAACCATAAAAACGGATGCCATTATGAATTCAATACTTAACGGACAACTTTTATTGCCTCTAAATCCCAATGCTCTGAAAATTTCGTCTCTATCTGAACATCTGGAGAAATTTATTCTCTTGTGCTCCTTGTAGTGAAGATATGAACAATTATTGTATACATATGTGGAACTACGTATAATAAAACTGGTAAAAAAATGAAGCTATTCAATGTTTCGAAAAGTGTTATGAGGAATAAGCCAAGAACACCCTCAATGATCTACCCACTGAGAAGGTATTCTTTGAAAACTATATCAAATTGTTCAATTCCATCAAAAAATGTATCGACCGATAGCCTATTCAAAACATCAACAAAACTTTCGAAATATTGGAAAGCTGAGTTTGAAGAATATTTGCTGTTAGAAAGAGCAAATAGGAATCAAAATATTTTACAGTGGTAGAGAGTGATGAAAAAGTTCTTCCTACACTTTCCAAGATGACCGATGATTTATTAATGGCTCCATCCGTACCTGTTGAAAGATTATTTTCCACAGCAGGTATGCTCATGGCAAAAAGACGTATATCATTGAAAAATGATGTGATGCAAGCGTGATTATGTTTGAATTCTTGGTCATCGAGCAAGTTGAAATTATCAGTGTTTAAAATTGAAAATAATATGTACATGTACAAATATGTTTGTATAAGAGCGTAATAAATATAGCTTTACAAAATTATTCATTATTGTATACCATTTCGCTTATATATTATAATATTTATCATCGTTATTCAGAATTAAGCGAGACGAGACGAGACAACGGATAACGAGACGAGAACGAGACTTGAACGAGACTTAATTTGTTGGGAATTGGCGAGAGCGAGACGAGATTTTGTACACTCTCGTCTACTCTCGTCTGGCGTGAAGCCCTATCCAAATCCAACAGACCAATTTTACGAAACAATAACGAACTTATCCGAGATATTCATTCCTCAAACCTACTGTGAAAATTATATTACATCAATTCAAACTTAGCCAATATTCCAGTTTTGTTTATACTGGAGATATTCTAAACCTAATTTACTTAACAAAGAATATATTTCCATCATCATATGGATTATCCAAGGACATTATATTATCGCCTTAAGAGTTTAATATCATATACTCCTCTTAATTCTACAATAGCTGAAGTTATTTTATTGGTCAATAAAAAACCATCAGGCCAATTCTGCCAATGACGATGTTATCGGAAATATGAAAATTTCAACTGTCTAGCTCATTCCGTTCGAGAGTTATCGTGTAAACCTAGGGCCGGCCGGCTTGACCAAATCGTTTAAAACCATTTTCATCAAAAAATTAGAAAATTACAGAAATTTGGGCAAATTGATAAGCACTCTGTTCCGAAGAACAAGAGCCCTAATTATTGCAATTTTCTTGATAAAAAACAAATAACAAAAAGTGTAGATTCCTAGAAAAGTAATTCTTCTGAAAATGACAATTAGAAATTGAAATTTACCATGGTAAATTCGATTAAGAGTGTCCATTACAGGAGAATGTACAATAGAACATACGACAAAAAGCTCCTGACTTCACTTCAGTGCTTAAACCAATTTCTTTTTTCGTAATTTTTTTAAAATTTACTAGCGATTTGGTTCTCACAAAATGTGTGTCTTTATGTCGATATTCTACAACTAGTTAGCAAGCTTCAATTCGATCGAGTCTATATTTTTGAGTTATCGAGGAATTAATATTCCAAATGGATATAACTCCGAAACCGTTGGGCCGATTATAACCAACAGCAAACTTTTTTATAAATTTTCTAGGGGTGCGGTTCTCACAAAATTTTACATACGTCTTTATGTCGATATTCTACGACTATTTACCATGCTTCGATGCGATCGAGTCTATATTTCTTGAGTTACCGAGGAAATAATGTTCCAGGTGGGTATAACTCTTAAACCGTTGGGCAGATTATGCCCAAAAACAAAGTTAACTCTTCCATTCGAATACCCTGAAAATGGCTTGAAAAGTCCCTATCTCCTTTCGTTCGAAAGTTATCGAGGCAACGGTCACCTATCCAGATTCCGAACTCGCACAAGGCTTGATCTTCAAAAATATAGATCCGATCGTATTCAAACTTGGAACTTGGCAGTAGAGTCAGGTTTTGATGGCTATCGCAAAATTTCAGCGATGTCGGACGACTAGTTTCTGATATATAGAATTTTTTTCAATAATTTTTTTTTTTAATTTCTAATGATACGATCCTCACGAAATTTGGCAAGAATTTTTACGTTGGTATTTACAACTAGTACCCATGTTTGAATTAGATTGCTTTCGTATTTTCCGAGTTATTGAGGAAATCAAAACCAAATTTCAGATGTGTATAACTCCAAAACCGTTTAGCCAATTATGTCGTTAAACAGACACAATTGTCGCATGCAGGGCTGGTTTCTCAATTGCGAGTTAAAACGAGGTTGCAAGTTACGCATATAATTAGCGATATTCATGAACGTGTAACACTTGGGTTGCCTTGAGTAACCGGCTCTCAGACGCACAACCTACCCTGAAAATTGCAAGTCGCTATCTCTTTCAGTTCTCAGGTAATCATTACGTAAATAATATTATTTAATAATTTATTAAACATGTTCTGGCGACACGTTTCTCACAAAATTTCAGAAACGTTTTTGTATTCGTATTCTACAACTTGCTACCAAGTTTCAATTTCGATTGGATCTGTATTGGTTGATAAAATGATTACTCTGAAACTGTTGGACCGATTATGCCCATTAACGAACTCGTCTGCCGTATTTGGATGCGCCGCCAACCCTGAACATTTCAAGTCGCTATCTCTTTCCGTTCTCAAGTTATCGTGGAAACGGACTTGCAGAATCAAATTTGACCTAGAACTCTTCATCAGCGATATGAACCTAATCGTTTGAGACCATATTCTCGGCAAAAACGAAAATTGCAGACATTTTGCAAAATGATAACGCGATGTTCCCCAGACCATACGCGCAAAAGGTGGAAAGGGTGCTACCCATGGCCGTACCGATTCTTTATTTAAAATATTTTATCGTTAATAGAAAATATATTTTGTTCCATGCAAAGGGGAAGTTAACATCAATTACTCACTAATTTCTATTTGGGGAGATCTAGGCTATTTCTAGTTCACAGTCTTTCAAATTTTCTATTGCGATTTTAACAGGGTTGTTCAGAAATAATGATATTTTGATATCTAATCTAATTTCTCAACTAATTCGTATGAATTTAATTGACAAGGTCTGATAAGTTTGGAAGCTGTTGAATCTATTTACTAACCATAATAATAATTTCGGGTAGACAATACACTTTCAGTTAATTTGGAATTTATTGGCGCTCTTGTTCCTCGGAGCAGAGTGCTTATCAATTTGCCCAAATGTCTGTAATTTTAAAATTTTTGGCTGAAAATGGTATCAAACGATTTGGTTCGACTCACCGATCAAGAATCCTTGGTTAACAGGCGAAATCAATCAAGTGGTTTCGGAGTTATGGCCGTTTTTAGTAAAAACATTTTTTATGAATATTTCCGAAACCGATCACTCGATTCTGTATTGATCGGGTTACCGTAAAGTGTCAAATAAAATTATACGAATTTTTAAATTTTGTTTCTACAATAACTCTCGAACGGAATAAGCGAGGCAGTTGAAATTTTCAGAGTAGGTTAGGGAGATAAATATCTCAGTTAAGTTCACTATTGGGCAAAATAGGCCAAATGGTTTCGGAGTAACGAAAAAAATTTTTTTTAACCTACAAATTTCAAAATAAATGGTCGAAATGGTCGAAATCGATTCTGTACGGCCGGTCCAGCCGGCTGGCCGGCCGTAGGCACGATAACTCTCGAACGAAAGGAGATAGAGGATGGCAATTTGCAAGGTGGGTTTGGAGCGTAAATATCTCGGACGAGTTCGTTAATGGGTGAAATCCTTCAAGCGGCTTCGGAGTTATGGCCGATTTTTAGTAAAAACATTTTTTAAAAATATTTCCGGAACCGATTACTCGATCTATCTGAAATTTACCATCAACTTGTAAAATCATGACCTTTATACGCATGTGAAGTTCTGTATCGACCAGGTTACCGCAAAGTGAGAAAAAATAATTTTGAAAATAAAAAAAAAATTTTCTACAATAACTCTCGAACGGAATGAGCTAGGCAGGTGAAATTATCCGAGTAGGTTAGGGAGATGAATATCTCGGTTAAGTTCGTTATTGGGCAAAATAGGCCAGATGGTTTCGGAGTAACGAAAAAAAAAAATTTTTTTTTAAGTAACAAATTTCAAATTCAATTTTTATTTAAGATGCAGTTTCACCATGAAAATCCATTGATTTCATTTTTAACTCCAACAAGCTAAAACTTTCGGAGATATAATTTTTCGAATTTCAATAATGAATCGTACTTCTATGTTTTCACAGAATGTTATAATTATTCTATCTAAGCTTTATTATATGCTGTGTGTTCATACTCGTACATGTCATCCTGTTCTATAAGATGGAGTCAAATTCATTTCAGCTATTATAATTTGATTTCTCTCATGGTGCAGTTCTCATTCTCAGATTGCTCATTTAATCTTGTTAAAAACTATTATTTGAATTGAATTTCCGTTATGATGCAGTTCTATCATAAGAATACATTGATATAATTCTTAACTCTGAGAAACCAATACTTTCGGTGATATAATTTGTCTGTTTGAACAAGAGAGCCAGAAAGCTCCTGTCCACAGGGCTTGAATCAATTTTTGTATTTTAAACTTGTATTTGTCCTGCTGTTTCAATGTAGTTGTAGTTCATGAGATTAATCAGCGACGCGAATTACACAGCCGGTCGGATGGACGAAGAAAGTCAAATGAGACGATGAAGTTTCCATCAGTAAGTTCAAATTGTTCGACGCAATTTTCTGTTGATGGAAATTTGAAAAAAAAATAACCAATCTCAACCTGGTGTAATGCCAATAAATCACTATCCTCAATTTGTATCCTTTCTGAATGGATTCCCAGCAATCAAATGGATTATTATTGAATCAACAATTGCCAACTTTTTGTTTTACGTTTATAGTTTATTGAAGCACAGGATGAACTGGTGAAAGGGACGCACTGCAAGTGACTCGTCTTAGTCCTAATAGAAATACTTAAGATTTATAGAATAATAGCTCATTGAGTCAGTGACACGAATTCCTGGCCTGGCCGACACATCCTACTCGCGGTGGCTCGTTGCTAAAGTTATTAACGATTTACCAGAGAGTAGGCGATATTATGTCTGTTGAAATGGGCGCTTTTTGTTCATTGTATTGTGTAACCAAATCAAGAGTGTTTTGTAATCCAGCTTGACTGCATCCTATTTTCTTTATTTTTCCATCACTTTAACATGATTCTAAAGTAGAATAACAAAATAGAATGCGAATAGGATCTAGTAAATTTATTTATTATATTACGCTGAAATTATGACACAATACATAATATAAAGGATGTATCTGAATAACACCGAAAAATGTAAGGAGTGATTCTGTGACGAAAATTAAGGAGGTTATTTGTTATGAAATTTTTTGAAAATCCTCCACCATTCCGAAGATTAACAAAAAAAATTGTTTCTCTTTTTTATTTTCCATGTATATTAAGCTGAAGACAAGATAGTTGCTGAATATTATTTTTCAATACAACTACACATTTTGGAATTTTTTCAACTCTGAAGTATGCTTAGAAGGGTCAACCCCTAAGATATTTATTCTTACAACTTTATTTTGGAGACAAACTTTCCTTTAGAAACAATATGGCTGAAAAGCCCAATTCATTTACTAACTTATTTATCTCTACAAAAATGCAATGTATTTTCAATAAGCACTCTGTTCCGAGGAAAAAGGGCGCGAAAGAGCACCGAGGTGGAATTTCCCTAACCTATTTTATTTAATCATTAGAGGGCATTAGAGGACACTGTGGGAGGTATATTCATTATCAAATGGTTTATGTCTGGGTTTTCTATCCCAAAAAATCTATAAAACAAGCCCTGTGGACAGGAGCTTTCTGGCGCTCTAGTTCAAACAGACAAATTATATCTCCGAAAGTAGTGGTTTCTAAGAGTTGGGAATTATATCAATGTATTATTATGATAGAACTGCATCATAAAGGAAATTCAATTCAAATAATAGTTTATTTATCAAGATTAAATGAGCAATCTGAGAAGGAGAACTGCACCATGGAAGAAATCAAATTAAAATAGCTGAAATGAATTTGACTCTCTCTTATAGAACAGGATGACATGTACGAGTATGAACACAGATCATATAATAAAGCTTAGATAGAATAATGATAACATCTTGTGAAAACATAGAAGTACGATTCATTATTGAAATTTCGAAAAATCATATCTCCGAAAGAATTAGCTTTTTGGAGTTAAAAATGATATCAATGGATTTTTATGGTGAAACCTTAAATAAAAATTGAATTTGAAATTTATTACTTAAAAAAAAATTTTTTTTTTCGTTACTCCGAAACCATCTGGCCTATTTTGACCAATAACGAACTCAACCGACATATTCATCTCCCTAACCTACTCTGAAAATTTCAACTGCCTAGCTCATTCCGTTCGAGAGTTATTGTAAAAAAAATTTTTAATTTAAAAAATTTTTTTTTTTACACTTTGCGGTAACCTGGTGCGATGAAAAGTTTTCGTGCCCTCTTTTTTTTTCAAATTTACTGCGTGTTTGTTTTAGTTTACCTAACCCCCCCAGCAACTTCGTTATTCACCATAAAATAATAACTTTCCTACTGTCGCTCACGATTAAATATAGAACTGGAATGTACTCAGGAGTCATGATATATCAAAATGCCATACAGCTATATATCCAGTTATTCGATCGTACATTGAGACATTTTACAATTAGAAAATTATTCAATCTTCGCAGTTATTACTTAGCGTTGCAGCTCGCTGTCTAGTATATAAATATTTCACTGTTGTAAAGTTGTGAGCTTCCTTGTTTCCCACTGGCTTTTTTTATGAATTTATAACTCTAGATCTTGTTGCTTGGTGAAAACAATCGCAACTGTTATGTGAACGACAGGGTCAGCGGGATGGTAGTCTAACATTTCCTTGTACGCAGCACCCACATTAATTCATCATAGCTTTATCCTCACGACGCTGTTCTCGATCAAGGCTACCTTGGCATTGAGCCGATCACGTGGTAGGAAACGCCTGCTACCGTGACATACCTCCTGCGAAAATAATACTGAGCAATTGTTCTTGACCGTCGGGAAAACTTGTTTCTGCATTCGTTGTGATAATTATGAGACTGCTGAAAATAGCTGTTTGGTTTTGGAATTTTTCTTATATACTCGTGTCGAATTTGACAGCATGAGAGAGAATAGCCACTTGAGATGAAAAGTTTTTAACCACAAGTGTTCCCAGATCTGATACATTTTACGACCACATCGCATTGTGAAATTTTTTACCTCACTACACTACATTGCCATTAATGTACAACTGGGTTTCGATTACTTGTAGAAACTTAAGGGGACAAAATAAACGAAAGAAATCTATTTTCTCTATTTCAGTATCATAATGAGTTCATTACAGCACTTAAAATAGTGCTGTAATGAACTCATTACCGCATTGTTTCTAGTTATATTTTTCGTTTTGTGGTAGTCAGCACTGACATTCAATCCTATCAAATTTCAACACACGTCAATTGCCAATACAATATACTCTGGATATAGTGAAATAATTGATGAGAGGAAAAGTCTTATTTTCATTAAAAAATAAGATAGGTACTAGAGATTTCCGTCTTGCTAATTTTGAATCATTCATGCTACTAAGAAACTGTTTTAAATCTGATCTCCGTGTCCTACGTACGATTCAAATTCAAATTCTGTAATCTGTCAACTTTCGTAACAGTCACACCAACTGCCAAGATAAAATATAAAAGTCACTAGGATGTATAATCCGAATATTTCATTAAATATGAACAGTATTTTACTCGTTGTAGAAGAGAATTCCAACTTTACTGTTACTGTTACTGTTAGTGTTACTTCCTCAATAACTCGAAAAATACAAAACCGATCTAATTCAAACATGGTTATTAGTTGTAGAATGCCAACGCGAAAATTCTTGCGAAATGTTGTGAGGATCGTAGCACTTGAAAATTTTTCAAAATTCATTGAAAATCAGTGAAACAAATTCACCATAGTAAATTCGATGAAGATTGTCCAATACAGGAGAATGGACAATAGAACATACGTGCAAAAGCTCTGACTTCACGTCAGTGCTTGAACCATTTTTTTATTTGGGCATCAAAATCTCCTCTCTTCAAAACATAAATTGTTTAAATTTCTGTCATATTTTCGATTCAATTATATTTTCGATGTCGATTACTATATGATTTACAATTTGAAAGATTAACGCATCCGTAATATCATACAGTATAAATATTGTATAATAGTATTCATATCAAATTAACGTTCTAATATTTCAATTGTTTGAAATATGTGAAGAGATACCTATTAATTTAAATAAATTTCAATAAAATTAGAGGCTCACTGATTCTCGTTAGCAATCCTCACCTGGTTGATATGGTTTATATTCATTCGTTGTTTTAGTATTGAAGAGATTGTTTGTTTTTCAATAATACATTTTGATGGATTCCGACATGTTGGAATTAACAGGACGGAACTTCCGTTCGAGTGTCTGATTTTGGAGCGAATAAAATATACTTGAAGAATGATTTGGAATGAAATTAGATGTCGATACATGAATTAATTATTTCCAAATAATAAACCATGAGTATCGAAGTCACTCCTGAAATATTCATTCGACAGGTTGTCCCAACGAAAATTTGACGAAATTTTCGAAGATTTTAAAGGAACAGGTCAACTTCTGTTTTGACGGGACGAACTTCCATTATGAGTTTGTTCCGAAAAAACCACCCCCATGAAGGTGGCATCAACATTATTTGAATAGGGAAGAGATGTAGAGTGCTGGTTACTTTGGAAGTTATTTATGTGCTGTACACAACCCAATTGAACTTAACCTCAAAAGGTGATGTTTAACAGACAGTTGATCGGCTCAGACTCATGAAACTAAGAGGTTTGACTTTATTCATCAAATGCTTAACATATTGGTGACTTATATTTTTTTCTGGATGATTGTTATTAAAATACCTTGCAGTTAATCTAGCATTTTCATCATTCCGATAGTATAATTTGAGAATTTCTATTCTTTCTTTTATAGAATAGACCATTTTCGCCCACGTCAGTAAGAGTCAAACTGAATTGTGATGCAGAAACGAAAGACTGAAACACATTTGAGAAAGAATCTTCAAAAATTTTCCGATCATAAGCGATATCGAAGTCCAATGTTTTCAAAGTAAAAACTTTCAAAAATCAAATTGTTCCACCATTAAATAAAACAAGCCCTGTGGACAGGTGCTTTCTGGCGCTCTTGTTCAAACAGAGAAATTATATAATCATTAAAGGATACTGTGGGAGGTATACTCATTATTCAACGGTTTTTTTCTGGGTTTTCTCTCCCAAACTCTGAAAAATATCTATAAAATAAAAATTAATTGTTTCGTTGTTGTTTGTTAGGCAACATTGTTCAATTGATTGCTTCTGACAAATATCCTGTGTTTCTTACGTGGAAGCAAATCACAAAATAATTAATTTTTATTTTATAGATATTTTTCAGAGTTTGGGAGAGAAAACCCAGAAAAAAACCGTTGAATAAAGAGAAATTATATCTCCGAAAGTATTGGTTTGTCAGAGTTGGGAATTATATCAATGTTTTCTAATGATAGAACTGCATCATAAAGGAAATTCAATTCAAATAATAGTTTATTTATCAAGATTAAATGAGCACCATGGAAGAAATTGAATTAAAATAGCTGAAATGAATTTCCTTCTCTCTTATAGAACAGGATGACATGTCCGAGTATGAACGCAGATCATATAATAAAGCATAGATAGAATAATTATAGCATTCTATGAAAACATAGAAGTACGATTCATTATTAAAAGTTCGAAAAATCATATCTCCGAAAGTATTAGCTTGTTGGAGTAGAAAATGATATCAATTGATTTTTTGGTAAAACTGCATCTTAAATAAAAATTGAATTTGAAATTTGTTAGGTACTTAAAAAAAAATTTTTTTTTCGTTACTCCGAAACCATCTGGCCTATTTTGCCCAATAACAAACGTAACTGAGATATTCATCTCCCTAACCCACTCTGGAAATTCCAACTGCCAAGCTCATTCCGTTCAAGAGTTATTGTAGAAATTTTTTTTATAATTTTCAAAATTTTTTTTGACACTTTGCGGTATCCTGATCAATACAAAACTTCACATGCGTATGAAGGTTATGATTCTACAGTTTGATGCTAGATTTAAGATAGATCGAGTGATCGGTTCCGGAAATATTCATATAAAATATTTTTACTAAAAACGGCCATAACTCCGAAACCGCTTGATGGATTTCGCCCATTAACGAACTCGTCTGAGATATTTACGCTCCAAACCCACCTTGCAAATTTCAATCCTTCAACTCCTTTCGTTCAAAAATTCGAAAATACAGACATTTGGGCAAATTGATAAGCACTCTGTTCCGAGGAACAAGAGCCCAATTCAAAAAATGTTGGGCGTTTTATCAGAACAATGTTGTCATAGGAATTCTTTCTCCCTAATATAGAATATAGAATATAGAATATAGAATATAGTCTGTCAAAGATAATTATTTTTTTTGGTTTCTTCAAAACTCGTAGGTTCTTGAGTTGGCGGTTCAACTGTCTGTTCAACATCACCTTTTGACGGTAAGTTCAATTATTCCATTATTTCGTGAATAATGAACCGATTTTGAAAATTTTAACCGGGTTGTGTAGAGAACATAAATAACTTTAAAACTAACTAACACTCGACATCTCTTCCCTATTCAAAAAATGTTGGGGGTTGATGCCACCTTCATGGGTGTGGTTTTTTCTGAACAAACTCATGATGGAAATTCGTCCCCCTCTAAACAGAAATTGACCTGTTTTCTTTTAATCCTCGGAAACTATCCGTTTCTGAATTCGGAAGTTCCAATTTTAGTTGGGACACTCTGTGTATCTTGCTGGATTTGAACCTGAACGTGCGATTGTGTTTTTCGTTCCTTTTAGATATAACACTCCTAGTTTTTCTAACCTGTTTTCATTACTAATATTGTGGTTGAAATTAGAAAACCGGAAAATACTTCGTGACATTCGTTAGAACTTACATTTTTCAGGATTATGAATCATATCTATAATGTCAAGGTTTTTTACCTAGTCTTGTTTTTGTGCAACCGTTGCAACAATAATTAAAAATTCAATAGAGGAAGAACCGTTAAAGGACCGTTTAAATCAACATTTCAATAAAGTTGCGATGGTCTTCAAGAAATTGTAATCAAATTCTAACGAGCTTTACCGTGTTCGTTCATATAATGATCAGAATATTTCAATGATTTGTAGCACCATAGAACTGAAATGTATTGTTATTGGAGACACTTGGCACGATTTTTTACACTCATCTAATTAAATATTCATATAAAACGATTATAGAAATTTGTTTCTGTAGTGTTAACACTATACTCCATATGTATGTGTCATGAGGTTGGAATTCAATATTCATGTATTATTTATTAATTAATCTATGGTTGAGTATGACAAATGACAACCAACAGTTTATATAGATATTACAGATTATATTCATTATAAATATTATGTAGTTGCAGTTTACTAAAAAGATTTGAGAAAAGCACTGACGTGAAGTCAGGAGCTTTTACGCGCATGTTCCATCGAACTGAAATTCGGTGCACTATTGTAAAATGGTCCCTGGAAGTCATGCGTCGAATATCAGCTGATCCTGACGCATAGTTTCCGAAATATAACATTTTTCAAGAAAAAAAAATTGTATTCCTTTTTTAGTGATACCAATTTCATGAAATTTCGCGAGAATTAGGGCACTAGCATTCTACTAGTAGATGATTACCGAGTTTTCATTGGATCAGATTTGTATATTTTGAGTTATAAGGAAAATAACAACAAAATTTCAGTTGGGTATAAGCCCAAAACCGTTTGGCCGATTGGGCATTCTGATGCAAAACCTACGCTAAAAATTGCACGTCCCTATCTCTTTTCGTTCGAAAGTTATCGTGGCAACGGCTGGCCGGACAGAATCCAATTTGTCCTCGAATTATTCATCAGTGAGTCGAACCTAATCGTTTTAGACCATTTTCGGCAAAAAAATTGAAAATTACAGACATTTGGGCCAAATGATTGCCGTCCGGCCAGCCGTTAACACGATAACTCTCGAACGGAATGAGCTAGAGAGTTGAAATTTTCATAGTAGGTCTGGGAAATAAATATTCCGGTAAAATTTGTTATTGGGCAAAATCGGCCGGGTAGTTCCGGAGTAATTAAAAAAAATTTTTTTACACTACAAATTTCGAATAAAACTTCTTTTCAGATGCAGCTTCATCATAATAATCCCCTGATATTATTCTCAACACTAACAAACTAATACTTTCGGAGATATGACTCTTGAAAATTCTAATAATAAATCGCAATATTATGATTTCACAGAATGCTCTAATTTTAATGTGCTTATGTATGTAAATCCCAAATATGCGGAGAGTCATAGACCTGCGTTCTCAATTCAAGTTTTTATGATGCAGTTCTATCACAAAAATGCATGGATTCCATTCCCAACTCTGAGAACCAATACTTTCGGAGATATGATTTGTCAAAGCTCAAATAATTTACTCGCTAGTTTCATTCTGCGCATGAGCAAACGAAAAGTGATATAACTGCTGGTGCTTTCTTCTGAGAGAAGTGGGGTTTAGAGTGGAGTTTTTGACCCCCACATAGAATCCCCATGTGAGGGTAAGCGCATACGTGGAGCATACAAAAATATTTCTGAATTATGCAATGCTGAAATTTTGAGAATAAATGTAATAAGCCATTTTGTATAGAATTATATTATTCTTATAGTAATCGATAATACACACCTATTCCATCGAAAGCACAGTTGAAAGAATGATGATATCATTATTGAAATGACTTTCACGAAAATATGTTTTTCTTCTATTCCATCTATGGAAAAAAATGATCATCCCGATCTCCTCTCAACACTTAATGATATTCTGTATTTGTGAAATGATCCTAAATTAACGACAACCGTCTCCGCTATATTTATGGCTTTCTGATATGTGAATTTGTTGCATTTGAATACCAAATCATATTGGACATTAGAATCTGTTGTAATAATTTGCATACTACAGAAAAATATATCCGTAGTTTTTCGGTTCTCACAGGAGGGAAAGCTCGTTGTGGAATATTTGTCGTTATTAATTGATGAAGATACTGGATGTTTTTAAGTATCTATAGGAATAATTTATCACATTAGAAACTCAAGGACGGAATTATTGTTTTTCGAGAATCGTGATATCTTTTCTTGTCTTTTGATACTTGAAATGCAAAATACTTTTATTGTTGGGTCGACAATAAATTTTTCTGAGTCTGTGGTGGCGTAAGGACATAAATCACTTGAATCATACAATTGTCCATGAGATAAAAAACACCCTGTATAGCAGTGATTTATTTTCAATTGTGTATTCCGATAGTAATTTTAATGAAACAAATCGTACAGTCGTAATTTGTCCGGCGCATTTTGTCATTCTTTTATACAATATAAAGTAAAATATATATCTATGGAAGATGATAGCCCTTCTTAAGGGCCCTGTAGCGGGCTTCGAACATCTGAAGTTCTGAATAATCATCGCTTGGACTTGGACCGGTCAGACCTGGTATTGAAAGAGACCCTCCTGGTCTTACGAGCAACATTTTCATTTTTGAATTCAAATATTTAAGGGATTTCAGGAGTGAATATCTTCGAAAACTAGCGGAGGCGATTCTTCTCCACGAGATCCCATTCGCCTACAGAGAAGTATTTTTGTGAGAGGAGACTTTTAAAGGTTATGTATTATTTTTAATTTGTTCGTTTCCTCCACATTGAAGAAATATATCCCCATCAATATTTTTAAATTTCAGCAAATTTTGTAAACAATAGTTACAAATCACCACACTCACGGGGAGAAAGGGTTTTTTGCTGAGGTTTTTCCCTAAGCTCTTGTATCATACGTCGAATTGTATGGTACCCCGTTACACCAACCTCTGCTAACACATATACAGCTCTCAGTCAAAAGAATATATATATATATGAGAAACTATGAATTTTCCAACTGTGCATGAAGGATTACCCACATAAAAAAAGCTGAAGGTGACTAGAGAAGGAGAGGCTTCCAACTGCTTCAAAATTTTTCCAACTGCTTTGAAAATTTGCAAACTCCGTTCAACATTGAGAAGATGTTGAAAATGTTAGGCCCGTCTCTGCTAATGCGTAATGGTTATTCCGTCCATAGAACTGTCCATTTGCAAGAAACTCAAGAAGCACAAACATCAAAACTTGTTTTCCGAAATTCAAACTTATCTACTTCTATTATTGAAAGAAAGGAGCAAACTGCGTACTCACGCACGAACAACTATATTTGAGCACTCGCCCACGTACTGTGGTATCAAATTGTTCAACCATCTCCCAAAGAGGCTAAACGTTTTGGAGTACAGAGAATTCAAGAAAGAGTTAAAGGAAATGTTACTTTTGAATTGTTTTCGTGTGGGTGAATTTTTGAATTGGCCTATTGTTTGAGCATTATGGATTGTTTATCTGTTCTCTTTTTGGCGCTCTAGTTCCTCGGAACTGAGTGCTTATCAATTTGCCCAAATGTCTGTAATTTTCGAATTTTTCGATGAAAATGGTCTTAAACGATTTGGTTCGACTCACTGATCAAGAATCCGTGGTGGAAATTTATTCTGTCCGGCCGTCCGGCCGGCCGGCCGGAGTAGAGTAGAGTAGAGTAGAGTAGGTTTGGGGGATAAATATCTCGGCTAAGTTCGTTACTGGGCAAAATCGGACAGAAGGTTTCGGAGTAATAAAAAAAAAATTTTTTTTTTACAAAACAAATTCCAAATCAAATTTTTTTTAATAAGCAGTTTTATCATAAGAATCCATTCATATCATTTTTAACTCTAACAAGCTAATACTTTCGGAGATATGATTTTCCAAAATTACAATAAATCGTATTTCACAAATTGATATAATTATTCTATGTATGAATTTCATAATGTCAACTTGACAGAAGGGAATATTGTAACTTCAAAAATATTGGGGTTGAAATACTCGTATTTTAGCGATGCAACGGGGACTTCACCCGAAAATGTTTGAAAATATTACGTAAATATTGAAAGCATAATTCTGTAGTTCGAGAGAGGAGAAAATTTGGTGAACGTAGATGAGGAAATTTTTGATCGATTACAAGGTAATTTTTTCATTATTTCTTCTCTTCTTTAATACATGTTTTATGGAATATCTACTATTTGTAGGTACTTTAAACCTGTTTTGGGCAATTGTCATACGAAACTTGATTTTTTGGCGCTCTAGTTCCTCGGAACAGAGTGCTTATCAATTTGCCCAATTGTCTGTAATTTTGGAATTTTTGGCTGAAAATGGTCTCAAACGATTTGGTTCGACTCACTGATCAAGAATCCGAGTGCGAAATCGATTCTGTCCGGCCGGCCGACCGGCCGTAGGCACGATAACTCTCGAACGAAAGGAGTAAGCGGATTGAAAATTGCAAGGTGGTTCTGGAGCGTAAATATCTCGGACAAGTTCCTTCGATCTATCTGAAATTTAGCATCAAATTGTAGAATCATGACCTTTATACGCATGTGAAGTTTTGTATTGATCAGATTACCGCAAAGTGTAAAAAAAAAATTTTGAAAATTTAAAATATGTTTTTCCACAATAACTCTCGAACGGAATGAGCTAGGTAGTTGAAATTTTCAGTGTAGGTTAGGGAGATGAATATCTCGGTTAAGTTCGTTATTGGGCAACATTGGCCAGATTTAATTCGATTTCTTCCATGGTGCAGTTCTCATTCTCATGATTGCTCATTTAATCTTGATAAATAAACTATTATTTGAATTGAATTTCCTTTATGATGCAGCTCTATCATATGTATACATTGATATAATTCCCAACTCAGAGAAACCAATACTTTCCGAGATATAATTTGTCTGTTTGAACTAGAGCGCCAGAAAGCTCCTGTCCACAGGGCTTGAACCCATTTTTCTTTTGTAAAATTACCTGTTTTTCATTACTAAGATGTTAACCTTTTTTTTTCCTGACGTATTATATACAGATGTATTCTATCTATTCGAATGAATAAAATATTATTATTATTATTATTATTATTATAACTGCGATGCTACAATTATTTATAAAGACCCTGATGTATTTAAGGATCACTATGTGTGAGTGCTCAAAACGAGCCACACCTTAAATCTTCTCATATCCAGTAGAAGACTAACCGAATATATGTGAAGATGACCCAATGTACCACATATCTTATATCCCTCTGGCTTAGCAGCAGCTGACCACGGTTCAGTAGGTCGCGGTGGATCAGAGGTCAAGGCTCAAACGCAAAGCAATCTCATTCCACGAGAAGTGATTTACCGAGTATCTTACCGAATCGGCCCACTTTGGCAATTTATTGGCATTTAAAATATTAGTGAAGCCATCCCAGACAAAAATTTATGTCGCGTTATTTCTAGGATGGAAATTATTTCAGATGGAATTAGCGTCCATTTAGATGCGACCGTTTGGGCTATTTGTCAGTTGTCACCTGATGCGAAAGTAGGAACCGTGAAATGTGTCTTCTTCAGTCAATAACATGGAACTTTCTGTGCTGGTGATTTGGAGATATTTTTTTGATAGCATCACCGTAACATTTAAACGAGAATTCAATCGTATCTTCTATATTCGTTGACCTTTTTTTCAGTTTCACAATCCGGAACCGGTACTACAGAGTCCCGAAATTAATGCAAAAAATTTTCGAGATGAAATTAGGAGCCCCCTATTTATGATTTTTGTCAGGAGGCTTCCTCTTTCGGAGTAAAGCGCTCTAAATTTCACGCCGTAAAATAGTCTTTTCTGTCGGCGCTCTTGTTCCTCGGAACATAGTGCTTATCAATTTGCCCAACTGTTCATAATTTTCGATTTTTTGATGAAAATGGTCGATTTGGTTCGACTCACCGATGAAGAATCTGTGGTCGAAATCAATTCTGTAGTGGTAGGGACGATAACTCTCGAACGAAAGGAGTTAGAGGATTGAAATTTGCAGGGTAGGTTCGGAACGGATGAGTTCGTTAACGGGCGAAATCCACCAAGTGGTTTCGGAGTTATGGCCGTTTTTAGTAAAAATATTTTTTATGAATATTTCCGGAACCGATCACTCGATCTATCTGAAATTTAGCACCAAATTGTATAATCATGACCTTTATATGCGATATTCTCCTGTATTGGACAGCCTTAATCGAATTCACCATGGTAAATTCGATTAACAGTGTCCAATACAGGAGAACAGATAATATAATTCACCATGGTAAATTCGATTAAGAGTGTTCAATACATGAGAATGGACAATAAAACATACGCGCAAAAGCTCCTGACTTCACGTCAGTGCTTGAACCAATTTTTCAAATTGGGCTTTCTAGCGATTTAAAATCTCAAATCAATAGATCAGATGTGATTCCAACTGACAGAACAATCAGAATAATTATCCCTAGGTAACGTTCAAAGAGTGTCCAAGTGTCCCAGGCATTGGTATGTTAATCAATCGAGAAATACGGATTATCTATATCTTGTGAAATAAAATAATAAGCATTCTGTTCCGAGGTAAAAGAGCGCCAAAAATTAAATTTAAAACGTAGGTCTATAACTCAGCCAATTATAATTAGAGCACTCTATGAATTCATAAAATTACGATTTATTATTGAAATATTCTAAAATCATATCTCCGAAATTCTATTCAATTTTCAAATTGAAGAAACAGCATCTTAAAAATAATTCGAAATTTGTAATGTAAAAAAAAATTTTTTTTGTTAGTCCGAAACCGCTAGGCCGATTTTGTTCTATAACGAACTCAACCGAGATTTTTATATCCCAAACCTATTCTGAAAAATTCAGCTGTTTAGCTCGCTCCGTTCGAGAGTTATCGTGTTAACCTGCGGACGGACGGCCGGACAGAATCGATTTTGACCACGGATTCACGTGATCAGTTAGTCGAACTAGATCGTTTGAGACCATTTTCAGCCAAAAAGTTGAAAATTACCTACAATTGGATAAATTAATAAGCACTCTGTTCCGAGGAACAAGAGGGCCAAAAAGGGGCCTCTTTTTGAAACACCCTGTATAATCTCACTAAAGAATCCAGTAGAAAATCGGAATTTGATGGCTACCAGACAGTTTAAGGCAGAAATTACTTCAAAGTGCAACTTATAACATTAAGATAGTCAAGAAAATATATCTTCACCTTGAATGAATAGAAAAAATCATCGAACGATAAACGTTAACACTAGAGATTCGAGTCAAATTACCGAGATATGTGGTCAGTTACATAAGGAACATCTCGATTCGTGCTGGACACGAGGAGATCTTATCTGTCTTGATTCATGTGGTTTTCTGGTTTATTCACACTGCGAAATATGCAGTAGTTGAACAAAATGCTCATTCGTTTGATGGGCAAAGGAGGCAGATAGTCGATTTCTGATCACAAATGGACTGGCCACTTTATTTCTGCACCTCTGAAACTGTTGTCGAGCTTGCAGTTTGGTTCTTATCCAACTCCCTAACGGTTTCTCGAAGAAAGGTAATGTGCTGGAATTTCAACGATATATAGAAAAGCTTTTGTGTTTGTCTCATTACATTTTCTAGTTGAGCCAATGATGACAACATCTGTGATTTATTTTGTGTAATATTATACAGGTCGTTACATTGGGAAACGGAAATACTTAAAAGACGAATAGAGGGTACCGAGGTGTTTCTTGATATACCACATTTATTGGGTCTGACTGTCTTTGTAACCGAGATACAGGGTGTTTCAATCAATTTTACTCATTTCCTCCTGGGGTGATAAAAAGTTAACCACCTTGTATATCCTTTTTATATTTGACATAGGTACATGTTTCTTGTTTAAAGCACAAATTAATCACTTACAATTCTCAGAAAATTCATGTGAAATCTGAAAAAGCCCTTTAAATTTTCTCAAATAGGGCTTCATTCCAATTTTAATAACTTATTTAATAGATTTTTGCATGCAAATTCCTAATTTTCTAGCTTCTATCAGAAGACAGATCAATGCTCCTCCTTCGTTAATTAAAAATTCAATTAAATATACAAGATTTTTCTATTTCAATATCAAAGTCAGTGATGACAAAAACCTCAAAACTTTTTTTTTATTCGTCAGCTGGAATCTACGTTAAAAAATGGGTTCAAGCCCTGTGGACAGGAGCTTTTGGGCGCATGTTCCTTGTGGCCCGTACTGACCAGTATAGAAAAAAAGCAGTATCATGTTGAATACCTTAATATTATTCTGGAACACAAATTTTCCATTACAATAATCTTCATCTAGCTTCTATTTAGTATCAATTCCTGTAGAACGTGATCATAATAAGTCTTTTCCATATAATAAAATGTGTTTGAACTTGGTATGTAGGAAATCTGACATTAATTATTGAAATTAATTGATTTGACAAACAGCCGTCAAATGAGGTAAATAGATTTTTGTGACGATTTTCTGTGACCATAAAAAAATTAAGCATTTCATTATTGCATTTCTTGAAATAGGTACCTTTTCAAGTCGATCAACATCGTCCTTCTTTCGACGTCTAAACTATGACTTGATTCTTTATGTTTATGTCTTTGAATTTGTTTTCGGTGGAATTCAAAGAGTTCATAGAATAATCGATGAAAATACTGAGAGAGACCCAGGAAATTTGACACATTTTGTCTTATATCTCCAGAAATTGAAATCGTATAGAGCCAAAATTTTGCACAATGTTGCAAAATACTACAATTGACGTTAGTACAAGTTTTTGTTGCAATCTGATGAATAGTTCACGAAAAAAAAATTTTTTTTTCGAAAAAATTAAAAGAAATATTTTTTTAAAAATTACCAACATTTTGATCATAACAGAATTTTGCCAAAAGTTGCGCGTTTATATCCTCGAACTGACTACCAAGTTTCGATTCAACATCTTCTTTAGTTCCTGAAATATCAGGGAAATAACCTCAAAATTTTAAATGTCTATAACTCCTAAACCGTCCGGCCGATTTTGCTCGTTCACGAACTTAACCGTCGCATTTTGATCAGAAACCTACCCTGAAAGTTTGAAGTCGATAGGACCTTCGGTGCTCCTGTTATCGTGCCTACGGCCGGCCGGCCGGCCGGCCGGCCATACGGCACCCAAAAATCTGACACCGGATTCGTAATCAGGGAGTCCGAATTAGTCTATTAGCCAATTTTCAGCTCGAAATTCGAAAATTACAGACATTTGGACGAAATGATAGGACGATGTTCCCCTAGAACATACGCCCAAAAACGAAAGTTGGTATCATTTCCGATGAAACCGGAAGTCGAACGAATCTGAAATTCTTTCCAAAAATTCATCTCTCCTAACAAAGCTCAACTATAAAATCAATTGTTTATCTCGACTCTTTCTTCGAAATATTCTAACTAACGGTTTTCGTGAATCATCCTGTACATAATTGGATTCATTGTATTATTAGAATAGTATCTAATATGTTTTAGTTCAATACTGGATCCAATGAATTATTGGTAGTTCTACGATCGAAGAATTCGATTAAATGACTGTCAGTGTTTTTGAACTTCATTACATGAAAAATAATGATAAAAATATGAAGGACAAAGAATATAATTAAGCACAATAGGCATTGTACCGATCTGTATCTGTGAATGTCACAATGGATATTTCAATACAATAGGGCTGTGAGCGACTGTTTGATATTTATTTTTGAATTTCTATTCTAATTAAAATGAACCAATATAGAACACAATATTTTGTAATTGCATGGAAATTTTGGCAGAATCATGGAAGATTTCAAAGTCAAAATAAAATCACTTTTCACAATTTTAGAACGGTTTATCGATTAGAGATTTTCAGGATATATTATTTAATATGCATGGATCTGTTGTGAGCAAGAATAATTATTCTGTGTGATGGATACTTTATGAATAACGACATTTTGAACATAAGCGTCGTATGTCAACGAACATCTCTGAAAAATATGTCGTCATCTGTAAATTAGTTGTTTTATCGTATCACCAATATTAAATCTCAATGCTACGTCTCATGAAAATCCAGAAAAAGGTATCGTTCATTAAAATCGGGCCAGTTGTTCGGTTTTTATAGCCGTTTTCTCTCTTCGTCCCATTCTTAAAGGCTCCGCTAATACGTACGAATATTCCGTGAAAAATTCAACGAAAAATTTTTTTCCTCCTATATCAGACATCTCTCGGTATTTTATAGGTAAAAGATCCTTAGTGTCCTACTATAATTTTTTTTGGCAGTTGAAGGTATCGAAATGTATAAGAGGAAAGATAATTTACTCAATAATTATGTAACCCCTATTAATAACTCATTGTTCTGACTAATCGGTT
Organism: Halyzia sedecimguttata; assembly: GCA_937662695.2. Classification (NCBI taxonomy): domain Eukaryota; kingdom Metazoa; phylum Arthropoda; class Insecta; order Coleoptera; family Coccinellidae; genus Halyzia; species Halyzia sedecimguttata. The sequence continues at coordinate 98,330,695 of OW569413.2, read as the reverse complement.
TTTGACTAAGGTTATAATGTCAAGTCATACTTGAGTGCTTCAGTAAAGCTTCGTCTCGGAAGATGAAAACATCGTTTTCGAAACGTACGATAAAATTTGTAGTGGATAAGGGTGTTATTACTAGTGTAGTTTTCATATTCAGTCCACAGTGAACTTCAACTAGAATAAAAAACCTTATTTCAATGATTTAATACATGCTGTCTGTCATTTTAGACAAGTGGATCTTACTCGCTATAGTTGCGACAACTGATGGTGAGTATAAAAACGATAGCTCACATTCCGATTGGTCAACATGAACAAACGCGCCAAAGCAGAATGGCCTCACGTCAGTACTTCTTCAATTTTGTCGTTACCAAGCATTTGCTATGATTTTATTGATGCTCTTGTTCCTTGGAACAGAGCGCTTATCAATATGGCCAAATGTCTATAATTTTTGAATTTTTGGATGAAATCGGTCTTAAACGATTTGGTTCGACTAACCGATCAAGAATCCGTGGTAGAAATCAATTCGTCCGTTAACACGATAACTCTCGAACGGAATGAGCTAGACAGTTGAAATTTTCAGAGTAGTTTTGGGACATAAATATCACGGTTAAGTTCGTTGTTGGGCTAAATTGGATGATTTCGGAGTAACAAAAAAAAAATTGTTTTTTACATTACAAATTTTTTAAGATGCAGTTTCATCATAAGAATCCATTGATGTTATTCTCTACTCTGACAAGCTAATACTTTCGGAGATATGACTTTTCAAATTTCAATAATACATCGTGCTTCTATGTTTTCACAGAATGCGAATTCTATCTGTCTGTGTTCTATCTGTTTGTGGTAGCTGTCGTTTGATCATGTTTGAAAGATAAACGTCATTAATATCAAACGAAACTGAAAGTGTATTTGTGGAGAGTTTGGTTGATGTAAGCATATAAACAATTTGAAGTTTAGATTTGCTAAGTTCAAAGGCAGAGTTTTTGGTTAGTGAGGCGGAAATGAACGATGTAAGGAAGTCGAGCATAATTCTCTAATTATGGAAGATTTAGAACGGTATTTCCAACTAATGTACAGGTAGTTATTCCTAAGTAACACTAATTAAGATTTCGTATATAAGTATTCTGGTTTGAGTTCTCTCTGGACTGATTACATTATATTTGTTTCATAAATAAGACTGGCTATTTCATATACTCAAGTTTTCAGAATGACTCCTGATAGTTTTGAAACACCTGTAGCCAAAATTGGAACGTCATAAGATGCAAAGGGGTTTCTTTCATGATGTAGTTCTACCATAAGAATCCATTGATATCATTCTCAACTCTGAGAAACCAATACTTTCGGAGATATGATTTGTTAAAGATTAAACTGGGATGCCAAATCTCCTGTCCACAGGGCTGTCCCTCATTTTTGTGCGCATATTCCGCAAGGAACAGCGTGCTATCATTTCGTCATAATGTCTGTATATTTTTCGATTTTTTTTGCGAAAATGGTCTCAAACGATTAGATTCGACTACCTGATGAAGAATTCGAAGTCAAATTCAATTCAGATTGACTTAACAATGTTTTAAAAAGTGTATAAAAGCATTTACGTGGGGTTAATCTGCATTGGCGCGCGTGGTATAAACATGATAATGATTATACTGACCCTGCCAAGCCTTTCCCAAGGAGATCCCTCAAAATCTTCTAGGAGCTTGTGCGACTAAGGAGAGTCAGTTGTGTTCTTTTTCAACTTTGTTACTCTATCCTTGTGCCAGCTTAGATACAGCACTGTTAATTTTTGAACTGACAGTGAATGGTGTCCACTATCCTTTGGGTAGATCTCAAGCTCGCGCAATCCACTGAGCTTGAAGTACTCATCACTCAATTCAAATTAGCAACCGTGAACACACACGCCAAAGAGTACTGACTTCACGTCAATGCTTTTTTTTATTTTTCATCAGGGTTTCTCCAAAAATATATGAACTCAATTGCTTGAATGCCTACGCCAGCTCCCTTTTCAACATTGTTCGGCAGAATGGTTCTCTCTGCATAAAATATGACCGTTGACACCAGTATTTCTCTAATAGTGTGTCGAAAGAACCTCTCGAGTCAGAATTAATGATCAGTTTTCTAGCCATACGACATACGGTGATTTAGAGTGGCAGGATTTAAAAGCAACTAATCTAGTTTTACCGAAAGAAATAAATTTATTTCGCCAGTTTTATATTGAAAACTGGAAATATTAGAAAAGACACATATGTCACTATTTTTATTATCTTCTTCATTTCATTTCAACCCATCAACATTAGAATATTTTATCTATGTTAATTAATTTCGCCCATTTATATGCTGAAGCACCGATGCCAAGGTGAATGGGTTACCTTCTGGTACATATTTTGTAGATTTTAGATTGCATTCATTACCTAAGATTGAGTTGATTATAAATCTTTGGAAATTAGATAGAAATGCATTCGTCTTGACATTTTATGGATTATGAATTCTTAGGAGTTATCTTATGCTGTATCGGAGAAACATTGTTTTTTCAAGGTGTTATTGGTGAATATACGAATAAAAGAGGTCCATATTTCACCTTGATTGATGTCGTTGAATTGCTGACATATTTCAAAAATACCCGCAAATTTTTAAAGAGTTTTCAAGTAGCGGTATCAAGAAATTTTCTTGAAATAGTTGAGCAACTTCAGTCAGTGTTCGTATTCTATTCGATTCTATAACTATAAAAAATCAATCATTTCTACCTCAATGAAAAATTATATACGGTTAACAGTAGTAATTTAGTCAGAAATACTCAAGCTTTCATGAACGTGTCTGAATCAAAATTACTTTAGTTTCAAAGATATGATTTATACTAGCGATGAAGGACTCACCATGAGAAATCCGCTTAGCATACTATTGGCAAAAATATTCATGGACAACCTAGGAGCCATCACTAAGACAGATTTGTTTTTTCCAAATTCATAAATAGGTTCAGAAACGCAGATGATATGCTTGCCTGTTTTAATGGAACAGACCAGCAATAGCAAATATTTGCAGATTTCGTTTATAGCATTCATCCGAATTCACATCAGAAATGGAAAATGATGGTACAATAAATTTTTTGAATTTAACAATAACGCGGAAAAATAAATGATGTTTCAATATGTAGGAAACCATGCCATAGGCATACAATTATTCATCGATCCTCATGTCACCCATTCAAATATAGAGTCGCGGCATTTCATAGTATGTTACTCCAGCTAATTAATATCACTATCACTCCGAGATCGCTGAAATTTTGTGAGAGCCTTCAAAAAATCTACTGCCAAGTTCCAAGTTTGAACACGATCGGATCTATATTGTTGGAGATCCGTGCAGCTTTGTATGAGTTCAGTAGCTGAATGGGTGACAGTTGTCTGGATAACTCTCGAACGAAAGGAGATAGAGACCAGCAATTTTCAGGGTAAGTTGCGCATCCAAATAGGAGAGTTAAGTTCGTTTTTGGGCATAATCAGTCCAACGGTTTCGGAGTTATACCCACCTGGAATATTATTTCCTCGATAACTCAAAAAATATAGACTCGATCGAATTGAAGCTTGGTAATTAGTTGTAGAATATCGAGTTAAAGACGTGTGTAAAATTTTGTGTTAACCGTACTTCTAGAAAAGTTTGAAAAATTGCAAAAAAAATGGTTCCAGCACTGACGTGAAGTCAGGAGCATTTGTGCGTATGTCCTATTGTCCATTCTACTGTACTGGACACTCTTAATCGAATTCACCATGGTGAATTATATTGTCTTCGAGAGGATGATATTACGCACTTTTTGACATGCAATTAAGTGTTTTATGTTCATCATTGGCGTGCATACAGGTAATGATCAATTTTTTGGATGAAAAAAAAAGGTATGCCACTGAGATATTTCAAACTAAAAATCATTTTTGTCTTCCTTGTTCAATTTGTGACAAAAGATCGTTCATGCTTCTTTTCATATGGGTCTCCAATTTTATGCAAAAAAATAAAACATCTCAACGCGTATTTTTCAGTTCTTCAATAAATCACCAAGTATAGTGACGCTAGTAGGCTACTGTCAACATTCTCTTGAATATGAATATTTCAACGAATTACACCAAATTTCATTTGCATATCTAGAATGGTTTTAGAGCACCAAATAAACAGTCAGTTTTTAATAATAACTTTAACACCCGGTATCTCAGAAAACGAAGAATTTGCGGATGAAAGTCATTATTTTGTCATACACAGAATCACCCCTTAAAGTTTGTCGTACTTATTTACTAACACCCTGTATCTATATTCAGTAGAAAAATGCAAAAACAATCGTTCCAAGTTTGAATACCCCACCGCAATCAAGTTCTTTTCTAAACAAATCAAGAAGAAAACGAACACTTATAACTAAGAAAATATCAAACAATACTCAAAATACCTACAAAATTTCATCAAATTGTACGACTTTCAACAAGACATGAATAAACAAAGCTCCGAATTTAATTTGAAATGTAGGTAATATTTATATACAGGGTGAGTCTTTGACCACTGCATTAATTTTAACCATCTCATCAAATGAAACACTTTTTTCATTCAACATTTTCCCAAATTCAGCTCAGGTAAAAAGATACAGGCTGTTGAAATTTTGAAAAAAAATCAGTTTATATTTTGTAGCTTTGACACCTTTTTTTCGAATAAAATGAATGTTGGCGTAAAGTTTCCTATAACTATGATACATATTTTCCAACTATTAGTTATTTTCTACTTCTACTGGTTTTCTGGTTATGGACTCGTGGATTCATAAAACTGAACGAAATTAGCATAAAGAAAACATATGAAGTTTTTCTTGAGTCATTTCAAGAATATTCCATCATTTTAGAACATTATATTATTCTTCATCATTTCTCCTTAAATGCACCGTTTTCGAGATATTCTTCATTGAATGTTTTAAAATGGAAAACTCCAGGAATTTCACTACTTTTATGGATCCGTCCCTGAGCGTTGGAATTCCGAATCAAGCTGTAAACCACGTTACCATGCCTTATTCTCGTCCACCAACAATGTCCTAGATAATTTATATGCGGGAGTGTATTAGCACATTGTGAAATCTTTAAACGCTTGTGACTTTTTACCTGAGCCGAATCTGGAAAAATGGTAAATGAAAAAAGTGTTTCATATGATGAGAGGAATCTTTGGTTAAAATTAATGCAGTGGTCAAAGACTCACCCTGTATATAGTACCAGCATCTGTCAGCGAAAACTGAAGTAGAACAATACCCTTGTATTTCGACAGGATTTGAACCGCATTTTGGCCGAAAATATGTCAAAGAGTGTCCGCACCATGCATTCTATGCACCTATGTGTACTTCAACATTCAGTAAGGCTAATTGATCAACACCATGTATCCACAAAATCAGTGCCCACCCCCGTCTCTGACTTGAGACAAGTCATGCTAACGATAATTTGCACCCCCGTCCAACCAACCGCGTCACCATCGCTAACGGGTTAACTCAACACCCCACCGCCGGGGGCCCGTACCTTTCACCGACGTAAGTGAACTGGAAAATTGGCCCAGGGCCCCCCCATTTTCGATAATAATATGTCATCGCCCTGTGGGTAAATTAGCATGTCCAGAACAAGGGCATGTGCATGAAGATAAGCTAATTCGACCCTGCGAAACGTTTAGCACCCCTTTCTATAGGTCCAGCGTCTGCGAGTTATCAGATTAGTTATTACCGCGGCTATTGTCACAACAAACATCCTCAATTCTGTTAACAATTGCGGAGAAGAATGAAGTGAGTCTGCCGAATTGTGTTGTTCGCCAATGACAGAGAAGGGACACTGCTGTCATTGTTGAATGTAGATTTTGGCAGATTCAATCAATATCCCAATTATCTTCTTGAGTTAGCCTTTACTAGTAGTTAATTCAATATTGATATTATTATCCAAAGGAGATACTATTACGTTATGTGGAATGTACATTTGACATGCATTATACAGGGTGTCCCATCACTAGTGCCGTAGCGGACGATATTTTCGTAACGGTTAAAGTTTGTCCAAATTTTTTGATGCAAACTTGAATTAATCCAAGAATAGCACAACCTAAAAATATTTTTGAATGTATCGGGTGTCCCACAAAAGAGGAATAGAGGGTGACTATGATTTTTCAAATGGGAGACACTATATTCAGAAGTGTTTTTCAATTCTCTGGAAAATCCTGCTTGCTCTTTTATACTTTTCACATAATATTGTTCAATAGTTTTCGAAATATTTGTCATTTTGACAAAAAAATGATACTTGTAGAGGCTATGTTATCTAATTATATTTCACAAACCCTTGTACATACCAGTAACAGCTTTATATGGATTGAAAGACAAGACTCCAAAGTATCATAGCCAGCTATAATAAAGTATCTCCAGCATATGAAGTGTCCACAAAATGACTATCAACCTGACGAACTTAAAATCGATTTATCTTCATCTTTTCAAATGCAATGCATATAATTTTTTTCATCATTGTAATCAATATTCACTTTACTTCACTCTTTGTGATTACAATGATGAATGAAATTCGTCATGTTGAAAGTCTTTTTGTGGACACTTCATAAGCTGGAGATGCTTTATTATAGCTGGCTATGATACTTTGAAGTCTTGTCTTTCAATCCATATAAAGCTGCTATTGTTATGTGCAAGGATTCGTGAAATATAATTAGATAACATAGCATCTACAAGTATCATTTTTTTGTGAAAATGACAAATATTTCGAAAACTGTTGAACAAAAATATGTGAAAAGTATAAAAGCGCATGCAGGAAGTTCCAGATAATTGAAAAACACTACGGAATATAGTGTGTCCCATTTGAAAGATCATAGTCACCCTCTATTCCTCTTTTGTGGGACACCCGATACATTCGAAAATATTTTTAGGTTGTGCTATTCTTGGAGTTATTAAAATTTGCATCAAAAAATTTTACCAAACGTTGACCGTTACGCAAATATCGTCCGCTGCGGCACTAGTGGGACACCCTGTATAATAACTAACTATAACACGCATTTTGAAAAAAAAATTGTTCAAGCACTGACGTGAAGTCAGGGGCTTTTGCGCGTATGTTCTATTGTCCATTCTCCTGTATTGGGCATTATTAATCGAATTTACCATGGGAATTGCAGATTGTAAACGAAGCATTTCTCAAATATATTTCATCAAGCAAATTCATAGATTTTTTGGATTCACTATCGTCTAATGGATGTATATTCCTGGAAACATATTACCTATTCATTTTCCTGGAAACCAACCAGCCTTGGGCGACTTCAGTACGTGGATTGTTGACCGCTCTGGCTCATGAATTTGAACAAATTCGCCAAAGCAGACTGATCTCACGTCAGTGTTATCCCAATTTTGGCGCTCTTGTTCCTCGGAACAAAGTGCATATCAATTTGCCCAAATGTCTGTAATTTTCGAATTTTTGGCTGAAAATGGTCTTAATGTACGATTTTACGTACAAGCTAATACTTTCGGAGATGTGTTTTTTCAAAATTTCAATAATACATAGTGGTTCTACGTATTCACAGAATGCGAATTCTAGCTGTCTGTGTTCACTGTTCATAAATGTCATCTAGCTATTAGAGACATGTCAATTCGTAGTTTGAAAATATTTTTTACTGGAAAACAAGCATCCGATTCTTGAATTTATGAATATACAGGGTGTCCGGAAAATGTGGGAAATCTCTCGGATTCAGATAAAACATAAAAAAATAAGTGCCCACCATTTTTTTCCTAGCGGCCCTCCCTACGGAGATACGGCCTCCTAGATGACGCCACTGTCAATCCATTTTACTGGAATAAAATTGAAACTACTTAAAATAATTTACTGAAAATTTGATATGACAAACAGTAGTAAGGACCTCTTAAAATACTGCCCTTAAATTTAAATTAGCTTGTTTAGTTTACCAGGGGCTGACTAGGTTGTACATTTTTAACACCCTGTATGAAAAGGAGTTAAAAAAACAAATTTGGATACCTTGAACATTAAACTTAAGAAAAGGTACTGTTGTTCAATGTCGATAAAATGAACCGGTTTCAAGGTATCCAAATTTGTTTTTTCCAGGAAATGGAAAAGAATCGAGATCATTCGGGAGATGATTTTATCGCAAGTTTCATTAGCCTACCCTAGTTGTACAAACATGATATTTATAAAATTAGGGTAGGCTAATGAAAATTGCGATAAAATCATATTTCGTTTCTTCTATCTCCCGAATGATTTCGATTCTTGTCCATTTCCTGGAAAAACAAATTTGGAAACCTTGAAAACGGTTCATTTTATCGACAATGAACAAGAGTACCTTTTCTATCCGAAAATAATATTGCCTGGTTGCATATTGAATAATTTATATATAAATTCGGGATGATCTTTCAGAAGATTTATAATTGGATCATTTTAATGATGTAGTTTATGAAGGCAATACGAAAAAAGAACATAATGGAATCATCAAAACAAATTATTGTTCGTTGACCACTGAGGTAGATATTACCTTTTACTTCCTTAAGTAGTGAGATATGTGCCAATATACAGTATACTCATAATGTTACCAGCAAAAAAAATGCTGAAATATGGATCTACATTTGTGTATAAAATATTTTTCCTCGTGTTAAGGTTCATAATACAGAATTAATGTGTTAGTGTTATGAACTATTAAATTATGAAAAGATAATAATTTTTTCATCAGCGTCTGCCTACTCAAATATCAGGAATAAATGGACAATCTGCTATAATTGTCTCCAGCCTTGCTCTAGACATTTCGATAATATTTTCCTTATTATTTCAAGTGATAATTTTCGAAGTATTAAAGCATTGAATATTGCTCATTTAATCTTGATAAATAAATTATTATTTGAATTAAATTTCCTTTGTGATGCAGTTCTATCATAAGAATCCATTGACATCATTCTCAACTCTGAGAAAGCAATACTTCGGAAATATGATTTGTCAAAGTTTGAACAAGATCGCCATAGCTCCTGTTAAATAGCATTATTTACTCTCCCTGTTTACTCGGCCTATAGAGTTTTTGTTTCAGTTTATCTGAATATTCGATATTCCATTAAGTTATTCAATGTTTTTGCTTTTGATCGTTTGTTTCGACTGTGTGACCCTAAAGTCAGTCTATCGATAATCTAAAGAATTCAAAACAGATGGTTCTCGCCGAGCAGTCTCGAAGATATTCGCGAAAACTTACCGTTAAATCGACGAAAATTGTACAGAGTGATCACCGAATAATAAGCAATTACTAACTAGTCCTGTACCAGAGTTAATTTAGCCTGTCCGTCAGTTAAGTTATCCATTACCAGCGCAACACTGAAATAAAGACAAACTCTTGTGTCAAGATAATGATCGAGGATTACCATAATGAAATCAATATCGCGTATTAGTGAATATATGAATACATTTTCTCGCCATGGCGGGACTCACTATGCGTCCAGCGTGCACTGCAATCTCACAATGAACGGACCATGGAGATCCTCGCATTGTTGCCGTGGTTTCACAGTTGGAATTCCAAATTTTCTTTTCTATATAAATTTCATAACTGGTTACTTGTCTTTCATCTGGATTATCCTGATTTTAACCGGTTGCACAGAAAAAAGGGGCGTGTAAAATTATGTTCTGCAATAAAAATTTGCATTAACATACAATGTATGGATGAGAATCAGATGATATAAAGGGTGTCTCAGCAAGAACTTGAATTTCGAATTGCGCGTCATTTTTGACTGTCAATTATTGAGTCAGCCATATTTGTTGCATGTTCTTATATCTACTCACTCTATTGGACACTCTACTACGAATTTAGTATCGATATAATATACCGTTTTCTCAGCTTTTATAATTTCTGAATACATTTCATACCATTTGAATGACATACTTCAGAAGAGAATCGTATGTGCTCACAGAAGTTTTAATTCTTACATATGTATACCATTAGAATTGAAATACGGCAAAACTTACGCCTCAAGTAACTCCAGGACACGATATTCACGAAATTCAGTATTCTACAAGTAATCACCGAGTTTTCATTGAATCAAATTCGTATATTTTGAGATATAGAGGATGTAAAAGCAATATTTCAAATGATTAAACAATTTGGCTGATTATGCCAATTAACGAACATAAATCTCGCATTCGGATACCAAACCTACCCTGAAAATTGCAGGTCACTATATCCTTACATTGTCAAGTTATCGTGAGATACATAATATTTTTTCGTCATTTTTTTAAACTTTTCTAGTGATACGGTTCTCACAATAGTTTCCAAAACGTCTTTATGATATTCAACTACTAGTTACCAAGCTTCTAATCCATCGCGTCTCTATTTTTTAAGATATCGTGAGAATAATATTCCAGATGGGTGTAACTCCGAAACCGTTGGGCCGAATATGCCCAACAACGAACTTGACTCTCCCATTCGGATGCGCAACCTACCCTGAAAATTGCAAGTCCCTATTTCTTTTCGTTATCGATGCAACGGTCACCCATCCAACTACTGAACTCACCCAGGGCTGCTCGGATCTCCAACAATATAGGTCCGATCTTGTTCAAACTTGGAACTTGACAGTAGAGTTAGGTTTTGAAGGTTCTCGCATTTTAGCGATGTCGGATGAATATTTTCTGATGTATAGATTCTTTTTCAAAGATTTTAAATGACTTAAAATTTTCTATTGATAGGATTCTCACAACATTTTACAAACGTCCTTAGGTGCGTATTCCACAACTACTCAACAAGTTTCAATTCGATCGGATTTGTATTGGTTGAAAACAAAATTATTACTCAGAAACCATTGGGCCGATTATGCACATTAACGAACTTGTCCGTCATATTGGGTTGCGCCAACTACCCGGAAAATTTCAAGTTGCTATCTCTTTCCTTTCCCAAGTTATCGTGAAAACGGACAGACGGCCGGACAGAATCAAATTTGACCTCGAATTCTTCATCAGGGAGTCTTCATCAGCCAATCGTTTGAGACCATTTTCCCCAGAACATGCGCGCGAATAAGTGCAATTTTTTCCGTGCTTTTCCTGCTGAATTAAAATGTTATGGTAGCCCTAGCCCTCAAACAGTTATAAGTTTGACATCCTGTATCTATAATTTTTCAGCATATTAGCGGAAATCGCATAATTTTCTCCCTAATAATAATGTTCTATTCAGTGTTATATCATTTGAAACAATCTCTTCATCTTCCTCCATGCATTTATATTATTAAAAATCATGAAAAAGTTAAAAATAATAAATTTTCCTTCACGACCGATAAATTCCAAAATCCGGCAACGCGCTTGTCCAAACATCGCTGCCACGGTAGCATGGCCATATCGTCGACTTCCAATAAATATGCATGACTCTTCGCGTCATATGAATGAGGGAAATCTCATTCAATATTCCGCGTGTACATTTAAATTACGTGTCCCACAACGGCACAATCGTCCACAGAACATAGAGACAAGATCGTTTTCAGTGATAGCGTATACAGGATGTTCTCAATATACGCGAATCATTCGGTAATTGCAGTTTTGATACATCAGCATTGTTGGTAATTGGTGAAATGGTACAAGGTCGCAAGAAATCGTAACGTTCGTCTCTAAAAATCTTACCGAAATTTTATACTCGTATAAGGTGAATCAAGATGATCACCCTATTCTGGCTTCTGGCTAATAATATGCGAATATTTATGAAGGATGTTTGAAGCCTGAATACCCTTTTCGAGTATTTCGAAATAAAAGTCACAATGACATAGTCTGACTTCGTTAATCGATTGGACAAAAATTTCGTTCATTTGTTACTAGGTGCCCGCCCCGGCTTCGCACGGTTGAAATGCTGATACTAAATATACTACCGAATTTCTTTATATCGTCGCCTTGATAAGAAAATTGCCTAACTCCATTTTCTTCATGGACTTTCGACGCGAAAAATATCTAACTCCAATAATATTTAGAGAAACTCGTCAAGTCCTTTTTTGCTTCTCTGGATTTACAGAATAATGAATAATTAATACATGGTTGCGTAATCTATTATTTATTCAAAGATTTATCAAATATATATTCATTTTTGCTCCTCCTGTGAAATTGTCCAATACGGAGTTAGGCAGCTTTCTCATTAAGGCGACGATATACAACGTTCACAGCATTTTTGTCGTTAGAGAATACAAACATGTTTTCTTTAGAGGTTACTCTTGAAAGAGCGACATATAATTGGCCATGTGAAAAACACTCAACGCTCAAATATAAGCCAGTAGCGTTGAAAGTTGGACCCTGCGATTTATTAATGATCATTGCAAAATATATCTTTACCGGAAATTATAGGCGTTCAAATTGGATCAGTAAATCCGATGGTATCAGAGGAATTTGGGGAATCAATACATCATAATATTTATTTAAATTACATGCTGTGAAGGAGCATATTGATCAATATCAAATGCACAATGCATTAAAGGTACTTAATTGGATAAGGATCAATGCTGTATTGCTTAAAATAGCTTCGTAATCAAGCCATTATTTCTCGTATAGAATGTAAAGGATAAAAAATGGTTATTGTGGGTTATCCTTAAGAGATAGACATATACCATCGCGGACTTTTTTGTAGACCTTTTTAAGGTGTACCATACTGTATCACATTATTTTGATCTATCTCGTAGGGTTCAGCCAGCGTTTGCAATGTAAGCGCAAGAAAATGTGTTTATTTACGTCATCACATTAGAAACCTCTGAAATTATCAGTGTTTCTCTAATATATCATGCATGTGTTATACATATAAACCTTCCTATTGAATCACTCTATCTATTAAAAAAACCATCACGTAGTTTTAAAGATCTGAGCATACATAGGAACAGACAGACAGTGGGAAGCGACTTTGTTTTATACTATGTAAGGATACGGATAGATCAAACTATGATAAGGATGCAGGTATTGTAGTACTGAGGGATCTCTCTACCCCTGGGACATCAGCCCTCTATCTTAGAAGCAGAGACACTAGTTTGCATTTGTGCTAAAGAGTTTCGGAAAGGAGCCTCAAGAGGACGCACATTTGTATTATAACGGACTGCCTGGTCACATTGAGACTCCTGGAATAACCTATCCAAGGTTCCCTACTGTCCTGGGGATGCTGGAATATCATAAAGCAACTGGCTGGAGGCAATAAGGTGACTCTTCTATGGGTGCCAGGGCACAGTGAAATTGAAAGTGGATGAACATGCGAAAATAGCCACCAGGGGAACACCTGCTTGACCAGAACCCTTCTGTGGGTTTGGAGAAGACCACTACATGACAGCAGTAAAACAATGGGAGGTAAATAACAGAATAGCTCTTTAAAGAAATATTCTAGCACAGGCATAGAATTTCGTGTATTGAAGGATAAACTTGCGAAAAGGGCCTCCAGGGTAACTCCAAACCACCAACAACACTTAATGAATTAAAAAGATCTCAAGTAATATCGAGTGAACCCCGAAATAACTGATCCGTGATACGACTCCAAAATATAAGTATTTGAAAAAGAGATACACCAAATCGTCTCATATACATCATGAAAGTCTGAAAGAGAAGAGCGTTGCAAATTTCACTTGAAGGTATTTTATTTACCAATCAAAATGTAACATTTTATTCTATTCGTCTGCCTATGTACTGAATTTCGCATTTTCCCCAGTGTTCTCTTCATTCTCCGTGAACTTCTGATTGTATACCATTCTGTTAGTTTTCTTCAGATTAAGCATAGGAGCAGTAGGTAAAGCATTATGGGAAATAAGTGGAAAGGTTTAACGGGTAATACCGCAAAAGGAGCAGATTAAAAATAATTCTGGTGTTACCTGCCTAGAGCTGAAGGCACAATTGGTTGCTCGCTCCTGGTGTGGTGTCACCTATTTTACTTTTATTTTCAACTTTTCCTTGGTTCTTGGTTGCCCTGTCCTGAAGAAGCCAACTAGCAGAAACACGTGTCGGCAGGTATCAGCAAAATTATTTTTAATCTGCTCCTTTTGCGGAATTACCCGTTAAACCTTTCCAATTATATATATTACTCCGCATGATCCATATTTCGATTATGGGAAATATTTTGTAGTTGCTCGATTCAAAGGTTCATTTCAAGGGAAATTAATAAACCATCTGGGTTTTGCAGTAGCTTATTATTAGAGCAGGGTCATGAGGCTTGGCTAAGCCCTCCAGAACTGCAACCGAACAGATATTTTGTTCAATTACTTTGTTTATTCAATCCTAAGGACGTTGTCAATGGTGTTCACAATTCAGAGGATGTTCTCAGTAGCCTAGCTATCACGTCGTGAGGTTTTAGAACTGGTTCACATATATGTAAAATTCTAAGAGTGGCCAGCTCTGGGTATTTGCAAACTATGTGTTCAGCAGTTTCCTTTTCCGGTTCACAGAGCCTGCATGTTTCTTCTGCTAGTCAGCCCATGCGGTATTTTTAATTGGTACTTATACCGGCAGTGCCCGATCAGCAGTCCCACCATTACATGAAGCTGTGCTCGAGGCAGCTGCAGGAGCTTCCTGGAATAGGTGAGAAATCCACGAATCATTTTGGCTTTGCAAGTCGTGGAGTATTTCTCCAGAGGTATTCTGTTATTTACCTCCCATTGTTGTACTGCTGGCAATTAATGGTCTTTTCCAAACCTACACAAGGGTTCTGGTCCAGAAGGAGTTACCCTGAAGGCCATTTTCGCAAGTTTATCGGCCTCTTCAATACCACAGTAGACTAGCATCCATAGAAGAGTCACCTTATTACCACTAGCCTAATTCTATCGGATTCTGGCATTCACAGGACAGTGGATAACATTCGATGTCTCAACTAGGTTTCTCAGTGTAGCCTCGCTGTCCATTATGATATAGATATGCGCTGCCTTGAGGTTCCTTTTCAAACACTCTTGAGCACAAAAGTAGATAGCCAGTGTCTCTGCCTGTAAGATGATCATGTCCCAGGGGAACAGAGATCCTAAGTTTTGGACTATATACCCAAATACCAGCACCGTTATCTGATTTTGATTCATTCATATACCAATTGGATGACTTCTTTGTCCAATCAATTCTCGAGGTCCAACGCACTCTTATGACCATTGCTAAGGGTGTTTTGAAATCAAATATGATTGGCATTACATCTAAGGGTTCTGCCAAGACGTTTGATCCAGTTCGTCCATAAACCTCATATGTAACCCAGTTACCAGGTAGGATTTTCCCACAACGAGAAATTCTTGTTGCATACAGCAGGGTAGATTTTCTTATATGTAAGTTCAAGGAGGCAGATTAGTATGACCTAAGCGCTGCTTTGGGAGGCTATGAAGAAATTACTGCTGGCGTGCAAGAAATAACTATTTTACCCGACTTTGCTTGAAGGACTGCATAAATAGTGGGGAAAGTATTAACCGAAGCACAAAAATTCACACGTTCAAACTAAAAAGAACTTAGGCTCCCACAAAAGCAAATTGGATCATACCAAGAAAACATTTTATGCAAAATAGGTTGCCAAGACTCATGAGACGCTTTCACAGATAAAAAGCTATCAGATCCAAACCAATAACTGTTGATGATATATCTTGATCAAAGAGTATGTCTTAGTAAATTCACAGTAGTTGTACGATAGCGTACAGTGAAGTCATATTTTTTGACCAGGATGTAGGATTTGTTGAATTAAGGCTTGTTTAGATAACGATCTGCCTAGGTGGTGCTGAATACATTTTCTATCCAGTGCGTTGCCACCATGAAACCGGTACTCATCTGCCCTGAATGATCTCGCAATGCGGTCATATTGGAAGTCGTACTCTCTCTTGCGACAAAACAATGGATGTCACTGAATATCACTCAAGATTTCTGCATCACAGATGATTGGAGTTCGTAAGCATCTTGCTAGGTAGCGCTGGTAAAATTTTCTTTCCAGTACTTCGCCAGAATAGGATTTAAGTTTCCTAGAGCTTACACTTGTAGCCAAAATTGGACCGTCATATAAATATAAGATGCAAAGGGAATTTAATTTCTTTCATGATGCAGTTCTATCATAAGAATCCATTGATATCATTCCCAACTCTGAGAAACCAATACTTACGGAGATATGATTTATAAAAGTTTGAACAAGAGCGCCACAGAGTGTCCACAGAGATTTCTCACTTTTTGGCGCTCTTGTTCCTCGGAACAGAGTGCTTATCAATTTGCACAAATGTCTGTAATTTTCGAATTTTTGGCTGAAAATGGTCTTGAACGATTTGGTTTGACTCACTGATCAAGAATCCGTGCTCGAAATCGATTCTGACCGGCCTTCCGGCCGTTAACACGATAACTCTCGAATGGAATGAGCTAGACAGTTGGAATTTTCAGAGTAGGTTTGAGAGATAAATATCTCGGTTAAGTTCGTTATTGGGTATAATCGGTCTAATAGTTTCGGAGTAACGAAAAAAAATATTTTTTTTTACATTACAACTTTTGAATTCAAATTATTTTAAGATACAGTTTCATCATAAGAATCTATTGTTATCATTTTCAACTCTAACAACCTAATACTTTCCGAGTAATGAAGTTTCAAAGTTTCAATAATACATCGTAGGCTCTATGTATTCACATAATGTGAACACAGAATCTGCCTGCGTTCACTGTTCATAAATGTCAACTTTTCTAGCTTTTAGAAATTGTCAATTTGTAGGTTGAAAATACCTTCTCTAGGAAAATAAGTATCTGATTCTTGAATTTGTGAATATATATACAAGACTGGTTTGAAACCGAAAATAATATTGACTGATTACATTAAATTAAATCATTAAATAATTTATGTATAAATATTGGGGATGATAGTTCAGAAGATTTAGAATTGGTTCATTTTAATGATGTAGTTTATGGAGGCAATAGGAAACAAGAACATAGTGGAATCATCAAAAGAAATTACTGTTCGTTGATCACTGAGGTTAATATTACCTTTTACTTCCTTAAATAGTGAGACATGTTCCTATATACAGTATTTTCATAATGTTGCTAGCAGAAAAATACTGAAATATGGATCTACATTTGTGTATCAAACATTTTTTCTTGAGTTAAGGTTCATAATACAGAAAAGAATGTGTTGTGGTATGAACTATTAAATTTAAAATTATGAAATGAAAAGAGGATAGTATTTTATTAATATATTTTGAACTATTAAGATAATTTGTTCGTATTCCGGTACCTACTCAAATATCAGGAATAAATCGACAATCTGCTATGATTGTCTCCAGCCTTGCTCTAGACATTTCGATGATGCTTTCCTTATAGGCATTTCAAGTTGTGAAAACTATGCACCGAGTGTAAGTTGCAACAACCCATTCCACGAAGTTGAATCATTGCAGATTGCTTTTTAACCTTGATAAATAAATTTAATGACAATTTTTGAAGCATTTTTTTCAAACGACAATTTCTTTCAAATTTAATTTCTTTCATGATGCAGTTCTATCATAGGAATCCATTGAAATAATTCCCAACACAGAAACCAATACTTTCGGAGATATAATTTGTCTGTTTGAACAAGAGCGCCAAAGCTCCTGGCCGCAGGTCTTGAACCAATTTTTAATTCAAACCATTGGCTAACCTATTACACTCGAAGACCAAATCGCGCATACTGTAACAATAAACCTTTTCCTGCTTATTACGTACCTACCCCTCGAGTAAGATATAGAAATTTCGTCTGAATCAATATTGGTTTAGGCAACTTCCAGTCCAGAAATTAAACTCTGATAACTCAGTAAAATCCGAAACCCTCATCCAGCCCGACTCGACTCCCATTTTCCCATATAATTCTGGCAAGGGTAGATTGCACGAGTCCGTAAGATCTCGTTAGTATTTATCTGTCCCAGGAGGCCGGGACGGTCACGGCCTGCCTGGATCCGCCACCGTCGTACTCTATCATTTGCCGTGTTATCAGCTCGGTTCTTGATTAATTCTAATTATTTGGGGTGAGGTTTGCGTAGAGGGCGCGCGCGGATATGATTCACTGGTATCGGCCCCGTGCGCCATTTAGGTTTCGGACAATAAAGATGGGGAAGATGGAGGAAAGGAGAAGTTTACTTAATTGAAAATTCGGGGATACTGAAAGTAACTCCTTGAAATCGGGACGATAATCGGGTATCACCGAATCGATTCACTGTATGAATTGAAAATATTGTATAGATAAGATTTCAAAATACAGGGTGAGTCAAAATTGTATAACGAGCTTTCTGGGGGTGATAGTACATTGAAAAATAAGTATAGTTTGATTGATACACTTATGAACCAAAATTCATAATACGGGAGATATATCCTTTCAAACTTGATAAAATTAAAGAAATTTCTCCGCATAATATCCAAACGGTGAGTGCCACCAGATTGAAATTTCGTGCATAAATGTATGTTGTTAAAATATTTTTATCTATTGCACTTCTACATTTCTGATATTGTTATAAAGGGTGTTTTTTGAGGGTAAGTAATAATTTTTTTGGGGCAACTTCTTTCGTTATATTTGTTTTGGTGAAAAAATAGAAGCATCGATGGAGCGAAGAAAATTGCATGAGATAGGTAATTTTATCTAAATACAAAAAATTGGACCGTTTTCGAGATATTTGAGTTTTTGTAGTCCCATGATCACTCTCTTTTATCCAAAATTATTCATTAAAATTACTAAAAACAATTTCTAAATTTTATTTTTATCCAAACCTTGTGGGGGCAGACTTATTGTTATGTTATATCATCGACAACATTAAGAACAGAATTGTTCATGGCCTGCTAAAACATCGCTATCGATTAATCTCGCGGTGAATTAATCACATCATGGCAGATTGTCCATTTATTCCTGATATCTGAGTAGGTAGTGGAATACGAACAAATTATCTTAATAGTTCAAAATATATTAATAAAATACTATCCTCTTTTCATTTCATAATTTAAAATTTAATAGTTCATACCACTAACACATTCTTTTCTGTATTATGAAACTTAACTCAAGAAAAAATGTTTGATACACAAATGTATATCCATATTTCAGTATCTTTCTGCTAGCGACATTATGAAAATACTGTGTATAGGAACATGTCTCACTATTTAAGGAAGTAAAAGGTAATATTAACCTCAGTGGTCAACGAACAGTAATTTCTTTTGATGATTCCACTATGTTCTTCTTTCCTATTGCCTCCATAAACTACATCATTAAAATGATTCAATTCTAAATCTTCTGAAACATCATCCCCAATATTTATACATAAATTATTTAATATGTAATCAGTCAATATTATTTTCGGTTTCAAAACAGTCTTATATATCTTCACAAATTCAAGAATCGGATACTTATTTTCCAAGAGAAAGTATTTTCAACCTACAAATTAACAATGTCTAATAGCTAGAAAACTTGTCATTTGTTAACAGTGAACACAGACAGATTCTGTGTTCACATTCTGTGAATATATGGAACTTATTATTGAAACTTTGAAACTTCATAACTCGGAAAGTATTAGCTTGCTAGAGTTGAAAATGATAACAATAGATTCTTATGATGAAACTGCATCTTAAAATAGTTAGAGTTCAAAAGTTGTGCTGTAAAACAAAATTTTTTTTTTCGTTACTCCGAAACTATTAGACCGATTTTGCCCAGTAACAAACTTAGCCGAGATATTTATCCCTCAAACCTACTCTGAAAATGTCAATTGTCTAGCTCATTCCGTTCGAGAGTAATCGTGTTAACGGCCGGACGGTCGGACAGAATCGATTTCGACCACGGATTCTTGATCAGTGAGTCAAACCAAATCGTTCAAGACCATTTGCAGCCGATGCCAAAATTACAGACATTTGGGCAAATTGATAAGCACTCTGTTCCGAGGAACAAGAGCGCCAAAAATTAAATTTAAAACTAAGTTCTATGACTTACCCCATATGTTGAAGTAACATACATCAGCAAATTATAATAAGAGCATTCTATGAAATCATAAAATTACGATTAGTTATTGAAATTTTGATTTGAAATTTGTTTTCGTTAATCCGAAACCACCTGGCCAATTTTTCCCCATAACGAACATAACCGAAATTTCTATCTCCCAAACCACCTCGGAAAATTTCAACTGTCCAGCTCATTCCATTCGACAGTTATCGTGTTAACGGCTGGACGGCCGGACAGAATCGATTTTAACCACGGATTCTTGATCAATGAGTCGAACCAAAACGTTTGAGACCATTTTCAGTCAAGAATTCGAAAATAACAGACATTTGGGCAAATTGATAAGCACTCTGTTCCGAGGAACAAGAGCGCCAAAAAAGCGTTATTACGACAAAGCAAAATGAGCTCTTAGTGTTCTCAAGGTTTATTTACTTATAATTAACCATATTATATTGGAATTCCTATACTGTATTTGGTAGAATGAGATTCTGGTTTTTTATAAATCTTAATTTCCACATCAATAAGGCATTCTGGTATAAATCCTTTACTATTTTTGGAGACAAGATTTTGATTCATCGCAGTCGAATCTGTTAATTTATCATGGTTTTCCAGGAAGTCTTCACTATCATTTTCTCGCATTCTTCGAGACCGGTTCTTCGGAGCAGGAATGATCAAGAGATTGCTTATGATGGTGATGAAATTTTAAAATATCCACCTTACCTTTAGTATTCGTAAATAAAACGTAGAAAACGCCATATGCAGAACAGAAAGAAAAAACTAAGCTCTTTTCTGTTACAACACTTGGAAAAATGTAGACTTATCTATCGCATTGATTTAACCTCAAGGCTACACATCCAATTAATCGTTATATAATAGTACTTCTAGGTCAGCAGGATTATAGCTCAGAAATATTTCATGACTAATGCAATAAAAGATAAAATGAACGCTATTTTTTCAGATCCTCAGCTCACCGGCGTCATTAGAAGGAACGTTTATACGAAATACCCACTTGTTATATAGTTGCGATTCTGGAAATCAAGATTTGTTATGTGGATTTGAAAAATTCACTGACGCAAATATATTTATTGTTGGAAAATAAACTGATAGCTCGACAACTTTGTTCGTGCGACATGCACGACTTTGAAAACATGGCAGGAGGTGAATCAGGTAAAACTACTTCATTTCTTATCATACATTCTTTGGTGTGATAAATTACCGGTAGAAATTCCGGTGGGAAATATCAAGCTTCTTTTCTGTTCAAAAATGTATTTCTTCATAAAAATAATTACTTTCAGTGAAAGATGTTCAATACTGTCGTGCTAACTATGGACGCAGTATTTCGTGGTCTTGTAAACCTGAGGCCTTGAGAAACTACATACACTGAAAAAAAAATTCTTAAAAGGTACTGACGTGAAGTCAGGAGCTTTTGCAAGCTTGTACTAGATTTCGATCCGACCGGATCTGTATTTTTGAAAGTACTGGAAAATTTAAATTTGGCCTGAAGATTTGTGCGGAATTTCTGCGAAATCTTATAAATAGTTGGTGAAATATATAATTTTCGAAGAAATATTTATATTTTGACGCTCTTGTTCCTCGGAACAAGTGAGTTTTTGAGGGTAAAAGACCGTTTATCTTGGTTTCCGGCAAAACTAAAAGTTCTATGAAAAAAAGTAGAAAAGCAAAGTTCTAGGTAATAAAAAGTTCTACAACTTTTGTAATCACACTTTTTTCACATAACCTCAAAATTTATGTGAAAAGAGTTAAAATGTTTATTTCATTTAACTTTCAACTACTACAGAAGTGGCTTTTAAAATTTCTACATTTTATATACAGGGTCGATTATGTTTGAAACAAAAAAAAATAATAGTAGGATGAAATCCATTGGAAAATGAAGAGAATATAAAAAGGAACAATAATTAACGGGTGATCTGAGGTTGGGAAGAGTAAGGGGGATGAGCTTTTAAGGGTAAAAAACGGTTTGTATCGATTTCCAGCAAAATAAGTCCTATGGAAAAAAAGTTGTAGGTGATATAAAGATCTACAACTTTTTCATTATATTTTACTCACATGATCTCAACATTAATATGAAAAATTCAAATAACCAAGTTTTAGATTTTTTATTTTTATCTTTTACAAAAAAACATTTTTTTTCATGAAATTCGATCGAAACTCACCTTTTTATATTTCCCAAACACACTGTAATTTTTTTGATTTAAAATTTCTATTTTTTCACCTTATTTTGACTTAATATCGAAATTCTCATGTAAAAATATCAGCTTTTTTGAAAAAGTCGATATAGTTTTTGTTCGTTGAAATCTCTACTTTTTGATGGTAAAAAAATATACATTACTGTGGTATATTTTATTTTTTTTCCACCATCAGAAAGTAGAGATTTCAACGAACAAAAAGCCCACCGACTTTTTTAAAAAAGCAGATAGGTATGTTGGCATGAGAATGTTCGATTGAAAATTACGCTGCATTTTCGATATTAAGTCAAAATAAGGAGAAGAAATAAATATTATAAATCAAAAAAATAACATATTATTACAATATTCGGAGAATATTGTAGAATCTTCTCTAATTTATATGCGCAGATGCCTATTTATTGCTTATTCAAAAGAACTTATGTATATACCTGAATGACCTTCGGAAAATTTCAGAACATCAAAAGGAATTTCATAGAGAATTGAGGAAGAGGCTAGGTGGGGCTGGGTCATACTACCCATAGTAATGTAGGTATGTATATTTTTTTTACACCATCAGAAAGTAGAAATTTCAACGAAAAAAATACCACCGACTTTTTTAAGATTGCAGATATTTTGACGTAAGAATTATCGATTGAAAATTAGTGTGCTTTTTCAATAATAAGTCAAAATAAGGTGAAAAAATTAATATTTCATATAAAAAACTGCAGTGCATTTGGGACATGAAACGGTAAGATCTCACCAAATTTCGTGGAAAAAAAATTGTTGTAAATGATAAAGATAAAGAGCCAAAAACATAATTATTTGAATTTTTCACATAAATTTTGAGGTTATGTGAATATCATGCGAAAACAAAAGTTGTAGATCTTTTTATTACCTACAACTTCGCGATTCAACATTTTTCCATAGGACTTGTAGTTTTGCCGGAAATAGAGATAAACCGTTTTTTACCCTTAAAAACTCACCGTCTTCCAGTTCCCGACCTGGGATAACCCGTAAATTATTTTTCTTCAATTTTTTTTTATATTTTCTTCCATTTTTAATCGGTTTTATCCTATTATTTTTTTTTTCAATTTTTACCATTTTCGCTATTCTGTATTTTACGAGAGTTTCCAAATAATATCTTCGGTCCTATCAAAATTTGAATAGACAGTCCATTGAAATTTCGTCGACCATACAGGGTGAGTCTTTGACCACTGCATTAATTTTAACCAAAGATTCCTCTCATCAAATGAAACACTTTTTTCATTTACCATTTTTCCAGATTCGGCTCAGGTAAAAAGTTACAAGCGTTTAAAGATTTCACAATGTGCTAATACACTCCCGCATATAAATTATCTATAACATTGTTGGCGGACGAGAATAAGGCACGGTAACGTGGTTTAGAGCTTGATTCGGGATTCCAACGCTCAGGGACGGATCCATAAAAGTAGTGAAATTTCTGCAGTTTTCCATATTAAAACATTCAATGAAGAATATCTCGAAAACGGTGCGTTTAAGGAGAAATGATGAAGAATAATATAATGTTCTAAGACGATGGAATATTCTTGAAATGACTCAAGAAAAACTTTATATGCTTTCTTTATGCTAATTTCGTTTAGTTTTATGAATCCACGAGTCCATAACTAGAAAACCAGTAGAGGTAGAAAATAACTAATATTTGGAAAATATGTATCATAGTTGTAGAAAACTTTACGCCAACATTATTTCATTCGAAAAAAGGATGTCAAAGCTACAAAATAAAAACTGATTTTTTTTTTCGAAATTTCAACAGCCTGTATCTTTTTACCTGAGCTGAATTTGGAAAAATGTTAAATGAAAAAAGTGTTTCATTTGATGAGAGGAATCTTTGGTTAAAATTAATGCAGTGGTCAAAGACTCACCCTGTATATTTTGTAAAAACGCGTGGCACGTGCGTAGAAACTGCTTCTTCGAGATTAAGGGGTGTCCGGCATGCCAAGAATTAATGTATGCTCGAACCATCTGCAAGTGGGGTACGTACAATAAATGGAAGTCTCAAGAGATGGCTCTCGTGAATAAAACGTAAAATTAAATCATGAATATGTATCGATTGGTCTCGATATTTTTCAGTGCATTTCCGCAACATCCCTCCATCTCAACCATCACTACGTAATCCATTCAGATTGGTCCTGCGGAATGTGGCACGACGTTATAAGTCAAGAATGAGCCATTTAGATTCTGAGATGCAATTTATTTAAATGCTCGAGTATTTACGGGTCATTTCTCGAAACGAAATGGCACGCGAATTCTCTCGTCGCAGATTTAAAAATTACAGCAATTGAGGTTTTCAATAGACGCCACACCACGTTATACTAATTTATGCTAATACCAGTGTTTCGATTGTTCTTTCTGCGGTCTCATTTAATTTTCTCGACAGAACGCCGCTCCTTCGATCCTCCTCTGGCAAGAATGCGTCTCGCTGACGATGTCTGGCGTTCCTTTCGTTTCATTAAATGAGAAATTTATCGGACGAAAAATTCTACAACGTGGATTCGACGGATATTGGGTCGTTATGAAACTTGTGGAAGATTCGAATTGTTTTCGTTTCATGAAAATATTTATCTTCCTCGAAGTTTTTCCATAATATTTTTAATAACTGGTATATGGGAAAATAATTGGACAATTTCTTCGTACTCCTCATCATTCACAAGCAAATTTTATCTACAGTTTTCATTTGTTTTGTTACTTCGGAAATAATTAAAAATATACTTTCCGCCCCCTGAATGTAAATTCTTTTATTATTAGAATGGGGTCGTGAGGCTTGGTCCAGTCCTGCGACCGATAAAACCTCCTTCTTGGCGCTCTTGTTCCTCGGAATAGAGTGCTGAATTTTTGGCTGCAAATGGTCTTGAACGATTTGGTTCGACTCACTGGTCAATAATCTGTGGTCAGAATCGATTTTGGCCGGCCGTTCTGGCCGTAGGCACGATAACTCTCGAACGGAGCTAGACAGTTAAAATTTTCAGAGAACGTTTGAGAGATAAATATCTCGGCCAAGTGTGCTATTGGGCAAAATCGGCCAGATGGTTTTGGAGTAACAAAAAAAAATAAAATTCAATTTTTTTCAAGATGCAGTTTCACCATAAGAATTCATTGATGTCATTTGTAACTCTAACAAGCTAATATTTTCGGAGATATGATTTTCCAAAATTTCAATAACTTCTGTGTTTTCTATGAAGCTCTTAATCGAATTTACCAAGGTAAATTCGATTAAGAGTGTCCAATACAGCAGAACGGACAATAGAATTCACCATGGTAAATTCTATTCAGAGTGTCCAATAGAGGAGAATGGACAATAGAACATACGCGCAAAAGCTCCTGACTTCACGTCAGTGCTTGAACCAATTTTTTTTTCGTCATTTCGGTCACCCATCTACTGAACTCACAGAAGGCTGCTCGAATCTCCAACAATATATATATCTGATCGTGTTCAAACTTCGAACTTGGTAGTCGAGTTAGATTCTGAAGTCTTTCGCAAAATTTCAGCGATATTGGATGAATAATTTTTGATATATAGAATTTTTTTGAATAATTTTCAATGAGTTTTAAGAAAAAATCTAGTAATACGATCCTCACAAAATTTTGCAGAAACTTTGCGTTGGTATTCTACATCTAATAACCATGTTTGAATTGGAGCGCTTCTATATTTTTCGAGTTATTGAGGTAATAAAAACCAAATTTCAGATGGGTATAACTCCAAAACCGTTTGGCCGATTATGCTTATAAGTAAACTCAAATGTCGCATTCAGATGTACAACCTAACCTGAAAATTTCAGTTCTTTCCGTTCTCAGCTTATAGCGTATTACAAAATATTTTTAAATCATTTTTTTTTAATTTTCTAGCGATAAGATTCTAACAAAATTACACGAACGTGTTTAGGTTTATATTCTACAACTATTCACCAAATTTCAATTCGCTCGAATTCATATTGGTTGAAATCAAAATTATTACTCGGAAACCATTGGGCCGATTATGCCCATTAACGAACTTGTCCGTTGTATTGGGATGCGCCACCTACTCTGAAAATTTTCAGTCGCTAGCTCTTTCCGTTCTCAAGTTATCGTGGCAACGACCGGACGGCCGTCCGGACAGAATCGAATTTGACCTCAAATTCTTCATCGGGGAGTCGAACCAAATCGTTTGAAACCATGTTCGTCAAAAAATTCGAAAGTTACAGACATTTGGCCAAAATGATAACGCGATGTTCCCCAGAACATACGCGCAAAAACCTACTCTCCCCGTTATGACTTATGAAAATAGAAATTGTTAACAAACTATGCTGTAATATTAAATATTGAAGGGAATCTTTTTCTTTACTATCGATTCTTCTTTCAACAAGCTGAGAGATTTCTACAAGGTACCTACGCTAAACTCGATCTGGAAAAAGAAAAGACAAAAGGAGAGAACGAACAAATTAAAAATGTAATATTCCATGTTTTATTAAATAGACTTGAAATCCGCTACCCATTCTGAAAATGATTCAGAAACTTTATGACTAGCTCTATAACCCTCCTGGAATCTATATATGGGACAATTATTAACTTAATTATCTATGGTTTCCTCTGCTTCCCTGTACTCACAACAAGGGCTCTCAACTGATTTTCATCTGAAAATCATGCTGTTGTAACGACCATGATCGGTTCTTAAATGATTCAGAATAGACCAAATTTTCCATGGAAGATCAAACCCCGGAACCCTATTTGAAGGACCAGCAATTAAATCTCTGTTGAATAAGTGGAAAGAAATCCATTCAGACCGCCAAACTTCCTTGTCACTTTTATTCAAATTGAGAAAACAGTTGGACCATGAAGGGTTACGTGACTTCAATCTGGGAATCTTATTGCCTGGAATATATAGGAGAGAATCGGAAATGAATTCGGAAAAGAATGAAATTTATTCTATGAATTTGAAACAACAGTCGGCCTGCGAATGTGGGGCGGGACAATGTTTGAAAGAACTGGCAACCAATGAATAGGTGTAGATCTAATAGTTCCAGTGATGATCCTCTTAGATGAATTCAGCTGCGCAACAATGTTCAGCGGAAAAAACCAACGCTAAGGCTGCCATTTGATGAGTAGCTGCATAAGCACCCTATGAAGTACCAAGATCTCTGTGATCCTGGGACATGAAACCTCTATCTTACAGGCAGATGCAAAAGCTGTCTACATTAAATTTGTGCTCAAGAGTGTTTAAAAGGAACATCAATGGAGCATACATCTATATTATAACAGACAACCAGGATCCAATGAGAGACCTTGGAATCACCTGTCCAAGGTTCCCTACTTCCCTGGGTTTGCCAAAATACCATAAAGCAAATGGCTAGAGGCAATAAGTGAACTCTTCTCTTGGCGGCAGAGCACTGTGGTATTGAAGGAAAAGAGAAAATCGATGAACTTGCGAAAAGGGCCTCCAGGGTTACACCTGCTGGACCTGAACCCTTCTGCAGGCTTGGAAAAGACCACTAGAGCCAAATAACGGTATAGCTCTCTGGAAAGATACTCCAGGTATGAAGATTCGTCGATTTCTCACCATCCCATATCCTGCAGCTGCCATGAGCTGAGCTTTGGGTAATGGTGGGACTGCTGACAGGACACTATCGGTACAAGTAGCAATTGTACCACATGGTCAAGTCGGCAGACGACACATGCAGACTCAGCATGCATACTGCTGAACACATAATCTGCAAATGGCCACAGTTGGCCAGCCTAAATATTCTACGTATGGTTGAGTCAGATCTAAAACTTCACGACGTGATCGCCAAGGCTCCTAAGGAAGCCATCAGATATATTAACACCATTGTCCTTAGGATTTAATAAGTAGGGTAATAGAACAAAATATCGTATCGTTTGCAAATTTGGAGGCCTGGACCAAGCTTCACAACTCCGTTCTAATAATAATATCTAAGAAATCAATATGAAATAATGAATTAACATCAGATGTTTTCATATTACTTTATTTTGATTAAACCTGTAGACAGTATGTACGTACACCTGCTTCTTAGCAGAAATCTGTATAAATTATCTCCTACCTGCTAGTTCCAGTCCTTATAACTGCCTTGTCATATTCGGTACTTAATTTGATATTAAAGCTAACACATTCTGACAAAATGAACATTTTGCTTTCTTTGATTTCAACTGGCTTTCTACATAAGAACAAGTTTTAAATTAGGTCTTATAACAAACAGAGTTTAAACACGAGAATATTTTTCGTAAGCTTTCGTTGTCACCAGAAATGTTCTAATATAATTAACAGTTACAACATTATTGGGTCATAGGTTCCGAATATTTCCAATAAAGAGTGTCAGCTGGCATAATGAGTTTGGCAGAAGATTCCGTAGAGAACCATAAAAAACGAGTTATCAACTGATTTAAATTCCGATATCGAAAAACAATTTATTTAAATGTCAACTCTATTATGGTAATTAGTATTTATGTTATCATTTGTACGAAGTTTCGAATTTTCTTTAAGTGGGAATATGAATAAATTTCGTCTATGAATGGCGTAGCGGCTTCTGAAAAAGAATGATTTTCGACATCTGCTTCGAATGAAATAATGTTATTCGTATAAATGTGGAGGTCAACCACGAGCAACTACAGGTCGACTTGACGACCTTTTGATATAGATTGAAAAAACCTGAATAGTTTTCGAAAATTTATTATGCCGGAAGTATTTTTCATTTTGTTTTCCGTATATTCGAAGAGAACGGAGATTAGGATTTCTATTGCACTTTATACCGGAGGTGGACAATCAAATTCAAACAGGAGCTTCTGTCAGAAACTTAATAATGTCATCTGACTCCAGGATTTTGGACTTTTTTTGCGCGTATGTTCTGGGGAACATCGCGTTATCATTTTTTGCCGAAAATGCTCTCAAACGATTAGGTTCGACTCCCTGATGAAAAATTCGAGGTCAAATTTAATTCTGTCCGTTGCCACGATAACTTGAGAACAGAAATAGATAGCAACTTGAAATTTTCAGGGTTGGTGGCGCAGCTTAATACGACGGACAAGTTCGTTAATGAGCATAACCTTCAGAAAGGTTTCCGAGGAATAATTTTGTTTTCAACCAATACAAGTCCGATCAAATTGAAACTTGATGAGTAGTTGTAGAATACAAACCCAAGGACGTTTGTACAATTTCGTGAGAATCGTATTGCTATAAAATTAAAAAAAAATTATAATTGAGAAATATTATGTATAGCACGATAACCTGAGAACGGAAAGAAATAGCGACTTGGAATTTTCAGATTAGCTTTTGCATCTGAATGCGACATTTGAGTTTGTTTAAAGGTATAATCGCCCAAACGGTTTCGAAGTTACACACATCTGAAATTTGGTTGTTATTGCCTCAATAACTCGAAAAATTCAAGACCGATCCAATTCTCCTTCTTCTTCCAGTGCCTATCCGCTCCGGATGTTGGCTATCGTACATTCTATCTTCACCTTGTTGACTGCTGCTTGGAACAGCTCGATAGTGTCCACATCATATCAGGTTCTGAGATTTTTCAAACATGATTATTAATTGTAATGTCAACGCGAACATTCTTGCAAAATTTTTAAAAAATAATTGAAAATCATTGAAAAAAATACTATATATCAGAAACTATTCATAGGACATCCCTGAAATTTTGCGAGAATCTTCAGAACCTAACTATTCTACCAAGTTTCAAATTTGAACACGATCAGATTTATATTGTTGGAGATCCGAGCAGCCTTGTGTGAGTTCAGTATAGCGGGATGGGTGACGGTTGCCTCGATAACTCTCGAACGGAAGGAGATAGAGACTAGCAATTTTCAGGGTAGGTTGCACATCTGAATGGAAGAGTTGAGTTCGTTGTTGGCCATAATCGGCCCAACAGTTTCGGAGTTATTCCCATCTGGAATATTATTTCCTCGATAACTCAAAAAATATAGGCTCGATCGATTTGAAGTTTGCTAACAAGTATATTGTATATTGTATATTATTATACTGATCCTCCTAGGTCTTCCTAAGGATACCCCATATAAGCTCTCGAAGAGCTTGAGCGAGTTAGGAGAACCAGTTGCATAGAATATCGACATAAAGACGTGTGTAAAATTTTGTGAGTACCGTAATTTAAAAAAAAAATGTTTCAAGCACTGACGTGAAGTCGGGAGCTTTTGCGCGTATGTTCTATTGTCCATTCTCCAGTATTGGACACTCTTAATCGAATTTACCATGGTAAATTCGATGAAATTTTGCGAGTGCCTTGAACTCTAACTACCAAGTTCCAAGTATGAATATATATTCATATTCAGTAGCTGGATGGGGGACCATTGCCTCGATAACTTTCGAACGAAAGGAGCTAGGGACTCGTGATTTTCAGGATATGTTGCGCATCCGAATGGGAGGGTTGAGTTCGTTTCAGAGTTATAACCACCTGGAATATTATTTCTTCGATAACTCAAAAAAAAATTGACTCGATCGAATTGATGCTTGGTAACTAGTTCTAGAATATCGACATGAAGACGTGTGGAAAATTTTATGAGGACCGTACCAATAGAAAATTTTTAAGAAATGACGAGAAAAAAATTGGTTCAACCACTGACGCGAAGTTAGGAGCTTTTGCGCGTATTTAATAGATATTTTTCATAGTTTGGGAGAGAAAACCCAGAAAGAAACCATTTGATAATGAATATACTTCTCACAGTATCCTTTAATGATTATTTAGAAATTAATCGTCTTGTACGATAATTAAATATTATTCCCCTATAAAAGGAAAGAAACTTTCCCAACATACGCTGTTAATATGTCTCCATTTGTTCCAGATTATTACTTTCCTATAATTTCTCCTCTACTACTGAACCCGTCGTTATGGCTTCTTCTTTCCCCTGCGCAAATAATAGTGCCTAAGAAAGCCAACATTTGTGAAGTGTCCACTATAACGAGCAACAGATTGGCCAACTGACCGATGCTTACACCCTCGCACTCGGTCTCAGCGGGGGTGACCTCAAGTATGACAACATCCCAACGTATCAGGACCTGTCACTTACAACTGTCTATAGGCATTGGCACCCCGACTTATTGTCCACCCCCGACTTTTATAGCTCTTTAATTCTATTGACGTCCGGAGTTGTTATTGTTGTAAGACATCCTCGAATTCCTATGGGAAACCAATTATGGGATATTTATTACGTTTGCCCTGCGCTAAAGATATTGTTAGGATATCGTTTTTATTTTATTTATAGCGAGAGTGATGGATGTCCGTGGATGGTATTGAGAGAAGGATATTCAGAACAAGGGGTAATATCGATCAGCATTCGTGAACATAAGTTGGATTTTTTGATAACATCCTCGAAGACAAATATTTTTTATTTGTGGGATAGTGAACCCATGCTTTCAACAATATTTTTACGATTCAATCACATTCGATCATGAATGAATATATGAATATATTTTATTCCTTGCATTTGTTGTAAATCATACACAGGAGAAACATCAAGACCACTAAAAGTAAGAAAGTCAGAGCATAAGAATAACTTGAGAAATAGAGACATACAGAAATCAAAAATAGCAGAACATGTATGTACAATCCAAAGTGATCACATGATGAATTGGAGTAATACAAAGATTCTAATAACAGAACCTGACTGTATCAAAAGGAAACTTAAGGAGTCAACTTGTATTTTATTGAACAGAGAATGCAATTTTGCAAATTGCTCAATTGATATTGACCATATTTGGCTAAATTTATTGAAAAAGGAGTTAGAACTTGGAAATTTCTATGCGAAGTAAAACTGTTAGTTATGATTTTTAAATACTGTCAATGTGTCAATTCTTGAATTTCACAAAATAACTATCAACAAAATTATTCTAAAGATTTTCATTAAGCGTCTAACGAAGGAGTCTCATATAGAATCTGAAACGTTACGATATAGTTGTATATTTATCAATTTCTTACATTTTCCGGTATAAGAATGGCTGTAAATTAATTGAATATTGGTTGGATAACTTTTATTTTATGAGTCGGTCCTTTTTGCGCGTATGTTCTGGGGAACATCGCGTTATAGTTTTGCCCAAATGTCTGTAACTTTCGAATTTTTTGACGAAAATGGTCTCGAACGATTAAGTTCGACTCCCCAATGAAGAATTCGATGTCAAATTTGATTCTGTCCGTCCGGCCGTCCGGCCGTCCGGCCGTACGGCCGTCCGGCCGTTGCCACGATAACTTGAGAACGAAAAGAGCTAGCGACTTGAAATTTTCAGGGTGGGTGGCGCATCCCAATATGACGGACAAGTTCGTTAATGGGCATAATCGGCCCAGTGGTTTCCGAGTAATAATTTTGTTTTCAACCAATATGAATCCGATCGAATTGAAACTTGGTGAGTAGTTGTAGAATATGAACCTAAGCACGTTTGTGAAATTTTGTGCGAATCGTATGGCTACAAAATTATTAAAAAATTATTAAAAAATATTTTTGTTGTCACGATAACTTGAGAACTGAGAGAGATAGCGGCCTCAAGTTTTCAGGTTGGGATGTACACCACAACGCGACATTTCAGTTTGATTATGAGCCTAATCGGCCAAACGGTTTCAGAGTTATAGCCATCTGAAATTTTATGAAATTTTGTGGTTTTTGTTCCTCATTTACTCGAAAAATACTAAACCGATTGAATTCAAACATGGTTACTAGTTGTAGAATGCCAATGCGGAAACGTTTGCAAAATTTGGTGAGGATAGCATTTGTAGAAAATTTTAAATAAATCTTTGAAAATTAAAAAAAAAAGTTCTATATATCAGTAACTAATCGTTCGAAATTGCTGAAATTTTGCAAGAACCTTCATAACCTAACTATACTGACAATTTTCAAGTTTTAATACGATCGGTTAAATAATGTTGGAGATTCGAGCATTCTTGTGTGAGTTCAGTAGATGGGTGAACGTTGCCTCGATAACTTTCGAACGAAAGGAGATAGGGACTTGCAATTTTCAGGGAAGGTTGCGTATCCGAAAGGGAGAGTTGAGTTCAATTTTGGGCAAAATCGGTCTAACGGTTTCCGAGTTATACCCATCTGGAATATTGTTTCCTTGATAACTCAAAAAATAAATATTCGATCGAATTGAAGTTTGGTAATTAGTAGTAGAAAATCAACATAAAGACGTGTTTAAAATTTTGTGAGAACCGTACCCCTAGAAAATTTGAAAAAAACGACGAGAAAAAAAATTTTAAGAACCGTACCCCTAGAAAATTTCAAAAAAATCACGAAAAAAATTGGTTCAAGCACTGACGTGAAGTCAGAAGCTTTTGCGCGTATGTTCTATTGTCCATTCTTCTGTATTGGACACCCTTAATCGAATTTACCATGGTAAATTCGATTAAGGGTGTCCAATACAGAAGAATGGACAATAGAACATACGCGCAAAAGCTTCTGACTTCACGTCAGTGCTTGAACCAATTTTTTCTTCCTACTTTTGGCGGTTTGCTCAAAAAATTAGAAAAATAGTAATTTTTATCAAAAACTGTACTTGACGACTTCTACTGGTGAACCGGAGCGAGTTATACAAAAAAACTCTAAGGCAATTTTGAAGAGCATGAAATTCCTCACAAGGTCCATCAAACCCATTTGCAATATTGCAAAAGCCGGGTAAGCATTAAAAATTTGAAAAAAAAAAGATTTTTTTACATGCATTTTAAATGGTAAAACTTTAAATTTGAATTGTAAGTACTTAAAATTAATATTAAGACCTCAAACTTGGTGAGATTTTTTTTTTCTATGTGTACATTAATATTTTGCATGAGCACCGGAAAAAAAAAATTTTGGGGAAATGAATCACCCTAATAGACATATTATTTTCTTCAGTGTTTATTTGTCGGTGTATAAATGATCGAAATTATTTCGTTCATCGGAACTCCCCCGAATGTGAATCCTAGAGCTGTGAAATAAAATAGAAACCAACAAATTAATTCAGAGAATGGAGGGTTCTAAATTCACCCCTTCCGTGTGCGGATTTCATCCCCTCGTAGAGAGAAAACGGCAGCTTCTGAATTCAGATTGGAACTTTCACAATCGCATAATGAATTCAGGCACACGTTCGCATCTTTCAATACATATCGAGTATTTTATTTGTGTATACCTTATAAATATCAATGGGAATTCGAGTACGGCGCTACGCAACCTCTACCTGTGGGAGCGTGCTATACCTGTTAGATTTTGACATATTCAATTACGTTTCAACAATAATGTATTATTATTCAAATATCTGCGGCTTGGATTCGCCCTGAGGCCACTCGAAACGGTTGAATGATGAGTTGTCAATTTATGTCGGATATCTTCATTATTCTTGTGGCTAATTATTTGAAATGTTATTCTTCTATTGATGTCATTTAGTGGAACAATGTGGGTGAAATTACTTTCAACGATGAATTGGAAGTAGCTATAAACAAATCGACATAGGTAGATATTCAAATTAGATATATTCTTATTTTGAAAACTTTTATTATGAAAACTACAAAAGTAAGTACACTCTTGTTCACTACAGTTTTTGTCCTCTGACATATTATGTTTTGGAAACAAAGTTTCCATCTTCGAAGACGAAGCGTTACTAAGATATGCTATCAATTTCTATTCTCAAGTATGGATTAACATTATACCCTTTTTGCGCGTATGTTCTGGGGAACATCGCTTATCATTTTGCCCAAATGTCTGTAACTTTCGAATTTTTATACGAAAATGGTCTCAAACGATTTGGTTCGACTCCCCAATGAAGAATTCGAGGTCAAATTTGATTCTGTCCGGCCGGCCGTCCGGCCGTTGCCACGATAACTTGAGAACGGAAAGAGCTAGCGACTTGAAATTTTCAGAGTAGGTGGCGCATCTCAATAAAACGGACAAGTTCGTTAATGGGCATAATCGGCCCAGTGGTTTCCGAGTAATAATTTTGTTTTCAACCAATATAGATCCGATCGAATTGAAACTTGGTGAATAGTTGTAGAATATAATCCTAAGCACGTTTGTGAAATTTTGTGAGAATCATATCGCTAGAAAATTATTAAAACATTATTAAAATATATTTTTGTTGTCACGATATCCTGAGAACGGAAAAAGATAGCGGCTTGAAAATTTCAGGTTAGGTTGTGCATCTGAATGCGACATTCGAGTTCGTTTATGAGCATAATCAGCTAAACGGTTTCAGAGCTATGGCCGTCTGGAATTTTCTGAAATTTGGTGGTTTTTTGTTCCTCATTAACTCGAAAAATACTGAACCGATTGAATTCAAACATGGTTATTAGTTGTAGAATGCCAACGCGAAAATTTTTGCAAAATTTGGTGAGGATAGCATTTTAGAAAAGTTGTAATAAATCATTAAAAAAAAATTCTATATATCAGTAACTATTCGTTTGAAAATGCTGAAATTTTTCAAGAGCCTTCATAACCTAACTCTACTGCTAAGTTTCAAGTTTTAATACGATCGGTTAAATATTGTTGGAGATTCGAGCATTCTTGTGTGAGTTCAGTAGATGGGTGACCGTTGCCTCGATAACTTTCGAACGAAAGGAGATAGGGACTTGCAATTTTCAGGGTAGGTTGCGTATCCGAAAGGGAGAGTTGAGTTCGTTTTTGGGCATAATCGGTCCAACGGTTTCCGAGTTATACGCACCTGGAATATTATTTCCTTGATAACTCAAAAAATAAATATTCGATCGAATTGAAGCTTGGTAACTAGTAGTAGAAAATCAACATAAAGACGTGTTTAAAATTCTGTAAGAACCGTACCCCTAGAAAATTTGAAAAAAATGACGAAAAAAAAAAATTAAGAACCGTACCCCTAGAAAATTTTAAAAAAATCACGAAAGAAAAATTGGTTCAAGCACTGACGTGAGGTCAGAAGCTTTTGCGCGTATGTTCTATTGTCCATTCTTCTGTATTGGACACCCTTAATCGAATTTACCATGGTAAATTCGTTTAAGGGTGTCCAATACAGAAGAATGGACAATAGAACATACGCGCAAAAGCTTCTGACTTCACGTCAGTGCTTGTTATCTTTATGTTTGTATATATTTTCTGAACAAGTTGATGACTATACCCGTTTCTTTCGGCAATTTAGAAAATCATTTTTTTTTCTTTCTTGAAGTTTCTATTGCTCGGTGGAATATTAAATAACGGGTTGATGAGGAAATGTAAGCTGGCTGTTTTATGTGACCAGGGATCGGTAGCTCCCTGGTCACATAAAACAGCCAGCTTACATGCTCATTTTCACCCAGCTTTCTGATTTATCGAACGCTTTGTATGAAGAATTTGCATTAAAACTTGATGGACACTGTGAAATTTCAAATGAATTTTATTAATTCTTGATACTGGATCTGATTGTGATATTTTCTGTCATAAATTACACTACCGAACACAATATAATCATAATAACGAAAATATTGATTGGAATGTGACATTTTAGTGGTAAACTGCATCGAAAATATTTTTGATAGTATGAAATCAACATTCACACCGAGATTTTTTTATAGTGTATTTCTTGCATACCTTCAGTAATTTCTTCATAGCCCCTCAGAGCTTAAATGTAGTCTTAGGATGTACAAACTACCCTGAAAAATGCAAGCAGCTATATATTTCCGTTCTCAAGTTATCGTGAGATACATAATATTTTTTAATAATTTCTCAAAAATATTCTAGCTATACGATCCTCACGAAATTTCACACACGTCTTTGTGTCGGTATTCTACAACTATTTACCAAGTTTCAATTTTATTTTCAACAGAAATAAAATTAAATTATTAGCGAAATAATTTTTTTTTAAATTTCTTTAATCATTATATCCTCCCATTTGTCCTCCTAGATCTTGTATGGCAAAAATGACCAAACAGAAATAATCTATTGATTTCTCCATCCAATAAGGAGCGGCATAAATACAAGGAATATGTGGGTCTATGCACAACGATCAATTCTCTTGTTCGCTTAATCTAATGCTACAAGATGAACTTGAGATTTGATTATTAGTTATGTGCGATGCAGAACCACTTTATCAAGGCAAATCACTCAAATCGAAGATTTTCGGGCAAATTAATTAATTCCGAAATTTATGGATTTTATATTCATTACTGCATCCTAATCGATAGCCTGAGATGCTTTTTCCTTAATTCTGCACGATTATGCAAGGCTAAATGGGCCATTATCGTATAGATAGTAGCTGATGTAACCACCTTATCTATTTTGTGACATTCGCAAAAAAACCCATTCGACTCTAGAATGTTGATCGACTCAAATCCACATCCTGGTGACTTTCAAGTCAAGACGAGTTATGGGTAGAGTTTTCTGGATAGTTGAAAGTTGATCTCATTGATAGACTGAAGGCGAAAATTTGGCGATATTATAGAAGTGTTAGGCCAGGGAAATCACAATAAATTGGTTCTCATCATGAATACTAATTGGTTGCAACATCTACTGGTGACTTTGGTGTGATAGAAAAGTGCAGATTAATTTTTTGCATCATTGAAAATCAACTGGTATTAAGTTGCCATTAAGAAACAGTGAGGTGGAGATGTCGTACAATTTACGAGCACAATTCTACATGACAAAATGAAATCAAATTCGATATAATGAAAACAATCATTTCATGAAATGGGCAGCCAACTCAAGAGGTCATCAATTCTGAAAAACAAGAAGTATCCGCTTTTGTGGTCTCTCCCACTGCTCAGTACGTAAAGAGACAGAATCTGTTCCCTCATTTTTACGCGCAGGTTCTAGGAAACAGCGTGCTATCATTTTGACTAAATGTGAGTAATTTTCGAATTTTTTGCCGAAAATGGTCTCAAACGATTAGGTTCGACTCACTGATTTAGAATTGAAGTCCAAAATTTTATTTTCAAAAACAATACAGCTCCAATCGAATTACTAACTTGGCAGCTATTTGTAGAATACCAATATAGAGACGTATGTAAAATTTCGTGGGAATTGTATAACTAAAAATTTCTTTCAAATATCATGTTACTTGAGAATGGAAAAAGACTTACAATTTCCAGGGAGGGTTGCGCATCCCAATGCGACATCTAAGTTCGTTAATAGGCTTCATGGGCCAAACGGTTTTAGAGTTACACATTTGATACACATTTGAAATTTTGTTTTTATTTCACCAATAACTCAAAAAATACAGATCCGATCTAATTCAAACATTGTAGTTAGTTTTTAAACTGCCAATGCACAGCTTTTTCTGAAACTTTTCGAGGCTCATGTAACTAGAAAATTATAAAAAAATTATTGAAAAAATTCTGTATCCCAGAAACTATCCGATATCGCTGAAATTTTGCGACAGCTAACTTTCCAGCCAAGTTATAAATTCGAACACTATCTATATTGTTGGAGATCTGAGCAGCCTTGTGTGAATTCAGTAGCTGGATGGGTGACCGTTTCCTCAATAACTTTCGAACGGAAAAAGATTGCAACTTGCAATTTTCAGGGTAGGTTGCGCAATGCGCATGCGATTCGGACAGTAAATTCTTTGTTGGGCATAATCAGCCAAGTGGTTCCGGAGAGTATACCCATCTCAAAATTTGTTGTTATCTCAACTACGAGCCTAGGGTCTACCTAAGAAATTGAGGTGAAATTTCCAAAAGTCCAGGCTAGACATACAGTTATTAGAAGAATCAAATTTGCAGAAATAGTATATTTAAATAAAATTATAAGGATTACAAACGGGTAACTCGAACTCTCTTATAAGGAAGGTACAATTAAATAAGGATAATTCTAATAAAAATGCGGGAAAGCTCTGTGGACTCTGTAGTCAAACTACTAGCGAGTAATTATAGAAACTATGACAAATCCTATCTGCTAAAGTATTGGTTTCTCAGAGTTGGGAATTATATCAATGGATTCTTATGATAGTTCTGCATCATAAAAAATAAAATTCAAAACGTAGGTCTATGACTCACCACATATGTTTTATTTACATACATCAGAAAATCATTGTTAGAGCATTCTATGAAATCATAAAATTACGATTGATTATTGAAATTTTGAATAATCATATCTCCGAAAATAGAGTTGAGAATGATAGCAATGGATTCATATGATGAAACTGCATCTTAAAAAAAAATGAATTAGAAATTTGTAATGTACTGTTGTTACTCCGAAACCAATAACGAACCTAACCGAGATATTTATCTTCCAAATCTACTCTAATAATTTCAACTGTCTAGCTCATTCCGTTCGAGAGCTATCGTGTTAACAGCAGGCCGAATGGCCGGACAGAATCGATTTTGACCACGGATTCTTGATCAGTGAGACCATTTTCAACCCAAACTCTAAAATATCAAACATTTGGGCCATCTGTCTGAGAAACAAGAGTAAGGGACTTGGGCTTTGGCGCTCTTGTTCAAACTTTGACAAATATATCTATATATCTAATACATATCTCCGGAATAATTGGTTTGTCAGAGTTGGGAATGATATCAATGGATTCTTGAGACAGAACTGCATCATAAAAGAAATTAAATAAAAAAAAGCGGGAAAGCCCTGTGGACAGGAGCTTTAGCGCTCCTGTTCAAACTTGGACAAATCATATCTCCGAAAGTATTGAGTTTTCAGAGTTGGGAATGATAGCTATGGATTCCTATGATAGAACTGCATCATAGAAGGAACTAAATTTAAAAAAATCATCAAATTACGATTAATTATTGAAATTTTAACAATCATAACTCACAAAGTATTGGTTTGTTAGAGTTGAGAATGATATCAATGGATTCATATAATGTAACTGCATCTTAAAAAAAATGTTTGAAATTTGTAATGTAAAAAATTTTTTTTTTCTTTACTCCGAAACCTCGGTTATCATCATCGTAGTTTCGGCCAGACAGAATTGATTTTGACCACGGATTCTTGATCAGTGGGTCGAACCAAAACGTATAAGACCATTTTCAGCCAAAAATTCGAAAATTACAGACATTTGGGAAATTGATAAGCACTCTGTTCCGAGGAAAATCTTATCGATGATATGTATGAACACAGATCATGAAATTCATAGATACAAATACAGACCTTAATTTTCAATTACAGCACTCTGCGAAATCATAGAATTACGATTTATTATTGAAGTTTTGAAAAATCATATCTCCGAAAGTGTTAGCTTGTTAGAGTTGAAAATGTGGATTCTTATGATGTAACTGCATCTTAAAATATTATTGAATATGAAAGTTGTACTGTAAAAATATTTTTTCTTGCCATATAACGAACTTAACCGAGATATTTATCTCCCAAACCTACTCCAATAATTTCAACTGTCCATATCATTCCGTTCGAGAGTTATCGTGTTAACAGCCGGTCGGACAAAATCGATTTTGACCTCGGATGCTTGATCAGTAAGTCGAACCAAATCGTTTAAGAGCCTTCTCTTAGAAAAATTCGAAAATTACGGACATTTGGGCAATTTGATAAGCACTCTGTTCCGAGGAACAAGAGCGCTAAAAATGAGGCTGTGGGAATGTGAAATTAATAGATGTATATATACTCCATTCACTTTTATAAAGTCTCTCGGTTGGCCATGATTTAGGTCTATCACGTTTTTGTAACTAAAACATAGGTGGGTTGGCACTGCTGAAATATCGTCAAGGTCAAAACAATTCGCCGAGACGTTGCCAATTTCTACTGTCAACAATCAACATAATCTTCAATCTTAGACAAGATATTATCACAGACTATTATCTTCGAATATAATAAAGAACTCTCTTCTTTGAAATTGAAAATGTCGAAAGTAGTTTTGCAGAAGCAGAGACAACAAGTACTATACAGAACCGAAATCTGCAATAGGAAAACTTCATTCTGATACCTATATTGAACTCTCGAATGAATATTACTAGTTTCCTATCATTATATTTTATTAAGTTATAAGAATGACTCGGGTTTTGTAGTACTACTAGATATATTTTGAAACTGGTGTATTCCAAGTTGTGCAACAAGGTATTTAAATGTCTTCTGTAGGCTAATTTATTGAGAATTTCGAAGAGTGGGGAATTCCATAGGTTCGTCCATTCGTTTAGAAGTTTTCCTGCCGGGTTTATTCTTTTTGGCGCTTTAGTTCCTCGAAACTGAGTGCTTATCAATTTGCCCAAATGTCTGTAATTTTAGAATTTTTCGATGAAAATGGTCTTAAACGATTTGGTTCGACTCACTGATCAAGAATCCGTGGTCCAAATTCATTCTGTTCGGCCGGTCCGGCCGTCCGGCCGTAGGCACGATAACTCTCGAACGGAATGAGCTGGACAGTTGAAATTTTCAGAGTGGGTTTGGGGGATAAATATCTCGGCTAAGTTCGTTATTGGGCAAATTCGGACAGATGGTTTCGGAGTAACAAAAAAAAATTTTTTTTTTTACAAAACAAATTCCGAATTACTTTTTTTTCACTAAGCAGTTTTACCATAAGAATCCATTCATATCATTTTTAACTCTAACAAACTAATACTTTCGGAGATGTGATTTTTCAAAATTTCAATGTAAATCGTATTTCTACGTTTTCACAGAATGATAGAATTATTCTGTGGGTATTCTATGAATTGTTATAATGTCAACTTGTTTCCCTGAGACATGACGTTGTCTCATTGTCATTCATTCCAGCAATCGTATAAATATGAGAATTATAATTACATACTTTTTGTTGGTTGATATTTTCATGCCGATGGTCAATCCATATGATGATGGGAATGGTAATGGTAAGTTAATAATATTGAGTTCAGAATAACTCCACTAAAAACAAAACTGGAATATTGGTGTATTGGAGTGGATTTGAGGAAAGATATATATTATCGTTCATCATAGAATTGAGGAATGAATATCTCGGATGAGTTCGTTGTTGGGTACAATTCGTCTATAGGTTTTGGATTGATAATTTTTGGCACTCTTGTTGAATTTAAATTCTTCTATGATGTTTGAATTCAATTTCTGCTAAGATGAAGTTCTAAATTTAAATAATGAATCGTACTTCTATGTTTTCACATAATGCTATAATTATTCTATCTAAGATTTATTATATGATCTGTGTTCATATTCGTACATGTCATCCTGTTCTGTAAGAGATAGTCAAATTCATTTCAGCTATTTTAATTTGGTTTCTTCCATGGTGCAGTTCTCATTCTCAGATTGCTCATTTAATCTTGATAGATAAACTATTATTTGAATTGAATTTCCTTTATGGTGCAGTTCTATCATAAGAATACATTGATATAATTCCCAACTCTGAGAAACCAATACTTTCGGAGATATAATTTGTCTGTTTGAACTAGAGCGCCAGAAAGCTCCTGTCCACAGGGCTTGAACCCATTTTTTTCAAATGAACTATCACAAAGTAACGGACTACTATATCCATTATTTTTCAATAAAATTCCAACACTGGATTCTTGATTTCCATACAAGAAAATAGCATAATTGAATCTTCCAACAATTTTATATATGTGAAATATTTCCAGTAACAACAGAGGAAACATTTTCTTATACAGTCGCCGGGAATATGGAATTATTGAATTCACATCTTCTCAAATTCATTATTTTTCCGAAGTAAATTCACATTGTGAAAATACGTAAATACTACGACTTCTATGTAGAGAGGACAACGTTGCGTATCTGACAGGAAAATGACTATAACCTAACATTTTCAAAATATACATGGTGAAATGAGTAAAATTTTCATGGCCAACCGGGAGACTTTATAAAAGTGAATGGAGTATAAGTAAGGTATGGATATAATTTTTTAATTCAAATGTTCATTATTTCATGGAATTTGCTGCGATTTAAGTTTATATCTTACTAACCTAGATTCTCGTTAAAATAACAAAAATTAACGAATCATTTTGATGGAAGCTCATTCATAAATATTTCTGCTTGTAATTCAGATTGTTTAATGGATGTGATTATTCGAAAATGCTCTCAAGCTGGAACGCAGGTTGGCAATTTTTGTAGTACGTTGTATTTTAGCATCCCGCGCATTAGATTGAAACCGTTACAACAGCCGAACCAAACACATCCTTGCACCGAGAAGAACCAGTTCTTGTTTCATCTCGACAAAATCGAACATTTGAATCCGGGATAACAGACACATAACATGTTAAATGTTGAATTTAAAAGGTGAACAGATTTGACCTGACTCCATGGGGCATTCATTCCATTTCTCCACGCCATATATGTTGTGTAAAATATAAAAATCGAGAGAGGAGAGACAATGGGCCCTGGCGCGGGACGGTGAACAACAAAGGGGCCCAAATGTGGCCGCTCCACGGCCCGGTGTCAACCGACTAGAAAGACCGAAGGGGTCTCTGCTGCGAGCGTTTGTTTATCTCCGGATCTAGCCAGCGCTGGACGAATTCCGCTGCTGGACCGTTCTATTCAGAGATGGATTAGGAGTTCTCTCGTATTATATTGAGAAAGTTTGGGAATTACTGTGCGATCAACTGTACAGGGTGTGCAGAACTTCAGGATTTGAATGGATGTCCTGTTCAGATTCGTGTGGCCCGACGAGACTAATGTTTACAGACAAAATACAAGATAATAAGAATAGAGAAATTCGTTTTTCGTCGACCTCGCAATGATGACAATGCTTAACATTAATTATGTCACACTTCACTGAAATATGTTTCAAACATTCAATATAAGGTATGTGTATTCACTCTCCATAAAATTAAACAGAAAAATTGGTTCAAGCACTGACGTGAAGTCAGGAGCTTTTGCGCGTATGTTCTATTGT
This sequence comes from Halyzia sedecimguttata, assembly GCA_937662695.2. NCBI lineage: Eukaryota > Metazoa > Arthropoda > Insecta > Coleoptera > Coccinellidae > Halyzia > Halyzia sedecimguttata. Next base: position 98,286,925 of record OW569413.2, on the reverse strand, counting down.
CCATTCTCCTGTATTGGACACTCTTAATCGAATTTACCATGGTGAATTCGATTAAGAGTGTCGAATACAGGTGAATAGACAATAGAATTCACCATGGTAAATTCGATTAAAGGTGTCCAATACAGGAGAATGAACAATAGAACATACGCGCAAAAGCTCCTGACTTCACGTCAGTGCTTGAACCAATTTTTTTTTTCGTGAAGTCAGGATAGAAAGCAATGAGAAAAAAATTAACATATTATTGTCTACCTTCAATTCTTCTTTAGGAAAAGAATACGTAATTATTCTAGAAAAATATTACTGGAATTAATGTCATATTTAAATAATCAAAGTATGAAAAATTATAATTTTAGTTACTAACATATTGAATGAAATTCAATTGAATTCCAGTAATATTCAATTACTTATTCTTAACCAATAAATGCCCATTGATAGATCTAAAGGTTTTGAGGTGGAACATAAAGATATAATCTCATTAGTGATAGAAAAACTGGCCTAAAATTCCTCTCTACCCATCACGAGATTTAATATTGACAAATGAGCCTCTCACCTTACAAGATCAGAAAGCGTGGATAATTTAAAGTTAAGTTTTGAAGCCTTCAGCCAAATTTCAGCGATATCATATTAAAAATAATACATAACCTTTCAAAAGTCCCCTCTCACAAATATACTCCTCTGAAGGCACATGGATCTCTTGAAGAAGTATCGCCTTCTCTATTTCTCAAAGATATTCACTCTTGTTCATAGAAATCCCTTCAATATTTAGTTGCCTCCTCATAAGGAGGATCTCTTTCAAAACAAGGTCTGACCGCTAATGTAAGGATATCATCTCCCATAGATTCGTGATGAAATAACACGATTTTCCCAAGAACATACGCGCAAAAATATGTCATCATGACATTCATGCTTTTGAAGGTTCTCGCAAAAATACGACGATACACATCCAGCTACCGAACACACAAAAGGCTGCTCGGTTCTCCAACAATATGGATCCGATCGTGTTCAAACTTGGAACTCTGCAGTAGAGTTAGGTTCTGAAGGCACTTCCAAAATTTCAGCCATGCCGGACGAATAGTTTATGATATATAGAATTTTTTCAATTATATTCAATAATTTTTTTGAAATTTTCTAGTTATACCATCCTCACGGAATTCCGCAAGAATTTTTGCGTTGGCATTCTACAACTAATAACCATGTTTGAATTATATCGGTTTCGTATTTTTCGAGCTATTGAGGAAATAACAACCGAATTTCAGATGGGTATAATTCCAAAACCGTTTGGCCGATTATACCTATAGACAAATTCAAATGTCGCATTCAGATGCACAACCGAACCTGAAAATTTCAAGCCGCTATCTCCTTCCGTTCTCAGGTTATCGTGTCATAAATAATATTTTTTAATCATTTTCTTAAAATTTTCTAGTGATGCTATTCTCACAAGATTTCACAAACGTGCTTATTTTTAAATTCTACAACTATTCACCAAGTTTAAATTCGATCGGATTTATTTTGGTTGAAAACAAAATTTTTACTCGGAAACCATTGGGCCGATTATACCCATTAACGAGCTTGTCAGTCGTCTTGGGATACGCCAGCTACCCTGAAAATTTCAAGTCGCTAGCTCTCTCCGTTCTCAAGTTATCGTGCAACGGCCGGACGGCACCACAGAATTAAATTTCACATTTGGGCAAAACGATAACGCGATGTTCCCCAGAACATACGCGCAAAAATTAATTATGAATTCTAATAGAGCCACCATCGCCCTGTTAAATATATCTATCTAATTTTTTTCGAAATTGCTCGAAAAAGAACACATAAAGGATTTTTTCGTCGACCTCTATGAAAAGAGACATTTCACGTACTAATTTGCGACCGTAAAATCGACAATTATTGAAGGCAAGTACTTTGCGGACGAAAAAGTACTTTCTCGTCCGCAAAATTACTTTTTCGTCCGCTGTGGTCACTACGAATACAGCATGATACCGTTCCATATAAACATAAGTGTCTGTAAGAATAACTGTCATTGCTGTGGTCACTATGGATACGGTTCAATACGAACATAAGTGTATGTGCCATTTGCTATTGTGAAATTATTGGAGAGATCCTAAATTCATAAAAATATGTGGAGGTCCACGACAAAATGTAATATGAACCTCGGCGAAAAACTTTCTATTGTCTTGCGTGCTTGCTATCCTCGGCACAGCTCCGGATAGCAATTTGCAAACTCGACTTTAATACACAGTTTTTCATCCTTGATACAAATATCGAATGCTGATAATATATTCTTGATGATAAAGTACATATAAAATAAAATTAACCTATAAATAATACTTAAAAATATATATAATAATACCATATTTCGAATTGTAGATCACAGTGATTTTTGGAGTTATGTGGACATGGGCTTTGGCGCTCTTGTCAAACTACTAGCGAGTAATTATTCAAACTTCAAGAAATCATATCTCCGAAAGTATTGGTTTCCCATGGTAGGTTTCACGAAGATTCGTTTAGCTTGATTGTTGATTTAATTCGTAGGTTGCATCAAAAATGAACTGGGAATTGACATAGTATAATCACACTGATTTGCCAATTAAGAGCAGTCAAGGCTTTGTGAAACCCAGCCTCAGAGTTGGGAATGATATCACTGGATTCTTATAACAGAACTGCGTCATAAAAAATTAAATTTAAAACGTAGGTCTATGGCTCACCTCATATGTTGGATTTACATACATCAGCAAATTATAATTAGAGCATTCTATGGAGGAGGTTAGACAGTCAATCTGGTATCAATCTGGCATCAATCTGACATCAATCTTGCCATCAATCGCGACCATCAATCCATCAGTCTAAGCGTATAGAATCTGTTTCCCGTCCATCTGGCATCAATCCATGATTGATGTCAGATTAACCGTATAACCTCCGTCTATGAAATCATAAATTAACGATTAATTATTGAAGTTTTGAAGAATCATACCTCCGAAAGTATTCATCTGTTAGAGTTGAGAATGATTTCAATGGATCTGCATCATAAAAGAAATTAAATTGTAAATTTCTAATTAATTTTTTTTTGTTATCGTGTTAACTGACGGACGGCCGGACGACTGGACAGAATCAATTCTGAGACCATTTTCAGCCAAAAATTAGAAAATTTTAGACATTTCAGAAAATTGATAAGCACTCCGTTCTGAGGAAGAAGAGCGCCAAGAATGATGTCCAAGATATGAAATCAAAATTTCAGTGAATTCATTGAAAACACATTAAAATTGGATATTTACTGTGGTGGATAATGGTGGACATAAAATCTTGAATTTAATAATATAATAAGAATAATTATTTAAAAGATATATAGGCTTAAAACCAGTTCACACTCCAAACGAAAAGTTTTTCGTTCATTATAGAAACAATAAATGTCATGTGTTTATTAGATTAACACTGAGTGTCCTTGAATCATGCCTTTCGAAATTTCCGTATAAATTTTCCAGAGGTATGTTCTAAGTGCTACAACTATCAACAAAATATCTTGAAAGGTTCATCAACTCAATGTTGAATTTCTGCTCAAAGTGACAAAAATATGCTCTATTCGTTATGAGGTGAGTGTTGATGATCATTGATCATGTAATTAGTTATCTCATTCATTGAATGAACACTAGATAAGTATAAGCTACTGATTTCTCGAATCTTATATTATATTATATTATATATTATATTATATTATATATTATATATTATATTATATTATATTATATCTATTATATTATATTTATATATTATTTTTCATTAAGCATCATCGACTGATGGTTTTTAATTGATTATTGAGTTGATTCAAATTGAGTCACTTCTAATGACAGAAGTAGAAGGTTTGAGACTAGTCGCACGCAAGCAATTCTTGATAAAAAATTATGTGGCATTTTCAGTTATTGAAATACAATCGAAAGGACCCTAACGGCTCCGAGTTAAAGAAGAGTTCACAATTTGGAATCAAAAGTCACGTAGACAAAGAAATTGAAGCGTAGTGTGATACAAAGTACCAGTAATTTTGATTTTATTTTTTTATATCTATATACTTTTATTTTCACTATTTTCACACGTTTTAAGCTTTTATGTCATTTAATATTTACATGAAAATTCCGGGCTCCGGCCCTGTAGCTCTCAAAGATGGTCCCGCGTCAATTCAGGTTCCACAACTAGATATAAAAACCGCTAGGTCGACCAAGATTTCTACATTTTATCAAAAATTCATATCTAAAATCTTCAGCAGAGAATTGCCTTGAAAATATATTATTTGCAAGGCCCACTGCCGTAGATGGTAATATTTTCCGTATAAAATCATGTATCTGCTCGACTGCTCGATATATAATGTATTGAATCAGAGAAACAAATTTCTGGTGTTTATAAAACTGATTCTGAACTCTTAATAATAATAATAAAATATAAAATTAATATTAAAAATACACTCATTAAATAATGATTAAAATGATACAAACTGTTTTACATCAGGGTTAAATTGCTAACAGTCTGGTAACTGTTGTGTTGAAATCGCTTGTATAAATTGAAAATTAAGACATCACATTTGTTCAAAAATGAATGAGAATTCTAAAAACATATTGCTTTCGCCAGAGGTGCTTGAAAAAAAACTTAAATTGACACGATTTGACGCTGAAGCAAAATGTGTTTTATTTTTTAAGCGAAAACCATGCGTCGGTCGAAATAAAATCATACAATCAAATTGGCTCAGAAATGATTGTTAATTCCAAAAAGGGGCCATCCATGGATTACGTGAGGAATTTTCAAAGATTTGTTGACTCCCCCTCCTCCCCTGGTGAGATTTCAAAAGATTTTCTTCGACTATCCTTCCCCCCAAAGTCACGTGAGATTTTCCAAAATTTGTGTTGAGGGTGTAAACGTGTTGGATACTTAAAAAAAAACATAATTTGCTTTATAACTTATATTTGAGACTACCAAAGATTATGATTTGAGAATATTTTCGTAATTCAAGATCACAGTGATAAAATTAAATTATATACTTATATAGTTGAGTGAATATAAGGCGCATACAATAAAAACTATATTCAACTTTATATTTTTTCTAGAAACATTTTTTACTTCAATTTAAGTTTAGGTACGCGATATTCGCGATATTTGCCAAAACACCCCTCCCCCTCAAGTGAGATTTTGAAAGATTTAGCTCGATCTCCTCCCCCTCCCTGAAAAGTATGTAAGTCTAGTTTAAGAGAAAATAATGGCGGGCCATTTTTTTCCCGAAAGCATTAAATGCAAAACCCGTACGGAAGCCACTGGCAAAAATTTTATCACTGTTTCTACATCAGAAAATAAATCTTGATGCATTTAAGACATTTAGCCAATTTCATAACGATATCTACAATATTAGCATAGTGGTTATAAAAAATGAGAACTAGATATTATAATTTCGAATTTAAGATTAATTCAATTATTAATTGTATTTTATAATATCATATCAATTAATTTTCCATCTCTTCATACCTGGAATAAATTCGCAAATATGAATAAACACATAACCGATTTATATATAATGTGAATAATATGAACCTGTTCGTGAGACAAATTCATCAAATGCAAAGGAAAAAAACACATCCTAACAAAGTACAGTTAATTCTTTCGGAACCATTCAAGCCAAACCACTAACCCACCAAAGGACTATTTTAATATCGTCGCGTGCTGCTTAAATTTCCATAATTTTGTTAAATAGGCGCCTGAGATGTGTAAGTATTTATATATCAAAAGAATATATAATTTACAGTTGTTATAATCATAAAGTATCTTTATACCTGTACCTTTTTTGTGGACGATTATGTAGCCCCTTGTATTTTGAAATTGTGCTAATGAATTCAGGAGAGCAGAAAGATACGGTGACACCTTTTCATGTTAGGACATCTGTGTAATGAGTCAATAGGTTTCGAAATGGTCAAGAGGTGGTTAACATCAGAATACTATTAGTAAATTTCCTTACGGAATGTAGCCTCGTTTTAATTCTTAATTTTTGTCAGAATATGGAAAATTTCATAGAATAATACAGATCGAGGAAATCATATTCATCTATTTCCCAAATGATACATAACATGCAATTCAAGTTGTTTGGTGAATTTACACAATTCACAATCAAGCTGAAATTTTAAACTTATCATTTACCAAGAAATTATAATTTGATTATAAGATAATTTTAAGTTATAGCTTATTAAATTATCCCATTTTAAGATGATAATATAACCAATTAATTTGGAAACAAGTGAGATTGATTTGAACTATGGAGTTTATTAGCACTACATATTTCTAGAAGTGTCAACTTTGAAATCATTATCCAGTCTTTACCTTTATTCGAGCATAGATTAGGTATCTGTGATTCCAGTTCAGGTGCGGATTGATAAAAAGCAGTTAAACATTTGGAATGTTTGTCAGATTTTATGACTTTCAATGAATAATATCTCGAAAATGGTACATTTTAACAGAATTGATGAAGGATAATTCAATTTTCTAAAATGTCTCAAGATAACCTTTATCTCCTTTATGCTAATTTCTCATAGTTAGTCTATAGGTAGTCTATAACGAGGAAACCAGAGGAAGCAGAAGAAACTGGTAATTGGAGATTATGCGTCGTAGTTATAGAAAAGTGTACTGTGTCTGTAATTTTCCATTTTTTTGGTCGAAAATGGTCTTAAACGATTAGCTTTGACTCACTGATGAAGAATTCTAGGTTAAACCTGATTTTGTCCGGCTGGTCAGCCGTTGCCACGATAACTTTCGAACAGAAAAGGATAGTGACTTGAAATTTTAAAGGTAGGCATCTGATTGCGTCGGTTAAGTTTGTTAATGGGCATAGTCGGCCCAACGGTTTTTCAGTTGTAGTTTTGTTTTCTAACAATACAGATGCGATCGAATTGAAACATGGTAGTTAGTTGAAGAACACCGATAAGTATCACTAAGAAATTCAAAAAATATATTAAAAAATAGAAATGTGTATCATAGGATAACTTGAGAACGGAAGGAGATAGCAACATACAATTTTCAGGGTAGATTGCGACATTTAAGTTTATTAAAAGGCATAATTTGCCGAACGGTTTTGTAGTCATACCTATCTGAAACATTGCTGTTATATCCTCAATGACTCAAAAAATACGATTCCGATACAATGAAAACAAGGTTATTAGTTGTGGAATGCTGATCATTTCACTAGATTTTTTTTAAAAATCATTGAAAAAAAATCTCTTTTTCAGAAACCATATGTCCAATACCACCAAAATTTTGCGATGAACTTTACGTTCAGGATCTATATTTTTGGAGATCCGGCATGGATGGGTGACCGTTGTCACGATAGCGTTCGAAAGGAAGGAGATAGTGAATTGTAATTTTGAGGGTAGGTTGCACATCTGCGAATGGGACATTTGAGTTCTTTGTTGGGCATCATCATCGACCAAATGGTTGTTTGGTCGTTGTATATTAAAATAATACTATGTATCTCTCGAAAACTTGAGAAGGGAAAGAGATATCACCTTTTAATTTTCAGGTAGATTGCGCATTTGAATCTGACCTTTAGGTTCGTTAGGCATAATCGGTAAAACGGACCCAATTCACCCAGTTTAACCTTGTTAGTTACTTGAGGAATACCGACGTGCTAATTATTGATTAACTTACCAAAGTATATATTTCCGTCATCATATGTATTATCCAAGGGCATTATATTATCACCCAAACATTATAATATCCTATAATCTGCATGATTCTACGATAGCTGAGGTTATTTCATCGGTCATTTTGCATTCAATCATGCTTTGTACTGTAATATGACATGTCTCTTATCGGTAGATAAGATGACATGTATGAACACAGATCATAAAATTCATAGATACAAATACGAACGTTAATTTTCGATTACAGCATTCAGTGAAATCATAGAAATACTAGGTATTCATTATAGAAACTTTGAAAAATTATATCTCCGAATGTATCAGCTTGGTAGAGTTGAAATTGATATCAGTGGATTCTTAGGACGAAATTGCATCTTAAAAAAATTAAAGTAGAAATTTGTAATGTAAAAAAAATCTGTTTTCGTAAGTCCGAAACCATAAGGCCGATTTCACCCAATAAAAACTTAACCGAGATATTTATCTCCCAAACCTACTGTGAAAATGTCAACTGTCTATAGCTTCTTCCGTTCGAGAGTTATCGTATTAACGGCAACCCGGACATAATCGATTTTAACTACTGGTTCTTGATCAGTGAGTCCAACGAAATCGTTTAAAATTTTTCATCAAAAAAAATTCGAAAATTAAGGACATTTGGGCAAATTGTTCCGAGGAACAAGATCGCCAAAAACAACCATTCGAACATGGGAATTAAACGAAATCAGCTCTTCACCCACAAATAACTCTTTTCAGAACTTACGAGCCCAGATAAGAACCGTCGAGTCCAATTCCTCCAATTGATCTTGGTCCTCTCCGTTTCGGGACCTTTAAACCCCCCGATTGGGCCAAGAGGGAAGATCCCGTGTTTCACAGGATATACCAGAAATTCCAAACACGTCCGTGTTATATCTCCAACAAGACCTCCCAGATCAATCTACGACATCACCGCGGACTTCGGTCTGGTTTTCCGCCTCAAAGCGACGCCATCCCCGCGTCTTAGCTAACTGTCCAATTTTGTTTCCAGTAGCAGCAGCTAATAAAACGGGTTGACCATGTCGCCGATGATGTGAAATCTTGAGCCCGCGTTTCGTTTTATCTGTTCTAATCTTCTGGACAGCTATGCCGGTCGATTTTTTCAGCTCATGCCAATAACTAATCAATGCCTGTAATTTTCCGGAAATAATTGCGCTGCGACCTCTCAGGCTGTAATTTTATATTTTGTTTGGAGCTACTAGGCACACAAATTGCTAGTCTATAACCATGGAACGGTGGTTAGAATTTTTTGTTCTTTTAGTTTGGTATCAATTTTGAAACAAGACCATGTATCATATAATTAGTATCGAACTGGTTTTTCAATCGGGCAATTACATAATTCATTATTTTTCGGCTATGATAAAGAGGTTATATTCCCACTACATCTCGGCAGAGCGTTTCATTGTGAGAAATTGTTGGATATTTTTTTAACTTATAATTTTTTGGACTCATGTAGCGGAAAATGTATGTTACTACGCTAAAAATTTGCAGGCTGCCATACAATTAGATGATTGAGTTTCTATTCAGACCATCGAATTGATTTATTCCATCAAAAATAAGATGTATTTATTTTTGATGAAACTGAATATAATTCGTTTATCGTTGATATTGTTTTTTTACTGTTTGTTAGACATTGTTCTATACAGGGTGATTCGCGAAGAACATTCGTTAGAATATTTCAAAGAAAGACTCGAGATGAACAAATGAATTTTTTTCAGTTAAACCTTCTTGGGAGAGATGAATTCTTGGAAAAAATTTCGGATCCGGTCGACTTCTAATTTCACTGGAACAATATATATTCTTTTTTTGGAAATGATAACAACTTTCGTTTTTTAAAAATAATACCCAGTTTTTTCATTGATAATCAGATTACCCATTGAATTCTAAATTGTTTTAATGTATCACTAACATATTGTACTCAGAACATTCGTGTGAAATCTCAAAAACCCCTTTAAATATTCTCAAATAGGACTTCATTCCAATGTTAATAACTTGAAGAGTTTTGCATGAAAATGCCTAATTTTCTAGCTTCTATCAGAAGATATACCAATGCTTCTCCCTCATTAATTAAAAATTCAATTGAACATACAGGGTCTTTCTATTCCAATGTCAAAGTTAGTCATGACAAAAACCTCAAAACCCATTTTTTCCAAAGAAAACCAATTTTTCAATTGGTCAGCTGGAATCTACGTAATCTACGTGGAAAAGTGGGAGAACCCTGTGGACAGAAGCTTTGGCGGTCTTGTTCAAACTTTGACAAATTATATCTCTGAAAGTATTGCTTCCTCAGAGTTGGGAATGATATCAATGGAATCTTATGATAGAACTGCATCATAAAATAAAATGAATTAAATAGGAATCCGTTGATATCATTACCAACTCGGAGAAACCAATACTTTCGGAGTTATGATTTGTCAAAGCTTAAACAAGAGTGCAAAAGCTCCTGTCCGCAGGACTTTCCCACTTTTTCAATTTGTCTTCTGTGCATTAATGCTCAAGAATTTTCGTAATTTAAATCAAAACGTGGGTCTATTACTCATCTCATGTTGGATTTATATACATCAGGAAAGTATAATTATGTACAGTATTCTATGATATCATATAGAATAGAGAATAATTATTGAAGTTATATATATATACATATCGCCCAAAGTATTAGGTTGTTAGAGTTGAGAATGACATCAATGGATTCTTATGATGAAACTGCATCTTATAAAAAATTGAATTTAAAATTTATAATGTAAAAAAAAAATTGTTTTTTGTTAGTCTGATTCTTGCCCTATAGCGAACTTAACTGAGATATTTATCTCCTAAACCTACTCTAAAAATTTCAACTGTCTTGCTCATTCCGTTCGAGAGTTATCGTGTTAAGGCCGGACGAACGGCCGGCCAGATGGTCAGACAGAATCGATTTTGACCATAGGTTCTTGATCAGTGAGTCGAACCAAATCGTTTAAGACCATTTTCAGCCAAAAATTCTAAAATTACAGACATTTGGGCAAATTGAAAGGTATGCACTCTTCCGAGGAACAAGAACGCCAAAAAGCGTTGACGTTTTCGGAGTAACGAAAAAAAAGTTTTTTTACATCACAAATTTTAAATTGATTTTTTTTAAGATGCTGTTTTACCGTAGGAATCCACTGATATAATTTTCAACTATAACAAGCTAATCCTTTCGAAGATATGATGTTTCAAAATTTCAATAATACAACGTACTTTAATGTTTTCACAGAATGCGAATTCTATCTGTCTGTGTTCTATCTGTTTTCACTGTTCATACATGTCATCTTATCTAGCTATGAGAGACATGTCAAATTTATTTCTGTTCTAGGAAAAAAAGTGTGATTGAATGCAAAAGGACCAATTATAGGATATTATAATTTTTTTGCTGGTATACCCCTATCCTATATGCCCTTGGATAATCCATATGGTGATGCAAATATATACTTTGATAAGTTAATCAAATTGGGTACAGAATATCTCCAGTGAAAACAAAACTGGAATATTGAATTCAAACTTACATTATATGAGTTTTGAAATCACAATTCAAAGCAATCAATCTTGAAAACTATTTTAGAATTCGTTGAGAATTCACATAGTCCGCTAACATGAGTAATTAGAACCAGAGACTCATATCCAAGGTCTTACCCATAACCCATCCTTAGGACAAAGGCATCTTGGTCCACTAAACAAACATAGGATGTGATGGATGAGTTCTCTCTTCTCTTTCATTCCATTGAAGTTGTACCACTTCCAGATTTCAATACGCTTTATCATTGGCTCAAGCCAGTTCCTCTCCTACAGTTCCTTTTAAATACTTTACTGATTTCTACCGAAACTTCCGGGCAACATTCAACCAGTAATTTCATGCCATTTTCAGCATATCACCTGATCCTGACATAAATTATATTCCTCCCAAAAATAGATATATTTTGGCATGTACCTTCCGAGATTCTTGGGATGTAGTGTAATCATACTGTGATACGATTGAAGATTTGACAAGAATGGGGTTGCGGAGGTAGCAAAGGGATGTCCTTTGTGACTTCGAACCAGGGGTTGTTTGTATAAAGGATCGTGCAGAGAGGAAGGAATCAGGTCATCCGAAAATTGCGTATGATGTGGGAAAACCGTTATGGTGTGAAATATTTCTAAATTGGATGGGCTGAAAGTGAACTTCTACCTAACATTATCTTCGGCAATACTGCTGTACCTACAGTGCCGTCAACAAAAATCAGAAGATTCTCATTGGAAACTCTCTGAATATTGAACTGCCATAATATTACAAGAATATATCCATAAAGCAATCATAACTAAGAAGTATCCATTGAAAAATGCATTCCATTCCACGTTTGATTTCCTATAGTAGTTATCTGCATGCCAAAAATGAATTTTTTGTTATATTTAGTTCAAAGGTGAATTCCTGTTTTTTAAATTTGTTTGTTTGAGATATTATATTCATATATTTTATTTACATATTGTGTAGTGCTGCTGGACTCTTATTATATGTTGTCTCAATTGTGCTAAAACTTACTTCAATTGTGAATGAGCAAAATGTTGTAAATTTAAATCAAAGAAAAATTATATACAATTTACACTAATTTATTTAATATTGTGACGCGTTTCGTCGACACAGCAACTTCATCAGACTACATCATACTAAATTCTTAACAAGTAATGATCTCCCTATACCTAGATGACATGGACACAGAATCTTATTTAGAACTAATTACATGAGAGACTTATTTAAAACAAATTACATGATAGACCTATTTAAAACTAATTACATAATATTACACTGCCAGTTCTTTGTACACATTTACAATAATTCATTCCTAACGCTTTTATGAATTGATACTCTATTTGAATAGATTGAGTAACAGTGAAAAATTCAGATGTAATTGTTCATTAACTGAATTACCCGTATGTTTTTCTCTATTTATTTCCACCATTTCCCAATAATTGAGTTGCGCACCTTCATTCAACTTGTATAGAATTTTGAAATCCGGGTTAAACTTATGTCCTTATTCTGTTAATAAATTATTCGAATAATTTGAATTAATTTTGCTGTTTTTGTAGCTGTGATAATGTTCCTTTATTCTTATGCCAAAATTTCTACCAGTTTTTCCTATATATGATTTATAACACCCCCCGCAAATTCTTATACTTATACGTATTAAAATATGGAATAATATACAGGGTATTCTGCTAAAGAAAACATGTTTCCATCATGACTCGTTGAGTGATCCTGTAGACTTAATTTTCCTTTATTGTAATATATTTAAAAAACTCTGCAATTTTTTTTATGCTAATATTTTTCTCCAGCGACCCTATACATATCAGCGACCCTGTATATAGTCTGATATCATAGAAAGTTTGCATTGTGATGGTAAATTATTGTTGTCATCTTGTGCGACATGAATTTTTTCCGATTGAAGATTCGTCAGTCCGTACCGCCAACCTATAAAAGTAATCCTAGTTTTGTCATGACGTACGATCACTACATTTGGACATTGTCTACTCGATCCTAATGTCACATCTAACCTCAGGCATGAAAAAAAAATCGCAAACACAAAGCGATGCGTTCAAGATAGGAAAGAACGTATACCTTCACCTTGAAGTGCTGTCGATTGATTTCCTTTTCACGTGTTTCCATCTGTCCTCAGTACGGACACGTGCTTCCTTGTGAAGACGATGTTTCCACTGTGTCATCTAATTTGCAATTGAATGCCGGAGTACTCCTTAAGTTGGTTGATATATAAATGAAGTGATCAATGGATTCTGGTTTTCGAACAATGAGCCCAAGACCGGTCGACAATTTGACAGCGTGCATTTCAATGCTGCTATTGATTGGTTAAAAAGAGGGAACATCTTGTTTGGTCTCCGAAGTTATGTATGGTTCTGCGGGACATGTCGTTATTCTGATGAATAAAAACATCTTGGATCCACAAAATGTGGAAAACAATAACTCAGGAATTTGAGATCTTCTCATATCTAATGGCATCACATGGCACAAACAAAATATTCATTTTCTATTAAAAAATTGGTTCAAGCACTGACATGAAGGCAGGAGCTTTTGCGCGTATGTTCTAGTGTCCATTCTCCTGTATTGTACTCTTTTAATCGAATTTACCATGGTGAATTCTATTGTCTGTTCTCCTGTATTGGACACTCTTAATCGAATTTACCATGGTGAATTCGATCAAGGCTGTCCAATACAGGAGAATAGACAATATAATTTACCATGGTAAATTCGAATTAAGAGTGTCCAATACAGGAGAATGGACAACATAATTTACCATGGCAAATTCGATTAAGGGTGTCCAATACAGAAGAATGGACAATAGAACGTACGCGCAAACGCTTCTGACTTCACGTCAGTGCTTGAACCAATTTTTTTAATTCGAAACCTACACTGTGAACAAACAACATACGAACAAAATATTATAAGAATGTGCCAGGTGGTTAATAAGATATAATAAATTTAAAAATTGGAAAAATTAATAAATCACCCTGGACCTTGGTTATAAAGATCGATAGACCCATAAAATAAAGACTATTTGGAAACACCTCAGTGCCCTCTGTCTACCCTTAATCTATGAGCATTTCCACATGAATCACCCTGTATATTACACTATTGAAATACGGTGTTCCTCGTAATGACAAAAAAAAATTACCAACACCATCCCGAGCACCACTGCAACTCACAAAATCCAGAAAAGCATGAATGAGCACCCTATCGGATTTCCTGTGTCATATTCCCGAAACACCCCGTATTTCGGATCCACTTCCGGGTACGACTCGAATCCCGCACACTTTCGGTTTTCGGTAACATTGCGGGCATTAAAGAGGAGATTATTGTTAAATTTTTACGTGCTATTGTCGAATACATTGTTATAAAAACCGACTAAACGTCGATTTTGAGAGCAATTACTGTGGTCCGACGCAGCTGCCTGCTATGTTAGGCCATCAAAATAGGGTGAAACGGAAAAAAGCCGAGATTTCAATGAAAATATAAAGTTACGAATATGGCATAATATAAATAGGGGTTGCTTCGGTGCCTCCCTGCATATAACTTATGTTTCAAATAAATTCACTTGATACCCTTCGAATGGAAATTGATGGTATTTGGTAGATTTCTGATAACAAAAAACTGCAGCTTTTGCTGTTATGATTTTCAGTGTTTATATATTTTTTGCGCATTTGTTCTGGGGAACATCACGTTATCATTTTGCCCAAATGTCTGTAACGTTCGAATTTTTTTACGAAAATGGTCTCAAACGATTTGGTTCGACTCCCCAATGAAGAATTCGAGGCCAAATTTGATTATGTCCGGCCGTTGCCACGATAACTTGAGAACGGAAAGAGCTAGCGACTTGAAATTTTCAGGGTAGGTGGCGCATCCCAATACGACGGACAAGTTCGTTAATGGACATAATCGGCCCAATGGTTTCCGAGTAATAATTTTGTTTTCAACTAATATAAATCCGATCGAATTGAAACTTGGTGAGTAGTTGCAGAATATGAAGCTAAGCACGTTTCTGAAATTTTGTAGAATCGTATCGCTAGAAAATTAATAAAAAATCATAAAAAAATATTTTTGTTGTCATGATAACCTGAGAACGGAAAGAGCTAGCGGCTTGAAGTTTTCAGGTTAGGTTGTGTATCTGAATGCGACATTTGAGTTTGTTTATAAGCATAATTGGCCGAACGGTTTTAGAGTTATAGCCATCTGAAATTTGGTTGTTTTTTTCTGCTCATTAACACGAAAAATACTAAACCGATTGAATTGAAACATGGTCATCAGTTGTAGAATGCCAACGTGAAAATTCTTGCAACATTTCGTGAGGATAGTATTTGTAGAAAATTTTTGAGAAATCATTGAAAAAAAAAAAAAAAGGAGATAGATACTTGCAATTTTCAGGGTAGGTTGCGTATCCCAATGGGAGAGCTAAGTTCGTTTTTGGGCATAATAGGTTTAACGGTTTCCGAGTTATACCCGCCTGAAATATTATTTCCTCGATAACTCAAAAAATAAGGATTCGATCGAATTGAAGCTTGGTAACTAGTAGTAGAAAATCAACTTAAAGACGTGTTTGAAATTTTGTAAGAACCGTACCACTAGAAAATTTGAAAATAATGACGAAAAAAAAAATTTTTGTAAGAACACTACCTACCCCTAGAAAATTTCAAAAAAATTACAAACGAAAAAATTGCTTCAAGCACTGACGTGAAGTCAGGAGCTTTTACGCGTATATTCTATTGTCCATTCTCCATTGACCAATACTGGAGAATGGACAATAGAACATACGCGCAAATGCTCCTGACTTCACGTCAGTGCTTGAACCAATTTTTAGTTTGAGATCCAGTATTATGAGAATTCTCTCTCAATTTACTTCAATCGTAATATTTTGTGCAGGAGAACATTTTGTGGGACATCTTTGTATCAATCGAAAATTTCGTATGTTAATAGAGTCAGTAAATGGAGTTGTTAATCTTACCATATGTATAATACCTAAAACAACAAAGGATACGGTTTTTCTTCAATTTAAACAAAGATTGATTACCAATGCGGTAGAGCGGTGTGGCTTTGCCAACGGAGGTGACTTTGCCGAACTGCCTAACAGGTATTATAAGTTTCATTTTATTTTTGTAAAGTTGGCTATATGTTACAGACAGCACGAATGGGAACTGTAAACCACGGTATATCTCTAATGGTTGCGATGGTCGCAGTCGTCTGTCGTGCGTTGTATTGAGTGCTACGCTGTGTTATGTAAGTGGATAAGTTTTTAACATGTTTATAAATGCGAAATACTAAGGGTTGTGTAGAAAATATGACAAGCGGTACATTAAAATATATTTTGTAGCTTACTTTACATGTATGTACGGTCACGTAAAAAAAACTGAAAGCATTTGGTTGAGAGTGTTTTTATATTTCGGGAAATTTTTCTATTGTTGCACTTTGGCAGGGGACTTTGCCACATACTAAAATTTATTTTATTTTATTTTTAGGCACAGTTATGGGTCGTCAATACAAAAAGAAGTTGGGTGCAAGGAAATATCGTAATTGTACAGAGGAAACACTTCACCGATAGTAGCGGTCCCTGCTAAGGACATTATGTTGTAGAAGTTATAGAAACAGATGATGATGGGATTGTAGTAAAATATTTGAGGAAAAAGAAAAATGGATTTGTCTATCCCAATATTCCCAATGTTGAGGACACATCATACGTCAAGGAAATGGATGTTGTCAAAACATTGGAAAAACCAACCTCTTCCAGGGGACATTATGAATTGTATAGAGACTTTTGGTCGTATAATATTAATTATCTTGGATTTTTTGGACGCGTTTGGAAATTATTCTAGTTTATTTGATCTCACAGAGCCATTTTTAAGTTTATATATTGTTTATTTACAAAGAGACTGATTATTTGTAGTTTATATAGAATAATATATTTTATTTTCGTATAATTTGTAGTTTTATTCGCCTCTAATAGCAACCTTGTCTTTGATATATTAAAAAAAAATTTTTTTGTGCAAAGACTTCATAAAATTGTCGACAAACGGATTTTAAAGGCATTGGCGAACTCGCACCGATGTGCGGGAGACATTGCCAAATTTTTTAAAATAAAAAAAAATGTTGTGCACCTTTTCTTATGTTTCTAACAACAGCAGTATATAGCTTAAATGTTGAAATTATATATAGTTTACAAAGGAGTCATTTTACTCAAAATAAAAAAGTTACAATAAGAAAACTATGAAAAGTAGTGCAAAGTCACACCGCTCTACGATGTATCACATTTATCAGAGTGAATCAAATGCCTATCCAATAGCTTCATCTGCAATATCTAGCTGAACGAAGTGATCACATTAACTGATACAGTTTCAGGGCTTTGTTCGCTGATCCGTTCTCTGTATTTCAGAGAAATATAACTGGTTAATCTGACACATTAACGCTTGTCAATCCACGATTTAGGATACCGTTCAACAGCTGCCCTAATGATGTGATTTCTGAGGGGTAGAAAAAACACGATAAGATTCGAGATTGTTTGTCTGCAATATTATGGAAGTGGATCGTTGTCAGTTATATTAAGATGGGTTTCGTACGATCTCGTTTCTACAATTTTCTGTGTGGTAAAATCGTTAATAATTTATATTGCTAATTTTATAATCTTAGCTGCAAGATATCGAGGTATTTCCATGTAGTTCATGTAGATTGTTCGGAAGAATAAATATTATCATAAAAATTGGTTTAAGCCCTGTGGACAGGAGCTTTGGCGCTCTTGTTCAATCTTTGACAAATCATATCTCCGAAATTATTGTTCTCTGGGAAATATATAAATGGATTCTTACGATAGAACTGCATCATGAAATAAATCAAATTCAAATAGACCGATTCGGCCCAATAACGAACTTATCCGAGATATTCATTCCTCAAATCTACTCTGAAAATTATATTATATCAATTAAACTTAGACAATATTGCAGTTTTGTTTTTACTGGAGATATTCTGAAACCAATTTGATTATGTATCTTACCAAAGAATATATTTCCATCATCATATGGATTATCTACGGGCACTATAATATCACTTTAAAATTATAATATCATATTATCCTCATAATTCTACGATAGCTGAGGTTATTTCATTGGTCAATTTGCATTCAAACTTTGTTTTCCAGAACAGGGGGTGTATTTTATATCAAGATTAACGAACCAGAAATAATTTTGTCATTTATCTCTCATTGAAAAATAACATGACATGTAAGAACACAGATCAAATCACAATTCATAGATAGAATAACTAAGTACAGCATTCTGTGAAAACATAGAAGTACGATTCATTATTGAAATTTCGAAAAATCAAATCTCCGAAAGTGTTAGCTTGTCAGCGTTGAAAATGATATTAATAGATTTTCATGGTAAAATTGCATCTTAAAAAAAATTTAATTTAAAATTTGTAATGTAAAAATTTTTTTTTTCGTTACTCCGAAACCATCAAGCCAAGTTTGCCCAAAAACAATATTATAGAAGACATTCATCTCCCAAACCTACTCTGAAAATTTCAACTACCTAGCTCATTATGTTCGAGAGTTATTGTAGAAACAAAATTTTAAATTAAAACATTTTTTTTGACACTTTACGGCAACCCGTTCAATACAAACCTTCGCATACATATGAAGGTCTTCATTCTACAATTTGATGCTAAATTTCAGATAGATCGATGATCGATTTCGGAAATATTCATTAAAAATATTTTTAATAAACCATAACTCCGAAACCACTTAGTGGATTTCGCCCGTTAACGCATTTATCCGAGATACTTACTCTCCAAACCTACCCTGCAAAAATCAATTCTCTAACTCCTTTCGTTCGAGAGTTATCGTGTTAACGGGTGGACGGACGGCCGGCCGGACAGAATCGATTCCGATCACGGATTCTTAATCAGTGAGTCGAACCAAATCGTTTAAGACCATTTTCAGCCAAAAATTCGAAAATAATAGGCATTTGGGCAAATTGATGAGCACTCTATTCCGAGGAACAAGAGCGCCAAAAAGACCGACTGTGAAAATATATAACTAAGTACAACAATGAACTGAACAGAGAGAAACAAGCTAACAATTAAACATAATTTTGTACGCACAATGTGGAATGAACAATAAACTATTTTTTCGTCGACCTCTATGAAAAGGGACATTTAACGTACTAATTTGGGGCCGAAAAATCGACCATTATCGAGAGCAGGTACTTTGCGGACGAGAAAGTACTTTTTCGTCCGCAAAATTACTTTCTCGTCCGCTGTGGTCACTATGAATACGACATGATACGGTTCATTACAAACATAAGTTTCTGTAAGAATAACTGTCACTGACGTGGTCACTATGGGTACGGTTTAATTCAAACATAAGTGTATGTGTCATTTGCTATTGTGAAATTATTTAAGAGGTCCAAAATTCATTAAAATAGGTGGAGGTCGACGAAAAAATGGAATATGCACCTCAGCAAAAAACTGTCTATTGTCTCGCCTGAGTCGAACCAAATCTTTTGAGACCATTTTTTTTTTTTAGCAAAAAATTCGATAATTACAGATATTTGATTGATATTTGTTCCGAGGAAGAAAAGTGGCAGTAATAATTTGGAAACACTTAATATACATTTTCTCTGCCTCCAAAATGCAAAAAAGAAAGTTTTTCGCAGTCGGTAGGATTCGAACCTACGCTCCCAGAGGGAATCTGATTTCTAGTCAGACGCCTTAACCGCTCGGCCACGACTGCTTATTAAAGTTGAGGACTTTCACATTGAACTTTCGACAAATTGCCGTGATTATTAACTTATTCATTGAAATTAGTTGAAATGACTCTTGTAAAAATATTTTTCTTTAGTGGTTGGTTTCATTAAATCAAATAAGTTCAATAAAAGTAATAAACTTTTAATACCAATTTCGAAATAATATACTATGTACTTATGGATATCTTGAACCCTCGAAATGAACCTTGAAGGATTCCAATCTTCAAATTCAGTAAAAATTTTACGCAGTCGGTAGGATTCGAACCTACGCTCCCAGAGGGAATCTGATTTCTAGTCAGACGCCTTAACCGCTCGGCCACGACTGCCTGTGTGATGCAAATATAATTATGGCTATCTAACGGTTTAAACTGGCTGAAATGATTCAGAACCTGCTAATTATATTACCTGCTAAGGAAATGTGGACCATGGAGTTGAACCAGATTCATTGAATACGTGTGGCATTCCAATTAGATGATTGGATTGATGATATCTACAAAATACTTGATACTCAACAGTGGATTCAGGTACTTAATACTATAGAAATACAGACGAAAATCTTAGTTAAATCAAAAATCGTGAGATGCGGATTCAGAGATTCACAGGTCCGTGTTTATTATAAATTAAACATTCCAAATATTCAATGGTTCTTAAAATCTTGATACGAAGCGTGCCATTATTGCCAATAACTTGTTCGGAAGAATGTTCATTATGTATGTTCATGTAGATTCTAAAAAAAATTCCCTTCTGGAAAATTTGACGTAAAGGGTGTTTTACAAGATATGGAATACAGAAAATATTTTCTCTGTCCGTACCTGCGCTATCCACAAGTCATTATGAGCGAATATTAGGCATCTTCTTCCCTGAAATTTTCATGAAGATCAGCCAAATATTTGGGGGGAAACACATTAAAAATTGCATGAATAAAACGAAGGTGACTGGTGGTGGGGGGTCCAACTGCTTTGAAGATTTTGCCAACTCCGTTCAATATTGGGAAGATCTCACCCTTAGGCCCGTCCCTGGTAATGCATATTGGTTATTCCGTCCATAGAACTGCCCATTAGCAAAAAAGTCAGAAGCACAAACATCAAAACATGTTTTCCGAACTTCAAAATTATTCACTTCTATTATTAAAAGAAAAGGGCAAACTGCGTACTCACATATTGACGTTGCTAAATTCAATAGAAATAAAAGCTTTTTAAAATGCCGCTCGAAAGTGAGAATCAGCTCAAATTGGTACCAGATGGTTTGTTTTATAACATACTCCAGTCGGCAAAACTGAAACACCCAGAGAGCTACCCGCTTTGGAATAATGCTATATTATGATAGATATTATTTTTTGCCGGCTACACACATTGTGCCGAAAACTACTGAATATTGAATTTACGGCAACAGGGATGTATATCAGGGTACATGGTATTATTCCACGGTATCCTGTCCCTATTATCTGCCTGCCTTGCATTTATCCGGTCAGTCGGTTAAATTTCTTCACATTTTATTACAATTTTGTCGGAAATATTCCAACTCCATTGAAATGTTTCCAACTGCTTCGAAATTTTTTTCAACTCTTTCGAAATATTTTCTACCCACTCTGACCATTTTTATCTGATTTACAGCAGTTTGAATAAATGCACAAAACTTCTAAGGCTATCCCAAGGCCTATTTTGGTCGAAAATGTTGAAAGTTCTTAGAATAACTCATAATTTCGCACCTCGGAAAAGCAATAACATCCCATCATTTTCCCTCAATTTCAACCCAAGCTGACCATTTGTATCTAATTTACAGCAGTTTGAATAAATGCACAAAACTTCTAAGGCCCATTTAGGTCGAATATGTTAAAAGTTCTTAGAATGACTCCCTATTTCGCACATCGGAAAAACAATTACTAACTATTATTTTTTGCTGGCTACACACATTGTGCCGAAAACTACTGATACTGAATATTGAATTTATACGGAAACAGGAATGTGTACAAGGGTACATGATGTTATTCCATGTTATCCCGTTTCTGTTATCTGCCGACTTTGAATTTATCCGGTTATCGGTCTAATTTCTTCACATTTTATAAAAATTCTTTCGGAAATATTCGAACTCCATTGAAGTTTTTCCAACTACTTCGAAATCTTTCCAACTGTGTTGAGAATTTGCCAACTTCGTTCAACGTTGGGAGGGATCAACCCTCCCCCATCTCCCCTCCTTAGGCCCGTGCCTGATGAAGATCCATGCAGGCGTTTGACTTATGTCGATTAAAACTTCTTGATAAAATACATAAAACATCTCTTCAACGAATATAGTTAGAACATATTTCGAACACTGATTTAAACTCACCAAAATGTCCTGCCCTGCACTGAAAGCCTGTATAATCATTCGTGAAACACCGTGTATAGTTTTGAGGATTAATAGTCAGTGAAACTTATTTATAATCCAATTAAGGATCACATTCAATCTCTCGAGTACTATGCGTTCCTACAGTTCGTGTAGACTGTTTACAAAGTATGCTCGGAAAACTTAGTTTTGTATTAACTGCCTGCTTGAGTGGAAAATGAACAGTAGTCCGGTCAAATTAGACCAAAAAATAAGAGTAAAGTTACATAAATTCCCACCAAGCTGAAAATCAGTAAGATTGTTTAAAATATCATTAAAAATAAAATTTGAAAGTTCCCCATCTTTCCCCTGTAAGGAAAAAATTTTATTCAAGGTCAAAGGTCAACAAAATGAGTTTTTCGCGATTTTCAACAAAACGGTGAGTTTTATCATAGAAATACCTCAGACAAAAATTGTAGATCATAAAATTATCTACAAAAAATTTATTAATAATTTTTTCTCTACGAGCCACCGTTTTTGAGATATAACGATTTAAAAAGTTGTGATCGTCATAATATGCATGAGTACGCTACGCATGTAGACATCTCTATAGTTCTATATGAAGAAGAACAAGAAGAATGAGAACAAGAAGAACAAGAACTAGAAAATCAAGAAGAAGAACAAGAAGAAGATTTTGAGAGTTACGACTCGGACGATTAAATTTCACTACTTTTTTTTAACTTAAATTGCTTTTATCTTTTCAATCTCTGCTAAAATCCATTATTTTTCAATAGTTTCAAATTAAACAGGATCAAAACTGGCCCGTTAGTTCAGTCAATCTGGCAAAAATTGAATCGTTCCGATGCAAAAAATACCTAGTGGCTGAATCTTTGTTAATAGTTGGAGAATGATGTTAGAAAAGGGTTTATTGGGTCGGCCACGTTGGGCCGTGATGCGTGTTTTGAAAAACTCAAAAAAATTTTGAAATGTATTTATCTCGTGATCTATGCATTTCACAGAAAAATTTATTCAAGAAAAAATGTAGAGGACATCGATATCTACAATTAATCTCATTGGTGCTATGCCGTACAACAAAAAATGCACGCAGTAGGTGGCGCTAAAGTTCCAAAATAAGAGTTTTTCCACTTTTTTGCTATTAAATTTTCTTTTTTCAACTATATTGTAAATGTAAATGTTGTTCCTTTTGATATTACGAACACCTTTTATTTAAACATTTTTTACATACAACTTACCGTTTTGAAGCTACAGCTTGGCGAAGTTTGAAAATTCCATTACAACGATTTCACAAAGTATGAGGACAGCTGTGGTGCATATAACTCACATAGCAACTCACATAGCAACTGAAAATGTAGGTACATTCCTTAGCAGCACTGCGATGTTAACGCAGCGCTGTATTACACTATAACTTTCGAACGGTAAGTTGTATGTAAAAAATGTTTAAATAAAAGTTGTTCGTAATATTAAAAGGAACAACATTTTCATTTACAATATAGTTGAAAAAAGAAAATTTAATAGCAAAAAAGTGGAAAAACTCTTATTTTGGAACTTTAGCGCCACCTACTGCGTGCATTTTTTGTTGTACGGCAGAGCGCCATTAAGATTAATTGTAGATATCGATGTCCTCTACATTTTTTCTTGAATAAATTTTTCTGTGAAATGCATAGATCACGAGATAAATGCATTTCAAATTTTTTTTGAGTTTTTCAAAACACGCATCACGGTCCAACGTGGCCGACCCAATAAACCCTTTTCTAACATCATTCTCCAACCATTAACAAAGATTCAGCCACTAGGTATTTTTTGTACCGTCGAAATGCCAGATTGACTGAACTACGTGGAATAGTGCTGGGGAAACCACGTTAAACAAAACGCGCTGAGTACACTACCTCATAGGTGGCGAGGAAACGTGTGCATATTATGACGATTACAACTTTTACAACTATTTGAATCGTTATATCTCAAAAACGGTGGCTCGTAGAGAAAAAAGTATTAACAATTTTTTTGTAGATAGTTTGGTGATCTACAATTTTTGTCTAAGGAATTTTTATGATAAAACTTACCGTTTTGCTGAACATCACGAAAAAATCATTTTTTGACCTTTGACCTTGAATAAAATTTTTTCTTTACAGGGGAAAGATGGGGAACTTTCAAATTTTGTTCTAAATGATATTTTAAACAATCTTACCGATTTTCAGCTTGGTGGGAATTTAGGTAACTTCGAATGTCTAAATCGACCGGACTACAGTATTTAGTTCGGAGACCCAACACTTTGGGAGGACTCCACCCACATCAACTTTCATTAATCCGTCAAGGCATCAATAGGATCATCATTTCATTTTATAATTCCAAAGAATCTCGACTTATATCAAGTAAGAGCAATAAAAAAACGAGTTGAAAAGGTGGAGAAGGAAGTTTCTTTCAATATTCGAAGCTACAATTGCGTTTGGCACTTTTGTGTTAGCGCCTCGGTCCAAAGACTGAATGAAATAAAAGGACGACTTCCTGGGTGGGTTGGGGGTACCACAAAGCGAGAACGTGCGTTCAAGCTCTCTACCGAGATTCTCCATTGTACAGTAGAAAGATGGTGCAGTCTGATATATCACAATGGGAAATCGAAAAACGTAATATGGGGATGCATTACGACATGTGTTGGGTGAGAAATTTCGGATGGTAGCTGTCGAATAGATTTTGATTGAAAATATTACCGTTTTTGGCGCTCTTGTTCATCGGAACAGAGTGCTTATAAATTTGCCCAAATGTCTGTAATTTTCGAATTTTTCGATGAAAATGGTCTTAAACGTTTTGGTTTGACTCACTGATCAAGAATCCGTGGTAAAAATCGATTCTTTCCAGCCGTTAACACGATAACTCTCGAACGGAATGAGCTAGACAGTTGAAATTTTCAGAGTAGGTTTGGGAGATAAATATCTCGAATAATTTCGTTATTGGGCAAAATCGGTCTGGTGGTTTACATTACAAATTTCAAATTCAATTTTTTTTGAGATGCAGTTTCATCATAAGAATCCACTAATATCATTCTCAACTCTAACAAACTAATACTTCCGGGGATATGATTTTTCAAACTTGCAATAATTAATCGTAATTTTATGATTTCACAGAATGCCCTAATTTTAATTTGCTGATGTTCTCACATATGAGGTGACCTTGGTTTTGAATTAAATTTTTCATGATGCAGTTCTATCATAAAAATCCGTTGATAACATTCCCAACTCTAAGAAACCAATACTTTTATAGATATGATTTTTCAAAGTTTGAATAATTACTCGCTAGATGTTTGATAAGAGCACCAGAGTCCCGGTCCTCAGAGCTTTTTCACTTTTTATTATAATTGTTTAATGATTTTTGGCGCTCTAGTTCCTCGGAACTGAGTGCTTATCAATTTGCCCAAATGTCTGTAATTTTCGAATATTTCGATGAAAATGACCTTAAACGATTTGGTTCGACTCACTGATCAAGAATCCGTGGTCGAAATTCATTCTGTCCGGCCGGTCCGGCCGGCCGGCCGGCCGGCCGTAGGCACGATAACTCTCGAACGGAATGAGCTAGAGAGTTGAAATTTTCAGAGTAGGTTTGGGGGATGAATATCTCGGCTAAGTTCGTTATTGGGCAAAATCGGACAAATGGTTTCGGAGTAACAAAAAAAAAATTTTTTTTTTACGAAACAAATTCCAAATTAAATTTTTTTTAATAAAAAGTTTTTTCATGAGAATCCAATCATATCATTTTTAACTCTAACAAGCTAATACTTTCGGAGATATGATTTTTCAAAATTTCAATAATAAATCGTATTTCAACGTTGTCACAGAATAATATTATTCTATGTATGAATATGAATTGTCATAATGTCAAATGATGTTCCTGAGACTAATAAATCATAGTATATCTTGTCTATGCTAATCAATCGAAGAATTGTGAGCGAAGTGAGAAAAATCTCAGATATGATTTTTCAAAATTTCAATAATAAATCGTATTTCAACGTTGTCACAGAATGATATTATTCTATGTATGAATATGAATTGTCATAATGTCAAATGATGTTCCATGTTCCTGAGACTAATCAATCGAAGAATTGTGAGCGAAGTGAGTTAAATCTCAGTTGTTTGCTCCGATATTAGTTTTTCTCAGAAAATTCTTACATTTCGGAACTGAACATGAAGTAAGAGATCTGAGAGTAGTGAGACTGCTTTTCATCCATAGACATAGATATAACTCTCGAACGGATAATGAGGTAGGTAGTTGAAATTTTCAGAGTAGTTTAGGGAGATGAATATCTCGGTTAAGTTCGTTATTGGGCAAAATTGGCCAGATTTAATTTGATTTCTTCCATGGTGCTTTTCTCATTCTCATGATTGCTCATTTAATCTTGATAAATAAACTATTATTTGAATTGAATTTCCTTTAGGATGCAGTTCTATTATATGAATACATTGATATAATTCCCAACTCTGAGAAACCAATACTTTCGGAGATATAATTTGTCTGTTTGAACTAGAGCGCCAGAAAGCTCCTGTCCACAGGGCTTGAACCCATTTATTTGATATTATGTTCAATTTCACAATCAGTGTCAGTAATTATAAACACTATAAAAGTAACTAATTATAAGCCAATCTATCTAAGTTCATCTTTCAAAATTATATTCCAAGACATCCTGGGTAGGTATCATTTTATAGGGATGCATTTTATTTTGTTTTAATATGTTTAGAATCGATGTATGGCTGACTACTCGATATATGCCCAAGCTCGCGAAACTGCTTCTCTATTTTACTTATTGTCCCTTGGGGTTATAAACGACAAATTCGGATATTTATCATGAAAATAGGGACTTACTTCTTTTTGTGTTCGGGTGATATCTCCGTAAGCAATAATTTGTAAAATTGTTATTTTGTGCATCTCTGTTAATCGAACCATTATTCAAAATTGAAGTAAATGAAAAACACAAATTAGACAATTTATATACTACTATCTTGAAAACACAATGTTATGTTTTTTTTTTCATTTCATATCTCGAAGGCAAATAAGTTTAGTTTGGGAATATTCGAGGGAATATCATTATGAATTTCAGTAATCACATGATTTTATTTTTTTTATATTCTGAGTTTTGCAATAAGCGTGAAAGTGATAACACTTTTGAATAGAGAATGACACGACCTTTCAAACGATGTATCACAAGCCCATACTTGCTAATTGTAAAATAGGGGGTTGTACCTGTCTTTGGAAGGGGTTTGAATGTTTGAAGGTAGGGTTCGCCTGTTTACGAGGAATGGCAATTTAAGATTTGAATTTGACGATTTTCCAGATTTTCCATAAATATGTACAGTAACCAAGAACATGAATTTATTCTATTTTGCTTTTCCACATGTTATGAATGATAAGATGTATAGTGGCTTATGTCAAAAAGTGTGAACATTTTTCAACAACAAGACTTCATGGCAGTGTTTTATCGAAATTTTTCAACTGTATCCAGGTATAGCGACCAATTCGACTGAATTATGAGGTGAGGCACATGTGTCTCTGCGTGTGTAGTTTTATCTCGGCAAACAATACGATTTATCTACCTGATATCCCAAAGATCCTGTATCATTTTTACTGGTTCATAGTCGTCCTCCAACCTTCTTGGGTATCGAACACAATGGTCTTCGTTATTTCACCATACAATACAATTATTAAATAGAAACATCTTGGTCGGTTTTGTAAAAAATCCCAAGGGCATATTTCTCGATGGAATTCCCAAAATTACAAAATTGGAAGTTTTCCCCAGCGAGAAAAAAATATTGAAATAGATGAGCTATTCTTACTGATTAGTTTTTGCGCGTATGTTCTGGGGAACATCCCATTGTTATTTTTCCTAAATGTCTGTAATTTTCAAATGTTTGGCCGAAAATGATCTCAAACGATTGGGTTCGACTCCCCGCTGAAGAATCCGAGGTCAAATTTGATTCTGTTCGGCTGGTCGTTGCCACGATAACTTGAGAACGGAAAGAGATAGCGACTTGCGATTTTCAGGGTAGATGGCGCATCCCAATACGACGGCCAATTTCGTTAATGGACTTTCCGAGTAATAATTTTATTTTCAACCAATACAAATCCCATCGAATTGAAACTTGGTTAGTAGTTGTAGAATACGAACATAATGACGTTTGTGGAATTTTGTGCGAATCGTAGCAGTAGAAAATTATAAAAAAATTATTAAAAATGGGTTCAAGCCCTGTGGACAGGAGCTTTCTGGCGCTCTAGTTCAAACAGACAAATTATATCTCCGAAAGTATTGGTTTCTCAGAGTTGGGAATTATATCAATGAATTCATATAATAGAACTGCATCCTAAAGGAAATTCAATTCAAATAATAGTTTATTTATCAAGATTAAATGAGCAATCATGAGAATGAGAAAAGCACCATGGAAGAAATCAAATTAAATCTGGCCAATTTTGCCCAATAACGAACTTAACCGAGATATTCATCTCCCTAAACTACTCTGAAAATTTCAACTACCTACCTCATTCCGTTCGAGAGTTATATCTATGTCTATGGATGAAAAGCAGTCTCACTACTCTCAGATCTCTTACTTCATGTTCAGTTCCGAAATGTAAGAATTTTCTGAGAAAAACTAATATCAGAGCAAACAACTGAGATTTAACTCACTTCGCTCAAAATTCTTCGATTGATTAGTCTCAGGAACATCATTTGACTTTATGACAATTCATATTCATACATAGAATAATATCATTCTGTGACAACGTTGAAATACGATTTATTATTGAAATTTTGAAAAATCATATCTGAGATTTTTCTCACTTCGCTCACAATTCTTCGATTGATTAGTCTCAGGAACATCATTTGACATTATGACAATTCATATTCATACATAGAATAATATTATTCTGTGACAACGTTGAAATACGATTTATTATTGAAATTTTGAAAAATCATATCTCCGAAAGTATTAGCTTGTTAGAGTTAAAAATGATATGATTGGATTCTCATGATAAAACTTTTTATTAAAAAAAATTTAATTTGGAATTTGTTCCGTAAAAAAAAAATTTTTTTTCTGTTACTCCGAAACCATTTGTCCGATTTTGCCCAATAACGAACTTAGCCGAGATATTTATCCCCCAAACCTACTCTGACCATTTTCATCGAAATATTCGAAAATTACAGACATTTGGGCAAATTGATAAGCACTCAGTTCCGAGGAACTAGAGCGCCAAAAATATTATTTATGCCGCGATAATCTGAGAACGGAAAGAGATAGCAACTTGAAATTTTCAGGTTAATTTGTGCATCTGAATGAGACATTTGAGTTTACTTATAGGCGTAATCGGCCAAACGGTTTTGGAATTATACCCATCTGAAATTTGGTTGTTATTTCCTCAATAACTCGAAAAATACGAAACTGATCCAATTAAAACATCACTAAAAAATTGCAAGTCTCAACACGATGGGATCCATATTGTTGGAGATCCGAGCAGCCTTGTCTGTGTTCAGTAGCTGGATGGGTGATCGTTGCCTTGATAGCTTTCGAACGAAAGAAGATAGGGATTTGAAGCTTAGTAACTAGTTGTAGAATATTGACATAAAG
The DNA here is from genome assembly GCA_937662695.2 of Halyzia sedecimguttata. Lineage (NCBI taxonomy): Eukaryota > Metazoa > Arthropoda > Insecta > Coleoptera > Coccinellidae > Halyzia > Halyzia sedecimguttata. The sequence goes on along the minus strand of OW569413.2, from coordinate 98,257,029 downwards.
ATGTGTTTAAAATTTTGTGAGAACCGTACTCCCAGAAAATTTTTAAAACATTAAAAAAAATGGTTCAAGCACTGAGATGAAATCAGGAGCTTTTGCGCTCAGGGCAAATTGGATTCTAATACAGGAGAATGGCAAAAGTTCCTGACTTCATGTCAGTGCTTAAATTTTTTAGTGCTATCATTGTGCATAAATGTCAATGTAATTTTCGACAATTTTCTTCCTAAAATGGTCCCAAACGATTAGACTCGACTCACTGATTCGAATTTTGATTCTGTCCAGCCGGCAACGATAACTTGAGAACGGAAAGATATAGCGACTTGCAGTTTTCAGGGTAGGCTGCGCACCCAAAAGTGACAGTTGAGTTCGTTAATGAGCATTATCGGCCAGATGGTTACGGAGTTAAACCTATCTTAAATTTTGTTGTTATTTCATCAATAACTCAAAGTATACAAATGTAATCCAATTAAATCATGGCAATTTTGGATGGACTAATTTTCGCGAAATCAATTGAATATCTTGTCACTAGAAAAAATATATAAGAAATGCGTTTCATTCAAAAATATTATATCTCAGAAAATATCTGTCAGAATCGATGAAACAGGGGTGGATGGTTCTGACTTTAAGTCAGTACTTTTTAAACATTTCTAAGAATTATGTTTTCTATTCATGAAGAAGGTACTGACCAATTTCAGTTTCCCATGAGAATCTCAACAGGTTTTGGTTGGGTAATAGGCAACAGTTTTTCTCAAATCTGTCATAGCGACTCACTAACAACTTGAAAAAATTTCTCTCCGAGAACTGGTCAATGATAACGGTTGCAGCATTCACCTATATCAGGTTCAATACGGGATCAAGAACTTGTACAATCAGGACGGATCTATGATAAAATAGGGTGTACTTTCCGGTTTAAACAGCTTCCATTCTCCTCTGCTTTTCCTAACGGTCACTTTCTTGAGATGAAAGGTCACTCATCATCCCTAGACTAATCTGGATGAACATCTCGAGTTCTCTGCGACGTTGCCAATTCTACTGACGGATTTCCACAACGTGATAAAGAGTTCATTCGTAAAATATCAGGTCCTATATCATTAAAACTATTTATGTCGAAGAGAAAACGACTGATTTTGTTCCAAGAATCAAAACTCACATGAAATGGTATTCTGGCTGTATGGCACGGTTTTTCATTGAAATAAAATAATTGTTCCTCAGTTACCTTTTATACCTATTCAGTTCAACCGAGGAAGACACTGCATGATGGCCCGTTGATGATTAATCGTGGAAATTTATGTTACATTTTCTGAATTAAGTTAAATGTTACGTCATAGTAAGTACAATGCAGAATGCTACACTATAACTTCAAGAAGATATTCACATGAAACCAAAAAAAAAAAATCATATTCATGTTCAACTTCAAGAAATACCTAAACCTAAAGTCGTTAATACAATCATGAAAATGTGGGAAAGATCTGTGGTCAGGAGATTTGGCGCTCAAACTTTGACAAATCATATCTCCGAAAGTATTGGTTTCTCGGAGTTGAGAATGATATCAATGGTTTCTTATGATAGAACTGCATCATATTTATAATTGCAGAGTTAGAGGAAGAAATATTGTTTAATGCTATACCACACTGAATATGCAAGATACCGTCCGAACACTGAAGCCAAGCAGCGACGGGCGCGGTTAGTACTTGGATGGACCGCGTGGGAACACCACGTGCTGTGATATATTTTCAATTTGGCTTCTGTGCGTCAATTTTCAAGAATTTTCGTTAAATTAAATTCAAAAAGTTGTTTTATGATTCACCTCATGTTGGATTCCAATATATCAGCAAATTATAATTAGAGCATTCTATGGAATCAAGAAGATTTAAGAATTATTATTGAAATTTTGAAAAATCATATCTCCGAAAGTATTAGTTTCTTGGAGTTTAGAATGATATCAATGGATTCTTGTAATGAAACTGCATCGTAAAACAAATTGAATTCAAAATTTGTAATGTAAAGAAATATCTTTTTTTGTTACTCCAATTTTGCCCAATAAGGAGCATAACTGAGATATTTATCTCCCAAACCTACTTTGAAAATTTCAACTGTCTAGCTCATTCCGTTCGAGAGTTATTGTGTCAACGGCCGGCCGGACAGAGGCGATTTTGACCATGGATTCATGATCAGTGAGTCGAACCAAAACATTTGAGACCATTTTCAGCCAAAAATTCGAAAATTAAAGACATTTGGGCAAATTGACAAGCACTCTGTTCTGTAGCATAAGATAATGATTGATGAAGAATTTCCACATGTTTTTTCGATTAATTAAATATAATATCTCTGGAATTATTGTCTTAATTGTCTGAAGTCAGTATTTAATGAACCATCCATGTCAAGAAAAAAAATAGGGGCTTGGAATTTAAAAATATTATCGATGACGTCACTGCTTGAAAACAGAAATTCGTAGAAAAATATGAATTGCAGGAATATGTTCCTTAAGAAACAAATTACTTTGACCTATCAATAATATTTCGATATTCCTGAAAGAAGAGAAAATAAATCCATTATTCCATACTTTTGACGCTCACTGTGTATATGTTTTTTCATTATTTATTGCTTTTGTTTATCCCATTCATTATTGAAGAAGGGTTCTTTACCCGAAACGTCTGCTATATTAATGTGACTGTTATTGGATTAAGAATAAACTCTTGAATCTTCAACTATATTTAATTTCAACGCCATGTATTTTCATAGGAAAATTATTTCAGTGCAAAATGTACGTAGAAACAACTGTTTAATTTCAGGGAGCAATCATTCGATTATAAAGGGTGTCTCAGCAAGAGCTTGAATTTAAAAAATTAAAAAATATATATTTATTCAATATTTTCTTAATATTTTTTTTCTATATGTATGGAGGTAGTGATGACATTTACACATGAAACAAAATATCGGTTAAATGGCCACCGTTGCTCTGTTGGCAGGTATGCACTCTTTTGATGAAATTCTGCAGTACCTACATTTTGCTGCTGCTGGATTTGACGAATTTTACGTGCAATTTCTTCTTTGAGTTCCTCAGTTGTCTCAGTATGGTTCGCATAGACCTTACTTTTCAAAAAACCCCAGAGAAAATAGTCCAAACAAGTTAAATCACAACTTCTTGGCGGCCAGTTTTGGTCTCCGAAACGAGAAATTACTCGACCTGGAAACTTGGTTCGTAACAAAGTCATTGTTTCCCTTGCGGTGTGACAGGTGGCGCCATCCTGTTGAAACCACATCTTATTTTAGTCCATTCCGTCTAATTCTTGCCAAAAAAAGTCTGTCAACATGGACGGTAACGATGACCGTCGACAGTCACGGCGGCACCTTGATCATTTTGAAAATGGGTTTTCACTATTAAAAAACGTTCTTCTGAACTATAACGCACCATTTTCGTAAATGTCTATATTTTAATTAAAAAAAACAACAAATATGACTTACTCGACAATTGACATTCAAAAATGGCGCGCAATTCGAAATTCAACTGAGACACCCTTTATTTGTCACCATCGTTAACAAACACTCTGTATAATAATTTTCACAATTATTCAACACTCTTCATTCCTTCAGTCCAGAACACAGAATATCAAATTGTCGAATCCGATCCTTTCTTTCGGGACAAGAAATCCCAAACAACAAGGCAACACCGCCAGATATCAACTGGGAGAGTGGTCCTGGACCAACGGTCATCCCTGTGGTCCATTGTCCGTTTCCCCCACATATGTGTAGTTTTTGATCTAGGTGGGCAGCTTATGCAAGCTTCTTGTCCTGTCGGCCAACAAACTCAATTCGTTTCTCTCGGAAAACGCGGGTTTCTAGACGGGGGTCCAAACAATGCTGCTGCTATGTCGGATCTTTCACGCATCATATAATATGGACCGAAGAATGCAGAGGATCCGAAGAATTCAAATACGGGTCCGGTTAATAATAACTGGTCCGTTATTTACTGTGACATATCTTGGACGAATTGAAGCTTGAATGGAATAAAAGAGTAATCGAACTGACTTGTTGCGTTCACGTGGTATGTGAGGTCACTTGACCAAACGAAAAATCTCACATGAAATGTGAGATCACGAATACTTTTAGAAATGTCTCGGTACTACCGAAATGTTGACCTTGACGACTAGATTATATGTAATCATTAAAGGATACTTTGGAAGGTTCATCGATCATTCAAAGGTTCTTTCTGGGTTTTCTGGGACTAAAAATATCAAAAACATTCGGAAATATTGAAATTCAAATGGTTACTTCCTCTTAACATCATATACAGTACATCCCAAATTTGCTGTCCCCTAAGGCTATTGCTCCAACCGTTGGAGATATCAACTTTATGTTGAAAATTTATTGGCTACTTTTTCCTGACAAATTCGAAGATGCTTCTAGTTTTTGGCGCTCTTGTTCCGCGGAACAGAGTGCTTATCAATTTGCCCAAATGTCTGTAATTTCCGAATTTTTGGCTGAAAATGGTCTTAAACGATTTGGTTCGACTCACTGATCAAGAATCCGTGGTCGAAATCGATTCTGTCCGTCCGTAGCACTAAATTGTGGAATAAGGACCTTTACGTGCATGCGAAGTTTTGTATTGATCGTGTTGTCGTAAAGTGTAAAAAAAATTTTTTTTTTATTTTTAAATTTTATTTCTACAATAACTGTCGAACAAAATGAGCTATCCAATTGAAATTTTCAGAGTATGTTTGGGAGAAAAATATCTCGGTTAGGTTCGTTATTCGGTAAAATAGGCCAGATGGTTTCGGAGTAACGAAAAAAAAATAATTTTTTTTTAGCTAACAAATTTCAAATTCAATTTTTTCTAAGATGCAGTTTCACCAAAAAATCTATTGATATCATTTTAAACTCTAACAAGCTAGTACTTTCGGAGATATGATTTTTCCAAATTTCAATAATGCATAGTACTTCTATGTTTTTACAGAATGCTATAATTATTCTATTTATTAATTATTATATGATCTGTGTTCATACTCGTTCATGTCATCCTGTTATATAAGAGAGAGCCAAATTCATTTCAGCTATTTTGAATTGATTTCTTCCATGATGCAGTTCGCATTCTCAGATTGCTCATTTAATCTTGATAAATGAACTATTATTTGAATTGAATTTTCTTTATGATGCAGTTCTATCATAAGAATACATTGATATCATTCCCAACTCTGAAAAACCAATACTTTCGGATATTATGCGTCAAAGTTTGACCTAACCTGCTGTCCACCTGGCTAAACCAATTTTTTTTATATATGTTAAACTTTGAAAGTTACAGGATGTATTTGAAATTATTGCGATTTCGGGGATATTGTGTATCTTCATAATCTCTAATGATATTTTCAAGATGAAAACTGTCTTTGATAGTTATTTTTACGTAGAATTCATTGGCGTACACAAACATTTTTTCTGAGTCTTTGTTTTCGAGTTATAACTCAAACTTATAGTTTTTTAATGGGACACCCTATATTTTATCTCACCATTGAATTGCATATTTTTTTCTGATTGAAATAATATTCAACACTTGGCATCTTAAAATAATTTTGATAATTAAAATTTGATTTTCATACTTTGAGGACGATTAATTTTTCAATCAAAGGTGCTTCGACACCTCCTTACTCGAGAGCTTACGAGGGGTCTCCTTGGGGAAGACCTAGGAGGGTCAGTAAAAAATAATATCACTATATCAATATCAGTATCTTTCCTTTGTGCACCCGCAACTCAAAAAATCGATGCGACCAATAAATCGTATAGTATTGCAGTTATTATTCATATTTTTATGCACTATTGATTGTAGGAAGGTATAGAATGAAATTAACCTTTCTACAATCAATATATAAAATACAAATAATAACTGCAATATTATTCGATTTGTAGTATGCTCCTTGTAATAAATTCCAGATAAAGATATCAGGAATTTATTATAAGGGGCATCCTAAAAAATAAAAAATATAACTATACTATAAAATCTTTTATGTGTTCTTTTTCGAACACCTTTGAATTTTTGCGCGTATGTTCTGGGGAACATCGCGTTATCATTTTGCCCAAATGTCTGGACTTTCGAATTTGTTTATGAAAATGGTCTCAAACGATTCGGTTCGACTCCCCAATGAAGAATTTGAGGTCAAATTTGATTCTGTCCGGCCGGCCGTCCGGCCGTTGTCACGATAACTTGAGAAGGAAAGAGCTAGCGACTTGAAATTTTCAGGGTAGGTGGCGCATCTCAATACAACGGACAAGTTCGTTAATGGGCATAATCGGCCCAATGGTTTCCGAGTAATACTTTTGTTTTCAACCAATATAGATCCGATCGAATTGAAACTTGGTGAATAGTTGTAGAATATAAACCTTAACACGTTTGTGAAATTTTGTGAGAATCGTATTGCTAGAAAATTATCAAAAAATTATTAAATAATATTTTGGTGGTCACGATAACCTGAGAACGGAAAGAGATAGCGGCTTGAAGATTTCAGGTTATGTTGTGCATCTGAATGCAACATTTGAGTTTGTCTATAAGCATAATCTGCCAAACGGTTTAAGAGCTATAGCCATCTGAAATTTGGTTGTTTTTTGATCCTCATTAACTCAAAAAATGCAGAACCGATTGAATTCAAGCATGGTTATTAGTTGTAGAATTCTTGCAAAATTTCGTGAGGATAGTATTTGTAGAAAATTTTTAAAAAATCATTGAAAATTTATTTATTTATTTATTTATTTTATTTATTTATTTATTTATTTCGACATTATATTACAACAATATATATCGAATAAACGGGATATCCCCCATTTTACAGTATCAATATGTTGAAATCAACAAAATTAAAACAAAATATGAACATCTAAAGAAACCAAAACAAAATTATAATTTTCTTCAAAATAATGTAAGCAAGCTCCAATATGAGTTAGAGAGAACAACTTTCATGTATTTCTATAAATCTTTCTCACATTGCATTTGAAAGTAGGGAAACTTCAAATCCAAGTTTGCATCCAAGCAATTTGAAACTGCTAAACATCTCCCAGGATAGATGTTTGATGCATAATTCGTCTTGTGTGTTATTGGACGAAAGAGTGGAGTATTACGTGTGAGTCTTCTAGGCACATTAAATGGTATCAACGACAACAAAGCTGGACAATCAACCACAGAATTCAAAATCTTATATAAATAGTGGAGATCAGCCGCGCGACGCCTGATTGACAGCTTCTCAAAACCAAACATATCCAATATTATTGGGTAGCAACCGTCCACTGGAATGTATGATTTGTATGCCAGAAAACGGATGAACCTTCGCTGAATCCCTTCAATACGGTCCACATCACAGGCATAATAAGGAAACCAAATCACTGTTCCATATTCAAGTATTGAACGAACAAAAGAACAGTACAGTTTAAATATGGTGTAAGGACCAAACTCGTTAGAGCTTCGCATAATGAACCCCAACATGCGGCCGGCCCTCGAGCAGATATTGTCGATGTGCTGTTTGAAGTTCAAACGATGATCAAGAGCCACACCAAGATCGTCAACCACGTCAACTCGTTTCAGGGGCGAAACCCCAAGGTGGTAATCATACTTAATGTTAGTGTTCGAGCGGCAGAAGGAGATGACTTTACACTTACCAACATTTAAAGACAGAAAATTCACTTCTGACCAGTCAAGGAATGAATCAATCTGATCTTGAAACTTTTTGGCATCCTCCCAGGTTTTCACAACAGAAAACAATTTCATGTCATCAGCATATAATAAAAACTTAGCTTGAAGAGAAAAAGACACATCGTTTATAAACAAGTTGAAAAGGAGCGGACCAACATGGGAGCCCTGAGGAACCCCGGAAGTAACCTCTATGCTTCTAGAAGAAAAACCCTTATACTTAACTGACTGAGTACGCCCGCACAGAAAACTTCTGAGCCATGATAACATCGATGAGGTAATTCCATAAGCTTCGAGCTTAGCCAGCAATAGATTGAAGTTGACCCTATCAAAGGCTTTTGAGAAGTCCGTGTAGACTGCGTCCACTTGATAATTGGATTCAAACGCACTAACTATATCATTCACATAAAGAATTAAATTTGAAACCGTGGAGCGACCACCTCGGAAGCCATGCTGCTGCTCAATCAGCAATGGTTTGACCTCCCAGGAGAGGAAGGAACAGATCATGCTATCAAACAGCTTTGCAATCGCAGACTGAATCGCAATACCTCTGTAGTTCTCAACGTCATTGACAGATCCACCCTTAAAAATGGGAACTATAAAGCTTCTTTTCCACATTGAAGGGAATTGGCCAGAGTCTAATGATAAATTGAACAAGTTTACTATAGGGATGGTTAGTGTACTTATACATTTTTTAAGGATGAAGGTAGGAATGCCATCTGGACCAGTAGACATGCTTGGTTTGCATTTGTCAATAACCTCATAAACCTCACGAGAAGAAAACCTGCAACGACATACGTCCACTGTGTGATCGAAAACAAACTCAGGAGAGACAACCACCTCTTTACTATAAACATCGGAAAAAAAGTCCGCAAAGAAATTAACAATCCTATTACCCTCACATGAGGTGGTTCCCCGAAATTCCATTGTATTTGGCAAATCCTGACTATTTTTGAATTGAATTGAATTTGAAAAAGAAAATTCTGTATATCAGTAACTATTCGTCTGTAATTTCTGAAATTTTGCAAGAACCTTTAGAACCTAACTGTACTGCCAAGTTTCAAGTTTTAACACGATCGGATAAATATTGTTGGAGATTCGAGCAGCCTTGTGTGAGTTCAGTAGATGGGTGACCGTTGCCTCGATAACTTTCGATTTTCAGGGTAGGTTGCGTATCCAAATGGGAGAGTTGAGTTCGTTTTTGGGCGTAATCGGTCAAACGGTTTCCGAGTTATATCCACCTGGAATATGATTTCCTTGATAACTCAAAAAATAAAGATTCGATCGAATTGAAGCTTGGTAACTAGTAGTAGAAAATCAGCATAAAGAAGTGTTTAAAATTTTGTAAGAACCGCAACCCTAGAAAATTTGAAAAAAATGACGAAAAAAAAATGTTGTAAGAACCGTACCCCTAGAAAATTTCAAAAAAATCACGAGAAAAAAATTTGTTCAAGCACTGACGTGTAGTCAGGAGCTTTTGCGCGTATGTTCTATTGTCCATTCTCCTGTATTGAACACTTAATTCGAATTTACCATGGTAAATTCGAATTAAGAGTGTTAGAGTGATATCGTGAACGTTTAGTTAATTATTTCAGAGTTTGGGAGAAAAAACCGAGAAACTCTTTGATTGACTAAATTATATCCCCTCATACGGGGTGTTTTCGGGACGGGCTAAGTGTCCTCTGTCTATGTATGTAATAAGTACAGTTCATGAGGATTCACCCTGCATATTTTATGATGTTAATAAGAGTTATCATATACTGTTCACTTTTTTCACCCACTCCGAATAAAATCCAAACCTATCCATTCCCATCCACAGCGACTTGGTCCGAAAAGAAATAACACACCGCGAGAGAGCCGGAGCCAGTTTTCGGACCGGACAGGTGCTCACCACCCGCGGGGTGTCTGACGGACGGCTGTGTTTCTAGGCCTGTGAAAAGTCAAAACGGGAGAGGCCGAAGCACCTCTGCCTGTGTCTCGAACATTCCTCGGTTAATTCATCTGTTGTACGATGTTTTATCTCTTAGATCGGCGATATTCGGTAGTGTCTCATAGGTCGATCTGGAAATATATCAAATTTGTTCTGCTTCAGGGGTGCGAAAATCGCCTTTGTACAGGGTGGGACAAGTTGGACACTTTTGAAGGGAAATTCCTATTTCTGTAATAGATAGACGAAAACTGATGGCGGTGTCTGGGGCCAATTTTCATGAGAAAGTCATAGGTGAACACCGCATGTCGTTATCTATCACCCTTACGTAATTACAGGATTTTCGAAATATTCCTGTAACTTTTCATCTGTTGAAAATATTTCATTTCTGAAAAAACATTATTGTTGCTACTTTTTACGAGGAATTCAATGAGGTTAATTAAATTTTCTGGGAACTGATATTTTATCTGATCTAGGCATGAAAATATTTTTTTTAAATGGGACACCCCATATATTTTCGCATATTTCGGTAGGGTTTGAAATTAAAAATATAGCATAGTTCCATAATTTTCTTATTTCATTGCAGATTCAAAAGTTGAACAAAAGTTACGAATTAAATAGAGCTTTTACTGTTTAAAAAAACGTTTGACTATAATTTGCATTATTTAATAAATCATGAGAATGAGAGGTTTCTCCAAGGTACCCCGAACTCAATGTGGAAAAGACAAAAGGACAAAATGAAAAAATTCAAAATAGAATATTCCATCGTTTATTAAATATATTTGAAATTCACCACCCATTCCAATAAAGACTCAGAAACATTATGAATAGCCCTAAAATCATCCTGGAATCTATGTATGGGACAATTATTAACCAAATGATCTATGCTCTCCTCTGGTTCCCCGCATTCCATCTTTAAAAGATGCTGTTGCAACGACCATGACCCGTTCTCGAATGATTCGGAAAATACCACATTTTCCTTGTAAGATCAAACCCCGGAACTCTACTTGAAGGATCAGAAATTAAATCTTTGTTGAATATTGAAATCCATTCAGACCGCCAAACTTCTTTGTCGCTTTAATTAGAATTGAGATAACAGTTGGACCATAAAGGACTTCAATCTGGGAATCTTATTGCCTGGAAGGAGATAATCCGAAAAGAATTCGGAAAAGAATGAAATTCATTACAAGAATTTAAAACAGCAATTTGCCTGCTAATGTGGGATGGGACAATGTTTGAAAGAACTGGTAGCCAATGAATAGGTGTAGATCTAATAGTTCCATTGATGATCCTCATAATAGTTCCATTGATGATCCTCATAGATGAATTCAGCTGTGCATCACTTTTTTGCGCATGAACACTGTTAAACCAGACGGGCAACGATATTCAGCGGCAGAAAAAAACAAGGCTAAGGCTGCCGTACGGCGAGTAGCTTACACCCCATGAAGTACCTTCAGCTAATTTGTGCAGAATATAATTCTTTGTTTTCAACTTCAGACGCAAGTCATCCAAATGAGCTTTAAAATTCAAAGAGAAATCTAGTTTCACTCCTAGGTATTTAGGATTGAAATAATGTCTCAAAGAATCACCGAAAGCTACAGTTCTTTATTTTTAACAATGAAAGATCAGTTTTATTTGGATTTGGACGCAAACACCACTCAAATAGGTAATTTTTCAGAATGTGTAAATCTGCAGATAGATTATTTTTTATACTACGGAAATCAGAATGACGAAATGCAAGGGCAATGTCATCAGCGTATATGAATTTTTCAGAGAAAGTAGCAGGAATATCATACAGATATAAATTGAAAAGGAGAGGTGCTAAAACTGAACCTTGTGGGAGACCATTATTAACATTTTTGAAATTACTACTATTATTATCAACAAAAACACGAAACCTTCTGTCTGTCAACATATTTTCGAGTAGACGAACCATTGTTCCTCATTTATACAGGATAGTCTTTGACCACTGCATTAATTTTAACCAAATATTCCTCTCATCAAATAAAACAGTTTTTTCATTCACCATTTTTCCAGATTCGGCTCAGGTAAAAAGTTACAAGCGTTTAAAGATTTCACAATGTGCTAATACTCTCCAGCATATAAATTATCTATGACATTGTTGGTGGACGAGAATAAGGTATGGTAACGTGGTTTACACCTTGATTCGGGATTCCAACGCTCAGGGACGGATCCATAAGAGTAGTGAAATTTCTGGAGTTTTCCATTTTAAAACATTCAATGAAGAATATCTCGAAAACGGTGCGTTTAAGGAGAAATGATGAAGAATAATATAATGTTCTAAAACGATGGAATATTCTTGAAATTACCCAAGAAAAACTTTTTCTGCTTTCTTTATGCTAATTTCGTTTAGTTTTCTGAATCCACGAGTCCATAATTAGAAATTAGAAGTAGAAAATAACTAATATTTGGAAAATATGTCTCATAGTTATAGGAAACTTCATACCAATATTCATTCCATTCCAAAAAAGGATGTCAAAGCTACAAAATAAAAACTGAATTTTGTTCGAAATTTCTACAGCCTGTATCTTTTTACCTGAGCCGAATCTGGAAAAATGGTAAATGAAAAAAGTGTTTCATTTGATGAGAGGAATCTTTAGTTAAAATTAATGCAGTGGTCAAAGACTCACCCTGTATATTTATTTTAAAAATCAAACCATCTTTCCAAACTGTGTCATATACTGCCGACAAATCCACAAATTCTCTTCCTGTTTTCATGATATTATTGAAACCTTTCTCGATAAAAGTAGTAAGACTAAGAACCTCATCACAACAATTCCACAACAATAAAGTGAAATTTTCTTGTCATTGAAAGTATTATCTAACTCATCGCCTAATTTTTCCTGAAAAATGTATATTCCAATATTCGAGCATTAAATTCTGAAGTTACCATATCAGGGGCGACATAAAGTCTTAATAAGCGAAGAAAAAAGAAGCAGAAAAAGAAAATACTACGAACGTGTCGGTTGCCATCATAACTCTGAATATACTGGTACATGTCGAGACGGAGGCTCTATAGAGATTTGTTCTTTGGCTCTGCTAACATAACGAGCCCTTGTACGGGCGAAACGTGTATAAATTATATTTATACAAATACATAAACTCATGGGCATCTTCTGGTCGTACCTGGCCGCCTGGCGGCCTCTCTCTTACAAGTTTATTAAGAAGTACCTAAACGTCGACAACTGGCCGGCCATAATAAATAAAATATGTATCCCAATTCCGATGTTGATTTAGAAAGGTGTGGGCGGATGATCCTGACAGTGGCGTATGGCATGTGTATGGATAGCATTTACTATTTGTTTGCATACTCGACAAATTTGCATTGATAATTTGTTCAGCCATGAACAATTGGCAAAGTTAAATCACTTTTCATATATTTTATAATCGAACTGTAAAAATGTTTTTCTTCGATCGTGGGAAAAGTGATACTATTTTGACCTGCTTTCTATGCGCAAAGCTCAACATTCCAGAATAGTGGGCAGTTGCTAAGCAATTAGAAAATAACAGTGCGGTAATATTCTTACCGCACTGCTGTAGCGTGAGGTAATGTTTCAAATGGATTATTAGAATAAAATGAAACAAAGTATGGTTTTGATTTTTATATTATTTTAATCAAAAATTGTATATTTCATATTTTATGCATTTTAAGTAATACTATTTTATCTATATCTACTTACTTTCGTCGATAAAAAGATGTCATCTGGGGCCTCTAAAACGAATTTCTGGTTAAAATTTTGGATTTTTTCGGTTTGTATCCTATAGCTTGACGTTTTAAAAATGCTCTCAGTTTTTGATACTGGGCAATATTAATATAATTTTTATTATATTAAGTTTATCGAAGCATGGAATAGTGTGCCCACAACGTCGAAGATTTCATTGTTTTAGCCAATTCTCAGGAAAGGATACACTGTTGTTTTTTCTGCAAAAATCCATGAAGCGTTGGTAACGCAAGTTCATACTTCTCTCTGGATTTCGCCGGAAGTAAATTGAGTGGAGCCGCGTTCGTGGCTTCTACTAGTTCAGGAGGCGTGCAATATTAATCACTATCAGTGTTCATATTTATTAATTCCTTTTTAATTCCTTATAAAATATAACGTATCAAACAAATCCAGCTTGAAAATTATTTTACTTTTGTCATAACAAAGTTATTTCCATGGTTACCACTTCTATATTTCAATATGAACATAGATAAACCTATTCAAACTTACTTGATTACATCTTGAATGAAATATTTTTTAATTAATTTCTTAAATGTAAATCAACGATTGAAGAAAAAATAGTATGTATAATTCGTGGGAAAAGCATATTCCCCAACTCCTGTGTTACCAGACTCGTCGCTACGCTCCTCGTCTGGTAATTATCACAGTCGTTTGGGAATATTATGCTTTTCCCACTAATTATACAATATACTATTCTCTTTTTCACTATCGTAGTGAGTTCATTCCAGCACTAAAAACTGTGATGGAATGAACTCGTTCCCGCATTGTTTCTAGTTATATTTTTCGTTTTGTGATAGTCAGCACTGACATTCGATCCTATCAAATTTCAACACACGTCAATTATGGTCAATATAAGATAATCTGGATAAGGTGAAATAATTGTTGAGAGGATAGGTTTTATTTTCATAAAAAAATAAGGTACTATAGATTCCCTTCTTGCTAATTTTGAATCATTCATGATATTAAGGAACTGTTAAATCTGATCTCCATGCTCTACGTACTATTCGAATTCCGTGATCTGTCAACTTTCGTAACAGTCACACCAACTGCCAAGATACAATACAAAACTCACTAGGATGTATAATACTAATTTTTCATTAAACTTCAACAGTATTTTACAAAACTTGCCTGAAATAGAGAAAATATCGTCTAATACTCGTTGCAGAAGGCAATCCCAACACTCATGCGTACGAAAACTCGCTCCTTCTTCGCTCGTTTTCGAATTTCGCATTCGTGTTTGAATATCAGCCCATTCTGCAACTTGTTTTAGAATATACTATTCCTATATTCTTTAGGAACATTCCAAATCGAACAGTAAAAATGTTTAGACTGGAATTACTGAAAAAACAAATAGATAAGTCAAGATCGAGAAAGTCTTTTAAATAATTTTTTCAATGTTGCACTGGTGTACCTACCTTATTTGCAGAGTTAATGATTAAATACATAAATGGAGGAATTTCGACGATATTCTCAACCAAAAAAAGATTCTAACAATTAAGTGCTAGGGTCAGTCCGTCCCTGGCTGTCTTGAAGACTTATGGAGAAGGTGGTGGAAACAAATCATTACTGATATATCGGCGAAAAAGTGGGAAAGCCCCGTGGACAGGAGCTTTAGCGCTCTTATTCAAACTTCGAGAAATAATATCTCCGAAAGTATTGGTTTCTTTGAGTTGGGAATTATATCATCAATGGATTCAATTTAATTTATTCCATGATGCAATTCTATCGTAAGAATCCATGGATATCATTCCCAACTCTGGGAAACCAAGACTTTCGGAGATATGATTTGTCAAAGTTTCAACAAACGCTGAAGCTCCTGTCCACAGGGCTTTACCACTTTTTCAATTTGGGTTTAGTGCGTCAGTTTTCAAGAATTTTCGTAATTAA
Organism: Halyzia sedecimguttata; assembly: GCA_937662695.2. Taxonomy (NCBI): domain Eukaryota; kingdom Metazoa; phylum Arthropoda; class Insecta; order Coleoptera; family Coccinellidae; genus Halyzia; species Halyzia sedecimguttata. The sequence goes on along the minus strand of OW569413.2, from coordinate 98,241,809 downwards.
ATTCAAAACATAGGTCTATAACACACCTCATGTTGGATTTACATACATAAGCACATTATAATTAGTGTATTCTATGAAATCATATAGAATTGAGAAAAATAATTGAAATTTTGAAAAATCATATCACCGACAGTATGTATTAGTTTGTTAGAGCTGAGAATGATATCAATGCATTCTTATGAGGAAACTGCATCTTAAAATAAATGAGTTTAATGTTTGTAACGTAAAGATTATTTTTTTTGTTACTCCGAAATCACCTGGCCGATTTTGCCCAATAACAAAAAAACCGAGATTTTATCTTCCAAACCTACATAAATGGTGGAATTTGACCATTTCCGACCAAAAAACGTTTTTCACCATTAAGAGCTAGGGATAGTCCTTTCCTGGCGGTCTTGAAGACTTATGGGGAAGGTGGTGGAAACAAATCAAATTCGAAAAATTACCAGAATCGGTTGAGTCGTTCGAAAGTTCATCACAAAAAACTGAATTACGGGAGTACCATTTGGAGGCACATATCTTCACAGGGAGGCGTCGTAGTGTAGTTTATTTACTCCTGAGAAAGAATCACGTAGTGCCGGGACACTCTGTATATAAGTCCCTTATTCATATATGGCGTAATGGATATTTATTTCACCTAAATAATGAGTTTATTCGAGTTTGAAAATAAATATATATATTAGTGAAAAATTAATATATTAATCATGTACGTCTTATTCCTAGATAATGAAATATATACCAAAGTATATATTTCGATCATCATATAAATTATCTAAGGACATATAGGGTAGGAGTATATCACCCAAAAATTATAATATCCTACTATTGGTCATTTTCCATTCAATCATACTTTGTTTTCTAGAACAAAAATTAATTTGACATGTCTCTTATAGTTAGATAATATGACATGCATGAACAGTGAACACAGACAGATATAATTCGCATTGTGTGAAAACATAGAATAACGATGTATTATTGAAATTTTTAAAAATTATGTGGAGAAAGATTGTTAGCATATTCTTGAAATATTTTTGCTTATACAGAGTGTTTAATTTTAGAGAAATATACCAAACTCAGGTTTTTTTTCCCAAAACATCCCATATATTTTTCGATAATTCGATTACTGTCAAGTAATGATGAAACTTCTTCATGAAAACTTTTTAAGAATTCTCTCTTTTTTGAGTTATTCAGAAAAAACGAACTCAATTAACATGAAAAAAATGTGGAAATATCATTAAATCATCAGATAAATAGCAATTTCCTTAATTCCGAAACTTTGCTAATTCGTTTCATATATGTTTTTTAACATCTGCACATACTGGGTGCTGTGAAAGGCGAATAACTCGGACCACCCTGCATAACTAGGAAACCATTGGAAGTAGGAAAAAACGGATATATGGAGGATATGTATCACAGTTATAGGGAACTACAAAGCAACATTCATTATATTCGGAAGAAGCATGTCAAAGCTACTAAATAAAAACATAGTCTTCCATCTTAGACAAGATATTATCACAGACCAATATCTTCGAATAACAAAGAACTGTTCGCTTTGAAATTGAAAATGTCGAAAGTAGTTTTGAGGAAGCGAAGACGAAGTAGCAGGAAGTGCTATACAGAACTAAAATCTGCAATAGGAAAACTTCATTCTGTCTTAGGAGATGTTGGTTGAACTCTCGAATGAAATTACTTAGTTTCCTATCACTATATTTCACTACGGTTTAACAGTGACTCGGGTTTCGTAGTATTACTACATTTTGAAACTGGTGTATTTCAAGTTGTGCAACAAGGTATTTAAATGTCTTCTGTAGGCTTATTTCTTGAGAATTTCGAAAAGTGGGGAACCCCATAGGTACGTCTGTTCGTTTAGAAGTTTTCCTGCCGGGTTATTCAGGTACCTACTTTTATTCTTTTTTCAAATGAACTATCACAAAGTAATGGACTATTCTATCCATTATTTGTCATTAAAATTTAAACACTTAAATTTTTCATTTTCGTACAAGGAAATAGCATAACTGAATCTTCCAACCAGTGTATATACGTGAAATAAAGGGTTTTCCAATAAGAGGTGTTATTTTGAATAGCCCGCTATTTCGGTAGATGTCACTTTTGAAGCTGTCATTTTTTGACATTTGACAAGTAGAAACTATGCCATTAATAAAAATGGAACCATACATGCTTCAAGAATGCATTGAAATTATTAAAATTCACTATAAAAATGGTGAAAATTTGGCACAGACGGTTCGTAAAACTCGAACATTTTTGGGTCGTCGTCAAGCACCTTGTCGGACCGCCATAAAGAAATTGGTGGAAAAATTCGAGCTGTTGGGACAAGTTAGTTATGTGAAGAATAAAACCCGTGCACGTCGCTCAAGAACAGCCGAGAATATTGCTGCTGTAGCCGAAAGTGTTGAAGAAAACTCAGGTTTTTCCATTCCTCGTCGTTCTTTGGAATTAGGATTCCACAAACGTCATTACACCGTATTTTGCATAAAGATTTGGGTCTTAGGGCTTATAAGGTTCAGTTAACAAAGGAGGTCAAGCCGGCAGATCATCAACAACGTCGTGTCTTTGTGGATTGGGTAGTTGAAATGCATGAAAATGATCCGGAATTCCATCGAAACATCATCTTGAATGATGAGGCCCATTTCCACCTCGGTGGCTTTGTCAACAAACAAAATTGTCGGATCAGGGTCTCGTAAAACCCAAGAGTTATTGTTGAAAAGCTTCTCTATCCTCAACGTGGACTGTTTGGTGCGGTTTATGATCCGGCGGAGTAATGGGACCTTATTTTTTCGAAAATGAGGCTGGAGCAACAGTTGAGGTGAATGGATTGCGCTATCGAGAGATGATTAATGATTTTTTATGGCCGGAATTGGATGGCATTGATCTGGACAACGTTTACTTTCAACAAGACGGCGTGCCACACAAGCAACGATACCATCGATCTTTTGCGGGAAAAGTTTGCGGACCGTGTTATCTCTCGAAGAGGTGATCACAATTGGCCACCGAGATCTTGTGATTTAACACCTTGCGACTTCTTCCTTTGGGGCCACGTGAAAGAGAAGGTCTACGCCAATAGCCCAGCGTCGATTCAAGACCTCAAAGATGGAATTCCTGAGGCTATCGAGGACATAGGGCAGCCACTTTGCGATTTGGTTATGGAAAATTTCATAAAAAGGATATGGTCCTGTAAGCGTGATCGTGGTGGTCATTTGCCTGATGTTATTTTCCACTATTAACGGCATAGCTTCTTCTTTATAATCAAATAAACATCTGATCATTTATATTGAAAAATGGCATTTTTCTTTGAATATCAAAATAACACCTCTTATTGGAAAACCCTTCATTTCCAGTAAGAACAGAGGAAACATTTCCTTCAACAGTCGCCAGCTCTTTGGAATTGTTGAACTCGTATAATATCTTCTCAAATTCATTATTTTTCCGAAGTAAGTAGTAGTTATCTGGCAGGAAAATTACTATAACTTATCATTTTCAAAATATACACGGTGTCAGACTTTATAAAAGTGAATGGAGTACTTATATAGGTTCTATTTCTGCAATGTGCTGCAACACTCCCCATCCATATTTCTGCTTCATCTGATACGCCCCTGAAGAACCGTGAAGATGTGCAGACGGATGTGGATGCGGGTGGCTGTCTCCTCTTCACTCTTGGGCCCAGAGCAATGTTTCGTTTCGCGTGGGTCGCACTACAATTATTTCGGGTTTTGAATGGTGTTTATTTGTTCTGCACCACGAAAGGTGCAGCTCGACATCCATGTCTCGAGATGGGTCATTGAAAAAGTTCAAATGTGGGCTCGCCACTCCAATATCGTTGCATATAATGATAATGAAATTTGCATTGTTTCATGACTTATAATCCACGACCCTTTTCGAGACACACGTCTAACTGTAAATGATTCATTCACCAACGCAAAGCTGCCAAATAGTCACGAACTCATTCTTTAAAAGTCTCTGGTGAAAACACGTTGGTTTAAGTTGGTAATGTTCCGGTCTATTCGTAGGAAATGTTGATATCCCTTCTCCCTGTAATAAGTAACACGTATAAAGGGTCCGCCATCTAACCTTTTTTTTTTCAACTAGTGCTTATTTCGTGAATGGTAACACTTAGCTCATGTCTGATTTGACAGATAATTAGTTTTATCTTTCCGCTGAACGAATATGGTTGTGTATACGCTTGAACAATACTGGGAAATATTGACATTACTCTGAAAATCATGGTAATGTTGCAGAATGTGTGCGAAAATTGCGTACGGATTTTGGAAGAAGAGAAGCACCGTCAGCTCCGTCTGTTCGTTTTCTTGTGAAAAAAGTGAAAGAAACTGGCATCCTCATCGATAAACCAAAGTGTGAAAAGCCAAAAACATTGTGAATATTGCTGCTGTGGCAGAAAGTGTGCGTGAAGCGCCATCAACGTCAATTCACCGTCGTTCTCAAGAATTAAACATTTCGGAGACATCATTGAGACGAATTTTGCATAAAGACCTTGGTATGACGCCATACAAAGTCCAATTGGTTCAGGAGTTGAAGCCAACTGACCATCCAATGCGTTTTCGCTTCGCTAAGTGGTCCTGCGATCGACTTACAGAAGATGCCGATTTTGCCAAAAAAATCATCTTTTCAGATGAAGCTGTTTTGATCTTGGCGGGTATGTAAACACGCAGAAATGTCGCATTTGGGACACAGAAAACCCGCACGCATACATTGAAAAGCCGATACACCCGAAACGAGTCACAGTTTGGTGCGGATTTTGGTCCAGAGGCATAATAGGGCCATTTTTCTTTGAAAATGAGCAAGGAGTGGCCGTTACAGTCAATGGCGATCGTTATCGGGCCATGTTGGACGAATTTTTGTTCACAAAAATTGAAGAGGAGGATATTGGCAACATTTGGTTTCAACAAGACGGCGCTACGTGCCACACAGCCGAAGCTACACTCGATGTTTTGCGCCCTGTTTTTGAAGATCGCATTATCAGCCGCAGAGCTGATGTCGTTTGGCCACCTCGGAGCTGCGATTTGACACCATTGGACTATTATTTGTGGGGTGCCGTCAAAGATAAGTGTTACGCCGACAAGCCAGAGATAATTGGCGCTTTAAAGGACAATATTCGTAAAGCCATTGGTGAAATACAGCTGCACACAATCGATAATGTGCTTAAAAATTGGACCGATCGTGTAGGCTACTGCATGGCCAGCCGAGGCAGCCATTTGAATGAAATTATTTTCCATTATTAAGCGGAGGGATTGTACTTTCAAATAAAAAAAGAAATTTGAGAAAATATTCAGTAGTTGTTTTTTATTGCATTTTCAAAAAAAAAAGTTATTTGGCGGACCGTTTATAAGGAAGGGTTGAAGGAATATCCAATATTACGACAAATATTATAGATTCCCAGAAGAATAGGCTATTAATGTGATCTTCCACTGAAAGTTACCTGAATCCTGAATGGCATACATGAGCGAAGCGAATAAGACATAATTTAAATGATGAAGCTATTCATTCATAACCTTAACTCATGTACGTATTTCATTGAGTGCGCTAGGCTCTGATTATATCAGATTTTTTTTCTTTTTGCCGGTCGAGAGGAAAAACCTTTTATAGGCCCGCCCTGAGTGTGAGACTCCAGTTGTTGATTAGTTACTCACTAAAGAAACCTCTCACACGCTCCTTGGAGTGGTTCTTCGTCCTACCCTTACAGTGGCCATTAACAAAAGAGATGAGCTGCAAGCGGCATTCACAATTGATGGGACCTGATGACTCGAAGTGATCTGAGCAACATTGCTTTCTGCATTCTGTGTGCCAATTCCTCGGCATGGCATCTACAGGCAGGAATCATCCGCAACTCTGCCACGTAGTTCGCTCTCATTCCGCCTAGGCATCCTATGATTAGAACGACCGTCCTAACTTTATGCCTTGGGTACATTAGATCCTTGTATTTTCCCTCTTCTGTTCTTCTTTCATCACCACATTATTTTCATCGGGGGAGGAAAATTCGACGACAAACACTTCCTTGAATTCTTTATACAGCAGGACTATATCTGGCTTCATGGCGTGGATCTGCCGAGTTGTTGGAATCGCATAGTTCCAGTAGATGTGAGCTCTATCATTTCCAACAACTACTTCAATCTCCATAGGCACTTATGGTAGCACTTGTTCGTTGTCTATACCATAAACCTCTCTCAGATGGAAGCAGAGAATTCGTAGTGCGGGATTATGTCTTTCCACATATCCTGATGGAGCATGGACTCTGCAAACAGACAGAATGTGCATAATAGTTTCTTGCTGGCTGTGGCATGCTCTGCACGTTGTGGGGGTGTCCACTTTCATGATGTTCTTTTTATACCTTCTGGTATTTATCATCCCATCTTGACAAGCAATAACAAATCCCTCCGTTTTCGACTTGAGCCCAGCGGACTTCAAAAAGGCGAAGAATAATTCTTCCGACAGGCAGATTATTATTATTATACTGATCCTCCCAATTCTTCTAGGGTCGGTTGGTGTGATGTGTGTTCCTGCTAGCTCATTATCGATGTATATACCAGTTATACTGAGCTCCTCCAAGGATCTCCATCCTGAATAGGAAAACTCCTTAGTTCCTGATTTGATGATGAGCTTCCATTAGCTTTGTTAATCGCTATCTCCCTGCGTTCGTGGAAGGTATATTTTTTGTATCAAGCAGTTGGAATGTAGGCTACGATTAATGTTCATCACTCTATGAGTGGATCTGTTGAGCTCGAAAATTTCATTACCTGTCCAGTTAACTACCCTTAAAGAGTAGGTGACTGCCAAGCTGTTCGTACAGTTTGTTTTTCCCAGACAGCTGTGATTTTCATATACCTCGGAGCTTCTTCTTGTAGGATTAAGGCACCTTGATCTGGGTAGTCTCTAGTGCACCTCTTTGTTTCATTGCAAGAAATTTGTATGGTTCTTCATCTTTGAAGTGTCGAATGATTAGTCCCCCGTCTAGTGCGATGTCTTCTCCTACTTCTTCAGTTCTTCCTTTGCTTAGATGAAAAACAGCACATTTGTCCACGTCCTCTCGCATGTTCCTTGGAGTAGTTCTTCGCCCTGCCCTTACAGCGTCCCTTAACAAAAGAGATGAGCTGCAAGCGGCATTCACAGTTGATGGGACCTGATGACTCGAAGTGATCCGTGCAACACTTGCTTCTACATTCTGTACGCTAAATCCTCGGCCAGAGTTTTGCAGGACGGAATAATCTTCAATTCAGTCACGTAGTTCGCTCTCATTCCGCCTAGGCATCATATTATTAGTACGACCATCTTAACCTTATGCCTTGGATACAGGATTCCCAGTTCGAACATTAAATCCTTGCATTTTCCCCCTTCTGTTCTTCTGTCATCAACCACATTATTTTCTGTGGGGGAGGAAAATTCGACGACAAACACTTCTTTGAGTTCTTTGTCCAGCAGGAGTATATCTTGCCTTATGGCGTGGATGTACCGAGTTGTTGGCATCGCATAGTTCCGGTATAAGCGAGCTCTGTCATTTTCAATAAGAGCTTCAATCTCCAAAGGCACATATGGTAGCACTGGTTCGTTGTCTATACCGTAAACCTCTTTCAGATGGAAGTAAAGAATTCGGATTGTCGCATTGTGTCTTTCCACATACCCTGATGGAGCATGGACTCTGCAAGCAGACAGAATGTGCATAATAGTTTCTTGCTGGCTGTGGCATGCTCTGCGCGTTTTGGGGGTGTCTACAGTCATGATGTTCTTTTTATACCATCTGGTATTTATAACCCCATCTTGACAAGCCACAACAAATCCCTCTGTTTCCGACTTGAGTCCATGCAGTGGACTTCTAAAAGGCGAACGATAATTCTTCCGAAAGGCCTTGATCTTTCAAATTCCTGAAGTATATATAGTGCAGGTGTTTACTCATGTCATCTTCGAGTAGTTTCTTCAGTTGTGCCTGTCTTATCTCTCTGTCTACTCTTCTTCGGCCTGTTGGCGAGATAGGTGTTCCCGCTAGCTCATGATCGACGGATATGCCAGTTATACTGAGCTTCTCCAAAGGTCTCTGAAAAGCCCTAAATAGGAAAGCTCCTTCGTTCCTTATTTCATGATTAGCCACCATTTTCAGAAGTTGGTCTTTCCTTCTCAATATCCTTATTGCCATTTCCAACGATTGTAGATGGTGTTGGTATTCTAAACTTTGCAAACTTCTGCCTCACTGCGTTCGTGGAAGGTATATCCTTTGAATAGAGCAGTTAGGATGCAGGCTAAGATTCATTTTCATGGCTTTACGAGATGTAATGCCTAGGTCGACAATTTCCTTCACTGTCCAGTTAACTACACCGAATATGTAGGTGATTATCGGAACTGCTAAGATTTTTCCCGGACAGCTGTGATTTCCATATCTCCCAGAGCCCCTGAGGCATCATTATTATTATTATATGATATCATGAATAAATGAGCAATATGTATATTCAATTTCGAGTTCAATGTGGACTTATTATGAACACTATAACAGTAACTACACTGTTGTCCACTACAGTTTTTCGTCGTCTGACATGAGTTACAGTTAACGCTTCGTCTTTGTAGATGGAAACTTTGTTTCCGAAACATATGTCAGACGACAAAAAATTGTAGTGGACAAGAGTGTAGTTACTTTTATAGTGAGCAATCTGTAATTATTGAACCTCGTTGATTTGTTGTTGCAACTTACACTATAGGTGCATATTTGCAACAACCACTCTACGAGGTACAATAATTGCCAATTGCTCATATATTCGTGATTTTTGGCGCTCTAGTTCCTCGGAACTGAGTGCTTATCAATTTGCCCAAATGTCTGTAATTTTCGAATATTTCGATGAAAATGGTCTTAAACGATTTGGTTCGACTCACTGATCAAGAATCCGTGGTCGAAATTCATTCTGTCCGGCCGGTCCGGCCGGCCGGCCGTAGGCACGATAACTCTCGAACGGAATGAGCTAGACAGTTGAAATTTTCAGAGTAGGTTTCGGGGATAAATATCTCGGCTAAGTTCGTTACTGGGCAAAATCGGACAGAGGGTTTTGGAGTGACAAAACAAAATTTTTTTTACAGAACAAATTCCAAATTAAATTTTTTTCAATAAGCAGTTTTACGATAAGAATCCAATGATATCATTTTTAACTCTAACAAGCTAATACTTTCGGAGATATGATTTTTCAAAATTTCAATGATAAATCGTATTTCACAGAGTGATATAACTATTCTATGTATGAATTGTCATAATGTCAACTCATTTTCCTGAGACATGTCATTATCTAATCAATCGAAGAATTGTGAGCGAAGTGAGAAAAATCTCAGTTGTTTACTCCGAAATTAGTTTTTCTCAGAAACGTCTTACATTTCGGAACGGAACATGAAGTAAGAGATCTGAGAGTAGTGAGACTGCTTTTCATCCATTAACATAGAATGCAAATAGAATGTAAATATTGAAAGAATAATTCTGCAGTTCGAGAGAGGAGAAAATTTGGTGAACGTAGATCAGGAAATTTTTGATCGATTACAAGGTAATTTTTCTCTTCTTTGATACATGTTTTATGAAAAATCTACTATTTGTAGGTACTTTAAACCTGTTTTGGGCAATAATTGTCATACTTGTTGGCGCTCTAGTTCCTAGGAACTGAGTGCTTATCAATTTGCCCAAATGTCTGTAATTTTCGAATTTTTCGATGAAAATGGTCTTAAACGATTTGGTTCGACTCACTGATCAAGAATCCGAGTTCGAAATCGATTCTGTCCGGCCGGCCGTAGGCACGATAACTCTCGAACGAATGGAGTTAGCGGATTGAAATTTACAAGGTGGCTTCGGAGCGTAAATATCTCAGACGAGCTTGTTAATGGGAGAAATCCATCAAGCGGTTTCGGAGTTATGGCTGATTTTAGTAAAAATATTTTTTATGAATATTTCCGAAACCGATCACTTGATCTATCTAAAATTTAGCATCAAATTGTAGAATCATGACCTTTATACGCATGTGAAGTTTTGTATTGACCAGATTACCGCAAAGTGTAAAAAAAAATTTTGAAAATTTAAAAAAAGTTTTTCTACAATAACTCTCGAACGGAATGAGCTAGGTAGTTGAAATTTTCAGAGTAGGTTGGGGAGATGAATATCTCGTTCAAGTTCGTTATTGGGCAAAATTGGCCAGATTTAATTCGATTTCTTCCATGGTGCAGTTCTCATTCTCATATTGCTCATTTAATCTTGATAAATAAACTCTTATTTGAATTGAATTTCCTTTATGATGCAGTTCTATCATAAGAATACATTGATATAATTCCCAACTCTGAGAAACCAATACTTTCGGAGATATAATTTGTCTGTTTGAACTAAAGCTCCTGTCCACAGGGCTTGAACCCATTTTTGAATATGTATCGGCCAACGAATAAATTACTTTATTCTTATATGATGACTTCATTATTGAAGGAAATCATCCCAACGTATGCTTCCAAGGGAGCTCGAAATGTCATATAATGTGACTGTGCGTGGTGAGGCTTTATACCATTAATGTAGCAATGTTTTACCACGGGCAATATCGTAATATCTTCCACGAGCAAAATCGGCTACTTGCTTACGCGATCCGATCGCTTAGTTCAGTTGCTGACTGGATCATCGAATGCAATAGATCACGTCCCTGAACGGAGGAACATTCGAAGTAATTAGCATAAGCCAGACGGCATAATTTCGTCATCAATAATCGAATACGGCCACTCTTGGCGACAGAACACAGCCAGCCGGAGTACGAACACACCAACAACGGACATTTCTCTCAGGACCCATAGAGAGCATGCTTGTGGGACATATTTCACGGGTCGAAGATACGAGCATGACTTCAGTTGTCTTAAGCGTTTTGCACCTCGTGTTCTACGGCGAATAAAAGTGATTTGTCGATGGTTGGATCTCCGATACCTCGGTTTATCAACTTCATGATCTTGTACGTCATTTGCTTGGGTTGAGATGGTTGGTATTATCTAAGGAAAAATGTCGGTCATCTGGTTGTCATAAATAATAATAATAGTATACTGAAGGAATGTTTTTTACGCGCTTGTTCCGCCAGGAAGAGCGTAGTATCATTTTGCCCAGATCTCTGAATTTCTGGAATTTCTTGCCGAAGGTGATCACGTCGTTTCATTTTTCAGGTTAATTTTCGGGTACCTTGGTGAAACTTCTCCGTTTTTGGCACTCCTGTCCCTCGGAACAGAGTGCTCGTCAATTTGCCCAAATATCCGTAATTTTAGAATTTTTGGCTGAAAATGGTCTTGAACGATTTGGTTTGACTTAGGCCGCTCGTACACCAGCACGACGCGACCGCAACGCTACCGCGACGATACTTTTTAACGAGGAAAATGCGTCGCGTCGCCGTATCCTTGGTGTGGGCGCTTCTCTGAATTACCACGTACCGCGACTGCGAACCGACACGAAGTCGCGGTCGCGTTGCGGTCGCGTCGTGCTGGTGTACGAGCGGCCTTACTGATCAAGAATATGTGGTCGAAATCGATTCTGTCCGGCCGGCCGTTAACACGATAACACTCGAACGGAATGAGCTGGACAGTTGAAATTTTCAGAGTAGGTTTGAAGGATAAAAATCTTGGTTGAATTCGTTGAAGGGCAAAATCGGCTTAATGGTTTTGGAGTAACTAAAACAATTTTTTTTTACATTACAACTTTTGAATTCAATCTCTTTTAAGATGTTTTTTTATCATAAGAATTCATTGTTATCATTTTCAACTCTAACAAACTAATACTTTCGGAGATATGATTTTTCAAAATTTCCATTTTACATCGTAAGTTCTATGTATGCACAGAATGTGAAAACCGAATCTGTCTGTGTTCACTGTTCATAAATGTGATTTTATCTAGCTATTAGAGATTGTCAATTCGTAGTTTGAAAATATTTGCTGTTGGAAAACGAGTAGGTACCCGATTCTTGAATTTGTGAATATATACAAGACTGTTTTGAAACCGAAAAAATTATTGACTGATTACATATTGAATAATTCATGTATAAATATTAGGGATGATGTTTCAGAAGATTTAGAATTGGATCATTTTAATTATGTAGTTTATAAAGGCAATAGGAAAGAAGAACATAATGGAATCATCAAAAGAAATTACTATTCTTTGACCACTGAGGTTAATATTACCTTTTACTTCCTTAAGTAGTGAGACATGTTCCTATACACAGTATTTTCATAATGTTGCTAGCAAAAAAATACTGAAATATGGATCTACATTTGTGTATCAAACATTTTTTTCTTGAGATAAGGTCCATAATACAGAAAAGAATGTGTTAGCGGTATGAACTATTAAATTTTAAATTAAGAAAAGAGGATAGTATTTTATTAATATATTTTAAACTATCAAAATAATTTGTTCGTAAGCCTCTACCTTCTCAAATTTCAGGAATAAATGGACAATCTGCTATGATTGTCTCCAGCCTTGCTATAGACATTTCGATGATACTTTCGAGATGTGAAAAATATGCACCGATTGTAAATTGCAACAACCCATTCCACGAGGTTGAATATTTGCAGATTGCTCATTTAATCTTGATAAATAAATTTAATGACAATTTTTGAATGATACGGTTCAATGATACGGTTCAATAGGAACATAAGTGTATGTGAGAATAACTGTCATTTGATATTGTGAAATTAATTAACTGGTCCGAAATTGATAAAACTATGTAGAGGTGGACGAAAAAATGTAATAGGAAATTCGGCGAAAAACTGTCTCTTGTATAGCCTGCCCTCGGCTCCGCCTCAGATAGCAATTTGCAGGCACGACAATGAAAGACAGTTTTTACTCCTTGGTACATAAATAACTATGATGCGACTACTATACTATGTTTTTAATTGCATAAGACCTTTTTATTAACATTTTTATTAGGTTTAGTACAAAGAGTATATATATTTTTAACAATCCCGCATTCTTGCGGATCCGCGGGTTTGAAGGCGTTTATCCCGCGTGTTTGCGGGATTGTTGTTTTGGTGCGGGATTGGATTCCCTAACTGGGAGGAACCTCTTTTGTCATTTCTGTTCACGGAGGAACGGCTTATCAATAGATTTCTTGGTTTTACATACCTGAGGTATGTAAGTATGTGTACTTGATGGATTTCTATTATAAAATTCCCATGTTGCTCATACCGTCTGTCTTTGTGTGCCGACAAAATCAAATATTTCGACGTGCACCTGTCGACGTGAAAAAATGTTGCCGATTCTCTACATAGAGATATTTTATTCTAACCAACCTTTTATTCACTGCCCAATCCCCACCACCCATAGGCGAAGCTGTTTTCGCCTTGAAATGTCTTTAATTACTGTCAGATACGAAGACAGTTTCATTTTCATTCCATACCTCAGTGGCCTTCACATTGACTTTCGTTTTTAGGCCTTCCGATGGTGGAGATCTGCAAATCTAGATTTCAACAATATGAACACGGCCACGTAATATTTATCTGATCTCCTTGCGATTTGCATTGATTTATTGCACCGGTGATTCAGCCTGTTACGTTTTTAATCGTGACGATACACGTAGTGCAAGTTTATGAGACAGGAATTGCGATTTTATACTTTATATAAATACGTCGTGGTGACATTGAAATCAATGGAATTTGTGAAGGTGGGTTCTCATGTTTATTGTTTCGAGAAACAGGATACTGTATCATCCCATCCATGTAGTTACATCATTAGAAATGAACGATCAAACTCCTACCTATCGTGCCTACATTGCCTTTGTATGTACAGGGTGAGTCTTTAAATTGTGTATTGATTTTAACCGTAGATTCCTCTCATAAAATAAAACATGTTTTTCATTTACCATTTTTCCAGGTTCGAACATTCAATGAGGTGAACTGTGGTAATTGCGAATAACTAAAAAACATTTAGGCAAAATGATAGCACGATGCTCCCCAGAACATACGCGCAAAAATAATACATAACCTTTCAAGAGTTCCCTCTCACAAATATACTCCTCTGTAGCCAAATGGATCTCTTGAAGTTTTTGTATTTTTCTAGTTATTGAGGAAATAACATCCAAATTTCAGATGGGTACAACTCCAAAACCGTTTGGCCGATTATAGCTATAAACAAATTCAAATGTTGAATTCAGATGCGCAAACTAACCTGAATATTTCAAGCCGCTATCTCTTTCCGTTCTCAGGTTATCTTGACATAAATAAAAATTTTAATAATTTTTTTAAAAATTTCTGGCGATACGATTCTCACGAAATTTTGCGGACGTCCTTAGGTTTGTATCCTAAAACTACTTACCAAGTTTTAATCCGATCGGCTCTGTATTTGTTTAAAACAATTACCACTCGGAAACCGTTGGGCCGATTATGCCCATTAACGAACTTGTCCGTTGTATTGGTATGCGCCACCTAGCCTGAAAATTTCAAGTCGCTACCTCTTTCTAATATATAGAGTTTTTTCCATTATTTTCAAAGATTTTTTTTAAAATTTTCTAGTGATGCGATCGCGTTGGGATGTTACAACTAATAACCTTGTTCGAATTATATCGGTTTTGTATTCTTCGAGTTATTGAGGAAATAACAACCAAATTTCAGATGGGTACAACTCGAAAACCGTTTGGCCGATTATAGCTATAAACAAATTCAAATGTCGAATTCAGATGCGCAAACTAACCTGAATATTTCAAGCCGCTATCTCTTTCCGTTCTCAGGTTATCTTGACATAAATAATATTTTTTAATAATTTTTCAAAAAATTTCTGGCAATACGATTCTCACAAAATTTTGCGTACGTCCTTAGGTTTGTATTCTTAAACTACTCACCAAGTTTTAATCCGATCGGTTTTGTATTTCTTTAAAACAAAATTACCACTCAGAAACCATTGGGCCTATATTATGCCCAAACGAACTTGTCCGTTGTATTGGGATGCGCCACCTACCCTGAAAATTTCAAGTCGCTATCTCTTTCCGTTCTAAAGTTATCGTGGCAACGGACGGCCGGACAGAAATGAATTTGACCTCGAATTCTTGATCAGGGAGTCGAACCCAATCGTTTGAGACCATTTTCGGCGAAAAATTCTAAAATTACAGACATTTGGGCAAAATGATAGCACGATGTTCCCCAGAACATATACGTGCAAAAAGGCTCACGGTGAAATATTTATTGATTTTAACCATCAACAAATATTCCATGTGGCCGGGCTGATCACCTCATCGCGAAGTGTTCCCCAAAGAGGAAAGCGTCATTCAAGGCCAGACACAAACCCGGGTTTCATGGTTAATACCAATCATCAGTGTCACTTAGCCAACACTGAATGACAACCGAAAGAGTTCTAGGAAACTTATTTCCATCGGTTGCGAACTGGTATGGTAAGAATTCTTTTGCCGTTTTTTTAGTTACTCGCAATTAGCACAGTTCACCTCATTGAATGTTCACTGGTTGGTGGTTTATCTAACCACACTAAACAGGGCGTTTTCAGTCCGTAAAGGTCTTATAAAGGTAGATGGCATTGCCATCCCTGACCTTCTTGCGGCAAAATAATGAACGTCGCTGAATGACGCTCAAGGTTTCTTCATCGCAGAAAGGCGTTCGTTCGTAAGGATTTACATAGGTGCCGCTGGTGGGATTCTTTCCCTACCAGTTCACAACGTACGGAATTAAGTTGTTTCCTGGAATTTCTTTGGTTGTCATACAGTGTTGGTTAAGTCACTCTGATGATTGGTAATAACGATGAAACTCGGGTTTGTGTCTGCCCTTGAATGACGCTTTCCAAAGCGAGAATTCCAAAGCTCAGGGATGGAAGGTGGAACCATAGAAGATTTTATAAAGTTCGATGAATAATATCTCGGAAAGTTTAGGGTGAAATTATATAGACTAATTTTATTTTTTAAAATGATTTAATATTCTTAAGATAACACGAATTAAAATCTGCTCTCTTTATGCTAATTTAATTTAATTTTGTGAGTCCGCGGATTTATAACTAGGATATCTGGAATCAGGAACAAAATGTTAAAGTATAACAAAATTCACATAAACATTCATTTTATTCGGAAAAACCATGTCTGAGAATGTAAAACTTGTTATTTTTCAAAATTTCAAGAGCCTGTATCTTTTTTCTTCAGCCGACTTTGGAAAAATGGTTTATTAAAATATGTTTCATTTAATGGGAGGAACTCTGATTAAAATTGATGAACTACTTGAAGTTACACCCTCCATCGTATTATATAACATGGAGGAAGCTTCAAGGATTGAAATAATATTTTTTTTGTAGAAGCTGAACCATCAGTGCATTAAGGGGTTAAACTGTTTCACCCAAATATCATTGAAATTGTGAGGAAGACCAATAAGTTCACCAACGACAAGCCCAACCTAGACATTCAATCTTCTTTCGGATGAAACTTTAATAAGCTTCTTTAAGTTTCACCCTGTATTGTATTGCTTATCATTGAGGAAGCTTTGATGATTGAAATAATATTTTTTGTAGGCACTGAACCATCAGCACATTAAATGGTACTAAATATATACGGTGTTTACAGGGGCTAAACTGTTTCACCCAAATATATACTCATTCAAGTTGTGAGGAAGACCAATAAGTTCGCCAATGACAAGCCCAACCTAGACATTCAATCTTCTTTAAGAAAAATCATTAATAAAGTACTTGTAGTTTCACCCTATATCGTATTGTATTTCGTGTAGGAAGCTTCGATGATTTAAATAATAATTTTTTTGTAGACACTGAACCATCAGTACATTAACTGGTGCTAAACATATATACTTAAGGTATTTACAGGGGCTAAACTGTTTCACTCAAATATATACTGGTTCAAGTTGTGAGGAAGACCCATAAGTTCGCCAACGACAAGCCCAACCTAGACATTCAATCTTCTTTAAGACAAATCATTAATGAAGTACTTGTAGTTTCACCCTGTATCGTATTGTATATCGTGGAGGAAGCTTCGATGATTTAAAGAATAATTTTTTTATAGACACTGAACCTTCAGTACATTAAATGGTGCTAAACATAATATATACATAAGGTGTTTACATGGGCTAAACTGTTTCACTCAAATATATACTGGTTCAAGTTGTGAGGAAGACCCATAAGTTCGCCAACGACAAGCCCAACCTAGACATTCAATCTTCTTTAAGACAAATCATTAATGAAGTACTTGCAGTTTCACCCTGTATCGTATTGTATATCGTGGAGGAAGCTTCGATGATTTAAAGAATAATTTTTTTATAGACACTGAACCTTCAGTACATTAAATGGTGCTAAACATAATATATACATAAGGTGTTTACATGGGCTAAACTGTTTCACTCAAATATATACTGGTTCAAGTTGTGAGGAAGACCCATAAGTTCGCCAACGACAAGCCCAACCTAGACATTCAATCTTCTTTAAGATGAAACATTAATAAGTTACTTCACGTTTCACCCTATATTGTATGGTATATCGTGGAGGAAGCTTCGATGATTGAAGTAATAATTTTTTTGTATTACTGAACCATCAGTACATTAAATGGTGCTAACCATATACGGTCAATCTTCTTTAAGATGAAACATTTATGAGTATTCGTCTGTAATTCATCTGTAGTTGATTTTACATGGCTTCTTTCTGCTAGTTTTATTAAATTTGTTAATAGTTTAGATTGTTCATGCCTCACACAACCCGAATGATATAAGTACTCACTTTTCTTCCTTATTCTTTTAGTCTGATGGTATTTTTACATCTTTGCATCTAATTCACGAAATTTACGGCATTTTTCAACCGAACACCATTCACTTCAGAGCGCCTGTTGATGAGTTTAGATGTAGTATGAACGAAACCAGATCCGTAATGGAAATTATGAGGTCCATTGTTCTTTTGCAACCACAATTGAAGCAATTTCTTTCTTGTTATTTGCAAGTGAAAATCTGGAATTATCTTGATGTTATTGCATTTCATTTAATAAATTTTTACCCTATTCATATGAGCAATCAGTTTGATACTCCTGGGAAATTGGCAACAAGAAGCAGTCTATACAACCTGGTAGGATGGGTGTCATACCTTCTCTTTTCGCAATTGAACTCGCCCGAAGTGCCTTTTGTCAAAATAATTCGCTGAAGGCGATAAACAATGGCTTTGCGGTAAAGTTATTATGATATTATGACGAAGTGGGCTCACACAGGTGCAAGACGACGGGACCGATCGCCACGACATTCTTGGAGAATACCGGAAGTAGCCCGACAATACGACTACGTGCAGTTGCATTATGACAGGGACAAAAGACTAGAGGTCCCCCCTCGCCCCCCGGGCGTAGGCATCCCAGGTGAGGACGTGAGGCGGCATAAGTCGGCGTCGATTATCGTTTACGGTCTTCGAGTCAAGACGATTGTTAATTCTTCTTTATATGGCGAAACGACGGTGCGATACTCGGTCATAGATGAGCGATAAATTATAACCTGTCGGTTTCGAATATAGTGAAGAGGATATTTACGCCACCGAGAACATCGACAGTTCAGGAAATGAAGAAGCCGGGTCGTCATATCCTGCGAGGTTTGTGTGATATTGATGAACTCATTTGAGATGCGATAAGTGGGAAATTGAAATCGAAGAAGAATCAATTTCGTAATTGATTATGCTGGAAAATATTTGAAGATTTCTCTATGTTTATTTATTTATTCATTTATTTATTTATTTATTTAGGAATCAGTGACACAAATAGGCAGGACACCCAGAAACAGTGTCCACAAACAAAAATAATCACTCAAAAATCAGGTCTTACAGATAATAAACTAAAATAAAACATGCATCATGAGCATACATAAAGCGTGCAAAATAATAGCTGAACTAAGGTAACCAAACAAATATCAAGACCCAAAAATAACACAGTAATATAAAATAATATAAAATAGTTAGAATGATATAAAAAAAATACAGAAATTATAAAAAAACAAACAAATAAAATTTTTAAATGTAATGTAGAGGAACTCGAATGTTATATGTATTTGAAATGGCAAAAAAAATTCTAGAATGAACAGAGATAAATCGTAAAAAAGAAACCACATACGGGAAGAAGACAAGTGCCATTTAATAGGCACTCATTTTAATTTGATATTTTGAGGCGAGAGGTAAAATATGTCAACTAAGTGTGTTGCGATATCATTAAAACATTTTTAAAAAGCATCGTCTCTTCGCGCCTCGTACGAAGTTGATCGAGCTGATGTTCGGTGCCCGATTGTAAAATGGTGGCTCAAAGATATACGCAAAATTTCAGAGGATTCTGACGAATAGATTCTGAAATATAAAATTTTTTAAGAAAACATTTTTTTCTAGATACTTATACGAAATTATAGTGGTACGATATTTCGCGAATATTAGCGTGTTGGCACTTTACATGTTACCACCAAGTTTCATTCGGATTGCTTTTGTATGTTTTGAGTTGTTGAGGATATAACAATAAAATTTATGATGCGTATAACTCCGAAACCGTTTGCCCGTTTATGCCCAACAACAATGCAACCGTTCCAATTGGACGCACAGCCTACCTTGAAAATGGTCACTATCTCTTACTGTTCAAAAGCTATCGTGGCAACGGTCACCCATACAGCTACTCAACTCACCCAAGCCTGTTAGGATCTCTATCAATATTGGTCCACTCATGTTCAAATTTAGAACTTGGCTGTAAAGTTAGGATCCCGCAAAATTTCAGCGGTATCGGACGAATAGTTCCCGAGGAATTATTTTCAATGATTTTTTTAAAATTATCTAGTTATACATAATTCATTGTGTCGGCATTCTGAAACTTGTTACCAACTTTCATTCCGATCGGATTTGTATTGTTTGAAAAAAAACATTAGTAAGTATTCATAAACCATTGGGCTGATTATATCCATTAACAAACTTAACCGTCGCAACTAACCTGAAAATTTCAAGTCGCTATCTGTTTGCGTTCGAAAGTTATCGTGGCAACGGCCAGCCGAACATGATCAAATTTTGCCCCAAATTCTATTTCAGTGAGTCCAACCTAATCGTTTGAAACTATTTTTGCCAAAAAAATAAAAAAATACAGACATTTCGGTAAAAGTTAGTAGTAATTCTTACAATTACAAGAATTGTTTTCACAGGTCAAGGTCAATGAAGATCATATTACAAATTTATCACAAGAGTAACAACTCGAACAATTGAAGGAGATAGGGAAGCCAAGCATTTTGTCATGTGGTAAAAACAAAAACGAAATACGCTTATAAAGATAAAAGTCACAATCACATATTGAAGTAAATTTAAAATTATTTACAATTTGAAATAAATAAATAATAAAGTTAACATTCAATGTATATCGAATGTATACACGAAATGGGAACAAAAACACACATACTTGGAAGTTTATATCTTCCAGAATTAATTGAATTCATCTATTGAATATAAAACATTTTTTATCAATATTTCCTTAATTTGGTTATTAAAATGTATCTATTGGAATTCATCGAAATATACAATTTTTGAAAACATGTTTTGTTATTGGGATAAGATCCTCACAAATTCCTTTCGTAAATTGGCATTCAACAGCTTATTACCAAGTTTCAATTTGAATAGATCAGCAGTTTTTGAGTTATCTATTGAGGAAATAAGTACAATAATTCTGATGTGGATAACTCCGAAACTATGTGGCTGATTATTCCCATTAACGTATTTAACCGTCACATTCTAATGCGCAACCTACCCTGTAAATTGCAAGTCGGTATCTCTTTGTAAGTTTAAAGTTATTTCTGTTCCATTGAACATGCGCCCAAATGTGTTTCTAATTTCACACGAGTAATTATAAAGCTGTATATATAGGAATATAAAAGTTTTCCTATTGTATCATTATTGTTTCAAATAATTAAGATTAGTGGATGCACAAATAGAATTGATCACAACTGCAATTTTGACAATTTTTGCTTTGAGGTATGCAAATTTAAATTTCACTCAATAACAGAAATCATCCTGTACTTATATCTAAAACCAAGCACCTCAGGCGACCTACGTTTATGTTTTCAGTTTGTCGCATTCCATTCGGGACACTATGTATAAGTGCCTCCTTCTTCAGACACCAAGCGAAATATCTTCAGAATTATTTTTTTGTTGAAAGTAATTCTGAAATTTGTCATTGTGACAGTCTTTGAAAAAAACAGCAACAGGGTTTCACTTTTCATAGAAGTATCCAAGTTCCAACTCCTTCTAAAAATAAATTCAACCAAATATGGTCAATTCCAATTGAGCAATTTGCAATATGCATTCTCTGTTCAACAAAATAAAAGTCGACTCCTTAAGTTTCCAATCCATGAACTCCATGGATTGTACATACATTATCTGCTGTTTTTGATTTTTGCATGTCCTTATTTATTAAATTGTTCTTATGTTCTGACTTTCATATCTCTATTGGTCTCGCTGTTTCTCCTGTAATTACACGATTTACCACAAATGAAGGGTGTCTCAGCAAAAACTTGAATTTTAAAAATCAAAAAAATATATATTTATTTAATATTCCATTACCATTTTTTCTACATATGATGGAGGTAGTGATGCCTTTTACACATGAAACAAAATATCGGTGAAATGGCCACTCTGTTGGCAAGTATGCACTCTTTTGATGAAGTTTTGCAGTATATTTTGCCGTGAAAGCTGCTGGATTTGAGGAATTTGACGTGCAATTTCTTACTTGAGTTCCTCAGTAGTCAGGATGGTTCACATGGACCTTACTTTTCAAAAAACCCCAGAGGAAATAGTCCAAACAAGTTAAATCACAACTTTACAAGCAATATTATATACACAGTTGTTTTTGAATTTGTCTTTTCATTAATATGTTTTGTCTTAGTTAACAAAGACGTAAGATCATTTTGTGTCTTTAAAGCGGTTCTTATATTGAACTTGGAACCGATTCTTCTGATTTTTTCCGAAATAGCGAACAAAAGGGACCATATTCAATACATTGGGTTTGTTGTACTTGTTGCGGTTATTCTGTTGTAATTGATTAATTGTCATCTATATTAATTAACGATAGATATATTTATGAATTGCCTAGGATATCCATTATCTTCAAGAAATTTGTTCGTGTAATCATAATTTCAAGAGCTGAACAAATTAGATTAGAGTTTGCATGGGAGAGAAAACCCAGAACGGAACCATTCAGTGATTTTGTAGTATCAGAACCAAATATACGCTGATATAGATGTTAGTCTAGAATGATTATCCTTTGCTGGGCCAAAATCTTCATATCATAACTTCAGTAACCGAAGGCGATTAAGAGAACTCCAATTATCTTTAATGTTATTTATAAGTACCGGGATAGAGAACCCTCTCGAGAATTTCTCGTAGAAAATAAAATAACGGAACGCGTTGCAGTAAAATATTGAGGCTGACAGACCGATGGACAGGAAACCGACTTCGTTTAAAAATAATGTGAAAAGCAAACTGGGTTTTCGGACATAAATATCAAGAGCGCTGCGGGGCGCTTCTGATATGGTCCTTGCCGAACTGGGATCGGTTTCGACTACCTTCATTTTATAAGGCTAGCAAATTAAAATTATTAGTTCTTGGGACTAGTCCCAAAGATGTGGGTTATGGTACACTATATCAAAACACTATTTTTCATTATTTCGTGGCCAAGAGCGACGTGTTTTTATCGGTTAATAGTTGGACCAGATTTTCTCGAGTAATATTTTTGGTTGCTATCTTATGAGTAATATATGTATAGTACGAGGAGGAAACCACTGACAAAAATTTGTACACCAGAATTCGAATTCAACCGGAATTCCATTGTAATTCTATAGGAATTCTATCGGAATTCTATTGGAATTATTTTTGAATTCTAAGGAATTGCACAAAAACACAGAGGAAGGTTGGTACTGCTGAAATATTGTCAAGGTCAAAGCAATTCGCAGAGATGCTGCCGATTTCTGTTCTCAAAATAATCATAGTATAATCTTCAATCTTATACAAAATTTTATCAAAGATCATAAGTAATCATTAAAGGATACTGTGGGAGGTATACTCATTATTGAAAGGTTTTTTTCTGGGTTTTCTCTCCGAGTGCCTATTAGACGTTTCTGGAGAACTGGACATATTTGAAATCTGAAGATTGGGATTATGATATGGCTTAAAATTCTCTACAGAGCCAAAATATTCTCGAAGCCTAATCACTTCCGGTTATACAGGGAGTGAAAGTCAATTTGATGAAATCAATTTTTTTTCAATTTCTGCATTCCTGGCATGATCAAGTATTCAATGCTGAATACATTTCTGTTAAAACCATTGTATTCATTCGGATAGTTTTCAAAATATCGAAAAAAAATCGGAAAAGAAGTTAAATATTATGTTTAGTCAGTATTATGTTCATTATTCTTGTTTTAAACATCCTGAGCGTGAACCGTTTTTAGAAAATCGAAGAGGAAGAATGTGGAAAGGTCATGCATCTTTTGAATTTCAGTAATATCATCACACGGTGTTTCAAATTTTGTATCGAAAATAGTGATCAAAAATTGGCCACATCTGCTGTTTTTCAAATTAGAACCCTATTTTTTGGCGTTCTAGTTCCTCGGAACTGAGTGCTTATCAATTTGCCCAAATGTCTGTAATTTTCGAATTTTTCGATGAAAATGGTCTTAAACGATTTGGTTCGACTCACTGATCAAGAATTCGTGGTCGAAATTCATTCTGTTTGGCCGGTCCGGCCATCCGGCCGGTCCGGCCGTAGGCACGATAACTCTCGAACGGAATGAGCTAGACAGTTGAAATTTTCAGAGTAGGTTTGGGGGATAAATATCTCGGCTAAGTTCGTTATTGAGCAAAATCTGACAGATGGTTTCGGAGTAACAAAAAAAAAATTTTTTTTTTACAGAACAAATTCCAAATTAAATTTTTTTCAATAAGCAGTTTTACCATAAGAATCCACTCATTTCATTTTAAACTCTAACAAGCTAATACTTTCGGAGATATGATTTTTCAAAATTTCAATGATAGAATTATTCTGTGGCTATTCTATGAATTGTTATAATGTCAACTTTGACGTTGTCTCATTGTCATTCATTCCAGTAATGGTATCAATATGAGAATCATAATATGAGGAGCAACTTATCAAAACGCATTAAGTCCAAAAACCATTTTATTGGGAATCAACGAAAAACGATTTTTTCTTCCTCCCTGGCTTATAATTTGAGTATGTCGAGTTTGTTTGATAGAAATTTACATCTAAAGGTAATAACTAATCTCATTTAAATCAATATTGATCAGATATACACAGAAAATGTAAAAAACGTTTGGACTTAATGCGTTTTGATTCATCTCATTGTATATAATGCGTTTTGATGTGGTTGAAATTGAAAATAATGCTGTTTGTTGCGATTTTTTATACATTTAGAGAAAACAGTCTGCACAGTAAGTGTTGGCCTGTAACCTAATTAATATGAGCAAATCGATAAAACATGTTTTTGGTTATATTTTATTTCTTTTAAAACTGCAAACGTAAACATAATTCATTGCGATGCGGCTTACATACTTTGGATTTGAATAACAGAGGGACATAATGCCATTTGGAAGATTTTGTTTACATAGGGCTATAGAGCAACAGAAAACATTTCTGAATCCGCTTCAAACTCAATTTCGCCCAAATTGGACATAATGCGTTTTGAAAAGTTACTCCTCATATAATATCATACTTTTTGTTGGTTGATATTTTCATGCCGATGGTCAATCCATATGATGATGGGAATGGTAATGGTAAGTTAATAACATTGTCATTCATTCCAGCAATCGTATAAATATGAGAATTATAATATAATATCATACTTTTTGTTGGTTGATATTTTCATGCCGATGGTCAATCCATATGATGATGGGAATGGTAAGTTGATAATATTGAGTTCAGAATATCTCCACTAAAAACAAAACTGGAATATTGGTGTATTGGAGTAGATTTGAGGAAAGATATATATTATCGTTCATCATAGAATTGAGGAATGTATATCTCGGATGAGTTCGTTGTTGGGTAGAATTCGTCTATTGGTTTTGGATTGATAATTTTTGGCACTCTTGTTGAATTTGAATTCATCTATGATGTTTGAATTCAATTTCTGCTAAGATGAAGTTCTAAATTTCAATAATGAATCATACTTCTATGTTTTCACAGAATGCTATAATTATTCTATCTAAACTTTATTATATGATCTGTGTTCGTACTCGTACTTTTCATCCTGTTCTATAAGAGAGAGTCAAATTCATTTCAGCTATTTTAATTTGGTTTCTGCCATGGTGCAGTTCTCATTCTCAGATTGCTCATTTAATCTTGATAAATAAACTATTATTTGAATTGAATTTCCTTCATGATGCAGTTCTATCATAAGAATACATTGATATAATTCCCAACTCAGAGAAACCAATACTTTCGGAGATATAATTTGTCTGTTTGAACTAGAGCGCCAGAAAGCTCCTGTCCACAGGGCTTGAACCCATTTTTTTTATGATTGCATTGGATTCTGCGGTAAAAAATTATGATAGTTTTCTAACATGATTATGCTCCTAAATTAAAAAAAAAATCTGAAATTGTTTAATTTAGGAGCCTAATCATGTTTAGTAAACTACCATTATTTTTCACCGCAGAATCCAACGCAATCATAACAAAAATAGGGTTCTTATTTGAAAAACAGAAGTTATGGCCAATTTTTGATCACCATTTTCGATACAAAATTTGAAACACCCTGTGATGATATTTCTGAAATTCAAAAGATGCTTGACCTTTCCACATTCTTCCTCCTCGATGTTCTAAAAACGGTTCACGGTCAGGATGTTTAAAACAAGAAAAATGAACATAATACAGACTAAACATATTTGACTTTTTTTCCGGTTTTTTTCGATATTTTGAAAACTATTCGAAGGAATACAATGGTTTTAACAGAAATGTATTCAGCATTGAATACTTGATCATAGCAGGAATACAAAACAATTCCAATTTCCAATTTCTTGGAAACCCTGTATAGTTTCGTAGGCACGTTTATACATTTCAGTAGGAAATTCTGGTGTAGTTTTATGTACCTTGAAACGAGAAAGGAAAAGATCTAAGACGTTGTCGATGAAACATCTTCCAACACTTCAAAGTGAAGACGATCAAAGTGAACTTTCACGAACCGACAGTCGTTCATGACATAATTTATAAAACTCCACGGATTCGTGATGTCCAAGCAACGCTCAATATGTGTAATCTAGAAACTCCATACTGAGAGTAGCAATAAGTTTTGATTTCTTGTCGGGGAATTGTTCCTTGGAGGTTTTTAAGCCTTCATTTATTGTATATGCCAGTGGTTGTACATAACTTATACGTGAACGCATTATTATCAAGCTTTTATCGTGTCAGGATGGCATAAGCCCCGTGAGCGACAGCGTTTGCAATTTGGTCCGAATTACAGAGGAGGAATGAAAAGATGACGCCGCTGTGCACGTCACTGGAAGCTCCGTCCTGAATGGTTCAATAACATGTATGGAAAATAATTATTTCTACATTAATTTCATAATATAGGTAAGTTTTCGTGCGGTTGAAAGACTTGGTAATCGGTTCAAAAACGTTTTGATTGAGCGTCAAGAGAAATAAATAGTTTTTGGACCCCTATTATCAAATGAAGGAACTAATCAATAGATAGAGACCATTATATATTTTCTCTATTTCAGTATCGTAATGAGTCCATTCCAAATTCTTGCTAATTTTGAATCATTCATACTATTAGGAAACTGTTTTAAATCTGATCTCCATGCCCTACCTACGATTCAACTTCAAATTCCGTAATCTGTCAACTTTCATAAAAGTTACACCAACTGCCAAGATACAATACAAAAGTCACTAGGATTTATAATCCATATTTTTTATTAAATTTCAACAGTATTTTGCAAAACTTGCCTGAAATAGAGAAAATATCGTCTAATACTTGTTGCAGAAGGCAATTCCAACACTCATGCGTTCGAAAACTCGCTCCTTCGTCCCTCGTTTTCAAATTTCGCATTCGTGTTTTAATTGGAGCCCATTCTGCAACTTGTTTTAGAATATACTATTCTCTAATTCAGTATCGTATTGAGTCCATTCCAGCACTAAAAACAGTGCTGTCAGCATCGACATTCGATCCTATTAAATTTCAACACACGTCAATTGTCAACATAATATAATCTGGATATAGTGAAATAATTGTTGAGAGAAAAATATTTATTTTGATTAAAAAATAAGGTACTAGAGATTTCCTTCTTGCTAATTTTGAATCATTCATGCTATTAGGAAACTGTTTTAAATCTGATCTCCATGTCCTACTTATGATTCAAACTCAAATTCCGTAATCTGTCAACTTTCGTAACAGTCACACCAACTGCCAAGATACAATACAAAAGTCTAGGATGTATAGTCCTAAATTTTCTTTGAATTTCAACAGTACTTTACCAAACTTGACTGAAATAGAGAAAATATCCTCTAATACTTGTTGCAGAAGGCTATTCCAACACTCATGCCTTCGAAAACGAGCGACGGAGGAGCGCATTCGTGTTTGAATAGGGGCCCATTCTGCAACTTGTTTTAGAATATACTATTCTGACACAGGGTTTCAATATTCGACGTACCTATGTATATTTGATTCATGATATTTATGAATAGGATTTACCTACCAACTAAAAATTATGCCTTTCCCTGATTGGTTCAGTGAGAGGCTCCGAAAATGAAGGTCAGGGGTTATGACCTTCCTTCACTTGAAAAACTGGAATATAATACATAAGTCCCTCCCAAGTTGTTACGAAGTCACATTCAACTATTTTTCTAATTTGTCAATGATCCTTCCCCAACCAATAATCTCTCCTCTTTTCAAATCTTCAGAAATTCCTAATTTTGAAATTTCTAGTGATGCAGTTTTCTCTGGCCATCATCAATATCCGCTTATACTAATAATTCAATTGTACAAGTTTTAAAGCAAATTTTGGTTCTGTCACAGGCTCAAATTTTGCGTACAGATTATTGAGTTTCAATACTAATAGTGCCATCTATAAACGGGAAGCTTCTGCTCGGTATCGTGTATCGATCGAGAATCGATAATGGAGCGATCATAATTTATCTGCAAAGACAGATCCAAGGCCTTTTGTCAGAAATGATTTGTGTCTTTGGATTAACTTGAGAACGGAAGGCGATAGCGACTTGAAATTTCCAAGGTAGGTGGCGTATCCTAATTCGACGAACAAATTCGTTAATGGGTATAATCGGCTCAGTGGTTTCCGAGTAATAATTTTGTTATCAACCTGTACAGATTCCATCGAATTGAAACTTGTTGAGTAGGGATGATCGGCTGAACGGTTTTGGAATTATACTCATCGGAAATTTGGCTGTTATTTCCTCAATAACTCGAAAAATACGAAACCGATCGAATACAAACATGGTTATAAGTTGTAAAAATTCTATTTATCAGAAACTATTCCTCCGACATCACTGAAATTTTTCTGGGGCATTCAAAATCTAACTCTACTGCCAAGTTGCAAGTTTGAACAAGATCAGATTAATATTGGAGATCCGAGAAGTCTTGGGTGAGTTCAGTAACTGGATGGGTGACAGCTACCTCGATAACTTTCGATCGAAAAGAGACTACCACTACCACAGACACAGCACTGTTTATTTTTGACCCAACAGTGAATAGTATATATTTGAGTGGAATCTAATCGTTTGAGACACTTCTCGGACAAACATTGGACCAGTTTTTTTTGACGTTTGTGTTTACAGTTGTATTTAAGTATATTCTTTGAAATATTATTTTTTCCTAGAGCTAAGCAGCTTTGGGCGAGTTCAGTACCTGGATGGGTGACGTTCTGGCTATAAATTTGAAAAGTGCGCCAAAGCTCCTGGCCACAGTACTTTTCCAACTTGTTATTCCGTACTTTCATTTACTTTCGAATAATTTTCATGGATATTGAAAGATGGTTGAATACTTTCAGAGTGCAATTATAATTCCCAATCACTCTTTTGCATTGTTGAATAGATATAGATAGTATATTTATCGTTTTACTAACATAAAAAAAATTCAATTCACTGAAGTCGTAAATGTTTTCACTGCCCTCTCAAGAAAACTTCCATGCATGTTCCCACAGTAAATCGAACCCCAAACCATATAAATGAAACAATCTACAAGAACATAATTCCGTTCCATTACTTCATTTCTTATCCCAGCAATGTATCAACTGCAAGCTAACATTTATTCAATAAAATAAGAGATTAGTATACGGGCAATATTATTGTCAAGGACTCCTAACGATGATCTTATTGTTGTTATTATACAATTACGGTCGTATATTGTTAAGTATCATGAAAAAGAGATTTATTACGGTAACACGCACATTCCTATTTAATAAATGTCTGGAAACCGCTAATTGTCGGCCCTGAGTTTTGGAAAAATCTTTATCCAATAATGTGTTTCGCTCTAATAGGTATTTCCTTGCAGAATTCACCTGGGGGAAACAGAAGTTTGCCGCAGTTTATTTGTGTACGTACCTGGGGAAATTGGTACCAGCTGATATGGAGGGGTAAAACATACTACCGATTACGATTATAAAGTTGTTAGTGAACGTCAATCAAAGGAGTATGAAAATACTCATTGAAACGGTTATTCATTATAATTACCTACATACTAGTTTAAATCGAGGAAAAGATTCAATATGGAAAAGGAATATCAGGCAAAAATAAGAATGATAGAACATTATAATAAACAGATATACAGGTGAGTCTTTGACCACTGCATTAATTTTAACCAAAGATTCCTCTCATCAAATGAAACACTTTTTTCATTTACCATTTTTCCAGATTCGGCCCAGGTGAAAAGTTACAAGCGTTAAAAGATTTCACAATGTGCTAATACACTCGCGCATATAAATTATCTATGACATTGCTGGCGGACGAGGATAAGGCATGGTAACGTGGTTTACAGCTTAATTCGGGATTCCAACGCTCAGGGACGGATCCATAAAAGTAGTGACATTTCTGGAGTTGTCCATTTTAAAACATTCAATGAAGAATATGTCGAAAACGATGCGTTTAAGGAGAAATGATGAAAAATAATATAATGTTCTAAAAACGATGGAATATTCTTGAAAAGACTCAAGAAAAACTTTATATGCTTTCTTTATGCTAATTTCGTTCAGTTTTATGAATCCACGAGTCCATAACTAGAAAACCAGTAGAAGTAGAAAATAACTAATATTTGGAAAATATGTATCATAGTTATAGGAAACTTCACGCCAACATTCATTTTATTCGAAAAAAGGATGTCAAAGCTACAAAATAAAAACTGATTTTTTTTCAAAATTTCAACAGCCTGTATCTATTTACCTGAGCTGAATTTGGAAAAATGTTAAATGAAAAAAGTGTTTCATTTGATGAGAGGAATCTTTGGTTAAAATTAATACAGTGGTCAAAGACTCACCCTGTATATACATATTTATTTTCAATACACTTAATAATAATTAATAAGGAACAGAAATAAAAACTAAATTATTCAATGATTTCCGAGGGGCTGTCTTTGTGAAAAACTATCGTATCGAGAACTTGAAGAAAAAATTCCGAATTTGTGAACTGCAGGCCTAAAAATTTACGGTTCTCACGAAATCACAAAGAAGAGAGCAACACAAAAAAATTCTTAAATTTTTTTTTTTGAAAAATGGTTTTCGGTTGAACCACCATATAGACCAGATAGTCTTGTTCTTTTCTGCGCGTATGTTCTGCGGAGTATCGCGTTATCATTTTGCCCAAATGTCGATAATTTAGGAATGTTTTGGCGAAAATGGTCTCAAACAATTGAGTTCGACTACTACTGATGAAGAATTCGAGGACAAATTTGATTCTGTCCGGCTTGCCGATCATCCGTTGCCACGATAACTTGAGAACGGAATGACGTAGGTAGGTGGTGCGTCCCAATACGACGGACAAGTTCGTTAATGAGCGGAATGGTTTACGAGTAATAGTTTTGTTTTCAACCAATACAGATCCGATCGAATTGAAACTTGATGAGAAGTTGTAGAGTACAGACCTAAGGACGTTTGTAAAAATTTGTGGGAATCGTGTCACTAGAAAATTAAAAAAAAATGATTAAAGAATATTATTTATGTCACGATAACCTGAGAACGGAAAGAGATAGCAACTTGAAATTTTCAGGTTAGGTTGTGCATTCGAATGCGACATTTAAGTTTGTTTATAGGCATAATCGGCTAAACGGTTTTGGAGTTATACCCATCTGAAATTTGGTTGTTATTTCCTCAATAACTCGAAAAATACAAAACCCAACCAATTCAAATATTGTTATTAGTTGTAAAATGCCAACGCAAAGATTCTTGCGAAAGTTCGTGATATATAAAATTTTTCCATGATTTTTTAAAAAACCGTACGGCTGATTATGCCCATTAATGAAATTAGCCGTCACATTTGGATGTGAAAACTAACCTAAAAATAGCAAATTGCTTTTTCTTTCTGATCGAACTTGATGAATATTTTAAATTACTCACATTTTCACCACCTGATATTCGAGTAAATAACGGAAAACGTTTAAATTGTATATTATTGTATTGTATATTATTATACTAATCCTCCTAGGTCTTCCCCAAGAAGACCCCTATAAGCTCTCGAAGATTTTGTGCGAGTAAGGAGAACCCATTGTGTTATGTGTAGGCTTTGTTACTGTGCCCTTACGCCACCTTAGGCACAGGACTGTTAATTTTTGACCCAACAGTGAATGGTGGCGATTACCGTGACTAGAAAATTTCTTTCCTAGCCTCGGGATTGAACTTGGGTCTTCCGCTCCCAAGTCAAACACTCTACCACCCCTGAGCCAACCGCACCACAAATACTCTATTATAATAATATACATATAATTTTCCTATTATTTATTGTATGTACTTGAAGAGCGATTACTCTGGAGACTATTCAAGTCAATATTTCCTTGAGGTTTGCGATGAACTTTAGAACGAACGATAAGGATCAGTAAGATTCTAAAACGGTTTGAATAGCACTGTGTCAGACAATCCTTCAATACATTGATGGGCAGAAGTATGTGATCACCAGGAGTGTCCATCACGTATCTGGTGACATTGCGGGGATTTTGAGCGCATGTGGGAGACAACGCTGCATGCTAATTTCATCACTATACCGACGTTTTCTCAGAATATTATATTCCTACCTATATGTTGAAAGACCACGCTTGATGATACACTCGGCAGCACAAAGTTCGTTCTCAACACCCAACAGTAATTTTCTATTCTTCTATTGATAATTTCTGTTTGCTACAAAAGTAACTACACTCTTGTCCATAACAGTTTTTGTCGTCTGATATACGTTTCGGAAACGAAGTTGCCATCTTCAAATACGAAGCATTACTAAAGCATGTTATCAATTTTGGGGCTTCACGCGAGAGCGAGATTTTTCTCGTCTCGTCTCGTAAAAGCGAGACGAGACGAGACGAGACGTTTTCAAAAATATTATAGGCGATACCGAGACCACATACAGCGATACACGAGAGCCTCGTTTTTGGTCTCGTTAATTTTATGTATGAAGTTTTATATACGACTTGACTTTTCTCAACACCCACAGAAAACAATTGAACATAAAGAGTTTCCACTATAATTGCCAATATATTTTGTCTATATTATGCATCGATCGTTCTAGAAATACACGATTAAGTAGAAGATTATTAATTCGTTATGACCTTGCAATAATTGAGATTATTTTTCAAGAAAAAATAGAATTCACAATCATAAGAATGGATGCCATTATGAATTCAATACTTAGCGGACAACTTTTATTGCCCTTAAATCCCAATGCTTTGAAAATTTCGTCTCTATCTGATCATCTGGAGAAATGTATTCTCTTGTGCTCCTTGTAGTGCAAATGTGATTTATTATTGTATACATCTGTGGAACTACGTATAATAAAACTGGTGAAGAAATTAAGCTATTCAATGTTTCGAAAAGTGTTATGAGGAATACGCCAAGAACACCCTCAATGATCTACCCACTAGGAAAGTATTCTTTGAAAACTATACCAAATTGTTACATTCTATTGAAAAATTAATCGACATCGATAGCCTATTTAAAACATCAACAAAACTTGTGAAATATTGGAGCTGAGTTTTAAGAATATTCGCTGTTAGAAAGAGCAAATAGGAAACAAAATATTTCACAGTGGTGGAGAGTGATGAAAAAGTTCTTCCTACACTTTCCAATATGGCTGATGATTTATTAATGGCTACATCCGTACCTGTTGAAAGATGATTTTCCGCAACAGGTATGCTCATGGCAAAAACACGTCCATCATTGAAAAATGATGTGATGCAAGCGTGATTATGTTTGAATTCTTGATCATCGAGTAATTTAATAGTTGAAATTATCAGTGTTTAAAATTAAAAATAATATGTACATGTACAAATATTTTTGTATAAGAGCGTAATAAATATATAGCTTTACAAAATAATTCATTAATGTATACCATTTCGTTTATATATTATCATATTTATCATCGTTATGCAGAATCAAGCGAGACGAGACGAGACAACTGATAACGAGACGAGAACGAGACTTAATATTTTGAGAATTGGCGAGAGCAAGACGAGATTTTTATACTCTCGCCTACTCTCGTCTCGTGTGAAGCCCTAATCAATTTCTACATTCCAGTATGGGTTGACATTATACCCTTAGTCATAAACCAATTAGTGATAATAATGGGTCGCTAATAGGGGTTAGAATATTATTGAGTAAAATATCTTTTCTCTTATACATTTCGATCCCTTCAAGTGTTCCTATGTACAATTTATTGGAATTTTTCAACAATTTGACGGAATTTTCTGAAATTGAGTGTGATGGCTCACGATTCATCATTAAAAATTTTCCCACTTGATTTGCACCTATACAGGTTAATTCTTTTAAATGGACAGTTTGCCATATTTGGGGAAGTAAAAATGATACGGTGATAAAAATTGACACACAGAGGTTCTTGACTCTTTTAAAATATTGTTTTTCTACCACTTCCGGTTATATCGGAACTAACTTCTGACTTCCTTATTTTAAATGGAAACCCTCATTTTCTATTCCACAATTTTATTCCTCTTCGAAAATTATGGCTGGTTTCTTCAATTAGGTATATATATGGCTATCTTTGATCGTTTTGGAGATATTTACATTTGTAGAAAAATTTTGAGGAAGGGGTGCTTTGACGCCTTGTATCTCTAGACCAGGGTCGATAAATTTTGAAGGCAATAAAAATAAGAGTAGGATGAAACCTATTGGAAAAGGAAGAGAACATAACAAAAATTAAACTATAAATAATTTACGGGCGACCTAAGGTTGGGAAGTGGAAGAGGCTGAGTTTTTAAGGGTAAAAAATGGAGATAATAAAAAGCTCTTCTTACAACCTTTGTATATGTAGTATTTCATTCTAATTAAGTTGAGCCAATAGTTTTTCAAGCAACATTGAGGCCTGAACAGTTTCTTGTATCCAGATAACTGCAATTACCAAGCCTATTGGGTTTTTTGTGCAACGTATCAAATATGTATTAGAATATGAGGGCTTTCTTTGTATGACTGGCAAAAACAACGATAAATTTATTTATTATTATTTTTATTTATTACACTCTTTTCACATAACCTTAAAATTTATGTGAAAAATTCTAATAACCAAGTTTTTGATATTTTACTTTTATCTTTTACAAAAATGTTTTTGTTTTTCACGAAATTTGGTAAAAACTTACCTTTTTATGTCCCAAACAAACTGCAATTTTTTTGATTTAAAATATTAATTTTTTGTACAATTGTCAAAAAAACTCGACATTTCTGCATCTCTATTGATGCATAAATGTTCTCACCGTGAAGAAATGACTTTTTTTTCACGGCCAAAATAATTCACAAAATAAACATGAAATATTATTTGTTGGTGGAATTACTGAATATTCATCATAAAACAATTGATAGCAACTTGGTTAAGTGAATTTTTCACATAAATTTTGAGGTTAAGTGAAAAATGTGCAAATACAGAAGTTGTAGATCTTTTTATTATTAACTACAACTTTCATTAATAATTAAATGATACTGTGGGAGGTATATTCATCATTTTGCGAGTTTGCGAGAGAAAACCCTGAATGAAATCATTTAATTACAACTTTGATATTCAACTCTTTTCGATAGGACTTTTAGTTTTGCCGGAAATCAATATAAACCGTTTTAATATATTTCTGACGATGTAAATTCCCATTCACAGTTGCACAAAAAAATGTATTCAGTGTATAAAATTCGTATTTTCAAGGAACATTCGAGACAATTTAAAAAAAAAACTTTCATATGCTTTTAAAAATACACTTATTTACGCACTTAATACGAAAATATCTATTTTTTACATATTTTAACTTAATATCGAAAAAACCTAAATTTAAATCACAAATTTTCCTGGTAAATATCTGCTTTTTCAAAAAAGCAGGTGGGCTCTTTGTTTGTTGATCTCTACTTCCTGATGGTGTCAAAAAAATATACATTACTATGATAAATATGCTAAGACAATGCTTTGGTAATAAAGTAAATATTTAATAAGACATATAAAATATATTGGGGAAGTTAGAATCTTCTTTAAATTATGGCCTTACTACCTGTTTGTCGTAACACTTTCTGGAAAAATTTATCATAGCAATGTATCTTTTTTACACTACCAGAAAGTAGAGATTTGAACAAACAAAGAGCACACCATTTTTTTCAAAAAAGCAGATATATTGATTTGAGAATTGAAAATTAGGTTCCGCTTTCGATATTTCGTCAGGATCTAATTTACCATAGTAAATTCGAATTAAGAGTGTCCAATACAGGAGAATGGACAATATAATTAACCTTGTTAAATTCTATTAAGAGTGTTCAATACAGAAGAATTGACAACAGAACATACACGAAAAAGCTCCTGATTTCACGTCAGTGCTTGAACCAATTTTTGGCGCTCTAGTTCCCTGGAACAGAGTGCTTATCAATTTGCCCAAATGTCTGTAATTTTCGAATTTTTGGCTGAAAATGGTCTAAAACGATTTGGTTCGACTTACTGATCAAGAATCCGAGGTCGAAATCGATTCTGTCCGGCCGGTCCGACAGGCCGTAGGCACGATAACTCTCGAACGAAAGGAGTAAGAGGATTGAAATTTGCAAGGAGGGTTTGGAGCGTAAATATCTCGGAAGAGCTCGTTAATGGGCGAAATCCATCAAGCGGTTTCGGAGTTATGGCCGATTTTAGTAAAAACATTTTTTATGAATATTTCCGAAACCGATCACTCGATCTATCTGAAATCTAGCATCAAATTGTAGAATTATGACTTTTATACGCATGTGGAGTTTTGTATTGACAAGTTTACTGCAAAGTGTCAAAAAAAAAATCGAAAATTTTGAAATTTTTTTCTACAATAACTCTCGAACGGAATGAGCTAGGCAGTTGAAGGTAGGGAGATGAACATCTCGGTTGACTTCGTTATTGAGCAAAATAGGAGAGATGGATTCGGAGTAACGAAAAAAAATTGTTTTTTAAGTAACAAATTTTAAATTCAATTTTTATTTAAGATGCAGTTTCACCATGAAAATCCATTGATATCATTTTCAACTCCAACAAGCTAATACTTTCGGAGACATGATTTTTCGAAATTTCTATAATGAATCGTACTTCTATGATTTCACAGAAAGCTATAATTATTCTATCTAAGCTTTATTTTATGATCTGTGTTCATACTCGTACATTTCATCCTGTTCTATAAGAGAGAGTCAAATTCATTTTAGGTATTTTAATTTGATTTCTTCCATGGTGCCGTTCTCACTCTCAGATTGCTCATTTAATCTTGATAAATAAACTATTATTTGAATTGAATTTCCTTTATGATGCAGTTCTATCATAAGAATACATTGATATAATTCCCAACTCTGAGACACCAATCCTTTCGGAGATATAATTTGTCTGTTCGAACAAGAGCCCAGAAAGCTCCTGTCCACAGGGCTTGAACCAATTTTTATTCTCCCATTTAATGCTAATTGTCCCTTTAAAAGAATGACCCTATATTTTGAACTGATAGCCTCAAATATCAGCCAGAATGTGTTCATAAGTTAAAAAAATCAATCGTAAAACCTCGTGATAGGAAATTTAAGATTGAGTACTTCATCATCAATACACGCTTTCTTTACAATATGAATTCTTCCATGATTATTCCAGTAATTTTCTCCGGAATTTCAACGCTAGAATCAATCACTTCGTCAAAGCAGTGATATCGCAATTAGATTCAAATTTATACCCTAAATGATCATTGAACTTATACAAGACTTGAATGACTCATCAAATCTGAAAAAATAAATCCAGAGGTGAGAGAATCTACATATCAGACATAACATATGAGGAACTTCAATTCGTTCCAACAAAGAATTCCAACCTACTGAACGGGCAAAATTTGAATTCGCTCCTCTATCGGGCCGTATTGTATGTAAATTTGCCAGTCTTTAATAGCTCAACCTTCGAAGACAGTCCATTATCTGAAACCCACAATCAAATTCGATTTCAATAACGAAAAAAATAATATAACGAAATTCGAACGTTACATACTTCCGTTCTTCTCTTCATTCAACTAATAATATACATCTTGCTTGTACGTTCTCCTAAGTTCCATTCATAATTTTATGTAGTTATTTTGATATTCATTAAAAAAATTGTTGAATGGAGCGAAGCTTATTTGATTCCAAACAATAACACCTACTCATCACGTGTACCATCTGGACTATTAATAATAGAGGATATAACATCAGAAGAAAATTCTAAAAAGATCTAACGTAAAGTCAGGAGCTTTTTAGCGCATGTTATATTGTCTGTTCACTCTTCATAAGAACTCAATCGAACTGCAATTAAGTACTCGATTGTAAAATGGTGGCTCGAAGATGTGTACGAAATTTCAGCAGACTCTGACCAATAGTTCCTGGCACAAAATTTTCAAGAGAAATTTTAAAAATTAAAAAAAAAATATTTTTTTCTTTTGATACGATTTTGAGTAAATCGGCCTAATCGTTCCAGGGTAACGAAAAAAAAAATTTTTTTACATGCAGTTTCATCACAAGAATTCATTGATATCATTTTCAACTCTAACAAGCGTATTCTATGATTTCACAGAATGCTGTAATCGAAAATTAACGTCCGTACTTGTAGCTATGAATTTCATGATCTATGTTCATCTTATCTACCGATAAGAAACCTCAGCTATCGTAGAATTATGAGGATTATAGGATATTATAAATTCTGGGTAATAATATAATAATTCATATGATGATGGAAATATGTACTTTCTCAATGAAAAATTATATAGGATTTACACTAATTCATTTAATATTGTGATGAGTTTCGTGGCCACAGTGACTTCTTCAGACTACATCATACTGCATAGTTTTCACACTCGAAATACCTAAGGAAAGTATCATCGAAATGTCTGGAGCAACGCTGGAGACAATCATAGCAGATTGTCCATTTATTGCTGATATTTGAAGAGGTATAGGCTGACGAACAAATTATTAGTTCAAAATATATTTAATAAATACAATCCTTTTTTCATAATTTAATAGTTCTTACCACTAACACATTAATTCTGTATTATGAACCTTAACTCAAGAAAAAATATTTCATACACAAATATAAATCAATATTTCAGCATTTTTTTGCTAGCAACAATATGAAAATACTGGATATAGGAACATGTCTCACTACTGAAGGAAGTAAAAGGTAATATTAACCTCGGTATGTCAACGAACACTTATTTCTTTTTATGATTCCATTATGTTGTTCTTTCCAATTGCCTTCATAAACTACATCATTAATATGATCCAATTCTAAATCTTCTGAAACATCATCCCCAATATTTGCACATAAATTATTCAATATGCAACAAGTCAATATTATTTTTGGTATCAAAACAGTCTTGTATATATTCACAAATTCAAGATGCGGTACCTTGTTTTGTAATTCAATATATTTTCAAATTACGAATCATATAAATAAACTAGAATAGAAATAAATATGACGTCTCTTATAGGTAGATAAGATGACACGAATGAATAATGAACACAGACAGATAGAATTCTGTGAAAACATAGAAGTAGGATGTATTATTGAACTTTTGAAAAATCATATTTCCGAAAGTATTAGCTTTTTAGAGTTGATAATGACACCAATGGATTGTCATGATAGAACTGCACCTAAAATAAATTAATTTGAAATCTTTAAAGTAAAAAATTTTTTAATTTTTTTTTGTAACTTTATGGCAATTGAATCCATACAAAGCTTCGCATGTATATAAAGACCATGATTTTACTTTTTGATGCTGAATTTCAGATAGATCGAGAAATTGGTTCCGGAAATATTAATAAAAATGGGTGGATTTCGCCTGTTAAAGCACTCGTCTGAGATATTTACGCTCAAACTCTACCCTCCTTTCGTTCGAGAGTTATCGTGCCTACGGCCGGCCGGACAGAATCTATTTCGACCATGGATTCTTGATCAGTCAGTCGAACCAAATCGTGATCATTTTCATTCAAAAATTCGAAAATGAAAGACACAAGACACAATCAAAGAAATTTGATTGATTGATTGAAAGCACTCTGTTCCGAGGAACAAGAGTGCCAAAAAAGGTAGATAACCATATTTACCTACAAGCGATCGAACTAGAAAGGATATTATTAGATAATATGGTTCCATTATTTTCATTCAATCCAACGTTGGTTCATACCATTTAATTAATAGTTCTTTTTTGGGTTTGACAGAAGAATACATTCTTCTTAGTGTTTTTTTGGCGCTCTAGTTGTTCCTTTCTTCGTTCCATTTTTAAATTTAACTCATAGTATGTAAATAACTTACTGGAGGTTAAGTATGAGTAGTACGAAATGGCAATTTATTGTTATTATTATTATTATTTGGTCAATTTTAGATCTTCGATGGATTATATTCGAGAATTAAGTAAAAATCAAGCGTATGACGATTAAAATGGGATGAAGATAGCCGCGGGTAAAAGCTATAAATCACAATGAGCTCTATTCAGATCGAACTAATAATTGATTCGCCGTTAGATGCATTTAATAAGAGCATTTTTGTAGAAACTGGATCCAATTAATTTTGATAACCTCATCCGAAGACCTTGAGAGTGTGAGCACAGTTTTTTATCTGAAAATCTACCAGTTATCGTACCTATTCGCATTCTTCCCAATGAGAAATAGTAGTGTAACGAAAAATGTTTTTTTTTCATTCGACATACTTCTATATAAACCTTATGTTTCTAACCTAAACTAGTTCGACTGGAGAATAATTATCTCTAACGGATTATGAGCTTTGTCAATTAACAGAAATGGTATCGACACTACAATCTAAACTAGACCTTAGAAACCAGAAATGAGTCTGTGCCAAGGTATCTCAAGTTGCGACAAAGTCGACATTTGGTAACTGTCCTTCTCTGAGAGAATTTTTACCAATTCGAGGATTGTACAAGGCCGTTAACTCTATGAAACGTTCAAACTATAAACATCTTAAAGTGGATGTGATAGTGCAACTATTTCCACATCGCTATTTAAGTTCATCTAAGAAGATAAAATATTGCCTGAAGGTTACCTTTATGTTCTTTCGATGCATAATATGGAAGACTAGAAAAACACTTGCGTAATGTTCTGAATTTTTTCTCTTAATTCCTACGGGACATCTAGCATTCTTCTTATCGACGAACTATTAATCAGAATGTGCTGTTCTATAGAAAACAAGGAAAATTCATCGGACGTGATACACGAAGAATCATTTGAGAATGCGTACTACTGCGATAAACTTTATGTTAGGCTTCTCGAAGTGTTTCGGAGTTCATTTCTTGATTTCTCAGGATTAACAGTTAACATATACAACATTGGATGTATTTCATCATCATCATTTCACCGTCTATATTTTGAAAATGTTAGGTTATGCTCATTTTACTGTCAACGTTGTCATCTCTACATAGAAGTCGAAGTAATCACGTATTTTCACAATGTGGATTTTATTGGGAAAAATAATGAATTTAAATATATTATGTGGATTCAACAATTCCAAAGACCTGGCGACTGTTGAAGAAAATTTTTCATCTGTTGTTACAATGGAAATATTTCACTTATATAAACTGTTTGGAAGATTCACTTATGCTATTTTCTTGTACGGAAATCAAGAATCGATTGTTGAAATTTTAATGAAAAATAATGGATACAGTAGTCCGTTACTTTGTAATAGTTCATTTGAAAAAAGAATAAAAGTACCTGAATAACCCGGCAGGAAAACTTCTAAACGAACAGACGTACCTATGTAATTCCCCACTCTTCGAAATTCTCAAGAAATAAGCCTACAGAAGACATTTAAGTACCTTGTTGCACAACTTGAAATACACCAGTTTCAACATGTAGTAGTACTACGAAACCCGAATCACTGTTGAACCTTAATAAAATATAGTGATAGGATAGGAAACTATAAGTAATTTCATTCGAGAGTTCAAAATCTCCTATGACAGAATGAAGTTCTCCTATTGCAGATTTCAGTTCTGTATAGCACTTCCTGGTACTTCTGCTTCTTCAAAACTGCTTTTGGCATTTTCAATTTCAAAGCGAAGAGTTCTTTATTATTCGAAGATAATGATATGTGATAATATCTTGTCTAAGATGGAACATTATGTTGATTGTTGAGAGTAGAAATTGGCAACGTCTCAGAGAATGGTTTTGACATTGACGATATTTCGGGAGTGCCAACCTGCGTTAGTTTTAGTTACAAAAACGTGATAGGCCTAAATCATGGCCAACCGGGAGACTTTATAAAAGTGAATGGAGTATAGTAAAAGTCTAAAATATGATTCATTTTTTCCTTTAAGACCTCCATATTCGACGCTCCATAGTCCAAGAGTGAACTGACCAAGTGGAATACTGCCAAAAAGCCGTTTATAGTCAAAACTCACACCTTCACAACGCCATATCATATGATCCAATGTGACTAATAACAAACGAGATATATACTCATTATTGAACGTTTTTTTTCTGGGTTTTCTCTCCCAAACTCTGAAAAATATCTATAAAATAAAAATTAATTATTATGTGATTTGCTTCTGCGTAAGAAACACAGGATATTTGTCAGAAGCAATCAATTGAACAATGAACAAACAACAACGAAACAACATCAACGAAGAAACAACTATATCGTAACGTTTCGGAGTCTATATCAGACTCCTTCGTCAGACGCTCAATGAAAATCGTTATGATTATTTTGTTGATAGTTATTTTGTGAAATTCAAGAATTGACACATTGACAGTATTTAAAAATCATAGCTAACATAGTTTTACTTCCCATAGAAATTTCCAAGTTCCAACTCCTTTTTCAATAAATTTTGCCAAATATGGTCAATACCAATTGAGCAATTTGCAAAATTGCCGTCTCTGTTCAATAAAATACAACTTGACTCCTTAAGTTTCCTTTTCATAAAATCAGGTTCTGTCATTAGAATCTTTGTATTACTCCAATCCATCATGTGATCTCCTTGGATTGTACATACATGTTCTGTTATTTTTGATTTCTGTATGTCTCTATTTCTCAAGTTATTCTTATGCTCTGACTTTCTTACTTCTAGTGGTCTTGATGTTTCTCCTGTGTATGATTTACCACAAATACAAGGAATATTGAATTTTCATTGAGCGTCTGACGAAGGAGTCTGATATAGACTCCGAAACGTTACGATATAGTTGTTTCTTCGTTGATGTTGTTTCGTTGTTGTTTGTTAGGCAACATTGTTCAATTGATTGCTTCTGACAAATATCCTGTGTTTCTTACGCAGAAGCAAATAACAAAATAATTAATTTTTATTTTATAGATATTTTTCAGAGTTTGGGAGAGAAAACCCAGAAAAAAACCGTTCAATAATGAGTATACCTCCCACAGTATCCTTTAATGATTACTTGAGATATACTCAGTTGAAAATGAAAAAAAAAAGCGCGTGAAACACGAAATTACTTTTTGCCCAACCTTATATTCAAACGAAATGGTAACCCCTTGGAACATGCTCACCAAAACAAATAAGCCAAGCACTGGCGCAACTGTATTGCTAGGAAGGAGCCTACTTTTGAGACCTGCAATAACACTAACAGAGAAAACGAATACGCATGAAATAAAAAATGTAATACAGCTTCACAATTGAGATTCTTCTGAAAAGGACAGAAAGTAGAACATTCGTGTTAATGAGAGTGTTACACGGTTAACTCCTTCTTCATAAATTCATTTAATCTATTGAAGTTGGTTTATAATAGTTTACGCGATAATATTTATGTACCTATCGCATATTGTACAATTTAGAACTATAGATTTCTTGAGAATCAGTATGGAAAGTCATTAAGTTCGCCGTTTCAAAGCTTTCTTTCCTGAAGAATTCGGCAATTATTTCACAAAATTAAATCCAGGACGCAGTACATCTATCTCAGTTTTGTATTGTCTATATTAACAGGAAAATGAAAAATGGGTTCAAGCCCTGTGGACAGGAGCTTCCTGGCGCTCTAGTTCAAACAGACAAATTATATCTGGTATTGGTTTCTCAGAGTTGGGAATTATATCAATGTATTCATATGATAGAACTGCATCAAAAAGGAAATTCAATTCAAATAATAGTTTATTTATGAAGATTAAATGAGCAATCATGAGAATGAGAACTGCACCACATTTTCGAATTTTTTTTTTGACACTTTGCGGTAATCTGGTCAATACAAAACTTCACATGCGTATAAAGGTCATGATTCTACAATTTGGTGCTAAATTTCAGATAGATCGAGTGATCGGTTTCGGAAATATTCATAAAAAATATTTTTACTAAAATCGGCCATAACTCCGAAACCCCTTGATGGTTTTCGCCCATTAACGAACTTGTCCGAGATATTTACGCTCCAAAACCACCTTGCAATTTTCAATCCGCTAACTCCTTTCGTTCGAGAGTTATCGTGCCTACGGCCGGTCGGCCGGTCGGACAGAATCGATTTCGCACTCGGATTCTTGATCAGTGAGTCGAACCAAATCATTTGAGACCATTTTCAGCCAAAAATTCCAAAATTACAGACACTTGGGCAAATTGATAAGCAATCTGTTCCGAGGAACTAGAGCGCCAAAAAAACAAGTTTCGTATGACAATTGCCCAAAACAGGTTTAAAGTACCTACAAATAGTAGGTATTCCATAAAACTTGTATAAAATAATAAATCACCTTGTAATCGATCAAAAATTTCCTGATCTACGTTCACAAAATTTTCTCCTCTCTCGAACTTTGGAATTATGCTTTCAATATTTACGTAATATTTTCAAACATTTTCGGGTGAGGTCACCGTTGCATCGCTAAAATACGAGTATTTCAACCCCAATATTCTTGAAGTTACAATATTCCCTTCTTTCGAGTTGACTTTATGGCAATTCATACATAGAATATACATAGAATAATTATATCAATCTGTGAAATACGATTTACATTGAAATTTTGAAAAATCATATCTCCGAAAGTATT
This sequence comes from Halyzia sedecimguttata, assembly GCA_937662695.2. NCBI lineage: Eukaryota > Metazoa > Arthropoda > Insecta > Coleoptera > Coccinellidae > Halyzia > Halyzia sedecimguttata. The sequence continues at coordinate 98,197,236 of OW569413.2, read as the reverse complement.
AGCTTGTTAGAGTTAAAAATGATATGAATGGATTCTTATGATAAAACTGCTTATTAAAAAAAATGTAATTTGGAATTTTTTTCGTAAAAAAAAAATTTTTTTTTTATTACTCCGAAACCTTCAGTCCGATTTTGCCCAGTAACGAACTTAGCCGAGATATTCATCCCCCAAACCTACTCTGAAAATTTCAACTCTCTAGCTCATTCCGTTCGAGAATTATCGTGCCTACGGCCAGACCGGACGGCCGGACCGGCCGGACAGAATGAATTTCGACCACGGATTCTTGATCAGTGAGTCGAACCAAATCGTTTAAGACCATTTTCATCGAAATATTCGAAAATTACAGACATTTGGGCAAATTGATAAGCACTCAGTTCCGAGGAACTAGAGCGCCAAAAAATAACCTATTCGAGTCCGGTCATTGTGAAATAGAGTGGTATAACTCTCGGTATAACTGCAACTGTGCAGATACAAAAATACCTAGTGAGAATGGAAGATGTATTGTGAAAATAGTATTATCTCAAGAATGGTATCAGAAGTTTTTTTTACTTAAAGGAATATCATACAATGGTGCGAAATTCACCGCAAACGTATGTAATCTCGTACCAATTGCAGACCCATCAGAATCCGCTCATCAAAAAAAAAACACGTATATCCGCCATGAAAATATACGTTTCATTTTAACCAGCCGAACAATGCAAATTCCATCAGCAAACATTTCGGGAGATATTTTGCATCGATTATTATATTAAAATTTCATCTCCTCCTGTAAATGAAAATATAATGAAGTCATCGCATTTTAATTTGACATCACCATTCATGTACGGCATAACGATAAATTATCCTGCTAAAAATGCAGGGTTGATGTCAGCTATTGTGGTAAAACCAACCTTGATGTTTGTGAACGTGTAATCGGTTGGTGTCAGTTTCACATACTAATTTTTTATATTGATTACCGTGTGTAGGTTGTGCGCTGTCCTGAGGAGTGCCAACGTATTTCACGTTCCAACTGAAGAGAATTGGGACTTGAGAACAAGAACGATAAATTGCTCGGAATATTTCAGGACTTTTGTGAAAGGAATTATTGCATCATGGGTGCGACTAAATACAATTTTACTGTCAGTTCGACGCTCTGAAAATCGTAATTATACCAGAAATGGCGCCATTTATGATATTGAAATTATTATCATTTAACTCCATCAACAAAACAAAACTCAAAAGTTTGTTTCTCTACTTCAGTATCGTAATGAGTTCATTCCAGCACTAAAAAGAGTGCTGGAATGAACTCATTCCCGCATTGTTTCTAGTTATATTTTTTGTTTTGTGGTAGTCAGCACTGACATTCGATCATATCAAATTTCAACAGACGTCAATTATTGTCAATATAAGATAATCTGGATAAGGTGAAATAATTGTTGAGAGCAAAGGTTTTATTTTCATCAAAAAATAAGGTACTAGAGATTTCCTTCTTGCTAATTTTGAATCATTCATGATATTAGGAAACTGTTAAATCTGATCTCCATGCTCTACGTACAATTCATATTCGGTGATCTGTCAACTTTCGTAACAGTCACACCAACTGCCAAGATACAATACAAAACTCACTAGGATGTATAATCCTAATTTTCCATTGAATTTCAACAGTATTCTACAAAACTTGCCTGAAATAGAGAAAATATCGTCAAATACTCGTTGCAGACGGCAATTCCAACACTCATGCGTACGAAAACTCGATCCTTCGTCGCTCGTTTTCGAATTTCGCATTCGTGTTTGAATAGGAGCCCATTCTGCAACTTGTTTTAGAATATACCATTCTGAGCAGGCAAATCCAAATCTTCTGTATGTTCTCTAGAATTCTTTCAAAAATTTGTAAAAAGTACTAACGTCAGCTTTCGAGCGCATGTTCCATACTGTATTCACATCTCTGGATGTGCAACGTGGCAACGGGCGGCCGGATAGAATTAAATTTGACCTCGAGGTCTTCGTCAGAGAATATTTTTCGGCAAAAATTTCGAAAGTTACAGATATTTGGGCAAAATGATATATATTTATTTGACAAAACAATTTTTCCACATATAAATATTTTCCCTTTCTTTCCCTAAAAGCTAGGGGAGGGGGCGTCCCTCCTCATTATTATCAAACGTCAGATTGAAAATCAATTTTTTGAAATCAACAAAGTAAAAAATTATCTTATCGAATACCTACCCCTCGGGCCTTGATAAATACTCAAAATTTTTTCATAGAGAATCCTTCAAGCGTGTAGCACAAGGCTAATAATAGCCCGAGGCCACAGGCCGAGGGCTCAAGCATTCAGCATTCTGTGACAAAATTATCTCGGTATTATCAAGGCCCTAGGGGTATTACTACTGATAATTCTCTTCAACGGTACCCTCAGATTCTGGCCACGATAAATTTCGAACGTAAAGGGATAGCGACTAGAAATGCTCAGGGTAGGTGGCGAGTCTAAATGCGACAGACATGTTCGTTAATGGGCAAAGATGGTCCAACGGCTACCGAGTACTAATTTAGTTTTCAACCAAAACAAAGCAGCCCAAATTTCTGACATACAGAGGAATGCGACATTTTGTGTTGATTGTTTCACTAAAAAATTCTACAAAAATTATTAAATAACATTATTTATCTCACGATAACTTGAGAACGGAAAAGGATAGCCACTTGCAATTTTTAGAGTAGATTGGCATAATCGTCCAAACGGTTTTGGGGTTCTAGCTATTGGAATTTTGTTATTTCCCTAAAAAATACGGAACCAATCTGATCTGATTCAAACATGGTAATTTGTTGTAGAATGCTGACGCGCAAATTTTCGCGGTATTTTGTGAATATCATATCCTGAAATTACGAAAGTTTTTTCGTATATTATTTAACAGACTTCCATTCAATAGAATACATTATGTCAGAATTGAAGAATCTTTAATCATAGAGGATTCTCCCATTGCTCAGGTCTGTCTCAAAAATGGCACAAAATGTATCCATGCATATCTTGTGAAAGCTGAAAAAAGGGTCTGTATCGATAGTAAATTTGATTAAGAGTGTCCAATAGAGGTGAATAAACATTATTTAGAGTAATTTTATCGGTTAAATTTTCAGCTGCCCAGAAAAATTTCATATTTTAAAAACTAAAAAAGTGCCTATAAGACGTTTCTGGAGAACTGGACATATTTGAAATCTCAACATTGGGATTATGATATCGCTTGAAATCCTCTACAGAGCTAAAATATTTTCGATGCCCAAGCACTTCCGGTGATACAGGGAGTGGAAATAAATTAGATGAAAAAAATTTTTTTTCAAGTTTTGCATTCCTGATATGATCAAGTATTCAATGTTGAATACATTTCTGTTAAAACCATTGAATTTATTCAAATAGTTTCCAAAATATCGAAAAAAAACCGGAAAAAGTCAAATATGTTTAGTCAGTATTATGTTCATTATTCTTATTTTAATCATCCTGAGCGTGAACCGTTTTTACGACATCGAAAAGGAAGAATGTGGAAAGGTCCTACATCTTTTGGATTTCAGAAATATCATCACAGGGTGTTTCAAATTTTGTGCCGAAAATTGTGATAAAAAATTTGCCATAACTTCTGTTTTTCAAATTAGAACCCTATTTTTAGCGCTCTTGTTCCTCGGAACAGAGTGCTTAGCAATTTGCCTAAATGTCTGTAATTTTCCAATTTTTGGCTGAAAATGGTCTCCAACGATTTGGTTCGACTCAATGATCAATAATCCGTGGTCGAAATCGATTCTGTCCGGCCGTCCGTCCGCTTGTTAAAACGAGAACTCTCGAACGAAAGGAGCTAAAGGATTGAAGGATTGCAGGGTAGGTTTGGACTGTAAATATCTCGGACGAGTTCGTTAACGGGCGAATTCCACCAAGCGGTTTAGGAGTTATGGCCCTTTTTATTAACAACAATTTTTATGAATATTTGCGAAACCGATCACTCTATCTATCTGAAATTTAGCATCAGATTGTAGAATAATGACCATCATACGCATGAAAAATTTTCTATCGATCGGATTGCTGTAAAGTGTCAAAATTTTTTTTTTTTATTCTGAATTTTTTTTTACAATTACTCTCGAACAGAATGAGCTAGGCAGTTGAAATTTTCAGAGTAGGTTTGGGAGATAAATATCTCGGTTGAATTCGTTACTGGGCAAAATAGGCCAGATGATTTCGGAATAACGAAAAAAAATTTTTTTTTTAACTTACAAATTTCAAACACGTTTTTTTAAGGTGCAGTTTTCCAATAAAATCCATTGATATCATTTCCAACTCTAACAAGCTAATACTTGTGGAGATATGATTTTTCGAAATTTCAATAATGAATCGTATTTCTATGTTTTCACAGAATGCTACAATTATTCTATCTATGAATTATTATATGATCTGTGTTCATACTCGTACATGTCATCCTGATCTATAAGAGAGAGTCAAATTCATTTCAGCTATTTTAATTTGATATCTTCCATGGTGCAGTTCTCATTCTCAGATTGCTCATTTAATCTTGATGAATAACAATCAATCTTGTCAAAGTTTGAGCAAGAGCACCAAAGGTCCTGTCCACAGAGCTTGAACCAATTTTTTATGATTGCGTTGGATTCTGCGGTGAAAAATAGTGATAGTATTCAAACAAGACTAATATGATTATGCTCTTAAATGAAAAAGATCAGGGTTTTTTTTTTTAATTTAGGAGCATAATCATGCTAGAAAACTATCGTTATTTTTCACCGCAGAAGCCAACGCAATCATAAAAAATGGGTTCAAGCCTTGTGGACAGGAGCTTTCTGGCGCTCTAGTTCAAACAGACAAATTATATCTGTTATTGGTTTCTCAGAGTTGGGAATTATATCAATGTATTCAAATGATATCACTGCATCATAAAGGAAATTCAATTCAAATAATAGTTTATTAGATAAGTAATAATAAATTACCTTGTAATCGATCAAAAATTTCCTGATCTACGTTCACCAAACTACAGAATTATGCTTTCAATATTTACGTAATATTTTCAAACATTTTCGGGTGAGGTTCCCGTTGCATCGCTAAAATACGAGTATTTCAACCCCAATATTTTTGAAGTTACAATAATCCCTTCTGTCAAGTTGACATTATGAGAATTCATACATAGAATAATAATTATATCAATCTGTGAAATACGATTTACATTGAAATTTTAAAAAATCATATCTCCGAAAGTATTAGCTTGTTAGAGTTGAAAATGATATGAATGGATTCCTATGATAAAACTGCTTATTAAAAAAAATTTGATTTGGAATTTGTTTCGTCAAAAAAAATTTTTTTTTTGTTACTCCGAAACCATCTGTCCGATTTTACCCAATAACGAACTTAGCCGAGATATTTAGCCCCCAAACCTACTCTGAAAATTTCAACTCTCTAGCTCATTCCGTTCGAGAGTTATCGTGCTTACGGCCGGCCGGCCGGCCGGACAGAATGAATTTCGACCACGGATTCTTGATCAGTGAGTCGAACCAAATCGTTTAAGACCATTTTCATCGAAATATTCCAAAATTACAGACATTTGGGCAAATTGATAAGCACTCAGTTCCGAGGAACTAGAGCGCCAAAAATAGAACCACCCTGTGATGATATTTCTGAAATTCAAAAGATGCATGACCTTTCCACATTCTTCCTCCTCGATGTTGTAAAAACGGTTGACGCTCAGGATGTTTAAAATAAGAATAATGAACATAATCCTCACTAAACATATTCGAATTTTTTAACGGTTTGTTTTTTGATATTTTGAAAACTTTTCGAATGAATACATTGATTTCTACAGAAATGTATTCAGCATTGAATACTTAATCATACCAGGAATGCAAAACTTGAAAAAACAATTTTTTCATCAAATTTATTTTCACTCTCTGTACAACCGGAAGTGCTTGGGCTTCTAAAATATTTTAGCTCAGTAGAGAATTTGAAGCGATATCATAATCCCAATTTTCAGATTTCAAATATGTCCAGTTTTCCAGAAACGTCTAATAGGCACTCGAACTTGGGACACCCTGTATACATCAGACCATTTTATAATCGAGTAGCAAATTTCAGCTCGATCGATTCCGTATGACGTGTGAATAGCAATGGAACATGCGCTTAAAAGCTACTGACTTCACGTCAGGGCATTTCTTAATTTATTTTACCATTCTCTAGCTAGATCAACACCATGTATGTAAGTACTTCTACGTTTCATTTAGTCGTTAAAAATATGAGAAATCAACGCCACTCACTACTTCCTAGAACGGCACATTGCTATATGCTGCCTATTTCACGATTATGAAATATCTCCATAACGAAGTAGGCGGAAGAATTAAACACAAATAATTAACAGTAATTGAACCCACCATCAAAAATGAGGAGCGGGAAGCGTTTTTTCGAAATGAAACGAGCCACTTTCAATTGCACCTGGAGGAACTTCCTACAAACAAGCTAATAGATAAAACTCAAGCGGTTATCATTGAAAAGGCAGCTCGGATATCGTATGTGTTTGTGACGTGACGTGTGTTGTAACTGGTTTGTTTCGAAACAGTTGAGGCTGAGTTATGAAGCAACAGTAATATCTTGTGGCACAGTAGGCCGTTCTAAGGTTAAATATCTAACAATGATTTGTTTTTATTGGTCGTTCAATGCCCAGGTATCGGTAAGAATTTTCTCAACTTGGCCCGTATATCATACGGATGATTCGAACTAATGTTAACTGATGATTTAGTGCAGAGATCCCACTGAGCCTTCTTTCACATTTATGGCAGTAGTCAATGAATTTTATCTGCGGCTGTTTGAAATATGTATACGAGAGAAATTCACATAGCACACTTCCTACTCATTGGAAAAAAGGTTATAAATCTACCAGGTTTGAAACTTTCCATACTAAACATAGCAATATATTCCGATAGATCACTGACAAAAAAATTAAGAAAGTCTATGGACAGGAGCTTTGGCGATCTGGTTCAAACTTTGACAAATCATATCTCCGAAAGTATTGGTTTCTCAGGGTTGGGAATGATATCAATGGATTCTTATGATAGAACTGCATGAGAAAGGAAATTCAAGTAATAGTTTATTTATCAAGATTGAATGAGCCATCTGCAATGATTTAACCTCATGGGAAGGGTTGTTGCAATTTCCACTCGGTGCATAGTTTTCACAACTCGAAATACCTAAGGAAAGTATCATAGAAATGTCTAGAGCAAGGCTAGTGACCATCATAGCTGATTACCCATTTATTACTCATATCCAAATAGCTATAGGCTGATGAAGAAACTATGTTAATAGTTCATGTCATTTGTTTGAAAGATTAAATATGCATTTCTTACTCTTGTTTATCTTTATTTGAAAACTTATATCATTATACGACGAAATATATTAAAAAAATTGCAATCCTCTCCACATAATTTAAAAGTTCTTACCTGTAACACATTCATTGTGTATTATGAAACTTAACTCAAGAAAAAATATTTGACACACAAATGTAGATCAATATTTCAGCATTTTTTTGCTAGCAACAGTATGAAAATACTATATATAGGAACATGTCTCACTACTTAAGGAAGTAAAAGGTAATATTAACCTCGGTGGTCAACGAACAGTAATTTCTTTTGAGGATTCTATTATGTTGTTCTTTCCTGTTGCCTTCATAAACTACATCATTAAAATGATCCAATTCTAAGTCTTCTGAAACATCTTCCCCAATATAAATACATAAATTATTCAATATGCAATAAGTCAATAATATTTTTCTTATCAAAACAGTCTTGTACATATTCACAAATTCAAGACTCGTAACCTTGTTTTCCAACCCAAATATTTTTGAATTACGAATTATAAACAAACTAGAACAGAAATGAATTTGACATGTCAATTATAGGTAGATAAGATGACATGTATGAACAGTGAGCACATATAGAACACATACAGATAGAATTCGCATTCTGAGAAAACATAGAAGTACGATGTATTATTGAAATTATGAAGAATCATATCTACGGAAGGGTTAGCTTGTTACAGTTGAAAATGATATTAATAGATTCTTATGGTAGAACTGCATCTTAGAAAAAATTGAATTTGAAATTTGTAATGTTAAAAAAAAATACAGAAAGGATATACACTCTAGCACACTTGAGAATATGGTCAAAATGAAAAAACGTCACAAATTTCTTACATGCTTACATTTCCCATTCAAAATGTACCCTTTCTCTACATTGGCTTCATATGTCTTGATTTTTCATAATTACTTATCAGAGGCATCAAAAAAAAATTGAATCAAGCACTGACGTGAAGTCAGGAGCTTTTGCGCGCATATTCTATTGTCTAATCACCTCTATTGGACACTCTTAGTCGTATTTAGAATCGATATATACCGTTTTCTCAGCAATTATAATATTTGAGTACATTTCATACCATTTTAATGACATACTTTAGTAATGGAGAATCGTCTATGATCACAGAATTTTTAATTCTGACATGTCAGAATTAAAATTAAAATTCATATGAATTTTATTGGAATTGAAATATGAAAAAACATACGCGTCAAGTAACGATAGTCACGAAATTCCGCAAAAATTAATGGGTTGGCATTCTACAACTAACCACCGAGTTTTAATTGGATCGGATTAGTATATTTTGAGTTATAGAGGAAATAACAACAACATTTTAGATGAGTACAACCCTAGAACCATTTGGCCGATTATGGCAAGTGACGAACTTAAATGTTGCATTCATCCGAACAAGAAAATTGCAAGTCGCTATTTCTTTCCATTCTCAGGTTATCGTGACATTTATAATATTTTTCAATATATGTATGTATACTCAATGCGTTAATAATTTTGTTTTCAATCAATACAAATTCGATCGAATGGAAACTTGATGAGTAGTTGTAGAATACAAACCTAAGGACGTGCGTGAAATGTTGTAAGAATACTAGAAACTTTTGAAAAAGTATTATTTATGTCATGATAACCGGTGAACGGAAAAAGATAGCGACTTGGACTTTTCAAATTAGGTAATGCATCTGAATGCGACATTTGAGTTTATTTAGAGGCCTAATCGGAGAAACTGTTATACAGTTATACCCGAGGGGTAAACCGCTAGTAATTCTGGTGTACAAGAAAGTAGAATTCCTTTTGAATTCCTGGAATTCCTATTGATTTCCTATTCAATTCCATGGAATTCCTATTGAATTATTGAGAATTCCTATTGATGTTAGGGTATGACACCTATCTGAGAATCATGTATACAGCTCCAAATAGTTGGTTTTAACCGAGGGGTAAACCGCTAGGAATTCTGGTGTACAAGAAAGTAGAATTCCTATTGAATTCCGAGAAATTCCTATTGAATTCCTAGAATTCCTATTGAATTCCTGGAATTCCTATTGCATTCATGGAATTCCTATTGAATTCCTATTGAATTCTATGGAATTCCTATTGATGTTAGAGTATGACACCTATCTGATAATCATAATAATACAGCTCCAAATAGTTGGTTTTAACCGAGGGGTAAACCGCTAGGAATTCTGGTGTACAAGAATGTAGAATTCCTTTTGAATTCTGAGGAATTCCTATTGAATTCCTGTAATTCCTATTGAATTCCTGGAATTCCTATTGAATTCCGTAAAATTCCCATTGAATTATTGAGAATTCCTATTTATGTTAGAGTGCGACACCTATCGGACAATCATGTATACAGCTCCAAATAGTTGGTTTTAACCGAGGGTTAAACCGCTAGGAATTCTGGTGTACAAGAATATAGAATTCCAAGAGAATTTCAAAAGAATTCCTATTGAATTCCTAATGAATTCTTATTGAATTCCAATGAAATTCCGGTTGAGTTGGAATTCTGGTGTACAAATTTTATCAGCGGTTTCCCCCTCGGTTATACCCTGCGGAAATCTGGTTGTTATTTCCTCAATAACTCGGAAAATACAAAACCGAACCTATTCAAACATGGTTATTAGTTGGAGAATGCCAATGCGAATTCTTGCAAAATTTCGTGAAGATCATATCACTAGAAAATTCAAAAAATCATCGAAAATCATTGAAAAAAATTCTATACGGGGTGAGTCTTTGACCACTGCATTAATTTTAACCAAAGATTCCTCCCATCAAATGAAACACTTTTTTCATTTACCATTATTCCAGATTCGGCTCAGGTAAAAAGTTACAAGCTTTCAAATATTTCACAATGTGCTAATACACTCCCGCATATAAATTATCTATGACATTGTTGGCGGATGAGAATAAGGCATGGTAACGTGGTTTACAGCTTGATTCGGGATTCCGACGCTCAGAGACGGATCCATAAAAGTAGTGAAATTCTGGTGTTTTCCATTTTAAAACATTCAATGAAGAATATCTCGAAAACGGTGCGTTTAAGGAGAAATGATGAAGAATAATATAATGTTCTAAAACGATGGAATATTCTTGAAATGACTCAAGAAAAACTTTATATGCCTTCTTTGTACTAATTTCGTTTGGTTTTATGAATCCACGAGTCCATAACTAGAAAACCAGTAGAAGTAGAAAATAACTAATATTTGGAAAATATGTATCATAGTTATAGGAAACTTTACGCCAACATTCATTTTATTCGAAAAAAGGATGTCAAAGCTACAATATAATTATTAATATTTTTCAAAATTTCAACAGCCTGTATCTTTTTACCTGAGCTGAATCTGGAAAAATGTTAAATGAAAAAAGTGTGTCATTTGATGAGAGGAATCTTTAGTTAAAATTAATGCAGTGGTCAAAGACTCACCCTGTATATCAGAAACTGTTCGTCCGACATCGCTTTGAAAGCCTTGGGATTCAACTTGAGGCTTCCGCTACTTGCTACATTGCTGGTTATAATCGACAAAACGGTTTCATAGTTATACCCACCTATAATATTGTTTCCTCGATAACTCAAAAAATATAGACTCGATCGAATTGAAGCTTCGTAACTGGTTGTAGAATGTCGACATAAAGACGACATTTCACAAACATTTGCTCGTCGGTATCATACCTACATAAAATTAGCAAGTTGAAATTGGGTCGATTCTGTATCTTTTGAGTTATTGAGGAAATAAAAACAAATTTTCAGATGGGTATAACTCCACATTGAAGGAACTCGCATATATCTCCAGGGTGAAAGCAAGAAAACACATTTTCTTCACCAATCAGCCTGAAAATTTCTAGTTAACATCAGAGAAATAAATCGCAGAAATCTGTGAAGTCCCTCGATTATCGGATCGGCCGCTTAATTTCCATACCAATAAATCTTTCCATCAACCTTCTACCCCGACGTTTCCTGGCACCTTGCATCTCAAAATAGTATCGATGTGGAACATGCCTACATAGTTTAAATAATTCATACGGGCAGGCGGTTTTGTTTTAAACGTCTTTTTTCCTCGATGGCGCTTAGTATTCCGTCGATGTAACGACAGAACCACATTATTTTGTGCTTGGCTACCGTATTGAATGCCAAATTACATCCTAATGTAAATTATTTCGACAATATTTACCCGAAGTTGATTTGCATTCAGCTGGAATTGATATATCGGGGCATAAAACACGTAGGTATCTGGGTTCGGCTGGACTGCGAAAAACAAAACGTGGACGGCTACTGGAAATCGGTTACGTGGGAAGGACTTCGGGTGACCTTGATCTTTGTGATGTGAACAAACTTTGAAAACTAATTGCTCTTGGTCCTATTTCGCGAAAAATGTCGATGAACAAATCGCTACTAGCATACGTATGGTATTAAATGTGTAAAATCTCTATGTCCTGCCAGATATGCGAAGCATATAGGCAGCTTTAGATACTAAAGGAAAGGTTCCTGATATCTACTAGATTTCTAGGTCCTTCTGTGCCAAATCCTCTTAAATATTGGCCAGATGTTTTCAAAACTACAGGAGAGTTACGTCAAACCATCTCCTATAGGAGGTGATATAATCATGCATACTCCAGTCACTTTTATAAAGTATCCCGGTTGGCCAAGAAATTTTGACACATTTCACCGTGTATATTTTGAACATGTTAGGTTATGCTCATTTTCCTGCCAGTCAGAGAGTTTACATCAAACCATCTCCTTAGGAGGTGTAGGGCTTCAAACGAGACGAGAGTAGGCGAGAATATAAAAAATCTCGTCTCATTTAATTTCAAACACTATTAATTTCATCTTTTAAATAACTCGTTGACCAAGAATTCAAACATGCATCACATCATCTTTCAATGATGTACTTGTTTTTGCCATGATCATACCTGCTGTGGAAAATAATCTTTCAACAGGTACGGATGTAGCCATTGATAAATCATCGGCCATCTTGGAAAGTGTAGGAACTTTTTCATGCAGTTTCCACCACTTTAAAAAACAATTTTGATCCCTATTTGCTCTTTCTATCAGCAAATGTTCTTCGAACTCTGTTTTCTAATGTTTCGAAGATATTGTTGATGTTTTAAAGAGGCTATCGATGTTGATACATTGAAAACTAATTTCTCTTGGTCCTATTTCGCGAAAAATGTCGATGAACAAATCGCTACTAGCATACGTATGATATTAAATGTGTAAAATCTCTGTCCTCTGCCAGATATGCGAGGCATATAGGGAATGACTAGAACCGCTCTGTACATTTGTACATACCCACACAGCACAGACTCATTTCTGAAATATTGCAGGAATATGTTTCGGAAATATTTGAGATATTTCGGTTATATTGCGAAAGATATATGAAATATTTCAGGAATATTGCAGAAACATTCGAATGTCCACCCCATAACCTAACATAGCAATATTGCAGAAATATTTTTCGATATATTTCTGCAATATTGTAGAATTATTCTGTAATGTTTATGCAATTTTTTTATTATATTGGAAAAAATATATGAAATATTTCAGGATTGTTGCAGAAATATTCAAATATATGCTCTCTATCCTATAACGTCACAATATTGCAGACATATTTTTTGAAATATTCCTGCAATATTTCTCAATATTGCAACTGTAATATTGAAACACAATATTCCAGCAATATTTCTGGAATATTGCAACTGCAATTGCAATATTGCAATATTGTGGCAATATTTCCTGAATATTGTGTGCTGTGTGGGTGGTCATAGTTTAAAATTCAAATTCTCGAATTTTTTAATATTTTCTTATACTTGCACGTCAAAATTATGGAACAAATTCATTTTCTCAGAAGAAAAATATTTGGCAACAAAATCCTGAAACAGGTCAATGTTTCACTTTTACCAAATTTTTATGCATTTTTGAAGTATTTTTGTTGCACCCTGTGCCATCCCCATCAACCCTCTAAATTTTTTGAATAGCGAAAGTGGGTCATGTGGTACTTTTTTGGCAAGTTCTCTGTATCTTCTTTACAGGCGTGCAGAAATTTTCAAGAAAAAATTTTTCTTTTTTGAAAAATAGTATGTGCACTTTGTCATGGCTCATTTACTTTGAGACGATGGTACCTGATGAAATTTGTCACCGAATGAAAGTCGACCATTACAGTTTTGTTCATGCACATTTTTCAACCTCTTTCAACCCCCTCACGTGAAAAATTTGACACTTTACGGGAACCCGATCAAAACAAAACTTAGTATGCATATGGAGGTCACTATTCTACCATTTGATGCCAAATTTCAGACAGAACAAGTGATCGGTTTCGGAAATATTCATAAAAAATGATTGCACTAAAAACGGCCATAACTCCGAAAACGCTTGATGAATTTCGCCCTTTAACGAACTTGTCGGAGATATTTACGCTCCAAACCTACCCTGTAAATTTCAATCCTCTAACTCCTTTTGTTCTAGAGTTATCGTGTTCGCGGCCAGCCGGATGGCCGGACAGAATAGATTTCGACCACGGATTCTTGATCAGTGAGTCGAACCAAATCGTTTAAGACCATTTTCAGCCAAAAATTCGAAAATTACAGACATGTGTGCAAATTGATTTAAGCACTCTGTTCCGAGGAACAGGAGGGAAGGGAATTTATTTCCCAATTTTTTTTTGCAGGTTGAAATTTATACAGGGTGAGTCTTTGACCACTGCATTAATTTTAACCAAAGATTCCTCTCATCAAATGAAACACTTTTTTCATTTAACGTTTTTCCAAATTCAGCTCAGGTAAAAAGATACAGAAAGTTGAAATTTTGAAAAAAATCAGTTTTTATTTTGTAGCTTTGGCATCCTTTCTTCGAATAAAATGAATGTTGGCGTAAAGTTTCCCATACCTATGATACATATTTTCCAAATATTGGTTATTTTCTACTTCTACTGGTTTTCTAGTTATGGACTCGTGGATTCATAAAACTAAACGAAATTAGCATAAAGAAAGCATATAAAGTTTTTCTTGAGTCATTTCAAGAATATTCCATCGTTTTAGAACATTATATTATTCTACATCATTTCTCCTTAAACGCACCGTTTTCGAGATATTCTTCATTGAATGTTTTAAAATGGAAAACTCCAGAAATTTCACTACTTTTATGGATCCGTCACTGAGCGTCGGAATCCCGAATCAAGCTGTAAACCACGTTACCATGCCTTATTCTCGTCCGCCAACAATGTCATAGATAATTTATATGCGGGAGTGTATTAGCACATTGTGAAATCTTTAAACGCTTGTAACTTTTTACCTGAGCCGAATCTGGAAAAATGGTAAATAAAAAAATGTGTTTCATTTGATGAGAGGAACCTTTGGTTAATGCAGTGGTCAAAGACTCACCCTGTATATTCTATTTAAAACCTAAATTCTTCCTCCAATCACAAAATTTCATGATCATAGGTTTTGAGATGTTTTAAAATGTTGTTTTGCACATACCGATAACAACATGTTCTATTAATTAGCGAGAAATTTCATCCTCCAAGTGAACACTTAATGGAATAGGAAGGAGAATTTACAAATATCTACAAAACATGTAAACAGAACCTGATTTACGGAAGCTCCAAAGGGAAAGTAATTTTAGAAATTGCAACTTTTTCCGCTCTTAGGTATATTTTCGATTATATAATATAATAATATAATTATAATAATGTAACTAAATAATTATCATAACAATGTAACTAAATTATGTTTGATCAAATTCCCTGGATAAATCATAACTGGCAACGCCTCATTTTCTTGTCTTTATATTTTGGCATGAAAATAGCTGAAAATATGCTCTCTCCAGGTTATTGAATTTGTAGGTTATATTTATTTGAATATTTTCATATAACTTACAAAGTGGTGGAGACTATTAAAAGAGGTGAAAAGCTCTTGTGTACTGTTCCATCTTTCCGGGACGAAGGTGTCTTTCTTTACCTGGTTCTGAGTACAAAGATCTGCTTGGCAACCTTTTCACCTTGATCATTTGTTTCATTCAATGTTTTCAAATGTTCTCGAATTAATTTGAAATACACTGCTCAACAATTGATAGGGATCACTTACTGTTTCTAAATTTATTTCTGAATTATTCGCTCCAAGATTATAAATTTAGTCAGATATCAGAGTATTTTCAGTTGATAATATGGTTCACTTGAGAAAAGAATGAAAAAATGGAAAGTTGGAGAGAAAAAAAGACTTTATTAGGAACACTCAAAATTCTGTGTTTGAATAACATAAAAATTTTATGATGACACCACAAGAAGGCTGAAGTTTCGGTTAAGCTAGTACCTAGTTGGCCCCCCACGAGCTCGTCTCAAGCATTCTACCCTACGAGGCATACTTTCAATCAAACGATTTATAAAATGTTGGGGCAAATTCGTCCAAATATCCCGTAAAGCGTTAGAAAGGTCCTCCAGGTTATTGATCGGTTGTTCTAAGGTTGACAATTGTCTAGACATCTCAGACTAGACATGTTCGATGCAATTCATGTCTGGAGAGCGAGCTGGCCAGTCCATCCTATCAATAGTATGAGTTTCTAGCGCTTCATTAACCAGACGACTACGGACGGGCATTATCGTCAATTAAAATGAAATTCTCGCCCAAGGCAGCCGCAAACGGAACAATTATGGGTTCAATAATCATATCGTGATATCTCTGGCTGGTCATTGTGGTGTTCTGCAGAACAACCAACTCTGTGCGTTGGTTCAAACAAATGTCTCCCCATACACATATAGAACCTCCGCCAAAAGCTGTTGTGGGTACCATAAACTGTTCTGCATACCTTCGACCTCTTTCCCTCCAAGCAAGAATACGTCCATCGGAGTTGACCAAACGAAATCTAGACTCATCCGTAAATAAACATCGGCTCCAATCTTCAACTGTCCAATTGCGGTGCTCCTCAGCCCATTGCCGTCGATGAACCCAGTGTTCCCTATTCAAACGGGGATGTTGTACCCTCCTACGTGCTCTCAAACCACGAACGTAGTCGTCGTCTTACAGTCTGGTTCGAAATTAGAACTCCTGTTGCAACTCTCAGTGATCTATTGAGCCGCGACGCCGGGTAAGTGGGATTTCTCCTATAGCATTGAGGACCAAAAGACGATCTTGGGCAGCTGTTGTACTGCGCTGCCGACCTCCCCCATGAACATAAGCTACTGAGTCGTTTTGGATGAACCTATTCCAAGCCCGACTCACGACACTTTGCGAAACATTCAACCGCCGGGACACTTCTCGCTGGGACAAACCTTCCTGTATCCACCGTATGATTTGGTCCAGTTGCACAGGAGCCAAACGTCTTCTCGGCATGACTGATAAGCTAATATTGTTCTCATTTCTTCAATTATTGTCACCTTATGTTTTTGAACGAGAGAAAAAAACAGATTTAATAACAAATACCACATTGCTTTTCACTCCACATGTAACAGCCTACAGATAATAATCGATTTTGTGAACAAGAGCCGATGAAGTGAGGAAAAATTTGATATAATCAACTCAAAACATCTTAATTTTTCCTTAGAGAACATATAATGTACAGATATTCACGAGATAACTTGAAAAAAATACAAATGAAGAGAAGTTCATAAGTGATCCCTAGCAATTGTTGATCAGTGTATCTCCTTTGCGCTTGAATGAGCCAATTTGTTTTATTCTGATTAATATATTTATGTGGTCAAAAATACTCATTTTCAATTAATCGCCGAAGCAATACATCAACGATATTTCTTCGCGATCTGCAAAGATGGGATCGTAAGAACTTATCACATCAAAAGTTTTAATTTCTGAAACAAGCTTCCCTTTACGGCTTTCTACAGTGTAACTCCAGCATTTTCTTCTACAATTTATGTGGCTGACTACAGATAGTTGCCATGTTTTTGTGCATCCGTGTACTCTCGGCGGGACAGATAAATAATCCTGGGGCGTCTGCTGCAACTTACAATTTTTCACAATTATCCACTGTTAAACTCACCGAATTAATTAGTTGTCAACTGAAACCAGGATATTTTCTAATTGGAATCTGATATAACGTCAATGTCGTTCCATTTCATGGAGATATTAAGCGAACGAAGAACTCTCATTGCGTTCCTGAGGTATGAATGTTAGCTGACCTCACACTTCAGAGGAATATAACCTGATGAGAAAACCTTATTATCTGAACAAATGAAGAATTGTTATATCTCCTGAAATGTTCACACTTCACCAATTTGTGTATGTGGTTGTAGATATACCGGGTGGCCCACCACAGACGTGGAGCTTGTTTAGAGGGAGTGAATGAAGATATTTTGAGAATATTTTTTCGTGATGTAAGTAGGGTGTTTAAAAGCACTATTTGAAATTATTTTCATATATACAGGCTGTTCGAAAACATATATATATATACCAAAATTACGTCATTTTAAATATAACACCCTGTATATGACAACAACATTGGAATGGTAAGCTCAAATTATGATGAGTTTCATTAGTACACTTCATACCTTAGAAGCACAATTTACGAGAAAATGGCGGAAAATATAAAATATGGAGTTTCTTAAATAGCAATTGATGAAGAAACCGGTTACGCCAGCAATACAAACAGTAATTTTTCAAGTAGACATATTGGCTACTTCTATAAAAAAAATAATTCTGGAATATACAGAGTGATCATAATTAATTGTCAAACATCAACTAAAAATAATGGTCAAAAACTTTCTTGTTTCAATTGGCATACCTAGTATTTCTATATCTCGTTGAACGTAAAAATTAGTTTTGAAACTATCTTCATAAGGTTTTTCTACACCTAAACCTGATAATTTCTCAGCAATTTTCGACCATTATTTGTAGTAGATGTTTGAAAATTAATTATGATCACTCTGTATATCCAAGAGTTACAATTTTTTTCTGTATGGGAGTAGCCAATATGTCTACTCGAAAAAAAAAATTCTGTATCGCTGGCGTAACTGGTTTCTTCATTAGATGCTATTTAAAAAAACTCCATATTTCAATTTTTCATCATTTTCTCGTAAATGTTGCCTCTAAGGTAAAATATGATTAGAAGAAACTCATAATCATAATTCGAGCTTGCTATTCCATTTTTTATGTCAAATACAGAGTGTTACATTTAAAAAGATGTAACTTTGATCTATTTCTTTGTTTTCGAACACCCTGTGTATATGAAAATAATTTTGAATTGTGCTTTTGAACACCGTACGCACACCACAAAATAAATATTCCCAAAGTATCTTCAATTACTCCGTCAAAACGAGCTCCGCGTCTCTGGTGGGCCACCCGGTATATGCAATGAAAAAATCAGTCCCTTTACAAGATCTGTCTCACAACGCCAAAACTACCTCGAACAACCAAAACTAAGGTATAAGGTTTTTCTACACCTAAACCTGATAATTTCTCAGCAATTTTCGACCATTATTTGTAGTAGATGTTTGAAAATTAATTATGATCACTCTGTATATCCAAGAGTTACAATTTTTTTCTGTATGGGAGTAGCCAATATGTCTACTCGAAAAAAAAAATTCTGTATCGCTGGCGTAACTGGTTTCTTCATTAGATGCTATTTAAAAAAACTCCATATTTAAATTTTTCATCATTTTCTCGTAAATGTTGCCTCTAAGGTAAAATATGATTAGAAGAAACTCATAATCATAATTCGAGCTTGCTATTCCATTTTTTATGTCAAATACAGAGTGTTACATTTAAAAATATGTAACTTTGATCTATTTCTTTGTTTTCGAACACCCTGTGTATATGAAAATAATTTTGAATTTTTCTTTTGAACACCGTACGCACACCACAAAATAAATATTCCCAAAGTATCTTCAATTACTCCGTCAAAACGAGCTCCGCGACTCTGGTGGGCCACCCGGTATATGCAATGAAAAAATCAGTCCCTTTACAAGATCTGTCTCACAACGCCAAAACTACCTCGAACAACCAAAACTACTGACTCTGCCCACTATAACAACATATCCGAGATCTTTATTTCCCAAACCTACTCTACAA
The DNA here is from genome assembly GCA_937662695.2 of Halyzia sedecimguttata. Taxonomy (NCBI): domain Eukaryota; kingdom Metazoa; phylum Arthropoda; class Insecta; order Coleoptera; family Coccinellidae; genus Halyzia; species Halyzia sedecimguttata. The sequence continues at coordinate 98,177,871 of OW569413.2, read as the reverse complement.
ATTTCAACTGTCTAGCTCATTCCGTTCGACAGTTATCGTGTTAACGGGCAGCAGGACATAATCAATTTTAACCAAGAATTATTGATCAGTGAGTAGGACCAAAACATTTGGGACCAATTTCAGCCAAAATTTCGAAAATTATAGCCATTTGGGCAAATTGATAAGCACTCTGTTCCAAAGACCAAGAGCACCAAAAATTGAGTATTACCTACCTAACCAGGGGCTAATCAGTTCACTCTCCCATTTGAATTTTAATTTATGAATAACTCCAATATCGCCATATTTCAAGTTATGTAGGTATATTACAAACATCTTCCTTTCAACTTTGAACATTACATTTCTTCATTTAACAATAAAGTATGTGTATAAAAAATAAGAAAGTGTTAGCAGAGGTTAATGTAATGAAGGTACCTTAGTTTTATTTGGATTCGGGCACAAACGACACTCAATTAGATTATATTTCAGGATTTCTAAATCTGCATATAGATTATTGCGCGTATGTTCTGGGGAACATCGCGTTATAGTTTTGCCCAAATGTCTGTAACTTTCGAATTTTTTGAAAAAAATGGTCTCAAACGATTAACTTCGACTCCCCAATGAAGAATTCGAGGTCAAATTTGATTCTGTCCGGCCGGCCGTCCGGCCGGCCGGCCGGCCGTTGCCACGATAACTTCAGAACGAAAAGAGCTAGCAACTTGAAATTTTCAGGGTAGGTGGCGCATCCCAATACGACGGACAAGTTCGTTAATGGGCATAATCGGCCTAGTGGTTTCCGAGTAATAATTTTGTTTTCAACCGATATGAATCCGATCAAATTGAAACTTGGTGGGTAGTTGTAGAATATGACCCTAAGCACGTTTGTGAAATTTTGTGCGAATCGTATGGCTAGAAAATTTTAAAAAAATTATTAAAAAATATTTTTGTTGTCACGATAACTTGCGAACGGAATGAGATAGCGGCTTGAAATTTTCAGGTTAGGATGTGCACCAGAACGCGACATTTCAGTTTGTTTATGAGCATAATCGACCAAACGGTTATAGAGTTATAGCAATCTGAAATTTTCTGAAATTTGGTGGTTTTTTGTTCCTCATTAACTCGAAAAATACTGAACCGATGGAATTCAAACATTGTTATTAGTTGTAGAATGGCAACGCGAAAATGTTTGCAAAATTTGGTGAGGATAGCATTTGTAGAAAATTTTTAATAAATCATTAAAAATAAAAAAAAAATTCTATATATCAGTAACTATTCGTTTGAAATTCATGAAATTTTGCAAGAGCCTTCATAACCTAACTCTACTGCCAAGTTTCAAGTTTTAATATGATTGGTTAAATATTGTTGGAGATTCGAGCATTCTTGTGCGAGTTCAGTAGTACCGATTTGGTGTAGCGTAAGGCTCCGAAGAAACGATCGCTCGACCCGGACTTTTGCCGTCGAGTCGAAGAAGACGAATCGATTTGTGTTTTTCCCAAATTTCGTTCTTCTAGGTTGAGCCTAAATATACTAATTCGATACAAGTTTCGGAGGTTTTGAGTCCGACGATTTTCCATTCAAAAAGTCAATCCGAGAAACGTCAGAATTAATTCGAGAGACGGGGTCGGAAATTTTCGAAAGCGAAACTGACGATTTAGGCCTTTTTGGGGCGTGAAACTTGAAGAAAATGATAGATAGCTTTTGCGCGTATGTTCTATTTTCCATTCTTCTGTATTGGACACCCTTAATCGAATTTACCATGGTAAATTATGTTGTCCATTCTCCTGTATTGGACACTTATTTTATATTTAAAACTGTAATTAGATCTTTGAAATACCATTGAATGAAGAAATTCTTGTAAGTTAACAAAATATCTTTATTTGAACAATAAAAATGCATCATTTTATTAAAATGATAGTTAGACTATCCAATTGCTTCTTTTCTTTATAATATTTTAGCTGTAAGTCAGTATAGCTTAGAAATTTTAAAGTAACGTCCTACAATATTAATTTAAATGATATTATAAATAAAAAAAAAATTGGTTCAAGCACTGACGTGAAGTCAGAAGCTTTTGCGCGTATGTTCTATTGTCCATTCTTCTGTATTGGACACCCTTAATCGAATTTACCATGGTAAATTCGAATTAAGTGTCCAATACAGGAGAATGGACAACATAATTAACCATGGTAAATTCGATTAAGGGTGTCCAATACAGAAGAATGGACAATAGAACATACGCGCAAAAGCTTCTGACTTCACGTCAGTGCTTGAACCAATTTTTTCTATACTTTGGATATCATAATGACGAAATGCAAGGGCAATGTCATCAGCATATATGAATTTTTCAGCGGAAGTAGCAGGAATATCACACACATATAAATTGAAAAGGAGAGGTGCTAAACTGAACCTTGTGGGAGACCATTAAGGAGTAAACGAACTATTTTTCCACACTACAGTTGGGAATAAAATTTGAAGATCAATCCATCTTTCTATACTGTGTCAAGTTATGCTAGTTCTTCACAAATGTTTTCTCTCGAAATTATTTCAATAAGTTTTCCGCATCTATTCCGTATTATAATCAACACTGGAACTCAGAAATATATTATGCGACGGAATTAATTTGTAAATGCAGATCCATTTTCACTTACGCGAGAGAGCAGTCAATTGAAATATCTTCATATGCTTATGTGCAACGACATTGTCGATAACTGGAATCGCTGGCCATGTAACATCCTGATTTATTTTATCTGCATAACTTCTGATGACTGATACTGCCGGCTCTTGTATAAGGGAGTTGTAGGTGCGCAAACAGGTAAATGAAATCTGCATATTCTGAAACATTATATATTTGTCAAAAGTGTCGCTGAAACTTATGCATCCCACATGCAGTACTGATTATACAAATTCTATTTTCATAATTATATGAAATTGCGGACATCAAAATAAGCAAAGTAATTTGTCTACAAAGTTGAAAGCATCTACATTATGGTCAAATTAGTATATGCTGAAAGCTATACTCAGTACAAAAGAAGATGCTGATATTACAGAATATTCTAAATTACATACTTTTCTTATATTTCCGAAAAATGAATAAAATCCGAAAAAAATTAGAAATGTTGTCTGTTGTAGGGTTTACTTTTTAGGTGGACTTAATAACTCATGTTGCCGGAGCATGTGACCTCGGATTCTTGATTAGTGAGTCAAAGCTAAACGTTTGGGACAAATTCGAAAATTACAGACATTTCACTCTGTTCACCTCTACGGCGCGCTAAAAATATAGAATAAGCGTTCTATAAATGTATGTAATAATACAGTGTGGAAGCCAAATAGAATAAATTCATTATCAATATTACATATTTACGTAAAATCCCGAAACACGTCACATACTGTATATTCAATAAATGTATGTTCTTGATCTACCTACTATCCAAAGTGTACCAATATAAAAAATGGGTTCAAGCCCTGTGGACAGGAGCTTTCTGGCGCTCTAGTTCAAACAGACAAATTATATCTCCGAAAGTATTGGTTTCTCAGAGTTGGAAATTATATCAATGGATTCATATGATATAACCGCATCATAAAAGAAATTCAATTCAAATAATAGTTTATTTATCAAGATTAAATGAGCAATCATGAGAATGAGAACTGCACCATGGAAGAAATCAAATTAAATCTGGACAATTTTGTCCAATAACGAACTTAACCGAGATATTCATCTCCCTAATCTACTCTGAAAATTTCAACTACCTACCTCATTCCGTTCGAGAGTTATATCTATGTTTATGGATGAAAAGCAGTCGCACTACTCTCAGATCTCTTACTAACTTCATGTTCCGTTCCGAAATGTAAGACTTTTCTGAGAAAAACTAATTTCGGAGCAAACAACTGAGATTTTTCTCACTTCGCTCACAATTCTTCGATTGATTAGATAATGTAATGTCACAGGAACATATGTTGACATTAGGACAAATCATACATAGAATTATATCATTCTGTGACAACGTTGAAATACGATTTATTATTGAAATTTTGAAAAATCATATCTCCGAAAAAATTAGCTTGTTAGAGTTAAAAATGATATGAATGGATTCTTATGATAAAACTGCTTATTAAAAAAAAATTAATTTGGAAGTTGTTTGGTAAAAAAAAATATTTTTTTTTTACTCCGAAACCATCTGTCCGATTTTGCCAATAACGAACTTAGCCGAGATATTTATCCCCCAAACCTACTCTGAAAATTTCAACTCTCTAGCTCGTTCCGTTCGAGAGTTATCGTGCCTACGGCCGGCCGGCCGGACAGAATGAATCTCGACCACGGATTATTGATCAGTGAGTCGAACCAAATCGTTTAAGACCATTTTCATCGAAAAATTCGAAAATTACAGACATTTGGGCAAATTGATAAGCACTCAGTTCCGAGGAACTAGAGCGCATACATAGGAACAGACAGACAGCACGAAGCAACTTTGTTTTATACTATGTAAGGATGATTAACACTTTCAGTATTTTTGAGATAACTCCAGTGGGTTGATATCTTGCATCCAAGAATTTGAAGGTCGTTGCCATTAGCATTACCAATTCCGAACCTCGATGAAGTAATCAAAGAACTAATGACAAATGTTTAATAATATATCTACATATCTGAATAGATATATTTTTAAGCGAATTAATCGAAACAAATAAACACTTGCTGATACATTTCAGCCCTACTCTAAAATCATTTAAATCTCTCACTGCTATTAGACACATACATATTTACGTTCGTTGATTACCATAGTTTAACATAAGCGTGCTGCCGCAGCTAATGTATTCCACGGTATACAATAATAATAATACTGCCGATTATTATTTATAAAAGAGAATATATCTGTGAAATTATGCACACTGACCTGGCGCTCCTTATGCATTCAATTTCAACCGTTCATTTAAATTTATTTCAATTTAATTTGAATGGGCACTTTCGTATTTGACTGATGTACAGGATTGGACTTGAGAATCTGTAATTCGAATTTCGACATGTTGGATGGTTGATTACACAATTATGGGAATTATATGTGTTCTTCGTTATGATAATACATTATGAATTTGAAATTAAAAGAACTCAGAATGATGTTATGAATATTTGCTAGAATTTAGTTTAAAAAAACAGGTTCAATCCCTGTGGACAGGAGCTTTCTGGCGCTCTTGTTCAAACAGACAAATTATATCTCCGAAAGTATTGGTTTCTCAGAGTTGCCAAAAATAGAGATCTAATTTTTATATACTCTACGATTTATAGACAGAAAGTCTTGATTAAATGGTTCCTTTCTGGGTTTTCTCTCACAAACTCACCAAATATATCTTCAAAATAAAAAATTGGATCAAGCACTGACGTGGAGTCAGGAGCTTTTGCGCGTACGTTCTATTACCCAGAAGCTCCTAACTTCACGTCAGTGCTTGAAACAATTTTTTTTCGTCATTTTTTCAAATTTCCTAGGGGTGCGGTTCTGACAACATTTTAAATGCTTTATGTCTTTATGCTGATTTTCTACTACTAGTTACCAAGCTTCAATTCGATCGAATCTTTATTTTTTGAGTTATCGAAGAAATAATATTCCAGGTGGGTATACCTCGGAAACCTGTTTGACCGATTATGCCCAAAAACGAACTTAACTCTTCCATTCGGATACGCAACCTATCCTGAAAATTGCAAGTCCCTATCTCCTTTCGTTCGAAAGTTATCGAGGCAACGGTCACCCATCTACTGAACTCACACAAGGCTGCTCGAATCTCCAACAATATTTAACCGATCGTGTTAAAACTTAAAACTTGGCCGTAGAGTTAGGTTCTAAAGGCTGTTGCAAAATTTCAGCAATTTCAGAGGAATAGTTACTGATATATAGTATATACTTTTATTTTCAATGATTTCTTAAAAATCAAAAAACAAATAATATCCTCACGAAATTTTGCAAGAATTTTCGCGTTGGCGTTAATGAGGAAAAAAAACAACCAAATTTCAGATGGCTATAACTCTAAAACTGTTTGGCCGATTATGTTTATACATGCTTATACAAACTCAAATGTCGCATTCAGATGCTCAACCAAACCTGAAAACTTCAAGTCACTATCTCTTTCCGTTCTCAGGTTGTCGTAACAACAAAAATATTTTTTGATAATTATTTAAAAATTTTCTAGCGATACGATTCTCACAAAATTTCACAAACGTGCTTAGGTTTATATTCTACAACTATCCACCAAGTTTGAATTCGATCGGGTTTATATTGGTTGAAAACAAAATTATTACTCGGAAACCATTGGGCCGATTATGCTCATTAACAAACTTGTCCGTCGTATTGGGATGCGCCTACTCTGAAAGTTTCAAGTCGCTAGCTCCTTCCGTTCTCAAGTTATCGTGGCAACGGCCGGCCAGACAGAATCTAATTTGACCTCGAATTCTTCATTATTCTTCATTCAAGTTACAGACATTTGGGCAAAATGATAAGGCGATGTTCCCCAGAACATTCGCGCAAAATTGTATCATTTTGTGAATTGATTCTGCGTTAGAAACACAAGATATTCGTCCGAAGTGTATTTATCGAACAATGTTGCCTAACCAAAAATAACGAAACATCAACAATAAAAAACAGCGCGTTATCATTTTGCCCAAATGCCTGTAATTTTTTATTTTTTTCGACTACCCTAACGGAGAATTCGAGGTCAAATTTGATTCGGTCCGTCCGACCAGCCGGCCGTCCGGTTGTTGCCACGATAACTTTAAAATGGAAAGAGATAGTGATTTGAAATTTTCAGGGTAGATGGCGCGTCCCAATAGAACGGACAAGTTCATTAATGGGCATAATCAGCCAAACGATTTCCGAGTAATAATTTTGTTTTCAACCAATACAGAACCGATCAAATTAAAACTCGGTGAGACTTGCTGAGTAGTTATAGTATGCAGACCAAAAAACACATGTGCAATTTCGTGAAAATCATATTCCTAAGAAATCTTAAAAAAATTATAAAAAAAAATTATTCATCTCAAGATAACTTGAGAACGGAAAGAGATAACGACTTGCAATTTTCAGGGTAAGTTGACCATCCATTGCAACATCTCAGAAACTATCTCTCTGATATCTCTGAAATTTTGCTGACAGCTTCAAAACCTAATTTTACAACCAAGTCCCAAATTTTAACACGATCGGATCTATATTATCGGAGATCTGAGCAGCATTGTGTGAGTTGCGCATCCGAATGGGACAGTTATGTTCATTGCTGGGTATAATCGGCCAAACGGTTTCAGAGCTATAGCCATCTGGAATATTGTTTTCTCGATAACTCATATAGATCTGATCGAATTTAAACGTGGTAAATATGGTAAATGTGGCAAATTACCATGTTTGGATTCTCTACTTCCATATGAGAGATGTTTATGGTATAGGAAACGAGCCAGTACTACCATATGTGCCTCTGGAGATTGAAGCAGTTGTTGAAAATGACAGAGCTTGCATATACTGGAGCTATGCAATTTCAACAACTCGGCAGATCCACGCCATACAGCCAGATATACTCCTGCTGGAAAAACAACTCTCCTGTTAAGGGGCGCTGTAAGGGCAGGATGAAGAAACACTCCAAGGAATGTGTGAGAGGTTTCTTAGAGAGTAACCAAACAACAACTGGAGTCTCACACTCCTGTCAGGGTAAGCCAATATAGGGTTTATCGTCTCATACGGGCCAAATAAAAACAACCATCGGAAGACTAGAGTACAAAAGGTATGGTTTTATGGAATGATTCTTCAAGGGTAATTCAAAGGGTTTCCTAAACACCATTCGATTGCAAAACAGTTCCATATAAGGTAATTTCATAATAAGAACCTGGGTGATTATCCGTTAACAGAATCACGGTGTCCGTAACCTTTATTGTACTCTCCAAATAAGTTCTTTTGGGTTATATTGGTTCCTTAATGGTTTCAGCGCCAGCACATAAAACTAGACCTTTCATCAATTCGTTCTGTAAATCATAATCTGCATTTGATCAGGGAACCTTCCTAATGACGAAATGATCAAGAAACAAAGCATCGAAAAGAACTTCACTACGATGCTCGGTAGGAAAAAAGACTGGGACAGGGAATCTAACACCCAAGTTCTTGAAAGAAATGCCATTAAATGGTACACAGGCGGTTCAAAAACCACTACAGGAGCTGGCGCTGGAGTATATGGGCCATGCACCAAATGCTTACTATCGCTTTCAGGCAGAAGTAGCAATATAAAGATGCATGGAGATGACCATAGAAAGAAACTATCAGAGATGTAATATAGCAATCCTCTTGACAGTCAAGCTGTTATTAAAGCTCTGAGCTCCCATGTTATCGAGTCCAAGCTAATATGGGAGTGCCGAAGAAAACTCAATGAAGTAGGCAAGAACAACAGGGTCTCCTTGGTCTGGGTTCCTGGTCACGTGAGAATCATAGTAAATGAAGAGGCCAACACACTTGCCAAGACAGGGGCACAAACCCCCTTTATTGGCCCGGAACCCCACTGTGGGGTTGGTAGATACACCTACAAAAGTGAATTCCGGATGAAAGAAGAAACTGAAACAGGTATTTTCTGGAGATCTCTTCCCGGAATGTATCACTCCAGGAAATTCCTCCGGAACTTTGATACTGCAGATCCAAGAAATACTTGGTCCTCAGTAAGACCACGCTGCACCTCCTCTCTGGTTTCATCACAGGGCACTGTGGCCTTAGGAAAGATATGATGAAATCAGGGCTAGCAGAAACTGACGAGTGCAGATTCTGTTGGGAGGAGGATGAAACTCCTGATCACCTGATAACGGAATGCCTCGCCATCTCAAACCAACGCAAGGAATGCTTTGGGCAAGAAATCTGCAGGAGCGAAGACGTAGCCTCCTTGAAGCCATCCCAGATATTGGAGTTCATCAGAACTCTGGAACTCGAAGACGAGCTGTAGATGGTAATGACATCGGCAGCTCGGCCGGGGGGGCACAATAGACCTTAAGGTCGCAATGCAAACTTACCCCCTACAACAATATACAATATATACGCATCATAATCCGTCATTAATGAAGCAAAAATTCAGCACAAATCCTGTGCTAGTTTGTGAATGTAAATTATACGCTATAATGATTTCGTCCGCCTCTGGAAGGAGCGTACTCCCATATTCGTCTGCTATCTATCTTTCATGAATCGTTCAAGTCCCATTCATAAGTTTTGATCATTATACGAGAGGCTGTGCGCCAAACGGCCTTGTAATATATGGATCTCCTTTATGACTATGGTAATTATTATAATCGACTCATTTTTACGCCTTTAATTTGGCATCTCGCTCGTTTTTATTTCAATTAGACGTACGGTTTAATGGTTCGTACGCCTATTTTGAATAATAAATGTTTACAACATTTCACCCAAGACCGCTCAGTTTACGACCATGCTTATTGCGATTTTTTATTGATTTTAACATGACTTTAACAGATATGCTGATTTTATGTACCTCAGGGGTCGGAAGCTTTTTTGTCAATGTTTTTGTTGCTCATTGTGTGGCATTCGATACATCAATTTTTAGAATTTTCAGAATTAAGCGATGTGATGTAATACCTACACCGCACATCCTAAATTCTAACACTTTCATGATATTCATGTTGCCCTTGAAAAGAATGAGTTCAAGCCCTGTGGACAGGAGCTTTCTGGCGCTCTAGTTCAAACAGACAAATTATATCTCCGAAAGTGTTGGGAATTATATCAATGTATTCTTATGATAGAACTGCATCATAAAGGAACTTCAATTCAAATAATAGTTTATTTATCAAGATTAAATGAGCAATCTGAGAATGAGAACTGCACCATGGCAGAAATCAAATTGAATCTGGCTAATTTTGCCCATTAACGAACTTAACCGAGATATTCATCTCCCTAACCTACTCTGAAAATTTCAACTACCCAGCTCATTCCGTTCGAGAGTTATTGTAGAAAAACTTTTTTTAAATTTTCAAATTTTTTTTTGACACTTTGCGGTAATCTGGTCAATACAAAACTTCACATGCGTATCAAGGTCGGGGTTCTACAATTTGATGCTAAATTTCAGATAGATCGAGTGATCGGTTTCGGAAATATTCATAAAAAATATTTTTACTAAAATTGGCCATAACTCCGAAACCGCTTGATGGATTTCGCTCATTAACGAGCTCGTCCGAGATATTTACGCTCCAAACTCACCTTGCAAATTTCAGTCCGCTAACTCCTTTCGTTCGAGAGTTATCGTGCCTACAGCTGGCCGGCCGGCCGGACAGAATCGATTTCGACTTCGGATTCTTGATCAGTGAGTCGAACCAAATCGTTTGAGACCATTTTCAGCCAAAAATTCGAAAATTACAGACATTTGGGCAAATTGATAAGCACTCTGTTCCGAGGAACTAGAGCAACAAAAAAACAAGTTTCGTATGACAATTTCCCAAAACAGGTTTAAAGTATCTACAAATAGTAGATATTCCATAAAACATGTATGAAAGGAGAGAAGTAATAATGAAAAATTACCTTGTAATCGATCAAAAATTTCCTGATCTACGTTCACCAAATTTTCTCCTCTCTCGAACTACAGAATTATGCTTTCAATATTTACGTAATATTTTCAAACATTTTTGGGTGAGGTCCCCGTTGCATCGCTAAAATACGAGTATTTCAACCCCAATATTTTTGAAGTTATAATATTCCCTTCCGTCAGTCCCGTCATAAATTGAGAGAACTGAGCATTCTATGTCTATGGATGAAAAGCAGTCTCACTACTCTGAAATCTCTCACTTCATGTTCCGTTCCGAAATGTAAGACTTTTCTGAGAAAAACTAATTTCGGAGCAAACAACTGAGATTTTTCTCACTTCGCTCACATTTCGGAATACACTTTATTCTCATAACTCTTCGATTGATTAGATAATGTCATGTCTCAGGAAAATAAGTTGACATTAGACAATTCATACATAGAATAATTATATCATCTGTGAAAACGTAGAAATACGATTTATTATTGAAATTTTGAAAAATCATATCTCCGAAAGTATTAGCTTGTTAGAGTTAAAAATGATATCATTGGATTCTTATGGTAAAACTGCTCATTGAAAAAAATTTAAGTTGGAATTTGTTTTGTAAAAAAAAAATTTTTTGTTACTCCGAAACCATCCGTCCGATTTTGCCCAATAACAAACTTAGCCGAGATATTTATCTCCCAAACCTACTCTAAAAATTTCAACTCTTTAGCTCATACCGTTCGAGAGTTATCGTGCCTATGGCCGGCCGGCCTGACGGCCGGACCGAATGAATTTCGACCACGGATTCTTGATCAGTGAGTTGAACCAAATCGTTTAAGACCATTTTCATCGAAAAATTCGAAAATTACAGACATTTGGGCAAATTGATAAGCACTCAGTTCCGAGGAACTAGAGCGCCCAAAATGATGAGTCAAATATTTCAATTGACGGTGGACTGAATATCACATGCAAGACTCAATTCCTATTCCAACTAATTAGTAGAATAGGGTCGTGAGGCTCGCTCCAGCTCTTCAAAGCTGCGATTTTTGTTCTATTACCCTACTAATTCAATCTTAAGGACATTCAGACCTATTCTGTTTGCGTTTTGCTATAAACATTGCTCTTTAAGTCATATTTCTAACCTCATGAGTTCTAACAATATGGCTATGCTATTAAGTATTCTGTTCAGACTGTGATAGCAATGTTGGTTATCAATTTTGTCCCAGCAATATTATTGCTATCGAAAAGTTCAAAAATCATTGATTTGAGAGCTGATAACACTGTATTTAATGAGTTTTATGTGAAATAGAAAAAGAATTTAACCTTAGCGAGGGCGAAAAACTAACTACCTATATTATATATGAAAAGAACATGATGGATTTATTGATCAATTTTCAGAAAACGCAACGAATATTGGTAACCGCTACCATGACGGACTTGCAAACCCCTAAACAAATATTAAATTAAAATTTTTTTCTGCCGTCAGTCAGACTTCAAATGCACACATCTAAGTGAAATGGAAGTGTAACTCTCCTAGTTTTCTCCTGAACAAACTCCCTCAGCTCTTCAATTAAATCAAAAGCAGTCATATTTTTATTAAGGCTGAATTAATAGTTTATTCAATTTTTTTCATCCAGTCAGTCAATCAGTCCTCGAACGCATATCTCTCACTTGAAAGAAAGAGTATCTATCCTAATTTGCTCATCATGAATAAATAAATAAATTTATAGAATATGGAAAAATGGATAGCAATATGTTTATATTATCACAGACCATTTTGTTCAAAATCGATAATCAGAATAGAAATATTTCGGATCTTGCTGTGGAGGCAATATCTTCAATATCTTCCTCTTAGCTATATTGCTATGCGCAGAATAAGTCTGATTGTCAATGGTGTTAACATACCTTATGCCCGTTGATAATCCATTATGAAGATGGAAATATATAATTTGGTAAGTTTATCAAATTGAGTTAACAATATCTTCAGTGAAAACAAAACTGGAATATTGGTTAAGTTTCAATTGATATAATATAATTTTCAGTAATTTTTTTCTTTAAGGATTTGAGGAATGTCTGTAATGTTCGAATCTTTGGCTGAAAATGGTCTTGAACGATTTGGTTTGACTCACTGATCAATAATTCGTGGTCGAAATCGATTCTGTCCGGTCGGCCGCCAGGCCGTTAACACGATAACTCTCGAACTGAATGAGCTAGACAGTTGAAATTTTCAGAGTAGGTTTGAGGGATAAATATCTCAGTTAAGTTCATTATTGTGCAGAATCGGTCTGATAGTTTCGGAGTAACGAAAAAAAATATTTTTTTTACACTACAACTTTTGAATTCAAATTTTTTTTGAGATACAGTTTCATCATAAGAATCCATTGTTATCATTTTCAACTCTACTTTCGGAGATATGATGTTTCAAATTTTCAATAATACATTGTAAGTTCTATATATTCACAGAATGTGAACACAGTATCTGTGTCCACTATTCATAAATATCATCTTTTCTAGATATTAGAGATTGTCAATCCATAGTTTGAAAATATTTTCTCTTGGAAAGCAAGTATTCGATTCTTGAATTTGTGAATATATACAAGACTGTTTTGATGTAGTTTATGGAGGCAATAGGAAAGAAGAACATAATGGAATCATCAAAAGAAATTACTGTTCATTGACCACTGAGGTTAATATTACCTTTTACTTCCTTAAGTAGTGAGACATGTTCCTATATACAGTATTGTCATAATGGTGCTAGCAAAAAAATACTGAAATATGGAACTACAATTGTGTATCAATCATTTTTTCTAGAGTTTAGGTTCATAATACAGAAAAGAATGTGTTAGTGGTATGAACTATTAAATTTTAAATTATGAAAAGAGGATAGTATTTTATTAATATATTTTGAACTATTAAAATAATTTGTTCGTAATCCACTACCTACTCAAATATCAGGAATAAATGGACAATGTGCTATGATTGTCACCAGCCTTGCTCTAGATATTTCAATGATACTTCCCTTAGGTATTTCGAGTTGTAAAAACTATTATATGTACCGAGTGTAAGTTGCAATAACCCATTCCACGAGGTTAAATCATTGCAGATTGCTCATTTAATCTTGATAAATAAATTTAATGACTGTTTTTGAAGCATTAAAGCATAGAAGCATTGTAGATTGTCCTTTTTTTATAATTTTTTAAGTATTTATTTAAACGACACTTTTTTTAAATTTAATTTCTTCCATGATGCAGTTCAATCATAAGAATCCATTGATATAATTCCCAACTCTGAGAAACCAATACTTTCGGAGATATAATTTGTCTGTTTGCACAAGAGCGCCAAAAAGCTCCTGTCCGCAGGGCTTGAACCAATTTTATTCAAAAATATGGAGAAAAAGTTAAAAGGATAGTAAAAGTTTGAATTGAAATATTAACGGAAACGCTCTTAATTGTTGTATTAATGGTTAGTTATCGATGCATTCCCATGAACTGGCGAATCAATATATTCAGATCGTACCTACTTCAAACGCCGCTGAATCAAAAATTCCGTTGAAAACATCCAACGACATATGTGAGGTATCCGGAAGGAAGGAAGGAAAGGATCGATCTAATCGGTAACGATTTTTGAATATGACCCTATTTAAATTTTTGCCTGTATCTTCGAGCCATCTCAACAGTCCCCAGATCGTTACTCAATCGAATTCGTTAAAAAACGAACCGATAAAAAAATTGCCCACATAAACCTAACCTCCGCTAACTGTGCCTGCATTGTAATCCATGTGAAAAAAACCCTTCCTGTGGATGGTACAGCGGTTGATTTGAATAAGTTGCATATTTAAGCAAAGGTTGGGTCTGTAAACACATTTGCATCCTCGGGGTAGAAAGGTCATTCCTAATTTAACACAATCGCTTCAGGTAGGCAGAGATCTCCAATCCTTTACCTAAATCCGAACGCTGAAAGGAAATTATAATATGAATCTATTATTTGCTAACACTTGTATCAACTGCGTATCGTTTGTAACAACCTAAAATTACCTTTCGTATCATACTTCCCTCCCTGCGCTATGCTCAGCTTTCGTGGAAATAATATTGTGAGACGGTAGGTTAGTGGAGCATAGTTTTTTACCTACCTGTTTAATGTATGTGAATTTATGCCAAACTACCTGCTTGAATATTAAGTGTAAGGGACACCCGTTTAAATCTGCAACCCTTAACATGCACTCTTCCTTTCACAGATTCGGGATGCAATATTGGTCCGGAAGAGGTTGGTACTTCCTGCCGAAAGGCATTGGCGTAGTGGAGAAGGGGTAAAATCTGTCTTCTTGATTTCCGGAAGGAATAAAATTCTTGCAAAGACGTATCCTGTTAGATGGATTGCATTGAGATTCAGGTCCATAATTTCCATTAAGTAAAAACTGTTGACTTCTGAATTTAGCGATATTAAATAAACATTCTCTTCCAAACTCTCAAAAATATCTATAAAATAAAAAAAATTATTATTTTGAAATTGCTTCTGCTTGAGAAACACTATATGAATGTCATGAGAAATATATACAACAATGCTGCCTAATAAACAGTAATGAAACAACTAATCTGTAAAGTTTCAGAATTCTTCATCAGACACCAAGCCAAAATGTTCAGAATTATTATTAATTAATTTTTTATGTATCTGATGGAGTCTCGGAAACGTTATGGAATAGTTTTTTTACCGTTGATGTTGTATTGTTACTGTACTAGGCAACATTGTTCCATATATTGCTTCTGACAAATATTTAGTGTTCTAACGTAGACAATTTCAAAATTATAATTTTTTTTTATTTCATAAATATTTTTCAAAGTTTGTTGGAGAAAATTCAGAAAAACAGCATCTAGTAATTAATTCACCTACCAAAGTATCCTATAATGAATATACCTATAATAACATGTAGAACCAAACGTATTCAAGAAAATACAGATTTCTGTTAAGTAATTAATTATTATTTTTTAAACCTTTCCTTTCCTACTTCACAAAATTCCAAAAGCCTTTATTAAACTTCTGAGGCAGATATATTTTCCATCATATGAAATAATTTTTCTCTGAACGAACAAGAATATCTTTTGTTTCCTTGACATTTCATCTTAATGAAAATCTGAGATCATTTTCGAAATTTTGGATGAAAATGGTCTTGAACGATTTGGTTGGACTCACCGATCAAGAATCTGTGGTCGAAATCTATCATGTCTGACCGGCCGTAGGCACGATAACCTCGAACGGAATGAGCTAGACAGTTGAAATTTTCAGAGTAGGTTTGGGAGACAGATATCTCGGTAAAGCTCGTTATTGGACTAAATCGGCTTGATGGTTTCGGAGTAATGAGAAAAAAAATTTTTTTTACATTACTAATTCAAATTTTTACATACAGTTCCATCCAACAAGCTTATACTTCCGGAGATATTATTTTTCAAAGTTTCAATAAAACATCCTATAGTTTTAACAGAATCTATCGGTCTGTATTCTATCTGTGTTCACTGTTCATTCATTTCATATTATCTACCTATAAAATACGTATCAAATTCAATTCTGTTTCAGTTTATTTATATAATTCATACTTTGAAAATATTTTGTGTTGGAAAACAAGGTTCCGAATCTTGAATTTGTGATTATACCCAAGACTGTTTTTTACCAAAAATAATATTGACTTGTTCATGTTGCATATTAAATAATTTATGTATAAATATTCGGGATGATGTTTAAGAAGGATTAAAATCGGATCATTTGAATGATATAGTTTATGAAGGCAATAGGAAAGAAAAACATAATGAAATCATCAAAAGAAATTACTGTTCGTTGACCACCGAGGTTAATATTATCTTTTACTTCCTTAAGTAGAGGGACATGTTCCTATATGCAGTATTTTCATAATGTTGCTAGCAAAAAAATTCTGAAATATTGATCTACATTTGTGAATCAAATATTTTTTCTTGAGTTAAGGTTCATATAACAGAATGCATGTGTTAAATGAACTACTACATTATGATTGTATTTTATTAATATATTTTGAACTATTCAAATAATTTGTTCGTCAGCCTATACGTACCTATTCAAATATATAAATAAATAATAAATGGACAATCTACTATGATTGTCTCCAGCCTTGCTGTAGACATATCGATGATACTTTCATTAGGTATATCGAGTTGTGAAAACTATGCGTAAACGAGTGTAAGTTGCAACAAACCATTCCAAGAGGTTAAACCATTGCAGATTGCTCATTTAATCTTGATAAATAAAGTATTATTTGAATTCATTTTTTTTATGATGTAGATCTGTTATAAGAATCCATTGATGTTGATATTCCATTCCCAACTATGAGAAACCCATACTTTCAAAGATATGATTTGTTAGAGTTTTTCTTTTATATTCAATTCAATCGGTCTTCATTAATGAAAATCCATTTTAATGAAAGATAAATTTAAAATCAATAATTGTCATATTTATATGAGATGTGAAAATTCCACTAATAATTTACATCTATTAATCGAAACAAATGAGGACTAAACGAAATTAATATTTGAAATAAATGCATAGATTATGATTATATACGCCGATATTGCAGAAATCAATCCATAGAAAGATAACTACGCCACTGGCTACCATTTGCATTTCTTCCAATCCTATCGGAATCTTTAGATGACACACTTACCCTCTGATAGTTCCTTCAACTGAAAGGAAAATAAAGCAGTCGAAACTTCTCAACAATATTCTACCTGCAAATAAGGGCACAAAAGGGGTAACCCACCTCTTATTGAACTATCTTCGGTTCAATCGCCCTTGATGGGCTATTAAGCATATTCGATATCTTTCGCTGGATTTGAATACGAAAGGGTCAAATACCCATATGGAAAAATGTAGATTAGGTACAGCAGCCCAGCAGAGCTACAGGTATAATAGGATGCTACCTGTTTCATATATATCTCACCCTACGTTTGGTTGTTTGGGTTTGCATAAATTTATGAATAATGTTCGTGGGATAATTTTGAATTTCCGTATTGGAATCCGGGGAAGAGATAGGGTTGCTTTGTGCACATCTTCGGGGATACTTTCTGGGATGTATTCTCACATATGGTAAATTTTGCGATCAATCACTGTTTGAAGATGGTTCAACGGATATCCCAACGGATCAGAGCAAACCGCCGATAAAACGGTTAAAAAAACGTACACATATATGAACTCCGTGATGACCTTCGCAACAATATTTGGCGCCAGACCTTTTAAGATCTATCTACATCAGACCGATGAATCTAGAAGATCTTGAGACATGTTCCGCTAATTTATGGTGGACCAGAGCTTTTCTAAATCCTCTTTGTCTTACGACCGCCACATTTTTGTTCAAGGTATAATTCACTTTATTTGTTTCAGTATTCCTGCTTCTTAAATTTGAAATGAAATTGTTTGATGTGAACAATATCTTGGATATCGCAGATAAAACTTAAAATGCTGCTATTTGCGTGTATTTTTTCACATTATGAATGATGAGACACATTTAGACTGGGTGAAAATTTCCTTGAAATAAACTGTTTCAAAATACACAAATAAGAAACCAAAAATATTTTTTTTACGAAAACGTTTCTCGTCGGGCATATAGCCAGTCAAGAGTAAGATGGATTTTAATTATTTTCTCCAGAACTAACACAGTATATTTACGACAGATATTTTTTGTTCTGAGGTACCTAATTATTCTTTTCCTTTTTTTTCTATTTTATTATATTTGGCCAAATTGTTTTGGAGTTATACTCATTTGATATTTTGTTTTTATTTCCTCTAAAATTCAAAATATACAAATCTCATCTAATTAAAACTTGGTGATTGCTTGTAGAATGCCACTAATTTTCGCGGAATTTCGTGATTATTGTACCTATCGTGGACTTAGTTGAGGTATTAGTGTTTTCGTAATTCAATTTCAATGGAATACATATTATGTCAGAATAAAAAAAGTCTGTGATAATAGACGATTCTCTACTGAAGTCTGTCATTAAAACGGTATGAAATGTATTCATATTTTATAACAGCTGAGAAATCGGTATATTTCGGTGCTAAATTCGTAGTAGTGTTCAATAGAGGTGAGTAGACAATAGAACATGTGCGCAAGAGCTCATGTCCTTGCTTGAACCAATTATTTTGATCTAATTATCTTCATTTAACTTAATTAAATTTGTTTCAACTTTATTTTTGTTCAACATTATTCAAAATAAGATTCGCTTTCATGGAATGGGCATTTTTCCTTATTTATATAATTTATTTTTAAGGTAGCGCAATAAACAAATGTTAATTGATGATTTTTCTTATGCCTACAGTTTGTTTGAAGGTTAGTCATTGATAATAATAATTTGTCCCAAAAATACCGACATATCCTCTCGTTTTTCGATGATTTTGGTATCCAATTAGGAGAATAAGAAATAGTTGATGATTTAATGGATAAAAGGTGGAGCAGTAAGTACCTGTTGGGGTCGAAAATGAATTTGGGCGACCTCATTATCGTTTGCGGAACCACCAAATAAATATTTCTGCTCTTTCCAAAATTATAAATAAAATTTTAAAATATATAAGGGTGTTATTTCGATTCGAAACCAATGGGTAAACCGCTGGGAATTCTGGTGTACAAGGATTTAGAATTCCATGGAATTCCAATGGAATTCCTATTGAATTCTGAGGAATTCCTTTTGAATTTCTGGAATTTCTATTGAATTCCTGGAATTCCTATTGAATTCTTGGAATTCCATGGAATTCCGCAGAATTCCGCAGAATTCCTATTGATGTTAGAGTGCGACACCTATCGGATAAACATGTAAACAGCTCCAAATAGTTGGTACTAACCGAGTGGTAAACCGCTAGGAATTCTGGTGTGCAAGAATATAGAATTCCGATATAATTTCAAAAGAATTCCAAATGAAATCCTAATGAATTCCTATTGAATTCCTATTGAATTCCTATAGAATTCCAATTAAATTCCGGTGAGTTGGAATTCTGGTGTTCAAATTTTTGTCAGCGGTTTCCCCCTCGCTCGAACTCTACTTATTAATTGTTTTAAGACTATACCTGGAATGATCCTTTTTGCACGTTTGTTCTGGGGAACATCGCGTTATTTTGTCAGCGGTTTCCTCCTCGCTCGAAATCTACTTATTAATTTTTTTAAGACCATACCTGGAATGATCCTTTTTGCGCGTATGTTCTGGGGAACATCGCGTTATTTTTTAGCGCTCTTGTTCATCGGAATTTTTGGCTGAAATTGGTCTTGAACGATTTGGTTCGACTCACTTATCAAGAATCCGTGGTCGAAATCGATACTGTCCGGCTGTTAACATGATAACTCCTGAACGGAATGAGCTAACAATTGGAATTTTCAGAGTAGGTTTGGGACATACATATCTCGGTTAAGTTTGTTATTGGACAAAAACGGCCTAATGGTTTCGGAGTAACGAAAAGAAATTTTTTTTTACACTAAAACTTTTGAATCAATTTTTTTTAAGATGAAGTTTCATCATAAGAATCCATTGATATCATTTTAAACTCTAATAAGCTAATACTTTCGGAGCTATGATTTTTCAAAATTTCAATAATACATCGTAGTTCTATGTATTCACAGAATGCGAGTCCTAACTGTCTGTGTCCACTGTTCATAAATGTCATCTAACTAAAAGAGACATGCCAATTCATAGTTTGAAAATACTCCGTTGGAAAACAAATATCTGATTCTTGAATTTGTGAATAAATACAAGACTGTTTTGAAACCGAAAATAATATTGACTGGTTGCATAATTTATGTATAAATTTGGGATGAATGATTTGAAGATTTAGAATTGGATCATTTTATCATCTACATCATGTACATAAGTCAAGATTATTTGAAAAAATTAAGAAAACTAATAAATTACCTTGTATCTTGATTATCACGACCGAAACAACCATAAAATATAGATTATTTAGAAGTGTTCTCCATCTACCCTTAATGTCTGTTCATTTCCCTATGAATTACCCTGTATAATTTCTCTGTGCTATTATTTCACTCCATAGGACCGATCCGATGAGTTCATAAAATAATTAGGTTCTAACCCGATTGAATGGAGATGACTACCTACCTGAACTGCTACTTGTACTACTGTCCGAAGTATTTACATTAATTAAAATAATAATGGTAGTGTTGTGGTACCGGGCGTTTTCAGAGACACAAGTCCAGCGTGTGCACATTTACATAAATTTGACTGTGCACCAGAGGTAATATCACCTTATTATGGTAATACTGGCTGCCGACAGAAGCTTAACTCTGCAGTACACTTTATGAATAGTTGATACTCGGTTGATTCGAAATAAAAGAGTTTTTTCGCTAATCCTTGAAATAATTCTGTCAGCAGTTGTTGAATGCTGTACGAAGAGTAGGTACCTATATTTGAATGGAAATAGTGTAAGTATAGTTAATGGATTTACTTAAGCACATTCAGGAAGGAATTTTTAATATTTACACATTCCTACAACTTCCAAAACAAGTACAGACGTGAAGTCAGGAGTGGTTGCTCGTATGTTCTGTTTTACCATGGTATTCTATTAAGAGTGTCCAATACAGGAGAATGAGCAACAGAACAAACGCATAAAAGCTCCTGACTTCGCGTTAGTGCTTAAACCATTTTTTTTTAATTTTCTGGGGGTATTGTCTTCACAAAAATTTAAACACGAATTTATGTCGATATTCTGAAACTGGTTACCAAGCTTCAATTCGATCAAGTCTATATTTTTTGAGTTATTGAGGAAATAATATTCCAGGGAGTATAACTCCGAAACCGTTCGACCGATTATGCCCAAACATGAACCTCACTATCCCATTCGGATGCTCAACTTACCCTGAAAATTGCAGGTCCCTATCTCTTTCCGTTTAAAAGCTATCGAGGCCACGGTCACCCATCTAGCTACTGAACTCACCCAAGGCTGCTCGGATCTCCAACAATATAGATCCGATCGTGTTGAAACTTGAAAATTGGCAGTAGAGTTAGGTTCTGAAGGTTCTCGCAAAATTTCAGTGATCTCGGACGAATAGTTACTGATATAAAGAATTTTGTTCGATGATATTCTTTGATTCTTTAAAAATTTTATACTGATACGATCGTTACGAAACTTCGCAAATATTTTCACGTTGGCATTCTTCAACTAATAAACATGTTTAAATTTACTCAGTTTTTAATTTTTCCAGTTATTGAGGAAATAACAACCGAATTCCAGATGGGAACAAAATTGAAAAAAAAATCTGACAAAATATTCTGTATCTCAAAAACTATCTGTTTGTTATCACTGAAATTTTGCATTCGAAACCTAATTTAACAGCTAAGTCCTAAATTTGAGCTATATCAGATATATATTGTTGGAGACATTGCAAAAATATTGGAAGCTGAGCAGCCTTGGACGAGTTCAGTAGCTGGATAGGTGACCCTTGCGACGATAACTTTTGAACCGAAAGCGATAGAAATATTTTGGGTAGGATGTGCATTTGAATGTGACCGTTGAGTTTGTTAATGGGCATAATCGGCCAATCGGTTTTGGAGTTATACTCATCTGACATTTTGTTGTCATTTCCTCAATAATTCAGATAGAACGAATCCGACCCAATTTAAACTTAGTAAATACTTTGGGATGCGAACTCATTAACATTACAGAAATTTTATGAGGATCGCATCAGTAGAAACAAATGTGGAAATGCCCTGTGGACAGGAGCTATGGCGCTCTTGTTCAAACTTTGAAACAAATCAAATCTCCGACAGTATTGGTTTCTCAGAGTTAGGAATGATATCAATGGATTCTTATGATAAAACTTTATCATAAAAGAAATTAAATTGCCAAACCATTATTAATCCAAAATTAACAGACCAATTCTACCCAATAACGAACTTATTCGAGATATTAATTCCTCAAATCTACTATGATAATAATATTCTGAACCTAATTTGATTAACTTACCAATGTATATATTTCCATCATCATCATCATCATCATCATCATATGGATTATCATCATCATATGGATTATCCGAGAGCTATATATGATAGCTGATGTTATTCTATTGGTCATTTTGCATTCAATCATACTTTGTTTGACATATCTGTAGATGAGATGACAATGATGAAATGTATGAACACAGATGAAATTCATGGATACGGACGTTAATTTTCGATACTGTCGATACAGCATTCTGGGAAATCATTGAGTTATGATTTAATATTGAAATTTTGAAGTATCATATCTGCGATCGCATTAATTTGTTAGATTTGAAAATGATATCAATGGATTCTTATGATGAAACTGCACCTTGAAAAACATTGAATTTTAAATATATAATGTAAAAAATTAAAATTTCAACTGTCTAGCTCATTACGTTCGAGAGTTACCGTGCCTACGGCCGACTGGACCGGCCGGCTAGACAGAATCGATTTTCGCCAATGATTCTTGACCTTTGGGTTGAATCAAATCACTTAAGATTATTTTCATCGAAAAATTTAAGTATAAAGTATTTAACTTACAGACATTTGGGCAAATTGATAGGCACTCTGTTCCGAGGAACAAGGGCTCCAAACAATAGAAAAATTTCTTCAAAAATGTTATATTTCAGAAACTATTTGTCAGATTCTGATGAAATTCCGCACAAACCTTAGAGCCCGATTTGTTTTTCTAATATTTTATCAAAAATATCGATCGAATTTAAATCTAGTTTTCGGTTGAAAAGAGACGGCTTGAAATTCCATGCAGCATTTCGTGAGGATGTGAGGCGGGAATATACGGATGAACATACGCGCAAAAGCTCCTGAGTTCACGTCAGAGCTTTTTAAGATTTTTTGTATACTAATGGACCAATATATTACGAAGGAAAGTCTGATGGTACTCTATTTGTTTTACGATTAAACATCTCACAATGCTTTCATAATTTACAATTTAAGAATCGTTTCTCGAACTAAGGGTTAAAATCATATTGAAAACTTTCAACACTCAGGAATATTTATGAATGAAAATAGGTCGGGATATTTCTATTGGTGATACTACCATATAATTTTCACGCCAATCAATTAAGCCGCATTTCTTTAATTGATGCCAAATCAAAGATATTATAGCCCCATAAAAAGGCTTAATGTCGTCAATAAATATTAAAAAGAAATAACCCTTTCGGATATTTACCCCATTTTTTCTCACATACTCGAATCCTATCCGATATAGAATCGATAAATTGTAACTTCGGAAATAGGGAACCTAATTATCCATAAAAATACCCAATTATAAATAACATCTCGGAAGATTATACTTGGTCTTTGGGACCCAAAAACCCACTAATCAGCCTTCAGGGAACAAGCGGCGTAACAATTCGGCTAACCTTGCTTTTAATCGGCACCCCAAATTTATGGCGTTAGTTATTTCCCATCTAGTCACTTGTGCCGGAAGACATAACAAATGACCATCTACTCCTTTACCATGGGAAATGGTCAGGAGAACGGCTGTACCATTGGGCGACTTTATAATTCCGAGATAGTACCGTAGTAAAATTCTTACCGTCTTGTTTCTTGTAGAGGTGTGTTATTTTATTCGACCTAGCTGGTTTTCGGTTTGACTATTTTTTGATAGAAAATACTCGGATGTTACGTAACTTGATTTAGTGCCGAGGTAGTTCAGGAATTATCTGAATGCTGCGGTCGGTTTTTAAACATTCCGAAGACGTGGATTATCTAATCGCTAATGAAAAAGAATCATTTATTTTAATTATGTAGTGGACGAAAGTACACAATTTCAGTTGGCCGTTATAACTGTTAAAACAAGAAATCCTCTCCAGAAAACTACTATGCCTATATCAGGTCTAGACGTACAGTGCGAGTCTCTAACTTGGAATAAATTCAGTAAATCAAAGACAGTTTTTGGCGCACCTGTTCCTCGGAACAGAGTGCTTATTAATTTGCCCAAATGAATGTCATTTTCGAATTTTTGGCTGAAGATGGTCTCAAACGTTTTGGTTTGACTCACTGATCAAGAATCTGATGTCAAAATCGATTATGTCCGGCCGGCCGTTCGTTAACAAGATAACTCTCGAACGGAATGAGCTAGAGAGTTGAAACTTTCAGAGTAGATTTGGGGGAGAAATATCTCACTGGTCCCTCAAAAAGGAAAGCGTCTTTCAGGGGCAGATACGAACTGCTTTCATGGTTATTACCAATCGTCAGCGTAACTTAGCCACAATGAGAATTCCAGAGTTATTTCTTACATTGAGCATTATATTCTTACATAAAAAATGTGGAAATGCCCTGTGGATAGGAGCTTTGGCGCTCGAATTTAAAACTTATAATGTAAAAAAAAAAATTTTTTTTCTTACTCCGAAACCACTAGGCCGGTTTCGCCCAATAACTAATTTAACCGAGATATTTATCTCCTAAATCTACTGTGGAAATTTCAACTGTCTAGCTCATTCCGTTCGAGAGTTTTCGTGTTAAAGGACGAACGGTCAGACAGAATCGATTTTGACTATAGTAGTCTAGTCAACAAGTGCTATTTGGACCAACTTTTTTCAGCAGTCTCCGAAAATTATGTATGAGGTGTCATTCGATTCGGAATGGCATCTAAATGATTTTTGAAAAAAAATGAAGTTCCGCTTGCAAAAATTGTAAAAGTTATTAACAATTAACTAAAAAAATAAAAGGGGTTTTAGTTTTTTGTAAATATCTCAAAAACTAATAAAGATTTTTCAAATCTGAAAAAAGATTCAAAAAGAGGAGGAAATTTCCTAAATAAAGTCCTGACTCCCGAAACTGTACGATAAATATTTATAATTTTTCCAGGGGGATGAAAATACGGCCGAAAACGGATACTCTGGCTTGGAGAAGCCACGTCCACTTCGGGCACTTCAAAAATAAACATTTTTTAAACATAGTAAATATGAAAAAAAAAAATTAAAAAATTCAGGCAGTAACTGAATAGATGAATGAATAATAATCCGCTTGAAAAAAATTTTTATAATAATTTTTCATTTAGTTATTCAACAGTTAATTAATAACTTTTTTCTGCTTGCACATTAACATTGCAGTGTGATAATTGCTAAACTATAAGTTTTAGATTTTTTTTTTCTCTTGGAGCAATTCTTCAAAGGCTTAAGACTAGAATCCCGTTGGGAAAATTAAAAAATGTTTATTTTTCAATTTTTATTAATAATTTTCGTTGTTGCAAAATTAAAAACTTAAAATAATCATCGAATAAAATTTTTTTTTTTTAATATTATTAACGATCCGTTTATTAGAAACTGCATAGAAATAATTTTTTCAAATTTTTATCTCTAATTGTTTAAAAAACTATTATAAACAAATGCGTTGCTTATAAGATAATTGAAAATTTATTTTGGAATTTCAATCTTTGATACAAATAATGATTTTTAAAAGAAAAACTGTTCCTTAAAAACAAATTTTTATTGCTTAAAAACGCATTTGTTATTTATCACGTATTTTCTCCCACTTCTAATTAATATTAAGGAACGATATTTTTTTTTTAAAATCATTATTCAATTTTCTTTTCGATATAGAAAAAAATTTTCATTTTATTTATTTTTTCATTGTTTATGCAATAAACAATTTGTTTTAAACAAATAAATTTTTACCTTTTATTTTTTTTTCTATTCTACTTTCTGTCACAAAAGCAGAAAACGGATCGTTAATAATATTAAAAAAAAAATTTTGTTCGATGATTATTTTAAGTTTTTAATTTTGCAACAACGAAAATTATTAATAAAAAATTGAAAAATAAACATTTTTTAATTTTCCCATAAGGATTCTAGACTTTAGCCTTTGAAGAATTGCTCCAAGAGACGAAAAAAATCTAAAACTTATAGTTTAGCAATTATCACAATTGCAATGTTAATGTGCAAGCAGAAAAAAGTTATTAATTAACTATTGAATAACTAAATGAAAAATTATTATAAAAATTTTGTTCAAGCGGATTATTATTCATTCATCTATTCAGTTGCTGCCTGATTTTTTTCAATTTTTTTTTTTCATATTTACTATGTTTAAAAAATGTTTATTGTTGAAGTGCCCGAAGTGGACGTGGCTTCTCCAAGCCAGAGTATCCGTTTTCGGCCGTATTTTCATCCCCCTGGAAAAATTATAAATATTTATCGTACAGTTTCGGGAGTCAGGACTTTTTTTAGGAAATTTCCTCCTCTTTTTGACTCTTTTTTCAGATTTGAAAAATCTTTATTAGTTTTTGAGATATTTACAAAAAACTAGAACCCCCCTTTTTTTTTAGTTAATTATTGATAACTTTTACAATTTTTGCAAGCGGAACTTCATTTTTTTCAAAAATCATCTAGATGCCATTCCGAATTGAATGACACCTCATACATAATTTTCGGAGACTGCTGAAAAAAGTTGGTCCAAATAGCACTTGTTGACTAGTCTATAGATCAGTGAGTCGAACCAGGACGTTTGAGACCATTTTCAGCCAAAATTGCAAACAATTGGGCAGATTGATAACCAAAAACAACATTTTCAGCTAAATAATAGAATGAATCAGCATTTATTTCATTCGTAGGTTGCAATATACGTTTTCTCGATATCTATTCTCAAGTACCTATGCTATAAATGTACATAAATGCTATATTCATTTCAAATTTGATTACCCGATCATCTATTTGAGTCTTCGACACATAGCCGTAAGTAGAATGTTTTTGATCCAAAACCTACGCAAAACACTATTACCTCATGAAACTGCTTCAGTTGATTTAATGTAGAGTTACACTTCTGATTTGCATACAGTAATTAATTCTCTATCAATAAATCAGTGAAAAATAAAGCAAGTTGTCCTGTCCCCGATAGTGGTCACATTCTGAGAGGCTAGGAAATAATATTCAATTAGGAAATTCCTCTCATATGTACAAATGGTCTGTCAGTTTCATAGTAGATTAATATAGTTCTTTATTTGATCACTGAGCAATAATATAGAAGTACCCCACGATTTTAATTAACCAGTAAATTGTTCGACTGACACAAATTAGTATAATATGTAACAAGCACGAAATGATGCACATTTTGCACGAGTTTGAAAGTTCGCGACACGAGCCGAACGCGAGTGTTGCAATTCAAACGAGTGCAAAATTGCTATTTTGTGCGAGTCGCATACTATACTTTTTCTACGACAAGTAAATACACTAATAATTTATTTATTGCCTTGGATCCAACATGAAATTACCTATTCATTAGCAGAGCCTGGACAGCATTGCCTAACCAATAAAGAAGAAGACCTATGAAATAACTTCCTACCTACGTATTATATTTATTGTTAAAGTTAAATGTGCAATAAATTATTGAAAATCATTATTGGAGAATTTGTGGAATGTTGACTACTTTCTACTATATCAGTATCATAATGAGTTCTTTACAGCACTAATAACAATGCTCACTTCCGCATTGTTTCTAGTTATATTTTTCGTTTTGTGGTAGTCAGCACTGACATTCAATCCTATCAAATTTCAACACTCGTCAATTATTGTCAATGTAATATAATCTGGAAAAAGTGAAATAATTGTTGTGAGAAAAAGTTTTCTTGAGAAAAAAGGGGGAAAGCCCTGTGGCAGGAGCTTAGGCACTCTTGTTCAATTTTTGACAAACCAAATCTCCGAAAATATTGGCTTTTCAGAGTTGGGAATGATATCAATGGATTCTTATGATAGTACTGCACCATAAAATAAATTAAATTCAAATAATAGTTTATTTATCAAGATTAAATGAGCAATCTGCAACGATTTAACCTTGTGGAATGGGTTGTTGAAACTTACACTCGGTGCATAGTTTTCATAACTCGAAATACCTAAGGAAAGTATCGAAATGTCTTGAGCACGGCTGGACACAATCATAGCAGATTGTCCATTTATTCCTGATATTTGAATAGGTATAGGCTTACGAACAAATTATTTTAATAGTTGATTCCACTTGTTTGAAAGATTGAATGTGTATTTTATATTCTTGTCAACGAACAGTAATTTTTTTTTGATGATTCCATTATGTTGTTCTTTCATATTGCTTTCAAAAACTACATCATTAAAATGATCCAATTCTAAATCTTCTGAAACATAATCCCCAATTTGCACATAAATTATTCAATATGCAAAAAGTCAATATTAATTTTGGTATCAAAACAGTCCAACAAAAAATATTCTCAAAATACGAATTATATAGGTAATAAACAAACTAGAACAGAAATAAATAAGACGTCTCTCATAGGTAGATAAGATTACATGAATGAACAGTGAACACATATAGAACACAGACAGATGGAATTCGCATTCTGTGAAAACATAGAACTACGATGTATTATTGAAATTTTTAAAAATCATATCTCCGAAAGTTTTAGCTTGTAAGGGTTGAAAATTGTATCAAGGGATTCTTATGGTGGAACTGCATCTCAAAAAAAAAATTTAATCCAAAAGAAATGTGAAAAAATAATATTTTTTTTTTCGATACTCCTAAACCAATTTGCCCAATATCGAACTCAACCGAGATAATTATCTCCCAAACCTACTCTTAAAATTTCAACTGTCTAGCTCATTCAGTTAGAGAGTTATCGTGTCTACGGCCGGAAGGAATAAATTCTGACTACGGATTCTTGATCAGTGAGTCAAACCAAATCCATTTTCATCGACAATTACAGACATTTGGGCAAATTGATAAGCACTCTGTTCTAAGGAACAAGAGTGCCAAAAATAAGGTACTAGGGATTTCTTGCTCATCTTGAATCATTCATGCTCTTAGGAAAGTGTATTAAATCTGAAGTACGATTCAAATTCAAATTCCGTAATCTGTCTGGGGCACGCTCTGTAAAGTTAGTTTTACACGGTGAAGAAATTCATGAATATCTTCGTGAAGTTCTTCATGAATTTATTCACGAATTTCTTCATGAAGTGTGTCATTTTACACGGGCGAAGAAATTCATGAAGATGAATGTCACTTCTAAACTAGCAAATATTTAGACGACAACAAAAGCAGTTGTGGCTCGATTCCGAAGTTGACTCGTTTTCTGCCTCAAAACACAACTAGACTTCCAAACAACAACCTCAACGACCACCAGTTTATGTCTTACAGCTTTTCCGATAATTTATGGCATGAAACATATATTGGTACCCCTGACTTCGCACGAAAATTGTTGATAGAATAGAAGTTCTAATTCCGTGAAGTTCTTCATGAAGTTCTTCGTGAAGTAACTTCACGTCAAGTTGATATTTTACACGGAGAATTGCTTCATGAAGAACTGTGCGAAGAAATTCATGAATTTTTTCGCCGTGTAAAACTAACTTTAGCAATAGTTATAAACCAATAGTATTTATTTATCTCCTAAACTTCCACAGTAGCACGCCACTTTTTATGATGGAAATAATTAGTTTATATTCCCGATAGTAAAAACTCCAATTCTCCAATCATCTTCGTTGAAAACGAATTGATAATAATTGGAGACAAATTTTCCTACGTTCATTGTCAGACGTATTTCACATGTTACAGCGATTTGCTATAAGACAAAGGAAATGAAATGAGTCTAACTTCTATCGTTTCGAACCAACTATGACGTGAGAAATTCACATTCAATAGTTAAAGCCGCCATTTTCCATGTAACCCCCACGTAGTCTTCAGAATCATGTACGACCTATGGGAAAGCGTACCTCTTACATCGTTCATAATGAAACGTGGTCAAGATGATTCGAGATAAATAACTTTTTGTTTTAAAGTATATAAATGTATTCTCTACGTACCGGAAATGGGGAACGTGAGAAGGTATTCTTAAATATAAAGGAACGCCGGATGTTTTTGGTAGTGGCAAAATTGTTCTCAGGTTACCGGTGAATCCGAATTACATTTTATGTTTTCGGTACCCATACCCATACACTTATGTCGTTTTTCCTAAGCTTATATTAGTGGTATTTTAATTAATTCGAATTGACTATTGAGCGCGGGAAGTGGCCACAGCTTCCGTTGAAGGTGTAATTACAGTTCGCATTCAACTCAGAAGAATACCTCCAGAATTGGCACACAAGGTGATACGGAATATATTATTTTGGTGTTAGATTCATATTATTATATAATGAACATAGATTAACCAATTTCAGAAAGGATATACTCTCTATAGCATACTCGAGAATATGGTGAAAATGAAAAATTGGTTCAAGCACTGTCGTGAAGTCAGGAGCTTCTGAGCGTAAATTCGATTAAGAGTGTCCAATACAGGAGAATGGGCATTAGAACATACGCGCAAAAGCTGCTGACTTCAGTCACTCACAAAATTTTACACACTATCTATTTCTTATGAGTTATCGAGGATATTTTTTTTCGGAGTTATCGAGGAAATATTTTTCCAGGTGGGTATAACTCCGAAACCGTTAGACCGATTATGCTCAAAAACGAACTTAACCCTATTCGGATGCGCAACCTACCCTGAAAATTGCATACTGAACTCATACAAGGCTGCTCGGATCTCCAACAATATTGATCCGATCGAGTTCGAACTTGGAACTGGGTAGTAGAGTTAGGTTCTGAAGGCTCTCGCAAAATTTCAGCAATGTTGGATGAATACTTTCTGATATATAGAATATATTTCCAATGATTTTTTTTTAATTTTCTAGTTATATACGCTCCTCACAACATTTTGCAAGAATTTTCGCGTTGGCACTCTACAATGTTTGAATTGGATCGGTTTTGTATTTTTCGAGTTATCGAGGAAATAACAACCAAATTTCAGATGGGTATAACACCAAAACTGTTTAGCCGATTATGCCTATAAACAAACTCAAATGTCGTAATCTGATGCACAATCTAACCTGAAAATTTCAAGTCGCTATGTCTTTCCTTTCTCAGGTTATCATGACATAAATAATATTTCTTAATAATTTTTTCAAAATTTTCTGTTGATAGGAATCTCACAAACGTCCTTAGGTTTCTATTGTACAAATACTCACCAAGTTTTGATTCGATCGGATTTGTATTGGCTGAAAGCAAAATTATTACTCGGAAACCATTGGACCGATTATGCCCATTACGAACTTGTCCGTCATATTGGGATGCGCCACCTACCCTAGAAATTTAAAGTCACTATCTCTTTCCGTTCTCAAGTTATCGCGGCAACGGCCGTCAGAATCAAATTTGACCTCGAATTTTCCATCAGAGAGTCGAATCCAATCGTTAGAAACCATTTTAGTCCAAAAATTCTAAAATTACATACATTTATATGTATAAATGAACAGACAAGAGGAGAAAAATGATCGAATTAAAAATAATACATATAACATTTCAAATGTCCCCTATCACAAATATACTCTTCTGTAGCCGCATGGATCTCTTGAAGAAGAATCGTCTCCGCTAGTTTTCAAAGATATTTACTCTTGTTCTTAGAAATCCCTTCAGTATTTGATTTCAAAAAGGAAAATGTCTTAGCTCATAGGGCCAGGAGGGTTTCTATCAAAACCAGGTCTGGCCAATCCAAACTATGATTATTCAGAACTTTAGATGTTCGAAGAACGTTACAGGACCCTAATGTAGGGCTATCATCTCCCATAGATACACCTTCACTTTCTACTATGTTATGAAAAAAATCGGATCGAAAATTTATGTTATAATTCAATATGTCATCATGACATTCATGGTTTTGAAGGTTATCGTGGCAACTGCCAGTCGGTCAGACAGAGTCAAATTTGACCTCGGATTCTTCATCAGTGAGTTGAACCTATAATCGTTCCAGACCATTATGGGGAAAACATTCGAAAATTACAGAGATATGGACAAAATGATATTCCCCAGAACATACATGCAAAAATATTACCCGCAATTTCACCGATCATTCCAGTGTTTTCCCTCTGGAATAATATTCGAATTTGGACCAATCAAATATAAACTGGGAAAACTATTTCATCAATAACTCTGATATAATATTGACTGCCTGCAATGAGTGGGAAACATGATATGGTTCGTGATGGAATTATGATAATGTCATTGGCATGTGGAGCAGCAACCAATAATAAAATTCATTCGTTAAAAATATACTATTCTATACCATAAGCAAACAAATGGATGAGCCGCTCAATCAAAATATTTCCATCCCGTTTCAATGAAATTTTATGTTCAATAATTCGGCTATTCCAGTATAGCTTCTGGAAATTAATAATTAGTTATATCGCAGTATAAACACACTTCCACGCAGGCAACCACCAAACCCTTCGTAAAAGCAGATTTTCGACAGGGGTGCAAAGAATATAGACTGCCACACATCGGTGGCGGTTTGATACTCCTTGTTTGTTTTTAAGATTTTGTGTGCCTCGACATTGTTGATACCGCGCATTATACAGATCCCGAACTAACGTGCTAAAGGTTCCACTCGAATAGATGATTTGTCGCTGGAAGTGTCCAATGCATAGATATTAGGTAATATCATAGAATGATTATTACGTTCGAATTGAGAATAATAGTTATTTAATTAACTTGTTGATTAATGACAGCCATTAATGATCGCACGTTAATGTTCGAGATCCAACTATACAATTCATCTTCCCTTAATGCACCCGCAACCTCAAAAATCAGTGCGACCTACAAATGGAATAAAGGTAGTTATTTTTTATATTTTTATGAGCTACTGATAGTAGAGAGGTTCATTATATTCTATACTATATTTACCTTCAACATTATGAACATTCGCTATATAATCTTCTATGTGTTTTTGGCGCTCCTGTTCCTCGGAACAGAGTGCTTATCAATACGTCCAAATGTCTGTAATTTTGGAAATTTTTGATGAAAATGGTCTTAAACGCTTTGGTTCGACTCACCGATCAAGAATCCGTGGTAGAAATCAATTCTGTCCGGCTGGTCCGGCCAGCCGTGGGCACGATAACTCTCGAACGAAAGGAGTTGGAGGACTTAAATTTTCAGGGTACGTTTGGAGCGTAAATATCTCGAACGAGTTCGTTAACGGGTGCAGTACACCATGCGGTATCAGAGTTCTGGCCGTTTTTAGTAAAAACCTTTTTTATAAATATTTCCGTAACCGAACACTCGATCTATCTAAAATTCAGAATCAAATTGTAGAATCAAGACCTATATATACGTATGCGAAGTTTTGTATTGATCGGATTACCGTGGCAAAAAACTACGGCTGGCCGGTCCGGCACGATAACTCTCGAATGGAATGAGCGACACAGTTGGAATTTTTAGAGTATGTTTCGGAGATAAATATCTCAGTTATGTTCGTTATTGGGCCAAATCGGCCCAATGGCTTCGGAGCAACGAAAAACATTTTTTTTACATTACAAATTTCAAATTAAATTTTTTTAACATGAGTTCCATCATAAGAATCCATTTATGTCATTTTCAACTCTAACAAGCTGATACTTTCAGAGATATGTTTTCCCGAAATGTCAATAATATATCATACTTCTATGTGTTTCAAAGAATGCGAGTTCTATCTTTCTGTGTTATATCTGTGTTCACTGTTCATTCATGTCATCTTATTTGTTCATATAATTCGTACTTTGAAAATATGTTGTGTGGGAAAACAAGGTTCCGCATCTCGAATTTGTGAATACATACAATAGACTGTTTTGATGCCAAAAATAATATTAACTTGTTGCATATCGTCGCCTTAATATGAAAACTGCCTAACACCGTATTGAATAATTTCACAGGAGGAGCAAAAATTAATATATATTGGATGAATCTTTGAATGAATAATAGATTACGCAACCATGTATTAATTATTCATTACTCTGTACATCCAGAGTAGCAAAAAAGGACTTGACAAGTTTATTGGAGTTAGATATTTTTCGCCTCAAAAGTCCATTACGAAAATGGAGTTAGGCAATTTTCTTATTAAGGTGACGATATGGAATAATTTATGTGCAAATATTGGGGATGTTGTTTCATAAGATTTAGAATTGGATCATTTTAATGATAAAGCTCATGAGAGCAATAGGAAAGAACAACATAATGGAATACTGTTCGTTGACAACCGAGGTTAATATTACCTTTTACTTCTTTAAGTAGTGAGACATGTTCCTATATACAGTACTTTCATAATGTTGCTAGCAAAAATTCTGAAATATTGATCTACATTTGAATATCAAACATTCTTTCTTGATTTAATGTTCATAATACAAAATGAACGTGTTAGTAGTATGAACTTCTAAATTATGAAAAAAATATTGTATTTTAGTAAAATATTTTGAACTATTAAAATAAATTGTTCGTCAGCCTATACCTATTCAAATATCAGGAATAAATAGACAATCTGCTATGATTGTCCATTTGATACAGCCTTGCTCTATAGACATTTTGATGATACTTTCCTCAGTTACTTCGAGTTGTAAAAACTATGCACCGAGTGTAAGTTGCAACAACCTATTCCACGAGGTTAAATCATTGCAGATTGCTCATTTCATCTTGATAAATGAACTATTATTTGAATTTAATTCCTTTTATGGTGCAGTTCTATTATAAGAATCCATTGATATCATTCCCAACTCTGAGAAACCGATACTCTCGGAGATATGGTTTGTCAAAAATTGAACAAGAGCGCCAAAGCTCCTTCCACAGGGCTTTCCTCCTTTTTTGGGATATATATCTCACTTTCTGACGCTTGATAAACATCACAAGTTTATGATATCTGCTAGTATCAATATTATTGATACTAGATAGATTTCAGCATAGATCGTTTTGGGCATAAACTTGCTATGCGCTCTTTTTGAGCAATATTCGTGAAGTATGTTAACAATATTGATTCAGAATAATTTGAAATGTTTATCTCCTTTGCTGCACGCTATGAATTCTGAATAAGTATTCAGATACAAATTTCGGCTTTTCTCGGGCAGAGATGTTGCTTTATGATTTCCCGGGGACTCTCTAGAGATAATAAATATTTCTAGAAATCAACCCCATTATATTTTCGGATCAGTTTATCTGTAATATAACTATTATTCTACGGCACATATTACGACTGATATTGAAGAAATTTTGTCTGTTTGCAAATCCGGTTTGTTCTAAAGTCTGGGAGAGCTAGATAAGAATCATAGTGATCATTTTCTCTCTTTTCAACGAATCCTCGATCTGTACCTCTCGCCATAACATTGTTATAAGGAGAGTGCGTCATAATATAATGGTCTTAAGCTCTATAAGTAGCCAGGGGTACAAATAGTCCCACTTAGTACAGAATAAATTGGTGATACTACTAGCCACCTGATATAACTCAACAAACTCGTTCCTGGTAGAACTATTAATATCGTATATGAAATGAACGATAGTGGGGACGTCCCTTTACTATTTCCTTGGACAAAAGGGTCGGCTCAGCCAACTGGCGGCACATGGATAGCAGTCGATCTTGCGCTTTGTAAACCATAGACGTGATTGTTGACACACCGTATGATTGATTAATGCCAAAATTAATCCGCAGTTTCGTTGGTCTTTCGTGAATTCGCCATTCTGAGGCTCGAGATATCAGTGGCGCAGGAGAGAGAATATGTCAGAAGTTCAACCGCAGGATTTTCAATCAATTCCAACTGAATAAAATACATTTAGATACAGGGTGAACCGTAGTCCATACGTTAGTTGTTAGGAAACCTCTATATATAGATTCACAGGCCATCAAACGTTATGTTGACGTTTCATTTTGGAGACACAGGGTTGTTTTCCGAAAAATGCGAAAATTTTGAAGCGCTATAACTTTTGAAGTGCTGTTGTGGCAATGTATACGTACGTAATTGTTATTTAAATTGAATTGATGGATGGTAATTCATAAATCACTAGTCTTTTCTGGTTGACTTCATTGACTGGCTCTCACATCGCTTTCATATACCAGAGCGCATCAGCTGTGATATCACATGCGCACATACATGCAATTATATATTATTATATTAAAGTATATACAGTGTACACCGAAACATCCCCCTTATCCTACCAATATAAAATAATCCCAAGGTAAGTAAGTACAGTTATTTACAATTTTAAATATATGTTTAAATTTTTTAAATTAACATTTCAAATCAACCAAATCCAAACTTACATGCTAATTATTTTTACAATTTTATACATAAAAATTCCTATTTAATTGAACTCAATTAATAACCAATTATATTTCCAAACCTTTCCAGTCTCTACAAAATTCTACCAAATTTAGACCTTTTATTCAATTCATCTTCTCCCTTTGTCATAGAGAAAGATCTAATTTCATCATGTTCATCATTGATGTTATTTTCAGTTATTCCAGTTTGAGTTGCATCACTTGGCTCAAAGAGGTGGAAAGACTGTATTGGCTCATTTTGGACGGAATTGAGATCTCGTTCAGATTTTTCCAGAAATTTTGAATTTACAAATTCTCGAATATGAACTCTATTACGACGAAAAAATTTACCATTGTCTGTTCTCACAATATATGATCTGTTATCTAATGCCTTATGTATCACTGCTTGTAGCCATGGATTGGACTTTGACTTTTTGAAGAATACTGTTTGACCAATTTTTAATTCAGGCAATGGTTTTTTGCTACTACGATAAAATTTTCTCATTTTTGACTGATTATTTTTCATACATCTATTATATTCTTCAAATCTGACAATTTTTGGCTTCAATTTACTGAACTTGAACTTCAGAAAACCCAGAAAGAAACCATTTAATAATGAATATACCTCCCACAGAATCCTTTAATGATTACCTATGAAGTCCAACATGAAAATTATTGACATATGTTCACATAGTTCAATTTTTATCGAAATTATTGAGATTATTTATTGATTTCAAAATACTATAATACAGGGAAGTTTTGATGTTCACAGAACACAATCAATCATATAATATTGGTATACTTTGGTATAAGAATGTTTCGAAATATAAAGGTAAATTATAATATTAAATTTAGAATGAAAACCTGAGGCGAAGTCTAGCTGAGGTACTCCTACTCAACCTCAGAAGCATTTGAGCCTCCTTCTGGTTCCATTTCAACACTAAATATATAAGAATTATAATATATAATAATATTTTTTGGGAAAAATAGGTACCTACTCCATCATAATAGGCATTATTGTTCTGATTGTTGTAGGGCATATTTTTTATTTATCTATACAAAAATTTAATCTAAAAGTGATTATTAGAGAAAAATAATAAATGTAATGTAATGTAACTGTAACTAGTCGTAGAAAGCAAGCTCCTAAAATGTCATGTATTAAGATTTCTCCTTCAACATCAATAAAATGAACAAGATATCTCACAACGACGTTCGTATAGGGCGTTCTTCTAAACTAAATACCCCATTTTTGCTACGCCAATGGTTCGATTCGTTACGGGCTTCAATCCAAATTAGATTGATTGATACGTTACATGGCGTGGTCTGGATTAGTTTCAATGAAGAATTGATTTTTTCCCATTGTGGTTGAGTATTCGTTTTGTGATCCGCTTTTAACCTCGATTTCGTTTTTTTATATTTTCCTCCTTTCAATAAAGTCATTAGGTATATCAATCATTATAGGGTTAGGATGGGCGTAGACAAGTAATATATCCGTAGAATTATTTCAGATTCAAATCAAGGAACATGATCCGAATGCTGTATCCGATATACAGGGTGATCCAACTTTTGAGGAACAAACGGCATGAGTTTATATAACTAATAAAAATAAGAAAATTTAGTCTTGTAGACATTAATATCGAAATAAGCAAGATGTCCGAGATCCGAGGGTGTAGTTAAATTTCGTTCATAGATTTTCTCAAATATCTCAAAAACTAAATAATTATATCGGTAAAATCTTGCAGAATCATTGAACGATTCAGCAGACTCCTTCTGATATCCCAGAGAGATATAAAAATACCACTGGTTTTTTTTTATCAAATTTTCACTTTGATAAACGTATTGATCTTCCTATTCCCCAATAGCTTGTCTTGTATGTTAAAAAAAAATGGAATGGTTGATACCAAAATGGGTAGGCATCAATAATGAAAACTTTAAATGATTATTTAACACATTAAATTGAAACTTAATTGCTAAATAACTGCTATCCATTTGTAAATACGTGAAAATTATAGATAATTAGTAATTTTAATCAATCCTTTGAAATAATATATGTACCTTATAGAATTTAGGCATATTTCGATATAAGTTTATAAGACAAAATGATATTATTTTGAATAGTTCTAACGAATCCCGCCGTTTGGTACTTAAGAGTTGGACCACCCAGTATACAGTATATTTCATTAAAAATTGTTCATATAGTAACTGAAAAAACCTTAGCAAAAAATATAATGTTAGACCTAAACTACTCTTCGTTGCCTAGATAGAAGGTGTTTTATTTTAAATATCCAAAAATGATTTCAGCCCATTGTTTTGACACATTAAAATTTTTTTTATGTTTGGCAAACAGTTTATATGTTAGGATACTTCAAGTAATTTTAAAAGTTTATCGCTATTATGTAACAGAGGCGTGTGGTTGGTATAGATACTTTCTGCCCCCCTACTATCTACACCACTGTCGTAATCATCATTTCACCATGTTGCTTAAGGTTCATCATTATGTTTTATCACTTTTCACTAATTCGTTTTCCATAAATTTTAATAACACAATAATAAAATACCCTCTATATCGTTAAGGAGGGGTATTTTATTTAAATGTTTCCTGTTGAATCTTCATATTTTAGCCTAGGAATTCTCCAATTGCTATATCAACAATTATCAATGAAACTCCCTGTATACAGCGTGCATCGTTAAGAATGAGAAATCTGGAAACACAGAATAGTAGAGCCTAAGATATGAGGATTGAGCACGAAATGCTCAATTGTTGCTAGCTTGCTATTACAAGGTGTTCAAATTAACATTTCTATTACTTAATTTCCTAATAATTCAGCAATTTTAGGTGGAATAAACCTGAACGTTGGTATTGTTACATAAACCCAATAGAAAATTTTTAAGGGCAACCATTTTACAAAAAAAATAGTACTATTCGGTTTATGTGATTATGTTCTCACACAATGAAGAAGAGCTTCGATTTCCTATTCAGCAGGTTGTAACTAGCGCTCACAACGGTAAAATTGATGACTAATTTCTATTAATCATTCTGAAATACATAGTAATGCCAATTTTGCCAATGATTCTATAAAAATAACCAAATTATTGTGAAATTTTGAAATTGTCAATTTTTTTGGTCAATTTAGTTTCATTTAACGATAAATTAACTCATGTATGAAACGTACCTTATAATGATGAAATTGTTGTCAATTTGTCAGCGATAAAAAAGTAGCATCCTTTTTATCAGCGATAAAAACGCCAGTATATTAAGTATAGGTAGCCGTCAGTTTAATATTTATTCTGTCAGTTATGATTAATCAATTTAAAATTTGTGTCTTCATTCAAATATGTAATTGAAATCATAATCATTTGAGATAATTATTGATATTCATTGAAATATATTTTTGTTAATTTATGGTGCCAAAAATCACTCGAGCTTTTTTCTATCGAATGAATTTCTCCTTTAACTCAAAGTTTTGCCCAGAAATTTCTTTCCAAAAACAGACATTATAGATAAAATCGCTCGACGGTCTCGCGATTTTGTCCGGTCTGTTATTGGCGCTCTTGTTCCTCGGAATAGAGTGGTCATCAATTTGCCCAAATGTCTGTAATTTTAGAAATTTTGGCTGAAAATGGTCTTAAACGATTTGGTTCGACTCACTGATCAAGAATCCATGGAAAAAATCGATTCTGTCTGGCCGTCCGGCCGTTAATACGATAACTCTCGAATGGAATGAGACAGTTGGAAATTTTCAGAGTAGGTTTAGGAGATAAATATCTCGGTGTAGTTCTTTATTGGTCAAAATTGGCTGAGTGATTTCGAAGCAACAAAAAAAAATTTCTACATTACAAATTTTAAACACAATTTTGATTTGAGATGCAGTTTTATCATGACAATCCATTGATGTAATTCCCAACTCTAACAAACTAATTCTTCCAGAGATATGATTTCTTAAAATCTCAATAATTATTCTCAATTCTATGATTTCATAGAATACTCTAATTATAATTTCCTGATCTATATAAATCCAACATGAGATGAGTCATAGACCTACGTTTTGAATTTAATTACGAAAATTCTTGAGAATTGACGCACAGAAGCCAGATTGAATAATTGGGAAAGCCATGTGGACAGAAGGTTTGGCGCTCATGTTCAAACTTTGACGAATCATAGCACTGAAAGTACGGGTTTGTCCGAGTTGCGAATGATATCAATGGATAATTATTTAATTTATTTTATTTTATGATTCAGTTATATCACAAGATTCCATTGAGATCATTCCCAACTCTGAGAAATCAATACTTTCGGAGATATACTTTGTCAAAGTTTGAACAAGAGCGCCGAAGCTCCCGTCCCACATTTTATTCTATTGAAATTCCTGATTAGAAAAATTGTTTCGTTACAAAGAGAAATTTATCAGATTAAAATAAGCTCTTGTGTTTTTACTGTTGATGAAATCATTCCAGCACTTCTAAAAACATTTCAATATTTTATGTTCATACAAAATAAATGCTACAAAACTATTTTGTGGTTAGTACCAACGTAACGAAGAAACTACTGATTTTGTATATGAGGCGCCATCTGTTTGTCATACCGTGAACTTATCAGCTGAAGTAATAAATATAAGGGAAAAAAATGAGTTATCCAAATAATAAGTGAAACCGATTTCTCTCGTCGGAGAAAATTAGGTTTTTGTGAAAACAACATACCTGCATGATGGTATCTAACCAGATTATTCGTTTGTTGCAATTAATTTTTTTTACTATTAATATTCTTTTGAATACTGTGCGTAGAATCCTTCATAAATGTTATCACTAATCACATACTATTAAAACCTCCTTTTTTGACAGAAGATTTAAAATAGTTTTCATTAGGTATCTGAATTGATATATCTTATCTTTACATACGTAAATTTGTCTATTGGAATCCTGCCTAAAAGTCTATGGAATTCATTCATTTTGATTAAATTGTCAATACATAGGAAAGCAGAAACTGAATCAAATCCTCTGCTTTGTATCCGGATTTGTACCGGCACCGCTAATAACAAAGGAAAGACCGTATATAATGTTTTCTTTTGGTCTGTAGATAATCTAGTTAGTGTAAACTGGGGGTCTGGTTGTGGTCAGCTGCTGCTATTTGATTAGAGAATCAACTGACGACGTTTATTCCTATTGAATGTTCTGAATTGAACACGCGATGAGAATATTTTTTTCTGACATTCTGACATGGCATGATAGACAACTCCATATAAATCGATGACGTAAAATTCTGTAACATATACTTTGTGTTTATGTTTGCCTTAATACATCATATTACTGATTTCAATAATACTTGATATATACAGGGTGTACCTTGAAAACCATCCATCGATGTCTCGAAAACCAGCAATTGGACGATTATTTTGTATGTGGAATTTGAAAGTGCATATCCATCTTAAATATTGAAAATGAAGTGGTTCTTCCGGTTATATCAGAAATACTTCCATATGTCAAAAGGAGCAACTAATATATTTCTACATTTCTGCGAAAGAGCCTGTAGGTTTTGTGTTATTAAGGGCACAAAATGGCAATTATCTACGAAATGGTAATGACATTATTGAATCTGCTGTTATTTAATTCTAATTTTTTTTAATATTTCTATTTCGGTACCATATCAGTCATAGAAATATCAATAAATGACCAACGAACATAATTCATTTGTACATCGAAGTCGACAGATGGCATCTTGTTCAAAATACACCTTTGAGGATTATTTACTTTGATTATATATATTATTTATAATACAGCAGTATAAAGCAGTTCACAGAATATGGTCTACAAATTTAAAAAAAGTCAGAAGTCAGCAGCTTTTGCGCGCATGTTCCATTGTCAATAATCATTAATTCTATCTTTAACTGCACAGAATTAATCACATTCAAATCAACCACTTTTTGGCACTCTTGTTCCTCGGAACAGAGTGCTTATCAATTTGCCCAAATGTCTGTAATTTTCGAATTTTTGGCTGAAAATCGTCCTAAACGTTTTGGTTCAACTCACCGATCAAGAATCTATGGTCGAAATCGATTATGTCCGGCCATCCGTCCGTCCGTCCGTTAACACGATAACTCCCGAACGAGAGGAATTATAGGATTGAAATTTGTGGGGTAGGTTTGGAGCGTAAATATATCGGACGAGTTCGTTAACGGGCGAAATCCCCCAAGCGGTTTCGGAGTTAAGGCCGTTTTTATTAAAAACACTTTTTATAAATATTTCCGAAACCAATTGCTCCATCTATCTAAAATTTAGCACCAAATTGTAGAATAATGACCTTTATATGCATGCGGACTTTTGTATTGATCGGGTTGCCGTAAAGTATCAAAAAAAATTTAAAATTTGTATATTTTGTTTCTACAATAACTCTCGAACAGAATGAGCTTAGCAGTTGAAATTTTCAGAGTACGTTTGCGAAATAAATATCTCGGTTAAGTTTTGTTATTGGGCAAAATCGGCCAAAAGGTTTCGGAGAAACGAAAAACAATTTTTTTCACACTAAAAATTTCAAATTCAATTTTTAATAAGATGCAGTTTCTCCATAAATATCCAGTGATATCATTTTCGATTTTAACAAGCTGATACATTCGGAGATAGGATTTTTCGAAATTTCAATAATGAATCGTACTTCTATTTTTTCACAGAATGCTGTACTTAATTATTCTATGTATGAATTATAATATGATCTGTGTTCTTACATGTCATCTTATTTTCCTATGAGAGATAATTGTCAAAATTATTTCTGGTTCGTTATTCTCGATATAAAATGTGCCTTCTGTTCTAGAAAACAAAGTATGATTTGAATACAAAATGACCAATTAATTATTCTCAGCTATCAAAGGATTATGAGGATGATATCATATTATATTTTTAAGGCGATAATATAATGCCCGTGGATAAAACATATGATAATGGAGATATATTATTTGGTAATATACATAATCAAATTGAGTTCAGAATATCTCAAGTAAAAACAAAACTCCAATACCCACACAGCACACAATATTCAGGAAATATTGCCATAATATTGCAATATTGCACTTGCAGTTGCAATATTCCAGAAATATTGCTGGAATATTGTGTTTCAATATTACAGTTGCAATATAGAGAAATATTGCTGGAATATTGTATTTCAATATTACAGTTGCAATATTCAGAAATATTACAGAAATGTTACAAACTATAACAGTTTTCTACAAACTTAAAATTTATAGTTTTGCGTATGTTCCTATGAATATATGCATAGACATATTTATTACAAATCGCGACAGAAATAATTCAACATTACATGCAATAT
Source organism: Halyzia sedecimguttata (assembly GCA_937662695.2). Taxonomy (NCBI): domain Eukaryota; kingdom Metazoa; phylum Arthropoda; class Insecta; order Coleoptera; family Coccinellidae; genus Halyzia; species Halyzia sedecimguttata. The sequence continues at coordinate 98,134,013 of OW569413.2, read as the reverse complement.
ATAATATGTTTGTGTGCTTTCTTTCTCTAGTTCGAGGCTTTACGCATCCTCTCTTTTCTTTTAGTCAGGCCGCCATTTTGTCTGTTTACCAGTGTTGTTGTATCGTGTCGTGAAGGTGAAGCAGTCTGTTGTTACTTTACTTTGTTAGTTCAGTTAGTTGTGAGTTTAATGTTTATTAAAAACTAATTGGCTCTATAAATGCAGTGATAAGCTGATTTGATTATATAAGGTATAAAGTATAATAGCTACAAGTTTATAGATATCATTGATACAAAATTTTATATTTTTAGGTTATACCAACATCTTATCACAGAGTAGGTTGTGATCTCATCCGTCTGATTATTGAGACGTTATATTGACGTGCTTTTTATATACGTACAAAGGTAGAGTTGAACAGATCTAATGATTTGATTATCTATGTTTGATTATTGAACCCATATCGAAATGGTTAGCTCAAGCCAAATTGCGAGCCTCCAGGGAAGTGGAAAAAGTAAAAAAAAAGAAATGTTGAATGTCCAGTAGAGAGTGAATAAAGATATTAATTGTGCCTACTGTTTTTTTATGTGAGTTAAACCTATATACCACATCTCATGAAATAACAGAAATATTTCTGCAAGAATCCTGAAATATTGCATATATACTTTGCAATATAACAAAAATATTCCATAAATATTACAAAATAATTCTACAATATTGCAGGAATATTTCAAAAAATAAGTCTGCAATATTGTGACGTTATAGGATAGAGAGCATATATTTGAATATTTCTGCAACAATCCTGAAATATTTCATATATATTTTCCAATATAATAAAAAAATAATAAACATTACAGAATAATTCTACAATATTGCAGAAATATATCGAAAGATATTTCTGCAATATTGCTATGTTAGGTTATGGGGCGGACATTCGAATGTTTCTGCAATATTCCTGAAATATTTCATATATCTTTCGCAATATAACCGAAATATCTCAAATATTTCCGAAACATATTCCTGCAATATTTCAGAAATGAGTCTGTGCTGTGTGGGTATTGTCCAAGTTTTAATTGATATAATATAATTTTCATAGTAGATTTGAGGAATGAATATCTCGGATAAGTTCGTTATTGGGGAAAATCGGTCTGTTTGTATTTAATGTCTTTCATGATGCAGTTCTATCGTAATAATCCATTTATATCATTCCCAGAGACCAATAATTTCAGAGATATGATTTGTCAAAGTTTGAACAAGAGCGCCAAGGCTCTGTCCACAGGGCTTCAACCAATTTTTGGCACTCTTGTTCCTCGGAACAGAGTGCTTATCAATTTTCCCAAATGTCTGCAATTTTCGATTTTTTGGCTGAAAATGGTCTTGAACGATTTGGTTTGACTCACTGATCAAGAATCCGTGGTCGAAATCGATTCTTTCTGGCCGTCTGGCCAGCCAGCCGTTAACACAATAACTCTCGAACGGAACGAGCTATAGACAGTTGAAATCAGAGTAGGTTTGAGGGATAAATATCTCGGTAGAGTTCGTTATTGGGCAAAATCGGTCTAATAGTTTCGGAGTAACGAAAAAAAAATTTTTTTTTACATTACAACTTTTGAATTCAAATTTTTTTAAGATGCAGTTTCATCATAAAAATCCATTGTTACCATTTTCAACTCTAACAAGCTAATACTTTCGGAGATATGATGTTTCAAAGATTCAATAATACATCCTAAGTTCTTTGTATTCACAGAATGTGAACACAGAATCTGTCTGTGTTCACTTTTCATCGATGTCATCTTTTCTAGCTATTAGAGATTGTCAATTCGTAGTTGAAAAATATTTTCTCTTGGAAAGCAAGTATTCGATTCTTGAATTTGTGAATATATACAATACTGTTTTTATGTAGATTTTGGAGGCAATAGGAAAGAAGAACATAAAGGAATCATCAAACGAAATTACTGTTCGTTGACCACTGAGGTTAATATTACCTTTTACTTCCTTGAGTAGTAAGACATGTTATTCAGACAGTATTTTCATAATATTGCTAGCAAAAAAATACTGAAATATGGATCTACAGTTGTGTATCAAACATTTTTTCTTGAGTTAAGTTTCATAATACAGAAAAGAATGTATTAGTGGTATGAACTATTAAATTTTGAATTATGAAAAGAAGATAGTATTTTATTAATATATTTTGAACTATTAAAATAATTTGTTCGTTATCCACTACTCAAATATCAGGATTAAATGGACAATCTGCTATGATTGTCTCCGGCCTTGCTCTAGACATTTCGATGATACTTTCCTCATTTATTTCGAGTTGTGAAAACTATGCACCGAGTGTAAGTTGCAAAAACCCATTCCACGAGGTTGGATCATTGCAGATTGCTCATTTAATCTTGATAAATAAATTTAATGACAATTTTTGAAGCATTGTAGATTGCTCTTTTTTTTTCAAATATAATTTTTGATGTATATTTCTAAACGACGCTTTTTCTAAATTTAATTCATTTCATGATGCAGTTCTATCATAGGAATCCATTGATATAATTTCTAACTCCGAGAAATCAATACTTTCGGAGATAAAATTTGTTTTTTAAACAAGAGCGCCAAAAGCTCCTGTCCACTGGGCTTGAACCAATTTTTTAAATAATATCTTGTAAATCAACAACATAATTTATTCTGAGATTGTCCATCGGGATATCGGAATCTCCAACTCATCCCAGAATCGAGCCCATTATTCCGCAGCTTCACATCGATATCGTCGTCCTCCAATAAAACAGAGAGGTGAGTGATGTTCAATCATCGACAACATGCCGGAGTGATGTCTTCCCGCCCGTTCCTGATTCGGGAGCGGGCGTCCGGGAACGGCTACACGCCGCAATCCGGCGTTCTGTCATCGGCACTTGCGAGCGCCGTTGTTAGCGGCTGAGATATGACGATCAGATGTTGGGCTACAAGCCCGGAAAGGGCTAATCAACGTACCGCCGAGTTAACACACCATTATTGGAACCGCAAACAACTACCCTTCTCCCCGGCGTTCTCCGAGCAAACCTCTGGTGATAGACGTATAGGAATGTCGTGTGGTGGGTCCCTGAAAATGATTCAATTTAGACGGGAAACGTTCGGTTTGTATTCCGAGGAGCTGGAAGGTTTATTGAATGGCCGTCAGAGCAGAATATCATATGGAACGTGGTGGAATAAGATTTCAGGAGACTGAGAACAATTTCCATGTACCGTAAAACGGGGCTACTTGAATAAACTTTTTGGAAACTTAAAAGAAGTTGCCACAGTTATACAAAAATTCTAGGTACCTCCACTTTTCGAAAAAAAATATAAAGTGCTCATTTTCAAGTAGCCCCGTTATGGGGTTTCTTGAAAATGATCTGAAAATATGCTTGTTTACTTGTATACCTGGTATAAGGGCTAAATGAAAATATATAAATGTAATACAAACTTTCTTACTGTTTGTTTCATTAAAATTGACAATAAACGCTTCTGGAAAGACATTCTCGAGCTCTTGCCAAAGATTGCCAAAATAAATATTTATAGTTGCATGGTAAATCTTGCCGGACTTTGTTTTGTGACTGTGTTATTATTTTCACCAATTCGTCTCTATGGCGATTCAAAAAGTGCTCCATCCAAACCTTCACCACGTCTTTTATCCAGAAATGGTTTCACTTGTTGTCCTCTTCTATTAAAAAAATTCTGAACTACATCTTTTATTTCACTATAGGTTCGAAAGGAAATCTCTCTGAAGCTATATACAAATTCCTTCTGCAATGGCTTTTTCATCAGAAATTGACATTGTAGAACAATATACAGTGTTCAATGAGTGTAATCTATTAATTTTGCTGTATTATGTAAGATATGCTATATTAGAGAATACAATCCCGGGTTCTTTTTTCGATCCCGGGATTACGGGATTCTTTATGCACAATCCCGGGATCCCGGGACTATCCCGGGATTAGAATATGTGGTTTCTCAATGTGGTATGAGCTCAAATGGAAAACAAAATTTCTTTAAAAATGTTTATAATGTAAAAGAAAAAATCACCAACAATAATAAGAAAGAAGAAAAAAATACACTGAACAAAAAACTATAATTTGAAAATAATAATAATTAAAAAACTTCTTTGAATTTTTTAAATTTAAAGGGAGTGATACAAAGAAAAGAAAAAAGCTTTCCTTTTATCATGGGCCGTAGACACATACGAATTGAAGCTAGAATTGAAATAAAAACACATGTGTTTTTTCTCGAGCTTTCGCTCAAGCGATCGATATTTCTTTCATTTTGCTTGATTTTTCCAAGTTTGGTTACAAGAAACTGTGAGAGAAGCTTTACCTGGTCACCCTCATAGTTTCTACTGCTCTGCAAGCGTTTGGTTTATTTACTGAAACCTTTTTTTCCTATTCATTGGAATTTTGACTACTTAATTAATATTTCGAATCATATTATCTTGAATTAATATCCCGAATGTTTCGCGTATAGTTTTATTCGTATCACCTTCAATTATCCATAATTATTCCCTTATGAGATCGTGATTATTAATGTTTGAGACAATCCCGAAAATCCCGGGATTATCCAAGTACAATCCCGGGATTTTCGGGGTCAGAAAACGGCCGGGATCCCGGGATCCCGAGATTCGGGATCCCGGGATTGTATTCTCTAGCTATATTCCTCGGTGAGGTTTATCAAATTACCCCTATTATACCTCTACAGAGCGGCATTCAATGCCTCCCGAATAATTGCAGTACAGCGTAGTTCCCACCTTTCTAACGTATTTGCTCACCATTTTCAAGAAGCCCCAGACATGACATCGAAAAATAAAATCTACGCCACTGGCTTTTGAATTTGCAACAGCGATGAATTGAGAATGTATTAGAGTTATCCGGTTATGTTACTCTTGGAAAAAAATTACATCGCTGTACTAATAGTTCTCAGTATATCTAGGCAATAAGAATTATTCATAGAGAAAAAATAATCGTTTGTTACTTTACTCTTTGTGGAATTCTAAGCTCTAAACTATTTACCAGAAACAACCAAAAATCAACGTTATAAAGGCGGGTTTATACAGCAAATAAGATAAAATAAGAAACAAATTAAAATAAAATAAGAATTAAGGGTTAAACGGATCGGTTTATACAGATAATCTAAAACAAAATAAGAAATAAGAATGAACCAATCAAATCGCAGCTTTTTGACAATTTTATGCAAGTTCTATGAATTTCACTCTTTGAGCATGCGCATTGTCATTTTCCAAACAAAATAACATAAAATAAGAAATAAAGATGACAGTTGGCCAACTTTAATTCTTATTCTTATTTCTTATTTTATCTTATTTCGTGTATAAACGCTCTCATAGAAATGTACATGTTTAACTTCCTTATTTTATTTCTTATTTTATTTTATCTTATCTTATTTGCTGTATAAACCCGCCTTAACACTTGTTGATCTGCTCTAAATAATTAACTTAGAATCCATGTTTCCTAGAAATACCGTTAAGTAGCAGCACCTGCTAATTCAATCAGTTGCGTTCATTTTCAAGTAACCCTGGTATTTTCATGTAGCCCCGTTTTACGGTATATGAAGGGTGAATTGCGAATTGCGCCCCATTTTTGACAGTCAATTGTTGAGCCAGCCATATTTGTTGTTTGTTTAATTAAAACATAGACATTTACGAAAATGGTGCGTTATAGCTTGCAAGAACGTTTTTTAATAGTGAAAACCCATTATAAAAATGGGGAAAATTTTACTCTGACGATTCGCAAGTTACGCGTGATCATTTCGGCGTGCATAATCGACCGCACTACTATGGATCACTACCGAATACTTCACAGTAATTCCTCAAAAAAATTTATTTGTATTCAGGCAATACCTACTATAATATTCAAACCGACAAATATGGCGGACTATCGTATAGCGCACTCCTCTAGACCATGTTGCCATTTGATCACGTTCCAGGCCAGTACATACAGAAGGCCATGGTATTACCAAATATATGGTCGTTCAATGGTACGTTTGAAACTAGTTCCGCAACTTTAACAGAAGCAGTCGTGGCCGAGCGGTTAAGGCGTCTGACTAGAAATCAGATTCCCTCTGGGAGCGTAGGTTCGAATCCTACCGACTGCGATTATCTTTTACTGATGAATTTGAAGCTTGGATTCCTCCAAGGATCATTTCGAGGGTTCAAGGAATCCATAAGGACATATTATTTGAATTCAAAATTTGCATTAAATGTTCTTACTGAACTTATTTGAATTAATGGAACGTGCGACTAGGACTAGAAGCTTATAATTTTAGAAAAATATTTTTTAATAGTTATTTCAACTTATTTCAGTGAATGTATCAATAATCGCGGAATTTCTTCGAAAGTTCAATTTGAAAGTCTTCAGGATCAATAAGCAGTCGTGGCCGAGCGGTTAAGGCGTCTGACTAGAAATCAGATTCCCTCTGGGAGCGTAGGTTCGAATCCTACCGACTGCGCAAAACTTTGTTTTGGAGGCAAACAAAATTTATATTAAGTGTTTCCGAATTATTATTTTATCAATTATTTTCATAGCTACACGAACATGATATCCATGAATATTTGTTTGACTGAAATTTGTATGGTATCAATTTTGCTAGAAAACTATACAAATAATCCAGCCGAAAAAGTTTAAATTTATTACAGTTTAATATCAAGTTCAAAACCTTGTAACAGTATCATATTGGTCTTTCAATTGCAAAATTCAACAAAATACAACTGATTCTCCTAATTCGCTCAGGCTCCAACGAGCTTATGAGGAGTCCCCTTGGGGAAGATCTAGTAGGGTCTGTATAATAATATCAATAATAATTGAAATAAAAAATATAAAGTAATAATAAGTAATATAAGTTGGTATCAAATATGAAATAATGGGATGGTATTTTTTTTCCAATGTCCAAAATTGGGAGTCATTCCAAGAACTTTTTACATTTTCGACCAAAATGGGCCATGGGATATCCTTAGAAGTTTTGTGCATTTATTCAAACTGCTGTAAATCAGATAAAAATGGCCAGATTGAGTTGAAATTGAGAGAAAATGATTGGATGGTATTGTTTTTCCGATATGTGAAATTGGGAGTCATTCGAAGATTTTTTATCATTTTCGACCAAAATGGGCCATGGGTTATCCTTAGAAGTTTTGTGCATTTATTCAAACTGGCTGTAAATCAGATTAGAATGGTCGGATTGAGTTGAAATTGAGGGAAAATGATGGGATGATAATAAAACAACCAGAATACCATTAAGCAACTGGCTAGAGGCAATAAGCTGACTCTTCTATGGGTACCAGGGCAGTTTGGTATTGAAGGAAGAGTAGGCTGATGAACTTGTGAAAAGGTCCTCCAGGGTAACATCTGCTGGGCTGAGAAATGACCATTACAGGCCAATAATTAGAGCAAAATAATATAATGGCTCTTTAGAGAAATACTCCAGGACAGAAAAAAGACGGATTTCTCACCATCCATACCAGGAAGCTCCTGCTGCTACCACGAGCTGAGATTCCACCAATTATGTGGGCATTTCAGCAGACGAAACATGCTGGCGCTGTGGATCGGAAAAGGAAACTGCCGAATACATAGTTTGCATATGCCCAGATCTGGCCAGCCTTAGAATTGTACATATGAGTGAGGCAGTTCTAAAACCTCTCGACGTGATAGCTAAGGCTCCTAAGGACGTCCTCAGGTATGTTACCTCCATTGAAAATGTCCTTAGGATTGAATAAGTATGGTAATCGAACAAAATATAGTATCGGCCGCAGTTCTGAAGGGCTGGAGCAAGCCTCGCTACCTCGTTCTTATAATATATATTGTATATTGTTGTAGGGGGTGAAGTTGCACTGCGACCTTAAGGTCTATTATGCTCCCCCGTCAGAACTGTCAATGTCATCACCATATACAGCTCACCTTCCAGCTCCACAGTTCTGATGAACTCTAGTATCTGGGATGGCTTCAAGGAGACTACATCTTCGCTCCTGCAAATGTCTTGCCCAAAGCATTCTTTGCGTTGGTTTGGGATAGCGAGGAATTCCGCTATCAGTTGATCAGGAGTTTCATCCTCCTCCCAACAGAATCTGCACTCGTCAGTTTCTGCTAGCCCTAATCTCATCATATACTTCCTAAGGCCGCAGTGCCCTGTGAAGAGGTGCAGCGTGTTCTTACTGAGATGCAAGTATTTCCTGGATCTGACAGCATCAAAGTTCCGGAGGAATTTCTTGGAGTGATACATTCCGGAATAAACCTCTTTCAGTTTCTCCTTTCATCCAAAATTCACTTTTGTAGGTGTATCTACCAACCCCACAGTAAGGTTCCGGACCAATAAAGGGGGTTTGTGTTCCTTTCTTGGCAAGTGAGATGGCCTCCTCATTCCCTGTGATTCCCGCGTAACCAGGAACCCAGTCCAAAGAGACCATGTTGCTCTTGCCTACTTCAGTGAATTTTCTTCAGTACACCCATATTAGCTTGGATTCGATAACATGGGAGCTTAGAGCTTTAATTGCAGGTTGTATGTCAGAGTGGATTGCTATATCACATCTCTGATAGTTTTTTTCTAGGTTCATTTACATGCATCTTTCTATTGCAAGTACTTCTGCCTGAAAGATACTCGGATAGGAGCCTAGCAATAGTGGGCATTTGGTGCATGGCCAAATACTCCAGCGCCAGCTCCTGTATTGTTTTTTTAACCGTCTGCGTACCATTTAATGGCATTTCTTTTAAGAACTTAGGTGGTGAATTCCCTGTCCCAGTCTTTTTTCCTACCTAGCATAGTAGTGAAGCTCTTTTCGATGCTTACTTTCTTAATTATTTCGTCACTAGGACGATTGGCTGATGAAATGTACCAGGTAAGAGAGGACCAGGCTTTCTGATTTTTAATACGCTCATTACCTGTTCCTTTCCTAGATATTCTGAGAATGGCTTCATGAGCCATTTTCTCTATCACTAGATGGAGTTCTTATAATAATAATAGGCAAAATAATTCTGATGGTTTACAATTTGGTATAGAAATGTTGATTGGAGGTGCGTAGAAATGCCTCGGAGTAACGCCAATTTATCGTAATTTCTTCGAGAGCATAAACGCATGAACTAATTGGAAGAATACCCTGTAAATTGAGGACTATACCATGGGATAATCGATGATGTCGCATCCTTCTTGGAATTTCAGTTGTGAATGGAGAATTTCTGGGATTCTTCGGATTGGTCAAAGTTCCCGATAAATGAATGTATCAATTGTCCTCTCTACAAACGCATTCTAATTATCTTTTTTTCGAAGTAAACAATGTACTAAACTAATTGGAAGTATAAAAAGTCGCATTCCTTTATAGGTTATGTTGTTATTTCATTTGGCAATGACATACAACGCGGATGGTTGAACACGGACGAGCCAAACGAAGAAGGATAGATGTGGTAACTTGATAGTGATCGTCTTAATCGCCAACGTTTGCTTCAATGGTGTAATTCTGGTCGTTCTTCTGTCAGTTCGCCGCATTGCGAAATGTCAAAAATGCCGTCTGGCCTAGAAAAACGCCAGTTAAAATGCCGTTTTCGGTTGATGGGGCGAACGTCGCAGTGCATTCGTTACTTTCATTTCAATGGATCTTTGAGGGACCGGTGGGTTTCTATATCCTTAGCGTTCTTGGCGGAATGGACTTTGTAGTTCTTGGTGAATTAAGTCTTCAAATTTTTGAAACGAAAATACGTCATATTCCATTCACGGATAAAAAAAAATTGGTTCAAGCACTGACGTGAAGTCAGGAGCTTTTGCGCGTATGTTCTAATGTTCAGTCTTCTGTATTGAACATTCTTAATCGAATTTACCATGGTAAATGCATTCGGATGCGTAACCAATCTTAATCAAATTTACCATGGTAAATTCGAATAAGAGTGTCCAATCCAGGAGAATGGACAATAGAATTCACCATGTTAAATTCGATTAAGAGTGTCCAATGCAGGTGAATGAACAATACAACATACGCGCAAAAGCTCCTGGCTTTACGTCAGTGCTTGATGCAATTTTTTTTTCGTAATTTATTAAAAATTTTGTAGGGGTACGGTTCTAACATAATTTTACTTACGCCTCTATGTCGATATTCTACAACTAGTTACCAAGCTTCAATTCGATCGAGTCTATATTTTTTGAGTTATGGAGGAAATAATATTCCTGGTGGGTATAACTCTGAAACCGATGGACCGATTATGCCCAAAAATGGACTTAACTCTCCAATTGGACTGTGAAACCTACCCCCAAAATCGTTGACCACCAGGTTATTAGAAATTTCATCTCTAACTTCAACAAAGAAGCAGCGAACTTCTACCGCGTGATTATTCAGAACTTCAAATGTTCGAAGACCGCTACAGGACCCTAATGTAGGACTATCATATCTCCCATAGATACATGCTTCACTATCTATTATGAATCCACCCGAAAATTTATATATTTTGATATGTCATCATGACATTCATGATTTTAAAGGTTCTCGCAAAATTTCAGCGATGCGATGTCTGACTACTGCTTCCTGATATATTATAAATTGGTTTTCAATGATTTTTTTTATTTTCTAGTAACACGATCTTCACGAAATTTTGTAAACATTTTTGCGTCGGCATTCTAGAACTAATTACCATGCTTGAATTGAATCGGCGTCGTATATTTTGGGTTATTGAAGAAATAATAACCGAATTTCAGATTGATATACCTCCGAAACCATTCGGATGATTATGCTAGTTGATAAACTCAAATGTCGCACTCAAATATGCAATCTACCCTTAAAACTTGCAAGTCGCTATTTCTTTCCGTTCTCAAGGTATCGTGAGATACATAATATTTTTTCGTAATTTTTTCAAAATTTGCTTGCAAAATTTTACACACGTCTTCATGTCGATATTCTACGAGTAGTTAGCAAGATTCAATTCGATCGAGTCTATATTTTTTGAGTTATCGAGGAAATAATATTCTAGATGGGTATAACTCCGAAACCATTGGGCCGATTATGGCAAACAGCGAACTTAGCTTTCCCTATCTCCTTTCGTTAAAGAGTTATCGAGGCTACGGTCACCCATCCAGCTACTGAATTCACACAAGGCTGCTCGGATCTCCAACAATATAGATCCGATCGTGTTCAAACTTGGAACTTGGTAGTGGAGTTAGGCTTTGAAGGCTTTCGCAAAATTTCAGCCATGACGGATGAATAGTTTCTGATATATAGAATCAATGATTTTCAATGATTTTTTAAAAATTTTCTAGTGATACGACCCTCACGAAATTCTGAGATTCGAGAATTGTCACATTAACAATCAACAAAATAATTCTGAAGACTTTTTCGTTAAGCGTCTGACGGAGGAGTCTCATATAGACTCCGAAACGTTACGATATAGTTGTATCTTCGTTGATGTTTTTTCGTTGTTATTTGTTAGGCAACATTGTTCGATTTATTGATTCTGACAAATATCTTGTGTTTCTTACGCAGAAGCAAATCACAAATTAATTTATTTTTTATTTTATAGATATTTTTCAGAGTTTGGGAGAGAAAACCCTGAAAGAAACCATTCAATAGTTGTAGAATCTCCAATTATCAGTTGACTTCTGCCCTGAAATATTTTATATTTTCAATTCCATGAGATGGGTAAACTATGGCTGACTAGTTGTGGGACACTCCGTATAAATAGCAAGTCATTGACTTGTTAATGATATTTTAATGCCATTTTGAAAATTGAAAGATTTGATCGTACATGAAAAGGGTGGAGTAAGAGAGTGCAAAAGGCCTTATGGACCACCAGGCCAATAGGCAAGACAATCCACTAAGCCAAGACCATTCTATTTCATCGGAATAACAGACGATGGGAACATGCAGTGGATTGTCTTTATTTACATCCCTCAACGTCAGCGTATTATTTGTATATAGGGCTTCACGCGAGAGCGAGATTTTTCTCGTTCTCGTCTCGTAAAAGCGAGACGAGACGATATAGGCGATACCGAGACCACAATGACATACAGCGCAACACGAGAGTCTCGTTTTTGGCCTCGTTAAATTTTTTGTATGAAGTTTCATATACGACTCGACTTTTTTCAACACCCACAGAAAACAATTTGATATGAAGAGTTTCCACTATAATTACCAATATATTTTGTCTATATTATGCATCGATCGTTCTAGAAATACACGATTTTTTAGAAGATTATTAATTCGTCATGACCATGCGATAATTTAGATTATTTTTCAAGAAAAAATAGAATTCACAACCATAAAAACGGATGCCATTATGAATTCCATACTTAACAGACAACATTCATTGCCCCTAAATCCCAATGGTTTGAAAATTTCGTCTCTATCTGAACATCTGGAGAAATTTATTCTCTTGTGCTCCTTGTAGTGAAGATGTGAACAATTATTGTACACATCTTTGGAACTACGTATAATAAAACTGGTAAAGAAATGGAGCTATTCAATGTTTCGAAAAGTGTTATGAGGAATACGCCAAGAACACCCTCAATGATCTACCCACTGGGAAGGTATTCTTTGAAAACTATACCAAATTGTTCAATTCTATTAAAAAATGTATCGACATCGATAGCCTATTTATAGCATCAACAAAACTTTCGAAATATTGGAAAGCTGAGTTTGAAGAATATTTGCTGTTAGAAAGAGCAAATAGGAATCAAAATATTTTACAGTGATAGAGAGTGATGAAAAATGTCTTCCTACACTTTCCAAGATGGCCGATGATTTATTAATGGCTACATTCGTACCTGTTGAAAGACTATTTTCCACAGCAGTTATGATCATGGCAAAATCACTTACATCATTGAAAAATTATGTGATGCAAGCGTAATTATGTTTGAGTTCTTGGTCATCGAGTTATTTAAAAGTTGAAATTATCAGTGTTTAGAATTAAAAATAATATGTACATGTACAAATATTTTTGTACAAGAGTGTAATAAATATAGCTTTACAAAATTATTCATTATTGTATACCATTTCGTTTATATATTATAATATCTATTATCGTTATTCAGAATTAAGCGAGACGACATGAGACAACTGATAACGAGACGAGAACGAGACTTGAACGAGACTTATTGTTTTGGGAATTGGCGAGTGCGAGACGAGATTTTTCATACTCTCGCCTACTCTCGTCTCGTGTGAAGCCCTAATTGTATACGCTAGCCATCATATCGGTGGTCCTTTACCTTTCTTCCTGTCCGATTATTAATAATTTAAATCTTCTCAATAAATAAGGAACAGATGGTTCGTGTTCATTCAGGAAATAAACTCGATCTTTCCATCTCAGCTTTCCACGGAGGATCGACATCAAGATAATGTCGTGTACGCACATATGCGTTATCTGGGAGAAAGGAGGCGTCATATTTACGAGTGTTGTTCAAACAAGTCATCGTTACAAGACAGGTCAACGAGGGCCACAACCGATGGCTAATGTGTTAACACGTCGTATCGTATCTTTTCAACCGAGATATCTACAGTCATAAAATAAACTTATATGAACTTGATTCAGAGTTGAATAAATGAAATACCACCAACGGGGTAAAGGTAAAACTCATTTTGAATTTGAGCCCTAATTATGGGGTCATCATATTTTGGATCGATATGAAACTTCTAGACAATTAAGTGGAAAAGTGTAAGGGGTAATTCGGCAGAAGGAGCAGAGAAAAACCATTCTGCCGGTACCTGCCGACACGTGTTTCTGCTAATTGGCTTCTTCAGGACAGGGCAACCAAGAAACCAAGGAAAATATGGAAAGAAAATTGAAAATAGGTAGCTCTAGATTACTAGAGCTGAAGGCACCAATTGGTTGCTCTCTCCTGTTATTGTGTCACCTATTTTCAGTTTTCAGAATATTTGATGAAGATATAGACCAGGCAACATAAACCTCTCTAGGACGTCTCAGAGAGGTCACATTTGAGCATTTGTGGGAACTGCTATTGTGAGCTCCTATAGTGAGCGCGATGCGAAGTAACCGATAGATATTCTCATTCAAGTCAGAAAAGTGAGATATCTCCGTAGGATTGCCTATGGAATTCTTGAAGCAACCTCCTGGATATATCGCGAATGTAACTGGAATGAGGTATTCATAATGTGATCTCCCAAAGAATATAATAGTACCTTCTTAAGGATTCGCAATTGCAGATGTCGTTAATGTGTATATTATACCGTTTTCTCAATTCGAATAAAAGTGACAAGGAAGTTTGGCGATCTGAATAGATTTCTTACGATTTATTAAACAATGATTTAATTTCTGATCCTTCAAAAAGAGTACCGGGGTTTGATCTTCCGAGGAAAATGTAGTATATTCTGTATCGTTTAAGAACGGGTCATGGTCGTTGCAACATCATGCTTTTCAAATGGAAGTCAGTTGAGAATCCTAGTTGTGAACGCGGGAACCAAAGGAGACCATAGATCATTTAGTTAATAATTGTCCCATTTAAAGATTTCAGGATGGTTTTAGGGCTATTCATAATGTTTCTGAGTCTGTTAACTCATGGCGTCCGAGCGTAATCATGCTAACGGCCGGCCGGCCGGACATATTCAATTCTGAACTCGGATTCTTCATCAGCATGTTGAAACTAAACGTTTAAGACCAATCTCGTCCAAATATCCGTAAATTACAGGCATTTGGACGAATTGGTAGGCACTCTGTTCATGGAAGAGCGTGCCAAAGGGCTGTCTTTGATTAACTGAATTTATTCCAAGTTAGGCTTGTTTCACATGCATGCGGTTCCATTCGGTTCGGTTCGTTTTCCGTTTCAACCGAAAACGAATGAAGCACTTTCACACATATACGGTTCATATAAGTTTTTATGTTATCTTCCGAAACAAAGGCTCAATCACAATTCCAATTTTTTCGCGACGTCAGATTTATCAAAGTCATTCAAAATTTGAACACAAACATCATTTTTGCTTCCTGCGTCTTTAATTTATCATTATCATTTTTCGGAAGTTTTTTCCACAGCACTGGTTTAGATTTTCAACATGAATCAGTCGATCCACATTTGGTAAACCATAATTTTCTCATGAATACTGAGATATCCCGAACATAATATGTATTTATGGTTATATTTCCATATTTGGAAAAATATCTGCTCGATTTGAGGTTAAAATCACAGAACGAGACAGAAAACATATGTGAATATTTATTACTTTATTGTTAAAACCGAAACTAAACCGTCTTTGTGTGAACGATCCGGTTGATGTGTATTCCCTACACACGAATCCAAACCTGATAGAAACCTATTCGTGTCGAGGGAGTATTCGGTGCTGTACGGTTTCTATTCGGTACCGAATCTAAACCGGAGCACCGTTTCACACTTGTCGCCAGCGACCGAATTGAAACCGAAAACGAACCGAACCGAATGGAACCGTATGCATGTGAAACAAGCC
Organism: Halyzia sedecimguttata; assembly: GCA_937662695.2. Lineage (NCBI taxonomy): Eukaryota > Metazoa > Arthropoda > Insecta > Coleoptera > Coccinellidae > Halyzia > Halyzia sedecimguttata. The sequence goes on along the minus strand of OW569413.2, from coordinate 98,118,628 downwards.
TTAGAGACACGCATTTTATGTTGGGTAATGCACATGGTAAGCGAGTCTTTTCTGAAGGTGCATACCTACATCACAGATTTAGAAAAAAATTGCCAGTACTCCTTCCCTCTTTCCTCCTTGATGGACTACAATAGGGTTGACTGCTGACAGCAGATTTTCATCGAATTTGAGCGATTTCGCTACCTAACCAGGTAGTGAACTTCCAGTACGATCCTCGTAAAACACATCGTTGTAGGAACATCGCGCAGCATCGTAAACAATTGAAATGTTAGGTGTAATAACGTTTTCGAGACACGTGGGATGGCAGGATGCTATTTAGACTGTAATAGATGATTCACGGACTTTTACTGAGTGTTTTTTCGACCTATCCCTTCTAACTTACGACACATCAGAACTGGCGTTCTAAAGGAACGGCGAAATCGTTGAAAATGAATCAAGTAGGCGATACTGCGCTATGAGAATATCTGGACTCAAGGCAGAGGTGTGAGAAATAAGTGATGAAATTTAATAAATGAAGTAATGGTGAGGTTACTCCCATACTTCATTTATATTTTCCTTGATTGTGAGAACACGAATGACATTAATTCTCATGGATTGCGCTGGAAAATGGGAAGGTAACCTCTTGTTTTTTTTTTAATGAACCACACATTTTGATATGAAAGGATGTGGAAATAAGAAATTCGGAAGAAAATAATATGAACTCCATTTTGGATATTAATTTTTTTGCCAATCATCAAATGCTATATCTTCATGTTTGGTATATCCTCTAGTCCCAAAAGAAACAAGTTGATATTATCACTTAACCTGTATGTTATGTCCTCTGGCTGTCATTTAATTGGTGGACGCTATTTTACTTAATCATGAAAAACATATGATCTCAGGTTTGTTTAAAATCCATCGACCCTGAAGTATCATTGACATAATTTCCTTATTATTGCGAATTTTAATAACTACCGATTGTTACCAATGTTTAAGGTGAGAAATTTCAAATTTTCATATTGGCTCATTTATTCTTAACCCATTACCTTCCATAGTACTCATTTGAGTACACTTCAAAATACACTCTACAAATGCCATCTCTTGAAATTTTTTGAAGATATAACAATCGGGTTGTGTTTTACAATTAAGATGGTTCCAGTAATTCTGAGGTTTTGTTATAGATGTGACAAATCACAATAATATCATTTGAATTGTCGGTTGAAACACGTCGTGACTTGTTCCTCTCCTTCAAAGTGTTCATTTTATGTGTCTATTGTGAGATTTCTCATTTGGTTCTACTTTTCTTATGAGCAGGTATGCATGTAAGTTATAAATACAAATTTCTTAGATAATTATTCATATACTTCTAAAAAAATAATGAAAACGTTTATGTACTCGTTTGGGTACAGTGGGAGAATAGGTATATTAAGATTATAAGCTTCATTTCAGACTGAAGTCGATATGGATTTGAATTTTGGGCCCATTTCTACCAAATTTTTCTATGGAAAACGTTTCAAGAGTTTGGGAGAAGCAATGGAAAATATTGTTTCCTTGATCCTGGTACTTGAATCTACCATTATCATCATTCCCCCTGAAGTCGAGCCTGAAGTAGATAACCAGACCGATGACGAAAAATTTGGTGATGAGGAAATAAATAATTCCAACACTCCTAATGATATTTCTGGTGAACTAAAACTTCAGTCTCTACTGAATTTCTTTCGTGCAAAGTTGCCACTAAAACACGAAAAAAACTGTCGGGAAGATAGTTCTAGTTCAGATGACAATGTGCCGCAATCATTATTGTTTCCCAAGAAATCCTAAGAACATTAGAGAAACTGAAGAAAAACCTGAGTGAACTAGGTTCGTAAAGCTGCGTAGTGTCGCTTGCGACACGAAACGACAGCATTTCAGCCAATCAAAGCTCATGAACTAAACTTCCCCTAACCACTACCAATTCAGTTTTAGTTGATGACGATGATCAGGTAAAAAAATCTGACAGCCAGCGGCGAAAACATGTGGTGAGGAGTGGGGATTGTCGCAAACGACACTACGTAGCTCTGAGAACCAGGCTTAATGATTATGTCGAAATTAGTATGTCTAATAAGACGACAAATTACGAAGAAAGACATACGAAAATGGCAGAAGATGTAAGGGATGATACTGCAATAAGAACTGTTGAAATTTATTTTCATTCTGATAATTGAAGAAAGTTGATTTTCTTACTATTCTGTAATAAATACTTTGATATTGCGTTTGAACCTTTTTCTCATGGATCCTCCCATTGTACTCAATTGAGTACACCATTTTTTCTAATAAATTTGACACTAAAGAATTTCGTTGATAATTTTTTCAGTACTATTGTATCGGAAAGGCACCAAATATAGCAAAAGAATTATGAAAAGAGAAAATAAAATTCGAGGGAGGTAATGGGTTTTAATACTACTAGGTCAATGGCTGTCAGTTAATGGGTGAAGGCAGTTCTGACTAATCATAAACATGGTTGGAAAAGCCATAGATAATCTGCGTTAAAAATCTAATCTGTGGATTAACTTTGTATTGCAAATGTACACATTTGGTTTACTCAGCAAGTAAAGTTTTCTATAACTATGATACATATTCGAAAATTAACAATTTCTTCTACTTCCACGAGTTTCCTGTTAGACTCGCGAATTAATGAAACTATGAGAAATTAACGTAAAGAAAGCAGATAAAGTTCATCTCAAGTCATTATAAGAATCTTCAATAATCGAAGAAAATTCAATTATCCTGCATTGATTAACTTGGAGCCCACCGTTTTCGTAATATTCTTCAGTGAATGTTATAAAATCAGATGAAAATTCCAGAAATTTAACAGTATTTATGAATCTGTCCCTGAACTAGAATCACAGATAATCGTGGTAGAATCCTTGGATAAAGGCTTATACGTAGACAATAATTATTCAAACAACTTGAATTGCATGTTAGTTATCTTTCAAGGAAACGATGGATAGGGTGACCATGATCTGTATTAATCTATGAATTTTCTCTATTTATTTCCAATATTGAATATAAAACTCTAAATTTTCTGTTGTCCATATCACCAATAGATTTATTTTCATACTGCTTTGATTCTGCAGAATCATTCTGAGGATTTCTCTCTTACATAGAACATAATTTCATCTTGTAACACACATCTAATTAATAATTTTCTAAAGCTATAACTCACGTCACTTCTGATTATTGTTATTGAGTCAATAACAACAAAAATTCATATGTATAACTCCATAACCGTTTGGCCGATTATGCCCATTAACCAAAATTAACCGTCGTTTCTGAATGCGCTAACTCTTTGCGTTCGAAAGTTATCATGGCAACGGACGGCAGGCCGGGACAAAATCTATTTTTGACCTCGAATTCTTCATCAGTGAGTGGAACCTAATCGTTTGAGAACATTTTCGGCAAAAAATTAAAAAATTACAGACATTTGGGCAAAATGATAGAATGCTGTTCCCTGGAACATGCGCACAAAATTTATTTGATTTAAACTTGCATTCAGAATTCTTAGGTAAATGTTAGTATAGGTGTCACGAGTTGTGTTGTACCCATTATAGTTTGAAACTTAGAAGATATGGAATGAAATTTGGCACGAACACCTAAGTCGGCAATATCTGTATATTTCCTTATATTTTTCCAGATTTTTCGACTTGTTTCTGCACATTCCTTGTGTATACATCGTGAGTCGTGATTTTCGAAACAGTTTAATCCAAAAATTCAGAATACACAATAGCACAGATGCGCAAACAATTGATGCTTTTAACAACTCGCCTGATTGCTCAGAGTTTATCCTACAGAAATGAAATGATATTCGAAATATATTGTCACCTTTAAATTCTACCTACTACTTCCTCTTCATCCTACGGCACATCAAAAAAGTCGTAATGAATGGGACAACAAACGTCTCAGATACATCTTCAACACCTGAAATTTGTATGACTCATGCTTCAGTACAATTGTGCCATGCGACCCACACCACTGTGCAGCTGTTATGTACAGGCTGATCTAGAAAGGGAAACATCAAAATTGTTTTTCTTCTCATTCGATATCAAACTGGAGTTGTCGAAGACGAAAAATTTGTGATCAAATGTAAAATCCTGCCGCTTGCGAGCACTGTGACTCGAAAGTTGTTAAACTCAAAAGAAGTAATTGATAGGTTCAATATTTGCAGGATAGGATTTGAAGTAAAATCGGAAGATGTTAAATTGATTTATTTTTCTCAACATCTCAAAAAGTACCGATTTAACTTTGTATAAAGCGTGTAGTTAGATGGGACAAAACGATATTAATGTTTATGCAGGTTCGTAGGTATCATAAGAATCATAAAATGCATAACTTTATATTAAACAAAAATAACGTTTATGCAAATTGTATTAGGTTAACGAAAAGAATTAGCACATTAAATGTAAAACAACTAATGTCAAATTTGTACTATGTCAACTTGACAATTCCATGTATTAATTCGGGATAACAAACCTAAGTGCATTATTTACTTAAGTAATATGTACAGACTATCATACTATTATTATCAAGAATGCATCCGAAGAGTCGAGAAATGATCATGCTCTAGCTAACAAAATAATTAGACTCTTGAAGTATAGATTTGTTGCAACGGTATTCTTATTTGAAATAAAGTTATGTTTTTTTGGAATTGAGCGTTTTGCTTGAAAACATCCAATAACGCAGTTATGATTTTTGTTCCTTATTTTATCCACACACTGTACAGGGTGATTCACTTTTATCTTGGTCACTTCAATTTTCTCCGAAACGGCCGAATATATCTTGATTCTGTAAACGCTGTTTTGTACAAGTCAATGTTGACTTGGGATGCGTGTAGAAGTCGGCGTAAAAAATACAGATGTCTGGCGTCGCGGCGTCGTTAATTTTTTTTTCACAGGAACATACCTTTTTTGTTATGCCATTCGAAAGACGCTTCAATTCTAAATTCAATTTCCGAAAACCATTTTTTCCCATTTTAAACCGTTAGTGATCCTCAGGGCGTTTTATGTTAATTCTATTCCATTTTTGCGCGATGTTCTGAGGAACATCGCGTTATCATTTTGCCCAAATGTCTGTAATTTTCGATTTTTTTTGCCGAAAATTGCAAATTTAACAAACGTCCTTAGGTTTGTATTCTACAACTAATCACCAAGTATCAATTTGATCGGATTTGTATTGGTAGAAAACAAAATTATTACCCGGAAACCATTGGGCTGATTATGCCCATTAACGAACTTGTCCGTCGTATTGGGATGTGCCACCTACCCTGTAAATTTCAGCTAGCTCTTTCCGTTCTCAAGTTATCGTGGCAACAGCCGGCTGGTCGGACAGAATCAAATTTGACCTCAAATTCTTCATCGGGGAGTCGAACCCAATCGTTTGAGACAACTTACGGCGAAAAATTCGAAAATTACAGACATTTGGGCAAAATGATAACGCGATGTTCCCCAGAACATACGCGCAAAAATGGAATAGAATTAACATATAACACCCTGTAGATCACTCACGGTTTAAAGTGGGAAAAAACGGTATTTGGAAATAAAATTTAGAATTGAATCATTTTTCGAATGGCATGATAAAAAATTGGTTCAAGCCCTGTGGACAGGAGCTATTGGGCGCATGTTCATCTTCCTTGTGGCCCGTACTGACCAGTAAAGAAAAAAAGCAGTATCATGTTGAATACCTTAATATTATTCTGGAACACAAATTTTCCATTACAATAATCTTCATCTAGCTTCTATTTAGTATCAATTCCTGTAGAACGTGATCATAATAAGTGTTTTCCATATAATAAAATGAGTTTGAACTTGGTATGTAGGAAATCTGACATCAATTATTGGAATTAATTGATTTGACAAACAGCCGTCAAATGAGGTAAATAGATTTTTGTGTCGATTTTCTGTGACCATAGAACGTCAAAACACGCTGGAATGTGAATTTTAAGCAATATCTTCTGGAATTGAGATCGTATCGAACTGAAATTTTGCACACTCGTGTAGAATGCTTGATTTAACGTCGGTACAAATTTTTTTATTAAAAAATTTTCCAACTGCCCGATCCCAACAATACTTAGATAATATTATATCCATAAATTAAGCATTTCATTATTGCATTTCTTGAAATAGGTACCTTTTCAAGTCGATCAACATCGGCCTTCTTTCGACGTCTAAACTATGACTTGATTCTTTATGTTTATGTCTTTGAATTTGTTTTCGGTAGAATTCAAAGAGTTCATAGAATAATCGATGAAAATACTGAGAGAGACCCAGGAAATTTGACACATTTTGTCTTATATCTCCAGAAATTGAAATCGTATAGAGCCAAAATTTTGCACAATGTTGCAAAATACTACAATTGACGTTAGTACAAGTTTTTGTTGCAATCTGATGAATAGTTCACGAAAAAAAAATTTTTTTTTCGAAAAAATTAAAAGAAATATTTTTTTAAAAATTACCAACATTTCGATCATAACAGAATTTTGCCAAAAGTTGCGCGTTTATATCCTCGAACTGACTACCAAGTTTCGATTCAACATCTTCTTTAGTTCCTGAAATATCAGGGAAATAACCTCAAAATTTGAAATGTCTATAACTTCTAAACCGTCCGGCCGATTTTGCCCGTTAACGAACTTAACCGTCGCATTTTGATCAGAAACCTACCCTGAAAGTTTGAAGTCGATAGGACCTTCGGTGCTCCTGTTATCGTGCCTACGGCCGGAAGGCCGGCCGGCCGGCCGGACGGCACCCAAAAATCTGACACCGGAGTCGTGATCAGGGAGTCCGAATTAGTCTATTAGCCAATTTTCAGCTCGAAATTCGAAAATTACAGACATTTGGACGAAATGATAGGACGATGTTCCCCTAGAACATGCGCCCAAAAAGGGATGTTCCTGGGAAAAAAAATTTACGGCGCCGCGACGCCAGCTATCTTTATTTTTTACGCCGACTTCTACACGCATCTCGAGTTAACGGTGACTTGTACAAAACGGCGTTTACAGAATTAAAATATATTCGGCTGTTTCCGAGAAAATTGGGGTTATCAAGATAAGTGAATCACCCTGTACATAGATCTTGTAGGTCATGAATCATTCATTTATGACTAAACAAACGCTTTTTGCCTTTTCTTTAATTAATACAATTATCAGGCATACCGAAATGTATTACTAAGTAAATAAACCACCAAGTTGAATATATGTACCCATACCCATATTACGCTACTAATTTTTTTCACATGAATCACATCAATCGGCCGACAAATTACGATGAGACTAGAATTTTAATTGTGGTGCATCCACTTGGTAGTTAGCACCGCAAAATAAATCTCAAGTATACCTGTAAACAAGAATGTATCATTCTACAAGTGAATGTTTCTCCATTACGTAAATACGGGTTTTCCTTGAAGGCCTTGAGCTTTTTTACATCAATTTATATAACGGATAATCCAAGAAATCTATTTTCAATCAGAAGAGAATTGAAGATCTGATGTTTTCCCAGTATTGATAAGGGGAATTAATAATAATTTTGAAACGCAGAAAATCGTGTTGGATTTTACTGTGACTTAATCAGGCGAATGTTATGCTACCACAGAGGTACGATAAGATTCCAAAATACTATACCGTATCGGATAAAATTATTTATAGTTTCGAATGTAATGCAGAAAATCTGGTATTCATGATGTGGTAGTATGAGAGTATTGACATCTAATCGAATTCCGCGAATTAAATCTAATTTAAGAAAATTTAGTATTAAAATATGAAATGGGTAATTTTGAGAATTTCGTGTGTCACGGTTAAATTAGTAATAAGTTCGTCATAAACAGAATCAGTTCAATTTTTGGCTCGCATGATTCCCTAAACGGAGCTATCAATTTGCGTAAATGTTTGTAATTGTTGTCCAAATATGGTATTATCGTTTGTTTTCGACCCCTTGATTCTGTTCGGTCCGTCCGACCAATCGTAAGCAGGATAACTCTCGAAGGATAAGAGTTCGTTAATCTCTTTAGTGGGCGAAATCCACCGAGTGGTTTAGGACTTATAGCCATCTCAAATTTTGTCTTACAAATAACTCGAAAAATGCTGACCTGATTAGATTGAAGCTCGGTGACGTGCGGTCAGGAATTTTTGCGCGCTTGTTGTATTGTCTACTCACCTATATTGGACACTATTAATCGAATGTAGCATCGATATTTACCGTGTTTTAAGCGATACGATCCTCACGTAATTTCGCGAGAATTCTTGCGCCAGCATTCTACAACTAATTACTATATTTGAATTGGACCAGATTTGTATTTTTCGAGTTATTTAGGAAATAACCACCAAATTTCAGATGGGTATAACTCCAAAACCGTTTGGCCGATTTTGCCTATCAACGAATTCAGTTGTCGCATTCAGATGCAAAACCTATCCTAAAAATGGCTATCTCCATTCGTTCTCAGGTTATCATGACATAAAGAATATTTTTTAATATATTATTTCAAGTAATACGATGCTCACAAAATTCCACAAACATATTTGTATCAGTATTCTACAACTAGCTACCAAGGTTCAATTCGATCGAATCTCTAGGTATTGGTTGATGACAAAATTATTACTCGGAAACCGGTGGACCGATTATGCCCATTAATGAACTTGTCCGTCGTATTTGGATACGCCACCTACCCTGAAAACTTCAAGTTTCTTCAAGCTTTTTCCGTTCTCAAGTTATCGTGACAACGGCTGGCCGGTCAGAATCAAATTTGGCCTCGAATTCGTCAGGGAGTTGAACCTAATCGGTTGAGACCATTTTCAGCAAAAAATTCGAATATTACATACATTTGGGCGAAATAATAACGCCATGTTTCCCAGAACATACCCACAAAAATACTCACACGAAGACTTCAGGATCACTAGAAAATAAAATAAAGTGGGAAAGCCCTGTGAACAGGAAACTGTTCTTCTGAAAAATTTTATTTTTCAACCACTATTTTCAACAAAAATATCATAAATAGATTTATATTTTTTAGAGATTTTAATATACAGGGTGAGTCTTTGACTACTGCATTAATTTTAACCAAAGGTTCCTCTCATCAAATGAAACACTTTTTCATTTAACATTTTTCCAAATTCAGCTCAGGTAGAAAGATACAGGCTGTTGAAATTTTGAAAAAAAAATCAGTTTTTATTTTGTAGCTTTGACATCCTTCTTTAGAATAAAATGAATGTTGGCGTAAAGTTTCCTATTACTATGATACATATTTTCCAAATATGAGTTATTTTCTACTTCCACTGGTTTTCTAGTTATGGACTCGTGGATTCATAAAACTAAACGAAATTAGCATGAAGAAAGCATATAAAGTTTTTTTTGAGTCATTTCAAAAATACTCCATCGTTTTAGAACATTATATTATTCTTCATCATTTCTCCTTAAACGCACCGTTTTCGAGATATTCTTCATTGAATGTTTTAAAATGGAAAACTCCAGAAATTTCACTACTCTTATGGATCCGTCCCTGAGCGTTGGAATCCCGCATCAAGCTGTAAACCACGTAACGATGCCTTATTCTCGTCCGCCAACAATGTCATAGATAATTTATATGCGGGAGTGTATTAGCACATTGTGAAATCTTTAAACGCTTGTAACTTTTTACCTGAGCCGAATCTGGAAAAATGGTAAATGAAAAAAGTGTTTCATTTGATGAGAGGAATCTTTGGTTAAAATTAATGCAGTGGTCAAAAACTCACCCTGTATATCCTGTGGGCAGGAGCTTTGGCGCCTCGACACATCAAATCTCCGAAAGTATTGATTTCTCTGAGTTGGGAATGATATCAATGGATGCTTATGATATAATTGTATCATAAATATAATTGCAGTGTTAGAGGTAAAAATATTGTTCGCGGAATACCATTATGAATATACAATATACCGTCAGAACACTGGAGCGGTTAGTACTTGGATGGGTGATTGATCGTCAACACCGCGGGCTGAAACTCCTTTTTTTAATTTGGCTTCTGTACGTCAATTTTCAAAGTTTTTCTTGATTAAATTCAAAACATAGGTCTGTTACTCACCCCATGTTGGATTTACATACATCAGCAAATTATAATTAGAGTATTCTATGAAATTATATAAATAAGAATAATAATTGAAATTTTGAAAATTCATATCTCCGAAAGTATTACTTGGTTAGAGTTGAGAATGATATTAATGGATTCTTACGATGAAACTGAATCCTCAGAAAATTTGAATTTTAAATTTGGAAAGGAAAAAAAAATTTCTTTCCTTAATCCGATTTCGCCCAATATCTGAACTAGCCGAGATATATATCTCCAAACCTAATCTGAAAATTTAAACTGTCTAGCTCATTCCATTCGAGAGTTATCGTGTTAAAGTCCAGCCGGCTGGCCGAACAGAATCCATTACAGGTTTTTGATCAGTTTGTCGAACCAAAACGTTTGAGACGATTTTCAGCCAATCATTACGCTTATTTTCCCTTCTCTAATTTATTACTATTCGATATAAATTATGGTTTCTTTCTGGGTTTCTCTCCCAAACTCTGAAAAATATCTATAAAATAAAAATTAATTATTTTGTGATTTGCTTCTGCGAAAGAAACACAACATAATTTGTAAGAAGCAATCAATCCAACAATGTTGCCTAATAAACAACAATGAAACAACATCAACGAAGAAACAACTATATCGTAACGTTTTGGAGTCTATATCACCCTCTTTCGTCAGACACTTAACGAAAATATTCTGAATTATTTTGTTGATATTTATTCTGAAATTCGAGAATTGTCACATTGACAGTATTTGAAAATCATTAGGGCTTCACGCGAGAGCGAGATTTTTCTCGTCTCGTCTCGTTCTCGTCTCGTAAAAGCGAGACGAGACGAGACGAGACGTTTTCAAAAATATTATAGTCGACACCGAGACCACATACACGAGAGTCTCGTTTTTGGTCTTTTTTTTGGTCGTTGATTTTTTTGTATGAAGTTTTATATACGACTCTACTTCTTTCAACACCCACAGAAAACAATTTAATATGAGGAGAAATACACGATTTTTTAGAAGATTATTAATTCGTTATGACCTTGCGATAATTGAGATTATTCTTCAAGAAAAAATAGAATTCACAACCATAAAAACGGATGCCATTATGAATTCAATACTTAACGGACAACTTTTATTGCCTTTTATTACTTTGAAAATTTCGTCTCTATCTGAACATCCGGCGAAATTTATTCTCTTGTGGTCCTTGTAGTGAAGATGTGAACAATTATTGTATACATCTGTGGAACTACGTATAATAGAACTGGTAAAGAAATGAAGCTATTCAATGTTTCGAAAAGTGTTATGAGGAATACGCCAAGAACACCCTCAATGATCTACCCACTGGGAAGGTATTCTTTGAAAATTATACCAAATTGTTCAATTCTACTAAAAAATGTATCGACATCGATAGCCCATTTAAAACATCAACAAAACTTTCGAAATAGTGAAAAGCTGAGTTTGAAGAATATTTGCTGTTAGGTAGAGCAAATAGGAATCAAAATATTATACAGTGGTGGAGAGTGATAAAAAAGTTCTTCCTAAACTTTCCAAGATTGTCGATGATTTATTAATGGCTACATCCGTACCTGTTGAAACATTATTTTCCACAGCAGGTATGATCATTTCAAAAACACGTACATCATTGAAAAATGATGTGATGCAAGCGTGATTATGTTTGAATTCTTGGTCATCGAGTAATTTAAAAGTTGAAATTATCAGTGTTTGAAATTAAAAATAATATGTACATGTACAAATATTTTTGTATAAGAGCGTGTTAATATAGCTATACAAAATTATTCATTATTGTGTACCATTTCGTTTATATATAATAATTTTTATTATCGTTATTCAGAACTAAGCGAGACGAGACGAGACAACTGATAACGAGACGAGAACGAGACTTAAACGAGAGCGAGAGCGAGACGAGATTTTTTATACTCTCGCCTACTCTCATCTTGTGTGAAGCCCTAAAACTCATAGTAACATAGTTTGGGAGAGAAAACCCAGAAAGAAACCTTCTAATTTATAATAGAAGTTGTAAATTTACATTGAAGGTGAATACAATACACGATAAGTATTTGCAGCTTGAATACGTGTGTAAATTCAAAATTCCCGCCGTTCGATCATTCCTTGCAACCAACATGGCGACTGCATAAAGGCATTAGGTGTTGCCTACGATTAGTTAGGGGTTTTCATTTCTTATTATTAGTAGTTATTATTTAGTATGATGTAGTCTGATGAAGTCGCTGTGTCGACGAAACGCGATATTAATATTAAATAAATTAATGTAAATCGTATATTATCGCATTATCGTATTTTTGACTGGGTTATTCCGGGACCTTAGCGATTTTCAAATCAGGTCCTAATTTCTCAATTAACATTTCGGGGTAGTCCCGATCTTCGCGGCGACAGTTCATCGTCCTTGAGTCGCGGCCCGCAAGAGCGGCACCATCCGAACTCCATGTTCCGCAGATAGACCTGTCCTCTGGCAGCGGCAACCAGGCACTAGGAGTCGACCCACGCGCTTGACACCAGTCCAACAGGTTTAGACGCCTTCACTTTTTACCTAGCCCCTATGCAGAAGACGAAGGCAAGGCCTTCTAACAGGGCCGGATAGCAGATTTATGGATTTCGGTTTCCTGCGTTCTCGTCTCTTCGGTTGATAATTAAATTCGTGTGTTTCGTCTCTGGAGATTATATTAATACCACAAAAGACATTACGATTTTTTTTTATTGATTTTTGGTTCCCCTGAACATAGATGCATAGAATACATGGTGCGGAGACTCTTTGACATATTTTCGGCCGATTTGCGGTCCAAATACTGTCAAAATACAAGGATTTTGTTTTACTTCAATTTTCGCCGATAGATGCCGGCAGTAGAAATTTTATGGACAAAATTACCGACATGTCAAATTAAATTTGAATCTTTGCTTATTCCAGTTTCTTGTGGAAAGTCGTTTGCCGCGCCGAAAGTAAGTCAAATGTTTGCTGTGTGAACTCTGAACGAGTATCCAGAACCATTTTAATCAAATACTATTTTCATTTCGAAAATACTTCGTTTTTATGCGAATATATTTTTTTAACAATTGTATATTCTTACCGGATCAGGGGCAGATTTCTAGTATCAAGATAGTTATTAATTTTAATATTAATAATATTGAAAGATCGCTGATACCGTTAATTGTTAATAAATCAACATAGGAGAACGTAAGACTTGTTGATTTACTATAATCTTGCCGGTTGATGAACATAAACTGTTTTAACAGTTGAAATTAAGATATAACTCTATTGATTAATAATTATATTCATTATACAATTCAGTTATATATTGAGAAGGAATGAAATGCCATGTTATGAAAACTAACAATATTATTTGTGAACGATGAAAGGACTAGCAGAGAACAAAGTTCAGAGCAACCACACAGTGTGATTTCATCAATTTGAATAGCTTTCCTAAGGCGTCATTCTTTTTGGCGCTCTTATACTATAATATTATTTGTTTCAAGGATATTGTTAAACGACAAGAATGGCAACTGGCTTGTGCTAGAGGTAGGGTATCGAAAATTAGAACATTTGTTTGTTCAAAATATTTTTCTAGCGAATATATGTATATTGAATAAAAGATTGAAACGTAGTACACTACCCTCTATTTGGTTAGTTTATCAATTTAATGAATCATTTTTCGATATTTCATCAGTATATACTTAGTTCTGAATAATAGCTATCGAATTAAATATCTATATTCAGCAATCTAATTGCTGAGAACATGAAAAGTTGTCAAGGGGTATTGGGTGACTGAAAAAATGCTGTATACATGAGAATGTTTTGATGAAATTTCAAATTATACATATAATATAATAAGTAAAATGCTCAATTTAAAAGAGCCTTACATGATAAAGGAATTACTACATTTGAATAATAATATGATATCGAAAGATATTGTATGTAGAGGTATAACAGAAAATTCTGTATCATTCAATGTATTTCAAAATACATAAATTAAATGCTTGTAGTCTAATGACGTTGGATGTGATCTTTCGTAATGGAAAAATAATGATTTCACAGATTTCTTCATTTACAGTTCCATTCAAAATGTTCCAAAGAAACTCCTTCACTGATAAATCCCTTATTTGACCTCATTATGTCTTGGCAAGATGAAATTTCTGTTCCAAACCAATGTGGTTTACATATTATCTCCGAACAGATATCTGATTAATCAAAAAATGGATTGATTTTTCAATAAACTGCTTCATTATATTCTTTTAATTTGAATTTACGAACTAGCAACGGTGAAAAGTGAACTTTGTCGCTTGTCAGTTTTCATTTATTCGCTTGTCAGAATCTTCGAAATCGACCCTAGCGGCACCATCGTTAATAAAGTGAAGTAGTACATAAAGTACGTGATTTGACAGTTCTTGGTCCGTTTTTCGGCCGAAAATTTTAGCAGGAATTAGTAGGGAGTGTCCACACCTTGTTATTCTATGCATCTTGCCCTGAACATAGATGCATAGAATACATGGTGCGGAGACTCTTTGACATATTTTCGGCCAAATTGCGGTCCAAATACTGTCAAAATACAAGGATTTTGTTCTACTTCAGTTTTCGCCGATAGATGCCGGCAGTAGAAATTTTATGGACAAAATTATCGACATGTCAAATTAAATTTCAATCTTTGTTTAGTCTAGTTTCTTGTGGAAGGTCCTACTTGGTCGTACCGTTTGAGGAAATTTAGTATTTTGAGTATTTTGTTCAACGTCCTTGTTTTCCGTGCCGAAAGTAAGCCAAATGTTTGCTGTGTGAACTCTGAACGAGTATCCAGAACCATTTTAATCAAATACTATTTTCACTTCGAAAATACTTCGTTTTTATGCGAATATAGTTTTTTTAACAATTGTTTACTCTTACCGGATCAGGGGCAGATTTCTAGTATCGAGATAGGTATTGATTTTAAAATTAATGATATTGAAAGATCGCTGATACCGTTAATTGTTAATAAATCAACATAGGAGAACGCTGAGACTTGTTGATTCACTATAATCTTGCCGGTTGATGATAACATTATAACCAATACAGAACCATTTTTGGCGCACTTGTTCCTCGGAACAGAGTGCTTATCAATTGGCCCAAATGTCTGTAATTTTCGAATTTTTGGCTGAAAATGGTCTTAAACGATTTGCTTGGTCTGATCAAGAATCCGTGGTCGAAATCGATTCTGTCAGGCCGTCCGTTAACACGATAACTCCCGAACGGAAGGAGCTAGACAGTTGACATTTTCAGTGTAGGTTTGGGAGGTAAATATCTCGGTTAAGTTCGCTATTTGGTAAAATCGGTCGGATGGTTTCAGAGTAACGAATTAATTTTTTTTACATTACAAATTTGGAATTCAATGTTTTTTAAGATGCACTTTCATCATAAGAATCCATTGATATTATTCTCAACTCTAATAAGCTAATACTTTCGGAGATATGATCTTTCAACATTTCAATAATACATCGTACTTCTATATGTTTCCACAGAATGCGAATTCTATCTGTCTGTGTTCACTGTTCATGCATGTAATCTCATCTACCTATAACAGTCATGTCAAATGTATTTCTGTCTTAACAAACAGAGTATGATTGAATGCAAAATGACCAGTTATAGGATATTATAAATACCCCTACCCTATATGCCCTTGGATATTCCATATAATGATGGAAATATATAATTTGATAAGTTTATGAAATTGGATTCAGAATATCTTCAGTGATAACAAAACTGGAATATTGGCTAAGTATCAATTGATATAATATAATTATCAGAGTGGATTTGAGAAATGAATATCTCCCATAAGTTCGAAATTTAATTATAATTTAGTTTGTTTTATGATGCAGTTCTATTATAAGAATCCATTGATATCATTCCCAAATCAAAGTTTGAACAAGAGAGCCAAAGCTCCTGTCCCCTGGGCTTTCCCACTTTTAGTTTTTCAATTCCTATAAATAATTTATTTGGTTTAACAAACCAAAATTCGAAGAATTTTGACGGATCGCGTACTTTATAGTTCCTGAAATACTTTGACAGCAGTGCCATAAATAATTGTCATAAAAAAAATGGGTTCAAGCCCTGTGGACAGGAGCTTTCTGGCGCTCTAGTTCAAACAGACAAATTAAATATCCAAAAGTATTGGTTTCTCAGAGTTGGGAATCATATCAATGTATTCTTATGATAGAACTGCATCATAAAGGAAATTCAATTCAAATAATAGTTTATTTATCAAGATTAAATGAGCAATCTGAGAATGAGAACTGCACCATGGAAGAAATCAAATTAAAATAGCTGAACTGAATTTGACTCTCTCTTATAGAACAGGATGAAATGTACGAGTATGAACACAGATCATATAATAAAGCTTAGATAGAATAATTACAGCATTCTGTAAAAACATAGAAGTACGATTCATTATTGAAATTTAGAAAAATCATATCTCCGAAAGTATTAGCTTGTTATAGTTGAAAATGATATCTATGGATTTTAATGGTGAAACTGCATCATAAATAAAAATTGAATTTGAAATTTGTTAGTTAAAAAAAAATTTTTTTTTTGTTACTCCGAAACCATCTGGCCTATTTTGCCCAATAACAAACTTAGCCGAGATATTTATCTCCCTAACCTACTCTGAAAATTTCATCTGACTAGCACATTCCGTTCGAGAGTTATTGCAGAAATTTTTTTTTTTAATTTTGAAATTTTTTTTCTGTCATTTTGCGGTAACCTGGTCAATACAAAACTTCACATGCGTATAAAGGTCATGATTCTACAATTTGATGCTAAATTTCAGATAGATCGAATGATCGGTTTCGGAAATATTCATAAAAAATGTGTTTTACTAAAATCGGCCATAACTCTGAAACCGCTTGATGGATTTCGCCCATTAACGAACTTGTCTGAGATATTTACCCTCCAAACCCACCTTGCAAATTTCAATCCTCTAACTCCTTTCGTTCGAGAGTTATCGTGCCTACGGCCGGACCGGCCGGCCGGATTGGCCGGACAGAATCGAATTCGACCATGTATTCTTGATCAGTGAGTCAAACCAAATCATTTGAGACCATTTTCAGGCAAAAATTCGAAAATTACAGACATTTCGGCAAATTGATAAGCACTCAGTTCCGAGGAACTAGAGCGCCAAAAATACTGACAACTGATGTTCAAAAGATTGATTGAAGTGTTTGTAAACAAATTCGTCAATCGATGTATACTACCCCTCTTTACCCTTTTACTTTTTCTCGGAAAACTCTATTCATCAAACCTGGTGAATACTTGGGAAGCAGCTGAAAATGTTAGAATGATTATGTCAGGGGGATACCTCTGAAATAGTTCCTTAATATAAAACATAAATCGATTATAACGAAGAATGCGAATCGCCTAAAGGCGTCCAGACCATACATCACCTTGAACGAAAACGAAACCATCTTCAAATCCATCCTGGTACAAAATGAAGCAGTTATAGAGAAAGCTAATTTATTCAGATCGTGAAGAAAAAGACCCAATTCCACCTATGTCCGACATGGGTTCATTGGTTTATTGTTCTTGTACCTAAACGCACACTCTGATAAATATTCATACGAGACGAATTTGAAATTTTAATTCAGTCTTTGCTTTCATTCATGATACTCTCATTCATCTTTCTGCCGATTAAATATTTATACGTTTTAATTGATTATAATTGACAGTCTCCAATTACTACCTTTATGGAGGTGTAATACTACCCATTATTATTTGCTTAACTGTGATCTATAGATTATCATAATTTATTTATTTATTATTCATTTAGGCTTTTCTCGGTTCTTCGGAACAATATGAGAGTCTCTTGCTTCATTAATTCATTTCAGATCCGAGATATTCAGATTTAATTATACGTTCATTGTTGCTAATTCCGCACATGCTGTTTGATTTTGTAGTGGTTCATTCATTGTTCTTAATATTGCGATATATTATTAGATATCTAAACAATTCGCTTTTCATTTGAGTTCGAGAAAGGAATGTATCTATACAGTGAGCAACAAAAGTATGAAATCATGGATTTATATTATCCCCTTTCAGAAATAGCACAAAATGGTTTGATAGGTCAAATTAATTTATTTTTGGCTCTCTAGTTCCTCGGAACTGAGTGCTTATCAATTTGCCCAAATGTTTGTAATTTTTGATTTTTTCGATGAAAATGGTCTTAAACGATTTGGTTCGACTCACTGATCAAGAATCCGTGGTCGAAATTCATTCTGTCCCCACTAAATTTAATTAAAATCGGACCACTGATTGCCAAGTTATGGATATCGGAAATTCGGGCTAACATTCAAGAATCTCTCTTTATCTCCGAAACTAACTGCCTTTGGATACAAAAGGAGCCATTTTTGGCGCTCTAATTCCTCGGAACTGAGTGCTTATCAATTTGATCAAATGTCTGTAATTTTCGAATTTTTGGCTGAAAATGGTCTCAAACGATTTGGTTCGACTCACTGATCAAGAATCCGAGGTCGAAATCGATTCTGTCCAGCCGGTCCGGCCGGTTCGGCCGGCCGGCCGTAGGCACGATAACTCTCGAACGGAATGAGCTAGACAGTTGTAATTTTCAGAGTAGGTTTGGGAGATAAATATCTCGGCTGAGTTCGTTATTGGACAAAATCGGACAGATGGGTTCGGAGTAAAAATAAAAAATTTTTTTTTACAAAACAAATTCCAAATGAAATTTTTTTCAATAAGCAGTTTTACCATAAGAATCCAATGATATCATTTTTAACTCTAATAAGCTAATACTTTCGGAGATATGATTTTTCAAAATTTCAATAATAAATCGTATTTCTACGTTGTCACGGAATGGTATAATTATTCTATGTATGAATTGTCATAATGTCAACTTATTTTCCTGAGACATGACATTATCTAATCAATCGAAGAATTGTGAGCGAAGTGAGAAAAATCTCAGTTGTTTGAACCGAAATTAGTTTTTCTCAGAAAAGTCTCACATTTCGGAACGGAACATGAAGTAAGAGATCTGAGAGTAGTGAGACTGCTTTTCATCCATAGACATAGAATGCTCAGTTCTCTCAATTTATGACGGGACTGACGGAAGGGAATATTATAACTTCAAAAATATTGGGGTTGAAATACTCGTATTTTAGCGATGCAACGGGGACCTCACCCAAAAATGTTCGAAAATATTACTTGAATATTGAAAGCATAATTCTGTAGTTCGAGAGAGGAGAAAATTTGGTGAACGTAGATCAGGAAATTTTTGATCGATTACAAGGTAATTTTTCATAATTACTTCTCTTCTATCATACATGTTTAAGGAATATCTACTATTTGTAGGTACTTTAAACCTGTTTTAGGCTATTGTCATACGAAACTTGTTTTATTGGTGCTCTAGTTCCTCGAAACAGAGTGCTTATTAATTTGCCCAAGTGTCTGTAATTTTGGAATTTTTGACTGAAAATGGTCTCAAACGATTTGGTTCGACTCACTGATCAAGAATCCGAGGTCGAAATCGATTCTGTCCGGCCGGTCGTAGATACGATAACTCTTGAACGAAAGGAGTTACCGGATTGAAATTTGCAATTGCGATTTTAGTAAAAATATTTTTTATGAATATTTCCGAAACCGATCACTCGAACTATCTGAAATTTAGCATCAAATTGTAGAGTCATGACCTTTATACGCATGTGAAGTTTTGTATTGACCAGATTACCGCAAAGTGACAAAAAAAAATTGAAAATTTAAAAATAGTTTTTCTACAATAACTCTCGAACGGAATGCGCTAGATAGTTGAAATATTCAGAGTAGGTTAGGGAGATGAATATATCGGTTAAGTTCGTTATTGGGCAAAATTGGCCAGATTTAATTCGATTTCTTCCATGGTGCAGTTCTCATTCTCAGATTGCTCATTTAATCTTGATAAATAAACTATTATTTAAATTGAATTTCCTTTATGATGCAGTTCTATCATAAGAATACATTGATATAATTCCCAACTCTGAGAAACCAATACTTTCGGAGATATAATTTGTCTGTTTGAACTAGAGCGCCAGAGAGCTCCTGTCCACAGGGCTTGAACCCAATTTCTCAAATCAAATCCGAAAGCTCACCCGTTATAATATAATATTACCGAATTCAGCGACAGGCTTCACTGAAATAAGTAAGAATGAATCAGAAGACTAATAAATTCTTGTATTTTTAACACGCTTTTATTAGCTTGGGTTGTATCTGACTATGTATGTAACGGAATCTTTGAACTTAATTTTCACCAGTTTCCAGAAGTCTGATTAATTTGAAACTTTGCATACGTATCAAGAACCGATGACAATGCAATAATTTGATAACAGTTTCCCATTATCCTTATTATCCACAAAAATTGATTATTATTTATAGCATATTATCTCATACCGAGCACCTCCGCCAATTTTCAACGTGATGTTTCAGGTCCAGTTCATACTGATGCGATATCGCATGAGCGACAAGCGCAGACAGATACTCCGCCGTATTCACAAAGCATTCAATCTCCGTTAAGTCCAAACTGAGGTCCTCAGTTAAGAATAAATTTGAATCGCAACCTCAGTTAAAGTATTTAACGGTGGTGAAACTGGCCTGTTTCACGTTGATTTTCACTTTAGGTAACTGAGGTTCCGATTCAAATTTATCCTTAACTGAGTACCTCAGTTATGACTTAACGGAGATTGAATGATTTGTGAATACGGCGGACTATCTGTATCTCATGTACAAAATCTCACAGAGTGGAGCCTGTCTATCGCAAGGCGATTTGTCGCATGCGATATATCATTTTGGGCTCATATTCTAACAGTTCTAACATGTTCTAACAGTTTCCCATTATCCTTATTGGGACCGCCAGGATTAATCAAATTTTGAATGAAATGATGAGATTGCGAAATAATTTGTAAGACATTTCAATACCACATGTCAACAAATAACTAATTGATAAATCGAACTAAAAAATGAAAAATAAATAATAGTTTAAAAAAACTAAAAAAACACGCTTTTATAGCTAACCGAACTAAAAATTAGAAAATAATTTTTAATTTCAGAGAGTTTATAATACAGTAGTAGAAGATCGAACAATCAATCAGAATTTATCACCTCAAAATAAAATTATAATAAAGTTTAAGTTATTAACAAAAGAATTCAATTCAGAGTAAAAAGCGTGGGGTGCATTTTACTAATTTTCATAACTCTCTTCTCATAGATAGTTGCCAATAGAATGGTTGCTACATTTACTTTATCAAGCACCCCACGCTGTTTACTCTGAATTGAATTCTTTTGTTAATAACTTAAACTTTATTATAATTTTATTTTGAGGTGATAAATTCTGATTGATTGTTCGATCTTCTACTACTGTATTATAAACTCTCTGAAATTAAAAATTATTTTCTAATTTTTAGTTCGGTTAGCTATAAAAGCGTGTTTTTTTAGTTTTTTTATTCTGAGGAAGTAATAAACCTTGGAGTGAAATTCGCCATGTTTTATTTTTCTAGTTCGTCTCCTATTGAGAGTAACATGTATCAAGTTATCAAAACATTTTTCACTCATCCGCCGCTTATCGTCATCACAAACCAGTCGACGTGCACAGATCTTTTGCAAGCAATAAATATCTCCGGCTTGCATTCCTCAATGAACGTCGTCGGTCCGTAAGTCTGTTCCCGCATGTCGGACGTCACCGCCGACTAACGAATGACGGACCCGCCGGACAAGGAGATGTCTCGTGAAACAGACGACAAACGACGGACCATCCGGTAGCTCGCGACGCGCCCTTTCAGAAATGTATATGAGGACGGGACGACAGTGCCATTGATTCCGCCTATAGATGTATTCCTTCGAGGTATTTCGATGTCTTTTCCTGGAACCAGAAATTAGTACAAGCTGTTCGTGAAATTTCTAAACATGAAATGTTCAAGATTATGGTAGCGAACAAAATATGTTATACTCAGTGGAAGAGTTCGAAAATCGAAAATTATTACGGATTATAATAATTCATAAATAAAGGGTTTTCCAATTAGAGGTGTTATTTTGAATAGCCCGCTATTTCGGTAGATGTCACATTTGATGCTGTCATTTTTTGACATTTGACAAGTAGAAACTACGCCATTAATAAAAATGGAACGATACACGCTTCAAGAACGCATTGAAATGATTAAAATTCACTATAAAAATGGTGAAAATTTGGCAGAGACGGTTCGTAAAACTCGAACATTTTTGGGTCGTCGTGAAGCACCTTGTCGGACCGCAAAAAAGAAATTGATGGAAAAATTCGAGCTGTTAGGACAAGTTAGTTATGTGAAGAATAAAACCCGTGCACGTCACTCATGAACAGCCGAGAATATTGCTGGTATAGCCGAAAGTGTTGAAGAAACCCCAGGTTTGTCCATTCCTCGTCGTTCTTTGGTATTAGGCATTCCACAAACGTCATTACACCATATTTTGCATAAAGATTTGGGTCTTAAGGCTTATAAAGTTCAGTTAACGCAAGAACTCAAGCCGGCCGATCATCAACAACGTCGAGTATTTGCTGATTGGGTCGTTGAAATGCATGAAAATGATCCGGAATTCCATCAAAAAATTATCTTGAGTGATGAGGCCCATTTCCACCTCGGTGGCTTCGTCAACAAGCGAAATTGTCGCATCTGGGGCTCGGAAAACCCAAGAGTTATTGTTGAAAAGCCTCTCTATCCTCAATGTGTGACTGTTTGGTGCGGTTTATGGTCCGGCGGAGTCATTGGACATTACTTTTTCGAAAATGAGGCTGGAGCAACAGTTACGGTGAATTGATTGCGCTATCGAGAGATGATTAATGAATTTTTATGACCGGAATTGGATGGTATTGATCTGGACAACGTTTACTTTCAACAAGACGGCGCTACGTGCCACACAAGCAACGAAACCATTGATCTTTTGCTGGAAAAGTTTCCGGACCGTGTTATCTCTCGAAGAGGTGATCACAATTGGCCACCGAAATCTTGCGATTTAACACCTTGCGACTTCTTCCTTGATGACCATGACCACAGTGATTCTGTTTACTCGGAGAAGGAAACTTCCAGCTATGAGATCCTCTTTTTGAACGGAGATATCATAGAATGGAAGTCTGAAGTTAAATATCTAGGGGTATCACTAGATAGTAAGCTCCTGTGGAAAAGGCATGTTGAAATCACTGCCAACAAAGCAACAAAGGACTTTATGGCGTGCAGGAATCTAGCCGGTAAGACTTGGGGTTGCAACGCTAAGATAATGCGATGGATGTACTTCATGATTGTGAGACCCATAATTACGTATGGGGCAGTAGTCTAGTACTCAAAAACAAACCAGAATTGTGAGACGAAAACCCTGAACGAAGTACAAAGGCTGGCCTGTGTGTGTATCACTGCTATGGGACAGCTATGGCAACCTCTCCTACCAGGGCTCTTGAGATTATAACAAATCTCACACCACTTCGTTTAGTGATGGAGTGAAGTCTAGTGAAGCCATTCTCAGAATATCTAGGAAATAAATATGTTATAAGAGTATTAAAAACCAGAAAGCCAGGTCCTCTCTTACCAGGTACATTTCATCAGCCAATCTTCCTATAGTGACGAAAGAATCAAGAAAGTAAGCATCGAAAAGAACTTCACTACGATGTTCGGCAGGAAAGAAGACTGGGACAGGGAATCCACCACCCAAATTCTTAAAAGAAATGCCATTAAATGGTACACAGACGGTTCGAAAACCACTACAAGAGCTGGCGCTGGAATATATGAGCCAGACACCAAATGCCCACTATCGCTAGGCTCCTATCCGAGCATATTCCCAGCAGAAGTACTTGCAATAGAAAGATGCATGGAAATAAACCTAGAAAGAAACCATCAGGGATGTGATATAGCAAACCACTCTGACAGTCAAGCTGCTATTAAAGCTCTGAGCTCTCATGTTATCGAGTGCAAGCTAATATGGTAGTGCCGAACAAAACCCAATGAAGTAGGCAAGAACAACAGGGTCTCCTTGGTCTGGGTTTCTAGTCACGCAGGAATCATAGGAAATGAGGAGGCCAACACACTTGCCAAGAAAGGAGCACAAACCCCCTTTATTGGCCCGGAACCCTACTGTGGGGTGGTAGATACACCTGCAGAAGTGAATTCCGTAGGAAGAAGAAACTGAAAGAGGAATTTTCTGGAGATCTCTCCCCGGCTTGTATTACTCCAAGAAATTCTTCCGTTGACACTGTCAGATCCAAGAAATACTTGGACCACAGTAAAGAACACCCTGTACTTCCTCACTGGTTCCATCACAGGGCACTGCGGCTAGCAAACTCAAACTCAAACTCAAACGCAAACGCAAACGCAAACGCAAAAGCAAATGCAAACGCAAACGCAAACGCAAACGCAAACTCAAACTCAAACGCAAATGCCAACTCAAACTCAATCGTAAACGCAAACTCAAACTCATACTCAAATGCAAACTCAGACGCAAACTCAAAACTCAAACGCAAACGCAAACTCAACCACAAACTCAAACGAAAACTCAAACGCAATTATTAAAAATTGGTTCAAGCACTGACGTGGATTCAGGAGCTTTTACGCGCATGTCCATTCTTGTATATTAGACACTCTTAATCGAATTTACCATGGTTAATTCGACATGCGCGCAAACTATTAATCTAATTTACCGTGATAAATTCGATTAACAGTGTCTAATATAGGTTATGACAGGACAGGACAGGACATGCGCGCAAAAGCTCTTGACTTTTAAGCCAAAAAGATCGCAACATGAGTTCCGATAATTGCTCAAATGTGACCACTCAGAAACGGCCTAGGAAAGTCTGCGCTGACAGAGTTACATTACCATACAATAGTTGTAAAAATATGAAAACAAATCTATTATATTCTATCACAGCCAAATATTGCTACATCATTTATTTAATTACTAAGAATTCCACACAACATCAGAAAAAGTTTATTAGTCTATTACAAAATGGCGAATGCTCTTTTGAACTAATTATATTATAACAAAATGTGATGTGATGAAAATGTGGATATTTCTTACCTGTTCGATACATCTAACAATTAACCAGAACATTCTTGTGACGTGTAGAAATGTCATTCATTATCATACAGTGCTAGTCTTTAACTTGGAATAAATTCAGAAAATCGAAGACAGTTTTTTCATTGTAAATATGCTCGGACAGGTGAATTAATAATTTAAATTATAAACATATATAACATCCTGTTTTCTGACGCATCAACCTTTACTTTCATTGGACAGGTAAATCTTCAAAATTGGCGTTATAGAGCAACAACAACGCAAACTGTTTGAGAGAAGGCTACACTCAATAACAGGAAGAGTAGCATAGTAAAATTGCAATTGATTTACAAAAATTAAATAAGAATCCATTTATATCATTCCCAATTCTGAAAAACCAATATTTTCGGAGTTATGATTTGTCGAAATTTGAACAAGAGCGCCAAAGCTCCTATCCACAGGGCCAGCCAACTTTAGCCTGCCCACTTTAGAACGTAGGTCTAGGACTCATCTCATGTTGGATTTATATGCATCAGGAAATTATAATTAGAGTATTCTATGAAATCATATAGAATTGAGAATAATTATTGAAATTTTGAAAAATCATTTCTCTGATAGTATTAGTTTGTTAGAGTTGAGACATCAATGGATTTTTATGATTATACTGCATATCAAAAAAATTGAATTTAAATTTTGTAATATGAAATTTTTTTATTTTTGTTACTCCGAAACAGCTTGGCCGATTTTGCCAAATAACGAACTTAACCGAGATATTTATCTCCTAAACCTAGTCTGAAAATTTCAACTGTCTAGCTCATTCCGTTCGTGAGTTATCGTGTTAACTGCTGGACGGAAGGTGGCCGGACAGAATCGATTTTGACCATGGAATCTTGATCAGTGAATCTAACCAAATCGTTTAAGATGATTTTCAGCCAAAAATGCGAAAATTACAGCCGTTTGGGCAAATTAATAAGCACTCAGTCCCGAGGAACAAGAGCGCCAAAAATGATGAATCTCTTGACATTCCATGAGTTGCATTCCTTCATTTTCGAATTAGTTGATGTTGAATATCTTTTCAACGATAGGGAATAAGTATTTATTATTTGGTCCCCATGTGTAACTTGATATACCCTTTAAGAATAGTCATTAGAATTAGAATTGCCATTTGAAAACATTTTCGATGACGTCATATCTCAAATTTGGGGCACCTGATATAATATTTTTTAACATAAAAAATGGGTTCAAGCCCTGTGGACAGGAGCTTTCTGGCGCTCTAGTTCAAACAGACAAATTAAATCTCCGAAAGTATTGGTTTCTCAGAGATGGGAAATATGTCAATGTTTATGATAGAACTGCATCATAAAGGAAATTCAATTCAAATAATAGTTTATTTATCAAGATTAAATGAGCAATCTGAGAATGAGAACTGCACCATGGAAGAAATCAATTTGAAATAGCTGAAATGAATTTGACTCTGTATTATAGAACAGGATGACATGTACGAGTATGAACACAGATCATATAATAAAGCTTAGATAGAATAATCATAACATTCTGTGAAAACATAGAAGCACGATTCAGTATTGAAATTTCGAAAAATCATATTTCCGAAAGTATTAGCTTGTTGGAGTTGAAAATGATATCAAAGGATTTTTATGATGAAACTGCATCTTAAATAAAAATTGAATTTGAAATTTGTTACTTAAAAAAAATTTTTTTTTTGTTACTCCGAAACCATATGGCCTATTTTGCCCAATAACGAACTTAACCGAGATATTCATCTCCGTAACCTACTCTGAAAATTTCAACTGCCTAGCTCATTCCGTTCGAGAGTTATTGTAGAAAAAAAATTTTTAATTTTCAAATATGTTTTTTGACACTTTGCGGTAACCTGGTCAATACAAAGGAAGACTTATGGGGAAGGTGTTGGAAACAAATCATTACTGATCTTTTGGCGCTCTAATTCCTCGGAACTGAGTGCTTATCAATTTGCCCAAATGTCTGTAATTTTCGAATTTTTCGATGAAAATGGTCTTAAACGATTTGGTTCGACTCACTGATCAAGAATTCGTGGTCGAAATTCATTCTGTCCGACCAGCCGGCCGTCCGGCCGTAGGCACGATAACTCTCGAACGGAATGAGCTAGACAGTTGAAATTTTCAGAGTAGATTTGGGGGATAAATATCTCGGCTAAGTTCGTTATTGGGCAGAATCTGACAGATGGTTTCGGAGTAACAAAAAAAAAAATTTTTTTACAGAACAAATGCCAAATTAAATTTTTTTCAATAAGCAGTTTTACCATAAGAATCCATTCATATCATTTTAAACTCTAACAAGCTAATACTTTCGGAGATATGATTTTTCAAAATTTCAATGATAGAATTATTCTGTGGCTATTCTATGAATTGTTATAATGTTAACTTTGACGTTGTCTCATTGTCATTTATTCCAGTAATGGTATCAATATGAGAATCATAATATTATAATATCATACTTTTTGTTGGTTGATATTTTCATGCCGATGGTCAATCCATATGATGATGGGAATGGTAATGGTAAGTTAATAACATTGTCATTCATTCCAGCAATCGTATAAATATGAGAATTATAATATAATATCATACTTTTTGTTGGTTGATATTTTCATGCCGATGGTCAATCCATATGATGATGGGAATTGTAAGTTAATAATATTGAGTTCAGAAAACTTCCACTAAAAACAAAACTGGAATATTGGTGTATTGGAGTAGATTTGAGGAAAGATATATATTATCGTTCATCATAGAATTGAGGAATGAATATCTCGGATGAGTTCGTTGTTGGGTAGAATTCGTCTATTGGTTTTGGATTGATAATTTTTGGCACTCTTGTTGAATTTGAATTCTTCTATGATGTTTGAATTCAATTTCTGCTAAGATGAAGTTCTAAATTTCAATAATGAATCATACTTCTATGTTTTCACAGAATGCTATAATTATTCTATCTAAGCTTTATTATATGATATGTGTTCGTACTCATACTTTTCATCCTGTTCTATAAGAGAGAGTCAAATTCATTTCAGCTATTTTAATTTGGTTTCTGCCATGGTGCAGTTCTCATTCTCGGATTGCTCATTTAATCTTGATAAATAAACTATTATTTGAATTGAATTTCCTTTATGATGCAGTTCTATCATAAGAATACATTGATATAATTCCCAACTCTGAGAAACCAATACTTTCGGAGATATAATTTGACTGTTTGAACTAGAGCGCCAGAAAGCTCCTGTCCACAGGGCTTGAACCCATTTTTTTATTGATTTATATTCGAAAAATCATCAGAATCGGTTGGGTCGTTCGAAAGTAAGTTGTCACAGAAAAACTGAATTATAAGTACCACTTTGAGGCACATATCTTCCTGCGTTGTAGGAAGTTTTTTTTTAGCATTCCTGATTCGTCTTTATACAGGTACCTTATTTACACCGGAGAGTCACAAAAATTTAACTACTAACTCAAGTCATAGGTATTTAATTAAATCAGATGTCCCATAACTCTCCGCCGATGAACCAAGAGAAGCAACATTTGTTCTGCGTAAATTTTTCAACGAAATTGGACAACAGTCCTCGTCTAGTTCATTAGGAAAGCCGTGTAGATGTACACTTAGTGGCACACTTTCTCAATTTCGGGTTTTCGGCTGTTCTATACGGCGGCCAGAACGTTAAGATAGTAATTTATTGTGGTTGTATGATAATTTATTTACGCTTTCCCGTGTGAGGCCGCTAAGACCGATTCGGCATGGTACTGTTAGAGCTATATGGTATATACCTACAGGTGACATCATTTTGTATACTTGCGGTAGAGATGATGCCGCGATTAGGACCAGAAAGCAGAAAAACGTCAATGACCTTTGGACCTCCTTGAAAATACTTACGTCAGATTGGACAAACTTCAGTAGTACGTATCGTATACTAACTGACGAAGAAAATGCAACACCAAGAAGGAGCTGTTTAAATTTTTAATTTTTTTTGGTAAAACATAGATAGTATAACCAGGAGTAGATGATTAAAATTTGGAGCACAAACAAAAAGTTTTTTCATGTAAACATTTTTTGTTACTCACATATTGTAGTACACATATTGTACTCGAAAATTATAGACCTATATCCCTTCTATCACATTTATATAAGCTATTCACAAAAATCATAACAAATCGTTTAACATCAAGATTAGATTTCTATCAACCCGTGGAACAGGCGGGATTTAGAAAGGGATACAGCACGATAGACCACCTATATACAGTCCGTACCCTTATAGAAAAGTGTACAGAGTATAATGTACCTATACATCTAGCCTTCGTCGACTTCCAAAAGGCGTTTGACACAGTCGAAATATGGTCGATATTGATGGCTCTACAGAACGCAAGAATAGACTCAAGGTACAATCAAATCATTGAAGGCATCTACAAGGAGGCAACAATGCATGTCCAAATAGACGAAACAACGGCGACCAACAGAATAGCAATGGAGAGAGGTGTGAGACAGGGAGACACCATCTCACCTAAACTGTTTACGCTAGCTCTAGAGGAAGTGTTTAAAAACTTGGAATGGGACAACAAGGGGATTAACATAGATGGCATCAGACTGAACCACCTCAGATTAGCAGATGACATAGTCCTAATAGGTAACAACGTCAAAGAAGTAAATGAAATGTTAAATGAATTAAATCTAGCATCTGTAAAGATAGGACTGCAAATTAACAACAAAACAAAAATACTTAGTTCTGAAGATGCCAACATATATATACAGAATGACAGGATCGAATGTGTACCCGAATATGTATACTTAGGCCACAATATTAAACTGGGAAAAGAAAATCAACATACAGAAATTACTAGACGTATACGACTAGCATGGATGTCTTTCGGTAGACTGGGACACATCTTGAAAAACAATACGATCCCTATCAATCTGAAGCGAAAGGTATACAACACCTGTATATTGCCTGTACAAACATACGGACTAGAAACAACTAGCCTAACAAGAGCATTCGCAAATAAACTCTTAACAACTCAAAGAGCTATGGAAAGATGAATGCTAGGAGTCTCAATGCGCGATAAAGTAAGAAATGAAGAAATCAGGAGACAAACCCAGGTTGCTGATATAATTCAAGAAGTGGCTAAGATGAAATGGCAATGGGCTGGACACGTGGCTAGGCTTGATAAGGACAGGTGGGCACATAGAATAACAGCGTGGAGGCCTAGACAAACAAAAAGAAGTGTAGGACGTCCTCAAAAACGTTGGGTGGACGACATTAGGAAAGTGGCAGGTAAACGGTGGTAGCACAGTGTAGCACAGAATAGGGAGACATGGAAGAGGATGGGAGAGACCTATGTCCAGGAGTGGATGCATGCAGGTTGAAAAGAGAGAGAGAGAGAGACATATTGTAATCGTTTTTTGCAATTTTTTTAATTTTACAACAAACCAGCTGTTCGAGGAGATCCAAAGTCGATGTTTAGTTGTTGTTAAAATGCCTAGAGCTCGTGTACGAGGAATTTATCAATAGCTAAGTGAATTTGAAAGAGGTCGAATTATTGGTCTATGGGAGGCGGGGTTGTCATTTCGAGAAATCGCTAACCATTCGAACAGAAATCCAACTACTCTTATGAGATGTTGTCAAACGTGGTTTGATAATGCTTAAAATCAAAGAAGAGTACACACCGGACGTCGAAGGGGCACAAATGAAGTTCAAGATGGACGTCTAAGACTTATGGCTATTAGAGACCGATTTGTGACAACTCGATCTTTGGCTGATGAGTGTTTAGGAGAATGAGGCCATTCTGTGACTATCCGAACGGTTTACCGCAGGATCAGGTATTTTGGACTGCAGAATTATCGACCCCATTTTGTGTTACCTCAGACGGTTGAGCATCGCCGGCAACGATTACAGTGGTGCAGAGAACGTCAACATTGGAATGTGGAATGGCATCAGGTCGTCTTTTCTGATGAATCTCGATTCTCCTTGGGTGCACAAGATGGCCGATGAAGGGTTAGATGACGTCGGGGAGAAGGACGTGAACCTCAGTTAGATATTGAGCGTCATGTACACCGGACAGTATGCGTAATGGTATGGAGTGCTATCCCACATGCAAGTAGGTCACCTTTAGTGTTTATTCGAGATAACATGACAGCTCTGCGTTACCTTCAAGAAATAGTGGAGCCATATGTTCTCCCTTACCTTAACCGGCTCGAGAATCCAATATTTCAGCAAAATAATGCTCGACCTCATGTTGCCAGAGTTAGTTTAAACTTGTTCGAAGCGACACATGTGAATCTTTTGCCATGGCCGCCCAGATCCCTCGATCTTTCGCCCATAGTGCATGTTTGGGACATCATGGGTAGAAGGCTTGGAAATTTACCCCTGTCCCCACGGACTTTGGCAGCTCTGATACATGAACTACAGGTAGCTTCGGGTAGTATCCCTTAGACCACTACGGAACCCTAATTTAGGGATGCTTCATCTCCCATATATATAGGCTTCACTTTCTATTGTATAAAAGAATGGAAAAATGAGACGAAAAATTTACGTTATAATTTAATATGGATTGTAATATATATATATATTCTTTTGACTGAGAACTTTATATGTGTAAGCAGAGGTTAGTGTAACGGGGTACCATACAATTCGACGTATGATACAAGAGCTTAGGGTTTAACCTCAGTAAAAAAAACCCTGTCTCCCCGTGAGTGTTGTGATTTGTAACTATTGTTCACAAAATTTGCTGAAATTTTGAAATATTGATGGGTATATACTTCTTCAATATGGATTCCTTCGACAAAAAACTCCAAGGTACCCGAAACTCAACCTGAAAAATGAAAAGACAAGAGGAGAACACGAACAAATTAAAAATAATACATAACCTTTCAAAAGTCTCCTCTCACAAATATACTTACTTCTCTGTAGGCGCATGGGATCTCTTGGAGAAGATTCGGTTCAGCTAGTTTTCGAAGTTATTCACTCTTGAAATCCCTTCAATATTTGAATTCAAAAATGAAAATGTTGCTCGTAAGGCCAGGAGGGTCTCTTTCAAAACCAGGTCTGACCGGTCCAAGGGATGATTATTCAGAACTTCAGATGTTCGAAGACCGCTACAGGGCCCTTATGTAGGGCTATCATCTCCCATAGATAAATGTTTTACTTTGTATTGTATAAAAGAATTAAAAAATGAGACGGAAAATTTACGTGATAGAGAACTACATCCTTTTGGGCATCATCGATTTCATTTCGGAGTTCTTATGACAGGCCAAGATGACCCGTTTCCCAGATGGAGTGGTCGACCGCAGAGAAAATAAACTATCTGTATGGCCATATATAAATTATTAGCATGACTGAGCGTTTAACAAACATTTAATTAATACATTGCGTGAAGGGGACAGATACACTGGCCTCCGGTCAGACATATCGTCGTAAAGCTGAGACCGTTCGGTGGTAGAAAAAGTTTTGATTAATGACATCCTAATATGGCACTTATGGACGGCTGGGAATGCGAAATTGGTTAATTATAATAAGAAGGTCTGAGCGTGGTGAGACTTTCTTATCACGCAATGAGCCCACTCCTGTCTTTATACAAAAAAACCGATTTAAACAAAGTGAGGAAATAACCCTATTTAGGGCTTCACACGAGAAGAGAGTAGGCGAGAGTATGAAAAATCTCCTCTTGCTCTCGCCAATTCCCAAAAATTAAGTCTCGTTCTCGTCTCGTTATCAGTTGTCTCGTCTCGTCTCGCTTAATTCTGAATAACCATAATAAATATTATAATATATGAACGAAATGGTATACAATAATGAATAATTTGGTGAAGCTATATTTATTACGCTCTTTTACAAAAATATTTGTACATGTACATATTATTTTTAATATTAAACACTGATTATTTCAACTTTTAAATTGCTCGATGACCAAGAAATCAAACATAATCACGCTTGCATCACATAATTTACCAATGATGTACGTGTTTTTTGCATGATCATTCCTGCTGTGGAAAATAATCTTTCAACAGGTACGGATGTAGCCATTAATAAATCATCGACCATCTTGGAAAGTGTAGGAATAACTTTTTCATCACTCTCCACCACTGTAAAATATTTTGATTCCCATTTGCTCTTTCTAAAAGCAAATATTCTTCAAACTCAGTCAATTTGGTATAGTTTTCAAAGAATACCTTCCCAGTGGGTAGATCATTGAGGGTGTTGTTGGCGTATTCCTCATAACACTTTTCGAAACATTGAAGCTTGAGCTTCATTACTTTACCAGTTTTATTATACGTAGTTCCACAGATTTATACAATAATTGTTCACATCTTCACTACAAGCAGCACAAGATAATACATTTCTCCAGATGTTCAGATAGAGTCGAAATTTTGAAAGCATTGGGATTTAGGGGCAATAAAAGTTGTCCGAGTATTGAATTCATAATGGCATCCGTTTTTATGGTTGTGAATTCTGTTTTTTCTTGAAAAGTAATCTCAATTATCTCAAGGTCATAGAGAATTAATAATCTTCTAAAAAATCGTGGTTTTCTAGGATGATCGATTCATAATATAGACAAAATATATTGGTAATTATAGTGGAAACTCTTCATATTCAATTGTTTTCTGTGGGTGTTGAAAAACATCGAGTCGTATATAAAACTTCATACAAAAATGTTAACGAGACCAAAAGCGAGACTCTCGTGTTGCGCGTGTATGTGGTCTCGGTATCGCCTATAATATTTTTGAAAACGTGTCGTCTCGTCTCGTCTCGCTTTTACGAGACGAGACGATGGCATTCCGGATCATTTTCATACATTTCAACGACCCAATCAGCAAAGACACGACTTTGTTGATATCGGCCGGCTTAAGTTCTTGTGTTAACTTAACTTTATAAGCCTTAAGACCGAAATCTTTTAGCAAAATACGGTGTAATGACGTTTGTGGAATGCCTAATTCCAAAGAACGACGAGGAATGGATAAACCTGGGTTTGCTTCAACACTTTGGGCTACAGCAGCAATATTCTCGGCTGTTCTTGAGCGACGTGCACGGGTTTTATTCTTCACATAACTAACTTGTCCCAACAGCTCGAATTTTTCCACCAATTTCTTTATTGCGGTGACAAGGTGCTTCACGACGACCCAAAAATGTTCGAGTTTTACGAACCGTCTCTGCCAAATTTTCACCATTTTTATAGTGAATTTTAATAATTTCAATGCATTCTTGAAGCGTGTATCGTTCCATTTTTATTAATGGCGTAGTTTCTACTTGTCAATGTCAAATCATGACAGCTTCAAAAGTGACATCTACCGAAATAATGGGCTATTCAAAATAACACCTCTTATTGGAAAACCCTTAAGTATCGTTGTTCTTTATTCTACCGTTGAATTTCTTCATTTATTCTCACTTAATAACAGAAACTGACGTTTGAATTCATGAATGATGTTTTTTGGATCACTTTGAAGAGCAGTGTACCCGGTGATCCAATTGGGACCATTTCCCGCAGTGGTTATATCCCTTTGCGAACTATTCCCTCCAATCAGCCACACACACACACCTTGATGAATCTGGAACACGTCCCAAAACGGATAATTAGTACATTCGAAGTGGGTGTTCGCCTATCCCTGTAATAAATTTCATTGATTAAGGCATAGAAAACAAATGGAGGGCATTACCGGAGCGTTGATGCGTTCGAATCGAAGTATTCCGATCGCGGGTAGCCTCCAATAACACGTTAACAGGACGATGCTATCGAAACTAGCCGGCTCCGCTGGTCTAATTGTGTCACAGGTAGGCGTGCTGAAAGCTAAACAGGCTACGGGATACAATGGTTTGCGTCGACTGAGATCTATGCTCTTTGAAGTTGGTGACTTGGGTCGCTGAGAATGGAAATGTGTGAGCTAACTTCGTTTCTGTAGAATTCCGACCTTTCCCATCCTCCTGTATTAAATTTTTTATTGGGGGCTCATTTGTTCTTCATCAAAATTGCCAAAAACTCAGGAGCAATTGAGGGGTCCGATGCAAGAACCAGTCAAGTCCATCATTAACTCTCAGAGTTATAACGGGTTCGCCAAATAACTTTTTTTTTTAAATGCAATAAAAAAACTAATGAATATTTTCTCAGATTCTTTTTTGCGCGTATGTTCTGGGGAACATCGCGTTATAGTTTTGCCCAAATGTCTGTAACTTTCGAATTTTTTGAAAAAAATGGTCTCAAACGATTAAGTTCTACTCTCCAATGAAGAATTCGAGGTCAAATT
This sequence comes from Halyzia sedecimguttata, assembly GCA_937662695.2. NCBI lineage: Eukaryota > Metazoa > Arthropoda > Insecta > Coleoptera > Coccinellidae > Halyzia > Halyzia sedecimguttata. The sequence continues at coordinate 98,083,286 of OW569413.2, read as the reverse complement.
TGATTCTGTCCGGCCGGCCGTCCGGCCGTCCGGCCGTTGCCACGATAACTTGAGAACGAAAAGAGCTAGCGACTTGAAATTTTCAGGGTAGGTGGCGCATCCCAATACGACGGACAAATTCGTTAATGGGCATAATCGGCCCAGCGGTTTCCGAGTAATAATTTTGTTTTAAACCAATATAAATCTGATCGAATTAAAACTTGGTGAGTAGTTGTAGAATATGAACCTTAGCACGTTTGTGAAATTTTGTGCGAATCATATGGCTAGAAAATTTAAAAAAAATTATTAAAAAATATTTTTGCTGTCACGATAACTTGAGAACGGAATGAGATCGCGGCTTGAAATTTCAGGTTAGGATGAGCACCAGAACGCGACATTTCAGTTCGTTTATGAGCATAATCGGCCAAACGGTTTTAGAGTTATAGCCATCTGAAATTTTCTGAAATTTCGTGGTTTTTGTTCCTCATTAACTCGAAAAGTACTGAACCGATTGAATTCAAACATGGTTATTAGTTGTAGAATGCCAACGCGGAAATGTTTGCAAAATTTGGTGAGGATAGCATTTGTCGAAAATTTTTAATAAATCATTGAAAATAAAAAAAAAAAATTCTATATATCAGTAACTAATCGTTAGAAATTGATGAAATTTTGCAAGAGCCTTCATAACCTAACTCTACCGCTAAGTTTCAAGTTTTAATACGATCGGTTTAATATTGTTGGAGATTGGAGCATTCTTGTGTGAATTCAGTAGATGGGTGACCGTTGCCTCGATAACTTTCGAACGAAAGGAGATAGGGACTTGCAATTTTCAGGGTAGGTTGCGTATCCGAAAGGGAGAGTTGAGTTCGTTTTTGGGCATAATCGGTCTAACGGTTTCCGAGTTATAACCACCTGGAATATTATTTTCTTGATAACTGAAAAAATAAATATTCGATCAAATTGAAGCTTGGTAACTAGTAGTAGAAAATCAACATGAAGACGTGTTCAAAATTTTGTAAGAACCGTACCACTAGAAAATTCGAAAAAAATGACGAAAAAAAAATTTTAATAACCGTACCCCTAGAAAATTTCAAAAAAAATCACGAAAAAAAAAATTGGTTCAAGCACTGACGTGAAGTCAGAAGCTTTTGCGCGTATGTTCTATTGTCCATTCTTCTGTATTGGACACCCTTAATCGAATTTACCATGGTAAATTATGTTGTCCATTTTCCCGTATTGGACACTTAATTCGAATTTACCATGGTAAATTCGAATTAAGAGTGTCCAATACAGGAGAATGGGCATAATCGGCCCAATGGTTTCCGAGTAATAATTTTGTTTTCACCCAATATGAATCCGATCGAATTGAAACTTGGTGAATAGTTGTAGAATATAAACCTAAGCACGTTTGTAGAATTTTGTGAGAATTGTATCACTAGAAAATTTTAAAAATATCATTAAAAAATATTATTTATGACACGATAACCTGAGAACGGAAGGAGATAGCGGCTTGAAATTTTCAGGTTAGGTTATGCATCTGAATGCGACATTTGAATTTGTCTATAGGTATAATCGGCCAAACAGTTTTGGAATTATACCCATCTGAAATTTGGTTGGTATCGAATTCACCATGGTAAATTCGATTAAGAGTGTCCAATACAGGAAAATGGACAATAGAGCATACGCGCAAAAGCACCTGACGTCGTGCTTGAACCAATTTTTGAATTTCACTTCGAATCGCAATATAATTATTGAATTTCAAAGTATCTGAGAAATATCTCCACGAAATTGAGACTGGCAAATGAGATTTTTAGTACAAGCCCAGCTTATAGTAATACATGTAGTTACAGATTCTGTTGATCCATATGGATAGTCAAGATGATCTCTTTTTCCACTCCGAACATGAACAAAATCGTCCATTCAAAAACATAGCATGTTAATTAGTCTTCTGTGTCCATGTCAGACATTTTACGTTTTTCAACTTTTCAATCGTTCCCTCGGAGTCGCAGATAATCGTAATCGTTAACGAACCTGCCGTTGAGACCACAGAGGGAGCATCGAGTCAATTTATCGTCTCGATTTATACGTGCCAAGTTGATGGTGAATTATCTCATCAATGTATATTCCACGTAGTCCGAAAGTAATTGTCCTCCCGATATTGATGACTGGTTTATTAAACGTGCATGACTGGATGGCTGTTGGTCGTTCGATATTCAATTTCGATCACTTGAACTATTTTACGAACGTATAAACTGATAATCGTGGCTTTGCATTCTGTTGAATTCGTGATGTTTCACTCAATTTTCATTATGTTCTATCGAACTGTTGTAATTCATTAATTTGATATCTTCTTGTTCTTAAAAATATGGAAGTCTCGTTTTTGGTCTCGTTAAATTTTTTGTATGAAGTTATATATACGACTCGACTTTTTTCAACACCCACAGAAAACAACAATGGTTTCCACTATAATTACTAATATATTTTGTCTACATTATGAATCGATCGTTCTAGAAATACACGATTTTTTAGAAGATTATTAATTCGTTATGACCTTCGATAATTGAGATTATTTTTCAAGAATAAATAGAATTCACAACTATAAAAACAGATGCCATTATGAATTCAATACTCGGACAACTTTTATTGCCCCTAAATCCCAATGCTTTCAAAATTTCGTCTCTATCTGAACATCTGGAGAAATGTTGTCTCTTGTGCTCCTTGTAGTGAAGATGTGAACAATTATTGTATATATACAATAAATCCACAGATGTATACATCTGTGGAACTACGTATAATAAAACTGTTAAAGTAATGAAGCTATTCAATGTTTCGAAAAGTGTTATGAGGAATACGCCAAGAACACCCTCAATGATCTACCCACTGGGAAGGTATTCTTTGAAAAATATACCAAATTATTCAATTGTTTTAAAAAAATTAAATTAAAAGAATATTTGCTGTTAGAACGAGCAAATAGGAATCAAAATATTTTACAGTGGTGGAGAGTGATCAAAAAGTTCTTCCTACACTTTCCAAGATGGCCGATGATTTATTGATGGCTACATCCGTACCTGTTGAAAGTTTATTTTCCACAGCAGGTATGATCATGGAAAAAACACGTACATCATTGAAAAATGATGTGATGCAAGCGTGATTATGTTTGAATTCTTGGTCATCAAGTAATTTAAAAGTTGAAATTATCAGTGTTTAAAATTAAAAATAATATGTACATGTGCAAATATTTTTGTATAAGAGCGTAATAAATATAGCTTTACAACATTCTTCATTATTGTAACCATTTCGTTTGTATATTATAATATTTATTATCGTTATTCAGAGTTAAGCGAGACGAGACGAGACAACTGATAACGAGACGAGACGAGACAACTGATAACGAGACGAGAACGAGACTTAATTTTTTGGGAATTGCCGAGACCGAGACGAGATTTTGTATACTCTCGCCTACTCTAATCTCGTGTGAAGCTTATCCTTCATGTTAGATGATGTAAATTTCAACAGAATCACACCAATAATCTTTGAAAGTACATACAGGCGCCTGGTAAGTGACTGTATATGGTGTACCTTAAGTAGAACACGCCATGGTGATTTGGAATCCAGTAATAAAAATGTAATTTGGTCCTCCGTTTTTGCTATACAAAGTGTTTTATTAGTATTGCCAAAAAACTATTTTACTCATAGCTCGAAACTATTACAGTGGACCCCCAGTAGTCCGACAATATTTTGCAAGGCAGCGTCGGACTATTGAATTTGTCGTATTATAGAGTACTGCCTAAGACCTCCTATAGTCCGGAATTTTTTGAAAAACAATACCATGTAATCCGACAAATTACCGATCCAAATATGTAATAAGATATTATCTGAAATACAAATAACAAATAAAAGATGCTACATGTTTAATCATGTACATATGTACCTATATTCAACAGGGATGGTCATGCCGGATTACGAGGGGTGCCGGAAAAGACGGGGCCGGATTACCGGGGATCCACTGTAATTCGATTTGATTCAAATCAAGTATCAGAGATACGTATATTGAGTGAAAATAAAACCTCACAAAGAAAATTGGGAAAGCCCTGTGGACAGGAGCTTTGACGCTCTTGTTCAAACTTTGAACATCTTCATTTCTCAGAGGTGGGAATGATATCAATGGGTTCTTATAATAGAACTGCATCATAAAAGAAACTAAATTAAAATTGCATAACGAACTTATCCGAGATTTTCATTCCTCAAATCTACTCTGAAAATTATATTATATCAATTGAAACTTAGCCAATATTCCAGTTTTGTTTTCACTGAAGATATTCTGAACCCAATTTGATAAACCTAGCAAATTATATATTTCTATCATCATGTGGATTATTCAAGGGCATATAGAGTAGGGGTGATTGTAATATCCTCTAATTGGTCATTTTGCATTCAATCATACTTTGCTTGTTAGAAGAGAAATACATTTGACATGTCTGTTATAGGTAGATAAGATTACTTGTATCAACAGTGAACACATATAGAACACGGACAGATATAATTCGCATTCTGCGAAAACATAGAAGTACGATGTATACTTATTCTGAAAAACTGTTTTTATGACGGACGGAGAAGTATTGTTTATTTTTGGTAGTGCCAAGTATTTTTCACGAAACATATTTTTGATCTATGGTATTCGGTAGCTTCGACTAACATTGTGTCTTTGGCAAAGAACCAGCAAGGTTGTCAGGATTATTTTGGTGGATGCGCTGAATAAAATTAATAGATCTCTTCTCGTTCGAAAGGTATCGTGGCAACGAATTCTCGAATCAGTCATTAGTGAGTCGAACCTAATCGTTTGAGATCATTTTCAGCAAAAGATTCGAAAAATACATACATTTGGACAAACTGATACCACGCTGTTCCCTAGAATATAAACGCGAAAATTGAAAAGAAGATCTGGTTTCTACACGAAAATATACATGGCAGTCCAACGAAAACTTAACACCTCGATTTTTCGACTTAAATGAAAATGTGGAAAATCGCTCAAACCCGTCAATTTCAAGGGCGAAGAACGCTATTTTCATCCCCGTAACTTCAACCACCTGACGGGGTGAACAAAAACCCTTGATTTTGAATAGGGATGAGGGGCGTTGCGATAACTCATTTTGAAGATCGTATCGAATTCTATCTGACCCTGAAATTCACAATATCCATCAATAATGAAATAACAGCGAAAATAGTGAAAGACGCAAAGTGGAATTTATATCGAGCATATTATTCGTATCCGACACATTTCAAGTTCTGTTCCGAGGAACTAGAGCGCCAAAAAAACAAGTTTCGTATGACAATTGCCCAAAACAGGTTTAAAGTACCTACAAATAGTAGGTTTTCCATAAAACATGTATGAAAGAAGGTAAGTAATAATAAAAAATTACCTTGTAATCGATCAAAAATTTCTTGATCTACGTTCACCAAATTTTCTCCTCTCTTGAACTACAGAATTATGCTTTCAATATTTACGTAATATTTTCAAACATTTTCGGGTGAGGTCCCCGTTGCATCGCTAAAATACGAGTATTTCAACCCCAATATTTTTGAAGTTACAATATTCCCTTCTGTCAGTCCCGTCATAAATTGAGAGAACTGAGCATTCGTCTATGGATGAAAAGCAGACTCACTACTCTCAGATCTCTTACTTCATGGTCCGTTCCGAAATGTAAGACTTTTCTGAGAAAAACTAATTTCGGAGCAAACAACTGAGATTTTTCTCACTTCGCTCACATTTCGGAATACACTTTATTCTCATAATTCTTCGATTGATTAGATAATGTCATGTCATGTCATACGTTGACATTATGACAATTCATACATAGAATAATTATATCAATCTGTGAAATACGATTTACATTGAAATTTTGAAAAATCATATCTCCGAAAGTATTAGCTTGTTAGAGTTAAAAATGATATGAATGGATTGTTATGATAAAACTGCTTATTAAAAAAAATTAATTTGGAATTTGTTTTGTAAAAAAAAAATATTTTTTTTGTTACTCCGAAACCATCTGTCCGATTTTGCCCAATAACGAACTTAGCCGAGATATTTATCCCCCAAACCTACTCTAGAAATGTCAACTCTGTAGCTCATTCCGTTCGAGAGTTATCATGCCTACGGCCGGACGGCCGGACCGGCCGGCCGGACGGCCGGACAGAATGAATTTCAACCACGGATTCTTGATCAGTGAGCCTAAACAAATCGTATAAGACCATTTTCATCGAAATATTCGAAAATTACAAACATTTGGGCAAATTGATAAGCACTCAGTTCCGAGGAACTAGAGCGCCAAAAAGTACATGCAAGAGACCTATTCTTTCGAACATTATGTAAAGAAAGAAAATAATACCTGCATCGAGTCCGAACAGCTGTGAAACTATTCCAGTAGTCATCACTTTCAAACTGCCCCACCATTTGTCAATCGACCTATAACTCATTTTTGATTCCACGCATTTCATTCTTGCACCATTACTCACCAGCTTCATTCTGTTTATTTCTATACCTACCTTCGCAAGCATTGTTCTTCGAACATAATAACTTATGTTATTGTTCTGTTAATTTGTAATTGTCATGTCACATGCTGAATTCTACTTATAAATATCGGGGCTGAAAAGGTAACAATGAGTTTTGAATTCGTGGCAACCGGTAATATGTCATACGCGTATGTACAAGGATCAGCTCATGAAAATACCCTGTAATTATTTATGTGGACGTTGTCAGAGTCATTCATTCTTCACGTTGGTACCATCTGCGATGCGTATCGATAATATTAAATTCGCCAGTCGGAATACTCATGCAGAATGATTAGGTGTCAAACGGATAATTGATACCTTTCAATTATATCAGCCTGTAAGGTGGTGCAGCGTGGAATCATGCATCCTGTAGTAGCTATTTTTGCGTGTATGTTCTGATGGAGAACATCGCATTATCATTTTGACCAAATGCCTGTAATTTTCGAATTTTCGCCGAAAATGGTCTCAATCGATTGATTTCGACTTCCTGATCCAGAATTCGAGGTAAATTTTGATTCTGTCCGGCCGGCCGGCCGTTGCCACGATAACGGAAAGACATAGCGACTTGAAATTTTGAGGGTAGGTGGCGCATCCCAATAGGACGGTCAAGTTCGTTAATGGGCACAATCGACCCAACGTTTTCCGAGTAATAATTTTGTCTACAACCAATACTAATCCGATCGAATTGAAACTTGGTGAGTAGTTGTAGAATATAGACCTAAGAACGTTTGTGAAATTTTGTGAACATCCTATCGCTAGAAAATTTAAAAAAAATTATTGAAAAATATTATTCACGTCACGATAACCTAAGAACGGAAAGTGATAGCGCCTTGAAATTTTCATGTAAGGTTGACAATTTTAGTGCATCATTTGAGTTCGTTCATAGGCATAATCGGCGAAACGGTTCTGGAGTTATACCCATCTCAAATTTGGTTGTTATTTCCTCAATATCTCAAAAAATACGGAACCAGACCAATTCAAACATGGTTATTAGTGGTAGAATGGCAACGCTAAAATCCTTGCAAAATTTTGTGAGGATCGTATAACTAGGAAATTTTTAAAAAATCATAGAAAATTATTGAAGATAATTCTATATATCAGAAACTATTCGTCCGATATCGCTGAAATTTTGCGAGAGCCTTCGGAACCTAACTCTACTACCAAAATTCAAGTTTGAACATGATCGGATCTACATTATTGGAGATCAAATATAGTTAATAGTTGTAGAATGCCAACGCGAAAATTCTTTCCAAATTTCGTGAGGATCGTAGCACTACAAAATTTTTAAGAAATCCATGAAAAAAAAATTGTTTCAAGCACTGACGTGAAGTCAGAAGCTTTTGCGCGTATGTTCTCTTGTCCATTCTCCTTAATTGGACACTCTTAATCGAATTTACCATGGTGAATTCTATTGTCTGTTCTCCTGTATTGGACACTCCGAATTTACCATTGTAAATTCGATTAAGAGTGTATCGCATGAATGGAAAATTTAATATATTTATTTTATATATTTTAAAAAACTGTATCTCAGAAAATATTCGTCGGATATCATTGAAATTCTGCGAGAGATTTGAACTCGATAGGATCTATATTGGCGAAGATGTTGCCGAAATATTCCATCGATCGAGGTGTACTGGTCCATTTTTGGCGCTCTTGTTCCTCGGAACAGAGTGCTTATCAATTTGCTCAAATGTTGTTATTTTCCAATTTTTGGCTGAAAATGGTCTTAACGATTTGGTTCAACTCACTGATCAAGAATACGTGGTCGAAATCGATTCTGTCCGGCCAGCCAGCCTACCGTCCGGCCGTTAACACGATAACTCTCGAACGCAATGAGCTAGACAGTTGAAATTTTCAGAATAGGTTTGGGACATAAATATCTCGGCTCAGTTCGTTATTGGGCAATATCAGTCAGATGATTTCAGAGTAACAAAAAAAAAATTGTTGCATTACAAATTTCGAAAGTTTTTATTAAGATGCAGTTTCACCATAGGAATCCAGTGATGTAATTCTCAACTCTTACAAGCTAATACTTTCGGAGATATGATTTTTCAAAATTTCAATAATAAATCGTACTTCTGTGTTTTCACAGAATGCGATAATTATTCTTTCTATGAACTGCATATTATAATATGATCTGTGTTGATACATGTCAACTTATTTTCCTGAGACCTGATATGTCAAATTTTGATATTTATTGCCCATGGTTAATCCATATGATGATAGGAATTGTAATGGTAAGTTAATAATATTGAGTTCAGAATATCTCCAGTAAAAACAAAACTGAAATATTGGCTAAAGTTTCAATTGATATAATATAGTTTTCAGAGTGGATTTGAGAAAAAAATATATCGTTCATCATAGAATTGAGGAGCGAATATCTCGGATGAGTTCGTTGTTGGGTAGAATTGGTCTATTGGTTTTGGATTGATAATTGTTGACTCTTGTTGAATTTGAATTCTTTTATGATGTTTGAACATAATTTCAGCTATTATGAAGTTCTATCATAAGAATCCATTCATATAATTCCCAACTCTTACCAATACTTTCGAAGATATGAATTGTCAAAGTTTGAATGAGAGCGCCAAAGCTCCTATCCACAGGGCTTGAACCAATTTTTTTTACATTCGAACAAGTAAGTTGTTAACAGTTTTTGATTATTGACGTGCGTGGAGTGAATTTAATGAATCATCATGTCATAGACAACATATCAAGTCCTTCTATGTCCAAATTTATTTCCGTGCTTCCGAGCGTCCGACCGAAGTCAAATTTGACAGGTCGATACGTCAAGAGCATGTCAAAGTTACAGGTGAAGGAATAACATTTTATGGAATATATTCGAATAACAGGTAAATTCCTTTTATGAAACGGATAAATCATGGATTGCATATAGGTTGAACAACATATTAGAAGGTATTTCGCCATTTCATTCCCGAAGAAAAGTTTTGTACCTATGATACGTGTATTACCTGTCTAGGTACAAGTCTCTTTGGATGCAAAAAATTATGACAGAGACAATTATTTGGATATAATCCAAAATACTGCATAAAATGTGAGGTCAAAAATAGTCTTGTGGTCCCACATAAACCAGTAATTATTTAGCTTTAGTCGATTGGTTTATCACAGGAATTAATTCCAGAATATTCTAAAATTTCATTATCGCATTAGATTTAAGGTCCACCTTGATTTATAGTACAGAACCATATGACATTAACTCTGTGTAACCTCCGACATAACTCTTTTAGAACCGAACAACATCTTGTAAAATTTCCGCCATATATCAAACGTAGAACTCTCTCGACCTTAATGACGTCCGATATTTCACATAGTTCACGTGCTCTCCCATGGACATAAAAACTACCAATAAAAATCTACTCCTAGATTTCACAGCGTGGTTCAAAATTCGAAATAGCACATAAATCAGCGGAAAAGGATGAAAGCCAGACGCAAAAATGAGGTTGTCACAGGCATCTCATTAACCTTTAGCACCGATTTCAAAATATCGCCGAATATCTGATCGAACGGTAAAAACGCATTTGGACATTTTTATTTATTTACTTCATATAAATATTTTCCAACGATTTCTATAATTGGCCATCCTAGACGTGACAGTCGATTCGTGAATACCTATCCGAAGACGGCAACATTAAGAACCTGTATAGAGTGACAATCGAGATAAATTTTATGCTTTAATGTCTTCTTTAACCTATTAATGGAGCTATATTTAATTTAAGTGCGTGATTTTCTAGAGATAAATGAGAGGTCATCAGGACTAAAATGGTACTTGGGACAAAGTATATTCCCTATTGGGACTGTCGTCGATTCTATTCGTGTAATTTATTGTCGATGACGATTAAAAAGCTCAACGATAGAACCTGCACCTTGAGATCACCGAAATAGTATATTTCATTACCAGTTCTGAAAGTGAGCTTTTATCGTGCGCGACCAATCGACAAACTGGAAATCGAGCAAGCACGTGTAAAGCCCTTCTGGACGTGTAATGATCGATATTTTTCATTATATCTCACAAAACTGAAAATAATCTCATTGTTTAATAGTATATTCTAAAAAAATGGGCTCAAGCCCTGTGGACAGGAGCTTTCTGGCGCTCTAGTTCAAACAGACAAATTATATCTGGTATTGGTTTCTCAGAGTTGTGAATTATATCAATGTATTCATATGATATCACTGCATCATAAAGGAAATTCAATTCAAATAATAGTTTATTAGATAAGTAATAATAAATTACCTTGTAATCGATCAAAAATTTCCTGATCTACGTTCACCAAAACTACAGAATTATGCTTTCAATATTTACGTAATATTTTCAAACATTTTCGGGTGAGGTCCCCGTTGCATCGCTAAAATACGAGTATTTCAACCCCAATATTTTTGAAGTTACAATATTCCCTTCTGTCAAGTTGACATTATGAGAATTCATACATAGAATAATAATTATATCAATCTGTGAAATACGATTTACATTGAAATTTTAAAAAATCATATCTCCGAAAGTATTAGCTTGTTAGAGTTGAAAATGATATGAATGGATTCTTATGATAAAACTGCTTATTACAAAAAATTTGATTTGGAATTTGTTTCGTAAAACAAAATTTTTTTTTTGTTACTCCGAAACCATCTGTCCGATTTGCCCAATAACGAACTTAGCCGAGATATTCATCCCCCAAACCTACTCTGAAAATTTCAACTCTCTAGCTCATTCCGTTCGAGAGTTATCGTGCTTACGGCCGGCCGTCCGGCCGGACCGGCCGGACCGGCCGGCTGGACAGAATGAATTTCGACCACGGATTCTTGATCAGTGAGTCGAACCAAATCGTTTAAGACCATTTTCATCGAAATATTCCAAAATTACAGACATTTGGGCAAATTGATAAGCACTCAGTTCCGAGGAACTAGAGCGCCAACAAGCTGCAGAATGGGCTCTTATTCAAACACCAATGCGAAATTTGAAAACGAGCGACGAAGGAGCGTGTTTTCGAACGCATGAGTGTTGGAATAGCCTTCTGCAAAGAGTATTAGACGATATTTTCTCTATTTCAGCCAAGCTTTGTAAAATACTGTTGCAATTTAATGGAAAATTCGGATTATACATCCTAGTGACTTTTGTATTGTATCTTGGCAGTTGGTGTGACTGTTACGAAAATTGACAGGTTACGAAATTTGAATCGTAGGTAAGGCATATGGGGATCAGATTCAAAACAGTTTCCTAATAGCATGAATGATTTAAAATTAGCAAGGAGGAAATCTCTTGAGTCGTACGTAGGGCATGGAGATCAGATTAAGAACAGTTTTCTAATAGCATGACTGATGCTATTAGGAATTAGGAAATCCCTAGTACCTCATTTTTGGCGCTCTTGTTCCTCGGTGCAGAGTGCTTATCAATTTGCCCAAATGTCTGTAATTTTCGAATATTTGGCTGAAAATGGTCTTAAACGATTTGGTTCATCTCACTGATCAAGAATCCGTGGTCGGAATCGATTCTGTCCTGCCGGCCGTCCGTCCGGCCGTTAACACGATAACTCTTGAACGGAATGAGCTGGAAGGTTGAAATTTTCAGAGTTGGTTTGAGGGATAAATATATTTTTTTAAAATACAACTTTTGAATTCAAATTTTTTTAAGATGCAGTTTCATCATAAAAATCCATTGTTGTCATTTTCAACTCTAACAAGCTAATACTTTCGGAGATATGATGTTTCGAAGTTTCAATATTACATCGTAAGTTCTATGTATTCACAGAATGTGAACGCAGAATCTGTCTGTGTAACTATTCATAAATGTCATCTTTTCTAGCTATTAGAGATTGTCAGTTCGTATATTTTCTATTGGATAGCAAGTATTCGATTCTTGAATTTGTGAATATATACAAGACTGTTTTGATGTAGTTTATGGAGGCACTTCCTTAAGTAGTGGTAGTGAGACATGTTCCTATATATACAGTATTTTCATAATGTTGGTTGCAAAAAATACTGGAATATGGATCTACATGTGTGTATCAATCATTTTTTCTTGAGTTAAGGTTCATAATACAGATAAGAATGTGTTAGTGGTATGAACTATTAAATTTCAAATTATGAAATGAGGGTAGTATTCTATTAATATATTTTGAACTATTAGAATAATTTGTTCGAAATCCACTACCTACTCAAATATCAGGAATAAATGGACAATCTGCTATGATTGTCTCCAGCCTGGCTCTAGAGTCTAGACCTTTCGATGATACTTTCCGTAGGTATGTCGAGTTGTGAAAACTATGCACCGAGTGTGAGTTTTGCAACAACCCTCTCCACGAGGTTGAATCATCGCAGATTGCGCCTTTAATCTTGATAAATAAATTTAATGACAATTTTTAAAGCATTGTAGATTGCTCTTTTTTTTTAAGATAATTTTTGAAGCTTTTTTCTTAAATGACACTTTTTTTAACTTCAATTTCTTTCATGGTGCAGTTCTATCATAGGAATACATTGATATAATTCCCAACTCTGAGAAACCAATACTTTCGGAGATATAATTTGTCTGTTTGAACAAGAGCGCCAAAAAGCTCCTGTCCACAGGGCTTGAACCAATTTTTTCAAATGAACTATCACAAAGTAACGGACTATTCTATGAATTATTTTTCATTGAAATTTCAACACTTGATTCTTGATTTCCGTACAAGAAAATAGCATAACTGAATATATCAAGCAGTTTATATAAGTGAAATATTTCTAGTAACAACAGATGAAACATTTTCTTCAACAGTCGCCAATTCTTTAGAATTATTGAATTCACATCTTTTCAAATTCATTATTTTTCCTAAGAACATTCACATTGTGAAAAAATGGGTTCAAGCCCTGTGGACAGGAGCTTTCTGGCGCTCTAGTTCAAACAGAGAAATTATATCTCCGAAAGTATTGGTTTCTCAGTGTTGGGAATTAAAGCAATGTATTCTTATGATAAAACTGCATCATCAAGGAAATTCAATTCAAATAATAGTTTATTAATCAAGATTAAATGAGCAATCTGAGAATGAGAACTACACCATGGAAGAAATCAAATTAAAATAGCTTAAATGAATTTGACTGTCTCTTATAGAACAGGATGACATGTACGAGTATGAACACACATCATATAATAAGAGAATAGATAGAATAATTATAACATTCTGTGAAAACATAGAAGTACGAAACAATATTGAAATTTCGAAAAATCATATCTTCGATAGTATTAGCTTGTTGGAGTTGAAAATGATATTAATGGATTTTTATGGTGAAACCGCATCTTAAATGAAAATTGAATTTGAAATTTGTTCCTTAAAAAAAATTTTTTTTTTTCGTTACTCCGAAACCATCTGGCCTATTTTGCCCAATAACGAACTCAACCGAGATATTCATTTCCCTAACTTACTCTGAAAATTTCAACTGCCTAGCTCATTCCGTTCCAGAGTTATTGTAGAAAATTTATTTAAAAATCTTCAAAAATTTTTTTTTGCACTTTGCGGTAACCTGGTCAATACAAAACTTCACATGTGTATAAAAGTCATGATTTTACAATTTGATGCTAAATTTCAGATAGATCGAGTGATCGGTTTCGGAAATATTCATAAAATATATTTTTACTGAAATTGGCCACAACTCCGAAACCGCTGTATGGATTTCGCCCATTTACGAACTTGTCCGAGATATTTACGATTTACGCTCCAAACTCACCTTGAAAATTTCAATCCTCTAACTCCTTTCGTTCGAGAGTTATCGTGCCTACGGCCGGCCGGACAGAATCGATTTCGACCTCGGATTCTTGATCAGTGAGTCAAACCAAATCGTTCGAGACCATTTTCAGCCAAAAATTCGAAAATTACAGACATTTGGCAAATTGATAAGCACTCAGTTCCGAGGAAATAGAGCGCTAAAAATACGTAATTACTACAACTTCTATGTAGAGAGGACTTTATAAATGTGAATGAAATATACAGTATGGTGCAAATGAAAGGAATTAATTCATTATTTCGTAAACCAGCGACTTTAAGGAAAAATCCTGAAACACGTCGATTTTTATTCTTAAACGGGCTATTCATAAGGATACCTTTTCATTTTTGACGTCATCTATGTGAGCGTGATGACGACATCGCTAAAATTTTCAGATGGAAAGGTGGGTGTTGTATTACATTATTTGAAAGGTCTTTTAAATACCTATTCAGCCATATCAATAATGTACAAAAATTGATTTTTTTATTTTTTTCAACAATTAATAAAATTTTATTATTATTATTTAATATGACGTCAAAAATAAAATGACGTCAAAAATAAAATGGTTTCCTTACGAATAGCCTGTTTAAGAATAAAAATCGACGGGTTTCGGGATTTTTCCTTAAAGTCGCCGGTTTACGAAATAACGAATTTATTCCTTTCAATTGCACCATACTGTATGTGTACTGATTGTCGATCCACCCTTTCCAGAACCGAATCTAATATCTCTCCTCGGTTTCCAGACCGGTCTTCAAGCATCCAGCGGGTGATTTCTCTATTTCACTTATAATTAATCATTATCTCGAAATGTTATCTGGTTTAAATGGGCGCGCGGACGAGCGGCGCGGGGTACAGACATACAGACAAGATCGGTTGGCGTGAACGGTAGCTCGTTAACTGTTACCCTCTTATTGTAGCACTAAATCAAGATGCTGGGCTTGTGGAGACACAAGAAGACACCGATGGGATAGTGTTTAATCTGCGCTGGAGGCAGCGTCGACTTTTGTGAGAATAAGTGATAAGTATTCTGGTTTTCCCGCTGATTTCGCTCTTCCCTGTGGAGCAGGAGGATGCTCAAGGTGATTATCGTTGTCGGAGGTTAGCTGCATCCGATTAACCGTCGACAATGTAATTCAAATATCAAATTGATGCACTTCATTACGTTCAGGTGCTGAAATATTTCAATAAAAAAAATTGTGGTTGATATCATTAAAACATTTTCTAGTATTATGAAAGAACATTATATTCATATTGTATTGTCCAACAGAGCTCAAACAGTATCTTCCTTTGGGCATGAATATTTAAAAATGGCTGATACCGTTGTTAACAACTCACAAGTTCAGAGCTTTCTGCCAATAGCATGTCGAAATGGGTTCGCATAGTTGATATACATAAGCATAGAGTTGACAAATATTTTTTGCGCGTATTTTCTGGGGAACATCGCGTAATCGTTTTGCTCAAATGTCTGTACTTTTCGAATTTTATGCCGGAAATGGTCTCAAACGATTGGGTTCGACTCCATGATCAAGAATTCGAGGTCAAATTTGATTCTGTCCGTCCGGCCGTTGCCACGATAACTTGAGAACAGAAACAGATAGCGACTCGAAATTTTCAAGGTAGATGGCGCGTCCCAATACGACGGACAAGTTCGTTAACGTCTGCAAAATTTTGTGAGAATCATATCACTAGAAAATTTTTAAAAAGTTATTAAAAATGGGTTCAAGCCCTGTGGACAGGAGCTTTCTGGCGCTCTAGTTCAAACAGACAAATTATATCTGGTATTGGTTTCTCAGAGTTGGGAATTATATCAATGTATTCATATGATATCACTGCATCATAAAGGAAATTTAATTCAAATAATAGTTTATTAGATAAGTAATAATAAATTACCTTGTAATCGATCAAAAATTTCCTGATCTACGTTCACCAAACTACAGAATTATGCTTTCAATATTTACGTAATATTTTCAAACATTTTCGGGTGAGGTCCCCTTTGCATCGCTAAAATACGAGTATTTCAACCCCAATATTTTTGAAGTTACAATA
This sequence comes from Halyzia sedecimguttata, assembly GCA_937662695.2. Taxonomy (NCBI): domain Eukaryota; kingdom Metazoa; phylum Arthropoda; class Insecta; order Coleoptera; family Coccinellidae; genus Halyzia; species Halyzia sedecimguttata. Next base: position 98,066,969 of record OW569413.2, on the reverse strand, counting down.
TTCCCTTCTGTCAAGTTGACATTATGAGAATTCATACATAGAATAATAATTATATCAATCTGTGAAATACGATTTACATTGAAGTTTGAAAAAAAAATCATATCTTCGAAAGTATTAGCTTGTTAGAGTTGAAAATGATATGAATGGATTCTTATGATAAAACTGCTTATAAAAAAAAATTTGATTTGGAATTTGTTTCGTAAAAAAAAATTTTTTTTTTCTTACTCCGAAACCATCTGTCCGATTTTGCCCAATAACGAACTTAGCCGAGATATTCATCCCCCAAACTTACTCTGAAAATTTCAACTCTCTAGCTCATTCCGTTCGAGAGTTATCGTGCTTACGGACGGCCGGCCGGACCGGCCGGACAGAATGAATTCCGACCACGGATTCTTGATCAGTGAGTCGAACCAAATCGTTTAAGACCATTTTCATCGAAATATTCCAAAATTACAGACATTTGGGCAATTTGATAAGCACTCAGTTCCGAGGAACTAGAGCGCGTAAAATATTATTTATGTCACGATAACCTGAGAACTGAAAGAGATAGAGGCTTGAAATTTTGAGGTTAGGTTGCACATCTGAATGCGACATATGAATTTGCCTATAGATATAATTGGCCAAATAGTTTTGGAGTTGTACCCATCCGATATGATTCAAACATGGTTATTGGTTATACAATACCAACGCAAAAATTCTTGCGAAATTTCGTGAGGATAAAATCACAAGAAAATTTAAAAAAAAATCATTGAAAAAAATGCTATATATCAGAAACTATTCGTTTGACATCGCTGCATTCAGCATTCAGAATCTAAATTTACCGCAAAGTTCCAAGTTTGAACATGATCGGATCCATATTGTTGGAGATCCGAACAGCCTTGTGTGTTCAGTAGCTGGATGGGAATCGCAGGAATTTTGCGAGAACCTTGAAAACCATGAATGTCATGCTGAGATATTTCAATTTTCGGGCCGATTTTTTCATCACAAATCTATTTGAGGTTATAGCCCTACATTAGGATCACGTAGCGGTCTTCGAACATCTGAAGTTCTGAATAATCATAGTTTGGATTGTTCAGACCTGGTTTTGAAAGAGATCCTCCTTAGGAGCTACAAAATTTTTCGAAAATTTAATGCTTGTGGCTTTTACTTGATGCAAATCCATATTAACTCAATGAAAAATTATATACGATTTACACTTATTTATTCAATATTGTGACGCGTTTCGTCGACACAGCGACTTCATCAGACTACATCATACTGTACAGTATGATGTAGTCTGATGAAGTCGCTGTGTCGAGGAAACGCGTCACAATATTGAATAAATAGGTGTAAATCGTATATAACATTTTTCGATTTGAAATCAAATATTGAAGGGATTTCTATGAACAAGAGTGAATATCTTTGAAATCTAGCGGAGGCGATAATTCTTCAATCGATCCAGGCGGCTACAGAGGAGTATATTTGTGAGAGGGGACTTTTGAAAGGATATGTATTATTTATAATTTGTTCGTTTTTGGCGCTCTAGTTCCTCGGAACTGAGTGCTTATCAATTTGCCCAAATGTCTGTAATTTTGGAATATTTCGATGAAAATGGTCTTAAACGATTTGGTTCGACTCACTGATCAAGAAGCCGTGGTCGGAATTCATTCTGTCCGGCCAGTCCAGCCGGCTGTCCGTAAGCACGATAACTCTCGAACTAGAGAGCTAGAGAGTTGACATTTTCAGAGTAGGTTTGGAGGATGAATATCTCGGCTAAGTTCGTTATTGGGCAAAATCGGACAGATGGTTTCGGAGTAACAAAAAAAAAATTTTTTTTTACGGAACAAATTCCAAATCAAATTTTTTTTAATAAGCAGTTTTATCATAAGAATCCATTCATATCATTTTCAACTCTAACAAGCTAATACTTTCGGAGATATGATTTTTTAAAATTTCAATGTAAATCGTATTTCACAGATTGATATAATTATTATTCTATGTATGAATTCTCATGTCAACTTGACAGAAGGGAATATTGTAACTTCAAAAATATTGGGGTTGAAATACTCGTATTTTAGCGATGCAACGGGGACCTCACCCGAAAATGTTTGAAAATATTATGTAAATATTGAAAGCATAATTATGTAGTTTGGTGAACGTAGATCAGGAAATTTTTGATCGATTACAAGGTAATTTATTATTACTTATCTAATAAACTATTATTTGAATTGAATTTCCTTTATGATGCAGTGATATCATATGAATACATTGATATGATTCCCAACTCTGAGAAACCAATACCAGATATAATTTGTCTGTTCGAACTAGAGCGCCAGAAAGCTCCTGTCCACAGGGCTTGAACCCATTTTTCTCCTACGGTCTTTTCATTTTTGTGAGTCCGGGGAACATTGCGTTATCATTTTGCTCAAATGTCTGTAATTTTCGCCGAAAATGGTCGCCAACGATTGGGTTCGACCCCCTGATGAAGAATTCGAGGATTCTGTCCGGCCGGCCGGCTGACCGTTTCCACGATATTTTGAGAACGGAAAGGGCTAGCAACTTGAGATTTTCAGGGTAGGTGGCACATACCAATAAGATTGACAAGTTTGTTAATGGGCATAATCAGCCCATGGTTTCCGAGTAATATTTTTGCTATCTACCAATTCAAATTCGATCAAATTGAAACATGGTGATTAGTTGTAGAATACAAACCTAAGGACGTTTGTGAAATTTTGTGAGAATCGTATCGCCAGAAAATTTCAAGAAAATTATTAAAAAAAAAATTGGTTCAAGCACTGAAGTCAGAAGCTTTTGCGCGTATGTTCTATTGTCCGTTCTCCTGTATTGGACACTCTCAATCGAATGTACCATGGTGAATTCTATTCGAGTTTAACATGGTAAATTCGATTAAGAGTGTCTAATACAGGAGAACAGACAATAGAATTCACCATGGTACATTCGATTGAGAGTGTCCAATACAGGAGAATGGACAATAGAACATACGCGCAACAGCTCCTGACTTCACGTCAGTGCTTCAACCAATTTTTTTTTTATTTAGAGTTTTCTGAATAGACTGACGCGACCTTTTAAACGATGTTTCAGAGGCCCATATTTCCTATTTGAAAATTTGTTGGTTGTACCTGTCTTTCAAAGGGGGTTGAAGACAGTGTTCGCATTTTCACGGAATGACAATTCAAAATTCGACTTGTTTGGGGATTTTCCATAAGTACGCACAGTAACCAAGATAATGAATTTATTCCATTTTACTTTTCCACACTGTATAATAGTTATTAGTTCGATTTTCTGTAAGCCACACCAATAATTCAATAAATTCCCGGTGAAATGTACACTCTTTATTCATGCATTCTCGAATGGTTACTTTCCGCGTAAGTAACCACAGCAATCCCGAGAATTTTCGTGAACCTAATTGGATAACAGCCTGAGATATCGTTGTCATTCAAGTAGCATAAATTGCCCATCTCGTAGTAGATTCTCCATTGACTGCCGTCAGGTAGAAAAACGCCATTCTTATATTAGACCGTTAAAACGCACTCTCCTGCCCCGGCAATCAATTTCCAGTATCAGAGACGGCGATCTAAATAGTTGGATGCGCCTTTTTAGTCAGCTCGCATATGACATCGGCAAGCGAAATGATAATTTAAAAGTAAACTGGTCATTGTATTGTAAGCATATTACTCGAAGAGTTTCCAGATTCCAGATCACGTGTAGGCCATTAGGGCTTCCGGTGGCTGAAGCAGAGACAAACGGACCAGAGGCGGATCGCTAACAATATCAGGAGACTGGCAAATGAGGATTTGAGTATAGAGTAGACTGGATACGGTTATGACAATTTTGGTTTGATCACGAATAATTTTGTTTATATATTAGTTATGATGAAGAAAAGTAACCTAAATCGTACTATGTATTTCTGCCTGCGTAAAAACTCCAAAATGTTGCCCCTAAATGCGCTGTACTATGTGGAGTATATATTAAAAAAAAAGAGAAAGTGTCACAACCGGCCACAACCCAAGGACGGTTGTGACAGTGGTTGGGGTCGGTAGTGACAAACATCAACATTCACAGAAATTGTTTTTAATCACTTTTATTGTTTGAAATATGTAATATAACACAACATAATTTTCTTTTATACAAAGTTAACGCTCATATAACAAAAGAACTAAGTTTCCAAATTATTATAAAAAGCTTCCACATTTGTTCTATTAAAACTTGTAGCTCTTGAAAGTCTTGTAGCCTGAGCTACGCGTACAGAGAGTGATGGGTTTCTATTCAAGATTGAACGAAATCATTCCTCACCAGCCATCTTAATCTCATCCCAAGTAGCAGGTCACTTCATATCATATTTAGTTGTTAGTTCAAATGGCAGCTTCCGTACCTCTTTTGTAGAAAGACCATAGTATATTTCAGCACAACGAGTAATATATTGTGATAGCTGCTGTTCTTGCTCATTGGAGAATACTTTATTATGAGCAACATATCCCATGCTGATGCTGATTGGCACCGGCTTCATTACGTTTACGAATATATCGCAAAAACGACATACGATCAACTTCATGCGTTTCCGCAGCTCTCCGTAAAGAAGTCCCACGTTTCATTTCTTCATAAGCTTCTCTATATATACTCATGTCACATCGTGCTCTCTCGGTCTTCCGCAAGCGTGTTCTGGACATCTGAAAGCAAAAATATAAAAAAAAATATGTCACAACCGTATCCGTAAAATTTGTCACAACCGTACCCAGCATAGACCTTTGAATTCAAACGAGCGCCGTGACTTTGCTAAATAATTTTCGTAAAAAGTAATCACACGTAATTAACTAACTAATATCGAACTTATAACAAAAAAGTATAGGACATCGACTATCTGTATACAAATAACAGTAAATGAAAAAATAAATTAATCAAAAAAACTTACTTTTGACGGTTGAAAAGCAATGTGGCGACCTGTTTACGTTCACGTCGCGCACCGACTGAAGCAATACTGGACAATGCGTTGAGACTTGCATGGCGCTTCTCTCTCCCCTTACACCCTACCCCGCATTCCGTATAGTTTCACTGTTATGACGACTGTCACTACCGTACCCTGGCACAACCGTACCCAGTCTACCCTACGTCTCTTAAACTTGGACAACGGACAGATGCAAATTCCTCCTGAAACAAATTTATAGACAGAGTGGTCAACCATCGCCTAAAGCTGCTTAGCTCCAGAAAAAAGTATAATATCTTCCAAATATTTCCAGTAATATAGATTGAAGATTGAATCTATAACTTGGCAGTATAATCATAGCATTCACATTTAATGAAAATATGAAAATACTCCCGTTTCACGTAATTTGAAGAAAAAATCAACCTAAATTCGTTCGATAACCGTTTCCTGAACGTTCATTCAGAAGATAACAAAATAAAATACTGGATCTGTGATCTGAAAATATCTGTATCAAAATAAACAGCGCAAAAAAATTAACGCACATTCTGAAAATCTCAATTTTAATGAAAGTTAACTCTACATTGACTTTATAACTTATTTTTTATGTTCTCTCGGGAAGGTTTTGAACGAAACAAGACACATTAAATGGAAGAAAAATTCAGGATTTCACCGAATCTTATGTGAAACAAGAGAAATAAACAATTTTCAAAATACTGGAATGCTGATAAGTGATTTAATACTTGGTATTTCCACCCCTTGCGTTAATTGCAGCTCGGCAACGACGGTTCATACTCAAAATGATTGATCTTAAAATGTTCTGATCTAATCCTTCCCAGATTTCTCTGAGTTGGATTCCTAAGTCATTAAGAGTAGCTGGATGATTTTCTGAACTTCTCAGCTTTCTATTGAGGTTGTCCCAAACATGCTCAATCGGATTGAGATCTGGACTTCTTACTGGCCATTCCATTCGAGAGACTTCAACCTCTTCAAGGTGCTCCTGAACGATGCGCGCACGATGGCGGTCTGGCATTATCGTCCATAAAAATGAAATTTTCACCAATGTATGGGGCAAATGGCACTACATGGTCTTCAAGAGTGTTCCTTATATACCTATCAGCATTCATAGCTCCATTATCAACGACCACTAGGTCTGTGCGAGCCAGTCAAAGATATTCCACCCCATAGCATAATCGATCCTCCCCCGAAACCAGTAGGATTCAGGAAATTGCACTGAGCATATATTTCATGTGGACGTCTGTATACAAGGGAACGTTGATCCCAATGGTAGAGGCAGAATCTAGACTCATCTGTGAAGAGAACTCTTTCCCAATCAGCCTCTTCCCAATGGATATATGCTCTCTCGCAAATCAAAACGTGCCCTTCGATGGGCTGGGGTAAGAGCTGGGCCTCTTGCCGCGACACGAGGCCTTAAATCATATACTCTGAGGCGATTTCTTATTGTCTGAGTGCTAATTTGCACCCCATGAGTTTGCTCAAGCTGAATTTGAAGGAGGCGAGCGGTTGCAAACCGTTGTCTCAACGAGGAAACTCTCAAGTAACGTTCTTGAATGGCAGTTGTTACCCGTGGTCTACCCTGTCCTGGTCTTCGGACATTCATACCTGTCTCCCTGAATCGCTGCAACATTCTGGACACACTTGTATGGGAAACTCCAAACCTTTCTGCAATTCTTGTGTATGCCCACCCTTCTTCTCGCAAAACTACCGCTTGGGCACATTCCTCTTGGGTCAAATTGCGTGTTTCGCATTGGATAGCGATCGAGTGTAGAAAATCAAACGAAAGAAAAACTATTGATCACTAGAATTGATCGAGAACAACTGATTTCAGAATGGAGCCAATACATTCAAAATCTGATAATCTCATCTTTTTTTTATTCCTGCTGTGAAAAAACATCTGTATTGAAGAAAAACGTTGAAAGTGGATAACATATGCATGCATAATTCTGATAAAAATAATTATCATTGAGAACACCTTCAGTTGTAGAATAAATTTGAGATTTCCATAATGTGCGTTAATTTTTTTGCGCAGTGTATGTTAAATATATAATTTTAAACTCTTTGACAAACGAATGGTTTTTAATATCGATTTAAATGCATTTAAATAACTGCTTTTCACACATCCTCTGAAACTGACAATGATTCTCTCGTTGTGAAAAATTATTGAAGAACAAATGAATAAGCAATATTAGTTTGATTTTAGTAATTTTTACCGAATTTATATTATATAAATTTCTTCGGAAATGAAATTCCTCTGGATAGTTGGTAATATATATTAAGTTGTTCAACCGATTTTTAAGTGAATTTTGACATGATTTTGACGTCATGGTCGGAAACAAGGAATAATTATAATAATAATTAATAAAAATTTATATTTTTATATGTTTTGGACCGAAGAAACCAATGAATATATTAACCTACGGAAACAAGGAAATCTAGAACTTTACCATAAAGTAAGGATTTGAAGGCTATCGCCGAATTTAAACGATTGGATAGTTTCTGAGATACAGATTTATTTAAATTTATTTTTTTTGATATTCCAGTAATGCGATCCTCACGAATTTGGGCATAAGTCTTCGAGTCGGTATTTTTCAACTATTAACCGTGCTTGATTCGATCAGATTAGTAGATATTTTTAGAGCTATTTGGAAAACAAAATTTCCAATGGCTATAGTCCTGAAACTACTTGGTGGATTTCACCCTTTAACGAACTTATCCGGCGCATTTGGACTCCAAACCTACCCTGAAAATGTAAACTCATTGCATTCGAGCGTAATCGTGCTGGAGGTCGGACAGAATCAATTTTGACCTGGGATTCTTGATCTTCTTCTTCTTCGTGTACCATCTCCTAACGGAGGTTGGCTACCAACATAGCTATGCGCACTTTATTTGCAGCTGCACGGTTCATTGGAAGTCATTGAAAACCATTCTCTGAGATTTCTCAACTAATTTCGAAACTAATCGTTGAAGACCAAATTCGGCCAAATATTCGAAAATTACAGACATTTGGACGAATTGATAGGCACTCTGTTCAGGTGAACAGCCCGCCAAAAATTGAGTTGAAGTACCAGTAAGGATTATGTATTTAAAAGACAAAACCACAACATTTCTATGTTGATCAAAAAATTATCGAGTATGTAGTCACAATTCAAAAGATGATTAAATCCTCTTTATTAAATTATTCCAAGCTTTCGATTTGTTTAGATTCTACCATTCATAAGCCATTTCTAGTTTAAGTTCACTATATACTGATTATGGACACTACACTAGTAACTACACTCTGCTGACATATGTTTAGGAAACGATGTTTCGATCTTCTGAGAGGACGCTATACTAAAGCATGATCTCAGTTTCTACATTGAAGTATGGTTTGATATTATGTCTTTAGACATAAACCGATCAGTGAGAAAAATGCGTTGTTAATGGGGTTGGATCATGATTGAGTAAAATATCTTTTCCCTTATACATTTCGATACCTTCGAGTGTTCCTAAGTACAATGTGACGGAATTTTTTGAAGTTGACTGTTTAGTTGTTAAAACGTGATTTGTAACAGCAGATTTATAGATATAGTTGTTCCGAATGTGTTCTTTATGCCTCATACCCTGTGAGAATGTTTTTGGTTTTATTATTATGATTTTAACATGACCCGAATTTTATCGAATGTACATATCATTGTGTTTTGTATTGTTATTGTTTGTACACAGTGATAATTGCAATGTTCCTACCCATTTCCAGTAAACCAGCGCTTCAATCTACATACTCAGTATCCAAAATTAAATAAAGGCTCTGCATCCTTACATTTAAATTTGAAATACCGTAGCTACCAAGTCCAAAATGGATTGATGGTCAAAATGATTCTTAATTAATTGATTCTAACTATATTTGAATCGATACTGAGAATCACTTGAAAGCTCGCTCCTGTATATTGAATGTTCATACTGCTAAATAATTCTAGTTGAAGTTCATAAATAATATTGATCGATATACAGAAGATAAACCTTTCTTTGTGACCAACATAGAAGAGTATTGGCATGATAATACTCTGAATATTAACCATGAAAGACTTCCAACGGCATGAATATCAATATAGGTGTCCCACAAGGCTCTATATGGGGCCAAAATCTGTATGTTCTATATGTGAAGGATATAAGATCAGGTTTATATGGGTACTGCGTTTCTTCGTTGTATGGTGTTGTCACATCTATTATTTCTTCAACAAAGAATGCTGGTACACTATGGCCAAAGTGTAATATTAACCTGTGTAACCTAATCTCTTGGTTTAACTGTCTTCAATTCATTCAATCTCCGTTAAGTCCTAACTGAGGTTCTCAGTTAAGGATAAATAAGCTGAGGTTCCGATTCTTATTTATCCTTAACTGAGGACCTCAGTTAGGACTTAACGGAGATTGAATTGCTTTGTGAATAACTGTTACAAAAACAAGTTGCGTACGTGTTCGTACTCGGCAGAATATAAGTGACCTAAATTTGATTGTTCTTATTGATGATCAGAATATTAATATGACTGAGCAGTGTTACAGTTGATGAACCCCTGAATCGGGGGTAGCATTTCCATATTGAAAGGTTTAATTCTGGATTTTCTCTCCCAAACTCTGTAAAATATCTATAAAATAAAAATTAATTATTTTGTGATTTGCTTCTGCGTAAGAAACACAGGATATTTGTCAGAAGCAATCAATTGAACAATGTTGCCTAACAAACAACAACGAAACAACATCAACGAAGAAACAACTATATCGTAACGTTTCGGAGTCTATATCAGACTCCTTCGTCAGACGCTCAATGAAAATCGTTGGAATTATTTTGTTGATAGTTATTTTGTGAAATAAATAAATAAATAAAAAATAAATAAATAAATAAATAACTATCAGCAAAATAATTCTAACGATTTTCATTGAGCGTCTGACGAAGGACGAAGGAGTCTGATATAGACTCCGAAACGTTACGCTATAGTTGTTACGATCGTTGATGTTGTTTCGTTGTTGTTTGTTAGGCAACATTGTTCAATTGATTGCTTCTGACAAATATCCTGTGTTTCTTACGCAGAAGCAAATCATCAAATAATCAATTTTTATTTTATTGATATTTTTCAGAGTTTGGGAGAGAATACCCAGAAAAAACCTTTCAATAATGAGTATACCTCCCACAGTATCCTTTAATGATTACTTAGCATTTCCATAGACTTTGCTCGAAATTAAGTTCTAAAAATTCGGAACATGCTGAGAGTATTAAGCGAGGGACAACTTTTAACAGTGTATTATGCGTGATGTGCGTTGTGAAGTAGCCCCGCGTTTACATTATGGAATTTGTTGGTCTTGGCGAGAGGTACAGATCTCAGGTGGGGATTTGCTGAAAAGAGAGAAAATGATCAGGATGTTACTTGTGTATCTGATCTACATTGTCACATCTGAGGAAGTCAAAGTGTTACCTGAAGTGATGCTCCCAAAGGGGTCTATACTGATCACTTATTAAATATACACTTTTGGAGAAACAAGAAATAGGACTGTTTGTGGGTCCCCGACCATTGTATCATCTAACCCGGATGCGGTAGTTGTTATCAATTACGATACTAAGGTTCAAAGTAATGTGCACATACTCATTTATGAACTATTTTAGATCTGAAAATTATAGAGAATAAAGTCGGTTCAAGCACTGACGTGAAGTCAGGAGCTTTTGTGCGCATGTTCTATTGTCCATTCTCCTGTATTGGACACTCTTAATCGAAATTACCATTGTAAATTATATTAAGGAGAACGGACAATAGAGCATGCACGCAAAAGCTCCTGACTTCCCGTCAGTGCTTGAACCAATTTTGTTTTTGAGTTATCGAGGAAATAATTCCAGCTGGGTATAACTCCGAAATCGTTAGACCGATTATGCCCAGAAACAACTTAACTCTCCCATTTGGGTGCGCAACCTCCCCTGAAGTTCCGATCTCTTTTCGTTCGAAAGTTATCGAGACAACAGTCACTCATCCAGCTACTGAACTCACTCAAGGCTGCCCGGATATCCAACAATATAGATCCGATCATGTTCAAACTTGGAACTTGGCAGAAGAGTTAGGTCTTGAAGTCTCTCGCAAAATTTCAGCGATGTCGGACGAATAGTTTCTGATATATAGAATTTTTTTTTTGAATTTTTTAAAATGTTCCAATGATGCGATCCTCACGACATTTTGTAGGAATTTTTGCGTCGGCATTTTACAACTAATAAACATTGTTGGATTGGATCGGTTTCGTATATTTCGAGTTATTGAGGAAATAACAACGAAATTTCACATGGGTATAACTCCAAAATCATTTGGCTGATTATGCCTATTTACAAAATCAAGTATCATATTCAGATTCGCAACCTAACCTAAACTTTCCAAATGCTATCTCTTTTCGTTCTCAGGTTATCGGGACATAAATAATATTTTTTAATAATTATTTTTTAGTTATCTAGGAATACGATTCTCACCTAACGTGTTTAGTTTTGTATCCTACAACTACTCACCAAGTTTCAACTGGATCGGATTTGTATTGGTTGAAAACAAAATTATTATTCGGAAACCATTGGCTGATTTTGCCCATTTACGAACTTTTGCGTCGAATTGGGACACGCCACCCTCTCTGCCTAATATACTGATTCTTCAATGCACAGTGAAATAGTTGGCAACTGGCCTTTTTATGGTTCCTACTTGACTCTATTCCGGTAGTTGAAATCTCTCTCCAAGGGTAAATGCTCCCTCGATTCGATAATCGTTGCTTACTCTCCAAAAATTATGCAAAGAGGGACAGGCATTCAGGTGTATGAGTTCCTAATTCGTCCCACATGGTAACGACGTTTTCCCTCCCAACGATCGGAAAAACCAACAAGAGAAAGGGGGGAAAAGGAACACTGTAACAAATATCATTGTCGGACAAAACATCCATTTTCATCCAGAAAACAATTCACCACGTACTAATCGGATCTCAACAAAATCGATGATCCACCAAATACTGAGTTTTCACCCTGACTTGGATTAAGTTGATTCAAATCCGTCGATTAGACGATATACTATATTAATGTAGCTGAACAACGATCGCTCCATTAGCGACTCTCCATCGATATGAGCTTTCCGTCCATAGATGGCACTACCAGTATCGAAGATAATCAAACTGTACAGAAAATAAAAAAAAATGCGATATGCTCTGACATTTTGATGATAACTTCTGTTGGTATTTCGAGTTGTGAAAACTATGCACCGAATGTAAGTTGTAACAACCCAATTAACCAGGTTCGATAATACCAGATTGCTCATTATTCGTAATAATCTCTACCTATAGCTGCAATTCGACTCAACGAATTAACTGATGATATATATACTTTGAACTTGAGCATTACAATTTGTTTTTATCTAACAATAAAGCATGTGTATGAAAAAAGTGTTAGCAGAGGTTAGTGTAACGGCGTACCATATAATTTGATATATGATACTAGAGCTTAGGGAAAAAACCTCAGCCAAAAAACCCTATCTCCCCGTTAGTGTTGTGATTTATGAAAATTGAAATTGTTAACAAAATATGCTGAAATATTAAATATTGAAGGGCATCTTTTTCTTTATTATCGCTTCTTCCTTCAACAAGCAGAGAAGATTCTCCAAGGTACCCGAAACCCAATCTGAAAAAGGAAAAGACTACGGGAGAAAACGAACAAATTAAAAATGGAATATTCTATATTTCATTAAATAGATTTGAAACTCGCTACCCATTCTGAAAAAGATTCAGAAACATTATGAATAGCCCTAAAACCATCTTTGAATCTATATATGTGACAATTATTAACTAAATGATCTATGGTTTCCTCTGCTTCCCCGCATTCACAACTAGGACTCTCAACTGAATTCCACCTGAAAAGCATGCTGTTGCAACGACCATGACCGGTTCTTAGACGATTCAAAATGGACCATATTCTCCTTGGAAGATCAAACCCCGGAACTCTATTTGAAGGATCAGAAATTAAATCTTTGTTGAATAAATTGCAAGAAATCCATTCAGACCGCCAAACTTCCTTGTCACTTTTATTCGAATTAAGAAAACAGTTGGACCATAAAGGGTTTCGTGACTTCAATCTGGGAATCTTATTGACTGGAATGTAGGAGATAATCGGAAATGAATTCGGAAAAGAATGAAATTTTTTCCAAGAATTTGAAACAGCAGTCTGCCTGCGAATATGGGGCGGGACAATGTTTGAAAGAACTGGCAACCAATGAATAGGTGTAGATCTAATAGTTCCAGTGATGATTCGCATAGATGAATTCAACTGTGCATCAATTATTTGAGTATGAGCACTATTAATCCAGACAGGGCAACAATATTCAGCGGCAGAAAAAATCAAGGCTAAGGCTGCCGTTCGAAGAGTAGCTGCATCAGCACCCCATGAAGTACCAGCTAATTTCTGCAGAATATTATTTCTCGTTTTCAACTTCAGACGCAAGTCATCCAAATGAGCTTTCAAATTCAAAGATGAATCTAGTTTCACTCCTAGATATTTAGGATAAAAATTATGTCTCTGATGATGACCTCATAGGATTGGAAACAATGAAGTTAATATGGAATTCAATCTTCATTCGCATCCCAAACGAATAACAGAAGCAAAATTTAATGCTTCCTCCCTCGAGCACGTATCATTTCAGCACTGCCGTTCGTATTTAACTCCTTAGCTTCCTTCGAACATGAGCAAATGACAAATTTCCTGGACATAGGTCATCTTCATCTCGGCGACTCCTAATCCGCCACTGCTATTGTGATCGAACATCCGCTATTGGCATGCTATCCGCGTACGCGCCTCGGCTACCGTGGACCGGCTACCGGCTACCGCTCTGCGTTCAAGTCGAGGCGCTGCTCTTGATGCACTGGCAACCACCCCGCCTACTCCGATCGCAACGATCTGATAAATACACGCTCGGAAATTCGGTTTCGTTTTTTAGTTAATGCTTTGAGTGTCTAGATGCGAGCCAGAAGAATACAGGTGACTGGGCAGTATTATTACCGCCAAACAGGTGGTCAAATATGGATTTTAATGCTAATGCTCGTGTACTCTGTCGATCAATCAATCACCAACACTCACTTCTCAGTGACAATAGGTTCTGAATAAGGAAATATTTGTATATGTTCGAATAGTTGAGAAAAGCATTGACCTGAAGTCGAGAGCTCTTCCTTGCATGCTCTTCTGTCTTTTCATGCCTCTCACACGCTCACAAAATACTGCATTAACCCTCAAGCAGTATTCATCTGCAGAACCAAATATTTCAATTTATGGCACCCATTTCCATCAAGCAAATACAGCGCGAAATTTTCCTTCTTCTCGTTCTCGACATTTTCGTTCCTTTCTCGGTTACTTCAAAACGAACCTCATCATCTCTATCATGCTATAAATATTGGATCTTACTCAATAACTTTTCTTCCAGATCAGTTTGAGTTTGATGCCCTCACCATTGTATGTTTCATTTGTCATTACTAATCATAGACCAATCAAATACAGGATGAGTCTTTGACCACTGCATTAATTTTAACCAAAGATTCCTCTCATCAAATGAAACACTTTTTTCATTTAACATTTTTCCAAATTCAGCTCAGGTAAAAAGATACAGGCTGTTGAAATTTTGAAAAAAAATTAGTTTTTATTTTGTAGCTTTGACATCCTTTTTTCGAATGAAATGAATGTTGGCGTTAAGTTTCGATAACTATGATACATGTTTTCCAAATATTAGTTATTTTCTACTTCTACTGGTTTTCTAGTTATGGACTCGTTTCATAAAACTAAACGAAATTAGCATAAAGAAAGCATATAAAGTTTTTCTTGAGTCATTTCAAGAATATTCCATCGTTTTAGAACATAATATTATTCTTCATCATTTCTCCTTAAACGCACCGTTTTCGAGATATTCTTCATTGAATGTTTTAAAATGGAAAACTCCAGAAATTTCACTACTTTTATGGATCCGTCCCTGAGCGTTGGAATCCCGAATCAAGCTATAAACCACGTTACCATGCCTTATTCTCGTCCGCCAACAATGTCATAGATAATTTATATGCGGGAGTGTATTAGCACATTGTGAAATCTTTAAACGCTTGTAACTTTTTACCTGAGCCGAATCTGGAAAAATGGTAAATGAAAAAAGTGTTTCATTTGATGAGAGGAAACTTTGGTTAAAATTAATGCAGTGGTCAAAGACTCACCCTGTATACCGCCGTATTCACAAAGCATTGTTAAGTGTTCGAATCGTCCTAACTGAGGTCCTCAGTTATGGATAAATTTGAATCGCAGCCTCAGTTAACGTATTTAACGGAGGTGAAACAGGCCTGTTTTACCACCTTTATCCCTTATTGTGCCTTATTATCCCCAATTTATCTTTAACTGTGGACCTCAGTTAGGGAGATTAACGGAAATTGAATGCTCTGTGAATACGGCGGAATCCGTACGATACATTATTGAAATTTTGAAAAATTATATCTCCGAAAGTATTAGCTTGTTAGAGTTAAAATGACATCAATGGATTCCTATGGTGAAACTGCATCATGAAAGAAACTTATCTTGAAATTTTTTTGTTGTTACTCCGAAACCATCTCACCGATTTTGCCAAATAACGAATTTAGCCGAGATATTAATCTCCCAAACCTACTCGGAAAATGTCAACTGTCTAGCTCATTCCGTTCGAGAGTTATCGCGTTAACGGCCTGCCGGACTGCCGGACAGAATCGATTTCGACCACGTATTCTTGATCAGTGATTCGAACCAAATCGTTCAAGACTATTTTCAGCCAAAAATTCGAAAATTACAGACATTTGGGCAAATTGATAAGCACTCTGTTCCGAGGAACAAGAACCAAGAACCCCAAAAACCTCAAAACTTTTGTGTCGTAATATTTTTCTCTAGTTATCTTAATTTCTGAGATTATTGTTTGACGTTTCTTAAAACCAATGAAATGCTTCCTTATTTGTCACAAGGGTAAGTTTCAACCAATTATGTCATCATTATAGTGGGAATAAATCTCTAGTGATTATTCTCGGGAATAATCACTGTGGCTTTTATTTGCCTAGCAAATGTCAGATAGTTGCCAAAATAATTACCTAATTGTGTCAACGCGATATATAAAATGGGTGAAAATTGTCGGTTCAGTAAATTTTCTGAAGCTGAAATAACAAAAAAGATTTTAGAAACTACTTCGAAAAATACTCTAATAAGTAATCAGTCTATATGGAGACAATTTGAGACCTTCACCAAAGAAAGAAATTATATTCTGGATCAATCTACTACAACAGCTACTCTGGCATTGATTTTGAAAGATTGGGTTTATAACATGAAAAGAAAAGACGGAAATGATTATAAAGAAGCGGTAATAAATACAATGTGGAATAAAACGACAAAATTAGTTCCAGAACTTTACTTTAATAAGTATAACAGGTATAATTTTATGATAGTCTTATTGATCATTTTTATTGTAAAAATTTGTGAATTAATAATTAATCTAGTCAAATATAACTCGCGAGTTCTATAAATTAGAAAATAATTTGACAGATTTTGTTCATACTTGTTGCCATTTGGAAATAGCCAATCGAGCCCTGCGGGGTCTCGTGACTATTACCTGGCAACAAGTTTTCAAAAAATCTGTCAAATCATTTTCAATTTATTCTCACTTTCTTTTTATTGCGCGTTTGTTCTGGGGAACATCATTTTGCCCAAATGTCTGTAACTTTCGAATTTTTTTACGAAAATGTCTCAAACGATTCGGTTCGACTCCCCAATGAAGAATTCGAGGTCAAATTTGATCCTGTCCTGCCGGCCGAATGGCCGTTGCCACGATAACTTGAGAACGGAAAGAGCTAGCGACTTGGAACTTCCAGGGTAGGTGGCAAGTTCGTCAACCGGCATAATCGGCCCAATGGCTTCCGAGTAATAATTTTGTTTTCTACCAATATAGATCCGATCGAATTGAAACTTGGTGAATAGTTGTAGAATATAAACCTAAGCACGTTTGTGAAATTTTGTGAGAATCGTATATCTAAAAAATTATTTAAATTTTTTTTTTAAATATTATTGTTGTCACGATAACCTGAGAACGGAAAGAGATAGCGGCTTGAAGATTTCAGGTAGGGTTGTGCATCTGAATGTGACATTTGAGTTTATTTATAAGCATAATCGGCCAAAGGATTTTAGAGTTATAGCCATCTGAAATTTGGTTGTTTTTTGTTCCTCATTAACTCGAAAAGTACAAAACCAATTTAATTCAAACATGATTATTAGTTGTAGAATGCCAACGCGAAAATTCTTACAAAATTTCGTGAGGATAGTATTTGTAGAAGATTTTTAAAAAATCATTGGAAATTGAAAAAAAAATTCTATATATCAGTAACTAGAGCCTTTAGAACCTAACTATACTGCCAAGTTTCAAGTTTTGACACGATCGGTTAAATATTGTTGGAGATTCGAGCAGCCTTGTGTGAGTTCAGTAGATGGGTGACCGTTGCCTCGATAACTTTCGAACGAAAGGAGATAGGGACTTGCAATTTTCAGGGTAGTTTGCGTATCTGAATGGGAGAATTGAGTTCATTTTTGGGAAAAATCGGTCTAACGGTTTCCGAGTTATACTCACCTGGAATATTATTTCCTTGATAACTCATAAAATGAAGATTCGATCGAATTGAAGCTTGGTAACTAGTAGTAGAAAATCATCATGAAGATGTTTAAAATTTTGTAAGAACCGTACCCCCTAGAAAATTTTGAAAAAATGACGAAAAAAAAGTTTTGTAAGAACCGTACCCCTAGAAAATTTCAAAAAAATTACGAAAAAAAAAATTGCTTCAAGCACTGACGTGAAGTCAGAAGCTGTTGCGCGTATGTTCTATTGTCCATTCTTCTGTATTGGACACCCTTAATCGAATTTACTATGGTAAATTATGTTGTCCATTCACCTGTATTGGACACTCTTAATTCGAATTTACCGTGGTAAATTCGATTAAGGGTGTCCCATACAGAAGAATGGACAATAGACCATACGCGCAAAAGCTCCTGACTTCACGTCAGTGCTTGAACCAATTTTATTATTACTGATAATCCACCATGCCCGACATATCCCTGTACATTCATCAAATTTTATGTTCACCGAGGTATCTGGAAGAAACAGAAAAAATTACTTCTCATTTCGACCTGGTGAAAATCACTTATGGTACACCTCCTTCTTACGTACTTACTTAACTCCTTGTCCGTTCTAAATTAAGACTGCCGATTTTGTCCGCGATAGGGTTGTCGTGTCTTGTCCAGGCACGGCGTAGCCGTATAATGTGTGGGAAAGGTAATTTAGTCTGATTCTTCAGTTGCATTCAGAAAAATGTGATCTTATCCATACTGGACGCATGGCACGCCAGCTCATACCGATCGAATTTATGATTCAATTTGAGCTGACTCGCTGGCAACTACAAATTAGTCTTCCAGATTGCTCGGATAATATTGAATGTTACAGATTACTTGTTCAAGTGGAACCTATGTTGGATTTTTGCCCGGTTGCTTTCGTCGAACGGCTTCTCCGTATTTGCATACAGCGTGGTTGCATTAATTCGTGTCAGTTGTAGGAAATGCTTGAAGGTTACATTTTTGGAAACACTCGTTGACTATTGAAAGGTTTTTTTCTGGGTTTTCTATCCCAAACTCTGAAAAATATCTATAAAATATAAATTAATTATTTTGTGATTTGCTTCTGCGTAAGAAACACAAGATATTTGTTTCGTTGTTGTTTGTTAGGCAACATTGTTCAATTGATTGCTTCTGACAAATATCTTGTATTTCTTACGCAGAAGCAAATCACAAAATGATTAATTTTTATTTTATAAATATTTTTCAGAGTTTGGGTGAGAAAACCCAGAAAAAAACCTTTCAATAATGAGTATACCTCCCACAGTATCCTTTAATGATTACTCGTTGACTATTTCACATTTTGTTTGAATATTTGATGATTATTAGCTCATCTTCATCTTCCACAATTCGTAGACTGACATTTTCCTATACCGATATGAGACACGAAAGTGTGATTATAACTAAAACTCCCATTCGGATTACATACTTATTGCGCGTATATTCTGGGGAACATCGCGTTATCATTTTGCCCAAATGTCTGTAACTTTCGATTTTAGATACGAAACTGGTCTCAAACGATTTAGTTCGCCTCCCCAATGAAGAATTCGCTGTCAAATTCGATTCTGTCGCCGTTGCCACGATAACTTGAGAACGAAAAGAGCTAGCAACTTGAAATTTTCGGGGTAAGTGGCTCATCCCAATACGACGGACATGTTCGTTAAAGGGCATAATCGGCCCAATGGTTTCCGTGTAATAATTTTTAGTTTCAACCAATATAAATCCAATCAAATTGAAAGTTGGTGAGTAGTTGTAGAATATGAACCTTAGCACGTTTGTGAAATTTTGTGCGAATCGTATGGCTAGAAAATTATCAAAAAATTATTAAAAAATATTTTTTGTTGTCACGATAACTTGAGAATGGAAAGAGATAGCGGCTTGAAGTTTTCAGGTTAGGATGTGTATCAGAACGCGACGTTTGAGTTTGTTTATAAGCATAATCGGCCAAACGGTTTTAGAGTTATAGCCATCTGAAATTTGGTTGTTTTTGTCTCCTCATTAACTCAAAAAATACTAAGCCGATTGAATTGAAACATGGTTATTAGCTGTAGAATGCCAACGCGAAAATTGTTGCAAAATTTTGTGAGGATAGTATTCGTAGAAATTTTTTAAGCAATCATTGAAAATTCAAAAATAAAATTCTATATATCAGTAACTATTCGTCTGAAATTGCTAAAAATTTGCAAGAGCCTTTAGAACCCAACTCAACGGCTAGTTTTAAGTTTTAACACGATCGGTTAAATATTGTTGGAGATTCGAGCAGCCTTGTGTGAGTTCAGTAGATCGGTGAACGTTGCCTCGATAACTTTCGAACAAAAGGAGATAGGGACTTGCAATTTTCAGGGTAGGTTGCGTATTCGAATGGGAGAGTTGAGTTCGTTTATTGGGCATAATCGGTTCAATGGTTTCCGAGTTATACCCACCTGGAATATTATTTCCTCGATAACTCAAAAAATAAAGATTCGATCGAATTGAAGCTTGGTTACTATTAGTAGAAAATCGACATGAAGACGTGTTCGAATTTTTTCAAGAACCGTACCCCTAGAAAATTTGAAAAAAATGACGAAAAAAAATTTTTTAAGAACCGTACCCCTAGAAAATTTAAAAAAAATTACGAAAAAAAAATTGTTTCAAGCACTGACGTGAAGTCAGAAGCTTTTGCGCGTATGTTCTATTGTCCATTATCGTGTATTGGACTCTCTCAATCGAATTTACCATGGTGAATTCTATTGTCCGTTCTCCTGTTTTGGACACTCTCTTAATCGAAATTTACCATGGTAAATTCGATTAAGAGTGTCCAATACAAGAGAATGGACAAGAGAACGCACAAAAGCTCCTGACTTCACGTCAGTGCTTAAACCAATTTTTTTTTTAATTTTCTAGTGATACGATTCTCATAAAATTTCACAAACTTCCTTAGGTTTGTATTCTACAATTAATCACCATTTTTCAATTTGATCGGATTTGAATTGAAGGAAAGCATTGAACTTTCCCGCACACTGTGCGGGTAAGTTATACTTTCAGAGACTTATACAGTGCGGGAAAGTAGTTATTTAGGCACGGTTGTAGGAAATAGTATATTCTAAAACAAGTTGCAGAATGGGCTAATATTCAAACACGAATGCGAAATTCGTAAACGAGCGTAAAGGAGCGAGATTTCGAACGCATGAGTGTTGGAATTGCCTTCTGCAACAAGTATTAGACGATATTTTCTCTATTTCAGACAAGTTTTGTGAAAATCTGTTGAAATTTAATGAAGAAATCGGATTATACATCCTAGGGTCTTTTGTATTGTATTTTGGCAGTTGGTGTGACTGTTACGAAAGTTGACAGATTACGGAATTTCAATATGAATCGTACGTAGGTTATGTAGATCAGATTTAGAACAGTTTTCTAATAGCATTACTGATGCTATTAGGAATTAGGAAATCCCTAGTTCCTCATTTTTAATGAA
Organism: Halyzia sedecimguttata; assembly: GCA_937662695.2. NCBI lineage: Eukaryota > Metazoa > Arthropoda > Insecta > Coleoptera > Coccinellidae > Halyzia > Halyzia sedecimguttata. Next base: position 98,045,909 of record OW569413.2, on the reverse strand, counting down.
CATAAAACTTTTTCTCTCAACAATTATTTCATTATATCCAGATTATATTATATTGACAATCGACGTATGTTGAAATTTGATAGCATCGAATGTCAGTGCTGGTCACCACAAAACGAATAATACAACTAGAAACAATGCGGGAATGAGTTCATTACAGCACTGTTTTTAGTGCTGTAATGAACTCATTACGATACTGAGATAGAGAAAATTTGTATCCCTGTCCCAAGTAACTGATATATCCACTATATATAACATTATTCAAAACCTGATCCAACTCCACTCATCTTCAATCCTCCTTTTACGTATTTTATACCTCCAGTACCAACAGTGATAAAGTATTACCGTAAAGCGCCAGGCCCGCCACCGTATAGCCTTCACTAATTAACGCTGAATACGTATCTGGCCCGATATCGACTGATATATGAATGAGCCACAAACACTATGGGCTCCGGACTCATTAACAGCAGTACCGGAGGCACGACCGCACTCCGGCCATGTTTAGTAAATTGCCTTATCGTCGAAAATCGTGAAAAAAATTCGGAAAATGCCTTCTTTAAAGTGGAAAGAGCAGTGAAGCTGATAAGGCAGCGTCTAATGGCTGAGATGGCAAGTATTATAAGGTCACGATGTGGTAAGTCAGCGTGATCATCGAAATCGTTATGGATAATAATTTTCTCCGTTTAATTACTGGTGTTGAGCTTACCTTCGCACAATTTGTGCGAAATTAATGAGAGTCGGTTATCGCTAATTGGTTGCCGAGGTAGGAGCCGATCTGTTGTGATCGAGAGTGATGTTAATGTACATAGTGCAACTGTACAAACCGCTGGAAATAATGAGTTGGGATATTTCGTTATTCAATCATTGCTGGAAAATTTTGAAGGTCACAAAAATATACTCGCATTGTGAACTAAAACTCTAAATTTTTTGAACAGGGAAAGTGGGTCATGTGGTAAATTTTTGGCAAGGTCTTTGTATCTTCTTTACAGGCGTGCCGAAATTTTCAAGAAAAAAAATTTCCTTTTAAAAAATAGTTAGTTCAAAGAGGTTTTCATTATGTGCACTATGTCATGGCTCATTTACTTTGAGACGATGGTACCTGATGAAGTTTGTCACCGAATGAAAGTCGACCATTACAGTTTTGTTCATGCACAACTTTCAACCCCTACGAACCCTTTAATGGGGCGTGAGGGGGTTGAAAGGGGTTGAAAGTTGTGCATGAGCAAAACTGTAATGGTCGACTTTCATTCGGTGACAAATTTCATCAGGTACCATCGTCTCAAAGTAAATGAGCCATGACAAAGTGCACATACTGAAAACCTCTTTGAAATAACTATTTTTCAAAAAAGAAAGATTTTTTCTCCTTCAAAAAAAATTCAGACGGTTGAAGGAGATGGCACAGGGTGCAACAAAAATCCCTCAAAAATGCATACAAATTTGGTAAAAGTGAAACAAAAATTGACCTGTTTCAGGATTTTGTTGATAAATATTTTTTTCGGCAACCGTCCGGGAAGTGGGCACTTCCCGGACGCTTTTCCTTTGAGAAAGAAGCATTTCCCGGCCTAGTCCGGGAAGTACGTACTTCCCGGACTAGGCCGGGAAAGACGGGAAGAATCACGTCGTTTTGGTCATTGTAAATATGAAAATCTTGGTAGGTATATTTTTGATAAATGAAGTTACCATAGCACTGAGAAAACGGCTGACAGTTCATATGAAATTAGTTAACATGTGATATTTTCTGTTCTGTTTAATTTGAATAAGAATCAAAATATATAAAAAAGAAATGTGTCGTCTCATTGATTTGTTATTCTACACGGTTGCCGAAAAAATATTGTACGCAACACGCCCGAAAAAGGTTTTTTTGGACTCATAGACTTCTAGGACTCGCTTACGCTCGTCCTAGAATTTTGTCTATTCGTCCAAAAAAACCCTATTTTCCGGACTTGTTACGTAAATTACTATTCTTCTGAGAAAATGAATTTGTTCCATAATTTTGACGCGCATTGTATATTGAGTTGGTCATCAACAAAAATTTATTTGATTAGGACATAATATAATATAATATTCTGTTTTCAGCAATTCTGATCGAATTTATCTTCATGTAAATATTGTGTAGTCAGTTTATCGTCTTCTGCCTGAATTATTTTTAATATAACATGGCCCTAATAAGGAATATTATAGTGGACATTCATGAGCATATAATTACATCTGGAAGTTCATTCTTATTTCAGGATAATGATAATCTCATATGATTTTTATTTGGTGAAAACAAAACAGTTAATCGTATATATTGTCAAATGAGAAGCTATCAGCAAGATAACTGTAGTTTTATACCTGTGTATACAGGGTGTGTCTGAATAAATGCGACAAACTCTAAGCGGTGATTCTGCGATGAAAATTAAGGGGAGTAGTTGGTATAAAAATTAGTTAAAAAAGTTACACCCTTCCGTAGATTAACCAAAAAAATTGTTTCTCTTTTTTGAAGATGATGAAGAAAATAAAACAAAACTTGTAAAATTTACGAACAATCAACAAATTAATGAGTTAAAGGAAATTCCTCCTCGGTGCTTTTTAAAAATGCATTGCATTTTTTTCTCGTAAATGCTTGAGTTTTCGAAAAATCTTGTGCAGATAAAAGAGTTAGTCATTGAGTTGGGCTTTTCAGCCATGTATTTTTAAAATGAAAATTTGTATCCAAAAGAAACTTGTAAGAAATAATATCTTCTGGGTTGACTATTTGAACCCCTTCTAAGCATACTTCAGGGTTGAAAAATATCCAAAATATGTAGTTTCATTGACAACTAATATTTACCAAGTTTCGTGTCTTCAGCTTAATATACAGGGAAAATAAAAAAGAGCAACAATTTTTTTTGGTTAATCCTCGGAGGGGTGTAACTTTTCTGGGGAGGAGGTTTTTCAAAAAATGTTATACCAAATACCCACCTTAATTTTCATCACAAAATCACCCCTTAAAGATTGTCGCACTTATTCAGAAATATTCTGTATATGTACTACCCCTACTATTAATTATAAATTATGAAGTTTGCTGTGTCCCCAGTTGCAATAACTATCGTCAATATTCCGAAGATTTTTCTTCGCGATGAGTACTTGTTAATAATAATTCATGATAGCATCTACCTTATTTTGAGTGTGTTTAATGGCATAGGCTGGTATGAATGTATACTTGTATATGTATAGGAATCAAATCAGTTAAAGCTAAGCTATATGAAGACATGCCTTGTTCCGATATGAGATCCTGGGAACTCAATTGAGCTCTATCTAAATTGCATGTTTCAGATATATGCGAATTGCGAATCCATTATCCACATCCCCTGTATTTGGTGAACGTAATATCCCTGGGCCAAGAATGGTTAACAGTTTCTTCGTCATAAACGGAGAACAACTAACCATGAAGTGTGTTGTATGATATATGATATAGGGATTTTGTTTGGAATTCTGGATGATAATTAGATCCTGTATATATCAGGAAGTTGAAGTGAGCATATTCCAAAAGCTTGAAAAGCAGACAACTCTCTTGAAATTTTCGTTAACCGTTAAAGTTAATGACTGGGGTTTCTGCAAGTTAAAGTCTCAATCATAATATCGAATATCTATATGAGGGATTGATCGACTTACCATCAAAAATTCAAAAGATCAAATACAAAATGTGAGAAGAATTAATACCATAATACCACCTCCGTATAAGGTCTTCAGAAAACTTTCACGTGACCATCACGTCAGAAATTGTTTTTCAAGAGGATAAATTTCTCCGGGCAGTTCAATGTCTTCTCCTGCTTCTTCAGTTCTTCGTCGTAGTAACGAAAAAAAAAATTTTTTTACATTACAACTTTAGAATTCAATTCAATTCTTTTCAATATGATTTTTTCAAGATTTTTTAAGATCTAGCTATTAGAGTCATGTCAATTCGTAGTTTGAAAACAAGTATCCGATTCTTTGTGAATATATACAAGACTGTTTTGAAACCGAAAATAATATTGACTGGTTGCATATTGAAAAATTTACGTATACATTCGGGATGATGTTACAGAAGATTTTGAATTGGATAATTTTGATGATGTAATTTATAAAGGCAATAGCAAAGAAGAATATAATGGAATCGTCAAAAAAAATTACTGTTCGTTGACCACTGAGGTTAATATTACATTTTACTTCCTTAAGTAGTAAGACATGTTCCTATATACAGTATTTTCATAATGTTGCTAGTTAATATATTTTGAAGTATTAAAATAATTTGTTCGTCAGACTCTACCTACTCAAATATCAGGAATAAATGGACAATCTGCTATGATGGTCTCCAGCCTCACTCTAGACATTTCGATGATATTTTCCTTAGGTATTTCAAGTCTTGAAAACTGGAGTGTAAGTTGCAACAACCCATTCCACGCGCATTTAATCTTGATACATAAATTTAGTGACAATGGTTTGCTCTTTTTTTTGACGCTCTTGTTTACATGATAATTCTTGAAACATTTATCTTAACGACGCTTTTTTAAAATTCAATTGATTTCATGATGCAGTTCTATCATAAGAATCCATTGATATAATTCCCAACCCTGAGCAACCAATACTTTCGGAGATTATAATTTGTCTGTTTGAACGAGATTGCCAAAAAGCTCCTGTCCACAGGGCTTGTACCAATTTTTGACAAATATTGTCAATACCAATTGAGCAATTTCCAAAATTGCATTCTCTGTTCAACAAAATACAAGTTTGAACCTTAAGTTTCATTTTAATGTAATCAGCTTCTGTCATAAGAATGTTTGTATTACTCGAATCCATCATAGCAGGACATGTATATACAATCCAAGGAGATCACATGATGGATTGGATTAATACAAAGAATCTTATTACATTAAAAGGAAGCTTAAGGAGTCAACTAGTATTTTGTTGAACAGATAATGCAATTTTGCAAATTGATCAATTGGTATAGTGACCATATTTGGCTGAATTTATTAAAAATGGAGTTGGAACTTGGAAATTTCTATGCAAAGTAAAACTATGTTACTATGTTTTACAAATACCGTCAATGTGACAATTCTCGAATTTCAGAATAGCTATCAACAAAAAATAATTCTGAAGATTTTCGTTAAGTGTCTGACGAAGGAGTATGATATGGACTCAAAAACGTTACGAAATAGTTGTTTCATCATTGATGTTGATTTCGTTATTGTTTGTTAGGCAACATTATTCGATTGATTGCTTATGACAAAATATGACAGAAACAAGTCACAAAATAATTTTTTTTAATCCATAGATATTTCTCAGAGTTTGGGAGGGAAAACCCATAAAGAAACCATTTAATAATGAATAAACCTCCCACAGTATCTCTTAATGATTACAAATTGAAGTCCTTACTTCGTCCATTCAAACAGCGATTCTCACTCACTTGAACTACAACGAACACAAATCTACATATAATTCGATTTTGTTATTCTTTATCGTATCGCTTTAGTGACATCTGATATTGATAAGCGAAATTAAACTGTAGAGCCCTCTACTTATCTTGCCTACTAAAAGCAGGTTAGTGCATGTCTATTCTATTGAATTCCAACGCTTACTGCAAAGCATTATTTATGTTTTTCACGACATCGTATCACGAAATGTCTACAACTGTCTTGTCTACAACTAATAATTCGCGGGAAGTACTTACAAAGAGATTTGAATTTCATATTTTATTGATAAGCATTCATTAAGTAAGGATCATTTTGATATTCCTCAATGGAACATTGAAAATGATTCTGAAGTATCAGGAATGTCTAGTTACGATCATGCGACCTTAGGAGAGAATAACAGTACGTTTTACTTGAATATAGTATTCAATCTTCGCCTATAGTTTTGAATCTTCGCAAATATTCAAACTATTATGGACAAGTGGCATTTGATGTGCAATTTGGCCGCCAGCTTCCATGACAAAACACTCTTCCTGACATATCAGTTATTTCAAAAGACGGTTCTCATAAACCCTTAGGGAATTATAATGGAATTATCTAGAGGAGTGAACGTTGAACTCTGGCTAATATGATATTATGAATTTCTTCAACATGATTGGACGATGGCAATGTGGAGTTGCTCACGACATATGAGAGGTAGTCGGAGTACACTTTGGATTATTATTTTCAATAGTTCACCTTTGGTATGATAGAGCGAAAAAAATTTCGAAAAATCCTCTGTTAACGTTTCGATGAAGATACAGGGTGTGGTTAAAGTAGAGAACAAAATTCATAACTTCGTTTTGAATGTTTTCAACAAAACGTTCGGACATTTTGCACGCATGTCTATAATTTTCGAATTTTTTGGTGAAAATGGTCTCAAACGATTAGGTTCGACTCTCTGATGAAGACTTCGAGGACAAATTTGATTCTCTCTCGCGCCCTTGCCATAATAACTTTGGAATGGAAAGACATACCGACTTGTAATTTCCAGGGTGTTTGTGCATCTGAATACGACGGTTAAGTTCGTTAATGGGCATAATCAGCTCAAAGGTTTCCGATTACTTATTTCGTTTACAAAAAATACAGATCCGATCGAATTTAAACTTGGTAAGTAGTTGTAGAATATCGACACAAAGACGTATGTGAATTCCCGTGAGGATATTTTCACTAGAAAATTTAAAAACACTTGAGTTCAGTATACTGAACTCACCTAAGGCTGCTCGGATCTCCATCAGTATAGATCTGATCCTGTTGGAATCTGGAAATTGTCTGTAAAGTCAGGCTTTCAAAGCTCTCTCAAAATTTAAGAAAAAAAAAGACACGAAAAAGAAATGTTTTTTTCAAAATATTTATATTTCAGAATCTATGCATCAGAATCCGCTGGAATTCCTTACATACTTTCCAGACACCATTTTACAATCGAGTACCGAGTTTCAGATCGCAAATTTTTTCATGAAGTGGCTTTTAAGAATTTTTTCGCGCATGTTCTGGAGAACATCCACAACAAAAACAACATGATTACCTACAACAAGCGATATCATTCCGTCCATTTTGCCGAGGGTGGTCTCAAACGATTGGGTTTGACTCCTTGATGAAGAATTAAGGGTCAAATTCGATTCTGTCCGGCCGGCCGGCCACCTCTCCTACAGTAACTTAAAAACGGTAAAAGAAAGTGAAATTTCCAGGGTAGGTGGCGCGTCCAAATATGAGGAACAAGTTCGTTAATCGGCCCAATGGTTGCCTAGTAATAATTTTGTTTTCAATCAATACAAATCCGATTGAATCGAAACTTGGTTACTAGTTGTAGAATATATATATTTGAAATTCTATGTGCAATTTCGTGTGAATCATATCAGTAGAAAGTTGAAAAAAAAATCATCAAAAAATATTATTCATCTCACGATAATTTTCGAATGAAAAGAGGAAGCGATGCAATTTCCTGGGTAGGTTGCGCATCCAAATGGGACAGTTATGTTCATTGTTGTGTGTAATCAGCCAAAGGGTTTTAGAGTTATACCCATCTGGAATATTGTTTTCTCGTTAACTCAAAAAATGTAGATCCGATTGGATTGAAACTTGTTTAGTAGTTGTGGAATAACGACGATAAGAATTTGTGAAATTTTATGAGGATCGTATTACTAGAAAATTTTTTCAAAAATTGTTAAAAATATTATTTATCCCACGACTACTCGAGAACGGAAATACTTAGCGACGTTAAAAGGCATAATAGGCTGAACGATTTCGGAGTTATATCAATCTGAAATATCATTTTTATTTCCTGAATAAATAAAAAAAACAAGGCCGATTCAATTCATACATGGTAATTAGATCTAGAATGCCGAAGCAAAAATGTTCGTAAGATTTCGTGGAGTTCGTATACCCAGAAAAATTGAAAACAATATAAATTAGGAAGTATTCGTCCGACACCACTGAAATTTTGCGAGAACGTTCAAAACCTAATGCTTAAAACAAATTGTAAGTTTGAACAGGATTGGATCTCTATTGTTGGAGATCCGAGCAGACTTGGTAGAGTTACGATATTTTAAATGGAATTCAAATCTAATACTAATCTAATACGACAAGAGGTTTTATGCTGTATTTTATTTTTCGTGTATTATTAGAAATTTAATGAATTACATTTCCGATAGAATAAATATGACAGAATTAGACATTTTTTATCTTAGACGTTTCTGTAATTACTCAAGTCTTTTATAACGACATACGACTGTTCCCAAGTCGCAGTGGTTAAATTCGGAGCTACTAGAGTGGGTTTCTAAAAAGGGAACCTAGTAAATGGGCTCCAGGTAAATTTAAGTCTCCCAGATACCCCAGCGTAATGTAATAATTCCTAAATTCACCAAAAGAATATGCACGCTAAAAACAAACAATTTATTCCAGTAGCTTACAACTCAGGTCTTTAGCTTCAATAAAGTAAAACTACTGAGAAACCCTGAATAAGGGTGGCGGAAATTGTACGTAGATAATATTATTATTTGATTCAAATACGCGTCGCTTGAGCTCAGGCGCATCCACGTTTCTTATCTATGATCATATATGACTACCACAAATCTTTCCCCAATTTCCGCTTTACAACCACAATAATAATTTATATAATTGATGATAATAAGTTCACGTTATATATATAGCAGGTATAAGATATGTTTCGAGATATGTTTCCTATAACTTGCGTGCTGATTATCCTTATTCCTGAACGTAGTACTGCGTCGATGGTCTCGCAATACTGTCCTCTTTCTCTCTGTGCTCGTAGTCTGCAACCCTCGATTAACTGTCCCACAGCGTTGCTCACTGACCACCTTGTATATACTCGGGATCTGCAACCCTGCGTTGGCTGTCTCACGGCGTTACTTATGGACCACCTTGTATATACTCGAATGCCTCAGTGCTACTCCTCCTGACATAAAGATCCCTCTCTTCTTGACACAAAAAATCGTGCTGGCACAAAAATCGAACTTGCATAAAAACTCGTGCTACCATAAAAACTCGGGCTGCCACAAAAACTCGTGCTGGCACAAAAAACTCCTGATGTTACAAAAACCCTGATGACAGAAAAGAAATCATCAGTGACTTCTCTCGGATAAGAAACAAATGAATTTTCGCAATACATAATAATTTCGGTTATCATAATATTAATCAGACCAATTATTCGTTGTTATGCAACAGTTATAGAATTCGTACATACCCTGATGTTCGGGGTTGTCCTGCACACGTTTGCTTCGAAAGCAAATCTTGTCGTGCCTCCACCAAATAATTCTTCAAGCACACAGCGATGTTCTGGATATAGAAATATAATTACGACCTGGATTGATTCCACTATAAATGACGAGAATAGAACATCTAACACATACCTGTCAAAGTCGCCAAGATCGTTCACGTGTTCAACTCTTAGATTTGCAGAAAGGTCGTTAGATCCTCTTTCGAGACGAGTGCAAGGTACCTGTTATCTTCCCAAATCAAACCAATGTAACCCTCACTCCTAATTCGATTTTCGAAACTATATCCAACTAAGAAGAAATCACCAATTCTTATTAAGTTCCGAAAATACGCCTAACCTACTGGTCCTCCTTCGAGTGTTCACAAAATGGACGACCTCATGTCCCTGACTGGCGCAGACCCTCACAAATTTCAGACTGTCACAATTCAACACTATTGCCAACTTATTCGGTTCTTCGAATACAACAATTATTATTTAGCGTCGATTGGCACCACTGAGATCCAACCTCAAATTCGACGTCAACACAAACGACAACCTTATCGTAAACAAAACATAAACAAACCCTTGCCTGAGTTAAAAAGAAACGTTACACTTTAAAATGGTACGAAACGAATTTTATGAAATATAATAAAAGCTGCGAGAAACGATCTATATCGATGGAAGATTCGATTAAGAGTGTCCAATAGAGGTGAATGGACAAAAGAATATAAGCGCAAAAGCTCCTGACTTCACGTCAGGGATTGAACCAATTTTTTATCTGATATTTTTGGTATACTCCATTCACTTTTATAAAGGCTCCCGGTTGGCCATGAAATTTTGACACATTTCATCGTGTATACTTTGAAAATGTTAGGTTATGCTCATTTAACTGTCAGATAACTACGCAGCGTTGTCCTCTCTACATAGAAGTCTTAGTAATTACGTATTTTTCACAATGTGAATTTTCTTGGGAAAAATAATGAATTTGAGAAGATATTATGTGAATTCCACAATTCCAAAGATCTGGCGTCTGTTGAAGAACATTTTTTTATCTGTTGTTTCTATGGAAATATTTCGCGTATATATACTGATGGGAAGATTCAGTTATGCTATTTTCTTGCACGGAAATCAAGAATTAAGTGTTGAAAGAATAAAAGTACCTGAATACCCGACAGGAAAACTTCTAAACGAACAGACGTACCTATGGAATTCCCCACTTTTCTAAATTCTGAAGAAATAAGCCTACAGAAAACATTTAAATACCTTGTTGCAGAACTTGCAATACACCAGTTTCAGAATGTTGTAGTACTACGAAACCCGAGTCATTGTTAGAACTTAATAAAATATTGTGATAGGATAGGAAACTAAGTAATTTCATTCGAGAGTTCAAGATGTGCTAAAACAGAATGAAGCTTTCCTATTGAAGATTTCAGTTCCGTATATCACTTCCTGATACTTTGTCTCGGCTTCTTCAAAACTGCTTTCGGCATTTTCAATTTCAAGGCTAGAGTTCTTCATTATTCAAATATAATGATTTGTGATAATATCTTGTCTAAGATGGAACATTATGTTGATTGTTGAGAGTAGAAATTGGCAACGTCTCAGAGAATTGTTTTGAAATTGACGATATTTCAGAAGTGCCAACCTGCCTTAGTTTTAGTTAAAAAACGTGATAGACCTAAATTATGGCCAACCGGGAGACTTTGTAAAATGAATGGAGTATAGGTATGTATAATATAATGAAAGTAGTGATTTTTAAAATATTATTTTTTGGGCGCATGTTCTAGGGGAACATCGTCCTATCATTTCGTCCAAATGTCTGTAATTTTCGAATTTCGAGCTGAAAATTGGCTAATAGACTAATTCGGACTCCCTGATCACGAATCCGGTGTCAGATTTTTGGGTGCCGTCCGGCCGGCCGGCCGGCCTTCCGGCCGTAGGCACGATAACAGGAGCACCGAAGGTCCTATCGACTTCAAAATCTCAGGGTAGGTTTTCGATCAAAATGCGACGGTTAAGTTCGTTAACGGGCAAAATCGGCCGGACGGTTTAGAAGTTATAGACATTTCAAATTTTGAGGTTATTTCCCTGATATTTCAGGAACTAAAGAAGATGTTGAATCGAAACTTGGTAGTCAGTTCGAGGATATAAACGCGCAACTTTTGGCAAAATTCTGTTATGATCGAAATGTTGGTAATTTTTAAAAAAATTTTTCTTTTAATTTTTTCGAAAAAAAAATTTTTTTTTCGTGAACTATTCATCAGATTGCAACAAAAACTTGTACTAACGTCAATTGTAGTATTTTGCAACATTGTGCAAAATTTTGGCTCTATACGATTTCAATTTCTGGAGATATAAGACAAAATGTGTCAAATTTCCTGGGTCTCTCTCAGTATTTTCATCGATTATTATATAATAATCAATAATATTAAGGTATTCAACATGATACTGATTTTTTTCTTTACTGGTCAGTACGGGCCACAAGGAAGATGAACATGCGCCCAATAGCTCCTGTCCACAGGGCTTGAACCAATTTTTTTGTATGTAAAAGAGTATATATTTTTGACGAGTATAAATATTTGAAATTTGTAAAACATGACTAAAGATTATGATTATGATTCATCCTTGAAGGTCCTTGAAGGGTTCATCTGGAACAGTCGAGCCATAGAAACGAGATGAAATCGTGCGTGTCAGCTATCTTCATTAGGGTTGGGCGTGCGGACACCGGCCACTGCCACGCTATCATTTTCGCTCCGGGCGGTCCGTCGCCGATTACGCACCGGAGTCCGTAACGTCCGCCTCAGCCTCCTCTGTTGCTCCAGACTCCGGGCATAGGCCGCTTCTTCCCACGAAGACGACGTCAATTGAATTATCACGAACTACCTTGCCTACTCGCCTTCGTCGTGGAAATGAACTGTCGATCCCTTGTAATTTGGCACAATTTAGAGTTTGCTGCAATGCGAACTTGCTGGTGGGTGGAGCTCTCAGACGATCCAAGGAAATATCTGAAAGAAAGTAGTGGTGTATTTAAGATTTTCGATGTACCTACTTGAGTGTTGGAATTTGACCGATGGTGCGAAATAAACTAAATAAACTGCTCCACAAGAGTTAGGGATATATATTAAGTTTTTCTGAGGGGCGTAAAATTTTCAAAGACAATATAAAAAACATGATCAACTGCCAATAAAAACTTATTAATTCGATGTGAATGCATATTTGCACCATCTGGTCGTCTTTTTTCTTGAGTTTGGCAGTTTTTCACATTATTCGTAAGATTTAGCATTTTAATATGCAGTTAATTTATTGTCAGTCTCTTAGCGATATCGAACTTAGTAAATTTCACGAGCTTCTTAAGATGCCAAGACGTAAATTAACAAACGTCGAGGCTACTAGGGCTATCGGTATGCTACAGGGTGGCCTCACTCAAGTCGCTGTGGCAGGAAAATTTCAAGTATCGCAAAGTGTAATATCGCGACTCTGGAATAGGTTCAATGAGACAGGTTCGGTGCAGGAAAGACATAGGGTTGGTGGACCAAGAAAAACAACACCCGCAGAAGACGGTTTTGTCACCATTTCGGCGAGGAGACATCCTCTTTCTTCATGTAGGATGCTGAGAAATCTACTTCTAAATGCCAATGGTCCTGAAATTTCCATTGAAACCATCCGACGTCGTTTTGGGGAGATTAACCTGGCTTCTAGGCGTCCATTGAGGGATGTTCCGTTAACACGTGAGAATAAACTACAAAGATTAGAGTGGGCCAGGCAGCATGTTAATCTGAACGTCCAATGGCGTGGTGTACTTTTCACAGATGAATCCAGATAGGTCGATTTTCAGATTCTCGAAGAATAAGGGTATGGACTATGCCACCTATACCCCGAAATCGCCATCATGTGCAAGAGGTTCATCCATTTCGAGGAGGCTCTGTTATGGTATGGGCTGGGATATGTTACAACGGGACCTTCACATTTTTCCAGGCAATATGACTGCTTTATATTATAGGGAACATGTCATTGGCAACGTAGTGCCAAATTTTCATGCTGCCATTGGTGAAGCTTTCCAATTTCTTGATGAAAACGCAAGACCACATCGTGCATCAATAGTAGAAAATGCGCGAGACAAGCATGGTATTCCACATTTACCAATACCTCCGCATTCGCCAGACTTAAACTGCATAGAACATGCATGAGATACAAGCTACCAAGAAGACTAGATGATCACCAACCTCCACCAGAAACATTGAATGACCTCAAAGCACTTCGGCCTCGTTTATGGAATGAAATTCCTCAAGATATGCTCAACACCCTCGTTGACAGTATGCAACTAAGATGCCAGGCGGTCATTGATGCCCGTGGTGGCCATACCTTATATTGAAGGCATAAAAAGACAAAAAAAACAATAAAATGTCCGGAAATAAAAGTCATTAAATTTGACCCTATCTGTTAATCACTCTGTATATGTTGCAGACCAACAAAATTACGCGTGAATTTATAGTTTTGAACCTAAAACTATATTAAATTACGTTTTCAGCGCAAACAAAGGTTTCAGAATGTCAGTTCTTTCAGTTGAAATGATTATCCCTAACTCTTGTGGAGCAGTTTATACAAACGGCTTCTGACTGCTTTCTGGAATTGGGCTTCACACGAGAGCGAGATTTTTCTCGTCTCGTCTCGGAAAAGCGAGACGAGACGTTTTGAAAAATATTATAGGCGATACCGAGACCACATACAGAGCAACCCGAGAGTCTCGTTTTTGGCCTCGTCGAATTTGTTTTATGAAGTTTTTATTCGAAAAATTAAGAAAAGGTCTACATAGCGATCAATATATTTTATAATATATCAACTCTTGTGACTATCTGTAGAATATTTTGTGTGAATTAAAATCATTTCTTCACATTTTTATTTCAACTTGTTAACTGTTATCATAAATATCTATCTTTGCAAATTTTTATATTTTAAGTTTGAATTTATTCTTCTCACTATCGATTTTTTACTCTCAGTTGAATATATGTGACTAGACTTTTTTCAACACCCACAGAAAACAATTGAATATGAAAAGTTTCTACTATAATTACCAATATATTTTGTCTTTATTTAAACATCGATCGTTCTAAAAATACACGAAGACCTTGAGTTAATTGAGATTATTTTTCCAGAAAAATTAGAAATCGCAACCATAAAAACTGAGGCCATTCGGAATTCAATACTTAACGGACAACTGTTATTGCCCCTAAATTCCAATGCTTTTAAAATTTCGTCTCTATTTGAGCATCTGGATAAATTTATTGTTTTTTATTGTGCCTCTTGTAGTGAAGATGTCAATAATTATTGTATAAATCTGTAGAAGTACATATAATAAAACTGATAAAGAAATGAAAAATGAAGCTATTCAAAGTTTCGAGAAGTATTATGAGGAATACGCCAAGAACACCCTCAATGATCTACCCACTGGGAAGGTATTCTTTGAAAACTATACATATTTGTCCGATTCTATAAAAAAATGTATCGACATCGGTAGCCTCTTTAAAATATCAACAAAACCTTCAAAACGTTGGAAAGTTGAGTTTGAAGAACATTTGCTGTTAGAAAGGATGGCCGATGATTAGCAGGTATTATCATGGCAAAAAAACGTACACCATTGAAAGATGATGTGATGCAAGCGTGATTATATTTGATTTCTTGCTCATCCAGTAATTCAAAAATTGGTTCAATCCCTGTGGATAGAAGCTTTCTGGCGCTCTTGTTCAAACAGACAAATTATATCTCCGAAAGTATTGGTTTCTCAGAGTTGAGAATTATATCAATGTATTATTATGATAGAACTGCATCATAAAGGAAATTCAATTCAAAATAGTTTATTTATCAAGATTAAATGAGTAATCTGAGAATGAGAACTGCACCATGGAAGAAAGCAAATTAAGATAGCTGAAATGAATTTGACTCTCTCTTATAGAACAAGATGACATGTACGAGTATGAACACAGATAATATAATAATTTATAGATAGAATAATTATAACTTTCTGTGAAAACATAGAAGTACGATTTATTATTGAAAATTCGAAAAATCAAATCTCCGAAAGTAATAGCTTGTTGGAGTTGAAAATTATATCAATGGATTTCTATGGTGAAACTGATGCATCTTAAATAAAAATTGAATTTGAAATTTGTTACTCAAAAAAAATTTTTTTTTTCGTTACTTCGAAACCCTCTAGCTTATTTTGCCCAATAACAAATTCAACTTAGATATTCATATCCCTAACCTAGTGATGTATTATCTATATATAATTTATCCCAACTTTTGTGGGAGGTTGATTCTGCTGGTGATGTTAACGAGCCTACAAAAATCTTCCTTCATATTGGCAACGGTATCAACATCTCCCACAACGCATGTAATTTAATCAAATAGCCCTCTAGGCTATCATTACCATACACTGCCCGTGACATGATGTCGGACACATAAATAAATTTGTTCACGTTCAACAACAAACTGTACACATTCCCACAAATAGTCTAATGATAGCTTAGGAATTACCGCGATATAATAAACTTTTGAAACCTATTACTTGCAACATTGACTATGTTGATAAGAATAGAGTGATTCCTTCATAAAAGAATGAACATATAATACCTAATAGTTCTTTGTGGATTCTGATTTATTTCTTAGTCACTCCGTATAGAAACTGCGAATTAATTCATCATTTTATCTATTTCCAAGAAGAATCTCAAGAGAGGACAAATATTTTTGCTCAATAACTATTTGATATCTATCATTAAATTGATTACATCATGATAACATACATCTTTAGAACTACTCAAAACAACTTTTTTTGGGTAACCGAATGTTTGATTCACAGAATGGGCTTCCGGCGTCGGTTGTTGACAGTGCATCGACAAATTCCTTCAAAAATAGCATAGCAGATTTTTTTTGCTGGTTATTTAGAACGCGCCATGGAGTTTTCAGTGGTTTTTTTGGCACTCTTTCTCTTCGGAGCAGAGTGCTTATCAATTTTTCTAAATGTCTGTAATTTTCGAATTTTGAATAAAAATATGGTCTCAAACGATTTGGTTCGACTCAGAGTCCGGCTGGCCGTAGGCACATTAACTCTCGAACGGAATGAGCTATAGACAGTTGAAATTTTCAGAGTACGTTTGGGAGATAAATATCTCAGTTAAGTTTGTTATTGGGTAAAATCAGCTTAAGGGTAGTTCTCACGAAATGTTCCACTTTGGTGTTCATGACAGTTTTCTGCTACATAAAACTGGTTTAATCGTTTAATTCTCTATATTATATCCTTTTGAAATGTAACAATCACTATAAAGAATAAAAAATTGCAATATTTCAAAAGTTTTAATTTTCAACGCTAGTTTTCTTCCCAGAAAAATTGAAAACCTCACCTCCGTGACTGTTCCTCTTAGTTATCGCATTGTCCTAAACTTAAAATTATAGCATTAATGGAATTCTGGCACAGCGTATTTCTAGTTCATTATCCACAAATAACTAAGTAATGTTGACATGATAAAATCTCAATAAAAAAATTATCGGTGTTCGAATTATACTTATATTAGTCGATGTTCCTGCATTATCTATCACCTCCGTGAAGCGACATTGTAATTTGACTCTTTAATCGCAAGATGACGGTATCGTCATCGTGGACCGCCTGGAATATCGGTTGATGCGCAGGTAATACTGACCACTTGAGATTTGAACTTCAAAGTGTAACTTATTGGTTAAATTCTTACCCAAGTGATAAAGACGTGTATGGGAAATTTGGGATTCTCACCTCCGTGAAGATGAATTGTAAGGTAGGAGATTATTTTATTCAATTATTTGTTATCTGAATATACTTAATTACGAAAGTTATTTAATGAGTTAAAATATTGTTTTGAAGCCTTTTTCTTTAAATGAGATATTCTATAAAAAAGTAAAATTTCTCACCTCCGTGAATCTCACCTCCGTGAATATAGTAATTCACGGAGGTGAGGTAGTCTTCACGGATGTGATAATAATATTCTGTTCCTCCTTTCAGGACATGAATTCTAACATCATTAAAAAAAAATAAGAAAAAAGGTACTGCATCTCATGAAGAACAGAAGAAAAAACAACGAAAATCTATGAGAAGACTTCATGAAGCCCGAAAAAATGATCCTGAATTATACGAAGAAGAAAAACGTAAAGAACGAGGGCTATTATAAAAGAAAAAAGGAAGGAAAAATTAAAAATATTCTGGATATGTCCGAAAGAGAAAAATTGGTTCAAGCACTGACGTGAAGTCAGGAGCTTTTGCGCGTATGTTCTATTGTCCATCCTCCTGTATTGGACATTCTCTTAATCGAATTTACCATGGTGAATTCTATTGTCTGTTCTCCTGTTTGAGACACTCTTAATCGAATGTACCATGGTGAATTCGATTAAGGCTGTCCAATACAGGAGAATAGACAATAGAATTCACCATGGTAAATTCGATTAAAAGTGTCCAATACAGGAGAATGGACAATAGAACATACGCGCAAAAGCTCCTGACTTCACGTCAGTGCTTGAACCAATTTGTTTATATTAAGGATATATGAATTTTTTTTTTCATTTAAAATTTAACATTATTTCATTTCCGTGAATTTTGTCTCACATCCGTGAATGCCGGTTTCATGAAAATCTCATTATTTCACAAAATACCAACGAAAGTGTGTAACCTTAGGCATAAGATTAATAAGAATTAATTTCTGGTTTAGGATATCTAAAAATAAATTCGATTATTGTTAATTTATTTTTTCTTAAACTAAAATGCGAAAGGGGAACATTTGGTGGGAATTACCCTTAATGGTTTCGGAGCAACGAAAAAAAAATGTTTGTGTTAATTTCGAATTTAATTTTGTTTAAGATGCAGTTTCATCATAGGAATTCATGGATATCATTTTCAACTCTAACAAGCTGATACTTTCGGAGATATGATTTTTCAAAATTTCAATAATAAATTTGAATCTATGAACTCACAGAATGCTGTAATCGAAAACTAGTGACCTTGTTTGAATCTATGAATTTAATGATCTATGTTCATAGATGTCATCTTATTTTTCAGTTCTATTCCTCATGATATAAAATAGCTCCTGTTCTAGAAAACGAAGTATGATTGAATGCAAAATGACCAATGGAATATCCTCAGCTGTCGTAGAATTATGAAGATTATAGGATATTATAATTTTTGGTTGATAATATAATCCCATTGGATGATGATGGAAATATATACTTTGATAAGTTAAATAAATTGGGCTCAGAATATCTTCAGTAAAAACAAACTGAAATATTGGCTAATTTTCAATAATTGATATAATATAATATTCAGAGTAGATTGGAGGAATGCATATCTCGGGGTAGAACCGTTGTTGGGTAGAATCGGCTGGTGGTTTCGGATTAATAATCTTTGGCTCTCTTGTTTTTCTTTTTAATGACAATATTTTGAATTAAATTTCCTTTATGATGCAGTTCTATCATATGAATCCATTGATATCATTCCCAACTCTGAGAAAGCAAACTATGATTCGTCAAAGTTGGAACAAAAGCCCCTGTTCTCAGGACTTACCCACTTATTTTCTATTCTGTTTGATTTGTGAACTGATGAACTGTCTGTGCATTGATTCATGTTGCCATTTTTCTATTTCTTTTAGATTTTATAGGTATAAGTTTCTACTCTACTCCTGAATAATATAAAATTTCATTTTATTTCCTTTTCTGAATATTCACTTCTTGCATTATTGTCTTCCATTTTTGTATCCTGATATTTATTCTCGAGGCTTCCATGAACGTCTCGACAATAACTTCATAGCAAAAAGCAAATATTTACACCTACAGTCCAATTAAAGCTGTCTGGAACAGTTCAATAAATTAAATTAATAGAGCAACTTGTACCTGCTATTAAATTTTGAATCATTAGGTATATGTCCTATTCAATTAGAGCGTGACAAATTGGGTAACATATATGCATGAACAAATACCAATAAAATACCCGCTTCCTTGCAAACTAATGAAAACTCGTACATCATGTGTGTATGTGTGTCTGTAACTAAACTCGTATTTCAGATATAAAAATCCGAACTTATTATTTTTTCATTAAACGAATTCAGTTTCTATTCCAATTTAGCCGGATGTCTCGAATGCCAGGATATGGAAAAAGTATATATTCTTCTTTGCTTCAACGATATCCTATCCAATAGAATACTGCTTAATTAACAAGCACCTGTTGATCTTGACCACTGGTTCAATGCATGCTCGTATCAGCGTACACAGCACATTGTACAGTGTACACAATATCGTCCCTCAGCTAACAACACAGCATAAGTCATTTTTAGCAACTTTACACTAAGAGAAATCCAAATTTTTTTATTAACAAATCCCTTATTCGTAGTTTATTCACAGTTATAACGGAAAATTTATGTTTGATATATTCATTAATTGATAAGTTATGTTTTCAGAAACATGCATTCATAGAGAACAAAATATTTATTCACTAGGTATTTAATAATATTTAATATGTATTGGTATTATGTATTTTATATTAACTAATATTATCATCAAATATAAGACATATTCATCGGAAACAAACTTTCAATGGGTAATTAACGAACATATGCTTTTTGTTGGTAAACTATTATCAAACTCATTATTTATTCACTCAAAATATACGCTTTACTGACAGTGAACAAACTGCATTTGACTTGTTTGAATATATCTTGTTTCTCTTTGGATCCAATAGATGAATAGCATTCTGTCATATGCTTAAAATCTCTATCACAATTGGCAAGACGTGTGGATGAGCAAACACGAAGTTCAGCTTCTTCCTTTTCAGTTCCTATCCTATGTCCAGTTTGGTAGATGGTTTGTTTTAAGGTCTCGTTTATTTGTGAAACTGTGAAACAAAAAGGACTATCCTGGGAAATAAAAAAGGATGATTCCATGAAATTGAAGCTGAAAAAAATTGGTTCAAGCCCTGTGGACAGGAGCTATTGGGCGCATGTTCATCTTCCTTGTGGCCCGTACTGACCAGTAAAGAAAAAAAGCAGTATCATGTTGAATACCTTAATATTATTCTGGAACACAAATTTTCCATTACAATAATCTTCATCTAGCTTCTATATAGTATCAATTCCTGTTGAACGTGATCATAATAAGTGTTTTCCATATAATAAAATGTGTTTGAACTTGGTATGTAGGAAATCTGACATCAATTATTGGAATTAATTGATTTGACAAACAGCCGTCAAATGAGGTAAATAGATTTTTGTGACGATTTTCTGTGACCATAGAACGTCAAAACACGCTGGAATGTGAATTTTAAGCAATATCTTCTGGAATTGAGATCGTATCGAACTGAAATTTTGCACACTCGTGTAGAATGCTTGATTTAACGTCGGTACAAATTTTTTTATTAAAAAATTTTCCAACTGCCCGATCCCAACAATACTTAGATAATATTATATCCATAAATTAAGCATTTCATTATTGCATTTCTTGAAATAGGTACCTTTTCAAGTCGATCAACATCGTCCTTCTTTCGACGTCTAAACTATGACTTGATTCTTTATGTTTATGTCTTTGAATTTGTTTTCGGTGGAATTCAAAGAGTTCATAGAATAATCGATGAAAATACTGAGAGAGACCCAGGAAATTTGACACATTTTGTCTTATATCTCCAGAAATTGAAATCGTATAGAGCCAAAATTTTGCACAATGTTGCAAAATACTACAATTGACGTTAGTACAAGTTTTTGTTGCAATCTGATGAATAGTTCACGAAAAAAAAATTTTTTTTTCGAAAAAATTAAAAGAAATATTTTTTCAAAAATTACCAACATTTCGATCATAACAGAATTTTGCTAAAAGTTGCGCGTTTATATCCTCGAACTGACTACCAAGTTTCGATTCAACGTCTTCTTTAGTTCCTGAAATATCAGGGAAATGACCTCAAAATTTGAAATGTCTATAACTTCTAAACCGTCCGGCCGATTTTGCCCGTTAACGAACTTAGCCGTCGCATTTTGATCAGAAACCTACCCTGAAAGTTTGAAGTCGATAGGACCTTCGGTGCTCCTGTTATCGTGCCTACGGCCGGAAGGCCGGCCGGCCGGCCGGCCGGACGGCACCCAAAAATCTGACACCGGATTCGTGATCAGGGAGTCCGAATTAGTCTATTAGCCAATTTTCAGCTCGAAATTCGAAAATTACAGACATTTGGACGAAATGATAGGACGATGTTCCCCTAGAACATGCGCCCAAAAAGTGTGCTGGTACACTTTGTGCCCTGCAGTATTTGAAGGTAAGCAATCATTTCGATTGAGAATTCTCAAATTGTAATAGTTGCATATAAATAATTCACCGATTTGACAGTCTTTCCAATGTCGTTGGCCGTTGTTAATTCGAATTACTGTTGCCATATTCTCAAAATTGTTAACAGTAGAATAGATCAAATCCAATATCCACATATAGTAGAATAGTATATGCTCTGTTGAAAACGAAGATCTGGCAATGGTCCGAAAGTGAATGCTTTGCAGGATGCAGCAACTCTATTTATGTACTCCTAATGCTTTCTTATATTTTTTGCAGTCAATGGAATAGATAATTCTCATCTGAGAGTTATATTCAAAAGTCCAGAGGATTTTACGGATCTAGTTGCCAGTAAGATATATTGAATATAAATAATATCATTATTAATTACTGAATTCAAATATTATTTTTATTGAACATGTTTGAATATAAACAATATTTATTAATGATTATCACATGAAAACATAAAATGCATAAAAGAAAACTTAATACTTACCAGCTTTATAAATATTTACTAAGTGAATTTTGATATTAAACAAAATATTCAACATTAATGCTGCTAATTAATTATTATTCGATATTATATTAACATTCAGCTATATTTATTTCAATGAAATGAATATCTCTTAAGCGATATTGAATCAAATTATTTATGAATTAATGTTGTATCATATTAAGTGATGATCATTTGTAAGAATTTGAATAAATTCTATATTTAAATGGAAAAAGTCTTTTTTCCCCGTATTTCTGGGGAACATCATTTTGCCCGAATGTCTGTAATTTTCGACTTTTTCGCCGAAAATGGTCTCAAGCGATAGGGTTCGACTTCCTGCTGATCAAGAATTCGAGGTCAAATTTAAGTCTGTCCGGCCGGCCGGCGGTCCGTTGCCACGATAACTTTAGAACGAAAAGAGATAGCGACTTGAAATTTTCAGGGTAGGTGGCACATCCCAATACGACGGACAAGTTCGTTAATGGGCATAATCGGCCCAATAGTTTCCGCGTAATAATTTTGTTTTCAACCAATACAAGTCCGATCAAATTGAAACTTGGTGAGTAGTTTTAGAATCCAAAACTGAGCACGCTTATAAAATTTTGTGTGAATCGGATCACTAGAAAATTTAAAAAAAATATTATTTATGTCACCATAACCTGAGAACGGAAGGAGATAGCGACTTGAAATTTTCGGGTAAGGTTGTGCATCTGAATGGGATATTTGAGTTTGTCTATAGGTATAATCGGCCAAACGGTGTTGGAGTTATACCCATCTGAAATTTGGTTCGAAAATGAACAGTGATGTTTCTGCAGTGGCTTAAGGTCCCATTTGAATACATATACATTCTCTGTTATACAACAGGGCTGTGTCTGTGGTGTAATCTTTATACAAATTGCACTGCCGTGATAAAAATGATATGACCACAGACAGACCTGACATTTCTGATAAATTATATCGTCATGAAATTTATTCAACTCACATCAAATTTCAAAAACCGTGGATAACTTAGTTGTCCGAGTGTAATCAAGTAGACTAGTACACTGCAACCGTTGTTCGATAATTTTACAATATCTCCAGCAATATAGTTTTTGCATTCGAGTTTAAATCTAGAACTTTACTGTAAAATTAGGAATTGAAGGCTCCTGCAGAATCTCAAAGTTATCGGACAGATAGTTTGTGATATACAGAATATTTTTTGGGGCATATCAAGTTATCATTCTGCCCAAATGTCTGTAATTTTCGAATTTTTTACCGAAAATGGAACCAAATGCTTGGGTTCGAATCCCTGATTCCAAGGTCACATTTGATTCTGTCCGGCCGGCCATCCGGCTGGACAAGATAACTTGAGAACGGAAAGAGGTAGCGACTTGAAATTTTTAGGTAGGTGGCACATTCCAATACGAGGACAAATTCGTTAATGGGCATAATCGGACCAATGGTTTCCGAGTAATAATTTTGCTTTCAACCAATAAAAATCCGATTGAATTGAAACTTGTTGAGCGGTTGTAAAATAAAAACCTAAGGACGTTTGTGAAATTTTGTGCGAATCATATCACTAGAAAATTATTGAAAAATATTATTTATGTCACGATAACCTGAGAACGGCAACAGATAGCGACTTGAAATTTTCAGGTTAGGTTGTACATCTGAATGCGACATTTGAGTGTTTTTATAGGTATAATTTGCCAAACGGTTTTGAAGTTATACTCATCTGAAATTTGGTTGTTATTTCCTCAATAACTCGAAAATACAAAACCGATCCAATTCAAACATGGTTATTGGTTGAAGTATGCCAACGCGAAAATTCTTGCGAAATTTCGTGATGATCGTATCACTAAAACAAACTTAAAAAAATCATTGAAAATCTTTGAAAAAAATTCTGTATATCAGAAACTATTCTTCCGACATCGCTGAAATTTTGCGGGAGCCTTCAGAACCTAATTTTACTGCCAAGTTCTAAGTTTGAACACGTTCTGATGTATATTGTTGGAGATCCGAGCAGCCTTGTGTGAGTTCAGTAGCTAGATGGGGGACCGCCTCGATAAATTTCGAACGAAAGGAGATAGGGACTTCCAATTTTCAGGGTAGGTTGCGCATCCGAATAGGAGGGTTGAGTTCGTTTTTGGGAATAATCGGTCCAACAGTTTCGGAATTATACTCACCTGGAATACTATTTCCTCGATAACTCAAAAATATATACTCGATCGAATTGAAGCTTGGTAACTATGTAGTTGTAGAATATCGACCTAAGCCGTGTTTTAAATTTTGTGAGAACCATACCGCTAGAAAATAAAAAAAAAATTACGAAAAAAAAATGGTTCAAGCACTGACGTGAAGTCAGGAGCTTTTGCGCTTATGTTCTATTGTCCAATGAAGGAGAATTCACAATAGAACATACGCGCAAAGCTCCTGAATTCTCGTCAATGCTTGAATAATTTTTTTTTCTTTTTTTGCGATCCTCACAAATTTTCATATCAGTATTTTTTCAACTAACTACCGTGTTTCAATTCGATCAGATCAATATTTTTCGAGTAATTGGAAAAAGTAAATTTCAGATGACTACAATTCCGGAACTACTCGACGGATTTTGGCCATCAACGAACTTAACCAGTCCATTCTGACTCCAAACTTACTCTGAAAATTTTAACCCATTGCGTTCGAGCTTAATCGTATACAGAAGGCCGAACAGATTCAAGTTCGACCTCTGATTCTTCCTCAGTGAGTCGAAACTAATACACTGCTCAACAATTGATAGGGATCACTTACTTTTTCTAAATTTATTTCTGAATTATTCGCTCCAAGATTATAAATTTAGTCAGATATCAGAGTATTTTCAGTTGATAATATGGTTCACTTGAGAAAAGAATGAAAAAATGGAAAGTTGGAGAGAAAAAAAGACTTTATTAGGAACACTCAAAATTCTGTGTTTGAATAACACAAAAATTTTATGATGACACCACAAGAAGGCTGAAGTTTCGGTTAAGCTAGTACCTAGTTGGCCCCCCACGAGCTCGTCTCAAGCATTCTACCCTACGAGGCATACTTTCAATCAAACGATTTATAAAATTTTGGGGCAAATTCGTCCAAATATCCCGTAAAGCGTTAGAAAGGTCCTCCAGGTTATTGATCGGTTGTTCTAAGGTTGACAATGGTCTAGACATCTCAGACCAGACATGTTCGATGCAATTCATGTCTGGAGAGCGAGCTGGCCAGTCCATCCTATCAATAGCATGAGTTTCTAGCGCTTCATTAACCAGACGACTACGGTGTGGACGGGCATTATCGTCAATTAAAATGAAATTCTCGCCCAAGGCAGCCACAAACGGAACAATTATGGGTTCAAAAATCATATCGTGATATCTCTGGCTGCTCATTGTGGTGTTCTGCAGAACAACCAACTCTGTGCGTTGGTTCAAACAAATGCCTCCCCATACACATATAGAACCTCCGCCAAAAGCTGTTGTGGGCACCATAAACTGTTCTGCATACCTTCGACCTCTTTCCCTCCAAGCAAGAATACGTCCATCGGAGTTTACCAAACGAAATCTAGACTCATCCGTAAATAAACATCGGCTCCAATCTTCAACTGTCCAATTGCGGTGCTCCTCAGCCCATTGCCGTCGATGAACCCGGTGTTCCCTATTCAAACGGGGATGTTGTACCCTCCTACGTGCTCTCAAACCACGAACATGTAGTCGTCGTCTTACAGTCTGGTTCGAAATTAGAACTCCTGTTGCAACTCTCAGTGATCTATTGAGCCGCGACGCCGGGTAAGTGGGATTTCTCCTAGCATTGAGGACCAAAAGACGATCTTGGGCAGCTGTTGTACTGCGCTGCCGACCTCCCCCATGAACATAAGCTACTGAGTCGTTTTGGATGAACCTATTCCAAGCCCGACTCACGACACTTTGCGAAACATTCAACCGCCGGGACACTTCTCGCTGGGACAAACCTTCCTGTATCCACCGTATGATTTGGTCCAGTTGCACAGGAGCCAAACGTCTTCTCGGCATGACTGATAAGCTAATATTGTTCTCATTTCTTCAATTATTGTCACCTTATGTGTTTGAACGAGAGAAAAAAAACAGATTTAATAACAAATACCACATTGCTTTTCACTCCACATGTAACAGCCTACAGATAATAATCGATTTTGTGAACAAGAGCCGATGAAGTGAGGAAAAATTTGATATAATCAACTCAAAACATCTTAATTTTTCCTTAGAGAACATATAATGTACAGATATTCACGAGATAACTTGAAAAAAATACAAATGAAGAGAAGTTCATAAGTGATCCCTAGCAATTGTTGATCAGTGTAGTTTGATAGTATTCTCGGCCAAAAAATCGAAAATAACAAACATTTGTACGAGTTGATAGGCACTCGGTTAATCTAATCATCGCGCCAAAATGTTTTTCGTTTGAATAGAGGAATTTATAGTTAAAATTAATGTAAAACTTGAAGACGCGCCCTGCAAAGAGATATTACCACTAAAATAAGACTACCGATGATTGAGTTGATATGTTTCTCGAACTTCCACCTTCCCACAGTCTCATTAGTTGTAACCGTAATCGGTAATAACATTTAATTAATGCCATTGGTTCTGATCATAAACTTGACAAATTTACAGAACCGTTATCCCGCTCGATTTGAAATCATACGACGAATTGCTCTTTCGAACAAATAAATTGCGTCCCGATATAATAGCCAGGTATTTTTTCCAGACTTTAATTAATCGATCAATCGATTTCTCGAACATGATACATATATAATGTAGATTATTTTTTTAACGTAACTCAGAATTACGAATCCAATAAATCTTGAGAGAGGAAAGGAATTTTTAATAGCTAGATACTTATGAAGTAATTATCAGTAATGATTCGTTGCGTATTCATAGCGAAGAAAAATGGAGCTATTAATTTAATTTAATCTATAACAGTAGTTCAAGAATGTCAAGAGGAATTAGATCATTTACACAGATTTCACCCCCGATTTCTTATAAGAAGTCCATTAAAGTAAATGGTTTTGTGGACAAAGAAGATCGTGTTGGTTGCTAGGGCTTTATAGCTTAGATATAACGGAAATTTCTGGATATGCCTTCTAGCTAGGAATTATTTGTTCTATCCATTTCCCGAAGAAAACTAGGGGCTTACAATTAAAATAAAGTTTATTTATCAAGATTGAATGAACAATCTGCAAATGCTTTAATGCTTCGAAAAGTGTAATTTGAAAAAAAACAACCTTCTATTTCTCTATGAGATGACAATCACAGAACACCAATATATGACAATGATGACACACAGAATATATACCTTACCTAGGGTATATTCTGTGTGATGACATGTATGAACACAGATCATCACATTCATAGCTACGGACGATTATTATTGATTACAGCATTCTGTGAAATCATAGACTTATGATTGGATATTTTGAATTTGAAAAATCATAAATCCGAAAATATTAGCTCGTTAGAGTTGGAAATGATATCAATGGATTTTTATGATGAAATTGCATCATAAAAAAAATTCAATTTGAAATTTGTAATGCCAAAATAAATATTTTTTTTGTTATTGAAAGGTTATTTTCCTTTAATGATTACTTATTTTTTTTGTTACTCCGAAATTATCAGATCCGATTTTGCCCAATAAAATGAACTTAACAGAGATATTTATCTCCCAAACCTACTCTGAAAATTTCAACTATACAGCTCATTCCGTTCGATAGTTATCGTGTCTACGGCCGGCCGGACAGAATCGACTTTGACCACGGATTCTTGATCATTGAGTCGAACCAAAAGGTTTGAGACCATTTTCATCCAAAAATTCTAAAGTTAACGGAAAATGATAGAAAAATAATAATTACGTGAGAATGTTCTTTAAAAAGTGGGAAAGTCCTGTGTACAGGAGCTTTGGCACCCTATTCAAATTTATGCCCATCCAGGTATTGAAGTCACCCAAAGCTACTTAGCTCCAGGAAAAAAAATAATACGTCCAAGGCTTCAAATCCGATAGTAAAAACAAGCGTCCAAAAAAACTGGTACACTCTTTCACCGAGAATAGTTTCATCTCACATACATACATTAACGGTTCGAAAATAAGCCGTGCTGTGTCTGCGGTGGCATAAGATTCCATTCGAATACATTCATTCACTATTGATTAGAAAATTAACATTGCTGTGTTCGTGGTGGAGTATGGTCTCTATTCAAATACATAATTTAACTGCTGGGTCAAAAACAAACATTGCTGTGTGACACAAAATAATGCTATGTGTATGTGTCTGAAGCTGATCAATGCATTGCTGAGGCAATTCCGTTCCATAAAGACCGAAAAATTACTACATAGGAGAATTAATTCTATCGTAGTAAACTGTGAGCCTTATAATGTACAGGAATATTTTGAATTTTGTAAGGCTGAAAGAACATGTTTTCTTTAATGTAACTCTTGTAGAAATTTTTTCCCGTACAACTCTGTACTTTGATTTGAATAAATAGTTCAAACAGACAAATTATATCTCCGAAGGTATTGGTTTCTCAGAGTTGGGAATTATATCAATGTATTCTTATGATAGAACTGCATCATAAAGGAAATTCAATTCAAATCATAGTTTATTTATCAAGATTAAATGAGCAATCTGAGAATGAGAACTGCACCATGGAAGAAATCAAATTAAAATAGCTGAAATGAATTTGACTCTCTCTTATAGAACAGGATGACATGTACGAGTATGAACACAGATCATATAACAAAGCTTAGATAGAATAATGTTAACATTCTGTGAAAACATAGAAGTACGATTCATTATTGAAATTTCGAAATATCATATCTCCGAAAGTATTAGCTTGTTGGAGTTGAAAATGATATCAATGGATTTTTATGGTGAAACTGCATCTTAAATAAAAATTGAATTTGAAATTTGTTACTTAAAAAAAAATTTTTTTTTTCGTTACTCCGAAACCAGCTGGCCTATATTGCCCAATAACTAACTTAACCGAGGTATTCATCTTTCTAACCTACTCTGAAAATTTCAACTGCCTAGCTCATTCCGTTCGAGAGTTATTGTAGGAAATTTTTCTTTTTAATTTTGAAAATTTTTTTTTGACACTTTGCGGTAACCTGGTCGATACAAAACTCACATGCGTATGAAGGTCATGATTCTTCAATTTGATGCAAAATTTCAGATAGATCGAGTGATCGGTTTCGGAAATATCCATAAAAAATGTTTTTACTAAAAGCGACCATAACTCCGAAACCGCTCGATGGATTTTGCCCATTAACGAACTTAAGCGAGATATTTACGCTCCAAACCCACCTTGCAAATTTCCATCCTCTAACTCCTTTCGTTCGAGAGTTATCGTGCCTACAGCCGGCCAGCCGGACCGAATCGATTTCGACCTCGGATTCTTGATCAGTGAGTCGAACCAAATCGTTCGAGACCATTTTCAGCCAAAAATTCGAAAATTACAGCCATTTGGGCAAATTGATAAGCACTCAGTTCCGAGATAAACTATCTTTGGATCTATCTATCTAGTATTGTAAGGGGTAACGTTGCACTACGTCCTTAAGGTCTATTGT
The DNA here is from genome assembly GCA_937662695.2 of Halyzia sedecimguttata. Lineage (NCBI taxonomy): Eukaryota > Metazoa > Arthropoda > Insecta > Coleoptera > Coccinellidae > Halyzia > Halyzia sedecimguttata. Next base: position 98,016,364 of record OW569413.2, on the reverse strand, counting down.
GTACTTCGATCCATCAAATAATTTTCTGCTATTCCTGAAAGGGGAGAAAATAAATCCAGTATTCCATTCATTTGACGCTCACTGTATAGAAGAATAAAGAAACAGTTTTTCTGTAAAATAAAAATATAAATAATTTATCCTCAATTTATTTATTTACAGAATAGAAGCCTTCGGGCTTAGTCAATAGTTCACTTCCAATTAATGGGTAATATTTCGATATAAAGTATGGTGGCGTGGCAACTAACCACTACTGAATCTGACGTCACGAAACCTCTGCTAAAGTGGATCCCAAGAACATTAATAACAATAAACTGGCCAACCAAATAAATTCGCAGCGTCAAACCAACTTCGCCTTCAGCTAACCAGGCTAACAATTTCCAGCCACCAATATAATTGTTATTTATGTCATCGCCAGTATAGTGAATTATTTCCAACACTCTCCCCGAGTACGTCTACAAAATATGACAATCGGGCTGTCAGGAAAACGAATTAATGTCTCTGTAAACTTTGTTAAATAAGCCTTTATTTACGAGGTACAAGTTAAAGTATGATTTAAGTCAGGTTTGAGCATGGGTTGCTAAACAAGTGGTTCAACTCACGCATGGGAATGTGGGGATGAAAAAGTTCAGTACAATTATATATCATTGTTGTTCAAATTCTAATTTTGGTACAGATTACTTATTTTCGTCTCATGGATAATCAGATTTTCTTCGAATAACTCGCATTTAAGAATTAAGATGGAACACTGGTGACAATCGCTTACCCCTCAACACACTAATTTGTAGAAAAAAATCTCCTAGAAGGATATTTCCACACTTGTAATTGGTGAATTCCTTCGATAGGTAATTAATATATAGTTATTCAATCAACTTGTTGATTAATGACAGCTATTAACGATGGAGATTTTTTAATGTCCGAGCGTTAATGTTCGAGATAATTAACCCCTAAATTAATGAACGAGTTGATTACAAGATTTTTTGGTCGATCTTTTTTTGAATTGAAAGAATTCTGGATTGAAAAAAGTGGGAAACTCCTGGTGACAGGAGCTTTGGTGCTCTTGTCCTACCTTTGACGAATCATATCTCCGAAATTATTGGTTTCTCAGAGTTGGGGAAGATATCAATGGATTTTCATGATGGAACTGGGTCACAAAAAATTTTCAAGAGTAGGTCTATGACTCACCTTATATGTTGGATTTACATACGTCAGCAAATTATAATTAGGTAGACCATTCTATGAATCATAATCATAAATTTGAGATTAATTATTAATTTTAAAAAATCCTAATATCTCCGGAAGTATCAGCTTGTTTGTTTTAAAAATTATATCAGTGGATTCTTGTGATGAAACTGCATTAATAAAATTGAATTTGAAATTTTCAATTTAAAAAATAAGAAATTTTTTCCGTTAGTCCGAAACAACAGGCCACCGATTTTGCCCAAGAACGAATTTAACCGAGATATTTATCTCCCAAACTTACCCCGAAAATTTCAACAGTCTAGCTCATTCCTTTCGAGAGTTATCGTGTTAACGGAAGGCTGAACAGAATCGATTTTGACCGCAGGTTTTTGACCAGTGAGTCGAACCAAAACGTTTGAGACCATTTTCAACCAAAAATTCAAAAATAGCAGACATTTGGGCCAATTTTTAAGCACCTGTTTCGAAGAACAAGAGCGCCAAAAACTGTTGACAACTTCACTGGTCGAGTGTTAAACCAGCGGACTAGTACCTTCATCTCGATCCTTGGAATATTTCGGCTCAGTGGTAGAGTAATTGACTTGGGAGCGGAAGCCTCAATTCCGAGGCTAGGAAAGAAATTTTCTAGTCACGGTAATCGCCACCATTCGCTGTTGGGTCAAAAATTAACAGTGCTGTGCATAAGGTGGCGTAAGGACACAGTAACAAAGCCTACACAGAACACAACTGGTTCTCCTAACTCAGGGCAAGCTCTTAGAGCTTATGAGGGGTCTCCTTGTGGAAGACCCAGGAGGATCAGTATAATAATAATAATAATAATAATAATATCTTCACCAATTAATATCCGATTGTTTAAAATCTAGAACTTTACTGTAAAATAAGGTATTGAAGGCTCTCGCAGAACTTCAACGATATCTGTCGGATAGTTTCTGAGATTTTTTCAAATATATATTGGCGCTCTTGTTCCTCGGAACAGAGTGCTTATCAATTTGCCCAAATGTCTGTAATTTTCGAATTTTTTCTGAAAATGGTCTTAACGATTTGGTTCGACTCACTGATCAAGAATCCGTGGTCGAAATCGATTCTGTCCTGCCGGCCGTCTGGCAGTTAACACGATAACTCTCGAACGAAAGGAGCTAGAGGATTGAAATTTGCAGGGTCGGTTTGGAGCGTAAAAATCTCGAACAAGTTCGTGAACGGTCGAAATCCGCCAAGCGGTTTCGGAGTTATGGCCGTTTTTACTTAAAACCATTTTTTAGGAATATTTCCGAAACCGATCACTCGATCTATCTGAAATTTACCATCAATTTGTAGAATAATAACCTTCATACGCATGAGTAGTTTTGTATTGATCGGGTTGACGTAAAGTGTAAGACAATTTTTTTATTTTAAAATTTTGTTTCGTCATTAACTCTCGAACAGAATGATCTATACTCCATTCACATTTATAAAGTCTCCCAGTTGGCCATGAGAATTTGACACATTTCACCATGTATATTTTGAAAATGTTAGGTTATAGTCAGATAACTACGCAACGTTGTCCTCTCTACATATAAGTGCTAGTAATTATGTATTTGCACAATGTGAATTTACTTCGGAAAAATAATGAATTTGAGAAGATATTATGTGATTTCAATAATTCCATAGTCCTGGCGACTGTAGAAGAAAATTGTTTGTTTCTGTTGTTACTGGAAATATTTCACGTATATGAACTGGTTGGAAGATTCCATTATGCTATTTTCTTGTATGGAAATCAAGAATCAAGTGTTGGAATTTTATTGAAAAATAATGGATAGAGTACTCCGCTACTTTGTTATAGTTCATTTGAAAAAAGAATAAAAGTACCTGAATAACCAGGCAGGAAAACTTCTAAACGAACGGACGTACCTATGGAATTCCCCACTTTTCAAAATTCTCAAGAAATAAGCCTACAGAAGACATTTAAATACCTTGTTGCACAACTTGAAATACACCAGTTTCAAAATGTAGTAGTACTACGAAACCCGAGTCATTCTTATACCTTAATATAATATAATTAACGCAAACTAAGTAATTTCATTCGAGAGTTCAACATGTCAGAATGAAGATTTTCTATTGCATATTTCGGTTCTGTTTTTTATTATATTCGAATATTATGGTCTGTGATAATATCTTGTCTAAGATTAAGTTATGATTATGTTGAGAGTAGAATTGGCAACGTCTTGGCGGATTGTTTTGACCTTGACGATATTTCAGCAGTGCCAACCTGCCTGTATTTTAGTTACAAAAACGTGATAGACCTAAATCATGGCCAACCGGGAGACTTTATAAAAGTGAATGGAGTATAGGTAGTTGAAATTTTTAGAGTAGTTTTGGGGGATAAATATCTTAGTTGAGTTCGTTATTGGGTAAAATCGGCATAACGGTTTCGGAGTAACGAAAATATCAAATTTATTTTTTTTTGAGATGCAGTTTTACATTAAAAATACATTGATAGCATTTTCATTTTTAACAAGCTGATACTTTCGGAGATATGATTTTGCGAAATTTCAATAATGTTTTCACAGAATGCTGTACTTAAATATTCTATCTATGAATTATTATATAATCTGTGTTCGTAAATGTCATCTTATTTTCCTATGAGAGATAACTGTCAAAATTATTTCTGGTTCGTTAATCTTGATATAAAATACACCTTCTCTTCTAGAAAACAAATTATGAATGAATGCAAAATGACCAATGAAATTTCCTCAGCTATCGTGGAATTATGATATTATACTTTTAAGATGATCGATATAGGAGATTTCACGTTCGGCAAATCAGGAGTAAGTGGGTGTTATTTTCGGTGGCGTAAACCTTCGATGCAGTGAACTTTCGATTCAGTGAACTTTCGATGCAATGAGTCTTCCATGGAGTGCGACCTACTCTTCCTATGCATCATGTTGGGAGTTATTTCAAATAACGGAATGTATTGTGGATAAATTCCGTTGAATTTTTCTCTACGCCACATATTTGGGCCTTCTGTCGTTCATGAGCAACGAATTATAGCTTGATAAATTTTAAGTCCCCCGTTATTGGATGGTACCGTTGTCTCATGGCTTCATATTACCTAGAAGCACCTAGTCGCCCCAATTTTCTCCGTCGGGGCAAATTATCTCTCCATATATGTTCATCATGGATGAAACAACGCATAAAGACAACCGATTCTTCGGTTAATCTCACTCGACAAAAACGGGTCTATAAATTACATCCTAGCGACCAAATCGGAAAAGGTGGTAATTTTGCAACGTAAACTTGAAGTTTTTGATTTATGGCCGCTGCGATTATCAGTCTATAAGTTTAATAACAACTATTAAAGCATACCAGGCCTCGCCTTTTTAAAAATTCCCCTTAGATAATTTCCTGTAAGCTACTGAAGTAGTTGCTGCTCGTGTCTGTATGACAAAATGCTACTTACTAAATTTATGAGGAATAAGGGGAGGGGAGATCGGGTTCAATAATTGATTACGTTCATAACATGGTAGGTAATTATATCTTGGTCCAGAGGCACTATGTATCGATAGAGCTAGGAGCATACAGTAGCGGAATGTCAGTTGCCTACATTTTCTCTTCGTTCTTCCATATCCGATACAGTTTATGCAGAATATTTCATGTTCACCGGGTATCTTCAATGTTCTCATAAAAAAATTTCTCAGTTTTGATAATGGTGCGAATGAGGTCCAAGACATCACAAAAAAGTTGATTTAAACACTGACGTGCAGTCAGGAGCTTTTACGCGTATGTTCTATTGTCCATTCTCCTGTATTGGATACTCTTAATCGAATTTACCATGGCGAATTCTATTGTCTATTCTCCTGTATTTATTGGACACTTTTAATCGAATTTACCATGGTAAATTCGATTGAGAGTGTCCAGTACAGGAGAATGAACAATAGAACTTTCGACTTCACGTCAGTGCTTGAACCAATTTTTTTTTAATTTTCTAGTAATACGATCTTCACTAAATTTTGAAAACATTTTTGCGTCGGCATTCTAGAACTGATTACCATGTTTGAATTGAATCGGCATGATTTTTTATGGGTTATTGAAGAAATAATATCCAAATTTCAGATTGATATAACTCCAAAACCATTTGGCCGGTTATGCTAATTAACAAACATAAATGTCGTTTCAGATGCGCAATCTACTCTGAAAACTTTCAAGTCGATATTTCTGTCCATTCTCAAGCTATCGTGAGATACATAATATTTTACGTAATTTTTTAAAAATGTTCAAGTGGTACCGTCCTCACAAAATTTCACACACGTCTACGTGTCGATATTCCACAACTAGATACCAAGCTTCAATTCGATCGAGTCTATATTTTTTGAGTTAACGAGGAAATAATATTCCAGATAGGTATAACTCCGAAACCGTTGGCGTTGGGCCGATTATGGCCCACAGCGAACTTTACTCTCACATTCAGATGCGCAACATGCCCTGAAAACTGCCTATCTCCTTTAATTCGAGAGTTATCGAGGCAACGGTCACCCATCCAGCTACTGAGCTCACTCAAGGCTGTTTGGATCTCCAACAATATAGATCTGATCGTGAATTCAAACTTGGAGCTTGGTAGTAGCGTTTAGGTTCTGAAGGCTCTCGCAAAATTTCGGCCATGTCGGATGAATAGTTTCTGATATATATTTTGATCAATGACTTTCAATGATTTTTGAAAATTTGTTAGTGATACGATACTCACGAAATTTTGCAAGAATGTTTTCGCGTTGGTATTCTACAACTGATAACCATGTTTGAATTGGATCAGTTTTGAATTTTTCGAGTTATTGAGGAAATAACAACCAAATTCCAGATAGGTATAACTCCGAAACCGTTTAGCCGATTATGCCTATAAATGACACCAAATGTCGCATTCAGATGCTCAACCTAACTTGAAAATTTCAAGTCGCTATCTCTTTCCGTTCACATGTTATCGTGACCTAAATAATATTTTTCAATAATTTTTTTTTAATTTTTTAGAAATAGGATTCTCACAAAATTTCACGAACTTCCTAAGGTAAGTATTCTACAACTACTCACCAAGTTTCAATTCGATCTGATTAGTAATGGTTGAAAATAAAATTATTACTCGGAAACCATTGGGCCGATTATTCCCATTAATGAACTTGTTCTTTGTATTAGGATGTGCCACCTACACTGAAAATTTCAAGTCGCTATGTCTTTCCGTTCTCGAGTTATCGTGGCAACGACTGGCCAGCCGGACAGAATCAAATTTGACCTCGAATTCTTCATCAGTGAGTTGAACCTAGTCGTTGGAGACCTTTCTAGGCAAAAAATTCTAAAATTACAGACATTTGGGCAAAATGATAACGCGATGTTCCCCAAAACATACGCGCAAAAAAGTGGACAGGAGCTTTGGCACTCTTGTTTAACTACTAGCGAGTAATTATTCAAACTTTGACAAATCATTTCTCCGAAAGTATTAGTTTCTCAGAGTTGGGAATGATATCAACGGATTCTTATGATAGAACTGCATCACACTTAACACTTCAGTATAAATACCATCCACATTTCTTAACATTGACATCTTCATCTGGATATCATCAGAACTGAACCTTTTATGTCAACGTATGCAAATTTGTTATTTGCATACTGGTACTGAAACATGCAGAAGATATTTGATATAAATTATTATTTCAAATATAAACTAAGCTTAGTAAATTACCTATTCAATTTTTTTATGTAATTTACACCATATAAGTAAAACTCACATACCTAATTCTCTCAACTATGCTATGTATTACGAAATCATTAATATCAATAAAACTATATTATATTATATCAAATGAAACTTAGCCAATATTCCAGTTTTGTTTTACTGTAGATATTCTGAACCCAATTTGATTAACTCACCAAAGTATATATTTCCATGATTATATGGATTATGTAAGAGCATTATATTATCACCCAAAAATTATAATATACTAAAATCCTCATAATTATACCATAGCTGAGGTTATTTCATTTGTCATATTGCATTCAAATATAGTTTGTTTTCCAGAATAGGAGGTATTTTATATCATGAGTAACGAATTTTGAATAGAACGAGAAATAAATATGACATATCTCTTAACGGTAGATAAGATGAAATGTATGAACACAGATCATGAAATCCATAGATACAACTACGGACGTTAATTTTCGTTTACAGCATTATGTGGAATCATATAAAATTACGATTCGTTTTTGAAATATCATATCTCCGAAAGTAGTAATAATATACAGTAAATAATATAATAATATATAATATTTGCTTGTTAGAGTTGAAAATGATAGCAATGAATTCTTATGATGAAACTACACCTTAAAAGAAATTGAATTTGAAATTATGACGATAACTATTATTATTTTTCTGCACGGAAATCCATGAATATTCAAGCTATGACCCTGAAGATGATATATAAAATCTTTGAATTATGTTTAGAAGTTGTTGTAACTCATGTTGCAATTTGTTTAATGTTCTATTTCTAAATATTGAGTTTTTCATGGGTCCCCTTTAAACGGTACTAATTCTTACTTTGGTAAATTCAGTTCAATGAGAGCCTTAAATTTAAAAGTAAATGCCTGGCGCATTCACCATTCAGTTGATCGATATTGTTAACTATCCGGATTCTCTCAGAATCTGATATTTGTGCTACTAATAAGAAATGAACTGAAAAATTGGAAGAGCACTGAGGTGAGGTTGGACTGCTTTAGAGTGCTTTTTCAAATTCATAACCACAGCGGTCATAGGATGATAAATGGATGTAGGTATGAATGTATTATTTGATGAATGCTTTCGATTTTTATCAACAGCAATATTTATAAAAATACTAACAACTCGGTATAGGTTTCAAAATGTCACGAAAAGGTTGACACAGATTCACTCAATATCACATGACCCAATTATGGAATGAGGATAAATATTAATTCTCAAAAACTAATCATAGATATCCTAAAAGTGCGTTAGTTGTAAGTTACGATATAGTTGTTTCTTCGTTGATGTTGTTTCGTTGTTGTTTGTTAGGCAACATTGTTCAATTGATTGCTTCTGACAAATATCGTGTGTTTCTTACGCAGAAGCAAATCACAAAATAATTAATTTTTATTTTATAGATATTTTTCAGAGTTTGGGAGAGAAAACCCAGAAAAAAAACCTTTCAATAATGCGTTAGTTGTGCGTATGTTAGGGGGAACATCGCGTTATCATTTTGCCCAAATGTCTGTAATTTTCGAATTTTTTTCCGAGAATGTTCTCAAACGACTAGGTTCAACTCACTGATTTAATTTGAAGTCAAATTTGATTCTGTCCGGCCGGCCATTGTGCCGGCCGTTGTCACCATACGTTGAGAACGGATAGAGATAGCGACTTGAAATTTCAAGGATAGGTGGCGCATCCAGATGGTTTCGCAGTAAGGAAAAAAATTTTTTTTCATTACCTTAAAAATTTCAAATTCAATTGAGTAACACCATATGAATCCACTGATATCATTTTCAAGTCTAAGCTAATAGTTTCGGAGATATGATTTTTCAAAATTTCAATAATACATCGTACTTCTATGTTTTCACAGAATGCTCTAATTATTCTATTTATGAATTATCGCATGATGTGCGTTCACACATGTCATCTTAATTTCCTAAAAGAGACATTTCAACTTTATTTCTGGTTCGTTACAGTCATCTTGGGTAACTTTGAGTTCCACTCTAACTTTGAATAAAACCTTGCAAATGATATATTTATTTTCATCATATGTAAAAGTTGGACGAAAGTCCAAGATACTGTTTAAAACGGAACATACCAATGTGAAGTTTGCCACATTAAAGATAACTACTCATCTGTCAAATATTCTGTGACGTTTTACACACCATTTCTGGGAGCGTTTTTCAGCGGGAGTTGGTTGCTTCCTAATAATTGATTTTCCTTGCCTTTTATGTGGTCATCATTTTAAAATATTTATTCGTTTACATTAAATTTTTGTTCAAATTCTTAATTTCTGAACTACTTGGGAAATGTATGAATATTGGGTAAGTTTCAATCGTTCAATGTTACCCGCAATTTCAATCTGGTACATCGGGTAACTTTGAATTTTCATTTTAAGGTGGACAATGCCACAAAAATTGGTAAAGGTAACGCTCGATTTCAGAAAATATGGTTCAAAAAGTGGAAAAGCCATGTAGACAGGAGCTTTGGCGCTCTTGATCAAACTTCATATCTCCGAATGTATTGGTTTCTTAGAGTTGAGAATGATATCAATGGAATCTTCTTTAATTTATTTCATTTTATGGTGCAGTTCTATCATAAGAATCCATTGATTTCATTCCCAACTCTGAGAAACCAATACTTTCAGAGATATGATTTGTCAAAGTTTGAACAAGAGTGCCAAAGCTCCTGTCCACAGAGCCTTCCCACTTTCTATATTTTTACGAGATTGTAGAGTACTGAGGTTTTGCAGTTTTCCATTGTCCCGATTTCATTTTTAGCATCCTGATGAAGATCCCAACAAGGATTGAAATATAGATCTATCGACCATTGTTTGTTGAATGTTAAGCCTTCTTTGCTGAGTTTACCTTTAATTTTCCCAATATATTATTTCCGGCAACTTTTTGTTACAATATAAATAATAAATATAGAAATATGGATCATGCGGAGTAATATATATATATATGGAAAGGTTATTTTTAATCTGCTCCTTTTGCGGAATTACCCGTAAAACCTTTCCATAAATAATAAATATATATTTTGTAACTCTGCAAACTATGATACCATTTTCAGCCAAAAACTCGAAAATTACAGACATTCGTGCATATTATTGAATGGTTTTTTCTGGGCTTTCTCTCCCAAACTCTGAAAAATATCTATAAAATAGAAATTAATTATTTTGTGATTTGCTTGAACAATGTTGCCTAACAAACAACAACGAAACAACATCAACGAAGAAACAAATATCGTAACGTTTCGTATACCTCCCACAGTATCCTTTAATGATTATTCGTGCATATTGACAGGCCCTCTGTTAAGGGGAACAAGCGCGCTAAAACTATGATTTCAATTATGATTGAACTTTTTCAAAACGAGTCCGACCCTGATGAAGTATCTACTACCTGTTTATCGGATAACTTTACGCGACGGCACGATAAATTACATAAGTGGGTGGCGCAACCTATAATTATGAATAATATTACATTTTACAGAAGCTACAGATCGATTTTTGTAATTGTATTTTTAGAGTCGATATTCAAATCCATTTTATTACTTCCTGCATCCACTCGCGTTCCTCGGATTCTCTTGCTGATGATAAATCAATCAATTATACGGTTAGTTATTATCAAAGTAGAGCGAGCAGCTTCATAAAAATTCCAGCACGTCCCTTCTGATGTTCGTAGCCAGTTGATAATAATGAAGGAGAAACAATAATAGAGGTTGAAATAACAATAAGTCTTCCCTTGTGAACCTATACTTAATAGAAGAATGTGGAATGGTTTGTTCCCGAATTACACTTCAATAACATTGAATTATTGGTGGTTAAGTGGGAATAATATCCAAATGATTCTAGTAGCACTGACGAGAAGTCAGAAGCTTTTGCGCGTATGTTCTATTATCCACTATAGTAGAACAGACAATAGAATTAAGCATGGTAAATTCGATCAAGAGTGTCCAATACAGGAGAATGCGCGCAAAAGCTTATGACTTCACGTCAGTGCTTGAACAACTAATAATCATTATTGAAAGGTTTTTTTCTGGGTTTTCTCTCCCAAACTCTGAAAAATATCTATAAAATAAAAATTAATTATTTTGTGATTTACTTCTGCGTAAGAAACACAAGATATTTGTCAGAAGCAATCAATTGAACAATGTTGCCGAACAAACAACAACGAAACAACATCAACGAAGAAACAACTATATCGTAACGTTTCGGAGTCTATATCAGACTCCTTCGTCAGACGCTTAATGAAAATCTTTAGAATTATTTTGTTGATAGTTATTTTGTGAAATTCAAGATTTTCATTAAGCGTCTGACGAAGGAGTCTGATATAGACTCCGAAACGTTACGATATAGTTGTTTCTTCGTTGATGTTGTTTCGTTGTTGTTTGTTCGGCAACATTGTTCAATTGATTGCTTCTGACAAATATCTTGTGTTTCTTACGCAGAAGCAAATCACAAAATCATTAATTTTTATTTTATAGATATTTTTCAGAGTTTGGGAGAGAAAACCCAGAAAAAAACCTTTCAATAATGAGTATACCTCCCACAGTATCCTTTAATGTTGACTTAAAACAATGGTAGGGGCCTTTTTTGAATTGGTGACAATTCATGAATGTCACAAAATAACTATCAACAAAATAATTCTAAAGATTTTCATTAAGCGTCTGACGAAGGAGTCTAATATAGACTCCGAAATGTTACGATATAGTTGTTTCTTCGTTGATGTTGTTTCGTTGTTGTTTGTTAGGCAACATAGTTCAATTGATTGCTTCTGACAAATATCTTGTGTTTCTTACGCAGAAGCAAATCACAAAATAATTCATTTTTATTTTATAGATATTTTTCAGAGTTTGGGAGAGAAAACCCAGAAAAAAACCTTTCAATAATAAGTATACCTCTCACAGTATCCTTTAATGATTGCTTGACTAATAATCATGTTTGAATTGGATCAGTTTTGAATTTTTCGTGTTATTGAGGGAATAACAACCAAATTTCAGATGGGTAAACTACAAAACCATTGAGCCGATTATGTCCATTAATGAACTTGTCCGTCGTATAAGGACGTGCCACCTACACTGAAAGTTATTTCATAGAGAATTGGCCAAAGTGCTATTAGGGTCTGGACCTTACTTCCTGTTACTTCGTAGCATTTTCTGAGAAAATTTACCATAGTAATGTATATTTTTTTATAGCCCATCAGAAAGTAGTGATTTCAACGAACAAAAAGCCCACCTACTTTTTTAAAAAAGCAGATATTTTGACGTGAGAATTTGCGGTTGAAAATTAGGATGCTTTTTCGATATTAGTCAATAAAGGTGGAAAAAAAATTTTAAATCCAAAAAATTACAGTGTATTTGGGGCATAAGAAGGTTAGTTTTTACCAAATTTTGCGGAATTTTTTTTTTAAATTAAAATTAAAAACCGAACACGTGGCTATTTGAATTTTTCACATAAATTTTGAGGTTAAGGAAAAAAAGTGTTAAAACAAAAGTTGAAGATCCTTTTATTACCTACAACTTTGCCATTCAACTTTTTTCCATAGGACTCGTAGTTTTTCCGGAAATCAAGATAAACCGTTTTTTACCATTAAAAACTGACCCCCTTCCCCTTCCCGAACTCAGATCGACCGTAAATTATTTTTCCTATGATTTTTGGTATATTCTCTTACTTTTGCAATGGGTTTCATTCTACTGTAATTTTTTCTGATGCCACAATAACTTTCGAACGGCAATATAGATAGTGACGTAAACTTTTCAAAGTAGGTTACGCATCCAAATGCGACGGACAAGTTCCTTAATGGACGTAATCGGCTCAACGATTTCCGAGTACAAATTTTATTGTGGCAGGTATATCAGTAATTTGTGGCGCACTGTTCAGGGGAACAGAGTGCGAATTAATTCGTCCAAATGTCTGTAGTTTTCGAATTTTTTACATAAAATGGTTTCAAACGGTTAGGTTCGACTCACTGATGAAGAATTTGAGGTCAAACTTGATTCTGTCAGCACGGTTACGCTCGAACGCAATGAGCTAGAGAGTTGAAATTTTCTGAGTAGGTTTGGAGTCTAAGTGCGCCGGCTGGGTTCGTTAATGGGCAAAATCCATCCAGTGGTTTCAGAGTTATAGCCATCTGAAATTTTATTTTCCCACAACTCGAAAGATACTGATCTGATCAAATGAAAGTGCAGCAGTTAGTTGAAAAATACCCGCACAAAGACTTATATAGAATTTTGTGACGATCGTATGACTGGAAAATTAAATAAAAATCTGTATCGCTGAAACTATTCAGATATCGTTGAAATTCAGCCACAGCCTTCAGAACCTTATTTTACAATAATGTTCTAGATTTGAACTGGAGCGGATCTTTATTGGTGAAGATATTGCCGAAATATCGAGATATTACAACGATCGAGATGAACTGGATACATTTTTTACAATAGGCCAACGAAGTTATCTCCATTTTTTTATATTTGAGGTCGGATTTATTTTCATGGAAATATTATTTTTTTTCTTGGAGCTAATCCGCCTAGGGTGAGTTCAGTACATGGATGGGGGACGGCTCTGGCTATAAATTTGAACAAGCACGATGACCACAGTGCTTTTCCAACTTGTTTTAACGTTTATTTTTACGCTCGGCTACTTTACTGATGCCAATTTCCCTCATTAAAATTATTCCTCAAATAATATTGATAATAATTCATATAATGCGTTTATTTACATTCAGCCACTGGTTTTCAGAAGGAAGCAGAATAATTAAATATTTTTCCTGAAACATGAAGTACTTACCCATGTTTCATCTCCTCATAAACTTCAAACTAAGGAAATTCTACGTCCCATTAAGAAGATGATATGACTAGTTGTAACGCCAGCACCAGTCTTAACAGTTATAAAATCAACACGCAGCAGTAATGTAGACAAAAAGCGTATTAAATATTTAATATTTATTAGGAATCATAAATGGAAACTGGAGAGTGGCTCTGTATCCGGCAAGCGCCTCAGCCGATGATTTATCCTTGAATAAACTTTACCAGCATGTCCTGAACTCGTATATATACGAGCTACTACTACTACTACTACTACTAAAAAGTGGATCATGGATTTCATCTTCACATGTTCTCATGCAAGAAGACTTGATAAGTTGATGAAGTAACAACCATTTTTTGTTATGATTTTTACAAAAATTTTAAAATTCATTTCGCATGAATTGTAGATATATGTAACACAGTCTCTTACTTGGAATAAATTCAGCAAATCAATGATAGTTTTTGCGCGTATGTTCTGGGGAACATCGCGTTATCATTTTGCCCAAATGTCTGTAACTTTCGATTTTTTTTACGAAAATGGTCTCAAACGATTTGGTTCGACTCCCCAATGAAGAATTCGAGGTCAAATTTGATTCTGTCCGGCCGGCCGTCCGGCCGTTGCCACGATAACTTGCGAACGAAAAGAGCTAGCAACTTGAAATTTTCAGAGTAGGTGGCGCATCCCAATACGACGGACGAGTTTGTTAATGGGCATAATCGGCCCAGTGGTTTCCGAGTAATAATTTTGTTTTCAACCAATATAAATCCGATCGGATTGAAACTTGGTGAGTAGTTGTAGAATATGAACCTAAGCACGTTTGTAAAATTTTGTGCGAATCGTATCGCTAGAAAATTATTAAAAAATTATAAAAAAATTATTTTGTTCTCACGATAACTTGAGCACGGAAAGAGAGAGCGGCTTGAAGTTTTCAGGTTAGGATGTGCATCAGAACGCGACATTTCAGTTTGTTTATGAGCATAATCGGCCAAACGGTTTTAGCGTTATAGCCATCTGAAATTTGGTTGTTTTTTGTTCCTCATTAACTGGAAATATACTAAACCGATTGAATTCAAACATGGTTATTCGTTGCAGAATTCCAACGCGAAAATTCTTGCAAAATTTTGTGAGGATAGTATTTGTAGAAAATTTTTGAAAAATCATTGAAAATTGGAAAAAATATTCTATATATCAGTAACTGTTCGTTTGAAATTGCTGAAATTTTGCAAGAGCCTTTAGAACCTAACTCTATTGCCAAGTTTCAAGTTTTAACACGATCGGTTAAATAATGTTGGAGATTCGAGCAGCCTTGTGTGAGTTCAGTAGATGGGTCACCGTTGCCTCGATAACTTTCGAACGAAAGGAGATAGGGACTTGCAATTTTCAGGGTAGGTTGCGTATCCGAATGGGAGAGTTTAGTTCGTTTTTGGTCATAATCGGTTTAACGGTTTCCGAGTTATACCCACCTGGAATTGTATTGTGTATTGGACACTCAATTCGAATTTCCCATAGTAAATTCGAATTAAGAGTGTCCAATACAGGAGAATGGACAACATAATTTACCATGGTAAATTCGATTAAGGGTGTCCAATACAGGAGAATGGACAATAGAACATACGCGCAAAAGCTCCTGACTTCACGTCAGTGCTTGAACCAATTTTTTCTATTTAATTTAATTCATATATAACAGAGTAAACATTTGATTTCTCATAAATGAATATTTGGTGAACAAGAATTGGCAACATTTGAAACAGTGAAAAAATTTGTGATTTCATTAGTGGCGGATGCGCTACTTTCGAGCGAAAGCGGTTGACTTTCTTACTTCTTTTTTAAAATATTAGGAAGTTTCACTAAGATTTATTTTTGGACCCTTATGAACAAATTATACCATTCTCGAATGTTTCCTTTGATATATTCTAGCTTGAGTTCACTGTGGACAGTTTCTGAAGTACAACATATGTTTCGGAAACAAAGTTACTATCTTCAAAGACGAATGACACATGTTTCAGAAAAAAAGTTTCCATCTTCGAAAGACGAACATAATGATAAAAAAATATTCGGTAATATAGCCCTAACGAAAGAAATGAAAACGGAAAAAGGTTTCCACGCTTTCACATTCCATCTAAACACAAACAACTCCATAATATTTTTGAAAAGGTTAATGTAAAACTGGCCTTCAAAACTTCCAAAAAAATTAAAGAACTACTAGGAAATACATCCGATAAAACTCCGGACATTTTACAGTCGGCTATCTAGGGAATTGAATGTTTAAATTCTAAATGCTACGTCGGGCAATCAACCAGAAATATTCTCTCATGGGATAAAGAGTATACGGGACTCATTCGGAACAATAACATCGATAAATATGCTGTTCCAAATCACGTTTTAACAACTGCCCACTCAATTTAAGAAAATTCCATTAAATTGTTGAAAATTACAATATATTGTTCTTAGGAACACTTGAAGGGATCGAAATGTATAAGAGAAATGATATTTTACTCAATAATGATCTAAACTATTCTAAACCATATTAACAACACATTATTCCCACTAAAGCAGGTATTACATGAAACAAATATGCTAGAATGCAGCAAATAGTAGTCCAAATATTTAATAATCCGTGTGATGATCAAATATTTATTTCAAATATTTGCTGAAAAATATTTGATACCCTGTTTGCCAAATAAAAATCATGGCAAATATTTCCTACGTGTAATGCAGTTCCAGGCTATTTTCTCCGACACGGAGCAAAGATTTGATGGTTCATTTTCTTTGCTCATACCAAATGTCAGTATGAGCAAATACGCAAATATGAGACGTGGTCACGTGATAATCATTATACTGTTGAGAAATTCGACGGAGTCCAACGTAGCTGTTTGTATTTGCGATTGGAGGATTTTTTCAGCTGAAAAATGTTTTGTTTTTAAGTAGTGTATTCTTTGAATTTAATTCTAATTAGTTAGTTTTATTTTGTATTACCATTCATATAAATTAAATGTATTTAAAGCTTGTGCTGCAATAAGGTTCAAAATCTCGTGTCAACATAAAGCATTGAGCGGCACCAAAAAGACAAATCATGAATGTATTTTCTTTTTCTGCATTAGACATAGTCAACAAAAACTAATTATTTACGACTACTATCGCCGACACTTTAAAAACACACAAAACGTTTGTTCCTACTTTCATCATCAAATTACTTCGGAGTGGCAGAAAAAGATAATGTTACTTTGATATTATTTGCCCTAAAAATGTTTGCGCCAAATATTTGCCACGTGTAATGACGCAGTAAATATATTTACTAGAAAATGGGCAAGGATGCTTTGCTTCCAATTTTTCAATGTTTGGCAAACAGATTTTATAGCAAATATTTGCTACAGTGTAATGTAGGCAGCAAACTCATTCGCTCAAAGCAATACTTGCAGCAAATAAACTGACTAGCAAACAGAGAAAATATTTCCTTCGTGTAATGTTACCTTTAGGGTATAATGTCAACCCGTATTGGAATGTAAAAAATTGGTTCAAGCCCTGTGGACAGGAGCTTTCTGGCGCTCTAGTTCAAACAGACAAATTATATCTCCGAAAGTATTGGTTTCTCAGAGTTGGGAATTATATCAATGTATTCTTATGATAGAACTGCATCATTAAGGAAATTCAATTCAAATAATAGTTTATTTATCAAGATTAAATGAGCAATCTGAGAATGAGAACTGCACCATGGAAGAAATCAAATTAAAATAGCTGAAATGAATTTGACTCTCTCTTATAGAACAGGATGACATGTACAGTATGAACACAGATCATATAATAAAGCTTAGATAGAATAATTATAACATTCTGTGAAAACATAGAAGTACGATTATTGAAATTTCGAAAAATCATATCTCCGAAAGCATTAGCTTGTTGGAGTTGAAAATGATATCAATGGATTTTAATGGTGAAACTGCATCTTAAATAAAAATTGAATTTGAAATTTGTTACTTAAAAATAATTTTTTTTTTCGTTACTCCGAAACCATCTGTCTATTTGGAACAATAACGAACTTTACCAAGATATTCATCTCCCTAACCTCTGAAAATTTCAAATGCCCTAGCTCAGTCCGTTCGAGAGTTATTGTAGAACAAAAAATTTAAAATTTTCAATTTTTTTTGACACTTTGCGGTAACCTGGTCAATACAAAATTCCACATGCGTATGAAGGTCATGATTTTTCAATTTGATGCTAAATTTCAGATAGATCGAGTGATCGGTTCCGGAAATATTCATAAAAAATGTTTTTACTAAAATTGGCCATAACTCCGAAACCACTTTATGGATTTCGCCCATTAACGAACTTGTCCGAGAGATTTACGCTCCAAACCCACCTTGCAAATTTAAATCCTCTAACGTCTTTCGCTCGAGAGTTATCGTGCCTACGGCCGGCCGGACACAATCGATTTCAACCTCGGATTCTTGATCAGTGAGTCGAACCAAATCGTTTGAGACCATTTTCAGCCAAAAATTCGAAAATTACAGACATTTGGGCAAATTGACAAGCACTCTGTTCCGAGGAACTAGAGTGCCAAAAATGATTGCATGTTTTAGTAACGCTTCGTCTTTGAAGATGAAAGCTTTGTTTTCGAAACATATATCGGACGACAAAAAAGTGAGTGTAGTAGAGTACAGAGTGTTCAGTAGACCTTCTTCCGGATCAATTAACAAATACTGAAGTGGACAATAGTGTAGTTACTTTTGTAGTGTTTCATTTGAATTTAATCAACCATGCAGGCCCCGATGATATTAATTTCCAAAATGATGTGTGCGGACATAATTGATCATTAATTCTCAATCAGTAAATGTTCACCACATTCTTCACTCTCAACCGAATATCCCCCAAATTGCACGTACATCCCACCCAGATTTCTGTGAATTCCAGAACACCTGATATCAGACTAGGAAAAAGTTGGAACGGACAGCTGACATCGAGCGAAGGGGCAGCGCCTATCTCTAGATTAGCTCATTCCCCGCCGTCCATTTGCATAACAGGCGACGTAACACGGTGGCAGGTACTCCAACCCACAACGCTGCTTAGATGAACGTTCTCATGCAAATGCAAAACAAACCATCACGATCTCGGAATCATACGTATCGCAAAATGTCTGATTTTTCCGAGCGTTCGGATTTGTCCCTTCCAGATTCCATTGAACGATTCCCTGATTTATTTCTTGCCAGTTTTTACACGATGATCAGCCTTTTTCATTGAAAACGGTTCAAGCACTGACGTGAAGTCAGGATCTTTTGCGCGTATTTTCTATTGTCCATTCTCCTGTATTGGACACTACATAAGAACGTTTAACGGGTGATTCCGCAAGAGAAGCAGAGCAAAATCATTCTGCTTGTACCTGCCGACACGTGTTAGTTGGCTTCTTCAGGACAGGGCAACCAAGAAACTAATAAAAAGATGGAATTAAATCTGAAAATAGGTGACACCACAATAGGAGCGAGCAACCAATTGTGTCTTCAGCTCTAGGACCTCCAATTCGTAGTCAAACTATGGCATTGACACGGAGGAAGTATAAGCCACCTGTGCGATGTGACCTCAACCCGAGGATATGAAATATAGATCATGCAGAGAAGTATACTTAAGTGGGAATGTTTAACGGATATTTCCACAGAAGAAGCACAGAAAAATAATTCTGCTTGTAACTGCAGAGGTTGAGGTCGGGTTGAGGTCACATCGCACAGGTGGGTTATGCATCCTCCATGTCGATGCCTTAGTTTGCCTCCGAATTGGAGGTCCCAGAGCTGGAGGCACAATTGGTTGCTCGCTCCTGTTGTGGTGTCACCTATTTTCAGACTTAATTTCATATATTTATTGGTTTCTTGGTTGCCCTGTCCTGAAGAAGCCAACTAGCAGAAACACGTGTCGACAGGTACCAGCAGAATGATTTTTCTCTGCTTCTCTTGCGGAATTACTCGTTAAACATTCCCACTTAAATATACTTCTCCGCATGATCTATATTTCTATATAAAGGGTTTTCCAATAAGATGTGTTATTTTGATATTCAAAGAAAAATGCCATTTTCCAATATGAATGATCGGATGTTTATTTCATTATAAAGAAGAAGCTATGCCGTTAATAGTGGAAAATAATATCAGGCAAATGACCACCACGACCACGCTTACAGGACCATATCCTTTTAATGAAATTTTCCATAACCAAATCGCAAAGTGGCTGCCCTATGTCCTCGATAGCCTCACGAATTCCATATTTGAGGTCTTGAATCGACGCTGGGCTATTGGCGTAGACCTTCTCGTTCACGTGGCCTCAAAGGAAGAAGTCGCAAGGTGTTAAATCACAAGATCTCGTTGGCCAATTGTGACCACCTCTACGAGAGATAACACGGCCCGGAAACTTTTCCCGCAAAAGATCAATGGTTTCGTTGCTTGTGTGGCACGTAGCGCCATCTTGTTGAAATTAAACGTTGTCCAGATCCATACCATCCAATTCCGGCCATAGAAAATCATTAATCATCTCTCGATAGCGCCATCCATTCACCGTAACTGTTGCTTCAGCCTCATTTTCGAAAAAGTAAGGTCCAATGACTCCGCTGAACCATAAAACGCACCAAACAGTCACAAGTTGAGGATAGAGAGGCATTTCAACAATAACTCTTGGGTTTTCCGAGCCCTAGATGCGACAATTTTGCTTGTTTACGAAGCCACCGAGGTGGAAATGGGCCTCATCACACAAGATGATTTTTCGATGGAATTCCGGATCCTTTTCATGCATTTCAACGACCCAATCAGCAAAGACACGACGTTGTTGATGATCGGCCGGCTTGAGTTCTTGTGTTAACTGAACTTTATAAGCCTTAATACCCAAATCTTAATGAAAATACGGTGTAATGACGTTTGTGGAATGCCTAATTCCAAAGAACGACGAGGAATGGACAAACCTGGGTTTTCTTCAACACTTTCAGCTACAGCAGCAATATTCTCGGCTCTTCTTGAATGACGTGCACGGGTTTTATTCTTCACATAACTAACTTGTCCCAACAGCTCAAATTTTTCCACCAATTTCTTTATTGCGGTCCGACAAGGTGCTTCACGACGACCCAAAAATGTTCGAGTTTTACGAACCGTCTCTGCCAAATTTTCACCATTTGTATAGTGAATTCAGATGTCAAAAAATGACAGCTTCAAAAGTGACATCTACCGAAATAGCTGGCTATTCAAAATAACACCTCTTATTGAAAAACCCTTTACATAAGAACATACTTGCAAAAGCTCCTGATTTAAAGTAAGCACTTTTCGATAATTTTGTCTTCTAGTTAAATTAACATTGGGGAAATATCCCAACTCGTCTAACAATGTATGCAAAAATACTCCCGGAACAGCTCCAGCATTGCAATAAGTTCATTCTTCCGCACCAACAAAGCGAACAAAGTTGCCTCTGGCAACATGCACTGGAAATTCCGCGGAGAATTTCTTTCGAGAAATTACCGAGCTATATATCCTTTTACGCTTCTTATACGGAAAGAAAATCGTATGAAGATGAGTAAGGAGCCACCTGTAAGCAGGAACGGAATGTGAATTATTTTATGGATGCAAATTCGCGGATACGCCGCCGTCTAGATGCAGGTATGATAATGGAATAGCGGCCATTATAATGTCGTTTTTCCGATCGATTAGGTGAAATGGTTTTATGGGGATATGGGTCATGTTTATTCCACATTCACTTGAATAATTCAATCCATTAGCATCTCATTAAGAGAGCTGTTAAAGAGGAAAAGTTATTCTTCGTCGACTGTTTAGCCTCATATTTGTGTCGGGCTTAACGGGCTTCTCATACTCGTTTCCTTATGTTCCGTTTAAATTGCCATCAAGTGTTGTCTATAGGTATAGCAAATCGATCTACTGAAACGAACGTTCAGTTTAACTTGGAAAATATATTTTCAATCTGAACTTGATATACTACAACAGTATTATTCAAGTATTATAGGAGATGTGTGTTCACGTGAGGAAGTATTCGAACTGGTTGATAATTGTTCGCATGTTAAGTTATATTTATGTGGATTGTGATGTTTAGTAAGCCCTGGATATGTTGATCTAGTGAATGAATACAGTTCAACATTGCTGGAAGTGAAATAACGCTGGATTTGATCGAGGATTAGATCAGGAAATCTGTATCTAAAATAATCATAAACGTACAAAAAACCTGCATTAAACCTTAGTTACTCATAGTACATTAGTTACCATAATTTAATACGTTAGCTACGAAAACATTATACGTCAGATACGAAATAATATTAGAACTAGTTGTCATGAACAAGTAATAGTATATTCTAAAACAAGTTGCAGAATGGGCTCCTATTCAAACACGAATGCGAAATTCGAAAACGAGCGACGAAAGAGCGAGTTTTCGAAGGCATGAGTGTTGGAATATAGCCTTCTGCAACGAGTATTAGACGATATTTTCTCTATTTCAGTCAAGTTTTGTAGAATACTGTTGAAATTCAATGAAAAATTCGGACTACACATCCTAGTGACTTTTGTATTGTATCTTGGCAGTTGGTGTGACTGTTACGAAAGTTAACAGATTACGGAATTGGAATCGTAAGTAGGGCGTGGAGATCAGATTTAAAAGAATTTCCTAATAACAGGAATGATTCAAAATTAGCAAGAAGGAAATATTTGGATACTTATTTTTTAATGAAAATAAAACTTTTCCTTTCGACAATTATTTCACTACATCCAGATTATATTATATTGACAATTGACGTATATTTGATAGGATCGAATGTCAGTGCTGACTACCACAACATGAAAAATAATACTAGAAACAATGCGAGAATGAGTTCATTCCAGCACTGTTTTTAGTGCTGGAATGGACTCATTACAATAGTGAAATAGAGAAAAGAATATTTTGACAGTTTTCAAATTCGATGGATACACCTTTGCCTTTAGCATCCACGATCATAGGTATTTCCTCTGAATATTGATTAATGACCGAGCAAGCACTCATTTCGATTTCGTGTGGTAGTTAATCCACTGCCGGAAACATGGCCGAGTTAAATTTTGCGGGAACTGAAAACTTTGTTGGTCACAGTTTCTTCTAAATACCCTCTAGCAACCTTCGTCGATTCCTCTCCACCAAGTTCTTGTAGGTCTAATACCGGGTGTCCCAGTATACATGTTCCAATGGATTATCTCAGCCATTTCAAAAGATAGAACTTTGATAATTTTATGATTTTCAATTCGTTGAAGGAAACTTCAACTGAGAAAAACAAAAATTGAAAGTAACTTTCAGTTTGACCGGAAGTGATTCTGACTTTTTTATCTCAAACAGCATCCTATATATTTTTGGCAATTTTTTCCACTCAAAATTACCTTTCCAACGATGTACCACACTTTGTATGTTACATTTGATTTGAGGGAGAAAACGTCAATCGAAATTTCAAATTGAAAGAGTTGTAGTAGGCTACGATATTTTGTGCAATCTTGATTTTGACTTATAATCCATGTGTGCCGATCCATATATCTTCAAATGGACCGATAAAATAGCCTGCAATATCTCTAGATTTAACACCGCTAGATCTTTTCCTTTGGGGATATTTGAATGATCGTGTGTACCAGACTCTTCCTATTGATTTAGAAGATCTGAAAAACAAAATGAGGAATGCATATAGCGCCCTTAATGCTGAGGTGTTGAGAAGTGATACTTCGCGTGAACTAATCCACCGAGCTGAAAGATGTGTAGAAGCAGATGGTAAACAAATCGAACATAAAAATACCTATTATTACTAAAGCAAAAATTTACAAAAAAGGGGACAAAAAAATACCTATTATTACTAAAGCATATTATTATTATTAATAATAATAATAATAATATGCTTTAGTAATAATAGGTATTTTTTTGTCCCCTTTTTTGTAAATTTTTGTTTCTTTTACCATTCATTCTTTGTTTAACGTTCGATAAAATACATAGTTGATCTCAACTTGACAGAGGTTTTTTTTATTGATCTCGATTATTGAAGTCAAAATCAAGATTACACAAAATATCGTAGCCTACTGCAATTCTTTCAATTTGAAATATCAATTGACGTTTACTCCATCATATCAAATATAAAATACAAACCGTCGTATTCACAAAGCATTCAATCTCCGTTAAGTCCTAACTAAGGTCCTCAGTTAAGGATAAATTTGAATCGCAACCTCAGTTAAAGTATTTAACGGTGGTGAAACTGGCCTCTTTCACGTTGATCTTCACTTTAACTGAGGTTCCGATTCAAATTTATTCTTGACTGAGGACCTCAGTTAGGACTTAACGGACATTGGATGCTTTGTGAATACGGCGGAAAGTGTGTTAAACCGAAAGTGACTTTAAATTTTCGTTTTTCTCAGTTGGTTATCCATAATAAATTCGTTAAAATAATTTAATACGTTAGTTACGAAAGCATAATACGTTAGATACCAAATAATATTAGAACTAGTCAGGAACATGTAAAACAATATTTTGACAGTTTTCAATTTTGCCTTTAGCGTCCACGATCATAGGTATATCCTCTGAAGATTGATTAATGACCGAGCAAGCTCTCATTTCGATTTCGTGCGGTTCCCAGGTGCTTAATCCACTGCCGGAAACATTGCCGAGTTGAATTTTGCGGGCAATGGAAACCTTTTTGGTCACACTTTCTTCTAAATACCCTGTAGCAACCTTCACCGATTCCCCTCCACCAAGTTCTTGTAGGTCCAATATATCTCCATTAACAAGAAAATTTAATCTTCTATAACGCAGTGACCAGTATACATATCAGGATTTTCAACTGAGAGATGCTCAGCTATTTTTGGAGGTATTTTAGAGAAGAAATGAATGCCGGAGGGCTGTACCGTACATTTATCTTTTCAATATAATATAAACAATCCGCCGTGAGTAACAGGAACTAGTCTTAATATTGCGTATTTTTCAAATAAAAGCACAGAATTGACTTCACCGTCAGATACCACCGCGAAAATCTGTTTCCAATTAAACAAGCCACTTTCATCATTGAAAACTCCTCGTCTGGGGCAGAACGCACAAATTCGTTGAGTTGCTCCCTTGAAAATATTTTTGATTTTTTTGCTCTATATTATGCAACGTTTTCTTCTTGATGAAACGTATTTAGGTGGCGTATTTGTCGATTTCCACTCTTTCCTTCAGTTCTAAAGTCACTCGTAACATGGAATATTTAGGCTATAAGGATGAAGCAGAATATTTATCTCAGGGTTTTGCGAAATAATTCAGCAAAACCGTTTCTTCAGCTCCTTGAACATGTACTTTGTTTCACCACTCTTGTTGATCTAGTGAATGATTACAATTCGACATTGCTGGAAGTGAAATTATGCTGGATTTGATCGATGATTATATCAGGAAATCTGTCTCAATAATAATTCCTCGTATTTGAATGTCATATTTCTGTTTGAAATCTGACGGACAGTAAACTCCTCGGTATCCAACTCTAACATTACGAACAGGTCAAAAATGTTTTTCAACTAATATTCGAAGGTTAAATAATATACCTAATGTTAAGATATATTCTGTTAGAAATATATCACTTATTTCTCCTATAATGAATAGAAGGATCTATTTAAATTGGCTCTGAATTTCACACAAGTTTATTCCTCTATAATCGAAAGGTCTGTATGCTCTAATTCATGCACTTTCCTACATTCACCTATTTATAGCAACCGAACTACTGACCGTAGAACACTGTCGTAAAAAAAATAATATATCCATACTCTAAAATACCCTCATACTGGTAAGGAATCCATGAGAAACTGAATGACCTGTAACGAAATATCGAGTGAAACTGGAGAAAACCGTCGCTTAATCCACCATACAATAGAGCTTTTCGAAATTAATGCTTCAGCCACGTTATTCAGATGATAATTGTAGTTCCTCCACTTCCAGACTTTTTTAAATATATTTCATAGAGCAAAGCAGTAATTTAATATGGATTCATCATTCCAACGGCCATTCAAAGGACATTTCATCTATGCATATTAATTCGTTTCTGGGTAAGGAATATTTTTCACATTCCAACCATATTTTCATATTTCCGAATATTTTCCGAGTTTATCCTAAGCTACCTCGAGTAGAAAATGGATTTACAGGTGGAGAGAACGATTTCTACGTAGATGTGAAAATTCATGAGAATAGTAATACATTAAGGGAAAACATTATTCCATAAGGAAACTTGAATATCTCAGAAACTAATATCGTCGGAATGCTAGTTCCATCAAAGCCCGCATGAAGCCACTCGGATCGCCAAATTTACGTTTATCACTAGAAAATTGAAAAAAAAATATCTCGATAACCTAAGAAGGGAAAGAGATTGCGACTTGAAATTTTCAGGTTAGGTTGTGCGAACTGAATGCGACAGTGGAGTTTATTTTTAGGTATAATCAGCCAAACGGTTTTTGGAGTTATACCCATCTGAAATTGGTTTGTTATTTCCTCAATAACTCGAAAAGTAGAAAACCGATTAATTTCAAACATGGCGTTTACTTGCATAATGCCAACGCGAAAATTCTTGCAAACAATTTGTGAGGATCGTATTACTAGAAAATTTTTAAAAAATCATCGAAAATTACTGAAAAAAATTCTTTATCAGTAACTATTCATCCGAAATTTTGCGAGAGGATTCAGAACCTAACTCTACTGCCAAGTTCCTAGTTTGAACTCGATCGGATATATATATTGCTGGAAATTCGAGTGTGTTCAGTAGGTGGATGGTGACTGTTGAGTGTTGCCTCGATAACTTTCGAACGAATGGAGAAAGGGACTTGCAATGTTCAGGGTATGTGGCATATCCTAATGGAAGAGTTAAGTTGGCTATAATCGGCCCAACGGTTTCGGCGTTATACCCATCTGGAATATTATTTCCTCGATAACTCAAAAAATATAGACTCGATCGAATTGAAGCTTGGTAACTAGATGTAGAATATCGACATAAAGACGTGTTTAGAATTTTATAAGAACCGTACCCCTAGAAAATTTCAATAAAATTACGAAAAAAATGGTTCAAGCACTTTTGTGAAGTCAGGATCTTTTGCGCGTATGTTCTATTTACGAATTTACCATTGAATAATTTATATCAAACCTTCTCTATTTTCATTAATTTTACTAGACAATATAGCATGGTATATGAACCATTTGGTAAATCCAACCGAGTTTTCAAAATTTATATCCCATTCTCCTTTTGAAATGTTTTCCCGCATTAATTGAAACCAATAACAAGAAGTACGATTCTGCGGTTGCATTGGAATATTCATGAGATTACAGGAAATTCTTGCTCTAATCATAAATAAGTGTTCAGTGTGCCATTATTGTATGTCACTTGTTAGATCGACACCAAGTAATGCTAGTGGTTGAACTGGGCAATTAATGTAAGAAGTAATTGCCATATGCATATCAGGAGGTAGTTCGGAACATATTAATTTATTAACCGTGTCGCCAATTCGAATATACGTTACGATAGAAAGTACGTTTGTATCTTTCAATTTCTTCTTGTTGACACGAACTTAACTGTGTTTCTGGAAATAACTGTCTTCGTTATGAGTATTCACCTATTGCATATCATACATTGCTCATAATCACCGGTCGGCAAAGTAAATTTAACTACTTAAAATCTGTGAAATGCACTGACGTTAAGTCGGGAGCTTTTGCGTGCATGCTCCATTATACCGAATGTCCCAGTATACATTTCCAATGGATTATGCCAGCCATTTCAAAAGATAAAAATTTGAAAGTTTTATGATTTTCAATTCGTCCAAGGAACTGAGAAAAAAAAATTGAAAGTCACTTCTGGTTGGATCAGAATTTTTTATCTTAAATAGTAGTTACCTTGTAAATTTTTCACAATTTTTTATTTCTACTTGAAATTACCTTTCCAATGATGTATCACACTTTGTATTTTACTTTTGATTTGATGGAAAAAACGTCAATTGATATTTCAAATTGAAAGAATTGCATTAGGCTACGAAATTTTGTGTAATCTTGATTTTGACTTCAATAATCGAGATCATTTAAAAAACCTTCCTCAAGTTGAAATCAACTATGTATTTACCGAACGTTAAACAAAGGTTAAATAGGAAAAGAAACAAAATATTACAAAAAAGGGGGCGGAAAAATAACCTATAAAACCTGAAGCATATGTTCGAAATGTTGACCATCTACTTTCTACACATCTTTCAGCTCGCATTCTGGTACACACGATCTATCAAATATCCCCAAAAGAAGAAATCCAGTGGTGTTAAATCTGGAGATCTTGAGGGCTGAAAGATGTTTAGAAGCAGATGGTAAACATTTCGAATATATGCTTTATAAATCAACAAGTCCAGAGCGTTCCTGCCAATAGGGTCCTTCAGAAATGGCTTCGTATAATTAATATACTTATGCATATATTTCACAAGTCAAATAGACCCCAGGGGGTTCATTGATTTGCCAAGAAAGCAAGAGCAGACGCGTTTCTGGCTTCTTGGCCATCATCAGTACTCTGTAGCTTCTCAACAAATTCAACTAAACTGACCCGGGTTAAGCCTCTCAGAGCCGGCTTGGTCGATCATACCTAAACGCTCACGCCACCTATGAGACAAAACACGGAAATCAGCCTATCCCCACCAGTGAATATTTGAAGCGCGAAATCATATGCCACCATCCACTCGATATTAATCGAGTAACGAGTCCCGCAGAGCTCAGAAAGTATCTTCCCAATGGCCATGAACGCTGTTTAGCGTTTTCAAAAATAATAATGTAAAATGGCGATACCGTTGTTAATAAATCAACAAGTCCAGAGCGTTCCTGCCAATAGGGTCCTTCATAAATGGCTTCGAATAATTAATATACTTATGCATATATTTCACAACTCAAATAGACCCCAGGGGGTTCATTGATTTGCCGAGAAAGCAAGAGCAGACGCGTTTCTGGCTTCTTGGCCTTCATCAGTACTCTGTAGCTTCTCAACAAATTCAACTAAACTGACCCGGGTTAAGCCTCTCAGAGCCGGCTTGGTCGATCATACCTAATCGCCCACGCCACCTATGAGACAAAACACGGAAATCAGCCTTTCCCCACCAGTGAATATTTGAAGCGTGAAATCATATGCCACCATTCACTGGATATTAATCGAGAAACGAGTCCCGCAGAGCTCAGACAGTATCTTCTTGTCTTCTTGTCTTATCTTTTGTCTCATAGGTGGCGTGGGCGATTAGGTATGATCGACCAAGCTGGCTCTGAAAGGCGTAACCCGGGTCAGTTTAGTTGAATTTGTTGAGATGCTACAGAGTAAATATGAAGGCCAAGAAGCCAGAAACGCGTCTGCTCTTGCTTTCTCGGCAAATCAATGAACCCCCTGGGGTCTATTTGACTTGTGAAATGTATGCATAAGTATATTAATTATACGAAGCCATTTATGAAGGACCCTATTGGCAGGAACGCTCTGGGCTTGTTGATTTATTAACAACGGTATCGCCATTTTTCATTATTATATGCTTTATAGTTATTCCTATTTTTCCCCCTTTTTTTAGTAATTTTTTTATTTCTTTTACTATTCATTCTTTGTTTAACGTTCGGTAAAAAACATATTTGATTTAAACTTGAAGAAGGTTTTTTTATTGATCTCGATTATTGAAATCAAGATTACACAGAATGTCGTAGCCTACTGCAATTCTTTCAATTTGAAATATCAATTGATGTTTTCTCCATTAAATCAAATGTAAAATACAAAGTCTGATACTTCGTTGGAAAGATAATTTTGAGTAGAAATAAAAAACTGCAAAAAATATATGGAGTTCTATTTGAGATAAAGAAGTCACTTCCGGTCAAACCGGAAGTGACTTTCAATTTTTGTTTTTCTCAGTTGAAGGTTCCTTGGACGAATTGAAAATCATGAAATTTTCAATTTTTTATCGTTCGAAATGGCTGAGATATTCCATTGAAACATGTATACTGAGACACCCGGCATATTCACGGCTTATACGAAGGCGATCGAGCTGGAATTTGGTACTCAATCGTAAACTGCTGGCTCGGAATTATGAGCATAATTTCAGCTGATACTCACGCATCGTTTTTGAAATATAAAATTTTTCAAGATTACAGACAAATATGAAAATTAGATCTTAAATAAAATTACGGTTGATGATCCAACAAAATTACAGTTGATGATTTCTTATTCAGCGCTATTGGACACTCTTAATCGCATTTACCATCATTTACTCAGCTTGTATCAGATATGAATACATTTCGTACTATTTTAATGACAGACTTAATGAGAGTTATGAGATTTGAGTAATGGGAGTCAAAAGATCACAATTTTTAAGTCTGACGTGTTATGTGATCTATCGGCATAGAAATTCGTTAAATGTCCAATAATATACGAAAAAACTTGCGTCTTAAGTAATTTTAGTAAGACGATATTCACGGAATTCCGCGAAAATTAGCGCGTTGGCCTTCTATAAGTAATTAACGAGTTTAAATTGGATCGGATTCGCATATTTTGGGTCATAGAGGATATAACAACAAAATTTCAGATGTGTATAACTCCAAAAGCATTTGGCCGATTATGCCTATTAAAAAACTTAAATGTCGCATTCGGTTGCGCAACCTACCCTGAAAATTCAAGTCGCTATCTCTTTCCGTTCTCAAGTTATCGTTAGATACAAAATAATTTTTTTTATTTTTGCGCGTATGTTCCGGGGTTATCATATTGCTTAAATGTCTGTAATTTTCGAATTTTTTGCCGAAAATGGTCTCAAAGTATTGGGTTCGACACCCTGATGAAGAATTCGAGGTCAAATTTGATTCTGTCCGGCCGGTCGGCCGTCCGTTGCCACGATAACTACACAACGGAATGAGATACGAACGAAATGAGATAAGAACGAAATGAGATACCGACTTGAAATTTTCACGGTAGTTGGCGCATCTCAATACGATGGCTAAGTTCGTTAATGGACATAATCACTCAATGGTTTCCGAGTGATAATTTTCTTTTCAACCAGCACGAATCCGATCAAATTGTAACTTGGTGCATGAGTAGTTTGTGAAATTTTGTGAGAATGTTATCACTAGAAAATTCTAAATATATAATATTTATGACACGATAACCTGAGAATGTAAAAAGATAGCAACTTGAAATTTTCAGGTTAGGTTGTGCGTCTGAATGTTTGTAGGTATAATCGACCAAACGGATTTGGAGTTAGACCCATGTGAAATTTGGTTGTTATTTCCCCAATAACTCGAAAAATACGAAACTGATCCAATTCAAACATGGTTATCAGTTGTAGAGTGCCTACGCGAAAATTCTTGCGAAATTTCGTGAGGACCGTTTTAATAGGAACATTTTCAAAAATCATTGAAAAATATTCTATATATCAGAAACTATTCGTCCGATATCACTGAAATTTTGCGAGGGATTTCAGAACCTAACTCTACTACCAAGTTCCAAGTTTGAATACGATCGGATCCATATTTTTGGAGATCCGAGCAGCCTTGTATGAGTTCAGTAGCTGGCTGGGTGACCGTTACCTTTCGTACGAAAAGGGATAGCGACAATTTTCAGGGTAGGTTGCGCATCAAAATGGGCCAGCTATGTTCGTTTTAGGGCATAATCGGTCCAACGGTTTTGGAGTTATAACCACCTGGAATATTATTTCCTCAATAACTCAAAAAATATAGACTTGATCGAATTGACGCTTGGTAACTAGTTGTAGAATATCAACTTAAAGAGTGGAGTAAAATTTAGGAGCGCATGTTTTATTCTATCAAGTGTACAGGAGAGTAGACCATAGAACATGTGCGCAAAAGCTCCGTAATTCACGTCATTGCTTGAACTAATTTTTATATACATGTGCATATAATTGCTATAAATTCTGATAGCCTAGACAACCAATAGCACCTTTAGACCCCTACCATCCACCAAACAATACCTACCTTCTCCAGATGAAATATACTCAGATCAAGCAGCTGTAAAGTAACGTACTTGCGGCTGCTTTATTGTCGCGTTGAAAATATTTCTTTCAGTGCCGTTTTCCGTGCAAGGGTGCATAATTGAATTACAATTACCCTGATATATCGAACGGTTATTAGGAATAATTGTTTAATGCTGGTGCTTAATATTCCCGATTGATGATAAACCCTATCGTATTTCTGTGAATTGCTTTCCGATCATACCAGGAATTCAACAAGTGTTCGACTCAAGCTAAGCACCATTGCTGCTGGCTTGTCATCACCTTGTCTTTAAATTGTTTTATGAATGCGATGGTTCTTCTTGAGTTTTATGGAAGCATTGCACATACCCTGACATACTCGTTACAGCGGTCGGTATTTAAGGACACCGAATATAAATTTAATGAACGTGTTCCTGTGATACAGATTGCCCATGTTTCCTACTTTCGATAAAGAGTGAGATAGGGATGTTTGGAATTGTGGAGTAATGGGAGATTGAAAATTCAAAAATGTTCTTACTCCTTTTGGCGTTCTTGTTCCTCGGAACAGAGTAACAGAGTGCTTATCAATTTGCCCAAATGTCGGTAATTTTCGAAATTTTTGATTAAAATGGTCTTGAACGATTTGGTTCGACTCACTGATCAAGAATCCGTGGTCGAAATCGATTCTTTTTGGCCGTCCGGCCGTTAACACCATAACTCTCGAACGGAATCAGCTAGATAATTGAAATTTTTAAAGTACATATGGGGCATAAATATCTCGCTAAAGTTCGTTATTGGCTAAAATCAGCCAGATGGTTTCGGAGTAACGCCAAAGCTCCTGTCCACAGGGCTTTCCCACTTTTTTCTTTCTATTTTATCGATGTAAAACAAGAACTTATTCAGAATTCAACTCAGCATACCGATAGGTATATTGTTCAATTCTTGACAAACCATATCTCCGAAAGTATTGGTTTCTCAGAGTTGGGGATGATATCAATGGATTCTTATGATAGAACTGCTTCAGATTAAATGAGCACTCTGCAATGATTCAACCTCGTGAAATGGGTTATTGTTGCAGCTTACACTTGGTGCATAGTTTTCACAACTCGAAATACCTAGGGAAAGTATCATCGTAATGTATAGAGCAAAGCTTTGGACCATCATAGCAGATTGTCCATTTATTCCTGATATTTGAGTAGGTAGAGGCTGACGAACAAATTTCTTTGATAGTTCAAAATATATTAATGAAATACTATCCGCTTTTCATAATTTAAAATTTAATAGTTGATACCACTAACACAGTCATTCTGTATTATGAACGTTAACAGATCCATATTTCAGCATTTTTTTGCTAGCAACATTATGAAAATACTATATACAGGGTGTCCCAAAAATACCACGCGAAAGTGACACTGGAGATAGATTGGCATTAGGTCTATCAGATAGCATCAACATGACCTCACTAAAAGTCCGCTGGTTTTCGAGATATCACCACTGTTGCGTCCCATGACTTCACATGTTGGGAAGCGCTCATTTGTATTTCTAAACAAAGCAGCTCGCTTGTAAAACTTAAATGTTTTGGGTACTGGTTTATTTTTGCATGGGTGGTCTCACCCTTGAAATTAATATTTTCCACGGAAAGATAATTGCAAGTAAAATATCTTGTAATACTTCAACCCTTGTAGAAGTATTTATGACTTATTTCCTGTGAAATATTGATAAAATGCATACAACAACTAACACATTGCCAGAGCTGTGAGTCCTTTGTCTAGATTCTAACCCATACAAAAATCTAGAATTTTCCGATTAGATCGCCACAGCTTTGGCTATTCTCTAAATCGAGGGCGTAGATTCCGAATCTGTAATCAGTTTTTCCGTATCTCGATTAATTTTGGTAATATGGCGAAAAATCCATTACAGATTACAGATTCGTGATCTGCGTACCCGATGTATAACCAAAGCCGCGTCGACCTAATCGGAAAATTGAAGATGTGTTGGATACTAGAGAAAACTTTTTGGCGTTTGACGGACTCGCTCATTACCTAATATTTTCCGAACGGATAGAGATACAGAAAAAATAGATACATAAATCTAAACGTCGTCCACCGACCAATCATCGGGGAAAATTTGGATATCGAGATGTGAAAATCATAGATTTCGGACGGGAAAGAAGAATTTTCCTTCGATTCCGGGTCAAAAATATTTCCAAGTGCCGACCCAAAAAATTTTTTTCATGGTATATCGATACGGAGCTCGTGTCTAATTAAATCGAGGTCGCTGATCACGAATATTTAATTAGTTTTTCCCTAAGTGGCGTACTTTGGGAAAATTTTCACTTAAAGTGAAAAAATTGACGAAAATAGGTCAATTTTGGAACTTTCCACCGCTTAAAAAAATCGGAGTAGGGTGTTGCTGATTTTTTACGTCATATTTGGATCCTTTATCTATCGAATCATCCGAACAATAAATGTCCAGGTTGTACGCTTCGGAAATTATGATTTTTTTTCCCGAGGGTCTATTTTTTGGAAAATTCTTTCCGCGATATTTCCTCAGAAAATTTTTGTAATAAATATCTGATGGTAGATTCGGAATCTACGGCCCCGAATCTATAAGAATAAGTACCCGTTTCATAGTTCTGCGTCAAAAAATTTTTCTCGAAAAATGGGATTTTTTTAAGGCTAATGTATTAAAAAATTGCCAAAATTCGACCGGTCTCCGATTTCGATGCAAATTACGTCATTTACTAATTCGGGACCGTAGATTACGAATATATGATCGGATTTTTCATTAGAGAATTTTCCGCGGAAATACCGCGAAATGAATTTTCCGAAAAACAGACCCTTGGGAAAAAAATCATAATTTCCGAATAGTACGGTCTGGACATTTTCTGTTTGGATTATTCAGTAGATAAAGGATCCATATATGAGGGCAAAAATCAACAACACCTTACTCCGATTTTTTTGGGCGGTGTGAACTTCCAAATTTGACCTATTTTCGACCATTTTTTCACTCTAAGTGAAAATTTTCCCAAAGTACGCTACTTAGGGAAAAACTAATTGCATATTCGTGATCAGCGACCTCGATTTAACTAGACACGAGCTCCGTATCGATATACCATGAAAAAAATTTTTTGGGTCGGCACTTAGAAATATTTTTGACCCGGAATCGAAGGAAAATTCTTCTTTCCCGTCCGAAATCTATGATTTTCACATCTCGATATTCCCCGATGATTTGTCGGTGGACGACGTTTAGATTTATGTATCTATTTCCTCTGTATCTCTATCCGTTCGGAAAATATTAGGAAATGAGTAAATCCGTCAAACGCCAAAAAGTTTTCTCTAGTATCTAACCCAGGGGTCACCAATTAGTTTCATTGGAGGTCCGTTCACAAAATCTGTATATCTGTCGCGGGTCGTTGATAGCATTATGATGGCATAAGAATTTGACTAGCAGTTAATCTAAATCCAATATCTATAATTAGTAAAAAAACGAAAAGTTATCTGAATTTTTTTAATCAAGAATACATGTTTTCTGGAAAAATGGTCCGCAAAAAAATGGTTCGCGATCCGCATCCGGACCGCGGTCCGCCATTTGGTGACCCCTGGTCTAGACTATTCGAAGACCCCTAGTCTGTGAAAGTCGGACCGGTTTCCATGTTACAAAACAATGAATGTGGGAGCGAGATAGCCGATAAGGGTTTTGGTTTTTTTTAATAAGTAGCAATTCTGGTTCTGATTAAAAAAAATTGGTAGTGTTGTATCATTTTGAGAAGGGCATGAAATGGACCAGTTTTTGCGATTATTTGTCAATTCAGTCTGATATAATTTTTTTTCACAGCAGTCAGTCAAACTTAGGTTAACGTTTTAACTTCGGCATAAAATACAACAAGTTAGATTTTTTCAAGGATTTTGTTCTAGTTGTCGGTGAAGTTATTACTTCATTGTTTAAAGCAACTATTCAGGATAGCCTAGGTAAAAAAAAACATGAGTTTGAAGTAATTTCTAGCAATGCTAGGCGATAAAAGACCGAAAACTGGAGATTTTTAAAAAAATACACAAAAGTGGTGATATCTCGAAAACCAGCGGACTTTTACTGAGGTCATGTTGATGCTATCTGATAGACCTAATGACAATCTATCTCCAGTGTCACTTTCGCGTGGTATTTTTGGGACACCCTGTATAAGAACATGTCTCACTACTTAAGGAAGTAAAAGGTAATATTAACCTCGATGGTCAACGAACAGTAATTCATTTTGATAATTCCATTATGTTCTTCTTCCCTATTGCCTTCATAAACTACATCATTAAAATGATCCAATTCTAAATCTTCTGAATCATCACCCTCAAAATTTATACATAAATTATTCAATATGTAACCAGTCAATAATATTTTCGGTCTGGAATTCAAGAATCGGTTACTTGTTTTCCAACAGAAAATATTTTCAAACTGCGAATTGGCATGTCTCAAATAGCTAGATGAGATGACATATATGAACAGTGAACACAAACAGATTCTGTGAATACATTGAACTACGGTGTATTATTGAAACTTAGAAATATCATATCTCCGAAAGTATTAGATTGTTAGAGCTGAATATCATAACAATGGATTCTTATGATGAAATTAAATCTTAAAAAAAATTTAATTCAAAAGTTTTAATGTAAAAAAAAATATTTTTTTCATTACTCCGAAACTATCAGGCCGATTTTGCTCAATAACGAACTTATCTGAGATATTTATCCCTCAAACCTACTCTGAAAATTTTAACTGTCTAGCTCATTTCGTTCGACAGTTATCGTGTCTACGGCCGGACTGGTCCGACAAAATCGATTCTGACCTAGGATTCTTGATCAGTGAGTCGAACCAATTCGCTTAAGACCATTTTCAGTTAAAAATTCTAAAATTACAGACATTTGGGCAAATTGATAAGCACTCTGTTCCGAGGTACAAGAGCGCCAAAAACTTAGGGTACCGTAAATTCAATTTTTCATTAGCAATCCTACGAGCTCACACATGACATATGTTTACATTTGAAAAACAAAAGCTGAGTAGGGTTGCAGCCACGGCGTTGAAGTGAAATATTCTATTTAATCACCAAAAAATAGGAAAATTCAAAATCAATTGACCGCTAAGTTATAGCTTGGAAAAATATCAATTTTATTCAAAACTATCGCCCACCGTTGTATATTCGATTCAATATTGTTAATCTTCGACTAAATGTCAAGTAATTGTATGAATTCGTTTTATACAACTAAAAGCTCGGCTAGGACTTCACACGAGATGAGAGTAGGCGAGAATATAAAAAAGCTCGTCTCGATCTCGCCAATTCCCAAAAAATTATGTCTCGTTTAAGTCTCGGTCTCGTCTCGTTATCAGTTGTCTCGTCTCGTTTCGCTCAATTCTGAATAACGATAATAAATATTATAATATATAAACGAAATGGTAGAAAACAATGAATAATTTTGTAAAGCTATATTCATTACGCTGTTGTACCGAAATATTCGTACATGTACTTATTTTTTTAAATTTCAAACACTGCTAATTTAATCTTTCAAATTACTCCATGACCAAGAATTCAAACATAATCACGCTTACAACACATCATCTTTCAATGACGTACGTATTTTTGCCATGATCATACCTGATGTGGATAATAATCTTTCAACAGGTACGGATGTAGCCATTAATGAATCATCGGCCATCTTGGAAGGTGTAGGAAATTTCTACCACACTAAAATACAATTTTGCTTCCCATTTGTTCTTTCTAACAGCGAATGTTATCAAACTCAGCTTTTCAATGTTCCGAAGGTTTTGCTGATGTTTTAAAGAGGCTATCGATGTCAATACATTTTTATTGGAATTGGACAAATCGGTATCGTTTTCAATGAATACCTTTCCAGTGGGTAGATCATTGAGGGTGTTCTTGGCGTATTCCTCATAACACGTTTCGAAACATTGAATAGCTTCATTTTTCATTTCTTTAACAGTTTTATTATATGTACTCACTTCCACAGATGTATACAATAATTGTTCACATCTTCACTACAAGAAGCATAATATACAACAATAAATTTCTCTAGATGTTCAAATAGATGCGAAATTTTAAAAGCATTGGGATTTAGAGGCAATAAAAGTTGTCCGTTAAGTGTTGAATTCATAATGGTATCAGTTTTTATGGTTGTGAATTCTATTTTTTCGTGATAAATTATGTCAATTATTTTCCGAGTCCTGTATAAGAAAAGTTTACTGTATGTATCTGTAGTAAATGAGACGATCCTCCAGATATAAATTTTCGAGCCATAGAAACCCTTTCAATAGCATAAACGTTTATTACTCAGTAGTTTATAGACACATATACGCAACCGAGATTAAAAAATCTATCTGGAAAAAAAACACATTCAAACCTAAAATATAAAAACCTGCAAGGATAGATATTTATGATAAGAGATACGTTACTATAAGAAGTTATAAGAACAGTTAACAAGTTGATATAAGAATGGGAAAACATTATTTTAATTTACAATAAAAGATTCCACAGATGGTCACAAGAGTTGATATTTTGTAAAATATATTGATCTCTATGTAGACCTTAACGAGACCAAAAACGAGACTCTCGGGTTGCTCTGTATGTGGTCTCGGTATCGCCTATAATATTTTTCAAAACGTCTCGTCTAGCTTTTCCGAGACGAGACGAGAAAAATCTCGCTCTCGTGTGAAGCCCTACTAAGCTCAGCCTTTCTATTTAGGGGAGCCCTCTATAAGTAACCCCAGTACCCAGTAAAATAGGTCTACAATTATCCACTACGGAATGAAAAAATCTAACAAGCTTTAATTATCAGAATACACCTGCAAAAAGAGTGAAAACGCAATTATTATTAATGACCTACTCCGACAAAGTCGACTACGAATGGGGGTCGATAAGAAACCGTGGTATGGGTCTATCTGATAAAACTGAATAATAACTCCTTCCGATAGCATATTGCTGGAAAAAAGCGTATAATTTTATTTGTCCAAGTATGATGGGCCGTATCAGAATTATGTGGTTTTATGAAGATGTAAATAAGTACCCACATCGGCACACGGTGTTATTCGATGAACTGGTCATTTGTTCTTTCAGTAATTACAGAAATTATAGCATGGTGGTAGGATTTTTCGACGGTAAGAAATACCCAGATATGCTGAGCTGTAATCTTTATTAAGATGTTGGTATTGCGGCATGTTGTTCGTTATTTCAGATATTCAATTGTGGAAGCACTTCGTATAAGAAACTTGAAACCATTAATCAATGCATTAAAGCAACAACTCCCGCTTATTTGATGTTTCCAGGCTTCTTACTAGGAATTAAAACGAACTGCCAAATTTTTAAGGTTGAGTGGTTATTTCAGTCCCTAAAGTTTTCGGCGTTTCAGTAAAATATAATAATAATCAAAATTTTTAAGACATCATTGAAAATCATTGAAAATATTCTATATATAAGAAAATTTTGCCTAACCTAACTTTACTACCAAATTCCAAGTTTGAACACGATCGGATCCATATTGTAGGAGATCCGAGCAGCCTTGTGTGAGTTCAGTAGACTGGATGGGTGACCGTTGACTCGATAACTTTCGGACGAAAGGAGATAGGGGCATGCAATTTTTAGGGTAGGTTGCGCATCTTCGTAGGAGGAGCTACGTTCGTATTTGGGCGTAATCGGTTCAACGGTTTCGGAGTTATACCCACCTGGAATATAATTTCCTCGATAACTCAAAAAATATAGACTCGTTTGAGCTGAAGCTTGTTAACTAGTTGTAGAATAATGACATAAATTCGTGTGTCAAATTTTGTGAGAACCGTACGCCTAAGAAATTAAAAAAAAATAGAGAAAAAAATATTGTTTCAAGCACTGACGTGAAGTCAGGAGCCTTTGCGCGTATGTTCCATTGTCCGTTCTCCTGTATTGGACACTCTTTATTTATTTATTTATTTATTTATTACATTATTGATCCGAGTAGAGGATAAACCTATAAACTCGAGAATTAATATTAAAAAAAAAAAATAGTACAGACGTACAATTGGCTATGTGAGCTGAGTATGAAACAAACAAAAACAGAGCAGTATACAAGAAAGTACTGAAAAGGCAAATTAAAAAAAGCAGTATCCAGTATTCTTTCGTCATGATGACTTCCACCTGTCGTAACCATTCTTGAAACCATTTACGGAGGAAGATCGGATAATCTCGCCAGGCAGATGATTCCATTTGTGAAGTATGCGGTTGGGAAGAAAATATTGACGCTGAGAGGACTTGAAATTTTCCCGGTTAAGTTTGAAATCATGCCCTCGTAGGTTGTTCGTGTTCTTAATCGAATTTACCATGGTAAATTATATTGTGCATTCTCCTGTATCGGACACTCCTAATTCTAATTTACCGTGGTAAATTCGATTCGAATTTACCATAAAGTATCTGTTTAATAATAAATGTACTAATATTCTGCAACAACTTTCAGAACTCCTAGCAGAATGTTCAGCTCTTCGAAAGGAACCCTGGTCTGATAATAGTTTTATTGCTCGGAATGTCCGAATTTCCACGGCTATTCTCGTATTCTCACACGTCTTCGAATCCCCTCCGGCAAGAAAAACGTTAAAAGTCACCCCGTATCACCATCAAAGTGCCGGAACGGCAGCCAGACAGACCTGATAAGTCAGAGGATGCGATAACACCTAGTAAACAGTACATGAAGGACTCCATCAAGGCGATAGCCTGTGACATTAGAAACTGGAAGGGGACAAAAGGACCAAGGATATACTTCTTTATGGTCCTGAGGGATCGGACCCGGTGATCTCAGCGTATGTTTGGGCAAACTGTTGCGAGATACAAATCCGGGTTAAGGATTCATCCCGTTTATTATTTAATTTTTTGGGATAACCGTACTAATTTTTGGATGGAGATGATTGTGGGTAGAAAAAAAACTCAATCAAGACATGTTATCATAATACAGACGGAATTATTTAAAATGCAGATACAATATGTTGAAAAATTTTGTTGCCTTCTTTAAATAGTACACTTCCAGAGTCCTGGGACGAGGACGCACAAATTCATTCGTCTGGGTGGCTTCCGCAGATTTTTCCCAAAACAAACTTTGACAAATCATATCTCCGAAAGTAGAGCAGAGATGGGAATGATATCAATGGATTCTTATGATAGAACTGCACCATAAAAGGAATTATATTCGAATAAAGGTTTAAGACTAAATGAGCAATCTGAAATGATTCAACCTCTTGGAATGAGTTGTTGCAACTCACACTCGGCGCATAGTTTCCACAACTCGAAATACCTAAGGAAAGTATCTAGAAATGTCTAGAGCAAGGCTGGAGAATATCATAGCAGTTTGCCCATTTATTCCTGATATTTGAATAGGTATAGGCTGAGGAAAAAATTATTTTAATAGTTCATTTCATTTGTTTGAAAGTCTAAATATTTATTTTATATTTTTGTTTTTCTTTATTTTAAAACTCATCTCATTATACGACAAAATATATTAATAAAAT
This sequence comes from Halyzia sedecimguttata, assembly GCA_937662695.2. NCBI lineage: Eukaryota > Metazoa > Arthropoda > Insecta > Coleoptera > Coccinellidae > Halyzia > Halyzia sedecimguttata. The sequence continues at coordinate 97,975,179 of OW569413.2, read as the reverse complement.
ACAATCCTCTTTTCATAATTTATTAGTTCATACCACTAACACATTCAACACACTCAACACAAGAAAGAATATTTTATACACAAATGTAGATCAATATTTCAGCATTTTTTTGCCAGCAACATAATGAAAAAATTGATATAGGAACATGTCTCACTACAAGGAAGTAAAAGGTAATATTAACCTCGGTGATCAACGAATAGTAATTTCTTTTGATGATTCCATTATGTTGTAATTTCTTATTGCCTTCATAACTACATCATTAAAATGATCCAATTCTAAATCTTCTGAAACATCATCCCCATTATGTATACATAATTTATTCAATAACCAACAAGTCAATATTATTCTTGGTGTCAACACAGTCTTGTATTCACTAATTCAAGATTCGGAACCTTGTAAAAAAAATTTAATTTGAAATTTGTAATATAAAAAAAATTTTTTTTCTCTTTACTCCGAAACCATCAACCATCATTTGGCCCAATTACGAACTTAACAAAGATATTTATGTCATTCCGTTCGAGAGTTATCGTGTTAACGGCCAGACCGGTCGGAAAAAATCGATTTTGACCACGAATTCTTGATCAGTGAGTCGAACCAAATTGTTTAAGACCATTTTCATCCAAAAATTCTAAAATTACAGACATCGATAAGCACTCTGTTCCGAGGAACAAGAGCACAAAAAAAACTTAGGAATTAATTTTTAGTTTGGTATTGAATATTGGATATGTTCAACGATGATTATCTAGGCTTTATATCGATTCAATTACGAGGGTATAATTTCTAAAAAAGGACTGACGTGAAGTCAGGAGCTTTTGCGCTCATTGCACTTGATTGTGAAATGGTCACTCGAAATTATTTGCGGAATTTCAGCGCATTCTAGCGGACAGTTTCTGAAATACATATTTTTTTTGTTGTGATACGATCCTCGTAATATTACGAAATTTCGCAAAAATTAGAACGTTGGCATTCTACAAGTAATAACCATGTTTGAATTGAATCGGATTTTTATTTTTCGATTTATGGAGGAACTAACAGCAAAACTTCAGATCGGTATAAGTCCAAAACGGTTTGGCTGATTATGCCCATTAACGAACATAGTTTTCGCATTTGGATGCGCAAAATATAGCATGAACATTTTGAATCGCTGTCCTTTTCCATTCGGAAGTTATCGTTATCACCCATCATGCTACTGAACTCGCCCAAAGATTACAATATTTTCTTTATATCTCCAAGAATATGGATTCAAATTTAGAACTTCCATGTAAAATTAGGTTTCAAAGACTCTCGCACAATTTCAAAAATATCGTACGGATAGTTTCTGACATATTCTAGTTTGAGTTCACTGGTGACTTATTATTAAGGCTACAAAAGTAAATACCCTCTTCTCTACTACAGGTTTTGTCGTCAAAACCTATAGTGGATCAGAGTGTAGTTACTTTTGTAGTATTAGTTTCTGAGATACAGATTTTTTTCTAATTTAAAAGTGATTCTATCCTCAAAAGAAGTACGCGTCGGCATTCTACAACTAACTACCAATTCTAAATTGGATGTAAAGAGTATTTTCTGAGTTATTGAGGGGATAACAACAAATCATTGAAAAAATTCTATATATCAGAAACTATTCATCCGACATGGCAGATATTTTGCGAGAGCCTTCAGAACATAACTCTACGACCAAGTTCCAAGTTTGAACACGATCGTATCTATATTGTTGGAGATCTGAGCAGCCTTGTGTGAGTTCAGTAGCTGGATGGGTGACCGTTGCCTCGATAACTCCCGAACGAAAGGAGATAGGGACTTGCAATTTTTAAGGTAGGTTGCGCATCTAAATGGGAGAGTGAAGTTCGCTGTTGGCCATAATCGGCCCAACGGTTTCGGAGTTATACCCATCTGGAATATTATTTCCTCGATGACTCGATCGAATTGAAGCTTGCAAACTAGTTGTAGAATATCGACATAAAGACGTGTGTAAAATTTTGTGAGAACCGTACCGCTAGAAAACTAAAAAAAAAATTACGAAAAAAAAAATTGGTTCAAGCACTGACGTGAAGTCAGGAGCTTTTGCGCGTATGTTATATTGTCCATTCTCCTGTATTGGACACTCTTAATCAAATATACCATGGTGAATTCTATTGTCCGTTCTCCTGTATTGGACGTCAGTGCTTGAACCAATTTTTCATAGGAGCCATTCAAACTACATAAACAGTTTACACAAATAAAAATCCTAATCAGCCCATATGTGGCCTAGCACTACAGCAAATATATTCACACTGAGCAGGGATTTCATTCGGCCTTTTTATCCAATTCTGCAAATGGTCAGAAAGTTGATTTCAAGAGACCGTCTATTATTTGTGGGTTGGGCTTTTTTCTGTCCAAATAAACTTACTATTTTAGTCATAAAATCAGACCACAAATTTTGCTGGTTTCGAACAAAGTTTAGTGCAGAGATTCTTTTCAATTTCAATCTGAAAAGACGTCGATAAACAGAATAACGGTGGGTTGCATAAAGCCTTTGTTAGCTTAATTATAGATTAAATTCGGTGGTTCTAGTATTTTCTCGCAGCAACGTATAAAATTCTAGAAACTATTTATGTTATATAGATAATGTTAGCCATGCATTTTAAGTTGATCAGTAGTCTGGTTCACTGCAATCACCGATATTGACAGTCACTAGGATCATCCTGTATATATATTAGACTGCACCAAAAAAAACCAATGTTTTCTTTTCTAAATGACACTGTGAAAATATAATTCATGATGATAAAAAAATATCGTGAAAGTTTGAGCCCTTAATAATAGTATTAAGGGGTGTATCGTTACAACTATTGGCTTTTTAACAGTAATCGCATTTTTTCACTCAAAACTCGTCAATTATTGATTTGAAAAATTTGAGCGATACGTATTCTTGAAGGAAATTAAATTCCCTACAAAAGAGCTCTCCTTGTAAATTGATATAAAACAAGCCGTTTGCTTGTTATCGTGCCTGAAACATTGATTTAATTTTTTCAATTTTGCGTTTTGATTTTGCATTTTTATAACTACCAGAAATATCAATATTTTTTTGGTACAAAATAATTATTTTAAAGGAAATTTAATACTCTACAAAAAAAGTTTCTTAATATTTTCAATTAATATCACTCCTTCCAAAGCTATTCGACGTTGAAGTTAAATTCAGAAGTAATTTATCGTTTTTTTCGCGTTAAACATAATTTTTTCCACTTGATTAAAAAATTTATTACTTAAATATTGAGAGTAACTTTTTTCTCTCGACCACTAAACTTTTTTTTGTAAGATCATAATTTATTAATGTATTATTTTGCTTTTTAACGATTAATTATCTACATAAATTCATTTTTAATGTATTGAAGCAACTCCAATAGTACAAAAAATTTGGTTTCTCAATCATAAGTTATTTGTTTGTGTAGAGACAGCGATTCATTTACAGAAAAAAATTGAATAATAAGTCAAAACAATTAGAAGTAATAAAAGAGATAAAAAAATCATTTTATTTTCACTTATAATTTATATTTTATAAAAAAAAGTTTAGTTGTCGACAGAAAAAAGTTACTCTCAATATTTAAGTAATAAATTTTTCAATCAAGTAGAAAAAATTATGTTTAACGCGAAAAAAACGATAAATTACTTTTGAATTTAACTTTAACGTCGAATAACTTTGGAAGGAGTGAAATTAATTAAAAATGTTGAGAAACTTTTTTTGTAGAGAGTTAAATTTCCTTCAAAATAAGTATTTTATACCACAAAAATATTGATATTTCTGGTAGTTACGAAAAGGCAAAATCTAAACGCAAAATTGAAAAAATAAATCAATGTTTCAGACACGATAACAAGCAAACGGCTTGTTTTGCATTAATTTACAAAGAGAGCTTTTTTGTAGGGAATTTAATTTACTTTAAGAATACGTATCGCTCAAATTTTTCGAGTTAATAATTGACGAGTTTTGAGTGAAAAAATGCGATTACTGTTAAAAAATAGTCGTAACGATACACCCCTTAATGCTATTATTAAGGGCTCAAACTTTCAAGATAATTTTTTTTTATCATCATGAATGATATTTTCACAGTACATATCATTAAGAAAAAAAAATAGTCGTTTTTTTTGGCCCGGTCTAATATATAATACTATATTATTATCTGGATAGCTTCGACATTTCAGTAATGAGAAATTCAACTTCGTAGAATTCCGTAAGAAGTTCAACTCAAATAAATTTCCACGAACAGATATATAATTATCTGAAAAGAACATAGGTAGATAGGTTTGTACTTCACAAGATCTACCATGTAGATAGTGTATATCGCGTCCTAGCAGTCACCGGAAGTGGATGAACACCGTGAAGATTCACTTATTAGATATTTCGGAGTACACACAGCTTTCCAAACCAGCTGACCCTTACCACGACATTATAAATATAATTTACTGCAATAAAACTCACTAAATTAACGGTGTGCACGAATTAAAACGCCAAGAGTTCGTTAGAGGAAGACAATTAACGGTAATTTGTTATTTATCGTTACGTAATTCAACTTTGTGTTTCCTATACAAAATTACTAGATGTTCGGCCTCCTCTAATGGGCATACCCTGAGAAAGAAATATTCCGAATTCGGGGAAAAAATTCTTAAAAAGCATTGACATAAAGGCAGGAGCTTTTGTGCGCCTGTTCAATCTTCTATTAATGCCTCACACAACCTCATGAAATACTGCATGAAGTTGAGTATGAGTAAAGGAAACGTAAACACGTGACGCAATGTTGTGCACCAACTGAAATTTTTCTATATTCCAATACAGTCAAAACAATTGGTTCAAGCACTGACGTGAAGTCAGAAGCTTTTGCGCGTTTGTTCTATTGTCCATTCTTCTGTATTGGACACCCAATACAGGATAATGGACAACATAATTTACCATGGTAAATTCGATTAAGGGTGTCCAATACAGAAGAATGGACAATAGAACATACGCACAAAAGCTTCTGACTTCACGTCAGTGCTTGAACCAATTTTCTTTTTCGTGATTTTTTTGAAATTTTCTAGGGGTACGCTTCTTAAATTTTTTTTTTCGTCATTTTTTTCAAATTTTCTAGGGGTACGGTTCTTACAAAATTTTAAACACGTCTTTATGTTGATTTTCTACTACTAGTTATCAAGCTTCAACTCGATCGAATATTTATTTTTTCAGTTATCAAGGAAATGATATTCCAGGTGGGTATAACTCGGAAACCGTTAGACCGATTATGCCCAAAAACGAACTCAACTCTCCCTTTCGGATACGCAACCTACCCTCAAAATTGCAAGTCCATATCTCCTTTTGTTCGAAAGTTATCGAGGCAACGGTCACCCAACTACTGAACTCACACAAGAATGCTCGAATCTCCAACAATATTTAACCGATCGTATTAAAACTTGAAACTTGGCAGTATAGTTACGTTATGAAGGCTCTTTAAAATTTCAGCAATTTCAAACGATTAGTTACTGATATATAGAATTTTTTTTTTCAATGATTTATTAAAAATTTTCTACAAATGCTATCCTCACCAAATTTTGCAGACATTTCCGTGTTGGCATTCTTCAACTAATAACCATGTATGAATTCAATCGGTTCAGTATTTTTCGAGTTAACGAGGAACAAAAAACCACCAAATTTCAGAAAACTTCAGATGGCTAAAACTCTAAAACTGTTTGGTCGATTATGCTCACGAACAAACTGAAATGTCGCGTTCTGGTGTACATCCTAACCTGAAAACTTGAAGCTGCTATCTCTTTCCGTTCTCAAGTTATCATGACAACAAAAATATTTTTTAATAATTTTTTAATAATTTTCTAGACATACGATTCGCACAAAATTTCACAAACGTGCTTAGGTTTATATTCTACAACTACTCACCAAGTTTCAATTCGATAGGATTTATATTGGTTGAAAACAAAATTATTACTCGGAAACCACTGGGCCGATTATGCCCATTAACGAACTTGTCCGTCGTATTGGGATGCGCCACCCACCCTGAAAATTTCAAGTCGCTAGCTCTTTTCGTTCTCAAGTTATCGTGGTAACGGCCGGACGGCAGGACGGCCGGCCGGACAGAATCAAATTTGACCTCGAATTCTTCATTGGGGAGTCGAACTTAATCGTTTGAGACCATTTTCGTCAAAAAATTCGAAAGTTACAGACATTTGGGCAAAATGATAACGCGATGTTCCCCAGAACATACGCGCAAAAATCAAATTATTCTATATACAAATTCGATCAAGCTGAAATTCGGTAACTTATTGTTAAATGGCTCCTTGAATGTTTGTGGGAAATTGCAGCAGAATCTGTTTTTGGCGCTCTTGTTCCTCGGCACAGAGTGCTTATCAATTTTCCCAAATATTTGTAATTTTCGAATTTTTGGCTGAAAATGGTCTTAAGCGATTTGGTTCGACTCACTAATCAAGAATCCTGGTCAAAATCGATTACGTCCGACCGTCCGGCCGTTAACACGATAACTCTCGAACGAAACGAGCTAGACAGTTGAAATTTTCAGAGTATAGGTTTGGGAGATCTCGGTTATATTCGTCATTGGGCAAAATGAAAAAAAAAATTTTTACATTACAAATTTCAAATTCAATATTTTTTAAGATCCATTTTCATTATAAGAATCCGCATTAATCTTATCAACTTTAATTTTATGATTTCATAGAATGCCCTTTGACGGAGGTTACACGGTCAATCTGGTTTAGTTCGACATCAATAGTGGATTGATGTCAGGTTGACAGGAAACTGATTGTATACACGTAGCCTGATGGTCGGATGGTCCGGATTGATGGCAAGATTGATGTCAGATTGATGACAGAATGATACCAGATTAATCGCGTAACCTCCGCCTAATTATAATTTGTTGATGTATTTAAATCCACCACATCAGGTGAGTCATAGACCTACGTTTGAGTTCAATTTTTTATGATGCATCATCATGCATATCATAGGAATCGATTGATATCATTCCCAACTCTGAGAAACTTATACTTCCGGAGATATGAATTGCCTTATGATAAAGTTCGATCACAAGAATCCATTGATATTATTCCCAACTCTGATAAACCAATACTTTCGGAGATATGATTATTCAAAGTTTGAATAATTACTCGCTAGTAGTTTGACAAGAGCGCCAAAGAGTTTCAAACGTTTTGGTTCGACTCACTGATCAAGAATTCGCGGTCAAAATCGATTCTGTCCGACCGTTCGGCCAGCCGTTAACACTATAACTCTCGAACGGAATGAGCTAGACAACTGACATTTTCAGGGTAGGTTTGGGAGATCAATATCTTGCTTAAGTTTCTTATTGGGCAAAATCGGTCGGGTGGTTCCAGAGTAAGGAACAATATCTTTTTTTTTACAATAAAAATTTTAAATTTTTTTTTTTTTAATACACGGTGAAATGTGCCAAAATTCCATGGAAAACTGGGATACTTCACAAAAGTGAATGAAGTATACATATTTTCTCAATTAAGCATCAGAACATAGTATATTTTGTAATATACAACGAAGAAGTTCCATTGTGGCTGTAGGTATCATTCATACCAACTTATTTTCATCGGTTCCACTTTTTACCTACCACATACTCCTTTTAATTAGTTTGCCATACACGATATTATATATTGCATATCTCCGACCAAAAAAAAATAGTCAGTGAACCAGAATCGGCTCGCCACATGTGAATAAACATAAAAACCGTCAAGCTTGTTTCACGGTCTTCCACGATTTGATGCACCTTGCACGTCTTTGCACCTTGCATATTGCAGCTTCGTGTTTACACACACGCGCGTCCTGATGGACAAACCTAGTTTATGGACATGCCTCTCGAATCATGTGGTTGTGGACATAATCGTTTGAAATGTTCGCTCGTTCATTGTTGAGAAATAAGTTTCTCTTATTTGTGACACCTAACATTTCCTGTATTAATCTTTGACCAGAGCCTTTGAAAATGGTTAAAAGTGAAAAAAAATAATAACAGGATGAAACCCAAAGGAAAGGAATATAATATAATAAGAATTGTAGGAAGTAGTATATTACTAGCTGACCCAGCGAACTCTGTTCCGCCTTAGAGGCAATAAATAAGCAGATTTTAGATTTTATTATACATGTTTGTCATAAAATATAGATAGTTTATATATATAATCATATATTTCTGCTTAACTGCGTCCAATTAATCATATATCAATTTGCAACATTCGAAGATAATCGACGCCGCTTCTGCGGTCGCATAAGGTCCCTATTCAAATACATTATGAGAATCTATCTGAGGTACCTATTAAGTTAATGTTTTGTTTGTGGTACAAATCACTTCAATTGCGTACAATTGTGCAATTATAGAAAAAACACCCTGTACAGTAATGATTTATTTTCAATGATGTATCCCTCAAAAGTTTATTTTTTAACACAAATGAATGAAATTCTACGATTGTGGCATGGAAAACAGCAAGTTGCAATTGACGTTAAAAGAAGAACACCCTGTATGGAGATTTCGGACGAATACATTATGAGAATCCATCCAAGGTACCTATTTAGTTAATACTTTGTGACACAAATCACTTCAATCACGTACAATTGTGCCATGAGAAAAAGGACACCCTGTATAGTAATGCTTTATTTTCAATGGTGTATGCCTCGAAAGTTTATTTTTAAACACACATGACTAAAATTGTACGATTATGGCAGGAAAAACAGCAAGTTTTAATTGACGTTAAAAGAAAAACACCCTGAATAACACAAAAAAGTATCCTACGTCCGTCTCCTGGTTCTAAGCTACCTCCCCACCAATTTTGAGTCAAATCGGTATATAGCCGTTCTTGAAGTGGAGTAACTAACACGACTTTCTTTTATATATATAGATTTCGGCGGGTAAACTCAAGCTCGCCATGAAAAGTCCCTTCTAGTCCGAATGAAATATGTTATTTTATCATCAAACGTTTTGAAATTCATAAAAATCTGAATATCCACTTTTGGATTAATTTACATTTACGCACATAATTCTATCCATTTACGATCGTTATAATTGAGTGAATAATAGAACATTTGCCTAGTTACGGTGGCAACCGTAACAAAATTCATTCTGAGAGATATACAGGGTGAGTCTTTGACCACTGCATTAATTTTAACCAAAGATTCCTCTCATGAAATGAAACACTTTTTTCATTTACCATTTTTCCAGATTTGGCTCAGGTAAAAAGTTACAAGCGTTTAAAGATTTCACAATGTGCTAATACACTCCCGCATATAAATTAGCTATGACATTGTTGGCAGACGAGAATAAGGCATGATATCGTGGTTTACAGCTTGATTCGGGATTCCAACGCTCAGGGACGGATCCATAAAAGTAGTGAAATTTCTGATAATTTCCATTTCAAAACATTCAATGAAGAATATCTCGAAAACGGTGCGTTTAAGGAGAAATTATGTAGAACAATATAATGTTCTAAAACGATGGAATATTCTTGAAATGACTCAAGAAAAACTTTATATGCTTTCTTTATGCTAATTTCGTTTAGTTTTATGAATCCACGAGTCCATAACTAGAAAACCAGTAGAAGTAGAAAATAACTAATATTTGGAAAATATGTATCATAGCTATAGGAAACTTTACGCCAACATTCATTTTATTCGAAAGAAGGATGACAAAGCTACAAAATAAAAACTGATTTTTTTTTCAAAATTTCAACAGCCTGTATCTTTATACCTGAGCTGAATTTGGAAAAATGTTAAAAGAAAAAAGTTTTTCATTTGATGAGAGGAAACTTTGGTTAAAATTAATGCAGTGGTCAAAGACTCACCCTGTATAAAGTAACATAATTGATAGCTATCGTTTGCAAGCTGGCGAGAAGTGCTTGAAAGTGAATATGTCTTCAGAATTTGAAGTTTTGGCGAATGAAGCAGTCTCTTCCTTTGGACCTTCAAAGTCTATTAAAAATATTCTGCATCTTATGATCACTTCGTTAATTGGTGCAATTCGAAAAATGTGACAGTTCACCAAGAGAATGTGCTTCTAGCATATTTCAACTTATAGGCCAGAGAAAAAAAATGGAAATCCTCTACTTTGTGGATATTCAATGATAAAGCAACTAGTGATCAAACATGAAATACATATTGCTGGATATCTGAAGTTGCGCACATTTTTGAAAAAATCCAAGGAAGGGTATCTTGCAAAAAAATCTTTTTTTCTAAGGATGAGTTCGAACGTTTACTCTTCGAAGCACCGGATGATTCATATTTGGGATTAAAGGTAACTATCATATTTCAAGTAATTTTAATTTTGTATTTTGATCACATGGTTATTCTAGATTGTTTTATTATTCGGAGTAGCTGGTGCCTGCAGATGTGACAAAATGGTGAGAATGAAAACTACAAATATCGAGGACAAGTGAAATATTATAATAATAGTCAATACTCCGATAGTAAAACGAGAAAAGTTCGAACATTCACAGTTATTAGGGAGAATAATCTAAATATTTATCGGAGGTACATTGCGTTTAGACCAAACGCCGATTCCGTTGGAAATAGATTTTTTTGGAAATATCAATCTGGAAAATCCTACAGAGCTGTGATGGGAATACATAGTAGGAAGTGTTCCAAGAAAGGTTACCACTTTTTTGCAATTGAATCATCCAAACGAATACACAGGTCATTCATTGGGGCGAATTCTTCTACTCTACTGCGCAAAAAAATTAACGCACATTCTGCAAATCTCAATTTTAATGAAAGTTAACTCTACATTGACTTTATAACTTATTTTTTATGTTCTCTCGGGTAGGTTTTGAACGAAACAAGACACATTAAATGGAAGAAAAATTCAGGATTTCACCGAATCTTATGTGAAAGAAGAGAAATAAACAATTTTCAAAATACTGGAATGCTGATAAGTGATTTAATACTCGGTATTTCCACCCCTTGCGTTATTACAGCTCGGCAACGATGGTTCATACTCAAAATGAGTGAGCTTAAAATGTTCTGATCTAATGCTTCCCAGATTTCTCTGAGTTGGATTCCTAAGTCATTAAGATTAGCTGGATGATTTTCTGAACTTCTCAGCCTTCTATTGAGGTTGTCCCAAACCTGCTCAACCATTCGAGAGACTTCAACCTCTTCAAGGTACTGAAGGATGCGCGCACGATGGGGTCTGGCATTATCGTCCGTAAAATTAAAATTTTCACCAATGTATGGGGAAATGGCACTACATGCTCTTCAAGAATGTTCCTTATATACCTATCAGCATTCATAGCTCCATTATCAACGACCACTAGGTCTGTGCGAGCAGTCAAAGATATTCCACCTCATACCATAATCGATCCTCCCCCGAAACCAGTAGTATTCAGGAAATTGCACTGAGCATATCTTTCATGTGGACGTCTGTATACAAGGGAACGTCGATCACAATGGTAGAGGCAGAATCTAGACTCATCTGTGAAGAGAACTCTTTCCCAATCAACCTCTTCCCAATGGATATGCTCTCTCGCAAAATCCAAACGCGCCCTACGATGAGCTGGGGTAAGAGCTGGGCCTCTTGCCACGACACGAGGCCTTAAATTATATTCTCTGAGGCGATTTCTTATTGTCTGAGTGCCAATTTGCACCCCATGAGTATGCTCAAGCTGATTTTGAAGGAGGCTAGCGGTTGCAAACCGTTGTCTCAACGAAGAAACTCTCAAATAACGTTCTTGAATGGCAGTTGTTACCCGTGGTCTACCCTGTCCTGGTCTTCGGACATTCATACCTGTCTCCCTGAATCGCTGCAACATTCCCTACACACTTGTATGGGAAACTCCAAACCTTTCTGCAATTCTTGTGTATGTCCACCCTTCTTCTCGCAAAACTACCGCTTGGGCACATTCCTCTTGGGTCAAATTGCGTGTTTCGCGTTGCATAGCGATCGAGTGTAGAAAATCAAACGAAAGATAAACTATTGATCACTAGAATTGATCGAGAACAACAGATTTCAGAATGTAGCCAATACATTCAAAATCTGATAATCTCATCTTTTTTTATTCCTGCTGGGAAAAAACATCTGTATTGAAGAAAAACGTTGAAAGTGGATAACATATGCATGCATAATTCTGATAAAAATAATTATCATTGAGAACACCTTCAGTTGTAGAATAAATTTGAGATTTCCATAATGTGCGTTAATTTTTTTGCGCAGTGTAGATGGAGGAGCCAACCTCTTTTAAACGACACGGAGGTTGGAAGTCAAGTAGTGTAGCAGAAGGCTACATCGAGGATTAGCTGCGAAATAAGAATGAGATTGCTGGTAGGATATTGAGCGTCAACGAATTCCCTGGAACCAGCAACTCAGATTACTCTATTGATTCATCAGCTTTTGAACAGAATCCGAGACAGAATCCTACCGGTTCATTATTACATGGTTTTAATTTTCAAAATGCAACATTGACCAATCGTACATTCAATGTGACTTTAACGAATAAAAATAACGTTTGAATTAGATAATTTTTTGTTCATGGTAACCAATTCATCTTTTGCATAGTATAACAGTTTTCCTGCTGCCGAAGACGTTGAGAGAGACCCGAAATGAATCGAAATTCAAAAAAGGAATAAAATTATGGCTGGCTGAGGGAGACCGAGCTAGAATCCATAGAATGATAAACTCCAATTGAATACCTACCGCACCCACTCCATTGAGTAGAATCACAACAAACTTGGACAACGAAGACTAGAACTTGGAAATATTACCGATTGAGACCTTATAGTACCGATGAGGACGATGAAGCACCGATAGAGACAAAGAATACTGAAGGGGACACAGGGGAGAGATTTGAGTTTTTTTATTTTTGTTTATATTCAGTATATAGGTATTTAAAAATGTTATTTGAGTTGAATAGGCTGGACACAGTTATCATTAAGATAACTCTACAGTTTGTTTAGAGTTTATAAGGTTTTACGAATAAACTCTCTTATTATTATTATTATTATTATTATAGGAGAAGTGCTGCATAGCAACAGTTCTCCTCCTTGGCGGAGAAACTTTTCGATGATCCTCTCAATCAAAAAATGACGTTATTATTGTGCGTTTCAAAATAAATTAATTTACTGGTAATCTGAGGTATGGAAGTGGAAGGGGGTAAGTTTTTAAGGGTGAAAAACGGTTTATCCCGATTTCTAGCGAAACTAGAACTCCTATGGAGAAAAGTTAAATTGCAAAGTTGTAGGTAATTAAAAGATCTACAACTTTTGTGTGAACATTTTTTTCACATAACCTCGAAATATATTTGAAAAATTCAAATAAGCAAGTTCTTGGTCTTTAATTCTTATCTTTTACAAATTTTTTTTTACGAAATTTAAGAAAACTTACATTTTTATGTCCCAAACAAACTGAAAGTTTTATGATTTGAAATATTAATTTTCTCACCTTATTTTGACTTGATACCGAAAAAGAACCCTAATTTTCAATTGATATCTAATTCTCACGTCAAAATATCTGCTTATTTAAAATAGTCAGTGGGCTTTTTGTTCGTTGAAATCTTTACTTTCTGGTGGTGAAAAAAAATAACAATCGATATTTTATCTGATCTTGGCATGACATTTTTTTTCAAATGGGACGTCCCATATGTTTTTGCACATTTGGATAGAGCTTGAAATATCCATTTCGAAAATATATAAATAGTATTTTTATGAAGAAATCAAATTTTAACCTTCAGATAAATAGCCTTTGGATGTTGGAGGATGCCATGATTGATTAAATAATGCAAATTATATTCAAACGTTTTTTCAAACAGTAAAAGCTCTATTTACTTCGTAACTTCTGTTCAACTTTCGAATCTGCAATGAAATTCAAAAATTATGGAAAAAATCATGTATGCTATATTTTTGAAATTTTAATCTCAGGCCCTATTATTATGTGCAAAAATATATGGGGTGTCCCATTTGAAACAAAATTGTTCGTGCCGAGATCAGTTTCCCGAAAATTCAATTAACCTCATTGAATTCTACGTAAAAAGTTGCTTCAATAATCTATATATAAAAAAGAAAGTCGTGTTAGTTACTCCACTTATAACTCAAGAACGGCTATACCGATTTGGCTCAAAATTGGTGGGGAGGTAGCTTAGAACCAGGAGACGGACATAGGATACTTTTTTGTGTTATACAGGGTGTTTTTCTTTTAACGTCAATTAAAACTTGCTGTTTTTCCTGCCATAATCATACAATTTTAGTCATGTGTGTTTAAAAATAAACTTTCGTGGCATACACCATTGAAAATAAAGCATTACTATACAGGGTGTCCTTTTTCTCATGGCACAATTGTACGTGATTGAAGTGATTTGTGTCACAAACAAAGCATTAACTACCTTGGATGGATTCTCATAATGTATTCGTCCGAAATCTCCAGACAGGGTGTTCTTCTTTTAACGTCAATTGCAACTTGCTGTTTTCCATGCCACAATCGTACAATTTCATTCATTTGTGTTAAAAAATAAACTTTAGAGGGATACATCATTGAAAATAAATCATTACTGTACAGGGTGTTTTTTTTCTAATTGTACAATTGTACGCGATTGAAGTGATTTGTACCACAAACAAAACATTAACTTAATAGGTACCTCAGATAGATTATCATAATGTATTTGAATAAAGACCTTATGCGACCGCAGAAGCGGCGTCGATTATCTTCGAATGTTGCAAATTGATATATGATTAATTGCACGCAGTTAAGCAGAAATATATGATTATATATATAAACTATCTATATTTTATGACAAACGTGTATAATAAAATCTAAAATCTGCTTATTTATTGCCTCTAAGGCGGAACAGAGTTCGCTGGGTCAGCTAGTGTTTTTATAAAAATGAAAAATTTTCAACTGAAGAAAGCAGGAATATTTCGAAAATGCACATTTTCGAAAAACATCCTGTAGCTATGTAACGGTGATAGATAAAGAATGCGGTTTTCATCTATGAGTTTCACAAGGAAATTGCCTCTCACACAGACATCTGTTTTCGTCTATCTAGTACAGAAATAGGACTTTCCCTCCAAAAGTGTCAAATTTGGCTCACCCTGTACATACAATTTACAATGTGAGTTGTCAAAATTATGCTACGATAACAATGAAAATGTAATATCAACATGAAACTCCGCTTCAGTGGATGAATACGAGAAACATTCAACATGTGATAAAATATTTCTGCATGTTAACATATTCACCTTTAAACCCATAACCCAACTCTCATCGACCATTCTTCAGGAAACAATAAATTCCGAAGGTATCAAAAAGGGACAAAGGGTGCACCAGATGCCATAAAGAAGACCCGACTTGTCGTACATATAACCAAATAAAATTTAAGTAATATCCCGTACGTGATGAGGTCTCTCAGGTTGACCAGGCGACCTCTGTCACCGTTTCCGGTATGCTTTTCGGGCGGGAAGTGGTCAACACTGGGAAGACACGTACGGCCCATTGTTCCAACACGCTTAATGGATTCTATGCCCGAATTAAAACTGAATTTTGACGATAATGTCTTCTAATAATGACAACAGAGTCAGCCCTAGGCAGCGAGTGTTGTGAATTGTTGATACGGATATGGACGTCATTTTGAATTGATATTTTATCTCTTGCATTAAGAATTCACATAGACGGGTAGGAGGAAATATAAATTGAATTTCTTCATTAATTCCATGAAAGCTTCGTCGGAATATTGCGTTTCTTTTTGTTTTTACTGGAGATATTCTGAACCCATTCCGATAAATCTACCAAAGTATATATTTCCATCATAATATGGATTATCTACAGTTATTAAAATATCACCAAAAAGTATAATATCCAATTATAATCCTCATAATTCTACGATAGCTAAAATGAATTTGACTCTCCTTTATAGGGAAACAAGATGACATGTACGAGTATGAACACAGATAATATAATAATTCATAGATAGAATAATAGAATAATTATAGCATTCTGTGAAAACAATATCAATGGATTTTTTTGATGAAATAAGAAATAATTGAATTTGATATTTGTAATGTGAAAAAATTTTTTTTTTTGTTTCTCCAGGACCATCAGGCCAGTAACGGTTTGCCCAGTGACGAACTCAACTGAGATATTTATCGCCCAAACCTACTCCGAAAATTTCAACTGCCCAAGCTGATTCTGTTCGAGAGTTATCGTAGAAAAATAATTTAAAAATTTTTGAAATTTTATTTTGCCACTTTACAACAATCCGATCAATACAAAACTTCGCACGCATATAGAAGATATGATTTTACTATTTGATGCTAAATTTCAGACAGATCGAGTTATCAGTTCCGGAAATATTCATAAAAAATATTTTCACTGAAAATGACCATAACTCCGAAACCGCTTGGTGGCATTTGCCCGTTAACGAACTCATCGGAGACATTCACGCTATAAACATTTACCATGGTAAATTCGATTAGGAGTATCCAATACAGGAGAACAGACAATAGAATTCACCATGGTAAATTCGATTAAATGTGTCCAATACAGGAGAATGGACAATAGACTATACGTGCAAAAGCTTCTGACTTCACATAAAATTTTACACACTTCTTTACGTCGATATCCTACAACTAATTACCAAGCTTCAATTCGATCGAGTCTATAGTTTTTGAGTTATCAAGGAAATAATATTGCAGGTAGGTATGACTCCGAAACCGTTAGACCAATTCTGCCCAAAAACGAACTCAACGCTCCCACTTAGATGTGCAAACTACCCTGAAAATTGTAAGTCCCTATCTTCTTTCGTTCGAAAGTTATCGAGGCAACGGTAACCCATCCAGTTACTGAACTCACACAAGGCTGCTTGGATCTCCAAGAATATAGATCTGATCACGTTCAAACTTGGAAATTGGCAACAGAGATAGGTTCTAAATTTTCTCACAATTTTAGCGATATTCGACGAAAATAGTTTCTGATATATAGATTTTTTTCAATGATTTTTTTAAAATTTTCTAGTAATATGATCCTCACGAAATTATGCAAAAAATTTCACATTAACATTCTACAGCTAATAACCATGTTTGAATTGTATCGGTTTTGTACTTTTCGAGTTATTGAGGAAATAACAACCAAACTTCAGATGGGTATAACTTCAAAACCGTTTGACCGATTATGCCTATAATATTGTATATAGAGCTCGCCTGCCAGTTCCAGGGTTCTGATGAACTCCAGTATCTGGAATGCGTTGGTTTGAGGTGGCGATCAGGTGATCAGGATTCTCCTCCCCCACCCCACAGAATCCGCACTCGTCAGCTTCTGCTGGCCTTAATTTCATCATATGCTTCCTAATACAGCAGTGCCCTGTGAGGAAACCAGTGAGGAGGTGCAGCGTGCTTTTACTCCTTATATTTCTTGGATATGATAGTGTTAAAGTTCCGTAGGAAGTATTTGGAGTGATACATTCCTGGATCTACAGGGTATACCTCCTTCAGTTTCTTCTTTTATCCGAAATCTACTTTTGTAACCTATCTACCTACCCCACAGTACGGTTCCGGATCAATAAGGGGTTCGTGCTCCTTTCTAGCTGAATGATCAGGAACCCAGACCAAGGAGACCCTGCTGTTCATCAAGTTTTCTTCGGCACTTCCATATTAGCTTAGACTCGATAACATGGGAGCTAAGAGCTCTAATAGCAGTTTGACTGTCAGAATGGATTGCTATATCACACCTCTGATAGTTTCTTTCTAGATTCATTTCTACGTAAGGACAGGCACCTACCGCTAACTGTTAGCGGTGCCATATACTCCTTCGCCAGCTCCTATATTGGTTTTTGAACCGTCTGTGTACAGTTTAATGGCATTTTTTTAAAGGACTTGGGTAGTGGATTGCTTATCCCAGGCTTTCTTCCTATCTATAGCATCGTAGTGATGTTCTTTTCGATGCTTGCTTTCTGATTGGCCTATGAAATGTACCGGAGAGACTAAAAGCATGGTCTCAACTCTCAACTCGAATCCTGCATCCTGAAAATACACTTTCTCTATTGCAGAATTCCAATGAGTCCATTCCAGCACTAAAAACAGTGCTGGAATGAACTCATTCCAGCATTGTTTCTAATTATATTTTTCGTTTTGTGGTAGTCAGCACTGACATTTGATCCTATCAAATTTCAACACACGTCAATTATCAATATAATATAATCTGGATATAGTGAAATAAATGAGAGGGTAAAGTTATATTTTCATTGAAAAATAAGGTACCTACTAGAGATTTCCTTGTTGCTAATTTTGAATAATTAATGCATTTAGGAAACTGTTTCAAATCTGATCTCCATGCCCTACGTATGATTCAAGTTCAAATTCCGTAATCTGTCAACTTTGGTAACAGTCACACCAACTGCCAAGATACAATACAAAAGTCACTAGGATGTATAATCCGGATTTTTCATTAAATTTCAACAGTATTTTACAAAACTTGACTGAAATAGAGAAAATATCGTCTAATACTCGTTGCAGAAAGCAATTCCAACACTCATCCGTTCGAAAACTCGCTCCTTCGTCGCTCGTTTTTGAATTTCGCATTCGTGTTTGAATAGGAGCCCATTCTGCAACTTGTATTAGAATATACTATTCCTGTCCTACTCAACGTTACGGAAAACGAAAAACCGCTTCGCGGTATCTATCAAATCCCACATGTACGCCGTCAGGTTAGGGAGAGGGGAGATTTAGCGACGCAAAAAATGAGAGAAGATAACAGCCTCTATATCCGCCGATACAGAAGCAATTTGCTCGCAGGTTCTCAGGAAAACAAATTTAATTTGGACCCGCAGAAATGAAATGCCATTAAAGTAAACTCTTATAGAACTTAAAATATATCGACGTCGTAAAGCACCCTCATTCCCGGCGTCTAGTATGTAGGGGGTGTCTTAAGCGCCCCCGGAAAATTACTGCAATTGTCTCGATCATTGCCGACGGTCGCTTTTAAAACTAACCCCGGGTTCCCGAAACCTATGAGCTGTATTCTTTAAGGGATCAGCAACGGGGTGGTGTTCTGTAAGTTGGAATCGCGGTGAATAGGATAACACAGAGTGACTTAACGCCGGCTTTGCCGATGAAGGATAAACTCCACTTATTGTGGATGGCGTATGATGTAACTATTCGTTTGAAATTGCTGAAATTTTGCAAGAGCCTTCATAACCTAACTCTACTGCCAAGTTTCAAGTTTTAACACGATCGGTTAAATATTGTTGGAGATTCGAGTAGCCTTGTGTTAGTTCAGTCGATGGGTGACCGTTGCCTCGATTACTTTCGAACGAAAGGAGATAGGGACTTGCAATTTTCAGGGTAGGTTGCGTATCCGAAAGGGAGAGTGAGTTCGTTTTTGGGCATAATCGGTTTAACGGTTTCCGAGTTATACCCACCTGGAATATTATTTTCTTGATAACTCAAAAAATAAATATTCGATCGAATTGAAGCTTGAGGATAACACAGAGTGACTTAACGCCGGCTTTGCCGATGAAGGATAAAAACTCCACTTCTTGCGGATGGCGTATGATGTAGTTTCGATGCGATTCAACTAAATCAGAGGGAACCCACTAAAATATACGGGGTGATTCAAAACTCGGGGCGAAAAATTGCAGCATGTACACAGGCTGATCTATAAATGATAGATAAAAAATTGGTTAGCCCTGTGGACAGGAGCTTTTTGGCGCTCTTGTTCAAACAGACAAATTATATCTCCGAAAGTATTGGTTTCTCAGAGTTGGGAGTTATATCAATGGTAGAAATGCATCATGAAAGAAATTAAATTTTAAAAAAATGCTTCAAAAAGTATCTTATGAAAATAATAGCAATCTACAACGCTTCAATGCCTTAAAGCTTCAAAAATTGTCATTAAATTTATTTATCAAGATTAAATGAGCAATCTGCAATTATTCACCCTCGTGGAATGGGTTGTTGCAACTTACACTCGGTGCATAGTTTTCACAACTCGAAATACCTAAGGAAAGTATCATCGAAATGTCTAGAGTAAGGCTGGAGACAATCATAGCAGATTGTCCATTTATTCCTGATAACAAATTATATTAATAGTTCAAGATATATGAATAAAATACTATCCTCTTTTCTTAATTTAAAATTTAATAGTTCATACCACTAACACATTCTTTTCTGTATTATGAACCTTAACTCAAGAAAAAATGATTGATACACAAATGTAGATCTATATTTCAGTATTTTTTGCTAGCAACATTATGAGAATACTGTATATAGGAACATGTCTCACTACTTAAGGAAGTAAAATGTAATATTAACTTCAGTGGGCAAAGAACATTAATTTCTTTTGATGATTCCATTATGTTCTTTTTTCATATTGCCTCCATAAACTACATCAAAACAGTCTTGTATATATTCACAAATTCAAGAATCGAATTTTTGATTTCCAAGAGGAAATAACAACTATGATTTGACAATCTCTTATAGCTAGAAAAGATGACAGTTATGAATAGTGATCACAGACAGATTCTGTGTTTACATTCACAGATAACTTACACATAACTTACGATGTATTATTGAAACTTCGAAACATCATATCTCCGAAAGTATTAGCTTGTTAGAGCTGAAAATGACAACAATGGATTCTTATGATGAAACTGCATCTTAAAAAAAATTGAATTCAAAAGTTGTAATGTAAAAAAATATATTTTTTTTCGTTACTCCGAAACTATCAGACCGATTTTGCCCAATGACGAACTTTACCGAGATATTTATCCCTCAAATCCACTCTGGAAATTTCAAATCTCTAGCTCATTCCGTTCGAGAGTTATCGTGTTAACGGCTGGACGGCCGGACGGACGGACGGACGGCCGGACAGAATTCATTTCGACCACGGATTCTTGATCAGTGAGTCGAACCAAATCGTTTAAGACCATTTTCAGCCAAAAATTAGAAAATTACAGACATTTGGGCAAATTGATAAGAAGAAATTTAGAAATTAGAATTTATCTCTCCTAACAAAATTTAACTATAAATTTTCATGTGTTTATCTCGAGTTTTTCTTTAAATATTCTAACAAACGGTCCTCGTGAATCACTCTGTATATTATCCAGCTACTAAACTCACCCAAGGTTTGTCAGTTTACTATATGTTTTCAACTGAGTTGCCTTGGGTGAGTTCAGTAGCTGGATGGGTGACCATTGCCACGATAACTTTCGAACAGAGATAGAGATTTGCAATTTTCAGGAGGTTGCGCATCCAAATACAGCAGATAAATTCGGGCATAATTGGACAAACGGTTTCGGAGTTGTACCCATCTAAAACTTTGTATTTATTTTCACAATAAATCAAAATATTTGAATCCAATCCAATAATTGAAATTTGGTAATAGCTTGGAGAACACCGACGCACTAATTTTTGCGATATTTCGTTTTTAAGATTTTTTTTATTAACATAACGCTCTTGCTTGGTCCAGCCGTTCAGATCTGCGACCGATACTATCTTTTATTCTAGTACCCTACTTTTCCAATCCTAAGGACATAAACTCATTTTGGGCCATTTTTGCATGTATGGTTTAGAGTGCATACTGGCCAACTACATTTTACGAAAATTTAAATTTCTGAGTCAGTGTTGCCTATAAATCCATAGTTGAATGGAGTATTTTTTTTAATGAGACAGTGCTATATTTCCATCTAGATAGAACAAGTACCAACAAAATTCCGAGATATAAATCAATTAAAATCAAAATAATTATTTCGATTTCCTGAAAAGTTTTTTTCATTTTTGGAGTAAGTAGGTTTACAAATGAAGCCATCGATAGAAGATTTTTATCCTTAACATGGCAGTATAGAATTACAAAACGCATTCAAGGTGATATGTAAAATATTACCCGAACTTTTCAATTTTTCCTTTGAAGACACCTGCGGATATCAAATGTTGCGTGAAAAGGGATTACGAGAAATTTTTAAACAACATTCAACCTGCAAATCGTTTCAAGTAGGTCACGTAGATAATGAAGAATTTGTTATAAATTAACCCAATTAGTATGAGATCCTGAGTAACACAGTGGCGTAGCTTGTTTAATGAAGAAAAAAATTTATTCACCCATCTTTGAGTAACCCTTCTTCGAAACATTACAAATTAAATCCATATTTTGGATATAGGTACACGGCAATCAACAGATTCATAGAAAAACATCATTGAGAACAGATAGTTACAGTAACCGTTATTTCCTCAGAGCTATCGTCTGGAAAGACTATGCAGAACAGTGTCGCCCCTCAGGCCATATATTTTTATTTCCCCATAGCCTACTTAAATATCTGATTAAACTGGGGGATATATTGAAGTCGATATTTAAATGGGGACAACTTAAATGAGTACATTTTTAAACGGTCATTTATCTTCTTATATGTAACTATAGCGCCCCAGAAGCAAGATAAGGCCAATAATTGAATATGATTACATTTTTCGATGGTTCAATTAATTTAGATTGAATGCAAAGATTATAGTTATGGCTGAATTGCTTTGAATAATAACCATGGGAAGAGATATAATATGTAATGTATTCATCACTAGTCGAAGTATGCGGGATACAGCAA
The DNA here is from genome assembly GCA_937662695.2 of Halyzia sedecimguttata. Classification (NCBI taxonomy): domain Eukaryota; kingdom Metazoa; phylum Arthropoda; class Insecta; order Coleoptera; family Coccinellidae; genus Halyzia; species Halyzia sedecimguttata. Next base: position 97,952,640 of record OW569413.2, on the reverse strand, counting down.
ATCAGAGAACGAATTATTCAGTGATATAAACATAATCAGTGAGATATTGGAGCATCGGTATAGGATATTCCGTAGCTTATTGGTTACCGTTTCGTTTTATTATCCTTGATATTAATATTACAACTTTGGTGTGTAAAGTGTCCAGGTAATATCTTATTAGATAAATTAGTAAATATGAAGTATGTATATTCTATTATTTTTTACTAAACCAAATATTCTCGAAAAAACTTTCAAATATAACTAAATAAAAGTAAAAAATATATCAGTAGCATAATATTAATATAAGATAATAGGGAAAGCCCTGTGGACAGGAACTATGGCGCTCTGGTTCAAACATCTCCGAAATTATTGGTATCTCAGAGTTGGGAATTATATCTATACTATGGATTCTTATAATAGAACTGTATAAATAATTAAAAGTAAATTAAAATTAAATAACGAACTTATCCGAGATATTCATTCGTCAAATCTACTCTGAAAACCATATTGAGTATATCAATTGAAATTTAGCCAATATTCCAGTTCTGTTTCCACTGAAAATATTCTAAACCCAATTTGATAAACTCACCAAATTATATATTTCCGTTATCATATGGATTATCCAAGGGCATATAGGTTAGGGGTAATAATAATATCCTATAATTGGTCATTTCGCATTCAATCATACTTTGTTTGTTAAAACAGAAATACATTTGACATATCTGTCATAGGCAGTATTATTGAAATTTAAAAAAATCATATCTCTGAAAGTATCACATTGCTAGAGTTAAAAATTATATCAATGGATTCTTATGATGAAACTGCATCTTAATAAAATTTAATTCGAAATTTGTAATGTAAAAATAATTTTTTTTTCGTTACTCAGAAACCATCAGCTGATTTTGCCCAATAACGAACTTCACCGAGATATTTATCTCCAAAACCTACTCTGAAAATTTCGACTGTCTATCTCATTTCATTCGTGTTAACGACTGGCCAGACGGCCGGATAGAATCGATTTCGACAACGGATTCTTGATTAGTGAGTCGAAACAAATCGTTTAAGACCGGTTATCAGCCAAAAATTCGAAAATCACAGACATTTGGGCAAATTGATAAGCACTCTGTTCCGAGGAACAGGGATTCTAATTACAATATTCATCTGTATGATGCGAATTAGCATATTCAAGAAATGTGAGAATAGGCGATGATGGAATTGGTTTATAGTGGATATTTAATGAAAATCAAGTTAAAGTCAGTGTTACTATATTCAGCACATGTGAAACATTTTAAATAATCATGAAAGGATACTGTGGGAGGCATATTGATTATCAAATGGTTTTTTTCTGGGTTTTCTCTACCAAACTCTGAAAAATTTCTATTAAATCAAAAATTATTATTATGTTAATTGCTTCTGCGTGAAAAACACAAGATAATTGCCAGAAGCAATAAATCGAACAATGGTGCCTAACAAACAACAACGAAACAACATCAACAATGAAAGAATTATTTCGTTACGTTTCGGAGTCTAAATCAGACTCCTTCATCAGACAAATAACGAAAATCTTCAGAATTCGATTTATTGCTTTTGAAAAATATCTTGTGTTTCTTACGCAGAAGCAATTCACATAATAATAAATTTTTGTTTAATAGATATTTTCCAGAGTTTGGGAGAGAAAACCCAGAAAGATACCATTTGATAGTGGAACATTTTCTTCACAAATGCTGCATAAAGATTATTGATAACCATTCCATAAGAATTGAGTGAGTAGATAAGTTTTCTTAAACAATTTCATTGAGTTTCGAGCCATGATAAAGCTTTCCGATTATTATTTAATATTGAATGCAGTAAGTGTTTCTGTATTCCATAGATACAGGAAGTGCAGGGGTGGATTAGCACATTGTAAAATCTTCAAACGCTTATAATTTATAACCTGAGTCGTATCTGGAAAAACTATAAATGAAAAAGATGTTTGAGAGGAGTGTATGGTTAAAATTAATATACAACTAAAAAACTCATATCTTTGAAATGTAATGGGAGAAAATATATAGGTTACAGATAAGGGGCATCCACATAACTGAAGGAAAATCTGGAACCGAGTTTCAAGTTGAGACATCAGATTATTTCATTTCACCCCCGACAAACCCGTCAGAATCAGTGAACAGAAAAAATTCTGCGAAAACCCCAGCAAACCAACGAAACGTGGAAAAGATCCCTTTCAAGAAATCTCTATACCGCCTCGCTCGGTCGCATTCGAAGTAGTTTTTCTAATAATTTTTAAATGGTCGCATTGTGTAGCGGAAATATAGCGGCAGAATAGCGTCACCCTACCCTCTTTGCGGATGGCGGATGTCAAATATTGAGGCCACGTGCTGGATTATGCCGGCAAAAAGACAGCTCGCAGAGATGATCGCGATCGCATAAAGTGGTTACAGGGGTTTGTTATGACTGAGGAGGATTAATTTTTGAATTATTAAATTTTTCATAGGGGTTTTCGTATTGTGCCCGACTCCGAAAGGGTCCCCCGTGGATTGTCCGTCCGATATTAGGCGATATGAGGTCATTTTTTTCGTTTTATTTTGAACTTTTATGTCGCAGTCTAAGGATTTAGGGATCACCAGAGATTGGTGCAATTTCGTTTGTTATATGCTTCCCTCGTATTTTGTTCAAATTCTCATAATAGAACATGTACATTCTTTTTTCCCGGAAATGATACTGTCGAACGTCATCTATCATCACCCCTTCACGTTTAGTTTGGCCAATAATCGAAATCGAGCTTTATTTCATCACAAGCCCACAGTTGGAATAATCACGTTGCAGTTCCATGAAAAATTGAGTTTTGGTTTGATATTTTACTTTGGAAACTTGCAACGAACCTTTGCTCACCTTCAGTTTACGATTTGGAGTACGTAAAATTCATGAATCGATTGAAAAATAGTTATTTATGAGGTGATAAATATCTCGGCTAAGTTCGTTATTGGTCAAAATCGGCAGTATGATTTCGAAGTAACGAACAAAAATTTTTTTTTCAAATTACAAATTTCGAAATCAATTTTTTTTAAAAGACCCAGTCCATTATAAGTATCCATTTATATCATTTTTAACTGTAACGAGTTAATACTCTATGATTTAACAGAATATTGTATCGAAAATTAACGTCCGTACTATGAATTTAATGACATGTGTCATCATTGTCATCTCATCTACAGATATATTGTATTGCATATTGTTGTAGGGGGTAACGTTGCACTGCGACCTTAAGGTCTATTGTGCCCCCCGTCAGAGCTGTGGATGTCATCACCATCTACAGCTCGCCTTCCAGTTCCACAGTTCTAATGAACTCCAGCTTCTGAACCCCAGTTTCTAGGATGGCTTCAACGAGGCTACTTCTTCGCTTCTGCAGATTTCTTACCCAAAGCATTCCTTGGATTGGTTTGAGATGGCGAGGCATTCCGTTATCAGGTGATCAGGAGTTTCATCCTCCTCCCAACAGAATCTGCACTCGTCAGTTTCTGCAAGCCCTAATCTCATCATATGCTTCCTAAGACCGCAGTGCTTTGTGAGGAAACCAGTGAAGAGGTGTAGCGTGTTCTTACTGAGGTCCAAGTATTTCTTGGATCTGACAGTATCAAAGTTCCAGAGGAATTTCTTGGAGTGATACATCCCGGGGAGAGATCTCCAGAAAATACCTGTTTCAGTTTCTTCTTTCATCCGGAATTCACTTTTGTAGGTGTATCTACCAACCCCACAGTAGGTTTAAGGGCCAATAAAGGGGGTTTGTGCTCCTCATTTCCGGTGATTCCCGCGTGTCCAGGAACCCAGACCAAGGCAACCCTGTTAATTTCGTCTACTTCATTCCGTTTTCCTTAGCACTCTCATATTAGCTTGGACTCGATAACATGGGATACCTTTTATAGCAGCTTGACTGTCAGAGTGGATTTCTAATCACATATCTGATAGTTTCTTTCTAGGTTCATTTCCACGCATCATTCTATTGCAAGTACCTATGCCTGAAAGATGCTCAGATATCGATCGTGAGTTTTTGGTGCCTCGGCCATATACTCCAGCGCCAGCTCGTGTAGTGGTTTTTGACACGTCTGGGTTCCATTTAATGGCATTTCTCTTAAGAACTTGTTGGGTGTATTCCCTGTCTCAGTCTTCTTCTCTACCGAGCATTGTAATGAAGTTCTCTTCGATGCTTACTTTCTTGATCATTTCTTCACTATAGGAAGATTGGCTGATGAAATGTAACTGGTAAGAGAGAACAAGTCTTTCTGGTTTTTGATACTCTCATTACCTGTTCCTTTCCTAGATATTTTAGGAATGGCTTCATTGGCCATTTCCTCTATCACTAGATGAAGTGGTGTGAGATTTGTAATAATCTCAAGTGCTCTGGTAGGACACACACGCTCCAGTGATACACACACAGGCCAGCCTTTGTACTTTTTCGAGGGTTTTCCTCGTACTATTCTGGCTTGAGTACCAGAGTACTACCCTATACTTAATTATGGGTCTCACAATCATGACGTACATTCATCGCAGTACTTTAGGGTTGCAGCCCCAAGTCTTACATCTACAGATAATAGACTTGTCATACAAAGTAAGATTGGAAGCAAAAGAACCAATGAAATAACCGCAGCTATCATAGATAGCTCTTGGAGAATCCATATGATGATGAAGATGGAAATATATTCTTTGGTAAGTTAATCAAATTGGGTTCAGAATATCTTTAGTAAGAACGAGACCGGAATATTGGCTAATTTTCAATTGATATAAAATAATTTTGTAAGTAAATTTGAGGAATGAATATCGTTCGTTATTGAGTAGAATCGGTCTGGTGGTTTCGGATTAATAATTTTTGGCACTCTTGTTGAATTTATTTCCTTTTATGATGTTCGAATTTAATTTCTTTTATGATGAAGTTCTATCATAGAAATTTGTTGATATCATTCCCAACTCTTAGAATCAATACTTTGGTGGATATGATTTTTTTATTTATGAGTAGATACAGAACATCGTGAATACAAAGCCACTGAAATTCTGAGCACTCATCACTCATCTAGATATTTTCTTAAATCATTTAAGTACTGAAATCATTGAAAATGTGTGGTCATTGACTTCAATTACAGGTTATAACTAACACGTGTCAACGATTAAAGTCAGATATGAACGATATTTCGAAGGTGAAAAAACCGAAAATGGAACTCATGAGATCTTAACGATTGTTCCATCAGCGAAATTCAGATTGTTCGATAATGTCATGAAGTTAGAATCTAGCTCATGTATTCCGAAATAATTGCCGGTAATTAAATATAAATTGGTTAATTAAATATGGGACATTTGAGGTATTATTTCGTTAGTTTCACTGTGAATTTCAATGAACAATAGATGAACATGTATACCTTGGTGAAGAGGCAACAGACCATTCCCAATACAATGCACATTTTTCCACATATGATCGTGTTATCGGTGAATATTTTATAGATGAAAAAAATTTGATAACGATTTCACGTTAGATATTCTATGGACTTAATTATTAAAATGTGAATATTCACGGTAGGTCAATTAAAAAAAATCAGATCTTAATTTCGGCATTAAAATTGGGAAAGCACTAACTGATTTCGCTCGCTTGTTCTGACTCATAGCCAGAGTGATCACTGGTCCATAGACTAAACTCGCCCAAGATGGCTTTGCCTGTAAAAATAATATATGTACTGTGATCGAATCCAATATAATACAAGAAAAATTCTATGAAATCATGAATCTTCCATGATTGGTGAAGATTATTATTTAATTCAACCTTAGAACATATAGCTTCTTAGAACCTTGAACTCATTCACATTCAGTTAGCATCTTCCATATTCGTCATTAGGGCTTCCTCGAGACGAGAGTAGACGAAAATATAAAAAATCTAGTCTCAGTCTCGCCAATTCCCAAAAAATCAAGTCTCGGTCTCGTCTCGTCATCAGTTCTCTCGTCTCGTCTCGCTTAATTCTGAATAACGATAATGAATATTATAATAAAAATTCATTATTTTGTAATTTGCTTCTGCTTCTGCAAATCACAAAATAATAAATTTTTTATTTTATAGATATTTTTCAGAGTTTGGGAGAGAAAACCCAGAAATAAACCTTTTAATCCCAAGATAATATTTGGCTGTTGAACAAATTTTGTATCTATTTATTGTGGCCATAAGATGAGATGATCATCTAATTCTATTATTATTTTTGAATATTTTTGATCGTAAAGATAATAATTATTGGAGTAACTATTCTAGTGGCGATATGTCTGCCAATTTTACTGTGTCACATTTGTTGCTAAACTTATTCGAACATATCCCTTCCTAACCCAACTTTATGACCTCATTAAATAGTTTGATGTGTCAAATTCATATGTTCATCTATAGCCCACTATATCAAACTAGCTTGGAACATGATAAAATGGCAACACCGCAATGAGTCGTACGCCAGGCGATTCAGTCGAACGTTTGTTATTTAATGGTTTTCTCTGGAATCAACCAGTATTATTTTTCGCGGGTATTTCGTGGTAATTTTGTGTATAGCGGAGTGAGATGTGAATTAATGCAATGTAGTCATAAATATGGTCGGACATTTATGTTCCCTGACTAAACTGCAGTGTGTAAATAGTGAAATTTCTTTTGAATTATTTCTACTTGGAGATTATTACATTTCATTTGAGACTATAATGGCAACAAGATCGACTAGAAATATGAGTGAAATAGAACTTTCATTTCTTCCGATTTCAAAAAATATTTTGATGACCTTTCTAATAATTTTTCAACCAAAATGCATACATCTGGATGGGAGATCAAAAAGTTCAAAGAGTCTATTTATTTTTATATAATTATGTATTCAATTTCGAAAAGTCTTAATCTGTAGATGCTTCAGTTGAAATCAATAAAAACCTTATTCATCTTACATTATTCATTAAGAATATTCAGATTTCCTACAGTGATTTGAAATGGATTCTTCCATTCGATCTAACCCTGAGCAGATAGTCTCAACTTATTAATCTGCACTATAGATATTATGAGGGGATTCAGATTCAGAATTTATCAATTTGTTTTATCATCATTTTTACACAGTTCTGATCAAAAAATAATTTTAAATGAACTTACCCTTTGTAGCATTGAATTGTTATTCAGAATTCACAGAGACTTGTAGTTGTGGTTTACATTCGTAAATCATTGTGAATTCACTTCGTTCTGTTTTCGCAAATTTACTTTTCAAAAATTTTGTAGAAAATACGAATAACAATGTGAATGTCCACCGAATGGAAAATAAACAGAAACATTTGTAGGTAGTAGAAACTCACCATTATAGTATAAGAACCCAAAAATGACAAGCTCTAAGATGATTATCACAATTTTCATTAGCCTATCTCATTAGTCTTATGATTGTTATGTGTGGGAATATATATTTATTTTGAGAATTTCATTCAAGTTTATAATTTTTTTGGCAATAGTTAACCCTACACCTTCTCGTGTTTCTTGCTGAACAATGAATTGAATAACAATTACCTAGGTTTCTATTTCAACTTGATCTCAATAATATTGTGCAGAATGAAATGTAGTTGTCCAATTTATTAAAAAAGTAGGGTCTCATATTGTTTATCCATCCAGGGGTTCCAAGCAAGAAAACCTATTCAATGAGTTCACTAGAGTTTTAAATTCGAAATATAGGATATCCCGCGCTACCGCATTGAAGAAGTATGCCTCTAATGCAGCCCATACACACTCAATATTATTGTACAATATTTTATATTCGTGCAATATAATTGATCGTGTGTGGGCGATATTGAAAGGTTGAGCAATAGAGCAATATATTGCACAACCAACATATTGTACAATGTACAATAATATAGACCAGGCTATCGCGGCGGGGCAGACAGCATCGAATTTCATTTAAAATTTCTATAATTATAGAACTATATATCTATATTGGTAGATCGCGCAGAGTTTTGTCAGTAAATAGTAGATCTTGGGTCTCATCAAGTTGGCCACCCCTGATATAGACCGTCTAGGGGCCACCGTCAATATATTGTGCAAGCCACATTGCACAATAATATTGAGCGTATATGGGTCACTTAAGACACGATAAATTGCGGCGTTGTCAGACTGTGTTCCAGGCTATCTCTATAGAGGGCTGTGGTTCATCCTTCTGAATGTAAATATCAATAATTCAACGTTGGCTACTTTATACCGGATCTCCATACTGCTGAATTCCAACCGAATCTCTCACAAAAAGAAAATATCGAAACCACAAAACATCTTGACCCTTGTAGAAGCTTCCCGTTTACCAACCCCCAAATTAGTTTCCACAGTAAATGTTAAGAAGGACTTAACAGGTGTCCATCGGGATCTCCCCAGAATAAATAGCCCCTTAGTCCGGCATCAAGAACAACGACAAAAACCAGGGTCAATTGATGTAAATCAATCGAAGGGGCGATAGATGGACAAATAATCTGTCTTATTTGTCACGACCATGCGAGAAAATAGGGTGACCGAAGCTGAAAGAAAAATCGGGTCCGAACCGTAGGGTTGTTTTTCTTGGCGTTTTTGCAACCGTCTAATGAAATACTTTGAATAGCTACAGTCCATCTATTATGCGCCCCCAATCTCGTGTAAGGATATCTGTGAGTTTTTCTCCAATTCTTTCTACTCGAGGTTATTGACATTTATTGCGCCATGATCTACTTCCGGGAATGAAGTGTGAAGGAGGAAAATAAATCGTTTCTTGGGGTTCAGCAACTGAAAAATGTAAATGCATTCGTTGGAAGACATTATTCAACTTGTGCATGTTCTCTCCGAAAAGAAACAGTTCTAGAAATAATATCTTATCTTATGGTACGCTCAAAACAAAACCGATTCAATTTGCAATATTCTTCAACATATCGTAATAATCAGTACCTACCCAATTTGTAAGAAAGCCACGAAATATATTGTTAAGGAATAGGCACACAGAGAAGTATTGGTAAGAGTTGGGAATTATATCAATACATTCTTATGATAGAACTCCATCATAACAGAAATTAAATTCAGACATCATAATAGGATTTAAATTCAACAAGAATGCCAAAAATTATTCATCCAAAACCAACCTCATAATTCTACGATAGCTGAAATGATTTTGACATGTCAGGTCTATTATAGGAAAATAAGTAGACATGTATGAACACAGATCATATAATAATTAATAGATAGAATATCTATAACATTCTGTGAATATTCTATTTTGAGGTCACTGTGGACTTATTATGAACAGTGTAAAAGTAACTACACCCTTATCCACTACAGTACTGTGGTGGAAAAGAGTGTAGTTACTTTTATATTAATCTGTGAAAATATAGAATTATGAACATATCTCCGAAAGTATTAGCTTGTTAGAGTTAGAAATGATATCAATGGATCCATCAAAAATCAACATAATTGAAGAAATTGATGTTTTCCGTCTATTAATGGACGATTATTTGAGATTAAGGTTACTGTAGTCATAGGGATATATTAAATTTCAAGTTTTCTTATTATTTATAATGTTGAAATTCGGTTGATAATGGAATTTATTTCAATGCATTCCAAAATGCCGAATACTCCCTGAATTAAGGAGTCTTAATAACATTTAAATTTCTTAAACATTAAATTCTTTCGAGAGCCGGCGCAAAAACATTGATTATAATTGGTTTTCTTAGTTGTTACGTTTCATAAGCTAGAAATTCTTGAATGTTACTATTTTTGGCGCTTTTGTTCCTCGGAACAGAGTGCTTATCAATTTGCCCAAATGTCTGTAATTTTCGAATTTTTTTGATTTACAATCCTGAAATTCAATATTTTTTAAGATGCAGTTTTATCATAAGATTCCATTGATGTAATTTTCAACTTTAACAAGCTATACTTTCGGAGATACGATTTTTAAAACTTTCAATAATACATCCGTACTTCCATGTTTTCACAGAATGCGGATTCTATCTGTCTGTGTTTTATATGTGTTCACTGATCATACATGTCTTCTAATCTACCTATAACAGACATGTCAAATGTATTTCTGTTCTAACAAACGAAGTATGATTGAATGCAAAATGACCAATTATAGGATATTATAATTCCCCCTACCCTATATGGCCTTGGATAATCCATATGATGATGGAAATATATGATTTGGTAAGTTCATCAAATTGTATTCAGAATATCTTCAGTGAAAACAAATCTGGAATATTGGCTAAGTTTCAATTGAAATAATATAATTTTCAGAGATGATTTGAGGAATGAATATCTCGGATAAGTTCGTTATTTGATTTTAATCTAGTTTCTTTTATGATGCAGTTCTATTATAAGAATCCATTGGTATCATTCCCAACTTTGAGAAACTAATAATTTCGGAGATGAATTGTCAAAGTTTGAACAAGAGCGCCAAAGCTCCTGTCCACAGGGCTTTCCCACATTTTTAACTATCGAGACTCTCAAACTCTATGGATGATTCTTATTCTAAAATTCAAAGTCCTTCCTTGCTTGAAGTTCATTTGAAAATCTATTGAAATTATATGACTTTTCTTTATTTTAATATAATTAATCACTACTAATTATTTTCTCGTTTCCATAGATCTTCTCGATTCAAAAACAATACACACACTCTGCTTTATAAGCTTTCAAAATCATTCATGTAAAAATTCTCCAATTTTTGATAAAAATTTTAAAATATTGAAATTATTCAATTTAATTTCTAGCACAATTGTAGTTTTTAGCGCTCTTGTTACTGGTAACAGAGTTCTTATCAATTTGCGTAAATGTCTGTAATTTTCGAATTTTTGACTGAAAATGGTCTCAAACGATTTGGTTCGACTCACTGATCAAGAATCCGTGGTCGAAATCGATTCTGCCCGCCGTCCGTCCGTCACGACAACTCTCGAACAGAATGATCTAGACAGTTGAAATTCTCAGAGTAGATTTGGGATATAAAGTTCGTTATTGGGCAATATCGGCCAGATGGTTTCGGTATAAAGAAAAAAAAAATTTTATATCACAAATTTCTAATTCAATTTTTTTTGAGATGCAATTTCATGATAGGAAACCATTGATGTCATTGTCATCTCTAACAAGCTAATACTTTCGGAGATATGATTTTTCAAAATTTCAATAATACATCGTACTTCTATGTTATCACAGAATGCGAATTTTATGTGTCTGTGTTCACTGTTCGCACATATTATAATCTTATTTACCTATGGCAGATATGTCAAATATATTCATTTCTGTTCTAACAAAGTATGATTGAATGTAAAGTGAACAATTATAGGATATTATAATTACCCCTACCCTATATGCCCTGGATAATCCATATGATGATGAAAATATATTCAGAATAGCTTCAGTGAAAATAAAACCGGAATATTAGCTAAGTTTCAATTGATATGATATCATTTTCATAGGAGATTTGAGGAATGAATATCTTGGATAAGTACGTTATTTAATTTTAATTTAGTTTTGTTTATGATGCAGTTCTATTATAAGAATCCATTGATATCATTTCCAGCTCTGAGAAACCAATAATTTCGGAGATGAATTGTGAAAGTTTGAACAAGAGCGCCAAAACTCCTGTCCACAGGACTCGAACCAATTTATGATTTATGCTGTTCTCTTAATGTAATCAAATTTTGCATAATTAATTCGGTTTAAATAAATGTTTGCTTTGTTGTTCCCCAAAAGTATTCCAAAAATTTTGTTATGTATTCTGACAAATTATTCAACTCAATTCTCCATTTTTGGCGCTCTAGTTCCTCGGAACTGAGTGCTCATCAATTTGCCCAAATGTCTGTAATTTTCGAAAATTTCGTTGGGTCGGTCCGGTCGTCCGGCCGATCCGGCCGGCCGGCCGTGGGCACGATAACTCTCGAACGGAATGAGCTAGACAGTTGAAATTTTCAGAGTAGGTTTGGGAGATAAATATCTCGGCTAAGTTCGTTACTGGGCAAAATCGGACAGATGGTTTCGGAGTAACAAAACAAAAATTCTATTTTTACAGAACAAATTCCAAATTATTTTTTTTTCAATAAGCAGTTTTACCATAAGAATCTAATGAAATCATTTTTAACTCTAACAAGCTAATACTTTCGGAGATATGATTTTTCAACATTTCAATAATAAATCGTATTTCACAGAATGATATAATTATTCTATGTATGAATTGTCATAATGTCACTTATTTTCCTGAGACATGATATTATCTAATCAATCGAAGAATTATGAGAATAAAGTGTATTCCGAAATGTGAGCGAAGTGAGAAAAATCTCAGTTGTTTGCTCCGAAATTAGTTTTTCTCAGAAAAGTCTTACTTTTCGGAACGGAACATGAAGTAAGAGATCTGAGAGTAGTGAGACTGCTTTTCATCCATAGACATAGAATGCAAATAGAATGTAAATATTGAAAGCATAATTCTGTAGTTCGAGAGAGGAGAAAATTTGGTGAACGTAGATCAGGAAATTTTTGATCGATTACAAGGTAATTTTTCATTATTACTCTTCTTTCATACATGTTTTATGAAAAATCTACTATTGGAAGGTACTTTAAACCTGTTTTGGGCAATTCTTTACGGAAACAATTAGGCTGAAAGAATCAACTCAGGATCAATCGTACTGTAATTAGAATTCAGCTCAAACGACAGATACTCATCACAAAAGTCTTAATATTAATTTATTATTATTAATTAAATATTAAGATTCGCCTTTTTGGCGCTCAAGTTCCTCGGAACTGAGTGCTTATCAATTTGCCCAAATGTCTGTAATTTTTGAATTTTTCGATGAAAATGGTCTTAAACGATTTGGTTCGACTCACTGATCAAGAATCCGAGGTCGAAATCGATTATGTCCAGCCGGCCGGCTGTAGGCACGATAACTCTCGAACGAAAGGAGTTAGCGGATTGAAATTTGCAAGATGAGTTTGGAGCGTAAATATCTCGGAAGAGCTCGTTAATGGGAGAAATCCATCAAGCTGTTTTGGAGTTATGGCCGATTTTAGTAAAAATATTTTTTATGAATATTTCCGAAACCGATCACGCGATCTATCTAAAATTTAGCATCAAATTATAGAATCATGACCTTTATACGCATGTGAAGTTTTGTATTGACCAGATTACCGCAAAGTATCAAAAAAAATTTTGAAAATTTAAAAAAGTTTTTCTACAATAACTCTCGAACGGAATGAGCTAGGTAGTTGAAATTTTCAGAGTAGGTTAGGGAGATGAATATCTCGGTTAAGTTCGTTATTTGGCAAAATTGTCCAGATTTAATTCCATTTCTTCCATGGTGCAGTTCTCATTCTCAGATTGCTCATTTAATCTTGATAAATAAACTATTATTTGAATTGAATTTCCTTTATGATGCAATTCTATCATAAGAATACATTGATATAATTCCCAACTCTGAGAAACCAATACTTTCGGAAATATAAATTGTCTGTTTGAACTAGAGCACCAGAAAGCTCCTGTCCACAGGGCTTGAACCCATTTTTTCGTTCTCAAGCCATAACAATACTTTTTCGGACAATAAACTTTGAATAAATTCTTTGAATGCAACTCAATTCCACAAATAAGAACAATCACACAATTATTCAGAGAATTTATATCTTTCTCTTCAAATCGAAAAAACGGAATTCAGAAATTTTATGGAATTAGAAGAAAACCTTATGAAAATGGACGTTTTGCATGAGTAGCACTCTGGTATACTGACTCCAAGAACAGCTGGTAGCAAAGAACTTTCGCTTTCATAGGAATGAATTATTTAAACATGAGATGGTCCGTAAAATTACACTCTGGGGTGTGGGTAAATCCTAAATTCATTTGATGGCGCACCAGTTTTAGCATACGAAAGAGCTTCCGTCTTACATTTCTTCTGAGGGCTGATCGGGTTCGAATTTTTTTTCTGGATGTTCGATGAATACAATTGAACGGGTCAATCGAATCCATGGTTCAAATTCCAAATTACTGGTGATAATTTATTCATTCTTTATCTTTCCAATAAATTCCAATTATGGAGGTATGGACTACAGATATACAGGGTGATTCACGAAGACCTTTCGTTAGAATATTTCAAAGAAAGGCTCTAGATAAACAATTAAAATTTTATGGTTGAGCTTTGTTAGGAGAGATGAATTCTTGGAAAAAAAAAATTACAGACATTTGGGCAAATTGATAAGCACTCAATTCCGAGGAACTAGAGCGCCAAAAAGTGTAATTTCCATTCCGGGATTTGAGCCCGCCTACGATCTTGTCGATCTCCGGTATTAGAATAAAACGTCGGTACTTACCTAGGATATATATTCTTAATTTTCACTTTTCGACATAAAATCGCCACATGGGGGTTTATTTGACGGTTTTTTACCCTTGTCTCTCTAAGTCGATTTTGACGTTTCTCGAACCAACTATTAGCAAGGAACTAGACAATGTCATGTCTCAGGAAAATAAGTTGACATTATGACAATTCATACATAGAATAATTATACACTCTAAGAAATTTTACAACACCGGCCAACACCCGCTAACACCGGCCTGATTTCCTTAGAGGTCCTGATCTTTTCAGTGTTATTTCGCACCATCCGAAATAACACCGACTTTCAGGTGTATTTTCTGCCATAATAAGTAATCAGCTTTCACACCAGACCGATTGAGATTTATCATTCGGATGAGTGTGAGGTAGCACTAGATCAATGGGGTTTAGCACTAGTTCGGTGTGAATTTGCCCAAGTACCGTAGTGCATTTAGCACTGGTTTAGTGTGATTTAACTTTAGTGCAGTGTGAATTTGCACTGACCTAGTGCATGTGCAATATCTTGTTCAGTGTTATTTAACACCGAATCAGATGCGTTTTAAACCCTCGGGGTGTAGGTATTATTTAGTTGAAATTTACACCATTTTCGGTGTTTTATATGATATCGTTCGTTTTATAATTTGAAACTCAATATCATATAAATCACCGAAAGGCTATGAAAAGGGTATAGGTATTGAAAAAAACTTTTTGGTACATATGAATTTATTATTTCAAAGATTATTTAATAGACAGTTTAATTTTTTATATACAATTTGTGAATATACAATAAACAATACATTTTTATAGAAATATTTAGTGATTACTGAAGCTTAAAGAGATAATCAAAACTGTCGACAAACCAATCGAACTTTTGAGGCAGCACTTTCTGGTCCAACACGACACAAAATTCTTCCAGATCAGGTGTCAATGATATAGCGCTGGCAGTTTTTTTCAATTTTGCCAATTGTTTCTTCTGATGGTGAGGGTAACTGAAATTAAAACATTTATATATTAATCATATTTAATCATACAATTCGAATTGGTGCCCACAAAATAATGTGAAGCTGGCAGGTCTTTGTATAATTGAAAGTTGTAACTTTTCAACGTGCTTAGGACCGAAAATTGACTATCAACGCTGGTTTTATTCGATATAGATATCAAGAATTCACTCTTATCTGAAATAAAATATCCCGGAGAATAGGTTTTTGCGACAGTGTGATATACAATTAAGATCCGCAATATTCTGAAAAAAATATGTTCCCTTAGACTACTCACTACAAAAAACACTCACCTGCAAGTGCTTCCTAATAAATCCTATTGATAGTTCACAAAAGGTTAGATGAATAAGCCCCATTTGTTTGAAGAACATTACGAAAATAAATTTCAATAAAGAAACTGTAATAACATTAATAATAAATATGAAATTTCATCTAATTCAGATAACTGCACTTTTCAATTAAAGAAAATTGAATGAAATATTTTCACTGACAAATGTAAAATTTCAAAGTCGGCGATGAACGAATTTGTAAATCCAATCGACCAACCAACACAAATATCTCATCAAAATTTTCGGGAAAAATTGATGAAATGAGGATACCCAATTACGTAGGCACTCAAAAAAATTAAATTGAACATTCATATGTACTCACTTGCAAACAGTATTATTTCCAAACTTCCTTCGACGGCCAACACAAATTTCTCATTATTCTCATAAGTCATAACGAATCTTCTTGATGCACTTCGTTTTTCCAGATTCTCACTTCATAATGCTTCATGAACCATCTTATCGTCTCCAAGGCACAAAATAATAAAATCAACCCGATAAAACACACAACATTGTAGTCTCCCATGGAATGAACGTGTTGTATTAGAACTAGTCAGAAGTATTGCGACATAACCAATCCCTGCACATTGTTGCCGGATATAATTATATTCTGATATTCTGAAAACAATCCTTTGAATTCGCAAATATCCATTTTCCAAAATTGGATGTTTCCAATTTTGTGTACTTGAGACGATTTTTTTATGGAATGGTGCTATGAGTAGCGATTTGTTCAAACCTGCAATGTAAAATTATATCATACTGCTACTCACTTTGAAGTCATTTTCTATCAGACTATTCATGATATACTTACCACAACAATCCATATGTTTATTTTTCGTGACTAAATATATCTCTTGATTGATAGGTAACTACAAATATTCAACTATTGTTGTACTACGAAATCATTAAATAGCAGAAAATAAATTTGTGAATCATTGAGAGCGTGGAGGAATTGATTTTCATAGTCAAGAAAGGGATACAGTGATATTTTCAATATTGATTCGAGTGTTCCGAAATAAAATCAATATTGTTTGTGAGAATTCCCCATGGAAGGGCACGATTCTTTCTGTCATCTTATAATTATTAATTCTTCACAACTATCGGCGATTTCTTTATATTTAAAAGACTCAGCAGGGATATCTGTCTTTCGATAAAGAATACTTGGCAACTATGTTGCAATGAATAAGTTGACGAAATAAAGTATAACGTTCTTTTTATATTCCTGGTGCGAATTTGGATAGTTTGTTTGTCGATAAGCTCTTGTTGGTGCTTTCGATGATTTCACATGTTACAAAAGTTCTACTTGGATATACATAAAGTTGATAACTGAGTGTAAAGTTTGGTAATCGGATTAAATCTCTGAAATCGTTCTTTCACATTTCACCATGCAGTGCTCATTTTCACCCAAGATATCACCTATCTGACTTTTGTATGAAAAATTGGCATTAAAACTTGATGGAAACTGTGAAATTTCAAATAAATTTTATTAATTCTTGATACTGGATCTGTTTGTGATATTTTCTGTCATAAATTACACTACTGAACACAATATGATCATAATAACGAAAATATTGATAGGAATGTGACATTCTAGTGGTAAATTGCATCGACAATATTCTTGATAGTATGAAATCAACATTCACACTGAGATTTTTTTTAGAGTGTATAATTCTGTGAAAACGTAAAAATACGTTTATTGAAATTTTGAAAAATCATATCTCCGAAAGTATTAGCTTGTTAGAGTTAAAGATGATATCATTGCATTCTTATGATAAAACTGCTTATTGAAAAAAATTCAATTTGGAATTTGTTTTGTAAAAAAAAAATTTTTTTTTGTTACTCCGAAACCGTCTGTCCGATTTCGCCCAATAACGAACTTAGCCCAGATATTTATCTCCCAAACCTACTCTGAAAATTTCAACTGTCTAGGTCATTCCGTTCGAGTGTTATCGTGCCTACGGCAGGACAGAATGAATTTCGAGCACGGATTCTTGATCAGTGAGTCGAACCAAATCGTTTAAGACCATTTTCATCGAAAAATTCGAAAATTACAGACATTTGGGCAAATTGATAAGCACTCAGTTCCGAGGAACTAGAGCGCCAATATCAGTTTCGTTCGACTTGCGGTTTCACCGGAAATTATACGAACATTCGTTTTTGGCGCTCTTGTTCCTCGGAACATAGTGCTTATCAATTTAGCCTGTTTTTTCATTAGAAATCAGATTACCCATTGAATTCTACATTGTTTTAATGTGTCACTTACATTTTATTCTTAGAAAATCCGTGTGAAAAACCCTTTAAATTATCTCAAATAGGGCTTCATTCCAATGTTAATAACTTTTAAGTTTTTGCATTAAAATTCCAAATTTTTCAGCAGCTATCAGAAAACATACTAATGCTTATTCTTCGATAATTAAAAATTCAATTGAACATACAGGGTGTTTCAATGTCAAAATCAGTCACGACAAAAACCTCAAAACTAATTTTTGTCAAATTATAAACCATTTTTTCAAATATCCATATTATTATTAATGATGTGACTGTCGAAACAGCAAAATTAGTTTGAGTTTATAAATCTAAAGCTTGTAAATGAGAAAAAATGCCGAGATATTGCAAATCTTGGTTAATAATATGATGATAGGATTCTGGAACCAAGTTACAACCAATGAATGGAAAAGAGTTAGCTAACCAATAAAACGAGAGAAAAAATGTTTAATTCCACACTTTCCTGAAGTTTCATCTGAAAGAATCGATGTTCGATGTGAAAATATCTGAAGAAAACTTTTAAGGTAAGATGAATCCAAATATTTGGCTAGAGTGTATCTCAGAAATAATTCGTCAGATATCACTGAGATCTTGCAGTAGCATTCAAAACCATATTTTAGAGCCAAGTTCTGAATTTAAACTCGGTCGGATTTATCTTCTTGGAAAAATGAGGAAAATATATTTTTTTCTTGGAGCTGAGCAGCCTTGGCCAAGTTCAGTACATGGATTGCCCTGGACTGACCTGGATATGAATTTGAACAAGCGCACCAAAGCTCCTGGCCACTGCGCCTTTCAAATTAGTTATATAATGTTTTAATCATACGCTTCTCAGGAATGTTGCTCCTATGTGGGTTAATTCACATTTTTTTCTGTATTATGAACATAAACTCAAGAAAGGATATTCGATACACAAATGTAGATCAATATATCAGCAATTTTTTGCTAGCACCATTATAAAAATACTGTATATAGGAACATGTCTCACTACTTAAGGAAGGAATAGGTAATATTAACCTCGGTGGTCAACGAGCAGTAATTTTATTTGATGATTCCATTATGTTGTTCTTTCCTATTGCCTTCATAAACTACATCATTAAAATGATGATGACAATTCTTCTGAAACAGCATCCCCAATATTTGTACATAAATTATTCAATTTGCAACAGGTCAATATTTTTTTTTCTGCTGTCAAAACAGTCTTGTAATATTCACAAATTGAAGATGCGGAACCTTGTTTTCCAATACAAAATATTTTCGAAGTATGAATTATATAAACAAACTATAACAGAAATGAATACGACGTCTATTATAGGTAGATAAGATGACATGAATAACACAGAAACACAGACAGATAGAATTCACATTCTGTAAAAACATAGAAGTACGATCTATTATTGAAAATTGGAAAGATTATATATCCGAAAGTATTAGGAGGTGGAAGTGCATCTTAAAAAAAATTAATTCGAAATTTGTAATGTAAAAAAAATGTCGTTACTCCGAAACTTTCAGGCCGATTTAGCCCAATAACCAACTTACCTGAGATATTTATCTCCCAAACCTACCCTGAAAATTTCAATTGTCTAGCTCATTCCGTTCGAGAGTTATCGTGGTTACGGCTGGACGGACGGCCAGCCGGACATAATCGATTTTGACCACGGATTCTTGATCAGTAGGACGAGCCAAAACGTTCAAGACCATTTTTAGCCGAAAATTCGAAAATTACAGACATTTAGGCAAATTGATGAGCACTCTGTTCCGAGGAACTTGAGCGCCAAAAAGACGAATCCTGATATTCTAAGACTTTTGTGATGAGTATCTGTCGTTTGAGCTGAATTCTAATTACAATACGATTGATCCTGAGTTGATTCTTTCAGCCTAATTGTTTCCGTGAAGTTTCCTAAAACCGCCATAAAATGCCAGAAAGTGAAGTCAAATCCACGAATAGCACTCACATAACTTACTGTGGGTGCCTTTATGTCCCACACAATGCTCGGTGGTGGTTATTGGCCTTCAATAATTCACGCCATACAGTCATATCGAGCGAAATGCCACCACGGTTTCGCGAAATATATTTCCGACCCCAAGTCGATGCCTCAGGTCCTCCCTCTCTCTTTTCCTCGCCCGTGTATCCGGAAGAGTGGTTCGTATTTCTCTGCCTAATAAAATTCCAAAGCATTCTTTCTGTTCGATTTTCCATTATATCGCTTTCTACATTTCTAGAGATATTTTTTCGCATGCGAGTTTCTTTAGATTTTATTATTGCGTCTTGTTATGAAAATATTCTAACAATGTCTAACAATTACCGCTTCTTTTCTGCACATTTTAATGTATCATATAGTTTGTTATTTAATCCACATTATTCATTTTATCGGGTTCTAATAATAAATATAGGAGCCCATATACAGGGTGAGTCGTTAAGTTGTACATTAATTTCATCCATGGATTCTTCGCATCAAATAAAACACTTTTTTCATTTCCCACTTTTCCAGATTCGGTGCAAGAAAAAAGATACAGGCTGTTGAAATTTGAAAAAAAAATTAGTTATCAATCAAATAAATTGATATTCAGAATTGAATGAATTTTGGTATGAAGTTTTCTATAATTATGGCACATATCTCCTAAAACTATGAGAAATTAGCATAATGAAATACTCTATCCTTTTAGAAAATTAAATTATTCTTCTTCATTACTCCTAAGACGTATCGTTTTCAAGATATTCTTCATTGAATGTCCTAATATATGAAAAAATACTACAGAGATTTACCTGCTTTTATCGATCCTTGACACTTGAAGAAATCTAATTCAATCTCGCTTGTTTCCAAATTATTATAATTACCATCTTAAAACCGGATAAGTTAATAACAACTTATTCAAACAGTTCGCAGGGTAGTTATTTTTTGGGAAATAGAAATAGAATAGGCTGACCAAGATGTACATTCATCATTGTATCCCCAATAGTGAATATGAAACTTTTTGATTATCCATTATCCATGTCATCTTAACATTTATTTTCATACTGCATCGATTCTGCACAATTATTCTAAGGATGAATAATAATCATTGGAGTTATAAGACAACTTTGCTGGTTGGGATAACACCGAAAAGATTTGACCGAGTATGCCCATTTTCATCGAATTTACCATGGTGAATTCGATTGAGAGTGTCCAGTACAGGAGAATGGACAATAGAACATACGCGCAAAAGCTCCTGACTTCACGTCAGTGCTTTAACCAATTTTTTACACCATCATTTAGGTAAGTTACACCTAAATCTTATAAAGCAGCTTAAAACATTTGGGGTGGTCATTTAGAAAAATTTTCGTCACAGTGTAAAAATGAATAACGTCATAAGTAAAATTTGTATACCATAAGGGGGTTAATTAAAAACTAAAATTGACCTGTCCGAGCGCTTTTCCTGAAAACATTCAATAACGCAGTTATAAATTTTGTTCATTACTTTATCCACACACTGTATAGTCATTCCGTTGCCAAAAAATCAAGTTCATAATTCCAATAACTCCGCACCCCTTCTGCATCTGACGTAATAAATGCCAAGCAACTTAAAATCCATAATTTAGCATTGTATAAACCATTTTAATCCGAGGTAGTCAAATTTATAGTGGGTTAACATCACTTTCTTTTAATAAAACGCTGAAATAAATTAAAAAATTGTGGCTGTCGCCAGTAAGCAGATGTGCCAGATTTTTAATTAGCGAAAATAGGTGGTACATTGAAGGGAAAGAGTCTATAATATCCATCCATCCGAAAGGGGAAGCGCTGAAGGGTTAAAAGAGTTTCAGACTCCGCTCATTCCCGGGGGTTTGCTAAGATATTTAAATTGAGATGTTGCTTAATTCCACTCTACTGACTCGCTAATTGCCTTGCACTTGAAATATAACGCATAAAATAAACTCCTTAATTCTAACAGTCGTAAATGGTGCCAGAACAATTCTAGGCCTTAGTTGATTTTGGTTGGAAGATCAGTTACAATAGATGTTATCTGCATCTCTGTGTATTCCTCCGCGAAATTATTTACAACAGTTAAACTCCACTGGAGTACCCGGCGGAATCATCCCAATATCCTTAAATTCTTAATTTATTTATTTTTCGTTGAAAAGCTGAGAACAAACTTGTATTTTTGACGAAAATATCTTGGGAGGCATACAGGGTGTATCTTAATAACACCGACAAAATGTAAGGGGTGAATCTGTGATGATAATTAAGGTGGGTATTTGGTATAAAATTTTTTGAAAAATCTGCCCCTGGAAAAGTTACACATCTTCGAAGATTAAAAAAAAATTGTTTCTCTCTTTTTTTCCCTGTATATTGAGCTAATGAAATGAAATTTTTCCAACCCTGAAGTATGCTTGAAAAGGGTTGAAATAGTCAACCCCTAAGATATTTTTTCTTACAACTTTTTTTTGTATAAATTAAATAAAATATAAATAAAACGTAGCTGAAAAGCCCGATTCATTTACTAACTTTCTTATCTCTAAGTTTTTTCGAAAACTTAAGCATTTACGAGAAAAAAATGCAAAGCATCTTCAAAAAGCACTAAGGTGGAATTGCCGTAACCTAATTTATTTGTTTAGAGTTCGTATATTTCAAAAGTTGAGCTTTATTTTCTTCATTACCCATTCTGTTACTTTTCTTGAAGACGTTTATTATACAGGGAACATAAAAAAGTAGAACAATTTTTTTTGTTCCCTCCGGGGGGAGGTTTTTCAGAAAAAAAATTTCATACCAAATACAGACCTTAATTTTTATCACAGAATCGCCCCTTACATTTTCACGGTCTTATTCAGATACAACCTGTATATTCGTTCTTTGGTTCAATAGTGCTTTGGGGATTGGGTAAGAAATCAATGAATTAAAATTTTCTCGATATAAACAAATATAGATCATGCGGAGAAGTATATTTAAATAGGAATATTTGACGGGTAATTCCGCTATATTCTGATATATTTTTATCTAAAAAATATCTGCTCGTCTCGCGCATTATCTACTATTGCTGCACGATGTGGTCTTGCGTTATCGTCAAAAAATTTTCAAGAAATACGCGGAGATCCTCCCACTGGGAAGGTATTCTTTGGAAACTATACCAAATTGTTCAATTCTATTAGAGAATGTATCAACATCGATAGCCTATTTAAAACATCAACAAAACTTTCGAAAAATTGGAAAGCTGAGTTTGAAGAATATTTGCTGTTAGAAAGAGGAGATAGAAATCAAAATATTTTACAGTGGTGGAGAGTGATGAAAAAGTTCTTCCTACACTTTCCAAGATGGCCGATGATTTATTAATGGCTACATCCGTACCTGTTGAAAGATTATTTTCCACAGCAGGTAAGATCATGGAAAAAACCAGTACAACATTGAAAAATGATGTGATGCAAGCGTGAATATGTTTGAATTCTTGGTCATCGAGTAATTTAAAAGTTGAAATTATCAGTGTCTAAAATAAAAAATAATATGTACATGTACGAATATTTTTGTTATAAGAGCGTATAAGAGCTTTACAAAATTATTCATTATTGTATATCATTTTGTATATATATTATAATATTCATTATCGTTATTCAGAAGTAAGCGAGACGAGACAACTGATAACGAGACGAGAGCGAGACATAAACGACACTTAACTTTTTGGGAATTGGCGAAAGCGAGACGAGATTTTTTATACTCTCGCCTACTCTCGTCTCGTGTGAAGCTCTAACTTTCTTTCTCCCAGAGTATAAGATGAAACACTTAAATTCCAGATACTGTCCAGGATTTCTGAACAAATCAAGACAGGAAAGAAAGAGATTCGGTGAAGAAATAGGCGAGCGAGTTTCTTAATGATTCGATTCTTAATGAGCAAGTGAATCCGATGAGACTGCAATTATCCTGAGATCATGTGAGTTATTCGGGTTAACCAAATCCTCGGAGTAATTAGCAAAAGTCTCTTTGCATTTGTTACATCTTGGTGCCATTCTTTAGGTCGGTTAATTTCGTGAGAAACGAGGCATGACTGAACGTGGCCCAGAAATTGGGAAATAAGAATGGAGTTTACTTCAGGAACGTTTGTAGGATGAGAGGGATGCATCAATGATCTTTTTAGCCTTCAGCATAAATTTAGCCGTCATTATTCTGCATTCACTTCGCTTAGGATCTTCAGGCAGTTTACTTGAAAAAAACCTGTAATATTCCATGACTGATAATTTGGTATATGGAATATGGTCAATATTTCGCAAATGAAAATTGAAATATTAGTGGTGAATAAGTCATCGAAATTCACTCAAAGTCACATTATACATTTGTCATATTCAATTTATTAGAGGAATCGTTGAAAACAATCTGATAGTAATATACAGGCTGTTTAGGTTACCGGTGCATATTTGAAAGGCAGTGGAAGATTAGATCATTATGAACGTAATTGACCCTATATGATACAAAGTGTTGCACATGTCTAGATGCAGTCGTTTTTCCGAATCTTGCCAATTTCGCTGTTTACGACCATTCAAGTTGAAATAAAAAAGCAGTTCTTCGATCTGGCTCTTTTTTTTAGACTAAAGTTGAATTCGTATTTAATCGATTTCCAACATGTGATGGCATGTAAATAGGAAAGAGAATAAATTGTCAGCTTTTAAAATTTGAAAACGAATTTCTTGTATTCCTAACCTCAAATTTGAGAGTGAATCGAACGAAGCAACTTCATGGGGAATTGCTATGTCGATCGATTTCAAATTAAAGAAAACAGTGTTCATAATTTGGGAATCAAAAGTCCATTGTCTCCTAGTTTACCATGAATAATAATCCCTAAAAGTTTGATATTTTGAATACCGTGAACAATATGTGAAATCAATAATTCCACGTTAAATTATATTGATTCCAATATTATTATAAACAAATATAATGGTATTGTTCAAGTTGACATTCTAAATACTATCGAGGCTCAAATAATAAATATTTCATTATAACCCTTTCAAGCTTGTTTGATGAAGCCTGAGTATCCTGACTAGATATCATATTGTCACCATCATTGAAACAAGAACTGAAATCGTCTTTGATCTCTACCATAAACTTCTCTTGAAAAATATGACAGCAATAACCTACATAGGAGTCATATATAATCGGCCTAAAAATAGTGCCCTGAAGAATGCCTTTCAGAATAGAAGTCTCGATGACTAGAAGTGAGAATACGTGAAACCAATATGGTAAATTTCTCCTGTGAGATTTTGAGTTTGATCTTCAGGGTCATAGCTGCAAGCTTGCAAAAGAGAAGTTTGGAACTACTCAAAGACTGCTATTTATGAGCAACCCAGTGTTTCATTCATGGCATCCGTCTTCGGTTGTAGACATCGCAACGAAAAAATCCATCAAATAAAGCTTAGGAGTCTGATTAGTTAGTGTTTATATTGAGTTTTCAGTGTGTCGACCCTAATGACGTTTTTTACACCATCTTGAATACATCGCCCTATCTTGACATGCCATAAAAAATACCTCTGTTTCCGACTTGAACCCAGCCGACTTCAATAAGGCGAAGGACAGTTCTTATGACAGGCCCTGATCCTTCAAACTCATGTTATATGGAGTGCAGATTTTTACTCATGTGATGTTCGAGTAGTGACTTCAGTTTTGCCTGTCTTATCTGTCTGCAAACTCTTCTTTGGTCTGTTGGCGTAATCGGTGTTCCTTCTGGCTGAAGATCGATTGATATGCTGTTTGTACCGAGCTTCTCCAAGGGTCTCCATCCAGCCCTAAGTAGAAAAACTCCTTGCTTTCTAATTTCATGATCAGCGTCCATGTTTAGAAGCGGATCTTCAGTTTTGGTATTCCAAACTTCGCAAATCCCTGCCTCCCTGCGTTCGTGAGTGGTATATTCTTCTGTAATAAGCAGTTGGCATGCAGGCTACAATTCATTTTCATCACCCTTCTTGTGGATCTGTCGAGCTGGAGAAATTCATTCACCACCCAGTTAACTACCCCGAAGGAGTAGGTGACTGTCGGTACTGCTGGGCTATTCGTAGCAGAAACTTTGTCCTTACCAGACAGCTGTAATTAGGTAGCTGTTAAGTTGTCCTTGATTTGGGTTGTCTCCAGTGCACCTCGTTGTTTTATCCCAAGGTATTTGTAAGTTTCTCCTTCTTCGACGTGTCGAATGCTTATTTCTAGTTCGGTTTTTCTCCTGTTACTTCAGTTTTTCCCTTGCTTAGATGAGAAACAGCACATTTGTGCAAACCTAATGACATTCCTATTATTGAGGTGCATTCGGCACCCATTCATTATTTTTATGGTTATTCTCAGCAAAGAATAAGAGCAACTGTCATCAAGGCGGACTACCGCCCATCGCCTCCTCGCTCATAATCTCCATGTAGAACTAATCGTCGAATTCAATTCATCAATTCACTTTTCACGTATACCCACCATATCGAATCATTCCACTCGAATGAATCCGTATCTCTTGGGAGAGCACGATTGATTAAAGAAATCGCAATATGTCACGATACACGACTGTGCCTGAGCTTTAACGAGTGTGTGGTTCTTAATTCACGCTGCAATTTGCCACGCAACCTCATAATTCCTTAAACACGACCGATATAAACTCGAAATCCGGTGAATGCCACTTTGGTTCAGTGGGAATTTATCGATTCTGTGTTCCAAATTCGTAATGGTCGATTACACACGGTATGGTGGGAGTTTCAAGCTCTTCTTGTGTAATTGGAGGTTTATTATTGATGGTTCTCCGTCAGTATGGTTATTACTGAATGGATTTCATGGGGATCGACTTCCTTCTTCCTAGAAGAGCTATACCTTTCGAAATATTTTCGTTGGGATGGATGTTTAAGGTGTTTGGCCTCAACGACTACCTGAATAAAACGTTTTGAATATCTGATTTGATTTATTTTTTCAAGCCAACGAAATGAAATTTACATATGATGTAAATACATTCTTCATCTACTTTTGTCCGAAATTTCAGATGCGCAGATGCCGCGGTTTGGGTAAACCGCGGATGGGCCCGCTGGTCCATTTTCGAGGATTTTTCGTGGGCCTTAACTCTTGATATGTGGAAAATAGAGCAAAATTGTTAGCACCATTGGATTCTACAACCCCGAATTAGCAAAGAATAATCATGATTTAATCAAAATTGGATGTTCGATATTTTGACGATTCTTCCATACATATGATTAGGTATGTATGGATTTTTTTTTTTGAAAACTTTTTTTTTCCGAATTCTATGAAATTTTCGAATTTCATAGAATCGATCCCGTAGAATAAGAAACTGTAAACAGGTATTTTCTATTACGTTTAGTTTCCAATTGACAAAATTCGCAAGTAGATTTTTTCTTCTAACTACGGAAGCTTATGTTCCGGGGGTTGTAATTGAAAAATATCATTAGTACAGAATGATTATTTTTGTCCAGTATAGATAAACATATAAAGAATACATTCTGAAAATGTCAAATTGATACATGGACTAGTTTTGATGTGACGCACCAACTAAATTAACTTTTTTCTGACCGATTCAAGAGGATCAACTTCGACCTACATAACTGCCAAATAAATTATGGTAGGACAATGAGATTTGCAAAGCTGTACTGAGCACTGAAGGAAAGTGCTTCTAGCACTAAGAACAGAAAACTGTTGGAAATAAGGATATATACTCCGAATTGTTAGATAAAATTGTATTCAATTGGAGAAAAGTCTAAACATGCAAACTTGCATACCTCATATTCCTCATTGAAGTAAAAGTAATGGAGAGCAGCGAAACAAATTTCTATAGCACTCACAGATTCAAAATTCGTCCTCATCTCTCACAGTTTCAAAAGTTCTTTCTTATTACAGGAAATTATGACACACTAAGCACAACGCTTTGGCTCCGGCCTGTGTGGCTATACAATCCCAAATACTAGAGATCTAAGCAATAATTCTGTTTATAATTAGAAGATGAATCAGCAGGAACCAAAACGTTTCAACACAAATTCAAGAATAGTCAGGAGCTTTTGCGCATTTTCTATTGTCTATTCACGCCTCACACATCCTTACGAAATGCTGCATAAAGTTTCAAGGCGTCTATATAAGCATCAACCTTCTGTTTTAGAAAACAAAATATGATTGAATTCAAAATGACCAATGAAATAACCTCAGCTATCGTATAATTATAAGGGTCACATGATATTATACTTTTTTGGTGATAATATAGTACCCTTGGATAATCCATACGATGATGGAAATATATACTTTGGTAATCAGATTTGGTTTCAGAATATCTCAAGTAAAAACAAAACTGGAATGTTGGCTAACTTTCAATTGATATAATATAATTTAAAGTGTATATTTGAGGAATGAATATCTCGGATAAGTTCGTTAATGGGTAGAATGGGTTTGGTGGTTTCAGATTAATAATCCCTCTTGTGGAATTTAATTTCTTTGATGATGTTTGAATTTAATCTCTTCTATGATGCAAATCTATGATAAGAATCCATTGATATAATTCCCAACTCTGAGAAACCAATACTTTCGGAGATATGATTGGTCAAAGTTTGGACAAGAGTGGCAATGCTCCTGTCCACAGGGCTTTTTGGCGCTATTGTTCCTCGGAACAGAGTGCTTATCAATTTGCCCAAATGTCTGTAATTTTCGAATTTTTGGTTGAAAATGGTCTTAAACGATTTGGTTCGACTCACTGATCAAGAATAAGTGGTTGATATCGATTCTGTCCGGCCGTACGGCCGGCCGTTAACACGATAATTCTCGAACGGAATCAGGTAGACAGTTGAAGTAGGTTTGGGACATAAATATCTCGGCTAAGTTCGTTATTGGGCAAAATCGGTCACATGGTTTCGGACTAACAAAAAAAAATTGTTTTTACATTACAAATTTCAAAATAAGTTTTTCTCAAGATGCAGTTTCACCATAGGAATCCATTGATGTAATTTTTAACTCTAACAAGCTAATACTTATAGGATTTTCCAAAATTTCAATAATAAATAGTACCTCTGTGTTTTCACAGAATGCGATGATTATTCTATCTAGGAATTATTATAATATGATCTGTGTTGATACATGTCAACTTATTTTCCTGAGACATGAAATGTCAAAGGGAATTGAATTGATATTTAATGCCCATGGTTAATCCATATGATGATGGGAATGGTAATGGTAAGTTAATAATATTGAGTTCAGAATATCTCCAGTAAACATAAAACTGAAATATTTCTAAAGTTTCAATTGATATAATATAATTTTCAGAGTGGATTTGAGGAAAAAATATATCGTTCATCATAGAATTGAGGAGCGAATATCTCGAATGAGTTCGTTGTTGGGTAGAATTGGTCTATTGGTTTCGGATTAATAATTTTTGGCACTCTTGTTGAATTTAAATTATTTTATTATGTTTGAATTTAATTTCTGCTATTATGAAGTTCTATCATAAGAAAACATTAATATAATTCCCAACTCTTAGTAATACTTTCGAAGATATGATTTGTCAAAGTTTGAACAAGAGCGCCAAAGCTCCTGTCCACAGGGCTTGAACCAATTTTTTAATGAAACCATCGAATTTAATCTATAATTTAGCTAATGGAGGCTTTATGCAACCCACCGTAATACGGGGAACCCGCAATAGAAATCGATTTACTAAATCAATCCATTTATGTATATCAAAACTTCAACATATGAAGGTGTTCTTCGTTTATGAGTCAAGCAATATAACCAGGAAAATTCAATGTTATTAACTTCATAGATATATAAATTCCATAACGCCCACGCAATCCATATACCCCATGGGGCCCTGTCAGGTGCAAGGTGATACTATCACAACTTCCAGAGATATATACTATCCACCTCATGAGTGACTAAATAAATTGCGTATATAACGTAATAAACTATTTTGCTCCAATTAATCGCGATAAATTTATTTATACCGACATGTTTCCCATTGATTAATTGCGTAAATTAATGGGATCCGCCAAGTTTGTTTAATTATTATCGTTGGTATAAATAGAAGGAAAGAATTCTATCTTTAACTACCGTTTATGGACACACGAAGTTTTTTTATGACACAAGATAGTGGAACTAATTATATCCAATGGTAGTGATTGTTATGTGATTTTTCATTTTGTTGACCATTTAGTTTCCTGTCCGACACTTTCAGGGCAAACTTCCCGTTCACTGATCTTTTTCACATTCGATTCAGCTGCAGCTTTTACTTATGAGTTATGGTTATGACCGGATATCATTATGTAATGTAAAAATGTCATTGATTTTTGGGGACTGATAGAAACAAGGGAATATACGAACATTTTTCAACTATCTACTACTTATTATTATTAAGTGTAGGTTGAATTTTGTACCATTAGTTCTGATAATCCAAGGCTGAGGAAGTTCAAGACTATTCCTATTACTTTGTAAAGAACACCACCCTGGGCCTCGTATACTCGACTTTCATAGAGATGAGATTTCTCATGCGAGAACTCCTACAAAAAATCTCATCTCACTTCTCCCTCACTATTAGTAGTAGAGAATAGTATATTCTAAAACAAGTTGCGGAATGGGCTCCTATTAAAACACGAATGCGAAATTGTGTTGAAATTGCCTTCTGCAACGAGTATTGGACGATATTTTCTCTATTTCAGGCAAGTTTTGTAAAATACTGTTGAAATGTAATGAAAAATTCGGATTAAACATCCTAGTGACTTTTGTATTGTATCTTGATAGTTGGTGTGACTGTTACGAAAGTTGACAGATTACGGAATTTGAATTTGAAACGTACGTAGGGCATGGAGATCAGATTTAAAACAGTTTCCTAATAGCATGAATGATTCAAAATGAGCAAGAAGGAAATCTCTAGTACCATATTTTTTAATGAAAATAAAGCTTTTTCCTCAACAATTATTTCACTATATACAGATTATATTGTATTGTCAATTGACGTGTGTTGAAATTTGATAGGATCGAATGTCAGTGCTGGCTACCACAAAACGAAAAATATACCTAAAAACAATGCGGGAATGAGTTCATTCCAGCACTGTTTTCAGTGCTGGAATGGACTCATTACGATACTGAAATAGAGAAACACATTTCAACCGACAATTCTCATACGGAGTCTGCGCAGAGTCACTGTCACGTCAATCACGTGCTAAATGTCGCACGAGAGATCTCTATCAACATTTCGAGAATAGGGGCCCTGTGTTTTGGTTTACTCTATAAAATTGAGCGTACAAAACACCAAAAGGGTAGGTTGAAGGTTCTGGTCTTTGAAACACATGAAAATAAGATACACTATTCGTTTGGATTTGGAATCGATGTTAGAAATATGGATCGTTTAAGTCAAATCATTCTTAATGGTTATGCCGAGGTCCCTGCGGCTTGCAAACTTGTATATTCTTTGAATACTATTATCTCGTTTTAAGTCAGTGAGCAGATGGTCCGCTCTGGTTCTCAGCGCCTCAATTGGTCATTTTGCATTCAATCACACTTTGTTTGTTAGAACAGAAAAACAATTGATATGTCTGTTATAGGTAGATAAAATTACATGTATGAACAGTTTAAACAGATAGAACACAGACAGACATAATTCGCATTCTGTGATAACATAGAAGTATGATGTATCATTGAAATTTTGAAAAATCATATCTCCGAAAGTATTAGCTTATTGGACTTCAAAATTATATCAGTGGATCCTTATGATGAAACTGTATCTTAAAAAGAATTGAATTTGAAATTTGTAACTATAATTTTTTTTTTTGTTACTCCGAAACCATACGGCGGATTCTGCTCAATAACGGACTTAACCGAGATATTTATCTCCCAAACCTTCTCGAGAGTTAGTGTGTTAATGGACGGCTGGACAGAATCGATTTCGACCACGAATTCTCGATCAGTGGGTCAAACCATTTTCCGCCAAAAATCGAAACTTACTAACATTTGGACAAATTGATGAGCACTGTGTTCCGAGGAACAAGAGCGTCAACACAATAAGTACTTTGAAACCGTTTGGCCGATTATGCCTTTTCCTTTCAGAAGTTATCGTGGCAAAGGCCGGCCGGATGGAATCAAATTTGACCTCGAATAATTCATCAGTGAGTAGAACATGATCGTTTGAGTCCATTTTCGACAAAACATTCGAAAACTGCAGACATTTTGGCAAAATGATGTCACCCTGTACCCCACAACATACGAATGATCGAAATTAAATTGCAAGAAGGAAGTGAATCCGATGATGCCACTTTTGATCATCGCATTAAAAGGTTTTGAAAATATCAAAGATACTCCGTCTGATAAAATTCCAATCCGAAGTCGGCATTTTCAATCGGATAAACGAACTGAGGCGGATCCCATCGATTTTTCATTATGTACCATAAATCAAAGAACGTTGAACATATGTTCGAATACTTTTACGATTGAACGTCCCACATTCAATGAATTCGTACGATAGTGAAACCTATTATGTATTGATTATTATTAATAATGCAGACTACCGTATTGCAGACAGGCATATTTTAATTAAGATCAGACCAGTGAAGGAGTTATTAATAACAATGCCCGCTGGATGTTGATCAATTTGTGTTTTAAGGTTTCAACGAAGTACCACCAACTTGAGGTAGAAATAATTTGAAGGGTTCAAATAGTTTTGAAGACGCCTACGCTATAAGTAAGGTTATTTCTACCTCTGGGAATGAGACCTTTTCTTTAAAACCGCAATTTATTATCTATACTGTATTTAAATTGAGCAAGGAACTGATTAATTATACAGGGTGTATTTGAATAACACTGAAAAAATATAAGGGTGGTTCTGGTGATGTAAATTAAGGTGGGTGTTTGGTATAACATTTTTTGAAAAACCTTCCCTCCGAAGATTTTATTTATATTTTCCTTGTATATTGAAAGTCTTCAAGAAAGGTAATAGAATGGGTGATGAAGTACATGAATTGGGCTTTTCAGCCATGTTTTTTAAAAAGGAAAATTTTTGTCCAAAAAAAAGTTGTCAGGCAGAATACCTTTGGGGTTGACTATTTCAAAAATTCTGTATCTCAGAATCTATCCATCGTATCGTTGAAGATAGCCTTCAAAGCCTTATTTTACAGCAAAGTTCTAGATTTGGACTTTATTGGATCTATATTGGGGAAGATTTGTGGGAAATACAGAAAAATCACAAAAAAAGGTGGAACAGGTTTTTTTTACAGTCTCCAACATAATTTTTCAAATAAAATGATGATAGAAATACCTTTCTGTGAGCATCATATTCCAGGAATATGTAGGTATTCCTGAATACTTTAAATTAATTTGTGATTTAAATATCCATTATTATTATAAACAACAACTGTCAAAACAGCCAAGTCAGTTTGAAAATTATGCCCAGATGTAGCAAATCTTGCTGAACATGATGAAAGAGTTCTGGAAGCAGTATCGTTACAAAAATTGGGAAATCTCTGTGGACAGGGGCTTTGGACAAATCATATCTCCGAAATTTGGTTTCTCATGGTAGGTTTCACGAAGCTTCGATTAGCTTAATTGTGGATTTAATTGGGTGGTTGCATTAAAAATCACAAAATTGACAGATAATCAGACTTTGCAATTAAGAGCTGTCAAAGCTTTCGTGGAACCCACCGTAAGAATGGATTCTTATGATAGAACTGACTAACCTTTCATTTCAACATATGCAAATAACATTAATACTGAAACATGCATAAGATAGCTGATAGTTGATATAGATTATTATTGAAATTGAGTCACTATTCAATTTCTTGATGTTATATACACCATATTAGTAAACCTCACATACCTATTTCTATGAACTATTTATTACCAAATCAAGAATATCAATGAAAAATATAACTATATAATATAATAGTATAATAGTATAGCATAATATCCATTGAAACTCAGCCAATATTCCAGTTTTATTTTTACTTGAAGATATTCTGAACCTAATTTGATTAACTTGCCAAAGTATATATTTCCATCATCATCTGGATTATCCAAGGGCATTATATTATCACACAAAAATTATAATATCCTATAATACTCATAATTCTACGATAGCTGAGGTTATTTCATTAGTCAATTTGCACTCAATCATACTTTATTTTCTAGAACAGGAGCTATTTATGTCATGAGTACCTAACGAGTTTTGAATATAACCAGAAATAAATATCTCATTGAAATTTTGAAAAATCATATCTCCGAAGGTATTGGCTTGTTAGAGTTGAAATGATATCAGTACATTCCTATGATGAAAACACATTTAAAAAATTGGTATCATAATTTAGAAAAAAAAATTTCTTAGTTAGGTACTCCGAAACCATCAGGCCAATTTGCCCAATAACGAACTTAACCTACTCTGAAAATTTCAACTGTCTAGCTCATTCCGTTCGAGAGTTATCGTGTCAACGGCCAGCAGGACAGAATTGAGTTTGACCACGGATACTTGATCAGTGAGTTGAACCAAAATGTTTGAGACCATTTTTGGCGCTCTTGTTCATCGGAACAGAGTGCCTATCAATTGGCCCAAATGTCTGTAATTTTCGAATTTCTGGCTGAAAATGGTCTTAAACGATTTGGTTTGACCCACTGATCAAGAATCCGTGTTCGAAATCGAATCTCTCTGACCGACCGTTAACACGATAACTCTGGAACGGAATGAGCTAGACAGTTGAAATTTTCAGAGTAGGCTTGGGACATAAATATCTCGCTTGAGTTCGTTATAGGGCAAAATCAGCCGGATGCTTTCGGAGTAACATTACAAATTTCGAATTCAATTTTTTTTAAGATGAAGTTGCATCATAAGAAACCATTGATATTATTCTCAACTCTATCAAGCTAATACTTTCAGAGATATGATTTTTCAAAATTTCAATAATAAATCGTACTTCTATTCACAGAATGCGAATTCTATCTGTCTGTGTTCTATCAATTTGCAGTAGCTGTCGTTTGGTCAAGTTTGAAAGATAAACGTCATAAATGTCAAACGAAACTGAAAGTATATTTCTGGAGAGTTTGGTTGATGTAAGCATATAAGCAATTTGAAATTTGGATTCGCTAAGTTCATAGGCAGAGATCTTTGGTTAGTGAGTTGAAAATGAATGATGCAAGGAAGCCGAGCATAATTTACGAGTCACTCTCTGATCATGGAAGATTTAGAACGGGATTTCCAACTAATGTACAGGTAGTAATTCCTTAGTACCACTATTTAAAATTTCCTACATACTCGTAAGTATTCTGGTTCGTGTTCTCTCTTGGACTGATAACATTAGATTTGTTTCATAAATAAAACTGAATATTTCGTTTACACAATTCCTCAGAATGACTCTTGATATTTTTGATACACTTGTTACCAAAATTGGACCGTCATATAAAGATTAGGTGCAAAGGTTTCTAATTTCTTTCATGATGTAGTTCTCATAATAATCCATTGATATCAACTCTGAGAAACCAATATTTTCAGAAATATGATTTGTCAAAGATTGAACAAGAGCGCCAAAACTCCTGTACACAGGAATTCTCCACTTTTCATAAAAAAATTCTAAAATTACAAATAATTGGGCAAATTGATAAGCAATCTGTTCCGAGAATCAAGAGCGCCAAAAATAAATTAATTGTTAACTTTTTGGCTCTAGTTCCTCGGCACTGAGTGCTTATCAATTTGCCCAAATGTCTGTAATTTTCGAATTTTTGGCTGAAAATGGTCTCAAACGATTTGGTTCGACTCACTGATCAAGAATCCGAGGTCGAAATCGGTTCTGTCCTGCCGGCCGGCCGTAGGCACAAGTACTCTCGAACGAAAAGACTTAGAGGATTGAAATTTGCAAGGTGGGTTTGGAGCGTAAATATCTCGGATAAGTTCATTAATGGGCAAAATCCATAAAGCGGTTACGGAGTTATGGCCGATTTTAGTAAAAACATTTTTTATGAATATTTCCGAAATCGATCACTCGATGTATCTGAAATTTAGCATCAAATTGTAGAATCATGACCTTTATACGCATGTGAAGTTTTGTAGTGACCAGATTAACGCGAAGTTTAAAAAAAAATTCTGAAAATTTAGAAAAATTGTTTCTACAATAACTCTCGAACGGAATGAGCTAGGCAGTTGAAATTTTCAGAGAAGGTTAGGGAGATGAATATCTCAGTTAAGTTCGTTATTGGGCAAAATAGTCCAGATGGTTTCAGAGTAACGAAAAAAAATTTTTTTTTTAAGCAACAAATTTCAAATTCAATTTTCATTTAAGATGTAGTTGCACAATAAAAATCCATTGATATCATTTTCAACTCCAACAAGCTAATACTTTCGGAGATATGATTTTTCGAAATTTCAATAATGAATCGTACTTCTACGTTTTCACAGAATGTTATAATTATTCTATCTAAGCTTTATTATATGATCTGTGTTCACACTTGTTCATGTCATCCTGTTATATAAGAGAGAGTCAAATTCATTTTAGCTATTTTAATTTGATTTCTTCCATGTTGCAGTTCTCATTCTCAGATTGCTCATTTAATCTTGATAAATAAACTATTATTTGAATTGAATTTCCTTTATGATGCAGTTCTATCTTAAGAACACATTGATATAATTCCCAACTCTGAGAAACCAATACTTTCGGAGATATAATTTGTCTGTTTGAACTAGAGCGCCAGAAAGCTCCTGTCCACAGGGCTTGAACCCATTTTTTTTAAGAGCGGAGAAAACAAATCGATTATTCCATACATGTGACGCTCACTCTATATGGTTATACCATAGATAAACAGACATTCAACGTGGATTGCAGCAATTTCCATTCGTATTCACGATGCTTTTCCTCTCCCAACATAACACGGATTATACCCATTTAGCCCTTTTATTAACTCCGTAAAAGTGACGTAACCTGCTATAGCAAAACCCAAAACAATATATTCCTCAACTCTCCAAGGGGTTGTTTACCAACACCGAATAGCACGGTGTATCGAAGGTTGCATATTCGGAATTTTGAATTATATCGTGGTATCGGCTGAGGTGCCATAAAGGTTTGCTCCTGTGATGGGGTTTGATGCAGAAATCGGGATGGGGTGTTCTTCGATTATTAAAAGGATTGTAAAACAATAAAATTGGGGTAGACAAGAGTTGGGAATGGGCCACGGCAGGAAAATACGGTAGGAATATTCATGATGGACCGGTTTCACACTGTTCCTGGAAATAAGGGGATAAAAACGAGATGTGATTTTTAACCTGCAAAGGAAATAGTTATTTTGTTCCCCTGTATGAAAACGATTTCATATGATCTCAAACTTTCAGACTGTCACAATGAAATAATATTGCCAACTCATTCGGCTCTTCGAATACGATAATTCTTTGTGCGTCGATTGTAACCACTGAAACCCAACCTCAAATTTAGTGTCAACATAAACGACAACCTTATCGTAAACAAAACATAAACAAACCCTTGCCTGAGTTAAAAAAAAAGGGAGTTATAAAATGCAACAAAAATAGCGAATATGTTTTAAAGTAAGTAAGGTTCTTACCGAACCTAAACTCATTATGACAGGGATGAGTAATGACTTTGACGAAAAGTCTAGGTACTGAACCGACGTAGATTCTCATGATGAAGATTTCCTTTGTTATAGTTCAATTTGTTGTTGTATGATTTTTATTTCACTTTCAATTCTATCAGATTAAATTTTTGGCGCTCCTGTTCCTCGGAACATCAATTTGCCCAAATATCTGTAATTTTCACTAGACAGTTGAAATTTTCAGAGTAGGTTTGATGGATAAATATCTCGGTTGAGTTCGTTATTGGACAATTCGGTCTTATAGTTTCGGAGTAACGAAAAAAAAAATTTTTTTTTACATTACCACTTTTGAATTCAAATTTTTTTAAGATGCAGTTTTATCATAAGAATCCATTGTTATCATTTTGAACTCTAACAAGCTAATTCTTTCGGATATATGATGTTTCACAGTTTCAATATTACATCGTAAGTTCTATGTATTCTCAGAATTTGAACACAGAATCTGTCTGTGATCACTATTCATAAATGTCATCGTTTCTAGCTATTAGAGATTGTCAATTCATAGTTGTTATTTTCTCTTGGAAAGCAATTATTCGATTCTTGAATTTGTGAATATATAATGGTTTGGTGTAGTTTATGGAGGCAATAGGAAAGAAGAACATAATGGAATCATCAAGAGAAATTACTGTTCGTTGACCACTGAGGTTAATATTACCTTTTACTTCCTTAAGTAGTGAGACATGTACCTATATACAGTATTTTCATATTGTTGCTAGCAAAAAAATACTGAAATATGGATCTACATTTGTGTATCAATAATTTTTTCAGAGTTAAGGTTCATAATACAGAAAAGAATGTGTTAGTGGTATGGACTAATAAATTTTAAATTATGAAAAGAGGATAGTATTTTATAAATATATTTTGAACTATTAAAATAATTTGTTCGTAATCCACTACCTACTAAAATATCAGGAATAAATGGATAGTCTGCTATGATTGTCTCCAGACTTGCTCTAGACATTTCGATTATACTTTCCTTAGGTATTTCGAGTTTGAAAACTATGCACTGAGTCTAAGTTGCAACAACCCATTCCACGAGGTTGATTCATTGCAGATTGCTCATTTGATCTTGATAAATAAATTTAATGGAAATTTTTGAAGCATGAAGGCATTGAAGCATTGTAGATTGCTCTTTTTGCGCGTATGTTCTGGGGAACATCGCGTTATAGTTTTGCCCAAATGTCTGTACCTTTCGAATTTTTTGACGAAATTGGTCTCAAACGATTTAGTT
This sequence comes from Halyzia sedecimguttata, assembly GCA_937662695.2. NCBI lineage: Eukaryota > Metazoa > Arthropoda > Insecta > Coleoptera > Coccinellidae > Halyzia > Halyzia sedecimguttata. Next base: position 97,913,999 of record OW569413.2, on the reverse strand, counting down.
CGACTCCCCGATGAAGAATTCGAGGTCAAATTTGATTCTGTCCGTCCAGCCGTCCGGCCGTACGGCCGTCCGTTGCCACGATAATTTGAGAACAAAAAGAGCTAGCGACTTGAAATTTTCAGGGTGGATGGCGCATCGCAATACGACAGACAAGTTCGTTAATGGGCATAATCGGCCCGGTGGTTTCCGAGTAATAATTTTGTTTTAAACCAATATAAATCCGATCGAATTGAAACTTGGTGAGTAGTTGTAGAATATTAACCTAAGCACGTTTGTGAAATTTTGGGCGAATCGTATGGCTAGAAAATTTCAAAAAAATTATTAAAAAATATTTTTTTTGTCACGATAACCTGAGAACGGAAAGAGATAGCGGCTTGAAAATTTCAGGTTATGTTGTGCATATGAATGCCACATTTGAGTTTGTTTGTGAGCATAATCGACCAAACGGTTTCAGAGTTATAGCCATCTGAAATTTGGTGGTTTTTTGTTCCTCATTAACTCGAAAAATACTGAACCGATTGAATTCAAACAAGGTTATTAGTTGTAGAATGCCAACGCGAAAATGTTTGCGAAATTTGGTGAGAATAGCATTTGTAGAAAATTTTTAATAAATCATTGAAAAAAAAAATGCTATATATCAGTAACTATACGTTTGAAATTGCTGTAATTTTGCAAAAGTGTTCATTACCTAACTCTACTGCCAACTTTCAAGTTTTAACACGATCGGTTGAATATTGTGGAGATTCGAGCATTCTTGTGTGAGTTCAGTAGATGGGTGACCGTTGCCTCGATAACTTTCGAACCAAAGGAGATAGGGACTTGCAATTTTCAGGGTAGGTTGCGTATCCGAAAGGGAGAGTTGATTTCGTTTTTGGGCATAATCGGTTTAACGGTTTCCAAGTTATATCCACCTGGAATATTGTTTCCTTGATAACTCAAAATATAAATATTCGATTGAATTGAAGCTTGGTAACTAGTAGTAGAAAATCAACACAAAGACGTGTTTAAAATTCTGTAAGAACCTCACTCCTAGAAAATTTTAAAAAAATGACGAAAAAAAAATTTTAAGAACCGCGCCTCCAGAAAATTAAAAAAAAATCACGAAAAAAAAATTGGTTCAAGCACTGACGTGAAGTCAGAAGCTTTTGCGCGTATGTTCTATTGTCCATTCTTCTGTATTGGACACCCTTAATCGAATTTACCATGGTCCAATATTTATAAGATAATTTTTGAAGCATTTTTTTAATTAAATTTAATTTCTTTCATGATGCATTTCTATCATAGGAATCCATTGATATAATTCCCAACTCTGAGAAACCAATACTTTCGGAGATATAATTTGTCTGTTTGAACAAGAGCGCCAAAAAGCTTCTGCCCACAGGGCTTGAACCAATTTTTTTTGTTCAAAACAAAATTGTTCTTGAAATCATTAAAGCAGCACTAGAAAACATACCGTGCAATCGCAAATAATTCGCAATCCGAAGAAACCACTTTCAGTATGTACTCTCACTCTCCGCTAAGTTGCTTATGCCCTCCTGATTCAATTTATCAATCCTCCTATATTTATTTGACCGAGGTGGCCACTGCAGTCAGGAGCACTAGGCCATATACGACAGCGGAGGGTATGATTTACTACCAAACAGGGGAGGAAATTCATTCCATCGGCTTTTACTCTGATTTGGTCACGTCCACGTGACTTAGCGTTTCGTCCCTCTTCCAGGATAAATCGCAGGATCACTTTTCCTTAAAGACGTCAATCTTAGAATTGATCCTGGTCGTGATAAAGTCATTGATGAATTTTCGGATAAAGGTTTGCAGTTCAAATCGAAAGAAATTTTTTCAGGAAATCGTATTTCCAAAAAATTGGTTCAAGCACTGACGATAAATCAGGACCTTTTGCGCGCATTATCTATTGTCTACTCACCTCTATTGGACTCTCTTAATCGAATGTAGCATAGATATATATCGTTTCCTCATCTTCTATAATAATATATTAATACATTTCAGACCATTTTAATGGCATACTTCAGTAACGGGGGAATCGTCTACGATCACAGCATTTTTTATGTGTTTAATGTGTATGTATGTATTCTATTGGAATTAAAATACGAAAGAACTTACTCCTCAAGTAACTTTAGGATAAAATATTCACGAAATTCTGCGAAAATTAGTGGGGGGCATTCTTAAAGTAATCACCGAGTTCTAATAATTGGATCAGATCAGTATATTCTGGGTTATAGAGGAAATAACAACACAACTTGAGATGAGTATAACTCCTAAACCATTTCAGTCGAGTGTAAAAAGTGGGAAAGCCCCATGGACAGGAGCTTTGGCGCTCTTGTTCAAACTTTGACAAATCATATTTATTGGTTTCTTAGGGTTGGGAATTATATCAATGGATTCTTATTTAATTTAATTCATTTTATGATGCAGTTAAGAATTATAAGAATTCATTTATATCATTTCCAGCTCTGAGAAACCAATACTTTCGTAGATATGATTTGTCAAAGTTTAAAAAAGAGCACCAAAGCTCCTGTCCACAGAGTTTTACCACTTTTTTTGCCATACTTCCTGACACCGGGCGTCGCTTTTTCTGATTTTCGTGGCATTCTCCACCTTAAAATGAAAATTCCCGATGTACCAAATTTAAATTGCGGGTAACATTGAACGATTAAAAATTACCCGATATTCATACGTCTCTCAAGTACTTCAGAAATTAAGAATTTTATAAAAAACTTAATGTTTACGAATGAGTATTTTAAATTAAAACTGGAGACGACCTCATAAAAGGCAAGGTTAATCAATAACTCACCTGCTCAATACTGCCTTTGTATATTTGATTTTGAATTATTACGAAGCAACCAACACCCGCTGAAAAACGCACTCAGAAATGCAGCGTAACAGAATATTTTACAGATGAGTTAGTAGTTCTCTTTAATGTGGAAAACTTCACAGTGGTATGTTCCGTTTTAAACAGTATCTCGGACTTGCGATCGAATTGGAATTCAAAGTTACCCAAGATGACTGTAACGAACCAGAAATAAAGTTGAAATGTCTCTTATAGGAAAATAAGATCACATGTGTAAACACAGATCATACGATAATTCATAGATAGAATAATTAGAACATTCTGTGAAAACATAGAAGGATGATGTATTATTGAGATTTTTAAAAATCATATCTCCGAAACTATTACCTTGTTAGAGTTGAAAATGATATCAATGGATTCTTATGGTGAAACTGCATCTCTAAAAAAAATTGAATTTGATTCTGCCCACTAACGAACTTAACCGAGATATTTATGTCCCAAACCTACTCTGAAAATTTCAACTGTCTAGCTCATTCCGTTCGAGAGTTATCGTGTTAACCACGGATTCTTGATCAATGAGTCAAACCAAATCGTTCAAGACCATTTTCTGCCAAAAATTCGAAAATTACAGACATTTCGGCAAATTGATAAGAATTCTGTTCCGAGGAACAAGAGTGCCAAAAAGTACACCTCAATCGTTATAATATTTCTCCAATATCTTCACCAATATAGATTCGATCGGACTCAAATCTAGAACTTCGCTGTGAAATAAGGTTCTGAAGGCTCTCGCATAATTTCAGCGATATCTGACAGATAGATTCTGAGATAGAGAATTTTATCAAACATTTTTTTTATTTTCTAGCCAAATGATCGTCTAGAAATTTCATATCGGTATTTTTCAACTAACTAACTCTCTTCAATTCGGTCAAAGCAGTATTCTTCGATGTATTGGGAAAACAAAATTTCAGATGGCTATAATTCCGGAATTCCTCTGAAAATTTCAACTCTCTAACTCCATAATAATCGTCCTAAAGGAGGGACAGAATCAAGTTTGACCTCGGATTCTTCATCAGTGACTCAAAACTAATCGTTTGAGACCATTCTCAATTGGAAATGACAGTGATTTGGGAAAATCTATAGTCTCTTCAGGTGGACAAGCGCGCCAATAAGACGGGATGTAACAACAAGCTAACATATAAAATAAAAGCTTCAATAAAGCTGTAACGGCAACCTGCCATGTTTCGGAAAAATTAAATCTTTTCGAATCCCAACTCCCACATATATATTTTCACCCCCAGATAGCTCTTCGATAACCTACCCCCATTTAACGTGCCCTTTCACCCCCGCTCGCTATGAAACGTGGCCCAAGGTTCGAGCTTTCTGGATACTGCAACTTGCAGTTTACGAGAAAGGGGAAAACAATGAACCCTATTCTTTCTGCGACTATCGGCAAAGGTTTTTTAGAATATACCCCAATATTGTCTCAGATCGATGTATATTCATAATGTACGTGAGTATGACGCAAGAGTTTAAGAGTATAAGGGCGGGTTCATACAGCAAATAAAATAAAATGAAACAAAATAAAAATCAAATTAAAATAAAATAAGAAAGTTGAACATGTACATTTCTAGGAGAGGGTTTATCCACGAATTAAGATAAAATGAGTATGCTCAAAGAGTGAAATTCACAGAACAGTCTAAAATTGTCAAAAAGGTGGGATCTGATTTGTCCTTAATTATTTCTCATTTTGTTTTAGGTCATCTGTATACACCAATCATTTCATCCCTTAATTGTTATTTTATTTCAATTTGTTTCTTATTTTATTCCATTCGCTGTATAAACAAACCCGCCTTAAGAGAAAATATAACCATTATCTCCTCGGTGTCCTCCATATACCCTCACTGTGAGCACATTTTCCAATGAATCACACTGTTTATACAGGGTGTTTCCTAAGTAGGTACGTATATAAAATTCAGACGCATGATGATGACGTCAAAATACTAAGAAAAGGTCCTGTAAACAATATATATATCCATTAGTTATTTATGTCTGAGATGCAGGGTGGCAGGTTTTTATTTTTCGTGAGTACATCTCGAAATAATTATGATCTTCGAGTAAGTGGTGGGAGGCTCCATCTGCATGTCTCATTTGAAATGTCATAACCATTTGGCGCTCTTGTTCCTCGGAACAGAGTACAAATCAATTTGCCCTAGTGTCTGTAATTTTAGAATTTTTGGATGAAAATGGTCTTGAACATTTGTGTTCGACTCACTGATCAAGAAGAATCCTTGGTCAGAATCGTGTCTGTCCGGCCGATCGGCCAGTCCAGCCGGCCCATCGTTAACACGATAACTCTCGAATGGAATGAGCTAGACAGTTTGAATTTTCTGAGTAGGTTTGGGAGAGAAATATCTCGGTTAAGTTCATTATAGGGCAAAATCATTCAGATGGTTTCAGAGTAACGAAAAAAAAAATTTTTTTCACAATACAAATTTCGAATTAAATATTTTTTAAAATGCAGTTTCATCATGAAAATCCACTGATATCATTTTCAACTCTAACAAACTAATACTTTCAGAGATATGATCGTACATCTATGTTTTCACATAATGCTGTAATTATTCTATATATGAATTATCAAATTATCTGTGTTCATACATGTCATCTTATTTTCCTATAAGAGACACGTCAAAATTTATTTCTGGTTCGTTACTCATTATTTAAAATAGACCTCCTGTTCTAGAAAACAAAGTATGATTCAATGCGAAATGACCTCAGCTATCGTAGAATTATGAGGATTGTATGACATTATACTTTTTTGGTGATAGTATAATGGCCTTGGATACTATAGGTGTGCCACAATAGACTGATTGGTCGTAGTGGAAGGGCGGGTTTCGTCTGCCCAGCACAACCCATATAATAATAAATAAAAATAATAATGCCCTTGGATAATCCATATTTTGATGGAAATAAATACCTTGGTGTTGATCAAACTGGGTTAAGAATATCTCCGGTAAAGACGAAACTGGAATATTGGCTAAGTTTCAAGTGATATAATATAATTTTCGGAGTAATTTTTTTTTTAATTTATTCTTGGTAGTGGTCGATGCGAGCACTTGTTTTCGAGTTACTAGGATTTGGAATAATTGATGCAGGTGATATTGAATCGAAAGATTTCTTAATTAAAAATTAATTAAATTGAAGAAATTATTTTTCTTTAACTTCATATGGAAAAGTTTGAAACGCAAATACAGAAAACAACTTCACTGTCACAAGAACGCTTTTGAATTAAATCGGAAAAAGAGTCCAACACAACTATGTAACAAAACAAATTGAAAACAAGAATCATTTTGCGACTAAATTCAAGTGTTGAATGAAGACCATTGCATTAAAGAATACCTACAAGTCCATTAGCGTATATTTTACGATATTAAACTACTACTACCTCTACCCAGAATCTATTTTGTACACGAAAATGTCAGAAAAATCAATGTTTTCACTATAAAAGTTATACGGGTACGTAGAAGGAAATTATGTTGGTGTGTTGCGTATGTACAATAATTGTTTTTCAGCGCATACGGGTGAGAACCTAGGCGCAACAAATTGAGTTGTAACAAACATAATTATAAGAACCAAAATATGTAAATATGTAACTTATACTTTGGTGATTAAACTTATTATTATTATTATTATACAACATTATATTACGAATGATTGAAAAGACAGGTAGGTGTTGCCGCCCCCACTAAAGAGACAAACTAACATTAAATTTGATTTTGTGATTCATAAATACTTCCAGTTGCCAAATTTTACTCCAAGATCAAAATAATAATTTTGAAATATATTCGCAAAAAATTAAAAAATCGATTTTTCCACCCTGTATCTCAGAAACGAATATCTTGTGGTGAAATATTTATAGGAACTTCTCTTCTCATTTTGGCTTCAACAACATTCTCCCAAATTGTCTACACGTACTTAACAAACACCAAAACTTTACATTTCCACAACGTAACAATTGTTTGCAGAACTCTGTGTTCTCCTATTTGGCAATTAACGATCACATTCTTGAAATTTTTTGCAGTCGATATAGCGTCCTCTTCGAAAGATTCCTACAATAGTCTTCATGGAGGATTTTGTGTTGCTGTTGGCCCCAGTGTTTGTGCGTGAAACCCTTAGCCCTGGGGGTGAAGCGGAGGAGAGTCGCAATTTTTCTCGCATCCTACGTGATTGGAATGCAAGCAGTTAAAAGTGTTTTGTTTTGTCGAGCGTTCGCTTCCTCTGGTCTTTCATCTTAACCGCATCTACAGCGAACTCTACTTGATGCGTTATGAGGCGAATTCTGAAGAGTCTCATTTTCCCAGAAGTAGTTCAGTAGAAACATAATTTTCATATGGTACTAAGTAAAGTCAACCGTTTTCGTTCGACAAAATTTAAAATTGAATTGTCTTTTGATTCAGAAAGTTCTTGAAGGACACTGATATGTTTGTGCTGAATTTCAGCGAAATCTGACGAATAATTCCTGAAATATATAACTTTTAAATAAATATTAATGTTCACGAAATTCTACAACAATTTGTGACTTAACATTCTAGTACTAATTGTTAAGTTTCCATTCATTATTAAATGCTTTTTTTCTGGGTTTTCTCTACCAAAGTCTGAAAAATATCTATAAAATAAAAAATTTATTATTTTGTGAATTGTTTCTGTGTGAGAACCAGAAGATATCTGTCAAAAGCCACCAATCGAACAATGTTGCCTAACAAAGAATAACGATTCCCCTCTGGGTCCGGGGATAGAATAGGCCCAGGGAACCCCCTGCCGGTCGTAAAAGGCGACCAACTGGGGCATCTGTCCTATATCTTCCATTTCTACACCCTCTCCCGTTTCCTTTCCTCTCCTGTGTCCCCCATACCACATAGGAGTAAACCTATTAAAATCCGCAACCTTAAAGAGTTTGCCGTGCTGAGGAGGTGAATGGCACTGCGTTAGTGTGTCGTGAACGGCTCCCTCCGGATACCAGGTGCCCTCCGGTTGTAATGCAGCCCTTCCATGGTAAGCCTGCTCTGCTATGGTCGCGAATATTTCAGAGCATACTCGTGGGAACAGTTATGGAAATAGATTTTGAACCTCAATCGGAGGCGCCCGACCTCCAAAATACGGGTAGTGGAGAGGGTACACTCAAAAAGCCCTCACCATTGGGTTTTCCCCACGCCAAGTGGGGAACAAAACCACAAGCAACGAAAGAGACGGTGGAGCATGTTCCCCGGTTCTTAGTTGTCAAGAGAACAGATAATGAAGATTTTTATAAAATAAGCCCTTTCCTTATACAGAAAACTCTATATGGACTTGTCGGGGAGACAAAGAGTGTAAAAAAGATTAAAGATGGATTACTTGTAGAAACTAAAACGAATGAACAAGCCAAAAGGCTGATTAAAGTAACACGTTTTGCAGATCTGGTTGTGACTGTGATTCCACATATTTCACTGAATACTAGCAAAGGAGTGATATATTGTAGAGATTTGATCAATTGCAGTGAAGCAGAAATCCAAGAAGAGCTGAAGCAAATAGATGTGTTAAAGGTAGAAAGAGTAAAGGTAAAAAAAGAAGGAAATCTAGTAGATACTCCACTTCACATACTCACTTTCAATAAACCACATCTTCCAACAGTAATTAACGTTGCAATGTACAGGCTTGAAGTACGTCCGTACATTCCTGCACCAACTAGGTGTTTCAAATGTCAAAAATTAGGACATACAACTATTAATTGTACCAACGAACAAGTATGTGTATGTGGAAGACCAGTACATGAAGGTCGTGTATGTGAACCGAACCCAATATGTGCGAATTGTGGTGCGGCACATTCAGCAAGGTACAAAGGGTGTCCGGTTTATAAAACTGAGTTTGCAATACAGAAACTGAGAGTAACCGAAAAACTCAGCTACTTTGAAGCCAAAAAGAAAATAATTATCAATACTCCCAAACAAAATGTTTCATATGCACAAGCAACTCAAAAAGAAAACAAGACTGAAGAAGAAATTGTGAATAAAGTATTAACCTCAATGGAAAAGATTATAAGAAAATGCGTCACTGAGGCACTAGGTAACATTCAACCAGGTCAGGGGAGTTCAACATCTCACCCAACAATCCCAAAAATATGCGAAATAATGACAAGATCTAGAACAGGATCTGAGGCATCGAATGCTTCCAAACGGAAAGTAATATCTCCAGTCGACGAATCAGATAAATCGGATACCAGCCAACAGTCAACCGAATCTTTCAAACGCCCCAACAAAAGAGGTGCAAGAAAGGGTAGATTAAAAAAAGAAATCAACATAACTACTGACCCAAATATTGAATTGGCAACCTCAGGAAAACCTTCAGAAACATCTAGTCGAACATAAAGGGAACAACAAGCTCAGTGCAGTAATACCATTAAATTTTTGTATATTTCATTTGTTCGACATATATATCTTTCCCTACTCTTTTCCTAGAGCATATTCATACATCTTTTATATATTCCCTAAATAATTTCAATGGAGAACACAATGATACTGCAATGGAATGTGAATGGCTGCAAGATTCGATACCCCGAACTTAAGTCTTTAATACTGGAAAAGAGACCAATTACCATCTGCCTTCAGGAAACACACTTTAAGCCAGCAGAAAAATTTGAACTCAGAGGGTACCAATGTTGTAGAAACGATTTTACACCAGTACAGATAGCAAGCGGAGGAGTAGCCATTTTTATCAAAGAAAATATGCCATTTGAGGAATTGAATCTAAATTCCACTCTACAAGCAATAGCCATAAAAATGCTGTACCCAATCAAATTGACTATCTGTAATTTATATTTACCAGATGGCAATTGGAATCGCGATGACATCGTCACACTTATAGAAGAATTACCAACACCTTACATAATTCTTGGTGATCTTAATGCCCACAACATACTTTGGGGATCCAAGAAAACTGATCAACGTGGTCGAACAATCGAAGCTATTGTTGATGAGCTGGGGTTGGTCATCCTGAATAATGGAGATGGTACATATATAAACACTAGATCACAGTGCCTTAGTGCCATAGATTTGTCGATATGTAGCTCTAATATAAGTCACTTGTTAGAATGGCAAACCCTAGGAGGTTACTCGGCAGACCATATACCAATCGAAATTAAGTATGCGTCATTAACAACCCCAACTTCAGATTTATATGGTTGGAATTTGAAAAAAGCAAATTGGGATCTTTATAGAGAAAGTCTACAACCTTTAACAATTGAAGATAACAGCACAAACTCAGTACTAACTATATCCGAAAAAATTAGAGAAGCAGCAAACACTAGCATTCCCCGAAGGCAACGATATCTCGGTAACCGCAAAGTACCATGGTGGAATGAGGAATTGTCGAAATCTGTACGAGAAAAGAAACACGCCTTCAATGTTTTCAAGAGACATCCCACTTCTGAAAACTTTTCGGAATTTCAAAGAAAAAGAGCAAAAACTAGAAAACTTATGACTCAAGGAAGAAAAACATCGTGGGAAAATTATGTATCCACCATAAAATCAGACACACCCATCGGAGAAGTCTGGAAAAAAATAAGAATGGTTGCAGGAAGAAACTTCGAACACCCATCGCCGCTCCTGATAGTTAACGGAAGAGAAGTATCAGAGCCGACAGAGGTGGTGAATGAATTAGCTGCAGAATTCAATAGGATAACCTCTTACCAAGTCGCGAGTCGCTCGGTGGAGCCGAGAAGTATAATGGAGGAAGATGGGGAAATGGAAAACTGTAATTTACCTTTTACTTTCCAAGAGTTGGACAGAGCTCTGATGGATACCAACGACTCAACCCCTGGACCAGATGATATCAGCTATGAGATGATCCGCCAGCTTCCTGCGGACGAGAAAATAAATATTCTGGATCTTTTCAACCAGATATGGACTACGGGACAATACCCAAACTCATGGAGGGAAGCTACTATCATTCCAATACCTAAAGTGGGCAAAGACAAAAAATATCCCTCAAATTATCGCCCAATATCTTTGACGTGCTGTATAGGAAAAGTATTGGAAAAAATGGCTAACCGCAGACTAGTTTGGTTTCTGGAAACAAAAAAACTACTGTCTGACTACCAAATGGGCTTTCGAAAGAATAGAAGTACATTAGATTGTTTGACGAGATTAGAAGCGGCAATACAAAAAATTTTGCGGACAGAAAGCATTTAGTAGCAATTTGTTTTGATTTAGAGAAGGCATACGATAAAGTAAAGAAGATAAACATTATAAATGCTCTACAGGAGAAAGGAATTTGTGGAAACATGTTGAATTTCATCATTGGATTTTTAACTGATCGATCATTTAGGGTGAGGATAGGTGAAAACGAGTCAGCCTCATACTCCCAAATAAATGGCATTCCACAGGGCTCAACACTCAGTGCAACCCTCTTTCTGGTGGCTGTGGATGGATTAATAAGATATATTAACCCAGAAATAGGAACTTGTATGTACGTTGATGATTTGACGCTGTATTTTTCTTCCCATGATATGGACGATATTGAGGAGAGACTTCAACGAGCAGTAAATACTATTTCACAAAATGCAGAAAAATATGGATTTCAGTTCTCGAAGTCGAAGACCACATGTATCCATTTTTGTAGACTACGAAAAGCGCATCGAGACCCCATAATAGTCCTTAACGATACTCCAATAGAACTGAAACAAGAAGTGAAGATGCTTGGACTATTATTCGACAAGAAATTGTATTGGAAAAATCATATTGAAAACTTATCGTCTAGATGTAAGAAAAAATTAAACATTATTAAATGTCTATCAGGCATTAAATGGGGAGCAGACCGAAACGTCCTACTGAGCGTATATAGAGCAACGGTACTTTCAAAAATTGAATACGGATTACCTGTGTATTCGTCAGCAAGGAAATCACATCTAGAAAAACTGGAGAGAATACATCGGGAAGGATTGCGATTATGCATCGGGGCGTTTAGGACTAGTCCATCCATATCTATCTACTGTGAAGCCGGAGTCCCTCCACTGAGGTTCTCGAAACAAATTACTTGGACTAACCACGTATCGAAATTGTGGGCTCAGAGAACCCATCCCAACTATTCCGAAGTATTCGACGAAAACATGCACCGAAAATTTATCACCAGACCCACCATTACGCGTCCACTAGGAGTGAGGGTACACGAATTTTTATTGAGAAATAAATTGAAACTACCCACAGTATACAACCTCTCACATCCGGAAGTACCACCCTGGTTGCTTAAACGTCCTAGAATGCACCTTGAATGCAGCAGATACAAAAAAGAATGCACCACCCACAGGCAATACATCAACGTCATATATAGTATATTTGACCTATACCACCCGAAGAAAACACTTTTTACTGATGGTTCCTGGACTGACAAGGGCGTAGGTATAGGAGTGGTGTCTGGGTCAGAAAAATGGCAATGGCGACTGGATCCGATAACTACAATATATACAGCTGAATTGACAGCAATTTTGAAGGCTCTCCAACTTGTAAACACTTGGCACTGTGGGACTTACCTAATCTGTTCCGATTCCTTGAGCTCCCTAAAGTCCACTCTTGATGTTTTCACTGCGGACCCTCTTGTGCAAATGATTCTACAAATGTGCAACAAATTAATTACTGAAAACAAAAAGATTGTTTTCGTTTGGTGTCCAGGACATATTGGTCTTCAAGGTAACGAAGACGCTGATGCCGCCGCACGAGGTGCAATCACACTCAATCAAGAAGAGGAAGTGCCAGGACGACTGGAGGATTTGAAGATATTTTTGAAGAACATTACCATGGAGGAGTGGCAAAAAGAATGGAATGAAATAGATTCTAAATTGAAGAGAGTCAAACCATTCGTTAAAACCGAGAAAACGACCTTGAATTTGTCTCGAAGAGAACAGGTAAACCTAACAAGAATAAAAATTGGACACACAAGGCTCACATTATCCCATTTGCTCAGCGGACAACCCCCTCCGCAATGCGTATTATGTCAAGAAGATATTACTCTTGAGCATGTCCTTTTCCACTGTGCAAGATTTCAAAATATAAGAAACCAACTTACCCACAAACCTTCGAAAAATCTGCACACAAAATGTGGAGGAACTTATGGAATATTTAAGGAGATCAAATTTGTTCTTTCAAATTTAAATATTTATTAATTGTTTTTATAAAGGTTATATTTACTTATGTGTACATAATTTTATCTATTTTTATCATACAAAATATTTACTCAGCTTATTATTTATTTATTTATTGAATTACTGTATATTTCTTAATTTTCTCTTTTATCTATATTTACTTATGTTCTTTTGTGTGTAATGTGTATAGCAGTATATATTGAAAAACAAATTTATTTAGTACTAGTTTTATAGATATATTATGTATTGTTGTATCTAGCCGCTCCCTAAAACCGTATTGTATGTAACTGATGTAAACTAGATGGCTAATGACCTAGAGGTCGATGCCGAATATTAAATTAAAAAAAAAAAAAAAAGAATAACGAAAACAACAACAACGATGAAACAACTAATTCGTAAAGTTTCGGAGTCAGTTTGGGAGAGAAAACCCAGAAAGAAACCATTTAATGATGAATATACCTTCCCCAATGCCCTTCAATGATTCCATAAGTTTCAATTCGATCGGATCTTTATTGTTTGAGCTATTGAGTAAATAAGAACAAAATTGCAGATGGGTATAACTCTCAAATCATTTAGCCAATTATACCTATTAAAGTACATAATTGTTGCATTCGCTTGCGTGACCTACCCTGAAAATTGCAAGTAGCTATCTCTTTCCGTACGGAAGTTATCGTAGCAACTGATGGCCGGCCGGAAAGGATTGAATTTGACCACGAATTCTTCATCAGTTTGTCGACCATTTTCGTCAAAAAATTCAAAAATTATAGACATTTGGGCAAAATGATAGAACATGGGCACAAAAAGTTCGAGATTTGGTACATAATATAAAGGGTGATTCACGAAGACTGTTCGTTAGAATATTTCGAAGAAAGACTCGAGATAAACACTTTAAAATATGAAGTTAAGCTTTGTTAGGAGAGATGAAGTCTTGGAAAACATTTCAGATTCGTTCGACTTCCGGTTTCACCAGAAATGATACCAACTTTGGTTTTTTAAATGTAATACCCAGTGTTTTCGTTAATAATCAGATTACCCATTGAATTCTACATTGTTCTAAGGTGTCACTTACATATTATTCTCAGAAAATTCGTGTGAAATCTGAAAAACCCCTTTGAAGTTTCCCAAATAGGGCTTCATTTCAATATTAATAACTTGTAGATTTTTGCATGAAAATTCGTTATTTTCTAGCTTCTATCAGAAGACGTACCAATACTTTTCCTTCGTTAATTAAAATTTCATTTGAGCATACAGGATGTTTCTATTTCAATGTCAAAGTCTGCAGTCATGACAAAAACCTCAAAAGTCATTTATTTCAGATGAGAACCCATTTTTTTATTGGTCAGCTGGAATCTATGTTAAAAATAGTGTATTTTTTATAATCATACACATAATAATGCATACTACTGCTCTAAAATCCATATTTCCCGAGATGTTCAATTGAATTTTTAATTAACGAAGGAGAAGCATTGGTATGGCTTCTGATAGAAGCTAGAAAACTAGGAATTTTCGTCAGATATTAATTTTTACTGGCCTTTTCAGAGTAAATCCATTCACCGTTGATTGATGTACCGTTGCGCTAATAGGACATCACAATAAATGATTTTTGTTCTAAATCATAAGTCATTGCAGATTGAAATGATTTTGAAACTGAATATTCACGGATTTTAAAAAGAATTGACAATATTTCATACTTGGCTGATAGGAAATTCTATTATATAAACAGAACCCAAGAAGTGAGAAGTGTCAAATAAAAAAAGTGGGAACGCACTGTGGACCGGAGCTATGGCGCTCTTGTTCAAACTTTGACAAATCATATCTCCGAAAGTATTGGTTTCTCTTAGTTTGGAATGATATGAATGGATTCTTTGATAGAACTGCATGAAATTAAATTGAAATTGAAATGGAAAACTTACATTCGGTGCATAGTTTTGACAACTCGAAATACCTAAGGAAAGGATCACCGGAATGTCGAGAGCAGGGCTAGAGACAATCATAGTAGATTGCCCATTTATTCCTGATATTTGAATAGGTAAAGGCTGACGAACAAATTATTTTAATACTTCAAAATATGTGTATTAATAAAATACAATCCTCCTATCATAATTTAATAGTTCATACCACTAAAACATTCATTCTGTATTATGAACCTTAACTCAAGAAAAAATATTTGATACGCAAATGTAAATCACTATAAAAACTGTATATAGGAACATGTCTCACTACTCAAGTAATTGAAAAGTAATATTAACCTCAGTGTTCAACGAACAGTAATTTCTTTTGATGATTACATTATGTTCTTCTCCCCTATTGCCTTCATAAACTACATCATTAAAATGATCCAATTGTAGATCTTCTGAAACATCATCACCAATATTTTTACATAAATAATTCATTATTTTTTGGTATCAAAACAATCTTGTATATATTCACAAATTCATGATTCGGAACCTTGTTTTCAACACGAAATATTTTCAAAGTACGAATAATTATATAAACAAAATAGAAGAGAAATAAATTTGACATGTATCTTATAGGTAAATAAGATCACATGAATGAACAGTGAACACAAATAGAATACAGACAGATAGAATTCGCATTCTGTGGAAGCGTAGAAGTACAATGTATTATTGAAATTTTGAAAAATCATATCTCAGAAATCATTAATTTGTTAGAGTTGAATATGACATCAATGGATTTTTATGATAGAACTGCATCTTACAAAAATAAATTGGTTCAAGCCCTGTGGACAGGAGCTTTGGCGCTCTTGTTCAAACTTTGACAAATCATACCTTCGAAGGTATTGGTAAGAGTTGGGAATTATATCAATGGATTCTTATGAAAGAACTTCATCTCAGCAGAAATTGAATTCAAACATCATAGAAGAATTTAAATTCAACAAGAGTGCCAAAAATTATCAATCCAAAACCAATACGAATTCTACCCAACAACGAACTCATCCGAGATATTCATTCCTCAATTATCTATGATGAACGATAATATGTATTCTTTCCTCAAATCCACTCCAATACACCAATATTTCAGTTTTGTTTTTACTGGAGATATTCTGAACACAACATTATTAACTTACCATTACCATTCCCATCATCATATGGATTGACCATCGGCATGAAAATATCAACCTCCAAAAGGTATGATATCATATTATAATTCTCATAATTCTAAGATTGCTGAAATAAATTAGACAATGTCATGTCTCAGGAAAATAAGTTGACATTATAACAATTCATAGATAGAATAATTATATCATTCTGTGAAAACATAGAAATA
This sequence comes from Halyzia sedecimguttata, assembly GCA_937662695.2. Lineage (NCBI taxonomy): Eukaryota > Metazoa > Arthropoda > Insecta > Coleoptera > Coccinellidae > Halyzia > Halyzia sedecimguttata. The sequence goes on along the minus strand of OW569413.2, from coordinate 97,897,734 downwards.
CGATTTATTATTGAAATTTTGTAAAATCATATCTCCGAAAGTAATGGCTTGTTAGAGTTAAAAATGATATCAATGGATTCTTATGGTAAAACTGCATATTGAAGAAAATTTAATTTGGAATTTGCTATGTAAAAAAAACTATTTGTTTTTTTTACTCCGAAACCATCTGTCCGATATTGCCCAATAACGAACTTAGCCGAGATATTCATCTCCCAAACCTACTCTGAAAATTTCAACTGTCTAGCTCATTCCGTTCGATAGTTATCGTTACTACGGCCGGCCGGCCGGACAGAATGAATTTCGACCACGGGTTATTGATCAGTGAGTCGAACCAAATCGTTTAAGACCATTTTCATCGAAAAATTCGAAAATTACAGACATTTGAGCAAATTGATAAGCACTCTGTTCCGACGAACAAGAGCGCCAAAAATCCAAAACCAGCTGCGATGTTACAATCATTCATGAAAACCCTGTAATTGTGCAGAGTCTAGGTCGCGCCAAAATAGAACTCCCCATACAAATAGCGACGTGAATTTAAATCCGCGAAATTGGGGTGTTCCATTATATAGAAATGCATAAACCTGACCTAGCCAAACGTAAATTATGAACACGTGGAACAATCGTCCGGCACGAACGTTTTATTAACCATAGAACAGTCGGAGTCATAAATTCAAAAACCGATGAAAATTTATTGTTCATTTGTTATTTTCGCATTACACCCAGTGTTTGGTACTCCTCAAAGACATAATCGACATGCGAAATTTATTGCTGGACATGTAACATCCTAATGGTAATGGGATTAACTGAACCTTTGACCCAATGGTCGCACTAAAACTTAACAATACCATGATTATTACTTTTTTATTGGCGATGGAACTGTAAACTGAGAAATGGTGGTTATATTTTTGCAGGGGTTTCCGCTCTTTACCACCTCGGGTCGCTAACTGGATGATATATGAATTTTTAATGAAGTCGGTCGATCCATAAATTATGCCCGGTCCAGAGACATCAATAACTTGCCATTCGAAGGCATAAACCCATAGTAATGAGGCATACCTCAAGTTGTTATTATTTCCTTAACCCCAACCATTTTTTCGTTCCTTTAGTGTCATTCCTGATTATTATGTATACTCCATTCACTTTTATAAAGTCTCCCGGTTGGCCATGAAATTTTGACACATTTCACCGTGTATAAATTGAAAATGTTAGGTTATGCTCATTTTCCCGTCAGATAACTACGCAACGTTGTCCTCTCTACATATAAGGAGTACTTATTACGTATTTTTCACACTGTGAATTTTCTTGGAAAAATAATGAATTTGAGAAGATATTATGTGAATTCAACAATTCCAAAGACCTAGAGACTGTTGAAGATAATTTTTCATCTGTTGTTACTATGGTAATATTTCACGTTTATAAACTGGTTTGAAGGTCCCGTAATGCTATTTTCTTGTACGGAAATCAAGAATTACTTCTTGAAATTTTAATGAAAAATAATGGATACAGTAGTCCGTTACCTTGTGATAGTTATTGAAAAAAGAATAAGAGTACCTGAATAACCCGACAGGAAAACTTCTGAACGAACAGACGTACCTATGGAATTCCCTACTTTGCGAAATTCTCAAGAGATAAGCCTACAGAAGACATTTAAATACCTTGTTGCACAATTTAAAATACACCAGTTTCAAAATATAGTAGTGCTACGAAACCAGAGACACTGTTAAACCTTAATAAAATATAGTGATAGGATAGGAAACTAAGTAATTTCATTCGAGAGTTCAACATGTTCTAAGACAGAATGAAGTTTTCCTATTGCAGATTTCAGTTCTGTATCAGCACTTCCTGATACTTCTGTCTCTGCTTCTTCAAAACTGCTTTCGGCATTTCCAATTTCAAAGCTAAGAGTTCTGTATTTTTTGAAGATAATGATCTGTGATAATTTCTTGTCTTAGAAGTTGGTAACGTCTCAGAGAATTGTTTTGAGCTTGCCGATATTTCAGGAGTGCAAACCTGACTCAGTTTTAGTTACAGAAACGTGATAGACCTAAATCATGACTGAAAGGTTTTTTTTTTTCTGGGTTTTCTCTACCAAACTCTGAAAAAGATCTATAAAATAAAAATTAATTATTTTGTGATTTGCTTCTGCGTAAGAAACACAATATATTTGTCAGAAGCAATCAATTGAACAAAGTTGCCTAACAAACAACAACGAAACAACATCAACGAAGAAACAACTATATCGTAACGTTTCGGAGTCTATATCAGACTCCTTCGTCAGACGCTTAATGAAAATCTTTAGAATTATTTTGTTGATAGTTATTTTGTGAAATTCAAGAATTGTCACATTGACAGTATTTAAGAATCATAGCTAACATAGTTTTACTTCGCATAGAAATTTCCAAGTTCCAACTACTTTCTCAATAAATTTAGCCAAATATGGTCAATACCAATTGAGCAATTTGCAAAATTGCATTCTCAGTTCAATAAAATACAAGTTGACTCCTTAATGACAGTCCCTGATTATATTAAAAGGAAACTTAAGGAGTCAACTTGTATTTTATTGAACAGAGAATGCAATTTTGCAAATTGGTATGGACCATATTTGGCTAAATTTATTGAGAAAGGAGTTGGAACTTGGAAATTTCTATGCGAAGTAAAACTATGTTAGCTATGATTTTTAAATACTGTCAATGTGACAATTGTTGAATTTCACAAAATAACTATCAACAAAATAATTCTAAAGATTTTCATTAAGCGTCTGACGAAGGAGTCTGATATAGACACCGAAACGTTACGATATAGTTGTTTCTTCGTTGATGTTGTTTCGTTGTTGTTAGTTAGGCAACATTGTTCGATTGATTGCTTCTGACAAATATCTTGAGTTTCTTACGCAGAAGCCAATCACAAAATAATTAATTTTTATTTTATAGATATTTTTCAGAGTTTGGGAGAGAAAACCCAGAAAAAAACCTTTCAGTAATGAGTATACCTCCCACAGTATCCTTTAATGATTACCTAAATCATGGCCAACCGGGAAACGTGGAATTACCTCGAAACTTTTTATAGGAGAACCAGATAAAAATTAGCTTGAGGGCAGTTTGCTTTGGTGCCCTCGTTCAAATTCATAGACATGGTGGTCTCCCATCCAGGTACTGAACTCGCCTAAGGCTGCTTGGCTCCAAGAATACAAATATTTCCAACAATATACAGGATGTTTGGTAATTCGACGTGATCCTTCATATGGGATATACTTGACGTCGTTTGCAACAAATTGAGTCGAGTGAACCATTGTCCGAAAATCTATGGCTACGAAGTTGATGGTGATTTTTCAACTTTGGAAATTTTCTGCTTTTTTATCAAAAATAATTAATTTTGTAAAAACTACTCGACTCTAAATATTCAATGAATATTTTTTGTAGAGAGAAGAGATGGTTATCATTTTATACGAAAAAGTATTCACTTAAAAATTAGATAACCTGAGATATAATTGGTCATAATACCATCAACTGTTTTCCTCATAAAATCTGTATGAAACAATTGAGGATTACTCGAAAAAAGTATTATGAACTAGGTGTACAAATTCAAAAAGATACATATGTCAATAATTCCTTCACGAAATCGAAAAATATAGCCGGAAAACTTCTTAAATTATTTCCTCAGTAACTCGAAATATACAAATCCGATGCAATTAAAACTTGGTAATTACTGGGAGAATCACGACGCGCAAATTTTCGCAAAATTTCGTAAATATCGTATCATCTAATCAAAAAATTTTTTTTTTAATCTTCTGGGGGTATGGTTGCAAGCTTCAATTCGATTTAATCTATTTCGTATGAGGTATCGAGGAAATAACATTCCAGGTGGGTATAACTCCGAAATCGTTGGTCCGATTATGCCCCAAAACGAACTTAAATCTCCCATCTCTTCGAAAGTTATCGAGGCAACGGTCACCCATCCAGCCACTGAACTCACACAAGGCTGCTCGGATCTCCAACAATATAGATCCGATCATATTCAAACTTGAGCTTGGCTGTCAAGTCAGGTTCTGAAGGCTCTCGCAAAATGTCAGCGATGTCGGACGTATAGTTTTTGATATGTAGAATTTTTTTCAATGAATTTTAATGATTTTAAAAAATTTTCTAGTAAAACGATCCTCACGAAATTTTGCAAGAATGTTCGCGTTGGCATTCGACAGCTAATAACCTTGTTTGAATTTCATCGGTTCTGTATTTTTCGAGTTATTGAGGAAATAACAACCAAATTTCAGATGGGTATAACTCCAAAATCGTCTGGCCGATTATGCCTATCAACAAACTCGAATGTGACATTTAGATTCATAACCTACCCTGGTCATAGTGACATAAATAATAGTTTTGTTTTTAATAATTTTACTGAACTTCACACAAAATTTCACAAACGACCTTAGGTTTGTATTCTAGAACTACTCACCAAGTTTCAATTCGATCGGATTTGTATTGGTTGAGTTATGACCATTAACGAATTTCGTTATCAAGTTATCGTGGCTGGCCGGACAGAATCAAGTTCAACCTCGAATTCTTCATCAGGGAGTCGAACCTAATCCTTGGAGACCATTTTCGGCAAAAAAATCGAAAATTGCAGACATTTGGGCAAAATGATAACGGGATTTTCCCCAGAACATACGCGCGAAAAGGAGTTGTTTTTGGCGCTCTTGTTCCTCGGAACAGAGTGCTTATCAATTTGCCCAAATGTCTGTAATTTTCGAATTTTTGGCTGAAAATGGTCTCAAACGATTTGGTTCGACTCACTGATCAAGAATCCGAGGTCGAAATCGATTCTGTCCGGCCGGCCGTAGGTACGATAACTCTCGAACGAAAGGAGTTAGAGCCATTAGAGAATTGAAATTTGCAAGGTGAGTTTGGAGCGTAAATATCTCGGACAAGTTCGTTAATGGGCGAAATCCATCAAGCGGTTTCGGAGTTATGGTGGTTTTTAGTAAAAACATTTCTTATGAATATTTCCGAAACCGATCACTCGATCTATCTTAAACTAAGCATCAAATTGTAGAATCATAACCTTTATTCGCATGTGACGTTTTATATTGATCAGGATACCACAAAATTTCAACAAAAAATTTTTTTAAATTAAAACAAAAAATTTCTACAATAACTTTCGAACGGAATGAGCTAGGCAGTTGAAATTTCCAGAGTAGGTTAGGCAGATTAATATCTCGGTTAAGTTCGTTATTGGGCAATATAGGCCAGATGGTTTCGGAGTAACGAAAACAAAAATTTTTTTTAAGTAACAAATTTCAAATTAAATTTTCATTTAAGATGCAGTTTCACCATAAAAATCCATTCATATCATTTTCAACTCCAACGAGCTAATACTTACGGAGATATGATTTTTCGAAATTTCAATAATGAATCGTACTTCTATGTTTTCACAGAATGCTATAATTATTCTATCCATGCTTTATTATATGATCTGTGTTCATTCTCGTACATGTCATCCTGTTCGTTAAGAGAGAGTCAAATTCATTTCAGCTATTTTAATTTGATTACGTCCATGGTGCAGTTCTCATTTTCAGATTGCTCATTTAATCTCGAGAAAGAAACTAATATTTGAATTGAATTTCCTTTATGATGCAGTTCTATCATAGGAATACATTGATATAATTCCCAACTCTGAGAAACCAATACCTTCGGAGATATAATTTGTCTGTTTCAACAAGAGTGCCAGAAAGCTCCTGTCCACAGGGCTTGAACCAATTTTTTCTTCAAATATTTCATATTTCGGAAACTATCCATCTAACTCTGCTGAAATTTCACGTTTACCTTCGAGCCACCATTGTACAATCGAGTACTAAATTTCATCTCGATCGCCTCTGTATAAGGCGTGTAAAAGCTTTTTAAAAATTTTTTTATTATGAGTTGGTTTGCAGTATGTATTTCCCTGAATTATTTCAATTTCGATAGAAACCCAAACGACTGTGACATCATCCTCGAAAATTTGAGACCGCTTCTTGAGATTATAAAACAAAGTGATTAAAAAACCTGTTTGATTTCAGAGATTCACCCGACACGAGGATTATTGATCCGCTAATTAAATAAATAAATATGGTCAATTTGGTTACGCCATAAAAAGCGATATTTATTGCCATAATTACAAAACGCTGGACGTTCCACCACTGAATAGGGACAAGATGCTGCAATTTAAAAAATCCGCGGAATTTATATTATTGAAGACGTGGCCATACGTTTTATATTGCAGATAAATGACGGAGTATTTCTTTGTTAATGTTGTAATTAGAACGAACCCGTAGAGTCGTTCTGCAGAGGCAGGTGGTGTGATGCGGTTGAAAATTGCAGTTGTTGATGAAATTTTACACCTCGTTCACAAATTATCCGACATAACTTGGCTCTTAGGGAAAACCTTATTTGGTATGGTAAAGCTTCTTTAACACATTTCGAGGCGTTAAGGAAGTGGAATAAACGATGAGAAATTCCTTGAAATGCTCATGGAATTTTGTTTATCCTGTGCAAATTCCTTGGAGTAGAAAATCAAGTTTGGGAATAATTTTCCTACCTTAATAAAAAAATTTGACATTTGTCGCCACAGATAGTGATGCATGTGTGTAAGATTCTCAAGGTACTCGTGCAACACCTCCTACATTTAAGGCCAGTCATCAAAACCAATATGCCCGCAAAGTGGATGGGGAAAAGGCGGTAAAGTCAAAAGTTGAATTATAGGATTTTTCTCATATTCGAACAAATTGATGAATTATACATGCCATGCAATACTGAGATGATTTTATTTAATAGCGCACTTTATTTTCCATTGGTCCTCTATTGGATGATTTTGAATCTTAAAAAAAATTGGTTCAAGCCCTGTGGACAGGAGCTATTGGGCGCATGTTCATCTTCCTTGTGGCCCGTACTGACCAGTAAAGAAAAAAAGCAGTATCATGTTGAATACCTTAATATTATTGAGATTATTATATAATAATCGATGAAAATACTGAGAGAGACCCAGGAAATTTGACACATTTTGTCTTATATCTCCAGAAATTGAAATCGTATAGAGCCAAAATTTTGCACAATGTTGCAAAATACTACAATTGACGTTAGTACAAGTTTTTGTTGCAATCTGATGAATAGTTCACGAAAAAAAAATTTTTTCGAAAAAATTAAAAGAAATATTTTTTTAAAAATTACCAACATTTCGATCATAACAGAATTTTGCCAAAAGTTGCGCGTTCATATCCTCGAACTGACTACCAAGTTTCGATTCAACATCTTCTTTAGTTCCTGAAATATCAGGGAAATAACCTCAAAATTTTAAATGTCTATAACTCCTAAACCGTCCGGCCGATTTTGCCCGTTAACGAACTTAACCGTCGCATTTTGATCAGAAACCTACCCTGAAAGTTTGAAGTCGATAGGACCTTCGGTGCTCCTGTTATCGTGCCTACGGCCGGAAGTACGGCCGGCCTGCCGGCCTGCCGGCCGGCCGGCCGGCCGGCCGGCCGTACGGCACCCAAAAATCTGACACCGGATTCGTGATCAGGGAGTCCGAATTAGTCTATTAGCCAATTTTCAGCTCGAAATTCGAAAATTGCAGACATTTGGACGAAATGATAGGACGATGTTCCCCTAGAACATACGCCCAAAAATGCATAATCTCCATGATATTCAAGTGACGCCTAGGACCAAGTTACATAAGTGCTACCACTGTGGTTTGATTAAAAATTTTCAGCACTAGTTTCACATTTTGCTTTTCAATTGATGTTGGATATGAGGCTCTGGCAGGTCTACGATGAACTGAGTCGAAAGCATAAAAAAGCGGTCTTTCAATTATCATAAGGGTTTTTATATAAAATAATGTAATTTCGCGCATCTCAGCCGCCATAGACTCCTATTCTGCCAATCTCGGTTTTGCAAACCTTGCCTGTCCGTTGCTTCCTGAACTCCTTCCTACCACGTTCTTCTAGGTCTTCCTCTTCTTCTTTGCGGAGGAACCCAATTGAGGACTTTAAATGGCCATATCTCGTCACTCATTCTTGACATGTTCCCAAACTATTTTAGCGTTCTTGATTCAATTGTGTCTCTAATATCTGCATCAACACCCACTCTAGCTCTAATCTACTCATTCCTGACTCGATCTTGTAGCGTTAGTCTAGAGCAGCGCCATTCATTTCATTTTTAAGTTGCGTTGTCATTTCCCATACCTCGTCTTCATATTAGGTACTCCATATTCCCTATTAAGGTTTTATAGATTTTTCTAATGATATAATTTCTTACTTGGGAACTCCAAAGTAACCCCTTCAGTTTTCCAATTTTCCAGTTTTCATCCAATGTTCTCAACATATAATAAATGTGTTCCTCATCTTTGGCCATGATGAGCAGATCGTCTGCAAAGTGTAGAGTAAAAAGTATATATTATTTTCCTATTGGAATTCCCATATTTCGACATTTTTCTTACATAGAGATACAAGGGAACGTCGATCACAATGGTAGAAGCAGAATCTAGACTCATCTGTGAAGAGAACTCTTTCCCAATCAGCCTCTTCCCAATGGATATGCTCTCTCGCAAAATCCAAACGCGCCCTTCGATGGGCTGGGGTAAGAGCTGGGCGAGCGGTTGCAAACCGTTGTCTCAACGAAGAAACTCTCAAGTCACGTTCTTGAATGGCAGTTGTTACCCGTGGTCTACCCTGTCCTGGTCCTCGGGCATTCATAGCTGTCTCCCTGAATCGCTGCAACATTCTGGACACACTTGTATGGGCAACTCCAAACCTTTCTGCAATTCTTGTGTATGTCCACCCTTCTTCATGCAAAACTACCGCTTGGGCACATTCCTCTTGGGTCAAATTGCGTATTTCGCGTTGCATAGCGATCGAGTGTAGAAAATCAAACGAAAGAAAAACTATTGATCACTAGAATTGATCGAGAACAACTGATGTCAGAATGGAGCCAATACATTCAAAATCTGATAATCTCATCTTTTTTTATTCCTGCTGGGAAAAAAACATCTGTATTGAAGAAAAACGTTGAAAGTGGATAACATATGCATGCATAATTCTGATAAAAAAAAATATCATTGAAAACACCTTCAGATGTAGAATAAATTTGAGATTTCCATAATGTGCGTTAATTTTTTTTGCGCAGTGTAGTTCAACGATTTCAAACCAGTTGATATAGTTTCAACTATTCATTCGTATGCATTCAATTTCTTCAGAAATAATGTATATGTCTAGATGATATTTTTCAATGGCTTCCAGAATATTGTGTCTGCAATATGGTATTTCGATTTCTCGTCGGTAATCTACAAAGAGCGTTTTACGTCGATTGACCTTGCGGGTACCATCCGAAAACTACCGATGGTTCAGAGAGACTCAATGTGACGACAATAGTGATAAAATAATAGGAAAAATATTTGTCGCCTACGATGATGTAAGAAATTAAAAGTTCGATGGGGGCCATGTGGGGGGCGCATCAGGAAGGAGCGCCCAGCATCCAAGTGTTCGTTGACGGAGGCCGACTAGATTGAGGCCAAGTAGTATAAGACGTAACCCGTTTTCCTCGACGATTCTTACCCGTTGCGTACGTGGGATAGACCATGTTTATAGAGTTGTCCGAAAAGTTCTATCTTTCGGTCTTATTCATCTGAGATTCTCTTAGAAATCATAACGTTTCTAATGGAAAATTTAATTCAATGTTGAAATTCAATTCAAGTAAAAAAAAAATAAATCGATCTGACGAGAGGTTAGTCTGCTTTGGAGCGCTTTTTCGTGTTGATCAAGCTGACTTGAATTAACATATTGTCAAAAAATTTAAAAAGCCCTGAAGTGAGGTCAGTCTGCTTTTACGAGCTTCTTTAGCATCCTAAACTGGATGTCTGGATAGGAGTAGCTAATATGTCTACTCAAAAAAATAGTGTCTGTATCACTGGTGTAATTGGTTTCTTCATTAATTGCTATTTGAAAAAACTCCATATTTTCAATTTTTCACCATTTTCTCGTAAATGGTACTTCTAAGGTATAAAGTGATCTGAAGAAACTCATCATAATTTGAGCTTGCTATTCTATTTTTGAGGTCAAATACAGGGTGTTACAATTGAAAAAATGCAACTTTGATCTATACACATCTATACACCCTACAACATCACAAAAAATTTTTTCCCAAAATATCTTCATTTATTCCCTCAAAACGAGCTCCACGTCTGTGGTGGGCTACCCGGTATAATGAAATTCAAGCACAAATTAGACAATTTATTAACTACAACTTATCAGAACAAAACAATTTGAAAAGGCGTTTTAAAGAAACTAACATTGCCACAAAAAGTGTTTTACGTAGTTTTCATGGTACCATCTGGAAAACACAATGTTATGGTTTTTATTCATTTTCTTTCTATCACATCATCTTGAAGGAAAATAAGTTTAGTATTATAGTAATAAGATTTGGGAATATTCGAGGGAATATTATAATGAATTTCGGTGATCACATGATTTTATTTTTCTATTTCGATTTTTGCGATAAACATGAAAGTATTTCCGAATAGAGAATCCCGCGACCTTTCAAACGATGTATGACAAGCCGATACTTCCTATTTAAAAAATTGGGGGTTGAATCTGTCTTTCGAAGGGGGTTGAAGGAAGGGTTCGCATTTTTACGAAGATGAATGACAATTTAAAATTTCAATTTGACGTGTTTTAAGATTTTCCATAAATATATAGTGTAACAAAGATAATGAATTTATTCCAATTGGCTTTTCCACACTGTATATCTTTTGCAACATTTTCACTGAAGAAGCAATAAATGGAATTCCATAACCCATTTTTGGATTCTTCATACTTCACCACGTAAACTGAAGCATGAAAAAAGTTTTTGGATTCTGATGTTTAACTATTTTGGAAAAAAACACCCAAACTAGAACCTCTTCATGTACCTAAGTTCATAATAATAATATAACCATTTTATTTGCCAGCACTCCGTAATCCAATGACAACATCATTTTTGCGCGTATGTTCTGGGGAACATCGCGTTATAGTTTTGCCCAAATGTCTGTAACTTTACAATTTTTTGACGAAAATGGTCTCAAACGATATCGTTCGACTCCCTAATGAAGAATTCAAGGTCAAATTTGATTCTGTCCGGCCGGCCGTCCGGCCGTTCGACCGTCCGTCTGGCCGTTGCCACGATAACTTGAGAACGAAAAGAGCTAGCGACTTGAAATTTTCAGGGTGGATGGCGCATCCCAATACGACGGACAAGTTTGTTGATGGGCATAATCGGCCCAGTGGTTTCCGAGTAATAATTTTGTTTTCCACCAATATAAATCGGATCGAATTGAAACTTGGTGAGTAGTGGTAGAATGTAAACGTTTGCACGTTCGTGAAATTTTGTGCGGATCGTATGACTAGAAAATTTTAAAAAAATTATTAAAAAATAATTTTGTTGTCACGATAACTTGAGAACGGAAAGAGATAGCGGCTTGAAGTTTTCAGGTTAGGATGTGCACCAGAACGTGAAATTACAGTTCGTTTATGAGCATAATCGGCCAAACGGTTTTAGAGTTATAGCCATCTGAAATTTCTTTGTTTTTTGTTCCTCATTAACTCGAAAAATACTGAACTGATTGAATTCAAACATGGTAATTAGTCGTAGAATGCCAGCGCAAAAATTCTTGCAAAATTTCGTGAGGCTAGTATTCGTGAAAAATTTTTAAAAAATCATTGAAAATTGATAAAAAATATTCTATATATCAGTAACTATTCGTTTGAAATTGCTGAAATTTTGCAAGAGCCTTCATAACCTAACTCTACTGCCAAGTTTCAAGTTTTAACACGATCGGTTGAATATTGTTGGAGATTCGAGCATTCTTGTGTGAGTTCAGTAGATGGGCGACCGTTGCCTCGATAACTTTCGAACGAAAGGAGATAGGGACTTGCAATTTTCAGGGTAGGTTGCGTATCCGAAAGGGAGAGTTGAGTTCGTTTTTGGGCATAATCGGTCGAACGGTTTCCGAGTTATACCCACCTGGAATATTATTTCCTTGATAACTCAAAAAATAAATATTCGATCGAATTGAAGCTTGGTAACTAGTAGTAGAAAATCATCATAAAGACGTGTTTAAAATTTTGTTAGAACCGTACCCCTAGAAAATTTGAAAAAAATGACGATAAAAAAAATTTTAAGAACCGCACCCCTAGAAAATTTCAAAAAAATTCGAATCGAATTTACCATGGTAAATTAGAATTAAGAGTGTCCAATACAGGAGAATGGACAACATAATTTACCATGGTAAATTCGATTAAGGGTGTCCAATACAGAAGGATGGACAATAGAACATACGCGCAGAAGCTTCTGACTTCAGGTCAGTGCTTGAAGCAATTTTTTTTTTCCATGAATTCAATACGGGCGTCATATGAAATTCTCTGGTGCGCTCTGGTTATGAATAATTCTATTGTATACTGGAAGTCTTATGCAAGAAAGCCATGAACCTCGTCATAACAATAATGATAATGTCTATTGCAAGAAATCTCTTCCGCGAACTTGACCCAATATCTGCAGTGGCTTTGAGCGTTTTTAGCCAACTACTAACTGTGCGTGGCTCTGTTTTACGTGCCAGACGTTAAATACGATTAGCATACATCAACAGGGCATACATTAATAAATTAAAATCTGAATTCCGAGCAAATTGAATGGTCTTCAAAATAGAAACGACGACAGTAAATGTATGATTTCTTTCATTGCGTTATTATGACATGATTCTCACTATATGACTTTACGACATTGCAAACTATCGCCCTATATCTCTGTTGAGCACTCTGTCGAAGGTAATGGAAAAAAATTGATTCTCAATAGAATGTTGGATAATTTGAAGAGATTTTCGTTGATTACAGAGAGCCAACATGGCTTTCGACTCAACCGATCAACCAATACAGCTGCTTGCGACTTGATCAATTTTGTTTACGACTGCCTTGATGGTGAGTCGTACGTGGTAGGGCTCTTTTTTGATGAGTCGAGAGCATTCGACTGCTTGAATTTCGATTTTATTCTGGTCAAGTTGTATAGCATCGGATTTAGGGGTGTCTTTCTCGATTCGGTAAAGGATTATTTGGATAATAGAGAATTCTATGTTCGTGTTGGTCAGCGGGAATCTTACAAGTATCCGGTTGAATTGGGGGTCCCACAGGGTTCCGTTTCGGGACCTCTTTTATTCATTTTGTTCGTCAATGATCTTCCTCTTTATGTTACTACTTGTTCATCGTTTTTGACTTATATCAAGATAGTTCTGTTTGCTGACGATACTCCTTTCATAATTCGGGCGCCCAGTCTTGTTGAACTCACCGCTAAGTGTGAACTTGTGGTGCGCTGTTTCTCTGATTGGTGTTTTCGGAATTCCATAATTCTAAACATAAAAAGACTGATCTCTTATACCTTCGGTCACGGGATTTGGGCTGCCAGTTGAACTTGAAACTTCCGGCAGGTGAGTTGAAGAGTTCCGATTGCGTTGAGTTCCTCGGACTGTGGTTTGACGGAGCTCTGAGTTGGAGGAGTTATGTTGATTCAGTTTGTTCGAAATTGGATAGTGCATATTTCGCGATTAGGAGTCTCAAGCAGATTCTACCAAAAGAATCTTTATTAGGTGTTTACTACTCAGTTGCCTACTCTCATCTGAGTTATAACATAGTGTTGTGGGGTGGGTCATCTACAAGTTATCGTGTTTTTATCGCACAAAAAAAGATCATTCGACTCATTATCAACCTTTCACCTATGGAGTCCTGTAGACCCTACTTTATAGCGAACAGATTGTTGAGTTGTCCCTGTGTTTTTATACTCGATTGTTTATTATATATTAAAAGAAAGGCAGGATCACTGAGTAAATGCTCTGATTTTCATTATTATGATACAAGTCATAAATATATTCTCTGTATTCCAAAACATAGAACAACTAAATTTGAGCACTCGCCCACGTACTGTGGTATCAAATTGTTCAACCATCTCCCAAAGAGGCTGAAAGTTTTGGAGTACAGAGAATTCAAGAAAGAGTTAAAGGAATTGTTACTTTTGAATTGTTTTTATGGTGTGGGTGAATTTTTGAATTGGCCTATTGTTTGAGCATTATGGATTGTTTATCTGTTTTTTTTTCTTTTGTAAAATTATCTGTTTTTCATTACTAAGATGTTAATCTTATTTTTCTGACGTATTCTGTACAGATGTATTCTGTCTATAAGAATGAATAAAATATTATTATATATACTCATTGAATCGAGGAATTTTGATTATTTTAGGGATTTTAGGAATTTGTAAACCTCCTATGGACAGGAATTCAGACGGTCGGGATTCACTCATAATATCCAATACTTGTTGTTCATGAGTAATGGTGATTGTGAAATGTGAACCAAAATGTGGGAAAGCTATGAGGAAAGGGCTCTGGTGCTCCTGTCAAACTACTAGCGAGTAATTATTCAATTTTGAAAAATCATATCTCCGAAAGTATTCATTGGTTTCTCAGAGTTGGGAATGATATCAATGGATTCTCATGATGGAACTGCATCATAAATAACTCCGAAAGTATTGGTTTCTCAGGGTTGGGGGGGGGGGGGTTGAAATAGGAATTAATTTCGGGGGGTATTGAAATTTTCACAATTGACTTTATAAGGGAAGGGGGTGTAAGGGTCGCTTTCTGTAGCAATTATTTTTTTGTTTCTAAGAAAAAAATTACATTTCGGGGGGAAATTCCATTCTAAATCGCCCATAATTAGATAATGACTCCTAAATTATGCTCGACTTTCTTGCATCATTCAATTTCGACTAACTAACCAAAAACTAACTCTGCCTATGAACTCAGCGAATCCAAATTTCAAATTGTTTACATGCTTACATCAACCATACTCGCCAGAAATAAATTTTCAGTTTCATTTGACATTAATGACGTTTATCTTCCAAACTGGACTTACCACTAACAGATAGAACACAGACAGATAGATTTCGCATTCTGTGAAAACATACCTAGAAGTACGATGTATTATTGAAATTTTGAAAAATCATTTATCCGAAAGTATTAGCTTGTCAAAGATGGGAATAATATCAATGGATTCTTATGATGTAACTGCATCTTAAAAAAAAGAAATTAAAATTTGATATGTTTAAAATTATAACTGCCCCGTTGTGCGAATGAGAGGAAAATTGGTCGTGCCGTTTTTTGGCGCTCTTGTTCCTCGGAACAGAGTGCTTATCAATTTGCCCAAATGTCTGTAATTTTCGAATTTTCGGCTGAAAATGGTCTTAAGCGATTTGGTTAATCAAATTATCTTTCATTTTGTGTATCACAATCCATATATTCCCATTTGAAGAAATTAAGTAGTGGGGTGAGAATTATCAAATTCAAAAAAACACAGGATAAATTGCGTTTGAAATTAAAAATCGAAGGGTGCGAGGAATTTCCTTAATAATTCTTCGTACAAGAATTATTGACGTGTTACGTTACTCTTTTGGCCCGCTGTATATTCATCATGTCGGATCCTATACGAACACCTTCGAACAGACGATAAAATTTGTTTTGACCAAAAGCGACGGCATGAAATGCAGTTCTCTCGATATGGCTACCGGTGTCCTTCGGAAACTCATTTGGACATATAAATCAAACATCAATTTCTATTCTTGTAAAACTGTATTCACGTTGCGTGTGATCTAGATAGCTACGTATGAAAATCCCATTATTGGAACAAAACTTGACATATGAAGGTATTCAACGGACAAAAAACAAGACACGTATCACTTGAATCCATAAACAGAATAGAAGTCGGTTTCGCCATTTTCGGAAATGGTTGTTGAATAATGCCATGTTAGATGTGATTAAGGATCAGTATGAACGAGAAATAGGTGGGGGAACTGAATTCTACACCTAAACTTCGATATGGAAATTATTTGAAGATAGTGGAAAACTGGTGAGTAATTAAGGTGGATGTGCTTCAATTAACCAAGCTTTGGCATTATTTCACTTTCCGTATAGAAATAAAATTAACAGCTGTCCATCCATCAGTTTTATCATTGGAAGTTTATGATTGGAATTAAGATTATGATTTTCGTGGAACTTGATATTCCGAAAGGACTTTTCAAAAGTGGGAAATCCCTGTGGACAGGAGCTTTGGCGCTCTTGTTCAAACTTTGACAAATCATCTCCGAAATTATTGCTTTCTCAGAGTTGGGAATGATATCAATGGATTCTTATAAAACAACTGCATCTTAAAAGAAACTAAATTAAAATTTAATAACGAACCTATCCGAGATATTCATTCCTCAAATTTCTTCTGAAAATTATATTATATCAATTGAAACTTAGCCAATATTCCAGTTTTGTTTTCACTGAAGATATTACCAAATTATATATTTCCATCATCAAATGAATTATCCAAGGGCATATTGGTAGGGGTAATTATAATATCCTATAATTGGTCTTTCAGTCATACTTTGTTTGTTTGAACAGAAATATATTTGACATGTCCGTTATAGGTAGATAAGATTACATATATATCAACAGTGAACACAGACAGATAGAATTCGCATTCTGAAAAAACATATTATTATTGAAATTTCGAAAAATCATATCTCCGAAAGTATTCGTTTGTTAGAGTTGAAAATGATATCAGTGGATTCTCATGATGAAACTGCATTTTGAAAAATATTTAATTCGAAATTTGTATTGTGACAACATTTTTTTTTCGTTAGGTACTCTGAAACCATCTGGATGATTTTGCCCTATAATGAACTTAACCGAGATATTTATCTCCCAAACCTACTCTGAAAATTTCAACTATCTACCTCATTCGGTTCGAGAGTTATCTTGTTAACGGACAGCCGGACATAATCGATTTCGACCACGGATTCTTGATCAGTGATTCGAACCAAATTGTTTAAGAACATTTTCAGCCAGAAATTCTAAAATTACAGACAGTTGGGCAATTTGATAAGCACTGTGTTCCGAGGAACAAGAGCGCCAAAAAGTGTAGTCGTATTCGAAAAAAGAGAGTATTTGTCGACTTCCGGTCTTTCCGGAAGTGGCGCCATCTTGCAAATATTTTCATTTGAAATATCACACCAGAATTTGCTAACAACAAAATTCAGAAACATACGGTTTTCCAATCTCTATATTCTACTAATGTACGGTTTCAAACACCCTGTATAAATGATTAAGTTTGACATTAGAGGAGTTGGTTAGAATTATAATAGTTCATGAACCTCTGTTCTGAGAAAGATATGCGGTTTGAAAAATCATCTTATATTACAAAATAACCGAAAGTCACATTCCGGCTACTGTTCTCAAGAACTGATGGACAAAATGGATAAATATTGATTCAAGAAGGAATGTACCATGGTTATAACGAACAGGATACCTGATGACATTTCGAGACTCAATTTTTAAGTTCGACGACCCTATTTACTTCAGTCATCAATGAATTATTATGTAGGTCCGTAAAATTTACCAACAGATACTTTAAAGTACTCATTCCAAATTTAGGTTGAGATATGGAATGAAAAATGTCGGTGGAAAGTGAAGAAATAACTTTTTTCGTCGACCTCTATGAAAACTGACATTTTGCGTAGTAATTTGCGGCAGTAACATCGACTATTATTGACAATAATCGACAAAGATTTACACAACAATAATTTGACATAACTTGCCTTTGGCTCTCTGAATATCACTTTAATGATATTAATATTTGAATATTTATGTTACATTATTTTTCTCTTCATTTAACATGAATGTGTCTATCACTTTTCATTGAGAAATTATATTAACAATTCCAAATCTGTTCGGAGAGTATTTAAATGTCGAATAAAATGAATAATTCACCAAAATTTGGCTTAGTGGGCTTAGCTATCCCCCAAGAACAAGAGCGCCTAAGCTCCTGTCCACAGGGCTTGAACCGATTCTTATAATGGGTTTTCACTATTAACAAACGTTCTTCCAAGCTATAACGCACCATTTTCGTAAATGTCTGTGTTTTAATCAAACAAACAACAAATATGGCTGACTGAACAATTGACAGTCAAAAATGGCGCGCAATTCTAAATTCAAGTTCTTGCTTAGACATCCCTTATTTTAGGGTAGCCTGAATTTTCCTCGGTTAGGCTGTGATACCCTAAAATAAAGGGTGTCTAAGCTAGAACTTGAATTTAGAATTGCGCGCCATTTTTGACTGTCAATTAGCTTGGAAGAACGTTTGTTAATAGTGAAAACCCATTATAAGAATCGGTTCAAGCCCTGTGGACAGGAGCTTAGGCGCTCTTGTTCAAACTTTTACAAATCATATCTCCGAAGTTTGCTTTCTCAGAGTTGGGAATGATATCAATGGATTCTAATTATAGAACTGCATCATAAAGGATATTCAATTCAAATAATATTTCATTTATCAAGATTAAATGAGCAATCTTCAATGCTTTAGTACTTTAATAATTATCATTAAAAATAATAAGGAAAGTATCATCGAAATGTCTACAGCAAGTCTGGAGACAATGATAGCAGATTGTCCATTTATTCCTGATATTTGAGTAGGCAAAGGATGACAAACAAATTATTATCTTTTCATAATTTAATAGTTCATACCACTAATACATTCATTCTGTATTATGAACCTTAACCCAAGAGAAAATATTTGATACACAAATGTAGATCGATATTTCAGCATTTTTTTGCTAGCAACATTATGAAAATACTGTATATAGGAACATGTCCCACTACTTAAGGAAGTTGAAGGTAATATTTTCCTCAGTAGTCAACGAACAGTAATTTGTTTTGATGATTGCACTATGTTCTTCTTTCCTATTGCCTTCATAAACTATATCATTAAAATGATCCAATTCTAAATCTTCAAATCATTCATCCCAAATTTATACATAAATTATTCAATATGCAACCATTCAATATGATTTTCGGTTTCAAAACAGTCTTGTATATATTCACAAATTCAAGAAACAGATACTTGTTTTCCAGCAGAAAATATTTTCAAACTAGGATTTGGCATGTCTCTAATAGCTAGATAGGATAACATTTATGAACAGTGAACACAGACAGTTAGGATTCGCCTTCTGTGAATACATAGAACATAGAACTACGATGTATTATTGAAATTTTGAAAAATCATATCTCCGAAAGTAAAAATGGGGAAAAATTTACTATGATGATTCGCAAGTTACGTGAACATTTCGGCGTGCATAATCGACCGTCGCGGCCTACTATTGAGAATTGGATCAAAAAATCAACGGATTCTGAAAAATGATTTACACCTTCAAGCTTACAAAATCCAGCTGACTAAACAGTTGTAGCCTAACGATCATATACAGCGCAGAAACTTTACCAGCTGGACCTTGGAACAACTACAAACTGACGATGAATTTCACAACAAAATCATCTTTAGTGACGAGGCTCATTTTCACCTCAAAGGCTTCGTTAACAAACAGAATTCTCGTATCTGGGGAGATGAAAATTCACATGTCATTCAAGAACTTCCGTGACATCCTCAAAAAGAGACAGTTTGGTGTGCCATGTGGGCAGGAAGGATAATTGGACCGTACTTTTTTCGAAATGATGAAGGTGCCGCCGTAACTGTCGACGGTCATCGTTTCCGGGCCATGTTGACAGACTTTTTTTGGCAAGAATTAGACGGAATGGACTTAGATGAGATGTGGATTCAACAGGAAGGCGCTACCTGTCGCACCGCAAGGAAAACAATGACTTTGTTACAAATCAAGTTTTCAGGTCGAGTAATTTCTCGTTTCGGAGACCAAAACTGTCCGCCAAGATGTTGTGATTTAATTTGTTTGGACTATTTTATCTGGGGTTTTTTGAAAAGTAATGTCTTTGCGAACCATTTTGAGACAACTGAGGAACTCAAATAAGAAATTGGACGTCAAATTCGTAAAATCCAGCAGCCCTTACTGCCCAATGTACTGCAAAATTTCATCAAAAGAGCGTATACCTGCCAACAGAGCAACGGTGACCATTTAACCTATATTTTGTTTCATGTGAAAATGTCATCACTACCTCTATACATATGTGGAAAGAAATGTTAATAGAGTACTAAATAAATATATATTTTTTAATTTTTAAAATCCTAGTTCTTGCTGAGACACCCTTTATGTCTGTAGGCCACTGGCTCTTAGACTAACAAGATTCCTTATTTACTAGCATACGGCATTTGCGGAATTTTCTCCGGAACGCGAATTTTTGCCAATTATATATTATATATTATATTTCTTGTTTCACTAATGCGGAATAAAAAATATATCGATACATTCAAGATCATTAGATAGTCGAAATGGGGAAATTCTCAGTTTTAATTACCCCATAAGCACTGACTAATTTGCCTCTGAGGCCAATTGGACGTAGGCTGTTTCTTTTATAATTATCAACTCGATAAAAGTCTCTAATCAAGACTAACATTTTTTGATAGGTTTCGTAATCGATTGAAAGAGAAAGCTACCATATTCAGCTCTGTAGAGGTAATCAACACCTAGGCAAGGTATCCATTTACATGTATTTGCTTTTAACATTTCGTGCAACAAAACAAATATAGAATTTGTTCAGATCACCGACATAAGAACTCCATTTTATCTCTCTTAGTTAGACATCAGACAGGCAATGAGAGAAAACCGAAATAGGTATTGTTTGCGTTGTTGCCATCTTGCACTAGGAGCTCATATAGCAATCAGATAAAGATGGGAATTGTTCATTTGAAGATTCAAAACAAATTCTCATTCATTTCGGTATCACACCCTTAAAGAATGTGGAAGCAAGATGAGAAATTTGATATATTTGACAACTATGGATATGATTAATTTCAGCCATATAAGTCTCGTAGGTATTCTTTGATCCTGCCCCATAGAAAGGAATCTAACGATGTTAGATCGCTTGATTGAACAGGACACAAAAACGGAAGTTAATAAATTAATTACTCGAAAACCGCTAGAGATAGAATGATGAAGATGATACTGCATTAATCAGGAGGCTATTGCGGAACGAAAAAAACAATTATATATAGGCTGTTCCAATTGGAATATCAAAGTTGGTATCACGCTTTGATATAAGCGGCAACACCGCCAAATTCCATGTCGCTATCTCTTTCTGTTCTTAAGTTATCGTGAGATACATAATATTATTTTTTAATTTTTTTTAATTCTCTAGTCATATATGGTCTTCACAAAATTTTACATATGTTTTTGTGACAGTTTTCTACAGCTATAGTTATCAGGATTCGATTCGATCGGATCTGTATTGTTTAAAAAGAAAAGTAGTACTCGAAAATCGGTGGGATGATTATGCCCATTAACGAACTTTTCCCTTCGGATATCCAACCTACCCTGAAATTTTCAAGTTGCTATCTCTTTCCTTTCGAAAGTTATCGTGCTAACGGCCAGCCAGACAGAATCTTCATCAGACAGACAGACAGAATTCTTCATCAGTGAGTCGAACCTTTGAAAATTACAGACGTTTGGACAAAATAATGTTGACCAGAATATGCGCGCAAAAATACATTAAACTATTATGAAATCCAATATTGAATCCGGATGATCTTCCGAAATATTCAGTCTGATTCATTTTAAGGGTTGTAAACTGGCGGAAATTCGTCAAAAATGGAAATAATTCCTGAGCAGGCCGGAACCCGGAATATACCGGGTGGCCCTCCACTTACGTGGAGCTCGTTTTGAGGGAGTAAATAAAGATATTTTGAGAATATTTTTTTTGTGATGTATGTAGGGTGCTCAAAAGACCAAATTAAAATTATTTTCATATATACAGGGTGTTCGAAAACGAAGATATAGACCAAAGTTACACTTTTTTTGTAACACCCTGTATTCGACCTCAAAAATGGAATGGCAAGATCAAATTATGACGAGTTTCTTCAGATCACTTGATACCTTAGAAGGAAGGAAGATTAGCTCTGGAATATACAGAGTGATCATAATTAATTTTCAAACATCAACTACAAATAATGGTCAAAATCTTTCTTTCTTCAAATGGCACACCCGGTATTTCTATATCTCCTTGAATTTAAAAATTAATTTCGAAACTATCTTCACATGGTTTTCCTACACCTAAGCGTGATAGTTTCCACAACTATTCTTCAAATTCCGCTGAAATTCCTCACTAACCTTCAAGACGAATTTTATTTACCTAATGACTCCACGACAGTGGTTAGAACATTTTTATCGCTCCAATATTCTGAAATTAATTAATTTGAAAATGAATATAGCAACAATTTTGCGCCTATGTTCTGGGGAACATCGCGTTATCATTTTGCCCAAATGTCTGTAACTTTCGAATTTTTTGACGAAAATGGTCTCAAACGATTTGGTTCGACTCCCCGATGAAGAATTTGAGGTCAAATTTGTTTTTGTCCGGCCGGCCGTCCGGCCATTGCCACGATAACTTGAAAACGGAAAGAGGTAGCGACTTGAAATTTTCAGGGTAGGTGGCGCATCCCAATACGACGGACTAGTTCGGGTATAATCGGCCCAATGGTTTCCGGGTAATAATTTTGTTTTCAACAAATATGAATTCGATCGAATTGAAACTAGGTGAATAGTTGTAGAATATAAACCAAAACACGATAGAGTAATTTCCTGAGAATCATATCGCTAGAAAATTTTTAAAACATTATTAAAAAATATGTTTTAATAGGCTATAACCTGAGAACGGAAAGAGAAAGCAATTTGAAATTTCCAGGTTAGGTTGAACATCTGAATGCGACATTTGAGTTTGCTTAAAAGCATAATCGGCCAAACGGTTTTGGAGTTATACCCATCTGAAATTTGGTTTTTATTTCCTCAATAACTCGAAAAATATAGAAGCGATTCAATTCAAACATGGTTATTAGATGTAAAATGTCAACGCAAAAGTTCCTGCAAAATTTCGTGAGGATCGTATATCTAGAAATTTTTTTAAAAATCATTGAAAATTATTCAAAAAAATTCTATATATCAAAAACAATGCATTCAATATCACTGAAATTTTGCGAAAGCCTTCAGAATTCAACTCGACCACCAAGTTCTAAGTTTGAACACGATCGGATATATATTGTTGGAGATTCGAGCAGCCTAGTGTGAGTTCAGTAGATGGATGGGTAACCGTTGCACGATAACTTTGGAACGAAAAGAGGTAGGGACTTGGAAATTTCAGGGTCTGCTGCGTATCCGAATGAGAGAGCTAAGTTCGCTTACGGGCATAATCGGTCCAACGGTTCCGGAGTTATAGCCACCTGGAATATTATTTCCTCGATAACTCAAAAAATATAAGCTCGATCGAATTGAAGCTTGGTAACTAGTTGTAGAATATCGAGATAAAGACGGGTTTGAAATTTTGTAAGAACCGTACCCCTAGAAAATTTAAAAAAAATTACGGAAAAAAAATTTTTGTAAGAACCGTACCCCAAGAAAATTTCAAAAAAATTACGATAAAAAAATTGGTTCAAGCACTGACGTGAAGTCAGGAGCTTTTGCGTGTATGTTCTATTGTCCATTCTTCTGTACTGGACACCCTTGATCCAATTTACCATGGTAAGTTATGTTGTCCATTCTCCTGTATTCGACATACTCAATTCGAATTTACCATGGTAATTTCGAATTGAGAGTATCCAATACAGGAGAATGGACAACATAATTTACCATGGTAAATTCGATTAAGGGTGTCCAATACAGAAGAAAGGACAATAGAACGTACGCGCAAAAGCTCCTGACTTCACGGTAGTGCTTGAACCAATTTCAATATAAATATTATTATCTCAATTAGATAGGTACACGATGCTGAAGATATCAACTGAAATATTAGTTAATCTCGGCAACAATGCCCACCATTCCTCGTGAGAAAACAATTATCGTAAAATCTGCATTTTAAACTGACACCCTTCATTCCGTATCTTACTATGTCCATTGAAATAATTCGTCCATTCTGGTTCAGTATCTGTTATTCGACGTTAACTGCGCGAGGCTGCCGATAAAATTGTCAAGTCATTATATTCTCTGCAGAAAATCAAGGAGTATATTACTTACTCACTATCTCTTCGATTTTTCTTTCATTTAAATTACACAACACACCTTGGTACTTTCCTGAACCGATCCCAGAAATGGACATTTGAGTTGTATCCACGAAATGTGCTCACTAGTATTTTTAAACACATCCTCAACAAGCGATATAACTTTTTTTAGAAAACCTACGCAACCGGTACTCTTCTTGTAGGTGTTTGATATGCACCTTGAACTATATATTTTTTTTAATAAGGAAAAATTATTCCTATCCCACACGAAAGACACATATTTTCCGCAAGAACTTGGTTGATTACCTGATATAATTTGAAACCAAAAGCTATGTGCTAGTTTTACCAAATAAAAATGGGTTCAAGCCCTGTGGACAGGAGCTTTCTGGCGCTCTAGTTCAAACAGACAAATTATATCTCCGAAAGTATTGATTTCTCAGAGTTGAGAATTATATCAAATTATTCTTATGATAGAACTGCATCCTAAAGGAAATTCAATTCAAATAATAGTTCATTTATCTAGATTAAATGAGCAATCTGAGAATGAGAACTGCACCATGGAAGAAACCAAATTAAAATAGCTGAAATGAATTTGACTCTCTCTTATAGAACAGGATGAAATGTACGAGTATGAACACAGATCATATAATAAAGCTTAGATAGAATAATTATAGCATTCAGTGAAAATATAGAAGTACGATTCATTATTGAAATTTAGAACTTCATCTTAGCAGAAATTGAATTCAAACATCATAGAAGAATTTAAATTCAACAAGAGTGCCAAAAATTATCAATCCAAGACCAATAGACGAATTCTACCCAACAACGAACTCATCCGAGATATTCATTCCTCAATTCTATGATGAACGATAATATATATCTTTCCTCAAATCTACTCCAATACACCAATATTTCAGTTTTGTTTTTAGTGGAGATATTCTGAACTCAATATTATAAACTTACCATTACCATTCCCATCATCATATGGATTGACCATCGGCATGAAAATATCAACCAACAAAAAGTCAAAAAGTATGATATTATATTATCATTCTCATATTTATACGATTGCTGGAATGAAACAACGTCATTTCTCAGGAGAATAAGTTGACATTATAACAATTCATAGAATACCCACATAATAATTCTATCATTCTGTGAAAACGTAGAAATACGATTTACATTGAAATTTTGAAAAATCATATCTCCGAAAGTATTAGCTTATTAAAGTAAAAAATGATATGAATGGATTCTTATGAAAAAACTGCTTATTAAAACAAATTTAATTTGGAATTTGTTTTGTAAAAAAATTTTTTTTACTCCGAAACCATCTGTCCGATTTTGCCCAATAGTGAACTTAGCCGAGATATTTATTCACCAAACCTACTCTGAAAATTTCATCTCTCTGGCTCATTCCGTTCGAGAGTTATCGTGCCTACGGCCGGATGGCCGGACAGTATGGATTTCGACCATGGATTCTTGATCAGTGAGTCGAACCAAATCGTTTAAGAACATTTTCATCGAAAAATTCGAAAATTACAGACATTTGGGCAAATTAATAAGCACTCAGTTCCGAGGAACTAGAGCGCCAAAAACATAGCTCTTGGCGCCCTTATTCCTCGGAACAGATTGCTTATTAATTTGCCCAAATGTCTGTAATTTTTTAATTTTCAGGGTAGGTTTGGGAGATAAATATCCCTGTGAAATTCGATATTGGGCAAAATGTGCCGGATTGTTTAGGAATAACGAAACAATAATGTTTGTTTTACATTGCAAATTTCAAAATAAATATTTTTTAACATGCAGTTTCATCATAAGAATCCATTGACATCATTTTCAAATCTAACAAGTTAATACTTTCGGAGATATGATTTTTCGAAATTTCGATATTAAATCGTAACTCGTATGATTTCACAAAATGCTGTATCGAAAATTAAGATAGAATTGATTAATTCTATGTCATAACCTCAGCTATCATAGATATCTCTTGGATAATCCATACGATGATGATAATCCATATGATGGATGATGGAAATATATACTTTGAACACATACAGATTTTCGTTCCTATGACAATGACAACAACAATAATTGTAAGATTGTAATTTATTGATCTTAGCCTGAGGAAGACGAAAAATAGACGTCGAAACGTAGCTCTAGATCGGAGCATTTTTATTGGTTCCTTCAACCGAAACTATACTTTCAATATATACTTTGGTAAGTTAACCAAATTAGGTTCAGAATATCTCGTGTAAAAACAAAACTGGAATATTAGCTAAGTTTCAATTCATATAATATATTTTCATAGAAGATTTGGGAAATGGATATCTCAAATAAGTTCGTTAGTGGGTAGAATCAGTCTTGTGGTTTCGGATTAATTATTTTTGGCACTCTTGTTGAACTATATTTCTTTCTTTATGAAGTTCTTTCATAATAATCCATTGATATACTTCCCAACTCTGAGAAACCAATACTTTCGGAGATATGATTTATCAAAGTTGGAACACTTTTTCTTGCTTATACAGAGTCTCCGGTGAGAGAGTGTACGTGGCTTAACCCTAAGTAGAACATGACATGGCGAATCCAGTAATATACATTTAATTCGGACCTTCGTTTTTGCTATACAAGGTATTTTATGAGTATTGCTAAAAAATTGTCTGACCCATAGCTCGAAAACTAATAATTCGATTGCATTTGAATTATGTATCAGAGATCACCATATTAAGTCAAAGTTAAACCTAATAAAAAATGTCTAATATCAGGACCGTACTAAAAGAATGAAAAATTTGTCCGATTTGGGACTGGTTAACACCCTGTAGGAGATTTTCGAAGTAACTGATTATCACGTTCGAAGCGGGAAAGCCAAAGCTCTGTTTCCTAAAATTCGTGGTATTGTCGCGTTTGTTTTCTTAACACACGGTGTTTCAGAGTATGTTCAAAACAATTCAAAAATGTTCTTTAACTCGTAACTTGAAAATTATTGGATCTATTCACTTTGAACTAAATAGGAAAGATTCCTAGATATTGTCAGAATACCAGCTTATAGCAACTTTCCTCCGGAAGAAGGTCTACTAAATACTCAGTATATAGTTGTCCAGAAAAATTGTTCTTAGTTTCGAAACTGCAATAACTGATGTTCATTTCTGTAGTTTTGTAGAATCGTCACATTTGTTTTTTCTCTACTGGATATTCTTTAACTTTCTATAAGAATTCAAACTCATATCTGGAGGCTGTTTTCATCAACTTAATAATATTTTATAGTCCATTATGTTGAAATAAATAATACTTATAGTACCTACCTATTTTTCAACAAAAGGGATTTTTTTAGTGGCAATTTCACTCAAACTTGAGTTTAATATAAGCAGCATTCAACTAAGTTATGCTAAATAAGACATTAAAAGTTAAGATTCGAAAATAATTACTCGTAATTTATTTCAATATACTGGAACATGGAATATTATTGAATTCGAAGTTAATCAATGAAAACAGCTTCCAGTTATGAGTTTGAATTCTCATAGAATGTTCAAGAACACCCTGCAGAGAAAAAAACAAATGCGACAATTCTACAAAATTACAGAAATGAACCTCAGTTATTGCAGAGCCTTGAATTTGTGAATATACACAAGACTGTTTTGATACCAAAAATAGTATTGACTTGTTGCATATTGAATAACTTATGTATAAATATTGGGGATGATTTTTCGGAAGATTTAGAATTGGATCATTTGAATGATGTAGTTCATGAAGGTATTAGGAGAGAACAATATAATGGAATGATCAAAAGAAATTACTGTTCGTTGACCACCGAGGTCAATATTAACTTTTACTTCCTTGTAGTGAGACATGTTCCTATATACAGTATTTTCATATTGTTGATAGCAAAAAAATACTGAAATATTGATCTACATTTATGTATCAAATATTTTTTCTTGAGTTAAGGTGTATAATATACAATGAATGGGTTAAATGAACTAATAAATGATTAAAAGAGGATTGTACTTTATTGATATATTTTGAACTATTAAAATAATTTGTTCGTCAGCCTTTACTTACCTATTCAAATATCAGGAATAAATGGACAATTTGCTAGGATTGTCTCCAGCCTTGCTCTAGACATTTGGATGATACTTTCCTCAGGTAGTTGAGTTGTGAAAAGAAAACTATGCACCGAGTGTAAGTTTGAACAACCCATGCCACGAGGTTAAATCATTGCAGATTGCTCATTTAATCTTGATAGATTAACTATTATCTGAATTTATTTTTTTCATGAACAAGAGCGCCAAATGTCCTGTCCACAGGGCTTTCCCACTATTTTCTCATCGTCATTGATGACAACAATATGTAGGTATTTCAAATTCAATAATATCGTGAAAATAATGAACCTGATGATTGTCTACCAACTGCGATTTTTTCACAGATGATTTATCTGCAATATCTTATAGGTCTAATTACAAAACAGGCAGCCGATTAATAATTCAAATGGTGGTTGTTAATTCTGATTTATTTCAACATAAATCTTGATTGTGAATCGAATAGTTATATAATGAGTCGGTATAGATGGTAAGTGGAAGATGAACATATTACAAAATCGTTCTTCTTCAAGGTAAATGTGAAGATTAAAATACTATTCATTTGTGGTGGAAGAAGATACTAAAAAAAATGAGGAAAGCACTGACGTGAAGGACGGAGCTTTTGCGCGCATGGTCTTTTGTCCATTCATGCCTCACACACCTTCACACAATACTGTGCTCAAGCAGTTTTCATCTGCAGATACAATTTCAATCTGTATTTCCATGTATCGTACCCATTTTCATGAAGAAATGGAGCACGAATACCTTCTTCTCGTTGGACATTTTCGATTCTTTCTCGATTCCTTGGAAGCGCTATCATGTTATAATACATCTTATTGAACATCTTTTCTTTCAGAGCAGTTTGAGTTCGATGCAGATTACTCAAGACTTATTTTCAGTACCAATATCCCTAGGACATTGATAATAAACAAGATGATTTTATGACAATCGAAAGCTCATTCTTGGACAACGAGCTTGAGAAATTTATCATAAAATTACGAGTTATTTGTCAATGTCCGAGGGATATTCGCCGAAAACTTTTGACAAAAAATGGGTTTAAGCCCTGTGGACAGGAGCATTTTGGCGCTCTTTCAAACAGACAAATTATATCTCCAACAGTATTGGTTTCTCAGAGTTGGGAATTGTATCAATGGATTCTTATGAAAGAACTTCATCTTAGCAGAAATTGAATTCAAACATCATAGAAGAATTTAAAATCAACAAGAGTGCCAAAAATTATCAATCCAAAACCAATAGACAAACTCATCCGAGATATTCATTCCTCAATTCTATGATGAACGATAATATATATCTTTCCTCAAATCCACTCCAATACACCAATATTTCAGTTTTGTTTTTAGTGGAGATATACTGAACTCAATATTATTAACTTACCATTACCATTCCCATCATCATATGGATTGACCATCGGTATGAAAATATCAACCAACAAAAAGTATGATATTATATTATAATTCTCATAATTCTATGATTGCTGGAATGAATTAGACAACGTCATGTCTCAGGAAAATAAGTTGACATTATAACAATTCATAAAATACACACAGAATAATTATATAATTCTGTGAAAACATATAGAAATACGATTTATATTGAAATTTTGAAAAATCATATCTCCGAAAGTATTAGTTTTTTAGAGTTAAAAATGATATAAATGGATTCTTATGGTAAAACTGCATATTGAAAAAAAATTAATTTTGGAATTTGTTATGTAAAAAAAATTTTTTTTTGTTACTCTGAAACCTTCTGTCCGATTCCGCCCAATAACGAACTTAGCCGAGATATTTATCTCCCGAAACTACTCTGAAAATTTCAACTGTCTAGCAATCCGTTCGAGAGTTATCGTGCCTACGGCCGGCCGGCCGGACAGAATGAATTTCGACCACGGATTCTTGATCAGTGAGTCGAAGTGGTTCAAGCCCTGTGGACAGGAGCTTTTTGGCGCTCTTGTTCAACCAGACAAATTATACTTTCGAAAGTATTAGTTTCTCAGAGTTGAGAATTATATTAATGGATCCTTAGATAGAACTGCATCATGAAAGAAATTAAATTTGAAAAAAGTGTCGTTTAAGAAAAATGCTTCAAAAATTATCTTTAAAAAAAAAGAGCAATCTACAATACTTCAATGCTTTAAAAATTGTCATTATATTTATTTATCAAGATTGAAGGAGCAATCTGCAATGATTCAATATCGTGGAATGGGTAGTTGCAACTCACACTCGGTGCATAGTTTTCACAACTTGAAATACCTAGGGAAAGTATCATCGAAATGTCTAGAGTCTGATATTTGAGTAGGTAGTGGATTAAGAACATATTATTTTAATAGTTCAAAATATTTTAACAAAATACTATCCTGTTTTCATAATTTGTAATTTAATAGTTCAAACCACTAACACATTCTTTTCTGTATTATGAACCTTAACTCAAGAAAAAATCATTAATACACAAATGTAGATCCATATTCCAGTATTTTTTGGCTAGCAACATTATGAAAATACCGTGTATAGGAACATGTCTCCTTCGGGAAGACCTAGGAGGATCAGTATAATAATATACAATATATATACAATATGTCTCACTACCACTACTTAGGGAAGTAAAAGGATATATTAACCTCAGTGGTCAACGAACATTTCTTTTGAAGATTCCATTATGTTCTTCTTACCTATTGCCTCCATAAACTACATCAAAACAGTCTTGTATATATTCACAAATTCAAGAATCGAATACTTGCATTCCAGGAGAAAATATACGAATTGACAATCTCTAATAGCTAGAAAAGATGACATTTATGAATAGTCACACAGACAGATTCTGTGTTCACATTCTGTGAATACATAGAACTTACGATGTATTATTGAAACTTTGAAACATCATATCTCCGAAAGTATTAGCTTGTTGCAGTTGAAAATGATAACAATGGATTCTTATGATGAAACTGCATCTTAAAAAAAATTGTGTTCAAAAGTTGTATTGTAAGAAAAAATTTTTTTTTCGTTACTCCGACACTATCAGACCGATTTTGCCCAATAACGAACTCAACCGAGATATTTATCCCTCAATCCTACCTACTCTGAAAATTTCAACCAAATCGTTCAAGAACATTTTCAGCCAAGAATTCGAAAATTACAGACATTTGGGCAAAATGATAACGCGATGTTCCCCAGAACAGGCGCGCAAAAACCCACTAATGTAGAAAGACTAATGGAGTTTGTGTCCAATATCTTCTGTTTTCCGGCCCAAATTCGTCAACGCAATCCATCAAAAGAAGCGGGGAATTGACAGACAGCACGAAGTAATAAACTGGCATATCTGTGACGGAATGAACCTCCCCCATCTCCATACATTGATTTATCCTCTTTCCGGTGAAATATGTGAGCGGGATCGCGTCACGTGCTTACGTCCCTCTTTCGGTCCTTAATCAAGATATATCCACCGCAGTCTCGCAGCCAACGCCGGTAAGATATTGCTGCCCGGAAAAATCGCTTTTATAACCGCTATTCAGTATTTATATACACACATATAGAGCACTAAAGGAGGTTTACGTTATTGCCCTCCACCTTCGAACCTCCGAAGTTCGGAGAATTTCGGATTGTTACCAGGGCCCGTATACTCGACGTTCGTAGAGATGAGTATTCGCATGTGATAACTCCTACAAGAAATCTCATCTCACTTCTCCCTCACTATTTAGTAGTAGAGAAACACATTTCAACCGACAATTCACATACGGAGTTTGCGCAGAGTCACTGACGTGATAAATCTCGTAGGAGAGATCTCTCTCAACATTTCGTGAATAGGGGCCCAGGGCTTCACACGAGACAAAAGTAGGCGAGAGTAAAAAAATCTCGTCTCGCTCTCGCCAATTCCCAAAATTTAAGTCTCGTTTAAGTCTCGTTCTCATCTCGTTATCTGTTGTCTCGTCTCGTCTCGCTTAATTCTGAATAACGATAATAAATATTATAATATATCAACGAAATGGTATTCAATAATGAATAATTTTGTTGAGCTATATTTATTATGCTCTTATACAAAAATATTTGTACATGTACATTATTTTTAATTTTAAACACTGATAATTTCAACTTTTAAATTACTCGATGACCAAGAATTCAAACATAATCACGCTTGCATCACATCATTTTTCAATGATGTGCGTGTTTTTGCCATGATCATACCTGCTGTGGAAATTAATCTTTCAACAGGTACGGATGTAGCCATCAATTAATCATCGGCCATCTTGGAAAGTGTAGGAAGAACTTTTTCATCACTCCACTGTAAAATATTTTGATTCCTGTTTGCTCTTTCTAACAGCAAATATTCTTCAAACTCAGCTTTCCAATATTTCGAAAGTTTTGTTGATGTTTTAAATAGGCAATCGATGTCGATACAATTTTTAATAGAATTGAACAATTTGGTATAGTTTTCAAAGAATACCTTCCCAGTGGGTAGATAATTGAGGGTGTTCTTGGCGTATTCCTCATATCACTTGCGAAACATTGAATAGCTTCATTTCTTTACCAGTTTTATTATACGTAGTTCTACAGATGAATACAATAATTGTTCACATCTTCACAAGGAGCACAACAGAATAAATTTCTCCAAATGTTCAGATAGAGACGAAATTTTCAAAGCAATGGGATTTAGGGGCAATAAAAGTTGTGCGTTAAGTATTGAATTCATAATGGCATCCGTTTTTATGGTTGTGAATTCTATTTTTTCTTGAAAAATAATCTCAATTATCGCAAGGTCATAACGAATTAATAATCTTCTAAAAAATCGTGCATTTCTAGAACGATCGATGCATAATATAGACAAAATATATTGGTAAATATAGTGGAAACTCTTCATATTCAATTGCTTTCTGTGGGTGTTGAAAAAAGTCGAGTCGTATATAAAACTTCATACAAAAATTTTAACGAGACCAAAAACGAGACTCTCGTGTTGCGCTGTATGTGGTCTCGGTATCGCCTATAATATTTTTGAAAACGTCTCGTCTCGTCTCGCCTCGCTTTTGCGAGACGAGACGAGAAAAATCTCGCTCTCGTGTGAAGCCCTAATTGTTACAGGGGATAATTCACATTTGCGAGGAACGCGTCCTGGAATAGTTGAAGAAGCACTGAGCTTTGGTGCTTGTTCAACTTTATAGCCAGAGTGGTCATCCGTCCAGGTACTGAACTCGCCCAAGGCTGCTTAGCTCCAGGAAAAATATAATATTTCCAATATTTCCGAGTCCGATTATATACTGACTGACAAAGAATCTGCAACACCCAGAAGGAACTGTTTAAATTTTTATTTTTATTTCGTTAAAACATAGATAGTATAGCAAGGAGTAAATGATTGAAATTCGAAAAAAAACGAAGGGTTTACAATTTTTTTTAATAAATTTGTTATTAATGTGTTTGTCCACCGCTATTATCTATACTCTCCCCAACACGTCTTGGCATTGATGCAATAATAAGATGTTCTATTTCTTCTTGAGGGATACTATCCCTACCTGTAGTTTATGTACCACAGCAACCAAAGTCCGTGGGGGCTGGGGTAAATTTCCAAGCCTTCTACCCATGATGTCCCAAACATACTCTATGGGCGAAAGATCGGGGGATCTGGGCGGCCTTGGCAAAAGATTCACATGGGTCGCTTCAAAAAAGTTTAAACTAACTCTGGCAACATAAGGTCTAGCATTATCTTTCTGAAATATTGGATTCTGGAGCCGGTTAAGGTAAGGGAGAACATGGCTCCACTATTTCTTGAAGGTGAAGCAGTGCTGTCATGTTACCTCGAATAAAGACTGAAGGTGACCTACTTGCATGTGCAATAGCACCTGATACCATAACGCCAACTATCCAGTGTACATGACGCTCAATATCAAACTGAGGCTCACGTCTTTCTCCCCGACGTCGTCTAACCCTTCTTCGGCCATTATGTGCACCCAAGGAGAATCGAGATTCTTTAGAAAAGACGACCTGATGCCATTCCACGTTCCAATGTTGACCTTCTCTGCACCACTGTAATCGTTGCCGGCGATGCTCAACCGTCAGAGGTAATACAAGAGGGGGTCGATAATGTTGCATTCCAAAAGACCTTATCCGGCGGTAAACTGTTCGGACAGTTTCAGGGTGGCCTTGTTCTCCTAACCACTAATCAGCCAAAGATCGAGTTGTCGCAAATCGTTCTCTAATAGCCATAAGTCTTAGACGTCGATCTTGGACTTCATTTGTGCCCCTTCGACGTCCGGTGCCTACTCTTCTTCGATTTTGGGGATTATTAAACCACGCTTGACAACATCTCATAACAGTAGTTGGATTTCTGTTCATACGGTTAGCGATTTCTCTAAATGACAACCCCGCCTCCCGTAGACCAATAATTCGACCTTTTTCAAATTCACTCAGCTGGCGATAAATTCCGCGTACACGTGCTCTAGGCATTTTAACAACAACTAAACATCGACTTTGGATCTCCTCGAACAGCTGGTTTGTTGTAAAATTTGAAAAATTTGCAAAAAACAACTAAAATATGTAAGTAACAAAAAATGTTTACATGAAAAAAACCTTCACGACTTCCAAATTTTAATCATTTACTCCTTGCTATACTATAAATATGTTTTACCAAAAAAAATTAAAATTTAAACAGCTTCTTTTGGGTGTTGCAGTTTCTTTGTCAGTTATTATAAATCTAGAACTTGACTTTATGGTTTTGAAGGCTCTTACGAAATGTCAGCGATATCTGACGAATAGTTTCTGAGATACAGAATTGTTGTCACTAATATTTTCCATATTTCCTAGCTATTCGATCGTTTCAAAATTTTGCACAAGATTGAATTTAATTAAAATGGAAAAGTATAACGGGTAATTCCGCAGAAGGAGCCGAGATAATCATTCTGCCGACACGTGTTTCTGCTTGTTGGATTCTTCAGGACAGGGCAACCAAGCAACCAAGAAAAAGGTGGAAAGATAACTGAAAACAGGCGACACCACAACAGCAGCGAGCAACCAATTTGTGCCTTCAGCTACCTGTGCGATGCGACCTAAACCCGAGGATATGTAATAAGAAAATAGGATAACGCGGATAAGTTTATTAAAATGGAAAAGTATAACAGGTAATTCCGCAGAAGGAGCAGAGATAATCATTCTGCTGGTACCTGCCGACACGTGTTTCTGCTAGTTGGCTTCTTCAGGACAGGGCAACCAAAAAACCAAGAAAAAGGTGGAAAGATAACTGAAAACAGGCGACACCACAACAGCAGCGAGCAACCAATTTGTGCCTTCAGCTCTAGGACCTCCAATTCGGAGGTAAACTATGGCATCGGCACGAAGGAAGCATAAGCTACTTATGTTATACTTTTCCATTTTAATAAACATTTCCGCGTTATCCTATTTTCTTATTGAATTTAATTGTTTGAATATAAATTTTTTAACATTTCATTAATAGTTTATTTCAACCGTTCAGATAGAATATATACGGCATTCATTCCTTATCTCTAGTTTCGTGGTTCATCATACCCCTCGTTACTAGTGCGCAACCCATAAGACGCGAGTGTGCTTTATTAGTCACCTGATAATTTGTTTAGTTCATCAACATTAATTTACTTTCAGTCTAAATAAGAAATGTTTTGTCTTATGAATCCGTATTGATTTTCCACATTTAATATATCAATATGATATAGACATAATTTCGGTATAATTGTATTCAATACCGTGAATTTATCGTTTCAATTCTGTGTAACCAGAATTTTCTCTGGTCATACAATTGTGTACTGTCTGGTCTCGGTGATTTATTAAGTCTTCACGTTCTTAGGGCTGAAGGAAGATACTCTTTCTCTAAACGTTTCTGGTGAGATATCCTTACTCTGAATAGTTTGAAAAGTTTTGTTCTATTTGTTCTGAAATCTCATTACAGTTTGTGTATGAATATATACGTGAAGTTGACGTTTATGTATAAGGCTGAAAGCTTGTATAATATTGGTTCAGGCCCTGTGGACAGGAGCTTTCTGGCGCTCTAGTTCAAACGTACAAATTATATCTCCGAAAGTATTGGTTTCTCAGAGTTGGGAATTAAATCAATGTATTCTTATGAAAGAACTGCATAATAAAGGAAATTAAATTCAAATAATAGTTTTTTTATCAAGATTAAATGAGCAATCTGAGAATGAGAACTGCACCATGGAAGAAATCAAATTAAAATAGCTGAAATGAATTTGACTCCTTCTTATAGAACAGGATGAAATGTACGAGTATGGACACAGATCTTATAATAAAGGTTAGATAGAATAATTATAGCATCCTGTGAAAACATAGAAGTACGTACGTTTCATTATTGAAATTTAGAAAAATCATATTTCCGAAAGTATTAGCTTGTTGGAGTTGAAAATGATATCGATGGATTTTAATGATGAAACTGCATCTTAAATAAAAATTACAGACATTTGGGCAAATTGATAAGCACTCAGTTCCGAGGAACTAGAGCGCCAAAAAGTCCCGCCTTCTCTCGTTCCGAAACCGAAAACCCGACAGCGTAGACACACCGGCTATCGGGCTCCTCGTACGATCTTGTCGATCTTCGGTATTAGAATAAAACGTCGGTACTTACCTGGGATATATATTCTTAATTTTCACTTTTTGACATAAAATCGCCACATGGGGGTTTATTTGACGGTTTTTTACCCTTGTCTCTCTAAGTCGATTTTGACGTTTCTCGAACCAACTATTAGCAAGAGACAATGTCATATCTCAGGAAAATATGTTGACATTATGACAATTCATACATAGAATAATCATATAATTCTGTGAAAACGTAAAAATACGATTTTTTATTGAAATTTTGAAAAATCATATCTCCGAAAGTATTAGCTTGTTAAAGTTAAAATGATATCATTGGATTCTTATGATAAAACTGCTTATTGAAAATAATTAATTTGGAATTTGCTCTGTAAAATAAAAATTTTTTTTTTGTTACTCTGAAACCATCTGTCCGATTTTGCCCAATAACGAACATAGCCGAGATATTCATCTGCCAAACCTATTCTGAAAATTTCAACTCTCTAGCTCATTCTGTTCGAGACAGAATGCTTTTCGACCACGGATTCTTGATCAGTGAGTCGAACCAAATCGTTTGAGACCATTTTCAGCCAAAAATTCGAAAATTACAGACATTTGGGCAAATTGATAAGCACTCAGTTCCGAGGAACTAGAGCGCCAATAAAAGAGGGAATGTGGCAGGATCTTCGGCGCTCTTGTTCAATTGTTGACAAACCATATCTCCGAAAGTATTGGTTTCTCAGAGTTGGAAATGATATCAATGGATTCTTATGATGGAACTGCACCATAAAAAAATTCAAATAATAGTTTATTGATCAAAATTAAATGAGCAATCTGCAATGATTCAACCTCGTGGAATGGGTTGTTGCAACTTACACTCGGTGCATAGTTTTGACAACTCGAAATACCTAAGGAAAGTATCATCGAAATGTCTAGAGCAAGGCTGGAGACAATCATAGCAGATTCTCCATTTATACCTGATATTTGAATAGGTATAAGCTAACGAACAAATTATTTTAATAGTTCAAAATATAGGTAATAATAAAATACAATCCTCTTTTCATAATTTAATAGTTCATACCACTAACACATTCATTCTTTACTACGAACCTTAACTAAAGAAAAAATATTTGATACACAAATGTAAATCAATATTTCAACATTATGAAAATACTGTACCTATATAGGAACATGTCTCACTACTTAAGGAAGTAAAAGGTAATATTAACCTCGTTGGTCAATGAACAGTAATTTCTTTTGATGGTTCCATTATATTGTTCTTTTCTATTGCCTTCATGAATTACATCATTAAAATGGTCCAATTCTAAATCTCCTGAAACATCATACCCAATATTTTCAATTTGATATAGATGTCAGTTAAGGTTGTTCTACCAACTCCACAAAACATAACCGGATCCTTTAAAAGTGTTTCCTTTAAATAACAATTTCCTGGTACTTTTTGATCGTGGTATATGAAAGAATTTCTGGAATACTTTTCAATATATTTGACTCTCATTTGTATATTCAATACACATAGTTGCGCCCTTCATTTCAGTCGTACATGAAAGCATTATTTTACTAACTGTATTTGAAGAAGTAAAATGTGAGCACCCCTGTCTGACTAACAGGTCACAGAGAAATCTCTATGTACTCTATTCCGACCTCTAACAAATACCTACTCCAAGAATATCATGCTGCTTCAGACACATATTCAAATTTTCACACCATTCTAATACATTATCAAGAAAAGTCCCGTTCTACCCTTCAAGAAAAAATTACATGCCGTAGAATAAACTCAAGATTCGTTCCTTATAATTAACCCAGCAGTATATTCGCACGGATTCAAATAGAGGCGTCGTCTTTTCTTTCTCCCCCTGTAAAGACATAATTAAACAGCTTTTGAAGCCTTTATTCCGGCTTTATTTTTGAAGTCAATGGGCAACGGTTCTCGTGGGTCGATTTTGGCATCAAGTTTTATTGTTATGTCTAACCCTTTAGGAGTGACAAAGCGCATTCCTTCTCACCCTTGTGCTGGTGCGATATCATTCTGATAAACTTCCTCAATTGTAGATTTGTGATTTCATTGAACCTATATTGGATTCAACAAGATAGGAAACTCGGTAAGGACTAAAGTTCCAATAGTTCAGATATTGATCAAGGGGATTAAGAGAAATGATTATAAAAAATTAGTTCAAGCACTGACGTTAAGTCAGGAGCTTGTACGCGTATGTTCTATTGTCCATTGGACACTCTCAGTCGAATTTACCAAGGTACCAATACAAGAGAATGGACAAAAGAAGATGCGCTTAAGAACTCCTGACTTCACGTCAGTGCTTGAACCAATTTTTTTTTCGATATTTTTCTAAAATTTTCTAGGGGTACTGTTTCCACAAAATTTCACACAACTAGTTACCAAGCTTCAATACGATCGAGTCTAAATTTTTTGAGTTTTCGAGGAAATAATTTTCCAGGTGGGTATAACTCCGAAACCGTTGGGCCAAAAACGACCCTCAAACTACCCTCAAAATTGCAAGTCGCTATTTCCTTTCGTTCGAAAGTTATCGAGGCAACGGTCACTCATCCAGCTACTGAAATCACACAAGATGGCTCGGATCTCCAACAATGTAGATCCAATCCAATATTTTCTGATATACATATAGAATTTTTCTGAATGATTTTCAATGTTTTTTTAAAAATTTTCTAGTGATATGATCCTCACAAAATTTCGCGAGAATTTTTTCGTTGGCATTCTACAACTAATATCCATGTTTGAATTGGATCGGTTTTGTATTTTTTAAGTTATTGAGGAAATAACAACCAAATTTCAGATGGGTATAACTCTAATACCGTTTGACCAATAATGCCTATAAACAAACTCAAATGTTGCATTCAGATGGACAACCTAGCCTGAAAATTTAATGTCACTACCTATTTCCGATCTCAAGTTATCGTAACATAATCATATCTTTTAATAATTTTTTTTTAAATTCCTGCTGATACGATTCTCACAAAATTTTCCAAACGTTGTTAGGTTTGCATTCTACAACTACTCACTCAGTTTCAATTCGTTCGGATTTGTGATGGTTAAAAACAAAATGTTCACTCGGAAGCCATAAAATTCAAGTGTAGCCATAAAAACCTATTAATAAGTCAAAATTAATAAATAGGTCAAAAAGTAAAAATGTATGGATAAAAGTCACAACCAAATATTGAAGTAAAGATAAAATTATTTACAATTTGAAATAAATAAATAATATAAATAACATTTACATGAAATCAGAATAAAAATTGGTTCAACCCCGGCGGACAGAAACATTTTGGCGCTCTTGTTCGAACAGACAAATTATATCTCCGAAAGTATTGGTTTCTCAGAGTTGGGAATTATATCAATGGATTTTTATGATAGAAGTGCGTCATGAAAGGGATTCAATTTAAAAAATGTGTCGTTTAAAAAAAATATTTCAAAAATTATCATTTAAACGAGAGCGCCAAAAAGAGAGCAATCTACAATGCTTCAAAAATTGTCATTACATTTTTTTAACAAGATTAAATGAGCAATCTGCAATGATTCAACCTCGTGGATTGTGTTGTTGCAACTTACACTCGGTGCATAATTTTCACAACTCGAAATACCATCGAAATGTCTAGAGCCATGCTGGAGACAATCATAGCAGATTGTCTATTTATTCCTGATATTTGACTAGGAAGAGACTTACGAACAAATTATTTTAATAGTTCAACACATATTAACTAGCAACATTATGAAAATACTGTATATAGGAACATGTCTTACTACTTAAGGAAGTAAAATGTAATATTAACCTCAGTGGTCAACGAACAGTAATTTTTTATGATGATTCCATTATGTTCTTCTTTCCTATTGCCTTCATAAACTACATCATTAAAAAAATCTAAATCTTCTGAAACATCATCCCGAATTTATAGGTAAATTATTCAATATTCAACCAGTCAATATTAATTTCGGTTTCAAACTAGTCTTGTATATGTTCACAAATTCAAGAATCGGCCTACTTGTTTTCAAACTACGAATTGACGTGACTCTAATAGCTAGATAAGATGATATTTATGAACAGTGAACACAGACAGTGAATCCAAAGAACTACGAAATATTATTGAAAAATCATATCTCCGAAATTATTATCTTGTTGAAGTTGAGAATAATATCATTGGATTCTTATGATAAAAGTGCATCTTAAAAAAATTGAATATAAAAATTGTAATGTAAAAAAATTTTTTTTTTTCGTACTCCGAAACCATCTGGCTGATTTTGCCCAATAACGAACTCAACCGAGATATTTATCCCTCGAACCTACTCTGAAAATTTCCATTCCGTTCGAGAGTAATTGTAGAAACATTTTTTTTTAATTTTGAAAATTTTTTTTTGACACTTTGCGGTAACCTGGTCAATACAAAACTTCACATGCGTATAAAGGTCATGATTCTACAATTTGATGCTACATTTCAGATAGATCGCAAAATCGGTTTCGGAATATTCATAAAAAATGTGTTTTACTAAAATCGGGCTTAACTCCGAAACCGCTTGATGGATTTTGCCCGTTAACGAACGTGTCCGAGATATTTACGCTCCAAACCAACCTTGCAAATTTCAATCCTCTAACTCCTTTCGTTCGACAGTTATCGTGCCTACGGCCGGCCGGACAGAATCGATTTCGACCTCGGATTCTTGATCAGTGAGTCGAACCAAATCGTTTGAGACCATTTTCAGCCAAAAATTCGAAAATTACAGACATTTGGGCAAATTGATAAGCACTTAGTTCCTAGGAACTAGAGCGCCAAAAAGTCATTCTATCATACAAACAATTATTTTGAAGATTTTCGTTTAGTGTATGACGAAGGAGTCGAAATAGTTGTTTTATCGTTGATGTTGTTTCGTTATGGGTTGCTGGACAACATAGTTCGTTAGATTGCTACTGACAAATATCTTGTATCTCTAACGCAGAAGCAATTCACAAAATAATATTTTTTTTTATTTTATGGAGTTTGGGAGAGAAAAGCCAGACAGGAACCATTTAATCATTATTGTTTGTTAAGCAACATTGTTCTATAAGTGCAGAAGCAATTATTAATAAATATTTTTTGTATTTTATAGATAATTTTCAGAGTTTGGGAGAGAACACTCAGAAAGGAACAATTTAATTTCTAAATCAACAATTTCATTCGATATGGGATTTCTCTGATTTGTGAGAAAAACATTATTTTTTTTTGCATCAACTAGATGGACTGATCACCCATTTTGAACATTGATTTCATACTGTCCCCTAATAAAAATTGTAACTCTTGTTTCGCATCTATCAAAGACAGTTACATAACATTGCATGTTGCCTCAAACCGTTTCGGCATCTTGGCTCTGCTGGCATAGTATTGATCTCCTTTTCTGTCGTTGATGCACCCTCCGCTCGGCTTGTTGTGTCCTGCATACCAATTGCCTGCTATTTTTTCTTCCCTTCGCGACTCTCCCTGCGTCGTTGCCCCTTCTAAATAAAAAATACCTTCGCCTGATGCCGAGCTTAAGACTGAAAGGGCCAGCACAATTCCTTCTGATGCCTTTCCCAATATCTGGTATTGTTTCCGTAAACTCATTCATCAACAATGGGTTGCTGTGTTATTTGGATTTTCATTTGGGTGGTAACACTTCAGTTCTCTTTTATTGACAGGTTAATTTGAATTGATGTGACTAATAATTTTCTATTTCAATTAATTCGAATTGATGATATATCAAAATAATGCCCCTGATCTTGCTCTTCATTACGGTTTCACGAACTAATGATAGCAAATTTATATGAAATATGCTTCAATATGAGATAAGTCATACAAAGATGATTGCTATTTATATTCTAGGTCTAGTTCACTGTGGACTTATTATGAAGACTACAAAAATAACTATACTCTTGTCCAGTACAGCTTTTGTGGTCTGACATATGTTTCGGAAACAAAGTTTACATCTTCGAAGACGAAGCGTT
Organism: Halyzia sedecimguttata; assembly: GCA_937662695.2. Classification (NCBI taxonomy): domain Eukaryota; kingdom Metazoa; phylum Arthropoda; class Insecta; order Coleoptera; family Coccinellidae; genus Halyzia; species Halyzia sedecimguttata. Next base: position 97,855,085 of record OW569413.2, on the reverse strand, counting down.
ACTAAAGCATTCTATCAATTTGCGTATGGGTTAACATTAAACCCTTAGTCATAAATCATACAATGTTAACTGATAGCATGCTTTAGTAACGCTTCGTATTTGAAGATGGAAACTTTGTTTCCGAAACATATCAGACGACAAAAACTGTAATGGACAAGGGTGTAGTTACTTTTGTAGGATTGGTATTGATAGATAAAATCACGTAAGTAGATATACATTCAGTTGTCTGCAAAAACCTGAGCAACCAATTAAACCTTGTTTCAGCACGATCCAGCTTTCTTGACTTCTTACGGCGTGGGATATATATCGTCGAAACGGTAAGCCCAAAAACACCTTAAATACTTAACGATATCTTCATATCTTTCAATTTGAACAAAATCGCATCCAAATATAAATGTCACATTTGGCTTTTCAGTTATTGGGTGAAAATTAATTAATTTAAATTTAAAAAAAGGGGGAAAACCCTGTGGACAGGAGCTTTGGCGTGATCTATATCCAAATCTATAGGCAGAGCTGTCATCCATCCAGGTACTGAACTCGCTCAAATATGCTTACCTCCAGGAAAAAAATATACTTCCAAGAATTTAAATCCAATAGTAAAAACAAGCGTCCAAAAATAACTGATACACTTTTTGGTCGAGAATAGTATACATACATTCACTGTTGGTTCGAAAATGAACGGTGCTGTGTTTGCGGTGGCATAAGGTCCAATTCAAATACATTCATCCACTATTGGTTCGAAAATGAACATTGCTGTGTGGCATTTGGTCTCTATTCAAATAAATAATGTAACTGTTGGGTTAAAAACAAACAGTGGTGCGTTTGTGGTAGCATAAGGACTCATTCGAGTACATGCATTACATCACCATCACAGTTCATAAGTCTTACCGGCTAGATTTCTGCACTCCATTAAAGCCTTTATTGCTTTATTAGCCGAAATTTCAACATACACTTATTCCACAAAAGTTTACTATCTAGTGTTACTCCTGGATAATTAACTTCAGACTTCCATTCTATAATATCTCTGTTCAAAAAGAGTTATCTCACAGCTGGAAATTTCCTTTCCCTGTTGGACGGAAATCGGAGTTACTTTCGCATATTATTAAAGGATGCTTTGGTAGGAATATTCATTATTTACTTATTAATGGTTCCTTTCTGGGTTAATGGTTCCTTTCTGGGTTGTCTCTCCCAAACTCTGAAAAATATCTATATTAATACGGAAAATCTCAGAAAACTCATCACATCGCATAAGAAACTGGCAATCGGAATTACGCTGATTTGGAAATTAAGAGCTGTCAAAGCTTTGTGAAACCCTTGAAAAGATATCAATTTCGGTAAAAAAACTGCTCAAATGAGCTCGCTCTGAGCAAATACATGTATTTACCAAATCGTTGAAGTTTTCTTCGGATATTTTCACTTTGAAAATTCTTCTTTTGCATGGGAAAAATGTTTCTGGATATCTAACCATTTTCCAATCTTTGTGTGTAACTTGCGAAACTGATTCCTCATCCTATTACCAAGTTTTGTTACTTATTTCTCATCATTTTCATACTGGTGTGTATGTCAACATGTCCCTGTCATTTCAGAGAATCACATGAACTCGAACATAAAACGCTATGAAATATGACATCACAGAATACTAAGAATAAGCATCTATGCAAACACGTCATGATTACTTATATTCTTTCAAAAATCAAAAACTGATGATAATTTGTTTGGTTGGATGTGAAACCAGTGGACTAGTTCACCACGGTCTTTGGAATACTATATTGAAATTTTGGAAATATCTAATATATATATATATATACCTATATGCAATAAGAAAATAGGATAACGCGGATATGTTTATTAAAATGGAAATGTATAACGGGCAATTCCGCAAAAGGAGCAGAGATAATAATCCATTTTAATAAATATACCTATATGTATAATTATAAGGGAGTCATTCATCTCTGACGTAAATGCAAGCAAATATACGATGTACGATATATGTATATATATAATATCGGATCTATATAGATCCGATCGAGCTCAAATCTAGAACATTACTGTATAATAAGGTTTTGAAGGCTCTCGTAGAACGATATTTGATATTCAACGATAGTTTCTGAGATACAGCTTTTTTTTAAATTTTGCACCCATGCGATCCTCACAAAATTTTGCACAATTTGTCGCGTCGCTATTATTCTACTAATTACCGTGCATTGATTCGATCAGATTAGTATTTTTCGAGTTATTGGGAAAACAAAATTTCAAATGGCTACAATTCTGAAACCACTCGCCGGATTTTTCCCATTAACGAACATAGCCGGCGCATTTCGACTACAAAGCTACTCTAAAAATTTCAACTCTCTACCTCATTGCATTCGAACGTAATCGTGCTGACGTCCGGCTGAACAGAATCAATTCTGACATCGAACTATTGATAAGTAAGTCGAAACTAATCGTTTAAGACCACTCTCGGCCAAATATTCGAAAATTATAGACATTTGGACGAATTGATAGGCATTCTGTTCACAAAACAGTGCGCCAAAAAGTTTTTCATAAACATTTATGTACAACCCAAAGACTGACTTGGTATGTTATTTTAGTTAAAATAAATATATGTAGATACGTAACCGATATTTTACTTCCACTTTTGTTATATTAGAGGTTGAGAAATAGCTCAACATGAAATATTGGATCTCCGTTCAAAGTTTTTCAATTCCTAGGTCCGAATCACCATTGAATGTATTCAGGGATAATCAATAACCTGTCTCATTCGAAGAGGATAACACAAATCATCGTGATATATCTCTATCTGAAAATCGACATTACTCATAGAGCGGGGATGAAAATATTCACCCCAGCAGCGGAAGTGACGCCTCATATCATCCCGAAGAACTTCCACCAGTCCCTTTATTAATCTGCCATTAAGAGAAATAATTTATCACCGCATTGACAACTAGAACGGTACGATAAAGAAGTAGCGGAAACTGAAGGGTTGCAGTAGCAAAACGCCTCTGACTCGTGGCAGTCATTCATTAAGCCATCCGATAGCGAAGGGGTTGCTTACAATTCTGACGTCGTGTGCTCTAATCAGAATGATAATAATAATATTATGTTTATTTGCAGAAGGTCATAGACATATAGAAATCCAAATAAAGGTACAAAAACTTAAGAAATCAGGATAACGCATGAGGAGTAAGGGTGTTCCAGATCTTAACCAATAAATTTTAACCATGTATTCTACGTCAAAAATAAGCCCTAGTTTGTCATATAAACCTATGTCGAGAATTGCTGCCTCTTTGAGATACACGGTGTCAAAATTATTAAAAAAAAAAATTATTTTTTCTTTTCCTTCGAACATCTTCATTAAATTCGTATTTGAGTGTGACTGTTAACGCTTATTTTTTTGTAGTTACACGTTTCGTTTACAAAGATTGTCTTATTATTATTATGATCCATATTGAATTTAGCGATTTCGCCTCATGCATGAGAATGTGTTTAATTTTTGGCGCTCTTGTTCCTCGGAACAGAGTGCTTATCAATTTGCCGAAATTTCTGTAATTTTCGAATTTTTGGCTGAAAATGGTCTTAAACGATTTGGTTCGACTCACTGATCAAGAATCCGAGGTCGAAATCGATTCTGGAGCGTGAATATCTCGGACGAGTTCGTAAATGGTCGAAATCTATCATGCGGTCTCGGAGTTATGGCCGTTTTTAGTAAAAATAATTTTTATGAATATTTCCGAAACCGATTACTCGATCTATCTGAAATTTAGCACCAAATTTTAGAATCATGACCTTTATACGCATGTGAAGTTTTGTATTGATCAGGTTACCGTAAAGTGTAAAAAAAAGATTTTCAAATGTTGTTTCTACAATAACTCTCGAACTGAATCAGCTAGGCAGTTGAAATTCTTAGAGTAGTTTAGGGAGATGTATATCTCGGTTAAGTTCGTTATTTGGCAAAATAGGCCAGATGTTTTCGGAGCACCGAAAAAAAATTTTTTTTTAAGTCACAAAATTCAAATTAATTTTTTTTTTAAGATGCAGTTTCACCATAAAAATTCATTGATATCATTTTCAATTCCAACAAGCTAATACTTTCGGAGATATGATTTTTCGAAATTTCAATAATGAATCGTACTTCTATGTTTTCACAGAATGCTATAAGTATTCTATCTATGATTTATTATATGATCTGTGTTCATACTCGTACTTGTCATCCTGTTCTATCAGAGAAAGACAAATTCATTTCAGCTATTTTAATTTGATTTCTTCCATGGTGCAGTTCTCATTCTCATGATTGCTCATTTAATCATGATAAATAAACTATTATTTGAATTGAATTTCCTTTATGATGCAGTTTTATCATATGAATACATTGATATAATTCCCAACTCTGAGAAACCAATACTTTCGGAGATATAATTTGTATGTTTGAACTAGAGCGTCAGAAAGCTCCTGTCCACAGGGCTTGAACCCATTTTTTTATAAATGCATAATACTTCTAAGGATATCCCATTGTTCATTTTAGTCAAAAATTCTGAAAATTCTTGGAATGGCTCCAAATTTCACACGTCATAAAAACAATACCATCTAATCATTTTCCCTCGATTTCAACCCAATCGGAACATTTTTTTCTGATTTACAGCAGTTTGAATAAATGCATAATACTTCTAGGATATCCCCGAGGATATCCCATTGTTCATTTTGGTCATAAAATTTGAAGGTTCTTGGAATGACTTCTAATTTCTCACATCGGAAGAACAATAGCATCTCATCATCTTCCCTCGATTTCAACCCAATCTGACCATTTTTACCTGATTTCAAGCCGTTTGAATAAATGCACAAAACTTCTAAGGATATCCCCCTGTCCATCTTCCTCTAAATTTGGAAATAATTCCAAATTATGAGGACGGGTTCACATGGAGTCATGTACTAATCGAAACTCGACCACTTGATGCACTTGATGATTTAGATCAATTGAATACGGAGTATTCTTCTGATTTTATCTTTAGTTGATATATTTGAATATTGTGATATTATCTGAATTAAATTATTAAAAATATAAAAATAAACTCGCAAAAAATATTTTAAAACATATGGATGTCTGGTGTGTTCTCCTAGTACCTACTCGTCTACAGTGAATATTGTAAGTCGTTGTAATTGATAATCGTATCTGAAGTTATTGAAAGGTTTTTTCTGGGTTTTCTCTCCCAAACTCTGAAAACTATCTATAAAATAAAAATTAATTATTTTGTGATTTGCTTCTGCGTAAGAAACACAGGATATTTGTCAGAAGCAATAAATTGAACAATGTTGCCTAACAAACAACGAAACAACATCAACGAAGAAACAACTATATCGTAACGTTTCGGAGTCTATATCAGACTCCTTCGTCAGACGCTCAATGAAAATCGATAGAATTATTTTGTTGATAGTTATTTTGTGAAATTCAAAATTATAAGGTGACAATTCTTGAATTTCACCAAATAACTATCAACAAAATAATTCTAACGATTTTCATTGAGCGTCTGACGAAGGAGTCTGATATAGACTCCGAAACGTTACGATATAGTTGTTTCTTCGTTGATGTTGTTTCGTTGTTGTTTGTTAGGCAACATTGTTCAATTGATTGCTTCTGACAAATATCCTGTGTTTCTTACGCAGAAGCAAATCACAAAATAATTAATTTCTATTTTATAGATATTTTTCAGAGTTTGGGAGAGAAAACCCAGAAAAAACCTTTCAATAATGAGTATACCTCCCACAGTATCCTTTAATGATTACGTATCTGAATTTAATCCGAATTTGTTTTTCAACTTTTATTTATCTACTGTCAAGAACTAATCTGAAAATGTCTCCAGAGTTTATCGGCATTATCAAACTCAAATGTCGCAATTGTCGCAATCTATTTCGGTTCTCAAGTTATCGTGAGATAAATAATATTATTTATTTATTTTTTTTTATTTTCTAATGATACGATCCTCATAAAATATCACATACTACTTTATGTCGATATTCTACAAGTAGTTACCCAGTTTAAATTCGATCAAATCTGTATTGGCTGAAAACAAAAAATAGAGATCTACAATTTAAAAAATATCGATGACGTCACTGCTGGGTGACAGGAAATGGTGGACAATAAGATTCACTGGAAAATGTTCCCTTAAAAATAAATAGATTTGACTAAATATATCTAACCAGTTTTCGCTATTCTTGAAACAGGAGAAAATAAATCCATAATTCCATACTTTTGACGACCACTTTATATAAATGTCAAATCGCAATAGTTCAATGTACGTATTTCTCTTCGGTAGTAGAGGAAACATTCGCGTCTAATGAAAGAGTGTTATTAGACCAGTCCAGCACTGGCCTTTGAATATAGTAAAAAGTGAAAGAAATAGAGTGGAGAGTTTGACAAAAATGAAAGGAAAAATAATTGGAAGGGGGGGAGTTTTTATGGGTAAAACCGGCTTATCTCGATTTCCGGTAAAACTACGGAAAAAAGTTCTTAACAGTTATGGTAAATTCGTTAAGGAGTGTCCAATACAGGAGAATGGACAATATAACATACGCGCAAAAGTTCCTGACTTCACGTCAGTGCTTGAACCAATTTTTTTAATACTTCAGGAAGAAGAGATTTCAGAGAACAAAAAGCCCAACCACTTTTTGAAAATTAGGCTGTATTTTCGATATTGAGTCAGAATAAGTTGAAAAAAATAATATTTCGAATCAAAAAAAATAGCAGGGTATTTGGGATCTAAAGAAGTAAGTTTTCCACAAATTTAGTGAAAACGAAATTTATTCGTAAAAGAAAAATTGGTTCAAGCACTGACGTGAAGTCAGAAGTTTTTGCGCGCATGTTCTATTGTCCATTCTCCTGTATTGGACTCACTTAATCGAATTTACCATGGTGAATTCTATTGTCTATTCTCCTGTATTGGACACTCTTAATTGAATTCGCCATGTGAATTCGATTAAGAGTGTCCAATACAGGAGAACAGATAATAGAATTCACCATGGTAAATTCGATTAAGAGTGTCCAATACAGGAGAATGGAAAATAGAACAAACGCGCAAAAGCTTCCGACTTCACGTCAGTGCTTGAACCAATTTTTCTTTTACAAATAAATTTTGTTTTCACTAAATTTGTTGGAAACTTACTTCTTTAGATCCCAACTACCCTGGTATTTTTTTTGATTCGAAATATTAATTTTTGGCGCTCTAGTTCCTCGGAACTGAGTGCTTATCAATTTGCCCAAATGTCTGTAATTTTCGAACGGAATGAGCTAGAGAGTTGAAATTTTCAGAGTAGGTTTGAGGGATGAACATCTCAGCTAAGTTCGTTACTGGGCAAAATCGAACAGAAGGTTTCGGAGTAATAAAAAAAAAATTTTTGTAATACAAAACAAATTCCAAATAAATTTTTTTTAATAAGCAGTTTTATCATAAGAATCCATTCATTTCATTTTTAACTCTAACAAGCCAATACTTTCGGAGATATGATTTTTCAAAATTTCAATGTAAATCGTATTTCACAGATTGATATATAATTATTCTATGTATGAATTCTCATAATGTCAACTTGACAGAAGGGAATATTATAACTTCAAAAATATTGGGGTTGAAATACTCGTATTTTAGCGATGCAACGGGGACCTCATTCTCAGAAAAGTCTTACATTTCGGAACGGAACATGAAGTTAGTAAGAGATCTGAGAGTAGTGAGACTGCTTTTCATCCATAGACATAGATATAACTCTCGAACGGAATGAGGTAGGTAGTTGAAATTTTCAGAGTAGATTAGGGAGATGAATATCTCGGTTAAGTTCGATATTGGGCAAAATTGGCCAGATTTAATTTGATTTCTTCCATGGTGCAGTTCTCATTCTCATGATTGCTCATTTAATCTTGATAAATAAACTATTATTTGAATTGAATTTCCTTTATGATGCGGTTATATCATATGAATACATCGATATAATTCCCAACTCTGAGAAACCAATACTTCCGGAGATATAATTTGTCTGTTTGAACTAGAGCGCCAGAAAGCTCCTGTCCACAGGGCTTGAACCCATTTTTTTTCAACTTATTCTGACTCAATATCGAAAATACAGCCTAATTTTCAAAAAGTGGTTGGGCTTTTTGTTCTCTGAAATCTCTTCTTTCTGATGTATTAAAAAATTGGTTCAAGCACTGACGTGAAGTCAGGAGCTTTTGCGCGTATGTTATATTGTCCATTCTCCTGTATTGGACACTCCTTATCGAATTTACCATAACTGCTAAGAACTTTTTTACGTAGTTTTGCCGGAAACCGAGAACCAAAAATTTACCAAGGTAAATTCGATTAAGTGTCCAATACAGGAGAACAGACAATAGAATTCACCATGGTAAATTCGATTAAGAGTGTCCAATGCAGGAGAATGGACAATAGAACAAACGCGCAAAAGCTTCTGACTTCACGTCAGAGCTTGAACCAATTTTTTTTTCGTAATATTTTGAAAATTTTCTACTGGTACGGTCCTCACAAAATTTTACACACATCTTCATGCCTATATTCTACAACATGTTACAAAGCTTCAATTCGATCGAGTCTATATTTTAGGAGTTATCGAGGAAATAATATTCCAGATGGTTATAACTCCGAACCCGTTGGGCCGATTATGGCCAACAGCGAACTTAACTCTCCCATTTAGATGTGCAACCTATCCTGAAAACTGCAAGTCTCGATCTCCTTTCGTTCGAGAGTTGTCGAGGCAACGCTCACCCATCCAGCTACTGAACTCACACAAGGCTGCTCGGATCTCCAACAATATAGATCCGATCATGTTCAAACTTGGAACTTGGTAGTAGAGTTAGGTTCTGAAGGCTCTCGCAAAATTTCAGTGATATCGGACGAATATTTCCTGATATTTAGAATTTTTTCGATCATTTTCTATGATTTTTAAAAAAAATTCTAGTTATACGATCCTCACACAATTTTGCAAGAATTTTCGCGTTGCCATTCTACAACTAATAACCATGTTTGAATTGGATCGGTTTGTTGTGTATTTATTGTGTTGTAGTGTGTAGTTATTGAGGAAATAACAACCAAATTTCAGATAGGTATAACTCCTAAACCGTTTTGCCGATTATGTCTATCAACAAATTCAATTGGCGCATTCAGATTCTCAACCTAACCTAAAAATTTCAAGTCGCTATCTCTTTCCGTTCTTAGGTTATCGTGACGTAAATAATATTTTTTAATAACTTTTTAAAAATTTTATAGCGATACGATGTTCACAAAATTTCACAAACGTCTTTAGGTTCATATTCTACAACTACTCACCAAGATCCAATTTGATCGGATCATTATTGGTTTGTAGACAAAATTATTACTCGGAAACCATTTGGCCGATTTTGCCCATTAACAAACTTGTCCGTCCTATTGGGATGCGCCACCTGCCCTGAAAATTTAAAGTTGCTATCTCTTTCCGATGTTCCCCAGAACATACGCGCAATAAATAACCAAAAACTTGGATATTTGAATTGTTCACATAAATTTTGAGGTTATTCGGACTCACCTACGTGTGCCAAACCGTGTTAGTGTTTTTCGTCGTATTTCATTTCAAATCTCAAAATCAAATTTGATAACGCTAAATCTCATGCCACTTCGTCACTGCCCCAATAATATCATACTTTAATAATATTCAATTCAGCTTCAAACTTTTTGAATATTTTGCCGATTATGATTCACCAATGAAGACTTGTAATTTCCCTCAATAGCAGCCAGCCTAAGCAGAAACGATTTATTGCTTCGCTGACATGCGAAACGAGCAGATAAAGAAGTGTCCCGGCGAAAGGGGTTGCAGTTGCAAAATGCCTTCGGCCTGTGGCAGTCATTCATTGGGGTATTCAAAGGGTTAGACCCTGCTGAATTCCAGCCTACATCGCTTAATTACGAACGAAATGAACTACCACATAAATAACTAAATTATCATCGACTTCTCGACTGCGATACTATACTCCATCCCTACTTTCCCTCTTCGGCAAGGGAGGCCGAAATGGCAGTGGAATTGTCGAATTGGATTCCTGCAAAAGATTTTACTTAAAAATACTCAAAATTGCGAGTATAAATAGGCACTTTTAGTCCGTATGATGTATACTATTTGTTCTCCAACCAAGTCAAAATTAAAATAAATTTAGTTATATTCAAAAATCGTTAATAATTTGGTAATAAATTTGAACACCTATTAATTATAACAGCCATAGCAAGTCGGTAGTCATGGATATCTGGTATTGTTGGTAAATATTGATTGTCAAGTAGACGTACTAATCATATAATTTTTGTAGTAGTTTTTACGCTACTTCAAAATGAATCCGGTATTTTTGTATTTAGTGATTATAAATAGGTATATAATTGTGTATTATAGGGAATTTCAGGTTCATAATAATTCATTTCATAGCTCCATTCCCTATCGAACAGCTGGAAAGAAATTTTCAAATATTGGATCAGAACCAAATAGCATAATAATAAATTATCAAAGGACCAACGGCAATGTAATAAAATGAAGCCATAAAATGTGAAACTTAATACTGTAGGAAGCCGACGCAATTAAATTGAAGATAAGGGATAACCTAAGCCGCTCACGCGATGAGAACTGAGTGGAATACCGAATGATCAATATCTCGAATGATCATTCGATTATTGAAATCTCGAGAACCTATATATCGATTATTGTAATCATTCGATTATGCCCAACTCTAATTTTAGCCAAACTTCAACTCCTCCTTTAGGTGCCAAAAAACCCTAATTCTTCTATTCGAATAATTAATTCATAAGAAAAACTGTTCCCGCTCTTTTATGACATTATATTGAAGGTCCATACAATGCATCAAACAGGCCTCAAATAATCACAAAACATTTTGTCAGACTGGCTCGAGTACAATGCAGTGAGCAAAATACCATAATCGAAAATCATCCAGCATCGAGATACCAAGCCTTTGATGCAGGATGACATTTCATTTCGCCTACCATTGCTCGATGGCATCCTAGTACAAGGCACGTGCACTGTGTGGGCAAGAATTGTAATCAATCAGGAGACGCCTCTGTGCTTTTGTGTTCTGCGCCATTTATTAACATATCATTGCCTTTGATACTATTTTCATTCATTGAATTTCTGCCCGTTCATTGAAAGCGGAGAATCGAAGAACTCGGAAGATCTAGGAGTGTCATGGTAATCATAAACAAATGTGATCTCAGTTAAATCTCCAATTTTCTGGAGGATTTTAATACATAACTCTGTGCTTGGTAAGGCCAAAATTCTCTATCAACTTGTATCATTCAGTAGGTTTGTTATTTTCGAAATGAAAATTTGATAATATTACGTCTTTATATATTGGTTCACTTTGTTTAGAATTTTCTTAATTAATTATAATCCTTTGAAATAATAAGTAATCATTAAAGGATACTGTGGGAGGTGTATACATTATCAAATGGTTTCTTTCTGGGTTTTCTCTCCCAAACTCTGAAAAATATCTATAAAATAAAAAAAAATAATTATTCTGTGATTTGCTTCTGCGTAAGAAACACAAGATATTTGTCAGAAGAAATCAATCGAACAATGTCGCCTAACAAACAACAACGAAACAACATCAACGAATATATAGTTGTTTCATCGTTTATGTTTTTGAAGAGGAAATTAAATGTGAAATAAAATTGTTTCAAGCACTGACGTGAAGTCAGGATCTTATGAGCATATGTTCTATTGTCCACTCTCCTGTATTGGACTCTCTCAAGAGAAAAGCTCCTGACTTCACGTCAGTGCTTGAACCAAGTTTGTTTTTTCCCTAATTTCTTTAATTTTCTTTGAAATTTTCTAGGGCTGCCTACGGTTCTTACAAAATTTTAAACACTTCTTGATATCGATATTCCACAACTAGTTACCAAGCTTCACTTCGATCGGGTCTATATTTTTAAAGTTATCGAGGAAATAATATTCCAGGTGGGTATAACTCTGAAACCATTGGACCGATTTGACTTAATGAACATAACTGTCCCATTTGGATACGCAACATGAACACCCTGGACATTGTAAGTTCCTATTGCCTTTCGTTCGAAAGTTATCGAGGCAATGGTCACCCATCCATCTACTGAACTTACACAAGGCTGCTCGAATCTCCAACAATATATATCCGATCGTCTGCAAACTTGGAACTTTGCGGAAGAGTTGGGTTTTGAAGGCTCTCGCAAAAGTTCAGCGATGTCAAACGGATAGTTACTGATATATAGATTTTTTCTCAATAATTTTTTGAAAATTTTTCAGCATTACGATCTTCACGAAATCTTGCAAGAATTTTCACGTTGGCATTCTACAACTAATAACCGTGCTTGAATTTAATGGGTTTTGTATCTTTCGAGATATTGAGGGAATAACAACAAAATTACAGATGGGTATAACTCCAAAACCGTTAGACCGATTATGCCTATAAACAAACTCAAATATTGCATTCAGATACACAACTTAACCTGAAAATTTCAAGTCGCTATCCCTTTTCGTTCTCAGGTTATCGTGACATAAATAATATTTTTTAATAATTTTTAAAAAAATTTCTATACGATTCTCACAAAATTTCACAAACGTCCTTAGGTTTGTATTCTACAACTACTCACCGCGTTTCAATTTGATCGGATCAGTATTGGTTGAAAACAAATTAATTACTCGGAAACCATTGTGCCGATTATGCCCATTAACGAACGTGTCCGTCTTATTGGGACGCGCCACCTACCCTGAAATTTTCAAGGCGCCAATCGTTTGAAACCATTTTCGGCAAAAAATTCGAAAATTACAGCCATTTGGACAAAATGATAACGCGACGTTCCCCAGAACATACGCGCAAAAATGTGGGTTGGCACTCAAAATGAGGAAGTGGATAGCTATTTCCAGTACAACCGGAAGTGGTAGAAAACTGGTAATATTTAAAAAAAGTAGTTTATGTTCCAGAACCTCCGTGTTTGAATTTTTATGAGGGAATCATTTTTACTTTTCCATATTAGGTTAATTGTCCCTTTAAAAGAATCACCTTGTATTGTAGGTTCTGTTCTCTGAAGAGATTACTTCGTCTAGGTATTTCAGTACGAAAACGATTTGTCATTGATATCATCAGATACGCTTCTTTGATGTGATAGACAGTTTCTCGTTTTCAAGGTTCATTCGGTTAGAAATTCATTTGGAAGAAATCATCAACCAGTTCGATAAAATTTATCGACTTGATTGACAAGTATAGGTTAATTAGCGTTAGTTTCAGAATAGCTGCAAAGCCGTGAAGTATACAGAATGGTAAGTGCGTTGAGATATTTCGAAAATTCAATTTTCAATTCGAATGCTGCCAAAAACTTAATGGATAATGTCGTTAATGGTTGTCTGAGGAAAAGTTCGGTGCGTGTGATGGATGTGGGATGTGGCAGTGGAAGAGTTCTGTTGAATGACGTGGTTCCCATGTTACCAAAAGATTTTTCGGAAGTAGTTGGCGTCGACAAATATCCATCAATGGTTGAACATTGCAGGAAACTGAACACGGATCCGAGAATTTCTTTCGAACAATTAGATATAACCACGACAGAACTACCAAATAATATGTTAAATAGATTCGATCTAATCACTTCTTTCTTCTGTCTACATTATGCAATTGATTATAAGTAAGTTGAGAAAGGATTCACCCATGTTTCTATTCTAGTTAATTTTCCCAAACAGGTTCATACATTCATTTATTCTATTCGATCAACATCATTCATTCGAGATTGAAAATCATATATGTACTTTCTTTCTAGTCATGGAAATGAGGCATGCAAATCTTATTGATGCTAAACCATCTTCAAACTTATCATATTACTGTTTGGTTATGACGTTTTTTTTTTAAATATATAAAAGTTATTCCGAAATGGCTTTGTTTTTTGTTTATAATAATTATTGATTCATTGCATTGTTACGAAGTTCAGGATTTACTTCAATAGTATTATGTTTATATTTAGCAAAACTTTTTGATTCATATTATATTCTGATTCATGTGGACTTAATTATTAATCATCAGAAATATAGTTCCGATTAATAGACATCGTGTCCCGGCACTACGCGACTCTTTCACAGGTGTAAACAAAGTATGTAAAGACGAGTCAGGAATGCTTTAATTTTTTTTGTATTGCGTCACCCTGCGAAGTAATGTGCCTAAAATGTTACTCCGAAAATTCAGTTTTTTCTTGATAACTTCCGAACGACTCAACCGATTCTGATAATTTTTCGAATTTGGATCAATAAAAATATCAGTAATGATTTGTTTCTAACTCCTCCAAAAAAAAGTATACCAGTGCAACGTTGAAAAAATTAAGTCACGTAGTGCCAGGACATTCTTGTTGCACAATATCAGTATATAAGTTTTTATACAGGGTTTAATATATACTGATATTGCGCAAAAAGAATGACTAAATAGACAGACATATGACGATCTAACACAACTTAACTCAGTCCAAAGCAGATGATACAGAGTGTCAAAAATTCAATATGGTTTTAATGTTTAGTAAATATTTTTTTCAATGGATGGTGTATTGACGCAATATTAAGAAATCATGGGTATAATTTTGAAATATGCTCCCATTTTTGGCGCTCTAGTTCCTCGGAACAGAGTGCTTATAAATTGGCTCAAATGTCTGTAATTTTCGAATATTTGACTGAAAATGGTCTCAAACGATTTGGTTCGACTCACTGATCAAGAATCCGAGGTCGAAATCGATTCTGTCCAGCCGGTCCGGCCGGTCCGGCCAGCCGGCCGTATGCACGATAACTCTCGAACGAAAGAAGTTAAAGGATTGAAATTTGCAAGGTGGGTTTGGAGCGTAAATATCTTGGACAAGTTCGTTAATGGACGAAAGCCATAAAGTGGTTTCGGAGTTATTGCCAATTTTAGTAAAAACATCTTTTATGAATACCTATTTCCGAAACCGATCACTCGATCTATCTGAAATTTAGCATCCAATTGTAGAACCTTGTATGACCTTCATACGCATGTGAAGTTTTGTATTGACCAGGTTACCGCAAACTGTAAAAAAAATTTTTGAAAATTTTCAAAATTTTTTCTACAATAACTCTCGAACGGAATGATCTAGGCAGTTGAAATTTTCAGAGTAGGTTAGGGAGATGAATATCTCAGTTAAGTAAGTTATTGGGCAAAATAGGCCAGATGGTGTCGGAATACATTGATATAATTCCCAACTCTGAGAAACCAATACTTTCGAAGATATAATTTGTCCGTTTGAGCAAGAGCGCCAGAAAGCTCCTGTCCACAGGGCTTGAATCAATTTTTATAATTTAATATTTAATAGTTCATACCACTAACACATTATTTTCTGTATTATGAACCTCAACTCAAGAAAAAATGTTTGATACACAAATGTAGATCCATATTTCATTATTTTTTTGCTAGCAACATTATGAAAACACTGTATATAGGAACATGTCTCACTACTTAAGGAAGTAAAAGGTAATATTAACCTCAGTGGTCAACGAACACTAATTTCTTTTGATGATTCCATTATGTTCTTCTTTCCTATTGCCTCCATAAACTACATCAATACAGTCTTGTATATATTCACAAATTCAAGAATCGAATACTTGCTTTCCCAGAGAAAATATTTTCAAACTACGAATTGACAATCTGTAATAGCTAGAAAAGATGACATTCATGAATAGTGAAGACAGACAGATTCTGTGTTCACTAGAACTTACGATGTATTATTGAAACGTTGAAACATCATATCTCCGAAAGTATTAGCTTGTTAGAGTTGAAAATGGTAACAATGGATGATAAACCTGCATCTTAAAAAGATTTGAATTCAAAAGTTGTAATGTAAAAAAACATAATTTTTTTCGTTACTCCGAAACTATTAGACCGATTATGCCCAATAACGAACTTAACCGACTCTGAAAATTTCAACTGTCTAGCTCATTCCGTTCGAGAGGTATCGTGTTAACGGCCGGACGGACGGCCGGACAGAATCGATTTCGACCACGGATTCTTGATCAGTGAGTCAAACCAAATCGTTCAAGACCATTTTCAGCCAAAAATTTGAAAATTACAGACATTTGGGCAAATTGATAAGCACTCTGTTCCGAGGAACAAGAGCGCCAAAAATTCAGTTGATTTACTGCAACTGCAAAGAATATTTTTTTGTATCCCTATTCGTAACAAAGTTAAAGAGGGGGTCAAATTATAGTGGGAAACCCAGTACAACAAAAAACAAAATCATGAATACAATTTTATTTTCACAAGAATATGGCTGTATATTGTAAACAGACTCAGATAATCAGTTAGTGAGAGATGAGGAAATAAATAAATATACAGGATGATATATAAAACCAAACA
Organism: Halyzia sedecimguttata; assembly: GCA_937662695.2. Lineage (NCBI taxonomy): Eukaryota > Metazoa > Arthropoda > Insecta > Coleoptera > Coccinellidae > Halyzia > Halyzia sedecimguttata. The sequence continues at coordinate 97,838,701 of OW569413.2, read as the reverse complement.
TATTTGATGCTCCATAGCTTTCTGACTCAAAAATAATTTCATATAAGAGTTCAACACTTTTAACAAATCTCTTTTATTTCCCGTAATCAATTACGGTTACTATGGAATATTATCACACTTATCAGAGAAACCTTATCTATAATTTGAATATTTTTTTTAGCCAAGCAATACAAAATATCCAGAGGATGCTGAAACCCGATGGGGAGTTGATTTACGTTCACCCTCACATTTTGAATCCACTTTACGATTGTTACAGAGAATTATGTAAAATTGATCGTTGGAAACCTTTTCTACAGGAGTTTGAAAGTTATACGGCATACTTTTCTCGGTCAGATCGCGAAAGTGAATTGGAAGATATATATCGAAGAAATGGCTTGAAATTACTGAAATATTCATTCGCCGGTATCAAATTGAAATGTATTCCAAGGAAATTCAACGGTAAGTTATAACTATTCAATCGGGTTGTTTCTTCTTTATTTCTGGGGACACTGACTCGATTGTTAGGTGAGTCATCCCTATAATATATATATATATATTCTTTTAAACTTGAGCATTACAATTTGTTTTTTATCTAACAATAAAGCATGTGTATGAAAAAAGTGTTAGCAGAGGTTAGTGTAACGGGGTACCATATCATTTGATATATGATACTAGAGCTTAGGGAAAAAACCTCAGCAAAAAAAAACCCTATCTCCCCGTTAGTGCTGTGATTTATGAAAATTGAAATTGTTAACAAAATATGCTGAAATATTAAATATTGAAGGGCATCTTTTTCTTTATTATCGCTTCTTCCTTCAACAAGCAGAGAAGATTCTCCAAGGTACCCGAAACCCAATCTGAAAAAGAAAAAGACTACGGGAGAAAACGAACAAATTAAAAATGGAATATTCTATAATTCATTAAATAGATTTGAAACTCGCTACCCATTCTAAAAAAGATTCAGAAACATTATGAATAGCCCTAAAACCATCATTGAATCTATATATGCGACAATTATTAACTAAATGATCTATGGTTTTCTCTGCTTCCCCGCATTCACAACTAGGACTCTCAACTGAATTCCACCTGAAAAGCATGATGTTGCAACGACCATGACCGGTTCTTAGACGATTCAGAATAGACCATATTCTCCTTGGAAGATCAAACCCCGGAACTCTATTTGAAGGATCAGAAATTAAATCTTTGTTGAATAAATTGCAAGAAATCCATTCAGACCGCCAAACTTCCTTGTCACTTTTATTCGAATTAAGAAAACAGTTGGACCATAAAGGGTTTCGTGACTTCAATCTGGGAATCTTATTGTCTGGAATGTAGGAGATAATCGGAAATGAATTCGGAAGAAATGAAATTTATTCCAAGAATTTGAAACAGCAGTCTGCCTGCGAATGTGGGGCGGGACAATGTTTGAAAGAACTGGCAACCAATGAATAGGTGTAGATCTAATTGTTCCAGTGATGATTCGCATAGATGAATTCAACTGTGAATCAATTTTTTGAGTATGTGCATTATTAAACCAGGCAGGGCAACAATATTCAGCGGCAGAAAAAACCAAGGCTAAGGCTGTCGTTCGAAGAGTAGCTGCATCAGCACCCCATGAAGTACCAGCTAATTTCTGCAGAATATTATTTCTCGTTTTCAACTTCAGACGCAAGTCATCCAAATGAGCTTTGAAATTCAAAGATGAATCTAGTTTCACTCCTAGATATTTAGGATAAAAATTATGTCTCAAGAAATAATCACCGAAAGTTACACTCAATGTTCTATATTTTTGGTGATTGTTCAAATGAAAGCAAGAAACCTCAGTTTTTTTCGGATTCGGACACAAACGCCACTGAAATAGGTACTTCTTCAGAATATCTAAATCTGCAGATAGATTATTTTCTATACTTTCGAAATCAGAATGACGAAATGCAAGGGCAATGTCATCAGCGTATATGAATTTCTCAGACGAAGTAGCAGGAATATCACACAGATATAAATTGAAAAGAAGAGGTGCTAAAACTGAACCTTGTGGGAGACCATTATTCAAATTCTTGAATTTACTACTATTATTATCAATAAAAACACGAAACCTTCTATCCGAGAGCATATTTTCGAGTAAACGAACCATTTTGCCACACTTTAAATGAGTATAAAGTTAAAAAATCAAACCATCTTTCCATACCGTGTCATATGCTGCCGACAAATCCACAAATGCTGTTCCTGTTTTCATTTTACTATTGAAACCTGTTTCGATATAAGTAGTTAGACTAAGAACCTGATCACAACAATTTCTATTTTTCCTGAAGCCCCCCTGGCAATTCTGTAGAACGTCTTCTACAGACGATTCAATCCTAAAAAGAATCAATCTTTCTAAAATTTTAAAAGGAACACTCAACAGACTAATGGGTCGATAACTGCTAGGATCAGAAGAATCCTTTCCACGTTTTAAAATTCCTATGACTTTTGCTTTGCGGAATTCTTTTGGAATATTTCCTGTATAATACTGGGAGTATAAGAATAGTTTCTAAAAAATTTAGGGGGTGATTCCTTTTCAAAAAATAGGGTGGATCTTCCATTCAAACTTTTTTTTTGAGCCCCTCCCCTGCTTAGTTATAGCCCCCTAAGGAAGACGCCCGAAATGCAGTTTTAAATATTTTTCTGAAAAATAAAGAACTGACAAGAATGAAATCAAGTAGATATTTTATGCGGGCGAGAAGGCATTAAAACAATTTTTAGGTGGTGTGCTTCTATGATTTAAAGAGATAGAAAAAGCCACCCCTAAACATTTTTTCAAAAGAAACTTATTTCCGTATACATATTTTAGAATAAAAAAATTAATTATAGATAGCTTGTTTTATATTCTCAAGCAATAAGTTCCCTTGTGATTGCTTGATAAAATTCACGGCTTTTGAGAAAAAAAATAATTTATCATCATGATAGCGTGAGTCGCAGAGGCTGGAATTATTTCCGAACTATAATGTATCTAGTAAGCGGATGTCATTTTGTTATGACAACTGACCAAAGAATATTTCTTTCGTTCTATTTGTGATGTATTGCATTTGGCCTTTCGGCGTGTACCTTCTACCTATTAAATATTATATTCACATATTTACTTTATGAAAAGTTTAAAATTGTTTTTTTTTGTTACATTTATTTAATATTTGTACCTGTTCGCAATAAAAATATCAACTTGACATCCGTTTAATCATTCCAGCCTCTACGACTCGTATTATCTGTTGATAATTTTTTTTTCTATAAACCCATGCACTTAAGCATGAAATAACGTGAGACCTTATTTGTTAAGAATGGAATAAGCGATCCAAAATAATTTTTTCTTATTGTAAAATATGAATAAGAAGAAAAGTTTCTTGCAGAACAAAGTTTAGGGGTGGCTTTTTCTATCCCTTGCCATCATAGAGGAACACCACCAAAACTTTTTCTGCGTACCTTGTTGCTCACATAAAATGTCCGCTTAATTTGATTCTTCTCAGTTTTTTGGTTTTTAAGAAAAATATTAAAAACTGCTGTTCAGGCGCCTTCTTTAGGGGGCCCCTAAACTCAACTATTCAGATACTTCGTATTTGAAGAAAAATAAAATGTTCAACAAGACAGTATATTGAACAGTAAATTGAATTTGACGAAATTTCCCAAATTTAATTATTATTCAGATGCCCAAAATGCATAAAAATAATAGAGATAGAAACATATGCCGATCATTGATTATCTTCCGAAATATCCCAATTATAATAGGTACTAATAATTAATTCGTGCTGAAAAAATACAGAATTTTACACCTTACAATTTAAATATAATATATACCAGGTGATTCATTTAACCTGGAATTCTGTGTCGTCTGTTGTGGTGTAACCTGTGTTCCTTCAACCTTTTCCTTGGTTTCTTGGTTGCATTGACCTGAAGAAGCCCATAAGCAGAAACACTTGTCGGCAACTAGCAACAACATTTTTTCTGCTTTTTTTGCAGAATTTCCCGATTAATCCTATATAATTGATTTTACATTTTCTTCATAGTCCAGTTTCTATATTTCATATTTATTTTACTTCAATGAATTAATTTGAATCAAATTTTATTTCAGCATCTTTCGAAGCCTTGGATACTTTTGGAGGAATCATTCCTGAAGACTTGCAGGAGATATATAAGAAAGACTTTCACAGGAGTTTATGTCAGGTTATGGGTTTGGATTACGTGAATGAAGAAGAATTGGAAGGAGAAAAAGAAATGACATTTGACTGTCTGACAGTTCATGCTCAGAATGTCTTCAGGAACTCGGATATTTGATGATAACAAAACCTTCAATCAGACCTTTGCCCAACAATTACTTGGCTTTCGTAATAAAATTGTTAATATTCTTACTGAAAATTTATTGTGATTACTTGAATAATACCGAAACATGATGAAAAATGTTCGATAATTATGTATCTCTGATATATTCTTTATAATGTCAGATTTCATTCACAAACTAGTTTGCAAAGCACTGTGGCCAGGAGCTTTGGCGTGCTTATTCAGAAGTATAGCCAGAGCAGTCACCCATCCCCACATTGAACTCGCCCAAGGCTGCTTAGCTCCAGGAAAAAAATTATATTCCCACTATTTCCAAGAATATAAATCCTACTGTAAAAATAACCGTCAAAAACAAACTGCTCCGTTTTTTGTCCAAGAATGGTCTCAAACGATTAGTTTCCTCTCAAATATATATCTACAAATATAATAAAGAGTCACTGTTGGTTTGAAAATGAACAGTGTTGTGTCTGCGATGGCATAAGATCCCAGTCGCATAAATTCGTGCCATGAGACAAAACACACCCTGTATAGCAGTGGTTTATTTTGAATATTGTTTTTCGAGTGCAATTTCTATGAAACAAATCATTCGAATCGTACAGTTGTGCCATGAGAAACTATCAGTTGACAATTCCCAACAAATATTATGTATAGGATTAATTTCAATATTAGTTATCGTGCTTACTCCGGATTATTCATAAGTGAGTAGCTGTTTCTGGCGGGACAAGCGCGGAAAAAGAAAAAAAAAATCAGAAAAAATTAAAAATTAATATTCTGGTACAGAAACGATTATTATGTATTGACCAGAAATATTGAGAACAATTAAGATGGTAAAATAAAGGTGATTTCTGAAATAGAAATTGTAAATAAAATGAAATAATAATGATAGTATAGTGAATGTTTTGTACTGCAGGAAGTTAAGATACATTACTGAGCGAAACGTCATGCAGTACACAAAAATTGTCTTAGTATTTTACCATATTAATTATCCTCAATATTTCTGGTTTCAGATTCTACCATAATAGTTGTTTTTGAATCAGAACATTAATATTTCATATTTTTTTTTTAAATTTTTTCTTTTTCCTCTTGTTCCTCGGAACAGGGTGCTTATTAATTTGCCCAAATGTCTGTAATTTTCGAATTTTTGAATGAAAATAGTGTCAAACTATTTCGCTCAACTCACTGATAAGAATCCGTGGTCCAAATCGATTCTGTCCGGCCGTTAACACGATAACTCTAGAACCGAATGAGCTGGAAAGTTGAGCTTTTCAGAGTAGGTTTGGAAGCTGAATATGTCGGTTGAGTCTGTTATTGGCCAAAATCGGCTTGGTGGTTTCGGAGTAACGATCTACAAATTTCAAATTCAATTTTTTTATGATGTAGTTTCATCATAGGAATCCATTGATAATATTTTCAACTAACAAGCTAATACGGAATTGGTTCATTTTAATGATGTAATGTATGAAGGAAAAAGGAGGGTACAACATAATGGAATCATCCAAAGAAACTACTGTTCGTTGACCACCGTGGTTAATACTACCTTTTACTTCCTTAAGCAGTGAGTTCCTATGTACAGTATTTTCATAATGTTGCAGAAAGCCTAAAATATTAATCTATATGTGTATCAAACATTTTTTCTTGAGTTAAGGTCCATAATACAAAGTTAATTTGTTAGTGGTATGAACTATGAAATTATGAAAAGGTGATTGTATTTTATTAATATATTTTGTCTTATAATGTCGAATAAAGAGAAAAAAAAGAATATAAAATACATATTTCATCTTCAAACAAATGAAATGAACTATTAAAATAATTTGTTCGTCAGCCTATACCTTTTCAAATATCAGGAATAAATGGAAAATCTGCTATGATTGTCTCCAGCCTTGCTCTAGACATTTCTATGGCAGGTAATTCGAGTTGTGAAAACTAAACAGTGTAAGTTGCAACAACCCATTCCATGAGGTTAAATTATTGCAGATTGCTCATTCAATCTTGATAAATGAAGTATTATCTGAATATAATTTCTTTTATGACGCAGTTCTATCATAAAAATCCATTGACATCATTCCCAACTCTGAGAAACCAGACTTTCGGAGATGATTTGTCAAAGTTTGTTCAAGAACGCCAAAGCTCCTGTCCACAGAGCTTTCCCACTTTTTTTTATTTTTAGATCCTCTAATATATAAAATTTCCATGTCACAATGTTAGTTACTGTACTCCTCCGAAACGGCTTTACCGATTTTTACCAAATTTTATATGCGTATTCAGTAGGTCTGAGAATCGGCTACTATCTATTTTTCATACCCATAAGTGATAAGGGTTGTTCACTCTTAACATTTTTTTTTAATTTTTAGACGAAATTTTTTGATTTTATTCGCCATTATTGGCATTACAAAATACATACAACCCTAAATTTTCACCCTTCTATCACCAACCCCTATTTTTTAATAGTCATTTTAGTAATTAATCATTCTTCATCCCGCTCGATAACTGATCAATTATCATTTGGAAAGTTATCCCAGAGAAAGAGCTAATTAAAACCAAGTCGCCGTATTTTTTGTGAATGTTTTTCACTCTATTTCGATTAAAATTTCCCTGAGCTTATGGCAAAGCTAAAGTTTTTGTACAAACAACATATTTATTTTTATTAAAGTATCAAGGCAGTTTATTCCTGCTATACTTAGTGCTAGATTTTTTTAAATTTCCGCGTCTTTCTGGATCAGCACTCATTTGCCAGACTATACCAGTGTCACGTTCCAGTAAACAGCACGGAGTAGGGATGAGAACGAAGCCGGTCTCCTGTTTTTCTCACCTTTTCTCACTTTTCTTAACCAGATACATTTGAGTGGGTAGTTCGTATTCGCAATTGAACCCGGTAGGTGGCGCCGCAATCGGGTTCTAGGTATTTTTTAGAATTACGTGTTTGAGTGGGTCTCTGGATAACTTGAAAATTAAATTGTCCCGGTAGGAGGCGCTGCAATCGGGTTCTAGTTTTTTTTTTAAAGATTTTTTGCATTTGGAAATAAAATTGCAACCGCAATAACCGATTTGGCGCAGGCGAAGTTGCGTGGGTCAGCTAGTATTTGTATATAAAATCAGACAATCCATAATGTAAATAATCAATTAGCTTTGCCGTTAACATTCAAATCAACCTGAAGAATCGATGTTTGAAGATTTCACCGCCTGGGCTAACAAACCACCTGAAAAAGTCTCAATAATATAAACTCGAAGAGTTGAAACGCTCGTGTTTCTAATCTGCTCACTAGATCGATCTCTCGTATCTACAATTCGTACTTCGTAGTAGCGTTTTTCTCTTCACTTCAACATGATGATAACCTCTCGTATGAAGATAATACGTTCAGGGTCTGTCAGCGGTGTTCCCCCAAATCTCTGTATTGAAACCAATTGCTCAACGTCGAATTGCCTTTTCCTTCATATCATATTAGTTATGATTCCAACACGTGATGCTGTCGAATTGGATTAGATTTATGGTCCAGTGATCGATCGCTATGTTTTTTATATCGAAAAAACCATCAGTTTTCGAGGATTCCCTGGGAATGAGGTATTATAAGAACTTTTATCATATCCTGTCGGAGTAATTGGTATTATGTTGCAGTAATTCGGGATTCTTCAATACATTGTGTATGATGAATTACTTGATATTCATCAGCATAATGTGATCTGGCAGGACACAAAATCCCCAAACTGAACCAAGAATTCAGTTCGAACTTAAATAAGATAAAGATAGTTTATTGGTACTAGTAAAAGGTGTCTCAGCAAGAACTTGAATTTTAAAAACTAAAAAATATATATTTATTCAATCTTTTATAAACATTTTTTCTACATATGTATGGAGGTTTACACATGAAACAAAATACCGATTAAATAGCCACCGTTGCTCTGGTAGTCAGGTATGCACTCTTTTGATGAAATTTTGCAGTAAGGGCTGCTGGATTTGACGTATTTGACGTGCAATTATTTCTTTGAGTTACGCAGTTGTCTCAGGATGGTTCGCATTGACCTTACTTTTCAAAAAACCCCAGAGAAAATAGCCCAAACAAGTTAAATCACAACTTCTTGGCGGCCAGTGTTGGTCTCCGAAACGAGAAATTACTCGACCTGAAAACTTGGTTTGTCACAAAGTCATTGTTTCCCTTGTGGTGTGACTCGTTGCACCATCCTGTTGAAACCATCTCATTTAAGTCCATTCCGTCCAATTATCGCCAAAAAAAGTCTGTCAACATGGCCCGATAATGATAACCGTCGACAGTCACGGCGGCACCTTCATCATTTTGAATGACGTTAATTTTCTATACAGCATTCTGTGATATAGAGTTACGATTTAATATTGATATTTCGAAAAATCCTATCACAGAAAGTATTCATTTGTTACAGTTGAAAATTATGTCAAATGATTCGATTCTTATGATGAAACTGCATCTTGAAAAAAATTGAATTCGAAATTTGTAATGCAATTTGTAATTAAAAATATATCTTTTGTCACCATTCGATTTTAACCAATAGCGAACTTAACCGAGATATTTATCTCCCAAACCTACTCTGAAAATTTCAACTGTCTAGCCCATTCCGTTCGAGAGCTATCGTGCTTAGGCTGGCCGGCCGGAAAGAATCGATTTTGACCAAGGTTTCTTCATCAGTGAGTAAGACCAAATCGTTTAAGACCATTTTCATCCGAAAAAACGAAAATTACAAATATTTCGGCAAATTGATAAGCACTCCCTTCCGAGGAACAAGAGCGCCAAAAACACTGATATGAAGTCAGTACTCTTTGGCGTACGTGTTCACGTTGGCTAATTTGAATTGAATGATCAGTGCTTCATACTAAGTGAATAGAGCAAGCCAGAGATCTACCCAGAGTGCAGTAGACACCATTCACTATCGGGTCAAAAGTTAACAGTGCCGTGTCTAACCTGGCGTAAGAATAGAGTAGCAAAGAAGGAGCTTCTGAGGAATCTCCTTATGGGAGACTTAGGAAGGTCAGTATAGTCATAATCATGTCTATAGCACGCGCGCCAAAGCAGATTGATCCCACGTCAATGCTTTTTCAGCCTTTTCCTTTAATAGTGACGTCAATGACATGCTTATGATTATACTGACTCTCCTAGGTCTTCCCCAAGGAGATCCCTCAGAAGCTCCTAGGAGCTTGTGCGACTAAGGAGAGTCATTTGTGTTCTTTGTCGACTTTGTTATTATATCCTTACGCCAGCCTTGACACAGCATTGTTAATTTTTGACCTGGCATTAAATGATGTCCATAACCTTCGAGTAGATTTCCGGCTTGCTCTACCCACTGAGTTCGGAACACTCATCATTCAATTCGAATCAGCCAACGTGAACAGACGCGCCTAAGAGTACTGACGTCACGATAGTGCTTGTTTATATTTTTGTAAGTTTCTTTGACAATTCTGGCTATTAATACAGTCTGGCTATTAGTTTTACCGTGGGTCGAAATAAAAAAAAATGCGATTATGAGACCCCCGTTGGGAACGCAATTGCTTACGCCTTTTCTTTAAATCCGAATCTAATATAAAATAGATTTTCCGAATATAGATATCTATAAATTGGCCGCAGAGATACGGTACAGACATTTATATTTACAGACAACGCTATTTCCTAGAATTTGACATGTCCGTGCACAGAATTTTCAGAGTTTTCTTTTAAATACTCACAATATCGGCTCATCACCAAATCCATGACCACTCCTAGCATAAGCCATACAACCTGAAAAGAGCTACTTCTTCTCTACGCATGCGTAATTAACTCCTGGCTCGAAAGAGGTAAAATGAATTTCAAAATTTGCCCCAAGATCACGGTATGGACACTCCAACTCGTAAACAACTTGTCCTTGACCCATGACCAACAGTCCTAAACCACTCCCAACTCGTGGCTGGAAGTCCTCTTAAAATCACTAACCTCACCCAAAATTCCGATTCTCTAACTCCAGTGGTTCAGGCGATATCGCATTCTTCAATCCACGCATGCGCGGACTGTCACAAGTAGATTTTATGGAGGAATAGCATCGTCCACCTCAAAACCCCAATCCTCACAGACGAAAACTCCGCAGTTAAATATTTTCTCGTCTGCTCATGCGAACAGAATTGACATGACCTGTTAATATGGCCTTCTACATACACTCCCAGTCGATCAACGTTCAGAAACATCTTGAAACCCAATTTAAAATTCCACACATCGTTCACCCATTAAATCAATTACCACGATAGATACTCGTCCATATTTTAATCAGTTCCCTCGTACATATCGCGATATTTCAGGTCAGATAAAATACGTCGAATGTTTAGCAAATATTATTCTCCTTGTAGGAAAACAAAAACTAAAATAATTTGCCCAGTTTGGAAGTTCAAAATTATTAAATTTATTTTAGGCTCCTATTGGTCTGTTCTCAGTGAAATCTTGCACACCCCAAGAGGTGTCATTATTGGTCACCGAAGTGCCCAAATTAAACTCAATCCGATATTTGATTTCGGAATTTCAAGCAAAATATTCCGTTAATAGTTAAACATTTTTTGAATTTTTTCTACTCAAGCTATCCCCTCAAAATTTTCCACCAGTGTTTGCGTCTGTACTTTGCATTCAGCTATCGATTTTCATGTTCATCGAATCAGTATTTTTCGAGTTATTGGGAAAACAAAATTTTAAAATTTCTTGAGTTTTTTTATAGGCATCCGATCACTACACTCATATAAAGGTCATGATTCTCCAATTTGATGCTAAATTTCAGATAGAACGAGTGATCGGTTTCGGAAATATTCATAAGAAATGTTTTAACTAAAAGTGTCCATAACTTCGAAACCGCTAAGTGGATTTCGCCCGTTAACGAACTTGTCTGAGATATTTACGCTCCAAAACTACCCAGCAAATTTCAATCCTTCAGCTTTCAGGGACAATTGGATTTGACCTCGGATTATTCATCAGTGAGTCGAACCCAATCGTTTGAGACTATTTTCGGCGAAAAATTCGAAAAGTACAGACATTGTGGCAAAATGATAGCACGCTGTTACTTGCGGAATAAGCGTGCAAAAAGACTCGCAATTGATTAAGACCGGCTATTCTCCTCTGTTATCGAAAAACATGTTTCAAGTTTCTAAGGTTAAATTATTATTGTAAACAATAAAAATATTATCTCATGCCGACATTCCTCTGACTTATCTAACTTTTGAATCGACATATGGACAATAATTTTAAAATCAGTGTTCACTTATGGAAGATATAATACAGATATACAATAATGGAACGTGCATTGTCTCATTTTGAAAATGCAATTTTTCACTCCAATATTGTAAGAAAGTTGATGGATAATGTCGTGAATAGTTGCTCAAAGCCAATTGCAGGTAGTGTGATGGATATTGGTTGTGGTAGTGGAAGGATTTTGATGGAAGAATTGGTTCCTGCGTTACCAAAAAATTTTTCTGAACTAGTAGGGGTCGACAAAAATTACTCGATGGTTGAATGTTGCAGAACGTTAAATAAAGATCCAAAAATATCTTTCGAACAATTAGATATCACTACGAAGGAATTGCCAACAAAATTTCTAGAAAGATTTGATCTAATTACTTCGTTCTTTTGTCTACATTTTGCAGGTGATTATAAGTAAGTTATAAAAGGCTTTCCTAACTATATGTCTTAATTATTTCAAGTTTTTTCATTAGGTTTAAGTCATTGTGAGTTCATTACAGCACTAAAAACAGTGCTGTAATGAACGCATTCCCGCATTGTTTCTAGTTATATTTTTCGTTTTGTGGTAGTCAGCACTAACATTCGATCCTATCAAATTTTAACTCACGTCAATTGTCAATATAATATAATCTGGATGTGACAATTTTTTGTTGCACGAACAATATCATTGCAGTACGATAATTGTTTATACTGAGAATGTTTTCCTTTCGTGGAACTGTTTCTCAAAGGTCTTAGAATATATTGCTATTGAAAAATTTCAAAAATTGTTAGTTTTTGTTTTGTTATGAACAATTTACTCAAGTGAAAAATTATAAAGCTTCAATTTATAAGATTACTATTGATCCGTTTTATTATGATCAGAAACTAGTTAAAATAATTCTTGATAATTATTATCTACTATTGTTATAAACCAATGCGTTGTTTATTAGATAATTTTAAAAACATAATTGAAGCTTCATAATTTTTCACTTAGGTGAATTGTTAACAACAAAACGAAAATTAACAATTTTTCATATTTTCCAACGGAAATCTATTCCTGGACCTTTGAGAAATAGCTCCTCGAAAGGAAAAAATTCTCAGATTAATAGTTTAACAATGATCGCACTTGCAATGTTAATGATCGTGCTACAAAAAATTGTTAATTAACTAATGGATAACTTATTGAAAAGTCACGATAAACATTTTTGGACTACGTATTTTTATTCATTGATCTATTCTGCAGAGGCCTGAATTTTTTGAATTTTTTATTTTCATATTTAATAATTTTAAATAATATTTATTCATGAAAGGTCTGAATGGGCTTACGCAAGCCGCCCAAGCCGGAGTACCCGTTTTCGGGAGTATTTTCAACCCTCTTGGAAAATTATAAATATTGGTCGTAGTTCCGGCAGCTGAGTTTTTTTGGGGAAATTTCCTCCTCTTCTTGAAACTTTTTTCAAATTTGTATTATCTAAGATAGTTTTTGAGAGTGTGGCGAAAAACCAAACCCCCACCTTTTTTTTTACTTAATTATTTAAAACTATTGCAATTTTTGCGAGCGCCCTTAGCATTTTCTCAAAAACTATCTACATGCCATTCCGAATCGAATGAAACCTCATACTTTTCGGAGAATACGCCAAAATTTTGACCTAAAAACCACTTGTTGACTAGACTATTAAGGTTATTAGGGGATTTTTTCCACACAACTGGGAAACACGGTATCTAATTTTTTTATTGTTTTTAGCCTAGCAATACGAAATATCAAGAACATGCTCAAGCCAAATGGGGAGTTGATTTATCTTCAAACTTACAATTTGAATCCACTCTACCACTGTTACAGTGAATTATGCAAAAATGATCCTTGGAAACCTTTTCTAAAGGATTTTGAAGATTATACGGACCATTTCTCAGGTTCTGATCGAGAGAGTAAATTGGAAGATATATTTCGAAAGAACGACTTGAAATTGTTGAACTATGACTTCTCTGGTCTCAAATTGAAAATGATACCAAGAAAATTCGAGGGTAAGACATCGTAATAGGTCATGTATCAGGAAATACCATACGTTCATGTTTTTCTAAATCTACTTCAAGACCAGATCATCATGTATGCCCTCATCCACTTCACTATATTCATAATTTCGGTATTGAAAATCGGTAAATCAAGAAGCAAATTCAAATGAAACGTTTCCGATTGGTAGAATCGTTGCTATAACGGCTGACGTAATCACAATGTACCATCTGCTTGTTACAGCCAACGAGCCCTCTATAGAGAGCTGTGTTAGACCGGAACAAACAGTGAAACGGACACGAGAAGAGAGTGAAAGTAGATATGAAGGGTTACGTCACGGATAGGCGCCAACCAAATTTGAATGATCGTTTTCTCGTTGAAAATTGAAATTTTTGACAGCGGTTGAACTTTTTCAGTATCCTTATGGATATAATAATAGATATATATATAATAATTTTGCATAAAGATTTGGGTCTTAAGGCTTATAAAGTTCAGTTAACACAAGAACTCAAGCCAGCCGATCATCAACAACGTCGTGTCTTTGCTGATTGGGTCGTTGAAATGCATGAAAATAATCCGGAATTCCATCGAAAAATCATCTTGAGTGATGAGGCCCATTTCCACCTCGGTGTCTTCGTCAACAAGCAAAATTGTCGCATCTGGGGATCGGAAAACCCAAGAGTTATTGTTGTAAAGCCTCTCTATCCTCAACGTGTGACTGTTTGGTGCGGTTTATGGTCCGGCGGAGTCATTGGACCTTACTTTTTCTAAAATGAGGCTGGAGCCACAGTTACGGTGAATGGATTGCGCTATCGAGAGATGATTAATGATTTTTTATGGCCGGAATTGGATGGTATTGATCTGGACAACGTTTACTTTCAACAAGACGGCGCTACGTGCCACACAAGCAACGAAACCATTGATCTTTTGCGGGAAAAGTTTCGGGACCGTGTTATCTCTCGAAGAGGTGATCACAATTGGCCACCGTGATCTTGTGATTTAACACCTCGCGACTTCTTCCTTTGGGGCCACGTGAAAGAGAAGGTCTACGCCAATAGCCCAGCGTCGATTGAAGACCTCAAAGATGGAATTCGTGAGGATATCGAGGACATAGGACAGCCACTTTGCGATTTGGTTATGGAAAATTTCGTTAAATGGATCCTGTAATCGTGGTCGTGGTGGTCATTTGCCTGATGTTATTTTCCACTATTAACGGCATAGCTTCTTCTTTATAATGAAATAAACATCAGATCATTTATATTGAAAAATGGCATTTTTCTTTGAATATCCAAATAACACCTCTTATTGGAAAACCCTTTAATCGATTTAGGGGTTCTAATGTCCCTTGCCAAAAAGGCTTCATTGAGCAGTGTCCATGTCACCGTTTATTAGATGCTTTGGTTCATTCTGCCTAATTCAGCCAGCCATCCAGGGGGTACTCAACTCTTGCAGCTAGTGTTGGGATGTAGTAACTTTTACGAAACATTCATAGTAGGCTAATCTCTCGAATTTCGATCTTTCAGCTATAGGAATCTCGATTGATTTCAATAGGATCTTCCTGTTTCTGTCAATCATTAACATAAATATGAAGACAATTGAACATCCACAAGTTGAATACTTTCAAATTTTATTACAGCATCTTTCCATGCTCTGGATACTGTTGAAAAAATCATACCTGAGGACCAGAAGGATGAATATATGAAAGACTTCCGCAAAAGTTTTTGTAAGGTATTCAGATTGGATTGCACCAAGGAAGAGAATTTGGATAAAGAAACAGAAATAATTTTAGACTGTCTAACAGTCCATGCAAATAAACCGTGATAATCCTTCGATACTGAATGATTTCTTGTGACATACTACCTCTGATTAGATATCATTTCAATAATATGTTATTTTTTATGGTTGAATTTTTAATATAATCTCTGAAAATTGATTGTGACAACGAAAATAATTAGGTAATCAATAAATATATGATGAAGCAGACGTAATAATTATGAATCCACATCATGATCAGAGCGTCACAATCCCAAAATCAATCCCCAAAAAATTGGTTCAAGCACTGACGTGACGTCAGGAGCTTTTGGGCGTATATTCTATTGTCCATTCTACTATATTGGACACTTTTAATCGAATTTACCATGGTGAATTCTATTGTCTATTCTCCTGTATTGAACAGCCTTAATAGAATTCACCATGGTAAATTCGATTGAGAGTGTTCAATACAGGAGAATGGACAATAGAAAATTCGCGCAAAAGCTCCAGACTTCACGTCAGTGCTCGAACCAATTTTTTTTCGTGAAGTCATAAGCTTTTGCGCGTATGTTCTATTGTCCATTCTCCTGTATTGATCACTCTTAATCGAATTTACCATGGTGAATTCTATTGTCTGTTCTCCTGTATTGGACACTCTTAATCGCATTTACCATGGTGAATTCAATTAATGCTGTCCAATACAGGAGAATAGACAATAGAATTCACCATGGTAAACTCGATTAAAAGTGTCCAATACAGGAGAATGGACAATAGAACATACGCGCAAAAGCTCCTGACTTCACGTCAGTGCTTGAACCAGTTTTTTTTTTTTCGAGAAGTCAGGATAGAAAGCAATGATGAAAAAATTAACACATTATTGTCTACCTTCAATTCTTCTTTAGGAGAAGAATACATAATTATTCTTGAAAAATATTACTGGAATTAATGTCATATTTAAGTAATCAAAGTAAAGAAAATTATAAGTTTAGTTACTAACATATTGAATGAAATTCAATTGAATTCCAGTAACATTCAATTACTTATTCTTAACCAATAAACGTCCATTGATAGATCTAAAGGTGATGAGGTGAAACATTAAGATATATTCTCATTAGTGATAGAAAAACTGGCCTAAAACTCCTCTCTACCCATCACGAGATTTAATATCCACAAATGAGCCTCTCACCTTACAAGATCAGAATGTGTGGTTAATTTAAAGTTATGTTTTGAAGCCTTCAGCAAAATTTCAGCGATATAATATTGAAAATAATACATAACCTCTCAAAAGTCCTCTCTCACAAATATACTCCAGATCCCATTCGCCTACAGAGAAGTATTTTTGTGAGAGGAGACTTTTGAAAGGTTATGTATTATTTTTAGTTTGTTCGTTTCCTCCTCTTGTCTTTTCATTTTTCAGGTTGAGTTTCGGGTACCTACCTTGGAGAAACCTATCCGTTTTTTGACGAGGGAATCCACATTGAAGAAATATATCCCCATCAATATTTTTAAATTTCAGCAAACTTTGTAAACAATAGTTACAAATCACCACACTCACGGGGAGAAAGGGTTTTTTGCTGAGGTTTTTCCCTAAGCTCTTGTATCATACGTCGAATTGTATGGTACCCCGTTACACCAACCTCTGCTAACACATATACAGCTCTCAGTCAAAAGAATATATATATACTCCTCTGAAGGTACATGGATCTCTTGAAGAAGAATCGCCTTCTCTATTTCTCAAAGATATTCACTCTTGTTCATAGAAATCCCTTCAATATTTAGTTGCCTCCTCCTAAGGAGGATCTCTTTCAAAACCAGGTCTGACCGCTAATGTAGGGCTATCATCTCCCATAAATTTGTGATGAAATAATACGATTTTCCCAAGAACATACGCGCAAAAATTTTTCATCATGACATTCATTTTTTTGAAGGTTCTCGCAAAAATACGACCATAGACAACATATCATACGATGATTGGCATCCAGCTACCGAACTCACAAAAGGCTGCTCGGTTCTCCAACAATATGGATCCGATCGTGTTCAAACTTGGAACTCTGCAGTAGAGTTAGGTTCTGAAGGCACTTCCAAAATTTCAGCCATGCCGGACGAATAGTTTATGATATATAGAATTTTTTTAAAATTATTTTCAATAATTTTTTTGAAATTTTCTAGCTATACCATCCGCACGAAATTCTGCAAGAATTTTCGCGTTGGCATTCTACAACTAATAACCATGTTTGAATTCAATCGGTTTCGTATTTTTCGAGTTAATGAGGAACAAAAAACAACCAAATTTCAGATGGCTATATCACTGAAACCGTTTGGCCGATTATGCTTATATACAAACTCAAATGTCGCATTCAGATGCACAACCTAACCTGAAAATTTCAAGCCGCTATCTCCTTCCGTTCTCAGGTTATCATGTCATAAATAATATTTTTTAATATTTTTTTTTTTAATTTTCTACTGACACGATTCTCACAAAATTTCACAAACGTGTTTAGGTTTCTATTCTATACAAGTATTCACCAAGTTTAAATTCGATCGGATTTATTTTGGTTGAAAACAAAATTATTACCCGGAAACCATTGGGTCGATTATACCCATTAACAAACGTGTCCGTCGTATTAGGATGCGCCACCTACCCTGAAAATTTCAAGTCGCTAGCTCTTTCCGTTCTCAAGTTATCGTGGCAACGGACGGCCGGACGGACAGAATCAAATTTGACCTCGAATTCTTCATCGGGGAGTCGAACTAAATCGTTTGAGACCAATTTCGTCAAAAAATTCGAAAGTTACAGACATTTGGGCAAAACTATAACGCGATGTTCCCCAGAACATACGCGCAAAAAGAATATTTGCTCGCTCGGATTATCAACAATATTAACTATGTTTTCCCATCAGATAGGGCCTGGCGTGTATAGGGTAATGCATAGAACACTTAGTATGGACACTAACAGGCACTTGCTAAAACAAGAAGCAGAGCAGTAACCAGAAGAAGAAGAAGAACACTAACATTTCCTTCTCTTTTTGGCGCTCTTGTTCCTCGGACAAGAGTGCCTATCAATTTGCCAAAATATCTGTAATTTTCGATTTTTTGGATGAAATAGTCTTAAACGATTTGGTCCGACTCACTGATCAATATTACGTGGTCAAAATCGCTCCTGTCCGGCCGTCAACACGATAACTCTCGAACTGAATGAGCTAGACGTTGAAATTTCGAGGAGCATGGATTACCTAAATCTTGTGAAAAAAAATGGGTTCAAGCCCTGTTGGCAGGAGCTTTCTGGCACTCTAGTTCAAACAGACAAATTATATCTCCGAAAGTATTGGTTTCTCAGAGTTGGGAATTATATCAATGTATTCAGATGATAGAACTGCATCATAAAGGAAATTTAATTCAAATAATAGTTTATTTATCAAGATTAAATGAGCAATCATGAGAATGAGAACTGCACCATGGAAGAAATCAAATTAAATCTGGCCAATTTTGCCCAATAACGAACTTAACCGAGATATTCATCTCCCTAAACTACTCTGAAAATTTCAACTACCTACCTCATTCCGTTCGAGAGTTATATCTATGTCTATGGATGAAAAGCAGTCTCACTTCTCTCAGATCTCTTACTTCATGTTCCGTTCCGAAATGTAAGACTTTTCTGAGAAAAACTAATTTCGGAGCAAACAACTGAGATTTTTCTCACTTCGCTCACAATTCTTCGATTGATTAGATAATGTCATGTCTCAAAAAAATAAGTTGACATTATGACAATTCATACATATCATTCTGTGACAACGTTGAAATATGATTTATTGTTGAAATTTTGAAAAATTATATCTCCGAAAGTATTACCTTGTTAGAGTTAAAAATGATATCATTGGATTCTTATGGTAAAACTGCTTATTGAAAAAAATTTAATTTGGAATTTGCTTTGTAAAAGAAAATTTTTTTTTTGTTACTCCGAAACCATCTGTCCGATTTTGCCCAATAACGAACTTAGCCGAGATATTTATCTCCCAAACCTACTCTGAAAATTTCAACTGTCTAGCTCATTCCGTTCGAGAGTTATCGTGCCTACGGCCGGACCGGCCGGACATATTGAATTTCGACCACGGATTCTTGATCAGTGAGTCGAACCAAATCGTTTAAGACCATTTTCATCGAAAAATTCGAAAATTACAGACATTTGGGCAAATTGATAAGCACTCAGTTCTGAGGAACTAGAGCGCCAAAAAAGCAAGTATCGCAACGTAGAAATATATCGATCAAGGCCATCCTATAGGTCAGGAGCGGATCAACCAAAATAAGTTTAATGTATCCGTTAGTCTATAACTAAGAAACCAGTGGAAGTGGAAAAAAATGTTAATCAGAGAATATCTGTTATAGTTATAGAAAACTTCACACCAAAATTCATTTTATTCTGAATATCCATATCAATGCTAAATAAGAAAAACTTTTTTTTTCAAATTTCTACAGCCTGTATCTTTGTATCTGAGCGCAATCTAGAAACATAGTAAATTACATCATAATATATCTCAAAAATTCTCAAACTAGTTCATCAACCTATGTCATGTGATGTAAGACATTGACATGAACTCGAACATAGAGAAATATGAAAGACATCACAAAACGCTAAGAATTATGATCTATGGAAACACGACATGATTACTTATATATATATATTCTTTCAACAAAAACTGTTGAGAATTTGTTCGGTTAAATGTAAAAACAGTGGACCAGTTGACCCCGATCTTTGGAATTTTTTGAAATTTCGGCAACACCTTCACCAATGGTGATCCGATCGAGCTGAAATCTAGAGCTTTACTGTATAATAAAATTTTGATGGCTCTCGTAGTATTTCAACGATATCTGACAGATAGTTTCTGACATACAGAATTTTTTGAAATATTCTTTTTAAAATTTCACAGACATGCGATCCTGGCAAAATTTTGCATAAGTCTTCGTGTCGGTATTTTTCAACTAAAGACCATGCTTTGATTCGATCAGATTAGTATTTTTCGAGTTAACTGGGAAAACAAAATTTCAAATGGCTATAATTCTGAAAACACTCGGTGGATTTTGCCCATTAACGAACTTAGGCGGTGAATTTGGACTACAAAGTTACCCTGAAACTTTAAACTCTCTACCTCATTGCCTTCGAGCGTGATAGTGCTGACGGCAGGCCGGACAGTATCAACTCTGACCTCGGAGTCTTGATCACTGAGTCGAAACTAATCGACCATTCTCGGCCAAATATTCGAAAATTACAGACATTAGGACGAATCCATAAGCACTCTGTTCATAGAAAAGCGCGCCAAAATAGTGTTCTATCTGAGAGGAATCTATGGTTAAAATTAATCTACAGCTCAAAGACTCACCCTGTATATGACTAATTAGACAACTTCACCCAGAAAAAAACCATTTCCATTGGTCTTAAAACATGATGAATAACCTTCGCATAAAATTTATGAAATTTGTAGATTGACACCCCGAACAGTTGTATACGAAAAATATTGAGTGCTTCCAATAAAAACTGTTTTGCATCATTTTCAGGCAGGGTCTCATAAACTGCAGAAGATTATTAAAACCAAATGGGGAGCTAAGTTTCATATCGCAATTCAAAACGAATGCACTCTACACAACATACAGAAGAATGAGTAGTATGGATAGATGGAAGTCGTATACAAGAGATTATGCAGATTATGTTGCACCACTTTCAGGCAAAGATCCTGAATCAGAACTGAAAAAATTATTTAAAGATGTTGGATTGAACATCATAAGCCACAGGTTCGACCACGATTTCTTTTTTACAGTGATCAAAAGAGAGGTTCTGGGTGAGTTCATGTGATAAGTATAAATAATTCAAGAGGAAAAACTGTCGATCAAATGATTTTTTATAACAGCCATTAAAAGTGACACTTTTAATGACCGCCAAGTGAAAAGTTAATATTTACTCCGAAGCGTGTTAAGAATATTTTTAACACAGTGTTAATATGGTACATTTTCTTATGATGAAATCAGATAAAATTATGAAAATAATTTTAGGAATTGCAAATTTTAATTATCAATATTTAACAATCATTACTTATGAACATTAATATTAATAAATATGCCATTACCTTGAAATATCTACTAACATCAACACCATCTTTAACAAGGGTGCTCAACTTGATCATTGAAAATTTGCTTCACAAAGTTGATGGGCTACATATATTTGGCCAGGAAATTGGTATGTGCAATGTCGTACTGCTGAGCTGATTTTTTAGGTAGGAGTTCAAAAGTTGCTCTTCTTTCAGACTCTTCAATATCCTCAGGAACAACCAAATCAACACTTTTATTAAGTATTCCACTATCGACTAAGATATTAAGCAGTTAAGAACCACGGACAAATATTGGACAAGAACGCAATTTAATTGACATCATCTTTTTGGCGCTCTCGTTCCTTGGAACAGAGTGCTTATCAATTTGCCCAAATGTCTGTAATTTCCGAATTTTTGGCTGAAAATGGTCTTGAACGATTTGGTTTGACTCACTGATCTAGAATCTGTGATCAAAATCGATTCTGTCCGGCCAGCCGTGCGGCCGTTAACACGATAACACTCGAACGGAAAGAGCTAGACAGTTGAAATTTTCAGAGTAGGTTTGAGGGATAAATATCTCGGTATAGTTCGTTATTGGGGAAAATCGTTCTAATAGTTTCGGAGTAAGGAAAAAACATTTTTTTTTTACATTACAACTTTTGAATTCAATTTTTTTTAAGGTGCAGTTTCATCATAAGGATCCATTGTTATCATTTTCAACTCTAACAAGCTAATAATTTCGGAGATATGATGTTTCAATAATACATCGTAAGTTCTATGTATTCACAGAATGTGAACACAGAATCTGTCTGTGTTCACTATTCATAAATGTCATCTTTTCTAGCTATTAGAGATTGTCAATTCGGAGTTGTTATTTTCTCTTGGAAAACAAGTATTCGATTCTTGAATTTGTGAATATACACAAGACTGTTTTGATTTAGTTTATGGAGGTAATAGGAAAGAAGAACATAATGGAATCATCAAAACATATTACTGTTCGTTGACCACTGAGGTTAATATTACCTTTTACTTCCTTAAGTAGTGAGACATGTTCCTATATAGGTACAGTATTTTCATAATGTTGCTAGCAAAATAATACTGAAATATGGATCTACATTTGTGTATCAATCATTTTTTCTTGAGTTAAGGTTCATAATACAGAAAAGAATGTGTTAGTGGTATGAACTATCAAAGTTTAAATTACGAAAAGAGGATAGTATTTTATTAATATATTTTGAACTATTAAAATAATTTGTTCGTAATCCACTACCTACTCAAATATCAGGAATAAATGGACAATCTGCTATGATTGCCTCCAGCTTTGCTCTAGACATATCGATGATACTTTCCTTAGGTATTTCCAGTTGTGAAAACTATGCACCGAGTGTTGCAACAACCCATTCCACGAGTTTGAATCATTGCAGATTGCTCATTTAATCTTGATAAATAAATTTAATGAAAATTTTTTAAGCATCAAGGCATTGAAGCGTTGTAGATTGCTCTTTTTTTATAAGATAATTTTTGAAGCATTTTTTTTAAACGACACTTTTTTAAATTTAATTTCTTTCATGATGCATTTCTATCATAGGAATCCATTGATGTAATTCCCAACTCTGAGAAACCAATACTTTCAGAGATATTATTTGTCTGTTTGAAAAAGAGCGCCAAAAAGCTCCTGTCCACAGGGCTTGATCCAATTTTTTCACAAAATAGCTGAAATTTAAAATATTGATAGGGACTTCTTTCTTCAATTTGGATTCCTTCGTCAAAAAACGGTGAGGTTTCTACTAGGTACTTGAAACTCCCTCTCAGAAATGTACTCCTCTGTAGCCACATGGATCTCTTGAAGATAAATCGCCTCTGCAAATTTTCAAAGATATTCACTCGTGTTCAATATTTGAAAATGTCGTTGAATATTTGAAAATGTCGTACTTTTTGAAATTGCAACAGCCTATATCTCTTCACCTGAGCCGAAATGGAAAAATGGTAAATGAAATAAATGTTTAATTTAAGGAGAGGAATTCATTGTTAGAATTGATGTACACCTTAAAGACTCACCCTGTATAATTCCAAATTGATTTTATTGATATAAGTAGGTATAGTACATGCATCTGTATGAATGCCATCTTTGAAGGTCATGTTATTTAAGTTATGTTTGTTTCATTCAAGACTATTGAGTAAAATTTGAAGTCATGACTGTATTCTTGATTTTCTTTCAGATGTATACCTTGCGTTAGAGCTTAAAAAATTAACCGTACCACAGGATCAACAAGAAGATTTTGCTCAGGAACTTTTAAAAATATTGAGTGAAGAAGCCGAAGTCGATTTTGTTGATGAAAAATCTCTTGATGATTCTACACAGATCAAATTTCCTACAATATATCTTCATGCAAAAATATTGCGATAAAAAAACAATAAAAGTATATTATTATAATATAATATTAACACATTGCGATTTTTTGACACTGCTATTTTCAACTGTCAACGTTTGGAAACAGGGGAATTCAATAAAACTAGAATGATAAACATAAGAAATTGGTTCTATTGTCTATTCACCTCTATTGAACACTGTACTCTTCGAATTTAGCATCGATATATACCGTCTTCTCAGCCTTTATAAAATATGAATACATTTCGTACCATTTTAATGACAGAGTTCAGAGACGTACATGATCATAGAATTTTTAAGTCTATTAGAATTGAAATACGAAAAAACTTACGCCTCAGGTAGCTTCAGGATACGATATTCACGAAATTCCGCGAAAATAAGTGGGTCGGCATTCTACAAGTAATCACATGATTTTAATTGGATCAGATTTCTATATTTTGAGATATACAGGAGTATAACTCCAATACTGTAGGGCCGATTTCAACTTATGAGTATCATAATCATGTTTATAGCACGCGCGTCAAAGCAGATTGACCCCACGTCAATGCTCTTTTAGCCTTTTTCTCATTAAGTCAATCTGCAATTGACGAGTGTGCTATAAACATTATTATGATACCTACTGACCCTTCCAAGTCTTCCCCAAGCACAAGGAGATACCTCAGAAGCTCCTAGAAGCTTGTGCGACTAAGGAAAGTCAGTTATGGTCTTTGTCAACTGTGTTACTGTATTCTTATGCCATCTTAGACACAGCACTCTTAATTTATGACCCTACAGTGAATGGTGTCTACTACCCTCTGGGTAGAATTCTTGCTCGTTCTATCCACTGAGCTTGAAACCATCATCATTCAATTCAAATTGGCCAACGTGAACAAGCGTGACAAAAAGTACTGACTTCACTTCCTTTTACAAATTCTGGCTATATATTCAGTCTGTCTATTATTTTTACCGTAGATCGAAATAAAAAAAAATGGGTTATGGGGCCCGCGTTGGGAACGCAATTGCTTGCCTATTCTCCCAATCTGAAAGTAATTTAATATAGATCTTTCGAATATAGTTATTTATAAATTGGCCCCAGGGCTACGATACCGACAATTCAACTCGGAAATAACGCTATTTCCTCGAAACTGACTTGTTGGTGCACAGAATTGCCATGAAATTTCACTTAAAACTTCACGATATCGGCTCAGCACCAAATCCATGAACGCTAGACGCAAATCATTCGCAACATAAGCCATTCAACCCAAAAAGAGCCACTTCACCTATGTGCATGCGCAATCTACTCGTGGCTAAAAGTCCTCTAACAATCACACACCTGATACAAATCTGATTCTTCGAAACCAATGGTTCATGAATTTCAAAATTGGCCCCAGGGTCACGGTATGAACACTCCGATTCGGAAACAAAGCTATTTCCCCATAACTGCCTTGTCCATGTACATAATTGCCTTGAATTTTCTTTCAAAACCTCACAATATCTGTTCAGCACCAGACCCATGACCCATAGTCCTAAACTGCTCCCAACATAACCTATATATCACTAAAACAGTAATTTCTCCTTTGCGCATGTGCAATCCATTCGTGGCTGGAAGTACTCTCAAAGCCTCAAACCTCACACAAAATTCAGATTTTACAACAACAATGGTTCAGGAGATATCGCATCTTCAATCCACGCATGCATGCATCCTCACAAGTAGGTTTTATGGAGGAAAAGCATCCTCCACCTCAAAACACCTCATCTACTCATGCGAATAACGAAAAATGCACAGAATTGACATGACCTGTTAATAAAAAAAATCCACATATTGTTCATGCATTAACTCAATTGCCACGGTAGTTACTCGTCCATATTTTAACCAGTTGCCCTCGTACATATCACATTGATTCAGATAGCCATCTGATCAATACAAAACTTAGGTAGGTAGGTCATGATTCTACAATTTGATGCTAAATTTCAGATAGATCGAGTGATCGGTTTCGGAAATATTCTTGAGAAATGTTTTAACTAAAAATGGCCATAACTCCGAAACGGCTTGGTGGATTTGACCTATTAACGAACGCGAACGAGATTACGCTGTAAAACTACCCTGCAAATTTCAGCGCTCTAACTCAGTCCGTTCGAGAGTTATCGTGCTAACGGCTGGACCAGCTGGCCGGACCGGACGGGCAGAATTGAATTTGACCCCGGATTATTCATCAGTGAGTCGAACTGAATCGTTTGAGACCATTCTCGGAAAAAAAATTCGAAAAATACAGACATTGTGACGAAATGATAGCACGCTGTTCCTTGCGGAGCACGCGCGCAATAAATTGGAATGATAATTAATTAATCAATGTGTTGGTATAAGATAAAGAGAACGTATCTAAACGATGCGGCGATGTCAAATGTTGACTTGAGTGTTTGGAATACTGAAGAATCATTTCACAAGATTTGGGTCTAATCTTATCTTATATTTTGTAAAAAGCATCATACGAATTTGAGATTCTTATTAATAGAAATATTTTCTCTCAGTTCGAGAAGAATCAGTTGATGAACATTTCGGAACCATATCTTTATAATGGCGAACGCTGCTCTAAAATATTACCAAAATGCTACAAATCAACTTGGAATTATAAGAAAGGCGTATCAATCTTTCATGGATGTTGTGATTCTACCAAGGCATACGTTGAATGTGATGGATATTGGCTGTGGAAGTGGTCGTGTATTTTACGAAGTTCTACTTCCATTATTACCAAAGGACGTTTCTAAAGTTATCGGATCTGATATGGATCAGAATATGTTAGAGTTTTGTCGAACGATTAACACTGATCCGAAAATATCATTCGAAAAATTGAACATTGCTGAAGAAATCTTGCCAAAACATTTGGAGAATAGATTTGATTTGCTGTTTACCTCATACTGTTTCAGCTATGTCAGCAATTGGAGGTGAGATTTATTGGAAATAATTCTCGATAAAACGACCACAATCGTGAGAACAAATATTATAAATAAAATGGAGAAGTATAACGGGTAATTCCGCAAAAGGAGCAGAGAAAATCATTCTGCTGGTACCTGCCGACACGTGTTTCTGCTAGTTGGCTTCTTCAGGACAGGGCAACCAAGAAACCAAGAAGAAGGTGGAAAGATAACTGAAAACAGGTGACACCACAACAGGAGCGAACAACCAATTTGTGCCTTCAGCTCTAGGACCTCCAATTCGGAGGCAAACTATGGCATCGGCACGAAGGAAGCATAAGCTACCTGTGCGATGCGGCCTCAACCCGAGGTTATGTAACAAGAAAATAGGATAACGCGGATAAGTTTATTAAAATGGAGAAGTATAACGGGTAATTCCGCAAAAGGAGCAGAGAAAATCATTCTGCTGCGTTATACTTCTCCATTTTAATAAACTTATCCGCGTTATCCTATTTTCTTGTTACATATCCTCGGGTTGAGGTCGCATCGCACAGGCAGCTTATGCTTCCTTCGTGCCGATGCCATAGTTTGCCTCCGAATTGGAGGTCCTAGAGCTGAAGGCACAAATTGGTTGTTCGCTCCTGTTGTGGTGTCACCTGTTTTCAGTTATCTTTCCACCTTCTTCTTGGTTTCTTGGTTGCCCTGTCCTGAAGAAGCCAACTAGCAGAAACACGTGTCGGCAGGTACCAGCAGAATGATTTTCTCTGCTCCTTTTGCAAAATTACCCGTTATACTTCTCCATTTTAATAAACTTATCCGCGTTATCCTATTTTCTTATTATAAATAAATATACAGGGTGAGTCTAGAGATTTGATGTGCTGTTTACCACATACTGCTTCAGCTATGTGGGAGATTGGAGGGACCTATATTTGAAAATTCACATGAAAATAACAAAAGTGGGAAAGCCCTGTGGACAGCTTTGGCAGAGATGAATACACAAATAATATCGGTGTTTCCAATTAAAAAAAAACTTATTGAATTATTTTCAGGCAGGGATTCATAAACTGCGGGAAATTATTGAAACCAAATGGGGAGCTATGTTTCGTATCCCAATTCAAAAGGAATGCACTCTACACAACATACAGAAGAATGAGTGGTATGGATAGATGGAAGTCGTATACAAGAGATTATGCAGATTATGTTGCACCACTATCGAGTAAAGATCCCGACGCAGAACTGAAAAAATTATTCAAAGATGTTGGAATGACCATCATAAGTCACAGTTTCGACCACCATTATTTGTTACCACTCACCAAAAGACAGGGTCTAAGTAAGTTTACTGAAAAATATCTATAAAAAAAATTTATTGCTTGTGAATTGCTTCTACATTAGAAACACAAGATATTTGTCAGAAGCAATTTATAGAACAATGCTGCCAAACTAACAATATTCGTTATTTATTCTAGTTTGAGTTCACTGTGGACTTATTATGAACATTACAAAAGTAACTACAGTCTTGTCCACTACAGTTTTTTTTTGTCGTCTGGCATATGTGTCGAAAATAAAGTTTCAATCTTCAAAGACGAAGCGTATAATAATAATAAGAGTTTAGATATAATGTCTGAACAGATGTCTGATTAATCAAAAAGTGAATTGATTTTTCAATAAACTGCTTCATTATATTCTTTTATTTTTGATTTACGAACTAGCAATAATGGAATGTGAACTTTGTCGCTTGTCAGTTTTCATTTACTCGCTTGTCAGAATCTTCGGAATTGACACTAGTGCCACCATCGTTTACAGAGTGAAGTAGTACACAAAGTACGTGATTTGGCAATTCTAGGTCCGTTTTTCGGCCGAAAATATTAACAGGAATTAGCAGGGAGTGTCGACACCTTGTTATTCTATGCATCTTGCTCACAACACTGACAATTCGTGATTGATTCTGTTTTACTTCAATGAAATACCTCCAGAAACTTCCATCGAGACTATCAGTAGAAATTTATGTGATCGGAGCGATTGTGTATTAATATACTAACTGACAAAGAAACTGCAACACCCAGAAGGAGCTGTTTAAATTGATTTTTTTGTTTGTAAAACATATATAGTATAGCAGGGAGTAAATGATGAAAATTTGGAGAAAATATCGTGATGGTTTTTTCATGTAAACATTTTTTGTGACTTACATATTGTAGTCGTTTTTTGCAAATTTTTTAAATTTTACAACAAACCAGCTGTTCGATGAGACCCAAAGTAGATGTTTAGTTGTTGTTAAAATGCCTAGAGCACGTGTACGCGGAATGTATCGCCAGCTAAGTGAATTTGGAAGAGATCGAATTATTGGTCTACGGGAGGCGGGGCTGTCATTTCGAGAAATCGCTAACCGTACGAACAAAAATCCAACTACTGTTATGAAATGTTGTCAAGCGTGGTTTGATAATGCCCAAAATCGAAGAAGAGTAGGTACCGGACGTCGAAGGGCCATAAATGAAGTTCTAGATCGACGTGTAAGACTTATGGCTATTAGAGACCGATTTGCGACAACTCGATCTTTGGCTGATGAGTGGTAAGGAGAACAAGGCCATCCTGTAGCTGTGTGAACGTTTTACCGTCGGATAAGGTCTTTTGGACTGCAGCATTATCGACCCCATCTTGTGTTACCTCTGACGGTTGAGCATCGCCGGCAACGATTACAGTGGTGTAGAGAACGTCAACATTGGAGTGTGTAATAGCATAAGGTCGTCTTTTCTGATGAATCTAAATTCTCATTGGGTACACATGATAGCCGAAGAAGGGTTAGACGACGTCAGGGGGAAAGACGTGAGCCTCAGTTTGATATTCAGCGTCATTTACACCGGACAGTGGGCAAGTAAGTCACCTTTAGTCTTTATTCGAGGCAACATGACCGTACTGCCTTACCTTCAAGAAATAATGGAGCTATAAGTTCTCCCTTACCTTAACCGGCTCGAGAATCCAATATTTCAGCAAGATAATGTTCGGCCTCATGTTGCCAGACTTAGTTTAAACTTTTTTGAAGCGACCCATTTGAATATTTTGCCATGGCCGCCCAGATCCCCCGATGTTTCGCCCACAGAGCTTGTTTGGGACATCCCGGGTAGAAGGCTTGGAAATTTACCCCAGCCCCCACGGACTTTGGCGGCTCTGAGACATGAACTACAGGAAGCTTGGGATAGTATCCCTCAAGAAGAAATAGACCATCTTATTGCATCAATGCCAAGACGTGTTGAGGAGTGTATAGATAATCGCGGTGGACAAACACATTATTAATACATTTATTAAAAGAAAGTGTAAACCCTTCCTTTTTTTTTGCAAATTTCAAGGATTTACTCCTTGCTATACTATCTGCGCTTCAACAAAAAAAAAATCAAATTTAAACTGCTCCTTCTGGGTGTTGCAGTTTCTTTGTCAGTCAGTATATTTCATAGAGTATAGTATATTACGCACCGAGGGAGAAAAGTAGGACATTCACGCCCGCGAATGATTGTCACCAGAGCCGAAGGCGAGGGTGACAATCGCGGGCGAGGATGTGCTACTTTTCTCCCTAGGTGCGTATACAATTTTTTTCTTCTCCGTCTAATTCACTTTCATCAGAGTTAATCAAATCCATTTTTTATTATATTTGTCGTTATTCACTGAAATAATTACCCTTTTTTTGACTCAGCTGTCATCAACTTGAGATATAAACACGCGGTTGCTAGGTAACCGGGAGATAAAGTAAAGTACCCGCATGCGCACATTTGCCATCTCACCGGGAGAGAATCGGGTACTTTTGTCCCGTGTAACAGGGACTAAAAGTGACCTTTTCATCCTGGGGGAGAAAAAAATATATTATGTTTACTTCATTTTCACAATAGGACAGATGCATGTACACTGAATGGATGTCTAGATCTTAACATCTTGATTGAATTATATGGTATATTTGTTTCATTCAAGAATATTAATTATAATTTTATTTCATGACTTTATTCTCGATTTTCTTTCAGATATATACCTTGCGTTAGAGCGTATAAACTTGACCGTACCTCAGGATCAACGAGAAGCCTTTTTACAAGAATTTTCGAAGATATTGGGTGAAGAAACAGAAATCGATTTTGCTGATGAGAAATCTCTTGACGATTCTATAGAGTTCGAATTTCCCACAGTATTTGTTCATGCAAAAAAATTTAAAAATTGAATTAAAAATTAAAAAAAAATTATTTGTTTTCAAACTTACAGTAATAACGTGATTTTTCGATTGAGAGGATCATCTAAAAGTTCTATTTCTCCGCCAAGGAGGAGAAGTGTTGCTATGCAACACTTTTCCGGACGAAGGCAAAAAAGTGTTACCTACTATGCAAAAGATGAATTGGTTACCATGAGCAAAAAATTCTCTAATTCAAACGTCATTTTTGCGCGTATGTATGTTCTGGGAAACATCGCGTTATCATTTTGCCCAAATGTCTGTAACTTTCGAATTTTTTGACGAAAATGGTCTCAAACTTGATTTCCTCCAAGTTGGGAACCACATATATCAGATATAAAGACATTACTAAAATTATCTTCTTGAGAACGTTGACAGAATACTACGATCCTTTTGCTATTGCCATTCTAGGGATTTTTTTTGGTTTCCTTGATATGTAGCCTTGTCTCTTCAGTGACATACGGACGGTTTCTGGACATACTTTTATATTTCGTTGATTTCCAAATCTGTTAGCCAATTTGCGAAACCCTAGGCGCGGATTGTGTCGTCCTAAGTCAAATAAACCGTTCAAATTGTTTCCTTTAATCTTGAGCAGTCTTCCTAAAACTGGGCTATGCCTCGTATCTTTTATCCTCTATATTGTCTCATATACTACACTTTTTCCGAGTTCAGTCAATTGCTCTAATTTTGAACGTTCCGAAAACGTTTTCTGTACAAATATTCTACCTCTCTTCTTTTTTCTAGTTGCGACATTATTTCAAAAATTGTACACCTGTTGACAATCAACAATATTCGACAAATAGTGTTGCCATGCCACTTTGGACATAGCCGACTATCTGCACAACCTATTTATACATTACACTTGACTAGAATGTTACAAAAAAGAAATATATTAAAATTATGAAAAATAATAAATTCTGGATACTTTCTAGACGGACTGTACAGTTGATAATATTAATGATAATTCGAAGTAAACTTTGCGTTAGAGCGTAAAGTCTCCGTTGTAACTGAGGATTAAGAGAAGAATTCATACATAATCACGCTTGCATCACATCATCATTCAATGATGTACGTGTTTTTGTCATGATCATACTTGCTGTGGAAAATAATCTTTCAGCAGGTACGGATGTAGCCACTAATAAATCATCGGCCATCTTGAGAAGTGTAGGAACTTTTTCACTCATACAATAATTGTTCACATCTTCACTACAAGATGCAAAATAAAAAACAATTGCATTGAATTCATAATGGATCAGTTTTTATGGTTGAAATTCTATTTTTACTTGAAAAATAATCTCAATTATATCGCAAGGACTTTGAATAATCGTGTATTTCTAGTACGATCGATGAATACTATAGACAAAATACATATATTGGTAATTATAGTGGAAACTCTTCGTATTCAATTGTTATCTGTGGGTGTTGAAAAAGGTCGGGTCGTATATAAGAAAAGTTTACTGTATGTATCTGAAGTAAATAAAACGATATTTCAGGTAGACATTTCTGAGCCAAAGACCCTTTCAATAGTATACACGTTTATTACTCAGTAGTCAGTAGTCATCAATCTTGAAAAAAACACATTCAAACCTAAAATATAAAAAACCGAAAGGATAGATATTCATGATAAGAGATACGTTGCTATAAGAAGTTATAAGAACAGTTAACAAGTTGAAAAATAAATGTGAAAAAATGATTTTAATTAACAATAAAATATTTCTCAGGGAGTCACAAGAGTTGATATTTTGTAAAATATATTGACTCTCGAGTTGCGCTATATGTGGTCTCGGTATGCCTATAATATTTTTCAGAATGTCTCGTCTCGTCTCGTCTTACTTTTCCGAAACGAGAACGAGACGAGACGAGATAAATCTTGCTCTCATGTGAAGTCCCAAAAGTGTCTAAAATAATGTCTAGAACATACACTAGAAGCTTGTCAGTCTAATTATGGGACACCCTGTACGTATGATCCAATTCCAGTCTAAGTGCTCAGACAGAATAGTAATTTACGTAATAAGTCCGGGGTTTTTTGGACGAATAGACAAAATTCCAGGACGAGCCGTAGCCGAGTCCTGGAAGTCTGTGAGTCCAAAAAAACTATTTTCGGGCGTGTTGCGTACAATATTTTTTCAGCTACCGTGTAGAATTACAAATCAATAAGACGACATATTTCTTTATTATACATTTTAATTTTTTTTTATATGAATTAAACAGAATAGAACCAATACTACATATTAACAGAAACATTCTAATTCTTATTTATATTAATATTTGTATTGAAATTCGAGCAATTGCTAATATTGAAGGTATTCAATTTGTTTGAAATGCTTGGTATATTTAAATTTCATTTGTTGAAGCGAGAACAAGGAGACAAAGGTTGCGTTTCACATTGATTGTTTTCTTCTGATGGTTTTTGAATGGTGTTGGAATTTTAATTTTGTTTGTAAGTGAATTATCTAACAACGACGTGAATGTTACAGGCCTAGTCCGGGCAGTACGTACTCCCCAGACTAGGCCGAGAAATGCTATACTTTCTCAAAGAAAAAGTGTCCGGAAGTGGGTACATCCCGGACGGTTGTAGAAAAAATAAATATTCAAACTGAATTTGTCATAGCTGGAAATTCAATTTGAGTAGCAAGGAATTACAGAATGGAAATTGCTACAGAACAGAATCAATAGTATATTTCGTTCAAAAAATATGGTAGGAAAGAAATTAGGAAGATTAATGAGGCGTGAGGCTCCTGTGGGAGCCGAAGATACGCGGTAGGTTTCAGGATGAACGCGCTGAAACTCTGCCTCAGGAAGGAGACAGGCATCGACGCAGTGAAAGAAAGTCTGAAAGACTAATCAGAACAATCTTGTCTCCGGCTATTAACTTATATAGGGGTATCAATTCTGTCTCCGCTTACTAAAATCCCGAGGGAGCCGCACTTACTCTCCTCTCCTTCTTTCTTTAATTTGTTTTTCTGCCGAGTTAACCGATCTCCTCGTCTCGTAACAGTTTTATTTTACATACGGCGCTTTTTCCAATTAATAGGGTACTTTGAATGTAGGCGGCGTGGGCCTCTGGTTCAATTTGGTCGAAGCCTCGGGCCCTCATTCGAAATCGCTGAATCGATTATTCATTTTGAAGTGGCCGTTAGAACTTCAAACTATGCACAATACCCGAAGGATCCTTCCTGACGTAGAAATAAGGAAATGAGGTAGGTACCTGTACAAATATTCAAATAATTGGGTTTGATAAAGAAACAATAGAATTCACCAGGGTAAATTCGATTAAGAGTGTCCAATACAGGAGAATGGACAATAGAACATACGAGCAAAAGCTCCTGACTTTAACCAATTTTTTTTTATTTTCTATGGGTACGGTTCTCACAAAATTTTACACACGTCTTTATGTCGATATTCTACAACAAGTTAGTAAGCTTCAATTCGATCGGGTCTATATTTTTTGAGATATCAGGGAGATAATATCCCAGATGGGTATAACACCGAAACCGTTGGGTCGATTATAGCGAACAGCGAAATTAACTCTCCCATTGGGATGCGCAACCTACTCTGGAAATTGCAAGTCCCTATCTCCTTTCGTTCGAAAGTCATCGAGGCAACGGTCACCCGTCGAGCACCAAACGCACAAGGCTGGTCGGATCTCCAACAATATATATCCTATCGTGTTCAATCTTGGAAATTGGTAGTTGAGTTAGGTTCTGAAGGCTCTCCCAAAATTTCAGTGATGTCGGACCAATAGTTTCTGATATATAGAATTTGTTTCAATATTTTGAATGATGTAATGGTAAGTTAATAATATTGTGTTCAGAATATCTCCAGTAAAAACAAAACTGGAATATTGGTGTATTGGAGTGGATTTGAGGAAAGAATATATATTTCATCATAGAATTGAGGAATTAATATCTCGGATGTGTTCGTTGTTGGGTAGAATTTGTCTATTGGTGTTGGATTGATAATTTTTGGCACTCTTGTTGAATTTAAATTCTTCTATGATGTTCGAATTCAATTTCTGCTAAGATGAAGTTCTTTCATAAGAATCCATTGATGTAATTCCCAACTCTGAGAAACCAATACTTTCGGAGATTAAATTTGTCTGTTTGAACCAGAGCGCCAGAAAGCTCCTATCCACAGGACTTGAACCAATTTTGTACCAAACCCAAACACTTGATTTTATTTTTTTCTAATTTTATTTTTGCAATCTGTGCCAAAAAAGTAAATTTTCCCATGTCCTAATTAAAGCTCCGCGTTGAAGAGGAAACGCTGAATGACATTCCTCGAAGTAATGTCCATTTCAAATAACAATAACGAATAACGATGAGCCGCAAATGTTACATTAAAAATTTAATATCCCTTCGGCAGTGGCGCCACATGTATCGAAACAGATACACAGGGGTGCACAACACACTTAAATTCTTCAATTCTTCCGCTTCCAGCGGCATCGGCATCCCTGAGGTTCCGTGTTCAGCCATCTGTTACCCAACCTCAACATACGTAGATATAACCGAAGGGTGGAGATGTGGCGGCAACGAAGAACTGGCGGCGTCCCGCCGCCCCAACCTCATATTGTGGAGTTGTTGCGGGCAGACCCGTCAACAACAAATGTTGTTATAACAATGTGCGGCTGAGGGAACACGTTCTGATGTATTATTTCAGAGTAAGGTGGAATAATTGTTGGCGTAGTTCGGTTGATAAACTTCATCGGGTGAACCGCTGGAGTAAATCCTGAAAATACACGTCGTTCGTATAGGGCTTACGAACAGCCCTATTCCGCTTATTAAAACACCCTTTCCTTTCATTATTGTTTTGGAAAATCATCGAGGAATAAATATCTGAATAAAAATGGTTGTAAATTATGAATTGACTATGTATTATTTTTCCTGGACAAACCCGGGATAAGGATGATGTAAAACACCAATAAATAATCTAATCTAATCTAATCTAACACACACAGCACAGTCTCATTTCAGAAAAATTGCAGGAATCTGTTTCGAAATTGTTTGAATTATTTTTGATTTATTGCAAAAGCTATATGAAATAAACTGCTCCACAAGAGTTAGGGATAATCGTTTCAACTAAAATAACTGACATTCTGTGTATATAATATTCCTTGTTTTTGTGGTAAATCATACACAGGAGAAACATCAAGACCACTAGAAGTAAGAAAGTCAGAGCATAAGAATAACTTGAGAAATAGAGACATACAGAAATCAAAAAATTGGTTCAAGCACTGACGTGAAGTCAGAAGCTTTTGCGCGTATGTTCTATTGTCCATGCTTCTGTATTGGACACCCTTAATCGAATTTACCATGGTTAATTATGTCGTCCATTCTCCTGTATTGGACACTCTTACTTCGAATTTACCACGGTAAATTCGAATTAAGTGTCCAATACAGGAGAATGGACGACATAATTAACCATGGTAAATTCGATTAAGGGTGTCCAATACAGAAGCATGGACAATAGAACATACGCGCAAAAACTTCTGACTTCACGTCAGTGCTTGAACCAATTTTTTTTCGTGATTTTTTTTTAATTTTCTGGAGGCGCGGTTCTTAAAACTTTTTTTTTCGTCATTTTTTTTCAAATTTTCTAGGAGTACGGTTCTTACAGAATTTTAAACACGTCTTTGTGTTGATTTTCTACTACTAATTACCAAGCTTCAATTCAATCGAATATTAATTTTTTGAGTTATCAAGGAAACAATATTCCAGGTGGATATAACTCGGAAACCGTTGAACCGATTATGCCCAAAAACGGACTCAACTCTCCCTTTCGGATACGCAACCTACCCTGAAAATTGCAAATCCCTATCACCTTTGGTTCGAAAGTTATCGAGGCAACGGTCACCCATTTACTGAACTCACACAAGAATGCTCGAATCTCCAACAATGTTCAACCGATCGTATTAAAACTTGAAACTTGGCAGTAGAGTTAGGTAATGAACGCTCTTGCAAAATTTCAGCAATTTCAAACGTATAGTTACTGATATATAGAATTTTTTTTTTTTTATTTTCAATGATTTA
Organism: Halyzia sedecimguttata; assembly: GCA_937662695.2. Lineage (NCBI taxonomy): Eukaryota > Metazoa > Arthropoda > Insecta > Coleoptera > Coccinellidae > Halyzia > Halyzia sedecimguttata. Next base: position 97,801,882 of record OW569413.2, on the reverse strand, counting down.
TTAAAAATTTTCTACAGATGTTATCCTCACCAAATTTCGCAAACATTTTCGCGTTGGCATTCTACATCTAATAACCATGTTTGAATTCTATCGGTTCAGTATTTTTCGAGTTAATGAGGAACAAAAAACCACCAAATTTCAGAAAATTTCAGATGGCTATAACTCTGAAACCGTTTGGTCGATTATGCTCATAAACAAACTCAAATGTGGCATTCATATGCACAACATAACCTGAAATTTTCAAGCCGCTATCTCTTTCCGTTCTCAGGTTATCGTGACAAAAAAAATATTTTTTAATAATTTTTTTAAAATTTTCTAGCCATACGATTCGCCCAAAATTTCACAAACGTGCTTAGGTTCATATTCTACAACTACTCACCAAGTTTCAATTCGATCGGATAAATTTTGGTTGAAAACAAAATTATTACTCGGAAACCACTGGGCCGATTATGCCCATTAACGAACTTTTCCGTCGTATTGCGATGCGCCACCCACCCTGAAAATTTCAAGTCGCTAGCTCTTTTCGTTGTCAAAATATCGTGGCAACGGACGGCCGTACGGCCGGCCGGCCGGACGGCCGGACGGACAGAATCAAATTTGACCTCGGATTCTTCATCGGGGAGTCAAACTTGATCGTTTGAGACCAATTTCGTCAAAAAATTCGAAAGTTACAGACATTTGGGCAAAACTATAACGCGATGTTCCCCAGAACATACGCGCAAAAATTGCAGGAATCTGTTTCGAAATTGTTTGAATTATTTTTGTTTTATTGCAAAAGCTGTATGGAATAAACTGCTCCACAAGAGTTAGGGATAATCGTTTCAACTAAAATAACTGACATTCTGTGTATATAATATTCCTTGTATTTGTGGTAAATCATACACAGGAGAAACATCAAGACCACTAGAAGTAAGAAAGTCAGAGCATAAGAATAACTTGAGAAATAGAGACATACAGAAATAAAAAATTGCAGAACATGTATGTACAGTCCAAGGAGATCACATGATGGATTGGAGTAGTACAAAGATTCTTATGACAGAAACTAATTATATTTAAAGGAAAATTAAGGACTCAACTTGTATTTTATTGAACAGAGAATGCAATTTTGCAAATTGCTCAATTGGTATTAATTGACCATATTTGGCTGAATTTATTGAAAAAGGAGGTGGAACTTGGAAATTTCTATTCAAAGTAAAACTATGTTAGCTATGATTTTCAAATACTGTCAATGTGACTATTCTTGAATCTCCTAATAACAATCAACAAAATAATTCTGAAGATTTTTTCGTTAATCGTCTGAAGAAGGAGTCTGATATAGACTCCGAAACGTTACGATATAGTTGTTTCTTCGTTGATGTTGTTTCGTTGTTATTTGTTAGGCAACATTGTTCGATTGATTGCTTCTGACAAATATCTTGTGTTTCTTACGCAGAAGCAAATCACAAAATAATAATTTTTTTATTTTATAGATATTTTTCAGAGATTGGGAGAGAAAACCCAGATAGAAACCATTCAATGATGAATATACCTCCCACAGTATCCTTTAATGATTACTTAATTTAATATAATTTTATGTAGGTTCAAAATTATAAATGCACGTAAGTTTTTTGGTCTGCAATATATACAGGGTGATTACCAGAATAGGGTCAAATTTAACGACATTTATTTCCGGACATGTTATTGTTTTTTTTTGTCTTTTTATGCCTTCAATACAAGGTATGGCCACCACGGGCATCAATGACCGCCTGACATCTTCGTTGCATACTACTGTCAACGAGGGTGTTGAGCATATCATGAGGAATTTCATTCCATAAACGAGGCAGTAGTGCTTTGAGGTCATTCAATGTTATCTGGATTCATCTGTGAAAAGTACACTACGCCATTGGACGTTCAGATTAACATGCTGCCTGGCCCATTCTAATCTTTGTCGTTTATGATCACGTGTTAACGGAACAGCCCTCAATGTTCCTCGGAACAGAGTGCTTAAAAATTTGCCCAAATGTTTGTAATTTTCGAATATTTGGATGAAAATAGTCTTAAACGATTTTGTTCGACTCAATGATCAAGAATCCTTGGTCAAAATTGATTCTGTCCGGCCGGTCCGGACGTAGACACGATGACTCTCGAACGGAATGAGCTAGACAGTTGAAATTTCCAGAGTAGGTTTGAGGGATAAATATCTTGGTTAAGTTCGTTATTGGGCAAAATCGGCAGATGGTTTCGGAGTACCTAACGAAAAAAAAAATTTTTTTACATTACAACTTTTGAATTCAATTTGGTGAAGTTTTATCATAAGAATCCATTGATATCATTTTCAATCTTAACAAGCTAATACTTTCCGAGATATGATTTTTCAAAATTTCAATAATACATCGTAGTTCTATGTATTCACACAATGCGAATTCTATCTATCTGTGTTCTCTGTTCATAAATGTCATCTTATCTTATATATTAGTGTTCTGTGATCTTATCTAGCTATTAGAGACATGTCAATTTGTAGTTTGAAAATATTTTCTGTTGGAAAACAAGTATCCGATTCTTCAATTTGTAAATATATGCAGGACTGTTTTGAAACCGAAAATAATATTGACTGGTTACATATTGAATAATTTATGTATAAATATTGGGGATCATGTTTCAGAAGATTTAGAATTGGATCATTTTAATGATGTAGTTTATGAAGGCAATAGGAAAGAAGAACATAATGGAATCATCAAAAGAAATTACTGTTCGTTGACCACTGAGGTTAATATTACCTTTTACTTCCTTAAGTAGTGAGACATGGTCTTATATACAATATTTTCATAATGTTGCCAGCAAAACAATGCTGAAATATGGATCTAAATTTGTGTATCAAATATTTTTTCTTGAGTTGAGCTTCATGATACAGAATGAATGTGTTAGTGGTATGAACTATTAAATTATGAAAAGAGGATTGTATGTTATCAATATATTTTGAACTATTAAAATAATTTGTTCGTTAGCCTATACCTACTCAAATTTCAGGAATAAATGGACAGTCTGCTATGATTGTCTCCAGCCTTGCTTTGGATATTTCGATCATACTTTCCTCGTGTATTCCGAGTTGTGAAAACTATGCACCGAGTGTAAGTTGCAACAACCTATTTCACGAGGTTGAGTCATTGTAGATTGCTCATTTAATCTTGATAAATAAACTATTATTTGAATTTGATTTCTTTTATGATGCTGTTCTATCATAAGAATCCATTGATATAATTCCCAACTCTGAGAAACCACTACTTTCGGAGATATGGTTTGTCAAAAATTGATCAAGAGCGCCAAAGCTCCTGCCACAGGGCTTTCCTCCTTTTAAATATTCGAATTACTTTACCATTGGGAATAGAACATCTTATAGATAACCTATTCGAAGTTTCAATATAAATAATTTCATTCCAATGTTTTCTTGCCTCGACACGTTTCTTCCCAATCCTCGTAAGGGACCGAAATTACCGATGGAAGTTTCTTAGGGTTGATTTCTCACCCCAATTTGTCACCCAAGTTCGGACAACCTTACCCAAGCTGGACACGGTCGATCGACTTGCTCTATTAGGCTAATAGTCCTATTGTAGGGGAAAAGTTCGAGTTTAAAATATGTTGTGAACCCTTGAAATTCTTCGCATGCCCGATAATATGTCTTCTCACGGATCGTTCATAAGCTTCTTCTATATTGGTTGATAATAATAAATTGTTTACAGTTTTCATTCTGTACACATAATTATTATTGAAATTCTTCTGATATTTTCTCAGTATTTATTGCATGATTCTGAACTATAATTCTGAATATTATTTCAAAAAGCAAAGTATAATATGTAAAATTTAAAATTTAACTCATCCTCACTCGATGAACGATTTCAACTTTATTGTAGAATTTAGGGATAGAAATTTGTCAAATAACCTCAACAATAGAATTATTCTATTTTATAACTCTGGGAAATGATATGTATTGAAATACATTGTATTCACATGTAATCTGATAAAATAGTATGTTCTTCCATAAGGAGGAGAAGTGTCACTTTTCATGGCGAGCTTGAGTTTACCCGTCACTTTTACTCCGAATGACTTTTGGATTGATTTACATTTACGCACATAATTCTATCCATTTATGATCGTTATAATTAAGTGAATTATGGAACATTTGCCTTGTTACGGTTGCCACGCAAAATTCATTCTGACAGAAATAAAGTAACATAATTATTGATAGTTATCATTTGCAAGCTGGTGAAAAGGGGTTGAAAGTGAAAATGTCTTCAGTAATTGAGGTTTTGGCGAAAGAAGCTGTCTCTTCCCTTGGACCATCGAAGTCTATAGAAAAATATTCTACAACTTATGATCCCTTCGTGAATTGGTGCAATTCGAAAAATGTGACAGTTTTGCAAGAGAATGTGCTTCCAGCATATTTCAACTTAATGACTAGAGAAAAAATTGGTTCAAGCCCTGTGGACAGGAGCTTTCTGGTTCAAACAGACAAATTATATCTCCGAAAGTATTGGTTTCTCAGAGTTGAGAATTATAACAATGTATTCTCATGATAGAACTGCATCATAAAGGAAATTTAATTCAAATAATAGTTTATTTATCAAGATTAAATGAGCAATCTGAGAATGAGAACTGCACCATGGAAGAAATCAAATTAAAATAGCTGAAATGAATCTGACTCTCTCTTATAGAACAGGATGACATGTACGAGTATGAACTCAGAGCATATAATAAAGCTTAGATAGAATAATTATAGCATTCTGTGAAAACATAGAAGTACGATTCATTATTGCAATTTCGAAAATTCATATCTCCGAAAGTATAAGCTTGTTGGAGTTAAAAACAGACAAATTATATCTCCGACAGTATTGGTTTCTCAGAGTTGGGAATTATATCAATGGATTGTTATGAAAGGACTTCATCTCAGCAGTGCATGAAAATATCAACCAACAAAAAGTATGATATTATATTATCATTCTCATATTTATACGATTGCTGGAATGAATGACAATGAGACAACGTCATGTCTCAGGAAAATAAGTTGACATTATAACAATTCATAGAATACCCACAGAATAATTCTATCATTCTGTGAAAACGTAGAAATACGATTTACATTGAAATTTTGAAAAATCATATCTCCGAAAGCATTAGCTTGTTAGAGTTAAAAATGTATGAATGGATTCTTATGATAAAACTGCTTATTGAAAAAAATTTAATTTGAAATTTGTGTTGTAAAAAAAAATGTTTTTTTTGTTACTCCGAAACCATCTGTCCGATTTCGCCCAATAACAAACTTAGCCGAGATCTTTATCCCCCAAACCTACTCTTAAAATTTCAACCGTCTAGCTCATTCCGTTCGAGAGTTATCGTGCCTACAGCCGGCCGGCCGGCCGGACCGGCCGGACAGAATGAATTTCGACCACGGATTCTTGATCAGTGAGTCGAACCAAATCGTTTAAGACCATTTTCATCAAAAAATTCGAAAATTACAGACATTTGGGCAAATTGATAAGCACTCAGTTCCGAGGAACTAGAGCGCCAAAAATGACGTTTCAATTAGAGAATTTTTTGTTCATGGTAAACAATTCATCTTTTGTATAGTGACACTTTTCTTGTAGCCGACCGGAGAAAAGTTTTGCATAGCAACACTTCTCCTCCTTCGCGGAGAAATAGAACTTTTTGATGATCCTCTCTATCGAAAAATGACGTTATTATTGTACGTTTGAAAATAATAGTTATTCATGTACCAAGGACGAAAAACTGTCTATTATAGTCGAGTCTGCGAATTGCTATCTGAGGCGGCGCCGAGGATAGCATGCAAGCGAGACAATAGACAGTTTTTCGCCGAGGTGCATATTATATTTTTTTGTTGATCTCTACATATTTTTAAGAATTTTGGACCTCTTAAATAATTTCACAATAGCAAATGACACATATACTTATGTTTGTATTGAACCCTATCCATTGTGACCACAGCACGGACAGTCATTCCTTCAGATACTTATGTTTGTATTGAACCGTATCATGCCGTATTCATAGTGACCACAGCGGACGAGAAAGTACTTTCTCGTCCGCAAAGTACTTGCCTTCAATAATAATCGATTTTACGGCAGCAAATTAGTACGTAAAATGTCACTTTTCTTAGAGGTCGACGAAAAGATAAATTTCTCTGGCCTATCAAACCATTTTTCGATATTCCTGAGAAAATAAGTGCATTATTCCATACTTTCGAGTTCAAAGAGACAAACATACGTAATATTTGGTACAATAATCATTACAGTTAGAAAATAGTTCACTGAATAGGTGTAATAGTTTCATTCCTTCCATTCTTCAAAGCAATTACGAAAAGTCATTTATAGCGCGTTCAAGAAGTCGCATAAGTCTCGACGAATGTCACTAATGGAACATTCAAACGTGCTCATTTAAAATGCTATTTTCCGGTCACTTTGTCACCCCAACTTCAATTTAAAACTCCCCGACTTTTTCGGTGTCATCCGCAGAAAGATAGCCGAAGTCTCAGAACGAGAGGAATGTAGGAAGCTTAGGGGGAAGTTGGACAAAAAGATGTGGAATCTTATTTGGTACACAACTATGTATTCGTATGTGAAATTAGCAGACGAATATAGTGACATTTTTCAGTTTGAAGCAGTGCTAAATGATTTTCTATGGATGCACAAGCTCTATTAAGTTATCACGAAATATTTGAGCAATATAACGATATGAAACGATTATAATATGGTATACAGTGTAAGTCGTACTGAATATTGAAGGAAATTATTATTTAGACAATTTCTGATGAATTGGGTCCTACAATATGTTCTCCGAAATGTCACCGTTATTGAGATATTGAATTTTGAAGTTTTTTTTTTAATCCCTCATTTTTTGGCTTTTTTATCGAATTTTCCCTGAACTAGAGCTCCTAGGGTGGTTTTGGATGTATCTAGTTAGAGGGGATGTCAATTAATAAAAATGATCAATAAGAACTGAACCTACTACTAACAGCTTAAAAAGACTGATTGACAAAGGTTAGAATTGAAGAATTTTCACTGAATGTTTTCAACTTTGAAGCGCTTTTGTTGAAAACAATTTATGGTTATTCTGCAAATTCTGATCAAAAAGGTATAACAGTTATATATACATACAGTGTGAGTCTTTGACCACTGCATTAATTTTAACCAATGATTCCTCTCATCAAATGAAACACATTTTTCATTTACCCTTTTTCCAGATTCGGCTCAGGTAAAAAGTTACAAGCGTTTAAAGATTTTACAATGTGCTAATACACTCCCGCATGTAAATTATCTATGACATTGTTGGCGGACGAGAATAAGGCATGGTTACGTGGTTTACAGCTTGATTCGGGATTCCAACGCTCAGGGACGGATCCATAAAAGTAGTGAAATTTCTGGAGTTTTCCATTTTAAAACATTCAATGAAGAATATCTCGAAAACGGTGCGTTTAAGGAGAAATGATGAAGAATAATATAATGTTCTAAAACGATGGAATATTCTTGAAATGACTCAAGAAAAACTTTATATGCTTTCTTTATGCTAATTTCGTTTAGTTTTATGAATCCACGAGTCCATAACTAGAAAACCAGTTGAAGTAGAAAATAACTAATATTTGGAAAATATGTATCACAGTTATAGGAAACTTTACGCCAACATTAATTCGAAAAAAGGATGTCAAAGCTTCAAAATAAAAACTGATTTTTTTTTTAATTTCAACAGCCTGTATCTTTTTACCTGAGTTGAATTTGGAAAAATGTTAAAAGAAAAAAGTGTTTCATTTGATGAGAGGAATCTTTGTTTAAAATTAATGCAGTGGTCAAAGACTCACCCTGTATATATAAAAAAAAATTTTCAACAAATTTCAAAATAATTTTTTTTTAAGATGCAGTTTCACCATAAAAATCCATTGATATCAAATTAATTTCCAACAAGCTAATACTTTCGGGGATATGATTTTTCGAAACTTAAATAATGAATCATACTTCTATGTTTTCACAGAATGCTATAATTATTCTATCTATGATTTATTATATGATCTGTCTTCATAATCGTACATGTCATCCTGTTCTATAAGAGAGAGTCAAATTCATTTCAGCTATTTTAATTTGATTTCTTCCATGGTGCAGTTCTCATTCTCAGATTGCTGGTTTAATCTTGGTAAATAAACTATTATTTGAATTGAATGTCCTTTATGATGCAGTTCTATCATAAGAATAGATTGATATAATTCTAAACTCTGAGAAACCAATACTTTCACAGGGCTTGAACTAATTTTTTTTTAATGTAATTTTTTTAAATTTTATTTCTTTCTTCTTCAGTCTGTCATAACAATCCATTGATATCATTCCCAACACCAAGAAACCAATACTTCCGGAGATATGATTTAACAAAGATTAAACAAGAGCGCCAAAGCTCCTCTCCATAGGGTTTTCCCACATTTTTTTGAAAGACTAATATACCAGAATAAATCTCCTGCCCTACGAGCGTTCCAGGACCAAGATTGTATGATGGAATCATGTGATTTAGGTTAGGGAAGTAACCGTGAAATTCAAATTGACGTTCCATGGGAATGTTAAAAAAATTGGTTCAAGCCCTGTGGACAGGAGCTTTGGCGCTCTTGTTCAAACTTTTACAAATCATATTTCGGAAATTATTGGTCTCTGGGAATGATATAAATGGATTCTTATGATAGAACTGCATCATGAATGAAATTAAATTCAAACAGACCGATTCTCCTCACTAACGAACTTATCCGACATATTCATTCCTCAAATCTACTCTGAAAATTGTATTATATCAATTAAAACCTAGACAATATTGCAGTTTTGTTTTTACTGGAGTTATTCAGAACTCAATTTGATTATGTATCTTACCGAATAATATATTTCCATCATCATATGGATTATCCACGGGCATTATATCATCACCTCAAAAGTATAATATCATATCATCCTCACAATTCTACGATAGCTGAGGTTATTTCATTGGTCATTTTGCATTCAATCATACTTTGTTTTATAGAACAGGAGGTTTATTTTATATGAAGAATAACGAACCAGAAATAATTTTGACATTTATCTCTCATAGAAAGTAAGATGACATGTAAAAACACAGATCATATAATAATTCATAGATAGAATAATTAAGTACCTACAACATTCTGTGAAAACATAGAAGTATACGATTCATTATTTAAGTTCGAAAATATTATCTCCGACAGTATTAGCTCGTTAGAATTGAAAATGATATCAATGGATTTTTATAATGAAACTGCATCTAAAAAAAAATTGAATTTAAAATTTGTGATGTAAATTTTTGTTTCCATTACTCTGACACCACCATTCCGATTTCACCCAATAACGAACTCAACCTAGATACTTATCTCAAAAACCTACTCTGAAAATTTCAACTGCCTAGCTCATTCTGTTCGAGAGTTATTGTAGAAACAAAATTCAAGAGTTAAAAAAAAATGTTTTGACACATTGCGGCAACCCGATCAATACAAAACTTCGCATGCATATAAAGGTCGTCATTCTACAATTTGATGCTAAATTTCAGATAGATCGAGTGATCGGTTTCGGAAATATTCAAAAAAAATGTTTCACTCTGTTCCGAGGAACAAGAGCGCCAAAAATCAGGCGTGGACATATGGAAAACATTTTACATGATGGCAGATTTTCCAACAAATAAGAACGAATTCAATCCCTGATCATAACCTCCCTCCGCGACCCCAACAAATGTCATGACGCAATCAGCCGATCAAACAGCCCCGCATTCGAATTCAAGGCACGTTCGTATAATCTAAGTTTTGCATTATTTTATCTAAGGGACACATTTAACCCGTTCGACGTTCGCTGACGACACGATCTCTAAAGTACTTGTGTTCCGTATCAACAAGGATGGGGTTTCGTTCGCTTGGGAGTTGATGAGTGGTTGCTGGTTATCTGGGTGAATTCAAACCGCAGGTTTTATGATGTCTGTCGAAAAAAGGCATTTTTTCGTTCAGGGATTTAATTTACACAAACGCACTTAATTTTTGATTGGGTTTATTCTCTTTATTTTCGTATATTAAATACACAGGGTGAGACTTTAAATTGTAAAGGGTTTTCCAATAAGAGGTGTTATTTTGAATAGCCCGCTATTTCGGTAGATGTCACTTTTGAAGCTGTCATTTTTCGACATTTGACAAGTAGAAACTACGCCATTAATAAAAATGGAACGCTACACGCTTCAAGAACGCATTGAAATTATTAAAATTCACTATAAAAATGGTGAAAATTTGGCAGAGACGGTTCGTAAAACTCGAACATTTTTGGGTCGTCGTGAAGCACCTTGTCGGACCGCAATAAAGAAATTGGTTGAAAAATTCGAGCTGTTGGGAAAAGTTAATTATGTGAAGAATAACACCCGTGCACGTCGCTCAAGAACAGCCGAGAATATTGCTGCTGTAGCCGAAAGTGGTGAAGAAAACCCAGGTTTGTCCATTCCTCGTCGTTCTTTGGAATAGGCATTCCACAAACGTCATTACACCGTATTTTGCATAAAGATTTGGGTCCTAAGGCTTATAAAGTTCAGTTAACATAAGAACTCAAGCCGGCCGATCATCAAAAACGTCGTGTCTTTGCTGATTGGGTCGTTGAAATGCATGAAAATGATCCGGAATTCCATCGAAAAATCATCTTCTGTGATGAGGCCGATTTCCACCTCGGTGGCTTCGTCAACAAGCAAAATTGTCGCATCTTGGGCTCGGAAAACCCAAGAGTTATTGTTGAAAAGCTTCTCTATCCTCAACGTGTGACTGTTTGGTGCGGTTTATGGTCCGGCGGAGTCATTGGACCTTACTTTTTCGAAGTTGAGGCTGGAGCAACAGTTACGGTGATTGGATTGCGCTATCGAGAGATGATTAATAATAATAATAATAATAATAATAAGCCTTTATTTCCAACAGGTAGTTACCCAATTACAGGAATAGTATTGAACAAAAATTAATTACAAAATACAATACAACAGCATGTGACTCAAATAGAGCATACATGAAATAATGATCAAGAAAGCAAATGAAAATACACAGAATGCAGAGAAAAAAAAATTATATATAAATAATAGGATTCCTCAATCGGCAACTGAAACGATTGAGGCAATCCTCAAAAGCCCAAACTTAAGTAAACCCCCAACAACCTATGACCCGGATCAACATTTATATCACACCCATCCGCTATCAAATTATAAGTATGACACATGAAATGAACTGGCGACTGAAAACTAAGATTTGTTCTACATGTTCTTGAATAAAATAAAAATTTATTTCTGCTTCCCAATCTAGGGATAAGAATCGGAAATTTTTGTAACAAATGCGGACAATCAATCATGTTATGAAACAGCTTATGAATTGTGCGCAAAGCCATCATCCCCCTCCTCACCTCCAGACTTTGGCCTCCAAATCTGGCAAGTAGTGCCCTATTGTCACAACCGACAGGAGGATATTCAGCATCCCGCTTAAAAACCAGAAATTTATAGAATCGCCGCTGGACTGCCTCGAGCTGATTAATGTGACACCGGTAAATAGGTCTCCATATAAGACTGGCGTATTCGAGCTTACTCCTAATAAAAGCATTGAAAAGGGAGAGGAAAGTGCTGGCGCCCAGAAAGTATCTACCCCGTCTGATTATAAACCCGTAAACTCCAGATACCGAGGTAAGTGTCTGTCTTATATGTGGTACAAATGTACACTTCTCATCAAATATGACCCCTAGGTCTTTAATTTGCGTTACACGCTCCAACAATCTACCTGCCATATTATAACCATACTGAATTATTTCTCTCTTCCGGGAATAGGACACAACATGACACTTAGCGATATTAAGTCTTAAATGATTACGATGACACCACGAAATCAAACGATCAACAGCAGACTGCAGTAAGACACAGTCTTCGACAGCAATAATTCTGAGGAGCAACTTCAGATCGTCCGCAAACATCAAACCAAAAATCGCAACGTCATCCAGTAAGTCATTGATAAAGAGTATGAACAAAAGAGGGCCCAAAGTGGAACCCTGAGGAATTCCTGATGACGCAACAAAATTATACGAGCACTGACCCTCAATTCGAACATACTGAAGCCTACCACGCAAATATGACTTAAGAAGGTTAATTAGTCTGTTAGAGAACCCGTACTTAAGCTGTAATTTGGCTGTCAGACGACCGTGATCTACACTATCGAAAGCTTTGTGGAAGTCAGTATATATCACATCCAGTTGTTCGGATTGATCAAGGACCCCTACTAATATCTCCGAGAATAACGCCAAGTTACTCACGCACGAGCGCCTGGGCATGAAGCCATGCTGTTCATAGCGTATCATGTTTTTTATCTGTGGGAATATGGCATTATGCAACACTATTTCAAAAAGTTTAGAAAAATTAGATAATATGGAAATCGGCCTATAATTGCTTATCAAAGACTTATCGCCTTTCTTTAATACAGGAATAATCTTAGAAGTCTTCCAAACTGAAGGATAAATGCCCAACCTCATCGATAAATTGAATATGTGTGCTAAAGGCAATGCCAATACTCGGATACAGTCTTTTACAAGGAAACTCGGTATTCCATCAGGGCCTGCAGTATACTTATTACTCAACTTCTTAGCCGCCTTTACCAAACCAACTTCACTTACAAAGTCCACGCAAACATTTGACGCATCAAAAACTTCATCAATATCATCATTGCCGCCCGTCTGAGGGACTTGGTAGACTGATTCAAAATACCGCGCAAAAGCATCAGTTATGTCACTTGGAAAACTATATATACCACCGTCGTCATCCCTCATCTCCCCAGGAATGCGAGAATTACCACCACTATTATTTATAAAGGACCAGAAGTGAGCCGGTTCTGTATTAATGTGTTGTTCAGTTAATATTATATAGTTCCGATGGGATTCAGAAATCTTAGATTTCAACAATGCCCTTGCCCTCCTATATTCACTCAAATCATTATCACATTTAGACTTCGCATATCTCCCCCAAAATCTTTCCTTTCTATATATCAAATTGATAATCGTAGTATCATACCAAGGTGGAAAACGTCTTCTTCTTTTAGCCTTCCGGGGGACAGTTTTTACGAATATTTCATTAAGTATTGAATACAAAGTTTCACATGCTCTGCTTGGATCATTCATGTTAGATAAAATTTCACTCCAATCAGTTCCAAGTATCAAGTCATACATCGTCAAGAAATCAGCTTTCCTAAAATTAAATTCAAGGCAATTAGAATTACTAACACCGAAATCGAATTAATGATTTTTTTATGGCCGGAATTGGATGGTATTGATCTGGACAACGTTTACTTTCATAAAGACGACACTACGTGCCACACAAGCAACGAAACCATTGATCTTTTGCGGGAAAAGTTTCGGGACCGTGTTATCTCTCGAAGAGGTGATCACAATTGGCCACCGTGATCTTGTGATTTAACACCTCGCGACTTCTTCCTTTGGGGCCACGTGAAAGAGAAGGTCTACGCCAATAGCCCATCGTCGATTCAAGACCTCAAAGATGGAATTCGTGAGGCTATCGAGAACATAGGGCAGCCACTTTGCGATTTGGTTATGGAAAATTTCATTAAAAGGATATGGTCGTGGTGGTCATTTGCCTGATGTTAATTTCCAATATTAACGGCATAGCTTCTTCTTTATAATGAAATATCATCCGATCATTTATATTGAAAAATTGCATTTTTCTTTGAATATACAAATAACACCTCTTATTGGAAAACCCCTTACATTAATTTTAACCATACATTTCTCTCATTAAATGTCACACCTTTTGGCGCTCGAGTCCCTCGGAAGAGAGTGCTAATCAATTTGACCAAATGTCTGTAATTTTCAAATTTTTGGATGAAAATGGTGTTAAATAATTTGGTTCGACTCACTGATCAAGAACCCGTGGTCAAAATCGTCTCTGTCCTGCCGGCCGATCCGGCCGGCCCTCCGTTAACACGATAACCCTCGAATGGAATGAGCTTAGACAGTTGAAATTTTGAGAGTAGCTTTAGGAGATGAATATCTCAGTTAACTTCGTTAGTGGGCAAAATCGGACAGATGGTTTCGGATTAACGAAAGAAAAATTTTTTTTTACATCACAAATTTCAAATTCAATTTTTTTTGAGATGCAGTTTCACCATAAGAATCCACTGATATCATGTTCATTTCTGAAAAGCGGATAGTGTCGGAGATATGATTTTTCAAAATTTCAATAATAAATTTTACTACCTACTATATTTTATCTATGAATTATTGTATGACCTGTTTTCACACATGTCATCTTGGATTTGCGTCCAACTTTTACGTATGAGTTGGACAACATACCAATGTGAAGTTTCCCACATTAAAGAGAACTACTCATCTGTCGAATATTCTGTTACGTTTCACGCGCCATTTCTGAGTGCGTTTCTCAGCGGGAGTTGGTTGCTTCCTAATAATTCAAAATTAAATATACAAAGGTGGTTTTTTAGCAGGTGAGGTATTGATTTTTGTTGCCTTTTATGTGGTCATCTCCCGTTTCATTTTGAAATATTCTTTCATGAACATAAAATTTCTGTTAAAATTCTTAATTTCTGAACTTCTTGGAAAACATATGAATATTGGGTAACTTTGAATCGTACAATTTTATCCGCAATTTGAATTTGGTACCTACATCGGGTAACTTTGAATTGTCATTTTAATGTATAGAATGCCACGATAATCGGAAAAAGCGACGCCTGGTGTCAGAAAATATGGTACAAAAAGTGGGAAAGCTCTGTAGACAGGAGCTTTGGCGCCCTTGTTCAATCTTTGACATATCATATCTCTGGAAGTATCATATTCTCAGAGTTGGGAATTGTCTCAATGGAATCCTATGATTTATCTGCATCATAAAATAAAACAATTAAGATTTCCCACGTTTTTCACTTACCATTTTTCCAGGTTTGCACACAGAAACTCTTACTGGATTCATTATCATATAATTGCCAAAAATCTATATCATCTGATGCTCGAAATTCAATGAAATCGTTTGTGACAACTTATTTACTCACACAAGTCTTGTGGAATGGTTTTTAATAACCTTTCTCTATTTCAGTATCGTAATGAGTGCATTACAGGACTAAAAACACTGCTGTAATAAACTCATTCCCGCATTGTTTCCAGTTATATTTTTCGTTTTGTGGTTGTCAGCACTGACATTCGATCCTATCAAATTTCCACACACGTCAATTGTCAATTCAATATAATCTGGATATAGTGAAACAATTGTTGAGAGGAAAAGTTTTATTTTCATCAAAAAATAATGCACTAGAGATTTCCTTCATGCTAATTTCGAATCATTCATGCTATTAGGAAACTGTTTTAAATCTGATCTCCATGCCCTACGTACGTTTCAAATTCAAATTCCGTAATCTGTCAACTTTCGTAACAGTCACATTAACTGCCAAGATACAATACAAAAGTCACTAGGATGTATAATCCGAATTTTTAATTAAATTTCAACAGTATTTTACAAAACTTGCCTTAAATAGAGAAAATATCATCTAATACTCGTTGCAGAAGGCAATTCCAACACTCAACTCGCTCCTTGGTCGCTCGTTTTCGAACTTCGCATTCCTGTTTGAATATGAGCCCATTCTGCAACTTGTTGTAGAATATACTATCATGCAGCATTTGTGAAGGAAATGCAACTCTTTTCGTTGATATTAAACACCGACTACATCTTGATTATCATTGAATATCCACTATAATCCAATTTCATCATCACCTATTCTCACATTCCTTAAATATTCTTATTCGCATCATATAAATGAACACAATAATATCATATAATTCCATTATAAACAACATCAATAATAAACTCAGTCTAAGACCGAACTCACAGATAGCTTAGAGCCTAGAAATATTATATTTGCAGTATGTTTCACAAAGATAATTTTAATTCACAATTAATAAATTTCTCTGTCAAATTCAGTAAGCCGATTAACCGAATTTGGGTTTCACAAAGCTTTTGGATTATATCAAAACCCAAGGTTCTCAGATAAGAAAAGCCTTGATCAAAACCCTCTATTAAACAATCGAGGAAAATAATCTCGCATTTAATCTAATTCAACCCAGGCACAATATAATAATATTTTCATACAGTGACAGAGGCAGTCGCAGAAATGTAATAATTATTAGGAAATTCTTATTAGGTTATATTCTATTTCATCTAGTATTTATATCTCAAAGTGTCCGTTTATTTATGTTATCATAATCCCGTAGATTCAAGAAATTTCACTCCAGCATTACTTTGGTTGAATAGGTGGAATGATACTAATAATTGATATTTCACAATGAAGTGTTAAATTTATTAATCGTTTGAAAGCACTGCATTTTGATTGCGGACAACAAATTCTCTTATGCACAAACACTATATACAAACTTATGAGTCTACTGATTGATGGAATAAAATGATAAGTTAGAAGTGATGTGAGTTATATCTGTAGAGAATTATTGATTGAATGTGTATTACAAAATGAAATTATATTCCATATATCAGAGAATTCCTCAAAATGATTCTGCAGAATCGAAGCAGTATGAAAATAAATGCATTGATGATATGGGTAATAAATAATCTATTTCCCACTAAATAACTGACCCGCAATTCAAGTTGTTTGAATAATGGTTGTCTATGTATTTGCCTCTATTTGAGTGTTCTACCGCGGTTATCTATGATTCTGATTCAGGGCTGGATTCATAAAAGCAGTTGAAATCCAGGAAATTTTATCAGATTTAGTAACATCCAATGAGGAATATCTCGAAAACGGTGCGTTTTAAGAGAATGAATGAAGAATAATTTAATTTTCCTAATGATTCTTATGATGATTTAATATACTTTACCTGGTTTGTTTACGCTAATTTCTCATAGATTTATGAATTTACGAGTCCATAACTAGGAAAAGAGTGGAAATACGAAAAAACCGTCAACCAAATAAAACGTATCATAGACAACTCCACCCCAAACTTAATTTCATTCTGAATAACCATGTCGAAGCTACAAAAGGAAAATTAATTTATGTTTTTAATTATACAAGCCTGTATATTTTTACCCGAGTAGACATTAGAAGAATGGTAAATTGAAAAAATATTTTATATATGAGAGATGCATGATGCATGTCCACATATCGTAGTTTGATCAGTGAATATACCCACCACCTTTAGGTTTATTGTTTTTGTCGACCGTACACAAATACGTGAAGAAGAGAACACACTCAACTGACCTTACTCCATATGAAGTGGGATTACTTTCTTATTTCGAGAGCTTATTAGGACTGTGCATATGCAGATAGGAAAACAGGGGAGGGTTATTTTGAATAGGGGATGAGAAAGCGGTGATCCGATGAGAGTCGACATTGCGAACACTTGGTTAGTGGAAAATAACACCCCGAGGAGTGATATGCCATTATTCTGACACGTTCTCGTTTCATCTTTATAACGCTTTATTTGTTTGTACCTAAGCTCGCAGATTATTTTTGATGGGTTGTTCTGGTAGTGGCCCTTTCCCTTTTTGATATACTGAGGGCAGGTTCAATAAAAATACAATTATCAGCATATTATTAAAGCTGAGTCAATTTTAAAATGGAAACCAGAAACACCTTTTCTCTATTTCAGTATCGTAATGAGTTCATTCCAGCACTAAAAACAGTGCTGGAATGAACTCATTCCTGCATTGTTTCTAGTTATATTTTTCGTTTTGTGGTAGTCAGCACTGACATTCGATCCTATCAAATTTCAACACACGTCAATCGACAATACAATATAATTAAAATATAGTGAAATAATTGTCGAGGAAGAGTTTTATTTTCATTGAAGAATATAGTATTACAGATTTCCTTCTTGCTAATTTTGAATCATTCCTGTTATTAGGAAACTGTTTTGAATCTGATCTCCATGCCCTACGAACGATTCAAATTCAGTAATCTGTCAACTTTCGTAACAGTCACACCAACTACCAAGATACAATACAAAAGTCACTAGGATGTATAATCCGAATTTTCCATTAAATTTCAACAGTATTTTACAAAACTTGCCTGAAATAGAGAAAATATCGTCTAATACTCGTTGCAGAAGGAAATTCCAACACTCATGCGTTCTAAAACTCACTCCTTCGTCGCTCGTTTTCGAATTTCGCATTCGTGTTTTAAAAGGAGCCCATTCTGCAACTTGTTTTAGAATATACTATTTCGTCGAACTCTCTGAAAAGTGACATTTTACGTACTAATTTGCGACCATTAAATCTTATTGGCGGTACATAACTTTTTTCAAATTCTGTTGTGTCAGTGTGAGAACATTCTGATACGGACAAGAGTGGGAAAGCTCTGTGGTCAGCGCTTTTGTCAAACTACTAGCAAGTAATTATTAAAATTTTCTCAAATCATATCTCTGAAAGTATTGGTTCCTCACGGTGGGTTTCACATAGTTTCGATTAGCTTAATTGTTGATTTAATTCGGCGGTGCATCAAAAATGAACCGGAAATTTGACATAGACGCACACTTATTTGGCAATTAAGAACTGTCAAAGCTTTGTGAAACCCACCGCAAAAGTTGGGAATGATATCAATTTATTTAATTAAATTCAATTAGAGCATTCTTTGACATCATAAAATTACGATTAATTAATTACCTATTGAAATTTTGAAAAATCATATCTCCGAAATTATTAGTGAACATCAATGGATTCTTATGATGAAATTGCATCCTGAAAATAATTGAATTTGAAATTTGTAAAGTAATAAATAATATTTTTTTCGTTGTCCAAATCCACCAGTCTGATTTTGCCAATAACGAACTCAACTAAGATACTCATCTCCAAAACCTACTCTGAAAACTGTCTAGCTCATCGATGGTAGCTAGCATCGTTGCGTGCCGCGTAGGAGATCCGGGTTCGAATCCCCGCTAGGTAAGTTCACTATTTTATTTATTCTAAAATTACATGTAGTATTTCCTGAGGGTGTGTGAGATATGAATAGACTACTGACTTCACGTCAGGGCTTTTAAGGACATTTTTGTGTACATCCTGAATCACCCACAAAATAATAAAAATTTCAGGGAATATACACTTTCGGAGATATGATTTTTCGAAATTTCAATAATGAATCGTACTTCTATGTTTTCACAGAATTTTATCATTATTCTATCTAAGCTTTATTATATGATCTGTGTTCATACTCGTACATGTCATCCTGTTCTATAAGAGAGAGTCAAATTCATTTCAGCTATTTTAATTGGATTTCTTCCATGGTGCAGTTCTCATTTTCAGATTGCTCATTTAATCTTGATTGTCTTGATAAATAAACTATTATTTGAATTGAATTTCCTTTATGATGTAGTTCTATCATAAGAATACATTGATATAATTCCCAACTCTGAGAAACCAATACTTTCGGAGATATAATTTGTCTGTTTGAACTAGAGCGCCAGAAAGCTCCTGTCCACAGGGCTTGAACCCATTTTTTATTAAAATTTCAATTCTTAATTTCCGTACCTACAAGAAAATAGCAAAACTGAATCTTCCAACTGGTTTATATACATGAAATATTTCCATAGTATAACAGATGAAAAATTTTCTTCAACAGTCGCCAGGTCTTTGGAATTGTTGAAGTCCCATCCCATCTTCTCCAATTCTTTTTTTTTCCCAAGAAAATTCATATTGTGAAAAATATGTAATTACTACGACCTGTATGTAGAGATAACAACGTTGCGTAATTATCTGACAGGAAAATGAGCATAACCTAATATTTTCAAAATATACACAGTGAAATGAGTCAAAATTTCATGGCCAACCGAGAGAGTTTATAAAAGTTAAGGGAGAATATATCGATGAATTTTCGAACTTTTGTGAGCGATTTTTGGCCTTACTTTCATTCAACTAACTGGTTACTGTTTGCGTTCGCTGTCATTTGGACCAGTTTGAAAGATAAACGTCATTAATGTCAAACGGAATTGAAAGTTTATTTCTGAACTGTTTGATTGATGTACGCATGTAAACATTTTGGATTTTCTATTCGCTAAGTTCATAGGCAGAGTTTTTTGGTTACTGAGTCGGAAATGAATAGTGCAAGGAAGTCGAGCATGATTTACGAGTCATTTTATAATAATGGAAGATGAACTTATATTCTTAAGTAATATTTGGGACAATAATAATGAACCCCCAGCGAAAACAAGATGTTCACTTCTGATGTGGGGCGGAGAAAGATTGACCCATGTTAGGTCTCCATTCATGGAAGAATGGTTATCCAATTATTAAGAACGGGATTTCCAAGTGAACAGGTAGTTCTCTCTGGACTGATTAAATCAGATTTGTTTCATAAATAAAACTAGCTATTTCATTTACTTAATTTTTCTGAATAACTCAATAACACAAAATCCGGCCCTCATATAAAGATAAGATGCAAAGGGGTGACACTCGTTAGAGTAAAAAAGCGGATAGAAATAGATAAATTAAGGTAACTTAATAAATTAGTAACATAACCCAATTCCCTCACAAGTCACAACGTACAAATGACAGCAAACATAATATCCGAGAATGTTTGCTTGTTTGACGTAAATAGATCGCAACCAGGTTGTTTCAGGTAGTAAACAACCACAAATGAAAGTAATGCAAAATGCTAACAGACGTAAACAGTTAGCTAATGTTTGCAATCGAAAGTGAGGCTTTTGTTGTTGAAATTTATTCAGGATTTAATTCCGGAATCGCCTTGAAAAACACCCTGTATATTACATTGGATTTCTATACCGCCATAGGAATTACAGCCCCAATCGACGTCTAACCGAAATTAAAACATAACGAAATTACCAGGTTCAAAAGCAAACCAAACCGCCCTTGATTGCGTATTGTGATAGCGCATAAAACCGAGTAACTGTATTGATACATTGTTGCGTCCGCCCGTCGCGGTCCCTGTAATTACAGGGTGAGCAGTATGGTATTTAGACGAAAAATCCTCCCTTTTCGTTAGTATATTCAGTGGGTGGAAAACCTCGAAATAGACAGAAGGGTTGGGATAGAAAAGTCTGCCTGTATGGCTCCGGGATATCCTTCTAGCCAAACATTTAAATGGGGGTTCTTATATAAGTTCATCAATAGAGGGTTCCTATATGTCCATAATAATTACCGCGCGTAGGTTTGTTACGAAGAATGGGTATTTGACCAAATTTCAGCAATTTTCGCTTTGAAATTACCAATGAGTGAAACAAACTCGAACCATTATTATGATTGATTATTTATAGACAACTAGCTGACCCAGCGAACTCTGTTCCGCCTTAGATGCAATAAATAAGCAGATTTTAGATTTTATTATACTTCTGCGGTCGCATAAGGTCCCTATTCAAATACATTATGAGAATCTATCTGAGGTACCTATTAAGTTAATGTTTTGTTTGTGGTACAAATCACTTCAATCGCGTACAATTGTGCAATTAGAAAAAAACACCCTGTACAGTAATGATTTATTTTCAATGATGTATCCCTCTAAAGTTTATTTTTTAACACAAATGAATGAAATTGTACTATTGTGGAGGAAAACAGCAAGTTGCAATTGACGTTAAAAGAAGAACAACCTGTATGGAGATTTCGGACGAAAATACATTATGAGAATCCATCCAAGGTACCTATTTAGTTAATGCTTTGTTTGTGACACAAATCACTTCAATCACGTACAATTGTGCCATGAGAAAAAGGACACCCTGTATAGTAATGCTTTATTTTCAATGGTGTATGCCTCGAAAGTTTATTTTTAAACACACATGACTAAAATTGTACGATTATGGCAGGAAAAACAGCAAGTTTTAATTGACGTTAAAAGAAAAACACCCTGTATAACACAAAAAAGTATCCTATGTCCGTCTCCTGGTTCTAAGCTACCTCCCCACCAATTTTGAGCTAAATCGGTAAAGCCGTTCTTGAGTTATAAGTGGTGTAACTAACACGACTTTCTTTTATAAATATAGATATGAAGTTATATTCCTTAAAATAGAACATTTTTCAACACAAACTTAGCTTAGTGAAAAATTTCACAGTAATATATTCGGACACCAGTTACAATATTTTTCAATCATTTTGGGTAGGTATACAACTAAACTCAATTGGAAAGAACAGAGAAGAGTTTGGTGAAGTTGTCAATCAATACATTCGACCAGAATTATTTCATTTTTGGCGCTCTTGTTCCTCGGAACGGATCAAGAATCCGCGATCAGAATTTATTCTGATGTAGGCACGATAACTCTCGAACGGAATGAGTTAGACAGTTGAAATTTTCAGAATAGGTTTGGGAGATAAATCTCTCGGCTAAGTTCGTTATTGGGCGAAATTGGTCAGATGGTTTCGGAGTAACAAAAAAAAATGGTTTTACATTGCAAATTTCAAAATGAGTTTTTCTCAAGATGAAGTTTCACCATAGAAATCCATTGATGTCATTGTTGAGCTAATACTCTCGGAAATATGATTTTTGAAAATTTCAATAATAAATCGTACTTCTATGTTTTCACAGAAAGCGATAATTATTCTATCTATGAATTATTATAATATGATCTGTGTTGATACACGTCAACTTATTTTCCTGAGACATGATATGTCAAATTTTGATATTTAATGCCCATGGTTAATCCATATGATGATGGGAATGGTAATGGTAAGTTTATAATATTCAGGTCAGAATATCTCCAGTAAAATCAAAACCGAAATATTGGCTAAAGTTTCAATTGATATAATATAATTTTTAGAGTGCATTGGAGGAAAAAATACATCGTTCATCATAGAATTGAGGAACGAATATCTCGTATGAGTTCGTTGTTGGGTAGAATTGGTCTATTGGCTTTGGATTAATAATTGTTGGCACTCTTGTTGAATTTAAATTCTTTTATGATGCTTGAATTTAATTTCTGCTATTATGAAGTTCTATCATAAGAATCCATTGATATAATTCCCAATGATTTATCAAAGTTTGAACAAGAGCGCCTAAGCTCCTGTCCACAGGGCTTGAACCATTTTTTCACTATAAACGTAAAGATTTAATTCTAATTAAGTCTATGATTTCACAGCATGCTTTATCGAAAATTAACCTTCGCATCTATGAATTTCATCTGTGTTCATGCATTCCATCATCATCTTCTCATCTACAGATAAGAGACTTGTCAAACAAAGTATGATTGAATGCAGATCGATCAATGGAATAACCTCAGCTGTTGTAGGTAGCTCTTTGATAATCCATATGATGATTATGATGATGGAAATATATACTTTGGTGAGTTAATCAAATTGGGTTCAGAAAATCTCCAGTAAAAACAAAACTGGAATATTGGCTAAGTTTCAATTGATATAATAGAATGTTCATAGTAGATTTGATTGAGAAATGAATATCTCAGATAATTTAGTTATTGCGTAGAATCAGTCTGTTGGTTTTGGATTAATAAATTTTGGCCCTCTTCTTGAATTTAAAATTGTTTATGATGTTTGAATTCAATTTCTATTATGATGAAGCTCTATCATAAGACTCCATTGGTATCATTCCCAAGTCTGAGAAATCAATACTATCGGAGATATGATTTGTCAAAATTTGAACAAAAGCACCAAAGCTCCTGTCCACAGGGTTTTCGAACTTTTCCTCAAATACTTGCCTTATTGTTAGATGAAGATATGTAATGTTCGAAAGAATAATATATTATATACAGGATGTTTCTGAGTTAGATGTTCATACGAAGAGGCAAGATTCCTCAAGTATTTTCAAGAAAAAAAAATTGTTCAAGCACTGACGAGAAGTCAGGAGCTTTTGCGCGTATGTTCTATTGTCCATTCTCCTGTATTGGACACTCTCAATCGAGTTTACCATGGTGAATTCTATTGTCTATTCTCCTGTATTGGACACTCTTAATCGAATTCACCATGGTGAATTCATAATTATGAACTAAGCAAGCAGATAAATTAATCTCATTTTAGAGGTATTAAAATCTACAAATTTGACAAATATTTGCTTGTCCGAAAAGTGTGCGGCAAAGTAATTATTTAGGCACGGTTGTAGGGATATATATTCTAGAACAAGTTGCAGAATGGGCTCCTATTCAAACACGAATGTGAAATTCGAAAACTCGCTCCTTCGTCGCTCGTTTTCGAACGCATGATTGTTGGAGTTGTCTTCTGCAACGAGTATTAGACGATATTTTCTCTATTTCAGTCGAGTTTTGTAAAATACTGTTGAAATTAAATGAAAACTTCGCATTATACATCCTAGTGACTTCTGTATTGTATCTTTGCAGTTGGTGTGATTGATACGAAAGTTGACAGATTCCGGAATTTGAATCGTACGTAGGGCATGTATATCAGATTTAAAACAGTTTCCTAATAGCATGAATGATTCAAAATTAGCAAGAAGGAGATCTCTAGTACCTTATTTTTCAATGAAAATAAAACTTTTCCTCTCAACAATTATTTCAATATGACTATATCCAGATTATTTTATATTGACAATTGACGTGTGTTGAAATTTGATAGGATTGAATGTCAGTGCTGACTACCACAAATCGAAAAATATAATAACTGGAAACAATGCTGGAGTGAGTTCATTACACTGTTTTTAGTGCTGTAATGAGCTCATTACGATACTGAAATAGAAAATAGTATATTCTAAAACAAGTTGCAGAATGGGCTCCTATTAAACACGAATGCGAAATTCGAAAACGAGCGAGGAAGGAGCGAGTTTTCGAACGCACGAGTGTTGGAATTGCCTTCTGCAACGAGTATTAGACGATATTTTTACTGTTGAAATTTAATGAAAAATTCGGATTTTACATCCTAGTGACTTTTGTATTGTATCTTGGTAGTTGGTGTGACTGTTACGAAAGTTTACAGATTACGGAATTTGAAACGTACGTAGGGCATGGAGATATGATTTAAAACAGTTTCCTAATAGCATGAATGATTCAAAATTAGCAAGAAGGAAATCTTTAGTACCATATTTTTCAATGAAAATAAAGCTTTTCCTCAACAATTATTTCACTATATCCAGATTATATTGTATTGTCAATTGACGTGTGTTGAAATTTGAAAGGATCGAATTTCAGTGCTGACTACCACAAAACGAAAAATATAACCAGAAACAATGCGGGAATGAGATCATTCCAGCACTGTTTTCAGTGCTGGAATGGACTCATTACGATACTGAAATAGAGAAAAGTAAATTTCGCGCACTCGATTGCTTGCGCAAACTTTGTGTCGTTCGGGCAATGGCAATCTCATGCGGAAAATACAACTTTCCGCTCTATAGATAGGAAAATAACTATTGCCTTCGTAGCCAATGACTCAAAATTGGAGCAAGACAAAATACATCAAATATATTTCGCCAAACCGAATCTGCGGAAAACAATGAAAATCCAAAAATTCCGTTTTGCACAGCCTGTACACGCCAAGATGTATAGACAATATAACGAGCGAACTCACCGAGCTTATATATGTACCCGTGACGCGTATCTCATTCATACTTTTGCATAGAAAGTAGTCATTTCGTATGGAGGACGAGGAGGAAAACCCTGCCTGCAGCAGTGCGCCCGACAAAGACGGCACCAACACGTTAACATGGAAACTCTGTCCCGTGCCGCCGTTGTGAGAGGAATTCAGGGATGCGGGGCAAAGGGAGCCATTGTAGTTACCATATATCCAGTGTTCTCAAGTCTGCCGTTCTGGAAAGTCGACATTTTCTAACAAAAACGGGGAAATTAGGTGGAAAATTAGCGGGAAAATACATAGAGCCCAACGTCACTTTTTCGTAGGTACGTGCGAACAGTCGATGCGTGGAGTGAGATGTGTTGATGACGTCATCTGCCACAAGTGTATACGAACTGGATGGAATCTCTGGAAAATGGCTAGGTTGAATTATTCTAACAACGATCCGATTATTCCGATCAAGTTGCAGTCAACAGAATGGATTTCACGAGAGTTGTCGTATTTAAAAAGAGTTGTGGTGGGGGGTCACGTGACGGGTAGGTATAAACCTGTATTTGTTTGGAGTTCCTTATGTAAACTCTTATATGCTATATTATACAGGGTGAGTCTTTGACCACTGCATTAATTTTAACCAAAGATTCCTCGCATCAAATGAAACACTTTTTTCATTTAACATTTTTCCAAATTCAGCTCAGGTAAAAAGATACAGGCTGTTGAAATTTTGAAAAACAATCAGTTTTTATTTTGTAGCTTTGACATCTTCCTTTCGAATAAAATGAATGTTGGCGTAAAGTTTCCTATAACTATGATACATATTTTCCAAATATTAGTTATTTTCTACTTCTACTGGTTTTCTAGTTATGGACTCGTGGATTCATAAAACTAAACGAAATTAGCATATAAAGTTTTTCTTGAGTCATTTCAAGAATATTCCATCGTTTAAGAACATTAAATTATTCTTCATCATTTCTCCTTAAACGCACCGTTTTCGAGATATTCTTCATTGAATGGTTTAAAATGGAAAACTCCAGAAATTTCACTACTTTTATGGATCCGTCCCTGAGCGTTGGAATCCCGAATCAAGCTGTAAACCACGTTACCATGCCTTATTCTCGTCCGCCAACAATGTCATAGATAATTTACATGCGGGAGTGTATTAGCACATTGTGATATCTTTAAGCGCCTGTAACTTTTTACCTGAGCAAATCTGGAAAAATGGTAAATGAAAAAAGTGTTTCATTTGATGAGAGGAATCTTTGGTTAAAATTAATGCAGTGGTCAAAGACTCACCCTGTATATAATGGGATGATTGAGGTCGATATTCGGAAATAAGAATGGTTGAACAATATACTTCTGGTTTGAAAAGTTATTGTATAAAATATTTTCAACCAAATATAATGGATACGGCAACAATGGCTTGTAAATCTAGAATGATATATGTGACATTCAACCAACAATCTGACGATTATCTGTGGATAAACGAGGCCGCAAATTTTCATAGAAATGTTGTACTAGAACTAATCACGATATCAAAATAAATCAGGTAAATAAATATACAAAAATCGACGAAATTTTATAACTAGCTATTCATTTAAAAATATTTAATTTTTATTGATTCGACAAATATTTTCATCGATCATACAATATTGGATGCAAAGCATTTTCACCATATGTTGTTATTCCTTGATACCACAGGATATCAGCCTACTTGTTGAATGATGTTGGTGCAGGAACTCATTGTTTGGACAAAACTGAGAATAGAAGGTGAAGTATTGCAACTCGCAATGATCAAAATGGTTTTTTTCACAAAAAAATTCAGATGGGTATAACTCCGACAACGTTTGATCGAGTAGGCCAATTAACGTACATAGCCATCGCATTCGGATGCGCAACTCACCCTTGAGAATTAGAAGTAGATTTAATTTCATATATTCCCGATTTTAACCTGTCCGGGGTTTTATTGAATGTATCTCCTAGAAGTAGTTTAATTTCCGTGGAAGTCTTAGGGCCACTTACAGCTCATCTCTTTTGCTAAGGCAGGCTGGGAGGGCAGGATGAGGGACTACTCCAACGAATGTATGAGAGGTTTTGGGCGCTCTTGTTCAATGAGTAATCAACAAGAGGTAGGTCCATCTCAGGGAAGCCTATATAGTTATTTTCCTAACAAGTGCGGAAAGTGATACTTTCCCGCACGCAACTGCCGTTGACCCGAACGACGCGAAGCGGAGTTCGGGCAAGCAGTCAAGTGCGGGAAAGACACTTTCCGCACGAGTTAGGAACAATATTTTTTCTACGACCGCATAAAGATTCAAAAAGCACATTGAAAATACATATTTTATTTCAACATACAAAACATTTCATGAAAATCCACTATTTATTTATTTACTATTAATATTAATGTTGAAAACACAATTTGTTGCATTCTGCAAATGCGTCATAATAGCCGGTCCAGAGTAACTTTGTTGGTGGTAACTGGCTTTTAAGAGTAACACTCGTTGATTGCAACGTGCATGAAGATGACGGAGACGGCATCGGTTGCAACTTGCCAGTACCAGAAGAATTTTATTGGAAATGGTTTTTTTCTGTTCTACAGAGTCCTCCAAATAACCCTCAGCAACAGCAGTTGACTTCCAGCCTCCAAGACGTCTTATGTTGGTTATCCCTTCGCCTGAATATGCTAGAAACGTTGCCGAGGATCGTCTAAAACTGTGACCTGTATAACGTTCTGGGTTAGGTAGGCCTAAGCGCGCATCTCTGCCGGCATTTTACCGAATGTGTTTATGCCTACGCACTGAACAGAACATTTGCCTTTTTTGTAATTATTGATAAAAAACGACGGTGCGTGGTGGTAGGAGGCCGTAAATTTGCATACTTTCTATCGAGCTTCAAAAAGGTTCCATTATTTATGTCTTCAAATATAACAAAGGATCTTGAGGTATGGTTTTTCGAATCGGAAATTTTCGCAATAATAAGGTTTCCTTTATCTTGAATATCGACAAGCGTGATTTTCATGAGCTCCGCTCTGCGAATAGCACCGGCTAAAACAAAAATGGTACCTACTTTAATCATAAGATATATCTCATCAGGGGCTAGCATAAACTTGGATATGTCTTCTTTGGTAAAAATCTGCGCTTTCTGTGGTCGGAAACCAACATTTTGCTTTTTTAGGAACGATGTCAATTTATGAAACTTGCTTATGTCCAGGTTTTGTTTTATTTTAACTAAACGTTTCACCATCGAGTAACGCGACCATAGGGTATTGGATTTCAGTACCTTACTCAGCTCGGAAAAATACGCCAAAAAAACCTCTTCTCTGAAGCTATTCACTCCTTTTTCCTTACACCAGTTTAAAAAGTGGTTGTATTGCTGTTCGTATCTTTCTCGTGATTTACTTGGTAACAGGTCTGAATTTACCTCATCTGAGGCCTTTAATATTGCTTCTGGGAGCTCTTCGTCTGACGAATCAATTAAAATATGGCTTTTATTGAAAGTAATTTGAAAATGCCAGAATCGGACACTTCGACAACGATTCGATTTGAAACTTTGATGTCTTGATGTCTTTGGTTACCACACCAAACCATTTGACTCCGCTTAGTTTGATTGTTATGAAAAATGTATAGGGTATATAAAATTATCGCAATTTCTTCATTCCAATGAATGAAAAATAGTCTGGGTTAGATAAATTGACATATTTTACTTTCCCGCACTAGTGCGGGAAAGTGAGTTTTCCCACACTAGTGCGGGAATGTGACACTTTCTGAACTAAAATGAGTGCGGGAAAGTGGGTTAAGACGCACGGTCGTAGAAAAAAGGTTTTTCCTCTCGCACGGACGAAAAAAAAATTTGGTACTTTTAGGTGTTTCAAAGCAGAGAAATCCATTCATAATTCAATAAAGAAGCACTGTGAATCTCCTAGTGACACGGCATTGATTTTGTAATGTCTTGTTTGGGAATTATATGGAACAAATGATTATAAAAATGAGTTTTCTGCAGCAAATTGAAAATGGCTTCCTATATTCCAAATTAAGAAAAATATATTGCTGAAATCAAGGTTTACTATCAAACGTATATCTATCCTATATTCCTTTCCCGAAAACGTTGGCAGTCAGCTTCCTAGTCTGGACATTGGAGCTTTGGTGACCCCTCAGCAATTTCGTATTCAAGTAGCGTCTTCACCTCCGCAGTTATTGATTGCCGAAACACGTCTTGCGGCACTTCTATTCGGCGTCGTAGTCAGCAGAACGAACGAAAAAAGGTCAAACCAGATTAGCCTCGAGAATATTCCTATACACTCCTATTCAGTATACCCGGAAATTTAATTTGTGTTCGAAAATCAAATCTATCAAGGAAGACATTCATACGAATAGATGAGGGACGGAGATGAGAAGGAAGAGGATCCACGATGAAAAATATAGAACTTTGATTTATTGAGGTGATAAGAGAATCTTTAGATGAACTGATTCTATTGACTCTCATATAGGATTTAATTTTATGCAAAACTTTGCCGAAGAATAGATTCATTCAAGGCAGTTTGGGACGAATCCTGGATAAAGAAGCTCTTAACTTATTCGAGTTCGGTCATATCTTCCACAATAATAAAATAGCAGTGAGACTGAATTATAAATTAAATTAATTCGAATTTAGCATGGTAAATTTGAATTAGGAATGTCCAATACAGGAGAATGGATAACATAATTTACCATGGTAAATTCGATTAAGGGTGTCCAATACAGGAGAATGGACAATAGAACATACGCGCAAAAGCTCCTGATTTCACGTCAGTGCTTGAACCAGTTTTTTTTTCGTGATTTTTTTGAAATTTTCTAGGGGTACGGTTCTCAAAAATTTTTTTTCGTCATTTTTTTCGAATTTTCTAGGGGTACGATTCTTATACAATTTTGAACACGTCTTTATGTTGATTTTCTACTACTAGTTGCCAAGCTTCAATTCGATCGAATATTTATTTTTTGAGTTATCACGGAAATAATATTCCAGGTGGGTATAACTCGGAAACCGTTAGACCGATTATGCCCAAATACGACCTCAACTCTCCTATTCGGATACGCAACCTACCCTGAAAATTGCAAGTCCCTATATCCTTTCGTTCGAAAGTTATCGAGGTAACGGTTACCCATCTACTGAACTCACACAAGGCTGCTCGAATCTCCAACAATATTTAACCGATCGTGTTAAAACTTGAAACTTGGTGGTAGAGTTAGGTTCTAAAGGCTCTTGCAAAATTTCAGCAATTTCAGACGAAAAGTTACTGATATATAGAATTTTTTTTTTCAATTTTCAATTGAATTTTTGAAAAATTTTCTACAAACACTATCCTCACAAAATTTTGCAAGAATTTTCGCGTTGGCATTCTACAACTAATAACCATGTTTGAACTCAATCGGTTTAGTATTTTTCGAGTTAATGAGGAACAAAAAACAACCAAATTTCAGATGGCTATAACTCTAAAACTGTTTGGCCGATTATGCTCATAAACAAACTCAAATGTCGCATTCAGATGCACAACCTAACCTCTGAAATCTTCAAGCCGCTATCTCTTTCCGTTCTCAGGTTATCTTGACAACAAAAATATTTTTTAATACTTTTTTAATAATTTTCAAGCGATACGATACTCACAAAATTTCACAAACGTACTTAGGTTTATATTCTACAAATATTCACCAAGTTTCAATTCGATCGGATCTATATTGGTTGAAAACAAAATTATTATTCGGAAACCATTGGGCCGATTATGCCCATTAAAGAACTTGTCCGTCGTATTGAGATGCGCCACCTACCCTGAAAATTTCAAGTCGCTAGCTCTTTCCGTTCTTAAGTTTTCGGGGCAATGGCCGGACGGCCGGCCGGACAGAATCAAATTTGACCTCGAATTCTCCATTGGGGAGTCGAACCAAATCGTTTGAGACCATTTTCGTAAAAAAAATTCGAAAGGTACAGATATTTGGGCAAAATGATAACAGAACATACGCGCAATTATTTGTAGAAAGCCGACGCACTTACTTTCGTGGATTTTCGAGAGGACCGTATTACTAGAAAAATATATTTTTTTATTTTCAAAATGTTTTCCTCCAGTTAACTCTTCCTTTATTCATACTCAACTTCATGCAGTATTTCTTGAGGGTGTGTGAGGCATGAATAGAAAATAGAACATGCGAGCTTAAGCACCTCAGTGCTTTTCAAGAATTTTTTTTTAGCTCTTTTTAAACGGGGATGAATTATTGGAGGGGGGATTTCTGGGGAGGAAGGAACTCATCACTTCTAAAATGCTTAATAAGATCGAGATAGGAGACTAACTCTTCTAGACTCAAATCATCAATCGAATAATTAAACAATCAGTGTACTTATCTCCAGCATACCCCAAATCCCATCCCATCTGGAACGCGAAGGGTGAAAACGTGTCACTCGTCGCTTCGGGGCTTTAGCCTCCCCATCCTCACAATGGGGAATTATAAATTGCTAGGGGATTTTTGACTTCAAACCACTACATTGTGGCTGACAGCTGTCACGTTAGCGATAAAATTTGTAATCAAGTTGAATTTTTTCGGAGGGAAATTTATTTATTCGGGGCATAAAAAAAGAATGAAGAACTGATCAGCCGACGGCAATGATTTCAAAAAGAAAATGCTGGGTAGCTCGAATGCTTATCATTTTCCGCAGAATATCTGGAAATAAATCAATAACTATTTCTAATCCACCTACTATACTCATTTTAGGTAGTAGCCAACTTG
Organism: Halyzia sedecimguttata; assembly: GCA_937662695.2. Lineage (NCBI taxonomy): Eukaryota > Metazoa > Arthropoda > Insecta > Coleoptera > Coccinellidae > Halyzia > Halyzia sedecimguttata. The sequence goes on along the minus strand of OW569413.2, from coordinate 97,769,636 downwards.
AAATTTTTAAAATAAAATAATTTCTCACTTTATAATGTGATTAATTATATCAATATTCTCAATGTCTTACCCCGAATCATATCACAATCTTTATGAAAATCTATGTATACAGGGTAATTCACGAAAACCGTTCCATAGAATATTTCACAGAAAGACTCGAGATAAACACAATTTTATAGTATAGCTTTGTTAAGAGATGCATTCTTGAAAAAAATTTCAGATTTGTTCCACTTCCGGTTTCACCGGAAATTATACCAACTTTCGTTTTTTAAATGTAATACCCAGTTTTTTCATTGATAATCAGATTGCCCATTGAATTCTACATTGTTTTAATGTGTCACTTACATATCATTCTCAGAAAATTCGAGTGAAATCTGATAAAACCCGTTAAATTTTCTCAAATAGGGCTTCATTACAATGTTAATAACTTGTAGATTTTTGCTTGAGAATTCCTAATTTTTCCGCTTCTATCAGAAAACATACCTATGCTTCTCCATCGTTAATTAAAAATTCAATAGAACGTACAGGTTGTTTCTATTTCAATGTCAATGCAGTCATGGCATATACCTCAAAACTCATGTTTTCCAAATAAGAAACCATTTTTTTATTAGTCAGCTGGAATCTACGTTGAAATATAGTGTTTTTTTTTATAATACATACAACTACCTCACTTACCGAATATCTCGGGAAATAGGCATTTCAGAGCGGTAGTATGTATTATAAAAAATCCTTAGATTCCAGCTGACCAATTAAAAAAATGGGTTCTCATTTGAAAAAGAGTTTTGAGGTTGACTGACTTCGACATTGAAATAGAAACCCCCTGTATGTTCAATTGAATTTTTAATTAACGAAGAAGAAGCAATGGCATATCTTCTGATAGAAGAAATTAGGAGTTTTCATGCAAAAATCTACGAATTATTAACATTGGAATGAAGCTCTATTAGAGAAAATTTATAGGGTTTTTTCAGATTTTACTAAAATCTGAGAATAATATGTGAGTGACACATTAAAACAATGTAGAATTCAATGGGTAATCTGATTATCTATGAAAATAATGGCCATTAAATTTAAAAAACGAAAGTTGGAATCATTTCCGTTGAAACTGGAAGACCAACGAATCAGAATTTTTTCCCAGAAATCTTCTCTCCTAACAAAGCTCAACTTCAAAATTTCAAGATTTTATCTCGAGTCTTCCTTTGAAATATTTTAACGAACGTTCTTCGTGAATGACCCTGTATTATTGATGATCCGAGGTAGCGACTTGCAATGTAGTTTACACATCCAAATGGCACAGTTAAATTCGTTGTTGGGCATAATTGACCAAACGGTTTCGGAGTTATACCACCTGGAATGTTATTTCCTCGATAACTCAAAAAATACAGATCCCACCGAATTGAAACTTCGCAACTAGTTGTAGATTAGCAACGCTAAGACGTGTGTGAATTTATGTGAGGATCAGTAAAAAATTCTACAATTTTCACTGTAGGTTACTCATCTATGTCATCATGACATATTAAATTATGTCGTAAATTTTTCCTGCTCATTTTTTCATTATTTTACACAATACAAAGTAAAAACATGCATCTATGGGAGATGATAGCCCTACATATGGGCCCTGTAGCGGTCTTCGAACATCTGAAGTTCTGAATAATCATCACTTTGACTGACCAGATCTGGTTTTGAAAGAGACCCTCCTGGCCTTACGAGCAACAATTTCCTTTTTGAATTCAATATTGAAGGGATTTCTAAGATCAATATCTTTGAGAACTAGCGGAGGCGATTCTTCTCCAAGAGATCCCATGCGTCAACAGAAGAGTATATTTGTGAGAGGAGACTTTTGAAAGGTTATGTATTATTTTTAGTTTGTTCGTTCTTCTCCTCTTGTATTTTCATTTTTCAGGTTGATTTTTGGGTACCTTGGAGAAACCTCTCCGTTTTTGGACGAAGGAGTCCATATTGAAGAAATAAATGCCTATCAATATTTCTAAATTGCAGCAAATTTTGTGAACAATAGTTACAAATCACAACACTCACGGGGAGACAGGGTTTTTTGCTGAGGTTTTTCCCTAAGCTCTTGTATCATACGCAGAATTGTATGGTACCCCGTTACACCAACCTCTGCTAACACATAAAACTCTCAGTCAAAAGAATATATATATATATATCTAATTGTTATATTTGAGTTCCTTAGGCACAATCGGCAAAACAGTTCTGAAGTTATAACCATGTGAAACTTTGTTGTTATTTTCCCTTTAACTGAAAAAAATACATATCCGATCCAATTAATACGCGGTAATTACCGTGAAATCTCGTGAATATCGTATCTCTAGAAAAAAACTTTGACCAATCATATCTCCAAAACGGTTGGTCTCTAGGAATGATATAAATGGATTCTTACGATAAAACTGCATCAACTGCAAGAAATTAAATTCAAACAGACCGAGTTTCCCCAATAACGAACTTATCCGAGATATTAATTCCTCAAATCTACTCTGAAAATTATTTTAATATTAATTAGAACAATATTGCAGTTTTGTTTTTACTGGAGATATTTTGAACCCAATTTGATTATGTATCTTACCAAAGAATATATTTCCATCATCATATCGATTATCTACGGGCATTATATTATCACCTTAAATGTATAATATCATATCATCCTCGTAATTCTACAATAGCTGAGGTTATTTCATTGGTCATTTTGCATTCAATCATACTTTGTTTTCTAGAACAGAAGGTGTATTTTATATCAAGAATAACGAACCAGAAATAATTTCGACTTTTATATCTCATAGGGAAATAAGATGCCTTGTAACAACACAGAACATATAAGAATTCATAGATAGAATACTTAAGTACAGCATTCTGGGAAAACATAGAAGTACGATTCATTAAAGAAATTTCGAAAAATCATATCTCCGAAAGTATCAGCTTGTTAGAGTTGAAAATGATATGAATGAATTTTTATGGTAAAACTGCATCTTAAGAAAAATTGAATTTGAAATTTGTAATGTGATAACATTTTTTTTTATTCGTTACTCCGAAATTGTCAGGTCGATTTTGCCCAAAAACGAACTCAGCCAAGATATTCATCTCACAAACCTACTCTAACAATTTCAACTGCCTAGCTCATTATGTTCGAGAGTTATTGCAGAAACAAAATTTAAACCTTTTTTTTACACTTCACGTTAACCCGATCAATACAAAACTTCGCACGCGTATAAAGGTCATTATTCTACAGTTAGATGGTAAATTACAGATAAATCGAGTGATCAGTTCCGGAAATATTCCTAAAAAATGGTTTTTACTAAAATCGGCTATAACTCCGAAACCGCTTGGTGGCTTTCGCCCGTTAACGAACTCGTCCGAGATATTTACGCTCCAAACATACTTTGCCAATTTCAATCCTTTAACTCCTTTTGTTCGAGAGTTATCGTGTTAACAGCTGGCCGGACAGAATCGATTTCGACCACGGATTCTTGATCAGTGAGTCGAACCAAATCGTTTAAGACAATTTTCAGCCAAAATTTCGAAAATTACGAACATTTGGGCAAATCGATAAGCACTCTGTTTCGGGGAACAAGAGCGCCAAAAAAATGTTTTTCTTCAAAAATGTTATATTTCATAAACTATTCATCAGAATCAGCTGCAATTCATAACTTCACCCCACCATTTTACAAGTCAGTACTGAATTTCAGCTCGATTCACTTTGTATGAGGCGTGAATAGACACTGGAACATGCGCGCGAAAGCTCCAAATTTTACGTCAGTGCTTTCCTCAAGTTTTTTAGGTTTCGAAGAAACATTTAAATCGCTGATCTCAATGTTACTTCCAGTTATCAATATGAATTAAACTGGAACAACCAACGGCACACACAATCCCTTAATTCCGGAAATTCAACAACGAAGAACCGAAAGGGCATAATATCGCGTTCTGCCATAGTGGGGTTCTAAACACCGAGATTAGAAGCCACTTAAAACTGTAAGACCCCGAAAGGGCTCGAAGGACCTCACTTTACGTCTCCGGCGACGACTCGAATTCCTCGTTATTTTAATATCTCCTAGAGGCATTGTCACCGAATTATATTATCTCAATTCTAGCTTTAGATGGTCAATTATGAAGATGTTCATTGAGCCCCATTGCAAGTGAGGAGAACCGATTTCCACGGACATATTCTGAGAAACATGTCTGAAGGAAGCATACTTTTTCTCAATGATGAATTTTTTGTCACATCAGGCTTGAAATGATCACCATAGGAGGTTGTAAAAATTGTTTCAAGCACTGACGTGAAGTCAGGAGCTTTTTCGCGTATGTTCTATTGTCCAGTCTCCTTTACTGAACACTCTTTATCGAATTTACCATGGTGAATTCTATTGTCTGTTCTACTGTATTGGACAAATCGAATTTACCATGGTCAATTCGATTAAGAGTGTCCGATACAGGAGAATAGACAATAGAATTCACCATGGTAAATTCGATTAAGAGTGTCCGATACAGGAGAATGGACAATAGAACATACGCGCAAAGGCTCCTGATTTCACGTCAGTGCTTGAACCAATTTTTTTTTCGTGAAGTCAGAATAGAAAGCAATGATGAAAAAATTAACGCATTATTGTCTACCTTCAATTCTTCTCGAGGAGAAGAATACATAATTATTCTTGAAAAATATTACTGGAATTAATGTTATATTTAAATAATCAAAATAAAGAAAATTATAAGTTTAGTTACTAACATATTGAATGAAATTCAATTGAATTCCAGTAATATTCAATTACTTATTTTTAACCAATAAATGTCCATTGATAGATCTAAAGGTGATGAGGTGAAACATAAAGATATATTCTCATTAGTGAAAGAAAACTGGCCTAAAATTCCGCTCTACCCATCACGAGTTTTAATATCCACAAATGAGCCTCTCACCTTACAAGATCAGAAAGTGTGGTTAATTTAAAGTTAAGTTTTGAAGCCTCAGCAAACTTTCAGCGATATCATATTAAAAATAATACATAACCTTTCAAAAGTCCCCTCTCACAAATATACTCCTCTGAAGGCACATGGATCTCTTGAAGAACAATGGCCTTCTCTATTTCTCAAAGATATTCACTCTTGTTCATAGAAATCCCTTCAATATTTAGTTGCCTCCTCCTAACGAGGATCTCTTTCAAAACCAGGTCTGACCGCTAATGTAGGGCTATCTTCTCCCATAGATTTGTGATGAAATAACACGATTTTCCCAAGAATATACGCGCAAAAATATGTCATCATGACATTCATGTTTTTGAAGGTTCTCGCAAAAATACGACCATAGACAATATATCATATATGACGATTCGCATCCAGCTACCGAACTCACAAAAGGCTGCTCGGTTCTCCAACAATATGGATCCGATCGTGTTCAAACTTGGAACTCTGCAGTAGCTAGGTTCTGAAGGCTCTTCCAAAATTTCAGACCTGCCAGACGAATAGTTTATGATATATAGAATTTTTTTCAATTATTTTCAATAATTTTTTTGAAATTTTCTAGTTATACCATCCCCTCGAAATTCTGCAGGGATTTTCGCTTTGGCATTCTACAACTAATAACCATGTTTGAATTCAATCGGTTTTGTATTTTTCGAGTTAATGAGGAACCAAAAACAACCAAATTTCAGATGGCTATAACTCTAAAACCGTTTGGCCGATTATTCTTATAAACGAACTCAAATGTCGCATTCAGATGCACAACCTGAAAATTTCAAGCCGTTATCTACTTCGGTTCTCAGGTTATCGTGTCATAAAAAATATTTTTTAATAATTTTTTTTTAATTTTCTAGTGACACGATTATCTCAAATTTTCACAAACGTGCTTAGGTTTATATTCTACAACTATTCACCAAGTTTAAATTCGATCGGATTAATTTTGGTTGAAAACAAAATTATTACTGGGAAACCATTGGGCCGATTATACCCATTAACGAACTTGTCCGTCGTATTGGGATGCGCCACCTACCCTGAAAATTTCAAGTCGCTAGCTCTTTCCGTTCTCAAGTTATCCTGGCAACGGCCGGACGGCACCACAGAATTAAATTTCACATTTGGGCAATATGATAACGCGATGTTCCCCAGAACATACGCGCAAAAAATAATTTACGAGATTATATGGAGTGGGGAACTTCGAAACATGGGCCCAGAGGCTGAACTTTTTTTGGGACCCTTTTCTGTCTGTAATGAAAAATTGAACATAGAAAACATTGAGGAATTGAACTAGGATATTCATTTATAAGCAAAATAAATGAGTACAATATAAACATCAATAGCTTTAACTCTGAGACGAAATAATAATTAAGACGAGTACAAAATTAAAAAATCAAAATAGAATATTCATATAGCAAAATCAATTAGAATAAACATAAACAAAGTATATTTCTGAGATGAAACAATCCATGGAATAAATTTGGTTCCAGCACTGAGTGAAGTCAGGAGCTTTTGCGCGTACATGTTCTATTGTCTGTAATTTACCATGGTAAATTCGATTAAGAGTGTCAAATACAGGAGAAAGGACAATAGAACATACGCGCAAAAGCTCCTGACTTCACGTTAGTGCTTGAACCAATTTTTTTTTGTGATTTTTTCAAAATTTTCTAGGGGTACGGTTCTCACAAAATTGTACACGCCTTTATGTGGATATTATACAACTAGTTACCAAGCTTAAAAGTCGCATTCAGATGCGCAATCTACCCTGAAAACTCCAAGTCGCTTTTTCTTTCCGTTCTAAAGATATCGTGAGATAGGTACATGATATTTTTCCGTAATTTTTTAAGAATGTTCTAGTGGTACGGTCTTCAAATCGATCGAGTCCATATTTTTTGAGTTATCGAGGAAATAATATTCCAGATGCTCATAACTCCGAAACCGTTGGGCCGATTATGGCCAACAGCGAAATTAACTCTCCTGTTCAGATGTGCAACCTACCCTGAAAGTTGCAATTCCCTATTTCCTTTCGTTCGAGAGTTATCGAGGCAACGGTCACCCATCCAGCTACTGAACTCACATAAGGCTGCTCTGATCTCCAACAATATAGACCTGATCGTGTTCAAACTTGTAACTTGATAGTAGAGTTAGGTTCTGAAGACTATCGCCTTCAGCGATGTCGAACGAATAGTTTCTGATATATAGAATTTTTTTCAATGATTTTTTAAAAATGATACGATCCTCACGAAATTTTGCAAGAATTTTCGCGTTGGCATTCTACAACTAATAACCATGTTTGAATTGGATCGGTTTTGTATATTCCGAATCATTGAGGAGAGGTAATAATTCTAATTATATGCCTATAAATGAACTCAAATGTCACATTCAGATTCACAACCTAACCTGAAAATTTCAAGTCGCTGTCTCTTTCCGTTCTTAGGTTGTGTGACATAAATAATATGTTTTAATAATTTGTTTAAAATTTTCTGGCGATACGATTACCACAAAATTTCAGAAACGTCCTTAGGTTTATATTCTACAACTACTAACCAAGTTTCAATTCGATCGGACTGGTAATGGTTGAAAACAAAATTATTACTCGGAAACTATTGGGCCTATTATGCCCAATAACGAACTTGTCCGTCGTATTGAGATACGCCACCTACCCTGAAAATTACAAGTCGCTATCTCTTAATTCCCGTTCTCAAATTATCGTGGCAACGGCCGGTCGGTCGGACGGACAGAATGAAATTTGACCTCGAATTCTTCATCTGGTAGTCGAACTCAATCGTTTGAGACCATTTTCGGCAAAAAATTCGAAAATTACATATATTTGGCAAAATGATACTGTGATGTTCCCCAGAACATACGCACAAATACAAACTAAGGTTGATTGTACCTAATATATATTTATGTAAATGCATATAGTGTAAGTATTAAGGAATTAACAATATATAGGTACATAAGCTTCTAAAGGTTCATATATTTTTATTAGTCATGGTATCTGTTTTAGGCTAACGAGACATTTTATATTTTTGCATATTTCGACAGAGCTTGAAATATCCATTTCAAAAATATAGAACACTTAATATTTTTCTGAAATTATCAAATTTCAAACCTTCAGATAATAAGACTTTGGAGGATTCCATGATTAATGAAATAATGCAAATTATAGTTGTCGAACGCTTATTCAAACAGTAAAAACTCTGTTTAGTTCGTAACTTCTGTTGAAATTTCGAATCTGCAATGAAATACGAAAATCAAATATGCTATATTTTTGAAATTTTAATTTCAAGCCCTATCGAAATTTGCAAAAATAAAGGGGGCATTTGAGAAAAAATATTTTCATGACCGTATCAGATAAAATATCAGTTGGCAGAAAATGTAAACCTCATTGAATTCTACGTAAAAAGTAGCTGCGATAATGTTTTTACAGAAATGGAAAATTTCCAACAGAAGAAAAGCACTAATTCGAAAATGCACATTTTCGAAAAACATCCTGTAACTGTGTAACGGTGATAGATAAAGACATGCGGTTTTCATCTATGAGTTTCACAAGGAAATTAGCCCTCAGACAACGGTATCAGTTTTCGTCTATCTAGTACAGAAATAGTGTTCAATTTGGCCCACCCTGTACCAAATTTCTCTAATCAGTTGACCTTATTTTTTTCTAATTTTATTTTTGCAATAAATATGAGAGTGATAACATTTCTGAATAAAGAATAACCTTTCAAACGATGTATCACAACCCCAAACTTGGTTTTAAAACTTGGGGGTTGTACCTGTCTTTCGAAGGGGGTTGAAGGTAGGGTTCGCAAATTTACGAAGAAGAATGACAATTTAGAATTGACACGTTTTGAGATTTTCCATAAATATATACATTAAAGAAGATTAATTTATTCCATTTGGCTTTTCCACACTGTATACACACACACAGAATAGTATATTCTAAAACAAGTTGCAGAATGGACTCAACACGAATGTGAAATTCGAAAACGGGCGACGAAGGAGCGAGTTTTCGAACGCATGAGTGTTGGAATTGCCTTCTGCAACGAGTATTAGACGATATTTTCTCTATTTCAGGCAAGTTTTGTAGAATACTGTTGAAATTTATTTTAACATTCGGATTATACATCTTAGTGACTTTGGTATTGTATCTTGGAAGTTGGTGTGACTGTTACAAAAGTTGACAGATTACGGAATTTGAATCGTACGTAGGAAATGGAGATCAGATTTGAAACAGTTTCCTGTTAATATAAGTAATAGCATGTATGATTCAAAATTAGCAAGAAGGAAATCTGATAGTACCTTATTTTTTAATGAAAATAGACCTTTTACTCTCAACAATAATTATTACACTATATCCAGATTATATTATTGTCAATTGACGTATGTTGAAATTTGATAGAATCGAATGTCAGTGATGACTACCACAAAACGGAAAATATTACTAGAAACAATGCGGGAATGAGTTCATTCCAGCACTGTTTTCAGTGCTGGAATGGACTCATTACAATACTGAAACAGAGAAAACACATTCTCTCTTCAGCCAGTTGGGTGAAGATAACAATTAACGATGAACTGTGTATGTTCCTGTGTAATTGCCAGTATAATATTCTTTCTAAAATCTATTCCAGAGCTTCTCAAAATCAGGTATAGCTGGTTTGTTTTCTTCCAATCATTCTGAATCATGATTCAATCGAATTCCTGATATGGGAAAATACCGTAATTCATTTTGTAACCTCTCGAATGTTCGAAAACAATATCTTTTTTTTTTGACGAAATTTCAAAGCGATCAATGCTGATAATTGTCTCAAGAAAATTTAGAGATTTTTTGGTAACAATTGACCTAAACTTGACGAATAAATATACCTTCCCTAATACTCAATATTCCTTCCATGTTCGTATTTCTGAAGAATCAATATTTTATTTCTTCACGTCATTTATATGGGCCAAAAATACATATTTCTGGATCGTTTCACATTTCACAATAATGTCGAACATAAGAGCAAGCATATATGAGATACGAATGGCTTCAGACATCACACCTACATCCGAAGTTCAGAAATTCCATAAATTAAAGAGCGCAGGGCTCATTTGCAAGGCAGATAGGGCGATGCACTCCACATCCAAGGCCGACGTGACGCACGTTTGCGCCTGCGCCCTCACCTGCCACGTCACCCACCGTCCCACACGCGCCTGCGTCCGGACTTCACCCGGACTTCGGAATCCCGGATCGTTATTCGTGGATCAGGCCACCCTCGTCTTGTGTTGTTCAGTTGCCACCACCCCTTTGATATTTTCCTAATGGAGGATCATGCAAGACAACGCAGATATCATATTTTTCACGTGAAAGCCACAAATTTTTAGTCGCCAAGTCGAAAATGGTGGATTTGGGTTCTGTCCTTGAGAATGTAAAATATTTCGGTCTTGCTGCTTAATATGAGGCTGGCATGAGAAAGGTCAGACTGGGACAGATCGATAATATGAATAATTCAATAGGGGGGAAAGTGGAATGAACTTTTCCTCAACATAGAAACATGTGGGTTAAAATGAAAATGAGGATTGTTCTGGTTATATTGGAACGATTTGAACTAGCTTCTATTTCGACTGATTGTAGTCGGAAAGAGATATTCATTGTTTTGTTATTCGTATAATTTCAAACAAGATTTTCCGAATTTATTGTCCTTAGGAAGTTTCCCAACACGAATCTACATATTTACAACTCATTTTTGCGCGTATGTTCTGGGGAACATCGCGTTATCATTTTGCCCAAATGTCTGTAACTTTGGAATTTTCTGACGAAAATGGTCTCAAACGATTTGGTTCGACTCCCCGATGAAGAATTTGAGGTCAAATTTGATTCTGTCCGGCTGTTGCCACGATAACTTGAGAACGCAAAGAGCTAGCGACTTGAAATTTTCAGGGTAGGTGGCATATCGCAATACGACGGACTAGTTCGTTAATGAACATAATCAGCCCAACGGTTCTCGAGTAATAATTTTGTCTCCAACCAATACTAATCCGATCGAATTGAAACTTGGTGAATAGTTGTAGAATGTAAACCTAAGCACGTTCGTGGAATTTTGTGAGAATCGTATTAATTAAATTAAAAAAAAATATTTTTTAATACGCGATAACCTGAGAACGGAAAGAGAAAGCGATTTGAAATTTTCAGATTAGGTTGTACATCTGAATGCGACATTTGAGTTTTCTATAAGCATAATCGGCCGAATGGTTTTGGAGTTATACCCATCTGAAATTTGGGTGTTACTTCCTCAATAACGCGAAAAATATAGCAGCGATCCAATTCAAACATGGTTATTAGATGTAGAATAATAACTTGAAAGTTCTTGCAAAATTTCGTGAGGATCGTATTACTGCAAAAATTTTTAAAAAATCATTGAAAATTATTGAAAAAAGTTCTATATACCAAAAACTATTCATCCACTATCGCTGAATTTTGAATTTTTTTTTGCGAGAGCCTTCAGAATCTAACTCGACTACCAAGTTCTAAGTTTGAACACGTTCGGATATATATTGTTGGAGATTCGAGCAGCCTTGTGTGAGTTCAGTAGATGGATGGGTGACCATTGCCTCGATAACTTTCGAACGAAAGGAGGTAGGGACTTGGACTTGTTGCGTATCCGAATGGGAGAGTTAAGTTTGTTTACGGGCATAATCGGTCCAACGGTTCCGGAGTTATACCCACCTGGATATTATTTCCTCGATAACTCAAAAAATATAAACTCGATCGAATTGAAGCTTGGTAACTTGAACCGTACCCCTAGAAAATTTCAAAAAAATTATGAGAAAAAAATGTTTGTAGTAACCGTACCTCAAGAATATTAAAAAAAAATTACGAAAAAAAAATTAGTACAAGCAATGACGGGAAGTCGGGAGCACTTGCGCGTATGTTCTATTGTCCATTCTCACTCATTCACACTCTTAATCGAATTTACCATGGTAAATTCGATTAAGAGTGTCCAATACTGGAGAATGGACAATAGAACATACGGCAAAAGCTCCTGACTTCACGTCAGTGCTTGAACCAATTTTTGAACTGATTTTAATGAAATTTGGGATTCGAATGAAATATGTAAGTGGCGTCAAGAGCTCTAGCGCGCTCATTTATTGGATGACAATATACATTTCATTACAGGTGCAGAGAGAACTGGTATTTCAACACAACTGATAGTTGAAATAGTTATTTTCATATCTAGAGCGAGAAGTTTTACATTCCCGCACGAGATAGGTGAACAATATCTTTTCTACAACCGTTTTATAAAATGAAATTAGGAAAGCCCTGTGGACAGGAGCATTGGCGCTCTTTTTCAAACTTTGACAAATGATATCTCCGAATGTATTGACTTCTCAGAGTTGGGAATTATATCATATTCTTATGATAGAACTGCACCATGAAAGAAATTAAATTAAAAAGTGTCATTTAAAAAAAAACAACAGTGCCAAAAATCATCAATCCGATACCACCAGACTGATTCTACCAAATAACGAACTCATCCGAGATATTTATTCCACAAATCTACTCTGAAAATTATATTATATCAATTGAAACTTAGCGAATATTCCTGTTTTGTTTCTACTGGAGATATTCTGAACTCAATTTTATCAACTTATCAAAGTATATATTTCCATCGTCATATGGATTATCCACGGGCATTATATTATCACCCAAAATGTATAATATCATATTATGAGCCTCATAATTCTACGAGAGCTGAGGTTATTTCATTAGTCATTTTGCATTCAATCTTACTTTGTTTTCTAGAAGAGGAGGGATATTTTATATAATGAGTAACGAACCAGAAATAAATATGACATATCTCTTATAGGAAAATAAGATGAAAACAGATATAATAATTCATAGATAGAATAATCACAGCATTCTGTGAAAACATAGGAGTACGATTTATTATTGAAATTTTGATGAAAACGCATCTTGAAAATTTCAACTGTAGGTATAGCTCATTCCGATCGAGAGTTATAGTGTCCACGGCCGGACTTTTGACCACGTATTCTTGATCAGTGAGTCGAACCATTTTCATCCAAAAATTCGAAAATTACAGACATTTGGGCAAATTGATAAGCACTCTGTTCCGAGGAATAAGAGCTTTCGTCTCATAAAAACTGCAATTTCGAACAATCACATCTACATGAAATGTTTGGTATAGTGGAGTAAAGATATCGCATACCTATTCTCATGAAAGTTTGACACATTTCACCGTGTATGTTTTGAAAATATACGGTTATAGTCATTTTCCTGTCAGATAACTACGCAACGTGGTGTTCTCTACCTAGAGGTCGTAGTCGTCACGTATTTTCCACAATGTGAATTTTCTTAGGGTAAATTGTGAATTTGAGAAGGTATTATGTGAATTCAACAATTCTAAAGACCTGGCGACTGTTGAAGAAAATTTTTCTATTGTTATTGGAAATATTTAACGTATTTAAACTGGTTGGAAGATTCTGTTATGCTATTTTCTTTTACGTAAATCAACAATCAAGTGTTGAAATTTTAATGAAAAATAATGGATAGAGCAGTCTGTTATTTTGTGACAGTTCATTTGAAAAAAGAATAAAAGTACCTGAATAACCCGGCAGGAAAACTTCTAAACTAACGGACATACCTATGGAATTCCCAACTTTTCGAAATTGTCAAGAAATAAGTCTACAGAAGACATTCAAATTTCAAAACATCAGGGTTATGATCAGAATAAGAAGATTTCAGTTCTGTATAGTACTTCCTGTTACTTCATCTCTGCTTCTTCAAAACTACCTTCGGCATTTTCAATTTCAAAGCGAAGAATTTTTTAATATTCGAAGATAATGATCTGTGATAATATCTTATCTATGATGAAAGATTATGTTGAGAGTAGAAATTGGCAATGGCAACGTCTCGGCGAATTGTTTTGACATTGACGATATTTCAGGAATGCCAACCTGCCTCAGTTTTAGTTACAAGATCGTGATAGACCTAAATCATGGCCAACCGAGATTATTGATAAAAGTGAATGGAGTATACATAATTAGTTCAACTTATTCTTCAGAATCTCAAACGGTTTGAATCTTCACATCAAAAAACAAACACAAATCTTCCTGAAACAATGAAACAAAGGAAGAAACATTCGCAAGAATATTGTCATGTATTGAAAGAGAACAGAATTGTTTATCAAGTTGCTAGAAATAGAAAAAGAAGGATGGTGCAAATTGTCAGGCGTAGCTGTAGTTACACTAAACTATGTGGTATGCGAATAACCAAAACTGCAGGCAAAAACTTGTTCTTTGTTTACTTCGGGGAAGCAAAATCTCCCATTTCAGTATAAGTAAATAATCCCAGAATTGATATTTTCGTATCGCCATCGATCTGAAATTCATACGCGGATGAGCAGGGAAAGTTTCTACTTCCCTCGATTCTGCGGGGGATATCCTGGGCCTCATGAATATGTATCGGGTGATACATAAGGCCGCCACCGCTATGGGGTGACTCAGTCGCATCTGGTGGTGGATTTCGCATCACTGGACAAGAAACGGCGGATTCAAGAAGAAGATCTGAAATAAATTGGTTGAATTACTGATGATTTTTTGATATCAAAACAAGTCTAAACCATACCGGCGATTAAAAATATTCGTAATTAACAGCATACTTCCGAATGTCAAATTCATAACGGAAATAGAAAACGATGGTTCAATTCATTTTATTGCAGTCAACAATAATGCGGAAAACACTAAACATGATTTTTCAATATATCGTGACACAAGTAGTGGAATTTCATAACATGTTACATCGGCTAATTAATAAAGCCTAATCCGGAGAAAAGAAGAAGAAATGAAGAATGAGAAATTATACAAAAAATAAAGTAGAAAAGCCCTGTGGACAGGAGCTCTTGTTCAAACTTTCAAAAATCATATCTCCGAAAGTATTGGTTTCTCAGAGTTGGGAATGAGCAATCTGCAATGATTGAACCTCGTGGAATGGGTTGTTGCAACTTACACTCGGCATAGTCTTCACAACTCAAAATACCTAAGGAAATTAAGTCCATCAAGGCTGGACACAATCAAAGCAGGTTGCGAGTTTATTCTTGATATTTGAATGATATAGGCTGACCAACAAATTATTTTAATAGTTCATTTCATTTTTTTGAACATTAGATATGTATTTTATATTCTTGTTCTTCTTTATTCGAAAAATTATCCCATTATACTACAAAATATATTAATAAAATACAATCCTCTTTTCATAATGTAATAGTTCATACCACTAACACATTCATTCTGTATTATGAACCATAACTCAAGAAAAAATATGTAGATCCCTATTTCAGCATTTTTTTGCTAGCAACATTATGAAAATACTGTATATAGGAACATATCTCACTACTTAAGGAAGTAAAAGGTTATATTAGCCTCAGTGATCGACTAACAGTAATTCTTTGTTTCTTTCCTATTGCCTTCATAAACTACATCATTAAAATGATCCAATTCTAAATCTTCTGAAACAACATCCCCAATATTTATACATAAATTAATTAATATTCAACAAGTCAAGTTTATTTTTGGTATCAAAACTTGAATATATTCACAAATTCAAGATTCGGATACTCGTTTTCCAACAGAAAATATTTGAAAGAATTATAAACAAACTAGACAGAAATAAATTTGACATGTCTCTAATAGCTAGATAAGATCACTTTTATGAAAAGTGAACACAGACAGATAGAATTCGCATTCTGTGAAAACCTGTGAAGTACGATATACAGGGTGAGTCTTTGCCACCTGCATTAATTTTAACCAAATATTCCTCTCATCAAATGAAACACTTTTTTCATTTAACATTTTTCCAAATTCAGCTCAGGTAAAAAGATACAGGCTGTTGAAATTTTGAAAAAAAATCAGTTTTTATTTTGTAGCTTTGACATCCTTTTTTTGAATAAAATGAATGTTGGCGTAAAGTTTCCTATAACTATGATACATATTTTCCAAATATTAGTTATTTTCTACTTCTACTGGTTTTCTAGTTATGGACTTGTGGATTCATAAAACTAAACGAAATTAGCATAAAGAAAGCATATAAAGTTTTTCTTGAGTCATTAAAAAATATTCCATCGTTTTAGAACATTATATTATTCTTCATCATTTCTCCTTAAACGCACCGTTTTCGAGATATTCTTCATTGAATGTTTTAAAATGGATAACTCCAGAAATTTCACTACTTTTATGGATCCGTCCCTGAGCGTTGGAATCCCGAATCAAGCTGTAAACCTCGTTACCATGCCTTATTCTCGTCCGCCAATAATGTCATAGATAATTCATATGCGGGAGTGTATTAGCACATTGTGAAATCTTTAAACGCTTGTAACATTTTACCTGAGCTGAATCTGGAAAAATGGTAAATGAATAAAGTGTTTCATTTGATGAGAGGAATCTTTGGTTAAAATTAATGCAGTGGTCAAAGACTCACCCTGTATAATTGAAATTTTGAAAAATCATATCTCCGAAAGTATTAGCTTCTTGAAGGGAAATGATATCAATAGATTCTTATGCTGAAACTGCATTTTTGAAAAATAGAATTAGAAATTTGTACTCCGAAACCATTAGGCCAATTTTGCCCAATAACGAACTTAGCCGAGATATTTATGTCCCAAACCTACTCTGAAAATTTCAAATGTCTAGCTCATTCCGTTCGAGTCTTATCGTGTAAACAGCCGGACTGGCCGGACAGAATCGATTTTGATCACGAATTCTTGATCACTGAGTCAAACCAAATCGTTTAAGACCATTTTCATCAAAAAATCTGAAAAGTGAAAAGCATTCTGTTCCGAGAAACAAAAGCGCCAAAAATATCGCTAAGCAATAGGTATGAATCAGGGAAATATTACAAAAAACAATAAGTTCAGTGTTCCAAGAATAAAAAAAATAAACTCAGAGCTTGACATATTTTGCAAACCTATCCACCAAATTGAAAGGTTTCTTTCAAACCGACAGGTTAACATCTCCTTTCGGACAAACTGCGGCCTGGCAGGTTATCAGTTAAATTGCGGAAGTAGTGTATGTAGTATACAGGGTGTCCCAAAAATACCACGCGAAAGTAACGCTGGAGATAGATTGGCATTAGGTCTATCAGATAGCATCAACATGACCTCAGTAAAAGTCCGCTGGTTTTCGAGATATCACCACTTTTGTGTATTTTTTAAAAATCTCCAGTTTTCGGTCTTTAATCGCCTAGCATTGCTAGAAATTACTTCAAACTCATGTTTTTTTTACCTAGGCTATCCTGAATAGTTGCTTTAAACAATGAAGTAATAACTTCACCGACAACTAGAACAAAATCCTTCAAAAAATGTCTATCTTGTTGTATTTTATGCCGAAGTTAAAACGTTAACTCAAGAGTGACTGACTGCTGTGAAAAAAAATTATATCAGACTGAATTGAAAAATAATCGCTAAAACTGGTCCATTTCATGCCCTTTTCAAAATGATACAACACTACCAATTTTTTTTAATCAAAACCAGAATTGCTACTTATTGAAAAAAACCAAAACCCTTATCGGCTATCTCGCTCCCACATTCATTGTTTTGTAACATGGAAACCGGTCCGACTTTCACAGACTAGGGGTCTTCGAATAGTCTAGACCAGGGGTCACCAAATGGCGGACCGCGGTCCGGATGCGGATCGCGAACCTTTTTTTTGCGGACCATTTTTCCAGAAAACATGTATTCTTGATTAAAAAAATTCAGATAACTTTTCGTTTTATTCACTAATTATAGATATTCCATTTAGATTAACTGCTAGTCAAATTCTTATGCCATCATAATGCTATCAACGACCCGCGACAGATATACAGATTTTGTGAACGGACCTCCAATGAAACTAATCGATGACCCCTGGGTTAGATACTAGAGAAAACTTTTTGGCGTTTGACGGATTTACTCATTTCCTTATATTTTCCGAACGGATAGAGATACAGAGGAAATAGATACATAAATCTAAACGTCGTCCACCGAAAAATCATCGGGGAAAATTTGGATATCGAGATGTGAAAATCATAGATTTCGGACGGGAAAGAAGAATTTTCCTTCGATTCCGGGTCAAAAATGTGCCGACCCAAAAAATTTTTTTCATGGTATATCGATACGGAGCTCGTGTCTAGTTAAATCGAGGTCGCTGATCACGAATATGTAATTAGTTTTTCCCTAAGTGGCGTACTTCATGAAAATTTTCACTTAGAGTGAAAAAATGGACGAAAATAGGTCAATTTTGGAAGTTCACACTGCACAAAAAAATCGGAGTAAGGTGTTGTTGATTTTTGCCCTCATATATGGATCCTTTATCTACTGAATAATCCAAACAGAAAATGTCCAGGCCGTACTATTCGGAAATTATGATTTTTTTCCCAAGGGTCTGTTTTTCGGAAAATTCATTTCGCGGTATTTCCGCGGAAAATTCTCTAATGAAAAATCCGATCATATATTCGTAATCTACGGTCCCGAATTAGTAAATGACGTAATTTGCATCGAAATCGTATACCGGTCGAATTTTGGGAATTTTTTAATACATTAATTACATACATTAATCCCATTTTTCGAGAAAAATTTTTTGACGCAAAACTATGAAACGGGTACTTATTCTTATAGATTCGGGACCGTAGATTCTGAATCTACCATCAGATATTTATTACAAAAATTTTCCGAGGAAATATCGCGGAAAGAATTTTCCGAAAAATAGACCCTCGGGAAAAAAAATCATAATTTCCGAAGCGTACGACCTGGACATTTATTGTTCGGATGATTCGATAGATAAAGGATCCAAATATGACGTTAAAAATCAGCAACACCCTACTCCAATTTTTTTGGGCGGTGGAAAGTTCCAAAATTGACCTATTTTCGTCAATTTTTTCACTTTAAGTGAAAATTTTCCCAAAGTACGCCTCTTAGGGAAAAACTAATTACATATTCGTGATCAGCGACCTCGATTTAATTAGACACGAGCTCCGTATCGATATACCTTGAAAAAAATTTTTTGGGTCGGCACTTAGAAATATTTTTGACCCGGAATCGAAGGAAAATTCTTCTTTCCCGTCCGAAATCCATGATTTTCACATCTCGATATCCAAATTTTCCCCGATGATTGGTCGGTGGACGACGTTCAGATTTATGTATCTATTTTTTCTGTATCTCTATCCGTTCGGAAAATATTAGGTAATGAGCGAATCCGTCAAACGCCAAAAAGTTTTCTCTAGTATCCAACACATACAAAAATCTACAATTTTCCGATGAGGTCGACGCGGCTTTGGTTATTCACTAAATCGGGTACGCAGATCACGAATCTGTTATTAGATTTTCCGTATCTCGATTAGTTTCGGAGCAATGACGAAGAAAGTCGCACTTTCTGGCTCTACCTCCGGAAAATGGACTAATCAGTCGGATTTTTCGCCATATTACCAAAATTAATCGAGATACGGAAAAACTAATTACAGATTCGGAATCTACGCCCTCGATTTAGAGAATAGCCAAAGCCGTGGCGATCTAATCGGAAAATTCTAGATTTTTGTATGGGTTAGAATCTAGACAAAGGACTCACAGCTCTGGCAATGTGTTAGTTGTTGTATGCATTTTATCAATATTTCACAGGAAATAGGTCATAAATACTTCTACAAGGGTTGAAGTATTACAAGATATTTTACTTGCAATTATCTTTTCGGGGAAAATATTAATTTCAAGGGTGAGACCACCCATGCAAAAATAAACCAGTTAACCCAAAACATTTAAGTTTTACAAGCGAGCTGCTTTGTTTAGAAATACAAATGAGCGCTTCCCAACATGTGAAGTCATGGGACGCAACAGTGGTGATATCTCGAAAACCAGCGGACTTTTACTGAGGTCATGTTGATGCTATCTGATAGACCTAATGCCAATCTATCTCCAGTGTCACTTTCGCGTGGTATTTTTGGGACACCCTGTATGTAGGAAAAACACATAGAAATTTTGGAACAGGAGTTATGGTAACCATCACAAAATTAATTCGAAACATTCATTACTAGAAGGACATTATGTTCAACCTGAATTTCAAAAATTTCTCCACAATTTGAATATAGGTTGGTAAATAAATTATTGGGAAATGATGGAAATAAATAGGGAAAAATATACAATTAATTTAATCAATAAATATAGATATTAGTTTTCCTCCGTTGCCTATTCTATGTAAATAGAGCATACATTTATAGAAGCTATAGGGTAGCAGATAATTTAAAAGTTTCATTCACCATAGGAGTTGAAAAAAATCCTGGACTATTCATCTATTTCCCAAAAGATAAATAACCCGCAAGTTGAGTTGTTTGAATAATGATTGCCTATATTATGTCTAGCCTCTATTCGCTATTTCACGATAATCTGTGTTTCCAGTTCAGTGCCGGATTCATTAAAGCAGTTACATTTCGGGAATTTTCATCATAATATGAATATGGATAAATGTGGGAAAATAATAAGATGAACTGGTGAAATTTGATGGGAAAGTACTAAACTTCCTTGTGACATTTTCAGTGTCTTCAAACTGCAGCAGAACCGAGGTTTCGCGACTCCCTGTAAATGGAAAAACTCTAAAAAATCGTCCATGTCTAATCATAAATCAGGTTTCAAATTTTTTACACGTTTTCGATCCTCGAAACAAATGCAGATGCATTCTGGTCTGAAGACGGCGAGAAATAGCGGTCCTTCGGCCGAATAAGTACGACTTGCGATTGTTTTATGAGGACCACATCCAACGCCAACGTCCACAGACGACTTTTTTTGACTTCTTAACGACAGCCCTACAATGGCCCGTCTCGCGAAGCCTTAACGGGACATGTGAGTTGAATCAACAATGTATGGGAACGCATCTTTACCATTGTTAATTCATGTATGATTGTCTTCTTTATTTTTTTGATGGAATCGCGGTCCAAACGGTTGTGTGAGGTCGGCAGTTATCACATTGCTATTGAAGGATGAAAGTTATGAGATGTTTTCTTTACAAATATCTAGTGGCTTCTTCATTTACTTATTGCTGATCTTCAGCGGGTGCAATTGAATTTTTAATAAAATATCTGAAAACAAAATCAATGAAAATGGAAGGTTTTACAAACGGGTCTACGCCTCGAACCTAAGAAGCTATATTTACACGTATAAAAATAAAAATGGGTTCAAGCCCTGTGGACAGGAGCTTTCTGGCGCTCTAGTTCAAACAGACAAATTATATCTCCTAAAGTATTGGTTTCTCTGAGTTGGGAATTATATCAATGTATACATATGATAGAGCTGCATCATAAAGGAAATTCAATTCAAATAATAGTTTATTTATCAAGATTAAATGAGCAATCATGAGAATGAGAACTGCACTATGGAAGAAATCGAATTAAATCTGGCCAATTTTGCCCAATAACGAACTTAACCGAGATATTCATCTCCCTAACCTACTCTGAAAATTTCAACTACCTAGCTCATTCCGTTCGAGAGTTATTGTGGAAAAACTTTCTTTAAATTTTCAAAAATTTTGTTTTTACACTTTGCGGTAATCTGGTCAATACAAAACTTCACATGCGTATAAAGGTCATGATTCTACAATTTGATGCTAAATTTCAGATGGATCGAACGAACTTGTCCGAGATATTTACGCTCCAAAACCACCTTGCAATTTTCAATCCGCTAACTCCTTTCGTTAGAGAGTTATCGTGCCTACGGCCGGTCGGCCGGCCGGACAGAATCGATTTCGCACTCGGATTCGTGATCAGTGAGTCGAACCAAATCGTTTGAGACCATTTTCAGCCAAAAATTCCAAAATTACAGACACTTGGGCAAATTGATAAGCACTCTGTTCCGAGGAACTAGAGCGCCAAAAAAACAAGTTTCGTATGACAATTGCCCAAAACAGGTTTAAAGTACCTACAAATAGTAGGTATTCCATAAAACATGTATGAAAGAAGATAAGTAATAATAAAAAATTACCTTGTAATCGTTAAAAAATTTCCTGATCTACGTTCACCAAATTTTCTCCTCTCTCGAACTACAGAATTATGCTTTAAATATTTACGTAATATTTTCAAACATTTTCGGGTGAGGTCCCCGTTGCATCGCTAAAATGCGAGTATTTCAACCCCAATATTTTTGAAGTTACAATATTCCCTTCTGTCAGTCCCGTCATAAATTGAGAGAACTGAGCATCCGTCTATGGATGAAAAGCAGTCTCACTACTCTCAGATCTCTTACTTCATGTTCTGTTCCGAAATGTAAGACTTTTCTGAGAAAAACTAATTTCGGAGCAAACAACTGAGATTTTTATCACTTCGCTCACATTTCGGAATACACTTTATTCTCATAATTCTTCGATTGATTAGATACTGTCATAAGTTGACATTATGACAATTCATACATAGAATAATAATATCAATCTGTGAAATACGATTTACATTGAAATTTTGAAAAATCATATCTCCGAAAGTATTAGCTTGTTAGAGTTAAAAATGATATGAATGGATTCTTATGATAAAACTGCTTATTAAAAAAAATTTTATTCGGAATTTGTTGTTAAAAAAAAATTTTTTTTTTATTACTCCGAAACCTTCAGTCCGATTTTGCCCAGTAACGAACTTGGCTGAGATATTTATCCTCCAAACCTGCTCTGAAAATTTCAACTCTCTAGCTCATTCCGTTCGAGAGTTATCGTGCCTACGGCCGGCCGGACAGAATGAATTTCCACCACGGATTCTTGATCAGTGAGTCGAACCAAATCGTTTAAGACCATTTTCATCGAAAAATTCGAAAATTACAGACATTTGGGCAAATTGATAAGCACTCAGTTCCGAGGAACTAGAGCGCCAAAAACCAGTAGGAATGAGTAATTATTGTGAATGTTCACAAAGTTCTAGCATTATAATATTATCAAACTAGTTTTAAATAAGTCGTTAAAATAAGAATAAGGAAGAAGAAGAACAGAATGGCTCTATGTCGAGGACCCAGGTCATGAAGGCATAGGAAGTTCATTACTTGTGTCGACGAAACTTATCATAATAATAAATAAATTAGTATAAATCGTATAAAATTTTTCATTGAGAACTGTATAGGGATAAATGAAATGCTATCTACGATCGGAATTAATCCCCATTGAAATCTCGTCGATATTATCCCGAAAATACTGGGAAGCTCAACGTCGAGTAAGAATCATTTGGTACCGTTAATTTCGGCCGAACAGGCAGACATAATGACAAATGGTCCGTATCTAGTTCATAATCATTTAATCCGCGTTAACCCTCTCGCGTCATCGCGCGGCATTATGTGCGTGTGTACGCTGGGGACAGAAGGGGCCTAATCGAATTTTCGCTTCCAGAGAAGACGAATGAAACGGTGGTGGCTATTAGCACCACAACTGTGATAAGTGTATTATCTTCGATTTTTTTTTCACGGAGATCATTGCATACTTAATGAAGCAATCTAAAACTTCATCCTTATACTGGATTATGCTTGCGGGAGGAAAGGCGTGCTATCATTTTGCCCAAACTTCTATAATGTTCAAATTTTCTGCCGAAAATGGTTTCAATCGATTAGGTTTGTCTACCTGTTGAACAATTCGAGGTCAAATGATATTCTGTCTGGCCGTTGCCGCGATCACTTTCGAACGGAAAGAAATAGTCACTTGAAATATTCAGTATTCACGTTCGTTAATGGGCATAATCGGCCTAACGGTTTCCGAGCACAAATTTTGTTTTCAACCAATACTGTTCCGATCAAATTGAAACTTGGTAAATAGTTGTAAAATATAGACACAAGGACGTATGTGAAATTTATGAGGAGCGTATCGCCAGAAAAAAAAAATTATTAAAATATATACCTAATTTATCTAATCCTAATTTATTATTAAATGAAAGAGAATATAACAAAAATGACGGTTTATCTCGATTTCCAGCCAAACTACTAGTCCTATGGAAAAAAGTTGAATGGCAAAGTTGTAGGTAATAAAAATCTCCAACTTTTGCGTTCACACTTTTTTCACATAACATCAAAATTTATGTGAAAAATTGAAATAACCACGTTTTTGGTTTGTAATTTTCATCTTTCACAAAAAAAAATTTTTTTCACCAAATTTGGTAAAAACTTGTTATGTCCCAACTACACTGTAATTTTTTTGGATTTAAAATATTTTTTTTTTTGCCTTAATATCGAAAAAGCACCCTGATTTTCAATAACAGATTCTCACAGAATATCTGCTTTTTTAAAAAAGTAGGTGGGCCATTTGTTCCTTGAAATCTACTTTCTGATGGTCTGAAAAAAAATATAAATTACTATGGTAAAATTTCTACGAAAATTCTGCGAAATAACGGACAATAAGGCCCAGACTCTCCTTGTTCCTTCCCCACTTCTCTGTGAAATACCTTTTGATGGGCTGAAATTTTTCGTAAGTCACTCAGGTATATAACTTATCATAAAATAGCAAAAATTGGCATCTACGCATATAATTTAGAGAAGATTCCGAGGATGATTGATTCTAAACTTTCTCAAAATATTGTAGATGACTTATTAAATATTAACTTTCTTAGCATTCTTCGAGAAAATTTACTATAGTAATGTATTTTTTTTTAATCATCAGAAAGTGGAGATTTCAAGGAACAAAAAGCCCACCTACTTTTTCAAATACGCAATTATTTTGACGTGGGAATTTTTGATTGAGAATTAGGGTGCTTTTTCGATATTAAGTCAAATTAAAGTGAAAAAAAAATTTTAAATCCAAAAAATTACAGTGTATTTGGGACATAGAAAGGTAATTTTTTACCAAATTTGGTGAAAAAAAAATTTTTTCTAATAGATAAAAATTAAAAACTAAAAACGTGGTACGTTGAATGTTTCACATAAATTTCGAAGTTGTGTGAAAAAAGAGTGATGACAAAAGGTGTAGATCTTTTCATTACCTACAACTTTGCCCTTTTACTTTTTTCCATAGGACTTGTAGTTTTGTCGGAAATCGAGATAAACCATTTTTTAGCCTTAAAAACTCACCCCTTCCCCTTCTCGAACTCAGATCGCCTGTAAATTATGTTTGCTATCAATTTTGTTATACTCTCTTCCTTTTCCAATGGGTCTCATTCTACTATAATTTTTTTTTCACTTTTTACCATTTTTAAAGGCGACCCTGGTCTAGTATCCTTTAATGATTACTTGAAATGATAACCCGCCGTTTCCTTGAACATGCGCGTAAAAAGAAATTATGGTATTTGTAGAAGTCAATTCATACGTCTAATGAAGCTATCGTATCATAATAATATTTATGTTATACAGAATTTTCATTCCGTTCTTAATAAATGGGAATTATTTCACTGGCCACCCTGTAACGCAAGATCCTTTCATATGGAGAATGTATCTTTAATGAAATCAGATTCACATCATTTCAGATATTTTCATTCTTTCTCCCCCACATCTCAATTCGACAGTTCTCATATATACGGAAATACGTATCAATACGAGCTTCCATATCAGGAATCATTAATATCAGAAAATCCACGAATATAGCACGAGGCAGAGACGTACTTAGTAGGTATTATTATATAATATTTCTCTATTTCAGTATCGTAATGAGTTCATTACAGCACTAAAAACAGTACTGTTATGAACTCATACCCGGATTGTTTCTAGTTATATTTTTCGTTTTGTGGTAGTCAGCACTGACATTTGATCCTATCAAATTTCAACACACGTCAATTGTCAATTCAATATAATCTGGATATGGTGAAATAATTGTTGAGACGAAAAGTTTTATTTTCACTTAAAAATAAGGTACTAGAGATCCATCTTGCTAATTTTGAATCATTCATGCTATTAGGAAACTGGTTCAAATCTGATCTCCATGCCCTACGTGCGATTCAAATTCAAATTCCGTAATCTGTCCACTTTCGTAACAGTCACAACAACTGCCAAGATATAATACAAAGGATGTAAAATCCGAATTTTTGCGCGTATGTTCTGGGGATCATCGCGTTATCATTTTGCCCAAATGTCTGTAATTTTCGAATTTTTCGCCGAAAATGGTCTCAAACGATTGGGTTCGACTCCCTGAGGAAGAATTCGAGGTCAGATTTGATTCTGTCCGTCCAGCTGGCCGGCCGTCCGGCCGTTGCCACGATAACTTGAGAACGGAAAGAGCTAGCGACTTGAAATTTTCAGGGTAGGTGGCGCATCTCAATACGACGGACAAGTTCGTTAATGGGCATAATCGGCCCAATGCCGAGTAATAACTTTGTTTTCAATCAATATGAATCCGATCCAATTTAAACTCGATGAATAGTTGTACTATATAAACCTAAGCACGTTTGTGAAATTTTGTGAAAATCGTATCAGTAGAAAATTTTTAAAAAATTATTAAAAAATATTTTTTATGTCACGATAACCTGAGAACGGAAAGAGAAAACGACTTGAAATTTTCAGATTAGGTTGTGCATCTAAATGCGACATTTAGGTTTGATTATAAGCATAATAAATATATAAATAAACAGTAATACTGTTTGCAATTTTCCCATTCTTTAATAGGCTTCGGCTGTTGAATGGTGTATTTCTAATAATTGAATAAATAAATAAATAAATAAATAATCGGCCAAATGGTTTCGGAGTTATACCTATCTGAAATTTGGTTGTTATTTCCTTAATAACTCGGAAAATACAGAACAGATCCAATTTGAATATGGTTATTGGTTGAAGAATGTCAACGCGAAAATTCTTGCAAAATTCTGTGAGGATCGTATGTATCACTAGAAATTTTTTTGAAAATCATTGATCAAAGATCAAAGATCACAGAATCTACTAGTATTATTCTTAACTCTAACAAACTAAGACATTCGGAGATATAATTTTTCAAAATTTCAATAATTAATCGTAATCTTACAATTTCATAGAATGCTCTAATTATAATTTGCTGATGTATGGAAATACAACATATGAGGTCTGGTGAGTAATAGACCTACGTTTTCAATTTAATTTTTATGCTGAAGTTCTATCATAAGAATCCATTGATATCATTCCCAACTCTTACGGTGGGTTTCACAAAGTTTTGACAGCTCTCGTTTGCCAAATCGTGAAAATTAAATTAAGGCATAGGCATGGGCATAATAATTATTCAAACTACATAATTTTCAGGTTGGTTATCTTTTGGGAAATAGAAGAATAGGTCTACCATGACCTGTACTAACCTAAGATTTTTCTCTACGTATCCCCAATAGTGAATATAAAACCTTCAAATTATCTATTATACATATCATCCATGAATTTTTGCGCGTATATTCTGGGGAACATCGCGTTATCATTTTAACCAAATGTGTGTAATAATCGATTTCTTTGCCGAGAATCATCTCAAACGACTAGGTTCAACTCACTGATGATGAATTTGAGGTCAAATTTGATTCTATCCAGCCGGCCGGCCGTTGCCATAATCGGTCTAGCGGTATAGGAGTTATAACCACCTGGAATATTATTTCCTCGATATGTCAAAAAAGAGAAACTCGATCGAATTGAAGCTTGGTAACTAGTTGTAGAATATCAGCTTGAAGACGTGTGTAAAATTGTGTGAGGACCGTACCACTAAACAAAATTGGTTTCACAATTAAATGCTACATGAATATTAATTATTAAAAACCATTTCATAAGACTTGATTGAGTAAAAAAGTTTTCTTAAACAATTTCGAGTATCAGATGATAAAACTTCCAGATAATTTCACAACATATAATCCTGTAATATGCAATTATGCAAAGTTCAGGGCAGGCTTAGCGAATTTGTGAAATCCTTAAACGTCTTCAACTTTTTACCTCAGCCGAATCTGGGAAAATGGTAAATAAAAAAATTGGTTCCAGCCCTGTGGACAGGAGTATTTTGGCGCTCTTGTTCAAACAGAGAAATTATATCTCCGAAAGTATTGATTTCTCAGAGTTGGGAATTATATCAATGGATTTTTATGATAGAACTGAATCATGAAAGAAATTAAATTTAAAAAAAGTATCGCTCACAAAGAAAGCTTCAAAAATTATCATAAAAAAAAACATAGAAGTACAATTATTCATCTAGAAATTTCGAAAAATCATATCTCCGAAAGTATTAGCTTGTTAGAGTTAATAATTATATCAGTGGATTTTTGTTGTGAAATTGCATCTTAAAAAAAATTTAATTTACTCCGAAACCTTTCGGCCTATTTTGCCTGATAACAAACTCAACCGAGATATTTATGTCCCAAACCTACTCTGGAAATTTCAACTGCCTAGCTTATTCTGTTCGAGAGTTATTGTAGAAACAGAATAAAAAAATAAAAAAATTTTTTTTTATACTTTACGGCAACCCGATCGATACAAAACTTTGCATGCGTAAGAAAGTCATTATTCAACAATTTGATTCTTAATTTCAGATCGATCATAAAAAAAGTTTTTACTAAAAATGGCCATAACTCCGAAACCGCTTGGTGGATTTTGCCCGTTAATGAACTCGTCCGAGATATTTATGCTTCGAACCTACCGTGCAAATTTCAATCCTCTAACTCCTTTCGTTCGAGAGTGCCAAAAAGTTGTTCAAATTAATGAGAAGAATTTATAGTTACACTTAGAGATTCACCCTGTATATTCAAAACCAAGGATCTGATGTAATCAAAATCCCTCGATATGAGTCCACCTGGATTGCCTCAGTTTATGGTTTCCGTTTGAAGTATTCCTCCCGGGAGAACCTGTATATTAGTTGTTGAAGTCCATAGTGGAAATCCAACAGAGATTAGATTGTTTCATGTATGTGGTGAGAGGAACATGCCAAATTCTCGAAGCGTTTCTTTAATTTCATGGGAATCTTTTCCCAAATGCTTTTACACATGCCTTAAAGTATACTAGTCCAACCCTGATATCCTCATATCGCGTCATTACTCCCAAAAAACACATAAATGTATCCGCACAGTCTCCCCGACAATCGTCCAAAGGCGACATATCCACCCCTATTTCAACCATGAGGGATTGAAACGTAACAATAAAACAGTTAATAGACGAGGTGTCATGAGCCCCCGGGCCACTAGCGGGGGGGCCCCCTGCGATATGGCTAATTTGCGCCGCGGGTTGCTAGACAAGGCCCGGTTAAGTGTACCATGGGCCCTTTGTGCCCCGATTTTTACTGATTGGATTTGAATAATACGGCTTATTTGAGCCATGAGTGGCCAGGAGGCAGCTGTTGCTTTTAATCGAAGTGAGAAAGTTACTGACAGCAAGTGCTCCAATAAAACTCCTTACTATTGGCAAATGAAGCGAAGTCGTAATTAATGAGGAAGGGCCCCGAAGTCTACTTCAATACGCACTAAGTTATCCTTTGAATATGACATTTTACGTTTTGGCGCTCTTGTTCCTCAGAACAGAGTGCTTATCAATTTGCCCAAATATCTATGATTTCAGAATTTTTGGCTGAAAATGATCTTAAACAATTTGGTTTGACTACTGATCAAGAATCCGTGGTAGAAATCGATTCTGTCCGGCCGGCCGTTAACACGATAACTCTCGAAAGGAATGAGCTAGACAGTTGAAATTTTCAGAGTATAAGTATGGGAGATAAATATCTCGGAATTGTTCGTTATTCGGCAAAATATACCTGCTGGTTTTGGAGTAAGAAAAAAAATGTTTTTTTTTACATTACAAATTTCGAATTAATTTTTTACTACTGATATTATTCCCAACTCTAGCAAGCGAATACTTTCAGAGATATTTCAAAATTTTCTGGGTTTTCTCTCCCAAACTCTGAAAAATATCTATAAAATAAAAATTAATTATTTTGTGATTTGCTTCTGCGTAAGAAACACAGGATATTTGTCAGAAGCAATCAATTGAACAATGTTGCCTAACAAACAACAACGAAACAACATCAACGAAGAAACAACTATATCGTAACGTTTCGGAGTCTATATCAGACTCCTTCTTCAGACGCTCAATGAAAATCGAGAGAATTATTTTGTTGATAGTTATTTGGTGAAATTCAAGAATTGAATTTCACCAAAATTTCACCAAATTTTACATAAAAAATTTTGAACTCAATTTTTTTTAAGATGCAGTTTCATCATAAGCATCCATTGCTGTCATTTTCAACTCTAACAAACTAATACTTTCGGAGATATAATTTTTCAAAATTTCAATAATTATTCTCAATTCTATATAATTTCATAGAATACTCTAATTATAATTTCCTGATGTACATAAATCCAACATGAGATGAGACATAGATCTAGGTTTTGAATTTAATTACGAAAATTCTGTGTTTCCAATGATTTTTAGTCATTGGAGTTTAATCAGTATACCTTCGAGTTAGAATCCTAAGAAAGATGATATTCATTACGAACTTAACGAAAATGAGTCTGATGGAAACAAAATTGTACTGGGGAAATCGAAATATTTCGTCTGAAATTGGATTCACTTTTCCCGAAATGGGTTTTAGCTTTTCCGAAATTGGATTTGCCTTTACCAAAGAAATACCACCTTGCAGTTTTCAGGATATGCGACGGTAAAGTTCGTTAATGGGCATAATCAACCAGACAGTTACGTGGTTCCACCCATCTGTAGTTTTGTTTTTATTTCTTAACTCATAAATACATATCCCATCGAATTGAAACTTGTTAATTAGTTGTAGAATACCGACCAGCAGATATGTACAAAATCTGATCACTAGAAAAAAGATTAAAATTTTTCTTGCAATTTTTTTACATTACAAATTTCGAATTCAATTTTTTTTTCAGATGCACTTTCATCATAAAAATCTATTTATTCCAGGTTGTCTACCACAGAGGCGGAGATCGTTTTGAGGAACTATATGAAGATATTTTGACAATATTTTTTGTGATGTGTGTAGGGTGTTCAAAAGAACAATTTAAAATTATTTTCATATATACAGGGTGTTCGAAAACAAAGATATAGACCAATGTTAATTTTTTTAAAAGTAACACCCTGTATTTGACCTAAAAAATGGAATGGTGAGCTCAAAGTATGATGACTTTTTACCACCATTCACGAGATGGTGAAAATGGCGAAAAATTGAAAATATGGAGATTTTTAAATAGCAATTAATGAAGAAATCAGTTACTCCAGCAATACAGATAGTATTTAGTCGAGAAGACATATTGGCTACTCCTATGCAGACAAAAATTAATTCTGGAATATACAGAGTGATTATAATTATTTACCTACAACTACAAATAATGGCCGAAAATTGCCGAGAAACTATCAGGTTTAGGTGCAGGAAAATCTTATGATCTTAAGATAGTTTCGAAATTAATTTTCACGTTCAACAAGATATTGAAATACCGGGTTTGCCATTTGACATATGATAATTCTGTATATTCCAGAGTTAATTTTTTTTCTGTACAGGAATAGCTAATATGTCTACTCGAAAAAATTCTGTCTGTATGGCTGGCGTAACTGGTTACTTCATTAATTGTTATTTAAAAAAACCCATATGGACATATTTTCACCATTTTCTCGTAAATGGTGCTTCTGAGGTATAAAGTGATCTGAAAAAACTCATCATAACTTGCTTTTCATCTTGAGCTCAAATACAGGGTTTTACATTTAAAAAAATGTAACTATAGTCTATATCTTTGATTTCGAACACTCTGTATATATGAAAAACATTTTGAATTGTTCTTTCGAAAGCACATCACAAAAAAATATCTTCATTCATTCCCTCAAAACGAGATCCACGTCTGTGGTGGGTCACCCGGTATAATTTTCAACTCTAACATATTAATACTTTTGGAGATATGATTTTTCAAAATTTCAATAATAAATCGGAACTCTATGATATCACAGAATGCTGTATTGAAAATTAACGTCCGTATCTATGAATTTCATCTGCGTTAATACATTTCATCATTGTCATCTCGTCTACAGATAGGAGACATGTCAAACAAAGTATGATTGAATGCAAAATGACCAATGGAATAACCTCAGCTATCAGCTCTTGGATAATCCATATGATGATGATGGAAATATATACTTGGCAAGTTTATCAAATTGGGTACAGAATATTTCGAGTAAAAACAAAACTGGAATATTCAATTCCAATTGATATAATATAATTTTCATAGTAGATTTGAAGAACGAATATCTTGGATAAGTTCGTTATTCTGAAGAATGGTCTGTTGGTTTTGGATCAATGATTTTTGGCACTCTTGATGGTTTAAATTATTTTATGATGTTCGAATTAATTTATTTTATGATGAAGTTCTATCGTAAGAATCCATTGATATCATACCCAACTCTGAGAAACCTTGTATATATGTCGGAAAAAAGCAGTTTGGTTTCTCCGCATGGAATATTATTTTCAGTGCATATTGTCAATTTTCTTTGTATCGATATTACAGTTCCCTAAGGAATGCTGTTGACCCCTTCCATACGTACAGGAAATATCGACGGATTTTTCGCAGTCGCGGAAAGCTTTTGCCGGTCTGTTCTGTTGCTATAGCGAATCCGGAACAATGTCACCGGAGTCGAGAGCGGGACGTGCCCGGACTCCTAATTAGGCACGCGGTCTGTAGAATCGATACGGAACCCGGACTGGAGACAGACTTCCTACGTTGTGGGTTTCCTAAGAATCGGGTCGACGAAAAATGTTAGGGAGAATAATATGTATAATCCCTATGTTTTATACTTAATTTATCACTGAGAAAAATGTAAAAATTGTTTTCTTCCTTGAGAACTGTAAGATTTACATGTTGTATTTGGTATCGAACAATTTGCCAATAATAATAATAAATTATGAAAATCTTCATATATGTAATGTGGAATAATTCAATCTATCATAACAACGGATTACTATTAAGTGAATACCGATTTAACCAAATAAACAAATGGTTCAATCGGTATATTCTTCAAAAAATAATTCATCTTTTAGTATAAAAAGAAGAGTAGGAAAGTCCTGTGGACAGAAACTTTGGCGTTCTTGTTCACTTTGACAAAAATCATATCTCCGAAAGTACTGGTTTCTCAGAGTTGGGAATGATATCAATGGATTCTTATGATAGAACTTCATCATAAGATAAATTAAACCCAAACATCATAAAAGAATTTAAATTCAACAAGAGGGCCAAAAATCATTGATCCAGAACCAACAGACCAATTTTATGCAATAACGAACTTATCCGAGATATTCATTCCTCAAATCTACTATGATAAGATCAATTGAAACTTAGCCAATATTCCAGTTTTGTTTAACTTGAGATATTCTAAACCCAATTTACTTACCAAAGTATATATTTCCATCATTATATGCATTACCCACGGGCATTATATTATCACGTTAAAAGTATAATATCATATCATCCTCTTAGTTCTATGATAGCTGAGGTTATTTCATTGGTCATTTTGCATTCAATCCTACTTCGTTTTCTAGAACAGGAGAGGTATTTTATATCACGAATAACGAACCAAAAATAAATTTGAAATTTTCCTTAGAGCAGAATAAGATGACATGAATGAACACGGATCATATAATAATTCATAGATAGGATAATTAAGCAACATTCTTTGAAAACATGAAGTACGATTTATGATTGAAATTTTGAAAAATCATATCTCCGAAAGTATTAACTTGTCGGAGTTGCAAATGGTATTGAGGGTTTCTTATGATGAAACTGCACCTGAAATAAAATTGAATTTGAAATTTGTAATATAAAAAAATTTGACATTGACAGACATTTGGGCAAATTGATCAGCACTCTGTTCCGAGGAACAAGAGCACCAAAAATAAACTCTAGGTTAAAATGCAACACATAAAGATTTTATGCAAGACAATATATATATCCCAATCAGGAGAAACAACCACCGTGGAAGAAACTGAAGGTAAGTCAATTATTTCTCGGATCTTCCGAATAAACGCCTCTAATTGGTATTATTCAGCTTCCCAATCAACACACCAACAATAAAGTATTCCTGAATCTCTTCACCCATCCATCTGTACGTCCTGAACCGACACGGAGCTAAACAACGATCAGGGCCCAATGTAAATCCCAATTAAAGTTGTCCGTTTTCCCCTTCTAGGCCCCATTTCACTGGGGGGGCCAAGACCGTCCACAGCGACAACTGATTGATACAGCTCCGCAACGTCGATGCCAAATCACGCTCAAGACGGTTGTCTTTGGTAATGAAAGGATTTGTTAATTTGCGTGATGTGTTCGCTGGGAGCAAAACTCCGAGGCATTGATGCCTATTTGGCATCTTCTGAATCGTTTCAGTATAAATATACAATTATACACCGAAAGGTATTGTATAAGTTTAAATCATTATTGTCATAAAGCCCCCCAAAAACTATTTATACACTAGACATTTCTCGAAAATGGCGTGTATTTTTAGTGACGGTTTAACTTTAGGTATTTCTTCACTGTTGAATTATCATTTATAAACATCCATTGAATGCTTATAAATGTTTTTAGTGATGGCTTTCATTTATGTGGATATCTTGTGCTTGTGACTGCGATTATGTGTGTTTGGATGTATGTTCATATTTAGCTCTATCAATTTTCCCAAATGTCTGTAATTTTCGAATATTTAAGACTGAACAGGTGGAATTATACTTATAGTTGATATTTCACTATGAAGTGTTTAATTCATGTATCATTTAATGAAAAGACTGAATTTCGATTGTGGATAACAAGTTCTCTCATTCATGAATTTCCATACGCATACTACAAGCGTATGATTCAACTAGTTGGAATAAAATAATTACAAGTGACGTGAGTTATCTGTAGAAAATTATTAATTGAATGTGTAACATAAGATGAAATACTGTTCCATATAAATGCCATAAATGATTGTGCTGAATCAGAGCAGTATCCAAGTTTTATTCACCGTTGGTAATAAATAGAGAAAAATTCATAGATTAATATAAGCATGGTGAATCTATTTATATATTTCCCAAATGATAAATAACTTGCAATTCAAGAGGTTTGAATTGCATAATCCACAAAATAAGCTGAAATTCGAAACTAATCTTTATTTATGAATAAAATAAAATTTCATTTTAAGATTTTTTTTTAGTTATTACTCATTAATTTAAGGCGTCTGTAATTTTAGAATATTTTACCGAGAATGGTCTAAAACGATTAGTTTCGACTCACTGATATAGTATCCGAGGAAATAATTGATTAATGGGCGAAATCCACCGAGTGGTTTCAGAGTTATAGCTATTTGAAATTTTGTTTTACCAATAACTCTAAAAATACTAATTTGCTCAAATCAAAGCACGGTAAGTAGTTGAAAAATACCGAGACGAAGACTTATGCAAAATTTTGTGAGGATCGTATGAGTGAAAAATAAAAAAAAATACCTATCTAAAAATTCTGTAGGTATCTCAGAAACTATCCGTCAGATATGGTTAAAAGAGCCTTCATACCTTACTTTACAGGCTAGATTTGAACTCGATTGGATCTATATTGGTAAAGATATTGCCGAAATATCCAAATATTGTAACTAACGGAGTGAACTGGTCCACTGTATTTAGATTAGAATAAGTTATCAACAGTTTCGGATTTTCAACTCTAACATTATTCCATGAAGTTAGTAACTTCATTAACATAATATCTGTCTTTCAAGAATTCCACATTCCTCTATGATCTTGACATTACACTTCTCTGAGACTTCTGGGTTGTGTTCGAAAATTAACTCCACGGAGTAGAGTTTTTGAAGGTTTGACAGATTTACTCTGGAGTTTACTCTGACACTGACACTGACAGTGACAGAAGGTGCCAATATCGGAAAATAGGTTATGTTGGTTTAAGAAAGAACCTATTATTATTGTTTTCTTCACATATATGTAACTCTAATCATAAATATATATTGTGAGCAGTATTAAAACTGTTAAATTACCTCACAAAACATTCATAAAACAGTGAGACAAAGATACTAGATTTTCCGTCCCATGAGTTATGTCAATTTTGAAAGGAGTAAAATGAACTCCGAGTCGAATACACCGACTTTTCGGACGACAGTCACAGAGTAAAATTTACTCAACCTTTCAGTTTTCGAACGCAATAGAGTAAATATTACTCGACGAAGTTAATATTCGAACGCCACCCAGGCCTGTGATAATCTGTCATTTTGTAAATAATAATTCCATAATAATAATGATAGCTCCGAGAAAAGCATCATATATCTATGGGAGACGATAGCGCTACATTAGGGACCTCTTTAGCGGTCTTCCAACATCTGAACTTCTGAATAATCATCGCTTGGTTCACCTGGTTTTAAAAAAACCCTCCTGGGCCTATTAACAACATTTTCCTTATTTAATTCAAATATTGAAGGGCTTTCTAAAAAGTGAATAAATTCGACATTTAGCGGAGGTGATTCGTCTTCAAGAGATCCATGCGGCTACATAGGAGTATATTTGTGTGAGGGGACTTTTGAAAGGTTATGTATGATTTTTATTTGTTGGTTTTTCCTCCCCTCTAGTCTTTTCTTTTTTCAAATGAAACTTTGTGTCGACGCCACTGGCTTTCGCCAGTTCATCATTATTTAAAGCTAGACATTTCGACATTTCGAACGACAGTCATGGAGTAAAATTTAACCAACCTTTCAGTTTTCGAACGCAATTGAGTATATAATACTCTACGGAGTTAGTATTCGAACACAACCCTGGAGTTGCGATATTTCGAGGTAGATTTCCCTTTCTCGTCGCCCGCTACTTCGCAACTAACGAAAAACTTTTACTCTTCATTATGGCGAACAGCGAAACCGACAAAAAGGGGAAGCTGTCGCGCTTTTTCTGTGCGCATAAATCCGGCCGAAATCAGTACGGGCCTCTGTGACTG
The DNA here is from genome assembly GCA_937662695.2 of Halyzia sedecimguttata. NCBI lineage: Eukaryota > Metazoa > Arthropoda > Insecta > Coleoptera > Coccinellidae > Halyzia > Halyzia sedecimguttata. The sequence continues at coordinate 97,732,855 of OW569413.2, read as the reverse complement.
AGGCTGTCTCTTCAAACCATCATTCTGTGGCCCCGCATAATAAAAACGGTTTTTGTTACGTTTTCTGCGAATGACGTATGGACCACATAACGTATGCTGTCTGCCGTTGATTTATAGCATAGCGCTGGGCCAAAGAAGGACCCCGAAGAAGAGCAAAAAGAAAAAGAAACATGGCGAAATAGAAAAGGGACTTATTTAAAATGTCACAAATCATCCGGGACAATGCGTCGAAAAAAACGGAATGCCGCGAACTTCTGCGCTGTTCGGATTCGAGCATGACGTGTTTGGAGAGGTTTGACCATTGTTGGTCCTTATATTCGGCCGTGACAGCCGGATATAAAACGGTTCTTTTGTTTTTCGTACGGCCATTTGTGTGCCAATTAAATTGGTATTGGATTACGACAGGCATAGTTCGTTTGTTTGTCGGATGTCGTTTTACACCCTACGTGAAATTAGGCGGATATCTTGAGAGGACATCCTTTAAAAGGTTTCAGGTTTGTTGATGAGTTCTTATGCCGATAATTGTCTGAACGTTTCGAATACTACAGATTCTTAATGCGAATCAGTTACTTGGCTGAAGAGATTATGAAACTTCGGCACATTGTAGTAGGTATACACTGAAAGAAAAATCTTGGTTATAAAGGATTTTCCAATAAGAGGTGTTATTTTGATATTCAAAGAAAAATGCCATTTTTCAATATAAATGATCTGATGTTCGTTTCATTATAAAGAAGAAGCCATGCCGGTAATAGTGGAAAATAGCATCAGGCAAATGACCACCACGACCACGCTTACACGACCATACCCTTTTAATGAAATATTCCATAACCTAATCGCAAAAAGTGGCTGCCCTATGTCCTCGATAGCCTCACGAGTTCTATATTTGAGGTCTTGAATCGACGCTGGGCTATTGGAGTAGACCTTCTCTTCCACGTGGCCCCAAAGGAAGAAGTCGCAAGGTGTTAAATCACAAGATCTCGGTGGCCAATTGTGATCACCTCGAGAGATAATACGGTCCGGAAACTTTTCCCGCAAAAGATCAATAGTTTCGTTGCTTGTGTGGCACGTAGCGCTGTCTTGTTGAAAGTAAACGTTGTCCATATCAATACCATCCAATTCCGGCCATAAGAAATCATTAATCATCTGTCGATAGCGCAATCCATTCACCGTAACTGTTGCTCCAGCCTCATTTTCGAAAAAATAAGGTCCAATGACTCCGCCGGATCATAAACCGCACCAAACAGTCACACGTTCAGGATAGAGAGGCTGTTCAACAATAACTCTTGGGTTTTCCGAGCCCCAGATGCGACAATTTTGCTTGTTGACGAAGCCACCAAGGTCGAAATGGGCCTCATCACTCAAGATGATTTTCCGATGGAATTCCGGATCATTTTCATGCATTTCAACGAGCCAGTCAGCAAAGACACGACCTTGTTGATGATCGGCCGGCTGAGTTCTTATGTTAACTGAATTTTATAAGCCTTAAGACCCAAATCTTTATGCAAAATACGGTGTAATGACGTTTGTGGAATATCTAATTCCAAAGAACGACGAGGAATGGACAAACCTGGATTTTCTTCAACACTTCTTTCGGCTACAGCAGCAATATTCTCGGCTGTTCTTGAGCCACGTGCACGGGTTTTATTCTTCACATAACTAACTTGTCCCAACAGCTCGAATTTTTCCACGAATTTCTTTTTTGCGGTCCGACAAGGTGCTTCACGACGACTCAAAAATGTCCGAGTTTTACGAACCGTCTCTGCCAAATTTTCACCATTTTTATAGTGAATTTTAATAATTTCAATGCGTTCTTGGAGCGTGTATCGTTCCATTTTTATTAATTGCGTAGATTCTACTTGTTAAATGTCAAAAAATTACAGCTTCAAAAGTGGCATCTACCGAAATAGCGGGCTATTCAAAATAACACCTCTTATTGGAAAACCCTTCAGTTATTAAACCTTTGGTTCGCTCTGATTTGATAAGAATTATTTTATAATATATGTGCTTTTACGCGCATGTACTATTGTCTACTTACCTCCATTGGACACACTTCATCGAATGTAGCTTCGATATAAATATACCGTTTTCTCAGCTGTTATAATATATGAATACATTTAACGAGAGAATCTATGATTACACCATTTTTTCATTCTTTCCTGTGTTCTATTGAAATCGAAATACGTAAAAATATCGCATTCGGATGCGCAGCCTATACCCTGAAAATTGCAAGGTGCAATCTCTTTCCGTTCTCGTGAGATACAGATTCTCACAAAAATTCACACACGCCTTTATGTTAATATTCTACAACTAGATACCTCGTTTCAATTCGCTCGGGTCTGTATTTTTTGAGTTTTCGAGAAAATAATATTCCAGATGGATATAACTCAGAAACCGTTTGGCCGATTATGCCCATCAACGATCCTAACTCTCTCATTCGGATGCGCAACCTATCCTGAAAATTTCAAGTCCCTATCTCTTTTCGTTCGAAAGTCATCGAGGCAACAGTCACCCATTCAGCTACTGAACCCAACCAAGGCTGCTCGGATCTCCAATAATATAGATCTGATCATGTTCAAACTTGGAACTTGGCTGTAGAGTTAGGTTTTGAAAGCTCTCGCAAAATTTCAATGATGTCGGACGAATAGTTTCGGACATATAGAATTTTTTTTCAACGATTTTCAATGATTTTTCAAAAAATTACTAGTGATACGATACATACGAAATGTTGCAACAATTTTCGCGCCTGAATTTCAAAACTAATTACCATGTTTGAATTGGATCGGCTTCATATTTTTTCGAATTATTGAGGAAATAACAACCAAATTTCAGATGGGTATAACTTCAAAACTGTTTGGCACATTATTCCTATTAACAAACTCAAATGTCGCATTCAGATGCTCAACCTACCCCAAAATTTGCAAGTCGCTATCTCTTTCCGTTTTCAGGTAATCGTAACGTAAATGAAATTTTTTAATAATTTTTTAAAAATTGTTTAGTATTACGATTCTCACAAAATTTCACAGAAGTCTTTGTGTCAGTATTCTACAACTAGCTTCATTCCGATCGGATCTGTTTTGGATGATGACAAAATTATCACACTATATATAGCATAAAGTTGACATTCTGATAGATACATGTTATACATGAAATTCTATTCAAACAATTCAATTCAATCTCATGCAAAATTTCGAGAAGATCGTATTGCTAGGAAATTTCGAAAATATTATTAAAAACAATTCTGTACCTCAGAAACGATTCGTCAGATATCGCTGACATTTTGCAAGGAAAGGAGGAAAGGAAGCCTTCAAAACCATATTGTACAGCTAAGTTCTAGAGTTAAACTCGGTCGGATTTATATTTTTTATGTTGGAGCTAAACAGCGTTGGAAGAGTTCAGTGCCTGGATGGGTGACCGCTTTGGCAATAAATTTGATCAAGTGCGCCAAATCTCACGGACACAGTGATTTTCCAACTTGTCTATTAAAAGTATGCATCGCAGTTTTTCTGCTCGAGCAGTTATATTTCATTCTCCTCCTTCAATGTCTCAATTAGAACCTTCACTAATAGGACCAAATTTCCTTGGTGCAATAATGTTTCCCCTCCGAAAGAATTTCAGTCCGACCAATGGCTCTTTAGATGCCGCTAGACTAATTTCGTTAAGGAATCCAACATGCAAATGAAGGTCTGAATTCGTCTTAATTGGGGCGGCAATTTGCAGCACCCTAGTACTTTACTCCATTCATGGAGTCCAGGGTTGATGAAAGGAAACTCACTAACAAATTCATATACTTAGAGTGCACGTTTCTATATTGATGGCGGCAAGAGGGAGATATCCGAGGATTTATATTTTTGGTGATTTTATGGAAGTCAACACAATGGAAGTTCATTCAGGCAGTGTAGATGGATTTTGTAGGATGAATTGATCAATGTTAATGTGACATAACACAAAATGAATAATATTTAGCCCATCTGATATTCATACCACATGGATAGACACATACTTTATGCCGAGAGACTAAAATAATTATATTAAAATATCTAAGGATATAAAAAATTCTTTCTCTATTTCAGTATCGTAATGAGTCCATTCCAGCACTAAAAACAGTGCTGAAACGAAGTCATTCCAGCATTGTTTCGAGTTATATTTTTCGTTTTGTGGTAGTCAGCACTGACATTTGATCCTATCAAATTTCAACATACGTCAATTGACAATACAATTTAATTAGGATATAGTGAAATAATTGTTGAGGAACAGTTTTATTTTCATTAAAGAATATGGTACTACAGATTTCCTTCTTGCTAGTTTTGAATCATTCATGCTATTAGGAAACTGTTTTAAATCTGATCTCCATGCCCTACGTACGTTTCAAATTCAAATTCCGTAATCTGTCAACGTTCGTAACAGTTACACCAACTGCCAAGATACAATACAAAAGTCCCTAGGATGTATAATCCCAATTTTTTATTAAATTTCAACAAGTATTTCACAAAACTTGTCTGAAATAGAGATAATATCGTCTAATACTCGTCGCAGAAGGCAATTCCAACACTCATGCATTCGAAAACTCGCTCGTTTTCGAATTTCGCATGTTTGAATATCAGCCCATTCTACAACTTGTTTTAGAATATACTATTACAAAATGTACACTTAAGGTCAAATCCGTATTCCAATTCTCGCTAATTATTATTATTAGATTTGATACAAAATTGAGTAAATAATTATAAAACTTTTGAAAAAAGTAGTTGAAAAAGCTCTGTCGCCAGGGGCTTTGACGCGCTTGTTCAAATTTATAGACAATCAACCATCCAGGTACTGAACTCGCCCAAGGCGGCTTAGCTCCAGGAAAATAAAATAATAATCCCAATATTTCCAAGAATATAAATCCGACTGTAAAGCAAGTGTCTTAAAAAAAACTGGTCTACATTTTGGCTGAGAATGTTCTCAAACGATTAGTTTCGACTCAAATACTTACAGTCATTGTTGGGCCGAAAATAAACAGTGCTGTGTCTGCGATGGCGTAAGGATCTATTCAAATACACAGATCCGATGAAATTATATGAATAGTACTAGGCTTAAAGAAGCACTGATGTCAAGTCAGGAGCTTTTGCGTGTATTGTCCATTCTCCTGTATTGGACACTCGATTTTGAGTGGATTTTTTTTGTAATTCTATTGAAATTTTCTAGGGGTCCGGTTCTCATAAAATGTAAAACACGTCTTTATGTCGATATTCTACCACTAGTTATCGAGCTTCAATTCGATCGATTCTATATTTTTTGAGTTATCGAGGAAATAACATTCCAGGGGGGTATAACTCTGAAACCGTTGGACCGATTATGCCCATAACTGATCTTAACTCTCACACTTGGATACGCAACATACCCTGAAAATTGCAAGTCCCTATCTCCTTCGAAAGTTATCGGGGCAACGGTCACTCATCCATCTACTGAACTCACACAAGGCTGCTCGATTCTGCATCAATATATATCCGATCGTGTCGGACTAATAGTTACTGATATATAGAATATTTTCCAATGATTTTTTAAAAATTTTCTAGTAATACGATCCTCACGAAATTTTGCGTGCGTTTTTGCGTTGGCATTATACAACTAATGACCATGTTCGAATTCAATCGGTTCTGCATTTTCAGAGTTATTGAGGAAATAACAACCGAATTTCAGATGGGTATAACTACAAAACCGTTCGTCCGATTATGCCTATAGACGAGCTCAAATGTCGCATTCAGATGCACAACCTATAACAAGTCACTATCTCTTTCCGTTCTCAGTCTATCGTGACATAAAAAAATTTTTTAATAATTTTTTTTTTAATTTTCTAGTGATACGATGCTTACAAAATTCCACAAACGTGTTTGCATTTATATTTTACAACTATTCACCAATTTTCAATTTGATCGGTTCCATACTGGTTGAAAATAAAAATATTACTCGGAAACCATCGGGCCGATTATGCCCATCAACGAACTTGTCCAACATATTGGGCTACACCACTTACCCTGAAAATTTCAAGTTACTATCTCATTCCGTTCTCTAGTTATCGTAGCAACGGACGGCCGGCCGGCCGGTCGGACAGAATCATAGTTAACAAGTTAACAAGTTAAGAGCGTTCCTGCTAATCGGGTCCTTCATGAATGGCTTCGTATAATAAATATACTTATGCATATATTTCACAAATCAAATAGACCCCAGGGGGTTCATTGATCTGCCGAGAAAGCAAGAGCAGACGCGTTTCTGGCTTCTTGGCCTTCATCAGTACCCTGTAGCTTTCCCAACAAATTCAACTAAACTGACCCGGGTTAAGCCTTTCAGAGCCGGCTTGGTCGATCATTATAATCGCCCACGCCACCTATGAAACGAAACACGGAAATCAGCCTCTCCCCACTAGTGAATATTTGAAGCGTGAAATCATATGCCACCATTCACTCGATATTAATATTCACTGGTGGGGAGAGGCTGATTTCCGTGTTTCGTTTCATAGGTGGCGTGGGCGATTATAATGATCGACCAAGCCGGCTCTGAAAGGCTTAACCCGGGTCAGTTTAGTTGAATTTGTTGGGAAAGCTACAGGGTACTGATGAAGGCCAAGAAGCCAGAAACGCGTCTGCTCTTGCTTTCTCGGCAGATCAATGAACCCCCTGGGGTCTATTTGATTTGTGAAATATATGCATAAGTATATTTATTATACGAAGCCATTCATGAAGGACCCGATTAGCAGGAACGCTCTTAACTTGTTGATTTTTTAACAACGGTATCGCCATTTTTCATTATTATTTTTGAAAACGCTAAACAGCGTTCATGGCCATCGAGAAGATACTGTCTGAGCTCTGCGGGACTCGTCCTTGATTTAATATCGAGTGAATGGTGGCATATGATTTCACGCTTCAAATATTCACTGGTGGGGAGAGGCTGATTTCCGTGTTTCGTTTCATAGGTGGCGTAAGCGATTATAATGATCGACCAAGCCGGCTCTGAAAGGCTTAACCCGGGTCAGTTTAGTTGAATTTGTTGGGAAAGCTACAGGGTACTGATGAAGGCCAAGAAGCCAGAAACGCGTCTGCTCTTGCTTTCTCGGCAGATCAATGAACCCCCTGGGGTCTATTTGATTTGTGAAATATATGCATAAGTATATTTATTATACGAAGCCATTCATGAAGGACCCGATTAGCAGGAACGCTCTTAACTTGTTGATTTTTTAACAACGGTATCGCCATTTTTCATCATTATCATCATTATTAGAATCATAGTTCGCCTCGAATTCTTCATCAGTGAGTTGAACCTAGTCGCTTGAGACCATTCTCGGCAAAACATTCGAAAATTACAGACATTTGGGCAAAATGACGACGCGATGTTCCCCAGAAGATACGCGCAAAAAGAGGTTCTGAAACTTCATGCAGTATTTCCTGAGATTGAGGCGTGAATAGACAATGGAACATGCGCGCAAAACCTCCCGACTTTTTTATGAATTCAATAAGAGAGTTCAGACTTCAGAAGAAACCCTGAATATTATTCAGAAATACTTACCGAATGGAAGCCTTGCGCCAACCCAATCCCACAATATCCGTTGCGTGCGAAAAAAATCTCGGCTCAATTTATCAGTGTTTGCAAACACTGAACGTCGCGATGCGCCGTGCATGAAAGGACAAATCCGGCCATTAAGGCGTCAATAATGGCCGAACGACGGCGTTAAAATACATAAATAACGAGCGACGCTGTCGCAAACGGCAGCCGGGGGCAGGGTGCTGGGGGAGGAAAGGAAGACATCCTGATAAATGAACTCGAGGGCACCACCTCGCCAAAGTTTTCGCTCCCTTGACTTGCTGGATTTTCCGGAAGGATGTTTGAAGGATGGGGCTTTGTGTATTCATTTTTCATGGTATCATAGGAGGACACTAGAAAATTCCCATGATTTATGCCTAAAAAAGCCGTTTCAATGCGTGCGGATTTTGTTTTTCCTATTTTGCTTTTATCGTGATTTTTAGCTTCTCAGTGATCGATGTATGAATCATCAAATTGCATTAAATGCGCAAAGAGCAAATATCTTATTAAATAGCTTATTATTCTTGGAACATCATAAGAAATTAACTTCTTCGAATCACATCTGAAAAAGAATGCTTCAATCCTCTGAAATCCCTTGTGAATTTATTAAATCAAATACCTCTAAAAACGCAATACAGACATCATCTAAAACAAAGTTACCTGTGAAAATGATATCGAGTTGACAGGCGCATTAAATGAATAAATAATTTGTAAGTATATAATTTTATGCGCCTGTCAAATCGATTTCATTTTATTATTTTAACAGGTATCTTTGTTTAAGATGAGGTCTGTATTGCGTTTTTAGTGGTATTTGAGATAAAAAAATTCACTAGGGAATTCAGAGGATTGGAGAATTCTTCTTCAGATGTGAAATCGAAGAATTAAATTTCATTTGATGTTCCAAGAATAATTAGCAAGATATTAGCTCTTTGCGTATTTAATTCCTCAAGTATAATTCGGTTTGCACCAAGATTGTGAGGTTTTCACGATAGTCATCATAATTTATGAGGAACATTGAATTAATATAAACTTTATTTGAATTGTTATAATGTCAGTTTCATTGAAATTACATTCCGAATAATTTTTCAAATTTCCGCAAAGCCTAACGCTCCCTCTAGCGTGCTGTCATAAAAATATTAATATAAAAAAATTTCGGAATTTCACTATGAAATTCGGCAGTTTTGTATAAAATAAAATTCTGAGCAACTTTTCTCTCAGAAACTTTTTGATATTGTTCTGATTTCTACGTCTTTCGGTCATTTTCCTAAAAAAAATGTCAATTTTGACTTGTTTGCAGAGTAATAGTATCAATGACATGTATGTCAAAAAACATCATTTCTTGAGCACCAACTTTCCCGAAAACCAAAATTTCAAACAACTATACAGGCGAGAAAATTTCCCCTTGGTGCGTACTTTTTGAAACGCACTGTATATTAATTATAGTAATAGAAAACTTCACACTAAAATTCATTTCATTCTGAATATTCTGAATGTTAAAGCTATAAAAGGAAAACTGTTTTTTTTTTATTTCAACAGCCTGTATCATTTTACTTGAGCAGAATTTGGAAAAATGGTGAATGAATAATATTTGATTTGAGAAATCTGTGGTTAAAATTAATGTACAAGTCAAGGGGCCTGTATACAGGGCCTATCTGAATAACACCGAAAAATACAAGGGGTGATTCTGTGATGAAAATTAAGGTGGGTTCTTGGTATAAAATTTTTTGAAAAACCTCTTCCCGACACCTCCAAAGATAAACAAAAAAAAATGTTTCTCTTTTTTTTTCTCTGTATATTAAAAGTCTTCAAGAAAGGTAATAGAATGGGTGATGAAGAAAATAAAGCAAAACTTGTAAAATATACGAACTATTAACAAGTAAATTAGGTTAGGGAAATTCCACCTCGGTGCTTTTTGAAAATGCATTGCATTTTTTTCTCATAGATGCTTAAGTTTTCGAAAAAACTTGTGGAGATAAAAATGTTAGTAAATGAATTGGGCTTTTCAGCCATACTTTTTCAAAAGAAAAATGTAAGGAAAAATTCCAAAATGTGTAGTTTTATTGATAAATAATATTCACAAAGTTTCATGTCTGTAGCTTAATATACAGGGTAAATAAAAAAGAGAAACAATATTTTTTGTTAATTTTCGGAGGCATGTAACTTTTCCGGGGGAAGGTTTTTCAAAAAATTTCAAACCAGATACCCACCTTCATTTTCATCACAGAATGACTCCCTACATTTTTTCGGTGTTATTCAGATACACCGTGTATAGAGAGATGCATATTTGATCACAAATTATTCATCAGAAGGTACAAATTAACTGTTTTTAATTTCAGCTAACAATAATTAGAAGAAACAGGCATTTGGACGACATAATAGACCACATTAGTTAGGTTTGGCGGGAAATTTGAATTTCGATCCATCCGTGGATCCGAGCACTGAATTCCCCATGCATTCCTTATGGACCTAAAATTTACGCGAATTTGTCGCCTGTTTTTAGATACTTCGGCTAATTTCTTAAGGTTTATTTCAGTTGAAATATATTCAGTGAACCTTTCTCAACAATCTAGAATCAAGTTTTCATAACAAAATTGTATCTTTCCAAAATAATCAATAAATATAAAAGTGTTCGCCAAATTCGATTAACATATGCCTCAGCTCACTCGAAATCAGTCAAAAATAATAACATAACCCTAAATCAGCCTTGTAATGACGCACAACAGAAGTCATCTACGACATACGGAAATCTTTCGAACTACACTGGTTTCAATTTTGATTTAAGGATAAATAGAAGTAGATTTTAATGTGGAAAGAACATGAAAACATGCATTAATGATGAAGGTACCCAATACTTGATGTCTCTGTACTAAAATTCTCTTTTACATAGGGTGGTTTTAGGGCTTCACGCGAGAGCGAGAATTTTTTCGCCTCGTCTCGTTCTCGTCTCGGGAAAGCGAGACGAGACGAGACGAGACGTTTCCAAAAATATTATAGGCGATACCGAGACCACATACAGCGCAACACGAGAGTCTCGTTTTAGGTCTCGTAAAATTTTTTGTATGAAGTTTTATATACGACTCGACTTTTTTCAACACCTACAGAAAACAATTGAATATGATGAGTTTCTCCTACATTTACCAATATATTTTGTCCATATTATACATCGATCGTTCTAGAAATACACGATTTTTAGAAGATTATTAATTCGTTATGACCTTGTGATAATTGAGATTATTTTTCAAGAGAAAATAGAATTCACAACCATTAAAACGGATGCCATTATGAATTCAATACTTAAGGGACAACTTTTATTGCCCCTAAATCCCAATGCTTTGAAAATTTCGTCTCTATCTGAACATCTGGAGAAATGTATTCTCTTGTGTTCCTTGTAGTGACGATGTGAACAATTATTGTATACATCTGTGGAACTACGTATAATAAAACTGGTGAAGCAATGAAGCTATTCAATGATTCGAAAAGTGTTATGAGGAATATCCCAAGAACACCCTCAATGATCTACCCACTGGGAAGTTATTCTCTGTTTAATTCTATTAAAAAACGTATCGACATCGATATCCTATTTAAAACATCAACAAAACTTTCGAAATATTGAAAAGCTGAGTTTGAAGAATATTTGCTGTTAGAAAGAGCAAATAGGAATCAAAATATTTCACAGTGGTGGAGAGTGATGAAAAATTTCTTCCTACACTTTCCAAGATGGCCGATGATTTATTAATGGCTACATCGGTACCTGTTGAAATATGATTTTCCACAGCAGGTATGATCATGGCAAAAACACGTACATCATTGAAAGATGATGTGATGCAAGCGTGATTATGTTTGAATTCTTGGTCATCGAGTAATTTAAAAGTTGAAATAATCAGTGTTTAAAATTAAAAATAATATGTACTTGTATAAATATTTTTGTATAATAGCGTAATAAATATAGCTTTACAAAATTATTCATTATTACATACCATTTCGTTTATATATTATAATATTTATTATCGTTATTCAGAATTAAGCGAGACGACACGAGACAACTGATAACGAGACGAGAACGACTTAATTTTTTGGGAATTGGCGAGACCGAGACGAGATTTTTTATACTCACGCCTACTCTCGTCTCATGTGAAGCCCTAGGTGGTTTAATCTTAAAGTTGAAATTCCATGTTAAAAAATTTGAATATGGATCTCCCACCAAGAGAATGATTCTAACCTAACTAATGTGGTCCTTAGTGCTCTGTGTACTTGACAGACGTATTTCTGGATACACGCTTTGCAGCTCATCCTTCACTTACGATCGACCGAAACGAATCAAACAGATATATATTTTCGACCCCCAAAAACTTATCAGACGTGAATCTGTCTCCATTTTTTGTTCGGAATGACAGATGGAAAATTGGACGGGTGCGAAAGCTATTGAATTGATACAGTGAACCTAACCTAGATAGGAATCGGCGTCCGTCCGTCCTATAAGCCGATTATCTTGAAACAGGGGTGAGCGTGAATCGTTCCAGGATTCGGCATATGCGACCACTTTTTATTTCGCATCATGGGATCCTGGCAATGGCTATGATGGGTTATGGGATCATGAGGTCAGGAATACTATTTAATGTGGCCGGGGACGGTAATATTTGAATATAACTTTTCATGAAGTGAAGTAGGCGGATTTCGCCAGATTTAGGTCTTGTAATACACATAACCAAACTTATATGGAATACCAGGAATTTCGAGAAATAAAATTTAATTCGAAGGAAAGTTATTGAGGAGTAAAGAGCAGTTGTCTAAATCAAGTTCATTACAAAATAAAAACATTATTACAATTTTCTTAGTAATAGAACAAATAACAAAAATTGGTTCAAGCACTGAGCATTTGCGCGTATGTTCTATTTTGCCGTCCTAGGACTAGTTGTCCTATGTGCTTATTATGCATTATTATCGGATTATGATAGTATTATTGATCTTTTTGGCGCTCTAGACCCTCGGAGCTGAGTGCTTATCAATTTGCCCAAATGTCTGTAATTTTCGAATTTTTGGCTGAAAATGGTCTCAAACGATTTGGTTCGACTCACTGATCAGAAATCCGAGGTCGAAATCGATTATGTCCGGCCGTAGGCACGATAACTCTCGGACGAAAGGAGTTAGAGGATTGAAATTTGCAAGGTGGGTTTGGAGCGTAAGTATCTCGGACAGGTTCGTTAATGGGCGAAATCTATGAAGCGGTTTCGGAGTTATGGCCGATTTTAGTAAAAATATTTTTTATGAATATTTCCGAAACCGATCACTCGATCTATCTAAAATTTAGCATCAAATTAGAGAATCATGACCTTTATACGCATGTGAAGTTTTGTATTGAACAGGTTACCGCAAAGTGTCAAAAAAAAAATTTGAAAATTTGAAACAAAAATTTCTACAATAACTCTCGAACGGAATGAGCTAGGTGGTTGAAATTTTCAGAGTAGGTTAAGGAGATGAATATATCGGTTTAGTTCGTTATTGGGCAAAATAGGCCAGATGGTTTCGGAATACAAAAACAAATTTTTTTTTTTGAGGAACAAATTTCAAATTCAATTTCTATTTAGGATGCAGTTTCACCATAAAAATCCATTGATATCATTTTCAACTCCAACAAGCTAATACTTTCGGAGGTATGATTTTTCGAAATTTCAATAATGAATCGTACTTCTATGTTTTCACAGAATGCTATAATTATTATATCTAAGCTTTATTATATGCTCTGTGTTCATACTCGTACATGTCATCCTGTTCTATAAGAGAGAGTCAGATTCATTTCAGCTATTTTAATTTGATTTCTTCCATGGTGCAGTTCTCATTTCCAGATTGCTCATTTAATCTTGATAAATAAACTATTATTTGAATTGAATTTCCTTTATGATGCAGTTCTATCATAAGAATACATTGATATAATTCTCAACTCTGAGCAACCAATACTTTCGGAGATGTAATTTGTCTGTTTGAACTAGAGCGCCAGAAAGCTCCTGTCCACAGGGCTTGAACCAATTTTTTATTGTAAAAATTTGTGAATCAAAAAATAATCTAGTCAAATATAACTCGCGAGTTCCATAAATTAGAAAATAATTTGACAGATCTTGTTCCAACTTGTTGCCATTTGGAAATAGCCAATCGAGCCCTTCGGGCTCTCGTGACCATTGCCTGGCAAGAAGTTTTCAAAAAATCTGTCAAATTATTTTCAATTTATTCTCACTCTCTTGTTATATTATTACTGAGAATTTATCATGAATATCTATTTATTGCAATGCTGTAATGCAAATATCAGGAATAATAATTGAAAACTGAAGTTTAATACACTTTCAAGGGTCTCACATTGCTTAAAATAATCACCCGTTTTCTGAAATATTCATGAGATTTTCCCCTAACAACAATTTTGATCAGTTTGACATTTCCGTAAAAAATTATTTCCCCACGATGCGGAAAGTGTTACTTTGGCCATCCAAATGCGCGCCGGAAAGTATTACTTTGCACACGCTCGTAGGAAAAGAATTTTGCGTAGATATAAGTAATTTAGGCTAATGAGGCTGGCTTCAATGGATTTCAGATTAAGTCAGATCCCGTGTACTCAACACGCAATATTAAAATGTTTTTACTATAATGCTCTAGCTTCTGCTATTAATAGGGCATTTATATATTAATTTTACTTTTAAACACTGATAATTTCAACTTTTAAATTACTCGATGACCAAGAATTCAAACATTATCACGCTTGCATCACATCATTTTTAAATGATGTACGTGTTTTCGCCATGATCATACCTGCTGTGGAAAATTATATTTCAACAGGTACGGATGTAGCCATTAATAAATCATTGGTCATCTTGGAAAGTGTAGGAAGATCTTTTTCATCACTCTCCACCACTGTAAAATACTTTGATCCCTATTTGCTCTTTTTATCAGCAAATATTCTACAACATCAGCTTTCCAATATTTCGAAAGTTTTGTTAATTTTTTAAACAGGCTATCTATGTCGATACATTTTTTAATAGAATTAAACAATTTGGTATAGTTTTCAAAGAATACCTTCCCAGTGGGTAGATCATTGAGGGTGTTCTTGGCGTATTCCTCATAAAACTTTTCGAAACATTGAATAGCTTAATTACCTTACCAGTTTCATTATACGTAGTTCTACAGATGTATCCAATAATTCTTCACTACAAGGAGCACAAGAGAATAAATTTCTCCAGATGTCGGATAGAGACGAAATTTTCAGAGCATTGGGATTTAGGGGCAATAAAAGTTGTCCGTTAAGTAGTGAATTCATAATGGCATCCGTTTTTATGGTTTAAATTCTATTTTTTCTTGAAAAATAATCTCAATTATCGCAAGATCATAACGAATTGATAATCTTCTAAAAATCGTGTATTTCTAGAGCGATCAATGTATAATATAGAAAAAATAGATTGGTAATTATAGTGGAAACTCTTCATATTCAATTGTTTTCTTTGGGTGTTGAAAAAAGTCGAGTCGTATATAAAACTTCATAAAATAAATTTAACGAGACCTAAAACGAGACTCTCGTGTTGCGCTGTATGTGGTCTCGGTGTCGCCTATAATATTTTTGGAAACGTCTCGTCTCGTCTCGTCTCGTCTCGCTCTTCCGAGACGAGAACGAGGCGAGACGAGAAAAATCTCGCTCTCGAGTGAAGCCCTACTGTGAAGAGAAATACTACTGCGTGTTGCAGACTCTCATACTCTTCATCGATACCTCGTAACCCAAAAGTTTCCATGTTGAAGTCTACTTTGTATTCGAATAAGACAAAGACCCTAAACCCCAAATGAATAGAATGTAACATCAAACCCAGAAAGTGACATCAGAAATTAATCCTAGTTATCGCCCCCACTTCCCAGAAGTCCCCCGAACTTCACACTCAAAACGTTATCTCGTCATCTATCAAAATTTAAAAGTAATTTTCACAGGGAATTAAAGAGGTGTCATCTTTCAGTCGATGTGGCGCTTTGAGTTGCGACCGCGAAACTCTAGCCGGGCCTTGGGGGCATCAACTTCAAAGAGCCGAGGGGCCCGGGGCGTCGGACTGTAATGACAGATAGAAAGAGGACCTTTTGAAGCCGCGACTCTCCTGGGGGACCCCGTCCACCAATATCCGGGGCTCGGTGTGCCAAAGTTGTTTCGTGTTTGGAGGTTAGGGTGGGGTTGTGTTTGGGCGAAATAACAACTTATTAGGAGGCGTTTCGCTGGATAAATATTTGGATCGTTGGATATCACTTGGAAGTTGTAATTACAGTGCGAAGGTTTTCATTACATAAGTATATTTGTTCTTAAGGATGAGAAGGAAACGTTGATGACATATTTTTCCAATTCAACGAGTTTTGTCTTTGTACAGTACATCCCAAATTCGCTGTCCTCTAAGGGTATTTCAGTTTCAGTTTTTGGCGCTCTAGTTCCTCGGAACAGAGTCTTATTAATTTGCCCAAATGTCTGTAATTTTCGAATTTTTGGCTGAAAATGGTCTCAAACGATTTGGTTCGAATCACTGATCAAGAATCAGATGTCGAAATCGTATCTGTCCGGCCGGTCCGGCCGTAGGCACGATAACTCTCCAACGAAAGGAGCTAGAGCAGTGGTTTTCAACCAGTGTGCCGCGGCACACTGGTGTGCCGCGAATATTTTCAGGTGTGCCGCCGAGATTTCCATAAAATGTACCTATGCTGCATTGAAACAACGAAAAGCTGTAATATATCATTCTCACTGTCTTATTTCTTTTTAATTCAAGTTTGAGTTCTGATTAGATGCTCGACATGGATAAATTCGTTATCCGTATATCTGCTAATGATCAACCATCATCGAGTCAATCCGTCGAAAAGAAACAAAAACTAATTAATGTCAAACGTCAATATCATGAAGATTATTTAAAGTTGGGATTTTCTTGGACAGGAGACAAAGACGAACCAATCCCTTGTTGTCTTGTTTGCGGACAAAAATTATCCAATGAAACAATGTTTCCCAGTAAATTAAAGAGACACCTCTCAACAAAACATTCTTATCTCTTGGATAAGGCACTACAATACTTTCAACGTTTGTTGAAATCACAAGTCCAGCAATCCACAAGTCTTACCAAGACAATGATTATCTCTGGCAAGTGTCAAGAGGCAAGCTACTATGTGGCGGAACTTGTAGCAAAAAAAAGGTAGCACACACTATCGCAGAAAATTTAGTATTACCGGCTTGTCATCAGATTGTGAAGACCTTATTTGGGGTTGAAGCTGAGAAGGAGGTATTAAAAATTCCTTCGTCTGATAATACCATAAGCAGGCACATAGAACACATGTCAGAAGATATTGAAGTACAAGTGATAGAAAAACTGCAAATTGTTCGCACATTCGCCTTACAAGTTGATGAATCAACTGACATAAGTGGAAAGTCACATCTGCTGGCATTTATACGCATGATAGTTGAAGATGACATTATTGAAAACTTTTTTTATTGCAAAGAACTGTTCGAAACCACAAGAGGAGAAGACATATTCAATGTATTGGATGCGTATTTGAAGTCCTTTGATTTATCATGGACCGATTGTATTGGAATGGTACCGACGGAGCACCTTCAATGACTGGTTCTGTAAAAGGGTTTGTTGCGTTGGTGAAGCAGATAAACCCAAATATTGTGCTGACTCAGTCTTTTATTCATAGGGAAGCATTAGTATCAAAAACTCTGCCGGATGAATTAAAAACTGTATTGGAAGATGTAGTGAAGGTTATAAATTTCATTAAAAGCCGTCCAATGAAGTCTAGATCATTCAAACAAAGCCAAGATATGGATACAGGCCACTACACCTTGCTCCTACACACCGAGGTAAGGTGGCTTTCAAGAGGACGTATTTTATCACGTGTATATGAACTGAAGGAAGAGCTATTGATATTCCTCACTTTTGTGACCTATCCAGCGACGATAAATGGCGAACCAAATTGGCCTATATGACAGATTTATTTGAACATCTTAACAAATTAAATGCAAGTATGGAAGGGCGAAATGAGAATATTTTGACGTCCTTGGATAAAATTAAAAGTTTCACAGAAAAATTAAACCTATGGATAAATCATATTCACCACGGTACACTGTCCATGTTTCCGCATACAGCGCCCAGAAATGTAGATTCTACAATGAGATCTATGATAGGTGATTCATTAGAATTGTTGGAAAAAAATATATGTGAATACTTTCCCAATATCAAGATAAAGGATTTTGACTGGGTAAGAGATCCATTCAATATTTCACTTAACATCTTGGTTGGTTTTGGATTGGGAGAGAAAGAACAGTTTTGTGAGTTAAAGAATGACCGCACGTTGCTATTAAAATTACAGGAACTGAATGTAAACAAGTTCTGGTTGTATATTTCAGCGGAATATCCAGAACTAAGTATAGAAGCATTCACTGCCCTTTTGCCATTTTTGACTTCATACCTCTGCGAACAAGGATTTTCAGCGTTGACGAATATAAAAAGTAAGAAACGGGAACATCTCCTATCTGTCAAAGAAGAGCTTCGAGTGTGTTTGTCGACCATTCCCCCAAGAATAAAAAAACTTTGTTTCGTGCGCCAGGCACAAATACTTATCCCATTAAAATAATAAAGATTCAATTTTTTACTATGTGTTTTTATTTATGTTGCTTTTTGGGATTTTATACCTAAAGATGTCAACGAGATCCTATTAATAAGCCTCCGCTATCCGTTATGTTATATAAACTGTACGGAACCCTCTACGTCATCTACGTGTCAGTCCGCTCGTACTTGGCTATTTTTGGCTGGTGTGCCGTGAAATTTTGATGAACAAGAAGTGTGCCGTTAAAACCAAAAGGTTGAAAACGCCTGAGCTAGAGGATTGAAATTTGCAAGGTGGGTTTGGAGCGTAAATATCTCGGACGAGTTCGTTAATGGGCGAAATCCATCAAGCGGTTTCGGAGTTATGGCCGAATTTAGTAAAAATATTTTTTATGAATATTTCCGAAACCGATCACTCGATCTATCTGAAATTTAGCGTCAAATTGTAGAATCATGACCTTTATACGCATATGAAGTTTTATATTGATCAGGTTACCGCAAAGGGTAAAAAAAAAATTTTGAAAATTAAAAAAAAAATTTTTAAGTGAAAAAAAAACGTGAAAACTTGGATCAGAGTGCTTATCAATTTGCCCAGATGTCTGCAATTTTCAATTTTTTGAAAATGTCTTGAACGATTTGGTTCGACTCACTAATCAAGAATCCCTGGTCGAAATAAATTCTGTCCGTCCGGCCGTTAACACGATAACTCTCGAACGGAATGATCTAGGCAGTTGAAATTTTCAGAGTAGGTTAGGAAGATGAATATCTCGGTCAAGTTCGTTATTGAGCAAAATAGGTCAGATGGTTTCGGAGTAACGAAAAATGCAGTTTCACCATAACAATCCATTGATATAATTTTCAACTCCAACAAGCTAATACTTTCGGTGATATGATTTTTCGAAATTTCAATAATGAATCGTACTTCTATGTTTTCACAGAACGCTATAATTATTGATGTCTAAGCTTTATTATATGATCTGGGATCATACTCGTATATGTCATCCTGTCCTATAAGAGAGAGAGTCAAATTCATTTTTAGCTATTTTAATTTGATTTCTTCCATGGTGCAGTTCTCATTCTCATATTGCTCATTTAATATTGATAAATAAACTATTATTTGAATTGAATTTCTTTTATGATGCAGTACTATCATAGGAATACATTGATATAATTCCCAACTCTGAGAAACCACTACTTTCGGAGATATAATTTGTCTGTTTGAACAAGAGCGCCAGAAAGCTCCTGTCCACAGGGCTTGAACCAATTTTTTTTATATATGTTAAACTTTGGTTACAGGGTGATTTTGAAATTATTGCGTTTTCGGGTATACTGTATCTCGATAACCTCTTACGATATTTTCAAGATGAAAACTGTCCTTGATAGATATTCTTAAGTAGAATTCATTGGCGTACACTAAACATTTTTCTGGGTTATCATTTTTGAGTTATAACTCAAACTTATAGTTTTTTTAGTGGGACACCCTATATTTTATTTCACCATTATATTGCATATTTTTTTCTGATTGAAATAATACATAAAACTATCTGAACATTTTCATGATGATATATATCCTTTTCTCAAATCCACTCCAATACTCCAATACACCAATATTCCAGATTTATTTTTACTGGAGTTATTCTGAACACAATATTATTAACTTACCATCACCATTCCCATCATCATATGGATTGACCATCGGCATGAAAATATCAACCAACAAAAAGTATGACATCATAAATTATAATAATTCTCATAATTCTACGATTGTTGAAATGAATTAGACAATATCATGTCTCAGGAAAATAAGTTGACATTATAATAATTTATACATAGAATAATTATATCATTCTGTGAAAACGTAAAAATACGATTTATTATTGAAATTTTGAAAAATCATATCTCCGAAAGTATTAGCTTGTTAGAGTTAAGAATTATTTCAGTGGATACTTATGGTAAAACTGCATATTGAAATAATTTAATTTGGAATTTGTTATGTAAAAAAAATTGTTTTTTTGTTACTCTGAAACCTATTGGACCGATTTCGCCCAATAACAAACTTAGCCGAGATATTTTATCTTCCAAAGCTATTCTGAAAATTTCAACTGTCTAGCTCATTCTGTTCGACAGTAATCGTGCCTACGGCCGGCCGGACAGAATGAATTTCGACCACGGATTCTTGATCAGTGATTCGAACCAAATCGTTTAGAACCATTTTCATCGAAAAATTCGAAAATTACAGACATTTGGGCAAATTGATAAGCACTCTGTTCCGAGGAACAAGAGCGCCAAAAATAAATTTGATTTGCCAAATCTCGATTTTCCATACTTTCTCGATATTTATATAAAAAAACCAAAAATGAAACCAATCAAAACAAAAAACTCGACGATTTCCCTTCCAGAGCGGAAATCGCCACAACGGGTACCCCTAATGGCTTCGTTATGTGCGTTACGCACCCCCGTAAATCCACCCCTCCCTTCGCCCCAAACCATACCCATCTGAATATAACATATCGATTACTTTCTCTACGTGTGTACGCCGACGAGAACCTCTCCCCTCTCCGTCGCTACCTCGACGCCCTTTCGGCGTCGCATGCAAATCAGCATGGCGGGCCGGTGACGGCGGCGCCGCGACGGATTACTACGCGGCCTGCATCATAACGCTCGCTCTGTTGACGACGACCTAACGTGGAATGGAAATGTAGTACAGGGGTTGTCGGTTGAGGTTTCAGGGGACGTCTGGAAGGTTGGGAGGAGATGCTTCTATTATCAGAGGCAATAATTGAAGCGCTGCCTTGACCTCAGGACCTTGAGTGCGTTTGTTCATTGAATGATATACATTTCTCCTTCCAGGAGAACGGGCAATAGAATTCACCATGATAAATTAGATTAAGAGTGTCCAGTAGAATAGAATAGGCAATAGAACATACGCGCAAAAGCTCCTGACTTCTCGTCAGTGCTTGAACAAATTTTTTTTTCAATACATTTTTTTAAATTTTCTGGTGAAAGGATTGTCACGGAAACCATTGGGCCTATTATGTCCATTAACGAATTTGTCCATCATATTGGAACGCGCCACCTACCCTGAAGATTTCAAGGCGCTATTTCTTTCCGTTCTCAAGTTATCGTGGCAACGGCCGGACGGCCGGCCAGACAGAATCAAATTTGACCTCGAATTCATTAGAGTGTCGAATCAAATCGTTTGAGACCATTTTTTTTGTTCAGCATTTGGGTAAAATGCTGTAAAACTTGGCCACCTGCGACTTTCGGTTTGAGCGGAAATCACCATTCTTAAACAAAAATATGGGTTCAAGCCCTGTGAACAGGAGCTTTCTGGCGCTCTTGTTCAAACAGACAAATTATATCTCCGAAAGTATTGGATTCTCAGAGTTGGGAATTAAATCGATGTATTCTTATGAAAGAACTGCATCATAAAGGAAATTAAATTCAAATAATGGTTTATTTATCAAGATTAAATGAGCAATCTGAGAATGAGAACAGCACCATGGAAGAAATCAAATTGAAATAGCTGAAATGAATTTGACTCTCTCTTATAGAACAGGATGAAATGTACGAGTATGAACACAGATCATATAATAAAGCTTAGATAGAATAATTATAGCATTCTGTGAAATCATAGAAGTACGATTCATTATTAAAATTTAGAAAAATCATATCTCCGAAAGTATTAGCTTGTTGGAGTTGAAAATGATATCGATGGATTTCAATGGTGAAACTGCATCTTAAATAAAAATAAAATTTGAAATTTGTTGCTTAAAAAAAAATTTTTTTTTCGCTACTCTGAAACCGTCTGGCCTATTTTGCCCAATAACCAAATTAACCGAGATATTCATCTCCCTAACCTACTCTGAAAATTTCAACTGCCTAGCTCATTCCGTTCGAGAGTTATTATAGAAAACAAAATTTTTTAATTTTAAATAATTTTTTTTTATACTTTGCGGTAACCTGGTCAATACAAAACTTCACATGCGTATAAAGGTCATGATTCTACAATTTGATGCTAAATTTCAGATAGATCGAGTGATCGGTTTCAAAATATTCATAAAAAATGTGTTTTACTAAAATCGGCCATAACTCCGAAACCGCTTGACGGATTTCGCCCTTTAACGAACTTGTCCGAGATATTTACGCTCCAAACACACCTTGCAAATTTCAATCATCTAACTCCTTTCACATATATATTTCGATATTTCTGCAATATCTTCGCCAATATCTAGATTTTTACTGTGTAAAATAAGGTTTTGAAGGCTCTCGCACAATTTCAACGATATGGGACGGATAGTTTCTGAGATAAAGAATTTTTTTAAATATTGTTTATTTATCTAGTCATACGATTTTGCATAAGTCTTCGTGTCGATATTTTTAACTAACTACCCTTCTTTAATTCGATCAGATCAGTATTTTTCGAGTTATTGGGAAAACCAAAATTTCAGATGAATATAACTCCGAAACCACTCGGTGGATTTTGCCCATTAACAAACTTAGCCGGCCACTAACTCATTACGTTCGAGTATAATCCTGCTGACGGCCGGACAGAATCAAGTTTGACCTCGTATTTTTTATCAATGAGTCGACACCAATCGTTTGAGACCATTCTCGGCCAAATATTCGAAAATTGCAGACATTTGGAAGAATTTATAGGTACTCTGTTCACGTGAACAGTGCGCCAAAAAGATTCCTAGAAATGTCCAAAGCTATCGGATTCAGTAAATTAGTTTAAAGATATTGAGTTATCACTTGAAAAATTATGATGAATTATTAAAGGAAGGAGAACACTTGGCTTGAGTTTCACGATGTAATAATATTATATGTTGTTGACATTATTATAAATACTTCTCATGCTGATTAAAGGAACAAAAATAGATCCAAAATTTTTCAATGATTTTTGCGGACAAGAAATCAAGTGACATTTTCGGAAACCGGAATAAACTACCTCGAAAAAACAACGGATGTTTAGGAATACCTAGAAAACTCTTACCCTCACAGACAAACAACTATTTCGTAACTTTTCAGAGACTAGTTCAGATTAGAAACGTTACGAAATAGTTGTACTTAGTTATACATTGTTTCTGACTAATATCTTGAGTTTCTAACGCAAAAGCAATTTAAAAAATTATAAGGTTCATATTTTATATTTATCTTTCAGAGTTTGGGAGAGAATACTCAGAAAGGAACCATTTAGTAATGAATATACCTCCCAAAGTATTCCTCAATGTTATCTTCAGCTACCTGAATTGTCAGCATCCTTAGACACTCAATAATTAAACTATATCAATACTCGCGACAACTATCAAGTAAAGAATAAAAGCAGCCGAGGGGGATCAAAATCAAAACAGATTTCTGGTTACCTGTATGGATATTATTATAAATGGTCGAGAAATAAGGACCGCAACACTTAAAATCTACTGTTATTTCATTCAATATTTTCTGCACTGATGATAATTTGTAGTCTTCACGGAAATTGCACATTCTTCGAATAAATTCTATGCTAATTAAGACTCTCCTGTTGTTTCAGATGGTAATCAATGGACAACACAGATGCAAGATTGTGACGTTGTACTAAATGCGTATAGTGATCACACTATCGGCGTGATTACCTGGGATCAAATTCAGTTGAAATAAGCAGAGTGAATATCTATGAATATTAATATCGGCAGCCTCACTCGAAGAATGAGGGATATTTACAAACATCGTTGCCTAGGAGAGAGATTTCGATGAAATGCTATGAGAATGTGTGAATCAATTGCAGAATATGCAGAATTGGAAGTGTTTTAATAGCTCCATAACGCAACAGGACTTGAGGATTTGTAGGTCATTGTGATCATAAACGAGATATCAAAATATGATGACAACTGACAACTTACTATTATAATCACTCAGGATCAATTTAGTTTTGTAATTACATGAATAAATTTAATGTAATGATTCGTGATTGTATTAAAGGAGTTCAGAAGATCGATGTTGTTTAGCAGTACTTTTATCAACCCCATCACATTCTGTTAGCACGTATTTCTTGGAATACTATTTCTTCTCAGTTTTATGATGGAATGCAAATTTTTATATTCCACACATATTTCAACAAAGAACTCAAAACTCTAAAACAGTAGACTGCAATCACAGATCTTAATATCCAGGAAGTCCACTACACTAGAAACTACACTCTTGTCCACTACAAACTTTATCGTCTGACATATGTTTCCATCTTCTGAAACGAAGCGTTACTGAGGCATGCTATATCAATTTCTACAATTTCTATCAATTATGGGTCGACATAACACCTTTAGTCATACACCAATTAGTGGGAACAATGAGTTGTTATTAGGGGTTAGATCATTATTGAGTAAAATATATTTTCCCTTATACATTTCGATACCTTCAAGTGTCCCTAAGGACAATTTATTGGAATTCATCACTAATTTGACGGAATTTTCTGAAATTGAGAGGCCAAGTATTAGAAAGTGATTTGCAAGAGCAGATTTACCAATGTTGTTCTTCTCGTATGTTCTCTGTACCGTGTGATAATGTTTCTGGTTGTTTGCCCGACGTAGCACATATTGCAATCTAAACATTTAATTTCATATATACTCGATTTTAACATGTCATGAGTTTTATCGAATGCATTAACAAGAACTTGTAATTTTCGTAGGTGTTGAAGGCCAGTTTCATATTAACCTTTAAAAATATTCTGGAGTTTGTTGTTTGGTTTCGGAACGTGAAAGCTTGGAAACCTTTTTCCGTTTTTGCTCGTATGTTCTGTCGAAAATCGTTTTATCATTTTGCCCAAATGTCTGTTATTTTCGAATTTTTTGTCAAAAATTGTCTCAAACGATTGGGTTCGACGGAGGATTCGAAGTCAAATTGGATTCTGTCCGGCCGGACGGCCGGCCGGACAGAATCAAATTTGACCTCGAATTCTTCATTGGGGAGTCGAACTTAATCGTTTGAGACCATTTTTTTCAAAATATTCGAAAGTTACAGACATTTGGGCAAAACTATAACGCGATGTTCCCCAGAACATACGCGCAAAAATGAGAGGCATGAGCATACATAGAAGTTCAAATGGAGAGGAGGTAATCACCAAAAAACAACAACGTTTACAGTGATGGAGAGCAATGAACAATTATTAAAATATGAGAAGCGCGATTCCACCAGAAAAACAGGAGGTTTACAATGATGATCTAATTGGAAACTTATTTGCTTGAGAGTTCTGAAGAAAAGGAAATATGTATATGCATGTATGTATGGAGAATCTTAGAATGGCAAGTAGCCAACCTTTTCCACTTGGAAGGTGAACTTCGTTATTATAAAAATTTTCATCCACAATTGCAAATATGTCATCAACGTATCTAGCCCAAAATTTTGGAAAATATTTGTGTTCTTTCATTATTTCAAGTTCTAATTTGCTGGGGAACAGATTAGTTGAAAAAGGTGAAAGGGGGTTGCCCATGGCCGTATCGGAACTTTGTTCATAATATTTATCTTTAACAGAAAAGATATTTTGCTCTACGCAAAGCGGTAAGAGTAAGAGTAAGAGGTTAACATCAAGTGCTCATTAATGTATCAATTTATCAACGAATTCATAGGAATTTTTTGTTGCCAATGTCTGAGGATTGGGGAAGCTCGATTTACTAACTATTTGTCAAGATTTTAATTCGCGACGAATAGACAACCCATACTTGAGTGTAGCGTGCTTTTGTAGGTAACGCTTCGTCTCAGCATTTTCTAAAACATATGTCAAGCGACAAGAGTGTAGTTACTAGTGTAGTGTTCATAATCAGTCCACAGTGAACTCAATCTGGAATATTCCTGGAACTGAATTATGGAATAAGCTAAAAATCCTCATAGTGTCATAACCACAGAATTCTTCCTCTGACTGTCAGTTGTAGACTGGCGAATATCGCACGGTGAGAGAGTACAGGCAGACACTACTGGGGTAAATATATTTAAATGTATGCAACATTAATTCAGCGCGCGGCACTCACAGCTGACTGGCTTCTGTTTGTAAACAGTGGAGAGCGTTCGGAAGCGTTTACCTTGGACAGACAGGGCAGATCTTCAATGGAATGTTTGTTGCTGGATTTGTATACCCTGTTTTGCGCTTTGTTTTTCGAGGGCTTTGTTGCGAGTGCTCGTTTCATTGATTCGGCCGAGGGATGATTGAGTGTTTGTGCTTCATTCTGCCATCCAGCTTACGCATGTCTGTAATTTCGGAGCTTCACCTACTTAGGAGTATATCCTTCAACAACTTCCAAGCTCTTCAGACAATGGCAAGACGATTTTCGTACGAATTTGTTGATAAATTGGGAAATTTCAAAATTAATGATAAAGCCAGCTTCATTTCGTGGGACGTAGTTTCTTTATTTCCGAAAAACCCCTATCAAATAGATATAAATTAATGAGTACTTGATGTTAACCTCGCTTTGCATGGAGCAAAATATATTTTCTTTTAACGATACATATTTTAAATAATATTTCGGTACGGCCATGGGTAACCCCCTGTCCCCTTTCCAATATAAACTGTTCCTCGGCAAATTAGAAAATAGCAAAAATTTAAACACTATATTATCAGAGTTTTTGGGCTAGATACGACGATGACATGTTCGCAATTGTGGATGAAAATTTTGATATTAACGAATTTACCAGTATCTTAAAGAGTAAATACCCATCTATTAAGTTCATCTTCGAAATGGGAAAGGATGGCTACTTATTACCACTCTTAAATTTGAAATTATCTAGATATACCACAAATTCAATCAGTTTTGACATTTTTAGAAAACCTACCAATTCTGATTCTTACATTTCGTCTCATTCAGTTGCTCCCTGGTCCCATAAAATGGCCAGTTATATTTAATCATCAACCGATTATTTGGTCGTAGTCAAGCAGAAAGCATCCAAACAACAAATTGTAGTTTTTTGGGCTTTGAACTTGAAGTATATGAATATAATATACTCTATCTTTTATCTAATTTTATTGGTACAATTGATCCAACCCTCTAGAAATTGTTCAACCATTTATTATTATTATTCAAATTACTTCAACGTTTTACACATAATTATAAAAATCTAAGTTAGCTGATATTATGTGACAGCAAATATATTCAAACTGAGCAGGGATTTCATTCGGACGTTTTCTGCAAATGGTCTAAAAGTTGATTTTTTCAGTACATACGGGTGCATTAATTTTAACCAAAGATTCCTCTCATCAAATGAAACACTTTTTTTATTTACCATTTTTCCAGATTCGGCTCAGGTAAAAAGTTACAAGCGTTTAAAGATTTCACAATGTGCTAATACACTCCCGCATATAAATTATCTATGACATTGTTGGCGGATGAGAATAAGGCATGGTAACGTGGTTTACAGCTTGATTCGGGATTCCGACGCTCAGGGACGGATCCATAAAAGTAGTGAAATTTCTGGAGTTTTCCATTTTAAAATATTCAATGAAGAATATCTCGAAAACGGTGCGTTTAAGGAGAAATGATGAAGAATAATATAATGTTCTAAAACGATGGAATATTCTTGAAATGACTCAAGAAAAACTTTATATGCTTTCTTTATGCTAATTTCGTTGTTTCATGAATCCACGAGTCCATAACTAGAAAACCAGTAGAAGAAGAAAATAACTAATATTTGGAAAATATGTATCATAGTTATAGGAAACTTTACGCCAACATTCATTTTATTCGAAAAAAGGATGTCAAAGCTACAAAATAAAAACTGATTTTTTTTCAAAATTTCAACAGTCTGTATCTTTTTACCTGAGCTGAGTTTGGAAAAACGTTAAATGAAAAAAGTGTTTCATTTGATGAGAGGAATCTTTGGTTAAAATTAATGCAGTGGTCAAAGACTCACCCTGTATAAAACTAATTTTTGACAATTTGTCTTACTTGTAGATTTTTGCATCCTTCGCTAATTAAAAAGTCAGGAGATTTTGCGCGTATGTTCTATTGCCTATTCTCCTGTATTGGACACTCTTAATCGAATTTACCATGGAACATTCGCGCTAAAGCTCCTTATTTCACGTCAGTGCTTGAACCAATATTTTTTTCTGTTTTTTTAAATTTTCTAGGGGTACGGTTCTTACAAAATTTTACACACATCTTTATGTCAATATTCCCAAAACCGAACTTGATCCTCCCATTCGGATGGGCAACCTACTCTGAAAATTGTGATTCCCTATCTCCTTTCGTTCGAAAGTTATCGAGGCAACAGTCACCCATCCAGCTACTTAACTCACACAAGACTGCTCCGTTCTCCAACAATATAGATCCGATCGTGTTCAAACTTGTAACTTGGCAGTAAAGTTATAGGTTCAGAAGGATCTCGCAAAGTTTCAGCGATGTCGGAGGAATAGTTTCTTATATATAGAATTTTTCTCATTGATTTTTAAAAAATTCTGTAGTGGCAAGAATTTTCGCGTTGGCATTCTACAACTAGTAACCATGTTTTAATTGGATCGGTTTTGTATTTTACGAGTTATTGAGGAATTAACAATCAAATTTCAGATAGGTATAACTCGAAAATCGTTGGGTCAATAATGCCTATAAACATACTGAAATGTCGGATTTGGCTGCGCAACCAACCCTGAAAATTACAAATCGCTATATCTTCTGTTCTCAAGTTATCGTGAGATACAAAATATTTTTTCGTAATTTGTATTATGTATTATGTCAATATTCTACAACTAGACACCAAGCTTGAATTCGATCGGGTCTGTATTATTTGAGTTATCGAGAAGATAATATTCCAGATGGTTATAACTCCGAATCCGATTATGCCGATTATGCTCAACAACGAACTTATCTGTAACATTTGGATGCGCAACGAAACCTGAAAATTTCAACTACCTACCTCTTTTCATACGAAAGTTATCAAGGCAACGGTCACCCATCCAACTACTGAACTTATTCAAGGCTGCTCGGATCTTCGAAAATATACATCCGCTCATATTCAAACTTTGAATAAGTATGGTAGTAGAGTTAGGTTCTGAGGGCTCTCGCAAAATTTCAGTGATGTAGAGCGAATAGTTTCTCATATATAGATATTTTTTTATATTATTTTCAATTATTTTTCTTCAATTTTCTACGATACGATTATCGCGAAATTTGACAAGAATTTTCAAGCAGGCATTTTACAACTAGTAACCAAGTTTGAATTGGTTCTGTTCTGTATTTCTCGTGTTATTGAGGGAATAAAAACCAAATTTCAGATGGGTTTAACACCAAAACCGTTCAGCCTTTCATGCCTATATTAATAAACACAAATGTCGCATTAAGATGCACAACCTACCCTAAAAATTGCAAGTCACTCCGCCGTATTCAGAAAGCATTCAATCTCCGTTAAGTCCTAACTGAGGTCCTCAGTTAAGGATAAATAAGAATCGCAACCTCAGTTAACGTATGTAACGGTACTGAAACAGGTCTGTTTCACGTTAATTTTCTTTCAAACTGAGGTTGCGATTCTTATTTATCCTTAACTGAGGACCTCAGTTAGTACTTAACGGAGTTTGAATGGTTTGTGAATACGGCGGACTATCTCTTTCCTTTCTCGGTTTATCGTGTTATAAAATATTTCGTTATAATATTTCTAATAATTTTAAAACAAATTTCTAGCGACACGATTCTCACAACATTTCAAACACGTCTTCGAATTTGTATTCTACAACTTCCCACCAAGTTTCAATTCGATCGGATATGTATTGGTTCATGAAAAAATTATTACTCGGAAACCGTTGGCCGATTATGCCCA
Organism: Halyzia sedecimguttata; assembly: GCA_937662695.2. Lineage (NCBI taxonomy): Eukaryota > Metazoa > Arthropoda > Insecta > Coleoptera > Coccinellidae > Halyzia > Halyzia sedecimguttata. Next base: position 97,702,937 of record OW569413.2, on the reverse strand, counting down.
TTAACAAACCACCTACCCTTTAAATCACCGTGAGTATATGAAATTAAATAATCTAATCGGTTTATGACTAAGGGTATAATGTCAACCGATACTTGGGTATAGTAATAGACAGCATGAATTAGTAACGCTTCGTTGCAGAAGATGGAAACATCGTTTCCGAAACATACAGGGTGAGTCTTTGACCACTGCATTAATTTTAACCAAAGATTCCTCTCATCAAATGAAAAACTTTTTTCATTTAACATTTTTCCAAATTCAGCTCAGGTAAAAAGATACAGGCTGTTGAAATTCCGAAAAAAAAACAGTTTTTATTTTGTAGCTTTGACATCCTTTTTTCGAATAAAATGAATGTTGGCGTTAAGTTTCCTATAACTATGATACATATTTTCCAAATATTAGTTATTTTCTACTTCTACTGGTTTTCTAGTTATGGACTCGTGGATTCATAAAACTAAACGAAATTAGCATAAAGAAAGCATATAAAGTTTTTCTTGAGTCATTTCAAGAATATTCCATCGTCTTAGAACATTATATTATTCTTCATCATTTCTCCTTAAACGCACCGTTTTCGAGATATTCTTCATTGAATGTTTTAAAATGGAAAACTCCAGAAATTTCACTACTTTTATGGATCCGTCCCTGAGCGTTGGAATCCCGAATCAAGCTGTAAACCACGTTACCATGCCTTATTCTCGTCCGCCAACAATGTCATAGGTAATTTATATGCGGGCGTGTATTAGCACATTGTGAAATCTTTAAACGCTTGTAACTTTTTACCTGAGCCGAATCTGGAGAAATGGTAAATGAACAAAGTGTTTCATTTGATGAGAGGAATATTTGGTTAAAATTAATGCAGTGTTCAAAGACTCACCCTGTATATCGGACGACAAAATTTGTAGTGGAGAAGGCCGTAGTTACTAGTATATTGTTCATAATCAGTCGACTCGACAGTGAACTCAAACTAGAATATTGAACCCTAAAACCATTGACCTTTCTAGATATCTCCCATAATGGCTGGAAAATATTCGAAAAACATATTATGTTTTTTCCGAATACAAATGAGAGCATCAATCATTTCACCCTTCAGAAAAAAATTCCTTCCGCTAAGTTTAGTCCAACTAAATCACGATATCGCCAAACTTGAACAATTCCACGTAATATAATTATTTCGTGCTCCCTGTCCATATCAAAAGTAAAATATTTCTCGCAGTATCTTTGTTCCACAAAGTACTCCCTCACAAATTCAAGAAATACGTCCGAGATTAAGATCTTTTACGTGACGAAATATCTGGCAATAAGTTATATATAATTTAATGCCTCTCCATTGGTGACACGCCTCGGTCACGCTATAAATATTTTATTTGTTCTTGGGAAGAAATCAAACGTTTTACGGTTTCGGTCACTTTTATGTTCGTGAACGAAGTGGTCGGTGCGACCTGTGGGGTCAACGACAAGTTTCAATCGTTGGAAAATTGAATCGAAATTCTAATTGATAGACAAAAGTGGTTTTGTAGCATAGTGAATTTGGAAATTGGCTTGAGATTTAGGTTTTGAAGGCTTTCGGAAAATTTCAGCGATTGAACAAGGCCAACGGAATGCTCGGATTTTTATTCAGACATTGTAGAATCTTGAAGAACGTCAAATCTATCCTCAGTATCCGCATATGTATTCAGCAGGGTCAATTTCGCATCGGTAATTTGGAGTCCCCACTATAAGGTTCATATCAATAGAATTGAGCGTGTTCAAAACAGGGTACTTAGGTTTTTAAGTTTGAAATGTAACTTTTCTGTTCGTGAGAATGAAGATTTTTACAACTTGGCACGCAAACATTTCAATCTTCTGTCCCTTTGTGACAGGCGTAAGGTTGGCGATTTCCTTATGATGAAGAAAATTGTAAGTGGTGAGTTACAGGTACCGAGTCTGTTGCAGTGTGTTAGCCTTAATGTTCCTTCATTCAATGTAAGGGCATTAGAAACTTTTTTTATCCCTTTGAAACGAACCAATGCCTCAATGAATCAACCATTAATTCGTATGCTCCGTGCCTGTAATGAACTTCAGCAGGTCACTGATATTTTTCATGGTAATATTCTGAATTCAAAATTGCTCCTCAAAAGATATTTTCTTTTAATTTAGTTTAAGTGTCATCTTTATATATATTTTTTTTTTTATTGGATAATGTTGTTCATTTGATCTTAAAGTTAATCTTTTATTTGTTTTTTTTTTTTTTTTTTTTTTTTTTTCCACTGTTAATTTCGCTACTTAGGGTAAACTGTGAATACTATTTATGGGTATAACCTGTTTGTATTCCTTGTACAATAAATAAATGAATAAATAAATAAATAAATATATAAATATCGGACAGATAGTTTCGGAGATACAGAATATCTTTGGCGCTCTTGTTCCCGCGTGCTTATCAATTTGCCCAAATGTCTGCAATTTTCTAATTTTTGGCTGAAAATGGTCTCAAGCGATTTGGTTTGACTCACTGATCAAGAATCCGTGGTCTAAATCGATTCTATCCGGCCGTCCAGCCGGCCGGCCGTCCGTCTACACGATAACTCTCGAAGGAAAAGAGTTTGAGTATTGAAATTTGCAGGGTAGGTTTGGAGAGTAAATATCTCGGACGAGTTTATTAACGGGCGAAATCCAATGAGTGGCTCCGATGTTATGGCCGTTTTTATTGAAAATATTTTTTATGAATATTTCCGGAACCGATCACTCGATCTATCTGAAATTTAGCATCAAATTGTAGAATAATGACCTTCATATGCATGCGAAGTTTTGTATTGATCGAATTATGGTAAAGTGTCAAAACATTTTGAAATTTGTACAATTTTGTTTCTACAATAACTCTCGAACAGAATGAGCTAGAGAGTTGAAATTTTCAGAGTAGGTTTGGGAGATAGAACTATTGGCTGAGTTCGTTATTGGATAAAATTGGCATCATGGTTTCGAAGTAACGAAAACAATTTTTTTTTTCATTACAAATTTCAAATTCAATTTTTTTCAAGATGAAGCATCAAAATCCATTGATATCATTTTCAACTCCAACAAGCTTATACTTTCGGAGATATGATCTTTCGAAATTTCAATAATGAATCGTACTTCTATGTTTTCACAGAATGCTATAATTATTTTATCTATGATTTTTTATATGATCTGTGTTCATACTCGTACATGTCATCCTGTTCTATAAGATAGAATCAAATTAATTTCAGCTATTTTAATTTGATTTCTTCCATGGTGCAGATCACATTCTCAGATTGCTCATTTAATCTTGATAAATAAACTATTATTTAAATTGAATTTCCTTTATGATGTAGTTCTATCATAAGATTACATTGATATCATTCACAACTCTGTGAAACCAATCAAGAGTGCCAAAGCTCATGTCCACAGGGCTTGAACCCATTTAATAATATTTTAAAATTTTCTAGCGACACGATACTCACTAAATTCTGCATAAGTCTTTGTGGTGACATTCTACAACTAGCTACCAAGTCTCAATTCGATAGAATATGTATTTTTTGAGTGATTAAGGTAACAATTTTTCACATGGGATGATAACACCTAAACCGATAGGTCGATTATGCCCATTAACGAACTCAACTGTCGCATTCGGATACGCGAACTACTCTGAAAATTTCAGGACACTATCTCTTTCCGTCCGACAGTTATCGTGGCAACGGCGACTGGCCAGACAGAATTAAATTTGACCTCGGATTCTTCATCAGTGGGTTACTCCACATAGGGTTGGAGTTCGTAAGAATTTATCTAGGTGGCACTGGTTAGATTTTGTTTCCAGTAGTTCGCAACAATAGGGCTTAAGTTCCCTGGAGCTCCTTCGCATGTCATTCAATGGCTAAGATACGCTGATGATTGGGAACAACCACGAAACCGGTACTTATATGCCCCGAATGATACTTTTCCATTTGGGGGAACACTGAGCGAGTGAGTGGCTAGTATGGATCAGGAGAGAATATTTGTTGATGGTTTGACTTGACACATATTTTGTATTAAAGACATTTGGGGAAAATTAAAGCGCTCTGGTATTATGAGCATTATAAGATTAACAGGTATCAATTCACAAGTATAATCGCATCTGGAAACTTCCAGCTGTGAGATCCCACTTTTTGAACAGATATATTATACAATGGAAGTCTGAAGTATAATATCCATAGTATATTAGTATATTGTTGTAGGGGGTACCATTGCACTGCAACATTAAGATCTATTGTGCCCCCCCCCCATTAGAGCTATAGATGTCATCATCATCTACAGCTCGCCTTCCAGTTCCAGAGTTCTCATAAACTCCAGTATCTGGGATGGCTTCATGGAGGCTACGTCTTCGCTCCTGCAGATTTCTTGCCAAATGCATTCCTTGCGTTGGTTTGAGATGGCGAGGCATTCCGTTATCAGGTGATCAGGAGTTTCATCCTCCTCCCAACAGAATCTGCACTCGTCAGTTTCAGCTAGCCCTAATATCATCATATGTATCTTTAGGCCGCAGTGCCCTGTGAGGAAGCCAGTGAAGAGGTGCAGCGTGTTCTTACTGAGGTCCAAGTATTTCTTGGATCTGACAGTATCAAAGTTCCGGAGAAATTTCTTGGAGTGATACATCCCGGGGAGAGATCTCCAGAAAATACCTGTTTCAGTTTCTTCTTTCATCCGGAATTCACTTTTGTAGGTGTATCTACCAACCCCACAGTGGAATAAGCGCATGTTGAAATCACTGCCAGCAAAGCAAGAAAGGCTTTAATGGCGTGCAGGAATCTAGCCGGTAAGACTTGGAACTACAACCCTAAGATACTGCGAGCAATGGTAACCTGGGCACTTAAGATTATCACAAATCTCACACCCCTCCATCTAGTGATAGACAAAATGGGCCATGAAGACATTCTTAGAATATCTTGGGAAGGAACATGTAATGGGAGTAAAAATCCAGGAAGCCTGGTCCTCTCTTGCCAGGTACATTTCATCAGCCAATCATCTTAGTGGCCAAATGATTAGGAAAGTAATCATCGAAAATAAATTCACTACGAAGCTAGGTAGGACGAAAGACTGGGACAGGGAATGCACCGCCAAAGTTCTTAAAGAAAATACCATTAAATGGTATACAGACAATTCAAAAACTAAAATAGGAGCTGGCACTGAAGTACGTGGGGCAGGCAACAAATGCTCACTATCGCTAGGCTCCTATCTGAGCGTCTTTCAGGCAGAAATACTCGCAATCCAAAGAAGCGTGGAAATGAACCTAAAAAGAAACTATTAGAGGTGTGATATAGCAATCCACTGTGAAGTCAAGCTGCTATTGAAGTTCTGAGCCTCCATGTTATCGAATCTAAGCGAATATGGTAGTGTCAAAGAAAACTGAACAAAAATGAAGAAGGCAAGAAAACAGGGTCTCCTTGGTCTGGGTTCCTGATCACTTGGGAATTAAAGGATATAAGGAGGCCAACAGACTTGAAAAAAAGGAGCATGAACCTCTTTTAGTGGCCCCCCAATAAACACAGAAACGTTAATAAAACGTTGTATTTCTCGAGTAACGTCACTAACTTTCATCGTTGATAAAACGGCAAAATGTCGTTAGGAAATACGTTTCTTTCTGGTTTCATAGTAACGTATTTTTTACGTTGTTTCAAGGTTAATTCAACGTTGCAAGCCTCCTCTTTGTCATGCATATGATACCGTGATAAAACGTTATTATTCAGTTTCAACGTAACGATGAAATTTCGTTGCTGACGTACGAATTCTCAACATTGATGTTTATACCAAAATGCCACATATATAAAACGTTATTAATCAGTTTCAACGTAACGATGAATTTTCGTTGCTGAGATATATATGTTTCGTAACGTTGATGTTTATACCAAAATGCCACATATATAAAACGTTCAATTCAAGTGTCAAAGTAACGTTGATTTTAGGGATTGAATAAACCAAAATTTTAAATATTTCTGAATCGATATTATTTAAATTTCAGTATAATGAATCCTAAACTAAGGAAACTCCTTCATTTCCATCATGAATCAACTTTTGTCATGTATATGACAAAAGTTGTTTTATGATCAAAATGAAGGAGTTCAAATATTCTAGAAACTTTTAAATAACTCAAATTAGTCTGTTTTTTTGATAAACTTGGAAAAAAACTGTAAATAATTACTAGTACCAATTTTTAATTGCAGTTATCCGAGAGCATTCTTCTCAATGAAAACAAACGTTTTATCAGATATACAAGGTTCAGTAATCGAAAAAGTTATTATTATTTTTGGGAACTCTTATTGATATTCCTTATCAGTGAAAAAATTTGAGAAATATTCAAGTCTTCTTCTACTCAAGTGGACAATCATTTCTTGACTTCAAAATCCTAGCAATTAAGGCAGATTACTCAATATTTTGTATTAACAAAAAACATTTCTATTAAAAATTAAAAAATACAAACAAAACATGAAATGAAAAAACTCACAGATCTCTGAATATATAGAATATTATATTATATTTATTATTTATATTCGTTCGTTGTTTTAGCCAATCCTTGGTTGCGTTTTCAATCTGTAAGTCGGTTACTGCCCCATATTCTTTCTTGACAGCCACTGAAACACCCCATAAACCATATTACATATTTTAAAAATATGGGTCTACAAGATAAAATCTTACCATAAATGAGCTGCATTGCGTTGGTGTTCTTGAAAGGCTTCTTTTCTCTGCCTTTCCAATTGTAGAGGCAAGCTAAATCAATAGATAGAAGAAATCTTAAATCTCCTCTTGTATGATCTTCAGAGCAAGTACCTCCGACAGACTTCAATCAGGTAAACTACAAAAAAAAATTGTAACAGAAAAGTGAAGTTATATAATTGTCAGTATGCATTGCTATTTTCATTCATATCGTCGTAAAAAAACGAGCATTATTTATGTAACCAATTTCACCATTTTCGCCCTTTCTTATACTCCATTTTCTTCAGACGAATAATGAAATTAACATTCATCCGGTGTTATGAGCATTATTTAATAATATGTAATAACGTTGAAGTAATTTCTTGAGTTTTTTAATACTAATTCTTACCATGAATTTGCTCCATGCTCCGATTTTTTCAATTCTTCTTCGAATTTGTTGAAGTCATCTTCATTTTTAGAGGAAAGTTGATTCATCCAAAGCGGGATATCTCAGTACATTGTTCGAAATAAAAACTTGATATGTCGTTCAACATTAACAGAATTTGTTCCTGGACTGCGGACTTTCTTCACCTCCCTAGAAAGCTCATTCATAGATTCTAACGAATGGTATTCATGGGACACCCAGTATATGTAGTATATCTTTTTTCATACTTTTCACATCATGATAAAATAGATTCCGTTTTCTATGCGTCTACAGATCACAATTCAAACAAACGAATTGAACACTACATCTATAATGTAGTGTTAAATGCAAAGATAAATTATTATGCTGCCAGCTTGATAAAAAAAAAATTAAATTATGTATATAAGTTGGCTACGAAATTTCTTAAACTATCTACCTTTCATCTACCCACTTTCTACAATTTATAAACGTGTTAGCAAAGTCAGAAATTACTCAGTATGATGAACTCAATAAAATATCTACTTGTGTGAAATTGTAAAATTGATTGCTTATTGAATCCCTGACTTCTAAACAGATAGATGAATGGCTTGGTAGTTCCAGCTATAAGAATCATATTAGCAGTTCTTTTGAAAAAAATATATACAACTTATAAATATCAACAATCAATATGAAACTTTAGGGTATAGTGATAGGTACCAAAATATCCTTCTATAAGAGGGTAGTTTCACTTAAAAACTAACACACAAACTAAACAATTTTCGACGAAAGTCGAAAATAGCGAAATCAATCAAACCTCTGGCTCACTACTCAATTTGTAGAATGCATGATTGAACGCGATTACAAGATCACCACACCAGCGCTATCGCAACCCCTCCAGACTATTTATAGTGCACCGTTGCAAAGGGAAATTTAAATGATCTTTCCGGAAATTTCGGTAAGTTTCTATATGAAGGATTCTAGCAGAGACGATGTAAGTTTAGAATATACTGTTATTAATAATCATGGGCTTCATATTCTAAACGAATAAAAAAATCAATATAAGGGCTGTAGAAAATAAGTTCCGGTAGGTATGATTGTTGATGATTAGAATTGGTGCAACGAAGCACCATTTGGCAATCAGGTTTCCTAAACGTACTACCGCTACTACTATTCAACGTTGAATATTCACTGCGAAAATACGTTGAAATATAGTATTCCAATTCCATTGAAGAAAATGATAAGGACTTCTGAATTGAATTGAATTGATTTGCGTACGTGTTACGCTGCATATGGAGTTGTCTAATTGAAATGGTACATTTGAAACTTTTCTGCAAATTTCATCAGTGAACGCTGAAATTAGGTACATTGGAAAAATTAACTAGGATTCGTTAATTAATTCCTGGTGTTAAACGAATTTTTGCACACACGTTTATACTAGATAGATGGAAAGATGTGTTGAATTTTTGGTGCATTCTGCCATAATATATCATGTATAAGACTGCAAAAATTGTGACTCTCAAGTAGAATAAAGGTTGCTGAAAGGTACAGTTGATTAAAAGTGACTCTTGAACTTTTATATAATGTTACTTAATCCTCGTTGAATAAACGTTTAGAAAATCCAATAAGGATACGTTTCATAATGGTGGATAAAGCAACCGTATACCGTGTACGTTTATTATACGTAGAGTCAACGTTTGGTTGAATTTAGGTTTCGCAGGTAACGTTGAAAAATTCAACGTATAACGTTGAATCAACTTCAGATACCATATATAAACGTTTAGTATACGTTTGTGTGTTTATTGGGCCAGAACCCTACTGTGGGTCAGGTAGAAACACCTACGAAGGTGAATTTAGGATGAAAGAAGAAACTGAAAGAGGTATACTCTAGATATCTCTGCCAGGAATGTCACACTGCAAAAAGTTGCTCAGAAACTTTGACTCTGTCAGATCCAATAAATATATGGACACATTAAAAACTTGTTGCACCTGCTCACTGGTTTCCTCACAGAGCACTGCTGTCATAGGAAGCATATGATGAGATTAGGGCTAGCAGAAATTGACGAGTGTATGGGGAGGAGGATGAACTCCTGATCACTCGATTACGGAATGCCTCACCATTTCAAACCACTTATATGCAGGAGCGAAGACGTAGCCTCCTTGATACCATCCCAGATACTGGAGTTAATCAGTACTCGGGAACTGGAAGGCTGTAAATAATGCTGATATCGACAGCTTTGATGGGTAGTACAATAGTCCTTAAGGTCTCAGTCCAACATTACCCCATACAAAAATATAAATATATAATCGCATCTATTGTATTTCCCTTTTCCAAATGGGGAAGCAAACCATCGATGATTGGGGATGTTGTTTCTGCTCCACGCCATTTTCCTAAAAACCACATGTTTGCGTGTCTGATATTATCTAGATGTTCAAGATATTATAGACTATCAATCATTATTATCGTCGAGTTTCGTCTACAACGGTACGCGGCACTCGCATGACTGATGCCATTATTATTAGGTCATTTTGGTCACTTTCTTATTGGGAGCAGAGAAAATGAAAGTTTTTTCAACCCTCTGTAGTTTCTGACCGCTCGAGGACGAAATGGAAATAATGGATTCATATTTTTGTCTTTGTATAGATATAGAATAATAATAATAATAAATTGCCTTTGTTTCGTACAAGGTACAATGCAAAAACGCTTACTATAGATAATTATTAAATACACCAGATATTAATTGCTTGCAACTAGAGCCATATCACATGGACCAGAAAATTTTCGGTCTTAGTAGTAAAATTCAAAAAAATGGTTCAAGCCCTGTGGAAAGGAGCTTTGGCGTTCTTGTTCAAACTTTGACAAATCATATCTTCGAAGAATTGCTTTCTCAGAGTTGGGAATGATATCAAAGGATTCTTATGATAGAACTGCATCATGAAAGAAATTAAATTCAAACAGACCAATTCTCCACAATAACGAACTTATCCGAGATATTCATTCCTCAAATCTACTCTGAAAATTACATTATATCAATTAAAACTTAGAGAGAATATTGCAGTTTTGTTTTTACTGGAGATATTCTGAACCAAATTTGATTATGTATCTTACCAAAGAATATATTTCCATCATCATATGGATTATCCACGGGCATTATATTATCACCCTAAAGGTATAATATCATATCATACTCATAATTCTACGATAGTTGAGGTTATTCCATTGGTCATTTTGCATTCAATCATAATTTGTTTTCTAGAACAGATGTAGTATTTTATATCAAGAATAACGAACCAGAAATAATTTTACATTTATCTCTCATAGGAAAATAAGATGTCATGTAAGAACACAGATCACATAATAATTCATAAATAGAATAATCATGTACAGCATTCTGTGAAAACATAGAAGTACGATTCATTATTGAAATTTAAAAATATCATATCTCCGAAAGTATTATCTTGTTAGAGTTGAAAATGATATCAATGTATTTTCATGGTGAAACTGCATCTTGAAAAAAATTTGAATTTAAAATTTGTAATGATAAAAAAATTGTTTCCGTTACTTCGAAATCATGATGCCAATTTTATCCAATAACGAAATTAACCAATAGATTTATCTCCCAAACCTATTCTGAAAATTTCAACTGCCTAGCTCATTCTGTTCGAGAGTTATTGTAGAAACAAAATTCTTAAATTTTTAAAATGTTTTGACACTTTACGATAATTCGATCAATTCAAAACTTCGCATGCATATAAAGGTCATTATTTAACAATTTGATGCTAAATTTCAGATATATTGAGGGATCGGTTCCGGAAATATTCATAAGAAATATTTTTAATAAAAATGGCCATAACTTCGAAACCGCTCATTGGATTTCGCCCGTTAACGATCTCGTCCGAGATATTTACGCTCCAAACATACCCTGCAAATTTCAATCCTCTAACTCTTTTCCTTCGAGAGTTATCGTGGTAACTGCTGGACAGCCGGACTGAGGGACGGCCGGACATAATCGATTTCGACCACGGATTCTTGGTCAGTGAGTCGGACCAAATCGTTTGAGACCATTTTCAGCCAAAAATTCGAAAATTATAGACATTTGGGCAAATTGATAAGCACTCTGTTCCGAGTAACAAGAGCGCCAAAACACCCTGTCTTGTCAGGACCATTTGCACGCATGTTTCATTGTCTACTCATGCCTCACAAAAAGTCGAACGAGCTGAAATTTAGTACCAAATTGTAAATTGGTGGCGTGAAGGTAATATTATATTATCAGTGGTTCGCAACAGATAATACAGATACGTAGTTAAAAATCAGTATTGATCGCCAATACTTGGCCTGAAGCCAATAATCAACCACCTATTCGTAATTATTAATATTGACATACCACGCATTTCTATATCCACTTCACGCTCAGCCACCGATTACAGATCTGCAGATTGGATTGAAAACAGGCCAGAAACATGTCATCGCTCTCAACTTCGAAACGCATACATAAAAGACGGTCATAAGTCCATTAGAGGAGTATTAGCACAAAGTTGGTCGCAGAGGGGTGAAGCTAACAACTTTAATTATACCGTAGGAGATAGGTGGCACGGAATGGTATCCATATATATGCACCCACAAACGGCAAGTGCTGGGGAAACCTCCACGAGAGAGTGGTTCCTCTGACGCGTCAAAGGATCCGCGTATAACGACTTGAAACGATATTATCGCACATTATCACCCCCCACAACTACCAATGCCATGCCGAATATACGACAGTTTATACACCGAGATCGCCAAAATTCCTGCAGATCCGAGAGGTATATTCTACGACTCCGAAAGGCTTAAAGTCTCGACTGGGTTAATATCATGCGTTTCCAAAGGATTCTTGTTATATTAACTTTTCCGGACTGCTATATTTCTTGGGTGGTGTCGAGGAATTGTTAATTCTAGAAATATTTAAAGGCAGTACGAGAATATACAACTTTGTTAAGAAGTCATGAATGAGGTTAGATGATAATTGCCAGGGTATTGTTGTAACGTTTTGAGGAATTTCAATACAATTCCTATAATAATCATTAAAGGATACTGTGGGAGGTATACTCATTATTGACAGGTTTTTTCTGGGTTTTTTCTCGCAATCTCTGAAAAATATCTATAAAATAGAAATATATTTTTTTGCTTCTGCGTAAGAAATACAAGATATTTGTCAGAAGCAATCAATTGAACAATGTTGCCTAACAAACAACAACGAAACAACATCAACGAAGAAACAACTATATCGTAACGTTTCGGAGTCTATATCAGACTCCTTCGTCAGACGCTTAATGAAAATCTTTAGAATTATTTTGTTGATAGTTATTTTGTGAAATTCAAGAATTGTCACATTGACAGTATTTAAAAATCATAGCTAACATAGTTTTACTTCACATAGAAATTTCCAAGTTCCAACTCCTTTTTCAAATAATTTAGCCAAATATGGTCAATACCAATTGAGCAATTCGCAAAATTGCATTCTCTGTTCAATAAAATACAAGTTGACTCCTTAACTTTCCTTTTAACATAATCAGGTTCTGTCATTAGAATCTTTGTATTACTCCAATCCATCATGTGATCTCCTTGGATTATAAATACATGTTCCGCTATTTTTGATTTCTGTATGTCTCTATTTCTCAAGTTATTCTTATGCTCTGACTTTCTTACTTCTAGTGGTCTTGATGTTTCTCCTGTGTATGATTTACCACAAATACAAGGGATATTATATACACAGTTTTTGATTTTTGTTTTTCATTGATGGGTTTTGTTGTTAATAAAGACCTAAGATCATTTTGTGTTTTGAAGACGGTTCTTATATTGAACTTAGAACCGATTCTTCTAATTTTTTCAGAAAGGCCACGAACATAAGGGATCACATTCAACAGATTGGGTTTCTGTTCTTGTTGGTTATTCTGTTGTACTTGTTGATTATTTTGTTGTTCTTGATTATTTGCTCTTCTATCTAAATTCATGATACATGTATTTATGAATTGCCTGGGATATCCATTTTCGTCAAGAAATTTTTTGATGAAATCAATTTCATTATTTCGAATTTCAAGAGTAGAACAAATTAGGTTCGCTCTATCATAAAGTGTTTTAATAACACCTCTTTTCACACTAACCTGATGGTTTGAATAGAAATTTAAATATCTATTTGTATGTGTTTGCTTCCTGGAGACACTCGTTTCGAAATGGTTCGGATACTTAATTACCGAAACGTCCAGAAAAGAAAGCTGATTATTTTTCTCTATTTCCAAAGTGAATTTTATTGTAGGTTCCTTTGAATTTATGAAATCGAAAAATTTGCCTAACTCTTCTCTACCATGTTGCCAAATTTCAAATATATCGTCAACATATCACCACCAAGCTTTTGGTTTCAACAAATATGTATCCACCAATTTTTCTTCAAAATTTTCCATGAATATATTACTCATGACAGGTGATAAAGGCGAACCCATTGCCATTCCAAAATTTTGTCGATAAAAAACATCTCCTAGTTTATTTTATAGATATTTTTCAGAGTTTGTGAGAGAAAACCCAGAAAAAAACCTTTCAATTCCTATAATAACATTAAACAATCGACTCAGTGCTTTGATTCGAAAACAGATCATATATTATATGGAGATATTCATTTTCCATTTGACAATCTCAAAAGACTGAGAATTAATACTGAAACTTTCATAAACCCGAACGCGGTGCAGTTGCATAGCAGACATGATTTTTTGGGGATATTTTCAAAAATATTTTTTTTACTTGAATTTCTTTCAGCTATGTTTCTAAAGTATATTCCTTACTTATTATGGAATGAGTCCTGTGGGCAGGAGCTTTGGCACTCTTGTTCAAGCGTTAACAAATCATATCTCCGAAATTATTGGTTTCTCAGAGTTGGGAATGATATCAGTGGATTCTTATAATAGAACTGCATCATGAAAGAAACTAAATTAAAATTAAATATCGAACTTATCCGAGATATTCATTGCTCGAATCTCCTCTGAAAATTATATTATATCAATTGGAACTAAGCCAATATTCCAGTTTTGTTTTCACTGAGATATTCTGAACCCAATTTGATAAACTTACCAAATTATATATTTCCATCATCATATGGATTATCCAAGGGCATTTAGGGAAGGGTAATTATAATATTCTATAATTGGTAATTTTGCATTCAATCATACTTTGTTTGTTTGAAAAGAAATACATTTCATATGTCTGTCATAGGTAAATAAGATTATGTGTATGAACAGTGGACACAGATAGAACACAGATAGACAGAATTCACATTCTGTGATAACATAGAAGTACAATGTATTATTGAAATTTTGGAAAATCATATCTCCGTAAGTATTAGCTTTGAATTCGAAATTTGAAATATAAAAAAAAAATTTCCGTTTCTCCGAAACCATCCATCCAATTTTGCCCAATAATGAACTCAGCCGAGATATCCATTTATCTCCCAAAGGTACTCTGAAAATTTTATCTGACTAGCTCAAAAATCTCAATGAATTGCTATTTATTGTAACAAATTATATTGAGTTTTGTTATTTGGGATGCACCTGCCCCATCATCTCGAAAGCTTTATATTCGATGCAATCAGTACATATGTGCAAAAAATTCAGAAAATATAAAACAGTTTGTAATAAGTGTAAAAATTAAATTATTATATAAAATGACACAGTTACAGGATAATTTTTGTTTAATGCTAGAAAAAAATACAGTGCTGATGAAACATGTGATTGTAACTGTAAACTTTATATTTTGGAAATAGAGATTTTTTTTATAAATGATATCTCCATATTCTTCTAGGTTATGAGGCGACCACGCATTTTGAACAATAAGTATCTATCTATATTAGTGTTGAATTACTACGGCCACAAAATTTCAATATTCACATTGGGTTTCACGAGGCTTCGATTAGCTTAATTGTGGATTTAATTCGATGGTTTTATCAAAATTGAACTGAAAATCGACATAGAATTGCACTAATTCAGTAATTAAGAGCTGTCAAAGCTATGTGAAACCCACCGTTAGTGTTTAAAAATCCCGAAATATATTGAACCATTCGAATAAACAACCACAGGACTATTTTTCGCTTACATTTCCTACTACCGAATGTTCTCTTGAACTCCTCACCTTCAGTTTTTTCTTCATCATTAATATGCGAAGTTAACACTGCAAGTTTCAGATGCTCTGCGGCCACGAACCCCAGACGACACAAGCAATTTAAAGTTTTTCCTTCCAATATGGCCAAGCGACGCTGTTTATCTTTTACAAAGGAGAAACTCCGGGCGAGGGAAGAGGAGGGGGTAGGAAAAGGGGTTTTTCCGCCTTCTCCGGATAAATCAAAGGCGACTCGGTGAAAATCAGAACCAACACGAGGCGAATAACTCAAACAAGAAATGAAGGAAGAATTAATGAAACGTCACATGATTTCAATATCAAAGGGATTTTAATCGAGATGAAAGGCGAGCATGCGTGAAAATTGCCATAAGAAAACGTCGTCGGAGAGAAACTCATTGACGGAGGCTGAATTCGGTTATAGAAAATTTTTATTCGATTTCGTCTTGTTTTTGCACACGCTCATACGAAGGAATTGTCATATTATGATAAACTCTGTATTTTGGAGATCTCATCCAATTTTCCTTGTTTCGAGAAGCATCCACTTAGTCATTGGTTCCCAACCTGGTGGTAAAGACAAGACTAATTTTTATTTTTGGTGCTCTTGTTCCTCGGAACAGAGTGCTCATCAATTTGCCCAAAATGTCTGTAATTTTCGAATTTTTGGCTGAAAATAGTCTTAAACGATTTGATTCGACTCACTGATAAATAATCCGTGGTCGAAATCGATTATGTCGGGCCGTTAACACGATAACTCTGGAACGGAATGAGCTCTACAGTTGAAATTTTCAGAGTATATTTGAGATCCAAATATTTCGGTTGAGATCGTTATTGGGCAAAATAGGCCGAATGGTTTCGGAGTAACAAAAGAAGCTTTTTTTCATTACAAATTTTGAATTCAGTTTTTCTTAAGATGCAGTTTCCTCCTGAGAATCCATTGATATTATTCTTAACGAGCTAATACTTTCGGAGATACGATTTTTCAAAATTTCAATAATTCATCGTACTTCTATGTTTTCACACAATGCGAATTCTATCTGTCTGTGTTCTATTTGTTTGCGGTAGGTCCAGTTTGGAAGATAAACGTCATTAATGTCAAACTGAAAGTGTATTTCTGGAGAGTTTGGTTGATGTAAGCATGTAAACAATTTGAAATTTGGATTCGCCGATTCGCTAAGTTCATAGGCAGAGTTTTTTGGTTAGTGAGTCGAAAATGAAAGCAAAGATGTCGAGCATAATGTACAAGTCATTGTCTAATTATGGAAGATTTAGAACGGGATTTCCAACTAATGTACAGGTAGTAGTTATTCCTTAGTAACACAATTTAAAAATTTCCTACATAAGTATTCTGGTTTGAGTTCTCTCTGGACTGATTACATTACATTTGTTTCATAAATATAACTGGCTATTTCATTTACTCAATTTTTCAGAATTATTTCTGACACTTGT
Organism: Halyzia sedecimguttata; assembly: GCA_937662695.2. NCBI lineage: Eukaryota > Metazoa > Arthropoda > Insecta > Coleoptera > Coccinellidae > Halyzia > Halyzia sedecimguttata. The sequence continues at coordinate 97,686,297 of OW569413.2, read as the reverse complement.
GGCCAAAATTGGACCGTTATATAAAGAAATGGGTTCAAGCCCTGTGGACAGGAGCTTTCTGGCGCTCTAGTTCAAACAGACAAATTATATCTCCGAAAGTATTGGTTTCTCAGAGTAGAGAATTATATCAATGTATTCTTATGATAGAACTGCATCATAAAGTAAATTCAATTCAAATAAAAGTTTATTCATCAAGATTAAATGAGCAATCTGAGAATGAGAACTGCACCTTGGAAGAAATCGAATTAAAATACCTGAAATGAATTTGACTCTCTCTTATAGAACAGGATGAAATGTACGAGTATGAACACAAATCATATAATAAATCATAGATAGAATAATAATAGCATTCTGTGAAAACTGTGAACTAAGATTCATTATTGAAATTTCGAAAAATCATATCTCCGAAAGTATTAGCTTGTTGGAGTTGAAAAAGATATCAATGGATTTTTATGGTAAAACTGCATCTTAAAAAAAAATTCATTTTGAAATTTGTAAGTTAAAAAAAAATTTTTTTTCGTTACTCCGAAACCATCTGACCTATTTTGCCCAATGGCAAAATTAACCGAGATTTTTATCTCCCCAACCCACTCTGAAAATTTCAACTGCCTAGCTCATTTAGTTCAAGTGTTATTGTAGAAACAAAATTTAAAAATTTTCAAATTTTTTTTTTAACACTTTACGGTAACCCTATCAATACAAAACTTCACATGCGTCTAAAGTTCATGATTCTACAATTTGATGCTAAATTTCAGATAGATCGAGTGATTGGTTTCGGAAATATGCATAAAAAATATTTTTACTAAAAACGGCCATAACTCCGAAACCGCTCGATGGATTTCACCCGTTAACGAAGTCGTCGGAGATATTTACGCTCCAAACCTACCCTGCAAATGTCAATCCTCTAACTCCATTCGTTCGAGAGTTATCGTGTTAACGGATGGACGGCCGGACAGAATCGATTTCGAACACGGATTCTTGATCAGTGAGTTGAACCAAATCGTTTGATACCATTTTCAGCCAAAAATTCGAAAATTACATACATTTGTGCAAATTGATAAGCACTCTGTTCCGAGGAACAAGAGCGCCAAACAGACGGATAAAAATATTTGTAATCATACAATATCAGACCAAATATGAAGTAATTGCCTCCCAAAGGCCATTAAATTAGTCTTATATTTCTGAATAACCCCTCATTCAATAGAAAAACTCGATCCAAGAATGAAATGGCTTCTCGTAGTTTATAGCTCTGCTCATTATTCCATTCATTTTGAACTCTACCAAATCCTAAACCGCGAAAAAGAATGAGAAAAAATAATTTGACGAAACTGTCTATTCCAATGTAAATATTCTTCCCGGTCCTTGTTTATTCCCTTTTATATTGCCAAAAATCGTTAGAAAGGAAATTGTGTTTTCTGGACCCAACCATAGAACTTGTCTTCTAGACCCAATTTATTACTAATTCTGGCATAACAGATGACCGTTTAGTTTAATGAAGATATCCAAGATTCATTCCGCAACCAAGAGATATATGTGTATTTCCACCACACACAAATCTCTTTCAGCGTATGGGATCCCCCGTCTCTCCACCCCCGCGCGTCACATCTTTATGTAAATTTATTACCCCAAATTGAATTATAAATTTGAATAACAATAACACCGAATGACGAATATCGTGGAGTTTAGGGTTTCACGGCTTGCTAAAAATTAAGTGTATTGGAGCGCCCTCGGTCTACCCCCTTCAAGCGCTTCACGGGGTGTGTGGGGAGTACGTTCATTGTGTCGTAATTATTCGAATAATAACTTCTGATTTGCGAGATTCACTCTTGATCGTTGTCAATTCCGTTATTGTGTTTGACGAAGGCGAAGCTTCGGATCAAAGTTAGAATGGTCTGTAGTTTATGGAATTTCAGAATAGAGTTCCAAATGGAAATACTTAAACCTGAACTGGTTATTTAATCAACGTTAATGTTCGAGACATTCGAGACATTATTATATTCCTTACCATTCGAGACAGTCTTACCCGAAAAAACCTGGTCATGGTTTACACCTCCATGATTCAGTCAATTATCGGTTACTGTATACTAGTATGGGGGGGGTTCGTTTGAAACCACCATCAATACTCTTCAGAGAGCTTAAAACACCATATTGAAAGTCATGCTCAGGAAAAGTAGATTGTATCCCACTAAGGAATTATACGATACAACAGGAATATTTAATGTAAGATCCCTCTTTACGCTTAGATGTTTGATTTGGACCCACATAAATCGCAATAAGCTGAAAGTCCAAAAATATAATACATTTAGAGGGGTCACAAACTTACAGCTGAGCATTCCTTTGATGCACAAAACTTTGACTCAAAAAATGGGTTCAAGCCCTGTGGACAGGAGCTTTCTGGCGCTCTAGTTCAAACAGACAAATTATATCTGGTATTGGTTTCTCAGAGTTGGGAATTATATCAATGTATTCTTATGATATCACTGCATCATAAAGGAAATTCAATTCAAATAATAGTTTATTAGATAAGTAATAATAAATTACCTTGTAATCGATCAAAAATTTCCTGATCTACGTTCACCAAACTACAGAATTATGCTTTCAATATTTACGTAATATTTTCAAACATTTTCGGGTGAGGTCCCCGTTGCATCGCTAAAATACGAGTATTTCAACCCCAATATTTTTGAAGTTACAATATTCCCTTCTGTCAAGTTGACATTATGAGAATTCATACATAGAATAATAATTATATCAATCTGTGAAATACGATTTACATTGAAATTTTAAGATTGAAAATGATATGAATGGATTCTTATGATAAAACTGCTTATTGAAAAAAATTTGATTTGGAATTTGTTTCGTAAAAAAAATTTTTTTTTTGTTACTCCGAAACCATCTGTCCGATTTTGCCCAATAACGAACTTAGCCGAGATATTCATCCCCCAAACCTACTCTGAAAATTTCAACTCTCTAGCTCATTCAGTTCGAGAGTTATCGTGCTTACGGCCGGCCGGACCGGCCGGCCGGACCGGCCAGCCGGCCGGCCGGACAGAATGAATTTCGACCACGGATTCTTGATCAGTGAGTCGAACCAAATCGTTTAAGACCATTTTCATCGAAATATTCCAAAATTACAGACATTTGGGCAAATTGATAAGCACTCAGTTCCGAGGAACTAGAGCGCCAAAAGGTAAATGTTCAAAGAATATTATGTATTCATATAATGATGAGCATATTGCAGAAATATTGATTTAAAGAAAAAAACCGGACGACACTTAAATCAATTAAACTTTACTATAGGGATGGATTGAGACATTATCTAACTTACATAATTTATTCTATATATTACTCAAAATTATTTATTGAAATCAAATTTTCCAATAATATGGTGAATTGATATAGTAGTAAAATATCGATATAATAATTTGTTTATAGATTGCCTGAATTAGTTCGTTACTTTAATTTTTTACAATCTTAAATGTTATTACTTACCTCTTAATTAAAAAAAAAATTCTATTTATATTCACTTTTATCAGAAAATAATTAATCTAAATATTTTCGTATGTTCGTTTGTTCGTATATTATCAATTTAAATATGTATTAAAAATGGCGTTGTGAAATGTTTTGATTTTGTTTTTTCATAGAAAAAAAATTAGCTATTTTATTTTGTGTTTTCGACTATTGGAACTTATCATAGAAATATGATCTGTTCTGTATGAACAGAATTCATTGAAATGATAGATTTGTGGAACATTATTTGTGGTATTCTTTTTAGTTTTTACCAATTTCAGCTGAGATTAACTGAAATTCTCAGTTCTGACTCAGTAGTTAGAAGGCAAAATGCAAGATTCTATGCATCTATTGAGATGCAACAAGGTAAAAAGAATATCACTATTGGTGATCTGTGACTATTAATCATCATAAAAGATGAATATTCATAATCATAAAGTTCTATGTTCATAACCAACAAAATATATTTGTTATTCGACTTCGACCACAAACTCAAAACTGTGATTCCTGAAAATCCGAGAAAGAAATCAGAAAATCCGAACAAAAAAGGATAAAATTGAAGAATTCGATCATTATTTAGAAATTATTGCGTTATTTTAAACGAAGAAATCGTCATTAATCGTACACCTAAAAGGTATATTCGAGGTTTTGAAAAACTGGAAAATAAAGACTATAAACGGAGTTGTAGATCCAGCAAAAACTGTGGTAAATGTTTCGTTACCTATGGTACTACATAGCAGTCTCTGTAAAAGTAAAAACCGTGGTTTACTAATACCTACAATTATTCAGGTTTTGTTAGCACTTCCTTTTATGTAATCAACAGTTTTCAAGTAAGGTCATAATATATATGTGTATTATGTAGACATTGGTATACTAATTAGAAAATCCTTACAGATTGTTTATTGAGATCTTTGCGGTTTGTGTTAGTCCAGTATTTCTAGAGTTACAAGAAATGTTGCAGCATGTTTCAAAGAACAGCTCAAAAATTACGACAAAGTGGGTGGATATCAGGTGCCATCGATTTTACACACATAATAACAACAGTTTTCATGTAAGGACATATATTTGTTTTATTTAGAAATTGGTATACTAATTAGAACATCCTTACAGATTGTTCACTGAGATCTTTGTGTTTTGAGTTAGTCCAGTATTTCTAGAGTTACAAGAAATGTTGCAGTATGTTTCACAGAACAGCTCAGAAACTACGTATATTTACCACAAAGTGACTATGTATTCAGTTAAAAGAATAATAATTAATAAATAAAAAAAATAAAAATGACTCATTAAATTGCAAATTTTCCAAGGTTGATTTTACACATAAAAAAAATCATATCTTCGAAGGTATTGGTAAGAGTTGGTAATTATATCAATGGATTCTTATGAAAGATCTTCATCTTAGCAGAAATTTAATTCAAACATCATAGAAGAATTTAAATTCAACAAGACTGCCAAAAATTATCAATCCAAAACCAATAGAGGAATTCTACCCAACAACGAACTCATCCAAGATATTAATCCCTTAATTCTATGATGAACGATAATATATATTGTTTTGTCAAAAGTTTCAGCTGAGTGATGGATCTAGCTGCGGCAAATATTTTCCAAGAAATTCTTTTATCAAGCAGTTCACCTTCTGATGAATAATCAGAAGATAATGGAAGAGCTTCCTTGGATCAGTATATTAGTAATTGAACATTGAACCATTCCATTAAACTTCCAGCAATTTTCACTTAAAAAAAAATCTTCACAAACATTTTGGTGGGATTCCCTGGATCTGCTCATGGTAGTTGGAGTCTTCTAAACTCTGACAAAGAATAGAAGATGTAATGGAATGTTCCAGAAATATTTTTTTTTAAATTATCACCTTGTTACGAGATATGGCATATTCTTATAGAAAGTGGCAAATAACTCCTCAAGACATGTTCTTCTAGAACCGTGTATTCTTTGATCTGATACTTTACCATGTTTCAGGGAAACATGAGTTATCAATCAGATAAACTGGAACCACAATCTTGTTCTCAGTAAAACTAGAATCGTTTTCGAACATACTTCTATGATTCTTAGATCGAGATGGAAAATATTGAAATTTATAAATTATAACTCCATAGAGAAAGCTATTATTATAATTTCCAATGCCATCGTTTTGTTCGGTTGTGGGTTGCTCCATGAGAGCAGAAAGGGACCATGTTCGATTTTTTAGAATCCCAGCGAAGTTGAAAAATAGGGAAGACATAGTAAATCGATTGTCAAGTCGTCGATGGGAATGTTGGATAGGAAGTTTGAAAAGAGGAAAGATGCTCGAATTTGTTTCATATTTGAAGGCAAACCTTCCAAATAACAGGATGAAAACGATCTTGATGAGATTCCCACCCAAATTCTTGGTTATAAGAGTGGTATGATGTGATACATCAAGTAGTAACGTGGCCACAAATATGGAAGATGACCCAATGGAAAGGTGTTCTACAACTAATTATCAGACATTCAATGAAATATAGAAAACAAGCTTGAAACAGTAATAATTGTTATTAAATTTTCAGACATTTCAACAATTAATAAATACCTTAATTGATAATAAATTACATTTGAATGATAAATTCACCCCTAAAAGTATCAGTTCGATCCGTACCATCTTTCGTAGATAGCAATTAGTTTTTAGGACTGTTAATGAAGGCTTATCGATGTTTCTTCCATTTGATCCTTAAAATTTTAAATTTTGAAGAGGTGATTCTTTCACGTCTATAATTGGATCATATAAGCTAGTCACCGGTAGGTCATTTGCAACAATATCATTGGGTGACATGTGAATTGCAATAGCTTCGCAAGCTTCTGGTATTTGTTTATAGGAAACTTTCAATGCATCTTCTTTGTAAATTCTAAATAATGGCAAGCAGAACAAATGGCTCCATTAAGCGAGCAATTGCTACATATTTTATATATAGAAAGGACAGTACATCTGCGGGACGAAACACCAGGTAGAACAATATAGCTGTTATGTGGCTGCATACCGTACTCGAACCAGCCATACAGACGCAATGGGCACAGATGTCATTGTCTTTTAAAACAACTTAGCATAAATTCATAGGTTTCACTCGGAGTTTCCGGGAATGTTTCTCCTAAAACAAAATTAATAATGAATCACAGCAAATATGTATTGGAATACAACAATAATGCTCTGTTACACTTCATTTGGAGAACTAGTGGTATTAATCTTACCTTTCCCACAGCAACAAAAGCACCAGATTGATCAGTTTAGCCTAAACCTTCTGCACAATACAATATTCATTATATTTGTAGGCTTGTAGACGTTTTTTGAGAGATCGCAGACTTTCTTGGTGTACGGGTCAATATCATCAATAACGGCCAGTTTTTGTAGATAACGCTCACTCACATTACCGCTGAGTGATTCATAATATTACTAAAAGACATTATTCCAGAAATAATCTCCAAAAATCCCATAAAAACCTTACAGCACAACTTATACGTGCATTTTCTATACTTTGCAAAAGGAAAATGAAGTTTGATTGCCCCTCAGCACGTGTTTTTATGTTGTCAAAAACAGCTGACTGGAAATGCCCTATTATATCATTATGTGAAATCATAGAAATACGATTAATTTTTGAAATTTTGAAAAATCATATCTCCGAAAGTATCAGCTTGTTAGAGTTAGAAATGATATCATTGAATTCTTATGGTAAAACTGCTTATTGAAAAAAAATTAATTTGGAATTTATTATGTAAAAAAAAAATATTTTTTTTGTTACTCCGAAACCATCTGTCCGATTTTGCCCAATAACGAACTTAGCCGAGATATTTATCTGCCAAACCTACTCTGAAAATTTCAACTCTCTAGCTCATTCCGTTCGAGAGTTATCGTGCCTACGGCCGGACCGGCCGGCCGGACCGGCCGGCCGGACCGGCCGGCCGGACGGCCGGACAGAATGAATTTCCACCACGGATTCTTGATCAGTGAGCCGAACCAAATCGTTTAAGACCATTTTCATCGAAATATTCGAAAATTACAGACATTTGGGCAAATTGATAAGCACTCAGTTCCGAGGAACTAGAGCGCCAAAAATCAATTCTGTTTCTCGGCCCTAAACTTTATAATCTACTTCTCGTTCATTTGAGAGAATCAGGTAGTTATTGAAAGGTTTTTTTCTGGGTTTTCTCTCCCAAATTCTGAAAAATATCTATAAAATAAAAATAAATAAATAACTATCACCAAAATAATTCTAAAGATTTTCATTAAGCGTCTGACGAAGGAGTCTGATATAGACTCCGAAACGTTACGATATAGTTGTTTCTTCGTTGATTTTGTTTCGTTGTTGTTTGTTAGGCAACATTGTTCAATTGATTGCTTCTAACAAATATCTTGTGTTTCTTACGCAGAAGCAAATCACAAAACCTTTCAATAATGAGTATACTTCCCACAGTATCCTTTAATGATTACTTAGAATCAGGTAGTATCAATAAATATAAAATCGAAGAGAAAAAGTTCATCAGAGACCATACAGATGTATTTGATATATTTTAGGATTAGGAGGGACTCTAGTTTTTTGCTCTCTCCTCCTGCTCTTCCAACTGTCGAATCATTTTCAGTATTGGCTTTAAGAAATTCAAAAAATGAGGGAAAACATATAATTATTTGTTTTAATTTACGAATAGTATATTGCAGTATGTTTCTCAGCTTCTGGGAGATTGGGAAATAAAACGGGCATTGAGTTGCCTAACTGACCGGATCCCTCAGAGCGGACAATGGTTGCATTTGAATTAAATATGTAATGATGGATGTATGTAATGGTTGCCACAATGAATAAATATATTTGATTTGATTTGATTAGACCATTGATAGGTAAATTTATCAACGAGTTGAGAGAGATTTTTTCGTCGAACTCGTTTCGGATTGAAAGAATTCTGGAGAAAAAAGTTTTTGTCGCTCTTGTTCCTCGGAACAGAGTGCTTATTAATTTGCCCAAATGTCTGTAATTTTCAAATTTTTGATGAAAATGATTTTAAACGATTTGGTTCACCGTCAAGAATCCGTGATCGAAATCAATTCTGTCCGGCCGGCCGTAGGCGAAAGGAGCTAGAGGATTGATTTGAAGGGTAGGTTCGGAGCATGAATATTTTGGACGAGTTCCTTAACGGGCAGAATCCACAAAGCGGTTTCAGAGTTATGGCTGTTTTCGGTAAAAACATTTTTTATGAATATTTCCGAAACCGATCACTCGATCTTTCTGAAATTCAGCATCAAATTGTAGAATCATGACCTTTATATGCAAGCGATGTTTTGTATTAATCGGATTGCCGTAATGTGCCAAAAAACTACGGCTGGCCGTAGGCACGATAACTCTCGAACGGAATGAGCTACACAGTTGAAATTTCCAGAGTAGGTTTGGGAGATGAATATCTCGGTTAAGTTCGTTATTGGGCTAAATCGGACCAAGGGTATCGGTGTAACGAAACAATTTTTTTTTAATTACAAATTTCAAATTCAATTTTTTTTAAGATGCAGATCCACCATTGAATCTCATTTTCAACTCTTACAAGCTGATACTTTCAGAGATATGATTTTTTAAACTTCAATAATACTTCGTAATTTTATGTCTTCACAGAATGCGAGTTCTATCTTATATGTTCTATCTGTGTTCACTGATCATTCATGTCATCTTATTTGTTTGAATAATTCGTACTTTGAAAATATCTTGTGTGGGAAAACAAGGTTCCGCATCTTGAATTTGTGAATATACACAGGACTGTTTGGACACCAAACATAATATTGACTTGTTGCATATTGAATAATTTATGTGCAAATATTGGGGATGATGTTTCAGAAAATATAGAATTGGATCATTTTAATGATGTTTTTTTATGAAGGCAATATAGGAAAGAACAACATAATGGAATCATCAAAAGAAATTACTGTTTGTTGACCACTGAGGTTAATATTACCTTTTACTTCCTTGACTAGGCAGACATGTTCCTATACTGTATTTTCATATTGTTGATAGCAAAAAAATACTGAAATACGGATCTACATTTGTGTATCAATCATTTTTTCTTGAGTTAAGGTTCATAATACAGAAAAAATGTGTTAGTGGTATAAACTATTAAATTTTAAATTATGAAAAGAGGATAGTATTTTATTAATATATTTTGAACTATTAAAATAATTTGTTCCTAATCCACTACTTACTCAAATATCAGGAATAAATGGACAATCTGCTATGATTGTCTCCAACCTTGCTCTAGACATTTCGATGATATTTTCCTTAAGTATTTCGAGTTGTGAGAACTATGCACCGAGTGTAAGTTGCAATAACCCATTCCACGAGGTTGAATCATTGCAGGTTGCTCATTTAATCTTGATAAATTAATTTAATGACAATTTCTGAAGCATTAAGGCATTGAAGAATTGTAGATTGTTCCATTTTTTTATAAGATAATTTTTGAAGCATTTATTTTTACGACACATGTTTCAAATTTAATTTCTTTCATTTATATCATAGGAATCCATTGATATAATTGATAACTCTGAGAAACCAATACTTTCGGAGATATAATTGGTCTGTTAAAACAAGAGCGCCAAAAAGCTCCTGTCCACAGGGCTTGAAACAATTTTGTTTAATATTCTTGAGCGAAAATTTTCATAATTATTTCATACATACTGAAATTCGATATTTATTACATTGACAGTCTTTGAAAAACATAGCATATTATAAAACACAGCATATTATAAAACATTGCTTCAGAAATTATTAAGAAGGGGGTAGAGTCTGTTAATTTTAATTACTTCCAAGCTTCAATCACCTCTATTCAGAATGTATTAACCAATTACGAGCTGATTAATCTCGAAGGCCGAAAAAATCATCCTTATTTCCTCAAGATGAAAAATCATTCACCGTTAGCTAAAAATATCAATTCTCGAATCTTCCCTTCCCAATCAGAATCGTGACTTCTTTCAACGGATACTGAGTGACTCCTTCTCTCCTTCTATCAGCATTGGAGCTCATACGACCAGCCATATCGACGCTCCCAACTTGGAATCAGTGTCGCCATAGAAACGACGCAAGCGTCGCTTTCATGGCACGTGCTGACCTATTCTATTACCGACCGTCGATTTTTGATATACGCCATCTTATAGCAGTACCTACGACAAGAAGTTATCCTTCTACTATCGATCATAAAAGAAGTCGGATTTATTAAGGAACGAACCATTTTTTTGGGATATATCGAATATATTTATTTGGTACTCTTATCAGAGCTTTATCATTTTGTCTAATTGTATGTAATCTGCATCCTGCGTTTGTTATTAAGATAAAATGGTTATTACATCTGAGTCGAATTTAAGCAAGGAGCAGGGCGGTTAAGACCAATCTCTTGCTAAACATAACAGATCGGTTATAATAGCAAATAATAAAAGGAATGGTCTTAACCACTCTGTTCCGGTTACTCGCTTGAATTCGACTCTGATCTAACGATGAAAAATTCACGGTCCAAATACTACAAATTATTTTTGTCCAGTAGGTAGGTACTGTAAGCAGTCTTTACAACGAAATGGGAAGACTTGATATTTGCAGGCCAAAGGACCTACAAGGGAGGGCCAGGACCATCATTGGCTATGATATATCCAACGCATCCACAAATAAAGCCTTTTAAAATTTTTGGACCTTGCAGCTTATTTCAGAAAGAAATAGCTAAATTAATCAACGAGTTGATTAAAAGAATTTTCCATCGACTTCGTTTCAAATTGAAAGAATTCTGGATTGAAATGTTTATTTTCCATGATAATTAAATTCGACAGAATGAAAAATTTCTATATCTTCATTTCGGTATATTAATTAATCAATTATATTTTTGCTGCCGATGTTGCGATATTGATATCGTTACCTAAGATATCCGTTAATATAAGGAATGTGTGGAGTTGGTGGAAACTGAAGTTGAAGCGCCTGTTACTTTAGATTGTTTATCACACAAATTTTTTTCTGCAGTTTCTGCTTTATATTTCAATGAATTTACAATATAACCCCCAGTGAAAGAACTGGATTTCCAACCACCGAGTCTTTTGATGGCAAAAATCTGCTCCACTGTCAGAAAGAATAGAAACAATGACCGGCATAAAGCATGTGGAGTGTGAGCAGGTCTTAAGCTTATATATCTCTTGATTAAATCCAAGATTGTATGTTCATCATTATCCACCACAGTAAATATTCTATATGAATGTGTTTTCGATTAATTCACTGATACCAAAAATTTCAATGCCATATCTTGGATATCATTTTTTGCAACATATTTTGCATATTTTGCATTTGCACAAATCATCTTTCCTTGATACATCCGCAACTCCAAAAATCGATGTGACTTACAAATCGAAAGATGGTAGTTATTATTTATATTTTTAAACAATGCGCCCAACAACTCCCCACCAAGAGGGACTTTTCTTGTCTATTAATATTTCCGAACTTTCTTTCTTACAAAAAGTGCATCAAAAATGAAAAGAAAGGATATGAAACTCGACCAGCTGCGACTAACGGTTTGAAAGGAAATTGCCATTTTTAACCAAAGATGTCGATTATCTCAAAAATTCGAGCTTCTTGTTCCATCCAAACGCTCTAAGTAAACTTGTTTGAAATTACAATTTAGATCAATACGCAAAAAATCATTTCGGAAAACCATGAACATTTTTGTTTTGCTCATAACTCTTTCAAACATTGAATAATTACCTAACGGAATTTTTTTTTGCTGACCAGATATCATTAGTATGAGCATGAACATTCTGTTTAAACTTAGTTTTTCGACATTTGTTCGAATTTTCCCTAAAAGGTCGTTTCATTCTGGTGCAAAGTTGCGCATCTATTCGTATTTTCGCCATTAAAATCATTCAATTTCACTTGTGAGAATCCCAAGAATGCAATTCATGCTGTAATATGCCAAATTATAGCTGAACTTTGTCATAAATGTCCCCCGTTAGTTCAATTTCAAACCAATTTTTTTCTATGATCACAGATTTGTGAAAATTCGAACAAATGTCGAAAAAGGAAATTCAAACAAAATTTTCTAGTTACAATCATATTCATGCCTAATATTGTCAAGTCACCAGAAAAAAAAATCCGTTAGGTAATTATACAATTCTCAAAAGAGTTATATAGGAAAAAAATTTTCTTGGTTTTCCGATCTGAATTCTTGCACATTGGTCTATATTATCATTTCGAATATGTTTACTTAAAGCGTTTCTTAAACAAAGTTTGAATTTTCAGAGATAATTTACATATTTTTTTAAATGGTGATATCCGCTCAAAGCGGAAGCCATAGTTGGCGAAGTTTTTTATCATTTTGAATCATTTTTGATGCATGCTTTTGTATAAAGTGAAATTCGAAAAAATCAATAGTAAAGAAACCTCTTGGTACGGAGTTGCTGGGAAGCACTGTAGGTATACTATTCATAGTAGAAAGATTAATTTCATTACACCTTCGTCATCAGGGATATTCGCTATAACATCTTTTATGTGTTTTTTTGAGCAGTTTTTTTTTGGGGAGATAAACCAATTTCTGTCGCTTGATGAACATCAAAAGTTTATGATATTTTCTAATAACAATACATATTAGTTTTTACATTAGAAGTTGCTTTCATCAGCATAGCCCATTTTGGCCATAAACTTGCTGTGAGACCTTTTTCAGAAATAATTGAACAGTTTCTGCAATATCTGATGGTGTCAATGACAAATTTTCTTCGTAATTCATTTTAGGAACTGGCAAAATCAGATTCTAATGTTGAATTGAAAGGAGATAATTTGAGAGTACGATGGTGCTCGATTTGATTTTAGAATCAATTTTTTCTGTGGAATTACATAGTGATTTCATGGAGAGTAGTTACACAGACCTCAGATTGAATATTTGAAACAGTGAATTTGTGACGTAATTCAGATTACTTGTGAATAACTTCTATGTGCGGTTGACGATGACAATCATGCATTAATAGGATAGAATTGAGAGTTAATAGGGGTCATTACTGAATTATTTCGCGAACGTTAAACACTGCCATCATTGCAAGTCCGAGAGAAAGACGAAAGGTTTAATTCGAGGTTTAAACCAGAATTAATGTAATACAATTACGAATTCATAAACAAAATGTATCATTACTCGAACAATTTCTCTATCCGCCAAAAACTAAATTTCCCAGATTATTAATGTTATAAAATGATGTTTAGACTTTCAAAACCCACTCCTTTCCATTTTCCGCTCCCCACCATCCAACCGCAAATCCCTGAAACGCACGGCAGTATAATTAAAACGATATACGTCTGCAATTTTTCACACCAACCTGCCTCAAGGATGATCCCTTTTGATCCGGCTTCTTCATATCTCGTTAGCGGTTCCGTTGCACCGGTCACAGGCTCGAACCTCCTCTGCTCCCGCTTATGTTTAGATATAATTCACATGCAGAGCTCGTGCCCCGTTCCCTGCGTCTTATGCATTTTACATGAGCACACAGAGACTGGACCTAACCTTACCTAACACGGTCTCGGCATAACCCTTCTCTGCTACCATTTGATATTCACTTTCTCTCCGAGATGGATCTGTCGTAGACACTGCCCTTCGGTGAAAAAAATAGACTTCGCGATATGAATGTATTCATGTAGATGACATGCAGACTGTGTTAGGAAGAAAGTGAATTTGAACTTTATAGATGTCTTACATAGATGCATAGAATACATGGTGCGGACACTTTTTGACTCTCTTTGGCCGAAATGCGGTCCAAGCTATGATAAAATACAAGAATATTGTTGTACTTCAGTTTCCTCCGATAGACGCAGGCACTAGAATATGTACCGACAATTCAAATTAAATTCGAAGCTTTGTTTATTCATGTTTCCTGTTGTACAATTTGCTGATATTTCGTATTTTGGGTATTGTATTTGTTTACTCAATGAAAATTATATAAGATTTACACTAATTTATTTAATATTGTGACGCGTGTCGTCGACACAGCGACTTCTACATACTACATCATACTAAATTCTAAACAAGTACAAATGATTTCCCTATACCTAGATGACATGGACACAGAATCTTATTTAAAACTAATTAAATGAGAGACTTAATTAAAACAAATTACATGATAGACTTTTTTAAAACTAATTACATAATATTACACTGCTAGTTCTTTGCACACATTTACAATAATTCATTCATAACGCTTTTATAAATGGATTCTCTCTTTGAATAGATTGAGTAACGGTGAAAAATTCAGATCTATAATTGTTCATTAACTAAATTACCCGTATGTTTTTCTCTATTTATTTCCACCAATTCCCAATAATTGAGTTGCACACCTTTATTCAACTTGTGTGGAATTTTGAAATCCGGGCTAAACTTATGTCCTTCTGCTAATAAATGATTCGAATAATTTGAATTAATTTTGTTGATTCTGTAGCTGTGATGATGTTCCTTTATTCTTATGCTAACATATCTACCTGTTTTTCCTTAATATGATTTGTCACAACTCCGGCAATTTAATTGATAAACACAGGTTTTATCTTCTTTATTCCTTTTTGATCCATTGTTCTTTATGAGTTCTGCGAGGTTATTGTTTGTCCAGAATGAGATATTCACCTGTTCACATAAATTTAACCCGGATTTCAAAACTCTACACCATTTGAATGAAAGTGCGCAAATTAATTATTGGAAAATGATGATTTAAATTTAAATATACCAAGCATTTCAAACAAATTGAATCCCTTCAATATTAGCAATTGCTCGAATTTCAATATAAATATTAATACAAATAAGAATTATAATGTTTCTGTTAATATGTAGTATGTTCTGTTTTGTTCTGTTTAATTCAAATAAGAATTAAAATGTACAATAAAGAAATGTGTCGTCTCATTGATTTAAAATAGTTTTTTGGATTTACTGACTTTCAGGACACGGCTACGGCTAGTCTTAGAATTTTGTCTATTCGTCCAATAAAACCCTATTTTCCGGACTTGTTACGTAAATTACTATTATTCACTCAATTATGATGTTTTCCAGCTTATTGCAGTTTTCCTAACGAAAATATTCCAATAGAAATTGAATATCCTCTAGATTTCAATTCAATATTCTACTATTCTTCACCATTAGTACTCTGAATATCCACTTGATTTGAATTAAATTTCCACTATAAGATTATGGACATTTCCATAAATATCCTAATTCTCATCAGATTCTATATAAATAAATAATTAGAGTCAATAGAAATTAGAAGGACTACCAGATAAAATGGCGCATAGTAGCGGTTTCAGGAACTACTTCTTCTTTACGATTAGACGATTCAAGTGTCGCACAGAAAAGGCTAGAATTCCTAGAATTTTTAACATATTTTATAACATTCAATGAAGAATATCTCGATAACGGTTTAGGAGATATAAGAGGAATAATATAATTTTCTAAAATGATTGAAGATTCTTATACCTAATGGCTCGAGAATAACTTTATCTGCCATCTTTATGCTAATTTCATATGAACTTTTTCTATTTATGTTCGTATTAGACTTCTAATCCGACATTATTCTCTTTCAACGATAAAAGGTAAGCTTTATTTCAATTTCCTATTTTCGGAATAACATTTTTCCAACATTCCAGCATTGACTCATTGAGTACTAACAATTTATGCGATGATTAGACAGATTGATTAAATTTATATTTTTTACAAGGCGCCCGAGATAATATTGTTATGCAGTTCTTAGGAATACTATGAATCGAAAGAGATATAACGAACAGTCTCAATTATGATGTTGCGCTAAAAGAGTTTGCAGACATGAAAATAAGAAAGAAATGCTTTCTTTCATGAATCACTTTAGCTGTGTTCTGTTTTGATTTTTAAAAAATTTTATATGCTATTTCATCCTCATTGAGTTTTTTGTAGAATGTAGAAAGAATTGTTTTTTGTATTTTGCACCTAATTTACTCTTGTTGAAATATTTTCCCAGTTTCCATTGAACATTTTGTTTCGATATAAATTGAAAAAGACGAAAAAGTAAGGGGAGCGGCCCCAAAGTTTCATAGCGTAGGGACCCGGAAATTGTAAATCCTCCACTGTTGTTAATAGTAAAATGTCGCCAAAAGTATTTTAATTTTTAGGAATATCAAGATTCTGATTCTCAGAAAATACACAAGAGGCGGGAGATGAACCAACCATTTTCGTTACGATGCTTTGCTCTGGTAATCCAGTCCAGACAGCAGCAGCATCAAAATTGTATAGGTACAAGAATTCTCGCACAGCGAAAACAGAAATGAAAACGGAAATACCCGAAAAAGGAAAAACGTAAAGAAGTTTAAGTTTTCCTCCCTGGCGCCGGAGTCGTAAAACTTTATTTACGTTTCAATTTTCGTAAAAATATCACGGTCCATTACTCCGGGCCGTGGAGTTTCTCACAACAGCAGGAACATCGCTTCCTCTTCTTATTTTCTTCTTCTTGGGACGTAAAACGGTCGTAAAAAGGCACGCGGGACGCCAGCACGAGAGTCGAAGATGAAATACTGCCTCGTCGCCGCGGCTATCTATGATTTTCGCGTATCGCAAATGGGCTGGAATGTCTCTCTGCTTGGTTATGCCAGATTTTACGGGGCACGGGTTTTGCTCGGATGGTTTTTGGTGCTAGGAAACTTTCAGCGTTATTGAACGAGCTAGAAACTCATCTTGGTAATGATTTTCTCAAATTACAAGAACTTCACTTCGTAAATCAGTTTTTTTTTAATTTAAATATATTAATGAAGAATATTCTCAAATAATATGTGTCACCACTTAACTGCATCAACCACAAAATCCTAATAAAATAATGATAATATAATACTGTGAATTGCGAAGTATATAAAAGGGAGAGATAGAGAGAGAGATGTTGTGATAGGTAGAATGAGTAAAGGCAAAAGATACAAATTCATAGCTATTGCAATACATTGGAAAACCCATTTTTTTTTATTGTGTAAGGTAAATATTGACTTTTTTGAATGAGATGAATATCAAAAAAATGTGGGAAAGCCCTGTAGACAGGAGCTTCAGCGCTCTTGTTCAAACTTTGACAAATCATATCGCCGAAAGTATTATAGTTTCTCAGAGTTGGAAATTATATCAATGGATGCATTGTAAAAAAAATACAATTCAAAAAAGTGTCATTCAAACCAGCGAGTTATAATTCAAACTTTGACAAATCATACCTCTGAAAGTATTGATTTCTCAGAGTTGGGAATGATATCAATGGATGGATGGATGGAACTGCATCATAAATATAATTGCAGAGTTAGAGGAAGACCATACCACACTGTATATGCTACATACCGTCCGAACACTGAAGCCAAGCAGCGTCGCGTGCAGTTAGTACTTGGATGGGTGACAGTGTGCTGTGATATTTTCTCAATTTGGCTTCTGATCGTCAATTTTCAAGAATTTTCGTGATTAAATTCAAAACGCATGTCTGTCACTCACCCCATGTTTGATGTACATAGATCAGCAAATTATAATTAGTGTATTCTATGATATCATAGAAATAGGAATCATTCTTGAAATTTTGAAAAATGATTTCCCCGAAAGCATTAGTTTGTTAGAGTTGAGTATAATATCAATGGATTCTTATGATGAAACTGAATCTTAAAAAAAAAAAAAAGCACTGACGTGAAGTCAGTACTCTTTGGCGCGCGTGTTCACGGTGGCTAATTTGAATTGAATGATTCAAAAATTAACAGTGCTGTATCTAAGCTGCCATCAGGATAGAGTAACAAAGTTGGAAAAGAACACAAGTGACTCTCCTTAGTCGCACAAGCTCCTAGAAGATTTGGGAGGGTCAGTATAATCCTAATCATGTTTATAGCACGCGCGCCAAAGCAGATTGACTTTTTACACTTTTTCTTTCATTGTTAAGTCAATCTGCTTTTGCGCGCGTGCTATAAACATGATTAGGATTATACTGACCCTCCCAAATCTTCTAGGAGCTTGTGCGACTAAGGAGAGTCACTTGTGTTCTTTTCCAACTTTGTTACTCTATCCTGATGGCAGCTTAGATACAGCACTGTTAATTTTTGAATCATTCAATTCAAATTAGCCACCGTGAACACGCGCGCCAAAGAGTACTGACTTCACGTCAGTGCTTTTTTTTTTTTTTTTCAAGTTCCTTTAACAAATATAGCTATCAATACAGTTTGGCTGTTAGTTTTACCGTAGATCAGAAAAAAATTCGGTTGTGGGTCCTCCGTTAGGGACGAAATTGCATCTTCTCCAAATCCGAACGCATTTTAATATAGATCTACCGAATATAGTTATTTATAAATTCGCCTCAGGGCCACCATACTGACCATTCAAATCGGAAACAACGCTATTTCCCCCAAACTGACTTGTGCCCGTGCACTGAATTGACATGAATATTCTTTTAAAACCTCACAATATCGGCTCATTACTCCCAACATAACCCAAACAACCCAAAACCATTCACTTCTCGTCTGCGCAAGCGCAGTATACTCTTGGCTGCAAGTCCTCCCAAAATTACACACCTCACAAAAAACTCCGATTCTCCAACACTAGTGGTTCAGGAGATATCGCTTCTTGAATCCACGCATGCGCAGACCCTCACCAGGGGATTCTATAGCGGAAAAGCACCTGCCACCCCAAAACCCCAATCCTCTCTGACGAAAGCACCACCAGTTAAATCACTGATGGTCTGCTCATGCGCATAACGAAAAATGCCCGTAAGGGGCTACATCCATTTCGAAATTAGCCCCAGGGCCACGGTACGGACACTTTAACTCTGAAACAACGCTACAGCCCCCAAACTGACTTGTCCTTGCACTGAATTGCTATGAATATTCTTTTAAAACCTCATAATATCGACTCAGCACTCCCAACATAACTCATCCAACTCAAAAACAGTCACTTCTCTTCTGCGCATGCGCAATCTACTCGCGGCTAAAAGTCCTCTCAAAATAACACACCTTACAAAAAACTCCGATTCTCCAACACTAGTGGTTCAGGAGATATCACATCTTTAATCCACGCATGCGCAGACCCTCAACAGGGGATTCTATGGAGGAATAGCATCCGCCACCCCAAAACCCTAATCCTCTCAGACGAAAACACCACCAGTTAAATCACTGATGATCTGCTCATGCGCATAACGAAAAATGCCTGTAAGCGGTAACATCAATTTCAAAATTAGCCCCAGGGCCACGGTACGGACACTTTAACTCGGAAACAACGCCACATCCCCCAAACTGACTTGTCCTTGCACTGAATTGCTATGAATATTCTTTCAAAACCTCATAATATCGACTCAGCACTCCCAACATAACCCATCCAACCCAAAAATAGTCACTTTTCTTCTGCGCATGCGCAATCTACTGGCGGCTAAAAGTCCTCTCAAAATAACACACCTTACAAAAAACTCCGATTCTCCAACACTAGTGGTTCGGAAGATATCGCATCTTTAATCTACGCATGCGCAGACCCTCATCAGGGATCTGAATTCTATGGAGGAATAGCATCCGCCACCCCAAAACCCCAATCCTCTCTGACGAAAACTACAGCAGTTAAAGGACTTCTCATCTGCGCATGCGCAATACGGAAAATGCCCGGAAAGGGTAGCATGAACCTCAAAAACATATGTTTCGGCATTAAAAGCAAAGTATTCCGCAAAATAGTAGTAATTTTTTTATTTTTTTCATGTCACGTGATCTTCACGAAATTTTGCAAAAGTGTTTGCTTTGGTCTTTTGCATCTAACTACTGAGTTTCAATTTAATCAGATCAGTATTTTTCGAGTTATCGTGAAAACAAAATTTTCAAATTTTCAAAAATTTTTTTTGCCACTTTAGGGCCGTCCGTTCAACACAAAACTTCGCAGGCATATAAAGGTCATGATTCTACAATCTGATGCCAAATTTCAAAAAGATCGACTGATCGGTTCCGGAAATATTTATAAAAAACGTTTTTATTAAAAACGGCCTTAACTCCCAAACCGCTCGGTCGATTTCGCCTGTTAACGAACTTGTCCGAGATATTTACGCTACGAAACTACCCTGCAAATTTCAACGCTCTAAGTCGTTCCGTTCGAGAGTTATCGTGCTAACGGCCGGACCGGCCGGCCGGCCGGCCGGCCGGACCGGACGGACAGAATTGAATTTGACCTCGAATTTTTCATCAGGGAGTCGAACCCAATCGTTTGAGACCATTTTCGAAAAAAAATTCGAAAAATACAGACATTGTGACGAAATGATAGCACGCTGTTCCTTGCGGAACACGCGCGCAAAAACGTTGAATTTGAAATTTCTAAAATAAACATTTTTTTTTTCGTTATTCTGAAACCACGCCCAATAACGAACTTAACCGAGATATTTATCTCCCAAACCGTCTCTGAAAATTTCTACTGCCTAGGTCATTCCGTTCAAGAGTTATCGTGTTAACGGACGGACGGACGGCCGGACAGAATCGATTTTTACCACAGATTCTTGATCAGTAAGTCAAACCAAATTGCTTAAGACCATTTTTCTGCCAAAAATTCGAATATTACAGACATTTGGGCAATTTGATTAGCACTCTCTTCCGAGGAACAAGAGCGCCATAAAGTGTAATTTAAAAAAAACAAGAGTGCCAAAAATTATTAATTCTAAACCACCAGACCGATTCTACCTAATAAAGAAGTTATCCAAGATATTCATTCCTCAAATCAACTCTGAAAATCATATTATTTCAATTGAATCTTGAATCCTAGCTAATATTCCAGTTTTGTTTTTCTGAACCCAATTTTATTAACTCACAAAAGTATATATTCCCCTAATCATAATATGCATTATCCAATAGCATTATATTATAACCAAAAAATTATAATATACTAAAATCCTCATAATTCCAGGATAGCTGAGGATATTTCGTTGGTCATGTTGCATTCGATCATATTCTGTTTTCTAGAACATGAGGTATTTTATATCATGAGGCATTTTCATTTATTCATATGAAATCTTGATTTATGAAATATAAATACCTATATTTTTGTGTATTATAAAACTATTGATATCCATGGAAATAATAACTTTTGTCTTATAAATAATATTTATTTATTATTAATAATTCATTATTGGATGAAAATTTACCTCTACCTCTAGTAATAAACTTCAATATCTATGAATAAATCGTAAAATAATAATTGATATGTATTATTTTTTAACTAATATTTATATTTATTTTTAAAACTTAAATAAACCCATTATTTAGGACAAATGAATATTCATTACGTCATATTTGAATAAACTTCATTCAATATATGAATAAACTGTTCTCGCAGTGATACATTTGTTCACAAATATTTAGCAGTTCGTATAACTTATTACATTCCTGAAACAAAAAATATCTGCCTGTGATAAATATTCAAACATTATGCCTTGTTGAAATTAGCTGTAGAATTTTTCCCACTTATCGTTTTTTCTGCAACCATTACCATTACCATTTTTTTTGGCCGTCGAAATTTTCTATGTGATAAGTTGCCTAAAAGTATTCATTGAATTGCGATCCATAACAGTACCGGTAACTATCAAAGTTTCGTTACTTCAAAAAGTATTTATGCCCGTTTCACACCGATCCGATACGAATACAATCGCTGGGTGCCATTACATCCAATGATTCGAGCATGTTTTCAGTGGGTTTCGTGGCGAAATGTACGCTTAAGCCATCATAGTATGGAAATGTGGTGCATAAAATCCAGAGCAAGGCCTGGCCTACGGCTGGGGCTGATTTGCATAGCTCAGCTGTGGAGAACAATCGATGTTGGGGATGTTGCCACGTTAGCAAGCCGTAACGGAACTACGCAACAGCACTGACGATTACTTGCCGACGGCTGGGAGTTCATTCGATTCATTCAGAAAACCAAGAATCCAGAAAATTCCGTTAATACGGGGTTACAAGAGTAGGAAAAGTAGAAATTATGGAATCACATACGATCTAATCGTATAGGAATACCTAAATATATTTGATTGTAACTCCATAATACTTAATCGAAATATCAATTGAAAAATATTTTTCTCTATTTCAGTATCGTAATGAGTTCATTCCAGCATTAAAAATAGCGCTGGAATGAACTCATTCCCGCATTGTTTCTAGTTATATTTTTCGTTTTGTGGTAGTCAGCACTGACATTCGATTCTATCAAATTTCAACACACGTCAATTATTGCCAATATAAGATAATCTGTATAAGGGGAAATAATTGTTGAGAGGAAAGGTTTTATTTTCATAAAAAAATAAAGTACTAGAGATTTCCTTTCTGCTAATTTTGAATCATTCATGATATTAGGAAACTGTTAAATCTGATCTCCATGCTCTACGTAGAATTCAATTTCCATGATCTGTCAACTTTCGTAACAGGCACACCAACTGCCAAGATACAATACAAAAGTCACTAGGATGTTTAATCCTAATTTTTCATTAAATTTCAAGAGTATTTTACAAAACTTGCCTGAAATAGAGAAAATATCGTCTAATACTCGTTGCAGAAGGCAATTCCAACACTCATGCGTTCGAAAACTCGCTCCTTCGTCGCTCGTTTTCGAATTTCGCATGCGTGTTTAAATATCAGCCCATTCTGCAACTTATTTTAGAATGAACTATTCTCTATTTCAGTATCGTAAATTGTTCATTACAGCTCTAAAAACTGTGCTGTAATGAACGCATTCCCACATTGTTTCTAGTTATATTTTTGGTTTTGTGGTAGTCAGCACTGACATTCGATCCTATCAAATTTCAACACACGTCAATTGCCAATACAATATAAACTGGATATAGTGAAAAAATTGTTGATAGGAAAAGTTTTATTTTCATTAAAAAATAAGGTAGGTACCTATACTACAGATTTCCTTCTTGCTAATTTTGAATCATTCATGCTATTAGGAAACTGTTTTATATCTGATCTCCATGCCCTACTCTCAATTCAAATTCCGTATCTGTCAACATTGGTTACAGTCACAGCAACTGCTAGGAACCAATATAAAAGTTACTAGGATGTATGATTCGAATTTTTCATTAAATTCAAACAGTATTTTACAGAACTTGCCTGAAATAGAGAAAATATCGTCCAATACTCGCTCCTTCGTCGCTCGTTTTCGAATTTCGCATTCGTGTTCGAATAGGAGCCCATTCTGCAACTTGTTTTAGAATATATTTTTAACCCTTTCAGTCATTCTGTCCATTACAATGGACATGAATATCTCATGTTACTTATTAGCCAAAGTCCGATAAATATTGCATGAATCAAAGTGTCCCTGATTGGGGACATCCATAAAGAATCCACTGCTGAATCTTTCACTTACTTTCTGAATTACAGAGTGCGCAAGGAACTATTAGCATTGTGCTGAGAACCTCATTTTAGTGCCTGATTTTCATATGAATTGTAAGTAGAAATGTTGTTCTTATTGCCATGTTGTATGTTTGTTTTCGAATTTTTGTTTCCAAGGTGCTCATATGATCTACTTAATTACAAAGTCCATTGAAATGGGCAATGTAACCGTAGGGATGATGACACATGGAGTTGACCGCCCCTTGGTAAATGCTTGGTTGGAATAGAAACGAAAAACTTGGTAATTCAATTAACGAAAGTTTACATTATAGGATTTTCGTCAGAATATAGGTAAGGATATCTAATTCTTCACAACCCTAAAAAGAGGTAGACCGAGTGTGGATGGTGGTAGGTACGGCTTCTAAAAACAGTGAATGCCGAATGTAGGCCAGTCACTGAGAAGATGTATGATAATTATGAACATTTTACTTTGATCTAAACATCTAAACAAGGAGAGCACACAGTGCAAAATGGGTCAATGTTAAGGTAAATCCCGAGTGTTTTTGCATTTTGCAAGAAATGTAATATTCACCTATGTTGTGTCAAAAACTGGTTTCTTGATTTTCACACTGAAAAATAAAATCAATTGTATACATGTTGTTCCGAACGGAGTGCTTATGAATTTTCCAAAATGTCTGTGATTTTCGAATTTTTGGCTGAAAATGGTCTTAAAGGATTTGATTCGACTCACTGATAAATAATCCGTGGTCGAAATTGATTCTGTCCGGCCGTCCTGTCGGCCGTCTGTTAACACGATAACTCTCGAACAGAACGAGCTAGATAGTTGAAATTTTCAGAGTAGGTTTGAGACATGAATTTCTCGGTTAAGATCGTTACTGGGGAAAATCGGACAGATGGTTTCGGAGTAAAAAAAAAAAAATTTTTACACTACAAATTTCGAATTAAATTTTTTTTAGGATGCATTTTCATCATATGAATGAAGCTAATAATTTTGGAGATATGATTTTTCAAAATTTCAATAATACATCGTACTTCTATGTTTTAACAGAATGCGAATTCTATCTGTCTGTGTTCTATCTGTTGGCGGTAGCTGTCGTTTGGTCCAGTTTGAAAGATAAACGTCATTAACTGAAAGTGTATTTCTGGACAGTTTGGTTGATGTAAGCATGTAAACAATTTCGCTAAGTTCATAAGCAGAATTTTTGGTTATTGAGTCGAAAATGAATGACGCATGGAAGTTGAGCATAATTTAGGAGTCATTCTCTAATTATGGAAAATTTAGAACGGGATTTCCAACTAATGTACAGCTAGTTATTCCTCAGAAACACTATTTAAGATTTCCTACATAAGTATTCTGGTATGAGTTCTCTCTGGACTGATTACATTAGATTTGTTTCATAAATAAAACATTTACTCAATTTTTCAGAATGACTCCTGATAGTTTTGATACACCTGTAGCCAAAATTGGACCGTCATATAAAGATAAGATGTAAAGGGATTTCTTTCATGATGTAGCTCTATCATAATAATCCATAGATATTTGATATCATTCCCAATTCTGGGAAACCAATACTTTCGGAGATATGATTTGTCAAATATTGAACAAGAGCGCCAAAGCTTCTGTCCACAGGGCTTTCCCCCTTTTCTTCATTACAATAGCTACCTGACTCACAGTACATTATTCATTAAGATGAACACTTTGTATATACTGTCAAAGTTCGCATATCAAAAAAATTTTATCACCAAATATCATAGAAAAATCAGAGGAACTATTTTCCAATTTTGTGATTTTTCCTACTGCTAGCAGGGTAATTTGAATGACTGAAAGGGTTCACTAATTTAAAATAATACAATACTCCTTGAAAATGGCTGCAAAATTGAAGCCGAAACGTTGACCACGGTGAAATTTGATACGCGGTCTGATCGAGAAAATTCAGAATTCAGCATTTTTGAACCTTTCGGTATTCACGGTCCAATCTTCTATCATTATTTTCATCTCACCCCCTCATACAATAAAATGTATACTACACCTATAGAGAAACTGCGTAAACACTAGTGGCGCCTCTTTCGGTAATTTCGTAAGCTTATACGTGATGTTGAACTGTCACTTAACGTAGAAATCCAAACATGTAAAATTATAATTGGGTGATTATGATTGAAAATAACGTTAAAAACAAATCCAGATCTGGTTACACAAGTTGTTGTATTGTATCATGTCATAATACTTTAATACTTATGGAAAGACTGATACAAATATAACATTTTATTCAAAACCAAATTTGTTAGAACGTCAACAAAAGTGGATGAAAGCCGTACATCGTATCAAGTAAGTGTAAATGGTAAATGTGTTGAAATCATCTTCATTACCACATTAATTTTTTACTTTTTTTAGTGCCGATGGTACCCCATGGCTATCTACAAACAACTCAAGAATATGCAGTAATCATTTCATTGGCGGAAACACTGTTCATCCACCAAAACATACGACAATTTTTCAAGCTATGTAATTATAGATTTAAAGAGCGTTAAACATCCAATGTAGATCGTTGGAAAAAAAGAACATGAGTATCTGAAGTGTCATGTGATGATAGTGAAGAAATTAATAAATGACTTATCTGAAGGTGTTCAGTTAGCTACAAGGATCAATTCAACAGTCGATAGATCGATTCCAGTGGTCTCATTTGAGCACATAAGTGATGACTTTGTTTTTTCATGTGACTTTGATCGTGAGTCAAAGAGTGTTTTGTGGACCTGACATACCAATTTCATTATCGATTTCGAGGATGTACTTCTATAAAAAATGAGAAACAACTTTTGGCCATAACCGCTGTAAAGGGAACAGTTTTTAAATTATTATTAGATGTGTAACCACTGATCAAAATCCAACAAAATATCTCTGGAAACAGATTACTAATTTTTATTTTTTATACTTAAATACAGACAGGTCTATTTTTTTATGGTACTTAATTTTTGTTATGTATATCCTACATGTAGATCTAGATTCACTAGCGCAGAAAACAAAAAAATATATTTTCTGGCCTAGTAAAAGAGAATATGAAAGAAACTATGCCACTACCATTTACCGTATATCACATTGATCTTGTGCCGTACTTTGCCGTTTTAATTATTCATATATGCTGTGTACTAGTAAACTTACAAAAACCTATTTTTAAAGTAGGAAAATAGAATTAAATGTATTTTGACAAGTTCATATCTTTATTTGATATTTTAAATGATATTAATAAATAACAATAATCAAATGGTTTAATATTAGTTTGTCTTCCACTCTTCTACATTTTCAGCATGGTTACTTCTGAATACATTTTCACCTTTTTTGTTTGACAACCTCTTTTAATAAATAAAACGTTTGAAATTTTTCAAAATTTATAATTACCATAGACAAGATATAATTCTTATAAATAATAATTAATAATTACTTTGTATGGCGATCAGTACAAAATTTTATTTCTCTCACGTAATGAATGCTAAAATTCGCCACCATGAGCGCTAGTGTCGAATCTCAAGGTCACGCAGGTTCTCTATACTCTCTTGGATAATCTCGCGCCCCACCTTCAGTGAGTCCACCCCCTCCTTTAGTATGTTCCACCTTTAGTGTGTCCCCCCTTTAGTGTGCTCGTGCCCCCCCAGTAGGGCGCGCCCCACAGGTTGCAACTCGCTGACTTAGGTACTAACAGCGAAAAACTATTCGAATATCATTAAATCATACCTATATAATCCCACCCAAAATGACGTTCATAACTCTTGGAATAGTTATCTAAAAATCCTTAATCTAAAACTTACATAAACATTGCTTTCTGAAAGAAAAACACTCTGAGTTATATCGATATGTTGAGGAAATATAGGTACCTACCCAAGTATAAATAATTCCCTCCAATTATCTACAAATAGATAGACCCGCCAACAATATAACACCGATATATCATTCACTGCACAGAACCTTGACCTAGGCCTACAGCTCTACATTACGGACGTTGGAAAAATCAGAAATTCAATGTTTATGCATCAGTTTATGAGCGAATCAGCAAATCAAATGAGCTCATGAAAATTCAATGAGAAGAGGGGAAACTAGGCTAGCTAGGTAAGTAATACCTATCAGTGTCGTCACCAAAACTCCACTGATTGGATAATGTGCCTTTATACTTTCAATATTATCAATGAATCTCATTATAAAAAAGGTTGGTTTTTCACCTTAAAATATACGAGTACCTACAGATTGGAACCATATCCGTAAATATTTGATTAAGTACCTTCTTACTTTAAAATTATGACGAGGCAACGTGTTATCTCTAGTAAGCTTCCAATTATTATTCCTACCCAAGTAATGTTCAGATAAAAATCAAAAAACTACTTATATCTTTTCCGAAACGGGATATATTCTCCTCATTACTATAGAGTTCTCCTGAATAGCACACTTACCGCCATCTATGTGAATACTCCGCAAGCGTTTGACAACCATTTTGTTCCTCACTCTATCAATAGATGCTCTGTCCAACCTTTGCACGTGGCCATTGGTTCGGAGCTTCGCTCCACCCACAGACCATCCACCCCCACTTTCATTCATCCCCACTTTTTTACTCCCACTCATTCCGATAACGAAACATCATTCCCCTACAAATGCGATCTGCAGGGATTTCTGATAGTAAGCAACGGTGGGGTTCAGGGGTAATAAACACGTCGTTATGGTAAAGCTCCTGTTAAAATTGTTAGCTGTGTTCATATATTGATTTATGCAAGAATTGAGTTTGTGGGATTGAAATAATTATAGGCGATATTCGGAATAGATAAATAAGATTTTTTATCATGTTCCAGATACCTATACAGCCCCCTTCTCAGCAGTTCACCCGAATAACGAGGATGAGGATGAGCAATCATGAAGATAGTAGTAGAGTGCCTACTTACCTATTTCACTATGGCTGTGTCAATTTGCTATAATTTAGGTATTTTATAATCTCAGAGTTGGAATACCAGATTCTGAGATGGACCTAATGATATCTAAGCCTACCTATACCTAAGATAGGTAGGTAGGCATATCTATTAGATACTATATTGTTACCTAATTACCTATTATCTTAAAATTTGCTGATTGAATAAATCATAGAAACGTCATGTTCGAAAATATTATTCACTATAAAAACATAATTCATTTCCACCAAACAAATCATATTTGAAGTAAAAACTACCCTTATTTCTGACAAACAAATATTTATTGAATTATGATGGATAGGACTTAAATAAATATTTATTTGAGCTCGGATCCTTGTTTCGAATCGATCCAACAACGATTCACTTGTCAATGTAAATGTTTCTTCAGGATTAATCAAAGTTGTTATAGGAATGTTAATATGTGTTTATAACAATAAAACATAGATCCATCTTACATTATTCTTCAAAATGGGGAGATGAATTTCCTTATAAATATTTATAATTTACAGAGAATCAGATCGTAATTTCATTGCTGTTATTTTTTCATATTGAAACTAGGTATTATTATAAAAATTAAATATGTTTTTTCGTATTATTTTCCAATAACTGCATCACCCCTAGAGTGAAAATTCTCTAAGTGAGTCACCCCAGAGACCCTTTTCAGCTTTTCACAATCCTTCGAAGTGACTTCTGTATGAACACGCACCATATAGGAATTGCTTTTAAATCTAAATTTCAGGAAGTAATTATTTTTGCCAACATAAAAAATTAAAAATTAATTTTTTCTCTTTAATAATATTTATTTATTATTGATAATTAATTTTTGATCTAGTAATAAAATTCATTATCTATTTATAAATTGTATATTAATAATCAATATAGGTATATCAATTTATTGCCAATATTTATTTATTTTTTAAACTAAAATAAGCTCATTATTTAGGACAAATAAATATTCATCACGCCATATATGATGAAGGGGCTAATTTAATATGAATAAACTTTTTTGTATAGGGTATATCTGAATAACACCGAAAAAATGTAAGAGGTGATTCTGTGCTCAAAAAGAAGGTGGGTATTAAATTTTTTTTTAAACCTCCTCCCGAAAAACTTACACCCCTCCGAAGATTAACAAAAAAAATTGTTTAAATTTTTTTTTTCCCTGTAATTTAAAAGTCTTCAGGGAAAGTCATAGAATGGGTTATGAACAAAATAAAGCAAAACTCCTAAATATACGAACTATAAAGAAATAAATTAGGTTAGAGATATTCCACCTTGGTGCTTTTTGAAAATGCATGGCATTGCAAGTTATCGAAAAAACTTGAGAGATAAAAAAGTTATATATTTTTCTTATAATTTTTTTTTGGATAAAAATTTTCCCCTCCATGAAAACATGGATGAAAAGCCCTAAATTAATTGGGCTTAGGTGTTGAGCATTTCAACTCCTTCTAAGCATATTGACCAAAAATATGTATCAAGTTTCGTGTTTTAGCTTAATATATAGGGAAAATAAAATAGAGGAACAATTTTTTTTATTAATCTTCGGAGGGGTCTAACTCTTCTGGGGGTAGGTTTAGCAAAAAATTTTATACCAAATATCCACCTTACTTTACATCACAGAATCACCCCTTAAATTTTGTTGGTGTTATTCAGATAGACCCTGTATATGAATATACTGCTCTCTAAGTGTATCTAGCAACCTACTTACCCAAGCATAATTAAATTGAATAATAGTTAGGATTATTAGTCCCTCAAATAGAGCAGTAGCAAAAATATTTTCAGAGCTTAGGGTAGGCATATACTTATAATTAAAAAATAAAATAATTAGGATTAATCGAAGTTGTTATCAGAGCATCCTCCGTATTCACAAAGCATTCAATCTCCGTTAAGTCCTTAATGAGGTCCTCAGTTAAGGATAAATTTGAATCGCAACCTCAGTTAACGTATTTAACAGGCCTGTTTCACGTTAACTGAGGTTGTGATTCAAATTTACCCTTAACTGAGGACCTCAGTTAGGACTTAACGGAGATTGAATACTTTGTGAATACTGTGGTATGAGTATGTGTTTATTAGGAATAAAACAAATCCATTTCAGATTATTCTTGAAAATGTGGGTGGTAAAATTTCTCATTGAATATCTTTAATTTCGAGAAAATCAGTTGGCTATTATTTTACATATTGAAATTTCACAAAGCCTAAATCTATTCATGATATTCTTGTTGAAAATGTTGCTTATTAACATTTTTTAGAAAAACAGTTTCGTTATTCACATGATATTGTTCATATTTTGAAATTTAAATGTGTTTTTCTCATTAGTTTCCAGCAATAGCACCACCCCTATAGTGATGATTAAATATATGAGGCACCCCAGAAACCCTCTTCACAATAGTTCAAACCGGCTCTTGTATGAAACTACATCGAGATTTTTACTTCATTCTGGGCCAATAGAGATCAAGTAAGAAGACCGCATATAAATATACAACACAATACCATTATGGTAATTGCTTCAAAATATCAATTTCATATAATTATTTTTTTTTTGTATACCTGAGTTTATATATTATATTTGTCTTTCTCGAAGAAAAATTATCATTTACTGTTTTAACTCGTTATTTAATAAAAATATAGATACAAGTAATAATGAATTTTACTTCATTTACACCTACTGAAAATTCATTTCTGAAATATAAATATATATTTGCTTATTATGAGAATATTGATATTGATTGTATATTTTTTTTTCTTATAAATAACATTTATTTATTATTAATAATTAACGTTTTTGAATGAAAATATGCATTTTTGATATTTAGTGAACTTCATTATCTATGAATCGTATGTTAATATTATTAGATATATAAGAATAGGTATATTGATTTTTCACTAATATATATTTATTTTTAAAACACAAATAAACCCGTTATTTAGGACAAATAAATATTCATTATGACATATATGAATAAGGCACCCATTCACATAAATGTGTTGATTTGATGAACACTTAATTTAAAAATTTTCACATATCTTTCAAATTATAAAAATTAATATCTCGAGAATTATGGACTTGAATGGCTTCACATGTACATTGCTAAATTCAGAATTTTATGATCTATCCATGCCAAGAAAACAAATAGAGGCATGCGATTAAAAAAATATATCTATGACGTCACTGCTTGGTAATGGAAAATAGTAGAACAATAAGAATTACGGAACAATTTTCCATAAAAAATAAATTAAGTTGACCTGTCAGGCCATTTTTCGCTATTCCTGAAAGGGGAGAAAATAAATCCATTATTCCATACTTTTGACGCTCACTGTATACAAATTATAGAGGAAATAGTTGAAATTTGTATATAAAATAATAATTTTTTTACAGTGTTTTTTGAAGTCGAATAAAAAGAATCCTCGTATATATACGTCCCTTACTGGAATTAAGATTCACTAACAGAAATTCCATCCGATCAACTTAGAGATATACGACGAAATTGGTTTTTTACGGTCACCCAATTTGCCAACCCCATTCGTTAAAAACGTCCGGCGAAAATTTACCACCGGCGGAAGACTCCACTTGGCCGTATCCCGCGTTTTGGCCGCCGTCACCCGCCCTGCGGAACAGGGGGTTCCGGTCGGCCGTGCCGGACCGGGCATCTGTCGCCGAAATGAATATTTATAGAAAACGGCCACGGCGACGGTGATTTACATGTTATCGGTGGCATCGCCTGGGAGCTCGGGGGACCCCGACGACCGCAGGTTGCGGCTCCATGGTTTTTTTCCGACGGATTCAAAGCCCGAAACCCACATTACCAACTTATATTGAGCTGCGAGAAATATGAGATAATAAGTTTTTTATACGCATTTATCATTAGTAGTTCTTAGAAAGGTAATGAAGATAGAATGATTTATTTATTTCTCTATTCCAGTATCGTAATGAGTTCATTACAGCACTAATAAAAAATTGGATCAAGCCCTGTGGACAGGAGCTTTCTGGTGCTCTAGTTCAAAGAGACAAATTATATCTCGGAAAGTATTGGTTTCTCAGAGTTGAGAATTATATCAATATATTCTTATGATAGAACTGCATCATAAAGGAAATTCAATTCAAATAATAGTTTATTTATCAAGATTAAATGAGCAATCTGAGAATGAGAACTGCACCATGGAAGAAATCAAATTAAAATAGCTGAATTGAATCTGACTCTCTCTTATAGAACAGGATGACATGTACGAGTATGAACACAGAGCATATAATAAAGCTTAGATAGAATAATTATAGCATTCTGTGAAAACATAGAAGTACGATTCGTTATTGAAATTTTGAAAAATCATATCTCCGAAAGAATAAGCTTGTTGGAGTTAAAAACAGACAAATTATATCTCCGACAGTATTGGTTTCTCAGAATTGGGAATTATATCAATGGATTCTTATTAAAGAACTTCATCTTAGCAGAAATTGAATTCAAACATCATAGAAGAATTTAAATTCAACAAGAGTTCCAAATATTATCAATCCAAAACCAATAGACGAAATCTTCCCAACAACGAACTCATCCGAGATATTCATTCCTCAATTCGATGATGAACGATAATATATCTTTCCTCAAATCCGCTCCAATACACCAATATTCCAGTTTTGTTTTTAGTGGAGATATTCTGAACTCAATATTATTAACTTACCATTGCCATTCCCATCATCATATGGATTGACCATCGGCATGAAGATATCAACCAACAAAAAGTATGATATTATATTATAATTCTCATATTTCTACGATTGATGGAATGAATGAATTAGACAACGTCATGTCTCAGGGAAATAAGTTGACATTATAACAATTCATAGAATACCCACAGAATAATTATATCATTCTGTGAAAACATAGAAATACGATTTATATTGAGATTTTGAAAAATCATATCTCCGAAAGTATTTGCTTGTTTGAGTAAAAATGATATCAATGGATTCTTATGGTAAAACTGCATATTGAAAAAAATTTAATTTGGAATTTGTTATGTAAAAAATTTTTTTTTTGTTAATCCGAAACCATCTGTCCGATTTCACCCAATAACGAAGATAGCCGAGATATTAATCTCCCAAACCTACTCTGAAAATTACAACTGTCTAGCTCATTCCGTTCGAGAGTAATCGTGCCTACGGCCGGCCGGCCGGACAGAATGAATTTCGACCACGGGTTCTTGATCAGTGAGTCGAACCAAATCGTTTAAGACCATTTTCATCGAAAAATTTGAAAATTAAAGACATTTGGGCAAATTGATAAGCACTCAGTTCCGAGGAACTAGAGCGCCAAAAAGAGTGCTGTAATGAACTCATTCCCGCATTGCTTCTAGTTATGTCACTAGGTTGTATAATCAGAATTTTTCAACAGTATTTTACAAAACTTGCCTGAAATAGAGAAAATATCGTCTAAAACCTACTCGTTGCAGAAGGCAATTGCAACACTCATGCGTTCAAATTCCGCATTCGTGTTTAAATAGGAGCCCATTCTGCAACTTTGTTTTAGAATATACTATTATTAATTTAAAATTTAAATAAGAAGAATACTTTAGGAGGTACATTAATTTTTAAATGGTTCCTTTATGGGTTTTCTCTCCCAAACTCTGAAAAATATCTGTGAATGAAAAAAAATATTGTGTGAATTGCTTCTGCGTTAGAAACACAAGATATTTTTCAGAAGTAATGTATAGAACAATGTTGCCTAACAAACAATAATGAAACAATATCAACGATAAAATAACTATTTCGTAACGTTTCGGAGACTAGATCAGACTCCTTCGTTAGACACCAAGCGAAAATCTTCAGAATTATTTTTGTTGATCATTATACTGATATTCGAAAATAGTCACATTGATAGTCTTTGAAAATCATAGCAACATAGTTTCAATTTGCATAGAAATTTCCAAGTTCCAACTCCTTTTTCCACAAATTAAACCAAATACTATGGTCAATTTGCAAAATGGCATTCTCTGTTAAACAAAATACAATCTGACCCCTGATGTTTCTTTTTAATGTAATCAGACTCTGTCATCAGAAACTTTGTTTTACTCCAATCCATCATGTGATTGTTCTGCTATTAATGATTTCTGTACATCTCTATTTCTTCAGTTGTTACTTATGTTTCGACTTTCTTACTTCTAGTGGTCTAGATGTTTCTCCTGTAAACGATTTACCAAAAATACAAGGAATATTATATACAAGGTTTTTGTTTTTCATTAATTGGTTTTGTCTTTGTTAATAAAGACCTAAGATCATTTTGTGCCTAGAGAACGGTTCTTATATTGAACTAAGAACCGATTCTCCTATAAACTCCAATAAAACTAGGAAAATGGCAACTTGAATCAATGTATAGACAGTTCATAAATCAAACAGAAAAGAAAAAAATCACCGAGACCACAATGGCACATTCCAAATAATCAGCAAAAAAATTGGTTCAAGCACTGACGTGAAGTCAGGAGCTTTTGCTCGTATGTTCTATTGTCCATTCTCTTCTGGCCGATAGTTTCTTCATATTATTATTGTTATTTTTTATTAAATGCTCCAGTCATGCGATGCCCACAAAGTCTTCTTGTCGGTATTTTCCAACTAACTACCGTGTTTTGATTCGATCAGATCAGTATTTTTCGAGTTATTGGGAAAATAAAATTTCATATGGCTATAACTCCGAAACTACTTGACGGATTTTGTCCATTAACGAACTCAGCCGGAGTAGACCTAATTTCAAGATATATTTTTCTTAATTTCAAATATAGTAAAGAACTGAATATGGATGTAAAGTTGTAAGAGTTCACCATAGTTTCCTCAAATACACCATTCTAATCCTTCATTTTCCAAGGTAAACGACATGGTTGTCGACAGAAACCAGTGCGTGACTCATAGAAAATAATATAATGTCTATATTCCATCGAGTTTCTGTTCCATGTTTCTATTTGAAATTCCTTTGTTTTTCTTCTGTTCACATACCTACGTGTTATTCAGTCATAAACTACATTATTCGATGTATGTGCAATACACGCAACAATATAATAAAATAACTTATTTGAAAGAGCTCAGTTACTCCATGAAAATATATAAAATGGCTATTTCTATGACTCCATCGAAATCAAAGGTAATTTTTTTCTATTTCACAAAGCCGAAGTACGATTTTACCTGAATACCTCCATTTATTTATGGCAATGAGCGCTTTACATTTTAAAGCCCTCACTACCACTACCTACTTTGATGATGGTCAACTATACAGGGTGAGTCTTTGACCACTGCATTCATTTTAACCAAAGATTCCTCTCATCAAATGAAACACTTTTTTCCTTTACCATTTTTCCAGATTCGGCTCAGGTAAAAAGTTACAAGCGTTTAAAGATTTCACAATGTGCTAATACACTCCCGCATATAAATTATCTATGATATTGTTGGCGGACGAGAATAAGGCATGGTAACGTGGTTTACAGCTTGATTCGGGATTCCAACGCTCAGGGACGGATCCATAAAAGTAGTGAAATTTCTGGAGTTTTCCATTTTAAAACATTCAATGAAGAATATCTCGAAAACGGTGCGTTTAAGGAGAAATGATGAAGAATATTATAATGTTCTAAAACGATGGAATATTCTTGAAATGACTCAAGAAAAGCTTTATATGCTTTCTTTATGCTAATTTCGTTTAGTTTTATGAATCCACGAGTCCATAACTAGAAAACCAGTAGAAGTAGAAAATAACTAATATTTGGAAAATATGTATCATAGTTATAGAAAACTTTACGCCAACATTCATTTTATTCGAAAAAAGGATGTCAAAGCTACAA
This sequence comes from Halyzia sedecimguttata, assembly GCA_937662695.2. NCBI lineage: Eukaryota > Metazoa > Arthropoda > Insecta > Coleoptera > Coccinellidae > Halyzia > Halyzia sedecimguttata. The sequence goes on along the minus strand of OW569413.2, from coordinate 97,649,725 downwards.
AATAAAAACTGATTTTTTCTCAAAATTTCAACAGCCTGTATCTTTTTAGCTAAGCTGAATTTGGAAAAATGTAAAAGGAAAAAAGTGTTTCATTTGATAAGAGCAATCTTTGGTCAAAATTAATGCAGTGGTCAAAGACACACCCTGTATATTCGATAAGGTTATTTTTTAATAGTTAATTATTTAAAAAATTGGTTCAAGCACTGACGTGAAGTCAGGAGCTTTTGCGCGTATTTTCTATTATCGATTCACCTCTATTGGACACACTTAATCGTGTTTAACATCGGTATAGACCGTTTCCTCAGCTTTTATAAGATATGAATACATTTAGTACCATTTTAAGGTGTTGAGTAATTAGAGAAGTCTAAGAGCAAGAAATTTCCAATTCTGACACATGTATTCTATCAGAATTGAAATTCATTAAATATCTAGTAAAATACGGAAAAAATACTGCATAAATCCTCTTGCCGTATTTATTCAACAGAGTATAAGATTTAAATTCCGTTTGAAATATTGGAACTCACCCTAACCTGCTTGGATCTCCAATAATGGAGATTCAATCGTGTTCAAACTTGCAATTTGGTTTTATAGTATGGTTTTGAAGGTTCTCTCAAATTTTCAGCGGTGTCGGACGAATAAATTCTGATTTATAGAATTTTTTTTAATGATTTCTTTAAATTTTCTAGTAATAGATATTCACAAAATTTTGCGTTGGCATTCTAGAACTCATTAAGTCTTTAAAGGTCTTCAGTTTTTTATCTTTGCAAAAAATTTGCGTATTGCTTCTCATACCTTTGTTTCGATTTTCTAGGCAGTAGATCCATACCAACTTGCTGTATTAGCTGCATCTGTTAGATCCTTATCAGATGAATACATTTTTAATCTTGTTTTTATGAATAATATGCAAAAAATTATTCAATAAGGATAACCACTTCCATAAGTATTCGTTTTGAGACATTGATAAACCGGATGCTATGGAAAATCGTAGACCATGGTCCATGACATGAAATACATACAGAGATCCACGGATGTCATTCGGTATTTTCGAAGGATGTCCAGTTCTCTTTAACAATTAGATAATTGTCGAACCAAAATTGCATTTATAATTATTATTTATACCATAGATGGAATAGCATAATTTCAAAAATTTAATTCAATATATCAGTAACTGCTTAATTGATCTTTAGTTGAGGGTATAATTCACAATTAACAAATAAATACAGTGCGGGAAAGTAGTTATTGAGGCACGGCTGTAGAAAATAGTATATTCCAACACAAGTTGCAGAATGGGCTGACATTCAAACACGAATGCGCATGATTATTGGAATTGCCTTCTGCAACGAGTATTAGACGATATTTTCTCTATTTCAGGCAAGTTTTGAAAATACTGTTGAAATTTAATGAAAAATTAGGATTATACATCCTTGTGACTTTTGTATTGTATCTTGGCAGTTGGCGTGACTGTTACGTTGACAGATCACGGAATTGGAATTGTACGTTGTACGTAGAGCATGGAGATCAGATTTAACAGTATCCTAATATCATGAATGATTCAAAATTAGCAAGAAAGAAATCTCTAGTACTTTATTTATTGATGAAAATAAAACCTTTCCTCCTAACAATTATTTCACCTTATCCAGATTATCTTATATTGACACTAATTGACGTGTGTTGAAATTTGATAGGATTGAATGTCACTGCTGACTACCTCAAAAAGAAAAATATATCCAGAAACAATGCGGGAATGAGTTCATTCCAGCACTGTTTTTAGTGTTGTTCTTTTGAAGCCAAGATATTGGATAAAATCAACGAAATTTACATGATCAAATAATAGGTATCAACACCTAAGTAAAATTCACGGATTCAGATGTATCTTAATCGATAGAGATATACTTGTTTTTTCTTCAAATAATGCAATTAACATACGAATAATCATTTATTTCCAATTAACTTCCCATATATTTTTTGTGTTGAGTTATGAGATGGCGAACAGAAAAGATTGATGACTCTCGTTGTCATAAATTTGCCTAAGGAATCCCGAAGGGTGGAAGACGAGGTTAGGGTGAGGGTCTCAGTTTTGTTTTGGCGAGTATCTCTATCCCTTTGTTTTATGTTGTTGGTTTGCCATCCCGACACAATGTTCATCTCTGCCAGGAGAAAGAAAAATGTGCTTTTATATTATGCTAAAATATTATACTCGCTACGAAAAAGTATTTTGAACAAATATAGAAATAATATACCGAGTGTTTCATTCAAAATTGTGCATACAGTACTGGAGAATCCTAAGCACAGTCTATTATAGTTTTGACACTTCCAATATTTTTTGTTAGAATTATGTAAATGCTATTTCAAGGCAAATAGTTTTCCGCTATTACCAGAGGTGTGCGATAGGGATGGATACTCTTTTACCCCCTATAATCTACTTCACTGTCGTAATCATCATTTCAGCGAGTTTTTTGTCGATTCTTCGTTACTTCTACGTAAATTTTATTCTTCTGTCTTAATGTGATAGTCAGTAAAATTCAAGATATTGACAGTTAAAAGTTGATAATGTTCAAATACCTAATTTCATTTTATAGCTTCTTTCACATGATTGTTGTTGATAATTCACCAAGTTGATGAAAGAATTAATTCTATACAAAGTACACATACATTTATGTGAATTGTTTGCCAAGTACTAACAAAATGTTGGAAGTTGTCAAAATGACAGACTCTGATCAAGAATCCGTGGTCGAAATTCATTCTGTCCGGCCGGTCCGGCCGGCCGTCCGGCCGTAGGCACGATAACTCTCGAACGGAATTAGCTAGAGAGTTGAAATTTTCAGAGTAGGTTTGGGGGATGAATATCTCGGCTAAGTTCGTTACTGGGCAAAATCGGACAGAAGGTTTCGGAGTAATAAAAAAAAATTTTTTTCTTACAAAACAAATTCCAAATTAAATTTTTTTAATAAGCAGTTTTATCATAAGAATCCATTCATATCATTTTTAACTCTAACAAGCTGATACTTTCGGAGATATGATTTTTCTAAATTTCAATGTAAATCGTATATCACAGATTGATATAATTATTCTATGTATATTCTATGTATGAATTGGCATAAAGTCAACTTGACAGAAGGGAATATTGTAACTTCAAGAATATTGGGGTTGAAATACTCGTATTTTAGCGATGCAACGGGGACCTCACCCGAAAATGTTTGAAAATATTACGTAAATATTGAAAGCATAATTCTGTAGTTCGAGAGAGAGGAGAAAATTTTGTGAACGTAGATCAGGAAATTTCTGATCGATTACAAGGTAATTTATTATTTTATACATGTTTTATGGAATACCTACTATTTGTAGGTACTTTAAACCTGTTTTGGGCAATTGTCATACGAAACTTGTTTTTTTGGCGCTCTAGTTCCTAGGAACAGATTGCTTATCAATTTGCCCAAGTGTCTGTAATTTTGGAATTTTTGGCTGAAAATGGTCTCAAATGATTTGGTTCGACTCACTGATCAAGAATCCGAGTGCGAAATCGATTCTGTCCGGCCGGCCGACCGGCCGTAGGCACGATAACTCTCGAACGAAAGGAGTTAGCGGATTGAAAATTGCAAGGTGGTTTTGGAGCGTAAATATCTCGGACAAGTTCGTTAATGGGCGAAAACCATCAAGGGGTTTCGGAGTTATGGCCGATTTTAGTAAAAATATTTTTTATGAATATTTCCGAAACCGATCACTCGATCTATCTGAAATTTAGCACCAAATTGTAGAATCATGACCTTTATACGCATGTGAAGTTTTGTATTGACCAGATTACCGCAAAGTGTCAAAAAAAAATTTGAAAATGTGGTGCGGTTATCATTCTCATGATTGCTCATTTAATCTTGATAAATAAACTATTATTTGAATTGAATTTCCTTTTTGATTCAGTTCTATCATATGAATACATTGATATACATTGATTCCTGAGAAACCAATACCAGATATAATTTGTCTGTTTGAACTAGAGCGCCAGAAAGCTCCTGTCCACAGGGCTTGAACCCATTTTTTATATTCAAAATAAAACACCCTCTATCTCGGTCCCTGTCACTGCAGGGCACCGGTCCAACAATGGGAGCTGAATAGCCGTATAGCTCTTTGGAGAAATACTTCAGAACTTGCACAGTCAATAATATTCGTGGATTTCTCACCAGCCTATACCATGGAGCTCCTGCAGCTACCACGAACTGAGCTTCTGGTACTGGTGATACTGGTACTAGGGTAATAGAACAAAAGATCATATCGGTCACCTCGAAGAGGAAGAAACTTACAAATTTCTTGGAATAAAACAAAGAGGCCTGCTGGAGACAACCCAAATCGAGGATCTTTAACAGCTAGCTACAACAAGAAGATCTGAGATATATGGAAATCAAAGCTGTCCGGGTAAAATATAGTGTCTGCTACGAACAGCTTGGCAGTCATCTACTATTTCGGGATAGTTAACTGGACAGGGAATGAAATTCTCGAACTAGACAGAAACAATCGTAAGGTGATGAACATGAACCTTAGCCTACATCCCAACTGCTCGATACAAAGAGTATACTTTCCACGAACTCAGGGAGACAGAGGCTTGCAAAGTTTGAAATACCAACACCATTAACAAACGTTGGAAATGGCAATAAAGATATAGAGAAGTGAAGACCAGCTTCTGAAATTGGTGGCTCATCATGAAATTAGGAACCAAGGAACTTTCCTATTTAGGACTGGTCAGACAGCTTTGGAGTAGCTCAGTATAACTGGCATATCCATCGATCAAGAGCTAGCAGGAACACCTATCACGCCAACAGACCAAAGAGGAATTGGCAGATGGATAAGACAGATCTGAAGACACTACTCGAAGATTACATGATTAAACACTTGCACTCCATATCTGTTTGAAAAGTTTGAAAGATCAGGGACTGTCTGAAGAATTATCCTTCGCCTTTTTGGAGTCAGCTGGGCTCAAGTCAGAAACGGAGGGATTTAGTATTGCTTGTCAAGATGAGGTGATAAATACAAGATGGCATAAAAATATCTACATGAAATTGGACATCCCAACAACGTGCAGATCATGCCACTGCCAGCAGGAGAGTGCTTTGCGTATTCTGTCTGCTTGCAGAGTCCATGTGGAAAGACATAATGTGACACTTCCATCTACTTCCATCTGAAAGAGGTTTATCGTACACTACAAAAGTAACTACACTCTTGTGCACTACAGTTATTGTCGTCTGAGATATGTTTCGGAATAGTATATTTTAAAACAAGTTGCAGAATGGGCTGATATTTAAACACGGATGCGAAATTCGAAAACGAGCGACGAAGGAGCGAGTTTTCGTACGCATGAGTGTTGGAATTGCCTTCTGCAACGAGTATTAGACGATATTTTCTCTATTTCAGGCAATTTTTGTAAAATACTGTTGAAATTTAATGAAAAATGAGGATTATACATCCTAGTGACTTTCGTATTGTATCTTGGCAGTTGGTGTGAATGTTACGAAAGTTGACAGATCATGGAATTTGAATTGTACGTAGAGCATGGAGATCAGATTGAACAGTTTCCTAATATCATGAATGATTCAAAATTAGCAAGAAGGAAATCTCTAGTACCTTATTTTTTTATGAAAATAAAACCTTTCCTCTCAACAATTATTTCACCTTATCCAGATTATCTTATATTGACAATAATTGACGTGTGTTGAAATTTGATAGGTTCGAATGTCAGTGCTGACTACCACAAAACGAAAAATATAACTAGAAACAATGCGGGAATGAGTTCATTACAGCACAGTTTTTAGAGCTGTAATGAACAATTTACGATACTGAAATAGAGAATAGTACATTCTAAAATAAGTTGCAGAATGGGCTGATATTTAAACACGCATGCGAAATTCGAAAACCAGCACTGTTTTTAGTGATGGAATTAACTCATTACGATACTGAAATAGAGAAACAAAGTTTCCATCTTTAAATACGAAGCGTTACTGTAACGCTTAGTCTTTGAAGATGGAAACTTTGTTTCCGAAACATATGTCAGACGACAAAAACTGAAGTGGACAAGAGTGTTGGGATTATGATATTCCTTGAAAATTTCTACAAAGCTAAAATATTTTCGAAGCCCAAGCACTTCCGGTTATACAGGGAGTGAAAATAAATTTGATGAAAAAAATTTTTCGTCAAGTTTTTCATTCCTGGTATGATCAAGTATTCAATGCTGAATACATTTCTTTTAAAACCATTGTATTTATTCAAATAGTTATGACCAATGTTTTTCACAATTTTCGACACAAAATGTTAAACACCCTGTGATGATATTTCTGAAATTCAAAAGATGCATGACCTTTTCACATTCTTCCTCTTCGATGTTGTAAAAACGGTTTAAGTTCAGGATGTTTGAAATAAGAACAATGAACATAATATCTACTGACTGAGCTTATTTGACTTTTTTCCGGTTTTTTTCGATATTTTGAAAACTATTTGAATAAGTACAATGGTTTTAACAGAAATGTATTCAGAATTGAATACTTTATCATACCAGGAATGCACAACTTGACGAAAAATTTTTTTCAACAAATTTTATTTCACTCCCTGTATAACCGGAAGTGCTTGGGCTTCGAAAATATTTTAGCTTTGTAGAAAATTTCAAGCAATATCAAAATCCCAATTTTCAGATTTCAAATATGTCCAGTTCTCCAGAAACGTCTAATAGGCACTCGAACTTGGGACACCCTGTATACAGAGTTTTAATATTTTCCACAAGAACAAACAGTATTTCCAAGACCTGAAAATTTCCAACAACACTCGCAGAATGAATGATAATTTTTTTCCCATTAACAAATACTCAATGACTGAGGAAAGCACGTTTTATAGGAGTGTGAAATTGTTTAACTGCTTACCAAGAGTTAGCAGAAATATGAATGACATAAAAAATTTCAAAAAATTAATTTTTTCGATCACTGTTAAATGTGAACCCAGTATAAGCCTATAATAGATCTTTTCTCTGAGGCGGACAAAATAAAATATCAACTTGTTTATACATTTTATTCAGTTTCTCATTCATCTCTGCTATTTAATATCTCACATTATTCTGTACTGGAAATAGTAGGTTTGTGGCTTGAGGATTGGGCAAATCAAACGAATCCCTTATGAATTGTGGACGTTCACTAACAATTGAATGTGTTTTTATGCTGTATATTTTATACTAGCTGCCCGCCCTGGCTTCGCACGGTTGAAATGCTGATACTAAATATACTACAGAATTTCTTTATATACAACGTTCACAGCATTTTTGTCGTTAGACAATACAAACATGTTTTCTTTAGAGGTTACTCTTGAAAGAGCGACATATAATTGGCCATGTGAAGAACACTCAACGCTCAAATATAAGCCTGTAGCGTTGAAAGTTGGACCCTGCGATTTATTAATGGTCATTGCAAAATATATCTTTACCGGAAATTGTAGGCGTTTAAATTGGATCAGTAAATCCGATGGTATCAGAGGAATTCGGGGAATCAATACATCTATCCTGGCTGAGGCGAGCCTCACGCTCTACAGATGATTCTCTGGCTCTCTGTACTCGATTTCTATCCCTATCCTGGCTGTGCCTGCCCCCTGGTCGGTAATACGGCAATCGCTATGTCCCTGCATTTTAAATCTGCAATTTCTTCGAAAATATTCATTTAAATTACATGCTGTAAAGGGCCATATTGATCAATATTAAATGCACAATGCATTTAAGGTACTTAATTGGATAAGGATCAATGCTGTATTGCTTTAAATCGCTTCGTAGTCAAGCCATTATTTCTCGTAGAATGTAAAGGATAAAAAATGGTTATTGTGGGTTATCCTTAAGAGATAGACATATACCATCGCGGACTTTTTTGTAGAACTTTTTAAGGTGTACCATACTGTACTACATTATTTTGATCTGTCTCGTTGGGTTGAGCCAGCGTTTGCAATGTAAGTGCAAAAAAATGTGTTTATTTACGACATCACATTAGAAACCTCTAAAATTATCAGTGTTTCTCTAACACATTGTGCATGTATTATACATATAAACCTTCCTATTGAATCACTCTATCTATTAAAAAAACCGCATCAAAATCCTTCACGTAGTTTTAAAGATCTAAGCATACATAGGAACAGACAGACAGCGGAAAGCAACTTTGTTTTATACTATGTAAGGATTATTGAAAGATACTTTTTTGCATCAATGTATTCCTGATAATGTATATGTCAAATTCGATATTTATACACAATTAAATGTTTTAGTCTTGAAGAAGATCCGAACCTGCATCGAAACGTCGACAATTCAGGGATTCCTTTGATTTTCCCAGTCCTCAAGCCACAAACTCACTATTTCCATTTAACTGAAGGACACGAAGAAGATAATTATGGCATTATTCTGTACTGTATTACCTACTTATAATACTTTGTGAGGTCGTTTGGTGTCCATCAATATTACAATTCTGAATTTCACACATTGCTCGATTCCAAATCTAGGCATTTACTAATGAAGTTGAAGACACTTCGTGTGTAGGAATATTTCTTGTAAGGATAATGTTTGACATGATTTGTATCTTCATAACATTGAATGGAAACATCGACTCCAATGGACTTCCTTTTATTTATGAAAAATTCCACGTCCTGAAAATAGGTTATTTATATTCCAAATTGATTTCAATTGCAGAAGACCTATCATAACAATCAAAAACAATTCTCCAGATGACGAATTAAGAGCATTTGTGCTCATCTCTCATACCACTTTCATAAGTAATCATTAAAGGAAACTGTGGGAGGTATACTCATTATTAAAAGGTTTTTTTCTGGGTTTTCTCTCCCAAACTCTGAAAAATATCTATAAAATAAAAATTAATTATTTTATGATTTGCTTCTACGTAAGAAACACAAGATATTTGTCAGAAGCAATCAATTCATAAATACATGTATCATGAATTTAGATAGAAGCGCAAATAATCAAGAACAACAAAATAATCAACAAGTACAACAGAATAATCAACAAGAACAGCAACCCAATTTGTTGAATGTGATCCCTTATGTTCGTGGCCTTTCTGAAAAAATTAGAAGAATCGGTTCTAATTTCAAAATAAGAACCGTCTTCAAAACACAAAATGATCTTAGGTCTTTATTAACGAGAACAAAACCCATAAATGAAAAACAAAAATCAAAAAACTGTGTATATAATATTCCTTGTATTTGTGGTAAATCATACACAGGAGAAACATCAAGACCACTAGAAGTAAGAAAGTCAGAGCATAAGAATAACTTGAGAAATAGAGACATACAGAAATCAAAAATAGCAGAACATGTATGTACAATCCAAGGAGATCACATTATGGATTGGAATAATACAAAGATTCTAATGACAGAACCGGATTATATGAAAAGGAAACTTAAGGAGTCAACTTGTATTTTATTGAACAGAGAATGCAATTTTGCAAATTGCTCAATTGGTATTGACCATATTTGGCTAAATTTATTGAAAAAGGAGTTGGAACTTGGAAATTTCTATGCGAAGTAAAACTATGTTAGCTATGATTTTTAAATACTGTCAATGTGACAATTCTTGAATTTCGCAAAATAACTATCAACAAAATAATTCTAAAGATTTTCATTAAATTCTGACGAAGGAGTCTGATATAGACTCCGAAACGTTACGATATAGTTGTTTCTTCGTTGATGTTGTTTCGTTGTTGTTTGTTAGGCAACATTGTTCAATTGATTGCTTCTGACAAATATCTTGTGTTTCTTACGCAGAAGCAAATCACAAAATATTTAATTTTTATTTTAATGATATTTTTCAGAGTTTGGGAGAGAAAACCTAGAAAAAAACCTTTTAATAACCACTTTCATAACCATAATGAGATTAAACAAAGTATGTACAGTTAATTAAGGCCTTACTAATACCTATCCAAATAAATATTTCATACCTTATATGGTATTACTGTGTCACCCTTTGAGTAGATGAAATGTTGGGGACATCTATTGGATTCTTCTAGAAGATATTCCATTGGCTTGAATTCAAGTACCTTCATTCTGAATATATCTCTTTGTATGCACTGAAAACAAAATGCTTAACACATATTCGAATACATCTCATCATTTACCTCAACTGTCCATATGCTAGCAAAAATAATCATCAAGAATACAGTTAACGGCAAGTTCAAGAATATATTCTGACTAACAACTGGCCTTAGTCCTCTGAAAGCAGTCGTATATGTCCTCCTACAAGGCGTGGAGTCAAAGATTACTCCATTGATCTGTTTAGAAGATACATAGGCTGAGTATTCAATTCAACATGGATTATTGTTAATTTTCAGGATTTTCAGTCTGACTGGTAACATGAGTCCCATTTTTAAATTAAAATAGAGTGAATCAAATTTTCTTTATGGATAAAGTATGAATACTTGTGAGACTACATAAAAGTTACAGAAGCACTGCTGTTGCATCAGTTTGGAGCATCAGACTAAGAGTTAATAGAAAAGGCTAAAAGCTAAAACATGTACTCTATGTGGATTAGGTATAAACACTTGTGATAATAAATACCTATTCAATAATCTGTGACGCGAATCTAAGCTGTAAGGATACATTAAAGTCACAAAAGCACTGCCTTAGCAAATATTGCATTTCTAACTCGTAATATGATTCCCAACATTAAAATCAATAGAGAGCGAATGACATTTCAATTATGTGGATAAGGTTTAACATTTGTGGTTGTGATTTTGTTATACAGGGTGAGTCTTTGACCACTGCATTGATTTTAACCAAAGATTCCTCTCATCAAATGAAACACTTTTTTCATTTAACATTTTTCCAAATTCAGCTCAGGTAAATAGATACAGGCTGTTGAAATTTAAAAAAAAAATCAGTTTTTATTTTGTAGCTTTGACATCCTTCTTTCGAATAAAATGAATGTTGGCATAAAGTTTCCTATAACTATGATACATATTTTCCAAATATTAGTTATTTTCTACTTCTACTGGTTTTCTAGTTATGGACTCGTGGATTCATAAAACTAAACGAAATGCCCCACTTACCCTGAAAATTTCAAGTCGCTATACCTTTTCATTGTCATGTTATCGTGGCAACGGAAGGCCGGCAGGCCGGACAGAGTGAATTTTGACCTCGGATTTTTCATCAGGGAGTCGAATCCAATCGTTTGAGACCATTTTCGGCGTAAAATTCGAAAATTACAGACATGTGAGTTTATAGGTGTATTCCTCTACTCTTATTTGAATAAATAATAAAAAAAAAAAAAAATTTGATAAAATGAAAACGCGATGTTCCCCAGAACATACGCGCAAAAATGAATTACGTCATCGGTAAAATTTTTATACCATAAGGTGGTTAATCAAAAAGTAAAATTGACCTGTCAGAGCGTATTGCTTGAAAAGATTCAAAAACGCAGTTATGAATTTTGTTCCTTGTTCATCCACACACTGTATGAATCCACACTATGAGTCTACATGAAAGTTACGGAAACACTGCTGTAGCATCACTTTGGAGTACCAAACAAAAAATAATAGAAACGGCCAAAAGTAAACACACAACTCTATGTGGATTAGTTATAAACAGTTGTGATAATACATATTCACCAGCTTACTGTATGAATCTACACAAAAATCAGATTTATTGATTGAAATAGCGTAAGAATTTCTCTTTCAAGAATATCCAGTTTTGTGCTAGTATGGATGGATACCACTGGCAAAGCAACAAAAAAATTCCCTTGCACATTATACAACTTAATAAAGCATTTTCTGACTATAGTTCTAAAATCCAACTCCCTTCATTTTACAATTCTCTATCGTACCCTTAATTTTCCCCATTGAAAACTGGACCATCCTTTACACTTCAAAACTTATATGACAGCTTCCTTACGAGTATTGGTTTTCTGCTGGATTCCACTGCTTCAACAAAATGTTGGTATAGATAGGATCCACCATTCGAGAAACAATGTATAATAATAGGTCTATCTTTGAGGTTGAGCTCCTCGATGACTCGCACCATTTTTTCTGATATCGGGTTGATATGATTCTTCAAAAAGAAAGTCGATACCGCAGAAGCTATGAATCTTATCGTCATCAATCTGAAAACGTAAACAAACTTGATAGATTATTTATATTTCTCAATAACAAAATATAATATCAAACAATAGAACATACGCGCAAAAGCCTGACTTCACGTCAGTGCTTGAACCAATTTTTTTTTATTTTCTAGGGTTACGGTTCTCACAAAATTTCACACACGTCTTTATGTCGATTTTCTACAACTAGTTACCAAGCTTCAATTCGATCGAGTCTATATTTTCTGAGTTATCACTAGTAATATCACAAATGATTGAATTTTCGCGATAAGTCTGTTAACTTATTTCTTAACCAAACTGAGTTGCTTGAAAATACCACGAGTTCGAAGAACGAGTGGTGTTTTCTCTAAGCAACGCAGTTGAGTTAATAAATAAAAGACTGACTTATGAGATAAATTCAGTCACGAGTGATATTTCATTAGACTATTTCACGAACAAAATTTCTCTTGTTGACGTCTATAATCAGTTGTCAAACAGTCCGTATCCATGGTTGAGTCGTTGAAAAGACCAAAGTTGTAAGACCAATCATAATTCAAAGACAGTTGGTGCTTTCGCGATAATACGAGCTGTCTTTGGACTGTGGTTGGTCAGATTTTGATATGAGTGAAATAGTCGAGGAAATAATATTCCAGGTGGATATAGCCCCGAAACCGTTGGACCGATTATGTCCAAAAACGAACTTCGCTCTCCCATTCGGATGCGCAACCTACCCTGGAAATTGCAAGACCCTTTCTCCTTTCCTTCGAAAGATATCGAGGTAACGGTCACCCATCCAGCTCACACAAGGCTGCTCGGATATCCAACAATATAGATCCGATCGTGTTTAAACTTAGAACTTGACAGTATAGTTTGGTTCAGACTCTTGCAAAATTCAGCGATGTCAGACGAATAGTTTCTGATATATAGAATTTTTTTCATAATTTTCAAGGATTTTTAAAAATATTTTTAGTGCTACGATCCCCATAAAATTTCGCCAGAATTTTCGCGGTGGCATTCTACAACTAATAACCATGCTTGAATTGGATCGGTTTTGTATTTTTCGAGTTATTGAGGACGTAACAACCAAAATTCAGATGGGTATAACTCCAAAACCGATTGGCGGATTATGCCTATAATTGAAATAAAATGTTATATTCAGATGCACCACCTAACCTGAAATTTTCAAGTCGCTATATCTTTCCGTTGTCAGGTTAACGTAATATAAACAATATTTTTTAATAATTTTTCTTTTATTTCCTAGTCATACGATTCTCACAAAATTTCACAAATGTCCTCAGGTTTGTATTCTACAACTACTCGCCAACCACTATTAATTTTTGTCAAGTACCGTCTGACTAGATCTCCGGCTCATTCTATTCACTAACTTGAAGCACTCGTAATTCAATTCAAATTGGTCAACGTGAACAAGCTCGCCAAAAAGTACTGACTTCACGTCAGTCCACTTTTTTATCAGACTAGTAAAATGAACTCTTCTCTCAGAACACTGGCAATTTGAGAGACAACATTCAGACGCTTTCACAGGATATAATAAGAACCAAATAAACAATTATTAACTATTATAGTATTATATGTTACATTTTTTGCGCAACCTACCCTGAAAATTGCGAGTCACTATCTCCTTCCGTTCGAAAGTTATCGAGGCAACTGCTACTGAACTCACACAAGGCTACTCGGATCTTATCGTTCAATATAGGTAGATGCGATCGTGTTCAAACTTGGAACTTGACAGTAGAGTTAGGCTTTCAAGGCTCTCGCAAAATACGACGTCGGACGAATAGTTGCGGCTATATTTAATTTTTTTCAATGATTTTCGAAGATTTTTGTAAAATTTTTAGTGATACGAAATTTCGCAAGAATTTTTGCGTTGGCATTCTACAACTAATAACCGTATTTGAATTGGATTGGTTTCGCATTTTTCGAGTTAACTAGGAAATAATAACCAAATTTCAGATGGGTATAACTCCAAAATCGTTTGGCCGATTATGCCCATAAACAAACTCAAATGTTGCATTCAGATTCACAACCAAACCTGAAAATTTCAAGTCGCTATCTCTTTGGGTTCTCAGGTTATCGTGACATAAATAATATTTTTTGTTTAATTTTCTAGTGATACGATTCTCACAAAATTTCTTAAACGTCATTAGGTTTGTATTCTACAACCACTTACCAAGTTTCAATTCGATCTGATTTGTAATGGTTGAAAACAAAATTATTACTCGGAAACCATTGGGCCATTATGCCCATTAACGAACTTTGGGATGCGCTACTTACTCTGAACATTTCAAGTCGCTATGTCGTTCCGTTCTCAAGTTATCATGACTACGGTGATGTTCCCCAGAAGGTACGCGCAAAAAGTTGGAAAGCTCTTTGGACAGGGGCTTTGTCGCTCTTGTCAGAGTACTAGCGAGTAATTATTCAAACTTTGACTGCATCATACATATTGAAAAATCATATCTCGAAAAGTATTACTTTGTTAGAGTTGAGAATGATATCAGTGGAGTCTTATGATGAAACTGCATCTTAAAAAAAATGAATTCGATATTTGTAATGTTAAAAATTTTTTTTTTCGTTAATCATAAACCACCGATTTTGCCCAGTAACAAACTGAACGGAGATATTTATATTCAAAACCAACTCTGAAAATTTCAACTGTCTAGCTCATTCCGTTCAAGAGTTATCAAAAAGTTCCAAAAAGGCCCCAAATTATTGTGTGCCCAAGGGCCCCAGCATAGTTTAAGACGGCCTTGTGAATGCCTACCAATTACAGGTAAAATATATGCTGTCAAACAGCTCACTCACCCCTTAGCTTCATAAATTTTTGAGTATATACTAAGATATTTATCGGAAGATCCTGCCCAACCGAATAAAATGACAACAGGCCTCTTTTTCTCTTCCAACGTGAAATTAAACTCAGAATCTTCGGTATTCTTGCTGTAATCGGCCTCAGGATCCGGTACTGTAATAGTGTAGTCGAGCCCAGGGGGTGTAAAATCACACATTTTATTCAGGAAAACATTAATGCAGAACGATAGATTTTAATCTGGTCGATCGATATGACGAGCGGTGGAATGAAAATGAGTTTAAATATAGCTCTAATTTCAACTCGTTTATTATTTTCCATCAATTAAATGCGTAACTTGGTTTTTCTATGGTCGGATGGAATGAAATAGTTTTTTAAAGTTGTTTTATTTTTCAGGAAATATAATCGTAATTGCTTGGAGGTCGAGAGATGATTCAAATGATATTTGTACTCCGATTAGATATACTTACTGACAAAGAAACTGCAACACCCAGAAGGAGCTGTTTGAATTTAAATTTTTTTTTGGTGAAACAGATATAGTACAGCCAGGAGTAAATAATTGAACTTTGGAGAAAAAAGTCATGAAAGTTTTTTCATGAAAACATTTCTTGTTACTTACATATTGTTGTCATTTTTTGCAATTTTTTTAAATTTTACACCAAACCAGCTGTTCGAGGAGATCCAATGTCGATGTTTAGTTGTTGTTAAAATGCCTAAAGCACGTGTACGCGAAATTTATCGCCAACTAACTGAATTTGAAAGAGGTCGAATTATTGGTCTACGGGAGGTGGGGTTGTCATTTCGAGAAATCGCTAACCGTACGAACAGAAATCCAACTACTGTTATGAGATGTTGTCAAACGTGGCTTGATTAAGCCCAAAATCGATGAAGAGTAGACACCGGACGTCGAAGGGGCACAAATGAGGTTCAAGATCGCCGTCTAAGACTTATGGCTATTAGAGACCGATTTGCGACAACTCGATCTTTGGCTGATGAGTGGTCAGGAGAAAAAGGCCATTCTGTAACTGTCCGAACGATTTACCGCCGGATAAGGTCTTTTGGACTGCAGTATCATATACCTCATCTTGTGAGACCTCTGACGGTTGAGCATCGCCGGCAAGAATTACAGTGGTGCAGAGAACGTCAAAATTGGAATGTGGAATGGCATCAAGTCGTCTTTTCTGATGAATCCTGATTCTCCTTGGATGCACATGATGGCCGAAGAAGGGTTACACGACGTCGGGGAGGAAGACGTGAACCTCGAGAATCCAATATTTCAGCAAGATAAAGCTCGCCCTTATGTTGCCAGAGTTAGTTTAAACTTTTTTGAAGCGACCCATGTGAATCTTTTGCCATGGCTTCTCAGATCCCCCGATCTTTTGCCCATAGAGCATGTTCGGGACATGGGTAGAAGACTTGGAAATTTACTCCAGCCCCCAAGGACATTGGCGGCTCTGATACATGAACAACAGGTAGCTTGGGATAGTATCCCTCAAGAAATTAACCAGCTTATTGCATCAATGCCAATACGTGTTGAGGAGTGTATAGATAATCGCGGTGGACAAACACATTATTAACAAATTTATTAAAAAAAAATGTAAACCCTTCGTTTTTTTTCTTCAGATTTCAATAATTTACCCCTTGCTATTCCTACTATCTATGTTTTACCAAAAAAAAAATTAAAATTTAAACAGCTCCTTTTGGGTGTTACAGTTTCTGTGTCTGTCAGTATATTAAAGCAAAGTGGTGTTTTTCTTCATTTATCCACTCCTATTATCGGTGGATGAAAAACTACATATTTGAGCCTTATACTTATATACATCATATCAATAATTATGATCATTCCGTTGAGTCATATTCGCTAGGTATTTTTGTTTTCAACTCGTTGAATTATGTTCAATTTCGTTTTTCCGTTCGAGTGCAGCTGACGATTTGGAGTGGATTTCCTATGGCGGTATAGATTTTTTCAATTTAAAATTTTTTTATACCTGCATTGGTAATCAGGAGAAATAATAATAAATGGATAATTTGTTTGCAGTAAAAAAATGTATTTATATAACCTTACAGGTACGGCGTGTACAGTTCAGTATATCGCGACAGTTAGTCAGTTCCTTTCGAATTTTGTGATCATCTGTTTCAGAGACCAATATGTATTGAGCATTCGCAGTACATTGGAGACGAATGAAATTTTAGTGGATAGTATCGAAAGCAATATTCCATAGTCCTTTGGGAGGTATAAGGAATCGAGGCACGATAACTCTTGAAGGAAAGGAGAGGATTGAAATTTGCAGAGTAGGTTTGTAGCGTAAATATCTCGGACGAGTTCGTTAACGGGCAATATCTACCAAGCGGTTTCGGAGTTATGGCCCTTTTAAGTAAAAACATTTTTTATGGATATTTCCGAAACCGATCACTCGATCTATCTGAAATTTAGCATCAAATTGTAGAATAATGATTTCTATATGCATGCGAAGTTTTGTTTTGACCGGGTTGCAATAAGGTATCTAAAAAAAAATTTTTATTTTTAAATTTCGTTTCTACAATAACCATGGAACAGAAGGAGCTAGGCAGTTGAAATTTTCAGAGTAGGTTTGGGGGTAATTATCACGGTTGAGTTCGTTACAGGGCAAAATTGGCCTGATGGTTTCGGAGAAACGAAAAAACAATTTTTTTTTACAACACAAATTTCAAATTTAATTCCTTTTAAGATGCAGTTTCACCATAAAAATCCATTTATATCATTTTCAACTCTAACAAGCTTATACTTTCGGAGATATGAGTTTTCGAAATTTCAGTAATGAATCGTACTTCTGTACTTCTTATGTTTTCATAGAATGCTGTACTTAATTATTGTTTCTATGAATTATTATATGATCTATGTTTTTACATGTCATCTTATTTTGCTATGAGAGATAAATGTCAAAATTATTTCTGGTACACCTCTTGTTCTAGTGTTTTATAAGATAATTTTTGAAGCATTTTTTTCAATCGACACTTTTTTTAAATTTAATTTCTTTCATGATGCATTTCTATCATAGGAATCCTTTCATATAATTCCCAACTCCGAGAAACCAATACTTTCGGAGATATAATTTGTCTGTTTGAACAAGAGCGCCAAAAAGCTCCTATCCACAGGGTTTGAACCATTTTTGTTTGAAAGATTGGTTCCATGCTTTATCCCAACCATGTAAGAGTAATTCAGGTAAATGTCAATATATTCAGTTATGTAATTTTCAGGTCGCCACCAACGATCATGCTCTCATTCAGAATGAGGGGAAAAAATTGAGGATGACAATAATGACACCGTGAAATTACAAAGTGCTTCCCCTTCCAGTTGTGCTACCCTAATAACACCGTGGAACATAGGTTTTCCGCACGGCAACGGTGATCTGCTCCATAGATAGGAGACCAAAGGTAGATTATTTACGAGCTGATCCGGGCATTGATACATTTATAATTTGGTATTGAATAACTGCGTGGCAAGAAATGATATCAGGAAATTTGATGGAATGTTCTTCATGGGTTTTTTAATAGAAGTCATTCGATCAGAACCTTCCACGTCCTACATCTATTTTCAGTTGATTAATTGCTTCAAATATTCAACCATAAGATACATGTAGCGAAAGTTGCGCAACTCGTTCTGGAATTTTAAACGTTCACATTTCTGAAATAATTGAATAATAGGATAATTTGAAAATGTATCAGTTATGTGACAAGAATTCCTTGAATTTTTACCGCATAATTCCACGATAAAAATAAATACTTTCAATCAATTTGGTTCAAGCACTGACGTGAAGTCAGGAGCTTTTGCGCGTATGTTCTATTATCCATTCTCCTGTATTGGACACTCATAATCGAATTTACGATGGTAAATCAATTTATTTTTTCGTAATTTTTTAAAAATTTTCTAGGGGTACGGTTCTTACAAAATTTTACACACGTCTTTATGTCAATATTCTACAACTAGTTCTACAACTAGCTTCAATTCAACCGAGTCAATATTGTTCGAGTTATCGAGGAAATAATATTCCAGGTGGGTATAACTCCGAAACCGTTCGACCGATTATGCCCAAAATCGAACTAAACTCTCCCATTCGGATACGCAACACACCCTGAATTTCAATTCCCTATCTCCTTTCGTTCGAAAGTTATCTAGGTAACGGCACAAGGCTGCTCGAATCTCCAACAATATAGATCCGATCGTGATCAAACTTGAAACTTCGCAGTAGAGTTAGGTTTTGAAAGCTCTCGGAAATTTTCATCGATGTCGGAAGAATAATTTCTGATATATAGAATTTTTTTCAATGATTTTATTAAAATTTTCTAATGATACCATCGTCACGAAATTTTCCAAGAATTTTTGCGTTGGCATTCTACAACTAATAACCATGTTCGATTTAGATCAGTTTGTATTTTTAGAGTTATTGATGAAATAACTGCCAAATTTCAGATAGGTAAAACTCCAAAACTTTTTGGCAGATCATGCCTATAAACGAATTCAAATGTTGCATTCGGCTGCGCAACCTACCCTGAAAATTGCGAATCGCTTTCTCTTTCTGTTCTGAAGTTATCCTGAGATACATAATGTTTTTTCGTATACTTTTAGGATTTACTAGTGGTACAATCCCCACAAAATTTCACACACATCTTTATGTCAATATTCTACAACTAGATAACAAGTTTCAATTCGGTCGAGTCTGTATTATTTGAGTTATCGAGAAAATAATATTACAGGTGGGTATAACGCCGAAACCGTTGGGCCGATTATGCCCAATAACTGAACTTTCCCATTCGGATACACAACCAAGCCTGAAAATTTCATCTCCCTACCTCTTTTCGTTCGAAAGTTATCGAGGCAATGGTCACTCATCCAGCTACTGAACTTATTCAAGGCTGCTCGGATCTTAAAAATATACATCCGATCATATTCAAACTTGGAACTTGGCAGTAGAGTTAGGTTTTCAAGGCTTTCGGAATTTCAGTGATGTCGGACGAATAGTTTTTGATATTTAGAATTTTTTTCAATTATTTTTTTCAATTTTCTAAGCGTTACGATTCTTGCGAAATTTTGCTAGTAACCACGTTTGAATTCGATCGGTTCTGAATTTTTGCGTTATTGAGCAAATAAAAACCAAATTTCAGATGGGTATAACTCCAAAACTGTTTAGCCGATTATTCCTATTGAGGAACACAAATGTTGCGTTCAGATGCACAACCTAAAAACCCTAAAAATTGCAAGTCGCTATCTCTTTCCGTTCTCAGGTTATCGTGACGTAAATAATAGTTTTTAATAATTTTTTCAAAATGTTATAGCGACACAATTCTCTCAAAATTTTACAAACGTCTTTGTATTTGTATTCTACAACTTGCTACCAAGTTTCAATTCGATCGGATCTTTATTGGTATGACAAAATTATTACTCGGGAACGGTTGAGCCGATTATGCCCATTAACGAACTTGTCCGTCGTATTGGGATGCGCCACCTACCCTGAAAATTTCAAGTCGCTATCTTTTTCCGTTCTCAAGTTATCGGTGCAACGGCTGGCGGGACAGAATCAAATTTGACCTTGAATTCTTCATCAGGGAGTCGAACCCAGTCGTTTGAGACCATTTTCGGCAAAAAATTCAAAACTTACAGACATTTGGGCAAAATTAAAACGCGATGTTCCCCAGAACATACGCGCAAAAATGTGGAAACTGGTGTATGATCAGTGTTTTATGAATTTTGAATCAATAAGAATACGTATCTCTATAATCCAGTTGAATTTGAAATGAGTAATCATTTGCACAACTAGCACTAACGTTAGTGACGATCAGCGTTGGAGCAGATGGATATTTTTCACATATAGTTTTCAAGCATTCCGTATATGAAGATCATGTGATTTATTCGAAAACAAACATTTTGTAGGAATTTGATTTATTTGAAATACAAGATCGAACATCTATTTTCGTAATTACGATTACACCGATTTAATAGTAATTTACGTAACAAGTCCGGAAAATAGGGTTTTTTTGGACGAATAGACAAATTTCTAGGACGAGCCGTAGACGAGTCTTGGAAGTCTGTGGGTCCAAAAATAAACTATTTTCGGGCGTGTTGCGTACAATTTTTTTTGGCTTGTAGAGTCACAAATCAATGAGACGACACATTACTTTATTATACATTTTAATTCTTATTTGAATTAAACTGACAAGAACAGAAAATACTACAAATTAACAGAAACTTTCTAATTCTTATTGATATTAAAATTCGAGCAATTGCTAATATTGGAGGGATTCAATTTGTTTGAAATGCTTGGTATATTTAAATTCCTTTTGTTGAAGCCAGAACAAGAAGCTAAAGTTTCCGTTTCACATTGATTGTTTTCTTCTGATGACTTTTGAATGGTCTTGGCAATTTTAATTTTGTTTGTGAATTATCTAACAACAACGACGTGATTCTTCCCGGACTAGGCCGGGAAATGCTACTTCCTCAAAGAAACAGCGTCCGGGAAGTGGGTATTTCTCGGACGTTCACCGAAAAATTTTAATTCTTTCAGCTACCTTGAAAAATTTCATATTTCGGAAACTATGCTTAATCGACTTCGTATGAGGTGTGAATAGACAATGAAACATGCGCGTAAAAGCTCCCGACTTCAAGCCAGTACTTTTTAAGATTTTTTGGCGCTCTTGTTCCTCGGAACAGAGTGCTTATCAATTTGCCCAAATGTCTGTAATTTTCGAATTTTTGGCTGATAATGGTCTTGAACGATTTGGTAAGACTCACTGATCAAGAATCCGTTGTCGAAATTGATTCTGTCTGTCCGGCCGTTAACACGATAACTCTCGAACGGAATGAGTTAGACAGTTGAAATTATCAGAGTAGGTTTGAGGGATAAATATCTCGGTTGAGTTCGTTATCAAGCAAAATCGGTCTGATAGTTTCGGAGTAACGAAAAAAAATTTTTTTTTTACATTACAACTTTTGAAATCAAATTATTTTAAGATGCAGTTTCATCATAATAATCAATTGTTATCATTTTCAACTCTAACAAGCTAATGCTTTTGGAGATATGATGTTTGAAAGTTTCAATAATACATCGTAAGTTCTATGTATTCACAGAATGTGAACACAGAATCTGTCTGTGATCACTATTCATAAATGTCATCTTTTCTAGCTATTAGAGATTGTGAATTCATAGTTGTTATTTTCTCTTGGAAATCAAGTATTCGATTCTTGAATTTGTGAATATATACAAGGCTGTTTTGATGTAGTTTGTGGAGGCAATAGGTAAGAAGAACATAATGGAATCATCAAAAGAAATTACTGTTTGCTAACCACTGAAGTTAATATTACCTTTTACTTCCTAGTAGGGAGACATGTTCCTATATACAGTATTTTCATAATGTTGCTAGCAAAAAAATACTGAAAAATGGATCTACATGTGTGTATCAATCATTTTTTCTTGAGTTAAGGTTCATAATACAGAAAAGAATGTGTTAGTGGTATGGGCTATTAAATTTTAAATTATGACAAGACGATAGTATTTTATTAATATATTTTGATCTATCAAAATAATTTGTTCGTAATCCACTACCTACTCAAATATCAGGAATAAATGGACAATCTGCTATGATTGTCTCCAGCCTTGCTCTAGACATTTCGAGGATACTTTCCTTAGGTATTTCGAGTTGTTGTAACTATGCACCGAGTCTAAGTTGCAACAACCCATTCCACGAGGTTGAATCATTGCAGATTGCTCATTTAATCTTGATAAATAAATTTAATGACAATTTTTGAAGCATTAAGGCATTGAAGCATTGTATATTGCCCTTTTTTTACAAGATAATTTTAAACCATTTTTTTCAAACGACACTATTTTAAAATTTAATTTATTTCATGATGCATTTTTATCATAGGAATCCATTGATATAATTCCCAAATCTGAGAAACCAATACTTCCGGAGATATAATTTGTCTGTTTGAACAAGAGCGCCAAAAAGGTCCTGTCCACAGGACTTGAACCAATTTTTTTCAAATTGATATCTACACGTTGCGAATTCCCATACGATATTTAGTTCTTCGGGACCGTCTTATCCCAACTAGAACCGTCTGGAAAAACGGGACGGGAAGTATATTTGACTTGATTTGAATTGTAAATATCAAATGCACACAGCAAAGCAGAGTTGAAGGTAAGCACGGCGTGTCCCTTTAAGCCGACGCGGCTCAAGAAAGAAAGCGGAACGATGGGGCTTAGGATTATGCAGATTCGCGAAAAGTTTTCTTTTAATGCTTTGCATCTGAAGTGCTTCCGAAATTTCGCGCCATATAAAAGTGAGGTGGCACACGAATAAAATCAAATGCATTTGCGTATTTCGAGGGCGACAATAGAAGTATATTGTTATTCAGTCAGATGTCGTTTTGAAGCTTTTGTATTCCAGGAATTTACTGTATGAATTTTTTTCATTCAGGTGATTGACGAATTGTACGGGTAAATTTAATGCCTCCAATTCTGTAAGCAACTTTGTTAGGCTATTTTCTCATAAAATACAATAGACAAATGAAAACGTAACCTTCAGGAAAGAATATCAGTTGGCGTCTTGTGTGTTTTCAGTTCTATGGTGATGGTATGGTAATAATGAACCAACATCCTTCTGTTCCTCTGGATGTTCTGGAATGAGAAACCAGTTGGAAAAGCTTAATTCGCCCAAGGCTGCTTATTTCTAGGAAAAAAATGGTTCGTGCACTGACGTGAGTCAAGAGCTTTTGCGCGCATGTTCTATTGTCTACTCATCTCTATTGGACACTCTACTACGAATTTAGCATCGATAAAAACCGTTTTCTCAGCTTTTATAATATATGATATGTTGCCACGATAACTTGAGAACGGAAAGAGCTAGCGACTTGAAGATTTCAGGGTAGGTGGCGCATCTCAATACGACGAACAAGTTCGTTAATGGGCATAATCAGCCCAATACTTTCCGAGTAATAATTTTGTTTTCAACCAATATAGATCCGATCTAATTGAAACTTGGTGAATAGTTGTAGAATATAAACCTAAGCACGCTCGTGAAATTTTGTGAGAATCGTATCACTAGAAAATTATTAAAAAATTATTAAAAAATATTTTTGTTGCCACGATAACCTGAGAACGGAAAGAGATAGCGGCTTGAAGATTTCAGGTTAGGTCGTGCATTTGAATGCAACATTTGAGTTTGTTTATGAGCATAATCGGCCAAACGGTTTTAGAGTTATAGCCATCTGAAATTTGGTTGTTTTTTGTTCCTCATTAACTTGAAAAATACTAAACCGATTGAATTCAAACATGGTTATTAGTTGTAGAACGCAAAACTTCTTGCAAAATTTCGAAAGGATAGTATTTGTAGAAAATTTTTAAAAAATAATTGAAAATTGAAAAAAAAATTCAATATATCAGTACCTAACTATTCGTCTGAAATTGCTGAAATTTTGAAAGAGCCGTTAGAACCTAACTCTACTACCAAGTTTCAAGTTTTAACACGATCGGTTAAATATTGTTGGAGATTCGAGCAGCCTTGTGTGAGTTCGGTAGATGGGTCACCGTTGCCTCGATAACTTTCGAACGGTTTCCGAGTTATACCCCCTGGAATATTATTTCCTTGATATCTCAAAAAATAAATATTTGATAGAATTGAAGCTTGGTAACTAGTAGTAGAATGTCAACATAAAGACGTGTTTAAAATTTTGTAAGAACCGTACCCCTAGAAACTTTGAAAAAAATGACGGAAAAAATTTAAAGACCCGTACCCTAGAAAATTTCAAAAAAATCACGAAAAAAAAGATTGGTTCAGGCACTGACGTGAAGTCAGAAGCTTTTGCGCGTATGTTCAATTGTCCATCCTTCTGTATTGGACACCCTTAATCGAATTTACCATGGTAAATTCGATATAGGGTGTCCAATACAGAAGAATGGACAATAGAACATACGCGCAAAAGCTTCTGCCTTCACGTCAGTGCTTGAACCAATTTTTTTTAATGACAGACTCCGGTGGAGCATCGTAAATGACAACAGAATTTTGAATTCTCACGTATGTATTCTAATGCAATAATTGGAATACGAAAAAACTTACGCCAAGTAACTCCAGGATACGATATTCACGAAATTCCGCGGAAATTAGTGCAAATGCAATAGCATATAGAATTTTTTCAATGATATTCAATGATTTCTTTGAATTTTCTAGTGATATCACTTATATGATTTTTGCGTCGGCATTTTACAACTAACTACTACCAATTCAAACGAATTGGATCGTATTTTTCGAGTTATTTAGGAAATGACAACCAAATTTAAGATGGTTATAACACCAAAACCGTTTAGCCGATAATGCCTATTAACGAACCTAATTGTCGTATTCAGATGAACAGCCTACCCTAAACATTGCAATTTGCTATCTCTTTCCGTTCTTATGTTATCATGATGTAAATAATATTTTTAATGATTTTTATAATATTTTCTAGTGATACTATTCTTAAATCTGGAACTTGGTTGTACAATATGATATTGAAGGCTCTCGCAAAATGTCAGCGATATCTGACGAATAGTTTCTGAGAAACAGAATTTTTTTAATAAGCTCTTCAAAATCTATTTCATATTGATATTAGTTGCTGTACCTTATGTGGGTAATTTTGACGTAGTTTCATCAAGCTAAGAGAAGCTTGTACACACATATTTGGAACTTTCTCAAATATTTCCAAGATCTTTAGCAAACCATAACAATATAATGCCAATCCATCAATTTCAATTTCAATTTCAAAAATTTCTTGACGAATTCACTGTACGTGAATCCCGTGTGAAGCTGTTTTATTCAGTATTCAGTAGAACTCAGACCTGCAATCTTCCAGTTAACCAGTAGATTGGTAGAGGTTGTGAACAGTGGACATATTCCTTTGGGTCCTTTCCTAGATTAGTCAAGGGAATTCAACTCTGACAACCATGAATACTGTTAAAGAAGCTTGAACACTATGGCATTAGCTATTAGCAATTGAACCTCAGACGAGAGACTGGTTATGCTAGGTGTCATACAGGGCAGTATAATGGGCCCACAACTCTTCCTCATTTATACAAAATACATAACAGATAAACAAGAGGAAAATCCACACCTGTATGATGTATAGTGGCCGATACCACTATCTACGCAGAACGAAACCAATGTTGTCAACCTAGGCAGCAACCTTGAGGAATCAATCAGAAAATCTGCTATTATACTGGATTGTAACAAGTTGGTGCTTCAGAAATCAGCTTTTTTTATATATAGAAAATAGACAGTGCGCCATTTTCCACAGTGATAGATTGGATATTGAACCTCCAGATTCTGACATATTCCAGAGGTTTATAGTTACTTGTTCAGACTTTGTTTAATTTCTGGGTTTCCAGCTAGATTCAAATATGAAATGACTCACATCCAGAGGCTTTGTCAAAAACTGAGCGAAACCATTTATACCCTTGATGATCTTAGATGCCACATTGACAAGAATGTATTGACTGTTTTATATCAGGGTTCACAAGTTAGCCATTAGAGTCATATCCAACATAAATTTCCGATGAAAAATTCAGAGAGGTTCACAAGAAAAATAACTTGCTGTCATTGGTCTCTATATACATAAATTTATGTTATATCTGAGAAAGTATCATAAATTCATTGCAGAATACTTAAATGTCAATAATACAAGACGTAAGGTGCCTCACTTGTATCCCAAGCATTCTCTCAGTCTAGCTCAGAACAACGGTAAATATATGTACATGCATTTGTGCTGAAAATCTGAGAATCATCAAAAATATACTAAATGGTTCCTTTCTGCTTCTCCGCTCCTAAACTCCGAAATATATCTATAAAATAAAAAATATATTTCTTTGAAAATTACTTCTGCGTCAGAAACACAAGATATTTGTCAAAAGCATTATATTATTATAATTAAAATACAAGAAGAGTTCAGGAAATTCCTCAATATAGAACAATGTTACCTCATAAATAGAAAGGAATATTGAAAATATGTTTGAATATAACAAAGATACAGAGGAATTAAAACTTTACTCGAATTTACTTCGTTGATATATCCATCTGCGACGTGGGAAGTGTACCATGAATTTAGCAGTCAAAATGGAGGATAAACACGTTCCCCAATTTTTATATCGTATGGTTCTACCGGTAATAGAATGGCGACGCATGAAGAACCAATGGTTCATCAACATTCGTTGCCATGTTTACCAACCGTAACAACATATGTTCAGTTCAGTGTTGCAAGGAAGTGTGGAAAATATTGAAGATATCCTTTTCAGTCTTGTTTTGACGAAACATAATTGAAAATAGTCAATTAACCTAATTTCTATACTTTTTTGTAGATATACATAAGACTTTCAAATATGGTAAGAATGCGTCTACAACGAAATTGTAGCCGACAACTTTATTTGGTGATATTAGATTGTCACCAATTGTTTTTTAGTGAATGCTAATGGCTGTCAATGACCACGCATGTGACGATTTTGATGCAACCTTAAGTATACAGGGTAATTCATTTTGAATTTCCAGTTTGACCGGAGTAAAATGAAATCAACTTTCGTTTTTCAAATACATCACCCAATTTTTTCTTTCATAAAAATCTTCAACAATTTGATGTACCTATTGTTCAATATTTTTTCAAGAAAATTAAATTAAATTGAATTGTTCCGAATAGTGAGTGAATGTGTGAATATATTCAAGATACCATGATACCATAAATAATATTGACTTGTTGCATATTGAATAACTTATGTATAAATATTGGGGATGATGTTTCAGAAGATTTAGAAATGGATCATTTTAATGATGTAGTTCAAGAAGGCTATAGGAAAGAACAACATAATGAAATCATCAAAGAAATTAATGTTCGTTGACCACCGAAATTAATATTAGCTTTACTTCCTTAAGTAGTGAGATATGTTCCTATATACAGTATTTTCATCATTTGAATATGTTAGTGGTATGAACTATTAAATTATGCAAAGAGGATTGTATTTTATTAATATATTTCGTCTTATAATAAGATAAGTTTGCAAATAAACACAAACAAGAATGTAAAATATCTACATATTTAATCTTTCAGTCAAATGAAATGAACTATTAAAATAATTTGTATGTCATATATTAAATTATCAGGAATAAATTGACAATCTGCTATGATTATCTCCAGCCGTCATGTGCAAGAGGTTCATCCATTTCGAGGAGGTTCTGTTATGGTATGGGCTGGGATATGTTACAACGGGCGCACAGACCTTCGCATTTATCCTGGCAATATGACTGCTTTATATTATAGGGAAAATGTCATTGGCAACGTAGTGCCAAATTTTCATGCTGACATTGGTGAAGCTTTCCAATTTCTTGACGATAACGCAAGACCACATCGTGCAGCAATAGTAGAAAATGCGCGAGACGAGCATGGTATTCCACATTTACCAATACCTCCACCAGAAACATTGAATGACCTCAAAGCACTACTGCCTGTTTATGGAATGAAATTCCTCAAGATACGCTCAACAGCCTCATTGACAGTATGCAACGAAGATGTCAGGCGGTCATTGATGTGTGTGGCCATAACTTGTATTGAAGGCATAAAAAGACAAAAAAACAATAAAATATCCGGAAATAAAAGTCGTTAAATTTGACCCTATTCTGTTAATCATCCTGTATATGTTGCAGACCAAAAAACTTACGTGCATTTATAGTTTTGAATCTAAAACTATATTAAATTACGTTTTCAGCGCAAACAAAGGTTTCAGAATGTCAGTTATTGGCGCTCTAGTTCCTCGGAACTGAGTGCTTATCAATTTGCCCAAATGTCTGTAATTTTCGAATTTTTCGATGAAAATGGTCTTAAATGATTTGGTTCGACTCACTGATCAAGAATCCGTGGTCGAAAATCATTCTGTCCGGCCGGTCCGGCCGGCCGTAGGCACGATAACTCTCGAACGGAATGAGCTAGACAGTTGAAATTTTCAGTGTAGATTTGGGAGATAAATATCTCGGCTAAGTTTGTAACTTCGGACAGATGGTTTCGGAGTAACAAAAAAAAAATTTTTTTTTACACAACAAATTCCAAATTAAATTTTTTTCATTGAACAGTTTTACCATAAGAATCCAATGATATCATTTTTAACTCTAACAAGCTAATACTTTCGGAGATATGATTTTTCATAATTTCAATAATAAATCGTATTTCTACGTTTTCACAGAATAATATAATTATTCTATGTATGAATTGTCATAATGTCAACTTATTTTCCTTAGACATGACATTGTCTAATTCCTCTCAGCAATCGAAGAATTATGAGAATAAAGTGTATTCCGAAATATGAGTGAATTGAGAAAAATCTCAGTTGTTTGTTCCGAAATTAGTTTTTCTCAGAAAAGTCTTACATTTCGGAACGGAACATGGAGTAAGAGATCTGAGAGAAGTGAGACTGCTTTTCATCATGCTCAGTTCTCTCACTTAATGACGGGACTGACGGAAGGGAATATTATAACTTCAGAAATATTATGTTGGTGTTGAAATACTCGTATTTTGGAGATGCAACGGGGACCTCACCCAAAAATGTTTGAAAATATTATATCTGTAGTTCGAGAGAGGAAAAATTTGGTGAACGAAGATCAGGAAATTTTTGATCGATTACAGGGTAATTTTTCATTATTACTTCTCTTCTTTCATACATGTTTTATGGAATATCTAATATTTGTAGGTACTTTAAACCTGTTTTGGGCAATTGTCATACGAAACTTGTTTTTTTGGCGCTCTAGTTCCTCGGAAAAGAGTGCTTATCAATTTGCCCAAAGGTCCGTAATTTTCGAATTTTTGGCTGAAAATGGTCTCAAACGAAATTGTAGAATCATGACCTTTATACGCATGTGAAGTTTTGTATTGACCAGGTGTCAAAAAAAAATTTTGAAAATTTTAAAAAAGTTTTTCAACAATAACTCTCGAACGGAATGAGCTAGGTAGTTGAAATTTTCAGAGTAGGTTAGGGAGATGAATATCTCGGTTAAGTTCGTTATTGGGCAAAATAGGCCAGATGGTTCCGGAGTAACGAAAAAAAACATTTTTTTTGAGGAACAAATTTCAAATTCAATTTCTATTTGCTATGGAGTTTCACCATAAAAATCCATTGATATCATTTTTAACTCCAACAAGCTAATACTTTCGGAGATTTGATTTTTCGAAATTTCAATAAGGAATCGTACTTCTATGTTTTCACAGAATGCTATAATTATTCTATCTAAGCTTTATTATATGCTCTGTGTTCATACTCGTTCATGTCATCATGTTCTATAAGAGAGAGTCAGATTCATTTCAGCTATTTTAATTTGATTTCTTCCATGGTGCAGTTCTCATTCTCATATTGCTCATTTAATCTTGATAAATAAACTATTATTTGAATTGAATTTCCTTTATGATGCAGTTCTATCATAAGAATACATTGATATAATTCTCAACTCTGAGAAACCAATTCTTTCGGAGATATAATTTGTCTGTTTGAACTAGAGCGCCAGAAAGCTCCTGTCCACAGGGCTTGAACCAATTTTTTTAGTTGAAACGATTACCTCTAACTCTTGTGGATCAGTTTATTTCACCGTGTGTCTTGTTTTAGTTATCGGCAATTAGCCACAGTTCACCTCATTCAAAGGCATCTTGAGATGATAATTCTCTTGATTATCGATGTCTGCATATCATTCATAGCATGTTACATGTGCCGTTCAGGATCCGCAACAAAACGATGAAAACGACATAACGAATCCCGCTATCCAGTCCAATTCGATCAAGCGGGCTGACGGTCGGCAGCGCCCCCGTCTGCACACCGTGACGTCGCTACAGAAGTGGATACGCCAAGTGTGTGTTGGTAATGTAACGCTCATTATTGTCGACAGATAATGAAGATAATTCAGCGTGGTCGTAATTACCAACCGGAAGGAAACACGAGTAAAAACTATACAGCAGATTCATCTCACCGATACATTTCATTTGAATAATTTAGCATATTTTAAAAAACGGTCGCCCATACCTGCTAGACTGTTCCTAGAGTGGAACGCAACGGTCCCCAAGTCAACTCTCAGCTGCGTATTTCGAAAATGTGTGGTTTGCCTTCACTCCACATGTGCTGGTGACTCTCGTTATGACTCTCTCATTTCAACTTTTCAGTTTCTTACTAAATGTATTCCAAATAATAAACTTTAGGGAGTTAGGAAAGCCAGGAGCTTTGGTGCGCTGTACAAATTTATAGCCTTTGGGCGAGATCAGTACCCGGATGGGTGACAACATCCGGGTACTGATCTCGCCCAAAGCTGCTTAGCTCCAGGAAAAAAATTATATTTCCAAGAATATAAATCTGACACAAACATATAAAAATAAGATTGTCCAATACAGGAGAATGAACATTAGAACATGTGCGCAAAAGCTCCTAATTTCACGTCAGTGCTTGAACCAATATTTTTTCTCGTAATTTTTTTTAACATTTTCTAGGGGTACGGTTCTTACAAAATTTTACACACTTTTTTATGTCCATATTCTATAGCTAGTTATCAATCGAGGAAATAATATTCCAGGTGGATATAGCTTCGAAACCGTTGGGCCGATTATGCCCAACAACTATCTTAACTCTCTCATTCGGATGCGCAACCTACCCTGAAAATTGCAAGTCCGATATCTCCTTTCGTTCGAAAGTTATCGAAGCAACGGTCACCCACCCAGCTACTAAACTCACACAAGGCTGCTCGGATCTCCAACATAATAGATTCGATCGTGTTCAAACTTGTAACTTGGCAGAAGTGTTAGGTTTTGAAGGCTCTCGCAAAATTTCAGCGATGTCGTTCGAATAGTTTCTGATAAATAGAATTGTTTTCAATTATTTTCGATGATTTTTCAAAAATGATACGATCCTCACAAATTTTTAAAGAATTTTCTCATCAGCATTCTACTAATTACCATGAGTGAAATGGATCGGATTAGTATTTTTCGAGTTATTGAGGAAGTAACAACCAAATTTCATATGGGTATAACTCCAAAACAGTTTGGCCGATTATACGTATATTAACCAACTCAAAAGTCGCATTCGGATGCGCAACTTAATCTAAATATTGCCTCTCTTTCCGTTCTCAATTTATCGTAGGATAAATAATATCTTTTAATAATTTTTTTAATTTACTAGTGATACAAGACAAGACTTGTTAGTTATTATTGGCATTTAGCCACAGTTCACCTCATTACATATGAGTGTCTAGATATTCGTACCACATTTATTGGCTATGAGTAATATCCAATAAATGTGCTACGTATATCTAGAACAACCACGGTGCCGTCTATTCGCCTTTCAAGTATTTCCGTTTCCCAATCAAACACCCTGTATAAATTAGACTGGGCCAAAAAAAAACGACCTGTTTTTTTCTTTATGATACTGTGAAAATATCATTCATGATGATAAAAATAAATTATCGTTAAAGTTTGAGCCCTTAATAATAGTATTAAGGGGTGTATCGTTACGACTATTGGTTTTTTTAACACTAATCGCATTTTTTCACTCAAAACTCGTCAATTATTAATTTGAAAAATTTGAGCGATACGTATTCTTGAAGGAAATTAAATTCCCTACGAAAAAGCTCTCGTTGTAAATTAATGTAAAACAAGACGTTTGCTTGTTATCGTGACTGAAACATTGATTTATTTTTTCAATTTTACGTTTTGAATTTGCATTTTTGTAACTACCAGAAATATCAATATTTTTGTGGTACAAAATACTTATTTCAAAGGAAATTTAATACTCTACAAAAAAAGTTTCTTAACATTTTTAATTAATTTCACTCCTTCCAAAGTTATTCGACGTTGAAGTTAAATTCAAAAGTAATTTATCATTTTTTTCACTTTAAACATAATTTTTTCCACTCGATTAAAAAATTTATTACTTAAATATTGAGAGTAACTTTTTTCTCTCGACCACTAAACTTTTTTTGTAAAATCAGCAACTCCATTGGAGTTGCTTAAATACATTAAAAATGAATTCATGTAGATAACTAATCGTTAAAAAGCAAAATAATACATTAATAAATTATGATTTTACAAAAAAAAGTTTAGTGGTCGAGCGAAAAAAGTTACTCTCAATATTTAAATAATAAATTTTTTAATCAAGTGGAAAAAATTATGCTTAACGCGAAAAAAACGATAAATTACTTTTGAATTTAACTTCAACGTCGAATAACTTTGGAAGGAGTGAAATTAATTAAAAATGTTAAGAAACTTTTTTTGTAGAGTATTAAATTTGCTTTAAAATAAGTATTTTGTACCACAAAAATATTGATATTTCTGGTAGTTACAAAAATGCAAAATCAAAACGTAAAATTGAAAAAATAAATCAATGTTTCAGTCACGATAACAAGCAAACGTCTTGTTTTACATTAATTTACAACAAGAGCTTTTTCGTAGGGAATTTAATTTCCTTCAAGAATACGTAACGCTCAAATTTTTCAAATTAATAATTGACGAGTTTTGAGTGAAAAAATGCGAATACTGTTAAAAAAACAATAGTCGTAACGATACACCCCTTAATACTATTATTAAGGGCTCAAACTTTAACGATAATTTATTTTTATCATCATGAATGATATTTTCACAGTATCATAAAGGAAAAAAAATAGTCGTTTTTTTTGGCCCAGTTTAGAGGTTGCTGATGAGTTTACCTTAAGTAAGGACATAAAGAATTAAAAATATAAGTATTGTTTTTATTGCATTATGAAATTAATGTGAAACCTTCGTATGGAACTTGTAACGATCCATTTCGTATTCCTAGATTGTTACAGTGTCGAGATCATAACTTTTCAGAATACGCTCCTGCGGAAGCCAATATATCTTAAACGCCTTTTTTTCGGTGGGAATTATCAGACCGACAATTAATTAGTGGGTTTCAACTTGTCCAGTTTAATTTGTAGGTAGGTGCTGTTCACAGGCAATTTTTCTTCGAGGTAGATTTTTGCGGAACCCGCTGGTCACCAACTTGGATCTGAAGCTCCGAACTGATTAATGTGGACCTATAGAGGAAAACAATCAATTTCATTTCCAACTGAATGCTCTTGTTGTTTTCCAGTGCCTGCAAATTTGATTGAGATAGTAACCCTTTCAGTAATCTCTCTATAATTTTTGATTATTTTGTATGTATTGTATACATTTCACACGTTTCAATAGCTAACTTTTATATTTATATTTGACTTATGTCGTTAATTTCACTTCAATATTAGAAATGTCAACATTTCAACACTCAGCAAGAGTTTATCATTTTTAATTATATATTTTCTAAAATCATCATTCGTTGCTTCTGTCGATTCTCCAATGAGTATTTAAATGATTCGGTCTTATTATACTTATTTCGACATTTTATGTTGAGAAGAGGTGATTTTAAATGAGTTTTTACTACGCCCATGTCAGTGAAATCAAAAATCGCACCGTCGACATTCCTTGTAAGTGACGTTTTACAATAACATGCACGTAATGAGATCTCATAACATACACGTGCGTTTTGAAAAATAAACTTAACATTCTTGGTTAAATCGAATTGCAATCAACTTTTTACCTCTCGACTTTAATTGGTCTATTTACATACATTTGGTCGATTGAAAAGCATAAAAAAGTCAATCTGCTTTGGCGGGCGTGTTATAAACATGATTATCATTATACTGACCCTCCCAAGTCTTCCCCAAGGGGATTCCTCAGAAGCTCCTACGAGCTTGTGCGACTAAGGAGAGTCAGTTGTGTTCTTTGTCATCCTATCTATCCTAATGCCAGCTTAGACACAGCACTGTTAATTTATGACCCGACAGTGAAAGGTGTCCACTACCCTCTGGGTAGATCTCACTCTATCCACTGAGCTCGAAACACTCATCATTCAATTCAAATTAGCCAACGTGAACACGTGCACCAAAGAGTACTGGCTTCATGTCAGTCCTTTCTTATAGTTTTTAAAACCAATTAAAAATTCCAAACATCATTCACACTTGTATTCAATTGCCACGGTGGTTACTCGTCCATATTATAATCAGTTGCCCTAGTATACAGGCTGTCCCAAAAATACCACGCGAAAGTGACACTGGAGATAGATTGGCATTAGGTCTATCAGATAGCATCAACATGACCTCAGTAAAAGTCCGCTGGTATTCGAGATATCACCACTTTTGTGTATTTTTTAAAAATCTCCAGTTTTCATGGTATATCGATACGGAGCTCGTGTCTAATTAAATCGAGGTCGCTGATCATGAATATGCAATTAGTTTTTCCCTAAGTGGCGTACTTAATTAAAATTATCACTTATAGTGAAAAAATGGACGAAAATAGGTCAATTTTGGAAGTTCACACCGCCCAAAAAAATCGGAGTAAGGTGTTGTTGATTTTTGTCGTCATATATGGATCCTTTATCTACTGAATAATCCAAACAGAAAATATCCAGGCCGTACTATTCGGAAATTATGATTTTTTTCCCAAGGGTCTGTTTTTCGGAAAACTCATTTCGCGGTATTTCCGCGGAAAATTCTCTAATGAAAAATCCGATCATATATTCGTAATCTACGGCCCGGAATTAGTAAATGACGTGAATTGCATTGAAATCGGAGACCGGTCGAATTTTGGAAATTTTTTAATACATTAGCCTTAAAAAAATCC
This sequence comes from Halyzia sedecimguttata, assembly GCA_937662695.2. Classification (NCBI taxonomy): domain Eukaryota; kingdom Metazoa; phylum Arthropoda; class Insecta; order Coleoptera; family Coccinellidae; genus Halyzia; species Halyzia sedecimguttata. Next base: position 97,614,142 of record OW569413.2, on the reverse strand, counting down.
CATTTTTCGAGAAAAATTTTTTGACGCAAAACTATGAAACGGGTACTTATTCTTATAGATTTGGGGCCGTAGATTCCGAATCTACCATCAGATATTTATTACAAAAATTTTCCGAGGAAATATCACGGAAAGAATTTTCCGAAAAATAGACCCTCGGGAAAAAAATCATAATTTCCGAAGCGTACGACCTGGACATTTATTGTTTGGATGATTCGATAGATAAAGGATCCAAATATGACGTAAAAAATCAGCAACACCCTACTCCGATTTTTTTGGGCGGTGGAAAGTTCCAAAATTGACCTATTTTCGTCAATTTTTTCACTTTAAGTAAAAATTTTCCCAAAGTACGCCACTTAGGGAAAAACTAATTACATATTCGTGATCAGCGACCTCGATTCAATTAGACACGAGCTCCGTATCGATATACCATGAAAAAAATTTTTTGGGTCGGCACTTAGAAATATTTTTGACCCGGAATCGGAGGAAAATTCTTCTTTCCCGTCCCAAATCTATGATTTTCACATCTCAATAACCAAATTTTCCCCGATTATTGGTCGGTGGACGACGTTTAGATTTATGTATCTATTTTTTCTGTATCTCTATCCGTACCATATTAGGTAATGATCGAATCCGTCAAACGCCAAAAAGTTTTCTCTAGTATCCACACACCCAAAAATTTACAATTTTCCGATTAGGTCGACGCGGCTTTGGTTATTCACTAAATCGGGTACGCAGATCACGAATCTGCAATTAGATTTTCCGTATCTCGATTAGTTTCGGAGCAATGACGAAAAAAGTCGCAATTTCTGGCTCTAACTCCGGAAAATGGATTAATCAGTCGGATTTTTCGCCATATTACCAAAATTAATCGAGGAGATACGGAAAAACTAATTACAGATTCGGAATCTACGCCCTCGATTCAGTGAATAGCCAAAGCCATGGCGATCTAATCGGAAAATTCTAGATTTTTGTATGGGTTTGAATCTAGACAAAGGACTCACAGCTCTGGCAATGTGTTAGTTGTTGTATGCATTTTATCAATATTTCACAGGAAATAGGCCATAAATACTTCTACAAGGGTTGAAGTATTACAAGATATTTTACTTGCAATTATCTTTTCGTGGAAAATATTAATTTCAAGGGTGAGACCACCCATGCAAAAATAAACCAGTTAACCCAAAACATTTAAGTTTTACAAGCGAGCTGCTTTGTTTAGAAATACAAATGAGCGCTTCCCAACATGTGAAGTCATGGGACGCAACAGTGGTGATATCTCGAAAACCAGCGGACTTTTACTGAGGTCATGTTGATGCTATCTGATAGACCTAATGCCAATCTATCTCCAGTGTCACTTTCGCGTGGTATTTTTGGGACACCCTGTATATCGCACTAATCAGATGAAACACGTCGAATGAACACCAGATGTTATTTTGCACGGAGGAAAACAACTGAAATAATTTCACCAGTTCGGGAGTTCAAATGTATAAAAAAAAATTTTAGGATCCTAGTGGTCTGTTCTCACTGAAATTTCGCACACCCCAAGAGGTCATCATTGGTCACCAAAGTGCCAAAATTGAACTCCATCCGATATTTGGTTTCAGAATTTCAAGCAAAATATTCCGCTAATAGTTAAACATTTTTTGAATTCTTTCAACCCATGCTATTCCCACGAAATTTTTCACAAGTGTGTCGATACTTTACATCTAACTACCGATAATTTCAATCTGATCATTATATTTCGAGTTATTGTGAAAACAAAATTTTCAAATTTTTGAATTTTTTTTTTACTTTATAGCCATCCGGTCAATACAAAACTTCGAACACATATAAAGGTTGTGGTATCACAATTTGGATGTTAAATTTCAGATAGATCGATTCATCGGTTTCGGAAATATTCATAAAACATGTTTTATCTAAAATGGCAATAACTCCGAAACCGCTTGGTGGATTTCGTCCGTTAACGAACTTGTCCGAGATATTTACGCTGCAAAACTACCCTGCAGATTTGAATCCTCTAACTCCTTTCGTTCGAGACTAATCGTGCTACAGCCGGCCGAACGGACTAGCCGGCAGAATTGGATTTGACCTCGATTCATCAGTGGATCGAACTTGTGGCAGAATGATAGCACGTTGTTCCTTGCGGAACAAGCGCGCTGAAACTATTAGCATTAGCCAGACACATTTTGGATTAAAAGAGTGATGGTCCCAAATGTCGGCAACACATTATACAGTTCTCATAAATTAAGTCGCGTTTTCTTAGTATACTATGGAAATAAACTTCATATCATTTATGTTGTCAATTTTTACAACAAGTATCCAAACATTTTCTCAAACGAATTGTGAGTTCCTTTATTAAAAAAAAAGAAAATGGGTGGCCGTAGAAAAATTATAGTACGATACACGAGTTGTGAGCCCATTACGCACTCGTGAAATTTATGCACTCGCCGCTGCGCTGCCTCGTGCGTAATGGACAACTCAAAACTCTTGTTAAGTAATTACAATTATTTCATGTATTTTGGTTCAATCCAAAACAAATTGATGGAGTAGTGCGACAATTCCTTTGTATATCCCCATGATATTAAGTGTTTCTTCGACACAACAACTTCATCAGACCACGTCAGACTACACTGTATGATGTATTCTGATGAAGCCGCTGTATCGGCGAAACGCGTCACAATATTAAATAAATTGGTGTTAATCGTATATAGCTTTTTATTTAGTCAACCTGTATATATTTTTATGATAATTTTCTGCAAGTTTAATAGTCAGTCTGGTGTTCTCATAAGCAATGTTCATTTCAGATCACTGAGGATGTTATCCGGCCTTGTATTCAGAGATACAACGGGAAACGTGTGAGTGAGTCCACGAGCAAGTCATCACCTTCATAGTCGCTAAATTACTTGCAAACTAGTTGATCATGGCAATGTTCGTACTTTAATTACTGTAATTGGCTGATTATTATAGTGATGTTATTATGATCATGTTCTCATAGGAAAGGAAAAATAAAAACAAATTCAACTTTATTGCACTAATTTATGTTGGACATGTAAATGGTTTCGATTATTCGATTATAATCATAATCAAAAATACGGAAATCGTTTGCAGAATTACGAATTGAATCGAGACGTTGAGGTGACATTTGCATTTATCTCTCATAGTGAGGTCCCTGCGATCTCGCATGAAGACATAGACTGCTCCACAACAAAAGTTAAGGAAGTTCAGAAATTTTGAGATTGCTTAGAAAGTTTCAAAATATTCAAAAGGAATATTTAGTGGAAATATACTATGCATCAAATAACAAGCACTGACGTGAAGTCAGAAGCTTTTGCGCGTATGTTCTATTGTCCATCCTTCTGTATTGGACACCCTTAATCGAATTTACCATGGTAAATTATGTTGTCCATTCTCCTGTATTGGACACTCTTAATTCGAATTTACTATGGTAAATTCGAATTAAGTCTCCAATACAGGAAAAGAAGTTTGACTGACTGCTGTGAAAAAAAATTATATCAGACTGAATTGACAAATAATCGCAAAAACTGGTCTATTTCATGCCCTTTTCAAAATGATACAACACTACCAATTTTTTTTAATCAGAACCAGAATTGCTACTTATTAAAAAAACCAAAACCCTTATCGGCTATCTCGCTCCCACATTCATTGTTTTGTAACATGGAAACCGGTCCGACTTTCACAGACTAGGGGTCTTCGAATAGTCTAGACCAGGGGTCACCAAATGGCAGACCGCGGTCCGGATGCGGATCGCGAACCTTTTTTTTGCGGACCATTTTTCCAGAAAACATGTATTCTTGATTAAAAAAATTCAGATAACTTTTCGTTTATTTACTAATTATAGATATTGGATTTAGATTAACTGCTAGTCAAATTCTTATGCCATCATAATGCTATCAACGACCCGCGACAGATATACAGATTTTGTGAACGGACCTCCAATGAAACTAATTGGTGACCCCTGGGTTATATACTAGAGAAAACTTTTTGGCGTTTGACGGATTTACTCATTTCCTAATATTTTCCGAACGGATAGAGATACAGAGGAAATAGATACATAAATCTAAAATTTGGATATCGAGATGTGAAAATCATAGATTTCGGACGGGAAAGAAGAATTTCCCTTCGATTCCGGGTCAAAAAAAGTGCCGACCCAAAAAATTTTTTTCATGGTATATCGATACGGAGCTCGTGTCTAGTTAAATCGAGGTCACTGATCACGAATATGCAATTAGTATTTCCCTAAGTGGCGTACTTTGGGAAAATTTTCACTTAGAGTGAAAAAATGGACGAAAATATGTCAATTTTGGAAGTTTACACCGCCCAAAAAAATCGGAGTAAGGTGTTTTTGCCCTCATATATGGATCCTATATCTACTGAATAATCCAAACAGAAAATGTCCAGGCCGTACTATTCGGAAATTATGATTTTTTTCCCAAGGGTCTGTTTTTCGGAAAATTCATTTCGCGGTATTTCCGCGGAAAATTCTCTAATGAAAAATCCGATCATATATTCGTAATCTACGGTCCCGAATTAGTAAATGACGTAATTTGCATCGAAATCGGAGACCGGTCGAATTTTGGCAATTTTTTAATACATATTAGCCTTAAAAAAATCCCATTTTTCGAAAAAAATTTTTTGACGCAAAACTATGAAACGGGTACTTATTCTTATAGATTCGGGGCCGTAGATTCCGAATCTACCATCAGATATTTATTACAAAAATTTTCAGAGGAAATATCGCGGAAAGAATTTTCCGAAAAATATACCCTCGGGAAAAAAAATCATAATTTCCGAAGCGTATGACCTGGACATTTATTGTTCGGATGATTCGATAGATAAAGGATCCAAATATGACGAAAAAAATCAGCAACACCCTACTCCGAATTTTTTGGACGGTGGAAAGTTCCAAAATTGACCTATTTTCGTCAATTTTATCACTTTAAGTAAAAATTTTCCCAAAGTACGCCACTTAGGGAAAAACTAATTAAATATTCGTGATCAGCGACCTCGATTTAATTCGACACAAGCTCCGTATCGATATACCATGAAAAAAATTTTTTGGGTCGGCACTTAGAAATATTTTTGACCCGGAATCGAAGGAAAATTCTTCTTTCCCGTCCGAAATCTATGATTTTCACATCTCGATATCAAAATTTTCCCCGATGATTGGTCGGTGGACGACGTTTAGATTTATGTATCAATTTTTTCTGTATCTCTATCCGTTCGGAAAATATTAGGTAATGAGCGAATCCGTCAAACGCCAAAAAGTTTTCTCTAGTATCCAACACATACAAAAATCTACAATTTTCCGATTAGGTCGACGCGGCTTTGGTTATTCACTAAATCGGGTACGCAGATCACGAATCTGTAATTAGATTTTCCGTATCTCGTTTAGTTTCGGAGCAATGACGAAGAAAGTCGCAATTTCTGGCTCTACCTCCGGAAAATGGACTAATCAGTCGGATTTTTCGCCATATTACCAAAATTAATCGAGATACGGAAAAACTAATTACAGATTCGGAATCTACGTCCTCGATTTAGTGAATAGCCAAAGCCGTGGCGATCTAATCGGAAAATTCTAGATTTTTGTATGGGTTAGAATCTAGACAAAGGACTCACAGCTCTGGCAATGTGTTAGTTGTTGTATGCATCCTATCAATATTTCACAGGAAATAGGTCATAAATACTTCTACAATGGTTGAAGTATTACAAGATATTTTACTTGCAATTATCTTTTCGTGGAAAATATTAATTTCAAGGGTGAGACCACCCATGCAAAAATAAACCAGTTAACCCAAAACATTTAAGTTTTACAAGCGAGCTGCTTTGTTTAGAAATACAAATGAGCGCTTCCCAACATGTGAAGTCATGGGACGCAACAGTGGTGACATCTCGAAAACCAGCGGACTTTTACTGAGGTCATGTTGATGCTATCTGATAGACCTAATGCCAATCTATCTCCAGTGTCACTTTCGCGTGGTATTTTTGGGACACCCTGTATATGACGCGAGGTCCGGCATCGTTGAACGACTTCAGCTGTTCTCAGACATGGTCACTGCACTGCACAACTGCCGTTCACCACTCGGGGGGACTGCCGGACACCCTCGAGTCGTGCACGGCAGCCGTGTGTCGTTCACACGACCACCACTTGTGCAGGATAGCTGTGAAAGCTATCATTCAAGCCTTCACCCAAAAATCAGATGCCGGTGTCGTTCAAACAACTGTGAAACGAGCCTGTGGGAAAGCTCAAGCGTTTATGTCGTTGCCGTACATAAAACCGTGTCGATTTGATGTGAAGCTAGCCTTAGGCTCACTCCACATCAACACGACACGGTTTTATGTACGGCAATTACACAAACGCTCGAGAGTTCCAACATACATGACGCGAGGTCCGGCATCGTTGAATGACTTCAGCTGTTCTCAGACATTGTCACTGCACTACACGACTGCCGTCTACGACTCGGGGGGACTGCCGGACACCCTCGAGTTGTGCACGGCAGCCGTGTGTTGTTCACACGACCACGACTCGTGCAGGATAGCTGTGAAAGCTATCATTCAAGCCTTCACCCAAGAATCAGATGCCGATGTCGTTCAAACAACTGATAAACGAGCCTGTGGGAAAGCTCAAGCGTTTATGTCGTTGCCGTACATATAACCGTGTCGTGTTGATGTGAAGCTAGCCTTAGGCTCACTCCACATCAACACGACACGGTTTTATGTACGGCAACGACACAAACGGTCCAGAGTTCCAACATACATGACGCGGGGTCTGGCATCGTTGAACGACTTCAGCTGTTCTCAGACATTGTCACTGCACTGCACGACTGCCGTTTACGACTTGGGGGGACTGCCGGACACCCTCGAGTTGTGCACGGCAGCCGTGTGTTGTTCACACGACCACGACTCGTGCAGGATAGCTGTGAAAGCTATCATTCAAGCCTTCACCCAAGAATCAGATGCCGATGTCGTTCAAACAACTGATAAACGAGCCTGTGGGAAAGCTCAAGCGTTTATGTCGTTGCCGTACATATAACCATGTCGTGTTGATGTGAAGCTAGCCTTAGGCTCACTCCACATCAACACGACACGGTTTTATGTACGGCAACGACACAAACGGTCCAGAGTTCCAACATACATGACGCGAGGTCTGGCATCGTTGAACGACTTCAGCTGTTCTCAGACATTGTCACTGCACTGCACGACTGCCGTTTACGACTTGGGGGGACTGCCGGACACCCTCGAGTTGTGCACGGCAGCCGTGTGTTGTTCACACGACCACGACTCGTGCAGGATAGCTGTGAAAGCTATCATTCAAGCCTTCACCCAAGAATCGGATGCCGGTGTCGTTCAAACGACTGTGAAGCGAGCCTGTGGGAAACCTCGAGCGTTTATGTCGTTGCCGTACATAAAACCGTGTCGATTTGATGTGAAGCTAGCCTTAGGCTCACTCCACATCAACACGACACGGTTTTATGTACGGCAATGACACAAACGCTCGAGAGTTCCAACATACATGACGCGAGGTCCGGCATCGTTGAATGACTTCAGCTGTTCTCAGACATTGTCACTGCACTACACGACTGCCGTCTACGACTCGGGGGGACTGCCGGACACCCTCGAGTTGTGCACGTCAGCCGTGTGTTGTTCACACGACCACGACTCGTGCAGGATAGCTGTGAAAGCTATCATTCAAGCCTTCACCCAAGAATCAGATGCCGGTGTCGTTCAAACAACTGATAAACGAGCCTGTGGGAAAGCTCAAGCGTTTATGTCGTTGCCGTACATAAAACCGTGTCGTGTTGATGTGAAGCTAGCCTTAGGCTCAATCCACATCAACACGACACGGTTTTATGTACGACAACGACACAAACGGTCCAGAGTTCCAACATACATGACGCGAGGTCTGGCATCGTTGAACGACTTCAGCTGTTCTCAGACATTGTCACTGCACTGCACGACTGCCGTTTACGACTTGGGGGGACTGCCGGACACCCTCGAGTTGTGCACGGCAGCCGTGTGTTGTTCACACGACCACGACTCGTGCAGGATAGCTGTGAAAGCTATCATTCAAGCCTTCACCCAAGAATCGGATGCCGGTGTCGTTCAAACGACTGTGAAGCGAGCCTGTGGGAAACCTCGAGCGTTTATGTCGTTGCCGTACATAAAACCGTGTCGTGTTGATGTAAAGCGAGCCTTATAGAACTCATTTTGTGACTTGAATGAGAATATCTATCAGTTACTTAGGCATGGCGCTCGCTAGGAGTTCCCATAAATGCCCACATGCGACCTCTCAGAGATTTCCTAGGGGGGTCTGTGTTGCTTGGGTATCATCTTGTCCCTTCTAGCAGACCACAAAGATATTCTGATTACTCCATTCATAAGTTAATATGCTGTTTCTCGCCGAGATGGAAAAACCCAAACAAATATCTACAGAAAACAGTGGTGACTTCTCGGGCAACTATTACCAAGCACATTTTCTTTATTGAAAGTTTATGTCCACCATCAAATGAAGGTTTATTTCGGAGCCGAAGGTCCAGCTTCATATAGACATATCAAAGGAAACTACATCAATTCACTTTAACATGACAACGGGCATTCGTTTATAGTGTCCATATTTCATGGCGAATATTTCAATTACCCGAACGAAATTCTGGAGAAAAGAATCTATATCTGTATATTTTCGTCGTTTGACCGCGTATTTCTGTCCGCAGGAGATCGTAAAGATATATATAATATAAGAAATATGAAATATTTTGTTGTAGTTTCGGCGGCAGGACCGTCCCCTGACTCAAGGAGCCCCATTCAAGTAATATCTTCAAAATTCAGTAGGAAAACAGTCAGGAATATACAGGGTGTAACTAAATAAGTGTAAAATATTTAAGGAGGTGATTCCTCATCGAAAAAAAGATAGGATCTTTCATATAAAGAAACTTCATTGGAGCATCCCTTGTTAAGATACAGCTCCTTAAAGGGGGTACATAAAATTTTTTTAATAATTTTTTTCCCAAGCACTAAAAAAGTCACAATATTGAAATTAACCTGATATTTTCTAATACCTAAAAGACACTTAGCCAGTAATTTATTTGGTTTATCCTATGGTTGTAAGGGGTGGAACCCCTAAAATTTATTTCCAATGTAACTATTTGTCTTATTATTTGTTTACCAATTTAAAATTTATTTCCGATAACCTGTTTCATTCTAAACAAATAATGTTTCTTGAATTTTTTGCCCAAAATAAACCAGATCGCAGCAAAACATTATTTTACGAACAACTACAGAGATACATCGTCATAAATGCGATCTGGATTTATTGTTATTTTGTAGTTACTACCTGTATTAAATGATTGAAAGGGAATAAACAAAACTAATTTATTAATAACACTCATAGTAAATACTCACAGTAGTTAATAACAATCATAGTAATTAATAATAATCATATTATTAAACAAATTTTCTTTACCCCCTTTAAGGGGCTGTATCTTAACAAGGGATGCTCCAATGAAGTTTCTTTATATGAAAGATCCTATCTTTTTTTCGATGAGGAATCACCCCCTTAAATATTTTACACTTATTTAGTTACACCCTGTATAATTGATTTATTCTATCTTTGATGCAAATTTAACTCAAATCCGATATAAAGACTTTATAGATGAACTGATTTATTATTTTTGCGCGTATGTTCTGGGGAACATCGCGTTATAGTTTTGCCCAAATGTCTGTAACTTTCGAATTCTTTGACGGAAATGGTCTCAAACGATTTAGTTCAACTCCCCAATGAAGAATTCGACGTCAAATTTGATTCTGTCCGGCCGTTGCCACGATAACTTGAGAACGAAAAGAGCTAGCAACTTGAAATTTTCAGGGTGGGTGGCGGATCCCAATACGACGGACAAGTTCGTTAATGGTCATAATAGGCCCAGTGGTTTCCGAGTAATAATTTTGTTTTCAACTAATATGAATTCGATCGAATTGAAACTTGGTGAGTAGTTGTAGAATATGAACCTAAGCACGTTTGTGAAATTTTGTACGAATCGTATTGCTAGAAAATTTTAAAAAAATTATTAAAAAATATTTTTGTTGTCACGATAACTTGAGAACAGAAAGAGATAACTAGAAGTTTTCAGGTTAGGATGTGCACCAAAACGCGACATTTCAGTTTGTTTATGAGTATAATCGGCCAAACGGTTTTAGAGTTATAGCCATCTGAAATTTGGCTGTTATTTGTTCCTCATTAACTCGAAAAATACTAAACCGATTGAATTCAATCATGGTAATTAGTTGTAGAATGCCAACGCGAAAATTCTTGCAATATTTCGTGAGGATGATATTTGTAAAAAAATTTTAAAAAATCATTGAAAATTGAAAAAAAAAATCTATATATCAGTAACTATTCGTTTGAAATCGCTGAAATTTTGCAAGAGCCTTCATAACCTAACTCTACTGCCAAGTTTTGAGTTTTAACATGATCGGTTGAATATTGGTGGAGATTCGAGCATTCTTGTGTGAGTTCAGTAGATTGGTGACCGTTGCCTCGATAACTTTCGAACGAAAGGAGATAGAGACTTGCAATTTTCAGGGTCGGTTGCGTATCCAAAAGGGAGAGTTGAGTTCGTTTTTGGGCATATTCGGTCAAACGGTTTCCGAGTTATACCCACCTGGAATATTATTTCCTTGATAACTCAAAAAATAAATATTCGATCGAATTAAAGCTTGCTAACTAGTAGTAGAAAATCATCATAAAGACGTGTTTGAAATTTTGTAAGAACCGTACCCTAGAAAATTTGAAAAAAATGACGAAAAAAAAAAATTTTAAGAACCGCACCCCTAGAAAATTTCAAAAAAAGCACGAAAGAAAAAATTGGTTCAAGCACTGACGTGAAGTCAGAAGCTTTTGCGCGTATGTTCTATTGTCCATTCTTCTGTATTGGTCACCCTTAATCGAATTTACCATGGTAAATTATGTTGTCCATTCTCCTGTATTGGACACTCTTGATTCGAATTTACCATGGTAAATTCGAATTAAGTAAATATATTATATAAATTAAAGCAATAGAACATACGCGCAAAAGCTTCTGACTTCACGTCAGTGCTTGAACCAATTTTTTATGAAAAACAACGACAACATCATTTAACATAGAATAGGGTGAACTGTAGCTAATTGTTAATAACTAAAAGACACATGGTGATTTTAACCATCAACAAGTATTCCCTCGTGATCCGGGTTAACTCACTAAAAAATGGGTTCAAGCCCTGTCGACAGGAGCCTTCTGGCGCTCTTGTTCAAACAGACAAATTATATCTCCGAAAGTATTGGTTTCTCATAGTTGGAATTATATCAATCTATTCTTATGATAGAACTGCATAATAAAGGAAATTCAATTCAAATAATAGTTTATTTATCAAGATTAAATGAGCAATCTGAGAATGAGTACTGCACCATGGAAGAAATCAAATTAAAATATCTGAGCTCATTCCGTTCGAGAGTTAATGTAGAAAAATTTTTTTTTAATTTTCAAAAAATGGAGAAGTATAACGGGTAATTCCGCAAAAGGAGCAGAGAAAATCATTCTGCTGGTACCTGCCGACACGTGTTTCTGCTAGTTGGCTTCTTCAGGACAGGGCAACCAATAAACCAAAAAAAAAAGGTGGAAAGATAACTGAAAAACAGGTGACATCACAACAGGAGCGAGCAACCAATTTGTGCCTTCAGCTCTAGGACCTCCAATTGGTTGCTCGCTCCTGTTGTGATGTCACCTGTTTTTCAGTTATCTTTCCACCTTTTTTTTTGGTTTCTTGGAAAGATAACTGAAAAACAGGTGACATCACAACAGGAGCGAGCAACCAATTTGTGCCTTCAGCTCTAGGACCTCCAATTGGTTGCTCGCTCCTGTTGTGATGTCACCTGTTTTTCAGTTATCTTTCCACCTTTTTTTTTGGTTTCTTGGTTGCCCTGTCCTGAAGAAGCCAACTAGCAGAAACACGTGTCGGCAGGTACCAGCAGAATGATTTTCTCTGCTCCTTTTGCGGAATTACCCGTTATACTTCTCCATTTTAATAAACTTATCCGCGTTATCCTATTTTCTTATTACATATCCTCGGGTTGAGGTCGCATCGCACAGGTAGCTTATGCTTCCTTCGTGCCGATGCCATAGTTTACCTCCGAATTGGAGGTCCTAGAGCTGAAGGCACAACTTGGTTGCTCGCTCCTGTTGTGATGTCACCTGTTTTTCAGTTACCTTTCCACCTTTTTTTTTGGTTTCCTGGTTGCCCTGTCCTGAAGAAGCCAACTAGCAGAAACACGTGTCGGCAGGTACCAGCAGAATGATTTTCTCTGCTCCTTTTGCGGAATTACCCGTTATACTTCTCCATTTTAATAAACTTATCCGCGTTATCCTATTTTCTTTTTCAAAAAATGTTTTTGACACTTTGCGGTAACCTGATCAATACAAAACTTCACATGCGTATAAAGGTCATGATTCTGCAATTTGACGCTAAATTTCAGATAGATCGGTTCGGTAATATTCATTAAAAATGTTTTTACTAAAAACGGCCATAACTCCGAAACCGTTTGATGGATTTCGCCCATTAACGATCTCGTCTGAGATATTTACGCTCCAAACTCACCTTGCAAATTTCAATCTTCTAACTCCCTTCGTTCGAGAGTTATCGTGCCTACGGCCGGACAGAATCGATTTCAACCTCGGATTCTTGATCAGTGAGTCGAACCAAATCGTTTGAAACCATTTTCAGCCAAAATTCGAAACTTAGAGACATTTGGGTAAATTGATAAGCACTCTGTTCCGAGGAACAAGAGCGGCAAAAAAAAACATCAAATGTGAATCCTGAATTTGAACGAAATAGTTCAAGCCATATTGTGGCACTGCAGACCTCTACATGTGTCAAAGTTTTGTCTTTACTTATTCTGTCCTTTTTCAGTGCTGATATTAATAGTCTATTTCTCACAACCGTACCAGTTTATTCAATGTCTATAATCTCTACAGATTCCGAGTCGTACCTGCGGTTTCTGAAAGGCTGATCAGCACCATGATCAACACGAGTGTTAACTAATCAGACATCATTCTCTGTTTAACCATAATTTGAGTTGCGCAAATCGCAAAAATTGATGTGACTCTAACAGTTCTGTTAGTTGATCAACACTTTGACCAGGCTTTCAGAAACCGGGTGTAAATATGAAAACCGCAATATCAGTTAGAGGTTTCTCAATTAGGAGTTAACTCAAGGTTGCAGGTAACCCGAGTGTTACGCGTTCATGAATATCGCTAAATACATGCGTAACTCGCAACCTTGAGTTAACTCGCAATTGAGAAACCGGCCCTTAGAGTTCAACAACGAATTGGCATTATTCAATGATTTCAATGGAAAATATATCAAATTTCTTGAATAGGATAAACAGAATTGATACAACATTTTAGTCAAACCGGTAACCGAAGAAAAAAACAATATTTGTTTGAGGTCGCGAAGCTACAAAAAAAGCACGTGCAAGCTGATGAATCCTGTCCCTGAGCTGGTATTAATAATTGTAAAATCGTGTCCTAGTAACGAGAGTTAATTTGCTGAGGAATTTATTTCAATAATTAGGATAAATTTCAAATTACTTTTTAGTAGCATACATGTGTGAAGACCTAATGAATGTTGTTGTATCTGATTAGTTTAGTGGTAGCAGGATGTATAGAACAACGAATGCATCAGACTGCCTAAAAAAACAGAATCACTCAATATGAACTATTTTGCCTATATAAAGTAGACCGAGTAAATCCATACCGGCCCTGTACCCACTTCCTGGTTTTCCTGTGTCTATTTTCACGATATATCCTTATTCCTGGCGATTTTATGTGTTTATTATACCGCAGCCAACTTCATAACAGTTCTCTGGATTTACCAGACTGTAAATTTGATAAAAGTTGTTTGTATATCCGACTATGACACCACAAATTCCATTGACGAATATAACTGGAATGTAACGAAATAAGGGGTCATATGGCTCATTTTTCCATTCTTTTTCACAATAGAAAGTAAAGTGAATAAAGCTATGGAAGAAGCCTTATATAAGGGGCCTTATATAAGCGGTCTTTGAATATCTGAAGTTCCAAATAATCATCGCTTTAATTGGTCGAACCAGGTTTTCAAAAAAAATTCCTGAGATACGAGCAACGACATCTCCTTTTTGGCGCTCTAGTTCCTCGGAACTGAGTGCTTATCAATTTGCCCAAATGTCTGTAATTTTCGAATTTTTGGCTGAAAATGAGTACGAACGATTTGGTTCGACTCACTGATCAAGAATCCGAGGTCGAAATCGATTCTGTCCGGCCGGTCCGGCCGACTGTCCGGCCGTAGGCACGATTACTCTCGAACGAAAGGAGTTAGATTGAAATTTGCAAGGTGGGTTTGGAGCGTAAATATCTCGGTTGAGTTCGTTAATGGGCAAAATCCATCGAGCGATTTCGGAGTTATGGCCAATTTTGGTAAAAATATTTTTTATGAATATTTCCGAAACCGATCACTCGATCTATCTGAAATTTAGCATCAAATTGTAGAATCCTGACCCTAATACGTATGTGATGTTTTGTATTGACCAGGTTACCGCAAAGTGTCAAAAAAAAATTTTGAAAATTCAAAGAAATTTTTTTTACAATAACTCTCGAACGGAATGAGCTAGGCAGTTGAAATTTTCAGAGTAGGTTAGGGAGATGAATATCTCGGTTAACTTTGTTATTGGGCAAAATAGGCCAGATGGTTTCGGAGTAACGAAAAAAAAAAATTTTTTTTAAGTAGTTTTTATTTAAGATGCAGTTTCACCATAAAAATCCATTGATATCATTTTCAACTCCAACAAGCTAATACTTTCGGAGATATGATTTTTCGAAATTTCAATAATGAATCGTACTTCTATATTTTCACAGAATGTTATCATTATTCTATCTAAGCTTTATTATATGATCTGTGTTCATACTCGTACATGTCATTCTGTTCTATAAGAGAGAGTCAAATTCATTTCAGCTATTTTAATTTGATTTCTTCCATGGTGCAGTTCTCATTCCCAGATTGCTCATTTAATCTTGATAAATAAACTGTTATTTGATTGAATTTCCTTTATGATGCAGTTCTATCATAAGAATATATTGATATAATTCCCAACTCTGAAAAACCAATACTTTAGGAGATATAATTTGTCTGTTTGAACTAGAGCGCCAGAAAGCTCCTGTCCACAGGGCTTGAACCCATTTTAAATCACATATTGAAGGAAGTTCTAAGAACAAGGATGATTCTACTTTGGAAATTAGCGAAGGTGATTCTTCTTCAAGAGCATATGGCTTCATAGTATATAAGTGAGTAGGGACTTTTGAAAGCTTATGTATTATTTTTAATTCGTTCTCTTTTCTCCTCTTGTCTTTTCATTTCTCAGGTTGAGTTTCGGGTACCTTGAGGTGACCTCTGCGTTGATGAAAGAATCCATATAGTTATAGAAGAAAGATATGCCCACCAATATTCAATATTTCATCTAATTTTGTAAACAATTTGCTGCAACTGCTAACGCTCTCAATCAAAAGAATATATTGTTATGATATTGAAAACATAAAGCAAAATTGAGAGGATTTATGGAAATGAAAAAATAATTGGCAGTGATTAAAATATATGAAGATAGAGAAAAGTCAAATAATTTGGAATAAATTTTCAACAGAATTTCAAGCAAGAAAGCACTTTGAATTCAGAATCAGTCTCCTCGAAAGAGTTTATGAGTCTCAATTAATTAATAATTTGTAACATACATGTGTACGTGGGGCGTACCACCTTAAAATACCACGTAGTTTTTTGTGGAATGGGGTATTTTGATCACTCTTACATATTATTGAATTCTCACTTATGAAATCAGCTGATATTTCCAGAATATATTTATCTCGATGTCATAAAGGAACAATGATATGAAACTGGTAATATACTCTATGAAGTATTCTCCACACTAGAAGTCGAATAGCCACCCTAAAAATAGCAACATCACAGTCAATACTGTGAAATTCTGGGATAAATACGGGTAATAAAAGATCACATCGCCCCGAAGGGGAAGAGCAAAGCTTTATCCGGGATCTAAAAAAGACTCACCTATTGCTCGATGACGACGGGGAGTCCTCTATGCTCACATATGTCGCGTGCGAAATGAAACGTGAATCCTCCCAAAGCCGCATAAAAAAGCTTTTCCAAATCTTCTGATAAACGGCTGTCATTTTCACGGCGTTTTATGAAAATACCACCGACTACGAGAGGTTTGCCACATCTCGTTAGGTCCTCCCAGAATTGATTTTTCCGCTGCAAAATTTCTTGCCGGAATCTGATTCTGTATTCTGAAATTTCGGAAAGGAGATTTGGTTTTGCGGTGCTATGCGAGTGTTTGAATATTGAATAAAAATTCCGATACCGAGAAAAATTTGTAGACTATTCACAGTACGGCATTTGCTTCATTTGTATGATACAAATTGTATCATCTGACGACATCAAATCTAGCATGTCTTAGGGCCGGCATTATAAACATATGTCGAAGTTACCTTTAGTTTTAACGGTTAAATTTAGCCTCAAAATATCTGTTTTATAAAAGTCCCATTTCTGTGTTCTGTGCACCGATATTCATACAAAGATCTTAGTTTTTACGCGCTCTTTTATTGCCACGGTTATTCCTGTTGTATTTTTATAAATTTTCTTGGCTCATTAATGGATTTCAGAGACTTAATATTGAATCAAATATGAATAGGTGAACACGCAAAAATGTACATCAAATTAAGATGAAAAGGGGTAGAGCTCTGTGGCAGGATATATTTCGATATTACGAAAATATCTTCACCAATATAAATCCGATCGAGTTCAAATCTCGAACTTTACTGTAAAATAAGGTTTTGTCGTTTTGAAGGCTCTCACAAAATTTCTACGATATCTGTCGAATAGTTGCTGAGATAAAGAATTTTTTTTTATATTTTTTTTTATTTTCCATGTCCATGTCTCGTCATGCGATCCTCACAAAATTTTACATAAGTCTTCGTGTCAGTTATCAATTTTTCCAAATGTCTGTAATTTTCAAAATTTTGGCTGAAAATTGTCTCAAACGTTTTGGTTCGACTCACTGATCAAGAATCCGTGTTCAAAATCGATTCTATCCCGTCATCCAGCCGGCCGTTAACACGATAACTCTCGAACGGAATGAGCTAGACAGTTGAAATTTTCGGAGTAGCTTTGGGAGATAAATATATCGGTTTTGTTCCATATTGGGCAATTTTAATTTTAATATACAAATTTCAAATTAAATTTTTCTTAAGATGCAGTTTCATCATAAAGATCCATTGATATCATTCAACTCTAACAAACTAATGCTATTGGAGATATGATTTCTCATAATTTAAATAATTAATAGTAATTTTATGATTTCATAGAATGCTCTAATTATAATTTGCTGATTGTAAATCCAACATATGAGGTGAATCATAGTCATTTCTATTATATAATGCAGTCCTATCATAAGAAACCATTGATATCATTCCCAACTCTTACGGTGGGTTTCACAAAGCTTTGACAGCTCTTAGTTGACAAATCAGTATGATTCTATGTCAATTCCCAGTTCATTTTTGATGCAACCACCGAATTAAATCCACAATGAAGCTAATCGAAACTTCGTGAAACCCACCTTCGGAAACCAATACTCTCAGAGATATGCCGTCGTATTCACAAAGCATTCAATCTCCGTCCTAACTCCAGTCCTAACTGAAATCCTCAGTTAAGGATACATTTGAATCGCAACCTCAGTTAACGTCAAAATTAACGTGAAACAGGCCTGTTTCACCACCGTTAAACACTTTAACTGAGGTTGCGATTCAAATTTATCCTTAACTGAGGACCTAAGTTAGGACTTAACGCAGACTGAATGCTTTGTGAATACGGTGGATGATTTGTCAAGGTTTGAATAATTACTCGCTATAGTAGTTTGACAAGAGCGCCATAGCCCCTGTCCACAGAGCTTTCGCACTTTTTGGTCTTGCACCCCTCTGTTGTTACCTTAGGCAACTATTTAATGAAATTATTATAGGTGTTTAATGATAACCTTTATTACTATTTTAGATTGGTTGTTGGAATTATTTGAGTCATGCTGCATAATTCTTTGATCGTTATTTTCATTTGTGTAAAAGCGGTTATTAATCATCATGCTTTCAACTTCAGCAAGTGAGTGCTTAATGTTCAATAAAAAGTGGGTTATAGGCTCTCTATTCAATACCACAGAATATTAAAAGACTCATCACCTCATCGCTCAGTGTTCCCCCGAAGAGGAAAGTGTTATTCAGAGCAGATACGTACCAGTTTCATGGTTATTATCAATCATCAGCGTAACTTAGGACACTGAATGATAAACGATGTAGCTCCAAGAAACTTAAGCTCTATTTTACGAACTACTGGAGAGATAAATCTCACTATTGCTAACTACGGAACTTCTTATGAACTCTAACCCTCTGTGATGCGGAAACCTTGAGCGACGTTCAGTGGCGTTCATTATTTTGCCGCAAGAGGGAGTAGTCCGCAACAATAGGGATTTAGTTTATCACAGCTCATTCGTTTGTCATTCAGTGTGCTGATAATTGGTAATAACCATGAAACCGGTACGTATCTGTCCCGAATGGCGTTTTCCTCTTTAGGGGAACACTGAGCGATGAGGTGACCAGCCCGGATCAGGAAGGAATATTTGTTGATGGTTAAAATTGATGAATATTTCACCGTTTTAGTTATTAAGAATTAACTACAGTTCACCCAATCCTATGATCACAGAATATGACATGAAATGTTCGAGGCTAAGACTGGCGAACCCTCGACTTTGAATCCATCATTTTCAATAATATTCCCACAAAGAACACCACATCGAATACTTTTTCTTCCTTCTTCGTAATTCTCAAAGAGAACTCGAACATATAGAGAGCGTACCCTCTCAAAATTTTTCTACGGGAAGGTGCCCCTCCACAGCAGTTGTAGTTCTTCATCTTTGAACATAAACGAGAGGAAAGCGAGACATCATTTCGATCGTCTAGATATCAGAGTCTAACGTTCTCCCAATTTATTTTAACAAGGGGCGATCGAAAACTAACAACCACCGACAAAGACTTCCACTCTCTTTCAGCCTCATTGCTGAAGTCATCAGTATCCATAAGAGATGAGCTTGCCGAGTGGAGAAGGTTCAGGGGCGGACTTGAGCTTTCGATTTGAGGTCCTCATTTTACAAAATTTCTTGTGCCGTGAATCACCCTTGTGAAAATGACAATATAAGCTCATTGAATAATAAATCTACTATTCTGCTGTTTTTTCCATATTTTTATGTGATGTTGAAATAAAAAATTGGTTCAAGCCCTGTGGACAGGAGCTTTCTGGCGCTCTAGTTCAAACAGATGAATTATATCTCCGAAAGTATTGGTTTCTCAGAGTTGGGAATTATATCAATGTATTCTTATGATACAACTGCATCATAAAGGAAATTCAATTCAAATAATAGTCTATTTATCAAGATTAAATGAGCAATCTGAGAATGAGAACTGCACCATGGAAGAAATCAAATTAAAATAGCTGAAATGAATTTGACTCTCTCTTATAGAACAGAATGACATGTACGAATATGAACACAGATTATATAATAAAGGTTAGATAGAATAATTATAACATTCTGTGAAAACATAGAAGTACGATTCATTATTGAAATTTCGAAAAATCATATCTCCGAAAGTATTAGCTTGTTGGAGTTGAAAATGATATCAATGGATTTTAATGGTGAAACTGCATCTTAAATAAAAATTGAATTTGAAATTTGTTACTTAAAAAAAAAAATTTTTTTTCGTTACTCCGAAACCATCTGGCCTATTTTGCCCAATAACAAACTCAACCGAGATATTCATCTACCTAACCTACTCTGAAAATTTCAACTGCCTAGCTCATTCCGATCGAGAGTTATTGTAGAGAAAAAAATTTTAAATTTTCAAAATTTTGTTTGACACTTTGACACTTTGACCAGTAACCTGGTCAATACAAAACCTCACATGCGTATAAAGGTCATGATTCTACAATTTGGTGCGCAATTTCAGATAAATCGAATGATCGGTTTCGGAAATATTCATAAAAAATAATTTTACTAAAATTGGCCATAACTCCGGAACTGCTTTATGGATTTCGCCCATTAACGAACTTGTCCGAGATATTTACGCTCCAAACTCACCTTGCAAATTTCAATCCTCTAACTCCTTTCGTCCGAGAGTTATCGTGCCTACGGTCGGCCGGCCGGACGGAATCGATTTCGACTTCGGATTCTTGATCAGTGAGTCAAACAAAATCGTTTGAGAACATATTTAAGTAGCCAAACTTTGTTCCGATTAGTTCTTGGTACAGTATAATACGGTCCTGGACATTCATTTTGTAGCTATAATGTCCCACATTTGAAACTTTTTGGAAAGAAAAATAAATAATGGCACCGCTTATTCAGTAGTATTCTTTTTGAAGAATATCTTCATTTTCTGAAGGCAATTGCTTGGACCAAAATCTGAAGAACATACCTTCCTATGAATATGAACGGGTTTTTTCTCATTCGGAACAATCTAATCCACATTCTATCTGTTACCAAACTTTTTTTTCTACAGCAATTATTTCTTTTCCGGCTTTTTAAAACGTGCGATCCTGAATTCACGAGTTTTCTCCATGTAGAAAGCAACTCATTGTGAACACAAAAATGATAATTCATTTTTGCATAAAGATTCTTCACGAAATACAACGAAATCTTTACGTATTACGATCTGACACTTCACATGATAATCAAGGAATAGAGAAGCATCGGAATCCTCCCCACAAATATCCTTCCGAACAATATTATGGAATGAGGAAATCGACATTTATAATAATAATAATAATATTTATTAATTCATTTCAAAGAAAAGACATATAGAAATCTCATGGGGAAGTTCACCTAAAGGTGCTCTACCACTTAACCCTTGTTAATCAATAGATACCTACAAACTGAATGTGCATAACACCACATAAAAAAAACAAATCCAAAATTACAGAAATCAAGAAATGAACACAAGAAACATATGAAAGAACATAAAATTCTTCCGAGCAAGCAAAAATCAGTTAAAGAGAGTCAAGAATGTCGGATTCGATTTTTTTTTAACATGAATTGGTCCAACTGTTTGAAATCATCAGGCAGCGTATTGTATAACCTATATATGTTAAAACGGAGACTTCTTCGAAAAGTAGAAGTTCGGTGATGGGGACATGTTAACATATTTCTGTATCTTATATTAACATTATGTATATCCGCTCTGTACCTCAACTTGCTATAGAGATATGGAGGTCTTTTTTTTAACTATTATCTTATGAGAAACCAACTTATATCAAATCAAATGTCACCCCTCCACACTATTTTAATGATCGATCTTTTAAATACTCTGATACAGAATAATAACTTCTACTAGGCAGTAGATCTTTAATGTTTTTCTTGAATTTTGATGAACTTAATACATTCACAGAAGTTGGAAATGATTAAAAAATCTTATACTTCTATAAGAGGGTGAATGTTCAAATCTGGATGTTCTATGATTCGGTATTATTAATGTATCATTATTTCTTGTGGAGTAGTGATGGTTGCTAGACAATCTTGTCATACAACTCGTATTTTCCATTACATAAACTAAACACCTATATTTATACATACACACAGGACAATGTCATGATTCTGCTCGCAATGAACCAAGGTTTACAAGAAGATTGTGGATCCAAGTTAAATATCATCCTAGCAATTCTTTTCTGGCAAATGAAAACTCTATTTATTTCTGATGAGCTACCCCATACTAATATATTATAGGACATATGAGAGTAGCAAATACTGTAGTAAACCTCTATGAGAGATTTCAAAGGAAACAATTTTTCAATTTTAGATATTGCAAAATATGACTTGTTCAATTTCTTACATACAATGTCTATATCTCCTTTGATATTATAGAAACATTTTGATGGGATGTTATCAAGTGATGCCTATTAATTTTGCTCAGTGAAAAGTGGATTAAATTCGTCTTATCTAAGTTCACAATCAGTGCATTTGCTCTACACCAATCCGCAAACATCCAGAAGACCAACAAAACAGACAATCTGAGCTCCTCAATGCTCGGTGCTGTGACAAGTAATGAGCTATCGTCAGCAAATAGGGTAACCACAGCTCTATCGATATGGTCTGGTAAATCATTTATGAACAGTTAAAAGAGTAGGGGTCCAGCACCGAACCCTGAGGAACTCCCATATCAATATCATACTCATCGGAATATATGTTTTCAACTTTCACCGAAAAAATGCGACCGTTTAAATAACTCCTCAGCCAATCTAAGAATATGCCCCTAAACCCAATATTATAAAACTTACGCAACATAAAGCGGAAATCTAGGCAGTCAAACGCTCGAGACAGATCGAAGAACAACCCGGCAGCATAGAGACCATCATCCAAACCCTTGTATACGCCTTCAACAAACTGAAGGCTATAGACAGAGGAACAGTAATTGAACAACAACGACGACACCAAGGATTGACAAAAAACCCTTTTGGTGTCAACGGGCAAATACGTCCTATGCGGGAATAACATCCTCAACACTCCATAAGCCCTTCTGACTACACCTTCAGCATGGACACGGAACCTCAAGGAGTCATTCACAATCAAACCCAAGTCTCTCGCGCTCTCAACAAATGCTATCACAGCAATATGTACCATGGGTTTGAGATTGCTTTTAACAACTATTTTATTTTCTTTAGAGCCAAAAACTAGTGCAAAATACTTTAGTATTTAGCCTCCGTCCATGCCTTGCCGCCCCAGAGGCTAACCCATCCAGATCTTCATTAATTTCATTGGCTGTATTATTCATGTCATTAACGGGGAATTCAAAATACAACTGAAAATCGTCAGCAAACATGTGTACCCTGCAGTGTAAAATAAACTCTGTGAACTGGCTCGTATATATCAGAAAAAGTATTGGCCCAAGGACCGAGCCCTGCGGAACCCCATTCAACACGGGTTATTCACAACACATTTACGAACTAACAAATTTGTCACAAGACATTGCTGTCCGGTACACTATTGCCCCAAAAGTCGATTGGTCGACTACATCGTCTCTTTGCAACCGGAACTGGACTCTCTCGATTTCTTTTGCTGCAGCCGATCTGCCGATTTAGGAGATCTGTGTTTCAAAATTATTGAAGCAGCAGAAAATCTATCTTTAAATTGGCTTATTTTCCATCATACCTCTTCATCATACCATTCACCTATTTCTCATTGGAGACTGCCCTGTAAGGCATCCTGATTTGACAGCTGGTTCTCATGGCGAAAATATGAGTGGAATCAAAGCGAGATACATTTTGTAACGTTCCAAGAGCATCTTTTACTCCGTCACATAAAAAGTGTAACGCGTCAGCGCCACCCGCTCAAGTAGAAGAATAATATACGGTTCAGGCATCATCGGCATTAATTTAACGTTGGTAAAGATAATAAAAAGTGAACTGCTAGTGGATGGAAGCGAAGACCACTCAAGAGGAAAGCCCTGGAGCCCTACTCTCTGACTTGATTTTCTTTTCTTTCAGCCTGCACATTACAGTTACGGATCAGGTCAAAGGTCTGATTGAAAATATTGAAAAATTTGATAAATGAGGCGTTATTATTCATAATTAATAGAAGTAATGAAATCATGATAATTCGGAGAAGTATATCATTTAGATGGAAAAGTTTAAGGAGTAATTCCGCGAAAGGGACAGCGAAAAATCGTGCTAATTGGCTTCTTCAGAGGTTTCTTTATTTCATATCCTCAGGTCGCATCGTATAGATTGCTTATGCTTACTCCGTGCCAATGCAATATTTTTCCTCCGAATCGGAGGTCCTAGACAAGAAGGCACAAATTGGTTGCTCGCTTCTGTTGTGGTGTCAGCTGTTTTCAGTTGTTTTCTTTCCATGTTCTCCTTGGCTTCTTTGTTGCCTTGCTTTGACGAGCCATCAAACAGAAATATGGGTCAGCAAGTACCATCCGATTGAGATCTCCATTCCAATTAATAGGAGTCTTAAAACTTAATTGGATCAATCTATCAAAAATGGTAAACTGCTATTGGTGTGTTGAATTCGCTCAATATGTTATTTTGAATAAAGGTTGATATAGTTCGTAGCTCCAGTACCTATTTCTAGAACGATAGTGGTGGAAGTAAAGGTTTATCTGCGATATTATTTGTGTCGCTCCATTTTCCTTATGTTATTTATACCTGATGGTACATATTTCATATAGCATGCTTTCATATAAAATTCTCGTATTATATGAATTGGGGCATTTGGCAATAAGGAAAATAAATATCTATGGCCATTCGTATTATTTCAGCCGAATTAGGGGCATAACCCATTAAATAGAATATAGGATTTAGGCCCGTTTTCATAATGGAAGCGTTGAAGTTTCTGTTGCAATTTTTTGTATCCACTCGAGGGGAAAAACCTTTTTTAGGCCCACCCTGAGAGGGCCCGCTTCTCTCAGGAGTGTGAGACTCCAGTTGTTGATTGGTTACTCACTAAAAAACCTCTCGCACGTTCCTTGGAGTAGTTCTTCGTCCTGCCCTTACAGCGTCCCTTAACAAAAGAAATGAGCTGCAAGCGGCCTTCACAGTTGACGGGACCTGATGACTCGAAGTGATCCGAGCAACACCACCTTCTGCATTATGTATGCTAAATCCTCGGCCAGAGATTTGCAGGCCGGAATAATCTTCAATTCGGTCACGTAGTTCACTCTCATTCCGCCTAAGCATGCTATGATCAGTACGACCATTTTAACCTTATGCCTTGGATACAGGATTCCCAGTTCGAACATCCTTGTATTTTTCTCTCTTCTGCATTCCACATTATTTTCTGCGGGGGCGGAAAATTCGACGACAAACAATTCCTTGAGTTCTTTGTCCAGCAAGAGTATATGTGGCTTTATGGCGTGGATCTGCCGAGTTGTTGGAATCGCATAGTTCCAGTAGATGCGAGCTCTGTCATTTCCAAAAACTGCTTCAATTTTCAGAGGCAGATATGGTAGGACTGCATTTGCTATTGTTATTATCATTATTATTATTAGAACGGTGTTGGGAGGCTTGGTCCAGGCCTTCCGAACTGCGACCGATATAATCCCTTCTTTTATTACCCTATTTATTCAATCCCCAGAACTTTGACAATGGTGTTAACATACCTGATGAAGTCCTTATGAGTATTGTCTATATCATCGTGAGGTTTTAGAACTGGCTCCCCCATATACCCCGGTAGTTTCCTTTTCCGCTCCACAGACCCTGCATGTTGTGTCTGCTGAATTGGCCATGCGGTACAATTGGTATTTTTACCGACAGTGCCTTTTCAACAGTCCTCAACCCCAGTTCGTGGCTGCTGCATCAGCTTCCTGCTATAGGATATTGATAAATCCACTAATATTTTTGCCTATGTAAGCCCTGGAGTATCTCTCCACAGACCTTTTCTGTTATTTAGCTCAAATTGTTGCACTTACCTTCGAGCCTATAACGACTAACGACTGTTCCCAAGTCGCAGTGGTTAAACTTGGAGCTACTAGAACTCATATATAGCAGGTATAACATATGTTTCGAAGATCTATTTCCTATAACTTGCGTGCTGATTATCCTTATTCCTGAACGTAGTATTGCGTCGATGGGCTCGCAATACTGTCCTCTTTCTCTCGGTGCTCGTAGTCTGCAACCCTCGATTGGATGTTCCACAATGTTGATTACTGACCACCTTGTATATATTAGGGATCTACAACACTGCGTTGGCTGTCTCACAGCGTTACTTATGGACCACCTTGTATATACTCGAATGTCTCAGTTTCACTCTTCCTGACATAAAAACCTCTGATATTCGGGGTTGTCCTGTATAAGTTTGCTTCAAAACTAAATCTGGCCGTGCCTCCACCAAATAATCCTTCAAGCACACAGCAATGTTCTGTCAAAGTCGCCAAGATCGTTCACGTGGTGAACTTGGATTTGCAAAAGGTCTTTAAATCCTCTTTCGAGACAAGTGACAAGTGAGATAACAGTTACCTGATATCTTTCCAAATCAAACCAATGTAACCCTCACTCCTAATTTGCTTTTCGAAACTATATCCAACTAAGAAGATTTCAATAATTCTTACAAAGTTCCGAAAATGAGATTAACCTATGCTTCCTTTGTCGAATCTTCACAAAATGGACGATCTCATCTGACCGACGCCGACTCTGACAAAACGAAACAATATAGCCAACTACTTCGGCTCTTAGAATACAATAATTCTTTAGCGTCGATTGGTACCACTGAGACCCAACCTGAAATTTAATGTCAATACAAAGGACAACCTTATCGCAAGCAAAACATGAACAAACACGTGCCCGGGTCAAAAAGGAACGTTTCAAGGCACCATTCTACAATCGAGTACTGAATTTCAGCTCGATCAACTTCGTATGAGCCGTGAATAGACACTGGAACATGCGCGCAAAAGCTCCCGACTTCACATCAGTGCTCTACTCATTATTTAAAATGCGTACATCGTGCACAGAATTATCAGATTCTCTCGTATTAATAATTCCTATTTGAAATTGATAAAAAAAAAATCCCAGTTCCCAAAATAATGTATATTCTTCCCGGGCCACGCAGTAATCTCAGGAAGAAGACCATTCAGCTTCACTATTTTTCTTTTTCCGAGATCCCCGAGTTGAACGGTGTTCGCTTGCCGAATCCTGGCGTTTCTCTGGGAACTTATGATAACTACATATTTTATACAGCAATACTTAAGTTTGATGTGCTGAATTTCATACATGTGAATGGGGGCTTATCTGGTGTTAGCTTTTCGTCGGTTTCCTTTATTTTTCCAGCATCTTCTCACTTCATATTGCGTGGATACATTCTATTGGCGCAGTCTGACGCATCGATGTTTCACCGTTTCCATATCATTGAATTTGGAGGACGGAGTACAAGAGGGAGAACACCTATGTTATTACAGTCCCAACTAGCAATATGTTTAGATTCTTGAACAACATGAAATATTATAATTTGTAAATTATACAGGGTGTTTCACGAATGATTGTCCAGGCTTTCAGTGCAGATGCAGGATATTTTGGTGATTCTAAATCAATGTTCGAAATACAGTGTGGTCCAACGAAAACTTAACACCACGATTTTAAGGATTTAAAATGAAAATGTGGTAAATTCCTAGGTCTCGTGAATTTCTGATTCGAGGGAACAACTTTTCCGCTCCTTGCATCCCAGTAACTGCATCAACCGGAGCACGCACTGAAAAAACTCTCGCACCTTCCTTGGAGTCCTCCTCTTACAGCGTTCCTTAATAAAAAAGATGAGCCGCAAGTGGCCTTCACAGTTGATAGGACTGATGACTCGAAGTGATCCGAGCAACACCGCTTTCTGCATTCGGTGCTCTAAGTCCGCGGCAAGGGATTTGCAGGCCGGAATAATCTTCAATTCATTCACGTAGTTTACTCTCATTTCACCTAGGCATCCTATGATTAGTATCACCATCCTAACTTTATGCGTTGGATACGGAATCCCCAGTTCGAACATTAAATCCTTGTACTTTTCCCTCTTCTTTTCTTCTTTCATGGCCACATTATTTTCTACGGAAGAGGAAAAATTCGAAGACAAACAATTCCTTGAGTTCTTTATCCAGCAGGAGTATATCTGGCTTTATGTCGTGGATCTGCCAAGTTGTCGAAATCGCATAGTTCCAATAGATGTGAGCTCTGTCATTTTCAATAACTGCTTCAATCTCCAGAGGCACATATAGTAGCAGTGGATCGTTATCTATACCATAAACCTCTCACAGATGGAAGTAGAGGATTCGGAGTGCCGCATTGTGTCTTTCCTCATATCCTGATAGAGCATGGACTCTTCAAGCAGACAGAATGTGCATAACAGTTTCCTGCTGACTGTGGCATGCTCTGCAAGTTGTTGGGGTGTCCACTTCCATGATGTTCTTTATGCACCATCTGGTATTTATGACCCCATTTTGACTAGCCATAAAGGATATTTCTTCCGACAGGCCCTGATCTTTCAAACTCCTGAGAAATGTGGAGTACAGGTGTTTATTAATGTGATCTACGAGTAGTGTCTTTAGTTGTGCCTGTCTTATCTCTCTGCCAACTCTTCTTTGGTCTGTTGGCGTGATAGGTGTTCCTGCTAGCTCATGATCGATGGATATGCCGGTTATACAGAGCTTCTCCTAAGCTCTCTGACCAGCCCTAAATAGGAAAGCTCCTTGGTTCCCTATTTCATGATAAACCACCATTATCAGAAGCGGATCTTCACTTCTCAATATCCTTATTGCCATTTCCAACGTTTATTGATGCGGTTGGTATTTATATTATTATTATTATTATTATTATGTGACCTGAGGAGGACTCACAAACCTATTACTGCATAAACCTATCCGAAAACATAAATCAATCAATATATCAATAACAATATTGATGAGTCACTCACCAGAAATTCATGGTTCAACCATGTATCCTTAATTTTTTTCGGAATTTGAGAAATTTCAACTCCCTGATATGTCGAAGAAACTCTATGGTTTTTCGAATTCCCAAAAAAAAATCACTTTTCTCGATATTTTTAAGGAACGGGATATCTATTTGGGAAAGTGATATAGCTGAAAAAGCCTATTATTGTATTGGCGCTCTTGTTCCTCGGAACAGAGTGCTTACCAATTCGCCCAAATGTCAATAATTTTCTAATTTTGGGATGGAAATGGTTTCAAATGATTTGGTTTGACTTGCCGATCAAGAAACCGTGGTCGAAATCGATTCTGTACGGCTGGCCGTAGGCACGATAACTCTCGAACGGAATGAACTTGACATATGAAATTTTCGGAGTAGGTTCGGGCGATAAATATCTCGGCTAAGTTCGTTAATGGGCTAACGCTGCTTCATGGTATTGGAGTAACGAAAAACACATTTTTTTCACAAATTTAAAATTAAAAATTTTTTAAGATGCAGTTCCATCATAAGAATCCATTGATGTTATTTTCAACTATAACAAGCTAATACTTCCGGAAATGTGATTCTTCAAAATTCAATAATACATTGCACTTCTATGTTTTCACAGAATGCGAATTATATCTCTCTGCGTTCTATATGTGTTCAATGTTCATTGATGTCATCTTATCTACCCATAAGAGACTTCATATTTGTTTCTGTTCTAGTTTATTTATATACCCAATTCGTACTTCGAAAATACTTATTTGGTTAGTGAGTCGAAAATGAATACTACAAGGAAGTCGAGCATAATTTACGAGTTCTCTAAATATAATAATAATAATAAGTTAAAAAATACAAGGATTTAATGTTTGATCTGGGTACCTGTATCCAGGGCATGAGGTTAGAATGGTCGTAGTAATCATAGGATGCCTAGGCGGAATGAGAGCGAACTACGTGACTGAATTGAGGATTATTCCGGCCTGAAAATCTCTGGCCGAGGATTTAGCGCACAGAATGCAGAAAGCGGTGTTGCTCGGATCACTTCGTGCCATCAGGTCCCATCAACTATGAAGGCCACTTGCAGATCATCTCTTTTGTTAAGAGACGCTGTGAGGGCAGGACGAAGAACTATCCAAGGAACGTGCGAGAGGTTTTTTAGTGAGTAACCAATCAACATCTGGAGTCTCACACTCCTGAGAGAAGCGGACCCTCTCAAGGCGGGCCTATAAAAGGTTTTTCCTCTCGAGCGGATGAAGAAAATAATATTAATAATAAGATTTAGAACGGAATTTCCAACTAATGTACAGGTAGTTATTCCTTAGTAACAATATTTAAGATTTCCTACATAAGTATTCTGGTTTGAGTTGTCTCTGAACTGATCACATTAGATTTGTTTCATAAATAAAACTGGCTATTTCATTTACTCAAATTTTCAGAATGACCCCTGATAGTTTTGAAACACTTGTAGCCAAAATTGGACCGTCATATAAAGAGAAGATGCAAAGGGAATTTAATTTCTTTCATGATGCAGTTCTATCATAAGAATCCATTGCTATCATTCCCAACTCTGAGAAACCAATACTTTCGGAAATATGATTTGTCAAAGTTTGAACAAGGGCGCCACAGCTGCTGTCCACAGGGCCCTCCCACTTTTCTATTAGATCGAATCAAAATTCTTGCGCTCAGCTTTACTCATTTACACAGTGAATTCGTCGAAGCTTTTCTCTTCCCCCGTAATAGTTATTTATGTACAGAACTGACTATTATAGTCGAGTCTGCAAGTTGCTATCCGAGGCGGTACCGAGGATAGCGAGCAGGCGAGACAGTAGACAGGTTTTCGCCGAGGTGCATATTACATTTTTTCGTCGATCTCTATATATTCTTATGAATTTCGGACCTCTTGAATAATTTCACAATTGCAAATGGCACATACACTTACGTTTGTATTGAACCGTATCCATAGTGACACAGCACTGACAGTTATTCTTACAGACACTTATGTTTTTATTGAGCCGTATCATGCCGTATTCATAGTGACCACAGCGAACGAGAATAGTGTATTCTAAAACAATTTACAGAATGGGCTCCTATTAAAACACGAATGAGAAATTCAAAAACGAGCGACGAAGGAGCGAGTTTTCGAACGCATGAGTGTTGGAATTGCCTTCTGCAACGAGTATTAGACGATATTTTCTCTATTTCAGGCAATTTTTGTAAAATACTGTTGGAATTTAATGAAAAATGCGGATTATACATACTAGTGACTTTTGTATTGTATCTTGGTAGTTGGTGTGACTGTTACGTAAGTTGACAGATTACGGAATTTGAATTTGAAACGTACGTAGGGCATGGAGATGAGATTTAAATCCGTTTCCTGATAGCATGAATGATTCAAAATTAGCAAGAAGAAAATCTCTAGTAGCATATTTTTTAATGAAAATAAAGCTTTTCCCCAACAATTATTTCACTATATCCAGATTACATTGTATTGTCAATTGACGTGTGTTGAAATTTGATAGGATCGAATGTCAGTGCTGACTACCACAAAACGAAAAATATAACTAGAAACAATGCGGGAATGAGTTCATTCCAGCACTGTTTTCAGTTCTGGAATGGACTCATTACGATACTGAAATAGAGAAAGTACTTTCTCGTCCGCTAAGTACTTGCCTTCAATAATAGTCGATTTTATGGTCGCAAATTAGTACGTAAAATGTCACTTTTCATAGATGTCGACATATAAGGTATTTTTCTTGAAATGTACGATTTTTGAATGAATACAGTTTCTATTTTCTTTCTAAAGCCGATATTCCGGGTAACCCTCGAACAATATTTCACGAAAATTAAAAAAACCTCCTACAACATAAATGCTTAATCGACATAGAATTTCCATCTCGTATAAACCCTGCTACACCAGCCTCATTCCTCCAATCCGGACGGCCATTAATTACATCAAAAAAGTTGGAGGAATTTTGGACAGGAAAAAATAAAAAACTTCCAGAGCTGAAGCAAGCCGATGCTGTCAGAGGTCGCTCCAGGCAACCACCTGCTACGTCCACGGCTCGGAGCGGGAAAATAGAAAGCCGGCACAGTAACTTTTCCAGCATTTTCTAGCGTGCGTTTAGGAAAGACGTATTTCTTCATTAGGGGTTAAATTTTTCCTCACTGCATACATAATCAATAAGCCTCTTTTTCTCTCCTCTGCTGTCCGTAATTTTCATATTTAATTTATTTCTAATTTCCATGCTGAATAATGCATTTTCGGCGGCCTAGGGTGTTGCATATTCAGATTTCTGGGCACTTTCTCTTGTAGTACTTTCTTGCGGGGTTGCAAGGTCGAAACTATTTTCTTCAAAAATAATTCGATGTTGAGCAACTTTCCTTTCTGTACCTATATTTAGTTAAACATTGGTGGTAAAATCGTATGAAGTTCAAGTATGTTTAATTAATATAACAATTTTTCAATTGTAGCCTTTTGCACCATTTATGGTATGCCATGCAAGTAGTCGTTTTATACATACGTAATACAACAGGAAAAACACACTCCTTCTCGGGCTTCCCTGGAATAAAAATATTTATAATTATTGATACACCTAACAGCTAGTTTGTCTGAACTACTACATTCCAAGATTAAGGAAAATTGTTCCTTTTTCAAGAAAGTAAGCATCGAAAAGAACTTCACTACGATGCTCGGTCGGAAAAAAGATTGGGCCAGGGAATCCACCATCCAAGTTCTTAAAGGAAATGCCATTAAATGGTACACAGACGGTTCAAAAACCACTACAGGAGCTGGCGCTGGAGTATATGGGCCAGGCACCAAATGCTCCCTATCGCTAGGCTCCTATCCGAGCATCTTTCAGGCAGAAGTACTTGCAATAGAAAGATGTGTGGAAATGAACCTAGAAAAAACTATCAGAGGTGTGATATAACAATCCACTCTGACAGTCAAGCTGCTATTAAAGCTCTGAGCTCCCATGTTATCGAATCCAAGCTAATATGGGATTGCCGAACAAAAGTCAATAAAGTAGGCAAGAACAGCAGGGTCTCCTTGATCTGGGTTTCTAGTCACGCGGGAATTACAGAAAATGAGGAGGCCAACACACTTGCCAAGAAAGGAGCACAAACCCCCTTTATTGGCCCGGAACCCTAATGTGAGGGTGGTAGATACACTTACAAAAATGAATTCCGGATGAAAGAAGAAACTAAAACAGGTATTCTCTAGGGATCTATCCCCGGAATGTATCACTCCAAGAAATTCCTCCGGAACTTTGATACTGCCAGATCCAAGGAATATTTGGACCACAGTAAAAACACGCTGCATCTCTTCATTGATTTCATCACAGGGCACTGCGGCGTTAGGAGGTATGATGATTCATCAGACCTCTGGAACTAGAAGGTGAGCCATAGATGGTTAAAACTTGTTCGGCGCTTCTAACAGTTCTCATCTAGGTTTAATATATCTAATAGAGGAAGTTTGTTTGAAGGGATTTACTATGAGTGGCCACCTTCTCAACATCCTGCTTTTATTATTATTACAACAGGGTCGTGAGGCTTGGTTCAGCCCTTCAGAACTGCAACCCATAAGATATTTTGTTCTATTACCCTACTTATTCAATCCCAAGGGCACTGTCAGTTGTGTTAACATACCTGATGACGTCCTTACGAGCTTAGGCTATAAAGGCGTGAGGTTTTAGAACTGGCTTACCCATATGTAAAATTCTTAGGCTGGCCAGCTCTGGGCTTTTGCGAGCCCAGTGTTCAGCAGTTTCCTTTTCCGATCCACAGAGCCTGCATGTTTCGTCGGCTGACTTGCCCATGTGGTATAATTGGTATTTGTACCAACAGTGTCCTGCCAATAGTCCCGCCATTAGCCAGAGTTTAGCTCATGACAGCTGCAGGAGCTTCCTGGTATAGGATGGTGAGAAATACACGAATATTTTTGTCTTTGCAAGTCCTGGAGTACTTCTCCAAAGAGTTATTCTGCTGTGTACCTAGAATTGTTGACTTCTGCTTTTCAGTTCAATCCAGTTGCTATTTCGTATTTCTGCAACCTCAGGATAGTTGGGAACCTTGGAAGGGCAGTTCTAGTTCTCTCAGTGTAGCCTAGCTGTCCGTTATCATATAAATATGCATCCTCTTGAGGCTCCTTTTTAGACACAAATGTAGACAGCTAGTGTCTCTTTCTGTAAGATAGGGAGCCCATGGTCCAGGGGCACAGAGATCCTCAGTTTCAGCTGTATAGGTACCCCAATAACTGCACCCCTATCTAATTTTCATCTATCCGTATACCAAATGGATTGGTCTAATCAAATAACGAGGTCCACCGCACCCAGACGGTCTCTAATGACCGTTGCAGAGGGTATTTCGAAATCGAATATCGTTGGCATTACATCTGAGGGTTTTTCCGAGAGGTTTGAGTCCATATGGTCCAATAATCTCAAGTCCTAAGCATCCCACTAACTGGAATTAGTCGACTGTCGACTGAATCAAGGAAAGATGCTTCTTTAATTTATATTTTCGTTGGAAATGACACCTAATAATGATTTCACAGCTTGGCCTCTCTAAAATATGAGTATTTGTCGAACTCTAGTAGATCATTAACAGTACAGTCATTTAATTTCTGTTAGAACTCTCTGAAATATTGACTCAGACGGCTAGACGTTTCTCTCAAATTTAATGGTATTGGATAGACTACAAGCTCATGGTTTACTAGGGTCAACTATGAAAAAATTACTGATATGGTCTTTCCTCTTGATGAAACACAGACCAAAGAACCTAATGGCACTGCTTGAGTATTTACTTATTGGTGATTCGATATGGAGTAGGTTGGTGAAGTGAATCATGAAAATGTACACAAGGATCTGCCATTTCTTCACTGCGTAAAAGCAATCCTGGTGTTAGCGGATGCTATAAGAATTTCTCGTGGTGGAAAACTCCTACCTGGTAACTGGGTAGGACATGTGTAGTTATTCGACCAACTGGGCTCAAACCTCGTGGCAAAGCCCTTAGCTGTAATGCCAACCCTATTCAATTTCGAAATACCCTTTGCAACGGTTATGAGAGAACGTCTGAGTGCGGTGAACCTTGATTGGACAAAAAGTCATCCATTTGGTATACAGATCGATCAAAATCAGATAATTGTGAAGGTATTGGGGTATATGGTCGGTAACTGAGGATCCCCTGTGACATGAGACCTATATCTTATAGGCAGAAACAGCTGTTCACATTTGTGCTCAGGAGAGTCTGAAATGAAAACCTCAAGGTTTTAATCCCCATCCAAGGTGCCCTACTATCCTGGGAATGCCGGAATGTCAAAAATCAACTGTCTAGAGACAATAAGGAGACTCTTTTATGGCTGCCAGGGTACTGTGGTATTGAAGGGAATGAGAAGGCCCATGAACTTGTGTAAAGGACTTCCAGGATAACATCTGCTCGTCCAGAACCCATATGTGGGCTTAGAAAAGTTCACTACCTGGCAATATTCCACCAATGGGAGATCCGAACCTGATCCGACAACATATAAACTTCTATACTAGACCTACATCCGTCCAATCATGGCATACGCGGGTCCAACTGTTGGACTGCCCTTAGAGGAGAGATTGGTGCTCTCGAGTCCATTCAGAGGTGGAAGACTAGGATCCCTTACGGTACAATTCGTCCTGGTTATCTCACACGCTTACGTCTGCTAAATCTAACCACCTTCGACAGCAGACGCGCCAGAGGCGACATGATCTTCACTTATAAAACGTTGCATGGAATGTTTGGTCCTCTGTTTGAAGCCATCTTTACAAGAAACGCGAATCGTCTCCGTGGACATAATAACAAATTGAAGAAGGAACATTTCAGGACTTTGCTGAGACAGTGTAAGAATGTTTTCTGCATCTGGAACAGCCTGCTATCTGAGGTGGTCAACAGAAACTCTACCAATTGTTTTAAAAATGCTGACTGCTGACGGGACACTGTCAGTACAAATACCAATTGTACCACATCGTAAGTCAGCAGATGAAATACGCATGCTCTGTGCCAGCCTAAGAATTTTACATATTGGTGAGCCAGTTCTAAAACCTACAATCAATGACAATGTCCTTAGGTTTGAATAAGTAGCCACACGACCCCGTTCTCATAATATTAATAGCAGACACATAATATGTTCCTCTTTCTTCTTTCTCAAATGAATTTTGATTCGTATTCTCCTTCAAATTATTCTTTGGAAATAACACATTCCTTCATGTTGTATACACGTCACTAACGAAGGACAGATATATATATATATATCGTGGACCCGTCGAAAGTGATGCCGATTTATCGTCCGAAACATGATCTCCGATACGTTCCGTCCACCCTCAAAAGGTGACGGAATCCAGAATTATTCCGCCCAAAATCCTGAAAATCCTTCTCCTTTCCGAGTTTTCCTCGCGTCGCAACGCTGGAATATAACGACGGCACCAGCGACGTCGGTACTTTAAATTGTATGAAACATACATGAGTTCTGCCCCCTTCTGAATAATATGCCAGCCTTAGTTTACAAATGAATACAGCTATTGAACTTACTTATAATATCAATGCGTCAGGGCGTCCTTGTCTACTGCAGGCGACGCCCGGCGTCTGTCTCCCTTCTCGAGCCTCTTTTCGACGTTCGCCATACAGAATGGCCATATTAACTTGATAATTAGGTGTGTTATCGGACTTGCAGATGAGCCGCGGATGGAATAAAAAGTGTTTTGCCCCCTCTTTGAGGCACGAACTGATGGCAGGGTTTTGTATAAAATTCGGTATGGTGTCAGTGATGGCACACTTTGATGCCGACCGCGACGCGAGGCGTCTTAGCTCCAAGACGTCTTCTTCGACGGGTTTACGATGCTGCAGGTCGTCCAGGTGTCCTCCACCGTGTTTGTGAGGGTTTCGGTCGTGAAAATGGATCTGTGAATTTGCTACTATAGTTGGATAGTTTCGAATCCAAATGAGTGATGAGTCATGAAGGCTCGCGGACGTATTGGTCTAATCTGACCTGGATGTCAGCTTAGAACAATATTTAACGTCATGTCATGTGATGTTCGAAGTTTATCCATTTGGCTGCAGTGATTATTTTGACCCAGAAGATAGTGCTCAGAGATGAATCTTTATAGTACTTATTCTTAACATGCACATTCATGTTTTCCATAAAACGATTCTAAATTGTCTCCCGATATATTCTGTGGAGGTTTGCTGATACTCGTCGTCCAAGTGTCTTGGTGATGTGTGTTACAGCTTATGGAAGGACTAAACACCTTGTCTCGAGGGGAAACATGACGTTGTTAATTCTGTGTGTACCAATGCTTTGAGTTTGTTCTGAAACGCATTTTCGTCGGAAGAGGGCGCTAAGAGATGTATACTAAGAAATGAGAACTCTGGTTTGTACATAACTCGTGTTCTCCTACAGTGAGAGATGTGTTAGGGTTAATAATTAATAATTTTATTTGTCAAAAATGAATTTGAAATTTGATTTTTATTTTATTTATCAGAAATATTTCATTAGTTTGGGAAATATTTATTAATAATCAAACGGGTTATTACCTGGAAAAAAATGGAAAGAAAAGTCATGTTCGAAAATATTGTTCACTATAATTAATTTCCACCAAACAAATCCTATTTGAATTAAAAATATCTTTAATTTCACTCAAATAAATATTTATTGGATTATGATTGAAAAAAAAATTATTAATGAATAATAAATCTTGATTAGACTTAAATAAGTATTTATTTATGCTCGTATCCTCGTTTTGAACTGATATCAACAACGCGTATAGACGTGTAAGTCGACGTACCCCTCCCTCCCTACTCCACTGGCCATCATACGGAAATGCGAATTTGAAAAATTTGTAATACAAGAATCAGTCACATCTAGTAATATGTTATTGGTCGGTATTCTTGTTAAGATAGTGTGTTACTGGTGTGTAACTGCTCACGTGATTTGAGTTAGAGAACAGAATGGATTAATTCCAGACATTTTTTTCAAAAATCGTTTGGTCAGTTAAAAAGTACATTCTAAGGTAAGGTTTAATTTTCATATCGAATTTTTAATTTGGATTGGCATACTTACCGACATTATTCCTATTTTTTCTTTTCATAATCTACAGTTTTTCTTAAGAAAACTTGTTGATCAGAAATACTTCATAATGGATATATTTTCGCTGGATTTGTTTGTCAAATTCAGTTGTGAATGTGAATATTTCTATATGATTACTCAAAGTTGTTATTGAAATATCATTATCTAACAAATTTCAAATTCAATTGCTTTTAAGATGCAGTTCCATCATAAGTATCCATTGATGTAATTTTCAGTTTTAACAAGCTAATACTTTCGGAGATATGATTTTTCAAAATTTCAATAATCCATCGTACTTCTATGTTTTCACAGAATGCGAATTCTATCGTTCTGTGTTCACTGTTGATTCATTCATCTTATCAACCTATAAATGACATGTCATATATATTTCTGTTCTAGTTTGTTTATATAATTCGTACTTTGAAAATATTTCGTGTTAGAAAAGAAGGGTCTGAATCTCGAATTTGTGAATATATACAAGACTGTTTTGATACCAAAAATAATATTGACTTGTTGCATATTGAATGATTTATGTATAAATATTGGGAATGATGTTCCAGAAGATTTAGAATTGGATCATTTTAATGATGTAGTTTATGAAGGCAATAGGAAAGAACAACATAATGGAATCATCAAAAGAAATTACTGTTCGTTGACCGCCGATGTTAATATTACCTTTTACTTGATTAAGTAGTGAGACATGTTCCTATATACTGAATTTTCATCATATTGCTAGCAAAAAATGCTGCAATATGGATCTACATTTGTGTATCAATTATTTTTTTGGGTTAAGGTTCATAATACAGAATGAATGTGTTAAATAAAGTATTAAATTATGAAAAGAAGATTGTATTTTATTATTATACTTTGAACTATTAAAATAATTTGTTCGTCAGCCTATACTTACCTATTCAAAAATCAGGAAAAAATGGACAATCTGCTATGGTTGTCTCCAGCATTGCTCTAGATATTTCGATGATACTTTCCTTTTCTAGGTATTTCGAGTTGTGAAAACCATGCACCGAATGTGAGTTGCAACAGCCCATTCCACGAGTTCAAATCATTGCAGATTGCTCATTTAATCTTGATAAATAGTCTATTAGTCGAATTTACAGTTCTATAATAAGAATCCATTGATATCATTCCCAACTCTGAGAAACCAATACTTTCGGAGATATGATTTGTCAAAGTCCACAGGGCCTACCCACTTTCATATCATATTCTGGATCCCCATGAGATTCTTATTTCGAAATACGTCACTTGTCATAATTTAGTTGTGTTACTTTTTGATGTTCACTTTCGAACCATGAAATTTGTTGAAAATAGAAGACTATGTCAGAATGAAACACAGATAAATTATGACAAGCGGGGTATTTCAAAATCAGAATTCTATGGAGATTCAGAATTTGATATGAAAATTGGGTACCACCTTGAAAAACAAGGTGGTATCGTGATCACCACTTTTGGACCAACCTATAAAGCGAAACATAATTTA
This sequence comes from Halyzia sedecimguttata, assembly GCA_937662695.2. Taxonomy (NCBI): domain Eukaryota; kingdom Metazoa; phylum Arthropoda; class Insecta; order Coleoptera; family Coccinellidae; genus Halyzia; species Halyzia sedecimguttata. The sequence continues at coordinate 97,575,011 of OW569413.2, read as the reverse complement.
AGCTTATGCGCTGAATACAAACCATTTCTCCAAAACTTGAATCATTTTCATATCCCAAAATTTCCAAGAGTTATCGACCGATCCAACACTGTTGGCTGACCCTGTATAGTCCTAAATATTTAACCAAAATAAAGGCAAATACGTTTACCCTGAAATAGTTAATCTCCACATTGAAGTTGCTGTTGTTTATGTGTAGGTTTCAGCTTCAATAAGGGCTCACTAACGGATTGATCCCATAAAAACTAATCGTGTAGTTTGAATATTTTAATTCCAGTAAATCATCTTCCCTTTTTATCAGATTCAACTGTGAACCTATTTAATTTATTGTCGCAGATTTGAATTATTGAAAGATGTGCAAGATAAGCATTGCGCCTTTTTAAATAACAGAATCTCGTGTCACTATTTCATTTCGAATTGCGTCGAGTAATGACGTAAAAGTGACTGAAACGCCGGCATAAAAATGCAAAACTGAAGTAATAAACAGATTATCTCAGTCTCAATCTCTTTCAGAACACGCCGCTTAAGTTGAAGGTATATTAATTAGAGAAGGACGTACACTTGAACAAACGGAGAAATGGAACAAATATACGTGTTGCATTCATTTTCAATAAAATAGTGGTGGTAACAGGAGTGAACTAACAAGGTCGGTTGTTCGAAAATGTTTACTACCCACTCCACGTGTATACATACATACAGAAAACAAAGTTCAAAAGTAGATTGATCAATTATTCCTCCCAAATGAACATGTACATCTTTACGAATTTTGAGTCGAAAATTATCGGTAAGAGAGAACCTGCTAATTAATTAAAAAATTCCAAAAAGCGCAACAAAATTTTCATTTCCTGATTCTTGTAGAATTTGTACACATCCATTGAATTGATATATGAAGGAAGAGTGTTATACAACTTGATACACATGAATGCAGAGTTACTGAAACTTAAAGAAAGATTCAGAGCGATGGATATGAATATGGTTCAGTATGTTTTTTATGTCGGATGAAGTATTCGCTATTTCTGCGAACAAATTAAGGCATCTGTAGATATACAGGGTGATTCACGTAGTCTGTTCGTTAGGATATTTCAAAGAAAGACTCGAGATATACACTTGAAATGTTATAGTTAAGCTTTGTTAGGAGAGATGAATTCTTGGAAAAAATTTCAGATTCGTTCTACTTCGGGTTTCACCAAAAATGGTACCAACTTTCGTTTTTGGCGCTCTTGTTCCTCGGTATAGAGAACTTATCTATTTCCCCAAATGTCTGTAATTTTCGAATTTTTGGATGAAAATGGTCTTAAACGATTCGGTTCGATTCAATGGATCAAGAATTCGTGGTCAGAATTTATTCTGTCCGGCCGGTCCGGCCGTAGACACGATAACTCTCGAACGCAATGAGCTAGACATAAATTTTCAGAGTAGGTTTGGGAGATAAATATCTTGGTTGATTTCGTTATTGGGCAGAATTGTTACGGAGTAATGAAAAAAAAATATTTTTTTTACATTACAACTTTTGGATTTAATTTTTTTTGAGATGCAGTTCCATCATAAGAATCCATTGATGTCATTTTTGGGACTTTTTTCTTGAAATTACTTAAGGAATCTCCCCTCTTCGTTTTTATATCCAATTCAGGAACACCCTGTATAATTCGCACTTTGAAAATATTTTGCGTTGGAAAACAAGGTTCCGCATCTTGAATTTGTGAATGTATACATGACTGTTTTGATACCAAAAATAATATTGACTTTTTGCATATTGAATAGTTTATGTGCAAATATTGGGGGATGATACTTCAGAAGATTTGAGAATTGGATCATTTCATGCAGTTTAAGGAAATATAGGAAAGAACAACATAATAGAATTATCAAAAGCAACTACTGTTCGTTGACCACCGAGGTTAATATTACCCTTAACTTCCTTAAGTTGTAAGACATGTTCCTATATACAGTATTTTCATAATTTTGCTAGCAAACAGAAAATGCAGAAATATGGATCTACATCTGCTATTATTGTCTCCAGCCTTGCTCTAAGCATTTCGATGATACTTTCCTATATCGAGTTGTGAAAACCATGCACTGAGTGTAAGTTGCAACAACCCATTACACGAGGTTAAATCATTACAGATTGCACATTTAATCTTGATCAATAAACTATTATTTGAATTTGAATTTGATTTATTTTATGGTGTAGTTCTATCATAAGAATCCATTGATATTATTCCCAACTCTGAGAAACCAATACTTTCGGAGATATGGTTTTTTGAATGTAATACCCAGTTTATCATTGATAATCGGATTACCCATTGAACTCTACATTGTTTTAATGTAGATAATAATAATAATTTACATATTATTCTCAGAAAATTCGTGTGCAATCTGAAAAAAAAACCTTTTAAATTTTTTCAAATAGGGCTTCATTCCAATATTAATAATTTGTGGATTTTTGCATGAAAATTCCTTATTTTCTAGCTTCTATCAGACATACCAGACATAGCAATGCTTCCCCTTCGTTACTTATAAATTCAATTGAACATACAGGGTGTTTCTATTTCAATGTCAAAGGCAGTCATGACAAAATCCTCAAAACTCATTTTTTTCAAATGAGAATCCATTTTTTATCAGTCAGCTGGAATCTACTTTAAAAAATGGGTTCAAGCCCTGTGGACAGGAGCTTTCTGGCGCTCTAGTTCAAACAGACAAATTATATCTCCGAAAGTATTGGTTTCTCAGAGTTGGGAATTATATCAATGTATTCATATGATCGAACTGCATCATAAAGGAAATTCAATTCAAATAATAGTTTATTTATCAAGATTAAATGAGCAATCATGAGAATGAGAACTGCACCACATTTTCAAATTTTTTTTTTGACACTTTGCGGTACTCTGGTCAATACAACACTTCACATGCGTATAGAAGTCATGATTCTACAATTTGATGCTAAATTTCAGATAGATCGAGTCATCGGTTTCGGAAATATTCATAAAAAATATTTTTACTAAAATCACCCATAACTCCGAAACCCTTTGATGGATTTCGCCCATTAACGAACTCGTCCGAGATATTCACGCTCCAAAAACACCTTGCAATTTTCAATCCGCTAACTCCTTTCGTTCGAGAGTTATCGTGCCTACGGCTAGTCGACCGGCCGGACAGAATCGATTTCGCACTCGGATTCTTGATCAGTGAGTCGAACCAAATCGTTTGAGACCATTTTCAGCCAAAAATTCCAAAATTACAGACACTTGGGCAAATTGATAAGCACTCTGTTCCGAGGAACTAGAGCGCCAAAAAAACAAGTTTCGTATGAAAATTGCCCAAAACAGGTTTAAAGTACATACAAATAGTAGCTATTCCATAAAACATGTATGAAAGAAGATAAGTAATAATAAAAAAGTCGGTATCATTTCCTGGGAAACCGGAAGTCGATCGAATCTGAATTTTTTTCCAAGAATTCATCCCTCCTAGCAATGCTGAACTATAGAGTTTCAAGTGTTTATCCCGAGTCACGAACGGTTTTCGTGAATCAGCCTGTATAGATAGTTGAATCCTTGAGCACGCAAGATATCATGATGTTAAGTAATCATTAAAGGATACTGTGGGAGGTATACTCATTATTGAAAGGTTTTTTTCTGGGTTTTCTCTCCCAAACTCTGAAAAATATCTATCAAATAAAAATTAATTATTTTGTGATTTGCTTCTGCGTAAGAAACACAAGATATTTGTCAGAAGCAATCAATTGAACAATGTTGCCTAACAAACAACAACGAAACAACATCAACGAAGAAACAACTATATCGTAACGTTTCGGAGTCTATATCAGACTCCTTCGTCAGACGCTTAATGAAAATCTTTAGAATTGTTTTGTTGATAGTTATTGTGAAATTCAAGAATTGTCACATTGACAGTATTTAAAAATCATAGCTAACATATAGTTTTACTTTGCATAGAAATTTCAAAGTTCCAACTCCTTTTTCAATAAATTTAGCCAAATATGGTCAATGCCAATTGAGCAATTTGCAAAATTGCATTCTCTGTTCTTTAAAATACAAGTTGACTCCATAAGTTTCCTTTTAATATAATCAGGTTCTGACATTAGAATCTTTGTATTACTCCAATCCATCATGTGATCTCCTTGGATTGTACATACATGTTCTGCTATTTTTGATTTCTGTATGTCTCTATTTCTCAAGTTATTCTTATATTATATTCACAGTTTTTTCATTTATGTTTTTCATATATGGGTTTTGTTTTCGTTAATAAAAACCTAAGATCATTTTGTGTTTTGAAAAAGGAGTTGGAAAAAGGAGTTGGAACTTGGAAATTTCTATGCAAAGTAAAACTATGTTAGCTATGATTTTTAAATACTGTCAATGTGACAATTCTTGAATTTCACAATAACTATAAACAAAACAATTCTAAAGATTTTCATTAAGCGTCTGACGAAGGAGTCTGATATAGACACCGAAACGTTACGATATAGTTGTTTCTTCGTTGATGTTGTTTCGTTGTTGTTTGTTAGGCAACATTGTTCAATTGATTGCTTCTGACAAATATCTTGTGTTTCTTACGCAGAAGCAAATCACAAAATAATTGAATTTTTATTTTATAGATATTTTTCAGAGTTTGGGAGAGAAAACCCAGAAAAAAACCTTTCAATCATGATGTTAAGCCTTCCACTGAAATAAGGGCGAATGCGCTAGTTTCTAATTAATCTAAATCGAACCTTAGTAGAATTTTCTGCATTCAAAAATTTCATCTTGAAGAATATGTACATTCACTGGTCTCTTTTTCTTCATTTCAGATTAAATTTAAAGAACTCTTTTGCTCAATATCTTCATACCTTCCTTCCTTCCACATTCCGTTTTCGAATAGTGTGGGTACATATACAAAATTATTATTAGACACACAGAAAATTTCAATATTAACTATACCTAGCAATATAATTTTCCTATTTCAAGTCTGCTGTTCTGGTCTTTAGCAACTGAAAATTGTAGCCCAGTGTTCTTAAGATTAATATGAGTGTCGCAAACACGCACATTTCATTTTAATCGCTGCGTTAAAGTGAACAGTTATTTCCATAAGGAACGATTCTTTGTTTTCACGGCAATTAAATGTATATCTTTTCTTCGCTCATATTTAGTCGCCCCATGACGTACATTTTGCATTTCATGATATGAACTAATGAGAATGACCGCAAAGGTCATTTGTCTTGGTAAGCCTGGAATGATTAAGATAAATTGAGCTTATATAACAGGATTTTCTAGAGATTATAATGATAATAATTCATTTCCTTTATTTCGTACAAGGTACAATGCAAATGCATATTATCTCATTACAAGAATTAAAAAATGGGTTCAAGCCCTGTGGACAGGAGCTTTCTGGCGCTCTAGTTCAAACAGACAAATTATATCTCCGAAAGTATTGGTTTCTCAGAGTTATCAAGATTAAATGAGCAATCTGAGAATGAGAACTGCACCATGGAAGAAATCAAATTAAAATAGATATGACATGATAAAATGTACGAGTATGAACACAGATCATATAATAAAGCTTAGATAGAATAATTATAGCATACTGTGAAAACATAGAATTACAAGTCATTATTGAAATTTGGAAAAATCATATCTCCGAAAGTATTAGCTTGTTGGAGTCAAAATGATATCGATGGATTTTAATAGTGAAACTGCATCTTAAATAAAAATTGGATTTGAAATTTGTTGCTTAAAAAAAATTGTTTTTTCGTTACTCCGAAACCATCTGGCCTATTCTGCTCAATAACGAACTTAACCGATATATTCATTTCCCTGACCTACTCTGGAAATTTCAACTGCCTAGCTCATTCCGTTCGAGAGTTATTATAGAAAACATTTTTTTAAATTTGGAAAATTTTTTTTTACACTTTTCAATAACCCGGTCAATACAAAACTTCACATGCGTATAAAGGTCATGATTCTACAATTTGGCGCTAAATTTCAGATAGATCGAGTAATCGGTTTCGGAAATATTCATAAAAAATGTGTTTTACTAAAATCAGCCATAACTCCGAAACCGCTTGATGGATTTTGCCCATTAATGAACTTGTCCGAGATATTTACGCTCCAAATCCACCTTGCAAATTTCAATCCTCTAACTCCTTCCGTTCGAGAGTTATCGTGCCTACGGCCGGCCGGCAAGACCAACTGGCCGGACAGAATCGATTTCGACCTCGGATTCTTGATCAGTGAGTCGAACCAAATCGGTTGAGACCATTTTCAGCCAAAAATTCGAAAATTACAGACAATTGGGCAAATGGATAAGCACTCATCAGTTCCGAGGTACTAGAGCGCCAAAAAATGGCGTATTATTACATACACGCTATTAATTCAAAAGTCATTGTTTACTCAGTAAGGAATTGAATATTGTATTTGAGAAATAACAAGGCACGTATTCAATTTAATTGTTTTTCCGCCAACTTTGCAATAATGACAATGTTCTTCATTCATGAAATCATCTATTAATTATCTAGGGATAATTAATAATCATGCCTTGATAGGACAGACATTGAACGTTAACCTATTAGCGTGTTCATGCCCATGCCCATGCCCATGCCCATGATTGTCATAGGCAACAGCACATAGAAGTTATTCACAAGCAATCTGAATAATGTCACAACTTCACTGAAATATGTTTCAAATATTCAATCTAAGGTCTAATTACTAAGTATTTCTATAGAAAAATCATATCTCCGAAAGTATTGATTTCTCATAGTTGGGATGTTGGGAATGATATCAATGGAATATTATGATAGAACTAGATCATGAAAGAAATTAAATTCCCTTTGCACCTTATCTTTATATGACGGTCCAATTTTGGCTAAAAGTGTTTCAAAACTATCAGGAGTCATTCTCATGATGAAACTGCATCTTGAAATCTTGAATCCAAAATTGGTAATGTAAAAAAAAATTTTTTTTTGTTTCTCCGAAACCACATGGCCGATTTTTCCCAATAACGAACTCAACCGAGATTTTGTCTCCTAAATCTACTCTGAAAATTTCTACCCTCTAGCTCATTCCGTTCGAGAGTTATCGTGTTAACGGCCAGACTGACGGCCGGCCGGACAGAATCGATTTTGACCATGGATTCTTGATCAGTGGGTCGAACCAAATCTTTTAAGGCCATTTTCAGCCATAAATTCAAAAATTACAGACATTTGGGCAAATTGATTAGCACTCCGTTCCGAGGAAAAAGAGCGCCAAAAACGACATATTTTGGGGAGGAACTAATAAACTTTGTATAAAATTTTCAACTTCCTGTGAACTCATTTTTCTTCCTACTAACTGAAAGAGTAAGCCATACAGACATCGCATCAGAAGCAATAAATCATCCTGGTCCAATCATTCGGACAATTTTAACATCTCAATATTATAAACCTCTTTTCACACATAACCGGGTTCGTCCAAAGCAACACTTGGGCGACCTTATCATCCTCATCCCCATACACACCGGGGGTAAATTTAGAATGCGGTCGCCACCTCCACGCAAATGCGATAAGATCGCAGAGATCAGTCAAGCAGAAAATGACGGTGTCAAAACGGAGTCCCGGACAATGCGCCCCCTGCCTCCCCCTTAGGCACAATGGAACCACACTACAGGCCGTATTCATACGCAAATGTCGGGATTACATGGCACACACACGCACACAAACAGATAGAATGGCTGAGTATTGTGGGCTGACGGAACGGGACTTCGACATTCTGAAAACTGTCAGCCGAAGACGAATTGCGTATTTAATCAGATATGTGGTTGAAAGCTGTGCGATTGATGGCTGTCGAATCTTGTGGATATTAGGCGCAATTTTCTATTTTGTTGTTGAACATTGTGGTGTAGAAAAGAAGGGCGGATTTCGAAAAATCATATACAAAGTATTATCAAGATAATCATTAAAGGATACTGTGGGAGGTATACTCATTATTAAAAGGTTTCCTTCTAGGTTTTCTCTCCCAAACTATGAAAAATATCTATAAAATGAAAATTAATTATTTTGTGATTTGCTTCTGCGTAAGAAACACAAGATATATGTCAGAAGCAATCAATCGAACAATGTTGCCTAACAAACAACAACGAAACAACATCAACGATGAAAAGACTATATCGTAACGTTTTGGAGTCTATATCAGACAACATCGTCAGACACTTAACGAAAATCTTCAAAATTATTTTGTTGATAGTTATTCTGAAGATTTTCGTTAAGTGTGTGACGAAGGAGTCTGATGTAGACTCCGAAACATTACGATATAGTTGTTTCTTCGTTGATGTTGTTTCGTTGTTGTTTGTTAGGCAACATTGTTCGATTGATTGCTTCTGACATATATCTTGTGTTTCTTAGGCAGAAGCAAATCACAAAATAATAAATTTTTTATTTTATAGATATTTTTCAGAGTTTGGGAGAGAAAACCCAGAAATAAACCTTTTAATTATTATCAAGATATTTGAGACATGGTGAAAGTCTAGGTATAGAGCTCAGCCAGATTAAGGAAGACATAAGAACATAGAACACAGATTTCGAGAAATTCGTTCTTCGAAGAATAACTGTTTAACCGTCTTTCGAGGATACAACTGTTCTGTTTGCGCATAGCAATATTGCTAAGAAAAAGATATGGCTTCCACAGCAAGATTCGAAATATTGCTATTCTGATTATCGATTTTGTGCAATATGATGTGTCAATTTAGGAAACATATTGCTATCTCAGCAACCTCATAATAGTACTTGAATGACCCCCTCAGAACTCAGAAACAAAGAATTTTCGAAGATTTAAAAAAACCGGTTAACTTATGTTTTGACGGGGAAGAACTTCCATCAAGAGTTTCTTCCGAAAAAACCACCCCCAAATTTTTTTGAATATGGAACAGATGTCGAGTGTTGGTTAGTTTGTAAGTTATTTATGTTCTGTACACAACCCAGTTAAAATTTTCAGAATTACTTCATTACTTACTAAATAATGTAATAATTGAACTTATTGAAAGGTATTTTCTGGGTTTTCTCTCCCAAACTCTGAAAAATATCCATAAAATAAAAATTCTTGAATTTCACAATAACTATCAACAAAATAATTCTAAAGATTTTCATTAAGCGTCTGACGAAGGAGTCTGATATACATAGACTCCGAAACGTTACGATATAGTTGTTTCTTCGTTGATGTTGTTTCGTTGTTGTTCGTTAGGCAACATTGTTCAATTGATTGCTTCTGACAAATATCTTGTATTTCTTACGCAGAAGCAAATCACAAAATAATTGAATTTTTATTTTATAGATATTTTTCAGAGTTTGGGAGAGAAAACCCAGAAAAAAACCTTTCAATAGTGAGTATACCTCCCACAGTATCCTTTAATGTCCTTAATAATTGAACTTACGTCAAAGGGTGATGTTGAACAGACAGTGGAACCGCCCAAACTCAAGAACCTAATTATTTCGACTTTATTCATCGAATGCTCAACATATTGGTGACATATATTTCTTTCTGGATGATTGTAATTAAAATACCTTGCAGTTAATCTAGTATTTTCGTCATTCCGATAGTATAATTTGAGAATTCCTATTCTGTCTTCTATAGAATAGGAATAGTTCTATAATAATAATTGTATTATTTTCATACATAATTATTATCTTCACAATCAATACACCTTACGGCATCAGTTGTCAGTGTTGATTGTCAATGAGTTGAAAATTGTGGAAAAGAACTCAGATGGAAAGATATACTTTTGGTGAAAGTCGTTCTCTAGATAATGATCATTCTTCACATATTTCTCTTACAACCAAACACGGTTTAATGGATATTACAGAGCCTTTGGAAATTAGTGCGATAGAAATTGGGAGTTGGGACGATTTACAGGTAAGTGTAACCAAATATTTCAGATAAAATAAACGATGCCGAATGTAACTGCTCAGTGCCCAGAAGTTTTTAAAGATTTGAGAGCATCGGTTAAAAAATTTCACCTTTAGAAATTTGCATTTCATTCTTACAGGACAAAATATTGAACATTTTCAACAGCAGGGTCAGGAATGTAGACAAACAGTTATTTGTTATATACCAGAATAAGTTGTTTCCACGATCTTCCTCAATCAGTATGTGTGAAGATGAAGAAAATATGTACGAGGAAATTGTTCAAACCTTCAATCTGGCTACTCAACAAGAAGCAGAAGTTGTTATACTCCCAGATAACAGAACTTGGAAAACATTGTGGAAACATTTGAAGAAAGTATTGAAACTAAGGAAACGGGGAAGAGAGGATTGTTCATAATAACTTTTAGGATATATTTTTCATGTGAAAGATACTAAACGATCATTGGTTGGAAGAACATCGTGAATATCTACTTCCCACAAAGAACAAAGTATTGAAATTTTTTTTATATATACATAATAAAATAATTTAGACGAATAATCCATTTATGGTTCAAATGCTTCTGATATACATAAGGTGGATTTCACAAAGCTTTGACAGCTCTCAATTGCCAAAATAGTGTGATTCTATGTCCATTCCTAGAACATTTTTTCTCTATTTCGGTATCGTAATGAGTCCATTCCAGCACTAAAAACAGTGCTGGAATGAACTCATTGTTTTTAGTTATATTTTTCGTTTTGTGGTAGTCAGCACTGACATTCGATCCTATCAAATTTCAACATACGTCAATTGACAATACAATATAATTGGGATATAGTGAAATAATTGTTGAGGAGAAGTTTTATTTTCATTAAAGAATATGGTACTACAGATTTCCTTCTTGCTAGTTTTGAATAATTCATGCTATTAGGAAACTGTTTTAAATCTGATCTCTATGCCCTACGTATGTTTCAAATTCAAATTCCGTAATCTGTCAACTTTCGTAACAGTCACACCAACTACCAAGATACAATACAAAAGTTACTAGAATGTATAATCCGAATTTTTCATTAAATTTCAACAGTATTTTACAAAACTTGCCTGAAATAGAGAAAATATCGTCTAATACTCGTTGCAGAAGGCAATTCCAACACTCATGCGTTCGAAATCTTGCTCCTTCATCGCTCGTTTTCGAATTTCGCATTCGTGTTTTAATAGGAGCCCATTCTGCAACTTGTTTTAGAATATACTATTATGCAACCATCGAATTAAATCCACGATTAAGCTAATCGAAGTGTTAAACCCACCATTAATAGCTCTGTTGAGAAACGAATATTTGATCATAATAGAACCAAAGCTAACGATGAATATTTGGCGCTCTTGTTCCACGGAACAGAGTGCTTATCAATTTTCCCAAATGTCAGTAATTTTCGAATTTTTATCAGAAAATGGTCTTAAATGATTTGGTTTGACTCAATGATCAAGAATCCGTGGTCGTGAATCGATTCTATTAACACGATATCTCTCGGACGGAATGAGCTAGGCAGTTTAAATTTACAGGTTTGGGAGATAAATATCTCGGTTAAGTTCGTTATCGGGCCAAATCAGCCAGATGATGTCGGAGTAACGAAAAAAAAAATTTTCTTTACATAACAAATTTCAAGTTCATTTTTTTTAAGATGCAGTATCATCATAAGAATCCATTGATATCATTTTCCACTCTAACAAGCTAATACTTTCGGAGATAAGCTTTTTCAAAATTTCAACATTAAATCGTAAGTCAATATGATTTCACAGAATGCTGTCATCGTAAATATGAATTTGATGATCTGTGTTCATACGTTCAGAATATCTCCAGTGAAAGCATAACTGGAATATTGACTAAGTTTCTATTAATATAATATAATTTTCAGAGTAGATTTAAGGAATGAATATCTCAGATAAGTTCGTTATTGTGTAGAAACGGACTGACGGTTTCGGATTAATAAATTTTGGGACTGTTGTTTTTTTTTTAACTCAATTTTTTAAGCATTAAAGCATTGAAGATTGCTCATTCAATCTTGATAAATAAACTATCATTTGAATTTACTTTCCTTTATGATGCAGTTCTATCATAAGAATCCATTGATATCATTCCCAACTCAAAGTTTGAACAAGAGCACCAAAGCTCCTGTCCACAGGGCTTTCCCACTTTTTGCGCGTATGTTCTGGGGAACATCGCGTTATAGTTTTGCCCAAATGTCTGTAACTTTCGAATTTTTTGAAAAAAATGGTCTCAAACGATTAAGTTCGACTCCCCAATGAAGAATTCGAGGTCAAATTTGATTCTGTCCGGCCGGCCGTCCGGCCGGCCGTTGCCACGATAACTTGAGAACGAAAAGAGCTAGCGACTTGAAATTTTCAGGGTAGGTGGCGCATCCCAATACGACGGACAAGTTCGTTAATGGGCATAATCGGCCCAGTGGTTTCCGAGTAATAATTTTGTTTTCAACCAATATGAATCCGATCAAATTGAAACTTGGTGGGTAGTTGTAGAATATGACCCTAAGCACGTTTGTGAAATTTTGTGCGAATCGTATTACTAGAAAATTTTAAAAAAATTATTAAAAAATATTTTTGTTGTCACGATAACTTGCGAACGGAATAAGATAGCGGCTTGAAATTTTCAGGTTAGGATGTGCACCAGAACGCGACATTTCAGTTTGTTTATGAGCATTATCGACCAAACGGTTATAGAGTTATAGCAATCTGAAATTTTCTGAAATTTGGTGGTTTTTTGTTCCTCATTAACTCGAAAAATACTGAACCGATGGAATTCAAACATTGTTATTAGTTGTAGAATAGCAACGCGAAAATGTTTGCAAAATTTGGTGAGGATAGCATTTGTAGAAAATTTTTAATAAATCATTAAAAATAAAAAAAAAAAATTCTATATATCAGTAACTATTCGTTTGAAATTCATGAAATTTTGCAAGAGCCTTCATAACCTAACTCTACTGCCAAGTTTCAAGTTTTAATATGATCGGTTAAATATTGTTGGAGATTCGAGCATTCTTGTGCGAGTTCAGTAGTACCGATTTGGTGTAGCGTAAGGCTCCGAAGAAACGATCGCTCGACCCGGACTTTTGCCGTCGAGTCGAAGAAGACGAATCGATTTGTGTTTTTCCCAAATTTCGTTCTTCTAGGTTGAGCCTAAATATACTAATTCGATACAAGTTTCGGAGGTTTTGAGTCCGACGATTTTCCATTCAAAAAGTCAATCCGAGAAACGTCAGAATTAATTCGAGAGACGGGGTCGGAAATTTTCGAAAGCGAAACTGACGATTTAGGCCTTTTTGGGGCGTGAAACTTGAAGAAAATGATAGATAGCTTTTGCGCGTATGTTCTATTTTCCATTCTTCTGTATTGGACACCCTTAATCGAATTTACCATGGTAAATTATGTTGTCCATTCTCCTGTATTGGACACTTATTTTATATTTAAAACTGTAATTAGATCTTTGAAATACCATTGAATGAAGAAATTCTTGTAAGTTAACAAAATATCTTTATTTGAACAATAAAAATGCATCATTTTATTAAAATGATAGTTAGACTATCCAATTGCTTCTTTTCTTTATAATATTTTAGCTGTAAGTCAGTATAGCTTAGAAATTTTGGAGTAACGTCCTACAATATTAATTTAAATGATATTATAAATAAAAAAAAAAATTGGTTGAAGCACTGACGTGAAGTCAGAAGTTTTTGCGCGTATGTTCTATTGTCCATTCTTCTGTATTGGACACCCTTAATCGAATTTACCATGGTTAATTAAGTTGTCCATTCTCCTGTATTGGACACTTAATTCGAATTTACCATGGTAAATTACCTCGAGTCTCTCTTTAAAATATTCTAATGAACGGTCTTCGTGAATCACCCTGTATACTTGAGTCGAAACTAATCGTTGACACCATTCTCGGCCAAAAAGTGGAGTAGTATTTTTCGGATGCTTGTTTTTACATTCGGATTTATGTTCTTGGAAATATTGGAATTTTATATTTTTTCTTGGAGCTAACCAGCTCCGGGCGAGCTCATTACCTGAATGGGTAGAAACTTGAACAGTTTGTTAATAATCTTCCATTTTCAGTAGTCTTGAAAATATATTGTCTAATAAGCGGATAAAAAGGGATACCAACAATAATGCCCCATTATCCACATGCGACTCCACTCTCGACTGGGTCATTCATTTCCTCAGACCATTTTCAATCTGGCTTCAATTTGTCATTCCAATTAATCGGCCGAGAAATTCAGAATGATTGCTCATTGATAGCAAATTCAGTCTCGGAGATCCCGCGGATAAAAGTTGTTGAAAAGGTGTTTAGTTATTCACCGTACGTATTCACTTTTTCCAATAGCCAATAAATTACCATTTGTTTGCATTCCTGAGAACCTACCTTGGCGAGGTATAGTTTGAGATAGTAGCTGGACGCGATGTATTTTGTCCTATAACTGTCCTGGTACCTATCCCACGGTGGTCGATCAGCATTCAACTCACCATCGCCCAATATATTTGTATACAAATCTGCTTTATACTCCTAAGCCGTATAGCGGTTACCAATCGGGTAGCTCATTATACGATCCACCTTAATGGCTAATGAGTATTTTTTTCTATTATTAGTCCTCACAATGGGGCATTACTGGCAACTGATGTTTTTCTGAAGTATCCTTCTTAATTGGCCGTGATTGTTTTATGATGTTATTGAAGAGGTAATTGGAAACCTACCGTGGTTGCTTCTACGTGCAAGAACTCAAACTCGCGAAATTCTTCTATGTGGGAAACTGAACTGAAAAAAAAATGTGACAAATGTGAAATTTAATTCTGTGGTGCCGTCCGGCCGTCCAGCCGTTGCCACGATAACTTGAGAACGGAAAGAGCTAGCGACTTGAAATTTTCAGGGTGAGTGGAGCATTCCAATACGTCGGAAAAGTTCGTTAAGGGGTATAATCGGCCCAATGGTTTCCAAGTAATAATTTTGTTTTCAACCAAAATAAATCCGATCGAATTTAAACTTGATGAATAGTTGTAAAATATAAACCTTAACACGTTTGTGAAATTTTGTGAGAATCGTGTCACTAGAAAATTTAAAAAAATATTATTTATGACACGATAACCTGAGAACGGAAGGAGATAGCGGCTTGAAATTTTCAGGTTAGGTTGTGCATCTGAATGCGACATTTGAGTTTGTCTATAGGTATAATCGGCCAAACTGTTTTGGAATTATACCCATCTGAAATTTGGTTGTTATTTCCTCAATAACTCGAAAAATACAAAACCGATATAATTCACACATGGTTATTAGTTGTAGAATGCCAACGCGAAAATTCTTGCAGAATTTCGTGAGGATGCTAGTAAATTTCAAAAAAATTATTGAAAATAATTGAAAAAGATTCTATATATCATAAACTATTCGTTCGGCATGGCTGAAATTTTGGAAGAGCCTTCAGAACCAAACTCTACTGCAGAGTTCCAAGTTTGAACACGATCGGATCCATATTGTTGGAGAATCGAGCAGCCTTTTGTGTGTTCGGTAGCTGGATGCGAATCGTCGTATTTTTGGGAGAACCTTCAAAAACATGAATGTCATGATGACATATTTGTGCGCGTATGTTCTTGGGAAAATCGTGTTATTTCATCACAAATCTATGGGTCATGATAGCCCTACATTAGCGGTCAGACCTGGTTTTGAAAGAGATAAACTAAAATATTGAAGGGATTTCTATGAACAAGAGTGAATATCTTTGAGAAATAGAGAAGGCGATTCTTCTTCAAGAGATCCATGTGCCTTCAGAGGAGCATATTTGTGAGAGGGGACTTTTGAAAGGTTATGTATTATTTTTAATATGATATCGCTGAAATTTTGCTGAAGGCTTCAAAACTTAACTTTAAATTAACCACACTTTATGATCTTGTAAGGTGAGAGACTCATTTGTCGATATTAAATCGTGATGGGTAGAGAGGAATTTTAGGCCAGTTTTTCTATTAATAATGAGAATATATCTTTATGTTTCACCTCAACACCTTTAGATCTATCAATAGGCATTTATTGGTTAAGAATAAGTAATTGAATATTACTGGAATTCAATTGAATTTCATTCAATATGTTAGTAACTAAACATATAATTTTCTTTACTTTGATTATTTAAATATGACATTAATTCCAGTAATATTTTTCTAGAATAATTATGTATTCTTCTCCTAAGGAAGAATTGAAGGTAGACAATAATGTGTTAATTTTTTCATCATTGCTTTCTATCCTGACTTCACGAAAAAAAAATTGGTTCAAGCACCGACGTGAAGTCAGGAGCTTTTGCGCGTATGTTCTATTGTCCATTCTCCTGTATTAGACACTTTTAATCGAATTTACCATGGTGAATTCAATTGTCTATTCTCCTGTATTGGACACTCTTAATCGAATTCACTATGGTAAATTCGATTAAGAGTGTCCAATACAGGAGAACAGACAGTAGAATTCACCATGGTAAATTCTATTAAGAGTGTTCAATACAGGAGAATGGACAATAGAACATACGTGCAAAAGCTCCTGACTTCACGTCAGTGCTTGAACCAATTTTTTTGTTTTCGGTAGTAATATCACTAGTGACTGAATTTTCGTGATAAGTATGTCTTTTATTTCTTAACTCAACTTTCGGGATACCATGCATAGATACTTGACACCTCATGGTGTTTTCATGGACCTCGTGTCCCAATTTTAGTGAACAGGTATCTTCAGAGCATTTCAAAAATGAACCGAGATTAGAATTTCCATCTGTCAACAGTTCATCTCTACCATGATATATGCGTTATTGTCCAATTTCATTCGACCACTGAGTGTTGATAATGCTCCTATACTTACTGAGTTCTAATCTTATAATGATATGAATTAAGTGATAATCCCTTCGCAGAATATAAGCATTTAGCATGGCTCGGTGCAAAGTTGTCATATGGTAAATTATCAAATGGCCAGTACCCTCTGGTAGCTGGAACAGTTGGGGTTACACGGTTGGCAGTTGTGGGGGTGTGGTAACTATGATAAATGGGTGCCGTAAATAGGGTACACTACGTGTCATTATATCGACCCTGCGTAATGGATAAAATGAATTGCTTCCTATTATGGGATACAGAAAATGGTTGAGTCCTCCTAGAAAGAATGGATGAACGTTTTACTAAGTATTTAATAATGATCCGACTTCATTCTCGAGAAAATATACAAATTGAATAGAAAAATTCGAAAGAAGCACTGGCGTGAAATCAGAGGCTTTTTGGCGCTCTTGTTCCTCGGAACAGAACTGAAAAGAATTCTATATATCTGAAACTATTCGTCCGACATCGCTGAATTTATACTACAGCCTTCAGAACCTAAACCAACTGCCAAGTTCCAAGTTTGAACACGATCTGATCTATATTGTTAGAGATCCGAGCAGCCTTGTGTGAGTTCAGTAGCTGGAGGGGGGACCTTTGCCTGGATAACTTTCAATGGAAAGAAGACAGGGACAATATTCAGGGTAGGTTGCACATCCGAATGGGATTGTTAAGTTCGTTTTTGGGCATGATCGGTCCATTGGTTTCGGAGTTATACTCACCTGGAATTTTATTTCCTCGATAACTCCAAAAATATAGACTCGATCGAATTGAGGGTTGGTAACTATGAATACGTTCCGTAAATCACCTTGGTTGTTGCGGTTACTACCATAGACAAGAAATACTACTACTTTTCCGTTCCGTTAATATGAAATGTTCGGTTGGTTCCTGAAATATAGGTTATTTACGGAACTTGGTTCCTGAGGAAGCGGTAGATTTTCAGGCACCAGAACAACCGACGAATTTCTTTGGTAACATCGGTTTGTTATTGTTTAGATGGGTAGTTCTCACGAAATGTTCCACTTTGGTGTTCATGACAGTTTTCTGCTACATAAAACTGGTTTAATTGTTTAATTCTCTATATTATATCCTTTTGAAATGTAACAATCACTATAAAGAATAAAAAATTGCAAAATTTCAAAAATTTTAATTTTCAACGCTAGTTTTCTTCCCAGAAGAATTGAAAACCTCACCTCCGTGACTGTTCCTCTTAGTTATCGCATTGTCCTAAACTTAAAATTATAGCATTAATGGAATTCTGGCACAGCGTATTTCTAGTTCATTATCCACAATTAACTAAATAATGTTGACATGATAAAATCTCAATAAAAAAATTATCGGTGTTCGAATTATACTTATATTAGTCGATGTTCCTGCATTATCTATCACCTCCGTGAAGCGACATTGTAATTTGACCCTTTAATCTTTAATCGCAAGATGACGGTATCGTCATCGCGGACCGCCTGGAATATCGGTTGATGCGCAGGTAATGCTGACCACTTGAGAAATGAACTTCAAAGTGTAACATATTGGTTAAATTCTTACCCAAGTGATAAAGACGTGTATGGGAAATTTGGGATTCTCACCTCCGTGAAGATGAATTGTAAGGTAGGAGATTATTTTATTCAATTATTTGTTATTTGAATATACTTAATTACGAAAGTTATTTAATGAGTTAAAATATTGTTTTGAAGCCTTTTTCTTTAAATGAGATATTCTATAAAAAAGTCAAATTCCTCACCTCCGTGAATCTCACCTCCGTGAATATAGTAATTCACGGAGGTGAGGTAGTCTTCACGGATGTGATAATAATATTCTGTTCCTCCTTTCAGGACATGAATTCTAACATCATTAAAAAAAAAATGAGAAAAAAGTTACTGCATCTCATGAAGAACAGAAGAAAAAACAACGAAAATCTATGAGAAGACTTCATGAAGCCCGAAAAAATGATCCTGAATTATACGAAGAAGAAAAACGTAAAGAACGAGGGCTATTATAAAAGAAAAAAGGAAGGAAAAATTAAAAATATTCTGGATATGTCCGAAAGAGAAAAATTGGTTCAAGCACTGACGTGAAGTCAGGAGCTTTTGCGCGTATGTTCTATTGTCCATCCTCCTGTATTGGACACTCTTAATCGAATTTACCATTGTGAATTCTATTGTTCGTTCTCCTGTATTGGACACTCTCTTAATCGAATTTACCATGGTGAATTCTATTGTCTGTTCTCCTTTATGAGACACTCTTAATCGAATTTACCATGTTGAATTCGATTAAGGCTGTCCAATACAGGAGAATAGACAATAGAATTCACCATGGTAAATTCGATTAAAAGTGTCCAATACAGGAGAATGGACAATAGAACATACGCGCAAAAGCTCCTGACTTCACGTCAGTGCTTGAACCAATTTTTTTTATATTAAGGATATATGAATTTTTTTTTTCATTTAAAATTTAACATTATTTCATTTCCGTGAATTTTGTCTCACATCCGTGAATGCCGGTTTCATGAAAATCTCATTATTTCACAAAATACCAACTAAAGTGTGTAACCTTAGGCATAAGATTAATAAGAATTAATTTCTGGTTTAGGATATCTAAAAATAAATTCGATTATTGTTAATTTATTTTTTCTTAAACTAAAATGCGAAAGGGGAACATTTGATGGGAATTACCCAGATGTCATAATTGTTCTGTGGTCTTATGTTTTAACTGGTTTTAGATAATATATTCAAAAACTACAAATTTTTGTTGCAATTATAATGGATAATGGATTATTTAATTGAGGTAGATTAGATATTATTTGTTCCACTTCACGTTAACTGATGTTACAAATATTCAACAAAAATTAACCTTCAAACTTAATCAACTGACAGAAAGACTGACAGATGACAGTCTCACCAGAGTAGTTACCGGTCCTGCAAATATTGGTTACTACGGTTGATTTACGGAACGTATTGTACATGTAGAATATCGACATAAAGACGTGTGTGAAATTTTGTGAGAACGATAACCCTACACTGACGTGAAGTCAGGAGCTTTTGCGCGCATGTTCTATTGTCCATTCTCCTGTATTGGACACTCTTAATCGGATTTACCATGGTAAATTCCATTAATATTGTCCAGTATAGGAGAATGGGCAATATTATTCACCATGGTTACTTCGATTAAGAACGTCAGTGCTTGAAGCAATTTTTTTATTGAGTTTTTCTATGTGACTTGCTCAAGATAATACTTCATCAACCACAACTTCCAATTTCGAATGCCATCGCTTAAGGTTACCTACCACAGAAGTCTCTATTTACATTAAACGGTAACAGCTCCTTGGAAGAGCCAGCAATCATTCCACTCGCCCAGTTTTTGTAATCGAGGTGCAAAAATAACAAAGTCTCAACGACAACCAATGGAATTGCAGGATCGGGATAACAACCTCCTTTATTCAATGTCTACGTGCTGACAAGCCAAGTGAACGATTGGACTGTACTGTTGAGACCTCCTATACGATCTTATTCTCCACTTATTTTTACTCTGAATGAAAAAGTCCAGCATTCCACGGATGGACTGAATTCGAATTTATATCTAGATTCCTCAAACAGGTTGCTGACATCACTTTTACTCAATTTGTTCCCGCTGGGATTTACCATAAAATGTTCCATGATCAAAAATTTTGTTGTTATACAAATAATAGGAAAAAATTCGGTCTCTTGTTTTTCGATAGAATAAAAGATCTCAATTCAGTCAGCAAAATGGAATAATGATCTATGACTAGTATTTTGTGGATTGAGAAATGAGAAATATAATCAAATCATTAACTGCTTCTGTGACAATCCAGATACTGACTAAAATTAGAAATATGATCATCACCTTTGTCATGCTCAAAAAAATTTTACTTAGCAACGCATTTACTAGTTATTTCGTAAGTTAAGCAATTTTAAATCACTTCAGATAATAATATATGCTTTTTTCGTCGACCTCTATGAAAAGTGACATTTTACGTACTAATTTGCGGCCGTGAAATCGACAAATTATTTGAAATTATTTAAGGGGTCTGAAATTCATAAAAATATGTGGAGGTCGACGATAAAATGTAATATGCACCACGGCGAAAAACTATCTATTGTCTCGCTTGCTTGCTATCCTCGGCTCCGCCTCGGAGCTAATTGCAGACTCATTAAATGCGCCAACTTTTGCGGATACTTGCCAAACTAGCGTAGTACATTTTTTCAGTACAGCTGAAACTGGACGAAATATGAGCTTTGAATAATATTTAGTGGTGCAAAAAGTAACATTTTGCTCCAAACAAGGGTGAAAGTCATAAATTTTTTGGCCATAATATACACACGCATTATTCAGGATGACACAACAAAAATAAAATTGGCAAAAAATTAAGATTTGTAGAAGTAGGAATTGATTAACCATCACAAAGTATAGATTTTGTCGATTTTCTTCAAATTACTATAATTTTGAAATTACATCTCCTATTTTTTCAAATTTTTTTTCTGATAACTATCATGACTTGTATTATCACCCGCTTCCGGCTTATGGGACACTCTGTATAATTCGTACTTTTAAAATATTTTGTGTTGGAAAACAAGGTTCCGCATCTTGAATTTGTGAATATATACAAGACCAAAAATAATATTGACTTGTTGCATATTGAATAATTTATGTGCAAATATTGGGGATGATGTTTCAGAAAATTTAGAATTGGTTCATTTTAAGGATGTAGTTTATGAAGGTAATAGGAAAGAACAACTTAATGAAATCATAAAAGAAATTACTGTTCGTTGACCACCGAGGTTAATATTACCTTTTATTTCCTTCAGTTGTGAGACATGTTCCTATATACCTATACAGTATTTTCATAATGTTGCTACCAAAAAAATGCTGAAATGTTGATCTACTTTTGTGTATCAAATATTCTTTCTTGAGTTAAGGTTCATAATACATCAGAATGAATGTGTTAGTGGTATGAACCATTAAATTATGAAAAGAGGATTGTATTTTTAAATATATTGAAATATTAAAATAATTTGTTCGTCAGCCTATACCTATTCAAATATCAGGAATAAATCGATAATCTGCTATGATTGTCTCCAGTTTTGCTCTAGACATTTCGATGATACTTTCCTTAGGTATTTCGAGTTGTGCAAACTATGCACCGAGAGTAAGTTGCAACAACCCATTTCACTAGGTTAAATCATTGCAGATTGCTCATTTAATCGTGATAAATAAACTATTATTTGAATTTAATTTCTTTTATGGTGCAGTTCTATTATAAGAATCCATTGATATCATTCCCAACTCTGAGAAACCAATACTTTCGGAGATATGGTTTGTTAAAAATTGAACAAGAGCGCCAAAGCTCCTGCCACAGGGCTTTCCCCTTTTTTATACGGATACTCGTCTTTTGTGATACTTTATAGCGTTAATCAACATAATTGAGACAATTACTGTTCCAACATACCTGCTCCAAGGTTCACGTCTAATTTGGAATCATCCTGTATATTAAGTTTTAAACTCAAATAAGCCAATAATTTAGGACAGATAAATATTCCTTACGCCATTTATGATATAATAAAGGGCACTTTTAATATGACTTAATTTTATAAAAAAAAAATTGGTTCTAGCCCTGTGGACAGGAGCCTTGGCGCTCTTGTTCAAACTTTGACAAATCATATCTCCAAAATTATTGGTCTCTGAGAATGATATAAATGGATTCTTACGATAGAACTACATCATGAAAGAAATTGAGTTCAAACAGACCGATTCTCCCCAATAACGAACTTATCCGAGATATTCATTCCTCAAATCTACTCTGAAAATTATATAAGGTATGTCAATTAAAACTTAGACAATATTGCAGTTTTGTTTTTACTGGTGATATTCTGAACCCAATTTGATTGTGTATCTCACCAAAGAATATATTTCCATCATCATACGGATTATCCACGGGCATTATATTATCACCTCAAAAGTATAATATCATATCATGCTTATAATTCTACGATAGGCGAGGTTATTTCATTGGTCATTTTGCATTCAATCAAGTTTGTTTTCTAGAACACGAGTTGTATTTTATATCAAGAATAACGAACGAGAAATAATTTTGGCATTTATCTCTCATAGGAAGTTAAGATGACAAGTGAGAAAACAGATCATATAATAATTCATAGATAGAATAATTGAGTAGGCATTCTGTGAAAACATAGAAGTACGATTCATTATTGAAATTTCGAAAAATCATATCTCCGAAAGTATTAGCTTGTTAGAGTTTAAAATGATATCAGTGATTCTATGGTGAAACTACATCTTAAAAAAAATGAAATTGGTGAAGTAAAAAAAAATCTTTTTTTTCGTTACTCTGAAACCATCAAGCCGATTTTGCCCAATAACAAATTTCACTGAGATATTTATCTCCCAAACCTATTATGAAAATTTCACCTGCCTAGCTCATTATGTTCAAGAGCTATTGTAGAAACCAAATTTAAAAAATTTTAAAATTTTTTTTTTTACACTTTACGGCAACCTGATCAATACAAAACTTCTCATGCATTGAAAGGTCGCTATTCTACAGTTTTATGCCAAATTTCAGACAGAACAAGTGATCGGTTTCGGAAATATTCAAAAAGAATGTTTTTACTAAAAACGGCTATAACTCCGAAACCGGTTTGATGGATTTCGCCCGTTAACGAACTTGTCCCAGATATTTACAGTCCAATTTAAATCCTCTAACTCCTTTCGTTCGAGAGTGATCGTGTTAACAAACGGCCGGCCGGACAGAATCGATTTCGACCACGGATTCTTGATCAGTGAGTGGAACCAAATCGTTTAAGACCATTTTCAGCCAAAAATTCGAAAATTACAGACATTTGGGCAAATTGATTAGCACTCTGTTCCGAGGAACAAGAGCGCCAAAAAGGTAATTTTTCAGGATTTCTAAATCTGCAGATGAATTATTTTCTATACTTTGGAAATAATGCCGAATTCCGAATGCAGGACTACTGAGATAACCACTAAATATACCGACCCTTACTTCGCTTCACCAGCTCACACAGTATATTCAAGTTCCATCAAGAACTTCCATTTGTTCTATTTATCTGATTTTAATTCAGACTCCACTCCTCAACTTTCATTTCGTTTTGATCAGCTTACCAAAACTAACAAGGGTTATTCCACCCTCAGCCGTCTATGATTTGAATAATTGAGATATACTCATCCCGAATTCAGACATCTGAAGAATTCCAGACTGTAATCATCCCAACTCTATTACTTATAGACAGGAGTTGGCAATACTCCCCTACGACCGACATGCAAATTGAGAGTTCTTGCAGCTTTTCACACGGGGATTTCTGGGGCTCAACACCTGATAACGTTGAAGTTACACGACCATGTTGTTTTGTCGTACACCATAATTACAAGGTGCGAAATGTATTGTGGCGTGTTTGAAATAGAGGATGAATGACTTAAGTATAGCTTCTCTGAAATGATGACAATCAAATGATGACAGGAAATACTGATTCCTACGTGAAGACGGAAGGAATTGAGGAGTTCTATGGATTGGTCGGTTGAGATCATACAGGCAGATCCACAGTTCGATAGTGAAAAAATTGGTTCAAGCCCTGGAGCTTTCTGGCGCTCTAGTTCAAACAGACAAATTATATCTCCGGAAGTATTGGTTTCTCAGAGTTGAGAATTAAATCAATGTATTCTTATGATAGAACTGCATCATAAAGGAAATTCAATTCAAATAATAGTTTATTTATCAAGATTAACCTAACCTAACCTACTCTGAAAATTTCAACTACCTAGCTCATTACGTTCGAGAGTTATTGTAGAAAAACTTTTTTTAAATTTTCAAATTTTTTTTTGACACTTTGCGGTAACCTGGTCAATACAAAACTTCACATGCGTATAAAGGTCATGATTCTACAATTTCATTTGAGATCATTTTCAGCCAAAAATTCGAAAATTACAGACATTTGGGCAAATTGATAAGCACTCTGTTCCGAGGAACTAGAGCGCCAAAAAAACAAGTTTCGTATGACAATTGCCCAAAACAGGTTGAAAGTACAAATAATAGATATTCCATAAAACATGTATGAAAGAAGAGAAGTAATAATAAAAATTACCTTGTAATCGATCAAGAATTTCCTGATCTACGTTGACCAAATTTTCTCCTCTCTCGAACTACAGAATTATGCTTTCAATATTAACGTAATATTTTCAAACATTTTTGGGTGAGGTCCCCGTTGCATCGCCAAAATACGAGTATTTCAACACCAACATAATATTTTTGAAATTATAATATTCCCTTCCGTCAGTCCCGTCATTAAGTGAGAGAACTGAGCATGATGAAAAGCAGTCTCACTTCTCTCAGATCTCTTACTTCATGTTCCGTTCCGAAATGTAAGACTTTTCTGAGAAAAACTAATTTCGGAACAAACAACTGAGATTTTTCTCACTTCGCTCAAATTTCGGAATACACTTTATTCTTATAATTCTTCGATTGCTGAAATGAATTATACAATGTCATGTCTCGGGAAAATAAGTTGACATTATTACAATTCATACATAGAATAATTATATCATTCTGTGAAAACGTAGTTATACGATTTATTATTGAAATTTTGAAAAATCATGTCTCCGAAAGTATTAGCTTGTTAGAGTTAAAAATTATATCATTGAATTCTTATGGTAACACTGCTTTTTGGAAAAAATTTAATTTGGAATTTGTTATGTTAAAAAAATTTTTTTTTTGTTACTCCGAAACCATCTGTCCGATTTTGCCCAATAACAAAACTTAGCTGAGATATTCATCTCCCAAACCTACTCTGAAAATTTCAACTGTCTAGCTCATTCCGTTCGAGAGTTATCGTGCCTACGGCCGGCCGGCCGGACCGGCCGGACAGAATGAATTTCGACCACGGATTCTTGATCAGTGAGTCGAACCAAATCGTTTAAGACCATTTTAATCGAAAAATTCGAAAATTACAGACATTTGGGCAAATTGATAAGCACTCAGTTCCGATGAACTAGAGCGCCAAAAGGGGGAAAGCCCTGGGGCCCTTGTTCAATTTTTGACAAGCCATATCTGCGAAAGTATTGGTTTCTCATAGTTGAGAATGATATCAATAGATTTTTATGATAGAATTGCACCGTGAAAGAAATGAAATTCAAATAATAATTTATTTATTAAGATTAAATGAGCAATCTGCAATGATTTAACCTCGTGGAATGGGTTGTTGCAACTTACACTCGGTGCATAGTTTTCACAACTCAAAATACCTAGGGAAAGTATAATCGAAATGTTTAGAGCAAGGCTGGAGACAATCACAGCAGATTCTCCATTTATTCCTGATATTTGAATAGGTATAGGCTGATGAACAAATTATTTTAATAGTTCAAAATATATTAATAAATTCATAATTAAATAGTTCATACCACTAACACATTCATTATGTATTACGAACCTTAACTCAAGTAAGAATATTTGATACACAAATGTAGATCAATATTTCAGTATTTTTTTGCTAGCAACATAATGAAAATACTGTATATAGGAACATGTCTCACTACTTAAGGAAGTAAAAGGTAATATTAACCTCGGTGGTCAACGAACAGTAATTTCTTTTGATGATTCTATTATGTTGTTCTTTACTATTGCCTTCATGAACTACATCATTAAAATAATCCAATTCAGAATCTTCTGAAACATCATCGCCAATATTTGCACATAAATTATTCAATATGCAAGGGGTCAATATTATTTTTAGTATATTATGTATATTTACAAATTCAAGATGCGGAACCTTGTTTTCCAACGCAAAATATTTTCATATTATATATTATATTATGATAATTCGCAATATGTGAAAACATAGAAGTAAGATGTATTATTGAAATTTTGGAAAATCATATCTCCGAATGTATTAGCTTGTAAGAGTTGAAAATGACATCAATGGATTCCTATGATGGAACTGCATCTCAAAAAATATTGAACAAGAGCGCCAAAAATGGTTGTAGGAAAAACAAGATATAGAAATAATTTTGCTCAAGGGGTAAAACATTTTTCCTATGAGCGTGCACAAAGTAGTGCTTTTCCGTACGCATTTGGGAAAGTAACACTTTTCCGCATCGTGCGGACAAAATATTTTGGAAATGTCAAACTGATCAAAATTGTTGTTGAAATTTTCATGAATATTTCAGAAACGGGTGATTATTTTACGCAATGTGTGACTCTTGCAAGTGTATTAAACTCCACTATTCAATTATTATTCCCGATTTACAGCTTGAACAAATAGATATTCATGATAAATTCTCTGGAACAATTATTATTTTATCAAGCAACAAGACTTGTAGATTTTGACACACGATTACTTCAGGATTTTTGTCAGTGAGAAAACCTCAGGGTTTTCTCTCCTACAGTAACGTTGTAAACACTGTTGTAATAAACAGTTCTTGTGGTGCAGAATGAAGCACAATATCACAATTTTGAAAACTGGTCTCACAGGAAAAGGAAAACAAGCCTCGAGGAGGAAGTATTGTTAGCTTAGATACATTTGAAGAAGACATTTCAGCCCAGTACAGTATTGAACAAATATTCCATGTTGAAAAGTGTGCTTAGATTGAAGACAAACTTAGATTTGGGTGAATATTTTAAACTCACTTCGTTTCTGAAGAAGCAATATGTTGGTTACCGTCCGAAAGAAGACAAAATATTTGAAAAAAATGAAGTTTTTAGATTCAAGGAAGATGCACCACTTATAAATAGTAGAAATAGTAATGGCCCAAGATCTGAACCGTGTGGTACCCCACTTGTAACAACTCTGTCTTTAGTGTAAAAACTAGTGACCGACCGAAAGTTCGGTTTCGGTTTCGGTTTCGGCCAAGAAATCTAGTTTCGGCCTTAGTTTCGGTTTCGGCCCAAAATGGCCGAAACTTTCGGCCGAGCCGAAACTTGACTATTCGTGAATTATCCTGGTCGTTTGGCCAGAAGTTAAAAGTAGATATACATAATTGTCGTACAAGTTAATGTAATCTATCTTTGTTAAGACTGAGAATTCATGAGAATTCACTTTAATGATTATTAATTAGATTACATAGGGTGATTCCAAATTAGACGTGAAACTTGGAGGAGGAGTTAGTAGTATGTCTCATTAGCTGTTGTTTAATACATATTTATTAATAACCGAAAATCAACAGTTTTCGGAGTTCGGGTGATTTTTAAAAGATTTCTGAACTTATTTCATATTTCGTTAATTTTTTCTACGTTGACCAAATTTGATGATAATTTGGGTTTAGTTTCATCAGAAAAGGATATGATATGTACGAAAAAATCGAAACTATGCTCTATAGCAGGTTGAAAAAGAATTAGTATGATTTGAAATGTGGTATATGAATAAATGAAAAATCAATTTCTAATATCAAATTGTCTGCAACTTTCGAATTTCGCAATTTTGTATGCCAAAATTATTTTAAAAACTTGCCAAATTCCTTCTTCATTCTATAAAAGATTTCGTTAGATTGCATAACTAGTTTCGTTTCAGCAGATTTTTTATAAGCAACCTTTTGAATGTCCGGCATATAAAATAGTGAATGTGTATCAAAAGACAGCTTGAGTAAATTTCAGGCGGAAAATAACAACTGAAGATATCAGAAAGACGGCATGTTCTCGCCTATATGGAATGGTGGAACATAATTTATGAATACATTTTCTAATGAAATTTCGAGCTCATTTGCAACAAAAAAAATTTGAATTCACTAGTTTTCTCTATTTGCTTCTTACATCCCCTTTCAAATCATACTAATTCTTTTTCATCAGAACCAGAACTCAAATATCTCGGAAACTGTTGATTTTTCGTCATCAATAAAAATGGCCCAAACCACAGCAAATTATCCATACTAACACCTCTTCCAAGGTTGACGTCTGATTTGGAATTACCCTGTATACTTCGACTGATTATTTTTTTAACTTGGTAATACCAAAATAATAAATAAAGATATCAAAAAAGTTTTCTTTTTATTTTTCTTAACACTGCTCAAACTGTTTTTATGTATATGCAAATAAAATTGTAAAAAATACAGTAGATTTCAGTATGAAATATAAAGTTTCGGTTTCGGTTTCGGTTTCGGCCGAAACTGAGACCCTGGCCGAAAGTTCGGTTTCGGTTTCGGTTTCGGCTGAAAAACCAGTTTCGGTCGGACACTAGTAAAAACTGCCTACCCTCATGTTCAACAAATGATTAATGATTCATGTTCATCAAATTCACACAGTCCTGATCAGAGACCAGGAGACCTAAAGCAGCAATTATTGTCATCGGCAATAAATATCCGAAATGCCATAATGAATGTTAAAATGCGAATTATACGTATACTCAGAAATGTGAGCGATGTGAGAAAAATAACAGAAGCTTGTTCCGAAATTATTTTCTCTCACCAATTTCTTAGAAGGTTCTTATATTTCGGGATTCCGAGATATTTTATGTTCTACCGAAATATAAGTATCTTCTGGGAAATTTCTGAGATGGACCAATTTCTGAACAAACTTCTGTGATTTTTTTCTCTTCGCTCACATTTCGGAATATACATTAAATCTCGCATTTCTCTAAGAATAGTAAATTGTGTTTGAATAAACGATTCTAACAGTTCCTCTTTATTTTATTATACGGTTGAAGAAAAAATATTGTTCCTATCTTGAGCAGAAAGTTGTTTTTCCGCACTCGCTTATACTATTTCAACGAACCTACTGTGATTTCAATATATCCTTCCTTTGTTCTTGTTGTCAACTGAATTTCAATGTTCAAATATTCCATAGTTCAATTGGAAAGAAGGAATTGAAGAATCGGTAAAAATTTAGATTTATTTCAACACAGAAAAACGAAGGGTGATAGTCACGTGACTAATCCATAACTGGAACCATTCAGCTTCTACTCTCCTGTGTCCCGGGGTGACAGAAGCCAATATGTAATTGGTATCGCTTCTAAATTAGGGTAGCAAATAGTATCCGGTCAACCCCAACTAGTATATTAGTTATTGCCATGTCATAAGTCTGTGTAAAGCCGCATTTCGCTAAATAATGTCACACTGAGCTACCATATGGCGTTTCATTTCAGTTTCAGCGATTAGACCGCCTGTTCCTCGGCCTGTTCCTTACCACCCATGTATACAATTCTCCTTATCGATTTATACAGTCGATAGCAAATTCGCTCAACACACAAGTACTTTTACAAAGAACTCGAATATTCTAAAGATAAAAATAGATATTCTTCGAATTCTTCTCCCCATATTTAAATAGGTACCCCAAAACTGAAGGAAACTATATGGGAAAAGAATCCATGCATACATTACACATTTTAACATACAGTCCGAGTCTCTAAGGCAGGCCTTATACGAGTTATACGGCCGGAATGTCTCTCTGAATTCATATTCTTAATTCATAATCTGAATTCTCGAAGATTGCAAAATCTAGAAATTAATAATCTGGAAAAATCAGAATGCGTGAGGAGAATAGTAAATTAGAATGCAATTCTGTGTTTTCTTAATTAATAATATAAATTAAGAGTATTATGAATTCATATAGACATTCCCGCTGTATAAGGCCGGCCTAACTTGGAATAAATTCAGTAAATCAAAGACAGGTTTTCTGATGTAAATATTCTCGGACATGTCGATTAGTGTTTTAAATTGCGCTCTTTTCGATGTAAGAAAATGTTATACAGGCTGCCCCGAATTTGAAATGTGACGTCATCGATAATTTTTTCAAATGACAATCCTTCATGAGTTTTCTTGAAAGGTATATCAAGTTACACTTGCATACCAAATATCAAATTCTTATTACTTGTCGTTAAAGAGATATTTAACATACATCTAATTCAAAAATTAAGAAATCTCATTCAACTCAATGAAATATAATTCAGGCAGTTTAAAAATGTAGAATGTCGTTAGGTATTTGTTTTTGTCAAACATAAGTGTTGAATGAAGAGTGGGAAAGTCGTGTGGACAGGAACTTTGGCGTTTTTCTCCGAAAGTATTGATTTCTCGGAGTTGGGAATGATATCAATGGTTCCTTATGATAGAATTGCATCATAAAGGAAATTCAATTCAAATAATAGTTCATTTATCAAGATTAAATGAGCAATCTGAAATGATTCAACCTCGTTGAATGGGTTGTTGCAACTTACACTCGGTGCATAGTTTTTCACAACTCGAAATACCTAAGAAAATTATCATAGAAATGTCAAGAGCAAGGCCGGAGACAATCATAGCGGATTGCCCATTTATTCATGATATTTGAATAGGTGTAGGCTGATATTTGAAACACATGTAGATCAATACTTTAGCATTTTTTTGCTAACAACATTATCAAAATACACTATATAGGAACATGTCTCACTACTTAGGGAAGTAAAAGGTTATATTAAACTCGGTGGTCAAATAACAGTAATTTCTTTTGATGATTCGATTATTTTGTTCTCTCTTATTGCCTTCATAAACAGTCTTGTATATATTCTCAAATTCAAGATTCAGAACCTTGTTTTCCAACACAATATATTATCAAAGTACGAATTATAAACAAATAAAAAATGAGGTTTTTTGTAAATGTTTTTTGTAAATTCTACCTCGGCACTGAGTGCTGACTGCCACGGTGATCGAGAACGCGATTCTTTGCAAGAACCTGCAAACAGCTGATGATGATCTACTGGATCCACGGTTGCATCATATACAATAGATAGTATATTATGTATATGGGTTACACTTTCCGAAAAGTCCTAAGATGACATTTAATATATGAACACAGATCATTAATATTTATATACTCATAGATACGATTACAGCATTCTGTGAAATCATAGAATCACGATTTAATATTGAAATTATGAAAAATATATCTCCGAAAGTATCAGCTTGTTGAAAATCTTATCAATGGAGTCTTATGATGAAACTGCATGTTAAACAAATATTTTATTTAAAATTAGTAATGCAAAAACAATTTTTTTTTCGTTTCTGCGACCACTAGGCCGATTTTGCCCAATAACGAACTTAACCGAGATATTTATCTCCCAAACCTACACTGAAAATTTTAAGTATCTAGCACATTCCGTTCGAGAGATATCGTGTCAACGGTCGGACGGCATTTTGTTCGATTTTTCCACAAGCGTTGTTTCTCATAAGTTGACTAACTAATAAATATACTTGCTCATCTTCGCTCAATACGATGCTACTCTCCTTACTTGTTTTTGGCGCTCTTGTTTTTCTTGACAAATCATATCTCCGAGAGTATTGGTTTCTCAGAGTTTGGAATTATATCAATGGATTATTATGATAGAGCTACATCATGAAATAAATTAAAATCTATCTGCATCTTATCTTTATATGACGGTTATGACGGTCCAATTTTGGCTACAAGTGTTTCTAAACTATCAGGAGTCATTCTGAAGAATTGAGTAAATGAAACAGCCAGTTTTATTTATGAAACAAATCTAATTTAATCAGTCCAGAGAGAACTCAAACCAGAATACTTATGTAGGAAATCTTAAATAGTGTTACTAAGGAATAACTACCTGTACATTAGTTGGAAATCCCGTTCTAAATCATTCATAATTAGAGAATGACTCGTAAATTTTGCTCGACGTCCTTGCATCATTCATTTTGGACGCACTAACCAAAAAACTCTGCCTATGAACTTTGCGAATCCAAATTTCAAATTGTTTACAGGCTTACATCGACCAAACTCTCCAGAAATACACTTTCAGTTTCATTTGACATTAATGACGTTTATCTCTCAAACTGGACCGGCCGCAAACAGATAGAACGCAGACAGATAGAATTCGCATTCTGTGAAAAACATAGAAGTACGATGTAGTAATCGTGTTAACGGAAGGTCAGCCGGCCGTACAGAATCGAGTTAGACCACGGATTCTTGATCAGTAAGTCCAACCAATTCGTTTAAGACAATTTTCAGCAAAAAATTCGAAAATTACAGATATTTGTGCAAATTGATAAGCACTCTGTTCCGAGGAACAAGAGCGCCAAAAAGACGGCTTGAAGGTACATGCAGTATTACGTAATGATGTGTGAGGCGTGAATAGACAAAAGAACATGCGCGCAAATGCTCTTGACTTCACGTCAGTGCTTTTAAAAGTTTTCTTTGGACTAATGGATAATCGATTATGAAGTCAATTCTAATCAATTATGAATCAATTAAAATTAGTTCTTCATATTTCGGAGTATTCGAGACAATTTTTTCGGGGAAAACGTATTATACCAGGTATATTTTGAATGAAGACAAACTCCAAAAGAAACGAAGAATAAACAAAGCAGAGAAAAATCCATACTCCCACCCCCCTCTTATGTTGCAGAGTGCACATAAACAAAGTCAACTCGAAATCCAGATGGAGCGAACAACGATTTGTCACACTCACTTTAGCAATCTGTCGTCATTTTGTCGTTGATAATGTGGGGTTAAATTGGGAAGTACACCCACGAGTATACATATAAGTTAAACTGCAGCGATTCATTAACTGTAATGGTTCTGACCCGTGAAGCTGCGTGATATATTGAGGTTTTTGAAAGCTCATTCTGCAAGTGACGAGGGATAACTGCGATCTTGTTAATTCACCCTCGACGTCATCAAGCTATCGCTCCATGAAGATTCCAAACTGCACCTTGCTTACAAAGCTTGACTGAAAATATTCTGATAAAGAAAATTTTAGATTATTTGGATTTCAAACAATTTCTTTCTCAGAAATATCTTTGTAAATATCTTCTTTCGAACAGTAAAATCTCTATTTCACAATTCGATGCTTGAAAACGGATAATACCAGGGCCGTCCTAACCTCAGGGCTAAGATGGCTTTTAAATAAATTCAAGTATTTTTTTTTAAGTGTTATTGTCTTTACTTACACTGAGTTTTCCTTGCATAACAGGTAAGACTATAAATCACTACGATGCTCGGTAGGAAGAAAGTCTGAGACAGGAAATCCACTACCCAGGTTCTTAAAAGAAATGTCATTAAATGGTACACAGACGGTTCAAAAACCACTACTGGAGCTAGCACTGGAGTATATGGGCCAGGCACCAAATGCTCACTTTGGCTGGGCTCCTATCCGAGCATCTTTCAGGCAGAAGTACTTGCAATAGAAAGATGCGTGGAAATGAACCTAGAAAGAAACTATCAGGATGTGATATGGCAATCCACTCTGACAGTAAAGCTGCTATTACAGCTTTGAGCTCCCATGTTATCGAGTCCAAGCTAATATGGGAGTGCCGAAGAAAACTCAATAAAGTAGGCAAGAACAACAGGGTCCCCTTGGTCTGGGTTCCTGGTCATGCGGGAATCACAGGAAATGAGGAGGCCAACACACTTGCCAAGAAAGGAGCACAAACCCTCTTTATTAGCCCGGAACCCTACTATGGGGTTGGTAGATATTCCTACAAAAGTGAATTTCGGATGAAAGAAGAAACTGAAAGAGGTATTTTCTGGAAATCTC
This sequence comes from Halyzia sedecimguttata, assembly GCA_937662695.2. Lineage (NCBI taxonomy): Eukaryota > Metazoa > Arthropoda > Insecta > Coleoptera > Coccinellidae > Halyzia > Halyzia sedecimguttata. The sequence goes on along the minus strand of OW569413.2, from coordinate 97,540,770 downwards.
TCGACGGAATGTATCACTCCCAGAAATTCCTCCGGAACTTTCATACTGTCAGATCCAAGAAATATTTGGACCTCAGTAAGAACACACTGCACCTCCTCACTGGTTTCCTCACAGGGCACTGCGGCCTTAGGAAGCATATGATGAGATTAGGGCTAGCAGAAACTGACGGGTGCAGATTCTGTTGGGAGGAGGATGAAACTCCTGATCACCTGACAACGGAATGCCTCGCCATCTCAAACCAACGCAAGGAATGCGTTAGGCAAGAAATCTGCAAGAGCGAAGACGTATAGCCTCCTTGAAGCCATCCCAGATATTGGAGTTCATCAGGGCTCTGGAATTGGAATGCGAGCTGTAGATGGTGATTACATTGACAGCTCTGACGGGGGGGCATAATAGACCTTATGATTCCAATTCTCCATCCATCTCTATACCTGTTTGATTTAATTTGAACCGTCAATATTGCGCTGCTGTTTGATAAAACTGTTATTTTGCAATATTTATTTTTAATCCTGCTCTATCCAGTTCTTCTAACACTATATCTATATGTTGTAGATGTTCGTTCTCATCTTTTGAGAATATTAATATATCATCGATATTATGTATGTTCCGAGTCAATGTTTGTAGATATTTTCTGTAATTAATCCGAACATCGAATCTATATTTATTAGTTCTTCATATTGAGGTATTGAATATTTATTTATATTTCTTGCATCAAGGCACAATCTAATGTATCTACTGGCGCTCTAGTTCCTCGGAACTGAGTGCTTATCAATTTGCCCAAATGTCTGTAATTTTCGAATATTTCGATGAAAATGGTCTTAAACGATTTGGTTCGACTCACTGATCAAGAATCCGTGGTCGAAATTCATTCTGTCCGGCCGGCCGGCCGGCCGTATGCACGATAACTCTCGAACGGAATGAGCTAGAGAGTTGAAATTTTCAGAGTAGGTTTGGGGGATAAATATCTCGGCTAAGTTCGTTATTGGGCAAAATCGAACAGAGGTTTCGGAGTAACAAAAAAAAATTTTTTTTTTTACAAAACAAATTCCAAATTAAATTAAATTAATATTAATAAATTGCTTATTAAATTTTTTTAATAAGCAGTTTTATCATAAGAATCCATTTATATCATTTTTAACTCTAACAAGCTAATAATTTCGGAGATATGATTTTACAAAATTTCAATGTAAATCATATTTCACAGATTGATATAATTATTCTATGTATGAATTGTCATAATGTCAACTTGACAGAAGGGAATATTGTAACTTCAAAAATATTGGGGTTGAAATACTCGTATTTTAGCGATGCAACGGGGACCTCACCCGAAAATGTTTGAAAATATTACGTAAATATTGAAAGCATAATTCTGTAGTTCGAGAGAGGGGAAAATTTGGTGAACGTAGATCAGGAAATTTTTGATCGTTTACAAGTTAATTTTTTATTATTACTTAACGTCTTTCATACATGTTTTATGGAATACCTACTATTTGTAGGTACTTTAAACCTGTTTTGGGCAATTGTCATACGAAACTTGTTTTTTTGGCGCTCTAGTTCCTCGGAACAGAGTGCTTATCAATTTGCCCAAGTGTCTGTAATTTTCGAATTTTTGTCTGAAAATGGTCTCAAACGATTTGGTTCGACTCACTGATCAAGAATCCGAGTGCGAAATCGATTCTGTCCGGCCGGCCGACCGGCTGTATGCACGATAACTCTCGATGAAAGGAGTTAGCGGATTGAAAATTGCAAGGTGGTTTTGGAGCGTAAATATCTCGGACAAGTTCGTTAATGGGCGAAATCCATCAAGGGGTTTCGGAGTTATGGCCGAATTTAGTAAAAATATTTTTTATGAATATTTCCGAAACCGATCACTCGATCTATCTGAAATTTAGCATCAAATTGTAGAATCATTACCTTTATACGCATGTGAAGTTTTGTATTACCGCAAAGTGTCAAAAAAAAAATTTGAAATTTGGTGCAGTTCTCATTCTCATGATTGCTCATTTAATCTTGATAAATGAACTATTATTTGAATTTAATTTCCTTTATGATGCAGTTCTATCATATGAATACGTTGATATAATTCCCAACTCTGAGAAACCAATACTTTCGGAGATATAATTTGTCTGTTTGAACTAGAGCGCCAGAAAGCTCCTGTCCACAGGGCTTGAACCCATTTTTTATCTTCACTTCTACTATTAGGTTGATGTATGTTGTAATACTTTTTATCAAATTTTGTAAGATTAACCCCCGGTTTCTGGAAGGCTGATCAACACAAATGTTAACTAATCAGTGATCAATCTCTTGTTAACCATCATCTGAGTTGCGCAAAGAGCAAAAACTCGGCCTGATTTGACATTAACAGTTCTGTTAACTTTGACCGGCCTTTCAGAAACCGGGGGTGATTCTATTTCTTCTTGTACTTATTTTCTGTATCCTTATGGTTATGGTTAACTTTTCGCTGTAACATTATTAATTCCTCTTACTTCTCATTTTATGTATAAAACAGTTTGCTGCTTCTATTCTCTCCAATTATTTATCCTCAATATTTGAGCACGAGGTCTTTTGTCTTACTCTACAGTTCATTTGGGCATAATATTCTTTTTAAGTTTTCGTCTTTTACTTCAATGATAAATTTTTTCCTCTGTATATGTTTTTTCAAATTTTCACGTTCATTTAATTTTACCAATGTTTCTGTCAATTGTTCTCACCAATATATTATTCTGATAGATTTTGACACAGTGATAAATATTTTCTTCAAACTTACCCGTTATATAACGAAACCTTAGTTAGTATAAGTAGAGAAAACAAAAATAATTATATGAAATTCACAAAAAAAAATTGTAATGTGCAAATCTTGTAAAACTACTAACGAGTAATTCGTTTGAAGAATCATATCTCCGAAAGTATTGGTTTCTCATAGTTGCGGATTATATCAATGGATTCTTATCATAGAAATGAATCATAAAAAATTGAACTAAAAACGTAGGTCTCTGACTCACCTCATATTTTGGATGTTCATACATCAGAAAATTATAATTATACAATTCTATAAAATCATAAATTTCGATTAATTATTCAAATTTTGAAAAATCATATCTCCAGAAGTATCAGTTTGTTAGAGTTGAGAATGACATCAATGGATTCTTATGATGGAACTGCATCTTACAAAAAATTGAATTCGAAATTTGTAATGTAAAAAACAAATTATTTTTTTCATTACTCCGAAACCACTGATTCTACCCAATAATAAACAGAGATATTTATCTCCCAAACTTACTCTCAAAATTGCAACTATCTAGCTTATTCCGTTCGAGAGTTATCGTGTAAACGGCCGGTCGGACAGAATCGATTTTGGCCACGGATTCTTTATCAGTGAGTCGAATCAAATCGTTTTAGACCATTTTCAGCCAAAAATTTGAAAATTACAGACATTTGTGCAAATTGAAAAGCAGTCTGTTGCGAAGAACAAGAGCGCCAAAAAGTAAATAAATTGATGTACAACTTTTTCGAATATACTCCCTGGTCATTAAATAAACCGCGTGGGTGTTATTTTAAATCTTATATGAGGAAACCGGCCGATCCTTCCATCATTGAAAAATGACAGAATATAAATTGAACAAGGGTCAAAATATGGCTCTATAGATTGATCTGTTTTAAATCTGCTGCTTAACAATAGGAGGCTTTGCCGCATGCAGCGAAAAGGCTGAATGGGATGAATGAGGCTCTATATGAAAGAGAAGTGAGCCAGATTCATATCGGCGAGATATTATAACTTCTCTAACGGAAGGGGTTAACTTGATATGAAATAGATACGAGGTGGAGGGATAATCTGTCTTAATTAAATCACCATCAGTTTTCTGCCATGACAAGGTAATGTAATCATTCTTCATTTTAATGCTGTAGGTAGAGTTCTGGACTCGTGGTGGATGGTATTTTTTATGTTTTAGTGAGTGATAATAATTGAAGCGTTGATTGTTATTAATTTCGATTTCTGTTTTGAAATAGTTCCATGTTTCTCTCTGCTATCAAACAATTACTAAGGAAAATATTATTATTACGCGTATTGAAAACAATATTCAGTAAAAATTCTTAAATGAAAAAACCCATGCAAAATATTTATAATATTAATAATAATAATCATTTTATTTTCTACTCATTCGGGATAGTTAACTGGACAGTGAATGAAATTCTCTAGCTAGACAGCACCACTCGTAAAGTCATGAACATGAATCGGAGCCTGCATCCCAACTGCTCGATTCAAAGAATATACCTTCCACGAACGCAGGCAGAGGTTTTCAAAGTTTGAAATACCAACACCATCAACAAACGTTGGAAATGGTAATAAGGATATTGAGAAGCGAAGACTCGCTTCTGAAAATGGTGGCTCATCATGAAATACGGAACCAAGGAGCTTTCCTATTTAGGGCTGGTCAGAAAGCTTTGGAGAAGCTCAGTATAACTGGCCTATCCATCGATCATGAGCTAGCAGGAACACCTATCACGCCAACAGACCAAAGAAGAGTTGGCAGAGAGATAAGACAGGCACAACTGAAGAGACTACTCGAAGATCACATGAGTAAACACCTACACTCCATATTTTACAGGCGTATGAAAGATTAGGGCCTGTCGGAAGAATTATCCTTCGCCTTTTTGAAGTCCGTTGGGCACAAGTCGGAAACGGAGGGATTCGTTATGGCTTGTCAAGATGGTATACAAAGAACATCATGAAAGTGGACACAACAGCGTGCAGAGCATGCCACAGCCAGCCGGAAATTGCATATTCTAGCTGCTTGCAGAATCCATGCTCCAACAGGATACATACAGGGTGAGTCTTTGACCACTGCATTAATTTTAATCAAAGGTTCCTCTCATCAAATGAAACACTTTTTTCATTTAACATTTTTCCAAATTCAGCTCTGGTAGAAAGATACATGCTGTTGAAATTTTGAAAAAAAATCAGTTTTTATTTTGTAGCTTTGACATCCTTTTTTCGAATAAAATGAATGTTGGCGTGAAGTTTCTTATAACTATGATACATATTTTCCAAATATTAGTTATTTTCTACTTCTACTGGTTTTCTAGTTATGGACTCGTGGATTCATAAAACTAAACGAAATTACCATAAAGAAAGCATATAAAGTTTTTCTTGGGTCATTTCAAGAATATTCCATCGTTTAAGAACATTATATTATTCTTCATCATTTCTCCTTAAACGCACCGTTTTCGAGATATTCTTCATTGAATGTTTTAAAATGGAAAACTCCAGAAATTTCACTACTTTTATGGATCCGTCCCTGAGCGTTGGAATCCCGAATCAAGCTGTAAACCACGTTACCATGCCTTATTCTCGTCCGCCAACAATCTCATAGATAATTTATATGCGGGAGTGTATTAGCACATTGTGAAATCTTTAAACGCTTCTAACTTTTTACCTGAGCCGAATCTGGAAAAATGGTTAATGAAAAAAGTGTTTCATTTGATGAGAAGAATCTTTGGTTGAAATTAATGCAGTGGTCAAAGACTCACCCTGTATATGTGCAGCACTCCGAATTCTCTACTTCCATCTTAGAGAGGTTTATGGTATAGACAACGAACCAGTGCTACCATATGTGTCTCTGGAAATTGAAGCAGTTGTTGAAAATGACAGAGCTCGCATCTACTGGAACTATGCGATTCCAACAACTCGGCACATCCATGCCCTAAAGCCATATATACTCTTGCTGGTCAAAGAACTCAAGGAATTGTTTCTCGTCGAATTTTCCTCCCTCGCAGAAAATAATGTGGTGATGAAAGAAAAACAGAAGAGTGAAAAATACAAGGATTTAATTTATCTTGTATCCAAGGCATAAGGTCAGAATGGTCGTACTAATCTTAGGATGCCTAGGCGGAATGAGAGCGAACTACGTCACTGATTTGAAGATTATTCCGGCCTGCAAATCTCTGGCCGAGGATTTAGTCCACAGAAGGTGGTGTTGCTCGGATCACTTCGAGTAATCAGGTCCCTTCGGCTGTGAAGGCCGCTTGCAGCTCATCTCTTTTGTTAAGGGACAATGTAAGGGCAGGACGAAGAACTACTCCAAGGAACGTGCGAGAAGTTTTTTAATGAGTAACCAATCAATATTACTGGAGTCTCACACTCCAGAGAAGCGGACCCTCTCAGGGCATGCCTATAAAAGGTTTATCCTCTCGAGCGGATAAAGAAAAATTATTTTCTTATTCTATATCAGAGATATACGGGTTGATTCACGAAGACCGTTCGTTAGAATGTTTCAGAGAAAGACTCGAGATAAACACTTAAAATTTTATAGTTGAGCTTTGTTAGGAGAGATGAATTCTTGGAGAAAATTTCGTTCGACTTCCGGTTTCACCGGAAATGATAGAAACTTTCGTTTTTTAAATGTAATATCCAGGTTTTTCATTGATACTCAGATTACCCATTGAATTCTACATTGTTTTAGTGTGTCACTTACATATTATTCTCAGAATATTCGTGTGAAATCTGAAAGAACCCTTCTAATTTTCTCAAATAATACTTCTTTCCAATGCTATAAACTTCAGTGATGACAAAAACCTGAAAACTCATTTTTTTAATTGGTCAGCTGGAATCTACGTTAAAAAAAAGAGTATTTTGATAATACATACTACTGCTCTAAAATGCTTATTTCCCGAGATATTCGATAAGAAAAGCAGTAGTAGGTATAATGAAAAATACACTATTTTTTAAACGCACATTCCAGGTGACCAATAAAAAAGGGTTCTCATTTGAAAAGATTGAGTTTCGAAGTTTTTGTCATGACTGACTTTGACGTTGAAATAGAAACACCCTGTATGTTCAATTGAATTTTTAATTAACGAAGGAAAAGCGTTGGTATGTGTTCTGATAGAAGGTAGAAAATTAGGAATTTTCATACAAAAATCTACAAGTTATTAACACTGGAATGAAGACCTAATTGAGAAAATTTTAGGGTTTTTTCAGATTTCACACGAGTTTTCTGAGAATTTATATCGAAATATCCAAAAATATCACGTACGTACAAGTATACTCCATTCACTTTTATAAAGTCTCCCGGTTGGCTATGATTTAAGTCTATCACGTTTTTGTAACTAAAACTAAGGCACGTTGGCACTCCTGAAATATCGTCAATGTCAAAACAATTCTCTGAGACGTTTGCCAATTTCTACACTCAACAATCAACATAATGTTCCATCTTAGACAAGATTTTATCACAGACCATTATCTTCGAATGATAAAAAACTCGCTTCGAAATTGAAAATGCTGAAAGCAGTTTTGAAGAAGCAGAGACAAAGTATAAGGAAGTGCTATACAGAACTGAAATCTGCAATAGGAAAACTTCATTCTGTCTTAGAACGTGTTGAACTCTCGAATGAAATTACTTAGTTTCCTATCATATCACTATATTTTATTGAGGTTTATCAGTGACTCGGGTTTCGTAGTACTGCTACATTTTGAAACTGGTGTAATTCAAGTTGTGCAACAAGGTATTTAAATGTCTTCTATAGGCTTATTTCTTAAGAATTTCGAAAAGTGGGGAATTCCATAGGTACGTCTGTTCGTTTAGAAGTTTTCCTGCCGGGTTATTCAGGTACTTTTATTCTCTTTTCAAATGAGCTATCATAAGGTAACGGACTACTGTATCCATTATTTTTCATTAAAACTTCAACACTTGATTCTTGATTTGCGTACAAGAAAATAGCATAACTGAATCTTCCAACCAGTTAATATACGTGTAATATTTCCAGTAACAGACGCCAGGTCTTTGGAATTGTTGAATTGACATAATACCTTCTCAAATTCATTATTTTTCCGAAGTAAATTCACATTGTGAAAAATACATAATTACTACCACCTCCATGCAGAGAGGACAACGTTGCGTAGTTATCTGACAGGAAAATGAGTATAACCTAATATTTTCAAAATATACACAGTGAAATGTGTCAAACTTTCTAGGTCAACCGGCAGACTTTATAATAGTGAATGGAGTATATGTGGGGCAATTGGAGGCTTTAAAAGAAAAAGAAGGAAATAAGAAAAAAATTGCAGAATAAACCAAAGAAAAAAAAGTTGAAAAGAAAAGACAAAGAAATAGAAAAAGAAATGGAAGAAAATATGGACCACGGTAATAACAATATCATCTTGATTCATTACAGCGAAGAAGATACACATTAATTTTTAACCTTTTATACCTTACATTTTCAAAATATAGACGGCGAAATGTGTCAAAATTTCATGACTTAATAAAAGTGAAAATGGAGTATATGTGTGAGTTCCACCAATATTCTACCGGGTATCTGCATAAAATTATCCCGCCCTGATGTGAGCCACAGCCTGATCCTAAATATTCAATTCACCTTAATTGAAAGTCACCGACTTTTGATTATGCGGACTCTCGACGGAAAATACCCACAGAAACTTTCGTTAATTATGCCTGGTGATTCCTCCAGAAAACAAATCCAATATCTTCATGTTTTACGAGGTGTCGGCTCTAATGAAAGTGGGTAAGCCCGAGAAATGACGATACAACGCTCCGAAGTCCGCAATTAAAAACATCTTCAACTTAATTAAGGCGTTATTATTAAAATTTCAAAGCGGAAAAGTGAAGAGACAAAGCGGGAAAAGCGTGGAGTTCCGATGGAAAAGCAGCCCTAGATGAGAGCGCGGTACGTGGAGATTACAAGAGGCGACAAAGAAAAATACAGAGAAGTATTTGGTTGGGGAGGACGGATATTACATTCTATAACGAACGTCACGCCAGATGTCGTTACTGGGTATTACGGCGGAAGGTATCTGAAAATTCATATTTAACTGCTGGTTCCAGCCATTCTATGAACCACCGAAAGTGGATGTGCGATGTGACATTGCTATTGAATTTTCAGCAGGAAGCTGTGGCATAGTCCTGGATGTTTTTCATTTCATTGGTTCATTGATACATACCAGAATGTCTAGTATAAATTTCTATTATTATTTAACACTTTTAACAGCTATTAATTTGATGGTTTTTTTTGTGGGTTTTCTCTCCTAAACTCGGAGAAATATCTACAAAATATAAATGTTCAATTCTTTTGAAAATTGCTTCTTCATTAGAAACACTATACAGGGTGAGTCTTTGACCACTGCATTAATTTTAACCAAAGATTCCTCTCATCAAATGAAACACTTTTTTCATTTAACATTTTTCCAAATTCAGCTCAGGTAAAAAGATACAGGCTGTTGAAATTTAAAAAAAAAATCAGTTTTTATTTTGTAGCTTTGACATCCTTTTTTCGAATAAAATGAATGTTGGCGTAAAGTTTCCTATAACTATGATACATATTTTCCAAATATTAGTTATTTTCTACTTCTACTGGTTTTCTAGTTATGGACTCGTGGATTCATAAAACTAAACGAAATTAGCATAAAGAAAGCATATAAAGTTTTTCTTGAGTCATTTCAAGAATATTCCATCGTTTTAGAACATTATATTATTCTTCATCATTTCTCCTTAAACGCACCGTTTTCGAGATATTATCTTTGAATGTTTTAAAATGGAAAACTCCCGAAATTTCACTACTTTTATGGATCCGTCCCTGAGCGTTGGAATCCCGAATCAAGCTGTAAACCACGTTACCATGACTTATTCTCGTCCGCCAACAATGTCATAGATAATTTATATGCGGGAGTGTATTAGCACATTGTGAAATCTTTGAACGCTTGTAACTTTTTACCTGAGCCGAATCTGTAAAAATGGTAAATGAAAAAAGTGTTTCATTTGATGAGAGGAATCTTTGGTTAAAATTAATGCAGTGGTCAAAGACTCACCCTGTGTATTTTAGAAATCATTAAAGGATACTTAAACTATTCAGGAATTCCAACATATTTTTGGAATTTGATAGATTCTCACAGAAAGGTATTTCTATCATCGTTTTATCTGAATACTTAGTTTGGTGGCTGTAAAAAAAATTGGTTCACTTTTTTGTGATTTTTTTGTAGTTTCCTCATATCTTCTATAATATACGAGTTCAAACCTAGATATTTACTGTAAAAATAGGTTTTTAAGGCTCTCGCAAAATTCAAGAATATCGGATGGAAAGTTTCTAAGATACAGATTTTTTTTTTATATTTTTCTCCAAATTTTCTAGGCATGCGATCCTCACAAAATTTTGCCTAAGCCTTCGTGTCGGTATTTTTGGTGCTCTTGTTCCTCGGAACAGAGTGCTTTTCAATTTGCCCAAATTTCTGTAATTCTCGAATTTTTGGCTAAAAATAGTCTTAAATGATTTGGTTCGACTCACTGATCAAGAATCCGTGGTCGAAATCGATTCTGTCCAGCCGTGCGTTAACACGATAACTCTCAAACAAAATGACCTAGACAGTTAAAATTTTCGGAGTAGGTTTGGGACCTAAATATCTCGGCTAAGTCCGTTATTGGCAAAATCGGCCGGATGGTTTCAAACTAACAAAAAAAAATATTTTCACTTTACATATTTTGTAATTTTTTTTTACGATGCAGTTTCATCAAAAGAATCCATTGATATTATTCTTAACATTAACAAGATAATACTTTCGGAGATATGATTTCTCAAAATTTCAATAATACATCGTACTTATCTATGTTCTCACAGAATGCGAATTCTATATGCCTGTGTTCTATCTGTTTGCGGTAGGTCCAGTTTGAAAGATAAACGTCATCAATGTCAAACGAAACTGAAATTGTATTTCTGGAGAGTTTGGTTGATGTAAACATGTAAACAATTTGAAATTTGGATTCGCTAAGTTCATAGGCAGAGTTTTTTGGTTAGTGAGTCGAAAATGAATGATGCAAGGAAGTCGAGCATAATTTACGAGTCATTCTCCAACTAATGTAATGACTTATTGGACTGTCATATAAAGAAAAGATGAAAAGGGATTTTAATTTGTAGTTCTATCATAATAATCCATTGATATAATTCCCAACTCTGAGAACCCAATGCTTAAGGAGATATGATTTATCAAAGATTGGACAAGAGCGCCAAAGCTGCTGCCACAGGGCTTTCCCCCTTTTTTAACTAACTACCGTGCTTTAAGGCGGGTTTATACAGCAAATACGATAACATAAGAAACAAATTAAAATAAAATAAGAATAAGGATGTAGAGGATCGGTTTAGGTATAAAACAAAATAAGAATGAACCAATCAAATCGCAGCTTTATGTAAGTTGAGTGAATTTCACTCTTTGAGCACGCGCATTGTCATTTTCCAAACAAAATAAAGTAAAAAAATTGGTTCAAGCACTGACGTGAAGTCAGGAGCTTTTGCGCGTATGTACTATTGTCCATTCTCCTGTATTGGACACCCTTAATCGAATGTAACATGGTAAATTATGTTGTCCATTCTCCTGTATTGGACACTCTTAATTCGAATTTACCATGGTAAAATCGAATTAAGTGTCCAATACAGGAGAATGGACAACATAATTTACCATGGTAAATTCGATTCAGGACACTCTTAATTCGAATTAACCATGGTAAATTCGAATTAAGTGTCCAATACAGGAGAATGGGCAACATAATTTACCATGGTAAATTCGATTCAGGGTGTCCAATACAGGAGAATGGACAATAGAACATACGCGCAAAAGCTCCTGACTTCACGTCAGTGCTTGAACCAATTTTGTTTTTCGTAATTTTTTCGAAATTTTTTAGGGGTACGGTTCTTACAAAATTTCAAAAACGTCTTTATGTTGACTTTCTACTACTAGTTACCAAGCTTCAATTCGATCCTATGTTTATTTTTTGAGTTATCGAGGAAATAATATTCCAGGTGGGTATAACTCAGAAACCGTTAAACCGATTTTGCCCAAAAACGAACTTAACTCTCCCATTTGGATACGCAACCTACCCTGAAAATTGCGAGTCCCTATCTAATTTCGTTCGAAAGTTATCGAGGCAACGGTCACCTATATACTGAACTCACACAAGGCTGCTCGAATCTCCAACAATATTGAACCGATCGTGTTAAAACTTAAAACTTGGCATTAGAGTTAGATTCTTAAGGCTCTTACAAAATTTCAACAATTTCAGACGAATAGTTACTGATATATAGAATTTTTTAGTTAATTTTCCAAGATTTCTTAAAAATTTTCTACAAATACTATCATCACGAAATTTTGCAAGAATTTTCGCGTTGGCATTCTACAACTAATAACCATGTTTCAATTCAATCGGTTCAGTATTTTTCGAGTTAATGAGTAGAAAAAAACAACCAAATTTCAGATGGCTATAACTCTAAAACCGTTTGGCCGATTATACTTATAAACAAACTGAAATGTCGCGTTCAGATGCAAATCCAAACCAGAAAATTACAAGACGCCTTCTCCTTCCGTTCTCAGGTTATCGTGACAACAAAAATATTTTTTAATAATTTTTTTATAATTTTCTAGTGACACGATTCTCACAAAATTTCACAAACGTGCTTAGGTTCATATTCTACAACTACTCACCAAGTTTCAATTCGATCGGATTCATATTGGTTGAAAAGAAAATTATTACTCAGAAACCATTGGCCGGATTATGCGCATTAACGAACATGTCTGTCGTATTGGTATGCACCACCAACCCTGAAAATTTCAAGTCGCTAGCTTTTTCCGTTCTCAAGTTATCGTGGCAACGGCCGGACGGCCGGTCGGACAGAATCAAATTTGACCTCGAATTCTTCATTGGAGAGTCAAACCAAATCGTTTAAGACCATTTTCGTCATAATATTCGAAAGTTAGAGACATTTGGGCAAAATGATAACGCGATGCTCCCCAGAACATACGCGCAATAAGAAATAAAGATGAGAGTTGGCATACTTTAGTTCTTATTCTTATTTTATCTTATTTCGTGTATAAACGCTCTCATAGAAATGTACGTGTTCAAATTTCTTATTTTATTTTGATTTGTTCCTTATTTTATTTCATCTTATTTTATTTGCTGTATGAACCCGCCTTTAATTCAATCAGATCAGTATTTTTCGAGTTATTGGGAAAAAAAAAATTTAGAAAGCCATAATTCCGAAACTACTCGACCGATTTTGTTCATTAACGAAATTGTCCGGAGCTATTGAATTCCAAACCTACCGAAAATTTTAATTTCTCTAACTCATTGTGTTTGAGCGTAATTGTGCTGAAGGCCGGACATAATCATGTTTAAACTCGGATTTTTCATCACTCAGTCGAAACTAATCGTTTGAGACCATTCTCGGCCAAAAATTCGAAAATTACAGACATTTGGACGAATGAACAGCGCGCCAAAAATACGATTCTTACTGTACTGGTTGAATATCTGAAAGCCAGCATTAATAACTTCGATATCTCTAGATTTTAGTTTCAAATATGGTTAATTATGGGCACAGTCCTAAGAACACCAGGGAACAACCCAATATCGCATATTGAGAACGCAGAAGGCTAATAAAAGTGCCAGAGACAGAGCACTTAATGCCAATGAAAAGATAAAACAATCCCATTACAGGGGGGAATGTTTACAATGGATCGGGCATTTCCGCTGTTCCAGTCCGGAAAATATTTATTGCCCCCGAATAAATTTAATTCTATTTACAAGTCGGAAACTACGGTGGAGATTTGTCTGAACGAATCGACTAAGTAGGAAGAAAAAGGGCGGAGGATAAATATGTGCGACGTTGAAAAGAAAATTTATTTACTCCAGGTATTCTCCGGGATTTGGGGCGATGATGCAACCGAAATTTATTGCTAGGCTTGCCGAATGAAGGCCATTTTGTTTCTATAGTACGAAATTTTTATTCGCCATTATACTTTGTTCGATATAAATTGAAACGTTAATGATATTATTCTAATTGCAGTGAGAGATATGTTGGGGTTTATAATTAATTATTCTTTATTAATTATTCAAAAATATTATTAATAAATAGAACAACTCGATTTCAACCTTGAGTCCCAGAAATATTTCATTTATTTGGGCAATATTTATCAATAGTCAAAAAGGGCTATTATTATTGTTCTTATGGAAATTTCAGATAAACAAAAAAGAAACAATAAACAAAAAAGAAACAACTGCTGCAACAAATTAAGGATATTGTTGATGATTAATTCTTGATAATGAATTTTTTGTCAATTGTAAATGTTACTTCATCAGGATTAATTAAAGTTTTTATAATATATATATATATATATATATATATATATATATATAGATGTAACTAAGGGACAACTGAGTCCCAAAATGGTATATGGTTGGTAAAAAGTGAGACCCGTTTCGCACATGTGAGGCCCCTTTCCGGGTCTCGCATTGTTTTTTGGTGGAAATGGACTCCTTAGGGCCCCCCCTCAGCTCCCTGATGTCTCCCCCAAAAAAATTTTTGGACTCGGATGTCTGTTATAAACCTCAACTTACACGGAATTTAGTTAATGGGAATTCGCTTCAGGTGGCGCTGTAGAAGTTCTGTATATACTTTGCGAGACCCAGAGTATATATTCTCGATTGAGCAGGTTGCTGTGAGATGAGAGTCCCGCCAATCTGACAACACTGCTCTATAGATCATTCAGTACACTAACGGTGGTTTTCAAAAAGCTCTGATTAGATTTATTATAGCTTTAATACGATTTCGGCTAGATGAAATGGAAATCAACATAGAAGTTCACTGATTTGGCTAGTAATAGTTATGAAAGTGTCATCAAACACTGGGTCAATATATTATTATCTTTCTAAGAATCAGATACATTGAAATGAAAATTTATGAAATAATAATATTCATTATTCATTAGTCATTGCCATTTCCACACACGATCATACGATATATTAACCATTTAAATATTTACTATTGACTGCCCCGCGATATTTTCCAATTGTTTCAGTGAATTATTGGTTTCTCTAAATTCCCGAAAAACTATTGACTTTACTCATTCATATGTGTTAATGAGTCGTGTAACTACACGACTCTCAATTTTCGTGTTTTAGTAGATTCATAGTGTCTAAGACTTAAAGACGAATATTTTGAAATGATTCTTGAATTATCTGCATATTATATTCCATCCATTTTTGGAATTATTAATTCGGTGAACGGTTAACTATCTCGAAATTACGAAATGTTTGTTTTTCATACAATCGGTTAACCCATCCAGCTATTGAACTCAAACAAGGCTGCTCGGATCTCCAACAATATAGATCCAATCGTGTTCAAAGTTGGAACTTAGCAGAAGAGTTAGGTTCTGAAGGCTCCCGAAAATCTCCAGCGATGTTGGACGAACAATTTCTGATATATAGGATTTTTTTTCAAGGATTTTCAATGATTTTTTAAAAACTCTCTAGTGATACGATTCTCACTACATTTCGCAAGAATTTTAACGCTGGCATTCTACAATAGATAACCTTGTTTGAATTGGATCGGTTTAGTATTTTTCGAGTTATTGAGGAAATAAGAACCAAATTTCAGATGGGTACAACTCCAAAATCGTTTGGCTGATTATGTCCAATAAACAAACTCAAGTGTTTCAATCAGAGTCACAACCTGAACTAAACATTTCAAGTTGCTATCTCTTTCCTTTCTCAGGTTATCTTGATATAAATAATATTTTTTTATAATGTTTCTAAAATTTTCTACTCATATGATTCCCACAATATTTCACAAACGTCCTCAGGTTTGTATTCTATAACTACTCAACAAGTTTCAATTCGATCGGATTTGTATTAGTTGAAAACAAAATTATTACTCGGAAACCGTTGGCCGATTATACCCATTATCGAACTCGACCGTCGTATTGAAATGCGCCACCTACCCTGAAAATTTCAAGTCGCTCTCTCTTTTCGCTCTCAAGTTATCGTGGTAACGGCCAAATTAAAAAATTACAGACATTTGGGCAAAATGATAACGTGATATTCCCCAGAACATCGCGAAAATTCTGACAAGGTCTCGCAGTACTGTAATGAGTTTAAAGTTTTTGTCACAATTATCAAGTAATCTGAATAATACAAGAAATTATGTTGATATTCATGCGGAAAAACGAAATTACACCGACTTCCTGAATATCTGGGAGAGACAAATACTTTCAAAATATTATGGAAAAAAACATTTTTTGAAATATCCTCATTACAAATTACCAGAACTGAATTCCAACAAAATTGTGAGAGATATCTAATGCCTTTCTTCTATTACTAAGTAAAATACTTTATAGGTAAAATAAAGAAGAATTTAAACTCAACAAGAGTGCTAAAAGTTATTATTGAAAACCAATAGACCAATTCTACCCAATGACGAACTCATTCGAGATATTAATTCCTCAATTCATGATGAACGATATATTCTTTCCTCAAATCCACTCTGAAAATTATTATATCAATTGAAACTTTAGCCAATATTCTAGTTTTGTTTATACTGGAGATATTCTTAACTCAATATTATTAATTTACCAATACCATTCCCATCATCATATGGATTAACCATGGGCATTAAAATATCACCCAGAATGTATGATATCATATTATAATCCTCATAATTCTACTATAGCCGAAATGAATTCGACATGTCATGTCTCAGGAAAATGAGTTGAAATGTATCAACACAGATCATATAATAATTCATAGCATTCTGTGAAAACATAGAAGTACGATTTATTATTGAAATTGTGCAAAATCATATCTCCGAAAGTATTAGATTTTTAGAGTTGAAAATGATATCAATGGATTCTTATGGTGAAACTACATCTTGAAAAAAAAATTTAATTTAAAATTTGTAGTATAATTTTTTTTTTTTTTAGTTCTCCGAAACCATCTGGTCGATTTTGCCCAATAACGAACTTAGCCGAGATATTAATCTCCCAAACCTACTCTGAAAATTTCAACTGTCTAGCTCAGGGCTTTCCAAACTTATTTTTACTGTGACGCCCTTGGGACTTTGCCATTTTTGTACGACGCCCCTTAACTCAGCCCCCAAAAATAATAACCAATTTTAGTACTAGCCTAGTAATACGTAATCAGCTAACTAGACTCGGTCGCAATCAACGTGCGACGCCCCTAGGACAATGTCGCGACGCACATTTATTTCGTTCGAGTGTTATCGTGTCTACGGGCGGATCGATACTGACCACGGATTCTTGATCAGTGAGTCGCACCAAATCGTTTAAAACAAATTACAGACATTTGAACAAATTGATTAGCACTCTGTTCCGAGGAAAAAGAGCGCCAAAAAAATTGAAGACCATTTCAGATCTAGGTGCAATCCTAATGCGAAAACGTGATATAGGTTTGTGAAGTACCTAATCAAGTTTACATCAACTTCCAGTATGACTGATGTGCAAAAACCCAAACACTGCTCCAACTTCAACGAAGACATTTCGATGAGAGAAAACAAATAGTTCATGTGAAATGTAAGTGATGTGAATATCATCATGAACGAATATGAATATCAATTTTGACAACAATAATAGGGTATAGGTGGAAAGTTTTTCGACAACAAGATTTGAAGAAACCATTGACCATTATTGGAAAAATGTCCTGCGTACAGGAGCTTTGGCGCTCTTGTTCAATTGTTGACAAATTTTATCCCCGAAAGTATTGGTTTCTCAGAGTTGGGACTTATATCAATGGAATCTAATGATAGAACTGCATCATGAAATAAATTAAATAAGAATCCATTGATATAATTCCCAACTCGGAGAAATCAAAACTTTCAGAGTTATGATTTGTCAAAGTTTGAACAAGAGTGCCAAAGATCCTGTTCACAGGGCTTTCCCACTTTTTGACGCTCTTGTTCCTCGGAACAGAGAATTTATAAATTTGTCCAAATGTCTCTAATTTTCGAATTTTTTGATAAAAATGGTATCAAACGATTTGGTTCGACTCACTGATCGAGAATCCGTGGTCAAAATCGATTCTGTCCGGCCGGCCGGCCCTCCGTTAACACGATGACTCTCGAACAAAATGAGCTAGACAGGTGGAATTTTCAGAGTAGGTTTGAGGGATAAATATCTCGGTTAATTTCGTTACTGGGCAAAATCGGCCTAATAGTTTCGGAATAACGAAACAAAATTTTTTTTTTTCATTACAACTTTTGAATTAAATATTTTTTAAGATGGAGTTTCATCATAAGAATCCATTGTTATCATTTTCAACTCTAACAAGCTAATACTTTCGGATATATGGTATTTCAAAATTTCAATAATACATCGTAGTTCTGTGTATTCACCAAATGTGAACACAGAATCTGTCTGTGTTCACTGTTCATAAATGTCAATTCATCTAGCTATTACAGACTTGTCTATCGTAGTTTGAAATTATTTTCTGTTGGAAAACAAGTATCCGATTCTCCAATTTATTAATATATACAAGACTGTTTTGAAACTGAAAATAATATTGACTGATTACATATTGAATAATTTATGTATAAATATGGGGATGATGTTCCAGAAGATTTAGAATTGGATCATTTTAATGAGTTGTGAGACATGTTCCTATATACAGTAATTTCATAATGTTGCTAGCAAAAATATGCTGGAATAAGGATCTACATTTGTGTATCAAACATGTTTTCTTGAGTTCAGGTCCATAATACAGAAATGAATATGTAAGTGGTATGGACTATTAAAATAATTTGTTCGTCATCAGCCTCTACCTACCAAATATCAGGAATAAATGGACAATCTGCTATGATTGTCTGCAGCCTTGCTCTAGACATTTCGATGATATTTTCCTTAGGTATTTCGAGTTGTGTAAACTATGCACCGAGTGTGACTTGCAACAACCCATTCCACGAGGTTGAATCATTGCAGATTGCTCATTAAATCTCGATAAATAAATTTAATGACAATTTTTGAAGCATCAAAGCATTGAAGCTTTGTAGATTGCTCTGCTTTGGCGCTCTAGTTCCTTGGAACTGAGTGCTTATCAATTTGCCCAAATGTCTGTAATTTTCGAATTTTTCGATGAAAATGGTCTTAAACGATTTGGTTCGACTCACTGATCAAGAATCCGTGGTCGAAATTCATTCTGTCCGGCCGGCCGTAGGCACGATAACTCGCGAACGGAATGAGCTAGACAGTTGAAATTTTCAGAGTAGGTTTGGGAGATGAATATCTCGGCTAAGTTCATTATTGGGCAAAATCGGACAGATGGTTTCAGAGCAACAAAAAAAAATTTTTTTTCACAGAACAAATTCCAAATTCATTTTTTTAATAAGCAGTTTTACCATAAGAATCCAATTATATCATTTTTAACTCTAACAAGCTAAAACTTTCGGAGATATGTTTTCTCAAAATTTCAATAATAAATCGTATTTCAACGTTGTCACAGAATGATATAATTATTCTATATATGAATTGTCATAATGTCAACTTATTTTCCTGAGACATGACATTATCTAATCAATCGAAGAATTGTGAGCGAAGTGAGAAAAATCTCAGTTGTTTGCTCCGAAATTAGTTTTTCTCAGAAAAGTATTACATTTCGGAACGGAACATGAAGTAAGAGATCTGAGAGTAGTGATACTGCTTTTCATCCATAGACATAGATATAACTTTCGAATGGAATGAGGTAGGTAGTTGAAATTAACAGAGTAGGTTAGGGAGATGAATATCTCGATTATGTTCGTTATTGGGCAAAATTGGCCAGATTTAATTTGATTTCTTCCATGGTGCAGTTCTCATTCTCATGATTGCTCATTTAATCTTGATAAATAAACTATTATTTGAATTGAATTTCCTTTATGATGCAGTTCTATGAGATGAATACATTGATATAATTCCCAACTCTGAGAAACCAATACTTTCGGAGATATAAATTGTCTGTTTGAAACTAGAGCGCCAGAAAGCTCCTGTCCACAGGGCTTGAACCCATTTTTGGCGCTCTAGTTCCTCGGAACTGAGTGCTTATCAATTTGCCCAAATGTCTGTAATTTTCGAATTTTTGGCTGAAAATGGTCTCAAACGATTTGGTTCGACTCACTGATCAAGAATCCGAGGGCGAAAGCGATTCTGTCCGGCCGGTCCGGCCGGCCGCCCGGCCGTAGGCACGATAACTCTCGAACAAAAGGAGTTAGAGGATTGAAATTGGCAAGGTGGGTTTGGAGCGTAAGTATCTCGGCTAAGTTCGTTAATGGGCAAAATCCATCAAGCGGTTTCGGAGTTATGGCCAATTTTAGTAAAACACATTTTTTATGAATATTTCCTAAACCGATCACTCGATCTATCTGAAATTTTGCATCAAATTTTAGAATCTTGACCTTCATACGTATGTGAAGTTTTGTACTGACCAGGTTACCGCAAAGTGTGAAAAAAAAATTTTGAAAATTAAAATTTTTTTTGTTTACGATAACTCTCGAACGGAATGAGCTAGGAAGTTGAAATTTACAGAGTAGGTTAGGGAGATTAATATCTCGGTTGAGTTCGTTATTGGGCAAAATATGCCAGATGCTTTCGGAGTAACGAAAAATAATTTTTGTTTCAAGTAACAAATTTCAAATTCAATTTTTATTTAAGATACAGTTTCACCATAAAAATCCATGGATATCATTCTCAACTCCAACAAGCTAATACTTTCGGAGATATGATTTTTCGAAATTTCAATAATGAATCGTACTTCTATGTTTTCACAGAATGTTATAATTATTCTATCTAAGCTTTATTATATGATCTGTGTTCATACTCGTACATGTCATCCTGTTCTATAAGAGAGAGTCAAATTCATTTCAGCTAATTTAATTTGATTTATTCCATGGTGCAGTTCTCATTCTCAGATTGCTCATTTGATCTTGATAAATAAACTATTATTTGAATTGAATTTCCTTCATGATGCAATTCTATCATAAGAATACATTGATATAATTCCCAACTCTGAGAAACCAATACTTTCGGAGATATAATTTGTCTGTTAGAACTAGAGCGCCAGAAAGCTCCTGTCCACCGGGCTTGAACCCATTTTTCAATGTCACTTCTGTACGTCAATTCTCAAGAATTTTTGTAATTAAATTCAAAATGTAGGTCTATGACTCATCTCATGTTGAATTTATATACATCAGCAAATTATAATCAAAGTATTCTATGAAATCATAATATGAAATGGAGAATAATTATTATAATTTAAAAAAATCATATCCGATAGTTTGTTAGAGTTGAGAATGACATCAATGGATTCTTTTGGTAAAACTACATCTTAAAAATGGGTTCAAGCCCGATGGACAGGAGCTTTACGGCGCTGTTCAAACAGACAAATTATATCTCCGAAAGTATTGGTTTCTCAGAGTTGGGAATTATATCAATGTATTCATATGATAGAACTGCATCATAAAGAAAATTCAATTCAAATAATAGTTTATTTATCAAGATTAAATGAGCAATCATGAGAATGAGAACTGCACCTTGGAAGAAATCAAATTAAATCTGGCCAATTTTGCCCAATAACGAACTTAACCGATTCATCTCCCTAACCTACTCTGAAAATTTCAACTACCTAGCTCATTCCGTTCGAGAGTTATTGTAGAAAAACTTTTTTTAAATTTTCAAAATTTTTTTTTGACACTTTGCGGTAATCTGGTCAATACAAAACTTCAAATGCGTTTAAAGGTCATGATTCTACAATTTGATGCTAAATTTCAGATAGATCGAGTGATCGGTTTCGGAAATATTCATAAAAAATATTTTTACTAAAATCGGCCATAATTCCGAAACCGCTTGATGGATTTCGCCCATTAACGAGCTCGTCCGAGATATTTATGCTCCAAACCCACCTTGCAAATTTCAATCCGCTAACTCCTTTCGTTCGAGAGTTATCCTGCCTACGGCCGGCCGGCCGGCCGGACAGAATCGATTTCGACCTCGGACTCTTGATCAGGGAGTCGAACCAAATTGTTTGAGACCATTTTCAGCCAAAAATTCCAAAATTATAGGCACTTGGGCAAATTGATAAGCACTCTGTTCCGAGGAACTAGAGCGCCAAAAAAAACAAGTTTCGTATGACAATTGCCCAAAACAGGTACCTACAAATAGTAGATATTCCATAAAACATGTAGGTATGAAAGAAGAGAAGTAATAATGAAAAATTACCTTGTAATCGATCAAAAATTTCCTGATCTACGTTCACCAAATTTTCTCCTCTCTCGAACTACAGAATTATGCTTTCAATATTTACGTAATATTTTCAAACATTTTTGGGTGAGGTCCCCATTGCATCGCTAAAATACTAGTATTTCAACCCCAATATTTTTGAAGTTATAATATTTCCTTCCGTCAGTCCCGTCATAAATTGAGAGAACTGAGCATTATTATTATATGTCTATGGATGAAAAGCAGTCTCACTACTCTCAGATCTCTTACTTCAAGTTCCGTTCCGAAATGTAAGACTTTTCTGAGAAAAACTAATTTCGGAGCAAACAACTGAGATTTTTCCAACTTCGCTCACAATTCTTCGATTGATTAGATAATGTCATGTCTAGGGAAAATAAGTTGACATTATGACAATTCATACATAGAATAATTATATCATTCTGTGACAATACGATTTATTATTGAAATTTTGAAAAATCTTATCTCCGAAAGTATATGCTTGTTAGAGTTAAAAATGGTATCATTGGATTCTTATGGCAAAACTGCTTATTGAAGAAAAATAAATCTGGAATTTGCCTTGTAAAAAAAAAAAATTTTTTTGTTACTCCGAAACCATCTGTCCGATTTTGCCCAATAGCGAACTTAGCCGAGATATTTATCTCCCAAACCTACTCTATCTCTATCTCCCAAACTGTCTAGCTCATTCCGTTCGAGAGTTATCGTGCCTACGGCCGACCGGCCGGACAGAATGAATATCGACCACGGATTC
Organism: Halyzia sedecimguttata; assembly: GCA_937662695.2. Lineage (NCBI taxonomy): Eukaryota > Metazoa > Arthropoda > Insecta > Coleoptera > Coccinellidae > Halyzia > Halyzia sedecimguttata. The sequence goes on along the minus strand of OW569413.2, from coordinate 97,517,977 downwards.
TTTATCAGTGAGTCGAACCAAATCGTTTGAGACCATTTTCATGGAAAAATTCGAAAATTACAGACATTTGGGCAAATTGATAAGCACTCAGTTCCGAGGAACTAGAGCGCCAAAAATGATATCATTGGATTCTTATGGTAAAACTGCTTATTGAAAAAAATTTAATTTGGAATTTGCTTTGTAAAAAAAAATTTTTTTTTTGTTACTCCGAAACCATATGTCCGATTTTGCCCAATAACGAACTTAGCCGAGATATTTATCACCCAAACCTACTCTGAAAATTTCAACTATCTAGCTCATTCCGTTTGAGAGTTATCGTGCCTAACGGCCGGACCGGCCGGACGGCCGGACAGAATGAATATTTCGACCACGCATTCTTTATCAGTGAGTCGAACCAAATCGTGTAAGACCATTTTCATCGAAAAATTCGAAAATTACAGACATTTGGGCAAATTGATAAGCACTCAGTTCCGAGGAACTAGAGCGCCAAAAATTGGTTCAAGCACTGAAGTCAGGAGCTTTTGCGTATTTGGAAAGAACGAATCTTTCCCGCTGAAATAGTTCACAATCTGACTTGCGAGTTCGACTTCAATATTATCTGCATTTCGCGCCTTCGCGGGCTCATTGTCTCGACTATTTATTCAATTTTTTGTCTATGTTTAGATTTGGCATCGTTGGAGGGACTCGCAAGTGTGGAGAATATACCAGAATATACACTGAGGGCCTCGCATTAGTGTTTGATATATAACGGGTCTCGGAACTTCTTTGGAGATTTCTTTTTCAACAGTTTTTTGAAAAAGCTTCCCCTCTCACGATATTCGCAATAAGCACCATTATAACCTTGTGATAATGAAAAAAATATTTCAAAAAAGTTATATTCTGATATGGGTCTCAGGTTGTCTGTTGGCTACCGCGGGTCTCACATGTGTTAATATTTAAGTATATATATATATATATATATATATATATATATATATATATATATATATATATATATATATATATATATATTCTTTTGACTGAGAGCTGTATATGTGTTAGCACAGGTTGGTGTAACGGGGTACCATACAATTCGACGTTGATACAAGAGCTTAGGGAAAAACCTCAGCTAAAAACCCTTTCTCCCCGTGAGTGTGGTGATTTGTAACTATTGTTTACAAAATTTGCTGAAATTTAAAAATATTGATGGGGATATATTTTGTTCAATGTGGATTCCCTCGTCAAAAAACGGATAGGTTTCTCCAAGGTACCCGAAACTCAACCTGAAAAATGACAAGACAAGAGGAGGAAACGAACAAATTAAAACTAATACATAACCTTTCAAAAGTCTGCTCTCACAAAAATACTTCTCTGTAGGCGAATGGGATCTCGTGGAGAAGAATCGCCTCCGCTAGTTTTCGAAGATATTCACTCCTGAAATCCCTTCAATATTTGAATTCAAAAATGAAAATGTTGCTTGTAAGGCCAGGAGGGTCTCTTTCAAAACCAGGTCTGACCGGTCCAAGTCCAAGCGATGATTATTCAGAACTTCAGATGTTCGAAGCCCGCTACAGGGCCCTTAAGAAGGGCTATCATCTCCCATAGATATATATTTTACTTTATATTGTATAAAAGAATTATTATTAAAATATCCATATGTGTTTATCAGAAAAAACATATATCCGTTTCAGATTATTCTTTAAAATGTGGGTGGTGAAATTTTTTATTGAATATTTTTAATTTCCAGAAAATTAGTCCATTATCTCAATAATAATAATAATAATAATAATAGAGTTTATTGAACAGTTAGTTGAAACTATGACAATTAAACTCAATTAACTGTGAGTTACTCGCTCCGAGGAGCTGATAACTGTGTACAGCTTTAATAAATTAATATTCACATTCTAACGGCAAAATAAACTAAATGTTATTATCTAAATGTAGGTGTGGATACTCCACGATTAACAAAAAAATACTAAATAAATATTAAATTCACAATGTTGCTGATAATCCGGGAGAATTGTCTTCATTGGTATTTTTTGTCATGGTTGGTAAACTGTCTTCATCAATATTTTTGGTCTAAATCGGTAGTTGAATTGTCAAAGTTCAGGGTTCACTTCCTCGAGCGGTCGCCAAGGTCAGTATTTTTGAGTCATTACTCTTGGATGTTTATGAGTTGATTAGATCAGTATTTTAGTTTGTTTTCTAGTATGAATTTACTATTTTATGTATCAGTGTTCGATTTCCTTCAATTAACCATTTTTTCAATTTCATTTTGAATTTGTGTTTACTTCTTGTCTCCTTTATTGTTGCGGGTACAATTGGGTATAACCTTGAGGCAATATATCTACAGCACCTTTGTCCAATTCTTTTTTCTGCTCTCCATGTTTGAAATTCATTTTGTTTTGCTCTCGTTGGATAATTGTGTTCTTTCGGTATAACTGATATTTTGTTTTGATGGACACATGTTATTATTTTTTGAGCATATATTTGTCTTATATCTAGCAATTTTGATATTTCGTATAATTCGTCACTAGGAAAATTTCTCTTTTTTCCGTGTATGACCTTCAAAATGAACTTCTGCAGAATGTCTATTCCTATTTTATGGCAGTCTAATACACCCCCCCATCCAGTTATTCCATAAGAAAGTTGAGACTGCACCAACGCGTCATAAAGTATATGCAGATGTTTTTCCGAAGTTAGGTTTTTTTTAATATATCTGAATTTATACAAAATACCTCTTAGTTTTTTAGAGAGGTAGAGCATATGTTCGTCCCATTTTAAGTGTTGATCTATATAGACACCGAGATATTTGATAGAATGCGTATTAGGGATATGTAGTTGGTCACTGATTTGTAAATCTCCTAGTTTTGGAAGGTTTGCCTTACTTGATGTGAAGTTTAGGTATTTAGTTTTATCAGCGTTCAAGGTTAATTTATTGAGTTGAAACCATCTTGATAAGACGGCGAAATCCTCTTCGGCTTTTTTCTTCAGATCTTCCCATGAATTTTCCTCATACATGACTATAGTATCATCCGCGAAACCTATGACCTCACCTTTGCTCTTAACTTCAAATAGACTATTTATATATAAATTAAATAACAAAGGTCCGAGTACAGTGCCTTGTGGTACTCCATAGGTGAGTCCTCTTTTTTTACTAATTTTTCCGTTCAATGATACCATTTGTGTTCTACCTGATAAGTAGCCTTTTATTAGATTATACATTTTTCCTCGGAATCCATAATTCATAAGTTTTCCTAGCAGTTTTTCATGGCATACGGTATCAAATGCTTTTGCTAGGTCGATTACGACTGCCAGAGATGGTTTGTTTTTATCGATGTTGTTATGTACAATCTCCGAGACTTTTCTTATTGTCAATGATATTATTTTTTCATCTTCAAGATTTCAATAAACTTGAATCCATTCATGAAAGTTTTGTTGGAAATGTTGGTTGAATGTTAACATTATTTAGAAAAACAGTTTTGTTATTTAATTATTTTTATTTATCCATATTGAATCTTTGGAAAATTTTCAGTTAAATGTTCTTTTTCTTATTATTTTCCAGTAAATGCACCGTCCCTATAGAGATGATTCACTAAATGATGCACCCCAAAAATCTTCTATACAATCCTTGGAGCTGGCTCCTGAAATTATGATAATATACCATCAAAGTTTTGACTGAATTCTGCGCCTATAGAGATCATGAAAAAAGACCACATAAAAAGCTACCACACAATACCATAATATAATGTGAGTTGCTTCAAAATATCAATTTCATTCAATTAATAATATTTATTCGAAAAATAATTTCTTACTCGAAAAATATATTGCTTTCTCGAAAAAATGTAACCCTTTACTTTACATAACTCGTTATTGAATAAAAATTTTACAATTTATAATGAGTTTATAAATATCTTTATTAATATGAAATTTTTATTTCAGAAATATAAATATATCTTTGTTTTATGATATATTCATTGAAAATAAATTTTTTTATGATTATTAATGATAATTTATTGGTATTGAATTAAAATATGTTTGTGTTTTTGATCTAGCAATAAACTTCAATATCTATGAAATTCTAAGTCGTATATTAATAATAAATATATATTAATTTTCCACTAATATATCTTCACATATTCTCAAAAAAATCCATTATTTTAGACAAACGAATATTCATTTCGCCACAAGGAGCCCATTTAATCTGAATAAAATTTATTATACCGAGTGGCCCACCACAGACATAGAATTGAGGAACGAATATCTCGGATGAGTTCGTTGTTGGGTAGAATTGGTGTATTGGTTTTGGATTAATCATTGTTGGCACTCTTGTTGAATTTGAATTCTTTTATGATGTTTGAATTTAAATTCTGTTCTATTATGTTCTATCATAAGAATCCATTGATATAATTCCCAACTCTTACCAAGACTTTCGAAGATATGATTTGTCAAAGTTTGAACAAGCGCCAAAGCTCCTGTCCACAGGGCTTGAACCAATTTTTTAAATAGCAATTAATGAAGAAACCAGTTACGCTGGTGATACAGACAGTATTTTTTCGAGTAGACATATTGGCAATTCCAATACCGAAATGATGGATCCATGTTCCTATTTTTCGATCCTTTGTAAAATCTCATTGATGTGAAAATTATCGCAAATGCGAAAATTTATCACAACGTCAGTGATTTTAAAGGGGTAGTTCTAATGTTGCTAATGTTTCTTATTATCCTTTTATTTCAAAAACATTCTCAATAGCAATCTGTAGGTATTCTTTCGAAACGAATTAACATATTTTAAAATAACCGTACCGTACTATATTTCAACCAAATGCAAGATGTTCTATCAGAAATAAACTGTAAACTCAGGTTGACAAGATGTTCTCGCTAAATTCATGAATTTCCATAGACTGCTATCAGTGTACAACGTCGAACGAAGACTTTCTATTAGCCATATAAGTTCAGAAGAAGATTTTAGTAGCCATAACGTTAGATCAAGTATCTATTTAGTAGGGTGCCGTGGAACAATGGAGGCAGCAAACCTTACAAAGATGTGAGGGGTTGAAAATAATGCGGTCGTTCTGCCGTATTAGATACTGGGTTTGTTTGTGAGGAGTGTATGGGGAACAGGGTTGAAGTTAGTGATGAAAGTGTTTAAATATATGGAGTGAGAACTTCTGATACAATCTCTAAATTTCAATATAGGTATTATATTATATCCCAGTCGAATAATTCTCATAGTCTCGATTTCTTCATAATTCTACCCTTAAATATTGGAATGCTTCGATTTGAAATTGAAATTATGAACTAAGACGATCTAAACACGTGAAATAGAATCTATTCCATGAAATTTCATTCGGCAATTCAAGGAAACAGGAAAAATGTGTAAAATTATATCACCGCATGTACAAACTATACTCCATTCACTTTTATAAAGTCTCCCGCTTGGCCATGATTTAGGTCTATCACGTTTTTGTAACTAATACTCAGACAGGTTGGCATTACTGAAATATCGTCCAGGTCAAAACAATTCACCGAGACGTTGCCAATTTCTACTTTCAACATAACCATATACCATAATCTTCAATCTGAGACAAGATATTATCACAGACCATTATCTTCAAAAAATAAATAAAGAACTCTTCTCTTTGAAATTGTGCCGAAAGTAGTTTTGAAGAAGCAGAAGTGCTATACAGAACCGAAATCTGCAATAGGAAAACTTCATTCTGACATGCTGAACTCTCAAATGAATTTACTTAGTTTCCTATCATTATATTTTATTGAGGCATAAGAATGACTCGGGTTTCGTAGTGCTACTACATTTTGAAACTGGTGTATTTCAAGTTGTGCAACAAGGTATTTAAATTTCTTCTTGAGAAAAGTGGGGAATTCCATAGGTACGTTTGATCGTTTAGATGTTTTCCTGCCTGTGTTATTCAGGTACTTTTATTATTTTTACAAATGAACTAGCACAAAGTAACGGACTACTCTATCCATTATTTTACAATAAAATTCCAAGACTTGATTCTTGATTTCCAAACAAGAAAATAGCATAATTGAATATTCCAACCAGTTTATATTCGTGAATTATTTCTAGTAACAATAGAGGAAAATTTTTCTTCTACAGTCGCCAGGACTTTGGAATTATTGAATTCACATAATATCTTCTCAAATTCATTATTTTTCTGCAGTAAATTCACATTGTGAAAATACGTAATTACTACGACTTCTATGTAGAGAGGACAACGTTGCGTAGTTATCTGACAGGAAAATGACTATAACCTAACATTTTCAAAATATGCATGGTGAAATGTGTCCAGTTTTTCATGGCCAACCGGGAGACTTTATAAAAGTGAATGGAGTGTAGGTATTACGATGTTGAAAAAATATTCTCATTTGTAGAGGCATCTTTATTAAAATGAAATATTCAATCATTCTGATTGGTACTTTTCATTGTGTTACATCAAGATCAAAAGTTTGAGGGATACATGTAGCACAATAATATATACCGGGTGGCCCACCACAGACGCGGAGCTCGTCTGAGGGAGTAAATGAAGATATTTTGTGAATATTTTTTTTGTGATGTGTGTAGGGTGTTGAAAAGCACAATTTCATATTATTTTCATACCTACAGGGAGTTCGAAAACGAAGATATAGACCAAAGTTACATTTTTTTAAATGTTACACCCTGTACTCGACCTAAAAAATGGAATGGCAAGCTAAAATTATCATATGTTTCTTTCGACCACTGTATACCTTAGAAGCACTTTTCACGAGAAATGGCGAAAATTTGAAAATATGGAGTTTTTTTAAATAGCAATTAATGAAGAAATCAGTTACGCCAGCAATACAGACAGTATTTTTTCGAGTGTATTGGCTACTCCTATACAAAAAAAAATATCTTTGGAATATACAGAGTGATCAAAATTTTCAGGCATCAACTACAAATAATGGTCGAAAACTGCTGAGAAACTATCAGGTTTAGGTGTACGAAAACATTTTGAAGCTAGTTTCGAAATTAATTTTCACGTTCAATGAGATGTATAAGAGTAGCCAATATCTCGAAAAAATACTGTCTGTATCCCTGGTGTAACTGGTTTCTTCATTAATTGCTATTTAAAAAAACTCCATATTTTTAATTTTTCACCATTTTCACGTAAATGGTGCTTCTAAAGTATAAAGTGATCTGGAGAAACTCATTAAAATTTGAGCTTGCCATTCCATTTTTGAGGCCAAATACAGGGTGTTACATTTAAAAAAATGTAACTTTGCTCTATATCTTTTTTACCGAAAGTATATAAGAAAATAATTTTAAATTGTGCTTTTGAACACATCACAAAAAAATATTCTCAAAATATTTTCATTTAATCCCTTTAAACGATCTCCGTGTATGTGGTGGGCCATCCGATAGAATTATAGATGGAGTAGAAATGCTTCACCTTGGGACAACTGAAAAAAATTCAATAAAGTATCTTGATTTTATACTACAAGATCTCAATTGATCTCCACATTGATTCTCCATGTTTTTCTGTCGAATCAATTCACAGTAAGGATTGAGAATTCAGGTGTGACATTGACAAATTTTTGTAAAAAAAATATATGCGTATTTAAATAAAATATTCATACCTGTTTATTTAGAAAATAAATCACCTCTTTCTCTTATACGATCAATACTTCGTGAATTACGGGGGAAATTGGTGAAGCAAATGTGAGCATATATCAACACAAATAGAATAGAAAAAAACACCTTTTGCAAAATTTGAGCAATGGATTTCAGTGCAACAGGGACTCTAAAAAATAAATTCAAAGCCGATAAGCTTACTTCCAAAGATTCGCATATTTCTACGAGCCGACCCTGCTTCATTTTCGAAACCCTCTTTCAGTACGGTCTTTTTGTATACTGAATGAGGGTGGGTTCATTCAGGACCTCAAATCGACTTTAATTGTTATAATGTATGTGTATTTCACCATTTGACACGTGACTTTGCTTACATATTCGAAATGAAGTTTGTTGAGGATACTCTGAATTTAACAAACTGTACACTTCAGATTGACAGGATATTTTATTAGAAATTTAAAAGTTTAAGGGCCGGTTTCATAATAAGTTTTAAAGTCCCTTTAAATTTAAAGCATCCTTTAGTTGGATATTTTGAACCAAAATGTCACTTTGAAGGATACTTTAAATTTAAAGGAACTTTAAAATTTATTATGAAACCGGCCGTAAAGTCTTGCGAGATGACCTGCAAAGATTTACTTCAACGAAAAAAAGCAAGAACTCCTTGTGAATAATGACAGTCCTAATAAGCTCATCTGAATTTTTCAAGTTCCGGTTGAGTTATGGGATGAGCTTTATTATAAAATCGGTTGTGAATCGAACTCATGAGAATTAATTATAGTATACTTTATTGTTATAGATGTACAAAATGTATAGCTAGAAATCTTGAATTTTATAAATTTAAACTATGTCTTCTGCACCGGCTTTCAGTGAATTGAATTTGTAATAAAATATTCGAAAATAATTGAGACTCTATAATCTTTAGGGGATTCTAATTGAAAAATAAAAAGTTAGTTTGGTATTGAATTGATTTAACAAATATCAATTTTACGTACAAAAGTAGGAAAGCTCTGCGGACAGGAGCTTTGGGAATTATATAAATGGAATCAATAGAGCTACATCATAAAAGAAACTAAATTAAAATTAAATAACGAACTTATCCAAGATGATGATTTCGGAGTAACGAAAAAAAGTTTTTTTTTACATTACAAATTAATTTTTTTTTAAGATGCAGTTTCACCATAAATCATGTCATCTTATTTTCCTATGAGAGATCAATGTCAAAATTATTTCTGGTTTGTTATTCTTGATGTAAAGTACAACTCCTGTTCTCTAAAATAAAGTATAATTGAATGCAAAATAACCAAAGAAATACCCTCAGCTATCGTAGAATTATGAGGATGATAATATGATATTATACTTCTTAAGGTGATAATATAATGCCCGTGGATAATCCATATCATGATGGAAATATATTATTTTGTAAGATACATAATCAAATTGGGTTCAGAATATCTCCAGTAAAAATGGGTTCAAGCCCTGTGGACAGGAGCTTTCTGGCGCTCTAGTTCAAGCAGACAAATTATATCTCCGAAAGTTTTGGTTTCTCAGAGTTGAGAATTATATCAATGTATTCTTATGATAGAACTGCATCATAAAAGAAATTCAATTAAAATAATAGTTTATTTATCAAGATTAAATGAGCAATCTGAGAATGAGAACTGCACCATGGAAGAAATCAAATTAAAATAGCTGAAATGAATCTGACTTGACTCTCTTATAGAACAGGATGACATGTACGAGTATGAACACAGAGCATATAATAAAGCTTAGATAGAATAATTATAGCATTCTGTGAAAACATAGAAGTACGATTCATTATTGAAATTTCGAAAAATCATATCACCGAAAGTATAAGCTTGTTGGAGTAAAAACAGACAAACTATATCTCCGACAGTATTGGTTTCTCCGAGTTGGGAATCATATCAATGGATTCTTATCAAAGACCTTCATCTTAGCAGAAATTGAAATCAAACATCATAGAAGAATTTAAATTCAACTACAGTGCCAAAAATTATCAATCCAAAACCAATAGACGAATTCTACCCAACAACGAACTCATCCGAGATATTCATTCGTCAATTCTATGATGAACGATAATATTGTATATCTTTCCTCAAATCCACTCCAATACACCAATATTCCAGTTTTGTTTTTAGTGGAGATATTCTGAACTCAATATTATTAACTTACCATTACCATTCCCATCATCATATGGATTGACCATCGGCATGAAAATGTCAACCAACAAAAAGTATGATATTATATTATAATTCTCATATTTCTACGATTGCTGGAATGAATGACTCAGGAAAATAAGTTGACATTATAAAAATTCATAGAATACCCGCAGAATAGTTATATCATTCTGTGAAAACATAGAAATACGATTTATATTGAAATTTTGAAAAATCATATCTCCCAAAGTATTAGCTTGTTAGAGTTAAAAATGATATCAATGGATTCTTATGGTAAAACTGCATATTCAAAAATTTAATTTGGAATTTGTTATGTAAAAAAATTTATTTTTTTTTGTTACTCCGAAACCATCTGTCCGATTTCGCCCAATAACGAACTTAGTCGAGATATTTATCTCCCAATCCTACTCTGAAAATTTCAACTATCTAGCTCATTCCGTTCGAGAATAATCGTGCCTACGGCCGGCCGGACAGAATGAATTTCGACCACGGATTCTTGATCAGTGAGTCGAACCAAATCGTTTAAGACCATTTTCATCGAAAAATTCGAAAATTACAGACATTTGGTCAAATTGATAAGCACTCAGTTCCGAGGAACTAGAGCGCCAAAAACAAAACTGCAATGTACTCTAAGTTTTAATTGATATAATATCATTTTCAGAGTAGATTTGAGGAATGAATATCTCGGATAAGTTCGTTATTGGGAGAATCGGTCTGTTTGAATTCAATTTCTTTCATGATGCAGTTCTATCGAAAGAATCCATTTATATCATTCCAAGAGACCAATGATTTCGGAGATATGATTTGTTAAAGTTTGAACAACGCCAAAGCTCCTGTCCATAGGGCTTGAACCAATTCTTGGTGTCGATTTTGACTGGCCTAAATTAACGGTGGCGTGTTTCAATCGAGATAGACTGTTTTAATTTAATGAAAGTTTTGCTGCGTTACTGAAATAGGAATTTCAGCGTGTTGATCGATATTTTCCTTATTCATTTGGGAAGGTAGCCGAAGCCGACTTTGGGAATATACGAATTATATCCGGGTATATTACTTTGGGGATGAAAAGCAGGCCTGAGAGTTTGTGCTGTGCGCGTTAACATTTAAGCGGTTTCGTCCGAATCTGCATGTCTTTGAGAGAGAACCAAGTTAAACCCTTTGGTTTTTACTCGGCAACGGACGGAATTACTGAGGGTCTTTGGAGATTGCCTGAATTACGGATGCGGTTTCCAGCTTCTGAAGGGTTCGGGGTCATGGATCTCCTTGAATTTTTGCGGGGAATATATTCAGCATTTCCTTTCAAGCGTCACACAACATTCGGTAAATTCAACCGATGATATCAACATAAACGAAAGAAAATCTAGAGGATTTTTGGGTCAGGATCTTCAGGGTACTTTAAAATAATGTGAAAATATTCTTTTGAGCGCTTGTTCACCCGAACAAGTGACAAAATGTCTGTATTTTTGGAAGTTTTGGCCGAAAATGGTCTCAAACGAATTCACGGAGTCCGGCAGGCCGTAAGCACGATAACTTTCGGACGAAATGAGTTGGAATTGAAACTTGCATGGCCGGCGCTAAATCTTTAGTTGTACGTTAATTTCAATCTTATCAATTTCATCTCATCAAATGAGAAACTTTTTTCATTTGCCATTTTTCCAGCTCGGCTCGAGTAAAAAGTTATAAGCGTTTAAAGATTTCACAATGTGCTGATACACTCCTGCACTTTCTTCCCACGTTAAACACAGATAACTCTTAACGTACGTAACCCGTATTGTATATCGACCAGTATTCCACATTAATATTTTACACAATGTCATCATCGTTTATTGAGAAAATATCCTACCTATCTTCAAATTCATAAATGAATATAATTATATCATTCCAACCTCAAATAAATCTATGATCGAACTCTATCAACATAGAGTTTAAGTATAATTATTGTAAACGAGGAAAACACATATTTAGAAATAAAAAATTTGCAAAATCATGGTATCATTAGACACTCATAGGGAACAAAATAATGAAATATTCATCGGCAGCTCGGTGGTACGAAAAACTAATTCATGTCATAGATGAGGTATTTCTCTGTCTGTGTTTTGAGGATGAATTATCTATGAACGATAGCAACGTAGCTTTCACTTTTAATCGAGGGTACTAGTTCAGGGACGGATTCATGAATGTAGCGAAATTTATGGTGTTTTCATCAGACTTTACATTATTCAAAGAAGAATATCTCGAAATCGGTACGTTTTTCGAGAAATGATGAGGAAACTATTGGAATTCCGACAAAACTGTTAATTTCAAAATGAATTGTATTCGGAATAACCATGTCAATGCTACAAAGGGAAAACAATTTTTTTTTAAATTTCAGTATCTTTTTATCTGAGCCGAATTTGGAAAAATGGTGAATGAAATACGTGTTTTATTTTAGGTTAAAATTAAAGTACAACTTTTAGACTCACCCTGTAGATCTCGGTTGAAATCATTAATGAGCCAAAATCCACTAGTGTTTTCTGAGTTATAGCTACCGGAAATGTTGCTTTCCCAATAACTAAAAAATTGCTGATCTGATTTTTTGTTTTTATCGTTGATGTCCCTTATGCAGAAATTATTGAAAAAAATCTTTGAAAAAATGCGGGAAAGCTCTGTGGACAGGAGATTTGGCGCTCTTGTCAAACTTCTAGCGAGTAATTATTCAAACTTTGACAAATCATATCTCCGAAAGTATTGGATTCTCAGAGTTGGGAATTATATCAATGGATTCTTATGATAGAACTGCATCATAAAAAATTAAATTCAAAACGTATATCCTGGACTCACCTCATATGTTGGATTACATACGTCAGCAAATTATAATTAGGCGACAGTTACAGACATCAATCATACCATCAATCCGGACAATCAGTTTTCCGTCAATCTGACATCAATAGATTCATGTCAGATTGACCGTGTACCCTCCGTTATAGAGCATTCTATAAAATCATAAAATTACTTAACCGAGATATTTATCTCCTAAACCTATTCTGAATATTTTAACTGTCTAGCTCATTCCGTTCGAGAGTTGTCGTGTTAACGGCCGGACAGAATCGATTTTGACCCCGGATTCTTGATCAGTGAGTCGGACCAAAACGTTTAAGACTATTTTCGGCTGAAAATTCAAAAAATCTAGACATCTGGTCCAATTGATAAGCACTCTGTTCCGAGGAACAAGAGCGGCAAAAAATATTAAAGATCTATCCGCCGTATTCACAAAGCATTCAATCTCCATTAAATCAAAAAACTGAGGTCATCAGTTAAGGATAAATACGAATCGCAACCTCAATTAATTTTCACATTAACTGAGGTTGCGATTCTTATTCACCCCTAACTGAGGACCTCAGTTAAGACTTAACGGAGATTGAATGCTTTGTGAATACGGCGGTATATCAATACGCTCAATATTATTGTGCAATGTGAGTTGCACAATGTATTGACGGTGGCCTCTAGACGGTCAATATTATTGTACAATTATGTTGGTTGGTCAAACATTTCTATCGTATGGAGGCGATATTGATGGTGGTGCAATATATTGCGCTATTGCGCAACCTTTCAGTATCGCCTACACACGATCAATTATATTTCACAAATATAAAATATTGTACAATAATATTGAGCGTGTATGGGCTGCAAAAATGATATAGATCTTCAATATGTTTTGCCGCTCTTGTTCCTCGGAACAGAGTGCTTATCAATTGGACCAAATGTCTGTATTTTTTGAGCTTTGAATTTCAAGAAATATTCTACGGAGACAAGTGCACCTTACCTAAATACTCCAATGTCAAATACACAACTTTGAATCTGAAGGAAAATATACCATAAGCTTCAGTGTCGCTGAACAAACTCAACTTTAAGATGTGTGAGAAATACCTTAATTATTAAACGTGTATAACCTCACATCCTTCTATTGTATCCGTCAATATTTCTGTAAAGACAGAGATAAGATTTTGGTACCTATGTTAACTAAAATTTTGACAGGATCCTTATAAAAGTAGCTATTCTCTTCGTTCGATGCTCAAAGAATAAGCCACTTGGTACATTCTCATCCTTGTGCTCCCAGGCCTTAAAGACCTCTGTGTTGTTTCCGCCTCTCATTTTCGATATATTTACCGAGTCAAATAGAAATTGAAAAGTTGTTGATACGTCTCTCACACTTATTTGGATTCTTTTGATGTCAGTCGAAGGAACAGCGCCGCCGATATCGAAAAGGGGAGGAGGTAGGGGACGAGACAAGGATCCAATAAGGATCTCAATGAGGATGCATACGGTAACTTTCTCATATCGGTGATGTTTATAAGCGGCACGCAATCAAGGGACAGATCAAAGGAAAGAGGAGTGTTGGCAAACTCCATTTTCGGGAAAACACAGGTCTCGCGGGATACTGAGATAGTAGATTCTGTAGGATACCTTCATCACTAATTCCAGTTCATGAATAAGACGATTGATCAATCTAAAGATAAAGAATTGTATATTATATTATTATCGTATAACAATTTAAAAGCATTTTTTAAATGCTAAGACTTTGTCTTCTAAATCGATATCTGATATGACAGAACATAGAATGTCGATTTACACTATTTTTGAGCACTGTGACGCGCAGTGATGCCAGGTCTGGGGATTTTTTTCCAGATCTGGAGAAATTGGACGTTACCTGGGGACTGGGGAAAAACTTTTCCGAAATAAGCGAAATCTGGGGAAAAACTTTTCCGAAATAAGCGAAATCTGGGGAAAATCAGAATTTTGGCTGAAATGTTTGGCGCTCTAGTTCCTCGGAACTGAGTGCTTATCAATTTGCCCAAATGTCTGTAATTTTCGAATTTTTGGCTGAAAATGGTCTCAAACGATTTGGTTCGACTCACTGATCAAGAATCCGAGGTTGAAATCGATTCCGTCCGGCCGGCCGGCCGTAGGCATGATTACCCTCGAACGAAAGGAGTTAGAGAATTGAAATTTGCAAGGTTGGTTTGGAGCGTAAATATCTCGGTTAAGATCGTTAATGGGCAAAATCCATCGAGCGGTTTCGGAGTTATGGCCGATTTCAGTAAAATCATTTTTCATGAATATTTCCGAAACCGATCAGTCGAGCTATCTGAAGTTTAGCATCAAATTGTAGAATCATGACCTTCACACGTATGCAAAGTTTTGTATTGACCAGGTTACCGCAAAGTGTCAAAAAAAAATTTGAAAATTAAAAAAAAATTTTTTTACAATAACTCTCGAACGGAATGAGCTAGGCAGTTGATTTTCAGAGTAGGTTAGGGAGATGAATATCTCAGTTAAGTTCGTTATTGGGCAAAATAGGAGAGATGGTTTCGGAGTAACGAAAAAAATATTTTTTTTTAATAACAAATTTCAAATTCAATTTTTATTTAAGATGCAGTTTCACCATAAAAATCCATTGATATTATTTTCAACTCCAACAAGCTAATACTTTCGGAGATATGATTTTTCGAAATTTCAATAATGAATCGTACTTCTATGTTTTCACAGAATGTTATAATTATTCTATCTAAGCTTTATCATATGATCTGTGTTCATACTCGTACATGTCATCCTGTTCTATAAGAGAGAGTCAAGTCAGATTCATTTCAGCTATTTTAATTTGATTTCTTCCATGGTGCAGTTCTCATTCTCAGATTGCTCATTTAATCTTGATGAATAAACTATTATTCGAATTGAATTTCCTTTATGATGCAGTTCTATCATAAGAATACATTGAAATAATTCCCAACTGTGAGAAACCAATACTTTCGGAGATATAATTTGTCTGTTTGAACTAGAGCGCCAGAAAGTTCCTGTCCACAGGGCTTGAACCCATTTTTTAATTATTGCAGTCAGTATTGCCTTTTTATGGGATTTTATGTATAATATTGAATGTGCAAAAAGTCAAATATGTTTACGCACATATACAATGCAAAACACAAAATGCCTTTCAAGTACAATGACTCTCCGTTTTTAGTGAGTGTTTAACGCAATGCTTTCAGTTTTCTGAAGGTCAGTTCATAAGATTAACATATTTGAGGTCGGTGATATGGTTCAGTTTTACAGCGCCAGACTATTTAAGTTAGATTAATGGAATTGGGGATATTACTGTACGGTACTTGCTTGGGATTCCCCCGACTCCCTGAGTGCGGAAAATACACTTCATTATTTTCAAGATTACCGTGTCAATGGTTATAGTAATCGAAACTAATTTCTTGAATTTTGACAATATGTACTTTGGACCAGAAGTCACGCTTACCTTGTCCACTATAATTGCAACAATTCGAGATTGAGTAGGATATTGATGTTTAAAATTTCTAGTTAAAGTGCCTTTATTTTGTATGTAGCGGGTTGCCATCAAATAAATGAGCTATCCTTTCAACAAAGACCAAATGCAAAATTCAAACAAATACACTGCTCAACAATTGATAGGGATCACTTACTTTTTCTAAATTTATTTCTGAATTATTCGCTCCAAGATTATAAATTTAGTCAGATATCAGAGTATTTTCAGTTGATAATATGGTTCACTTGAGAAAAGAATGAAAAAATGGAAAGTTGGAGAGAAAAAAAGACTTTATTAGGAACACTCAAAATTCTGTGTTTGAATAACATAAAAATTTCATGATGACACCACAAGAAGGCTGAAGTTTCGGTTAAGCTAGTACCTACTTGGCCCCCCACGAGCTCGTCTCAAGCATTCTACCCTACGAGGCATACTTTCAATCAAACGATTTACGATTTATAAAATTTTGGGGCAAATTCGTCCAAATATCCCGTAAAGCGTTAGAAAGGTCCTCCAGGTTATTGATCGGTTGTTCTAAGGTTGACAATTGTCTAGACATCTCAGGCCAGACATGTTCGATGCAATTCATGTCTGGAGAGCGAGCTGGCCAGTCCATCCTATCAATAGCATGAGTTTCTAGCGCTTCATTAACCAGACGACTACGGTGTGGACGGGCATTATCGTCAATTAAAATGAAATTCTCGCCCAAGGCAGCCGCAAACGGAACAATTATGGGTTCAATAATCATATCGTGATATCTCTGGCTGGTCATTGTGGTGTTCTGCAGAACAACCAACTCTGTGCGTTGGTTCAAACAAATGCCTCCCCATACACATATAGAACCTCCGCCAAAAGCTGTTGTGGGTACCATAAACTGTTCTGCATACCTTCGACCTCTTTCCCTCCAAGCAAGAATACGTCCATCGGAGTTGACCAAACGAAATCTAGACTCATCCGTAAATAAACATCGGCTCCAATCTTCAACTGTCCAATTGCGGTGCTCCTCAGCCCATTGCCGTCGATGAACCCGGTGTTCCCTATTCAAACGGGGATGTTGTACCCTCCTACGTGCTCTCAAACCACGAACGTAGTCGTCGTCTTACAGTCTGGTTCGAAATTAGAACTCCTGTTGCAACTCTCAGTGATCTATTGAGCCGCGACGCCGGGTAAGTGGGATTTCTCCTAGCATTGAGGACCAAAAGACGATCTTGGGCAGCTGTTGTACTGCGCTGCCGACCTCCCCCATGAACATAAGCTACTGAGTCGTTTTGGATTAACCTATTCCAAGCCCGACTCACGACACTTTGCGAAACATTCAACCGCCGGGACACTTCTCGCTGGGACAAACCTTCCTGTATCCACCGTATGATTTGGTCCAGTTGCACAGGAGCCAAACGTCTTCTCGGCATGACTGATAAGCTAATATTGTTCTCATTTCTTCAATTATTGTCACCTTATGTGTTTGAACGAGAGAAAAAAACAGATTTAATAACAAATACCACATTGCTTTTCACTCCACATGTAACAGCCTACAGATAATAATCGATTTTGTGAACAAGAGCCGATGAAGTGAGGAAAATTTTGATATAATCAACTCAAAACATCTTAATTTTTCCTTAGAGAACATATAATGTACAGATATTCACGAGATAACTTGAAAAAAATACAAATGAAGAGAAGTTCATAAGTGATCCCTAGCAATTGTTGATCAGTGTATTTGAAACCAAAAACCAAAAAGTCTGAATAAGTAGTTAGACAGAGAAAACTTATTTTGGAGAATATAATATGTCACCGGCGTTTCTATGCATTCAGTCCATACAAGCTAAGTACTACTTCGAAAAGTCGATATTCTCAAAAGTGTTTTTTTTAACGTTGATTGAGAATAAAAATATATTGATGCATTTGTGACCTGATTATAAAGGGTGTCTCAGCAAGAACTTGAATTTTAAAAATTTGATGAATATATATTTATTTGATATATTATTAACACATTTTTCCACATATGTATGGAAGTAGTGATGACATTAACACATGAAACAAAATATCTGTTAAATGACCACCGGTGCTTTGTTGGCAGGTATGCACTCTTTTGATGAAATTTTGCAGTAAGAGCGGCTTGATTTGACGAATTTGACGTGCAATTTCTTCTTTGAGTTCCTCAGTTGTCTCAGGATGGTTCGCATAGACCTTACTTTTCAAAAAACCCCAGAGAAAATAGTCCATACAAGTTAAATCACAAGTTCTTGGCGGCCAGTTTTGGTCTCCGAAACGAGAAATTACTCGACCTGAAAACTTGGTTTGTAACAAAGTTATTTTTTCCCTTGCGGTGTAACAGGTAGCGTTGAAACCACATCTCATTTATATTTATATTTATTTATTTATATGGTTTCACCTGGATATCGAAACAAATGAAACGTTATTTTCATTACCTATCAATAAACTGGATCCAACTGGAGGATTAGGAACTGTAAAGGCAACATAGCAAACCCTTAGGAGGACTTGTGTCGAAATTCTATTATCGAACGATTCGTAGGTATAATTCTATCACTCATATGCGTTGTAGATGCAAAACGCGGCGACAATCTGACCAAATTGGCATAAAATTGATAATCATTTTACGTCAATTACATTACGGGACCCCATCGGGCCACAGAGAGAGGACCGAGAGAGTGCAGAAAACGGCTCGCATGACGGTGTTATTAAAATGTAAATGCGAACAAGTTCCTCCGAAATCCGGAGCGGGATCGTAGGCTAATAATCCTGGCGGAAAATGTGTGTATTGTTAATTAAGCTGGCTTCGGATTTGGCCGCTTATTCAATATATAGGATGAATCTTCCATAATGGGATTTCTGACATGAAAATTTTCAGCCGGCGATGATTGGTCTGGCAATTGTCGGTTTTGTTGTTAGGCCAATCGCTGTCAGCATTGGATATGTATATATGACTGCAGCGTGTTCACATCCGATCTGTTTGCATGTTGTGTGTACAATCTGTCGACTGCCGAATAGCGCGAGATATTTGAAAGAATTATGGAGTAATATTCCAGACACAATAATATGATTCTCAAATAATATATTATTTTTTTCTTCGACCGTGGGAAAAGTGACACTATTTTGACCTGTTTTCTATACGCAAAGCTCAACATTCCAGAATAGTGGGCAGTTGCTAAGCAATTAGAAAATAACAGTGCGGTAATATTCTTACCGCACTGCTGTAGCGTGTGGTATAATGTTACAAATGGATTATTACAATAAAATGAAACAAAGTATGGTTTTCATTTTCATATTGATAAAGTTGTTATAAAAGAAATAAAAGAAACATCTAATTTATAACGATATTGTTGAACACAAATTAATTCTTGTTAATATTTACATTTATTGTACAGTTTGTACAATTTGTAAATTGTACTGGAGGGCAACGAGAATTTATAGACGTTGAAGCTGCATGGCTAATTGTTTGGTTTATCTCGTTACGATCATTTTCATTTGAAGTAGAGGCAGGGCTGTTGAATATTTTATTAGCCACTTCATCTTTATTATTAAGTGATTCGTCAATATATTCTTCCGCCACATTGGAAGATTTCCATCCTCCGTAGTGCTTTAAAGAGAGAATATCAGCTCCAGCATCTACCAAATGTGTTGCCGATGATCTTTGGAAACAATGTCCTGTATATTCTGTCGGATTTGGCAACTGTAAATAACTTGCAACAATTTGCGGCATTTTTCCAAATTGATTTATTCCAATGACTGTCTTCCATCCTTTTCCCTTGTTGAATTTTAAAAAAATCTAGGATTTTCAAAATCATTAGGCCTAGATGATACGTACTTTCTATAAACATTTAAATAGGTTTCGTTAATGATGAATGACCTAGGTTTATTTGTTTTTGTTTCTGGTATTTTTACCAGTATTTTTGAACCGAAATGTTCTATATCCTGAACTTTCATTCGGACAAGCTCATCTCGTCGACAGGCTTCTGCTATTCCAAATATAAGAGCTACCTAAAAGGTAATCAAAAATTGTATATTTCGTATTTTATGTATTTTGAGTAATACTATTTTATCTAGGTATATCTACTTACTGTGGTCGATAAGAAGGTGTCATCTGGGGCCCCTAAAATGAATTTCTGAACTTCCTGGGTTAAAATTTTTGATTTTTCGGTTTGTATCCTGTAGCTTGACGTTTTGAAAATGCTCTCAGTTTTTGGTACTGGGCAATACCTATTAATATTATTTTTACAGACAAAGTTGATCGAAGCATGGAATAATGTGCCCACAACGTCGAAGATTTCATTGTTTTAGCCAAGTCAGCAACATACACCATCAGTACATTCTCAGAAAAGGATACACTGTTGTTTTTTCTGCAAAAATCCATGAAGCGTTGGTACGCAAGTTCATACTTCTCTCTGGATTTCGCCGGAAGTAAATTAAGTGAAGCTTTTACTCGTTCAGGACTCAGGAGGCGTGCAAGGTAACAAATAATCACTATCAGTGTTCATGTTTATTAATTCTTTTTTAATTCCTTATGAAATATAACAAATCGAACAAAACCAGCTTGATAATTATTTTACTTTTGTCATAACAAAGTAATTTCCATGGTTACCACTTCTATATTTCAATATGAACATAGAGAAACCTATTTAAACTTACTTGATTACATCTTGAATGAAATATTTTTTAATAAATTTTTTAAATGTAAATCAACGATCGAAGAAAAAATAGTATGTATGTATAATTCGTAGGAAAAGCATATTCCCAAACACCTGTGTTTATCACAGTCGTTTGGGAATATTATGCTTTTCCCACTAATTATACAATATACTATTCCCTATTTCCGTATCGTAATGAACTCTTTTCCGCATTGTTTCTAGTTATATTTTTCGTTTTGTGGTAGTCAGTACTAACATTCAATCCTATTAAATATCAACACACGTCAATTATTGTCAATATAATATAATCTAATAAAATAACGTACTAGAGATTTCTTCTTGCTAATTTTGAATCGTTCATGCTATTAGGAAACTGTTTGAAATCTGATCTCCATGCCCTACGTACGATTCAAATTCAAATTTCGTAATCTGTCAACTTTCGTAACAAACATACCAACTGCCAAGATACAATACAAAAGTCACTAGCATGTATAATCCGAATTTTCCATTAAATTTCAACAGTATTTTACAAAACTTGTCTGAAATATCGTCTAATACTCGTTGCAGATGGCAATTCCAACACTCATGCGTTCGAAAACTCGCTCCTTCGTCGCTCGTTTTTGAATTTCGCATTCGTGTTTGAATATGAGCCCATTCTTAAACTTGTTTTAAATTTACTATTTTCTACAACTGTGCTTGAATAACTACTTTTCCGCATTGTTTTTTGCATCGGAAAATGTCACTTTCCCGTGCTAGTGCGGAAATAGAAAATTACGTAACAAACACAAAATGATGCGCATTTTACAAGAGCCAATATTGCTTTTTCGTGCGAGTTGCATACTATACTTTTTCTACGACAACGACAATTTTGAAAATAGATATAAGTAAATATACAAATATTTTATTTCTTGCTTTGAAAATATGAATTTATATATTCATTAGCAGTGCCCAACCAATTAAGAAGAAGAAATATGAAATAACTTCCAAGTCACTATCAACACCCATATTAATTATCCAATTTCTTGGAAATGACTACGAAATTATTTGTAATGCACAAACTGTGACAAACTTATGAATTTGTCAATTGGCGTTATCTTCTCTAAATCACCTTAGTTTTTGTTATCGAAAACAGGAGATTGAACATGAAAAATTTTATATTGCATTTGTTGCCTAGCAACCGATTAAAAATGAAATGCGGTACAAAATGTAGCTTCTTATGATTCAATTTACACTCTTTTTCATACATTTTTCGATGTTGTCGTAGAAAAAGCAAATATTTGTTAAATATGTGAATTATAATATCTTCAACCCGAGATCAAATAATCTGTTACTTATATCTTTACTCAAATATTTGAAAATAGTACTTGACATCCTTCCAAACAATGTCCTAAAGTAGCTTCATCAGAAAATACGATATTTTTTAAAAAATAAGGCTTAACAGTATTATGTCATGATGACATTAAAATACAACGTTAAATTTCCGGTTCATTTTTCATTCTTTTATGCAATGGAAAGTAAAGCATGTGTCTATGGAAGATTATAGCCCTACATAAAGGTCCTGTAGCGGTCATCTGAAGTTTTGAATAATCATCGATTGGACTGGCCAGACCTGGTTTTGAGAGAGACCCTCCTGGCCTTACGAGCAACATTTTCCTTTTTGAAATTAATTATTGAGGGGATTTCTAAGAACAAGAGTGAATATCTTTGAAAACTAGCGGAGGCGATTCTTCTTCAAGAGATCCCATGCGTGTTCAGAGAAGTATATTTCTGAGAGGGGATGTATTATTATTGATTTGTTCGTTTTTCTCCTCTTGTCTTTTCATTTTTCAAGTTGAGTTTCGGATACCTTGGAGAAACCTCTCCATTTTTTGAAGAAGGAATCCATGTTGAAGAAAGAAATGCCTATCAATATTTCTAAGTTTCTACAAATCACAACACTCACGGAGAGACGGGGTTTTTTGCCGAGGTGTTTCCCTAAGCTCTTGTATCATAAGTCGAATTGCATAGTATCCCGTTACACTGACCTGTGCTAACACATCATATAAAGTTCTCAATCAAAAGAATATATATATTAGTTCTTCGCAAAACTGCAAACGGCGGTCTGGATCATCGGGTTTATTTAGTGAATCAGTTGAACTTTGTAAGGATGATAGTTCTCTTTCTTGAACAACTTCGCGACAAAAGAGTTTTCCACGTTATGATTTAGGGCTAGCTTTCTTGTAGAAAGGTCAGGATTTTCTTCAGCTTCAACTAACACATTTAATCTGGTTTCTCCATTTAGCCGAGGTCGACCTTGCCGAGGCAAATCATCGACGAATCCCGTTTCAGTAAACCAATTTACTTACTGTAGGTCTTGCAGTAGTAGGTATAGGCAATCTGTCAGGATGTTCTTGGTTGAATAGTTCACATACTTCCTCACGTTTTCTTAGCTTATAACCTTGTTCAAACATTATTGAAATTTATATTCCTTCCCGTTCAGTTAAACGAGCCATTTTTTTAGCATCAAATATAATCGCTTTTAAATCTTGGTTATGCCTGAATCGCTCTCTCACTGCAATTACTCAAGTGTTGTTTTTGGGAAGTAAAAGTTTATTGTTTTGTTTCATCTGCCAAATGTAACACAGATGTCAAAACGATAATTAGTGCAAAATCATTTTGTTTTTGTTACAAAATGTTTACACTCAAATCGGTCAGTTACAAATGGTTGACGGAGCGTAATTTGAACATTTGCGCTATTTGCGCATTAGTTTTTTGGGTTGACTAAAGTTTTTCTTCCATGAAAGTGACATTTTTATTACTTGCAGTAAATGTGTAATTTGCTGAAAAAATTGTTATCTACGGTACCGATTTGTTTACACCTTCATTTAGGTAAGTTGCACCGCACCGTCTAATGAAACAGCAAAAAAAAACTATGGTCGTCACTATAACGTCACTATGAAAAATTAATGATGTCATAAGTAAAATTTTTATGCCATAAGGTAGTTAATTAAAAACTAAAATTTACCTGTCCACGCATTTTGCTTGAAACCTTTCAATAAAGCAATTATGAATTTTTTTCCTTACTTCATCTACTCACTGTGATAAATTTAAAGCGAAGCTGATTTTTTATATGAATCTATACATCATTTCTAGCGAAATTCTCTGTATGTGTTTGACCTAACTATTTTTCTCCTCAAGACAGTATGTCTCATAACTTAATGTTCTACACTGTGAACTAATTATAACAAAATTTAACCGTAACCGTAGGTACTTCTGAAGGAAAAGAGTTGAAATTTCAGGCAGGGTCCCCAAAATATTTTTGTCACAAGATTCCGAAGGTTTGTAGGTATGCATTATCTGTCAAACGATTTTTTATTATATTCAAAAATGAAAAGACTGATTTGCATCCAGTTCATCTCCCAAAGGACCTTCTACGTTATTCAATCAAGTCTGTTGATTCCATAATCCATCCTAGAGTCCATAAAATATGGAAATACCCCCTAAGACGGATCCCGTGGGGGTTCGAAAACAAAGCTTATTGAATTAAAAAATTACATAAACCTTGGATGAAAGAAAGGAAGCCAGAGTGAAGAGAAAGAGAGGGCGAGACGGAGTAATGGATTTAGGTTCATCAAGTTTGTTTTGACTGTCGCAAAGAGATTCTCGCTGATTGCAAAGACACAAAATCAACCCACTTCTTTTCCCTTGATTGAGGAGACTTTTAATTGTATTATGCAAATCTGCTGTTTTCATCTCTTCGAGTATTTTTAGTGGAGGAAGTGCAGATGGAGAGGAAGGCGGAATCAAACGGCTTCAATCTCGAAAAATTGATATGATGCAGTTGATCGTTCGTTCGAATGGTTTGTTGTGGTGTTTGGAAAATGACTTCTCACTTTAATGTGAGCCAACTGTATTTAATGGAATTTATTCGTTGAAAGTTAATAATTTCAATAGGAATTGTGAGAGAGCATATCAATCAAATATAAGGTGTTTCAAAGCTCTGTTCCATTCTGGAGAGGATATAAACTTCGTCGGAATAAACCATCTCAAAAACAATCCTTTCTATACAAGTTGTCTGCCTCGCAGTCCCTGACTCAGGGTTCGTAAGGATCTTCATAGATGGCACTTTAAGAATTGTCATTTTCGTGCTTCACTACCATATGGTTTAATTACCTGCTCAAACATATACAGGACAGCATGATATATAACTTTTGTCTGGAAATGCATCTTTTTCCGAGATACAGGGTGTTAAAGTTTTTTTTTAAACTTGCTAATTATTTATTGCTCTGAAACCGGTCGAGATATGCAAATGAAATTTGGTGGGTATTAAGAGGTTGTTTTTCCACAATTAATAATTTTATGTTCATCATTGGCGTGCATACGGGTAATGATCTAAATTTTATAAATGAAAAAAAAGTATGCCGCTCGGATATTTCACACTGAATATAATTTTTAAAATCCCCCTTCAATTTGCGAAGGAAGTCTGTGATCCATTTTTTCGTATGCGGTGCCGTTTTTAGGCAAAAAAATGGGTTCAAGCCCTGTGGAAAGGAGCTTTCTGGCGCTCTAGTTCAAACAGACAAATTATATCTCCGAAAGTATTGGTTTCTCAGAGTTGGGAATTATATCAATGTATTCATATAATAGAACTGCATCCTAAAGAAAATTCAATTCAAATAATAGTTTTTTTATCAAGATTAAATGAGCAATCTGAGACTGAGAACTGCACCATGGAAGAAACCAAATTAAAATAGCTGAAATGAATTTGACTCTCTCTTATAGAACAGGATGAAATGTACGAGTATAAACACAGATCATATAATAAAGCTTAGATAGAATAATTATAGCATTCTATGAAAACATAGAAGTACGATTCATTATTGAAATTTAGAACTTCATCTTAGCAGAAATTGAATTCAAACATCATAGAAGAATTTAAATTCAACAAGAGTGCCAAAAATTATCAATCCAAAACCAATAGACGAATTCTACCCAACAATGAACTCATCCGAGATATTCATTCCTCAATTCCAGTTTTGTTTTTAGTGGAGATATTCTTAACTCAATATTATTAACTTACCATTACCGTTCCCATCATCATATGGATTGACCATCGGCATGAAAATATCAACCAACAAAAACTATGATATTATATTATAATTCTCATATTTATACGTTTGCTGGAATGAATGACAATGTTATTAACTTACCATTACCATATTCCCATCATCATATGGATTGACCATCGGCATGAAAATATCAACCAACAAATTACTGGAATGAATGACAATGAGACAACGTCAAAGTTGACGTTATAACAATTCATAGAATAGCCACAGAATAATTCTATCATTGAAATTTTGAAAAATCATATCTCCGAAAGTATTAGTTTGTTAGAGTTAAAAATGATATGAATGGATTCTTATGGTAAAACTCCTTATTGAAAAAAAATTTAATTTGGAATTTTTTCTGTTAAAAAAAATTTTTTTTTTGTTACTCCGAAACCATCTGTCCGATTTTGCCCAATAACGAACTTAGCCGAGATATTTATCCCCCAAACCTACTCTGAAAATTTCAACTGTCTAGCTCATTCCGTTCGAGAGTTATCGTGCCTACGGCCGGACGGCCGGACCGGCCGGACGGCCGGACGGCCGGACCGGCCGGACAGAATGAATTTCGACCACGGATTCTTGATCAGTGAGTCGAACCAAATCGTTTAAGACCATTTTCATCGAAAAATTCGAAAATTACAGACATTTGGGCAAATTGATAAGCACTCAGTTCCGAGGAACTAGAGCGCCAAAAAAATAGAACATCTTTACGAGTATTTTTCACTTCTCGAATATATTATACAGTAGCGAGGCTACTAGACTACTGTCAACATTCTATTAAAAATACAAATTTCAACGAAATGTCAAATTAACGTTTCTTCATTTTTAAGTTTGAGGACTGTAAAAACAAGGGTTCCAAAAATTGCCCTAATATATTCTACAATATAGATCTGATCGAGTTTAAATATAGAACTTATGTATTATGAGGGTTTGAAGTCTCTCGCAAAATTTCAACAATATCGGACGGATAGTTTCTGAGATACAGAATTTTTTTTAAAGATGATTCATTTTTAGACTCACTTGAAGATGATAAGATTTTAGACTCACTTAAAGTAGAGAAGGTTCAAAATAAGTTTCGCTACATCAGCTAGGATGAAGTATTATTTACCTTAGCTTAACGGTCAACACGAAGAATACAAGCTGACGTGGTCTTCGCTAAAATAGTAAGAAATTTAATTGTGTGTTCTGATTTGCTTAGACAGGTGGATTTCTTTGTCCACCTAGAAGAACAAGATCATCAAATTTGCTCCAGCTTCCATTTTGTAGGCATAATTATACGAAGTTTTCACCACTTTGTAGAATGGCCGCAAATGTTGAGTAGCGTGGTCTGCAGGTGTGGATTTTTTTGAGCCTTCTTTTTCCAAACTAAAAAAATAAATAAGGTATGCTATTTTGAATTGAATCCTATGAACTCATTTTCTTTGTTTGCTTTCACTCGAAAAATTTTTTATGTTGTTAATATTTTAATAATTTGTTTTTTCCTTCGTATTTCAAATTGTGTTGAAAAGGGTTTGTCCCGTGAGTAAATAAATAAATAAATAAATATTTTTTGCGCGTATGTTCTGGGGAACATCGCGTCATCATTTTACCCAAATGTCTGTATTTTTCGATTTTTTGCCGAAAATGGTCTCAAACGATGGGGTTCGATTCCCTGATGAAGAATTCGAGGTCAAATTTGAATCTGTCCGGCCGGTTGTTGGCACGATAACTTGAAAACGGAAAGAGACAGTGACTTGAATTTTTGAGGGTAGGTTGCGTGTCCCAATACGACGAACAAGTTCGATAATGGACATAATCGGCTCAACAGTTTCCGAGTAATAATTTTGTCATCAACCAATACTGATCCGAAGGAATTGAAACTTGGCTACTTGTAGAATACTGACACAAAGTATTCTACAACTAGAATCATCTAAATATCGTGCTTCAATTCGATCTGATCCATATTTTTCGGGTTGTTGGGAAAACAAATTTTCAGATGGTTATAATTCCGTAACTATTCGACAGAAAACCATTCTGGGCCAAAAATTTGAAAATTACAAACATTTGGACCAATTGATAGGCACTCTATTCAGGTGAACAAGCGCACCTAGATCATTCAATCATGTCAAATTCAAACCTAGAAATACAGGGTGAGTCTTTAAGTTGTACATTAATTTTAACCATAGATTCTTATCATCAAATGAAACACTTTTTTCTTTACCATTTTTCCAAATTCGGCTCAGAAAAAAAGATACAGGCTGTTGAAATTTCGTAAAAAACAATTTTTATTTTGTAGCTTTGATATCCTTTTTCCGAATAAAATGAATGTTGGTGTGGAGCTTTCTATGACTATGGTTCTCTAGTTATAGAGTCGTGGATTCATGAAACTAAACGAAATTGGCATTAAAAAAACAGATAAAGTTATTCTTAACTCATTTCAAGGATATACAATCGTTTTAGGACATTAAATTATTCTTCATAATTTCTCCTCAAACGCACCGTTTTCGAGTTATTCTTCTTCGAATGTTATAAAATGGGAGACTCCAGAAATTTCACTACTTTTATGGATCTGCCCCTGAGCGTTGGAATCCCAAATCAAGCTGTAAACCACGTTTCTCGTCCACCATTAATTTCATAGATAATTTAGATGCAGGAGTGAATTAGCACCTTGTGGAATCTTCAAACGCTTATAAATTTTTACCTGTGCCGAATTTGGAAAAATGATGAATGGAAAACGAGATGAAAAAAGTGTTTTATTCGATGAGAGGAATCTATAGTCAAAATTAATGTACAACTTTAAGACTTACCCTGTATAAGAGGGAAGTACACACGAATGTTATCGAAAACATCACTCATCAAGGAAAATTCAATCCAACTTCGCCAATTAACAATTTGGTCCGTAAAGCAAACATCACACGTGCTGGCCAAATCGAAGCATGCAAACGTTGGGACTGGTTTCACTGACATTTGCATATCAATCCTGAATGTAGAGACAATTTTACAAGCAAAATACGAGAGTTATAAGTGCTCAAATTGATCCGGCATAAGAGTACGCCATTAGTGGACCGAACGGCGGTGTCGCTGTGTAATGACAGGAGCGATAGGATGCTGTAGCGGGGCGAGGGGGATGAAGGACATCAGAGACGTAGGAATACTTCAATACCAATCCTCATATTCGATGATATCGTGATTTTTCATCTGATTAATCAGAACAACACCTCCTAAAACGAAGGCCAATCAACTCCCATCACTGTTTACAATATGGCGTGGATAGTGGATGAAAATTCAATTGACAGCTGTTTTGTTTGTCAATAGTGAATGCGTATTATTAATTTATTAATTTATTATTAACTCCGTAGAGTAATATTTAATCCATTGCGTTCGAAAACCGACAGGTTGGGTACATTTTACTCCATGACTGTCGTTCGAAATGTCAGAGTATTCGACTCCGAGTTCATTTTACTCCTATCAAAATTGACATAGCTCAACTCATGGGTCGGAAAATCTAGTATCTATGTTTCACTGTTTTATGAATGTTCTGTGAGGTAATTTAATAGTTTTAATTCTGCTCACAATATATATTTATGATTAGAGTTACATATATGTGAAGAAAGAAATAATAATAGGTTCTTTCTTAAACCAACATAACAGATTTTCCGATATTGGCACCTTCTGTCACTGTCAGTGTCAGTGTCAGACTTAACTCCAGAGTATATCTGTCAAAACTCCAAAAACTCTACTCTACTCCGTGGAGTTAATTTTCGAACACAACCCGAGTGAAGACTCGTACTATTTTTATGTCCAAATTACCGAGGACTCTCTGTTACTAACCCATTGTCTAGATTATATGGTAGAATAATAAAAGGAAGAACAGAAGATGAAATACATGTCATAGAAGAGCAGAAAGGGTTCAAGGCAGGAAGATCATGCGTTGACAACATTTTTTGCCTGAAGCAGCTTGTGGGAAAAAGAACAAAAAAAACTTGATTATTGTATACTTGCAGAAGGCTTATGATAGTGTACCACTCGCTAAATTGTGGAAGACCTTGGAAGAAAATGGCGTAAGTCAGATATACAATTAGGAGATTTTAACGGATATTTCGGCAATAAGGGTGAAGGTGGGAACCAAACTCTCTAAGGAGGTTCGTATCTCAAAAGGTCTCCGACAAGACTGTCCGGTAGCATCGACTCTGTTTAAGCTCTATCTTGCCTCGACTTGCCTCGACATTGGCAGAGACAATGTAGAAATATGGGAATTCCAATAGGAAAATATTGTATACTTTTCACTGTACGCTTTGCTGATGACCTGGTCATCATGCAAGGCCAAATATTAGGAAGGTATTTATTATATGTTGTATGGCCATAAACACCTCAAAAACAAAATATATTGTTGTGAATAATGGCAGGAGTAATCTTATCCTGCGAGATGAAATAATACAGGGAGTAGATGAATATGCCTATCTCGGAGTGTTCCTCACAGCAGTCGTATCCAGTGGAAAGGGAAATAAAGAAAAGGATAGCCCAAGGATATTTTATATAAACATACTTCTGATATAATAAGAGACCCCTTTTTTTATGCTGTCGACTCCGTTCATCTTTTGAGAAATATATGAAATAACTGGTAGACCTACCATATCCTTATATCCAACATCAATTGAAAAGCAGAATGTAAAACAAGTGCTGAAATTTTTCAATCAAACCACATTATGGAAGTAGGTCCTAGCCTAGGCATCACTTGAGTATCATGAAGATTATGCTATTTTTGTTAAGATTCAAAATCATTTAATAGAAGACCAATGGAAAAATATATGTGCGCTATTCAATAAAATCATCTCATTATTGCATGGCATGTATAATTCAGAAATTTTTTTGAATATGAGAAAAATCCTATAATTCAGCATTTGAATTTACCGCATTTTCTCCATCCATTATGGCGGCCATATTGTTTTTGATGACTGGCCTTTAATGTTGGAGGTGTTGATCAGAAGTGTTTTAATGTGACACTGTGTCAAGATGCATTGAATCGCATTGCCCTTGGTTCAGTGGTAGAACGTTTGACTGAGGAGCCGGAGGCCCTACGTTCAATCCCGAGGCTAGGAAAGAAATTTTCTTGTCTCGGTAATCGCCACCATTCACTGTTCGGTCAAAAATTAACAGTGCTGTGCCTACTATGGCGTAGGGACACAGTAACGAAGCATACACAGAACACAACTGATTATCTCGAGAGCTTATGAGGGATCTCATTGGGGAAGACCTAAGAGGACCAGTATAATAATAATATCAATCCCTACTAACACTGTCACCAACTTGTTCTATACTAAGAGATATCTACTACTTGTACACCTGGCTAGCTATACAGCTTGAGACTTTTATTATGGCGCCCCTCTCTTTATAATGATGTTAGGTCGAGAGGAGGTGAATCCATCAGTCTGGATTGGTTTGTGACCGTCTTTCTAGCAGAAATTTTCGCCATTGATCACTGCGTGAAGCTCATACTTGAGAAAGAATAGATCCACAGATCACTCAAGATCCTATTCAGAGAGCGCTGCTGGCTGCAGCTCATATGGGTCCCGAGCTACTCAGGCATAAAGGGTAATGGCCAGTGGTATATCTATCAAGGCAGCAGGCTGGGAGAACAACATATCTTTGGTCCACAAGGGCCAGGATATCTGAAGCATACCTGGACACAGACATGCTCGCTCAACAATTATTGGCCCATCAGCTGAAAGAGCCAGACAATGGCTCAGATTCTCTTGGTCAGACCTGAGAATCTTAACAGCTGTATACAAGTGTCACTGTGGCTTCAAGAAACAACGTAGTATGCTGGGGTTGACTGAGGACTCTGAGTGCAGACTATGACTGGAGGACGATGAGTCTATCGAACACATCATGAGTGACTACCCCGCTGGGGACAGGATCAGATTTGAGGAACTAGGCGTCCACAAACTGAGACTGATGGAATTGGTCAAGTTCTCACCCACCATATCCCTTATCAAAAGGCTTAAGCCTTAAGAGGTTTGGAAATTTGGAATACCAACATCATCAACAAACGTTGGAAATGGCAATAAGGATATTGAGAAGTGAAGACCTGCTTCTGAAAATGGTGGCTCATCATGAAATTAGGAACCAAGGAGCGCTCCTATTTAGGGCTCGTCAGAGAGCTTTGGAGAAGCTCAGTATAACTGGAATATCCATTAATCATGAGCTAGCAGGAACACCTATCACGTCAACAGACCCAAGAAGAGTTGGCAGAAAAATAAGACAGGCACAACTGAAGAAACTACTCGAAGATCACATGAGTAAATACCTACACTTCATATATTTCAGGGCCCGCCAGAAGAATTGTCCTTCGTCTTTTTGGTCCGCTGGGCTCAAGTCGGAAACGGAGGGATTTGTTATTGCTTGTCAAGATGTGGTGATCAATACCAGATGGTATCAAAAAAACATCATGAAAGTGGACACCCCACAACGTGCAGAGCATGCCACAGCCAACAGGAAACTGTTATGCTTATTATGTCGGCTTGCAAAGTCCACGCTCCATCAGGATATGTTGAAAGACAACTCCGAATTATCTACTTCCATCTGAGAAGATTTATGGTATAGACAAACGAACCAGTGCTACCATACGTGCCTCTGGAGATTGAAGTAGTTGTTGAAAATGACAGAGCTTGCATCTACTGGAACTATGCAATTCCAACAACTGACCAGATCCACGCCATAAAGCCAGATATAGTCCTGCTGGACAAACAACTCAAGGAATTGTTTGTCGTGGAATTTTCCTCCCCAGCTGAAAATAATGTGGTGATGAAAGAAGAACAGAAGAGGGAAAAATACAATGATTGAATGTTTGAACTGGGAATCCTGTGCCCAAGGCATAAAGTTAGGATGTTCGTACTAATAATATGATGCCTAGGCGAAATGAGAGCGAACTACGTGGCACAGTTGCGCATGATTCCTGCCTGTAGATGCCTGGCCGATGAATTGACACATATAATGCAGAAAGCAGTATTGCTCAGATCACTTCGAGTCATCAGGTTCCATCAACTGTGAAGGACGCTTGCCTCATCTCTCTTGTTGAGCGACGCTGTAAGGGTAGGACGAAGAACTACCCCAAGGAACTTGCGAGAGGTTTTTAAGTGTGTAATCAATCAACAACTGCAGTCTCACACTCCTAAGAGAAGCGAACCCTCTCAGGGCGGGCCTATTAAAGGTTTTTCCTCTCGAGTGGTTTAAAAAAATATATAATAATAGAAACATGCAAATCATTACGGAACGCCAGAATATAGCAATACAATAATCCCGATCCCGGACCTTTGACTTAATCGGGGACAATTTTGCCCAAGGACACATACACTGACGATCATTCACACCAGATGTGGACAGAATCCCTTCAGCCATAAAAAAGAAACCGACGAACAAGCTGAATATTCAATATTTACGGCAAACACCGGAACTGCATTGGTCCCACTAGATAATGCATATATCTCAATGATATCAAATATATAGGATAATTATTCAGTTCTTGTAGTACCCAAACTCTGATTCACGGACAAGATTGCACACTGATGAAATAAATGTAATGCAAGCACGGTGAAATGGGCCAAATTTAAGCTAGGTAGTATGGAGATCTTTTAAATAAACATAAAAACTGGGTTAATGTTCATTATTTATCAATGCATGACTTACTGGAGAGTGATTCGTCAAACTTACAACTATGAGAATTGATTAACCTGTGGGACGATTCTTTTTTGGTTTGCACCTAAACAGCACTTGATAAGCAATGTCTTCCTTTTTTTAAACCCAAAACCAAGCCAAACGAAGCACTTGGGATCCTTCAACCACTTCAAAATTAGCGTCCTTTCAATGGGGACCATCGAATCCAATACAAGCACAGAGCCTATGCATCGAGAGTTTTCTTTCGAGCATAAGACTCATATCAATTACTGCTATTTAAATCACGGGATATTACAATATTTTCTTTTATCCGTTTATATCATCTACGCCTCTGATCAGGATATAGACAAAGGGGGTGATATTGCAGACCGTCGTCGATTTGAGGCGGCTAGAAAAACAGCCGGTGTACTTTCGGGTCATGCATATTCATCGGCTAAATATTTGCGAGAGGCGCGCCTTATAATGATTATCCTCTCTGATTTCTCTCCTGCCTTTCGCCAATGACTGAGATTTTACAAAGGGGCTTTTGTGCGAAAATACTTCGGAAATTAATTATCTTCAAATTGAAAGAGAGTGGTCTTGTCCAGGAACGAAGTTCTGATTCCTGAGATTCTTTGAAATGCAGAGTTTTGTCTCCGTTGGGATGCAAGTGGCTCTCTTGTTCTGTCCTTCTTTCCTTATCGTGTGCCGGATATAACAAGTTGGAAAAGTACTGCGGCTAGGAGCTTTGGCGCATTTCTTCAACTTTATAATTAGCCATCCAGGTACTGAACTCGCGCAAGGCAGCTTAGCTCCAGGAATAAAATTAATATTCCCAATATTTCCAAGAATATAAATCCGACTGTAAAACTAAGCGTCCTAAAACACATGGTCCACTATTTGGCCAAGAATAGTCTCAAACGATTAATTTCGACTCAAATACATACATTCACCGTTGGGTCGAGAATAAACAGGGCTGTGTCTTATGGGCGTAAGGAACCATTCACCGTAGGTTTGAAAGTGAATGGTGCTGTGTTTGCAATGGCGTAAGATCCCATTGGAATACATAAATTCACTGTTGTTTCAAAAATGAATAGTGCTGTGTTTGTGGTGGCGTAAGGACCCATTCGAATATATACATTCACTGTTGGGTCGAAAATAAACAGTAGGTACTACTTTGTTTGTGACGGCGTAAGGACAGTTCAATCGTACAATTGTACCATGAGATAAAAAAACACCTGGATAGCAGAGGTTCATTTTCAATAGCTTATTCATAAAATTATTCCCATGACAAATCAGTCGAATCGTACGGTTGTGCCATGAGGAACTATGTTAACTAAGGACATTTCATCAAAAACGCATTAATCATTTTTTTCAAATGAGAACCTAGCTGGAATCTACGTTAAAAAATAGTGCATTTTTTATGATACGCTACTGCTCTAAAATGCTTATTTACCGAGATATTCGGTTAATAAAAGCAGTAGTGTGTATTGAAAAAAATACTCTATTTTTTAACGTTTCAGCTAACCAATGAAAAAATGGGTTCTCATTTGAAGAAAATTAGTTAGAGGTCATGACTGACTTTGACATTGAAAAAGAAACACCCTGTATGTTGAATTGAGTTTTTAATTAACGAAGGAGAAGCATTGGTATGTATTCTGATAAATACTAGAAAATGAGGAATTTTCATGCAAAAATCTTCAAGTTAAGATTGGAATGAAGCCCTATTGGAGAAAATTTGAAGGGTTTTTTCAGATTTGACACGAATTTTCTGAGAATAACACGCAAGTGACACATTAAAACAATGTTTAATTCAATAGGTAATCTGACTATCAATTTAAAAAACGAAAGTTGGTATCATTTCCGGTTTCCGGTGAAACAGGACGTCGATCGAATCGGAAATCGTTACTATAAAATTTCAAGTGTTTATCCCGAGTCTTTCCTTGAAATATTCTAACGAATGGTAATCGTGAGTCACCCTGTATAGTGTAACAAGGTTTTCAAGATTTCACTTTCCATCAGATAAAAAACAACAAACTCCAGAATATATTTTATAAAGTTAATATAAAACTGGCTTTCAAAACTTCCACGAAAATTAAATAACTTATACAAAATACATTCCATAAAACTCCGGTCAAATTTTGATATGAGTGAAATAGTCATAATCAGTACGCATTGAACTCAAACTGAATATGAAATGAATGTAATAACTAAAATAAAGGGTTTTCCAATAAGAGGTTTTATTTTGATATTCAAAGAAAACTGCCATTTTTCAATATAAATGATCGGATGTTTATTTCATTATAAAGAAGAAGCTATGCCGTTAATAGTGGAAAATAACATCAGGCAAATGACCACCACGACCACGCTTACAGGACCATATCCTTTTAATGAAATTTTCCATAACCAAATCGCAAAGTGGCTGCCCTATGTCCTCGATAGCCTCACGAATTCCATCTTTGAGGTCTTGAATCGACGCTGGGCTTTTAGCCTAGACCTTCTCTTTCACGTGCCCCAAAGGAAGAAGTCGCAAGGTGTTAAAAATCACAAGTTCTCGGTGGCCAATTGTGCTCACCTCTTCGAGAGATAACACGGTCCGGAAAATTTTCGTTGCTTGTGTGGCACATAGCGCCGTCTTGTTGAAAGTAAACGTTGTCCATATCGATACCATCCAATTCCGGCCATAAAAAATCATTAATCATCTCTCGATAGCGCAATCCATTCACCGTAACTGTTGCTCCAGCCTCATTTTTGAAAAAGTCAGGTCCAATGACACCACCGGACCATAAACCGCACCAAACAGTCACACGTTGAGGATAGAGAGGCTTTTCAACAATAACTCTTGGGTTTTCCGAGCCCCAGATGCGACAATTTTGCTTGTTGACGAAGCCACCGAGGTGGAACACTCAAGATGATTTTTCGATGAAATTCCGGATCATTTTCATGCATTTCAACGACCCAATCAGCAAAGACACGACGTTGTTGATGATCGGTTGGCTTGAGTTCTTGTGTTAACTGAACTTTATAAGCCTTAAGCCCCAAATCTTTATGCAAAATACGGTGTAATGACGTTTGTGGAATGCCTCATTCCAAAGAACGACGAGGAATGGACAAACCTGGGTTTTCTTCAACACTTTCGGCTACAGCAGCCATATTCTCGGCTGTTCTTGAGCAACGTGCACGGGTTTTATTCTTCACATAACTAACTTGTCCCAACAGTTCGAATTTTTACACCAATTTCTTTGTTGCGGTCTGACAAGGTGCTTCACGACGACCCAAAAATGTTTGAGTTTTACGAACCGTCTCTGCCAAATTTTTACGATTTTTATAGTGAATTTTAACAATTTCAATGCATTCTTGTAGCGTGTATTGTTCCATTTTTATTAATGGCGTAGTTTCTACTTGTCAAATGTCAAAAAATGACAGCTTCAAAAGTGACATCTACAGAAATAGCGGGCTTTTCAAAATAACACCTCTTATTGGAAAACCCTTTACATAAATTATTCAATTTTATTTTGCCGCGCCGAACGACGTAGATGAGAAGATCCAATCAAAGTTATAACTAGTGCTCAATCTATGGACCATATGCTCCATGGAAGAGGAATTCTTTCCATTTCTTTCAATGTTTATCGTTATCCACTCTGAGAGTACACATTCGAACAAACGCATATTTCAAAATGTCAAAAGTATCCGAGTAAAAATGTTATGTAAACTCATTTTTCATGGGTTTACATTCTGGATTCAAGAATTCAAGATCCGGAAACGGTCACCATAGTTCCGGATTGTCCCGGGAACTCGTAAACTGACCAACTCCGATTGCGGGTTGGACCCTACTTTGTGGCAAAGGTCATCTCCATTTATCTCCAACTTAGGGATATTATATACAGGGGAATGTATGTGAGCATAGAAGTTCTTCCAGGCGTGATAAAATATGAGGTCACATTTCATGTATTTTTGTGATATAGGTGAGTTTTCCTGTTGGAGTTCTAACGATTCCTATTTCATTCTATGATGAATCACTTCGTGGCCTCTTTGGTAGACATTCCGGGGTCCGCATATCTTCGCATTGAACGAAATATTTATACACAAGTATCCGTTACTGAAGCTTTTTAAATATTATATTTGATCTTAATATACATAGCTACAAGATTATCATTAATATTAAGTAAAAAATCAACAAGTCCAGAGCGTTCCTGCCAATAGGATCTTCATAAACCCCAGGGGATTTCATTGTTTTGCCGAGAAGCAAGAACAGACGCGATTCTGGTTCTTGGCCTTCATCAGTACTCTGGAATTTCCCAACAAATTCAACTAAACTGAACCTTGTTAAGCCTCTCACAGCCGGATTGGTCGATTATAAATAATCGCCCACGCCACCTATGAGACAAAACAAGGAATTCAAGCTGAATTCCTTGTTGGACCGTTGGATCGATTATACCCAAAAACGAACTAAACTCTCCTATTTGGATGCACAACCTACCCTGAAAATTGCAAGTGCCTATCACCTTTCGTTCGAAAGTTATCCAGTCAACAGTCACCCATCCAGCTATACTGAACTCACACAAGGCTGCTCGGATTTCCTACAATATGGATCCGATCGTCTTCAAACTTGCAACTTGGCAGTAGAGTTAGGTTCTGAAGGCTCTCGTAAAATTTCAGCGATGTCGGACTTATATTTCAGCGATGTCAGACGAATAGATACTGATATATAGAAAAAATTCTAGAAATACGATCCTCACGAAATTTTGCAAGAAATTTGCGTTGGCATTGTACAACTAATAACCTTGTTTGAATTTAATCGGGTTCGTATTTTTCGAGTTATTGAGGAAATAACAACCGAATTTCAGATGGGTATAATTCCGAAACCATTTGATCAACTATGCCTATAAACGAACTCAAATGTTGCATTCAGATGTATAACCTAGCCTAAAAATTTCAAGTCGCTATCTCTTTCCGTTCTCAGGTTATCGTGACAGCAAATATTTATTATTTATTTTTTTTTTCTGATTTTCTAGTGATACGATTCTCACGAAATTTAACAAATGTGCTTAGATTTATATTCTACAACTACTCACCAAGTTTCAATTCGATCGGATTTGTATTGGTTGAAAACAAAATTATTGCTCGGAAACCATCGGGCCGATTATGCCCATTATCGAATTTGTTCGTTGTATTGGGATGTGCTAAATACCCTGAAAATTTAAAGTCAGTAGCTCTTTCCGTTCTCAAGTTATCGTGGCAACAGCCTGACGGTCGGCCAGACACAATCAAATTTGACCTCGAATTCTTCATCAGGCAGTGGAGCCCAATCGTTTGAGACCATTTTCGGCAAAAAATTCGAAAATAACAGATATTTAGGGAAAATGATAACGCGATGTTCCCCAGAACACGCGCAAAAATGAATACATAGCTACAAGAATATTAAAATTAACTAAAACAAGCATTGACGTGAAGTCAGGAGCTTTTGCGCGTATGTTCTATTGTACAATCTCCTGTATTGAACACTCTACTCTATTCTACAACAACCATTTTCTGCCAAAAATTCGAAAATTACACTCATTTGGGCTAAATGATAACGCGTAAAAACACTAGGTATATTATTCTCTGAACCTTAGGATCTCTACCTCAATCTGGATAAAATACCGTGTTTAACTTTCAATTGATTCTAAATATATGGGTTCCAATTCTTCAAAATAAATAATCATTAAAGGATACTTTGGGAGGTATATCCATTATTAAATGGTTCCTTTCTGGATTTTCTCTCACAAACTCTGAAAAATATCTATAAAATAAAAAAAGTATTATTTTGTGAATTGCTCCTGCGTTAGAAACACGAGATATTTGTC
The DNA here is from genome assembly GCA_937662695.2 of Halyzia sedecimguttata. Classification (NCBI taxonomy): domain Eukaryota; kingdom Metazoa; phylum Arthropoda; class Insecta; order Coleoptera; family Coccinellidae; genus Halyzia; species Halyzia sedecimguttata. The sequence continues at coordinate 97,478,676 of OW569413.2, read as the reverse complement.
AGAAGCAATCTAAGGAACAATGTTGCCTAAGAAACAATAACAAAACAACATCAACAATAAAACAACTATTTCGTAACGTTTCGGAGTCTATATCAGAATCCTTCGTCAGACGATAAACGAAAATATTAAATGGTTTCTTTCTGGGTTTTCTCTCATAAACTCTAAAAAATATCAATAAAATAAAAAAAAATATTATTTTGTGATTTGTTTCTGCGTAAGAAACACAAAATATTCGCAGAAGCAATCAATCGAACAATGTTGCCTAACAAACAACAACGAAACAACATCAACGAAGAAACAACTATATTGTAACGTTTCCGAGTCTATATTCATCCCATTTTCGGAGAAAAATACGAAAATTTCAGACATTTGGGCAAATTGTTTAGGGAAACAAGAGTGCTAAAAATAATATTGTAATCCAGATTGTTGCAAATGTGTCTCAGAAAGAATAAATATAAATTTTGTTTCTATTAATGAATAGAAAATAGTGCAAATTCTAGGACAATTCTTGAAAGCACTGACGTGAAGTCAGGAGCTTTCGCGCGCATGTTTCATTGTCCATTCAGGCCTCATACAAAGTCGATCGAGCTGAAATTCGGTAATCGATTGTAAAATAGAGGATTGTTTCTGAAATATAACATTTTTTAGGAAATTTCGCAAAAAATGGTGCGTTGGCATTCTACAACTAATTACCAGGTTAAAATTGGATCGGATCAGTATTTTTTGAGTTATTGGGGAAATAACAACAGCATTTCAAATGAGTATAACTCCAAACCCGACAGGCCGATTATGTCTATTAACGAGCTTAACTGTTGCGCAACCTACCCAGAAAATTGCGTGTCACTATCTTTCTCCTTTCGAATGTTAACGTGGTAACGGTCACCCATCCAGATACTGAACTCGTCAAACGCGGTTCCAACAATATAGATCCGATCTTGTTCAGATTTATCAAATCTATAAAATAGTTCAAATATTACCTCTTGGATATAGGTACTAATTATAGTATATTCTAACACAAATTGCAGAATGGGCTCCCATCCAAACACGAATGCGATGAGTGTTGGAATTGCCTTCTGCAACGAGTATTAGACGATATTTTCTCTATTTCAGGCAATTTTTGTGAAATACTGTTGAAATTTAATGAAAAATTCGGATTATACATCCTAGTGACTTTTGTATTGTATCTTGGCAGATGGTGTGACTGCTACGAAAGTTGGCAGATCACTGAATTTGAATTTGAATCATACGTAGGGCATGGAGATCAGATTTAAAACAGTTTCCTAATAGCATGAATGATTCAAAATTGGGAAATCTCTAGAACTTTATTTTTTAAATAAAACTTTTCCTCTCAACAATTATTTCACTATATCCAGATTATATTATATTCACAATTGACAAGAAGTGTTGAAATTTGATAGAATCGAATGTCAGTGCTGACTACGACAAAACAAAAAATATAACTAGAAACAATGCGGGAATGAGTTCATTACAGCACTGAAGAACTATTATATGGCCCAGGAATAGATGACTCTGTAAGTAATTGAATAATACGTAAACTGAGTGTTAAACTTCAAATGCGTTTTTCTCAAAACTACGTTCTTTGAGCTGGTGACCACTGTAGCTCGAAAACCGCTTGGTAGATTCTAATGAAATTCATACCGCGTTTCGAAAACATGAAAAACTCGTGCCTGATAGAAGGGTTTTCTTTTTTTACTTCTATTTCTTATAAACAATTAACTGTTGGTTTCTCTCACGAAAATATGGCTGCCATTTTGTCAATTTAAAAGAAAAAAAGCTCCGATCAGGCACTAGAGTACCTATTAATGAAACAATTGTTTTTGTCCGATTGATTTTTGATGAATTTCTAAGGATAAGTGATGGTCACCGCAAGGAGCTTCGGTTGAAACAGGATCAACACAAACAACCATTACTTTAAAAATTATTAACTTTTTTTCTGAAATTTTTGTCAAATCAAATCGAAATCTCATTCGGTGATGCTATATTCTTACTTTTATAAAATAAAAACAATTATTGCCAAATAAATAATATTGGAAATTGTCATGTTTTCACGCCTCTGACTACACCTAACCCCTTAAGATGCATCCAGTTGAAGAATTTTCTGGAGTTAACTTTCTGGGATACTTTCAAATCATTTACTCTCCGTAGAAAACAATGTCCAATAGTAAAAAGGTCCTCAATTGAAAGAGAACTTCTGTTAATTCCCCATCGAGAGGACACAAGAAATATTTGCAGGAGAATATGCCCGTCATAGATTGATGATTTAAGACATCGCCTCCTGGATTACTCCAAGAAATATAAATTATTTATAACAAAAATTCTCGACCGAGCAAGTGGGAGAAAAATCCTTTATTGGTCAGCCGCCGACAGTGACCGGACCTTTTCTCGATCTCGAACAGATTATTGGTCCTGAAAATTTGCCGAGGCGGAGCTTCGCAGGCTTTTCCGGCGCGCTTTTCTTACATCGCCGCCTTTCCACTCGAGTCCCGTCCATTCGGGATCTGGAGATGGGAAAAGGAAAAGCTGGACAATTAAAAATATTGGATGATTTCATAAATATTTATGTGGCCTCGTTTCGGAGTAGTGATTTTGTACGAGTAACATATCTGAGTTTTACACCTAGTGCAAATTATCTGAAACCATTTGAAACAAGAATTTTTCAGGAAGACTCTCCCAATGAAATTTCACATATTAATGTTAATCAATATAATTGTTGTCTTTATTCTATTTTTTTCAGGAACATAGTTTGGTTTGTAATTATTGGCTGTCTCTTCTGGTCTATGTGAGTATCAATTTTATTTTTATATTTTTGGTGTGCTTGTTCGCCTGAACAGAGTGCCTATCAATTCGTCTGTAATTTTCGAATTTTTGTCGAGAATGGTTTCAAACGATTAGTTTCAAGTCACTGATGATGAAGAATCCTAGGTAAAACTTGATTCTGTCCGGCCGTCGTCACGAAAAAGCTGGAACGCAATGTGTTAGGTAGTTGAAATTTTCAGAGCCAAATTCGTCTACTAAAATCGTTAATGGACAAAATCCGTCTAGTAGTTCCGGAAAATGTAGCCATATGGAATAATGTTTTCCGAATAACTCGAAAAATACTGATCTGATCGAATCAAAAAACAATGGTAGTTGATTGAAAAATACCGACACGAAGACTTATGCAAAATTTTGTGGAGATCGCACGAGTAGAAAATTGAAAGAAAATAAAAAAATTGATTCAAGCCCTGTGGACAGGAGCTTTCTGGCGCTCTTGTTCAAACAGACAAATTATATCTCCGAAAGAATTGGTTTCTCAGAGTTGAGAATTATATCAATGTCTTCTTATGATAGAACTGCATCATAAAGAAAATTCAATTCAAATAATAGTTTATTTATCAAGATTAAATGAGCAATCTGAGAATGATAACTGCACCATTGGAGAAATCGAATTAAAATAGCTGAAATGAATTTGACTCTCTCTTATAGAACAGGATGACATGTACGAGTATGAACACAGATCATATAATAAAGCATAAATAGAATAATTATAGTATTATAATTAGTGTTCGATGAAATCATATAGAATTATTGAGAATAATAATTATTGAAATTTCGAATATTCATATCTCCGAAAGTATTAGCTTGTTGGAGTTTTGAATGATATCAACGGATTTTTATGGTGAAACCGCATCTTAAATAAAAATTTAATTTGAAATTTGTTACTTAAAAAAAATTTTTTTTTCGTTACTCCGAAGCCATCCGGCCTATTTTGCCCAATAACGAACTTATCCGAAATATTCATCTCCCTAACCTACTCTGAAAGTTTCAACTGCCTAGCTCATTCCGTTCGAGAGTTATTGTAGAAATTTTTTTTTTTTTATTTTCAAAATTTTTTTCACACTTTGCGGTAACCTGTTCAATACAAAACTTCACATGCGTACAAAGGTCATGATTCTACAATTTGATGCTAAATTTCAGATAGATCGAGTGATCGGTTTCGGAAATATTCATAAAAAATGTTTTTATTAAAAACGGCCATAACTCTGAAACCGCTTAATGGATTTCGCCCATTAACGAACTCGTCCGAGATACGCTCCAAACCCACCTTGCAAATTTCGATACTCTATCTCCTTTCGTTCGAGAGTTATCATGCCTACGGCCGGCCGGCCGGACAGAATCGATTTCGACCTCGGATTCTTGATCAGTGAGTCGAACTAAATCGTTTGAGACCATTTTCAGCCAAAAATTGGAAAATTACATACATTTGGGCAAATTGATAAGCACTCTGTTCCGAGGAACAAGAGCGCCAAAAATTCTATATCTCGGAAACTTTCCGACCGATACCGTTGAAATTTTGCTGGAGCCTTCAAAACATTATTTTACAGTAAATTTGCAGATTTGAACTAAAACGGATCTTTACTGTTGAAGATAATATTAATATTATTCTGTCCAACTCCCTGTGAAATTTACTAGTTTAGTTGAACATGGACGTGAACACTACAGAGAATACTATTGTATTCTCTGGATATTGGATATTAAGACCAATAATGATTTATGGATCGGAGGTGTGGCAACTCACACAGAAGTCCAAAAGTAGGCTGTTGGCAGCAGAAATGGATTTTGGGAGGACATCATCAAGGACGTCAAGGAAAAAATATGTACGGAATGAAAACATCAGACTTCAAATGCACGTAGAACATACCATCATACAAGACAAAAGTGAAAGCAATAACCGAAATGTTAGCACAATATTCTAATATTTTCGTTTTTTCAAATGTCAACAGATGATCCGAGCAAGCCTCCGCTTAAGCGGTATAGTAGGTGATCTACCAGGCTTCCCCTTGGTAGCCATCGCGTTCAATATTCATTTTCTATCACATATATACCTAGCCAGGAATGAATGACAGCCCACGTTTCAGATGGGTCTTACCGACATCCTATGACTGATACTCGACCCTCTTAAGAGTTCTCTTGTGTGTGCTTTCGAAGAATCGTCGACCACTCTTTTAAACCGCTTGAGTGGAACTTCACTTAGAGAATCTATTACCATATGAAAAATTCGAAGGATTTATAGCTATTTAGCCCTATATGATACTACGGAACTACACAGAGGTCTGAGGTAAGAAAATTTTTCATATGACAAGACAGCTTAAAACAGTACCTAGACAAATTTCATACTCAGAGATCTGTAACTATGATGTGTAAATCCATTAACTTACCTGTATCATATATCGGTAATTAACATAAGTTGGTCGAATATTTGAAGCAAGGATCGAAAGGCTAGAGAAGATGTTCTGAAATTGATTAACGACGCACCGAATGAGACGTTTTTGAAGAAGACGAAATGAATAGTCTAAAGACCTAAAAAAAACCTCTGGACATGAGCGTACGAATTCATTTCGATGGCGGATAATGTAAGATAGAGAGAGAGAGAGAGAGAGATAGAGAGAGATATACGGAACTAGTAAGGCCTAGATACGAAGAGAACTTAATTCAAGAGCATGTTCAGAATAGAATAAATCTTTCTCTGCCAAACTCTGAAAAATATCTATTAAATAAAAATTTATTATTTTGTGAATTGCTTCAACTTAAGAAATACAAGATATTTGTCAGAAGTAATAAATCGAACAATGTTGTCTAACAAACAATAACGAAACAACATCAACGATGAAACAACTATATCATAACGTTTCGGAGTCTATATCAGATTCCTTCGTCAGACACTTCACCAAAATCATCAGAAATATTGTTTGTTGATATAGCTATTCTGAAGTTCGTTAAGTGTTTGACGAAGGAGTCTGCTTTAGACTTCGAAACGTTACGAATTAGTTATTTTATCGTTGATGTTGTTTCGTTATTGTTTGTTAGGCAACATTGTTCGATTTATTGCTGCTGACAATTATCTCGTGTTTCCTACGCAGAAGCAATTCACAAAATAATACCTAAGTGTTTATGTTTCAGAGTTTGGGAGAGAAAACCCAGAAACAAAGCTTTGAATAATCGATTAAGGGTGTCCAATAAAGATGAATAGACAATAGAACATGCGCTCAAAAGCTCAAAGCTTAACGTCAGTGCTTGAACCAATATTAGAAATGATGGTTGGGAATTTGAAAGCGACAAAACAGTTTAAGATCCAAGAATCGCATGAGAGATGACCGTTCATAAAATTTCCAAGGCACCCATGAAGATAGTAGCTCCTCAGAAACATAATAGACTGTGTCTGACATTACTCAACTGAAATATGTTTCGTGCCTCAGGAAGGAAATGTAAAGTGGTCCCCTATTCCGGGAACTGACCGGAGAATTCCGCTGCCGCTAGTGTTTTCCACCCTCTCATTACTCCTACGCTCCACTTCCGCAGTCAGTACTGTTCCGGTCTTTCCGGTTATATGAGATTTTGTCAGGGAATCCAAATAGAATCTTCGTCTCTAATGAAACTTGATGACAAAACTTAATTCAATTCGTAAAGAAAAGGAATCGAAACTGACCCCTCGGTTTGAAAAATTTAGTACTGATCGTATTAGGTAAATATCAAGGAGATATCAGTATACAGGATGTTCCTAAATAAGTGTATCAACGGTCAACTGTAGATTTCTCATGAAAAAATTACATTTTTTTTTCTATTCCATTTTTCCTCCGGGTCTTCGTTTCAGAGATACAGGGTGTCAAACATTTATACATTTTTCAGTTTTTTGCTATAATATCTCAGGAACCGTGTGAATTACAGAATTGGGTTTTTGTACACACATTGTCACTAATAATAGCTACTTTCATGCACTTTACTCGGTTTTATTAGACGTGCCAGTGGCGGATATATTGAATTTGCACAAAGGTTTTACCCCCCAACTTTTACACCACCGAATAAATTTGCAGCATTTGCACAACAAATTCTGATGCGCCAATGAGTTTTACATAAAAGGAGTACTCTTGGTTCATTGCTTCAAAGTGAACCGTTTTCGAGAAAACTTGCATTTTATGATAAAAAACAATTTGCTAACCCATTGTAAATTTCTTGTAATTGGAAAAATGAGTCGTGATAATCAACTATGGTCACTAAAAATAATAAAAAATAACTTTGCAATTTAAATTTAAAAACCTAGTTGCCAAATTCTGTTGATATTAATAAACTTGTTAATTATCACTACTCATTTTTCCAATTACAAGAAATTTACAATGCGTTAGCGAATTGTTTTTGATCATAAAATGCCAGTTTTCTCGAAAACGGTTCACTTTAGAACAATGAACCAGGAGTACCTTTTTTATGTAAAACACATTGGCGCATCAGAATTTGCTACGCAAATGCAAATTTGTACAGTGATGTAAAAGTTGGGGGGTAAAACCTTTGTGATAAATCAATATCTCCGCCACTGGCACGTCGAATAAATCCGAGTAAAGTGCAAGAAAGTAGCTATTATTAATAACAATGTGTGTACATAACTCAATTCTGTAATTCAAACGGTTCCTGAGATATTAGCAAAAAACTGAAAGATGTAAACATTTTTGACAACCTGTATTTCTGAAATGAAGACCCGGACGAAAAAATGGAAGAGAAAAAAATTATAATTTTTTATTGCATGAGAAATCTACAATTGACCGTTGGTACACTTATTTAGGATCGGAATTGTATATTTTGAGTTATTGAGGAAATAACAGCAACCTTCCAGATGGGTATAACTCCGAAACTGTTTCGCCGATTATGCCCAATAACGAACTTAACCATCCCATTTGAAGGCGCAACCTACATTGAACATCGGAAGTCGCTATATATTACCGATCAAAAGTTATCGTGGCAAGGATCACCCATCCAGCTACTGAACTCACCAAAGGCCGCTCGGATTTCCAACAATATAGATCTGATCGTGTTCAAATTTGGAACGTGGCTACAAGTTAAGTTCATAAGGGTCTCTCAAAATTTTAGCAGTTTCGGAGGAATAGTTCCTGAAATACCGATTTTTTTTTCATTGATTGTTTTGGCACTCTTGTACTTGCAAAAGATTGCCCAAACGTCTGTAATTTTCTAATTTTTGGATGGAAATGGTCTTAAACGATTTGGTTCGACTCACTGACCAAGAATCCGTGGCCGGAATGAGCTTGAATTTCAAATTCAATTTTTTTTAATGTAATTCCATCATAAAAATCCATTGATGTCAATTTCAACTCTCACAACCTAATACTTTCGGAGATATGATTTCAATTATATATATAATTTCAATAATACATCGTACTTCTATGTTTTCACAGAATGCGAATTCTATCTGTCTGTGTTCTATCTGTGTTCACTGTTCATTCATGTCATCTCATCTACTTATTAGGGAAGTCATATTTATTTCTGTTCTGGTTGGTTTATATAATTCGTACTTCGAAAATATTTTGTTTCGGAAAACAAGGTTCCGCACCTGGAATCTGTGAATATATAGAAGACAGTTTTGATACCAAAAATAATTCTGACTCTTTGCATATTGAATGAATTATGTGCAAATATTGAGGATGACGTTTGAGAAGATTTAGAATTGGATCATTTTAATGATGTAGTTTATGAAGGCAATAGGGAAGAACAACATAATGGAATCATCAAAAGAAATTACTGTTCGTTGACCACCGAGGTTAATATTCCTTTCACTTCTTGAAGTAGTGAGACATGTTCCTATACAGGGTTAGTCTTTGACCACTGCATTAATTTTAACCAAAGATTCCTCTCATCAAATGAAACACTTTTTTCATCTACCATTTTTCTAGATTCGGCTCAGGTAAAAAGTTACAAGCGTTTAAAGATTTCACAATGTGCTAATACACTCCCGCATATAAATTATCCATGCCATTGTTGGCGGACGAGAATAAGGCATGGTAACGTGGTTTACAGCTTGATTCGGGATTCCAACGCTCAGGGATAGATCCATAAAAGTAGTGAAATTTCTGGAGTTTTCCATTTTAAAACATTCAATGAAGAATATCTCGAAAACAGTGCGTTTAAGGAGAAATTATGAGGAATAATATAATGTTCTAAAACGGTGGAATATTCTTGAAATGACTAAAGAAAAACTTTATATGCTTTCTTTATGCTAATTTCGTTTAGTTTTATGAATCCACGAGTCCATAACTAGAAAACCAGTAGAAGTAGAAAATAACTAATATTTAGAAAATATGTATCATAGTTATAGGAAACTTTACGCCAACATTCATTTTATTTGAAAAAAGGATGTCAAAGCTACAAAATAAAAACTGATTATTTTTCAAAATTTCAACAGGCTGTATCTTTTTACCTGAGCTGAATTTGGAAAAATGCTAAATGAAAAAAGTGTTTCATTTGATGAGAGGAATCTTTGGTTAAAATTAATGCAGTGGTCAAAGACTCACCCTGTATATACTATTGTCATAATGCATAATTTTGCTAGCCAAAAAATGCTCAAATATTGATCTGCATTTGTGTTTCAAATATTCTTCCTTGAGTTAAGGTTCATAATACAGAATTAATGTGTTAGTGGTATGGACTATTAAATTATGAAGAGAGGATTTCATTTTATTAATTTATTTTGAACTATTGAAATAATTTGTTCTTCAGCCTATATCTATTCTACTATCCGGAATAAATAGATAATCTGCTATGACTGTCTCCGTCCTTGCTCTAGACATTTTGATGGTGCTCCCCTTAGGTATTAGGAGTTGTGGAAACAATGCATCGAGTGTAAGTTGCAACAACCCATTCCACGAGGTTAAGTCATTACAGATTGCACATTTAATCTTGATAAATAAACTATTATTTGAATTTAATTTCTTTTATGGTGCAGATTTATCATGAGAATCTATTTATATCATTCCCAACTCTGAGAAACCAATAATTTCGGAGATATAGTTTGTCAAAAAATTAACAAGAGCGCCAAAGCTCCTGCCACCGATATTTATACCATGGAAATCTCATCTACCAAATGTTCCGTTTAAATAATTCGGTTCAGGTAGTATTCATTCGTTATGTGATTTACTATATAATTTCAACGTGAATTTAAACCCAAATATTAGCTCTCAATCTCTATAGCTACATATACAAATCCATAATTAATGTATATGTTATGTTAGTGAGAATTCCGGTGGAATAAATTGAGCAGAATACAGTCATATAAACAAATGTATTTCGTAAATGCTCGTTCGCCTACTGTTTCAAAGCTCTCCGCGTTTCTAGATTAACCCAGGACCGACGCCTGGGGTTGTTTGACATTTCAGATGGGTAGACCCAGGAAATCAACCGTTTATTTTTGGTCGGTTAGCCAGAAGCTGAAACAAAATATTTTCGCAATTTCGCATGATTTAATCTTTCATATGTTGGTTCTCAGTGGAGGCAATACGAGAGATGCTGCGGAAAATGAAACGAAATAAGTCAACCTGGAATAATTCCTCGAACAAAACCCCCGACAGGGACGAGCTCTAGTGAAAATCAATCTGATGGGGTATGGGCGGATCATATTCCCAAGGATATTCATGGAAATATTGGAAATATCAATGTTCGTTCAATTTTATCATCCTTTGGAAAAGTGTACCAATTGAGCTGATATATATATATCCTTTTGACTGAGAGCTGTATATGTGTTAGCAGAGGTTGGTGTAACGGGGTACCAATTAACCATACAATTCGACGTATGATACAAGAGCTTAGGGAAAAACCTCAGCAGAAAACCCTTTCTCCCCGTGAGTGTGGTGATTTGTAACTATTGTGTACAAAATTTGCTGAAATTTAAAAATATTGATGGGGATATATTTCTTCAATGTAGATTCCCTCGTCAAAAAACGGATAGGTTTCTCCAAGGTACCCGAAACTCAACCTGAAAAATGAAAAGACAAGAGGAGGAAATTAACAAATTAAAAATAATACATAACCTTTCAAAAGCCTCCTCTCACAAAAATACTTCTCTGTCGGCGAATGGGATCTCGTGGAGAAGAATCGCCTCCGCTAGGTTTCGAAGATATTCACTCTTGAAATCCCTTCAATATTTGAATTCAAAAATGAAAATGTTGCTCGTAAGGCCAGGAGGGTCTCTTTCAAAACCAGGTCTGACCGGTCCAAGTCCGAGCGATGAATATTCAGAACTTCAGATGTTCGAAGCCCGCTACAGGGCCCTTAAAAAACGTATCCCATTCACTAAAACGTAACTGAGCCACCGAGTTTAAATATTTTGTATAAAAAAATGTGGGAAAGCCCTGTGGATAGGAGCTTTGGCGCTCTTGTTCAAACTTTGAGTAATCATATCTCCAAAAGTGGTTTCTCAGAGTTGGGAATTATATCAATGAATTCTTGTGATAGAACTGCATCATAAACTAAAATAAATTAGATAAGAATCCATTGATATCCTTCCCAACTCTGAAAAACCAATACTTTCGGAGTTATGATTTGTCAAAGTTTGAACAAGAGTGCCAAAGCTCCTATCCACAGGGCTTTCCCACTTTTTCTATTTGGTTTCTGTGCGTCAGTTTTCAAGAATTTCCGTAATTAAATTCAAAACGTAGGTCTATGAATCTCATCTCATGTTGGATTTACATACATCGGAATATTATAATTAGTGTTCTATGAAATCATATAGAATTATTGAGAATAATAATTATTGAAATTTTGAAAACTCATATCTCCGAAAGTATTAGTTTGTTAGAGTTGAGAATGATATCAATGGATTCTTATGATAAAACTGCATCTTAGATAAGAATCTTGTGATGTAAAAAAAATGTTTGCTTCGTTGCTCCGAAACCACCTGGCCGATATTGCGCAATAACGAACTCAGCCGAGATACTTAGCCCCCAAACCTACTCTGAAAATTTCAACTATCCAGCTCATTCCGTTCGAGAGTTATCGTGTTAACGGCCGGACAGAATCGATTTTGACCATAGATTCTTGATCAGTGAGTCGAACCAAATCGTTTAAGACCATTTTCAGCCAAAAATCCGAAAATTACAGACATTTGAGCAAATTCATAAGCACTCTGTTCCGAGGAACAAGAGCACCAAAAACTGGAATCGAATTTACCATGGTAAATTCGAGATGTGATTTTTCAAAATTTCAATAATTACTCTCAATTCTATTTGATTTCATAGAATACTCTAATTATAATTTCTTGATGTATGTAAATTTGTAAATCCAACATCAGATGGGTCGTAGACCTACGTTTTGAATTTAATCACGAAAGTTCTTGGAAATTGACGCATAGAAGCATAGAATTGAAAAAGTGGGGAAGCCCTGTGGACAGGAGCTTTGGCGCTCTTGTTCAAACTTTGACAAATCATAACTCCGAAAGTATTGGTTTCTCCGAGTCGAGAATGGTATCAATCAAGTCCTATTGAATTTAATTCATTTTATGATGCAGTTCTATCACAAGAATCCATTAATATCATTCCCAACTCTGAGAAACCAATACTTTCTCAGATATGATTTGTCAAAGTTTTAACAAGAGCGCCAAAGCTCCTGTCCACAGGGTTTGTTCTTATCGTAATTTGTTACAAATTTTCTAGGGGTACGGTTCTCAATTTTACGCACGGCTTTACGTCGATATTCTACAACTAGTTACCAAGCTATTCGATCGAGTCTATATTTTTTGAGTTATCGAGGAAATAATATTCCAGGTGGGTATAACTCCGAAACGTTGGAACGATTATAACCAAAAACGAATTGAACTCTCCCATTCGGATGTGCAACCTACCCTGAAAATTGTAAGTCCCTTTCGTTCGAAAGTTATCGAGGCAAGGGTCGCCCATCTAGCTACTGAACTCACACAAGGCTGCTCGGATCTCCAACAATATGGATGCGATCGTGTTCAAACTTAGAACTTGGTAGTAGGGTAAGGTTCTGAAGGCTCTTGCAAAATTTCAGCGATGTCGGACGAATAGTTTCTGATATATATTTTGAATTTGACTTGAATGAACTCCTTAATTTCACGATGCCTACAATGAAAACAGAGAACAACGGGTATACGGAATACAAAAATGGGACCAAGGGGGCAGACAAAATAAATAACAGAAAATGCTAATGTCTTTAAATGTTTTCAGGATTGCAACAAATTTTCTCCACGGAGAAAAGAAAAACCGATCTACCACTCAAATTTGTGCCACAATTCCTAGGAAGCGGAACGTCACAAAAGTTTTTCCTCATTGGATTCTTGGAGGAAAGTCGATGCATTAAAATGAAAATTAACTCCATGAAAGAATATTTTCAGGTATTCAATTTCTGTTACGTTCATATCAAGTTTCATATCAGATTCAATTCTAGAAACACAGCAATATACCGGGTGGCCCACCACGCGGAGTTCATTTTGAAGGAGTAAATGAAGATATTTTGAGAATATTTTTTTGTGATGTTTGTAGGGTGTTCAAAAGGATAATTTAAAATTATTTTCTTATATACAAAGATATAGACCAAAGTTACATTTTTTTAAATGTAACACCCTGTATTTGACCTCAAAAATAGAGTGGCCAGCTCAAATTATGATGGGTTTCTTCAGATCATCGTATACCTAAGAAGCACCATTTACGAAGAAATGGTCGAAAAATTTAAAATATGGAGTTTTTTTAAATAGCAATTAATGAAGAAACCACTTACGCCAGTGATACAGACAGTATTTTTTCGAGTAGACATATTTGCTACCCCTATACAACAAAAATTATCTCTGGATTATACAGAGTGATCATAATTAATTTTCAAACATCAACTACAAATAATGGTCAACAACTTTCTTATTTCAAATGGCACACCCGGTATTCCTATATCTCGTTGAACGTAAAAATCAATTTCAAAACTATCTTCATAAGGTTATCCTTCACCTAAACGTGAAAGTTTCTCAGCAATTTTCCACCATTATTTGAAGTTGATGTTTGAAAATTAATTATGATCACCCTTTATATTCCAGAGTTAATTTTTTTTCTGTATATAGGAGTAGCCAATATGTCTACTTTAAAAAATACTGTCTATATTGCTGGCGTAACTGGTTTTTTCATTAATTGCTATTTAAAAACACTCCATATTTTCATCCCATTTTCTCGTAATTGCTGCTTGGAAGGTATAAAGTGACCAGAAGAAACTCATCATAATTTGAGCTTGCCATTACGTGATCCCCCCCCAATGTCTATCGGAGTTGGCAAATTTTCAACACAGTTGGAAAAATTTCGAAGGAGTTGGACAAAATTTCGAAGCAGTTGCAAAAATTTCGAAGGAGTTGGCAAAATTACGAAGTTGTTGGACAAAATTTCGAAGGAGTTGGCAAAATTTCGAAGGAGATGGACAAAATTTCGAAGGTGTTGGAAAAATTTCAATGGAGTTGGACAAAATTTCGAAGTAGTTGGCAAAATTTCGAAGGAGTTGGACAAAATTTCGAAGGTGTTGGAAAAAATTTCGAAGGAGTTGGCAAAATTTCGAAGGAGTTGGACAAAATTTCGAAGGTGTTGGAAAAAATTTCGAAGCAGTTGGAAAAATGCTTTATCAACGCTTCGTCTCAGAAGATGGAAAAATTATTTCCAAAACATATGGAAGACTACAAAATTTGTAGTGGACAAGAGTGTATAGTTACTAGTGTACTGTTCACAATCAGTCCACAGTGAACTAAAATTAGAATGTTAAATAATGTAAGAAGAGCCTAAATGTCTTCGTGAAAAACTGAAAGGAACCCTCTGAAGCCCGCTCGATGAAAATCTCGACCAGAACTAAAGTCGGCAATAAATAAAAAGACGGTTTTTCATGCGGCCAGAAGGCGTGCATTTTTATTGCCTGAAAACTGGCCGTTTAAATTAAATGTAGATAGCGACTCCAGTCAGGCAACGGAAAACGAGACGGTGTATTTCTGCATGTGTGGCTTGCCCTCTCGGTTGGGCTGCGCTGCAAATCACCTCGTTGGGTCCGATTTCAACGGAAAATACTTTGCGAATTAAGCTTTATATTTAGAAACATGGGGGTTGGAGGGTCTTTGAATGTTGATCGTGCATCCTCCGTCCCCAAAAGCATTATTTTATACTCCTGACCAAGTGACCAAATAGATAATTCTTGAAACAAAAAAAAATAGTAGGATGGAACCTTACTACCTGTTATTTCGTAGCATTTTCTGAGAAAATTTACCATAATAATGTAGGTATATTTTTCACACCATCAGAAAGTAGAGATTTCAATGAATAAAAATTGGTTCAAGCCCTGTGGACAGGAGCTTTGGCGTTCTTGTTCAAACTTTGACAAATCACATCTCCAAAAGTGGTTTCTCAGAGTTGGGAATTATATCAATGGATTCTTATGATAGAACTGCATCATAAAATAAAATGAATTGAATAAGAATCCATTGATATCATTACCAACTCTTAAAAACCAATACTTTCGAAGTTAAGATTTGTAAAAGTTTGAACAAGAGCGCCAAAGCTCCTGTCCCCAGGACTTTCCCACTTTTTCAATTTGGCTTCTGTGCGTCAGTTTTTTAGAATTTTTGTAATTAAATTCAAAACGTGGGTCTATGAATCATCTCATGTTGGATTTACATACATCAGCAACTTATAATTAGAGTGTTCTATGAAATCATATAGAATTATTGAGAATAATTATTGAAATTTTGAAAAATCATATCTCCGAAAGTATTAGTTTGTTAGAGTTGAGAATGATATCAATTGATTCTTATAATAAAACTGCATCTTAAAAAAAATTTAATTTGAAATTTGTAATGTAAAAAATTTTATTTTTTTTCACTCCGAAGCCACTAGTCCGATTTTGCCCAATAACAAACTTAGCCGAAATATTTATCTCCCGAACCTACTCTGAAAATTTCAACTGCCCAGCTCATTCCGTTCGAGAGTTACCGTGTTAACGGACGGACGGCCGGACAGAATCGATTTTGACCATGGATTCTTGATCAGTGAGTCGAAATGAATCATTTAAGACCATTTTCAGCCAAAAATTCCAACATTACAGACATTTGGGCTTATTGATAAGCACTCTGTTCCAAGGAACAATAGCGCCAAAAAGCCCACAGAATTTTTAAAAAAGCAGCTATTTTGACGTGGCTGCTTTTTCGAAATTAACTCAAAATAAGGTGAAAAAATAAATATTTCAAATCAAAAGGATTTCAGTGTGTTTGGGAAATAAAAAGGAAAGTTTTCACCAAATTTCGTGAAAAAAAAATTGTGTGTTAGGAAGATTAAAGAAGTAGCTGCTAAAGCACTGTGTGCATGAGAATTTGAAATTAGATGTGATGCTTGACTTTGAAGAAAACTCACATAAATCGAGTACAGATGCCTCCACAACATTCAATGTCAGCCATTCATCGATTCTAAACATGTCAAAACAAAATAAAATGCATCGCTATAAAATGATACCTACCAAGAAACTCTTGGAGGACGATTTTGATAGGAGAACCTAATTTTGTGAACAAATGATGGACATGTTGGATAACAATATTATCCAATTAGTAATGTTTTATTTTCTGATTACTGCACTTTATCTCTCAACGGCCATGCTAATCGTCAAAATTGCCGCTACTGGTCTACCGAAAATCCTCACTGGATGAGAGAGAAATACACGCAATTCCCTCAAAAAGTAAATGTTTTGGCAGGAAATGTTCGAAACCATATCATAGGCCCCTTTTTCATTGAGGGCAATTTGAATGGCGATAAATATTTAGCACTACTTCAAAATGATGTCGTTCCAGCTTTGACAAATTTATATCCTGATCAAGGAAATCCTCTAGTTCCACGGAATACGATATGGTTCCAACAGGATGGAGCACCACCTAATTACCAACGCAAGTCTGGCAGTCCCTCAACGCACTATTTCCAAATCGGTGGATAGGAAGGCGAGGAATGATCAAATGGCCAGCGCGATCCTCTGATCGTTTATATCTTTTTATGGGGATATGTGAAGAGCATTGTTTACAAAAGTAAACTCCTTGATTTAAATGACCTAAAAGATCGAATAACGTTTGTGATTAGATCGATCACCCCTGAGATGTTGAATAATGTTGGAAGAAATTTGTATTTGAGATTAGGATGTTGCCAAGGCGTTCGAGTTCACTTTGATCATCTACTTCATTAACATTCATAATTTTTTTGCTACATTTTGTATTACATTTTATTTTTTGACATTGTACCAAATTTCGCTGATGACTTGATTTTATTTATAATTTGATTTTTGCAATAAACATAAAAGTGATAACATTTATGTGTAAAGAATGAGGAGACCTTTCAAACGACGTATCACAAGCCCATTATTATATTATTATATGGATTGTGCTGGGCAGACGAAACCCGCTCCTCCACTGCGATCAATCGGTCTATTGTGGCACACCTATAGTATATAATCTATACTTCACCCACAAGCTCAAGTCTCTTGAAGAGGGATATGAGTCTGGTGAGTTAAAAATTGTCCAGTTCTCTCAGTGTCAGTTTGTGGACTCCTAGTTCCTCCAATCTGATCCTGTTCCCAGCAGGGCATTCACACATGATGTGTTCGATAGACTCATCGTCCTCCAGTCATAGTCTGCACTTGGAGTCCTCAGTCAACCCCAGCATATTGAGGTGTTTCTTGAGGCCACAGTGGCCCGTATATACAGCTGGATTATCAGGTCTACCCTAGAAAATTTCAGTCATTTTCTGGCTCTTTCAGCTGATGGGCCAGTAATTTTTGAGTGAGCATTACTGTGTCCAGGTATGCTGCTTCAGATTTCTTGGACCTTTTGGTCGACCCATCTGTTGTTTTCCTTCGCCCCTGCTCTAAGAGAGATACCACAGACCGGTTCAGGTCCAATGAGCCCAATGAAAGCCCCCCGTGCCACAAATGAGTCCACCATCTCATTACCGTTTATGCCCAAGTGGCCCGGGACCCACAAGAGCTGCAGCCTGCAGCGCCCTCCAAGTTCAGCGAGTGTGGTCCGGCAATCCTGCACAAGCAGCGATTTGCAGTTGTATGAAGTCAAGGCCTTCAAGGCAGCTTAGCTATCCGATAGGATCTTGATTGATCCGTGAGCCCAACCTTTCTCAAGTATGAGCTTCGCACAGTGATCAATGGTGAGATTTTCTGCTTGAAAGACAGTCGCAAAACTACCCAGGCTGATGGCTTCACCCCTAGCAATTCTACAACCGCTGACTCCCGCTCCCACCCCTTGGGTGGTAGCGGAGCCATCTGTGAACCAGCAGAAACCCTCAAGCAGTAGGGTCTCAGAGACGGCCCAGTCGTCTATGCTGGAAAAGACGACTCGATAAGGCCACTCTGTGTAGGTTCTGGTTTCGGATACGTCCGATCGCAGGCCCATTATCTCGTTAGCCTCCAATTCAGCCTGCAGAGAACCAGGCACGTAGCCGATCGCATCTGGCTCATTGTGAGCCATATGCAGAAATCTGTATGTCGCCATCCGGGCCACGCTTCTGATCTCCAAGTGAGGAGGGGCGAGGTCCAGTAGGCGTTCCATGGTTGCACAAGCCCATACTTTCTATTTCAAAAATTGAGGGTTGTAGCTGTCTTTCGAAAAGGGCCGAAGGTAGGGTTCACACTTTTACGAAGAAGAATGGCAATTAAAAATTTGAATTTGACGAGATTTTCCATAAATGTGTACACAAGATAATGAATTTATTCCATTTGGCTTTTCCACACTGTATGTACCAAAACATAGCGGGATGATGATTCTGTGTTTGCTTTCATAGCAAAAATTTTCCCTCAGCACTTTTATTCCCAAAAACAAGGTAGTCTTCCATCAACCTAATCCAACATAATAGCCAGAAGTTGATATAGAAAGGAAGACAGTTCGCTGACACTATTAAATATTATTACTTGGATATCTAAAGCATGAGTTATATTATATCGACAGAAAAGAATATATCCCAAACCGTTTTACAGCTACCGAAGGGATGATCGCCTATAACACGCCGCAAATAAAACAATATCGCTTCCGTTGCGAAACTTAATCGACCAAGCAATAGAAAAATAGCGGTTGCATAAGTTTAGTATTCAATTTGAGGCCCCAGTGGAGTCGTCAACTTTATAACTTCGCGGTCATCTTAGTGCCTGACCGATGGCCCGTTTCATTTCCATATCTTTTACGAGTTTTTGGGGAGTTGAAAGCCACTTACGGACCGGTCAGTCTTGAATTGTTTTCGTCTAACACCCTCTTGAGAGACGCTGCGATGCCTCAATATCCGATATTAGTTTATGCATGCAAATTACTTCCTTGACCGCGTACGCTCGATTTGGCAATTTTGGGGGTGCATATTCTGCACATGTTTTCAATACTATCGTATGAGGGAGAATGTAGGAACTAGACGCCGGTTCTATGGAAAGTACATAATTCCTTCGGGTGAACTGAGGAAAGAGAGATATTCTCGGAATCCCTATTCAAGGGAAAGTTTCGACGAAGAATTGGAAAAAAATGGGAATGGGTTTTGTTACAATTTACCGCAGTTGGCACTCCAAATGGTTAGGAAAACTCCCTATCTACAAGGACCAGAGATAATGTTTATTTTTGGAGCAGATTTATTGATATTGATTCGATTATAGTGGAACCCCTGGGTCCTCCGATGAGACTTATCAATAAGGATCAGTTGTGTTGTGTTGGCTTTGATATTGTGTCCTTACGCCACCTCAGGCATAGCACTGTTTTGTTTGGCCCAACAGTGGATCAATATCAGCAATTTGCTCTGTCCTAAGAGGTACTACTCGTACCCCTGACTAGCTGTAGAGCTTCATATTTTATTATGGCACCACTCTCTTCATGACGAGACAAAATGATCACAATGTTACTTACTTAACTCTCAGACTGTAGAACAAACCGCATCGCATATACGGGTTGAGAGAGAGCTTGGTAGAAACCAAACTATAGCATACATGTTTATGCCTTAAATCTACCCTTCAAATTTCAACTCTCTAGCTCGTTTCTTTCGCGAGTTATCGTGCTCACAGCCGGACAGAATTGAGTTGATAGGCGCCCAGGGAGGACAAGCTTGCCAAATTGGAGAAGAAAAAAACAAAAGTCAAGACCTTTGAGCGCATGTTCCATTTTCTATTCACGCCTCATACGAAGTCGATCGAGCTGAAATTCGGCACTCGATTGTAAAATGGTGGCTCGGAGGTAGGTATGTACCGTATGTGCGTTTTCAACTGATTCTGACATATATACCCCATTCACTTTTACAAAGTCTCCCGGTTGGCCATGATTTAGGTCTATCACGTTTTTGTAACTGAAACAAAGGCAGGTTGGCACTCCTGAAATATCGTCAAAGTCAAAACAATTCTCTGAGACGTTGCCAATTCCTACTCTCAACAATCAACATAATGTTCCATACAAGATATTATCACAGATCATTATCTTCGAATAATAAAGAACTCTTCACTTTGAAATTGTAACTGCCGAAAGCAGTTTTGAAGAAGCAGAGACAAAGTACATATCAGGAAGTGCTACACAGAACTGAAATCTGCAATAGGAAAACATCATTCTGTCTTGGGACATGTTGAACTCACGAATGAAATTACTTAGTTTCCTATCCTATCACTGTATTTTATGGAGGTTTAACAGTGACTACTAAATTTTTAATTTCAAGTTGTGCAGCAAGGTATTTCAATGACTTCTGTAGGCTTATTTCTTGAGAATTTCGAAAAGTGAGGAATTCCGTAGGTGGGTGATTCCGTTCTAACTGTGATATTCAATGTCCTGTATTGTTTGTTCTCATAGGTCATTAATTAATTATCATTTTTTGATATTTTTGTGCTTATTGGAAAATTATGAACATATTTCAACATTATTTTCATAAAATATAACTTGCCACTTACAGAAAACTTACAATATATCACTTAAATGTCAGTACCATGTCCATTTCTAGAATTTATTTATTAAATGTCAGTACCGTGTCAGGTCCATTTCTAGAATTTATTTATAAATTGATAGTTTTTTTGTCGTAATAAATGATTCAAACTAATTACCTCATAAATTTTAATGTTTATGATGAAACTGAACAAAATTGACAAATTTTTTATTTAATGTATTTAAGCTTTTAAGCTTTAAACACAAAAGTTATTGAACCGGAATTCAATGTTAACTTAATATATTAAAAAAAAATGTGTCAAGTTTGTTCAGTTTGATCATAAACATTAGAATTTATGAGGTAATTAGTTTAAATCATTTATTACGACAAAAAAACTAACAATTTATAAATAAATTCTAGAAATGGACATGACACGGTACTGACATTTAATAAATAAATTCTAGAAATGGACACGGTACTGACATTTAAGTGATATATTGTAAGTTTTCTGTAAGTGGCAAGTTATATTATATGAAAATAATGTTGAAATATGTTCATAATTTTCCAATAAGCACAAAAATTTCATAAATTGATTATTAATTAATGACCTATGAGAACAAACAATACAGGACATTGAATATCACAGTAAGAACGGAATCACCCAGGTACGTTTGTTCGATTAGAAGTTCTGCCAGGATAATCAGGTACTTTCATTCTTTTTTCCAATGAACTATCACAATGTAACGGACTACTGTATCTATTAGTTTCATTAAAATTTCAACACTTCTTGATTTCCGTGCAAGAATATAGCATAACTGAATCTTCGCCAGGTCTTTGGAATTGTTGAATTCACATAATATCTTCTAAAATTCATTATTTTTCCCAAGAAAATTTACATTGTGAAAAATACGTAATTTCTACGACTTCTATGTAGAGAGGACAACGTTGCGTAGTTATCTGACAGGAAAATTAACCTAACCTAACATTTTCAAAATATACTCGGTGAAATGTGTCAAAATTTCATGGCCAACCGGGAGACGTTATAAAAGTGAATGGAGCATAGTTTCTGAAATATAAAATATTTGAAGAACATTTTTTTTATACAATATTCACGAAATTTTGATCAAAGTCGCGCGTCGGCATTCGACAAGTAATCACCGAGTTCTAATTGGATGGGTTTTCTATATTTTAAATTATAGAGGAAATAACAACAAAATTTAAGGTGGTTTTAACTCCGAAACCGGCCCATTATCCGCCGTATTCACAAAGCATTCAATCTCCGTTAATATAAGTCCTAACTGAGGTCCTCAGTTAAGGATAAATTTGAATCGGAACCTCAGTTAACGTATTTAACGGTGGTGAAACAGACCTGTTTCACGTTCATTTTCATGTTAACTGAGGTTGCGTTTCAGATTTATCCTTAACTGAGGACCTCAGTTAGGACCCAACGGAGATTGAATGCTTTGTGAATACGGCGGTTATGCCTTTTAACAAACTTAGAAGTCGCATTCGGATGCGCAATTTAACCTAAAAATTGCAAGTTGCTATCTCTGTCCGTTCGTAAGTTACCGTGATAATGTTCACCCATCTAGCTAATTAACACACACAAGGCTGTTTGGATCTCCAACAATATAAACCCGGTCGTGTTCAAATAAGGAACTCGGCAGTGAATATCGCTAATATCAGACGGATAGATTCTGAGATATAGAATTTTTTTCAATGATTTTTTTGCGCCCATATTCTGGGAAACATCGCGTTATCATTTTTCCCAAATGTCTGTAATTTTAGAATTGTTTCCCGAAAATGATCTCAAACGATTAGGTTCAATTCCCTGATGAAGAGTTCGAGGTGAAATTTGATTCTGTCCGGCCGGCCATTGGCACGATAACTTTAGAACGGAAAGAGATAGCGACTTGAAATTTCCAGGGTAGGTGGCGCGTCCTAATACGACTGACAAGTTCGTTAATGGGCATAATAGGCTCAAGAGTTTCCAAGTAATAATTTTGTTTTAAACCAATGCAAACCCGATCTAATTGAAACTTGGTGAGTATAGTTGTAGAATACCAGCTTAAAGACGTTTGTGGAATTTTGTGAGAATCGTGTCACTAGAAAATTTTAAAAAAATTATTAAAAAATATTAACCATGTCACGATAACCGATAGCGACTTGCAATTTTCAGGGCGGGTTGAGCATCCATATGCGACATTTAAGTTCAGTAATTGGCATAATCGGCTAAAATGTTTTGAAGCTACACTCGTCTGAAATTTAGTTGTTATTTCCTCTATAACTCAAAATATACATTTTATTTATTCTGAAGTCTGTCATTAAAATGGTATGAAATGTATTTATATATTATAAAAGCTGAGAAAACGGTTCCCCAGAACATGCGCTCAAAAATGAGGATGCAGACTTATCCTATTGTTACATTATCAAAATAAGGGATAAGGAGGGTGAATGACTAGACATCAACGGAAGCATTGAGTTACGCTTGGATTGAGAGCAAATTCCACGAACATAACATGCTTTGATGCACCTGATTTATCACCCCTCACTTTTATCGAATCAATAGCTCCTAGCTGTGATTATTTCCTCATATTCAATTATGCATCAACAACATCCAACATGCTAATATTATACTGACATTTTCCTAATCCCAATGCTATTCTTATTCAAATGAAACATTTGAAATAAATATTTGAATACCAAAATAAGTATCCAATTTTACCTTTAATGGTTGAGGAAACTATTTGCCTGATCCTAGCAGTTATCGACCCATTAGTCTGTTGAGTGTTCCTTTTAAAATTTCAAAAAGATTGATTCTTTTTAGGATTGAATCGTTTGTAGAAGACGTTCTACAGAATTGCCAGGGGGGCTTCAGGAAAAAGAATTGTTGTGATCAGGTTCGTAGTCTAACTACTTCTATCGAAACAGGTTATAATATTAAAATGAAAACAGGAGCAGCATTTGTGGATTTGTCGGCAGCATATGACAAGGTATGGAAAGATGGATTGATTTCAAAGCTTTATACTCATTTAACGAGTGGAAAATGGTTCGCTTACTCGTAAATATGCTGACAGGTAGAAGGTTTCGTATTTTTGTTTATAATAATAGTAGTAATTTCAAAAATTTGAATAATGATCTCCCACATGCTTTTAGCTCTTCTTGTCAATTTATATCTGTGCGATATTCCTGCTACTTCCTCTGAGAAATTCATATACGCTGATGACATTGAACTTGCATTTCGTCATTCTGATCTCCAACAATATGAATCCGATCGTTTTCAAACTTGCAACTTAACTGTACAATTAAGTTTTGAAGCCTCTCACAAAACTTCAGCGATTTTGGACGGTTTCTGAGGTACAGACGATTTTCAATAATTTTTTTTTAATTTTCTAGTGATACGATCCTCACCAAATTTCTCAATAACTTGCACGTCGGCATTCTACAACTAGTTACCATGTTTGAATTGAATAGGATTAGTATTTTTTTAATGATTGAGGAAATAACAACAAAATTTCCGATATGTATAAGTCGATTATTCCTATTAACGAACTCAAATGTCGTGTTCGGATGCGTAGCCTACCCTAAAAATTGCAAGTCGCTTATCAATTGCCCAAATGTCTGTAATTTTCGAATTTTTGGCTGAAAATGGTCTTAAACGATTTGGTTCCACTCACTGATCAAGAATACGTGGTCGAAATCGATTCTGTCTGGCCGGCCGTTAAAACGATAACTCACGAACGGAATGAGCTGGGCAGTTGAAATTTTCAGACTAGGTTAGGGACATAAATATCTCAGTTGAGTTCGTTATTGGGCAAAATCGGTCAGATGGTTTCGGAGTAACAAAAAAAATTTTTTTTTACATTACAAATTTCAAAATAAGTTTTTCTCAAGATACAGTTTCAACATAGGAATCCATTGATGTCATTTTTAACTCTAACAAGCTTACACTTTCGGAGATATGACACAGGATCAAATTTGACCTTGAATTCTTGATCAAAGAGTCAAACCTAATCGTTTGGGACCCTTTTCGGCAAAAAATTCAATCATTACAGACATTTGGGCAAAATTATAACGCGATGTTCCCCAGAAAATGCGCACGAAAGCGCTTTTGCGTATTCTCCGAAATTTATGATTGAGGTGTCATTCGATTCAGAATGGCATGTAGCATGTAGCATTTGGGAAAATGCTAAGGCCACTCGAAAAACTCTCCAACTCTCCAACACTCCAACTCTCCATCTCTCCAACTCTTCATCTCTCCAACTCTCCAACACTCCAACTCTCTAACTCTGCCACTCTCCAACTCCCCAACTCTCCAACTCCAACTCCAGGCTACTCGGCTTCAAATATGTTTTCACTATCTGCAACAATATAGATCAAGTAAGTTCCTGAGATACAGATTTTTCTTCAATAATTTTTTTTTCATTTTCAAGTGATCCTCAAGAAATTTCGCAAAAATTCGCGCGTCTGTATTCTACAACTAATTACCATGTTTCAATTGGATCGGATCCGGGTGGTAACGTCCACTCATCCAGATACTGAACTCGCCTGACCCTTCTCGGTTTCCAGTATTTTTTCAATAACTCCTACAATATTGACCCGATCATGTTCACATTTGGAACTTGGAACTTCGCTTTAGAATTTGTATTTGAAGGCTCTCGCAAAGTTTCAGCCATATCGGATGCATAGTTTCTGAGATACATGATATTTTTTTTATTTTTTACTGATATGATCGTTACGAAATTTCTAATAAGTTTCTGAGATCCAAAATATTCACCCAGGCATAGTGTAGGGTTCATTCAACCTGCATCTTTTTAAATAAAACTTTTATGTATTTATATTCCTGAATATAGATATCAGTATTATTGATTGAATTTTTGCGGAAGTTACATGTTATTTTAATTTCAACAAGTAGTCTTCTCCGTTTAATTTGATCTTTGAGAAGTTTATTAATAGCTTAATTATTTTCATTTCGCGATTCGAAACGATCGCTTTATCACGATTCGTTTTATTTTTATTTTCAGTTTTCGTTCAACGTTGCTTTTCTTGAAAATATGTTTGGGAGTATTTCATACGAGTATATCTATTTATATCACCCGCCGAGAGACAATCGGCGTGTTGAGGTTAACCGTATCGCACGTATAATGTTCTGTAATGTATAAGAACATTTTCTTCGCTCTTTGAAGTTTTTTTTTTTCATATCGAAACCGAAAATGTAAGTTTGTGTGAAATAAGTTCAGGATAGATAGGAGACCTCTGTTTATATCCAAAGTTTCCCATCGTGGGCATTTTGCAGACAGGTAGGTTTTGAGTACTTGCAACAAAATCCCTTTTTTGCGCGCATGTCTAGGGAAGCGTGCTATCATTTTGCCCAAATGTCTGTATTTTAGAATTTTTGCCGCAAATGATCTCAAACGATTAGGTTCGACGGTTCGAGGTCATATTCGATTCTGTCCGGCCGGTCGTTGCCATGATAACTTTCGAATGGAAAGACATGGCGACTTGAAATTTTCAGGGTAAAGTGGGCACCCGAATTCGGCAGTTAAGTTCATTAATGGGTATAATCGGTCAAACGGTTTCGGAGTTATTAGTCTAGTCAACAAGTGCTTTTTAGGTCAAAATTTTTGCGTATTCTCCGAAAATTATGATTGAGGTGTCATTCGATTCGGAATGGTATGTAGATAGTTTTTGAGAAAATGCTAAGGCCGCTCGAAAAAATTGTAATAGTTATAAACAATTAAGTGAAAAAAAAGAAGCGGGTTTGGTATCTCGCCAATATCTCAAAAATTATCTTAGATAATTCAAATTTGAAAAAAGATTCAAGAAGAGGAAGAAATTTCCAAAAAAAACGCCCCAACTACTGGAACTAGGACCAATATTTATATTTTCCCAGAGATTTGAAAATACTCCCGAAAATGGGTACTCCGGCTTGCGTAAGTCTCGCCCCCTTCGGACCTTCCATGAATAAATATTATTTAAACTTAACAAATATGAAAATAAAAAATTCAGGCGCCTGCAGGATGAATCAATGAACAATAACACGTGGTCCAAAAATGCTTATCGCGATTTTACAATTAGTTATCCATTAGTTAATTAACAATTTTTTGTAGCATGAACATTAACATTGCAAGTGCGATAATTGTTAAACTATTGATCTGAGGATTTTTTTTCTTTCGAGGAGCTATTTTTCAAAGGTCTTGGAATAGATTTGCGTAGGAAAATTTGAAGTATTGTTAATTTTCGTTTTGTTATTAACAATTTAATGAAGGGAAAAATTATAAGCTTCAATTATTTTTTCAAAAGAAAATTTTGAATTATCTCATTAACAACGCATTGGTTTTTAACAATTTTTTAAACAATAGGAGATAATAATTACTAAAAATCATTTTTGAGTAGTTTCTGATTATAACGAAACGGATCAATAGTAATATTATAAATTGATACTTTATAATTTTTCACTTAACTAAATTGTTCATAACAAAATAAAAATTAATAATTTTTAAAATTTTCCAACATGAATCTATTCAAAGACCTTTGAAGAATAGCTCCACGAAAGGAAAAAAATATCAGATTAATAGTTTAACTTTAACAATTATCGTACTTGCAATGTTAATGTTCGCGCTACAAACATTGTTAATTAACTAATGGATAACTAATTGAAAAATCGTGATAAACATTTTGTACCACGGATTATGGTTCATTGAACTATCCTGCATGAGTCTGAATTTTTTCAACTTTTTATTTTCATATTTAATAACTTTGAATAATATTTATTCATCAAAGGTACGAAGGGGACGAGGCTTGCGTAAGCCGGAGTACTCGTTTTCGGGCGTATTTTCAACCCTCTAGGAACATTATAAATATTGTTCCTACAGTTCCGGTAGTTGGGACTTTTTTTTAGGAAATATCATCTTCTATTTGAATCTTTTTTCTAATTTGAATTATCTCGAATAGTTTTTGAGATATTGGCGAAAATCTAAACCTCCTTCTTTTGTTTCACTTAATTGTATATAACTATTGCAATTTTTGCGAGCGGCCTTGGAATTTTATCCAAAACTATCTGCTTGCCATTCCGAGTCGAATGGCAAATTACCGGAGAATACGCAAAAATCTGGACCTAAGCAATTGTTGACCTAAGCAATTGTTGACCTAAGCAATTGTTGACTAGACTAGACTATAATATACCCATCTGAAATGTTGTTATATCTCAAAATAAATAATCCGATCCAATGTAAACTTAAATACTTATAGAACTTCAACGCAATATTTTGAGGAATTTCATGATGATCTTATCAGTAGAAAATAAATAGAAACATGTTTAAGAAAAATTTTTCACCAATTACTTTATAGTTCAGATATTATTCGTCAGTTTCCGCACAAATCTTTAAGCCGAATTTTATTTTCCCAATATTTTCAAAAATACAGATCTTATCAAATTGAAATTAAGAAGTTGAAAAAAGACGACTTTAGTACAAATAGATCACACGCTTGGATTGAAGTTCACCTTTATAATATAGCATACAGGGTGCCCCGTCACTACGTCACTCTTTCTCAGGTGTAAATCATATACAGGGTGTCCCAAAAATACCACGCGAAAGTGACACTGGAGATAGATTGGCATTAGGTCTATCAGATAGCATCAACATGACCTCAGTAAAAGTCCGCTGGTTTTCGAGATATCACCACTTTTGTGTATTTTTTAAAGATCTCCAGTTTTCGGTCTTTTATCGCCTAGCATTGCTAGAAATTACTTCAAACTCATGTTTTTTTTACCTAGGCTATCCTGAATAGTTGCTTTAAACAATGAAGTAATAACTTCACCGACAACTAGAACAAAATCCTTCAAAAAATGTCTAACTTGTTGTATTTTATGCCGAAGTTAAAACGTTAACTTAAGTTTGACTGACTTCTGTGAAAAAAAATTATATCAGACTGAATTGACAAATAATCGCAAAAACTGGTCCATTTCATGCCCTTTTCAAAATGATACAACACTACCAATTTTTTTTGATTTGAACCAGAATTACTACTTATTAAAAAAACCAACACCCTTATCGGCTATCTCGCTCCCACATTCATTGTTTTGTAACATGGAAACCGGTCCGACTTTCACAGACTAGGGGTCTTCGAATAGTCTAGACCAGGGGTCACCAAATGGCGGTACGCGGTCCGGATGCGGATCGCGAACCTTTTTTTTGTGGACCATTTTTCCAGAAAACATGTATTCTTGATTAAAAAAATTCAGATAACTTTTCGTTTTATTTACTAATTATAGATATTGGATTTAGATTAACTGCTAGTCAAATTCTTATGCCATCATAATGCTATCAACGACCCGCGACAGATATACAGATTTTGTGAACGGACCTTCAATGAAACTAATTGGTGACCCCTGGGTTAGATACTAGAGAAAACTTTTTGGCGTTTGACGGATTTACTCATTTCCTAATATTTTCCGAACGGATAGAGATACAGAGGAAACAGATACATAAATCTAAACGTCCACCGACCAATCATCGGGGAAAATTTGGATATCGAGATGTGAAAATCATAGATTTCGGACGGGAAAGAAGAATTTTCCTTCGATTCCGGGTCAAAAATATTTCTAAGTGCCGACCCAAAAAATTTTTTTCATGGTATATCGATACGGAGCTCGTGTCTAGTTAAATCGAGGTCGCTGATCACGAATATGCAATTAGTTTGTCCCTATGTGGCTTACTTTGGGAAAATTTTCACTTAGAGTGAAAAAATGGACGAAAATAGGTCAATTTTGGAAGTTCACACCGCCCAAAAAAATCGGAGTAAGGTGTTGTTGATTTTTGCCCTCATATACGGATCCTTTATCTACTGAATAATCCAAACAGAAAATGTCCAGGCCGTACTATTCGGAAATTATGATTTTTTTTCCCAAGGGTCTGTTTTTCGGAAAATTCATTTCGCGGTATTTCCGCGGAAAATTCTCTAATGAAAAATCCGATCATATATTCGTAATCTACGGTCCCGAATTAGTAAATGACGTAATTTGCATCGAAATCGGAGACCGGTCGAATTTTGGCAATTTTTTAATACATTAGCCTTAAAAAAATCCCATTTTTCGAGAAAAATTTTTTGACGCAAAACTATAAAACGGGTACTTATTCTTATAGATTCGGGGCCGTAGATTCCGAATCTACCATCAGATATTTATTACAAAAATTTTCCGAGGAAATATCGCGGAAAGAATTTTCCGAAAAATAGACCCTCGGGAAAAAAAATCATAATTTCCGAAGCGTACGACCTGGACATTTATTGTTCGGATGATTCGATAGATAACGGATCCAAATATGACGTAAAAAATCAGCAACACCCTACTCCGATTTTTTTGGGCGGTGGAAAGTTCCAAAATTGACCTATTTTCGTCAATTTTTTCACTTTAAGTGAAAATTTTCCCAAAGTACGCCACTTAGGGAAAATATAATTACATATTCGTGATCAGCGACCTCGATTTAATTAGACACGAGCTCCGTATCGATATACCATGAAAAAAATTTTTTGGGTCGGCACTTAGAAATATTTTTGACCCGGAATCGAAGGAAAATTCTTCTTTCCCGTCCGAAATCTATGATTTGACATCTCGATATCCTAATGATTTCCCCGATGATTGGTCGGTGGACGACGTTTAGATTTATGTATCTATTTTTTCTGTATCTTTATCCGTTCGGAAAATATTAGGTAATGAGCGAATCCGTCAAACGACAAAAAGTTTTCTCTAGTATCCAACACATACAAAAATCTACAATGTTCCGATTAGGTCGACGCGGCTTCGGTTATTCACT
Source organism: Halyzia sedecimguttata (assembly GCA_937662695.2). NCBI lineage: Eukaryota > Metazoa > Arthropoda > Insecta > Coleoptera > Coccinellidae > Halyzia > Halyzia sedecimguttata. The sequence continues at coordinate 97,448,138 of OW569413.2, read as the reverse complement.
AAATCGGGTACGCAGATCACGAATCTGTAATTAGATTTTCCGTATCTCGATTAGTTTCGGAGCAATGACGAAGAAAGTCGCAATTTCTGGCTCTACCTCCGGAAAATGGACTAATCAGTCGGATTTTTCGGCATATTACCAAAATTAATCGAGATACGGAAAAACTAATTGCAGATTCGGAATCTACGCCCTCGATTTAGAGAATAGCCAAAGCCGTGGCGATCTAATCGGAAAATTCTAGATTTTTGTATGGGTTAGAATCTAGACAAAGGACTCACAGCTCTGGCAATGTGTTAGTTGTTGTATGCATTTTATCAATATTTCACAGGAAATAGGTCATAAATACTTCTACAAGGGTTGAAGTATTACAAGATATTTTACTTGCAATTATCTTTCCGTGGAAAATATTAATTTCAAGGGTGAGACCACCCATGCAAAAATAAACCAGTTAACCCAAAACATTTAAGTTTTACAAGCGAGCTGCTTTGTTTAGAAATACAAATGAGCGCTTCCCAACATGTGAAGTCATGGGACGCAACAGTGGTGATATCTCGAAAACCAGCGGACTTTTACTGAGGTCATGTTGATGCTATCTGATAGACCTAATGCCAATCTATCTCCAGTGTCACTTTCGCGTGGTATTTTTGGGACACCCTGTATATAAAAATCAATGAAAATCATTAAAATTGGTTAAAGCCCTGTGGACAGGAGCTTTTTGGCGCTCTTGTTCAAACAGACAAATTATATCTCAGGTTTCTCAGAGTTGAGAATTATATCAATGTATTCTTATGATAGAACTGCATCATAAAGGATCATAAGCATCATAAAGGAAAAAAGAATAATTATAGCTTTCTGTGAAAAATAGAAGCACGATTCATTATTGAAATTTCGAAAAATCATATCTCCGAAAGTATTAGCTTGTTGGAGTTGAAAATGATATCGATGGATTTTTATGGTAAAACTGCATCTTAAGAAAAAATTTATTTCCGTTGCTCCGAAACCATCTGGCCTATGTTGCCCAATAGCAAAATCAACCGAGATATTTATCTCCCTAACCTACTCTGAAAATTTCAACTGCCTAGCTCATCATCCGTTCGGGCGATATTGTGGAAACAAAGTTTAAAAATTTTCAATTTTTTTTTTACACTTTACGGTAACCCGATCAATACAAAACTTCACAAGGTTCTAGAGGTCATGATTCTACAATTTGATGATAAATTTCAGATAGATCGAGTGATCGGTTTCGGATATATCCATAAAAAATGTTTTTACTAAAAACGGCCATAACTCCGAAAGCGCTTGATGGATTTCGCCCGTTAACGAACTCGTTTGAGATATTTGCGCTCCAAACCTACCCTGCAAATTTCAATCCTTTAACTCCTTTCTTTCGAGAGTTATCGTAATAACGGACGGACGTCAGGCCGGCCGACTGGACAGAATCGATTTCGACCACGGATTCATTTGATACCATTTTCAGCCAAAAATTCGGAAATCACAGACATTTGGGCAAATTGATAAGCACTCTGTTCCGAGGAACAAGAGCGCAAAAAATACATTATTGAATACAATATGTGTTTCTGTGTTCAACAGATTCAAGAGCAGGGGTGGATTATTACATTATAAATTTTTTATACGCTTATAACATTTTACCTCAGCCGAATCTGAAAAAAATTGGTTCAAGCCCTGTGGACAGGAGCTATTGGGCGCATGTTCATCTTCCTTGTGGCCCGTACTGACCAGTAAAGAAAAAAAGCAGTATCATGTTGAATACCTTAATATTATTCTGGAACACAAATTTTCCATTACAATAATCTTCATCTAGCTTCTATTTAGTATCAATTCCTGTAGAACGTGATCATAATAAGTGTTTTCCATATAATAAAATGTGTTTGAACTTGGTATGTAGGAAATCTGATATCAATTATTGGAATTAATTGATTTGACAAGCATCCGTCAAATGAGGTAAATAGATTTTTGTGACGATTTTCTGTGACCATAGAACGTCAAAACACGCTGGAATGTGAATTTTAAGCAATATCTTCTGGAATTGAGATCGTATCGAACTGAAATTTTGCACACTCGTGTAGAATGCTTGATTTAACGTCGGTACAAATTTTTGGGCGCATGTTCTAGGGGAACATCGTCCTATCATTTCGTCCAAATGTCTGTAATTTTCGAATTTCGAGCTGAAAATTGGCTAATAGACTAATTCGGACTCCCTGATCACGAATCCGGTGTCAGAATTTTGGGTGCCGTATGGCCGGCCGGCCGGCCGGCCGTAGGCACGATAACAGGAGCACCGAAGGTCCTATCGACTTCAAACTTTCAGGGTAGGCTTCTGATCAAAATGCGACGGTAAGTTCGTTAACGGGCAAACCTTTTGATCAGAAGCCTACCCTGAAAGTTTGAAGTCGATAGGACCTTCGGTGCTCCTGTTATCGTGCCTACGGCCGGAAGTACGGCCGGCCTGCCGGCCGGCCGGCCATACGGCACCCAAAATTCTGACACCGGATTCGTGATCAGGGAGTCCGAATTAGTCTATTAGCCAATTTTCAGCTCGAAATTCGAAAATTACAGACATTTGGACGAAATGATAGGACGATGTTCCCCTAGAACATGCGCCCAAAAATTGTAAATAAAAATGTGTTTCAATTAACCAGAGGAATCTATGTTTAAAATTAATGTACAACCTGTATATGGGGATACAGAATTATTGAAGATGCAAGAATTTTATAATGGCACATATTTTGAAAATTGTTTGTGGCATATTCAAATTCTACGAATATGAACTGGAAAGAACATAATACTAGTAATACCTCGAAATTCTTAAATAATTAATTTCCAAACATTGATCGACCATTTTCAAAGAAGTTGATTCAAATTGAATCGTCACTACATAATGAAATAAATTGATTCAAGCACTGACGTGAAGTCAGGAGCTTTTGCGCGTATGTTCTATTGTCCATTCTCCTGTATTGGACACCCTTTATCGAATTTACCATGGTAAATCAGTGGTCAGTGGTTGAACCAATTTTTTTTTTCGAAATTTTTTTGAATTTTCTAGGGGTACGGTTCTTACAAAATTTTTTTTTCCTCATTTTTTTCAAATTTTCGAAGGGTACGGTTGTTAAAAAATTCCAAACACGTCTTTATTATTTATTTTTTGGAGTTATCGAGGAAATAATATTCCAGGTGGGTATACCTCGGAAACCGTTAAACCGATTATGCCCAAAAACGAACTTAACTCTCCCATTCGGATGCGCAACCTACCCTGAAAATTGCAAGTCTCTTGCTCCTTTTGTTCGAAAGTTATCGAGGCAACGGCCACCCATCTACTGAACTCACACAAAGCTGCTCGAATCTCCAACAATATTTAACCGATCGTGTTAAAACTTGAAACTTGGCAGTAGAGTTGAGTTCCAAAGGCCCTTGCAAAATTTCAGCAATTTTAGACAAATAGTTACTGATATATAGAATTTTTTTTTTAATATTCAATGATATCTTAAAAATTTTCTACAAATACTATCCTCACGAAATTTTGCAAGAATTCTCGCGTTGGCATTCTACAACTAATAACCATGTTTCAATTCAATCGAATTAGTATTTTTCGAGTTAATGAGGAGAAAAAAACAACCAAATTACAGATGGCTATAACTCTAAAACTGTTCGGCCGATTATGCTTATAAACAAACTCAAATGACGTGTTCAGATGCACATCCTAAACTGAAAACTTCAAGCCGCTATCTCTTTCCGTTCTCAAGTTATCGTGACATAAAAATATTTTTTAATCATTTTCTAGCCATACGATTCGCACAAAATTTCACGAACGTGCTTAGGTTTATATTCTACAACTACTCACCAAGTTTCAATTCGATCGGATTTATATTGGTTGAAAACAAAATTATTACTCAGAAACCATTGGGCCGATTATGCCCACTAACGAACTTGTCCGTCGTATTGGGATGCGCCACCTATACCCTGAAAATTTCAAGTCGCTAGCTCTTTCCGTTCTCAAGTTATCGTGGCAACGGCCGGACAGAATAAAATTTGACCAAATCGTTTGAGACCATTTTCGTCAAAAAATTCGAAAGTTACAGACATTTGGGCAAAATGAGAACGCGATGTTCCCCAGAACATACGCCAATAAGGCTCGTTTAGAATATAGCGAAAGCCTTCAGCTGAGATAATTCGTAACAAGATTTCGTCACAAAGAACGGCAATTTGAACATCCTCCGCCATTTCCAACAGCCCACAAGGCTCTAACTTATTCCAGGACAAATTTGAAAGGCACTTTCATCAATGGCTGTTCTCCATCGGCAAACAGGTGCTCCGCATTTTTGCCGCAGATTCCTTAATGCTCCTTCGACGTTTCGGTGAGGTGGCGGAAGGGGGCAGGGGGGGATCTGTGTGGAGATAAGAATCAACTTAGTCTCCTGCTCTTCGCCCGACAACTCCCAGTCAATAAGAAACGGTTGGGATTCACCCACCTCTTGCATAAAGTCATGAGTTCATCTCGTTTGATTGAAATCCTCCATCTATTTGAAAAACCCCACACCACGCCACGTTTTCATTGTTTTAGCGGTCTCATGCATACTTCATGCGACCCTTAGAATGTGAGCTTTCCACTCTTTCCCGCTCCCGTTCTGTTTGGACCGTATAATATAATGTACTTACTCTTACGTAATAGATTGGACGAGGTGAGTAATTGAATATTTTCTTTTTATTGGGTGGAAAAATACTACTTTTCTCTTATATAAACGGGCATAAATATGGATGAGGAAGAGAACACAACACCTGGTGCATCCTGGAGGAATGTGTGTGTGTTTTATGTGCTGAGGAATTAATTTGTTGGCAAAATTTCAGGAGAATATCTTCATTATGGCAAAATCTTCGAACGCTCATGAATCTACTTCACACACAGGAAAAACAAATTGGTTCAAGCACTGACGTGAAGTCAGCAGCTTTTGCGCGTATGTTCTATTGTCCATTCTTTTGTATTGGACACCCTTAATCGAATTTACCCTGGTAAATTATGTTGTCCATTCTCCTGTATTGGACACTTAATTCGAATTTACCATGGTGATTTACGCATGTCTGTCGTCCACTACATGAGAATGGACAATAGAACATGCGCGCAAAAGTTCCTGACTTTTTTAACATTCTAGGGGTACGGTTCTCACAACATTTTACAGACGTCTTTAGGTCGACATTCTACAACTAAGTAATCATTAAAGGATACTGTGGGAGGTATACTCATTATTAAAAGGTTTCTTCCTGGGTTTTCTCTCCCAAACTCTGAAAAATATCTATAAAATAAAAATTAATTATTTTGTGATTTGCTTCTGCCTGAGAAACACAAGATATTTGTCAGAAGCAATCAATCAACCGAACAATGTTGCCTAACAAACAACAATGAAACAAAATCAACGAAGAAACAACTATATCGTAACGTTTCGGAGTCTATATCAGAATCCTTCATCAGACACTTAACGAAAATCTTCAGAATTATTTTGTTGATAGTTATTCTAAAATTCGAGAATGTTACATTTCAGAATAATTCATTAATAATTAATTTACAATTAATTGTCACATTTCAGAATAACTATCAACAAAATAATTCTGAAGATTTTTGTTAAGTATCTGACGAAGGAGTATGATATAGACTCCAAAACGTTACGATATTGTTGTTTCTTCGTTGATATTGTTTCGTTGTTATTTGATAGGCAACATTGTTCGATTGATTGATTGCTTCTGACAAATATCTTGTGTTTCTTATAAGAAACACAAGATCTGCCTATAGGCAGAAGCAAATCACAAAATAATCAATTTTTATTTTATAGATATTTTTCAGAGTTTGGGAGAGAAAAACCAGAAAGAAACCTTTTAATAATTCTACAACTAGTTACCAAGTTTCAATTCGAGTCTATATTTTTTGATCTATCAAGGAAATAATATTCCAGGTGGGTATAACTCCGAAACCGTTGGGCTGATTATGCCTAAAAACGAACTTAGCTCTTCCATTCGGATGCGCAACCTACCCTGAATATTGCAAGTCCCTATCTCCTTTCGTTCGAAAGTTATCGAGGCAACGGTCATCCACCCAGCTACTGTACTCGCACAAGGCTCCTCGGATCTCAAAAATAGATCCGATCGTGTTCAAACTTGGAACTTGGCAGTAGAGTTTGGTTCCGAAGTATCTAGCAAAATTTCCGCGATGTCGGACGAATAGTTTCCGTTATATAGAATTTTTTTCAATGATTTTTTTAACATTTTTGTGTCGGCATTTTACAACTAATTACCACATTTGAATTGGATCAGTCTCGTATTTTTCGAGTTATTGAGGAAATAACAACCAAATTTCAGATGGGTATAACTCCAAAACCGTTATACCTACTAACTCAAATGTCGCATTCAAATGCACAACCGAACCTAAAAATTCCAATTCGCTATCTCTTTCCGTTCTCAGGTTATCGTGACACAAATAATATTTTTTAATAATTCTTTTTCAATTTTCTAGACAACAACATTCCACAAGTGTCTTTAAGTTTGTATTCTACAACTACTCACCAAGTTTCAATTCGATCGGATTTGTATTGATTGAAAACAAATTTATTAGTCGGAAACCATTAGGCCTATTCTCTTTCCGTTCACAAGTTATCGTGGCAACGGAGGGCCGGCCGAATATAATCAAATTTGTCCTCGAATTCTTCATCAGGGAGTCGAACCCAATCGTTTTAGACCATTTTCGACAAAATATTCGAAAATTGCAGACATTTGTTCAAAATGAACGCAATGTTCCCATACATTTAAGGATCTTTCGTGCCATGTTCCTTTGCCTATTCACGCCTCATTCGAATTGGTCCGAGCTGTAAAATGGTTTCTAGAAGTTATGTACGGAATATAAGCCTATTGTGACATATAGTTTCTGATATATAATTTTTTTTAAGGTTTATTGTTTTTCTAGTGATACCATATTCACAAAATTCCGCGAAAATTGTACTAGTAATTAGCGAGTTTTAATCGGATCGGATTTGTATATTTTGAGTTATAGGGTAAATTACTACAAAAGTTCAAATGGGTATAACTCCAAAACCGTTCGGTAGATTATGCCCAACAACGAACTTAACTTTCCCATTCGTATGCGCAACCTAACTCTGAACATTGCATGTCGCTCTCTCTTCCCGTTCGAAAGTTATCTTGCTGGTTTAGCGAGAGCCTTAATATCCTAATTCTACATCGAAAGTCAATATTATTCTCTACACAAAATTTGAGGCTGTGACAACGCCTAGAAAAAGCCATTTTCCCCAGGGAATCCCTAAATTGTGCCATGGGTTCAAAGAATATTTTATATTTCCTCTTTATATAATTAGTTAGGAAACCACTCACAATGACTAAACTTCGAGTTAGCGGAATAGTAAGTTAATGATGGGGCAGCCCTGTCCCTCACTAACTAAAGAAGTCTTACCACTGAGTAGGATAATAATGAAAGATTGCGATACCGTTGTTCATAAATCAACAAGTCCAAAGCGTTCCTGCCAATAGGGTCGATTAAAATCGAGCGAATGGTGGCATATGATTTCACGCTTCAAGTGTGCTTCAAGTGGTGGGGAAAGGTTGAATTCCTTCTTTTGTCTCATAGGTGGCGTGGGCGTTTATGTATAACAGCCCAGACCGGCTGTGAGAGGCTTAACACGGTTCAGTTTAGTTGAATGTGTTGGGAAGCTACAGAGTAATGATGAAGGCCAAGAAGCCAGAAACGCGTCTGCTCTTGCTTCTCGGCAAATCAGTTAAGTCCCCTGGGGTTTATTTGACTTGTGAAATAAAGGGTTTTCCAATAAAAGGTGTTATTTTGAATAGCCCGCTATTTCGGTAGATGAAACTTTTGAAGCTGTCATTTTTTGACATATGACAAGTAGAAACTACGCCATTAATAAAAATGGAACGATACACGCTTCAAGAACGCATTGAAATTATTAAAATTCACTATAAAAATGATGAAAATTTGGCAGAGACGGTTCGTAAAACTCGAACATTTTTGGGTCGTCGTGAAGCACCTTGTCGGACCGCAATAAAGAAATTGGTGTAAAAATTCGAGCTGTTGGGACAAGTTAGTTATGTGAAGAATAAAACCCGTGCACGTCGCTCAAGAACAGCCGAGAATTTTGCTGCTGAAGCCGAAAGTGTTGAAGAAAACCCAAGTTTGTCCATTCCTCGTCGTTTTTAGGAATTAGACATTCCACAAACGTCATTACACCATATTTTGCATAAAGATTTGGGTCTTAAGGCTTATAAAGTTCAGTTAACACAAGAACTGAAGCCGGCCGATCATTAACAACGTCGTGTCTTTGCTGATTGGGTCGTTGAAATGCATGAAAATGATCCGGAATTCCATCGAAAAACCATCTTGAGTGATTAGGCCCATTTCCACCTCGGTGGCTTCGTCAACAAGCAAAATTCTGGGGCTCGGAAAACCCAAGAGTTATTGTTGAAAAGCCTCCCTATCCTCAACGTGTGACTGTTTGGTGCAGTTTATGGTCCGGCGGAGTCATTGGACCTTACTTTTTCGAAAATGAGGCTGGAGCAACAGTTACGGTGAATGGATTGCGCTATCGAGAGATGATTAATGATTTTTTATGGCCGGAATTGGATGGTATTGATCTGGACAACGTCTACTTTCAACAAGACGGCGCTACGTGCCACACAAGCAACGAAACCATTGATCTTTTGCGGAAAAAGTTTCCGGACCGTGTTATCTCTCGAAGAGGTGATCACAATTGGCCACCGAGATCTTGTGATGTAACACCTTGCGACTTCTTCCTTTGGGGCCACGTGAAAGAGAAGGTCTACGCCAATAGCCCAGCGTCGATTCAAGACCTCAAAGATGGAATTCGTGAGGCTATCGAGGACATAGGGCAGCCACTTTGCGATTTGGTTATGGAAAATTTCATTAAAAGGATACGGTCCTGTAAGCGTGGTCGTGGTGGTCATTTGCCTGATGTTATTTTCCACTATTAACGGCATAGCGTCTTCTTTATAATGAAATAAACATCCGATCATTTATATTGAAAAATGGCATTTTTCTTTGAATATCAAAATAACAACTCTTATTGGAAAACCCTTTATATGCATAAGTTTATTAATTATACGAAGCCATAATGAGGACCCTATTCGCAGGAACGCTCTGGACTTCTTGATTTACTGAGTAGGAGTAAGCTCAGGGCGGTAACTGCCCTACTAACCGGACACTATACGGTATCGGTATCGGTCTAACAGAAACAAAGAAATAAACAAACTCATAATGAACCGCCAGTTTGTTTTCCCCCATATTTCCTACCTCTAAGGTCACGTCCGCACAGACTGTCCTACTAACCGGACACTATACCCTGAGAAAGCACCTGAACAACATGGGGATTCCCCGAGAGAACCCTGTTTGTAGGAAATGTGGGGAGGCAGATGAAACTGCATCACATGTCATATTTGACTGTCCAACCCATACAGAATGAAGACTTCATTATGGGGCCGACGACCCTGAGTGCCAGAAACCATGCGAGGACCCTAGTCAAGGGCCTAATCCTACTTGCTAGGAAAATGGACCTTATGTAGGTAATACACCGACAATGCAGTGGGGATGTTACATGAGACCCATAATGTCAGCGATGCAGAACTTAGCTTGGTTAAGTAAACCTGAGCTGCAGGGGAGTTGAGGGTGATCAACCATAAGAACCTGTCAGCTAATAGGAAACCGATCTAGGTGCAATAAGCCTCTCTGGTTCGCAGCACGGGCTACTCGCTCAATCGGTATCGGTCTAACAGAAACAAAGAAATAAACAAACTCATAATGAACCGCCAGTTTGTTTTCCCCCATATTTCCTACCTCTAAAACAAACTGAATTTTCGAACAATAGCAACTCAATAAATACAGGTTCAAAGATTGAAAAGGTTCGACATACTGCAATCTCACCTCGCATTGTTAATAGAGCCATTTTGACGTATTATAAGGATCTTATTACTGGCGTCTTTTTTCTTCCCTGTCCGAAGGTCTACTCTATAACTAGTGAAATGTCAGCACCAGAATACTCCAATATAAATCAGGGCATAATAATGTTGCCATATCCAGAATTCCCCCTCGAATAAATCACAGACTGATTAAGTCAAGTGTTTTAGGAAGTTAGATAGGAGAAAGCGTATTCACCACTCGAAATGGCATAAGACTGTGTTACGGATTCTTTTTCAAGGAAAATTTATTAACTAGAAGCATATTTGACGTCTATGATGAATGTGTGTATAAATTTATCTTAGTGACGAAAAACTGAGGATGCGGCTAGGGATTCGGTTAGTTCCTATAGATATGCTATTCCTCTGCCTTATCGTACTGTATGTCCAAGAACTAGCTATCCTATCACACATTAACTGTTTGACAAAATTTATACCGGGTGGCCCACCACAGAGGTGGAGCTCGTTTTGAGGGAGTAAATGGAGATATTTTGAGAATATTTTTTTTTAATGTATATAGGGTGTTCGAAAGCATAATTTAAAATTATTTTCATATATACAGGCTGCTCGAAAACAAAGATATAGACCAAAGTTTTGAGCTATTGAATAAACAATATTTCAGAGCTGAACTCAACCGTCGCATTCGGAGGCGCAAGCCTACCCTGAAAATTGCAAATCACTACCTCTTTTCGTACGAAAGTTATCGTGGCTACCGCCAGCCGGACAGACTCGAATTTGGCATTGAATTCTTATTTAGTCCGTCGAACCTTATCGTTTGAGACCAATTTCGGCAGAAAAATCGAAAATTACAGACATTTGGGCAAAATAATAGCACGCTGTTCCCTAGAACATGCACGCAACTAATTGTAGATTTAAATAAAGATGTTTTTGCCTTGAAATATTCCAGAAACACCGTTTCCATCAAGTCTGCTATTTGCCTGGAAACATAATACCTATTCTATGAAAAGATTCTATGATCATTCGAACCGATTTCAGTTTCAGCGTAATTTTTGTTAATCCGAATCTTCTGAAATTATATTTTGATTGATATACATTCCAATAAACTGATTTGCGATTACCCATATATGAGCTGAATATCATCTTTTCGATATTAAATGTGCCATTTGACTGGAAAATGATGTAGAGAAACTACATTTGGTTTGTTCCATCACAGATTACACACACGTTTAATCTGTGGTTCCATCAACCAGTTTGGAGCAGCTCGGAGTATCACACTCATGCGCATTGCGGACTTGGAGCTCGAAGTCGGGTTCCTACAAGATTTTGGAGTACACAACTTCGTGTTCCAACAACCGCCAGAGCTAGCTGGAGCGTCTCTCGGGTTTGCTCCAAGCTTCTCCTTCTGATGGGTTAGCGTTAGAGCTTAGAGCTCGATAGGGAGTACCAAACCCGCGCATGCGTACTTACAATTCATCTATAAACTGCTTGAACTTCTTGTCACAACAAACAAACTAACCTTGCTTCGCTACTTTTGAATTTCGATTTATCCGCAGTATTTGTTTTGTCAGTGTGTCGATTTAGTTGTATAATTGTATTTGAAATGGATTCACAAGCGTGGATTGATGCATTCCTGAGCAATTCAGATGTGAATCATTTACCAAAAACAAAAAATTAAAAATTATTAAAAAATATTATTTATGTCACGATAACCTGAGAACGGAAAGAGTAAGCGACTTTCAATTTTCAGGGTAGATTGAGCATCCAAATACAACATTTGACTTCGTTAATATGCATAATCAGCCAAACAGTTCTGGAGTTATACCTATCTGAAATTTTGTTTTTATTTCCTCCTTAACTCAAAAAATATGAAACCAATCCGATTCAAACATGGGAATTAGTTGTACAATGCCGACGCGCAACTTTTTACGAAATTAAGTGAGGATCATATCACTAGAAACTTTTAAAGAAATCATTGAAAATCTTTGAAAAATATTCTATATCTCAGAAAATATACGTCAGATATCGCTGAAAATAGCAGACATTTGGGTAAAGCCTGAAAGACTAGTTTAATATACCTAAACCTAGATAACAACTTCTTGCCATCTATTTATTTGATTTGATTGTACCTTTTCTGTGAGGATTTTTCATTGTGACAGGCAATCAGGGACGGGTCGAAGCCAAAATTTTGGGGGAGGAAAAAACATTGAAAATTTTCCAACTGTGCATGAAGGATTGCATAAAAGGTGACCAGAGGGGGGAGGGGGGTTGTTCCAACTGCTTTGAAAATTTGCCAACTCCGTTCAACATTGGGAAGATCCCTACCCCCCTTAGGCCAATCCCTGGTAATGCGTAATTCTTATTCCGTCCATAAAACTGCTCTGCTCATTTGCAAGAAACTCAGAATCGCAAACATCAAAACTTGTTTTCTGAAATTCAAACTTATCTACTTATATTACCTATTAAACGAAAGGATCAAACTGCGTACTCACATATTTACGTTGCTAAATTCATTAGAAAGCTTTTTAAAATACCGCTCGATAGTGAGAGACAGCTCAAATTGGTACCAGATGGTTTGTTTGATAACATACTCCAGTCGCCGAAACTGAAACTTCTAGAGAGATGCCCGCTTTGGGATACCTCTATATTATGATACCTATTATTTTGCCGGCTACGCACATATTGTATCGAAAACTACTGATACTGAATATTTAATTTACAGCAACAGGAATTTGTACAAGGGTACATGGTGTTATTCCATGTTATCACGTTCCTATTATCTGCCTGCTTTGCATTTATCCGGTCAGGCGGTCAAATTTCTTCACATTTTATAACAATTTTTTCGGAAATATTCAAACTCCATTGAAATTTTTCCAACTGCATCGAAATTCGTTCCAAACATTATAATTACCTGAAGAATTCTCGTACAAATCATTGACGAGACATGGCAGTTGATCTCCCTCAAACTCGAAATATAATGGGCTCTCAAAAACTATTGACAATTCGCCTTTACAAGGAAATGATCACACCTATCATACCTCTGAGGAACGCCGAAGCCACCGCGACTGGGCTTAGATATCCCAAATTTCATATATGGTAGTTACCATAGACTAACTGGCGGAAATTTCAGACTTTCCTAAAATATGTGTTTTCTGCCGGCCACTGATGGTTCTTAGACTATTACTCAGCTTCAAAGAGATGTATACATGAATACCTAGATGCCTAGAATACATCACTTCACTTACCCATGTTCAACGGTATTATGGTTCGATAAAAGGTAAGTGAAAAATAAATATCTAATTCTCTATTTCTCGATCGGATATAACACAAATTACTCCGTGCATAACAGAATGGGTCTTAATACAATTAAACCAAAAGCAGGTGAGAGATCCTACTAAGCCATGCAAATGTAAATTTCGACAAAAGCGAAGCCCGAAAATGCGCTGCCTGGATTAGGTCCCCAAGAACTCGGATTTCCCGGCACCTTATCCCGAATAATAAATGAACATGGAAGCAAATAACGAATTGCAAAAGTTAGAAAAGATATAAAGAGAATTTCCAATCAGAAAAGTTCATACGAGTTTAGAATATGTTTTAAGAAAGAATTTATCCATGGATATAACATTTCTGTCGTAAAGGCCTGTTCAGACAGAGAGTCATAGTTCCTAGTGACACGTGACAACACGCACAGCGAAAATCTTCATGTGAAGGGACTTTTGAAACGTTACCTATGTCTTATTTTTGCGCGTATGTTCCAGAGAACGGGCAAATTGATAAGCACTCTGTTTCGAGGAACAAGAGCGCCAAAACTGAAAATGAGCAATTTCTGCTACGGGAATCAATCCCGGTACCTACTTTCAGGCTATGAGCCCGACGATCCAACGTCTGAACGGCGTGTACAGATTTTCGGTGAAAGGTGAATCTGAACGAATTTTATTACTTACCTTCGACTCTTTTTTCCGCTTTCTAATTTCGGAAAATATCATCATATTTAGATTATTCGACAATTTTCAACCCTCATCTATACTTTTTGCCAGGTTTCGCGTTACTTTCGGGAATTTTTAAAAAATACTTGAAAAGATTATCCAAAAGTTGCCAGTATAGCATTAGCGATAACTTCAACCGTCCCCTCTCCTCCCCAAAACCTCAAAATCCCCTCTCTTTCCACCATTTTCCCTCGAGACGTCCCCCGCAATTACACAAATATTATTAAATGGTTTCTTTCTGGGGTTTCTCCCAAACTCTGAAAAATATCTATTAAATAAAAATTACTTATTTTGCAGAATTGTTTCTGCGTAAGAAACACAAGATATTTGCCAGTATCCTTTAATGATTATTTACACAAATATTCCCCTAGTAACCCACTAAACATAAAAACATAACTTAAACGTAAATGTTATGTCACATTGTGACCTTGTGATGTTATGTAGAGATGCTTGATATCACAGATACGTAGCTTACATAGCATTTTGTGCCTTTTTTTGGCGCTCTAGTTCCTCGGAACAGAGTGCATATCAATTTGCCCAAATGTCTGTAATTTTCGAATTTTTTGCTGAAAATGGTCTCAAACGATTTGGTTCGACTCACTGATCAAGAATCCGAGGTCGAAATCGATTCTGTCGGCCGGCCGTAGGCACGATAACTCTCGAACGAAAGGAGTTAGAGGATTGAAATTTGCAAGGTGGGTTTGGAGCGTAAATGTATCGGAGAAGTTCGTTAATGGGCGAAATCCATAAAGCGGTTTCGGAGTTATGGACGATTTTAGTAAAAATATTTTTTATGAATATTTCCGAAACCGATCACTCGATCTATCTGAAATTTAGCATCAAATTGTAGAATCATGACCTTTAGACGCATGTGAAGTTTTGTAATGAACAGGTTACCGCAAAGTGTCAAAAAAATTTTTTTTTTTTTTCTAGAATAACTCTCGAACGGAATGAGCTAGGCAGTTGAAATTTCCAGAGTAGGTTAGGGAGATGAATATCTCGGTTAAGTTCGTTATTGGGCAAAATAGGCCAGATGGTTTCGGAGTAACGAAAAAAAAAATTTTTTTTACGTAACAAATTTCAAATTCAATTTTTATTAAAGATGCAGTTTCACCATAAAAATCCATTGATATAATTTTCAACTCCAACAAGCTAATACTTTCGGAGATATGATTTACCGAAATTTCAATAATGAATCGTACTTCTGTGTTTTCACAGAATGTTATAATTATTCTATCCAAGTTTTATTATATGGTCTGTGTTCATACTCATACATGTCATCCTGTTCTATCAGAGAGAGTCAAATTCATTTCAGCTATTTTAATTTGATTTCTTCCATGGTGCAGTTCTCATTCTCAGATTGCCCATTTAATCTTGATAAATAAACTATTATTTGAATTGAATTTCCTTTATGATGCAGTTCTATCATAAGAATACATAGATGTAAATCCCAACTCTGAGAAACCAATACTTTCGGAGATATAATTTGTCTGTTTGAACTAGAGCGCCAGAAAGCTCCTGTCCACAGGGCATGAACCAATTTTTAATATTACAATGCAACGTTATATGATAAATATTACATAAATGTATCATATTTTACGTAACTATTATATAACATTGTTACATATATTTAATGTTGCTTGAAATATTTATGCAACATTTGTATGATGTATCTAATTTTACATAACTAAATGTAAATTCGTTACATATATTCAATGTTACTCAAAACATTTATATAATGTTTGTTACCCTTTTTTTGCAAACAGAATAAACTATGAAAACATAACAAGCTTACGAACAAAGATCTTAAATTACTTTAAAAAAATTTCCTTTATTCACAAAATCTCTATATGTCAGCTCTCTTCTCCCTGAAGTCCACCATCATTCAAACGGCAAATAATATACAAGAATGGTTCTGGCAAGTCTGCATATTATTCAGAAATATTCAAGGCTGTTGAAATGTCCAATTGTGCCCAGCGTCCAAATCTGCCACACACTATCAATAATGTGAAATTTCCCAGACTTTTAAAAAATCGAATTTAAAGAAATCAAAGCCAATGGGCGAAAATTATTTTAGTTTTCAAAATAACACAACATTCTGAAAGATAAAACTTTATTGTCAGTCGTTAGTTAAAGCTAACACTATTATGACTAGTAATAATACAATAATATAAAATAAGAAACAACAATGAGACCACAACATATGATATAATCTATGGAAAAATGAAAAACTTAAAACGATCAACAATAATAGCAATTAGAATTCAAGAATCACATTGAAAAATCCGAATCTAGTATTCAATATAAATGGAAATTTTCTATTCAACTGATAACTGTAATATATTGCACATGGAGAATACTCAAATTCAATCGTTTTTTGGTACATGTTCCGTATGAAACTACGATGTATATAAAATATTTAAGGCACATTTCTAGGGCACTGTTTGATGTATTTACAACTCAAACACTCATATATAATATAATATAAATTTAACGACACACTTAATATTGATAAATTTTGCAAAAGAATAGAAGTTCAATAAATATGGCGTAAACAAAAACTATTTCAGACATTTTCTCTTTGATTTCTAATAATTCAGATGAGAAGTTTAGTACTCTATGAATCTGCTTCTGAATGATAGTATTTAACGAAATAATTTGGCATTATTGTGGCTTGTCAGGGATTATTGTTTTATAGATAAAATTTTAAACCACAGTATGATCAACATTTCCTTGTTTTTAAAACGACATGAAACCAAGAGCTTTATTTAAGCCAGGTTATTACAACATGTATTACCTGCATGCTCACCTAAAGTAAAAGCCAAATCCATTGAACTTAGAGAAATATGTATAAGGTTAATATTTATGGTCGTACCTTGATTAAGGTAGAAAAATAAGGTATGTCGAACCAATACAACTGTAGGAACCCTGAGGAAGGAAACAAATTGTTCTGAAAGCTCGGTTAATGAATAAAGAGTAAACTTTCACAATTGTATTGGTTCGACATCCCTTATTTTTCTACCTTATATACAGGGTGAGTCTTTGACCACTGCATTAATTTTAACCAAAGATTCCTCTCATCAAATGAAACACTTTTTTCATTTACCATTTTTCCAGATTCGGCTCAGGTAAAAAGTTACAAGCGTTTAAAGATTTCACAATGTGCTAATACACTCCCGCATATAAATTATTTATGACATTGTTGGCGGACGAGAATAAGGCATGGTAACGTGGTTTACAGCTTGATTCGGGATTCCAACGCTCAGACACGGATCCATAAAAGTAGTGAAATTTCTGGAGTTTTCCATTTTAAAATGTCAAAGCTACAAAATAAAAACTGATTTTTTTTCAAAATTTCAACAGCCTGTATCTTTTTACCTGAGCTGAATTTGGAAAAATGTTAAATGAAAAAAGTGTTTCATTTGATGAGAGGAATCTTTGGTTAAAATTAATGCAGTGGTCAAAGACTCACCCTGTGTATATATATAAGTTATGGCACATTCAAGCACTTAGAGATCACAATAAGTTGGTTAAAAAATACAAGACAAATATTTGGTTCACTACAATATGAAAACTTCTAGTATTTAGGTGAAGTAAACAACTACATTCAAAAATTATTGTATAATAGAACATCTATATGGGTCTACTTGTTCAATATTCGTAAATTTATAAACTTAACAAAAAAAAATCATTCTTATTACATAAACTGGCCAATCAAAATCATATAACTGTTCAAAATTACATCATTTCAGATTAATTCTGTAAGTTTATCTCCAAAATAAATAGTAATTCATTCAATCGAGATTAGACACTATAACTGAATGGAATAATTAACAAATATGTTGCCAAAAGAAAATGGCCGGTTATGATTAACAGGTTGAATTATTAGTTAAAAAGATTATATGTCTGAATATCCCCTGTTAAGAACTTTCAGACATTTTATTACAAATATTAGTTCTAAGGCACCCCAAATTGAAGTTATGTCCATTGGAACAACGATTAAGAGCCTGTTTTAATGATTTTAAACAGACCAGAATGCAGCATGGACCTTCCTCAATTGTTGTAGCGTTATTAATCTGAGATAAATCTAAATATTTTGATGTACTGTCCGATACGTCAACAACTGATTTGTCCATATCAGATGAACAACTGGTGGTACAGTTGGATTGGGAGTTACATCCAAAATTTTGGCATTTACAAATATCAGAATCAGCTGCCAAATTTTTCAGTTTATCTGTTTGCAATGAACTATTATGATTGTTCATCATACTATTATTATTATTTGTACTGTCTAACATTTCTTGAAAATTCAAAATATCAAATACCATATCATTCTGGGAAAGAGGATTTTCTAGTGTAGGAACTTCATTATTGGTTTGGAAGTTGAGGACATCTATCCAATTTGGCACCATTTCTTGATTAGACTCTAAAATTTCGGGTGTGTTTAGTTCTCCTGGCTCTTGGACAGACTCTGCAACTGCCTTAGCTATGTTTACACTATTGGTTTCTTCATCATTGAATACTATCCCTGAAAAATGTAATTCATTCATGCTAATTAATTTGATAATTGATGCAAAAATAAAAATAAATTGGTTTCATTTTCAATAGCATCAGTTTTGAACATTTTTGCTTAGTAATGCTTCATTTAGCGATCAGAAAAAATACAGTTCTTTAAGCTATTGTGCTGACTATTGCTAGAACACTACGCTAAAATGGTAGATTTCCTGAGCGTGTTCAGTGAATTACCTGAGTATACTCTATTCACTTTTATAAAGTCTCACGATTGGCCATGAAATTTTGACACATTTCACCGTGTATATTTTGAAAATGTTAGGTTATGCTCATTTTCCTATCAGGTAATTACGCAACGTTGTCCTCTCTATATAGAAGTCGTAGTAATTATGTATTTTTCACAATGTGAATTTTCTTGGGAAAAATAAAGAATTTGAGAAGATATTATATGAATTCAACAATTCCAAAGACCTGGCGACTGTTGAAGAAATTTTTTCCTCTGTTGTTACTATGGAAATATTTCACGTATATAAACTGGTAGGAATATTCAGTAATACCATTTTCTTGTACGGAAATCAAGAAACAATTGTTGAAATTTTAATGAAAACTCATGGATACAGTAGTCCGTTACTTTGTGATCATTCATTTGGAAAAAGAATAAAAGTATCTGAATAACCCGCAGGAAGACTTCTAAACGAACAGACGTACCTATGGAATTCCCCACTTTTCGAAATTCCCAAGAAATAAGCCTATAGAAGAAATTAAATACCCTGTTGCACAACTTGAAATACACCAGCTTCAAAATGTAGTAGTACTAAGGAACCCCAGTCACTGTTAAACCTTAATAAAATATAGTGAGATGATGGGAAACTAAGTAATTTCATTCGAGAGTTCAACATGTCCTAAGACAGAATGAAGTTTTCCTATTGCAGATTTCAATTCTGTATAGCACTACCTGATACTTTGTATCTGCTTCTTCAAAACTGCATTCGGCATTTTCAATTTCAAAGCGAAGAGTTCTTTATTATTCGAAGATAATGATATGTGATAATATCTTGTTTAAGATGGAACATTATGTTGATTGTTGAGAGTAGAAATTGGCAACGTCTCAGAGACATTGAAGATATTTCAGGAGTGCCAACCTGCCTCAGTTTTAGTTACCGAAACGGGATAGACCTAAATCATGGCCAACAGGGAGACTTTGTAAAAGTGATTGGAGTGTATATTGAGACATCAGTCTAATACAGAGGTTCCCAAACTGTGCGCCGCGGGTCCTAGCTAGTTTCTAACTATTAGGGCTCCGCTAGCTTAAAATGTTTGGGAACCCTATAGTTTTAAACATAAAACGGCCAGTTTACATTTTCGTCAACGGTTATTTAATATTCCACTAAGCAATGTAAATTTCAAGAAAGAAAGAAAAATGATTTTCCAAATTGCCGAAAGTAACGGCTATGGTCATCAGAAAATTGTCAACAAACATAAAGATAAAAATCTCTTCAGTAACATAACCCTTAGGAAGGAAATAAAATCTCCAGAATATTTTTAAAAAGAAGGCCTTTTTTTAAGAAATTTGATTTTGTAATAACCCCGGACCTAAAACCTGTGAAAATCAATTGGAATTATAAACACATAGGTCTCAACTTCATTAATTTTTAAAAAGGTTAATATAAAACTGGTTTTCAAAACTTCCACGAAAATTATACAACTTCTAGGTAACACATTTGTATAATACAAGTGCTACGTTGGCAATCAACCAGAAACATTCTCACACGGTATAAAGAGCATTTGGAACAACAACATCGTTAAATATGCTGTTGCAAATCACATTTTAACAACTCGCCAGTCAATTCCTGAAAATTCCGTCAAATTGTACTTGAGAACACTTGAGGGTATCGAAATGTATAAGAGAAAAGATATTTTACTCAATAATGATCTATCCCCTATGAACAACTCATTGTTCTCACTAATCGGTTTATGACTAAGGGTAACATATCACCCGATACTTGATTTGAAGTGTAGAAATTGATAGCATGCTTTAGTAACGCTTCTTCTCAGAAGATGGAAACATGTTTCAAACATGTCAGACCCATCCAAGGTTCCCCACTGTCCTGTGAATGTGTCAAATAGTGTAATTTATTATTTCTTCATTTACTAATTTGATTTAAGCCAACAGCCACTGAAATTCTGGTAATAAATCAATGATTCAGTTTTGAAGAAATGTTTATGTTTTCATATATATTGCAACGATATTGCACGTCTATGGAGAAATCAAGGGGACGATACGCCTCTGTTTTGATCATTTGCGTGAATTACAACGCGTCGTACACCAGCGCGAGGCTGCGCGTAAACCAGAGTTTTATGTTTCGTGGAAAGGCTGGATGGAACTCCTGGAAGATTTTGCTTCTTGCGTTCCGGAAGATTTCGGTGAAGCGTTTTGATTTTAAGTCAAACACATTCCTTGTTTTCTGTTGAATTAAGTAGTATGAGACTGTGTAGAGTAAAAAAGGGGTCGACCTATTGTAATTTTTCAATTGTACTATACATATTGTGTAAACCTGGGAGGGAGTTTTGTTGCCAAATCAAGCTAGCTCAACCTCCTACCCCTAGATAATTAGAAGTAGATTCTCATACTTGACAATCGTCTATAAGTGGACAATTGGCACGTTACAATATGACAATTTGTTTCAAATAAAACCTTTTTAGAATACGGACAATGAGAAAAGGGATATTACCATCGTCCCTAGCCACTATAATATATCAAAGTTTAAACAAACGCACAGTTGTTATCAACAGTCACTGGAGTTTTTTCTCAGTGGTGTTAGAGAAAGGTATTGTTGATTATACTTTATTCTCTGTAATTTATGTTTCACTAGGGATATTATACTACTGTGGGAATTTAGCTAAAATGTTGGTGAGGCTAGTCCACATTTACCCTACTTCAAAGTCGCCAGTGCAAGTAATAAGGTTTTTTGAAGTCCACAAACTTTTAAATCGGCCTCTGAAATACTACCAACAGATTGAGAACATCCTGTATAAAAAAATCCTGAAACTGACAAAGCGAAGCTGAATTACTGAGAAAACTGGAACTCACCCATTTGTCTCACAGCATTATCCAACATATCGACATCAAAATTATTAACCGAATTAACAGTTAGATTCACATCGTAAGTATCGATATCGGCCTTTTCAATTTCCATAATAATAGAGTTATCTTCAAGCTGCATTTCTGTATTATTTAGAGTTTCACCATCTTTTCCATTTTCTATATTTTCAGTGCCAATATTATATGAAAGCTGAGTGGGTATCGGTTCTGCAGTGTTCACCGTAGCATAATTTTTGAGAATGTTAGCAGTTTCATACTGATCGCTGAAGTCTGTCTCTATAACTGCTGCATATCTAGCTGGATTTATAGTTTCGGTGACAACAGGAGTTGGAACTTCGATGTTATTTGTGTTGAATAAATGAGAGAAGTCAATGGTTTGGTGAAGAGGTGATATATCTGAAAAAAATCCTAATGTACCAGCTGTTCTCAACATAAGTCGAAAAAATAGGAATTCATAGAATATTGATTAACAATCTGGTTCAACAACAATCAGAGATAAATGTGAAGTTTTTGAGCGATGTTCAGGTGAACAGAGTCTGTAATTTTCCAATTATTGGCCAAGGATGGTGTCAACCAATTAGTTTCGACTCACTGATCAAGAATCTGAGGTCACACTTAACTCTGTCTGATTACGCTCGAACGCAATGAGAAAAAAGTTAGAGTCCTCAAACTTACAGAAAGATGTGAAAAATACTTAAATCTTAACTTCAACTTGCATTTAAAAAAAAACAAAAATTGATTGAGGAGTTCCAATTCTAGCAAATTACATACCATTAGAAAGGTCACTAGGGATATTTTGGAACTCCTCAATCATTTTTTGTTTATTTTGTAATGCAAGTTGAAGTTAAGATTTAAGTAATTTTTACATCTTTCTGTAAGTTTGAGGACTCATAGCTTTTTTTCTATATAACATCTAAATAAAGCAATAATTTTATAAGAATCTTCCAACATCAAAGATTAAAAAGAAAAATATTGCGTTTTATCCTTTTATAATAAAAATTACACTTTAAAGTTAACAAAGTGGTGAAACTAGAAGAAAAACAATTTTTTTTTTTCATTATCCTGGGGACCAGGGCCAAATAAATTAGGGCTGAGTAAGTAGTAGATGACCCCACCTATCCACCATTTTCGTATGTTCAACGTTCTGCCAAACACCCTGTATATATTTTAAAAGGTAAAAAATGCCTACATCTTAAAATGAAACTGAATCCTTCATCTGTTTTTATCAAAGATGAACTTCTTGATCACATTTTAGTTGAAGTCAGGAATGTCTTTAACTAAATTTTGTTCGATGGTCAACATTGCGAGCGCCGTCAGTCTTTCTTCCGACATTGTATTCCTTAGAAACGTCTAGAACAATTTTAAAGTAGAGAAACATCTTTCAGTTTTTTCGGTTGTCAATGATATCGATATTAAAATAACCAAAACTTTAGATATTTCACAAAACGTTGAATCCAAACCATACGACACTATATTAAATTTGAAGTACTTAAGCAACCGGTCACGTTCTCGTCTTCTCGTGTTATTAATCGAATCTTCCGACTCATTATGACCATATAGTGCAAGATTGCATCTGCCACACAACTTCAGACTATCGATAATTTTTGACAGGACATAATGGTGTTTTGATACCATTTCGTCGTGGTTACGAATATTTTCGACATATGCACTACTTAAACCAGAAGTGATATTAGTTGTGGCCATAATGTCTGAAAGCTCACAATCTTGTTCATAGGTTTGGCAGATTTTTCGTGTGTTTTCATCTTTTAACCCATGTTTCAAATCACGTACACCTTCTTTTGTCCAGTTATCGTCTCCGACAAACAGTAAGCAAACAAAACAAAAAAACGCATGATTTTCTTCACATCCGCACAACCATAAAGTCTTTACGTAAACATTTGCGTCAAACTAAAGTTTAATTTAGTTAGATCACACACCTTCAGTGTCAGTTCTTAAATCCTCAATGCACCTACAATACCTATCTATTTAGCGTAACCATAAACAAGGTATACTACTACAACTACCTAGCTATTTATTCTTCTGGGCTTCTACTAATACGCCCGAATCATCAGTGAGAAGCGCGAGAGACAAACTGGTCTCCGAGTGAGGACGTTTGCTGTTTCCATGGTAACCGGCGATTTCACTTGGACGACCGAGAATCAGACCGGCATAGTGCGGTCGCTCATAGTATACTTTGTCTATGCCTACGCTTAACGCAAATGTAATTATTGTGGAATATAGATGGTCGCTGGGTAAAAATGTTTTAAACTTAATTGAATCCAGTTTGAAGAACACTAATATGAAACAAACAAATTAATTGTTTATGAATGTACGTCATTTTTCCAGGGAGGGCGGCGCCCGTTAGCTCCTGTGACACCAACGTCACCAACACTGGCAAGTTGTTGCAGTTTCTGCAAGTGTGTGTGGTGGTCTTATCAGTTTTCATCCGCCATGCTAAGGATGTGTAAGTGACAATGGGACATCATACTACTGTGTATAACCATATTACCAAATCATTTACAGACAACTATTTATGTGAACTAAATTAATAATTTTGTATATTGTATATCGTTTTAGGGGATAATGTTGCACTGCGACCTTAAGGTCTATTGTGCCTCCCATCAGAACTGTCGCTGTAAGCACCATCTACACCTCGCCTTCCAGTTCCAGAGTTCTGATGAACTCCAGTATCTGGGATGGCTTCAAGAGGCTACGTCTTCGCTCCTGCAGATTTCTTGTTGGTTTGAGATGGCGAGGCATTCCGTTATCAGGTGATCAGGAGTTTTATCCTCCTCCCAACAGAGTCTGCACTCGTCCGTTTCTGCTAGCCCTAATCTCATCATATGCATCCTAAGGCCGCAGGGCCCTGTGAGGAAACCAGTGAGGAGGTGCAGCATGTTCTTACTGAGGTCCAAGTATTTCTTGAATCTGACAGTATCAAAGGAATTTCCTGGAGTGATACATCCCAGAGAGAAATCTCTAGAAAATACTTCTTTCAGTTTCTTCTTTCATCCAAAATTCACTTTTATAGGTGTATCTACCAACCCCACAGTGGGGTTCCGGGCCAATAAAGGGTGTTTGTGCTCCTTTCTTGGCAAGTATTTTGGCCTCCTCATTTCCTGTGATTCCCCCATGACCAGGAACCCAGACCAAGGAGACCCTGTTGTTCTTGCCTACTTCATTGAGCTTTCTTCGGCACTCCTATATTAGCTTGGACTCAATAACATGGGAGCTCAGAGCTTTAATAGCAGTTTGACTGTCAGAGTGGATTGCTATATCACATATCTGATAGTTTCTTTCTAGGTTCATTTCCACTCATCTTTCTATTGCAAGTACTTCTGCCTGAAAGATGCTCGGATAGGAGCCTAGCGATAGTGAACATTTGGTGCCTGGTCCATATACTACAACGCCAGCTCCTGTAGTGGTTTTTAAACTGTCTGTGTACAATTTCATGGCATTTCTTTTAAGAACTTGGGTGGTGGATTGATTCCCTATCTCATTGTTTTTTCCTACCGACCATCGTAGTGAAGTTCTTTTCGATGCTTACTTTCTTGATCATTTCGTCACTAGGAAGGTTGGCTGATGATTTTAGTATTTGCTATAAAATAAAATTTTGGTGAATTTTTCCCTTCATTTCCAGAAGGTGCATTTCTCAAATAGTAAGTAAAGATTATTTGATTTTCTTTATACATACTATCCATAACAGAATCCAAGAATCTATACAATAAATGTGATGTTACAGTGAATTCTCCAAAAATTCTATGTTCAAACACATCGCCAACCTAACTAGCTGAATAGGTAGTCCACAAGGATTATTAAGTATTGAAATACAAACACACATGCACAATTTCACGACAATATTACCATACCTGATCCTACATGATCTACTGAATCGATATATTGCCAAGTAAATCCTTGATTTGTCAAATCGATATCACCACACTGCAAAGAACTAGTATTCACTTTTTGTACAGTATTATCTTCATTTTTTTCAGTATTAATTAATGCTCTCTTCAAAATTTTCGTTAAGTCTTTGGTAACATTATTTGCTGCATCTAAGGCTTTCTGGTGAGTTTTATGGTGTGACTTGAGACTGTGTGGGGTAGAAAAGGCTTTGGTGCAATTGTTCTCCTTACACATATAAGGACGTTCGCCACTGTGTATGCGTAAATGTGTTTTCAAATGGTGACTAGCAGTGAATGCTTTTCCACAAGATGTTTCCTTGCATCTAAAATTTATTGAAATGAAAATCAATCAGTATCATTGCAATTAGATATTAGGTAATCTAGAGCTCTACCTAGAAGATATTTATCGATATTGTAGGATAGAATCAACCGTCTAATTACCCTTATCCTACTCATAATAAAGAGTGAGCGTCAAAAGTATTGAATAATGAATTTTTTTCTGCCCTTTCGGAGACTCAAATAAAATTAATGGTAAATCAAATTTATTGTTATGTTCTTTGAGGTCCACAATTGAGTAAAATAATCGTTTACTTAGATACCATCATTGAGTTATGTAGTTTCCTAAAAAACCTCATTTAATATTTATGTGTATATTCTTAGACATGCCATGTAAATTATTGCTTGGTGGTAAATATACAGGGTGTCCCAGAAGTCGACGTCAAGCCGGAAGCGGGTGATATTACAAGACATGATAGTTGTCAGAAAAATAGTGAAAAAAAATTAGGTGATGTAAAATCGACAATATCTATACTTTGTAATGGTTATTCAATTACCGTTTCTACAAATCTCAATTTTTTGCCAATTTATTTTTGTTATATCATCCTGAATAATGCTCCTGTATATTATTGCCCAAAACTTTATGACTTTTGCCCCTTTTTGGAGCAAAATGTTACTTTTTGGCCCACTAATTATTCAAAGCTCATATTTTTCCAATTTCAACTGCCTGTACTTAAAAAAAAATGTAGTACGCTAGTTTGGCAAGTAACTGTAAAAGTTGGCTATAACAATTGTTAGCAATTCTACAAGTTTTTCGGCAAGAATTTTTTCTGCTGTGAAACCCATTTTCGAACCAATTTACCTAAAAACTTCAATTGATTCTTGTGTATCCAAGCCTTTAATTGAGGCCGTTACTGTAAGATTTCTGGTTGAATTAAAGAGAAAGCTAATAATTCTACAATGTGTCAGCGATGAAGATAATGACGCCAGATAAAAGTCGCTCTTCTACTGTTACCCGGTAGGCTGAATCTTTTTTTTATTTATTATTATTTTTTTTATCTCTGGCAGCTCAATAGGTCCAATTATTTTCCATTCAAACTTGCGGTCTACATGTTCATTTTAAACCGATGCTGTGATATACCTGCCCCCATTAAATGTGGATTTTCGACATGCCATTGATGTAGGTTGTGTAGATCCATGTAATCGTCATTACTGAATGTCGACTCATCGGACCATAAAACATTCTCCATGAATCGTGGATCCTCCCGGTGTCTTCGTATCATCATTTGACAAAATGCAACTCTGGGAGGTTAGCTCGGGGTTGTACAGTTTGTACCCTATGAATGTGATATGGGTGGAACCTGTTTTTTCTTTCAATATTCTGTGTGCAGTACTTTTAGATACCGTGGGCTTTTTTTTTAACTCTCTTCATCTGTTTCAAATAAATAACTCAAAGTAACCACCTTTATTGCACTAGAATCATTTAGAGTTAGAAGAAAAAAAAGTTTCGTAAATGGGTTTCTCTGCAGAAAAAATTGTCAGACGAAAAATTTGCAGAATAAGTAGCAAGTGTAATAGCATTTTGGAATCCTCATTAAATGCGCCAACTTTAAGAGTTACTTGCCGAACTAGCATAGTGCATTTTTTTTTCAGTACAGACAGTTGAAATTCGACGAAATATGAGCCAAAAAATTAAGTTTTGTAGAAACGCGAATTGTAAAACCATCACAAGGTGTAGATTTTGTCGATTTTCTTTAAATGTCTATAATTTTGTAATTACTTTATCTAATTTTTTGTTTATATTTTTCTGATAACTATTACGACTTGAACTATCATCTGCTTCCGGCTTGACGTAGAGTTCTGGAACATCCTGGGTATGGCCCAAAATTCGAAGAACAGATATTTGGGGGAAATGATAGCTCCCTGGTACAAGCGTGCAAAAATCAAATCCCAATTACAGATAATTTTTGAGAAATGAATAAGTTATTTATACTGAAGATCTTGATAAGAAGAAGTCATAGAAAATCTTCATTTGAAGATTGTTGATATACTTTGCAAGTCCTCTTAAATCAGCGTTTTCCAAACTGCTAAGCGATCGCTAGTGCAAAGGCAGGCACATCCAAATATGTATTCGTATTATTTTATTACTTAGAGGCATTAAAATTATATTATATATTATTATATACAGGGTGTTTCTGAATACGTGAAACAAACCATAAGGGGTGATTCTGTGATGAAAATTAAGGTGGGTATTTGGTATAAAATTTTCTGAAAAACGTCTGCCCTCCGAAGATTAACAAAAAAAATTATTTCTCTTTTTTATTTGCCCTGTATATTGAGCTAAAGACACGAAACTTGGTACATTTTGTAATTTTTTCAAACCTGAAATATGCTTAGAAGGGGTTAGATATTTTTTCTTACAACTTTGTTTTGGATAAAAATCTTCATTTTAAAAAAACATGGCTGGCAAGCCCAATTCATTTACAAACTTTTTTAGCTTTACAAGTTTTTTCGAAAACTTAAACATTTACGAGAAAAAGATGCAATGCATTTTAAAAAAGAACCAAGGTCGAATTTCCCTAACTTAATTTATTTGTTTATAGTTCGTATATTTTATAAGTTTTGCTTTATTTTCTTCATCACCCATTCTATTACCTTTCTTGAAGACTTTTAATATACAGGGAAAATAAAAAACAGAAACAATTTTTTTTGTTAATCTTCTGAGGGATATAACTTTTCCAGGGGGAGGATTTTCAAAAAATGATATACCAAATACCCACCTTTATTTTCATCGCAGAATCACCCCTTAAAGTTTGTCGCAATTATTCAGAAACACCCTGTATATTTAAGGGAAACGTAGTAGCCTACTGTCCTAAATGGTGTGTAAATTGTTCATCACTTACTTATATGGTTTCTCCCGAGTATGTGTTCTGATATGCTTTTTAAGATCGCTAAAAGTGGTAAAATATTTTGCACAACCTGTAGTTTCGCAATTAAAAGTCTGTCCATTATGTAGCCTTTCATGAGCACGTAATCTATACAGGGTGTTGAATGCCTTATCACAAACATCATAATTACATTTGAAGGGTTTGATTTTCGAATGAACCCTCAGATGAATTTTCAAACTATATGATGTAAGAAAGTTTTTTCCACATGTTTCTTCATTACATTTGAACTTGTATTCGCCTACAAGAAAATATCAACTAATTACTGAACTGCAGCTTCTTAAATACAAATTATATGAAAGTTGAACCTTCTATTTATACCATTATGTGCTTTTATGTGTGTCCTCAAATTGCCAACTGTGCTATATGTTCGGCCACAACTGTCAAACATACATTGATATCTGTTTTGTGCATTATCCTTGGATTTATCTGATAATACTGCTTCATTGTTTTGATATTCACCAGAGTCAGTGCTGATGGGAGGTTCTTTCAGTTCAATATATGAAAATAATTCATTTTCACTATTATATTTATATTCTGCAAAGCTGAAATAATATCAGTTCTAAGATGGAGGTTACACGGTCAATCTGGCATCAGTTCGGTCTGACATCAATGATGGATTCATGTCAGATTGACGGGAAACTGATTGTATACGCTTAGACTGATGGACTGTTGGCCAGATTGATGCCAGAATGATACCAGATTGACCGTGTAACCCCCATCTTACTATCATTCCAAATACAGAACAATATTAGTTTTACACAAAGATTTAATATTTCCTATTCAGAGTGTAATGATTTGATCCAATAACTACAGAATATTAGGCATTTTTTTCTTTCTTTCCATAACTCAAGATATAATAATCGTCGTAGGACATTGCAGTAATAAAATTGTACATAAATAATGCATATTATTCCAATTTTTAATTTGATATAAAAATCGAGTATTACGCTGCAACGATCCTCCGAGCTTATTTGTCCTATTAACTCGATAACTATAGCCGATACCGTGACGACTATATTTCCTAATGTCCCCCTATCAAAATGGTTTTTCTCAAAAACAGTTGTTGTTAATATTATTGGATATTGTATTTCTTCAAAATGATTTCTCATCAACTAACCTGTTCCTATCTGAAAAAGTATCATATTTACTGCTTGTCCTTATTTGGTTTCCTATGCATTCTTCAACTTTAAATTCCAATTGACCTTGCACATTCTGGGTGGAATTTGTTGCGTGATGATTTTCATTGTTTACAGTCCACGAGCTCATATTTATAAGGTGTTTTCACAATTATTTCCAGACTAAATCCCATTTTTCAAACGAAAAAAATCAGTGAATTAATAGATATTCTAAACTTAGATATTGCATTTGCATTTTTCCAGAAAATTGGAAATAACAAACTGAAATTAGTGATCTACGATATTTCATATCTACAGACAAAACTTCATTATTTAAAAAAGAGGTTAGGTTGTCCATGTTAAGCAAGTACGACATGGAACAAATTGTTACTTGTAGAAAAATAATGCCAATAGAATATCAGCATTATTGAGATATTTTCGATAAACAGCATAACCGAAAAATTAACATTGATGAAGCCATTAAAAATGATAATATGTCAATAAGTAGGTCCGGTGCAGCTCCAAATTTTCTGTTTCTGTGAGTAACCTAACATTTTAATGTGAAATTCTGAAATTCAATTTTTTTTCTTGTATTTATTTTTGTCAACTATGAATGATGTTGATTTTGAAATCAGTTCCGAAAATTCAAATGCGGCGTTACATCCATAGTAATACTAGAATTCAATTATTAAAGGATGCATTTGGTGAGTTGGACACTTTACCTTCAATCCATTACATTAATTAGTATTTTTATTTTTTGAAAGGTTTAAATCCGAGAGAAGCTTCTATACTACTTCGTAATATTACTCGGGAAGATCCAGATTCCTTTTTAGTGGCCATCAAAATGTGTCGAAGTCTTGGGTTCACTGACGATGATATTATATCAAATCCCAAATTGCTAAATAGAAGACCAATAATATTGGAACAACAGTTTCTGACATTAGAAGAAGGAGGGTTTCAGAAAATTACACCAGAAATATTACTTCAGTGAGTTAGATAATCTATTCTTTAAATCCTTCCCAAAGTAAATATCTTAAAAGAAAAATTTGAATGAATAAGTAGAAGTACTAGATTTCAGGTATCATGGAAACTATAGCAAAACAGTAACCGAATTAAAGATAAACCAGTACATACCTAGTAAAACAAGTGTAGCAGAATCATTCAGCAGTTATTTTGATCCTCAGCCAGAAAATGGTGTGATTGATTTCAACCAGTTCAGCGATGATGAAAGATGGAGAGATATCCATTCTAAATTACTGAAGTTATATTTAGGTTTGTAAAATTCACGTATAGAATTATAATCATGAATTTAATTTTTTGTTTTTAGGGTGGAGACTACAAGCTACCAAAGAAGAAATAGAGAAATTATTCAGAATACATTGTATGTTAAAGAATAAAAGTGTTCGCCTTTTGTGTGAAAATATCAGGTTGGCATTGCAAGTAGGCTTGAGCCTTCGGCGCATAAGAACGGCAGGATATCTTCTTCACTCATATCCTAAGTACACAAAAGAAGTTCTTAAGGACTATTCTCACATAGCAGGAGGCGATCTCAAGAAAGCAGTAATGGGTTGTCCGAAATTATTAACGGTAGCACCCATAAAATATGCCAGAATTTATGGTTTGCTGAAGGTAGCTAAATTATTTTATACAGTAGTGCGTTCATACGGTTTGGACCTCTGCTTACTGTCGTTATATAAAAAATTAATAATAAATTTCAAAGGACAACTAAATTTCCACACATGTTTGTCAACATCATTTTTAGGATCATGAAATATCGGATGAAACTGTGGACCTCTGCTTACTGTCGTTATATAAATGAAAATAAATAATAAATTCCAAAAGACAACTAAATTAGCACACATGAATATTTTACCACTTCCATCATTTAATTGAAAATTGTTCAAAATTTTAATTGAAGGTAATTTGAATGTTTGTCAACATCATTTTTAGGAACATGAAATATCGGATGAGATAATAAGAAATAATCTAAATGTTTTCCAATATGCCCCCCAAACTGTTCAATATCGATTAGAAGAAATTGATAAAGTACCAGAGTTGCGGATATTGAAGCACCATAATAAATTTCTCAGTCTGGTTGTACATCATCAAAGGGCCAAATCAAGAATGTGTTATCTACAAGAACTTAAGATTAAATGTCTTCCACTGAAACTTTTAGGTATTTAAATATTATATTTATATCAAATTTCCTACCCATCAAATATGAATTTTGGAAATGGTTTCAGCTCTGAAGATCCGAATTGACAAAGATGTTTTGAGTGGAGTAGATGTGAATGATCCGAAGGAAGTTATTGTATTTTTAAGAGCCATACTTAAGTGCAAATCAAGACAGTTTGAAAAACACCTTAAGAAGCATCCACATTACTGTGCTGTACCTCTCCTTCAAATGGAAGAAACATTCAATTATCTTAAACGTGCCAAATTCACTGAAGATGCGATTTGTAGAGTTATCGCTATTCTACTTTATCCCAAGTAAGGATATTTCTATGAACATATCTTCAGTTATTCTCTATTCTGTACATCCCTTTTGTTCAAGGTTAGATGAGATGAAGATTTATTAAGAAATTATTTCAATTTTTCAATGAGATACCTATTTTTTGGCACTCTTGTTCCTCGGAACAGAGTGCTTACCAATTTGCCCAAATGTCTATAATTCTCGAATTTTTGCCTGAAAATTGAATCTTTTCAATGGTATCGAATAAAAATTTTACTGTCTTTCAGGAATATCGTAAGAGAGGTATTAATATCCATGAAGAATGATCCAATTCTGAGCAAATCAACAGATCAGTGTGATAGATTGAACTTAGCATTATATAATTTGGAGAAAAAATTTGACTTCACAGGAAAAGGCATTTGGCCACAGCCGATAGAAGACAAAAATGAATAAAGACTTGTTAGTGGTTTAACTGTGTTTTGCATTGAGTGGAGAAAATGACAAAAAACTATTTTATGCGCTCGTTCTGCCAGGGACAGCGTGCTATAATTTTGCCCAGATGTCTGTATTTTCGGAATATTTTGTCATAAATGGTCTCAAACGATTGGGTTCGACTCACTGATGAATAATCCGGGGTCAAATCCAATTCTGTTCGTCTGGCCCTAAGCACGATAACTCTTGAACGAAGCGAGTTAGAGAGTTGAAATTTGCAGGGTAGGTTTGGGTCGTAAATGCATCTGTTAGGTTCGTTTGTGGACAAAATTTTGCTTAAAATTCCGTAACCCCATATCGGATCGAGTCCAAATTTGGCATAGGTGAACAATAATGACCTCTTGGAGTGTATAAAATTTAATGGAAAACAGACCCTTAGGAGCTTCAGAAAGCAAGTCTCAATATGAAATTCAAATAACTACTAGCTTGTTAGAACAAGAAATTATATTCGCAGGTTAAAGTGCAAGCATATGTGCAAATGAAGTTTTGATGAAATTGTTTATTCTTCACTCTCAATGGGATCAAATTGTAGGAGGGAGATTCTAGACTCAATGAACAAGAGAGAAATTGAATGATTGCATCAGTCAAGAAAAAAAAAATCACAGAACTCATATATAATAATTTTAATAACATGCCTAAAATATTAAATGGTGGAATCGCAATCAATGCATAGAAAAAGTTTACTCTAATTGTTCAAAATGACCACTATTGACTGAAAAAATTTACGCCTCGGTTTCTACAACTAATTACCATTGTTGAATTGGATCGGGTCTGTATTTTCTGAGTTATTGAGGAATAACAACAAAATTTCAGATGGTATAACTCCAAAACCTTTTGGTCGATTATGTCTATTCACGAACTTAAATGTCGCATCCGGATGCGCGCAACCTACTCTGAAAACTGCAAGTCGCTATCTCTTTGCGTTCGAAAGTTATCGTGGTAACACTCGCCCATCCAGATACTGAACTCGCGGACATTGTAATACATATTTACACTTTTTTATTATCATAATCAATATTTCTTGCATTGTATTATTTATCTTGTTATTATTGTCGTTTTTAAGATTTTCTTTAATTTTGTTGAGTAGTGTTGCGATTTCTTGATAGTAGGTACTGAATGGTTTCATTCGTTTTGATTTATGTATTTTTTTCAGTTATGTGAATAAAATACACATACCTACCTACCTATTTTCTATCCAGTTATTCAAATATGTTCATTGATTTCAGTTATTCATTCATTTTATATTTATATTGTAATTAAATTAGGTATAAAAAATTAAATTAGGTATGAAATGAATCTGGTTTCATTTATTCTAATTGAAAAAGCGCCTCCGCCATTTATTTATATCCAGGCTGATTTCTGACCAACGACCCATCGGACAGGGGGTAATAGAGTACCATAGGAGAAGTCAGAAATGGGCACCAAAACATCTCTTATGCCTACTAGTTTCTGAGATACAAGGTGTTTCCTGAAAATATTTAAATATTTTTTTTAATATTTTGCTAGATTTTTGCCTTTGACACTAAAACGAAAGCCAAAACGAAAAAATAAAACAGGATTGTACTAGAGCATTCATTTTCTACATCCAGGTAAAAAAAAACATCACTCTTAATCACATGAAAAAAAAAATTGTTGTCAGTTTCGCGAAGAAAAAAAAATTCTATTTAATTCAATAATTAATTGGAATGGCACAATTTTCTTACGGAGAAGAGCCATCTGAAGAACTAAATACTTCGACTTATTAATAAATAAAAATAATCCATGTACCTATAATTCTCGAAATAATTGACTGCTTTCAATGAAAACTATGATTATGAATAAGCTGCTAAAAATAATTTCATTGTTAAAGACAGGGCCGTATCTGAACCTTTGTTTAGATGATCTGATATTAAAAACATCATTAAAATGGTTCCTTTCTGGGTTTTCTCTCCCAAACTATGAAAAATATCTATAAAACATTGTTCGATAGATTGCTTCTGACAAATTTCTTGTGTTTTTAACGCAGCAGCACTTCACAAAATAATTTTTTTATTTTATAGATATTTTTCAGTTTGGGATAGAAAACCCAGAAAGGAACCATTTAATAATGCATATACCTCCCAAAGTATTTGATTACATATTTATTAAAAACATCACTTCTGTATATAATTCACATTTTTCTTAACATACATTATCGCGAAGAGGAGGAAAAATGGTGTCGAAAACGATTATATTCAATTAGCGATATATTTTTCGTGATGACGAAATAACGTTCCGGAAAATTCATCTCTCGATTTTTTAATAAACTAATACGATAATTTTAATAAAACTATTTGTATGTTCATTAAACTTCTAACAAACAAAAAAAATGATAATTACTGTAGAAATTTCATAGAAGCTGCTTTATAAATGGCCTCCGCATTGACGGCTATGCATTTTTAAGACCTCTTCAGATTTAAAACTGATTTGAGGGTTAATCAGAATATCAGCACATCCTCCATCAATTATCTGAATTAATTGAGCTCTGGGTTTAATAGTTTCCTCATAATTAAGTACAATTTTCAAATGACCCTATACAGAGTGATATGTTTTCAATATCTGATCATCAAAACAAAGGCTCTGATACGGTCCAGTATTTAACATTGAAATGGTGTTTTATCCCCTTAAGGCTGGTTTATGCTTTAATTGAGCTCTGGGTTTAATAGTTTCCTCATAATTAAGTACAATTTTCAAATGACCCTATACAGAGTGATATGTTTTCAATATCTGATCATCAAAACAAAGGCTCTGATACGGTCCAGTATTTAACATTGAAATGGTGTTTTAGACCCTTAAGGCTGGTTTATGCTGATGGCTGGTAACTTTAACTTATTCCCTAACTTAAAAATTGAAACATAGATTTCTAACGCTATGGTTGATACTGAGACTGAATAATTCGTTTACTTATTATTAATAATAATAATTAATAAGTTAACGGATTATTTAGTCTGATTATAAAGCATAACACTAAAAATAAATGTCTATATATATTATATATATATATGATTAAGTTAAAGTTACCAGCCAGCATAAACCAGCCTTTATTCATAATAATAGTTTTAATTGAAATCAGTGGATTATGTTGAGAATTATAGGAATTAAGTAATCATTAAAGAATACTTCAGGAGGTACATTCATTTAAATAGTTTCTTTCTGGGTTGCGCTCCAAAACTCTGAAAAATAAATATAAAATAAAAATTTTTATTATTTTGTGAATTGCTTCTGCGTTA
Source organism: Halyzia sedecimguttata (assembly GCA_937662695.2). Classification (NCBI taxonomy): domain Eukaryota; kingdom Metazoa; phylum Arthropoda; class Insecta; order Coleoptera; family Coccinellidae; genus Halyzia; species Halyzia sedecimguttata. Next base: position 97,412,150 of record OW569413.2, on the reverse strand, counting down.
GAAATACAAGATATTTGTCAGAAGCAATCTATCGAACGATGATGCCTTACAACAATAACGAAAGAACATCAACTATAAAACAACTATTATCGTAACATTTCTGACAAATATTTTGTGTTTCTAACGGAAAAGCAATTCACAAAATAATACAAAAATTTTATTTTATAGATATTTTTCAGTGTTTGGTAGAGCAAACCCAGAAAGTAACCATTTAATAATTATAAGAATTATTTTATAATTTAATGAAAAATCGAGATATTTTATTTTTCAGCTGGCTCTACTCAGTAGAAGAAAATTGTGCCATTCGAGTTGATTCTTGATTTCCATAGCATTATTCACGAACCTGACAACAAAAAATTGTTCTGTTTGGGTACACGGATGTAATAATTAATGCCCTACTACGATCCTGTTATTTTTTCCTTTTCGCTTTTCGGAGTGTCTTAAAGACATCAAAATCGATTCAACATCAGTTTTGAAATTATAGGGGTTTGAAGATTCTATGATTTTCAGGAAACACACTGTATCTCATAAACTAGTAGGCATATATATATATGCCTACTCTCTTATATATAAGAGATGTTTGAGTGTCCATTTCTGACTTCTCATCGAGGGGTAAACCGCTATAGGAATTCTAGTGTACAAAGAAAGTAGAATTCCATGGAATTCCTATTGGATTCCGAGGATCTCCTATTGAATTCCTGAAATTCCTATTGAATTCTTGAATTCCGTGGAATTCTTATTGAATTCCATGGAATTCCTATTTTATTATCGAGAATTCCTATTGATGTTGGAGTGCGACACCTTTCGGACAATCATGTATGCAGCTCCAAATAGTTGGTTTAACCGAGGAGTAAAGCGCTAGGAATTCTGGTGTACAAGAATATATAATTCCAATAGAATTTCAAAAGAATTCCTAATGAATTCCTATTGAATTCCAATGAAATTCCGGTTGAGTTGGAATTCTGGTGTACCAATTTTTGTCAGCGGTTTCCCCCTCGCTTCTCATATGGTCCTCTATCACCCCCTATCCAATGATGGGTCATTGGTCAGAAATCACCCTGTACCTATATCCATCAAAGTAGGGGCCCCAAATTTGTCTTGAGCTTGGGCCTTGGGGCCCCCAGTTTATCAGCCAGTTGTTGGCGAAGTGTCAGGGCCTTAATTAAAAGTAGGCTAAGCAGGCTGCTGCCAGTGCCGGTTTATCCACTGGGCGCAAAGGGGCTCGAGGTCTGGAGGGGACTTTTTTGATGATTTGTAAGCGAATCAAAGAGATCCGTCAGTGTCAAGGGGGTCCGTAGATCTTCTGCGCCAGGGCCCGAAAGCATCTTGAAATTCTTAAACCGGCTGCAGCGGCAAATTTTCAGAGGCTGCAGCAAATATTCAGCTGCAACAAATATGGACCATAGAGGGCCGGTAAATGAACTTTAGCCTACAGGCGGCATACTCCTAAATCCGACCCTGGTTAGTGTAGGTATCTTTAGTTAATGTTCATGGAAAAATATAACAAGCATAACAGGCATAAAAGTTCAATAGTGAAATCAATTCAGTAAGGATATAAATCTTTTAAACAACACCGGGGCTACCAGGCTGTTTGAGAGGGGTAATCCTAGAAATCAAATCTAGGGTATAATATTAGAAGGATAATCCAAAAAAAAAATTTCTTGTCCAATAAAGTAAAATATTGTTTTAAGCAAGCTAGAAGAGGGGCGACAGGGTCGTAAATACATCATTTTACCCCTTCGTGGATCCGTCAATGTGAAACCAATATTTCAGCTATTTCTTAACTTCTCAATTGAACTAAGGATATGCACATCCTCTTGCCCCGTTGTCTACGCCCGTGGAAACAATTAGTGCCTCTCTTATGTAACAAAATCATCAAGAGAATTCATTCGCGTAGTGTTTCATTTTCTGCACGGGTCATTTTCGGAATACCCATTGAATAGTAGTAGGGAATAATTTACCCATAAGATAACAAAGGTCGACGCTATTTCATGTTTCGTGACATCATGACATGCGTTCGTTCTTCGGTCTCTGAGAGGAGGTGACCAGCTGCAGAGTTGTATTTAGGTTAGAATAGAACGGACCTTGTCTTGTGCGTTCATCGACGATCGATGCCGGTATAGTGGGTGATTAATTTTTATTTTTGGTAATAATACTGGTGGCTCGATTTAATTTTGAAATTCAGTGATGGTGAATTGAAGGGAAGATCTTTGTTTATTCTACGACTGACAATTTGATGGTGAGTTATGTTTTTAGAATGTCCAAAAACACATTTTAATTGTGCAGAAGTCTTGGTTGCATGTATTCATCATACTTAGGTACTCTGCTATTGTTGAATTATGTTGTTGATCTTAGCAAATCGTTTGATATCCGCTGATCGATTGAAATAACAACAATATTTATTTGAATTGGACGAATATATATAAGCATTTTTTAAACCCATTTATATATATACCTACTCGCAAATAGGTATTTCTTGTTTTACTGCTATATTTTCTAATACAAATATCGAGGTTGTCAATCGATTTAGGTGTCCAGGTAAAATATACTCGTTAATTAAATTGTAACCATTCCGAACAACTGATTGTCTTTGTTCATGTCAGCTGTTGAACCGTTTTTATTTTTCTTTATTATCTCTGAATTAAACAATGGCAATTTTTTTTTAATTACTTTACCTCTATATCTGACATGCGTTTACTTTTTGACGAAATAATAACAATGGTCGCAACCTCTGAATTCTGTCCTCTTTTGAGTTTTTATTGTGGTTATATGTACTTTTTTATTTATTTATTCACGGGACAAACAAATCAATACAATTTTTAATACAAAGAAAAAAAATTTAATTACTTATCTTATTATTAAAGGAATAAAGGCGGGTTTACACAGCAAATAAAATAAGAAACGAATTAAAATGAAATAGGAATTCAGGACTGAAAAGATTGGTTTAAGGCGGGTTTATCTACAGCAAAAAAAAATTAGAAACAAATTAAAATAAAATTTATACAAATGATATACAACACACGAAGAAATATGAATCAAATCGCAGCTTTTTGCCAATTTCAAGCAAGTTCTGTGAATTTCACTCTTTGAGCATGCGCATTGATATTTTCCTGTTTTTGTCGAAATTTTTGCCGAAAATGGTCTCAAACGATTGGGTTCGACGTTCGACTCCCTGATGAAGAATTCGAGGTCAAATTTGATTCGGTCCGTCCGGCCGGCCGACCGTCCGACCGTTGCAACTATAGGTATGGTATCGGATGGTTGCCCCGATAACTTGAGAAATTTTCAGGGTAGGTGGCGCATCCCAATACGACGGACAAGTTCGTTAATGTTTTCAACTAATACAAATCCGATAGAACTAAAACTTAGGTTAGGTTGTGCATCTGAGGGCCGGTTTCTCAATTGCGAGTTAACTCGAGGTTGCGAGTTGACGCATGTATTTAGCGATATTCATGAATGCGCAACACTCGGGTTACCAGCAATCTCGGGTTAACTCGCTATTGAGAAACCGGCCCTGAATGCGACATTTCAGTTTGTTTATAGGCATAATCGGCCAAACGGTTTTGTAGTTATACCCATCTGAAATTTGGTTGTTATTTCCTCAATAACTCGAAAAATACAAAACTGATCCAATTCAAACATGGTTATCAGTTCTAGAATGCATAACGAGAAAATTCTTGTGAAATTTCATGAGGATCGTATCACTAGAAAATATTTAAAAAATCTTTGAAAACCATTGAAAAAAATTCTAATATAGACACGATCGAATTGAAGCTTGATAACTATAGTTGTAGAATATCGACATAAAGACTTGTGTAAAATTTTGTGAGAACCGTAAACCTTGGAAATTTTAAAAAATTACGAAAGAAAAATATCGGTTCAAGTACTAACGTGAAGTCAGGAGCTTGAACCATTTTTTTTAGTTCTTATTCTTTTTGGCGCTCTTGTTCATCGGAACAGGAGTGCTTATCAATTCGTAATTGTAATTTTCGAATTTTTGGCTGAAAATGGTCTCAAACCTTTTGGTTCGACTCACTGATCAAGAATCCGTGGTCAAAATCGATTCTGTCCGGCGGGCCGGCCGTTAACACGATAACTCTCGATCGGAATAAGCTGGACAGTTGAAATTTTCAGAGTAGGTTTTGGAGATAAATATCTCAGTTAGGATCGTTATTGGGCAAAATCGGCCAGTTGGTTTCGGGGTAACGAAAAAAAAAATTTTTTTACATTGCATATTTCAAATTAAATTTTTTCATCATAAGAATCCATTGATATTATTCTCAACTCTAACAAACTAATATTTTCGGAGATATGATCAACACTTCAATAATTAATCGTATTTTTATGATATCATAGAATGCTTTAATAATAATTTGCTGATGTATGTAAATCCAACATATGAGTTGAGTCATAGACCTACGTTTTGAATTCAATTTTTTATGATGTAGTTCTCTCATAAGAATCCATTGATCATCTCCAACTCTGAGAAACCAATACTTTCGGAGATATGGTTCTTCAAAGTTTGAATAATTACTCCCCAGTAGTTTGACAAGAGCGCCAAAGCCCCTGTCCACAGAGCTTTTATATTGGATTGAAAATCAATTTTGGCAATCGGTATAATCTTTGAATTTCCCCTTATGCCGATCATCGTGGGATATACAAACAGAATTAACGTTGGGAAGCAGGTAGAAACTATGTTTGCCCCATATTAAAAGATACTCAACCCATTGTTGGATACCAGTCGAAAAATGCAAGGACTTACTCTGAACGATGTTTGTAATATTCAAACGTCGGGTGCAAGGTGCAATGCTTTCAAAATTAATGAGTACACAACATTTAGTTTGTTGCTTTTCAGGGTGATTCACGAAGGGTGATACTATACAGGGTGATTCACGAAGACCGTTCGTTAGAATGTTTTAAAGAAAGACTCGAGATAAACACTTGAAATTTTATAGTTAAGCTTTGTTAAGAGAGAGGAATTTTCGGAAAAAAATACAGATTAGGTCGACTTGCGGTTTCACCGGAAATGATACCAACTTTCGTTTTTTAAATGTAATACCCGGTTTTTTCATTGATAATCTGATTACCTATTGAATTCTACATTGTTTTAATGTGTCACTTACATATTATTCCCAGAAAATTCGTGTGAAATCTGAAAAATTTTTCCTAAATAGGCCTTCATTCCAATGTTAACTTGTAGATTTTTGCATGAGAATTCCTAATTTCCTAGCTTCTATCAGAAGACATACCAATGCTTCTCCTCCGTTAATTAAAATTTCAATTGAAAATACAGGGTGTTTCTATTTCAATGTCAAAGTCAGTCATGACAAAAACCTCAGAACTCATTTTTTTCAAAGGAGAATCCATTTTTGTCAGCTGGAATCTACTTTAAAAAATATTGTATTTCTTTTAATACATCTACTGCTCTAAAAATGCATATTTCCCGAGATATTCGGTAAATAAAGCATTAGTATGTATTATAAAAAATACATTAAACAAAAATACATTTAAGGTAGATTCCACCTGATCCATAAAAAACTGGGTTCTCATTTGAAAAAAAATTAGTTTTGAGGTTTTTGTCATGACTGACTTTGACATTGAAATAGTCTATTGTATGTTCAATTGAATTTTTAATTAACGAAGGAGATGCATTAGTATGTCTTCTGAGAGAAGCTAGAGAATTAGGAATTTTCATGCAAAAATCTACATGTAATTAACATTGGAATGAAGCCCTATTTGAGAATATTTAAATGTTTTTTTCAGATTTCACACGAATTTTCTGAGAATAATATGTAAGTCACACCTTTAAACAATGTAGAATTCAATGGTTAATCGGATTATCAATTAAAACATTGGGTATTACATTTAAAAAAGTAGGAAGTTCGGAAGTCGAACGAATCTGAAATTTTTTCCAAGAATTTCTCTCTTAACAAAGCTTAACTATAAAATTTCAATTGTTTATCTCGAGTCTTCATTTGAAATATTCTAATGAACGGTCTTCGTGAATCACCCTGTATAGGATTTATCGAAACGAAAACCTAACAATTCAACTTATTGTACCTATCTGACTTATTATTTTTAATTTGTAATAATGAACGATAATGATAAAACAAACAGAATTATTAACCGTTCCTGAAATTTCCAGTTAACTTTTCGAAATAGATAATCGAATTAAAAAAACGTCCGTCGTATTTAATATGCGATTAGTTCAGACGAGAATATGAACCATTCGTAAACTAAACACTCCATTTTAATTAAACCCACATGATATTGAAGCATACGTTCTAGTTAAACCACAATTAGTGTTCTTGAAGAAAAGACGTAATTGTTTTACAATCGAACATTGTCACTGGAAATATTTCTGTGGTTATGCACCCGTAGTGATAAAATACAGATTTCCGAGAATTATGACGTCAACAAAAATTGGTGCGATATTTGAATCACGTAAATTTACAAAAGTACCTACAGTATCATCTTAAGACGATCCTCGGAGCTTTCCTTCCGGATCGATAAACTCTAATGGTGGTTTTCACGAACAAATCAAGTTAATTATGTACATGTATAATTGTATATAATGAAGGACAAATTTGTAGAGAAGAAAAAATAATGAGAGGAATGATACAATGTATACAATGAAGGAATAATTTGTAGTCAAGTAAAAATAATGAGAGGAATGATTTATAGTTAAAACAAGCACTGACTTGAAGTCAGAAGCTTTTGCGCGTATGTTCTATTGTCCATTCTCCTGTATTGGACACTCTCTCAGTACAGGAGGATGGACAATAGAACACACGCGCAAAAGCTCCTGACTTCACGTCAGTGCTTGAACCAATTTTTTTTCGTAATTTTTTTTAAATGTTCTAGAGGTACGGTCCTCATAAAAATTTACACATGACATCATGTTGATATTCTACAACTAGCTACTAAGCTTCAATTCCATCTAATCTATTTTTTTGAGTTATCGAGGAAATAATTTTCCAGGTGTAACGGTATAACTCCGAAACCGTTAGACCGATAATGCCCAAAAACGAACTTAACCCTCCCATTCGGATGAGCAACCTACCCTGAAAATTGCAATTCCCTATCTCCTTTCATTCGAAAGTTATCGAGGCAACGGTCACCCATCCAGCTACTACTCACACAAGACTGCTCGGATCTCCAAAAATATAGATCCGAGCGTGTTCAAACTTGGTAGAAGAGTTAGGTTCTGAAGGTTCACAAATTTCAGCGGTGTACGCTGTTACAAGTCAGTGAAATATTTCGATGGTTCAATCGACCAGCGTGCTAAAGTTCCTTACGCCACGTGAGCACGTCAAGGGATGACTGGACTCATATACGAGGCGAGAATTCATACGTACCTATATTTCTGTTCCCGTGGATAGAAAATAATGAATGAAATTTTAATTTGTTTTTGGGCGCATGTTCGTCCAAATGTCTGTAATTTTCGAATTTCGAGCTGAAAATTGGCTAATAGACTAATTCGGACTCCCTGATCACGAATCCGGTGTCAGAATTTTGGGTGCCGTATGGCCGGCCGGCCGGCCGTACTTCCGGCCGTAGGCACGATAACAGGAGCACCGAAGGTCCTATCGACTTCAAACTTTCAGGGTAGGCTTCTGATCAAAATGCGACGGTTAAGTTCGTTAACGGGCAAAATCGGCCGGACGGTTTAGGAGTTATAGACATTTAAAATTTTGAGGTTATTTCCCTGATATTTCAGGAACTAAAGAAGATGTTGAATCGAAACTTGGTAGTCAGTTCGAGGATATAAACGCGCAACTTTTGGCAAAATTCTGTTATGATCGAAATGTTGGTAATTTTTAAAAAAATATTTCTTTTAATTTTTTCGAAAAAAAAATTTTTTTTTCGTGAGCTATTCATCAGATTGCAACAAAAACTTGTACTAACGTCAATTGTAGTATTTTGCAACATTGTGCAAAATTTTGGCTCTATACGATTTCAATTTCTGGAGATATAAGACAAAATGTGTCAAATTTCCTGGGTCTCTCTCAGTATTTTCATCGATTATTCTATGAACTCTTTGAATTCCACCGAAAACAAATTCAAAGACATAAACATAAAGAATCAAGTCATAGTTTAGACGTCGAAAGAAGGACGATGTTGATCGACTTGAAAAGGTACCTATTTCAAGAAATGCAATAATGAAATGCTTAATTTATGGATATAATATTATCTAAGTATTGTTGGGATCGGGCAGTTGGAAAATTTTTTAATAAAAAAATTTGTACCGACGTTAAATCAAGCATTCTACACGAGTGTGCAAAATTTCAGTTCGATACGATCTCAATTCCAGAAGATATTGCTTAAAATTCACATTCCAGCGTGTTTTGACGTTCTATGGTCACAGAAAATCGTCACAAAAATATATTTACCTCATTTGACGGCTGTTTGTCAAATCAATTAATTCCAATAATTGATGTCAGATTTCCTACATACCAAGTTCAAACACATTTTATTATATGGAAAACACTTATTATGATCACGTTCTACAGGAATTGATACTAAATAGAAGCTAGATGAAGATTATTGTAATGGAAAATTTGTGTTCCAGAATAATATTAAGGTATTCAACATGATACTGCTTTTTTTCTTTACTGGTCAGTACGGGCCACAAGGAAGATGAACATGCGCCCAATAGCTCCTGTCCACAGGGCTTGAACCAATTTTTTTTAATCGATATGAACAGAGTACGATAATGTATAATCTGCTATGGTTCGATAGTAAAATTTCTTTTAAGTTGGTAATAACTATTTATTGCAAATAATGAGACTTATGGAAAAAACATTGCGATATTATAATCCTGATTAGGTACTTCAGATTTAAAATAGCGTTGCATTCTAGGAATAGTTTTCAATATCGTAACTACTTGAAAATAATTATATGTAGTTTCTTCATGGGTCCGTCTATCAACGTGATGAAAATCTTGGTGAGTTCTAGGATACTGATATTTTAATAGAGTGATTCGCGAACTTTCATAGCCATTAAGCAGAGTTTTTGCCTCGATTCATAACCGGGTATGAAAATTAGTTCATCACTTCACAGCTGAGACGAAAGAACAGGTAAAACAATTTGTGACTATAGGCCATTGCATTGTCATCACTCGGCTAAGTTCGCTATTGGGCAAAATCGGACAGATGGTTTCGGAGTAACAAAAAAAAAAATTTTTTTTACAAGGCAAATTCCAAATTAAATTTTTTTCAATAAGCTGTTTTACCATAAGAATCCAATGATATCATTTTTGCGCGCGTGTTCCGCAAGGAACAGCGTGCTATCATTTCGTCACAATGTCTGTATTTTTCGAATTTTTTTTCGAAAATGGTCTCAAACGATTGGGTTCGACTCCCTGATGAAGAATTCGAGGTCAAATTCAATTCTGTCCGTCCGGCCGGCCGGTCCGGCCGGTCCGGCCGGCCGGTCCGGCCGTTAGCACGATAACTCTCGAACGGAACGACTTAGAGCGTTGAAATTTGCAGGGTAGTTTCGTAGCGTAAATATCTCGGACAAGTTCGTTAACGGGCGAAATCGACCGAGCGGTTTCGGAGTTAAGGCCGTTTTTAATAAAAACGTTTTTTATGAATATTTCCGGAACCGATCACTCAATCTTTTTGAAATTTGGCATCAGATTGTAGAATCATGACCTTTATATACCTGCGAAGTTTTGTGTTGAACGGACGGCCCTAAAGTGGCAAAAAAAAATTTTGAAAATTTGAAAATTTTGTTTTCACGATAACTCGAAAAATACTGATCTGATTAAATTGAAACTCAGTAGTTAGATGCAAAAGACCAAAGCAAACACTTTTGCAAAATTTCGTGAAGATCACGTGACATGAAAAAAATAAAAAAATTACTACTATTTTGCGGAATACTTTGCTTTTAATGCCGAAACATATGTTTTTGAGGTTCATGCTGCCCTTTCCGGGCATTTTCCGTATTGCGCATGCGCAGATGAGAAGTCCTTTAACTGCTGTAGTTTTCGTCAGAGAGGATTGGGGTTTTGGGGTGGCGGATGCTATTCCTCCATAGAATTCAGATCCCTGATGAGGGTCTGCGCATGCGTAGATTAAAGATGCGATATCTTCCGAACCACTAGTGTTGGAGAATCGGAGTTTTTTGTAAGGTGTGTTATTTTGAGAGGACTTTTAGCCGCCAGTAGATTGCGCATGCGCAGAAGAGAAGTGACTGTTTTTGGGTTGGATGGGTTATGTTGGGAGTGCTGCGTCGATATTATGAGGTTTTAATAGAATATTCATAGCAATTCAGTGCAAGGACAAGTCAGTTTGGGGGATGTAGCGTTGTTTCCGAGTTAAAGTGTCCGTACCGTGGCCCTGGGGCTAATTTTGAAATTGATGTTACCCCTTACAGGCATTTTTCGTTATGCGCATGAGCAGACCATCAGTAATTTAACTGGTGGTGTTTTCGTCAGAGAGGATTAGGGTTTTGGGGTGGCGGATGCTATTCCTCTATAGAATCCCCTGTTGAGGGTCTGCGCATGCGTGGATTAAAGATGTGATATCTCCTGAACCACTAGTGTTGGAGAATCGGAGTTTTTTGTAAGGTGTGTTATTTTGAAAAGGACTTTTAGCCGCGAGTAGATTGCGCATGCGCAGAAGAGAAGTGACTGTTTTTGGGTTGGATGGGTTATGTTGGGAGTGCTGAGACGATATTATGAGGTTTTAAAAGAATATTCATAGCAATTCAGTGCAAGGACAAGTCAGTTTGGGGGCTGTAGCGTTGCTTCAGAGTTAAAGTGTCCTTACCTTGGCCCTGGGGCTAATTTCGAAATGGATGCAACCCCTTACGGGCATTTTTCGTTATGCGCATGAGCAGACCATCAGTGATTTAACTGGTGGTGCTTTCGTCAGAGAGGATTGGGGTTTTGGGGTGGCGGATGCTTTTCCGCTATAGAATCCCCTGGTGAGGGTCTGCGCATGCGTGGATTCAAGAAGCGATATCTCCTGAACCACTAGTGTTGGAGAATCGGAGTTTTTTGTGAGGTGTGTAATTTTGGGAGGACTTGCAGCCACGAGTATACTGCGCTTGCGCAGACGAGAAGTGAATGGTTTTGGGTTGTTTGGGTTATGTTGGGAGTAATGAGCCGATATTGTGAGGTTTTAAAAGAATATTCATGTCAATTCAGTGCACGGACACAAGTCAGTTTGGGGGAAATAGCGTTGTTTCCGATTTGAAATGTCTGTATGGTGGCCCTGAAGCGAATTTATAAATAACTATATTCGGTAGATCTATATTAAAATGCGTTCGGATTTGGAGAAGATGCAATTTTGTCCCTAACGGAGGACCCACAACCGAATTTTTTTCTGATCTACGGTAAAACTAACAGCCAAACTGTATTGATAGCTATATTTGTTAAAGGAACTTGAAAAAAAAAAAAAAAGCACTGACGTGAAGTCAGTACTCTTTGGCGCGCGTGTTCACGGTGGCTAATTTGAATTGAATTATTCAAAATTTAACAGTGCTGTATCTAAGCTGCCATCAGGATAGAGTAACAAAGTTGGAAAAGAACACAAGTGACTCTCCTTAGTCGCACAAGCTCCTAGAAGATTTGGGAGGGTCAGTATAATCCTAATCATGTTTATAGCACGCGCGCAAAAGCAGATTGACTTAACAATGAAAGAAAAAGTGTAAAAAGTCAATCTGCTTTGGCGCGCGTGCTATAAACATGATTAGGATTATACTGACCCTCCCAAATCTTCTAGGAGCTTGTGCGACTAAGGAGAGTCACTTGTGTTCTTTTCCAACTTTGTTACTCTATCCTGATGGCAGCTTAGATACAGCACTGTTAAATTTTGAATAATTCAATTCAAATTAGCCACCGTGAACACGCGCGCCAAAGAGTACTGACTTCACGTCAGTGCTTTTTTTTTTTTTATCTCTAACAAGCTAATATATATATATATATATATATGTCATAATGTCAAAAGATGTTCCTGAGACATGACATTATCTAATCAATCGAAGAATTGTGAGAGAAGTGAGAAAAAACTCAGTTGTTTGCTCCCAAATTAGGTTTTCTCAGAAAATTCTTACATTTCGGAACGGAACATGAAGTAAGATATCTGAGAGTAGTGAGACTGCTTTTCATCCATAGACATAGATATAACTCTCGAACGGAATGAGGTAGGTAGTTGAAATTTTCAGAGTAGTTTAGGGAGATGAATATCTCGGTTAAGTTCGTTATTGGGCAAAATTGGCCAGATTTAATTTGATTTCTTCCATGGTGCAGTTCTCATTCTCATGATTGCTCATTTAATCTTGATAAATAAACTATTATTTAAATTGAATTTCCTTTATGATGCAGTTCTATCATATGAATACATTGATATAATTCCCAACTCTGAGAAACCAATACTTTCGGAGATATAATTTGTCTGTTTGAACTAGAGCGCCAGAAAGCTCCGGTCCACAGGGCTTGAACCCATTTTTTTTATTAATAGAAAAATATGGCAAATGTGACAAATACCTTTAGTTGAGAAATATTGAGATGAAATCACGAATCGATATATTTAACTCATTCTTTACTTCAGTGGTCTACGATCGTTCATTAGATATGAATGAATTATGATATCTTCCTTTGAAATGCAGTTTTATCTTAATTCAAAGTAAACTGACCAAACAGCCTCAAGGTAGGAGTAGATTTAGTCCAGGTGATATGTACTTTTTGGCGATCTAGTTCCTCGGAACTGAGTGCTTATCAATTTGCCCAAATGTCTGTAATTTTCGAATTTTTGGCTGACAATGGTCTCAAACGATTTGGTTCGACTCACTGATCAAGAATCCGAGGTCGAAATCGATTCTCTCCGGCCGGCCGTAGGCACGATAACTCTCGAACGAAAGGAGTTAGAGGATTGAAATTTGCAAGGTGGGTTTGGAGCGTAAATATCTCGGACGAGTTAGTTAATGGGCGAAATCCATCTAGCCGTTTCGGAGTTATGGCCGATTTTAGTAAGACACATTTTGTATGAATATTTCCGAAACCGATGACTCGATCTATCTGAAATTTAGCATCAAATTGTAGAATCATGACCTTTATACGCATGTGAAGTTTTGTATTGACGAGGTTACCGCAAAGTGTCAAAAAAAAAATTAAAAAATTTAAAAAAAATTTTTTTACAATAACTCTCGAACGGAATGTGCTAGGCAGTTTAAAATTTCCTCATTAAGGGATTTGAAGGTTCATGGCAATTCTGTCTGCAATATTTTGCCATAGGATACTTGAATACATTTTTCTTCTGTTTCAGGACCAAATTTGAGAAATGGATAGTACCTCTAAGAAAGAAAGGAAACCTAATCCTAGAGAAAATGCTTTTCCCTTATCAGTACTAACTTTTTCGTAAGTATACTTTTTAATATTCATAAAACATTTTTCTTTTTGTCACATTGTACAGGCTTTCTCACCATCTGACCAACACATGTCTACCATATGTTTTGAACGATTAATGCATAAATAATACATGCCTCACTTCACTGTTAAAAACATTGTATTCATTCGAATAGTTTTCAAAATATCGAAAAAAAACCGGAAAAAAAAGTCAAATATGTTTAGTCAGTATTAAGTTCATTATTCTTATTTGAAACATCCTGAACGTAAACCGTTTTTACAACATCGAAGAGGAAGAATGTGGAAAAGTCACGCATCTTTTGAATTTCAGAAATATCATCACCGGGTGTTTAAAATTTTGTGTGGAAAATTGTGATCAAAATTGGCCATAACTTCTGTTTTTCAAATTAGAACTTGCGTTGGATTCTGCGGTGAAAAATAATTATAGTTTTCTAACATGATTATGCTCCTAAACTAAAAAAAAGAAAAAACTCAAAAATTATTGAATTTAGGAGCATAATCATGTTAGAAAACTATCATTATTTTTCACCGCAAAATCCAACGCAATCATAAAAATATAGGGTTCTGATTTGAAAAATAGAAGTTATGGCCAATTTTATATCACAATTTTCGACACAAAATTTGAAACACCCTGTGATGATATTTCTGAAATTCAAAAGATGCATGACCTTTCCACATTCTTCCTCTTCGATGTTGTAAAAACGGTTTACGTTCAGGATGTTTAAAATAAGAATAATGAACATAATACTGATTAAACAAATTTGACTTTTTTTCCGGTTTTTTTTTCGATATTTTGAAAACTATTCGAATGAATACAATGTTTTTAATAGAAATGTATTCAGCATTGAATACTTGATCATACCAGGAATGCAAAACTTGAAAAAAAAAATTTTTCATCAAATTTATTTTCACTCCTTGTATAACCGGAAGTGCTTGGCCTCCGAAAATATTTTAGCTTTGTAGAGAATTTCAAGCAATATCATAATCGCAATTTTCAGATTTCAAATATGTCCAGTTCTCCAGAAACGTCTGATAGGCACTCGAACTTGGGACACCCTGTATAAATCTGGTAAACATTATTCCGGCAGGTGTTTCAATTTCACTATATCCAATACGCGATTCCATCTTTTACCTGCTGTATACTGTTTGGAGTCATTGTTTATTTTGTAATAATGAGATTTTCGCTTATCGATTTACAGCGGTATTGACACCGTTATCTCCCTCTCCTCTAGTCCCCTTTAGTGGTCAGTGCCGCCACATTGTGTGGGATATAATCGCCTTTGCAAAACATCCTAATAATTTCCAATGATCTATTTTATCGCTTCATTTTGTGTAATATCAGGAATAAATTTTGATTGTCTCCAGCCTTGCTCTAGACATTTCGATGATATTTTCCTTAGGTATTTCGAGTTGTGAAAACTATGCACCGAGTGTAAGTTGCAACAACCCATTCCACGAGGTTGAATCATTGCGGATTGCTCATTTAATCTTGATAAATAAATTTAATGATCATTTTTGAAGCATTGCAGATTGCTCTTTTTTTCAAATGATAATTTTTGAAGCTTTTTTTTTGTAAACGACACTTTTCTTAAATTGAATTTCCTTCATGATGCAGTTCTATCATAAGAATCCATTGATATAATTCCCAACTCTGAGAAACCAATACTTTCGGAGATATAATTTGTCTGTTTGAACAAGAACGCCAGGAAGCTCCTGTCCACAGGGCTTGAACCACTTTATTCTTGAGGTCCACCAATGCTTCGTTGATCTGTATTTTTGCGCGCGTGTTCCGCAAGGAACAGCGTGCTATCATTTCGTCACAATGTCTGTATTTTTCGAATTTTTTTTCGAAAATGGTCTCAAACGATTGGGTTCGACTCCCTGATGAAGAATTCGAGGTCAAATTCAATTCTGTCCGTCCGGCCGGCCGGTCCGGCCGGCCGGTCCGGCCGTTAGCACGATAACTCTCGAACGGAACGACTTAGAGCGTTGAAATTTGCAGGGTAGTTTCGTAGCGTAAATATCTCGGACAAGTTCGTTAACGGGCGAAATCGACCGAGCGGTTTCGGAGTTAAGGCCGTTTTTAATAAAAACGTTTTTTATGAATATTTCCGGAACCGATCACTCAATCTTTTTGAAATTTGGCATCAGATTGTAGAATCATGACCTTTATATACCTGCGAAGTTTTGTGTTGAACGGACGGCCCTAAAGTGGCAAAAAAAAATTTTGAAAATTTGAAAATTTTGTTTTCACGATAACTCGAAAAATACTGATCTGATTAAATTGAAACTCAGTAGTTAGATGCAAAAGACCAAAGCAAACACTTTTGCAAAATTTCGTGAAGATCACGTGACATGAAAAAAATAAAAAAATTACTACTATTTTGCGGAATACTTTGCTTTTAATGCCGAAACATATGTTTTTGAGGTTCATGCTGCCCTTTCCGGGCATTTTCCGTATTGCGCATGCGCAGATGAGAAGTCCTTTAACTGCTGTAGTTTTCGTCAGAGAGGATTGGGGTTTTGGGGTGGCGGATGCTATTCCTCCATAGAATTCAGATCCCTGATGAGGGTCTGCGCATGCGTAGATTAAAGATGCGATATCTTCCGAACCACTAGTGTTGGAGAATCGGAGTTTTTTGTAAGGTGTGTTATTTTGAGAGGACTTTTAGCCGCCAGTAGATTGCGCATGCGCAGAAGAGAAGTGACTGTTTTTGGGTTGGATGGGTTATGTTGGGAGTGCTGCGTCGATATTATGAGGTTTTAATAGAATATTCATAGCAATTCAGTGCAAGGACAAGTCAGTTTGGGGGATGTAGCGTTGTTTCCGAGTTAAAGTGTCCGTACCGTGGCCCTGGGGCTAATTTTGAAATTGATGTTACCCCTTACAGGCATTTTTCGTTATGCGCATGAGCAGACCATCAGTAATTTAACTGGTGGTGTTTTCGTCAGAGAGGATTAGGGTTTTGGGGTGGCGGATGCTATTCCTCTATAGAATCCCCTGTTGAGGGTCTGCGCATGCGTGGATTAAAGATGTGATATCTCCTGAACCACTAGTGTTGGAGAATCGGAGTTTTTTGTAAGGTGTGTTATTTTGAAAAGGACTTTTAGCCGCGAGTAGATTGCGCATGCGCAGAAGAGAAGTGACTGTTTTTGGGTTGGATGGGTTATGTTGGGAGTGCTGAGACGATATTATGAGGTTTTAAAAGAATATTCATAGCAATTCAGTGCAAGGACAAGTCAGTTTGGGGGCTGTAGCGTTGCTTCAGAGTTAAAGTGTCCTTACCTTGGCCCTGGGGCTAATTTCGAAATGGATGCAACCCCTTACGGGCATTTTTCGTTATGCGCATGAGCAGACCATCAGTGATTTAACTGGTGGTGCTTTCGTCAGAGAGGATTGGGGTTTTGGGGTGGCGGATGCTTTTCCGCTATAGAATCCCCTGGTGAGGGTCTGCGCATGCGTGGATTCAAGAAGCGATATCTCCTGAACCACTAGTGTTGGAGAATCGGAGTTTTTTGTGAGGTGTGTAATTTTGGGAGGACTTGCAGCCACGAGTATACTGCGCTTGCGCAGACGAGAAGTGAATGGTTTTGGGTTGTTTGGGTTATGTTGGGAGTAATGAGCCGATATTGTGAGGTTTTAAAAGAATATTCATGTCAATTCAGTGCACGGACACAAGTCAGTTTGGGGGAAATAGCGTTGTTTCCGATTTGAAATGTCTGTATGGTGGCCCTGAAGCGAATTTATAAATAACTATATTCGGTAGATCTATATTAAAATGCGTTCGGATTTGGAGAAGATGCAATTTTGTCCCTAACGGAGGACCCACAACCGAATTTTTTTCTGATCTACGGTAAAACTAACAGCCAAACTGTATTGATAGCTATATTTGTTAAAGGAACTTGAAAAAAAAAAAAAAAGCACTGACGTGAAGTCAGTACTCTTTGGCGCGCGTGTTCACGGTGGCTAATTTGAATTGAATTATTCAAAATTTAACAGTGCTGTATCTAAGCTGCCATCAGGATAGAGTAACAAAGTTGGAAAAGAACACAAGTGACTCTCCTTAGTCGCACAAGCTCCTAGAAGATTTGGGAGGGTCAGTATAATCCTAATCATGTTTATAGCACGCGCGCAAAAGCAGATTGACTTAACAATGAAAGAAAAAGTGTAAAAAGTCAATCTGCTTTGGCGCGCGTGCTATAAACATGATTAGGATTATACTGACCCTCCCAAATCTTCTAGGAGCTTGTGCGACTAAGGAGAGTCACTTGTGTTCTTTTCCAACTTTGTTACTCTATCCTGATGGCAGCTTAGATACAGCACTGTTAAATTTTGAATAATTCAATTCAAATTAGCCACCGTGAACACGCGCGCCAAAGAGTACTGACTTCACGTCAGTGCTTTTTTTTTTCTTTTCCTGACTAACTATTTTTTCTGGAAAACAGTGCAAATAGTTCTATAAATCTATTATGAAATATTTTGAATTGTTCTTTTGCTTCATTAGTGTATAACAAACACCAGTGTTCAGTCTCTAGAAGCATCCTAAATCGATCAATATTCCAGTCATTTATTTTCCTCGTGCGTTTGAATTTGATATTTTGAGGTTCAGTGACCGGGGTTTTTATTAACCGTGCCCGATGATCTGACAAGTGTGGTTCAATAGTGGACCTTTCGCAATTATCGTGTATCAAGTTTGTAAAAACATTTTCAATACATGTTTGAGATGTTTTAGTCACCCTGGAGGGGGTATTGAAACAATGATCAAGATTATATGATCGAAATAACATTCAAGCCAATTACCTCAGAGCAGATTTAGTCCATCCACTTATAGTATTTCTTCCTACAGGTACATTATCCTACCATTTGTCAGTTTCACTTTTCCAGTGTCGATTTGGTTTTAAGAATAGTCGTGGTGAGGTAATAATGTCGACTCGTTTTGATATCAGTTAATGAAAATACGTATAGGGCAGCTTTGTATTTCACTATTGGAAACCAACCATTTACTACTTTTACAGCTTTTAGAACTACCTTGCCACGTTTTACTGAACACCGGATTGTATTCAATGATATTTATTGGAGAGTCATCATTATTTTTCTCGATTTGAAAAAATCCACTAGACAAGCAACTGCCTCTTCTCCTCGCCACGCTTATTCTTCAGCAGCAATATGGTAAAATTTACGCATAAGACCTTCTGGAGTATTTTCATCCCATAGCAATATTATTTTGTTAACGAAACTGAACTGGATTTACGTTTACATGGATCTGCTTGTAGTTTCTTCCGGATTACATCGCGGGCATCTCGGGCTGGTTTAAATAAAGGGTTTTCGAATAAGAGGTGTTATTTTGATATTCAAAGAAAAATGCCATTTTTCAATATAAATGATCGGATCTTTATTTCATTATAAAGAAGAAGCTATGCCGTTAATAGTGGCAAATGACCACCACGACCACGCTTACAGGACCATATCCTTTTAAAGAAATTTTCCATAACCAAATCGCAAAGTGGCTGCCCTATGTCCTCGATAGCCTCACGAATTCCATCTTTGAGGTCTTGAATCGACGCTGGGCTATTGGCTCTTTCACGTGGCCCCAAAGGAATAAGTCGCAAGGTGTTAAATCACAAGATCTCGGTGGCCAATTGTGGTCACCTCTTCGAGAGATAACACGGTCCGGAAACTTTTCCCGCAAAAGATCAATGATTTCGTTGCTTGTGTGGCACGTAGCGCCGTCTTGTTGAAAGTAAACGTTTTCCAGATCAATACCATCCAATTCCGGCGATAAAAAAACAGTATCATCTCTCGATAGCGCATTCCATTCACCTTAACTGTTGCTCCATCCTCATTTTCGAAAAAGTGAGCTCCAATGACTCCGCTGGACTATAAACCGCACCAAACAGTCACACGTTGAGGATAGAGAGACTTTTCAACAATAACTCTTGGTTTTTCCGAGCCCCAGATGCAACAATTTTGCTTGTTGACGAAGCCACCGAGGTGGAAATGGGCCTCATCACTCAAGATGATTTTTCGATGGAATTCCGGATCATTTTCATGCATTTCATCGACCCAATCAGCAAAAACACGACGTTGTTGATGATCGGCCGGCTTGAGTTCTTGTGTTAACTGAACTTTATAAGCCTTAAGACCCAAATCTTTATGCAAAATACGGTGTAATGACGTTTGTGGAATGCCTAATACCAAAGAACGACGAGGAATGGACAAACCTGGGTTTTCTTCAACACTTTCGGCTAATGCAGCAATATTCTCGTCTGTTCTTGAGCGACGTGCACGGGTTTTATTCTTCACATAACTAACTTGTCCCAACAGCTCGAATTTTTCCACCAATTTCTTCATTGCGGTCCGACAAGGTGCTTCACGACGACCCAAAAATGTTCGAGTTTTACGAACCGTCTCTGCCAAATTTTCATCATTTTATAGTGAATTTTAATAATTTAAATGCGTTCTTGAACCGTGTATCGTTCCATTTTTTATTAATGGCGTAGTTTCTACTTGTCAAATGTCAAAAAATGACAGCTTCAAAAGTGACATCACGGAAATAGCAGGCTATTCAAAATAACACCTCTTATTGGAAAACCCTTTACTGTATTGTTAAACAGGTCAATCATAATAATTATAGTCATTATAACGTGCGCAGAATATAGAAGTTCATAATTCCATAGCCTACTTGACCACGAATTTTTTTGAACGCACGTTAGTACTTTTCTTATAAGAGTTTGCATATTAGGTAACCGTCCAATCTTTTAGTATCAACGCCAATTCTTCTAAGCTTCCATGTTCATTTAATTTATATTCTCGTTCGTAGCAAAATTTTATAAATATGCCCTGAATATATTTGTGACTGTAGGTTGTATTTCTGGGAATTTTTTCTTTGATTAGCCTATATATACATTCGCATTGCCAAAACGTGACATTTTGAAATTTATTTGGAATTAAGTTGTCAAACTCAATCGTGTTGTCATAGTGATTAGTAATTGCACTTATCAGATTGATCTTGACGATTGGGTGAAATTGTTTCATATGACACAAAATGACAAAATTTGAATGGTTGTTAGCACTCTCAAAAAATTTTCTGTATAATTGACGGCATCTCTATATTCGCGAACGGATGAATGGTATCCTTTAAGTTTGTGTATAAATAGAACTCCTGAAAACCTTGACTGACGTACGTATTCTGACCTACGTTTTCTGACCTAGTGATCAAGAATTCATCGGAAATATATTCAGTAATTTATAGCATCGAATTCGCGCCACTTTGATGTTAATAATGGTGAAGGATCATTTGGATCATAGAATAGTTCTCGTTAAATATACTCGATTCTCTATTGAGAATATTTGGACAGTCCAGAGATCAAGAAATTATTTTGAATTTGCTACAATCCTACTGATGAATTGACAGTGGCGGATCGACGATTTCCGGGGCCCTACGCTTGAAAACTTTCTGGGCCCCCCCTCCACTTTTTCAATTTCTTTCAAAACAATTTTTCAATCAGAATTCGGTTTTTTCAAAACAAACATGAATTTTATTGAAAAAATATCATCCCCAATTCTTAGAAACCAATACTTTCGGAGATATGGTTTGTCAAAAATTGAACAAGAGCGCCAAAGCTCCTGCCACAAGGATTTCCCTCTTTTTTTTGGAAGGAATGCATTTCAAAATTGTGTTTCAGCAGATACCTTACGAGATGAGTCTTTAGTCACAGAAAACGAAAATTCTCTGCGAATCATCATTAATATAATACATTTATATTTTCTTGGCAAATGATGTAGGAAACTTCCAGTCGCGCGCAAAAATATTCGACAATAAGATAATATTCTGTTTATGTGATCAATATATCATTTTCTTATCGGATCAATATTATTGTACCCAAGTCGATATTGGTCAATGTGTTGATTGTTATAGTTGTAAATTGAATACATAATAGGAGGAGGTACCCATCTTTCATAACATATTGCGTCAATAACATAGCTTCAATTTCAAAGATTCCGACAGTGCATGTGGGACCCTCATAAGAGAATAAACATTACTTCGGTTCCCTTGATTATGAACCTTAAAATGTTTTAAATTCATTGGCCAGTATCATTATCAAATGATTAAAGAGAAAACTTGAAGTACTGACGTGAAGCCAGGAGCTTTTTCGCGCATGTTCAAACTTTGACAAATCAAATCTCCGAAAGTATTGGTCTCAGGGAAAGATATAAATGGATTCTTACGATAGAACTGCATCATGAAAGAAATTAAATTGAAACAGACCGATTCTCCCCAATAACGAACTTATCGGAGATATTCATTCCTCAAATCTACTCTGAAAATTATATTATATCAATTAAATCTTAGACAACATTGCAGTTTTGGTTTTACTGGAGATATTCTGAACCCAATTTGTTTAGGTATCTTACCAAAGAATATATTTCCATCATCATATGGATTATCCACGGGCATTATGTTATCACCTTGAAAGTATAATATCATATCATCCTTATAATTGTACGATAGCTGAGGTTATTTCATTGGTCATTTTGTATTCAATCATACTTTGTTTTCTAAAACAGGAGGTGTATTTTATATCAAGTATAACGAACCAGAAATAATTTTGACATTTATCTCTCATAGGAAAATAATATGTAAGAACACAGATCATATAATAATTCATAGATATAATAATTGGGTAGGTACAGCAATCTGTGAAAAGATAGCGCATAGTGCGTATCTTCTATTGTCCAATACAGGAGAATGGACAATAGAACATGCGCGCAAAGGCTCCTGACTTCAAGTCAGTGCATGAACCAATTTTTTTTTCGACATTTTTTAAAAATTTTCTAGGGTTACGGTTCTCACAAACTTTTACTAACGTTCTTATGTCGATATTCTACAACTAATTACCCAGCTTCAATTCGATCGAGTCTGTATTTATTGAGTTATCGATGAAATAATATTTCAGGTGGATCTAACTCCGACACCGTTGGCCCGATTATGCCCAAAAACTTAACTCTCCCATTCGAATGCGCAACCTACCCTGAAAATTGCAAGTCCCTATCTCCTTTCATTCGAAAGTTATCGAGGCAACGGTCACCCATCCAGCTTTGAACCCACACAAGGCTGCTCGGATCTCCAACAATATATCCGATCGTGGTCAAACTTGGAACTTGGCAGTATAGTTAGGTTCTAAAGGCTCTCGCAAAATTTCAGCGATATCGGACGAATAGTTTCTGATATATAAAATTTTTTTCGATGATTTTTTAAAAATTCTCTAGTGATACGATCCTCCTTTCACGTTGTCATTCTACAACTGATAACGATGTTTGAATTGGATCGGTTTTGTATTTTTCGAGTTATTGAGGAAATAACAACCAAGATTGGTTTACCATGGTAAATTCGATTAGGAGTATCCAATACAGGAGAACACACAATAGAACATACGCGCAAAAACTTGTGACTTCACGTCAGTGCCTGAACCATTTTTTTTCTCTATTAAAAAAGATCACAGTCAATGTCAGATGAATGGAGGCATTCAAATATTTCTTTTAAAACACATTGAATAATACAGAATTTTCTGTAATATCTCTACCTAATATCTTTCGATATTATATCATTATTCAAATCTATAAATTACCTTTGTCATGCATGTGAGGCTCATTTAAATTGAGTATACAGTTTATTATTTTCGATGTATAATTTGAAACTTCCTCAAAACATTCTTAGACGACGTCGGGGAGAAAGACATGAACCTCAGTTTGATATTGAGCGTCATGTACACCGGACAGTTGGCATTATGGTATGGGGTGCTATTGCACATGCAAGCAGGTCACCTTTAGTCTTTATTCGAGGTAACATGACAGCGCTGCGTTACCTTCATGAAATAGTGGAGCCATATGTTCACCCTTACCTTAACCAGCTCGAGAATCCAATATTTCGGCATGATAATGCTCGACCACATGTTGCCAGAGTTAGTTTAAACTTTTTTGAAGCGACCCATGTGATTCTTTTGCCATGGCCGCCCAGATCCCCCGATCTTCCGCCCATAGAGCATGTTTGGGACATCATGAGTAGAAGGCTTGGAAATTTACCCCAGCCCCCACGGACTTTGGCGGCTCTGATACATGAATGTATTACAGGTATCTTATTGCATCAATGCCAACACGTATTGGGGAGTTTATAGATAATCGCGGTGGACCAACACATTATTTAAAAAATTAATTAAAAAAAATTGTAAAACCTTCGTTTTTTTCTTCAAATTTCAATCATTTACTCGTTGCTATACTATCTATGTTTTACCAAAAAAAAATTAAATTTGAACAGCTCCTTCTGGATGTTGCAGTTTCTTTGTCACTCAGTATACATTCTTTTTCTGGAGCTAAGCAGCCTTGTGTAAGTTCAGAATATTATCAACAAGTAATAAGCATTAGGTACTTCTTAAGAATTTAGTATGATGAAGTCGCTGTGTTGACGCTATGCATCTTGCACCCGCTTATTTATAGTCTCGTTACCTCAAACCGGTTTGTCCAAAATCATAGAATTTACAAAAAATCATAGATGCTAAAGGCAGATTCATACGAAATTAGTAAAGTAACTCTTCACTACAGAACTGAATCTAAAAATATTCTCAAATAAATATTAATTTAACGGGTAGTAGGTATAGACAAAAGTGTGAACAGGAAGTTATCCCTTTACAAAGTATTTTTCATATTCAAATTGTGGTTTGAACAGAGTTTATCTCATATTATCAATTTTTTTCCAGATACCTAATCCCCACATTCATCAAAGGTTTCAAGCGAGATCTGGTTGAATCAGATCTCACAGAAACGTTAAACGAACACAAATCCAAAGCATTAGGGGACAAATTAGAACGGGCATGGCTGAAAGAGCAAGAGAAGGCGAAAAATAAAAAAAGAACTCCATCACTGAGAAGGGCTTTGTTTAGTGTTTTTGGACTGGAATTTATGATCTACGGAATAATTTTAGCAGTAAGTGAAGCCATTAGGTGAGTAAATCTGCGAATTTAATTATTGTTAATGATTAACCTTATTATAACTATCTGAATAAATCTAAGCAATGTATTGATCAATGTTGGGTAATAAACAGTAGAGAAACAGCACCAACAATAAAACAACCATTTTGTAACGTTTCGAAGACTAAATCAGACTCCTTCATCAGCCACTAAACAAAAATCTTCAGAATTGTTTTTTGTTGACAGTTATGCTAAAATTCGAAATTTGTCACAGTGTCTTTGTTAAACGTAGCAACATAGTTTCACTTTACATAGAATTTTCCCAGTTTCAACTCCTTCTTCAACAAATTCCACCAAATTTGATGACATTGGGGCTCTGCTAACTTAATATTAAGTTAGCAGGACCAACCCACATAAAAACCAATTTTTCTTTCACGACAATTATGCGACAATTGATGTAATTGTATATTGTTGTAGCGGGTAGCACTGCGACCTTAAGGTCTATTGTGCCTCGCCGTCAGAGCTGTCGATGTCATCACCATCTACAGCTCGCCTTCCAGTTCCAGAGTTCTGATGCACTCCAGTATCAGAGATGGCTTCAAGGAGGCTACGTCTTCGCTCCTGCAGATTTCTTGCCCAAAGCATGCCTTGCGTTGGTTTGAGATGGCGAGGCATTCCGTTATCAGGTGATCAGGTGTTTCATCCTCCTCCCAACAGTATCTGCACTCGTCAGTTTCTGCTAGCCCTAATCTCATCATATGCTTCCTAAGGCCGCAGTGCCCTGTGAGGAAACCAGTGAGGAGGTGCAGCGCGTTCTTATTGAGGTCCAAGTATTTCTTGGATCAGTCAGTATGATACATTCCGGGAGAGCACTCCTCTTTCAGTTTCTTCTCTCATCGGAAATTCACTTTTATAGGTGTATCTACCAACCTCACAGAAGGGTTCCGGGAGAATAAAGGGGGTTTGTGCTCCTTTCTTGGCAAGTGTGTTGGCCTCCTCATTTCCTGTATTTTCCGCGTGACCAGGAACCCAGACCAAAGAGACCCTGTTGCTCTTGCCTACTTCATTGAGTTTTCTTCGGCATTCCCATATTAGCAGCTTGACTGTCAGAGTGGAGGGCTATATCACATATCTGATAGTTTCTTTCTAGGTTCATTTCCACGCCCCTTTCTTTTTTAATTACTTCTGCCTGAAAGATGCTCGGATAGGAGCCTAGCGATAGTGAGCATTTGGTGCCTGGCCCATATACTCCAGCGCCAGCTCCTGTAGTGGTTTTTGAACCGTATGTGTACCATTTAATGGCATTTCTGTTAAGAACTTGGGTGGTGGATTCCCTGTCCCAGTCTTTTTTCCTACCGAGCATCGTAGTGAAGTTCTTTTAGACGCTTAATTTCTTGATCATTTCGTCACTAGGAAGTTTGGCTGATGAAATGTACCTGGTAAGAGAGGACCAGGCTCTCTGGTTTTTAATTCCATAGAAGTTTAATATCTATTGTTACCTCTAGATATTTAACTTCAGACATCCATTTTATAATATCTCCGTTCAAAAAGAGGGATCTCACAGCTGGAAGTTTCCTTCTCCGAATAAACAGAATCACTGTGGTTTTGTTCGGGTTTATGCTGAGCCCCAAAGACAAGCACCACTGCTCGATAATTCTAAGGTCCCCCTGTAATAAGTTACACAAGGTGCCCTCGAATTTACCTCTGACCATTAGGACTTTGTCATCGGCATAGCCTAGACCCCCGAAGCCGAGGTCCGTTAGCCTGTGGAGGAGCTCGTCCACTAGGCTCCAGAGAAGGGGAGCGTTACTCCCCCTTGAGGTGTTCCACGAGTGGCTTCGACAGAAGTGGTCTTATTGCCCACCTGTGTCTCGGCTATCCTCGTCGACAACAGCTCATACATCCATTTTATAATGGTTTTATTCACTCCTCGCCTTTCAATTGCATCTTTAACAGACACATGTGTTGTGTTGTCAAAGGCCTCAGATATATTGATGTAATAGGCAATGATATTCTAGCAAGAGGCTCCCCTAACATTATGGAGGTGATCTCTAGTATGACCCCGGCTCCACACGTTGGCCCCAACGCTATTGGCCCAACGTGTGATTCGGGGACTTTGTCTTGGCTTCAACGTTGGTGCCAATATTGACGTCGCGTGTCGGTTTTATCAATAGGAAATAGCGCCCACAATCGCGATCCGCACACACGTTGGGCCAACGCCAACTTCAGTCTTGATGCAGCTTGCAGCACGCATCGAGTACGTGCGTCGAACGTAGACGAAATCACCACCTGCATGGCAGAATGAAAATGAGAATGAATTTTTAGAACTCTACCAAGGTCATCCTATAATATGAGGTTCAAATAGGAAGGATCACAGAAATAAAAACTTAATAGCTGACGCATGGCGCAGTATTCAGATGGAAATGGGGGTTGCTTTGCTGCATTGATTACTTAAAAAAAAATTGGTTCAAGCACTGACGTGAAGTCAGGAACTTTTGTGTGCACGTTCTATTGCTATTCACCTCTATTGGACATGTTTTTCGAGATTTTTTTGTTCTCAATAGGATTCGATCTAGGGATCTTAATTCTTGCTCTTCTGAAACATTCCGCCGTATTCACAAAGCACTCAATCTCCGTTAAGTCCTAACTGAGATCCACAGTTAAGGATAAATAAGAATCGCAACCTCTGTTTACGTGAAAATTAACGTGAAACAGGCTTGTTTCACCAACGTTAAATACGTTAACCGAGGTTGCGATTCTTATTTATCCTTAACTGAGGACCTCAGTTAGGACTTAACGGCGATTCAACGCTTTGTGAATACGGCGGATTATCTATATACCACAAAAAAACAGTTACACAATTCTGAATTCGATGAAAAGAAGCCGATTGAATGATACCGATCAAATAGGAATAAAATTATTTGAAATATTTACGTTGAACAATTGTTATCTTTAATATTGTTGTTTATTCTTTGTCAAACTACACACCGCGTATGGAATTAAACGATAACCAATAATTACTTTGTGATACCCACATAATTGAACCGTCGTATTCACGATAAGGAATAAGAATAATCTCAATGTTGAAACTAACAGAGCATTAAGACAATTGAATATTGATTGTAAGGCCATTTATGTAACTTATATTATCCAATTCACATTCAAGTCGTCTATTAAAAAATTCTTCATCATTTCCAATTTAACCGATGATGGTTGCCGTTCGATGCATTTTAGGTCCGGTTTTTCAATTGCCAGTTAACTCAGGGTTGCGAGTTGCGAAAGCCCTTAACTATAATCATGAACGCGTAACACTCGGGTTACACTCAACCTTTAGTTAACACGCTATTGAAAAACCGGAACTTAGAGTGTTGCAAACATTTTTAAGTCTTATACCGCCGTATTCACGAAAGAATTTTTAACGTCCCGTTAAAAAACTTATAGTTAACTGAAATGTTATGCTAAATAGAAATTGAAATTCACAAATCGTATTTAAGCCTAATTCAAACTTCAGGTACCTAATTGAGGAGTCACAGTGGTACGGTTAACTACGGTATGTGTTAAATCTTTTGGATTTATGGTCGATATCCCTTATTCAATACAGTAAACACTATACAGGCTGAGTCTTTGAAACCGTACATTAGAAGAACATAGAGATTGTAAAATCGAATGGTTCTGAAATTTTGGTGTTGTCAGGTGTCAGGATCTTTCTAATGCAAATATTTTCAAGATGGCGCCACTCTCTTATTCCAAATACGACAACACATTTTTTATTGCTTTTTCGGATTGAGCAGCTGATTTTAGATGAACTTGCATCAGTATTTCCTATACCTAGCTGCAACCGTTTTTTAGATATTTCAACTTTAAGAATATTTTTGTACAATTGTAACGTCACGCTTAGGGAATCCAATCCCGCAACAAAAGCTCAATCCCGCACCAAAAGCTCAATCCCGCGGATCCGCAAAAATGCGGGATTGTTAAGAATATATATACCCTTTGGACTCAACCTATTACATGTTAATAAAAAGGTCTTATGCAATTAAAAACATACTTTAGTAGTAGCATGATAGTTACTTATGTACCAAGGACCAAAAACTGTCTATTATTGTCGGGCCTGCAAATTGATATCCGAGGCGTAACCGAGGATAGCAAGCAGTCGAGCAAGAAGTTTTTCGCCAAGCTACATATTGTATTTTTTCGTCGACTTCTACATACTTTTCTATATTTCAGTATCGTAATGAGTTCATTACAGCACTAAAAACAGTGCTGTAATGAACTCATTCCCGCATTGTTTCTAGTTATATTTTTCGTTTTGTGGTAGTAAGCACTTAAATTCGATCCTATCAAATTTCAACACACGTCAATTGTCAATATAATATAATCTGCGATAAAGTGAAATAATTGTAGAGAGGAAAATTTTTATGTTCATTAAAAAATAAGGTACTAGAGATTTCCTTCTTGCTAATTGTGAATTATTCCTGCTATTAGGAAACTGTTTTAAATCTGATCTCCATGCCCTACGTACGATTCAAATTCAAATTCCGTAATCTGTCAACTTTCGTAACAGTCACACCTACTGCCAAGATACAAACAGAAGTCACTAGGATGTATAATCCGAAAATTTCATTAAATTTCGAAAGTATTTTACAAAACTTGCCTGAAATAGAGAAAATATCGTCTAATACTCGTTGCAGAAGGCAATTCCAACACTCATGCGTTCGAAAATTGAATAGAAGCCCATTCTGTAACTTGTTTTAGAATATACTAGTATGAATTTCGGACCTCTTAAATAATTTCACATTAGCAAATGAGAGTTATTCTCACATACACTTATGTTTGTATTGGACCATATCATGCCGTATTCATAGTGATCACAGCGGACGAAAAAGTACTTTTTCTTTTTTTGGGACGTTTGCGCTTTCATTGTCGAATACGGAATTTTAATATTGATTCCCGCAGATCCCGCACGGAAAATCCCGCAATGTTGATCCCGCATTTGCGGGATTGGATTCCCTAATCACGCTTAACGTATGTTACTGTGCTGAAACAGGTCTGTTTCACGTTAATTTGCACTTAAACTGAGGTTGCGATTCTTATTTATCCTTAACTGAGGACCTCAGTTACGACTTAACGGAGATTGAATGCTTTGTGAATACGGCGGAGAGTGATTCAATAGGAAGGTTTATGTGTATAATACATGCATAATATATTAGTGAAACACTGATAATTTTAGAGGTTTCTAATGTGATGTCGTAAATAAACACATTTTTTTGCGCTTACATTGCAAACGCTGGCTGAACCCTACGAGATAGATCAAAATAATTCAGTATGGTACACCTTACAAAGGTCTACAAAAAAGTCCGCGATGGTATATGTCTATCTCTTTAGGATAACCCACAATAACCATTTTTTATCCTTTACATTCTACGAGAAATAATGGCTGTATTACGAAGCTATTTTAAGCAATACAGCATTGATCCTTATCCAATTAAGTACCTTAAAAGCATTGTGCATTTAATATTGATCAATATGGCCACTTACAGCATGTAATTTAAATGAATATTTTCGAAGATATTGCAGATTTAAAATGCATGGACATAGCGGTTGCGGTGGTACCGACCGGGGGGCCGGCACAGCCGGATAGGGATAGAAATCGAATACAGAGAGTCAGAGAATCATCTGTAGAGCGTAAGGCTTGCCTCAGCCAGGATAGATGTATTGATTCCCCGAATTCCTCTGATACCATCGGATTTACTGATCCAATTTAAACGCCTACAATTTCCGCTAATGATATATTTTACAATGACCATTAATAAATCGCAGGGTCCAACATTCAACGCTACAGGCTTATATTTGAGCGTTGAGTGTTTTTCACAAGGCCAAGTATATGTCGCTCTTTCAAGAGTGACCTCTAAAGAGGACATGTTTGTATTGGCTAACGACAAAAATGCTGTGAACGTTGTATATAAAGAAATTCTGTAGTATATTTAGTATCAGCATTTCAACCGTGCGAAGCCAGGGCGGGCAGCTAGTCAACAATATTCAAACTCAGATATTTTGAATTTATTTTATACCCATGGAGAATGTAATAAAACCATACAAACAACCTGTCGTACGTTCAATGAGAGATAGCACCCTCATCTACCTCCAATGAATCGGAGAAAATTTCACCGAATAGAATCGAACTTCATGATGTATGTAACAGTAAAATCTGCTAATGTTCGTCATGAACCTTTAGCAAATGTTGAAACTAATGAAGTTAACACATTAGGATACTTCAGTGCATATTTCCGGCGTTGAAACAATATTGAAAAAACATTAAATGCACAACTACCATTGAATTAGTCAATTATTCGTGTAATTACTTTTTGTTGAAACATTATGTCGAACCTTGGCAGGTTTCACTCTTCCATACACCAAGAATTACGATTTATTTGGAAGTATAATGTGAGAATTTTCATTTCCAAGGCTTGCTTTCCAATTATTTCAAAACAAAATCTCAACTTCTATTAATATTCTTAATAACTCGAAAACTATGGCAGATATAGATACAGGAAAAACTATGTATGTTTGATGCATAATATAATTTTGCATCGAAATCAAGGAAAAAATCATAGCATCGTATTTGAAAAAATCGAGTTTTTGTGGTTTGAAATTGCCTTGAATGGAAATTAAATTTCGAACACTGTGTAGATGCAAAATTATTTTCCAAAATTGCGATACACAAAATAATGCTTCTACTGCGCATCTCCCCAATTTTAGCGCTGTATCTACAAAGGTGACGACGGTAGATGTCTTCCAGCGTGACGTTACAAAAAGTGGGAAAGCCCTGTTGCGCTCTTGTTCAAACGTTCACAAATCATATCTACGAAAGTATTGGTTTCTCAGAGTTGGGATATCAATGGATTCTTGGGATAGAACTGCATCATGGAAGAAATTAAATTCAAAAAGTGTCTGAAAATTATATTATATCAATTAAAACTTACACAATATTGTAGTTTTGTTTTTACTGGATATATTCTGAACCCAATGTGATTAACTTACCAAAGTATATATTTCCATCATCATATGGATTATCCAAGGGCATTATATTATCAACAAAAAAGTATTATATCATATAATCCTCATAATTCAATCATAGTTTGTTTTCTAGAACAGGAGGGCTATTTTATATAATGAGTAACGAACCAGAAATAAATTCGACATGTCTTTTATAGGAAAATAAGATGACATGTATGAACACATATCATATAGTAATTCATAGATAAAATAATTACAGCATTCTGTGAAAACATAAAAGTACGATTTATTATTGAAATATGGAAAAATCGTATCTCCGAAATTATTAGCTTGTTAGAGTTGGAAATGATATCAATGGATTCTTATGGTGTAACTAGATCTTGAAAAAAATTGAATTTGAAATTAGTAATGTGAAAAAAAATATATTTTTCGTTACTCCGAAACCATCAGGCCATTTCGCCCAATAACGAACTTAACTGGGATATTCATCTCCCAAACGATCTGAAAATTTCAACTGTCTAGTTCATTCCGTTCGAGAGCCAAATCGTTTAAGACCATTTTAATTCGAAAATTACTGGCATTTCGCCAAATTGAGAGTCACTCTGTTCCGAGGAACAAGAGCGCCAAAAACATATTCGTAATGTTGAAATATCTGAATAACGGCTGCTGTTAGGAATAGGGAATGCTGATGAAAGTTCATCTAAAATTAGCTGTAGAAATGTTAGAAATGTAGTCACATCTCAAGTGGCGCCATCTTATTTTTATATTTTATATTTTCATTAGAAAGATCGCACCGGACTAAGGCAACAACTAACAAAAACATTGCAGAACCATACGATTTTCCAATCTCTATATTCTTCTAATGTACGGTTTCAAACAATCACCCTGTATATACTACATAAAGAATTATCTTATCTTGACCATATTCGCCAGAATGTAAATATTTTCCGAAAAACATATATAATATAATATCTTCGGAAAAGTGATGGGAAAAAAGGGTGCAAAATCAATTATAATTTACCAATGATGGAAAATTTAATATACAAGCATTTTTATTATCTAATCAATAGACAGCTGTGTAAGTTTGACCAGTACGAGGAGTTAATATGGGCCTCGATATTGGCCATCAACTTTATTTAGCACTTTTATAACAGATATATCGCTTTTTATCGGATTATACCCTCGTTTCAGTTTGCTAATTATCGTGGTTATTCCCACCCGACTGTGTACTAAGTCTAAAAATGTGAAATCAATATTGTTGCTGTATTGTGTACATTCAACATGTACCTACGTAGCACAGGTGGGTGTGTTGAAATCATGAAGTATGTTGATACTTTAAATTACAAAAGATAGTTAAGATAATGAATTGAAGAGGCGTGATGTGATTACAATAACTATTATTACATTCTTAGATGAGATAAAACTTCCAATTAAGCCAACTGAAAACAATAAAAATTTGTGAAAAGCACTGACGGGAAGTCAGGAGCTTTTGCGCGCATGTTCCATTGTCTATTCATGCGTCATGCGAAGTCGATCGAGCTGAAATTCGGTACTTGGTTGTAAAATGGCGGCTAAAAGGTACGTGCGTTTCTCGAGAACTGTTTCCTTACAACTGACTTGGACGAGGCAGAATACACATATTGAAAACTCTGGAATTTATATCTTCAGCGTAATAAATCATTGCATTTCCAGTTCCCTATGCTCAATATAAACTGTTGACAGTTTCACGGACCTTCCAATCCAAGTGTCCCACTTAAGGCACTCGTAGGCCAAACTTGCTGATAAGTGAAAACCTCTTATCGATGTATAACTTCGTTAAATTAATTTTGGAACTCAGAATAAACAAAACTTGCATTTCAGGAATGCTAACTTTCAATAAACCAACACAACCTACTCTGAAAATTACAAGTCACTATCGCTTTCTTTCAGGAAGTTATCGTGGCAACGGTCACCCATCCAGCTACTGCATTTACACAAGGCTGCTCGGATCTCCAACAATATAGATCCGATCGTGTTCAAACTGAAACTTGGCAGTAGAGTTAGGTTCTGAAGGCTCTCGCAAAATTTCATCGATGTCAGACGAATAGTTTCTGATATATATAATTTTTTTCAATGATTTTCAATGCCAACGCGAAATATTTTGGAAAATTTCGTGAGGATCGTATCACTAGAAAATTTTAAAAGAATCATTGAAAAAAATTCTATATAACAGAAACTATTAGTCTGACATCGCTGAAATTTTGCGAGAGCCTTCAAAACCTAACTCTACTGCCAAGTTCCAAGTTTGAACACGATCGCATCTATATTGTTGGGGATCCGAGCAGCCTTGTGTGAATTCAGTAGCTGGATGGGTGACCGTTGCCTCGATAATTTTCGAACGAAAATAGATAGAGAATTGTAAGTTTCAGGATAGGTTGCACATCCGAATGGAAGAGTCAAGTTCTTTGTTGGACATAATCGACCCAACGGTTTCGGAGTTATACCCATCTGGAATATTATTTCCTCGATAACTCAAAAAATACAGACCCGATCGGATTGAAGCTTGGAAACTAGTTGTAGAATATCGGCATAAAGACGTATGTGAAATTTTGTGAGGACCGTACCACTAGAAAATTAAAAAAAAAATACGGAAAAATATCTCACGATAATATGAGAACGGAAAGAGACAGCGACTTGCAATTCTCAGGTTAGGTTGCGCATCCGAATGCAACATTTAAGTTCGTTAATCGGCATAATCGGCCAAATTGTTTTGGAGTTATACTCATCTGAAATTTTGTTGTTATTTCCCCTATAACTCAAAATATACAAATCTGATCCAATTAAAACTCGGTGATTACTTGTAGAATGCCGACCCACTAATTTTCGCGGAATTTCGTGAATATCGTATACTGAAGTTACTTGAAGCGTAAGATTTTTCGTATTTCCATTCTAATAGAGTACATAATTGTCAGAATTAAAAATTCTGTTATCATAGGCGATTCTCTACTGAAGTCTGTCATTAAAATGGTATGAAATGTATTCATATATTATAAAAGCTGATAAAACGGAATATATCGATGCTAAATTCGTAGTAGAGTGTCCAATAGTGAATAGACAATATGACATGCGCAGAAAAGCTCCAGACTTCACGTCAGTGCTTGAACCAATTTTGATAAAAACATTGACTGAAAAACCTATTAGTTGAATAGTTTAGAACTGTCGTGAGTAGTTGACAAATACTTTGGAACACCAAAATTATATTGTGAAAACTAAAAGAATTTAATACATGAAAAATGTCGTAATTTGTAGGCTAGTTTTGATACCCTTCTAATACATTTTTTCGTACTCAGATTATGCCAACCATATTGTCTGGGAAAATTGGTGCAATATTTCAACGATGTGGCATATCAGAAACAGTAATTATAGTGTGTGACATTCATTATCATTTATCGTTTATGTTTGAATTTCATTGTAGTTCTGTTGTTTTTTGAAGAACTCGTCAATGGATGGAAAAATTAGAGGAAAATTCAAGTTTGAATTCAATAAGGCTTATTGGAATTCTGAATCATTTGAAGATCAACAGTCGGAAGTATATAATGTTTTTTATATACAGTATGAGTCTTTAAGATACTCACACAATTCTTATGATTTGATTCTTAATGCAGGTTTTGTGACAAAAATATCAAACTGAACTTTCACTTGATATCCATTCTATATCCAGTTGTTTTCAGTATAAGATTATAGACCATTTGATCATCGTCCATAAGGAGGTTACACGGTCAATCTGGCATCAGTTCAGTATGACGGGGAACTGATTCTATAAGCGTAGACTGATGGACTGATGATCCGGATTGATGGCAAGATCAAGTATCATCATAGCAGTATGTGATCCAAATAAGGACCTATAAGAAACACAACAACACGAGTTTTATGACAAACTTAACGATGCAATTAATGAGATAGGGAAACATCGCAAAATTATATTGATGCTGGGCTTTACCTAATGCTCGAACAGAAGAGACGGTGATGGCGAAAACGGTAAATACGCGAGAGCGTCGTCAATAACAACGGCGAAAAGGCGAACATTCATGAGACGATGCTGTCGTTAAAAATTTCCCTTTCTATTCTTTTCATGTAACGACGAAATCGGACGACAGCTTTTGAACTGATTTAAAAACATAACCTAATTTAGTATTAATATTACAACTAAATATAAACCAAATGAGTGATTATAGTCATTATTTCAATTCAATTTGTGGATAGAAATTAACTGTTATTTGAAATATTATCAGTAGTACATCCAAAGTACTACAGTTATCTGTAATAATTATATGAATGCATTAAATCGCAAAAGAGAAACAATCACAGCAGCTCCAATTATGATTGCTAACAAAAAAAGTGGAAAAGCCCTGTGGACAGGAGCTTTGGCGCTCTTGTTCAAACTTTGACAAATCATATCTCCAAAAGTATGGTTTCTCAGAGTTTGGAAATCATATCAAGGATTCTTATGATAGAACTGCATCATAAAGGAAATTCAATTCAAATAATAGTTTAATCATCAAGCTTAAATGAGCAAGCTTCAATGCTTTAATGCTTCGAAAATTATCATTTAAAATAATGAGGAAAGTATCATCAAAATGTCTAGAGCAAGGATGGAGACAATCATAGCAGATTGTCCATTTATTCCTGATATTTGAGTAGGTAGAGGCTGACGAACAAATTATTTTAATAGTTAAAATATATTAATAAAATACAATCCTCCTTTCATAATTTAATAGTTCATACCACCAACACATTCATTCTGTATTATGAACCTTAACTCAAGAAAAAATATTTGATACACAAATTTAGATCCATATTTCAGCATTTTTTTGCTAGCAACATTATAAACATACTTTATATAGGAACATGTCTTACTACCTAATGAAGTAAAAGGCAATATTAACCTCAGTGGTCAACGAAAAGTAATTTGTTTTGATGATTCCATTATGTTCTTCTTTCCTATTGTCTTCATAAACTACATCATTAAAATGATCCAATTCTAAATCTTCTGAAATATCATCCCGAGTGTATACGTAAATTATTCAATATGCAACCAGTCAATATTATTTTCGGTTTCAAAACAGTCTTGTATATATTCACTAATTCAATAATCGGATACATGTTTTCCAGCAGAAAACATTTTCAAACTACGAATTGACATGTCTCTAATAGCTAGATAAGATGACATTTATGAGCAGTGAACACAGACAGATAGGCTTCGCATTCTGAGAATACATAGAACTACGATGTATTATTGAAATTTTGAAAAATCATATCTCCAAAAGTATTAGCTTGTTAAAGTTGAAAATGATATCATTGGATTCTTATGATAAAAAATCTTAAAAAAAATTGAATTCAAAAGTTGTAATGTACAAAAAAATTGTTTTCATTACTCCGAAACTATCATATCTCCAAAAGTATTAGCTTGATAGAAATGAGAATGATATCAATGGATTTTTATGATAAAACTGCAACTTGAAAAATAATTGAATTCAGAAGTTGTAATGTAAAAAAAAAAATTTTTTTCGTTACTCCGAAACCATCGAGCCAATTTTGCTGAATAACGAACTCAACCGAGATATTTATATCCCTCAAACCTACTCTGAAAATTTCAAATGTCTAGCTCATTCCGTTCAAGAATTATCGTGTTAACGGCCGGACGGCCGAACAGAATCGATTTCGAACACGGATTCTTGATCAGTGAGTCGAACCAAATCGTTTGAGATCATTTTCAGCCAAAAATTCGAAAATTACAGAAATTTGCCAAATTGATAAGCCATCATCGACTATGTGATAAAAAAACAGAAAACAAAGTGGAAAGTTCAAAATACTGGAGTTCACAGAGACAAAACGTTTTGTATTGCAGAAACCTTAGACTATAGTCTAAGGCAGAAACTCCGTCAGTTCATGCGACCTCAAATTATGTAGCTAGTCTATGTGTATTTAAAATTATGCTAACCGAAAACCTTGAAATTCATGGGCCATATATCCAAGAAAAAATGACTCCATGCGGCAGGATCCTTTGATATCGTAAAACTAGATTTTACGTTCGGTGAAACGAAATTTATTGCGACCAGTATTTGAACTAATTTTTCCATCTATTTCTTGTTGCTTCAACTATCTTTCGTTCAATATAGAGTAGTTATTTTGTACCATTCGAACCTCATCTTAATAGAATTTTCAATAATTCACTATTCAACTTGTATCTACTACAATCTTGGTAATAATTGTTTTATACCAGACCAAATATTAGGAACTACTATAGAGGTATTTTTAAAATGTCTTTGGCTTCGATTCAATGAATATACATGGTGATTCACGAAGACCGTTCCATAGAATTTCAGATTCGTTCGACTTGTAATGTAAATGTAATACCCAGTTTTTTCATTCATAATCAGATTTTCCATTGAATTCTACATAGTTCTAATGTGTCACTTACATAATAGTCTCAGAAAATTCATATGAAATCGAAAAAAAATCCATGGAATTTTCTCAAATAGGGCTTCATTCCAATGTTGATAACTTGTTGACTTTTGCATGTTAATTCCTAATTTTCCAGCTTCTATCAGAAGACATACCAATGCTTCTCCCTCGTTCATTAAACATTCAATTGAACATATAGGGTGTTTCCATTTCCATGTCAAGTCAGTCATGACAAAAAACTTCAAAACTCATTTTCCCATGAGAACCCATTTTTTTATTGGTCAGCTGGAATCTACGTTAAAAAATAAGCAATTAAGAGCAGAAGTATGTATTATAAGAACTACACTATTTTTACGTAGATTGCAGCTAACCAATTAAAAAAAATGAGTTCTGATTTGAGAAAATTGAGTTTTGAGGTTTTTGTCATGACATTGAAATAGAAACACCCTGTATGTTCAATTAAATTTTTAATTAATGAAGGAGAAGCATCGGTATGTCTTCTGATAAAAGCTAGAAAATTAGGAATTTTCATGCAAAAATATACAAGTTATTAGCATTGAATGAAGCCCTATTTGAGAATATTTGAAGGGCTTTTTCAGATTTCACACGAATTTTCGGAGAAAAATATGTAAGTGACATATTAAAACAATGTAGAATTCAATGGGTAATCTGATTATCAATGAAAAAACTGGGTATTACATTTAAAAATCGAAAGTTGGTATCATTTCCGGTGAAACCGGAAGTCCAACGGATCTGAAATTTTTTCCAAGAATTAATTTCTCCTAACAAAGCTTAACTATAAAATTTCAAGTCTTTCTTCGAAATATTCTAACGAAAGGTGTGAATCACGCTGTATATTTCAAGCTGAACTGTAGCTAATTACTAATAATTAAAAGAGGCAATAGGGCTAAATTTTCCTGGAGCTCCTTCGTTTGTCATTCAGTGGCTAAGTGACGCTGGTGATTGGTAATAACCATGAAACCGGTACGTATCTGCCCTGAATGACACATTCCTCTTTGGGAGAACACTGAGCGAAGAGGTAGCTAGTCCGGATAACGAGGAAATATTTGTTAATGGTTAAAATGCTCAATTGGACAAAAATATACAGGGTGAATTTATTTTAAGACGTAAAGTGTGAAACACTCGTATAAGGACTTATGCGTTTTTATGATAATGCTCTGATTTCCTAAATAATCCAAATTGCATACTCTGATCCAGTATTCGAATTCTTCAATATAATTGGAATTAAATCAATCGAATGCGTTCTAGATCTGTTGAAGTGGAACAGGGTGAATATTCACCTCGCTTGTTTTGTTTTATTATTTTGATATTATAAACCTCGAAATCATTACCTATTCGTTTCCTCTCCAATTTTTCTGTTTTTGTTCGCTTATTCTAATCAGCATATCAAAATTTCCTCAGTTTTAAAAGTTTAAAATTCAGACTTGCACCCCTTCTAGGGGATTTACAGATTTCTCGATTTTGTTGT
Organism: Halyzia sedecimguttata; assembly: GCA_937662695.2. Classification (NCBI taxonomy): domain Eukaryota; kingdom Metazoa; phylum Arthropoda; class Insecta; order Coleoptera; family Coccinellidae; genus Halyzia; species Halyzia sedecimguttata. Next base: position 97,372,857 of record OW569413.2, on the reverse strand, counting down.
TGTTTTGTATCCATATCCTAGCGTATGGACCAAATCTCCACCCTTCTAGGGCTTCGAGAAGTACCCTAGTTTCATTAACAGATCTGCACCGACCTTTATTGGGGTTGGTGGGGAAATTTATTCTTATTATTATTTATTTTCATTATATTACATGTATTTATTAATTTTTCTGTTGTTTGTTTGCTGATACTTGTCTACATACCAAATCTCAGCTTTCTACAACTCCGGAAAGTACTTTCTCTACTTCTGTATCGTAATGAGTCCATTTCAGCAGTCAGCACTAAAAACAGTGCTAGAATGAACTCATTCCCGCATTGTTTCTAGGTATATTTTTCGTTTTGTGGTATAGTCAGCACTGACATTCGATCCTATAAAATTTCAACACATGTCAATTATTGTCAATACAAGATAATCTGGATAAGGTGAAATAATTGTTGAGAGGAAAGGTTTTGTTTTCATCAAAAAATAAGGTACCAGAGATTTCCTTCTTGCTAATTTTGAATCATTAATGATATTAGGAAAGTGTTAAATCTGATCTCCATGCTCTACGTACAATTCAAATTCCGTGATCTGTCAACTTTCGTAACAGTCACACCAACGGCCAAGATACAATACAAAAGTCACTAGGATGTATAATCCTAATTTTTCATTAAATTACAACAGTATTTTACAAAAATTGCTTGAAATAGAGAAAATATCGTCTAATACTCGGTGCAGAAGGCAATTCCAACACTCGTGCTACGAAAACTCGCTCCTTCGTCGCTCGTTTTCGAATTTCGCATTCGTGTTTGAATATCAGACCATTCTGCAACTTGTTTTAGAATATACTATTATAGTTGTATGAATTAGTCAATACACAGACTTGCAACCCCCTTTAATGGTGGGTAAAAGTTACAGATTTCTTCATTCGACTTCGGCAGATCGACGTGTTTCAGGTATTAATAAAAGCTAAAGTATAACAGTTTCCTACTGCTATGAACTGATTCACCCTGTAAAGTAATTTTTAATCTGAAAATCTCATCATATTCTTTCTTTGTAGATAGGCTTAGTATTTATCTAGCTAGATGATTTTATATCGCTTTTCGTAGTTTGTTATTTCCGTTGTATTCGCGTGATTGTATTGTACTCGAATAGCTTCAAATACGATAGAATTTAATGATTCATTGTTTTCCGCATGATTATAAAGGAATTCTCTTATCGACTTGGTCGGTGTAGAGGAATAGTTATAATTTTAGTAATGCAAAGATCTCATTAATGTATGATAAGCAATTTATTTTTGCTGCTTCACTACACGGTGCATCTTACCTAAATGAAGGGTTAAAACATTGTTACCGTAGATAACAATTTTTTTTTATTTTCTGAAAAAATTGTTCTCTACGGTACCAATTTTTTACAACAAAAGCAGCAAAAAGAATTTGGTTTGCCGCTTCAAATAAAATTATGACGTCACTCTGTAAAAATGAATCACGTCATAAATAGAATTTGAATGCCATAAGGTGGTTGATTTAAAACTAAAATTTACCTATTCCAGCGTTTTGCTTGAGAACATTCAACAACGCAGTTATGAATTTTATTCCTTATTTTATCCACGCACTGTATGTTTTGAGAATGATAATGATCAGAGAAACTTTCAAAAAATAATAACATTCATATTCCGTATTCATCCTTTGATTGAACAATACAGATGACCCACGGTAATCCGACCCCCGTCATATTCGGCGCCCTTTGTAATCTGGCATGCCTATCACTGTTGAATATACAGTGTGGTCCAACGAAAACTTAACACCTCGATTTTCCGGCTTTAAAATGAAAATGTGGAAAATCGCTCGGACCCATCAATTTCTGATTCGAGGGGGAACAACTTTTCCTCTCTTTGCATCCTCGTAACTGCAACCCCTTAAGGGGAGCGAGCACAACCCCTTGCATTACCTCATTTTGAAGATCTTATCGAATACTATCTGATCCTGAACTTTCGCTTCAAAATTTCCATCGATAACGAAATGACAGGTAAAATAGTGGAGGAGTACTTACTCTTGTAATTAGTTTATTAAATGCTGGAAATGGACACCATTCACTTCCATGCAGTAATATAAGTTTTGCTGAAAGCATTCACGTACATTACTCAAGATTTCTGGTGTAATTTGACGGCATTCATCAATGATCTGAGTTCGCAAACAATCCAGTGACACAGGCTGGGTAGCGTAAATCTTGTATTTTAGGTGACCCAATAGAAAAAAGTCCATTGTAGCCAGATCAGGTGATCTGGGTGGCCAATCAATATGTCCACTTCTTCCAATCCAGGCGTGAAGAAAAATTTCATCTAAGAACTGACGCAACGTTTGAACGAAATAAGGTGGTGCGCCATCTTGTTGGAAAAGGATCGTTTGATGATCTTCTGCATTCTCCAATATTTGCACGAGTGCTTGATAAATAGCGTTCTCCAATAGTTCTGAATAAATTTGGCCAGTGAGATTACCGGGTATAAAAAAGGTGATTTCCGTAAATACCCGCTCAAACATTCAATTTTTGGGGACGCTGAGTATGCTCCTCACGAAATAATATTGGATTTTCATCTGACCAATACCGACAGTTATGCCGGTTTACAATTCCGTTAAGGTAAACACTCGTTCGAAAAACAGAAATCGAACAAGTAGTTTTGATTACCGTTAATCATTTCACTGACCACTTCACAGAACTGGAGTCGACTATCGGGATCATCCTCATTCAGTTCCTGAACCAATCGTATCTCATAATGATGGAATTTATGTTTTTTTCAGGATTCGCATGAATGTTGTGCGTGAAACACCAGATACATCGGACAATTTCCTAGTAATCAAGGTCGGATCCATAGATACATGACCTAAGACAGCCACGTCCCCCGCTTCGTCTCTTTCATGCACCCTCTCGGATACATTTTTTACGAGGATGTCGTTCGTTAAATCAAGCCGCTGTTGTTCGCGCAGAGTCGTTATTCCTAAAATCATTTCCATCCTTTACATTGGGTTTCACGAAGCTTCGATTAGCTTAATTGTGGATTTAATTCGATGGTTGTATCAAAAATAAACTGAAAAACGACATAGAATCGCACTCGGCAATTAAGAGCTGTCAAAGCTTCGTGAAACCCACCGTTATTCTACGGAATACACCATTTTAATTCTACTACAAATTTACAATTGCTTTAACACACTTGTAACGTTCTTAAAAATACACGAAAGACTAAGGTAAATAAAAAACATGATCCGTCTACTTTTGGACAAGAAATGAATACTTTTTTGGACAAAAACTTAACAACATAACTACTACATACCTTTGAAAGTGTCGGATACGAATAATATGCTCGAGATAAATTCCACATTGCCTCTTTCACTATTATCGCTATTATTTCATTATCGATGGATATTTTGAAGCGAAATTTTAGGGTCAGATAGTACTCTATACGATTTTCAAAATTAGTTATCGCAACACCCCTCATCTCTATTCAAAATCAAGTGGTTGTGCTCACCCCCGTTAGGGAGTTGAAGTTGCGGAGATAAAAAAGGGGGCATCTACTTCCCTCTCGAATTGGAAATTGAATGGTCCGAGCAATTTTCCATATTTTCATCGGAAAATCGAGGTGTTAAGTTTTCGTTGGACCACCCTGTATGTACATATGTACATGATTTAACATTTACGCGCCATTACACTAGTTCAGATATAATCTTAGTACATATTTTGATCAGTAATTTGTCGGATTACAAGGTAATTTTTCTCAAAGAATTCCGGACTATAAGGGGTCTTAGGCAGTACTCTATAATCCGACTAATTCGATAGTCCGACACTGCCTTGCAAAACGTTTGTCGGACTACCGGGGTCCAATTTATTGATATTTTGGATTTCTAAACTCATATCCAAAATCAAAATACTAAATCGCAAATTTAAATTAAAACACAAATAATGTTCTTCAACGTATTCTGCAGAACAAAATGAACCTTCCAGTATCCTCTGAATTGTTCCAATATAATAAGAATGTAATATTTCTAAATTTGCTACCCAGAAAACTTCTCAAATACATATGTTCCTAGATTTCGACCGAAGAATAATAATTTGGAAAAAATGTCATTTTCAGTAGATTACTTGTGACCTCCAATATGTCAATATATTGATACAAACAATACCAGCCTTACAAATTGTTTGTCTGTTGACTGATTATGTTTGAAATTAGCAGCATCAATAAATGAATGAAGGGGATTATTTTTATCAGTCCTCGTTATGAGCCTTCATGATCATCAAAAGTCTTAAGACCGCCAATTTAAATTTTATCTTACTTTTATTATTTGGGATCAAGCCGATGACCTCGTAAGGGATATCGCGTTTATTTCAAAATTCTGGACTTACGTTGGACAAAATATCTGTGATAATATATAATAAATTCTTAAAGCGTCTGATAAATCCAATGATAATTAGAAAAATACTAGGACTTGTACAATTTTGTCTCAGGTTTATAGTTTTTTAAGTGGAGGAGAGTCGTAGCCAATAATAATGGGCCAAACGGTTTCGGAGTTATACGTTGTTATACTTTGCTAGCTGCAGAACCATCGCAATAGAGAAAATGCTTACCAGCCGCATTATTCGCGAAGTCCTTGAAATTGAAAGGTGTCCAGATTGCTTGTTAAAGATTACCTCATACATGGAAACCTTTAATTTTTCGCCTTCCTCCTCCCACGGTCACTACCACCAGCAAAATTTCAGCGATGTGGGACGAATACTTTCTGATATATAGATTTTTTTCAATGATACTCCTCACGAAATTTCAAAAACTAATTACCATGTTTGAATTGGATCGGTTTCATATGTTTTGAGTTATTGAGGAAATAACAACAAAATGTCAGATAGGTATAACTTTAAAACCGTTTGTCCGATTATACCTATTAACAAACTCAAATGTCGAATTCGGATGCGCAACATATACTAAAAAAAAATTGCAAGTTGCTATCTCTTTCCTTTCTCAAGTTATCGTGAGATAAATAATTTTTTTTTATTTTCTAGTGTTACGATCCTCCCAAAATTTCACATACGCCTTCATGTCGGTATTCTACAACTAGTTACAAAGTTTCAATTCGATCGGATCTGTATTGGTGGCAAAAAAAATTATTACTCGGAAACCGTTGATTATGCCCATTAACGAACTTGTCTGTTGTATTGGGACGCGCCACCTACCCTAAAAATTTTAAGTCGAAATTTATCGTAGCAACGGCCGGTCGGCCGGACATAATCAAATTTGACCTAGCATTTTTCATCAGCGAGTCATTGTTTGAGACGGCAAAAAATTCTAATATTGCAGCCTTTTGGGCAAAATGATAGCACGATGTTCCCCAGAACATGCACGCAAAAAAAACTATTTCAAAAAGATTTCGGTCGTACAATTATCTACTGAAAATGATAATCCATTTGAAAATCACTTTAGCGACTAAATAAATAAAAATTATTAAGAATCTCATGTTACCATTATCATATCCTGTTTTTTTTTATGTTGGAATTCATTTTCTAAGTTTCTTTCAGAGTAATTCAACCAATAGCAATTGGATGGTTACTGGACTTCTATGCCCCAAGTAACACAGAAATAACCAAAGACGAGGCTTATATTTATGCTGGAGCAGTGGTATTATGTTCCTTTATAAACGTCCTGATGGTTCATCCTTACATGCTTGGAGTGTCCCATTTGGGAATGAAGGTGAGGGTGGCCTGCTGTTCTCTGATCTATAGGAAATCTTTGAGATTAAGCAGTACTGCCCTAGGACAAACAACTATTGGTCAAGTAGTCAATCTGCTTTCGAATGATGTTAACAGATTCGATGTTTCTCTAATTTTTGGGCATCAGTTATGGGTAGCGCCACTAGAGACGATTGTAGTTTCATATTTGTTATACCTAGAGATTGGAGTGTCAGCATTTCTTGGTATTGTGCTTCTGTTGGTGTTCATTCCCATGCAAAGTAAGTTATTAGAGTCATCGCTACATATTTAATCATTATTGGTCAGTCCAAAATTCTGCATTTTTAGGAATTGTTCAATTCATAATTTAATTAAATTATATATTTTATTTTTCGATTCACATTTGTATCTCAACTCCATTTTTCATCAAATTACATGGTGCATCACCCCCAAAAATAAATCAATTAGATACTGCTATGACGGCTAATATAGCACATCTTAAAATTTTCTGCTTAACTTATTTTTGAAAGAAAAATTGGTTCAAGCACTGGTGAATTCGATTAAGAGTGTCCAATACAGGAGAATGGACAATAGAACATACGCGCAAAAGCTCCTAACTTCACGTCAGTGCTTGAACCAATTTTTTTTCGTAATTTTTTTAAAAATTTTCTAGGGGTACGGTTATCACAAAATTTCACACACGTCTTTATGTCGATAGTTCACAACTAGTTACAAAGCCTCAATTTGATAGAGTCTATATTTTTTGAGTTATTGAGTAAATAATATTCCAGGTGGCAGGTGGGTATAACTCCGAAACCGTTGGACCGATTATGCGAACTTAAGTCTCCCATTCGGATACGCAACCAACCCTGAAAATTGCAAGTACCTACCTCCTTTCGTTCGAAAGTTATCGATGCAACAGTCACCCATAGAGCTACTGAACTCACACAAGGCTGCTCGGATCTCCAACAATTTAGATCCGATCGTGTTCAAACTTGGAACTTGGCAGTAGAGATAGGTTCTGAAGGCTCTGGTAATTTCAGATTTCAGCGATGTCGGACGAATAGCTTCTGATATATAGAATTTTTTCAATGGGTTTCAATGATTTTATGAAAATTTTCTAGTAATAGGATCCTCACGAAATTTTGTAAGAATTTTTGCGTTGGCATTCTACAACTAATAACCATGTTTGAATTTAATCGGTTTTGTATTTTTCGAGTTATTAAGGAAATAATAAACAAATTTCAGATGGGTATAAATCCAAAACCATTTTGGCCGATTATGCGTATAAACAAACTCAAATGTCGCATTCAGATCCGCAACCTAACCTGAAAATTTCAAGTCGCTATCTCTTTCCGTTCTCAGGTTATCGTGGCAAGACTACAATTTATTGGAATTTTACAACAATTTGACGGAATTTTCTCAAATTGAGTGGCCAGTTGTTATAAAACGTGATTTGCAACATCAGATTTATCGATGTTGTTGAACCGAATGTGTCCCGTATGCTCTTTATGCCGTGTGAGAATGTTTCTGGTATTTGGCCGACATAGCACTTGTTGCAATCTAAACATTTAATTTCAAATATACCCGATTTCAATATGTCCGCAGTTTATCGAATGCATTTCCTAGAAGTTGTTTAATTTTCGTGAAAGTTTTCAAAGCCAGTTTTATATTCACTTCTTTAAAACAGACTTTTGAAACAAAAAATCTAACAACAAACTCCTGAATATTTTTAAAAAGGTAAATATAAATCTGGCTTTCAAAACTTCCACGAAAATTAAACAACTTTCACTAAGGTGCGGGAATTTTTTGAAACGTTGATGATACTTTATACTGAACACAGTTTACACTACCACTACACCAACACTAACTTACGAGCTTATATTATAACTTGGTTATCGAAACGCCCGTGTAGTGGTAGTTTAGACTTTGTTCCGTATAAACAATAACTTATATATTCGATAAAATCTGGTATATGTATATGAAATTGAATGTTTAGATTGCAACAAGTGCTACGGTGGGCAAATAACCAGAAACATAATGATTTAACCCCTATTAACACATCATTGTGAGCTCAAGAAGAGGGAGTACAATAGATAGATTTGGGGGCGATGCACCATACCCTAATTATGATGCATTATTGAGATTGCAGTCTCAATTACCATATTTTTTTACAGTTTATGTTGGGCGTAAAATATCTACCGTCCGTCTAAAAACAGCACTAAGGACAGACGAGAGGGTTCGTTTGATGAGCGAAATTATAAACGGTATTCAAGTGATTAAAATGTACGCTTGGGAGAAACCATTCGCTAAGTTAATCGGAGCTGCTAGAAGGTGAGTCACATGTTTTCTAGAAAAACTCTGTAGGTATACTGAGAGATAATTTGACTTAAGTGATAATATGTTGGTCAGAAGGTAGTCATGGTCACACAGTGAACAAGCTTAATGAATTAAATAAAATTGAATCAATAATGTGTTGCTCTAACTCGCATGCATATAAAGGTCATTATTCTACCATTTTATGCTAACTTTCAGTCACATCGAGTGATCGGTTTCGGAAATATTCATAATAAATGTTTTTACTAAAACGGCCATAACTCCGAAACCGCTTGGTGGATTTCGCCCGTTAACGAAATCGTCCGAGATATTTACGCTCTAAACCTACCCTGCAAATTTCACTCCTCTAACTCCTTTCGTTCGAAAGTTATCGTGCCTGCGGCCGACCGGACAGAATTGATTTCGACAGCGGATTCTTGATCGGTGAGTCGAACCAAATCGTTTAAGACCATTTTCATCCAGAAATTCGAAAATTACAGACATTTGGACAAATTGATAAGCCGAGGAACAAGAGCGCCAAAAACTAGAGTTGACCTGCCCGATCGTTTTGCTTGAAAACATTCAATAACGCAGTTATGAATTTTGCTCCATACTTTTTCCACACATTGTATAATAAATCACATCTGCAGTACTGTTTTTTTTCAGATATGAAATCAAAATGCTCAGAATGGCAGGCTTCATGAAGGGAATTATATTATCATTTATCATTTTCAATACACGGCTGTCCATATATGCAAGTATTATTGCCTATGTTCTTCTTGGATATAACATAAATGCTGAAAAAGTATTCGTCCTCACATCTTTCTACAACATATTGAGATCAACCATGACAGTATTTTTTCCAACCGGTATAGTAATGGTAGCAGAGGCTAACGTTTCGGTAAATAGGTTGAATAAATTCTTGAATTACGAAGAAAGAGTTCCGAGTGAGAGAAAAAAAGAAATCCAGAAAAGTCTGAAAGACAGAAACGATGCTGAGGAGAGCAAGGAATCCACCCGAAATGGTATTGACAAAAGCATTTCCAAAAAAGATGAAGACATAGGTATTTTCATGACAAATGGTTGGGCAAAATGGAGTGAGGCTTCAATCGACAATACTTTGTCGGAAATTTCGCTTTCGGTTACTCCTGGAAAGTTATTAGCAATTATAGGTCCAGTCGGTAGCGGGAAGTCGAGTTTATTCCAGACAATACTTAAAGAATTACCTCTGATGGATGGAACTTTGGTCGTCAATGGTGAAATCAGTTATGCATCACAAGAACCTTGGTTGTTTTCTGGAACAGTTAGACAAAACATACTTTTTGGGTTGCCAATGGACAAGCTTCGTTATAGATCTGTAGTTAAAACGTGTGCCTTAGAAAGAGATTTTACGCTTCTTCCATATGGCGATAAATCTCTAGTAGGTGACAGAGGTGTATCTCTCAGTGGTGGTCAAAGAGCAAGAATAAATCTGGCAAGGGCTGTCTATAAAAAAGCTGATATCTACCTCCTAGATGACCCTTTATCAGCTGTTGATACACATGTAGGAAAAGAACTTTTCGACAGATGTATCAATGGATATCTGAAAGATAAAACTGTGATATTAATTACCCATCAGCTACAATATTTAAATGATGTAGGCCATATTATTTATTTAGACGACGGATTCATCAAAGCAGAAGGTTAGAATCAATTATTATTATACTATATACTATATAGTCCTTAAGGTCGCAGCGCAACGTTACCCCCTACAACAATATACAATATACTCATTAACATTATCTTATTCTTAGTCAATTACTTATAGGTACCTTCAGAGAATTGCAAAACGCCAATCTCGATTTCACGAAATTACTCGGTAGAGCTGAGAATGAAGAAGACGAGAAAAAAGAAAAAGAGGAAACAGAACTGAAGAGATTGAATTCGATTGTAAGCAGAAGTTCGGTAGAAGAAGCGCCTACACAGGTTGAGGAACACATGAGTACAGGAACTCTTGGTTTGCATGTATATAAGGCTTATTTACGAGCTGGGGGAAACTGGTGCGTCTTAATCATGTTGTTTTTTATGTTCTTCGTTGTACAAGGACTGGCGGGTGCTTCAGATTACTTCTTGACTTTTTGGTAAGTTAGTATAAAACTTTTAGTATTATTAACTAGTGAGCCATTAATCGACCTTGTCATTAATCCGCCTAAAGGCTGGTTGGCCTATCACGCTGACGGTCGGCGCTGACGGTCAGCGCGTAGCTGACCGCAATTACTCGACCGGTGTCTATTTCGCGAATTTTCATGATTGTCCTAGTACGTGCATTCAGCGTGATACGAAAACGCTCACTGAATGTGCAGACTGCAGGCACTGCAGGCGCATCGGCGCAGCTAGTCAGCGGCGCCGGCGCGTAAGGGCGCGTATAGCTCAGCGCTGACGGTCGTCAGCGCTGAGGGATCTAGGTGACTCGAAAACGCTACCTATAGCTACATACATATTGACCGATCAGGCCGACCGTCAGCGTGATAGGAAAACCAGCCTAAGCTTTAATCCGTAGAGCCATTCATCTATTAATCTGTCCATCCATTAAACCACCTAGCCATTAATCTACCTAGCCTGAGTTCATTTCTGGGAAAAATAGTGTACAGGGTGGCAAAAATTCCTTGAACTACATCTCCGCAACCACAGTAGCTTGCGACAAATGAATTACACGATTTCCAACTCTTTTTTTCCACCTAAATTGGTCAAAACACTGATCTTTTTATATTGGAGTTATTGAGCAAAACTCACATTTTGGCGATTTCAACAATGTTCTGTAACCTATAACTCGCTTAATTGTTTGCGAAAATTTCATAAAACTGGAGTTTGTATTATGGAAATCAGTTTTGTTCTGGTATGGTATGATAATTGACCATAAATAACAGCTAGAAAATGTCTTGCCTGATCACAATGTAAGCAAGCTCATAACAAAAGAAAACTCTGCAATTACAAACAGAGTGACTTTATTAATAATTCCTTCAAATTATTGATGATATTTCCTGTGTTATTATTTACACATGTTAAGATATCTCAATTTTTCAGGGTAAATATTGAAGACAGGAATTTCACAGAAGTTGAGAGTATACTGGAGTCTTCCACTATTAGCATGTTCCAGAATAATATTTCAACTATTTCACCACTACTTTTGGAAGAAGAGGACTTCTGGGATTTCTCTAGAAATACCTGCATTATTGTTTATTCAGTCATTATGGTTTTACTCATTGTTCTAACTTTGGTACGGTCATTCTCCTTCTTCATTATCTGCATGAAAGCTTCAACAAGACTCCATGAAAACATGTTTGGAAGTATTTCAATCGCCACAATGAACTTCTTCAACAACAATCCAGCTGGAAGGATTCTGAATAGGTTTTCTAAAGATATGGGGTCTGTCGATGAACTTTTACCAAGTGCCATGATTGACTGTTTACAAATTGGATTAGCACTTGTGGGAATAATTATTCTTATTGGAGTAGTTAGTCCTATATTGTTAGGACCCACAGCAGTAATGGCGGTGATATTTTATTTACTGAGATCTTTCTATCTAAGTACCAGTAGAAATGTGAAGAGATTAGAAGGAGTTAGTAAGTTTTTTTTTCTTTCTTTTATCACTGTGCATATATTTTCCTCATATTATATTTCAGAATTCTTTTTAAATTGCAACATACTGAACGTATACTGCATAGGAAAGAATATATCTTGGGTATTGTGGTTTAATGAGAGCGAGAATAATAACTTGCTAAATATGGAGAGAGCACTAAAATTTCTCCTCGAATAGCGCGCAGAAGGGATATCGAATTGTCGTTTGACGTCTCCACAAAGAGAACCGCGGAATGAGTCGGTGCCTAACGGTACTACGATGCTCTGTGTCTGGCGTAGTCAGTGACGAAGTCAGTTGAAGAGTCGATTGTGGTGACAGGAGGGAAGGACAGCATTGCGTATCTATTGATTATGTAGTATTATGATATATTTGCGTCCCTTGTTACGCTTGTAGTTTTCGGTCTATACCCAAGAAATATTTGTTCCGATACTATATTTTAAAAGTTCGAATACCGAATTCTGACTTGTATCATTGCCAGTTCGACCAAAGTGGCAATCAATCTAAAAAAAATCATATTTCCAAAATTTATAATTTTCTTAAGACAATTGAAAAGCTATTCATTATCAGTCAAAAACTGAAGTATCCATTCATGAGATTGAATATTCAGCATGTTTCATTAGGATAATCTGAAATTGAATTTTCACTTATAACCCTATTAATTTATTGAAATTTAATAACAATTAGATAAATTATCTTGAACAGAATTTTTTGAAATTTTAGCCCGAAGCCCAGTTTTTTCTCACATAAACGCAAGTCTCAATGGCTTGACCACAATAAGAGCTTTTGAGGCTCAAGAAATTTTAACCAAGGAATTTGACAATCATCAAGACTTGCATAGTTCGGCTTGGTTCAGCTTTATAGCAACATCTAGAGCATTTGGTTATTGGCTGGATTTAATATGTATAATTTACATTACACTGGTCACATTCAGTTTTCTAGTCATCGACAATGGTATGTATTAAACATTCTTCAATATGGGAAATTCAAAATAACCATACGTATACATACATTCATACATATATATTATATCAATGAAATCAAAATGCTTCATGTATTCAAGTGGTACATTAATATTAAACATAGATTACTAACATCGAATAAAACACTTTTATCATTTTCCAAAATTTGGCTGTGATAAGAAGATCCAGGCTGTTGGAATTGCAAAAAAAATTCAGCTTGACATGGTTATTCAGAACGAAATTAATTCTGGGGTGAAGTTTTCTATTACTATGATAAATATTCTCCAATTTGCAGTTTAGTCCTACTTCCACTGGTTTCCTAGTTATATACCCGAGCATTCATAAAACTAAATGAAAATAGCATAAAGAAAGCAGATACAGTTAATCTTGAATCATTATAAGAATCTTCAATCATCTTAGAAAATCAGATTATTCTTCATCATTTCTCCTAAAACGTACCATTTTCGAGATATTCTTCATTGAATGTTATAAAATCTGTTAAAATACTTGAATCGTCTATTCGCAAACAAGAAGTAGTTCCTGAAACCGTCACTATGCTCCATTACCGATGGACCCGATGTCCCGTGATTGGCCAATCTATATGGCAGTTTGATGAGAATTAGGATATTTATGGAATTGTGTATAATCTTATAGTGGTAATTGAATTAAGATCAAGTGGGTATTCAGTGTTTGAATTATGAAGAAAAGTAGATTATTCAATTAAAATCAAGTATTATTGGGTGTTTTGATTGGAATACATTAAGAATACTGCAATAAGCTGCAAAATATGATATCTGAGTGAGTAAATGAGTTTTCTTAAACAATTTCATTGAATTTCGGGCTTCAGATGATAAAAATGATTATAACAGGTATTAGCAAAATGTGAAATCTTTAACGCTTGTAACTTAGTACATTAGCCAAATCTGGAAAAAATGGTATATGAAAACAGTGTTTTATTTGATTTTATCATTTTATTTGAAGCAAAACAGCTCTCAACCATATACAACTCTAGCCTCATTAGGATATATTCTTCTACTAGTATATTTTTAGATCACTTTGGCGGTAACGTTGGTCTTGTAATAACACAAGCCATTGGAATCACTGGAATGTTACAATGGGGCATGAGGCAGTCAACTGAACTCGAAAACCAAATGACATCTGTAGAGAGAGTTGTAGAATATAACTCTATAGAACATGAGAGGCTTTTGGATACCGTTGAGTCGAAGAAACCAAAACCATCTTGGCCAGATCTAGGAAAAATTGTATTCAGAAATCTCTATTTAAGATATGCGCCTGGAGATCCACCAGTCCTGAAACATTTGAACTTCACCGTCCTGCCTAAAGAGAAGGTTGGAATAGTAGGCCGTACTGGTGCAGGAAAATCCTCTCTAATCAACGCATTATTCCAACTTTCTTTAACAGAAGGTCAGATTATAATTGATGATATTGATATCACTCAATTAGGACTTCACGATTTGAGATCAAAGATCTCTATCATTCCGCAAGAACCAGTTTTATTTTCAGGTTAGTATTGATCTACTCATTTGATATAGGGAATATATGAAAATTAAAAATGCAAAGGGCTGCAGAACTAACTGAGTCGTTTATCATTTACCTACAGTATCAATAAATTTTCTTTGGACAGTACTTGATCGAAGGAAATTTTTAATTCATTGCATTATGCATATATTCTACTAATAAAAAAAAACGTACTGTTATCTTTCATTCCTTTTCAAAATATACAGTTCTGATACTAATAAGCCAAACATGCAAATGATTTTCCAGACCTGTACAAGTGTACATACTATGATGAATAATTTCGATAAACCAATTTTATTTTCAAAGGAACTCTGAGGAAAAATCTGGATCCTTTTGACGAATACTCTGATGTTGATTTATGGAATGCACTGGAAGAAGTAGAATTAAAAGAGGCTGTAACTGATCTTACTTCTGGTTTGAATTCAATGGTATCTGAGGGTGGCTCAAATTTCAGCATAGGACAAAGACAACTTGTTTGTTTAGCTAGAGCTATTCTTCGTAATAATAGAATTTTAGTGTTAGACGAAGCTACAGCAAATGTGGATCCACAAACTGACGGTTTGATACAAACTACTATAAGAAAGAAATTTGCTGAATGTACTGTGCTTACAATAGCACATAGACTTCATACGGTTATGGATTCTGATAAAGTTTTAGTAATGGATGCTGGAACTGTAAAAGAATTTGATCATCCTCATATTTTACTTCAGAAAAAGGTGAGTAAATTTGAATAAGTTTGTGTTATTTATATATATATTTAACTGATATATATATATGATATATTTGACTGATATTTAGGGGGGGTTTTATACTATTAGTGAAATAAGTTTAATTTTTTTTAAATAAACTTGTGTAACAAAATCTAGTTTTTTGAGAAAATATTTTTGGAAAAACAATATATTCATTTAATCAGTGGTTAACTCCTTTTTTTGAATATTTCATTACAAAAAGAATATATATATGTAAAAATATAGCATTTCAGTTCATTATTTTACCATTCTCAATAAGAGAGAGTTTTGAAATTAAGGAGTTTCAAATACAGTTACCTATAATGTAATAATCTGTTATAACTGATAATTCAATTAGAATGGTCATTATTAAATAACAGATGAGGGTATATATTTCTCATGCCAGATCTAGCACTACTCAATGTCAGTTTTAAATTCTCTTGAATATTAGTAAAACTTACAATTCAATAATTATAGCACTAGCAGAGATCAAAGTTCAGAGCAATCCTTTCATCGTTGAATTATACTAGTGATTAGCTTTCCTAAAGCGTGATTATTTTTAACCTACCATGTTTTTTATTTCATTTCAAGGAGGGAATCTTCAGTGGAATGGTGGAACAAACAGGAAACGCCACCGCAGAAATGCTGCATGAAATAGCCAAAAATCATTTTGATTCGATTAACTAGCAGCTCCATCACTAGATTTGATGAATCTACTGATGATCAAGAAACATCTCCATTCTAAATGATAAGGTAGATGTGGAGTACTGAAACAGAGAAGAGTATATCGAGAATCAGTTCAAAAAATAGAACCTTCACAAAAAATTGTACCCATTTTACGATTCATATTTTGGTTGAACAACCATGTAAATATATTTAAAATGATACATACACCTTTGAAAAGGATTTGCTAAAAAAATTATTGTATAATGGAAATGTACTTATTTTTTTATTTCAAGACAAATTCAAATATATTTATATTTCATATATATATTTATACATTGTGAAATATTTTTACCTTTAATTCATATGTTCCTTAGTCAAAAAAGAATATTTGAGGAAAATTATTCATTACTTATTCACCAGGGTTCTGATTCATATATTTATGTAATCAATAAGTAGAAGGCATGTGTTCAAAATAAAAAAATTCAAATCATCAGTTTTATACAAATGTTTGTTTCAATTAAGTTATTTGTGGAAAAAAACTGGTTTATATTGAACACCAATTTCCAACCCCTAATAAAAACATGAAATCGAAAAAAGACAACAAACTAATTTGTCAAGTTCAAGTAACAGTATCAAATCCCCACTGTGTGAACGTAATATACATGCAGTAAATCACAGGAATGTTCTTCTTAAAATGCTTCAAAACAATCATCTTCCATCGAAAAGGGAGTTAAGGTAAGTCCGGAGAGTGACTCACCTAAACTATACTCAACTCGCTTTTCGATAAAGAAAACCATAACCAGTAATTGGAAGCTCCATTGAATCAGTAAACAGGAATGTCAATAAAGTAGAGTGTGAATGAGTAATATATCTTCCCAGGGGTAACGAGAGTGGACCAAGAGTTAATTTTATAATGCCACAAACGTTTTCCTGCATTTTCATGTGCTTTGGCAACGATGAAACAGTAACACATTTTCGTTACTCAGGGCTTAGCTCTCTGATAGGTATTCAAATTCATGGACTTCTTTTGACTCTTTCATGTGAAGTAAAACGACACCGACCACCACTACGGTTAGCGCATCCCCTGTACTTATCCTGTGCTTCCCGATAGCTTTAGGTCAGGCATTGGCTTTAGGATAAAGAGTGAGGTCTGACACTGCTCTTTAATCACCTCTTGAGTGACTGAATAGGGTAGAATGAGTGTAGGTCTGGCACTGCTCTTTACTCACCTCCTGCGAATATGAATGATGTATAAACACTAATGCTTACTGATCTCCGATCCAGTGAATATTCCAATGTCATACTATATACAGGTGCTGAGACAGTGCAATCCACCAGGTACTCTCTTTATAGTTTTCAATTATTGTAGAAATGTGAATGTACCAGTTGGTTGATATATCCTTATCTGATAACAATACTGGGGTTTTTTCTAAGCATTCTTTTCCCCCAGTTATACAAAATATACTTATCTGAACGCACAACCTTAGTTTGAATCTGTAAACTTCCCGCCCATTTTCCTTGTAACTTGGGTTGCCTACACAACTTAAGTAAGTAGTCCTACCAATTCACTAGACGATCACAATACAGCCAAGGTTAGAAAAATTAGGTCAGACTTCAATAGTAGTAGTCCCTGTGATACTGAACGGTTATTAGAGTCTCAACAACGGTTATCATAATTTGAATCGCCAGGCGGCCCTAACAAAGGCCCGATACAGAATAAAGGCCGTAACCACGATAGCCATTAGCCATAACCAGGTAGATAAAGATAACTAATTTGTGTCGTTGAATTCTGACGTATTTGTATACGGTTCTCTGCTCTCTAAAGAATTTTTGATGAATGTTTTTTATTGATAATTGAACTACATATAAAATTATATTTGAATAATATATCTACAAACAGTTGAACAATTACACACATAAAAATGAATGCACCAAAATTCATTTGAAAATGTGTAAAAATTAAGAGAACTCAAATTTGATAAGAGAAGTGACTTTGTGTATTCAAAATTTTTAAACTGTAATGTCTTGCATACTTTGTGAAAAACTTTGCAAGACAACTTTTTACAATTTCGATGAAATTGTTACTATCCATTCAATGACGCCGGTTAAACAATTCTTTCAGAAGGTAATAGACAGTTCAGTAAAAGTGGAAACTCTTGCCAATGGAAGATTATGTGGATCTTGCTATGATAATTTCAATGAATTGGATTTAATGGAGCAGAAGATAAAGGAAATTGTAAACCATATGAGAAGTAGATATAGTAAAAGACAAAAAATCACGGAGCAAATAATAATATCATCGGCAGATCATAATGAAATATATTCAGTTATAACAGTAAATGAAAATGACGAGTATTTTGACTATGATGATACTGAGTTGAATTCAGTATCTGATTCTTCAGATTCACCGCCAAAGCTTGAAAGTTCCAATAGAAGTGACAAAAAGGATACGAGAAATATGTTGGGGAACAATTGCGGAATAAAAAAAGAATTGAAAAATCTGAATGAAAAAATACATTTTAGTGATCAACAAGATTTAAAAAATATCCTTGATATGAAAATTAAATCTGAAGAAGAAACTGAAGACTGGGAGGATAAAATAGTTCAAGATCATAATGTTAGTGTTTTATATGATATGATGGATGAAAAAAACATAGGTATTTTTCTGGAACCTCAAAAACAAACTCACTTGTCAAAAACATCTCATCTTCCTAAAAAATCTCACAAATGTACAAAATGTGAATTATCATTTGATACCAAACAAGAATTAAAGTCCCATACTGCGTTGCATGTAGAGGAAAAACCATATATCTGTGAGGTGTGTGGAAAAGTTTATCGGCATAAGACTGCCTTGGATGTTCATGTTGGAATGCATAATGGAATATATCCTTTCAAATGTTTGCATTGTGAAAAATCATTTACCCAGAAAGGAGCCATGATAAGACATAATAAAATTCATACAGGTATGTTGTGACCATAGACACCGAGAATGAATTGAATGCACTAAATGAACCTCACTAAATAGATCCCTCTCTTGAAAGTTGCTAAGCGTATATGCAACATGCCACGTTTTTGTACTTCTGTATTGGCCAATACTAACCAGATGGTTCGCTAGTGCTTTGGTGGGATTCTCTCTTATTTAACCCCCAGATTTAGTTCAAGGATTAAGCGGTAAAAATAACAAGTAACTGAACTGTGTTCTCCATCTGTGAGATTAAAACAAATTCAGAGTTCTACCAAGCTGTCAAGTTAATTCGACATGCCCCGGAAAAGATAACAAACTATTCATGTCTCATACTAGATTTCAAAACTACTAGGAATATATCAAAATAGATTTACCTAGTTTTAACGATATTCCATGAATTTTTTATTTCTTTCTAGTGATGCGATATTCACGAATTTTTGAGGAATTTTGCACGTCGGCATTCTACTAGTAATTGCCAAGTTTTAATTGGACTTTTATCACAAAGATTACTCTCGAAATGTACAATCGAAAAAAATAATCACTGATATTTTCAAATGTCTTTATATGACTTGATATCGAATTCTATCATTTTTTTTTATGATCTCTAAATTGAGAATGTTTACTGAGACTCATGGGGGATTGATTCCCTTGAAAATACATTCTAAAATGTAATACTATACAGGATATTTTATTCATTTATTATTATGTTATATAAGTACCTATGCCAGAACTTCAAAAAATCAAATTTGTAGGTGAAAAACCATATCAATGTGAGGAGTGTGGAAAATGTTTCACACATCATACTTCCTTCACTATACACAAAATATCACATACAGGTGAGAAATCCTACAAATGTAATGTATGTGGATTAATGCTGATGTCCACCTCTCATTTAAAAAGACACATGCGTGTACATACTGGTGAAAAAAAGTATTCATGTAGTACCTGTGGAAAGAGATTTGCAGAAAAATACAACTTGGTATCTCATAGCAAGTTACATAATATGATTGGACCAGTTTCAAATCAAAAAAAGAAATTGAGGTGAGTATCGCATTTGAATATGTAATGATTTCAACAGTCGATCTGCAGGTTCGCGAGAGGTTTCAACGAATGCATTAACTCTCGAGACAATAATCCCTTTTTTCGCCTCCCCCTACTTTTTCGTCTTCTTTAATTCATTTCGACACAAATTTTCAATGGAAACTCGGATTTTTCAAAACAAAAGTTAAAGTTTATTAAAAAAATGTAAGGTATATCAAAACAAATAAAAAATATATGAATGAATGAATGAAAATCAATAACAATGTGGAAAATATTTTAACAAGAGTTCCTAAATCAGGTCAAAAAAACAAAAAAAAATTCCTTCTACAAAAAATACAAACTCAATGAGGATAATATAACATGAAAATTATAAAAAATAAAAACAGAATACATAGAAACTGATTCACGAGAAAAAACATTTCTATCTTGTTTTAAGTCGGTAAATTATTTTATTGCGGCATCATAATTTAGACTGTTCGTTATATCACTATCGATTGAAAGTATTCCTAGGATTTGCACAACAATATTATCTCGGGTGCAGTGATACAGAGAAGTAATTTGACGAGTCTGTCCTATCATCGCTCAAATTATAGTACTCAAATTGAATGGAATGCAAGTAGAACGAAGAATAAACTGTACTCGTCCACCACTATCAACACTTGCAATCTTTCCTTGGGTTATGAAATATGAATACGAAATATATGTAGAACAAGACTTTTGCTCTTTACACCCCTCTCGACCCAACATCCATTCTTCGGTACCTAGACTTCAAAGGGAATGCCTACATATTTATTGTATTATGATGAATTTGTGAACATTGGGACTCACGAATCAGTACTCGGTAGCCAACGTTGTTGTAATTTATTACAGGCAGACAGCTCCTAATTTTGCTCTAGGTCTTTTGTTTGTCTTTCAATCGTGTTTCGTGGCAAAGGGAATTTATTTTTATTTTCATTTACAGGCCAAATTTTTATTCTGGAAAATATTGACAAGATCAGATCGTGGGCCCTTATGGGCCTCGGGCCTTAGCTTGAGCGTGCTAAGCATACTAGTTAAACCGCCACTGCTAGTGAAGGTGCACTCAGTGGTCTATAAGATAAGTGGTCTTTGATCAAAGTTATATTATATCCATTGATAGAATTCAATCCTAGGTTCGGATTTTTGTGTAATAATTCGTGGATTCTTTTATAGTGAAAGAGTCTAGACCTTAAATTCCTACCATGCCTTCCTTCTGTAAGGCAAAGAGGATTATTGATACAAAAAAAATGTAGCAAGAAACAGAAATTGCATAACATTGTATCATAACTCCCTGTGTCGTCCCTGAAAGGAATTTGTTGCTTCAATATGTATGTAGGATTTCAATTATGATTGGAATTCTACTTGTATATACATAGTTAGAATTAGGATTATATTTTAAGGTTGCAAGCAAAGTGTTATCGACACATCAGACGATCTCTTCGCCCTCAGGCCCTCCAAATCCGTTAGAAATACTATACAGGTGACAGGAGATAAAGAACTTAAGACAAATCCCGACTCTCTGGCGTCTCCAAGGAGGTCGGGGTTAAAACGATATCTTTATCTGGATTTTATTCTACCCGAAGAGCTCATGACATGCAACATTAACAAAGACTAGATTACAGGAATTGCCTTAAGACCGTGGGATCGTTCCCAGGGAATCCTATTGGTCTAAGGCGGGGTAGTTCAGCCAGAGAATCACCAATCATTGCACTACACTTTGAGATTGATGGCAAACCAAGTGCTGGGGGTAAACAGAGTAGGTACCTAGGGCATCAAGAAGCGAGAGCTACAGTCTGTTCTGAGGAGGGATTAGACGAAGACTGTAGAAGTAAGACGGTTTTCTAGTACGAGTTTTTATCTCTGAGACATAAGACGGTCTTATTGAATTTTGACTTAGACGGATTTAGAGTATATTGCAGTAGTTGACAAACTTCATTCATTGCGGAAGTAAATACTGTCCATTTCTTTGAGTTGAATTGTAAATAAAGTGTGCAGAACAACTGTTTTTTGAAAACCAGAGATGTTAAAGACGAATGTTAGGAGATTAACTCAATCAACCCTCAGATCCTGAAAACAATGTATCACTAATAGGAGATAAAGAATTCAATACCAAACTCCGACTCTCTGGCGTCTCCAAGGAGATCTGGCTTGTATAATTTCCGAAGAGCGCTTGACGTGAATCCTATTGGTCTAAGACGGGGTTCAGCCAGATAATCACCAATCATGGTACTACCCTCTAAGATCGAGGGCAAGCCAATTGCGGGGGGGGGGGGGGGGGGGTTAAATCAGACGAGGTACCTAGAGTACAAGCAATCAAGGGGGAGTGTGTTCTGAGCAGGGAAAGACGGTAGACGTTGAAGACGGTTCGGAAGTACGTCGGAGTCGACGAGAGTTCGGAAGTACGTCGGAGTTTTTATCCCTGATACTTAGACGGTTTTATTGAATTCTGACTTAGACGAATTTAGAGTATCTTGCGTTAGTTGACGAACTTCAGTAATTGCGGAAGTAAATACTGTCAAAGTTGTAAATATTTTTTCGGTTTGAATTGTAAATAAAGTGTGTAAATAGCAGAACAAGTGTTTTGTTGAAAACCATAGACGTTAAAGACGAATGTTTGGAAAGTAACTCAATCAACGCCTAGGCGATTGATATAAAAATCCTACATGCATAAACCCCACTATGCTTTTGATACTTATCTTATTTGGTCTAGAAATACTGACATGTAATAAATAGCAAATAATCACATGTTGAACTGGATCAACTTGCCTCCAGTTGGATAGGTGATGGTGGTAGGGAAGACGATCATTCGATCTGCAGTCGTTCAGCTATAGAGTATTCACCATAATTCCTATAATAATCGTTCAATGCTCTCATTATATTTATTGTATATTTGTATGTGATGAATCATAATTTCATATATTAATATTTGTGAATTGATTTCAGGTGTGATATTTGTAATATCGTGTTTTACAAAAGATTGCATTTGAAAGAACATGTCGCAAAGGTCCATTCAGCAACAGATGACGACTATGTTTATATGTTAGTTGAAGAACATCAGAACAACCAGAAGTAAATTCAAGTTTGTTGAATAATGATATTCCATTTTCACATCCGTTACTTACGTTTCTGTAGGAATTTCGCATTCCTTTATATGTTTTAACAAAGTATTCATTTTTACAGAAATGTAAAATTTATGCTAGGCATTTTAAACCCAAAACCTGGGCTCAATCAGTGAATTAATTTGATGATGAGTAAATTCTTGAAAATATATACATATTATGTAAATACAATGACATACAGTTTTAATGATTATTCTAGTGAATATTATTAGTAGCGGCTTCAGATTTATTACATTTGGAATTATTGAAATATCAATAGTCAATATCATTACAATAACTGAATTATGAGAAAATTGACTTATCGATTTTAGCGTCACCACTGTTTAATGGAACCTTGTTTCTAATGCCATTGTACAAAAATTGCAATATCGTAAGCTATTTCAACTGTAATGTATCTGAAGGAGATATTATGTTAATGAAAGAATTAATTGTTATAATCATTCAAAATAAATATGCGGAAGTTTGAATAATTTATTATATTCATCCGTTTCTTCATGAATTCCATTAATATGGGATATAAGAACTGTTCTTATACATTACTAGCGGCCCGGTACGTGCTTTGCTACGTATAAAGTGAAATAATAAAAAATTTAATTGGAACATCAAATTGATTTTTCAAACAAAAAATATTTATTGATTGCTAGCTATTTTAAAACTTAATCCAAAACATTTGGAAAAACAATATTTTTTGTTTTTCCATTTTGAGCGTGAATAAACAAATAGCTGGGGGTTTCTCATTTTCGACCGTTAATTTTCTGCTTAATGTTTGAATATTTTGAGTAATTTTAATGCAAAAATCCGTCCGATCGAACGGATATTCATTATAGATTTCGTAACTTAACGAAAATATCTAAATTCCAAGATACGTTTACTGGAGCAACGCTCCTTTAAGTTTTTCATTGGGTAAAAATGAAAAAAAAATTAAAGAAAGCTATTTCGGACGCTCCGAGATTCGATCCCGCCGCCCCGCGAGGCTCGGGAGCTATAAATTCCCAATCCAACGCCTCAGCTCACTCGGCCACGCTGCCTACGTGAATCAACTCCGATTATGTACCAAATGAAGATTATTAGTACTCGGATGATTTCCGTCGTTCGATTTTCAGAATATCGTCAATCCTGTCAACCGATCGATCGAAATCGGTTACTCGATCATATTGTTTCTCGCAGTTTTTCTAGAAGATTCCAATATTTTCGAGTAATTCCTTTCGAAAAACAAATTTTATTTGGCATGCGTTAAAATTCGCCACAGAAATACTTGAAACTTCAGAATTTTGTCGATTTTCGCGAAAAGTCATACTTTCCTATCGTTCTTCCTGGAAAACGAAAAAGGAGGATCGAAAAAAGGGCTCCGTTACGGACTAATTTCGAATCTCGTCTTCGCGCAAATACCGTCGTTCCAAACGCCACCGTTCCTCCGAATTCCTTTCCAAAATTCCCTTTTGCCGTCGGTGTTTTTTCGCCTTTTCGCGATTTATTTAAAATACACCCCCATCTTTTCGCTCCGAAAACGTAATTGAAATATGTATACAAAGTTTGATTCTTCTCCTCCAGTTGAGAAACACCCTGTAAATATAACAAGAGCGCCAAATGTTGATCGAGAGAAGCAGAAAAATTATTTAGATTTCTTGTTTGAAATTAAAATATGCATAGGTTTGATTCTTCTCCTCCAGTTGAGAAACGCCCTGTACCTATATATAAAAGTTGATCGAAATAGCCAAAAGAGTTATTTAGATTTCTTGTGTGAAATTAAAAATATGTCTGGAAAGTTTGATTCTTCTCCTCTAGTTGAGAAACGGAAGTGTATTTCTAGGTAGTTGCTCCACAAAGGAAAGGCATATTTTTTATATTATTGCCTTCATTTTGGCTATTAATATACTATAGTTATTACTTATTAGGACCACAGTAGAAAATATTCAAAAATTGTGAGTTCTGATGAAGGATTACCTACGTATTCTAAGTTACTAGTTATAATACCTACGTATTATAAGGTAGGTGCTTATTATTGTATGTAGTAGTTTTTGGATACCTACCTATTCCAAATTTGGTTCAAGCACTGACTTGAAGTCAGGAGCTTTTGCGCGTATGTTCTATTGTCCATTCTCCTGTATTGGACACTCTTAATCGAATTTACCATGGTAAATTATATTGTCCATTCTCCTGTACTGGACGCTTAGTTCGAATTTACCATTGTAAATTCGTTCAGCGATCATGTTCAAACTTAGAACTTGGTAGTAGAGTTAGGGTCTGAATGTTTCGAGTTATTGAGGAAATAACAACCAAATTTCAGATGGGTATAACTCCAAGTCCAAAACCGTTTGGCCGATTATGTCTATAAACAAACTCAAATGTCACATTCAGATGTACAACCTAACCTGAAAATTTGAAGTCACTATCTCTTTCCGTTCTCAGGTTATCGTGACATAAATAATATTTATTTTAATTTTCTAGCTATACGATTCTCACAAACGTCCTTAGGTTTGTATTCTACAACTACTCACCAAGTTTCAATTCGATCAGATTAGTAATGGTTGAAAACAAAATTATTACTCGGAAACCGTAGGACCGATTATGCCCATTATACCGAACTTGTCCGTCGTATTGGGATGCGCCACCTACCCTGAAAATTTCAAGTCGCTATCTCTTTCCGTTCTCAAGTTATCTCGGCAAAAATTCGAAAATTACAGACATTTGGGCAAAATGATAACGCGATGTTCCCCAGAACACACGCGCAAAAAAGGTCCAATGTCCCATCGGAAGACCTAAGAATGTCAGTATATCTCAGAATAATATGGACGAACTTGAAAAAACAATATATATAAAATATAATATATTCACTAATAAAAACAAAGTAATAATATTAATATTTATTCTATACTGAAATTTCCTCTAACTGAATAGTTTATTCAAGCTTTCGCTACCTAATCTGAACATTTGCCATTTTTCTGAAGACGTAAGATTTATCGCTCCAAGTGATTTATAAAATCGAACAGCTGGATTCCAAGATAAACAGTGAAAGTCCATCCGTATACTCTGTGTTTCGTGGGCTATTTTTGCAACCGCCATGAACAGCTGCTTACCTATACCATTTCCCCTGTACGCTGCCTGTACATAAAGATCTTCCAGAAATATCGATCTTCCTAACCATGTTGAATAAGAAGTGAAATATAGTGCGTACCCCATGATGTGACCATCGGACAATTCTGCTACTAAACAGGTGAATGCTGGATTTTCTGAATCGAAACCATCTTTTTCCAGGACTGTGGCGTCTATTTTGACTTGATCCTCTAATCGCTCAAATTCTGCCAAAGCCTGAAAATGATTTTTCAGATATTAAGATATATTGGTTTTAGAAATAAAAATTGGTTAAAGACCTGTGGACAGGAGCTTTCTGGCGCTCTTGTTCAAACAGACAAATTATATCTCCGAAAGTATTGGTTTCTCAGAGTTGGGAATTATATCAATGGATTCTTATGAAAGAACTTCATCTTAGCAGAAATTGAATTCAAACATCATAGAAGAATTTAAATTCAACAAGAGTGCCAAAAATTATCAATCCAAAACCAATAGACAAATTTCACCCAACAACGAACTCATCCGAGATATTCATTATTCCTCAATTCTATGATGAACGATAATATATATTCTTTCCTCAAATCTACTCCAATACACCAATATTCCAGTTTTGTTTTTACTGAAGATATTCTGAACACAATATTATTAATTTACCATTACCATTCCCATCATCATATGGATTGACCATCGGCATGAAAATATCAACCAACAAAAAGTATGATATCATAAATTATAATTCTCATTATTCTATGATTGCTGAAATGAATTAGACAATTTCATGTCTCAGGAAAATAAGTTGACATTATAACAATTCATACATAGAATAATTATATCATTCTGTGAAAACGTAGAAATACGATTTATTATTGAAATTTTGAAAAATCATATCTCCGAAAGTATTAGCTTGTTAGAGTTAAAATGATATCAATGGATTATTATGATAAAACTGCTTATTGAAAAAAATTCAATAATGAATCAATTTGGAATTTGTCATAAAAAAAATTTTTTTTTACTCCGAAACCATCTGTCCGATTTTGCCCAATAACGAACTTAGCCGAGATATTTATCTCCCAAACCTACTCTGAAAATTTCAACTGTCCAGCTCATTCCGTTCGAGAGTTATCGTGCCTACGGCCGGCCGGACCGGCCGAACAGAATGAATTTCGTCCACGGATTCTTGATCAGTGAGTCGAACCAAATCGTTTAAGACCATTTTCATCGAAAAATTCGAAAATTACAGACATTTGGGCATATTGATAAGCACTCTGTGCCGAGGAACAAGAGCGCCAAAAATAGTATAAAGAATTGTCTCACAATTTCCGATCATGGAACGATAAGAGAATCGAATGTTTTCAAAGTAAAAACTTTCAAAAATTCAAATTGTTCCAGCATTAAATAAAATAATTTGAAAATTTCAACTGCGATGTTTAGGGAACAGAAAAAACTTCTTAACTAAATCACATCCAACATCTCCTCCCTTTTCAAAAAATGTTGGGGGATGCCACCCTCAGGTGTTTTTTTCGGAGGACTGTTTTCTAATTGTCTTAGGAATTTTCGTTGCGACACCCTGTATTATGATTCATTCAAGAATGTTTAATAATAGTAGAAATAAAGATGTAAAATCTAAACACGGAAAACTTATCGTATTCCACTCACTCTTATTAACTTGAACACTTGCACCATATCTTCCTTTTTAGCCTTCCGAATGGTCACATTGATTTCTGAACACTTCAACATGTTGTCTGAACTGTTTAGCAGAAAAATGTTCGTAGTGGATTTTTTCTTTAAACTGGTCTTCCACAATTATTATAATTGTCTGACTTATCTTTCAGTCATCAAATAGAATTAAGATAAGGAATATTAAGTGGCCGCGACACTCGTCGTCGAGTTCAGTTGTATAATTGATGTCTATTATTTCATTTCCCTTAGGCTTTGTTAGTTGACACAACTGAATGCAGTTTCAATATTTACATTCAAATATTTGAAATATTAAAATAAATACAAAATAGGAAGCATATAGGAATGGCATGGACATAAATTATGAATGAACTACGTGGTGGCAGAAGCTGCAGCTGACTGGTTCATTAAATTAATAGATTTCACTTAATTGTCTACACGCAACGTTTTACCTGCAACGTGTTGAACTGCGCAGGTAAAAGGTCGTGCAAAACGTAGCGTATGGACCGGCCTTTATAGACTGCGCAAACAAAAGGTTATGCAAAACGTAACGTCTGGATCACCCTTAAGAATCCGTGCATATCATTCTCAACTCTAACTAATATTTTCGGAGATATGATTATTCAAAATCTCAAAAATTTTATGATTTCATAGAATACTCTAATTATAATTTGCTGATGTCCAACATAGGTGATTCTTAGACCTACGTTTTGAATTAAATTCTTTTTTTAAAAAATTTTATATTTCGGAAACTATTCGTCAGAATCCGTCAGAAATTCGACGGTCTATTCACGCCTCATACGAAGTCGAATTTCAGCGGATTCTGACGAATAGTTTCCGAAATATAAAATTTTTGAAAAAAAAAAATTAATTCTTTTACGCACATATTCCATACTCGAGTATGGAATATGTGCGTAAAAGCTCCACGTCATTGCTTATTTTACATTCAAGTTCTAGATTTCAACTCGATAGGTTTTATATATGGGTGAAGATATTGCCCAAAAATATCTAAATATTCCAACGATCGAGGTGTACTGGTCTATTTCTTTACACTGGACAGTTGTCAACAGTATTTTTGTTCTCTACTGAATGAAGACATTTGTGAAACGGATTTTAATTCGATACATAAACGCAATACTGGCTCGAAATGCGTAAAACAGGGTATATTGGGCTCGATAATACAGTTACCTCATCGTGGTGAGTTCTGGATTACTTTTATTTGCGATGAAATATAATGAAACTAATCGTAAATATACGAAATGATGTGTACGACTTCCATCCATACAGTTGTAAACATCGTAAACTGTGAAATACCTGCTGGAACATCGGTGCTTCGTGGCCCTCCGATGGTAAAAGCGGCAACGTCTAAACTTCAGGCCTGACCATAGCCTCCTATATCTAGGTTAGATAGAGGAGGCTATGGCCTTGGATGGATGAATGAATGAAGGAAGCAAAGGCCCATGCCCATATATTTTGCGACTCTTAAGGCTTATTTTCATACAAAATTATAATTGTTATACCGGAATACATTGCTACAAAATTAAAAGTAGTTTTGAAATTACATATTGTTTTTGGTTATATGTACAAATTTTGGTAGGTAATGATTTTCTGAGCTAAAGGGAATAAATAGTACTATTACTACTATTCACCAAGCTTCTTAAATTTCCGAATGTTCATTATTAATGCAAATTGGGTACCTATTAACAAATGTCTTTTGTGGTCTGTGGGTTTGTTTAAAAATAGAATCATTCATATCGCATTATTATTTACATTTCAAACAACAACATTATTGACCTTTGAATCGGCTATCTGATATTTCCTTTACGAGGTTCTCGAGTTTACATTGTATTAATTTAGTCATTCGTTATTTCCGACCATTTCGGACAACTAACAACAAAAAACACCCACTACTTTGACAGTATTGTTGGGGACTTTGATTTGACGTTACTCGAATATTTGACATTAAAAATTGGCAAATTGCTGCTTCGCCTTGCTACTTGCTATTCTAGCGAGAGAAACGTCAAATTCATATTCGTTATACAGTTAACAAGTGAAGTGATATATTTTTATCATCCTAATACTCTTTTTACCCAACAGTTCATCGACAAATTTTAATGGCTACGATTTTAAGGAGTCTTTCCCTCACCGAGAGAATTGTTTTGAAGAATGCTCCGAAGGTTATTATTAATTTATCCTCATACTGAATTAGTCCTTGACAGTGTTATGTAAAAATGATTTTTTTTAGACCATCGTTACAGGACATAAAAACCAATGGCAGCCCCAACTACAAACTCAGAGAAACTTGAACGTGCATGAATACATCAGTTATACCCTTTTGAGAGATGCAGGAATAGATGTCCCCAAGTTTGGGGTAGCAAAAACTAAAGAGGAAGCAAGAAAAATTGCCAAAGATCTCAACACTAAAGATCTAGTTTTGAAAGCTCAAGTTTTAGCTGGGGGGAGGGGCAAAGGAACTTTTAAAAATGGACTTAAAGGTGGTGTGCGAATGGTCTATACGTAAGTTGACTTTCAAAGTGTTATCCTTCATATTTAAGCATTCCTACAGAAGGTTCAATAGCAAAAAGTTTCTACAGGTCAAAATTGGCAAGATTTCCTTTAAAGCTTTCATTGTATCCTGCGCTATTATAATGGTTCTAAGTTCCTAGAGAGTAGGTGAGAATTTTTTTTATAAAACCATTAGTAGTTGGTGATACGGCAGTAGTAGTAAGATATTTATTCAATTGGCTGAAGGACTCAGGTCGATGGCCATAAATACTTTTTTTATTATTTAATATATTTACTCCTCACTTTGGTTAATTTTTGTACTGTGTCCTAACGCCCCCGTAGGCCAGCACTGTTAATTTTTGACTCGACAGTGAATGGCAGAGATTACCACAAATATTTAGTATTTGCTACACACATGGTTCTAAAATGTGTTAATATTTTCAAATTTTAAAAATGAACGGAACTATTAATAGTTAATTTTGTTATTTTAGGCCGGAAGAAGCAGAAGAAATTTCTGGAAAAATGTTGGGCCAACTTTTGGTCACCAAACAAACTGGTGAAAAAGGTAGAATATGTAATATGGTTATGGTAACCGAACGTAAATTTCCTAGGAAAGAGTTCTATTTTGCAATCATGATGGAAAGATCTTTCAATGTAAGTTCACTAAATTTACTATTGGATTATATATATTAGGCATTATTTATCAAATCAAATGTATTGCATTTTATTGTAATGTTAATAATGATTAGAAGTGCCAAAATTGTTTCACAATCATTTTGTATGAAGTATGTAATATAATATACTCCATTCACTTTTATAAAGTCTTCCGGTTGGCCATGAAAATTTGAAACATTTCACCATGTATATTTTGAAAATGTTAGGTTATTGTCAGTTTCCTGTCAGATAACTACTCAACGTTGTCCTCTCTACATAGAAGTCGTAGTAATTACGTATTATCACAATGTGAATTTACTTCAGAAAAATATTGAATTTGAGATGATATTATGTGAATTCAATAATTTCACAGTCCTGGCAACTGTAGAAGAAAATTTTTCCTGTGTTGTTACTGGAAATATTTCACGTGTATAAACTGGTTGGAAGATTCAATAATGCTATTTTCTTGTATGGAAATCAAGAATCAAGTGGTGGAATTTTATTGAAAAATAATGGATAGAGTAGTCCGTTACTTTGTGATAGTTCAATTGAAAGAAGAATAAAAGTACCTGAATAAACCGGCAGGAAAACTTCTAAACGAACAGACGTACCACCTATGGAATTCTCCACTTTTCGAAATTATCAAGAAAGAAGCCTACAGAAGACATTTAAATACCTTGTTGCACAACTTGAAATACACCAGTTTCAAAATGTAGTAGTATTATACGAAACCCGAGTCATTCTTATATATTAATATAATGATAGGAAACTAAGTAATTTCATTCGAGAGTTCAGCATGTCAGAATGAAGTTGTCCTATTGCAGATTTCGGTTCTTTATTATATTCGAAGATAATGGCCTATGGTAATAAGAATAAATTGGAGATAATGAGGGACAATAAGGGATAAAGATGGTAAAACAGGCCTGTTTCACCACAGTTAAATACGTTAAGTAGGTTGCGATGCAAATTTATCCTTAACTGAGGACCTCAGTTACGACTCAAAGGTGATTTAAACACTTAACAATGCTTTGTGAATACGGCGGAATATCTTGTCTAAGATTGAAGGTTATGTTATGATTATGTTGAAAGTAAAAATTTGACTCGTCCCGGCGAATTGTTTTGACCTTGAAGATATTTCATCAGTGCCAACCTGCCTCTGCTTCAGTTATAAAAACGCGATAGACCTAAATCATGGCCAACCAGGAGACTTTATAAAAGTGAATGGAATATATGTAACTCTTTGAAATTATGAATTTACCATTCATTCTCATATACTTATATAGTTTTATCATTAGGGCCCAGTTATAATCGCTTCTTCACAAGGAGGTGTTAATATAGAAGATGTTGCTGCAGAAAGTCCAGATGCAATCATTTACGAGCCTATTGATATAATGAAAGGCTTAGATAAAGCAACTGCTGAACGAGTAGTTGAGAAAGTTGGCCTAACCAATCAGAAAGACAAAATAATCGAAATGCTCAACAAAATGTACGATTTATTCCTTAAAAAAGATGCTCTCTTGATTGAGATTAATCCCTATGCTGAAGATGTGGGACCGACATGTAAGGCTTGATTGATTTATTCATTTTTATAAAATTTTTAATAATTTATTAATTTTTTGTATAACCGAGTATGGTAACTAGAAAATTATATTCCGTACCTTCAGTTAAACTCCGTTAAACCCAAACACTCGTTATAAGTGGTACTTGTTATATACGGGCCCCACTGTATTAGTACTTTGTTTGTTTTATTGAGATTCTCATCCTAAATATCACAAAAAATTAAGTCCTGCAGAAATAATGCATCTTGATTAAATTTAGGTGTACTTCTAATAACATCTTTTACTTAAAAATATGAATATTATCGCTAATTTTGCTATTATTGTCTCAGATTTTTCCCTAGACGCAAAGTTCAGATTTGACGATAATTCACAATTCAGACAGAAAGAACTGTTTGCCCTGAGGGATTGGTCTCAGGAGGACGAAAAAGAAGTTGCAGCAGCCAAATTTGATTTGAACTACATCGCTCTTGACGGAAGCATTGGATGCTTAGTCAATGGAGCTGGACTAGCCATGGCCACCATGGACATTATCACACTACATGGAGGCTCTCCAGCCAATTTCTTGGATGTGGGTGGTGGTGCAACAGCCCAAGCTGTCAAAGAAGCTTTCAAGATTATTACATCAGATCCGAAAGTGTTAGCAATTATGGTCAATATCTTTGGGGGTATTATGAGATGCGATATTATTGCGGAGGGTATCATCGCTGCAGCAAAAGACCTCAATCTTAAAATGCCTATCATTTGTAGGCTTCAAGGCACAAAAGTAGATGATGCCAAAGTTCTTATTGGTAATTCAGGATTGAAAATTTTGCCTGTAGATAACTTGGATGAAGCAGCACGTTTGGCAGTGAAATTGTCAAGTATCGTGAGTCTTGCAAAGGATGCTAAATTAGATGTTAATTTTGAAATGCCCTTGTAAATTTTTATTTGAATACTGAATATTGATATTCTGAATATGTGGTATTAAATTTGCTGATCCCTTTTATATAATATATTTATTGCTATTGTCATCCACTCACTCTACCATTACTGTTTAGCGATTATTGTTGAATGTAATATAATTTATTTGACTAGTCTTAAGTATACAAAATGTTATGGTTTCCATTTTACTCAAAATAAAGTAATTTAAAATTTTTATCTGGGATTTATTTCAACTTTGTTTAGCAATCTCTATATCCCAAATATATTTTTTTTATTTATTTGAACAAATTTTATGCATATGGAAAAAATGCACATTCAACGGTTATGCAATGAGTGAATTTCATATTTGAGCAAAATAAAACTGAACTGATGCAAAAATACAAAAGAATTATTATTCTATTTTTGAAACGGCTAATAGGTGAGGTGTCAAAACTTTTATTTAAGGCGTTCCGCATAGAAAACGCTGAAATGGAAAAAAGTTGCCTCATTCAAACATAAAAGAATTACTATGCAATTTTTCATCGCTGTTAAGAACCTATATTTTATATTATTTACAATTGTAAATAATTACTGATTATCATATTTTTGAATTATGTATGTACATTTTAATATATAATATTATATTATACAGGGGCTTGGGAAGTAGATTGCGAGCATCAGAAGAAATAAAACAAAATTTAAATGAAGAAACTTTATACAAATATTTATCAAGTATTACTTGAACTGGCCAGGTGCTGGACCGAATATCCCATTTCCTTGCTTACTAGCTGCTCTGGATGGAGCAAACCCTAATAATTTTTGTATATTTTGCCGGATGGACATAGTACAGAGAATGTACAGGAATATAAAAGAGCATTCATAATAATCTTCTCCTGGAAGATTTCGATGGCTCAAACCTTGGATCCACGTCAGAGGCAAAAATGGTAATCTGGCTACTACTCTTCCATCAAAACTACAAGGAATAAATGAAAAACAGGTCTAATATAGCATATTGAAATTAACTCACATGCTGTTGAACATGCTCAATAGTGCGGTAAATGCAAAACCAATAGCCAACATTGACTTCATTTTAACAAAAGATAAATCACGATTATTGTTTTTCAATCGTTCTTCCTCTCTTCCAATCTTTTTTTTGTGTTGTTTGTCTAAAGAATCTCCATGAGTTTCTTTTCTTTTTTCCACTGAAACATGATAGTGAGATTCGTCTCCTAACAGCTCGAAAATACTTACACCTTTTACTTTGTTTCTCAACTTCAGCTTTCAATTTTTGGTATTTTTCTGTTCTATACACCATTAACCAAGTTAAACCTTCACCTAAAAATGCAGTACATATCGAAATGAAAACAATAAGAAGAGTATCTCCCCACATTTTGATCGGTTAGCGAGTGAATAGTACGTATTTGTAGTTGATTGTTATGACTTAAATCTACATAGACAAGGGATATATATTATGAAGATCTAAGATAATAAATGGATTTATGGATAATTTAGTTCAATGGATTGACTAGAGAATTAGATGCATATTATTTTTAGGTTAAAAGTTCCTGCCCTTCCTGTCACTGTGACACTTTGGTATTTGTGCACTACGGTTTTTTAGAGTGACGTTTCTCTTTTTCTCCGATTAGTCGATTGATTCATCCATAAAATTTATGAAATTCAGTTATGACTGTAATAAGTCAAATGGGTGGATTCGTGGAACCAATGTTCCAATCAATTATTGGACAACTATAGTCCAGATTCTTCCTAGGATCCGGAAAATCGTTTTCACGTAGGTCGTATGGCCCAGGTCGAAACGATTTTCCGGACCCTTCGAACTTGGATTGGAAGCACAGACACAAAACTGCTTTTCCTAACCTTGTCTTGACTTGATGTTTCATTTATGTTGATTTAATGAATCAGACAGGAAAAGCCATCAAGTTGTGGTTTATTTATCAGCAAATTTGATATTTCATTCTTCAATACTAAGAAATAATGGCTAAAAATACCTCGAGCTCAGCATTCAGAAAAATTGATGTTGATTTGTATTGCGAAGATAATTATAAGGAAGAAGATACAGATGGGGGTCCAACTGGGCCAGATGAAAATGAAGTCAACAATTTGCTTCAAAAATATCCTTTACTTTTCCCATTTGATTCTGATTATTTTTTTGTCAGACTTTATCGTGTTGTTTTGAAAGACGAATCGATTGCTAGCAATCTCTATCTGAATTTTCCATTTTATACATAATTTCTGATCTTTACCTTAGTGTCGATCTCAAATTATTCTGATTATATATATATATTTTTTGATCTAAAACTAAGCTAACCTAACCATACCAAATTAGAATGTGAATATAGTATTTTCTAATGTATTATATGAGATCGACTCTAATTTGAAGGCTAGCCTATTATTATTCTCTTTCCATGGACTTTTCCTTAATATAGTTCACAGGGAAGAGTTTGGATGCCTTAAAATTGGTATTAACGAATGCTCCACTTGGAAGTAAAAATCAACAGACAAAGGTAAGTGCAATATCTACCAAACCAGCTGTGCTCATATAATTAATTCATAGGCAAACTAGAATGACTTTTAACCATTTTATCGGGAGTTTGCTGAACCAAATCAATTATATTTTCAGTAATAGTTTATTTTTGGGTTAGCTATTGATTGATTTGCTAAACACTTTTCTGATTGGCTTGTCAAGGTTTGAATCATCTGTACACATCTCTAATATTCGAGTTCAGGCAATCGTAGAGATAAGTTACGGGAATCAACATTACCAATGAGGGAGCACAATTTCTTCTATTAATTTATTTTTCAGGATAACGCTCTACATCTTACATTAAAAGTAATACTGTCCATAAAACCGCCACAAATTGAAGAAGCTGTGAGTCAGTTATCCCCAGAATTACTAGATGTCTTGATGAAGTATGTTTACAAGGGGTTCGAGTATCCTTCAGAAGGTAGTAGTGGTCATTTGCTACTATGGCACGAAAAAATTTATAATCATGGAGGGGTCGGATGCATTGTAAGAGTCTTATCAGATACAAGAAGAGCTTGAATGTATATTATGTGATCGATGTTTATTTTATTTTTGAACTATTACATTCATTTGAATTTTATGGTATTTCTCCTTGAATTTTATATCATTATTATTGATATAATACCATTAATTATTTTGTATTTACTGAGTACTAGGAATATTTTCAAGGCCATTTGGTTGCCCTTTGATATCAGATATTTATTCAGTATTGAGAAACCTAATGTAAGGATGAATTGAAAATGTTTAACCTCTTTGTTTGATCCTTGGTATTTTGGGATTTCATTATAAAAATATATTGTTTTTATTTAAAAGTTAGTAATTGATTGTAACCTTAGAGCAACTAGGCATTTCACGATGCATATCTAGATAAACCCTTTGAATAATACTGAAATGATCAGAGGGTACCACTTGTCATTACTCTCTTGGAAATGATTGCTGTTAAAAGGTTGAAAATTATAGTAAGAGATACTGCTAAACAAAAGCGAGTACAATAGAACCTCGATTATCCGGGCCAGCCTGGACTAAACTGTTGCTGGATGATTGAAAACACAGATAATCCATTTGTGATACATGTAATAAAAATATAGTGTGCAAAAGACAAATGGAATAAATTCATTATCTTGGTTACTGTACATATTTATGGAAAATCCCAAAACACGTCTAATTTAAATTGTCATTCTTCTTCGTATAATGCAAACCCTATCTTCAATCCCTTTGAAAGACAGCTATAACCCCCAATTTTTCAAATAGGAAGTATGGGATTGTGATACATCGTTTGAAAGGCCTCGTCATTCTCTATTCAGAAATGTTACCTTTGTTGCAAAAATCAATTTAGAAAGTGATTCAAAACTCTGTAATTTGATTTTCTTTTTCACTATGCCACAATCAGTTTGTTTCCCAATGTTAGATGTGTTAGCCAATTCAGTTACACTTGTTTTTCTTCGCAAATTTTTTTAAAAATTCTAGTTGTTCTATACTTAAATTATTCCATTTATGCTTTTTGCGTGCAAAAATGATGTTGAAGATGTCCTTTGATGAACAGCATTTTACCCTATGAATGCAAGAAAGAAACTGAAAATGTTACTTAATGATATTTACTTTGATAAGCGTAGACTCACCTTTCACTAAATAGTTTGAAAACAGCTCTTAAATGTTATTTTATGTGTACGAATCATTTGTTTTCCCCTAAAGTACGCAACATATGTTTAATTCGACCAACCTTGAATAGGCCTATAGATAATGCGAGGAAGATTATTTTGAATAGCTCAGATAAACTTCATTTTCTGTTATAATTACTATATTAGAAAAATCTTTCAGTCATAAAATATATTATCCATATAAAAACACACTACAGTAAAAAAATACTTCAATATCATTGCTTCAGTGAGTAAATATCAATTCATCACCCTTCAAAAAAATTACTAACCACAAATCGATTGAAAAGTTTAGGCGAGAAATATGCAAAAATCAATTTCTTATAAATTATGATATTCCATTTACTTAATTATTTGATGGACCTAATGATCAAAGGTTCTAAGGAAATCAAGTGTCTTGAAAAACTGTCCAGGAAATTATTGTTCACCACAGAAAAATTATAGGCATTCATTTGTCTTATAGGTTTAGGAAAAAAAAACGGTTTTTCCACAATTTTTGAGCCTTCCATTTCGTTACTTCGTAAGATGTACTCTTTGAACAAATGTCGAATGTTATCAGAGAAAAGAATTATTGATATGTTTCTGATATCTTTACACATTTTATAAGATGCTGTTGTGAATATCACCCCCAATGCCGAAACATTAATTCACCCTAAATTTTCTTCCACAGTAGCTTTTGACTTCCTTGTCAAGAATTCAATAAATATGGTCTCATTATTTGAAAGAATAACCATTCCTCTCAGTTGAAGGTAAACCATGAATTATAACAGAGTTTGAAATAAGTATATAAAATAAAATGTGGCATCTTATTGAAGTTTCTGTCAAGTGCAGAAACTTATAACTTGTGTTTCTGGTTTCTTGCAAGTAAGTTATGCATATCCAGCAGACTTTTTTCTAACGCATTTCTGAATTTTGTGACATTTGTTTCCTTGTTATCCTCAAAACAAGACACTGCAAAAAAGATATCTTCAGGACGAGGATTATAGCAGCAGCCATATCCATTTGATACTAATGGACCATAAGCCATAACTCCCTTGCATTTGGTAGCTACTTGACTAGTTGAAAGTCTCATGTGAGAACTTCTTGAAAATGCTACATCTTTGTAAAGTTCAGGTAATTCTTTACCTAGCTCCTTAGCTGCCAATTTCAAGCCTAAAAGATGTCTGTCTACTCCAAAACCATTTATTGCCTGAAAGATAAATAAATATTTTGTTATTGGAATACAAAGGATAAACAAGTTGGAAAAGCACTGTGGCCAGAAGATTTGGCGCGCTTGTTCAAATGTATGGCCAGAGCGGTCATAAAGGAAATGAACTTGCACAAAGCTGCTTAGCTCCAGGAAAAAAATAATATTTCCAAGAATATAAATACGACTATAAAAACAAGCGTCCAAAAACCACTGGTCCACTTTTTGGCGGAGAATGGTCTCAAACGGTTAGTTTTGACTCAAATACATACATTGATGGGTCGAAAATAAACAATACTGTGTTTGTGGTGGCGTAAGGACCTATTCGAATACATATATTTAGTAAATAATAATATCCTACTCTTTTCCAGTAATTTTTTATAACTTGTGAGACTGGTTCCAGAATCCTATCATCATGTTCACCAAGATTTCCTAATTCTCGACATTTTTTCTCATGTTCAAACTGGTTTAGCTGATTTGACAGTAGACATATAAACATGAATATTGTTTGTCGAGTATAAAAAAATGAACCAGTACACCTCAATCGTTATAATATTCCAATATTTCAGCAATATCTTCACCAATATAGGCCCGATCAAGTTCAAATCTATAACTTCTTCTTCTTCTTCTTCTTTAGCTCTACAACCCTGGGTGGGTTTTGGCTGACTGCACCACTTGCCTCCATGTCGTACGGTCATTCATCATACTAATCTATAACTTCGCTGTGCAATAAGGTTTTGAAGACTCTCGCAGAATTTCAACGATATCTGACTCACAGTTTCAGAGATACAGAATGTTTTTGAATATATTTTTTTTCAATTTTCCAGACATGCGATCCTCACCAAATTTTGCATAAGTCTTCGTGTCGGTATTTTTCAACCAACTGCCGTGATTTAATTCTATCAGATCACTATTTTTCGAATTATTGGGAAAACAGAATTTCAGATGGCTATAATTCCGAAACTACTCAATGGATTTTGTCGATTAACGATAATTTAGCCGGCACATTTGGACTCCAAACCTACTCTGAAAATTTCAATTCGTGCTGACGGCCGGCCGGACAAAATCAAATTTGACCTAGGATTCTTCATCAGTGAGTCGAATCTAATCGTTTGAGACCATTCTCGACCAAAAATTTGAAAATTAAAGACATTTTGACAAATTGATAGGTACTCTGTTCATGTGAACAAGTGCACCACCAATATCTTACATCAATTGTGTAATTCTTGTGAGCAGTGATAGCAGCCTTCAGTGCTGACATTTTCTTAGCTTCAGAAGAACTATTATCTAACATTTCCTTAGCGAAAGCAATAGATTCTATAGAACAAGATCTAATAGTTTCTGTTCTACCATGAATATATCTTCTAGTCGCAGCTGACTCATAATGTGCCCCAGGTACTTCATGGATTCTGTAAGAAAAAGAAGGTCATAAGAATAGTTATTTAGATAGAATTGAATAAATGAGGTACCTATAAAATGCATATTGAATAGCGATTTGAATAAAGCTATCAGGGCTCAACTTTTGTGATTTCACGAACTCTTTTCCAAAGTCCTTGAAGTTGAAGACATTCAGTTCCAAGTTATCCGCTAATCTGAAGGTAAATATTAACATTTAGAGTTGTTTATGGGTAAGAAATTAATATCAGACATACTTATTAACATTTGCCGCCGCTGTATCAATCGCTTTTTTCACTTCATTACCAATATTGAATACCAAAGGTTCAGGATATTTTTCCGCTTTAACATCAGGCAGAGTCTTCCAATCACTACCCTCACTGGAAAAGATAATTAGATAGAGATACGATGATAGACGTGATCATGTATTTCAAACTCACGTATATTTGACAACATGGTCAGTTAAAACTGCAACTGGTTGACCTTCACTGGGAGAATGTTCATAAGTAAGACCCACAATACCATCAGTACCAACAATTAACTAAAATTGGGGAAGAGTTCAGTCGTTGTAAATTATAGATAGTTATGTTTCAGATCGAAATTGCTCTGAATCATGTGGTGGTACAAGTTACAAGTAGGATTTCAGTTAGTATTCTATTTTAAGGGGGCAAGCAACGTGTTATCTATACAGCAGACGTTCTCTGGAACCTCTGTCGCCAGTAATCAATTAGCATACCGTTAGTGATAGTATGCAGATCCTGAAAACGATGTATCACTAATAGGAGATAAATAATTTAATACCAAACCCCGACTCTCTGTCGTCTCCAAGGAGGTCTGGCTTGTATAATTTCCGAAGAGCGCTTGACGTGAAAGATCAACAACGGCTATAGATTCCAGGAATTGCCTCAAAACCGGGGGATTGTTCCCAGGGAATCCTATTGGTCGAAGACGGGGTGATTCAGCCAGATAATCACCAATCATGGTACTACCCTCTAAGATCGAGGGCAAGCCAATTGCGGGGGGGTTAAATCAGGCGAGGTACCTAGAGTACAAGCAATCAAGGGGCAGTGTGTTCTGAGCAGGGAAAGACGGTAGACGTTGAAGACGGTTCGGAAGTACGTCGGAGTTTTTATCCCTGATACTTAGACGGTTTTATTGAATTCTGACTTAGACGAATTTAGAGTATTTTGCGTTAGTTGGCGAACTTCAGTAATTGCGGAAGTAAATACTGTCAAAGTTGTAAATATTTCTTCGAGTTGAATTGTAAATAAAGTGTGCAAATAACAGAACAAGTGTTTTGTTGAAAACCAGAGACGTTGAAGACGAATGTTAGGAAAGTATCTCAATCAACGCCTAGGCGATTGATATAAAAATCCTACATGTACATAGGTAAAATATAATAGTACCTACTCTAAGTACTCTAAAACATGTCAGAAAAACATTCGCATCAAAGGAGCAATTCTTCAGCGTGAAATTAATCATAATATAATAAATGAATATTATGCGCTTTTGAAATATAGAGTCTCAAATGTATTTTTTGATATACTGGAAAAATAAAATTCGGCTTGAAGTTGCCGAATTTTATAATGATTTTTAAAAATCTTTCTAGTTAAACCATCTTCACGAAATTTAGCAAAAATTTACGCGTCGGCATTCAACAACTAATTACCAAGTTTGAATTGGATCAGATCTGTATTTCTTGAGTTAATAATGAAATAACAAAAAAATTTCAATGGGTATAACTCCAAAACCAATTTGCCGATTATGTCCATCAACGAACTCAACTTTCGCTTTCCGATGCGCAACCTACCCTGAAAATTGCAAGACGCTACCTCTGATCGGTTACCAGTATTTCTTCAATAACTCCAACAATATAGATCCGATTGTGTTCAAATTTGGAATAGGATTGTTCATGCCAATATGGAGTATTGGACATTTATTGTTGTTTAAGGGTTATAACATAGCTAAACACCATTGGATGAGAATGTTTAAATCTTTCTGGAGAGCGATGGAGTTAGAGAAGGGTTTACAATACAGCTTGGTGTCATCTGCAAAAAGTAGGCAAATAGATTTCGAAATACAGGGCAAATCAGAAATATACCAGAAGAGGATTGGGCCCCAAAATTACCCCTGGGGTATACCTGAAATGACTGGTTTATTCAATGAGTTAAATGTTAATTTTTCTTTTCGCTACCCTTTTGAAGATATCTTTCAATAACTTACCTGTAATGTTTTGTCAAACCATCTATTAGCAGAATTACCATCGAGGCCACCACCATGAATACACTGCTTAGCAGCTAAAGTTAATGTATCATCATTCCATTTGGGAAGAGGATTATCCAAGCACAAAAGGAATAGTGATTTCTCGATTGCCTGCAAGCTTTCTTTATTGGTTTGATCTGCAATGAATGATTACATCTTGCTTGATTTGTCGAATTGAATGAAGAAATAATAATGAATAATAAATAAAAAGCGAGTTTCATAATGTCTTGTACGTACTATTCAATTCTAGGGAATCAAAGGATAATTTGTGGATTTGTGTCATCGGTGAAATGTGAGTAAGTCATTTTCATAGTATTAAATATGTCAAATGTTACCAGAAACGCAAGGTACTATACTTTCAGTGATGAAGTTTTGAGATCTTACCTAATTTCTGAGTTGTTAGTGCTCAACTTTAATCCAATATCCATGATTTAAATGTAGTTGAATAAAGGTCATTTCTAGAGTGAGTGGTACCTTTTTTTCATATATTCAAAGTTATGATTTTGAAAGTGTAATATATTTCACAATATCAATATTAAATGATAAAAATACCTATCGTACCTTTAGATAAAATTTCATAGGCATTAGACCAATTATCTCTATTATCAGAAGTCAATATTCCTATAGGTGCTCCTTTTATTTCTGAGCTCTTCGTAATATAAATCAACTGGCTAAGAATTTGATTGAAACTAGGAACTTCATTGTCAGGAGTTATTACTTCCATTTTGAAGAACTGAAAATTTTTTAATAATAAGATTGATTAAACTAAGTATACCTATATAGTATTACATTGTTATTTCTCACAACGATGATGTGTTTGGAATTTGGATTGAAATGTAATTCATCTCTTTTAGGTTTAGGTATTCTGCATGTACCATATATTTTTTTGTATTGATTCATATCCAAAGGATTTTTACCCAATTTGTCCAATGGAATAAGCTCCCTAAAATAACGAAATATGCAAATTATTACACAAAATTGTATATGGAATTATATGGTAAGAAATATTCTAACAGCGCTAGAATTACATTCTATGTATTTTTCTTTCCCCGCATATTGAATAAGAATGTGTCATCGAAATTAAAACATCCAAAGAAAGAATCGTAAGAAAACAAATTTAAAGATAAAATTGAGGAATAAAGTTATCCTCACCTATCAATGAGCAGCTTATAATTGATTGCACCCAATATCATTTTAGCCGCATAGGAGAGTCTCTCTGCTTCATTAGAAAACTGTTGTAGAGGACATACAAGTCCAGGACTAGAAAATACAGTAACTGGATCCCTATATTCCAAATAAGCAGTATTATCCCACCAATCGCTTAGCCAATTTTCACAATTTTTAGCCTTATTCTCTAAGTAACTCTGTAAGATAGGGGCGTCTTTCTCTTCGAATGTCTTGATTACATTTTTGGTATTCTTCAGTTCATGTTCACTGAGAAAAGGCTCCACAGATTTCAGATATTTAGAAAACGTTTGAGGCAGTTTTGGAACAGGAAGACTAGGCAAATTCAACTTATTCAAAAACTGTACTTTACTGGACAGTTTATTCGATTGTATTTGTATGAGTGAGGATGGATAAAAGAAATTTTGGAGTTTCTGAGGGTTGAACATCTAAAATAAACAGTGAAAGTATTTAAAGACAACATTTACAATATGGATTACCTTATAGTTTTTCGATAACATATTGGAACGAGTTGAACTTTGTGACTGAACTTAACAGTGACTCGATTTTGATGGCTTCCTCCTTTCACCTATTACAATAAAAATTAATACAACATTCCTTTGCTGTTTTTCCAAATATCAAATTTCGCAGTAACCTGTTCACCTTTAGCACAGATCACAGAACGCAAATCAAATCAAAAATCAATTATTCAAAGATAAGCATCACATAATACAAATATAAAGATAACAATGATAAGATAGATAAGATCTATACGGATAAGAATGATTAGATCTTTACAAGATTTTATTTTATATTTGAAATATTTCAATCATACATTAGTGTTCTGTGATTCACTGTGTTCACAGATAACAGAACAGAGAGTATTTTTGAACTATTCCATGAAAATTTTCGAAATTTTAGTAGATTAAACGCCCTATGTGGTATATTTGTTTATATTAGGTTGAGAGCAGTGCCCAGTGCAATCATTGCATATTCTATGGTCACTATCACTTCACTAATGTCAGTGATCTGTGAATGTCAGTTGATAGTTGAAAGCGTTGAAAGACGACGTTATATACATTATATTTGTATTCTGTGGTTATATGTTCTGTGGGTTAAGCCAGAAGGCGCGAAAACTGAGACCTGAGAATCCTGAGACGTGAATCGTGAATGGAATTGCAAGATCCTACCAAGAAGAGCTGTTTTGCAACCGTTTTTGTAATGTGTGTGTGTGTGTGTATATGTAGTCACTTTTTGATAGATTTTGTATCTTTGATATTGGAGGAGATTAGGCTCAACTTTCAATCCTTTTGTGAAAAAATCACTCCCACTGCGGCCAGACTGCAAAAGGTCATGGCAAGAGGGTGAGGTAATCCCTCAATGTCGTTGAAGAAGTCGGATTGTTCATACACGGAAGGGGAAGAGGAACGATCGATAATTCTTCTCAAGAGTTACTTTCCAGGTGGTGAACCTGGTAGGAACACTAAAATAGCAATAAATCACACCAAAAACTAGCGCAAGGAGGATTAGGATATTGCTAAAATGATGTTCACAACGGAACGGCTATAATTAGCAATAAACACCTTTCAGCCGTATAAGTCACCAGGAGTGGATGGGATATTTCCAGCACTGCTGCATAAAGATATGG
Source organism: Halyzia sedecimguttata (assembly GCA_937662695.2). Classification (NCBI taxonomy): domain Eukaryota; kingdom Metazoa; phylum Arthropoda; class Insecta; order Coleoptera; family Coccinellidae; genus Halyzia; species Halyzia sedecimguttata. The sequence goes on along the minus strand of OW569413.2, from coordinate 97,327,980 downwards.
AAGGGATTCTTCCCCATCTGCTGAAAATCATGAGAAGCAGTATAGCCTTGGGTCACTTGACCCAAGACTATACTAGTAAATGGAGAAGGGCACGACTAACCTTCATACCAAAAATAGGGAAGAATGATGGGACTGATCTTCGATCTTTTAGACCCATTTTTTTTACATCGTTTCTACTTGAGACGATGGAGAAGGTAGTGGACAACTATATAAGAACGCAGAATCTGGTGAGCATTCCACTTCACAAAAGTCAGCATGCGGGGATCTACAGAGAGTACTCTGTATCTGCTGACTGAAGTCAACCAGAGAAGAAATCGCACTGTGCACATTCCTGGATATATCTGGGGCCTTTGAAACACAATACATGTGTCTGTTAAAGAAGCACTTGAAAGGCGAGGTGTCAATAAAAGCATTATAAAATGGATGTACGAGCTGTTGTCGACGAGGATAGCCTAGACACAGGTTGGTAATGAGACCACTTCTCTCAAAGCCACTTGTGGAACACCTCCAGGGGGAGTAAGTCTCCCCTTATTTGGAGCCTAGTAGTGGATGAGCTCCTCCACAGGCTAACAGAGCTTGGCTTCGGGTGTATAGGCTATGCTGATGACATAGTCCTAATAGTCAGTTAATTCGAGGGCACCTTGTATGACACAGGAGGGCCTTAGAATTATCGAGCAGTGGTGCTTGTCAATGAGGCTGAGTATAAACCCGAACAAGACCACAGTGATTCCGTTTTCTCGGAGAAGGAAAATTCCAGCTTTGAGATCCCTCTTTTTGAACAGAGATATTATAGAATGGAAGTCTGAAGTTAAATATCTAGGGGTAATACTAGATACTAAACTTCAGTGGAATAATCATGTTGAAATCACTGCTAGCAAAGCAATAAAGGCTTCAATAGCGTGTAGAAATCTAGACAGTAAGACTTGGGGCTGCAACCCCAAGATACTGAGATGGATGTACGTCATGATTGTGAGATAAAATGGCATGGGTTCCTGCATGATCACGTGGGGATTAATGGAAATAAGGAGGCCAACACACTTGCCGAGAAAGGAGCACAAACCCCTTTAATTGGCCTGGAACCCTACAGTGGGGTAGGTAGATACACCTACAAAAGTGAATTTCAGATGAAAAAAGAAACTGAAAGATTTATACTCTGGATATCTCTCCCAGGAATCACTACAAAAAGTCCTCCGGAACTTTGACACTGTCAGATCCAATAAAAATATGGACCTCAGTAAAAAAAAAACACGCTGCAACTCCTCACTGGTTTCGTGACGGGGTACTGCTGTCTTAGGAAGCATATGATGAGATTAGGGCTAGCAGAAACTGACGAGTGCAGATTCTGTGAGGAGGAGGATGAAACAACTGATCACATGATAACGGAATTCCTCGCCATCTCAAACCAACGCAAGGAATGCTTTGGGCAAGAAATCTGCAGGAGCGAAGACGTAGCCTCCTTGAAGCCATCCCAGATACTGGAGTTCATTTGAACTCTGGAGCTGGAAGGCTAGCTGTAGATGGTGATGACATCGACAGCTCTGACGGGGGGGCACAATTGACCTTAAGGTCACAGTGCAACGTTTTATCTCTGATTTTGACAATGCCATGTAATTTTTTTGATAGTGTATTAAATATATTTATATTTCTATCTGAATAAAACTTTTAAAAAACCCCTTTGAGTATTTGTTTTTATTCGAAACAAACAGAACATCCTACACATTTAACGTTTCGGGATTCTTATGCCACTGATCGAGGGGAGAGTAAAACCGCGGTTTTATATGATTCGTCGCGGTAAAGCTCGCCGGTGTATCTTTGAGATGTTACTGTGGTGGACATTTGGAGGAGATATAGAGCTCTTGGCGACTTCCCAGCGATATCGGAAAGGCGTCACAATATCCTGGAAGTGCAGGCCGAGGCCGATATATCTTTTTGCGAGGTCTCTGTGTTACCTTGGACTGCATCAAACTACCCTTTACTATTACATGGACAAAGGAGGGGAAGGACTTGGAGAAAAATATAGTACAATGAATTATTAAATTTTATATTAAAAAAGTATACAAAGCAGTTTTCGGATAAGATACATATAAAAATAATTTTGTGTGTATGTATTCTTACATCAAAGATACAAAAAAATAAAATACCTAATAAATATTGCATACTGGTCTAACTAGGGGAATTATGTTGAATTTATTTAACTTAATTATTCTTACCTATATGTACAAACAGAAGAAATGATATCGAAAAAGATAACAATGAGTATCATAGGAGTTTTCATTCGAATATTTCTGTAAATTTTCGATTCAACATCTTCATTATGTGAAATATGGAAACATAGGTATTGTTTAAATTCAGAAGACACTGTTGTAATACTTTTTCTGTTCCCTTGTGCTATTGAAAAATCTGAAAAGCATATTACTTTTAACTTCCTCATTATGAGCCAAAATTATATCAATTATTTATATCTTAAATAGTTTGCATTGCTGGGAGGAAGATTTACGATCCAAAATGATACCAATTATATAAATCTTAAATATTTCTGTTGTGAGGAAGATAGTATCGAATTAGTAAGATTTTCTCTACTATGACATTGGAGAATGTTTGTTTCATTATTTTCCAGTTTTGTATAATCTTCTAACGATTCGACGTATTATAATTTGGAGAAATATCTGAAAATTTCCTCTAAAATCTCGTTTATCAATTTCCACCTGGTAGTCTATGGTTTCCGGCTAACCTTCTCCTGCCAGCTAACAATTTGCTCAATCCTTTCGGTTGTTCAGTCGTTGAAGATACTGCTACTGTTTCAGCAGGTTCTTCTTCATCGATATCTGTTGAAACTTCGGTAGGCTGAGTTTCAGCAGGAGTTTCAGTGGATGGTTCTACCTTCTGGCCAGGTCTTTTTCTGGCCAGCAAAGGATTTATTCTACGAACTTGGACTGGGGAACTTGCGGCCGCCTTTGGCCTGGGAGCTGAGCCCACTTGAATCCTGTTCCTGTTGCGGAGACGATTGATAGGGTTGCTATCCACTGGTTCCGGAGTTTCTTCCTGAAATTATAACATAACAATATATATTTAGGATTTGGGGCAGAGGTTCAAAAATAGGAGCTGAATAACGTAACTCTTTTGAGAAACACTCCAAAAAGTTAGTGGATTTCTCACTATGCTATACCAGAAAGCTCCTGCAGTTGCCATGATTAGAGCTTTGGGCAATGATTGGACTGCAGACATGGCACTGTACAATTATACCGCGAGGGCAAGTTAGCGGACGAACATGCAGGCTCTATGTAATATAATCATTATTGGTCACCTAAATACCAAAATTATACTCAATCTGATTTCAAGCAAAATACCCAGCCAAATAGTTGAACATTTATTCTAGTCATACGATTCTCATGAAATTTTGTCAAACTACCGAGTCTCGATTTTGTCATCAACCAATACAGATCCGATCGAATTGAAACTTGGTAGCTAGTTGTAAAATACTGACACATTGTGAAAGTTTGTGAGAATCTGCTATTACTAGAAAATAAAAAAAAAAAATTATTTATCTCACGATAACCTGAGAATGGAAAGAGATAGTGACTTGCAATTTTTAGGGTAGGTTGCGTATCCGAATGCGACATTTGAGTTTGTTAATAGGCATAATCGGCCAAACGGTCATGGAGTTATACCCATCTGAAATTCGGTTGTTATTTCCTTAACTACTCTAGAAATACGAATCCTATCCAATTCAAACATGGTAATTAGTAGTAGAATGCCAACGCAAAAAATTCTTGCAAAATTTCGTGAGTATCGTAGCACTAGAAATTTTTAAAAAAATCATTGAAAATCATCGAAGAAAATTCTGTATACCTATTAGAAATTATTCGTCCGACATCGCGAGAGTCTTCAAAACCTAACTCTACAGCCAAGTTCCAAGGTTGAACACAATCGGATCTATTTTGTTGGAGATACGAGCAGCCTTGTGTGAGTTCAGTAGCTGGATGGGTGAACGCCGCCTCGATAACTATTGAACGGAAAGAGATAGGGACTTGCAGTTTTCAGGTTAGGTTAAGTTCATTGTTGGGCATAATCGGCCCAACGGTTTCAGGGTTTTATACCCATCTATATCGATATAAATAAGTGTGTGTAATTTTGTGAAGACCGTACAAAGGAAAATTTTGTAAATTTCGAAAAATATTATGTATCTCACGATAACTTGACAACGCAAAGAGATAGCGACTAGCAATTTTCAAGCTAGGTTGCGCATTCGAATGCGACATAATTGGCATAATCGGCCAAATTGATTTGGAGTTATACTCATCTGAAATTTTGTTGTTATTTCCTCTATAACTCAAAATATACAAATCTGGTCCAATTAAAACTCGGTGATTACTTGTAGAAAGCCGACCCACTAATTTTCGCAAAATTTCGTGAATATCGTATCCTGGAGTTACTTGAGGCGTAAGTTTTTTCGTGTTCCAATAGAATAGATATTTCAACATTAAAGTACAAATTAGCTATACGAGTTCTTATAATCTACATATTTCCGTTATAATAGCTAAAGATTCCCTCAAACGGAAATAATATCATATCTTACTTTTTTCTCTTCTTCTTTTTGAACTTCTTCCCCTTCAACATTATCTTCTGATGCTGCAGCTTCAGTCGATGTACTGGTAGGACCGTGATTGCCAATACGTCTGTTAGCCAGGTTGAGCCTAGGTCCAGGCCTCAAAGGCCTGACAGCGGAATGGGCACCTGGTTGGATTCTCCTCGATTTGATGGTAGTGCTCACACTTGCTTCGCTTGTAGCACCATTGTCATCGCCTGGTGAAGTTTCTTCCGATGTAGCTGGAGCAGGAGTTGGCCTAGTTCTTCCTCTGAGATTGAAGGTAGGTCTTGGACGAGACGGTCTTGGAGAACTGGTTGATGGTGATACATTGTTAGAGTCTTGGGATTCTTCTGAAGGACTGGGTGTGGTGCGGCTTCTGCTTCTGTTACCGGTACCAAATCGACCACGAGAGTTAGGCTGAAATAAAGATAAAATCAGTTCATGTAACTTTCAGAATTCTAACAACACATCGATGGCCGAGATGTTAGCGTACTCGCCTGCTACGTAGGAGATGCGCATTCAGATCCCCGCTGAGTAAATTTACTATTACATTAATTTTTGCGCTTGTTTTGGAGAACAGAGTGCTATAATTTTGCCCGAATGTCAGTAATATTTGAATTTTTTGCCGAAAATGTTCTCAAACGATTAGGTTGGACTTGATGAAGAATCTGAGGTCAAATTTGATTCTGCCCGGCTGGCCGGCCGTTGCCACGCCAGTGTAAGTTGCGCATCCGAATGGGACAGTTATGTTCATTATTGTTGGGTATAATCGGCCAAACGTTTTCAGAGTTATACCTATCTGGAACATTATTTTCTCGATAAAACAAAAAAATACAGATCCGGTCTAAGGGAAACTTGATAACTAGTTGTAGAAAACCGACGCAAAGACGTATTTGAAATTTTGTGAGGGTCGTATAACTAGAATATTTTAAAAAAAAAATTATGAAATATTATTATTTATCTCACGATAACATAAGAACGGAAAGAGATAGCGATTCGCAATTATCAGGGTAGATTGTGCATCCGAATAGGACGAACAAGTTCGTTAATGGGCATAATCGGCCCAACGGTTTCCGAGTAATAATTTTGTTTTCAACCAATACAGATCCGATCGAATTGAAACTTGATGAGTAGTTGTAGAATACATATTTAAAGACGTATGTGCAATTTTGTGAGAATCGTATCACTAGAAAATTAAAAAAAAATTATTACAAAATATTATTCATGATTTCTCGAGAATGGAAAGAGATAGTGACCAGCAATTTTCAGGGTAGGTTGAACTTCCGAATGCAAGATTTGAGTTAATACCTATAATCGACCAAACATTTCTGGAGTTATAAAATTTTGTTTTTATTTTATTCCTCAACTGAAAACATATAAATCCAATCTTATTCAAACATGATAATTAGTTGTATAATTCCGACGCGCAAATTTTTACGAAATTTCGTGAGGATCGTATCACTAGAAAATTTTAAAAAAATAATTGAAAATCTTTGAAAATAATTTTATATCTCAGAAACTGTCCGTCCGATATCGCTGACATTTTGCGGAACCTAACTTTACAGCAAGTTCCAAATTCGAACACGATCGCAATTTTCAGGGTAGGTTGCGAATCCAAATGGGACAGTTATGCTCATTATTGGGTATAATCGGCCAAACGGTTTCGGAGATATACCCATCTGCAATATTGTTTTCTCGATAACTCGAAAAATATAGATCTGATCCAATTGAAACTTGGTAATTAGTTGTAGAATACTGATGCAAAGAAGTTTGTGAACTTTTGTAAGGTCGTATCCCTAGAGAATTAAAAAAAAATATATTAAAAAATTTTATTTGTCTCACGATTACTTGAGAACGGAAAGATATAGCGACTTGCAATTTTTGGAGTAGGTTGTGCATCCTGATGCGACATTTGAGTTCGTTAATTGGCATAATCGGCCAAACTTTTTTGGAGTTATATATCAATCTGGAATTTAGTTTTTATTTCCTCAATAACCCAAAAAATACAATGCCGATTCAAATCAAACATGGTATTAATTCTATATATCAGAAAGTATTCGTCCGATATCGCTGAAATTTTGCGAGAACCTTCGAAACCTAACTCTAAAACCATGTTGAGAGTTTGAACACGATCGGTTCCCATTGTTAGAGATCCGAGCAGACTTAGGTAAGTTCCGAAATTTTGAAAAGGAATATAAATCTAATACACAGTGGAATATATACGGCAAGAGAATTTATGCAGTTTTTTTTTTCGGTTATTATTAGATTTAGTTTAATGAATTACAATTCCGATAGAATTCATATGTCAGAATTAGACATTCTTTGATATTAGACGATTCTCTCATTACTCAAGTCCTTAAAATGGTGCGAAATGTATTCATACCTCATAAAAGCCGAGAAAACGATGGTAACTTCGATTAAGATCCACCAAAATAGGGGTGAATAGACAATAGGACATGCGCGCAAAAGCTACTGTGTATACGTCAGTGCTTGAACCATTTTTTAAATTTCATTTGAGCACCCAAATGCATATTTTAACTTCTTAACGCTAAAAACACGGCTTGAAGGTTCGTGAGGGTGTGTGAGGCGTGAATATTTGAAAACCATAACACTTACTCTGCCACTGTTTACTGGTTTAACATTTTCTTTTGGAACGTTATCTTCGTCTGGTGAAGCTGTTGTTGAAGTTCTTGCCCCTGTTCTTCTATTTCCGAAAGAAGATCGATTTCCACCGAATTTCTTAGGTTTGCTGCTACCCTCAGTAGCTGAAGCTTCAGTAGTGGAGGAGTGAGAAGTTGTTTTTTTGTTTCCTAGTCTACCTCTATATCGTCCTCTGCCGAAAAGTGATGCTTCAGTAGTAGGTGCTGGTGTAGTAGTAGTAGTGGTAGTTGTTGGTGCTGGTGTGGTTGTGGTGGTGGTAGTCGTAGTGGTAGTCGGTTGGAGCGTGGTAGTAGTGGATACTTCTGAAATTATGTCAAAAATTGTACGTGAAGTTTGACTAATAAACTTTATTACTAACCTGTTGTAGAATCTTCATCCTCTGCTTTATCAAGATCGCCATCTGTTTGATTGGATTCTTCACCGAGTAGTCTTTGATTTCCCTGAGAGATGGCATACAAGTCTAACGCTATTTTATCCATTGGGTCTGTAGCACCAATTGTTTCCTCTGTGATGGTTTGATCTCTAACTCTTTCGGATATTAGATTTTCATCGCTTGTTGAGGAAGGAACTTGCTCGTCTGGCTGGTTTTGTACGTCTTCTTTGGGTGGTGACTAGTGAGAAATGACGAATAGAATTAATTAATGATTATTCGATTGTTTCGGTCTTCATTTTATAGAAATTCATCTGGAACAATCTTCAATTTCCTAATTTTATTATCACAACAATTGTTTCGTTACACCGTTACTTCATCAGAGCCAATACCTAGTAATATTCACCTGATGATGTACTAGTATGACGAACGAAATCGTTGTGATAACACAAATCAGCGTAAATTGAATATTGTTTAATTTTCAAATTAGTAATAATAAATGAATATCTTTAAAATAGTCTGAGCCTAGGCCATCACCATCTAGAACACATAATATTCCCATAAATAGGTACTCAGTCTAAAGTATCATATACAGGGTGGTTTCTAACAAATGACCATTCGGGCAGGTGGTAATAGATTACCATTTCAGGAGTCAGGAATAGGCACTCAAACATCTCTTATGCCTACTTGATACGGAGATACAGGGTGTTTCCTGAAAATCATAGAATTTTCAAACCCCTATCCTATATGTTAAAAACTACTGGATCGATTTAGATAATATTTTGTAAGCTTATTGTCTATAATCAACTGATTAGGAAGGCTCAGGTACGGTCCTGTCTTTTACATTGAAATTATTTTTTTGTAGGTAACTCATTCATAATCATAGTTTTCATTGAAATCACTCCAATATTTAGAGAATACTTTTTTTTTCAGATGGCTGTACTCCGTATAAAAAAATGTGCATTCAAAATGATTATTGATTTTCATAGCATTTTTTTTTTCACGAAACCGACAACAAATATTTTTTTTTAATGTACAGAATGAAGTTTTGGTACCCCGACGTAAAAGAATTATGTTTTAGTCCTGTTCGTTGTGCGCGCATGTTCTGGGGAACATCGCGTTATCATTTTGCCCAAATGTCTGTAATTTACGAATTTTTTGCCGAAAATGGTCTCAAACGATTGGGTTCGACTCCCTGATGAAGAATCTAGGTCAAATTTGAATCTGTCCGGTCGTTGCCACGATAACTTGAGAACGGAAAGATATAGCGACTTGAAAGGACGTTTTTGAAATTTTGTGAGAATTGTATCACTAGAAACTTTAAAAAAAATATTATTTATGTCACGATAACCTGAGAACGGAAAGAGATAGCGACTTGAAAGTTTCAGGATTGGTTGTGCATCTGAATGCGACATTTTAAATTTGTTCATGAAGGATAATCGGCCAAACGGACTTTGGAGTTATACCCATCTGGAATCTTATTTTTCAAAAAATAAGAATCCGATCCAATTCAAACATGGCAATTAGTTGTAGAATGCTGACTCGAAAATTCTTGTAAAATTTCGTGAGGATCGTATCAGTAGAAAATTAAAAAACAAATCTACTGCCAAGTTCCAAGTTTGAACACGATTGAATCTATATTGTTGGAGATCCGAGTAGCCTTGTGTGAGTTCAGTAGCTGGATGGGTGACCGTTGCCTCGATAACTTTCGAACGAAAGGAGATTGGGACTTCGATTAAGGCCGGCCTTATACAGCCGGAATGTCTCTCTAAATTAATATTATTAATTCATAAAACACGGTTTTGCATACTAATTTACTATTCTCCTCACACATTCTGATTTTTTCAGAGCATTAATTTCTAGAGTTTGCAAGCTTCTAGAATTCAGATTATGAATAAAGGATATGAATTCAGAGAGAAATTCCAGCCGTATAAGGCTGGTTTTAGAGTCTCCAATACAGGAGAATGGACAATAGAACTTGCGCTCAAAAGTTCCTGACTTCAAGTCAGTGCTTGAACCAATTATTTTTTAAATTCTACTTTCAGATTCTTTTAAGTTTCTAAAAGACAATAAGCTTGGAAAATATTATCAAAATCGATTCAACAGTTTTGCAAATTCTATGATTTTCAGAAAACATCTCTAGAAGGCATGACATCTATATATGTTTAAGTGCCCATTTCTGAGCCCCTGCTCGATGCGTCGTTGGTTAGAAATCATCCTGTATAATGGACATGTTAGAAAAATAAAATATTCTCAAAAAAATTAAGGAGAACTATTTTCGTTATCATACCGGCAAGTTGACGCTCTCGTTCGGAGTTACTCCAAGGAAACGTACTGGTCCTGCGGGAAGATCGGTAGGGAAAGATGGACCTCCCTGTTGTTCAGATTGAGGCGCAGCCGAATTATAATTCGTGTTGAATGTGTCACTATCTACAAGTTCTAGGGACGGTCTCTTCACGTTGGCACGAGTACGACCTCGAGATCCCTGGAAAAAATGCATCGTTTGAAATGGATGATATTTTGTATACTCCATTCACTTTTATAAAGTCTCCCGGTTGGCCATGATTTAACCTATCACGTTTTTGTAACTAAAGCAGAGGTAGGTTGGCACTGCTGAAATATCGTCAAGGTCGAAACAATTCGCCGAGACGTTGCCAATTTCTACTCTCAACATAATCATAACATAATCAATCTTAGACAATATATTATCACAGACCATTATCTTCGAATAATAAGGAACTCTTCGCTTTGGAATTGAAAATGCTGAAAGTAGTTTTGAAGAAGCAGAGACAAGTGCTATACAGAATTGAAATCTGCAATAGGAAAACTTCATTCTGACATGTTGAATACTCCTATGAAATTACTTAGTTTCCTATCATTATGTTTTATTAAGGTATAAGAATGACTCGGGTTTCGTAGTACTACTACATTTTGAAACTGGTGTATTTCAAGTTGTGCAACAAGGTATTTAAATGTCTTCTGTAGGCTTATTTATTGAGAATTTCGAAAATTGGGTAATTCCATAGGTACTTCTGTTCGATTAGAAGTTTTCCTGCCGTTTGATCCAGGTACTTTTATCCTTTTTTGAAATGAACTACCACATAGTAACGGACTACTCTATCCATTATTTTTCAATAAAATTCCAACACTTGATTCTTGATTTCCATACAAGAAAATAGCATAATTGAATCTTCCAACCAGTTTATTTTACGTGAAATATTTCCAGGAACAACAGAGGAAAAATGTTCTTCTACAGTCTCCAGGACTGTAGAATTATTGAATTCACATGATATCTTCTCAAATTCAAAATTTTTCCGAAGTAAATTCACATTGTGAAAATACGTACCTAATTACTACGACTTCTATGTAGAGAGGACAACGTTGCGTAGTTATCTGACAGGAAAATGACTATAACCTAACACTTTCAAAATATACAGGGTGGAATGTGTCAAATTTTCATGGCCAACCGGGAGAGTGAATGGAGTATATGTTATATTGGTTTATTATTTCCCTAAATAACATACTTATAAATCGAGGAGCGAAAAATTTTGAAGAATCGATAAAATCTTAAATTATTTACCACTTTCGTCAATGATATTGACCATATTTGGCTGAATTTATTAAAAAAGGAGTTGGAACTTGGAAATGACAAGCTACTAGTGGATGTTCTAGACATTATTTTAGACACTTTCGAGCCAAATCAAAAATGCAAAAATGTTTCGTTAAGGGCTTGAGCCCTCTGAAGATGACCTCCAGGCAACACTTTTTGATTTCATATTAATTGTTTTATAGGGTGAAGCTTTTATGAAATAATTGAAATCAAGTAGAAGAAATTGATATTTCACTTAATTTATTATGATTCTTTAGATAACGAGCATTGAGTAGTGAACGGAGAGAAAATTTCAAATCAATTTTTCTGAAAACCGGCGCAACTGGGTGATATCACACTAGAGCACCTTTTTCAAGGAAAAGTATCAAGGTTTATGCATTTGATGTATATAATTTCTAAAACAATGGAAGATTGAAGAGTTATTACTAAAAGTACCCTTCGCCTCTCTAAAATGATATGCTTATGTTTGACATGAAAAAAATGAACTCGAACCATTCGGTGCGTATTTTTGATATTAGCCAATGTGTAAAATTTCAACAAGTTAGGTGAAGCCGTTTTGGAGATATGTCACAAAAAGTGTTGTCTGGACGTCATCTTCAGAGGGCTCAGGCTCCTTAACAAAGCATTTTTGCATTATATGATTTAGCTCGAAAGTGTCTAAAATAATGTCTAGAACATCCACTAGAAGCTTGTCGGTCTAATTATGGAACACCCTGTATATGATACTATGATTTTCAAATACTGTCAATGTGACAATTCTCGAATTTCAGAATAGCTATCAACAAAAATGATTCTGAAGATTTTCGTTGTCTGACGAAGGAGTCTGATAAAGACTCCGAAACGTTACGAAATGATTGTTTCTTCGTTGATATTGTTTCGTTATTGTTTGTTAGGCAACATTGTTTGATTGATTGCTTCTGAAAAATATCTTCTGTACGCAGAGGGCAATTCACAAAATAATAATTTTTTTTATTTTAGAAATATTTTGGGTGTGAAAACCCAGAAAAAAACCATTTAATAATTATTGAAATAGAATTGTGAAAATGTCAAATTAAATCAGCAGTAAAGAACCAATCAACATCAAATGAAATATAACATTGTATTTTGATTTTACAAAATAATCTTTGACCGGTTGAAAGCCGAAGCTTGGTACTCATGGAATTTGGAAAATACATCATCTTTGTAATGTCCACTGCAATGTTCACCAATCTGTATTTCGCGGATTAAGGAAAACAATACATTCGAAATGAGCAGTACCTATACATAGACGCACAAATAGAGAAAATGGTACAATTTGAATAGAAAATGAACCTGAATTTGTAACCTACTTTAATTTGTATACAGGGTGTCTCGGCACTACGTGACTCTTTCTCAGGAGTAAATAAAGTATATAAAGACGAGTCAGATATGCTTTGATACTTTTTCCTACGACGCCCCCCTGCGAAGATATGTGCCTCCAAATGGTACTCCCATAATTCAGTTATTTTGTGATAACTTTCGAACGACTCAACCGATTCTGGTAATTTTTTTAATTTGAATCAATAAAAATATCAATAATGATTTGTTTCCAACACCTTCCCCAGAACTTCAAGACAGCCAGGGAAGGACTGACCCTAGCATTTAATGCTCACAAACTTTTTTCTGGCTGAAGATAACGGTGAAATTCCCCCATTTATGTATTGGCGCTCTTGTTCCTCGGAACAGAGTGCTTATCAATTTGCCCAAATGTCTGTAATTTTCGAATTTTTGGATGAAAATGGTCTTAAACGATTTGGTTCGACCAAGAATCCATGGTCAAAATCAATTATGTCCGTCCGGCCGTCCGGCCGTTAACACGATAACTCTCGAACGGAATGAGCTAGACAGATGACATTTTCAGAGTAGGTTTAAGAGATAACTGTTATTGGACAAAATCGGCCACGTGGTTCGCCCCTGGCTGTATTGAAGACTTATAAGGAAGGTGTTAGAAACAAATCATTACTGATATTTATTTATTGACTCAAATTCGAAAAATTACCAGAACCGGTTAAGTCGTTCGGAAGTTATCACAAAAAATTATGGGAGTACCATTTGGAGGCTGATACCTTCGCAGGGGGTCGTCGTAGGAAAAAAATCTTCAGCATTCCTGACTCGTCTTCATATACTTTATTTACACCTGAGAAAGTGTCACGTAGTGCCGGGACACCCTGTATACATTTTCGGATTTATTATAGTTCTCATGAACTTCATACTATTCATTTTTGTTTTATTTTTGATTGTTAAACTCAACGCCAAATGAGACTGTGTTCATGATGAAATAGAGTAGTTCTTTGCTTTCAATCGCTCTGTTAATGGGACCAACCGATAATGGAGTTCTTGAATATTTCGAAGAAATCTCCACAATTTATGATAATTCAGAGAATTTCTCTCGAAACTTTCTCAGGAACATCCCAGCCAACTTTTGATCTTTCTCACTTAATCCCATAATCATTGGTATTCAATATAAGTTCGATTGCATGTGAGAAATTTACAACAGTCTAATTTGCATCTTATTTTTTTCATAGAGTTAGATTCTTCAAAGGCACCTTACGATAAATGCATTAAAAATAGATTGGATCGAGAAGCCATTGTTATATCTAGAATGTGGATAAGTTAATTTTTTAGAATACTATATACTATATTTTTGGCTTTCTTGTTCCTCGAGTGTTTATCAATTTGCCTACATGTCTGTAATTTTCGAATTTTTGGCTGAAAATGGTCTAAAAAGTTTTGGTTCGACTCACTGATCAAGAATCCGTGATCGAAATCGATTCTGTCCGGCCGCTTACACGATAACTCTGGAACGGAACCTGTTAAAAAGTTGAAATTTTCAGAGTAGGTTCGGGAGATGAATCTCTCGGTTAAGTTCGTTATTGGGCAAAGGCGGCCAGGTGGTTCCGGAGTAACCAAAAACAAATTTATTTTTAAATTACATATTTCAAATTCAATTTTTTTTAAGGTGCAGTTTAGGGAGATATGATTTTTCAAAATTTTAATAATTAATCGTAATTTTATGATTTCATAGAATGCTCTATGACAGAGGTTACACGGTCAATCTTGTTCAGTTTGACATCAATCATGGATTCATGTAAAATTGACAGGAAACTAATTGTATACGCGTAGACTGATGGTCTGGATTTGGTGGCAAGATTGATGTCAAATTGATGCCAGATTAATACCAGATTGACCGTGTAAACTCCGCCTAATTATATTTTGCTGATGAATGTAAACCCAACATACGAGGTGAGTCATAGAATTAAATTTATGGCGCTCTTGTTTATGATGCAGTTCTATCATAAAAATCGATTGATAACATTCTCAACTCTGAGAAACCAATACTTCCGGAGATATGATTTGTCAAAGTTTGAATAATTATTTACTTATGAAATAATGAAACGCTGGAGGAAATGACCCTGCAATATAAGAGTATGTCCAGTGAAATAACGGTCGCAGAGCAAAGTTTATCAGAATGCTATTATTACCGGAATACTTATGTACAGACATTGAGATCACCTAAATAGAAAACATTGAACGTTGAAAAATAAACCTTCAAACTTGAAATTAATAATTCAGTTCCTAAAACTCATCAAAATTCACCAGGATCTTAAGCTAATTTCCATAACCGCAACTACAAAGCAGAAGATCCTTTTACAAACCTGCGTTTCATCGGTGACATTATCAGTCTCTACATTCTCTTTCTGCGGCCTTCTAATACGAGGTCTTGAAGTGCTGGCTGGTTTTTCTGTGCTACTCTCTTGAGCCACAGGAGTGGTGTTCAAATTCCTGCTTCTTGGAGGAAATCTCGTACTTGCTGGAAGTCTCTCCTCCGCCACCGCTTCTCCGCTATGAACGGGATGCCTGCTTCTACCTCTTGCGGACGAAGGCACGATCTCGTTCACTTCCGGTGCCACCGTTGTTTTCGGAACTTCCGTTGTTCGTCGACGTGAGGAAATGGTTGATTTTTCTACTATCTCGTTTCTTGCTGGTCCGTCGTGAGCATTGGTTATCTGCGATGTTATTCGGTTAATTTACTTCGTTTCCCAATCCTTATTGATGCAAATAAAGGCTGGTTAAGATTGTTAGTAACTCGAAGGAAGATTAGTACGTTAGACTTTTAAGAGGCATTGGAAATCTGATGTTTATTAGAAGCAGACTTTGTGGGTAACAGATGGATTTGTGCGAGTGTCAGATGGGAGAGCGTGTGCTGGTGAAAAGCATCGGAATTCTTGACTTTATTGAGAAGTATTATCCAAGACTGTTGTTGCCTTCAGCTCGGAAATATTGAATTATTACAGAAATCCGGATTGGTTCTATTATAGTTATTTAATCAACTTGTTGATTAGTGACAGCGATTAACAATCGAGATCATTAATCGCTAACTTACTCAACGAGTTTATTCTAGTTTGAGTTCACCGTGGACGTATTATTATGCACACTACAAAAGTAACTACTATGTCGTCTGACATATGTTTCGGAAACAAAGTTTCCGTCTTCAAAGACGAAGATATATATTATCCAAGACTGTTGACTTCAGCTCGGAAATATTGAATTATTACGGAAATCCGGAATGTTTCTATTATAGTTATTTAATCAGCTTGTTGATTATTGACAGCGATTAAGGATCAAGATCATTAATCGCTAACTTAATTAACGAGTTGATTACAAGATTTTTCCGTTGAACTCGTTTCGAATAGAAAGAATTCTGGGTTGAAAAGAATGTTTATTTTATAATAGACAAATTTGACAGAATGAAATATGTTTATGTTCATTTCTATATTATATATTTATATTTATGCTCCCGATGAAACAAATGGAAAAATTCATAGATGGAATGTTAGACATGTAACATTCTGAATATTTCACGTTGATATCGTTGCCTACGATATCCGCTAGGCTTGTTTCACATGCATACGGTTCCATTCGGTTCGGTTCGTTTTCGGTTTCAACCGAAAACGAATGAAGGCCTTTCACACATATACGGTTCATATTAGGTTTTATGTTATCTTCCGACACGGGTTCACAATTCCAATTTTTCCCTGGCGTCAGATTCATCAAAGCCATTCAAAATTGAACACATACATCTTTGAATTCATCCTACGTCTTTAATTGATCTTTATATTTTTCGGAAGTTTTTTGTCCCGCAGCACTGGTTTAGATTTACCGCAGAAATCAGTCGGTCCACATTTGGTAAACCATCATTTTCTCATGAATACTGAGATAGCAACAATATCCCGAAAATATGTATGTGTCGAGGGAGTATTCGGTGCTGTACGGATTCAATTCGGTACCGAATCTAAACCGGAGCACCGTTTCACACTTGTCGCCAGCGACCGAATTGAAACCGAAAACGAAGTGAATTTTCAGTAGTAATACCCCTAGGGCCTTGATAATACCGAGATAATTTTGTCATAGAGAATGCTGAAAGCTGTCTGTTGCTTGATCTAAGCTCGAGCCCGCAGGCCGAGGGATATTATCCTTGAGCGATACGCTTTTGTCATAGAAAATCCTATGATAAAGTTTTAAGTATTCATCAAGGCCCGAGGGGTATTCGATAAGATTTTTTTTTACTTTGTAGATTTCAAAAAATTGATTTTCAATCTGACGTTTAATAATTTTCAAAACAATAATTGATTGTCAATCTGAAAACACCACATTTAGGGTTCGTATAGTATCGACTGAAGTGGTTTTCCAACCACCGAGTCGTTTGATGGCTGAAAAATCTGCTTCATTGTAAGAAAGAATAGACGCAGAAGAATGCCGAAAAAAATGAAAGGTATAAAGTTGTGGTTCCTCTAATTTGAGGGTTTTGCAATGATTGACGGCGACTTAGAAAATGTGTTAATTCCTACTAGCTGCTCTCAACATTTATTGTTTCTAACGAGCGTTCAAAAAATTTCGTGGTCAAGTAGGCTATGGAATTATGAAATTCTATATTCTGCGTCTGGATTAGATGGAATTTAAACTCGGTATAGTTAGTAGAACACAAAGACTAATGCGAAATTTCGTAAGGTCCTTATGGATGGACCAATTTTAAAAATTTTGCAAGATCGTTCGAAGCTTTATTTTAAAGCCAAGTTCTAGAGTCAAACCCGATTTATATTGTTGGAAATATTGGGGAAATATTTAGTTTCGTGTTTCAATAAGAATCACTTAAATCTATATGCCGGTCCGATATCTTCACCTACAGCGAACTGCGTTAGTCTAGACTAGAGGTTATTACGCTTCCGGGCTTTGAATATGGGGACCCTGGTTTGAATCTGGCTATAAGATAACTCTCGAACAAAATGATTAGAGTTGAAATTTGCTGGGCGGGTTTGGGGTATAAATATCTCGATTTTAATCTGCCACGTGGTTTCGGAGGTCTAGCCATCTTTTCCTAATAACTTGGAAAATACTGATCTGATCGAATCCAAACTCGGTAGTTAGTTGGAAAATACCGTCACAAAGTCTTATCCAAAATTTCGTGTGGATCATATGACTAGAAAGCCTAAAAAAAAATTATCTCCGAAAGTATCCGTCAGATATTGCTGAAATTTTGCGAAAGCCTTCAAAATCTCTTTTTTTCAGCCATGTTCTAGATTTATTCTCGATCGGACATACCAGGTCCCCGGTATACATGTTCCAATAGATTATCTCAGCCATTTCAAAAGATAGAAATTTGAAAATTTTACTATTTTCAATTCGTCACTGAAAGTCACTTTCGGTTTGAATTGCAATTCTTTCAATTTTGAATTTCAATTGACTCCATCAAATCAAATGTAAAATACAAAGTGTGATACATCGTTGGAAAGGTAATTTTGAGTAGAATTAAAAAATTGAAAAAAATATACAGGGTGCTATTTGAGATTAAAAGTCAGAGTCACTTTTGGTCAAACTGAAAATGACTTTCAATTTTTGTTTTTCTCAGTTGGAGGTTCCATGAACGAATTGAAAATCATCAAATTTTCAAATTTTTATCTTTTGAAATGACTGAGATAATCCATTGGAACATGTATACCGGGACACCCGGTATATTGGGAAAAAAGTATTTTTTTTTTCTGGAAGCCAAAAAGCCTTGGGCGAATCCAGTACTCGGATAGCTCTGGCTATGAATTTGACTAAAAAGCCAACGCAATTATTGTCTACAAATGGCATCAAATGAACTATGTCAGGAGCGTCGTTCTGATTGGATTCTCAAACAAGAACTTTATTCATGGGTTCTAAACAAGAACTTTATTCATCATCTATCGAAGATGTAATAGTAGAAATTATCCAACTGAAATTGTGTTTATATCTTCACTGTTCTGATTGAAAATCCTCCAGTTGAAAACAGAGTATTAAGAGAGAATTTGTTACAGAATTTACATCTCATTGCTTCAGTTTTCTAATAGTTACAAAATTCTTGAATAATTATCGTTTTCTTTCCTACGCAATGCGATTAATTCGGTAATTCATCAGGATGGACGAAGCGTGGAAACTATAGGATCGTTCCAGAATGCATATAGGTACCTAAATTGTGGAAAAGTAAAATGGAAGAAATTCATTATCTTGGTTACTGACATATTTATGGAAAATGCCGAAACACCTCAAATTCAAGTTTTAAATTGTCATTCTTCTTCGTAAAAATGCGAACCCTACCTTCAACCCCCTTCGAAAGACAGGTACAACCCCCAATTGAGAAATGTTATTACTTTCATGATTATTGCAAAAATCGAATTAAAAAAAATTAAGAAATCTAATGGGTTAAAATCAGGGGATCGCGCTGGCCATTCGATCGTTCTTCGCCTTCCTATCCACCAATTTGGAAATAAGGCGTATTGAGGTACTGCTGGACATTGCGGTGGTAATGTGGTGGTGCTGACATTGAATGTTGTGGAAGTATCTCTACTCGATTTATGTGAATTTTCTTCAAAGTCAAGCGTCACATCTAATTTCTCTCACACAGTGTATTAGCAGCTACTTTTACTCGCGAAACTGCATATCTATTTTACTTATTGTCCTTTGGGTTATAGGTGGCAAATTCTGAAATTTCTCATGAAACAAGCGACTTGCTACTTTTTGTATTCGGGTGTTATCTCCGTTACCAATCATTTGTTAAATTGTTATTTTGTGCATTTCCATTAATCGAAAAATTATTCAAAATTGAAGTTAATGAAATTCGAACACAAACTAGACAATTTCTAAATTCAACTTATCAGTACAAAACAATTTGCGAAGGCGTTCTAAAGAAACTGACATATCACAGAATAGTATATCTAAAACAAGTTGCAGAATGGGCTGATATTCAAACACGAATGCGAAATTCGAAAACGAGAGACAAAGGAGCGAGTTTTCGAACTCATGAGTGTTGGAATTGCCTTCTGTAACGAGTATCAGACGATATTTTCTCTATTTCAGGCAAGTTTTGTAAAATACTGTTGAAATTTAATGAAAACTTTATACATCCTAGTGACTTTTTTATTGTTTCTTGGCAGTTGGTGTGACTGTTACTAAAGTTGACAGATTACGGAATTTTAATTTGAATCGTACGTAGGGCATGGAGATCAGATTTGAAACAGTTTCCTAATAGCATGAATGATTCAAAATTAGCAAGAAGGAAATCTCTTGTACCTTATCTTTTAATGAAAATAAAACTTTTCCTCTCAACAATTATTTCACTATATCCAGATTATATTATATTGACAATTGACGTGTGTTGAAATTTGATAGGATCGAATGTCAATGCTGACTACCACACAACGAAAAATATAACTTAAACAATGCGGGAATGAGTTCATTCCAGCACTGTTTTTAGTGCTGGAATGAACTCATTATGATACTGAAATAGAGAAAGTGTTTTACGTAGTTTTCATGGTACCATCTGGAAACACAATGTAATGGTTTTCTTTTCATTTTCTCTGTATCACATCTTGAAGGCAACTAAGTTTAGTATTGGAAGGTTTTTTTTCTGGGTTTTCTCTCCCAAACTCTGAAAAATATCTATAAAATAAAAATTAATTATTTTGTGATTTGCTTCTGCGTAAGAAACACAAGATATTTGTCAGAAGCAATCAATTGAACAATGTTGCCTAACAAACAACAACGAAACTACATCAACGAAGAAACAACTACATCGTAACGTTTCGGAGTCTATATCAGACTCCTTCGTCAGACGCTTAATGAAAATCTTTAGAATTATTTTGTTGATAGTTATTGTGAAATTCAAGAAATGTCATATTGACAGTATTTAAAAATCGTAGCTAACATAGTTTTACTTTGCATAGAAAGTTGACTCCTGAAGTTTCCTTTTAATATAATCAGGTTCTGTCATTAGAATCTTTGTATTACTCCAATCCATCATGTGATCTCCTTGGATTGTACATACATGTTCATGGATTGGAGTAATACAAAGATTCTAATGACAGAACCTGATTATATTAAAAGGAAACTTAAGGAGTCAACTTGTATTTTATTGAACAGAGAATGCAATTTTGCAAATTGCTCAATTGGTATTTACCATATTTGGCTAAATTTATTAAAAAAGGAGTTGGAAATTTCTATGCAAAGTAAAACTATGTTAGCTATGATTTTTAAATACTGTCAATGTGAAAATTCTTGAATTTCACAATAACTATCAACAAAATAATTCTAAAGATTTTCATTAAGCGTCTGACGAAGGAGTCTGATATAGACTCCGAAACGTTACGATATAGTTGTTTCTTCGTTGATGTTGTTTCGTTGTTGTTTGTTAGGCAACATTGTTCAATTGATTGCTTCTGGCAAATATCTTGTGTTTCTTACGCAGAAGCAAATCACAAAATAATTAATTTTTATTTTATAGATATTTTTCAGAGTTTGGGAGAGAAAACCCAGAAAAAAACCTTTCAATAATGAGTATACCTCCCACAGTATCCTTTAATGATTGTTTAACTAAGTTTAGTATTATTGTAATAAAATTTGGGAATATTCGAGGGAATATTATAATGAATTTCGGTAATCACATGATTTGATTTTTTCTATTTTATGTTTTGCAATAAACATGAAAATTTCAGAATAGAGGTTGACGCAATCTTTCAAATGATATATCACAAGCCCTTAATTACTATTTGAAAAATTGGGGGTTGTACCGTTCTTTCGGAGGGAGTTGAAGGTAGGGTTCACATTTTTACGAAGAAGAATGACAATTTAAAATTTGAATTTGACATTTTTCGGGATTTTGTATAAATATGTACACTAACCAAGATCATGAATTTAGTCCATTTGGCTTTTCCACACTGTATAAGAACAAAGGGACTGAGACAAGGATGCTGCATTTCACCCACTCTTTTCAAAATCTACGTGGCAGCCTGTCTGAAAATGTGGAAGAGGAAGATACGAGGTATGGGAATAGAACTCAACAACAATTGCATTTATACGCTACAATTCGCAGATGACCAGGCGGTTCTTGCTGGAGACAAAGACGATATGGAGTACATGGTACGAAAACTTGTGGAGGAATATGATAAGTGGGGCTTAACGGTCAACATGGTGAAAACTAAATATTTGAGGATAGGGGGTCCGCGCGGTGATCTGGACCTGGAAAATGGACATCATATATCTGGCTGTCGGGACTGCGTCTACTTGGGAGTAACGTTCGACGAGACGGGCACTGACATTAAAGAAATTGAAAAGAGAATAATCTCCGCAAAAAAAATGATAGGATGTCTCAACAGTATTCTATGGAGTGAGGAAATAACTAAGGCTAGAAAATTCCAAATATACGAGACCATGATCAAAAGCTCACTCACATATGGTGCTGAAACCTGGAGAATTCCAGAAAGATTAAAATCAAGAATAGAAGCTGTTGAGATGGACGCGATGAGAAGATCAATGAGAATTTCTAGAAGAGACCGGATAAGGAATGAGAATGTGAAAGTTGGAATGGGCATTGAGGGAAGGATTTGGCAAGATATAGAAGTGAAACAACTCACATGGTTTGGACATGTTAAACGAATGCCAGATAACCGACTCCCTAAACAAGCTCTTGATTGGAAACCACAGGGGCGACGGAAAAGAGGCAGACCCAGATTGGAATGGCAGAAATCCATCGAAAAATCAATGAGCGCCAGAAATTTAACACCTGAAGATTGTGCACAACGACACACTTGGAAGTTAGGCGTCGGACAGCGTCGAAAGACGTTATAAACCGACTTTTATATATATAAGAACGTTAGGTAAATAAATGCCTGCTTATTTTAAAAGATTTTCGAAGAGTGAAAGAAAGATCGAAGAAAATAAGATGTTGATATTCATTGATACCCACCTCATCATTCACTGTTTTCTTATCCTTGGAGTCTTTGGCATCTTCGTCTTCATCATAATAGTAGTAGACATATTCGTATTCATATTCCTGTCCATTTGGTCCCTTTTTAATCTGTATTCTAGATCTTTGTTTCTCACTTCCACTTGCCAATAACGGTACATCGTCATCTTGTACTTTTGGTGCTATCTTACTGGTTGTAAGTACAGAACTAACTGTGGTAACTTCAGCGTTTTTCTTGACCCTACGGTTCCCTGTCTTCTTTTGGTCTGCTCTAGCTCTGCCCTTCCTGCCAGAGTTTTTGGTTGGTGGTTTGGGAGTTGTGGTACTGGTAGCTAATTCGTCCTTGTACTTCTCAAGAAGTTTTCGGACATCTAGTTTTATGGCGCCAGCAGGTGCTGGAGCTGACCTCTTCACTACTTTAATTAATTTCTTATTTTTGCCTGCCTTTCCTAATTTATCTTCTTCTTCTATTTCATCTTCATTTGGTTGTAGTAGGTAAGTTAAACTTGGTGGCAGTTTATGAGAAGTTTCGAAAGGTCTCTCTGGTTCAGTTTTGTCCTTTCTTG
This sequence comes from Halyzia sedecimguttata, assembly GCA_937662695.2. Classification (NCBI taxonomy): domain Eukaryota; kingdom Metazoa; phylum Arthropoda; class Insecta; order Coleoptera; family Coccinellidae; genus Halyzia; species Halyzia sedecimguttata. Next base: position 97,304,907 of record OW569413.2, on the reverse strand, counting down.
AGATCGTCCTGGAGCCTGGACCTGTTGATTGTATGTAGACATATTCTGGGTTTGATTGAGTTTTCGATGTTTCTACTGATTTGTCCTGGGGTCTTGGCGCTGCTAATGCAACAGCAATTAGGAGTGAACAAAATCTGCAAAAATAAAACGGGTTGATGGTAAAATACCAGTGTTGATCTGTTAGCCCAGGAAAGTTAGTGCTAAAATGGGATCTAACCCCTAAAAATTGCTCCAGAGCTGGAAATCGTTATAACCCCTTTTTAGATCCTGGATAACGAGTATCTGAGTTTGCGACGGTTTCTAGGTTGTGCTTCAGATTTGAGAGCCTAAAAACCACGAAATTTTCGCGCTTTTTTTTAGTATTTCGCTTATAACTCGAGAAGTACGTATCCTACAGAAAATTTTATTGCTTTCTTTTTAGAGAACATTACATTTAGCGTCTAATGGCGTTAAAAACATCGAAATCGGTTCAGTAGTTCAAACGCATTCACCCGTCAAAGATGAGCATTTTTTACAAACTCAGCTCAAAAGTTGACAAAGGTCAACTTCTAACGCTTTTAGATCGAAAAAGACTGCACCGATTGAAAAATGTCATAGGATTAAACTTGTAGAAAATTTAATTTTAAATGAGATGCGTTTTGGAATTTGAAATTCGCTCACTCCAGTGCTGAGATGTGAATTTCATGCCGAAAGAGTCCGTAGCGCCAAATTTTCGCTAAGGCAGTCCAACGCAGGAAACGTCTGAACTCAAAACTTCTAACTTTTTGCCTTTTTTTTTCAAGCGAAAGTGAACGTAATCAACTGAATTTAAACCCAAGTTATTTTGAATAATTGAGAACAAATTTTAATAACTTCATGTAAGTATTCATAATAACTTTATTTACTATGTTTATGATTTTTTAGGAGTACTTAGTTGATCACTATGTGTCACATTATTAAGTTTGTTACTCTTCTGATATAAAAAGAAAGTGTGTCCAAACCGTATTGAATTGGTTGGAAGAAACACCCAAATATTTTGTTAGAAAGTAAGGGCCTCTCATCGTTACCGTCAAGTTGAACGACAAAAGAGCCAGGTAGCCAGTCGCCGACTCTCCTTTAGATAGAAGGAATGCGAAAATTTACAAAATATTCCTAAGGGGAAAGGGAAGGGAAATCAGCAATCCATGATCTACAACAGCTAGCTATCCTTAGATGCAAAACGACACTTCTTTCTCCATGCCTTCTTCGGCTGTGACACAACCTCTTCGTTTTTCCGATAATGCAAGGTCAAATTCTTCAAAACTCTTGCCAAAAATCCTGATCTCCTAAGTGTTATCTCGATTTTCCTCGACCACAAAGCCACTCCTGACTAGGTTGCTGATGATGGAGCGAAATTCACTGCAGCAGTTTACTCAGGCAACAGAGGGCAGTCTCTCATGGCTGAGATTTCAACTCTTCCAGAGGGCCCATTGTAAAAATACTTTAAAGTTAGCGTCATTCCCCCCCCCCCCCCCTGAACTGTTTGCTTACCAACATTCCTTCAGGGCGTTTTTTGCAGGTGAAGATGTGGAGGGACCTAGAGATTAATGCAGAGCAATGAGGATGTAAATCCACCCCAGAGGGTTTGATGCCTGTCCAAACCACTCGGCCTCCAGCAAACCGATGCATTATTAAACTCAATTACCCTCACCTGAAAAACAGGGTGCAAAAATACATTCTCCTGCCGAAAAGACGCGCTCAGCCATTTGTGCCCACTGCAAGAGGCATGCATGCCTCAATTCAGTCGGTGAGCAGCATGACATAACTATGAACTCCTCTGAACTCCCGAGTATTCCGAAGACAGATATGATCTGGAGACAGAATAAGGATGAGTCGTGGAAGAGGAGGATGAGCAGCAAGAACTGGAGTATGAATAAGAGTTCCCTGGACAACTTTTTTTGGGCCTACAGGATCTACTGAGACGAGGAACTGGCCAAAAGAAGAAGCCACAATTCCCTCATGATTGTATGAACAATGTAAATAACTCGCTGGTAATTATAAATACTTTTGTCATTAGTTATAAATATATACTTTAATATTTTGGCAACTCTCTCATATTTTTTTAATGCTTGTGGCTTTTACTTGATGCAAATCCATATTAACTCAATGAAAAATTATATACGATTTACACTTATTTATTCAATATTGTGACGCGTTTCGTCGACACAGCGACTTCATCAGACTACATCATACTGTACTGTGATGAAGTCGCTGTGTCGACGAAACGCGTCACAACTCTCTCATATTTTCTTCCCTGTCCTATTTTCTGGGGTCGTCTGATAAGTTATTAATGATTGATGGTTACCTTCTAATCAGAGCTTGATATGATGATTTCTTAAGTTTAAATTGTTATATAAGTTGACTAACAGTAATGTTTCTTGAAAAAAAATGCCTGAATTGAAATTCATATCTCAGCACTGCTTTCAGTAACCATCTAATTCACAATTTAATTTCCTACAAGTTTAGTCCTACAATATTTTTTGATTGGTGAAGTCCTTTTCCACCTAAAATCGTTAGAAGTTGAGGGTTGGCAACTTTTGAGCTAAGTTCTTTGACGGGCGTTTGCGTCTGAACTGCTAAACCGATTTTGATGTTTTGAACGCCATTGGACGCTGAATGTAATGTTTGTCAAAGGGGAAAAGAAACAAAGTTTATGTGGGATGCGTATATTTCGAATTATAAGGGATATACTGAAAAAAGTGCGAAAATTTCGCGGTTTTTAGGCTCTCAAATCTGAAGCACAACCTAGAAGCCGTCGCAAACTCAGATACTTGTTATTCAGGACCCCCAAAAGGGGTTTGAACGATTTCCAGCTCTGGAGCAATTTTTAGGGGCTAGAGCACTAATTTTCCAGGGCTATGAGGTGATTACTTCAGAATTGTTATTATGAAATAAAGAATAAGAAGTGACTCGGTGAGTATAAATAGTCCCATAAATCTGTGGAACACTATTCACATTGATAGATCTTCAATCAAGTGTATCACATAAACGACATTTTTTCCAATGAATTGCGGTCGTTATGCAATAATACCTATCTAGAAGTATATTACTCAACGTCAATTTATTTTCAAAGTAGGTATTATGATAATTCAGAAACTGTCCTATAAAATTTATGTAATATTTCGATAAATTCTGTAAAAAATATGACGCCAATATGCGAATAAATTAACACCCCATTCATATAAATTTGGATATTACGTCTGCATTAATTAATTTATTGACCACGAGCTTTTTCCTCCCATTCTAGTATTTACTACATCATCCACATGATCGTAGATCGGAGGAAAGTGTTAAGAGAGAAATTCGTAAATCAAGGTCATATTTTTAATCCGCATGAGGAAAGTAATTTTTAACAACTACTGGTACCACTAGTCTCCATATGGTTTCAAACAAGTTCTGCAAGATATTAAAAATGATATCACGAGAAAAATAGAGATATTCATTTCACTCTTATGGCCTGAAGATATTTTCTCAATGGGATAATAGAAGAATTTGACAATACAAGTTTTAAATTTTGAACAAATGAAAGTATCCACTAGAACCTTGAATCAAATTTTCACATGTTGTAATTTTTGGGCGAATGTTCAATGCTATCATTTTGCCCAAATGTCTGAATTTAAAAATTTTTTGCGGAAAATTTCCTCTAACTATTAGGTTCGACTTACTGATGAAGAATCCGTGGTCAAAATCGATTATGTCCGGCTGGTGCTGCCACGATAACTTTCGAAGAAAAAGAGATAGTGAATTTTCCGGTTAGGTTGCGTAGTTGTAGAATGCCGACACAAACTTATATGCGACATTTCGTGAGGATTGTATCACTAGAGAATTTTTAAAAAATTATTAAATAATATTATGTATCTAGTAAACTATCCGTCCGATATTCCTGACATTTTACGGAAACCTTCAAAACAGTCGGCTTTGAAATATTCTTATTTTGCCGCTTCATATATACAGGCTGATTTACGAAGACCGTTCGTTAAAATATTTCAGCTAGGACTCGAGATAAACACTTGACATTTTATAGTTAAGCTTTGTTAGGAGAGATGAATTCTTGGAAAAAATTTCAGATTCGTTCGACTTCCGGTTTCACTGGAAATGATACTTACTTTCGTTTCTTGAATGTAATACCCGGTTTTTCATTGATAATCAGATTAGTCATCGAATTCTACATTGTTTTCATGTATCACTTATATATTATTCTTACAAAATTCGTGTGAAATCTGAAAAAACCCTTAAAATTTCCTCAAATAGGGCTTCATTCCAATGTTGAAAACATATAGATTTTTTCATGAAAATTCCTAATTTTCTAGCTTCTATCAGAAGACATATCAATGCTTCTTCTTCATTAATTAAAAATTCAATCGAGCATACAGGCTGTCCCTATTTCAATGTCAAAGTCAGTCATGACAAAAACCTCAAGTTTTTTCAAATGAGAACCCATTTTTTTAAAGGTCAGCTAGAATATACATTAAAAATTGTGTATTTTTGATAACATAAACTACTGCTTACTTACCGAATATCTCGGAAAATCATTTTAGAGCTGTAGTGTGTATTATAAAAAATACACTATTTTTTAACGTTGTTTCCAGCTGACCGATACAAAAAATGGGTTCTCATTTGAAAAAAATAAGCTTTGAGGTTTATATCATAACTGACTTTGACATTGAAATAGAAACACCTTGTATGTTCAATTGAATTTTTAATTAACGAAGGAGAAGCATTGGTACGTCTTCTGATAGAAGCTAGAAAATTAGGAATTTTCATGCAAAAATCTACAAAAGATGTCAACATTGGAATGAAGCCGTATTTGAGAAAATTTCAGATTTCACACAAATTTTCTGAGAATAGTATATGTAAGTGACACCTTAAAACAATGTAGAATTCAATGGGTATTCTGATTACCAATGAAAAACTGGGTATTATATGTAAAAAACGAAAGTTGGTATCATTTCCGGTGAAACCGGAAGTCGAACGAATCTAAAATTTTTTCTAAGAATTCATCTCTCCTAACAAAACTATAAACAATTCTTGGAAATATTCTAACCTACAGTCTTCGTATACTGTATCATTCGCAATTCCATACACATAATTTATTTTCTAACTGTACAATTATTATCAAGGCTGACGATTTCAAAGGCCTGTAAAATAGTCAGGATCTTTAGCGAAGAGCGGCAAAGAATTATTCAAAGCCAACTGCGATGTTACAATCATTTATAAAGGCCTGCATATTGTAGGAGTTATTGAAAATATACTGGCAACAGAGCAGCGTTGGGCGAGTTCAGTATCTGGATGGGTGACCGTTAACACGATAACTTAAGAACGGAAATAGATAACGACTTGCAATTTTCAGGGTAGGCATAATATATATTTCAGAACTTTATGTCAGATTTCACAGAAATTCCGCACAAAGTTACATGCAATATTTCGTGACAGTGTGAATAGACAAAAGAATATACGCGTAAAAGCTCCTGACTTCGCACCAGTGCTCTTTATTAATTTGTTAATTGATTATTATGACTTGCTATAGATAATCCTAATGTCATTATGCCCATAATACTGATTGCAAAGAATGTATCTCACTCAATTCCACAAACCATGAAAATGAATTAATTCAATAATTGCTTTATTCCGTGATAAATGTTGAAGAATTCATTGAATTCCTCATATTATATTAATTATTTGCCTCACCTTGTTGGCAATTTAAAAGAGATAATTAATTTTATTTGGAATGTTCATTTTTGATTCGTTTCGAGTTAGTGACATACTTCAGATGATTATTTTTTCAAGATTCCTTTATCAATCACTTGCACATTCGGATTATAGAATCAGGTTGAAATTCTGTAGGATCAATGCTTGATATGATGCTTGAATTTTCTACCAAGCTTCATTCAACAATTCTAGATTGTCGATGGTTGTATCCCAATAAAAAAATATATAATAATATTTGATTTTTGATCCATATACAGGGTGTTCCATTTCAGACGAGCCTTCCCGTATATTCCTTATCCCATAGTGATTGGAAAAATTTCGCGAAACACGTCGAATTATTTTGTTTGGGGGACATCTATTGACGTATATTTGAGGCTTGAACGAGCAACCCCCTAAGGGGGGTTGAAGTGCCCCCTCTTCAACCCCACAAAATTTAATAGGGGAGAGGGGTTGAGTGATACTTCATTTTAAAGGTCTTGGAAGCCTCTTTACTACGGGGTACGAAAAACGTAATTTTGGTGAACCGTTTTCGCCAAAAATCAATGTTTAAGCTCAGATTAGCCAACTTGAATATTTTGGTTATTTTTACAATGTACAGGCCCACTTTCACTAAGCCCTTTTTACAAACTGAAAAATGCGATTTATCCGTTAATAACAGAAAAATTAAGTACCGATCCTCTACTACTTGAACAACAATTGCATTTCCAACAAGACGGAGCTCCTCATCCTATGGAGTGGCCTGCCCGATCTCCTGACCTGAACCCTCTGGACTTCTTCTAGTGGAGACATCTTAAGACCAAGATTTTTGTGACTCAGCCTGAGAATTTGGACGAACTACGTCAACGAATTGTAAATGAGTGTCGTCAAATAAGCCCAATTATGCTGAACCTTGTTTGGGACGGTTTTCAGTAAAGATTGTATTATTTTATGTAAGTTAATGGAGAATAATTTGAACATTTGATTTAAAAACGCAGATTGTATTTTTTTGATTGTAAGCGTAATAAAACAATAAATTTTTTTTTCAGATTTTTTATTTTTGTAAAAAGGGCTCAATAAAAATGGGCTTGTACATTGTAAAAATAACCAAAATATTCAAGGTGGCTCATTTGAGCTTAAGAACTGATTTTAGGCGAAAACGGTTCATCAAAATTTCGTTTGTCATACACCGTTGTAAAGAGGCTTCCAAGATCTTTCAAATGAAGTATCACTCAACCCCTCTCTCCTATGCAATTTTGAGGGGTTGAAGCACCTCCCTTAGGGATGTCTCAAAAGTGTTTGGGGATGTCCCCCAAACAAAACCATTCGACGTGTTTCAGGAAATGTTACCAATCACATGGGATAATAAATATACGGGGTGGCTCGTCTGAGATGGAACATCGAATTTACCATGGTAAATTCGATTAAGAGTGCCCAATACAGAAGAATGGACAATAGAACATACGCGCAAAAGCTCTTGACTTCACGGCAGTGCTTGAACCAATTTTTTTATTTCAATATATTATAATTGGAAAGATAGCAATCAGTAAGGAATAAAGATACCATGTTGAGGAACGATAATATAATATTAGTTTCGAAATTGTATTCTGTGAGGTGTGATGATGTTTTCACGATGGATAACGAAGGAGCATCATCTGACTTTTTAGAGATTCACTACGAATTGAGTGTTTGCAATCGTGTAATTGTCGAATCTTTCATAACAGACCTCTCATGTAATCGCTGTCTCATGATTAGTGAAACAACATCGCGACTTCAAAATGAATTACCGAGTAGGAAGGTATGCAATTTTATCTTCCAAGCCTCGATAGTCATGATATTCGTACAATATTAGACGCGGGTTTAAAATGAGACAACTTTCTAATCATAATGTTTCGGTTCCTTTTGTTTGTTTCGCGAAAAATCATACGAGGGTGTGCATGATGAAGCTGCATCTAGTGAAAACCTTCTTATTTATTTATTTACAAGGAGTGAATACACACACATTTTTGGCGCATTTGTTCCTCGGAACAGAGTGCTTATCAATTTGCCCAAATGTCTGTACTTTTAGAATTTTTGAATGAAAATGGTCTTGAACAATTTGGTTCGACTCCCTGATCAAAAATCCGTGTTCAGAATCGATTCTCTGTCCTGCCAGTCCGGCCGTTAAGAAGATAACTCTCGAACGGAATGAGCTAGATAGTTGAAATTTTCAGAGTAGGTTTGGCAGTTGAATATCTCGGTTAAGTTCGTTATCAGGTAAAATCGAAAAAAAATAATTCTTACATTACAAATTTCAAAATAAAATTTTTTTAAGATGCATTTTCACCATAAGAATCCATTGATACAATTTTCCACTCTAACAAGCTAATACTTTCGGAGATATGATTTTTCAAAATTTCTATAATGAATCGTACTTCTATGTTTTCACAGAATGCTGTAATTATTCTATTTATGAATTATTGTATGATCTGGGTTCATTTCATACATGTCATCTTATTTTCCTATGAGAGACATGTCAAATTTAATTCCGTTTCGTTATTCATGATATAAAACAGCCCTCCTGTTCTAGAAAACAAAATATGATTTAATGCAGAATGACCAATGAAATAACCTCAGCTATCGTAGAATTACGAGGAATACTTACATGATATTATACTTTTTGGGTGATAATATAATTCCCGTGGATAATCCATATGATGATGGAAATATATACTTTGGTAAGTTAATCAAATTGGGTTCCGAATATCTGCAGTGAAAACAAAACTGGAATATTGGCAAAGTTTCAATTGATATAACATAATTTTCAGAGTAGAGTTAAGGAAAGAATATCTCCGGTAAATTTGTTATTGGGTAGAATCGGTCTGGTGGTTTCGGATTAATAAATTGTGTCACTCTTTTTGATTTCTACCATAATAACCAATTGATATATCATTGCCAATTCTAAGAACTCAATAGTTTCGGATATATGATTTGTCAAAGTTTGAATGATTACTGGCTAGTTTAATTTCACATTCTTCGAAACGATAGCAGTGAAAATTTCAGGTTATAGTTTACTTAGTTCTATTCCAATTCCAATGGTTTTTGGCGCTCTTGTTCCTCGGAACAGAGTGTTTATCAATTTGCCCAAATGCCTGTAATTTTCGATTTTTTTGCTAAAAATGGTCTTGAACGATTTGGTTCGACTCATTGATCAAGAATCCGTGGTCGAAATCGATTCTGTCCGGCCGGCCATAGGCACGATAACTCTCGAACGGAATGAGCTAGACAGTTGAAATTTTCAGAGCAGGTTTGGGACCTAAATATATCGGTTGAGTTTGATATTGGGCAAAATCGGCCGGATGATTTCGGAATAACAAAAAAATATTTTTTTTTACATTAGAAATTTTTAATTTAATTTTGTTCAAGATGCAATTTCATTATAAGAATCCATTGATATTATTCTCAACTTTAGTAAGCTAATACTTTCGGAGATTTGATTTTATGAAATTTCAATAATACATCGTACTTCCATGTTTTCACAGAATTCTAATTCTATCTGTCTGTGTTGTATCTGTTTGCGGTAGATCCAGTTTGAAAGATAAACGTTGTTAATATCAAACGAAACTGAAAGTGTATTTCTGGAGAGTTTGGTTGATGTAAGCATGTAAACAATTTGAAATTGGGATCCGCTTAGTTCATAGGCAGATTTAGTTAGTGAGTCGAAAATGAATGATGCAAGGATGTCGAGCATAATTCATGAGTCATTCTCTAATTATGGAATATTTAGAACGGGATTTCCAACTAATGTACAGGTAGTTATTCCTTAGTAACACTATTTAAGATTTCCTACATAAGTATTCTGGTTCGAATTCTGTCTGAACTGATTACATTAGTTTTGTTTCAAAAATAAAACTGGCTATTTCATTTACTAATTTTTGCAGAATGACTCCTGATAGTTTTGAAACACTTGTAGCCAAAATTGGCCATTTTTTTAAAGATGCAGTTTCACCATAAAAATCCATTGATATAATTTTCAACTCTAACAAGCTAATATTTTCGGAGATTTTTTAAACGATTCTTTTTTCAAATTTAGTTATTTCATGATGCAGTTCTATCATAGGAATCCATTGATATAATTCCCAACTCTGAGAAACCAATACTTTCGAAGATAGAATTTGTCTGTTTGAACAAGAGCGCCAAAAATCTCCTGTCCACAGGGCTCGAACCAATTTTAATGGTTCTTTATTTGAAAACTCAAAATCGGATCCACATTTCGAGTCGTGTATGTGCTCAAAAATTATTTTATCAGATGACGACAGTTCAACCGAAGAGAGGATTGGCTGAGAATCCTTTCTAATCTTTCGCTTGCTCAACCTTTCGTTATTCCATCGCAAAAATGGCAAGGTCGTACTGCAAATCTTGGAGGCAAACATCCAACATTCAATCGATCGAAAGTCGATACACCTCTTTTTATTGCTATCACTCGAGAGTTTAATGTTATACAACTCCATGAACACACAATCACAATAAGCGAAACGAAAATGCAGTAAAAATTTTCGGAATTATAATCACTGATAAGTTCATGGACCAATAGAAAGCTATCGCAACTTACTTCTCAAGATTTTGTGTATTATGCATATCATAAAGTGAGCGTCAAAAGTATGGAAAAATGGATTTATTTTACCTTTTAGGAATATCGGAAAATGGTTTGTTAGGTCAGAGTAATTCATTTTTGGCGCTCTTGTATCTCGGAACAGAGTGCTTATCAATTTGCCCAAATGTCTGTAATTTTCGATTTTTTTTATGAAAATGGTCTTAAACGATTTGGTTCGACTCACTGATTAATAATCCGTGGTTGAAATCGATTCAGTCAATAATACATCGTACCTACTTCTATATGTTTTCACAGAATGCGAATTCTATCTGTCTTTCTTCTGTCTGTTTGCGGAGCTGGCGTTTGGTCCAGTTTGAAAGATACACGTCATTCATGTCAAACGAAACTGAAAGTGGAGAGTTTGGTTGATGTAAACATGTGGACAATTTGAAATTTGGATTCGCTAAGTTCATAGGCAGAGTTTTTTGGTTATTGAGTCGAAAATGAATGATGCAAGGAAGTCGAGCATAATTTACGAGTCATTATCTAATTATAGATTATTTAGAACGGGATTTCCAACTAATATACAGGTAGTTATTCCTTAGTAACACTATTTAAGATTTCCTATATAAGTATTTTGGTTTGAGTTCTCTCTGGACTGATTACATTAGATTTGTTTCATAAATAAAACTGGCTATTTCATTTACTCAATTTTTCAGAATGACTCCTGATAATTTTGAAACAATTATAGCCAAAATTGGACCGTCATACAAAGATAAGATGCAAAGTGATTTTAATTTCTTCCATGATCTAGTTCTATCATAATGATGTCATGATGACATCGTAAATTTTTCCGGCTCATTTTTCCATTATTTTATACGATACAAAGTAAAACATCTATCTATGGGAGATGATAGCCCTAAATAAGGGCCCTGTAGCGGTCTTCGAACATCTGAAGTTCTGAATAATCATCGCTTGGACTGTCAGACCTGGTTTTGAAAGAGACCCTCCTGGCCTTACGAGCAACATTTTCCTTTTCGAATTCAAATATTGAAGGGATTTCTAAGAACAAGAAGGAATATTTTTGAAAACTAGCGGAGGTGATTCTTCTCCAAGAGAACCCATGCGCCTACAGAGAATTATATTTGTGAGAGGAGACTTTTGAAAGGTTATGTAGTATTTATAATTTGTTCGTTCTTCTCCTCTTGTCTTTTCATTTTTCAGGAGTTTCGGGTACCTTGGAGAACCCTCTCCGTTTTTTGACGATGGAGTCCATATTGAAGAAATAAATGCCTATCAATATTTTTAAATTGCAGTAAATTTTGTGAACAATAGTAACAAATCACGACACTCACGGGGAGACAGGGTTTTTTTGCTGAGGTTTTTCCCTAAGCTCTTGTATCATACGTCGAATTGTATGGTACCCCGTTACACCAACCTCTGCTAACACATATACAGCTCTCAGTCAAAAGAATATATATATATATATCATAATGATCCATTGATATCATTCCCAACTATGAGAAACCAATACTTTCGGAGATATGATTTGTCAAAGATTGGACAAGAGCGCCAAAGCTCCTGCCACAGGGTTTTCGCCCTTTTTTATCTGAAGATGAAAACATATTTGTAGAAATAATTCGAACAGTTTCAATCGACTCCCCTCGAGTTCAAGAAGTGTGAAAAATGAAGTGGTATCAGATGTCAGATGTTCTACGGAAAAGAAATATGATTTGCGATTTCTAAAATAACACTACTGAGACAGTTGGTTTCTCTCGATTGTATTCAAATTATATTTCGTATTTGCTATAGAAGATTAATACTATTCTTTAACTTCAAGTCATTGATGAGAAGACTTGGAGTTAAAGAATTCGATTGTTCATTCCATATTTCGCTAGAAACTATCGAACTATCAGCTGAATAGTTTTCTCTTTCTTATAATGAGAATATTAGTAAGGGCCAAGAATCTACAAATATACATGGTGATTCAGGAAGACCGTTCGTTAGAATATTTCAAAGACGAGATAAACACTTGAAATTGTATAGTTAAGCTGTGTTAAGAGAGATGAATTAATTCTTGGAAAAAATTACAGATTCGTTCGACTTCCGGTTTCACCGGAAATGATACCAACTTTCGTTTTTTAAATGTAATACCCAGTTTTTTCATTGATATACAGATTACCCATTGAATTCTACATTGTTTTAATGGGTCACTAACATATACTATTCCCAGAAACATCGTGTGATATTTGAAATAATCCTTTAAATTGTCTCAAATGGGGCTTTATTCCAATGTTAATAACTGGTAGATTTTTGCATGAAAATTCCTAATTTTCCAGCTTCTATCAGAAAACATACCAATATGCTTGTCTTGGTAAATTAAAAATTCAATTGAATATACACGGTGTTTCTATATCAATGTCAAAGTCAGTCATGACAAAAACCACAAAACTATTTTTTTTCAAATGAGTTCCCAATTTTTTTTTATTGTTCAGCTGAAATCTACGTTAAAAAATGGTGTATTTTTGGCGCTCTAGTTCCTCGGAACTGAGAGCTTATCAATTTGCCCAAATGTCTGTAATTTTCGAATTTTTGGCTGAAAATGGTTTCAAACGATTTGGTTCGACTGACTGATCAAGAATCCGAGGGCGAAATCGATTCTGTCTGGCCGGTCCGGCCGGCCGGCCGGCCGTAGGCACGATAACTCTCGAACGAAAGGAGTTAGATGATTGAAATTTGCAAGGTGGGTTTGGAGCGTAAATATCTCGGCTAAGTTCGTTAATGGGCAAAATCCATCAAGCGGTTTCGGTGTTATGGCCGATTTTAGTAAAACACATTTTTTATGAATATTTCCTAAACCGATCACTCGATCTATCTGAAATTCAGCATCAAATTGTAGAATTATGACCTTCATACGTGTGTGAAGTTTTGTACTGACCAGATTACCGCAAAGTGTCAAAAAAAAATTTTGAAAATTAAAAAATTTTATTTTACGATAACTCTCGAACGGAATGAGCTAGGCAGTTGAAATTTACAGAGTAGGTTAGGGAGATCAATATCTCGGTTGAGTTCGTTATTGGGCAAAATAGGCCAGATGGTTTCGGAGTAACGAAAAATAATTTTTTTTTCAAGTAACAAATTTCAAATTCAATTTTTATTTAAGATGCAGTTTTACCATTAAAATCCATCGATATCATTTTCAACTCCAACAAGCTAATACTTTCGGAGATATGATTTTTCGAAATTTCAATAATGAATCGTACTTCTATGTTTTCACAGAATGTTATAATTATTCTATCTAAGCTTTATTATATGATCTGTGTTCATACTCGTAGAAGTCATCCTGTTCTATAAGAGAGAGTCAAATTCATTTCAGCTATTTTAATTTGATTTCTTCCATGGTGCAGTTCTCATTCTCAGATTGCTCATTTAATCTTGATTAATAAACTATTATTTGAATTGAATTTCCTTTATGATGCAGTTCTATCATAAGAATACGTTGATATAATTCCCAACTCTGAGAAACCAATACTTTCGGAGATATAATTTGGCTGTTTTTTATAATGAATACTACTGCTCTAAAATGCTTATTTCCCGAGATATTCGGTAAGTAAAGCAGTAGTATGTATTATAAAAAAAACACTGTTTTTTGAAGAGTTCACTAACTGGATGGGGAACCGTTGCCAGGACAACTTTCGAAAGGAAAGAGATAGCAAATTGCACTTTTAAGGGTAGGCTGCACATCCTAATGCGACAGCTAGGTTCGTTAATGGGTATAATCGACCAAACGGTTTCGGAGTTGCTGTTTTCTGTCGAGCATTCTTTAAAAATTCAAATAAACATACAAAACATGAGAAACTGAACACTCGGACCTGGGTTTAAATTGACTTTTTCAGATAACAAAAACTCAGCAAGGACCTATTGGAATCCTTCGCACTTATTCACATGTTCAAATACTAATAAACAAATGGAACGAAAATATGTGTTTAATTTTTTAGAAAATTTTTTACGTTTTCATGTTTCACAACTCAATTCAATTCAAATTCAACGTTCTACGTCAACTTCAATGTATCTTGAATATAATGACGCATTTGAAAATGTAGCACCTACCTATCCATAAATATAATTCTAATGGTGATTTGGCAATATACACTCCACCTTTGCTAAACGTTTCATTGTTCTGACTCATTAGATGTATTTCACTGACCTTTAGATAGCCAAAGGTGTTTCATTCAACCATTTACGTGTCTATCAAGTCTAAACGTATTATTCTCTGAACGCTCCTAGTGAAATATTATATACAGGGTGTCTGGTGAGGAATGGGACAACGTTTAGGTGGTGATGAGGGATGTCTCAAGGAGTGAGAAAATGCCATTTGAAATCATCTGAGGTTCATGGTTCCTGATATACAGGGAACAAGAAAAAATTACGAAATTTCAAATGACTATAATTCTGGTAATATTAGAGCTAATCCGATGATTTTTCGTATGCACAATGATAGAGTTTGTACGAATCTGTTTCGATGAAAAATTCGAAATAAAATCAGATCCGGACTCAGAAATTTTAGATTTTCTGAAATTAGGAAAAAACAACACCCTGTATGCGGTTTTCAATTTTTTTGACTTCAGATTCTGAGAGAGCAGGAAAAATACTTTCAAACTCAACTGTCATCCCGAATGGCTTGGGAGCTAATTAATTTATAATTTCAATAATTTTGATGTTTTCTAGGGGTGAATTCTATCTTTTATTAAAAAAAAATCCTGAATTTTGTTGGATATTTAACAGCAAAAGAATCTACTAAACATCTGCAAAAAATTTTACTCTAATATCTATAGCTAACCTAATATTGTACAATGAGGTGAACTGTGGCTAATTGCCAATAATACCTAACAAGACACTCGGTGAAATATTTATTGATTTTAACCACCAACAAATATTCCGCGTGGCCGGCGTGTCCCAAAGAGAAAAGTATCATTCAGGAGCAGACACAGACCCAGGGTATCATGGTTATTACCAATCATCAGTGTGACTTAGCCAAACACTGAATAAATACTGTCGGCGTTCTATAGGAAATGAGGTGATCAGCCCGGTCGCGCGGAATATTTGTTGATGGTTAAAATCAATAAATATTTCACCATGTGTCTTGTAAGGTAACATAATCTTATTATCTTTCTTTCAAGTTTCTTAAATATCTTTTCAATTTCTTTCTTATCTCTTCTCTTCTTTTCCTCCCCCATCCAAAAACCAATTATACCTCTTCAGTTTCTGTCTGGCTTCCTTTTCTAATTATTTTCTTCCTCCCTCAAAAAATAAACCTGAGTGACCTTTTTGTATTATTTCTTGCCTTTTCTCTTATCTTATTTTCTTCAGAACAATCTTCTCTTCATCTTGATTTCAAATTTCAGTTCTATTTTTCTTTGAATCTTCAAAATCTTTTACTTCCTAGAAGACTGACTTTTCTTTAGAGCAAAAAAATTTCAATTCCTCCCTTCACTCTTTCTTGTTTCCAAAGCCTTTCATAACGTACTTACGTAATTTAATTTTTTCAAATTATGTCTATCTTCACGACAAATATAATTTTGATCTATTAAAGTTGCTCCTAAGCTTATTTCTAAACATGATACAATATACATTGAAAGCACACCGATAAAGATGTATTACCATTAGAAAGGACTACATTCAGATTGTTATAGATGAACGGAATCAGATTTTATCGCTTCGTAATTAGAGTAAAATACATAAAATTTTTACTTTGAACAACACGACCGCTGGATTCGCTTCATTTATCCGAAAGAAGAGTCCATTTATATCAGATCAACGATCGTTAGGTTGCATCAGACACCTTTTATGCATCAAGGATGTAACAGTTAGCTCACTTTGATACGTGGAGTAAGCTTGGAATACAAATTACTGTCTCCCACACTATAAGAACGTTACCACGGAGTACTTCAATCAAAAGCCCATGAATGCTTACGTAATGTTCAAATAGTGAAATAAGAAGACACCGATATATTGGACAAGTCTTCTCCATTTGTCGAAATAGGAAAACGACAGATAGATGATAACTTTCTCCACCTTCGGACAGGAAATAACACTACTAAACCACAATCATAGTGTTGGGAATTCTTGTTTTTCGGGATGCAGAGTCAATTTGGATTAAATTCAGCGTTAATATAAAGCACACATCGTTGTGAAATCATTATCGTCTTTATCAGCGGATTAGAACCTAGAGCAGATTTCTACGCAGGCCAATTAGTAAACTATTTGTTTGCTTAATTAACTGCAATTAGAATTAATAGACGGAACTGTGTTGCGTGAGATATATTTTATATGAATTTTCGAATTATGTGATTTGAAAATTATTCAGTCTCGTATCTTGGCAAATAGATACTATAATCTGGTCAAGAAGTGCTTTTAGGTCAAAATTTTTGCGTATTCTCCGAAAATTCTGATTGAGGTCATTCGATTCGAAATGGCATGTAGATAATTTTTTTACAGTATTTATAATTTTTCTAGAGGGTCGAATATACGCCCAAAAACGGGTACTCCAGCTTGCGCGAATTCACCATGATGAATTCTATTGTCCATTCTCCTGTATTGGAGACTCTTCTTAATCGAATTTACCAAGATGAATTCTATTGTCCAGAATGGACAATAGAATTCATCTTGGTAAATTCGATTAAGAAGAGTCTCCAATACAGGAGAATAGACAATAAAAATCATCATGGTGAATTCGATTGAGAAGAGTGTCCAATACAGGAGAATAGACAATAGAATTCATCATGGTAAATTCGATTAAGAAGAGTGTTCATTACAGGAGTATGGACAATAGAACATACGCGCAAAAGCTCCTGACTTCACGTCAGTGCTTGAACCAATTTTTTATTTATAATATCATTTAAATTAATATTGTAGGACGTTACTTTAAAAGTTCTAAGCTATACTGACTTACAGCTAAAATATTATAAAGAAAAGAAGCAATTGGATAGTCTAACTATCATTTTAATAAAATGATGCATTTTAATTGTTCAAATAAAGATATTTTGTTAACTTACAAGAATTTCTTCATTCAATGGTATTTCAAAGATCTAATTACAGTTTTAAATATAAAATAAGTGTCCAATACAGGAGAATGGACAACATAATTTACCATGGTAAATTCGATTAAGGGTGTCCAATACAGAAGAATGGAAAATAGAACATACGCGCAAAAGCTATCTATCATTTTCTTCAAGTTTCACGCTCAAAAAAGGCCTAAATCGTCAGTTTCGCTTTCGAAAATTTCCGACCCCGTCTCTCGAATTAATTCTGACGTTTCTCGGATTGACTTTTTGAATGGAAAATCGTCGGACTCAAAACCTCCGAAACTTGTATTGAATTAGTATATTTAGGCTCAACCTAGAAGAACGAAATTTGGGAAAAACACAAATCGATTCGTCTTCTTCGACTCGACGGCAAAAGTCCGGGTCGAGGGATCGTTTCTTCGGAGCCTTACGCTACACCAAATCGGTACTACTCAACTCGCACAAGAATGCTCGAATCTCCAACAATATTTAACCGATCATATTAAAACTTGAAACTTGGCAGTAGAGTTAGGTTATGAAGGCTCTTGCAAAATTTCATGAATTTCAAACGAATAGTTACTGATATATAGAATTTTTTTTTTTATTTTTAATGATTTATTAAAAATTTTCTACAAATGCTATCCTCACCAAATTTTGCAAACATTTTCGCGTTGGCATTCTACAACTAATAACAATGTTTGAATTCCATCGGTTCAGTATTTTTCGAGTTAATGAGGAACAAAAAACCACCAAATTTCAGAAAATTTCAGATTGCTATAACTCCAAAACCGTTTGGCCGATTATGCTCATAATTGAACTGAAATGTTGCGTTCTGGTGCACATCCTAACCTGAAAATTTCAAGCCGCTATCTCATTCCGTTCGCAAGTTATCGTGACAACAAAAATATTTTTTGATAATTTTTTTAAAATTTCCTAGCCATACGATTCGCACAAAATTTCACGAACGTGCTAAGGGTCATATTCTACAACTACCCACCAAGTTTCAATTTGATCGGATTCATATTGGTTGAAAACTAAATTATTACTCGGAAACCACTGGGCCGATTATGCCCATTAACGAACTTGTCCGTCGTATTGGGATACGCCACCTACCCTGAAAATTTCAAGTTGCTAGCTCTTTTCGTTCTCAAGTTATCGTGGCAACGGCCGGCCGGACGGCCGGCCGGACAGAATCAAATTTGACCTCGAATTCTTCATTGGGGAGTCGAACTTAATCGTTTGAGACCATTTTTTTCAAAAAATTCGAAAGTTACAGACATTTGGGCAAAAGTATAACGCGTATGTTCCCCAGAACATACGCGCAAAAATTCAGGCGCCTGTAGGATGAATCAATGAACAATAATACGTGGTCCAAAAATGCTTATCGCGATTTTCCAATTAGTTATCCATTAGTTAATTAACAATTTTTTGTACCACGAACATTAACATTGCAAGTACGATAATTGTTAAACTATTAATCTGAGAATTTTTTCCTTTCGTGGAGTTATTTTTCAAAGGTCTAAGAATATTTTCCTGTTGTAAAATTATAAAAATTGTTAATTTTCGTTTTGTTATGAACAATTTGCTTGAGTGAAAAATTATAAAGCTTCAATTTATAATATTACTATTGATCCGTTTTATTATGATCAGAAACTACCTAAAAATAATTTTTTTAAATTATTATCTACTATTGTTTGAAAAAATATTATAAACCAATGCATTGTTTATGACATAATTTAAAATTTTCTTTCAAAACATAATTGAAGCTTTATAATAACAATTTCACTTAAGTAAATTGTTAATAACAAAACGAGAATTGAAAATTTTTCAAATTTTCCAACGAGAATCTATTCCAAGACCTCTGAAAAATAGCTCCACGAAAAGAAAAAATTCTCAGATTAATAGTTTAACAATTATCGCACCAGCAATGTTCGTGCTACAAAAAATTGTTAATTAACTAATGGATGACTAATTGAAAAGTCGCGATAAAATTTTTTGGCCACGGATTATTGTTCATTGATCTATCCTGTTGAAGTCTGAATTTTTTCAATTTTTTATTTTCATATTTAATAAGTTTAAATAATATTTATTCATGAAAGGTCCACAGGGGGCGAGGCTTACGCAAAACGGAGTAGGTACCTACTCGTTTTCGGGAGTATTTTCAACCGACTGGGAAATTTATGAATATTGGTCCTAATTCCGGGAATTGAGACTTCTTGAATCTTTTTTCAAATTTGAATTATCTCCGACAGTTTTTGAGATATTGGCGAAAAACCAAAGTCCCTTCTTTTTTTTTTCACTTAATTGTTTATAAGTATTGCAATTATTGCGAGCGGCCTTAGCATTTTCTCTTCTCAAAAAAAAAAATCTACATGCCATTCCGAATCGAATAACACCTCAATCATAATTTTCAGAGAATACGCAAAAATTTTGACCTAAAAAGCATTTTGGTCTTTGATATTAAAAAAAAATCGATTATTATTTAAATTTTCATTGTTTAGAATGAAGAATTTGTTATAAACAAATGAATTTCCAATTTAAAAAATCAAAAACAACCATGCATTATTAAAAAAAAATTGTTTATAATAAATTGTTTAGTAAATAAACAATGAAAATTTAAATAATAATCGATTTTTCTTTGAATCAAAGACCAAGATATATAATAAGATATAATAATCTCATAAACAACGCATTTGTTTATAACAATTTTTAAAACAATAGGAGATAAAAATTATTACCCGTTTTCGGGAGTATATTCAACCCACTGAGTACTCTGAGAAAATTATAAATATTGGTCCTAGTTCCGGGAGTTAAGATTTTTTTTAGGAAATTTCCTCCTCTTCTTGAATCTCTTTTCAAATTTCAATTATCTCACATGGTTTATGAGATATTGGCGGAAAACCAAACCCCCTTCTTCTTTTTCACTCAATTGTTTGTAATTATTGCAATTTTTGCGAGCCTAAGCATTTTCTCAAAAACTATATACATGCCATTCCGAATCGAATGTTGTTCAATAGAATATAATGTACTGTAATGAAATTTGTATCGACATCCAATATAATCATTAAAGGATAATGTGGGAGGTTTCCTAGTTATTAAAACGTTTCTTTCTGGGTTTTCTCTCCCAAAGTCTGAAAAATATCTACAAAATAAAAATTAATTATTTTGTGATTTGCTTCCTCCGTAAGAAACACGAGATATTTGTCAGAAGCAATCAATCGAACAATGTTGCCTAACAAACAACAACCAAACCACATCAACGAAGTAACAACTATATCGTAACGTTTCGGAGTTTATATCAGAATAACTATCAACAAAATAATACATTTTTATTTAATAGATATTTTTCAGAGTTTGGGAGAGAAAACCCAGAAAGAAACCCTTCAATGACCTCTCCAATATATTTTGAAAATAATAATAGGTAATTACTAATTAAATATATGTGCTGGATAATTAGGTATCGTTGATGAGTCTTCGCTATCAATTGTTGCTTAATTCCAAGAAATCGTTTAGCATCAACAGTTTTTTCAAATTATTTCGTAATATATTTATGAGAGAAGAGTGACACGAAATCACATCGTTTTCATGATCAGAATACGTAGGTATTCACAAACCGCAAGTCAACAAGAAATATCATTATTGTGGTGAATTCTGAAAGTGCAGTGACGTCGTTACATATTCATGAACCTAATTTATAAAACTTTAACAAGTTCATTTCTCTGTCCCACAATATAATCATAATATAACTAGATTTTTGTCGCTCGGTTTGTGATAAAATGAAAGTGAAAGGAAAATACGTGGCCCTGCTTTACAATCAGTCATTTCTGGTCAACGCAAAATCCGGCTTCAACTGATTGCAGAAAAAAACATTGAATTTTAAATAAAACTCGATTGGGGTTGAATAATAACGATATCGGTGTCTAAGAGACGATCATTTATAAGATTAGTTCATTATTTTCTAAAATGATAAACCTTTGAAGTACCGTAAAAGGTGGTGACTTGAAATCACGGGGGTGTCTTGAAACATTCTGCACAATTTTATTGATACCTCTACTGACATCAGTTGGTGAGTAGTGGAAGGTCCAGTGTCGGACCATTTCTTGTGTAAGTATGCCTAACCTAAAATAACTGTGTTTCAACCGCCGATAATAAATCGTTCGCCTGAGAAGAAATCAATATTATTGAACTGAAATCTAGTGAAATATTTGGGGTGAATACTTCCGTGTATACAGACCAATCCAAGAAATTTAATTGTGAGTAATATTTTTTTTCCGAATTCGCATACTGTTGACAAGAGATTATATCCCTTGAACATCTTTCAATATAATGAAAACAGAACACAGAACCGGCTTTATTTATTTTGGTAATTTCAGTGGTCACTTGAAACAAAATGGTGAAGACGTATAAACGAAAGATTAGAGCTAGACACTATGTGAATTATGAAGGAGAACAACTGCAACGGGCCATTGATAAACGGAAGAGTGGGAAGAGTGAGATTCTATCCTTCACACTCCTGAAAGAATGCGACGAGGTGGTTTTCAATTCAAAGATATCACATTGATTTAAAATAATGAAATAAAATTGTTCCTTATTTGAATATTAAACTTTATGTGAAATTGTTGATATTTCATTCATTTCAAAATATTTATCTACTTATGATTTAATCAGGTATAATTTTTAGAATACGGTATGCATTTCAAGACGCCTATACTGCAGCAAGACATGCAATATCTATGGGATACAATGCGTATTTCAAGTCACCCCTTTTTGGTGGTGACTTGAAATGACGGATATTTTTTAAAAAAAGTACATATATAGTCGACTAAATAATATTTCGGTCAACAGAATATGTTCGTTAGATTCTAGATTTTGATATAAAAGTATCAATTTTCGTTTATCAAATTTTTCTCTAATTTTATCACTTTTGGAAGTTTGTATCCATTTCAAGTCACCACCTTTTACGGTACTTAATTAGATATGTAGAATTAACGAATTTACCATGGTAAATTCGATTAAGAGAGTCCAATACAGGAGAATGGACAATAGAACATACGCGCAAAAGCTCCTGACTTCACGTCAGTGATTGAAACAATTTTTTATTTCATAATTTTTAAAAAATTTTCTAGGCGTACGGTTCTCTCAAAATTTAACACACGGTTTTATGTCAATATTCTACAACTAGTTACTAAGGTTCAATTCGATCGAGTCTATATTTTTTGAGTTATCGAAGAAATAATATTCCAGGAGGGTACAACTCCAAAACCGTTGGACCGATTATACCCAAAAAACCAACTCAACTCTCCTATTTGGATGCGCAACTTACCCTGAAAATTGCAAGTCCCTATCTCCTTTCGTTCAAAAGTTATCGAGTCAACGGTCACCCATCCAGCTACTGAACTCACACAAGGCTGCTCGGATCTCCTACAATTTGGATCAGATCGTGTTCAAACTTGGATCTTGGCAGTATAGAGTTAGGTTTTGATGGCTTTCGCTAAATTTCAGCGATGTCCGACCAATAGTTTCTTATATATATATAGAATTTTTTTCAATGATTTCTTAAACATTTTCTAGTGATCCTCACGAAATTTCGCAAGAATTTTCGCGTTGGCATTCTACAACTAATTACCAAGTTTGACTTGGAATTTTCTCATTCAGATTTCAGTTGCACAACCTACGTTGAAAATTGCAAGTCGCTATCTTTTTCAGTTCGGAAGTTATCGTGGCAATGGTCACCCATCCTGCTACTGAATTCACCCAAGTCTGCTTCGAATCCAACAATATAGATCCGATCGTGTTCAAATTTGGAACTTGGATGTAAAGTTACGTTTAGAAGGCTCTAGCAAAATTTCAGCAATATCGGACGCATAGTTTCTGACACATTTTTTTAATTTTAAGTGATTTTCGGGTCTGCATTCTAAAACTAATTAGCATGCTTAAATTGGATCGGATCGGTATATTTTGAGTTAATGAGGAAATGAAACTAAATTTCAGATGGTTGTAACTCCATAACTATTTGGCCGATTAGGCCTATTATCGAACTTAAATGCCGCATTCGGATGCGCAACCTACCCTGAAAATTGCACGTCGTTATCGAGCTAACGGACAGCCTAATAGAATCCAATTTGACCTCGAATTCTTCACCAGTAAGTGTGGATTCATGCAGCATCAAATAACAATTATCAAGTAAAAAGTATCAAATAACAATTATGAATTACCACGTACAAAAATGCAGCATTCATGCACTCGAATTAACAATTAAGAAATAAAAACCCACAAGTCAAAGATCGGAGGTATTAATTTTTCAAAATAACCTCTGTTCCCCCTATATTTGAAAACAAGTGTTTAAAATTCATTTTTCCAATGTTATAACACGGAACCCACATAAATACACACCAAATAAATTGAATATTTTACAAAGTAAGGTTATATTTACATCATCGGACTGTCTAATCTGCGTACAGCTGCGCACGAGTTGCGTACAAGTACGAAATCTCGTTCAATTAAAGTAGAAAGTTAAAAGTTGGCGAACTCCTACTTGTTATTTGTTAATTGATAATTGTTACTTGGCTGCATGTACACTCTCATTCAGATATATGAAGTTCAACTTTTACTCACTATTTGTAATTGTTACTCGATACTCGTTAATTTGGGCTGCATGAATCCACACTAAGTCGAACCAATTCATCGAACGATTTGAGTCAAAAATTCGAAAATTACAGGCATTTGACCCAGCGCTGGTATTTCTTCAATAACTCCTACAAT
This sequence comes from Halyzia sedecimguttata, assembly GCA_937662695.2. NCBI lineage: Eukaryota > Metazoa > Arthropoda > Insecta > Coleoptera > Coccinellidae > Halyzia > Halyzia sedecimguttata. The sequence continues at coordinate 97,280,805 of OW569413.2, read as the reverse complement.
ATAGATCCGATCGTGTACGAATTTGGAATTTGGCTTTAGAATTATTAGGCTCTCGTTAAATTTCAGCAATATCGGAGGGATAGTCTCTGGGATGCATATTTTTTAATACTTTTTTTAAAACTTTCTAGTAATACGAATGATTCGATACTAACGAAATTTCGCGAAAGTATTGGTGTCGGCATTCTACTAATAACCAAATTTTATTTCGATCAAATATGTATTTTTTGAAAACAAATTTTGTACTCGGAAATCGTTTGGTCGATTATGCCCATTAATGAACTTGTCCGTCGCATTTCGATGCGCAAGCTATCCAGAAAATTGCAAGTAGCTATCTCTTTCCATTCGAAAGTTATCGTGGTAACGATCGGCCGAACAGAATGGAATTTAACAGCTTCTTTAACAGTAGTGCACGGTTGACAGAGTCGAATAACCTTGACTCATGCAAGAAAAGACCCAAAAGAATATTTCACTGTCCACAACCTTGACCAATCTACTAGTTGATTGGAAGATTGAGTTCTATTGTCTTCAGTTGCTCCACAGCAGCTTCACACATAATTCACGTACAGTGAATGTGTTAAGAAATATTTGAAATTGTTTTTGACCGACTTGCTGAAGATTTTGGAGATATCTGAGAAAGTTTACCAGCTTCTCATATGCTTGATAACTCTACATCGAAATTATCCACATAATGACTTAGCACAATGGTTTGGGATATTGCTGATATCCATATTACATAGATACATGTTCTGCATAAAATTATATTCAAGCAATTAAATTCAATCTTATGCAAATTTTTGAGTGGATCGTATGACTAGGAAATTTTGAAAAGATTATTAAAAACAATTCTGTATATCAGAAACTATTCGTCAGATATCGCTGACATTTTGCGAGTGCTTTCGAAAACATATTTTACAGCCAAGTTCTAGATTTAAACCCACTCGGATTTATAATCTTGGAAATATTGGAAAAATATTTTTTTCTCTGGAGCTACGCACCCTTGGGCGAATTCGGTTCCTGAATAGGTGGGTACACTGGCTATAAATCTGTACAAGCCTGCCAAAGGACCTGGCCGCAGTGCTTCTCCAACTAGTTGTGTTTAAAATTCGAAAATTACAGACATTTTGACGAAATGATAGCGATCGGGAGCTAGTGCACAAAAAGTGGACTTGTAAAATGTACTATTTATGACTATTCAACCAATTCCTATATTTTCAAGATGAAATAAATACTGTAGAAACGTGTATACTAAAAATGGGTTCAAGCCCTGTGGACAGGAGCTTTCTGGCGCTCTAGTTCAAACAGACAAATTATATCTCCGAAAGTATTGGTTTCTCAGAGTTGAGAATTATATCAATGTATTCTTATGATAGAACTGCATCATACAGGAAATTCAATTCAAATAATAGTTTATTTATCAAGATTGAATGAGCAATCTGAGAATGAGAACTGCACCATGGAAGAAACCAAATTAAAATAGCTGAAATGAATTTGACTCTCTCTTATAGAACAAGATGAAATGTACGAGTATGAACACAGATCATATAATAAAGCTTAGATAGAATAATTATAAAAATTCTGTGAAAACATAGAAGTACGATTCATTATTGAAATTTAGAACTTCATCTTAGCAGAAATTGAATTCAAACATCATAGAAGAATTTAAATTCAACAAGAGTGCCAAAAATTATCAATCCAAAACCAATAGACGAATTCTACCCAACAACGAACTCATCCGAGATATTCATTCCTCAATTCCAGTTTTGTTTTTAGTGGAGATATTCTGAACTCAATATTATTAACTTACCATTACCATTCCCATCATCATATGGATTGACCATCGGCATGAAAATATCAACCAACAAAAACTATGTATTATATTATAATTCTAATATTTATACGATTGCTGGAATGAATGACAATGATATTAACTTACCATTACCATTCCCATCATCATATGGATTGACCGTCGGCATGAAAATATCAACCAACAAAAAGTATGATAATATTATAATTCTCATATTGATACCATTACTGGAATGAATGACAATGAGACAACGTCAAAGTTGACGTTATAACAATTCATAGAATAGCCACAGAATAATTCTATCATTGAAATTTTGAAAAATCATATCTCCGAAAGTATTAGTTTGTTAGAGTTAAAAATGATATGAATGGATTCTTATGGTAAAACTCCTTATTGAGAAAAAATTTAATTTGGAATTTGTTTCGTAAAAAAAAAATTTTTTTTTTGTTACTCCGAAACTATCTGTCCGATTTTGCCCATTAACGAACTTAGCCGAGATATTAATCCCCCAAACCTACTCTGAAAATTTCAACTGTCTAGCTCATTCCGTTCGAGAGTTATCGTGCCTACGGCCGGACGGCCGGACCGGCCGGACGGCCGGACGGCCGGACCGGCCGGACAGAATGAATTTCGACCACGGATTCTTGATCAGTGAGTCGAACCAAATCGTTTAAGACCATTTTCATCGAAAAATTCGAAAATTACAGACATTTGGGCAAATTGATAAGCACTCAGTTCCGAGGAACTAGAGCGCCAAAAAGTTCATATTGTTAAATTTCAGAAGGACATTTGAGCCGTTTCTGAAGAGAACGTCTATGGTAGACAGACAGGCTGGCCTTTTTTCTTGTTCGGTATATTGAACCTTAGAAGGTAGTAAAAAAAATTGGGTAGGTCGAATATTAATAACTTTGGATGCCGAGTAAGTTTTACCGTTGGTTTACAAAATGAGTATTTCCGCTCCTAGGTATACTATATACAGGATCCGAGACCGCCACACCGACACGGACAACGACGTGATGGAGTACCATTAGGGTATCACACTTCCACTTGTTAAACTGTCCTCCGGGTCTACTCATGGAAGTTATGGATGGTTTAAACCATGAGTGAGTTTTCTTATTTTACACATATTTTAGAGACCAGTTGAGATAGAGCAATGAAATTTGGCAGTTTGAGTAAGCAGCTCGAGTACTTTGAAACCCTGGTGAAATAAGTTTTTGTAACCCCCACTAAAACGGTAGGAGGGGGGGGTACTTTAAAAAAAAAAAATGTTTCCACGGGAACGTACTAATAATAAATTAGATTCCAAAACTGCGATCTTTTACCTTTCATTTGTTGTATCGTTGACACTTGGGGCTCAAGGGATTACAAAGATGTTATCAAAAGAACGTTACGAACACACAACATTTTCGATAATGGGGTAGACCACTACATACAGATCGGCGTTTTTCAGCTTCCCATTACGATATTGAAATTTTTTCTCTTGTGAGTGTTTTTGGGACCATAGACTCCATATATTCAAGAGATTCAGAAGTATACATGGTGTTCCAAAAAAGGCTAGTCATTTCACAACTTCCCAATTTTCAATGTGATACCCCGTATTGTTATTGTTCTTGTATGTTATTATACTGATCCACCTAGGTCTTCCCCAAGGAGACCCCTCATAAGCTCTCGAAGAGCTTGAGCTAGTAAGGAGAACCAGTTGTGTTCTGTGTAGGGTTTGTTACTGTGTCCTTACGCCACTTTAGGCGCAGCACTGTTAATTTTTGTCACAACAGTGAATGGTGGCGATTACCGTGACTAGAAAATTTCCATCCTAGCCTCGAAATTGAACTTGGGGCTTCCGCTCCCAAGTCAAATACTCTCCCACTGACCCAACCGCACTATAATTTGGTATTGAACCCCTTGAGCAGATGAGCAGATGTTACAGATGCTTCACGAATGAAAACGAATGACAATAATTAATTTGAGCAGTAAGTATTTAGATTTTTAAATTAAATATATTTTTGGGACTCCTCGGAGTTTATTTTCCATGAAATTTAAATGGACCAAGAGGTTATTATTGGACACGTAAATGCCAAAATTCAAGTAAATCCGGCATATAGTTTCCGAATTTGAAGCAAAATAGTTGAACATTTTTTCTAGTCATACGATTCCCACGATATTTTGTGTAATTCTTTTCTTTCCTCGTCATCTGATCAATACAAAACTATGCACACATATAAAAGTCGTAATTCTACAACTTCAAGCTGAATTTCAGTTAGCTCAAAGTTTCGGAAATATTCAGTAAAAATGGGTTCAAGCCCTGTGGACAGGACCTTTCTGGCGCTCTAGTTCAAACAGACAAATTATATCTCCGAAAGTATTGGTTTCTCAGAGTTGGAAATTATATCAATGTATTCTTATGATAGAACTGCATCATAAAGGAAATTCAATTCAAATAATAGTTTATTTATCAAGATTAAATGAGCAATCTGAGAATGAGAACTGCACCATGGAAGAAATCAAATTAAAATAGCTGAAATGAATTTGACTCTCTCTTATAGAACAGGATGACATGTACGAGTATGAACACAGATCATATAATAAAGCTTAGATAGAATAATTATAGCATTCTGTGAAAACATAGAAGTACGATTCATTATTGAAATTTAGAAAAATCATATCTCCGAAAGTATTGGCTTATTGTAGTTGAAAATGATATCGATGGATTTTAATGGTGTAACTGCATCTTAAATAAAAATTGAATTTGAAATTTGTTACTTAAAAAAAAAAAAAATTTTTTCGTTACTCCGAAACCATCTGGCCTATTTTGCCCAATAACGAACTAAACCGAGATATTCATCTCCCTAACCTACTCTGAAAATTTCAACTGCCTAGCTCATTCCGTTCGAGAGTTAAAGTAGATTAATTTTTTTTTATTTTGAAAATTTTTTTTGACACTTTGCGGTAACCTGGTCAATACAAAACTACACATGCCTATAAAGGTCATGATTCTACAATTTGATGCTAAATTTCAGATAGATCGAGAGATCAGTTTCGGAAATATTCATAAAAAATGTGTTTTACTAAAATAGGCCATAACTCCGAAACCGCTTGATGGATTTCGCCCATTAACGAACCTAACCGAGATATTTACGCTCCAAACCAACCTTGCAAATTTAAATCCTCTAACATCTTCCGTTCGAGAGTTATCGTGCCTACGGCCGGCCTGACCGGCCGGACAGAATTGATTTCGACCTCGGATTCTTGATCAGTGAGTCGAACCAAATCGTTTGAGACAATTTTCAGCCAAAAATTCGAGAATTCGAAAACATTTGGGCAAATTGATAAGCACTCAGTTCCGAGGAACTAGAGCGCCAAAAACGCTTAAACATAAAAGGGCCATAACTGCGGAACCACTCAGCAGATTTTGCCAATTTACAAATCAAATCGTGATATTCATATAACAAACCCACCCTCTAAATTTCAACTCTCTAACTCTCTTCGAAAGTTATCGGGCTTTCGGACAGAATTGGTTTTGACCCCGGATTATTCATCAGTGAGTCGAACCCAATCGTTTGAGACCATTTTAGGCCAAAAATTCCAAAACTACAGAGAAATGGGCAAAATGATAGCAGGCTGTTCCTAGAGGAGTAAGCGCGCAAAAATTCTTTAATGATTGCATAGAAATGTTTACCGCCACGTCATAGACCCCAAATTAGAGAATTGGTACAGGGTGGTCAAATTGGGCAGTTTTGAATGAGATGTCCTATTTCTGTACTATACAGGGTGAGTCTTTGATCACTGCATTAATTTTAACCAAAGATTCCTCTCATTAAATGAAACACTTTTTTCATTTACCATTTTTCCAGATTCGGCTCAGGTAAAAAGTTACAAGCGTTTAAAGATTTCACAATGTGCTAATTCACTCCCGCATATAAATTATCTATGACATTGTTGGCGGACGAGAATAAGGCATGGTAACGTGGTTTACAGCTTGATTCGGGATTCCAACGCTCAGGGACGGATCCATAAAAGTAGTGAAATTTCTAGAGTTTTCCATTTTAAAACATTCAATGAAGAATATCTCGAAAACGGTGCGTTTAAGGAGAAATGATGAAGAATAATATAATGTTCTAAAACGATGGAATATTCTTGAAATACTCAAGAAAAACTTTATATGCTTTCTATGCTTTCTTTATGCTAATTTCGTTTAGTTTTATGAATCCACGAGTCCATAACTAGAAAACCAGTAGAAGTAGAAAATAACTAATATTTGGAAAATATGTATCATAGTAATAGGAAACTTTACGCCAACATTCATTTTACATATTCGAAAAAAGGATGTCAAAGCTACAAAATAAAAACTGATTTTTTTTTTAAATTTCAACAGCCTGTATCTTTTTACCTGAGCTGAATTTGGAAAAATGTTTAATCAAAAAGGTATTTCAGTATAATAATAATAATAATAATAATAATAATAATAATAATAATAATAATAATAATAATAATAATAATAATAATAATATATCTTTCTCGACGAGATGGAGGACGAGGATTGTTGAATATTTATAGACTCTGCAGAACACAAGAGAAGAACCTAAGACAACGATTACTGGAGTCTGAGGATAGCCTTATGAGGTTGACCACAACAGAAGATAAGGGATATACACCTCTAAACTTGCAACACCAACAGATGATATTTGAGATATCCACCAGAAGTGAAGACCGGAATACTTGGCGACAACAAGTTTTGCATGGAAAATTCCCCAAACAACTAGAGGGAGAAAATATTGACAAAATAGCTTCTTTATCGTGGCTCAGTGCAGGCCAACTATATCCAGAGACTGAAGGCTTTCTGATGGCCATTCAAGATCGAGTGATAAGAACAAGAAATTATGAAAAACATATTTTGCAACTAGAAATAGATGACAAATGCAGAAAATGCGGCACTGCTGGTGAATCTATTGAACATATTATCGCTGGATGTCGCACTCTTGCTGACAATGCTTACTTGGGGCGACACAACCAAGTGGCGAAGATCATTCACCAACAAATAGCGCTTAAATATGGACTATTAAAAACTTGTCCACCGTATTACAAGTATCAACCTGCAGCAGTATTAGAAACAGATGAAATAGTTCTCTATTGGGACAGACTGATAACAACAGATCGAACAATAGATTATAATAGACCAGATATCGTACTAATCGAAAAATATCAGAAGTTTGGAATTATAATAGATATAGCAGTGCCATTGTCTCATAACATCATGAAAACAGAGACTGAAAAAATAACGAAGTACGAAAACTTAGCACTGGAACTAAAGAATATGTGGCATCTAACCGGAGTCACCATAATACCATTAGTTATCTCGGCTGAAGGAATTATGTCTGAAGCATTCAAAAAAAATCTTCAAAAACTTCATCTATCCCAGAAAATCGCGGGATATGCACAACAGGCTGTTGCCCTACAAACCTGTCACATCGTAAGGAAGTTTCTGAATTAGTGGGAGGAACTGAATTGTTTTTTCACTCTTTCAAAGAAGAAGGACCAGCAGAGGCTGAGAACGAAATGAAAATGATAATAATAATAATAATAATAATAATAATAATAATAATAATAATATAATTTGATGAGAGGAATCTTTGGTTAAAATTAATGCAGTGGTCAAAGACTCACCTTGTATAGACGAAAACTGATGCCATTGCCAATTTTCATGAGAAACTCATAGGTGAAAACTGCATGTCGTTATTTGTCACCGTTACACAGTTACAGGGTGTTTTTCGAAAATGTGCGTTTTTGAAATAATTGCTGTAACTTTTCTTCTGTTGAAAATTTTCCATTTCTGTATAACATTATTGAAGCTACTTGTTACGTAAAATTCAATGAGGTTAATTAAATTTTCTGGAAACTGATATTTTATCTGATCTAGGCATGAAAATATTTTTTTCAAATGGGACATCCCATATATTTTTGCATATTTCGATAAAGCTTGAAACATCCATTTCAAAAATATCCAACACTTGATCTTTTTCTGAAGAAATCAAACGTCAACCTTTAGATAAGTAGGCTGTGGAGGGTGTCATGATTATTTAAATAATGCAAATTATAGTCAAACGTTTTTTCAAACAGTAAAAGCTCTATTTACTTCGTAACTTTTTAATTTCAAGCCCTATCGAAATATGCAAAAATATATGGGGTGTACCCTTCGAAAAACAATTTGTATGCCGAAAACAGATGAAATATAAGTTTCCAGAAAATGTAATTAACCACATTGAATTATACGTAAAAAATAGCAACTATAATGTTTTTACAGAAATGGAAAATTTTCAACAGAAGAAAACTTCCATCAATATTTCCAAAAACATCCTGTAACTATGTAACGGTGGTCGGTGATAGATAACGACATGGGGTTTTCAGTAATCATTAAAGGATCCTGTGAGAGGTATAGTCATCATTGAATAGTTTCTTTCTGGGTTTTCTCTCCCAAAATTTGAAAAATACCTAATATCTTGTGTTTCTTACGCAGAAGCAAATCACAAAATAATTAATTTTTTATTTTATAGATATTTTACAAAGTTTGGGAGAGAAAACCCAGAAAGAAACCATTCAATGGTGGGGTTTTCACCTAGAGTTTTTCATGAAAATTGGCCCACAGACACCGTCAATATTTTCGTCTATCTAGTACAGAAATGGGACTCCTCCTTCAAAAGTGTCCTACTTGGCCCACCTGTACCTATTCTCGAATTTGGAGTCTATGACGTTGGGGTAAACATATTTAAGCATGTCTGAGGGCCAATTTTTCATGAGTGAGTCGAACCCAATCGTTTGAGACCATTTTCGGTCAAAAATTCCAAAAAAGGACATATGGACAAAATTATAGCAGGCTGTTTCTGGAGGACGGAATGAGCTAGACAGTTGAAATTTTCAGAGTAGGTTTGGGAGATGAATATCTCGGCTAAGTTAGTTACTGAGCAAAATCGGACAGATGGTTTCGGAGTAACAAAAAAAAATTTTTTTTTTACAGAACAAATTCCAAATTAAATTTTTTTCAATAAGCAGTTTTACCATAAGAATCCAATGATATCATTTTTAACTCTAACAAGCTAATACTTTCGGAGATATGATTTTTCAAAATTTCAATAATATATCGTATTTCAATGTTGTCACAGAATGATATAATTATTCTATGTAAGAATTGTCATAATGTCAACTTATTTTCCTGAGACATGACATTATCTAATCAATCGAAGAATTGTGAGCGAAGTGAGAAAAATCTTAGTTGTTTGCTCCGAAATTAGTTTTTCTCAGAAAAGTCTTACATTTCGGAACAGAACATGAAGTAAGAGATCCGAGAATAGTGAGACTGCTTTTCATCCATAGACATAGATATAACTCTCGAACGGAATGAGGTAGGTAGAAATTTTCAGAGTAGGTTAGGGAGATGAATATCTCGGTTAAGTTCATTTTGGGCAAAATTGGCCAGATTTAGTTTGATTTCTTCCATGGTGCAGTTCTCATTCTCATGATTGCTCAATTAATCTTGATAAATAAACTATTATTTGAATTGAATTTCCTTTATGATGCAGTTCTATCATATGAATACATTGATATAATTCCCAACTCTGAGAAACCAATACTTTCGGAGATATAATTTGTCTGTTTGAACTAGAGCGCCAGAAAGCTCCTGTCTTGAACCCATTTTTTTTGTACTTCTTTCGTGAAGTTATGATGAATGTCATTCATTACATAGAAGCCCAAAAAATCATGAAAAATCGAAATTATCTGAGATTAGCGAAAATTTTCAGTAATCATGAGGAAAAAGGAATATTGAAGGCTACTCACAAATGAAGGGCGGTCATACTGCTAAGGGCCAGCAGTCAGGTTGAACAGTCCAGGGCCGGATCGATTGGGTGGGACGATGGCAGGGAGACACGAACCTGGAGCTCCCGTCTGCAAACTTATACCATACAGTCCATAAATCGGCACTTCTTAAGCTGCGTTCACACACACAGTACGTTACACTGTAACCACACAAGAACTAAGAACGGTGTCCGTGGAAGAAAGAAGCAAAGAACAGTGCTGCCTGTCGCTTTCAGTTTCAGCAAGAAGTTGAGAAGCCAGACAACTTTCGCTATTGGCTTCGACCCCACGTGGGCCTGTGATGCATTCCTTTATATTTTATTTCTTCTTTGCTACGCCATGATATTATTTGTTCCTCGAAATATTGGGATATCGGAATTTTATCAATATAAGCGCCGTCATGGGGGGTAATGAGCTATTCGTGGTTTTCTGGATATCTGGATTAAGAAATCGGACCTTCACCAGTTTCAATGTCGGAGAATGGTAGTCATTCTGTATGTCTGCGTCGATGCTTTGAAGATTTAATAGCGAAATATACGGTGTTCTTACAATTGATATCTGGATCTGGGTCAATGCTGGAGATACAAGTGTTATGAAACTTGCAGACGTAGGTTGTTTTCTACGTACTTGCCAAAAACGGATTTTTGTACGATTATACTCAGGTTTCGAAGAACGTAACATTCAAATAAACATTAAAAGATACTTTGGGAGGTATTTTCATTATTAAATGGTTTCTTTCTGGGTCTTTCTGGGTTAAATAAAAATTTATTATTTTGTGAATTGCTTCTGCGTAAGAAACACAAGATATCTGTCAGAAGCAATAAATCGAACAATGTTGCCTAACAAACAATAACGTAACAACATCAACGATGAAACAACTATTTCTAATTCTAAATCAGACTCCTTTGTCAGACACTAACTAAAATCTTCAGAATTATTTTTTGTTGATATAGCTTTTCTGAAAATCGACAATTGTCCCAGCCTTTTTTAATAAATTCAGCCAAATATGATCAATTTCAATTGAGCAGTTTACAGAATTGCATTCTCTGTTTAACAAAATACAAGTTGACTCCTTAAGTTTCCTTTTAACGTAATCACATTCTGTCATTAGAATCTTTGTCATGTCATCTCCTTGGATTGTACATACATGTTTTGCTATTTTTGATTTTTGTATGTCTCTATCTCTCAAGTTGTTCTTATGTTCCGACTTTCTTACTTCTAGTGGTCTCGATTAAGAGTGTCCAATACAGGAGAATGTACAATAGAATTCATCATGGTAAATTCGATTAAGAGTGTCCAATACAGGATAATGGACGATATAATTCATCATGGTAAATTCGATTAAGAGTGTCCAATACAGGAGAATGGACAATAGAATTCATCATGGTAAATTCAATTAAGAGTGACCAATACAGGAGAATGGTCAATAGAATTCATCATGGTAAATTCGATTAAGAGTGTCCAATACAGGAGAATGGTCAATAGAATTCATCATGGTAAATTCGATTAAGAGTGTCCAATACAGGAAAATGGACCATAGAACATACGCGCAAAAGTTCCTGATTTCACGTCAGTGCTTGAACCAATTTTTTTAATAACTTTTTTGGCGCTCTTGTTCCTCGGAACAGAGTGCTTATCAATTTGCCCAAATGTCTGTAGTTTTCGAATTTTTTCATGAAAAGGGTCTTAAACGATTTGGTTCCACTCACTGATCAAGAATCCGTGGTCAAAATCGATTCTGTCTGGCCGGCCGGTCCGACCGGCTGGCCCCCCGTTAACACAATAACTCTCGAACGAGAGAAGTTAGAGGATTGAAATTTGCAGAGTAGGTTTGGAGCGTAAATATCTCGGACGAGTTCGTTAACGGGCGAAATCCACCAAGCGGTTTCAGAGTTATGGCCGTTTTTAGTAAAAATATTTTTTATGAATATTTCCGAAACCGATCACTCGATCTATCTGAATTTTAGCATTAAATTGTAGAATAATGACCTTTATTTGCGTGCGAAGTCTTGTATTTATCGGGTTGCTGTAAAGTGTAAAAAAAAAAATTTTTATTTTGTTTCTACAATTACTCTCGAGCAGATAGAGCTAGGCAGTTGAAATTTTCGGAGTAGGTGTGGGTAATACATATCTCAGTTGAGTTCGTTATTGGATAGAATCGGCATGATGGCTTCGGAGTAACGAAAAAAAAATAATTTTTTACATTACAAATTCCAAATTCAATTTTTTTTTAAATGCAGTATCATCATAAGAATCCATTGTTATCATTTTCAACTCTAACAAGTCAATACTTTCGGAGATTTTTCAAAATAATATATACATATCGAATAATTTCTGCATGTATAAATAAATATTGGGGATGATGTTTCAGAAGATTTAGAATTGGATCATTTTAATGATGTAGTTTATGAAAGAAATAGGAAAGAAGAACATAATGGAATCATCAAAAGAAATTACTGTTCGTTGACCACTGAGGTTAATATTACCTTTTACTTCCTTAAGTTGTGAGACATACAGTACTTTCATAATGTTGCTAGCAAAAAACGCTGTAATATGGATCTAAATTTGTGTATCAAACATTTGTTCTTGAGTTAAGGTCCATAATACAGAAAAGAATGTGTAAGTGGTATGAACTATTGAATTTTGAATTATGAAAAGAGGATAGTATTTTATTAATATATTTTGAACTATTAATCTTGATAAATAAATTCAATGACATTTTTTGAAGTATTTAAGCATTGTAGATTGCTCCTTTTTTTAAATGATAATTTTTGAAGCATTTTTTTTAAATGTCACTTTTTTAAAATTTAATTCCTTTCATGATGCAGTTCAATCATAAGAATCCATTGATATAATTCCCAACTCTGAGAAACCAATACTTTCGGAGATATAATTTGTCTGTTCAAACAAGAGCGCCAAAAAGCTCCTGTCCACAGGGCTTGAACCAATTTTTTTTAATTTTCTAGTGACATGATCCCCAAGAAATTTCACAAACTTCTTTGTGTTGGTATTCTACAACTAGTTAACCTAATCGTTTGAGACAACTGTCGGCAAAAAAAAAACGAATATTACAGAAATTTGGGCATAATGATAGGACGCTGTTCCGCAGAACATGCGCGCAAAAACATAAAATGAAACTTAAAATTCTTCCGTGTCATTCAGTAAACGGTGGATTGTTCTATAGTAATAATCGAAGTCAGAAATTTTTGTACCCCATTGAATTCTTGCAACCATCCCATCCATGATGCATCATCTTCATGAATTTTAATGTTTCACAAGAATTGTGAATCGATAATCGAAATGAACTAAGGCCAAATCCATGACTTTTTTTTAAAGCACCCATTTCGCCATTCCACTTGCTGGAAATCGACGACATTGAGGTATTTCCTATAATTAGAATGGGTTGGGTATATTGCTGAATACTTACATGTTCTCAATGCCGAAAAATTATCTCGTTCTTCGTCAACTGCATCTCATTCCAGAGTCTCTTTGAAGTCGAACTGGGAAGTACGAAGTTCCTATACGTGTAATTTACCCAGACAGGAAGGATATTGTCGGGGGCTCAAAAGAATTCAGAATCATACGGTGCCAAGCCTCTATAAGATTTAGAGGCCTGAGTCCCCTTGACAACTTTAATCGCAATGAATCATTACTGATGGGTGTTTCAATGATATATATTAACATATATTTTTCACTAGCGACCCGGTACGTGCTTCGCTGCGTATAAAGTGAAATAATAAAAAAAATCAACATCAAATTAATTTATCAAAACAAAAAAATATTTTATTAATTGCTAGCTATTTTTTTAAACTTAATCCAAAACATTTGGATGAACAAAATTGTTTTTTTCCATTTTGAGCATGAATAAACAAACAGCTGGGAGTTTGTCCTTTTCGACCGTTAATTTTTTGCATAATGTTTGAATATTTTTAGAATTTAAGAGAAAGCTATTTCGGACGCTCCGAGATTGGATCCCGCCGCCCCGCAAGGCTCGGGACCTATAAATTCCCAATCCAACGCCTCAGCTCACTCGTCCACGTTGCCTACATGAATCAACTCCGATTATGTACCAAATAAAAATTTTTAGTGCTCGGAGGATTTCCGTCTTCCGATTTTCAGAATATCGTCAATCCTGTCAAGCGATCGATCGAAATCGGTTACTCGTTCATATTTCTCGCAGTTTGTCTAACTCCACGGAGTAGAGTAGAGTTTTTGAAGGTTTGACAGATATACTCTGGAGTTAACTCTGACACTGACACTGACAGTGACAGAAGGTGCCAATATCGGAAAATAGGTTATGTTGGTTTAAGAAAGATCCTATTATTATTGTTTTCTTCACATATATGTAACTCTAATCATAAATATATATTGTGAGCAGTATTAATACTATTTAATTACCTCACATAACATTCATAAAACAGTGAAATAAAGATACTAGCTTTTCCGTCCCATGAGTTATGTCAATTTTGACAGGAGTAAAATGAACTCCGAGTCGAATACTCCGACTTTTCGGACGACAGTCGCAGAGTAAAATTTACTCAACCTTTCAGTTTTCGAAAGCAATGGAGTGAATATTACTCTACGGAGTTAATATTCGAACACAACCTTGAAGGAGCCGCTTTAAAATTCACCATAGAAATACGTGAAACGTCAGAATTTTGTCGATTTTTGCGAAAAGTCACATTTTCCTATCGTTCTTCCGGGAAAACGAAAGAGAGGATCGAAAAAAGGGCTCCGTGCGGACTACTTCGGAATCTCGTCTTCGCGTTCCCGCAAATAGCGTCGTTCCGAACGCCACCGTTCCTCCGAATTCATTTCCACAATTTTGCCCTTTTTGCCAAAATCGGCGTTTTTTCGCCTTTTTGAATTTTTTTTTAAATACACCCTCATCTTTTCGCTGCAAAAATGCGAAACTCTACGAAACTTCCGTATTTTTCCTCGATAAACCCCTTCGAAATTTTCCCCAAACCCCCTCCTAACATCCAAAGAAACATCACGTTCATAGTAATATTTCCAAAAAGTTTTCTTCGATAAATGAAGAATCGCTCGACCGATTTTCTGCAAACTTCACATAAACCATCTACTGAATAGTCCGAACAAAGCCCAAACATTTGTTTTGGATAGGTGAGCCCGTTCTTGAGTTATAAAATTACAACGAAAAGTGGCATTGATTTTTATATATTTAGATTATATCTTACCGGAGATGTCAACTTTCATATCTATGATTCGATTCCGATATATCCTCTTTCTTGTTTAACCCACAGAAAGTAAATCAGATACATGAAAAATGTTTCCGTTCCCTAATTTCAATTGCCTCAAAAATGACTTAATTCAGCATGCATGAATAAGAGAAATATATGACCAAATTGCAACATGACAATTAATACGAAGTCTTATCAACATTTATGTAACCGATATTGCGAATAATAACCGAAAATTCAAACATTAATTGTAATAATTAGGTATTGACATTAGCTACCAGAAACATTGAATTCTTACAAGATCTAACGATCACTCATGCTCTGTGTTCCTTCCAAGAGAAACCATGACAACGTTCAATAGACGAAAACAAATGAATACATGAACTATTTCCTTGTTAAATGAATTCTCAATATGAAAGAATGTATTGTTTTATTTGTTTTCCCAATTCATAAAATTCGATTAAGAGTGGAGAACACAGGAGATTGGACAATATAACATGCGCGCAAAAGCTCCTGACCTCACGTCATTGCTTGAACAAATTTTTGCGCGTATGTTCTGGTGAACATCGCCTTATCATTTTGCCCAAATGTCTGTAATTTTCGAATTTTTGCCAAAAATGGTCTCAAACGATTGGGTTCGTCCCCTTGATGAAGAATTGAAATTTTTAGGGTAGTTGGCGCATCCCAATACTACAGACAAGTTCGGTAATAGGCACAATCGGCCCTATGGTTTCCGAGTAATAATTTTGTTTTCAACCAATGCAAATCCGATCCAATTGAAAGCTGGTGAGAAGTTGTTGAATACAAACCTATATAAGGACGTTTGTGAAATATTGTGAGAATCGTATCAGTAGAAAATTAAAAAAAAATGATTAAAATATATTATTCATGTCACGATAACCTGAGAATGGATAGAGATAGAGACTTGACATTTTCAGATTAGGTTGTGCACCTGAATGCGACTTTTGTGTTTTTTTTATAGGCGTAATCGGCCAAACGGTTTTGGAGTTATACCTATCTGAAATTTAGTTGTTATTTCCTCAATAACTCGAAAAATACAAAAGCGATCCAATTCAAACATGGTTATC
The DNA here is from genome assembly GCA_937662695.2 of Halyzia sedecimguttata. Taxonomy (NCBI): domain Eukaryota; kingdom Metazoa; phylum Arthropoda; class Insecta; order Coleoptera; family Coccinellidae; genus Halyzia; species Halyzia sedecimguttata. The sequence continues at coordinate 97,264,867 of OW569413.2, read as the reverse complement.
AGTTGTAGAATGCCAACGCGAAAAAATTTTCAAGAAGAAAATTTTCTTTTTTGAAAAATAGATAGTTCAAAGAGGTTTTCAGTACTTTGAGACGATTGTACCTGATGAAATTTGTCACCGAAGAGAAGTCGACCATTACAGTTTTGTTCATGCAAAACTTTCAACCCCTACGAACCCTTTAATGGAGAAAAAAAATGTGGGGGGGTTGAAAGGGGTTGAAAGTTGTGCATGAAAAAAACTGTAATGGTCGACTTTCATTCGGTGACAAATTTCATCAGGTACCATCGTCTCAAAGTAAATGAGCTATGTACATAAAAGTGCACGTACTGAAAACCTCTTGAACTAAATATTTTTCAAAAAAGAAAAATTTGTTCTTGAAAATTTCTGCACGCCTGTAAAGAAGATACAAAGACCTTGTCAAAAAAGTACCACATGACCCTCTTTCCCTATTCAAAAAATTCAGAGGGTTGATGGGGATGGCACAGGGTGCAACAAATTGCATAAAAATTTGGTAAAAGTGAAACAAATATTGATCTGTTTCGGGATTTTGTTGCCAAATATTTTTCTTCTGAGAAAATGAATTTGTTCCTTAATTTTGACTTATTAATAATAAGTGATCGAACTAGAAGAAAATTCGGCCTTTCTCATTTTCAAAGTAGCAAATTTGAATATTCCAATAAAATTACCACAGAAATAGATGCAGGAATGTGGATATTTCGGAATAGTACATTCTAAAATAAGTTGCAGAATGGATTCCTATTCAGACACGAATGCGAAATTGGAATTGCCTTCTGCAACGAGTATTAGACGATATTTTCTCTATTTCATGCAAGTTTTGTAAAATACTGTTGGGAAATTTAATGAAAAATTCGGATTATACATCCTAGTGACTTTTGTATTGTATCTTGGCAGTTGGTGTGACTGCCAGACAGACAGATTACGGATTTTGAATTTGAATCGTACGTAGGGCATGGAGATCAGATTTAAGACAGTTTCCTAATAGCTTGAATTATTCGAAATTAGCAAGAAGTAAATATCTTATTTTTTACTAAAAATAAAACTTTTCCTTTCAACAATGATTTCACTATATGCAGATTATATTATATTGACAATAATTGTCGTGTGTTGAAATTTGATAGGATCGAATGTGAGTGCTAACTACCACATAACGAAAAATTGAACTAGAAACGATGCGGGAATGAATGTATTACAGCACTCTTTGTAGTGCTGTAATGAAATCATTATGATACTGAAATAGAGAAAATCCATTCTCACTTTCAATTTGACTTTGAACGCTGGTTCCTCCGCTCTTAGACCCACAATGAGATGTCGTATCTATGGATTTATAGATTCATTCCGAGGAATAACTACACTGATCAAGGTTATCTATACATACAAAACCTACTAATGTAGTTTTGAATATTAATTTATCGATTTCTTTCAAATTTTCATGACACTCTTATGCTCATTTGCTATGATACCATAAAATTGTTGGAAATACCACAAAAAAATACCTTACATCTCTAAACTCAATTTTATTTGAATTATATTCCAATTCATTGTTTCACTGGATATCAATAGATAATTTTGACTGTGGTATTTCTGATATACAACTGCTTAATATTATCTATCTGATGTGCTTGTGGTTTCGAATTAATGCTCTGAGGTAATTTACCCTGGTTAAGTTGAAGTTACTTACTTTTTGAAATTTGATAATCGTCACTGATGACCTAACGATGAATTTCCCAAGTAAAACATCCAAAGGTCAGTTTGTAGTAATTCATTACTTATTATTTCAAATTATTTAATTTATTGCTAAGAATAGGTAAGTATTCGTTATAAAAAAACATTCAGTACGGCCAGGGGTAACCCTTTTTCCACCTTTTTTGTTTATCAAATCCATTCCTCGTAGCAAATTAGAACTTTAAATGTAAATGAACAAGCACATTTTTGGCGCTCTTATTCCTCGGAACAGAGTTCTCATCAATATGCCCGAATTTCTGCAATTTTCGAATTTATGGCTGAAAAATGTGGGAAAGCCCCGTGGACAGGAGCTTTGGCGCTCTTGTTGAAACTTGGTGAAGAATTATATCAATGGATTCTTATGATAGAACTGTATCATAAAAAAAATTAAATTCAAAAAAGTGAATTTAATCTAGCGAGTAATTATTCAAACTTTGACAAATCATATCTCTGAAAGTATTGATTTCTCAGAGTTGCGAATGATTCTGTCCGGCCTTCCGGCCGTTAACACGAAGACTCTCGAACAAAATGAGCTAGACAATTGAAATTTTGCAGAGTAGGTTTGGGACATAAATATCTCGGTTAAGTTCGTTATTGGGAAAAATTGGACGGATGGATTCGGAGTAAAAAAAAAAATCTACGTTACTAATTTCGAATTAATTTTTTTTTAGTTGCAGTATCATCATGAGAATCCATTGATATTATTCTCAAATCTAACAAGCTAATACTTTAAGAAATGATTTTTCAAAATTTCAATAATACATCGTACATGTTTTCACTGAATGTGAATTCTATCTGTCTGTGTTCTATCTGTTTGCGTTAGCTGGCATTTGGTCCAGTTTGAAAGATAAACGTCATTAATGTCAATATAAACTGAACGTGTATTTATGGAGAGTTTGGGTGACGTAAGCATGTAAACAATTTGAAATTTGAATTCGCTAGGTTCATAGGCAGAGTCTTTTGGTTAGGTTAGGTTAGGTTAGGTTAGGTTAGGTTAGGTTTCAATTTCTTTCATGATGTAGTTCTATTATAATACTGTTTTACTTACCTCGGGAAATAAAAATTTCAGAGCAGTAGTATGTATTATAAAATATAAACTATTTTTTAACGTAGATTCCAGCTGACCAATAAGAAAATGGGTTCTTACTTGAACAAATTTTTATCATGACTGACTTTGACATTGAAATAGAAACACCCAGTATGTTCAATTCAATTTTTAACAAACGAAGGAGAATGTCTTTTGATAAACGCTATAAAATAAAAATTAGGAATTTTCATGCAAAAATCTACAAGTTATTAACCTTGGAATGAAGACCTATTTGAGAAAGTTTAAAGAGTTTTTCAGATTTCACACGAATTTTCTGAGAATAATATGTAGTGACACATTAAAACAATGTAGAATTCAATGGGTAATCTGATTATCAGTGAAAAAACTTGGTTTTACATTTAAAAAAATTGGTTCAAGCACTGACGTGAAGTCAGAAGCTTTTGCGCGTATGTTCTATTGTCCATTTTTCTGCATTGGACACCCTTAATCGAATTTACCATGGTAAATTATGTTGTCCATTCTCCTGTATTGGACACTCTCAATTCGAATTTACCATGGTAAATTCGAATTATCGAGGTATCACCCATCTACTGAACTCACACAAGAATGCTCGAATCTCCATCAATATTCAACCGATCGTGTTAAAACTTAAAACTTGGCAGTAGAGTAAGGTTATGAAGGCTCTCGCAAAATTTCAGTAATTTCAAACGAATAGTTACTGATATATAGAATTTTTTTTTTCAATTTTCAATGATTTTTTTAAAATTTGTTACTAATACTATCTTCACGAATTTTTGCAAGAATTTTCGCGTTGGCATTCTACAACTAACTACCATGTTTGAATTCAATCGGTTCAGTATTTTTCGAGTTAATGAGGAACAAAAAACAACCAAATTTCAGATGGCTATAACTCTAAAACCGTTTGGCCGATTATGCTCATAAACAAACTGAAATGTCGCATTTTGGTGCACATCCTAATCTGAAAACTTCAAGCCGCTATCTCTCTCCGTTCTCAAGTTATCGTGACAACAAAAATATTTTTTAATAATTTTTTTAAAATTTTCTAGCCATACGATTCGCACCAAATTTCCCAAACGTGCTTAGGTTCATATTCTACAACTACTCACCAAGTTTCAATTCGATCGGATTCATATTGGTTGAAAACAAAATCATTACTCGGAAACCACTGGGCTGATTATGCCCATTAACGAACTTGTCCGTCGTATTGGGATGCGCCAGCCACCCTGAAAATTTCAAGTCGCTAGCTCTTTTCGTTCTCAAGTTATCGTGGCAACGGCCGGACGGCCGGACAGAATCAAATTTGACCTCGAATTCTTCATTGGGGAGTCGAACTAAATCGTTTGAGACCATTTTCGTCAAAAAATTCGAAAGTTACAGACATTTGGGCAAAACTATAACGCGATGTTCCCGAGAACATACGCGCAAAAACAAAAATTGGTATAATTTCCGGTGAAACTGGAGGTCGAACGAAACTGAAATTTTTTCCAAGAATTAATCTCTCCTAACAAAGCTTAACTATAAAATTTCAAGTGTTTTTCTCAAGTGTTTCTTTGAAATATTCTAACGAACGGTCTTCGTGAATCACCCTGTATACTTATTGTCATCTCATTGTCACACATTCCGATATCAATTGAATTGATAATTACTCCATCCTTTCCAATTATTAAAACCACCTCGTTCAGTCGATGTCTATTGTCCGCATTGTATTCCGATATCATCTTATAAATGTCTTCTCAGAATATCGAGGAAGATCATCATTTCCACTCGTGGTGGGTTATGAGATCCCTAAAGGTCGAAAGATCGTCAATGAATACAATTCAGCAATCAAGAAATTACTTAGTCATACAAATCTGGTTGGATAATGTTCTAAAGGTGACTCCCACCTGGCGCAACTTCGACAACTTTCTCCGATACAATGCGCAACTTCGGAATTTTCATCTTTCGACTGCAGTCAAAAAATTTAAAAACGTCTAAACAATGTCTCGGAGTTACGCCGAATATTATCCGCTGTGGGATGATTGTGATGTAAGCGTCATTTGGTTGAAAAGTCTTTTATATGGGTATGCCGTTAAATGATTTACGCTCTATAAAGCAAATAATGTGTAAATTATTTTATTCTTAATTCGGTTCGTTTCCAAATGCGTGTATATTTTAAGTAGGGGACATATCCATAATTTAGATTTGATTTGGAAATATCCTCATTCTCGTTAAGTATTTCCAAATAATGAAACATTCTTCGAAAAAAATGCTTGTAATCTGCATTGAAATTTCCATTGCTTATATTTCGAATTACACACAACCAGATTTATGCAAAATCACCCAGTTTTCCTCAGAAATAAAGAATTTGTGATGAAAATGTCTTTGTATAGGTATATCAGAATATCGTTCATTTCAACACAACATTCTCAAAAATGAAATGAATATCTGAAGTATTGATTGATAGATTATAGGGAGGGGGGTTCAAAAGCACCCAATCCAGAATTAGTAGTATGAGGAAATTTGAGAATGTTCCAAGAAAACAAATATGGAGTATTTTGCTAACACCTCCCCCGGTGTTACCGGGTCACTGACTTGACCTGAAACATTTGTGGTAGTTCATTTTATAGATGGCCTCCCAATGTTGAATGGAGTTGGCAAATTTTCAACACAGTTGGAAAAATTTCGAAGGAGTTGGTGGGACGGCCGGACAGAATCAAATTTGACCTCGAATTCTTCATCAGTGAGTCGGAACTTGTTTGAGACCATTCTCGGCCAAAAAAATCTAAAATTACAGACATTTGGACTGATTTAATTTGCTAGTGAATTGCAAAACATACTCCTTTGAAGAATTTTTTTGTGAACTTTTGAGTAAGATATAGTTAGCTGTTGCTGAATGATGGATAATAATGAAGATTCCTTTCCTTCGTTCGGTGGGGGATAGGAATCTCTTGGATTTTCTTTTTGGGGACGGAATATGGAGCTTATTTTCACAGCAAAAGAATTTACATGTGAAATTATAGAAGCTTTCTAAATCATGGTATACAAGCCAAAATCAACGCAATGGTTGTGAAACATGTGGGAAAGCCCTGAGGACAGTAGCTTTGGCGCTCTTGTTCAAACTTTGAAGAATCATATCTCCGTATGGTTTCTCAGAGTTAGAGTTAGAGTGCTAGATACCGTCCGAACACTGAAGCCAAGCAGTGTCGGACGAGGTTAGTATTTGGATGGGTAACTGCTTGGGAACAGCGCGTGCTGTAATATTCTTTCAATTTGGCTTCTGTGCGTCAATTTTCAAGATGAAACTGCACTTAAAAAATTTTGAATTTAATATTTGTGATGAAAAAAATAGTACATTGTTTACCGGGTAGGAAAAGCTTAACATTCCTGGACGACTGTGAAGATTGCTAAGTCGAGGCGCAAGCCGAGACTTAGCAACACAGAGTCCAGGAATGTGGCTTTTCCTACGAGGTAAACATACTATTTTTCCGCAAATCGTTTAAAATTCGACAGATATTGATTGAAACGCGATAATTTTATTCCCAAATAAATGGTGCTTTGAAATTCCTAATAAAATTACTTGGGTTACTATGGAAACGTATTGAGGTTGAATTGTCAAACTTGACGCTTATAAATTTAATTGCTGGTGTTCTCGAAAGTAAAATGATAAGTGATGATGAAATTTCCATTCCTGGGACTCATCCAGAGCTGGTTGAGGCAGTGAATACTGCTTCATTAGAATTATTGCCAAAGAAATCAAGAGAAAAGTACGAAAATGCATACAGACGTTTTATGGATTATCGCATGAGTAAAAATACGAGTTCTTTCTCAGAAAATGTTGTAATGGCATACTTCCTAGACCTTTGTTTAAAGATGAAATCTTCAACATTATGGGCCAATTATTCAATGCTGAAGTCAACCCTTGCACTTAAACACAATGTAGATATATCTACATACTCAAAACTTCGTTCTTTATTGAAACGGCAAGCTCAAGGTTATAGGGCAAAGAAATCTAAGATTTTAACGAAGGAAGAAATTGAAAAATTTATCCAGGAGGCTCCAGATAAAGAAAATTTAATGATTAAGGTAATTTACAAGGTTTAAATTTCTATTTAGATTATAGCTTTATTTATTTTTTAGGTGGCTGTAATATTTGGTATTTCTGGGGCCTGTAGAATGGATGAGTTAGTCCGAATGACTGTACACGATATAGAAGACTTAGAATCTAAGCTTTTAATCAGCATACCTGATTCGAAAACCAACAAACCAAGATCATTTGTAATTAATCAGATCTACTTGAATGTTTATCGAAAGTATGTTTCGTTAAGTCCAGAAAATATGAACAGTGCCCCTTTTTGGCGCTCTAGTTCCTCGGAACTGAGTGCTTATCAATTTGCCCAAATGTCTGTAATTTTCGAATATTTCGATGAAAATGATCTTAAACGATTTGGTTCGACTCACTGATCAAGAATCCGTGGTCGAAATTCATTCTGTCCGGCCGGTCCGGCCGGTCCGGCCGGCCGGCCGTCCGGCCGTAGGCACGATAACTCTCGAACGGAATGAGCTAGAGAGTTGAAATTTTCAGAGTAGGTTTGGGGGATGAATATCTCGGCTAAGTTCGTTACTGGGCAAAATCGGACAGAAGGTTTCGGAGTAATAAAAAAAAAATTTTTTTTTACAAAACAAATTCCAAATTAAATTAAATTTTTTAATAAGCAGTTTTATCATAAGAATCCATTCATATCATTTTTAACTCTAACAAGCTAATACTTTCGGAGATATGATTTTTCAAAATTTCAATGTAAATCGTATTTCACAGATTGATATAATTATTCTATGTATATTCTATGTATGAATTGTCATAAAGTCAACTTGACAGAAGGGAATATTGTAACTTCAAGAATATTGGGGTTGAAATACTCGTATTTTAGCGATGCAACGGGGACCTCACCCGAAAATGTTTGAAAATATTACGTAAATATTGAAAGCATAATTCTGTAGTTCGAGAGAGGAGAAAATTTGGTGAACGTAGATCAGGAAATTTTTGATCGATTACAAGGTAATTTATTATTACTTATCTAATAAACTATTATTTGAATTGAATTTCCTTCATGATGCAGTGATATCATATGAATACATTGATATAATTCCCAACTCTGACAAACCAATACCAGATATAATTTGTCTGTTTTTGAACTAGAGCGCCAGAAAGCTCCTGACCACAGGGCTTGAACCCATTTTTTTTTTTAAATATCAAAGCGGAAAGGGTTGTAGACAAGTGGTAGGAATTCATCAATTTAGAAAAATGCCCAAAATAGTTGCTACTTATTTGAACTTGGTAAATCCGACAGAATATACTGGTCACTGCTTTCGTCGGTCTTCTGCAACAATATTGGTTGACTCTGGTGCCGACATAACTAGTTTAAAGAGGCATGGCGGATGGAAGTCATCAAACGTTGCTGAAGGATATATCGAAGAATCGCTTAACAATAAGGTTGAGGTGGCAAATAAAATTTTCACAGTACAAAATATTCAACAAAATGACCCTTCCACCCTGCATGTTGTCCAAAATGTTTCTCATAGTTCTAAGAGTGTTCCTCCAATGTTCAATAATTGTACTAACTGTCAAATTACTGTAAATATAACAAATTGATCTTAAAAATGTATTCAGCAATGACTTGATGTTTTCAAAATATAAATTAATTCCTTATAAGCAATGTGTTTTCTATCATTTATGTAGAACACTAACAACTGTACGGAAATATCATTTCCTTACAGTAAGGAAATGACATTTCCTTACAGTAAAGAAGTCCTGACTTTTTCTTCAAGAAATTTTGACAGGAATGTCAAAATTTCCTGGCGATTTGCGGAAAAATTTTTTTTTCGTTACTCTGAAACCACTTGGGTCCATTTTGCCCAATAACGAACTAATCCGAGATATTTATCTCCCAAATCTACTCCGTAAATTTCAACTGTCTAGCTCATTCCGTTCGTGAGTTATCGTGTTAACGACTGTCCGGCCAGACGGCCGTACAGAATCAATTTTGACCACGGATTCTTGTTCAGTGAGTCGAACCAAATCGACCTCTTTCTGCCAAAAATTCGAAAATTACAGACATTTGGGCATTTTGAGCGCCAAAAAGAGATCCAAATCTGTATGAGTTCATGTTCTGGAAATGAAAGTTTCAATTATTTCTACTCACTACCATTCCTCTCATCTTCCTGATAAAATCTAGATCTAGGAAAATTTTTAAAGTCCTAGTCGGTTCAATTTGGCTTGGAAACACTAATTCAGACCTCTTTCAAGATATCTGTATGAATATAATACCCTAAACTAATTTTTGAAATATTCATCGATTCTCGAAGACGTTGTATGGTTCATCTAGCACCACATAAACAAAAGCCATAGTGAGTAATCAATAAAGGATACTGTAGGAGGTATACTGATTTTATTAAAATTTTCTTTCTGGGTTTTCTCACCCAAACTTTGAAAAATATCTATGAAATAAAAATTAGGTATTTTGTGATTTGCTTCTACGTAAGAAACACAAGATATTTGTCAGAAGCAATCAATCGGAATATGTTGCCTAACAAACAACAACGAAACAACATCAACGAAGAAACAACTATATCGTAACGTTTCGGAGTCTATATCAAACTCCTTCGTCAGACACTTAACGAGAATCTTACGAATTATTTTGTTGTTTGTACATTGTGAATTCTCGAATTTCAGAATAACTATCAACAAAATAATTCTCGTTAAGTGTCTGACGAAAGAGTCTGATATAGACTCCGAAACGTTACGATATAGTGGTTTCTTCGTTGATGTTGTTTCGTTGTTTGTTAGGCAACATTGTTCGATTGATTGCTTCTGACAAATATCTTGTGTTTCTTACGCAGAAGCAACTCACAAAATAACTAATTTTTATTTTATAGATATTTTTCAAAGTTTGGGAGAGAAAACCCAGAAAGAAACCTCTTAATAAAAGCCATAGTAATTCACCAGTCACCTACATCCGGTCTCCAATTTCCATGTTTCCTTTACCAGCGGAAATCGTTCAACTCGTTTTGTTTGTACGTAGACGGGGAATGAAGGCTTCACATACAGTTTCGATGAGATATCCAGCGTAATTTCAATTCAGACAAAGATTGAATACAAAATGAAGTTAAGGATCGTTCTTGGATTTATATACCTATATTCGATGTTATCGAGCAAGAAAAGAACAAACGGATATGTATTCCGTGATCTACCAGAGTAATTGTAATTTCTGCGTCATTCGTTTGATCGGCTTGATATTCAGAGCCACAGTTTGAGCTGGTTCCTGGATCATATCTTTTCTAAATTATCATATCTAGCGGATTTGGAGAGTTGTTTGTCTTTTCGCATAAAAGGGTGGGTGAAACATTCATCATTTGGAATAAAGTATGACTATATATTCACTCAGGTTAGGGGGCGTCCATAAATTACGTGAGGTGTATTTTTAAATTTTCTGTTCCACACACCATGATACGCCATCCAAAACATAAAAACATAAATACTCTTTTTCACGCTAAATGTTACTAAAAATGTAAAAAAAAGATATTGTACCCAGACTACTTTCCACCCACCCTCCTCCAAATGTCCGGCACTGGGGATGAACCCAGTAACCTCTCAGAAACATTGGGAAGTTCCCAATCACCTCACCCTGAGAAAAAATTATTTGAAATGTCTGCTGGAATATCACCGGGAGATCACCAAGAAGTATATTTCCCTCCAAATGTCACCACAGTGATGAATCCAGTAACATCTAAGATATATCACATGGGGAAGTTCACAAACAGCTCACCCTGGGAAATATTGTTTGAAATGTCTGCTGGAATATCACTGGGAGATCGCCAAGAAGTCTATTTCTCCTCCAAATGTCATCACGGTGATGAATCCTGTAATATCTAAGATATATCACATGGGGAAGTTCAGCCTGGAGAAGAGTTGGAGAGGTTCACTGCGATATCGCATGGAAGTCGCCAAGGGCACTATATCTCCTCGAAATCCGCCAGATGGGATGAGCCCAGTAATATCTCAGATACATCACATGGGGAAGTTCTCAAACTGCTCACCCTGTGAAAAATTTTGGGAGCTTCGCTGCGATATCGCTGAGAGGTCACAAGGAGCCCTAACATCTCAGATATATCACATGGAGAAGTTCTCAGTGTTCGCAATGGGGATGTCTTATTCTTGTTACATAAGCAATATCTTGAGGAACTCCGCAATACGAATTTCTTATTCTCGTTGCATTTGCGATATCTTGAAGAGGTCGCAACAGGAATGTCTTGTTCTCGTTGCGTATGTGATATCTTGAGGAACTCCACAATAGGATTTTCTTATTCTTGTTTTACTTGCGATGACTTTAGAAGCTCTCAATAGAAATGTCTTATTCTGCTTACATATGCGATATCTTGAGGAACTCTGCAATAGATATTTCTTATTCTCGTTTTAAAACTTGGGATGATTTGAGGAGCTCACAATAGGAATGTCTTATTCTGGTCATCTGTGTGATTTCTTGTGAGCTCGCAATATGAATGTCATATATTCTTGTTACATGTGTGATATTGTGAGGAACTCCAAAGTAGGAATTTCCTATTCTCGATAAACTTGCGATATTTTGAGGATCTCACAATAGGAGCTCGCACTAAATCCTCATTGTTACCTCCCAAAGATCTCTATGTAAGGTCTGTGTTACCTGGGCTGAAGGCATTCTTTTTAAGGAAGTGGTAACCAGTACCACTTCCAACGTGCCTTCAAAGGTATCGAAAGCTATTCTGAAAATAGTTAACAATCAAACTTTGAAATTCAAGTTATCTATAGATCAAAAGTTATCTTTAGTTTCTCCCAACCAATACCGTAGATGGATCGTCTACGCTAGAGACACTAGATATATGTCAGAAGCAATACTTAAAACAATTTTTCCTAATAAGCAATAACGCAACAACACCAGCGTTAAAATAGTAGATTGCACAACGAGCATGGAATGACATACATTACCTACGAATATGGCGTTTACAGCACGGCGAATGCTGCAAATCATAGTAGGAAAGGTACACTCCATGCTAGTGTAACACTATACTTTTTCTACGACTGTTACTGTTACATGAAATCACGAAATTGGAAATTAAATGGATTAGTAATATTTCTCATTTCAAGATATCAAAAAGTCAGTGCAGTATGTGCACATGTTCCATTGTCTATTCTAAGCGTAGAAAATGGTATAAAACAATCCACTATCTTCCGAAATCCCCATTGAACATAGAATAAAAGCTAAATCCATCTCCATCGAAATATTATAGGTCATATAGGTAGTCTGCATTTCAGTCCCTGGCTTACTCTTGCGACAAAAGAATGAACGTCACTGAACATTACTCAAGACTTCCGCATCACATAGGGTTGGAGTTCGGAAGGATTTCCCTAGGTGGCGCTGGTTATATTTTCTTTCCATGAGTTCGCAACAATAGGGCTTAAGTTTCCTAGAGCTCCTTTGCTTGTCATTCAGTGGCTAGGTTACGCTGATGATCGGTTACAACCATGAAACCGGTACGTACCTGCCCTGAATGACGATGAATATTGCAACATGTGTCTTTTAGTTATTACCAATTAGCCACAGTTCACCTTCTTCTATGTTTCAGAGGAAAGTTGAATTTTATAAGCTTCATTTTACAGTTGGCAAACAACATTTTCAAAATTTTGAACTAGAGTAGGTGGCATTGTATTTGAAAGTTTAGTTATTTTAAACGGAATAAAACTCATAAAATGTAAAAGATTTTGTTACTATAATAAAAATATTGGAACTCAAATTGAACTGTCTTCACATACAGAGTGTTGAGTAATAAGGTGTCAACACGTTTGCTGCAGGTGGGGGCGTCATGACTGATTAGAATAACATCGTTTTTTTTTCAAAATTTCATAATGGTTACAACCTTGGTCTTTAATTTCGATGACATTATCACAATCCAAGATATTTTCTCCTATTGTTTTTTGGCGAATACTCTTGAATATATACGATATCGAATTTGAATTTATTCATTCGCATTGCCAAGTAGGTTTTTCTTATTCAGAATCAATAAACTTAGATAACTCAGTGCACCACCTAAAAACAGCTACTTTTCCTCTGAGTATATGCAGTCCACTCATTGCTGAAAGTCCTCTCATAATTACACCTAAATGCCAAAGTTAGACTCAATCCGATTTTCGGAATTTCTAGTAATAGTACAATATTTTTTATAGTGATGAGATCATAATGAATTTTGCATAAATCTTTGTGTCGGTATTTTGCAATAAACTACCTAGTTTTGATTCGATCAGATCTTATCAGTATTTTTCGAGTTATTGGGAAAAAAAATTCAAATTTCATTCTTCAATATAGATTTCTTCGTCGAAAAACGGAGAGGTTTCTCCAAGGTACCCGAAACTCAACCTGAAAAAAGGGGGAACCCCTGTGGCAGGAGCATTGGCGCTCTTGTTCAATATTTGACAAATCATATCTCCTGAAGTATTGGTTTCTCAGAGTTGGGAATAATATCAATGGATTCTTATGATTGAACTGTTTCATGAAAGAAATTAAATTCAAACAAGAACACCAAAAACCACTAACTTACCCAAGATTCATTTCTCAAATCCACTCTGAAAATTATATTATATCAATTGAAACTTAGCCAATATTTGAGTTTTGTTTTTACTGGAGCTATTCTGAACCCATTCTAATGAACTCACTAAAGTATATATTTCCATCATCATATGGATCATCCACGGCATTAAAATATGGCCAAAAGTATAATATCATATTATAATCCTCATAATACTACGATAGCTGAAAAGAATTTGACCCTCTTTTATAGGAAAACAAGATGACATGTACGAGTATGAACACAGATCATATAATAATTCATAGATAGAATAATTATTGTATTCTGTGAAAACATACAACCATAGAAGTACGATTTATTATTGAAATTTTGAAAAATAATATTTCCGAAAGTATTAGCTTGTTAGAGTTGAAAATGATATCAATGGATTTTATGGTGAAACTGCATCTTAAAAAAAATTGTATTTGAAATTTGTAATGTAAAAAAAAATTGTTTTCGTTACTCCGAAACCATTCGGCCGATTTTGTCCAATATCCAATGTACCAAATCGTTTAAGATAAATTGATACGCACACTATTCCGAGGAACAAGAGCACCAATCATGAAAAGACAAGAGGAGAAAATAGAACAAATTAAAAATAATTCATCACCTTTCAAAACTCCCCTCTCACAAATTATATACTCCTCTGTAGCCGCATGGATCTCTTGAAAAAGAATCGCCTCCTCTAATTTTCAAAGATATTCACTCTTGTTTTTAGAAATCTCTTCAATATTTGAATTTAAAAAGCAAAATGTCGTTGCTGGTAAGGCCAGGAGGCCAGGTTTTTTCGAAACCAGGTTTGGCCAATCTAAGCGATGATTATTTAGAACTTCAGATGTTCGAAGAACGCTACAAGACCCTAACGTAGGGCTATCATCTCCCATAGATATATGCTTCACTTTCTATATAAAAAGCATGAAAAAATTAACCGGAAAAATTACGTTATAATTCAATGTCATCAATATAAAACTTGCAATCATATGAACGACGTAATTCTACAATTTGGTCCTAAATTTCAGATAGATCCATTGAGTAGTTTCGAAATTATTCGGGAAAAAAAAATTCAACTCAAAATTGCCATAACTCCGAAACAGCTCGGCAGATTTCGCCCATTAAGGAACTTAACCGAGATATTTATGACCCAAACCTAACCTGCAAATTGAGTCTAACCGAATCGTTTGAGACCATTTTGGGACTAAAATTCCAAGAATAGACATCTAGACCAAAGGATAGCACGCTGTTTCTGGCCGAACAAGCTCGCCAAAACAACACAGAAGTATAATACAACACAGTTTCTTTCTTATAACTGTAAGAGAGGCTATAAAACAGAAAAAATGTAATCACGTATTCTCTATCAGATTATGCACCCGATTTATTGGTACTATGTGTGCATAATATAATGCTTTACTCGCATATAAAACCTGTTTGACCATGGTAAATATGTCAACAATTCAAGAATTCACTTATATCTCCTTTATTTGTAATTAAAATGGTATAACTGGGTAGGATATTGCTAAATTCCTATAGTCACCCAACCTATTGAAAACAATCCACGGCCACAATATGTCAAGAAATGTATTCCAAAAATATTCTGCCGCGACATTTTGCCGCTTCGTTGCTTGTTGTTAAACGATTTCAGTGTGGAAGGGGTGTATTTGTTTGTTATAAAACTTGGGTTGTAATAGTATCATCTAGGTGTTATGCCACAGAAGGTCTACTTTCTCATTTTATATTCAGAAGTATTTGGAATGGATTTATTGGAGAGAACATTATAGTGAAACTGCGTAATACAGAATTTTTGAGTTAATACTGAATCTAATAAATTACACAAAATTATCAATTCAAAATGAAACGAAAATATAATATCATTTCTTTACAGGGTGAGTCATGAGTAACTGTATATATTCGTACTACATACAGATGTAGCTTATATAGGACCATTAAATGACCGTTACTTATTATTAAATATTCACATATTCATAGCTTCCTGATCATAGCATTTTAACACCTACTCCGATATTTCTCTATTTTCATGGAACATTGATTGTTTTTTTTTTTTGATACCCAGGGTCTAAATGCATTGAAAACATTGGTAAAGTAAAGTCAGGAGATTTGGGCGCATGCTCTATTGTCTACTCCCCTCTATTGGAGAACAACTTGAGAAATAAAGACATACAAAAATCAAAAATAGCAGAACATGTATGTACAATCCAAGGAGATCACATGATGGATTGGAGTAATATAAAGATTCTGATGACAGAATCTGATTACGTTAAAAGGAAACGTAAGGAGTCAACTTGTATTTTGTTGAACAGAGAATGCAATTTTGCTAACCGGCTCAATTGGAATTGGCCATATTTGGCTGAATTATTTAAAAAATCCCAAAAAAATATTATGTATCTCACGATACCTTGAGAACGGAAATAAATAGCGACTTGCAAGTTTTAAGGGTAGATTGCGTATCTGAATGCGACATTTGAGTTCATCAATGCATAAATCATCATCAATGCATAATCGTCCAAATGGTTTTGGAGTTATATCAATCTGAAATTTGGTTATTATTTCTTCAATAACCCAAAAAATACGATGCCGATTCAAATCAAACATGGTAATTAGTTCTAGAATGCCGAAGCAAAAATTTTTACAAAATTTCGTGAAGATCGTATTACTAAAAAATTTAAAAAATCATTGAAAACAAATTTATAATATATCAGGAAGCAGTAGTCCGACATCGCATCGCTGATATTTTGCGAGACCTTCAAAATCATGAATGTCATGATGATATGTCAAAATATAATATAGATTTTCAGGTCGATTCATAATGGATAGTGGAGCATGTATCTATGGGAGAATATAGCCCTACATTAGGGTCCTGTAGCGGTCTTCGAACATCTGAAGTTCTGAATAATCAGCTGCTAGAGGCTCGTTGCTTGTTTGTTGAAATTGGAGATTAAATTGCTAATGAACCTGTAGTCATCGATTTTCAGGGTAGGTTTCACAGCTCAATTGGAGAGTTAAGTCCGTTTTGGGGCATAATCGGTCCATCGGTTTCGGAGTTATACCCACAAGGAATATTATTTCCTCGATAACTCAAAAAATATAGACTGGATCGAATTGAAGCTTGGTAACTAGTTGTAGTTGTAGGTTCAAGCACTGACGTGAAGTCAGGAGCTTTTGCGCGTATGTTCTATTGTCCATTTTCCTGTATTGGACACTCTTAATTGAATTTACCATGGTGAATTCTATTGTCCGTTTTCCTGAATTGGACACTCTTAATCGAATTTTTTATTAATAAAATTCAAGAATGTGACAATTCTTGAATTTCACAAAATAACTATCAACAAAATAATTCTAAAGATTTTCATTAAGCGTCTGACGAAGGAGTCTGATATAGACTCCGAAACGTTACGATATAGTTGTTTCTTCGTTGATGTTGTTTCGTTGTTGTTTGTTAGGCAAAATTGTTCAATTGATTGCTTCTGACAAATATCTTGTGTTTCTTACGCAGAAGCAAATCAAAAAATAATTAATTTTTATTTTATAGATATTTTTCAGAGTTTGGGAGAGAAAACCCAGAAAAAAACCTTTCAATAATGAGTATACCTCCCACAGTATCCTTCAATGATTATGTAAAATCCTGATTTTATTATATTTTTCTTTCACCCCATCCAGAAATAGCAACAATGTATTTTTACTATGAAGCCGCGAGTGAAAGGCAAGACATAATGAAGTGATTATTCTCTTAATTTATATTTTTCGATTCAGCATACATTATTCTCGATCTTCAAGGATGTCTCGAAATCCTCAAAGGATTAAAAGCTCTTGAATTCATTAAACCTTATCTTTCATTGGAAAGACGGTGTCAGTTTCAGCTGAAGGACGAATGCTGAGAATAATTTGGGACCGTCGATCTTCACGCATTAAAAATTAGACAGTTGATTATAATCATCAGAAGAAATGAACTGAAGAAATACCGCCTGTGGTGCTGTTATTTTCAGTAATGAAAAATGCGGACGAAAGAAAGTGAACAAGTCGGCCTTGAAGTGCAGAATCATCAAAGATTGAGTTGGGCTTTGTTGTCAATTCTTCTTTGTATTTGTGTATTCACCCGGTGCAGAATATAACTTTAATAATGGTAAACCTACGTATTACTTATGAATATAATATACAGTGTGGTGCAACGAAAACTTAACACCTCGATTTTTCGTCCCCTAACGGGGGTAAGCACAACCCCTTGATTTTGAACAGGGATGAGGGGTGTTGCGATACCTCATTTTGAAGATCTTATCGAGTACTATCTGATCCTGAAATTTCGCTTCAAAATTTCCATCCATAACGAAATGACAGGTAAAATAGTGGAGGAGTACTTACTTTTGTGATTAGTGTATTAAATGCTGGAAATGAGCACCATTCACTTCCATTCAGTAATATAAGTTTTCCTGAAAACGTTCACGTACATTACTCAAGATTTCTGGTGTAATTTGACAGCATTCATTAATGATCCGAGTTCGCAAACAATCCAATGACTCACGCTGGGTAGCGTATATCTTGGATTTCTGGTGACCCCATAGAAAAAAGTCCAGTGGAGCTAGATCAGGTGATCTAGGTGGCCACTCAATATATCCCCTTCTTCCAATACAGGCGTGAGAAAAATTTTCATTTAACAACTGACGCACCGGTTGAACGAAATGAGGTGGTGAGCCATCTTGTTGGAAAATGATCGTTTAATGGCCAGTGAGATTACCGAGTACAAAAAAAGGGTCGATTATGTGATTTCCATAAATACTCGCCCAAATATTTAATTTTTGGGGACGCTGAGTATGCACCTCAAGAAATAATCTTGTATTTTCATCTGATCAATACCGACAGTTAAGCTGGTTTACAATGCCGTTAAGGGAAAGTGAACACTCGTCTGAAAAACAGATATCGAACAAGTAGTTTTGATTACCGTTAATCATTTCACTGACCACTTCACAGAACTGGAGTCAGCAATCGGGATAATCCTCATTCAGTTTCTGAACCAGTCGTATCTTATAAGAATGGAATTTACGTTGTTTCAGGATTCTGATGATTGTTGTGCGTGAAACACCAAATACATCGGACAATTTCCTAGGACTCAAGGTCGGATACATTGCTACATGACCTAAGACAGCCACGTCCTTCGCTTCGTACCTTTCATGCACCCTCTTTTTGTTTCCGACTTAACCAGTAGCGTCAAATTTGGCAACCAGTTTCACAATGTCATTTGTCAATGACAAATTTTCTCTGTAATTCATTTTAGGAACTGGCAAAATCAGATTCTAATGTTCAATTGAAAGCAGATAGATAAATTTGACAGAAAGACTTTGGATGGAATATTTGAAACATATTTCAGTGAAGTTGTGACCTCATCCTAATCCTAGACAAGTTCATCGGTCGGTGAAGACAATTATTGATGAACTATCTGATGAAGTAACAATGTGTAAATCAACATACCTAATTTGTTGTATTTCATTTAACTATGATGATCGCTTCCACACCATGTATGAACATACCTAATTACTTCACTGTTGGAGATTTTGACTGCCAGGAATATTTCAAGGATTACGATGCATTTATTTGATTGTAATGAAAACCTTTGTGTTGAAAATTGGAGGAGCGTATGCTCCACTATTATCGTGAAGAAAAGAAGAGATATATATTATTATACTCTTGAGAACCTCGAGCATTACAATTTGTTTTTTATCTATAACAATAAAGCATGTGTATGAACAAAAGTGTTAGCAGAGGTTAGTGTAACGGGGTACCATATAATTTGAAGAGATGCGGAGAAGGTACTCGAGATTAGCGAATACTGCTTCGCGTATACTTATTTGGATATCAAAAGGGTTTTCCAATAAGAGGTGTCATTTTGAATAGCCCGCTATTTCGGTAGATGTCACTTTTGAAGCTGTCATTTTTTGACATTTGACAAGTAGAAACTACGCCATTAATAAAAATGGAACGATACACGCTTCAAGAAAGCATTGAAATTATTAATATTCACTATAAATATGGTGAAAATTTGGCAGAGACGGTTCGTAAAACTCGAACATTTTTGGGTCGTCTTGAGACACCTTGTCGGACCGCAATAAAGAAATTGGTGGAAAAATTCGAGCTGTTGGGACAGGTTAGTTATGTGAAGAATAAAACCCGTGCACGTCGCTCAAGAACAGCCGAGAATATTGCTGCTGTAGCCGAAAGTGTTGAAGAAAACCCAGGTTTGTCCATTCCTCGTCGTTCTTTGGAATTAGGCATTCCACAAACGTCATTACACCGTATTTTGCATGAAGATTTGGGTCTTAAGGCTTATAAAGTTCAGTTAACACAAGAACTCAAGCCGGCCGATCATCAACAACTTCGTGACGTTGCTGATTGGGTCGTTGAAATGGATGAAAATGATCCGGAATTCCATCGAAAAATCATCTTGAGTGATGAGGCCCATTTCCACCTCGGTGGCTTCGTCAACAAGCAAAATTGTCGCATCTAGGGCTCGGAAAACCCAAGAGTTATTGTTGAAAAGCCTCTCTATCCTCAACGTGTGACTGTTTGGTTCTGTTTATGGTGCGGAGTCATTGGACCTTACTTTTTCGAAAATGAGGCTGGAGCAACAGTTACGGTGAATGGTTTGCGCTATCGAGAGATGATTAATGATTTCTTATGACTGGAATCGGATGGTATTGATCTGGACAACGTTTACTTTCAACAAGACGGCCCTACGTGCCACACAAGCAACAAAACCATTGATCTTTTGCCGGAAAAGTTTCCGGACCGTGTTATCTCTCGGAGAGGTGATCACAATTGGCCACCGAGATTTTGTGATTTAACACCTTGCGACTTCTGCCTTTGGGCCACGTGAAAGAGAAGGTCTACGCCAATAGCCCAGCGTCGATTCAATACCTCAAAGATGGAATTCGTGAGGCTATCGAGGATTTAGGGCAGCCACTTTGAGATTTGGCTATGGAAAATTTTATTAAAAGGATATGGTCCTGTAAGCGTGGTCGTGGTGGTCATTTGCCTGATGATATTTTCCACTATTAACGGCATAGCTTCTTCTTTATAATGAATAATGAAATAAACATCCGATCATTTATATTGAAAAATGGCATTTTCCTTTGAATATCAAAATAACACCTCTTATTGGAAAACCCTTTACTCTCAAATTATCTAGATTTCAGTATATTTTGGAGATGAAAAGTAAGAGCATCTTTATTGTCGAATTCCTGCAATGGCAACATCGCTCTATGGAAAGCAAAAGTTGAATTGGCGAATTAATGATACTCCCACAGGCAAATGACATTTGGGATTTTAAAACGCTAAAGGCAATGACGAATGCAGTAGAGGCGCCAAACCTGTATAATTATTAGCGTGTTTTCGTGAATAGTTGGTCCGTCGACCGAGAACGCTGAAATAATAACTTGAAGAAGAACTTAAATTTGAATAAACCTCTGATATCCATCTATTTTTATGGAATTATTCAAAAATTCCTGATGTTATGTTTCTTGTGGTATCTGTTTGATGATACGATATCTTAGATCACTTCGAAGAAAATTCAGTCATGTAAAATAATCCATCCAAAAAATATCGTAAATTCAAAAGATTCATTAGGTAGGTTTATGGTTTTTGGTAATCGTTCTGAAATGTTGATATAACTTTTAACGGCGAAGTCTGGTTGTTGCCAAAGAAGGCAGATATATCCTATTAGACCAGTGCTGAAATTGATATGAAGTGAAAAAAAATAATAGTGGGATGAAATCCA
This sequence comes from Halyzia sedecimguttata, assembly GCA_937662695.2. Classification (NCBI taxonomy): domain Eukaryota; kingdom Metazoa; phylum Arthropoda; class Insecta; order Coleoptera; family Coccinellidae; genus Halyzia; species Halyzia sedecimguttata. Next base: position 97,243,646 of record OW569413.2, on the reverse strand, counting down.
TTGGAAAGGGAAGATAATATAACAAAAATTGGACGGGAAGGAAAAATAATTTACTGGTTATCTGAGGTCGGGAAGTGGAAGGGGGTGAATGATTAAGGGTAAAAAACGGTTTATCTCGATTTCCGGCAGAATTACAATAAGTGCTATAGAAAAAAGTTAAATGGCAAAATTGTAGGTAATAAAAAGATCTACAACTTTTGTATATTTAATTTTTTCACATAACATTTTGTGAAAAATTCAAATAACCAAGTTTGTTGTTTTTTATGTTTATCTTTTACAAAAACAAATCTTTTTCAACTGTAATTTTTTTGATGTGAATTTTTGTTTTTTCACCTTATTTGCAGCCTGATTTCCAATCTTAAATTCTCACGTCAAAATATCTGCTTTTTAAAAAAAGCAAGTTTCATTGTAATATTTTGCTAAAGATTTTGGAAATGACATAGATACATGTTCTGCATGAAATTGTATTCAAATAATTGAATTTAAGCTTATGTAAAATTTGAGAGGATCGTATGGCTATAAAACTGAAAAGATAATTAAAATTGGTTCAAGCCCTGTGGACACGAGCTTTGGCGCTCTTGTTCAAACTTTGAGAAATCATATCTCCGAAAGTATTGGTTTCTCAGAGTTGGGAATTATATAAACGGATTCTTATGATAGATCTACATTATGAAAGAAATTAAATTCAAACAGACCGATTCTCCCCAATAACGAACTTATCCAAGATATTCATTCCTCAAATCTAGTCTGAAAATTATATTACATCAATTAAAACTTGCAGTTTTTTTTTACTGGAGATATTATGAACTGAATTTGATTATGTATCTTTCCAAAGAATATATTTCCATCATCTTATGGATTATCCATGGACATTATGTTATCACCTTAGAAGTATAATATCATATCATCCCCATAATTCTGCGATATTATATTGTATTGTATTGATAGCTGAGGTTATTTCATTGGTCATTTTGCATTCAATCATACTTTGTTTTCAAGAAGAGGATGTGTATTTTATATCAAGAATAACGAACCAGAAATAATTTTGACATTTATCTCTCATAGGAAAATAAGATGACATGTTAGAACACAGATCATATAATAATTCATAGATATAATAACTAATTAGGTATAACATTCTGTGAAAACATAGTAGGTACCATTCATTTTTAAAATTTCGAAAAATCATATCTCCGAATATTAGTATTAGCTTGTTAGAGTTGAAAATGGTATCAATGGATTTTTATGCTAAAACTGCATCTTAAAAAAAATTGAATTTGAAATTTGTTATGTAAAAAAAATTTTTTTTTCGTTACTCCGAAACCATCCGGTCGATTTTGCCCAATAACAAACTTCACCGAGATATTTAGGTCCCAAACCTACTCTGAAAATTTCAACTGCCTAGCTCTTTCTGTTCGAGAGTTATTGTTGAAACAAATTAAAATTTTAAAGAATTTCTTTCGACACTTTACGGCAACCCGATCAATATAAAACTTCGCATGCATATAAAGGTTATTATTCTACAATTTGATGCTAAATTTCAGACGGATCGAGTGATCGGTTTTGGAAAAATATTCATGGAAATTGTTTTTACTAAAAACGTCCATAACTCCGAAACCGCTTGGTCGATTTCGCCCGTTCACGAACTCTTCCAAGATATTTATGCTCCAAACCTACACTGCAAATTTCAATCATCTAACTCCTTTGGTTCGAGAGTTATCGTGTTAACGGCCGGCCGGATGGCCGGACACAATCGATTTCCGACCACGGATTCTTGATCAGTGAGTCGAACTAAATAGTTTGAGACCATTTTCAGACAAAATTCGAAACTTGTCCGAGGAACAATAGCGCCAAAAACAACTCCTTATCTCAGTAAATACCCGTCAGATATCGCTGACATTTTGCAACAGCCTTCAAAACAATATTGTTGAGCCAAGTTCTAGATTTATACTCGAGCGGATCTATATCCTTGGCAAAATAAGGAATTTTTTAACTAAGCAGCCTTGGGCGAGTTGAGTACCTGTATGGGTGTATATTACATTGTTAAAGGGGGTAAAGTTGCACTGTGACCTTAAGGTCTATTTTGCCCCCCGTCAGAGGTGTCAATGTCATCACCATCTACAGCTCGCCTTCCAGTTCCAGATATCTGATGAATTTCTGTATCTAGGTTGGCTTCAAGGAGGGTACGTCTTCGCTCCTGCAGATTTCTTGCCCAGCGAATTCCTTGCGATGGTTTGAGATGGCGAGACATTCTGTAATCAGGTGATCAGGAGTTTCAACCTCCCCAACACAGAATCTGCTCTCGTCAGTTTCTGCTAGCACTAATCTCATCATATGCTTCCTAAGGCCGCTGTGCCCTGTAAGAAAACCAGTGAGTAGGTGCAGCATATTTTTAATGAGGTAGATATAATACTTGGATCTGACAGTGTCAAAGTTCCGGAGGAACTTTTTGGAGTGATACATTCCTGGGAGAGATCTCCAGGGTATAGGTACCTCTTTCAGTTTCTTCTTTCATCCAAAATTCACTATTGTAGGTTTTATTTGTTTGGTTCCTTCTGTTTAATTTTGAGGGTTTCCCTCTATTTTTTCAATATTGTGTTGTATGAAGACATGTCCTATACAAATGTAATTTTGTCTAAAAGGATGAATAAAGTTATTATTATTATTGAAAGAATAATAGTATTTGATATTCAGGGTTTAATATTATTCAAAATACAATTGTAATTGGCGACGTTTCGGGCAGTGCCCTTTTTCTAGCCTGTAAAAAACAATATACACAATGTAAAAAACAATAAGAACAAACAACCAATTTATAAGTATTCTAAAATTCTGAACGTTTTGTTGGATAGAGATCTAATTCTTTTATTACCTTCAAAATGATTTAATTTAAGTTATTTCCCAACTTATTTGTTGGATGTCAATGACATCCAACTTAAATTAAATAATTTTGAAGGTAATAAAAGAATTAGATCTCTATCCAACAAAGCGTTCAGAATTTTAGAATACTTATAAATTGGTTGTTTGTTCTTATTGTTTTTTACATTGTGTATATTGTATATTGTTTTTTACAGGCTAGAAAAAGGGCACTGCCCGAAACGTCGCCAATTACAATTGTATTTTGAATAATATTAAACCCTGAATATCAAATACTATTATTCTTTCATAAATCACACAGGGTAAATACTTTCCATTCGATTATTATTATTATTATTATCTACCAATTCCACAGTAGGTTTCTAGCCAATAAAAAGGGTTTGTGCTCCTTCCTTGGCAAGTGTGTTGGCCTCCTCATTTCCTTTAATTCCCTCGTGACCAAGAGAACCCAGACCAAGGAGACCCTGTTGTTCTTGCCAACTTAATTGAGTTTTCTTCAGCAATTCCATATTAGTTTGGACTCGATAACATGAGAGCTCAGAGCTTCAATAGCAGCTTGACTGTCAGAGTGGATCGCTATATCACATCTCTGATAGTTTCTTTCTAGGTTCATTTCCACGCATCTTTCGATTGCAAGTACTTCTGACTGAAAGACGCTTGGATAGGAGCCTAGTGGTAGTGAGCATTTGGTGCCTACCCCATAGACTCCAGCGCCAGCTCCTGTAGTGGTTTTTGAACCATTAAATGGTGGATTTAATGGCATTTTTTAAGAACTTGGTTGGTGGATTCCCTGTCTCAGTCTTTTTTCCTATCGAGCATCGTAGTGAAGTTCTTTTCGATGCCTACTAATGATTTCGTCTCTAGGAACATTGGCTGATGAAATGTACCTCGTAAGAGAGAACCAGGCTTTCTGGTTTTTGGCGCTCTAGTTCCTCGGAACTGAGTGCTTATCAATTTGCCCAAATGTCTGTAATTTTCGAATTTTTCGATGAAAATGATCTTAAACGATTTGGTTCAACTCACTGATCAAGAATCCGTGGTCGAAATTCATTTTGTCCGGCCGGCCGGCTGGCCTTAGGCACGATAAATCTCGAACGGAATGAGCTAGACAGTTGAAATTTTCAGAGTAGATTTGGGGGATAAATATCTCGGCTAAGTTCGTTATTGGGCAAAATCGGACAGATGGCTTCGGAGTAAAAAAAAAAAATATTTTCTTTACAAAACAAATTCCAAATTTTTTTTAATAAGCAGTTTCATCATAAAAATCCATTCATATCATTTTTAACTCTAACAAGCTAATACTTTCGGAGATATGATTTTTCAAAATTTCAATAATATATCGTATTTCAACGTTGTCACAGAATGATATAATTCTATGTATGAATTGTCCTAATGTCAACTTATGTTCCTGTGACATTACATTATCTAATCAATCGAAGAATTGTGAGCGAAGTGAGAAAAATCTCAGTTGTTTGCTCGAAATTAGTTTTTATCAGAAAAGTCTTACATTTCGGAACGGAACATGAAGTTAGTAAGAGATCTGAGAGTAGTGAGACTGCTTTTCATCCATAGACATAGATATAACTCTCGAACAGAATGAGGTAGGTAGTTGAAATTTTCAGAGTAGATTAGGGAGATGAATATCTCGGTTAAGTTCGTTATTGGGCAATTTGGCCAGATTTGATTTGATTTCTTCCATGGTGCAGTTCTCATTCTCATGATTGCTCATTTAATCTTGATAAATAAACTATTATTTGAATTGAATTTCCTTTATGATGCGGTTATATCATATGAATCCATTGATATAATTCCCAACTCTGAGAAACCAATACTTTCGGAGATATAATTTGTCTGTTTGAACTAGAGCGCCAGAAAGCTCCTGTCCACAGGGCTTGAACCCATTTTTAATACTCTCATTACCTGTTCCTTTCCTAGATATCCTGAGAATGGCTTCATGTGCCATTTTCTCTAACACTAGATGAAGTAGTATAAGATTTGTTATAATCTCAAGTACCCTGGTAGAACAGGTTCCCATAGCTCCAGTGATACACACCCAGCAACCCTTTGTACTTTTGGAGGAGTTTCCTCGTACTTGCCTAATTTTTGTATACCATACTACGGCCCCATACGTGGTTATGGGTCTCACAATCATGACGTACATCCATCGGCTATGAAATTTTGAAAAGATAATTAAAAACAATTCTTTATGTCAGAAACTATCCGTCTGATATCGCTGGGATTTTGTAAAAGCCTTCAAAACCATTATGGAACGTCCAAGTTCTAGATATATACTCAGGCGGATCTATATCCTTGGAAGCAGCTTTGGCTATACATTTAAACAAGCGCGCCAAAGCTCCTGGCAACATTGCTTTTTCAACTACTTTCTTATATAACGGATTCCTAAAAACAATAAATGTCAGTAAGGTACGGTGTTCCTATTCAGATAAATATACTGATCATTAAATGAACGAGTCCGCTAAAGTTCTTGACGTCGACATTCCTAATGATGAGAACGACCAAAAATTTTTGATTAAATCTTAAGAAAATGTTGTCGATATAAATATCACTCACAAATCCACACATTATAACACATAAGGCCACTCAGTGACCTTTCTACTGTGTTACGTGTGGTAAACTAAGAGGTAACTGAAGATTAATTCGAAATGTCACAGAACGTACTTGGTGAGAGCGAGATTCAATAAATTCGCATCCTGATTGTGAATGCGTCGAGCTTGTAGGTGGTTTCAACCGAAACAAATTCAATTATTCGAATACATAATACAAACTTGATGTTCCCATTTGTTTGTTTAATGCTTGTTTCACATGTATACGGTTCCATTCGCATATGCACGTTTATAACACGGTTCATATTAGGTTTTATGATTTCTTTCGAAATTCTAATTTTTGGCGCTCTAGATCCTCGGAACTGAGTGCATATCAATTTGCCCAAATGTCTGTAATTTTCGAATTTTTCGATGAAAATGGTCTTAAACGATTTGATTCGACTCACTGATCAATAATCCGGGGTCGAAATTCATTCTGTCCGGCCGGTCCGGCCGTCCGGCCGTAGGCACGATAACTCTCGAACGGAATGAGCTGGACAGTTGAAATTTTCAGAGTAGGTTTGGGAGATAAATATTTCGGCTAAGTTCGTTATTGGGCAAAATGGGACAGATGGTTTCGGAGTAACAAAAAAAAATTTTTTTTTTAGAAAACAAATTCCAAATTAAATTTTTTCAATAAGCAGTTTTACCATAAGAATCCAATGATATCATTTTTAACTCTAACAAGCTAATACGTTCGGAAATATGATTTTTCAAAATTTCAATAATAAATCGTATTTCTACGTTGTCACAGAATGATATAATTATTCTATGTATGAATTCTCAAAATGTCAACTTATTTTCCTGAGACATGACATTATCTAATCAATCGAAGAATTGTAAGCGAAGTGAGAAAAATCTCAGTTGTTTGATCCGAAATTAGTTTTTCTCAGAAAAGTCTTAAATTTCGGAACGGAACATGAAGTAAGAGATCTGAGGGTAGTGAGACTGCTTTTCATCCATAGACATAGAATGCTCAGTTCTCTCAATTTATGACGGGACTGACGGAAGGGAATATTATAACTTCAAAAATATTGGGGTTGAAATACTCGTATTTTAGCGATGCAACAGGGACCTCACCCAAAAATGTTTGAAAATATTACGTAAATATTGAAAGCATAATTCTGTAGTTCGAGAGAGGTGAAAATTTGGTGAACGTAGATCCGGAAATTTTTGATCGATTACAAGGTAATTTTTCATTATTACTTCTCTTCTTTCATACATGTATTATGGAATATCTACTATTTGTAGGTACTTTAAACCTGTTTTGGGCAATTGTCATACGAAACTTGTTTTGTTTTTTGCGCTCTAGTTCCTCGGAACAGAGTGCTTATCAATTTGCCCAAATGTCTGTAATTTTTTAATTATACAGTCCCAACGAAAATTTGACGCCTCCCAGAAATCAGAAACGACGAATTTTCGAAGATTTAAAAAAAACAGGTCAACTTCTGTTTTGAGGAGAACGAACTTTCATCATGAGTTCGTTCCGAAAAAAACATCCCCATGATGGTGGCATCAACCCCAAACATTTTTTGGATAGGGAAGAGATGTCGAGTGTTGATTAGTTTGGGAGTTATTTATGTTCTGTACACAATCCAGTTAAAATTTTCAAAATCGGTGCATTATTTACGAAATAATGTAATAATTGAACTTACCGTCAAAAGGTGATGTTGAACAGACAGTTGAACCGCCCAAACTCAAGAAGACTTTTGACTTTATTCATCAAATGCTTAACATATTGATGACTTGTATTTATTTCTGGATGATTGTTATTAATTCCTTCATTCTTCTATAGAATAGACCACTTTCACCCGCGTAAGTAAGTCTCAAACCGAATTATGATGCAGAAACGAAAGACTGAAAAACATTTGAGAAAGAATCTTCAAAAAATAGTATAATGTAATGAAATGTCTCACACATTTTCCGATCATGAAAATCAAATGTTTTTAAAGTAAAAACTTTCAAAAATTCAAATCGTTCCACCATTAAATAAAAAAATTTTAAATTTTCAACTGCGATGTTTATAGGGGACAGAAAAACTTCCTTACTAAACCACATCCAACATCTCCTCCCTATGCAAAAAGTGTTGGGGGTTTTTGCAACCCTCAGGTGTTTTGTTCGGAACAATGTTGTCATAGCAATACTTTTTCCCTAATACAAAACTTGAGGATTCTTCAAAACCCTCAGGTTCTTCAGTTTGACGGTTCAACTGTCTGTTCAACATCATCTTTTGTTTTGATGGTAAACTTAATTATTACATTATTTCGTGAATAATGAACCGATTTTCAAAATTTTCAGTGGGTTTGTACAGAACATAAATAACTTTCAAACTATAACCAACAACGGAACAAACTCATGATGGAAATTCGTCCCCCTCAAAACCAGTTGACCAGTTTTTTTAAATCTTCGAAAATTATTCGTCTGAGTTCTGGGGGGGGGCACAAATTTTCCTTGGGACACGCTGTATATGATTCACTTATTATTCCGTGTGGGTTGTAATAATGAAATTTTTTCGAAGCTTGATGTCGAAGGCTTTTTGATATCTGTGAAGTTGTGGAGTGGATTAGGGGTGTAATATTAATTTTATTGTTCAATGCTAAACGCGTTTTTCATATTGGTATATTACGAATAAAAATTTTTTTTCAGAAAGTTATATCCCGGAATACTAAATCAAATTGAGCAATAATTCAAAGCGCGATTGAATACCCATGAAAGAAAACGTCAAAATTTCATTTATTTCTTATATATTTACAATGTTCTCTGTGAAATTTTCATAGCAAATTACAATAACTTATAGAAAAACCTTAATGTCTAACAGTTCACACTTTCTATTTTAACAACCACATATGTCATACAATTACGTAGAAGAGAACAGTTTTCATGTTACATATTCATCTTTGCCAGTGTAAAATACAATCTGAAGAGGATCAGAAATCCATGTTAAGTATGCCAAAATAATTATGTTACCCTATTCTTTATATACATGAACATGAAGGTGCTAAAACGTATATATATGGAAGCTGACCAACATTTAGAAACATGAGGTTAAGACAGCCATCAAATTATAAGATCTCCTGGAATTTTTACAAGACATGACTATTTTGTCATTAACTTCTAGGGCTGAATCGTCGTCCAGTTCTAGAAGAAGCAGGTGCTGGAGCTTCTTCATTTTCTTCTTCATTCGTCGTTTGTTCCTTTTTGGGAGCATTGAATCGTTTTCGCCCCGTGGATTTGTTCTTTGAAGGTGCAGCTGCTTTTTCTTCAGACGGTGCACTTTCTTCGGCTTCATGGTGAACAGCTTTGGCATTGTGCTTATCTGGAAATAACAACATTGACTGTAAAATTATACTTGCTAAGGTTGTATATTAAATATGTATATTTGTCTATTTTAAGCGAACACTGGATTTCATTGGATTTAGAATGTTTTGTAACCTTAAACGCCCTCCTCTTCCTTGTAGCAAAAAAAAATCTCGAACACTGAAGTATTCGAAATTGTTGATAACTTTACGGTTACGAAATTTATACAGCGAAAAATGTTCAATTTTACTACTTCTTTGGCATGTTTCCTTGTTAATCAAAATCTAAACACTGATTATGAAAATACTCGATTGAAGTGCTTCCAAGCAAGTCCGTAACTAGAGCAACTTTTATTTTCTATTAATATTTCCGATTTTTATTTTTACAAAAATTTGGTGCATCAAAAAAATTCGAACTTTTTGCATGAAACTCCCTAAGTAAACTTGTTCAAATTTACAATTTAGATCAATGATCAAAATGCAGGCCCGAAAAATATATTTTCTTTTTTGGCGCTCTTGCTTCTCGGAACAGAGTAGGTACTTATCAATTTGCCCAAATGTCTGTAATTTTCGAATTTTTGGCTGAAATTGGTCTTAAACGATTTGGTTCGACTCACTGATCAAGAATACGTGGTGGAAATCGATTCTGTCCGACCGTTCGGCCGGCCGTTAACACGATAACTCTCGAACGGAATGAACTAGAAAGTTAAAATTTACAGAGTAGGTTTGGGAGATGAATATATCGGCTAAGTTCGATATTGGGCAAAATCGGTCAGATGGTTTCGGAGTAACAAAAAAAATAAATTTATTTTACATTTCAAAATAAATTTTTTTCAAGATCCAGTTTCACCATAAGAATCCATTGATATCATTTTAACTCTAACAAGCTAATACTTTCGGAGATATGATTTTTCAAAATTTCAATAATAAATCGTACTTCTTCTGTTTTCACATAATGTTATAATTATTCTATCTATGAATAATTATTTTATGATCTGTGTTGATACATGTCAACTTATTTACCTGAGAAATGACATGTCAAATTCATATCAAATTCATATCGTAAAATTATGAGAATTATAGTATGTTATCATACTTTTTGGTTCAGAATATCTCCAGTAAAAACAAAACTGGAATATTGGCTAAAGTTTCAATTGATATAAAATAATTTTCAGAGTGGATTTGAGGAATTGGAGAATATATCGTTCATCATAAAATTGAGGAATGAATATCTCTGATGAGTGTATTGTTGGGTAGAATTGGTCTTTAGGTTTTGGATTAATAATATTTGGCATTCTTGTTAAATCTAAATTCTTTTATCATAAGAATCCATTGATATAATTCCCAACTCTTACCAATACTTTCGAAGGAATGATTTGTCAAAGTTTGAGCAAGAGCGCCAAAGCTCCTGTCCACAGGGCTTTCCCACTTTTTTGCTTATACTCTTTCAAAAATTGAATAATTAGTAATTACCTAAGGGATTTTTTTTCGGTGACTAGACAATATAGAGTATATATAGACAATACTGACAATAATCTCAGAATTGATATGATTGTAACTAGCGAATTTTGTTTGAACTTGGTTTTTCGATATTTATTCGAATTTTCAAAAATCTGGTATCATAGAAAATAATAAACTGGTATTAAAATTGGACTATCGATATTCATGACGTCCGTTAACACGATAACTTTCGAACGGAATGAGCTCGACAGTTGACATTTTCAGAGTAGGTTTGGGAGGTAAATATCTCGGTTCAGTTCGTTATTGGGTAAAATCTGTCAGTTGGTTTCGGAGTAAGAAAATAAATATTTTTTTTTTACATTACAAATTTTAAGTTACATATTTTTTCTTTTTAATAATCAATATGTATATTTATTGAATAGTGAAAACAAAAACTCACTTAAAGCTGCTTGTTCTCTCCGTCTTTTCAGAGTTGCTAAAAGATCATCGTTACTTCTGAAGGGTCGGACAACACCTGCTTTAAGGAATTTCTTTGAAGTTTCTGTTGTGGAACTTGATTGTTCAGCTGGTTGTTCTTCAATTTCTTCGCCTTCTTCGATTGGTTCTTCTTCCTGTGAAAAATGTTATCTAATTATTATGGTTAGAAGTTTATTAGGGTTATTCTGTTGAAATTAAGGGAATATACCTCAACCCGACAGTTTTTTGACCCAAAAAAAAAATTATATGGAAATAATTCCCCAACAATTATTCCAAGTTATTTGTGTACATCTGTGTTGATTATTTCTCTGAATTTTGAATATACCGGAATATACCATTTTCAAATAAAGAGAACAGCTTTAATTTCTCACGATAAATTTATGTTAATCATGTTCTTGAGGGTATGCCGTTTCAATTATAACGATTATAAAGCATAAATAACAACTTTCAGGCGATTTCCATTGTTAAGATGGAACGTCTATTCATCATATATTTTACTAGCTGACCAGGCGAACTTTATATCGTCCCAAATATTGTTTATTGTTGTAGGAGGTAACGTTGCACCGCGACCTTAAGGTATATTGTGCCACCCCGTCAGATCTGTCGATGGCATCATCATCTACAGCTCGCCTTTCAGTTCCAGAGTTCTGATGAACTCCAGTATCTGAGATGGCTTCAAGGAGGCTACAGGAGGCCTGCAGATTTCTTCCCCAAAGCATTCCTTGCATTGGTTTGAGATGGCGAGGCATTCCGTTATCGGGTGATCAGGAGTTTTATCCTCCTCCCAACAGAATCTGCTCTCGTCAGTTTTTGCCAGCCCTAATCTCATCATATGCTTCCTAAGGCCGCAGTGCCCTGTGAGGAAACCAGTGAGAAGGTTCAGCGTGTTCTTACTGAGGTCCAAATATTTTTTGGATCTGACAGTATGAAAGTTCCGGAGGAATTTCTTGGAGTGATACATTCCGGGGAGAGATATCCAGAAAATACCTCTTTCAGTTTCTTCATCATCCGTCATCCGAAATTCACTTTTGTAGGTGCATCTAGCAACCTCACAGAAGGGTTCCGGGCCAATAAAAGAGGTTTGTGCTCCTTTCTTGACAAGTGTGTTGGTCTCCTTATTCCCTGTGATTCCCGCGTGACCAGGAACCCAGACCAAGGAGACCCTGTTGTTCTTGCCTACTTCATTGAGTTTTCTTCGGCACTCCCATATTAGCTTGGACTGGATAACATGGGAGCACAGAGCTTTAATAGCAACTTGACTGTCAGAGTGGATTGCTATATCACATCTCTGATAGTTTCTTTCTTGGTTTATTTCCACGCATCTTTCTATTGCAAGTACTTCTGCCTTGAAGATGCTCGGATAGGAGCCTAGCGATAGTGAGCATTTCGTGCCTGGCCCATATACTCCAGCGCCAGCTACTGTAGTGGTTTTTGAACTGTCTGTGTACCATTTCATGGCATTTCTTTTAAGAACTTGGGTGGTGGATCCCCTGTCCCAGTCTTTTTTCCTACCGAACATCGTAGTGGAGTTCTTTTCGATACTTACTTTCTTGATCATTTCGTCACTAGCAAGATTGGCTGGTGAAATGTTCCTGATAAGAAAGGACCAGGCTTTCTGATTTTTAATACTCTCATTACCTGTTCCTTTCCTAGATATTCTGAGAATGGCTTCATGGGCCATTTTATCTATCACCAGATGAATTGGTGTGAGATTTGTGATAATCACCTGGTAGGACAGGTTCCCATAGCTCCAGTGATACACACACAGGCCAGCCTTTGTACTTTGCCGAGGGTTTTCTTCGTACTATTCTGGCTTATTCTTGAGTACCAGACTACTGCCCCATACGTGATTATAGGTCTCACAATCATTACATACATCCATCGCAGTATCTTAGGGTTGCAGTCCCAAGTCTTACCGGCTAGATTCCTGCACGCCATTAAAGCCTTTGTTGCTTTGCTGGCAGTGATTTCAACATGCCTATTCCACAGAAGTTTACTATCTAGTGTTACCCCTACATTTTCATCTTCAGACTTCTATTCTAAAATATCTCCGTTCAGACATGACCCGTTATAATAATAATAAAACACCAATCTGACCAATCAAAGTAGGAACAGAAAATGCAATGAAGAAAGTACTAGCAGAGATCATAGTTCAGAGCAATCCAACATAGTGTGATTTCATCAGAGTTGAATTGCTACATACCACGGTTTCATAATCATCAGTGGAGCATAATTGTTCAACGCTGATGAAATAAGCACTACGAAGAAACCAGTTTATCAAATTCCAGCAATCACTTATGAGTACAAAGTAGACATAAGTGACACCTGGCGTTCAACTATCCAAGCTTCCTGCTGTAGCTACTCAAAACTTTAGATCCCTGCGTACATTATCTTCCCCTCTGAACGCCAGGTGTCACTTATGTCTACTTTGTACTCATGAAAACACTACAAAAGTAACTACACTCTTGTCCACTACAGTTTTTGTCGTCTGACATATGTTACTTTTGTAGTGTTCATATCCACAGTCCACAGTGAACTCAAACTAGAATATTGTACTCATAAGTGCTGTAATTTGATAAACCGGTTTCTTCTTAGTGCTTTTTTTCATCAGCGTTGAATTATGCTCCACTGATGATTCCAATTAAGGATGAAACCGCGGTATGTAGCTATTCAACTTTCATGAAATCATACTATTGTGGATACTAGTGGTTACTGGTAAGCTTTCCTAAAGCGTCATTATTTTTCTTTTTCTAGAAAACGCAATTTCTGAATACTGCACACCATACAGATTCGCGATGTGAATTCAAAAGTCGTTCATTTATTCTGTGCTCAGGTTTTTTAAATGATCAGTTCCTGGTAGTTTCTTGGTTTGATTAATGGGTATGAACTTCAAAACGTGAACTTCTTAAATTATCGATGGAAGCTACAAATATATTTGTCTGCACGGTTACACAGGTTTAGTATTTGAGAAAATAAAAGGTCAATCACCGTTAGAAAAGTCAGCATGTCATCTCACAACTTATGATGAAGTGAATCGATCTGAAATGAGGTGATTCATATTCATTGGTTCATCTTTCGCTGGATTTCACAAAAACTGTTATCTTTGAATTTCGTCGATGAATACTAAGTTTGGCACGTACATCATAAGGCATTTCTCCGATTCTCGGAACAATATGAGTGCAATCAGATCACGAGTGTGGAGAGCCGCACTTTCTAAAATTACATTTATTTTATCTGAATTTTATAGACTAACATGAAGTTCAATACCCAGAGAATAGGCAGCTGATAGTTATGAGTATTCAGGAAGCCTAATCATATGAAAAATAGCCCAATAAAATTTTCGAAGCACAGACTTGGGCAATAAATTCAAATTGAAATCTTAGTTTAGTCTTGAAAGGTTAACAAATTTTGATGATAAATCCTGATCATTCAGTTGATTATTACATGATATTGTTATAAATAACATTACATAAGTGGTTATAAAGACGATTAAGGTCATAGTCGCTACATTCACTCAGAAGGAGACGGTAATGAATCCATTACAGTAGGGGTACAGGATCGTTTCTTTCTTGTATCTGAGGAAACAATCTGTAGAATATTCATAGCACCCACTGATCTATCAATTTAAGAGTACTTTGACACATAATCTCCAATTAACAATTTTTTCATTCTTCCACTGGTTTCCTAGTTGTAGACTCGCGACTTCATAAAACTATGAGAAAGCAGATTAAAGTTCTCTCGAGCCTTCTTAAAAATACTCAATCATTTTTCCTAAAACGTACCGTTTTCGTTCTTCATTGAATGTTATAAAATCTGATAAAAATTCCAGAAATTTAAATCCTTTTATCAATCCGGACCTGAACGAGAATCACGAGAATTTTTCCAACTGCTTCGAAATTTTTTCCAACTCCCTCGAAATTTTTTCCAACTACTTCGAAATTTTCTCTAACTACTTCGAAATTTTTCCAACTGTGTTGAAAATATGCCCACTCCCTTCAACATTGGGGGAGGATCACCCCCCCCCCATCTCCTCCCCTTAGGCCCGTGGCTGATACCATTGCATGAATCTGACCATTTAAATCTGATTTACAGCAGTTTGAATAAATGCACGAAACTTTTAAGGATATCCCACGGCCCATTTCACTCGAAAATGTTAAAAGTCCTTGGAATGGCTCCCAATTTCGCATATCAGATAAACATCAGTTTGAATATATGGTACCAGATGGTTTGTTTTATGACATACTCCAGTCAGCGAGCTCCAGCGAGAGCTACCCGCTTTGGGATAACGCAATATTATGATAAATATTATTTTTTGCCGGCTACAAACATTGTGCCGAAAACTACTGATACTTAATATTGTACTTATGACAACAGGAATGTCTACAAGGGTACATGGTGTTATTCCATGTTATCCCATTCCTATTATCTGCCTGCTTTACATTTATCCGGTCAGGCGGTCAAATTTCTTCGAAATTTTTCCAACTGTGTTGAAAATTTGCCAATTCTGTTCAACATTAGGGAGGGTATCATCCCCCCCTCCTTAGACCCGGGCTGTATTGAATCCAATAAGAGTTTCTGTGCTCAACAGTTAGAGATAGTGCAGCGGTGGATTAGCACAATCTTTAAACGATTATTACTTTTTACCTGAGCCGAATCTACAAAATTGATTAATGAAGAAAGTGTTTCATTTGATGACAGGAATATATGGTTAAAATTAATGTACAACATAAAGACTCACCCTGTAGAAAGGAAAATCTTGTTTTATTATGCTTATATATTTTTTTGCGCGCATGTTCTTTTGTCTACTCACGCCTCACACGCTCTCAAGAAATACGATTGGATCTGTATTTTAGAAAATATTAGGAAAATAAAATTCTGCTTCAAGGCTTGTGAGGAATTTCAGCATTTCTCATAGTGCTTACCTCAGGAGGTGGTGGTGCAGCCGTTGTAGAGCTTGCTTTCGAATTCCTGGAAGCCAAAGGATTACGTCTGTTCAACAGTCCTCCTCTGGAAGCAACTGAAGACTTCTTTGGTGGTGGGGGAGCTGGTTCATCTGCATAATCATCGTAATCTCCGTTACCCTCATCAGCAGGCCTTCCGCTGCATAGCGCTATCAAGCACACAAGCCCAAAAAATAGCCTGGAAAAGAGCGCATTTTTTACTTAGTAGTAGTATATACAAGTAGTATATACAATTCATTTTTGTCAATGAAAAATTATATATGATTTACACTAATTTATTTAATATTGTGACGCGTTTCGACGACACAGCGCCTTCGTCAGACTAAATCATACTAAATTCTTAACAAGTAACATTACCTGTTAAGAATTTAGTTCGATGTAGTCTGATGAAGTAGTCTGGAGTGCTTATCAATTTGCCCAAATGTCTGTATGTTTCAAATTTTTGGATGAAATTGGTTTCAAACGATTTGCTTCGACTAACTGATTAAGAACCTGTAGTCAAAATCGACTCTGTCCGGCCGTTAACATGATAACTCTCGAACGGAATGAGCTAGGCAGTTGAAAATTTTCAGGGTAAGTTTGGGAGATAAATATTTTTTACATTACAAATTTCGAATTCAATTTTTTTAAGATGCAGTTTCATCATTAGAATCCATTGATATAATTTTCAACTCTAACAAGCTGATACTTTCGGAAATAAGATTTTTCAAAATTTCAATAATACATCGTACTTCTAGGTTTTCACAGAATGCGAATTCTATCTGTCTGTGTTCTATCTGTGTTGATTGAATGCTAAATTAATGATTATAGGAAATTATATTTTTTGGGTGATATACCTCTTCCCTATATGCCCTTGGATAATCCATATGATGATGGAAATATATACTTCGGCAAGTTTATCCTATTGGGTTCAGAAAAACAAAACTGGAATAGTCGCTCTATACAGGATGTTTCACGAATGATTGAACAGGCTTTCAGTGCAAATGCAGGACATTTTGGTGAGTCTAAATCAGTGCTCGAAATATGTCCTAACCATATTTCTTTAAGAGATACAGGATGTTTTATGTATTTCATCAAAAACTATCAATCAGCATAACTGTTGAACGCCAGCACGGATCTTCATGAAAATTTCAGAGAATGAGTATAGGCCTATGCCTAATAGTCGCTCATAATGACTTGTTGATAGCGCAGGTCCGGACTGAGAATATTATTTTCTTTATTCCACATCTTGTAAAACACCCTGTACATCAAATTTTCAATAAGTGAATTTTTTCTCATAATCTGCACTGAATACTATATCAAACAAGCCTATTGGCAATAATGGCACACTTCGCATCAACATTTTATGAACCATTGAATATCTGGAATTTTCAATTCATAATAAACACGGAACTGTGTGCCTCCGAATAATGCATTAATACATATTGAATGAATTGAATTCCTCAGTAACAGGACTTCAGGAATGTTATTATTTCACCCAATACACAAATTCGGGGTTTCAGATTATCCAAAACATATAATTGTATGTTTTGGATTGTATTGAAATTTGCAGGGTAGGTTTGGAGCGTAAATATCTCGGACGAGTTCGTTAATGGGCGAAATCCATCAAGCGGTTTCGGAGTTATGGTCGTTTTTAGTAAAAACATTTTTTATGAATATTTCCGAAACCGATCACTCGATCTATCTGAAATTTTGCATCAAATTCGAGAATCATTACCTTTAGACGCATGTGAAGTTTTGTATCGATCGGGTTACCGTAAAGTGTCAAAAACAAATTTTGAAAATTTTCAAATTTTGTTTCTACAATAACTCTCGAACGGAATGAGCTAAGCAGTTGAAATTTTCAGCTTAGGTTAGGGAGATAAATATCTAGGTTAATTTACCTATTGGGCAAAATAGGCCAGATGGTTTCGGAGTAACGAAAAAAAAATTTTTTTTAACTTACAAATTTCAAAAAAATTTGTTTTTCAAGATGCAGTTTCACCATAAAAATACACTGATATTATTTTCAACTCCAACAAGCTAATACTTTCGGAGATATGATATTTTGAAATATCAATAATGAATCGTACTTCTATGTTTTCACGAATGCTATAATTATTCTATCTATGATTTATTATATGATCTGTGTTCATACTCGTACATGTCATCCTGTTCTATAAGAGAGAGTCAAATTCATTTCAGATATTTTAATTTGATTTCTTCCATGGTGCATTTCTTATTCTCAGATTGCTCATTAATTCTTGATAAATAAACTATTATTTGAATTGAATTTCCCTTATGATGCAGTTCTATCATAAGAATACATGGATATAATTCTCAACTCTGAGAAACCAATACTTTCAGAGATTTAATTTGAACCAATTTTTATCCTAAAGAGTTTTTCAAAAAAATACTGCGTTGTCTAGAAACATGGTTCAAATGATAGAAATTCTCATTCTGGGATTATTTATCTTCGGAAACTCTTTGTTTTGAATAACTGATAACAGATGGTAGCAGAATCAAAGATTTCATAGAAACAAAACACAAAGAAATATTGAACATTGAAGTAAACTCATTATAAAAGGGAATTAATGGTATGAGAATGTGATTTGTTCTCGTAAATTACCCTATTTCTTTTTGGCACTTTCTAGCTCTTGTATTGAATGTGTTGCAGCTTTCATTAGTCTTTCTGATCGATTATTTATGTTTTTTTCGGTTGTTATGCATGAAATCTTCATATTATGCTTACATATATGTTTCAATAATTCGAAAAAAGAATGATGAATAATTCGAAAATGAGTATTTCTATCATTCCTATTTTCAGGTACATAGGTAAACAAATGAGGAACTCCTAAATTCATGTATTGGATTGAATAAGATGCAGCACTATAATTAAGTGATGTCACTGAGAATTTCAATTGATTCAATATGAATTTACGGAGATTCACAGTTCCGTGTTTATCATAATTTAAAAATTCCAAATATTCAATGGATGTGTGGAATAAAGAAAATAATTTTCTCAGTCCGGACCTGCGCTATCAACAAGTCGTTATGAGCGAATATTACGCATAGGCCTATACTTATTCCCTGAAATTTTCATGAAGATGCATGCAGGCGTTCAAGAGTTAAGCCGATTGAAAGTTTTTGATAAAATAGTTAGGACATACATATTTCGAACACTGATTTTGACTCACCAAAATGTTCTGCATCTGCACTGAAAGCCTGCCCAATCATTCGTGAAACACCCTTTTTAGGTGGTATACTGGGGGTTCCATACAACAGAAGCAAAATTTAATTTGTTGATGATATAATAGAGCGTGATAGAGGATCTATAGTTGGAAAACGATTCCATCAAGTTAGATCAAACAATACACCGATACATTTCATTAATTTCGATTTTCCCGCTTTTCCCATTCTAGTATTTCGAATCCATGAAATTTATACCAAGGTGTATCAACATTTGCATCGACACTGAATCACAATTATAGAAAAATCCAACAACGATCCTTTCATATAATCGATTTTATCAATCACAGACAGTGGCGGAGCCCAAAGATTCAGACGCCTACTCAAATTGTAGATCGAAACGAGAATTTCGCAATTTCTTGTGACCTATGATCATGATAAACGTCTTATCCACTTTCACCTCTCGCGGTTTCCACGTATCGTCTTCGGAACTCCCATGTTCAGAGTTACTTCATCCTGAGAGAGGTGCATCCTTGAAATTGTCTCTGGAATTTCTCAAACATAAAACAAACCTGTTTTTCTTCGGGGCGTTGACTGTTTATCAGGGACAGCTAGAGAGTTTGCGAAAAATATTCGGAGGTTAAGGACAGGAAAATAATTTTAGTTTCAAGACCGGTAAGGAGAAAGGTTTATGAGGTATATCCTTTCCTTATTCATCTAATTATAACAGTTGATATCGGTTCAGAGATATTTATTTAGATGTACCGGTATTCACGAAAATATTTTCGACTTAATAACTTTCTGGACAATATAACGGTCAAGAAAGTATTGGCACAACTGTTCTCTAATTATGAGGAGTTTGAGCCTAATCTATCATTCAGTTTATTCAATTATTTTTACATTACAAATTTCAAATTCAATTTTTTTTAAATGCAGTTTCATCATAAGAATTGATATCATTTTCAATTCTAGCAGGCTACTACTTTCGGAGATATGGTTTTCAAAATTTCAATAATACATCGTACTTCGAATGCTGTCTGTGTTCTATCTGTGTCAACTGTCTTATCTAGGGGAAGTGTGCCTGAGATGGCATACTTTTTGAAAAAGGATTATATCTATTCACATAAGTATTTTAAAACGGTTAGAACGAGAAGAAAAGCTAGTGCAATGTGTGGAATATGCTAGGATTTATTAATTTTTGAATATTTTAATAATCTGAAAGAATAAAATGAAAATAAAAAATGGCCTGCGTATGCCGTCTCATCACCAGCAATACTAAGGATGAGATGGCATACATGATAAATTATGACATACATATATCGTAAATAAATTATTTTGTTTTTTTATCGACGCTGCATATTCTGCATGACACCACTGACTACATCCGTTACATCTCCGACATTTTTCTTTGGAACGAGATCAGGAAAACATGTCGTTGCAGTATATACAGGCTACGTCACCACTTTCATCACCGCTAACACTAAAATGATTTTCCGTTGTCCCATGTTCAATAACAACCTCTTGCCTCTTGACTTTTCGTGATGATTTTCGTCGAAGTCTTCTTTCAGAATATGTAAAAAGTAAATCATTAGATTTTAAGATATCATTTGGCCAATCCGAACTTTTTTCTTGTGGAAAACCTACCCCTGCTGTCGGTCCAATGATTCTTTTGTCATATACTTCCTCGCGAAAATTATTGCTGGTGGAATGTAACAACTGCATTCATACTGCAGACAACAGTGAAGTACTTTCCTCTTTCAGCACCTATTTTAGACCACATATGGCGAAAATTTTGATATATTTGGAGGCGCTGTTGAGAATTCTGATTCGTCAACCTCCCATATGTCATTAGCTTCGAAATTATACTTTTTCAATACAGCAGAAAGTAGTGAAAAATATTTTACAATTATCTCCTTGTTAAAAGTAGGTACTAGTATGCCTATGCCATCTCATCAACATACCATGTATGCCATCTCACCCTGTAGGATACACATGCACTTTTTTCTTTCTCTATAACAATGGTTAACGTAAAGATGAAAAATAACACATTGTTTTGATACTGAAGGATATGCAAAAAAACAAAGATATATGCACACTTACCGATCGATCCATTATTTTTAACTATTCACTGAAAACTTTCGCTACTATAAATTTTCAGCCACCTCGGCATACTGTCCCCGCATGCACTGGCTAAAATTTTCAGATGGAAAGGTGGGTGTTGTAATACATTATTTGAAAGGTCTTTTAAATACCTATTCAGCCATATCAATAATTTCCTTACGAATAGCCTGTTTAAGAATAAAAATCGACGGGTTTCGGGATTTTTCCTTAAAGTCGCCGGTTTACGAAATAACGAATTTATTCCTTTCAATTGCACCTTAGAGGAAAGTCGCCTAATATGAGGATAGTTCCTAATATGGGGTAGCACGTTTTCTAAGCATATTTAATATGAGTGCCATCTATTGCTTGTATGACGTACTAAAAGCACTTCCCTGTGGATTTTCTACCCGGATTATAACCTAAAAGCTTACACCGTATTCACACCAGAGGCGCCACAATTTTTATTTACATGTGAATCATTCACAAGCCGGTGTTGTTTTGTGCGATTATACAAACTTAAAGGTAAGTTTTCAAAAGTAGTTTAGTTGCATTTGATAGTAAATCGTATGTAGTTTATAGTAGTGTATGAAGTTTTTAAATAAACTGAGTAGCTTTAGCAAAAACATTAGACATAACCAAATTATTTTTTGCTCCTAATATGAGGAAGAAGCTAGTCCCTAATTTGGGGTACCCCATTTTAGGTCCCATCTTTCCAATTATTTGAAACAACTGACTAATTTTTTAATACATGTGTCTAATTCCTATGTGTGTACTAAAGATATTCATGTTACTTTGCAGATGCCCAATAAACGCAAGTCTTGGGACAGGGAAAAAATGATATCGGCAATTATAACCTGTCGACAAAAACAAATGGGATATTTAAAAAGTGCTCGAGCCAGGAGGATCAAAAAAGATTAAAACACCCACCTGGAGTTCTTCCTCCTCAGATTCTAGGTCGGATCCAAAATATCAAGAATCAGACAATGAACTGGATGTTTCCGAAAATTTTGAAGAAGATGCAGTTTGCATGTTCTGTGAACGGCCATTTTCTGCAGATGTGAGGGGTGAAGAATGGGTGCGATGTCAAGGTTGCACTAAATGGGCCCACACTGAATGTGCGGGTTTCGAGGGCCTTCATTATATTTGCGACTTTTGCAAAAATACTTAGTATCTAATTGTTTTTTAGTTTAGTTTTACCAACTTATATGTTTTATTTCTACAAGTAGGCTAAGATTTAGAATGTTTCTTTAATTTCTTTACAACATAGATATTTGTTGATACTACTATTATTTCGTAATATCTTTTTTGTTTTTTTGAAAATTATAATACAGTTTCCTTGAATATAAAATGTTTTTCTATGCATAAAATTCTAATATGGGGTACCCCAAATTACGGATATATGATACCCAATATAAGGAGCACATATGAACCTAATTTGGGATACTAAGAACTTTTTTGTAAACTGTGGCCTTCCTCAATCATTTGTTTTTATTTGCTTTTTGTTATTCTGAATGGTCAGTAACAAACAAAGATAGGATATAATGTACAAGAATCTATTGTGGTTAATGTTGGAAAGATTTTATAGGGATTTGAAAAAAAGTAGCCCATATTAGGCGACCTTCCTCTACTGTATAGGTACTAATCATGAAACTTAAACATATTTTTGATCCTGATGCTATTCATAGCGTTCACGCTACAGCGGAGACATCCAAATGAATTTACAATTTTTTTCAAGATGAAGTTTCATCATAAGAATCCATTGATACTATAATCAGCTCTAACATGCTATTAATTTCGGAAATATGATTTTTCAAAATTAAATGATTCTATGATTTCACAGAGTCTATGATTTCACAGAATGCTGCAATCGTATCTATGAATATATAAATATGAATGATATGTGTTCATACATATCATATTAGGGCTTTTCGGAA
Organism: Halyzia sedecimguttata; assembly: GCA_937662695.2. Taxonomy (NCBI): domain Eukaryota; kingdom Metazoa; phylum Arthropoda; class Insecta; order Coleoptera; family Coccinellidae; genus Halyzia; species Halyzia sedecimguttata. The sequence continues at coordinate 97,220,772 of OW569413.2, read as the reverse complement.
AGTATAACACATATACATAATAGACTATCTATTGTATATGGCGTAACCCTGGATCGAGTAGATCATCATCAGCTGTTTGCAAGTTCTTGCAAAGAATCGCGTTCTCGATCACCGTTTCCGAACGCGATATTCAGCGCTCAGTGCCAAGGTAGCATTTACATAACCTTATTTTTTATTTGTTTATAATTCTTACTTTGAAAATATTTTGTGTTGAAAAACAAGGTTCCGAATCTTGAATTCGTGATATAGGTATAGGTGATATCAAAACTAATATTGACTTGTTGCATATTGAATCATTTTTGTACAAATATTGGGGAGGATGTTTCAGAAGATTTAGAATTGGATCATTTTAACGATGTAGTTTATGAAGGCAATAGGAAAGAACAACATAATGGCATCAAAAGAAATTTTTATTCGTTGACCACCTAGGTTAATATTACCTTTTACTAACTTAAGTAGGGAGGCAAAAAAAGCAAAAAAATGCTAAACTATTGATCTACACGTATATCAAATATTTTTTCTCGAATTTAGGAGGAATTTTAGAGGATTGCTTACACAACTCTACAAACTTCAACTTTGCCGTCACATGAATTACCGTCGATTACTTAGGTTCCTAACAGTCTGAATGCTCTATAATTGTACATTGTAAGTCTCTAGAACACTCGAACGTCTAATCAGTTTTTTCGTCTAAACAGGAATTCAACTCCCTCCTATTCTAACCTCCGTCGCGAACGGCTGCCCAACTTCGACCTTCTACCCATTCTACTGCCGATCAACCCCGGTACTCACGTTCTTAACCCATTCCATGAGCTAAGGGCTGTACTACCACGGTAGTGGTCTACCCTGATTGGTAGATCCTCTACCTTGCGATACTTCGCTGGAACCAATCGGGTTCAATGGGAACGATATCGGGAGCGTTAGTGACTTCTAAGAACTTGCACACCCAGACTGATTAATTGAGATCGAGGCGCCTCCGGCTCTCACGTATAATATCATGAGGATGTTTTAGGTTTTCTTCAGACAGGGATCCAGAAATGCGTCTGAAATATCGGTTCCAACGTCGTTCAACTTCATCTGCACCAATAAAACTAATCTGAAGTCTACTATTTACAATGGTGAATACATTATAATTCCTACAAATATGATGCTACGAGTCCACTGGGCACTGCTATTTAAATGGGATTCCATGGCAAATTACATCTCGTATTTTATTAATATATTCTGTAGTATAATGAGATAAGTCTTTAAAAAAAGAAAAACAAGAATATAAAATACATATAAATGAAATGAACTATTAAAATAATTTTTTCCTCAGCTATATAAATAATACAAATAAATAAAGAATAAATGGATAACCTACTATGATTATCTCCAGCCTTGCTCTAGCTAGACATTTCTATGATACTTTCCTTAGATATTTTGAGTTGTGAAAATTATGAACCGAGTATAAGCTACAACAACCCTTTCCACCATGTTGAATCATTGCAGAATGCTCATTTAATCTTGATAAATAAACTATTATTTGAATTTAATATCTTTTATGATGCAGTTCTATCATAAGAATCCATTGATATCATTCCCAACTCTGAGAAACCAATACTTTCGGAGATATGATTGGTTAAAGTTTGAACAAGAGCGGCAAAGCACCTGTCCACAGTGCTTTCCCACTTTTATCAAATGAAATTAGGGTGAATCATAGAATACTCTAATTTTCAGTTTCCATAATATAAACATTTTATAACCGCAATAAATTATTCAAAAGAAATCGCATAATTGACGAGCCGTATCAATCAACGTAACTCTCCATTTCATGCGAAATCAAATTAATCATTATTACACGCCATTACATAACTGAGCGGAAAAAATTGAGAAGATGCTCAATAAAGTGAATCAAATCGATTGGAATTTTATGAGTCGAGCTTAGCATACGAATATCATTGTAGTTATAAAAAACTCATCGCGGGTAAATGTCAAGGACGGAATTCGAATTTTGAGTATTTTATAATTGTGCATATTCAGTAACTTTCTCTCGAAAACTGGATCGGACAGGCTACTCCAATCCAGCTACCCATGATAAGTGATAGTATTCATGTGATTCCATCTTGATTTGACCAAATTGGTACTTGGTAATTAACATAAATGAAAGAATTCGAACGACGCTGTTCACGGTACTCGTTTGAATACCTTGATTATTGGATTCCCCAACCTAATTTTGCTAGTTACTAATTAATAATTTCGTATCAAGTTGGCGGTATTGGCACACTTTACGATAGTCATGCTTTGAATTCTGTTTCATCGAATGGAGATTCCGACAGTTGAGCAAGCGCGAAACTGATTTCAGTAATGAAATTTACCGAGATATACAGTGGGCGTCAAAAGTATGGACTAATGGCTTTATTTTTTCCCCTTTCGGGAATAGCAAAAAATGGTTTGATAGGTCAAATTAAGAGCTAGGCAGTTGAAATTTTCAGAATAGGTTTGGGAGACAAATATCTCGGTTAAGTTCGTTATAGGGCTGGTGGTTTCGGAGTAACGAAAACAAAATTTTAATTTTTGGCACGCTGTTCTATGAACAAAGGAATTTCCTATTCTCGATTCAATTGCGATATCTTGGGAATCTCACAATAGGAACCCGCAATACATCCTCATTGTAACTCCCCAAAAATCTCTATACGAGGTCTGTGTTACCTGGGATAGTATTGATCATTCAATGAACGAGTACGCTAAAGCCACTGAAGTCAAATCCAACATGTTCATCCTCCGTTGGCATCATCATTAGTAAATTCTGAGAGAGATTTTCGAGCATGCAGCATGGTGCACTTCTTCTGATTTCTCTTCCAGCTCAGACAAAGCTCGAAAAAATTCTTATGAATGTTATGTTACTTTCATCGCAAATTACAGTCAATTTATATTGGAACTATTTCATGGCGGGCACATTTGTATATCAAATACCTTATACACTTGCGATTAATATCAGTAAACGGTAGTTATTAGTCAAGGTCTCGGAAATTATTATCATATTATACATCTAGACTAGTGCTACTGTAAAGTGAACCGCGTTATTCTGTTTGACATATTAGTGTTCAATACTATGCAGCATACTTTTGAATCTGAAGGTCGCGGCAGGTGAAATGAACAGTTATTCCGTGTATTCCTTTTAAATCGATCAGGATACCATTCTTATACAACCTTAAATGGGATACTGGTAGCGTAGGAAGTAGACGTTCTCGTTATAACATAACGCTTCTGAAAACAGTACTTGTTATCTTATCACGAATAAATGACCAACCTGCAATGATTGAACATAGAATATTGGATTCGTACAAACTTACACGCGGTGCATGGTTTTCACAACTCGAAATACCTAAAGGAAGTATCATCGAAATATCAAAGCAAGGTTGGATACGTATTTCGGACATATTGGTCAATCATAGGCAACCTGTAGCTAAGACATTTAACAAAACTGAGCTTCTTATCAGCCTTTGCGTAGGAGCGTTGTGAGTGATGTGACGTAAATGCTATATACGTGGGAAGGAACTGAGATAGGTATACTCTGGAAATCTCTCCCAGGAATGTATTTCTTCAAAAAGTTGACACTGTCAGGTACAATTAATATATGGATCTCAGGAAAAACACGATGCACCTCCTCACTGGTTTTCTCTCAGGCCAATGCGGCCTTAGGAAGCATATATGATGAAATTAGAGCTAGCAGAAACTGACGAGTGCAGATTCTGTTGGGAGGGGGCACTAATATGGGAGTGCCGAAGAAAACTCAATGAAGTAGGCAAGAACAATAGGGTCTCCTTGGTCTGGGTTCCTGGTCACGCGGGAATTGAAGGAAATGAGGAGGCCAATACACTTGCCAAGAAAGGAGCGCAAACCCCCTTTATTGGCCTGGAACCCTACTGTGGGGTTGGTAGATACACCTAAAATGAATTTCGGATGAAAGAAGAAACTGCAAGAGGTATTTTCTGGAGATCTCTTCCCGGAATGTATCACTGCAAGAAATTCCTCCGGAACTTTGATACTGTCAGATCCAAGAAATACTTGTACACGCTGCACATCCTCACTGGTTTTCTCACAGGACATTACAGTCTTAGGAAGCATATGATGAGATTAGGTCTAGCAGAAACTGACGAATGCAGATTCTGTTGGGAGGAGGATGAAACTCCTGATCACCTGATAACGGAATTCCTTGCCATCTCAAATCAACGCAAGGATTGCTTTGGGCAAGTAAACCGCAGGAGCGAAGACTAGCCTCCTTGAAACCATCTCAGATACTGGAGTTCAACAGAACTCCAGTATCTGAGATACTGGAAGGCGAGCTGTAGATGGTGATGACATCGACAGCTCTGACGGGGGCACAATAAACCTTAAGGTCGCAGTGCGACGTCACCCCCTACATCTACAACATTATACAATAATACGTGGGAAGATATGAAACTCAGTGTTCACCCCCATACGATATCTGCCCTGCAATAATCTCTATTCGATTTTCATATCGTAATAATGATTGGGGCATATGTGTTCATGACTGTAGATCCTACGGGGGTGAACGCTGGGTTCCATATCTTCCCACCTAGTTGGCGTTTACGAATTTAACAATAACTATGTCTACTATGTTTAAGTCAATAACTATGTACACTTCAATCCTGCAGCTAACGAATCCTACAATGTATAATTTTAAATTTCATTTCAAAACCCTCCACACATTAATTACACTTTAATATAATATGCCTTAAACTTTCTTTTTACGAAGAGCTTAATATTGACTGAACTTAAAATTAATAACGAATGTCAAAGTGACATCTCGAGTCACTGAGATCTGACAAGAGTCTATGTTCTAATAACTGGATCCGCGTATTCGCTATTTCGTACTGAAAAACAAATCAAATATTCTAAAACTTGATTGAGATGCTTCCTACTGGGTGCGATTACATAGATACACACTGACAGTAAAATTGTATATACAGGGTGATTCACGAAGACCGTTCGATAGAATATTTCAAAGAAAGACTCGAGATAAAGACTTGTTATTTTATAGTTAAGCTTTGTGAGAGATGAATTCTTGGAAAAAATTACCAACTGATACCAACAGTTTTTTCATTGATAGTCAGATCACCCATTGAATTCTGCATTGTTTTAATGTGTCACTCACATATTATTCTCAGAAAATTCGTATGAAATCTGAAAAAACCCTTTAAATTTTCTCAAATAGGGCTTCATTCCAATGTTAATAATTTGTAGATTTTTGCACGAAAATTCCTAATTTTTTGGCTTCTATCAGAAGACATATCAATGCTTCTCCTTCGTTAATTAAAAATTCAATTGAACATACAGGGTGCTACTATTTCAATGTCAAAGTCAGCATGACAAAAACCTCAAAACTCATTTTTTCAAATGAGAACCCATTTTTTTATTGGTCAGCTGGAATCTACGTTCAAAAGTATATAACTTGAGAACGGAAGGAATAGCGACTTGCAATTTTCAAGGTACGTCAAGCATCCGAATGCAACATTTGAGTTCATTGATAGGCATAATCGGCGAAACAGTTCTTCACTTATACCTCTCTGAAGTTTTGTTTTTATCTCCTCCTTAACCCAAAAAATATGGAACCAATCCAATTCAAACATTGTAATTAGTTGCAGAATGCCGTTGCGCTAATTTTAACGGAATTTCGTGAGGATCGTATCACTAGATAATTTTAAAAAATCATTGAAAATTTGCGGAAGACTTCAAAACCTATATTTACAGCCTTGTTGCAAATTTGAACACGATCGGATCTATATTTGGATAGCTGAGCAGCATTGAGTGAGTTCAGTAGCTGGATGGGTGACGTTGCCAAGATAACTTTCGAACGGAAAGAGATAGCGACTTGCAATTTTCAGGGAAGGTTGCGCATAATCTGCCGAACTATTTCAGAGTTATACCCATCTGGATCTGGAATGTTGTTTTCTCGATAAGTCAAAAAATATAGATCCGATCGAATTGAAACTTGGTAAGTAGTTGTATAATAATGACCCAAAGAAGTTTGTGGAATTTTGTGAGGATTTCATCTCAAAAAATTATAAAAAAATAACTTGCAATTTTTTTTCCTTGACATGGATAGATCATAAAATTCTGAATTCAGTAAGGCACGCCATTTAGGTCAATAATTAATTCTCGAGATATTAATTTTTTCAATTTTATTTCCCAATTTCAATTTAATCCATTAATCGTGAAAAGAAATATATTATCATTCAAAAAACCAATAAACATATCTAGCAATATCATTATAGAGAAGTGTTGATTTAACGATGAACAAATTATCAAAGCAAAATAGATTACCTACTACTATTTTAGTTATAGGTATCATGCCCATTAATTTCATTTCTTAGAAAATAATTGCTTTTATTATAGGAATTCCTAGTTAGAACCATAATATTTTAAATTCGATTGTCATGGTTATTTACTGGTTAAGAATTCAACGATGCCATCGATTTCTGTTGATGGATTTGATTATCTCATTCTGGGCGGAGAATAATTGATCGCTACCGAATGAGACGGTTGAGTTCGTTAATGGGCATAACCGGCTCAAAACATATAGATCCGATGCCGATCCAATTTAAACATGGTAATTAACCAATCAACCCCTTGAGGGGTTGATGGTCCCCTATAGGGCGCCTCCCCAGGTGGCGGATAGGGGAAAGCCTCCCAGATATGGGTGGTACCGAGGAAATCAAATACTCGGGGTGGACCAAAACCATCACAGTAGCGTCTGATTCAAAATGAGCGGCTACAACGGTGTCTGACCCAGATTGGGCGGCCGACAAACACACTCGCCAACACGCTCGGCAGGCGTGGCGTTTCATTTGCCAGAAACCTTTCAGGTAACATTTATGCTGAGATGTCGAATTTGAAGAAAATACCACAGGTGAGTAGTGTTGATGACACGGAATCTCACACTGATGGAAAATCAGTCTGCCTCAAATCGGATTCTGGGGGAGGCAAAAATTCGATTTGTCGGAATAAACCGCACAAGCCAAACAACGGCACAAAGATCTACATTGCAACATACAATATCAGGACTATGAGAGACCAAGAACACCTAATCAAGCTAGAAAGAGAACTCGACCACATAAAATGGGATATCCTAGGTCTATGTGAAACTCGACTACCAGGTGAGTCAACTACTGTTTTAAAATCAGGCCACTTACTCTACCAAAATAATGCTAACAACCACAATGGTCAAGGAGGCGTAGCATTCCTCATCAATAGGAGACTGAAACACTTGATAACCGAAATAAAATCGATTTCTGATAGAGTTATTTACATGGTACTCAGACTTAACAGGAGATACAGTGTACAGTTCATTCACGGATATGCACCAACCAGCCAGGCAGATGATGAGGAAATGGAAACCTTCCTTCATGACATATCCAAAGCCACGTGCTCACACAAGACCCACTACAAGATTATAAGTGGTGATTTCAATGCCAAAGTAGGACAAAAAAATTCAACTGACTCCGATTACATAGGAAACTTTGGTCTGGGTATAAGGAACCAAAGAGGAGATATGTTGGTTAACCATCTGCACAAAGAGAACTTGTATTGTCTAAACACCTTATTCAAGAAGCCCATACAGAGGAAGTGGACGTGGAGGAGCCCTGACGGCCGAACCAAAAATGAGATCGACTACATACTCTCTAATAACAGAAAAATTTGTTCCGACGTTTCAGTGCTAAACCGATTTGACACCAACAGCGATCATAGGTTGGTTAGAGCATGTCTTTGTTTTAAACTTAAAATAGAGAGAAACAAACTCATTCACAAAGGCAAACATCCTACAGCTGAAGAACTGAAACAGAGATCTAGTGAGTATCAAAGAGAACTAGAAAAGAAACTGAGACCGACCGGTACCCTTGAGAATCTGAGCATTGACCAACTCAACAACGAGATCGTCACTGCCATCTGCACAACGGTCAAGAAGATCTGCGCGAAACCAAGAAACTCAACGGACACTAGGTTGCGGCCAGAAACATTAAATCTCATGGAAAAAAGGAGAAAATGCCTAGAGACACGCGTGCCTATAAGGAATTGAATAAGATAATACATAAAGAAGTTAGAAAAGACATCAGAACACACAACACCAAAACCATCGAAAACGAAATAGAGGAAAATTCAAATATGAGGGTTTTAAGATCCAAACTATCCCAAGACAAGCATAGGATTACCAAAATGAACGACCAGCAGGGTAATCTGATATCAGATAGCAAAAGTATTGCCGAACACATCAGAACATTCTACGCAGCCCTGTACACCTCCGTCGAGTCTGCTCCAGCAGTTTCACGTGGTAATGTTCTCAATGTGGGATCCGAGGATATTCCAGAGATATCTAAACTGGAAATCAGGGCAGCCCTGAAGAAAATGAAGAACGGAAGAAGTCCCGGAGAAGATAGAGTCACATGTGAGATGATAAAAATGGCAGAAATAGCAATCGAAAGACCATTGCAAATTCTCCTGAATAAATGTCTGCACGAAGGAAATATACCGGATACGTGGAAAAACGCAGAAGTTATTCTGCTGTTCAAAAAAGGGAAGAGTGACAATATAGAAAACTATCGACCAATAAGCCTTCTGTCCCACTTGTACAAATTGCTTACAAAAATAATCACCAACAGGTTGACCAACAAATTCGACGACTACCAACCTGTGGAACAAGCGGGGTTTCGCCGGGGGTTCAGTACAATCGACCACCTACAGACTGTAAGAACACTAATAGAGAAGACAACCGAATACAATGTTCCCCTATATCTGGCATTTATCGATTTTCATAAGGCGTTCGACTCTATAGAGACGTGGGCAATCATACGGGCAATGAATGACGCGAGAATAGATTCTCGTTATACAAACTTACTTCATAATATATACGAAAATGCCACATTCCAGGTTAAAATAAACGAAGACTTGAAAACGGATAAGATCAAAATTGGTAGGGGAGTACGTCAGGGCGACACTATATCACCGAAGCTGTTCACGATGGCGCTGGAAAACATCTTTAAACCATTGGAGTGGGAAACTAAAGGCATAAATGTGAACGGATCCTACTTAAGCCATCTTCGTTTTGCCGATGACATCGTTTTGATAAGTAGCAACATGCAAGAATTAAGCGACATGTTGAAACAACTTAATGATTCTTCGAAAAGGGTCGGCTTGAAAATGAATATTTCAAAGACCAAAATCATCCACAACACCACAGAGCACTTATACATTGACGGCATTCAGCTGGAAAATGTAGAAGAATATATATATTTAGGACACTCAATAAGAATCGGCAAAGAAAATCAAACAGCCGAAATAAAAAGAAGAATTAGGCTAACTTGGATGGCTTTTGGAAAAATGAAATATATATTCAGAAACAACGACATACCCATCAACCTTAAACGCAAAGTTTTCGATGCCTGCATATTACCCGTAGCGACATATGGCCTGGAAACTATGGCAATAACAAAGAAAACCGCGAACCAACTGAGGGTGATGCAGAGAGCGATGGAACGAACTATGCTAAATGTTAGTCTCAGAGATCGAAAAACAAATGACGAAATCCGACAAAGAACCAGAGTCGTAGATATTATAGCCCGTATTGCAGAATTGAAGTGGCAGTGGGTAGGACACGTGGCTCGACAAGACAAATCGAGATGGACATATAAGGTAACACACTGGCGACCAAGAATGACAAAACGCAGTGTAGGTAGACCACAGAGAAGATGGCTTGATGATGTGAGACAGTATGCGGGAAATAAATGGTTTCAGATAGCTCAGGACAGAACAGCATGGAGGAACAGGAAAGAGGCCTACGTCCAGGAGTGGACAAGAGAGGGCTGACGAAGAAGAAGAAGAAGAATTAAGTTATAGATTGCTGACGTGCAAATTTCGTGAGGACCTTATCACTTGCGATGGATGAACGTCATGATTGTGACACCCATAATTACGTATTGGGCAGTAGTTTGGTACTCAAAAACAAGCTAGAATAGTACGAGGAAAACCCTCGACAAAGTACAAAGGCTGGCCCGTGTGTGTATCACTGGAGCTATGGGAACCTGCTCTACCAGGGCACTCGAGAATATAACAAATCTTATACTACTTCATCTAGTAATAGAGAAAATGGCACATGAAGCCATTCAGTTTTGGAGATCCGAGCATCATTGGGTGAGTTCAGTAGCTGGATGGATGACCGTTGTCACGATAACTTTCGAAGGAAAATATATAGCGACTTGCAATTTTTGGTGGTAGGATGCGCATCCGAATGCAATATTTGAGTTCGTTGTTGGGCATAATCGGCCAAACGATTTCGGAGTTATACCCATCTTGAATTTTGTTGTTATTTCCTCAATAACAATAAATCCGATACAATTAAGACTTGGTAATTACTTGTAGAATGCCGGCGCAGTAATTTTCGCGAGATATTGTATTGTAATTAAAAAATTTTATATATCAGAAACTATTAGTCGAAATCCGCTGAAATTTCGCACATACCTTAGAGCAATGATTTTACAATCGAGGACCGAATTTCAGCCCTTTTGACTTCGTATTAGATGTGAATAGACAATGGAACGTACGCGCGAAAGCTCCTGACTTCACGTCAGTTCGTTTCTCCATGTTTTCAATAAAATCCATTCAAAGCTGTTTGTAAGTCTAAAACAACAATGAAATTCTTCCGACAAACATCCTCTATTTGAAAATACGAAAAAAAACACAAATAAGATCCTTATATTTTATTATTCCTTCGCTCCATACAGAAATAGAAACAATGTGTTGTTACTATGAAGTCGCAACTGAAAAGCAGAACATAATGAAGTGATTATTCTCTTGTTGGTGCTATTGTTCCTGGGAACAGAGTGCTTATCAATTTGCCCAAATGTCTGTAATTTTGGAATTTTTAGCTGAAAATGGTCTTAAACGATTTGGTTCGACTCACAGTGATCAATAATACGTGGTCGAAATCGATTCTATCCGGCCGTCCGGCTGGCCGTTAACACGATATCTCTCGAACGAAAGGAGTTAGAGGATTGAAATTTGCAGGGTAGGTTTGGAGCGTAAATATCTCAGACGAATTCGTTTACGGGTGAAATCCAGCAGGCGGTTTCGAAGTTATGGCCATTTTTAGTAAAAACATCTTTTTATGAATATTTCCGAAATCGATCACACGATCTATCTGAAATTTAGCATAAAATTGTAGAATAATGACCTTCATATGCATGCGAAGTTTTGTATAATCGGGTGGCCGTAAAATGTCAAAAAAAAATTTTAAAATTTTCAAATTTTGTTTCTACAATAACTGTCGAACAGAATGAGCTAGGTAGTTGAAATTTTTAGAGTAGGTTTGGGAGATGAATATCTTGGTTAAGTTTGTTATTGGGCAGAATCGGACTGATAGTTTCGGAGTAACGAAAAAAAAAAATTTTTCTCTCTTCATCAAAAATTTCAAATTCTATTTTATTTAGCATCTGCGTTCTTACATGTCATCTCATTTTCCTATGAGATTTAAATGTCAAAATTATTTCTGGTTCGTTATTCTTGATATAAAATACACCCTCTGTTCTAGAAAACAAAGTATGATTGAATGCAAAATGACCAATCAAATAACCTCAGCTATCGTAGAATTATGCGGATGATATAATATTATACATTTAAGGTGATGACATAATGCACGTGGATAATCCATATGATGATGGAAATATATTCTTTGGTAAGATACATAATCAAATTGGGTTCAGAATATCTCCGGTAAAAACAAAACTGCAATAAATCTAAGTTTTAATGGATATAATATAATTTTCAGAGTAGATTTGAGAAATTAATATCCCGGATAAGTTCGTTATTGGGGAGAATCGGTCTGTTTGAATTTAATAACTTTCATGATGCAGTTCTATCGTAAGAATCCATTTATATCATTCCTAGAGACCAATAATTTCGGAGATATGATTTTTCAAAGTTTGAACAAGAGCACCAAAGCTCCTGTTCACAGAGCTTGAACCAATTTTTTATATTTTTCGATTTAGCACACATTATTCAAGATCTTCAAGGATGTCTCGAAATCCTCAAAGGATCAAAATCTCAGCGCAAAAGCTCCTGACTATACCTCAGTGATTTTTAATAACTTTGCATGGAATAATCTAAAGCGAAACTCTTTTGCGCCCAATTCGGGCATAATATCTGAAGTTATTCTCATTTTTCCCCTTTTGGGAACTTTAATTTCGAGCATATTCAAATCGGATTGCCTGAAGGTTTGCAAGTATTCAGAATTATTTCAGCAATAGCGTTCAAAGTATTTAGGTCGTCCGCGCCCAGCTCACGGTTCTCAATTACGAATTTATTAACCAACGATATTACATGGAAGATACTATTATTATTTATATCTGTTTATTGATCGAAACTGGGAGATGATAAGGGAGAAGGTGCCCGTATTCTATTTTGAGTTCACTGTGAACTGATTATGAACGCAACATCCTAATTACACTCCTATACGCAACACATTTTTTCGTCTGACATATGTTTCGAAAACAATGTTTCCATCTTCGGAGACGAAGCGTTACTAAAGCATTATATGAATTTCTACATGGGTTGATATTATATCCTCATTTATAAGATATCGTGGAGTTACTTGAGGTGTCAGTTTTTTCGTTTTAGTAGACAATAGAACATGCGCACAAAAGCTTCTAATTACGGTATCACAGCTCAATCTGCTCTGATGACCAATATTCAATATAGATGGTGTTTCATTAAAAATTGCAAATATTTTTGGCGCTCTAGTTCCTCGGAACTGAGTGATAATCAATTTGCCCAAATGTATGTAATTTTCGAATTTTTGGCTGAAAATGGTCTCAAACGATTTGGTCCGACTCACTGATCAAGAATCCGAGGTCGAAATCGATTCTGTCCGGCCGGTTGTAGGCACGATAACTCTCGAACGAAAGGAGTTAGAGGATTGAAATTTGTAAGGTGGGTTTGGAGCGTAAATATCTCGGACAAGTTCGTTAATGGACGAAATCCATCAAGCGGTTTCGGAGTTATGGCTGATTTTAGTAAAACACATTTTTTATGAATATTTCCGAAACTGATCACTCGATCTATCTGAAAATTAGCATCAAATTGTGGAATCATGACCTTTATACGCATGTGTAGTTTTGTATTGAGCAGGTTGCCGCAAAATGTCAAAAAAAAATTTTTTTTATTTTAAAAAAAATTTCCACAATAACTCTAGAACAGAATGAGCTAGGCAGTTGAAATTTTCAGAGTAGGTTAGGAGATGAATATCTCGGTTAAGTTTGTTATTGGGAGAAATAGGCCAGATGGTTTCAGAGTAACGAAAAAAAAACTTTTCTTAAGCAACAAATTTCAAATTCAATTTTTATTTGAGATGCACTTTCTTCACTAGCTCTTTTCGTTCTCAAGTTATCGTGGCGGACGGCCGGCCGGAAAGAATCAAATTTGACCTCGAATTCTTCATCAGGGAGTCGAACCCAATCGTTTGAGACCATTTTCGGCCAAAAATAAAAAATCACAGACATTTGGGCAAAATGATAAAGCGATGCTCCCCAGAAGATGCGCCCAAAAAAATACATCCATAATAGCAATTCCCAGTCTTAGATGTCCTAACATCGGTCTGTAGATTCAATAAAAAGCGAAACAACAAGTCTACTACATTTCAAATTGATTACACCTTGATTTATAAGTATCCTGTAAAAGTATCTCTAGCTTCACTTTCTCGGTAGACTAGACACTATAGAAGAAATCCACCCTTACAATATTCGAAACCATCACAGAAGCGGATGTTTAACGAAAAGTGAAACCTATGCCTCTTTGAGCCATTTGACCACTTCAGCGTATTCTGTGTCTTCCACAGAACAGTTTCTCATCAAGTGTGTACTCAAGGGAAAAACCTAGCACTTCAGTCCTCTTAGAATTCCATAATCATAAACGCTTATCTTGCTTATGGAAAAAAAATGGTATGATCTTGATTCGGAGAAGATAAACCTACAATCGATATTCACTGTAGGAGACTGCGCAAGGACCGAATATCAACTTAGAAAGAGATATCTTCAGATATTTGCTACATTAGTATGATTACAATTTTTTGTGAAATGGTATCTATATTTGGATAAGTTTCAAATACTTTTTAAAAAGTCTCATCATTGGTATTAGATTAGATCAGAGGTGGTTGTTTGGACAAGAGATAAACCGTTCAGGAATTCGACAAAACAGATCTTTTATGCGTATATATTTGTAAAATTAAATGAAGACAAAAGTATAATATAGGAACTCATTAACACCATGTTCAATTAGTTGTGTTTGGGTATTACCGTAATATCAATGTTCTGTTGTCGATTATGAATAATTAATTGCTATTTTGAGGTTGTAAGAGATACTTGTTAATATACTTCGATATCCCAAATTATTCCATGTGCATTATGCTTAGGGAGTGTATATATTGTGATTATGATCATACCATTTAAAGTGTGGAAAAATGGTTCGTCTACTTGATAATATGTTGACAGATAGAAGGTTTCGTGTTTCTGTTGATAATAAAAGTAGTAATTTCAAAAATTTGAATAATGGTCTGCCACAAGGTTCAGTTTTAGCACCTCTACTTTTCAATTTAAATCTGTGTGATATTCCTGCTACTTCCTCTGAGAAATTTATATACGCTGATAACATTGCCCTTGCATTTCGTCATTCTGATTTCCAAAGTATAGAAATAATCTATCTGCAGATTTAGAAATTCTAAAAAATTACCTATTTGAGTGGCGTATGTGTCCGAATCCAAATAAAATTGAGGTTTCTTGCTTCCATTTGAACAATTGAGTGTAGCTTTCTTGAGACATAATTTAAATCCTAAATACCTAGGAGTGAAACTAGATTCCTCTTTGAATTTTAAAGCTTATTTGGATGACTTGCGCCTGAAGTTGAAAACAAGGAATGATATTCTGCAGGAATTAGCTGGTACTTCTTGGGGTGCTGATGCAGCTGCTCTCCATACGGCTGCCATAGCCTTGGTTTTTCTGCCGCTGAATATTGTTGCCCCGTCTGGTTTAATAGTGTTCATGCGCAAAAAAATCAATTCACAGCTGAATTAATCTATGAGGATCATCACTGGAACTATTGGATCTACACCTATTCATCGGTTGCCAGTTGTTTCAAACATTGTCCCGCCCCACATTCGCAGGAGACTGCTGTTTCAAATTCTTGGAAAAAATTTCATTCTTTTCCGATTCTCTCCTATATTCCAGGCAATAAGATTCCCAGATTGAAGTCTCGTAATCCTGTACGGTCCAACTGTTTTCTCAATTCGAATAAAAGCGGCAAGGAAGTTTGGCGCTTTGGTTAATTTCTGATAGAGCTCCGGGGTTTGATCTTCCAAGGAGTATGTGGTATATTCTGAATAGTTTAAGAACGGGTCATGGTCATTACAACAGCATGCTTTTCAGATGGAACTCAGTTGAGAGCCCTAGTTGTGAATGCGGGGAACCAGAGGAGACCATAGATCATTTAGTTAATAATTGTCCCATATATGTATAGAGTCCAGTATGGCTTTAGGACTGTTCATAATGTTTCTGAATCTTTTTTAGAATGGGTAGCGAATTTATATTTTGGAATGGGTGGTAAATTTCAAATCTATTCAATAAACCATGGAATATGCTTTATGGAACCATGCTTTATTGTTAGATGGTAGAAGGTAATTCAAAACAATATATATACAGGGTGTCCGGGAAAATGTCGGAAATTTCTCTGATTCAGATAAAACATAACAAAATAAGATGAGAAGTTCCCATTATTTTTTTTCCTAACGACCCTCCCTACGGAGATACGGCCTCCTAAATGACGCCACTGGAAATCAATTTTACTGGAATAAATTTTGAACTACTTAATATAATTTAATGAAAATTTGATATGATAAACAGTAGTAAGGAGCTCTTAAAATACTACCCTTAAATTTAAATTAGCTTGTTTCGTTTTCCAGGGGTGGACTATATATTTTTAACACCCTGTATGATAAGGAGTTAAAAAAACAAATTTGGATACCTTGAACATTAAACTAAAGAAAAGGTACTCTTGTTCATTGTCGATAAAAGGAACCGTTTCCAAGATGTCCAAATTTGTTTTTCCAGGAAATGGAAAAGAATCGAAATCATTCGGGAGGTAGAAGAAACGAAATATGATTTTATCGCAATTTTCATGAGCCTACCCTAGTTTTGTCATGTTTGTATAACTAGGGTAGGGCAATGAAAATTCCGATAAGATCATATTTCGTTTCTTATTCTATCTGCCGAATGATTTCTATTATTTTCCATTTCCTGGAAAAACAAATTTGGATACCTTGAAAACGGTTCATTTTATCGACAATGAACAAGAGTACCTCTTCTTTAGCTTCATGTTCAAGGTATCCAAATTTGTTTTTTTTAACTCCTTATCGTACAGGGTGTTAAAAATGTAAGCTTTAAAATGTACAACCTAGTCCGCCCCTAGTAAACTAAACAAGCTAATTTAAATTTGAGGGCAGTATTTTAAGATCTCCATACTACTGTTTATCATATCAAATTTTCATTTAATTATATTAAGTAGTTCAAAATTTATTCCAGTAAAATTGATTTCCAGTGGCGTCATTTAGGAGGCCGTATCTCCTTAGGGAGGGCGGCTAGGAAAAAAAAATTATGGGAACTTGTCATCTTATTTTTTTATGTTTTATCTGAATCCGAGAGATTTCCTGGACATCCTGTATATATCATACTGAAATCAGTTGCGATATGGTAAGGATTTTTTACTGGGTATCGACGCCCCTCTGGGCAGAGTACTGCTCATATTTTGATACAACAGTGATCAAATATAAAGATTTTCAAACGTAATCCTCCCAAACCCTGCAATTATGTATGTATAGATAAATTTCAAGGTTGAATCCATCACAGATGGATAATTCACACCGCAAATTCCGAAGAGCAAACTAGCCTTTCTCCTGGAGGTAAAAAATGACTAGTCGTGAAATCGCAAAGCCAATCCAATCTTTTGTCACGCAAAATTCAATGAAATCGGTAATTTATTCTTCGGTAATGGCACATCTTCAATTCGCCAGCAGGTTCTTATTCGCAAATTATTATGATGGTATCAGACACATTTTGCTCGAAAGGTCAAAAGTAATGCATTCTATGTATTAGAAATATGATTGTATATTTTATAACATTTTACGTAACACAATCTGACTACCTACAAGAAAAAACTATTTATCGTGCTCATCGGATGGATAAACAGCAGCTCGCATAGTTTCGATGTTTAAAGATGCAAATGCATCAACGAAATATTAATACTATGTTAATAGTTCATTGAAATGCTACCTTTGCCATATAATGTAGTTAAGAACAAATATTAATTTCAAAGACTAGGTTATAATAGAGTTTCAGGACCACAGGGATTTGTGCCCTGAACTTCTAGAAAAAATTTAATATATAGGATTCAAACAGCAGTTTTATCACATGAGTTTAGCGATGATTATTTGTTTTGTATTGACGTTGACAATTTTTTGTGAATGTTGTATTGCTTGCCTTATATTAATTTCATATCCAATGAAGAATACCAATGCTATAAAATCGGAGAAAAATTATTAATTTCATTCAGATTCCCAATTTTTAAATCCGAATGGAATTTTGTTATATAATTATAAAAAAATTTTCAAGTGATGGACCTGAAGTATAAAATCCAAAAACATACGCCACTTGAACTATTCTTTTATATAACCAATAAAAATGATTCCAGCTCTTCAGATGTATTGGTATGTTCAGGTGATTAATCTTTCGATACCGATTTTCTGTGAATACATTTCAAAACCGATTATCATCAATCATAAGTAACTACTCATGAATGTCAATCATTAATGTTTGAAAAACAATGTGGTAACATACAAGAAAAGTCACCTGTTAGCATTTTAGGCACTTTCACAAATTGCATTAGATGAAATACCGATCTAATTTGATTAGATAATTAACTGGATTTGGAAATATATCACTCACAAATTGAACGAACGATTATAGAATCCTAGATGAAACGGATCTATATATATTCAATTCTAAATGAACGTATTACTTCATTCGGTTTTCTTTATGACATTTGGATGTCCCGATGAGGCTTCCCCAAAAAAAAATAGAATCAAGGAATTCCTGAAGTCTTCAAATAAATTCTGCGAATACTAAATTTATTTTTTTTTGTAAGTGATTACACATGCGTCAGTAGAAAACAAAAAATGAACTCACACTATGCCAAGCTTCATTTTAACACATAAGATGTTCCAAACAACGACGAAATTCAATAACTAGAAGCGGTCTCCAAGACCCACCGTCATATTTATAAATTCTGAGTTCGTTTTTCCCTTCACTTTATGGTAGACCAATCAGGTTCTGAATGTTGCTCTTGTATACGAGGCAGAACATTACTGGCGATAATCAAGAATGGATTGATCAAGTGTTCTGCTCGACGATTTAATTTTTTTGAAACGAAAATCTGAGGTATTTTTAGGCCTTCAGTGCAAATATTGATTTATGAGGTTTAGTATCTCGAAGACGAAGAATTTTTGCAAATAAAAAACGTACATTCTTCTTCGACTGCATTGTTCGAGTAGATACCTATTGTGTTGGTTCTCGTAAATTACTCTTACTGCAGGATACATCGAATTCTCAAGATGTATCAGGATTCAACAGACCATGCACGGCCATCTTTGGAACACCATATTTAATCTCTTTGCACGCATCTTCTGGGGAACAGCGAGCTATCATTTTGTCCAAATGTCTGTAATTTTCGAGTTTTTTGCCGAAAATGGTTTCAAATGGAAAGAAATAGGGGCTTGCAATTTTCAGGGTATGTGGCACACCTGAATGCGAAGTTTGTTAATGGGCATAATCGGCCCAACTCTTTCCGAGTA
This sequence comes from Halyzia sedecimguttata, assembly GCA_937662695.2. Taxonomy (NCBI): domain Eukaryota; kingdom Metazoa; phylum Arthropoda; class Insecta; order Coleoptera; family Coccinellidae; genus Halyzia; species Halyzia sedecimguttata. The sequence goes on along the minus strand of OW569413.2, from coordinate 97,201,829 downwards.
GGTACTAATTTTGTTTTCAAACAATACAGATTCGACCGCATTGAAACTTGGTAATTAGTTGTAGAATACCAACACGAAGACGTATGTGAAATTTCGTGACTATCGTATCAATAGATAATTTTAAAAAAATTATTAAAAAATATTATGTATCTCACGATATCTTTTGAACGAAAAGAGATAGCGACTTGCAATTTTTAGGGTAGGTTGCGCATCCGAATGCTATATTTAATTTCGTTAATAGGCATAAACGGTTTTGGATCTATATACCCATCTGAAATGTTGTTGTTATTTCCTTAATTAGTCAATAAATATAAATCCGATCCAATTCAAACATGTTAATTAGTTGTAGAATGCCAACGCGCAAATTTTTGCGAAATTTCGTGAGGATCGTATCACTATGAATTTAAAAATTGGTTCAAGCACTGACGTGAAGTCAGGAGCATTTGCAAGTATGTTTTATTTTCTAGGGGTACGGTTCTCACAAAATTTTACACACGTCTTTATGTCGATATTCCACAACTAGTTACCAAGCTCCAATTCAAACATACACGCAAAAATGAAAGAGGACAAAAGACAAGAGGAGAAAAACGAACAAATTAAAAATAATACATAACCTTCCAAAAGTCCCTTATCACAAATATACTCCTCTGTAGCCGCATGGATATTGAAGAAGAATCACGTCCGCTGGTTTTCAAAGATATTCACTCTTGTTCTTAGAAATCCTTCAATATTTGGTTTCAAAAAGGAAAATATCATAGCTCATAAGGCCAGGAGGATCTCTTTCAAAATCAGATCTGGCCAATCCAAACGATGATTATTCAGAACTTCAGATGTTCGAAGACCGGTACAGGACCCTAATGTAGGGCTATCATCTCTCATAGATTCTATTGTGTTATGAAAAAGTCGGCCCGAAAATTTATGTTATAATTTAATATGTCATCCTGACATTCATGGTTTTAAAGGTTAACGCAAAATTTCAGCGATGTCGGACAACTGCTTCATATTATAATTTTTTTTCAATGATTTTTTTTTGAAATTTTCTAGTAATACGATCTCCTCGAAATTTTGTGAAAATTTTTGCGTTGGCATTCTAGAACTTATGACCATGTTTGAATTGAATCGGCGTCGTATTTTTTGGGTTATTGAAGAAATAATAACCAAATTTCAGATTGATATAACCCCAAAAACATTTGGACGATTATGCTAATTAATGAACTCAAATGTCGCATTCAGATGCGCGTAGATTGCGCTGAAAACTTGCTAGTCGCTATTGCTTTCCGTTCTCAAGGTATCGTGAGATACATAATACTTTTTCCTAATTTTTTAAAACTTTTGTAGTGGTACGGTCAACAAAGTTTTACACACGTCTTCATGTCGATATTCTACAACTAGTTAGCAAGCTTCAATTCGATAGAGTCTATATTTTTTTGTAGTAAATAATATTCCAGATGGGCAAGGGCGTAGCCAGGGGGGAGGGGGGGATGGGGTTCAAACTCCCCCCGAAATGTTATTTTTCTCTTAAAACAAGACATTTGCTGCAGAAAGTGACCCTTACAAGTCGCTATCTCTTTCCGTTCTCAGGTTATCGTGACATAAAAAATATTTTTTAACAATTTTTTTTTTATTTTCTAGTAATGCCATTCTCACAAAATTTCACAAACGTGGTTAGGTTTATATTCTACAACTATTCACGAAGTTTCGTCGATCAGTCGATCGATCTAAAATTCTGTAGCAGGTACTCGATAGTAAAATGGTGGCTTCAAGGTATGTGCGTAACCTGAGCGGATTCTGACGGATAGTTTCTGCAAATAAAATTTTAGAACAACAAATGTGTTTTATTTTTTTCTAATGATACGATATTCACAGAATAAACCAGAAAATATACTTCAAAAATCAATATTGCATTTTTATTTTGAGCAAAATACAAAATATCATGGCTTATATACAAATTGGAAAGAATTGTCTTTAATCAGAATATTCTGAAAAATTGATAAAATTGATGTGTTGATTCTCATCTAAGGCTTATTGCATTGTAGGCATATACGCGGCCATACGCGGATATATCATATTAATATTCATAATTTAAATGTTTGTAAAACTACATCAGTCTCAACTTGTTTTTATTATAATAAATATAATAATAATATTTAAGCCAGATATACTCCTGCTGGCAGGGCCGGTGCTAATAAATTTGGCGCCTGAAGCAATATGAATCTTCAGGCGCCCCTACCTATGAAATTTGAAAAGTCGGCCGGCGAACTGGATCAAAATGCCGCCCCCAGAATGTTGGCGCCTGAAACAGTTGCTTCACTGTTTACCATCAGCGCCGGCCCTGCTTGCTGGGCAAATAACTCAAGGAATTGTTTGTCGTCGAGTTTTCCTCCCCCGCTGAAAATAATGTGGCGATGAAAGAAGAACAGAAGAGGGAAAAATACAAGGATTTAATTTTCGAACTGGGGATCCTGTATCCAAGGCATAAGATTAGGATAGTCGTACTAATCATAGGATGCCTAGGTGGGATGAGAGCGAACTACGTGACCGAATTGAAGATTATTCCGGCCTGCGAATCTCTGGCCGAGGATTTAGCGCACATAAAGCAGAAAGCGGTGTTGCTCGGATCACTTCGAGTCATCAGTTTCCATCAACTGTGAAGGCCGCTTGCAGCTCATCATCTCTTTTGTTAAGGGACACTGTAAGGGCAGGACGAAGAACTACTCCAAGGAACGTGCGAGAGGTTTTTTAGTGAGTAACCAATCAACATCTGCAGTCTCACACTCCTGAGAAAAGCGGACCCTCTCAGGGCGGGCCTATGAAAGGTTTTTCCTATCCAGTGGGAAAAAAAATATTTTAGTGCTCAAAGTTAAGTGAAACAAGTAATTCTTGAATGAACAAAAACACATCAGATGTATATGGCGACTAACTATTATTTTCATATCGGTCCAGGGACGTCATTTGGGGTATAAGATATATATCCCCCCCGGAAGATCCAAAGTTCAAACTTTTACTTAGAGCTGGGTATTTCCAACTAGGCGACTAAATTTTGTTTTGTTTGTCTTCCTTACCTCCCCTTCCCCAGGGCTGATGTCTGGCTACGCCACTGGTACATGGACGACTCCTGAAAATATAATTTATAGAGAAGTTACTGGAACGTAAAGTTGTGAAGTGATTCCCTGCAACTGGTTTTCCAAGAATCAATCAAAATATTGCCACAAGGATAAACATTTTTTTCGACATAAATAATGGATTCTGAGAAAGTCTGACTTCGTTAATTGAAATTATGCATTTTCATTTTTTTTTCAAGATATCTATTATCGTACCTGAAGATGAAGAACTATTATTAATTTATTTTAAAACTTGTTTCCGGCGGGTGTCATATCAGGATATGAATGTGTAATGTGTATAAATAGTATACATAGGTACATCATTTTATCAAACCGTCATATGTATTTATGAGTGATATACCTATCTTCATTGTATTTGTTACCATTCAGGCTTGAACTATATCATTTCAATTTCAATTTCGGAAGAAGTAAGACCAATTTCTGAAAAGGTAAAACCAATTCGGTAAAAAGTAAATTTAATTTCGGAAAACGTAAATCCAATTTAGGACAAAATACACAAATGTCTCATTCGGATGTTCAACCTACCCTGAAATTGCAAGTAGCTTATTCCTTCCGTTCTCAAGTTATCGTGAGATACATAAAATTTTGTCATCATTATTTTATAAATTTCTAGTGATACGATACTCACAAAATATCATATACGCCTTTATGTTACTAGTTACAAAGTTTCAATTCGATTGGATCTATATTAATTTAAGATATCGAGAAAATAATATTTCAATAACTCCCGAAACCGTTAGGCCGATTATACCCAACAAAAAACTCAACTGTCTCATTCGAATGTGCAACCTACCCTGAAAATTGCAAGTCGCAATCCATTTCAGTTCGAAAGTTATCGTGGCAACAGTCATCACCTATCCAGATACTGAACTCACCCAAGAATGCTCAGATCTCCAATAATATCGATCCGATTGTGTTCAAATTTGGAACTAGGCTGATGTAAAGTCAGGTTTTGAAGCTCTCGCAAAATTTCATCGATGTCGGACGAATAGTTTCTGATAAATAGAATTTTTGTCAATGTACACAAATAAACAAAATATATACAAACTCAAATGTCGCATTCGGATGCGCAACGTACCCTGTGAATTGAATTGCAAGTCGCTATCTATTTTCGTTCTCAAGTTTCCACACCGAGTTTCGTCATTTTTAGTTAATGAATATTTCCGAAATGAATCACTTGATCTATCTGAAATTTAGCATCAAATGTAGAATAATGACCTTTGTAGGCATGCAAAGTTTTGTATTGATCGAATAGCTACAATTAAAGTGGAAAAAAAATTCAAAAATTTGAAAATTTTGTTTTCACAATAACTCGAAAAATACTGAACTGATTTTAAAACTCAGTAGCTAAATGGAAAAGAGCCACACAAACACTTGAGAAATTTTGTGAGGATCGCATGACTTAAAATTAAAAAATGTTCAACTATTTTGCGGAATATTTTGCTCGAAATTCCGAAACCACATATCGGATTGCGTCTAAATTTGGCACTTCGGTGACCAATAATGACCTCGTGGAGCGTGCAAAATTTCATTGAAAACAGACCATTAGGAACCTCAAAAAAATGCAACCATTTAATTAGAACTGGGCAAATTATTTCAATTGTTTTCCACGTGAATCATAGATATGTTTAATTCTGAATTCTATTCCTACATGTAAGGTACGTGTTTTATCTGATTATTACGATCGCTAGCATATGCAGAAGGGCAACTAATTTAAATATATGGACGTGTAAGTATACCGTGGCAATTGAATAAGTGGTCAGCCACATCATTCAGATGATGTGTGCAATTATATTGAGAAGTTTTTCAAAATTTGTCTGAAAGTTGAGTGACTTTGGAGGAACTGGAAGTGTGCAAGCCAGTTTCGAGTAAATAGAGTAGTGACCGAGGTGTAGTGTTCATAACATGGTCCATTTTGGGTCAAATTGGCTGTAACTTTCGGGCATTTTTCGTTATGCGCATGAGCAGTGATTTGACTGTTGGAGTAGGGGATGCAATTCCTCCTTAGAATACCCTTGTGAGGGTCTGCGCATGCGTGTATTGAAGATGCGATTTTCAGAATCACTGGTGTTGGAGAATCGTAGTTTTGTGCGAGCCACGAGTGTATTACTCATGCGCAGAGGAGAAGTGACTGTTTTTGGGTTGTATGAGTTATGTTGGGAGTGGTTTACGTCTACCGGTAATGGGTCTGGTGCCGATATTGAGAGGTTTTAAAAGAAAATTCATGGCAATTCTGTGCACGGACAAGTTCAGGGGAAATAGCTTTGTTTCCGTGGCCCTGGGGCCAACTTTGAAGTTCACCACTTACTACTTAGTTATCTGTGAAGTTCACTATGCACTACTGGCTGTTTATGGTGTATCTATATTAAATTGCATTTGGTTTTGAAGAATAGACGCAAGACATTGTGCTCCTAACAGGGGTCCCCTAACTGCAAACTTTTTTTTATTTCGACCTAAGGTAAAACTAACAGGCGTAGACGAGACTGTATATAGTAATGGACAAAATTGCCGAAAAAAAATAAAAATGCACTGACGTGAAGTCAGTACTCCTCAGCGCGCTTGTTCACGTTGACAAATTTCAATTGAATTATGAGTGCTTCAAGCTTAGTGTATACTACAGTGACTATATTCTATATGACTATACAGTATGGTGCAATTGAAAGGAATAAATTCGTTATATCGTAAACCGGCGACTTTAAGGAAAAATCCCGAAACCCGTCGATTTTTATTCTTAAACAGGCTATTCGTAAGGAAACCATTTTATTTTTGACGTCATATTAAATAAAAATAATAAAATTTTATTAATTGTTTAAAAAAATAAAAGGAACAATTTTTGTACATTATTGATATGGCTGAATAGGTATTTAAAAGACCTTTCAAATAATGTATTACAACACCCACCTTTCCATCTGAAAATTTTAGCGATGACGTCATCACGCTCACATAGATGACGTCAAAAATAAAAAGGTATCCTTATGAATAGCCCGTTTAAGGATAAAAATCGACGGGTTTCAGGATTTTTCCTTAAAGTCGCCGATTTACGAAATAACGAATTAATTCCTTTCATTTGCACCATACTGTATGTATAAGAATATATGACTATATATATATATATATATATATATATATATATATATATATATATATATATATATATATATATATATATATATATAAGAATATAGTCACTGTAGTGTATACCATTCACTGTCGATTCAATCTTGTCTATGATTCAATCTACTGGATTTGTTTTCTATGGCCCAAATAATTCTTTGTAATTTTTTATAGTTTCAATTTTTGTCATGCAAACTCGATTTTTTTTATTGAAATATCATAATAATCACCCAAATAAGAGAAAGGCAGATCTTATTAAACAGGATTTTATTTCAATCAGAATAGGATAACTTAAAATCAAAAAAGAAACCCCAGCTAAGATCAAAAACATTTCCAAAAACAAACATTTTTATCCTAATATCACCCTTTATCTTAGCAACAGTCATAACACTTAGAAAATTGCAGATTTATAGATCAAATACAAACAACACCTAGAACTGTAGCAGGTATACATTGTATTTGTTGCAGTTGCAAAAACTTATTGAAAAAATTGAAATTGTAAGACTAAAACTACCTACAAAAAACAAGGGTATCAACAGATGTGGTAAAATGTAACTCTGAGAATAGTGAGTATTTCAAAATTTAAATTCGTTCTATATTTCAACAGTTTGAGGGATTTATTCGATAAGAAAAATTAGTGATTGAAATGATGTTTCATTCAAATTAACCTTTAATTAATCCAAAAACAATTCAGAACTTCAAATAGTCAATTCCTCATATTCCATACAATTAAATTCAATGGTCAGTACTACAGGATTTATTTGGAAGTATGTTCCAAAACTCACTATTTAATTTTTTAATCTTTTTTGGATTGAAAACCTTCATCTCCTAATTTCTTACTTAAGAATCATATAGTCGAAATATTTACTTGAATAAACATATTTCATCACTCAAAATTCTTTAGTGTCGTTTCTATTTTATGAACAATCTAATAAAACTTAGCATTAAAAATTTCATTGGTTTTACAAAAATATCAAAACGTACTTCTAATCTAAAAAACAATACATAATAGAGGCTATGAAAAGCCATTCTCAAAACGGGAACATTTGCCTAAAACAATTCAGAAAACTTTTTGCCTGTTCCAAAAGCAGTAATCATAAATTAATTTTAAAGTTATTCTTTAAAAACTAATATGACTGTTTAGGGTCGAATTTTTTTTACAGATACCCTGTTCCATATTTCATCCGATTATATCAGTTTCTTCATTAATAAATTTTTCTCATCAGGAATATTCCACAAGCAATATATTCTGATACTTGAATATACTTAGATAAATATCAAAAAATGACTTTGGCTCGAGAGCCAGAGCGCTGCACCAAAAAGCAAACATTAAGTTAATAAAGCTTACAGCCCAATCATTTGTATGAAACTGACAAAAAGGGGTTTAAGAAACCATTACTTATAGCTATCAACAGATATTGATTGAAATGATTCAAGAAAATCCTACTAATCAGTACAATACAAACTTCTTAAATAATGACATAGGTTTTCACAAACTATTCATTGTTTTGAATACTTTTATTTACTGCAACTGCATTCAAATGAAGCTTTAATTTCTTCTGTATATTTTTATATATACAATGACTGAGCCGTCAAATAGGAGTATAACTTGTATGAATGCAAGAATATGTTTCACAATCAAAGTCAACAATCAGCACACTGTATTTGGTTACTTTGTATTCAAGCTGTAAATTGTATTAATTGGCAATAAGAATTCCCAACTTCTAAATACATACATTCACATATAATTTATTTTTTCGAACTTTTGAATTTTATGTTTAAGTTTTTATTACATCATGCTCAAGAAAGAAGATGTATATTGAAAAAAATCTCTACTTCTAAAGTTCTCCTGTAGGTGGTATATTAAAAATAATATTTCAAAAAACAATATAAACATATCTTGCAAGCACCTATAAAACGTACTCTGGTCTCTTCAGGTCAGAACTACAAGGACATTCATTGAAATTTGTTTCTCCAGAGCTGAAAATGAAATTAAACAATATAAATCAGAAATATCGGTAAATCAGAAGATGTTGAAACACATTAAATCTATTAGAGACAGTAAGTGCCTAAATAAAAAAAAAATAATTAAAGTGTAAAGAAATATTCAAACAACTTGTTGAAAACAAGCAGTTTTTAAGCCATGCAGTAGGAGGTTGGAAGATAGCGAAGTTTATGGAGACATTAAGGCTGGGCTGGTAAACAGTGAAGGTTAAACTGTTTGTGAGGTCTACATGGCCTTATCTAGTCTAGTCAACAAGTGCTTTTTAGGGAAAAACTTTTGCGTATTCTCCGAAAATTATTATTGAGGTGTCATTCGATTCGGAATGGCATGTAGATAGTTTTTGAGAAAATGCTAAGGCCGCTCGCAAAAATTGCAATAGTTATAAACAATTGAGTGAAAAACAAAATAGGGGGTATGGTAATTCGCCAATATCTCAAAAGCAATTTGGGATAAATCAAATTTGAAAAATGATTCTAAAAGAAGAGGAAATTTCCTAAAAAAAAGTTCCGATTCCCGGAACAGCAGGACCGATATTTATAATTTTCCCAGAGGGTTGAAAATACGCCCGAAAACGGGTACTCCGGCTTGCTCAAGACTCGCTTCCTTCGGACCTTTAATGAATAAATATTATTTAAACTTATTAAATATAAAAATAAAAAATTGAACAAATTGAGATCAATGAACAATAATCCGTTGTCCAAAAATATTTATCGTGATTTTCCAATTAGTTATCCATTAGTTAATTAACAATTTTTTGTAGCACGAACATTAACATTGCAAGTGCAAGTGCGATCATTGTTAAACTATTAAAAGTTTTTTTCCTTTCAGGAAGCTATGTTTCAAAGGTTTTCAAACGGGAATAGATTCCCGTTGGAAAAATAAAAAAAATGTTAATTTTCGTTTTGTTATTAACAATTCACTTAAGTGAAAAATTATAAAGCTTCATTGAACATTGAACAAAACTTTTTTTTTATAATATTACTATTGTTTCGTTTTCTTATGATCAGAAGCTACTTAATAATGATTTTTCATAATTTTTATCTCCTATTGTTTAAAACATTTTTATGAACAAATGCGTTGTTTATGAGATAATTCAAAGTTTATTCTTGATAACATAATCGTTGATGATAATGATGATTTAAAAAATAACGTTTCTTAAAAAAATTGTTTCATTGTTTAGAAACGCATTTATTAAATAATAATTTTTTTTTACCACTTCTTAAGAAAATTAAGGAACCATTTTTTTTTAAATCATTATTTATCGTTCTCTTTGATACTAAAAAAAAATGTAATTTTTAAGTATTTCAATTTCCATTGTTTATTTAATAAACAATTTGTTATAAACAAATGAATTATCTCTTTGTATTTTTTGTCTTTTTCTTTTTGAAATAACAAAAACAACCATGTATTATTTAGAAAAAAAATTATTGATGAAAGTTCAATAAAAAATATAAATAAATTTCAAAAAAATACATGGTTTTATGTTTTTTTAAATCGAAAAAGAAAAAAAATACAAAGAGATAATTAATTTGTTTATAGCAATTGTTTACCAAATAAACAATGAAAATTTAAATAATAATCGAATTTTTTTTTAGTATCAAAGTCAAAGATAAATAACGATTTAAAAATAATGGTTCCTTAATTTTCGTAACAAGTGGTAAAAAAATTGTTATTTAACAAATGCGTTTTCAAGTAATAACATTTTTTTTCTAAGAATGGTTTTTTTAAATCATAATTATCATCAAGGAAGTTTTAAAAAAAATTAATTATCTCATAAGGAACGCATTTGATTATAACAATTTTTTAAAACAATAGGAGATAAAAATTATTCAAAATCCTTATAAATCTTGTAATATCTAGTAATATTATAAAAAAAAATTAATTTTTTTCTATGTTTAATGAATCTTTATAATTTTTCAATCAAGTAAATTGTTAATAACAAAACGAAAATCAACAATATTTTTATTTTTCCAACGGGAATCTATTCTATGACCTACTAGCTGCAAAAATGGAAAAAATTCTCAGATTAATAGTTTAACATCGCACTTGCAATGTTAATGTTCGTGCTAGAAAAAATTGTTAATTAACTAATGGATAACTAATTGAAAAGTCGCGATAAAAATGTTTGGACTACGGATTATTCTGCATTGATCTATCCTGCAGGCGCCTGTATTTTTTCAATTTTTTATTTTCAGAACTAGTAAGTTTAAACAATATTTATTCTTTAAAGGTCCGAAAGGGGCGGCGAGGCTTGCGCTAGCCTGAGAACCCGTTTTCGGGCGTATTTTCAAGCCTCTTGGAAAATTATAAACATTGGTCCTATAGTTCCGGGAGTCGGAGCTCTTATTTAATCTTTTTTCAAATTTGAATAATCCCATATTGTTTTTGAGATATTGGCGAATTACCATACCCCCTTTTTTGTTTTTCACTTAATTGTTTGTAACTATTGCAATTTTTGCAAGCGGCCTCAGCATTTTCCCAAAAACTATATACATGCCATTTCGAATGTAATGACACCTCAATCATAATTTTCAGAGAATACGCAAAAATTTTGACTAGACTAGATAAGGCCATCTAGACCTCGCGAACAGTTTGACCTGAAGATTTTGACTAGACTAATCTAGTCTAAGTAATGAGGGACCAGAGAGACATTTAATATGGGTGTTATTTAGAACCTCCTTGGTGGCTCCGAACAGTTACAAGGTTTGTCTCTCCCAGTGAATAAGCACTCTGTATAATGAGTTCAGCAGGATAAGAAAGAAAAACCAACCTTAATCTTTAGCAACAGATGTATCCATTGGACTAGCAGGCTGGAGTGCAGGAATAGCAGGCTTGATGAACCTTTCGGAAGGTCTCCGATGGGCAGTTGCTGGAGAACTGCCAGTACTACCGTGATGCATGGAAGCAGGCAACAATTGACCACACGTATGACATCTTAAAGAACCCCCAACTATCAGTGAATCGCGTGGTGATGGTGCTTGCATTGAAGATCCTCCTGAGAATAATTATTATAGATTCAGAAATGATCTTTCGGTTAATTTAATAGAGAAATGGTTATCGAACTTAAGCGTAATTCTATATTATACCCGGTGGCCCACCACAGACGCGAAGTTCATTTTGAGGGAGTAAATGAAGATATTTTGAGAATATTTTTTTGTGATGTGTGTAGGGTGTTCGAAAGCACAATTTAAAATTATTTTCATATATACAGGGTGTTCGAAAACAAAGATATAGACCAAAGTTACATTTTTTAAATGTAACACCCTGTATCTGACCTAAAAAATGAAATGGCAAGCTCAAATTATGATGAGTTTCTTCAGATCACTTTATACCTTAGAAGCACCATTTACGAGAAAATGACGAAAAATTTAAAATATTGAGTCTTTTTAAATAGCAATTAATGAAGAAAACAGTTACGCCAGCAATTAAGACAGTATTTTTTCGAGTAGACATATTGGCTACTCCTATACGAAAAAAAAAATTCTGGAATGTAGGTACAGAGTGATCATAATTAATGGTCGAAAATTGCTGAGAAACTATCAGGTTTAGGTGTAGAAAAACCTGATGAAGATAGTTTCGAAATTAATTTTTACGTTCAACAAGATACAGAAATACCGGGTGTGCCATTTGAAATAAGAATGTTTTTGACCATTATTTGAAAATTAATTATCATCACTCTGTATATCCCAGGGTTAATTTTTTTTCTGTATAGGAGTAGCCAATGTGTAACTGGTTTCTTCATTAATTGCTATTTAAAAAAATTCCATATTTTCAATTTTTCTTAATTTTCTCGTAAATGGTGCTTCTAAGGTATAAAGTGATCTGAAGAAACTCATCATAATTTGAGCTTGCCATTCTATTTTTTAGGTCAAATACAGGGTGTTACATTTAAAAAAATTAAACTTTGGTCTATATCTTTGTTTTTGAACACCCTGTATATATGAAAATAATTTTAAATTGAGCTTTTGAACACCCTACAAACATCACAATAAAATATTTTCAAAATATCTTCATTTACTCCCTCAAAACGAACTCCGAATACGTTTTGGAAAAACTCATATAATAAGTTATTAATATTGTAGTATGAAATTCTAAATATCTGAAAGCATGCGTAAAATAAAGCTGAAAATATCTGGACAAATTTGACAAATTGAGATTAGGTTTGAAAGACTAGTTAAATTTTTTTTTAAATAACCTCAATATTTTTTTCTCTATGAATTGTACCCGTGTCAGCTTTGTCGTCAGCGGTAAAATAGGGCAAGTGTGAGTTTGAGATTGGAATGATCTACTATAAAACTAAACATCTCTAATTAGGAAAATATTCCACAGTTCATTGGCAGTTTACTTATTACCTTTGAAGAATTAACATTAAGTTGCTTTTTGGTTTATAATACAGGGTGAGTCTTCAAGTTGTACATTCATTTTAACCTTACTTTCATCAAATAAAACACTTTTTTCATTTACAATTTGTCCGAATTCAAAACGTAGGTCTACGACTCCGCCATATGTTGAATTTACATACATCAGCAAATTATAATTAGAGCATTCTATGAAATCATAAAATAATGATTAATTATTGGAATTTGGAAAAATCATATCTCCGAAAGTATTGGTAAGTTAGAGTTGAGAATGGTATCAATGGATTCTTATAATGAAACTGCATCTTAAAACAAATTGAATTTGAAATTTGTATTGTAAAAAAAAATGTTTTTTTTTTCGTTACTCCGAAACCACTATGCCGATATTGCTCAGTAACGAACTTAACCGAGATATTTATCTCCCAAACCTACTCTGAAAGTTTTAACTATCTAGCTCATTGATTTTGACCACGGATTCTAGTTCAGTGAGTCGAACCAAAACGTTTTAGACCATTTTCAGCCAAAAATTCGAAATTTACAGACATTTGAGCAAATTGATAAGCTCTCTGTTCCGAAAAACAAGAGCGCCAAAAAGTGTTTCATTTGATGTGCCGAATCTTTGGTTCAAATTAATGTGCACCCCAAAGACTCACCCTGTATATAATTCGTTCTTAATTCATTTTGTTCTATGATGGATTATTTGTACTGGAACTAACACAAAATGTTATCACACTTACCCGTTTTACCTTGTGATCTCAACTCTCATTTAAAACAATTTCATTTTATTTGCCGTTTCATCATTGCCATAAATATACTCATTTTATCGCCTTGTGCAAGTCAATTTTAATAATCATATCAATACTACCTGGACTTGAGGGTTGGCACAGGTTAGATGGGTTAAACGGCACAGGTGACAGAGTATGATATTGCATACCTACAACCTGCTCGTTTAAGTGCTTCTCTTCTTCCATCTCGAGGGAGCTTTCACTCTCGGACAAATGTCTACACAGCGCTTCTCTTCTCTCAACTTCCATCTGAAGTTTACGATGCAATCTGAGATTCTCTTCTTTGATGTTGCGTTCATCTTGAGCATAACGCTGCATCTTCTGAGTATGCTCTTGCTGACTGTTAGTCAGAGTTTGACGTAACCTAGAATTACACAAATAGTATCAAATGGGTACTAAAATGTTACTCAATTTTTGGGTTTCAGCATAATCAAATGATTTCAACAATCCATATTTATGTTCTCAAGAAGTATGAACAATCGCATGATCTCTTGAAATGTAAATACATATACTCCATTCTCTTTTATAAAGTCTCCCGGTTGGCCATGAAATTTTGACACATTTCACCATATATATTTAGTACCATGTTACCATCTACAGCTTGCCTTCCAGTTCCAGAGTTCTGATGAACTCCAGTATCTGGGATGGCTTCAAGGAGGCTACGTCTTTGCTCCTGTAGATTTCTTGCCCAAAGCATTCCTTGCGTCGCCATCTCAAACCAATGCAAGGAATGCTTTGGGCAAGAAATCTGCAGGAGCTGACGTAACCTCCTTGAAGCCATCCCAGATACTGGAGTTCATCAGAACTCTGGAACTGGAAGACGAGCTGTAGATGGTAATGACATCGACTGCTCTGAAGGGGGGGCACAATAGACCTTAAGGTCGCAGTGCAACGTGACCCCCTACAACAATATACAATATACCATATATATTTTGGAATTGTTAGGTTATGCTCATTTTCCTGTCAGATAACTACGCAATGTTGTCCTCTCTAAAATTATTAGTTATTAATTAAAAATATTAAATTTGAGAAGATTATGTGAATTCAACAATTCCAAAGACCTGGCGAATGTTGAAGAAAATTTTTCCTCTGTTGATACTATGGAAATATTTCACGTATATAAACTGGTTGGAAGATTCAGTAATGCTATTTTCTTGTACGAAAATCAAGAATCAAGTTTAGAAATTTTAATGAAGAATAATGGATAGAGTAGTCCGTTACTTTGTGATAGTTCATTTAAAAAAAGAATAGAAGTATCTGAATAACCCGGCAAACCTATGGAATTTCCCACTTTTCGAAATTCTCAAGAAATAAGCCTACAGAAGACATTTAAATACCTTGTTGCACAGCTTGAAATACGCCAGTTTCAAAATGTAGTAGTACTACTACAAAACCCGAGTCACTGTAAAACCTTAATAAAATATAGTGATAGGATAGGAAACTAAGTAATTTGATTTGAGAGTTCAACATGTCCTAAGACAGAAGGAAGTTTTCTTATTGCAGATTTCAGTTCTGTGTTCTGATACTTTGTCTCTGCTTCTTCAAAACTGCTTTTGGCATTTTCAATTTCAAAGCAAGAGTTCTTTATTATTCGAAGATAATGATCTGTGATAATATCTTGTCTAAGATAGAACATTATGTTGATTGTTGAGAGTAGAACGTCTCAGAGAATTGTTTTTACATTGACGATATTTCAGGATTTCCAACCTGCCTTAGTTTTAGTTACAAAAACGTGATAGACCTAAATCATGGCCAACCGGGAGACTTTATAAAAGTGAATGGAGTATAGATCGGAGACCAACTGAGGTGCAATAAGCCTCTCTAGGCTGCAGCTCGGACTACTCTCTCAGTTGGCATCGGTCTAACACAAACAACAAACAAACAAACCACCTCGAGGCTATATACTGCTACTTCTTGTGTGTTAAGCACATCTATAAACCCACGAAGGTAGATATCATTTTCTGCTCATCATATAATGAAAATATCTATTCGAAATTTTAATTCACACAAATTCAACTTCAAATTACTACTGATACATTACCTTGAAACTTCTGAACGGAGATTTTGAATATGTGAAGTGAGATTGCTTGCAGTGTCGCCATTGTTTATTTCCCTAGGGCTTGTAGGATCAGAAACTGGTTGATCTAACTTGATCTGCAACAACCGTTTCTCAGTTTCCAATTTGTCCATCCTCTTCCAAAGTTTATTAACTAAGGCCTCTTGTTCTTGTTCCAATGTGTTTTCTAGTTCAACCTAATAACATTGATGAAGTTTGTATAAAAAATTGTTCATATCTTGAGAAAACTATTGCCTGATATTCTAGGCAGACCATAAATAGATAAATTAACATTTATTTTCAGTAATTCTCATAAGATTGAAAAATAGAAGGCATATTACTATCATTTTCTTATGATTAAGATACTTGACATCATGAAATTATTTAATAAAATAGATTATACCTTTTCTCTTCTGAGCTGCTCCAAGTTGCTTTGCTTAGCCAGGGTTTCCGCTTCTAACTTTTCTATTTTTCGCATAAGACGATTAACAAGGCACTCCTGTTCCTGTTCTAAAGTCTGTTCTAACCTGCATTTTTCTTGACGTAGCTGAGTGAGTTTTCTTGAAAGATCATTTGTTAAACATTCCTCTTCTCTCTCATAATGATGAGCCAATGATTCCTTTTCTTTTTTCAAAGCCTGAATTTTCTTGAGCAATGTGTTGGAAATGAATTCTTCCTCTTGCTCCGCTTTCGCTTGCTGATAAAAAAAGACAGAAAAAATTATCAAGCTCACAAGTATATTATTGGGGGATCTATAGAAACTGTGGTAGCAAATTTATAGTCGAATATTTAAAAAACAATGAAATATAGCAAGTACCTACTGTAAATAGTTGAAGGTTTTTGCTATAATAGAAGAATGTCAAAATTGAAGAATGTTAATGATGGATATGTCTAAATTGAAAGGCTCCTTCAATGAAGATGCCATGAATTTTTAACAACTCTTATGATCATGAATGAAATTTTTTTTTAATAAATTAACGGTCTCAACACATAGGATAATAAATAAAATATATACATTCTCTGCATGCCCTTACTGGCTAGAGAAAAATTCTTCATGCAAATAGTTGTAGATTCAGTTTTTGAAAAAACTCACAATAATAACAGAAGCTTGGCGCAAGCCTTTATTTTCCTCCTGAAGGGCCTTCACACGAAGTTTGTAAGTATCCAACTCCACCTTCAAAACCCTATTTTGCTGCTGCAGGCTTTCTATCCTTTTCTGCAACTGTTCCCGTGTAACTGGACTAGGGGGCATCATTATTGGGCCCCCATCTATGCTACTAGAATCGGATTCACTTGCCGAATCAGCCATATCTTAAAAAATCACAAATTTAGCACACAAAAAAAACACCTCTCCGGTCCCGGTATTCATCAGCGATTTGTGAGTTATTGTTAAATGCTATATATTCCTATAAACTTACTTTTAAACAGGGATGTCAGTGAAAGAACTGATTTTCAAACAGAAGAAATTAGTAGCATAAAATTATTCACAAGAAATAGGAATAGGGCTCGTAAAATTGACAGTATATGACAACTTCAACAGCTATATTAAAGTTCTGTGTTCAACAGCCACAGCCATTATTTGTGTCATAGAAATAGAGAATAACACAGAAGAATGATCATTGGATAATAAATACGACAATTAATTTTCTTGTGATATCGTGTTTAATGATATTGATTCATCGGGAATAGTTTGATTCATGTTTCTAATCAAAGCGTAACACCTTCACCCATTCACATGGACATCAATTTCATGCTTTCTGACTACAAGTTTGAAATTGACATAAAACCACAGAACACAATCAAAAAACCGTAAATATGTCAAAAAATGTTTTAGGTTAGTCGGTTTTGTATACGCCTGCCAGTTCCGGTAATTCTGAATCTGAATTTAGTTTAGAATCCAGTGAAATTGTGATTTTTGGGTTGAAAACATCCTGCAAATAAAAATTTTGAAGTGGAGAAAATTACAAGCAAAATATGAACTGATCTATGAGTTGGAGAAGAGTATTCTAAAATGTTGGGTCTAGGAAAGAAATCAACAAACCGGGCTGAGGAACAACTCACTTTGCTCACATTTTCTATATTAACTTTGGCGTCAATATTATGTATGTATAAAAACATATGTTGAGTATAACAGTTGGTAAATATTTATAATGTCAATATTTTGTTACAGCCTTCGCTACTAGGCTATTTTCTGTGCTTAGGTTTGAGAGCGTTATTCATGAGTTTGATCCATATTTTAATTATCGAACTACAAAATACTTAGCTGAAAATGGCTTTTACGCCTTTCATAATTGGTTTGATGACAGAGCATGGTATCCCTTAGGCAGAATTATAGGGGGTAATTTAGCGCATAAAATCACTATAAATAAGGTGACATTTAGTGTTTTTTAGGTACTATTTACCCAGGCCTGATGGTCACATCTACAGTAATTTACAAACTTTGCTGGTTACTAAATATCACAATCGATATCAGAAATGTTTGTGTTTTTTTGGCACCACTATTTTCATCATTCACAACTATCATAACATATTTATTGACTAAAGAAGTCAAAAGTGAAGGTGCAGGTTTAATAGCAGCTGCGCTAGTATCCATTGTACCTGGTTATATAAGTAGATCTGTAGCAGGAAGTTATGACAATGAAGGAATTGCAATTTTCTGTATGCTCCTTACTTATTATACTTGGATAAAGGCTGTGAAATCTGGCACTATCTATTGGGCAACTATATCTGCTCTAGCTTATTTTTATATGGTAATTATATCCTCAAATTGTACGATATAGCAACTCACATGTTTTCTATTTTAGGTATCTTCTTGGGGAGGATATGTTTTTCTAATAAATCTTATACCTCTTCATGTTTTGACCCTTATGGCTACTGGGCGTTTTTCACATAGAGTTTATGTAGCTTACAGTACACTATACTGTTTGGGAACAATTCTTTCAATGCAAATTTCATTTGTTGGTTTCCAACCAGTGCAGAGCTCTGAACATATGTTGGTAAGCCTATTACTTTCATATTAACTGAACATAAATTCCAATTTAGAAAACAAACATATATATTAATCCACTATCATTTTAATCTGACTTATTACATGATGAAAACATTGAATCTAACATAAAAAAATTATTTTTAGGCCTTAGGAGTGTTTGGTTTATGCCAGATCATGGCATTTGTGGATTATCTTCGCAGCAAAGTTACCAAATCAGATTTTGAAACATTGTCAACATTCCTAATGTATACTGTTGGGCTTATATTCTTAGCAGGAATTGGAATCCTCACGCTCTCTGGAAAAATTTCCCCCTGGACTGGTCGATTCTATTCACTATTGGATCCATCCTATGCTAAAAATCACATCCCTATAATAGCCAGTGTTTCAGAACATCAGCCAACATCTTGGAGCTCATTTTATTTTGATCTGCAAATTTTAGTTTTCCTGTTCCCAGCAGGATTGTATTTCTGTTTCAACCAACTATCTGATTCGAATATATTCATTATTTTATATGGTATAAGCAGTATTTACTTTGCAGTAAGTGTTTTCTATTTTCGAACAAACTTTGAAGAATTAAATATCATGATTTGATCAATGTATACCACATCATTTGTAATATCTACATATAACACGCATGGAAGGCTTTGGGCCACAAGGAGACTGATCTGGTGGCCTCCCTGGAAGTTGAGGGCGGTTTTAATGCACCCCTCACGAACTTGCTCTGTGGAGCAGATCGGGCCAGGAGAGTACCAGACCTCATTATGGAATAGATTAGATCCATGTTGAATAACAGACTCATTTCCACATCTCTATGTGAGGATGTAGTGAGATTTGTGGCTGCCCACACGAAGGAGTACTCCCCTTTGCTATGGTCTCTCCTGGTGGATGACCTACTGGCCATAATAGGCACGCTGGATATTTATGTTCAAGCATATTTATTTATTTATTGAACATCTCATCACACCTTTATGGTAGTACAAGTAATTCTAAATAAGATCAAGATCACAATCTACATATGCAGGCAACATAGTCATTGTGGCCACTGGCCAGGATGGAGTTGTCATCCATTTTGCGGATGAGGCTAGATATCTGGGTGTCATTCTGGATAGAAAGCTGAATTGCAATTCGCACCTAGAAACAGTGATTAACTAAGATCAACTATCGGATAGCCAAGACCTACTTGTGCAGGACTTTCCGACAACATTTTCTAAACTGGGAGAGCAGGGTTCGTCCGCCTGTCACAGCACATATCATATCATACATATAACTTTGCGAGATGTCAAAAATTTCGCCTTAAAAGCACATAATATTTATGCATCTTTAATCTGGCTCAAGTGCAACTGTAACAGTGGGCTAGTGTTAAGTCTGATATATTTTGCATATTTCAATGAAGTGTTTTATCTTGAAAGATATATTTTTTAGGGTGTTATGGTTCGTCTTATGCTAGTTCTTGCCCCGGTTATGTGCATTTTGGGAGGTATTGCAGTATCTCATCTTTTAAGCAAGTTTATGAAAAATATTGAACAGACAAAACCACAGGAAAGCCGCAAGAAGCAACGTCTCGAATCAAACTATATCCTCAAAAATGAAGTATCGTTAACTTTTGTTGGAGTAGTATGTGTTCTATTCATATCTTATACTTTCCACTGTACTTGGGTAACATCTGAAGCGTACAGTTCTCCCAGTATTGTTCTCAGTGCACGATCATATGATGGAGGAAGGATAATTTTCGACGATTTTAGGGAAGCTTATTACTGGTTAAAAATGAACACCCCCGAAGATGCTAGAATCATGTCTTGGTGGGACTATGGGTATGTACTTGGTTTAATATTACTTGCCAGTTGTTTATATAAATATATTCTTCGCATTTACCTTATCATTCATTCACTGAGCAGTATATTTCACTGTTTTTAATACTGTACACTGCTACTTTTTATGGTTATTAGAGATCCGTAATAGATTTTTAATACAGTTTAGTGAATCAGTAATCCAAAAAAAGGGAGTGCGGTCAGGGGGACCCCAGTCAGGGATGAAGCTTCTTATCCCATTTCTTCAAATTCGAATGTTATTCGATATAGATATAAATAAATTCATTTAAAAAAAGTGGGAAAGCCCTGTGGACAGGAGCTTGGCGCTCTTGTTTCAACTTTGACAAATCATATCTCCGAAAGTATTGGGAAGAGTTGGGAATTATATCAATGGATTCATTTGATAGAACTTCAAATTCAGAATTCAAATTCAACAAGAGTGCCAAAAATTATTAATCCCAAAACCAACAGACCAATAAAATTCTACCCAACAACGAACATATCCGAGATATTCATTCTTCAAATCTATGATGAACTAGATATTGATTCCTGAAATCCACTCTGAAAATTATATTATATCAATTGAAACTTAGCCAATATCCAGTTTTGTTTTTACTGAAGATATTCTGAACTCAATATTATTAACTTACCATTACCATTCCCATCATCATATGGATTAAGCATAGGCATTAAAATATCACCCAAAAAGTATGATATCATATTATAATCCTCATAATTCTACAATAGCTGAAATGAATGTGACATGTCATGTCTCTTATATGTTGACATGTATGAACACAGATCATATAATAATTCATTAATAGAATAATTATAGCATTATGTGAAAACATAGAAGTAAGATTTATTATCGAAATTTTGAAAAATCATATGTCCGAAAGTATTAGCTTGTTAGAGTTAAAAATGATATCAATGGATTCTTATGGTGAAATTGCATTTTGAAAAAAATAGAATTTGAAATTTGTAATGTAAAAAAAAATGTTTTTGTTACATTGAAACCATCTGGCCGATTTTGCCCAATAACAAACTTAGCCGATATATTTATCTCACAAACCTACTCTGAAAATTTCAACTGTCTATCTCATTTTGTTCGAGAGTTATCGTGTCTACGGCCGGCCGTACAGAATCAATTTCGACCACGGATACTTGATCAGTGAGTCGAACCAAATCGTTTATTGAGACTATTTTCATAAAAAAAATTGGTTCAAGCACTGACGTGAAGTCAGAAGCTTTTGCGCGTATGTTCTATTGTCCATTCTTCTGTATTGGACACCCTTAATCGAATTTACCATGGTAAATTCGATTAAGGGTGTCCAATACAGAAGAATGGACAATAGAACATACGCGCAAAAGCTTCTGACTTCACGTCAGTGCTTGAACCAATTTTTTTTTCGTGATTTTTTTGAAATTTTCTAGGGGTACGGTTCTTAAAATTTTTTTTCTCGTCGTTTTTTTCAAATTTTTTAGGGGTACGGTTCTCACAAAATTTTAAACACGTCTTTATGTTGATTTTCTACTACTAATTACCAAACTTCAATTCGATCGAATATTTATTTTTTGAGTTATCAAGGAAACAATATTCCAGATGGGTATAACTCGGAAACCGTTAGACCGATTTTGCCCAAAATTGAACTCAACTCTCCCTTTCGGATACGCAACCTTCCCTGAAAATTGCAAGTCCCTATCTCCTTTCGTTCGAAAGTTATCGAGGCAACGTTCACCCATCTACTGAACTCACACAAGAATGCTCGAATCTCCAACATTATTTAACCGATCGTATTAAAACTTGAAAATTGTCAGTATAGTTAGGTTATGAAGGTTCTTGCGAAATTTCAGCAATTTCGAACGATTAGTTACTGATATATAGAACTTTTTTTTTTTATTTTCAAAGATTTATTTAAAATTTTCTACAAATGCTATCCTCACCAAATTTTGCAAACGTTTCCGCATTGGCATTCTACAACTAATAACCATGTTTGAATTCAATCGGTTTAGTATTTTTCGAGTAAATGAGGAACAAAAACCACAAAATTTCATAAAATTTCAGATGGCTATAACTCTGAAACCGTTTGGCCGATTAGGCTCATAATCAAACTGAAATGTCGCGTTGTGGTGTACATCCCAACCTGAAAACTTGAGGCCGCTATCTCTCTCAGTTCTCAAGTTATCGTGACAACAAAAATATTTTTTAATAATTTTTTAATAATTTTGTAGCCATACGATTCGCACAAAATTTCACAAACGTGCTTAGGTTCATATTCTACAACTACTCACCAAGTTTCAATCCGATCGGATTCATATTGGTTGAAAACAAAATTATTACTCGGAAACCACTGGGCCGATTATGCCCATTAACGAACTTGTCCGTCGTATTGGGATGCGCCACCCACCCTGAAAATTTCAAGTTGCTAGCTCTTTTCGTTCTCAAGTTATCGTGGCAACGGCCGGACGGCCGGACGGACAGAATCAAATTTGACATCGAATTCTTCATTGGGGAGTCGAACTTAATCGTTCGAGACCATTTTCGTCAAAAAATTCGAAAGTTACAGACATTTGGGCAAAACTATAACGCGATGTTCCCCAGAACATACGCGCAAAAAATCGAAAATTTGGCAAATCTTATCAATTTGCCCAAAACTCAGGCACAAAAGACTCGCATGTTGACTCATGATCACTCAACGTAATTTTCACTTGCATCCAGCCTACTTCTGCGCATGCGAAGTTTTGAAATTACTGAAAATACTGTTATTACACTATGCTATGGCCTGCTGGCCAAAACCAAGATCCTGTAACACTGCCGGTTCAAGAGATATCGACTCTTTCATACGCGCATGCGTGAACCCTCCTGACGGGATTCTGTTGCTAGACATTATGAAATGGAACTAACCATTTACTAGTGGAAGTATATTATTGAATACAAAAATAGAACTCATTTGCAGTTACCAAATAACAGCCATGGCTAATCGGACCATTTTAGTTGACAATAACACTTGGAATAATACTCATATTTCGAGAGTAGGGCAAGCTATGGCCAGTTCAGAGGACAAGGCATATGAAATCATGAAGGAATTGGATGTGGATTATGTATTGGTGATATTTGGTGGACTGACCGGCTATTCCTCTGATGATATCAACAAATTTTTGTGGATGGTTCGAATAGGTAAATGTTCCCCACTAGGTATACTAACGGTGGGTTTCGCAAAGCTTTGACAGCTCTTAATTACCAAATCAGTGTGATTCTATTTCGATTTCCAGTTCTTTTTTGATACAACCACCGAATTTAATCCAGAATAGAGGACTTCATTAATTCAATTCAATATTGCCACTACTAGTTTCGGGCCCAAAATGTCTGACATTTTGTAGGCCTTTATTGATATAATTCAAAGTCAAAACGGACATAATTTTCAATTTTAAGTATTTCTGAGTGTTCCCAAACATATAAAACAGAATATTAATGTTGATATGAAAAATATACAATATCTTAGGGAATTCGGAATGTTTTATGCAGAAAACACGTTGTTTTGTTTGATTATCAGAAAAAACTAATCAACAAATATTATATCTTGCATAAATCCTTATAAAGTGATTGAATAAAATATATGAATATATAATAAATATATGACATTTGACTATAAGGTTTGAAAAATGTATAAAAGCCAAATCCCCTAGGATATTGTATTTTTGTTCATAAGGGTAATTCCCACCAAATGTTCCCCTTTCGCATTTTAGTTTAAAAAAAAATAAATTAACAATAATCGAATTTATTTTTAGATATCCTAAACCAGAAATTAATTCTTATTAATCTTATGCCTAAGGTTACACACTTTCGTTGGTATTTTGTGAAATAATGAGATTTTCATGAAACCGACATTCACGGATGTGAGACAAAATTCACGGAAATGAAATAATGTTAAATTTTAAATGAAAAAAAAATTTCATATATCCTTAGTATAAAAAAGACATTGTTCAAGCACTGACGTGAAGTCAGGAGCTTTTGCGCGTATGTTCTATAGTCCATTCTCCTGTATTGGACACTTTTAATCGAATTTACCATGGTGAATTCTATTGTCTATTCTCCTGTATTGGACAGCCTTAATCGAATTCACCATGGTAAATTCGATTAAGAGTGTCTCATACAGGAGAACAGACAATAGAATTCACCATGGTAAATTCGATTAAGAGAGTGTCCAATATAGAAGAACGAACAATAGAATTCACCATGGTAAATTCGATCAAGAGTGTCCAATACAGGAGGATGGACAATAGAACATACGCGCAAAAGCTCCTGACTTCACGTCAGTGCTTGAACCAATTTTTCTCTTTTGGACATATCCAGAATATTTTTCCTTCCTTTTTTCTTTTATAATAGCCCTCGTTCTTTACGTTTTTCTTCTTCGTATAATTCAGGATCATTTTTTCGGGCTTCATGAAGTCTTCTCATAGATTTTCGTTGTGTTTTCTTCTGTTCTTCATGAGATGCAGTAACTTTTTTCTTATTTTTTTTTTAATAATGTTAGAATTCAAGTCCTGAAAGGAGGAACAGAATATTATTATCACATCCGTGAAGAGTACCTTACCTCCGTGAATTACTATATTCCGTGAATTACTATATTCACGGAGGTGAGATTCACGCAGGTGAGAAATTTTACTTTTTTATAGAATATCTCATTTAACGAAAAAGGCTTCAAAACAATATTTTAACTCATTAAATAACTTTCGTAATTAAGTATATTCAGATAACAAATAATGAATAAAATAATATCCTACCTTACAATTCATCTTCACGGAAGTGAGAATCCCAAATTTCCCATACACGTCTTTATCACTTGGGTAAGAATTTAACCAATAAGTTACACTTTGAAGTTCAAATCTCAAGTGGTCAGTATTACCTGCGCATCAACCGATATTCCAGGCGGTCCACGATGAAGATACCGTCATCTTGCGATTAAAGAGTCAAATTACAATGTCGCTTCACGGAGGTGATAGATAATGCAGGAACATCGACTAATATAAGTATAATTCGAACAGCGATAATTTTTTTATTGAGATTTTATCATGTCAACATTATTTAGTTAATTGTGGATAATGAACTAGAAATACATTGTGCCAGAATTCCATTAATGCTATAATTTTAAGTTTAGGACAATGCGATAACTAAGAGGAACAGTCACGGAGGTGAGGTTTTCAATTCTTCAGGAAAGAAAACTAGCGTTGAAAATTAAAATTTTTGAAATTTTGCAATTTTTTATTCTTTATAGTGATTGTTACATTTCAAAAGGATATAATATAGAGAATTAAACGATTAAACCAGTTTTATGTAGCAGAAAACTGTCATGAACACCAAAGTGGAACATTTCGTGAGAACTACCCATATAACATTAATATTCTGTTTTATATGTTTGGGAATACTCAGAAACCCTTAAAATTGAAAATTATGTCCCTTTTGACTTCGAATCATATCAATAAAGGCCTACAAAATGTCTGACATTTTGGACCCGAAACTAGTAGTGGCAACCTTCAATTGGAGTACTGGATTCCCCTATTAAGCTAATCGAAGCTTCGTGAAACCCACCATAAGAGTTGATAACTGAACAATCTACTCAATATTGGATAATTTTGTTTTGAAAAACGTTAATATTCATTAAGAATTCGAGTGAAGCACTGACGTCAAGTGAGGAGCTTTTGCGCACTTGTTCTATTGTCTATTCACGCCTCACACGCTCACGAAATTCTGCATGAACCTTCAAGCCGTCCTTTTATCGTTAACAATTTTCATTCGATCGGATCTGTATTTTTTGATATATAGAGGAACTAATATTTCAGAAGGGTATAACTCCGGTACCGTTTGGCCGATTATGCCCATTAAAGAACTCGACCGTCGCATTCGGATGCGCAACCCACCCTAAAAATTGCAAGTCGCTATCTCTTTCCATTGTAAAGTTATCGTGGCAAAGGTCACCCTTTCAGCTACTGAATTCACCCAATGCACCTTTATGACATTATGTCAACGGTTTTGTTAATGAATTGATATTTCATTCAGGGATTTTTTTTACTCATTGGCACGATGTTTTGATCAAAACATCAGCCAGCAAATATACATCATTGGTCAACTTTTATATCCTATGATATTTTGCATTATTATTTTACATTTATTATGTATTTTCGCAGGAGGAAGTACGGATCGGGGAGCTCATATTAAAGAGTGGGATTTCTATTCATCGAATGGAGAATTCAAAATCAGCAAAGAGGGATCACCTACTCTTCTCAACTGTTTGATGTACAAAATGTGCTATTATAGATTTGGGCAACTCTATACAGAAGGTAGGAATTATATATCATATATGTGATGTAAGCAGAATGAATACTTTTCAGTGTTTTTCTATTTGAATTTATAGATGTCTATAAATATTTCGTTGACAATAATAATAATGTATATGTACTTACTCATTACTATTCTAGGTGGCAAACCTCAAGGTTATGATAGAGTTCGAGGTGCTGAAATTGGCAATAAAGATTTTGAGCTGGATGTACTAGAAGAAGCATACACAACAGAGCATTGGCTTGTTCGTATCTATAAAGTTAAGGATCTTCCTAATAGAGGAGTTTGAGAAGCTTTAATTTAATGAACGCAAAATATTATTACTTTTTCCACAAAGAATAAATACCTTTTCTATATAATTTGTATGTGCTACTACCTCACCTAACCTCCTAATTTGTGACTAATCTGAGCAAACACTACTTAGAATAGCATCATGATGATATTTGTCAACATTTTTAAGTTTTGAGTTGAGTATATAGCTTGAGATAATATCAGTCAGACTGTGTTGCTGATGATCATATCTATATAACTACTTGATGTAAAATGAGCATTAACAATGTCAAAATATTAACTTATAGATTACGAAAGCAAAACATTGCAACAATAATATAATAATAATTTATTGATACTCGAGACAATCTGGACAAGTCATAAAAAAAATATCAATTCAGACATTTTTTAAATTAGCAGAAAAATACTTATTTACACTTTAGAAACACTTCTGCGAAAGTAAGGCCTTAACTACTTTCTTAATCCTTACAATATTAAGTGACTTCTATTACTGAAGTCTATTGTCTCATTTTTCTAATCTTCTATATCTACAACATGACTTTGAAATATGCACCGGGTCGGAGGTCAGTAAGCATTGGTGTTCATACATCATTCATATTTGCAGGAAGTGAGTAAAGCAGTGCTTGACCTATACCGTTCTTCCTCAAGCCAGTGCTTGACAGCTATCGGTAGGCGCAAGATATGTAGAGAGGATGCGCTGATCGCTAAACTTGGGTACAACGGCCTTTTTACTGACAGTATAAAACACAACACATGTTATTACCTGCTGAATAATTTGTTGAACCATGAACACTAATATCTTCCTTCAAGGACCGTGGGTATTTTTTCAAGAGAGGATTACATTAATTTAATTCAATGTTGCCACTAAAAGCCCAAAAAGTCTGACAATTTGTAGACCTTTATTGATATAATTCAAATAAGTCAACAGGGACATAATTTTCAATTTTAAGGATTTCTGAGTGTTAACGAACATATAAGATAGAATATTATTGTTGATATGAACAAAAATACAATATCCTAGGGGATTTGGCTTTTATACGTTTGTCAAACCTACAAAATCTGCAATTTAATAGTCAAATGTCATATATTCGGCAAGTTTTATTCAATCGTTTTATGAGGTTTTAGGTAAGATATAACATTTATTGATTTGTTTTTCTGATAATCAAACAAAACAACGTGTTTTCTGCATAAAACATACCGAAATATATGACTATTTATGATAATAAAATGACAGGTTGACGAACGTACAACAGTCAAATCCCCTAGGATATTGTATATTTTTCATATCAACATTAATATCCTGTTTTATATGTTCGGGAACACTCAGGAATACCTAAATTGAAATATATGTCCGTTTTGACTTTGAATGATATCAATAAAGGCCTACAAAATGTCAGACATTTTGGGCCAGAAACTAGTAGTGGCAACATTGAATATCGCTAGTAGCGTTCCTTCACAGATTACTGTGGTTCCTTTTTGCTCACAGATTCGCTCTGTCTTATTTTCTGTACGTTGTTCTATGGAGACGTTGAGTTGAGTTTAATTTCCACAAATTAAAAACTTGAATTTTATGGAATCATTAGTGCTGATTAATCAATTCATAGAATGAAAATCTGTATGTTTTCTCACGAAACAAATCAACATCCATTCCTAATATATCGACAGCATTGCATATCCCTACTAAAATTAGGAAGAACATCCAATCAAATCCATCCACATGTTAGTGATTGCTGTGTTGTCATTTCTGTCACAGCAATAATTCAAGTTACAACAAAGTGAAGATTGATACGTTTCTTTTTTAAAGGGATTTTAATTTAGAAAGTGAATCAAGTGAGAACGTTATCTGTGATATACCTAATGATTAAAGTAATTCCGTTAATCTAAAATGAATTTGAACAGCAATTTTTACTTATTATCATTTATAATACTCTATACTATAAGTGCTGTGTTAGCTGGACGGGACTTTTATAAAATTTTAAATGTGCAGAAATCAGCTACTTTACATGAAATTAAAAAAGCTTACCGAAGAATGGCCAAAGAATTGCATCCTGATAAAAATACAGACGATCCTGACGCTTCAAGAAAATTTCAGGATTTAGGAGCTGCCTATGAAGTCCTTTCAGACGAAGAAAAAAGGAAGAAATATGATAGATGTGGAGAAGATTGCCTTCAGAGAGATGGTATGATGAATGGTGGAATGGACCCTTTCTCCAGTTTTTTTGGTGATTTCGGTTTTCATTTTGGGGGCGGTGAACAGAAACAGGAAACCCCTAGGGGAGCTGATATTACCATGGATGTGATGGTAACCTTAGAAGATCTTTACTCTGGTACTTTTATTGAAATTACTAGAAATAAACCTGTGATGCGTGCAGCAAAGGGAACTAGAAAATGTAATTGTCGTCAAGAAATGATTACAAGGAATTTAGGTCCTGGTCGTTTCCAAATGATGCAACAAACTGTGTGTGATGAATGTCCAAATGTAAGATTAGTAAATGAAGAGAGGATGTTGGAGATGGAAGTTGAACCGGGAATGGTGGATGGGCAAGAGACAAGGTTTACAGCAGAAGGAGAACCACATCTAGATGGAGATCCTGGGGATTTGATACTGAAAATAAAAACGCAGCCTCATCCAGTTTTTGAAAGGAGAGGGGATGATTTATATGCTAATATAACTCTAAGTTTACAGGTGAAGTATTTTTTTTCTAGAATCCAAGAATCAATTAAGTTAAAATTGTTTTCAAATTATGATATGATTCTTCAATAAATTTTGTATAGCTTCCATTATCATAATAATTTTGTATCAGTATTTATTTTGACAATATTACTGTTTTAAAATGTATAATTTTTACCATAAATTCTCAGGATGCCCTGATAGGCTTCACTATGGAACTGAAACATCTTGACGGTCACATGGTGTCTATAACGAGAGATAAGATAACTTGGCCTGGAGCTAGAATACGAAAGAAAGGGGAAGGGCTGCCCAATTATTCAAATAATAATTTGTTCGGCATATTATTCATCACCTTTGATGTAGAGTTCCCAAAAACAGAGCTAACTGATAACCAAAAAGATGGTAAGAAAGGTGTCAACTAATCTCTTAACTGTTTATTATGTATGATGAGAGATATTATATTTTATTTTTGTTACAGAAATCAAGAAAATTTTGAATCAAAGTTCAAATAACAAAGTGTATAATGGACTCAGAGGATTTTGATGTGATGTGTGATTTTTCTAACTGGGTATAGAACATACTGTCCTAACAGTGAGATGTAGGGAATTTATTTATTTCATATTCTATTCATTGGACTTTGAAACTTTGTTGATTTTGTAAAATAGATTATATTCATGACACTTTTCATTGTTTAAACCCATCACCTAGCTATGGACTAGAACAATGTGATCTCAATTTTTTTTACTTTTCTCCATGCTAAAAAATCTATTTTTGGTATAAATTACCATTATGGACCTGTATGTAGAAAAATGGCCAGTAGCTTTCCCATCATGAGGCCTAATTGACGAGGTGGGTTCATCACATTCAAATCCACCTTTGTCAATAAATTAAAGGGTTTGAAACAATTGTGAATATAACAAATCTCAATATTACGAACAAGGAATTTTAAGTTGCATGTGTTTAACGATTTTGTTAAAATCAATAAATATATTGTGTATTTAGTTGTTCTTATTCAATGATATTCTCTACTAAACTTCCCCAATCACGTCAAATCTGCTGTCATCCATGCATTTTTCTTTGCATCATAATCCACATGAAGGTTTATGATATCTTTTAAAATCCAAGGTTCACTATATTTACCAATCACAACAAATGTCTGCTGATGACCACCAGAATCATTTGAAGAAAAAAGTTGTATTTTTACCAATGCTATAAGCATGTGTTTCAAATAATTCCCCTCAGTTGCCCCATCCACCCATGTCCTGGACTAGAAACCCAGGAAGAGAATAATATATTACATTTATTTGTGATTATATAAAGTGACAGTTTTGGAAATAACGCTAATAAATTCATCCTAATTCATTCACTTACCACATTATCAACATATGTATATTGTTCTTGTTATCTGAATACCTCAAAGAAAAGTATCACAAAAAAAATTTAGGACTAAAGAATAGAATTTAATGTTTCGATACAAAGTGCAAAAACGTTATTATTTCAAAAATGAATATTCAGATCCATAGATACTAGGTATTTTTTTAATCCTCCTGAATAATTACTAAACAAGAACAGACTCCAAAAAATGATATTATTTGTTTTACAATAAGCATTCAATTTTAATCTTTCAGTTACGGATGAACCTATATATTTTATATGCAAACATTGCTGTATGGGAAATGTTTGATATAAAGAATGCACTTTCAAATGAGATTTCAGATTAGATTTATTTTGATTCTTCTAACATTATACTGGGTTCTTCGAATAAATGAACTTCCTTGTCATAAATCTCTTCAGCGACTTCATCCTCTAATAAGAAAGTAGGAAATGGAAGGGCACTGCTAGGCTTCCTAGTTGGCAAAATACTATCATATATGTAAACAATATCATTCGTTTCCCCAGGAATTGCTTGACCAGAGACCCATAGAACATTGTGTTTAGTGTTCACCCTCCACACTTTCAGTCCTTTGGCTATACGATATCGATTCCCCATATGACCAGGCATTTTTGTTCCTGGCCAAACACGCCCCTTTGCTCCTCCACCACCAATGTTACCACCTCTTCGGTGAGTTTTAGTAACACCATGGGATTTTGGCATACCTTTAAATCCATGACGTTTCATGACACCTTGAAAGCCACGATCGATGCTAAAATACAATAAGAAAATTCATTTTATACAGTGATCCCAAGTTTGAGAATTCTATTTTAACTGTTATAACAATCAAAATCAACAACATATTCAAATATCTCTTTAAGCGCATATTTTAGAGGACAGTGCTATTATTTTGCCCAAATTTAAGTTAAGTACATTAATAGGCATGGTTCGGAGTTATACCCTTCTGAAATTTTGTTGTTATTTCCTGATAACTCGAAAAACAGAGATCTGATTGGATTGAAACTTGGTAATTAGTCTTAGAATGTGGACATGCAAATTTTTGCAGAATTTTGTGAGGATCGTATCACTAGATAACTAGTTTAACTGTAACAAACCTGAAGCCTGGTTTCTTGCAAATCAGATATTTGAATATGATTCTCATTTTATAGAGTTCTATTTGCAGTAAACGAAGAATAAACAACTTTGTTACAACTTTAAATAGCACTCACGTTTTCCCCCTAATATCCACATAATGACCAACAGGAAAATGTAATGCATTCAATAAAGTTCCAGTAGGTATCACAGCTTCTGGGCTGACAAGAAATCGAGCTAAGATGCGTTTTGGTATAACTCCACTATTTTTAAAGATTCCACAATATTCTTTTGTGAATATTGAAGGGTCAGCAGCTTCTGCCCCAATCAATAGGCATCCTTTCTTGTTATAAATCTTTTCTACCCTTTTCCTTGGTGGATCATGATCCTCAGGAGGTATATATTTCACAACGTGGTTATCCAAAACCTTCAAAAAATGATTTATTATCACAAGTTACCATAGATTATTTCTCATACCTGAATCAATGTCGTTGTTTTCTTTTTACCATTTTTGAGCCAAAGTGGATAGACTCCTATTTTTCTACCAATCAAACCAGTTCTCCTCAGTTTTGTACTCCATTCAATATTTGTGCTTATAACACCTTGCGGTTTGATATCACTGTATTTATCAGTTACCACTTCTTTCAAAAATTCCTTATTTTCAGCAGTTAAAAAATTTGGTTCCAACTAAAAAAAATCCATCTCATTATTTGAGACAGAATACTTGCAAGGCATTTTGAAATACATATTCAATGCAATAAATAGAATGAACTCAATTAGATTCATCTATGAATGAGGAATAATCGATGTAGAAGTTTAATTTTGTTTAATCAAAACCAACTCGAAAATGTACTTTTTCGAATATTTCAACTTACAGAACGATGTTTTTTAGTTAGCCAGGTGGGGTTTCTTAATTTTGGTCGAAGAAAAATTCCTTTATTCCTTATTGTTTCATTATTAGTTATCCTATAACGAATCAAAAGTATAGTAAGAATTTAATATTTCTATATGAAAATATTACATTAAACCACGTAGTTTCTCTTCTAATTGTCTGAATGCTGTCCTGTGGAATACGTTACATAACACTTGACTCATTTTTTATTACTCTATATGAATCAATTTTAAATTTCATTTATCAACCTGATTCCATTAAAAGAGGTTAAATCTGGCACCACAGAACATCTGGAAAGTTTGGTTAGAAACCAACAAACTGTCAACATTCTTGATCATACTTCTGTGGATTCTGTATCTATGTTCTGTATCCAGTATCGATATAGAAGGATATCGAGATATACCACCCACCCCTAGCCGATTGGTGGTCACAGAACAATATTAATGTTGAGGTTATGTTTGAAAAATGCCCATCGATGTAAAGATACATGTGAGAAATATTACAAAAATATTAGTTCAAATATTTTAGAATGTTTCCTTTGAATATTTTTAGACATTCAATAAGTAAACCCATCTGGTTCAGAAATATAACAATTTCTACGACTCTTAAAGCAGAAAATAATAAAGAAAAAATCGTACTTGAATACCGAGATATTACAAAGGATAGATCCCAAGTTATTCCAGTTGAAACGAGTATAAAATATTTAAAAAGTTCTGCGTATGAACAAACTTACGGCTCCGACCCCGTGTGGAAGCCTTATAGGCGAAATCATAAAGGAAGCATTGCTCCCAGAAAGACCAGGAAGACTTGTATCAGAGCAGGAATCATAGCTACTGGAAATCCATGTCCTATATGCAGAGATGAGTACCTAGTCTTGAGTGAACACAACATTGATCTATTGAAGCAGTTCCTTTGTTCACACACTGGACAAATACTTAGTTATTCTAAAACTGGTTTATGTCAACATAAACACTTGCAATTACTAGTGGCAATTAAGAGAGCTTACAATCTGGGTATTTTAACATTTGATGTTCCATTCAGAGCATATGATTATTCTGACTATTATAAAAGTGCTGAAAATTGATCATGGAAGCTCCATATGTTGTAGTAGGAGGTGGTATTGCTGGAGTCAGCTGTGTTGAGTCCCTATCACTCTTGAATCCTCATAATTTGATTATATTAGTGAGTGAATCTGCTTTGATCAAAACAGCTACAAATGCTTTTGCAATAACTAGGACTCTTGCCAGTTTCGAAGTGAAAGAAGATACCTTTAACAATTTCAGCAATAAATATCCAAATGTTAAGTTAATACATGATACAGTGGTGAAAATAAATGATGATTCTCACACGATCATAACCAAATCCCAGTTAACAATAAAATATAAATATCTATGCTTGTGTACAGGTGCATCTCCCAAATTAATACCTCAAGCTAATAATTATGTGGAAATTTTAGGTATTAGAGATACCGACTCTGTAGAAAAGTTAGTCGCCAAATTAAGTAAATCCAAAACAATTGCAATAATAGGAAATGGAGGAATCGCAACAGAGTTAATCTATCAAATTAAAAATATTGAAACGCATTGGATTATTAAAGATAAACACGTTTCTGCTACATTCATTGATCCAGGGGCTGCAGAATTTTTCAATGATGAGATGTTGGTCAATAGTCATGTAGAACCTACTATTACTAAGAGAATGAGATATAGTGAAGAAGATATTGCAAAAACTGGAGCAGCACTGGGCCCCGATTGGTATAAAAACATCAATATCGCAGGATCGAGCTTAGGAGGTAAAGAAATAACTATTCATTATAATGCTGAAGTGCAGAGTGTTCAAAAAAATGAAGATGGATTTCTGGTATTAAGTTTGACTAATAATGAAAAAGTTATTTGTGATCTTGCTGTATCAGCAACTGGAGTATGCCCAAATTTGACTTTCAATTATGAAAAATTTGATTTGTCTGATGATGGATTCCTAAATGTTGATGAATTCATGAGAACTTCTGTGAAAGATGTATATGCAGCAGGAGATGTCTGTAATGCTAACTGGGAACCAGCCAAACATTGGTTTCAGATGAAATTGTGGACTCAGGCAAGGCAAATGGGTTGTTATGCAGCTAAATCCATGTACGGTAACAGTATGAATGAGGAAGTTCTTCAAGATTTTTGTTTCGAAATTTTTTCACATTCTACAAAACTTTTTGGCTTTAAAGTTATTCTATTGGGATTATTTAATGGACAAAAATTGGGCACAAATTATGAAATACTTTTGAGGATGACTAAAAAACATGAATATGTGAAATTTGTTCTTGAAAATAATAAACTCCAAGGTGCATTATTGATTGGGGATACAGATTTGGAAGAGATGTGTGAAAATCTAATTTTAAATCAGTTGGATTTGTCCCCTTATGGTGATGATATACTTAATCCAGATATAGATATTGAAGATTACTTTGATTAATAAAACTTACAATTTGGGATATTGTTTTTTTCATTTCTGAATAAATTGGTTTTCTTCTTTCGCATACATTAACTACTTCCATTTACATAATCAGGATACTCATACTGCCATGTTAGTCTAGTCAACAAGTGTATTTTAGGTCAAAATTTTTGCGTATTCTCTGAATTGCATGTAGATAGTTTTTGAGGAAATGCTAAGGCCGCTCGCAAAAATTGCGTGAAACAAATAGGCGAAAAAAAAAAGAAGGAGGTTTAGGTTTTCGCCAATATCTCAAAAACTATTTGAGACAATTCAAATTTGAAAAAATATTCAAATAGAGGAGGAATTTTCCTAAGAAAAGTCCCAACTACCGGAACTGTAGGTCGAAAACAGGTACTCCGGTTTGCGCAAGCCTCGCCCCCTTCGCATGAATAAATATTATTTATACTTATTAAATATGAAAATAAAAAATTCAGGCGCCTGCAGGATAGATCAATGAACAATAATCCGTGGTCCAAAAATGTTTATCGCGATTTTTCAATTAGTTATCCATTAGTTAGTGTACAATTTTTTGTAGCACGAACATTAACATTGCAAGTGAGATAATTGTTAAACTATTAAACTGAGCATTTTTTCCTTTCATGCAGCTATTTTTAAAGGTCTTAGAATAGATTCCTGTTGGAAAATTTAAAAAATTGTTCATTTTCGTTTTGTTATTAACAATACACTTAAGTGAAAAATTATAAAGCTTCTTTAAACATTGCAAAAAACTTTTTTTATACAATATTACTACTGATCCGTTTTCTTATGATCAGAAGCTACTTAAAAATAGTTTTCAATAATTTTTATCTCCTATTGTTTGAAAAATTGTTATAAATAAATGCTTTTTTTATGAGATAATTTAATTTTTTTTAAACATAATCCTTGATGATAATTAAGATTTAAAAAAAAACGTTTCTTCAAAAATAAATTTTATAGCTTAAAAACGCATTTGTTAAATAACAATTTTGTTTACCACTTTTTACGAAAATTAAGGAAGCAGTTTTCTTTAAATCATTATTTATCTTTGATGAAAAAAAGATTTGATTATTATTTCAATTTTCATTGTTTATTTAATAAACAATTAGCTATAAACAAATGAATTATCTCTTTGTATTTTTTTCTTTTTGTATTGAAAAAAATTGGTTCAAGCCCTGTGGACAGGAGCTTTAGCGCTCTTGTTCAAACTTTGACAATTCATATCTTCGAAAGTATTGGTATATAAGAGTTGGGAATTATATCATTGGATTCTTATGATAGAACTTCATAATAGCAGAAATAAAATTCAAACATCATAAAAGAATTCAAATTCATCAAGAGTGCCAAAAATTATTAATCCAAAACCAATAGACCACTTCTACCCAACAACGAACTAATCCGAGATATTCGTTTCTCAATTCTATGATGAACGATATATTTTTTCCTCAAATCCACTCTGAAAATTATATTATATCAATTGAAACTTTAGCCAATATTTCAGTTTTGTTTTTACTGGAGATATTCTGAACTCAATATTATTAACTTACCATTACCATTCCCATGATCATATGGATTAACCATGGGCATTCAATATCAAAATTTGACATATCATGTCTCAGGAAAATAAGACATGTATCACAGCCCACTATAGAGATATAGTGGGTTGTGCATGTATCAACACAGATCATATTATAATAATTTCATAGATAGTAGAATAATTATCGCAATCTGTGAAAACACAGATGTACGATTTATTATTGAAAAATCATATCTTCGAAAGTATTAGCTTTTTAGAGTTGAAAATAACATTAATGGATACCTATGGTGAAACTGCATCTTGAGAAAAACTCATTTTGAAATTTGTAATGTAAAAAAAATAATAGTTTCTTTTGTTACTCCGAAACCATCTGACCGATTTTGCCCAATAACGAACATAGCCGAGATATTTATCTCCCAAACCTATTCTGAAAATTGCAACTGCCTAGCTCATTCCATTCGAGAGCTATCGTGTTAACGGACGGACAGAATCGATTTCGACCACGTATTCTTGATCAGTGAGTCGAACCAATTAAATCGTTTTAAGACCATTTTCAGCCAAAAAATCGAAAATTACAGACATTTGGGCAAATTGATAAGCACTCTGTTCCGAGGAGCAAGAGCGCCAAAAACAACCATGTATTATTTAAAAAAAATTATTTATATTTTGTATTGAACTTTCAATTCAATAATTTTTTTTTCAATAATGCATGCTTTTTTCACTTCCTGACTCATATGTATTACATCTTTCCAGTAGTTTTCAAAAAATATTTCAAAATACATTTCAAATATCACCACAATTGAAACATTTTGTTATGGCGGGGATAAGTAGATAGATCATAGGTCGCTGGGTTCTTGAACTCTTTATACATTAATCAAGCGTTCAAGAGGTACTACAAAATCCCAACAAGATACTTTCATGATGTTTGATTGTGATGAAATGTGTATTAGCAAGATTCAACTATTTGAATTTAGAATACCCAATTGAAGTTTTTAAAACTACTGTGGTAGACAAGAGATGTAAGGGTAATCTCGTAAATATCTATAATATTTCATTCTGAGTTGGGAACCCTAAAAATATATCAGTCTCTCTAACGAAAGGAATGTTCACTCACACAAATTCAAAGTTGGATAAGAAATACACTGTACCTGACTAAAACGATATAATTATTGAAAAAAATATAAATGTTTACTTGAATCTCTCTTTACTTGATGGAAATTCATTTAAAATGTTATTAAACACTGTTATTCTAATTTAGACATATTTTGTTGTAATATGACAATTATTTTGCCAGCACAGTAGCATCATCAGATATGTATGTTACATTGTATAACACTAAATTTTTGTCTTGAACATTTTTTCTATATAAATTAGATTAAGTATACAATTCAACATTGTATATTGTATAAATTGAAAAGCAGTTCGAGACAAAAAATTAGTTATTCACAAAATAACATACATATCTGATGCTGCTACTGTGCTAGCGAAACATGGAATGAATATAAATTTTTGGGTAAGTTGTCTACTCAAAAGATCAGTCTTATAAACTAAGCTAAAACAAATAAATATTGGCACACTAATTTCATAAATTATAAAAGAAATAATTTAACAATGAAATAAAATGGATAGTCAGATTCATACTATAGATTAATAAATGTACAATTACATTTCAGTTTTGTGTGTTTTCAGGTGGCCTATTCTGCATCACACTTAGAAGGGCAGTCTCATATTCCTGAACCGATTTGCTAATTGTCGCATATCGAATATCCAGATCTGCGTTTATTTCGGGTGGAAGTAAATTAGCTAATGATCGATACAATGCATTAATTGATTTTACGATATCTTTCTTCATTAAATTTTTGGAAATTGTAGTATTCCAAGTTACATTTGTCATCATATCTTCAACATCTTTGTATTTTGAGGATGAATTTAAGTCACTAATCGTGACTGTAGTCTGCCTTTTGTTCTTGTAATCGGTCAGTATTAAATCATTTTGTGAGGTCAAATAATAATTCACATGATTATTTCTACACCAATCTATGATAATACTAAAACGTTCAGATATATTTGTGTTTACATCTTCTTCTAGAACGCTCTCCAGTTCTTCTAAAAAATTCGATTTGAAGAGTGTCAGATCGATCGATTTCCCAGAATCCGACATAATTCTTATTCTAGATTCTAATTCTTCCTTCAGTTTTTCGAGTTCAACCAAAGAAGTCCTATGAGCCGCTTTGCTTTCCGCGAATTTTTGCTCCCACGATATTTCAGCTTCAGCTAATTTATTTTCAGTCGCATCAAGTTTAATCCTCAATTTATGCAGGTCCTTTAACGAATTGGTGTTTTTATCGGGTTGTAGACAAATGTCCGAATTGATTGCTGTTTCGTAATTTTTCTGCAACGATTTGAGTTTCAAGACTTCTAATTTCAGTGACCTGATAATTTTTTCTTGAGGATTTTCATTGATTTGAGCTCTATTTACTATCAGCTTTGCTTTGCACGCATATCTTAGAGTGGCTAGAGTTTCTTCCACATACAAACTTGATGGTGTGATTGTTGCCAACATGGTAGTGAGGGAATTTCCGCCTATGCTTTCCTACAAAATATGAAATAATTTTCAGAAGGATTCAAAATACAGACACCGCAAATTATAAATGTCCTCATATCAAAGTGCGTCACTTTGATATGTCCCAGAATTTGTGGTCAATATAATTCACCACTGTTATTCTACGATGAAAAATATTGGGGGAAATTCAAAAAAGAAGACTTATGCAAAATTTTGTGAGGATCTCATGACTAGAAAATTAAAAAAAAACTGCAGGTTCAAGCACTGACGTGAAGAAGCTTTTTCGCACATGTTCTATTGTCTATTTACTTCCATTGGACACTCTTAATGGAATTTATCATCGATATAGATCGTTTTCTCAGCTTTTATTAGATATGAATACATTTCCTACATTTTAATGATATACTTGGGTGATGAGAGAATAATTTAAGATCACAGATTTATAATTCGGACATATGTATTCTATCGGAATTTAAATTCGTTAATTATCCAATAATTCTTCAATTAATTACCGAGTTTTAATTGGATCAGATTTGTATATTTTGAGTTACCCTGAAAATTGCAAGTCGCTATCACTTTCCGTTATCCTGAGATAAAAAAAATGTTTCATATTTTTTTTCAAATTTTCTAGTTATACGATCCTCAGAAAATTTGGCATACACGTCTTTACGTCCGTATACCGCAACTAGTTACCAAGTTTCAATTCTTCTTTCCGTTCGAAAGTTATCGTGGCAACGGTCAACCATCCAGCAAATAAACTCACCCAAGCCTGCTCATATCTCCAACAATATGAATCCGATCGTGTTCAAACTTGGAACTTGGCTTTAGAGTTAGGTTCTCTCCCAAAATGTCAACGATGACGGACGGATAGATTCTGAGATATTGATTTTTTTTTCAACGATTTTCAATAATTTATTAAAAATATTCTAATATACGATCTTCACGAAATTTCTCAGAAATGTTCACGTTTGTCTTTTACAACTAATAAATAACCATGTTTCAATTGGATCTGATTAGTATTTTTTGAGTTATTGAGGAAATAACATTCCAAATTTCAGATAGGTATAAATCCGAAACTGTTTGGCCGATTATGCCGATTAACAAACTCAAATGTCGCATTCGGATGCGCAACCTGTCCTAAAAATTGCAAGTCGCTATCTGGTCCCATTCTCAAGTTATCGTGAGATAAATAATATTTTTCGATAATTTTTTTAAATTTTCCAGTGATACGATCCTCACAAAATTTCACATACTTCTTCGTGTCGGTTTTCTACAACTAGTCACCAAGTTTCAATTCGATCGGATCCGTATTGGTTGAAAATAAAATTATTACTCGGAAACCGTTGGACTTATTATACCCAATAACGAACTTGTCCGTCATATTGGGACGCGCCACCTACACAAACATTTCAAGTCGCTATATCTCTTTCCGTTCTCAAGTTATCGTGGAAAAGGCCTGACGGACAGAAT
Organism: Halyzia sedecimguttata; assembly: GCA_937662695.2. Taxonomy (NCBI): domain Eukaryota; kingdom Metazoa; phylum Arthropoda; class Insecta; order Coleoptera; family Coccinellidae; genus Halyzia; species Halyzia sedecimguttata. The sequence goes on along the minus strand of OW569413.2, from coordinate 97,160,907 downwards.
CAAATTTGACCTCGAATTCTTCATCAGTTGAACCCAATCGTTTGAGACCATTTTTGCCAAAAAATTCGAAAATTACAGATGGCTGTATAACTCGAATATCACTTGGTGGATTTTGCTCATTAAGGAACTTAGCCAGCGCATTCGGACTCCAAACCTACTCTGAAACTTTCATATATCTCATTGCGTTCGAGCGTAATCATGCTAACGGCCGGAAAGAATTAAGTTTGAGCTCGGATTCTTGATCAGTGAGTAGAAACTAATCATTCTCGGCCAAATATTCGAAAAATACAGACATTTGGACATTTCGCCGGATCAACCTTTAGGCAGAGTAGGCGACTGCCTTAGGGGCCCCGCAACAGCTATGGGCACCTGAAAAATATAATATTTGAAAAGGGGGCCCCAAAAATTGCACTCCCTATGGGCCCTCCACATGGTTAATCCGGCTCTGATCCTACCTAAATTATACGTAGAGGGTAAAGTCGATGATCAATTGTAGAGGTACCTACTCGTTACACTCACCTTAAGTAACCAAGTCAATACGGAATCCCTATATGGTACATATTGAGTTTTTTTATCGGCAAGTGAAGAAATGACCTGTCCTAAAGTCAAAAGGGATTTATTGATGCTGATACTTTCACGATGCTTCTCCTCGTTGTTTCCGCTTCTTCTAAATAATTCATCTAATCTGGGTCTAGGTGTCTTTGTATAATTAAAATTGTCATTTATCAATCTTTCGTTTCCAGCTAAATCGACCAGGCTAACACTACTCCTTTTACTTCTGCTCTCTATTGCATCATCATGTAATTCACTCAAGCAATTGAGCTCTACTTTAAGAATACTGTGGGACCTAGATGACTGTTCATTCATATGCGTCGCGGCTATGGCTCTATTTCGATTTCCTATCAATAGCCAAAGTCGGAGTTCTTCGTAAGTTTTCACAGATTTGACACTTAAATTTTCGACATAGGGTCCAGAAACAGGGTTTTCCCTTACTTTTAAGGTGCTCTGTATATCGTCAGGTGATAATAAGTCATGAATTTTCTCATTGTAAATTTCAAAATAACTGATGGTCAGAGAAGCAGAACAGTTGTCTGGTAAATCATTTATACGGACCATCAAATCTCTACAAAACCTCGGAATTAAGCCAGAATATTCTTCAGAATTTATGTCTGCTTCAGCTCTACCCATCATACTGAAACTTTTCCCTGATCCTGTTTGGCCATAAGCCAAGAGACAAGCATTGTAACCTTTAAACGCAGAATCTAACAAGGGTACGCCTATGGTTTTGAATATTTTCTCTTGGGAAGAATAGGTGGAGTCATTTTCGTCGTAGGATTGAAATATATGGTCCACATTGAATTTATATAGGTTGACTTTTTTTCTGGGATCTACATCCACATAAAGAGCATTATTCTTAATACTTATGATATTTTTTTCTCCATCATTGAGAATTTCTCTTCCACTTATTGGACGGATTCTAACAGCAACGGATATTTTATTCACCTCGACATCTTCTGAATTGCTGGGAAGAGGAGGCGATTTTATCAACTGTACTGAATTTTTGTCAGTACTAAACAATCTATTTGAATGCTCAACTCTTTCAGGATCGATATTTTCCGGTGTGTTTGTTGAAGATTCACTGCCTAAACGTACATCATTTGTTGTGGGCACTTTTTTCTTCGATGCATAAATCTTCTCAGCAGTCGGATATCCTACCAAATGTGGAAAACGTATTTTTGATCCCGATATTTTGTTATTTTTTCTTACACCCGGTTTTTTTGAAGTTTCAATATTTGACCCACTTTTCGGCGTGCTAGTTGCTAAAAATTCCATATTTTGACTTATTAAATTTCATGTATCACAATCATTAATGTATTTTTCTGTATATATACGAGTTATTACAATAACACTTGGGAATAATTAAAATAATGATATTATAAGAAGAATGTTGAAATTTTTTATGTGTTATTGAAATGATAAAGTATCTCAATCTCACATATTTGAATCGCGCATATGCATAAAAGCATGTTCAGAGCTAGATCTGAGCTACATGCGGAGAACAACGACAACGAATAATAATCTGAGAGAAATATTGTTATTATCGAAAAATATGACCAATTCGAGAATTATTTTTCAAAATATCTACAAGTGAAACGAAAACAATTTGCACTAGGTTTAATCAGTATAGGTACCTATGGCGTCAATTTATTGTTTTGCGATTACTGATCGATCCACATCGATAGAAGAATATGGAATTCTACGTTAAAAAATAGTGTATTTTTTGGGCGCATGTTCTAGGGGAACATCGTCCTATCATTTCGTCCAAATGTCTGTAATTTTCGAATTTCGAGCTGAAAATTGGCTAATAGACTAATTCGGACTCCCTGATCACGAATCCGGTGTCAGATTTTTGGGTGCCGTCCGGCTGGCCGGCCGACCTTCCGGCCGTAGGCACGATAACAGGAGCACCGAAGGTCCTATCGACTTCAAACTTTCAGGGTAGGTTTCTGATCAAAATGCGACGGTTAAGTTCGTTAACGGGCAAAATCGGCCGGACGGTTTAGAAGTTATAGACATTTCAAATTTTGAGGTTATTTCCCTGATATTTCAGGAACTAAAGAAGATGTTGAATCGAAACTTGGTAGTCAGTTCGAGGATATAAACGCGCAACTTTTGGCAAAATTCTGTTATGATCGAAATGTTGGTAATTTTTAAAAAAATATTTCTTTTAATTTTTTCGAAAAAAATTTTTTTTCGTGAACTATTCATCAGATTGCAACAAAAACTTGTACTAACGTCAATTGTAGTATTTTGCAACATTGTGCAAAATTTTGGCTCTATACGATTTCAATTTCTGGAGATATAAGACAAAATGTGTCAAATTTCCTGGGTCTCTCTCAGTATTTTCATCGATTATTATATAATAATCAATAATATTAAGGTATTCAACATGATACTGCTTTTTTTCTTTACTGGTCAGTACGGGCCACAAGGAAGATGAACATGCGCCCAATAGCTCCTGTCCACAGGGCTTGAACCAATTTTTATAATACATACTACTGCTCTAAAATGCCTATTTCCCAAGATATTCGGTATGTAAAGCAGTAGTATGTATTATAAAAATTGACTATTTTTGCGCGTATGTTCTGGGGAACATCGCGTTATCATTTTGCCCAAATGTCTGTAACTTTCGAATTTTTAACGAAAATGGTCTTAAAGAATTTGGTTCGACTCCCCAATGAAGAATTCGAGGTCAAATTTGATTATGTCCGGCCGGCCGTCTGGCCGTTGCCACGATAACTTGAGAACGGAAAGAGCTAGCGACTTGAAATTTTCAGGGTATCCCAATACGTCGGACAAGTTTGTTAATGGGCATAATGGTTTCCGAGTAATAATTTTGTTTCAACCAATATAAATCCGATCGAATTGAAACTTGGTGAGTAGTTGTAGAATATGAACCTAAGCAATTTTGTGCGAATTGTATGGCTAGAAAATCATTTAAAAAATTTTAAAAAATATTTTTGTTGTCACGATAACTTGAGAACGGAAAGAGATAGCAGCTTGAAATTTTCAGGTTAGGATGTGCATCTGAACACGACATTTGAGTTTGTTCATAAGCAAAATCGGCTAAACGGTTTTAGAGTTATAGCCATCTGAAATTTGGGTGTTCTTTTCTCCTCATTAACTCGAAAAATACTAAATCGATTGAATTGAAACATGGTTATTTGTTGTAGAATCCAACGCGAAAATTCTTGCAAAATTTCGTGAGGATAGTATTTGTAGAAAATGTTTAAGAAATCATTGAAAATTAAAAAAGAAATTCTATATATCAGTATAACTATTCGTCTGGAAATTGCTGAAATTTTGCAAGAGCCTTTAGAACCCAACTCCTACTGCCAAGTTTTAAGTTTTAACACGATCGGTTAAATATTGTTGGAGATTCAAGCAGCCTTGTGTGAGTTCAGTATAGATGGGTGACCGTTTTTGGGCATAATCGGTTTAACGGTTTCCAAGTTATACCCACCTGGAATATTATTTCCTCGATAGCTCTAAAAATAAAGATTCGATCGAATTGAAGCTTGGTAACTATTAGTAGAAAATCAACATAAAGACGTGTTTAAAATTTTTTTTTTTCTGATCGACCCAATATTGAGCTATATCGCCTTAGTTACCATGTGTCATAACACACTCATATTTCCCAAGGGAAATATGAAACGTCTGTTCATATTTCCCTAGGGAAATATGAAACGTCAAATCATATTTCTTTCAAAACGTCAAATCATATTTTATTTCTTTATTTAGTAACAAAATGGAAACTGCAATTGTTGAAATTTCCGCTAAAAGTATTTCCACCAGATACAAATGAAGAAGAAATATCTTGTTCATAATTATTGGTCGACGAGACTACAGTTTTCTTGAGAACATTCCGTGCAACAGCATTCTCGGACGATTCTCCCAAAACGGTCTTCAAAGATTGTGATGCTGCAGATGGCTCTCCCTCCACACCTGCTATCATCTTCGCTACCTTATTTTTGTGCAGCATACTGTCAGCCAGATAGCCTTCTGCAACAGACGAACTTTTCCAACCACCATGTCTCTTAAGTGTTGTCATTGAGGCTCCCGCATCGGCAACCAATGTCGCGGATGTTCGTCTTCCACAATGGCCTGTATACGTTTTCGGATTATCTAAACCCAACCATTCAGCAACCTTACTCGGAATTTTTCCGAAGGTATTTTTGCCGACAGGCTGAAGAGTACACTTCTTATTCCTATAAGCTACGAAGAACCTAAGAACGCCTTGCGGACGCAACGCCGAATACTCCCTCACCAAACGAGCAGCACCCAGATCTTCTTCATCAATTATAGTGAATATTCTGTTTATATCATTCTTAGTCTTTGAGACTTTGATTATGATTACCGACCCACGATCTTCGATATCTGAAGATAGCATATTCACCAACTCTTGTGTTCTGCAGGCGCCAAAGATTTCCATTATTAAAACAACCTTCAAAATTATGAATGTAAAAATCTTATCAACAGAGGAAATCAAAATGAAACATTTACCTTATACATCAAAAAAACGTCATTAGGAGCTTCACTCAAGAATGTCTTGAGCTGCTCCCGGGACAACACTGCTGATTTTTTAGGAACGTATCCTTTATTTTTATTCTTAACAAATGCTTCGACTTCATCGAATAATTTGACATCAGTTTTTTCCTTCAAATGTAGCATAGATCTTAACATCGATAGTTTCGGCCATAACGTGTTTGGAGAATATTTCTGCGACTGGGGATCGAATGAATTAATCATACATCAAGAATAACAAGAATCAGAGCAACATACCAAATCTTGGAAATATGCTAACAAAATATTATCGCTCACACCGTCCACCAAATTTTTTCTTTTCCACTCCTGAAAGCATTCGTACTCTTTACTGTAGGCAGCTTGAGATTTGACCGGAACCAAAGATTCACGGGCCTTTGCCGCTTGAGTTTTGACGTAGTTCGACATTTTTTCAATAATTTTATTTTTGACAAGACGTCAAAATGAAACCAGTCAACCAAGATTCTCAGGAACATGGTCCATAGCAACGTTAAAAATTTAATTATTACAAAAATATACAATCTAATAATAATTTTTCCATATCAGATTGTTTCAATCAGAAAAAAACTATTGATTACACCACGGGAAATATGAATACATTTCCCTCGGTTGTCTATACATCCCTCGGGCTCCGCCCTCGGGATGTAACTTTGACAACCTCGGGAAATATACTATTCATATTTCCCTAGTTGTAATAATAGCTATAAGAACCGTACCCCTAGAAATTTTGAAAAAATTGACGAAAAAAAAAATTACACTTAATTCGAATTTACCATGGTAAATTCGAATTAAGAGTGTCCAATACAGGAGAATGGTCAACATAATTTACCATGGTAAATTCGATTTCAATACAGAAGAATGGACAATAGAACATACGCGCAAAAGATCCTGACTTCACGTCAGTGCTTGAACCAATTTTTTAACGTAAATTCCAGCTGACCAATACGAAAAATAGATTCTCATTTGAAAAAAATTAGTTCTGCGGTTTTTGTCATGACTAACTTTGACATTGAAATAGAAAAACCCTGTATGTTCAGTTGAACTTTTAATTAAGAAGAAGCATTGGCATGTCTTCTGATAGAAGCTAGAAAATTAGGAATTGCATAATGCAATACTTAGTTCAAATTAAAAAAAATGTTGTGACCCAAGGTTAACAAAATAAATCAGTACTCAATTTATTATGACCAAAGCAGCCGAAATATTATTCCAACCATATAATGTCACAATATAATGTAACAAATTTGCGATAAGTATACAATTTAATAAGGAACAATTAAATGTATAAGAATACATTAAAATAAGAGTCAATTCTATACAACAGATTAATAAATATGCAGTGCAGTACATTCACTTTACATGTCAAATTTAACATTTTTTGGTTCTTTCCTCTGTACGACTCCATTTAAAAGAGCTGTCTCATATTTCTGCACAGCTTTGCTCATTTTGGCATACAATATACTCAAATCTTGATCATCATCTGGAGGTTGCATGTCTGAAAGTATTTTATATAATTCATTCATTGATTTTGTAATGTCCGCTTTGGTTAATTTTCTTGATGATTTGTTAACATTCCAAGTCAGATTTTTCAAGAAATCGCCAACATCCTTATATTTCTCTAACAAAGCCAAATCAGTCGACGTCACTATAGTCTGCTTGTTATTTTTATAGTCTATAATTAAAAGTGCATTCCTAGAAATTGAATAATTTAGAGAATTCTTGTTACACCATTCTGTAATAATTTCAAAATTATGTGAGGACTCTATATTACGGTCTTCCTCTAATACACCCTCAAGTTCTTCTAGAAAGTTTGTTCGGTATGGTGACAAATGAACTGATTTCTCCGAGTATTTCATAATTCTCATTCTTGATTCTAATTCCTCCTTTCGTTTCTCAACTTCTGCTAGTTCTCTCAAACGGGCAGCATTATTTTCTTCGAATCTTTTCCTCCAAGTTTTCTCGGCTCTAGATAATTTATTTTCTGTTTCATTGAGTTTATTCCTTAGTTCATCTAATTCCTCACATTCACTTGTGTTACTTATATTATATTGTACAGAAGCATTCGAATCTAACGAAGAACGTTCAAAGGTTTGTTTCAAAGATCTTAGTCTCGTTACTTCGGATCTCAATTCTCTGATCAATTTCTCATGAGGATTTTCATTTACTCTTGCTCTATTAACTATCGACCTTGCTTGACAAGCATATCGGAGGGTAGCCAAAGTTTCGTCAACATGAAAATTTGAAGGAGTTATGGTAGCCAACATGGTGGTCATGGAATTGCCCCCTAGGCTTTCCTGAAAAAAATTTATATCAACTAAAACTCTATGCATTTTTTATATGCAAAATAAATTATCATATTTCAAGTTTCTACAATAAAATTAAAACATAACGGGAGTAAAGGTATTCAACAGGCCATCCCAATAATAGAAAATAAAAATATGACAATATCAAAAGAAAGTACAGTTAAATTATTAACTCATTCCATTCCATAGATTTTACGAAGAAACAAGAGCGCCAAAAGGATGGATGAAGATAATATATTAGTTAACGGATAAAGAGATGTTGAGGAAATTAAATATTTCATGGGTTCATTACTTACTCGTAAAAGCCAAGTCAGAACTGAATCTCTATAAGGCACAAAATGATTTTTTCTCTGATCAGCCAAAGAAGAAATCACTTTTCCCAAAGTCATAAGAGATTTATTGATGCTCACGCCTTGACGTATTTTCTCCTCGCTGTTGTGTGAATTGTTCAGTCTCTCGCTTCCAGCTAAATCAACTAAACTGACTCTGCTTCTTCTGCTACTACCACCTTCACACAGACTGTCATTTGAACCATCAGTTAAACATAGTTCAATTGTGAATATACTATGGGATCGAGAAGATTTCTCATTCATTGTAGTTGCAGCTGTGGCACGGTTTCTGTTTCCTATCAATAACCAATTCCTAAGTTCATTATATGTTTTTACAGAATTAACACTCAAATTTTCAACATAGGGTCCGAATGTTGGGTGCTCTCTAACTTTCAAAGCTATTTTAGCCGATGAATCTTGGGTCAATAGTAGGTCGTGGATTTTTTCATTATAAATTTCAAAATAACTAACATCTAGGGTAGCTGTACAATTATCTGGTAAATTACTTATTCGATGAAATAGATCTCTGCAAGATCTTGGAATTATACCAGAGAATTCTTCGGAATCAATGTCTGCTTCACTTCTTCCCATCATGCTGAAACTTTTACCCGATCCAGTTTGACCATAAGCAAAGAGGCAAGCATTATAACCTTTGAACGCCGATTCTAATAAAGGTACACCAAGGTATTCAAATACCTCTTTCTGTGATGAATAAATAGAATCATTTTCAGCACAAGACAAAAAAATATGATCATACTGGAAGATGTGGTCTAAGCATACTCCTGAATTTCCTGTAGGGCTTGACTTCACATGGAGATTGTTCTCTTCAACCCTAACAACACTGGTTGCCCCAACATGTGCGAGCTCTCTGGTATTCAGTGGACGGACTCTTACAGCAACAGACAAATTTCTCAATTCGTCTGTATTGTCGATTTCCTGACTGACTCTAGACTTAGATTTCACAGACTTTGGTGTTTCAAATACAACGTTACTGAAACATTCTGGTGTTCCGTAAATAGGTATATTTTTTGAATGTGTTTTGGGTGTTATTAGAGGTGTTCTTGGAGTAGAAGGTGCTGTAAATCCATTATTATTTGTCCTGTTTGTTCTTCTAGTAGTGTTCAATATCTTAGGTGTGTTGGATACTGAGACGGACATAGTTGTTACTTGATAATGATATTACTTCACCGTTATACAAATCAAATTGATTATTCTTTAAATCATGACGTTACTTTATCGGTTTTTGATCTATTTATAAATATTCAAATATTGCGGTTCGTTTGGACTTTCGAAAACCGTTAACCGCCATTGAATTATTCAAATTCCACAATAACAAATTTTCTATGGAAATGATATATTTCTATGGATAAAAATGAAATATGAACAGGGACGCCAACAGTGAATCGATATACATGATTGCATGAAATATCGATATGATATCGATGTACACAGAGGTTGTTTCTGGGTAGACCTAATTCGTGTTCTGTGCCTAATATTATTATAGATCTATGAATGAACCTGAAATTTAAATTATTTACATTTTACATTAATTTGTTGAAAATCTTATCTTCAGCTTCACTCTTCACTGAAATAATTTGTAATATTTAAAGATAATAAAGCCTTATCTTTATGAACGTACCTGATTAGTAAGACTGATAATTCTCTAATTGCCTATTTAACATATCGATTTTCCATAACAGGTTGTATATCCCATTCAAGAAAATGTTCAGATTTTCCATATTCTAGCGAAATGTTCAAAACTATTAAGAGGGCTAAAGAAATTGTATTATTCACAGGATGTATATTGATATGTAAGAATTAAAAAAATCTGCGTGTTCCAAATATTTACATATTATCTCTTGTAGTATTATTTATACTATTTAAACTAATTGGAAGAACTGAAACTGTTACTATAAATAATGGAGAATTCACGGAAGAAGATAGTATTTTAGATATAAAAAATAATGAACAAATACTCATGAAAGCTTCTGAACGGATAAAAGATTTGGAGGAAAAAATTGCAATCCTCGAGACACAAATTCCAAGAATCTATCCTGATGTCCGATATTTGAATTATTTGACTCGAAAAAGAATTTTAGTGAGTGGTTTTTAGCATCTCAAAATAAATGTATAATTTTCAATCTCTTTATGCATGAATTATTCAATTTATGGTTGTTATATATTAAATATCCATTTGTAGATCACAGGAGGTGCTGGTTTTGTAGGATCGCATTTAGTTGATAAATTGATGAAAGAAGGTCATGAAGTTATTGTTGTTGATAATTTTTTTACTGGCAGAAAGCAGAATATTGAACATTGGATTGGACATGAAAATTTTGAACTGATTCATCACGATATTGTTCATCCTCTTTATATCGAAGTAGATGAAATTTATCATTTAGCAAGCCCAGCAAGTCCACCCCATTACATGCAAAATCCAGTGAAAACCATTAAGACAAATACAATCGGAACTATAAATATTCTTGGCAAGTAAAAATAAAATAATAAAATTGAAATTTCTTGGTAGAAGCTTTGAATTCATCGTCAATATTTTTAGGTCTGGCCAGAAGAGTCAATGCTAAAGTTCTAATTGCTAGTACCTCAGAGGTATATGGTGATCCAGATATTCATCCTCAACCTGAAACATATTGGGGACATGTAAATCCAATTGGTAAATGTTGTTTCCGAACTAGATTTTAAATTCAGCTTATTTCGCGTACTACAATTATTTTCCTAGGCCCAAGAGCTTGCTACGATGAAGGCAAAAGAATTTCTGAAACTTTAACTTATGCTTATGCACAACAGGAGCACATGCATGTTAGGGTTGCAAGGATTTTTAATACATACGGTCCTAGAATGCATATGAATGATGGAAGAGTAGTTTCAAATTTCATTCTCCAAGCACTGAAAAGTGAGGTTATTACGGTAAAATCTTCAGCACTTCAATATTTTAGAAAATAGAAACGTATCTATTTTCAGATATATGGATCTGGTGATCACACAAGATCGTTTCAATATGTAACTGATTTAGTTGAAGGTTTGGTACTTCTAATGAATTCAAACTTTACTCAACCTGTGAATTTGGGAAATCCTGTGGAACACACCATCAATGGTGAGTAGTATATGAGGATTTCATGATATGAGACATCAAGTTACTCACAGGACCAGGATCCAAGAGTTTGTCGATAAAAATTGGAGTGGGAGTTGAAAAAAATCGGTTGCATCTGTTGATTTTTCTTACTGGTGAATACTTTAAGTTTGTCATGGAATTTTAACAGAAATCTATTCCTGGACTCTGGTCAGAAAAAAATTTATAATAAGTTTGAGGCCATTTTCGGCCAAAAATTCCAAAAATACAGATATCTGGGCAAAATGATAGCACGCTGTTCCTAGCAGAGCAAGCGAATCATGCTGTTACTTTACTGTAGTTATAGATATCTGAAATTTTGTTCCCCCAATATCTCGCAAAATTTTGATCTGATTGAATACTTGGTAGTTAGTTGACACAAAGACTTATGCAAAATTTCATGAGGGTGGTATACTAAAAAATAAAAATTGGTTCAAGCACTGACGTGAAGTCAGGAGCTTTTGCGTAAATTCGATTAAGAGTGTCCAATACAGGAGAATGAACAATAGAATATGCGCGCCCTGACTTCATGTCAGTGCTTGAACCAATTTGTTGTCGTAATTTTTAAAAAATTTTCTAGGGGTACGGTTCCCACAAAATTTCACACACGTCTTTATGCCGATATTCTACAACTAGTTACCAAGCTTCAATTCGATCGAGTATATATTTTTTGAGTTATCGAGGAAATAATATTCCTGACGGTTATAACTCCGAAAGCGATGGACCGATTATGCCCAAAATCGAACTCAACCCTCTCATTGGGATGTGCAACCTACCCTCAAAATTGCAAGACCTATCTCCTTTCGTTCGAAAGTTATTGAGGCAACGGTTACCCATCCAGCTACTGAACTCACACAAGGCTGCTCGGATCTCCAACAATATAGATCCGATCGTGTTCAAACTTGGAACTTGGCAGCAGAGTCAGGTTCTGAAGGCTGTCGCAAAATTTCAGCGATGTCAGACGAATAGTTTCTGGTATATAGTTTTCTAGTGATACGATCCTCACGAAATTTTGCAAGAGTTTTCGCGTTGGCATTCAACAACTGATAACCATGTTTGAATTGGATCGGTTTTGAATATTTCGAGTTATTGAGGAAATATGAACTAAATTTCAGAGGGGTATAACTCCAAAACCGTTTGGCCGATTATGCCTATAAACAAACTCAAATGTCGAATTCAGATGAACAACCTAACCTGAAAATTTCCAGTCGCTATCTCTTTCCATTCTAAGGATATCGTGACATAAATAATAATTTTTAATAATTTTATAAAAATTTTCTAGTCATACAATTCTCACAAAATTTCACAAATGTCCTTAAGTTTGTATTCTACAACTATTAACCATGTTTTAATTCGATCGGATTTGTATTGGTTGAAAACAAAATTATTACTCGGAAACCATTGGACCGACTATGCCCATTAACGAACTTGTCCGTCATATTGGGATGCGCAACCTACCCTGAAAATTTCAAGTCGCTATTTCTTCCCGTTCTCAAGATATCGTGGCAACGGACGGCCGGGCAAAATCAAATTTAACCTCAAATTCTTCATCGGGAAGTCGAACCCAATAGTTTGAGACCATTTCCGGCAAAAAATTATAAAATTACAGACATTTGGGCAAAATGATGTTCCCCAGAACATACGCTCAAAAGAAAATGATTCAACAAAATTTTGTATCTTGGAAAATATCCTTAAGATATTTCACAGCTAGATTCTAAATTTAAACTCGATTGGATCTATATTGTATCCATTAAATGGTACACAGACGGTTCAAAAACCACTACAGGAGCTGGCGCTGGAGTATATGGGCCAGGCACCAAATGCTCACTATCGCTAGGCTCCTATCCGAGCATCTTTCAGGCAGAAGTACTTGCAATAGAAAGATGAGTGGAAATGAACCTAGAAAGAAACTATCAGATATGTGATATAGCAATTCACTCTGACAGTCAAGCTGCTATTAAAGCTTTGAGCTCCCATGTTATTGAGTCCAAGCTAATATAGGAGTGCCGAAGAAAGCTCAATGAAGTAGGCAAGAACAACAGGGTCTCCTTGGTCTGGGTTCCTGGTCATGGGGGAATCACAGGAAATGAGGAGGCCAACACACTTGCCAAGAAAGGAGCAAAAACCCCCTTTATTGGCCCGGAACCCTACTGTGAAGTTGGTAGATACACCTACAAAAGTGAATTCCGGATGAAAGAAGAAACTGAAAGAGGTATTTTCTGGAGATCTCTCCCCAGGATGTATCACTCCAAGAAATTCCTCCGGAACTTTGTGCAGATCCAAGACATACTTGGACCTCAGTAGGAACACGCTGCACCTCTTCACTGGTTTCCTTACAGGGCACTGTTGCCTTAGGAAGCATATGATGAGATTAGGGCTAGCAGATTCTGTTGGGAGGAGGATGAAACTCCTGATCACCTGATAACGGAATGCCTCGCCATCTCAAACCAACGCAAGGAACGCTTTGGGCAAGAAATCTGCAGGAGCGAAGACGTAGCCTCTTTGAAGCCATCTAATGCCATCTAATGCCATTAGCAAATACATACCATTAAAACCACAACGGGTGAACTCACGGAAGCCATGGATAAACAAAGGACTATTTAAAGAAGTTGACAAAAAGAGGAAACTATGGCATGATTATAGAAATAACCGCACAGCCGAAAGCCATTCACTATATCGGACTCAGAACAATAACACCAAGTCACTCATCGATGAAGCCAGGAGAGAATATGAACACAACCTCTTGACGGGTTCTGAAAAGCACTTTTATGCTTATATACAACGTAGTCTGAGCTCTAAACTAACAAACTTTACCTTACTGGACAAGAACACTGGAAAGCAAGTCGAAACTGAAGAAGAGACAGCTCAATGCTTTGCCCGACAATTCCAGAGTGTTTTTGTAAGGGATGATGGGGGGACAAACATTCCAACCCTACCTATCAGCAGTCGTTTGGAGCATGAGATGAAACATGTGGTTTTCACTCCCGAAAAAGTTGAAAGAGCCATAAAATCCCTTAAGCAGGATTCCGGTCCAGGGCCTGATCAGATTCCATCAATTTTCCTAAGGAAGTGTGTTGTTTCATTGGCCGGTCCACTTTCAGTTGTAATGAATGATATTGCGAAAACAGGAAACTTTCCAGAAGAATGGAGAAAGGCCATAGTTATACCAATTTTTAAAAAGGGAAACAAACAACTGGCTGAAAATTACAGGGCAATCAGCTTAACCAGCACTTTGAGTAAGTGTATGGAAAAGATCCTGGTGGTGGAGTTAACAGGCTTTGTCTTGGACCACAATGTGATACCTCAAAACCAACATGGCTTCTTGCCAGGAAGGTCTACCATAACAAACCTGTTGCATAAGCTGGATCAGTGGACGCTCGCTGACGATGTTGGTCAGCCCATTGATGTTGTCTACTTGGATTTCGAAAAAGCTTTTGATAAAATTCCAATTAGAAGTCTGGTTTACAAGCTTGAACATTATGGCATAAGAGGTGAATTACTAAATCTTATAAGCAACTTTCTTAAGGAACGCTCGTTCCGAGTTCGGGTGGGTGCGTCTCTCTCATCGGAGGTCAGTGTCTGTAGTGGTGTTCCGCAGGGTTCTGTGTTGGGCCCCTTGCTTTTCATCATATACCTCAGTGACTTATATATTGGCTTGAAGACTAACGTCTCTTCATTTGCTGACGATACAAACATATATAGTAAGGCCTTACTACACAATGAATTGCAGGAGGATCTAGCGACAATAACGTCTTGGACGCGGAGATGGGGTATGCCTCTGAATGATGGAAAATGCTCTGTGCTCCACTTGGGCAGATGTAACCCAAAGTCATCATACCTGCTCAACAACAGTGAGGTTGCTAAAGTAAAGAGCCAAAAGGACTTGGGTGTGACCATCAGTGAGGATTTGAAATGGGAACTTCACACAACTCAAATAGCAAAAAAAGCCAACAGTCTTATATACCTCATTCAAAGGTCCTTCAGAGATCTGTCCAAGGAGATGGTTCTTAAGCTGTACAAAAGTTTTGTGCGCCCAAAGTTGGAGTACGCTCACTGTGTCTGGAGTCCTTACTACGTCAAGGACATAGAGCTTCTCGAAAGAGTTCAGAGAAGGATGACCAGGGTTCCATTTGAGCTGCGGAATCTGACTTATGTCGATCGCTTGAGAGCCCTGAGCTTGACAACGCTCCATGAGCGCAGAGTTCGTGGCGATCTCATTGAGTGCTATAAGATCACCAGCGGATATTACAGGTGTAACCTTACCATCCTTCACCCAAATGAAATGCACAACCTGAGAGGCCACAATAAGAAACTCAGCAAGGAACGATGTAACAAACTGCTACGTAGAAACTTTATCACCAACAGAATAGTGTACGCATGGAACCAGCTAAGCCAGGAAACAATAGACTGTGATAATATTAATAAGTTCAAAAATAGATTAGACAGGGAAATGAAAGAATGGGGCAGGGTACTTGTCCATTATACATAACGGAGGCCAAAGACTGGATTCTGTGATGAAGCCGGGAACTCTTCAGGGACTGAATTTTTAATATACCGCTCGGATATATACATATATTTATACCAAAGTGATTTATAGTATTTACAAGATCAACTGTGATATGTACTGTGATATAATAGGCGAAAAGTGCTAAAATTTAAGGACAACATGCGTAACAGATAACAGTCTCATCGGTTCGCCGCTTACTGTTATTACTATAATAATAATAATAATAATAATAATCTCAGGTACTGGAGTTCATCAGAACTCTGGAACTGGAAGGCGAGATGTAGATGGTAATGACATCGACAACAATATACAATATATTGTTGGAAGTATTGGGATAATATAATTTTTTTTCCTGGGTGCGAAGAAGAGTTTGACGAGTTCAGTAACTGCCCTGGCTATTTACAATTTTTCTATAATTCCATCTTTCAACCCTGTTCTGTGAAAGAGGTTCTGCTCAATACTTCATAATTCGCAATTTACAACGTTTCAGTTATTCATATAACTTTTTCAGAATTCGCGGAGATCATCAAAGACCTTGTAGGAGGAAACAGTAAAATTATTCATATGGCGGGAGTACAAGATGACCCCCAGAGGAGAAAACCTGATATAAGCAGGGCTAAAAAGTACTTGAATTGGGAACCAAAAGTGAACCTAGGTATTGGTATACAGAAAACTGTTAATTATTTCAAGGAAGAATTAAGAAAATTTAAGCATACACAGAGGAGTAAGTTTGTAACATCCTAAATTCTATTTTCTTTTCGGGTTTTGAAGTAAATGCAGGGACAATAATATTACTGTAAATATCTCAAATATATGATCATTTCATAATATAGTAAATTCCCAACTAATGTAAGAATTCTTATTCTTTTTGTGTTCATAGTTTCCTCCTTTTTGAAGCATGAAGGTACTGTTATACCGGGTGTCCCAGTATACATGTTCCAATGGATTATCTCAGCCATTTAAAAAGATAAAAATTTGAACATTTTCAATTCGTTGAAGGAATCTTCAACTGAGAAAAACAAAAATTGAAAGTCACTTTCGGTTTGACTGGAAATGATTGACTTTTTTATCTCAAATAGCAGTAATAGCACCCTATATATTTTTTGCAATTTTTTTATTCTACTCAAAATTACCTTTCCAACAATGTATCACACTTTGTATTTTACATTTGGTTTGATGGAGAAAACGTCAATTGATATTTCAAATTGAAAGAATTGCAGTAGGCTACGATATTTGTGTAATTTGATTTTGACTTCAATAATCGAGATCAATAAAAAAACCTTCCTCAAGTTGAAATCAACTATGTATTTTACCGAACGTTAAACAAAGAATGGATAGTAGAAGAAACAAAAAATTTCAAAAAATTGGTTCCAGCCCTGTGGACAGGAGCTTTTTGGCGCTCTTGTTCAAACAGACAAATTATATCTCCGAAAGTATTGGTTTCTCAGAGAAGGGAATTATATCATATGTATATATGTATTTTTATGATAGAACTGCATCATAAAGGAAATTCAATTCAAATAATAGTTTATTTATCAAGATTAAATGAGCAATCTGAGAATGAGAACTGCACCTTGGAAGAAATCAAATTAAGATAGCTGAAATGAATTTGACTCTCTCTTATAGAACAGGATGACATGTACGAGTATGAACACAGATCATATAATAATTTATAGATAGAATAATTATAGCTTTCTGTGAAAACATAGAAGTACGATTCATTATTGAAATTCCGAAAAATCATATCTCCGAAAGTATTAGCTTGTTGGAGTTGAAAATGATAGCAATATATTTCTATGGTGAAACTGCATCTTAAATAAAAATTGAATTTGAAACTCGTTACTTAAAAAAAAAATTTTTTTTTCGTTACTTCGAAACCATCTGGCCTATTTTGCCCAATAACGAACTCAACCGAGATATTCATCTCCCTAACCTACTCTGAAAATTTCAACTGCCTGGCTCATTCCGTTCGAGAGTTATTGTAGAAATTTTTTTTTTTAATTTTCAAAAATTTATTTTTACACTTTGCGGTAACCTTGTCAATACAAAACTTCACATGCGTATAAAGGTCATGATTCTACAATTTTATGCTGAATTTCAGATAGATCGAGTGATTAGTTTCGGAAATATTCATAAAAAATGTTTTTACTAAAATCGGCCATAACTCCGAAACCGCTTGATGGGTTTCGCCCATTAACGAACTCGTCCGAGATATTTACGCTCCAAACCCACCTGGCAAATTTCAATCCTCTAACTCCTTTCGTATTTGAGTTATCGGTATCGTATTACACAAAATATCGTAGCCTGCTGCAATTCTTTCAATTTAAAATTTCAATTGACGTTTTCTCCCTCAAATCAAATGTAAAATACAAAGTGTGATACATCGTTGGAAAATTTTGATTAGAATTAAAAAATTGCCAAAAATATATAGGGTGCTGTTTGAGATCAAAAAAAGTCAGTCACTTCCGGTCAAACCGAAATTGACTTACAATTTTTGTTTTTCTCATTTAAGGTTCCTTGAACGAAAGGAAAATCATAAAATTTTCATCTTTTGAAATAGCTGAGATATTCCATTGGAACATATATACTGGGACACCCGGTATACTGTACTATGCTAAGGTCGAGACACACATATCCATGTAGACGACACACAGTGCGTGCTCGGCGCGGATATAATGTGTCCCTGGCTTTAATCAATTAAACATATCAGTATCTATGGACCAGTTTTCAATGCGGAAATTCCAGGAATTTTCGTGACGTTATCCACATAAAATTATGTACAGTTCATAATCCACAGTCCCCATGACTGTGTATTATGAACTGTATGGAAATGAACGAACAGTGTTGCCAGACTGGTATCTATACTGAAGCTTTCTGATGAGGGAGATGATCCTAGTTGGTGAGAACACAGCCGACTATAGAGATAGCCTGGAACACAGTCTGACAACGCCGCAATTAATCGTCTCTTAGAGGCATACTCCTTCAATGCGGTAGCGCTGGATTTTGATGAAATTTTGACTATTTCATCATTTTTCAAATGATTTACTGTCGAAAAATGATGAGGACTACAATAAGATCTTATTTATGATGAATATTTACCGACAAAACAGTTTAAACCAATGTAATTACGAGATGAAGTGTTGTGATTTTGGACACTTAGGGATTTAAATAAAAAAAAAACTTGAAGAGAGCACGGATTTTCAACTTCAGATTCGTTATCTAAAACCCAAAATTAGCAACTGAGTAAATTTTCAGGACGATTAGACATTTATGAGATGCTGCAAGTCTATGTGAATTCAGAATATCAATTCAATGCTACAAAGAGTAAATTCACATTATTTTCTGATCTGAACTGTGTAAAAATGTTGATAAAACAAATTGATAAATTCCGAATCTGAATCCCCATTAATTATATTTCTGTAGCGGGAAATGTTTACTTATTGATCTGAGGTTGAGACCATCATCTGCTCGGGTAAAGGTAAGATCGAAAGGAAGAATCCATTTCAAATCACTGCAGAAAATCTGAACATTTTTGCGCGTATGTTCTGGGGAACATCGCGTTATAGTTTTGCCCAAATGTCTGTAACTTTCGAATTTTTTGACGAAAATGGTCTCAAACGATTAAGTTCGACTCCCCAATGAAGAATTCGAGGTCAAATTTGATTCTGTCCGTCCGGCCGTCCGGCCGTCCGGCCGTACGGCCGTCCGGCCGTTGCCACGATAACTTGAGAACGAGAAGAGCTAGCAACTTGAAATTTTCAGGGTAGGTGGCGCATCTCAATACGACGGACAAGTTCGTTAATGGGCATAATCGGCCCAGTGGTTTCCGAGTAATAATTTTGTTTTCAACCAATATAAATCCGATCGAATTGAAACTTGGTGGGTAGTTGTAGAATATGATGTTAAGCACGTTTGTGGAATTTTGTGCGAATCGTATGGCTAGAAAATTTTTAAAAAATTATTAAAAAATATTTTTGTTGTCACGATAACTTGAGAACGGAATGAAATAGCGGCTTGAAATTTTCAGGTTAGGATGAACACCAGAACGCGACATTTCAGTTTGTTTATGAGCATAATCGGCCAAACGGTTTCAGAGTTATAGCCATCTGAAATTTTCTGAAATTTCGTGGTTTTTGTTTCTCATTAACTCAAAAAGTACTGAACCGATTGAATTCACACATGGTTATTAGTTGTAGAATGCCAACGCGGAAATGTTTGCAAAATTTGGTGAGGATAGCATTCGTAGAAAATTTTTAATAAATCATTGAAAAAAAAAAAAAAAATTCTATATATCAGTAACTATTCGTTTGAAATTGCTGAAATTTTGCAAGATCCTTCATAACCTAACTCTACTGCCAAGTTTCAAGTTTTAATACGATCGGTTAAATATTGTTGGAGATTCGAGCATTCTTGTGCGAGTTCAGTAGATGGGTGACCGTTGCCTCGATAACTTTCGAACGAAAGGAGATAGGGACTTGCAATTTTCAGGGTAGGTTGCGTATCCGAAAGTGAGTGTTGAGTTCGTTTTTGGGCATAATCGGTCTAACGGTTTCCGAGTTATACCCACCTGGAATATTATTTCCTTGATAACTCAAAAAATAAATATTCGATCGAATTGGTGCTTGGTAACTAGTAGTAGAAAATCAACATAAAGACGTGTTTAAAATTTTGTAAGATTCGTATCCCTAGAAAATTTGAAAAAAATGACGAAAAAAAAAATTTCAAGAACCGTACCCTTGGAAAATTTTTAAAAAGTCACGAAAAAAAAATTGGTTCAAGCACTGACGTGAAGTCAGAAGCTTCTGCGCGTATGTTCTATTGTCCATACTTCTGTATTGGACACCCTTAATCGAATTTACCATGGTAAATTATGTTGTCCATTCTCCTGTATTGGACACTTAATTCGAGTTTACCATGGTAAATTCGAATTGAGAGTGTCCAATACAGGAGAATGGACAACATAATTTACCATGGTAAATTCGATTAAGGGTGTCCAATACAGAAGTATGGACAATAGAACATACGCGCAGAAGCTTCTGACTTCACGTCAGTGCTTGAACCAATTTTTTTAATGATTAATAAGATCCTTATTGATTTCAACTGAAGCATCTACAGATGCAGACTTTTGGAAATTGAATACATATATATAAAAATAAATAGATTATTTTAGCTTCTTGATCTCCTATCCAGATGTATCAATTTTTGTTGAAAAATTATTAGAAAGGTCATCAAAATGTTTTATAAAATCGGAAGAAATGAAAGTTCTATTTCACTCATATTTCTAGTCCATCTTGTTGTCTATAGTCTGAACTGAAATGTACTCATCTCCAATAAGTAAAAAATAATCCAAAGGAAATTTCACTATTTACACACTGCAGTTTAATCACAGAACATATGAATATCCGACCATATTTATCACTGCATTGCATTAATTCACATTTGACACCGTTGTACACAAAAAATACCACGAAATGCCAGCGAAAAACAATAATGGTTAACTCCAGAATCAGAGGTAATCGTCCATTTTTACAAACAACAACAACAGAGAGTACGTCTCGGAGCTGTGTTGCCATTTTATCATCTTCCAGGCTAGTAGATATAGTAGGTTGTGGTGAGAACTTGTTCAGTTTCTTCAGTCACAGCTTGTGGACTTCTAGTTCCTCTGATCCTGTCCCCGGGGATATCACATAGGTGTACTTCATAAACTCGTCGTCCTTTAGGCACTCAGAGTCCTCAAAGAACCCTAACTTACTTTGGTGTTTTCTGAGGCCACAGTGTCCCGTACATGCAGCTGTTAAAAGTATCAGGTCTGACCTGGAGAGTCGCTATGGCCCCTGCGGCTTCGTGAATCTGATGTTAAATAATAACAATTTCTGGGAACCTAAGCTAGAAAACTTTGAGGGCCTTACCCCCTAATCTTTCAATGTATTTAGTAACCAATTTTCAATGGAAACTCAGATTTTTCAAAACAATACAAAAGTTAATTAATAAAATATTAAGTATATTAAAACAAACAAAAATATAAGAAATTAATGAAATTCAATAACAAAGTGGAAAATATTTCAACAAGGGTAAATCCTATCAAATAATAAATTACTTCTGTGGGAAGAAGTCAATGGGATTGAATTTTTGAGAAACAATATATCATTTAATTCCTCCTTGACGTAAATTCCCTTCCATTTGAAAAATTGGCGCTGAAGCCCCTCTTTGAATATAATCAAGTTGACAATAGTTCAGTTGTTTTCCAAATTCAACCGTGTTTCAGGTTTTTTTAAGTCGGCAGTGAATTATTCAAGGAATTCTCATCTTGGAAGCTCAAGAAAATTATTAGCTTTCGTTAAAAATCAACAGTATTAGGCCACAAACAATTTTGATTCCGAAACTTTTGGATTGATGATAGCAAGAATCAATTTTGATGGAATTTAAGTATTTTATTAATTTTCAAGAATTATAAAAATTAAAACCCATCTAGTATCTTTTATTATGTGAATGTAGGTAGGTATCAACTAAAAAACTGTCAGTTGTTTGAAATATGTATTATATCGTTTCTCTTTAGTAAATATATGTTGTAATAACTATTGATTTTAATTCAAAAGAATACAGTGGAACTTTCTTAACTAGAAATTTTCTATAACTCTAATATTTTTCCTTAACAATATTCCAGTGTAAATGTATCTCTTTCAACTACAATATTTCTAATACTAGAACTGATATTTAAGTAAAGTGTACGTAGCAAATCGAATTTTTCAGGAAAATACATACTTCTAGGTAACAGACTCGAGCATATATTCATGTTTGGAATCCAGTTTTTGTTTGACGAAATTTGAAGTATTTAACACCAATGAATTTTTCCAACCACTTATTGTAATACTTAATTAGTTTTATTTATAAACCATTTTTATCCTCTGTTAGAAAAACAATGAATGGCCTAATAATATATAGCATTTACACTTTTTAATTATAGCAATAATAAAAAAACAATTAATAAAATTAAAGCAATAATATATAGCGAAAGCATTTTTATAGGAGGCTCCTTTCGATCAATGTATTGCGAATAGATACATTAATAATATTTCTTTTCCTTTCATACAAAATTTCCACGAAATAAACAATCTCTTTTATTTTTGAGTTTTATATACATAGTTGAGATTACATGTATTTATAACTAAGTGTTACATGTGCCATTGAACGACTAAATAAAAAAAATTCTTAAAAAGCACTGACGTGAAGAATCTTTTGCGCGCATGTTCCATTGTCTATTCACGCCTCATACAAAATCGATCGAACTGAATACAATACTCACGAAATATCGCAAATATAATGCATCGGCATTCTATAAGTATTTACCAAGTTTGATTGGATCAGATATATATTTTTTGAATAATAGAGGAACCGAAACCGATTATGCCCATTAACTAACTTAACCATCGCTATCTCTTTCCGATCGAAAGTTATCGCAGCAACAGTCACTCATCCCGCTATTTATCATCTAATTAGTTTTAGAAGGCTCTCGCAAAATGTTGACGTTATATAGGATGGATAGTTTATGACCATTAACTAATTGTAATGCTCAAGTTCAAAAGAATATATATATATATTAACTAACTTAACCCACCCTGAAAATTTCAAGTCTCTTTCCGTTCGAAAGTTATCGTGGCAACGTACGGCCAGACAGAATCGATTTTGACCACGAAATCTTCATCAGTGAGTGACACCTAATTGTTTGAGACCATTTTCGACCAAAAATTCGACAATTACGGACATTAGGGCGAAATGATAGCAAAAATGGTAAGTATGTATTTTTCTATAATTTGAGCTTTTTTCTTTTATCCCTTGGAGATTCGAGTTCGGGAAGTTCCACTGTATATATATATTATTTGATAATGAATAAAATTGATTACTCTTTCCTCTTGTTACTGATTGGACGAAGTATATGAACATCAACAGCATCTGAAATCAAAACAAAAATAATTTGAAATCATTCCAGAGAAGCTCATATTATGTTGTTAAAAGAAGAGATTCTCAGTGAAATATGTTTCATCAAATTTGAATATTATGGTTTCAAATGTCATTAGGCATCATTGGAGATTTTGACCGGAATTCAAATCAGAAAATAAACAGTGATATGTTGTCTATGTAGTGAATGTATTTCCAAAATACTTACAATCCATGTGTCAGTAGAGCCTGCATTTTCTTCTATGAATCAGCAATTTTTTTTGAAGATTTCCGATTTGAACCATCCACTATATTTTAAATCTTGATACACCTTAAACAAATATAAAAGGATTAGTATGATCAACAACAATGAAAAGTGTTCATTTTTATTATGAAAAATATCAGTTCAATTCTTCATCAAATGAAATTATGGTTTCAAATGTCTTTAAGCATCATATGATAGACCAGGAGTTTTGACGTGGGGAATAGCTAGTTCCTAACTATAAGGGCTTATTAAACCTGTAAGGGAGCTGCAAACTCAAAAAGTTTGGGCACCCCTGGACACTGGCAAGCAAAAATTTGAGGTCACAATTTTTTTTAAGTATATTCTGAGTAAAACCAATTCCTTGTAAGGGACGTTATCAGGTATGTTAACACGATTTACAATGTCCTTAGGATTGAATAAGTGGGGTAATAGAACAAAAGATCGTAGCGATCCAATAAGAATACAGAATAAATGGGTGATGAAGGCACCCATAAGGAGAGTACTCTTCAGCTGCAGGTTCAAATTTCAGTCATGGAGGAACTTTTTAGCTGGGATAGCATCATTTTACAGTTAGGTAAACAATTGATTGTATGAAATAGGGCTAGGAGGATGTTAATTAATCGTCTGGAAGTACAGAAGTGATGTCGTATGATATGAATGGCTACTGTTATACTTACAATTAAGATGTCTGGTGGCTTCAGCTGAAAATTCTTCTTTGATTTAGTGCTCAATGAATCCTTATCACTCGCCTCAAATTATGATTGGATTGACTTTTAGTGTCACAATAGTCCTAAAAAGTAGAATTAATATTGTGGAAATGATGTATACAATTCTTTTGAAATAAGAGAAATGAGTCAAGGAAAATAATTAATTTGAAAGGATTTTAACAGTAATTTTTTCCAATAAATTAGAACAAAATTTACTAGTGATCCTAGGAAAACATCTTGTTTATTGTGTACTCATAAAAAAACAAATATTATAACTGAAAAATAATTTCTTCATTTATACTCTGGAGATTTGGATGGAAAATTTTCCATCACAAAAATACTTACAGTGTTTTCAATTCTTAATTTGAAACGTTGTAGCAGCTTATCTTTTTCGAAATCTGCTCAAGATGTTTAAATATCATGAAACTGCTATTGTTTTACTTTACAAATATTTTCTGTATTTATAGAATAAGTATTTTCCGATCAAACTAGAAACCAATGCAAAAAGGTATAACTAGTGTGAACATTTATCCATTACTATTTCATCACTTTTTTATAGATAATCAATTCTAAATGGGCATTATTACTTCTTATTAAATATGGAGGTATATAAAAATTTGATTCAACGGTAAATTTGATCATTTCCAAGAAGTTAAAAATGACACAAAATCAATTAAATGTCTTCAATAATTACTCCAAATGAACCTATTATTGATAATGATATTCAATTTATGTTCTCGCGCAGGGTTGATGAAATGAAAGAATAACTTGTTTTCAAAATTTATTGGAGTTTATGCTAACAATTTAAATGGACGATGGGTATAACATCTGAAAAAAAAAAAGTAAAATTAGAATATTATTCAAAATCAATAATTCTCTTTTTCAGAGAAAAAAATATCAGTGTCATTTTTTCATCAAATGTGATTATGGTTTCAAATGTCATAGTGCATCATAAGATTAAAATAGTATCATTTTTGTTACAAATGTATAAAATCGATCATTTGTTTGAAGAATTTGAAAAAATCGTTTGAGCTGTTGATAAAGACCAATATTTTCAATTGTTGAAGGTATAGACATAGACCGTTCTCGATAGGAACTTTAGCTTTGAAAATATGTATTGGGACAATAACTCAACCATTGGGGGCATATTGCCCATTTATGGATGGACAGAATAGAGGATTCCAGTACTCCAATTCAATGTTGCCACTACTAGTTTCGGGTGCAAAATGTCCGACATTTTGTAGGCCTTTATTGATATGATTCAAAGTCGAAAGAACAAAAATACAATATCCTAGGGGATTTTGCTTTTATACATTTGTCAAACCTACGGAATCTGCAATTTTTTAGTCATATGCCATATATTCTGCTCGTTTTATTCAGTTTTATGCAAGATATAATATGTATTCTGAAATGTGAGCGAAGTGAGAAAAATCTCAGTTGTTGACTGACAAACTGAGATTTTTCTCACTTCGCTCACATTTGGGAGTAAATATAATATTTGTTGATTTTTTCTGATAATCAAAGCAACGTGTTTTCTGCTTATAATATGCTGAAATATGACATTTATAATAATAAAATGACAGGTTAACGAACGTACAATAGCCAAATTCCCTAGGATATTGTATATTTTTCATATCAACATTCTGTTTTATATGTTCGGGAACACTCAGAAATACTTAAAATTGAAAATTATGTCCGTGTTGACTTTGAACTATATCAATAAAGGCCTACAAAATGTCAGACATCTTGGGCCCGAAACTAGTAGTGGCAACATTTAAGTGAATTAATGGAATCCTTTATTTGTTTCATCAAGTTGAAATAAGTAAATGAGTCGATGATTATTATTATAGGCGAATTTTGGCGCTGTAACCACAGCTTACCATAGTTACATGTAACTATGACGTCATAGTTACTTATAGTTACTGATGACACGAAACAGCTGATCGAATCAAAACAAAAACAAATCTTCCAATGAATTGAAATGGACGAGTTCATTAATAGATTACGTCCATCATAAATGTGAGTTATATATCAAAATATCTTGAGTATGACTTCTTCCTACTGTTTCAATTGGAGAAGAAGACCTTCTACTCCTTTATGAGTTTTCTGTTATATGTGCTCTCATTTATTGTTTTGCCGCCCTGTGCCAGAGACTGTCTCTTCTGCCTGTGCCAGTGTGCCCAGTCCCAGTCGTGTCT
The DNA here is from genome assembly GCA_937662695.2 of Halyzia sedecimguttata. Lineage (NCBI taxonomy): Eukaryota > Metazoa > Arthropoda > Insecta > Coleoptera > Coccinellidae > Halyzia > Halyzia sedecimguttata. The sequence goes on along the minus strand of OW569413.2, from coordinate 97,134,436 downwards.
CGTTTCTGATTTGTTTTTTGTATACGGTATTGCATTACATTTTGATATAACAGGTAATTATTCAGATTCAGATAAATTCGGTGAAAACCGTTAACACGTTCTATGATCCTAAATTCATTCCATTTCACTCATTCGAAATGAGATAGATATACATACCACGCGAGTAACCTTGCTCCTGAGGAAGGTAACGTGGTATGGTATGCTTGACGTCATTGATACGTCATAGTTACATGGTTAACTCCGCAAAAACGTAGTAACCATGTAACTACGAGCTGTAGTTACCTGTGGTTACAGCGCCAAAATACGCCTTATATGTATTAGTTTTACAGCTGTCTGTATTTATCTATCTGAATTCATGTTCACTTCACTTCCCATGAACATAATTCCCAAAATGACTTTGTTAGTGCAAACGAACATCGTGTTTTAAATCCACTTGAATCTGCACTTTTAACAGCCAATGATAAATATAAGGACAATGTGATAATAATATTCACTTCAGATGATTTAGTGACATAATGTAAACCCCACTAACAGTTGTTCAAAACCCTTCAAAATTTTAGTTAAATCTAATGACTCATTGTATCAAAGCTTCAGATCGGCATATTTAATAATTCAATTACCCGAGTCTTATCTCAACAGAGTAAATTGAAAATGCATTGACAAAAACATAGAAAGATAATACTCACAATCCTAATACGGTGTCCCATGGCTTTAGCTGGCAGATTCCTATTAAATTTAGCCCTTACAGCTCCACTTGTACCATGTGGTCTAGTTACTTTACCCCAAATTGCTCTAACTTTCGATTTGACCGATTTTGGTTTTCCGGGGACGCAGGTCTTGTTCTTGGCTTTGTAAACATAGACACATTTTTTGCCTACGTAAAACCAACTGTCTTGTTTTTCTGAAGTACCTTCTACTTTCAATAGAGCGGTATTCTCGTGTTGATTTCTTAATCCACGTTTGTATCCGGTAAAAATGGCTTTGGCGTATAGTCTTCCATGCCTCTTTTTTGTTCTTCTACTTTTTACTGTTGCTGTTTTCTCCCCAGCAGGGGCTTTTTCTGTTTTTTTCTCAACTTTGGGTGATTTCGCCATTTCTGCTGAAAACGAAGATGTGATATGTCAAATTTCAATACATACTTACATTTAATCCAAAATCATCACAATACCAGTGAAAGTAAAATTATGAAAATTTATTTTGGCTAAAAAATAGGAATACAATCTTCCATTACTATATAAGATTGTTAACAAAATTCAAATGGAAATTCGAATCAAGAAATTATTAATAACACATACCGACCTACCTAATGACAGTTCAAAAGAGACGTTAAAGAAAGCGTGATATGTTGTTGGGGTTAGTTGCCATGACAGTCACCGACAGTTCTTCTTTTTTGACTTTTCCTTTTGGTAATTTGGGTTCACCAGTAAACGTTATTAGCAATATTATAACACAACAACCTTTTATTAAAACAATTTCTTCAGTGCTATTTCTTAAGAATTACCTTGATTTGATAACACACTTTATGGTATCGAATTTGACAAGATGCTGTACTGATTTCAGTTTTCAATTATTACTCTAATAACCATTCCGTATCACAGGGACTACTACTATCACAGATTAACTGCATTCTGTGCTACTAATGAAGTATATCACCTAATTTTCCTAACTTTGGCTGTATTGTGATCGTCTAGTGCTAGTGAATTGGTAGGACTTTTTACTTACGTTGTATAGGCAACCCAAGTTACTCTCAATTATATACATGGAAAATGGCGGGAAGTTTAAAGATTCTAAGAATGTTGTGCGTCAAGATATTATGTATATTTTGTATAACTGGGTTAAAAGAACGCTTAGAAAAATCCCAAATAGTGTGACCAGACAAAGATATACCAACCCACTGGTACATTCACATTTCTACAATAACTGAGAGCGATAAGGAGAGTACCTGTTGGATAGTAAAGATTCCTGTACCTGCAACATGGAATACGGATCGAATGTTAGTAAGGAGGAGTTTAGTAAAGAGCAGTGATTGACCTACACCCTTTCTACCTTATTCATTAATTGAGGAGGTGATTAAAGAGCAGTGCTGGACCTCACGCTTTCTTCCTCAAGCCAGTGCTTGACCAATAGCTATCGGGAGGCGCAGGAAATGTAGCATCCACATATATATGATACGTTAATGCCTTTGGGATGCAATCGGGCCATGATTGGAGTAATTGTTCGAATTGAATTAGAGTGATAAATAAAAGAGTATCTTCAATGCTTACAATATTAAAAAAAAAATATTTTAAAAATAGGGTTGGACTTTTGCAATTAGACATAAAGTACACTTATAATTTTGATCAGATAGATAGAACCGTACATTATTGGAAAACCAAAAGGCCATCGACCTAAGTCCTTCAGCCTATTTTTGATCAGGTGTAAAACTGATCAAAATTATGTCTTAAGTGTACTTTATCTCTAATGGCAAAAGTCCAACCCTATTTTTAATATTTCTACTACTACTAACGTTAGTATAGTACAAAAAGTCATAATACAAATCATATACACTTAAATTGGTTCAAGCCCTGTGGACAAGAGCTTTGGCTCCTTGTTCAAACTTTGACAAATCATATCTCCAAAAGTGGTTTCTCACAGTTGGGAATTATATCAATGGATTTTTATGATAGAACTGCATCATAAAATAGAACAAATTGAATACGAATCCATTGATATCATTCCCAACTCTGAAAAACCAATACTTTCGGAGTTATGATTTGTCAAAGTTTGATCGAGAACGTCAAAGCTCCTGTCCACAGGGCTTTCATACTTTTTCAATTTGGCTTCTGTGTGTCAGTTTTCAAGAATTTTCGTAATCAAATTCAAAACGTATGTCTATGAATCATCTCATGTTGGATTTACATACATCACCAAATTTTAATTAGAGTATTCTATGAAATCATATAGAATTATTGAGAATAATTATTGAAATTTTGAAAATCCGAAAGTATTAGTTTGTTAGAGTTGAGAATGATATCAATGGATTCTTATGATAAAACTGTATCTTAAAAAAGATTGAGCTTAAAATTTGTAATGTAAAAAAAATATTTTTTTTGTTGTTCCGAATCCACCTGGCCGATTTTGCCCAATAACGAACTTAACCGATATACTTATCTCCCAAACCTACTCTGAAAATTTCAACTGTCTAGTTCATTCCGTTCGAGAGTTATCGTGTTAACGGCCGGACAGAATCGATTTCAACCACTGATTCTTGATCAGTAAGTCGAACCAAATTGTTTAAGACCATTTTCAGCCTAAATTTCGAAAATTACAGACATTTGAGTAAATTGATAAGCACTCTGTTCCGAGGAACAAGAGTGCCAAAAATGATTTTGTGAAGAAAAATGCTGTTTTGAATATAAATCATTTATTAAGAATTGAAATATAAATACAAACTTTTAATTCTCAATATTAATCAGTCACTTTGAAATATATTTTTAGTGGATGATATTATTTGTTTGATCTGAATGGTTTATTTTTTCAAACACCAATTATAAAAAAAACAAATATTTACTCATATAATTTCATGTGTAAAGATATATATACAAATTCATCAATAATATGGCCCTGGAATAAATGTATGTACATTAATATACAGGAACTACTCAAATCATAATTTCTTCATATTTATTATTTTATTTAACAAAAAAGAATTATGAGCTAAATATATAAATAAATCAACAAAAAGTCACTAAAATTTTTCAATTGATTTCAGTTAGTATCAGTCACTTCTCACTATCACTTTCACAAAAACAATTGTGATATATACAAGCCTAAAATATTCACTTTTAATCGAAGTGGAATTTGAACTGGAAAGGACTACCATGAAAATGTTGAAAATGGAAATTTGGTGGCATTCCACCTTTTCCCGATTCCGGATCTAAAGGATCCTCGCCCAAGTCAAACTGTCGTCTCTTCTCCTCATCTGTCAGAACCTAAAATGTGAAAACATGTTTTTCTCAGAGATTTTTCGATTACACTATTAAATCTAGCCCTCTAGATTAAAGTATTCACAGAGGCGTTTTTGGCGCGATGGTTCAGGTGGACAGAGTGCACCAAATGTCTGTATATTTGACGCTTTTGTTCCTTGGAACAGAGTACTTATCAATTTGGCCAAATATTTGAAATTTTCGAATTTTTTTATGAAAATGTCTAATCTTCCATCAGCATAATTACGCTCGAACACAATTAGTTAGACAGTTGAAATTTTCAGAGTAGATTTTGAATCCAAATGGGCTGACTATAATTTTCTAGTGTTACGATACTCATGAAATTTCGCTTAAGTATTTGTGTCGGCATCAGATATGTATTATTTGAAAAAAAAAATTGTACTCAGAAACATTGAAGCCAATTATGACCATTAACGAATTGCCTGGTCCTCTCTTACCAGGTACATTTCATCAGCCAATCTTCCTAGTGAAGAAATGATCAAGAAAGTAAGTATCGAAAAGAACTTCACTACGATGCTCGGTAAGAAAAAAGACTGGAACAGGGAATCCACCAGCCAAGTTCTTCAAAGAAATGCCATTAAATGGTACACAGACGGTTCAAAAACCACTACAGGAGCTGGTGTTCGAGTATATGGATCAGGCACCAAATGCTCACTATCGTTAGGCTCCTATTTGAGCATCTTTCAGGATGTAGTACTTGCAATAGAAAGATGAGTGGAAATGAACCTAGAAAGAAACTATCAGAGATGGAATATAGCAATCCACTGTGATAGTCAAGCTGCTATTAAAGCTCTGAGCTCCCATGTTATCGAGTCCAAGCTAATATTGGAGTGCCGGAGAAAACTCAATGAAGTAGACAAGAACAACAGGGTCTCCTTGGTCTGGGTTCCTGGTCACGTGGGAATTACAGGAAATGAGGAGGCCAACACAATTGCCAAGAAAGGAGCTTAAACCCCCTTTATTGGCCAGGAACCCTACTGTGGGGTTGGTAGATACACTTACAAAAGTGAATTTCGGATGGAAAAAGCAACTGAAAGAGGTATTTTCTGGAGATCTCTCCTTGGAATGTATCACTTCAAGAAATTCCTCCAGAACTTTGATACTGGGAGATCCATGAAATATTTGAACCTCAGTAAGGACACGCTGCACCTCCTCACAGGGCACTGCGGCCTTAGGAAGCATATGATGAGATTAGGGCTAGCAGAAACTGACTGTGGGGAGGAGGATGAAACTCCTGATCACCTGATTACGGAATGCCTCGCCATCTCAAACCAACGCAAGTAATGCTTTGGACAAGAAATCTGCAGGAGCGAAGACATAGCCTCCTTGAAGCCATCCCAGATACTAGAGTTCATGAGAACTCTGGATCTGGAAGGCGAGCTGTAGATGATGATTACATCGACAGCTCTGACGGGGGAGCACAATAGATCTTAAGGTCGTAGTGCAACGTTACCCCCTACAACAATATACAATATGCCCTGAAAATTTCAAGTCGCTATCGCTTTCCGTCCTAAAGTTATTGTGGCAAATTTGACCTTGAATTCTTCATCACTGAGTCGAACTGATCGGCAAAAAATTCGAAAATTACAGACAGTTGGCCAAAAAGATAGTATGCTGTTCCCTAGAACATCCGTTAGCTCTCGATTCATTATTGACTTCAGGAAAATATTTTTTTCACTAAATTAATTAGATTTATAAATGAAATTACCTCTTTCGCAGCACCAATATCGATAAATTTCTTCTCCGCAATTTTCTTCATTTTTTCATCCTTGGTATAATTATCAGGATGCCATTTTTGGGCCATTTTCCTATAGGCCTTGACAATTTCTTTCTTCGTAGCAGTACGTTTGACACCGAGAATTTTGTAGTAATCCCTCTTTTCTGATTGTTTTTGTCTCTGTTCAGCTTTTCTCAGGCCTTCTTTTCCCTTTTCATTATGAGGATCGATTTCTAATATTCGTCTAAAAAATAAAATATTTGTAGATTACAGTGTCAATAGAGGATTCCATTAATTCAATTCAATGTTGCCACTACTAGTTTCGGCCCAAATTCGCTGACATTTTGTAGGCATTTATTGATTTAATTCAAAGTCAAAACCGACATAATTTTCAATTTTAAGTATTTCTGAGTGTTCCCGAACATATAAAACAGAATATTAATGTTGATATGAACAAAAATACAATATCCTAGGGGATTTGGCTTTTATACGTTTGTCAGACTTACGAAATCTGCAATTTTTTAGTCAAATGTCATATATTCGGCACGTTTTATTCAATTGTTTTATGCAAGATATACCGCCGTATTCACAAAGCATTGTTAAGTGTTTCAATCTCCGTTAAGCCCTAACTGAGGTCCTCAGTTAAGGATAAATCTGAATCGCAACCTCAATTAAAGTATTTAACGGTGGTGAAACAGGCTTGTTTTACGTTAATTTTCACGTTAACTGAGGTTGCGATTCTTATTTATGCTTAACTGAGGACCTCAGTTAGGACTTAACGGAGATTGAATGCTTTGTGAATACGGCGGATAATATTTGTTGATTGGTTTTTTCTGATAATCAAACAAAACAACGTGTTGTCTGCATAAAACATACCGAAATATATGACATTTATAATAAAATGACAGGTTGACGAAGGTACAGTAGTCAAATTCCCTAGGATATTGCATATTTTTCGTATCAACATTAATATTCTGTTTTATATGTTCAGGAACACTCAGAAATACTTAAAATTGAAAATTATGTCCGTTTTGACTTTGATTTATATCAATAAATGCCTATAAAATGTCTGACATTTTGGGCTCAAAACTAGGAGTGGCACAATATTGAATTGAATTGATGGAATCCTCTATTCTAGCTATATCTAAAAGGAAGGAATGAGGAATATTTTTATTTTCATTCACGACATCTGAGCGGTTGATAGACATACCTAAAATCTCTCATGGCATCATCATACATTTCAGTTTGGAGATAGGCTTCTGCCCTGTTGTTATATATATCTACATCCTCTACTAGTTCTAGAGCTTCTTTACATAACTGAATAGCATCGTCCGATTGCTCGCTTTCTGTATAACAGGCACATAGTAATTTCTTCGCTTCAAATATTATGTTAGGAACATCTTTTTCATTCTTCAAGACTTTCTCTGCATTAGATATGCACTCTGGGTAATCCTTATTTTCCAGAGCATTCTGAGCCTCTGCAGAAAGAATGATATATTGAATTATTATTATATGTATCAGAATATATATTATTAGTAGTGACCGACCGAAAGTTCGGTTTCGGCCAAGAAATCTAGTTTCGGCCTTAGTTTCGGTTTCGGCCCAAAATGGCCGAAACTTTCGGCCAGGCCGAAACTAGAATGTTCGTGAATTATCCTGGTCGTTTGGCCAGGAGTTATAAGTAGGTATACGTAATTGTCGTACGAGTTATTGTGATCTATCTCTGTTAAGACTGAGAATTCACTTTAATGATTATTAATTAGATTACATAGGGTGATTCCAAATAAGACGTGAAACTTGGAGCTGTTGTTTAATCCATTTTTATTTGTAACCGAAAATTAACGGTTTTTGGAGTTCGGGTGATTTTCAAAAGATTTCTGAACTTATAGTACATATTTCGTAAATTTTTTCTACGTTGACTAAATTTGGTGATAATTTTGGTTTATTTTCATCAGAAAAGAATATGATATGTACGAAAAAAGCAAAACTATGTGGTATAAGAGGTTGAAAAAGAAATATGATAGAAATGTGGTATATGAATAAATGAAAAATCTATTTCTAATATCAATTTGTCTGCAACTTTCGAATTTCACAATTTTGTATGCCAAAATTATTTTAAAAACTTGCCAAATTCCTTCTTCATTCTCTAAAAGATTTCGTTAGATTGCTTAACTCGTTTCGTTTCAGCAGATTTTTTATAAGCAACCTTTTGAATGTCTGGCAATAGTGAATGTGCATCAAAAGACAGCGTGAGTAAATTTCAGGCGGAAAATAACGACTGAAGACATCAGAAAGACGGCACGTGCTAGCCTATGGAATGGTGGAACATAAGTTATGAATACATTTTCTAATGTAATTTCGAGCTTAGTTGCAAAAAAAATATTGAATTCGTTATTTTCCTCTATTTGCTTCTTATATCCCCTTTCAAATCATACTAATTCTTTTTCAACAGAACCAGTACTCAAATATCTCGGAAACCGTTGATTTTTGGTCATCAATAAAAATGGCTCAAACCACAGCAAATGATCCATACTAACACCTCCTCTAAGGTTCACGTCTGATTTGGAATCACCCTGTATACTTCGACTGATTATTTTGATAACTCGGTAATACCAAAATAATAAATAAAGATCTCAAAAAAAATGTCTTTTTATTTTATTTAACACTCCTTAACTATTTTTATGTATATGCGAATAAAATTGTAAAAAATACAGTAGATTTCAGTATGAAATATAAAGTTTCGGTTTCGGTTTCGGCCGAAACTGAGACCCTGGCCGAAAGTTCGGTTTCGGTTTCGGCTGAAATATCAGTTTCGGTCGGACACTAATTATTAGATCACAAATGAATTTCAATAGATGACGCTTCATAAGAAATTCCAACATCAACTGAGTTCAGATGCCTAAATGTAACTCACTGATTTTGACTAATTTATAAATGACCACACTCAACTCTTATAGTCGTCAACAAGTGCTTTTTAGGTCAAAATTTTTGCGTATTCTCCAAAAATTATGATTGAGGTGTCATTCGATTCGGAATGGCATGTAGATAGTTTTTGAGAAAATGCTAATGCCGCTCGCAAAAATTGCAATAGTTATAAACAATTAAGTGAAAAAAAGGGCTTTGGTTTTTTGCCAATATCTCAAAAACTATCTGAGATAGAATTCAAATTTGAAAAAAGATTCAAGAAGAGGAGGGAAATTTCCTAAAAACAGGCCCAACTCCCGGAGCTAGGAGCAATATTTATAATTTTCCCAGATGGTTGAAAACCATCCCGAAAACGGGTACTCCGGCTTGCGCCTTTTGGACCTTTCAAGAATAAATATTATTTCAATTTATTAAATATGAAAATAAAAAATTGAAAAAATGCAGGCGTGTGCAAGATAGATCAATGAACAATAACTACTTTTCAATTAGTTATCTATTGTTAATTAACAATTTTTTCAAGCACGCACATTAACATTGCAAGTGCGATAATTGTTATACTAATAATCTGAGAATTTTTTCCTTTCGTGGGAGCTATTTTTCAAAGATCTTGTGATAGATTTCCGTTGGAAAATTTGAAAAATTGTTAGTTTTCGTTTTGTTATTAACAATTTACTTAAGTGAAAAATTTTAAAGCTTCAGTTGTGCTTCAACAGAAAATTTTAAATTATCTCATAAACAACGCATTGGTTTATAACAATTTTTAAAACAATAGGAGATAATAATTATTAAAAATAAGTTTTGAGTAGTTTCTGATCATAAGAAAACGGATCAATCGTAATATTATAAATTGAAGGCTTTATAATTTTTCACTTGAGTTAATTTTTCATAACAAAACGAAAATTATCAATTTTTCAAATTTTCCAACGGAAACCTTTGAAAAATAGCTCCCACGAAAGGAAAAAATTCTCAGATTAATAGTTTAACAATTAGCATACTTGCAATGTTAATGTGATCATTCGATTATTGAAACCTCTCGAGGACCTATATATCGATTATTCAAATCATTCAATTATGCCCAACTCTGCTTTTGACGCAGCAGTAAGGAAATATTGGCCTAATCACAAAGAGAATTTGTTATAAGTATACAGTCCCAATAAATTATTCTAGAAAAACGTATACACAGTGGGATATCCCAGTGGCAATTCAAAGATAACTCATTTATATAAGGCTTTGAACTTATTCTAAAATAATAACCCTAACAAATGAAAATAAAATATTATCAACTTGCCTGTGATGAACTTTTCAACCTTTTTCACTTTCTTATAGAAAGGAAAACATTCTTTGTGATCTGGATCCAATTTTAAACACTCCCTTATATTTTTCAAGGAATCGGTTGCCTGACCAACCTTATATAAAAGTGTAGATAACTTCAAGTAGCCCTCTGTATTATCGCTTTGTAACTTTGTGGTTGTTTTTATGTCTGAAATAGCAGCCATGTAATCATTATTGGCTAAGTACATTTCTGCCCTGAGTTCGTACAGGGATGAAGCCCATGAACTTGTTTCTAAAGCTTCTGTGACCAATTGTATAGCATTCAGGTAATCATCGTGTCCATAATAATATTCGGCTGCTCTTTTACGTTCCTTGGCAGGTTCTATTCTTTGAAGGTATTCATTTGCCTCTACATTATATGGATCATTCTTCAACTGTAAAATTATGAATTTTGCTTTAATAATTGTGGTTTACACTACTTTTGTATCAAAGATATTCAAATCATAAACTTTAGTGAAAACATATCAAACGCCCCCTCAAAGTTTCAGTTAAAAATTTGAAGCATGTAGTTCAATAAATATCCTTTGCTCTTCTCTAAGCTACTGTAGGTAAACTCGTAATACAAAAATCAAGTATTATCCTCCAATCAAATATCACCTGTGTGGAACTTCATATATTGGAGGTCAAAATAAATGGGTCTCTCCAACAGTCTCTTTACAAAACCATTGGATGTTACGGAAGAAACATATTGATATAACTTACCACATTATAAAAATCTAACTGTGCCTGATCATAATTGGCTTGCTTTAAATGTATCATTCCCCTATTGATTTTGGCCGGAGTAAAATCTGGATTTAAATCTAATACTTTGTCCAAGTCATTGAGTGCGTTTTTAGCCTTACCCAAGGCTAAATAGACAGTGCCTCGTTTAAAATATGTGAGATAATTTTTGGGGTCTCCATCTGTAATGATAGTCAGTAATTATGAGATTTTAAAAAGTAAACAATATACCACTCACCTACAGCTGAATGATAATGAATAAGTGCATCAGAAAGTTGACCTCTAGCTAAATATTCTTTGCCTAATTCTAAATGCCTATTGATTTCAGACTGACTTACACCCTCTGATACTGAAATAATAGGAAATCAATAAGATTCAAATTTTAAATTTCTTGATATCAATATAACTACCATTTACAAAAAATTTCAACATTATCAGCGCTAAATAAGGCGATAATTTAATCCAAAAACTACTGTAAACTTCCATTGTGTTATAATTTACGAAATCTATCATGTTTCTGATGCTATCTTCGGAATTTTATTAACTTCTACACATTTCGTAAACTAAGAAAAACTGTTCATTTCCAAGTGTTACTGATACATATTTCCAAAATTGTCAATTATTATGACACAACACACGACAACAACGAGGGTTAATCGTGGGTCACTATGATTGGTCCAGCACATCGAACACGTCTGCGCTATAAATTGCGCACTGCGGATAATTATTCAAAAAATGTCCAATTTCTTGGATTTTCCTCATTGTTCTCTGAAATATACGAATACAATAGAAACAATAACATACAATGTAGGAAATCGATAGTTTTCCTGATTAATGTACGTAATATTTTCTATGTAAGGGTTCGCAGGATTATAAATAGCTGTAGGTATATTGGCTTGGACATATGTTCCAAAAATCTGGTTTGAAGCGCTTGCTAATGACATGATTATGATTCTACTGACCCTCCTTGGTCTTCCCCAAGGAGAACTCTCAGATCCTTTGTCTATGCCTCAGCCGCTAATAGGAGTCGCACTCATCATTCAATTCGGACTTGTCAACGTGTCAAGCGCTACAAAGAGTAGGTACTGACTTCAAAGTCAGTGTTTTTTTATATTTTAGTTCAGGGCATGGATTATGATGCGAACTAGATAAAAAATTAAATTATTCTTTGTTTTATGCTGATAATTCAATTTCACATCTCTGATTTCATTTTGGCAATCCAAATGATGTATTGTAATGATTATTACTTTTGCCATAATTCAAAACTTTTTATGGGAATGTTCCATGAGCAGTAGGACTGGTCATCATCGATAACAACAGACAGATCACATTCTTGATCTCATCATCATACTATTGCTCTGCCCGATTTCAAAAGATTATTATTTGGAAATAAATCAAAACGAACAATATGTAGCCAGACGATGTTAGTGGGTATGCAAAATATAATACACAGATCAATGTTTTTATGTATGATGTGCAGAAAACCGCAGGCTCAATTTCTGTGTTACATATGATCATTAATTCTGTAAAAATTACCTATTTGAGTGGCCTTTATGTCCGAATCCAAATAAAACTGAGGTTTCTTGCTCCAATTTAGAACATTGTAGTTTTCGGTGATTATTTCTTGAGACATAATTTCAATCCTAAACACCTACGAGTGAAAATGGATGCCTCTTTGAATTTTAAAGCTCATTTGGATGATTTGCATCTGAAGTTGAATACAAGGAATAATATTCTGCAGAAACAGGCTGGTATTTCGACATGCGACTAGAGACAGGGACATGAAGGTTGGAATCAGCCAATCAGAGAAACCACAGTATGGCGGTAAAATTTGAATTTCGAAACGAAAGTGTAGTTTGCTAGACTGATCGATCTGTGGTACCACATAGTATTTTATCTTAACTTTTATTAATTTTGTTGTAACCAAAGACTGTCTTCCCTTATTTATGAAGAAAAATTTGTTATTCATATATTTATAGCATAGGTAACATATACAGTGCGCGTCAAAATTATGGAACAAATTCATTTTCTCAGAAGAAAAATATTTGGCACCAAAATCCTGAAACTGGTTAATTTTTGTTTCACTTTTATCAAATTTTTATGCATTTTTGAAGCATTTTTGTTGCACCCTGTGGCATCCCCATAAACCCTCTAAATTTTTTGAATAGGGAAAGTGGGTCATGTGGTACATTTTTGGCAAGGTCTTTTTATCTTCTTTACGAGTGTAGAAATTTCAAGAAAAAAGTTTCTTTTTTGAAAAATATTTTTCAAAAATGAAAAATTTGGTTCCCCCTTTTGTGTGTCCCACTATCTTTGATGAATTTGCTTTGTGTTTTCTTCTCGATATCTTCTTTCCACGACTTGAAATCTTCAAATGATTGAAAAATAGCGGTAGTTTGCTCTATATTCAATCCATGTATTTTCTCATAATGCTTGAATAAGAAATCTTTTTTTGTACTTTTGAAAGGACATGTTGGACAGCTGTAATAACATTGTCCTGTTTTCACATAACTCACATTGTGGGCAGCCTTTTTGTGCTTGAGTAAATATATATTTGCTGTTATTGTAGGTTTTATCACAAAATTCACTTTTTAATTTCCTCTTGTCTAATTGTGCAATAATTGACTCCATTTCTTCGAAGTGATTTTTCTTTGCATGCATCAACCTGAAAAAATAATAAAGTTGTTTCAATGTTCCAATCATTTTTTTCAATTTCCATGTGAAACCAGCTTGAAAATGCTTCAGACTCGCATCAGTACTTTTCTAGAATTTTTCATAATTACCTACTTACCTCAAACTCTTTAGACTTTTATATTTTGATTTGCATTTAAAGCAGACGAAACTCTACACAGGTTTAGACAGCATGAAAATGTTGAAGAATTAGTATTTTCTCGCCAAGAAATCGAAAAGCAGAAATAATCTATTCCTATTCTTTTCGCGCTAATACAGACGGAAGGATGGAACGATAGCGCACGTTCTCCGTTATTGCACCGATTGCATTTATTCCTTGAATAATCATTTCACTGGATTAGGACTATTTATGAAGACTCAAACAATATGAGCAATGAAATAAATATCGAGATGATTACAAGTACATACATATATGAATTGAAAACACATGTAAACGGTTAAAATATAATTTCTGAAGGATCTATTCATTCCGTTCTGAAATTCAAATTTGCCGCCATACAGCTTTTTCTCTGATTGGCTGATTCCAACCTGCATGTCCCTGTCTCTAGACGCATGTGGTATTTCGTGGGGTGCTGATGCAGCTACTCTCATAGACAAGATATACTACTGATATGGCTACTCTCTCCGTACGGCAGCCTTTAGCCTGGGTTTTTTCTGCCGCTGAATATTGTTGCCCCGTCTGGTTTAACAGTGTTCATGCGCAAAAAATTGATGCACATCAGCTGAATTAATCTATGAGGATCATCACTGGAACTATTAGATCTACACCATTGGCTACTAGTTTCTTTCAGACTGCTGTTTTGAATTCTTCAAATAAATTTCATTATTTTCCGAATACATTTCCAATTATCTCCTATATTCCAGGTAATAAAGATTCCTAGATTAAAGTCACGCAATCCTGTATGGTCCAACTGTGTTCTCAATTCGAATAAAAGCGACAAGGAAGTTAGGCGGTCTGAATGGATTTCTTGCGATTTATTCAAGAAAGATTTAATTTCTGATCCCTCAAAAAGAGTACCAGGGTTTGATCTTCCAAGGAAAATGTGGTATATTCTGAATCGTTTAAGAAAGGGTCGTGGTCGTTGCAACAGCATGCTTTTCAGATGGAACTCATCAGTTGAGAGCCAGTTGTGAATGCGGGGAACCAGAGGAAACCATATATTGTCCCATATACAGATTCCATAATGGTTTTAGGGCTATTCATAATGTTTCTGAGTCTTTTTTGGAATTGGTGGTGAATTTCAAATCTATTTAATAAACCATGGAATATTCCATTTGGATTATTTCCTTTTGTCTTTTCCTTTTCCTGATTGAGTTCCGGGTACCTTGTAGAAACCTCTCAGCTTATTCAAGGAAGAATCAATAGTGATGAAAAAGATGCCTTTCAATATTTAATATTTCAGCATATTTTGTTAACAATTTCAATCATCATAAATCACAGGGTTTTTTTGCTGAGGTTTTTCCCTAAGCTCTTGCATCATACATCGAATTGTATGGTACCCCGTTACACTGACCTCTGCTAATACTTTTTACATACACTTGTTTGCTTTATTCTTAGATGAAATAATGTAATGCTCAAAATTCAAAAGAATATCATAATGTTACACATTATGGGGATAGTAGAGAGAAGGAGAACAATCTAGACTGGTTTGTTCAGGATTTAAATCACAGAAAATATTGTTGTTGAAGGTTAATCACATGAGCGACTTTATGCGCGCATGTTTCTAGCTATCATTTGACCCAAATGTCTGTAATTTTCGAATTTTTTGCCGAAAATGTTCTCAAAAGGTTAGGTTCGACGATATTTGATGATGAATTTGAGGTCAAATTAGAATCTGTTCAGCTGCCCGCTGCCTCGATAGGTAACTTTCGAACGGAAAGAGATAGCGACCTGCAATGTTTAGGGTATGTTGAACTTCCGAATACCGAGGTTAGATTTTGTTTTCCTCATAACTCAAACAATACAGTTCCGATTGAATTGAAACTTGGTAGCTAGTTGTAGAATGCCGACACAAAGTTCCTGGAGTTTGAGTGTCAAATATATATATCTCCCAAGCAAACCCTTGAAATCTAAGGAAGTATGGCAAGAAATCAGTAAATTCAAAAATAAAAAATATAAAAAGCACTGACGTGAAGTCCAGTACTATTTGGCGCGCGTGTTCACGTTGGCTAATTTGAATTGATGAGTGTTTCAAGCTCAGTGGATAGAACGACCCAGAGGGTAGTGGACACCATTCAGTGTTGTGTCTAAGCTGGCATAAGGATAGATTAACAAAGTTGACAAAGAACACAACTGACTCTCCTTAGTCGCACAAGCTCCTAGGAGCTTCTGAGGGATCTCCTTGGGGAAGACTTAGTGTAGGGTCAGTATAATCATAATCATGTCTATACCACGCGCGCCAAAGCAGATTGACCCCACATCATTGAATTTTTGGCCTTTTTCTTTCATAGTGAACTCGATATTCATTTGCATGCATGCTATAGATATGATTATGTAAGTCTTCTCCGAGGAGATTCGTCAGAAAATGGCCATAACTCCGAAACCGTTTGGTGGATTTCGCCCGTTAACGAACTTTTCCGAGATATTACGCTCCAAAACTACGCTACAAGTTTCAATCCATTCTATTTTCGATAAAAATCTCCAAAAACACAGACATCCGGGCCAAATCTGATCTCCATGCCCTACGTACGATCCAAATTCAAATTCCGTAATCTGTCAACTTTCTTAACAGACACACCAACTGCCAAGATACAATACTAAAGTCACTAGGATGTATAATCCGAATTTTTCATTAAATTTTAACAGTATTTTACAAAATTTGCCTGAAATAGAGAATATATCGTCTGATACTCGTTGCAGAAGGCAATTCCAACACTCATGCGTTCGAAAACTCGCTCCTTCGTCGCTAGTTTTCAAATTTCGCATTCGTGTTTGAATAGGAGCCCATTCGGCAACTTGTTTTAGAATATACTATTTAACTGCACGATTCCCAAGGTAATTATTTGATAAAATAATATACTGAAAAATAATTAAAGAACTAAATCCTATGGTGATGTCAGTTCGAATTACAAAGATTTCTCCTGGCATTTTCTGGGTGACATGGTCACTCCACTTCGCAAATGGAAGTTCATTATAAAGTGGCATGCACTTCCTGTTATTCGCAGTACCTAATGCAATATAAGTTGAGTAGGTACCTAATATGCATTCTACTACTGCAAACCTACTTAGGCTAATTGTGAGTGTATATAAACATTTACGCCTTATATTTTATAGCTACTTAAATAATGGGAGGGCAATGATTGTTAACTTCAGAAAATAGAATAGATTCAACTCTTATTATTTTTCAACACCAGCAAAAAACATCGCAAACGTACACAAATTCATAATACATTAATTTGTACTCCAAATAGATGAAAACGAAATACAGAAGATGATATCACCTTTGAAAAATTGGTTCAAGCACTGACGTGAATTTACCATGATAAATTCGATTAAGAGTGCCCAATACAGGAGAATGGACAATGGAACATACGCCCAAAAGCTCCTGACTTCACGTCAGTGCTTGAACCAATTTTTTTTTCTAGGGGTATGGATCTTACTAAATTTCAAACACGTCTTTATGTCGATATTCTACAACTAGTTACCAAGCTTCAATTCGATCGAGACTATATTCGGGGGATATATGCCCCCCCAGGAAGATCCATTGTTAGGTCCAAAAGTGTGTAATTTGATAAAAGCGAATTCTCCAATTAACCGTAAAATCAAAGGGAGTTGGAAAGTTCCTGACATTAAAAAAATATTATTATTATTTGTTTCATTACCCCCCCTCCGGACAAATATCTGGGTACGCCACTGTCTGTATTGGTTGAAAACAAAATTATTAGGTACCTACTCGGATACCAGATATCATTTTGCCCAAATGTCTGTAATTTTCGAATTTTTTAACGAAAATGTTCTTGAACGATTGGGTTTGATTCCCTGATGAAGAATTCGAGGTCAAATTTCATTCTGTCGGGCCGGCCGGCCGGCCGTTGCCACGATAGCTTGAGAACGGAGAGAGAATGCAACTTGAAATTTTCAGGGTAGGTGGCGCATCCCAATCCGACGGACAAGTTCGTTAATGGGCATAATCGGCCTAATGGCTTCCGAGTAATAATTTTGTTTTCAACCAATACAAGTCCGATCGAATTGAAACTTGGTGAGTAGTTGTCGAATACAAACCTAAGGACGTTTGTGAAATTTTGTGAGAATCGTATCACTAGAAAATTAATTAAAAATTATCAAAAAATATTATTTATGTCACTATAACCTGAGAACGGAAAGAGATAGCGACTTGATTCTCTTTCAGGTTAGGTTGTGCATCTGAATGCGACATTTGAGTTTGTTTATTTTATAGGCATAATTGGCCATACGGTTTTGGAGTTATACCCATCTCAAATTTGGTGGATATTTCCTCAATAACACGAAAAATACAAAACCGATCCCATTCAAACGTGGTTATCAGCTGTAGAAGGCCAACGCGAAAATTCTTGTACATTTCGTGAGGATCGTATCACAAGAAAATCTTTGCGAGATCCTTCAACACCTAACTCTGCTGCCAAGATTCAAGTTTGAACACGATCGGATCTATATTGTTAGAGATCCGCCTTATGTGAGATCAGTAGCTGGATGGGTGACCGTTGCCTCGATAACTTTCGAACGAAAGGAGATAAGGACTTGCAATTTTCAGGGTAGGTTGGACATCCCAATGGGAGAGTTAAGTTCGTTTTTGGGCATAATCGGTCCATCGGTTTGGGAGTTATACCCCAAGGAATATTATTTCCTCGATAACTCAAAAAATACAGTCTCGATCGAATTGAAGCATGGTAACTAGTCGTAGAATATCGACATTACGACGTGTGTAAGATTTTGTGAGAACCGTACCTCTAGAAAATTTTTAAAAAATTACGAAAAAAAAATTGGTTCAAGCACTGACGTGAAGTTAGGAGCTTTTCCGGCTACGTTCTATTGTCCATTCTCCTGTATTGGATACTCCTAATCGTATTTAACATGGTAAATTATATTGTCCATTATCCTGTATTACACACTCTCAATCGAATGTACCATGGTAAATTAGGGAGAATTGACAATAGAACATACGTGCAAAAGTTCCTGACTTCACGTCAGTGCTTAAACCAATTTTATTATTATAGTCATTCTGTTGCCAACAAATCAAGTTGAAAAAATTCACTTCTAAATTTACTGAGTAAATAAATAATCATTAAAGGATACTGTGGTATATTCATTATTGAATGCTTTATTTCTGGGTTTTCTCTCCCAAACTCAGAAAAATATCTATAAAATAAAAAAAAATTGGTTCAAGCACTGACGTGAAGTCAGAAGCTTTTGCGCGTATGTTCTATTGTCCATCCTTCTGTATTGGACACCCTTAATCGAGTTTACCATGGTAAATTATGTTGTCCATTCTCCTGTATTGGACACTCTTAATTCGAATTTACCATGGTAAATTCGAATTAACATGTTCATAAACAAACTGAAATGTCGCGTTCTGGTGCACATCCTAACTTGAAAATTTCAAGCCTCTTTCCGTTCTCAAGTTATCGTGACAACAATAATTTTTTAATAATTTTTTTAAAATTTTCTAGCCATACGATTCGCACAAAATTTCACAAACGTGCAAAGGTTCACATTCTACAACTACTCACCAAGTTTCAATTCGATCGGATTTATATTGGTGGAAAACAAAATTATTACTCGGAAACCACTGGGCCGATTATGCCCATTAACGAAATTGTCCGTCGTATTGGGATGCGCCATCCACCCTGAAAATTTCAAGTCGCTAGCTCTTTTCGTTCTCAAGCTTTCGTGGCAACGGCCGGACGGCTGGCCGGACAGAATCAGATTGGGGAGTCGAACTAAATCGTTTGAGACCATTTTCGTCAAAAAATTCGAAAGTTACAGACATTTGGGCAAAACTATAACGCGATGTTCCCCAGAACATACGCGCAAAAATGTATTATTTTGTGGATTTCTTCTGCTTAGGAAACACAAGATATTTATCAGAAGTAATAAATCGAACAATGTTGCCTAACAAACAATAACGAAACAACATCAACGATGAAACAACTACATATTTCGTAACGTTTCGGAGTCTTAATCAGACTCCTTCGTCAGATTAATTTTTTTCTTTCTGGGTTTTCTCTCCCAATCTCTGAAAAATATCGAAGGAGTCTGATGACTCCGAAACGTTACGATATAATTGTTTCATCGTTGATGTTGTTTCGTTATTGTTTGCTAGGCAACATTCTTCGATTGATTGCCTCTGACAAATATCTTGTGTTTCTTACGCAGAAGCAAATCACAAAATAATTAATTTTTTATTTTATAGATATTTTTCAGAGTTTGGGAGAGAAAACCCAGAAAGAAACCATTTAATAATGCATATACTTAACGAAAATCTTCAGAATTTTTTCTTGATGATATACAGGGTATTTCACGAATGGTTGTACAGGCTTTCAGTGCAGATGCAGGACATTTTGGTGAGTCTAAATCAGTGTTCGAAATATTTTATCAAAAACTTTCAATCGGCATAAATCTTGAACGCCTGCATGGATCTTCATGAACATTTCAGGGAATGAGTATAGGCCTATGCCTAATATTCGCTCATAATGACTTGTTGATAACGCAAGTACGGACTGAGAAAATTATTTTCTTTATTCCACATGTTGTAAAACTCCCTGTACATAAAAGTTTCAAGAAGTGAAATTTTTCTCACATCTACTATAAATACGCTATCAACAAATCATTATGAGCGAATATTAGGCATAGGCCTATACTCATTCCCTGAAATTTTCATTGAGATCCATGTAGGCGTTCAACACATCCTGTATCTCTTAAACAAATATACTAAGGACATATTTCAAACACTGATTTAGACTCACCAAAATGTCCTAAATCTGCACTGAAATCCTGTACAATCATTCGAGAAACACCCTGCAGATATTCGGAAATTCGAGAATTTTCAAACAATTTAATTAGGTATTGAGTAAGTAAATATTTGAAAGAAACTTTCGAGGATTACTTATACAATTATAAATTGTAGTTCAGCATTGATATGGGTATTTACTATTTACTCACTTCAAAATTACGTAAAATAACTAATTCCAGTGGTAGTGTTTATTGCTTATTCAAAGAAGGGAGAGAACGAGCAATAAATGTATCGTTTCAATATTTTCAACAAGACTTTCTAATGTAATGTTAGCGAATGATTATAGAATCTGGATAATTCAATGAGTAGGTACAGGAGTACTGTATCCCACATTATTCGTAATGACAGTTGTAGATAGACTATTAAATTGGAAAGAAACCAGGAAATGAAATGATTTACCAATTAGTTGATTAAAAACATCGATTGATTTAACCAATTATACATTAATATCGTATTGGTAAGCTCTACCTAATGGTTCCAATTATAATTCCATCCAATTCGTTTCGAGTTCTGATAACAATTGCTGGACGTACTTTACATCGATTTAAGTAGTTAAGTTTTCATGCATTGGAAAACAAACAGAAATACTTATACTACAAATCAATTATGTAACTTGTCGTGTTTGTTTTGATATTCCATGAAATCACAATGGACCATAGCTGATTGATAATAATTATTGCGTGCTCTGGTCATTTTCAGCCAGAAATGTTCTCAATTACGTTGGACGCCGTATATAATTTTGCATGCCCGCGCGACTGGGTGTTTGTGGGCATAGTAACTTCTAAAATAAATTACTTGGAGCAACACCTCCTAAGACGGAGGTTACACGGTCAGTCTGGTATCATTCTCGCATCAATCTAACATCAGTATTACCATCAATCCGGATCATCAGTCCATCAGTCTACGCATAGAACCAATTTCCCGTCAAGCTGACATCAATCCATGATTGATGTGATGCGAGACTGATACCAGACTGCTCTCCATCACTTTTTACAATATGGTGGCGACGGTGGATGAAAGTTCAATTGACAGCTGTGTTGTTTGCCAATAGTGAATGCTTAAATCACCGTTGTTAATTTGATTTCAAGGTGGAGATTCGTACTATTTTTATGTCCAAATTGCCGAGGACGCAGTGTTCCCAACTCATTTTCCAGATTATATGGTAGAATAATAAAATATAGAACAGAAGATGAAATACATGTCATAGAAGAGCAGAAAGGGTTCAAGGTAGGAAGGTCATGCGTTGACAACATTTTTTGCCTGAAGCAGCTTCTGAAAAAAAGAACGTAGAAACTTGGTTTTTGTAGACTTGCAGAAGGCTTATGATAGTGTACTACTCGCTAAATTGTGGAAGATCTTGGATGAAAATGATAAATTAGGGCACTGAAGGAGCTCTACACGGATATTTCAGCAAGGGTGAAGGTGGGAACCAAACTGGCTAAGGAGTTTCGTATCCCAAAAGGTCTCCGACAGGGCTGTCCGGTAGCCCCGACTCTGTTTAAGGCCTACCTTGCCTCGACTCGAAATTGGCGAAAAAATGTGAAAATATGGTAATTCCAATAGGAAAATGAATACTTTTCATTCTACACTTTGCCGACGACCTGGTCATCATGGCCAAAGATGAGGAAGATATTTATTATGTGTTGAGAAAATTAGATGAGAGCATATATAGAGTGGGCTATAACCATAAACACCTCAAAAACAAAATATATTGTAGTGAATAATGGCAGGAGTAATCTTATACTGCGAGATGAAATAATACAGGGAGTAGATGAATATGCCTAGAGTGGGTGTTGATGCAGATATTAGAGACACAATTGAAGCAGACACGCTACAATAGTTTGGGCACCTGTCAAGAATGAGTGACAAGAGATGGCCATTTAAAGTCCTCAATTGGGTACCTCCGCAAAGAAGAAGAGGAAGACCCAGAAGAACGTGGAGGGAAGGAGTTCAGGAACCGATGGACAGGAGAGGCTTGCAAGACCGAGATTGGCAGAATAGGAGTCTATGGCGACTGAGATGCGAGAATTTATATTATTTTATATAAACACCCTTCTGGTAATATAAAACCCTTTTTTAATGCTGTCGACTTCGTTCATCTTCTGAAAAATATCAGAAATAACTGGTAGACCTACCATATCCTTATATCAAACATCAATTATTGAAAAGCAGAATGTATAACTAGTGCTAAAATTTTTCAATCAAACCACGGTGGTAGCTCGTATGGAACTTGGTCCTAGGACATCACTTGAGTATCATGAAGATACTAACATTTTTGTTAAGATTCAAGATCGTCCAATAGAGGACCCATGGAAAATATAGGTGGGCTATAAAATGAAATCATCGCATTATTGCATGGCATGTATAATTCAGCAATTTGTTTGAATATACAGCAATTTCTTTGAATTCAGCAATTTGTTTTGAATTTACCGCCTTTTCTCCATCCACGTTAGCGGCCATATTAGTTTTTATGACTGGCCTTCAATGTAGGAGGTGCTGCTTGGAGATAGTTTCATGGTAGGATTCAAGATATCGTCTTGAATCCGTAATCGAGTATCTACACACTTGCCCCTACAAATTATGTCGTTTGACATATTTGTTTTGGAAACGATGATCTCATCTTCTGAGATGAAACGTTAATCAAGGGTTTAAGCTCGAATGTCAAGATTAATTGGCATCATCCGCCTATTGGTTCCAGAAATATTCTCATTCAAAATTTTGTTTCTCAATACAATCAGAAATACCAGATCTAATCAAGGTCAAGTCGAAAAGTTAGGTGACAAAAATGATAAAAGCACTGACGTGAAATCAGGAGCTTTAGCGTTCTCGTTCTTGTAAGGATCAATATGTTCCACTGATTTTCAACAACGTACCACATTGGAAATGATCGATATTAGAGATCGTCAAAAAATTCTATATCTCAGAAACTATCAGTCTCTGCCTGAAAATATAATTCTTCTAATAAGTGTGTATGTCACTAAACTCCTCTTATACGACGTGACCGATTTTGATGAAAATTTTTGTGTGTGTTTGAGTGGGTCATTGGATGGTTTAGATTCGCATTCGGACCAGTAGGAGGCACCACAATCAGGTTATAGAATATTTTTTAACTGGTTCAGTGTACCCGTTTGAAAGAACATCGACTCTTCTCTCGACCTGAAGATGTCACTTTGACATTCGTTATTAATTTGAAGTCTCGTCACTATTACGCTGTTTGTAAAAAGAAAGGCACATCCAAAGTTCTCATTTATTAATTAGTAAATACGGAGCCCTAAGGTGTTTGGCAGTTCAAATAAAGTAAGCAAAGTTGAGCAGATGCGTCGATGAAAATTTTGTTTATCATTAAGTATTCGAATTATTCTATGACATGAATGTTACTTAACAAATTATAGTGAAAAATAAAAATGATGACATCGTCTCCAATCATTAGCACGAAATGTTTGTGTGTGCGGTAGGTACCTAATTGTTAAGACAAATGAGATAGTCATTTTGAACACTTATTATGTACCCATTGTGTTACAATCTATTATTCGAATTAACGATCCATTCATCTGAACACTAGTTGGTTGCTTAGTATTTTGTTTACAATCAAACCATCCTAAATTCGCGTGGTCTCAGGAATTCATTCATTAAAACAAAATGTTCGGATAATTTGTTAATTTCTACTATACAGGGTGTTTCACGAAGGATTGACAGGCTTTCAGTGCAGATGCAGGACATTTTTTTAGTCCATTTTATTATAGTCCAATTAAATGTTCAATGTTATTTCGAGTCTCAGTTGGGAAATATCGGTCTAAGCAACCAAAACACATGCAACTATTCCTTCACACTTCTATCCATACTAATTCGAGTTTTCGGTTTTAATTATGCATCTCTTAATTCGTATTTACCATGGTAAATTCGAATTAAGTGTCCAATACAGGAGAATGGACAACATAATTTACCATGGTATATTCGATTAAGGGTGTCCAATACAGGAGAATGGACAATAGAACATACGCGCAAAAGCTCCTGACTTCATTTCAGTGCTTGAACCAATATTTTTTTTCGTGGTTTCTGGCTTCTAGTTCCTCGGAACTGAGTGCTTATCAATTTGCCCAAATGTCTGTTATTTTCGAATTTTTCGATGAAAATGGTCTTAAACGATTTGGTTCGACTCACTGATCAAGAATCCGTGGTTGAAAATCATTCTGTCCGGCCGGTCCGGCTGGCCGGCCAGCCGTAGGCACGATAACTCTCGAACGGAATGAGCTAGACAGTTGAAATTTTCAGAGTGGGTTTGAGGGATAAGAATCTCGGCTAAGTTCGTTATTGGTCAAAATCGGACAGATGGTTTCGGAGTAACAAAAAAAAAAATTTTTTTTTACAAAAAAAATTCAAAATTAAATTTTTTTCAATAAGCAGTTTTACCATAAGAATCCAATGATATCATTTTTAACTCTAACAAGCTAATACTTTCGGAGATATGATTTTTCAACATTTCAATAATAAATCGTATTTCAACATTGTCACACAATGATATAATTATTCTATGTATGAATTGTCATAATGTCAATTTATTTTCCTGAGACATGTCATTATCTAATCAATCGAAGAATTGTGAGCAAAGTGAGAAAAATCTCAGTTGTTTTTTTTTAAGTTTCTAGGGGTACGGTTCTTACAAAATTTTTTTTTCGTAATTTTTTTCAAATTTTTCTAGGGGTATGGTTCTTAGAAAATTTTGAACACGTCTTTATGTTGATTTTCTACTAATAGTTACCAAGCCTCAATTCGATCGAATCTTTATTTTTTGAGTTATCGATGAAATAATATTCCAGGTGGGTATAACTCGGAAACCGTTAAACCGATTATTGCCAAAAACGAACTTAACTCTCCCATTTGGATACGCAACCTACCCTAAGAATTGCAAGTCCCTATCTCCTTTTGTTCGAAAGTTATCGAGGCAACGGTCACCCATCTACTGAACTCACACTAGGCTGCTCGAATCTCCAACAATATTTAACGGATCGTGTTAAAACTTAAAACTTGGCAGTAGAGTTGGGTTCTAAAGGCTGTTGCAAAATTTCAGCAATTTCAGACGAATAGTTACTGATATATAGGATTTTTTTTTAATTTTCAATGATTTCTTAAACATTTTCTACAAATACTATACTCACGAAATTTTGCAAGAATTTTCGCGTTGCTATTCTACAACTAATAACCATGTTTCAATTCAATCGGTTTAGTATTTTTCGAGTTAATGAGGAGAAAAAAAACAAGCAAATTTCAGATGGCTATAACTCTAAAACCGTTTGGCCGATTATGCTTATAAACAAACTCAAATGTCGTGTTCTGATGCACATCCTAACCTGAAAACTTCAAGCCGCTATCTCTTTCCGTTCTCAAGTTATCGTGACAACAAAAATATTTTTTAATAATTTTCTAGCCATACGATTCGCACAAAATTTCACATACGTGCTTAGGTTCATATTCTACAAATACTCACCAAGTTTCAATTCGATCGGATTTATATTGGTTGAAAACAAAATTATTACTCGGAAACCATTGGGCCGATTATGCCCATTAACGAACTTGTCCGTCGTATTGGGATGCGCCACCTACCCTGAAAATTTGAAGTAGCTAGCTCTTTCCGTTCTCAAGTTATCGTGGACAGAATCAAATTCGACCTCGAATTCTTCATTGGGGAGTCGAACCGAATCGTTTGAGACCATTTTCGTCAAAAAATTCGAAAGTTACAGACATTTAGGCAAAATGATAAAGCGATGTTCGCCAGAACATACGCGCAAAAAAATTGAATTCGAAATTTGCAATGTAAAATAATGTTTTTTTTCGTTACTACGAAACAATCCGGCCGATTTTTCCGAAGAATGAACTTAACCGAGATATTTATCTCCCAAACCTACTCTGAAAATTTCAACTATCTAGCTCATCCCGTTCGAGAGTTATCGTGTTAACAGACGTGTTAACGGTGAGTCGAACAAAATAGCTTAAGACGATTTTCATCAAAAAATTCGAAAATTAGAGACATTTGGGCAAATTGATAAGCACTCATTTGTTCCGAGGAACAAGAGTGTCAAAAATATCAGATTGGAAGAAAACGGGTGTAGAAAATTTTGAAGGAATTTTTTGTTTCAAAAGAAACATTGATCTCAAATATTGTAATTTCAATATCCAAAACATACTTTATAATCTTGATGTCTGAATGGTTAGAATAAAAATCACCATTTGCCAATAATTAGATATCAATATCTTAAGATATATTTCAAGGCATCCTATTCATAACCTGAATTCAGGGATGTTTAGTCACATTGTAATTTCGTAATATAATGTTCTACTCTCAATACCATGTAATTCTTCGCATTCCGTTTGCATATTTAAACCTTCTAATTCTTTATACCTAGTGACCTACTGAGTGTCTTTCATCTAATCGCTTATCTTCATATCGAAATTATAAATTCACTTGTAACTGTTATCGATAATATTGAGCGTGAAAGAGTAAGCGAAATAAATTTTTGATTTGATTTATTCTTTTTACCTTCCGTCAAAAGGCCTACTTCGGTATAACTGTAAATCTGAATCTCAGAAACTATCCGTCAGGTATCGTTGAAATTCTGCGAGAGCCTTCAAAAACTTATTGGCACTCTTGTTCCTCGGAACAGAGTGCTTATCAATTTGACTAAATGTCTGTAATTTTCGAATTTTTTGATGAAAATCCCCTTAAACGATTTGGTTCGATTCTGACCGGCACTGACACTGATGATTGGTATTAACCAAAAAACCCTGGGTCTGTGTCTGCTCCTGAATGATACTTTCCTCTTTGGGGAACACTGAGCGAAGAGGTGATCAGCCGGGTCACGCGGAATATTTGTTGATGGTTAAAATCAATAAATATTTCACCGTGTGTCTTGTTAGGAACTATTATTTGAATTTAATTTCTTTTATGATACAGTTCTATCAAATATGGTTTTAGGGCTATTCATAATGTTTCTGAATCTTTTTTAGAATGGGTAGCGAGTTTCAAATCTATTTAATAAAATATAGAATATTCCATTTTTAATTTGTTCGAATTCTCCCTTTGTCTTTTCCTTTTCCAGATTGGGTTTCGGGCACCTTGGAGAAACTTCTCTGCTTGTTGAAGGAAGAAGCGATAATGAAGAAAAAGATGCCCTTCAATATTTAATATTTAAGCATATTTTGTTAACAATTTCAATTTTCATAAATCACAACACTAACGGGGAGATAGGGTTTTTTTCTGAGGTTTTTTCCCTAAGCTCTAGTATCATATATCAAATTATATGGTACCCCGTTACACTAACCTCTGCTAACACTGAGTTGCCCAAATGTCTGTCATTTTCGAATTTTTGGCTGAAAATGGTCTCAAACGATTTGGTTCGACTCACTGATCAAGAATCCGAGGTCGAAATCGACTCTGTCCGGCCAGCCGGCCGGCCGTAGGCACGATAACTCTCGAACGAAAGCAGTAAGAGGATTGAAATTTGCAACGTGAGTTTGGAGAGAAAATATCTCGGACAAGTTCGTTAATGTAAGAAATCCATAAAGCGGTTTCGGAGTTATGGCCAATTTTAGTAAACCTACTTTTTATGAATATTTCCGAAACCGATCACTTGATGTATCTGAAATTCAGCATCAAATTGTAGAATCATGACTTTTACACGCATGTGAAGTTTTGTATTGACTAGGTTACCGCAAAGTGTAAAAAAATTTTTTGAAAATTAAAAAAAAAATTTCTACAATAACTCTCGAACGGAATGAGCTAGGCACTTGAAATTTTCACAGTAGGTTAGGGACATGCGTATCTCGGTTAAGTTCGTTATTGGGTAAAATAGGCCAGATGGTTTCGGAGTAACGAAAAAAAAATTTTTTTTTAAGTAACAAATTTCAAATTCTTTTTTTATTTAAGATGCAGTTTCACCATGAAAATCCATTGATATCATTTTCAACTCCAACAAGCTAATACTTTCGGAGATATGATTTTTCGAAATTTCAATATTGAATAATACTTCTATGTTTTCACAGAATGTTATAATTATTCTATCTAAGCTTTATTATATGATCTTTGTTCATACTCGTACATGTCATCCTGTTCTATAAGAGAGAGTCAAATTCATTTCAGCTATTTTAATTTGATTTCTTCGATGGTGCAGTTCTCATTCTCAGATTGCTCATTTAATCTTGATAAATAAACTATTATTTGAATTGAATTTCCTTTATGATGTAGTTCTATCATAACCAATACTTTCGGAGTATAATTTGTCTGTTTGAACTAGAGCGCTTGAAAGCTCCCTCCACAGGGCTTGAACCCATTTTTTCATACACATGCTTTATTGTTAGATAAAAAACAAATTGTAATGCTCAAGTTCAAAAGAATATATATATCATAAGAATCCATTGATATCATCCCAAACTCTGAGAAACCAATACTTTCGGAGATATGGTTTGTTTTACAGTAAAGTTCTAGATTTTAACTCGATAGGATGAGTCCTTCTCAGAGCTAAATTAGTTGCAATCAAAATATTTTTCGCCGTTTACATTTCGACGAAGGTACTTATAACTACATTGCCATAGGTACAACAGTAATTATTGATCGGGCACGTCTAATATTCCACCACAGAATACTAATACAGTGTATAAAAATTGCAAACCTATATTAATCTGTTACCATATACGTAAGACCATTGTATTTTCGTAATCTATTGATTTCAGACGATTTTGACCGTCATCAATCGCTGAATCGTGACACCGACCAAATAAGCATACTGCCTACGCAAATGCAGGGAGCAGGGATGGTACCACAGCCCTCTATATAGAGATAAATATAGTGGGCTATGATAGTACTAATACCCTTATTACACTATGCCTTTTTCGTGCCTATTTGTCAGCCTGAATGACTGTGCCTGAAATTTTGAAGAAATACGCATGCGCCCGGGACTATTTTGTAGATGTAGACTGTTTCAGGCTTGAAAATAAATAGAACTGGTTCTATTTATTCCCCCCGAATCGTGGGGATTGCAAGCTTTTTTGTCGAAATGTCATGTCTACCAATACAATATTTATCTGTCTGACTTGACGTTTTAACATAACCTAGTTTATTCTATCGTTTGAATCGCAGCTTTCGTAAATTCAATAATAAATTTCTGTTAGTACTCCGAGGACGTAAACTAACTAAACTTACGAAGGCCAGATAATCTGTGATGGCTATCCCCGAGTGATATGAAGTTTTCACCAGTAGCCTAGTATCGCAAAATAATTATTAATTTCGTTTATGGAGTAATGCTTTCTGGAATTACAGTGTCTTTTTTCTGTATGTGAATTTGCACTCTATGTAGTAGCATATTAAACGTTTCTTCAGACATTCTTAAAACACTATGGTATTGTTTTGAAAAATTTTACGAACAAAACAAGAACTTGAGGTAAATATGTCAATTTCTTCAATGTTTGCAGCTCTGAAATTACTGCCTGAAACAAGCTCACAAAAAGCGTGGTGTAATAGCGCCACTCAATTGGGGGAAATTCAGCCAACAAATAGCCATGAAAATAGGCGCAAATATAGACATGAAAAAAATTGGTTCAAGCACTGACGTGAAGTCAGAAGCTTTTGCGCGTATGTTCTATTGTCCATTCTTCTGTATTGGACACCCTTAATCGAATTTACCATGGTAAATTATGTTGTCCATTCTCCTGTATTGGACACTCTCAATTCGAATTTACTATGGTAAATTCGAATTGAGTGTCCAATACAGGATAATGGACAACATAATTTACCATGGTAAATTCGATTAAGGGTGTCCAATACAGAAGAATGGACAATAGAACATACGCGCAAAAGCTTCTGACTTCACGTCAGTGCTTGAACCAATTTTTTTTTTCGTGATTTTTTTAAAATTTTCTAGGGGTACGATTCTTAAAATTTTTTTTTCGTAATTTTTTTCGAATTTTCTAGGGGTACGGTTCTTACAAAATTTTAAACACGTCTTTATGTTGATTTTCTACTACTAGTTACAAAGCGCCATTTCGATCGAATATTTATGTTTTGAGTTATTAAGGAAATAATATTCCAGGTGGGTATAACTCGGAAACCGTTAGACCGATTATGCCCAAAAACGAACTCAACTCTCCCTTTCGGATACGCAACCTACCCTGAAAATTGCAAGTCCCTATCTCCTTTTGTTCGAAAGTTATCGAGGCAACGGTCACCCATCTACTGAACTCACACAAGAATGCTCGAATCTCCAACAATATTTAACCGATCGTATTAAAACTTGAAACTTGGCAGTAGAGTTACGTTATGTAGGCTCTTGCAAAATTTCAGCAATTTCGAACGAATAGTTACTGATATATAGAATTTTTTTTTTTTATTTTCTATGATTTATTAAAAATTTTCTACAAATGCTATCCTCACCAAACTTTGCAAACATTTTTGCGTTGGCATTCTACAACTAATAACCATGTTTGAATTCAATCGGTTCAGTGTTTTTCGAGTTAATGAGGAACAAAAAACCACCAAATTTCAGAAAATTTCAGATGGCTATAACTCTAAAACCGTTTGGCCGATTATGCTCATAAACAAACTGAAATGTCGCGTTCTGGTGCACATCCTAACCTGAAAATTTCAAGCCGCTATCTCATTCCGTTCGCAAGTTATCGTGACAACAAAAATATTTTTTAATAATTTTTTTAAAATTTTCTAGCCATACGATTCGCACAAAATTTCACAAACGTGCTTAGGGTCATATTCTACAACTACCCACCAAGTTTCAATTTGATCGGATTCATATTGGTTGAAAACAAAATTATTACTCGGAAACCACTGGGCCGATTATGCCCATTAACGAACTTGTCCGTCGTATTGAGATGCGCCACCTACCCTGAAAATTTCAAGTCGCTAGCTCTTTTCGTTCTCAAGTTATCGTGGCAACGGCCGGACGGACGGACGGCCGGACGGCCGTACGGCCGGACGGACAGAATCAAATTTGACCTCGAATTCTTCATTGGGGAGTCAAACTTAATCGTTTGAGACCATTTTTTTCAAAAAATTCGAAAGTTACAGACATTTGGGCAAAACTATAACGCGTATGTTCCCCAGAACATACGCGCAAAAAGGCATAGTGTAATAGGGGTATTAGATAGGGTGCGTTCTTATTTTAATCTAAATTTCTAATCGATTAATCGTGAATGAATCGATGCGTCTTTAATTTCAAGTATTCATTCACTATACGAAAATAAAACAACACCGATTCTTTTACGATTAATCGATTAGAAATTTTGATCGAAATAAAAACGCACCCGAAGTAAGATGTCTACACACAAAAGTTTTTTCGCGTTCACAAAATAAAGCGGCCTAGGGCCATCAGGAGCATGCGCAGTTTACATGCACTCCTATGAAACTGCTCTCCTGATGTTTTCGGACCCGTTTCGAACAAGCGCGCAATAAAAATACAATAAAATCCACGATTTACTGAGGAAAAATACATGAAATATTTTATGAAAACCTCAGTATCCTAAGGGTCGATTTATTTTTCTTTAAGAATACCCAATTTCCAACAAAATTCCCTAAGCAAAAACCTAGACATCGTCTCCTAGCATGCCATAAATGTATAGCCTTTGAAAGTTTTCGATTGGAATACTAGTCCACTGTAATCGTTATATTATTTCGAAATTTTTCGAATAACTCCAAAAATATAGATCTGATCGAGTTTAAATCTAGAAGTTAGCTGAAACATTGGAAGTTGAAGGCTCTCGCGAAATTTCAGCGATATATGAGATATAGTTTCTCAGACACAGAATTTTTGTTAATAATTTTTTTCAACATTTTCTAGCCATACGATCCTCACGATATTCTATACAAAAGTAAATTCTTCTCATCAAATAGAGCACTTCATTTATACTTCTTCCAGATTCCACAGAACTATAATCTGAATTAAAGAATATCAACTGTATCATCTGATGCTTGGAATTAGATGAAATTGTTTGAGAAAAATCCTTTAATCACTCAATTCTTATGATTTAGTTCTTAATGTAGCATTTCCAACCAAAATATTCCACCATTCTTCACTAACAAAACAAAAACTTCCACTCGATTTTAATTCGATAGGTATCCAATTGTTAGGTACACCTATAAGATTATACGCAATTTGATCATCGTCCATTCCAATATGAAAATTCCATAAACATATCAATTTCCAAAAAAATCACACATTGTTGATTGAGATCAAATTCTATGGGATCATTTCCCAATCAATGAATTAAAGTCTATGTTTCCGTGAGCTATTTTACCTACCAGACTTTGACATCAATGGATTCTTATGATGAAACTGCATCTTGAAGAAAATTGAATTTGAAATTTATAGTGTAAAAAAAAATGTTCGCCCAATAATGAACTTATCCGAGATGTCTATCTTCCAAACCTACTCTAAAAATTCAACTGTCTAGCTCATTCCGTTCGAGAGTTATCAGCCAGACAGAATCGATTTTGACCACGTATTCTTGATCAGTGAGTCGAACCAAATCGTTTAAGACAATTTTCATCCAAAAATTCGAAAATTACATAAAACTGGGTAAATTGATAAGCACTCTGTTCCGAGGAACAAGAACGCTAAAAAGTGTTATATTGGATGAGAAGAATCTATGATTCAAAATAATGTACAACTTAGAGACTCACCCTGTAGACGGTATACCCCTCCAAAATTAGTACATGAAAAATATTCGGATCTATACATAAATTTATACGTCTTAAAGGATTAATGAATTATTAATATTATTATTATTATGAATGCAAAATGCACTCCTATTAACATAAGTCGAAATATCAACTATCTTGGATAGTCAAAAGAACAGTCGAAACAGGTTTCATCCACCAAGAACAACTAATTGTAGACAAATATACTTTGGAAAAATTAAATATTACTGCGAATTAATTTCAAATAATTATAATCTGAAGTGAACTAAAATATAAATTATTATTATGATCTAATATTCCGTCATTACTAACGCACTTAAGTTCGTTAACATTTTACCTGAATAAACCTTGAATGGTGCCTAATGCGTCTACTTTGCATAGGATTGTAGAAAATAGTTGGAAAATCACTAAGGTCAGGAGCTCTGGCGCGCTTTGTAAAAATTTGTAGCCAGAGCGCGCCCAAGGCTGCTTGGCTTACAGGAAAAAAATAATATTTTCATAAATTTTTTAAAAATTTTCTAGTCACGTGGTTTTGCATAAATCTTATTGCCGGTACATCGAACTAACTACCACATTTCAATTCGATCAAATCAGTATTTTCCGATTTATTGGGAAAAAAAAATTTAATTACATAGATGCCTTGTTGAAAATGTGGGAAAGCCCTGAAGCGTTCTTGCTCAAACTTTAAGGAATCATATCTCCGAAAGTATTAGATTCTCAGAGTCTGGAATGATATCAATTGATTCTTATGATAGAACTGCATCATAAAAGAAAATTAATTCATAAAATTACGATCAGTTATTGAAATTTTGAAAACTCAATCTCCCAAAGTATTAGTTTGTTAGAGGTGAGAATGATATCAATGGATTCTTATGATGAAATTTCATCTTAAAAAAAATTGAATTTAAAATTTGTTATGTAAAAAAAATTTTTTTTTTTCGTTGCTTCGAAACCACCCAATAACGAACTTAACCAAGATATATATACAGGGTGGCCCAAGTTCGAGTGCCTATTAGACGTTTCTGGAGAACTGTACATACTTGAAATCTGGAACTTGGGATTACGATATTGCTTGAAATTTTCTACAGAGCTAAAATATTTTCGTAGTCCAAGCAATTCCCGTTATACAGGGAGTGAAAATAAATTTGATGTAAATTTTTTTTTTCAAGTTTTGCATTCCTGGTATGATCAAGTATTCAATGCTGAATACATTTCTGTTAAAACCATTATACTAATGCGAATAGTTTTCAAAATATCGAAAAAAACCGGAAAAAAGTTAAATATGTTTAGTCAGTATTATGATCATTATTCTTATTTTGAACATCCTGAGGGTGAACCGTTTTTACAACATCGAAGAGGAAGAATGTGGAAAGGTCATGCATTTTTCGAATTTCAGAAATATCATCACAGGGTGTTTCGAATTTTGTGTCGAAAATTGTGATCAAAAATTGGCCATAACTTCTGTTTTTCAAGTTAGAACCCTAGTATTTTCTCAGAAATTCTTGAATTTAGGAGCATAATCATGTTAGAAAACTATCATTATTTTTCACCGCAGAATCCAAGGCAATCATAAAAAATAGGGTGCTAATTTGAAAAACAGAAGTTATGGCCAATTTTTGATCACAATTTTCGACACAAAATTTGAAACACCCTGTGATGATATTTCTGAAATTCAAAAGATGCATGACCTTTCCACATTCTTCCTCTTCGATGTTGTAAAAACGGTTCACCCTCAGGATGTTAAAAATAAGAATAATGAACATAATACCGAGCATAATACTGACTAAGCATATTTGACTTTTTTTCCGGTTTTTTTTTGATATTTTGAAAACTATTCGAATGAGTACAATGATTTTAACAGAAATGTATTCAGCATTGAATACTTGATCATACCAGGAATGCAAAACTTGAAAAATAAATTTTATATCAAATTTATTTTCACTCGCTGCATAACCGGAAGTGATTAGGGTTCGAAAATATTTTAGGTCTGTAGAGAATTTCAAGCAATATCATAATCCCAATTTTCAGATTTCAAATATGTACAGTTCTCCGTTTGAGAGTTATCGTGGTTACGGATGGCCGGACAAAATCGATATTGACCACGGATTCTTGATCAGTAGGTCGAACTGAATCGTTTAAGACCATGTTCAGCCAAAATTCTAAAATTACAGACATTTGGGCAAATTGATAAGCACTCTGTTTCGAGGTACAAGAGCGCCAAATAAAGGACAAGGCAAACAAACATTTTGTATATTTTGCATCATTAAAATAAAAAAAAAATAATTATTGTATATACTCCATTCACTTTTATAAAGTCTCCCGGTTGGCCATGATTTAGGTCTATCACGTTTTTGTAACTAAAGCAGAGGCAGGTTGGCACTGCTGAAATATCGTCAAGGTCAAAACAACTCGCCGAGACGTTGCCAATTTCTATTCTCAACATAATCATAACATAATCTTCAATCTTAGACAAGATATTATATATCACAGACCATTAACTTCGAATATAATAAAGAACTCTCCGCTGTGAAATTGAAAATGCCGAAAGTAGTTCTGAAGAAGCAGAGACAAGTGCTAAACAGAACCGACATCTTCAATAGGAAAACTTCATTCTGACATGTTGAACTCTCGAATGAAATTACTTAGTTTCCTATCATTATATTTTATTAAGGTATAAGAATGGCTCGGGTTTCGTAGTAGTAATACTACATTTTGAAACTGTTGCATTTCAAGTTGTGCAACAAGGTATTTAAATGTCTTCTGTAGGCTTATTTCTTGAGAATTTCGAAAAGTGGGGAATTGCATAGGTAGTTCTGTTCGTTTAGAAGTTTTCCTGCCGGATTACTCAGGTACTTTTATTCTTTTTTCAAATGAACTATCACAAAGTAACGGACTACTCTATCCATTATTTTTCAATAAAATTCCAACACTTGATTATTGATTTCCATACAAGAAAATAGCATAATTGAATCTTCCAACCAGTTTGTTTTACGTGAAATATTTCCAGTAACAACAGAGGAAAACATTTCTTCTACAGTCGCCAGGGCTGTGGAATTATTGAATTCACATAATATCTTCTCAAATTCATTACTTTTCCGAAGTAAATTCACATTCTGAAAATACGTAATTACTACGACTTCTATGTAGAGAGGACAACGTTGCGTAGTTATCTGACAGGAAAATGACTATAACCTAACATTTTCAAAATATAAATGGTGAAATGTGTCAAATTTTTATGGCCAACCGGGAGACTTTATAAAAGCGAATGGAGTATACGTCTGAATCATTGTCATTGAGTTCTTTGTTTGTTTCGAAATTTATACTTAAATATAGGTTTTTTTATGACAAATACTTATTATTTCACTAAAAGCTCTCTTGAATTTCAGACGATCTCTTTGGTGTCCGACAAGAAAGATTGCACGGTATATAGATACATTTACTGTTCGCTCGAAAGTAGTGCTGTGTCTAAGATGATATAAGAACACGATAACAAAGCTTACACAGAAAACAAACTAATTCTCCTGCACAAGCTCCTAGGAGCTTCTCATGAGTCTCCTTGGGCAAGACCTAGGAGGGTATATATTATTATTATTATTATTAGAATGGGTTCGGTAGGATTGTTCCAGTCCTTCAGAACTGCGACAGATATTATCTTTAGTTCTATTAGGCAGGGTCAGTATAATAATATCAATAATAATGTTGTCTAATATTTGTGAGGTTTAATAAAAAATTTATGTAATAGGAAATAAAAATCATATCATAGAGTAAACAAACACAATACAGAACTGTGTTGATGGTCTAACTGACCTAGCCTGGGTTATACCCCAGAAATATAGTACTTACAATGGGTGGATTCTTGAATTAAGTAATAAAACAACTATGATGTTGATGCGTGGACATAGTCGTTGGTAAAAGCTAGTATACGATAATAAAAGTTGCCTGCTCACGGATACCTTTCATAATAAATTAGTATTTCGAAGAAGGCTTATTACATCCTTTTGAGTTCGAACTTTCTATATCCGCTGTTATGTTGTCATATATTACATGATATCGATGTAATTATTAGCATACATATCTGGTGAAAGTGATGGACTTCAGGCAGAAACCAATCTAATTTACCTGAGCTAACAATGAAATGATTTGTCGACATCGAAATATAATAAAATTACCAATAATTGGCTAGGATAAATCCGAGAGGTAAGCAGTTACAAGGTAAAATTCAATTCAAGATCTCAATACCGCATAGAGCACTATCTGCTGACATTACAATCAACTGATGAGGGGACAAACCATAGACATATAATATATACAGGGTGATTCAAAACTCGAGGCGAAAAATTAAGACACAAATACAGGCAGATATTCTTGATAAAAAATAAAAATTTTTTTGGATTTTTGGCTTTGTTTCCGAGATATCAGATTTCAAAGATTCTGCATGTCATCAATTTTCAACTTTAATAAATAATATAAAAATACACAAAGAAATATGTAAATGTTCAAAAATTTCACCATTAGCATCGATACAGGCTTGGCAACGCAAAGTGAGGGAATCGTTTACTACTCTTCCACCATGCCCGAGGTATTCATTCCTCAAATCCACTCTGAAAATTATATTATATCATTTGTAACTTTCACTAGAGCTATTCTAAACCCATTCTGATAAACTTAACAAAGTATATATTTCCATCATCATATGGATTATCCACGGGCATTAAAATATCACCAATAGGTATAACATCATATTATAATCCTCATAATTCTACGATAGCTAAAATGAATTTGGCTCTCTCTTATAGGAAAACAAGATGACATGTACGAGTATGAACACAGATCATATAATAATTCATAGATAGAATAACTATAGCTTTCTGTGAAAACATAGAAGTACGATTCATTATTGAAATTTTGAAAAATCATATCTGCTGAAGTATAAGCTGTGGCCAAATATCCTGGCCACAGTAGTTTGAAAATTTCCAACTTGTCCATATCGAGTGTTTTGATTGTCAAAATATCTCTAGATATAATAGGATGAATTATTTGAAATACTGTTAGTTAAAATGGGTTCAAGCCCTGTGGATAGGAGCTTTCTGGCGTTCTTCTTCAAACAGACAAATTATATCTCGGACAGTATTGGTTTCTCAGAGTTGGGAATTATATCAATGGATTCTTATGAAAGAACTTCATCTTAGCAGAAATTGAATTCAAACATCATAGAAGAATTTAAATTCAACAAGAGTGCCAAAAATGATCAATCCAAAACCAATAGACGAATTCTACCCAACAACGAACTCATCCGAGATATTCATTCCTCAATTCTATGATGAACGATAATATATATCTTTCCTCAAATCCACTCCAATACACCAATATTCCAGTTTTGTTTTTAGTGGAGATATTCTGAACTCAATATTATTAACTTACCATTACCATTCCCATCATCATATGTATTGACGATCGGCATGAAAATATCAACTAACAAAAAGTATGATATTATATTATAATTCTCATAATTCTACGATTGCTGGAATGAATTAGACAACGTCATGTCTCAGGAAAATAAGTTGACATTATAACAATTCATAGAATACACAGAATAATTATATCATTCTGTGAAAACATAGAAATACGATTTATATTGAAATTTTGAAAGATCATATCTCCGAAAGTATTAGCTTGTTAGAGTTACAAATGATATCAATGGATTATTATGGTAAAACTGCATATTGAAAAAAATTTAATTTGGAATTTATGTAAAAAAATTTTTTTTTGTTACTCCGAACCATCTGTCCGATTTCGCCCAATAACGAACTTAGCCGAGATATTTATCTCCCAAACCTACTCTGAACTGTCTAGCTCATTCCGTTCCATAGTTATCGTGCCTACGGCCGGCCAGCCGGACCGGCCAGACAGAAAGAATTTCGACCACGGATTCTTGATCAGTGAGTCGAACCAAATCGTTTAAGACCAATTTCATCGAAAAATTCGAAAATTACAGACATTTGGGCAAATTGATAAGCACTCTGTTCCGAGGAACAAGAGCGCCAAAAATGCCCCAGTCTGGTCTCTGGCCATCTGTAGAAAGTTCATGAAATGTGTTGATAGATAATTGAATTGCGATCAGATTTGCAACTGCATATTTTTTGGCATAATTTTATGCCTCGAATGATAATAGGCTTTACCGGATGGAAATTGATAATAAAGTAATCAACTGGAACGATAATTTGCATTTGATCTCCACGGAGTTGAATTAATGATATTTAGTTTTGATTGCACATCAAAGATAATTATATTTATCATATTAATTATATCTGGATAACCAGTTATGCGGAAAGGAGCAATGTGCCCCATTCGACAATTCATTCATATATATTTGAAAATTTACATTATTTTTTTTGGCGAAAGTTTGTGTTAATATAATCTCTTCAATTGCCATTTTTTGCGCGCATGTTTTGGGGAACAGCGTGCTATCATCTTGCCCAAATGTCTGTAACTTTAGAATTTTTTGCAGAAAATGGTCTCAAACGATTAGGTTC
This sequence comes from Halyzia sedecimguttata, assembly GCA_937662695.2. Lineage (NCBI taxonomy): Eukaryota > Metazoa > Arthropoda > Insecta > Coleoptera > Coccinellidae > Halyzia > Halyzia sedecimguttata. Next base: position 97,094,846 of record OW569413.2, on the reverse strand, counting down.
GACTCACTGATGAAGAATTCGAGGTTAAATTTGATTCTGTCCGACCGGCAGTTGCCATGATAACTTGAAAACAGAAAAAGATAGCTTGACTTGAAATTTTCAGGGTAGGTGGTGCATCCAGGTACAACGGACAAATTCGTTAATGGGCATAATCGGCCGAACGGTTTTGCAGTTATACCCATCTGAAATTTGGTTGTTAATTCCTCAATAACTCGAAAAATACAAATCCTATCCAATTCATACATGGTAACTAGTTGTAGAATACCGACGCGAATATCCTTGCAAAATTTCGTGAGGATCGTATCACTAGAACATTTTTAAAGAATCATTGAAAATCATTGAGAAAAATTCTATATATCAGAAACTATTCGTCCGACATCGCTGAAATGTTACGAGAGCATTCGAAACCTCACTCTACTGCAAAGTTCCAAGTTTGAACATGAACGGATCTATATTGTTTGAGAACCGAGCTTCCTTGGGTGAGTTCGTTAGATGGATGGGTTACCGTTGCCTCGATAACTTCCGAACGAAAAGAGATATTGACTTGCAATTTTCAGGATAGGTTGCGCATCCGAATGGGGAAGTTGAATTCGTTGTTGAGCATAATCGGCCTAACGGTTTCGGAGTAATACCCATCTGGAATATTAATTTCCCCGATAACTCAAAAAGTATAGACCCGATTGACACTTGGTTTGGTACTTAACTAGTTGTTGTATATCGATATAACGACGTGTGTGAAATTTTGTGAGGAGAAATTTTAAAAAAATTACGAAAAAATATTGGGTGTTACAAAAAAAAATTGAATTCGAAATTTGTAATGGACAGAATAGAAACTAATCAACTATGATTCTGCCGACATTCCGGAACCATTCGTTCCTTTTTCAAGAATCATCAAATAAAATTACAGTTATTTAACATTAAAATAAAATATTAAAATGAAGTCCGAAACAAATTTTTGGAAAGCAATATGTGACGGTCAATATATTGACAGATTGCTGTCCAATAATTTGTTTCTGACTTTGTTTTAATATTTTATTTCAAGTTAAATATCTGTAATTTTACTTCATGAGTCTTGAAAAAGGAACCAATGGTTCCGGAACGTCGGCAAAATCATAGTTTATTAGTTATTATTCTGTCCATTGCAAATTTCGAATTCAATTTTTTTTTCGTTACTCCGGAACCATCCTGCTGATTTTGCCCAATAACGAACTTAACCGAGATTTTTATCTCCTAAACCTACTCTGAAAATTTCAAATGTCTAGCTCATTCCGTTCGAGAGTAATCATGTCAACGGCCGGCCGGACAGAATCGATCGCAACCACGGATTCTTGATATGTGAGTCGAACCAAATCGTTTAAGACCATTTTGATCCAAAAATTCGAAAATTGGACATTTGGGCAAATTGATAAGCACTCTGTTCCGAGGAACAAGAGTGCCAAAAATATTGAACCATAATCCTTTTCTGTGGAATATTACCCAATAAATTATTAATTAGTTTTTTCCTGTATTAGATAACTGAACGTGGAAAGAAGAAATAACAAGTTTCTTCAAATAATTATAGGTAGGTATTCAGAATATACATCTGCTCATAATTAATTACAGAACGATCTAGGAGACTTACATATAAGCAATATCACTTAACAAAGAAGATGTGTTCCTTCGGCGCCTCCATATCGCGATAATATTTATTCAATAAAAGTTTTTTCTTCTTCTAATCGAAGAATCAAGGTGAAGGAATTTGATGATCGTTGAAAAATAATCCATTATTTCGACCTATGGCTTTTAATACCTGTAATCGACTTGTTGTTGATTTCTGGAATTATTGGAATGGCATGTTGTTGTCACTATGAGATAAGACATTGTACATTTTGAGTATGGAGTCGAAGATAATAAATGTGTATGTTGAGGTGGTGTAATAAACAAATTATGAAAGCAATATCGTGGGGATCAGGAGCTTTCGCACACTCGCTCATTTGTATATCGTATATTGTTGTAGGGGGTGACGTTACACTGCGACATTAAGGTCTATTATGCCCCACCGTCAGAGCTGTCGATGTCCATCACCATCTACAGCTCGCCTTCCAGTTCCGGAGTTCTGATGAACTCCAGTATCTGGGATGTCTTCAAGGAGACCTTGTTGTTCTTACCTACTTCATTGAGTTTTTTCGGCACTCCCATATTAGCTTGGACTCGATAACATGGCAGCTCAGAGCTTTAATAGCAGCTTGACAGATATAACACAGACATATATAATTCGCATTCTGTGAAAACATAGAAGTACGATTATTATTGAAATGTTTGAAAAATCATATCTCTGAAAGTATTAGCATGCTAGAGGAACAAGAGCGCCAAAAAATTAGTGCTACACAGGACGTTTATTATGAAATGCCGATTCATAGTTCCTCATGGCACAACCGTTCAACTAAACTGATTTAGTGTCATACGAATAATTCTCAGAATAAACTATTGAAAACAAACCACTATACTATACTGATGTTTTTTATCTGATGGCGCAATTGTACGATTGAACTGATTTGTGTCCTTACGCCGCCACAAACAAAGCGCTGTTTATTTTCGACCCAACAGTAAATGTATGTATTCGAATGGGTCCTTACGCCATCACAGACACAGCACTGCTTATTTTCGACCAAACTGCGACTGAATCTATTTGAGACGACACTAATGGTTTGAGACCATTCTCGGCCATAAAGTGGACCAGCTTTTTTGTGATTGTTTTAACAGTCGGATTTATATTCTTGGAAATATTATTTTTTTCCTGGAGCTAAGCAGCCAGGATCGAGTTCAGTACCTGGATGGGTGACCTCTTTGGCTATTCGGTATTCATCAGGTATTTCGAGTTGTGAAAACCACCCATTCCACGAGGTTGAATCATTGCAGATTGCTCATTTAATCTTGATAAATGAATTTAATGACAATTTTTGAAGCATTAAAGCATTGCAGATTGGTCTTTTTTTTTAAATGATAATTTTTGAAAAATTTGTTTAAACGACATTTTTTTTAAATTTAATTTCTTTCATGATGCAGTTATATCATGAGAATCCATTGATATAATTCCCAACTCTGAGAAACCAATACTTTCGGAGTTACGATTTGTCAAAGTTTGAACAAGAGCACCAATGCCCCTGTCCACGGAGCTTTCCCACTTTTTTCGATATCTAAATCTTAATTATATTAATGGTACGTGTGATGCAATATATAGCAATAATTCCATTGATGGGGTGGATTGATACCGGTCTAAAGTTTAAGAAGTTTTAAAAAAAAAAATTGGTTCAAGCCCTGTGGACAGGAGCTTTCTGGCGCTCTAGTTCAAACAGACAAATTATATCTCCGAAAGTATTGGTTTCTCAGAGTTGGGAATTATATCAATGTATTCTTATGAAAGAACTGCATCATAAAGGAAATTAAATTCAAATAATAGTTTATTTATCAAGATTAAATGAGCAATCTGAGAATGAGAACTGCACCATGGAAGAAATCAAATTAAAATAGCTGAAATGAATTTGACTCTTTCTTATAGAACAGGATGAAATGTACGAGTATGAACACAGATCATATAATAAAGCTTAGATAGAATAATTATAGCATTCTGTGAAAACATAGAAGTTCGTACGATTCATTATTGAAATTTAGAAAAATCATATTTCCGAAATTATTAGCTTGTTGCAGTTGAAAATGATATCGATGGATTTTAAAGGTGAAACTGCATCTTAAATAAAAATTACAGACATTTGGGCAAATTGATAAGCACTCAGTTCCGAGGAACTAGAGCGCCAAAAAGTGTAATTGCCTTTCCGGGATTTGAGCCCGCCTTCTCTCGTTCCGAAACAGAAAGCGTAGACCAACCGGCTATCGGGCTCCTCGTACGATCTTGTCGATCTCCGGTATTAGAATAAAACGTCGGTACTTACCTGGGATATATATTCTTAATTTGCACTTTTCGACACTTTTCGGGTTTATTTGACGGTTTTTTACCCTTGTCTCTCTAAGTCGATTTTGACGTTTCTCGAACCAACTATTAGCAAGGAATTAGACAAAGTCATGTCTCAGGAAAATAAGTTGACATTATGACAATTCGTACATAGAATAATTATATAATTCTGTGAAAACGTAAAAATACGATTTTTTATTGAAATTTTGAAAAATCATATCTCCGAAAGTAATAGCTTGTTAGAGTTGAAAATGATATCATTGGATTCTTATGATAAAACTGCTTATTGAAAAAATTTAATGTGGAATTTGTTAGGTAAAAAAAAAATTGATAAGCACTCAGTTCCGAGGAACTAGAGCGCCAAAAGAATTACAAACTTGATATCGTAGATATTTGAATCCACATTTTGGAATTATCAATTCATTTCGATTTTAAGTATTCTAACGAAAATTTCCGTATAACTATACTGAATTTCAAAACAACATCCATCACATTCAATGGAAAAATATCAAGACAAATTTTAGTACCAAGGCAATAATTCTAGCAGACGGAATAAAAAACGAATTGCTGTGGCATTTAGTACGAAGATGATCATTAAATTTTCCGGACGATCCTTGGCTCCTTGCTAATGATATGATCGGTCCAATACGATCGTGCGATCCGTGCTCATTAAGACCCGAAAAGCAATTTTTTTTGCGGGCACAATGCGAATTTATTGCATATTATTGTGGTCCAAGTTCTTTGACATCTTCGAAGATTAACTCTGTGAAAATTATATCGTATTTATTGTTGCCGAAAAACATCCTATTTGTTTTTTTCACTACGCAAATGGCGAATTGGTATGAAATAGGAATTATAATTGATATATGTACAAGGTTACCGTGAGATAAGTTATTAGAGACCGAATTTACGTCACAGATGACATTAGCATAATTGGTTGGATATCTTGTAGCGGGGAAGTAGAAGAATTTTGGCATATTTAATTTATGAACCCGATAGTATTGCAAACTTCCTACTTCATATGCTTCCCGTACAATTATAAAGGATCTTTATGAATTATTGTATCATCGCAGTTGGCTTTGGATTTTTACTTGCCTCTTCTCACTTCTTGATGTGTTCTTTTTGGCGCTCTTGTTCCCCGGAACAGAGTGCTTATCAATTTGCCCAAATGTCTGTAATTTTCGGTTTTTTTGATGAAAATGGTCTTGAACGATTTGGTTCGACTCACTGATCAAGAATCCGTGGTCAAAATCGATTCTGTCCGGTCGGCCCTCCGTTAACACGATAACTCTCGAACGGATAGCTCGTTATTATACAGAATCAGTTTCGGAGGAATGAAAAAAAAAATTTTTTTTTACATTACAAATTTCAAAATAAATGTTTTTTAAGATGCAGTTTTATCATAAGAATCCATCGATATCATTTTCAACTCTTACAAGCAAATACTTTCGTAGATATGATTTTTCAAAATTTCAATAATACATCGTAGTTCCATGTATTCACAGAATGTGAACACATAATCTGTCTGTGTTCACTGTTCATAAATGTCACCTTAAAAATGTCTAGCTATTAGAGACTTGTCAATTCGTATTTTGAAACTATTTTATGTTGGACAACAAGTATTCGATTCTTGAATTTGTGAATGTCTAGCTATTAGAGACTTGTCAATTCGTATTTTGAAAATATTTTATGTTGGAAAACAAGTATTTGATTCTTGAATTTGTGAATATATACAAGACGGTTTTGATACCGAAAATCATTATTACTGATCACATATTGAATAATTTATGTATAAATATTGAGGATGATGTTTCAGAAGACTTAGAATTGGATCATTTCAATGATGTAGTTTATGGAGGCAACAGGAAAGAAGAACATAATGGAATCATCAGAAGAAATTACTGCTCATTGACCACTGAGGTTAATATTACCTTTTACTTCCTTAAGTTGTGAGACATGATCCTATATACAGTATTTTCATAATGTTACTAGCAAAAAAATGCTGAAATATGGATCTACATTTGTGTATCAATCATTTTTTCTTGAGCTAAGTTCCAGAATACAGAAAAGAATGAGTAAGTGGTATGAACTATTAAATTTTAAATTATGAAAAGAGGATAGTATTTTATTAATATATTTTGAACTATTAAAACAATTTGTTCGTCTGCCTCTATCTACTCAAATATCTGGAATAAATGGATAATCTTTTATGATTGTCTCCAGCCTTGCTCTAGACATTTTGATGATATTTTCCTTAGGTGTTTTGAGTTGTGAAAACTATGCACCGAGTGTAAGTTGCAACAACTCATTCCACGAGTTTGAATCATTGCAGATTGCTCATTTAATCTTGATAAATAAATTTAATGGAAATTCTTGAAGCATCAAAGCATTGCAGATTGCTCTTTTTATTAAATGATAATTTTTGAGGCATTTTTTTGTAAACGACACTTTATCTCAAATTTAATTTCTTTCATGATGCAGTTCTATCATAAGAATCCATTGATATAATTCCCAACTCTGAGGAATCAATAATTTCGGAGATATAATTTGTCTGTTTGAACAAGAGCGCCAAAAAGCTCCTGTCCACAGGGCTTGAACCAATTTTATATCATAGAATTTCTGAACTGACAGCCAGTATTGAATCATTGTCAATTCTTAAGATAGATCTTTTTAAAATTTGTGAAAATTTAGTTTCTAAATTATTTAAATCTGCAATGACTTATGATTCAGAACAAAAAACAATACGAATAGATACTCCACGTTATCTTGAGAACTGATGTTGGTTTCTAAATAATCTTAACATCGACTTAACATTTTTGCCCGTATGTTCTGGGGAACATCGCGTTATCATTTTGCCCAAATGTCTGTAATTTTCGAATTTTTTGCCGAAAATGGTCTCAAGCGATTGGGTTCAACTCCCTGATGAAGAATTCGAGGTGTAATTTCATTCTGTCCGGCCTTCCGTTGCCACGATAACTTGAGAACGGAAAGTGATAGTGACTTGAACTTTTCAGGCTAGATGGCGCATCCCAATACGACGGACAAGTTCGTTAATGGGCATAATCAGCCCAATGGTTTGCGAGTAATAATTTTGTCAACAACAAATTTTGTGAGAATCGAATCACTGCAAAATTAAAATAAAAACCTTCGAAAAATATTATTTATGTCACGATAACCTGAGCACGGAAAGAGATAGTGACTTGGAATTTTCGTGTTAGGTTGTGTATATGAGTGGGACATGTTCATAGGCATAATTAGCCAAACGGTTTCGGAGTTATACCCATCCTAAATTTGGTTGTTATAACTTCAATAACTCGAAAAATACTGAACCGATCCCATTCAAACATGGTTAGCAGTTATAGAAAGCCAACGCAAAAATTCTCGCAAAATTTAGTGAGCATTGTATCACTAGAAAATTTTTAAAAAATCATTGAAAATAATTGAAAAAAAAATTTATATATCAGAAACTATTCGTCCGACATCGCTGAAATTTGCTGGAGCCTTCAAAACCTAACTCTACTTCCAAGTTCCAAGTTTGAACAAGATCGGATCTATATTGTTGGAGATCCGAGCAGCCTTGTGTGAGTTCAGTAGCTGGATGGGTGACCATTGCCTCGATATCTTTCGAACGAAAGGAGTTAGGGGCTTGCAATTTTTAGGGTAGGTTGTTAGTATATCCCAATAGGAGAGGTAAGTTCGTTTTTGGGCATAAAAATAATACATAACCTTTCAAAAGTCCCCTCTCACAAATATACTCCTCTGTAGTCGCATGGATCTCTTGAAGAAGAATCACCTCCGCTATAGACCACATTAGTTAGGTTAGAATCATTCTCTTGGCGGGAGATCCATATTCAAATTTTTCAACATGGAATTTCAACTTTGACATGAAACCACCCTATTTAAAAGATAATGTTAGTACAGAGACATCAAGTATTGGGTACCTTCATCATTAGTGCATGTTTTCATGTTCTTTTACTCATACTTATACTTCTACTTATACTTCTATTTATACTTAAGTCAAAATTGAAACCAGTGTAGTTCGAAAGATTTCCGTAAGTATGTCGTAGATGACTTCTGTTGTGCGTCACAAGGCCGATTTAGGGTTATGTTATTATTTTTGACTGATTTCGAGTGAGCTAAGACATACGTCAATCGAATTTGGTGAACTCTTGTATATTTATCAATTATTTTGGAAATATACTAATTTGTTATGAAAACTTGATTCTAGATTGTTGAGAAAGGTTCACTGAAATTGGGGTATGTAATTTAGTTGAACATCAGCGCTTTTCCAATTTTGTATAGTGGTTCTTTAATATCGCCGAAATCATCTTTAACCGAGGCTGACCGTTCTACGTCGAATAAAATTACCGCCAAGAGAGTAACAAAAAAATAAATGATTTCTAATTTCACAGTTATGAAAATTTGTTGTTCTTCAAAAAAAAATCACTAGAGAACATTAAAGGTGTGAATGGATAGATCCGCCAGTTCGGTTATCGCTTAATTAGATAGGATATAGCTACATATTGATTACATGAAGTACGGGTTCGAGTACCTACGCAAATATATTCAAGATATTTGTTTGCATTTTATATCCATTAAGATGATAGAGATTTTCCATTTTAATTACATGAAGTACACCATAAAAAAATGTTTAAGTATAGCTATCTCAGCATTGACCCCAAAAATGTTGATTATATCAATTTGTATTCATATCCTCATAGTTCATAGAAAAAGATACAAGGTCGTAATCTCAACATATCGACCATATGTATAAGAGAAATTTACATTCCTTGAATGACCTGTCACGTTTAAGCCAGTTCGAAATTTTATTTTCACTAGTAATGTCACGAGTGGTTGAATTTTCGCGATAAGTCTGTCGATTTATTTCTTAACGAAACTGAGTTACTTGAAAACACCACGAGTCCGATGGACGAGTGGTAATTTCTCTAAGCAACTCAGTTGAGTTAAGAAATAAAAGACGGACTTATGAGATAAATTCAGTCACGAGTGATATTTCATTAGAATATTTCACGAACAAAATGACTCATGTTGACGTCTGTAATTTATATTTATCATTTGTCAAACAGTCCGTATCCATGGTTGAGTCGTTGAAAGCACCAAAATGGTAAGACCAAAGACAGTTGGTGTTTTCACGATAACACGAGCTGTCTTTGGCCTGTGGTTGGTCAGATTTTGATATGAGTGAAATATAAAGTCGATCAAGCTGAAATCTAGTAGTCCATTGTAAAATGGCGGCTGGGAGATCTTTGCCAATATGACAGATAGTTTCTGCAATTTAATATTTTTGAAGAAAGATTCTTTTTGGCGCTCTTATTCCTCGGAACAGAGTGCTTATCAATTTGCCCAAATGTCTGTAATTTTCGAATTTTTGGCTGAAAATGGTCTCAAACGATTTGGTTCGACTGACTGATCAAGAATCCGTGGTCGAAATCGATTCTGTCCGGCCGTCCGTTAACACGATAACTCTCGAACGAAAGGAGTTAGAGGATTGAAATTTGCAGGATAGGTTTGGAGCGTAAATATCTCGGGCGAGTTCGTTAACGGGCGAAATCCATCAAGCGGTTTCGGAGTTATGGCCGTTTTTAGTTAAAATATTTTTTATGTATATTTCCGAAATCGGTCACTCGATCTATCTGAAATTTAGTATCAAATTGAAGAATCATGACCTTCAGACGCATGTGAAGTTTTATATTGATCAGGTTACCGTAAAGTGTAAAAAAAAAATTTCAAAATTTTTAAATTTTGTTTCTACAATAACTCTCGAACGGAATGAGCTAGGCAGTTGAAATATTATATCAGGTCCCATGAACTGTGAAGGCCGCTTCCAGCTCATCTCCTTAAGGGACGCAGGAGGGGCAGGACGAAGAATTAATTCAAGGAACGTGCGAGAGGTTTTTTAATGAGTAACCAATCAACAACTGGGCCCCTATTCACGAAATGTTGATAGAGGTCTCTCCTACGAGATTTATCACGTGATTCACGTGTCAGTGACTCTGCGCAAACTCCGTATGTGAATTGTCGGTTGAAATGTGTTTCTCTACTACTAAATAGTGAGGGAGAAGTGAGATGAGATTTCTTGTAGGAGTTCTCGCATGAGAATACTCATCTCTACGAACGTTGAGTATACGAGGCCTGGAGTCTCACACTCCTGAGAGAAGCGGACCTTCTCAGGGCGGACCTATAAAAGGTTTTTTCTCCTGAAGCGGAAAAAAACATGGAAGATTCTAGCAGGAACCGATGTCCTGTTTACATTATTCCAAGGTTCATCTTCTTAAGCCCTTCACAATGACAGGGTTCTGACAGAAGGAGGGCACCATGATATCTTGATTCTGTTCAATATGAAGTCCCCCTCGTATTCATGGAAAAACAGATGATTGATTGAAAGTGAATTGGTCTCCAGAAAATACCGCAATGACTTCGGAATTTTCCAAATAATCTGTATGAAACAATTGCATCGTATTAATATTGTTTTAAATAAACGTGGTTTTAATAAGAAAATAACAATCGAAAGCTTTCTTATTTTTTAACCACATACCGGAATTTCCAAATAAGAGTTCACATGCTGGAATTATATAATAAAGTAGAATTGCCATAAACAAGTTCAATTATGCACTTATAGCGGAGAGTTTCATTGAATTGTGGCTCATAAAACTGTAATTTCAGCATCACTTATATTTACCATCAGTGAAATCAGGTGTGGGCGATTTGAATGTACTTATCTGCCATCCTACATGTCATAAGAATAGTCGGAGTTCAATTGTTTTCTATTTCGGTAGCATACTCCTACATGTTGATGTTTTCATTTGTTGAATTAACGAAAATCTCACAACAGAAAACGTTGTAAATCAATCACAAATATTTATTATTTCCTCAAGGAAATTAATCTCCAAGTATCTATTCACTCTTGTACCACCCACTTTTGGCGCACTTTTCAGGTGAACAGAGTGCCTATGAATTCGTCCAAATGTCTGCAATTTTCGAATTTTTTGCCGAAAATGGTCTCAAACGATTGGGTGCGACTCCCCGATGAAGAATTCGAGGTCAGAAAGTGATAGCGACTTGAAATTTTCAGGGTAGGTGGCACATCCCAATGCGACGGACAAGTTCGTTAATGGGCAAAATCGGCCCAATGGTTTCCGAGTAATAATTTTGTTTTCAACCAATACAAATCCGATTGAATTGAAACTTGGTGAATAGTTGCAGAATGTCAACCTAAGGACGTTTGTGAAATTTTGTGAGAATCGTATCACTAGAAAATTAAAAAAAAATATATTAACAAATATTATTTATGTCAAGATAACCTGAGAGCGGAAGGAGATAGCGACTTGAAATTTTCAGGTTAGGTTGTGCATCTAAAAGCGACATTTTAGTTTGTTTATAGGCATTAGCAGCCAAACGGTTTTGCAGTTATACCCATCTGAAATTTGGTTGGTATTTCCTCAATAACTCGAAAAATACAAAACCGATTAAATTAAAACATGGTTATTAGTTGTAGGATGCCAACGCGAAAATTCTTGCGAAGTTTCGTGAGGATCATATGAATAGTCAATTTCATTGAAAACTAATGAAAAAAAATCTATATATCAGTAAATATTCGTCCGACATCGCTGAAATTTTGCGAGAGCCCTTAGAACCTAACTCTACTGCCAAGCTACAAGTTTGAATACGATTGGATATATATTGTTGGAGATTCGAGCAGCCTTGTGTGAGTCAGTAGATGGATGGGTGTCCGTTGCTTCGATAACTTTCGAACGAAAAGAGATAGGGACTTGCAATTTTCAGGGTATGTTGCGTATCCAAATGGGAGAGTTAAGTTCATTTACGGGCATCCGCAAATTGATAAGCTCTGTTCCGAAGAACAAGAGCGCCAAGAAATAATAATTCGGAAGATTTTCGATTGGTGTCTGAAGAAGGGTGTTGTTTCATTACTGTTTGTTAGGCAAATATCTAGGCTATATATCATGTGTTTTCTTGGATTTTTGGTTCTTTAAAAGACAGGTTTCAAAATCAAAATCATTTTACACTAAACAATTTACTACGTTTCGCTCGAAGGCCTCCGAGCTTCTTCAGGTAGTTATTTTAAGGAAATATGACGTGATTAATAAAGATTTTCAATGATGATTTATAAAATCCCTCAAAAATTTAAAAGGTAGAAATGACATAATATATCGCTGTTAGACCTTATAATCCCTAAAATAACTATATCCAACATGAAGAAGCTTGGAGGCCTTCGAGCGAAACGTAGAAAATTGATTATTGTAGACTGATTTTGAATACTTTCTTTAAAAGAACCAAAAACCCAAGAAAACACATGTTATCAAATATATTTATTCTATATTTCACTACTTGGCTCGGCGAACTTCGTACCGCCTAACAGTTGATTCTTAAATTTTCAAGATATTTTAATTGACAAATAAAAAATATGGGTTGATCGTAGAGGCGTGAAAATTTAGGGTTGTATGTATTTTTGTAAGCTATATCATAAAAAATGAAAAAAATAAGTTTGTCCAAAAAAATTAAAAATCTATTTTAGGGGTCGACCACCCCTAACATTTAGGGGGATGGAAAATAGATGTTGTTCGATTCTCGACCCAGGCCGACATGCATGCCTCGAATGACAAAAATCGGTCGAGCCGTTTCGGAGGAGTAGAATTACAAACACCGTGACACGAGAATTTTATATATTAGAGAAGATATCTCCAGAGGTAGCATCGCAAAGGCTGCTTATGCTTCCTCCGTGCCAATGCCATAGTTTACCTCCAAATTGGAAGTCCTAGAATTGAATGCACAATTGGTCGCTCGCTCCTGTTGTGGTGTTACCTATTTTCAGTTTTATTTCCATCTTTTCCTTGGTTTCTTGGTTGCCCTGTCCTGAAGAAGCCAACTAGCAGAAACACGTGTCGGCAGGTACCAGCAGAATGATTTTTCTCTGCTCCTTTTTCGGAATTCCCGGTAAACTTTCCCACTTAATTACTTCGCAATGGAAAAATTAAGCATGTGTACCCCTTAGCCAATTTCATGATGCTGTTAAAGTCAGCTGACTGGAAATAATCTTTACCTCATGAGGGTTGACTCAACCCCATTTCTTACATGTCAAGGCATATCCTCATACAGCTAGTGTTGCAAAAAGCATTTTACAAGATAAAAATCGTCAAGCTCCAGTCTTACTCATAGCCCTCTAGCTCATAAACAATTTACCAATAAACAATGTGTTGGATATGATTGGCATTCTTATGTGATCCCAAGCACTAAACTACACAGTTCGCCTTTGTCGCCAAATTCAAAGAACATGAATTGGGATTTCCCAGTACTTTAACACATAAGACAATGCGGTGGACCCACTGTTTATTGAGTATATTGTTATATTTTGGAAATATAAAAATTGATCAACCCTTACTGGGTATTCAGGTTTTTCCGTTTTTTTGAAAGTGTGACCCTCACAAAAGGACTGTTCAATTTATTGTTTCACACTAATTATGTATTCTTATAAGAACAATCAATATGATCGAAATATAAATATTGTTTCTTTAGTGCGATGCACGATAGCAATATTATTATGTGACTCACATACAATTCTAGAGAATATCCTATGCATAATACAATGATTCATCTGCGACCGCTACTTCAACTCCTGCGGACCAGAGCTATCATGACTGATAAGCATTCTTTTGCAGCATATCATGCTTGATTGAACTTCATTTTCCAGATGGCCGAAAGGAAGTATTCCTGCTATTATAAATATAACTGAAAATGGGGAAAGGTGGAAGTATTTACAATTACAATTAGACCCAAGAGAAATATTGCTTTTGAGCCTGATACCACGGGATCGTTTACAATAAATTATTATCAACCGCTTCCGTTTCGTTTATATTAATATCGTTTATGGCTTATCTAAATGTGCAGCCAAGTATGTAAGGAAGAGGTTGATGCAAATGATGCTCATGAGTGGATATCTTTGTTTTCAAAGAAGGAGTAATTCAATGATAACAGACGAAAAACGTGGCAAATTACACATAGAAATTTATTATTTTCCCATCCACACTGACTAATTACTATTCTTCATCTACATGGACCAATTTTTTCACATACCACTTTTCCATAACTCTTTTAATAGCTGATCATGAACTATTGACATAATAATCCGAATTATATTTTTACTGCTGTTCCTTATCTCTTAATCGAATTTACCATGGTAAATTCGAGAGTGTCCAATACAGGAGAATGGACAATCGAACATGCGCGTAAAAGCTCCTGACTTCACTTCAGTGTTTGAACTAATTTTTAATAATTTAATTCAGATAATATCACAATATTCAAATATACCAAGTAAAGAAAAAATCGGCAGAATACGAAGTATTCAATTGACCTAAAGAAATACTCATCAAGTGCATCAAGTGGTCGAGTAATTTTCGAATTTTGGCTGAAAATGGTCTCAAACGATTTGGTTCGACTCACTGATCAAGAAACCGAGGTCGAAATCGATTCTGTCCGGCCGGCCGGCCGTAGGCACGATAACTCTCGAACGAAAGAAGTTAGAGGATTGAAATTTCCAAGGTGGGTTTGGAGCGTAAATATCTCGGACAAGTTCGTTAATGGGCGAAATCCATCAAGTGGTTTCGGAGTTATGGCCGATTTTAGTGAATATTTCCGAAACCAATCACTCGATCTAGCTGAAATTTAAAATCAAATTGTAGAATCATGACCTTTATACGCATTTGAAGTTTGTATTGACCAGGTTACCGCAAAGTGTCAAAAAAATTTTTTGAAAATTAAAAATATTTTTTTCTACAATAACTTTCGAACGGAATGAGCTAGGCAGTTGAAATTTTAAGAGTAGGTTAGGGAGATAAATATCTCGGTTATGTTCGTTATTGGGCAAAATAGGCCAAATGGTTTCGGAGTAACGAAAAAAAAACATTTTTTTAGTAACAAATTTCAAATTCAATTTTTATTTAAGATGCAGTTTAACCATAAAAATCCATTGATATCATTTTCAACTTCAACAAGGTAATACTTTCGGAGATATGATTTTTCTAAATTTCAATAATGAATCGTACTTCTATGTTTTCACAGAATGCTATAATTATTCTATCTAAGCTTTATTATATGATATGTGTTCATACTCGTACATGTCATCCTGTTCTATAAGAGAGAGTCAAATTCATTTCAGCTATTTTAATTTAATTTCTTCCATGGTACAGTTCACATTCTCAGATTGCTCATTTAATCTTGATAAATAAACTGTTATTTGAATTGAATTTCCTTTATGATGCAGTTCTATCATAAGAATACATTGATATAATTCTCAACTCTGAGAAACCAATACTTTTGGAGATATAATTTGCTGTTTGAACTAGAGCGCCAGAAAGCTCCTGTCCACAGGGCTCGAACAAATTTTTTTGTCTCCAACTTTCAAGGTTTTGTTCAACGTTTCTCAATCATACATACTTAATCAGTGCAAATGTTGAACTTGAAGAAGCCGCAGTGTGGTGAAACAATATTAGTTATCGATAAATACGTTTGTGGAAATTAAAACCTTGAATTGTTGTTTATTGAAAATGAATGTCCACCAAATAAAGGCCAAATCAATCTAATAGTTTATTTGTATTGAGATAATCTAACTCCATATTCGGGCATCCCAAATTGGTTTACGCGCAAATTTTAATTGACTCTCTCTCGAGTGTGTATGAAAATTAGCCATATTTAATCAGACCAGCACTTCTATAACCTACCAAATACTGTATAATTAATTTTAGCATTATGGCTTTGCGTATTTGTGGCAGAGTGAGCGTTCTTAAGTGGCCCATACACGCTCAATATTATTGTGCAATAAGAAAATAGGATAACGCGGATAAGTTTATTAAAATGGAAAAGTATAATGGGTAATTCTGCAAAAGGAGCAGAGATAATCATTCTGCTGGTACCTGCCGACACGTGTTTCTGCTAGTTGGCTTCTTCAGGACAGGGCAACCAAGAAACCAAGAAAAAGGTGGAAAGATAACTGAAAACAGGCGACACCACAACAGGAGCGAGCAACCAATTTGTGCCTTCAGCTCTAGGACCTCCAATTCGGAGGTAATTTTAATAAACTTATCCGCGTTATCCTATTTTCTTACTACATATCCTCGGGTTTAGGTCGCATCGCACAGGTAGCTTATGCTTCCTTCGTGCCGATGCCATAGTTTACCTCCGAATTGGAGGTCCTAGAGCTGAAGGCACAAATTGGTTGCTCGCTCCTGATGTGGTGTCGCCTGTTTTCAGTTATCTTTCCACCTTTTTCTTGGTTTCTTGGTTGCCCTGTGCTGAAGAAGCCAACAAGCAGAAACACGTGTCGGCAGGTACCAGCGGAATGATTATCTCTGCTCCTTTTGCGGAATTACCCGTTATACTTTTCCATTATTGTGCAATGTGGGATGCAACATATATTGACGGTGGACCATAGACGGTCAATATCATTGTACCATATGTATCCTATGCAGGCGATATTGAAGGTTGTACAATATTAGGGCTTCACGCGAGAGCGAGATTTTTCTCGTCTCGTCTCGTTCTCGTCTCGTAAAAGCGAGACGAGACGAGACGTGTTCAAAAATATTATAGGCGATACCGAGACCACATACAGCGCAACACGAGAGTCTCGTTTTTGGTCTCGTAAAATTTTTTGTATGAAGTTTTATATAAGACTCGACTTTTTTCAACACCCACAGAAAACAATTGAATATGAAGAGTTTCCACTATAATTACCAATATATTTTGTCTATATTATGCATCGATCGTTCTAGAAATACACGATTTTTTAGAAGATTATTAATTCGTTATGACTTTGCGATAATTGAGATTATTTTTCAAGAAAAAAAAGAATTAACAACCATAAAAACGGATGCCATTATGAATTCAATACTTAACGGACAATTTGTATTGCCCCTAAATCCCAATGCTTTGAAAATTTCGTCTCTATCTGAACATCTGGAGAAATTTATTCTCTTGTGCTCCTTGTAGTGAAGATGTGATACATCTGTGGAACTACGTATAATTAAACTGGTAAAGAAATGAAGCTATTCAATGTTTCGAAAAGTGTTATGAGGAAGACGCCAAGAACAACCTCAATGATCTACCCACTGGGAAGGTATTCTTTGAAAACTATACCAAATTGTTGAATTCTATTAAAAAAAATATCGACATCGATAGCCGATTTAAAACATCAACAAAACTTTCGAAATATTGGAAAGCTGAGCTTGAAGAATATTTACTGTTGGAAAGAGCAAATAGGAATCAAAATATTTTACAGTGGTAGGGAGTGATGAAAAAGTTCTTCCTACACTTTCCAAGATGGCCGATGATTTATTAATGGCTACATCCGTACCTGTTGAAAGATTATTTTCCACAGCAGAGATGATCATGGAAAAAACATGTACATCATTGAAAAATGATGTGATACAAGCGTGATTACGTTTGAATACTTCGTCACCGAGTAATTTAAAAGTTGAAATTATCCGTGTTTGAAATTAAAAATTATATGTACATGTACAAATATTTTTGTATAAGAGCGTAATAAATATAGCTTTAAAAAATTATTCATTATTGTATACCATTTCGTTTATATATTATAATATTTATTATTGTTATTCAGAATTGAGCGAGACGAGACGAGACAACTGATAACGAGACGAGAACGAGACTTAAACGAGACTTAATTTTTTGGCGAGAGCGGGACGAGATTTGTTATATTCTCGCCTACTCTCGGCTCGTGTGAAGCCCTAGTGCAATATATTGCGCTATGGCGCAAACTATCAATATCGCCCACACACGATCAATTATATTGCACAAACCTAAATATTGTACAATAATATTGAGCGTGTATGGGCTGCATTAGGATTCCCACGATCTCGTCATTTCCTATAGAAATCAGATCTGGAAATAAATAATTAATTTGTAGTCTGGAACAGCACAACTATTCTCACTATTGTGCCTTGATGCGAAAGTTGAATCTATTGAGGATTATGAACAAATCCCACGATATATCTATTTTCCTATTTACTTATTAATACCCGGCAGCATTATTTGGTGCTCTTGTTCATCGTAATGTCTGTAATTTTCGAATTTTTGGATGAAAATGGTCTTAAACGATTTGGTTCGACTCACTGATCAAGAATCCATGGTCAAAATCGATTATGACCAGCCAGTCCGTCCGTAGACACGATAACTCTCGAACGGAATGAGCTAGACAGTTGAAATTTCCAGAGCAGGTTTGTGGGATAAATATCTCGGTTGAGTTCGTTATTGGCAAAATCGCCCTGATGGTTTCAGAGTAACGAAAAAAAAATATCATTTTTTACATTACAAATCTTGAATTAAATTTTTTTAAAGATGCAATTTTATCATAAGAATCCGTTGATATCATTCTCAACTCTAATAAACTAATTTCGGATTTATGATTTTTCAAAATTTCAATAATTATTGTCAATAATTCTATATGATTTCATAGAACACTGTAATTATAAATAGCCGATGTATGTAAATCCAACATGAGATGATTCAAAGACCTACGTTTTGAATTTAATTACGAAAATTCTTGAAAACTAACGCACAGAAGCCAAATTGAAAAAGTGGGAAAGCCCTTGTTCAAAATTTGTCAAATCATTACTCCGAAAGTATTGGTTTTACAGAGTTAGGAATGATATCAATGGATTTTTATTTAATTTATTATATCTTATGATGCAGTTCTATCATAAGAATCCATTGATATAATTCCCAACTCTGAGAAACCACTTTTGGAGATATGATTTGTCGAAGTTTGAACAAGAGCGCCAAAGCTCCTGTCCACAGGACTTTTCCACATTTTTTTAAGATGCAGTTTCATTATAAGAATCCGTTGATATAATTTTCAAATTCTCTAACAAATTAATACTTCCGGAGATATGATTTTTCAAATATTCAATACTAAATCGAAACTCTATGATTTGACAGAATGCTGTATCGAAAATTAACGTACGTATCTTTGAATTTCATCTGTGTTTATACATTTCATCGTTGTCATCTCATCTACAAATAACAGACATGCCAAACTAAGTATGATTGAATGCAAAATGACCAATGAAGGTCATTGTAGATAGCTATTGTTGATAGCTTAGCTATTGTAGATAGCTCGTGGCTAATCCAATGATGATGATGATGATGATGGAAATATATACTTCGGTAAGTTAATCAAATTGGATTCAGAATATCTCCAGTAGAAACAAAACTGGAATATTAGCTAAGTGTCAATTGATATAATATAATTTTCATAGAAGATTTGAGGAATGAATAACTCGGATAAGTTCGTTATTGGATAGAATTGGTCTGTTGGTTTTGGATAATTTGTGGCACTCTTGTTGAATAAAACTTCTTTTATGATGTTCGAATTTAATTTATTCTATGATGAAGTTCTATCATAAGAATCCATTGATCTCATTCCACACCCTGAGAAACCAATACTTTTGGAGATATGGTTTATCAAAGTTTGAACAAGAGCGCCAAAGCTCCTATTATCAGGGATTTCCCAGTTTTTCTGAGTTTTTACTGAGTACTGCTATTGGTTTCTAAATAATGTTAAGGCCTAAAGATTATTGGACTTGTGTGGTTAGCAGTTTCTCATCGTAGAATATATGGCCCGGTTTCTTTCATGATACCATTAATGGTGAAAGGTATAGAGGAGAATAATACTGGAGCCATTCATAAACCAACTAGATGACGAAGAAATACAGTTGGGATATTTTCAACAAGATGGGTAATTACCCAAACCACTTTTGCAAATCTAAGCTATGTACAGGAGTTCTATGACAACCGTACCTATAATAAGTCGAGGGTTTCAGTCTTCCCTTCCAACACGCTCTCCAGACTTGACTCCCATGGACTTTAGCATCTTTGCATATCTGAAAGATGAGGATTTCAGAAGACAATACGATAATATTGACGACCTCCAATCATCAATAACAATGTGGTGCTAAAATATTGGACCACAAATGTTAAAGAATATATTTGACAACAAATGGAAAAGAATTTTGAAAATTTGATGTGAATTCATTGATAAAATCTTCACAAATGGACAAACTCCCAAACTGAGAGTTATCTTACAATTATTCAATGTATTCTGTCCATTTGTATTGATTTATTACTCGAACATTAAAATAAGTTCAGCATTATGCATTCAGTTATCAATACTAACATCTCAAAAATTCTATATAGAATTTCAAAAATTCTTCCATTCAAACACAAGGAAACAGATTATTCATATCTGTTCAATGGCTAATATTATGTCTTTCGAAAATGACTTAGGAGAATAGAATTCCAACTAATGTATAATTAACTCTCGATTTTCTGAAAGAAAACTTCTTAAAACTGAGTTAATTTCTAGTATCATTCATCATGCTTTCAATCAAATTACCCTACTCTGGTCATCACAAGGTCTGTTGTTAACCCAGAGAAGGAGTTAGGATCAGCAATTATGCTATGTACCCCAAATCACGTGTAATAAAAATGGGTTCAAGCCCTGTGGATAGGAGCTTTCTGGTGCTCTAGTTCAAACAGACAAATTATATCTCCGAAAGTATTGGTTTCTCAGAGTTGGGAATTAAATCAATGTATTCTTATGAAAGAACTGCATCATAAAGGAAATTAAATTCAAATAATAGTTTATTTATCAAGATTAAATGAGCAATCTGAGAATGAGAACTGCACCATGGAAGAAATCAAATTAAAATAGCTGAAATAAATTTGACTCTTTCTTATAGAACAGGATGAAATGTACGAGTATGAACACAGATCATATAATAAAGCTTAGATAGAATAATTATAGCATTCTGTGAAAACATAGAAGTACGTACGATTCATTATTGAAATTTAGAAAAATCATATCTCCGAAAGTATTAGCTTGTTGGAGTGGAAAATGATATCGATGGATTTTAATGGTGAAACTGCATCTTAAATAAAATTACAGACATTTGGGCAAATTGATAAGCACTCAGTTCCGAGGAACTAGAGCGCCAAAAAGTGTAATTCCCTTTCCGGGATTTGAGCCCGCCTTCTCTCATTCCGAAACCGAAAACCCGACGGCCTAGACCAACCGGCTATCGGGCTCCTCGTATGATCTTGTCGATCTCCGGTATTAGAATAAAACGTCGGTACTTACCTGGGATATATATTCTTAATTTTCACTTTTCGACATAAAATCGCCACATGGGGGTTTATTTGACGGTTTTTACCCTTGCCTCTCTAAGTCGATTTTGACGTTTCTCGAACCAACTATTAGCAAGGAATTAGACAATGTCATGTCTCAGGAAAATAAGCTGACATTATGACAATTCATACATAGAATAATTATATAATTCTGTGAAAACGTAGAAATACGATTTATTATTGAAATTTTGAAAAATCGTATCTCCGAAAGTATTAGCTTGTTAGCGTTAAAAATGAAATCATTGGATTCTTATAATAAAACTGCTTATTGAAAAAATTTTATTTGGAAGTTGTTTTGTAAGAAAAAAATTTTTTTTTTGTTACTCCGAAACAATCTGTCCGATTTTGCCCAATAACGAACTTAGCCGAGATATTTATCTCCCAAACCTACTCTGAAAATTTCAACTGTCTAGCTCATTCCGTTCGAGAGTTATCGTGCCTATGGCCGGACAGAATGAATTTCGACCACGGATTCTTGATCAGTGAGTCGAACCAAATCGTTTAAGACCATTTTCATCGAAAAATTCGAAAATTACAGACATTTGGGCAAATTGATAAGCACTCAGTTCCGAGGAACTAGAGCGCCAAAAACGTAAATCCAAAAATTTATTAATTTGAAAATTTTACTTTCTACAAACTCCGAACTATATCAACTATTGAATCAATTCATTTTGCATAATAAAATATTTGTTCCAAGCTGGGACGGGAGGAAAAGTAATCTTCAGTGACAATAATTTTGGAACTCATCATTTATCAATGCCAATGTTAACCAAAGGAGTGAATGAGGTTGTGCGTATATTATGAATTCTGTGGCTGGAATTGCAAATTTGAACAGCACTCATATGAAGCGACGAAATGAGAGGGTTGCAGGACCAACTACGATGTTACAATCATTTATAAACATCCTGTATTAATATGTAGAAAAACAATCACAAAGGATGCACAGACTATCCCAAGTTCTATTAATGTTTGTTATATTTATGGTTTTTCCCACGGATTAATTTAATAAGAAGGGATGTCAATTCTTTCCTCGATAACAAATTGATTTCACTTTAGTATCAAACTCCTTGTTTCTGCCCTAT
Source organism: Halyzia sedecimguttata (assembly GCA_937662695.2). Lineage (NCBI taxonomy): Eukaryota > Metazoa > Arthropoda > Insecta > Coleoptera > Coccinellidae > Halyzia > Halyzia sedecimguttata. Next base: position 97,072,583 of record OW569413.2, on the reverse strand, counting down.
CATTTTCTTCCAGACAATTGCGATAAAAGCAGGATGTTAGTCGAGAAGAAATGAGAAACTATGAAAGGTGTTAGGTAACTACATAAACCTGATAGTTTATCAACACAAGTGGAATATAATTAGGATAAGATATCTCAAAACAAAACACATAATTCATTGCTATCATCTAATTGCACGTTGAAATTTATATTTTATTTACAGGGTGACTTCAAAGGTGACGTTTCATTTTCAACAGGATCTTATCAAAATAAAGTATTACACAAAATTTTCAAGATAACGGAATATAGATTGATAGGATTGATGACTTATTCATTTCATAAAAATCTATGATTAATAATGGAATTAGAAAATTATACAGATTTAATAAAAAGTAAAGTACAATGTATCCTCTATTTTGCAGAAAACTGTTCGAATAGGTCTATTTTTGCGCGTATGTTCTGGGGAAGTTCGCGTTATCATTCAGCCCCAATGTCTGTAACTCTCGAATTTTTTGCCGAAAATGGTCTCAAACGATTAGGTTCGACTCACTGATGAAGAATTTGAGGTCAAATACGGGCGTCCGTTGCCACGATAACTTTCGAACGGAAAGAGATAGAGATTTGTAATTAAATAGGGTGGTTGGCGCGTCCAAATACGATGGACTAGTTCGTTTATGGGCATAATCGGCCCAACGGTTTCCTGGTTGTAGAATACTGAAACAAAGATTTTTGTGAAATTTTGTGAGAATCGTATCACAAGAAAATTTTAAAAAATTATTAAAAAACATTATTTATCTCACGATAATCTAAAATCGAAAAGAGATAGCGACTTGTGAATTTTTAGGGTAGGTTGCGCATCCAAATGAGACATTTGAGTTTGTTAATAGGTATAATCGGCCAAACGGTTTTTGGGGTTCTACCCATCTGAAATTTGGTTGTTATTTCCTCAATAACTCGAATAATACTAATTCGATCCAATTCAAACATGGTAATTAGTTGTAGAATGCCGGCGCAAAAATTCTTTCAAAATTTTGTGAGGATCATACCACTAGAGAATTTTTAAAAAATCATTGGAAAAAATTCTATGTATGTAGAAACTATTCGTCTGACATCGCTGAAATTTTGAGAGGGCGTTCGAAACCTAACTATTTGGCCAAGTTTAAAGTTTGAACACGATTGAATCTACATATATTGATTGAGATCCAAACAGCCTTGGGAGAGTTCAGTAGCTGAATGGGTGAACGTTGCTTCGATAACTTTCGAACGCAAAGAGATAGGTACTTATATTGAAAAACATGGTCAATTTATTGAAATAAAATTTTCTTCTCACCAATTAAACAAAATTTATTTAAACGATAGAACAAGTATTACAACCAAACGTCGAAAACGGTTGACTTTAGAGCTTATGACCAAGGGTACCTTTTTTTTTGTAGACAACATTGGCGGTTCAAATGCGTCTTTTAAAACCATATTCTTTCCAGAGGCTAGAAGTTGGGGAAAAAAAACCACTACCCCTTCAAAAACTTGACCAATTATGAGTTGAAAAAAAAAATTTTCCACACAAAACAATGCTTATTATGAGTAAGGAATGCTTACAAAAGCTTTTTTTCGTAGGATAATCGGTTCCGGAGATATTCGCAAAAAACGAAATTTCTTTTCAATTTGAATAACTTGTATCTCGAAAATGGTGCATTTTAGAGGGTAAGTTAATTTTTTTCCATATTTTTGGACGAGCTATCACATCCAGTCCAGCGCATATATTATGAAACACCCTGCATAAAGAATAAATATTAGTATGTACTGGTCCGAGTATTGTTCCTTGCGGAGCTCCAGAATCTAGATTGGTGAGTTGCCAATTTGTACGCATTATTTCCTAACGAATAAGGAGGTTTTAATTAAATTCAAGCGTGTACGTATCCTCAAATACGTATTCCTGGAATATTCTTATCAGTTCACCATGTTTGACACAATCAAACGCCTTAGATCTTCTCTAATTTTCAGGCTGTTATTTATACATAGGTGATATGTTTGCGTGCATTGTATATTGTATATTGTATATTGTATATTGTATATTGTATATTGTATATTGTATATTGTATATTGTATATTGTATATTGTATATTGTATATTGTATATTGTATATTGTATATTGTATATTGTATATTGTATATTGTATATTGTATATTGTATATTGTATATTGGACATTGTATATTGTATATTGTTGTAGGGGTTAACGTTGCACTGCGACCTTATGGTCTATTGTGCCCCCCCGTCAGAGCTGTCGATGTCATGTCATTACCATCTACAGCTCGCCTTCCAGTTCCAGAGTTCTGATGAACTCCAGTATCTGGGATGGCTTCAAGGAGGCTACGTCTTCGCTCCTGCAGATTTCTTGCCCAAAGCATTCCTTGCGTTGGTTTGAGATGGCGAGGCATTCCTTTATCAGGTGATCAGGAGTTTCATCCCCCTCCCAACAGAATCTGCACTCGTCAGTTTCTGCTAGCCCTAATCTCATCATATGCTTCCTGAGGCCGCAGTGCCCTGTGAGGAACTGAGGAAGCCAGTGAGGAGTTGCCGCGTGCTCTTACTGAAGTCCAAGTATTTCTTGGACCTGACAGTAACAAAGTTCCGGAGGAATATCTTGGAGTGATACATTCCGTGTAGAGATCTCCAGAAAATACCTGTCTCAGTTTCTTCTTTCATCCGGAATTCACTTTTGTGGGTGTATCTACCAACCACACAGTAGGGTTATGGGCCAATAAAGAGGGTTTGTGCTCCTTTCTTAGCAAGTGTATTGGCCTCCTCATTTCCTATGATTCCCATTCCCAAGATGTATAACATAATTATGAATTGATTTCCTGCGTGGTGATTATATGTGAATACGGCTTAAAATCATGAAATTTTCTGATATAATAAATTCCGGGCAATAAAAAACCGGTAGTTCAAAGATGATGCTTTATTCACGGATATGTTCGAACTCCTCCATATGCAAAAATTGGCTGTAATTGGCGTATTTTATTGCCATTTAACCATCGACTGCATCATTCAATTATTGTTGCTGCACGGAGATCCGTCTATTCGATTTCATTATTGATCTACCGACGACAGTCGGAAGATATGCAAAAAATTTTATTATGTTGGAACGAATAAAATTTAATACATTGTATCCAGGACTGTCGGTTCTAAGAATACAAATTAATTCTTAAAATACAGAAATCAGGATAATGTAGATATTTGTGAGGATCGAATCACTAGAAGATTAAAAAAAATGGTTCAAGCACTGACGTGAAGTCTGAAGCTTTTGCGCGCATGTTCTATTGTCTAGTCACCTCTATTGGACAGCTTTTATAATATATGAATACATTTCATACCATTTTAATGACAGACTTCAGTGACGTCTATGATCACAGAATTTTTAATTCTACTGTTTCAATACGGAAAAACTTACGCCTCAAGGAACTCCAGGATACGAAATTCACCAAATTCCGCGAAAATTAGTGAGTCGGTATTCTACACACACACAAACTCTGAAAAATATTTTTCAGAGTTTGGGAGAGAAAACCCAGAAAAAAAAACCTTTCAATAATGAGTATACCTCCCACAGTATCCTTTAATGATTACTTAAAAATCTATGAAATTATATTCTTTTATGCTATGTTCTGCGAAGTCGATTGATATTCTATATCGAAATATACAGGGTGGTCCAGATCTTAACCAAGAAATTTTAAACACGTATTTTACGTCGAAAATAAGCCCTAGTTTGTAATATAAACATATGTCGAGAAATGCTTCCTCTTTGAGATACAGGGTGTTAAAATTATTAAAAAAAGAATATTTTTTTTTGTTTTACTCCGAACATCTTCTTTACATTCGTATTTAAGTGTGCCTGTTAACGCTTATTTTTATGTAATTACACGTTTCGCTTACAAAGATAGTCTTATTATTATTATGTACCATATCAAATTTTAGTGATTTCCTCTTGCATGAGAATGTGTTTAAAATTTTTACTCGTAAACGGTGCCTCGTACGTCGAAAAGTCAAGAGAATTAATTTGCTTTAAACTAAATAAAGTTTTCAAGAAAAAATTTTATTATGGGAAAAACCAGTGGCGTGTCTTTTTTTGTCTGAAAATATTCAGTGTCGATGCAGTTTATATGACAAACTAGGGCTTATTTTTAACGTAGAATACGTGGTTAAAATTTCTTGGTAAAGATCTGGACCACCCTGTATAATATGTAGTTTACGGTAAAATTTTATTTCCTGTGTAATTAAGCTCAAAATACGGAAATTACAGACAGTTCAGCGAAATAATTCACCCTGGTACGATCGTGCAACACTGAGTGAACAACCTTTTTTTCCGAAAACGTCGCAATATGTTATTACATTATTAACGTCAGTTCACGTACGACACTGTTTTTTCCGGCCGTGAGCCTACAAAAACTGACGTGAAAGAAATTCAACAAGGAAGTTTGTATTTTTTTGAACTTTAGAACTTTATTAACCATGATTATCAATGGTAAAATTACATTTGTTAAAGGTTGCACCGTACAAATTTGATACGCTGATTTATTTAGGTACTGATTCAACAGAATTTCGTGCAAATTTTCCTTTGAACTTTGCATGACAAAATGTCCCTCGACTCCAACCTTGTTACTTCCAACGTCAACAACCAATCAGAAGCTGACGCATTTACGTTCCGTGTAGAACAATTTGACAATCAATTTTCGAATTTTTTCCTGCATATCTGATAATAATATTTCACAAAATCAAATCCAGGACCTAGTACATTTACCCCAGTTCTGTATTTACTATGTTAACAGGAAGATGATTAAATATACTGCTCCACAAAAGCTAAGGAAGTTCAGAAATTTCGAGACTGTTTCAAAAGTTTCCATTTTTGGCGCTCTTGTTCCTCGAAACAGAGTGCTAATCAATTTGCCCAAATGTCTGTAATTTTCAAATGTTTTTGATGAAAATAGTCTTAAGCGATTTAGTTCGACTCACTGATCAAGAATCCGAGGTCGAAATTGATCCTGTCTGGCCGGCCGGCCGCAGTCACGATAACTCTCGAAAGGAGCGGGCTAGACAGTTGAAATTTTCCGAGTAGGTTTGGGAGATAAATATCTCCTTACAAACTTCAAATTCATTTTTTTTCAAGATGCAGTTTCACCATAAGAATCCATTGATATCAGTTTTAACTCTAACAAGCTAATACTTTCAAGATTTGATTTTCCAAAATTTCAATAATAAATCGTATTTCTACGTTTTCACAGAACGCTATGGTTCTTCTATCTATGAATTATTATGTGATCTGTGTTCATAGATGTGAACTTATTTTCCTATAAGAGACATGACGTTGACATGTCAAATTCATTTCAGCTGTAGCATTTTGACTATTTTTAGTTGATTAAATGATGTTTGGACACAGAATAGCTCTATTATGTGGTTTTGCAATGCTAGTCCCTGAAAGTGTCAAACTCAGACGCTTCGCTGGTTCATTTAAACCAGGGGTCAGCAAGTAATTTGAAGTGGAGTCCGAATACTTTGGGTAAATTGCTGCGACGTCCAGGCCTACACTATGATAACAATTATGTATCTAGACTAAGTTTCGGTCGCTGTATTTCTTGTAAAATACTAGAGATATTGACAAAAATAGCTCTATAAATCCGAAATTGTCCACTGCTGCATGATTCAAAAGTTTTTTCAGCAGAAAAACTACGGTGCTCCAAAAATTGTCACCCATATTTAAATATTCATTTGCGAACTGCAATCTCTTCATTTTATGGTCTTCTGTTAAGAATGCTTTCTTAGCTGCAGAATAGCATTTTTAGTTACCTTCCTTGATTCTATTTCGCGCTGTTCTTACGGATCCAGGGAAATCAGTGAACTGACACGCTTCAACAGCAGTTGCGAATGGATGCTCCTTAATATAAATGATAAGCGCATTGTCTTCATTTTAATCGGATATTCTACTAATTCCAACTCGGATCGGACATTGAATGCACCCTTCCTGCCAGCGTCACTTCAAGTTGAAAATACAAGTTTTACTGACATTAAGGCTTCTGCTGTCGCATTTAGCGGCCAATTCTCCTCCAGTTTAGCAATTGCCACATTTTCTGACCATCGTTTAAATGTCGGGGCATTTTATGATTATTTCCGTTTATTCGAATTTACCTCAATAAATTCTGACGATTTTGTTGTCAACGACACGCGATATAGCCATAGATATACATGAATGCCATATTTACAATAGGATAAAAATCGGTCACATTTCGGTTTCCGCCACTGTACCTTATTTTACAGCCAAGTTCTAGATTTAAACTCGATCGGAGCTATATTGTTGGAAGTATTGTGAACATATAAATTTGAGCAAGAGCGCCAAACCTCATGATCTCAGTACTTTTCCAACTAGTTTATAAGCCAAATAGTCTTCAAGCGAATTTATTGAATAATTTATTATTTTTAGGATTTTGTGGTACCAATCCATGCTACTGTACCCAATCCAAATTACGTGTTCTCGAGATTAATTCTGAACCTATTCGCGGATTTCTTTGAAGTACTCCGGTTGTTATGTAACGAATTAAGTACACCTATTCAAATATATTGGCACCGATCTCTGTTTCGACCACATTACGAAATAAGGAATTGAACAACGTTCGTAGAATTTCAATGTTCCCAACGATTTCCAGATTGTTGTCATTTACATACCCAGAAGAAGTAGGTATTGAGTAACTGTTTTCATTTTTCTGCAGCTTATGCATGAGATGTGAAACGACTTAGTGATAATAGAAATTGCTCTTGAGTTCTTTGTCTGATATAAAGGTTTTTTACTCAATTTTACGTGCTAGTACCAGGGTGGCAGTGGCGTAGATAGCTCCTTGTGATTGGGGGGATTTGACCTAATATCCAATCCTATAATTTCTTGGCGCTCTTGTTCCTCAGAACAGAGTGCTTATCAATTTTCCCAAATGTCTGTAAATTTCGAATTTTTTGATGAAAATGGTTTTTAATGGTTCGACTCACTGATCAAGAATCCGTAGTAGAAATCGATTCTGTACGGCCGTTAACATGACTACTCTCGAACTCTTTAGACAGTTGAAATTTTCAGAGTAGGATTGGGAGGTAAATATCTCAGTTAAGTTAATTATTGGGTAAAAGTGGCCGAATGCTTTTGGAGTAAAGAAAGAAAAAATTTTTTTGCATTAAAAATTTTCATCATTAGAATCCATTGATATCATTTTCAACTTTAATAGGCTAATACTTTCGGAGATATGATTTTTCAAAATTTCAATAATAAATCTTACTTCTATGTTTTCACAGAATGCTGTAATTATTCTATCTATGAATTATTATATGAAATGGTTTTTATTTCAGGTTCGTTACTCATGATTGACCAATGCAATAACCTCAGCTATCGTAGAATTATGAGGATGATATTATATTATACTTTTAAGGTGATAATATAATGACCGTGGATAATCCATATGATGATTGAAATATATTCTTTGGTGAGATACATAATCAAATTGGGTTCAGAATATGTCCAGTAAAAACAAAACTCAATATTGTCTAAGTTTTAATTGATATAATATTCAGAGTAGATTTGAGGAATTAATGTCGGACAAGTTCGTTATTGGGTAGAATCCGTCTGGTGGTTTCAGCTTAATAATTTTTGGCAATCTTGCTTTTTTTTTCAATGATACTTTTTGAATGTAGTCTCTTTTATGATGTAGTATGCTATCATAAGAATCCATTGATATCATTCCCAACTCTGAGAAACCAAGAAGAAACCAATTTTTTTTTTGTTACTCCGAAACCATCTGTCCGATTTTGCCCAATAACGAACTTAGCCGAGATATTTATCTCCCAGACCTACTCTGAAAATTTCAACTGTCTATCTCATTTCGTTCGAGAGTTATCGTGAAAATGGCCGGCCGGACAGAATCGATTTTGACCATGGATTCTTGATCAGTGATTTGGATCGTCCAAATCTTGTAAGACCATTTTTTACAAAAAATTCTAAAATTACAGACATTTGATCAAATTGATAATCACTCTGTTCCGAGGAACAAGAGTGCCAAAAAGCAGGTGCCAGTTCTTTCTGTTGTGAGATCTGCGACCGTAACTATTCGCTTTCAGATGTTATCGGCGAACCCCAGGTTGTAGATAAGGAGGTGATGCATCAACCACCCTCCATAATGCATAACTAGCAGGTAGGTGGAATGAATGATTCAACCATATTAATGAAAACTACAGGAAATAGTGAATAGACCATTCGACGAAGTGAGGGTAATAAATCGATCAGTGATGTGGATTTCTAAAATATGAAGGGGGAATTATTTTTTGGCCCCTTATGTAATTCTTAGAAGATAATTAATGCCACTCGCTTCATTTCAGTTCAAATTATTCGTTAGTAATACAAATCATTTCAATAGGAAGTGAGTTCACGACATAATATAATTATAAATGGAGTAAGTAGTCGAGCATTTTTCATCCGGTGTGTATGTAGATACAAGATACGACACTAGTCGAAAGTTCTAGTTAGTAGTTGGAGTCATGCGGTTGTAAGTTGTAAGTAACAGAGAGGCGGTGACGCATAACACTTTTATATACGAGGGTTATACAATCGAAAGTGCATAGGAGAACCACCAAAAAGAATATGTTATGAATACAAGTCGTAACCAATACGTATTTACCCGGTAAGGATGAATCCTATAGTTCTTATATAACCTCCAACTATTTCAGGCAGTAGCTGATAATAATGAAAACAATATTCAGGCTGTCCCATTATTAGACCGACAAGCTTCTGGTGGATGTTCTAGACATTATTTTAGACACTTTCGAGCCAACTGATATTATCCAAAAATGCTTCGTTAAGGTGCTTGAACCCTCTGAAGATGACGTCCAGGCAACACTTTTCGTGACATTTCTCCAAAACGGCTTTACCTAAAGTGTTCAAATTTTACACATTGGCCAATATCAAAAATACGCACCGAATGGTTCGAGTTCATTTTTCTACTTTCTTTACTTTGTTTTATAGAACAGGAAGGGTATTTTATATCAAGAATAACGAACCAGAAATAATTTTGACATTTATCCCTCATAGGAAAATAAGATGACATGTAAGAACACGATCATATAATAATTCATAGATTGAAAAATTATGTACAGCATAGAGCATACTGTGAAAACATAGATGTACGATTCATTATTGAAAATTCGAAATATCATATCTCCGAAAGTATTAGCTTGTTAGAGTTGAAAATGATATAAATGGGTTTTTGTGGAGAAACTGCATCTTAAAAAAAAATTTAATTTGAAATTTGTAATGTAAAAAAAAATTTTTTTTTCGGTGCTCTGAAACCATTCAGCTGATTTTGCCCAATAACGAACTTAACCGAGATATTTATCTCCCAAACCTATTCTGAAAATTTCAACTGCCTAGCTCATTTTGTTCGAGAGTTATTGTAGAAACAAAATTTAAAAAATTTTAAATTTTTTTGACACTTTACGACAACCTGATCAATTCAAAACTTACCATGCATATAAAGGTCACTATCCTACAAATTGATGCTAAATTTCAGATAGAGCGAGTGATCGGTTTAGTAAATATTCATAAAAAATGTTTTTACTAAAAACGGCCATAACTCCGAAACCGCTTGATGGATTTTGTCCGTTAGCGAATTTGTCCGAGATATGTACCTTCCAAACGTACCCTGCAAATTCAGATCCTCTAACTCCTTTCGTTCGAGAGTTATCGTGTTAACGGCCGGACGGATGGCCGGCCGGACAGAATCTTGATCAGTGAGTCAAACCAAATCGTTCAAGACCATTTTCAGCCAAAAATTCGAAAATTACAGACATTGACAGAGACTTTTTGCGCGTATGGAACATCGCGTTATCATTTTGCCCAAATGTCCGAGCTTTCGAATTTTTTGACGAAAATGGTCTCAAACGATTTGGTTCGACTCCCCAATGAAGAATTCGAGGTCAAATTTGATTCTGTCCGGCCGGCCGTCCGGCAGTCGCCACGATAACTTGAGAACGGAAAGAGCTAGCGACTTGAAATTTTCAGGGTAGTTGGCGCATCCCAATATGACGGACAAGTTCGTTAATGGGCATAGCCGGCCCAATGGTTTCCGAGTAATAATTTTGTTTTCAACCAATATAAATCCGATCGCATTGAAACTTGGTGAGTAGTTGTAGAATATGAACCTAAGCTCGTTTGTGAAATTTTGTGCGAATCGTATGGCTAGAAAATTATTAAAAAATATTTTTGTTGTCGAGATAACTTGAGAACGGAAAGAGATAGCGGCTTGAAGTTTTCAGGTTAGGATGTGCATCTGAACACGAAATTTGAGTTTGTTTATAAGCATAATCGGCCTAACGGTTTTAGAGTTATGGCGATCTGAAATTTGGTTGTTTTTTTCTCCTCGTTAACTCGAAAAATACTAAACCGATTGAATTGAAACATGGTTATTAGTTGTAGAATGCCAACGCGAAAATTCTTGCAAAATTTGGTGGGGATAGTATTTATGGAAAATTTTTAAGAAATCATTGAAAATTAAAAAAAAAATTCTATATATCAGTTACTATTCTTCTTAAATTGCTGAAATTTTGCAAGAGCCTTCAGAACCCAAATCTACTGCCAAGTTTTAAGTAGTTTTAACACGATCGGTTAAATATTGTTGGAGATTCGAGCAGCCTTGTGTGAGTTCAGTAGATGGGTGACCGTTGCCTCGATAACTTTCGAACAAAAGGAGATAAGGACTTGCAATTTTCCGGGCAGGTTGCGTATCCGAATGGGAGAGTTTAGTTCGTTTTTGAGCATAATCGGTTTAACGGTTTCCGAGTTATACCCACCTGGAATATTATTTCCTCGATAACTGAAAAAATTAAGATTCGATCGAACTGAAGCTTGGTAACTATTAGAAGAAAATCAACATAAAGACGTGTTAAAATTTTTTAAGAACCGTACCCCTAGAAAATTCGAAAAAAATGACGAAAAAAAATTTTTGCAAGAACCGTACCCCTAGAAAATTTCAAAAAAATTACGAAAAAAAAAATTAGTTCAAGCACTGACGTGAAGTCAGGAGCTTTTGCTCGTATGTTCTATTGTCCATTCTCCTGTATTGGAAACTTAATTCGAATTTACCATGGTAAATTCGAATTAAGAGTGTCCAATACAGGAGAATGGACCATAGAAATACGCGCAAAGGCTCCTGACTTCACCTCAGTGCTTGAACCAATTTTTTGTTAGCATACGTCCCTCGTACATCAAGATGCACCTGCGTCTTCGCCAGACGTTCGAGTCAAATCCCCGTGTACATCAAGTGTATATACCTACCGGAAAGGAAACCTCGTCGTGGGTCTCACATTCACCACGCCGAGCCACGGCACCGGCTTCGAAATTCAGAACCGAATCGACAGTTGGTAGTAAACGTCTAGTGCTGGAGACGCGTTCATTGGGCACCTTCACCGCAGCGCTCCTCGAAACGGGTTTCTTGTTTGTGTTATTTCTCGCTAGTCTTCGTTGTGTCTCTTCTGCCAGACGACATCTTTCGATTATTGTGATTGTTTTGTTGATCTAGACCTTTTGGATTATTATCACACCAATAACGTAAGTGAAGGCTTTCTTTGTTTACAAGTGAAATAATAGAAGCGTTTCGCCAGTCTTGTGTTATTGACGGTACTTCGATAAGAAATTCCTAGTACAGGTGTGACTTTGCAGTACAATCAGGTTGTCAAAGGTGTGGAGGTTGAAAGAACAGACAGCTGACTTCAGATTTGAATCGGTAGAAATCAGATCCTTTTTCTTCACGCTGCATTTCGTCTACCTCCGATATCGTCTTGAATTTAAACGAATCCGATACGTTCAACATCCATAACTAATTTTTGAATTATTTTATGTTGCGAAACTTTATTTATCACCAATTCGCCCGAGGCGCAACTTGTACCATTTATAGTATATCTTGATATTATTTCTAGTTCAATGAAATTAACTAAATAAGGTTGACCAATATCTGCACATAAGAAACATTAATGATACAGAAATTATCGTAATAATTAGTTTTGGAATTTTTCAACATTTTCACGTTCAACGTCCCAATTTTAGGTAATACCTAACTTGTTTTTGGCGCTTTTGTTCCTCGGAACAGAGTGCTTATAAATTGGCCCAAATGTCTGTAATTTTAGAAATTTTGCCTGAAATTGGTCTCAAACGATTTGGTTCGACTCACTGATCAAGAATCCGTGGTCGAAATCGATTATGTCCGGTCTTCCGTTAACACGATAACTCTCGAACGAAAGGAGTTCGAGGATTGAAATTTGCAGGGTAGTTTTGGAACGTAGATATCTCGGACGAGGTCGTTAACGGGCTAAATACACCAAGCGGTTTCGGAGTTATGACAGTTTTTATTTAAAACATTTTTTATGAATATTTTCGAAACCAATCAATCGATATATCTGAAATTTAGCATCAAATTGTAGAATAATGACTTTTATATGCATGCCAAGTTTTGTATTGATGCCGTAAAGTGTCAAAAATGTTTTGAATTTTGTTTCTACAATAACTCTTGAACAGAATGAGCTCGGCAGTTGAAATTTTCAGAGTCGGTTTAATTTTTTTTAAGATGCAGTTTCGCCATAAAAATCCATTAATATCATCTTCAACTCTAACAAGCTAATACTTTCGGAGATATGATTTTTCGAAATTTCAATAATGAATCGTATGCTTTCACAGAATGCTGTACTTAATTATTCTACCTATGAATTATTATATGATCTGTGTTCTTACATGTCATCATATTTTCCTATAAGAGATAAATGTCAAAAGTATTCCTGGTTCGTTATTCTTGGTATAAAATACACCTCTTGTTGTAGAAAACATAGTATGATTGAATGCAAAATGACCAATGAAATAACCTCAGCTATCGTAGAATTATGAGGATGATATGATATTATACTTTTAAGGTGATAATATAATGCCCGTGGATAATCCATATGATGATGGAAATATATTCTTTGGTGAGATACATAATGAAATTGGGTTCAGAATATCTCCAGTAAAAATAAAAATTAAATATTGTCTAAGTTTTAAGTCATATGATATAATTTTCATAAGAAAAGTAATAATTTAAGTAAAGCTAAAATATAAGTACGTATGATATTAATAAGATATTTATTTGGAAAAATTATGAAATATGCGACGACGAAAGAATTTTATAATTCTATTCCTGCAGGCCTTCCCAAATATAAGGGTATGAGCACAGATGTGCCAAATATATGATAACATTTATTTAAATACGAAATGCAAATACTTCTTATAATTTTTATTTTAAATAAAGAATACAAACTAATTTTCCATTTTGCATTTAAAATAATAAATGTAAAATACGTATTTCCAAAATACTTTATTAAAATAAAACACTTATATAGTTTTTAACTTTATTTCAATTAGCTTTGGCGCAAATTTTGACAAATCATATCTCCGAAAGTATTGGTTTTCAGAGTTAGGAATTATATCAATGGTTTCTTATGATAGAACTACATCATAAAATATATTAAATTCAAACATCATTGAAGAATTTAAATTCAACAAGAGTGCCAAAAATCATTAATCCAATACCAACTGACCAATTTCACCCAATAACGAAAATATCCGAGATATTCATTCCTCAAATCTACTATGAAAACTATATTACATCAATTGAAACTTAGCCAATATTCCAATTTTGTTCATACTGGAAATATTGTGAACCCAATTTACCTACCAAAGTATATATTTCCATCATCATATGGATTATCCACGGATATTATATTATCAGTAATAATATGACAAGAGAGTGAGAATAAATTGAAAATAATTTGACAGATTTTTTGAAAACTTGTTGGCAGGCAATAGTGACGAGAGCCCGCAGGGCTCGAATTGCTATTTCCAAATGGCAACAAGTTTGAACAAAATCTGTCAAATTATTTTCTTATTTATGGAACCCGCGAGTTATATTCGACTAGATTATTTTTTGATTCACAAATTCACATTTTATATATCGCGTTGACACAATTAGGTAATTATTTTGACAACTATCTGATAGTTGCTAGGCAACTAAAAGCCACAGTGATTATTCCCGAGAATAATCACAAGAGATTTATTCCCACTATAATAATGACATAATTGGTTGAAACTAACCCTTGTGACAAATAAAGAAGCATTTAATTGGTTTTAAGAAACCTCAAAGAATAATCATCTTAAAAGTATAATATCATATCATCCCCTTAATTCTCCGATAGCTGAGGTTATTTCATTGGTCATTTTGCATTCAGGTAGGGTGTTTTCTATCAAGATAACGAACCAGAAAGAAAATTTGAAATGTCACTTAAAGCGAAATAAGATGACACAAATGAACACAGATCATATAATAATTCATAGATAGAATAATTAAGTACAGCCAATGAACTCTATATCAACGTGGTATAGAGTTCTATGAGTACAGCATTCTGTGAAAACAGAAGTACCTACGATTTTTGTTTGAAATTTTCAAAAATCATATCTCCGAAAGTATTAGCTTGTTAGAGTTGAAAATGATATCGATGGATTCTTATGATGAAATTGCATCTTAAAAAAATTGAATTAGGAATTTGTAATGTAAAAAAAAATTCTTTTTTCGTTACTCCGGAACTATCATGCCGATTCTGCCCAAAAACGAACTTATCCGAGATATTTATCTCCTAAACCTACCCTGAAAATTTCAATTGCCTAGCTCAATCCGTCCGAGAGTTATCGTGTTAACGGAGGGCCGACCGAATGGACAGAATCTATTTCGACCAAGAATTCTTGATCAGTGAGTCGAACCAAATCATTTAAGACCATTTTCATAAAAAAATTCGAAAATTACAGACATTTGGGCAAATCGATAAGCACTCTGTTCCGAGCAACAAGAGCGCCAAAATTTAAGTGATGCTACAATAATTTGAAAGTAAAGGGTACTACCGAGGGTACTACGTTCTATTTACGCAAAAATCGGCAAAGTAAGGTCAAAACCGTTTTTTTTTAAGTTAAACACTTTATACAATATCGTCTTTTCTAAGAAAGGAGCGCTTGCCTTTAAGCAGTTGATTCATGTCTAAAGAACAACATATATAAGTAAATTACTATGCTAAAAAATTGCTCTATTACGATATTAGTGCTAACATGATTTTAAGTGCATGTCTATGCGGTACCGTGTTTATTTAAATGTCAATGAATTATATTTTCATTACTCATAAGACTAAAGTTATTCAAAACATGTATTCATTAATTTATTCCTGTTGACAAAACTTATCAAAGAGTATTTTGCATTTTCTTAAGTGTTTTTCACATAAAACACAAAAATGCTTTTTTTCAATAATGGAAAAGCCCTGTGGATTGGGGCTTTCGCGCTCTTGTTGAATTAAAAAAAGTGTCATTTAAAAAAAAAATGGGTTCAAGCCCTGTGGACAGGAGCTTTCTGGCGCTCTAGTTCAAACAGACAAATTATATCTGGTATTGGTTTCTCAGAGTTGGAAATTATATCAATGTATTCATATGATATCACTGCATCATAAAGGAAATTTGATTCAAATAATAGTTTATTAGACAAGTAATAATAAATTACCTTGTAATCGATCAAGAATTTCCTGATCTACGTTCACCAAACTACAGAATTATGCTTTCAATATTTACGTAATATTTTCAAACATTTTCGGGTGAGGTCCCCGTTGCATCGCTAAAATACGA
Source organism: Halyzia sedecimguttata (assembly GCA_937662695.2). Taxonomy (NCBI): domain Eukaryota; kingdom Metazoa; phylum Arthropoda; class Insecta; order Coleoptera; family Coccinellidae; genus Halyzia; species Halyzia sedecimguttata. The sequence goes on along the minus strand of OW569413.2, from coordinate 97,056,850 downwards.
GTATTTCAACCCCAATATTTTTGAAGTTACAATATTCCCTTCTGTCAAGTTGACATTATGAGAATTCATACATAGAATAATAATTATATCAATCTGTGAAATACGATTTACATTGAAATTTAAAAAAATCATATCTCCGAAAGTATTAGCTTGTTAGAGTTGAAAATGATATGAATGGATTCTTATGATAAAACTGCTTATTAAAAAAAATTTGATTTGGAATTTGTTCCGTAAAAAAAAATTATTTTTTTTTGTTACTCCGAAACCATCTGTCCGATTTTGCCCAATAACGAACTTAGCCGAGATATTCATCCCCCAAACCTACTCTGAAAATTTCAACTCTCTAGCTCATTCCGTTCGAGAGTTATCGTGCTTACGGCCGGCCGGCCGGACAGAATGAATTCCGACCACGGATTCTTGATCAGTGAGTCGAACCAAATCGTTTAAGACCATTTTCATCGAAATATTCCAAAATTACAGACATTTGGGCAAATTGATAAGCACTCAGTTCCGAGGAACTAGAGCGCCAAAAAGAATGCCAAAAATTATTATTCGAAACCACCAGACTCTCTGATATATTTATTCCTCAAATCTACTCTGAAAATTATATTATATCAATTGGAACTTTGCCAATATTCCACTTTTGTTTTTACTGGAGATAATCTGAACCCAATTTGATTAACTTTCTAAAGTACCTATATATTTTCACCATCATATGGATTATCCAGGGGCATTATATTAACTATAATCTTTATGATTCTACAATAGCTGAGGTTATTTCATTGGTCATTTTGCATTAAATCATACTTTGTTTTTTAGAACTGGAAGGGTATTTTATATCATGAGTAACGAACTAGGAATAAATTTGGCATGTCTCTTATACGTAAATAAGATGACATGTATGAACACAGATCATGTAATTCATAGATAGAATAATAAAGATATTTGGGCAAATTGACAAGCACTCTGTACCGAGGAACAAGAACGCAAAAAAGGATTTAAATACAAGATGAAAATGGCTATTTTGTATTTACTATTTTGCATTTTGAATAATTACTAGTATGTATTTCAAAAATGTCTCTTATCTGGGTATGAGGTTCAAAATTAAGATGAAGCTTCATTTTAAGTTAATATTTACCACACTAAATTTCGTAGTCTAGTACGCACGAAAAAATTTTATAAATTTCAAATGTTGTCGGAAGAACATACTGAAAGGTTTTATAAAAGCAGAGTCAATTCATCATTCTATATTATTTATATACCTATTCGAACAATTATAACCTAATTTTCGAAAATATTATCATAAGCAGGGTCCACTAGCTATTATCTCTTTTAGTATGTTCATTATTATTTCTTTATCATTGGTGATGAAAACGACTATTGTTTACTGAGAAAAATCAAAATTGATATGGTTTTGAAATATACATTCTAGAAAAATAATCAGTTTGGGTAGATTATAAATTCCTCGAAGTATAAAGGAGTTATATCATTTTCGAAACTTTTATTTTATGGTTCCTAATCGTGACTTTGAGGTATTGATATATTTCCACGCCATGATAAATAAAAAAAAAAAAAGCACTGACGTGAAGTCAGTACTCTTTGGCGCGCGTGTTCACGGTGGCTAATTTGAATTGAATTATTCAAAATTTAACAGTGCTGTATCTAAGCTGCCATCAGGATAGAGTAACAAAGTTGGAAAAGAACACAAGTGACTCTCCTTAGTCGCACAAGCTCCTAGAAGATTTGGGAGGGTCAGTATAATCCTAATCATGTTTATAGCACGCGCGCCAAAGCAGATTGACTTTTTACACTTTTTCTTTCATTGTTAAGTCAATCTGCTTTTGCGCGCGTGCTATAAACATGATTAGGATTATACTGACCCTCCCAAATCTTCTAGGAGCTTGTGCGACTAAGGAGAGTCACTTGTGTTCTTTTCCAACTTTGTTACTCTATCCTGATGGCAGCTTAGATACAGCACTGTTAAATTTTGAATAATTCAATTCAAATTAGCCACCGTGAACACGCGCGCCAAAGAGTACTGACTTCACGTCAGTGCTTTTTTTTTTTTTTTCAAGTTCCTTTAACAAATATAGCTATCAATACAGTTTGGCTGTTAGTTTTACCGTAGATCAGAAAAAAATTCGGTTGTGGGTCCTCCGTTAGGGACGAAATTGCATCTTCTCCAAATCCGAACGCATTTTAATATAGATCTACCGAATATAGTTATTTATAAATTCGCCTCAGGGCCACCATACAGACATTTCAAATCGGAAACAACGCTATTTCCCCCAAACTGACTTGTGTCCGTGCACTGAATTGACATGAATATTCTTTTAAAACCTCACAATATCGGCTCATTACTCCCAACATAACCCAAACAACCCAAAACCATTCACTTCTCGTCTGCGCAAGCGCAGTATACTCGTGGTTGCAAGTCCTCCCAAAATTACACACCTCACAAAAAACTCCGATTCTCCAACACTAGTGGTTCAGGAGATATCGCTTCTTGAATCCACGCATGCGCAGACCCTCACCAGGGGATTCTATAGCGGAAAAGCATCCGCCACCCCAAAACCCCAATCCTATCTGACGAAAGCACCAGCAGTTAAATCACTGCTCATGCGCATAACGAAAAATGCCCGTAAGGGGTTGCATCCATTTCGAAATTAGCCCCAGGGCCAAGGTAAGGACACTTTAACTCTGAAGCAACCCTACAGCCCCCAAACTGACTTGTCCTTGCACTGAATTGCTATGAATATTCTTTTAAAACCTCATAATATCGTCTCAGCACTCCCAACATAACCCATCCAACCCAAAAACAGTCACTTCTCTTCTGCGCATGCGCAATCTACTCGCGGCTAAAAGTCCTTTTCAAAATAACACACCTTACAAAAAACTCCGATTCTCCAACACTAGTGGTTCAGGAGATATCACATCTTTATTCCACGCATGCGCAGACCCTCAACAGGGGATTCTATAGAGGAATAGCATCCGCCACCCCAAAACCCTAATCCTCTCTGACGAAAACACCACCAGTTAAATTACTGATGGTCTGCTCATGCGCATAACGAAAAATGCCTGTAAGGGGTAACATCAATTTCAAAATTAGCCCCAGGGCCACGGTACGGACACTTTAACTCGGAAACAACGCTACATCCCCCAAACTGACTTGTCCTTGCACTGAATTGCTATGAATATTCTATTAAAACCTCATAATATCGACTCAGCACTCCCAACATAACCCATCCAACCCAAAAACAGTCACTTCTCTTCTGCGCATGCGCAATCTACTGGCGGCTAAAAGTCCTCTCAAAATAACACACCTTACAAAAAACTCCGATTCTCCAAAACTAGTGGTTCGGAAGATATCGCATCTTTAATCTACGCATGCGCAGACCCTCATCAGGGATCTGAATTCTATGGAGGAATAGCATCCGCCACCCCAAAACCCCAATCCTCTCTGACGAAAACTACAGCAGTTAAAGGACTTCTCATCTGCGCATGCGCAATACGGAAAATGCCCGGAAAGGGCAGCATGAACCTCAAAAACATATGTTTCGGCATTAAAAGCAAAGTATTCCGCAAAATAGTTGTAATTTTTTTATTTTTTTCATGTCACGTGATCATCACGAAATTTTGCAAAAGTGTTTGCTTTGGTCTTTTGCATCTAACTACTGAGTTTCAATTTAATCAGATCAGTATTTTTCGAGTTATCGTGAAAACAAAATTTTCAAATTTTCAAAATTTTTTTTTGCCATTTTAGGGCCGTCCGTTCAACACAAAACTTCGCAGGCATATAAAGGTCATGATTCTACAATCTGATGCAAAATTTCAAAAAGATTGAGTGATCGGTTCCGGAAATATTCATAAAAAACGTTTTTATTAAAAACGGCCTTAACTCCGAAACCGCTCGGTCGATTTCGCCTGTTAACGAACTTGTCCGAGATATTTACGCTACGAAACTACCCTGCAAATTTCAACGCTCTAAGTCGTTCCGTTCGAGAGTTATCGTGCTAACGGCCGGACCGGCCGGACCGGCCGGCCGGACCGGACGGACAGAATTGAATTTGACCTCGAATTCTTCATCAGGGAGTCGAACCCAATCGTTTGAGACCATTTTCGAAAAAAAATTCGAAAAATACAGACATTGTGACGAAATGATAGCACGCTGTTCCTTGCGGAACACGCGCGCAAAAATAGAAATAAATCGTAATACGCATTGAAAGAAAGTTTTCCTCAGATGTCATACTTTTTATTACATTCAAATATTTCCATCCAAAATACAAAATTAAATGTTATTAAATGCAAATGCTTTTTTAAGGTTCTATGAAAATAGCAGGTTTGCCAATCCAATATTCATATCAGTAAAACATGTTATATTTAGTTCTTTATCATATTGAATAAGATCCCCAAAGATATATATCTTATTGAAAAACTGAGAATTAATGCAGGGATAAGAATAATATTGAATGATATAAACAAAAAAATCCAACGGGAAAAACCAAAAAACCTTGGATATTATGACAATTTATGTGCACGTCAACTGATACATAATTATGAGGTCTACGAATTCGTTATACTAGAAAAACCTACTATAAAAGTTTATGCAAAGTACTCAATAATATATCTACACCTCTTGATTACATAAATAAAGGCACCACTTATATTCAACTCATTTTCACGGGCGTTTCTGGGAATTTCACAATTTTTGTAACTGAAAAATATGCTGATAAACCGGTTCTACAACTGAGTTTCATGTAGTTTCTGGAAAATTAACCATATATATTATATATAAATGAATAAGCAATATGACCAAAAGTCGAGCCAAAAATAGATGGGTACGAAATATTGCAAAGGTTGCTAGTACCATACACTTGAAATTTTTTTGGTTGCATGTTTCGTGGAACAAAAAAAAATCATTTAGCCCAAATGTATATAATTTACAATCCTATCCAATTAGTAATTTCATGTAGAATACCGACGTGCTAATTTTAGCAAAATATCGGATCACTAGAGTAACGTATCACTAGAAAAAAATAAAAATATATTTTTATTCAAAAATTTTATACTTCACAAACTATTCGTCAGAAATTCCGCACATACCTTCGAGGCGCCATTTGACAATCGAGTACCGAATTTCAGCTCGATCGATTTCGTGTGAGGCGTGAATGGTCTTAAACGATTTGGTTCGACTCACTGATCAAGAATCCGTGGTCGAAATTCATTCTGTCCGGCCGGCCGGTCCGGCCGGTCCGGCCGGCCGTCCGGCCGTAGGCACGATAACTCTCGAACGGAATGGGCTAGAGAGTTGAAATTTTCAGAGTAGGTTTGGGGGATGAATATCTCGGCTAAGTTCGTTACTGGGTAAAATCGGACAGAAGGTTTCGGAGTAATAAAAAAAAATTATTTTTTTTACAAAACAAATTCAAAATAAATTTTTTTTTAATAAGCAGTTTTATCATAAGAATCCATTCATATCATTTTTAACTCTAACAAGCTAATACTTTCGGAGATATGATTTTTCAAAATTTCAATGTAAATCGTATTTCACAGGTTGATATAATTATTCTATGTATATTCTATGTATGAATTGTCAACTTGACAGAAGGGAATATTGTAACTTCAAGAATATTGGGGTTGAAATACTCGTATTTTAGCGATGCAACGGGGACCTCACCCGAAAATGTTTGAAAATATTACGTAAATTGAAAGAATAATTCCAAAGTTCGAGAGAGGAGAAAATTTTGTGAACGTAGATCAGGAAATTTTTGATCGATTACAAGGTAATTTATTATTTTATACATGTTTTATGGAATACCTACTATTTGTAGGTACTTTAAACCTGTTTAGGGCAATTGTCATACGAAACTTGTTTTTTTGGCGCTCTAGTTCCTCGGAACAGATTGCTTATCAATTTGCCCAAGTGTCTGTAATTTTGGAATTTTTGGCTGAAAATGGTCTCAAATGATTTGGTTCGACTCACTGATCAAGAATCCGAGTGCGAAATCGATTCTGTCCGGCCGGCCGACCGGCCGTAGGCACGATAACTCTCGAACGAAAGGAGTTAGCGGATTGAAAATCTCAAGGTGGTTTTGGAGCGTAAATATCTCGGACAAGTTCGTTAATGGGCGTTAAGCATCAAGGGGTTTCGGAGTTATGGCCGATTTTAGTAAAAATATTTTTTATGAATATTTCCGAAACCGATCACTCGATCTATTTGAAATTTAGCACCAGACTGTAGAAGACAGTAGAATCATGACCTTTGTACGCATGTGCAGTTTTGTATTGACCAGATTACCGCAAAGTGTAAAAAAAAAAATTTGAAAATGTGGTGCAGTTCTCATTCTCATGATTGCTCATTTAATCTTCATAAATAAACTATTATTTGAATTGAATTTCCTTTTTGATGCAGTTCTATCATTTTAATACATTGATATAATTCCCAACTCTGAGAAACCAATACCTACCAGATATAATTTGTCTGTTTGAACTAGAGCGCCAGAAAGCTTCTGTCCACAGGGCTTGAACCCATTTTTTCTGATAAAGACTACTGCTTTACTTACCGAACATCTCGGGAAATAAGCATTTTAGAGCAATAGTATGTATTATGAAAAATACACTATTTTTTAACGTAGATTCCAGCTGACCAATAAAAAATGGGTTCTCATATGAAAAAAATGAGTTTTGAGGTTTATGTCATGACTGACTTTGACATTGAAATCGAAACACCGTGTATGTTCAATTGAATTTTTAATGAACGAAGGAGAAGCATTGGTATGTCTTCTGATAGAAGCTAGAAAATTCAAAGGTTTTTTTCAGATTTCACACGAATTTTCTGAGAATAATATGTAAGTGACACATTTAAACAATATAGAATTCAATAAGTAATCTGATTCTCAATGAAAAAGCTGGGTATTACATTTAACAAACAAAAGTTGGTATCAGTTCCGGTGAAACCGAAAGTCGAACGAATCTGAATTTTTTTCCAAGAATTCATCTCTCCTAACAATGCTTAACTATAAAATTTCGAGAGTTTATCTCCAGTCGTTCTTTGATATAGATATATATGAACAGATTTTTGTTCAATTCTAATGATTGTACGAAATTTTGTGCAATGTAAAAAAACTGTGAAAGTGATAAGTGGAAATGGAATAATTACTCAAACTATCACGAAATTTTAGTGCATAACTGACAGAGTTCTATGCTTTGCCGAAATTAACAATACCTCTTTGTATCTCCAGTTCAAATTCTCAACGCTGATTCACGACTTAATAGATGATCCAATTATTCGTAATAATGATTAATTTCGTGTGTGTATTATTGCTCTCCGACTTTATGTTTTGGATCGTGCTTTCCTTGCTGGTATTTCTTCAAGATTTAGCGTACCAAATGAATTTGGCTGTGAGAAGTTTAACACCTAATATTCCACAGGTTCTACGTATACTTACACTTGAATTCTAATTGAACATACATATTTCATTTGGGTCTGTGTAATTTAAATTCAGTATCCGATATCTTATATGGAATCTCTTTTGAAAATATGTAATTTTACTGAGGCGAAGGTATACAGTGTGAGTCTTTAAGTTGTAGATTAATTTTAAGCATGTATTCTTTTCAACAAGCCAAACACTCTTTTCATTTACCATTTTCCTTGATTCGGCCCAGGGTAAAATGTTATGAGCAATTCAAGATTTCACAATGTGCTAATACATGTCAGCACTAACCCGTTCAGATTTTAAATCAGTTGATTGTAAGAACGTAAAACAATAACTGATCCAAAATTATCAGAAACGCAAATGACATGAAATTACCTGAAACTGAAAAAGTATTCAAACGAGGATCGAAAATTGGTTCAAGCCCTGTGGACAGGAGCTTTCTGGCGTTCTAGTTCAAACAGACAAATTATATCTCCGAAAGTATTGGTTTCTCAGAGTTGAGAATTATATCAATGTATTCTTATGATAGATCTGCATCATAAAGGAAATTCAATTCAAATAATAGTTTATTTATCAAGATTAAATGAGCAATCTGAGAATGAGAACTGCACCATGGAAGGAATCAAATTAAAATAGCTGAAATGAATCTGACTCTCTCTTATAGAACAGGATGACATGTACGAGTATGAAAACAGAGCATATAATAAAGCTTAGATAGAATAATCATAGCATTCTGTGAAAACATAGAAGTACGATTCATTATTGAAATTTCGAAAAATCATATCTCCGAAAGTATTAGCTTGTTGGAGTAGAAAATGATATCAATGGATTTTTATGGTTTAACTGCATCTCAAATAGAAATTGAATTTGAAATTTGTTCCTCAAAAAAAAAATTTTTTTTTCGTTACTCCGAAACCATCTGGCCTATCTTGCCCAATAACGAACTCAACCGAGATATTCACCTCCCTAACCTTCTCTGAAAATTTCAACTACCTAGCTCATTCCGTTCGAGAGTTATTGTAGAAAATTTTTTTTAAAATTTTCAAAAATTTTTTTTGACACTTTGTGGTCACCTGGTCAATACAAAGCTTCGCATGTGTGTAAAGGTCATGATTCTACAATTTGATGCTAAATTTCAGATAGATCGAGTGATCGGTTTCGGAAATATTCATAAAAAATGTTTTTACTAAAATCGGCCATAACTCCGAAACCGCTTGATGGATTTCGCCCATTAACGAATTCGTCCGAGATATTTACGCTCCAAACCCACCTTGCAAATTTCAATCCTCTAGCTCCTTTCGTTCGAGAGTTATCATGCCTACGGCCGGCCGGACAGAATCGATTTCGACCTCGGATTCTTGATCACTGAGTCGAACCAAATCGTTTGAGACCATTTTCAGCCAAAAATTCGAAAATTACAGACATTTGGGCAAATTGATAAGCACTCTGTTCCGAGGAACTAGAGCGTCAAAAAACCATTCAAATATAGGAGAGTATCACTCGGTTTCTGAAAGGCTGGTTGTAAGTTAACAGAAAGTTAATGTCAAATCAGTCCGAGTTTTTGCGCTTTGCGCAACTCAGATGAGGGTTAACAAGAGTTAATTATCTGAACTTCCTTCTTATTGCACCTAAATACCAATGCTTTTAAAATTTCGTCTCTATTTGAACATCTGGAGAAATTTATAGTTTTTTATTGTGCTTCTTGTAGTGAAGATGTGTAGAATTATTGTATACATCTGCCGAGGTACATATAATAAAATTGGAATAGAAATTAAAAATGAAGCTATTCAATGTTGCGAAAAGTGTTATGAGGAATACGCCAAGAACACCCATGATCTACCCACTGGGAAGGTATTCTTTGAAAACGATACCAACATGTCCAATTCTATTAAAAAATGTATCAACATCGATAGCCTTTTAAAAACGTCAACAAAACTTTCGTAATATTGGAAAGCTGAGTTTGAAGAATATTTGCTGTTAGAAAGAGCAAATAGGAATCAAAATATTTTACAGTGGTGGAAATTGATGAAAAAGTTCCTACACTTTGCAAGATGGCCGATGATTTATTAATGGCTACATCCGTACCTGTTGAAAGGTTATTTTCCACAGCAGGTATGATCATGGCAAAAACACGTACATCATTGAAATATGATGTGATGCAAGCGTGATTATTTTTGAATTCTTGATCATCGAGTAATTCAAAAGATGAAATTAACGGTGTTTAACATTCAAAGAAATATGCACATGTACAAATATAGCTTTACAAAATTATTCATTGTTATCTACCATTTCGTTTATATAATATTTATTATCGATATTCGGAATTAAGCGAGACGAGACGAGACAACTGATAACGGGACGAGACTGACCCCCGGTTTCTGAAAGGCTGAGCAACAAAAATGTTAACTAATCAGACATCAATCTCTTGTTAACCCTCATCTGAGTTGCGCAAAGCGCAAAAACTCGAACTGATTTGACATTAACAGTTCTGTTAACTTTGACCAGCCTCTCAGAAACCGGGGGTTAGAGTTAAACGAGACTTAATTTTTTGGGAATTGGCGAGACCAAGACGAGATTTTTCATATTCTCGCCTACTCTCATCTCGTGTGAAGCCCTACTTGTCCTTGATTTCAGGAACATTATAAGCTAATGAGTGGTCGTATCGATATGCGTTATATCATCATAGAGAAAATGGTTAAAACATTTTAAGGTGGAGTATATCATGACCGTGATAAAGCTCAATGAATTATAATAGTTTATATTAATGATAAAGAGCAGGTACATAGCTGATATTTTGCTGTGCAATCGGCTAGTAGATCTTAAATTTCAAAGATCAAATCAATTAACACTTACCTGAAGAGAATTAAGTCAGTTATAAATATCAGATACCTCTATACTACAGATAATACTACTTGCGTTGATTCCCATTATTCTTTCCAGTACCGAGAGTATTTCCTGTTTTGCTCATTCGATACAGTAATTATTATGGAGAGATTCAGGCATATAAATTCGAATAAGCGTGTCTATCAATAGAATCTACTGAGAAACCAATGCTTTCGGAGATATGATTTGTCAAAGTTTGAACAAGAGCGCCACAGGGCTTTCCCACATTTTATATGAAGAATTAAACGATGAAAAATCGATCTTGTCTTATTGAGATTTTTTAGGATTATTGAATTTGTAGGCAAGATTATGTGTATACTAACAACTATTATTATTCATAGCTAAGATATCTATTGAATGGTTTCTTTCTGGATTTTCTCATCAAACTTTGAAAAATATATATAAAATAGAAGATTTATTATTTTGTAAATTGCTTCTGCATAAGAAATATATTTGTCAGAAGTAATCAATCGAACAATGTTGCCTAACAAACGACAACGAAACAACAAACATCAAAGATTCTGACAAAGGAGTCTGATTTAGACTCCGAAACGTTACGAAATAGTGGTTTCATCGTTGATGTTGTTTTCGTTATTCTTTGTTGGGCAACATTGTTCGATTGATTCCTTCTAACGAATATATTGTGTTTCTTACGCAGAAGCAATTGACAAAATAATACATTTTTTATTTTGTATATATTTTTCAGAGTTTGGGAAAGAAAACCCAGAAATAAACCATTTAATAATGAATAAACCTCCCACAGTATCCTTTAATGATTATTTAAGATCTTTATACCTGAAGTTTTATTGCCGAATTTTCATCGAATGATAATTCCTGCTAGGAGTTATTTTTGGAATTTTATTTTATAAAGTAAAAGTTCTGCACCCTAGTTGAGCCAGTTTAGAAATATTCAAGAAAAACGCTTATATTTCGACACTTTGCAACGCACTATATCTGGAAAACAGCGCATTTGCGGACATTTGTTTATTAAACCTTTTCGATCTACAATTAATCAAGGATTGCGCCCTTAAAATGTTAACACGTTGTTAGGAAACAGCCTGTATATACATATATAAGTATATTTCGTTGCCCATCGATTAAGTATGCCGAGTTTCCAATTTGAATTTCTCCCTACTCCTTGTTTAACCTTGACAATGGTCTTCCCCCACTCATATCAGGATCGCGATTATCCTTGCACCTGTATTCGTTTTTATCCCGTTATTTCGCAACTATATTCAGTTTTCATCTTCATCTCGATGAAGTGGTGAATATTGCTTGCAAATTCCCCAAAATGTGAGTATCGACACTTGAAATTGAACTGAATATAGCCTATCGCGAATACAGTGCGAGTCTCTAACAAATTCAGTAAATCAAATACAGTTTTTCTGTTGTAAATATGAAAGGTATATTAGTATTTTAAATAGAGCTCTTTTTGCTGTAAGAATTGTATATTCTAAAACAAGTTGCAAAATAGGCTCCTATTCAAACACGAATGCGAAATTCGAAAACGAGCGACGAAGGAGCGAGAGGTTGCGGAATTGCCTTCTGCAACGAGTATTAGAGGATATTTTCTCTATTTCAGGCAAGTTTTGTGTAATACTGTTGAAATCTAATGTAAAATTCGGATTATACATCCTAGTGTCTTTTGTATTGTATCTTGGAGGTTGGTGTGACTGTTGAAAGTTGACAGATTACGAAATTTGAATTTGAATCGTACGTAGGGCATGGAGATCAGATTCAAAATAGTTTCCTAATAGCATGAAAGATTCAAAGTTAACAAGAAGGAAATCTCTATTGTACCTTGTTTTTTAATGAAAATAAAACTTTTCCTCTCAACAATTATTTCGCTATATCCAGATTATATTATATTGACAATTGACGTGTGTTAAAATTTGATAGCATGAAATGTCAGTGGTGACTACCACAAAACGAAAAATATAACTAGAATAAAACACTGCGGGAATTAGTTCATTACAGCACTGTTTTAAGTGCTGTAATGAACTCATTACGATACTGAAATAGAGAAAATGTTATACAGCGAGTCCCAGGTTATGGATATGATCGACATCGATAATTTTTTTTGAATGGCAATCTCAATCCAAGGAGATCCAAGGAGGATTGGGGTAATACAAAGATTTTGATGACAGAACCTGATTATATTAAAAGGAAACTTAAGGAGTCAACTTGTATTTTGTTGAACAGAGAATGCAATTTTGCAAATTGCCCTATTGGTATTGACCATATTTGGCTGAATTTATTAAAAAAGGAGTTGGAACTTGGTAATTCCTATGCTAAGTAAAACTATGTTACTGTGATTTTGAAATACTGTCAATGTGACAATTCTCGAATTTCAGATGTTGAATTGGATCTGTTTTGTATTGTTCGAGTTATTGAGGAAATAACAACCGAACTTCAGATGGGTATAACTCCAAAACCGTTTGGCCGATTATGCCTATAAAGAAACTCAAAAATGTCTCATTCAGATGCACAATCTAACCTGAAATTTTCAAGTCGCTATCTCTTTCCGTTCTCAGGTTATCGGGACATCAATAATATTTTTCAATAATTTTTTTTTAATTTCTGGTGATACGATTCTCACAAAATTTCACAAACGTTTTTAGGTTTGTATTCTACAACTACTCATCAAGTTTCAATTCGATCGGACCTGTATTGATTTAAACCAAAACTATTTTTCGGAAACCGTTGGGCCGATTATGCCCATTAATGAACTTGTCTTTCGTATTGGAACACGCCACCTACGCTGAAAATTACAAGTCGCTATTTCTTCCCGTTCTCAAGTTATCGTGGCAACGGACGGCAGGCCGGCAACACAGAATCAAATTTGACCTCGGATTCTTCATCAGTGACTCGAACCAAATCGTTTAAGACCATTTGCAGCCCAAAATTCGAAAATTACAGACATTTGGGCAAAATGATAACGCAGCTCGTTATCATTTCCCCATAACATTCGTGGGCAAAAAGGAATTGGAATTTGGAAATTTCTATGCCATGTAAAACTATGTTACTATGATTTTCAAATACTGTCAATGTGACAATTCCCGAATTTAAGAATAACTATCAACAAAATAATTCTAAAGATTTTCGTGTCTGGCGAAGTAGTCTGATATTGACTCCGAAACGTTACGTTTCTTCGTTGATGTTGTTTCGTTATTGTTTGTTAGGCAACATTGTTCGATTGATTGCTCCTGACAAATATCTTGTGTTTCTTACACAGAAGCAAATCACAAAATAATTAATGTTTTATTTTATAGATATTTTTCAGAGTTTGGGAGAGAAAACCCAGAAAGAAACCATTTAATAATACCTCCCACAGTATCCTTCAATGATTACTTGAATGAAACAACATTCAGATAGAACTGACAAATGAATATACTCCATTCACTTTTATAAAGTCTCCCGGTTGGCCATGAAATTTTGACACATTTCACCGTGTACATTTTGAAAATGTTAGGTTATGCTCATTTTCCTGTCAGATAACTACGCAATGTTGTCTTCTCTACATAGAAGTCGTAGTAATTACGTATTTTTCACCATGTAAATTCACTTCGGAAAAATAATAAATCTGAGAAGATATTATGTGAATTCAACTATTCCAAAGACCTGGCGACTGTTGAAGAAAATTTTTCCCCTGTTGTAACTATGGAAATATTTCACGTATATAAACTGGTTGGACGATTCAGTTATGCTATTTTCTTGTACGGAAATCAAGAATCTAGTGTTGAAATTTTAATGAAATATAATAGATAGAGTTGTCCGTTACTTTGTCATAGTCCATTTGAAAAAAGAATAAAAGTACCTGAATAACCTGGCAGGAAAATTTCTAAACGAACAGACGTATACCTATGGAATTTCCCACTTTTCGAAATTCTCAAGAAATAAGCCTGCATAAGACATTTAAATACCTTGTAGCACAACTTGAAATACACCAGTTTCAAAATGTAGTAGTACTACGAAACCTGAGTCACTGTTAAACCTAAATAAAATATAGTGATAGGAATGGAAACTAAGTAATTTCATTCGAGAGTACAACATGTCCTAAGACAGAATGAAGTTTTCCTATTACAGATTTCAGTTCTGCATAGTATACTTCCTGATACGTTTTCTCTGCTTCTTCAAAACTGCTTTGTACATTTTCAATTTCAAAGTGAAGAGTTCTTTCTTATTCGAAGATAATGATCTGTGATAATACCTTGTCTAAGATGGAACATTATGTTGGGTGTTGAGAGTAGAAATTGGCAACGGGTCAGAGAATTGTTTTGCATTGACGATATTTCAGGAGTGCCAACCTGCCTTAGTTTTAGTTACAAAAACTGAATCATGGCCAACCGGGAGAATTTATAAAAGTGAATGGAGAATTGGTAGTATTCAATTTCGTATATTTCTTCTATGAATATTACACAGAGTTTCATGTATAATAGAGACCAGCAGGAAATTTCCGGTTTTTTGAACTCTGCCTTGACTTCACTGCTTATGCTCATGCTTCATTTGATTCCTCCTGGGTTATTTCCTTGTTTTGGAATTACATCCTGTGTCTTCAACCTCCAGGGTCACAAAATTCAAATCAAACAATATAATATTATGACTTCTCGAAATAAAGTTCCTATCTGATACCCAAATGAGGTTAATATTTACTTCGAGTTTATCCAACAATGTCAACGTGAAGAGAATGTTAACAATTCCTGTACTCTGAATAAACGCGATTTGATTGAAATAATAAATCATCATCAATTCATTGAACGGCTGATATGAGATAAGAAACATATTTGATATCAAACATAATTTCACATGGTCTTTTGGTTGCTGACATCATTTTTCGGCAGGTATAAAAAACAACATTTTTATGTTATGAAAGTTGTTTCCATTATAACCTGCAGCTGATAACAGGTTCAACAAACTTGTGCTCTGAATTTATCACAAATACAAGAACTTAAATAAGTAGGTACTTGAAGACTGGAAGATATTCAAGATCATTGGAGAATTATTATAAATTTATTCGTCTTTCGAAGAGAACAAATTTCGAACTCTTTTCTACGCGAAAGGCTTCTGGTTTATCAGTTTCTGAAATATTTAATGGTAGATTGGCTATAGTCTAATATAGATATACAGGGCGAGTCAAAAATGTGTAGCGAGCTTTGATGGGGTGATAGCACATTAAAAAATAAGTATAGCTTGATGCATAAACTTATGGTCCAAAACGCATATTGAGGGAGATATATCCTTCCAAATTTGATAAAATAAAAAAAAAATATCCGCATAACTTCTAAACGGCAAATGACACCAGATTGAAATTTCGTTCATAAATGTATGTTGTTGAGTTATTTTTTTTATTGCACTTCTTCATTTCTGATATTGTTATAAAAGGTGTTTTTAGAGGGTGAGTCGTGATTTTTTTGGGACAACTTCTTTCATTGTATTAATTTTGGTGAAAAAATAGATGCATTAGATGAAGCGAAAAAAATTACATGAAAAAGGTACTCTTATCTAGATACAAAAAATTGAAGCGTTTTTGAGATATTTGAGTTTTTGTAGTCACCTGATGTAAGCAGATTAATTCATCGCGAGATTCATCGGTAACGATATTTTAGCAGGCCATGAACAGTTCTGTTCTTAATTTTGTCGATATTCAGCCCTATTCTGTAACTTCAAATCGAATAGAGATGGTATGCATCGAATAGAAATACACCGGTCAAATCGGAATGGCTTCAAATTGGTATTCTGTAACTCAACTCGGATTCTATTATCGAGATCTGAAATAGAAATCGAATAGAATTGCTCTCTACCGCCTAAACCATATCGGAATCGCTTCACGAGATCGGAACCATGAGCGGGAGCATGCGCCGTCGCCATATTTTGACATATGAAATCGACGAATTCAATTTAGCGTTTGTAAATACGGAAAAGTTTAATAGATGTTTTGCCAGAAGAAGGAAATATTTTAAAACAAGTGTCGATTAATCAGAGTGAAAAACATGGATATCATCTATGAATTACGTTCGGCGATAGAAGAAAAAATCGAACAGCAAATGTTCAGAATGGAAAGCCGTAAACTTAGGGATACCAGTTAGTAACCCCCTTGAAATCCCAGAAGAAATTTTTAGGAACCTTCAACGTTTACCTTAAACAATTGCTGTCGATTTCATAAATGAAGTCAGTTCTTACTTTGAATAACCAATTCTGACGAATGCCGAATCATTTGAAGCTATTGGAGAATTGTAATTTTCTTTCTGTTTTTAAATTCCACGGGATAAATTGAAAATTTATTCACTTCGCTTTTTATTAAAAAAAAACTCACTTTCTTTTCTTTTTACACGCTTGCTCCGTCAGAAACAGCGTGTTATCGTTTTCTACTAAAATTCATGAAAGTAAACTGCATATCTTTATGAAATTTGCTTGGTTAAGTTACCCAAAATAAACAAACTGATAAATGTCAGTGGTTATTAAGGGCGAGATTTGCGTGCACATGCAACGTTGCCGGCTATTTCCAAGAGCGTCGAATAGAAATAAGAATTCCGATTCTGCAGCGTCTTCTACATTGGTTATAGAATACCAAAATTGGACGCGATAGAAGAGATACATTTCGATTTGTCAGATTACGATCCGATGCGTTCATTTCTATCCGAGTTACAGAATAGGGCTGATTATAACCTTCCTGTGCCGTTGATAAACAATAAGTAGGTACATAATAATAAGTCTGTCCCAACAGAGAATTTTTTTTGATTTTATCAACTTTGGAAGGATTTATCTCCCTTAATATGCATTTTTGGCCAAATGTTTATTCATCACACTATACTTATTTTTCAATGTGCAATCACCCCAGAAAGCTCGGTACACATTTTTGACTCACCCTGTAATCAGGGTGAGTCTTAAAGTTGTACATTAATTTTAACCATAGATTCTTCTCATCAAATAAAGCAATTTTTTCATTTACAATTTTACCAAATTCGGATCAGCTAAAAAGTTATAAGTGTTTCAAGATTTCACCATGTGCTCATACACAACTGCATATAAATTATCTATGACATTAATGGTGGACGAGAAAAAGGTACGGTAACGTGGTTTACAGCTTGATTCGGGGTTCCAACGCTCAGAGTCGTAACCCTAAATCTGAAATTTCTGGAGTTTCCCATTTTATAACATTCAATGAAGAATATCTCGAAAACGATGCGTTTAAGGAGAAATGATGAAGAATAATTTAATGTTCTAAAACAATTGAATATTCTTGAAGTAACTCAAGAAAAACTGTATTTGCTTTTTTTATGCTAATTTCGTTTAGTTTTATGAATCCACGAGTCTATAACTAGAAAACTAGTAGAAGTAGGATAAACTAATATTTGGAAAACATGTATCATTATTATAGGAAACTCCACACCAACATTTCATTCGAAAAAAAAGTATCAAAGCTACAAAATAAAAACTGATTTTTTTCGAAATTTTAGTAGCCCGTATCTGTTCACCTGAGCCGAATTTTGAAAAATGGTAAATTTAAAAAGTGTTCGCTTTGACGATAAAAAATGGGTTCAAGCCCTGTGGACAGGAGCTTTTGGGCGCATGTTCCTTGTGGCCCGTACTGACCAGTAAAGAAAAAAAAAAAAAAAGCACTGACGTGAAGTCAGTACTCTTTGGCGCGCGTGTTCACGGTGGCTAATTTGAATTGAATTATTCAAAATTTAACAGTGCTGTATCTAAGCTGCCATCAGGATAGAGTAACAAAGTTGGAAAAGAACACAAGTGACTCTCCTTAGTCGCACAAGCTCCTAGAAGATTTGGGAGGGTCAGTATAATCCTAATCATGTTTATAGCACGCGCGCCAAAGCAGATTGACTTTTTACACTTTTTCTTTCATTGTTAAGTCAATCTGCTTTTGCGCGCGTGCTATAAACATGATTAGGATTATACTGACCCTCCCAAATCTTCTAGGAGCTTGTGCGACTAAGGAGAGTCACTTGTGTTCTTTTCCAACTTTGTTACTCTATCCTGATGGCAGCTTAGATACAGCACTGTTAAATTTTGAATAATTCAATTCAAATTAGCCACCGTGAACACGCGCGCCAAAGAGTACTGACTTCACGTCAGTGCTTTTTTTTTTTTTTTCAAGTTCCTTTAACAAATATAGCTATCAATACAGTTTGGCTGTTAGTTTTACCGTAGATCAGAAAAAAATTCGGTTGTGGGTCCTCCGTTAGGGACGAAATTGCATCTTCTCCAAATCCGAACGCATTTTAATATAGATCTACCGAATATAGTTATTTATAAATTCGCCTCAGGGCCACCATACAGACATTTCAAATCGGAAACAACGCTATTTCCCCCAAACTGACTTGTGTCCGTGCACTGAATTGACATGAATATTCTTTTAAAACCTCACAATATCGGCTCATTACTCCCAACATAACCCAAACAACCCAAAACCATTCACTTCTCGTCTGCGCAAGCGCAGTATACTCGTGGTTGCAAGTCCTCCCAAAATTACACACCTCACAAAAAACTCCGATTCTCCAACACTAGTGGTTCAGGAGATATCGCTTCTTGAATCCACGCATGCGCAGACCCTCACCAGGGGATTCTATAGCGGAAAAGCATCCGCCACCCCAAAACCCCAATCCTATCTGACGAAAGCACCAGCAGTTAAATCACTGCTCATGCGCATAACGAAAAATGCCCGTAAGGGGTTGCATCCATTTCGAAATTAGCCCCAGGGCCAAGGTAAGGACACTTTAACTCTGAAGCAACCCTACAGCCCCCAAACTGACTTGTCCTTGCACTGAATTGCTATGAATATTCTTTTAAAACCTCATAATATCGTCTCAGCACTCCCAACATAACCCATCCAACCCAAAAACAGTCACTTCTCTTCTGCGCATGCGCAATCTACTCGCGGCTAAAAGTCCTTTTCAAAATAACACACCTTACAAAAAACTCCGATTCTCCAACACTAGTGGTTCAGGAGATATCACATCTTTATTCCACGCATGCGCAGACCCTCAACAGGGGATTCTATAGAGGAATAGCATCCGCCACCCCAAAACCCTAATCCTCTCTGACGAAAACACCACCAGTTAAATTACTGATGGTCTGCTCATGCGCATAACGAAAAATGCCTGTAAGGGGTAACATCAATTTCAAAATTAGCCCCAGGGCCACGGTACGGACACTTTAACTCGGAAACAACGCTACATCCCCCAAACTGACTTGTCCTTGCACTGAATTGCTATGAATATTCTATTAAAACCTCATAATATCGACTCAGCACTCCCAACATAACCCATCCAACCCAAAAACAGTCACTTCTCTTCTGCGCATGCGCAATCTACTGGCGGCTAAAAGTCCTCTCAAAATAACACACCTTACAAAAAACTCCGATTCTCCAAAACTAGTGGTTCGGAAGATATCGCATCTTTAATCTACGCATGCGCAGACCCTCATCAGGGATCTGAATTCTATGGAGGAATAGCATCCGCCACCCCAAAACCCCAATCCTCTCTGACGAAAACTACAGCAGTTAAAGGACTTCTCATCTGCGCATGCGCAATACGGAAAATGCCCGGAAAGGGCAGCATGAACCTCAAAAACATATGTTTCGGCATTAAAAGCAAAGTATTCCGCAAAATAGTTGTAATTTTTTTATTTTTTTCATGTCACGTGATCATCACGAAATTTTGCAAAAGTGTTTGCTTTGGTCTTTTGCATCTAACTACTGAGTTTCAATTTAATCAGATCAGTATTTTTCGAGTTATCGTGAAAACAAAATTTTCAAATTTTCAAAATTTTTTTTTGCCATTTTAGGGCCGTCCGTTCAACACAAAACTTCGCAGGCATATAAAGGTCATGATTCTACAATCTGATGCAAAATTTCAAAAAGATTGAGTGATCGGTTCCGGAAATATTCATAAAAAACGTTTTTATTAAAAACGGCCTTAACTCCGAAACCGCTCGGTCGATTTCGCCTGTTAACGAACTTGTCCGAGATATTTACGCTACGAAACTACCCTGCAAATTTCAACGCTCTAAGTCGTTCCGTTCGAGAGTTATCGTGCTAACGGCCGGACCGGCCGGACCGGCCGGCCGGACCGGACGGACAGAATTGAATTTGACCTCGAATTCTTCATCAGGGAGTCGAACCCAATCGTTTGAGACCATTTTCGAAAAAAAATTCGAAAAATACAGACATTGTGACGAAATGATAGCACGCTGTTCCTTGCGGAACACGCGCGCAAAAAGCAGTATCATGTTGAATACCTTAATATTATTCTGGAACACAAATTTTCCATTACAATAATCTTCATCTAGCTTCTATTTAGTATCAATTCCTGTAGAACGTGATCATAATAAGTGTTTTCCATATAATAAAATGTGTTTGAACTTGGTATGTAGGAAATCTGACATCAATTATTGGAATTAATTGATTTGACAAACAGCCGTCAAATGAGGTAAATAGATTTTTGTGACGATTTTCTGTGACCATAAAAAAAATTAAGCATTTCATTATTGCATTTCTTGAAATAGGTACCTTTTCAAGTCGATCAACATCGTCCTTCTTTCGACGTCTAAACTATGACTTGATTCTTTATGTTTATGTCTTTGAATTTGTTTTCGGTGGAATTCAAAGAGTTCATAGAATAATCGATGAAAATACTGAGAGAGACCCAGGAAATTTGACACATTTTGTCTTATATCTCCAGAAATTGAAATCGTATAGAGCCAAAATTTTGCACAATGTTGCAAAATACTACAATTGACGTTAGTACAAGTTTTTGTTGCAATCTGATGAATAGTTCACGAAAAAAAAATTTTTTTTTCGAAAAAATTAAAAGAAATATTTTTTTAAAAATTACCAACATTTTGATCATAACAGAATTTTGCCAAAAGTTGCGCGTTTATATCCTCGAACTGACTACCAAGTTTCGATTCAACATCTTCTTTAGTTCCTGAAATATCAGGGAAATAACCTCAAAATTTTAAATGTCTATAACTCCTAAACCGTCCGGCCGATTTTGCTCGTTAACGAACTTAACCGTCGCATTTTGATCAGAAACCTACCCTGAAAGTTTGAAGTCGATAGGACCTTCGGTGCTCCTGTTATCGTGCCTACGGCCGGCCGGCCATACGGCACCCAAAAATCTGACACCGGATTCGTAATCAGGGAGTCCGAATTAGTCTATTAGCCAATTTTCAGCTCGAAATTCGAAAATTACAGACATTTGGACGAAATGATAGGACGATGTTCCCCTAGAACATACGCCCAAAAATGTATGGTTAAAATTAATGTACTACTTAAAGTCTCACCCTATATATAATATTCGTAATAACAATTGAAACTTGCAACGTGAAACAGCCATTTTGTTGAAATGTTGCATTTTGTCAAAAAATGTTTCACCATTGATACAATACATTGACATATTGACAATAGCCTGTATTTTTGGCGCTCTAGTTCCTCGGAACTGAGTGCTTAACAATTTGCCCAAATGTCTGTAATTTTCGAATTTTTCGATGAAAATGGTCTCAATCGATTTGGTTAGACTCACTGATCAAGAATCCGTGGTCGAAATTCATTCTGTCCGGCCGTCCGGCCGGCCGGTCCGGCCGGTCCGGCCGTAGGCACGATAACTCTCGAACGGAATGAGCTAGACAGTTGAAATTTTCAGAGTATGTTTGAGGGATAAATATCTCGGCTAAGTTCGTTATTGGGCAAAATCGGACAGATGGTTTCGGAGTAACAAAAAAAATTTTTTTTTTTACAGAACAAATTCCAAATTAAATTTTTTTCAATAAGCAGTTTTACCATAAGAATCCATTCATATCATTTTTAACTTTAACAAACTAATACTTTCGGAGATATGATATTTCAAAATTTCAATGATAGAATTATTCTGTGGCTATTCTATGAATTGTTATAATGTCAACTTTGACGTTGTCTCATTGTAATTCATTCCAGTAATGGTATCAATATGAGAATTAGAATATTATCATAATTTTGTTGGTTGATATTTTCATGCCGATGGTCAATCCATATGATGATGGGAATGGTAATGGTAAGTTAATAATATTGAGTTCAGAATATCTCCACTAAAAACAAAACTGGAATTGAGGAATGAATATCTCGGATGAGTTCGTTGTTGGGTAGAATTCGTCTATTGGTTTTGGATTGATAATTTTTGGCACTCTTGTTGAATTTAAATTCTTCTATGATGTTTGAATTCAATTTCTGCTAAGTTCTAAATTTCAATAATGAATCGTACTTCTGTTTTCACAGAATGCTATAATTATTATATCTAAGCTTTATTATATGATCTGTGTTCATACTCGTACATGTCATCCTGTTCTATAAGAGAGAGTCAAATTCATTTCAGCTATTTTAATTTGGTTTCTTCCATGGTGCAGTTCTCAGATTGCTCATTTAATCTTGATAAATAAACTATTATTTGAATTGAATTTCCTTTATGATGCAGTTCTATCATAAGAATACATCGATATAATTCTCAACTCTGAGAAACCAATACTTTCGGAGATATAATTTGTCTGTTTGAACTAGAGCGCCAGAAAGCTCCTGTCCACAGGGCTTGAACCCATTTTAATTAAGACATCAAATCTGATCGAATAATTATATCGAGCAGGTAAGATTCTGTTCACCATAAATAAGTCTGAAAAAGGTACTGACTTGTCAGGAGCTTTTGTGCGCATGTTCCATTGTCTATTCACCCTCAGGAAATACTGACAGGAAGTTGAGTATGAATGAAGGTAGTATTGAATAGTTTCTCCCAAACTCAAACCCAAACCCAAAATATCGATAAATTCAAATTTTTATTATGTTGTGCGCAGTTTCAGTCGAACAGATAGTATACCTATACTAAGTAATTCAGAATAATTATTACTAACTTAATCCTGTTGAAATCTATTTTATTCCAGTCCTTTCATTCGATTTGAGCTGATTTAGGATTATATATTTATTTTTCAGCGGTAACAATAAACTTAATTGTCAAAAATAAAAATGTGAAAATTTTGCCAGTGTAATCAAGGAATCAGTATTTAATTTTGACCAAGGGCGTAGCCAGGATTTAATTTCGGGGGGGGTTTTGAAATAGGAATTAATTTCGGGGGGGGTTTTGGGGGTGTAAGGATCACTTTCTGCAGCAAAATAGTAATTTACGTAACAAGTCCGGAAAATAGGGTTTTTTTGGACGAATAGACAAAATTCTAGGACGAGCGTAAGCGAGTCCTGGAAGTCTATGAGTCCAAAAAAACCTTTTTCGGGCGTGTTGCGTACAATATTTTTTCGGCAACCGTGTTTTTCTAGACTATTCGAAGGTTTTCGACCGATTCGGTTCGAAATTCAAATTCGATTTGACATTTCTAATCGCTCGTTCTGACCGAAAACGTCGACCGTGAAGGAGCCGCGTTAAAATTCGCCACAGAAATACGTGAAACGTCAGAAGTTCGTCGATTTTCGCCGAAAAGTCACATTTTCCTATCGTTCTTCCGGGAAAACGAAAGAGTGAATCGAAAAAAGGGCTCAGCTACGGACTAATTTCGAATCTCGTCTTCGCGTTCCCGCAAATACCGACGTTCCGAACGAGGTTTTCATAATGTATTTACAATGACCAAAACGACGTGATTCTTCCCGGCCTAGTCCGGGAAGTACGTACTTCCCGGACTAGGCCGGGAAATGCTTCTTTCTCAAAGAAAAAGCGTCCGGGAAGTGGGCACTTCCCGGACGGTTGCCGAAAAAAATTTTTTTTTAAGAGAAAAATAACATTTCGGGGAGGGGTTTGAACCCCCAAAACCCCCCCCCTGGCTACGCCCTTGATTTTGACTGCTTTAGAGTGGTATACAATTTTTTTATTCACCTAGTAGAAAGTAGGTATAATAAATAGATAAGAATATATGATTCTTGTTTACACAAATACTTTTTTTCCTTTACCTATGAGAACCAATTTTTTCATTCAATTTACATGAATCATTCGCCGCAAATATTCCTTTTCATGAAATAAAAATTAATAAGAGACTCAATTTCTATATCGAATGGAATATTTATAGTTTATACATAATTGCAGATAATATCTCATGTTATGAACGAGTTGAAATAAAATAATTACATGTTACTAGAGTTTTGGAAATGATATCGAACTTTATGAGATCATTATTCATCAAACGATATGTTGCAATATCAAATTATATTCCATACCGAGAGACATTCTTATAATGATTATACAGAATTAAAACTATTTGATAGCTATTAAATGGATGATGGAAAAAACAAAATAATATGATTACCGAAATTCATTATAATATACCCTCGAATATTCCCAAATTCTATTACAATAATACTAAACTTATTTGTCTTCAAGATGTGATAGAAAGAAAATGAAAAGTACCATAACATTGTCTGTTCCAGATGGAACCATGAAAACTACGTAAAACACTTTCTGTGTCAATGTTAGTTTTTTTAGAACGCCTTCATAAATTGTTATGTGCTGATGAGTTGGATTTCATAAATTGTCTAATTTGTGTTTGAATTTCATTAACTTCAATTTTGAATAATGGTTCGAATAACGGAAATGCAGAAAATAACAATTTGACTAATTATTGGTTGCGGAGATAACACCTGAACACAAAAAGTAAGTCGCTATAGTTTCATGAGAAATTTCCAAATTAGCCGCTTTTAAAATAGATAAGCAGTTTCGCGAGTTTGGGCATGTAAGGCAAATTAAAAGAGCAGCTGCTAATACACTGTGTGAGGATGTGAAATTAGATGTGATGCTTGACTTTAAGAAAATCCACATAAATCCAGTAGAGATGCCTCCACAAATTTCAGTGTCAGCCATACATCGATTCTAAACATATTAAAACAAAATAAAATGCATCCCTATAAAATGGGTTCAAGCCCTGTGGACAGGAGCTTTCTGGCGCTCTTGTTCAAACAGACAAATTATATCTCCGAAAGTATTGGTTTCTCAGAGTTGGGAATTATATCAATGTATTCTTATGATAGAACTGCATCATAAAGGAAATTCAATTCAAATAATAGTTTATTTATCAAGATTAAATGAGCAATCATATAATAAAGCTTAGATAGAATAATTATAGCATTCTGTGAAAACATAGAAGTACGATTCATTATTGAAATTTAGAAAAAGCATATCTCCGAAAGTATTAGCTTGTTGGAGTTGAAAATAATATCACTGGATTTTTGTGGTGAAATCGCATCTTGAATAAAAATTGAATTTGAAATTTCTTTTTTAAAAAAAACTTTTTTTTTTCGTTACTCCGAAACCATCTGGTCTATTTTGCCCAATAACGAACTTAACCGAGATATTCATCTCCCTAACCTACTCTGAAAATTTCAACTGCCTAGCTCATTCCGTTCGAGAGTTATTGTAGAATTTTTTTTTTTAATTTTCAAATTTTTTTTTACACTTTGCGGTAACTTGGTCAATACAAAACTTCACATGCGTATAAAGGTCATGATTCTACAAATTGATGCTAAATTTCAGATAGATCGAGTGATCGGTTTCGGAAATATTCATAAAAAATGTTTTTACTATAATTGGCCATAACTCCGAAACCGCTTGATGGATTTCGCCCATTAACGAACTTGTCCGAGATATTTACGCTCCAAACCCACCTTGCAAATTTTAATCCTCTAACTGCTTTTGTTCGAGAGTTATCGTGCCTACGGCCGGATCGGCCGGACATAATCGATTTCAACCTCGGATTCTTGATCAGTGAGTCGAACCAAATCGTTTGAGACCCTTTTCAGCCAAAAATTCGAAAATTACAGACATTTGGGCAAATTGATAAGCACTCAGTTCCGAGGAACTAGAGCTACCCAGGAGGTCTTGGAAGACGATTTTAATAGGATAACTTATTTTTCGAACAAATGATGGACATGTTGGATAACAATAATATCCAATTAGTATAGACGTTTTGTTTTCTGATGAGTGCACTTTTTCTCTCAATGTCCAAGCTAATCACCAAGCTGTCACTACTGGTCTAGCTAAAATCCTCACTGGATGAAAGAGGAACACACTCAATTCCTCAAAAGGTGAATGTTTGGGCAGGAACTGTTCCAAACCATATCATAGGCCCCTATTTCATTGAGGGCAATTTGAATAGCGATAATTATTTAGCACTACTTCAAAATGATGTTGTTCCAACTTTGACAAATTTATATCCTGATCAAGAAATCCTCAAACTCCACGGAATACGATATGGTTCCAACAGGATGGAGCACCACCACATTACCAGCATGTCCGGCAGTACCTCGGTGCAATATTTCCAAATCGGTAGATAGGAAGGCGAGGAACGATCGAATGGCCAGCGCGATCGCCTGATCTTAACCCATTAGATTTCTTCTTATGTGAAGAGAATTGTGTACAAGACTAAACTCCTTGATTTGAATGACCTAAAAGATCGAATAAGGCTGGCGACTAGGATGATCACTCCTGAAATGTTGCGAGAAATTTTTATTTGAGGTTAGGGTGTTGCCAAGGCATTCGAGGTGAACACTTTGAACATCTACTTCATTAAGATTCATAATATTTTTGCTACATTTTGTATGACATTTTAGTTTTTGATATTGTATCAAATTTCGCTGATCACTTGATTTGATTTCTTTTCTAATTTGAGTTTTATAACAAACATGAAAGTAATAACATTTCTGAATAGAGAATGAGGGGACCTTTCAAACGATGAATCACAAGCCCTTCCTATTTGAAAAATTGGGGGTTGTACCTTGTACCTTGTACCTGTCTTTCGAAGGGGATTCAAGGTAGGGTTCGCATTTTTACGAAGAAGAATGACAATTTAAAATTCGAATTTGACTTCTTCGGGATTTCCATAAACATGTACAGTAACTAAGATAAGAATGCATTCCATTTGGTTTTTCCACACTGTATGCTGGCCCTATAGCATACTCTGTAAAGAACATATTGAAGAACCATATGTTGTGGGAGGTAACTGGTACCAGGGATATAATAATTCAGACTAAATGTCATTGCAGATTCATTTGTTCCTTGATTCATCTATATATTTCTGTTCAGGGGAATTGAAAAAAATTATATTTCACGGTTCTCGAGTCCGCATTAAAATTAATTATTCTCCAGTTTCGCTCAAGTTCACATCGAAGTCACGATGTGTCCATTAAACGGAATATTACATACAGCAAATGTGTAGGTGCTAAACAACGATTCTACTTCAATAGCTGCAATGAGGTTATGTTTCAAACAATAGAAAAGGAATGCATAGACCTTTTCTCATGCTTCAACTTCTAGTAACGTCATTACAAAGTGAGAATGAAATCGAAACTATATGCACTCTATATTCTGTCCTCGCGATAACCACACCGGGTAAAAGAATTTTCTGTAGGTGTTGATATTCAGGGTATTCAGTGCAACGGTGCGAGTCGCGCAGCAATTATGACTCACATTTTTTCAAACAATACAATTTTATTATATGCAGCCTAATTTTGTGGGACTGGGTTAGTTGGTCGTTTTATAATTTAGGTACGTCATAACCAAATCGACCGTTGTGGATGATAAAGATTCGATTTAGAGTGTCCAATACAGGAGAATGGAAATAGAACATGCGCGCTAAAACTCCTGGCTTCACGTCAGCGCTTAAACCAATTTTTTTCTTTACGTAATTTTTCTGAAATTTTACACACGTCTCTAAGTCGATATTCTACAACTAGTTACCAAGATTCAATTCAATCGAGTCTATATTTTTTGAGTTATCGGGGAAATAATATTCCAGGTAGGTATAACTCCGAAACCGTTGGACCGATTATGCTTAACTCTCCCATTCGGATGCGCAAGCTACCCTGAAAATTGCAAGTCCCTATCTCCTTTAGTTCGAAAGTTATCGACGCAACGGTCACCCATCCGGCTACTGAACTCACACAAGGCTGCTCGGAGCCCGAAGAAGATCGAATCGTGTTCAAACGATTGGAACTTGGCAGTAGAGTTAGGTTCTGAAGGCTCTCGCAAAATTTCAGCCATGTCGGATGAATAGTTTCTGATATACAGGGTGAGTCTTTGACCACTGCATTAATTTTAACCAAAGATTCCTCTCATCAAATGAAACACTTTTTTTATTTAACATTTTTCCAAATTCAGCTCAGGTAAAAAGATACTGGCTGTTGAAATTTTGAAAAAAAATCAGTTTTTATTTTGTAGCTTTGACATCCTTTTTTCGAATAAAATGAATGTTGGCGTAAAGTTTCCTATAACTATGATACATATTTTCCAAATATTAGTTATTTTCTACTTCTACTGGTTTTCTAGTTATGGACTCGTGGATTCATAAAACTAAACGAAATTAGCATAAAGAAAGCATATAAAGTTTTTCTTGAGTAATTTCAATAATATTCCATCGTTTTAGAACATTATATTATTTTTCATCATTTCTCCTTAAACGCACCGTTTTCGATATATTCTTCATTGAATGTTTTAAAATGGAGAACTCCAGAAATTTCACTACTTTTATGGATCCGTCCCTGAGCGTTGGAATCCCGAATCAAGCTGTAAACCACGTTACCATGCCTTATTCTCGTCCGCCAACAATGTCATGGATAATTTATATGCGCGAGTGTATTAGCACATTGTGAAATCTTTAAACGCTTGTAACTTTTTACCTGAGCTGAATCTGGAAAAATGGTAAATGAAAAAAGTGTTTCATTTGATGAGAGGAATCTTTGGTTAAAATTAATGCAGTGGTCAAAGACTCACCCTGTATATAGATTGATGATTATTTCCCTATTTCAAACAAACGGCTATCGATCCATTCCAAATATCACTGTTGAAAATGTGTTGGAAGACATCCATCATTCAAATATCTATACTTTTATCGACAAAGCATATATCTTATTAATGGGAGCTATGACATCAAACTTTTGTATTGGTTACCAAATCCTTGTCATTACTGGTGCTATTTACATATGAATTTTTTATTGACTAACATTCCGAAGAGAACGTCTCTAGAATTATCTTCTGCGTATTGATGCTAGGCAATCATTCAGGTGAAATTGACCCCGGCAAATGATGTAATTCAAACCTACCACAGTCATCGTAACACCTGCTAGGCGAACAATGATTAATGAGTCTACGAATAGTCTATTGTATAATAGATTTGCACAGATTAATTTCTCTCCCTGACATATTTAATCTGTGGAAATTTGAAGAATTCCAGGTCTTCCCTCCATACCAGTATAGAGCCAATGATCCAAATCTGCAAAATTCAAATTCCATGCGGAATATCCAAACTACATCCTCTAATTCCACTGAAAATTTCACATTAATTAACATACAAGAATTAACTGCTTGGAGAAGCACTGAAGTTAAGAGCTTAAGCTTGCTTGTTCAAATTTATAGCCCGATCTGTCACCTTTTCAGGTACTGAACTCGCCCTAGGTATCTTGGATTCTAGGAAAAAAAAGTGGAAAAGCCTGTGGACAGGAGCTTTGGCACTCTTTAACAAATTTTGACAATTCATCTCCGAAATTAATGGCTTCTCAGAGTTGATATGATATCGATGGATTCTTGTAATAGAACTGCATCATAAAATAAAATAAATTTAAATTAAATAACGAATTTATCCGAGATATTCATTTCTCAAATCTACTCTGAAAATTATATTATATCAATTATTGAAACTTAGCCAATATTTCAGTTTTGTTTTTACTGAAGTTTTTCTGAACCCAATTTGTTAAACTTACCAAATTATATATTTCCATCATGGATTATTCAAGGGCATATAGGGTAGGGGTAATTATAATATCATATAATTGGTCATTTGCATTCAATCGCATTTTGTTTGTTGGAGCAGAAATGCATTTGAAATATCTGTTATAGGTAGATAAGATTACATGTATAAACAGTGAACACAGATAGAACACAGACAGATATAATTCGCATTCTGTGAAAACATAGAAGTACGATATATTATTGAAATTTTGAAAAATCATATATCCGAAAATATTAGCTCATTATATTTGAAAATGATATCAATGGATTCTTATGGTGAAACAGCATCTTAAAAAGAATCGAATTCGAAATTTTCAATGTAAATACTCCGAAACCATACGTCTGATTTTGCCCGATAACGAACTTAACCAAGATATTTATCTCCCAAACCTACTCTGGAAATTTCAACTGTATAATTCATTCCATTAAAATGAATAGCTTGAATTTTTATGTCCTTCTGTATGGGCCTAAATCGGAAAGGTTGAGAAATTATAATAGTCGTTTCCAAATATCTGACCATCAGGGAAACGTTGAGAGTGGAATTTTTCAGTAATATCTTTATTGGCGATCCTGCCACGTTAAAAGATTGGTAAAAGCGTCTGCATGTATAGTAAACGAAATTTTAATACTCGGTTTCAAATATCCGGTCGTCAAGGAAGCGTTGGTAGTGGAATTTTTTCAGTAATATCTTTATTGAGAATCCTGCCACTTTAAAAGATTCGTAAAAGGGTCTGCATATAATTTTAGAATTTGTCGTCAATATATTGTTGGATTATACCTCGGATTATACATAAAGACAATCACCAAAGTGTTATATCACTCATCCTAGTCAATATATGACATTTGGCCAGTTTCGCTGGGGTTTCTTTTTAGCGAATATAAATGGTGCATAATAAATAGCAAACGACTATTGGATCAGGTCGATTGTGAGTGAGGTTTCCGAGCAAAGTTGAATTAATTCTGCAAATCGCAATGAATATCGAAACTAATATATCTTATATCAAACCACCCACCTATGTCACGGAGGACGGGATACAACATAAATAAACTAAGACACTGAAATTCAATAATAAATTTTCGTATGCCTCATAAATATTCATTAGGTGCTAACAATAAAAATAGACGTGAGGAAAAAATATCAGTTTTGGTTGCAATTCCGACCCAATAGCAGAAATCTTTTTTTTTCAATGTCGAACGTGGATAAATTAATACACAATAGCTTCTTCAGCTGGGGGATACCTACATATTTGAATTCGTTATTTCCTATTGCTACTGTAGAATATTAATATAATTGTTGTTGACCGAACAAGCGTTAAAAGACAAATTTCATATCGTCAGAAATGTAGAAGGTTATACTATAGAAATAAAATGCATTTCAAAACAAGTATTGAGAAGTATTCCTCCAGAAAATCCTATTGAAATTGTTCAGGGAAAAACGTTACAAGTTTTTTGCAAAGGTTTTCCTCTACCATAATTATTTCTCATTTAAAAATTACATACGATTCACACTAATTTATTTAATACTGAGACGCGTTTCGTCGTCACAGCTTCTCCATGAGTTAACGAAATACTAAATTCTTAACAAGTAATGGTCGCCCTATACCTCGATGAGCTTTATTGTAATAGATTGAGTAACGGAGAAAAATTGAACTCTGATTGTTCATAAATTAAATTACCCGTATGTTTTCATTAAATGGTTTCTTTCTGAGTTTTCTCTCCCAAACTCTGAAAAATATCTATAAAATAAAAAAATAATTATTTTGTGATTTGCTTCTGCGTAAGAACACGAAATATTTGTCAGGAGCAATCAATCGAAAAATATTTCCTAACAATGAAACAATATCAACGGAGTCTATATCAGAATCCTTCGTCAGACGCTTAACGAAAATCTTCGGAATTATTTTGTTGATAGTTATTCTGAATTTAAGGAAATGTCATATTGACATTATTTGAAAATCATAGCTAACATAGTATTACTTTGCATAGAAATTTCTAAGTTCCAACTCCTTTTTCAATAAATTCAGCCAAATATGGTCAATAGCAATAGAGCAATTAGCAAAATTTAATTATCTGTTCAATAAAATACAAGTCTCCTTAAGCTTCCTTTCAATATAATCAGGTTCTGTCATTAGAATTTTGTATTACTCCAATCCATCATGTGATCTCCTTGGATTATACGTACATGTTCTGCTATTTTTGTTCGTGGCCTTTCTGAAAAAATCAGAAGAATCGGTTCTAAGTTCAATATAAAAATCGTCTTCAAAACACAAAATGATCTTAGGTCTTAACGAAGACAAAACACATTAATGAAAAACAAAAATCTAAAAACTGTGTATATAATATTCCTTGTATTCGTGTTAAATCGTACACAGGAGAAACATCAAGACCACTAGAAGTAAGAAAGTCAGAGCGTAAGAATAACTTGAGAAATAGAGACATACAGTACTCAAAAATAGCAGAACATGTATGTACAATCCAAGGAGATCACATGATGGATTGGAGTAAAACAAAGATTCTAATGACTGAACCTGATTATATTAAAAGGAAATTTAAGGAGTCAACTTGTATTTTATTGAACAGAGAATGCAATTTCGCAAATTGCTCAATTGGTATTGACCATATTTGGCTGAATATATTGAAAAAGGAGTTGGAACTTATACGCATATATGCATATGCAAATTAAAACTATGTTAGCTATGATTTTCAAATACTGTCAATGTGACAATTGTGCACATGTGCACATGTTTTGACCTGAGAATTATCGATTGAAAATTAGGGCGCTTTTCCGCTATTAAGTCAAAATAAGGTGAAAACATAAATATTTCAAATAAAAAAAAAAAGACTGTGTTTGGGATATATAAAGATAAGTTTTTAACAAATTTCGTCAAAAAAGTACAAAATTTGTAGATTCCTGACCTCAGATCGCCCGTAAATTAATTTTTGTTATATTATCTTCTTTTTCCAGTGGGTTTCATCCTACTACTATTTTTAATTCATTTTTTAACAGTTTCAGAGGCTTCCCAAATATTAAAAAATATTGTTTCTCCGAAATAACAATTGCGCCATCATTTTCCATTTCCGTTGTGAATTTGACATTTGGATGAATGTTATTTATAAAATCTAAAAATATTTTATATCTTTTATATTCATTATTTTTTTATTTCTCAAAGGTATTTGAACTGTAGATGTACTGAATCTTCCACTTGGCACTTCTTTCAATTCAATTATATGTCCACAAAATATCAACATGCTTATTTGCGTGGTCAGTCATATTATTATTACAGTTTGCACCGGAAATTCCTTATTTCCTAGAGAGCAACAAAATGGCACTAGATATCTTTCTAGATTTATATAAGGTATACAATTCGTTGAATAGGAAGTACTTGCTAAGGAAATTAAATTGTTGGAATATGAGGAAATACCCTCAAGTGGTTTAAGTCATACCTGACGGATAGGAAACAGGTATCATTATTGAGAGAAAGGCTTGAAGAGAAGGTATAACTTGTAGGTCATATAGTCTGTATAACATCTTGGGAATACATCAGAACAGTGTAGTAGGACCCATATTATTTTTGGTATATTTGAATGATCTGTCAAGTATAGTTGTAAATATTTAAAAACAAATTGTGGACTTTGCTGATGATACCAATATAGTATAGTGGTAGGACAAGTATTTGAACTGACGTATTGGAGCAGAATTTCAGCAAACTTTTAATCTGTAATAAGAAACTGTGATATATTGTGGAATAAATCACAAGGTCAAAAAAGATTTCATTCATCATCATACAAGAGGGGTTTCAGGAGAGCAAAATAAATGAAATATTTCTGTTTGTGGCTTATATTTGTATGAATGTTTTGTCTACTTATTAAGTATTACATTCCCTATCAAAATAGGGAGTCTTTCATAACAGAAAATGTTAATGTACCACATAACATCCGACATAAATTATCGGATACATAGAAATTAAATTAAATAATAAATAAGTTAAAACAGATTGCAAATCCTGATGTTTATGAAAAATAGACAAACAAATTGATATCAAACTCGAAATGATTTAGATTGAATGAATAATTTGGAGGACAGTTCTAGAATTATGTAATTATGTTGACCTTATTTCATTCAATTTTGATCTTTGTTATCATTGTTATCAAATTATCTGTAATTATGTAATTGTATTTGTTAGTTTTCACCTTCAGGATTTAAAATTCAGCAATGTTGTGATGAACAATAAAAGAAGGTACTTGATATTGCTGAGACTAAACGAATGCAGAATATTTTAATGAATCATTTGGATATGAAAAACCATAGATGGTTACTAAAGTTATAGCGAATGATTTATTCTGACTTCTGAGTGATTCATTATGCACTAAGATACAATTTGTACCCGTACGTTCCGTATATACTGGGTGATTCAAGAAGATCGTTCGTTAGAATATTTCAAAGAGAGACTCGAGATAAACACTTTTATAGTTAAGTTTTGTTCTTCTTCTTCAAGTGCCGTCTCCGCGGCGAAGGTCGACAATCATCAAAGCTATCCTGACTTTTGAGGCAGTTGCTCTGAAGAGTTGTTTCGAACTGCAACCAAACCATTCTCTCAGATTTTTCAGCCATGAGATTCGTTAGGAGGGAGGAATTCTCGGAAATAATTTCAGATTCGTTCGACTTTCGGTTTCACCGGAAATGACAAGTACCAACTTTCGTTAGATGTAATACCCATTTTTTTTTTCATTGATACTCAGATTACCCATTTCATTCTACATTGTTTCAATGTGTCACTTACATATTATTCTCAGAAAATTCGTGTGAAATCTGAAAAAAACCTCTAAATTTTCATTCTAAAGTTAATAAGTTGTAGTTTTTTGCATGAAAATTCCTAATTTTCTAGCTTCTATCAAAAGACATACCAATGCTTCTCCTTCGTTAATTAGAAATTCAATTGAACATACATAAAAAATGGGTTCTCATTTGAAAAAAATGTGTTTTGAGGTTTTTGTCATGACTGACTTTGACATTGAAATAGGAACACCTTGTTCCTATTTTTTCAAATGAGAACCCATTTTTTATTGGTCAGCGGGAATGTACTTTAAAAAATAGTGTATTTTTTATAATACAGGGTGACCCAAAAAATACCACGCGAAAGTGACACTGGAGATAGATTGGCATTAGGTCTATCAGATAGCATCAACATGACCTCAGTAAAAGTCCGCTGGTTTTCGAGATATCACCACTTTTGTGTATTTTTTAAAAATCTCCAGTTTTCATGGTATATCGATACGGAGCTCGTGTCTAATTAAATCGAGGTTGCTGATCACGAATATGCAATTAGTTTTTCCCCAAGTGGCGTACTTTATGAAAATTTTCACTTATAGTGAAACAATGGACGAAAATAGGTCAATTTTGGAAGTTCACACCGCCCAAAAAAATCGGAGTAAGGTGTTGTTGATTTTTGCCGTCATATATGGATCCTTTATCTACTGAATAATCCAAACAGAAAATGTCCAGGCCGTACTATTCGGAAATTATGATTTTTTTCCCAAGGGTCTGTTTTTCGGAAAACTCATTTCGCGGTATTTCCGCGGAAAATTCTCTAATGAAAAATCCGATCATATATTCGTAATCTACGGCCCCGAATTAGTAAATGACGTAATTTGCATCGAAATCGGAGACCGGTCGAATTTTGGCAACTTTTTAATACATTAGCCTTCAAAAAATCCCATTTTTCGAGAAAAATTTTTTGACGCAAAACTATGAAACGGGTACTTATTCTTATAGATTCGGGGCCGTAGATTCCGAAACTACCATCAGATATTTATTACAAAAATTTTCCGAGAAAATATCGCGGAAAGAATTTTCCGAAAAATAGACCCTCGGGAAAAAAATCATAATTTCCGAAGCGTACGACCTGGACATTTATTGTTCAGATGATTCGATAGATAAAGGATCCAAATATGACGTAAAAAATCAGCAACACCCTACTCCGATTTTTTTGGATGGTGGAAAGTTCGAAAATTGACCTATTTTCGTCAATTTTATCACTCTAAGTGGAAATTCTCCCAAAGTACGCCACTTAGGGAAAAAATAATTGCATATTCGTGATCAGCGTCCCAGATTTAATTAGACACGAGCTCCGTATCGATATACCATGAAAAAAATTTTTTGGGTCGAAATATTTTTGACCCGGAATCGGAGGAAAATTCTTCTATCCCGTCCCAAATCTATGATTTTCACATCTCAATAACCAAATTTTCCCCGATTATTGGTCGGTGGACGACGTTTAGATTTATGTATCTATTTTTTCTGTATCTCTATCCGTTCGGAAAATATTAGGTAATGAGCGAATCCGTCAAACGCCAAAAAGTTTTCTCTAGTATCCAACACATACAAAAATCTACAATTTTCCGATTAGGTCGACGCGGCATTGGTTATTCACTAAATCGGGCACGCAGATCACGAATCTGTAATTAGATTTTCCGTATCTCGATTAGTTTCGGAGCAATGACGAAAAAAGGCGCAATTTCTGGCTCTACCTCCGGAAAATGGACTAATCAGTCGGATTTTTCGCCATATTACCAAAATTAATCGAGATACGGAAAAACTAATTACAGATTCGGAATCTACGCCCTCGATTTAGTGTATAGCCAAAGCCGTGGCGATCTAATCGGAAAATTCTAGATTTTTGTATGGGTTAGAATCTAGACAAAGGACTCACAGCTCTGGCAATGTGTTAGTTGTTGTATGCATTTTATCAATATTTCACAGGAAATAGGTCATAAATACTTCTACAAGGGTTGAAGTATTACAAGATATTTTACTTGCAATTATCTTTTAAGGAAAATATTAATTTCAAGGGTGAGACCATCCATGCAAAAATAAACCAGTTAACCCAAAACATTTAAGTTTTACAAGCGAGCTGCTTTGTTTAGAAATACAAATGAGCGCT
This sequence comes from Halyzia sedecimguttata, assembly GCA_937662695.2. Lineage (NCBI taxonomy): Eukaryota > Metazoa > Arthropoda > Insecta > Coleoptera > Coccinellidae > Halyzia > Halyzia sedecimguttata. The sequence goes on along the minus strand of OW569413.2, from coordinate 97,019,833 downwards.
TCCCAACATGTGAAGTCATGGGACGCAACAGTGGTGATATCTCGAAAACCAGCGGACTTTTACTGAGGTCATGTTGATGCTATCTGATAGACCTAATGCCAATCTATCTCCAGTGTCACTTTCGCGTGACACCCTGTATATACTACCGCTCTAAAATGCTTATTTCCCGAGATATTCGGTAAGTAAAGCAGTAGTATGTATTATAAAAAATACACTATTTTTTAACGTAGATTCCAGTGGACCAATAAAAAAAATGGGTTCTCATTTGAAAAAAATTAGTTTTGAGGTTTTTGTCATGACTGACTTTGACATTGAAATAGAAGCACCCTGTATGTTCAATTGAATTTTTAATTAAAGAAGGAGAAGCATTGGTGTATCTTCTGATAGAAGTTAGAAAATTAGGAATTTCCATGCAAAAATCTACAAGTTATTAACATTGGAATGAAGCCCTATTTAAGAATTTTTAAAGGGGGTTTGTAACGTTTTATTTTTAACTCAGGCAGGGGTTTGTTTACGTTTGGTTGGCGAGTGTCATTTATGTCGTGTTTGTTGACATCGAATTTGAGGTTGGATCTCAGTGGTACCAATCGACGCTGAATAATAACTGGTGTATTCGAAGAACCGAATAAGTTGGCAATATTGTTGAATTGTGACAGTCTGAAATTTGTGAGGGTCTGCGCCAGTCAGGGACATGAGGTCGTCCATTTTGTCAACATTCAACGGAGGAGCAGTAGGTTAGGCGTATTTTCGGAACTTCGTAAGAATTGGTGATTTCTTCTTAATTGGATATAGTTTCGAAAATCGAATTAGGAGTGAGCGTTACATTGGTTTGATTTGGGAAGATAACAGGTAACTTGCACTCGTCTCGAAAGAGGATATAAAGACCTTTCTGCAAATCTAAGAGTTGACCACGTGAACGATCTTGGCGACTTTGACAGGTATGTGTTAGATGTTCTATTCTCGTCATTTATAGTGGAATCAATTCAGGTCGTAATTATATTTCTATATCCAGAACATCGCTGTGTGCTTGGAGAATTATTTGGTGGAGGCACGACAAGATTTGGTTTCGAAGCAAACGTGTGCAGGACAACCCCGAACATCAGGGTATGTACGAATTCTATAACTGTTGCATAACAACGAATAATTGGTCTGATTAATATTATGATATCCGAAATTATTATGTATTGCGAAAATTCATTTGTTTCTTATCCGAGAGAAGTCACTGATGATTTCTTTTCTGTCATCAGGGTTTTTGTAACATCAGGAGTTTTTGTGGCAGCCCGAATTTTTGGTAACATCAGAAGTTTTTTTGTAACATCAGGAGTTTTTGTGTGCCAGCACGATTTTTATATCAAGAGGAATAGAAGTTTTTGTGGCGAAGAGAGGAATTTTTACGTCAGGAGGAGTAGCATTGAAGAAACATTCGAGTATATACAAGGTGGTCCATAAGTAACGCTGTGAGACAGCCAACGCAGGGTTGCAGATCCCGAGTATATACAAGGTGGTCAGTAAGCAACGCTGTGGGACAGTTAATCGAGGGTTGCAGACTACGAGTACAGAGAGAAAGAGGACCTTATTGCGAGACCATCGACGCAGTACTACGTTCAGGAATAAGGATAATCAGCACGCAAGTTATAGGAAACATATCTCGAAACATATCTTATACCTGCTATATATATAACGTGAACTTATTATCATCAATTATATAAATTGTTATTGTTGTTGTAAAGCGGAAATTGGGGAAAGATTTGTGGTAGTCATATATGATCATAGAGAAGAAACGTGGATGCGCCTGAGCTCAAGCGACGCGTATTTGAATCAAATAATAATATTATCTACGTACAATTTCCGCCACCCTTATTCAGGGTTTCACACTTCACAGTAGTTTTACTTTATTGAAGCTAAAGACCTGGGTTGTAAGCTACTGGAATAAATTGTTTGTTTTTAGCGTGCATATTCTTTTGGTGAATTTAGGAATTATTACTTTACGCTGGGGTATCTGGGAGACTTAAATTTACCTGGCGCCCATTTACTAGGTTCCCTTTTTAGGAATCCACTCCCATCTCCACTGGAGCTGGACCGCGGATCCCTGAGTTCTAGTAGCTCCGATCTTAACCACTGCGACTTGGGAACAGTCGTATGTCGTTATAGGTTTTCAGATTTCACACGAATTTTCTGAGAATAATATATACGTGACACATGAAAACAATGTAGAATTCAATGAGAAATTTGATTATCAATGAAAAAACTGGGTATTACATTTAAAAAACGAAAGTGGGTATCATTTCCGGTGAAACCGGAAGTCGAACGAATCTGAGATTTTTTCCAAGAATTCATTTGTCCTAGCAAAGCAGAACTTCAAGTGTTCATCTCGACTCTCAAATGCGAAAAATCTTAAAAAAACACCTAGAACCCGATTGCAGTGCCTCCTACCGGGACAATTGAATTTCCAATTTATCCAGGGACCTACTCAAACACGTAATTCTAAAAAATACCTAGAACCCGATTGCGGCGGCACCTACCGGGTTCAATTGCGGATACGAACTATCCACTCAAACGTATCTGGATCTGGTTAAGAAAAGTGAGAAAAGGTGAGAAAGACAAGAGGCCGGCTTCGTTCTCATCCCTACTCCGTGCTGTTTACTGGGACGTGACACCGGTATAGTCTGGCAAATGAGTGTTGATTCAGAAAGACGCGGAAAATTAAAAAAAACTAGCACTATGTATAGCAGGAATAAACTGCCTTGATACTTTAATAAAAATAAATATTTTTTTTGTACAAAAATTTTAGCTTTGCCATAAGCTCAGGGAAATTTTAATCGAAAAGGAGTGATAAACATTCACAAAAAATACGGCGACTTGGTTTTAATTAGCTCTTTCTCTGGTATAATTTACCAAGTAATAATTGATCAGTTATCGAGCGGGATGAAAAATGATTAATTACTAAAATGACTATTAAAAAATAGGGGTTGGTGATAGAGGGTGAAAATTTAGGGTTGTATGTATTTTGTAATGCCACATTATAAAAAAAATAAAAACAAAAAATTTCGTCCAAAAATAAAAAAAAATAATTCAAGGGTAAACAACCCTTATCACTTAGGGGTATGAAAAATAGATAGTAGCCGATTATCAGACCTACTGAATACGCATATAAAGTTTGGTAAAAATCGGTTAAGCCATTTCGGAGGAGTACGGTAACTAAGATTGTGACATGGAAATTTTATATATTAGAAGATTAGATGATAAAATTGATTCACTTTCAACACAACTTTCATAAAACAAGATCTACAAGAACCCGAATACACAAAACCGAAATTTGTAGAGAAATATCCTTTCAAATGATGAAAATTGCATTTTCGGTCGAACTATCGGGCAGTGATACAACACGATTTCTATTCCATAAATATTCATACATCAACAAATGTTAATACCGTTAGGAACAAGAATTTGTTTATCCATTGATAATAGAAGCAAACTCGCTCGGCTATAGGTTATTATTAAATCTTACAATAGGTTTGTTTGACCAGTAAACATATCCTACCGCTTTGTGCAGTTTGTGGAGTGTAATGTACCGGGATTTGGTGTTCACGATGGAAAAACAGCTATTTCATGGATATTAAAGCGCTGAATATCAAAACTCCTGATTTTGCTATTACACTTCCGGAACAGTCAAAATAACATTACCGGAACACAATGTGACATGTGGCAAAATCAGTTGGGTTCCCGAATCCGACCATTTGAAATTTCGTTTTCTCCATATGACATAAAATTCACATCCATATGATGTGGGTAGGGTGTTCAAAAGCACAATTCAAAATTATTTCCATATATAAAGGGTGTTCGAAAACAAAGATATAGACCAAAGTTACATCTTTTTGAATGTAACACCCTGTATTTGACCTTAACAATGGAATGGCAAGCTCAAATTATGATGAGTTTCTTCAGATTATACTTTAGTACCATTGACGAGGACATGACGAAAAATTGAAAATATGGAGTTTTTGGCGCTCTTGTTCCTTGGAACAAAGTGCTTATCAATCTGCCCAAATGTCTGTAATTTTCGAATTTTTGGCTGAAAATGGTCTCAAACGATTTGGTTCGACTCACTGATCAAGAATCGGTGGTCGAAATCGATTCTGTCCGGCCGTCCAGCCGTCCGTCCGATAACATGATAACTCTCCAACGATAGGAGTTAGAGGATTGAAATTTGCAGGGTAGGTTAACGGGCGAAATACACGTCAGTGCTTTTAAGAATTGACTTACTTGGTCCGGAAAAGTTCTTATTCATGTGTTAGTTTTAAATGTGCATGTTCAGATGATGCGGTCGCAACATTTTTCCGGATAGGTCCAAATGATAGTATGCCGTGTGAATGGGCTGTTGTGTTGGGTTTTGTATCTTTGGTAGTCCATTGAACTCAAATGAATAATAATAATAATAATAATAATGTTGTTTGGCTGTTAAGTACAATTTCGCTCAGAGCTTCAAACAATATCGACAATTCTTGAGAATTAAAAATACGGTACAAAAAATCAACGAAACAAACATTAAACAAAACCTCGAAGGTAATTTCAGCCCTAGGGCAGAAAAAACCTTGTATGAGGTTCAAACTTAAATGACGTGAAAATCGAGAATATAAAGAAAAATATTTCTTGATGCCAAAAAATCTGATTATGAACATTTACATATTTGATTTCACAATCATTAAAACTACATTGTATTGATGAACCGATTTGCGGTAAGTCATAATTATCCTTGTTGAAATATTCTCAAGGTATTGAATTGTTTTGGGATTTCTTAGTTATATTTTTACCTTCATACATACAATATTGTGGGAAATTTATGGCTTCTCGTAATTGTTTATTTTCGGAAATAAATTTGTTGGAATATTTATTCTGCAGTAATACTGCTGTAAAATAACGATCTAAATGTTGAACTTCGAAGTGATGAGTTAAAAATTTGACTGCGTAGGAAATAGTTTCTGTTTTTCAGTATTTCTGTAATGAGATCATTACAGCACTAAAAACAGTGCTGTAATGAACTCATTCATTGTTTCGAGTTATATTTTACGTTTTGTTGTAGTCAGCACTGACATTCGATCCTATCAGATTTCAACATACGCATCCATATTAACTGATTCATATTATATTCAAATCATTCCCACATTGTTACACCATTTTTTTCAACCTCACGAATCACTAGAGATTCGTGAATTTTTTTTAAATCACCATAACATTACTGATTCACTTTCAGTGTTTTATCTCTTGATGGGAATTGTTGAAAATTATCAATTATCATCCATCATTTTTATTTGATTTTCAATTAAAATACTTCAAAATGTAGACTGAAAAACTCAATGGAAGTTATGTGATTTTAGACATAGAACTTAGGGCAGTTAGCACACATACAATCATTCCCTGCCTTTCTTTCGTAAGATGATTCCAAAAATTACTTATTATTTTTTTTATTGTGAAAATAAGAGACCAAAATTCAACAAAATTCTCCTGGAGAATGGACAATAGAACATGCGTGCAAAGGCTCCTGACTTCACGTCAGTGCTTGAACCAATTTTTTGTTTCGAAATTATTTTAAAATTTTCTAGGGGTACGGTTCTCACAAAATTTAACACACGTCTTTATGTCGATATTCTACAACTAGTTACCAAGCTTCAATTCGATCGAGACTACATTTTTTGAGTTATAGAGGAAATAATATTCCAGATAAGTATAACTCCGAGACAGTTGGACCGATTATGCCCAAAAACGAACTTAACACTCCCATTCGAATGCGTAAAAGACCCTGAATATTGCAAGTTCCTATCTCGTCTCATTGGAGAATTATCGAGGTAACGGTCTCCCATCCAGCTGCTGAACTTACGCAAGGCTGCTCGGATCTCCAACATCATAGATCCGATCATGTTCAAACTTAAAACTTAGCAGTAGAGTTAGGTTCTGAAGGCTCTCGCAAAATTTCATCGATGTCGGACAAATAGTTTCTGAAATATAGAAAATTTTTCATTGATTTTCAATGAGTTTTTAAAAATTTTCTAGTGATACGATCCTCACGAAATTTCGTAAGAATTTTGGCGTTGACATTATACAACTAATAACCGTGTGTGTGAGTTGGATCGGTTTTGTATTTTTTGAGTTATTGAGGAAATAACATCCATATTTCAGATGGATAAAACTACAAAACTATTATGCCTATAAACAAACTCAAATGTCACATTCAGATCCACAACCTGAAAATTTCAAGTCACTACCTCTTTCCATTTTCAAGTTATCGTGATAATATTTTTTAATAATTTTTTAAAAATTTTCTAGTGATACAATTCTCACAAAATTTCACAAACGTCCTTAGGTTTGTATTCTACAATAGCTCACAAGTTTCAATTCGATCGGATTTGTATTGGTTGAAAACAAAATTATTACTCGGAAACCATTATGCACATTAACGAACTTATCCGTCGTATATTGCGTCGCGCCACCTACCATGAAAATTTCAAGTCGCTATCTCTTTCCTTTCTCAATGTATCGTGGCAACGGTCAGTCAGACAGAATCAAATTTGACCTCGAATTCTTCATCAGGGTGTCGAACCCAATCGTTTGAGAACATTTTCGGCAAAAAATTCGAAAAGTACAGACGTTTGGGTAAAATGATAACGCGATATAAACCCAGAACTTACGCGAAAAATGCAAATTTCAGGTAGGTGCATTGAAATAGCTTGATATAATAAGCGAGTAACGATATCAACAATAAATTCTTCTTCGTTTCATTAGTGGAATCAAATGATCGCTGGAGAATCACCGAGCGATTCCAAATTAGGAACTCGTTTGCTCAGGTAACAATTCAATTTTCAATAGCTTTTGTAAATGGATATTCTGTTGTTTATCAACGGAGTCCGCACAGAAAACATGTGACGTGAGGAGCTTTTGCGCCCATGTCTTTTGTCTATTCACGCCTCACACACTCACTCGAAATACAGCATTCCTAGATTTCAATGGATGGGATCTGTATTTTTAGAAATATTGGAAAAATGAAATGTTGCTTGAAGGTTTGTGCGGTTTTTCAGCAGAATCTGATTGATAGTTTCTGAAATATAATATTTAAGAAGAAAAATTAAAATTTTTTTTTAGAAAATTTTTATTTTTTCTTCTAGAGACACGATCCTCACGAAATTTTGCAATAAATTGCGCGTCAGCATTTTACAACTGACTACCACGTTTCAATTCGATCGAACCTGTATTTTTCGAGTTATTGGGAAATAACGATAAAATTTCAGATGGTTATAACTCCGGAAGCCTTTGGTCTATTATGCCCATTAACATACTCAACCGTCGCATTCGGATGCGTAACCTACCCTGAAAATTTAAAGTCACTATATCTTTCCGTTCGAAAGTTATCGTGCTAACGGCCGGAGATTGGGCAACATGATGATTTGTAAATAATAATGAGACATAAAATACAGGGTGAATCCTGATGAAACTGTACATATTTCATACAGAGATAGAAGTCACTCAACCGGTTCTCAACTCGTCCAGTTTCGGACTGTTCGGAATAGGGATTCATGCCATACTAAAATAAACCTATTATCGAATATTTTATATATCTGATTTCCTACAAATCTCTACCGTCATATAGCGCCCGTAATTTTACGGTGATTGACGTTACAAAAAATGGTTCTATCGAGTGCAGCGGTAGTGGTTACCAAGAGAGCGTTAATACTGACCATCACGTAATATGGCGTCGCCATAACATTATTAATGTGCTGCAAAAATCTGCTATGAACACTAAAAGCAATATGCGCCTTATTCTGTTCGACTTTTAAATAATTCGGATTCACAATCTCTTTGCAAAGTTTCCTCAGATACTTCAACCTCTGAGCAAATATGAATTGCGGGATCAAGATTGTCCATCTTCAACGAATTAAAACTACTGATTTTGTTGGACTGACGCAGCCTAAAATCACAGCTACTTTACAACTTCTATCACCGTACTGTTGCCGTCGCTGTATTCTTATCACCGTCATATTGCGTCTGCTTTATGACGTTACCGCTTTGTAGAACGGCATATAACATCTCTATTTTTTTTATCAGAAATTTGAACGCAAATGTATATGATATGTATGTCATCTTCCAAAAATCATCCCAATGGAGGGGTGCCATATCATGAGGTATCAAAAATCTCGTATTGTCACGGATTATATTTCATTATTATTATAAGGTATATTTTTAGGCTTTCAAAATTAATTACTCTCAATCTTCTACTTATTTTCGAAGGGTTATTACATGCATATAATTTAACATACACATTGTAATTCAAAATGGCATCAGGAGAAATTCAGTTTCTCCTGAGGAAGTAGTAGGTAGGATAGTACGAGACATGAATAAATGGAATTATTGATGAATAATATGCAGTCTGAAATTTTTATCATTCAGGACTTGTCTCTCTAAGTCTCTATTGTTTTCTCTTCATCGACAAAACTTTCTGATGATACACATTCAATCTTTTACTCAATAGATTTGAAATCAATCACGAAATTTTCAAAATTTGTGTTTGTATATCGATCGTAATGATTGCGCCGTTGGTCGCATTCAGCGGACGAAGCGCTCAGCCACTTTACGCTACCGCTACCTAGCACAAATAAAATTTGCTCCATAAATAGCCTCCGCTCCACAACGTGTTGAGTTCGTAGGGAATGTGCCACCGAACGTTTTGGTTACGGTTGCGCAACTGTTCGTCCGCTGAATGCGACCATTGTTTTCATAACTGGGAATTCTTGGAGGGTGAATGCTGGGTTTCATATCTTCCAACGTAGATGGCGTTTGCGATTTTCACATCGTTTATAACGCACCTACGTAAAGGCAGATAACGATCCTAGTTTAATTGGACGTCTGAGCTACAAGTTCAAGGTTTCTGACGATAGACGAATAATAATTAGTCCTAAACACGTGTCGAGCCTTGCTCTCGACATTTCCATGATACGTTCAGTAGGTATTTCGAGTTGTGAAAACTATTTACCCAGTCCCAGTGTAAGTACTCAGGCCAGCCGTTATAGCTGTTTCATCGCCCGCGTGCAATACCGATTATGCCACCCTACGACTACTTATTCTGAGTTTTGTCAAAACAAGCCCTGTGGACAGGAGCTTTGGCGCTCTTGTTCAAACTTTGACAAATCATATCTTTGGTCAACAAGTCAAGTCAAGAGCGTTCCTGCTAATCGGGTCCTTCATGAATGGCTTCGTATAATAAATATACTTATGCATATATTTCACAAATCAAATAGACCCCAGGGGGTTCATTGATCTGCCGAGAAAGCAAGAGCAGACGCGTTTCTGGCTTCTTGGCCTTCATCAGTACCCTGTAGCTTTCCCAACAAATTCAACTAAACTGACCCGGGTTAAGCCTCTCAGAGCCGGCTTGGTCGATCATTATAATCGCCCACGCCACCTATGAGACGAAACACGGAAATCAGCCTCTCTCCACCAGTGAATATTTGAAGCGTGAAATCATATGCCACCATTCCCTCGATATTTAATCCAGAACGAGGCCCGCAGAGCTCAGACAGTATCTTCTCAATGGCCATGAACGCTGTTTAGCGTTTTCAAAATTTTTCAAAATATCAATTATTAATCGTAATTCTATGATTTCATCAATCATGGATTGATGTCAGATTGACGGGAAACTGATTGTATACGCGTAGACTGGTGGACTGATGATCCGGATTGATGGCAAGATTGATGTCTGATTGATGTCAGATTGATACCAGATTGACCGTGTGACCTCCGTCTAATTATAATTTGCTTATGTATGTAAATCTAACATATGAAGTGAGTCATGGACCTACTTTTAGAATTTAATTTTTTTATGTTGCAGTTCTATCATAAGAATCGATGGATATCATTCCCAACTCTGAGAAACCAATAGGTACTTTTGAAGATATGATTTGCCAAAGTTTGAATAATTACTGGCTATAATAGTTTGACAAGATCTCCAAAGCCCCCTGTCCACAGAGCTTTTTCATTTTATTTTAATGAAAAATATAACTGAATTAAATGTCATAGATTTACCACGACAGCAGGTCGAAAGCATTCTCTTAGGAATTTTCGACTAACTAGAGACAAGCTTTGGCTATAAGTTTTTGCACTTTTGGAAAATGGCATTGATAAAATTACTTTTCACTTGTTGTTGACTCTTGCTCGACCATGTCCAGAATTTCGTCCATTACGGTTATTATGTACTCTTTCTCACATGTTCTGATCGGTATTTCTTCAAACTAACCGTAACCTAAAATTAAGTCTCTCTCAATAGTCAAGACCCACTTTAGAAACATTCTGTATAGAGACGTAAATAATAATTATTCATGCATTTCTGATGGATAATGCCCTACACAGATAATATATTTTTTAAGTAACACAATGAATATTGATGTTATAATATTGACTCATTGTTTACCATTTTCTGACAAGGAAAATTAATTAAGTATTGCGACAAAATTTCATTGCAAATCCCTAATATTCTTCCAGATAATTATATGTAAATATTCAAATGTTCTCTCTCAATAGTCAAGACCCACTTCAGAAACATTCTGTATAGAGACGTAAATAATAATTATTCATGCATTTCTGATGGATAATGCCCTACACAGATAATATATTTTTTAAGTAACACAATGAATATTGATGTTATAATATTGACTCATTGTTTACCATTTTCTGATAAGGAAAATTAATTAAGTATTGCGACAAAATTTCATTGCAAATCCCTAATATCCTTCCAGATAATTATATGTAAATATTCAAATGTTCATAATTGAGTTAATTCCGAGATTAATTCCAAGAATACTAGCATCCAACACCAATCTAACCTTAATATGACAAGTGGAATGAAAATATTTGTTTCTAAGTAACCATTTTCTCTAAAATGATAATCACAATAGGATTCACCTTTCGAGAAATTTCATTGACTCTATTTGGTCAGACTGCAAGGAATACAGAGTTGTTTGCAAAGGTATTACTATTATTACGATGTAAAACATAGCCATATCAAGTATAATGGATCGAAATTATAGGATAATATATTCATAGTCATTGAATAGTGTCAGACTAATTTAAATTCAAATTTCCTTGAATAAGATCAACTCGGTGTTTAATATATCATGAAATGATCCACGATGTTAATAAGATTTATGAGCATCAATTGCTAGTATTAAAGATTTTATTTATAATCCTTTCGATATCATCAAATGATGAAAGTTTGTTATTTCTATCTCCGTATTTTCTCTCTAGAATATCTGATACATGAACAAGAATAAAAAATGCGGGAAAGCCCTACGGTTAGGAGCTTTGGCGATCTTGTTAAAACTTTGACAAATCATATCTTCGAAAGTATTGGTTTCTCAGAGTTTTGAATGATATTAATGGATTCTTATGATAGAACTGGATCATAAAAGAAATTAAATTCAAAAAAGTGTCATATAAAAAAACAAGAGTGCCTAAAATAGTTAATCCGAAACCACCAAACCGATTATACCCAATAACGAACTTATCCGAGATATTCAATCCTCAAATCTACTCTAAAAATTATATTACATCAATTGAAACCTAGCCAACATTCCAGTTTAGTTTTCACTGCAAATTTTCTGAAACCAATTTGATTAACTTACCAAAGTATATATTTATATCATCATAATATGGATTATCCAAGGGCATGTTATCATCACCCAAAAATTATAATATCTTATAATCCTCATAATTCTAGGATCTCTGAGGTTATTTCATTGGTCATTTTGCATTCAAGCATAATTTGTTTTCTAGAACAGGAGATATTTTATATCATGAGTAACTAATTTTGAATCGAACCAGAAATTAATATGGCATGTCTCTCATCGGTAGATAAGATGACATGTATGAACACAGATCATGAAATTCATAGATACAAATACGGACGTTAATTTTGGATTACAGCATTCTGTGAAATCATAGAATTACGATTTTTTATTGAAATTTTGAAAAATCATAACTCCGAAAGTATTAGTTTGTTAGAGTTGAAAATGATATCAATGGACTCTTATGATGAAACTGCATCTTAAAATAAATTGAATTTGAAATTTGTAATGAAAAAAAAATTTTTTTTCGGTACTTCGAAACCATCAGGCCAATTCTACCCAATATCGAACTTAACTAATCTTCAAAACCTACTCTGAAAATTTCAACTGCCTTGCTTATTCATTTCGAGAGATATCGTGTTAACGGCGGGGCAGAATCGTCTAATCGTTTAAGACCATTTTCATAAAAAAATTCGAAGTTTCTGCATATGTCTCTTGATAATTCTTTTTGTGCGCTTCCTCTGGTAAACCGCATGCCCAAAATGTGTGTAATTTTCGAATTTTTTGCCAAAAATGGTCTGAAACGCTTAGGACCGACTCACTGAGGAAGAATTCGAAGTAACCCGCAATTTCGTCCGATAGGCCGTTGCAACGGCAACTTTCGAAAGGAAAGAGATGGCGACTTGCAATTTTTAGCGAGGTTGCGCCCTCGAATGGGATGGTTAAGTCATACTTATCTGAAATCTTGTTGTTATTTCCTGAATTACTCAAAAAAATTCGATCGAATTGAATCTTCCTTATTAGTTGTAGAAGGCTCGAACGCACTAGAAAAAAAGAAAAAAAAGAAAAACCTTTCTTCAAAAATTGAATGTTGAAAAAAGACGGCTTGAAGGTTCATGCAGTATTTTGTGAATGTGTGTGAGGCGTGAATAGACAAAAGAACACGACAGTTGCTTTTCAAGAATTTTTCTGATTCTTTTGATTTCATTTCGAATATTTTTTTCGAAATTTATTCTCATTTCATTCGAATTTAAAATGAAACGACGATTAAAGCAATGTGGTGAAATGTAAAAGAATGTCAGTTTTTCCGATCTTCTTATGAAGAAACGAAATTTCTTAAGGAGAATGGTGCTTGAAACACAAGTCACTATTTTTTCTCTCTCATCGTATCAAAATTATTTCCTTTAGCTTTGCTATTTATTAATTTATTATTCTTAATCTGTGGGTAACTCAAAATGAATCGTTTGAGACAATTTTAGGCTAAAAATTCGAAACTTACAGACATTTGGGCAGAATGTTAGGCCACTGATCAGGGCGCGAAAAAACAGCGAGAATTTTTTTTTTCATATGACTCGTTTCAGAAAATATTGTATCCACTTCATTTCTGACAATCGGGGGAGTATTGCCCTGTGTTCCATTCGCCTAGTTAGATCAACTTTATCAAATTGTAAATCCATTATGACGCTTCCCGACTTTATTATTTCACTTCGTTCGAAGTGAAGTTACAATGGTTCACGATTTTCCTAGAAGATATTGCGTTTCCACACTTCCACAACCATTTCCGTCAGTTCGTTGCAAAATCCACCATAATCGGGTCGAGTTAGGAAACCACAATGTTGATAATTCGCAGTAAAATGATGTGTTCTCTCTATTCTCGAAAAATAATGTAGATGCAGCAATTATTGTAATTTTAGTGGAAAATGCATTTCAATTTCCCGTTTATTACAAATGAGAGGGATGGGAGGATGCAATGAGTGGATTTCCGGCGAAAATTAAAACAAAATGCTATCCCCTAATCAAATAATTTATACAGAATGAGTCTTCAAGTTGTACATTAATTTTAACCATAGTTAACCAACACTTTTTTTATTCACCATTTTTCCAGATTCGGCTCAGGTAAAACATTACAAGTGTTTAAAGATTTCACAATGTGGTAATACAATCCTGCACTGCACCGTTCTACATAGAAAACAGTTTCAGATATCTATTGTAGAACAACAAAAAAATGTCTGTATTTTTTTTTGTCGGCCGTTGGCACGAATACTCTCGAACAGAACGACTTAGAGCGTTGAATTTTGCGGGGTGGTTTTGTAGCGTAAAAATCTCCAAAATCCACCAAATGGTTTCGGAGTTAAGGCCGTTTTTAGTAAAAACGTTTTTTATGAATATTTCCGGAACCGATCACTCGATTTATCTGAAATTTGGCATCAAATTGTAGAATCATGACCTTTATATGCTTGCGAAGTTTTGTACTAACCGGACGGCCATAAAGTGGGAAAAAATTTTTTTAAAAATTTTAAAATTTTGTTTTCATTAACTCGAGAAATACTGATCTGATTGAATTGAAACTCAGAACTTATATGCAAAAGACCAAAGTAAACTCTTTCGAAAAATGTCGTGAAGATCACGTGACATGAAAAAATTAAAAAAAAATAACTACTTAATAATGAAAGAAAAAGAGTAAAAAAGCATTGACGTCAATCTGCTTTGGTGCGCGTGCTATAAACATGATTATGATTATACTGACCCTCCCAAGTCTTTCCCAAGGAGATCCCTCAGAATCTTCTAGGAGCTTGTGCGACTAAGGAGAGTCAGTTGTGTTCTTTTTCAACTTTGTTACTCTATCCTTATGGCAGCTTAGATGCAGCACTGTTAATTTTTGAACCGACAGTGAATGGTGTCAACTATCCTTTGGGTAGATCTCCGGCTCGATCATCCACTGAGCTTGAAGTACTCATCATTCAATTCAAATTAGCCAACGTGAACACGCGCGCCAAAGAGTACTGACTTCACGTCAGTGCAGAGTATTAAATTCAATGCAATAACTAGTCAAATAGACAAAAACTTTGGAAAAAATTTGGATTTGAACTAACCTGTAGTTTAATGGATTACTGACAAAATATGACTGGAACGCAAAATTTGAACAATTTCTTTTTATTCACACTATTTACGATGATTTGAATATAAAGGCTATACTGAAAATTATGGAAGAAGCTATTTGATTTTCAGAATGTACGTATCCAATTTATCATTATTGGATTAAAATGAAATTATAGTATTACTTTATGCAATATTAATAATTTAAATGATATTCGACTTTTTATAAGCTATTTTTAAGGATTAAAATCCGCCTAGTTAGCATCATAAGAGGCAAATCAAATTCAATCGATGATTTATTTACTTTTTTTACTGTCAAAATAGTTCGAATTACACTTGACATGAGATTTGACTTATTTTTATTCGATTTTTTCGTTTCACAGCACCCACTCAAATCAACTTCTTCATAAAAATTTCTATATTTCTAAACTTCTTCGGATTGATCAGTGAATTTCTGTTTATTGTATATGAGAATTTTAATTAAATGTAAATATTAACGAATGCATTACTATAGTAGATTTACGGTGAATGCGAATAGCGATTGTCTATCGCTAGTTGTTTTAGTTCAATGATAATCGAAACTAATTGAAACTTTGGGATAATCAACATTTCTTCTGGAGGAAATGGTAATTATGCGAATTAGCATAACTGAAACTAACTGAAAGTTGAATTGTTTCCCCATTCATCAATTCCATCATTATTTCATCAAATCATTTAGTGAAATCAACGGTGAAAATGAGTTATTTCCTTGCATAAAAACAAAGTACAATTATCTGCTAATCAAGCCTACTTGTAAAAAAGAAGAAGTAATTCTGAAATGATGATGAAAGTATTCAGAATGGAAGGTCAGATGGAACAGAAATGGAATATTATAATTTACGTTGTTTTGTCGGCGATAGGGGTCAAATGTTCACAGTTTTTCATGCGTTTACCTTAGAATTACTACTTGTAGTACAGCTTTTGTATTGGAAATATATAATTATGAGTTGTATCTTGCGAAAACAACGAATTACTCGAAAAATACAGACATACGTATCCGATCAAATTTAAACGTATTTTTTAGTTGTAAATTGCCGACGCGCAAATTTGTAGAGAATTTCGTGAGGATGTGATGACAATAAAAAAGGGTTCAAGCCCTGTGGACAGGAGCTTTCTGGCGGTCTAGTTCAAACAGACAAATTATATCTCCGAAAGCATTGGTTTCTCAGAGTTGGGAATTATATCAATGTATTCATATGATAGAACTGCATCATAAAGGAAGTTCAATTCAAATGATAGTTTATTTATCAAGATTAAATGAGCAATCATGAGAATGAGAACTGCACCATGGAAGAAATCAAATTAAATCTGGCCAATTTTGCCCAATAACGAACTTAACTGAGATATTCATCTCCCTAACCTACTCTGAAAATTTCAACTACCTAGCTCATTCCGTTCGAGAGTTATATCTATGTCTATGGATGAAAAGCAGTCTCACTACTCTCAGATCTCTTCATGTTCCGTTCCGAAATGTAAGACTTTTCTGAGAAAAACTAATTTCGGAGCAAACAACTGAGATTTTTCTCACTTCGCTCACAATTCTTCGATTGATTAGATAATGACATGTCTCAGGAAAATAATTTGACATTATGACAATTCATACATATAATAATTATATCATTGTGTGACAACGTTGAAATACGATTTATTATTGAAATTTTGAAAAATCATATCTCCGAAAGTATTAGCTTGTTAGAGTTAAAAATGATATCATTGGATTCTTATGGTAAAACTGCTTATTGAAAAAAATTTAATTTTGAATTTGTTTTGTAAAAAAAAATTTTTTTTTGTTACTCCGAAACCATCTGTCCGATTTTGCCCAGTAACGAACTTAGCCAGATATTTATCTCCCAAACCTACTCTAAAAATTTGAACTGTCTAGCTCATTCCGTTCGAGAGTTATCGTGCCTACGGCCGGCCGGCCGGCCGGACCGGCCGGACAGAATGATTTTCGACCACGGATTCTTGATCAGTGAGTCGAACCAAATCGTTTAAGACCATTTTCATCGAAAAATTCGAAAATTACAGACATTTGGGCAAATTGATAAGCACTCAGTTCGGAGGAACTAGAGCGCCAAAAAGGGGGAAAGCCCTGTGGTAGGAGTTTTGGCGCTCTTGTTCAATTTTTGACAAACTATATCTCCGAAATTCAAATGATAGTTTATTTATCAAGATTAAATGAGCAACCTGCAATGATTTAACCTCGTGGAATGGGTTGTTGCAACTTACACTCGGTGCAAAGTTTTCACAACTCGAAATACCTAATGAAAGTATCATCGAAATGTCAAGAGCAAGGCTGGAGACAACCATAGCAGATTGTCCATTTTTTCCTGATATTTGTATAACTATAGGCTGACTAACAAATTATTTTAATAGTTCAAAATATATAAATAAACACAATCCTCTTTTAATAATTAAATAGTTCATACCACTAACATAGTCATTCTGTATTATGAACCTTAACTCAAGAAAGAATATTTGATACACAAATGTAGACCAATATTTCAGCATTTTTTTGCTAGCAATTATTGAAAATACTGTACATAGGAACATGTCTCACTGCTTAAGGAAGTAAAAGGTATCTAATATTAATCTCGGTGGTCAACGAACAGTAATTTTTTGACGATTTCATTATATTGTTCTTTCCTATTGCCTTCATAAACTACATCATTAAAATGATCCAATTCTAAATCTTCTGAAACATCATCCCCAATATTTGCACATAAATTATTCAATATGTAACAAGTCAATATCATTTTTGGTATCAAAAGTCTTGTATATATTCAAGATGCGGAACCTTGTTTTCCAACACAAAATATTTTCAAAGTAGGAATTATATAAACAAATAAGATGACATGAATGAATAGTGAACACAGATAGAATTCGCATTCTATGGAAACATAGAAGTACGATGTATTATTGAAATGTTGAAAAATCATATCTCCGCAGGTATTAGCTTGTTAGAGTTAAAAATGACATCAATGGATTCTCATGATAGAACTGCAAAAAATAATAATTTGAACTTTGTTATGTAAAAAAAAAATTTTTTGTTAGCCAAATAACGAACTTAACCGAGATATTGATCTTCCAAACCTACTCTGAAAATTTCAACTGTGTAGCTCATACCGTTCGAGAGTTATCGTGCCTACGGCCGGCCGGCCGGACAGAATTGATTTCGACCATGGATCCTTGATCGGGGAGTCAAACCAAATCGTTTGAGTCCATTTTCATCCAAAAATTAAAAAATTATGGACATTTGGGCAAATTGATAAGTACTGTGTTCCGAGGAACAAGAGCGCTTTTATGTTCAAGCAGTGTTTCGTGGTAATGTGAGGCGTGAATAAACAATAGAGAATGCGCTCAAAAGCTCCAGACTTTACGCTAGTGCTTTTTAAGAATTTTTTTATTAGGTTCTTCTCATTACGTGTATGCGAATTTATTTATATTCGCATCTTCATCTGATATCATCTAACCTCGATCGAGAAACGTGAGATTGACCTGGTTTATCCTAAAGCAAGTTAAGATGAAACTAATTCAGTACTCGAATTTAATGCCATTCAGTGACCGATTTACAAGTATTACGTTTTTGTAATGAAGAGTACCTTCCATTGATCCCAAGAACGGGTAAATTCGTTGTATGTTATTATTATTATTATTATTATACTGATCCTCCTGGGTCTTCCACAAGGAGACCCCTCATAAGCTCTAAGAGCTTGCTCTGAGTTAGGAGAACCAGTTGTGTTCTGTGTAGGCTTTGTCGTAGTATTCACATAATCGGCAAAAATACTTATTGCGCGCATGTTCTAGGGAACAGGGTGCTATTAATCTGCCCAAATGTCTGTAATTTTCAATTTTTTCGGACGAGAATGGATTAGCTTTGGCTCACTGATTAATCATTCGAGGTTAAATACGATTCTGTCCTGCCGGCCGCTTTTCCACGATATTGTTGTAGGGGTTAACGTTGCACTGCGACCTTAAGGTCTATTGGACACTCCCATCACAGCTGTCGATGACTTCACCATCTACAGCTCGTCTTCCGGTTCCAGAGTTCTGATGAAATCCAGTATCTGGGAAGGCTTCAAGGAAGCTACGTTTTCGCTCCTACAGATTTCTTGTCCAAAGCATTCCTTGCGTTGGTTTGAGATGGCGAGGCATTCCGAAATCAGGTGATCAGGAGTTTCATCCTCCTCCCCACAGAATCTGCACTCGTCAGTTTCTGCTAGTCCTAATCTCATCATATGCTTCCTAAGGCCGCAGTGCCCTGTGGCGAAACCAGTGAGGAGGTGCAGCGTGTTTTTACTGAGATCCATACATTTCTTGGATCTGACAGTGTCCAGAGTTCCGGAGGAACTTTTTGGAGGAATACATTCCTGGGAAAGATCTCTGAGTATACCTCTTTCAGTTTCTCCTTTCATCTGAAATTCACTTTTGTAGGTGTATCTACCTACCCCACAGTTGTGTTCCGGGCCAACAAGAGGGGTTCGTTTTCCTTTCTTGACAAGTGTATTGGCTTTCTCATTTCCTTTAATTCCCACGTGGCCAGGAACCCAGACCAAGGAGACCCTGTTGGGGTTGCCTACTTCATTAAATTTTCTTCGGCACTCCCATATTAGCTTAGACTCGATAACATGGAAGCTCAGAGCTTTAATAACAGCTTGACTATTGTATTTCTGCTTGAAAGACGCTCGGATAGGAGCCTAGCGATAGTGAGCATTTGGTGCCTGTCCCATATACTCCAGCGCCAGCTCCTATATTGGTTTTTGAGCCGCCTGTGTACCATTTAATGGCATTTTTTCAAGAACTTGGGTGGGGGGATTCTCTGTCCCAGCATTTCTTCATACCTTGCATCGTAGTAAAGTTTTTTTCGATGCTTACATTCTTTATAATTTCGTCACTAGGAAGATTGGCTCATGAAATGTACCTGGTAAGAGCGGAACAGGCTTTCTGGTTTTTTTTATTATCTGTTCCTTTCCTAGATATTCTGAGAATGGCTTCTTGGACCATTTTGTCTATCACTAGATGAAGGGGAGTGAGATTTGTGATAATCTAAAGTGCCCTGGTAGGACAGGTTCCCGTAGCTCCATTGATTTATGGGTCTCGCAATCATGACGTACATCCATCGCAGTATCTTGGGATTACAGCCCTAAGTCTTACCGGCTATATTTCTGCACGCCATTAAAGTCTTTATAACTTTACCAACAGTGATTTCAAAATGCTTATTCCACAGAAGTTTACTATCTAGTGTTAATCCTAGATATTTAACTTCAGACTTCTATTCTATAATATTTCCGTTCAAAAAGAAGGAACTCACAGCTGGAAGTTTCCCTTCTCCGAGTAAACGGAATGACTGACAAGCACCACTGCTCGATAATTCTAAGGCCCTCCTGTAGTAAGTCACACAAGGTGTCCTCGAATTTACCTCTGACTATTAGGACTGCCATCGGCATTGCCTATACACCTGAAGCCGAGCTCCGTTAGGGAGGAGCTCGTCCATTACTAGGATCCAAAGAAGGGTAGATGTTAATCCCCCTTGAGGTGTTGCACGAGTGGCTTTGATAGAACTGGTCTCATTGTCTACCTGTGTCTCCATATATCCATTTTAAAATGGTTTTATCCACTCCTCGCCTTTCAACTGCTTCTTTAACAGACACATGTGTTGGTTTCAACGATAACTTTCGAACGAAAAGAGATAGTGACTCGCAGTTTTCAGGGTAGGTTACGCATCCGAATGCCGCGGTTAAGTACGTTGATGGGCACAATCAGCCAAATGGTTTTGGAGTAATACTCATATGAAATGTTGTTGTTATTTCCTCAATAACTCAAAATATACCGATCTGATCGAATTCAAACTTGACACTTAGTTGTAGAATGAGAAATTCCGCACAAACTTTCATTTTATTCTTCCAATATTCTCAAAAATACAGATCTGATCGAATTTAAATCTAGTACTTGGTTGAATGAAGACGGCTGGAAGCTTCATACTGTATTTTGGGAGGGTGTGCAAGGCGTGAATATACAAAATAACATGCGCCCAAAATCTCCTGAATTCACGTCAGTGCTGTTTAAGAATTTTATTATGAAGTCTTCGTTCAACGAAACTGCGTAAACAAGTGGACATGTAGTCGATTAAATTAATGATAATATATTTTATAAATGACGCAGGAGATATTCATTAGTAATTAGGTATAGGTACATATTTCCTAATAAAATTAACAAACAGATCCAGCGAGATCATAGTTCGCAATAAATTAGGCACCTAATGGACAAATCGGCCTAATGGTTTCTGAGTAATAATTTTCTCTACAACCAATACTAATCCGATTGAATTGAAACTTGGTGAGTAATGGTAGAATAAAAACCTAAGGACATTTGTGAAATTTTGTGGGAATCGTATCGCTAGAAATTTTTAAAAAAATTATTAAAAAATATTATTTATGTCATGATACCCTAAGAACGGAAAGAGATAGCGACTTGAAATTTTCAGGTTAGGTTGAGAATCTGAATGCGCCATTTGAGTTTGTTCATAGGCATAATCGGCAAAACGGTTTTGGAGTTATACCCATTTGAAATTTTGTTGTTATCTTCTCAATAATTCGAAAAATACATAACCGATCCAATTCAAACATTGTTATTAGTTGTAGAATGGCAACGCAAGAATTCTTGCCGAATTTCGTGAGGATCGTATGACTAGAACATTTTTAAAAAAATCATAGAAAATTATTGAAAAAAATTCTATATATCAGAAACTATTCGTCCGACATCGCTGAAATTTTGCGAGAGCTTTCGGAATCTAACTCACCAAGTTCCAAGTTGGAACATGATCGGATCTATATTGTTGGAGATCCGAGCAGCCTTGTGAGAGTTCAGTAGCTGGATGGGTGACCGTTGCCTCGATAACTCTCGAACGAAAGGAGAGGTTGCACATCTGAATGGGAGAGATAAGTTCGCTGTTGGCCATAATCGGACCAACGGTTTTGGAGTTATACCCATCTGGAATATTATTTCCTCGATAACTCAAAAAATGACTAAAAAATATTATGTATCTCATGATTCCTTGAGAACGGAAAGAAATAGCGACTTGCAGTTTTCAGGGTAGATTGCGCATCTGAATGCGACGTCTAAGTTCATTAACTAGCATAATCGGCCAGATGGTTTTGGAGTTATATCAATCTGAAATTTGGTTGTTATTTCCTCAATAACTCAAAAAATACAAATCCGATCCAACTCAAACATGGATAATAGTTGTAGAATGCCGACGCGAAAATTCTTGCACCAGAAAATTTTAAAAGAATCATTGAAAAAAAAATTGGTTCAAGCACTGACGTGAAGTCAGGAGCTTTTGCGCGTATGTTCTATTGTCCACTCTCCTGCATTGGACACTCTTAATCGAATTTACCATGGTAAATTCGATTAAGAGTGTCCAATACAGGAGAATGGACAAGAGAACATACGCGCAAAAGCTTCTGACTTCACGTCAGTGCTTGAACCATTTTTGCGCGTATGTTCTGGGGAACATCGCGTTATAGTTTTGCCCAAATGTCTGTAACTTTCGAATTTTTTGAAAAAAATGGTCTCAAACGATTAAGTTCGACTCCCCAATGAAGAATTCGAGGTCAAATTTGATTCTGTCCGGCCGGCCGTCCGGCCGGCCGTTGCCACGATAACTTGAGAACGAAAAGAGCTAGCGACTTGAAATTTTCAGGGTAGGTGGCGCATCCCAATACGACGGACAAGTTCGTTAATGGGCATAATCGGCCCAGTGGTTTCCGAGTAATAATTTTGTTTTCAACCAATATGAATCCGATCAAATTGAAACTTGGTGGGTAGTTGTAGAATATGACCCTAAGCACGTTTGTGAAATTTTGTGCGAATCGTATGGCTAGAAAATTTAAAAAAAATTATTAAAAAATATTTTTGTTGTCACGATAACTTGCGAACGGAATGAGATAGCGGCTTGAAATTTTCAGGTTAGGATGTGCACAAGAACGCGACATTTCAGTTTGTTTATGAGCATAATCGACCAAACGGTTATAGAGTTATAGCAATCTGAAATTTTCTGAAATTTGGTGGTTTTTTGTTCCTCATTAACTCGAAAAATACTGAACCGATGGAATTCAAACATTGTTATTAGTTGTAGAATGGCAACGCGAAAATGTTTGCAAAATTTGGTGAGGATAGCATTTGTAGAAAATTTTTAATAAATCATTAAAAATAAAAATAAAAAATTCTATATATCAGTAACTATTCGTTTGAAATTCATGAAATTTTGCAAGAGCCTTCATAACCTAACTCTACTACCAAGTTACAAGTTTTAATATGATCGGTTAAATATTGTTGGAGATTCGAGCATTCTTGTGCGAGTTCAGTAGTACCGATTTGGTGTAGCGTAAGGCTCCGAAGAAACGATCGCTCGACCCGGACTTTTGCCGTCGAGTCGAAGAAGGCGAATCGATTTGTGTTTTTCCCAAATTTCGTTCTTCTAGGTTGAGCCTAAATAAATATACTAATTCGATACAAGTTTAAGAGGTTTTGAGTCCGACGATTTTCCATTCAAAAAGTCAATCCGAGAAACGTCAGAATTAATTCGAGAGACGGGGTCGGAAATTTTCGAAAGCGAAACTGACGATTTAGGCCTTTTTGGGGCGTGAAACTTGAAGAAAATGATAGATAGCTTTTGCGCGTATGTTCTATTTTCCATTCTTCTGTATTGGACACCCTTAATCGAATTTACCATGGTAAATTATGTTGTCCATTCTCCTGTATTGGACACTTATTTTATATTTAAAACTGTAATTAGATCTTTGAAATACCATTGAATGAAGAAATTCTTGTAAGTTAACAAAATATCTTTATTTGAACAATAAAAATGCATCATTTTATTAAAATGATAGTTAGACTATCCAATTGCTTCTTTTCTTTATAATATTTTAGCTGTAAGTCAGTATAGCTTAGAAATTTTAAAGTAACGTCCTACAATATTAATTTAAATGATATTATAAATAAAAAAAAAAATTGGTTCAAGCACTGACGTGAAGTCAGAAGCTTTTGCGCGTATGTTCTATTGTCCATTCTTCTGTATTGGACACCCTCAATCGAATTTACCATGGTTAATTAAGTTGTCCATTCTCCTGTATTGGACACTTAATTCGAATTTACCATGGTAAATTCGAATTTACCATGGTAAATTCGAATTAAGTGTCCAATACAGGAGAATGGACAACTTAATTAACCATGGTAAATTCGATTGAGGGTGTCCAATACAGAAGAATGGACAATAGAACATACGCGCAAAAGCTTCTGACTTCACGTCAGTGCTTGAACCAATTTTTTTTTATGAAGTCTTCGTTCAACGAAACTGCGTAAACAAGTGAACATGTAGTCGATTAAATTAATGATAATATATTTCATAAATGACGCAGGAGATATTCATTAGTAATTAGGTATAGGTACATATTTCCTAATAAAATGAATAAACATATCCAGCGAGATCATCTTGCGCAATAAATAAGGCATCTAATGCGCCTTCGGCTATGTTTTTTATGGATTAAACCCATATTAACCATCTTCTGCGGATTGAAAATCCTATAAATATTTTTTCCTTTACAGAGCTGTGAACACCACGATTGACGTCATTAGGAAAGTACATTTCGACCATAATGTAACAATCTTCCGAAGATCGATTGCGTAAAAAAGAGTTCTGAAGAGTTCGTCACCTTTGGACCATGTGATGTGATCGCCTAGTGCCGTTTGGACTTGAGGGCCTGGCACTTTACCACCTCGAATCCCGGAAACCTCATTCGGTTGGAACTTCCAGTGAGAAATCGATTCAGTGGCTAGTGACCTCACGGGAGAGTAATCAATTTGTGGCCGTTAATTTTTTATCTCTAGTTTTTCGAAAATTTCGAGTATGTCGCCCGCCGACGAGAACATCGAGGATGAGATCGATGCCGCGCTGTTGGACTCGATGAAAAACAGGAAAAGGGCGCCTTCTTTCGAGGCGTTGAACAGCGAGATGCCATCTAGGGAATACCAAAGGGACAAGGGCAAAAAGATCATTAGGACTTTTTTGAACAAATTGAGACTGAGGAGGAGCGCTAGTGCCACTATTTCGAGACCTGACCCTACTTATAAGGTGGCCTATCTGGGAAACGTAGTAACCGGTTGGGCCAAAGGTGAGTTCATCTCATTTTTATTCTTGTTTTTATAGGTAACTGTCAGAAACGCCTTCAGTCAGCTATTTATACTGACTGATAAAGAAACTGCAACACCCAGAATGAGCTGTTTAAATTTTATTTATTTTTTGGTAAAACATAGATAGTATAGCAAGGAGTAAATGATTGAAATTTGAAGAAAAAAAACGAAGGGTTTACAATTTTTTTTTTAATAAATTTGTTAATAATGTGTTTGTCCACCGCGATTATCTCTACACTCCCCAACACGTCTTGGCATTGATGCAATAAGATGGTCTGTTTCTTCTTGAGGGATACTATCCCAAGCTACCTGCAGTTCATGTATCAGAGCCGCCAAAGTACGAGGGGGCTGGGCTAAATTTCCAAGCCTTCTACCCATGATGTTCCAAAAATGCTCTATGGGCGAAAGATCGGGGGATGTGGGTGGCCATGGCAAAAGATTCACATGGGTCCCTTCAAAAAAGTTCAAACTAAATCTGGCAACACGAGATCGAGCATTATCTTGCTGGAATATTGGATTCTCGAGCCGGTTAAGGTAAGGGAGAATATATGGCTCCACTATTTCTTGAAGGTAACGCAGCGCTGTCATGTTACCTCGTATTAAGTCTAAAGCTGACCTACTTGCATGTGCAATAGCACCCCATACCATAACGCCTACTGTCCGGTGTACATGACGCATAATATAAAACTGAGGTTCACGTCTTTCTCCCCGACGTCGTCTAACCCTTCTTCGGTCATCATGTGCACCATAGGAGAATCTAGATTCATCAGAAAAGATGACCGGATGCCATTCCACATACCAATGTTGACGTTTTCACCACTGTAATCGTTGCCGGCGATGCTCAACCGTCAGAGGTAACACAAGATGGGGTCAATAATGCTGCAGTCCAAAAGACCTTATACGGAGGTAAACCGTTCGGACAGTTACAGGATGGCCTTATTCTCCTAACCACTCATCAGCCAAAGATTGAATTGTCGCACATCGGTCTCTAATAGCCATAAGTCGTAGACGTCAATCTTGAACTTCCTTCGCCGTCCGCCCCTTCGACGTCCGGTGCCTACTCTTCTTCGATTTCGGGCTTTATCAAACCACGCTTGACAACATCTCATAACAGTAGTTGGATAACTGTTCGTACGGTTAGCGATTTCTCGAAATGACAACCCCGCCTACCCTAGACCAATAATTCGACCTCTTTCAAATTCACTTAGCTGGCGATAAATTCCGCGTACACGTGCTCTAGGCATTTTAAAAACAACTGAACATCGACTTTGGATCTCCTCGAACAGCTGGTTTGTTGTAATATTAAAAAAAATTGCAAAAAACAACTTCAATATGTAGGTAACAAGAAATGTTTACATGAAAAATACTTTACGATTTTTTTCTACAAATATTAATCATTTACTCTTTGCTATACTATCTATATTTTGCCAAAAAAAAAATTAAAATTCAAACAGCTCCTCTTCTTCTGGGTGTTGCAGTTTCTTTGTCAGTTAGTAGGTATATTTTATCTGGCATTTCGGATCTGGAAAAATTGCCGTCTGATTTGAATAATGAATCTAGTTCTTGTCCATACGGATTAATCGTCAAGCTTCACCGTTACTTTATACCCACTTTCGTCAGAGACATTGAAGAAAAGAATCCGCATATCAACTCAATCAATGGCCACCATTATGCTAATTAGAAAATTACTCACTGTCTTATGCGTTTGACTCCATAATAGCTGGTTGTGAAACTTTTAATCAAATACAATATTAAGTCTTGGCGAAACTTATACTACAGGGTGTTTGGTAATTCCACGTGATCCTTTAACGGCCAGGGCTTCACAAGAGAGCGAGATTTTTCTCGTCTCGTCTCGTGCTCTTCTCGGAAAAGTGAGACGAGACGAGAGACGAGACGTTCTGAAAAATCTTATAGGCGATACCGAGACCACATACAGGGCAACCCGAGAGTCTCGTTTTTGGTCTCGTCAAATTTTTTTGCACGTATGTTCTGGGGAACATCGCGTTATCATTTTGCCCAAATGTCTGTAACATTCGAATTTTTTTACGAAAATGGTCTCAAACGATTCGGTTCGACTCCCCAATGAAGAAATCAAGGTCAAATTTGATTCTGTCCGGCCGTTGCCACGATAACTTGAGAACGGAAAGAGCTAGCGACTAGCGAAATTTTCAGAGTAGGTGGCTCATCTCAATACGACGGACAAGTTCGTTAATGGGAATAATCGGCCCAATGGTTTCCGAGTAATAATTTTGTTTTGAATCAATATAGATCCGATCGAATTGAAACTTGGTGAATAGTTGTAGAATATAAACTTTAGTACGTTTGTGAAATTTTGTGAGAATCGTATCGCTAGAAAATTATTAAAAAATTATTAAATAATATTTTTGTTGTCACGATAACCTGAGAACGGAAAGAGAAAGTGGCTTGAAGATTTCAGGTTAGGTTGGGCATCTGAATGCGACATTTGAGTTTGTTTATAAGCATAATCGGCCGAACGGTTTTAGAGTTATAGCCATCTGAAATTTGGTTGTTTTTTGTTATTCAGTTACTCGAAAAATACAAAATCGATTGAATTCAAACATGGTTGTTGGTTGTAGAATGCCAACGCGAAAATTCTTGCAAAATTTCGTGAGGATGGTATCTGTAGAAAATTTTCAAAAAATTATTGAAAATTGCAAAAAAAAATTCTATATATCAGTAATCTGAAATTGCTGAAATTTTGCAAGAGCCTTTAGAAGCTAACTCTACTGCCAAGTTTCAAGAATTAACACGATCGGTTAAATATTGTTGGAGATTCCAGCAGCCTTATTGTGTGAGTTCAGTAGATGGGTGACCGTTGCCTCGATAACTTTCGAACGAAAGGAGGTAGGGACTTGCAATTTTCAGAGTAGGTTGCGTATCCGAATGAGAGAATTAAGATCATTTTTAGGCATAATGGGTTTAACGGTTTCCGAGTTATACCCACCTGGAATATTATTTCCTTGATAACTCAAAAAATAAAGATTCGATCGAATTGAAGCTTGGTAACTAGTAGTAGAATATCAACATAAAAAAGTGTTTAAAATTTTGTAAGAACCTTACCCCTAGAATATTCGAAAAAACTGAGGAAAAAAATATTTTGTAAGAACCGCACCACTGTAATATTTTTTAAGAATTTTTTTTTAATTTTCTAGTGATACGACTCTCACAAAATTTCTCAAACGTCAATAGGTTTTCATTCTACAAGTACTCACCAAGTTTCAAAACGCTTATGCGATATTCCCCAGAACAAAAACATTGCAACGTTTTAAAAATTCCAAGGATTTTCCGGGACACGTTAAGTTTGAAAAATTACCAACGATATCCTTCGCTCATTCATTGTATCCAAAGTTATATCAAATTTCCAGACACATACTCGTACTTTTGCTATCGGCCATCATAATGATATCTAACAGGCATCTCTAATCATAACATTTAATTATTGCTAGGTACCCATATACTAATACCTTTCATTAAAGAAAGAATTTCCTGGAACTCGCTTCTAAAACACCACTTCCACGGCAGATAGTGATGCTAATTATATGATCAGATCCATAAAACGAAACAACTAGGAATGAAAAAATTTATGGGACTATTTGGGATGTCAAGTAGCTTTTTTTTATTTTCGAGATTTGCATAAATTGGTGTTTATCTTCAGCATGCTTTCAAGGATTCAGCATCGTCTTGAGTATCGTAATATTTTGAAACCCTGGGATTTCTTTGATATTTAAAAAAAAATCGTATTCTTAGAACTCTACTGGCGATTAATTTCGGTTCACGGGAACCCAAATAAATTACCATTGACGTCACTTAAGATTTGTAATAAAAAAACTCTTTATAATAAAGTTTGTTGAGATTTTGGTTCCAACAATTCGTTTTCTGAATTAATTCGACAAGATTGTGGGTTCAGAGTTCCCACATTTTTGTTCTAAAACTATAAGGTTCGAGGTCGAATGGGATTCTGTCCGGTCGGTCATAGCCACGATAACTTTCGAACGTAAAAATATAGCAACTAGAAATTTTCAGGATAGGTTGCGCAACCAAATGCGACGGACAAGTTCGTTAATGGGCATAATCAGCCAAACGGTTTTCGATTACAAATTTCGTTTTCAAACAATACAGATCCGATCGAATTAGTAGAATTGCGATACAAAAACTTATGCGAAATTTCATGGGGATCAGTAGAAAATTTCCGATCGACTTTCTCTGAGGCGTGAATAGAAAATGGAACATGCGCACAAATGCTCCTGACTTCACGTCACTGCTTTTTGCGCGTATGTTCTGGGGAACATCGCGTTATCATTTTGCCCAAATGTCTGTAATTTTCGAATTTTTTGCCGAGAATGGTCTCAAACGACTAAGTTCAAATAACTGATCAAGAATTGGAGGTCCAATTTGCTTCTGTCCGGCCGGCCAGCCGTTGTCACGATAACTTGAGAACGGAATGAGATACCGACTTTATATTTTCAGGTTAGGTTGTGCATCTGAATGCGACATTTGAGTTTGTTTATAGGCATAATCGGCCAAACGGTGTTGGAGTTATACCCAGCTGAAATTTGGTTGTTATTTCCTCAATAACTCGAAATATTCAAAACCGATCCAATTCAAACAGTTAGAGAGTTGTAGAATGCCAAAATTTCGTGAGGATCGTATCACTAGAAAATTTATAAAAAATCATTGAAAATCATCGAAAAATTTCTATATATCAAAAACCATTCATCCCACATGGCTGAAATTTTGCGAGAGCCTTCAGAACCTAATCTACTACCAAGTTCCAAGTTTGAACACGATTAGATTTATATTGTTGCAGATCCGAGAAGCCTTGTGTGAGTTCAGTAACTGGATGGCTAACCGTTGCCTCGATAACTTTCGAACGAAAGGATATAGGGACTTTCAATTTTCAGGTTAGGTTGCGCATCTGAATGGGAGAGTTGAGTTCGCTGTTGGACTTAATCGATCCAACGGTTTCGGAGTTACACCAACCTGGAATATAATTTCCTCGATAACTCAAAAAATATAGACTTGATCGAATTGAAGCTTGCTAACTAGTTGTAGAATATCGACATGTAGATATATGTGAAATTTTGTGAGGACCGTACCACTAGAAAATTTTAAAATAATTACGAAAAAAAAATTGTTTCAGCTCCTGACTTCACGTCAGAGCTTGAACCAATTTTCAAGAATTGACGTTGACGTTGACGTAATGTATGGAAATTTCAATAGTAAATTATACACATAAGTTAACTTCATCTCAACAAAATAGGTCAATTCTCTGTCCTTTATCTACTTATATAAATTTTCTTAAGTTTCTACAACATTTTTTTTTGACAACTCAAGAAGTACAGACCAAAGAATATTGCTTTATATACAGGGTGTATGGTTTAACGATACATATTCGAAAGGGGGTGGAAGATTAGATCACTCTGAACGTATTCGATCGTATACAGTTAAACACTATACAGGGTCCGAGAATTCCACTCCGACACGGGCAAGGAGGTGATTGGGTACCATTAGGTACCATTAGGTAAAATAAATGATATTTTCAGCAGTAACGTACTGATAATAAATTAAATTCCAAAACTGTGATATTTCACCTTTCATTTGGAGTATCGATGACACTTGGGGCTCAAGCGGTTACAAAGATGTTATCAAAAGAATGTAACGAACACACAACATATTCGATAACGGGGTAGAGCACTACATAGAGATCGGCGTTTTCCAGCTTCCCATTACCATTTTGAAATAAACTCTTGCGAATGTCATTAGGGACCATAGTCTACATATTTACAAGATATTAAGAAATATCCATGATGTTCCAAAAAAGGCTAGTCATCTCACAACTTCCAAATTTTCTATGTGATACCCTCTATACTTTGTCATTTTTTAATTTTTTCTGATATTTCATTTAATGATTGGATTGTTAGCATAAAACGTATGCATTCCGCAAATAAAAAATATTCTGTGTCCATGTCATTTTGTTATTTTTACAAGCCTTAAAAATGCGCCTATTTGCCTAAAAAATAAATAAAAATTGGTTCAAGTCCTGTGGACAGGAGCTTTCTGTCGCTCTTGTTAAAACAGACAAATTATATCTCCGAAAGCTGATCTGTATGTAGTGCTCTACCCCGTTATCGAAAATGTTGTATGTTCGTGACATTCTTTTGATATGGAATCTTATTTATTATTAGTACGTTTCCGTGAAAAAAAATATTTTTTTAAAAAGTACCCCCACCCTCTACCATTTGTTTTATTGGGGATTACAAAAACTTATTTCACCAGGGTTTCAGTACTCGAGCGACTTACTCAAACCGTCAAATTCCATTGCTCTATCTCAACTAGTCTCTAAAATATTTGCAAAATAAGGAAACTCACTCCATTGGTCATTTTGCATTAAATCATACTTTGTTTTCTAGAACAGTTATCATGAGTAACGAATTTTTAATAGAACTAGAAAAAAAAATGACGTGTCTCTTATCGGTAGACAAGATGACATGAATGAACACACATCATGAAATTCATAATAATCATAGATACAAATATGGAGTTAATTTTCGATTATATTACGATTTATTATTATAATTTTTAAAAATCATATCTCCGAAAGTATTACCATGTTAAAGAGTTGAAAATGATATCAATGGATTCGTATGATGAAACTGCATCTCAAAACAAATGAATTTGAAATTTGTAATGTAAAAATTTTTTTTTTTTCGTTACTCCGAAACTAATAACAAACCTAATCGAGATATTTATCACCCAAATCTACGCTGAAAATTTAAAATGTCTAGCTCATTACGGTCGAGAGTTATCGTGTTAATGACCGGACAGAATCGATTTTGACCATGGATTCTTAATCAGTTAGTCGAACCAGAACGTTTGAGACCATTTTCAGCCAAAAATTCGAAAATTACAGACATTTGGGCAAATTGATAAGCACTCTGTTCCGAGGAACAAGAGTGCCAAAAAGACCATTTAAAAGAGCGAAATTTAGGGGGCTGTAACGCCGGAAAGGGGGCCTTCTGACAAAAATAAAAAATCGGGCTCTCCTAACTTCGTCTCGAGAATCTATGACCAAATTTTGTTGCATTAATTTCGGAACATCCTGCACAGGAATCGTATTCTTGACAAAGAACTGTGAAAACACTGCAAATTTCACACGGGAGATCTTTTATCTCTTCTAAAAAAATAATTTTTTCAAGAATTAATTATACAGGGTGTCCCAAGTTCGAGTGCCTATTAGACGTTTCTGGTGAACTGGACATATTTGAAATCTGAAAATTGGAATTATGATATTGCTTGAAATTCTCTACAGAGCTAAAATATTTTCGAAGCCTCATCACTTCCGGTTATACAGGGAGTGAAAATAAATTTGATGAAAAACATTTTTTTTTCAAGTTTTGCATTCCTGGTATGATCAAGTATTTAATGCTGAATACATTTCTGTTAAAACCATTGTAATCATTCGAATAGTTTTCAAAATATCGGAAAAAAAACCGATTCATTATTCTTGTTTTAAACATCCTGAGCGTGAACCGTTTTTAGAACATCGAAGAGGAAGAATGTGGAAAGGTAAATTTCAGAAATATCATCACAGGGTGTTTCAATTTCTGATTTTTTTTTTAATTTAGGACCATAATCATGTTAGAAAACTATCATTATTTTTCACCGCAGAATCCAACGCAATCATAAAAAAATAGGGTTCTAGTTTGAAAAAAAGAAGTTATGGCCAATTTTTGATCACAATTTTCGACACAAAATTTGAAACACCCTGTGATGATATTTCTGAAATTCAAAAGATGCATGACCTTTCCACACCCTTCCTCTTCGATGTTCTAAAAACGGTTTACGCTCAGGATGTTTAAAATAAGAATAATGAACATAATACTGACTAAACATATTTGACTTTTTTTCTGGTTTTTTTTCGATATTTTGAAAACTATTCGAATGTATTCAGCATTGCATACTTGATCATACCAGGAATGCAAAACATGAAAAAAAAATCAAATTTATTTGCACTCCCTGTATAACCGGTGATTGGGCTTCGAAAATATTTTAGCTCTGTATAGAATTTCAAGTAATATCATAATCCCATTTTTCAGATTTCAAATATGTCCAGTTCTCCAGAAACGTCTAATAGGCATTCGAACTTGGGACCCCCTGTATGTATTGGAGGAAATTAACCCTTTTGCCGATTTGTACCTTTTTTTAGAAGGAAAATTAAAATTTGTGTTTACAACGAAGTTATAAATGGTTCACGTGCCTTGAACTATTCACAACGAAGTTCATGGTGCGAATAAATATTCCGTTATTTGCAGCGGAGCTAATTACATCGTGGAATATATCGAAATTGTTATGTTCATTTTTTTTAGATAGTAGTAATCGACATCGAAGAACTGTCAGCTCATCTGAATAATCATTATTTCATTGGAAAATTTATCTCGCAGAATTCGATAGAATGCAGAAATAAAAGCGGTGCTTAGCATATAACGCGATAAATTTGGGCCAAAATCAAGGTTCAAACCTTCAATAGATGAAACTGGCAGAAATTTGAATTGCTTATATTCGAATTAATCTGCTATTAAAGCGATTTAACTACTCTATTTGGCATCGTAACAGTTGCGTAAAATTAATATTTCGAAGGTCCCGTGAAATTAAATCTGGAAAATAAATCAATTAAACTGAGTAACCTTAGCTGGATGCATTTCTCCCATTAACAAATCAAACTAATTTCAATAAATACATACCTGTGTGCCTTCTGACAGAAACGAGAGTTTCATTCAGTATTTTTCTCAGTCGGGAAGGAGGCTGTGTTTTGATATGTTTGCAACTATTTTTGTACACCGTCAAAAAGAATTTATTTTTTGCCTTGGGCATCTACCAAAAACCACCTTTCAGTTTTTTGTGTACTTACATATACAGGGTGTTTGGCAGAACGTTGAACATACGAAAATGGTGGATAGGTGGGGTCATCTGCTTCTCACTCAGCCCTAATTTATTTGGTCCTGGCCCCCTGGATATTTAAAAAAAAAAAATTTTTTGCTTTCTAATTTCACCACTTTCTTAACTTTAAACTCTTATTCCTCGGAACAAAGTGCTTATCAATTTGCCCAAATGTCTGTCATTTTCGAATTTTTGGCTGAAAATGGTCTTGAACGATTTGGTTCGATTCACTGATTAAGGATCCGTGGTCCAAATCGATTCTTTCCGGCCGGCCGTTAACACGATAACTCTCGAACGGAATGAGCTAGTTAAAATTTTCAGAGTAGGTTTGAGGGATAAATATCTCGGTTAAGTTCGTTATTGGGCAAAATGGTATTAAAAGTTTCGGAGTAACGAAAAAAAATATTTTTCTTATATTACAATTTTTGAATTCAATTTTTTTTTAAGATGCAGTTTCATCATAAGAATCCACTGTTATCATTTTCAACTTTAACAAGCTAATACTTTCGGAGATATGATGTTTCCAAGCTTCAATAATACATCGTCAGTTCTTTGTATTCACAGAATCTAAACACAGAATCTGTCTGTGTTCACTATTCATAAATGTCATCTCTTCTAGCTATTAGAGATTGTCAATTCGTAGTTTGGAAATATTTTCTCTTGGAAAGCAAGTATTTGATTCTTGACTTTGTGAATATATACAAGACTGTTTTAATGTATTTTATGGAGGCAATAGGAAATAAGAACATAATAATGGAATCATCGAAAGAAATTACTGTTCGTTGAACACTGAGGTTAATATTACCTTCTACTTCCTTAAGTAGTGAGACATGTTCCTATATACAGTATTTTCATAATGTTGCTAGCAAAAAAATACTGAAATATGGATCTACATTTGTGTAATCATAGCAGATTGCTCATTTAATGTTGATAAATAAATATAATGACAATTTTTGAAGCATAGTATATTAATCTTTTTTTTAAAAGATAATATTTGAAGCATTTTTTTTAAACGACACTTTTTTTAAATTTAATTTCCTTCATGATCCAGTTCTATCATAGGAATCCACTGATATAATTCTCAACTATGAGGAACCAATACTTTCGGAAATATATTTTGTCTGTTTGAACAACAGCGCCAAAAAGCTCCTGTCCACAGAGCTTGAACCAATTTTTTTTTATTACAAATGGGTAAAACAGGCAATATTTCTGTTTTTTCTTTAATCTTTAATGTTGGCAGATCCTTATAAAATTATTGCTTTATTAAGATGTTAGCTAGAAAAAAAGTTATAAGTCCTCAAACTTACAGAAAGATGTAGAAAATACTTAAATCTCAACTCCAACTTGCATTAAAAATAAAACACAAATTGATTGAGGAGTTCCAATTCTAGCAAAACATCCCTAGTGTGTAACCTTTCTAATGGTATGTTATTTGCTTTTATAAAAAAAAACCTATAAGATTTATTTCATAATTTTATCAAGTAGGAAATTTTCGACGAAACTTTACCTTTACGGAAAGTGAAATATTTTGCGAAATTTATTACTGTAAGTTTGGTAAAAATTGAATGATCTACGGCTTGCCAGTAGCAGTGGTGCAAATTGACATTCATTATTCCCTTGGGATAGTTACACAAATCAGGAAAAAATTATTAATTAAATGAATTATTCAAAATTTCGCAAAACTGTGAAGAAAGCATTGGTATGTCTTCTGATAGAAGCTAGAAAATAAGGAATTTTCATGCAAAAATCTACGAGTTATTAACATTGGAATGAAGCCCTATTTGATAAAATTTAAAGTTCAGATTTCACACGAATTTTTAGAGAATAATATGCAAGTGACACATTAAAACAATGTAGAATTCAGTGGGCAATCTGATTATCAATGAAAAAACTGAGTATTACATCCAAAAAAAAGTTGGTATCATTTCCGGTGAAACTGGAAGTCGAACGAATCTGAATTTTCCAAAAATTCATCTCTCCTAACAAAGCTTAACTATAAAATTTCAAGTGTTTATCTCGAGTCTTTCTTTGAAATATTCTAACGAACGGTCTTCGTGAATCACCCTGTATAGCGAATCGCTGCTGAACAATTTGTAAACTTCTGAAAACAAAGACAATTGAAAGATATATTCGGAAGATTCCACAATTGTTACTTCATACTTGTGATTCAGCTTGTTGCCTCATAAAATTAATACAGTTGAATTATGAAAATCATTAATTCATATTATACAGATAGAAAGTGTGAGATTTTTTCTGTTGGTTGGCTAGCATTGAGGAAGTAACAGTTTATCACTTCAGAAACCCATTGTAAAACTAATTTTTTGGCGCTCTTGTTCTTTGGAACAGAGTGCTGATCAATTTGCCCAAATGTCTGTAATTTTTGAATTTTTGGCTGAAAATGGTCTTAAAGGTTTTGATTAAACCCACTTTGTGTCAACTTATGTTCTTAGATCTTCAACTAACTTCAGATCTTCCTGTAGATTTTCTCTTTTTTACGTTCCCAGTCTGAATAAATCTGTACCTAACAGCTGTGATGTAGGCTTTCAGGCTGGATTCTTGAATCATGAACTTCCATATATTTCGCCAGATATTCATTTGTAAACGCCTCTACAGAATAAAGTCATTCGCCATGTACCGTTACGGTAATAGGACAGCACAATTAATGTGTTTTGTTCTAAATCTTAAGCCATTGAGGATTTCAATGATTTTCATAGTTTTGGAAACAAAGGGTTCACAAATTCTAATATACAGGGTGAGTCTTTGACCACTGCATTAATTTTAACCAAGGATTCCTCTCATCAAATGAAACACTTTTATCATTTAACATTTTTCCAAATTCAGCTCAGGTAAAAAGATACAGGCTGTTGAAATTTTGAAAAAAAAAACAGTTTTTATATTGTAGCTTTGACATCCTTTTTTCGAATAAAATGAATGTTGGCGTAATGTTTCCTATAACTATGATACATATTTTCCAAATATTAGTTATTTTCTACTTCTACTGGTTTTCTAGTTATGGACTCGTGGATTCATAAAACTAAACGAAATTAGCATAAAGAAAGCATATAAAGTTTTTCTTGAGTCATTTCAAGAATATTCCATCGTTTTAGAACATTATATTATTCTTCATCATTTCTCCTTAAACGCACCGTTTTCGAGATATTCTTCATTGAATGTTTTAAATTGGAAAACTTCAGAAATTTCACTACTTTTATGGATCCGTCCCTGAGCGTTGGAATCCCGAATCAAGCTGTAAACCACGTTAGCATGCCTTATTCTCGTCCGCCAACAATGTCATAGATAATTTATATGCGGGAGTGCATTAGCACATTGTGAAATCTTTAAACGCTTGTAACTTTTTACCTGAGCCGAATCTGGAAAAATGGTAAATGAAAAAAGTGTTTCATTTGATGAGAGGAATCTTTGGTTAAAATTAATGCAGTGGTCAAAGACTCACCCTGTATATTGACAAGAAAACAGTAATCGCTGTCAATTTAAAAATTGAATAATCATTAAAGGATATTGTGGGAGATATATTTATTATTATATGGTTTAATTCTGGGTTTTCTCTCCCAAAGTCTGGAAAATATCTTTTAAATAAAAATGTATTATTTTGTGAAGTGCTTCTGCGTTAGAAACGCAAGATATATGTCAGAAGCAATAAATCGAACAAAGTTGCTTAACAAACAATAATGAAACAACATCAACGATGAAACATACACAAAATAATACATTTTTATTCAATAGATATTTTTCAAAGTTTGGGAGAGAAAACCCAAAAAGAAACCATATAATAATTTAAAAATTCCATATATAAATCAAGTGAGGAGCGGCAAACATTAATCCAGAGCCACCTACAATCATCTACGATCATTTATGAAGACCCTCTATTTCAAACCATAATTTCCTTCGTTTTATGAATAAAACACAACAATGTTATCACATTCGGTTGATTTATCGTATATTTCAAAATATACTTCGTATTTACTAACATACTCGTATATCCAAAATTCTAATTCAACATATTTCCAACAACATGTGGTGAAATGAGTACGTTGTGCTTGACATAATTCATTATCCACCAATTTTCGTTTATAGCTAAGGCAAATACAGAAAAATCAAGCGTTCGCGTTAACACACTTCAGTATCTTTGTCTTGGGCATTAATTTGTATTTATTACATCATCATGATTACCTATAATTAATTGAAAAATATTTAAAATATGTAGTTATCTTCTATGAATAGGTAGGTACTCATTGCACAAATATGGATTAAACAACATCAGTTCATTCTCCATAATTCCATTTGTTTGATTGAATAGGTCCAACTGATTCGTAATTTTTGGCGCTCTTGTTCCTCGGAACAGAGTGCTTATCAATTTGCCCAAATGTCTGTAATTTTTGAATTTTTGATGAAAATGGTCTTAAACGATTTGGTTTGACTCACCGATCAAGAATCCAAGGTCGAAATCAATTCGGTCCGGCCGTAGGCACGATAACTCTTGAACGAAAGTAGTTGGAGGACTGAAATTTGCAGGGTATGCTAGGAGCGTGAATATCTCAGACGAGTTCGTCAATGGGCGGAATCCACTAAGTGGTTTCGGAGTTATGGTTTTTTTTAGTCAAAATAATTTTTATGAATATTTCCGGAACCGATTACTCGATTTATCTGAAAAATAGTACCAAATTGTAGAATCATGACCTCTATATGCTTGCGAAGTTTTGTATTGATCGGATTGCCGTAAAGTGTAAAAAAAAATTCAAAAATTTTCAAATTTAGTTTCTCCAGTAACTCTCGAACAGAAAGAGCTAGGCAGTTGAAATATTCAGAGTAAGTTTGGGAGATAAATATATCGGTTAAGTTCGTAATTGGGTAAAATCGGCCTGATGGTGTCGGAGTAACGAAAAAATGAAATGAATGATGAATATGTTCTGAAATTGCACTAATCCTCAATAAAACGTTTTCTAGTGTCGATTGACGTAAGTTCATTTTAAATTTTTGCAATTCATTAATTATCAATTTTCATCCCCCACTTCTTTCTTTGGGGGCGGAGGTGCAGGCAATCCTGCGAAAACACCCAGTGCTTGGGTGGACCTGGAAAATGAACATTTCATAAAGTAACTGCATTTATCGTATACACATCCAATTGCTAAGCAGTTTTGAAAGAAAATATCCCAAAAAGTTTTGGAAAAAGTTGCTTTAAGAAGTATGGTCTTAAATGTTTTGGTTCGACTAACTGATCAAGAAACTGTGGTCAGAATCCATTCTGTCCGGCCGTCCCCCAAAAATTTCAACTGTCTAGCTTATCTACCAAACCTATAGGTTTGGTAGATAAATATCTCGGTTAAGTTCATTATTGGGCAAAATTGGCCTTGTGGTTTCTGAGTAAAATTTTCTTTAACATACAAAATTTCAAATTCAATTTTTTTTTGAGATGCAGTTTCATCCTAAGAATCCATTGATATCAATCTCAACTCCAACATACTAATACTTTCAGAGATACGACTTTTCAAAATTTCAATATTTCAATATTCATAGAATGCTCTAATTATAATTTGCTGATGTATGTAAATCCAACATATGAGGTGAGTCATAGACCTACGTTCTAAATTTAATTTTTTATGATGCAGTTCTATCATAAGAATCCACTGATATCCTTCCCAACTCTGAGAAACCAATACTTTCAGAAATAAGATTTGTCAAAGTTTGAATAAGAGCGCCAAAGCTCCTGTCCACAGAGCTTTCCCACTCTTTTATTGTATTGTATTGAAATGAAATGATGGACAAACAGAATCTCGTGAACTTGCTTTTTCTGTACACCATAAAATTATGATATTTCTACAGTAATGCTTACTAAATCAAAAAACTATTGAAAAAGGGATATAAGACATAAGTATATGTATTACGTATCATACAAAACAGATACAGATACTCGCACTATCAAACGAATCGTTATGAATGATTTAAAAATTTAAATATACAGGATGAATTGAAATTTTCAATTTAACACTAACTTGGCGAAAACGAAATTATACTATTATTATATGCGATAATAATGATATTTGACTTTTTATGAGCTATTTTTGATGATTGCAATCTGCCTAGTTAGCATCTTATGAGGCTAGTCAAATTCAACTCATGATTATTAACTTATTATATAACTGTCAAAACAGCTACTTGTAGAATCGTATTTCTGGAAAATTTTTGAAAAATAATTTAAAATGTATCTCAGGAATTATCCGTCCGATATCGCTGGAATTTACAGCCAAGTTCCAAATTTGAACACGATCCGATCTATATTATTGGAGTAATTGAATCAATACTGGAAACCGAGCAGCGTTGGGTGAGTTCAGTACATGAATGGGTGACTGTTGCCACGGTAACTTTCGAATGGAAAGAGATAGCTGACTTGCAATTTTCAGGGTAGGTTGCACTTCCGAATGCGACAACTAAGTTCGTGAATATCCTATCACCTGAAAACAATTTTTTTTTAACAATTTTTTATTTCAGGAACTACTTTTCAGAATCCACTGAAATTCCGCACGTACCTTCGAGTCACCATTTTATAATCGAGTACCGAATTTCAGCTCGATTGACTTTGTATAAGGCGTGAATAGACAATGGAACATACAAAACCTCCTGACTTTTTTTTTCAAAAGGTTAAACTGGTAAAGTAATCATTAAATGATATTGTGGGAGGTATATTCATTATTAAAATAAAGAAATTATTATTTTGTGATTTGCTCCTGCGTAAGAAATACAAGATATTTGTCAGAAGCAATCAATCGAACATAATTGCCTAACAAACAATAACGAAACAACATCAAGGATGAAACAACTATATCGTAACGTTTCGGACTCTTATTTTAATTAATTAATTCTAATGTTTATGATCAAACTGAACAAAATTGACACATTTTTTGTTTAATGTATTAAGTTAACATTGAGTTCCGGTTCAATAACTTTTGTCTTTAAAGCTTCACTTAATACATTAAATAAAAAATGTGTCAATTTTGTTCAGTTTGATCATAAACATTAGAATTTATAAGGTAATTTGTTTAAATCATTTATTGCGACATAAAAAACTAACAATTTATAAATAAATTCTAGAAATGGACATGACTCGGTACTGACTTTTAATAAATAAATTCTAGAAATGGACATGGTACTGACATTTAAGTGATATATTGTAAGTTTTCTGTAAGTGGCAAGTTATATTATATGAAAATAATGTTGAAATATGTTCATAATTTTCCAATAAGCACAAAAATTTCATAAATTGATTATTAATTAATGACCTATGAGAACAAACAATACAGGACATTGAATATCACAGTTAGAACGGAATCACCCATGTCTCTATTTCTCAAGTTGTTCTTATGTTCCGAATTTCTTACTTCTAGTGGTCTTGATGTTTCTCCTGTGTACGATTTACCACAAATACAAGGAATATTATATACACAGTTTTTTGATTTTTGTTTTTCATTAATGGGTTTTGTCTTTGTTAATAAAGACCTAAGATCGCTTTGTGTTTTGAAGACCGATTCTTCTGATTTTTTCAGAAAGGCCACGAACATAAGGGATCACATTTAATAGATTGGGTTGCTGTTCTTGTTGATTATTCTGCTGTACTTGATTATTTGTTATTTTATTAGAAGCTCTTCAGTGTTTGGGAGAGAAAACCCAGAAAGAAACCATTTAATGGTGAACCTGGTTCTCGGATAAAAGAAGAGAAAAACTGATATTGCTTAATTAATTTCAATGGAACTTATGATACTCCTACAAAGGTCATCGAAATCACGAGAGGAAACAGAAAACTGCCTGCGAGCACGCAATAAATAGTGTGTTTTCCATATGAACGGAAATCGAGTATTCCACAATCAGACCGCGGGATTTCCGCTCAAGGTTTCCGAAATAATTTTTATTTTCATTTTGGAGGAAAGCCAAATAGATTAACCATAATATTTTAGTCTCATCGGATGATGTTTTTTTAATTGGGAAAAAGTAGTTGACAGTTTTTTGTCGAATGCAAGCGGTGGAGCTTACCGAACGAATTGTAAGAATTTTTTTCAGGTTATATTGAGGTATTAACTTTTAATCGAAAAAATATTTGAAACAATTGAGAAATTTTGTAATCAACGAATCATTTCAATAACGAACGTGGTTTATTATTACATTTTCTGAAATGCTGAAAATTTTTAATTTTTCTAATCCACTCGTACTTATTTCCGTTCAGTTAGTGCCTCGCTTCAATTACAGATCAGAAGATTCTTTCTCACATATAATTGATTTTGCTTTCAGCCCCATCCCGAATCGTTTCAACATACAGGGTGATTCACTAAGACCGTTCGTTAAAATATGAAATGAGAAAGACTCGAGATAAAGACTTGAAATTTTATAGTTTAGCTTTGTTAGGATAGATGAATTCTTTGAAAATAATTTCAGATTCGTTCGACTTCCGGTTTCACAGGAAATGATACCAACTTTCGTTTTTTAAGTGTAA
The DNA here is from genome assembly GCA_937662695.2 of Halyzia sedecimguttata. NCBI lineage: Eukaryota > Metazoa > Arthropoda > Insecta > Coleoptera > Coccinellidae > Halyzia > Halyzia sedecimguttata. The sequence continues at coordinate 96,977,443 of OW569413.2, read as the reverse complement.
TACCCAGTGTTTTCATTGATAATCAGAATACCCATTGAATTCTACATTGTTTTGATGTGTCATTTACATATTATTCTCGGAAAATTCGTGTGAAATCTGAGAAAACCCTGTAAATTTTCTCAAATAGGGTTTTCATTCCAATGATAATAACTTGTGGATTTTTGCATGAAAATTCCTAATTTTGTAACTTCGATCAGAAGACACACCAATGCTTCTCTTCCATTAATCAAAAATTCAATTGAACATACAGGGTGTTTCTATTTCAATGTCAAAGTCAGTCATGACAAAAATCTCAAAACTCATTTTTTTCAAATGAGAACCCATTTTAGGTCAGCTGAAATCTACGTTAAAAATTGGTTCAAGCCCTGTGGACAGGAGCATTTTGGCGCTCTTGTTTAAACAGACAAATTATATCTCCGAAAGTATTGGTTTCTCAGAGTTGGGAATTATATCAATGGATATACACTATTTTTTGACGTAGACCCCAACAGACCAATAAAAAAAATTGGTTCTCATTTGATAAAAATGAGTTTTGAGGTTTTTGTCATGACTGACTTTGACATTGACATAGAAACATCCTGTTTGTTCAATTGAATTTTTAATTAACGAAGGAAAAGCATTGGTATGTCTTCTGATAGAAGCTAGAAAATAAAGAATTTTCTTGCAAAAATCTACAAGTTATTAACATTGGAATGAAGCCCTATTTGAGAAAATTTAAAGGCTTTTTTCAGATTGCATACGAATTTTCAGAGAATAATATGTATGTGACACATTAAAACACTGTTGAATTCAATGGGTAATCTGAGCGCAATTTAAAATACTAATCGACCTGTCCAAGCATATTTAGAACATAAAAACTATCTTTGATTTACTGAATTTATTCCATCTTCGAGAATTGAACTGTATGATGAGGAATCTGAAACCAATATCAGACATTAACAAAACTTAAGTACCCTCTAATAGGTATTGAGTTCTCGCGAATCACTTTTCTGAGAAAAAATATCGAATCAAAGTATACCACTAGGCTGTAAAACTTTTGTAGGACTCCCATGTAATTTTGTTTGGAATTCCTAGCGGTGCAGATTGTATTTATTAGGTATTCCGATTATATTTTATGACGCAGATAAGCTATTTATTGTTAATGTTTGAGAACTCTTGTGTTTGATACTGTAAGTAATTGTCTCGGTAATTGTTCAGTCTCTTTGGTATTTGTCAATTTTTTATCCTAAGCTTTGACCTATTTGACTCCTATAAAGAAAAAAAAATCTGGTATATACAGAGTGATCATAATTAATTTCCAAACATCAACTACAAATAATGGTCGAAAATTCTCGTAAATGTTACTTTTAAGGTATGACTCATCATAATTTGAGCTTCCCATTCCATTTTATAGGTCAAATACCGGGTGTTACAATTTAAAAATGTAACTTTGGTCTATATCTTCGTTTTCGAACACCCTGTATATATAAAAATAATTTTAAATTGTGGTTTTCACAAAAAATTATAAAATTATTCTCAAAATACCTTCATTTACTCCATCATAACGAGATCCGCGTCTGTGGTGAGCCACCCGGTATACAAGACTGTTTTGATGCCAAAAATAATATTGACTTGCTGCATATTGAATCATTTATGTGCAAATATTGGGGATGATGTTCCAGAATATTTAGAATTGGATCATTTTAATTATACAGGGTGTCCCAAAAATACCACGCGAAAGTGACACTGGAGATAGATTGGCATTAGGTCTATCAGATAGCATCAACATGACCTCAGTAAAAGTCCGCTGGTTTTCGAGATATCACCACTTTTGTGTATTTTTTAAAAATCTCCAGTTTTCGGTCTTTTATCGCCTAGCATTGCTAGAAATTACTTCAAACTCATGTTTGTTTTTACCTAGGCTATCCTGAATAGTTGCTTTAAACAATGAAGTAATAACTTCACCGACAACTAGAACAAAATCCTTCAAAAAATGTTGTATTTTATGCCGAAGTTAAAACGTTAAAACTTAAGTTTGACTGACTGCTGTGAAAAAAAATTATATCAGACTGAATTGACAAATAATCGCAAAAACTGGTCCATTTCATGCCCTTTTCAAAATGATACAACACTACCAATTTTTTTTAATCAGAACCAGAATTGCTACTTATTAAAAAAAACCAAAACCCTTATCGGCTATCTCGCTCCCACATTCATTGTTTTGTAACATGGAAACCGGTCCGACTTTCACAGACTAGGGGTCTTCGAATAGTCTAGACCAGGGGTCACCAAATGGCGGACCGCGGTCCGGATGCGGATCGCGAACCTTTTTTTTGCGAACCATTATTCCAGAAAACATGTATTCTTGATTAAAAGAATTCAGATAACTTTTCGTTTTATTTACTAATTATAGATATTGGATTTAGATTAACTGCTAGTCAAATTCTTATGCCATCATAATGCTATCAACGACCCGCGACAGATATACAGATTTTGTGAACGGACCTCCAATGAAACTAATTGGTGACCCCTGGGTTAGATACTAGAGAAAACTTTTTGGTGTTTGACGGATTTACTCATTTCCTAATATTTTCCGAACGGATAGAGATACAGAGGAAATAGATACATAAATCTAAACGTCGTCCACCGACCAATCATCGGGGAAATTGGATATCGAGATGTGAAAATCATAGATTTCGGACGGGAAAGAAGAATTTTCCTTCATTCCGGGTCAAAAATATTTCTAAGTGCCGACCCAAAAAATTTTTTTCATGGTATATCGATATGGAGCTCGTGTCTAGTTAAATCGAGGTCGCTGATCACGAATATGCAATTAGTTTTTCCCTAAGTGGCGTACTTTGGGAAAATTTTCACTTAGAGTGAAAAAATGGACGAAAATAGGTCAATTTTGGAAGCTCACATCGCCCAAAAAAAACGGAGTAAGGTGTTGTTGATTTTTGCCCTCATATATGGATCCTTTATCTACTGAATAATCCAAACAGAAAATGTCCAGGCCGTACTATTCGGAAATTATGATTTTTTTCCCAAGGGTCTGTTTTTCGGAAAAGTCATTTCGCGGTATTTCCGCGGAAAATTCTCTAATGAAAAATCCGATCATATATTCGTAATCTACGGTCCCGAATTAGTAAATGACGTAATTTGCATTGAAATCGGAGACCGGTCGAATTTTGGCAATTTTTTAATACATTAGCCTTAAAAAAATCCCATTTTTCGAGAAAAATTTTTTGACGCGAAACTATGAAACGGGTACTTATTCTTATAGATTCGGGGCCGTAGATTCCGAATCTACCATCAGATATTTATTACAAAAATTTTCCGAGGAAATATCGCGGAAGGAATTTTCCGAAAAATAGACCCTCGGGGAAAAAAAATTTTAATTTCCGAAGCGTACGACCTGGACATTTATTGTTCGGATGATTCGATAGATAAAGGATCCAAATATGACGTAAAAAATCAGCAACACCCTACTCCGATTTTTTTGGGCGGTGGAAAGTTCCAAAATTGACCTATTTTCGTCAATTTTTTCACTTTAAGTGAAAATTTTCCCATAGTACGCCACTTAGGGAAAAACTAATTACATATTCGTGATCAGCGACCTCGATTTAATTAGACACGAGCTCCGTATCGATATACCATGAAAAAAATTTAGGCACTTAGAAATATTTTTGACCCGGAATCGAAGGAAAATTCTTCTTTCCCGTCCGAAATCTATGATTTTCACATCTCGATATCCAAATTTTCCCCGATGATTGGTCGGTGGACGACGTTTAGATTTATGTATCTGTATCTCTATCCGTTCGGAAAATATTAGGTAATGAGCGAATCCGTCAAACGCCAAAAAGTTTTCTCTAGTATCCAACACATACAAAAATCTACAATTTTCCGATTAGGTCGACGCGGCTTTGGTTATTCACTAAATCGGGTACGCAGATCACGAATCTGTAATTAGATTTTCCGTATCTCGATTAATTTCGGAGCAATGACGAAGAAAGTCGCAATTTCTGGCTCTACCTCCGGTAAATGGACTAATCAGTCGGATTTTTCGCCATATTACCAAAATGAATCGAGATACGGAAAAACTAATTACAGATTCGGAATCTACGCCCTCGATTTAGAGAATAGCCAAAGCCGTGGAGATCTAATCGAAAAATTCTAGATTTTTGTATGGGTTAGAATCTAGACAAAGGACTCACAGCTCTGGCAATGTGTTAGTTGTTGTATGCATTTTATCAATATTTCACAGGAAATAGGTCATAAATACTTCTACAAGGGTTGAAGTATTACAAGATATTTTACTTGCAATTATCTTTCCGTGGAAAATATTAATTTTAAGGGTGAGACCACCCATGCAAAAATAAACCAGTTAACCCAAAACATTTAAGTTTTACAAGCGAGCTGCTTTGTTTAGAAATACAAATGAGCGCTTCCCAACATGTGAAGTCATGGGACGCAACAGTGGTGATATCTCGAAAACCAGCGGACTTTTACTGAGGTCATGTTGATGCTATCTGATAGACCTAATGCCAATCTATCTCCAGTGTCACTTTCGCGTGGTATTTTTGGGACACCCTGTATAGTTTATGAAGGTGATAGGAAAGAACAATATAATCGAATAATCAAAAGAAATTACTGTTCGTTGACCACCGAGGTTAATATTACCTTTTACTTCCGTAAGTAGTGAGACATGTTCCTATATACAGTATTTTCATAATGTTGCTAGCAAAAAAATGTTGCAACAACCCATCCCACGATTAAATCATTACAGATTACTCATTCAATCTTGATAAATAAACCATCATTTTAATTTAATTTCTTTTATACTGCAGTTCTATTATAAGAATCCATTGATATAATTCCCAACTCTCAGTAACCAATACTTTCGGAGATATGGTTTGTCAAATATTGAACAAGAGCGCCGAAGCTCCTGCCACAGGGCTTTTCCCCTTTTATTTGTAAAATTTGATAGCACAATATACGCCACCACTCCCACAAAGTCATGATTCCATTTGGAATCATTGGGCTATTTTATACATAATATTGACTTTTATCACATATCATTTCAGCTGGTTCTTCATGAAATGTGAAAAAAATCAATATGTATAAAATAGAATAAGGAGTAAAGTAATTGTTCTTTCTGAATCTGAATTACCTATATATCCAGGACTTTATACATTCATGTATAATTCATAGTATCTCCTTGTCAACTACCTCTTATCCTCTACTTTCACTTACTGTTTTATTTGCGTTTTTGCATCCAACTATTATCGATTCAATTTTCAAGGCATTTATGAGAAAGTGAAAAACCGTACTGAATTTCATCAAACATGCTTTAGCATATAAATGGAAGTCAAATTCAAATATCTGCATGCAGATTCTTCGAACCGTGACCTAGTGAACCATTTGAAATCGTTTGTGTCTGTTGGATGTCCTTCAAGTAGACCTAACTTCCGTAGGTTCCATAGCGATAGCTTTTTTTTAAATTTTAATGAATTTTGTAATTGATCGGAATCACAGAATTGCCATGAATATTTATTCTGTATACAAGGTGTACCAGGAATCGATGTCAAGCCGAAAGCGGGTGATATTGCAATTCATATTATTTTAAAATTATAGGCATTTAGAGAAAATCGACAAAATCTATACTTTGTGATGGTTATTCAATTCCCATATCCACAAATCTTTATTTATTGCCAATTTTATTATTGTTATGTCATCCTGAATAATGCGTCTCTAAACTTCATGACTTTTGCCAAATATTAACTTATTTTAACGCCAAGTTCTCGATTTAAACTTGAACTAATAATATACATGATGATATGCATGACAATATTTTTCTGAAATTAGAAATTTCAATGCAAGCTATCAAAGGTCAGTAATAAAATAAGATCAAGTTACGGAATTCACAATAACTATTTAGTTCTTCTGAGGCCCAGTGGTAGGGATTCGTCTTCTAGGCAAGTAGGTACCTGGATCGATTCCCGTAGCCTTAGTTACTGATTTTTTTCATTTTTGTTTCCAATTTGTTTGGAATAATAACTTTGTGGGTTGTGGACTGTTACTGTTACTGCTATACGGAACGTTCTCGATAAAATTTCAATTCATAGCTCCTCGTGGTACAAACGGAACGATTCGACTGATTTGTATCATAGGAATAATTCTCGGAATAAAGTATTGAAAATAAAACCACTGGTATACATTACGTCGCCACAAATAATGCACTGTTTGTTTTCGACCCAACAGTGAATGTATGTATTCGAATGGGTCTTTACGCCACCACAAACACAGCACACTCATAAACGACGAATTTATACGAATATTCGAATACCATGTATTTTCAATAACTTCTTCATACGTAGAGTTGTAGATACGACTCTTGCTCTGAGCAAGTTCTAACCTTGAATTAATTTATATTTTATGAGACTTGTCAAAGTATCATAATAGTAATAATGTTCCATGATAGTCTTATGGGTCTATGCGATATCACTTTGATATTATTAGTTTTTGGCGCTCTTGTCCCTCGGAACAGAGTGCTTATCAATTTGCCCCCAAATGTCTGTAATTTTCGATTTTGTTCGACTCACTGATCAATAATTCGGGGTCGAAATCGATTCTGTCCGGTCCAACTGTCCGTTAACACGATAACTCTCGAACGGAATGAGCCAGACAGCTGAAATTTTAAGAGTTGGCGTGAGAGATAAATACCTCAGTTGAGTTCGTTATTGGGCAAAATTGACCGGATATTTTCGGAGTAACGAAAAAAAAAATTTTTTTATATTAAAAATTTCGAATTTAATTTGTTTTAAGATGCAGTTTCATCATAAGAATCCATTGATATAATTTTAAACCTTAACAAGCTGATGATTTCGGAGATATGATTTTTTTAAATTTCAATAATACATCGTACTTCTGTTTTTACAGAATGCGAGTTCTATCTGTCTGTGTTCTATCTGTGTTCACTGTTCATACATGTAATCCTATCTACCTATGACATGTCAAATGTATTCTAACAAAGTATGATTGAAGGCAAAATGACCAATAATAGGATATTATAATTACCCCTACCCTATATGCCCTTGAATAATCCATATGATGATGGAAATACATATTTTGGTAAATGTATCAAATTGGGTTCAGAATATCTTCAGTGAAATCAAAACTGGAATATTGGTTAAGTTTCATTTGATATAATTTTTAGAGGAGATTTGAGGGATAAATGTCTCGGTTAAATTCGTTATTGGACAAAATCGGTGTAATAGTTTCGGAGTAACGAAAAAAAATATTTTTTTTTACATTACAACTTTTTAATTCAATTTTTTTTTAAGATGCAGTTTCAACATAAGAATCCATTGTCATCATTTTCAACTTTAACCAGCTAATACTTTCGGAGATATGAAGTTTCAAAATTATATAAGTTATATGTATTCACAATTCACAGAATGTGAACACAGAAGCTGTCTGTGTTCACTGTTCATAAACGTCATCTTTTCTAGCTATTAGATATTGTCAATTCGTAGTTGAAAATATTTTCTCTTGGGAAACAAGTATGCAATTCTTGAATTTGTGAATATATACAAGACTGTTTTGAAACCGAAAATAATATTAAATTAACACATATTGAATAATTTATGTATAAATATTGGGGATGATGTTTCAGAAGATTTAGAATGTGATCATTTGAATGATGTAGTTTATGAAGGCAATAGGAACATAATGGAATCATCAAAAGAAATTACTGTTCGTTGACCACTGAGGTTAATATTACCTTTTACTTCCTTAAATAGTGAGACATGTTCCTATATACAGTATTTTCATAATGTTGCTAGCAAAAAAATACTGAAATATGGATCTACATTTGTGTGTCAAACATTTTTTCTTGAGTTAAGGTTCATAATACAGAAAAGAATGTGTTAGTGGTATGAACTATTAAATTTTAAATTATGAAAAGAGGATAGTATTTTATTAATATATTTTGAACTATTAAAATAATTTGTTCGTTATCCTCTACCTAATCAAATATCAGGAATAAATGGACAATCTGCTATGATTGTCTCCAGTCTTGTTCTAGACATTTCGATGATACTTTCCTTAGGTATTTCGAGTTGTGAAAACTATGCACCGAGTGTAAGTTGCAACATCCCATTCCACGAGGTTGAATTATTGCAGATTGCCCATTTAATATTGATAAATAAATTTATTGACAATTTTTGAAGCATTAAAGAATTGTAGATTGCTATTTTTTTAAAGATAATTTTTGAAGCATTTTTTTAAAACGACACTTTTTTAAATTTAATTTCTTTCATGGTGCATTTCTATCATAGGAATGATTTAATTCCCAACTCTGAGAAACCAATACTTTCGGAGATATAATTTGTCTGTTTGAACAAGAGCGCCAAAAAGCTCCTGTCCACAGGGCTTTCCCACTTTTTTAGATCTAATGTACCTATGTAATGGGATTTGTTTGAAGATATTATTCATACTATTTTTAGCATGCTATTTCTAATACAGAGTAACTTTGAGCCCAGAGGATTAACATTATTGAAGTTCGAATCGCTGGCAAAGAGATAAAAGCTTTCCTTCGATATTATTGATCCACAACCTAATTAATCATTATCATAATAGTGTTTCAATTCTCAGATAAAAGAATCAACGACAATATCAAAAGACCTATTAATCATAAAGGGCGTCTCGACAGATTTGTTAATAGAACAGCGGAAAAATTCCACACATTCCAATCACTCTACTCTACTTTTTCTCTTTCGACCCTGATAAAATGAAAGAGCGTTGGGACACCTATAAGCATTTCCTGTAACAGTTCCAACTAATTAACCAGAATAATGCCGTTGTTTATGTAACCCGCGTAATATTGTAATTATTTGCATTGTTTTTAAGTAATGCGCTGAAAAGGTGGTGTGACAGTTTTAGACAAACTGTGAATAGTAATTTACGTAACAAGTCCGGAAAATAGGGTTTATTTGGACGAATAGACAAAATTCTAGGCCGAGCGTAAGCGAGTCCTGGAAGTCTATGAGTCCAAAAAAACCTTTTTCGGGCGTGTTGCGTACAATATTTTTTCGGCAACCGTGTTTTTCTAGACTATTCGAAGGGTTTCGACCGATTCGGTTCGAAATTCAAATTCGATTTGACATTTCTAATCGCTCGTTCTGACCGAAAACGTCGACCGTGAAGGAGCCGCGTTAAAATTCGCCACAGAAATACGTGAAACGTCAGAAGTTCGTCGATTTTCGCCGAAAAGTCACATTTTCCTATCGTTCTTCCGGGAAAACGAAAGAGTGAATCGAAAAAAGGGCTCAGCTACGGACTAATTTCGAATCTCGTCTTCGCGTTCCCGCAAATACCGTCGTTCCGAACGAGGTTTTCATAATGTATTTACAATGACCAAAACGACGTGATTCTTCCCGGCCTAGTCCGGGAAGTACGTACTTCCCGGACTAGGCCGGGAAATGCTTCTTTCTCAAAGAAAAAGCGTCCGGGAAGTGGGCACTTCCCGGATGGTTGCCGAAAAAAAGGATTTGATAGATTGGAATTCATGATTTGTGGCAATTTCACCTCTTGTTTAACGAAATACAATCTAGGAATCTTCTTGTAAATATACAGGGTGTCCCTATGAAAAATATGTATCTCCCCATTACGAGAAAACTATGGAATGTAAAAAGTTTTGCCATACTCCTATCAGCAATTGGTTCAAGCATTGACGTGAAGTCGGGAGCTTTTGTGCGTATGTTCTATTGTCCATTCTTCTGTGTTGGACAAAAAAACATACGAGCAAAAGCTCCTGACTTCACGTCAGTGCTTGAACCAATTTTTTTTCCGTAATTTTTTTAAAAATTTTCTTGGGGTGCTGTTCTTATAAAATTTTAAACACGTCTTTATGTCGATATTCTACAACTAGTTTCTAAGCTTCAATTCGATCAAGTCTATATTTCTTGAGTTATCGAGGAAGTAACATTCCCGGTGGGTATAACTCTGAAACCGTTGGACTGATTATGCCCATAAACGAACTTAACTCTCCCATTCGGATACGCAACATACCCTGAAAATTGCAAGTCCCTATCTCCTTCCGTTCGATAGTTATCGAGGCAATGGTCACCCATGCATCTACTGAACTCACACAAGGCTGCTCGGATCTCTAACAATATAGATCCGATCGTGTTCAAACTTGGAACTTGTAGTAGAGTTAGGTTGTGAAGGCTCTCGCAAAATTTCAGCGATGTCGGACGAATAGTTTCTGATATATAGAATTTTTTTCAATGATTATTTCATAACTTTCTAGTGATACGATCCTCACGAAATTTTGCAAGAATTTTCGCGTTGACATTTTACAACTAATAGCCATGTTTGAATTGGATCGGTTCTGTATTTTTCGAGTTATTGAGGAAATAACAACCAAATTTCAGATGAATATAACTCCAAAACCGTTTTGCCGATTACGCCTATAAACAAACTTAAATGTCGCATTCAGATTCACAAACTAACCTGAAAATTTCAAGTCGCTATCTTTTTCCGTTCTTAGGTTATCGTGACATATATAATATATTTTAATAATTGTTTTAAAATTTTCTAGCGATATTCTCACAAAATTTCACGGACGTCCTTAGGTTTGTATTCTACAACTACTCACCAAGTTTCAATACGATCGAATTAGTATTGGTTGAAAACAAAATTATCACTCGGAAACCAGTATGTCGATTATGCCCGTTAATGAACTTGTCTGTTGTATTGGGATGCGTCACCTACCCTTAAAATTTCAAGTCGCTATCTCTTTCCGTTCTCAAGTTATCGTGCCAACCTGACGGTCGGCCGGACAGAATCAAATTTGACCTGGAATTTTTCATCAGGTAGTCGAACCCAATCGTTTGAGACCATATTCGGCATAAAATTCGAAAATTACAGACATTTGGGCAAAATGATAACGCGATGCTCCCCTGAACATACGCGCAAAAATGATAAAACTGAACGGCTCATTAGATAACTCGAATAAATCTTATACCCTGCTTTCTTACACACTGCCATCATAATAGCCATGAAACTGCAAAAATTAAACAAATTACAGACATATAGACAGAATATTAATTATTAGTCAGTGGAACAAGCGCACAAAAAGCTGATATTTACATTATTTCATCTGAATAAAGATTACTGACTGAAGGAAGAACCGAGACCATGTAGGAGGGTTTATTTTCATTAATAATTTTCCTTTTCTCATGTTGATTCCTTTAATTTTCTTCTAGGGATTCTTTTGAAGTATGCTTCACTTCCCTCATGTGGATTTCATATCGGTCTTTGCAGTTACTTCATCCTTGAAAAGAATGCCCTTTCGTTAGTCTTTCTGAATGGCATTCCATTATAATCATCTGTTTATTGCTTGATAGTTTCTTCTATGATTGGTATATCTTGGTAGTTTCTCATCTGTTTGTTGCTCATGTACCATGGAGATCTTATGATTATTTTCAGTAGATTTTGTAATATCTTCTTTCTTTTGTGGCTTTCCACATTGTGCCATGTACTTCCTGTATATGTGATGCCGGTAATTACCACTGTCTTTATGGATTTCACTTTGTTTTCCAAAAGATAATCTGGTGGGTTTAATAGCGGGAATAGGGATCCGTATATTTGTTGCGCGTATGTTCTGGGGAACATCGCGTTATAGTTTTGCCCAAATGTCTGTAACTTTCGAATTTTTTAACGAAAATGGTCTCAAACGATTTAGTTCGACTCCCCAATGAAGAATTCGAGGTCAAATTAGATTCTGTCCGGCCGGCCGTCCGGCCATCCGTCGGGCCATTGCCACGATAACTTGAGAACGAAAAGAGCTAGCGACTTGAAATTATCAGGGTGGGTGGCGCATCCCAATACGACGGACAAGTTCGTTAATGGGCATAATCGGCCCAGTGGTTTCCGAGTAATAATTTTGTTTTCAACCAATATAAATCCGATCGAATTAAAACTTGATGGGTGACATTTCAGTTCCTTTATGAGCATAATCGGCCAAACGGTTTTAGAGTTATAGCCATCTGAAATTTGGTTGTTTTTTGTTCCTCATTAACTCGAAAAATACTAAAGCGATTGAATTCAAACATGGTAATTAGTTGTAGAATGCCAACGCGAAAACTCTTGCAAAATTTTGTGAGGATGGTATCTGTAAAAAAATTTAAAAAAATCATTGAAAATTGAAAAAAAAATTCTATATATCAGTAACTATTCGTTTGAAATTGCTGAAATGTTGCAGGAGCCTTCATAACCTAACTCTACTGCCAAGTTTCAAGTTTTAACACGATCGGTTGAATATTGTTGGAGATTCGAGCATTCTTGTGTGAGTTCAGTAGATGGGTGACCGTTGCCTCGATAACTTTCGAACTAAAGGAGATAGGGACTTGCAATTTTCAGGGTAGGTTGCGTATCCGAAAGGGAGACTTGAGTTCGTTTTTGGGCATAATCGGTCAAACGGTTTCCGAGTTATACCCACCTGGAATATTATTTCCTTGATAACTCAAAAAATAAATATTCGATCGAATTGAAGCTTGGTAACTAGTAGTAGAAATACATCATAAAGACGTGTTTAAAATTTTGTTGGAACCGTACCCCTAGAAAATTTAAAAAAATGACGAAAAAAAAAATTTTAAGAACCGCACGAAAAAAAATTGGTTCAAGCACTGACATGACAAGTCAGAAGCTTTTGCTCGTATGTTCTATTGTCCATTCTTCTGTATTGGACACCCTTAATCGAATTTACCATGGTAAATTATGTTGTCCATTCTCCTGTATTGGACACTTAATTCGAATTTGCCATGGTAAATTCGAATTAAGAGTGTCCAATACAGGAGAATGGACAACATAATTTACCATGGTAAATTCGATTAAGGGTGTCCAATACAGAAGAATGGACAATAGAGCATACGCGCAAAAGCGTCTGACTTCATGTCAGTGCTTGAACCAATTTTTTTTCGTGATTTCATAGTTGGCATGTAATGACAAATTAGCCAATTAGCATCAGCGTATCAGTTCGTGTATGTTAAATTTTTTTTTCCATTGGGGTATGCGTGATTTTATAAAATTTGAGAAAACCGCTAACTTGAGGTCAGAAGCTTTTGCACACATGTTTCATTGTCTATTATGGCCATATACGAATCCGATCGAGCTAATTATGATGCATAGTTTCCGAAATATAAAATTTGTTGAGCTGAAAAAAATTTAAATTTAACCCTAACAGACAAAATTACTGTAAATAATATTTTATTCACCTCTATTGGACACTGTTAATCTAATTCACCATCGATATATACCGTTTTCTCAGCTTTCATAAGATATGAATACATTTCGTATCATTCCAATGAAATATTTCAATGAGAAAATCGTCTACTATCACAGAATTTGTTCTAATCTAATTTACCATGGTAAATTCGATTAAGAGTGTCCAATACAGGATAATGGACAATAGAACATACGCGCAAAAGCTCCTGACTTCACGTCAGTGCTTGAACCAATTATTTTTTTCGTAATTTGTTAAACATTTTCTAGGGGTACGGTTCTCACGAAATTTTCCCACGTCTTTTTGCGATATTCTACAACTAGTTACAAAGCTTCAATTCGATCGAGTCTATATTTTTGATTATCGAGGAAATAATATTCCAGGTGGGTATAACTCCGAAACCGATGGACCGATTATGCCCAAAAACGAATATAACTCTCCCATTGGGATGTACAACCTGCTCTGAAAATTGCAAGTCCCTTACTCCTTTCGTTCGAAAGTTATCGAGGCAACTATCATCCATCCAGCTATACTTAACTCACACAAGGCTTCTCGGATCTCCAACAATATAGATCCGATCGTGTTCAAACTTGGAACTTGGCAGTAGAGTTAGGTTTTGAAGGCTCTCGCAAAAATTTTGCGTTGTCGGACGAACAGTTCCTGATATATAGAATTTTTTTCACTGATTTTCAATGATTTTTTGAAATTTTTCTAGTGATACGATCCTCACAAAATTTCGCAAGAATTTTCGAGTTATTAAGGAAATAACAACCAATTTTCAGATGGGTATAACTCCAAAACCGTTTCGTCGATTATGCCCATAAACAAACTCAAATGTCCCATCAGATGCACAACCTTACCCGAAAATTTCTAGTCGCTATATATTTCCGTTCCTAGATTGTCTTGACATAATAATATATAATATTTTTTGATAATTTTTTTTTAATTTTTAGTGATACGATTCTCACAAAATTTCACAAACGGTTTGTATTCTACAACTACTCACCAAGTTTTCAATTCGATCGGACTTGTATTGGTTGAAAAAAAAATTATTACTCGGAAACCATTGGACCCATTATGCCCATAAACGAAATTGTCCTTCGTATTGGGAATTGGGATGTGCCATCTACCCTGAAAATGTCAAGTCGCTAAACTCTTTCCGTTTGTCAAGTTATCGTAGCAACGAACGGCCGGACAGAATGAAATTTGACCTCGAATTTTTCATCCAGTTCAGTCCAACCCAATCGTATGAGACCATTTTCGTCAAAAATTCGAAAATTACAGACATTTGAGCAAAATGATAACGCGATGTTCCCCAGAACATACGCGCAAAAATTATTGGATATTTTAATTCGAAATATTCAAAATTGAGGGGAAATTTTTATTTTGCTACTTGAATCGTTAGGTTGTATATTATCATTTGAGAATAGTAGAAACATGAATGAAGTAAATCAAAGTTAGTTCTCTATGAAACTGAACACAGAAATGGTTACAAACCTATACTCACATGTATGCAATATGCATGGCATAGGTGGTATCTCATAGTTTTTCTGCAAAATCAAGTCGACCACATATGTATACAATCAACTTCTGCAGGTATGCGAGAACCAGTTCGCTATAAAATTATGCGTATTATTATAATCCTCGTCATGTTAATTGTTTTGCAATACCTGCATGAAATAAAGATGGTGATAGCTAAAGGAAGTTCATGGTAACTTTCTCTGCATATTTAACCTCTATAAATGTCCTGATTTTCTCCGATTGCCTCTGCGGCCTTTTTGCTCCCGTCGGCTCATATTAAATAGATTCATTCCGTAATGCCCACTTGCACCGTCGACTTTAAGCATGGCTTAGGTTCGACTTAATGTTTAAGAAGTGCTTAGGAGGCAAATCATCTTGCACCGCATTGCGCGCAGCTTAAATACAGCGTAAGTTGTCCTTATTTTAAGTAGTGACCGACCGAAAGTTCGGTTTCGGTTTCGGCCTTAGTTTCGGTTTCGGCCAAAAATGGCCGAAACTTTCGGCCGGGCCGAAACTTGACTGTTCGTGAATTATCCTGGTCGTTTGGCCAGGAGTTAAAAGTAGGTATACATAATTGTCGTACAAGTTATTATAATCTATCTTTGTTAAGACTGAGAATTCATGAGAATTCACTTTAATGATTTTTAATTAGATTACAATACGGTGATTCCAAATAAGACGTGAAACTTGGAGGAGGAGTTAGTATGTCTCATTAGCTGTTGTGTAATCCATATTTATTAATAACCGAAAATCAACAGTTTTTGGAGTTCGGGTGATTTTTAAAAGATTTCTGAACTTAGTTCATATTTCATCAATTTTTTCTACGTTGACCAAATTTGATGATAATTTTGGTTTATTTTCATCAGAGAAGGATATGATATGTACGAAAAAATCGAAACTATGCTGTACAAGAGGTTGAAAAAGAATTAGTATGATTTGAAATGTGGTATATGAATAAATGAAAAATCAATTTCTAATATCAATTTGTCTGCAACTTTCGAATTTCACAATTTTGTATGCCAAAATTATTTTAAAAACTTGCCAAATTCCTTCTTCATTCTATAAAAGATTTCGTTAGATTGCATAACTAGTTTCGATTTTTTATAAGCAACCTTTTGAATGTCCGGCATATAAAATAGTGAATGTGTATCAAAAGACAGCGTGAGTAAATTTCAGGCGGAAAATAACAACTGAAGATATCAGAAAGACGGCATGTCCTTGCCTATATGGAATGGTGGAACATAATTTATGAATACATTTTCCAATGAAATTTCAAGGTCATTTGCAACAAAAAAATATTGAATTCGTTATTTTTCTCTACTTGCTTCTTACATCCCCTTTCAAATCATACTAATTCTTTTTCATCAGAACCAGAACTCAGATATCTCGGAAAGTGTAAAAAATACAGTAGATTTCAGTATGAAATATAAAGTTTCGGTTTCGGTTTCGGCCGAAACTGAGACCCTGGCCGAAAGTTCGGTTTCGGTTTCGGCTGAAAAACCAGTTTCGGTCGGACACTAATTTTAAGCCCTCAAGTTTGATGGCTTACGGAACACTTAACGCTGCCTTATGTATAAGATCTGTATTTCTGTGACCCTGATGCATCCAAAGCAAAGGGTGCGTTTTTATTTTAATCGAAATTTCTAATCGATTTTAATCGTAAATGAATCGGTGTGTATTTGGCGCTCTTGTTCCTCGGAACAGAGTACTTATCAATGTGCCCAAATATCTGTAATTTTCGAATTTTTCGATGAAAATGGTCTTAAACGATTTGGTTCGACTTGAAATTTTCAGATAAATATCTCGGTTGATTTCGTTACTGGGCAAAATCGACCCCTGTGAATTTGTTTTTACATTACAAATTTCAAATTAAATTTTTTTTTGAGATGCACTTTCCTCATCAGAATCCATTGATATCATTCTCAACTCTAACAAACTAATACTTTCGGAGATATGATTTTTCAAATTTTCAATAATTAATCGTAATTTTATGATTTCGTAGAATGCTCTATGACGGAGGTTACACGGTCAATCTGTTTCAGTTTGACATCAATCATGTATTGATGTCAGATTGACGGAAAACTGATTGTATATGCGTAGACTGATGGACTGATTGATGGCAAGATTAATGTCAGATTGATGCCAGGTTGATACCAGATTGACCGTGTAACTTCCACCTAATTATAATTTGCTGATGTATGTAGATCCAACATATGAGGTGAGTCATAGACCTATGTTTTAAATTGAACTTTTCATTATGCAGTTTTATCATAAGAATCCATTGATAACATTCCCAAGTCTGAGAAACCAATACTTTCGGAGATATGATTTGTTGAAGTCCCTGTCCACAGTGCTTACCCAAATTTTATTATAAGTATGTGTTATAAATCTTGTGACTTTGTTTTCCTGCAGAGAATATATCTGAATTATGTCCAACTGAACAATTTATCTGTGCAACTTCCTAATGGCTATTTGACCCATTTTGTTTGAACGTCTTATAATCAGAGAATAATTCAATAAAAGTGAATGATAACCATGGCTAATTCAATTCTAGCAACTGCGTGACTATGTGAATGTAAACAATCTATTTTTAAATCGTTTCAAAAGGAAATAATCTGCAAAAGGAAATGGTCATTATATTTTATATCAGAAAATGCATATCCTCTTATGGAGCATGCTCTAATAGGTCCTATCATTATTGAGTTGAAGTTTTCTGCGATTTCAATACACACATTACATTTCCCAAGATACCCCTTTTATGAGTTATCATATGTGCTTCCGAAGTTGCTGATGCATTGGGGAATATCATAATACTGAGTACATAAAATTGGTTCAAGCCCTGTGGACAGGAGCTTTGGCGTTCTTGTTCAAACTCTGACAATTCATCTCCGAAATAATTGGTTTCTCAGAGTTGGGAATGATATCAATGGATTGGTATAATAGAACTGATTAATAAAAGAAACTAATTTAAAATTAAATTACGAACTTATACGAGATATTCATTCCTCAAATCTACTCTGAAAATTATATTATATCAATGTGAACTTACCCAACTTACCCAACTTGTCCAATAACGAACTTAACCGAGATATTTATTTCCCAAACCTACTCTGAAAATTTCAACTGTATAGCTCATTCCGTTCGAGAGTTATCGTGTTAACGGACGGGCAGAAGGCCGGACAGAATCGATGACCATGGATACTTGATCAGTGAGTCAAACCAAATCGTTTAAGACCATTTTCATCCAAAAATTCCAAAAGACAGACATTTGGGAAAATTGATAAGCACTCTGTTCCGAGCGCCAAAAAATACGATGTGATATTTTTTCGATTTTAGAGATTTTTGAAGGCGTAAGAGAACAAAGATTAAGTGCTATCATAGGTTCCAGATCAAGTTCAAGTTAATATCCATTATCCTCATGAAATTCTGCGGAATAATTACCCATTGTTCAAAATTCGCAGCATTTTTACGATTACATTTCAGAAATTCCACTGAAAAGCTATATAACCAAGATATTTATTGGTTCATATTGAAGTTCATTTATTTTAAACTCCTATGATAAAAAATCTGGAATAATAGGACATTCAGAGTTTTATGTTTGTTATTAGATTTTGTCGTGTTGTTATATAGATTTTGTCGTGTTTCTGCGCACATTTTCTGGGGAACAGCGTGCTATTATTTTGCCCAAATGTCTGTAATTTTCGAATTTTTTGTCGAAAATGGTCACAAACGATTAGGTTCGACTCACTGATGAATAATTCGAGGTTATATCTGATTCTATCCCTCCGGCCGACCGTTGTAAACGATAACTTTCGAACAAACAAATCGAACAAACGGTTTTGGATTTATACCCATCTGAAATTTTGTTGTACTTGTAGAATATTTCTACAATATTTCTTGAATATCGTTTAATTAGAAATTTTTAAAAAATCATTGAAAAAATTCTATATCTCAGACACTATTTGTTTGATATCGCTGAAATTTTGAGAGCCTTCAAAACCTAACTTTACGTCCAAGTTCGTTGTTGGTCATAATCGGTCAAACTGTTTCGGAGTTATACCTATCTTAAATTTAGTTATTAGGTCGTAAATAACTCAAAATATACAAATCCGATCCAATTAAAACTTAACTGGGTAAATACTTGTAGAATGCCGACGCAATAATTTTTACGAAATTTTGTGAACTGCTAGAAATTTTTTCCTTAAAAATTTTATATTTCAGAAACTATTCTTCAGAATCGGCTCAAATTCCGCACAGACCTTCGACCCACCATTTTACAATCGAGTGCAAAATTTCAGCTCGATCGACTTTGTATAAGGCGTGAATAGACAATGTATTATGCGCGCAAAAGCTTTTTTAATTTGCAATTTTTGCGCGTATGTTCTGGGGAACATTACGTTATCGTTTTGCCCAAAAGTCTGGAATTTTCGAATTTTTTGCTGAGAATGGTTTCAAACGACTAGGTCAAACTCACTGATGAAGAATTTGAGGTCAAATTTGATTCTGTCCGGCCGGCCGTTGCCACGATAACTTGAGAACGGAAAGAGATAGCGACTTGAAATTTTCAGGGTAGGTGGCGCATCCCAATACGACGGACAAGTTTGTTAATGGGCATAACCGGCCCAACGGTTTCCGAGTAATAATTTTGTTTTTAACCATTACTGATCCGATCGAATTGAAACTTGGTGAGTAGTTGTAGAATACAAACCTAAGGACGATTGTGAAATTTTTTGAGAATCGTATCGCTAGAAAATTTAAAAAAAATTATTAAAAAATATTATTTATGTCGCCATAATCTGAGAACGGAAAGAGATAGTGACTTGAAATTTTTAGGTTGGGTTGTGTATCTGAATGTGACATTTGAGTTTGTTTAAAGGCATAATTCGCCAAACGGTTTTGGAGTTATACCCATCTGAAATTTGATTGTTATTTCATCAATATCTCGAAAAATTCAAAACTGATCCAATTCAAACATGGTTATTAGTTGTAGAATGCCTACGCAAAAATTCTTGCAAAATTTCGTGAGGATCGTGTCACAAGAAAATTCAAAGAAAAATCATTGAAAAAAATTATACATATCAGAGACTATTCATCCGACATGGCTTTTCCGAGAGCCTTCAGAACCTAACTCTACTACCAAGTTCCAAGTTTGAACACGATCGGATATATATTGTTGTAGATCCGAGAAGCCTTGTGTGAGTTCAGTAGCTGGATGGGAGACAGTTGCCTCGATAACTTTCGAACGAAAGGATTAAGGCTGGTTTTCCTGTCACGCTGACGGTCGGCGCTGACGGTCAGCGCTGATCGGTCAGCTCGGATCCTTTTAGTATCGCGCTGATCACAAAAAGAAATAGAAGGATGCTATTGTCTCTGGCTCACTGAATGTGGAGGCTTGTCGGCGCCAGCTAGTCAGCGGCGCCGACGCGCCGGCGCGTACGTTCGCGTATGTAGATCAGCGCTGACGGCCGTCAGCGCCGCGTGACTCGAAAACGCTACCTATAGCTACATACATATTGACTCATCAGCGCCGACCGTCAGCGTGACAGGAAAACCAGCCTAAGGGACTTGCAATTTTCAGAGCAGGTTGTACATCCCAATGGGAGAGTTATATTCGTTTTTGGGCATAATCAGTAGCTGGATAGGTGACCGTTGCCTCGATAACTCTCGAATGAAAGGAGATAGGGACTTGTAATTTTTAGGGTAACTTGCGCATCTGAATGGGAGAGTTAAGTTCGCTGTTAGCCATAATCGGCAAGACGGTTTCAGAGTTATACCCATCTGGAATATCATTTCCTCAATAACTCAAATAATATAGAGTCGATCGAATTGAAGCTTGCCAACTAGTTGTAGAATATCGACATGAAGATGTGAATAAAATTTTGTGAAGACCGTAAAAATTCCGAAAAAAAAATTGGTTCAAGCACTGACCAATGTGAAGTCAGAAGCGATTTTGTCATTATATTTGTATATTATCATCCCTCAACCTCCATTAAATTTGACACCGGAACTCACAGACAACTTGTTTTATAACCATCGAATAATGAACAATCTGAGCAATATACCATTACCCAATCGTCGACCTACACCTACATATACTTGCGATCTACCATTTCAATAATATTTCTCTCTCTTTTCAGGTGATGGTTGCGTTGAAAAACCTTTAGCAACCTTATGGAGAAATTACACCCATTCTTCTAGACCAGAAGTCAGAATGACCTTAGCAGTAAGTAATGGTGGTCTTAAAGCTACTACCAAAGATCATGGACTCACAGAATACTGGGCACACCGTCTAACCTACTGCTCCGCGCCTGACCAGTTTCCAAGGTTATTCTGCTGGGTTTACCGACATGAAGGAAGAAGATTGCGCCATGAATTACGATGCCATGCCGTCCTATGTTCAACACCTTCTATCGCCAAAAAAATAGAAAGTGAACTGAACCAAGCACTAGCCATAGCGCTGACAGAATTCCGAAAAGACAAAATATCCAGACAAAATGCGAGGTTATCGTTGGCAAATTCGGTTTACGAAAATCCAACGATACCAAGACGAAAAATTTTATTGAGTACAGGTTCGCACAGTTACAGACCACCTCTAGAACGCTCCAAGTCGGCTCCCAAGTTAACAATGATTGAAGAATCGATTTTAGAGGAGGAAGACGAAACGACAGGAGCAAGAATGAACTACATCAAGATCTTGCGACACCATGACAGCACTGGCTTCCTGTTCGACAAACGAAAACACATATTCAGGGACATGGAATCGAAATGCAAATCCTTAATTATAGTACCTGTAACCGAAACCTGTGATGAAGAAACAAGTGATGGCGAAAGCCAACCTAGGGCAATACACCTTCCTCAACCGGACCTAACGGAAAATTTGAATGATCTGATCCAAAATAACGAAGCAAAGACCGACTTGATTCTCGATTCCCTGTTGGAGAATCAAATGAAGAACGATCTATTAGAATCTTGCGAAAGAGCATGGTACAGCGCCCTCGGAGACAAACCTGACCTTATACCTTTAGATAGTGACGAGGGATCACTCTCGAGTGGTTGTGAATCTGCTAGTACTGTCAATTCTGAAATAGATCCAACATTCTTCTCTACCAACGAAGGATCTTCAGTACCAGAAGAAGAGGAGTGCTCAAAACCCGACAAGAGAAGAACGGAATTCGACTTTAAAGTGGGATGTAGTGTCCTAGCGAGAGCAAAAAGTTTCGAGTCTGGAAGTACAGATAGCCTGAAGTGTCGACTCTTCAATAATCATCTATATAGCAATAATATATTGGTGAATGATGAGGTTTCTTTGGTGCCTGTTGGAGAGACGCAATCAGATTTCAGCTCCCTGAAAGTATTTAAGAAGAAAACGATGCCATCAAAACATTCCAGGAGTGTCACAGTCGAACAAAGGGGAGAAGAAGATACAGCTAGTTCTTATAGCGATGAAAGTGGGTATGAAGAAGAAGAACCTGCTAGTCCTGTTGCCAATATCATATCGGTTTAAGTTCAAGGTTTCATCTGGCAATGGCTTTAATGTAGGAATTAGAGCAAGAGTTCAATACTCTTATTGTTATTTTTTCAAATTCATTATTTTCTTTGTTATATTTTCAAAGATTTAGACGATGAATGTTGAGGAAAGAGTGTTATTAGTATCAACCAAATATTAGATTCTTAATATATAAATATTAAAAAATAATATTTGCAATATTTGGGGGAGAAGAAATTTTTTTCTTAATTACGGTTCCTGTATATGTTTGAATTTCGGACTAATGCATATAGATATTCAGTAATTTCATTACCCCAGTAATAATGGTTCGACATTTCCCTTGACTGAATCAGTGGAAAGAATATGTTTGATTATAGAAGTACATTTTACTATGTAAAATAATATTGCATACCTATTAATGAAGATTGTACAAATGTATATATAGTTTCACAGAAATTTAATTCGTATATGATATTATATGCAACTTGGAAAGAATTGTGATCAGGCAATAAACAATTAATTACGAATGGGTAGTTTTTTTCCACTTTGCTACACATTATTTTGCTGACCGTCCTAGGTCTTACCCATGGAGATCCATCACAAGTTCCTAGGAGCTTGTGCGATTTAAGGGAGTCAGTTGTGTTCCACGTAGGCTTTGTTAGTGTATCATTAAGCTAGCTTAGGCACAGCACTGGTAATGTTTGACCCAACAGTGAATATGATGCGGTACGCTTAAACTGACTTGAATGGGCGCAGAATTGCCATGAATTTTCTTTTAAAACCTCACAATATCGGCTCAGCACTTAGACATATGACCGCTAGTCGTTAACCACTCCCAATTTAATCCATAGAAACTTAAAACTTTCCTTCTGCGCATGCGCAGTCTACTCGTGGCTGAAAATCCTCTCGAAATGTCACATCTCCCAGAAAACTCCGATTCTCCGGCTCCAGTGGTTCAGGAGATTGGACAGCTTCAATCCACGCTTGAGCGGACGTTTTCAGAAGGATTATATGGAGGAATAGCATTATCCACCTCAAAACCTCACTCCTCTCGGACGAAAACTCCAGCAGTTAAATTTTTGTCTGCTCATGCTCATCCGCATAACGAAAAATGTCCGAGAGGGTAGCGTGAATTTCAAAATTGGCCCAAGGGCCACGTTATGGACACTCCACTTCGGAAACTATGCCATTTTCTCGAAACTAGCTTGTACACACACATAATTGACATTATGTGGTAATATGGTCTTCGACTCCCCCTTCCCAGTCACTCAAATTTTGAAAAAAAAATTGAATTTCAACCATCGCTTATCCACTTATTCAATCGCCACCTTACACGTTTATATTTAAATTAGTTGCCTGCTGTAATTTTCGAATTTTTGGCTGAAAATGATCTCAAACGTTTTGGTTCGACTCACTGATCAAGAATCCGCGGTCAAAATCCGTGGACACGATAACTCTCGAACGGAATGAGCTAGACAGTTGAAATTTTTAGAGTATGTTTGGGAGATAAATATCTCGGTTGAGTTCGTTATTAGTCAAAATTGGCTGAATGGTTTCGGAGTAACGAAAACTTTTTTTTTCATTGCAAATTTCGAATTCATTTTTTTAAAGTGATTTTTTCAAAATCTCCATACTAAATCGTTACTCTATGATTTTACAGAATGCTGTATCGAGAATGAACGTCCGTATCTATGAATTTCATGCCCTCTCATCTACAGATAAGAGACGTGTCAAACAAAGTTAATCAAATTAGGTTCAGAAGATCTGCAGTAAAAAAAAACTAGTATATTGGCTAAATTTCAATTGCTATAATATAATTTTCATAGCAGATTTGAGGAATGAATATCTCGTATAAGTTCGTTATTGGGTAGAATCGGTCTGGGGGTTTCGGATAAATAATTTTTGGCACTCTTGTTGAATGTAATTTCTTTTATGATGAAGTTCTATCATAACAATGCATTGATATCATTCCCAACTCCGAGAAACCAATACTCAACTGGTCCTCCTTACTCGCTCAAGCTCTTCGAGATCTTATGAGGGGTCTCCTTGGGGAAGACCTAGGAGGATCAGTATAATAATATAAATAAAACATCTTAAGTTCCTCGATACAGTTCCGTTAAAGAATTTTAATGATGCCAATCAAATGCTTCCATTCATTTATTATAATTTATATATTTTATTCGATCCACATAGAAATGCAAATTATATACAAATGTTTCATTCCTTGATCAAAACACACCCATTCTCTGTTTTGCTTAGTTGATGTTTTCTGCGCATTCCAAACCCACCACTTTTTCACATAATTGAGCCTAAGAAAATGTATGCATATTGTAAGTTTCATGTTATGGCAGTACGAAATTGGTTTTCGACAAATTCATTTCCGCCTGTCAACTGATTTGAATGAAACATTATTATTATAGGCAATACTCCATCTTCAATAGTTTGAGGGGATAGCTTTGCACGAAATGATGTTTTGGCTTGACTTCTGTACAGGGCCGCATTAACCATGTTGGGGGGGCCATACACAGTGCAATTTTCGTGGCCCCCTTTTCAACTATCGTTATATTTTTTCAAGTGCGTACACGGGGCTCCTAGGCAGTCGCCTACTCTGCCGAAAGGTTAATCTGGCTCTGACGCCGATAATTGAGCAGGATGTGATAGATGTTATAAGAAATCTAAAAAATTCTAATTCTGTTGGAGTGGATGAAATATTCTGTTCAAAAATGGGTTCCAGCCCTGTGGACAGGAGCTTTCTGGCGCTCTAGTTCATACAGACAAATTACATCTCCGAAAGTGTTGGTTTCTCAGAGTTGGAAATTATATCAATGTATTCTTATGATAGAACTGCATCATAAAGGAAATTCAATTCGAATAATAGTTTATTTATCAAGATTAATTGAGCAATCTGAGAATGAGAACTGCACCATGGAAGAAATCGAATTAAATCTGGCCAATTTTGCCCAATAACGAACTTAACCGAGATATTCATCTCCCCAACCTACTCTGAAAATTTTAACTACCTAGCTCATTCCGTTCAGGAGTTATTGTAGAAAAACTTTGATTAAATTTTGAAATTTTTTTTTTGACACTTTGCGGTAATCTGGTCAATACAAAACTTCACATGCGTATAGAGGTCATGATCCTACAATTTGATGCTAAATTTTAGATAGATCGAGTAATTGGTTTCGGAAATATTCATAAAAAATATTTTTACTAAAATCGGCCATAACTCCGAAACCGCTTGATGGATTTCTCCCATTAACGAGCTCGTCCGAGATATTTGCGCTCCAAACCCACCTTGCAAATTTCAACTCCTTTCGTTCGAGAGTTATCGTGCCTACGGCCGGCCGGCCGGACAGAATCGATTTCGACCTCGGATTCTTGATCAGTGAGTCGAACCAAATCGTTTAAGACCATTTTCATCGAAAAATCCGAAAATTACAGACATTTTGGGCAAATTGATAAGCACTCAGTTCCGAGGAACTAGAGCGCCAACAAGTTTCGTATGACAATTGCCCAAAACAGGTTTAAAGTACCTACAAATAGTAGATTTTTCATAAAACATGTATCAAAGAAGAGTAATAATGAAAAATTACCTTGTAATCGATCAAAAATTTCCTGATCTACGTTCACCAAATTTTCTCCTCTCCCGAACTGCAGAATTATGCTTTCAATATTTACATTCTATTTGCATTCTATGTCTATGGATGAAAAGCAGTCTCACTACTCTCAGATCTCTTATTACTTCATGTTCCGTTCCGAAATGTAAGACTTTTCTGAGAAAAACTAATTTCGGAGCAAACAACTGAGATTTTTCTCACTTCGCTCACATTTCGGAATACACTTTATTCTCATAATTCTTCGATTGATTAGATAATGTCATGTCTCAGGATAATAAGTTTACATTATGACAATTCATACTTAGATTAATTATATCACTCTGTGAAATATGATTTATCATTGAAATTTTGAAAAATCATATCTCCGAAAGTATTAGCTTGTTAGAGTCAAAAATGATATCATTGGATTCTTATGATAAAACTGCTTATTGAAAAAAATTTAATTTGGAATTTGTTCTGTGAAAATAAAATCTTTTTTTGTTACTCCGAAACCATCGGTCCGATTTTCCCCAGTAACGAACTTAGCCGAGATATTTATCTCCCAAACCTACTCTGAAAATTTCAACTGTCTAGCTCATTCCGTTCGAGAGTTATCGTGCCTACGGACGGCCAGACAGAATGAATTTCGACCACGGATTCTTGATCAGTGAGTCGAACCAAATCGTTTAAGACCATTTCCATCGAAATATGCGAAAATTACAGACATTTGGGCAAATTGATAAGCACTCAGTTCCGAGGAACTAGAGCGCCAAAAATTGTGTTCAATTCATAGTTGGACCAATAGCGTTTTTGATAAATATGGTACTAACAGAGGGTGTATTCCCAGAACCGCTAAAAGCTGCGAAAATCATTCCCATATACAAAAAAGGAAAAAAAGAAGACATTCAGAATTATCGACCAATTGCATTGCTCTCTATATTGTCAAAGATGTTGGAAAGAATAATATTCAACAAAACAGTGAAGTTTCTAAATAAGTACAATGTATTGCATGCGGCACGAATGCGGCATGAATTTGTTAACAAAATATACCTTAATTCAGACAAAAAAATGAAGACCTTGGGTCTCTTTATGGATTTGAGTAAAGCTTTCGACATTATTGTAGATCACGACCTTTTGCTGGATAAATTGAATGCTTATGGCTTAAGGGGTAAGATCGGGGAACTGCTGAGACTGAGAATCTACTTGTCTGGCAGAACACAGATCGTGGATATAAGTGGAATTTAATTTAATTGAGGCGTAAGTTTTTTGTTCCTCTCAATTACAATAGAATACATATGTCAGAATCAAAAATCATAGACCATTCTCTCGTAACTGTATGTCATTAAAATGGTATGAAATGTATTCATAACTATATTATAAAAGCTAAGAAAACGGAATTTAGCATCGATATATCTAAATTCGATAAAGAGTCTCCTGACTTCACGTCAGCGCTTGAACCAATTCTTTCTTAATCTGGTCCAATCACACCAACTCGAATAATGAAGGGATATGGAAAAAAGTTTAAACCAGTCTTCCTTGTGATCAATCCACTATATTAAATTTAAAAAATACATCGCCCTTAGTTACGTTGTTTTTGCCGAACATCATCTTATTTACAACTCATTGTTTTTATGATAATATCATGTTGCTTATGCAGGTACTTGTTTTTCTTCAACGTTCGTAGCTCCAGATGCAGCAGACGCAGTATCATCTGCTGGAGCAGCACAAACCAAAGACGGAAATTTCCTCTGGAGTTCCTGTCGGTATTTGGGGTGACTGAAACGGTAAAAAGGTCATAATTTTGATCACAGTAAAACTCGGAAATATTACCTGATACCATAAACAATTGGATTGTAAACGGCATTAGCTTTAGCGAAGAGTGAACACCAGATAGTAGCCAAGGGGCTGATTTTTGCACCCTCGAAAATGCCAGTGAAGTTCGTGACGAGATATGGAGTCCATGCGAAAAACCATAAGGTGATGGTCATCAGGGCGATTTTAGCCAATTTGCATTCTGCGCTTGTTTGAGCCGCTTCAGAAGACCTCAGAGATGCTACATTCATTTTTTTTGCCTGATCCCTCATAGATTTCTCGTGAGCAGCTACAGCCTTGAATGAAAGACATAGTTGCATATACTCCATTCACTTTTATAAAGTCTCCCGGTTAGCCATGATTTAGGTCTATCACGTTTTTGTAACTAAAGCAGAGGTAGGTTGGCACTGCTGAAATATCGTCAAGGTCAAAACAATTCACCGAGACGATGCCAATTTCTACTCTCAAAAGTCTCAATTTTAACATAATCATAACATTAAAATCTGCAATAGGAAAACTTCATTCTGACATGTTGAACTCTAGAATGAAATTAGGTACTTAGTTTCCTATCATTATATTTTATCTTTTATCAAGGTAGAAGAATAACTCGGGTTTCGTAGTACCTACTACTACATTTTGAAACTGGTGTATTTCAAGTTGTGCAACAAGGTATTTAAATGTATTCTTCTTCTTGAGAAAAGTGGGGAATTCCATATGTTCGTCTGTTGGTTTAGAAGTTTTCCTGCCAAGTTATTCAGGTACTTTTATTCTTTTCTCAAATGAACTATCACAAAGTAACGGACTACTCATCTATCCATTATTTTTCAATAAAATTTCAACACTTGATTCTTGATTTCCATACAAGAAAATAGCATAATTGAATTTTCCAACCAGTTTATATACGTGAAATATTTCCAGTAAAAACAGAGCAAAAATTTTCTCCTATAGTCGTCAGGACTGTAGAATTATTGAATTCACATAATATCTTCTCAAATTCATTATTTTTCCGAGAATAAATTCACATTGTGAAAATACGTAATTACTACGACTTCTTTGTAAAGAGGACAACGTTGCTAAATTATCTGACAGGAAAATGACTATAACCTAACATTTTCAAAATATACATGGTGAAATGTGTCAAATTTTCATGGCCAACCGGGAGACTTTATAAAAGTGAATGGAGTATAATCATATACATTGGAAAAAACATACCGCAAGGATAAATCTGATTAGTTATAATGTATAGTCCGTAGGTATAGAAAGTACCCAGAATTTATAATTTTTCATAATGACAGGATAAGACAAGAATAATGTACAAAATAGGTTGTGCAGATAGTTGGTTATGGATAAAATTGCATGCCAACACTATTTGTCAAATATTGTTTATTGTCAACAGGTATTCAATTCATGAAGTAATGCCGCAACTAGAAAAAAGAAAACAGGTAGAATATTTGTATAGAAAAGGTTTTAAAAACGTTAAAAAATTAGTGCAATTGACTGAACTCGGAAAAAGTGCAGTATATGAGACAATAAAGAGGAAAAAAAGGGGGAAAGCCCCGTGGCAGGAGCTTTGGCGCTCTTGTTCAATCTTTGACAAATCACATCTCCGGAAGTATTGGTTTCTCAGGGTTGGGAATGATATCAAGGGATTATTATGATATAACTACATCATGAAAGAAATTGTAATCCATTTGCATCTTATCTTTATATGACGGTCCAATTTTGGCTACATGCAAGTGTTTCAAAACTATCCGGAGTCATTCTGAAAAATTGAGTAAATGCTCGACTTCCTTGCATCAGTCATTTTCGACTCACTTACCAAAAAACTCTGCCTTTGAACTTAGCGAATCGAAATTTCAAATTGTTTACATGCTTACATCAACCAAACTCTCCAGAAATAAACTTTCAGTTTCGTTTGACATTAATGACGTTTATCTTTCAAACTGGACCTACCACAAACAGATAGAAAACAGACAGATAGAATTCGCATTCTGTGAAAAACATATAAGTAGGTACCATATGTATTATTGAAATTTTGAAAAATCATATCTTCGAAAGTATTAGCTTGTTGAAGTTGAGAATAATATCAGTGGATTTTTATAATGAAACTGCATTTAAAAAAAATTAACTCATAAGTTGTAACGTAAAAAAAAATTATTTTTTTTTGTTACTCCGAAACCATCCGGCCGATTTTGACCAATAACGAACTCAGCCGAGATATTTAGGTCCCAAACCTACTCTGAAAATTTCAACTGTCTAGCTCATTCCGTTTGAGAGTTATCGTGTTAACGGACGGCCGGACAGAATCGATTTCGACCACGGAATCTTGATCAGTGAGTGGAACCAAATCGTTAGAGACCATTTTCAGTCAAAAATTCTAAAATTGCAGACATTTGGGCAGATTTATAAGCACTCTGTTACGAGGAACAAGAGCGCCAAAAATGGCATAGATACAATGCAGTGACCAGTTTCTGAAAGATCGCTCAAGATTAAAGGAAACAATTTAAACGCTTAATTGGCCTTAGGAAGACAAAATCTGCGCCTAGGGTTCCGCAAATTAACTGACAGATTTGGAAATCAACTAGATTTAAAAGTAGGTATGTCTAAAAACTGTCCGTATGTCACTGAAAAGACAAAGCTACATATCAAGGAAATAAAAAAAATCCCTATAATCACACCATTGCAAAAGGAACGAAGGAAATAATTTTGTCGACGTTTTGAAGAAGATAATTTTAATAATGTCTTTATATCTAATGAAAGTTGTTGGTGGAAATCACTTAAAAATCCTATATCAAAACAACCTGTTTCAATTTTATACAGAAAACAGGAGAAATGCCTGTAAATTCGAGTATTTTCAGTATTCATGAAATATTCCCGATATTTTCCGTCAACGAAATTCCCGATGGATACGATTTTATCCAGAATACGCCCCGTTATCGAATGTAGCGCTCAATAGCGCATCCCACTAACCAAACCCTGGACAGAGACAGCACGCATAAAACGATTTCAAAATTGCATCCCCATCAACTGATAGGCAAGTCCAATGTCTATGTACTCCGGCCTATGTACAACTCTATGTACTTGCCGGCCATTTACCAACAACCCTGCCTTTGCAAAATCAGGGAAAAGGTTCAGTGCATAGCTAACTGCTTTTGGAATCCCTTCAACATACCCCTTTCACCTAGCCTATACCTACAGCTTTAAATTTACGAAAAAATCAGACTAAACAAAATCAACACTGTAAGTCTAAAAAATTGAAACATTGAAATTTCCAAATTTCCCACCAAAATAAAGGTTTGGGGAGCAATTTCTCACCGTGGTGCTACGCCTCTCTGTATAGTTGATGATGCCATTAATAGTGAAAAGTATTGTGGCATTCCAAACGATATTCTCCTGGAAAAGGCGCAAGTCTTATAAACAGAGGGTTAGCGTTAACAGCAGGATAATGCAAGATGCCATACTTCAGCCAATACTTGCTTGGATGCAATAACACCAAGTGACAACCATTCCATGGCCAACAGCTTCACTAGATCTTAGTCCCATTGAAAATATATGGGGACTAACGAAGATTGAAGTTGAACGAGCAGCGCCACGAAATAAAGATGATTTACTTCAGTCAGTTTTACAAGCCTGGACTACCATCACCGAAAATTATTGAGGTTACCTAGTTTTGGGTGTACCTCGACGATTGGTCAAGTGTTTGTTATAATTTTCTAACTCAAGAATTAAAAATATATACTAAATAATTACAATCGAGCTCTGTTTTTTCCTGATACTTTCTAGACGGACTATAGTTTACCTGCACGATGAACCAATAAGAATATATGATGGTGAAAAGAGGAAGGAAGTATACAAAGATGCCATAAACCAAAATATAGCTTTTACTCAGCCACGTTTGTGTGAGGTAATCAGTTCCACATGCAGTCATGTTTCCTTCAGGTACATATCTAGAAGAGGAGATGAACATTTTAAAGTTTGAAATGGTGTGTCAGTATGAGTAATTGAACTGGTTAGTTCCTGTAGTTACCTGTTCCATCCAAACAAAGGGGCGACTGTCCAAGCCGCAGACATAGCCCATATGATCAGAATTCTAAGCATAGCTGTTTTCTTTGTGAGAGGTTGTGCACTTAATCCCTTAACAATTACGTTATATCGGTCGAGAGCGATAAAAGTCATTGTCCAGATGGATGCACAGCCGAAGAGAGAGCCAAACATACCATAGAGTTCGCAGAACAGTGGACCTGAGAAAAATTCATCGTTACGTTAGACGTTATAAAGATTTATATACAGGATATTCCTGAATTGGAGGTACAAACGAAGAGGGGAGATTTCTTAAGTAATTTCAAGAAAGAAAAGTCCCATAAACATGGGATCGCAAACTTTTCGTTTTCGAGATACAGGGTGTTAAAGTTTGAATTTTTTTCAAGTTTCTTTTTCTCATAATATCTACACATCGCAAGATATTTAACTGAAATTTCGCATACATATTACAATTTAGAGTTCAAACCATGCGACATGCCAATTTCGGTAGCAAATCTTCAGGGTGATATTTTTCTGGAACACTGTCCCCTGTTTTCCTCCAGAACTTTTTTTTTGTTGAGCCACTGTTAATTTGAAAAAATGTAAAAGAAGCTTCGCAGTTATACTAAACTTTATGGTCTCTTGTAGTTTTGTCGTATCTGCTACCGATTTCGAGAATAAAATTTTGAACGATTCTCTCGAAATCCAAATTGTCATAAAAATTCAGTTAGTAATCTGTGGTGAATATATCCATTGTTAGTTTTGACACATCAAATTAAACTTTTGTGTTTCGAAAAGTAAAGGTGCTTGCATTTTAATATCGAAACATGCCGAATTTCACGAATTCCGAAATGACTGACATGCATTTCATGTATGGTCTTGCAAATGGAAATTCAGGAGAAGCTCATCAGGGTCTTTACATGGAACGCTATCCCAATAGAGTGATGTCAGGTACTCGAATGTTCTCTTATATTCATAGGCGTCTTTCAGAAGCTGGATTTTCTCTACGAAAAATATTAATGCAGGTAGACCACGCAGTGTGAGAACACTACAACTTGAAGAGGCAGTTATGAACGAAAGAAGAAAATCCAAGAACCAGTAGATACCTACAAGGAGAATTAGTGTTCTTTTTTAAGTGCAAGTCATCAAGTTGTTTGGCGGATCTTGCGGGTTTCTTTGCTATATCTTTATCACATTCAGAGTGTGCAAGCTCTCTGAGGATGAATATTTGTCAGTGGTAACTTAATAGACTATTGAACAATCCTCATTTTGATTGCCAAATCCTATTCACTGATGAAGCCTGTTTCTCAAGAACTTCAATTATAAATTTTCATAATGAACACATATGGGCTGAGGAGAATCCGCATGAAATTGTAGAAACCCATTTTCAAGAGCAATTTTCACTAAATGTCTGGGGTGGTAATATTGACGATTATTTGATTGGTCCTCCTCTTGCCAGGTCAACTCACTGGTCAATCATACAGGCATTTTTTATAAAATGATTTGCCCTTGTTATTGGAAGATTTACCCCTTTTGCTCCGACGTGAAATGTGGTTCATGCACGACTGTGCTCCTGCTCATTTTTCAGTTTGGCTAGGGAGTATTTGAACGAAAATGATGAAAATAGGTGGATTGCTAACTAACTGGATTTTTTATGACAATTTGGATTTTTCTGAGGATTTTGAGGGAGTCGCTCAAAATTTTTTTCCTGAAATCGGTAGCACATACGACAAAACTACAAGAGATCATAAATTTCAGGATAACAACAAAGCTTCTTTTTACATTTTTTCAAATTAACAGTGGCTCACCAAAAAAAAGTTCTGGAGGAAAACAGGGGACAGTGTTCCAGATTTGCTATCGAAATTGGCATGTCACATGGTGTGAACTATCAATTATTATAAAATTTTGCCAAATTTCAGTTGAATATTTTTGGAAGTGTAGATATACTATAAGAGAAAACTTGAAAAAAATTCTAACTTTAACACCCTATATCTTGAAAGCAGAACGTTTGCGTGTTTATGAGACTTTTTTCCTAAAATTACTCAAGGAATCTCTTCTTTTCGTTTGTACCTCCAATTTAGGAACACCCTGTGTACGGGAATCATTTACTGTTGTGTGGACTTTACCTAAAACCCATGTTTCATTATAGCAGTTGATCACCATTGGAGTCGCCATAGTAAACATCATCAAGAAATCAGAAAAAGCCAAGTTCACTACCAGTAAGTTTGAGGGAGTCCGCAAAGATTTAGCACCGCAGAAGATGTTGATGACCATGCCATTACCAACCACGGAAACGAAACCCAGTACTCCAATCATGAATCCAAGGAGTCCGTGCCAGAGAGGATTCATGGGTGGAAATTGATACCAGTGGTGGTGCACCATGTGGAGCATGTCAGGAAGGACCTTGTCTACAACCGTGAGGTTACCGCCAAAGCTGCCGCCACGTTGAGCGGACCATGATCCAAAGCTCGGTTCCCCCATCATAGACAGTTACTCCTGAAAAAATCAATGAATAGTATATTCCAAAACAAGTTGAAGGATGGGCTGATATTCATACACCAGGATATCTCCAATTCGGAGTGTTCCACCTTTGAAACAATCAAACGGAGTTACTGTAAACGCAAAATTTTCCTGCTCATTCTTTCGATCGTTTTTGCAATAGAGAGTGAAGCTTATACCGGGTGTCCCAGTATACATGTTCCAATGGATTATCTCAGCTATTTCAAAAGATATAATTTGAAAATTTTATGATTTTCAATTCGTTCAAGGAGCCTTCGACTGAGACAAACAAAAATAGAAAGTTACTTTCGGTTTGGCCGGAAGAGATTCTGACTTCTTTATCCCAAATGGCACCCTGTATATTTTTTGCCATTTTTTATTTCTACTCAAAATTATCTTTCCAACGATGTATCACACTCTGCATTTTACATTTGATTTGATTGGAGAAAACGTCAATTGAAATTTCAAATTGAAAGAATTGCAGTAGGCTACGATATTTTGTGTAATCTTGATTTTGCTGTGTTAAATCTAGAGATCTTGCTGGCCATCTTATCGGTCCATTTGAAGATGGATGGATCGGCACACACGGACCGATAAGATGGCCTTCTACAACTAATTACTAAGTTTTAATCGGATCAGATCTGTTGGTATTGAGGAAATTCAATTCAACCTGGTAATTAAATTTTCAGGGTAGGTTGCGCATTCGAGGGCGTAATCGGCCAAACGGTTTCGGAGTTATACCCATCTGGAATATTATTTTCTCGATAACTCAAAAATACAGACCCAATCACATTGAAACTTGGTATCTTGTTGTAGAATATCGACATAAAAACATGTCTGAAATTTTGTGAGGATCGTATCCCTAGAAAAATGAAAAAATATTATGTATATCTTGAGAACGGAAGGAGATAGCGACTTGCAATTTAGATGGTAAGTTGCGCAGCGGAATGCACCATTTAAGTTTGTTGATAGGCATAATCGATCAAACGGTTTTGGATTAATAGCCATTTGAAGTTTTGTTATTATGTCCTTAATATCACTAAAAAAAAAATAAAATAATCTTTTTTCTAGAAAAATTATATATTTTTCATAAACTATGCTTCAGTATCACCTGAAATTACTCACATAACTTCGAGCCACCACTTTAAATTCGAGAATTTCAGCTCAATCGACTTCGTATGAGGCGCGCAAAAGCTCACAAAAATTCTTAAAAAGCACTAACGCGAGCTCAGGAGTTTTTACGAGCATGTTCTTTTGTATATTCACACCTCACACATCCTAATGAGATACTGCATGAACCTTCAACCCGCCGTTTTGCAACCGAGTACTAGGTTTCAATTCCATCGGATCAATATTTTTGAAAATATTGGGAAAATAAAATTCGGCTTTGTGCGGAATTTCAGCGGAATCTGATAAATAGTTTTGCAGAAAAATTATTATTTTATTAAGAAATATTTTTATTAATTTTTTCTATACGTTGCTCACGAAATTCAGCAAAAATTTGCGTGTCAGAATTCTTCAACTAATTTCCAAGTTTCAATCAAATCAGATCTATATTTCTTGAGTTATTGAGAAAATAAACACAAAATTTCAGATGAGTATTACTCCGAAACCATTTGGCCGTATAAACCCATTAACGAACTTAACCGTATCATTCGGATGCGCAACGTACCCTGAAAATTTCAAGTCGATCTGTCTTCAGGTTCGAAAGTTATCGTGGCAACGGTCGGTCCACCGGAAGGAATTTAATTTGAACTCGAATTAAAGACATTTAGGCAAAATGATAGCACGCTGTTCCGTAGAACATGCGCTCAAAAAGATTACTCACTAGTCAATCACAGATGTTCAAAACGGTGAAATGGCACGATTTCAGCACGTTTACATGAAAAACTAGAATAAGATAGTCCGCTAAGTTTGCGTCTCAATCTTAGCTGGGAACTGACTTCTTTATATACGAAGATATTCTTATAAGGGACCAACATATAATTTAATAAAAATTAATCCTGTGAATCCAACTTCTTAGAATTGCTAGGGATTCTTCGAATATGTAGAAATAATTGTTTTGAAGGGTAATCTTCACAAGGTCAAGAATTAGGGATTACTGTTGTTACGTACCTTTATAAAATACATATTTATCAGAGCTCATTTTTTTTTCAACTTTCACCATATCCTCATATTGTAGGTTCCTACTTTATTATAGTCACTATATTGTTCTTCAAGAATCATAATCGATCTAAGGTCCTGCAGGACTATCTAATTTCCTGACATTTCAATATACATATCAGTGAGCGTCAAAAATATGAGTAATGGATTAAACGGTGACGCCATCGATATTTTGTGGCGCTCTTATTCCCCGGAACAGAGTGCTTATCAATTTGCCCAAATGTCTTTAATTTTCGAATTTTTGGATGAAAATGGTCCTAAACGATTTGGTTCGACTCACCGATCAAGAATCCGTTGTCGAATTAAATTCTGTCCGGTCGGCCGTTGGCATGACATGATAACTCTCGAACGAAAGGAGTTAGAGGATTTAAATTTGCAGGGTTGGTTTGGAACGTAAATATCTCTGACGAATTCGTTAACGGCCGAAATCCACCGAGTGGTTTCGGATTTAAAGCCGTTTTTAGTAAATACATTTTTTATGAATATTTCCGGAACCGATCACTCCATCTATCTGAAATTTAGCATCAAATTGTAGAATCGTGCCCTTTATATGCATGCAAAGTTTTGTATAGATCGGATTACCGTAAAGTGGCCAAAATAAATTTCAAGAAATTTTTTACGTTACAAATTTCAAATTCAATTTTTTTTTAAGTTGCAGATCCATCATAAGAATCCATTGATGTCATTTTCAACTCTAACAAATAATATTTTCGCACTGACAGAAATTACTATGTAGAAAATCTCAATTCCTTGTGTAATGAAAATTGTTCTATTAAAGTACACAATTGTGTACTAATTTGTATCATTGATGTTTAATAAATGTCATCACAATTGTGTATAAAGTTTGGTTTATTTTTCGACAAATAATAAGGAGAATATCCCAACAAATTTTGTTTCATTTTCTTGTTACATTTATTACAATACCTACGTAATAAAAATTCACAATTAAAGTAGTTTTGAAATATGCAAGTGTAATTTTCAGATACAATATTGTTGAGAATAAGAACTTCAGTTAAGATTAGGAGATTATGACAATGTTGTGTATTTCGATTTGAGTTTACCACAAAAATATGCTGAAAATCTACTTCTTATGATTTAGATGAAAATTATGTCACAATCAAATAGTTATTTTATTGTGACTATAGTTACAGTAAATATTGCACCACGGCATCAAATTGTCTTCTTATCGTATTCGCCTGATGACATCGGAAGTCTTCGTTTGCTACCGACGTTACGTTACGGTATCTCGATGATCATGATCATCAGATGCTACGATGCTACGAAGATTATTCGTTCATCGAGAAACTGTAGCGTCAGTACCCAACGGCGATTTTGTACTTACAGTTACAGAATACAGATCACATCGGACACAAGTATGATCGTTCGTTGACGAGCTACTAAATCCCAGGCTGCGTTCCACGATTTGATTGGTGCCATCTATGCGCCGATTTTATTGGTTGGAAGTGTGGCGGTATTTTCAAAAACCGCGGTTTTACTCGCCTGTTAATCCTAGACAAGGAATATTTATGCTGTCGATCAGGGAAATTACTCGTATATACGTGTTTGTTGATTTAGTGATTAAAACACACTATATGGACATGCACTTGACTTACAACATTTAAGGCTTCCACAAATGGATAAATCAATAGTACCATCTAAACTCACATTGGGAGTCCCACCATCAAGTGGGAGTGGTAGGACTGAAAACCAAAACTGTTTTTCTCCTCTCCTTATAGTATAGTATTAATGCTAAAAATAATAATAGGTACATATATGGATTTATTTTTTCCACAATATTTCAAATGCAACTGATATTCATTTTGATACATTTGCAAGGAAAAGGGAATTCAGGAGAGCGTGTGTGATATAGAATACGTTTTCTATAAAAACCAAAGGTATCCCATCTCCATAAAGTTTATTGCATACAGGTTTCCGCCCTAGACGATGCAACACTCATTTGAAAATACCGCCACACTTCCAACCAATAAAATCGGCGCATAGATGGAACCAATCAAATCGTGGAACGCAACCTGGGATTAGTCGCTCGTGTTCGTTGCTCAGATCTCAGATTCAGAGCGCCATTCCGCCATTGATATTGAATTCTTTTATTGGAGTATTGGAGGGAAGTTCAATAAGTTCGTTATTTCATTCATTTAGTGCAGAGTGCTGACCAGGTTGAAATTAAAGGTTAATATTAGATAGGTATTATTATATGTGTTTGTTATGGATAAATTTGTGTCGGAAACATTGAGGAATTGGGGATTCCTCCAATTAATGGAAGTTTTTGAATGTAAGTACTTGTTAATCATTACTCATTAGTGCTACAAAATTGACCCAGCATTGAATGCAATACTGTTTTCTTGTCTGAACTGTTTTATCTTAAGAATTTCTATTCATTTGAGAAAACCATAATGAACGAGGTGTAGGGTGTAGATAACTAATTATTCACTGGTTTCATGTTCGAGGGTCATGAATGTTGAGGAAGTATTCTGGCTGATAGCGTTTTTCCTTCCTACGGGAATCTAGATAGACACATGGTGTTTCTCATTATTTTATTACTTGTCAAAGTTCACCAGTCGAGAATATTCCCTGAACATTGGCCAAGTATTCAAAGTATTTAGTTAACTTATAAGCATGTAACTGATCCAAAAATTACTAGGTATCTGTCAAGTCAATTTGTAGTTGCATTTGAGATTTCACCCGAAATTTTGGTGAAGATGGAGAGATATGAAACATTGAAAAAAAATCAGCTATTTGCTCACTACGGCTTCAAAGAACTTCTAAATTTCAGGTGCAGTAGGTACCTCCATATTGAAATATTCTTTCGGGACAATCGTATTTTATAATTATAATTTATATCTAGCATTTTTTATCGAATAATCTTATTGAATATTTCAATTTACAATTTTAAAATTTTTCCTTATGAATTCCTTATTTTTTTATAAATATATTGTTCTGCTTAGCAAATGAAATCGATGAAGCTGTATTCAAAAAATTAAATGGAGATGATATAAAGGAGCTGATTCCTACATTGGGAGTGAGAAAAAAATTTCTCTCCAAATTTGAAGAAATGATCATGCTGGATGAGGTACCTATATTATCAATTCTATTCATTGAAGATCTATATCAAAATTTACACTTTACCCCCCTCACGGATTTTTGAAATATTTTGCATAGCAATTTTATAGGGATTATACAGGTAGTAACGTACCTACAAAATTCATAATTTCCGAAATTATTCTTTCTGTCAAGAAACTACTGATTTGCATTCACTGAAATTTCGACTCTAGTATCAGCATGTAATAGGTATAGAATTATTGTAAAAAATACCTTGAAAACCGGCGAGGGGGGATACATTACCTCAATTATACCCCTTTCGGAATATTTTGAAAATCTGATACAAACATTTTCGCAGGCGTTCTCACATGAAGCTCTTTTGGATAGTGATACAAGTAGTATTGGCACCTCAGTTCTTTCCACAATATCCACAGAGAGTCAAAAAGAGAGCTTGGTAGGGGATGGTATGGTTATACCCTTTCAGTATTATTCAGATAAAGCAACTATAGGGTTACCCTACAAAATACTTCCAATTCCTGACAACAAAAATGTAAGTGTGAAATAGTTTTCTGGTAGATATGATGAAACTTGAATTCCAGTAAATATTTTTATATTCGCTTCGTCTAACCTATACCTATGAAGTTTAATGATTTTTTTGCAGTTACAGTTTATTGACACTCTTAGCAGGTATCTTCCCAACTGCTCTGAGGAGTCTAAACGATACTCAATATAGATGTCAGCAAACTGCAAAAATTCAATTTCATTCTTGATATTTTTGGCGCTCTTGTTCCTCGGAACAGAGTGCTTATCAATTTGCCCAAATGTCTGCAATTTTCGAAATTTTGGCTGAAAATGGTCTGAAACAATTTGGTTCGACTCACTGATCAAGAATCCGTGGTCGAAATCGATTCTGTCCGGCCCGCCGTCCTTCAGTTAACACGATAACTCTCGAACGAAAGGAGCTAGAGGATTGAAATTTGCAGTGTAGGTTTAGAGCGTAAATATCTCGGACGAGTTTGTTAACGGGCGAAATCCGCCAAGCGGTTTCGGAGTTATGGCCATTTTTAGTGAAAAGATTTTCTATGAATATATCCGAAACCGATCACTCGATCTATCTGAAATTTAGCATCAAATTGTAGAATAATGACCTTCATACGCCTGCGATGTTTTGAATTGTTCGGTTTGCCGTAAAGTGTAAAAAAAAAATTTTTTAGTTTTTGAATTTTGTTTCTACAATAACTCTCGAACAGAATGAGCTAGTCAGTTGAAATTTTCAGAGTAGGTTTGTTAGATAAATATCTCGGTTAAGTTCGTTATTGGGCAAAATAAGCCAGATGGTTTCAGAGTAACCAAAAAAAAATATTTTTTACCTACAAATTTCAAATTCAATTTTTTTTTAAGGTGCAGTTTCACCATAAATATCTATCGATATAATTTTCAACTCTGACATGCTAATACTTTCGGAGATATGATTTTTCGAGATTTCAATAATTGATCGTACCTACTTCTATGTTTTCACAGAATGCTATAATTATTATATCTATGAATTATTATATGATCTGTGTTCATACTCGTACCTGTCATCCTGTTCTATAAGAGAGAGTCAAATTCGTTTCAGCTATTTTAACTTTTTTTTCTTCCATGGTGCAGTTCTCATTCTCAGATTGCTCATTTAATCATGATAAATTAACTATTATTTGAATCGAATTTCTTCTATGATGCAGTTCTATCATAAGAATACATGGATTTCATTCCCAACTCTGAGAAACCAATACTTTCTGAGATATGATGTGTCAAAGTTTGAACAAGAGCGCCAAAGCTCCTGTCTACAGAGCTTGAACCAATTTTTTCTCTACAAAGTTTAACACCCCTTTCTTCCTAGAAACGAAGGGGTCTTGAACATATTATGTTCATTGACAAACTTATTCATCTTTTACCCTGAAAAGTTTTTAATAAACCTTTTGTGACCCCCTGTATTATTGGCATCTTATAGTGTATGATGGTGTATCTAGGAAAAAAATGGTTGTTATATTATGAAAACAAATGCATTCAAGCTGGCCTGTATATAATATAGTTCATAATATATATATGCAGGGTGAGTCTTTGACCACTGCATTAATTTTAACCAAAGATTCCTCTCATCAAGTGAAACACTTTTTTCATTTAACATTTTTCCAAATTCAGCTCAGGTAAAAAGATACAGGCTGTTGAAATTTTGAAAAAAAATCAGTTTTTATTTTGTAGCTTTGACATCCTTTTTTCGAATAAAATGAATGTTGGCGTAAAGTTTCCTATAACTATGATACATATTTTCCAAATATTAGTTATTTTCTACTTCTACTGGTTTTCTAGTTATGGACTCGTGGATTCATAAAACTAAACGAAATTAGCATATAGAAAGCATATAAAGTTTTTCTTGAGTCATTTCAAGAATATTCCATCGTTTTAGAACATTATATTATTCTTCATCATTTCTCTTGAACGCACCGTTTTCGAGATATTCTTCATTGAATGTTTTAAAATGGAAAACTCCAGAAATTTCACTACTTTTATGGATCCGTCTCTGAGCGTTGGAATCCCGAATCAAGCTGTAAACCACGTTACCATGCCTTATTCTCGTCCGCCAACAATGTCATAGATAATTATATGCGGGAGTGTATTAGCACATTGTGAAATCTTTAAACGCTTGTAACTTTTTACCTGAGCCGAATCTGGAAAAATGGTAAATGACAAAGGTGTTTCATTTGATGAGAGGAATCTTTGGTTAAAATTAATGCAGTGGTCAAAGACTCACCCTGTATATATAATTTGAATAGTCTTATATTTGAGAATGTTTATATACTGATTCCTTTAAAATATGAAAAGAGACTATTTTTTCAGAGTGTCAAGGCTTTACTTGACGGCTGTGAAGAAGGAAAATTGATTTATGCCTCTTATGGTAAGGACAAAGAGTTTCTGAGAGGAGATCTTGCTAGACTCATTATAAAAAATGAACTGAAAGAGTCGAGAAAGGGAAGGTAAATGAACTGTTCTTACTCTCTGAAAATTGTTGTCACTATTAGTCAGGCAATTGCAGGAATAATTTGTTGATCCTTCACATAAACAGAGTTAAGTAGAGCAGGCATTGTCAATTTGAAGAATTTTCATACTGAAATTTTTGTGAATAACCTTTCATGAAATTTTTTTTTATGGAATTTGGTTAAATGAGATTATGTTAGACCATACATTTTTTTTAAACAAATATTTTTTCAGGATATCCACTGAAAGATTTAAACGGTTGGCCATTGAAATTAATGACATATTTGTACACGAATCCCCCGATGTGTATTATACGCCCTATGCTTCATTGAAAAATTCCAAGAAAACAATAGTTTCGTCTAGTGGAAAACTTTGGAGTGCATACATCACCATAAGAAGAAAGGAAAGAAAATATAGGCTGACTGATTCTTCAATTGCAGAGGATAAAACTGAATCCTCCTCAGTAATTAGTGAGTTATCACTGGATACAGAAGAATATATAGTTTGGCTGAAGAATAACCTAGAACCATTCCCTCAAGTTCAAGATTATTGGACCAAAACATTTTCTAAGAGGACGGAACTCCTAATAAACATTAATGATTATTTCAAAACATATCCAGCCCTAAACCATCCACTTGGATATCTTTTGGTGAGTTCAATCTTCTTTCATATCTGTAACCATTTCCCCTTATAAAATATTGTCGTATTAATTTTCAGTTGGAAAGTGACTTTAATAATACATATCCTGGCAGAGAAAATGCATTTTTAATAAAATTTCCAAGAGTGGTGCCATATATTTTCAAGATTTTGAACACCAAGAATGATGTTTATATCAAAGAAAGTTTGAAAAAATTTTATTTGAAGAAGAAGGATCCTTCTCCAGGTGAACTCATTTTCTTACACATATATATATATATATATATATATATTTAATGTGCATTTTATTGATTCTAGAATGATAGGGTTCCTTCTCTAGGTTAGAATAATACAAGAATTGTTTCTCTGTTATTAACAAACTATTTTTCTTATCGTATATATAAAGTCCAATATTATAATCAGTCTAATTATTAATCTCACATGTATATAACAAAGAAGCAATATTCAAAGTTATTCTTCACATGCTTATATATCACTTTGTCTCCAGGTGATGTGTGCCTTTTTACTTTGGGGCTTTTACCAGTTCTGTTACAAACTCCACTAAAAAGCAAAGGGCCTTATCGATGGAAACCCAGTAAAATTGAATTAGAAGATGGCTTCATTTTACATGTGGATGTAAGTTTTTCAATTCCTATAAATATTCAATTTGATTGGGTCCTTAGAAAATATACTGGTGGTGAATAGATATTGAATTCGATATTGAATTTTTGGCGGTAAAATTCAAAATCAATTCTATATACCTATTGATAATAATCAAATGGATCAATTGGGGCTACTCCTACAACTTTCTAGCCCTCAATATATTTTTGTATTTATTACTATAAAGTATATGTAAGACATCTTTCAAGTTCATGAGAACAACAATTGTTGTCGTAAAACTATATTTCATTTCTTTTTCATTTGCTGTAGGACACTGCAAATATTCAACCAGCATTAGAAAGGAGATCTGCAAAATATTTTTCTTTGAAATTAACAGCTCAACCAATACCTATTACTGTTGGTTTGGATGACATCACTGCATACGTTTCAATAAATGAAATATTATATAAAGTAGAAACACCTCTGAAAGCTGTGGACCTATGTTTTAAGGTTTTCCATGCCATCAATGCAAACTATCCATATGAAGTAGAAGCATGTTGGATGTTTATCCAAAAGTTTTTTTTTGATATAAAAACTAAGT
The DNA here is from genome assembly GCA_937662695.2 of Halyzia sedecimguttata. Classification (NCBI taxonomy): domain Eukaryota; kingdom Metazoa; phylum Arthropoda; class Insecta; order Coleoptera; family Coccinellidae; genus Halyzia; species Halyzia sedecimguttata. Next base: position 96,933,164 of record OW569413.2, on the reverse strand, counting down.
TTGATAAGAACTACACAAGTGTCAATGCTTTGATTTCTGATATTAATTGTGCCATGGATTCCAATATTTCACCCGAGGCAAATAGTTAATGGTGAGGGTAATTCATTTAATTGAATTTGATGTTTTTTTTTTGTGATATGTATACTCCAACTTTCAGTTACATTCATTCCCTATTATAGTTCAAAAATGAATTACTTTTGTTTTAAATGTAGTTTGACTTTCTCATTGGTACACGAATTAATAGCTCATTTGAAAGAAGATCATATGTTGAAGACAAATTCTTATTTTTCGTGTAAGCAAAAATTATGTTTTAGGATTTTTAATTCTCTAAGAAGTTTCAAAAACCATTTAAGTACACATAAAGACAATAGTGACGATAATGAACCAGAATATGATGCAAAAGCTCATGAAACATCACAGACAAATTTTTATAAATGCGATGTGCAGATAAATTTGAATCCACCAGTAATGCAATCCAGTGAATCAGTTCTTACAAAATATGATATAGAGATAAGAAAAAATAATTTAACCAATGAGTTACTGACATTCACCTTGGAAATGTATAATAATTCTTTAGTACCTCGCAGCTTTGCACAAAATGTTATCAATAGTTTCAAAAAAATATTCACTGATACACTTGATTACCTTAAACAGGTTATACAAGATAATAATTCAAATTTAATTCCTCTTGGAGATCTTATAGATACGTACCGTTCTTGCTTTGATAATTTAGATTCTGAGTACAAATTCATGAATGTTCTAAAAAGTAGTAAACATTTCCTTGCTCCTATGGATTATATTATCGGATATAAAAATGTTGAAAACAGGAAATCGTCTACATCTTTAGAAGTAGATAAGGTTGCTGTGAAAGCTAAAATAATACCACTTAGGGAAACATTCAAAATTTTATTCGAAAATACTAACCTACTTCAAGAAATGAAGAGTTATATGGCACTCCTGCAAAATGAGCAAGATCTCATACAAAATTTTACTCAAGGTCAGTTGTGGAAAAATAAAATGAAATATTATCAGAATAAACTAGTTTTTCCTATATTTTTATATTTTGATGATTATGAGACTGGTAATCCTTTGGGTTCTCATGCAGGAATCAATAAGCTAGGGGCTGTTTATGTTACATTACCTTCAATGCCATCACATTTAGTTTCACAACTAGGAAATATCTTCTTATTTGCTTTATTTTATTCTGATGATCGAAAAATATATGGAAATAAACCTATATTTTCTAAATTAATTGAAGAATTGCAGTATTTACAAGATTCAGGTATCTCTATAAAAAGTGATCAAACTGATGAAACAATCTATTTTAGCCTAGGTTTAATAAATGGAGACAATTTGGGCATTCATTCGATACTTGGTTTCACAGAAAGTTTCTCTGCAAATTTTTGTTGTCGTTTCTGCACTATGAACAAAATCTTCATGAAGAAAGCAACTTCAGAAAATACGAACCAACTCAGAACACCTGATAATTATGACTACCAAGTTAATTTAAACAACGTGAGCTTGACGGGCATTAAAGAAAATTGTGTATGGAATAAACTTCCTCAATTTCATGTAACAACAAATTTCACTGTTGATATTATGCATGACTTATTTGAGGGAGTCTGTATATACGATATCACTAAATTACTCAATACTTTGGTTTTTACTTATAAATTATTCTCAGTGGAAACATTAAATTCCAGAATTCAGTTTTTCAATTATAATGATAAAGAAATATCAAGCAAACCACCACTCGTAACACTGGATAATTTAAAAGGTAAACTTAAGATGTCAGCTAGTGAAATGCTGTGTTTTTCTAGATATTTGGGATTGATGATAGGAGATTTAGTACCTGTAGATTTACCTGTGTGGCAACTGTGGGTTAAACTTCGAGAAGTAATAGATTTTGTTATGTCGCCTGTTAAACACAGAAGCAGTTTCAAAAGGCTTGAAATATTGATAGAGGAGCACAATACTCTATATTACACATTTTTTAAAGACCTAAAACCGAAACACCATCATTTAGTGCATTATCCGCGTGTATTACAAATGAGTGGACCACTTGTACATCTATGGAGTATGAGAGCCGAACAGAAGCACAAGCAGTCCAAAATGACTTCTAATGTATCCTGCAATTTTAAAAATATTATTCATACTTTGTCACTTAAGTCTCAGTTAAAATTCTGCCATCACGTAAACAATTTTACATGTAATAAACCACTTGAATACGGAATTTCGAAACTTATTACACAATCAGAACATTCCTCTCATTTCGAAAATTTCGAATTATTTTCCATGGTATCAGTTAAACGGGTAACATTTTGTGGAACAACTTACAGAAATGATATGACAGTGGTCCTGAAATGCACTGATGAAGAAAACCCTATGCCTTTGTTTGGTAGAATAAGAGGTATATATGTCTATAAAGGCAAAACACCATACATCCTATGTTCATTATATGAAACACTTATTTTCAATTCACATTTTTTTGCATTTGAGGTATCGGAATACAATGATACTACACAATCTCTACTAATCTACAGTATTGAAGAAATTGAGTCATATTCTCCATGTCAAATATCGAATATAAAGGATAAAAAACTTATTAGCATACGCTATGAACTGTAAAAGTGCGTATACATTGGCGCGGCGCGCTCGCTGCGATTCATTAGTACGGGTTTTCAAGTTGAGCGCGCTCCAAAAACCCGTAAAAATCGCGCAGCGCGTTATCAGGTTTTTTTCAACAGTGGCTGAAACTGTACAGTGAACGATCCACTGACTGCGCAGTGGCGTAAAAGGAACGCTTTCACACCACTGCGCAGTCGGTGGATCGTTCACTGTACGGTTTCGGCCGCTTTGAGAACAAACCTGAACATTTACCGCGCAGCGCGTTGATGTATACGCACTTTTAGGGTCAAAGAGTCAAATAAAATTCGTCAAGTCAAGTTACACCTTCTGAGCTCTTTTCTCATCCTCAGTACTTCATGTGCCAATGAAAAAGAAATATTTACTTAAAATTTCTGGAATTGTTCTTCAAATCGATCAGCCGGTGTCAATTATTTAGTATTACTATTTTTAGTTCATTATCGTCACTATGATTATTATGTATATTCAGTGTGATTTGTATTTATTATTTGTAATGTTAATAAATGAATATTTATTTGTTAAATAAAGTATTTTATAAACACGAATTGTTTTATTCGAAGAATTTGCACATTTGAACTTAGGAACTCTAGACATATTCCCTTTTTCAAATAACACATAAAGAAAATCTACTCATCTTTCTATGCAATTCTGGAGAATTCCTGCAATACAATTAAGAGCAAAATATTCACAATTCCTGTGTACTTTTTGCTAACAATTATGCAGAAAATCCATACCAGTTTTATGCACTATTGATACCACCCCGTAGGAAAACTTCACAATTATTATATAGAAAATCTACAGAATATTTGTACACTTTTAATACAATCCCATAGAAAATATCATAATTTTTTTAGCTATTTTCCCTACAATGAAAAAGGAAATTTGTACAATTCTTGGGTACTTTTTCTTTACTATGTTTGTGGAAATTTTCCCAATTAATTGTACAGTAAATAACTAAAAAATTGTGTATGTTTTCTATGTGATTGTGTAAAAAATGTACTGAAGAAATTGTGAACATTCTACATAATTGTGACGAAAATAGCGAAGCAATTGTGTACATTTTTCATTTTGTTGTATGGAATAAGAACACAATAATTGTACAATTTTTTATATTGCTAGAGAGAAAATGTACACAAGATTCCTATACATTTTCTCTCCAAATGTTTGAAAAACTGCACCAAAGCACTGCAATTTTTTAAAACAAAATTATTGCTAGAAATCGAACAATAGTTGTTAAAACTTACACAATTATTTTTGAATAACTACACAATTGAAGTTATCCAAAAATATGTATGTTTTATGCCCAAGATTGGTGCTGTACCGATTTTAGCACCATTTTGTGTATATATGGTCTACAATTGTGGTTTAAATATACAGTAATTTTTAAGAGTGCGGAGATATGATTTTTCAAAATTTCAATAATACATCGTACTTCAATGTTTTCATAGAATGCGAATTCTATCTGTCTGTGTTCTATCTGTGTTCACTATTCATTCATGTCATCTTGTCTACCTATAAGAGACATCATATTTATTTCTGTTCTAGTTTATTTAAATCATTCGTACTTTAAAAATATCTTGTGTTGGAAAACAAGTTTCCGCATCTTGAATTTGTGAATATATACAAAACTGTTTTGATAGCAAAAATAATATTGGATTGGATGTTGCATATTGAATAATTTTTGTGCAATTAGTGGGGATGATGTTTCGGAAGATTTAGAATGGGATGATTTGAATGATGTAGTTTATGAAGGCAATGGGAAAGAAGAACATAATGGAATCATCAAAAGAAAATACTGTTCGTTGACCACCGAGGTTAATATTACCTTTTACTTCCTTAAGTAGTGAGGCATGATCCTATATACAGTATTTTCATAATGTTGCTAGCAAAAAAATGGTGAAATATTGATCTACATTTGTGTATCAAATATTCTTTCTTGAGTTAAGGTTCATAATACAGAATGAATGTGTTAGTGGTATGAACTATTAAATTATGAAAAGAGGATTGTATTTTATTATTGTACCTATTCAAATATAAGGAATAAATGGACAATCTGCAATGATTGTCTCCAACCTTGTTCTAGACATTTCGATGATATTTTCCTTAGGTTTAGGTATTTCGAGTTGTGAACACTATGCACCTAGTGTAAGTTGCAACAACCCATTCCACGAGGCTGGATCATTGCAGATCGCTCATTTAATCTTGATAAATAAACTATAATTTGAATTGAATTTATTTTATGGTGCAGTTCTATTATAAGAATCCATTGATATAATTCCCAACTCTTAGAAACCAATACTTTCGGAGATATGGTTTGTCAAAAATTGGACAAGTGCGCCAAAGCTCCTGCCACAGGGGTTTCCCCCTTTTTTAAATTGCAAACCCCTACTTTTTTCTGACCAGAGATCATAAAATTTTGAATTCAGTACGTAATGCACATGTAACGCCATTCATTAATGCATTTGATTCATGGAATAGATTATACATCTAAATATAAACTACAGAAATTTACCTCAAAGATATTGCTGCGCTTTCTTCAGAAAAAAAACATTTTGAGTTCAAAAACAACTTCTCAGAGGCGTCTCTGAGAAGTACCTTTAATGATATTGGCCGCATTCTTAATCAAAAATATATTAGAGGGTCATTTACTGATTCTGAGATAAAAATTCAATCTCGAGATATTACTTCTGGAAGGAAGTGCTATTTGACTGCAGTTTTAAAATCTCATATACCTGGATGTAGAAAGTAAATGCGATTTTCGGAGATTACCTGTTAGCGATGATATTAATCATAGTACCTAATGACGACGAATAACATAATGAAAAAGTTTCAACGGTAACTCCGTAAAAGGAGCAGAGAAAAATCATGCAGTTGGTGCATAAATTTGTCATTTGATATCATGTTTTAGCGAGCATTTTGTGAGAAACAGCGTGCTTTCATTTTGCCAAAAATTTTACCGGAAATGGTCTGAAACGATTAGGTTCGACTCACTAATGAAAAATTTGAGGAAAAATTTAATTCTGTCCGGCCGACTGGCCGTTGCCACGAACTTTGGAACGGAAAGGAATATCTTCTTGGAATTTTCAGGGTAGGTGGCCCGTCTAAATATGAAGGACAAGTTCGTTAATGGGCATAATCGTCCCAACAGTTTCCAAGTAATAATTTTGTCATCAGCCAATATAGGTCCGATCGAATTGAAACTTGGTAAGCAGTTGCACAATACCGGTACATAGACGTATGTAAAATTTCGTGAGGATCATATAACTAGAAAATTTTTAAAAAATCTTTGAAAAGAATTCTATATATCAGAAACTATTCTTCCGACATCGCTGAAATTTTGCGAGAGCCTTCAGAACCTATCTCTATTGCCCAGTTCCAAGTTTGCAAAATGATCGGATCTATATTGTTGGAGATCCGAGCAGCCTTGTGTGAGCTCAGTAGCTGGATGGGTGACCGTTGCCTCGATAACTTTCGAACCAAAGGAGATAGGGACTTGAAATTTTCAGGGTGGGTTGCGCATCCGAATGGTAGGGTTAAGTTCGTTTTTGGGCATAATCGATCCAACGGTTTCGGAGTTATACCCACCTGGAATATTATTTCCTCGATAACTCAAAAAAATATAGACTCGATCGAATCGAAGCTTGGTAACTAGTTGTAGAATATCGACATAAAGACGTGTGTAAAATTTTGCAAGAACCGTACCTCTAGAAAACCTCTAAAACTAGACGAAAAAATAAAATTGGTTTAAGCACTGACGCGAAGTCAGGAACTTTTGTGTGTATGATCTATCGTATCTTTACCGAATTCACCATGGTAAATTCGATTAAGAGTGTCCAATACATGAGAATATGGACTATAGCACATACGCGCAAAAGCTGCTGACTTCACGTCTGTGCTTGAACCAATTTTTTTTTCTTGTTTGCTTCCACTATGTTCTCTATTGTATGTTTTTCATCAACACGTATGAAACAGAGCCCAAGGCTTCTTTCTAGCTGCCTAATCTCCTAGGGCTAAAGTTGCATTCAAGCAATAATTAGATGTGGATGAATAAAATTCCGTTAATATAGTATTATTAAGTGAGAAAATCTCATAACCGATACCTTGCGACATATTGATTGATTGTTGATAAAATCGACAAAATTCAAGAAATTATCCGGGTGGAAAATTAAAAATCCTCTTTAATATTGGTAAGATTATAAGGATCAAACAGTTGTTAACATCAATACAAAAGGTATTAAGAGAATAGGAAAAAAAATATAGTTGCAGAAAAAAATACCCAATGATTTTGATCCTAACGCTTATGAAGTATCGATATTCCAGGAAGGTTTGTTCGGACATGATATTACAGATGAGGAAATTATAAACCTTGGTAAAGGACTCAATCCCAGTGTTAATGCTATAAGGGTAACAAGATTTAATAGAAGGAAAACAACTTTAGAATGATTATATTTTTACTAAAACTAATACTTGACGTGTCTTAACATTTGAGGACAACTCTCTAAACATTTTGAACTGTATACCATCAGGTTACCAGTAGAAATATATATTCCTCACGTTTTACAATGAAACAAATATTTCACTGCTCAACGTGGCCGCCATAGACAAGATATATGGTGGCCGCTTCTAGATGACTGAGTTCAGAGTTGCACATGGTATATCTTGTCTATGACATGGACTGTTACCATAGATCTCTACTCTATGACTGTTACTTCAACCGGACTAGGCTAGGCCATAGACAAGGCCATGTTTGGTTGCCATTTAGGAACATAGAATACCAAATTTAATTCTGATGGAATGCACCCAAAACTTATGAGCAAGTCCTTCGTACCATACATAACACTGACCTGCCCAAAAACATGATTCAGACTATCCCTTGTACGGTACATTGAACAATCCAAAGTTTTCTGTAGGAACAAAGCTGATATAAAAACCAACCGATATAGTTGAAAATCTGATTGTTTTCTGTCCTAAATTAAATCCATATGTAGGAATTCTTGTAATAAATTCATTATTACAGGATGTTCTCTTTGCGCGCTTGTTTCTATGTCACATTATATTCATCATTCAGGGCCGGTATCTCAATTGCGAGTTAACTCGAGGTTGCGAGTTGACGCATGTATTCAGCGATATTCATGAATGCGTAACACTCGGGTTACCCGCAACCTCGGGTTAACTCGCAATTGAGAAACCGGCCCTAAATGAATATCCTATGCTTTTAACGTCACGTCAGTGCTTTTACAACTTTTTTATTTATTATAATCGAATCAATCAATGAATAACCATTGTCATCATTTCCAGAACAAATTATCGAGTTATATATGTTAAATATTTATAAGCACAACAATAGATTTTTACTATGGCCATGCAAAGAAAGAAGATTATTCATTATTCCACAGAGTTTCATTATTCTCCCTTCCACTCCAAAATTCTCAAATGCGCACGCTTCGATCTCGTTGGCGTCCTTGTTCACCTTCAGCAACAGCACTCAGCAGCAGCGACCGGGAAATAAAAGTTCTGCCATATTTGTTGAGCTAAAATTGTGTGTTGTGTTGAATCGTTGATCCGTTGTTTGTGCTGCCGGTTTATTCATTATCGGCTTCAATTTTAATATCGGTAAGTATCAGAAAGGAAATAATTTCATGAATGTATCTTGTACGCATTCGAATATTCTGGAAAGTATTTTTCGGAATAAGGGTTTCAAAGCTGATATTCAGATGATAACGGGATTTATTATTGAAATGTCTCATCTAGTAACCGACATTTAAGAAAAATGTTCCTCAGTCTTCTGATATTGATAGTTTCAACATTTAAAACTTTATAGACGCTACCAAGTTTTGAGGTTAGCATCATTTTTCCGACATGTTTGATGATTCAGAAATCGATAATTATATTTTTTGTGAATTAATTGGTATTATCGTTTTTTCTGGTTAAAATTTGAGTATTATTGATGTTCGAAAAGCAGTTTATGGGATAATTTCAGTGCTGACGCCGTTTTCTGCTCAAAACTACTTTATAGTACATTGACCCAAGTGTAAAACGTAATTGGCAGCATATCTAAGTCTTCGCTATTCAGTTTATTTGATATTCTGTGAATTACCCTATAAATTTCTGCCAGAAATACGAAATAGTTTTTCAATAAAACTCTTCCTTCTGCAGCTTTCAAATATGTCTGAGGAAGTATCTGCTGAACAAATTCCATCCAATGTTGGTGGACCATCTGGACCTAAACCTGGCGGCCCACCTGGAGGCAGAGGTGGCGGCTTCAGAGGCCGAGGTGGTTTTGGAGGTGGAAGAGGCGGACCAAGAGGAGCCCCAGGCCGTGGTGGTTTTATGAGGGGACGGTATGTATTGATTACTTTGTCTTTAGGTGCACCCTATGAGAGTTCTGTAAAATTTTTTAATGAAAATTAGTGCTTTTCTGGCAAATAAATAAATACTTTCATTTACATACTTTTAGTATGGTGAGGGGGATGTAGACCACTTTTAAGGTTATGCAACCAAGTTTTATAGATGTCAATTTATCACAATTTCCAATAAATATATCGTCAAATATAGTGAATTTAGGAACCAAATATTGAGTTTTCCGGTATTTATTTAATCATTGATAAACTTGCAGCGGTGGACCTGGTGGGCCCCGTGGGGGTGGTATGATGAGAGGAGGAGCAGGAGGTAGGGGTGGGTTCAGAGGCCGTGGCGGACTTGGTGGTGGACGATTCCCCCCAGGAGGTAACATATCTCAATAATATTTGAAGCAATAATATCCTAAACTTTTTTCCTCTTGTTTAGGTGGGGTTGGAGGACTTGAAGGTGGACCAGGCGGTGATAATAATGGAGGTGGTGGAGGATATGGTGGTATGAGAGGTGGACCACGTGGTGGTGGTGGCGGTTTCCGTGGCAATCGTGGTGGCCCAACTGGTGGAAGGGGAGGACCAGGTGGTGGCCGTGGGGGACCAGGAGGTCCAAGAGGTGGTCCAGGAGGCTTCCGTGGCAGTAGGGGTGGTCCAGGCATTGGACGTGGAGGTCCTGGTGGTCCAAGAGGTGGTGGCAGAGGAGGAATGGGAATTGGTGACAAAAGAGGACCACCTGGAGGTGGTATGGGTGGAGGCCCTGGAGTGAAAAGACCCAGATATGATAATGGTCAGACACAGAACGGAGCTGGTGGTGGATACCAGTAAGTATATCTTAATAATGAGATAGAGAGAGAGAATTAACTTTATTAGCATACGACCGAAGTCTTCCAGCCTATAATGAGATAATTAACCAGTAGTTTACATTATTTTGACTATACAGTGCTAGTCTCTAACATTTAATCAATTTCAGTAAATCAAAGACAATTTTTTTGTTGTAAATATGTGGCAGGTCGATTAGTATTTTGAATAGACCTCCTTTTGATGCAAGAAAATGTTACAGCCTGTGTCCCTAATTTGAGATATCGATAATTTTTCTAAATGGCAATACCAATTTTTTTCGTGACGATTCTTAAAGGTTTTATCAAGTTACAAATGTGTCCGAGTAAAGAACTTTCATTTTAATCGAAGAGGAAGAAATCAGATCAACTGATCTATCTGATATCAACTGAGACAGGTTTTTTGGCGCTCTTGTTCCTTGGAACAACGTGCTTATCAATTTGCCCAAATGTCTGTAATTTCCGAATTTTTTGATGAAAATGTTCTTAAACGGTTTGGTTCGACTCACTGTGCGAGAATCCGTGGTCGAAATTGATTGTGTCCGGCCGGCCGTTCGTTTCGTACGAAATTAGTTAGAGGATTGAAATTTAAAGAGTAGGTTTGGAGCGTAAATATCTCTGACGAGTTCGTTAACGGGCGAAATCCACCAAGCGGTTTCGGAGTTTGGCCGTTTTTATTAAAAACATTTTTTATGAATATATCCGAAACCGACTGGATATCTGAAATTTAGCATCTAACTGTAAAATAATGACCTTTATATGCATGCGAAGTTTTGTATTGATCGGGTTGCCGTAAAGTGTAAAAAAATAATTTTTTTTGTTACTCCGAAACCACCTGGCCGATTTTGCCCAATAACAAACTCAAACGAGATATTTATCCTCAAAACCTACTCTAAAACCGTTGGACCGTTTATGCCCGTAAACGAACTTAACTCTCCCATTCGGAAACGCAACATACCCTGAAAATTGCAAGTCCCTATCTCCTTTCGTTCGAAAGTTATCGAGGCAATGGTCACCCATCCATCTACTGAACTCACACAAGGCTGCTCGATTCTCCAACAATATATATCCGATGGTGTTCAAACTTGGAACTTGGCAACATAGTTAGGTTCTGCAGGCTCTCGAAAAATTTCAGCGATGCCGGATGAATTGTTACTGATATATAGAATTTTTTTCAATGAATTTTTAAAAAATTTCTAGTAATACGATCCTCTCGAAATTTTGCGAGAATTTTCGCGTTAGCAGTATACAACTATTAAGCATGTTTGAATTGAATCGGTTTCGTATTTTTCGAGTTATTGACGAAATATCAACCAAATTTCAGCTGTGTATAACTCCAAAACCGTTTGCACAACCTAACCTGAAAATTTCAAGTCTATCTCTTTCTACTCTCAGGTTATTTCGACATAAAAAAAATTTTTAATAATTTTTGGCGCTCTTGTTCCTCGGAACAGAGTGCTTGTCAATTTGCCCAAATGTCTGTAATTTTCGAATTTTTTGATGAAAATGATTAAACGATTTGGTTCGACTCACTGGAATCCGTGGTCGAAATTGATTGTGTCCGGCCGGCGGTCCGTTAACACGATAACTCTCGAACGAATGTAGTTAAAGGCCGTTTTTAGAAAAAACATTTTTTATAAATATTTCCGAAACCGATCACTCGATCTATTGTAGAATCATGACCTTTATACGCATGTGAAGTTTTGTATTGACCAGGTTACCGCAAAGTGTCAAAAAAATATTTCGAAAATTAAAAAAAAAAATTTCTACAATAACTCGAACGGAATGAGCTAGGCAGTTTGAATTTTCAGAGTATGTTAGGGAGATGAATATCTCGGTTAAGTTCGTTATTGGGCCAGATGGTTTCAGAGTAACGAAAAAAAAATTTTTTTTTAAGTAACAAATTTCAAATGAAATTTTTATTCAAGATGCAGTTTCACCATAAAAATCCATTGATATCATTTTCAACTCCAACAAGCTAATACTTTCGGAGATATGATTTTTCGAAATTTCAATAATGAATTGTACTTCGATGTTTTCACAGAATGCTATAATTATTCTATCTATGCTTAATTATATGATCTGTGTTCATACATGTCATCTTATTCTATAAGAGAGAGTCAAATTCATTTCAGCTATTTTAATTCGATTTCTTCCATGGTGCAGTTCTCATTCTCAGATTGCTCAGATTTAATCTTGATAAATAAACTATTATTTGAATTGAATTTCCTTTATGATGCAGTTCCATCATAAGAATACATTGATACAATTCCCAACTCTGAGAAACCAATACTTTCGGAGATATAATTTGTGTGTTTGAACAAGAGCGCCAGAAAGCTCCTGTCCACAGGGCTTGAACCAATTTTGGCGTAGTGTCTACTTGTCAAATGTCAAAAAATGACAGCTTCAAAAGTGACATCTACCGAAATAGCGGGCTATTCAAAATAACACCTCTTATTGGAAAACCCTTTATATAATTTTTAAAAAATTAAAAAAATATTTTCTGGTGATACGATATTTCGCGAAAATTAGTGCTTCGGCTTTCTGAGAGTAATTACCAAGTTTTAATTGGAACGGATTTGTATATTTTGAGTTATTGAGGAATTAAATAACAAAATTTAAGTTTGGTTTAACTCCGAAACTTTTTAGCTGATTATGTCCAACAATGAACTTTACCTTGAAAGGGCATCTTTACCTTGAACGGAGAATTTATATTGGTGTCTGTCTAAGAGAGATTTCACTGTATTTGCATTTGCGAAAGGGATTAAAAGGACGCCATTTTTTTTTTCAGGCAAGGAGGTTACCAAGCTCAACAAGGTGGTGGATATGGTTCACAACAAAGCGGCGGATACGGTTCCCAACAAAGTGGCGGATACCAACAGCCATATCAGCAACCGCAATATGGAAATAACCAACAGAGCGGATATGGTGCACCGAGTTCATACGATCAATCTGGCTATGCTACCGCATCTTACCAACAGAACAGCACTGCTGGTTATGGACAAGATAACTCAGGATATGCTACCGGTGGTTATGGAACAGCCCAAGTAGCTGACTATGGACAAGCCGGAGGATATAACACTGGGGGTTACAACAGTCAGCAAGGTTATGATGATAGAAGTCAGGGTTATGCTTCCACAGGCTATGGTGAGTGGCAATATTAATAGGCCCTTGTTAGATGGCCGTCAATCAATATTTGCACCGAGTACAATGCCTGATAATGCTTTGAATGCGTTGACATAAATGAATTTGTGAATACTGTATATCCGAACTAAAAAAAAATGGAAGAATGGATTTTTTTAATAATTTTTTACCAAATAGACGAATTAAAAGATACAAGTAGAATTCAATTTTTTATTCCTATTCTATATTGGATATTCACAACATACTGTTCTCTTGAGGCAGAGTATTTTCTTAGATAATAAATAGATGTTGTCTAACATCGTAATCAGTATTAAGAAATAAAATTTAATACTTTCTTGTTGAAATGAATACAGAGGGGGAACAAGGAAACAACATTCTCATACATTTTTTGAATATCCAATAAATAACCACAAAGGATCATACAATTTATAATGAATAATCGCAATATAATGTCTAGAGGTTACCACAAGTAGAAAATGCCTTTAAGTATGAGTGCAGAAATTGTTACTAATGAATTGAAGCAGCCTAACTCTTAAGAGAGTGTAGGCCCTTAAAGTTTGATTAATTGAGTTTCCCTATCCATATTTCAGGTTCAGCAAACCAGGGTAGACGGTACTAAAATAATTAAGTCATTATTCCCAAAACACAGGGTTTTATTGCGATATTTGCAATCTTAAACATTGAACAAGAAAGGAAGAAAAATAATTGATAATATTTCCTTCTTATTTATAGTATATGTGTAGTATTAAGTATAATAGTAACGAGATGTGAATGGACAAGTTTTCAAGAATAGATCTGAAATCGTTCTGAAGATGCTTAGTTTCAATCAGTATTTATTATTTTACTTCAGAAATGATAATATCGCTAAACAGATTATCAATGTGTACATAATTTTCATTTAACGAATAAAATTTTTTTTGTGATAGAAATCTTATTTTATAGAAGTAGTTATATTTCATTTTATGTATACAAGTATTATTTAATTTAAATTGTAGAATTTGTCAGTTAAACTGTTTCTGCAACACGCATTATATCTGGTAACCTTCGCATACAAAAGTTATCCAGCCCAATTATTGATATAAGTAGGATGAAAAATAAAATTGATTAATTTAAAAATTCAATTATTGAATGAGAAAAAACCCAACTTGTTGTAGTTATAATAGATATCCAGGAAACCTATTCGAAAATCTTTGGTACATTATTATATTCTCACAACAAATTTTTCCGGAATGTTCTATGAAAATTGGTAGTTATGGAGAAACAGTGCCAAATTTTCTGTGTTGGGTTACCACTTCCAGAAATGAGCGGTGTTCAGAATGGACACTCATTAATTGAAAATGTACGATAACGTAACAGGCTATATTAAAGATGAAGCGTAATAACTATGGAAAAGAAGCTAATATGTCCTCCCATGAACATCTTCAGCCACTTGAAATATAGATTTCACTTCCTGTAAAAAATCATAGAAACAATATCGTTTCCACTATTATGATGATATCATTCATATTTTTCATGTAAGGAGCATTTTACGTTATACACTGCGCAAAAATATTAACGCACATTATGAAAATCTCAATTTTAATGAAAGTTAACTCTACATTGACTTTATAACTTATTTTTTATGTTCTCTCGGGAAGGTTTTGAACGAAACAAGACACATTAAATGGAAGAAAAATTCAGGATTTCACCGAATCTTATGCGAAAGAAGAGAAATAAACTATTTTCAAAATACTGGAATACTGATAAGTGATTTAATACTTGGTATTTCCACCCCTTGCGTTAATTACAGCTCGGCAACGACGGTTCATACTCAAAATGAGTGATCTTAAAATGTTCTGATCTAATCCTTCCCAGATTTCTCTGAGTTGGATTCCTAAGTCATTAAGAGTAGCTGGATGATTTTCTGAACTTCTCAGCCTTCTATTGAGGTTGTCCCAAAACTGCTCAATTGGATTGAGATCTGGACTTCTTGCTGGCCATTCCATTCGAGAGACTTCAACCTCTTCAAGGTACTCCTGAACGATGCGCGCACGATGGGGTCTGGCTTTATCGTCCATAAAAATGAAATTTTCACCAATGTATGGGGCAAATGGCACTACATGCTCTTCAAGAATGTTCCTTATATACCTATCAGCATTCATAGCTCCATTATCAACGACCACTAGGTCTGTGCGAGCAGTCAAAGATATTCCACCTCATGCCATAATCGATCCTCCCCCGAAAACAGTAGTATTCAGGAAATTGCACTGATCATATCTTTCATGTGGACGTCTGTATACAAGGGAACGTCGATCACAATGGTAGAGGCAGAATCTAGACTCATCTGTAAAGAGAACTCTTTCCCAATCAGCCTCTTCCCAATGGATATGCTCTCTCGCAAAATCCAAACGCGCCCTTCGATGGGCTGGGGTAAGAGCTGGGCCTTTTGCCGCGACACGAGGCCTTAAATCATATTCTCTGAAGGGATTTCTTATTGTCTGAGTGCTAATTTGCACCCCATGAGTTTGCTCAAGCTGATTTTGAAAGAGGCGAGCGGTTGCAAACCGTTGTCTCAACGAAGAAACTCTCAAGTAACGTTCTTGAATGGCAGTTGTTACCCGTGATCTACCCTGTCCTGGTCTTCGGACATTCATACCTGTCTCCCTGAATCGCTGCAACATTCTGGACACACTTGTATGGGAAACTCCAAACCTTTCTGCAATTCTTGTGTATGTCCACCCTTCTTCTCGCAAAACTACCGCTTGGGCACATTCCTCTTGGGTCAAATTGCGTGTTTCGCGTTGCATAGCGATCGAGTGTAGAAAATCAAACGAAAGAAAAACTGATTTCAGAATGGAGCCAATACATTCAAAATCTGATACTCTCATCTTTTTTTATTCCTGCTGGGAAAAAACATCTGTATTGAAGAAAAACGTTGAAAGTGGATAACATATGCATGCATAATTCTGATAAAAATAATTATCATTGAGAACACCTTCAGTTGTAGAATAAATTTGAGATTTCCATAATGTGCGTTAATTTATTTGCGTAGTGTAGTATCAGTTGTTCTTTTCTTCGATCAATCCTTAACAGATGAAGAAATATGTTCAACGTTTTCGGTCCTTTATACAGCTTACTTCGACAAAACATATGGTATCCTGCGTCTTGAGCCGTTCTCTTCTGAGATACTATCTTACAGAGCCCCGTTCATCACTACATTTCTCAGTTCCTCCCAAAAAGATGTCAAATCACTAGTTCTCAACAGCAATCGCATTATTTATTATGCCTGACAGCCTTCTCTATTTTGCAATCTATTTATCTGTTATTTTTTGCTTGCCTATAGAAGTTTTTAACACTTCTTGTTCCCCTTGTGGAACAAATGCTTTTATCAACTTGAGATTGTCGTATTACTTCCGTATTGTACACGGAAATTTTACAACCAAAGACTGGAATCCAAGGTGGCTTTTAATTCTCTTTCTTCCGTTATTTTGAAATCGCTTCACCACTGGCTAAACTAACCATTTCATTCATTTCGACATCACTTGGTGTGGTCTTCCTCAAGTTCATTGATTTCATATTTCGTATGCATATTTATTCTTCTTGCGTTTAAATAAACTGCATAAATAATCTATTACTCCATTGGATAATCGTCAAAAGGGTGGTCTGTACACCGAAAAAAATTAGTAATTGTGAACTTGAAATTGTGTGCAAATCAGAAAATACCAACAAAATTTGTGGTCTGCATCATGTACCATTTTCCTACATGTATTGGTACACTTTTTAACAAATTTCATATGATATATCTCAGACGCTGTTCCATCTACCGATACCAAATACCTAAAACTGTATTTGTTCACTGTGAGCGGGAAATATGTCCTTTAATGTCAAAAAAACATTACGAAAGTTTAAAAATTTTCAGGTATTTTTCAAATTGCCGGCCGAGGTCGAAAACTTCTAATCTTCAAGTCCATCATATACCTATACAAAAGTCAAATTCCATATTTTGTAGAACATCAATAACATCCCCCTTTTGACGACTTTTTCACTGGACTAATGGCACTTCAAAATATTTCAAAAATCATTTATACTTAATGTTGAAGACCAACAATCCTCAGAAAAATTCCAAGAGTAACTTTCTTTAAGAGTGATATTAGCAAATTAAATAATTTCTTAAAATAAGAAAAGAAATATGAAAAAATGGTATCAGTCACATACGATCTAGATTACTGATTAAGTATGGAATCTCATTGTAAAGAATATCACAAAACTTTCAGTATAATATTTTCTTATATTTATTGAAGACCAACAATCCTTTCAGAATAGCAAAACTTCTTAAAACAAGGAAACTGGCAAAATTGAAGAGACAATTGAAAGGTAGTAAGTAAAGGGAAATAATTCAATAATATGAAAGCCAACCTAGTGATTTAATAAATATGTGATTTGTAAAATCATCCTACATCATTATAAATGGGATCCAGCTTATGGATATTTTTCCACAAAACTTTTGTTATCCTCTTCTACATATTGAAGACCGACAAATCTCAGAAAAAT
This sequence comes from Halyzia sedecimguttata, assembly GCA_937662695.2. Taxonomy (NCBI): domain Eukaryota; kingdom Metazoa; phylum Arthropoda; class Insecta; order Coleoptera; family Coccinellidae; genus Halyzia; species Halyzia sedecimguttata. The sequence goes on along the minus strand of OW569413.2, from coordinate 96,915,658 downwards.
TTCGAAAGTAGCTTAACGATGTTAAGCTTGATATTCAAAACCACCTAGTCAATTCTTGAGAAAAGAGATCAAGCATACTCAACTGAATAATAAGACGGAAATTATTCAATAATCTGAGAAAATCAAACCATGAATCATGGAAAAAGTGATTTTTTTTTACAAAAATCAACTTCATATCACAAGCATATTTCAAAGGAAAAGTAAGTATAAAGCAATGACTTAATATAGAGGGCTTGAAAACGACACTAAAACATTAATTCAAAATACCATTTCGAAATGCAAAAATGCCCTGAATCTTATTAAGTCTTTGAATTCATTCACTCTAATCAAAGTAGAATCTGTTGAGATGTAGGTATATGTTTTAATGTGACGAAGATTACCATATTATAAACAATTTTACATAATATATATATTTATATATTTTTTTTAAACAAATACCTACAATTTATAAACTAACTATCCAAGATTTCTGTTGATGAAAACTCATTTAGTGATACAAACAAAGAAGTGAACATGAAACAAAATAAAGAAATCGAGAAAATCAAATATATGATTAACTACATTGCTGGACCTACATAATAACAATCACAAAGGCAAAAATCGGAAATTATTACTTAGGTAATGTATTATTCAAATTGTTTTCACTGTGGTAAACCTTTATTATTTATTTTACAATTTTGAGAAATATTAATTGACAAACAACATTGCATGTAGATGAATTTTGAAATCTTCAAAATAATGCTATTTTGGTGCCCAAAAATACTATCGGAGCTTTGAAATGTTTTCTTTTCCTTTGTTGACCATTTGTTTGAGTTTGTTTTTAATTCTGTTTTGATTTTTAGGTTGAACACGAATACCATCTCTGGCGATTCGGACCAGGGATAGAGGACAACAGGGAGTAATAAACTAATTTTCTCTTTCAGGTTGAGTAAGTAATGTCATACTGAAAAAAATTGGGGATGAGCAGTTGAGCCAATTAAGATAACATTTGAAAGAAAATAATTATCTCAAACTATTACTTAACGTTGAGAAAATCTAAGTCCGCCTAAATCAAACCAATATGAAGATCATACTGAGTATACTCCATTCACTTTTATAAAGTCTCCCGGTTGGCCATGAAAATTTGACACATTTCACCATGTATATTTTAAAAATGTTAGGTTATAGTAATTTTCCTGTCAGATAACTACGCAACGTTGTCCTCTCTACAAAAAAGTCGTAGTAACTACTTATTTTCACAATGTGAATTTGCTTCGGAAAAATAATGAATTTGAGAAGATATTAGGTGAATTCAATAATTCCAGTCCTGGCGACTGTAGAAAAAAATGTTTCCTCTGTTGTTACTGGAAATATTTCACGTATATAAACTGGTTGGAAGACTCAATTATGCTATTTTATTGTATGGAAATCAATAATCAAGTGTTGGAATTGTATTGAAAACTAATGGATAGAGTAGTCCGTTATTTGTGATAGTTCATTTGAAAAAAGAATAAAAGTACCTGAATAACCCGGCAGAAAAACTTCTAAACGAACAGACGTACCTATGGAATTCCCAACTTTTCTCAAGAAGACATTTAAATACCTTGTTGCACAATTTGAAATACACCAGTTTCAAAATGTAGTAGTAATACGAAACCTGAGGCATTCTCACCTCAATTAAATATAATGATAGGAAACTAAGTAATTTCATTCGAGAGTTCAACATGTCAGAATGAAGTTTTCCTAATGCAGATTTCGGTTCTGTATAGCACTTCTGCTTCTTCAAAACTACTTTCGGCAGTTTCAATTTCAAAGCGAAGAGTTCTTTATTATTCGAAGATTATGTTAGGATTATGTTGAGAGTAGAAATTGGCAACGTCTCAGCGAATTGTTTTGACCTTGACGATATTTCAGTAGTGCCAACCTGCCTGTGTTTTAGTTACAAAAACGTGATAGACCTAAATCATGGCCAACCGGGAGACTTTATAAAAGTGAATGGAGTATAGATGAAGGCGAATCTTGAATTTTTTCATTAGGAAATTTAAGTTGGTACCTGCATTCATTGAATCAAAAGGGCTAAATTCCTATCTGGTATTTCAGCCAGTCAAAGTGGTTTGGTTCATCCCAGATGATCTGATTATGATTGGAGAGGATCCCATATACCCAGAAATTCTACATCCTTTTAAAAAATTCCCCGCCTTTGAATTTATATATATATATATATATATAAAGGGGGAGTTGTACATCAATTTTAACCATTGATTCCTCTCATAAAATGAAACACTTTTTCCATTTTTTCTAAATTCGGCTAGGTAAAAATATACAGATTGAACAAATCTTTTAGGGTAAATGAAGAAAGTGTTTTATTTTATGAGAGGAATACAATATGGTTAAAATTAATCTACAACTTGAAGCGTCACCCTGTATAAATACAAGTACATATATGAATATCACAAAACTATGAAAAATTAGAAGAAATTATCAAAGTAGATAATAAATTCCAGATTCTTTGGGGAACCATAGATCTGATCCCTCAACAAATTTTTAAGTTTTTCAGATTAATCAGATGAAGTTTTTTTCAGCAGATGAACACTTTTTATCGATAACTATTTTCAGATCCAATTTGAAAGCGATAAAAATATATCATTTTACCATGAGAAGGTCTTCAGAATACCTGAAATTCAGGAAATGTAATAAGTAAATATATCAATGAACAATATAAATTGTTTTTTTGGCGCTCTTGTTCCTTGGAACAGAGTGCTTATAAATTTGCCCAAATGTCTGTAATTTTTGGATGAAAATGGTCTTCAACGATTTGGTTCGACTCACTGATCAAGAACCGTGGTCAAAGTCAATTCTGGTCGGGCAGCCGTAGACACGATAACTCTCGGACGGAATGAGCTAGACAGTTGAAATTTTCAGAATAGGTTTGGTGGATAAATATCTCATTTAAATTCGTTATTGGCCAAAATCGGCCCTGATGGTTTCGGAGTAACGAAAAACATATTTTTTTTTTTCACAAATTTCAAAATCATTTTTTTAAGATGTAGTTTCATCATAAGAATCCATTGATATCATTTTCAACTCTAACAAGCTAATACTTTCGGAGATATGAATTTTCAATATTATATCTTAATTCTATGATTTCAAAGAATGCTGTTATCGAATTTGTATCTATGAATTACTTTGGTAAGTTAATCAAAATGGGTTCAGAATATCTCCAGTAAAAACAAAACTGGAATATTGGCTAAGTTTCAATTGATATATCATTTTCAGAGTAGATGTAAGGAATGTCTGGCTGCAGGGGCAGATTTCGGAGGTGTTATCTAAACTTCATACATTTCGAAGGGCAATTCTCCGGCCCAGATGCTCGTGCAATTTGTTTTCATATAATGGTAATCATGCGTTATTCCACTATTTTTCATGTTCTAGATGCTACTATCGGTATTTTCAAATTATGACACTGAGGGCCGATTTATTCAACCTCTCCGTAAAGTATTCGTTAACTACGTGCTCGTTAAATTTACCGACACCCTTTAAAGTAATAAAATCTATTCATATTTCACAGATGTTCCACATATTTGCTGATCACTTCGTATAACAGAGAGATGAATAAACAATTATAGAATGCTTTCCTTTCGGTAAGGCTACTTGAAAGTTTACAGATAGATGAATATATCGGCCCTAAATTAGATAATATTTCAGGAAGTTACATTAAATCTGGAAATTTCAATTATGTTAATTTTTGTAAAATTTGAATTTCTCTTACGGTTTCCAATTAATTAACTGAATTAATAATTTCTTCACAAATTGAGCCATTTCTGAAGTAATATGGTATATTTTTTTAATAGCAAGAAGAACGATAAAAATTAATTCATTTTTTCCAAATAATAGTCACATTTTCGTCCATAAAAAATCAACAAATTTCTGGTTGAACTATATACCGCAGAATAAGTATTCATAAAAAGTCATATTTCAACCGAGATTAAATCATAATACTATCAAACGTTACGTTGTTCGAGTCAGCGATTGCGTGGCAATCTATCGTTATATTGAAATCCTTCAGCTAAAATTTGAATATACTGGGTGATTCCAAACTAGACTTGAATTTTGGAGGTGTTAGTATTCATTTGCTGTCGTTTGAGTGATAATTATTGATCACCGAAAATCAACAGTTTCTGAGATGTTTGAGTTCTCAAGATTTCTCACCTTGGTTAATTTTTTCTTCGTTGTACAAATTTGATTATAATTTTGGGTCATTTTTATTAGAAAAGGATGTGATATATATGACAAAAAGAAAACTATGCCATATTAGATGTTGGAAAATAATTAGTATGATTTTAAAGGGGATTTGAAGCAAAGAAAGAAAAATAACGAATTAAATATTTTTATTATTTCAACCAAACTCGAAGTTTCATTAATAAATTATTCTCGAAATGACCTCCAATTTACTCTCAATCTTCTCGCTTCTTCGTCTATTCTGTCCATAATTTGTGCACGTGTATTTATTTCTCTTTCGTATACCACGTCTTTCAAACTGCAAACATGAAAAACCAAAGGTGTTAGATCTGGAGAAAATCCAAAGGTGTTAGATCTGGAGAAAATCCAAAGGTGTTAGATCTGGAGAAAATCCAAAGGTGTGAGATCCGGACTTCTTGCTGGCCATGAAATAGGTTATCCCCTACCTATCCACCGATTAGGAAACAATTCATTCAAGAACAAACGAACATTTAGTATTTAGTCTATAGTGTGCGGGACACTCATCCTGTTGAGAAATAATTTCGCCCCTGGCAATAAAGAAAACCTGTCTATATTTGTTATAAAAATTCTTCATATTTTCTCCGTTTAAGTTATAAGGTTGAAGAAAAATGAATTACAGTTATCAATAAATATGGTCAAACAACAGCACATGAGTCATAATAACACCTCCAAGTTTCACGTCTAATTTGGAATTACCCTGTATATATAAATAAATATTCGTTCATTATTTGATGATATTTTATTTTTCAGTCACTTTGTCGGTTGGAAAATCAATTTTTCAATAATATTATAACGTAATATTCACCACATTTATTTTATGATCAATTAATTCTACGAACTATTTCAGTCGAGCTTCAGGTCGAATTTTTGGGCAGTAAATTTTTCGTCCCGGGCCTCGGAATTATTCAAAATAATTCTGTTTTTGTAGCGTTTCGCCCTGAACGTAGAATAGTATTTCTATATTCCCCGGTTGTCGCAATGGGGTTCATATAAGCCGTATTCTTTTTACCTTGTTTCATCTCGATAGATGCATAGAATCTTGCATTTTGCCTTCTAACTACTGAGTCAGAACTGAGAATCTCAGTTAATCTCAGCTGTAGTTGGTAAAAAGAATACGGCTATAGGTCGTCTGCAGCAGTCCCTGACTCACTCTTCTGTCGGAACGGCACTGAAATCGCTCAAGTTTCCGCATCACAGAGGGTTGGAGTTCGTAAGGACTTCCCTAGGTGTCGCTGGTGAGATTTTCTTTCACAATAATAGAGCTCCTTCGTTTGCCAGTGGTAACAACCATGAATGAAACAGGTCTGTCCTTCATGAGCTTTTCTTCTTTGTGGGAACACTTATAGCGTATTCCATTGGTAGAACTCGTGCGCACTGAGTGCATGAATCGTATTCCATTGGGGAATTTAGTCAAGCATTTTGGCACATTTTGACGTCCAGTGCAACATTTTTTGCACTCAGTGCAGCACTGGTGCTGCCAATGGAATACGCCATGAGTGATGAGGTGGCTAGCCTGGATCACGAGAAATATTTGTTGATGGTTAAAATCGACAAATATTTCACCATGTCAAGTTCATTAAAAAGATCCGGATTTATGGAAATTGGAGAAATGAAAAAACAATTTTGTTATCTAAGTAATTTTATTGTTTGTAATCTTCTTGAATTCAAGGTTTCATATCTTCGAAGATATAAAAATTTCAACATGTACAATCTGAAAAATGGCTTCGAAAGTTGCCTTTAAAAAATTTACATGGTTAAGATGAGGATATTTTTGAGACAACAAAATATCAGTTAAATAAATAAATAAAACACTACCTGAAAACTGTACATACAGTTAGAAAAATTGGAAATGAAGGATTTTCTATACTGTGAAAAGATTTAGAGAATAGTGTATAAGTACCAACATATGGATTTTAATCAACTTCTATTTGTTAGTGGCACATATAAATAACAAAAAAATATCAATGAGCAGGTTTCAGAATATTGAACTTAATTATGTTGCCACTAATAACTGAAGTTGAAGAAGTACATTATCTACAAAATGAAAATGTATTTGAAGATATTAAATGGACCCGTAATGTAACAACTCTTCTATCTGAAAATGTACTTCATATTCTTTCTATCTTGTCAATTCTCAGCAGGTCACTTATATTTGCTGATGTTTACGATGCTTTAAGAGCTTTCATGAGGCCAGCAGTGGACATGGATTTGGGTCTTTCGATGGGCAGACCAAGGGCACGGTCCCAAACAAGGGAAGCTAAAACTCCAAGAGCTCTTGATACACCAAAGAGTACAGTGTAGTAGTTCATTTCTTTGAGACCATAATACTGTAAAAAAAATTAATCAAATTATTTAACTATAAATAACCACAAAAGAAATTAAGTATAAGAGGGTGGTTTCAAAGGTGAATTTTTTTCAGCTGGAAGAATAGATCATACCAATAAACCTATCTTATATTATTATATTAATTCACTGATATAATTGATAGAGATCTCTGAGTATGATGGGTTTGAGTGTTTGCATAGCTTCCTCAACTCATGAAGGTGGAAGTTATTTGATTTCTTGCATATATATTGTTTTAAGGGATAATGTTGCACTGCGACCTTAAGGTCTATTGTGCCCCCCTAGGGAATACAATCCCGGATGTTTTTTTCAATCCCGGGATTACGGGATTTTTTATGCACAATCCCGGGATCCCGGGATTAGACTAAGTGGTTTCTAAATGAGCTCAAATGGAAACTGTTGTAATTTCTTCAAAAATGTTTATAATGTAAAAGAAAAAATCACAAACAATAATTAGAAAGACGAAAAAAAAATACACTTAAAAAAAACTATAATTTGGAAAAAAAAAATAAATTGAAAAAACTACTTGGAATTTTTTAAATTTAATCATATAAATATTTTAGAGCTCACTTCCAAATTCTGTTTACGACTGGAGCTCTGGGATAAAGGCAGTGAGGCCGTACTGCCGTAGAAACATTTGAAGATAGAATTATCAAAAAAAAATGTGTTTTTTTCTCGAGCTTTCGCTGAAGCGATCGATATTCCTTTCATTTTGCCTGATGTTTACAACTTTGGGTTCAAGAAACTGTGAGAGAAACTTTTCCTGATCACCCCAATAGTTTCTACTGTTCTCCGAGCGTTTGGGTTGGTTTTGCATATTCTTTTATTCATATCACCTTCAATTACCCATAAATATTCGGATATGAGATCGCGTTTATTAATATTTGAGAGAATCCCGAAATTCCCGGGATTATCCAAGTACAATTTTCGGGGTCAGAAAACGGCCGGGATCCAGAGATTCGGGATCCCGGGATTGTATTCTCTAGCCCCCCTCCCAAGGAGACTACGTCTTCGCTCCTGCAGATTTCTTGCCCAAAGCATTCATTGCTTTGGTTTGGGATGGCCAGGCATTCTGTTATCAGGAGTTTCATCCTCCTCCCAACAGAATCTGCACTTGTTAGTTTCTGATAGCCCTAATCTCATCATATGCTTCCTAAGGCAGCAGTGCCCTGTGAGGAGGTGCAGCGTGTTCTTACTGAGGTCCAAGTATTTCTCTGACAGTGTCAATGTTCCGGAGGAATTTCTTGGAGTGTTACATTCCGGGGAGAGATCTCCAGAAAATACCTCTTTCAGTTTCTTCTTTCACCCGGAATTTACTTTTGTAGGTGTATCTACCAACCCCACAGTAGGGTTCCGGGCCAATACATGAGTTTTGTGCTCCTTATTGCTTCCTCATTTCCAATGATTCCCGCGTGACCAGGAACCCAGACCAAGGAGACCCTGTTCTTGCCTACTTCATTGAGTTTTCTTCGGCATTCCCATATTAGCTTGGATTCGATAACATGGGAGCTCAGAGCTTTAATAGCAGCTTGATTTATATCACATCTCTGATAGTTTTGATGCTTACTTTCTTGATCATTTCGTCACTAGGAAGATTGGCTGATGAAATGTACCTGGTAAGAGAGGACCAGGCTTTCTGGTTTTTAATACTCTCATTACCTCTTCAATTTCTTACCTAAGATTAGACAATGTTTAAAAGTTTGAAATAGGACAGAGAATGAGGTGTGAAAAATTTTAAAATACCAAAAATGTTTTAAATTGGGGAGGACATTTATCTGTGTATCCAAAGTAAGCACCAGGATATTGTAGTTTGAGTTCAATGTGGTCTGATCATGAATAATACACTAGTAACTGCACAAGAGTTCACTACAAGTTTTGTCGGATGTTTCCGTCTTCTGAGGCGAAGTTATTTATCTTTTCTCTTATACATTTCGATACCTTCCAGTGTTCCAAGTGTATACAAATTATTGTAATTTTTCAACAATTTTCGGAAATTGAGTGGCCAGTTGAAAAAACGTGATTGCAACTGTAGATTTATCGATGTTGTTGTTCCGAATGTGTCCCTTATAAGATATTGGTAAATTTGTTAATATGAATAAGTTCTGAGCCTTCTGACTTGCTGATTCATTAACAATGGTATCAGTAATTTTTCAATATTAATTATTTGATCTTATAAACAAAAAAAAACACACCCAACAAAAAAGTATGTATTACTACATGGATCAATAAGTTCCGAGACTAACCCAGAGGTGGCGCTCGTAGTAAACCTGTAACCAGGTCTTTCTAGAGAACTAACCTTTGCTTGAAACGTGTCAAAATTTTAAGTCGATCGGACCAGAAACAGCTGAGTTATCGAGGTTGGAGTAAAGTCGTTTTGTAGTTTGTTTAAAAATGGAAAAAACCGAGTTTCGTGTTCTGATAAAACATTGTTTTTTAATGGGTAAAAACACCGTGCAAGCGAAACAATGGATTGAAAAATGTTACCCGGACTCTTGTCCATCAAAAGCAACGATTTGTCGGTGGTTTGCCGAGTTAAAACGTGGTCGTACCGACACAAATGACGCGGAACGCTTGGGTAGACCTGTGGAAGCCGTTACACCGGAAAATGTGAGTGAAGTGACAAAAATTATAATGAAAGATCGTAAAGTGAAGCTCCGTGAGAGCTCTGTGGGCTATCTGTAATGAGATAAGAGGGACAAAAACAGGCATAGGAGATTTTCCGAAGAAAGGTAATCCTCTGGAACTAGCAAATGCATACAACAACTATATGTCAGAGATGATTCCAAAGCTTCTTGGGGGTGTTCAAGATGTAGATTTTGAATGTCATATGCGAGACAATGATAGGTCAATGTGGCTTCGGCCAACAACTGAGGAGGAAATATCTCGGATAATTAAAAAATTGAAAAACAAATATTCATGTGGAGATGATGACATACCAGCAAAAATTATAAAGGAATGCAAGGAGGAACTGAAGGGTATTATTTCCTATATAATAAACAATTCATTTAAGTATGGCATATTTCCTGACCAGCTGAAAATAGGGTTGATTCATCCCATCTATAAACAGAAAGGAGATAAGGAGGTATTTGATAATTATCGTCCAGTCAGTGTGTTGCCAACTCTCTCTAAGATCTTTGAACATTGTATGAGTGGGAGACTGATAGAATTCATTGATAGCTGTGGCCTATTTTCAAGATCTCAACATGGTTACCTGCAGGGTAGATCTGTACAAACAGCAGTTTATGAATTCACAAAGACAATAGTTGGACTGATGGAACAAGATAATTTGGCACTCGCACTCTTTATAGATTTAACAAAGGCATATGATTGTTTGTCCAAATCGACAAATAGTTTTGACTAAACTGAAGAAGTTTGGAATTGAAGGCAATGTCTACAGATTGTTTGAGTCCTATCTAACAAATAGGAGACAAAAAGTAGTTATCAAAAAGGATGGACATAGGGTAAAATCTTCAATTATTTCTACTGATTATGGGGTACCACAAGGGAGCATCTTGGGTCCAATATTATTTCTGATATTTATCAATGACTTGTACGGCTATTTTAGATTAGACAGTACATCAATTATAGGTTATGTTGATGACACAAATGTAATCATTGGTGGAGAGACAAGTCAACAAGTTGCCAGTAATGCCTCTTTCATCTATACAATAATTAAACATTAGCTAGCAATGAATAAACTCATTATTAATAACAAGAAGACTACAGGGATATTATTTACAACAGAAAGATCAAGGAAAGAGAAGATTGAAGAATTGAATATTGGAGATGAGAACATTGTTCTGGAGCACTCGACAAAGTTTTTGGGGCTGTATATAGATGAATTTCTCAAATGGTCCCATCATCTAGATTGGCTCAGTAAGAAATTGAGTAGTATATGTTTTGGAGTAAGGGTCATAGCTGGTTACTTGGAAAAGGAATGTTGCAAATGTATCTACTTTGCAAATTTTGAATCGATTGCAAGATATGGAATTATATTCTGGGGAGCCAGCTCAGGAGTTAATGATATATTTCTAATACAAAAGAGAATTGTGAAAATTATTTTCAAAATGTCATATCGTGATTCATTGAGGAGTCTTCAGGAAGAATTCTTTGTTAACTTTGAGTGGTCTATATATTCTTGACTGTTTGAAATTTTTGCACAAGAATAGATCTCGTTTCGAAACCTATGAGAACGATAGATATCCTGTGAGGTCTATGAATATTCAATATCCAAAACATCGTTTAACACTCACAGAGAAACAGCCTGATTATATGTGTAGAAAACTGTTCAATAATTTGCCACCACGATTAAAGGTTTTTGAGCCTTATAAACTATATGTAAGAAACATAAGAAAATTTCTGATAGAATTAGAACCTTATTCTTTGGATGAATATTTTTGCAGAAATAGGTAGAATTTTTACTTTGTGTTCTTTGACGTCATTCTTTTGCATATCCTTATGATTGTACGAGTACATGTAAGGTTTTTGCTATGAGAAATAAAGATTTATTTATTTATTTATTTATTTATTTACTATCCTTCATGAAAAATTGAGCATGAAAAAGGTTTTTTCCAAGTGGGTGCCGCGATTGCTTTCAATGGAACAAAAACAGCAACGAGTCGATGATTCAGAAAGCTGTTTATCGCTATTCACTCGCAACAAAAAAGATTTCTTGCGTCGTTACGTGACCATAGACGAAACATGGATACATCACTATACTCCAGAGTCGAAACGGCAGTCATCTGAGTGGCGCACAGCTGGCGAAAGCCGTCCGAAGCGTCCGAAAACGCAGCAGTCAGCTGGCAAAGTCATGGCGTCAGTTTTTTGGGATACGCATGGCGTGATTTTCATTGACTACCTCGAAAAAGGTAAATCGATCAACAGTGATTATTATATTGACTTGCTGGTGCGTTTGAAGGAGGAAATCGCAAAAAAACGACCGCACATGCAGAGAAAAAAAATCCTTTTCCATCAAGATAATGCACCCTGCCACAAGTCGAAGAAAACAATGGCGAAATTGAACGAATTGGGCTTTGATATGCTTTCCCACCCCCCATACTGGCCAGATTTAGCCCCCAGTGACTACTGGCTCTTTGCTGATCTTAAAAAAATGCTCCAGGGAAAAAGATTTGGCTCAAATGAGGAGGTCATCAATGAAACTGAAGCTTATTTTGAAGCGAAAGATAATTTTTTTTATAAACATGGTATTGAAAAATTGGAAAAGCGTTGGAACGATTGTATCACCCTAAAAGGTGATTATGTGGATGAATAAAAAAAAATTTGCAAAAAAAATGTTGTTTTCATTGTTAGTCTCGGGACTTATTGATCCATGTGTTATGTTGGGGTAAATTTCTTAGAATAATTTTGAAGTTTTGTTCAAGGCTATTTTTGGTGGATTTTTTTTGTTCATTCTGTTAAAAAATGTATTCACTTCTGAGACGCCAGGTGTACTTCGAATCAATGAAGAATACAAGTATGAAGTAATGATAAACACTGACTTACCTGTAATAGTACACCAGAATGAGCATCTACATTTGGCCAGGGGTTCTTTACTTTTCCTAATTCCAAGAGAATTGGTGGGACTACTTTATAGACATTTGATACCAACTGTAAAAAAAATGTACTATTTATAGAGAGACTGTTGAATTAAAAATCATTAGAAGTCAACTAGCACATCAATTATTAATCCAAAGGATATTCGGCAGAGATTTTCAGCACAGCTTATTAGACGGTGTAGGGTGTAGACCACATTAGTTAGGTTAGAATCATCCTCTTGGCGGGAGATACATTTTCAAATTTTTTAACATTGGAGGCTTCGAGATGAAACCACCCTATTTAAAAGAGAATGTAAGTGCAGAGGAAATATAAAATATCACCTAACAAGACACACGGTGAAATATTTATGGTGGGGTTCTTCCCCTACCGGTTCTCGACCGATGGAAATAAGTTTCCTAAAACGCCGTTCAAGTTTCACTCAGTGTCTGGCTAAGTCAAACTGATGATTGGTAAGAACCATGAAACCCTGGGGTCTGTGTCTGCTCTTGAGTGATACTGTTCTCTTTGGGGAACACTGAGCGATGAGGTGATCAGCCCGGCCACGCAGAATATTTGTTGATGGTTAAAATCAATAAATATTTCACCGTGTGTCTTGTTAGGTATTATTGGCAAGTAGCCAAAGTTCACCTCATTACAAATATACAATATTGTTATGAAAACTTGGTTCTAGATTGTTAAGAAAGGTTCACTGAATCTGTTTCAACATAAATAAACCTTAAGAAATTAGCCGTATCTGAAAACAGGCGAGAGATTCGCGTAAATTTTAGGTTCATAAGAAATGCATGGGGAATTCAGTGCTCGGATCCACGGATGGATCGTAATTCAAAATTCCCGCCTAACCTAACTAATGTGATCTATAGCTCAGTTGTAGTAGTTTTTTCATTATTCTTAGTTTGATTAACTTGCTATTAATCAGGTTCTGATATTTGTGGTCCTGTACCGGAAATAGAGGATTCCAGTACTTCAATTCAATGCTGCCACCACTAGTTTCGGGTCCAAAATGTCTGACTTTTTGAAGGCCTTTATTGATATGATTCAAAGTCAAAACGTACATAATTATTAATTTAAGTATTTCTGAGTGTTCCCGGACATATAAAACAGATTAGGAATGTTGATATGAAAAATATACAATATTCTAGGGGATTTGACTATTGTACGTTCATCAACCTGTCATTTTATTATCATAAATGTCAGATATATTGGCATGTTTTATGCAGAAAACTCGTTGTTTGTTTGGATTATCAGAGAAAACAAATCAACAAATATTATATCTTGCATAAAACGATTGAATTATTGAATAAAACGTGTCAAATATATGACATATAATTATAAAATTGCAGATTTCGTAGGTTTGAAAAATGTATAAAAGCCAAATCCCCTAGGATATTGTATTTTTGTTCATATCAACATTAATATTCTGCTTTATATGTTCGGGTACACTCAGGGTTGTGTTCGAATATTAACTCCACGGAGTAGAGTTTTTGAAGGTTTGACAGATTTACTCTGACAGTGACAGAAGGTGCCAATATCAGAAAATAGGTTATGTTAGTTTAAGATAGAACTTATTATTGTTTTCCTCACATACATGTAACTCTAATCATAAATATATATTGTGAGCAGTATTAAAAATATTAAATTACCTAACAGAACATTCATAAAATAGTGAGACAAAGATACCAGATTTTCCGTCCCATGAGTTATGTCAATTTTGACAGGAGTAAAATGAACTCAGAGTAGAATACTCTGACATTTCAAACGACAGTCATGGAGTAAAATTTACCCAACCTTTCAGTTTTCGAACGCAATGGAGTAAATATTACTCTACGGAGTTAGGCCGCTCGTACACCAGCACGACGCGTCCGCAACGCGACCGCGACTTCGTGTCGCTTCGCAGTCGCGGTACGTGGTAATTCATAGAAGCGCCCACACCAAGGATACGGCGACGCGACGCATTTTCCTCGTTAAAAAGTATCGTCGCGGTAGCGTTGCGGTCGCGTCGTGCTGGTGTACGAGCGGCCTTAATATTCGGACACAACCCAGAAATACTTAAAATTGAAAATTATGTCCGTTTTGACTTATATCAATAAAGGGCTACAAAATGTCAGACATTTTGGGCCCGAAACTAGTAGTGGCAACATTGAATTGAATTAATGGAATCCTCTACTGGACAATGTGGAGATCTTAATTTAAATGGGAAAGGGATATATATTTAAGTGGAAAAGGAATATCTAGAAATTCCGTAAAGGAGCAGAAAAAAACATGGTTTTTCCACGTTTTCCATTTAAATTTACACCTATGAGAAGTTGACTTTGAAATCGATTTTCTCCTTTTCAACTTTTATGGAGTAATCACTTTTAAGCTGCAGTAACTGATGTGAATTACATAATGAATCGTTGATATGTTTACTGACCTGGAAGAGAGGATCGTTGGGAAGATGTTTTAGGGCAAATTCCCTCTGACACGTATATCTTGGGTCAGTCTTTCTCAGTACAGCATGCCCATAGCCAGGTACAACCTGTCCAGATTTAAGAGTTTTCCAAATGAAGTCTTTCAGTTGTTCTTCAGTTGCCTTATCACCAACCTGTTGGCGAAGTTTTTGTAACCAAACCAATACCTGCAATATCACAATTTGAGGATAGAAAAATAACTTTACTTCGTATGTATCAATTTACTTCTTGGTTAGCGAGACCATGGAGTGGCCCGGCCAGTCCATTCATACCCGCTGAAAATGAAAGGTAGGGATCACTTAGTGCAGAGCCTACTAAGTGCACGGTGTGAGCAGATACGTTTCCACCTTCATGATCACTGAAAAGAAATAAATTATAAATCGTTAATAGATCCTGTTAGCTGTCTTATACAAATCTAAGAATTAAATATAGATGCAGTGCAATCCTCTTACTACAGAGGCTTGTAGTTAGTTACATAAAAGAATTATTGGTAAAAAAAAGATATGAAATTTTTTGTATGAAGTTTCACTAAATTAAGGTGCACTAATCTTTTTTGCCTATAGAAGAAGTGTGATTAGTTCCTGGGAGAAGAGGTAAATTATTTGCAAAAATCCAAGCTCCCGATCTATTTTTTTCATTGCGCTCCTATTTTTGAGTCGAAAATATGTTGACCGATAAAAGCTTTCGTGTTTTTGTTGATAATAATAGTAGTAATTTCAAAACTTTGAGTAATGGTCTCCCACAAGGTTCAGTTGTTGCACCACTCCTTTTCAATTTATATCTGTGTGATATTCCTGCTACTTCCTGTGAGAAATTCATATTATGCTGATGACATTGCTCTTGCATTTCGTCTTTCTGATTTCCAAAGTATAGAAAATAATCTATCTGCAGATTTAGAAATCATGAAGAATTACCAATTTGAGTGGCGTTTTTGTGTCAGAATCCAAATATAATTGATTTTTCTTGCTTCCATTTGAAAAATCGTCAAAAATATAGAACATTGATTGTAGCTTTCGGTGATTCTTTCTCAAGACATAATTTTAATCCTAAATTCCTAGAGGTGAAACTAGATTCCTCTTTGAATTTTAAAGCTCATTTGGATGACTTGCGTCTGAAGTTAAAAACAAGGAATAATTTTCTGCAGAAATTAGCTGGTACTTCCTGGGGTGCTGATGCAGCTACTCTCCGTTCGGCATCATTAGCCTTGGCTTTTTCTGCCGCTGAATATTGTTACCCCGTCTGGTTTAACAGTCTTCATGCGCAAAAAATTGATGCACAGGTGAATTCATCTATGAGGATCATCACTGAGACTATTAGATCTACATGTATTCGTTGGATACCAGTTCTACCAAACATTGTCCCGCCCCACAGTCGTAGGCAGACTGCTGTTTTGAATTTTTTGAATAAATTTCATTCTTATCCGGATTTATTTCCGATTCTCCGCTATATTCCAGGCAATAAGATTCCCAGACTGAAGTCACATAATCCATTATCATCCAACTGCTTTCTCAATTTGAATAAAAGCAACAAGGAAGTTTGGCAGTCTGAATGGATTTCTAGTGATTTATTCAACAAAGATCTAATTTCTGATCCTTTGAATAGAGTTCCAGGGTTTGATCTTCCCAGGAAAATATGGTCTATTGTGAATCGTTTAAGAACAAGCCATGGACGTTGCAACAGTATGCTACTCAGATGGAACTCAGTCGTAAGCCCTAGTTGTGAATGCGGGGAAGCAGAGGAAACCATAGTTCATTTAGTTAATAATTGTCGCATATATAGATTCAAGGATGATAATTATGATAGGCACTTAGTGAAGTTTAAATCTATTGAATGAAACATGCAATATTTCATTTTTAATTTGTTTGTTTCAAGTATTCATTTATCACACTTTTGTCTTTAATTCTTCTACTGTGTTATTTGATATTATTGGATATATTTGATGTACACATTGTGGGAATAATTGAAGGAATGAACCTTTCAAACTTACCTGTGAATTGTCAGGTACAATCTCATCAATTCAATGAATTCAGGGTTATCATATCCCAGCATGGTGGTGAAGTTGTAACTCCAATCCTTGGATGTGTCGATAGCTCCAATACCAGAGCCATCCTTGAAGGTGTTCCTATAGATTGTAGCCGCTACAACTGGTAACTTGGCAATGAGGTCCATTGCATCTTCGTAGGTGTATTCCCAGTATTTTGATTTATGGACTCCACTAGCATAAGCTTTGGCGTATTTGCTCTCACTGTTCAGAACGGTTATGGCTGCCGACAGTTGAGACATTGGGTGAACATTGGCTGGTAGGTTGTTCAAAAGAGTGACAACATGTGATGGAAGTTCGGCACGTTCTGACCATTCTTTGGATATGGCTTTCACCTGTAATTAATGAATGTTACGTTGCAGAGAGGACATTGTTTTCATTGAAATAATTAGTGAAGTGAATAATGAATAGTAGACTAATACTATACTGTTCGCTTAGACATACTACTTTAACGAACGGTCTTCGTGTATCACCCTGTATAATTAAACTCAATGTATCTCTTATCGTGAACATTGTTAAAATTCCTGTTTATATTAATTCATCCTTGATATAGAGATTATTGAGATTATCAGATCATATCCAAAACTTGAGTAGGAATTATCAATGTGAATGTTCGACAATATAGATATTGATAGATCTGGTCAACCTCAAAAATTTTCGTTCGAACATTTCAACTGAAATAGAAGCGGATGATTTTAGAAGCCTTAGCAGAAGAGTTTGATAAATCCTAACTCCAAACTAATACCCTTATTACACTATGCCTTTTTCATGTCTATATTTGCGCCTATTTTCATCGCTATTCGTTGATTGAATTTCCCCCCCCGAATGAGTGGGACTATTACATCGCGCTTGTTTCAGGCAGTAATTTCAGAGCTGCAAACATTGAAGAAATTCACATATTTACCTACCTCAAGTTCTTGTTTTGTTTGTATATTTTTAAAGCAATACCATAGATAGTGTTTTAAGAATGTCTGAAGAAACGTTTAATATGCTACTACATAGAGTGCAAATTCACATACAGAAAAAAGACACTGTAATTCCAGAAAGCATTTCTCCAAAAACGAAATTAATGATTACTTTGCGATACTAGGCTACTGGCGAAAACTTCGTATCACTTGGGGATAGCCATCACAGATTATCTGGCCCTCGGTTTAGTTTACGTCCTCAGAGTAATAAACATACATTTATCATTGAATTTACGAAGGCTGCGATTCAAAGGATAAACTAGGTTCTGTTAAGACGTCAAGTCAGACAGATAAATATTGTGTTGGTAGACATGACATTTCGACAAAAAGGCTTGAAATCCCCACGTTTCAGGGGGAACAAATAGAACCAGTTCTATTTATTTTCAAGCCTGAAACAGTCTACAAAATAGTCCTGGGCGCTTGCGTATTTCTTCGAAATTTCAGGCGCAGTCAGTCAGGCTGACAAATAGACACGAAAAAGGCATAGTGTAATATGTAGAGGACTCTTCAGAGAGAACAACATTCTAACAGTTACAGGTGTATACATTTTCGAGATCTTAATGTTCATTTTCAAGAACAACTGTTTGTTCAGTTCCCCAACAACTTACAATCGCGGTTTCAACTATGGGATACCAAAGCATAGGCTTACAGTGTATGAGAAGGGCTCCTACTATTCCGCAATATCAATCTTTAATAAATTGCCCAAAAACATTAAATCAACTAGGAATTTAAATTTGTACAGGAAGCAGATCTATTCGCTCTTGATTCGGTTGGAACCATATAAGCTGTCAGATTATATGGGACTCTGATAGTTTTGTGGCACATACTGATGTCCTCTGAACTACTATGTTATACAAGTTGTGAATTAATGTAATATGTATTTGGGACGAATTCTATGTTAAAAATGTTTTGTTTTGATTATGTAACACTGCATTTTAATCTATGGAAGGAATAAAGATTATTATTATTATTATTATTATTATTAATAGGGGTATAAAGGAATTTGACCTCCGTAGATCTTCGAGGATATGAAAAAGTTGATATAATAGCACTTGCTTGCACTGAATCACATAATAATATTAAAATATCATAAAAAGTTTTCATCTTTGCGGATAGATTGTTACCTGAGCATCGGAGGGTACATCTCCAGTGATCAACAGCCAGAACAAACCCTCTGGAAGCGGCTCTTGACCACCTGGAGCCTTAGGAAGTACTTTCTGGCATTCTGGGATACTCAAACCTCTAAACCTGATACCTTCATCAGGATCCAAAACTGAGGTCTCGCATACCAAACCCTTTATTCCCCTCATACCACCATACATCATGTCGACGGTTACTTCGCCTACTTTAGTGTTTCCATGGTTTTTACGGAAATTCTTTACCCGCTCTTGTTCTTTGGGAATTTTTGCTGCCAGAACGGCTTTGAGGTCAGTGGAGGCATCACTCAGTTGGCGAACGATACTTGAAGCTTGGGACAGTTTCTGAAAATTAAAAACAAATTGTGAAAGAGTTGTTCCTCAGGTTCGAGTATTGAGTAATGAAGTTGATATTAATTCAATAATGAAATGAATATGCATCCAAGCTCCTTGGGCTGTCATTTCGTGGTATTCATGATATTGCATTTTCTATTCATTCATCTGCGGCTGTATTAAGATTAACTTTATCAACAAGTTCGGAGCGTTCTGCAAATGGGTTTTTCGAAAAAATAACGGCAAAGAACAGAAAATATAGGTTAGACGACAAAATTTGTACTGGACACGAGTGTAGTTACTCGTAGTTTTTGGCGCTCTAGTTCCTCGAAATGCTTATCAATTTGCCCAAATGTCTGTAATTTTCGAATTTTTCGATGAAAATGGTCTTAAACGATTTGGTTCGACTCACTGATCAAGAATCCGTGGTCGAAATTCATTCTGTCCGACCGGCCGGCCGTAGGCACGATTACTCTCGAACGGAATGAGCTAGAAAGTTGAAATTTTCAGAGTAGGTTTGGGAGATAAATATCTCAGCTATGTTCGTTATTGGGCGAAATCGCGAAAATTTTTTTTTACATAACAAATTCCAAATTAAATTTTTTTCAATATGCAGTTTTACCATAAGAATCCATTGATATCATTTTTAACTCTAACAAGCTAATACTTCCGGAGATATGAATTTTCAAAATTTCAATATAAATCGTATTTCTATGTTATTCACAGAATGATATAATTATTCTGTGGGTATTCTATGAATTGTTATCATAGACAAGGGATATATATTGTTATAATGTCAACTTATTTTCCTGAGACATGACGTTGTCTAATTCATTCATTCATTTAATTCCAGCAATCGTAGAAATATGAGAATTGTAATATAATATCATACTTTTTGTTGGTTGATATTTTCATGCCGATGGTCAATCCATATGATGATGGGAATGGTAATGGTAAGTTAATAATATTGAGTTCAGAATATCTCCACTAAAAACAAAACTGGAATATTGGTGTATTGGAGTGGATTTGAGGAAAGATATATATTATCGTTCATCATAGAATTGAGGAATGAATATCTGGGATGAGTTCGTTGTTGGGTAGAATTCGTCTATTGGTTTTGGATTGATCATTTTTGGCACTATTGTTAAATTTAAATTCTTCTATGATGTTTGAATTCAATTTCTGCTAACATGAAGTTCTTTCATAAGAATCCATTGATATAATTCCCAACTCTGAGAAACCAATACTGTCGGAGATATAATTTGTCTGTTTTTTTTTTAACTCCAACAAGCTTATATTTTCGGAGATATGATTTTTCGAAATTTCAATAATGAATCGTACTTCTTTTCACAGAAAGCTATAATTATCCTATTTAAGCTTTATTATATATGCTCTGTGTTCATACTCGTACATGTCATCCTGTTCTATAAGAGAGAGTCAGATTCATTTGAGCTATTTAAATTTGATTTCTTCCATGGTGCAGTTCTTATTCTCAGATTGCTCATGAACCCATTTTTCATTTCAATCGTGAACTTGATGGGTATTTACTGTTTAAGATACTGGTAAATTCGTTAATATCAAAATTTTTATCCACAATTGCAAAAATATCATCGATGTATCTAGCCCAAAATTTTTGAAAATATTTGTGTTGTTTTTGGCGCTCTTGTTCGTCAGAGTGCTTATCAATTTACCCAAATGTCTGTAATTTTCGAATTATTTGTTGAAAAAGGTCTCAAACGTTTTGGTTCGACTGATCAAGAATCAAAATTGATTATGTCCGTCCGTCCGCGATAACTTTCGAACGGAATGAGCTAGACAGTTGAAATTTTCAAAGTAGATTTGGGAGATAAATATCTCGGTTAAGTTCCTTATTGGGCAAAGTTTCGGAGTAACGAAAATTTTTGTTTTACATTACAAATTTCATAGAATGCTCTAATTATTATTTGCTGATGTATGTAAATCCAACATATGAGGTGAGTCATAGACCTACGTTTTGAATTTATTTATGATAAGAAACCAATAATTTCGTAGATATGATTTGTCAAAGCTTGAATAATTACTCGCTAGTAGTTTGAAAACAACGCCAAAGCCCAAGTTCTAATTTGCCGAAGAACAAATTAGCTGAGAAGGGGGTTACTCATGGCCGTACCGAAAGTTGGTTTATAATATTTATCGTTAAAAGAAAATATACGTTTCTTCGTGCAAAGCGAGATTAACATCAAGTACTCATTAATTTCTATTTGAAGGAGTCCTAAACTAGAAAGCCAGTCTTTCAAATTTTCTATTGCAATTTTAACAGTGGTGTTCGGAATAGTATATTCTAAAACAAGTTGCAGAATGGGCTGATATTCAAACACGAATAATGTGAAATTCGAAAACAAGCGACGAAGGAGCGAGTTTTCGAACGCACGAGTGTTGCAATTGCCTTCTGCAACGAGTATTAGACGATACTTTCTCTATTTCAGGCAAGTTTTGTGAAATACTGAAATTTAATGAAAAATTAGGATTACACATCCAACTGACTTTTGTATTGTATCTTGGCCTTTGGTGTGACTGTTACGAAAGTTGACAGATCACGGAATTTGAATTGTGCGTAGAGCATGGAGATCAGATATAACAGTTTGCTAATATCATGAATGATTCAAAATTAGCAAGAAATAAATCTCTAGTACCTTATTTTATGATGAAAATAAAACCTTTCCTCTCAACAATTATTTCACTTTTATATTGACAATAATTGACGTGTGTTGAAATTTGATAGGATCGCATGTCAGTGCTGACTACCACAAAACGAAAAATATTACTAGAAACAATGCGGGAATGAGTTCATTCCAGCACTGGTTTTAGTGCTGGAATTAACTCATTACGATACTGAAATAGAGAAATAAATGTTTATCATCGATTTTGAAGTTTTTCAATTCAACAACTAATTCGTACGATTTATTTTATTGCCAATGTTTCTCAGACATTGGCGTTGAATCTATTTACTAACCATAACTATGAGTTATTCCTCAATTTGTAACAATAGTACTCAATAATGTGATCAAGAATAACGAATTCCGTATCGTTTTAAGTCATGTCTCCTATACATACTAATTTGAATATATTTTTTCTGATTATCCGTGACCTTCCCTGCAAGTACCTACCGGGTTATCCATTATTTACCAGACACCTGTATGTGCGTTGTCAAGTGCTTGGCTAAAATGAATCAGTAGGCTAATGGATTTGATGAAAGTGCAATAGACACAAATAAACGAAGTCCTATCAACTCAAGAATAAATTAATAGTTCAAATGCCTTTACGGAAAGGTGCCTATGTATTGATAACGTTTTGGCACCAAATTACTTTTACATTCCCCTTCCATACCACCATACCAGTATCAATGTAACATCATTACTCGCTGTTAATATGCTCACCTTCTGTTCCATAAATTCATTAAATTTAAATGGAATAAATCCATATTTTTTGGATATGAAAAGAGCTATGAAGGTATAGGAAGAATCCGTCCTACTCAAACCAGAATAATTTAAACTTCTTATTGATATTGTGTATCCAAAGAATTGATTTGTCTTCAACCTCGAAGTAATTTCAGTTGCACTCTGAAGTTGAAGGTCGAATAGTTTTGGGCGCCTACAATATTTTTCACTTACGTCCGTAGACACGTTTCTTCGGTTAAAATTAGAACAAGAATTAGCATTTTGAATCTATTTTCTATTTAAATATAGAACATTCGCAAATCTGGCTTGGACCTTTGAGTTTCGACATTAATTATTATCTTCAATATTAATTCAGATAAACAGAC
This sequence comes from Halyzia sedecimguttata, assembly GCA_937662695.2. Classification (NCBI taxonomy): domain Eukaryota; kingdom Metazoa; phylum Arthropoda; class Insecta; order Coleoptera; family Coccinellidae; genus Halyzia; species Halyzia sedecimguttata. Next base: position 96,892,796 of record OW569413.2, on the reverse strand, counting down.
AGATGAACTGAACATAGAGCTCTAATAACTGATAAAATTGACCTTCATTCACATGTTGCATTTGACTCAATAGGTACGTGAGAAGGAATCGAACGATTTAAACTGATGAATAATAGTTGATTGTTACAACCATTATTGTAATGTATTGCAAATGAGGTATAACCAGTCCGCACCCATTAACAGTTAGACGAACGACGCGAAGTTCGGATAAGTTTTTGAGTGCGGAAATGTCACTTTGCGCACGTGCTAGGAACTATGTTTTTCCTTAGAGCGTCTTATAATAACAAGAAGAAACCAAATTGAAATATAATAATTTATTCTGAAACTTTTAATTAATCCGGAATGAAACAAGTCAACTACTCAAAAATAAACAATAATTGAGGATTCCATCAATTGAATTCAATGTTGCCACTACTAGTTTTGGGCCCAAAATGTCTGACATTTTGTAGGCCTTTATTGATATAATTCAATTCAAGTCAAAACGGACATAAATTTTAATTTTAAGTATTTCTGAGTGTTCCCGAACATATATAAAACAGAATATTAATGTTGATATGAGAAATATACAATATCCTAGGGGATTTGACTATTGTACGTTCGTCAACCTGTCATTTTATTATCATAAATCAAAAAAAATATCATAAATAAAATATAATTCGGCATGTTTTATGCAGAAAACACGTTGTTTTGTTTAATTATCAGAAAAAACAAATCAAGAAATATTATATCTTGCATAAAACGATTGAATAAAGCTAGTTTTACACGGTGAAGAAATTCATGAATTTCTTCGCGAAGTTCTTCATGAAGTGTGTCGTTTTACACGGGCGAAGAAATTCATGAAGAAAAATGTCAATAAACAGTAACACCAACTGTAAACTTCTAACCTAGCAAATATCCAGACGACGACAAAAGCAGCTGCAGCACGACTAAAACTTCCAAAAAACAACCTCAACGACCACTGGTTCATGTTTTAAAGCTTTTCCGATAATTTATGGGATGAAAGAGTTGTTGGAACTCCTGACTTCACGCGAAACTTGTTGATAAAATAGAACAAGTTCTAATTTCGTGAAGTTCTTCATGAAGTTTTACGTGAAGAAACTACACGTCAAGTGTATGTTTTACACGGAGAATTTCTTCATGAAGTAACTTCATGAAGGAATTCATGAATTTCTTCGCCGTGTAAAACTAACTTAAAACGTGCCCAATATATGACATATGACTACAAAATTGCAGATTTCGTAGATTTGACAAACGTATAAAAGCCAAATCCCCTAGAATATTGTATTTTTGTTCATATCGTCATTAATATTCTGTTTTATATATTCGGGAACACCCAGAAATCCTTAAAATTGGAAATTATGTCCCTTTTAGTTTTGAATCCTATCAATAAAGGCCTACAAAATGTCAGACATTTTGGGCCCGAAACTAATCCCCTATTGGAAAAAAGAAGAAATTTAAAATTATTTGTTCGTAATATTTATGACGAAAGAACAATTAATTACATATTGTAAATTCATTGCTGATCCTGTCAGTTCATTCAATGGATGTATCCATGAACAACTGATTCGGCTCAAAAGAGCAAGTAATATTCTCGTTTGTTGAAGTTGAAGGACAGTCGATCTAAGGTTGATTATTCTTTGTAGGACAGCTGTATGGATGGCTTGATAAAGGTTGATTATTTAAAGTATAATTTTTTCCTTGACTTCCTCTCTGTACTCAGTCTCTGGCTACGGCTCTGATTTGATCTCATATGATTAGAAATCAACTCAGGATCAGAAAGATACGACCGCATAGATAAAATAAATATTATATAAAATAATACTACGTAACTTCTGATTAGATATAGTTTTCAAATGTAGCAAATAACAGGTGACAACTTATAATCGATTGAATTAGTAAGCTCCTGCTTCTCAACTAGGATAAAATCGATCAAATCTATCAGTTCTACAGTTATCGAACGCTAAACGTATTAGATAGAGGGCATAGATTTCACTAGAACGCTTGAAAAGTTTTCCCTGGTTATTAGGTGCAGTCGAACTAACAGATATGTAGAAAACCAGCACATTTTACAAGAAGGTTTATTAATTTATATTCACAGTATACAGAAATAGAGAAAATCGATTCTCTGTTTTCATAATCCTTCTTCTAACTCGCGAAGTACTAATGTAATAAAATTGGTTGAAGCACTGACGTGAAGTCAGGAGTTTTTGCGCGCATGTTCCATTGTCCATTCACGCCTCATACGAAGTCGATCGAGCATAGTTTCTGAAATATTCAATTCTTCAAGATAGCTGAAAAAAATTAAAATCTAACCTTAAACTGACAAAATCCGAATTTCGGTTGTTATTTCTTCAATAACTCGAAAAATACATAACCGATCCAATTCAAACAAGGTTATTAGTTGTAGAATGCCAACATTTTATTGCATCCCATCTAAATTGCAAGTTATTTTCCATTAAATATGAAATGTATTTTTATCGTGGTATCTCGTCTTCATTCTACACCGCACCAGGGTTAAATTTGTAAGTTATGATATGGAGAACTTTAATGATTTACCTAATAGTGTACATCGTAACTGTTTCAGATAATTAGTATATAAACCTTCAACGGATATTAAAGAAATACCGAGGCGATAAAGTACTCAAATTGTCATACGTTTATTAGTATCTAATAGACCAAAACTTCACTGTTGGCAAACGTGTTGTTGACTACCCGCTATACCATCCTATTTGTTTTACACGAGTGTATTTCTGGCAAACCTTCATTCAACTCAGCAAAACGTATAAGTCCGGTCCAAAGAATAATTTATTATTCCCAAATATTGAATCTTCCCAATTGATAGAGCTCGATGCAATATCTCGCCTTGCACATTTTTTGAGGTCGCGTTGAACTTGTCCTTTACGTAATCTTCCATAATGCAATAAACACATGAAATGGACTATATTCTATCGAACGAACGCAGAAATTATCCAAGGCATAGACTGTACACATTTGAATTTCCTCAGCAGATCAAAACGATGGGAAATGAAAAAATCATGATTGCGTGCAGAGGTTCTATCTGTCGTGCTCAACTCATTTCAATTGGAGCCATTATCCTGCTTTACGTGACCTACAGAATACATTATCACATAGAGACAAGGCTGGGTTCAAATGATCTCATTCTATTAGATTTGATGAGTAACTACCGTCATATGAAATCTAGATCTTATTAAATTTTAGGGAATTCTCAAGAACAAGTTCTCGTCATTCCTCAAAGGAGGGACAGTCAAACTCTTAATTCGAATTTACCATGGTAAATTCGAATTAAGTGTCCAATACAGGAGTATGGACAACATAATTTACCATGGTAAATTCGATTGAGGTTGTCCAATACAGAAGAATGGACAATAGAACATACGCGCAAAAGCTTCTGACTTCAAGTCAGTGCTTGATCCAAATTTTTTTTTCGTGATTTTTTAAAATTTTCTAGGGGTACGGTTCTTAAAATTTTTTTTTCGTCATTTTTTTCAAATTTTCTAGGGGAACGGTACTTACAAAATTTTAAACACGTCTTTATGTTGATTTTCTACTACTAGTTACCAAGCTTCAATTCGATCGAATATTTATTGTTTGAGTTATCAAGGAAATAATATTCAAGGTGGGTATAACTCGGAAACCGTTAGACCGATTATGCCCAAAAACGAACTCAACTCTCCCATTCGGATACGCAACCTACCCTGAAAATTGCAAGTCCCTATCTCCTTTCGTTCGAAAGTTATCGAGGCAACGGTCACCCATCTACTGAACTCGCACAAGGCTGCTCGAATCTCCAACAATATTTAACCGATCGTGTTAAAACTTGGACCTTTGCAGTAGAGTTAGGTTCTAAAGGCTCTCGCAATTTCAGACTAATAGTTACTAATATATAGAATTTTTTTTTCTTCAATTTTCAATGATTTTTTAAAAATTTTCTACAAATACTATCCTCACGAAATTTTGCAAGAATCTTCACGCTGGCATTCTACAACTAATAACCATGTTTGAATTCAATCGGATAAGTATTTTTTGAGTTAATGAGGAACAAAAAACAACAACAACAAATTTCAGATGGCTATAACTCTAAAACCGTTTGGCCGATTATGCTCATAAACAAACTCAAATGTCGCATTCAGATGCACAACCTAACCTGAAATCTTCAAGCCGCTATCTCTTTCCGTTCTCAGGTTATCGTGACAACAAAAATATTTTTTAATAATTTTCTATCGATACGATTCTCACAAAATTTCACAAACGTGCTTAGGTTTATATTCTACAACTATTCACCAAGTTTCAATTCGATCGGATCTAAATTGGTTGAAAACAAAATTATTACTCGGAAACCATTGGGCCGATTATGCCTATTAACGAACTTGTCCGTTGTATTGAGATGCGCCACCTACCCTGAAAATTTCAAGTCGCTAGCTCTTTCCGTTCTCAAGTTATCGTGGCAACGGCCGGACGGACAGAATCAAATTTGACCTTGAATTCTTCATTGGGGAGTCGAACCAAATCGTTTGAGACCATTTTTGTAAAAAAATTCGAAAGTTACAGACATTTGGGCAAAATGATAACGCGATGTTCCCCAGGACATAAGCACAAAAAATTAAATCTGTAGGAATTCTTCCCCGTTTCTGATCCAGCTGATGATTGATATCAATTCGACGTTTCCGGACTAGCACATAGATGGCGCACATGCAAAATCAATTGCAGTATTCTATAGAGCCATTCTTTAGGAGGTCTACGGCAGGCTCTCACTGAACAAGCCGTATTAATGAGTTTATCAGTGAGAGCTGGAACGAAACGCTGGACAACCCAGAGGTTGTGGGTCCTCACATCGCAGCACGTATCGAAACCCACAATATTATAATATTCTGTTACTATCATTATGATAGTAAATTATTTGAAAATCCACAATTTTATTTGAAGTATATAATGATGATAATTTATACATCGCGTGTTCATCTAAAATTGAAGTTAAATGAAAGAGTCCCGTTCTAATGGAATAGCAATTCGCGGTTGTCATTAAACTATTATGATATACTAATAATATGTACTATTACTGGGAAGCAGATTGTATGTGCGTTTATCCCAATGTACACAAAACTACAAATTCCCCGTGGTTAAGGCGTGGTGGTGATTGTTACACACAGTGGCGTAGATAGCTTTCTGCATGTGATAGGGGGGATATGACTTGATATCTCATACATTTTTTGGGCGCTCTTGTTCATCGGAACAGAGTGCTCATCAATTTGCCCAAATGTCTGTAATTTTCGAATTTTTGTCTGAAAATTGTCTCAAACGATTTGGTTCGACTCACTGATCAAGAATTCGTGGTCGAAATCGATTCTATCCGGCCGTCCGTTAACACGATAACTCTCGAACGGAATGAGCTAGACAGATGAAATTTTCAGAGTAGGTTTAAGAAATAAATATCCCGATTAAGTTCATTATTGGTCAAAATCGGCGAGATGGTTTCGGAGCAACGATAAAAAATATTTTTTTTACATTTCAAATTTCAAATTCAATTATTTTAAGATGCAGTTTCATCATAGGAATCCATTGATATCATTCTCAACTCTACCAACCTAATACTTTCAGAAATATGATTTTTAAAATCTCAGTAAATAATCATAATTTTATGATTTCGTATAATGCTCTAATTATAATTTGATGATGTATGTAAATCCAACCTATGAGGTGAGTCATCGACCTCCGATTTGAATTTCATTTTTTTTTATTCAGTTCTATCATAAGAATTCATTGAAAGCTTTCCCAACTCTTACGGTGGGTTTCACAAAGCTTTGACAGCTCTTAATTGCCAAATCAGTGTAATTATGTCAATTTCCAGTACATTTTTCATGCAACCCCCTAATTAAATCCACAATTAAGCTAATCGAAGCTTCTTGAAAACCACCATGAGAAACCAATAATTTCGAAGTTATGATTTGTCAAAATTTGAATAATAACTCGCTAGTAGTTTCACAAGAGCGCCAAAGCCCCTGTCCAGAGCTTTCCCACTTTATGCGCGTATGTTCCGGGGAACATTTTCGAATTTTTTGCTGAAAATGGTCTCAAACGATTGGGTTCGACTCCTTGATGAAGAATTCGAGGTCAAATTTGATTCTCCGGTCGTTGCCACCATAACTTGAGAATGGAAAGAGATAGCGACTTGAAATTTTCAGGGTAGGTGCGCGTTCAAATACGACGGACAAGTTCGTTAATGGGCATAATCGGCCCAACGGTTTCCGAGTAATAATTTTTAATCAATACAGATGCATAGAAAAATTTCCAAGATCAAAAATTAAGAATCTGACATAGCCCGAAGTTTGCTAAGAAAACATGACTTCCTTTGCTCATCCTGTATAACTGCACAAACAAAGTAAATATACCGCTCGAACCCTGTACGTTTTCTCAAAGAGAAGGTCAAGAATCTCCCGAAGACCACAACTCGATATCTCTTTCCGTTCTGAAAATATCGAGATTTGAATTTGGGTAAAATTTTTCATGGCCCATTTAATAATACACAATCAGATCACACTGAAGGAGATCGCGTGTTCGAATCTCAAAGCGGTTCAATTTTTTTTTTATTTTTACTCGCTAAAACATCCAGATAATGCATTAATGTCGACAGATGTTGATATTTCACAAAATTGTATCGACTATTCCACCCTTGAGATATTTAGTTAAAGTTTTTATAGCGATGCTCGTTGTGCCGCAAAAAAAACAAGTATTCATTGACTTGCCGAGAAGCAAGAGTAGACGCGTTTCTGGCTTCTTGGCCTTCATCAGTACTGCCCAACAAATTCAACTAAACTGAACCGTGTTAAGCCTCTCACAGCCGGCTTGGTCGATTATACATAATCACCCACTTTTTTCATTATCATATTTGAAAACGCTAATCAGCGTTCATGGCCATGGAAATATACTGTCTGAGCTCTGCGGGACTCGTTTCTCGATTAATATCGAGCGAAGGGTGGCATATGATTTCACGCTTCATTTTTTCAGTGGTGGGGAAAAGCTGAATTTCTTGTTTTGTCTCATAGGTGGCGTGGGCGATTATGTATAATCGACCAAGCCGGCTGTGAGAGGCTTAACACGGTTCAGTTTAGCTGAACTTGTTGGGAAGCTACAGAGTACTGATGAAGGCCAAGAAGCAAGAAACGCGCCTGCTCTTGCTTCTCGACAAATCAATGAAATCCCCTGGGGTTTATTTGACTTGTGAAATATATGCATAAGTATATTAATTATACGAAGCCATTATGAAGACCCTATTGGCAGGAACGCTCTGGACTTGTTGATTTATAAAACAAGTACCCTGGCAAAACCAATATGATGGGTTTTCAGCCATAAAATTTTGACATTTCACAAATTCAAGATAGAATAGAATGGCATAGAAATTAAATATTTGTCAAACCAACCTACTAATCCTGTTACGTGTATTGTATTTTTCACGTACGTCATTCTTCCATTCATGGTGATATATTCACGTGAAATAGTCATGACGAATGCACCACGAGATAAAATTATTCCATGTAAAATATCTCTCTTGTTATATTCAAGTTTGTTGCTTTTCGGCAATTTCGCCCATGACATTTATCCAAAATCACTCGCCTGACGACTCCTGTTTTTGATGCAAATATCATTCGTGAAATTGTCAAGCAACAAACTCCCAAATCACAATCGGGAAATTTTGCCGGCAGAATTTTATCTTCAGTGGTAATAGATAGATATGTAAATTTATAACTTTGATAGACAAAGTAACGATTCCCAAAAAGTTCACAATTCGAAGGAATTGTATATACAGGGTGTCCCTTATAGATATAATAAAATTTTGTAACAGTATACTAGATTTAATTCTAAGCCAAATAGTTGTAGTTCCATTTTCATTTGTCTTCAAACTAAGTTTTATTATTGATGAGTTTATTTTGTCTTGTTTTGTCTCGTTCAAATCTTGTAATATAGTAGGATTCTTTTCAATTAAATAAGATACAGAAGATGTAGTTCCTTTTTCATTCGTTTTTGCGCGTATGTTCTGGGGAACATCGCGTTATCATTTTGCCCAAATGTCTGTAATATTCGAATTTTTCGCCGAAAATGGTCTCAAACGATTGAGTTCGACTCCCTGATCAAGAATTTGAGGTCATATTTGATTCTGCCCAGCCGTCCGTTGCCACGATAACTTGAGAACGGAAAGAGATAGCGACTTGAAATTTTCAGGGTAGGTGGCGCATCCCAATAGGACGGACAAGTTCGTTAATGGGCATAATCGGCCGAACGGTTTCCGAGTAATAATTTTGTCAACAACCAATACTAATCCGATCGAATTGAAACTTGGTGAGTAGTTGTTGAATATAAACCTAGGATAAAGAGATACAGGAGAATGGACAATAGAACATACGCACAAGAGCTCCTGACTTCACGAAAAAAAAAATTGGTTCAAGCACCTACACTCTTAATCGAATTTACCATGGTAAATTCGTAGTGTCCAATACAGGAGAACAGACAATAGAATTCACCATGGTAAATTCGATTAAGAGTATCCAATAAAAGAGAATGGACAAGAGAACATACGCAAATGCTTCACGACAGTGCTGGAACCAATTTTTAAATTGTTGGGATATAACTGTAATTTGCACTAAGTACGCCTCATTTTTGCGCGCACGTTCTGGTGAACAGCGTGCTATCATTTTGCCCAAATGTCTGTAATTTTCTAATTGTTTGCCGTCTCAAACGATTAGGTTCGACTCACTTATGAACAATTCGAGGTAAAATTTGATTCTGTCCGGCCGGCCGTTGCCACACGATAACTTTCAAACGGAAAGAGATATCGACTTTTCAGGGTAGGTTGTGCGTCCGAATGCGACAGACAAGTTCGTTAATGGACATGATCGGCCAAGAGGTTTCCGAGTACTTATTTTATTTTCAAACAATATAGATCCAATCGAATTGAAACTTAGTAAATAGTTGTGGAATACCGACACTAAGAGACATATGTGAAAATTATGTGAGGCTCGTATCACTAGAAGATTTGAAAAAAAATTACAAAAAAATATTATGTTTCTCACGATAACTTGAGAACGGCAAGAGATAGCGACTTGCAGTTTTCTGGGTAGGTTGCGCATCCGAATCTGCCAAACGGTTTTGGAGTTACATACAAATTTGTTGTTATCTCCACCTTATATTTGCATACAAAACCTTATAAAAATACCTTATATACATGGTTACAAGACTGACTTTAACTGCATGTAATTCGAAAACAAATGAAGATGCAACTGCCACTTTCAATTTCATTTAAATCTATAGTAAAACTGAAAAATTTAAATATATCGATACGGGACAGCCTGTATATTAACAGGTGTAAACAGATATAATAAATTTTATTTTAATCACAAAATTTGATCTACAGATTTCAGCTAGAGTATTAGATCCATTCAATCCATTTAGATCATTTAACAATGAACGACCGATAATCTTCAAGAGTTTCAAGATAATCATAATATCATAATTATTTCTCGAAAGGACTGAGAAAATTCGGCACTTATCTCACAAGTAGTATTGAAGGATAGGAAGACTGGGCACCCAATAATTTTGATCCGCCTTTTTCATGGAGAAAATTCGGAACTAAAAGTTCAGCCATGAATATGGTTTCGGAGTTAAGGCTGGTTTATTCTGGCTGGTAACTTTAACTTAACCCTCAACTTAAAAATTGAAACATAGATTTCTAGGAATATTGTTTATACTGGGACTAAAGAATCCGTTTACTTATTAATATATATATATATATTCTTTTGACTGAGAGCTGTATATGTGTTAGCAGAGGTTGGTGTAACGGGGTACCATACAATCCGACGTATGATACAAGAGCTTAGGGAAAAACCTCAGCAAAAAAACCCTGTCTCCCCGTGAGTGTCGTGATTTGTAACTATTGTTCACAAAATTTACTGCAATTTAAAAATATTGATAGGCATTTATTTCTTCAATATGGACTCCTTCGTCAAAAAACGGAGAGGTTTCTCCAAGGTACCCGAAACTCCTGAAAAATGAAAAGACAAGAGGAGAAGAACGAACAAATTATAAATACTACATAACCTTTCAAAAGTCTCCTCTCACAAATATAATTCTCTGTAGGCGCATGGGTTCTCTTGGAGAAGAATCACCTCCGCTAGTTTTCAAAAATATTCCTTCTTGTTCTTAGAAATCCCTTCAATATTTGAATTCGAAAAGGAAAATGTTGCTCGTAAGGCCAGGAGGGTCTCTTTCAAAACCAGGTCTGACAGTCCAAGCGATGATTATTCAGAACTTCAGATGTTCGAAGACCGCTACAGGGCCCTTATTTAGGGCTATCATCTCCCATAGATAATAGATTATAAGCCATAACACTAAAAATCTATTGTCTATAAATATTATATATATATATAGGATTAAGTTAAAGTTACCAGCCAGCATAAACCAACCTTTACGGTGTGATTATACAGCAAATAGAACAAATTAAAATAAAATAAAAATAAGATTGACCAATCAAATCGCAGCTTTTTGGCGCTCTTGTTCCTCGGAACAGAGTGCTTATTAATTTGCCTAAATGTCTGTCAATTTCGAATTTCTTGATGGAAATGGTCTAAAACGATTTAGTTCACCCTCGGTTCAACTCACTAATCAAGAATCCGTGGTCAGAATCAATTCTGCCCGGCCGGCCGGTCCGGCCGTAGAGACACGATAACTCTCGAACGGATTTAGCTAGACAGTTGAAATTTTCAGGGTGGGTTTGGGAGATAAATATCTCGATTAAGTTCGTTATTGGGCAAAATCGGCCTGATGGTTTCGGAGTAACGAAGAACAATTTTTTTTTTAATTACAACTTTTGAATTCAATTTTTTTTAAGATGCAGTTTCATCATAAGAATCTATTGATATCATTTTCAACTCTAACAAATTAATACTTTCGGAGATATGATTTTTCAAAATTTCAATATTGAATCGTAACTCACGATTTCACAGAATGCTGTATCGAAAATTAACATCCGTATCTATGAGTATCATCTGTGTTCATACATTTCATCATTGTCATCTCATCTACAGATAAGAGATATTATATGTCAAACAAAGTATGATTGAATGCAAAATGACCAACGGAATAACCTTAGCTATCATAGACAGATGAATTATTGCTTCAAAATAATGAATAAACAAATTCAACAGAGGCATTCATTTATGAAAGCAAAAAATTGAAGGTCTCCGAAGTCAACGATTGACATATAGGTATTATTAAGTGAATTGTCCATATATAATTATAGGTATCCCTTGTCTATGGAATTATCTACGATTATTTGAATAATCAAATGTGTGCTTTACAATGCAGGTTTGCTACTCATTTTTTTAAATGGAATATACGTCCTGTTATTCCCGTTAACTAATATATATATATATATATATATATATATATTCAAGAGAATCGCCATTTGACCATTATAAATTGGTGATATATGTAAGTAGCTATGCAAAAACTAGAGGATATAATTAAAATGGGTACAGAAAAATTTCCCAGAAAGTTGGAAGATATAGGAAAGCCAACAAGGAATAAATAATTTTCATGGCTTGATCATTCAGGAACAATATAGAAAATTCAAAGATTTCAAAGACAAGGTTAAGTTGAGCGATACACAATGTAATTTGTAGGTTAAAAAGGTAAAATTTGTTTGACTCTCAGGTGACTTTGATGCACAGATTATGTAATGGATTTCAGATAATGAATTGTGGAGATATAACTATTAAGGAAAACAGATTCTCTGCTAAAATGGCTTTCAAGGATTCAAATTGGGAGGTTCTTCCCTCAATGGAAAATACAAAAATTCAGAATTCCAAAAATTGTCAATTTTGCTTACCCCAGTTTCAAGATATCGGATACCAGATCTACGGAATAAAGTGGCCATTATCAATTGGGATAATATTTTCCAGAATTATCACTAGACTTAATTCAAGTCTACGCCAAACTATTCCCGCTTGACACGCAACCAACCAGAACGTGTCTCCTCTGCGCTCACCTCTACTAAGAAGACCAAAACTCTGACTTTGGTGAATTTTGCCCACGAATTTGTGATCTTGTCTATGTTTGTGATTTGGCCGTGACACGAGCGAGATAGGAAACATGAATCAGTGATACCAATATAATTCGCAGTGTTGACAATAGAACAAATATTATAATTTTTTTGGGAGAAATACCGCTAAATTGGACTCACTCGAATTATTAAGATTTTCAAATATAAGTTTTATGCTTTCCATATCAATGAAGGCTATTCCTTAATTTTCAATATAATATCATATTTATTGGAACTAGGATTTATTTATAGTCATCTTATATTGAACGGGCCAATTTCTGACAGATCACACAGGTTTCAGCACAGCACACCACAGTAATCTGTGGTTTCAGTTTCAGATTTGTCATTTCGACTTTCGAGACCACAGAATATATCGATACCTAACGATATGTTCTGTGTTCGAGACATTTGACATTTGATTTCATTTGACGTCAGTCAAAATTTCAAACAATCGATGCGCTGGTTACGTTGGTTGTGGCAAAATCAATTTTATATTCTTGGATAACTTTCTGATTCTGTTCCTCCCAACATAGATGCATAGAATACATGGTGAAGACACTCTTTGACATATTTTCGGCCGATTTGCGGTCCAAATACTGTCAAAATACAAGGATTTTGTTTTACTTCAATTTTCGCCGATAGATGCCGGCAGTAGAAATTTTATGGACAAAATTACCGACATGTCAGATTAAATTTGAATCTTTGCTTATTCCAGTTTCTTGTGGAAAGTCGTTTGCCGCGCCGAAAGTAAGTTAAATGTGTGAACTCTGAACGAGTATCCAGAACCATTTTAATCAAATACTATTTTCATTTCGAAAATATTTCGTTTATATGCGAATATATTTTTTTAACAATAATTGTATATTCTTACCGGATCAGGGGCAGATTTCTAGTATCAAGATAGTTATTAATTTTAATATTAATAATATTGAAAGATCGCTGATACCGTTAATTGTTAATAAATCAACATAGGAGAACGTAAGACTTGTTGATTTACTATAATCTTGCCGGTTGATGAACATAAACTGTTTTAACAGTTGAAATTAAGATATAACTCTATTGATTAATAATTATATTCATTATACAATTCAGTTATATATTCAGAAGGAATGAAATGCCATGTTATGAAAACTAACAATATTATTTGTGAACGATGAAAGGACTGGCAGAGAACAAAGTTCAGAGCATCCACACAGTGTGATTTCATCAATTTGAATAGCTTTCCTAAGGCGTCATTCTTTTTGGCGCTCTTATACTATAATATTATTTGTTTCAAGGATATTGTTAAACGACAAGAATGGCAACTGGCTTGTGCTAGAGGTAGGGTATCGAAAATTAGAACATTTGTTTGTTCAAAATATTTTTCTAGCGAATATATGTATATTGAATAAAAGATTGAAACGTAGTACACTACCCTCTATTTGGTTAGTTTATCAATTTAATGAATCATTTTTCGATATTTCATCAGTATATACTTAGTTCTGAATAATAGCTATCGAATTAAATATCTATATTCAGCAATCTAATTGCTGAGAACATGAAAAGTTGTCAAGGGGTATTGGGTGACTGAAAAAATGCTGTATACATGAGAATGTTTTGATGAAATTTCAAATTATACATATAATATAATAAGTAAAATGCTCAATTTAAAAGAGCCTTACATGATAAAGGAATTACTACATTTGAATAATAATATGATATCGAAAGATATTGTATGTAGAGGTATTACAGAAAATTCTGTATCATTCAATGTATTTCAAAATACATAAATTAAATGCTTGTACTCTAATGACGTTGGATGTGATCTTTCGTAATGGAAAAATAATGATTTCACAGATTTCTTCATTTACAGTTCCATTCAAAATGTTCCAAAGAAACTCCTTTACTGATAAATCCCTTATTTGACCTCATTATGTCTTGGCAAGATGAAATTTCTGTTCCAAACCAATGTGGTTTACATATTATCTCCGAACAGATATCTGATTAATCAACAAATGGATTGATTTTTCAATAAACTGCTTCATTATATTCTTTTAATTTGAATTTACGAACTAGCAACGGTGAAAAGTGAACTTTGTCGCTTGTCAGTTTTCATTTATTCGCCTAGCGGCACCATCGTTAATAAAGTGAAGTAGTACATAAAGTACGTGATTTGACAGTTCTTGGTCCGTTTTTCGGCCGAAAATTTTAGCAGGAATTAGTAGGGAGTGTCCACACCTTGTTATTCTATGCATCTTGCTCCCAACCAATATTTTATGGAGTCATCGACCTCATAAGCAGAACAATTCCTCAGAGGTGACTCACTAACAATTTGTGATATTATCAGTTCCATTTGTAAATAGAGACTTCCCTGGCCAATAAATTATTGTACCATCAGAAAATAATTAAAATTGTGACTCGGCCTAAAGGAACCAGATGGAATCATTAATATCTTGCGATACTTTCGTTGTTTTACCCCCTCATACAAAAAATGGGGTGGTTTTTGGAAAAAATTCCGATAGACCAAATGGGGAGGTGCAGGAAGTTGTGTATTATCCTGCCTCTGACTCTGCCTCAGATTTAGTTAAAGTGAGTCCTTATCGAAGATCGTTAATAATCCACAAATCCGAACAAAATTTTTTTTGTAGTGTACCTATATTGAAGTTGAATCAGGTGGCCCTACGAAAGCTGTTATTCTAAGTAAACCGAATTGGATGTGGGGTGCAGAAATGGGAGCAAACGAATGTGGGGTAGCCATTGGAAACGAGGCTATTTGGACTTCTGATAATGAGGGAGAACATGACCCTTCAGTGAAGAGACTACTGGGAATGGATTTAGTAAGGTAAAATAATTATATTGTAGAATTTAACAGATATGTTCCTGACTAGTCATATGGTGGATGCTATTACTTCTTAGAAGGATTTTATTTCTTCTACGAATACTGTTGTTGGTTCCTCATTTTTCTCACAGACATTCTAGAAAAGTAATTTCTTGTAGAAGGTATAACTCACCAAAATAGATAATACATTTTATTCCTCAAAAAATCACCTGAATAAAACATGCAAAATAGAGTAGTTCGGCAGTAAAATGGACCCTACTACATCCTGTATGCTTTGATAGACTTCGTTCTGTTCTTTAATGGGGCAATATAGATTGAACCCTTTTTCAACTTTCAATTTCAATTATAATTATGTAATGTTTAATGTTGATATGTCATGCGATTCTTCTGCTTGCTTAGATACTACCAGTTTTAATTCATTCTGTGATATTTAATATCAGTAAACCTAGCAAACAATATTTCTAATATTCAAGGCGAAAAAAAGTACATGACCTAATTTTAACTGTTTTTTTATACTAGACTTGGATTAGAAAGAAGTTCAACTGCAGAAGAAGCCTTAAATATCATAACCCAGCTGCTAGAGAAATATGGACAAGGAGGGCCTTGCTCTAAAGATGATGAAGGATTCTGTTATCATAATTCTTTTCTGATAGCTGATCCTCAAAGTGCCTGGGTTTTAGAAACTTCTGGAAAACATTGGGTAGCACATCAAGTGAAAAGTAACATAATGAAAACCTATTTTATTTCAAATTAAAATGAGAATCTAAATATTTTTAGGTGGTTCTTGTAATATTTCTAATGTGATAACCATTACTACTAATATAGATAAAAAATCTGAAGGCATTGAGGAGTATTCAAAATCAAAAGGATTATGGGATGGTCAGGTAAGATAATGTCAATCTTCGAGATACCCTGTATTTGATTTTCTCCTTTTGTTCATGCTCATTACTTGGATGCAATATTAACATATTTTATTTAGAAGAATTAAACTTATTTCAGGGAGAATTCAACTTTTGTGAAGTTTTCAGTGGTGAAAAAAAACCTGGAGATGCCAGGTATCTTGCTGGAAAAAGACTTCTAGAGAAATTGGCGGAATCAAATAATTTTAAAGAGATAGATATGTTCAAAGTTTTACGTGATAAAACTTCTGAAATTTGTAGACCTTGCACAGCTCCGTTTCCAACTCAAGGAAGTCAGGTATGTTTCTAATTTGTTTATTCGGGGAATTTGTATTAAAGTTCAAACATTTACAGGTTTCTGTTCTTGGTGATGCTAAACCAAGTGTTCACTGGTTTACTGCCACTCCTGATACCTCTAATTCTGTATTTAAACCATTCGTGTTTACTCCTAATGTTAAAATATCCAAACACACTGTATGTCCAGAAAATGATGTAAGTACGATGAATATTCCAATACCATAGTCGAATTTAAGCGAATAACCGGAACAGTGCGGTTAAGACCAATCCCTTGCTATCATAACCGATAGGTTATGATTCGCTTAAATTCGACTCTAATCTGTTATTGGTGTCAAGAAATATTTTACATTATACATTTTTTCATTTTAATTTTTGATGTTTCTATATCAACTTTTTATTTTGTTGCGATTATTAATGCACCAAAATTACTTTACATTGATTTGCAGAACGATTTTCATACAAACTTAATGAAGGTTTATAATTATTCTCAAACAACTTGAACACAGAAATGTGTAGTTCAATTGTGTGTTGGATTTTATGAGCATAGATATATCTATGCTCATAAAATAATATAATAATATAATCGAAAATATTTACTTGAAGCAATTAGCAATGTTTTTTACGAAAATAAATTCTGAATTTTGATCAATTTTTATTTCTAGAAATTGGCACCACATACTCTCTATTCCTTACATTCCGAAGCTTTCAAGAAAGGGTCGGATGTGAAGCAATTATTAAGGACCATGGAAACCAATTGTGTGAATGAACTGGAGTCAGTATTAGAAATTGCTAAAGAAAACTTGTCCGAATTGGACGAACTTATGAAAGATTGTGTAGAAACAGAGGTCAAATTTTACCGTTAATTCTTTACAATATATTGGAAAAATGAATTATTTTGAATTTTTGTTTGCGGAGTTCTGTTAAAAGTATTCCAATTCAAAATCTTACGTTAGGTTATAAATTGAGTGAGTTATATTATTAACTATTAACGCTAGCTGTTTTCATGGAACGAAAATGTATTCTTTGTCTCAAGCCTAGTCTTCATTATTATTCAAAAACATTGATTTTCTTATGCTTGTTTATAGTTGTATATGTAATCACAAGCCATGATATTTAACCATAATAAGCGTCTCAAAAAATGTTTCTCTGAATCTCCAAGAAGTTGTATACACTTTTTACCATTGTGAAAATGATCAACAATGGTTTGAAGGGTTCTGCCGATTATCTCCCTGCAGATTGTTTATAATTTATAGGAGTTTTTGCCTGAAAGTACCTTAGTACTTTGTTTCGGGGGTAGCTCTATTTATGTAGGGTTTTCAGGGATTGTTATTCTTCACAATGGTTAGTTTCACTTTCGTTTGAACATTTCATTCTCCAACCGTCATTATAATTATTTAACTTTCTTGAAACTATGCTTGACACAAAAATAAAGACTGATATTGTTCTATGAATCCGATCTTAGTGTTCCAATTCTTTATTCTTCTGAGATAAAACAATTTCAACAAATTTTATCCATTTTCTTTTCCAAAAAGTGAACGAAAATACATATTTCAATGTGCCTGATACTACATTGAAACAAATTGCTATGTTAAGTGTTTCATGAACAAAATTTTTTAAAATGAATCCTATTTAGTTTTGACTTGAGTAATATTATTTGATTGGATTATTTTTGGGATTCAAATTATGATTATTCATACTTAGGACTTAAACCGTTGTGTGAATTATAACAGCATGATATGCACAAGATTTTTCTCCCAAAATATATTGAATGAGAGATAAGTGTGAAAATTGAGCTCAAGTTAGTATAATTTAAATGGTTCAATCCCAAAACTTTCTTCAAACTTGGACTCTTCTTGTTCAGACAGGGTTCTGAATGCTAGATGTAGTCTTGAAATTGAAAAATCATAAATTTTTCGGTTGAAGAATAATCATTTTTTATATGATTAAATTTTGTTCATTGAGTTTCTTGTGATTTTGTAACGGTTTTTAGTACCGTATTCGTTTGAGATTTTTACTGTAATTGTGATATTTTTAGACCATATTTTTATTTTTTATAGAATGCATGATAGAAATTTTATTTATTTTACAAGTTAAGAGATACTATAGTTTAGGGGCATGTTCCTTTTGTTACATTCTTATGTTTGAAGTTGAAATATTAAATACGAATGCGCAACAATATTATATACATATTTATATGTGGCTTTTAGATATTGAGTTCTCGCTAATCATGTGGTGAAACATTTTGAAAAATTAATAACGTGAAGAAAACATTTGGCTTAAGTTTTACAATAGAATACTACATATTATGTTGTTGAAACATATGTGAACATTGTTGTTGTGAAACTTAAACGTGTGTTGTCTTAACTTTGTTAATATTGCTATTATTTGTATCATTTGAAAATATACAATCTTAATATTTTGAATTGCAATATCTGTGACGATAATTTTTGAGATTTAAGATTAACTTTACAATTTGAATAATAAGCTTGTTTTGTCTAAGATGGCATGAATAAAAAATCTAAGCAACCTTTAAGCATTTCATTTCATTCTCAACTTGGATAATGTTTTGGATAAACAAGCGGTAGGTTCAGCAGAGTAGCTATAGATGCAAAAGTAGAGGTTGTTTCAGTACTTCAACATGTTTTGTTTTTGCCGACAATCATGAGCTGAACCATCAAGATTAGTATTTTTGTCTGTGCTCCTCAATCTGCACCAAAACAATGGCAACCCTACATCTATGGCCATAATAGAGGATACTTTTTATCGATTAATTCTTTGTTTTCAACTTTTATATAGGTGATATTTTGTGAAATGTTTATTTCAATTAGTTCTACTTCCTGCTAAGAAAACCTTGACTTCGAAATAATATAATAAATACAATTTTGCACAAGTTTACATTTCATATATCAGTGCTCGAATATTTTCTGAGCAAATTCTATACCTATAAATTATGAACGGTTTCTTTTTGCATTTAATTTATATTATTTTGTACAAGTTCATGCATCATTTTTTTTTTGATCAGGTAAATGATACACCTACCAAAATATGTGTTTTCCATAAGAAAGCGATTAATATTATATACACATAACATTTAACATGAATCTTTCATATCTAAAATAAAGATTGTGAACACCTACTACAATGTTTACTTACAATTTGAGATTTACTCTTGAAATTAAGTAAATCATAATTCATAATTACAACGAATGGCTGTCAACAAATTATTCATAAGTGATGGAATGTTCTATTCATTCATATGAAGTACCTACCTATTTGAAAAATATTGTTGAAACTGATCCTCAATACCTAATTTATAACAAATTTTTTACTACTTCTTACAATGACAAAAACAATTATTTTACAGAATATAAAAGTTCATTTTTCGATAATATCAGAAATATTTCACAAATTCATAGTATGAAAAACTTAAACTGAGAAGGTCAATACCATATTGTTCATACTCAAAGAGTGTCAGTTTATCAGAAAGGCACTGGGGGAATATTTTATCTTCATCTACCACAAGTGGGAAGATTTACTCTGAAGAAGACATTCAGCTCTATCAGACTGGCCAATATCAAGAAAATCGCATACATCAGAAGGCAAATTCTTCCAACCCTTTTATCCAATTGAAATTTGTTGAGGAAAAATGTGAGATACAGAAGAAGTAGTGTCGATAGGAGAGATATGGCGCTGTATTCTATACCAGCAGAGTTGATTCCAACCTGAAAATTAAAAATTATATTTCATTCAGTATCATACTAATTAAATTGCGATTTTGACTATTTTTAGGGGAATTTGTGTAAGTTCCCCCTTAGGGATATAAATTTAGACGGTCGGGATTCGCGTGAGACGTAGAAGCAGGATAGACTTGGTGTATTGAATACGATTCTTTTCCCACTCCTAAACGTACATTTTCCAGATATTTTCAACCAATCAAAACACATTCCGAAAAATGTCAGACTGAGGGAATTCTGGTAGAAAATATCTCAAAACACGTGTAAAAAGGGTAAATAGGATCGTTGATGAAGCTATAATGGCCGGTTGCGTAAACGAAAATTCTGGTTCTAATCTCGGAGCCAGTAGAGCTTTTTCTTTTTTGGCGCTCTTGTTCCTCGGAACAGAGTGCTTATCAATTTGCCCAAATATCTGTAATTTTCGAATTTTTGGCTGAAAATGGTTTCAAACGGTTTGGTTCGACTCACTGATCAAGAATCCTTGGTCGAAATCGTTTCTGTCCGGCCGTCCGTTAACACGATAACTCTCGAACGAAAGGAGTAAGAGGATTGAAATTTGCAGGGTAGGTTTGGAGCGTAAATATCTCGGACGAGTTCGTTGACGGGCGGAATTCACCAAGCGGTTTCGGAGTTATAGCTGTTTTTAGTAAAAACATTTTTTATGAATATTTCCGAAACCGATCACTTGATCTATCTGAAATTTAGCATCAGATTGTAGAATAATGACCTTTATACGCATGCGAAGTTTTGTATTGATCGGATTGCCGTAAAATGTAAGGAAAAAAAAATTCAGATAGATCGAGTGATCGGTTTCGGAAATATATATATTCATAAAAAAATATTTTTACTAAAAACGGCCATAACTCCGAAACCGCTTGATGGATTTCGCCCATTAACGAACTCGTCCGAGATATTTACGCTCCAAACCTACCTTCAAATCTCAATTCTCTAACTCATTTCGTTCGAGAGTTATCGTGTTAACGGCCGGACAGAATCAATTTCGACCACGGATTCTGGATCAGTGAGTCGAAACAAATCGTTTGAGACCATTTTCAGCTAAAAATTCGAAAATTACAGACATTTGAGCAAATTGATTAGCACTCTAGAGTGCTAATCAATTTTTGGCGCTCTTGTTCCTCGGAACAGCTGTTCCGAGGAACAAGAGCGCCAAAAATTGTCATAAAATGTGAAGGAATATTTGAACGCCTGACCGGAAAAATGCAATGCACGCAGGGATGGGATAACATGGAATAACACCATGTACCCTTATACACATTCCCTAAATTCAATATTCAATAGTTTTCGGCAAAATGTGTGTAGCCGGCAAAGAATAATATTTATCATAATATTGCATTAGTAGCGCAGTATTTGAACACATAAATCATTTATTTTCTTTTGTGTTATCCTAAAGCGGGCAGCTCTCTAGGTTGGTACTGCAGCCCCCAAAGATACCAATATTTTCATCGTTCATCCTCAAACATTAACAAACATTCATTATTTGGTTGTTCAGTTCAGTCCCCCCATAACAAATTCCTGGCTGCGCCAATGTTCGAAAGTATTGGTTTTTCAGAGTTGGGAATGATACAATGGATTCTTATCTCGATTCTTATGATAGAAAAGCATCATAAAAAAATTAAATTCAAAACTAAGGTCTATGACTCACCTCATATGTTGGATTTACATACATCAGCAAATTATAATTACCTAGACCTAGACCATTCTATGAAATCATAAAATTACGATTAATTATTGAAATTTTGAAAAATCATATCTCCGAAAGTATTAGTTTGCTAGTGTTGAAAAAGATATCAATAGATTCTTATGATGAAACTACATCTCAAAATAAATTTAATTTGAAATTTGTAATGTAAAAAAAATATTTTTTTTCGTTAATCCGAAACCACCAGGCATTTTGCCCAATAACGAACTTAACCGAGATATTTATTATCTCCCAAACCTACTATAAAATTTCAACTGTGTAGCTTTATTCCATTCGAGAGTTATCGTGTTAACGAACGACCGGAAATAATCGATTTTGACCACGAATCTTCATCAGTGAGTCGAACCTAAACGTTGGAGACCAATTTCAGCCAAAAATTTGGGAAAATTGATAAGCACTTGTTCCGAGGAACAATAGCGCCAAAAGTGACTCCCATTTCTTGGTATCCTAAGCTGATCAATTTTTCGATATTTGGCCCTTGAAATTGGTCCATTTGGCAGAAGACCGTGTGATTAGTACTTGGTAGTGAGTATACCTAATAATGTGGTTTCAGATAAAAATAAAAGTAAATAACTTCTTTAAGTTAATAACTATGTGAAATACCCACTTTAATATTGCAGCTACTATGAATCCCACAATGTATAGTTTTTAATTAAATTTGTGATTCTTTCATACATTAATTACACTTAACTTAAATATGATATGTCTTTATATAACTTTATTTTTACAAACAGCTTAATACTGACTGAACTTAATAAATAACGAATGTCAAAGATACATCTCCAGATCTCTGAAATTTGAGAACAGTCGATGTTGTAATATTCTATAACCTGATGGTGGCGCCTCTTACTGGATGTGATTACAACTATAAAACATCGATGGGACCCACTCAAAAACACACACAAGCGACACAGTCAAAGTAGAATTTTATATATTATGATGAGTAAGTTCCACTAGGCGATCGCAACGTTCGTAGAGTCGTCTGCGCAGTTCTGCGCTCGTGCGCGTGATATCGTTGTGGGACCTTAGTGGAACGAACTCGATATATCTGGTATTCTCTTGCGTTGTGTGGAATCTTGCGTTGTGTGGATCTTTTATGATTGCATTTATTTAATAAACTAGCTCCCCGCCCCGGCTTCGCACGGTTGAAATGCTGATACTAAATATACTACAGAATTTCTTTATATACAACGTTCACAGCATTTTTGTCGTTAGACAATACAAACATGTTTTCTTTCGAGGATACTCTTGAAAGAGCGACATATAATTGGCCATGGGAAAAACACTCAACGCTCAAGTATAAGCCTGTAGCGTTGAAAGTTGGACCTTGCGATTTATAAATGGTCATTGCAAAATATATCTTTACCGGAAAATATAGGCGTTTAAATTGGATCCGTAAATCCGATGGTATCAGAGGAATTTGGAGAATCAATACATCTATCCTGGCTGAGGCGAGCCTTTACGCTCTACAGAAGATTATCTGGCTCTCTGTATTCGATTTCTATCCCTATCCTATCCTGGCTGTGCCGGCCCCCCGGTCGGTACCACCGCAACCGCTAAGTCCCTGCATTTCAAATCTTTGATATCTTCGAAAATATTCTTTTAAACTACATGCTGTAAAGGGCCTTATTGATCAATATTAAATGCACAATGCATTTAAGGCACTCAATTGGATAAGGATCAATGCTGTATTGCTTAAAATAGCTTCGTAATCAAGTCATTATTTCTCGTAGAATGTAAAGGATACAAAATGGTTATTGTGGGTTATCCTTAAGAGATAGACATATACCATCGGGGACTTTATTTTATTGTAGACCTTTCTAAGGTGTACTATACTGTACTACATTATTTTGATCTATCTCGTAGGGTTCAGCCAGCGTTTGCAATGTAAGCGCAAAAAAATGTGTTTATTTACGACATCACATTAGAAACCTCTAAAATTATCAGTGTTTCTCTAATATATTATGCATGTATTATACATATAAACCTTCCTATTGAATCACTCTATCTATTAAAAAAAACCGCATCAAAATCCTTCACGTAGTTTTAAAGATCTAAGCATACATAGGAACAAACAGACAGCGGGAAGCGACTTTGTTTTATACTATGTAAGGATGTATTACTTGATTGACTTCATTATCAGATCTACAGTGCTTACCCAGTGTTTATCGGGAATTGTCGGTAAAAACGTTGCTTTAATGAACCATGGTAATCCTAAGCACAGCAGGATATCGAATGTATTTGATCCGATGGAGTTACTGATTCCCATTGAACCATGACCTGAGAAAAAAAAGAATATTGAGTGTTAGCAACGTCTTTCATGATTCATGAAATCGAATTTCAGTTTTTTGTACCTTGTTTTGAGACTATAACACTTGATACAGCTTCTGGTACACTGGTTCCAGCCGCCAAGAAGGTGATACCCATTACTGAATCTGGTATTCTCAAAGTATCTCCTGAAGTGAACAATCTTTAGCGACCAATTCACATTAATAATTAACTACTGCTTACCGATAATTGTTATCATCCAGGCTACTACATATGATAGGGATCCTATCCATACTATACACATGATGAAAGTTAACGGAAACCACGTCTTAAATCTTGGTTTTTCACAATCTGGAATGGTGAAGAGGAAAACAAGATGAATCGGCCATGTCAGAATCCATGTCATCTGCAAAAATGAACAAGTAATGAATGAATACATTTCAGTTGCGCTAAAAGGTTAGGTTAGTGTGAAATTGGTAAATTTTTGAGTGGATGATAAACTACTACACTAGCAACCGACAAAAAAATGGATCTCCACTTGGTCGGAGCAGAAAGGTAGGATTTAGAAGACTTAGAGACTTGAAATTTGCAGGTATGGTTTCATTTCGAACTGATCAGGGTGAATTGGTAAAAGGGCAAAATCTGTCTTTTGGTGTCAGAGATAATTTGAAATTTTAACTTTCCTATTCCCTATATTCCGATCTTCATACCGATTCGATCGAATTTAAATTTGGTATGTAGGTTTGAAATAACTGCATTAAATTTTATCTCCTGAATTCGCCAATATTCGCCAATACAGGACAACGATAAAATGATTTTTCTAAATTTCAATAATGAATCGTACTTCTATGTTTTCACAGAATGCTATAATTATTCTATCTAAGCTTTATTATATGATCTGTGTTCATACTCGTACATTTCATCCTGTTCTATAAGAGAGAGTCAAATTCAGTTCAGCTATTTTAATTTGATTTCTTCCATGATGCAGTTCCCATTCTCAGATTGCTCATTTAATCTTGATAAATAAACTATTATTTGAATTGAATTTCCTTTATGATGCAGTTCTATCATAAGAATACATTGATATAATTCCCAACTCTGAGAAACCAATACTTTCGGAGATATAATTTGTCTGTTTGAACTAGAGCGCCAGAAAGCTCCTGTTCACAGGGCTTGAACCCATTTTTTCTTGTTGAAACTAATTATCCTCAAATTGAAATTCTTTAGAGTTACTTTCTGTTAATTGAGTATGATTACAATTTTCATTCGAGAAATAGGGTATTTATTTTATTCGTACTAGTCCTACTCGTAACAAGCAACTAATAATCACATTAATCACAAGTAGAGGAGAAAATAAGTGGAATAACCAAGTTTCGAAAAATACTGTTACTTGCTCGGATTTCCGGCTAAAATTTTTTATATCGTGGGATAATTTATTACATATGTATCTTTTTGGAAAGTTTATCAACCAAGGAAGGTTCTTTCATTTATTTGTACAAAAAGTTAATTATAATTTTTTCATGAAAATTCAATGAGATAAACAATTGATGCCACTTCAGACTCTTTATTTTTCAGGTTTTTGGAATATTTGGTGAACGATTTTTTCTGGAAATGATTCCCATCCCATCAGCTCTCAAAAAAACCTTACTTCTATATTCAGTGTTAAGTAGTTTCCACAAAATTAATTGTTTTCGATGGTAAGTTGAAAAACTTTCAAAAAGTCGAAATATCAATACATATATATCAGTAGCCATAGACTTTTGGACCATGTAATACTGGACTCAAATCATTATAATAAAAGTAGAATAGTATACTAACCTGCGTGAATTTCCCTTGACCGGAGGGCCATTTCCATAACGAATGAGGCTCTTCTTCGGTTATCGTTAATGACACTTTGTTATTATCCTTGTCCACTTCCATCTGTGCATTCATAACTAGTTTAATCGAACCATTTTGATGATGAGGAACTACACTGTCATCCTCATCTGTAATTGTGGAACCCTTAATTTTCACCACTTGAATGTTCACATTCTGATCGTCCCTGGGTGGAGAGAACCCTTCTGGTTTGAGAGGAAGGTGCGCTTCAGCATACTCTGTCAAAAGGAATATGATCAGATTTGTTTTTCTGAATTATTATATTTGTGTTTCGTACTCACCTGCGGATTGGGAAGAAGGATTTGAGTGCTTTCGTGAGTTTCTAAATCCTAGAAGTGAATGGAAATGTGTAAGAAGAAATTGCACAGAATAGATTTCAGTTTATTTCGTTGTGCGTTGGTCAATTTGGTTCAAACAGCGCTTTACTTCGCGTACGTTAAGTCCATAAAAAAAAATCTGCTCAATTGCCCGTTAAGTTTAAAACTAGTTGGAAAAGCACTTGAAAAACTCGCCCAAGGCTGCTTAGCTCTAGGAAAAAAATAATATTCCCAATTTCTCCAAGAATATAAATCCGACTATAAAAACAAGCGTCCAAAAGGAACTGGCCCACTTTTTTTGTGATTTTTCTGTTTTTCTTTAATATCTGGTTGAGTTCAAATCTAAAACTTTACTGTAAAATAAGGTTTTAAAGGCTCTTGAAAAATTTCAACGATATCAGACGGATAGTTCCTGACAGATTTTTTTTAATTATTTTTTTTTATTTTCTGGTCATGCGTTCCCCACAAATTAATCAGAAGCTACATATTTAAAAATAATTTCTAATAATTTTTATCTCCTATTGTTTAAAAGATTGTTATAAATAAATGCGTTGTTTATGAGATAATTTAATTTTTGTTTATAACATAATCCTTGATGATATTATATTAAAAAAAACATTTGTAACAAAAAAATATTTATTATGCGAACGCATTTGTTGAGTAACAATTTTTTTACCACTTTTTATAAAAATTAAGGAACCATTTTTTTCTAAATCAATATTCATCTTGTTCTTTGATTAAAAAAAAATCGATTTTTATTTAAATTTTCATAATTTATTCAAATAATTTGTTATAAACAAATGATTTTATCTCTTTGTAGTATTTTCTTTTGCTATTTGAAAAAACAAAAACAACCATGAATTATTTAAAAAAAGAAAAGATTATTGAATTGAAAGTTCAATAAAAAATATAAATAAATTTAAAAAAGATAATACATAGTTGTTTTTTGAACAGAAAAAAAAAATACAAAGAGATAATTCTTTTCTTTATAACAAATTGTTCATTAAATAAACAAGAAAAATTTAAATAATGAACAATTTTTTTTTAATATCAAAGACCAAGATGAATAAAAATTAAAAAATAATAGTTCCTTAATTTTCAAAATAAGTGGTAAAAAGTGTTATTTAACAAATGCGTTTTCAAACAAAAAATTTTTTTTTATGAAACGATTTTTTTTTTAAATTATCTCATAAACAACGAGTTTGTTTATAAGAATTTTTTAAACAATAGGAGATAAAAATTATTAAAAATCATTTTCAAGTAGCTTCTCATCATAAATAAAACGGATCAATAGTAATTTTATAAAAAAAAAATTTTTCTATGTTTAATGAAGCTTTATAATTTTTCATTTAAGTAAATTGTTAATAACGAAACGAAAATTAACAATATTACCATTTTTCCAACGGGAATCTATTCTAAGACCTTTGAAAATTGGCTCCACGGAAGGTTAGAAACTCTCAGATTAATAGTTTCACAATTATCGCACTTGCAATGTTAATGTTCGTGCTACAAAAAATTGTTAATTGACTAAGGAGTAGGTAACTAATTGAAAAATCGTGATAAAAATTTTTGGATCACGGATTATTGTTTATGGATTTATCATGCAGGCGCCTAAATTTTTAAAAATTTTTATTTTCATGTTTAATAAGTTAAAACAATATATATTCATTGAAGTAGTACCCGTTTTCGGGCGTATTTTCAACCCTCTGGGAAAATTATAAATATTGGTATTACAGTTCCATGAGTCAGGACTTTTTCTTAGGAAATTTCCTTCTAATTTTGAATATTTTTCAAAAAAACAAACCCCCTTTTTTTATTGTTTATACCTATTGCAATTTTTGCGAGCGGCCTTAGCATTTTCTCAAAAACTATCTAAATGCCATTCCGAATCAAATGACACCTCAATCATTATTTTCGGAGAATACGCATGAACTAAAAAGCACTTCTTGGCTAGACTATAATGACAAATATTTTTATTGTTGGGTTTTCATGAGGGTTATAAAATTTTGTTCGCTGCATGATTCCAAAGGCTTCCCATTTGGGAAACCGTTAACTGACAATTATGATTTAATACTAGTTTGATTAAAACTAGTTTGAATTTATAATGTCATTGGTTCGTAATTTTATCTAAAAATAAGTTTTATTATACATGATTTTTTATCATAATGAACACGAATTTTTACCGTATTCAATAATTGACCAAAACAGTCATGTTTTCCTGGTAATAATTTTTTCAAATATATCGTACCTACTTGGCGGATAGGAAATAAGTGTATTTATAGCATTCAGATTAGGAAAATTCGAGATATCGGCTTAGAAACTATTGATACATTTATACAGAGCCATATAAAAATATCATCCAGTGTACTTACCTCTAGCAAACCTTTGCATCGATTTGTCAAAATACATTATCAAAATGTATACTATGTACAACAAAACGAGGGTCAAAGCTTCATACCATTCGACTCTTTCGTCGTGTATTATACAGATGAGTAAGGAAACTGTGATTCCATAGGCTAAACAATCTCTGGTCAATGGCCACCAGTCTAAAGGTACAACTTGTAATCCACACTGAAACATATTCAGATCAAAAGCAATTCTATTGAATGAGATTTTCAACTCGCAGATTAAAAAATAGGAATCACAAGTGTTAGGTACGTCTCATGACGTCACATTTTGGGAAACGTAGATTTGTTTGTCTAAACACAGGAGCTCGCGAGAATATTAGTCTATTGAGTTAACTGGGTTTTAGTTTACCATGTGTGGTCTCACCCTTGAAAATAATACTTTTACGAAAAGATAACTGCGAGTAGAATTTCTTGTTAAGCTTCGACCTTTTCTTCAGAGGTTTATGGCCTATTTCCTGAGAAAGAATGATAAAATGCATTTCAACACTGAAGTGCTAAGAAACTTATCATTTTTCTAACACATTGCCAGTGCTGGTATTCTTTTCGTATGGACGCTATGGCCCTAATCTGTGAAGGTTATCTATCAGCTGTTGTTGATAGATTATATGCAGACAGCAAGTAGAGTTAGTGCCCATATTGGGAGAAATTCGGGATTTCGAATTCCTGAGATTAAACACCCTAGAAGTTCACTCATTGCTGCTGGCATCGAAAATTTAGTATACATTCCCAATCTATTTCATAAACGACAAATGAGAGTATTGTCGTAAAATATCAGGGGCGGTTTTTAAGATCGAAACCCCAATCATTGTTAATATTTCCCCTGATTTTCCCAGATGAAGGAACACCCTATTTTTCTTCTATCTGGTCTTTTATATACATTTTACACTGAAATAATTCACTACTACTACATCCCTTAGTGCAAGAGACATTACTTATATTTTGTTCGGTCGCGAAACTAATACTCCTTTAGTTATCCTTCCAAATATGTACTCACTTCTTCCTTGCTATATATACATTTTCATATAGAAGGAACATTTTCGATTGTATAAATATTACATTTGTATAATCATTTCGTGCTTGTTATCACATGGTCGGTAACAAGAAAATACAGTTTGTTGTTGTGTTTAAAGTGCGTTCGAATATATCACCACTTCCTATGCTCGTAATTGTTATCTTATTGCAAGTAACAACTTACGCCGTAATCACCGAGATTACTGCTGGGTGCTTAAAGTTAAGTATACCCCTCTACTCATCCCCCTGATAAAACATTCAGGGTGTACAATTCTGGTCCTTCGAAACAACATTATATCCTGATAAAACAATCAGGATTCAACAACGAGTTTACATTTTAAAGATATCCTTACTGAAGAACCCTAATGATTCCGAAAAGCTTCAAGAAATTATTCAATAGGGTATAATGCTCACCATACCGGCTCCTATGCCACAGCACGCTGCGACAGCAAGTATATTGAATACTGCTGATCCAACTATTGTTCCTACCCCTATATCACCCTCTGTAATGAAGGTTCCTATTACATTCACGAAAAGTTCCGGCGCAGAAGTTGCAGCCGCCATGAAAGTAGCGCCAGCTACATCTGCTGACATATTTAATGCTGAAAAAAAAAATTGAAATGAGGTAAATGTATATGTGTATCGGGTATAATCTTGAATAATTGTTATATCTGGCTAGCCAGACCAAATTCAACTGATTTTAGGAACAATATATTTCGTTGTAACCAGCGTCAAATGAGCCATATATGAGACACAGTGCATTAGATATCTAGGAAACGAGGTAAACTAACTAGGGACTGTAGAAGAGATGCTTGTAATTATGGCCGAAGTAGATGCGCTGATGAGCTCTGGTTTAAAAACGGCTTGCAGGTGTATATTTGCACATTGTAGATTGAAATGAAGTAGAGTGGACCCCCGGTAGTCCGACAAACGTTTTGCAAGGCAGTATCGGACTATCGAATTTGTAGTATTATAGAGGACTGCCCCTTATAGTCCGGAATTCTTTGAAAAAAATTACCTTGTAATCCGACAAATTACAGATCAAAATGTGTACTAAGGATCCATCTGAACTAGTGTAGTGGTGCATACAAGTTTAATCATGTAAATATACAGGATGGTCCAATGAAAACTTAACACCTCGATTTTCCGACTTTAAAATGAAAATGTGGAAAATCTCTCGGACCCGTCAATTTCTGATTCGAGTGGGAAGAACTTTTCCACTTTTTTCAACCCCCTCAAGAGGGTGAGCACAACCTCTTGATTTTGAATAGGGATAAGGGTTGTTGCGACAACTAATTTTGAGGATCGTACCGAGTACTATCTGACCCTAAAATTCCGCTCAAAAATATCCATCGATAATGAAATAACATCGAAAATAGTGAAAGAGGCAATGTGGAATTTATCTCGAGCCTATTATTCGTATCCGACACATTTCAAAGGTATGTAGTAGTTATGTTGTTAAGTTTTTGTCCAAAATGTATCAATTTGTTGTCCAAAAAAGGAGACGGACCATGTTTTTGATTTAGGATAGTCTATCGTGAATTTTTAAGAACGTTACAAGTGTGTCAAAGTGATTGTAAATTTGTAGCAGAAAGAAAAATTAAGATAGTGTATTCCTTAGAAGAAAGGGTGGAAATGATAAAATTATTTTTTAGGAATAACGACTCTGCGCGAACAACAGCGGCTTCATTTAACGAAAGACATCCTGGAAAAATGTATCTGCAGCTTACGTTGTGCAACTGGTTGCCAAATTTGACGCTACTGGTTCAATTGGAAATAAAAAGAGGGTGCATGAAAGATACGAAGCGAGGAACGCGGCTGTCTTAGGTCATCTAGCAATGGATCCGATCTTGAGTACTAGGAAATGGTCCGATATATCTGGTGTTTCACGCAAAACATTTACGAGAATCCTGAAAAAAACATTTCATCCTTATAAGATACGATTGGTTCAGGAGCTGAATGAGGATGATCCCGATCGCCGACTCCAGTGAAATGATTAACGGTAATCAAAACTACTTGTTCGATATCTGTTTTTCGGACGAATATTCATTTTACCTTAACGACATTGTAAGCCGGCATAACTGTGGGTATTGGTCAGATGAAAATCCATTATTTCGTGAGGTGCATACTCAGCCTCCTCAAAAATTGAATGTTTGGGCGGGTATTTAGGGATACCACCTTTTTTATACCCGGTAATCTCACTGGCCAAATTCATTCAGATCTACTGCAGAACGCTATTTATCCAGCCCTCGTGCAAGTATTGGAGAATGAAGAAAAACATCAAACGATCATTTTCCAACAAGATTGCGCAACACCTTATTTCGTTCAAACGCCGCCGCCGTTGTGTCAGTTCTTAGATGCAATTTTTCTTCACGCCTGGATTGGAAGAAAAGGGACATATTGAGTGGCCACCCAGATTACCTGATCTGGCTCCACTGGACTTTTTTCTATGGGGTCACCTGAAATCCAAGATTTACGCTACCCAGCTTGAGTCATTGGATTGTTTGCGAACTCAGATCAGCGATGAATGCCGTCAAATTACACCAGAAATATTCAGTAATGTACGTGAACGTTTTCAGCAAAACTTATATTACTGCATGAAAGTGATTGGTGTCCATTTCCAGCATTTAATGAACTAATTACAAAGGTAAGTAAGTAAGTACTCCTCCACTATTTTGCCCGTCAAAATGAGGTATTGCAACACCCCTCATCCCTATTCAAAAGCAAGGGGTTGAGCTCCTCCCCGTTAGGGGGTTGCAGATACGGCGATGTGAAGAACGAAAAAGTTGTTCCCCCTCGAATCAGAAATTGATGGGTCCGAGCAATTTTCCACATTTTCATTTTAAAGCCGGAAAATCGAGGTGTTCAGTTTTCGTTGGACCACACTTTATAATCAACAGTGATGTTGGATTACAAGGGGCGCCGGATTACCGGGGGTCGACTGTACCTATGTTTCGGGTGTTTTTATGATGTTTTGAATAAGCGATGGCTTCATATTGCGCAGTATTAGGATGCATTGGAGGGGTCCATAGATAAGTGACGTTCTGCGGAAGCAGAAAGTTGAGATTTGAGTCAGTGAAGAAGAATAAATATTCGGACAATTATTATACATTAGGAAAATATAAATAAGACTCACCATGACATATTTTTTCTACAGCTGGTACGAAGTATTTATCACAGACTACGGCTAAAGCAACAAACAAATAAAGTGATAATAAGACATGGACCACCACCCCACCATCCTTCCTCTGTTGCTCTGAAAAGAAATCTCTAGGGAAGTCGTCTATTGCCGGTGGTGTACAATTAAGTCCTGGAAAATAAAAAAAACTTTCATTTTGGAATACAAACGGAACAGCAAAAATTAATCCAACATCGTTGATATCAAACGAATGATATTAATTAATACTCCGCAGTGTCATTGAATAATTAAATTAAACAAGTAGACAATACACAACATGTACAAATATTGGAATTATGATTCTATTCCTCGTCCACAGATCTATCCAATTGATAGATAATAATCACAGACAAAACGAATTTAAACAACTTGGGTCTGTTCTGCTCCAAATATACAGGGTGAGTCTTTGACCACTGCATTAATTTTAATCAAAGATTCCTCTCATATAATGAAACACTTTTTTCATTCAACATTTTTCCAAATTCAGCTCAGGTAAAAAGATACAGGCTGTTGAAATTTTGAAAAAAAATCAGTTTTTATTTTGTAGCTTTGACATCCTTTTTTCGAATAAAATGAATGTTGGCGTAAAGTTTCCTATAACTATGATACATATTTTCCAAATATTAGTTATTTTCTACTTCTACTGGTTTTCTAGTTATGGACTCGTGGATTCATAAAACTAAACGAAATTAGCATAAAGAAAGCATATAAAGTTTTTCTTGAGTCATTTCAAGAATATTCCATCGTTTTAGAACATTATATTATTCTTCATCATTTCTCCTTAAACGCACCGTTTTCGAGATATTCTTCATTGAATGTTTTAAAATGGAAAACACCAGAAATTTCACTACTTTTATGGATCCGTCCCTGAGCGT
This sequence comes from Halyzia sedecimguttata, assembly GCA_937662695.2. Taxonomy (NCBI): domain Eukaryota; kingdom Metazoa; phylum Arthropoda; class Insecta; order Coleoptera; family Coccinellidae; genus Halyzia; species Halyzia sedecimguttata. The sequence goes on along the minus strand of OW569413.2, from coordinate 96,859,287 downwards.
TGGAATCCCGAATCAAGCTGTAAACCACCTTACCATGCCTTATTCTCGTCCGTCAACAATGTCATAGATAATTTATATGCGGGAGTGTATTAGCACATTGTGAAATCTTTAAACGCTTGTAACTTTTTACCTGAGCCGAATCTGGAAAAATGGTAAATGAAAAAAGTGTTTCATTTGATGAGAGGAATCTTTGGTTAAAATTAATGCAGTGGTCAAAGACTCACCCTGTATATTAGCAGATACCAAATCAACATATCTTTCCGAAGAAATCGGAAACATTCCCTTGATCAAAAGGAACATCCAGAGACTTTTCCTTCCTTCCATCCGAGGTGTTACCGATAAAATAGGTTGCATCCTTGAGGAACAGGAAATGAAAACTATCTCCGTTCACCTATTGATTCCATTCCCAATGAATCCCAAGGTGTATATGAGATGCCATGCTCTTCTTGTCCAAGGTCGTAAATAGGTCAAACTAACAGACGTGTGACACCAACTTAAAGTACTTAAAGCTGAATCATCCTCAGCTCTCTTCAAAGATCATGCAGATACAGGTCACAGAATTGACTTTGGTAGCTGCAAAACCATCGCAATAAAGAAAATGCTTCCAGAGGGACGTCCAGATTGCCTCAACAAACACGATGGTAGTCAAAGATTACCTCATACATGGAAACCTTTGATTTCTCGCTTCTATATTAAGTTGTTACGAAGCAATTGACAAATATTCATAGCATTGAAATAATCCATTTTTGAGATGTCCGAAAAAATGAATTTCAGGTTGGATCTGAGGTCAACGAAATCTAAATAAAATTAACTGAACAAATAAAATTAGTGCGGTTTGATAATATTTTCGAAATTTTGTAAGGATAATAACACTAGGAAATTGAAAATTCTATATATCACAAATTATTCGTTCGACATCGCTGAAATTTTGCGAGAACTTTCAAAACCTAACTCTACTGCCAAGTTCCAAGTTTGAACACGATCGGATCTATATTGTGAGATCCGAGCAGCCTCAGGTGAGTTCTGTAGCTGGATGGGTTGCCGTTGCTTCGATAACTTTCCAACGATAAGAGATAGGGACTTGAAATTTTCAGGGTGGGTTGCGCATCCGAATTGGAGTGTTAAGTTGTTGGGCATAATCGGCCCAACGGTTTCGGAGTTATACCCATTTGGAATATTATTTTCTTGATAACTCAAAAATTACCTACCTGATCGAATTTGGAGCTTTGTAACTACTTGTAGAATATCGACATGAAAACGTGTGTGAAATTTTGTGAGGATCGTACCAGTAGATAATTTAATATATGTTTAATATGTATATCAATATACAGGGTGGTCCAGATCGTAACCAAGAAACCTTAACCTCGTATTCTACGTCAAAAATAAGCCCTAGTTTGTCATATAAATATATGTCCAGAAATGCTTTCTCTCTGAGATACAGGGTGTTATAATTATAGAAAAAAAAATGTTTTTTATTAATAACTTTTACACTTCTTGAAATATTTTTATGAAATTTGGGACAGAGGTTTTAAGGATCAAGAGGCACTTTTTAAATAAAATAATTTTTTTTTATTTCACCAGTGGTGTCCTTACTGCATCGAGACTGAATATTTTTGGACATTAAAATGATACGCCACTGGTTTTTCGAACAATAAAATTTATTCTTGAAATCCTTATTTAATTTGAAGCAAATTCATTCTCCTGACTTTTTGACGTACGAGGCACCGTTTCCGAGTAAAAAAAAAAACACTCTCATGCATGAGCAAATCGCTAAAATTTGATATGGTACATAATAATAATACTCGTAATAATAAGACTATCTTTGTAAAAAATGTGTAGTTACGAAAAAATAAGCGTTAATAGCCACACTCAAATACGAATTTAAAGAAAATGTTCGAAGTAAAGGAAAAAAAAATTTTTTTTTTCTAATAATTTTTACACCCTGTATCTCGGAGAGGAAGCATTTCTCGACATATGTTTATATGACAAACTAGGGCTTATTTTTGATGTAGAATACGTGGTTAAAATTTCTTGGTTATGATCTGGACCACCCTGTATATAATATAATCTGTTTATAGCGAAATAATTGTTGAGAGGAAAAGTTTTATCTTCATTAAAATAATAAGGTAGGTACTAGAGATTTACTTCTTGCTAATTTTGAATCATTCATGCTATTAGGAAACTGTTTTAAATCTGATCTCCATGCCCTACGTACGTTTCAAATTCAAATTCCGTAATCTGTCAACTTTCGTAACAGTTACACCAACTGCCAAGATACAATACTAAAGTCACTAGGATTTATAATCCCAATTTTTTATTAAATTTCAACAGTATTTTGCATAACTTGCCTGAAATAGAGAAAATATCGTCTAATACTCGTTCCAGAAGGCAATTCCAACACTCTTGCGTTCGAAAACTCGCACCTTCGTCGCTCGTTTACAAATTTCGCATTCGTGTTTTAATAGGAGCCCATTCTGCAACTTGTTTTAGAATATACTATTAAAAGTTCTCAATTCCTGTTCAGTGTTTCCACTTTGGCAAGGAGAAAATTCCTTACATGCACACTGAAAAGGATATTTAAATTCTTAAATCAATAATGTTGTTTTTATTTGTTCTCAAAGTCAATACCTAAAATTCGAAGAAAATTGGAGTTGAACGGGTTTCACACCGCGCCAATTTATCTCAATGCTGTTTTCTTCTTGGCAAATTTCATATTTTGATTTCAATTTTATTTCCAATCAGGATATGATACTCGAGTAAAGTAGATTCTTACACGATATAAGTTCTATAGGTAATGGATAATATTGTGTGAATCAATGAAATAGTTTTCTTCAGTTCAAGTCCTGCAGTAATTTTCCTCTGGAAGATGGACATACTTTATCAACTGCCTCTGATGTTAACAGACAATGCGAGTCAGTTGAATAAAAAACCATGAACATTCGCTGTACAGTAAATGTTTTTAATAAGATGTTCCTCTTTTCCCAATGTTATACCTTGTTAGCAGCATTCCAATTCAGCGAAAATGCCATAGTCCTGTTTGATTATCAAGTATTGATCGTGATATTTTCATTAGCAATATCACTGGTGGATGTTTTCTTGTTGACAAATTTTTGTACGTTACAAAACTCAACTTATAACGCATAGGTACCAAGATTTTTTAAGATGGTTCACTAATTGAAAATTATCGAACACATTCATCCTTCAATTCTTTTAAATTTTAGGTAAGACCAGGAGTCGGCAACCTTTTCAGTCAGAAGAGTAAAACATTACAATTTAAAAAAACAAAGTTTTTGAAGAGCAAGAATAATTATTCTTGCCAACAATAAATAGTACTTTCATTAATAAAGTTTTTTGATAAAAAAACTAATCGATTTATTCATTAGAATAAATAATATTTGCGTATGGAACTAAAAAGCCGCAGCTTCATAACCAAACAGCCACCGACCCCTGGGTTAGACATAGTCCGCTTTGTAGACGTACACTCAATGAAACAACTTATCTCTCATCCAGCCAAACTACGGACGACGACGATCGATATAGGAAATTTCACGTTCGGCGAATCAGGAGTAAGTGGGCGTCATTATCTATGGAGTAAACCTTCGATGTAGTGAACTTTCGATTCAGTGAACTTTCGATGCAATGAGTCTTCGATGGAGTGAGGCGCACCGAACTTAATACACAATAATCATCCTATTTATGTTGATAAGATCAGTCTTCTTCTCTATAATTTCCACAATCTCAATTTCAATCTGTCTCATGGCGTAGCTATACGAAATATTTTGTGAATTCTGAGAGAACTACTCCGTTCATTAAAATGCAATCAAGTTCTTTACAGAATTATCATCTTTTTGATGTTCATCCCGAATCGACATATGAACGGAAGAATATGATTATTTTCAACAAAGTAAGAGTGTCATGCGGAGGCGTTATCATGCGGCAATTAGGCACGAAACAACCTAATAATTCAATAAAAATAATGGTGCCTCGAAACGTATTGTATTCCTTAAGCTGCTCGGAACTGAGACCTGCCGTTGTGGGAGGATTAATTATGATGTTTTTATTCGATTCGTCATTTCCGACTAGAGTCTTGAGATGCGGAAAAGACGTTCAAAGCGACCCCGTCTCGCTTAACTTCACTATTTTCCTGGGCGCTACCTCCATCACTTGTTCTGGTTTCAGGAGCCGTGAGCAGCCAAGGTATTGCAGCTTTTTCCGGTGTGCAGCTTCACAGTCATCAAGCAGGTGCTCTGCTGTTTCAGTGGCTTCACTAGGGCTTCTCACGAGACGAGACTGACGAGAGTAGGTGAGAATATAAAAAATCTAGTCGCGGTCTCGCCAATTCCCAAAAAATTAAGTCTCGTTTAAGTCTCGATCTCGTCTCGTTATCAGTTGTCTCGTTTCGCCTCACTTAGTTCTGAATAACAATAATGAATATTATAATATACTAGCTGCCCGCCCCGGCTTCGCACGGTTGAAATGCCGATACTATATGTTCTACAGAATTTCTTTATATACAACGTTCACAGCATTTTTATCGTTAGACAATACAAACATGTTTTCTTTAGAGGTTACTCTTGAAAGAGCGACATATAATTGGCCATGTGAAAAACATTCAACGCTCAAATATAAGCCTGTAGCGTTGAAAGTTGGACCCTGTGATTTATTAATGGTCATTGCAAAATATATCATTAGCGGAAATTGTAGGCGTTTAAATTGGATCAGTACATCCGATGGTATCAGAGGAATTCGGGGAATCAATACATCTATCCTGACTGAGGCGAGCCTCACGCTCTACAGATGATCCCTATCCTGTCAGTGCCGGCACCCCGGTCGGTACCATCGTAACCGCTATGTCCCTGCATTTTAAATCTGCAATATCTTCGAAAATATTCATTTAAATTACATGCTGTAAATGGCCATATTGATCAATATTAAATGCACAATGCATTTAAGGTACTTAATTGGATAAGGATCAATGCTGTATAGCTTAAAATAGTTTCGTAATCAAGCCATTATTTCTCGCAGAATGTAAAGGATAAAAAATGGTTATTGTGGATTATCCTTAAGAGATAGACATATACCATCGGGGACTTTTTTGTAGACCATTGTAAGGTGATCTATCTCGTAGGGTTCAGCCAGCATTTGCAATGTAAGCGCAAAAAATGTGTTTATTTACGACATCACATTAGAAACCTCTGAAATTATCAGTGTTTCTCTAATATATTATGCATGTATTATAAATGCTAACCTTGCTATTGAATCACTCTATCTATTAAAAAAAACCGCATCAAAATCCTTCACTTAGTTTTGAAGATCTTAGTATACATAGGAACAAACAGACAGCGGGAAGCGACTTTATATTATAATATGTATGGAAGGATAAACGAAATGGTAGATAACAATGAATAATTTTGTAAAGCTATATTTATTACGCTCTTATACAAAAATATTTGTACATGTGCATAATTTTTTTAATTTTAAACACTTTTAATTTCATCTTTTAAATTACTCGATGACCAAGAATTCAAACATAATCACGCTTGCATCACATCATCTTTCAATGATGTACGTGTTTTTGCCATGATCATACCTGCTGTGGAAAATAATCTTTTAAGGTACGCATGTAGCCATGAATAAAACGTCGGCCATCTTGGAAAGTATAGGAACTTTGCAAGCACTTTCCACAACAAAAAATCCTATTTGCTCTTTCTAGCAGCAAATGTTCTTCAAACTCAGCTTTCCAATGTTTTGAAGGTTTTGTTGATGTTTTAAAGGGGCTACCGATTTCGATGCATTTTTTAATAGCATTGGACAGATTGGTATCCCAGTGGGTGGATCATTGAGGGTGTTCTTGGCGTATTCCTAATAACACTTTTCGAAACATTGAATAGCTTCATTTCTCTATCGGTTTTATTATATGTGCTCCCAAAGATGTCTACAATAATTGTTCACATCTTCACTATAAGAAGCACAATAAAAAACAATAAATTTCTCCAGATGTTCAAATAGAGAAGAAATTCTAAAAGCATGCATGGGGATTTCGGAGCAATAAAAGTTGTCCGTTAAGTAGTGAATTCATAAATGGATCAGTTTTTATGGTTGTGAATTCTATTTTTTCTTGAAAAATTATCTCAACTGTTGCAAGGTCTTTCAAAATTCGTGTATTTCTAGAACGATCGATGTATAATACAGACAAAATATATTGGTAATTACTAATTGAAGTGAAAGCTCTTCATATTCAATTGTTTTCTGTGGGTATTGAAAAAGGTCAAGTCGTATGTAAGAAAAGTTTACTGTATGTATCTGTAGTAAATAACATGATATTCCAGGTAGAAATTTTTGAGCCATTCCAATTGTATACACGTTTATTACTCAGTAGTTTGTAAACACATATACCTATGCTCAACCGAGAGTAAAAAATCGATCTTGTAAAAACACATTCACCTAAAATATAAAAATAGGATAGATAATTATGATAGGAGATACGTTACTATAAGAAGTTATAAGAACAGTTAACAAGTTGCAAATAAAAATGTGAAAAAATTATTTTAATTTACAATAAAATATTTCACAGATAGTCACAAGAGTTGATATGTTGCTAGCAAAAAAATTCTGTAATATTGATCTGTATTTGTGTATCAAATATTCTTTCTTAAGTTAAGGTTCATAATACATAATGAATGTGTTAGTAGTATGAACTATTAAATGATGAAAAGAGGATTGTATTATATTAATATATTTTGAACTATTAAAATAATTTGTTCGTCAGCTTATTCTAATATCAGGAATAAATGGACAATCTGTTATGATTGTTTCCAGCGTTGCTCTAGATACTTCGATGATGACTTTATTTCGAGTTGTGAAAACTATGCACCGAGTGTAAGATGCAACAACCCATTCCACGAAGATGAATAATTGCAGATTGCTCATTCAATCTTGATAAATAAACTATTATTTGAATTTAATTTCTTTTATGATGGAGTTCTATAATTAGAATACATTGATGTAATTCCAAACTCTGAGAAACCAATACTTTCGGAGATATGGTTTTTCTAAAAGTCATGTCTCAGACGAATCAGTGACCACATCTATAAGCTCCTTGCATTCGTTAGTATTATGACGAAGAAAACATGGTTTATGGTTATGATTTGCATCATGGTTTAGTATGCTCTAAGCGCACATTTGGCTGTCTCACATTCTAGGAAGAGGTAGGTCCAAAATGACCTGCATAACAGCAGAATGGCGAATGCGCTGGTATTGATTTGTGAATCATATGTACAATCTCGATTACCTTGATCCATGTATGATCTCAGTCAGTTTTGTAAATTAAAATATGAAGTTGAAGAGGTTTTGAAACGGACAATATTATGCCTAAAATATCACACTTTACCTTTCGGTAGGGTAAATGATGGAATAGATGCCCTAGGGGGAAAACTGCTGAAGAAATCATATAGCGTACTTGTACGAATACGATGCTTGTAGTATACATAGTGTATTTTGTAAGTTTACCTCACACCTGTCAACGCCGGCAGTCCTATGGCACGTGTTACGAGTTGTTGAGAGAAAACTATTTAACGCAACGCCGGATTACTGAATTTAGGTTTCTAATAATCTTTGTATCTTGTATCCAGATCTTTTGAATTTATATAAAGTATGAGTAAACTCCATTCACTTTTATAAAGTATCCCGGTTGGTCATGATTTAGGTCTATTACGTTTTTGTAACTCAAACTGAGGCAGGTTGGCACTCCTGAAATATCGTCCATTTCAAAACAATTCTCACAGACGTTGCTAATTTCTACTCTCAACAATCAACATAATGTTCCATCTTAGACAAGATAAACATGATCACAGACCATTATCTTCGAATAATGAAGAGCTCTTCACTTTGAAATTGAAAATGCCGAAAGCAGTTTTGAAGAAGCAGAGACAAAGTATCAGGAAGTGTTATACAGAACTGAAATCTGCAATAGGAAAATTTAATTCTATCTCAGGACATGTTGAACTCTCGAATGAAATTACTTAGTTTCCTATCCTATCACTATATTTTATTGAGGTTTAACAGTTACTCGGGTTTCGTAGTAGTTCTACATTTTATAACTGGTGTGTTTCAAGTTGTGCAACAAGATATTTAAATATCTTCTGTAGGCTTATTTCTTGAGCATTTCGAAGAGTGGGGAATTTAATATATAGGTACCTACATCTGTTCGTTTAGAAGTTTTCCTGCCGGGTTATTCAGGTACCTATACTTTTATTCTTTTTTCAATTGAACTATCACAAAGTAACGGACTACTCTATCCATTATTTTTCATTAAAATTTCTCGATTCTTGATTTCCGTACAAGAAAATAGCATAACTGAATCTTCCAACCTGTTTATATACGTGAAATATTTCTAGTAACAGTCGCCAGGTCTTTAGAATTGTTGAATTCACATAATATCTTCTCAAATTCATTATTTTTCCGAGGTAAATTCACATTGGGACAAATACGTAATTACTACGACCTCTATGTAGAGAAGACAACGTTGCGTAGTTATCTGACAGGAAAATGACTATAACCTAACATTTTCAAAATGTACACGGGGAAATGTGTAAAAAAAATGTAATATGCACGTCGGTGAAAAACTGTCTATTGTTTCTTCTGCTTGCAATTTGCAGGCTTGACAATAATATAAAGTGCTTCGTCCTATAACTCCGATCTGCAGGCGGATTTTGCCTATTTACCAAAATTAACCAAAACCAAACCTACCTTGCAAATTTCAACTCCCTAACTCATTTCGTTCGAGAGTAATCGTGCCTGCAAGCGGTCGGACAGAATTAAGTTTGACCTCGAATTCTTGATTAGTGGGTCAAAACTAAACGTTCAGGGCCGTCGCGTGGGCGGCGCGATCAGGGCGCCACGATCAGGGGGGCGCGTGGAACGACAAAAATAAAACAACAAAATTTGAAAAAATTGAGTTTGACGTACATAACGTATTTCTGTCGGGCTTTTTCACCTGAATAATCAATCTTTGACAAATCATATCTCCGAAAGTATGGATTATAATGATAGAACTGCATCATGAAAGAAATTAAACTCCCTTTGCATCTTATCTTTATATGACGGTCCAATTTTGGCTACAAGTGTTTCAAAACTGTCAGGAGTCATTCTGAAAAATTGAGTAAATGAAATAGCCAGTTTCATTTATGAAAGAAATCTAATGTAATCAATACAGAGAGAACTCAAACCAGAATATTTATGTAGGAAAACTTAAATAGTGTTACTTAGGAATAAATACCTGTTCCAAATCTTCCATAATTAGAGAATGACTCGTAAATTTTGCTCGACTTCCTTGCATCATTCATTTTCGACTCACTAACCAAAAAAACTCTGCCTATGAACTTAGCGTATCCAAATTTCAAATTTTTTACATGCTCACATCAACCAAACTCTCCAGAAATACAATTTCAGTTTCGTTTGACATTAGTGACGTTTATCTTTCAAACTGGACCAAACGACAGCTACCGCAAACAGATAGAACACAGTCAGATAGAATTCGCATTCTGTGAAAACATAGAAGTACGATGTATTATTGAAATTATGAAAAATCATATCTCCGAATGTATTTAAATGGATTCTTATGATAAAACTGCATCTCAAAGAAAATTGAATTCGAAATTATTATATAATTTTTTTTTGTTAGTCCGATACCTTACGGCCGATTTTGCCCAATATCGACCTTAACCGAGATATTTATGTCCCAAACCTACTCTGAAAATTTCAACTGTCTTGATCATTCCAATCGAGAGTTATCGTGTCAACGGATGGCCGACCGGCCGAAGGGTCAGACATAATCGATTTCAACCACGGACATTTGGGTAAATTGATAAGCACAGGTATTTATTCCTTAGTAACATTATTTAAGATTTCCTATATAAGTATTCTGGTTAAGTTATCTCTGGACTGATCACATTAGATTTGTTCCATAAATAAAATCCTAAATATCTAGGAGTGAAACTAGATTCCTCTTTGAATTTCAAAGCCCATTTGGATGACTTGCATCTGAAGTTGAAAACAAGAAATAACATTCTGCAGAAATTAGCTGGTACTTCATGGGGTGCTGATGCAGCTACTCTTCGAACGGCAGCCTTAGCCTTGGTTTTTTCTGCCGCTGAATATTGTTGCCCCATCTGGTTTAATAGTGCTCATACTCACAAAAATTGATGCACTGTTGAATTCATCTATGAGGATCATCAATGGAACTATTAGATCTACAACTATTCATTGGTTGCCAGTTCTCTCAAACATTGTCCCGCTCCACATTCGCAGACAGACTGCTGTGTCAAATTCTTGGAAGAAATCTAATTTTTTTCCGAATTCATTTCCAATTCTCTCCTACATTTCAGACAATAAGATTCCCACATTGAAGTTACGAAACCCTTTATGGTCCAACTGTTTTCTCAATTTGAATAAAAATGACAAGGAAGTTTGGCAGTTTGAATGCATTTCTTGCGATTCATTCAACAAAGATTTAATTTCTGATCCTTCAAATAGAGTTCCGCGGTTTGATCTTTCAAGGAAAATATGGTCTATTCTGAATCGCCTATGAACCGGTCATGGTCGTTGCAACAGCATGCTTTTCAGATGGAACTCAGTTGAGAGCCCTAGTTGTGAATGCAGGAAAGCAGAGGAAACCATTGATCATTTAGTCAATAATTTTCGCATATACAAGGTGAGTCTTTGACCACTGCATTAATTTTAACCAAAGATTCCTCTCATCAAATGAAACACTTTTTTCATTTACCATTTTTCCAGATTCGGCTCAGGTAAAAAGTTACAAGCGTTTAAAGATTTCACAATGTGCTGATACACTCCCGCATATAAATTATCTATGACATTGTTGGCGGACGAGAATAAGGCATGGTAACGTGGTTTACAGCTTGATTCGGGATTCCAACGCTCAGGGACGGGTCCATAAAAGGAGTGAAATTTCTGGAGTTTTCCATTTTAAAACATTCAATGAAGAATATCTCGAAAACGGTGTTTTTAAGGAGAAATTATGAAGAATAATATAATGTTCTAAAACGATGGAATATTCTTGAAATGACTCAAGAAAAACTTTATATGCTTTCTTTATGCTAATTTCGATTAGTTTTATGAATCCACGAGTCCATAACTAGAAAACCAGTAGAAGTAGAAAATAACTAATATTTGGAAAATATGTACCATAGTTATAGGAAACTTTACACCAATATTCATTTCATTCGAAAAAAGGATGTCAAAGCTACAAAATAAAAACTGTTTTTTTCAAAATTTCAACAGCCTGTATCTTTTTACCTGAGCTGAATTTGGATAAATGTTAAATGAAAAAGGTGTTTCATTTGATGAGAGGAATCTTTGGTTAAAATTAATGCAGTGGTCAAAGACTCACCCTGTATAGATTCAAGGATGATTTTAGGGCTACCTATTCAAAATGTTTCTGAATCATTTTTAGAATGGGTAGCAAGTTTCAAATCTATTTAATAAAATATAATTTGTTCGTTTTCTCCTGTTGTCTTTCCTTTTTCCAGATTGAGTTTCGGGTACCTTGGAGAAACTTCTCTGCTTGTTGAAGGAACAAGCGATAGTAAAGAAAAATATGCCCTTCAATATTTAATATTTCAGCATATTTTGTTAACAATTTTAATTTTCATAAATCACAAGAAAAACGGTTTTTTTTTGCTGAGGTTCATCCCTAAGCAATATTTTCCTGAAATGCTAAAATAAGGTCACTTGAAACCCACGTTGTCTTGTTCAGTTGCTACAGAAGCCTGATGCACTATAACATGACCTTGTACATATAATTGTTTTTTTTTCCATTTCTGAAATAAATCTCCTATCATATATGTGTACGTAGAAGTATTTCACCAGAGCCTACTGCCATATTCATTCAGTGAGGAATTTTGACTTGAAATTACTATATTCGTCGTAATTTGCCAGCGGACACTATGTATGTAAGTCAAGATATGTACCTACGTATTATTTGAATATTCTGAGATTGTAGAATGTGCAACTAACCATAATGGGAAAGTATATTGCTCAGATGCGTGATGTGAATATTTTAACCATTATTCCATTAACCTGATCCTTGAACCCAGGTTGAAAAAGTTTAAGCTATTCTTTTTCGTTATTTTCATAAATACCGAATTTCTTTTGGAACGGAATACAATAAGGTAATCGAGAAGATATTAATTTGAGGTTTTGAAAAATCTTCATTCACAACTCTGGAAATTGTTTTCGATGGTAAATGAGGCATATCGGGAGAAAATTATTAATTAAATGTGTGTTATAATATAAAATTATGTTCCATATAAGACCTTGAAATTATTGTGCAGAATCAAGTATGAAAATAAATGTATTGATGATATGGATAACACATAATTTAAAAGTTTTATATTCACTATTGGAGATAAATAGAGAAATATTTATAGATTAATACAGATCATGGTAAGCCTATTTATCTATTTCCCGAAAGAGAACTAACTTGCAATTTAGTTGTTAGAATACTGAATAATGATTGCCTATATCAATGCTTTTATTTGCGGGTTCTACCACAATTATATGTAATCCTAGTTCAGGGCAGGATTCATAAATGCAGTTAAATTTCTGGAAATTTTATCAGACTTAATAACATTCAATGAATAATATCTCGAAAACGGTGCGGTACTTTGTCATAGATTTATGAATTCGCGAGTTAATAACTAGGAAATGAGTGGAGGCAGGAAAAACATGTTATTTGGAGAATATTTGTCATTATTACCATTAGCCGGCACATTTGTACCCAAACCTTCATTCCGTTCGAAAGTAATCGTGGCAACTGTGTTTAGAGGAACAAGTCCGCCAAAAACAATGTGTATGATGGACAAGGCTGAACAACAGCTGTTTCGATTGTTTACATTAGGTACTGATACGGATTCATTTCAATACATTACATATACTTACTGTACATTTTTGTTTTGATTCCATAATCACATATTTACATATTTCACGAGAATAGTATAAAATGAACCTACCTTTAACTGAAAGATACATTGTTTGTTCCAACACGAGTATAATTGCACTGACTAGGTAAAAAATTTTATTATTGAATTCTAATCACGATTCGCGCATAAAGGGTTTCCGGATGATTATATTCTCATATTTGAAAATGAGTCAAAAGTGATTTGAAAAAATTTCCGAAGAATCTATGGAGATCAGAATGTTAAAAGAACCGAAGCGTAATTGAGTAAAATTTTATGTTTCTGTTCAATATACTATGATGGGAATCCCACCAGTTTGTTTAATTGTTATTATGCTGCAGATGTACTCTAAAGGACGGCACATATCACAGGAAATATACGTTCAGAATATCCAAGTCTGAGCAGGAACAACAAAATACTTTGCAAATTTTATTATTGGGTGGATACTATCATCAAATATTTCTTCAATATCCTCTATTCTTCCTCTAAATCTTTCAATATTTTATACATTTCGACCACCATTGGTAAACAACGGATCGTAGATTTTTTAAATATATTTGGAAATTCATATCAACACGTTGATTGGATGTTTTAAAGTATAGTATACAGGATGTTCCTGAATTGGAGGTACAAACGAAGAGGGGAGATTCCTTAAGTAATTTCAAGAAAAAAAGTCCCATAAACATAGGTAGTAAACGTTTCGTTTTCGAGATACAGGGGGTCTTTCTTGTAGTCATACATTTTTGCGCGTATGTTCTGGGGAACATCGCTTTATCATTTTGCCCAAATGTCTGTAACAAGTTCGTTAATGGGAATAATCGGCCCAGTGGTTTCCGAGTAATAATTTTCTTTTCAACCAATATCGATCCGATCGAACTGAAACTTGGTGAGTAGTTGTAGAATATGAATCTAAGCACGTTTGTGAAATTTTGTGCGAATCGTATGGCTAGAAAATTATTAAAAAATTATTAAAAAATATATTTGTTGCCACGATAACTTGAGAACGGAAAGAGATAGCGGCTTCAAGTTTTCAGGTTAGGATGTGCACCAGAACGCGACATTTCAGTTTGTTTATGAGCATAATCGGCCAAACGGTTTTAGCCATCTGAAATTTTCTGAAATTTGGTGGTTTTTTGTTCCTCATTAACTCGAATAATACTGAATCGATTGAACTCAAACATGGTTATTAGTTGTAGAATACCAACGCGAAAATGTTTGCAAAATTTGGTGAGGATAGCATTTGTAGAAAATATTTAATAAATCATTGAAAATAAAAAAAATTCTCTTCATCAGTAACTAATCGTTTGAAATTGCTGAAATTTTGCAAGAGCCTTCATAACCTAACTCTACTGCCAAGTTTCAAGTTTTAATACGATCGGTTAAATATTGTTGGAGATTCGAGCATTCTTGTGTGAGTTCAGTAGATGGGTGACCGTTGCCTCGATAACTTTCGAACGAAAGGAGATAGGGACTTGCAATTTTCAGAGTAGGTTGCGTATCCAAAAGGGAGAGTTGAGTTCGTTTTTGGGCATAATCGGTCTAACGGTTTCCGAGTTATACCCACCTGGAATATTATTTCCTTGATAACTGAGAAAATAAATAATCGATTGAATTGAAGCTTGGTAACTAGTAGTAGAAAATCAACATAAAGACGTGTTTAAAATTTTGTCAGAACCGTACCCCTAGAAAATTTGAAAAAAATTACGAAAAAAAAATTTTAAGAACCGTACCCCTAGAAAATTAAAAAAAAATCTTTAAAAAAATTGGTTCAAGCACTGACGTGAAGTCAGAAGCTTTTGCAGCTCCTGTATTGGACACTCTTAATTCGAATTTACCATGGTAAATTCGAATTAAGTGTCCAATACAAGAGAATGGACAACATAATTTACCATGGTAAATTCGATTAAGGGTGTCCAATACAGAAGAATGGACAATAGAACATACGCGCAAAAGCTTCTGACTTCACGTCAGTGCTTGAACCAATTTTTTGTAATAATTATACGAGTTTATCAAATCTTTATGAATCATTGCCACATATCGGGAAAATATCCATAAAAACTAATAATGAATTTATTCACCCCAGCTTACTGACTGGATTTTTTTATGACAAATTGGATTTTTCTGAGGCTTTGGAGAGAATCGTTCAAATTTTTTTTCCCGAAATCGGTAGCAAATACGACAAAAATACAGAAGACCATAAAGTTTAGTATAACAACAAGGTAATCGTTTGATACCATTCTTGGCCAAACAGTGGACCAGTTTTTTTGGATTGTGTTTAGAGTTGTATTTATATTATTGGAAATATTATTTTTTTCCTGGAGCTATGCAGACTTGGGCGAGTTCAGTACCTGGATGGGTGACCACTCTGGTTATAAATTTGAACAGCGCGCCAAAGCTCCAGGCCACAATGCTTTTCCAAATTGTTTTTTAAACAAACCCGAAAATTTCATATTTTTCCTTTATTCTAAAATGTTTATTTTTGTCCTTCCTGGCAACCAAAATATCTCCAAAAATAAAAATCAACCACCAAATCAAATGGAAAATGGCGATCCGATCGCGATGTTTGTGCGTTAGTGTGAAAGTACCTTATAATCTGTAAATTATTTAATCCCTATAAATTGATGAAAATCTTCGTATTTAAATGATTATAAGTGTTCATTTCAACATCAATTGATTCTCAGTATTGAAATTAATGTTGGTGGATGGTGCCACCAAAATAACACATATTTTTTAAATCCTATAATCGAATGAGTTATATATTCATCATACAAAAATATCCATACATAATATTCAAATTTTAATTTTAACTACCGACGGGAAATCCGGGTTTGACGCAACCATGATATTTCGAAAGAAAATCGTCTTGAATATACAGGATGTTTGGTTTACCGATACAAATTTGAAAGAGGTTAGAAGATGAGATCATTTTGAACGTATTTGACCTTATATGGGTGCCCAAATGTCCGTGATTTTCTAATTTTTTGCTGAGAATGGTCTCACACGATTATTTCAACCCACTGATGAATAATCCAAAATCAAATTTAATTCTGTCCATCCATACGACCAGCCGCTGTCATCACGATTACTCTCGAACGCAATGAGTTAGAGTATTTTTGGAGTCCAAATGCACCGGTTAAGTTCGTTAATGGGCAAAATCCGCCGGGTGGTTTCGGGATTTTTGCCGTCTGAAATTTTATTTTCTCAATAACACGAAATATACTATATCTCAGAAACTATCTGTCAGATATCGTTTATTATTAAACTCGAATCACAAGATTCGAGGATTTGTCGAAATCGGAAATATTCTTTTTAAGATATGTGAAACAAGAAACAATGAAAAAGCGAGAGTTACTTATAATCTTCAAGAAATTTCCAGATTATCAGATTCTTTTACGATTCAATACGACATACTGAAAATTTTCAAATTTCAGTTTCCGAGGGGGTTGTATTTATATTGATATATTGAACCATTCGTTCGTAAACAAAAATTGGTTCAAGCACTGACGTGAAGTCAGGAGCTTTCGCGAGCATGTTCTATTGTCCATTAACCTCTATTGGACACTCTTAATCGAATTGAATCGGCATCGTATTTTTGAGTTATTGAGGAAATAACAACCAAATTTCAGATTGATATAACTCCAAAACCATTTGGCTACTTCGTGATAATGAATAACATTTTTAAAATTTTTTTCTTTAAATTTTCCCCCCCTCACGCCCCTCCCCCATTTGTTTTCTCCATTAAAGGGTTCGTAGGGGTTGAAATTTGTGCATGAACAAAACTGTAATGGTCGACATTCATTCGGTGACAAATTTCATCAGGTACCATCGTCTCAAAGTAAATGAGCCATGACAAAGTGCACATACTGAAAACCTCTTTGAACTAACTATTTTTCAAAAAAGAAAAATGTTTTCTTGAAAATTTCTGCACGCCTGTAAAGAAGATACAAAGACCTTGCCAAAAAAGTACCACATGACCCACTTTCCCAATTAAAAAAATTTAGAGGGTTGATGGGGATGGCACAGGGTGCAACAAAAATGCATAAAAATTTGGTAAAAGTGAAACAAAAATTGACCTGTTTCTGGATTTTGTTGCCAAATATTTTTCTTCTGAGAAAATGAATTTGTTCCATAATTTTGACGCGCACTGTATGTTATTGTATCAATTTCCTATTATAACAACCTCCAAAAATATTTAAAATATTAAAATTGCATTAAAAAGTGATGTTTTCTGAAAAATAAAGTTTTTTCTAACAGATGGTAGAACTCGCCCAAAATAAACCCAATTGTACGAAAAAAATACAGTGAGCGTGCAATAATGGATTCATTTTCTCCTCTTTCAGGAATACCGAAAAATGGTTTGATAAGTCAAATTTATTCATTTCTTTAGGAAAATTCCGGTTTTCAGGCAGTGACATCATCGATTTTTTTTTTATATTGCAAGCACCTATTTGTTTCTTGCCATGGATAGATCATACAATAACGAATTTAGTAATGTACGTCTAACGACATTTGGGTCAACCATTCTTGAGATATAAATTTTTTAGGTTTGGAAAACATGTACAAGTTTTGGCATGACGACTTCACTAAATAAATAAAAATTTATTGCGAAAACGCTACTTGAAGGTGTCATAACTTACAAAAATTATCAAAGTAAGATTTCGCAAGGGCTTTCGATCGAGTTCCTCACCGTCGTCTCATTCACAAGCTGGAGTATATGGGAATTTTGCTGTCTTGGATTGAATCATTCCTCGGCGACAGAACTTTAACCAGTGGAGTGCCCCAGGGTTCAGTTCTTGGCCCAGTACTTTTTCTACTGTACACATCGGATCTCCCCCATTTGATCGGTTCAAGGTGTCTTCTGTTCGCTGACGATGTTAAACTGTACAGTGTTCCATCTCTTATCTCCAACCAGCTGCACGCGGACCTGGAAGCGATTGCTCAGTGGGTCGAGGAATGGTTGTTACCTCTCAACATCGAAAAATGTTGTGTGCTGCACATTGGTAAGGACAATCCAAAGCTCCCGTATTTGCTTGATGGGCGCTCTCTTACTTCAGTCCGGAGCCACCGGGATCTCGGTGTGGTCGTCAACGCAGATCTTGATTGGTCTGAGCATTACGGAGACTTGCAGTAGAGCCTAAAAATCAACCTACCTCATTAAGCGGTCTTTTGGAGGCTGTAGTATCCGGACTGCAAAATTGTTATACACAACATATGTGAGACCAATTCTGGAGTATGCGGGTCAAGTTTGGTGGGCCGCTCTAAGATCTGACACGCAACTTCTTGAGTCTTGAGTTCAAAGATGGTGCACAATAATCCCATTTTACTCCTCTCGGACTACCAAACAAGGTTGGGCTTATCCGGACTAACCAGCTTCGAGGACCGGCGTACCAGAGGCGACATGATAGTAGCTTTCCGAGCAATGCATGGATTCTTCGGTATTGACCTTGGACATTTGGTCCTTCCAAATCGGAACAACCTTCGCGGGCACGCTTACAAATTGTTCAAGGAACCATTTGGAACCTCCTGCCTTATGTTCTATCCAACAGAATTTTTGAAGTTTGGAATCGTCTCCCAGATGCAGTATCCACCAATGGATTCAAGAACTCTTACGACCGATGCGTTGCCATTTAGTTTCCATTTTTCTTTTTGAATTCTAGCAGAATACTTTTAATTTTGGCTGTGCATAGGTTTTACCTCCAATCTTATTGTAATTTAATATTAATAATAATATAAAAAGTGTTCAAATTGATGGCCATTCGCTTCTTGACAGCATGCCAATCGAGCTTGAAACATTTAGGAGAGTTAACTGCTTATAGTAACCATCTACATCATATGCCTGAATTGCATATCTGGTTAGTCTGTGCTGCTGCAAAATCGTGTGTTGTTTCAATCTATCAGGGATTTAATGCATTATCAACTATTCCGGTGCAAATACAACTTCCTGGCGAATTTTGTTGGAATCGATAACGTCACATGAAACTCTAACCACTTGAGACATGGTCGCAAATTCGGATTCTTTCGAAATAATATGGGATGATTTAATTTGAACTGAAAGAGGATCTGATAGATTCAGATTATTGATACAGATAAATATCACAAATAGTATACTTGTTATCTGATTTCTCGACTGTTAGCTTGAAACACGTGAATTATAGAGTGGTTTCTCCAGAAATAGCAATTTTATTGTGTTAGTATTATTCAGTTATAGATTTAAACGTTTCTCGAGATAAAAAATTCTTAAAAAGCACTGACGTGAAGTCAGGAGATTTTGCGCAAATGTTGTATTGTCTATTTACGCCTCACACATCCACACGAAATACTGATGGAGTATGAACAAAGGGTTAACTCCTGCATTGCGCATCAACTGAATTTTGAAATGAAATAATTCCAAAAATCGAGTTGAAATTCGATATTCTATCGAAAAATGGCTGCTCGGAGGTGTGTGCGGCATATCAGCGAAATCTGATCGTTCGTTTCTGCGATATAAAATTTTTGAAGACGAATTGAATTTTTTTTTTCAAACAAATTTTTTGTTCTTCTATTCAGCGGATCCTCACGCAAATTTCGCATACAAAAATGTGTGTCCGCATTCTACAACCAATTAAAAAGTTTCAATTAGATGGGAAATGTATTTTTTGAGCTATAGAGGAAATAACAACAACTCCGAAACCCTTTGCCTGATTATGCCCATTAACGAAATTAGCCGTCACAACCTACCCTGAAAATTGCAAGTCACTGCTCTTTCCGCTCGAAAGTTATCGTGGCAACGGCCGGTCGGGCAAGAATCGAATTTGACGTCGAGTTCTTCATCGGTGAGTCGAACCTAATTGTTTAAGACCATTTTCGGCAAAAAATCGAAAATTTCAGACAAAAAGGGCAAAATGATAACGCGCTGTTTCCTAGAACAAACACGCAAAAATAGGGATTGCCATTTAAAATAAGGAAATTGGTAGGTACTTCCGGTATAACTGGAAGTGGTAGAAAAATGCCATTATTTAAAAAAAAAGTACTTCATTGTAGATAATGTTTGTGGATTTTTATGGGCATATCCTTTTTACATTCGCATATGAGACTTATTGTTCCTTTAAGAGAATGCCCCTGTATAAATGACATAAGTTTTATATTTCAATCTACCGCCACCTGCTGGGTCCAATTGTGAATCTTAACCACCCTGAGACCTACTCAAACACAGACACAAAATTTCATCAAAAACGTTCATGCCGTTTAATCAACTGACTCCAGTGCCACTTAACGGATTCAATTGTGAATCTAAACCACCCTGAGACCCACTCAAACAAACACACAAACTTCCATCAAGATCGGTCAAGTCGTTTTTGAATTCCTATAAACCGATTGCAAAGCCAACTTCCGGTTCAGTTATGATACGTGACCGTACAGGCCAGGCGTTGCCCTGACATTAGACTGAGGTTACACGGTCAATCTGGCATCAGTTCAGTCTGACATCAATTATGGATTGATGTCAGATTGTCCGGAAACCGATTCTATTCGCGTAGACTGATGGACTGATAATCCTGATTTATGGTAAGATTGATGTCAGATTGATACCAGATTGACCGTGTAACCTCCGTCTCAGACGGTTACACGGCCAATCAAGTATCAGTTTAGTCTGACATCAATCATGGATTGATGTCAGATTGATGGGAAACTGATTGTATGTATATATGTGTAGACTGATGGTCCGGATTGATGGCCAGATTGATGTCAGATTGATACCAGATTGACCGTGTAACCTCCGTCTTAGATGATATTCTCTCAAAACAAACAGAACTGGGTCGGTGCATCCACCATTTCACGATTACTTATTTCAAATTTTCTGATTTTTTTTAGCCGTTTCGGGGTTTAAATTTTTCACCTCCCTTAATGAACTCAAGTTTTAAAATCAAATTTCACACACAGCTTCATTATTTCCCTAGCGATTCCTTCCAACAGGAATACACACGATATATTAGTATACAAGATGATATTTTCTAGAGTGGCATTTTACCATTTTGTAGGAACTAGCTTCATTCATTATAGAGGATTTTCCATTGTATATGTTTAATTTGGAAATGGGTGAACTTCTTTACTGAAAAGTAAAGTAATTCTTGGAGATTTTAAAACATTCTTAGTGATCTTTAACGCAAATATTCCGAAGTAATACTTGAAATCTGAAATAGCTTTGGGTTATAACAGTTTATTAGCTCAGAGTATTATACGTAGTAATACCCCTAGGGCCTTGATAATACCGACATAATTTTGTCATAGAGAATGCTGAAAGCAAGTTGCTTGATAATAGCCCCAGGCCAGATAATGTTTTACTCTGTAGATTTCAAAAAATTGATTGTCAATCTGACGTTTAATAATTTTCAATACAATAATTGATTGTCAATCTGAAAACACCACATGTAAGGTATTATCGCTGTAATCCAGAGGTGATTGGATAAAATTTGACACATGACTCAAAATCAAGAAATTTGATTGGTTACTATATTTAGTAAAAAATTATCATTGAATTCTTTACCACAATTTTCTACGTTATTAAGATAGAACAATATTGGTGTTGGAGAAGTGCAAAATTTAGGGGATGTATATGAAGATAAAACGTAATTCAAAGTCATGAAAACAGAAACACATTGTAGACAGAAACTCCACAGGAATTCTTTCGGAATTTATACATTTATCGCATAGCAAGAAGAATTGTGAGGTATTTTCTTCAACTTATTAATTGATATAGGACTGAGTATAGGACAAGAAAATGGAATCTTATTGTGTATGAACTAGACCTTTAAATGAGCTCAATTATACCTTGATCTGCATTGCAATCATCCTATTTGTGAGTAGGTATCACACAAAAACAATTTTGTTACTCACGTGGAGTGAGGCCACTGACCTTTTCATCATCGTTAAGGAAGTACTTTCTGCTTGATTCCTCATTCATTTGAGACATAACCAAGATGCCGTACTAAAAAGTGGTCAAGCCCTGTGGACAGGAGCTTTTTGGCGCTCTTGTTCAAACTTTGACAAATCATATCTCCGAAAGTATTGGTTTCTCAGAGTTGGGAATGATATCAATGGATTATTATGATAGAACTATATCATGAAAGAAATTAAAATCCCTTTGCATCTTATCTTTATATGACGGTCCCATTTTGGCTACAAGTATTTCAAAACAGGAATCAGGAATCTTTCTGAAAAATTGAGTGAATGGAATAGATAAATGTTTTATTTATGAAACAAATCTAATGTAATCAGTCCAGAGAACTCAAACCAGAATACTTATGTAGTAAATATTAAATAGTGTTACTAAGGAATAACTACCTGTACATTAGTTGGAAATCCCGTTCTAAACCTTCCATAATTAGAGAACGACTCGTAAATTATGCTGGACTTCCTTGCATCATTCATTTTCGACTCACTAATCAAAAAACTCCGCCTATGAACTTAACGAATCCAAATTTCAAATTGTCTACATGCTTACATCAACCAAACTCTCCAGAAATACACTTTCAGTTTCGTTTGACATTAACGACGTTTATCTTTCGAACTGGACCAAAGGCCAGCTACCGCAAACAGATAGAATTCGCATTCTGTGAGAACATGGAAGTACAAGGTATTATTGAAATTTTGAAAAATCATATCTCTGAAAGTATTAGCTTGTTAGAGTTGAGAATGATATCAATGGATTCTTATGATGAAACTGCTTCTTAGAAAAAATTGAATTCGAAATTTGTAACGTAAAAAATACTCCGAAACCATCCGGCGGATTTTCTCCAATAACGAACTTAACCGAGATATTTTTATCTCAAACCTACTCTGAAAATTTCAATTGTCTAGCTCATTCCGTTCTAGAGTTATCGTGTAAACGGCCACCCGGACGGCCGGACAGAATCGATTTCGACCAGGGATCATGATAAGTGAATCGAACCAAATCTTTTAAGACCATTTTCAGCCAAAAATTCGAAAATTACAGACATTTGGGCAAATTGATAAGCACTCTGTTCCGAGGAACAAGAGCACCAAAAAGTGGTAAAGCCCTGTGGACAAGAGCTTTTTGGCGGTCTTGTTTGAAGTTTGACAAATCATATCTCCGAAAGTATTGGTTTCTCAGAGTTGGGAATTATATCAATGGATTCTTATGATAGAACTGCATCATGAAAGAAATTAAACTGAAAAAGTGTCATTCTGAAATCAACTTGATTCGCCAAGAATCGCTTGCTATTGGCACGCATGTAATACAGGGTGTCCCGAAATATATGCAACAAAATTTAAATTTATTTTTGTGAAATTTATTTCAGAACCCCTGTGTATACAATTTGGTATGCAATATGCAACAATGTCCTGAGATATTGACATAAAACGATTCTGGGGGACCAAATTCAGTCTGTAACTCTGAAATAGGGGCCCATTTCATAAAAACTATAAATTTTCTTCAAGAATCTACTGTTAAATTTTGTTGCATATATTTCGGGACACCATGTATTACATGCGTGTCAATAGCAAGCGAAACTAGGTGAAACAAGTTAATTTCAGAGTTGAAAATACTTTTCCCTGATGATGACAACCCTAATGAAATTCATGTAATATATCCGCGGGAAAGAGATACGACACAACACTAATAAGTGGATCAACGCGGTCAAAATGTGTTGCTTGCCATTTCCCCGATTTGACCTCGCTTTACTATTTTTCATGGGGTGAGCCTAATACAATAGAAAAAAACATATGTTGCTGGATACAGAATCAAATAATCCTCCGCCTTCTCATTCCATGGTTTCATAGGGATTTCTGTCGCTTCAAGATGGTTTGAGGTTGAGGTTTGAGCATAGAATAATGCTTAAAAAATCTTATTCGAGAATTGAAAATTACATCTAAAAATAAAACCTATGGACCTCACGGTATATTAATTCATCTTATTAACAAATATTTTGTTCAACTCAAATGCTTTCTTTTTTGGCGCTCTTGTTCCTCGGAACAGAGTGGTTATCAATTTGCCCAAATGTCTGTAATTTTTGGATTTTTCGATGAAAATGGTCTTAAACGATTTAGTTCGACTCACCGATCAAGAATCCGTGGACGAAATCAATTCTGTCCGTCCGGCTGGCCGTAGGCACGATAACTCTCGAACGAAAGGAGTTAGAGGATTGAGGAACGAGTTCGTTAACGGCTTAAATCCACCAAGTGGTTTTGGAGCTATGGCCGTTTTTAGTAAAAACATTTTTTATGAATATTTTCAGAACTGTTCACTCGATCTATCTGAAACTTAGCACCAAATTGTAGAATCATAACCTATATATGCATGCGAACTTTTGTATTGTTGATCGGATTGCTGTAATGTGGCAAACAAAATTTCGAAAATTTTTGAATTTTGTTCCTACAATAAGTCACCAACAGAATCAGCTAGGCAGTTGAAATTTTCGGAATAGGTTTGGGCGATAAATATCTCAGTGAAGTTCGTTTTTGGGCGAAATTTTTTTTTACATTACAAATTTCAAATTCAATTTTTTTTAAGATGCAGTTTCACCATAAAAATCCATTGATATCATTTTCAACTCGAACATGCTAATACCTTTGGAGATATGATTTTTAAAATTCCAATAATAAATCGTACTTCTATGTTTACACAGAATGCTATAATTACTCTATTTATGAATTATTATATGATCTGTATTCATACACGTACATGTCATCTTGTTTTCCTATAGAAGAGAGTCAAATATATTTCAGCTTTCGTAGAACTATGAGGATTATAATATGATATAATCCGCTGTATTCACAAAGCATTCAATCTCCGTTAAGTCCTAACTGAGGTCCTCAGTTAAGGATAAATAAGAATCGCAACCTCAGTTAACGTATGTAACGGTGGTGAAACAGGCCTGTTTCACGTTAATTTTCACTTGAACTGAGGTTGCGATTCTTACTTATCCTTAACTGAGGACCTCAGTTAGGACTTAGCGGAGATTGAATGCTTTGTGACTACGGTGGAATACCTTTTAGTGATATTTTAATGACCGTGGATAATCCATATGATGATGGAAATATATACTTCGGTAGGTTTATCAGAATGGGTTCAGAACAGCTCCAGTAAAAACCAAACTAAAATATTGGCTAAGTTTCAATTGATATAATATAATTTTCAGAGTGGATTTGAAGAATGAATACCGCGGCTAAGTTCATGGTTCTTGGCGCTCTTGTTTGAATGTAATTTCTTTCATGATGCAGTAGTATCATATTTGTTCAAGATGCAGTTCTATAATAATCCATTGATATCATTCCCAACTCTGAGAAACCAATAATTTCGGAGATGATTTTTCAAAGATTGAACAAGAGCGCCAAAGCTCCTGTCCACAGGGCTTTCCCACTTTTGGCGCTCTTGTTCCTCGGAACAGCCTGCTTATAAATTTGCCCAAGTGTCTGTAATTTTCAAATGTAAATGTAAGTCTCAAACGATTTGGTTCGTCTCACTGATCAAGAATCCGTTGTCGAAATCGATTCTGTCCGGCCGTCTAGCCGTCCGTCCAGCCGGCCGTCCGTCCGTTAACACGATAACTTTCGAACGAAAGGAGTTAGAGGGTTGAAATTTGCAGTGTAAGTTTGGAGCGTATATATCTCGGACGAGTTCGTCAACAGGTGAAATCCACCAAACGGTTTCCGAGTTATGATCGTTTTTAGTAAAAACATTTTTTATGAATTTTTCCGAAACCAAAAACGCGATCTATCTGAAATTTAGTATCAAATTGTAGAATAATGACTTTTGTATGCATGCGAAGTTTTGTATTGATAGGGTTGCCGTAAAGTGTGAACAAAATTTTTTTTAAATGTTTAAATTTTGTTTCTACAATAACTCTCGAACAGAATGAGCTAGGCAGTTGAAATTTTCAGAGTAGGTTTGGGAGATAAATATATCGGTTAAATTTGTTATTGGGCAAAATAGGCCAGATGGTTTCGGAGTAACGAAAAAAAAAAATTTTTTTAAATTACAAATTTATTATTCAGTTTTTTTAAGATGCAATTTCATCATGAGAATCCACTGATATAATTTTCAACTCTAACAAGCTAATACTTTCGGAGATACGATTTTTCGAAATTTTAATGATGAATCGTACTTTTATGTTTTCACAGAATGCTATAATTATTCTATCTATGAATTATTATATGATCTGTATTCATTTCATACTCGTACATGTCATCCTGTTCTATAAGAGAGTCAAATTCATTTCAGCTTTTTTAATTTGATTTCTTCCATGGTTCTCATGGTTCTCATTCTCAGATTACTCATTTAATCTTGATAAATAAACTATTATTTGAATTGAATTTCCTTTATGATGCAGTTCTATCATGAGAATACATTGATATCATTCCCAACTCTGAGAGACCAATAATGCGGAGATATGATTTGTCAAAGTTTGAACAAGAGCGCCAAAGCTCCTGTCCACAGGGCTTTAACCAATTTTTAATTTTAATCGTTTCATAAAATTTAAGATTCCTCAGAATAAGCAGAAAAACAAATTAAAAAATTCTGTAAAGCAACTTTTCTACAGTTTCGATTTGGCACTGTCAAATTTCATACGAATGAACAAAAAAACAAAGAATTGCTGCCAAATTGAGACTTATTAAAAACGGAAACAAATCGAGTAAAGAGTACGGATTCGCGATGACCCCCTAGAATCCCCTACAAGACATTTCTGTGTCGAAGCCGAGAACTACAAGCAGCTTAAAACGAATACAATCATTCACTTATTCAATTGTACTACGTGATCAACTTAGTTTAATCATACAGCCATTCAACCGAATAAAACCGATCCAGAAATGCATTATAGAACGTTCAAAAGCGAACAAAGCAAAAATGGAAGATATCTCAAAGTTTTTACCTGCTGCCAACGTTTCGAAATCCATTTTTCTGCACCTTCAGGACGATTGTTATCACACACTATGTTCCCCCCGCCCTGACGCATACGTGATCTTCGTTTGTTCGCAGCATGAGCTTCACTGAGACAATTTGACATGAGGCAATTCTGCTGTGTATTTACTGGGCTGTTCATTCGAAGGATCCATTGTCATATTTGGTGTCATTATTATTCTATGTCCCTGTGTCATTCCAGTAATTTTCTATTGTAAACAATGGCCCATTGAGAGGAATTCTAAAAGAGGTTCATTTCGAGCGAGCGCTAAATTGTACAGGCTGCCATTGAAAAAAAAATTGTGTCACTATGATGATTGAGATAGGTTACATTTAATGAATAGTATTGAAGACTTAATTAATTTGGAAACAATAAATTAACACATTTCATGAAATTTTCAAAAAATTAACAAATGAGAATTCCGTCTCGACTCGCCGCAACATTTTCAAGTGTCTATAGGTAATAGGAAGTTGAGAAATATATAGGGTTATCAAATGGAGGAGGAAGCAGTGAATCAATCTTAATCGGTTATTGATAAATTATTGAAGGAAAGGAAATAAAGGGTGTCACAGCAAGAACTTGAATTTTAAGAATTGAAAAATTGGTTCAATCCCTGTGAACAGGAGCTTTGGCGCTCTTGTTCAAACTTTGACAAATCATATCTCCGAAATTATTGGCCTCTGGGAATTATATAAATGGATTCTTACGATAGAACTACATCAGGAAAGAAATTACATTCAAACAGACCGATTCCCCCCAATAACGAACTTATCCGAGATATTCATTCCTCAAACCTACTCTGGAAATTATATCATCCGCCGTATTCACAAAGCATTCAATCTCCGTTAAGTCCTAACTGAGGTCCTCAGTTAAGGATAAATAAGAATCACAACCTCAGTTAACGTATGTTGCTGAAACAGGCCTGTTTCACGTTGATTTTCACTTAAACTGTGGTTGCGATTCGCATTTATCCTTAACTGAGTACCTTAGTTAGGACTTAACGGAGATTGAATGCTTTGTGAATACGGCGGTATATAAATTAAGACTTAGACAATATTGTAGTTTTGTTTTTACTGGAGATATTCTGAACCCAATTTGATTATCTATCTTACCAAAGAATATATTTCCATCATCATATGGATTATCCACGGGCATTATATTATCACCTTAAAAGTATAATATCATATCATTCTCATAATTCTACGATAGCTGAGGTTATTTAATTGGTTATTTTGCATTCAATCATACTTTGTTTTCTAGAACACAAGGTGTATTTTATATCAAGAATAACGAACCAGAATAATTTGGACATTTATCTCTCATAAGAAAATAAGATAACATGTAAGAACATAGATCATATAATAATTCATAGATAGAATAATTAAGTAGGTGCAGCATTCTGTGAAAACATAGAAGTACGATTCATTATTGAAATTTCGAAAATTCATATCTCCGAAAGTAATAGTTTGTTAGAGTTGAAAATGATATCAATGGATTTTTATGGTGAAACTGCATCTTGAAAAAAAATTTGATTTGGAATTTGTAAGGTAAAAATAAATTTTTTTCTTTCGTTACTACGGGCCGATTTTGCCCAATAACGAACTTCACCGAGATATTTATCTCCCAAACCTACTCTGAAAATTTCAATTGCTCATTCTGTTCGAGAGTTATTGTAGAAACAAAATTGAAAAAATTTGAATTTTTTTTTTATACTTTACGGCAACCCGATCAATACAAAACTTCGCATGCATATAAAGGTCACTATTCTACAATTTTATGCCAAATTCCAGACAGATCATGTGATCGGTCTCGTAAATATTCATATAAAAATGTTTTTACTAAAAACGTCCATAACTCCGAAACCGCTTGGTGGATTTCACCCGTTAACGAACTCCTCCGAGATATTTACGCTCAAATCTACCCTGCAAATTTCAATCCTCTAACTCCTTTCGTTCAAGAGTAATCGTGTTAACGGCCGGCCGGACAGAATCGATTTCGACGACGGATTCTTGATCAGTGAGTCGAACCAAATCGTTTAAGATCATTTTCAGCCAAAAATTCGAAAATTACAGACATTTGGGCAAATTGATATGCACTCTGTTGGAAGGAACAAGAGTGCCAAAAATCCATATTTAATCAATATTTTATTAACATTTTTTGGCGCTCTTGTTCCTCGGAACAGAGTGCCCAAATTGCCCAAAAAAATTGCCCAAATGTCTGTAATTTTCGAATTTTTGGCTGAAAATGGTCCTTAACGATTTGGTTCGACTCACTGCCAAGAATACGTGGTCGAAACTGATTCTGTCCAGCCAGCCAGCCGTTAACACGATAACCCTATAATCCAATAGTTTCGGAGTAACGAAAACAATTTTTTTGTTTTAAAGTTTCAATAAAACATCGTAAGTTCTATGTATTCACAGAATGTGAACACAGAATCTGTCTATGTTCACTATTCATAAATGTAATCATTTCTAGCTATTAGAGTTTGTCAATTCGTAGTTTGAAAATATTTTCTCTTGGAAAGCAAGTATTCGATTTTTGAATTTGTGAATATATACAAGACTGTTTTGATGTAGTTTATGGAGGCAATAGAAAAGAAGAACGTAATGGAATCATCAAAAGAAATTACTGTTCGTTGACCACTGAGGTTAATATCACCTTTAACTTCCTTAAGTAGTGAGACATGTTTCTATACAGTATTTTTATAATGTTGGTAGCAAAAAAATACTGAAATATGGATCCACATTTGTGTATCAAACATTTTTTCTTGAGTTAAGGTTCATAATACAGAAAAGAATGTGTTAGTGGTATGAACTATTAAATTTTAAATTATGAAAAGAGGATAGTATTTTATTAATATATTTTGAACTATTAAAATAATTTGTTCGTAAGCCACTACCTACTCAAATATCAGGAATAAATGGACAATCTGCTATGATTGTCTCCAGCCTTGCTCTAGACATTTCGATCATACGTATTTCGAGTTGTGAAAACTATGCACCGAGTATAAGTTGCAACAACCCATTCCACGAGGTTGAATCTTTGCAGATTGCTCATTTAATCTTGGTAAATAAATTTAATGACAATTTTTGAAGCATTAAATGATTGAAGCATTGCAGATTGCTCTTTTTTTTTAAAGATAATTTTTGGAGCATCTTTTTTAAACGACACTTTTTTTAAATTTAATATTGTTCATGATGCAGTTCTATCATAGGAATCCATTGATATAATTCTCAACTCTGAGAAACCAATACTTTCGGAGATATGATTTGTCTGTTTGAGCAAGAGCGCCAAAAAGCTGCTGTCCACAGGGCTCGAACCAATTTTCTACATATGTATGGAGGTAGTGATGACATTGACACATGGAACAAAAATCGGTTAAATGGCCAACGTTGCCCTGTTGACAGGTATGCACTCTTTTGATGAAAATTTGCAGTACAGTTTGCATTAAGGGCTGCTGGATTTGACGTGCAATTTCTTCTTTGAGTTCCTCAGTTGGCTCAGGATGGTTCGCATAGTCCTTATTGTTCAAAAACCCCAGAGAAAAATAGTCCAAACAAGTTCAATCACAACTTCTTGGCGGCCAGTTTTGGTCTCCGAAACGAGAAATTAGTCAACCTGGAAACTCATTGTTTCCCTTGCTGTGTGGCAGTCTTTCAACAAGGCCTTGTAACGATTTACCATCGTTATAATTGAGTGAATTATGGAACATTTGCCTATTTACGGTTGCCACGCAAAATTAATTCTGACAGATAAAATAACCTAAAAATAAATAATAAATAAAAAAAAAAATAAATAAAAAAAAATAATAAAAAAAATAAAATAATAAATAATGAATGATTGATAGTTATCATTTGCAAGCTGGTGAGAAGTGGTTGAAAGTGAAAATGTCTTCAGAAATTGAGATTTAGGTGAATGAAGCAGTCTCTTCCGTTTGGACCCTCGAAGTCTATTGAAAAATATTCTGCAGCTTATGATCACTTCGTGAATTGGTGCAATTCGAAAAATGTGACAGTTTACTAAGAGAATGTGCTTATAGCATATTTCAGCTAAATGGCTAGAGAAAAAAAATGGAAATCCTCTTCCTTGTGGGCCCGATATTCAATGATGAACTAGCGATCGAACATAAAATAGATATGGGTAAATATCTGAAGTTGTGCCCATTTTTGAAAAAATTCAATGAAGGGTATCTTTCAAAAATATCAATAGTTTTTTCTAAAGAAGAGTTCAAATGTTATCTCTTCGAATCACCGGATGATTCATATTGAGGATTAAAGGTAACTATAATATTTCAAGTAATTTTACTTTAGTATTTTAATCACGTGATTCAGGTTGTTTTATTATTCGGAGTACCTGGTGCCTGTAGATGTGACGAAATGGTGAAAATGAAAACTACATATATCGAGGACAAGGGAAATATTATTATAGTCAATATTCCTGATAGTAAACATTCAGAGTTATTAGGGAGAATAATCTTAATATTTATCGGAGATACACAGGGTTAAGACCAAACGATTTCGTTGAAAATAGATTTCTTTTGAAATATCGATCTGGAAAATACTACAGAGCTGTGATGGGAATACATAGTATAGGAAGTGTTCCTAGAAAGGTTGCCACTTTTTAGCAATTGAATCATCCAAACGAAAACACAGGTCATTCAATGAGGCGAACTTCTGCTACGCTACTTATAAATGGAGGAGCCAATATTGAGTCTTTGAAACGATACGGAGGTTGGAAGTGAAGTAGTGTAGCAGAAGGGTACGTCAAGGATTCGCTGCGAAATAAGAATGATGTTGCTGGTAGGATATTGAGCGTCAACGAATTCCCTGGAACCAGCAACTCAGATTACTCTATTGAGGCATCAGCTTTTGAACAGAATCCGAGTACAGAATCCTTCTTCATAATTACATGGTTTAAATTTTCAAAATGCAACATTGACCAATTGTACATTCAATGTAACTTAAAAATGACGTTTGAATCAGAAAATTTTTTGTTAATGGTCACCAATTCATCTTCTGCATAGTAACACTTTTTAAGTTTTGCAGAGCAACAATTCTTCTCCTTGGCGGAGAAATAGAACCTTACGATGATCCTCACAATCGAAAAATGATTGTACGTTTGAAAATAAATATATTTTTTGAATTTATTTCAGAATGGGTAGTGAATTTCAAATCTATTTAATAAACAATGAAATATTACATTTTCAATTTGTTCGTTTTCTCTATTTATCTTTTCCTTTCTCAGGTTGAGTTTCGGGTACCTTGAGAAACCTCTCTGCTTGTTGAAAAAAGCATCAATATTGAAGAAAGAGATTTGTTAAAAATTTTTTACAAATCACAGCAATAACGGGGAAACAGGTTTTTTTGCTGGGAGTTTTTCCCTAAGCTCTAGTATCATACATCGAATTCTGTAGTACACTAACCTCTTCTAACACTTTTCTATTTCTCATACATAGGTATGCTTTATGTTTGGATGCACAAAATGTATATTGATGAAACCACCGAATTCAATCCACAACTAAGCTAATCGAAGCTTCGTGAAACCCACCATGATTCTTATAGCAGGATGAACAGTTTTAATTTTTTTTGGCTATTCAATAAAATCTATGATTTGGGAATGAAATACCGAAATGAGGATGTCTGTATAAATATGTTCCGTCAGCTTAATAAAGGATCCATTCTAGGAGTCTCAAGACTTTTCGTATATCAGGTGAGTCAATATTTTCTTATGTACTTATCAATTGTTTTTCGTCAGGTTTTCATAAAACTTCCACAATTGAAATGATTACTTATCTAAAGATAAAGATAAGGTAGTCATTATTTGAAAATGTACAATTTACTCCTTTTCATTGTAGGCATCTAGGCTCACTGCGTATTTTGAAGCTTAAAAATCGTGTTTTTCAAGAGATTAGCCCTGGTTGAGTGAATCGAAATAAAAATTTTATGTCATATAGCTGACAGTGATTTTTTAAAAGTGACATGGCCATGTTGCTTAGGACTAAAAAGACTAGAATCGTTTTAAGTGTTAAGATTATTGCATTTTTGTCTGTGACATTATTTTATTCGTTGTTGAATATCTTCCGTGAAGATAATTATGAAGAAGATCAACGTAAGTGAATTGAAATAAATTTAATTTTTATTGAGAAGTCGGATAGATATTTCCACAGGTAGTTCGTAATTTTGGGATAAATAAATGCTGGAAATTCTATTGTTTATGAGCAGGCATGTGTTATCGATTGATTTGTTACATGCGGGTAAACGTACCATTCAATAGAATAAACCAAATACATCACTAAAGTCTAATACAGGGTGACCCCCCACAGAACTCAGAAACGAAGAATTTTCGAAGATTTAAAAAACAGATCGACTTCTGTTTTGAGGGTGACGAATTTCCATCATGAGTTTGTTCCGAAAAAACCACCCTCATGAAGGTGGCATCAACCCCCAACGTTTTTTGAACAGGGGAGATGTCGAGTGTTGGTTAGTTTGGAAGTTATTTATTTTCTGTACACACAACACAGTTAAAATTTTCAAAATCGGTTTATTTTTTACGAAATAATGTAATAATCGAACTTACCGTCAAAAGGTGATGTTGAACAGACAGTTGAGCCAAAGTCAAGAACCTAAGAGTTTTGAAGAATCCAAAAATTATGTTCAAGTTCTGTATTAGGGAGAAAGAATTCCTATGACAACATTGTTCCGAAAAAACCAACTGAGGGTGGCAACAACCCCTAACATTTATTGAATAGAGAATTAATTGTTGGATGTGGTTCAGTTAAGAAGTTTTTTTTCTTAAACATCGCAACTGAAATTTTCAAATTTTTTTATTTTATGGTGGAACAATTTGAATTTTTGATAGTTATTGTGTGCAACACTCGACATCTCTTCACTATTCAAAAAATGTTGGGGTTTGATGCCTCCTTCATGGGGGTGGTGTTTTGGGCACAAACTCATGATACAAGCTCGTCCCCCTCAAAACAGAAGTTGACCTGTTCTTTTTTAAATCTAGGAAAATTCTTCGTTTCTGAGTTCTGAGGGGGGTTTAATTTGAAAAAAAGTAATTGAAGAGTAAAGAACACTTTTCCTAGCCAAGTTTATCACGAAAATAAAACGAATATTATTACAATTTTCTTAATAATAGAACAAATAACAAAAAGTGTAGATTTCTATAAAAGTAATTATTCTGAAAATCACAATTTAATAAGATATGATACTATTTAAATAAGATTAATAGTATTTCCATTGCATTGATACAAGTACGAATTCGACGAGGCATGCTATCTATCAAATAGTTAATTTCTTTAAGGGGAGCATTTATTCCTCTAAAAAATCTTTATGTAACCAGGGTTGTTTTGACGAGTTTTAATTATTCTTCAGGTCTTTTTCCATAAATGCTCTATAGGATTCAGATCCGGTGAGCAGGAAGGCCACTCTAAAACTGCAACACCTTCCGTATCTTAGACAAATTTTGAAACTCTGCAGGTATGTGGAAGTGCATTATCTTGCATACATTTAAAAAAATCGCTGCAACCACTTCGCCATAGCCTGACTACAAGTTGCAGTATTGAATCAACATACCTTTGAACTGTTAGGGTTTGTCGAATGGGAATTGAAGAAGTCCTTTCACCAATCATAATTCCACCCCAAAACTTCACTGTACCTTCTTTGTATTTCGGGATATGTTTGGCAGCACGGAGCCTAGCTTGTTTCCCTATACCTCTTAAAATACGAATTCGCTGGTCATCGGATCGTAGGTCGATTCTGGTTTCATCCGAAAATAAGACATTTTTCCAATCTTCGATAGTCCAATTTTCATGCTCCAAACACTCTATTTTGCCTTGAAATTTCTGGAACACTTAACTGTCTTCTGCTAAATAACTCCCGAGCTCGAAGTTTCGAGTGAAACACTCACACCTGTAGCTTGCAAAAGTTGCCTTTGAAGTTCTGGATGAGATGTTGTGGAATTTCTTCTTGCCCTTTTAGCTACAATAAATTATAAACTCACTTGGAGGTGAAATAGTTAAATCGAAACTGCCACGACAAATCTTATCAGGTTATTTGTTTATCTACCTGTTCTTGTTAGTAAATACATGTACTTCTCCATCGCTTGTGAGAAAAACAAGAGCACCAATATGAGTTTGGTTTGGTACATGGTAGATCATTGTTCTACTCTAATGACTGATGATAGTTTAGAACAGTGGAAACCGAGGTTTAATTTTATTATCGTTAACTGTGTACCGTTTTCCAATAGGGCTCATTACATAAAAATATTTCATTCAAGATTAATTTTGGTGGAGTGGTTTCATCATATTTTGTTGAAATATACATTTTCAACAATGTCGCAAAATCCCATACGAGATACATTGAATTTGTCACTAGAGAGGATTTACAAATTTTCAATATCCTCATGAGATATTGTATATTCTTTGTTTTCTATTTCTACATCCAGGATTGGTTACTTATTTCGAAGCACAGAGAAATAGAAATAATACTAGACGGAAACATGCTACACTTTCTGGACCCACTTCCCCTAACGCTTACAATTACACAAATAACATTACAAACAACACAGAGTACATGCAAATCACACTGTTCAATAAGTTATCTTAGAAACATCAGGTGATTAACAGTTAACATTTTGAATATTTTCATTGCACTTCCGGATACACCGGAAGTAATCCTCAACTTTGGAATTAAATGAAATTTTGTTTTCTCCTGCATTGAATTCCTTGCTTAATTTGCTACACTTTATATTTGCGTCATATTCATGTAGTTGCCATTGTTACGGTTACATAACAACTTTCATGAAAGAATACTGCATGGTTACTGCATGATATAGCTCTTCGAGAATTTCCACAATAAATTGAGACCTTGAGATATTTTAAACTGATATTCATCGCTTTTAAGAAGACATAGTTTTATCTAAAATAACCAGATTAATTTAGGATGTTAAGGTTCTTAATGTGACAAAAAATAATCAAAATACTTGAATTACTAGAACAACAATTTTCCATTTTGACATGTAAAAATTTCGATTATTTTTTTCCCTTACATAACAGGTTAGATAAAAAATATTCATCACGTATGCATTATTTTGATACTTACATAACAGGTTAGATAAAAAAAATGATTTAACACTTGTGCATTATCTTAATAGATATTTCATCTGCATTCAAATGTATGATATCAAGATGATCAAAAAATATCTGTCAGAATAATGTATCGGTGAAATTTAATATATTAAGGAAACCTTCTACTAAGTAAGTAAAGAAAAAAAATTAAATAAATAAAATAGAAAAAAATAGCTATATCCAGATTTTGATAGGCAATAAAGTCGTCTCGTACTTCTATGAGACTGAATAAACAAATTCTTAAAAAAAGCCTTATGGACAGGAGCTTTGGCGCTCTTGTTCAAACTTTTACAATTCATCTCCGAAATTGTTGGTTTCTCAGAGTTGGGAATGTTATCAATGTATTCGTGTAATGGAACTACATCATAAAAGAAACTAAATTAAAATTAAATAATGAACGAGATATTCATTCCTCAAATCTCCCCTGAAAATTATATTATATCAATTGAAACTTAACTAATATTCCATTTTTGTTTTCACTGAAGATATTCTGCACCCAATTTGATGAACTTACCAAATTATATATTTCCATCATCATAGGGATTATCCAAGCGCATATAGGGTAGGGTCGATTATAATATCCTATAATTGGTCATTTTGCATTCAATCATACTTTGTTTGTTAGAACAGGAATACATTTGACATGTCTGTTGTAGGTAGATAAGACCTACATGCATGAACAGTGAACATAGATAGAACACAGACAGATAGAATTCGCATTCTGTGAAAACATAGAAGTACGATGTATTATTAAATTTTGAAAAATCATATCTCCGACAGTATTAGCTCGTTAGAGTTGAAAATGATATCAATGGATTCTTCTCAAAACATTCATCTTAAAAATTTCTTTCTTGGTTTCAGTTGAGCAAATTCATAGGATAAATTTTCCAGGAGCGTCTCGTCATCTGTTAGCTATACCCGAGGGTCAAAACTGTACTCCAGCTGCTATTTTCGACTTTCCTCCTGACGGTTTCAGCAGACAACAGAGACAGCAAGGATGGGTATTGGTTCATGCAGGCATCGCAACATATTTATTTATTTTATTGGCTATTGTGTGCGATGATTATTTTGTGCCAGCCATCAAGAAGTTTTGTGATAGTAAGTACATGTATATGAAAATAAGAGTTAGGGATAATCGTTTCAACTATAATAACTGACATTCTGAAACCTTTGTTTGCACTGAAAACATAATATAATATAGTTTTAGGTTCAAAACTATAAATGCACGTAAGTTTTTTGGTCTGTAACATATACAGGGTGATTAACAGAATAGGGTAAAATTTAACGACTTTTATTTCCGGACATTTTATTGTATTTTTTTGTCTTTTTATGCCTTCAATACAAGGTATGGCCACCACGGGCATCAATGCCACCTGACATCTTCGTTGCATACTGTCAACGAGGGTGTTGAGCATATCTTGAGGAATTTCATTCCATAAACGAGGCAGTAGTGCTTTGAGGTCATTCAATGTTTCTAGTGGAGGTTGATGATCACCTAGTCTTCTTTGTAGCATATCCCATGCATGTTCTATGCAGTTTAAGTCTGGCGAATGCGGAGGTATTGGTAAATGTGGAATACCATGCTCGTCTCGTGCATTTTCTACTATTGCTGCACTATATGGTCTTGCGTTATCGTCAAGAAATTGGGAAGCTTCGCCAATGGCAGCATGAAAATTTGGCACTACGTTGCCGATGACATGTCCCCTATAATGTAAAGCAGTCATATTGCCAAAACAAATGTGAAGGTTTGTGCGCCCGTTGTAACATATCCCAGCCCATACCATAACAGAGCCTCCTCGAATTGGATGAACCTCTTGCAAATGACGGCGATTTCGGGGTATACGCGGCATAGTCCGTACCCTTATTCTTCGAGAATCTGAAAATCGACCGTATCTGGATTCATCTGTGAAAAGTACACTACGCCATTGGACGTTCAGATTAACATGATGCCTGGTCCATTCTAATATTTGTCGTTTATGCTCACGTGTTAACGGAACACCCCTCAATGGACGTCTAGAAGCCAGGTTAATCTCCCCCAAATGACGTCGGATGGTTTCAATGGAAATTTCAGGACCATTGGAATTTAAAAGTGGATTTCTCAGGATCCTACATGAAGAAAGAGGATATCTCCTCGCCGAAATGTTGACAAAACGGTCTTGTGTGGGTGTTGTTTTTCTTGGTCCACCAACCCTATGTCTTTCCTGCCCCGAACCTGTTTCATTGAACCTATCCCAGAGACGCGATATTACACTTTGCGATACTTGAAATGTTTCTGCCACAGCGACTTGAGTGAGGCCACCTTGTAGCATACCGAGAGCCCTATTAACCTCGGCGTTTGTTAATTTATGTCTTGGCATCTTAAGAAGCTCGTGAAATTTACTAAGTTCGATATCGCTAAGAGACTGACAATAAATTAACTGCATATTGAAATGCTAAATCTTACGAATAATGTGAAAAACTGCCAAACTCAAGACAAAATACGACCAGATGGTGAAAATATGCATTCAAATTAAATAAATAAGTTTTTATTGGCAGTTGATCATGTTTTTGATATTGTCTTTAAAATTTTACGCCCCTCAGAACAACTTAATATGATATCCCTAACTCTTGTGGAGCAGTTTAATATATTCAACCATAAGAATCATGGGATGATTCTATAGAGAATCATCCCAGATATATTTATATAATCATGGGATGATTCTATGAAGAATCATCCCATGATTCTTATAGCTGAATGAATCTAAATCAAAAATAATTCAATAGAAACATTCAATATTACACAATTACCAGGAACTTTGCTGAACTTGAGAGAATATCTTGAGTAAATATTTATTTCATTCATTGTACGATAATATCTGAATGAAAACAGGAATTGTGTGTATTTTGTTTAGCACCTTATCCTTTATGTAGAATTTTTATCATCAAATACTAGATATTCAGCTTGATATACAGGTTGTCCGAGTTAGAACATAGCCCACATCACTGGAAG
Source organism: Halyzia sedecimguttata (assembly GCA_937662695.2). Taxonomy (NCBI): domain Eukaryota; kingdom Metazoa; phylum Arthropoda; class Insecta; order Coleoptera; family Coccinellidae; genus Halyzia; species Halyzia sedecimguttata. The sequence continues at coordinate 96,820,296 of OW569413.2, read as the reverse complement.
ATATACAGTGTGGAGAAGTCAAATGGAATAAATTCATTGTCTTGGTTACTGTACATATTTATGGAAAAACCCGAAACATGTCAAATTAAAATTTTAAGATGTCATTCATCTGGGTAAAAATGGGAACCCTACCTTCAACCCCCTTCGAAAGACGGGTACAACCCCCAATTTTTGGGTATGGGCTAGTGTTGTGATACATCGTTTGAAAGGTCTCGTCATTCTCTATTCAGACATGTTATCACTTTCATGTTTATTGCAAAATCAAATCATAATAAAATAAAATCAAGTGATTGGCGAAATTTGATACAATATCAACAACTGAAAAAAATGTAATGCGAAATGTTGCAAAAAATTTATAAATGTTATGAAGTAGATGTTCAAAGTGTTCATCTTGAAAGCCTTGGCAACATCCTAACCTGAAATACAAATTTTTTTCAACATTATACAACATCTCAGGAGTGATCGACCTTCCCCATAAAAAAAATCTAATAGGATAAGATCAGGGGATCGCGCTGGCCATTCGATCGTTTCTCTTTCCTATCCACCGATTTGGAAATATTGTGTCGAGGTACTGCCGGATGTAGCGTTGGTAATGAAGTGGTGCTCCATCCTGTTGGAACCATATCGTATTCCGTGGAACTTGAGGATTTCCTTGATCAGGATATAAATTTGCCAAAGTTGGAACTACATCATTTTGAAGTAGTGCTAAATAATTATCGCCATTCAAATTGCCCTCAATGAAGAAGGGGCCTATGTTATGGTTTCGAAAGTTTCCTGCCAAGACATTAACCTTTTGAGAGAATTGCGTGTGTTCCTCTCTCATCCAATGATGGATTTTCGGTAGACTAGTAGCGGTAATTTTGACGATTAGCATGGCCGTTGAGAGAAAAAGTGCACTCGTCAGAAAACAAAACGTCTGCTAATTGGATAATATTATTATCCAATATGTCCATCATTTGTTCACAAAAATAAGTTCTCCAATCAAAATCGTCTTCCGAGAGCTTCTGGGTGGGTATCATTTTATAGGGATGCATTTTATTTTGTTTTAATATGTTTAGAATGTATGGCTTGACATTGAATGTTGTGGAGGTATCTCTACTCGATTTATGTGGATTTTCTTCAAAGTCAAGCATCACATTTAATTTCACATCCTCACACAATGTATTAGCAGCTGCTTTTTAAATTTGCCTTACATTTATTTTACTTATTGTGCCTTGGCTTAAATAGGCGGTAAATTCTGAAATTTTTCATGAAACAAGCGACTTACTTCTATTTGTGTTCGTGTGTTATCCCCGAAATCATTTGAAAATTGTTATTTTGTGGATTTCCGTTAATCGAAACCTTATTCAAAATTGAATTCAATGAAATTCAAACACAAATTAGACGATTTATAAATTACAAGTTATCAGCACAAAAAAATTTGCGAAGGCATTCTGAAGAAACTGACATTGGCACAGACGTAGTTTTCATGGAACCATCTGGAAAACACAACGTTATGGTCTTTTTTGGCGCTCTTGTTCCTCGGAACAGAGTGCTTATCAATTTGCCCAAATGTCTGTGATTTTCGAATTTTTGGCCAAAAATGGTCTCAAACGAGTTGGTTCGACTCACTGATCAAGAATCCGAGGTCGAAATTGATTCTGTCCGGCAGGTCCGGCCCGCCGGCCGGCCGTAGGCACGATAACTCTCTGACAAAAGCAGTTAGGGGATTGAAATTTGCAAGGTGGGTTTGGAGCGCAAATATCTCGGACGAGTTCGTTAATGAGCGAAATCCATCAAGCGGTTTCGGAGTTATGGCCGTTTTTAGTAAAAACATTTATGAATATTTCCGAAACCGATCACTCGATCTATCTGAAATTTAGTATCAAATTGTAGAATCATGACCTTTATATACGCATGTGGAGTTCTGTATTGATCAGGTTACCGCAAAGTGCCAAAATAATTTTTTGAAAATTAAAAAAAAAATTTCTACAATAAACCTCGAACGGAATAAGCTAGGCAGTTAAAATTTTCAGAGTAGGTTAGGGAGATGAATATCTCGGTTAAGTTCGTTATTGGGCAAAATAGGCCAGATGGTTTCGGAAAAAAAAAATTTTTTTAAGTAACAAATTTCAAATTAAATTTTTATTTAAGATGCAGTTTCACCATAAAAATCCATTGATATAATTTTCAACTCCAACAAGCTAATACTTTCGGAAATATGATTTTTCGAAATTTCAATAATGAATCGTACTTCTATGTTTTCACAGAATGCTATAATTATTCTATCTATGCTTTATTATATGATCTGCGTTCATACTCGTACATGTCATCCTGTTCTATAAGAGAGAGTCAAATTCATTTCAGCTATTTTAATTTGATTTCTTCCATGGTGCAGTTCTCATTCTCAGATTGCTCATTTAATCTTGATAAATAAACTATTATTTGAATTGAATTTCCTTTATGCTGCAGTTCTATCATAAGAATACATTGAGAATACTCTGAGAAATCAATACTTTCGGAGATATAATTTGTCTGTTTGAACAAGAGCGCCAGAAAGCTCCTGTCCACAGGGCTTGAACCAATTTTTTCATTTTCTTTCTATCACATCTTGAAGGCAAATAATTTAGCATTATTGTAATAAGATCTGGGAATATTCGAGGGAATATTAAAATGAATTTCGGTAATCACATCATTTTATTATTTTCTTTTTTGAGTTTTGCAATAAACATGAAAGTGATAACATTACTGAAAGGAGAATGACGCGAACTTTCAAACGTTGTATCACAAGCCCATACTTTCTATTTGAAAAATTGGGGCTTCTAAAGGCGGGTTTATACAGCAAATAAGATAAAATAAGAAACAAATTAAAATAAAATAAGAATTAAGGGTTAAGCGGATCGGTTTATACAGATAATCTAAAACAAAATAAGAAATAAGAATGAACCAATCAAATCGCAGCGTTTTGACAATTTTATGCAAGTTCTATGAATTTCACTCTTTGAGCATGCGCATTGTCATTTTCCAAACAAAATGAAATAAAATAAGAAATAAAGATGAGAGTTGGCCAACTTTAATTCTTATTCTTATTTCTTATTTTATCTTATTTCGTGTATAAACGCTCTTATAGAAATGTACATGTTTAACTTTCTTATTATATTTCTTATTTTATTTTATCTTATCTTATTTGCTGTATAAACCCGCCTTAACTGTCTTTCGAAGGGGGTGTAGAAGGTAGGGTTCGTATTTTTACGAGGAAGAATGACAATTTACAATTTTAATATGATGTGTATCGGGATTTTCCTTAAATATGTACAGTAACCAAGATAATGAATTTATTCCATTTGGCTTTTCCACGCTGTATAAGGATTTCAGATTTCATCTTTACGTATTTTCCAGGTCTGGATATGTCTGAAGACATCGCTGGAGCTACTTTCATGGCTACGGCAAGTTCTAGTCCGGAACTTTTCATAAACTGTGTGGGTACTTTCGTAACTGAAGGAGATTTAGGAGTTGGAACAATAGTGGGATCAGCGGTATTCAATATTCTGGCAGTACCGGCATGCTGTGGACTTTTCGCCAACATGGTAATTAAGTACAAACAAATATCTGAGTATTTTCCACATTTTTGCGCGTATTTTCTGGGGAACATCACGTTATCATTTTGCCCAAATGTCTGTAACTTTCGAATTTTTTGACGAAAATGGTCTCAAACGTCTTGGTTCGACTCCCCAATGAAGAATTCGAGGTCAAATTTGATTCTGTCCGGCCGGCCGTCCAGCCGTTGCCACGATAACTTGAGAACGAAAAGAGCTAGCGACTTGAAATTTTCAGGATGGATGGCGCATCCCAATACGACGGACATGTTCGTTAATGGGAATAATCGGCCTAGTGGTTTCCGAGTAATAATTTTGTTTTCAACCAATATAAATCCGATCGAATTGAAACTTGGTGAGTAGTTGTAGAATATAAACCTAAGCACGTTTGTGAAATTTTGTGCGAATCGTAGGGCTAGAAAATTATCAAAAAATTATTAAAAAACATTTTTGTTGTCACGATAACTTGAGAACGGAAAAAGATAGCGGCTTGAAATTTCCAGGTTAGGATGTGCACCAAAACGCTACATTTCAGTTTGTTTATGAGCATAATCGGCCCAACGGTTTTAGAGTAATAGACATCTGAAATTTGGTTCATTTTTGTTCCTCATTAACTCGAAAAATACTGAACCGATTGAATTCAAACATGGTAATTAGTTGTAGAATGCCAACGCAAAAATTCTTGCAAAATTTTGTGAGGATAGTATTTGTAGAAAATTTTCAAAAAATCATTGAAAATTGAAAAAAAAATTCTATATATCAGTAACTATTCGTTTGAAATTGCTGAAATTTTGCAAGAGCCTTCATAACCTAACTCTACTGCCAAGTTTCAAGTTTCAATACCATCGGTTAAATATTGTTGAAGATTCGAGCATTCTTGTGTGAGTTCAGTAGATGGGTGACCGTTGCCTCGATAAGGACATGCAATTTTCAGGGTAGGTTGCGTATCCGAAAGGGAGAGTTGAGTTCGTTTTTGGGCATAATAGGTCAAATGGTTTCCGAGTTATACCCACCTGGAATATTATTGCCTTGATAACTCAAAAAATAAATATTCGATCGAATTGAAGCTTGGTAACTAGTAGTAGAAAATCAACATAAAGACGTGTTTAAAATTTTGTAAGAACCGTACTTCTAGAAAATTTGAAAAAAATGACGAAAAAAAAATATTAAGAACGCCTTATACGAAGTCGATCGAGCTGAAATTCAGTACTCGATCGTAAAATGGTGGCTCGAAGGTAGGTGCGGAATTTCAACTGATTCTGACTTATATTATATGAAATATAGAATTTTTGAATGAAAAAATTGATAATTTCTCGCATATCACGATTTAAGATTAAAACAAAAATGATCAATTTCGCAATTGGTCCATATTTCAATTAGCCCTCCTTGTACATACAATACTGATCGCAATGATCAGATAAATAACGTTGAGGCACAACACGTACGCAAACAAGATAAGCAGATATTTCCGTGTTTAACGACGTTGAAAATATTAAAATTTCGTTAATAATTTAACTAGTATTTAGAATTTCAAATTGGATTTTTTTTGAGACTCCTAGGGGTCTGTCTTCGATCAGATTTTGTTAGCTCCAAGGTAACATAAATGACCAAATTAGACTCAATGGTTTAGGAATTTCAAGCAAAATAGTTGAAAATTTTTTCTTTCATACGATCCTCACGAAATTTTGCTAAAGTTTTCGGGTCGGTATTTTTCAAATTACTACCCAGTTTAAATCCGATCAGATCAGTATCGGGAAAGCAAAATTTTCTAATTTTTGTTTTTTTTTATTTCTAGTCATTCGATCAATACAAAACTTTGCACATATATGAAGGTCGTAATTATACAGCTTGGAACTTGATATCAATTAGATCAAATGAGTAGTTTCACAAATATTCAGATTTTTCAAATTAACGAACTCAACCGAGATATTCAGGCCCTGCAAATATTAACTCTCTAACTCATTTCTTTCGAGTGTTATCGTGCTTACGGCTGGAAGGACAGCATATGAACCCGGATTATTCATCAGTGAGTCGAACCTAATCGTCCAAAAATTCCAAAACTAAAGTCATTTGGTCAAAATGATAGCACGCTGTCCTTGTTCCACACGCGTGCAAAAATCAGAGTTTATCAAATGGACATGTGAAATGATAGAATACAATTATCTGAAGTTTAACGCAACGAAATCATAATTGAAGAAACTTTATTAAAATAACATGAGTTTCATGGCAATATTTGAGCGAATTGAATAAATCGGATTTTCGAACTGTTTGAAATTTTTCCTACTGCTTAGAAAATTTTTCAACTCCGGTCAACATTAGGACCTTTAGGCCCGTTCCTGAACATCAAAACTTGTTTTCCGAAATTCAAGCTTATCTATTTTTAGGAAGGAGCAAATTGCGTACTTACATATTTACGTTGCTAAATTCAATAGAAATAAAAGCTTTTTAAAATGCCGATCGACAGAGAGAAACTGCTGAAATTGGTACCAGATGGTTTGTTTTATGACTACCCTCTTAGGGATAACGCAAAAGGAAAAGTATTATTTTTTTCCGGCTACAGACATTGTGCCGAATACTATTGAAATTTAAGGCAACAGGAATGTCAACAAGAATACATGGTGTAATTCCATGTTATCCCGTCCCTATTATGTGCGTGCTTCACATTTTATGACAATTTTTTTGGAAATATTCCAACTCCATTGATATTTTTCCAACTGCTTCGAAATTTTTCCAACTATGTTGAAAATTTGTTGAAAAGTTGTAAGAAAAATATTTTAGGGGTTGATTATTTCAACCCCTTCTAAGCATACTTCATGGTTGAAAAAATTCCAAAAAGTGTTGTTTTATTGACGAATAATATTTACTAGTTTCGTATCTTCAGCTTGATATACAGGAAAAACAAAAAAGAAAACCAATTTTTTTTTGTTAATTTTCAGAGAGGTGTAAATTTTCCGGGGAAAGGTTTTTCAAAAAATTTTAAACCAAATGCCCACCTTAATTTTCATCACAGAATCACCCCTTAAAGATTGTCGCACTTATTCAGAAACACTCTGTAAATTCACTTCTAAACGACTTTCTGTTCAAACTGTTGCATTAGTCCAAATAGTTTTCGAAATATAAAAAAAACAATGTAGAAGAATTTGGGAATATCGTGCATTGAAATTAATTACTATTGTATCGAAAATTGTGAACGGAATCTGACCATAGGTTTTGCTCTAATTTGAAAATCAAAATTTATTGTCGACTTTTGCTCCCAATTTTCGACATATTATCTGACAATTCCTGTGATGCTATTTCTCAGCTTCAAAAGATGTACAATATTCCCACATTCTTCTACCCGTTCCTCTACCTGAACTTTTCACCGCTCTCATAGGAATGTACTCCCAAGGTGGTATTCAACGTTGATTGGTAAATCCCCTGGCTGAGATACTTCGCTTAGAGTGACCAAAGGCGTTTCATAAAAACGATCCGCGTGTCTACGGCAAATATCGAGAACTTGGGCCCTCGACGAAATGAGATAAGTGTTGCTCCAAAAAGTATGAGAGGTATGACATTATTTTGTTCTCAGAATTTCGTCTGAAGTATCTGTACACATCATCTGCACCCTTGAAGCTAATCTTAACTCTACTACTTTCAAGTGTGGAAATATAATTCCTACTTTTCTATATGACACAGATCATTGTAAAGATGTCAACATGAGTATATTTGAAACTTATGAAAACTGAAAGTATCTATCTTACTTAAACTACATATTATGTAGTTACAACAACTACCCATATCGTTGGTAACTCATCTTATTGCCACCCTCTGTATATACATAGATAATTTCAGCGAATTCTAAAGATAAGTCCTCGAGATAATGCAGTTTCATTAAAAAACAGATTTTCCGCTTCTGGTCTAACGATTCTCAGGAATGTTCACATGAACCTTGAAATATGTAGTTACTCGTCCACTGCTCACCAATTTGCAACTCGATCGGATCTGAAGTTAAAAATTAATTTGTTGGGTTAAAAGATTAATTCATGAGTAGGTGGTTGATTATTGGCTTCAGGACTGGACAAATAAAACGTTCAATTCCAGGAAGTCGACGTTTCGATCTTGGTTAAGATCTTTCCCAAGACAACTTGGTCAGATCAATTTTCGATTGAAATTACATCCTAAATTATTGTCATTATAAAATAGTTATTAATTTGGTTTTATTTGTCTCAAGAGGCAATTTTTATTTGTCCAGTCCTGAAGCCAATAATCAACCACCTACTCATATATTAATAGGACAATAGAAGTCAAATATGAAATAAATTTATTTTCAGGTTATGGACTTGGATTGGTGGCCTATTACCCGTGACAGTATTATTTACGGAACTGCAGTCGTTCTTCTCATATCTGTATTGCACGATGGAAGAGTTTATGTATATGAAGCACTCACTTTAATTCTATTCTACATAATTTATATATTCAGTAAGTAATCTGTGAATATTCATCTCTGAACATCGCCGTCTATATCTTTTTTTCATATGTAGTGCATTCACCATTTTTAAGTGTAATAAAGCTGCTTACATACTTGACATTGTTGCATTCTGAGAGATAATGCTAGGTAGGTTCCCTATATTCCCTATACTTACTGTGTAAGTAATAAGCTTCTCAAGTGCTCTCTTTTAGGATTGGAATTTTCATGCACTTGCTAATGGTGATTGTTCCATATTTCAATATGATCTCAGCATTGAATTGTATTATGTCATATTCGATTTACAAAATATTCTTCTTTCCAGCTTTTTCTGGATGCTTCTAGGCCACTAAACTGTGGTTCTAACAGAGCATGTCAGACCAAGCCACACTGCTCTCACATGTAGTGCCTCTTGTTCGTGTGTAAATATATCCAGAACAGCTCTCTTGATGGTCTTAACCCGGTCTATTCCAATGAGCACCACTGGATAGTTTTATCCATGATGCATACCTGAAGTCCAGCAGTAGCCTGGCTATAGGTAGCTCCAGGGGTTTTAGCAGTTTTGGAGGCTGATAAGGACAGTGAGGCTCATAAAGTCTCTTTTTTACTACGTTTGGGCCGTTTGCCCTTAGCAGTACTACCCCCCGACCTGTTTCTCTTGGACCTTTGGGCTTTTGTTGTGATGGGTCTTGGACCAATAGGTTCGAAAGACTTTGAGCTGGTTCCAGGTCATTCTTGTTTTTTCGTTTGGTTCATGCGTGTTCCACGAAAATCAAAGGAAACGGAGTTCACATATTTAGGACCAGTCTTTCCTTTAGAACTAGAACACTTATCGAATTACTGTGATTATTCCAACTAATGTTGGCTGGTATGATTGCAGTTATGTATTTCAATGGTAGCATCAGCGCTGTGGCTACAAGGGCGCTCAGAAAGATCAAGAGGAAGAGACGTTACACAGAAGTATTGCGCGAGACTGAACCTCTTCTCGCCAACAATGGAAAGAGCAACAACATATCAAATTGTATCATTGAGACAGATATATCCTTAAAAGACTGCGAAGAATTAGGTGAGTAGATTTTCATCGAAGCGAGATTGGTGACACCATAACAGGAGCGAGTAACCAAGCTGAAGGCACACTTTGGTTGCCCACACCTGTTGTAGTCACCTATTTACAGTTTTTCTTTCCATGGTTTCTTGGTTGCCCTGCCTTGAAGAAGCTAACTAGCAGAAAACACGTGTCGACAGGTACCAGCAGAATGACTATTTTCTGCTTCTTTTGGGGAATTACTCGTTAAATTCTCCCATTTTATTATAATTACTGTCGTTCATTTAAAATGTAATTTTCCACCGCGGAATTCGTTGGTTAACTGAAACTATTACAAGGGCTTCTACATTCAACCTTCATCTATAATTTGCAGTGATATTTCATTAAGTTGGTAATATGATCTTTCCATGGAATTGACATTTTGTTTTAATTCAGAGGAATCAACAAATATTTGGGAATGGCCTGGAGATGAATCTGCTTCTGGAAAGTGCTGGTGGGTTTTCACTTGGCCAATTTCCTTCGTTCTCTATTTGACGACACCGGATTGTAGAAAATATCCTAGGTTATTCGTTTTTACCTTCCTCATGTGCATAATTTGGATAGGAATGACATCATACTTAGTTGCTTGGCTGATAACAGTTGTAGGTGAGTAAACAATTTATTTTGAATATGTTTGCATGGAAGACTATGACTTTGCTTTTCTACCAAGTTCATTTCAATTGATTTATATAAACCCGGAAGATATCAAGCGATTCCGCTAATTTCGTTATTGGATAAACTTACGGAGCAATTTTATTTCTCAATTATTCTTGTAATGAATTTGTTTTTCTTTCCGCAGTCTTATTCCACCAGATCATAGAGATGAGTGCAATCTTTTGCGTCGATCGTTACTGTTTATGATGCTTCTCAGAACTTTCAAGATTCACGAATGATTTCTTGTTATGGTATGATTATACTGACCCTGCTAGGTCTTCCAAGCCCTCAGATGCTCCTCGGAGCTTGTGCGAGGTAGGCTGTCTTTCAACAACGCTCCTATCGGCCGGATAGTTCAACTTCGGTAACTTATCCTCCCTGTAAACCAGGCCACACTGAGTGGCTTGGAAACGCCCATCCAAGACTCCTGGGAATGCCGGAATTCCATAAAGCAACTGACTGGAGGCAATGAGGTAACTCTTCTATGGGTGCCAGGGTACTGATGTGGTATTGAAGGAAATGAGAAGGCCGATAAACTTGCGGAAAGGATCTCCAGGTTAACAGCTGCTGGACCGGAAACCTTCTGTTGGCTTGGCAAAGAACAATACAGGGCAGCACTCCAAGAATGGGAGTTGAATATCAGAATAGCTCTTTGGAGAAATAATAGGTTGCCAAATATCTCCCTTCCGCCTTTTTGTCTTTTGAATTTCGCGGCTATGTACAAAGCGCTACAGAGCTCGTAACTGGCAATACTATACATAATTTGAAAGGTCTTGACATAACCTACAAAACGACGCATGCAGTTTGGATATTGCGTTCAACAGTTATAGACGTGTAAACATGGAGTTCACTAACGCCGAAATTCGCGCTATTTTAAAGTTTTCCTTCGTTAAAGGCAAATCCGCTAGAGAAACGTTCCGTGAGATTAATGGTGTTTTGGGGGATGGTACTCTATCAGTTCGAACCGCGGAGGAATGGTTTCGACGATTCAGAGCTGGTGAAAACGACACCATGGATAAGCCAGCCGGCGGAAGACCTGTGACGACAAATACCGATCAAATCATGGAATACATCGAGTTAGACCGGCATGTGGCATCTCGTGACATCGCCCAGGAGATGGGAGTTAGTCACCAAACCATTTTAAACCATCTGCAGAAGGCTGGATACAAAAAAAGCTTGATGTTTGGGTGCCGCATGATTTGACGCAAAAAAACCTTCTGGACCGAATCAACGCCTGCGATATGCTGCTGAAACGGAACGAACTCGACCCATTCTTGAAGCGGATGGTGAGTGGCGACGAAAAATGGATCACATACGACAATATCAAGCGAAAACAGTCGTGGTCGAAGGCAGGTGAATCGTCCCAAACAGTGGCCAGGAAGGTTTTGCTGTGTGTTTGGTGGGATTGGAAGGGAATCATCCACTATGAGCTGCTCCCATATGGCCAGACGCTTAATTCTACCATCTACTGCGAACAACTGGACCGCTTGAAGCAGGCGATCGACCAGAAGCGTCCAGAATTGGCCAACAGGAAGGGTGTAGTATTCCACCAGGACAACGCCAGACCACACACTTCGTTGATGACTCGTCAGAAGCTACGGGAGCTCGGATGGGAGGTTTTATCGCATCCACCATATAGCCCGGACATAGCTCCAAGTGATTACCACCTGTTCCTGTCCATGGCGAACGCCCTTGGTGGTGTAAAGTTGAACTCAAAAGAGGATTGTGAAAAGTGGCTGTCCGAGTTCTCTGCAAATAAGGAGGGGGGCTTCTACGAGGGAGGTATTATGAAGTTGCCGTCTAGACGGAAACAGATTATCGAACAAAACGGCGCATATTTGAACTAAATCCGATCACTGTAACACTTTTTATAAAGCATTGAATAAAGAGCAAAAAAGCGGAAGAGAGATATTTGACAACCATTACTAGTCAGTAGACAAAATATTGATGGTTTAAAGCACAGATATTGTATGTCCACTTTTTGCCAATGTTAGGGTAAAGTAATATTTTGAACGTAGGAAGACAGATATAGAGTCTGTGCAAATATTGTATGTCTCGAATATATATTCTTTTGTACTTGAACATTACATTCTTCCATCTAACCATAAAGCATGTGTATAAAAAGAGTGTTAGCAGAGGTTAGTGTAACGGAGTACCATACAATTCGACGTATTATACAAGAGCTAAACCTCAGCAAAAAAACATCCCCGTTAGTGTTGTTATTTAAATCATTGAAATTGTTAACAAAATATGCTGAAATATTATATATTGAAGGGGATCTTTTTCATCACTATTGATTCTTCCTTGGATAAGCTGAGAGGCTACCTTGTACCGGTACCGGTACAAGGTAGGAGAAAACGAAAAAATTCCAAATGGAATGTTCCATGGTTTATTAAATAGATTTAAAATTCTACAACCATTCCAAAAAAGACTCAGAAACATTATGAATAGCCCTAAAACCATTCTGGAATCTATATCCCACACAGCACAGACTCATTTCTGAAATATTGCAGGAATATGTTTCGGAAATATTTGAGATATTTCGGTTATATTGCGAAAGATATATGAAATATTTCAGGAATATTGCAGAAACATTCGAATGTCCGCCCCATAACCTAACATAGCAATATTGCAGAAATATTTTTCGATATATTTCTGCAATATTGTAGAATTATTCTGTAATGTTTATGCAATTTTTTATTATATTGGAAAATATATATGAAATATTTCAGGATTGTTATGTAATTATTTTGTAATATTTTTGTTATATTGCAAAATATATATGCAATATTTCAGGATTCTTGCAGAAATATTTCTGTTATTTCATGAGATGTGGTATAGGTTTAACTCACATAAAAAAATAGTAGGCACAATTAATATCTTTATTCGCTCTCTACTGGACATTCAACATTTCTTTTTTTTAACTTTTTCCACTTCCCTGGAGGCTCGCAATTTGGCTTGAGCTAACCATTTCGATATGGGTTCAATAATCAAACATAGATAATCAAATCATTAGATCTGTTCAACTCTACCTTTGTGCGTATATAAAAAGCACGTAAAAATAACGTCTCAATAATCAGACGGATGAGATCACAAGCTACTCTTAATAGGGCTGTGATAAGATGTTGGTATAACCTAAAAATATAAAATTTTGTATCAATGATATCTATAAACTTGTAGCTATTATACCTTAGATAATCAAATCAGCTTATCACTGCATTTATATTATTTAGAGCCAATTAGTCTTTAATAAACATTAAACTCACAACTAACTGAACTAACAAAGTAAAGTAACAACAGACTGCTTCACGATCACGACACGATACAACAACACTGGTAAACAGAAAAAATGGCGGCCTGACTAAAAGAAAAGAGAGGATGCGTAACCGTAAAGCCTCGAACTAGAGAAAGAAAGCACACAAACATATTATATATTGCATGTAATGTTGAATTATTTCTGTCGCGATTTGTAATAAATATGTCTATGCATATATTCATAGGAATATACGCAAAACTATAAATTTAAACTTTGTAGAAAACTGTTATAGTTTGTAACATTTCTGTAATATTTCTGAATATTGCAACTGTAATATTGAAATACAATATTCCAGCAATATTTCTTAATATTGCAACTGTAATATTGAAACACAATATTCCAGGAATATTGCAACTGCAATTGCAATATTGCAATATTGTGGCAATATTTCCTGAATATTGTGTGCTGTGTGGGATATGGGACAATTAATAACTAAATGATCTATGGTCTCCTCTGATTCCCCGCATTCCGAACTTGGGCTCTCATCTGAGTTGTATCAGTTGTATTCTGTGAAGGCTTTGCTACTGTGTCTTTACGCCACCCTTAGACACAACACTGTTAATTTTTGACCCAATAGTGAATGGTGGTCGCTACTGTCTGCCTCCTTAGGAAATTTCTTCTTTAGCCTGGGATTGAACTCGAAACCTTCCGGTCCAAGTTCGATGCTCTACCACTGAGCTGGATAACGCTGCGAATATCTAATTATCGTTATGTTGTATCTGGTTATAGCCTTTTCAACAATAACAAAATGGCTGATTTCTATTAACAATAATAACTATTCTTATTTATAGGAGATACTTTGAATATCCCCGATTCAGTTATGGGCTTGACATTTTTGGCGGCAGGAACCAGTGTTCCGGAAGCTGTTTCAAGCGTGATAGTAACAAATCAAGGTAAGATCATATAGTACATACAAGGTGAGTCATGAGAGACTTCACATACTCCTACCAGATCGACAAAATTTTGGAGTGGCAATGGGTCTATCTCCTGTCATGTATAATATATTCATGGAAAATTTTGAAAAGAAATTTGTGGATACATATTTGCTGAAATAAAAGCTTGGCGGCGATATGTTGACGATATATTTGTAATTAAACGGTTTCTTTCTGGGTTTTCTCTCCCAAACTCTGAAAAATATCTATAAAATAAAAAATATATTATTTTATGATTTGCTTCTGCGTAAAAAACACAAGAGATTTGTCAGAAGCAATCAATCGAACAATGTTGCATAGCAAACAATAACGAAACAACTATATCGTAACGTTTCGGAGTCTATATCAGATTCCTTCGTCAGACACTCAACGAAAATCTTCAGAATTATTTTTTGTTGATAGCTATTCTGAAATTCGAGGATTAAATTTCATAATAATGCGGATGACTATTATTTATAGTTGAAATTTATATTTTCAAAAAGACTGACATGATCGGTCCAGTCTTAGTTCGTATTTTGTTTCAGTTATTGTCTCTTATTTTCAATTTGATCCCCATTTAATTTAATTCGCTGTATAACTTTAAAACGTCGTACGATATTGTGCCTGAAGGCTATAATATGTGGTAGAGGTATTCATAGTTTATCATGACTCGCCCAATATATTAATGTCTAATTTGAAACTATAATTTTGTTATAAAAGGTCATGGTGCAATGGGAATCAGCAGTTCAATTGGTTCGAATACTTTTGATATCCTTCTTTGTCTTGGTATCCCATGGTTCATCAAAACAGCATTCTATCCAACAGTTCCCCATCGTCATTGGATTAAAATAAATTCCTCTGGTATAACCTATAGTGCCGTTTCATTATTATCTACATTGGTTTTATTCTATGGAGGACTGTATTTGAATAAGTTCAGGTAAGCCAATTAGACATTCAGTTCGTATCAATTATTTGCTATACATATATTGAATCAAATTGAAAAAGTTTACGGTTTTAGAACAAATGTCGTTCAGTTTATGCCTATCCAGACGAATTTAATATGGTACAAATGGGCATATTTTAAAGAATAGGAATAGGATTATAAATATATTTACTTATTACTACATTACTATATTCCTGGAAATAATGGGAAGAAATTGTATTTTTTCTGGAGCTTAGTAGCTTTAGGCGAGTTCAGTAACTGGGTGGGTGATGGCTCTAGCTATAAATTTAGACAGCGCACCAAAGCCCCTGTCCACAGAGCTACCCCACTTGTTTCTTAACTGCTTTGGGATCCTATTTTTGTGCCTATGTTCTGGGGAACATTGCGTTATCATTTTGCCAAAATGTCTGGAATTTTTGATTTTTTTGCCGAAAATGGTCTCAAACGATTGGGTTTGACTCCCCGATGAAGAATTCAAGGTCAAATTTGATTCTGTCCGGTCTGCCGGTCGGCCGTTGCCACGATAACTTGAGAACGGAAAGAGCTAGCGACTCGAAATTTTCAGGGTAGGTGGCGCATCCCAATGCAACGGTCAAATTCCTTAATGGCCATAATCGGCCCAATGGTTTCCGAGTAATAATTTTGATTTCTACCAATATTGAATTGAGGTAGTTTTAGAATACAAACCTAAGGACGTTTGTGAAATTTCGTGAAAATCGTATCTTTAGAAAATTAAAAAAAAATTATTATATATGCCAAGATAACCTGAGAACGGAAAGAGATAGCGACTTGAAATTTTTAGGTTAGGTTGCGCATCTGAATTCGACATTTAACTTAGTAATAGGCATCATCGGCAAAACGATTTTGGAGTTATACCCATCTGCAATTTCGTTGTAATGTCCTAAATAACTCGAAAAATACAGAACCGATCCAATTTAAACATGGTTATTAGTTGTAGAATGCCAACGCAAAAATTCCTGCAAAATTTCATGAGGATCGTGTCACTAGGAAATTTTTAAAAAATCATTGAAAAAATTCTATATATCAGAAACTATTCGTCCGACATCTATCAAATTTTGTGAGAGCCTTCTGAACCTAACTCTATCAAGTTCCAAGTTTAAACACGATCGGATCTATATTGTTGGAGATCCGAGCAGCCATGTGTGAGCTCAGTAGCTGAATGTGTGACCGTTGCCTCGATAACTTCCGAACGAAAAGAGATAAGGACTTGCAATTTTCAGGGTTGGTTGCGTATCTGAATGGGAGACTTAAATTCATTTTTGGGCATAATCGGTCCATCGATTTCGGAGTTTTACCCACCTGAAATATAATTTCCTCGATAACCCAAAAAATATAGACTCGATCGAATTGAAGCTTGGTTACTAGTTGTGGAATATCGACATAAAGACGTGTGTAAAATTTTGTGAGAACCGTGCCCCTGGAAAACTAAAAAAAAATTGGTTCAAGCACTGACGTGAAATCAGGAGCTTTTGCGCGTATCTTCTTTTGTCCATTCTCCTGCACACACTTTTGTGTCCAATGCAGGAGAATGCAATGGATGAATGGAGACAGAACATACGCGCAAAAGCTCCTGACTTCGCGTTAGTGGTGTGAACCAATTTTTTGACATTGTAACGTAATTATAGTTGTCAATAAAGATAATTATATCTTCCTCATTTTCAGTAATCTATATTTTAATAGGCAAAGTCTACTTGCCATTCACGATGGGTTGCATGAAACTTTGACTGTCCACATTAGTGTGATTCTATGTCGATTTCCAGTTCATTTTTGATGGAGCCATCGAATTTAATCTATATATCAAAAACAATGCCACTTTTCGTTGTAATTCTATAACTCAAGAACGGGCTCACCAATCCAAACCAAATGTTCAGCTTTTGTGCGGACTATTCAGTAGATGGTTTATGTGAAGTTTCCACAAAATTGATCGAGCGGTTCTTCATTTATCAAAGCAAACTTTATGAAAATGTTACTATAAACGTGATGTTGTTTTGGATGTAAGGAGGAGGGTTTGGAGGGAATTTCGAAGGGGTTTCTCGAGGAAAAGTAGGGAAGTTTCGTAGAGTTTCGCGTTTACGGAGCGAAAAGATGGGCGTAAAAGGAGCAAAATTGTGAAAAGGAATTCGGAGGAACGGTGGCGTTCGGAACGACGGTATTTGCGGGAACGCGAAGCTGAGATTCAAATTTAGTCCGTAACGGAGCCCTTTTTTCGATCCTCTCTTTCGTTTTCCTGGAAGAACGATAGGAAAATGTGACTTTTCGCGAAAATCGATAAAATTCCGACGTTTCACGTACTTCTGTGGCGTATTTTAACGCTGCTTCTTCAAGGTCGACGTTTACGGTCTGAACGAGCGACGAGAAATATGAACGAGTTAGCGATTTCGATCGATCGCTTCACAGGATTGACGATATTCTGAAAATCAAAAGACAGAAATCATCCGAGTACTAAAAATCTTTATCTGGTACATAAACGGACTGGATTCACGTAGGCAACGTGGCCGAGTAAGCTGAGGCGTTGGATTGGGAATTTATAGCCGAGCTTTCCGAGCCTCGCGGGGTGGCGGGATCGGATCTCGGAGCGTCCTAAATAGCTTTCACTTGAATTCTTTTTCATTTTCACCCGATGAAAAACTTAATGGAGCGTTACTCCAGTAAACGTATCTTGGGATTTTATCATTTCGTTAAGTTACGAAATCGATAATGAATATCCGTTCGATCGGACGGATTTTTGCATTGAAATTACTTCAAACATTAAGCAGAAAATTAACGGTCGAAAATGAAAAACCCCTAGCCGTTTGTCATGCTCAAAATCGAAAAACAAAAAATATTGTTTATCCAAATGTTTTGGATTAAGTTCTAAAATAGCTAGCAATTAATAAAATATTTTTTCGTTTGAATAAATTAATTTGATGTTCCAATTACATTTTTTTTTATTTCACTTTATATGTAGCGAAGCACGTTCCGGCCGCTAGTCTATAATAAATGCAGGCTTTATGGAATCAACTGATTTGATTTAATTTAGCATAATCAGTGAAATCGTTCTCAAATAATTTTATATTTTGATGAGCTATACTTCACGTTAACAAAAACTAATATCCATGAAAAATATGTCTGGTTGTATATTTCCTATAATATAATACGAATATAATTTGGATTCCTGCAATTTATGAACTAATATTCGATTCATATTTAGATGAAAATGATCAAATCTTAGAGGTCCTATTCCTCTGCGAAAATTTATCTATAATATTCTATATCCGAGGATTTTATATAAATATAAAATAAAATAAAATTTTGAACTAAACCTCAATTTAAAGCTATTACCCTTGCTTCATGAAACACACATTTTTTTCCAGACTTGATTGGAAGATCGGATTAGGCTGTCTTGCACTCTACGGGGGATTTCTGACCATGGCTTCGCTCATCGAACTCAATGTATTCTTCCCAGTGAATCTTCCCACTTGTGAACGATAGAATATTAGATATTAAGATAGAATAAGAATATTGTTACTGTTCTAGTGATGAAGTTCGTTTAGATTAAGAATAAATCAATTTTAAAATATTATTTACACTTATTGATAACAGATTTTTCAATGTTCTGAAATAGGTTGTCCAAATTAATCAAATGGAATTTAACAACGATCTATTGATCTTCGTTCCAATTGCTGGAATTACTTAAAATTTCACCCAAATTAAATATCAATAAAAAATTATATAAGATTTACACTAATTTATTCAATATTATGACGCGTTTCGTCGACACAGTGACTTCATCAGACTACATCATACTAAAATCTCCCTATACCTAGATGACATGCGATACAGAGTCTTATTTGAAATTAATTACAATAGAGACTTATTTAAAACAAATTACATGATAGACTAATTTAAAATTAATTACATAATCTTACACTGCTAGTTCTTTGTACACATTTACGATAATTTATTCCTAACGCTTTTATAAATTGACTCTTTATTTTTTGAATAGATTGAGTAGCGGATATAAATTTAGATCTAATTGCTCATTAACTAAATTACCCGTTTGTTTTTCTCTTTTTATTTCCACCATTTCCCAATAATTTAGTTACCTTTATTCAAATTGTGTAGAATTTTGATATCCGGATTAAACATTATGTCCTTCTGCTAATAATTGATTGGAATAATTTGAATTAATTTCGTTGTTGTGATGATGTTCCTTTATTCTTATGCCAAAATTTCTACCAGTTTTTACTATATATGATTTATCACAACTCCCGCAATTTAACTGAAAAACACCGGTTGTATCTTCTTTATTCCTTTTTGATTTATTGTTCCATATGAGTTTTGCAAGGTTATTGTTTGACCGGAATGAGATATTCACCTGTTGGTTTTGAAGAAACCTTTTAAGTTGTTGACTCGGTGTACCAAAATATGTCAAGCTATTGAATATTATATTTTTATCCTTAATATCTGGAAATACTGAACTTATTGTTTTTTTAAATTGTTTTTTCTTCAACATTTTTTTGATTAACTCTGTATTATATCCATTGTTCGCCGCTATTTGTTCGATAATTTCTTATTCTGTAAATCCAGTGTTTATCGATTAAATTGTGGGAGTTGTGATGAATCATATATAGGAAAAACTGGTAGAAATTTTGGCATAAGAATGAAGGAACATCATCACAGCTAGAAAAACAACAAAATTAATTCAAATTATTCGAATAATTTATTAGCAGAAGGACATATGTTTAACCCGGATTTCAAAATTCTACACAATTTGAATAAAGGTGCGCAACTCAATTATTGGAAAATGGTGGAAATAAACAGAGGAAAACATACGGGTAATTTATTTAATGAGCAATTTGATCTTAACTTTTCTCCGTTACTCAATCTATTCAAATAAAGAATCAATTTATAAAAGCGTTAGGAATGAGTTATCCTAAATGTGTACAAAGAACTAGCAGTGTAAGAATATGTAATTAATTTTAAATTAGTCTATCATGTAATCTGATTTTAAATAAGACTCTCATATAATTAGTTTAAAATAGGTCTCTGTGTCCATGCGTCTAGGTATAGGGAGATCATTACTTGTTAATAATTTAGTATGATGTAGTCTGATGAAGTCACTGTGTCGACGAAACGCGTTACAATATTAAATAAATTAGTGTAAATCGTATATAATTTGATTTAATTGAGTTCATTGAGTTAATATGGATTTGCATCAAATACAAGCCACAAGCATTAAACATATTATATATCATTACCTACATTCATCTTTATAAAAATCACATTGATAAATTATATACGATTTAACGTATACAGGTTGTGGTATTTAACTTGAAACAGTAAATTATCTCAAAAACCTACTTTAGAAAAGATTTCAAATGAAAGTTGACCTTGACTTCAAGGTTAGTTCAAGGTCAACTTGCTTTTTTTAAATGGAAAGGTATATTTCTTAATGCAGATTCTTACTCTTTCAAAAACAAGTAGTTACCCTTGTTTGAAACTTTTTTCATCGGATATCAAAATAATGAACTAAATTTTCATTTAAAAACACTTGAGAATTGAGAATAATTTTAATAATGACCATGTTTTTATTAATTTCATATAATTTCAGTAAATGTTCAAAATGATGACCTTGGTCTTCGATACATTTATCAATTTTTTTGATAAGTGACTCATTACATCGTAAAAAAGTTTCGGCATCGATGATACTGCAAGCATTTATTATTTTTATTTTTTAGCCGTTAACATGATAACTCTCGAATGAAAGGAGTTATAGGATTGAAATTTGCAAGGAGACTTTGGAGCGTAAATATCTCGGACAAGTTCGTTAATGGGCGAAATCCATCAAGCCGTTTCGGAGTTATGGCCAATTTTAGTAAAAACATTTTTTACGAATATTTCCGAAACCGATCACTCGATCTATCTGAAATTTAGCACTAAACTGTAGAATCATGACCTTCATACGCATCTGAAGTTTTGTATTGACCAGGTTACCGAAAAGTGTCAAAAAAAAATTCAACAATGCACTTATGTTTTTGGTTTCTTCTTTTGACCACACATTGTATTTGAATTATTGTAGACGATAATATAGTATCGGAAAAATCCATATATGTAGGTACTTATTCCTATACTTACATTTTAAAGTGCAGGAAGTTCACGATAAGGCTAAATTCTCTGAGCTCACATGTGGTGTCAGCATATACTTGCCCATTTTTTAACGTCGATTATATTCCGAAAATTTGCTTATTATTTTCACATTTTCGATAGTAGGTAGAGGGTGACAGATAAATCATTTACACACGTGGATAATTAGATGCTTAATAATATGTAAAATGGATAGTGCGTACTTCAGGTATTTATAGTGTGGTATAATATGGCAAATAATTCAAACATAATTGCGGAAATAAGCAATTCTTGTACGCGGGTATGAAAAAACAATTCTTCAACCCCAAACATTCACTAAGGTTGTGTTCTCTCATTTTCGCGGTACTTGTCTTAATTATCTCGAAATAGTTTCTTCTTCTCACTGTTGGGGTTTCATCTATGATATCTGGCACCCTGTTGCTATCGGGTTCATTAACAGTCCTGATTAGGCTCTTTTTTGATCCCTTATTCAATTATAACTATACAGGATGTTTCACGAATGATTGTACAGGCTTTCAGTGCAGATGCAGTACATTTTGGTGAGTCTAAATCAGTGTTCGAAATATGTCCTATCTGTATTCGTTTAAGAGATACCGGATGTCTTATGTATTTTAACAAATATCCTCAATCGGCATAACTCTTGATATATATGTCTGTAATTCTCAAATTTTTGGCTGGAAATGGTTTTAAACGATTTGTTTAGACCATAGACATAAAATAACATGGACTGGTTGTGAGAAAGAGACCATTGAAATCAGCATTGAAAAAAGACAGAATAGTTAAAGGCAAACCACGGTATATGAATATTTTCTTATAATTTGGCGGTTGGCAAAACCACAGAATACAAAACATTGGTTTCCTTTATTCTCTGACCTTTCTTGTTACTGTATTGTTTGGTTTCGTGTATTGTGTATGTGTTTTGGTGATTTGTAGACAGAATATTCAAAGGCAAAACATTTTCATTTAAATCCGACTTTCGTTTCTGAATATTCTGATACTTATAAAAAAAACATCATTATTTTTATACCATTATTTGCCTTTAAGTATTCTATCCTTCATAACATCTCTCTCTCTAATGTATTCCGCAACGAACTGTGTGATAAAGTTACGTGAGGGCCAGTCCATGTTATTCTATGTCTATGGTTTAGACTCACTGATCAAGAATCCATGGTCAAGATCAATTCTGTCCGGCCGTTAACGAGATAACTCTCGAACGGAATGTTCGATTTTTTTACTGAAAATGGTCTCAAACGATTGGATTCGACTCCCTAATGAAGAATTCAAATTTTCTCTCCCCGGCCGCCCGTCCGGCCGTTAAATTTTCTGAGTAGGTTGCGCATCCCAATAGGGCAAACTAGTTCTTTAATGGGCATAATCGGCCCAATGGTTTCCGAGTACTAATATTGTTTTTAACCTCGTTTTTAACCAATACAAACCCGATCAAATTGAAACCTGGTGAGTAGTTGTAGAATACAAACCTAACGACGTTTGTGAAATTTTGTGAGAATCGTATCACTAGAAAATAAAAAAAAAATTATTAATATAGGCATAATCAGCTAAATGGGTTTTGAGTTATACCCATCCGAATTTGGGTTGTTATTTCCTCAATAACTCGAAAAATACAAAACTGAATGCCAACGCGAATATTCTTGCGAAATTTTGTGAGGGTCGTGTCACTAGAAAAATTTTAAAAAAATCATTGAAAATTATTGAAAAAAATTCTATACATCAGAATCTATTCGTCCGACCTCGCAGAACTTTTGCGAGAGCCTTTCGAAACCTAACTCTACTGCCAAGTTCCAACATTGAACACGATCGGATATATATTGTTGGAGATCCGAGCATTGCAATTTTCAGGGTAGGTTGCGCATCCGAATGTGAGAGATAAGTTCGTTTTGGGTCGTAATCAGTATAGCAGTTTCGGAGTTATACCCAGCAGAAATATTATTTCCCCGATAACTCGAAAAATATAAGTAATCATTAAAGGATACTGTGGGAGGTATGCTCATTATTGAAAGTTTTTTTTCTGGGTTTTCTCTCCCAAACTCTGAAAAATATCTATAAAATAAAAATTAATTATTTTGTGATTTGCTTCTGCGTAAGAAACACAAGATATTTGTCAGAAGCAATCAATTGAACAATGTTGCCTAACAAACAACAACGAAACAACATCAACGAAGAAACAACTATATCGTAACGTTTCGGAGTCTATATCAGACTCCTTCGTCAGACGCTTAATGAAAATCTTTAGAATTATTTTGTTGATAGTTATTTTGTGAAATTCAAGAATTGTCACATTGACAGTATTTGAAAATCATATAGCTAGCATAGTTTTACTTCGAATTGAAATTACCAAGTTCCAACTCCTTTTTCAATAAATTTAGCCAAATATGGTCAATACCAATTGAGCAATTTGCAAAATTGCATTCTCTGTTCAATAAAATACAAGTTGACTCCTAAAGTTTCCTCTTAATATAATCAGGTTCTGTCATTAGAATCTTTGCATTACTCCAATCCATCATGTGATCTCCTTGGATTGTACCTACATGTTCTGCTATTTTTGATTTCTGTACCTATGTCTCTTTTTCTCAAGTTATCCTTATGTTCTGACTTTCTTACTTCTAGTGGTAATGATGTTTCTCCTGTGTATGATTTACCACAAATACAAGGAATATTATGTACACAGTTTTTTGATTTTTGTTTTTCATTTATGGGTTTTGTTTTCGTTAATATCGACATAAAGACGTGTGTAAATTTTTTTTACAGCCATAATCCTAGAAAATTTTAAAAAAATTAGCTTTTGCGCGTATGTTGGAGCAATACAGGAGAATGGATAATAGAACATACGGGTTAAAGCTCCTGAATTCACGTCACTGAATTTTCTACTATAACAATATACTTTCGGAAATATGATTTTTCTAAATTTCAATAATACATCGTTCTTATATGTTTTCACAGAATGCGAATTCAATCTGTCTGTATTCTATCTATGTTCACTGTTGATACATGCCATCTTATCCAACTATAAGAGACATATCAAATTTATTCCTTTTCTGGAAAACAAAGTATGATTGAATGCAAAATGACCAATTCTAGGTTATTATAATTACCCCTACCCTATATGCCCTTGGGTAATCCATATGATGATGCAAATATATACTTTGGTAAGTTAATGAAATTCAGAATATCTCCAGTGAAAACCAAACAGGAATATTGGCTAAGTTTCAATTGATATAATATAATTTTCAGAATAGATTTGAGCAATGAATATCCTGGATAAGTTTGATATTTAATTTTAATTTAGTTTCATTCATGCAGTTCTATCATAAGAATACATTGATATAATTCCCAACTCTGAGAAACCAATACTTTCGGAGATATGATTTGTCAAAGTTTGAACACGAGCGCCAAAGCTCCTATCCACAGGGCTTTCCCACTTTTATTCATTAGTGACTCGAACTCAATCGATCAATTTCGACCAAAGTTTCCAAAAATATTAGGGCAAAACGATAGCACACTTTTCCTGGTGGAACAAGCGCGCATAAATCAGCTGTTATCCAATAGACTTACCGTCTATCGTTACGAATTGATAATATTTGCGAATCATTTCAGAATGTGAACAACATTCCATGTTCCTTAGAATTTTCCTGCGATATATCACACATCTGATAATTAAAGAGAATCGACAAACTTGTTTGCTTTATTAATAACAATAGTTATAATTGTAAGGTGAAAAAAGTGGCGGGAGTTAAATAAATGAAATGATTCAAGTGATAATGAAATTATAATCTCCTTATTGAGTTGCTATTTATCACTTCCGTTGGTCCATATCATTCTGAAGAGGATGAATTATCAAAAATAAATCGCAGTTTTCACCAGGTTTTGTTAAAAAGAGTGGTTATATTGGATTTGTGTTTCTCCAAGGTATTTCGTTATTTTAAGCATAATTATTTCTATTTCATGTGATTGTTTCACTTAAGTAATCATTAAAGGATATTTTGGGAGAAATATTAAACACTGAAAAATATCTATAAAATAAAAAATGTATCATTTCGTAAATTGCTTCTGCCTTGCAAATATAAGATATTTGGCAGAAGCAAAAAATAGGACAATGTTGCCTTACAAACAATAACGAAACAACATCAACGATAAAATAACTATTTCATAACTATTGCTTCTGACAAATATCTTATGTTTCTAACGCAGAAGCAATTTAAAAAATAACAATATTTTTATTTTATAGATATTTTCCAGAGTTTGGGAGAGAAAACCCGGAAAGGAGCCATTTAGTAATTGTATTAGATATTCCATATTATAAGTAATCATTAAAGGATACTGTGGGAGGTATATTCATCATTAAATGGTTTCTTTCTGGGTTTTCTCTCCCAAACTCTGAAAAATATCTATAAAATAAAAAATTAATTATTTTGTGATTTGCTTCTGCGTAAGAAACACAAAATATTATACGTACCAAATATCAATTTCTTATTCATTGTAGTTAAAAATATATTTAACAGACATCAACATATTCAAAAATGAAGGAATATCATTCTACTCAATGAAATAATTCAGGTAGTTTAAAAATGGAATGTGAAGAGATATTTGTTCATCTGTTATGTCAAAGAAAGAAGTTGAATAACTGCAGCATAAAGGAAATTAAAGCTTTTGCGCGTATATTCTATTGTCCATTCTCCTGTATTGGATACTCTTAATCGAATTTACTATGGTAAATTCGCAGCATCTGCACGTATGTTCTATTGTCTTAATCGAATTTGCAGTGGTAAATTCGATTAAGAGTGTCCAATACAGGGGAATGGACAATAGAGAATACGCTCAAAAGCTCCTGACTTCACGTCAGCGCTTGAACCAATTTTCTTTTTCGTAATTTTTTAAAAATTTTCAAGGTGTACAGTTCTCACAAAATTTTACACACGTCTTTATGTTGATATTCTACAACTAGTTACCAAGCTTCAATTTGATCGAGTCTAATTTTTTGAGTTATCGAGGAAATATTATTCCAGGTGGGCATAAATCCGAAACCGTTGGGCCGATTATGCCCAAAAACGAACTTAACCCTCCCATTCGGATGCGCAACCTACCTTGAAAATTGCGAGTCCCTATCTCCCTATCTCATTACTTTCAAGAGTTATCGAGGCAACAGTCACCCATCCAGCTACTGAACTCACCGAGGTTGCTCGTATCTGCAACAATATAGATCCGATCGTGTTCAAACTTGGAACTTGGCAGTACAATATGGTTCTGAAGGCTCTCACATGTCAGACGAATAGTTTCTTAAATATAGAATTTTTTTCTATTTTTTTTAAATTTTCTTGTGATACGATGACCACGAAATTTCGCAAGAATTTTCCAGTTGACATTCTACAACTAATGACCATGTTTGAATTGGATGGGTTTTGTATTTTTCGAGTTATTCAGGAAATAACTACCAAATTTCAGATGGGTATAACTCCAAAACTGTTTGGCTGATTATGCCTATAAACAAACTCAAATGTCGCATTCAGATGAAAAACCTTACCTGAAAATTTCAATTCACTATCTCTTTCCGTTCACAAGTTATCGTGGCAACAGCCGGACGGACAGAATCAAATTTGACCTCGAATTCTTTACCAGGGAGTTGAATCCAATCGTTTGAGCCCATTTTCGGGAAAAAATTCGAAAATTACAGACATTTGGGCAACTCGATGTTCCCCAGAACGAAAAAAGTATCATTTAAACTAGCGAGTAATTATTCAAACTTTGACAAATCATATATCTGAAAGTATTGATTTCTCAGAGTTAGGAATGATATCAATGGATTCTTATAATAGAACTGATTCATAAAAGAAACTAAAGTAAAATTAAATAACGAACTTATCCGAGATATTCATTCCTCAAATCTAATCTGAAAATTATATTATCAATTGAAAGTTAGCCAATATTCGAGTTTGTTTTCTCTGGAGATATTTTGAACCCAATTTGATCAACTTACCAAAGTATAGATTTCCATCAACATATGAATTATCCAAGGGCATATATAGGGTAGAGGTATATCACCCAAAAATTATAATGACCTATAATTGGTCATTTTGCATTCAATCATACTTTGTTTTCTAGAACAGGAATAGATTTGACATGCCTCTTATAGTTATATAAGATGGCATGTATGAACATTGAACAGTGAACATAGATAGAACACAGACAGATAGAATTCGCATTCTGTGAAAAAATAGAAGTACGATGTGTTATTGAAATTTTGAAAAATCATATTTCCGAAAGTCTTAGTTTGTTATAGTTGAAAATGATACCAATACATTCTTATGATGAATCTGCATCTTAAAAAAAAATTAATTCAAAATTTGTAATGAAAAAAAAGTTTTTTTTTCGCTACTTCGAAACGAACAGGCCGATTTTTCCCAATAATGTACTTAGGCGAGATATTTATCTCCCAAACCTACCCTGAAAATTTCAAATGCCTAGTTCTTTCCGTTCGAGAGTTATCGTATTAACGGCCGGACAGAATCAATCTTGACCACGGATTCGAAAATTTCAGTCATTTGGGCAAATTGATAAGCACTCTGTTCCGAGGAACCAGCGCCAAAAACGGGGTCAAATCCAGTTCTCTCGGTTTCGCAGTTATGGCCAAAAACCAGGAAGGAGAGAAACACTCATCGTATCGAGCGGAGATTAGTGAGGATATTTTATTAGTCTGTCGTTTTGTGAGAAACAACGTTTGTTGAAAAATCGGACAAAATGCCATACTTACATGTGAGTGTCCTCACAGATATCTAGAAAAGTCTAAATGAGCTGGTCGTCAGTGGCGAGAATTCTTAATATACAGAAATTTCAACCTTACAAAATGACAATCCTTCAGAATTCACGACAAAAACTACGCCACATCTATACAATATCTATGTATTTGTGACGTTGGGAATTCCAAGATATCATTACGTTCATTTGCGAAAGCTACCAAACACAATAATATAAAAGAAATGATAAAAATGCTGTCGAAATCAATATATCAGTGTCCTTCATAATAATATCATAGTTCAGTATTTACGGATTATTTGCAGAGATTCAATTTTTATTATTTTCTCATATCATTCGTACTTCACATTCCGTTTCAATTAATTTCTTTTTTGAAACATGCTGATTTGTCATCAGTGAATCTGATAAGAAATGGAAATCGATTTCGTGTCTGGAAGTCCACTGGAAGTTCAAGAGGCTGATATCAGTATGAAACATGGGAAATTGATATAATTTTGTCCGAACCAAAATCTATAAATGTACAGTCTCTTTTAGTTTGACTCGAGTCTTACACAAAATATTTTTTTCTGGGGCTAAATTTAATTTCATATATTTTGGCTGGATAAAATGACATGGTTATACTCATAGCTTCACCTGCATGATTATCATCAATGTTGCACGTTGAAGAGTAGGTATCTCAAGTTGTTGAAATATGAAGCGGAATTTGGTATATTATTTATCAATATTCCACCTCAAAATTTACGTGAAAAATTGAAATAACCATGTTTTTCGTTTTTTATTTTATCTTTTACAAAACATTTTTTTTCACGAATTTTGGTGCAAACTTACCTTTATATCTCCGAAACACACTGTAATTTTTTTGATTTATAATATAATTTTTTCGATTTATTTTGATTTAATATCTAAAAAGCTACTATTATTTTTTTTGGTTTCAAAAATGATCGACCCTGGTCTAAATATCAGTAGACTGCAGTTAACTTAGATTTTATCGATGTCAAAAATCCTTTACGTAATTCATTTAATTTATATTTTGCTTCAGGGTATGTGTTTCAATAATTTTCTATTTATTTCGTTGCATCACCCCTATGTTTTGCATTTCATTTTGTGCGCATCCGCTGGTGTCATATATAAAGAATAACAATTTGATAGACCCTTTAAGATTAGAAAAACATTTCGTTGAAGTCATATCTCAATAAGGGACACGCTGTATAATATTCTCTTACATCAAAGAGAGCGCAATTTTGAAATTCTAATCGACCTGTCCGAGCATATTCACAACAAAAAACTGTCTTTGATTTACTGAATTTACAGACTTTTGGACGAATTGATTGGCACTATGTTCATAGAACACCGCGCCAAAATTTGTGATTTGCATCCTATTTGATATCCTAGCTGTTTCAGGAAGATATGATCAGATACTTGTTTGTTTCTATTGATTGTTTCAAGATCGTTCCGACTATCTTGAAATCTTGACTTTCTAGGAATTGAATAGGGAATTTTGCTATTGTATTGATTTTCACATACTTAGTTCAGTTTTCGCAGGTTATATATCATTCTGACAGTGGTATTAGTGGTTCCTTTTAACAAATTTGTAAATAATGATATCATATGCAATAATATTATTCTGAATAGTTAGCATTGTGTAGTACTTTTCCGAAATCTCAGAGGAAAGTGGGGAGGTACGTAGGTAATGTGAATGAAGTTGGTACAGTGATTAGCATGAGGATGGTTAGAATTTTTTCAGTCAATATAAGGATAATCAAAAAGATCAGACAGCTTTAATGTCTGAGGTATGAATGATTCAAAATCACGTAATCTGCACATGTATTCCAAGAATAATATGATGCTATAAAATAGACGACTTTCGTGAAACATCAAGGATAGTGATGACAGTCCAGATTATTATATTTTGAAAGAGAGGAACATGCGCTTTGGGACGCTCTCGTTCACTGTAGACTAAATATGAATCATTGAATGGTTTCTTTCTGGGTTTTCTCTCCCAAACTGTGAAAAAATATCTGTAAAATGAAAATTAATTATTTTGTGATTTGCTTCTGCGTAAGAAACACAAGATATTTGTCAGAAGCAATCAATTGAACAATGTTGCCTAACAAATAACAACGAAACAACATCGCAACCAAGAAACAACTATATCGTAACGTTTCGGAGACTCCTTCTTTAGACGCTTAACGAAAAAATCTTCAGAACTATTTTGTTGATTGTTATTCTGAGATTCGAGAATTGTCACATTGACAGTATTTGAAAATCATAGCTAACATAGTTTTACTTTGTATAGAAATTTATTGTAGGAACCTACAATAAAATTCACTTTAGAAATAGAGAAAAATAATCAGCTTTCTTTTCTAGATGTTTCGATAATTAAGTATCCGAACCATTTCGAAATGAGTGTCTTCAGGAAGCAGACACATACAAAAAGAAATTTAAATTTCTATTCAAACCATCAAATTAGTGTAAAAAGAGGTGTTATCAAAACACGTTACGATAGAGCTAACCTTATTTGTTCTACTCTTGAAATTCGAAATAAGGAAATTGATTTCATAAAAAAATTTCTTGAAGATAATGGATATCCTAGACAATTCATAAATACATCAATCATAAATTTAGATAGAAGAGCAAATAATCAAGTACAACAGAATAATCAACAAGAACAGCAACCCAATATGCTGAATGTGATCCCTTATGTTCATGGCCTTTCTGAAAAAATCAGAAGAACCAGTTCTAAGTTCAATATAAGAACCGTCTTCAAAACACAAAATGATCTCAGGTCTTTATTAACGAAGACAAAACCCATTAATGAAAAACAAAAAACTGTGTATATAATATTCCTTGTATTTGTGGTAAATCATACACAGGAGGAAAATCAAGACCACTAGAAGTAAGAAAGTCAGAGCATAAGAATAACTAGAGAAATACAGAAATCAAAAATAGCAGAACATGTATGTACAATCCAAGGAGATCACATGATGGATTGGAGTAATACAAGGATTCTGATGACAGAAACTGATTATATTAAAATGAAACTTAAGGAATCAACTTGTATTTTATTGAACAGAGAATGCAATTTTGCAAATTGCTCAATTGGTATTGACCATATTCGGCTGAATTTATTGAAAAAGGAGGTGGAACTTGGAAATTTCTATACAAAGTAAAACTATGTTAGCTATGATTTTCAAATACTGTCGATGTGACAATTCTCGAATTTCAGAATAACTATCAACAAAATAATTCTAAAGATTTTCATTAAGCGTCTGACGAAGGAGTCTCATATAGACTCCGAAACGTTACGATATGGTTGTTTCTTCGTTGATGTTGTTCCGTTGTTGTTTGTTAGGCAACATTGTTCAATTGATTGCTTCTGACAAATATCTTGTGTTTCTTCCACAGAAGCAAATCACCAAATAATTAATTTTTTATTTTATAGATATTTTTCAGATTTTGGGAGAGAAAACCCAGAAAGAAACCATTCAATGATGAATATACCTCCCACAGTATCCTTTAATGTTTACTAAATATGAACACTATAAAACTACAAAAATAACTACACTCTTGTCCACTACAAATTTTGTCGTCTGACATTATGTTTCGGGAACGATGTTTCCATCTTCAGAGAATTGGTTTGTTGTTTTTGGATTAATAATTTTTGGCACTCTTTTTGAATTTAAATTCTTGTTAGATGTTTGAATTTGACTTATTTTATGTAGAAGTTTTATCAAAAGAATCCATTGATAGCATTCCCAACTCTGAAAAACCAATACTTTCGGAGATATGATTTGTCCAACTTTGAACAATAGCGCCAAAGCTCCTGTCCACAGGGCTTTCCCACTAATTATTTCTTTCAAGAGGGTTATGTTACTAAAGAGATTTCAATCTTTTTATTTGTTAATAATATACTGAACTAGTTGATGACTACCCGTTTCCTTCGGCAATTTAGAAAATAATTTTTCTTTCTTTCTTGAAGTTTACATTGCTTAGAGGAATTTTAAACAACCGGTTGACGAGGAAATGGAATCTTAAAATGTCAAAACTGATTGAATTTGAGGTATCTTTAGATAATTCCAAATCTGATAATGGCAAGTAACCGTCCTTTTTCATTTCGAAAGTGAACTTAATAGATGAGAGGTTACTGTTTAAGATACTGGTAAATTCTTTAATATCATAATTTTCATCCACAATTGCAAAGATATCATCGACGTATCTAGCCCAAAATTTTGGAAAATAATTGTGTTCTTTTTGGTGCTCTTGTTCCTCGGAACAGAGTGCTTATCAAATTGCCCAAATGTCTGTAATTTTCGAATTTTTGGCTGCAAATGGTCTTAAACGATTTGGTTCGACCCACTGATCAAGAATCTGTGGTGGGACTCGATTCTGTCCAGCCGGCCGTCCGTACGGCCGTTAACACGATAACTCTCGAATGAAAGGAGTTATAGGATTGAAATTTGCAGAATATGTTTAGAGCGTAAATATCTCAGACGAGTTCGTTAACGGGCATAATCCATCAAGCGGTTTCGGAGTTATGGCCGTTTTTAGTGAAAACATTTTTTATGTATATTTCCGAAATCGATCTCTCGATCTATCTGAAATTTAGCGTCGAATTGTAGAATAATGACCTTCATATGCATGCAAAGATTTGTATTGATCGGGTTTCCGTAAAGTGACAAAAAAAATTTTAAATTTTTTTTACAATACCTCTCGAACAGAATGAGCTAGGCTGTTGACATTTTCAGAGTAGGTTTGGGAGATAAATATATTGGTTAAGTTCATTAGTGGGCAAAATCAGCCTGATGGTTTCAGAGTAAGGAAAACATTTTTTTTTCACATTACAAATTCCAAAAAAAATTATACTTGTAGAGGCTATGTTATCTAATTAAATTTCAGGAACCCTTGCACATACCAATAACAACTTTATACGGATTGAAAGATTAGACTTCAAAGCATCATAGCCAGCTATATTGAATAAACATCTCCAACATATGAAGTGTCCACAAAAAGACATGACGAATTTAAAATCGATTTATCTTCATTTTTTCAAATGCAATGCATATAATTTTTTTTCATCATTGTAATCATTCACTTTTTGTGATTACAATGATGAAAAAAATTAAATGCATTTCATTTGAAAAAATGAAGATTAATCGATTTGAAATTCGTCATGCTGATAGTCTATTTGTGGACACTTCATATGCTGGAGATGCGTTATTATAGCTGGCTATGGTACTTTGAAGTCTTGTCTTTTGATCCATATGAAGCTGTTATTGGTATAAGCAAGAGTTCGTGAAATATAATTGGATAACATAGCTCCTACAAGTATCATTTTTTTGTCGAAATGACAAATATTTCGAAAACTGTTGAACAAAAATATGTGAAAGGCATAAAAAAGCATGCAGGAAGTTCCAGAGAATTGAAAAACACTACTGAATATAGTGTATGCCATTTGAAAAATCAAAGTCACCCTCTATTCCTCTTTTGTGGGACACCCGATATATTCGAAAATATTTTTAGGTTGTGCTATACTTGGAGTAATTCAAGTTTGCATCAAAAAAGTTTGGCTAAACTTTGACCGTTACGCTTATATCGTCCGCTGCGACACTAGAGAGACAGCCTGTATATTAAATGTGTATTATTATTATTCAACTCCATTAATATCTCTAAAAATAGCTGAAATATATTATACCATCAATTCCAATAATATACTCGCAATAAATAATTAGTAATAATAAAAAACGTTTGTGTACCGCATTTATAATAATTAGTGGTAAAAGAGAATATATGATGGGTTCTGTACTAATTAAGTTTAAATGTAGATGACTTATAGAAAAGATTGGTTTTTCTCCGATGCAGATATCATTGTCATTCCAATACTAAACCAAATATTCATGAAAATGAACCACAAATTATCCATAGAAAAAGGATTGATCCATAGATTTACTATAAATGTGGGTTTAGCATTCGTTCGAGTCGGTTCTAATGAAGTGAATTTTCATAAAAAACGTTGATGAATTTGTCGTCTTTAGTGAATATCGTAATGACCATATATGTTGATATGCTCTTTAAAACCCATCAATTTTTCTGCTATGCATAGATATACAGGGTGTTAGTGAATAAGTGCAACAAATTTGAAGGGGTGATTCTGTGATGAAAATTAAGGTGGGTAGTTGGTATAACATTTTTTGAAAAACCTCCCCCCGGTAAAGTTAAACCCTCCGAAGATAAACAAAAAAAATTGGTTCAAGCACTGACGTGAAGTCAGAAGCTTTTGCGCGTATGTTCTATTGTCCGTACTTCTGTATTGGACACCCTTAATCGAATTTACCATGGTAAATTATGTTGTCCATTCTCCTGTATTGGACACTCTCAATTCGAATTTACCATGGTAAATTCGGCCGGCCGGACGGCCGGCCGGACAGAATCAAATTTGACCTTGAATTCTTCTTTGGGGAGTCGAACTAAATCTTTTGAGACCATTTTCGTCAAAAAATTCGAAAGTTACAGACATTTGGGCAAAATTATAACACGATGTTCCCCAGAACATACGCGCAAAAATTGTTTCCCTTTTTTATTTTCACTGTATTTTTAAAGTCTTCAAGAAAGGTAATAGAATGAGCGATGAAGAAAATAAAGCAAAACTGAAGTATAATATAAAATATACAAACTATAAACAAATAAATTAGGTAAGGGAAATTCCACCACGGTGCCTTTTGGAAATGAATTGAATTTTCTTCTCGTAAATGCTTGAGATTTAGAAAAAACTTCTAGAGATGAAAAAGTTAGTTAACGATTTGGGCTTTTCAGCCATGTGTTTTTGAAAGGAAAATTTTTAACCAAAAAAAAGTTGTAAGAAAATATATCTTAGGGGTTGACTGTTTCAACCCCTTCTAAGCATACTACCGGGTTGAAAAAATTCCAAAATCCAATATTGATACATAATATTTACGAAGTTTCGGGTCTTTAGCTTAATATACAGATAAAATAAAAAAGAGAAACAATTTTAATTGTTAATCTTCGAAGAGGTGTAAATTTTTCCGGAAGGAAGTTTTTCAAAAAATGTTATACCAAATACCAACCTTTATTTTAATCACAGAATCACCCCTCAAAATTTTTTGCACTTATTCACTAATATTATACCCTGTATATTAATGAAACCGAATCTGAGTATAGCGAAATCATAATATCAAACTCGAGCGAAATTGAATAAAAATTTAAAAAGCTGAGGATTGTTTTCCGACGTGAAAAACTCGAGAAAAATTAAAGTGACAGATTTTGTTTACTGCATCTTTTTACCTGAGCCAAATTTGGAAAAACTTTGAATGAAAAAAAGTTTAATTTGATCAGAGGAATCTATGGTTAAAACTTATGCGCACTTAGGGATTCACCCTATATACAGAGTGAGACTTTTTTAATATAATATATTTTATGTAGGGTGGACCACGGTCAATGTTACCCTGATTTTTTTACGGAGAACGAGACGTACGATTTTATTGAAAATTTGTTTCCTTGGCTAGGAACCACCGCTCCATCGATCTTGAATATTTTCAGCACTACGGTGTTGCCACTTATATCAAAAAGTGCAAACAATTTTGATATTTCAAATGGAACACCCTGTATACTATATTACTTTTTCGATTCGCCATAGCCTCCTGATTATTTTTGCATAACTTTATCATCCCTATCTCTAGCAGTTTTCGAGTAATTGATTCATTTACTTCTTTTTTTTTGCAAGGTATATTTTTAATTAAACATTCATTACTTCGGTACTTGGAATCCTAGAGAGCTGAAATTTCGGATATACATAGATTGCCAATATCCCGTTTATCATTTACGTTAAATGAAATACGTCTCTAATTATGCAGGGTTGCTCAAATTCCGAGGTTTTTCCGAGAGATTATAAAACGATAAAAAGTGCGTGTTTTCAAATGAAATGACCTGTATATCATAAATATGTATTGGAGGAGGCCTAAACAAAACATTCTGCATGATCTTGCTGCAATTTGATCGTATTGACCGTGAAGAATGAACAATTTCATCGAAACTTCATTTGTATAATTATTGCCTTCCATTTGAATGATCTTTCAATCAAATTTCCGTTAATAAATTCAACAATACTTTACAATCAATGCTAATTATTAGATTATCATAATTAGCGTGTTCTATGACATTTTATGGTAGCTCAATATTCCAATTGGCAACATGAAAACCTGGTTTTGATTCGAAAACCTTACAATTTATAGGTATAGAAACATGTTATATCGTTTGAAAAGAAATTTAATTCTTTTTCAATACATCTTATAATATACAGGTCATTCCATTTGAAGAAACGCACCTTCATAATTAGGGACGTACGTCATTATACGTAAATGATACACGGGATATTGCTAATCCATATTCAAAATCGGGCGTTCCGAAAATTGTAGTATTTATTATTTTATGAATTGTGCCGGGCAGACAAAAACCAGCTCCTCCAGTGCTACCAATCGATCTATTGTGGCACACCTATAGTATATAATCTATACTCCACCATCAAGCTCAAGTCTCTTGATGAGAGATATGAGTCTGGTGGGTGAGAACTTGTCCAGTTCCCTCAGTCTCAGTTTGTGGACTCCTAGTTCCTCAAATCTGATCCTGTCCCCTGCGGGGCTGTCACACATGATGTGTTCGATAGACTCGTCGTCCTCCAGGCATAGTATGCACTCGGAGACCTCAGTCAACTCCAGCGTATAGAGTTATTTTCTGAGGCCACAGTGGCCCGTGTATACAGGATTCTCAGGTCTACCCTAGAGAATTTGAGCCATTGTCTGGCTCTTTCAGCTGATGGGCCAGTAATTTTTGTGCGAGCATATCTGTGTCCAGGTATGCTGCTCCAGATTTCTTGGACCTTTTGGTCCTTACAACTGTTTTTTTCCTTCGCCACTGCCCTGAGAGAGATACCACAGGCTGGTTTAGGTCCAATGAGCCCCATGGAAGCCCTCGTGCCGCCAATGAGTCCGACATATCATTACCCTTTATACCAGAGTGGCCCGGGACCCACAACAGCTGCAGCCAGCAGCGCTCTCCAGGCTCAGCAAGTGTGATACAGCAATCCTGCACAAGCAGGGATTTGAAGTTGTGTGAAGTCAAGGCCTTCAAGTCAGCTTGGCTATCCGATAGGAACTTGATTGATCCGTGAGCCAAACCCTTATCAAGTATGAGCTTCGCACAGTGATCAACCCAGGCTGATGGATTTACCCTTATCAATTCTGCAACCGCTGAATCCCGCTCCCACCCCAGCCATCGGTGAACAAGCAGAGACCCCCCAGCTGTGGGGTCTCAGAGGCGGTCCAGTCGTCTCTGCTGGAAAAGACGACTCGGTAGGGCCACTTTCTGTAGGTTCTGTTTTTAGATACGTCCGATTGCAGCCTGCAGAGAAACAGACACATAGCCGATCGCATATGGCTCCTTGTGAGCCATATGCAGAAATCTGTATGTCGCCATCCTAGGCATACTCCTGATCACCAGGTGAACGGGGGCGAGGTCCAGTAGGCGTTCCATGTCTGCAGTGGGGGGTAGAGTGAGAAGCCTCCGATTTGTGGTCTCACCACCATCACGTACAACCAGTGGAGCTGTTTCGGAGCCAGTCCCCACCTCTTTCCACAAGTCCGCTGACGAGCCTAGAGAAAGTGCCTAGGCTTGTGGATCACCCTTTCGAGGATCAGCTTTCCATCCAGAATAACACCCAGATATTTAGCCTATTTTGCAAAGGGGATGTTAATTCCATTCATAATGAGGGAATCCATATTAAGCTTCCTTTTCCTAGTCAATGGCACAATCAAGGACTTACGATGGTTCACGTTTAACTGTTCCCCCTCACACCAGCCTTATATTGCTGTCAGTGGCTCTGATAGGCTCTGAACAAGGACTGAGTCATCCCGGCCCATGGTCATAATGAATATGTCGTCGTCGTACGCTTGGACATATATATTCAGCGTGCCTAATATGGCCAGTAAATCGTCCACCAGGAAAGACCACAGCAGAGTGGAGAGCACTACCTGTACACAGCCTCTCCTGGCCACGAATCTCACTACGTCCCCACACAGGGACGTGGAGATGAGTCTGTTAGTCAACATGGATCTTATCCATTCCACAATGAGGTCTGATACTCCCTTGGTCCACGTCGCTTCACAGAGCGAGTTCGTGAGCGGTGAATTAAAAGCACCCTCGATGTCCAGGAAGGCCACTAGAGCAGTCTCCTTGTGGTCCAGAGATTGCT
Source organism: Halyzia sedecimguttata (assembly GCA_937662695.2). Lineage (NCBI taxonomy): Eukaryota > Metazoa > Arthropoda > Insecta > Coleoptera > Coccinellidae > Halyzia > Halyzia sedecimguttata. The sequence goes on along the minus strand of OW569413.2, from coordinate 96,782,196 downwards.
TCAGCCTTCCCAACAGGTTATTTAGGGCCAGGTCAGTTGATTTACCACTCTAGAAGGTGTACTGGTACTCACTCAGAGGATTCAGTGATAGTACACTGCCCCTGAAGTATTAATCTTCTCAAGGGTTTTCAGAACGAAAGACGAGAGGCTTATCGGTCTGTATGAGTTAGGTTGTGAGCAAACTTTGCCCACTTTAGGGATGTTAACAAACCTAACCATACGCCAGCTTGTCGGGACAAAGTTCCAGGCAACACTGGCTCTAAAGAGTCTGATCAAGTATTGATCAATATTGTAGTACTGCTTACCCTTAATGGGGATGAAAGTTTTCAAGTTGATTTTCATGCTAAACGATGCACAAATGAAAATATTCGAGTATAATACTGAATTTATTGCGGGATATATTCCAGACTTCTATGCATAACGACTAACGTGACGCCTTTCGTTGAATAGTTGAACAAGCCATACTTTTAGTAACGTAATCAACAGTCCAATAATTGTTGTTGACTCTTCTTGTTTCAGACTCTTGTGGTACAGACTCGCGAAATCCAACGGAACTAACTTTAAATTTCAGAATCTCCTGGCCTTTTCAGTCGCCACTGATTATAGGATTTCCTTCATTTAAGGAAACAATGACATATATTAATATTATAATAAGATCTTGTTGATAATAAATACGCAGCGATATAGGTCAAGTTCCTTCAATAGTATTGTTCCGTTCAAATCAAATATGAATCTATTTAATCGATATCATACTTATCTGCTGAACATTCATTCAATATTTATGTTTTTTCTTTCTTTATTTGATTAGAAAATGTCATGAAAAATGTTTAGAATATACTTATCCGTCGACCTCGCAATAATGACAATTCAATGAAAAATTATATACGATTTACACTAATTTATTTAATATTGTGACGCTTTTCGTCGACACAGCGACTTCATCATACTATCTCATACTAAATTCTTAACAAGTAATGATTTCCTTATACCTAGATGACATCGACACAGAGTCTTATTTAAAACTGATAACATAATCTTACACTGTTAGTTCTTTGCACCTATTTAAAATACTTCATTCCTAACGCTTTAATAAATTGATTTTCTATTTGAATAGATTGAGTAATGGAGAAAAAAATTAGATCGAATTGTTCATCAACTAAATTACCCGTATGTTTTTGTCCATTTATTTCCCAATAATTGAGTTGCACACCTTTAATCAAATTGTGTAGAGTTTTGAAATCCGGGTTAAACTTATGTCGCTATTTGTTCAACTATTTCTAATTCTGCACAATAATTTTCTTCGTTTTCTTCATTCTTATACCTTTATCCGAAGAAAATTATTGTACAGAATTAGAAATTATCGAACAAATAGCAGCGAACTTTGTATTTAATACAGATTTAATCAGAAAAATGTTGAAGAAAAAACAATTCAGAAAAACAATTAGTTTAGTATTTCCAGAAATTAAGGATAAGAATATTCGATAGCTTAACATATTTTGGTACACCGAGTCATCAACTTAAAAGGTTTCTTCAGAACCAACAGGTGAATATCTCATTCCGGACAAACAATAACATCGCAAAACTCATAAAGAACAATAGATCAAAAAGGAATAAAGAAGATAAATCCGGTGTTTATCACTTAAATTGCGGGAGTTGTGATAAATCATATATATTGGAAAAACTGGTAGAAATTTTGGCATAAGAAAGGAACATCACAGCTGCAAAAACTACAAAATAAATTTAAATTATTCGAATCATTTTTCATTAGCAGAGGACATAAGTTTAACCCGGATTTAAAAATTCTACACAATTTGAATTAAGGTGCGCAACTCAATTATTGGGAAATGGTGGAAATAAATAGAGAAAAACATACGGGAAATTTAGTTAATGAACAATTAGATCAAAATTTTTCTCCTATACTCAATCTATTCAAATATAGAATCAATTTATAAAATCGTTAGGAATGAATTATTGTAAATGTGTACAAAGAACTAGCAGTGTAAGATTATGTAATTACTTTTAAATAAATCTATCATGTAATTTGTTTTTTATAAGTCTCTGTTGTGATTAGTTTCAAATAAGACTCTGTATCCATGTCATCTAGGTATAGGGAGATCATTACTTGTTAAGAATTTAGTATGATGTAGTCTGATGAAGTCGCTGTGTCGACGTCACAATATTAAATAAATTAGTGTAAATCGTATATAATTTCGCATTGAGCTAATATGTATTTGCATCATCTAAAAGCCTCAAGCATTAAATTCAAGTTGATTAAATAACTAATAATTAATAATAACTAATAAATAACTAATAATTATAATTAGTTATAACATAACATAGAACTAAACTGACAAGTCGCACAAGCTCTTAGGAGCTTCTGAGGGAGGAGTCTTCTCGTGGAAGACCTTGGAGGATCAGTGTGATAATATCTTAATTATTGATAGAATTCCAGAACATAAAAGATGATTTGCTCCCCATTTATTTTTATCCAAAAATAAATTTATCTATAAGCGAGTTCTCTAGCGAATGGCATACAACAAGGGGTAGCACAATAATTATCATCAATGCTGAAGAAAGGTTAAGATTTTCCTTGATATTGATTCCAGTTTTTTTCCAGATTATTGCATCGCAGAATCAATATTTCAGAAGATGCCATGGAAATCCTTCAGACAAATTCAGGGCTTTTTCCCAGCTATAATTTGAGGAATACATAGAGTACTGCATTATTAATTGGGAATATTTGATTCAGTTGGAAGGAAGAATCGCAAAATTACAATATCGATTGATACGGCAGAGAATATGGACATTAATGTATTATCCTTGATGATAGCACTGTTCGTATCATATTTACCGAGAGCATATTTCGAGAATAACGTACATCAAGGTGAGTGAATAGTTGTTTAATAGTATATTCTAAAACAAGTTGCAGAATGGGCTCGTATTAAAACACGAATGCGAAATTCGAAAACGAGCGACGAAGGAGCGAGTATTCGAACGCATGAGTGTTGGAATTGCCTTCTGCAACGAGTATTAGACGATATTTTCTCTATTTCAGGCAAGTTTTGTAAGATACTGTTGAAATTTAATGAAAAATTCGGATTATACATCCTAGTGACTTTTGTATTGTATCTTGGTAGTTGGTGTGACTGTTACGAAAGTTGACAGATTACGGAATTTGAATTTGAAACGTACGTACGGCATGGAGATCAGATTTAAAACAGATTCCTAATAGCATGAATGATTCAAAATTAGCAAGAAATCTCTAGTACCATATTTTTTAATGAAAATAAAGCTTTTCCCTCAACCATTATTTCACTATATCCAGATTATATTGTATTGTCAATTGACGTGTGTTGAAATTTGATAGGATCGAATGTCAGTGGTGACTACCACAAAACGAAAAATATATTTAGAATAAAACACTGCGGGAATTAGTTCATTCCAGCACTGTTTTCAGTGCTGGAATGGACTCATTACGATACTGAAATAGAGAAATAATTTTCTAGGAATGGAATTAATATTACACCAATTTAGTGTCATATCATATACATTGTGATCCAACGAAAACTTAACACCTCGATTTTCCGACTTTAAAATGAAAATGTGGGAAATCACTCGGATCCATCGATCCACTGATTCGCGGGGAACAGCTTTTCCGCCCTATCCATCTTCGTGACTGCATCCCCTAAAGGGGGTGAGCACAACCCCTTGATTTTGAATAGGAATGAGCGGTTTTGCGATACCTCATTAGGAAGATCTTATCGAATACTATCTGATCCTGAAATTTCGCTTCAAAATTTGCATCGATAACGAAATAACGGGTAAAATGGAAGATGGAGTACTTACTTTTGTGATTAGTTTATTGAATGCTATAAATGGGCACCATTCACTTCCATGCAGTAATATAGGTTTTGCTGAAAACGTTCACGTACATTACTCAAGATTTCTGGTGGAATTTGATGGCATTAATTAATTATCCGAGTTCGCGAACAGTCCAGTGTCAGGCTGGGTAGCGTAAATCTTGGATTTCAGGTGACTCCATAGAAAAAGTCCAATGGAGCCAGATCAGGTGATCTGGGTGGCCACTCAATATGTCCCCATCTTCCAATCCAGGCGTGAGGAAAATTTTTCATCTAAAAACTGACGTACCGGTTGAACGAAATGAGGTGGTGCGTCATCTTGTTGGAAAATGATCGTTTCATGGTCTTCTGCATGCTCCAATACTTGCACGAGGACTGGATAAATATCGTTCTCCAATAGATCTGAATAAATTCGGCCAGTGAGATCACCGGTTATGAACGGGGGGCGATTGTGTGATCTCCATAAATACCCGCCCAAACATTTAATTCTTGGGGACGCTGAGTATGCATCTCACAAAATAATCTTGGATTTTCATCTGTCCAATACCGACAGTTATGCCGGTTTACAACGCCGTTAAGGTAAAATGAACACTCGTCCGGCAAACAGATATCAAAAAAGTAGTTTTGATCCATTTCTACATGACCTAAGACAGACACGTCCCTCACTTCGCCTCTTTCATGCACCCTATTTTGTTTCCGACTGAACCAGTAGCGTCAAATTTGGCAACCAGTTGCACAACGTAATCATCGGAACATTTTTTCCAGGATGTCGTTCGTTAAATAAAGCCGCTGTTGTTCGCGCAGTGTAGTTATTCCAAAAAAATAATTTTATCATTTCCACCCTTTCTTCTACGGGATACGCCATTTTAATTCTACTTCAAATTCACAATCGCTTTGACACACTTGTAATGTTCTTAAAAATTCACGATAGAGTAAGGTAAATCAAAAACATGGTCCGACTACTTTTTTGACAAGATATTAATACTATTTTGGACAAAAACTTAATAACATAACTACTACATACCTTTGAAATGTGTCGGATACGAATAATATGCTCGAGATGAATTCCACATTGCCTCTTCCACTATTTTCGCTCTTATTTCATTATCGATGGATATTTTGAAGCAAAATTTTAGGGTCAGATAATACTTGATACGATCTTCAAAATTAGTTATCGCAACACCCCTCATCCCTATTCAAAATCAAGGGGTTGTGGTCTCCCCCATTACGGGGATGAAAAGGCGGAAACATTCCCCCTCGAATCAGAAATTGACAGGTCCGACCAATTTTCTACATTTCCATTTTAAATTCGGAAAATCGGGGTGTTAAGTTTTCGTTCGCCTGTGTATCGCAGCAACTTCTTCTTACCTTCATTCGTATGGTTTGTCAGTTCTTCATCAGAATCATGTAAATTTTTTTTTCAGAAACATTTTGGTTTATTATTTAGCTATAATAACCTCTTTGAATCCAGTGTAGTATTTCTTTTTCAAACGAAGCCATCAATGCCATACTTATTATTCATACGGCCAAAAAGTGAGTTTTAGGCTTCGAAGCTGAAATTCAAATTTATTGCATACTAGCTGACCCGACAGACTTCATACTGCCTCCTCAACGCCTACCCCACGCTAACGCCAACTCCAATGCCAACTCCAACACCAACTCTAACCCCAACTTCAACGCCAACTCCAATCCAACTACAACTCCAACTACGACGCCAACTCCATAACCAACGCCAACCACAATGCCTACTCCAACTTCAACTCCAACCCCAACGCCAACTTCAACGCCAACTCAAACTCCAACTCCATTTCCACCTCCATCTCCATTTCCACTTCCATCTCCACATCCAACTCCAATCCAACTACAACTCCAACTACAACGCCAACTCCATAACCAACGCCAACCATAATGCCTACTCCAACTACAACTCCAACCCCAACGCCAACTTCAATGCCAACTCAAACTCCATCTCCACCTCAAACTCCAATCCAACTACAACTCCAACTACAACTCCAACTCCATAACCAACGCCAACCACAATGCCTACTCCAACTTCAACTCCAACCCCAACTCCAACCTTATTGAATAGCCAAGTTCAAATTGACTCTACATTTTAGTTAGAAAACGTTTGTAGTTTTTAGGGTTTTAGGTTTTAGTTTTAGTTTAGTTTTTAGGGTTTTCCCGGCAATTATTCGAAATTTTCTCCCCGTAAAAACCATCCTTGGGCTTCAACGAACATTAAAAAAAAAAGAATTTGCAAAATTGGTCCAGGCACTGTTGAGTTATGCGCTTACCAACACATTTTGCGATTCATTTTTATATTATAGAATAGCGACGGTTTTTTAATGGTTAATTAAATACCACAAGAAGAATGGTCTTTTGTATCTATTCTCTACAATAACCTAGATTACATAATGAATCATTGTGAAACTACACTGACGGATTACTAAGCCACACCTATTATTATTTCAGTTTGGTTGGTTCTGTTATAACGAATTCATAAACCATAACACATAAACCGCATTAACATAAGAATATTTGAATATACAACAATGATATTCTGTGTAGATTATCCGCCGTATTCACAAAGCATTCAATCTCCGTTAAGTCCTAACTGAGGACCTCAGTTAAGGATAAATAAGAATCGCAACCTCAGTTTAAATGAAAATTAACGAGAAACAGGCCTGTTTTCGCACCGTTACATACGTTAACTGAGGTTGCGATTCTTATTTATCCTTAACTGAGGACCTCAGTTAGGACTTAACGGAGATTGAATTGTTTGTGAATACGGCGGTATATCTCAAAATCTGAAAAATTTCTACTAGCATATCACCAGCCGATAGCCATACAGGGTGGGCTATGGTCTATGGTACCCTGGACTTTTACAGAGAACGGGACGTACGATTTTATTGACAATTTGGTTCCTTGGCTAGGAACCACTGCTACATCGATCTAGAATATTTTCAGCAAAGTGGTGTTGCCGCTTATATACAGGGTGATTCACGAAGACCGTTCGTTAGAATATTTCAAAGAAAGACTCGAGACACTTGAAATTTAATAGTTAAGCTTTGTTAAGAGAGAGGAATTCTTGAAACAAACTTCAAATTCGTTCGACCTCCAGTTTCACCGAAAATGATACCAACTCTCGTTTTTTGAATGTAATGCCCAGTTTTTTCATTGATAATCAGATTACCCATTGAATTCTACATTGTTTTAATGTTTCACTTACATATTATTCTCAGAAAATTCGTGTGAAATCTGAAAAAACACTTAAAATGTTCTCAAATAGGGCTTCATTCCAATGCTCCTGCTTCGTTAAATGAAAATTAATTTAAACATACAGGGTGTTTCTATCTCAATGTCAAAGTCAGTCAAGACAAAACCTCAGGAGCCGTTTTTTTTCAAATGAGAGCCAATTTTTTTTATTGGTCAGCTGGAATCTACGTTAAAAAATAGTGTACTTTTTATAATATATCTCGGAAAATTTTAGCATTTTAGTGCAGAAGTATGTACATATTATGAAAAATACACTATTTTTTAACGTAGATTCCAGCGGACCAAGAAAAACAATGGGTTCTCACTTGAAAAATATGAGTTTTGAGGTTTTTGTCATGACTGACTTTGACATTGAAATAGGAACACCCTGTATGTTCAATTGAATTTTTAATTAACGAAGGAGAAGCACTGATATGTCTTCTGAGAGAAGCTAGACAACTAGGAATTTTCATGTAAAAATCTAAAAGTTATTAACATTGGAATGGAGCCCTATTTCAGAAAATTTAAAGGGTTTTTTTTTCAGATTTCACACGAATTTTCAGAGAATAATAGGTAAGTGACACATTAAAACAATGTAGAATTCAATGTGTAATCTGATTATCAATGAAAAAACGAAAGTTGGTATCATTTCTGGTGAAACCGGTAGTCGAACGAATCTTAAATTTTTTCCTAGAATTCATCTCTCCTAACAAAGCTTAACTATAAAATTTCATGTGTTTATCTCGACTCTTTCTTTGAAACATTCTAGCGAACGGTCTTCGTGAATCACCCTATACAGGGTGAGTCTTTGACCACTGCATTAATTTTAACCAAAGATTCCTCTCATCAAATGAAACACTTTTTTCATTTCCCATTTTTCCAGATTCGGCTCAGGTAAAAAGTTACAAGCGTTTAAAGATTTCACAATGTGCTAATACACTCCCGCATATAAATTATCTATGACATTGTTGGCGGACGAGAATAAGGCATGGTAGCGTGGTTTACAGCTTGATTCGGGATTCCAACGCTCAGGGACGGATCCATAAAAGTAGTGAAATTTCTGGAGTTTTTCATTTTAAAACATTCAATGAAGAATATCTCGAAAACGGTGCGTTTAAGGAGAAATGATGAAGAATAATATAAAGTTCTAAAACGATGGAATATTCTTGAAATGACTCAAGAAAAACTTTATATGTTTTATATGTTTTCTTTATGCTAATTTCGTTTAGTTTTATGAATCCACGAGTCCATAACTAGAAAACCAGTAGAAGTAGAAAATAACTAATAGTTGGGAAATATGTATCATAGTTATAGAAAACTTTACGCCAACATTCATTTTATTCGAAAAAAGGATGTCAAAGCTACAAAATAAAAACTGATTTTTTTTCATGATTTCGACAGCCTGTATCTTTTTACCTGAGCTGAATTTGGAAAAATGTTAAATGAAAAAAGTGTTTCATTTGATGAGAGGAATCTTTGGTTAAAATTAATGCAGTGGTCAAAGACTCACCCTGTATATATGGAAGTTGGCTTGCAGTACTCAATAAAAATTTACCGAAATGCTCTACAAGCAAATTTTATCAGTTATAAATAGGAAAGTTTAATGGGTAATTCCGCAAAAGGAGCAGAGAAAAATCATTCTGCTGGTAACTGCCGACACTGTTTTCTTCAGGACAGGGCAACCAAGAAACATTTAATTGTAGCTGAAGACACAAATTGGTTACTCGCTCCTGTTGTGTTGTCATCTGATATCAGTTTTCTTTCCATATTTTCCTTGGTTTCCTTTGTTTCGTCCATTAACGAACTCCGTCGAGAAATTCTTGTTCCAAACCCACCCTGCAAATTTCAGCTCACTAACCCATTTTCTTCGAAAGATTCTTCGCCGCAAAATCGAGTATCATAATCATAAAAGCGAAATGTGAATTTTGGATGACCGAATTTTTTCAATATTGCTAATTACAGACTAACGAAGGGCCAGCCAAGTGGCATTTAGAACATGTTAAATATTTTTGTTTCTTTGGCACCATTCGAGTACGTGAATCCCGGCCTCGGTAATGTGATAATGAAATTAGTCTCAGTTGCTTCTGTCTCGGTCTATTTTTACAATGATCACATTGTTTGCAGACAATATTCTGCTTATAAACTGATCTATATCCAATACAAATTCGGACGTTGAAATTTTTGTTGAAGGTTCCATAATGAAAATTAGTACGCTACAATAAATTTCATACGGACTTTTATATATAGGGTGTTTGTCAATTCGACGTGAACCTTTAACGGGGTTATCCTAGACATCATTTGCAACGATTTGGGTCCAGTCTATGGTTACTGAGATATATTGATATTTCGACTTTTTGAGAGTTTTTCGACTTACCATCGAAAACGATTAATTTTGTGGAAACTACTCAATACTGAATATAGAAGTAAGGATTTTTGAAAGCTGATAAGATGAGTATCATTTCCAGAAAAAAATCGTTCACCAAAATAACGAATAACCTAAAAAATAAAGAGTCTGAAGTGGCAACAATTGTTTTTCTCATCAAATTTTAATGAAACAATTGCGTATTTCTCGAAGAAATTAGAATTAACTCTGCATACAAATAAGTGAAAAAACTTCCTAGGTTCATGAACTTGCCAAAAAGACACATCTGTAATAAATTTTCCCATGAGATCAAAAAGTATAGCCGGAAATCCGAGCAAGTAATAAACTTTTTCGATACTTACCTTCTCCGTTACCTGTGATTAATGTTATTACTAGTTGCTTGTTACGAGTAGGACTAGTATGAATGAAAAAAACTCACCGTTTGAATTGACGTAGGGCATGGAGATCAGATTCAAAACAGTTTCCTACTAATAGTATGAATGATTCAAAATTAGCAAGAAGTAAATCTCTAGTACCTTACTTTTTAATGAAAATAAAACTTTTCCTCTCAACAATTATTTCCCTATATCCAGATTATATTATATTGACAATTGACGTGTGTCGAAATTTGATAGGATCGAATGTCAGTGCTGGCTACCACAAAACTAAAAATATAACTAGAAACAATACGGGAATGAGTTCATTACAGCACTGTTTTTAGTGCTACAATGAACTCATTACGATACTGAAATGAAGAAAAATATTTTTAACACGATTCTACGTAAACATACACTTTTAACACTGTTGGCTATCATTGAAAGTGTCACTCTTAATGGCAGTTGTACAAAAAAATATTTGCGAAATGTTACGAGCGAGCAAAAGCTTAAATCTCTGATGCTCAATCTGAAACAAAACAACCGAGACAATACGTTATATACCCAATGCGCCACGTATTGTTCTATAATGTAACCGAAACTTTATTTCGAGTTCGAAATTCCGAATGAGCCAAGAACCAGCCTGCGCATTTATAAACAAATCTAGACAGGTGTTAGAATTTTACTAATGAGTCGATACATTCTTTCGGGACTTTGAAAATTAGTTCGCGGAAAACGATTGGAAAACTTTATTGTGGTATTAGCGAAACGATAGGTTTGTGATGTGCAAGGGTTGAATAAATATTGGTTCTATAGTGCGGGTGAGTTGGAACTGGGTTCGTTTTGTTGATATTTGGTGGGAGAGGTCTATTCAATAAAGGAGCCATCAAATATACAGGGTGATTCACGAAGACAGTTCGTTAGAATATTTCAAAATAAGACTCGATATAAACACTTGACATTTTACAGTTAAGCTTTGTTAGGAGGAATGAATTCTTGGGAGAAATTTCAGATTCGTTCGACTTCCGGTTTCACCAGAAATTATATCAACCTTCGTTTTTTAAATGTAATACCCAGTTTTTTCATTGATAATCAGATTACCCATTGAATTCTACATTGTTTTAATGTGTCACTTACATATTATTCTCAGAAAATTCGTGGGAAATCTGAAAAAACCCTTTGAATTTTCTCAAATAGGGCTCCATTCCAATGTTAATAAATTGTAGATTTTTGCATGAAAATTCTTAATTTTCTAGCTTCTATCAGAAGACATAACAATGCTTCTCCTTCGTTAATTAAAAATTCAATTGATCATACCGGGTGTTTCTATTTCAATGTCAAAGTCATTCTTGACAAAAACCTCAAAACTAGTTTTTTTCAGATGAGAACCCATTTTTTCATTGGTCAGCTGGAATCTACTATCGAACGGAATGGGCTAGACAGTTGAAATTTTCAGAGTAGGTTCAGGAGATAAATATCTCGGTTAAGTTTGTTATTGGTCAAAATCGGCCAGGTGCTTTCGGAGTAACAGAAAAAAAATTTTTTTTTTAGATTACAAATTTTAAATTAATTTTTTTTTAAGATGCAATTTCATCATAAGAATCCATTGATGTCATTCACTACTCTAACAAACTAATACTTTCGGAGATATGATTTTCCAAATTTCAATAATTATTCTCAATTCTATATGATTTCATAGAATACTCTATAATTATAATTTCCTAATGTATATAAATCCAACATGAGATGAGTCATAGACTCATAGACCTACGTTTTGAATTTAATTACGAAATTCTTGAGAATTGACGCACAGAAGCCAAATTGAAAAAGTGGGAAAGTCTTGTGGACAGGAACTTTGACGCTCTTGTTCAAACTTTGACAAATCATAACTCCAGAAGTATTGGTTGCTCCGAGTTGGGAATGCTATCAATGGATTCTTATTCAATTTATGATGCAGTTCTACCATAAGATTCCATTGATATCATTCCCAACTCTGAGGAAGCAATACTTTCTGAGGTATAATTTGTCAAAGTTTGATCAAGAGCGCCAAAACTCCTGTCCACAGAGCTTGAACCAATTTTTTATAATACATATTGCTGCTTTACTTACCGAATATCTCGGGAAATAAGCATTTTAGAGTATAAGTATGTATTATAACTATAAAAGATACATCCAAGGCATATTGCTATCAATCCTCAAATTGTAAGTTCTGCTTTGAATATAATCTATCATCATCAAACTTTATACATTGAAAGTGAATTTTTCATTGAATATGGAACTGTTTTTGGGAAATTAAAAAATTACGCCCCCGGGTGGGCTCGAACCACCAACCTTTCGGTTAACAGCCGAACGCGCTAGCCAATTGCGCCACGGAGGCAGATATTTGTTTGCTGGATTATGACGAATATCACACATAGTGGGGTCTTCATAAATGATTGTAACATCGCAGTTGGCTTTGAATAATTATTTGCCGCTCTTCGATAAGGATCCTGACTACTTTACAGGCCTTTGAAATTGTCAGCATCGAAGAATGTATAGTGAGAAAATAAATTATTTGGATATGGAATCGCGAATGTGAACAGTAGGTATATACCTAAGTATATGAAGGGGCATAATAAGAACATTTCAAAGCCAACTGGGATGTTACAATTTATAAAGACCATGTATTTTTCAAATTATACCGATAACAATGCACATTACGAATTTATCAGAACTTGGTTTTCCATTTGAATTAGATTTTCTCAATTCTGAGATACAGGGGGTTAATTGAAAATCATAGAATTTTCGAAACCCTATAAGTTCAAAACTGTTGAATCGACTTTGATAATATTTTGCAGGCTTATTGTCTTTGATACATTTAAAAGAATCCGAAATCGAAAATGAGAAGAAGGGCAGGACCGTAGTAGAACATTAATTTTTTAAGTCCGGGTAGTAGACAAAAGACATGTTTGAGTGTCCATTTCTAACAAATCATAAGGTCCTCTAGTACCTTCCGCCTGATGGGTTTTGGTCAGAAATCACCCTGTATATTTAGGTTTAAATGATTGAAATGGTTACATTTCTTAGAACGTGAACCATTTCAGCCGAATAATAAGTGACAAAATTCTATCATTGAACAAAATTTTTGTAGGTATTTCAAATTCCTTGATATCTAACATAGATTTGGCAGTAAATATTATTAACTATTACAAATTGAAAAAATGATTCAGATTTAAGAATGGGTATTTTTATGTTCCTTTACATACAAATTTCAACAAAACTCCCATCGATTGTTCTGTCGAGAGCACTCGAGTGGAATTAATCCGGACGTTACATATTCTTGAATAAATTTGGAAATTGAGATAATAATATAACATCAGGTTAGCAAGGAAAATTGATGGAAGGAGTATTTCTGAGAATATCCAATTGAGCTCACATGAGCTCACACATTACATAAATATTGGTGTGTTCAGAAAAATGGGAAATTGAAAAAAAAATGTTGTGGTTTTGGGAGGCAACGATGGAATCAATGAGCTATATAAGGATGTTTTCCATACAATCATTGCATAAGGATTATACAATAATACAAAGTAGAAATTTAATTGATGGTGAGGAGTGAAGAAACCAGATACCGGATAGTTGGTATTGTATATCAGAACTACTATTGTTTAGCTCCATCGAATAACTTATATTATAAATGAAATTTGTAACATTGATGCAAAGCTCGAAGCGGAAGAAAAACCTTGTGAGTGCACCATATCGACCCCAGGAAATATAGTCGCTTAAATTTTTACTGTATTTATATCCAAATATAAAAATTGGTTCAAGCACTGAAGTTAAGTCAGAAACCATACAGTTTGGCCGATTATGCCAATTAACGAACTTAAATTTCGCATTCGGATGCGCAACCTACCCTGAAAATTGCAAGTCGCTATCTCTTTCCGTTCTCAAGGTATCGGGGCTAAAACCCCCGTAATGATAGTACATCAGAACGAACGGCCCTCAGTCCCCGGCAGCTCGCTTGCCCCCGACCACGGCAGCGGAAGGACAAGGAAGCGAGCAGAGGGTGCTAAGAATCTCCGGTACAGGATAGGCTGCCAAAACCGAATACTGACCATTGCTACTCTAAATACCCGAACCTTATCAAAAACCCAGAAATTACAAGAACTCGAGGAAGAACTCTCCCATATCAAATGGGATATACTAGGAATAAGCGAGCATAAAAGAACAGACGAAGAACAACTAACACTTCATTCAGGCCATTTGCTGCACTACAGAGGAGGCCAACACATGAAAGAAGGAGGAGTCGGATTCCTAGTACACAGAAATCATATACAAAACGTCACCAAGATCCACAGTATCAGTAATAGAGTAATGTACCTCATATACAAACTAAACTCTAGATACTCGTTAAAGATTATCCAGGTATACGCACCTACATCCGCACACTCAGACGCTGAGGTAGAATTGTTCTATGATGATATAAATACCGCAATACAGCAGGAACCCACCCACTACAGCATGCTAATAGGGGACTTTAACGCTAAATTGGGGCATAAAGAAGACGAAACCGAAACATCGCTGGGAACCCACGGATTTGGAGAAAGGAATGTGAGAGGTCAAATGCTTCTCGAATTTCTTCTACAACATAGCCTATTTGCAATGAACAGCTTCTATCGCAAAACTCCACAGCGAAAATGGACCTGGGCTAGCCCAGACGGTTCAACAAAGAATGAAATCGATTTTATCATATCCAACAGAAAGGAAATAGTGCGAGATGTAACTGTGCTTAATAAGTTCTCAATAGGCAGCGACCACAGGCTGGTCCGATCCAAAATTTCAATCAATATCAAGAACGAGCGGCGAAAGCTTATTAAACAACCAACTTCCAGCAAATGGAGACCGCTTAGAGATGAAACCCAGTATCGGCATAGAATCAAATCATACCTAGCACATATGGAAAATATTTTAGACCCGAATATAGAAGACCTAAACGCACTTATTACAAATTCTATAAAAACCGCAGTAAAAGAATGCCAGACACAGAGCACGCAACGAAACGAAAAACTGAGTACAAGCACTAAACAACTAATGGAAAGAAGAAGAAATCTGACAAATAAACATACAACAAATGCAACAGAATCAAGACGCCTAAATAGAGAAATATCCAAGGCAGTGCGAAGGGACACAAGATCCTATAACACAAAGGAAATCTTAAAGGTAATTGAGCAAAATAAGGGCATGAAATCACTACGGAAGCCATTCTCCGAAGGCAGGAAGAACATCTGCAAGCTAGCAAAACAGAGTGGCCAAATAACAACAAATAAAATGGAAATATTGAGGGTTGTAGAGGAGTTCTACACGACACTATACAGTGATAAAAATGCAGTGAGCTTGGAGACCAGCATAAATAGAGTGCAAAACGAAGGGTCTGAGGACATTCCAAATATTACCTTGGACGAAATAAGAGGAGCACTAGGTGATATGAAAAACAATAAAGCAATTGGCGACGACGGCGTAGCAGTCGAGTCCCTAAAACTCGGTGGAACTACGTTATTAAGTGCATTATGCAAGTTATTTGATGGTTGCCTACAAACTGGGACAACACCTTCCCAATGGGATCGGGCAATAATTATAATGCTGCATAAGAAGGGAGACATCACCAATCTGCAGAATTACAGACCCATTAGTTTACTGTCGCATATGTATAAGCTGTTTATGAGAATCATTGGCAAGAGGTTAACAAATAAATTCGACCTATATCAACCCCGAGAGCAAGCTGGCTTTCGAGCCGGATTTGGCACAAATGACCATCTACAAGTAGTCAAGTCTCTTATCGAGAAATGCATCGAGTATAATAAACCCCTCTGCATAATTTTCGTCGACTACGAAAAGGCGTTCGACACAGTAGACCAACATAAAATGCTGCAAGCCCTTGCTCAGTGCCGTATCGATCATAGATATATAGAGGTCATCAAACACGTGTACCAAAGAGCAAAAGCTTGTGTTAGGCTGCAGGATGATTCACAGGACTTTGATGTTGCACGAGGTGTACGCCAGGGAGATGTCATATCGCCAAAATTATTCACAAACCTCCTGGAATATATGTTCAAACAGGCCAACTTTGGTGATATGGGCATAAACATAGATGGCGAAAAACTAAACCATCTGAGATTCGCCGACGATATTTTAATTATCGCTGATGGTATGGACGAAGCAAAGCAGATGCTACACAGGCTCGGGGAGGCATCGAACTCTGTTGGACTCAAAATCAACACTAGCAAAACTCAATACATGACAAACCTTGTTATGAGTGAAGCACTCAAGATAGACGCAGTAAGCATAGAGCAAGTAAGCTCTTATAAATACCTTGGTCACGAAATCTCTATTGGTAGAGACAACCAAACTCGTGAAATATCGAGAAGAATAGGCCTAACATGGGCGGCCTTTGGAAAGCTGCGCAATATCTTTAAATCAGACATTCCAATATGCCTAAAAAGGAAAGTACTCGACCAGTGCGTGTTGCCTGTGCTTACATACGGGGCCGAAACGCTTACCCTCACAAAGAACACTACAAATAGAATAAGTATCGCGCAGAGAAAAATGGAGAGGTCGATGTTGGGTGTGTCGCTAAGAGACAGGATCCCAAATATAACATTAAGGGAGAGATCCGGAGTGACGGACGCAGTTACCCGCATAACAACCTTAAAATGGAACTGGGCCGGTCATGTGGCGCGACTTTCGGACAATCGCTGGACAAAGAGGATACTTGAGTGGAGACCGCGCCAAGACGCATACAGAAGTAGAGGCCGTCCACCAACCAGATGGACAGATGATATCAAAAGGATAAAGACCAACTGGATAGAGGCAGCGCAGGATCGGCAAGAATGGAAGAAACTACGGGAGACCTATGTCCAGCAGTGGACGCGATTGGTCGATTGATGATGATGATGATGATAATATTTTTTCGTAATTTTTTTAAAATTTTCTAGTGGCAAGGTCCTCACAAAATTCTATACAAGTCGTTATGTCGATATTCTACAACTAGTTAACAAGCTTCAATGCGATCGAGTCTGTATTTTTTGAGTTATCGAGGAAATACTATTCCAGGTGGCTATATCTCCGAAACCGTTGGACCAATTATATCCAACAACGAACATAACTCTCTCTTTCAGATGCGCAACCTACCCTGGAAATTGCAAGTCCCTATCTCCTTTCGTTCGAAAGTTATCGATGCAACGGTCACCCATCCAGCTACTGAAGTCAGACAAGGCTGCTCGGTTCTCCAACAATATAGATCCGATCGTGTCCAAACTTAGAAATTGATAGTAGAGCAAAATTTCTGTGATGTCGGACGAGTAGTTTCAGATATATATATAATTTTTTCAAATGATTTTCAATAATTTTTTGAAATTTTTCTAGTAATACGATCCTCACAAAATATCGCAAGCATTTTTGCGTTGGCATTCTTCAACTAATATCCATATTTGAATTGGATTGGTTTCGTATTTTTCGAGTTCTTGAGGAAATAACAACCAAATTTCAGATGGGTATAAGTCCAATACCGATTGGCTGATTATGCCTATAAACAAACTCAAATATCGCATTCGGATGCACAACCTAACATAAAAAGCCGCTATCACTTTCCGTTTTCAGGTTATCGTGATGAAAACTATATTTTTTAATAATTTTTTTTTAAATTTCTAGTGATAGACGGTTCTCACAAAATCTCTTCGCAAGCATCTTCAAGTTTATATTCTACAACTACTCATTAAGTTTCAATTCGATCGGATATTTTTTGGTCGAAAACAAAATTAATATTCGGAAATCATTAGGCCAATTATGCCCATTAACGAACTTGTCCTTTGTATTGGAACGTCCCACCTACCCTGAAAATTTCTTGTCACTTTCTATTTCCGTTCTCAAGTTGTCAACTTCAACTTGATTTTCATTTAATATCCACAATGAGATTATGCACAAATTCATCATCGCTTATTCTCACATTCCTTAACTTTATCATTCTATGACCAAACTTATAGATAGCATAGAGCCTAGACCAGCGGTTCCCAACCTGGTGATAGGAGAGAAGTAAAGATAAATTTTTATTATAAAGCAGGATAAACTAAGTATTTTTTTTGGCGGGAGGGCGGGTTTAATTGCTAATATCCAACCCGATTTATGGGTAATTTTTTCAAAAGGGTTTGGAACCGCTGGTCTAGACATATTCTATTTATGGTAGGTTTTAAGAAGATACGTTTAATTCACAATTAACCAATTTCTCTGTCAAATTGATAACAAGCCGTTGAATGGAATTCGGATTTAACAAAGCTTTTCGATGATATCAAAACCCAAGGCTCTTAGTTGAAAAAAATCTTGAACAAAACCTTCGATTGCTCAATCAAGGAAAACGATCTGACAAACTCGCATTTACCCCATTTTAACCGAGCCACACTATAATAATATTATTATACTGTGTTTCATAGTAGATATAAGAAATTTCTCGTCAACAATAGTTGGGATGAAAAGGTGGAATGATAATTGATATTTCACTCTGAAGTGTAAAATTTAATTAACATTTGATGAAAATACTGAATTTTGATTACGGATAACAATTTGTCTTATGCACATACTACAAACTTATTATTCAACTAGTTCGCATAATATAATTAGAAGTGACGTGAGTTATATCTGTAGAAAATGATCAACTTAATGTGTGTTACAAGTTACAATATGAAATTATGTTTCATATGTAAGAGAAATCCTTACATTGATTATGCAGAATCACAGCAGTATGAAAATAAATCTATTGATGATATGGATGACAGATAATGTAAAAGGTTCATATTCACTATCGGGGATAAATAGAGAAAAATTCATATATTAATACGGATCATGGTAAGCCTATTCATCTATTTCCCAAATGATACCTAACCTGGAAATCAAGTTGCTTAAGTAATGAGTGGCCATGTCTATGCCTTTATTTGAGGATTCTACCAGGATTATCTGTGATTCTAGTTCAGGATTGGACTCATAAAAGTAGTAAAATTTCTTGAATTTTTATCAGATTTTATAACATTCAATGAAGAATATCTCGAAAACGGTTCGTTTTATGAGAACTGATAAAAAATAATATATTATATAATCTTAAATATTATAAGATTCTTTTAATAACTTAAGATAAACTTCACCTGCTTTCTTCCCACTAATTTCTCATCCATTTATGCATTCGCGAGTCTGTTAGTAGGAAACTACTACTAGTGGAAGTTGTTATTTTATATTAAGTATATACAGTGCGCGTCAAAATGATGGAACAAATTCATTTTCTCAGAAGAAAAGATTTGGCAACAAAAACCTGAAACAGGTCAATTTTTGTTTCACTTTTACCAAATTTTTATGTATTTTTGAAGGATTTTTGTTGCACCCTGTGCCATCCCCATCAACGCTCTAAATTTTTTGAATAGTGAAAGTGGGTCATGTGGTACTTTTTTGGCAAGGTCTTTTTATCTTCTTTACAGGCGTGCAGAAATTTTCAAGAATAAAATTTCCTTTATTGAAAAATAGTAAGTTCAAATATGTTTTCAGTATGTGCGCTTTGTCATCGCTCATTTACTTTGAGACGATGGTACCTGATGAAATTTGTCACCAAATGAAAGTCGACCATTACAGTTTTGTTCATGCACAATTTTCAACCCCTACGAACCCTTTAATGGAGAAAGGGGGTTGAAAGGGGTTGAAAGTTGTGCATGAACAAAACTGCAATGATCGACTTTCATTCGGTGACAAATTTCATCAGGTACCATCGTCTCAAAGTAAATGAGCCGAGACAAAGTGCACATACTGAAAACCTCTATGAGCTAACTATTTTTCAAACAAAAGATACAAAACCCTTACCAAAAAAGTATCACAGGACCCACTTTCCCTATTCTAAAAATTTAGAGGGTTGATGGGGATGGCACAGGGTGCACCAAAAAGCTTCAAAAATGCATAAAAACTTGGTAAAAGTGAAACAAAAATTGACCTGTTTCAGGATTTTGTTGCCCAATATTTTTCTTCTGAGAAAATGAATTTGTCCCAGTGACGGGCACTGTAGAATATATTCGATTCGGCACATAGAGTAATGTAAATATTTCGATTTCAGATTTGATCTACTATAATTCATCCTCAAATCCAACCAATTTTTCTACCCCAATCTTATTGAACCCAGGAACCTTATCTGATCGTAAGAGTAACGTTTCCAGATCAACTCAGGGGTTGAATGACCTCGAAGAAACAAGAGATACGCCCATAATAACGATTTTGAAAAACCAGACATGTCCAGACTCCTCAGAAGATTTTCCACATATTTTTTCCGCAGAAGAATTAAGGACTTGGGCCATAATCCCTGTGATATTAGTTGGAATATACTGTTTCACAATATTAGCTATCATCTGTGATAAATACTTCTTGCCGTGTATGGAAGTACTGTGCGAAGAGTTTAATTTAACCCAAGTGAGTATGCGTACATTTTCTAATTTCTTAGTAGGCCCAAAAATAATATGCAATACAAATAATTCACCCAAACAATAAAGAATTTTGTAGAAAAAATATCAACACTCTCCGTTTCAAAATCTATAAAATAGAGCAATCAAAAAGTGGGAAAGCCCTGTGGACAGAAGCTTTGGCGCTCTTGTCCAATCTTTGACAAATCATATCTCCGAAAGTATTGGTTTCTCAGAGTTGGGAATGATATCAATGGATCATTATGATAGAACTACATCATGAAAGAAATAAAAATTCCTTTGCATCTTATCTTTATATAACGGTCCAATTTTGGCTACAAGTGTTTCAAAAATATCAGGATTCATTCTGATAAATTGAGTAAATGAAATAGGCAGTTTTATTCTTGAAACAAATATAATGTAACCATTAGGCCAATTATGCCCATTAACGAACTTGTCATCTGTATTGGAACGCGCCACCTACCCTGAAAATTTCTTGTCACAATCTCTTTCCGTTCTCAAGTTATCAACTTCAACTTGATTTTCATTTAATATCCACAATAATATTATGCACAATTTCATCATCGCTTATTCTCACGTTCCTTAACTTTATCAGTCTATGACCAAACTTATAGATAGCATAGAGCCTAGACCAGCGGTTCCCAATCTGGTGATAAGAGAGGTGTAAAGAAATATTTTTATTATAACGCAGGATGAACTAATTGAGTAAAAGAAATAGCCAGTTTAATTTTTGAAACAAATCTAATGTAATCAGTCAAGAGAAAACTCAAACCAGAATACTTATGTAGGAAATCTAAAATAGTGTTACTGAGGAATAACTACCTGTACATTAGTTGGAATTCCAGTACTAAATCTTCCATAATTATTCATCATCATCATTATGCATCATTCATTTTCGACTCACTAACCAAAAAACTCAGCGATTCCAAATTTCAAATTGTTTACATACTTACATTCATCAGAATCTCCACTTTAGTTTGACATCACTGACGTTTATCTTTCAAACTGGACCTACCGCAAACAGATAGATCACAGACAGATAGAATTCGCATTCTGTTCAAACATAGATGTATTGTTGAAATTTTGGAAAATCATATCTCGGAAAGTATTAGCTTGTTAAAGTTGAGAATAATATCAATGGATTCTTATGATGAATCTGCATCTTAAAAAATTTGTAATGTAAATTTTTTTTTTGTTACTCCGAAACCATCCGTCCAGACAGAATCGATTTCGACCACGGATTTTTGATCAGTGAGTCGAACCAAATCGTTTAAGACCATTATCAGCCAAAAATTCGGAAATTACAGACATTTGGGCAAATTGCTAAGCACTCTGTTTCGAGGAACAAGAGCACCAAAAAACCCTCCGTTTACCCTCCACACATTCTGCCTGGAACTATTAAAGATAAATTCACCGAAAAAAAAACAATCTTAGTTTAAGCTCTGAACTGAATGAAATTCTTGAACGATCATTGCCGGATAACACCGGATTTTCAATATTTACTTTTATGAATTTGTATCCTGTTTTATACCTGTAGGTAGATGTTATTGCGCTAGAGAAAATTCGGGTATTGAAAACACCAGGGTTTATTGTTCATAGATAAATAGAACAGAAGTTAATTTAAGCAGTTAATCGAATTATGTACCAATAAATCATTCATCTATTATTAGACCATTTCTTCTGAGTTCAACCACATGTTCCATACATTTGGGAACCTCTCCTGATCGTTGCGTATATCGTAATACAGGGTGGTCCTACTTATTTGCGTTGCATTGCCATAACCAAAACGAGCAGATATTTGGGTTATTTCTTCTGCAGCCATGCATGGAACGTTTACTAGCACATATTAAAAAAAGTGGGAAAGCCCTGTGTACAGGAGCTTTGGCGCTCTTGTTCAAACTATGACAAATCATATCTCCGAAAGTATTGGTTTCTCGGAGTAGGAAATGATATCAATGGATTCTTATGATGGAATTGTATCATAAAATGAAATTAATTAAATAAGATTCCATTGATATCATTCCATACTCTGAGAAATCAATACTTTCTGAGTTATGATTTATGAAACTTTGAACAAGAGCGCCAAAGCTCTATATGAAATCATATAGAATTGAGAGTAATTAGAATTTCGAAAAATCATATCTCCGAAAGTATTAGTATAGATTCTTATGATGAAACTGCATCTTGAAAAAAATTGAATTTAAAATTTGTAATGTAATAAATTTTTTTTTGTTACTCCTGAACCACCTGACCGATTTTGTCCCATAACGAACTTTACTGAGATATTTATCTCCCAAACCTACTCTGAAAATTTCAACTGTCTAGCTCATTCCGAGCGAGAGCCGTCCGGCCAGAATCTATTTTGACCATGGATTCTTGATCAGTGAGTTGAACCAAATCGTTTAAGAGCGTTTTCATAAAAAATTACAGACATTGTGGCAAATTGATAAGCAGTCTGTTCTTAGGAACAAGAGCGCCAAAGACATTTAATAGTATGAAAATCCATAATTTGAACAAAAACAACCAACAAACCAACAACAAAAATTAACCCAATTCGTTTTTTCGAAGATTTCCTTGCTTTTTTTTAACGTTTATCACTAATAATCTAATATTTTAGAATGATCTTCTTATATTCTATAATGTCCCCAGCTGTCGTACCCAAAGCGTATTATCGAATGTTTCTATGATTTTTCTTCAGTTTCGTTATGGTTAAACTTTAAATTCATAATACCCGCTTTTCATCTTTTTCAATAATTTACTCGAGTAAGGACAAAATGTTCGATACCAGGGACAATATTCATTTAATTATCTTTTTTTCGTTGATAAAGCTTGTAATTATCATATGATTATTATTGAGTATTATCCATAAGGTTTTGAAGTGCATCATTTCATCGAATTTTTAAACTTATTTAAATAAATATTATCAGGTCGTTACTCCTATTTGATAATATAGTATTCGATTATAATCTTTCAAATAATGAACCTCCGGAAGTACACCATTTGGAGCCTATGATTTTTCCTGCGAAATGTTGCAGGAAAATTCCTGAAATCAGAACGAACTTTGAGTATCCTGAGACATTGATCTTTCAAACTTTTCAGCCAGCATTATATTTGAAAGGAACGAAAATTGAGGTTTGAATTGGGAGGATACGTTTTTAATCGAAAATAATTAAACTTTGTGCGGAATTTACAACGTTTTCTTCAAGGGGGTGATTCAATTTTTTATTAGTTGACAAAATTATCTTGTGTGGGGCATTTTTTCAATAGTAATAATCAAACCGGATAATAAGTCTAAGAATTGATATTTTTCAGGATGTAGCTGCAGCCACCTTTATGTCCATAGCGACATCAACCCCAGAATTATTTGTTAATATTATAGGAACTTTCATAACTAAGTCTGATTTAGGAGTAGGTACAATTGTTGGTTCTTCCCTGTTCAACGCCCTGGGTGTGGCAGCTATAGGCGGCTTAGCAGCGTCCCAGGTTAGTGTTTACACATTTCCGAGATAATAATAAAGCTTTATTCATAACTTAATAATATAACTCAGTTGGATATTAATTCACCGTGAGCCAATTCCTTCATGGTTGGTAGAGGGCAGAACTGTACTGATATCGGTATCAGTGTTCCTCCAAACCGGATTCTGGAGGTTATTGGACCAGTGTGGAATCAAATCTATGAACAAAGAGGAGCGAAGAAAGAAGTACAGGGGTGCAAGGACAACTTATTTATAGACAAGAGAATTTGTCAAGATGCGAGATACTACATGCGCGACCTACATACATCATGGTTGGATTACGCGAAAGCATTTGACACATCGGCACACAGCTTGATAATACGGCTGCTAGAGATGCTCCAATTCTACCCTAACATCGTCCATGCGATGGAAAACATCATGCCGTTATGGAAAACTAAGTTCGCCGTTCGATCCGAAGGTCGGACCACTTATACCGGATGGGTGATACATAACGCTCCTACCATTAACAGATGAGTTAATGACAAGCAGAATAGGGTACAAGGCCAGCGCACCAGGATAAAGAGAACAACAACTGGTCTCACATCTCCTGTATATGGGCGACAAAAAAATGGTACACTCCTTCCAAGGCAGTACTAAAACAACTACTGAATATCGTTGCCGAATACACCCCAGCAATAGGTCATTCGGTTTGGATAAATGTGCTGTGTTTCATCGAAGCAATAGAAGAACTGAAGAAGCAGGAGAAGACATCGAACTAGAAGGGGAAATATTCATTCGGCACCTCGAAGATGAAGAAACTTACAAATTTCTTGGAATGCAACAAAGATGTGCACTGGAGACAACTTAAATCAAGGATACCTTAGCATCCAGCTACAAAGAGAAGCTCCGATATATAAAGCAATCACAGCTGTCTGGAAAAACAAAGTTTCTGCTACGAACAGGTTAGCAGTCCCGATAGTCACCTACTCCTTTGGTAAAGTTAACTGGACGGTGAATGAAATTCTAGACCTCAGCAGATTCACAAGAAAGGTGATCAATGTGAATCGTAGCCTGCATTCCAACTGCTCGATACAGGACCCCATGAACGCAGGGAGGCAGATGTTACCAAAGTTTGGAATACCAACACCATCAACAAAAGTTGTAAATGGCAAAAAGGACATTGAGAGGTGAAGATCCACTTCTGAACATGGTAGTTCATCATGAAATTAGAAATCAAGGAGTTTTCCTATTTAGGGCTGGACGGAGAGACTTGGAGAAGCTCAATATAACCACATATCAATCTATCATGAGCTAGTATGAACACCTATTACGACATCAGACCAAAGAAGAGTAGGCAAACAATAAGACAGGCAAAACTGAAGACACTACTTGAAGACTACATAAGTAAAACTCAGCACTCCATATTTTTCATAAGTTTTAAGGAGCCTGTGGGAAGAATTATCCGTTGTATTCCTGAAGTCCGCTGGGCTCAAGTTGGGAGCAGAGGGATTTGTTATGGCTTGTCAGGATGGGTTGTTAACACAAGATGGTATAACTAGAACATCATGAAAATGGACACCCAAGAAAATTGCAGAGCTTGTCACAATCAGCAGGAAACTGTTATGCACATCCTGTCTGCTTGCAGAGTCCAAGCTCCATCAGGATAATACAAAGACATGAAGTGACACTCCAAATTTTCTACTTCCATCCAAAAGAAGTTTATAGTACAGACAACGAACCAGTGCTGCCATATGTATCTCTTGAAATTGAAGCAGTTGTTCAAAATGATAGTAAATACATCTACTGAAACTATTCCAACAACTCGTCAGATCCACGCCTTGAAGCCTGATATATTCCTGCTGGATAAAGAGCTCAAGGAATTGTTTGTTGTCAAATTGTCCTCCTCCGCTGAAGATAATGTGGTGATGGAAGAAGAACAGAAGAGGAAAAAATACAAGGATCTACTATCCAAACTGGAAACCCTATATCCAAGGCATAACGTTAGGACTGTCGAACTAATCATAGGATATCCAGGTGGAATGAGATCGAAATCGAACTAAGTGACAGAATTGAAGATAATACTGGCATGTGTATATCCATGGCCGAGGTTTTGGCCCGCATAATGCAGAAGGCAGTGTTGTTCGTTCGATCCGCAGATCTACTGGATGTGGCCTACGGAGAAATACGACGTCTGTTATGACCGATGTGGCCGATGTTGTCAGGCGGCGGTTAGACGATTGTGCCATCTACCGGAGGAAACCAGAAGTAGCTAGGAATGAAGTAGATCCCTACAACACTATGCGAGTGGATATATTACCAATAATGCGAACACAGCTTCCCAGTCATTCGAAATATTCCTGAGCCGACCAATTGCAATGACAATTTCTATACTACTCTGTTTTAACTCTGATAAGGAATGTTAACATATGTGATGTGATGTAATGTAAGCTTTCAACAAATAATGTCAACTTTTGTTTCAGCCTATCCAATTGGACTGGTGGCCACTAGCAAGAGATGTGATCATTTACATATGCGCAGTATTCCTCTTAGTTTTAATAACTTGGGATGGTTACATCTTCTGGTACGAGGGGCTTATACTCTTCGTTGTATATTTCCTTTACTTTAGTATTATGTATAACAACAACAGAATCTCAAATTTCATCTCACAATTCCTCCCGAAGAGGAAAACTCAAACAAATGATATAGATGAGGCCAGTATAAAAAAAGATTCTGTAAGCGTCAGAAAACTATCTACTGCTTCGCCATATGGATCCTACATAGAAGATTCACACCACAGACGACAATCTCAGCAAAATATAAAAAACTTTCAATCAACCACTATAAGCACTATACAAATAAAAGATCCTGAAAAAGGAATCACGACAATTGAGGAAAAAAATGAAGACAACAAAGAAGAGGGTATGAATTCATTGAAAAGTGAAGTTATTATATTGATGGAGTTTTTTTTTTCAGACGACATGGCTTGGTTTCGTTTCCCAAAGGACGCTAGTATCACCATGAAATGCTTGTGGATTTACTTGTTTCCAATCAGATGTTTCTTACACATGTTTGTGCCAGATCCGAGAAAACACCCCAAATTATATCCGCTAATATTTGTGATGTGCATTGTATCTATAGGAATTAATTCGTATGTGGTTTCCTGGGTGATAACGTTGTTAGGTAAAATTTCTATTGATATTCATAACTATATATAAATATAAAGATCAGGGTCGATAATTTTGAAACAAAAAAATAATAGTAGGATGAAACACATTGGAAAAGGAAGAAAATTTAACAAAAATTAAATGAAAAATTATTTGAGGTCGGGAAGTGGAAGGGGGTGAGTTTTTAAGGGTAAAAAACAGTTTATCTCGATTTCCGCCAAAACTACTAAGTGCTATGGAAAAAAGTTGGATCGCAAACTTGTAGGTGATAAAAAGATCTACAACTTTTGTATTAACACTTTTCAAAATTTATGTGAAAAATTCAAATAACCATGTTTTTGGTTGTTTATTTTGATCTTGTACAAAATAAAATTTTTTTCACAAAATTTGGTAAAAACTTATATTTTTATGTCTCAAACACACTTTAATTTTTTTGATTTAAAATATTCATTTTTCACGTTATTTCGTCTCAATATCGAAAAAGCAGCCTAATTTTTAGTCGAGAATTCTCAACGCAAAATATCTGCTATTTTAAAAAAGTCGGTGAACTTTTTGTTCATTGGAATCTTTGCTTTCTGATGGTGTAAAAAAATATATATTACTATGGTAAATTTTCGCAGAAAACGCGAGTTAATAAAGTTAATATTTAATAAGACATTTTGGGAAAGTTGTTGAATCTTTTCTAAATTATATATGTCGATGCCTACTTATTTCTATTATAAGATACTAAGAAGATACCTGAGTGATCAACGAAAATTTTAGCCCATCAAAATTTTGTGTTTCATAGAGAATTGTGGAAGGACCTAGGAGGGTCTGGGCCTTACTACCTGTTATTCCGTAGCTGTTTCTGAGAAAATTTACCATAGTAATGTATATTTTTTCATACCATCAGAAAGTAGAGATTTCAACGAACAAAAAGCCCACCGACTTGTTACTTGCTAATAACTAAGAAAAGACACAATATACACGTGTGTCTTTTCTTAGTTATTGGGAAGTAGCACAGTTCACCTCATTAGATGTTCACTGGTTGGTGGTTTATCTAACCACACTAAACCGGGCGTTTTCAGTCCGTAAAGGTCGTATATAGGTAGATAGCATTGCCATCCCTGACCCTCTTACGACAAAAGAATGAACGTCGCTGAACATCGCTAAAGGTTTCTTCAGCGCTGAGGTCGGAGTTCGTAAGGGTTTCCATAGGTGCCGCTGGTGGTATTCTTCCCCTACCAGTTCGCGACCCATGGATTTAAGTTTCCTAGAACGCTTTCGGTGTCATTCCGTGTCGGCTAAGTGAGGTTTGTGTCTGCCCTGGAATGACGCTTTCCTCTTTGGGGAATACTGAGCGATGAGGTGATCTAGCCCTGCCACGCGGAATATTTGTTGATGGTTAAAATCAATAAATATTTCACCTTGTGTATTTTCTTAACATCCACTCTAACAATGTCAGAATAGGAGAACGGTTTGAATAGTTCAGTGATAACGACCAAATCCTGTTAAATTAGGTACTATGATTTTGATAAAAGTGACTCAATCACGAGCAGTTATCTTTAATGGAAACATCTTCTTCTATATTGCAGGTAGTACGTTCAGAATTCCAGATTCTGTTTTGGGATTCACATTTCTGGCCGCTGGAGGATGTTTGCCTGAGTCAATCTCAATTACAATCATGTCCAGGAGAGGTAAGCAACTATCGAAATAATTCCAAATATTCCACATTAGGTCTCTTGCATGTATTTTTTTTGCGCGTATGTTCTGGGGAACATCGCGTTATCATTCTGCCCAAATGTCTGTAACTTTTGAATTTTTTGACGAAAATGGTCTCAAACGATTTGGTTCGACTCCCCGATGAAGAATTTGAGGTCAAATTTGATTCTATCCGGCCGGCCGTCCGGCCGTTCCCACGATAAATTGAGAACGTAAACAGCTAGCAACTTGCAATTTTCAGAGTAGGTGGCACATCCCAATGCGTCGGACAAGTTCGTTAATGGGCATAATCGGCCCAATGGTTTTCGAGTAATAATTTTCTTTTCAATCAATATCAATCCGATGTAATTGAAACTTGGTGAATTTTTGTAGAATATAAACCTAAGCACGTTTGTGAAATTTTGTGATAATCGTATAGCAAAAAAATTTTTAAAAATTATTAAAAAATATTGTATATGTCACGATAACCTGAGAACAGAAAGAGATAGCGAATTAAAATCTTCAGGTTAGGTTGTGCATCTGAATGCGACATTTGAGTTTGTTTATAAGCATAATCGGCCAAACGGTTTTGGAGTTATACCCATCTGAAATTTGGTTGATATTTTCTCAATAACTCCAAAAATATAAAACCGATCCAATTCAAACATGTTTATTAGTGATAGAATGCCAACACAAAATTTCTTGCAAAATTTCGTGAGGATCGTATCACTAGAAAATTTTTAAAAAATCATTGAAAATCTTTGAATCACATTCTATATATCAGAAACTATTCATCCGACATGGCTGAAATTTTGCGAGAGCTTTCAGAACCTAACTATACTACCAAGTTCCAAATTTGAACATGATCGGATTCATATTGTTGGAGATCCGAGCAGCTTCGTTTGAGTTCAGTAGCTGGATAGGTGACCGTTGCCTAGATAACTCTCGAACGAAAGGAGATAGGAAGTTGCAATTTTCAGAGTAGGTTGCGCATCTGAATGGGGGTGTTAAGTTCGCTGTTGGCCATAATCCGCCCAACGGTTTCGGAGTTATATCCTTCTGGAATATTATTTCCTCGATAACTCAAGAAATATAGGCTCGATCGAATTGAAGTATGCTAACTAGTTGTAGAATATCAACATAAAGACGTAAAAATTTGTGAGAACCGTACCGCTAGAGATTTTTTTTAAAATTACGAAAAAAAAATTTCTTCTAGCAATGACGTGAAGTCAGGAGCTTTTGCGCGTATGTTCTATTGTCCATTCTCCTGTATTGGACACTCTTAATCGAATTTACCATGGTGCAAAAGCTCCTGACTTCACGTCAGCGCTTGAGCCATGATAAATTCGATTGAGAGTATCCAATACAGGAGAATGGACAATAGAACATACGCACAGAAGCTCCTGACTTAACGTCAGTGCTTGAACCAATTTTTATTATCGGAATCGATTATTATATCCATAAGAATAATGAAAAAGTTCAACCGCCGTCAAAAATTTCAATTTTCAACGAGAAAACGATCATTCAAATTTGGTTGCACATAAGAGCTGTTCAAACGATTGAGAACGAGACTTGGCGACTCTCCGTGGCGTAACCCGTCATATCTACTCTCTCTTTCTTCTCCGTGTTCGTTTCACTCTTAGTTTCGCTGTAACAAGCTGATGGACTCACCGAGGGTAGATTTTGATTACGTCTCTCTCTTCTCGTGTCCGTTTCAATCTTTGTTTCGCTGTAAAAAGCAAATGGACTCGCCGAGGGTAGATTACGTCAGACGTCATAGCAACGATTGTATCTATCAGAAGCGTTTCACCTCATTTGAATTTGCTTCCTGCTATTCCGATATTCAATTCCGAAATCTTCAAATTTTATAAATTATGAAAGTGGATGAGGGCATACATGATGATCTGGTATTGAAGTAGATTCAGAAAAACATAAACATATGGTATTTCGTGTTACATGCAAGAGACCTATTGTCTGTAATTTTCAAACCAATGCTTTGGGTCAGGTGTGATCACTATATTAATTTTTTTTCAGGTGAGGGCTCAATGGGAGTGTCAAATTCTCTAGGGGCCAATACCATGAACATTCTGATGTCCCTTGGACTACCCTGGTTCCTGAAAACGATCTTGATGGGAACGAACAAAGACTCTTTCATCAAAATTGAATCTGGTATCATAGAATACACCATCGTGGCGCTCATCGGAGTTGCGATCATATTATTTCTTACCCTATATTTCAACAATTTCCAGTTAAGAAGAAGAGTTGGTGTGATTTTAAGTGTAGTGTATATAGTTTGCATTTCGTTGGCGATCGTATCTGAACTACTGACGAGAGAACACTGCTGACGAAAGAAACCCTTTTGAGGGATCCAAACGCATGATTGATTATCGACGTTTTCATCAATGCAAATGTGACGAAGACGATTCTATTGAAATCAAATCCTCATGTACCCTCCTCTAGATGTTTGCTAGGCAGATCGCCTGGTTTGCCCCAAACATATTCGGTTATATGTGAAACCGAAAAGACCACATTAGTTAGGTTAGGATCATTCCCTTGGCGGGAGATCCATATTAAAATTTTTTAACATGGTTGTCTTATGCAGGTTCAACTTTGAGATGAAACTACCCTATTTAAAAGAGAATGTTAGTACATAGACAACAAATATTGGGTTCCTTCATCATTAATGCATGTTCTGATGTTCTTTCCAGATCGAAATCTAAATCTATTTATCTTTAAATCAACATTGAAACCAGTGTAGTTCGAAATATTTCCGTATGTCGTAGATGACTTCTGTTGTGCGTCATTACATGGCCGATTTAGGGTTATGTTATTATTTTTGACTGATTTCGAGTAGGCTAAGACATACTACTATCAAATTTGCTCAACACTTTTATATTCATTAATATTTTGGAAATTTTGTTATGAAAACTCGATTCTAGATTGTTGAGAAGGTTCAGTGAATCTATTTCAATAGCAATAAACCTTAATAAATTAGTCAAAGTATCTAAAAACAGTTGGGAGATTCGTGTTTATTTTAGGTCCATAAGAAATGCATGGGGAATTCAGTGCATCTCCGCAATTCAAAATTCCCGCCTTACCTAACTAATGTGGTATATACACTAGGAATTTTAGCCATATCTTCATTCGATTTACTTGAGATCAAGTGATTCTTATTTGTATGAATAGAAGGAGTCATGATCTTTTATTTATATCAGTGATTAATTTTATATAGGTATTTTAATATTTTAATCCCCGCATTTTCTGTACAACCGATACTATTTGATTTGTAAACTATATTTTTTATTTATTAATTCTGATATTTATTATTAAATGTGTACTAACTCAAAATAATAACTACCAGTATTTTCATTAATTTTAAATTATGTGAAAATGTTAGGTTCCAACGAATGAACGTTGTAGAAATTGGTAGATGTTTTTGCAATGTATGTGATAATTAGAACCTTAACGTTATAGGTTTAAGTTACAATATAATTCGAAAATATCTGGTTATCTCTTCTATGAAGAAAATTATATATAAATGATATATTAAATAGCAAATTTAATTTAATCTCACTTGTCATTTCGACTCTGTGTGAAAGTGCCGAGATTTGCGTATTATTATACTGCAATTTTGTCCTTCCACCTGGCCGTTTTCAGCGGATATTCGAGCATCTGAATGCTGTCTTTGTTCAGCGTCTCTCTGGCAGACATTTACAGTGTACCAGACTATGGTAATCGAAGAAATCTATCAACATATCTATGAGTTCCAAGCGAGTTTGACGTAGTTCCTTGAATTTCAGCTATTTTTCTAGGTGATTCTGTTTT
Organism: Halyzia sedecimguttata; assembly: GCA_937662695.2. NCBI lineage: Eukaryota > Metazoa > Arthropoda > Insecta > Coleoptera > Coccinellidae > Halyzia > Halyzia sedecimguttata. The sequence continues at coordinate 96,749,743 of OW569413.2, read as the reverse complement.
CAGTATTTTCTTGTGGTAACTGAATTATTCACTAACTTTACACAGGAAATTCACTTTGAAGGCAGACGCATCTTCACGGTAAACGCCTTCGTTTGTCTCCTTATTAGCGGTTGGGCCACAAGTTGTTGACGTAACTGACAGTTCTCTATTCTTTTGTAGCACAGACAATGATCAGCTTCTTGAATGGCACAAATATCCAGGCACGGGCCTAAGGGGGGAACGGGGGGGATGACCCCTCCCCCCCCAATGTTGAACGGAGTTGGTAAATTTTGAACACAGTTGGTAAATTTCGAAGGAGTTGGAAGAAATTTCGAAGGAGTTGAAAAAATTTCGAGGGAGTTGGAAAAAATTTCGAAGCAGTTGGAAAAATTTCAATGGAAGCCCTTTTCGCGAGTACATCGGCCTCATTTACTTCAATACCACAGAGTGCCCTGCCACCCATAGAAGACTCACCTTATGAGCGAAATATAATGCACGAATTCTGCACTGTAACTCAGGGCATTGCTAACAACATAAAAGAAACAATTTGGGTCGATACAACTCCCCTTGTTTCAATTCAACATTCCCTGTACGCAAGGGCGTAGCCAGGGGGGAAGGTTTGGGGGTTCAAACCCCCCCCGAAATGTTATTTTTTCTCTTAAAAAAAAATTTTGCTGCATAAAGTGACCCTTACACCCCCAAAACCCCCCCCCCGAAATTAATTCCTATTTCAAAACCCCCCCCGAAATTAATTCCTGGCTACGCCCTTGCCTGTACGTATAACAGACAGTTTTATGTTATGTTTCATCTATTTAATGTTTTATTAGCTTTACTCATTACACAGCTGAAGATTACATTACTGACTGACAAAGAAACTGCAACACCCAGAAGGAGCTGTTTAAATTAAATTTTTTTTTTTTTGGTGAAACATAGATAGTATAGCAAGGAGTAAATGATTGAAATTTGAAGGAAAGAAACCAAGGGTTTACAATTTTGACTTATAAGTTTGTTAATAATGTGTTTGTCCACCGCGATTATCTATACACTCCCCAACACGTCTTAGCATTGATGCAATAAGATGGTCTATTTCTTCTTGAGGGATACTATCCCAAGCTACCTGTATTTCATGTATCAGAGCCGTCAAAGTCCGTGGGAGTTGGGGTGAATATCCAAGCCTTCTACCAATGATGTCCCAAACATGCTCTATGGGCGAAAGATAGGGGGATCTGGGAGGCCATGGCAAAAGACTCACATGGGCCGCGTCAAAACAGTTTAAACTAACTCTGGCCACAGGTCAAGCATTATCTTGCTGAAATATTGGATTCACGAGCCGGTTAAGGTAATGGAATACATATGGCTCCACTATTTCTTGAAGGTAACGCAGCGCTGTCATGTTACCTCGAATAAAGACTAAAGGGGCCTATTTGCATGTGCAATAGCACCCCATACCATAACGCCTACTGTCCGGTGTACATGACGCTCAATAGCAAACTGAGGTTCACGTCTTTCTCCCCGTCGTCGTCTAACCTTTGTTCGGCTATCATGTGCACCCAAGGAGAATCGATATTCATCATAAAAGACGACCTAATGCCATTCCACATTCCAATGTTGACGTTATCTGCACCACTGTAATCGTTGCCGGCGATGCACAACCGTCAGAGGTAACACAATATGGGGTCGATAATGCTGCAGTCCAAAAGACCTTATCCGGCGGTAAACCGTTCGGTCAATTACAGGATGGCCTTATTCTCCTAACCACTCATCCCCCAAAGATCCAGTTGTCACAAATTGATCTCTAATAGCCATAAGTCGTAGACGTCGATATTGAACTTCATTTGTGTCCCTTCGACGTCCGGTGCCTACTCTTCTTCGATTTTGGGCATTATCAAACCACGCTTAACAACATCTCATAACAGTAGTTGGATTTCGGTTCGTACGGTTAGTGATTTCTCGAAATGACAACCCCGCCTCCCGTAGACCAATAAATCGACCTCTTTCAAATACACTTAGCTGGCGAAAAAAACTTCACGATTTTTTTCTCCAAATTTTGATCATTTACTCCTTGCTATAGGTACTATCTATGTTTCACTAAAAAAAAAAATTTATTTAAACAGCTCCTTCTGATCCTTTGGCGAATACAATTAAGTTCTATCGAAACCATTACTTATCTTATTCAAACTATTTGGAACTTTTGATAAAATATCCATCCTTCTTCACATTTCTGTACATCTTGACATAGTCGTTAGTAGAGGCAATTTTTGTCAAGATAAATTTTTCACAAAACTTATCCTTATCAATAAATTCATCGAGTTCGCTACAGTTTAACTCTCTCAAAAATGCAATTACAAAGCTATAGCAGTTGAAATTGGACTCATCATAATTGTCAGAATTCCATTTTGAGTCTGAGTACAACAATGCCAAAGTCCTATCCCAGTGTATTCTCCATACTTCTGAACATTTGTAGACTAGGACTGACTGTGTCCATTCTTCAGTCTTGTGTTTTTGTAAACCCGCAGAGTCGTATTCGTATACAGTGCTATGACTATCGGTAAGACCGATGTGTAGGTCTTTGTTGCAGCTATAATGCCTGAAAATAATTATGTTAGTTGTATGACCATATTTCTCATGATGCATCGCACTCTAAAAAGGTTCCAGTAGTGGATTTGATCACAATTGAACAAGGATGCTGTTGCGCTCTTACGAAGGGATATGGTAACCTGAAAATGAAGAATTTTGTTGTTTCAGATTGTTATTTTATATATACAGGGTGAGTATTTGAGTTATACATTAATTTTTACCATAGATTCCTCTAATCAAACAAAACACTTTTTGCGAGTATGTTCTGGGGAACATCGGGTTATCATTTTGCCCAAATTTCTGTAATTTTCGATTTCTTGCCGAAAATGGTCTCAAACGATTGGGTTCGACTGCTTGATGAAGAATTCGAGGTCAAATTTGATTCTGTCCGGCCGGCAGCCGGCCGTTGCCACGATAACTTGAGAACGGAAAAACATGGCGACTTGAAATACGACGGAAATGTTCGTTAATGGGTATAATCGACACAATAGTTTCCGAATAATAATTTTGTTTTCAACCAATGCAGATCAGATCGAATTGAAACTTGGTGAGTAGTTGTAAGGACGTTTGTGAAATATTGTGAGAATCGTATAAGTAGAAAATTTTGAAAAACAGATAGACTTGCAATTTTCAGGGTAGATTGCGCATCCGAATGGGAAGGTTAAGCTCGTTTTTGGGTATAATCGGTCCAACGGTTTCGGAGTTATACCCACATGGAATATTATTTCCTTGATAACTCAAAAAGTATAGAATCGATCGAATTAAAGCTTGGTAACTAGATGTAGAATATCAACAAAAAGACATATGTAAAATATTGTGAGAACTGTACCCCTAGAAAATTTTGAAAAAAATTACGAAAAAAAATTGGTTCAAGCACTAACTTGAAGTCAGGAGCAATTTTCTACCACTTCCGGTACTACCGGAACTAGCTACCAATTTCCTTATTTTAAATGGCAACCCTCATTTTTGCAAAAATGATATACAGGGTGAGAGTTTGACCACTGCATTAATTTTAACCAAAGATTCCTCTCATCAAATGAAACACTTTTTTCATTTAACATTTTTCCAAATTCAGCTCAGGTAAAAAGATACAGGCTGTTGAAATTTTGAAAAAAAATCTGTTTTTATTTTGTAGCTTTGACATCCTTTTTTCGAATGAAATGAATGTTGGCGTAAAGTTTCCTATAACTATGATACATATTTTCCAAATATTAGTTATTTTCTACTTCTACTGGTTTTCTAGTTATGGACTCGTGGATTCATAAAACTAAACGAAATTAGCATAAAGAAAGCATATAAAGTTTTTCTTGAGTCATTTCAAGAATATTCCATCGTTTTAGAACATTATATTATTCTTCATAATTTCTCCTTAAACGCAACGTTTTCGAGATATTCTTCATTGAATGTTTTAAAATGGAAAACTCCAGAAATTTCACTACTTTTATGGATCCGTCCCTGAGCATTGGAATCCCGAATCAAGCTGTAAACCATGTTACCATGCCTTATTCTCGTCCGCCAACAATGTCATAGATAATTTATATGCGGGAGTGTATTAGCACATTGTGAAATCTTTAAACGCTTGTAACTTTTTACCTGAGCCGAATCTGGAAAAATGGTAAATGAATAAAGTGTTTCATTTAATGAGAGGAATGTTTGGTTAAAATTAATGCAGTGGTCAAAGACTCACCCTGTTTATATATATATTTAACAAAATTTACTTTTCACATGGTGTAGCTCGGAAATGAAAATTCACAAAATATAACCTCGCTTTCAAGATGCACTACCCGTTTATTAGTCAAGCTGACGAGATGGAGTTTACATACGATGTAGATACATCCTTTATCTATATATATCCTTGAGAATGGAAACACATAGCGACTTAAAATTTCCAGGGTAGGTGGCGCATTCCAATACGATGGACATAATCGGCCCAATGGTTTCCGAGTAATAATTCTGTTTTCAACCAATACTTATCCGTTCGAATTGAAACTCGATGAGTAGTTATAGAATACAAATCCAAGGACGTTTGTGAAATTTTGTGGGAATCGTATCACTAAAAAATTTCAAAAAAATTAATTGAAATGTGCATCTGAATGCGACATTTGAGATTTATAGGCATAATCCGCCAAACGGATTTGGAGTTATACCCATCTGAAATTTGGTTGTTATTTCCTCAATAACTCGAAAAATACAAAACCGATCCAATTGCGAGAGCCTATCAGAACCTAACTCTACTGCGATGTTCCAAGTTTGAACACGATCGGACCTATGGTGCTATGGTCCATTCTCCTGTATTGGACACTCTTAATCGAATTTATTATGGTAAATTCTATTAACTATTAATTAGTACAATTTGTAATATAAAACAAATTTTTTTTTGTTTCTCCGAAACCACCTGGCTGCTTTTGCCCACTAATGAACTCAACCAAGATATTTATCTCCCAAACCTACTCTGAACATTTCAACTGTCTAGCTCATTCCGTTTGAGAGCTATCGTATATTAACGACCGGCCGGACAGAATCGATTCAGACCTCGGATTCATGATCAGTGAGTCGAACCAAATCGTTTGAGACCATTTTCATCCAAAAATTCGAAAATTAAAGACAAACTGATAAGCACTGTGTTCCGAGTAATAAGAGCGCCAAAAAGCATTTTGCTGATTTTGCAAAATTGCCAAATTCAACACAAAATTCATCGATGTTCAAATACTAAATCTTCGGTTAAGTGGAGAAGTGATGAAGAGATTTTTTACACTCACCTGAAAGGTATATCATCTAAAGAAATAGTTGACATTGAATATTTGCATAGTGGACAGACTTCAGGAAGATCGAAACAAAATATTACTGATCCACAGTGTTTGAAGCATAATACTTGCTCATCCATGCCATGAATAAGATACCTCATGTATACGTTATGCTACGCCACTGGTAATGAATTGGTTCACTTCAATTTCACATTAAATTTTCTTCGGAATTATTGATAATACGATTCGTTGAACTATTTTTAGCACTAACTCATGTAAGATATTTTAATATTCAGAATCATCAAACGACAGTACCTGTTCTGTTAGTTTATAATTCTACTAGTGACCAAAGCCTGTACTACCTGTTGAAAAAGAGTGAGGTTGAGTTAAGCTTAAGCGGCGCAAGCGCTGTATAATGGATGAATTTGTGGTTGCCAGAGTTTCTTCTTTCTTCTGGCTTCTAGAAACTACAACATTACGCTACTAAAATAGTAAATTAGTAGGCAGAAGACGCACAAGTGCTCTTCTCCGCCAAAAATAGTATCCGCATTTGACTTTGACCAAAATTTGGATCCTCCATATTAAAGTAATGGATGTAACGAATCGATAGACTTTGCAGGTGTGTTTTTCTGGATGTTCTCTCAAAAACTACTCTTGGCTCCAACTGATATACAGGTTCAAACAGATAAAAATTGTGCAATTATTTATATGCAATAAACATCACATTTTCGAAAAATCTTATTGGACAGTTGGCAAGAAGATCAAAAAATGATTAGAAATGAATATTCGGTTTCTTTGGCACCATCTTTTTGATGCACAATGCTACTGTCACTCAAAGTAGCAGCTTTTGAGAAGAATATATTATATTATATTAATTAACAAGCCTTGTAGACAAATTATATCTCCGACAGTATTGGTTTCTCAGAGTTGGGAATTATATCAATGTATTCTTATGATAGAACTGCACCCTGCACCATGGAAGAAATCAAATTTTTTTTTTCGTTACTCCGAAACCATCTTGCCTATTCTGCTCAATAACGAACTCAACTGAGATATTCATCTCCCTAACCTACTCTGAAAATTTCAACTGCCTAGCTCATTCCGTTCGAGAGTTATTGTAGAAATTTCAATTTTTTTTTTACTCTTTGCGGTAACCTGGTCAATACAAAACTTCACATGTGTATAAAGGTCATGATTCTACAATTTGATGCTGAATTTCAGATAGATCGAGAGATTGGTTTCGGAAATATTCATAAGAAATATTTTTACTGAAATCGGTCATAACTCCGAAACCACTTGATGGATTTTGCCTTTCAATGAACTCGTCCGAGATATTTACACTCCAAACCCACCTTGCAAATTTCAATCCTCTAACTCCTTTCGTTCGAGAGTTATCGTGCCTACGGCCGACCGGCCGGCCGTAGGCGAACCAAATCGGTTGAGACCATTTTCAGCCAAAAATTCTAAAATTACAGACATTTGGCCCCCCCCCCCCGAAATGTATTTTTTTCTTAAAAACAAACAAAGCGACCCTTGCACTCCCTGCTCTTATAAAGTTAATTGCCCGAAATTAATTCCTATTTCAAATGTTGGTATTTCCAACGTTTTTACTCAAATGAAGAAACCTCATATATTTTCCTTCTATCTGGTCATTTAGATACAATATCGCTGTAGGAATTCACTATACTGATTCATTATTTCCCAAAACTACTAGGTACTATGTTATATCGTTTATCGTAACTATTAACTATTTCACTATTATTCATGTTTTGTACCAACTAAGTAGTGTAATTAATTCCAATTAATAACAATGATGCACAACCAATAAATGTTTCTATATTTGGACTTGAACACTGCCCAATATTTCCAATAATTACTGGTTACGTTGTTTAGCAAGAAAGCTGAAGAATTTACATCAGATGACAGAATAAATACCTCCGTCGGAAATGCTGCTATTTATTACGATGTCATTATCATACGATGAAATAATTACAATATTATCTTAATTTAGGAGGCACTGTTCCAATTCAAGGCATGAAGTAGGTCTGAAAAAATATTTCATAAGTTCAGTTTTGTGAATACCGTCCGAATTCGAGCTTACCTTAGGTGATTCTTTATACCAACATTTCATCACTTCGTAAACAGTATTGCAAGGACTGGACCCCCCTAAAAAGGAAAGTAATAGAATCTAGTGTCATTTTTTTTCTATATTTTTATGAATGATATTCAACTTTGGATGGGATAGATTAAAATGATGAAACAAAGATTATCTTTCAACTGTTCAAACAGAAGAATGTATTTCAAGAGTTCATCTGTCCACGCTAAATTCATAATAAAAATGGGTTCAAGCCCTGTGGACAGGAGCTTTCTGGCGCTCTAGTTCAAACAGACAAATTATATCTCCGAAAGTATTGGTTTCTCAGAGTTGGGAATTATATCAATGTATTCATATGATAGAACTGCATCATAAAGGAAGTTCAATTCAAATGATAGTTTATTTATCAAGATTAAATGAGCAATCATGAGAATGAGAACTGCACCATGGAAGAAATCAAATTAAATCTGGCCAATTTTGCCCAATAACGAACTTAACCGAGATATTCATCTCCCTAACCTACTCTGAAAATTTCAACTACCTAGCTCATTCCGTTCGAGAGTATATCTATGTCTATGGATGAAAAGCAGTCTCACTACTCTCAGATCTCTTACTTCATGTTTCGTTCCGAAATGTAAGACTTTTCTGAGAAAAACTCATTTCGGAGCAAACAACTGAGATTTTTCTCACTTCGCTCACAATTCTTCGATTGATTAGATAATGACATGTCTCAGGAAAATAAGTTGACATTATGACAATTCATACATAGAATAATTATATCATTGTGTGACAACGTTGAAATACGATTTATTATTGAAATTTTGAAAAATCATATCTCCGAAAGTATTAGCTTGTTAGAGTTAAAAATGATATCATTGGATTCTTATGGTAAAACTGCTTATTGAAAAAAATTTAATTTTGAATTTGTTTTGTAAAAAATTTTTTTTCGTTACTCCGAAACCATCTGTCCGATTTTGCCCAATAACGAACTTAGCCGAGATATTTATCTCCCAAACCTACTCTGAAAATTTCAACTGTCTAGCTCATTCCGTTCGAGAGTTATCGTGCCTACGAATATTCCCAAATCTTTTAGAATAATAATAGACTTATTTGCCTTCAAGATGTGATAGAAATAAATGAGTTCAAGCCCTGTGGACAGGAGCTTTCTGGCGCTCTTGTTCAAACAGACAAATTATATCTGGTATTGGTTTCTCAGAGTTGGGAATTATATCAATGTATTCATATGATATCACTGCATCATAAAGGAAATTCAATTCAAATAATAGTTTTTTAGATAAGTAATAATAAATTACCTTGTAATCGATCAAAAATTTCCTGATCTACGTTCACCAAACTACAGAATTATGCTTTCAATATTTACGTAATATTTTCAAACATTTTCGGGTGAGGTCCCCGTTGCATCGCTAAAATACGAGTATTTCAACACCAATATTTTTGAAGTTACAATATTCCCTTCTGTCAAGTTGAGATTATAGAATTCATACATAGAATAATAATTATATCAATCTGTGAAACACGATTTACATTGAAATTTTAAAAATTCATATCTCCGAAAGTATTAGCTTTTGAGAGTTGAAAATGATATGAATGGATTCTTATGATAAAACTGCTTATTAAAAAAAATTTGATTTGGAATTTGTTTCGTAAAAAAAAATTTTTTTTTTTGTTACTCCGAAACCATCTGTCCGATTTTGCCCAATAACAAACTTAGCCGAGATATTCATCTTCCAAACCTACTCTGAAAATTTCAACTCTCTAGATCATTCCGTACGAGAGTTATGGACAGAATGAATTCCGACCACGGATTCTTGATCAGTGAGTCGAACCAAATCGTTTAAGACCATTTTCATCGAAATATTCCAAAATTACAGACATTTGGGCAAATTGATAAGCACTCAGTTCCGAGGAACTAGAGCGCCAAAAATGATAAATCCTGATATGTTGAATACTGTTGGAAGAATTTTTTTATTTGAGGTTAGGATGTTGCCCCGGCGTTCGCGGTGAACGCTTTGAACATCTTCTTCATCAACATTCATAATTTTTTGCTACATTTGGTATTACAGTTTGGTTTTTGATATTGTACCAAATTTCGATAATCACTTGATTTAATTTTTTTCTAATTTGATTTTTGACACAAACATGAAAATTATAACATTTCTGAATAGGGAATGATGAGACCTTTCAAACGATGTATCACACTCCCATAGTCCCTATTTGAAAAACTGGGGGTTGTACCTGTCTTTCGAAGGGGGTTTAAGGTAGGGTTCGCATTTTTACGAAGAAGAATGATAATTTAGAATTTAAATTTGAGGTATTTCGGGAATTTCCATAAATATGTAGAGCGACCAAGATAATGAATTTATTCCATTTAGCTTTTGCACACTGTATACAGATGTGAGTCTCTAATTCGGAATAAATTCAGTAAATCAGAGACGCTTGGACAGGTCGATTAGTATTTTAAATTACGCTCTTGTTGATGTAAGACAATTTTATACAGCTTGTCCCAAATTTGAGATATGACGTCATCGATATTTGTTTAAATGGCAATACTAATTTTTTTACGACTATTCTTAAAGGGTATATCAAGTGACACATGCGTACTAAATATCAAATTCTCATTATATCCCAAATCAAAAACTGCATAATATGAGATACTCACTTAATTTAGAGCATTTTTGCACAGTTGGTCCTGCTTCAGCTTGCATATCAGCCGGTAAAATAGCCAGCGCTGCTTCTGGATCTAATACACCATCATCATCAACCTACAATTCCGAAAAAATAATTTAAAAGAATGAGCCATAATAGAGGAAGATGTAAACAAAATGGAACTAAAACTGTAAAATGAACCCGTTGAGAATATCGAAGCGATCGATAGGTATAGAAAAACTCACAATAGCCATTTGGTCCATGAGGCACTTCGAATAACACATCAGTTTCTCATCTTCAGCGAAATCACCGTTCTGAGCGTTAGTGATCAAAACTGCAAACATAATCAGTGACTATTTTAGTTAACGTGAAATATAGACAGGTACCTTCGTCTACGCCAACTTCGCCAACGCAGGTGTTGTGGAGATTATTAATCAGCTCTTGCATTTCCTCATCCAGACCCTGGAAAATCGATGTAGAAGTAGATAAACGAAAAAAAGTTTCAGTGTCTCGCAAAAGATTCATTATTTTTGTAAAGGTACAATTCTTTGCATTTATTTGATTCATTTATTTTTTTCATTTAAGGCTCATTTGGATGACTTGCGTCTGAAGTTGAAAACAAAGAATAATATTATGCAGAAATTTACAGGTACTTCCTGGGGTGCTGATGCAGCTACTCTTCGTACGGCAGCCTCAACCTCGGGTTTTTTCTGCCGCTGAATATTGTTGCCCCGTTTGGTTTAACAGAAAAAATTGATGCACAGCTGAATTCATCTGTGAGGATCATCACTGGAACTATTATATTAGATTCATTGCCTACCAGTTCTTTCAAACATGTCTGAATATATTTCTTGCGATTTATTCAAAAAAGATTTAATTTCTGATCCTTTAAATAGAGTTTCCGGGTTTTGACCAAGGAAAATGTGGTCAGTGAACCGTTTAAGAACGGGTCATGGTCGTTGCAACAGCATGCGTTTTAGATGGAACTCAGTTGGGAGCCCTAGTTGTGAATGTGGGGAACCCGAGAAGATCATGGATCATTTAGTCACTAATAACTGATCTTTCGAAAAGTATTGGATACGGTATATTATCAATATTTTGAAACTTATAGAAAATAATCGAGAAGCATTCTGTTAAATATACTGAGATCATTCCAGCACGGGTATCAAAATGTTATTCATTATATTGTAAGTTTCGATTAAGAAACACAAGATTGCCCAAATCATGAAAAATGTCTGTGCTCGATTTCAAAGTTTCAATATTTGAAAATAATAGACCAAATAGTACTCACCGAAGTATAAGACAGAAAGGCTACTATAAACACTAGAATAGTTGAATGCATTTTATCGATAACTTGTCACTAGACAGGGTGAACAGTTACTGACTAAACGATGCAAAACAAATTTACTTATATAAAAGGAACGACATTGACAACGAATAAATAATATATTTCGAACGACAAACATACACATAGGCGTTCTTCCACCGATTGTCAACACCTATGATCAGTTAGAAAATTGATTGTAATTTGTTTCAAGTCGTGCATGTAAATACATATTTGAATAATCCCCGAATCATTCCATTTCCGCTCAATTTTCAAGCCACCCATGAAAGGATAACTTTTGAGTAAGGAATGAAAACATATGCTTCATAGCCAAGCTCCCATCAGTTAGTAGGTACTCTTACGTCAGAAGTCCTAGAAATAATTTCGCAACTATATTATCTTCCTATCGTATCATTATCATTAATACTAAAATATATGTACTATGAGAAAGTACATGATGAATCCACGCTTGCAAGAACAACAAAATAATCCCGAATATCGGAAAAATAAAGATTTGTCCGATGTGGGTCTGGTAAACACCCTGTACATGATTTTCGAAAAATCTGATTATTACGTTCGAAGCAAGAAAGTCAAAAACGGGAAGCTGTTTTCATCCATTTACTTCAAGTTTAAAAATATTTTAAGGGCCAGTATGTTGCAATAAAAATTTGTGACCAATGTAATCATAGTACTTTTCAAAACTAAATTATTTTTTTAGTGCTAATTTCACCCAATCTGAAGCTTACTATAATCATCGCTACTTCCCAAATTATGTTACATATAGGCCATTAAAAATAAAGGTACAAAAAATTATTATATCTTATTTATTTCCACAAACTGAACCATAAAATATTATTACTGTATGCAAATAAACAAAAAATTCCAGCAAGTTTCAGTTCCACCAATCCTTCGAATATTCCTAATTCATATTTCGGAAGAAAGTTAATTTTATATATTCCACCTTCCTGAAAGTTTCTCTACTTGTATTGATAATATCGAGATGAACGTCTTTTAGGCTAGAAAAATTACATATTTACATATTACCTACCTAATAATATTCGGGTGCGTTTTTTTGTGCTCTAGTTCCTCGGAACTGAGTGCTTATCAATTTGCCCAAATGTCTGTAATTTTCGAATTTTTCGATGAAAATGGTCTTAAGCGATTTGGTTCGACTCACTGATCAAGAATCCGTGGTCGAAATTCATTCTGTCCGGCCGGCCGGCCGTAGGCACGATAACTCTCGAACGGAATGAGCTAGACAGTTGAAATTTTCAGAGTAGGTTTGGGAGATAAATATCTCGGCTAAGTTCGTTATTGGGCAAAATCGGACAGATGGTTTCGGAGTAACAAAAAAAATTTTTTTTTTTACAAAACAAATTCCAAATTAAATATTTTCATCAAGCAGTTTTACCATAATAATCCAATGATATCAATTTTAACTCTAACAAGCTAATAATTTCGGAGATATGATTTTTCAAAGTTTCAATAATAAATCGTATTTCTACGTTTTCACAGAATGATATAATTATTCTATGTATGAATTGTCATAATATCAACTTATTTTCCTGAGACATGACATTATCTAATCAATCGAAGAATTATGAGAATAAAGTGTATTCCGAAATGTGGGCGAAGTGAGAAAAATCTCAGTTGTTTGCTCCGAAATTAGTTTTTCTCAGAAAAGTCTTACATTTCGGAACGGAACATGAAGTAAGAGATCTGAGAGTATTGAGACTGCTTTTCATCCATAGACATAGAATGCTCAGTTCTCTCAATTTATGACGGGACTGACGGAAGGGAATATTATAACTATATATTGGGGTTGAAATACTCGTATTTTAGCGATGCAACGGGGATCTCACCCAAAAATGTTTGAAAATATTACGTAAATATTGAAAGCATAATTATGTAGTTCGAGAGAGGAGAAAATTTGGTGAAAGTAGATAGGGAAATTTTTGATCGATTACAAGGTAATTTTTCATTATAACTTCTCTTCTTTCATACATGTTTTATGGAATATCTACTATTTGTAGGTACTTTAAACCTGTTTTGGGTAATTGTCATACGAAACTTGTTTTTTTGGTGCTCTAGTTCCTCGGAACAGAGTGCTTATCAATTTGCCCAAATGTCTGTAATTTTGGAATTTTTGGCTGAAAATGGTCTCAAACGATTTGGTTCGACTCACTGATCAAGAATCCGAGGTCGAAGTCGATTCTGTCCGGCCGTAGGCACGATAACTCTCGAACGAAAGGAGTTAGCGGATTGAAATTTGCAGGGTGGGTTTGGAGCGTAAATATCTCGGACTAGCTCGTTAATGATGATATTTTTAATGAATATTTCCGAAAACGATCACTCGATCTATCTGAAATTTAGCATCAAATTGTAGACTCATGACTTTTATACGCATGTGAAGTTTTGTATTGACCAGATTACCGCAAAGTGTCAAAAAAAATTTTGAAAATTTAAAAAAAGTTTTTCTACAGTAACTCTCGAACGGAATGAGCTGGGTAGTTGAAATTTTCAGAGTAGGTTAGGGAGATGTATATCTCGGTTAAGTTCGTTATTGGGCAAAATTGGCCATATTTAATTTGATTTATTCCATGGTGCAGTTCTCATTCTCAGATTGCTCATTTAATCTTGATAAATAAACTATTATTTGAATTGAATTTCCTTTATGATGCAGTTCTATCATAAGAATACATTGATATAATTCCCAACTCTGAGAAACCAATACTTTCGGAGATATAATTTGTCTGTTCGAACTAGAGCGCCAGAAAGCTCCTGTCCACAGGGCTTGAACCCATTTTATTTTCATCAACTTTTGCGGTGGATTCAGTACGATTACCGTGACATCTTCAACATTCATCAGCAATCCACTAATCAATCCCATGAAGGTTATACATTTGGATGAAGAAGTTGGTTTAAGTAAGTCAGTGCTCCGAAATGCTAATCAACGAAAAAATAAAATAAAAATAAGTCAAATCTCATGTCAAGTGTAATTTGAACTGTTTTGACAGTTCTAAAGTAAGTAAATCATCTATTGAATTTGATTTGCCTCTAATGATGCCAACTAGGCAGATTGTAATCGTCAAAAATACCTTATAAAAAGTCGAATATCATTCAAATCTTTAATATCGCATATAATAATAGTATTATTTCGTTTCCATTCAATCAATGTTAATTCGGATACGTATATTCTGAAAATCAAAGGAGTTTCTCCGTACTTTTCAGTTAAGGCTGTATAGACAACATTTTGTTCTCCCTCTTTATAACATAGTTTGCGTGAAACATTTCGAGGACTCCGATGATTATACCTGAAGCAAAGCATGTAGATTTACAGCATATTTATCAGCCAAAAGATTCTCTCAAATTTAGCAAAATTCCTTTCAAAACTAGCACCAAAAGCGAGTCTAGAAGCGATTAGAACATTTTTAGTAATTTAAATGAAAAAGGAGTTTTTATTTCTTTCAATTTCATAAAATCTTTGGATAACCATACATTAAAAATTAGTTTGGTAGTTATTTAACAAAAATTATTTTCATACATTCAATTTTGAAAAACCATTATCTTCAGATCTTCAGTTCAAAATCAATAAGGACCTTCAGTTGAAGATTTATTCAAAAAATAAGAATAACAATAGCAGACACACGGTGAAATATTAATTGATTTTAACCATCAAAAAATATGGTGCCTGAGCCGAACTAGGTGACCCCATCGTTCAGTGTTCCTCCAAAAGCAATTTTCACAAGCCTATCCTAGTTCTATTATTGACTGGTTCGTGAATATTTACTGTATTTGATTTTTATGGCAAGATTCGTGGTTCTTGCCGAACAATTAATTGAATATCAATAATTTCAACTTTATTCCAATATTATTCTGCAGAAGAAATGCAGTTATTCAATTCATGAACAAATATAGGATCTCATTTTTGCCTGATCAGAAAACACCTGTATATGTAAGTTGGGGTTGATTGAGGACTCTGAGTGTAGACTATGCCTGTAGCGAAGAGTCTATCGAGCACATCAGGTGTGAGAGTGTGCCTGTCCCGCTGGGTACAGGATCAGATTTGAGGAATTAGGAGTCCACAAACTGACACTGAGGGAACTGGACAAGTTCTCAGCCACCAGACTCATCTCCCTTTTCAAAAGACTTTAGCTTGTGGGTGAAGTATAGATTTAGATGTGCCACAATAGCCCGACTGCCTGACACAACCACAGAATATACTCTATATATCCTACACCTATCTAAGCTATATTCTGTGGATTCAACGTATATACATATACATACATAGCCGGCTCAGGTGGTGCAGTGGGTATAAAGACCTGCTGTGGTGCCGGGGTCGCGGGTTCGAATCCCGCTCAGGGCATGGATGTGGTGTTGGGTTGTGTGAGTGTCCAAAAATAAAAGTAAAGAGTTTGCGATATATGAGTTATAACTGTGTAGATGGCCTACAGTTGCCTAGCACATAAAATAGATAGAAAAAAAATATATACATACATACATAGATTCTCATTTCGTTAATGCTTGGAGGGACTGAATGGGGTATGTGTCACCATCTATGTATCTTTTAGACAACTAAGCTGTTTGATGTTGGAGCCCATGCATATAGAGAGCGTTTCTAGTTCTGCGTTCTTTTTTTTGGAGTTCCTAGTGACAACACATAGTGGCGGTGCTGAAAAAAAGTTATACCCATCTGAAATTTTGTGGTTATTTACAAAATGACTCAAAAAATACGAATACGATAGAATTCAAACATGCTGCTCAGTTGTAGAATGCCGACGCGCAAACTCTTGAGAAATTTCATGAGGATCGCATCACTAGAAAATTTTCAAAAAATTATGTATCTCAGAAGCTATCAGTCTGTTATCACTGAAATTTTGCAAAAGCCTTCAAAACCTAACTTTACAGTCAAGTTCAAAATTTGAACATGATCGGATCTATATTGTGTGAAATCCGAGCAGCCTAGGATGTGTTTAGTAGCTGTATGGGTTACTGTTGCCATGATAACTTTCTAAAGGGTAAATATAGTAACTTGCAATTTTCAGAATGTTATGCATCGGAATGGGACAGTGAAGTTCGTTCTTAGGTATAATCAGCCAAATGGTTTCGGAGTTGAACCCATCTTGAATTTTGTTGTTAATTCCTCAATAACTGAAAATAAACCAATCCGATCCAACTAAAACTTGGAAATTACTTGTAGACTGCCGACGCGCTAATTCTCGCGAAATTCAGTAAATATCGTATTACTAGAAAATAAATAAACATTATTATGCAATTATCACCTTCGTGATAATCTGTTGCGATTTTTATGAATGATAAAAAACATGAAAGCTAACTGATAAATTCCAAGAACATTCCCGAAAATCTCAGAGCAACCTGTTTTCGGAACTAACCCACATGAAGTTAGCAACAGACCGAGAGCTCGCGCAGGAAAAACGCGCAATCGCGAGCGGCGGCTTTGACATAAAATACGAAAATGATATTCGGTATCGTAAATTCCGGAAAATCAATAGTCTTGTTGTCACACCGCTGCAGGTTTCCCGACCCTAGTAAGTACTCATTAAAATGTATTTTTACTTGTCATGTAATTATAACAGCTTCTTTAGTTTGCATATCGAATCATCTCCTTAATAAATCCGAATCGCTCCAATATGTTAAGTATTTTTCGAGATTTCCCGTATATTCTTTCGACCTATCGGAGGGCGTGAAGCAAAAAATCTGGTGGGATTTTTCCGGAAAAGTACGGGAAAGTATTCTCTTATAATGTTTTAGGAGTCGAAAAAATTAATGGGTTTCTATACACAATTCAAATTATTGAGCAAAATAAGTTAGGATATTAATTATTGTCACGAGATAGGAGCCA
Organism: Halyzia sedecimguttata; assembly: GCA_937662695.2. NCBI lineage: Eukaryota > Metazoa > Arthropoda > Insecta > Coleoptera > Coccinellidae > Halyzia > Halyzia sedecimguttata. Next base: position 96,732,494 of record OW569413.2, on the reverse strand, counting down.
CCTGGAGAATCAGTTAAGTAGGTGTGCAGAATATTTATTTGAAACTGACATCTTCGTCAAACTCATCAAATTACATCTCTGAAACTCAAACATGTTGGAACAGATCCAAAATATTTATAAAGGTACTTTAATTTTTTACGAGCATATTGTTCAAACATATATCTGTTTATTGTTGATATGGACTTATAGTATTGTTGAATTGAGTGAGGGTGTATGTTCAATAGAAATTCGTGAAACAAATAGATATGGTCTTTGATTTTTACGATTAAGGTTTGTGAGAAGGGCGTTTCTTAAATTTTCATGGAAAGTGCTTAGATTTACATGAAGAATTATTTTCATTATTGTTCACTCATAGAGCTGAACCTGAATGTGCTCATGTCCAGTAATTATTCATACTCTTACAGAATACGTGAAAAATGTAATAAAGTAGAATTGGCGCATTCACCAAAATTTTAGTTATGAATAATTTCCGAGATATCGTTTTTTTACACTTTTTATTATCTCTTTATTTGATTTCAGGACAGAATATACAGGCTTAGTATTTTTTATGGTTTCATGTGAACTTAACCAATTCAAATTTACCGGCTTCTAAATATAATAGAAATTTAGTGAATAATTTCAATAAACGAGAAATTAATGACAGGAGATTGTATGCTTCGAATTAAAGAAAATATCATTTGTCATCGATCATTATATTATTAAAGAGCTCATTAAAGATAGCGAACGATAGGCATAGATAAATAATAATGAGAATTAGGTTATGTCGGAAATTCCCGGAAATGACATTTAAGCGTTTCTGGAATATAATGACTATCTATTAGAGAAGTTCCCATAATTAATTATTCGATGCAAGATACGATGCTCTTAAATTTCATACATATGCAGGAGCAAATTTGCGTTTCAGAAACATTTTCGTAAATGATTTCTCTCGAAAACACAGGTCACATTGCCCTTCCATATGGAAAATAAATTTTACCCATTCAAGTCAACATTACTTTTTTGGCGCTCTTTTTCCTGGGTACAGAGTTCTTATTAATTTGCTCAAATGACTGTAATTTTGTAATGAAAATGATCTTAGACGATTTGGTTCGACTCGCTGATTAAGAATCCGGGGCCAAAATCGATTCTGTCCGGCCGGCCCGGCCTTTAGCATTATAACTCCCGAACGGAATGAGCTAGGCAGTTGAAATTTTCAGAGTAGGTTTGGGAGATATCTAATATCTAAGTTAGATTCGTTATTGGGTAAAATCGGCCTGAGGGTTTCGGAGTAACGAAAACAATTTTTTTTTACATTATAACTTTCAAATTCAATTTTTTTAAGATGCAGTTTTATCATAAGAATATATTGATATCATTTTCAACTCTAATAAGCTGATGCTTTCGGAGATATGGTTTTTCAAAATTTCAAAAATAAATCGTAACTCTATATTTTCACAGAATGATGTAATCGGAAATTAACATCCGTATATGTATCTATGAATTTCATGATCTGTGTTCATACATGTCATCTTATCTACCGATAACAGACATGTCATATTTATTTCTGATTCTATTCAAAATTCGTTACCCATGATATAAAATACCTCCTGTTCTAGGAAACAAAGTGTGATTGAATACAAAATGACCAATGAAATAACCTCAGCTATCGTAGAATTAGGAGGATAATAGGATATTATGATTTATGGGTGATAATATATAATACCCTTGGTTAATCCATATAATGATTAGTGTGGTTAGTTTTTTAGTTAATCAAATTGGGTTCAAAATAATATATATCCAGTAAAAATAAAACTCGAATATTGGCTAAGTTTCAATTGATATAATATAATTTTTAGAGTAGATTTGAGGAATGAATATCTCGGATAAGTTCGTTATTGGGTAGGATCGGTCTGGTGGTTTCGGATTAATAATTTTTGGCATTCTTGTTTTTCTTAAATGCCTCTTTTTTGTATTTAATATCTTTCATGATGCAGTTCTATCATAAGAATCCATTGATATCATTCCCATCTCTGAGAAACCAATACTTTCGGAGATATGATTTCTCAAAGTTTGAACAAGAATGCTAAAGCCCCTGACCTCAGGGCTTTCCCACATTTCTTTTGGAAAACGATAATGAACTTATAAATGCTTGAACTTCAAATAGGAAGAGATCTTGAAAAGCAATAATATTCGACGAAAACTGTTGATTTCAATTTTTTTTTCGGTGACATCTCACTGGGTGGCCCATAAATAACTGTACATAAATTGATGGTGAATTGATGGTACCCATCAGAGGAGTCAGAAACCCACAACATAATATGCGTTCAGACTCTTCGTTTCTCAGACACAGAGTGATTTATTCATTCAGGCTGAACCTTTTGTTGGGCATAACTCCCGAATCGTAGAACAAAGTCTCTTAAAATTTGGCAGTTAATATCATCTGAGGCCATCGAAACATTCATATAAACCTTAAGTGAAAGTACTGACCCGTAGTACCAACTCGGAAATTTAGACTATTAATTTCGGGTCTAATAAAACACCCTGTACCTACATGAAATATCAATTCCTTGTTAATATCATGTGATTGTGCATTGATTTTCTTTTCGAATACAGTTTTTCACTAGAACGGCACACGAATCGCTCTAGCTCTAGTTCCTCGGAACTGAGTGCTTATCAATTTGCCCAAATGTCTGTAATTTTCGAATTTTTCGATGAAAATGGTCAAACGATTTGGTTCGACTCACTGATCAAGAATCCGTGGTCGAAATTCATTCTATCCGGCCGGTCCGGCCGGCCAGCCGTAGGCACGATAACTCTCGAACGGAATGAGCTAGTCAGTTGAAATTTTCAGAGTAGGTTTGGGAGATAAATATCTCGGCTAAGTTCGTTATTTGGCAAAATCGGACGGATGGTTTCGGATTAACAGAAAAAATATTTTTTTTTACAAAACAAATTCCAAATTAAATTTTTTTCAATAAGCAGTTTTATCATAAGAATCCAATGATATCATTTTTAACTCTAAGAAGCTAATACTTTCGGAGATATGATTTTTAAAAATTTCAATAAAAAATCGTATTTTTACGTTTTCACAGAATGATATAATTATTCTATGTATGAATTGTCATAATGTCAACTTATTTTCCTGAGACATGACATTGTCTAATTCCTAGCTAATAGTTGGTTCGAGAAACGTCAAAATCGACTTAGAGAGACAAGGGTAAAAAACCGTCAAATAAACCCCCATGTGGCGATTTTATGTCGAAAAGTGAAAATTAAGAATATATATCCCAGGTAAGTACCGACGTTTTATTCTAATACCGGAGATCGACAAGATCGTACGAGGAGCCCGATAGCCGTCTACGCCGTCGGGTTTTCGGTTTCGGAACGAGAGAAGGCAGGCTCAAATCCCGGAAAGGGAATTACACTTTTTGGTGTTCTAGTTCCTCGGAACTGAGTGCTTATCAATTTGCCCAAATGTCTGCAAATTTTATTTAAGACGCAGTTTCACCATTAAAATCCATCGATATCATTTTCAACTCCAACAAGCTAATACTTTCGGAGATATGATTTTTCTAAATTTCAATAATTAATCGTACGTACTTCTATGTTTTCAAAGAATGCTATAATTATTCTATCTAAGCTTTATTATATGATCTGTGTTCATACTCGTACATTTCATCCTGTTTCATAAGAAAGAGTCAAATTCATTTCAGCTATTTTAATTTGATTTCTTCCATGGTGCAGTTCTCATTCTCAGATTGCTCATTTAATCTATTTTTATTTATTATTATTTGAATTTAATTTCCTTTATGATGCAGTTCTTTCATAAGAATACATTGATTTAATTCCCAACTCTGAGAAATCAATACTTTCAGAGATATAATTTGTCTGTTTGAACTAGAGCGCCAGAAAGCTCCTGTCCACAGGGCTTGAACCCATTTTTTCCTTCAAATTTATTAACGAACATAATTTTTGAGTGCCCCTACTGATTAATGTTGCAGTTTAAAGAATTTCAAACATTTTTGCTAGCAAAAACAACATTCTGTGATGATAACTTCCTGAACTTGAACTTATATCGATTAAAAGTAATGGAAATAGTTATTTTTGTATCTAGTGCGCGAAATGCTACTTTGGTGATCGAGAACTGATTTTTTTTAACGAGGCGCAGCCGAGTTAAAAAAAATAGTCGAGATCACCAAAGTATTTCGCGCATGAGATGCAAACAAAATTTTTTCTACTAACTTCAAAAATATTGTTCTAAAATAAGTAACATGCTTAGCTCAATATGAAAAATAGTATGGAACTGGCTTAAACTGTTTTTCCAAATCAAGAAATTACTGTAACTATGGAAATAAAATGGTATTTGTTGACCATTATTTCAAAGTGACAGTTCTTGATAATTATTTTGGAGTGACTTTTTATTCGCGTCAATTTCGTGCGTGATATTTATAACTGTGAAATAATGGAAATTTCGAGCGACGATGATGTAAGCAGTACCTCACCTAACTCGGCAGATGCGGCCAATTCTGTAATTTTTAATCTTTCACCGGAGAAATCGAGGAACATAAAGGTTTAAAATATAAAAATTCCATATAGTTTACATGCAGTGTGCGAAGTAGGTATTTCGCACACTACTTCGCGCACGGTGTCATGGTAACGAAGGAAAATGAAAAAAAGGGTCACTTCGCATATTGTTGTCAATGCGCGAACCTTCTCATTTTTTGACGTTTGTAGAAAAAGGCTATTTATTTCGAAAGTTAAACTATTTACGATATGCATACTCACTCTCTTATTTATTGAATATCCTAATCCGCTTTCGAGTTTCTCGAATAGCTAAGAATGAAAATTTAGAGGGTAAAAAAAATTGGCTTTACCTCATAGCAAGGGCGTAGCCAGGGGGGGGGGGTTTGGGGGTTCAAACCCCCCCCGAAATGTTATTTTCTCTTAAAAAAAAAATTTTTTTTGCTGCAGAAAGTGACCCTTACACCCACAAAACCCCCCCCCCGAAATTAATTCCTATTTCAAAACCCCCCCCGAAATTAATTCCTGGCTACGCCCTTGCCTCATAGCAATATTGACGGAAAAAGAACGATTTGACAGACTCGAAATAAAAATATCCATTTGTACTAGTGCTCTGATCGAATGTAATCTTATCCAAGATTGCAGGCAATTTCATGGTCAATTCCTAGTCACGAAAAAAATGTGGGAAAGCCCTGTGGACAGGAGCTTTGGCGCTCTTGTTTAAACTTTGACAAATCATATCTCCGAAAGTATCGGTTTCTCAGAGTTGAGAATTATATCAATGGATTCTTATGATATCATAACATCATAAAAGAATTTAAATTTAAAGAAGTGCCAAGAATTATCCAAAACCAACAGAACAATTCCACCCAATAACGAACTTATCCGAGATATTAAACCTCAAATCTTCTATGGAAATGATATTATGTCAATTGAAACTTAGCCAATATTCTATAGTTTTGTTTTTACAGGAGATATTGAACCCAATTTGTTTAACTTACCAAAGAATATATTTCCATCATCATCACATGGAATATTAATTATCATCATATGGATTATAAAAGGGCTATCTACGAAAGCTGAGGTTATTCCATTGGTCATTCTGAATTTCATACTTTGTCTCCTATCCACAGAACACGAATAGCTCTTATCTGTAGATGAGATGACAATGATGAAATGTATGAACACAGATGAAATTCATAGATACGGACGTTAATTTTCGATACAGCATTCTGTGAAATCATAGAAATACGATTTAATATTGAAATTTTGAAAAATCATATCTCCGTATTAATTCGTTTGAGTTGAAAATGATATCTATGGATTCTTATGATAAAACTGCATTCTAAAAAAAGTTGAATACGAAAGTTGTAATGAAAAATTTTTTTTTTCGTTGCCTCAAAACCATCAGGTCGATTTTGCCCAATAACGAGCCTAACCGAGATATGTATCTCCCAAACCTACTCTGAAAATTTCAGTTATCTAGCTCATTCCGTTCGAGAGTAATCGTGTTGGACAGAATCGATTTTGACCACGAATTCTTGATCAGTGAGTCCAACCAAATCGTTTAAGACCATTTTCAGCCAAAAATTTGAAAATTTCAGACATTTGGGCAAATTGATAAGCACTCTATTCCGAGGCAGAAGAGCGCCTAGAATGTGTTGTCTATTAATGATTTGACGTCATGAGAACGATGTGAGTGTCATTTATGCGATTTCCTGAAAACACAGAATATATAAGATAATTAATTTTCACCATTGTTGACCCTGCCACGTCTGTTTGTGTTGATTATGTATAAACTCAATTCTTAAATTATGTATTGGTTCGAATATCCCCCATAAGTTTCTTTGGAGTTTCTTCTTACGTGTTGGTGAGGTGATTGAAATTTTTTATGAATCTTTAGTGTTACTTAAATGTTTATAATCATCGTGACATATTGATGACTCCAAGTACATGATATCCAATGCAATTCGATTCGTAGAAGCTGTTGATAGGTAGATTGAATTGATGATTTCATGAACTTTATAAACACAATAAATTCTTATCGTCTATGATGAACACAGTCTTATTTTACAGTTATATTATTTGTGAATATGTACCTATTAATGTAATAAATACATGTTATGGAATATAAGAAGTTATTGGTTTCAAAATCGCCTCTCAACTGTCATATAACTGGGAATTGAAACTAGTTGAAAAATCCCTAATAATTAAGTTGAAATATTAAAAAAAAGTAGAATTCTTTTCGGTTTGATAACTCTCCTCTAAATTCGAAGTATCGACTGCCAGCGGAAGTTGTCGAACTTTTACAGGAATTCGGTGCTATTTAGTGTTGTCTGTTTTTCAACCCCTAATTTACAACCCTGAATTGATTGGATTGAAAAGTTCGAATGGTTCCAGGGTGATACTTAATTATATCGCCAAGTATTTTCAATTTCCTCCCACAAATTTAAGAGTATTTTCGTTTATTATGTTTGGAATAATAATTTATTAGAAATATTTTATCTTGGTAACATATTTATTTTGTTAATTGTATTATTCCATTCAAAATATTTGGAAACTATTTTGAGACGCTGTAATATTTTTTGGAATACTCGCAATTGTGGTTTCTTTTCAATTCTTCCCTGTTGAAGATAGATGTAATTAAATCTTTCCTCCTTTATGACGCAGCATTCAACCCAAATGAATGATCACTAAATTATACTTTAGGAACAGTATTTCTCATCCAATGGTTGTTTCCTGGGTTTTCTCTCTCAAACTCTGAAAAATATCTATAAAATGAAATTGAAATTGTTTATGCTTGTTAATATATTTGTCAGAATCAATGTTGCCGTATGAACAGTAACGAAACAACAATAAAACAACCTATTTGTTAGTTATCGAGGCAACGGTCACCCATCCATCTACTGAACTCACACAAGGCTGCTCAGATCTCCAACAATATAGATCCGATCGTGTTCAAACTTGGAACTTGATAGTTCCGAAGGCTCTCGCAAAATTTCAGCCATGTCGGATAAATACTTTCTGATATATAGAATTTTTTTTTTCAATGATTTTTAAAAAAATTTCTAGTGATACGATACTCAGAAAATTTTGCGAGATTTTTCGCGTTGGCATTCTTCAACTAATAACCATATTCAAATTGGATCTGTTTTGTATTTTCCGAGTTATTGAGGAAATTACAACCAAATTTCTGATAGGTATATCTCTAAAAAAACTCAAATGTTGCATTCAGATGCACAACCTAATCTGAAAATTTCAAGTCGCTGTCTCTTTCCTGCCTCAGGTTCTTGACAAAGAATATTTTTAATATTTTTTTTTTATATTCTAGTCATACGATTCTCACATAATTTCACAAACGTGCTTAGGATTATATTCTACAACTATTAATCAAGTTTCAATTCGATCGGATTTATATTGGTTGAAAACAAAATTATTACTCCGAAACCATTGGGCCAATTATGCCCATTAACGAACTTGTTCGTCGAACTGGGATGTTCCACCAACCCTGAAAATTTCAAGTCGCTAGCTCTTTCCGTTCTCAAGTTATCGTGGCAACGGCCAGCCGGCCAGCCAGCCGGACGGACAGAATAAAATTTGACCTCGAATTCTTATTCCGGGAGTCGAACCCAATCGTTTGAGACCATTTTCGGCGAAAAATTCGAACATTACAGACATTTGGTCAAAATGATAATTCGATGTTTCCCAGAACATACGCGCAATATGAAAATTCTAGACTATGAACATTTACTATGCAGAAGATATCAGACAATCTAAATTTTGCGCGTATGTTCTGGGCAACATCGCGTTATAGTTTTGCCCAAATGTCTGTAACTTTCGAATTTTTTGAAAAAAATGGTCTCAAACGATTAAGTTCGACTCCCCAATGAAGAATTCGAGGTTAAATTTGATTCTGTCCGGCCGGCCGTCTGTCCGGCCGTGCGACCGTCCGGCCGTTCCCACGATAACTTGAGAACGAAAAGAGCTAGCGACTTGAAATTTTCAGGGTAGGTGGCGCATCCCAATACGACGGACAAGTTCGTTAATGGGCATAATCGGCCCAGCGGTTTCCGAGTAATAATTTTGTTTTCAACCAATATAAATCCGACGAATTGAAACTTGGTGAGTAGTTGTAGAATATGATCCTAAGCACGTTTGTGCAATTTTTTTGCGAATCGTATGGCTAGAAAATTTTTAAAAATTATTAAAATATATTTTTGTTGTCACGATAACTTGAGAACGGAATGAGATAGCGGCTTGAAATTTTCAGGTTAGGATGTGCACCAGAACGCGACATTTCAGTTTTTTTATGAGCATAATCGGCCAAACGGTTTTAGAGTTATAGCCATCTGAAATTTTCTGAAATTTGGTGGTTTTTTGTTCCTCATTAACTCGAAAAATACTGAACCGATTGAATTCAAACATGGTTATTAGTTGTAGAATGCCAACGCGAAAATGTTTGCAAAATTTGGTGAGGATAGCATTTGTAGAAAATTTTAAATAAATCATTGAAAATAAAAAAAAATTCTATATATCAGTAACTATTCGTTTGAAATTGCTGAAATTTTGCAAGAGCCTTCATAACCTAACTCTACTGCCAAGTTTCAAGTTTTAATACGATCGGTTAAATATTGTTGGAGATTCGAGCATTCTTGTGTGAGTTCAGTAGATGGGTGACCGTTGCCTCGATAACTTTTGAACGAAAGGAGATAGGGACTTGCCATTTTCAGGGTAGGTTGCGTATCCGAAAGGGAGAATTGATTTCGTTTTTGGGCATAATCGGTCTAACGGTTTCCGAGTTATACCCACCTGGAATATTATTTCCTCGATAACTTAAAAAATATAGACTCGATCGAATTGAAGCTTGCCAATTAGTTGTAGAATATCGACTTGAAGACGTGTGTAGAATTTTGTGTGAACCGTATCGCTAGAAAATTAAAAAAAAATATTTTTTATGTCACGATAACCTGAGAAAGGAAAGATATAGCGATTTGAAATTTTCAGGTTAGGTTGTGCATCTGAATGCGACATTTGAGTTTGTTCATGAGCATAATCGGTCAAACGGTTTTGGAGTTATATTCATCTGAAATTTGATTGTTATTTTCTCAATAACTCGAAAAATATAGAACCAATCCAATTCAAACTTAGTTATTGGTTGTAGAATGCCAACGCGAAAGTTCTTGCAAAATTTTGTGAAGATCGTATGACTAGAAAATTTTTAAGAAATCATTGAAAAAAAATTCTACATATCAGAAACTATTCATCCGACAAGGCTGACATTTTGCGAGAGCCTTCAGAACATAATTCTACTACCAAGTTCCAAGTTTGAATACGATAGGATCTATATATGTATATGAAATTCATTCAATTTTTTTAAATATTTAAAACTGTAATTAGATCTTTGAAATACCATTGAATGAAGAAATTCTTGTAAGTTAACAAAATATCTTTATTTGAACAATAAAAATGCATCATTTTATTAAAATGATAGTTAGACTATCCAATTTCTTCTTTTCTTGCTATTTTTGCTGTAAGTCAGTATAGCTTAGAACTTTCAAAGTAACGTCCTACAATATTAATTTAAATGATATTATTAATAAAATTGGTTCAAGCACTGACGTGAAGTTAGAAGCTTTTGCGCGTATGTTCTATTGTCCATTCTTCTGTATTGGACACCCTTAATCGAATTTACCATGGTAAATTATGTTGTCCATTCTCCTGTATCGGACACTCTTAATTCGAATTTACCATGGTAAATTCGAATTAAGTGTCTAATACAGGAGAATGGACAACATAATTTACCATGGTAAATTCGATTAAGGGTGTCCAATACAGAAGAATGGACAATAGAACATACGTGCAAAAGCTTCTGACTTCACGTCAGTGCTTGAACCAATTTTTTAAGCTTGTTTTTCCTTCAAAACTAGTTCACAATTCTCTGATTCTAATTTTTTTTCAGGTAACGTAACTTCATACGAATGGTGAAAGCAAAAGACGAACCCGTGCCCGAATCACTTCCTAATGTCAATGCCAAGCAACCTCTAACCTACCATAACCTGATGAATCACAACCACATCCTAAAACCTTGCAACAATCAGAATCATCTCCACCACCACAAGATCTACCATCACTATACGTATTATCATCACTATTCGACCAACCAATCGGAGACGGACGTGCTGTCGGGCGGGGCAGGGGAGTCAACGACCCCTAAGTTTTATTTCGGGCCCGGTTTCGAACCCCAGACGTCGGGGACTTGCTCGGTCCACGATCAGGCCAACGGGGGTGAAACTAAGAACTCTGAGTATGTTGTGTTCTTCCATGTCAATCCAGGAGTCACTATCAGCTTCCAAATGGGGGATAATACGGAGGTACTGAGAGGTAAGTGCGGTGTTTAGTTGAGAACTTTAGTTATTTTTGGGCGCATGTTCTAGGGGAACATCGTCCTATCATTTCGTCCAAATGTCTGTAATTTTCGAATTTCGAGCTGAAAATTGGCTAATAGACTAATTCGGACTCCCTGATCACGAATCCGGTGTCAGATTTTTGGGTGCCGTCCGGCCGTAGGCACGATAACAGGAGCACCGAAGGTCCTATCGACTTCAAACTTTCAGGGTAGGTTTCTGATCAAAATGCGACGGTTAAGTTCGTTAACGGGCAAAATCGGCCGGACGGTTTAGAAGTTATAGACATTTCAAATTTTGAGGTTATTTCCCTGATATTTCAGGAACTAAAGAAGATGTTGAATCGAAACTTGGTAGTCAGTTCGAGGATATAAACGCGCAACTTTTGGCAAAATTCTGTTATGATCGAAATGTTGGTAACTTTTAAAAAAATATTTCTCTTAATTTTTTCGAAAAAAAATTTTTTTTTCCGTGAACTATTCATCAGATTGCAACAAAAACTTGTACTAACGTCAATTGTAGTATTTTGCAACATTGTGCAAAATTTTGGCTCTATACGATTTCAATTTCTGGAGATATAAAGACAAAATGTGTCAAATTTCCTGGGTCTCTCTCAGTATTTTCATCGATTATTCTATGAACTCTTTGAATTCAACCGAAAACAAATTCAAAGACATAAACATAAAGAATCAAGTCATAGTTTAGACGTCGAAAGAAGGACGATGTTGATCGACTTGAAAAGGTACCTATTTCAAGAAATGCAATAATGAAATGCTTAATTTATGGATATAATATTATCTAAGTATTGTTGGGATCGGGCAGTTGGAAAATGAAATAGTTATTTTCCTAACAAGTGCGGAAAGTGATACTTTCCCGCAGGAAACGGCCGTTAGCCGAACGACGCGAAGCGGAGTTCGGATAAGCAGTTGAGTGCGGGAAAGACACTTTTCGCTCGAGTTAGGAACAATGTTTTTTCTACAAGCACTTTTATTATAGGTATGAGATCGATTTGAGTTCAACACACAGAACAAATTTGATATTATTAATTCATAATACCTACACATGAATGACAAGCGTAATCCTTGCATGTCGTTACCATCATACCTATACTGTCATCAATGTCATCGTTGTCGTTCGGTCCATAGAGGCATATGAAATATTTATATCTATGAACTGGAATATTCATTTATTCTTTATTATTAATAATATTAATTGGAAATAAAACGAGGATAACTAACAGCAAACAAAAATAAACTGCAATAAGGAAATTAAGAATAGCTATGTATAATATATACATATTAGTATCTAATATTTAGTTATTAGTTATATTTATTGTAAACGTGCAGTTGGTCGCATTATGCAAGTTTATAGCAGAAGCCATCATGTTGGTCGAAGTCAGCTGCTCAGTGGAAGGAGATAATTCTGAATTACCGGTTGAAGTGGAAGGAACATGGGAAGGAGCATTCAAATTCAGAATTTTGGTAGCCATCATGTTGGTCGAAGTCAGCTGCTCCGTCGAAGAAGATAATTCTGAATAACAGGTTGAAGTTGAAGGAGCATTCAAATTAAGAATTTTGCTAGACATTTCTTTTTTCTTGTTTACTGATTCTTCCAAATAACCCTCAGCAACAGAAGTTGACTTCCACCCTCCTAATCGTTTTATATTGGTGATTCCCTCTCCACGGTTAGCTAGGAATGTAGCAGAAGAGCGCCTAAAACTGTGACCTGTGTATAATTCTGGATTTTGTAATCGTAACAATCCGGCTATTTCGGAAGGTATTCTTCCTATCGTATTTATTCCTATAGGTTGCATTGTACATTTTCCTTTATTGTACCTTAAGAAAAATCGGCGATGGTCTATTTCCTTCGGACGTAAGTTGGCATATTTTCGATATATATTTAAAAAATGTACGTCGTTGGTGTCTTGGGAGATAACGAATGATCTCGATGAATAATTTTTGGAGTCCTTAATGTTGACAATAATCATGTTTCCTTTATCATCTATATCGTCGATAGTTATTTTTGTTAATTCTTCCCGTCTGCAAGCACCAGCCAATCCAAAAATCGTTACCACCTTGATCATTAGGTAAATTTCATCAGGTGCCTCACTCATAAATTTGGATATGTCCTCTTCATTAAAAATTTTGGCTTTTTTCGGACGAAAACCAACATTTTGTCTTTTAATGAAGGCAGTTAATTTATGGAATTTTCCAATATCCAAATCTTGCTTCAATTTACAAACACTCTTTATCATAGAATATACGGACCATAATGTGTTCGGTTTAAAAATTTTCGAAATTTCCAAAAAATAAGCCAAAAAGACTTCCTCCTTCCTGGGTTTTACTTTCTTGGAATCACACCAGGCAATGAATTGAGAATAGCGCTTCTCATATTTTTCGATTGATTTGGGTGGAAGCAACTTCAAATTGGCTTCATAAGATGCTTCTAATATGTCCGAGGGCAGGTCATCATCAGATATATCCATTCTTACCGAAAATATTACGTACGGATTGAAATCAATTTGCTATTTTCAAATAAATTAATGACAATTGTCAACTCACATGTTGTTTCCATAGTAACCTCGTCGTAAGCGTTCGATGCATAGAAATATTAGATAATTCAGTATATTCTATATAAAAAGTGTGCGGAAAAAACGCCTGCTAATCCATTTCCGCACTGTTAACAGTGCGGAAATGGATTAGCAGGCGTTTTTTCCGCACTGTTTGGAAATGTGACTCTTTACGATTCGAAATGTGTGCGGAAAAAGGGTTGAACGCGCACGCTTGTAGAAAAAACAATTATTATGATCACATTCTACAGGAATTGATACTAAATAGAAGCTAGATGAAGATTATTGTAATGGAAAATTTGTGTTCCAGAATGAACATGCGCCCGATAGCTCCTGTCCACAGGGCTTGAACCCATTTTTGATATATAATATTATATGTCCTCTAGATACTCTTCATTCTCTTTATTAATGATTTATGTCTGCAGATAGAACTTTTATTCATTATTATCACATGTTTTGTCGATGATAAAAATGTCTTGTTCGAAGGTGAAAGTTTCTCTATTATCAACTACAAAGCTGATGAGATTGTCCCTAGTAATATCACAAGTGATTGAAGTTTCGTGAAAAATCTGTCGACTTATTTCTTAACGAAACTGAGATGCTTGAAAACACCACGAGGTCGAAGGACAGTAGTGTTTTCTCTAAGCAACTCAGTTGAGTTGAGAAATAAAAGACATACTTATGAGATGAATTCAGTCACGAGTGACGAGTGATATTTCATTAGACTATTTCACGAACAAAATTACCCATGTTGACGTCTGTAATTTATATTTATCATTTGTCAAACAGTCCGTATCCATGGTTAAGTCGTTGAAAGCACCAATGTCGTAAGACCAATTATAATTCAGAGACAGTTGGTGTTTTCGCGATAATCCGAGCTGTCTTTGGGCTGTGGTTGGTCAGATTTTGATAGGAGTGAAATAGTCAGTGTAATCAAAAACTGGCTCTTTTCCAATAATCTCCTGATCAATGAAGCCAAAACAGCAGCACTTGTTTTCAGCACAGATAGGTCTCGTAAAGAGGTAGATAACACCATTCAATCTAGAGATAACATTGTAGTTCTTGAAGGGTCAACCAAGTTCTTAGGCCTATATGTAGATAAATTTCTAAAATGACATGATAATATTAAGTATTTTAGTATTTATCTCTCAATCTGAGTAAAATCAGCTTTGAATTAAGAGTATTTAAATGGAAGTTAACGAACAGTGTATTTTGCTAATGCAGAATCAGTAATGAGATATAGAGTAATTTTTTTGGGAAACAGTTCAGCAGAACATTCTGTTTTTAAAATTCAGAAAAAGATTGTTAGAATCATGTTCCATATGAAATATGGGCAGTCTTGTAGAGGTGGTGTTTTTCATGAAATATAGAGTGGTGAACTAACCTTAGACTATAGTCTAAGGAAATAACCATCGCATCTACGTAAACATGCTGAGATTTACATAATTTGAAATTTCAGAAGCAGATTTTTTTCTAGTGATACTATGCTCACGAAATTTTGCGCGTTGGCATTCTTCGTCGAGTGATTACCAAGTTTCAGTTCATTCGCATCTGTATTTTTTGAATTATTGGGGAAACAATATTTCAGGTGGGTATAACTCCGACACCTTTTGGCCGACTATGTCGATTAACGAACTTATCCGTCGCATTCGGATGCGCAACCTACCCTGAAAATTGCACGTGGCTATCTCTTTTTGTTCGAAAGTTATCGTGGAAACGATAACGACAGAATCGAATTTGACTTCGAATTATTTATCAGTCAAATCTAATATTTTGTGACCATTTTCGGCAAAAATTCGGAAATTACAGACATTTAGGCAAAATGATAGCACGTAGAACATTATCGCAATATGTCGTCCCAGTGTTGCCAATTTACACATTTCAAATCCGATTTGCGGATTTTTTCGGGTTTTTATATTTTGCGGACTTTTTGGGATTTGTTTCCAAACATATGTATGTATTGGAACAAACTGGAAAAAAATTATTTTGTATTTAATTGTGAATTTGATTCCATTTTATTAACATCGTAAATCTTGGAAGTTCTCCGAAACTTTGTTGATGATCAAAGTTTTAATTGGATTCTTCTGTAATAAGCCGTAAGAACTAATTAGACTTGGTAGGTTTCTTGAAAAAAATTAAAAAATTTATTTGCTTTTGAATGCGATAATATCATATCTGATTCGAATTTTACGTCTTTTCACATAATTCTTCCACCACCGAAAGCAATTATAGAACACATTATACATGATGTTTCTAAATTGATGGAAAAATGTTTAATAAGTGGTAGGTAGTAAGAATTAATGGAAGTCTTTCATATAATTTTTTGTTTCGTGCCCCTTCCCCTCCATGTTACTGGATATTTTGTTCTTATTGAATATCAAAATTAAAATACATATTTGTCGTTTATGGCGATTTCCATTGACCCGCTCGGAGCACTCGAAATCGATCTCATCTGTCATGCATCTGTCCAATTGAACCGAAAATATGTGTCAAATATGACAGAGTGACAGCTCCGAGTGATCCGAGCGTGTCAATGGAAATCGCCATTAGACTTCATTTGACATCAACTTACTTGATATTAGTTAATATCACTATTTTTGGCAACATCCTACTTAATTTTTTCAACAAATTATGTCATTATTGAATTAATGTGAAAAGAGTCTGAGTAATGTTTTATTTTTTTTTGTACTAGAATTAACAATCTTAGGAGAAACAAAATTTGCCTATTGATGTTTACTTTTCGAATCAATTTTGTATCTTACAAAATGATGGAGTATCAAAAAACTTTAGGGCAAAATATTGGGTCGATTTTCTCACCCCTTTGCGATAACATTTCGGCATTACAATAACAACTGTCAAAAAATTATACTGAATTAGCGTAAGTGATCTGCAAAATTTCATTATTCTGAATTGTTTCATAGACGAGAGATATTCAATAAAAGCATAAATTTCCTCCAATTTCAAGGGGCAGTATTTGGAGAGAAAGGGTTTTTTTTTGACGAATTATTCGGCGTAAAGTTATTAGCAACACTGCAACACATAGTCAACTTGAAGATTGCTAACCGGTTTAAAATGACAGGAAAATATTATCGGGGATAATAACACGATATTTTTTCACGAGTGGAATCTTCAAAGAAAACACGCATGAGTTGATAATTTATGTAATTTTTTGACGCCAAAAAAAATTAAGGCTGAAATTCTAATTCACATGACACTTTTAACTCATAAGTGAAATAATCGTATAAAATATGATATGAATCATTAGTCAGGTAGGTATGTTCATATTCAACCATAATCAGATAATGTCGTAAAATACATTATTCATTGAAATAATAGGTGTCATTCGATTCGGAATGGTATGTAGATATTTTTTGAGAAAATTCAAGGCCGCTTGATAAGATAAAGTTATAAAACAATTAAGTGAAAAAAAAGGGGTTTGGTTTTTTGCATATACAGTGGATCCCCGGTAACCCGACAATCGTTTTGCAAGGCAGTGTCGGATTATCGAATTTGTTGGATTATAGAGTAATGAACTAAGACCGATTAAAATACATAGTTCAGCAGTGATACGCATGTCGGATTACAAGGGGCGCCGGATAAGACGTGGGCCGGATTACCGGGGGTCCACCGTATCCCAAAAAGGGTTTGAGATTTTTCGAACTTGAAAAATTATTCAAAAAGAGGAGGAAATATCACCAAAAATGTCTCAACTCCCGGAACTGTAGGAACAATATTTATAATTTGCCCACTTCAGACCTTTAATGAATACATTTTATTTAAACATATTACATATGAAAACTAAGAACTGAAAAAATTCAGGCGCCTACAGGATTGATCAATGAACAATAATCCGTGGTTCAAACATTTTTATCGCGATTTTTCAAGTAGTTATTCATAATTTTGGTAATTAACAATTTTTTGTAGCACGAACATTAAAATTGCAAGTGCGATAACTAATGGAGATTATCTCCATTAGTTTGAAAG
Source organism: Halyzia sedecimguttata (assembly GCA_937662695.2). Classification (NCBI taxonomy): domain Eukaryota; kingdom Metazoa; phylum Arthropoda; class Insecta; order Coleoptera; family Coccinellidae; genus Halyzia; species Halyzia sedecimguttata. The sequence goes on along the minus strand of OW569413.2, from coordinate 96,715,037 downwards.
TTATAGTATAAATAAACATAAAAAACCAGGTGAGAAGAAAACAGAAAATTAAAGGTTCAATAAAATACATTTATTTTAAACAATATATGATTGTTTTTTTTTTAAGTAGAAATAGAAGAAAAATGCAGAGAGACAAATCATTTGTTTATAACAAATTGTTTATTAGAATTTAATATTATTATGGAAAAAATTGTAAATCAACAAATCCATTTTCAAGCAATAACATTTTTTTTAGAAGTGGCTTTTTTGTTATTCATAATTTTCATCAAAGACTATGAAAAAAAAATTCTAACTATCTCTTGAACAACGGCATTTGTTCATAGCAATTTTCAAATAAATAGAGATAAAAATTATTAAAATTCATTTTTAAGTAGCTTCTGACCATGAGAAAACGGATTGATAGTAAAATTATATAAAAAAAGTTTTTTTCAATGTTCAATTAAGCTTTATAATTGACCTAAGTGAATTGTTAATAACAAAGGAGAATAAAATTAACAATTTTTTAATTTTTCCAACGGGAATCTAACTGAAGGCCTTTGAAAAATAGCTCCACGAAAGGAAAACATTATCTGATTAATAGTTTAACAATTATCGCACTTACAATGTTAATATTATAAAAAAATCGTTAATTAACTAATGGATAACTAATTGAAAAATTGCGATAAAAATTTTTGGATCACTGATTATTGTTCATTGATCTATCCTGTAGGCGCTGGATTTTTTTCAGTTCTTAATAATGTAATTCATATTTAATAAGATTAAATAATATTTATCCATTAAAGGTACGAAGGGGGCGTGGCTTGCGCAAACCGGAGTGCCAGTTATCGGGCGTATTTTCAACCCTCTGGGAAAATTATAAATATAGGTCCCACAGTTCCGGGAGTTGAGACTTTTTTTTAGGAAAACTTCCTACTCTTTTTGAATCTTTTTCAAACTAGAAAAATCTTAAATAGTTTTTGAGATATGCAAAAAACCAACCTCCCTCCTTTTTTCACTTAATTGTTTATAACTTTTGCAATTTTTGCGAACGACCATTGAATTTTCTCAAAAAATATCTACATGCAATTCTGTATCGTATGACACCTCAATCATAATTTTCGGAGAACTCTAAAAATTTTGACCTAAAGGCAAGGGCGCCCATATTAAAATTTTTAGGGGGGGGGCTAGACATAAAAATATTCAATAAGTATAATTATTTGACAAAACAATTTTCACACATATGATGATTTTTGTTCTTTCCCTAAAAGCTAGGGGGGGCCGGGCCCCCCTCTTGCCCCCGTGTATGGGCGCCCGTGCCTAAAGGGCACTTGTTGACTAGACTAAATCCCCTACAATAAATTCTGTTGAGCACACTATTCCATTCATAAAAACTACTGAATTGCCAATTCTTGTACACAAAATTCGAACCAATTCATAAATATTCAATCGTGAACCTCCGATACTCATCGTTCCAGCGGCCCGACACGTCATGCCATTCCAATCTCCGAAACCCGCGTTCGTGTCTTTCCGTCGAACCGAGTCAGTAAACTGTTTCTAATTCAGAAATTCTTCAGAGTCTCAGCTACGACGTAAAGTAGTGATGTGTGTTTGTATGTTAGTTCTGTTTCTATATAAATCTTTTTGTTTACGTGTCAAAATAAGTAACTATGTCCATCAGTGAAACCCTAGTTACTTGGATTGATTGATCACAACTGAGGGTGAGCTTAGCTTTCTACCTTAGACTCCTTTTTGGCTTAGTTGCGACTTACTTGATATCCTACGATTAGTAGTATTTTAACCTAAATCCCGATTGAGCCAGATCCGGGTAAATCGAAATTGCTTGTACGTACAATAATAATTTGGTGCATTATTCTGGATTAGGCGTAATACTTGATATTGATGATCTCTCTTTCCGATCTGATGGTTATTGGAAACTAAAACTAATGAATATATGTTGATTGTTTGGGATATCGGCTCCAGTGCTTCGGCTGCCTGAAGAATTCCATGGTAAATGGTAGGTAATGGTAGAAAATGCGTATGAGCGAGGTCGTTGGCTTCTTTTAAAAACTGTTCCCGTTTCTCTGTTGAATTTGCCCCCGAGCTATGTCTGCTATTGAATTAAAGTTTCATGGGAATGTGGAGTATGCTCTTCAACATCATTTCTGTACCATGGTTTTCTTACAAAAATGTTCTACTACCAGCGTTTTTAATTGTGAAAAATTTGATAATTTCTTTTCAATTTGATTGATCGTTTTTTATTTCCAACCAATATTATGTTCTTTGCTAATGGATTCGAAAAAAAATATTATCTCATGGATAATCAACAATATTCAAAAACTCATTTTAAGATCTATTCATATTCCTAAATGTATAAATATATGAAAAAATAATAGAGATTAAAAATGGATGAAAAAAAATTATGAAGTTATGAAAGAGAAAAATTATTATATGTAGTAGGTATTATATAAATGTAAAATATAAAAATTCTTTTATGTTTATACTTGCATTCCAAAGTTTATAAATAGCTGTAAATGTAGATTCTAAGCAAATCTTCGTTATCAGTGCTGGGTCACTGCTTAGGGGATGAATTGTAAATCTGTTTTAAATTATTGTGGCAATAAAGGATTATTTAAAAAAAAAATCGTTTGATATAAATGAACGCAACTGATCAGGAATAAACGAAAAATAAATGGGGGATATTTATGGGGAATGGTGCTGAAATAGATTTTTTGAAACAATACTTTTGAAAATATATTGTCCATAAGGTATGTGAAAATCATTTCTGGAAAAGTTTTTGGTTTTTCTACATCCAATAAACTGGCACTGAATGTTTACTATTCGATCCACCTCCATCGATAATTTTCAACTATGTATTTTTTTTAATTTGAATTTTTTCGAAGGGAAAATTATGACAGTCTGAAAATGAAAAAAATGATAAAATAGATACGTTTTTTAACAAACTGGGCTGACGTGAAATCAACGCTTATTATATTATTATTATTATTATTATTATTATTATGATGATTTATTATTATTTTTCGGATTCATATTATTACCCAATCATTAAAACAAATTTGTCGTGGAACAGTTCTGGAGTACCGAATAAAAGAAATATTCCAACTTCTCAGTAATACACCCAGGTAACTTAATTGATTATATTTTTTTTCAACAAGAAATGAACTGAACAATTGTCGAACTACTAAAACGTATTTGTCTCTGTTCGCATGCGGTATTGTCTAACTGTGTCCCAGGCTTTGGTATATTATTCAATTGAGGAGCATGCATTATCTATATCTTGTGAAAAAAAGCAAGTGTGGCAACGTAGAAATAAATATATCGATTCAAGGACATCCTAGGTCAGGAGCGCATCAACCCAAATAAGGCAAATACTCATATTTTTATCAGATTTTGTAACATTCAACGTTCAATATCTTAAAAACGATGCGTTTTAGGAGAAATTATGAAGAAAAATTTACTTTCCTAAAATGTTTGAAGATTCTTTTGATGACCCGAGATAAAGTTCATTTGCTTTTCTTATGCTAATTACATTTAGTTTTATGATTCTACGAGTCATATACAGGCTAATCCAGTTTCAAGGGCGGAAATTCCAGTAAACGATTTATTATATACGGAAAATGGTTCGTTTACAAACTACAGGGCGTTCAAGTTTGATTAGGAAAAATGAAAATTATTAATTTCCTCCAAATGGCTGGAGATATTTGAATTCAATTGTCTATGACTCAATTTCCAGCGTGGTAGCAAGTTTTGTGATGGAGATTATTTTTTTTTCCTACCAGGGGCGTCCGTACTAGCACGCGACTGGACATTTTGAGGAAAACATTGTTACGCCACTCCTTTTATTGTAAATAAACAATTGAATGACACAAATTGAATGAGCTGTTTATAATGTCCAGTCACGTGCTAGTACGGCGGCCACTGGTAGGAAAACATATTTTCCATCACAAAACTTGCAACTATGCAGGAAATTAAGGACGAGATTGAGGATTAGAAATTGTCATCCAATCATTATTATCAAGCTTTAATGCCCTGTATTTTGTAAACGGAGCATTTACCGAATATAGTCCATAAAGCAAATTCATACTATTTTTCTAGTCTCTATCGTCTCCTAAATTTTCCGCCCTTCATACTGGAACACCCTATTTATGTCAAAGCTACAAATAAATAAAAACTGCTTTTTTTTTGCAAATTCAACAGCGTGTTATTTGAGCCGAATCTGGAAAAATGGCAAATGAAAAAAAGTGGGAAAGCCATGTGGACAGGAGCTTTGGCGCTCTTCTTCAAACTTTGGCAAATCATATCTCCGAAAGTATTGGTTTTTCAATGGATTGTTATGAAAGAAATTAAATTCAAGAATCATAAAAGAATTTAAATTCAACAAGATTGCCAAAAATGATTAATTTAAAGCTAGCAGGCCAATTCACCCAATAACGAAGTTATCCGAGATATTCATTCCTCAAATCTACTATGAAAATTATATTATATCTATTGTAAATTGAAAGCCACTATTCCAGTTTTGTTTCTGGAGATATTTCGAACCCAGTTGGATTAATTAACTTGCCAAAGTATATATTTCCATTATCATCATCTGTGAAATCGTTCCGTGAAATCATAGGGTTACGATTTAATATCGAAATTTTGAAAAACCATATCCCCGAAAGTATTAATTTCTTAGAGTTGAAAATGATATCAATGGAGTCTTATGATGGAACTGCATCTTAAAACAAATTGAATTCGAAATTTGTTATGAAAAAAAAATTTTTTTTCGTTACTCCGAAACCATCCGGCTGATTTTACCCAATAACGAACTTAACCGATATATTTATATCCCAAACCTACGCTGAAAATTTCAACTGTCTAAGAAGACCATTTTCTGCCAAACATTCGAAAATTACAGGCGTTTGGGCAAATTGATAACACTATGTTCCGAAGAAAAAGAGCTCCAAAATTGTTTTATTTGGTGAGACGAATCTATGGTTACAGATCAAAGGCTGCTCCTGTATATAAAATAAATAATAAAACAAGAGCGCCAAAAACGGGGACAGCCCTGTGGCAGGAGCTTTGGCGCTCTGGTCCAATCTTTGTCAAATCCTATCTCCGAAAGTATTGGTTTCTCAGATTTGGGATGATATCAATGGATTATTATGATAGAACTACATCATTAAAGAAATTAAAATTCTTTTGCATCTTATCTCCAATTTTGGCTAAACAATTTTTCAAAACTATCAGAAGAAATTCGGAAAATTTGAGTTAATGAAATAGCCAGTTTTATTCATGAAACAAATCTAATGTAATCAGTCCAGAGAGAACTCAACCAGAATACTTTTGTAGGAAAACTTTAATAGTGTTACTAAGAAGATACAGAACATACGCGCGAAAATAAATAATAAAAAAATGGGTTCAAGCCCTGTGGGCAGGAGCATTTTGGCGCTCTTGTTCAAACAGACAAATTATATCTGCGACAGTATTGGTTTCTCAGAGTTGGGAATTATATCAATGGATTCCTATGATAGAAATGCATCATGAAAGAAATAAAATTTAAAAGAAGTGTCGTTTAGAAAAAATGCTTCAAAAATTATCTTGTAAAATAAAGAGCAATCTACCATGATTCAATGCCTTAATGCTTCAAAAATTGTCATTAAATTTACTTATCAAGAATAAATGAGCAATCTGCAATGATTCTACCTCGTGGAATGGGTTGTTGCAACTTGGTGCATAGTTTCACAACTCGAAATACCTAAGGAAAGTATCATCGAAATGTCTAGATAAAGGCTGGAGACAATCATAGCAGATTCTCCATTTATTCCTGATATTTGAGTAGGTAGTGGATTACCAACAAATTATTTTAATAGTTCAAAATATATATATATAAAATACTATCCTCTTTTCATTATTTAAAATGTAATAGTTCATACTACTAACACATTCTTTTCTGTATTATGAACCTTAACTCAAGAAAAAATGATTGATACACAAATGTTGATCCATATTTCAGTATTTTTTTGCTAGCAACATTATGAAAATACTGTATATACGAACATGTCTCACTACTTAAGGAAGTATATGATCATATTAACCTCAGTGGTCAACGAACCTTTTGATGATTCCATTATGTTCTTCTTTCCTATTGCCTCCATAAACTACATCAAAACAGTCTTGTATATATTCACAAATTCAAGAATCGAATACTTGCTTTCCAAGAGAAAATAACAACGACGAATTGACAATTTCTAATAGGTAGATAAGATGACATTCATGAATAGTGATCACAGACAGATTCTGTGTTCACATTCTGTGAGTACATAGAACTTACGATGTATTATTGAAACTATGAAACATCATATCTCCGAAAGTATTAGCTTGTTAGAGTTGAAAATGATAACAATGGATTCTTATGATGAAACTGCATCTCAAAAAAATTTGAATTCAAAAGTTGTAATGTAAAAAAAAAATATGTTTTTCGTTACGCTGAAACTATTAGACCGATTAGACAGACGGCCGGCTGAAATAAACGATTTCGACCACGGATTCCTGATCAGTGAGTCAAACCAAATCGTTCAAGACCATTTTCAGCCAAAAATTCGAAAATTACAGACATTTGGGCAAATTGATAAGCACTCTGTCCCGACATATTTCACGATTCCCGAACTATAGAATTCACTGTGCTTTGGACGCCCCCCGCAAATTCTAAGAACCGAAATATCCGAGGTGGAAATCCGAATCGTTACCATACCTGCATCATATTTCTGGGAATATTGCCGAACTTGGTTCGTCACAAACGTATATGTATAAATGGCGCCTCGGTTAGACACATTCGGACCACCTTGTATTCGAAATGCAGTCGCTGAAGACGACGTGGACGTGGGGCCGACTGAAAGGCACGCCGCCGTTGTCTTCACAACGGGTTATTCCATTCAGAAGAGACCGAAGGAATGTGTCATCCTCTACGGTATCTGCGTAATGTCATCTATGCCGATTTTTTCTAGGAATCTCGGTGGGAAACACGTACAAGTGGTTTGTTATAGTCTGGGAAATAATCCTTCGAAATCTCCCGAAATTCTTACCATGAAGGTCGATCCTTTTTACCAGAACTATGTGTCCAGCCAACACCTCCTACATTAAAGGCCAGTCATGAAAAAAAAACTGGTTCAAGCACAAGATTCTATTGTCCATTCTCCTGTATTGGACACTCTTAACACTGTCCAATACAGGAGAATGGAGGATAGAACATACGCGCAAAAGCCTAACGAAAAGTTAGGTATTATTTTTATTTGTTGGTTTTCCCCTCCTGTCTTTTCGTTTTTGGCGCTCTTGTTCAAATGAATTTCGGATACTTCTTTGTTTTTTGATGAAGAAATCCATATTCCAGAAAGAGCCTATACATATTTAGAATATATTTTAATGACGCAAAAATGGATTGTTGTTTGTCCCATATTTTTTTTCAACATGGCTTCTAAAAATCGCACTTTAGAATTCGCAATTTAGAGAGAAGCTCTAAACTCTCTGAATCACCGTGATCTTCGGCAAAACTTTTAAGCTGCTTGGTTAAAGTCTTAGCTAGTTCATTTCATTTGTTTGAAAGAATAACCGGCTGTTTCTGAAAGGCTGGTCAAAGTGTTGATCAACTAACATAATTGTTAATGTCAAATCAGTCCGAGTTTTTAAATGATGGTTAACAAGAGATGGATGTCTGATTAGTTAAAATTTGTGTTAGTCAGCTTTTCAGAAACCGGGGGTAAATATGTATTTTATATTCTTGTTTTTCTTTATTCGAGAATTTATCTCATTATGAGACAAAATATATGAATAAAATACAATCCTCTCTTCACATTCATTCTGTATTATGAACCTTAACTCAAGAAAAAATATTTGATACACAAATGTACATCAATATTTTAGCATTATTTTGCTAGCAACATTATGAAAATACTCTATATAGGAACATGTCCCACTACTTAAGGAAATAAAAGGTAATATTAATCTCGGTGGTCAACGAACAGTAATTTCTTTTGATGATTCCATTATGTTGTTCTTTCCTATTGCTCATTGAAAAATTATATACGATTTACACTTATTTATTCAATATTGTGACGCGTTTCGTCGACACAGCGACTTCATCAGACTACATCATACTGGTACTTTATTTGGTACTTTCGACTATTGTTGAAAAGTGCCACCAACACACAGAATATTTGGTTCTTAAGGAGTTGTGAGAATAATAATTTTTCAATGAGTTAATATGGATTTGCATCAAGTAAAAGCCACAAGCATTAAATCTTTCATATTGCCTTCATAAACTACATCATTAAAATGATCCAATTCTAAATCTTCTGAAACATCATCCCCAATATTTATAAATAAGTCATTCATTATGCAACAAGCCATTATTATTTTTGGTATCAAGACAGTCTTGTATATATTCACAAATTGAAGATTCGGAACCTTGTTTTCCCACACAAAATATTTTCAAAGTACGAATTACAAACAAATAAAAAATAAGGTTCTGTGAATTCTACCTCGGTACTGAGCCGAATTTTTTTTTACAGTAAAAATTTTTATTTTTTTTTCCTAATATGGACTTTCATCATAAGAATCCATTAATATCATTCTCAACTTTAACAAACTAATACTTTCAGAGATATAATTTTCAAAAATTTTGATAATTAGATATTCTTAATTCTATATGATTTCATAGAATATTCTAATTATAATTTGATGATGGATGTAAATCCAACATGAGGTGAGTCATAGACCTAGTTTTGAATTTAATTACAAAAATTCTTGAAAATTGACCCACAGAAGCCAAGTTGAAAATGTGGGAACGCCCTGTTGTCAGAAGCCTTGGCGCTCTTGTTAAGCCTTTGACAAATTATATACTCTTATTGGTTTCTCAGAGTTGGGAAATATATCAATGGAATCTCATATTAGAACTACATCATAAAATGAAATAAATTAAACAAGAATCCATTGATATCATTCCTAACTCGGAGAAACCAATACTTTCGGAGTTATGATTTTTTAAAGTTTGAACAAGAGAGCCAAAGCTTCTGTCGAGAGGGCTTTGGACTGTTTCAATTTGGCTTCTATGCGTCAATTCTCAAGATTTTACGTAATTAAATTCAAAACGTAGGTCTATGTCTCATGTCATGTTGGATTTATATAGATCAGGAAATTATAATTAGAGTATTCTATGAAATCATATAGAATTCAGAATAATTATTGAAATTTTGAAAAATTATATCTCCGGAAGTATTAGTTTATTAGAGTTGAGAATGACATCAGCGGATTTTTATGATAAAACTGGATCTTAAATAAAATTAAATTTATAATTTGTAATGTTAAAAAAAAATTTTTTTGTTACTCCGAAACCACCTGGACCATTTTGCCCAATAACGAACTTAACCGAGATATTTATCTCCTAAACCTACCCTGAAAATTGCATCTGTCTAGCCCATTCAGTTCGAGAGTTACCGTTAACGGACGGCCGGACAGAATCGATTTTTACCATGGATTCTTGATCAGTGAATCGAACCAAATAGTTTAAGACCATTTTCTGCCAAAAATTCGAAAATTACAGACATTGGGGCAAATTCATAAGCACTCTGTTCCGAGGAATAATAGTGCCGAAAAATCATCCATTTTATTATATTAGACGTCAATTTAATAATTTTTGTCACGACTTTGACGAACTGAATGTCCCATGTTCCAATTATTACTCATTTCAGATAACAGGACCTGCATATTTCAAATAAGTTTCACATCATTCTTTCAACCTAATAACAGACCATTACGATCATTTTTCCGAACAATCAACTGGATAAATCCATAAACTGGAATACAATGAATAGTTGCTGGCTTGAACGTACGTAATTTCGCAATTTCGCTGGAATGGCGTAAAGCTGTTACATTTTATGACATACCACCATAGGAACAGACTGCTATATTTTCATTTCGAATTGACCTTCATCATCGAAATCAATCGACTTTTAAATCATTGCACATTTAAACTTGTTGTAGATGTAGGGGAATATCAATAGTTCCATGGCGATAGTGATTTTTGGCGCTCTTGTTCCTCGGAACAGAGTGCTTATCAATTTGCTCAAATGTCTGTAATTTTCGAATTTTTGGCTGAAAATGGTATCAAACGATTTGGTTCGACTCACTGATCAAGAATCCGTGGTCGTAATCGATTCTGTCCGGCGGGTTCGTTAACACGATAACTCTCGAACGAAAGGAGTTAGAGGATTGAAATTTGCAGGGTAGGTTTGGAGCTTAAATATCTCGGCGTAGTTCATTAACGGGCGAAATCCATCGAGCCGTGTCGGAGTTAAGGCCGTTTTTAGTAAAAACATTTTTTATGAATATTTCCGAAACCGATCACTTGATCTATCTGAAATTTAGCACCAAATTGTAGAATCATGACCTTCAGACGCATGTGGAGTTTTGTATTGATCGGGTTACCGTAAAGTGTCAAATACAATACAATGGCCAATTTTGGATCACAATTTTCGACACAAAATTCGAAACACCCTGTGATGATATTTCTGAAATTCAAAAGATGCATGACATTTCCACATTCTTCCTCTTCGATGTTCTAGAAACGGTTCAAGCTCAGGATGTTTAAAACAAGAATAATGAACATAATACTGACTAAACATATTTGACTTTTTTTCCGGTTTTTTCGATATTTTGAAAACTATTCGAATGAATACAATTGTTTTAACAGACATGTATTCAGCATTGAATACTTGATCACACCAGGAATGCAAAACTTGAAAAAAAAAAATTCATCAAATTTATTTTCACTCCCTGTATAACCGGGCTTTGCTTGGGCTTTGAAAATATTTTAGCTCTGTAGAGAATTCCAAGCAATATCATAATCCCAATTTTCAGATTTCAAATATGTCCAGTTCTCCAGAAACGTCTAATAGGCACTCAAACTTGGGACACCCTGTATACGTTATGTTTATACAGCTCGTTTTCAGTTGGCTACCCTGTATACTTCCGAATGGAAACTTCACACTCGCATATTCTATTCTCGCGGTAAACTGTGTATATCAGAATTCAATAAAATTCTTCCCTATTCTTCTCAGAATGCAGCTCTGAGGAATGATTGATTAATATAGTTGTTCATTATCTTTGAATTCGAGCATATTATCATTTCGTGTTTTCATTTTAAATGGTCATGAAATATCTATTTCCCGGATATCAATGAAAATAAATCTATATTTAATCGTCACCGAGAATGTTTGTTTCTTCACAATTGAAAGTGAACCTTTGATCATTCATCAATACGTGAACCTGATAAGATTGGTTTAGACTACTGTCGCATTCGGATTTGGATGGAATTTCAATTTTTATTACGCTCCAGATCGGAAAGTATGTTTGACGATGTGGTCCATCCTTTCTAGGTGATATTTATTCCTGATTTTGAAAATATTGGAAAAATAAAATTCGGCTTGAAGGTGCGCAATTATAGCGGAATCTGACAATATATAGAGTTTGAAGAATTTTTTTTTCTGAAGAAACATTTTCATTAAGTAATCATTAAAGGATACTGTGGGAGGTATACCCATTATTGAAAGGTTTTTTTCTGGGTTTTCTCTCCCAAACTCTGAAAAATATCTATAAAATAAAAATTAATTATTTTGTGATTTGCTTCTGGGTATGAAACACAGGATATTTGTCAGAAGCAATCAATTGAACAATGTTGCCTAATAAACAACAACGAAACAACATCAACGAAGAAACAACTATATCGTAACGTTCGGAGTCTATATCAGACTCCTTCGTCAGACGCTTAATGAAAATCGTTAGAATTATTTTGTTGATAGTTATTTTGTGAAATTCAAGAATTGCCACATTTCACATTGTCACATATTTCACAAAATAACTATTGATAGTTATTTTGTGAAGTTCAAGAACTGTCACACTGTCACATATTTCACAAAATAACTATCAACAAAATAATTCTAACGATTTTCATTAAGCGTCTGACGAAGGAGTCTGATATAGACTCCGACACGTCGAAGGTAGGAGTCCCAGTTTTACGAAGTAGAATGACAATTTAAAATTTATATTTGACGTGTTTCGGGATTTTCTATAAATATGTACACTAACCTTGATCATGAATTTATTCATTTCTTCTTCTACCGCGGTGCCGTCTCAGGCTGAACTGAGGCCTTCAGGCCCATTGTTCTCCCGCTTGCCAAACTCGTGAGACTCAGTCCAAGAAAAACGCTGACAGGAATGCCGCGAGCTTAAAAGGAGAAGTCCCTCTCACCGTAGGAATCGTAGGTGTTGGGTTGCCTAGGTGTATGACCCTCAATTCCTTAAGGTTGTTACAGTCGAACAGAATATGTTCAGCTGTTTCTTCCATGCTCTTGCACCAGCGACACAGAGCGCTATCGGCCAATCCCATCCTATTCAGATGTTTGTTGAACTGGTGACCAGTTAGTAATCCAGTCACCAGGCTCAATTCTCTTCTTTCGAGTGAAAGAAGTTTCTTTACTTCAGACTTTGACGATGGTTTCTTAATGAGAAGCCTTGACTGCCTGAGTCCTACTCCCATGTTCCATACACTGGAGAAATTCCTGTCCAAACGATTCTTGAAGAATGTTTTAACAGAGGTACGACATAATGGAAGCGAGGGCTCAGGACCTATATATGGTATCCGAGCCCCCTGCTTCGCCAGCTTATCTGCCTTAACATTACCTGAAATCTCCGAGTGAGCCGGACACCAGATGAGTTTTACAACGTTACCAGCGCCCAGCCTTCGCAGAGCCTTCCTGCATTCGCCTACTAAGTAGGAGTTTATTTTCACATCAGATAGGGATTTTAACGTTCCTTGACTGTCACAACATATATATATGTACTTGCCAGAGTATCCTAATCGGATGTTTTCCAGCGCGCAGACAAGAACAGCATATAGTTCTGCCTGTATTATCGAGCAGTTCTTCCCGAGAGGGATGGACATGCTCACTCGAGGTCCCACAATGCCTGCACCTGTCCCTGTAGTCGTTACAGAGCCATCTGTGAACCATGTGGGCCCCTCTGGTTTAAGGAGATCACTCCTTGTATCCCATTGGTCTCTATCAGGAACAATCACCCTATAGGGTTCGTTAAAGCAGAATAAGGAGCCCGCACGGTCACTCCTCCGGAGGAGAGATGCATCATCATCATTCATTTGGATAATCGAGTAATAACCTGGAAAGATCCATTGAGCTTTTCAGTTTGATAAGTTTCCAGAAGTTGAAATTGGCAGCTGAATAATGAAAAAGTTAAGCCCAGCGGTGGTGAACAGCACAAGATCCAATTTTGCGATAACGTCCCAATTTTTTTAATCCATATTTTATGATGATGTTCATTGAGGATTGCTTGTCTGAAATTTTATCCAGAAATAATCTTCAAATTTCAGTCCGATGATTTTCCTAGCCGTTAAAAGAATGGAATTGGTATGAATTTCTCGATATTTTAATATGGAGGTTTTTCTTTACAATATCCTAATCTTACCGCGAAGAAATATTTGTCTTATTCAAGTCTTCCTTCGAACTAATTTCCTACAAATCCATCTCAATAATGAGAATTTTTTATTTTATTGACTCAAAAACGCTTGGGATTAGGGAATTCCCAGCAATAGTTTGTATTATCTTGGACAATATTATGATTCAAAGTAAACATACAATAATTGTGAAAAATGCAAATGTTATTGTATTCGTCATTCATTGAACGAATTCTTAATCAAATCTGGAAATTTTTATTTCACTAAATTGTATTGAGGGATTTAGACAACATAAAGGGTCCGCCATCTAACCGTTTTTTTTCAACTAGTGCTTATTTCGTGAATGGTAACACTTAGCTCATGTCTGATTTGACAGATAATTAGTGTTATCCTTCCGCTGAACGAATATGTTTGTGTATACGCTTGAACAAAGCTGGGAAATATTGCGACATTAATTTGAAAATCATGGTAATGTTGCAGAATGTGTGCGAAAATTGCGTACGGATTTTGGAAGAAGAGAAGCACCGTCAGCTCCGTATGTTCGTTATCTTGTGAAAAAAGTGAAAGAAACTGGCATCCTCAACGATAAACCAAAGCGTGAAAAGCCAAAAACAGTGCGTACACCCGATAATATTGCTTTTGTGACAGAAAGTGTGCGTGAAGCGCCATCAACATCAATTCACCGCCGTTCTCAAGAATTGAACATTTCGGAGACATCATTGAGACGAATTTTGCATAAAGACCTTGGTATGACGCCATACAAAGTCCAATTGGTTCAGGAGTTGCCCTGTTTTTGATGATCGCTTTATCAGCCGCAGAGCTGATGTCGTTTGGCCACCTCGGAGCTGCGATTTGACACCGTTGGACTATTATTTGTGGGGTGCCGTCAAAGATACGTGTTACGCCAACAAGCCAGAGACAATTGACGCTTTAAAGGACATTATTCGTGAAGCCATTGGTGAAATACAGCTGCACACAATCGATAATGTGCTTAAAAATTGGACCGATCGTGTAGGCTACTGCATGGCCAGCCGAGACAGCCATTTGAATGAAATTATTTTCCATTATTAACCGGAAGGATTGTACTTTCAAATAAAAAAAGAAATTTGGAGAAAATATTCAGTAGCTTTTTTTTAATGCAGTTTCAAAAAAAAAGAAGTTATTTGGCGGACCCGTTATTATCACCCATTGAATTACATATATGTATTTAAGTATATTGCGTCGCAGAACAAAACATATTTACTTGGATGATGTTGAATTATGAAGAACATGTAGTGTGTAACTTTATATATTATTTACATTAGATATATTCAGTTCAGTATGCCTAAAGAGTAAACATGATAATTTGCTCGTACTGGGTATAAGATAACAAGGGGATTCCCCTGCCAGATACAAGTTGCAGTATTGCACATTGTTTGAAGCTCGATTTTCCCTTGGTATTACTGTTGAGGAAAAACGGTTAAGCTGATGCAGATGACCTAAAAGTAAAAAATATGAATAATTTTTTTAAAAATAATACACGGTTGTTGTTTTTTTGAAAAGAAAAAAATAACAAATACACAGAGATAATTCATTTGTTTATAACAAATTGTTTATTGAATAAATAATGAAATTTTAAATAATAATCGATTTGGTTTTAATATCGAAGACCAAGATAAATAATGATTAAAAAAAAATAATTCCTTAATTATCATAACAAGTGGTGAAAAAAATTTCATTCAATAAATGCGTTTCCAAGAATAAACAATTTGTCTCAAGAAACGATATTATACTTTTAAGGTGATAATATAAAGCCAGTGGATAATCCATATGATGATGGAAATATATTCTTTGGTAAGATAGATAATCAAATTGGGTTCAGAATATCTCCAGTAAAAACAAAACTGCAATATTGCCTAAGTTTTAATTGATATAATATAATTTTCAGAGTAGATTTGAGGAATGAATATCTCGGATAAGCTCGTTATTGGGGAGAATTGGTCTGTTTGAATTGAATTTCTTTCATGATGCAGTTCTATCGTAAGAATCCATTTATAT
Source organism: Halyzia sedecimguttata (assembly GCA_937662695.2). Taxonomy (NCBI): domain Eukaryota; kingdom Metazoa; phylum Arthropoda; class Insecta; order Coleoptera; family Coccinellidae; genus Halyzia; species Halyzia sedecimguttata. The sequence goes on along the minus strand of OW569413.2, from coordinate 96,699,502 downwards.
CATTCCCAGAGACCAATTATTTCGGAGATATGATTTGTCAAAGTTTGAACAAGAGCGCCAAATCTCCCGTCCACAGGGCTTGAACAGATTTTTTTTTTAGGAAATTTCCTCCTCTTTTTGAATCTTTTTTCAAATTTGAATGATCTCAAATAGTTTTTGAGATATTGGCGAGAAAATTTTGGGTATATTACGGTTTGAATATTGTATACTTTCTGCCGAATTAATCCATAGGTATCTTTCTATAATGTGGTTCAAAATTTGCAATATTCACCATCAGAGAAATGTTTTCTTGCTGTTGCCTAGGGCCAGTGAAGATCTCTAGGGCAATTTCTTACTTAGATCATTTCATTTGGTGTTGAATAAACGATATTTTATATTTATATCATTCCCAGAGACCAATTATTTCGGAGATATGATTTGTCAAAGTTTGAACAAGAGTGCCAAATCTCCCGTCCACAGGGCTTGAACAGATTTTTTTTTAGGAAATTTCCTCCTCTTTTTGAATCTTTTTTTAAATTTGAATGATCTCAAATAGTTTTTTAGATATTGGCGAAAAGTCTAACCCCTTTTTTTTTCACTTGATTGTTTATAACTATAGCAATTTTTGCGCGCGGCCTTGGCATTTTCTCAAAAACTATCTACATGCCATTCCGAATCGAATGACACCTCGATCATAATTTTCGGAGAAAACGCAAACATTTTGACCTAAAAACCATCTCTTGACTAGACTAATAGGCACTCAACAGCGCGCCAAAATCGGAAATCTCCCAGCTTCCCGTTTAAAACCGAAGGCCCGACAAAATATGCGATTTTTCGACCTGGTAACACAATCACGCTGAGTAGACGTTGTTCAACACTTTAATATACAAAGTACTTCAACCGTTCCCTCGATATATCCAAACGAAAACAATTCCGAGAAACCCTATCGTTCGCGGCATTCATATGCGTTCGAGTGAGCGAAAAAGTATTCAATTCACAATTAACTGCAGCGAACCGTTCGAATCCGCTGAATCGGTGTTCGCTCTCGCTGATATCGGCCCAGCGATAAACATTCATTTGGTCGGGGAAAACCCGTTACCTTTGGAATTGCGTTCTTAGAGGTCGCTGACGCCAGCCCGATCGAATTCTGCTCAGCTGCGGTGTTATGGCTGGCGCATTGCGGTTTTTGATTGGTTCCGAGAATATGGCAAATATACAGAGCGAGTCTTATAGTTGTAATTAATATTGACCATAGATTCTTCTCATCAAATCAAACTCGGCGCTCTTGTTCCTCGGAATAGAGTGCTGATCAATTTGGCCAAATGTTTTCGAATTTTTGGATGAAAATGGCCTTAAAAGATTTGGTTCGATTCACTGATCAAGAATCCCTGGTCAAAATCGATTTTGTCTGGCCGGCCGTTTCAGAGAAACGAAAAAAAAACATTCTTTTTTACATTACAAATTTTAAATTCAATTTCTTTTAAGATGCAGTTTCATCATAAGAATTCATTGATACTATATCCAACTCTAACAAGCTAATACTTTCAGAGATATGATTTTTCAAAATTTCGATATTAAATCGTGATTTTATGATTTCACAGAATGCTGTAATCCTATCTATAAATATATAAATAAGAATGATATTTGTTCATACATGTCATCTTAGGGCTATTCAAGAAGTGTAACCCATGTACATAATAGACTATCTATTGTATATGGTGTAACCCTGGATCGACTAGATCATCATTAGCTGTTTGCAGGTTTTTCAAAGAATCGCGTTCTCGATCACCGTTTCCGAACGCGGCAGTCAGTGCTCAGTACCGAGGTAGAATTTATATAACCTTATTTTTTATTTGTTTATAATTCGTACTTTGAAAATATTTTGCCTTGGTAAACAAGATTCCGAATCTTCAATTTGTGTATACAAGACAGTTTTGATACCAGAAATAATATCGACTTGTTGCATATTGAATAACTTATTTATAATTATTGGGGATTATATTTCAGAAGATTTAGAATTGGATCATTTTAATGATGTAGTTTATGAAGGCAATAGGAAAGAACAACATAATGGAATCATCAAAAGAAATTACACTTCGTTTCATAATGTTGCTAGCCAAAAAATGGTAAAATAAGGATCTACATGCGTATCAACTATTTTTTCTTGAGTTAAGGTTCATAATACAGATTGAATGTGTTGCATTTTTTTCAACTGTTGACCAGCCAATATTCCAGTTTTGATTTTACTGGGCATATTCTGAATCCAATTTGATTAACTTACCAAAGTAAATATTTCCATCATCGTTTGGATTATCCAATGGCATTATATTATCACCCAAAAATTATAATATCCTATAATCCTCATAATTCTACCATAGCTGAGGTTATTTCATTGGTCATTTTGAATTCAATCATACTTTGTCATCTAGAACCGGAGGTATATTATATCATGAGTAACGAATTTTGAATAGAACCAGAAATAAATAAGACATGTCTCATATTGGTAGATAAGATGACATGTATGAACCCATATATATACAGTGCGATTGGCTCAGTGGTAGAGTAATTGACTTGGGAGCGGAAGCCCCAAGTTCAATTCCGAGGCTAGGAAAGAAATTTTCTAGTCACGGTAATCGCCACCATTCGCTGTTGGATCAAAATATAACAGTGATGTGCCTAAGGTGGCGTAAGGACAGAGTAACAAAGCCTACACAGAACACAACTGGTTCTCCTAACTCAGGGCAAGCTCTTAGAGCTTATGAGGGGTCTCCTTGTGGAAGACCCAGGAGGATCAGTATAATAATAATAATAATAATAATAATAATAATATCATGGAATTCATAGATACAAATATGGAAGTTAATTTTCGATTGCAGCATTCTGTAAAATCACAGAATTTCGATTTATTAATGAAATTACGCCAGCGATACAGACAGTATCTTTTCGAGTAGACATGTTGGCTACTCCTATATGGGAAATAAAATTAACTCTGGAATATACAGAGTGATCATAATTAATTATCAAACATCAACTAAAATAATGGTCCAAAACTTCATTAATTCAAATGGCACAACCGCTATTTCTATATTTCGTTGAACGAAAAAATTAATTTCGATACTATCTTCATAAGGTTTTCTTATACCCAAACCTGATAGTTTGTCAGCAATTTCCGAACATTATTTGTAGTTGATGTTTGAAAATTAATTATGATCACTATGTATATCCAGAGTTAAATTTTTTTTCTGTATAGCAGTAGCCAAGATGCCTACTCGAAAAAATACTGTCTTTATTGCTGGTCTAACTGGTTTCTTCACTATTTTCTATTTAAAAAAAATTCCATATTTTCAATTTTTCGCCATTTTCTCGTAAATGGTGCGTCTAAGGTATAAAGTGATTTGAAGAATCTCATCATAATTTGATCTTGCCATTCCATTTTTCAGGTCAACTACAGGGTGCTACATTCAAAAAAATGTTACTTTGGTCTATATCTTTGTTTTCGAACATCCTGTATAGATAAAAATAATTTTAAATTGTGCTTTTGAACACCCTACACACATCACAAAAAAATATTCTCAAAATATCTTCATTTACACCCTCAAAACGAGTATAGTTTTCAAAATTTTAGAAAATATTAAATACCAAGAATTTACACTTCTCGAAATGTCGGTTTGGCATTTGATATTGATTAACTAAACAGACTGGGTGGCATAACTAACACGTGGCACATGTCCAAGTAGTTACTTGCTGACAATAAAATTAAATATTTGATATCTGGTTGACCTTTCTTCGATAACGACATAATCAATCATAACACTCGATTGTAAATCATATTGTAATACGTATTTTCTGGGAAGTTCATTTAGTTTGTATTTCCGAGATTCAAGATTGAAGTACTGATGGGGTTTCAGGAAATTCATCGCGCTCATTCATTTATCTTTATATTTTGAATAGATTTGCTTAATTTGTTGCATTCTATACGAGCTGAAATCGTTGGATATGAAGAACAAATTGGTGCTTGAACCAATTTTTTTTTCAATTATTTTTATAAAATTCTCTAGTTATACGATCTTCACGAAATTTTGTAAAAAATTTAGTATTATTAATGATAATTAACGAACTCAAATGTCGCATTTAGATGTGCAATCTACCCTGAAAACAGAAAGTCGCTATTTCTTACCGTTCTCAAGGTATCGTGAGATACATAATATTTTTTCGTAATTTTTTAAAAATTTTCTAGTGGTACGGTCCTCACAAAATATCATACACGTCTTCATGTCGATATTCTACAACTAGTTAGTAAGCTTTGATTCGATCGAGTCTATATTTTTTGAGTTATAGATTAAATCATATTCCAGATAGGTATAACTCTGAAACTGTTGGGCCGATTATGGCCAACAGCGAGCTAAACTCTCCCATTCAGATGCGCAACCTACCCTGAAAACTGCAAGTCTCTATCTCCTTTCGTTCGAGACTTATCGAAGCAACGGTCACCCATCCAGCTACTGAACTCACACAAGGACTCATACAAGAATTTTCGCGTTGGCATTCTACAACTAATAACCATGTTTGAATCGGATCGGTTTTGTATTTTTCGAGTTATTGAGGAAATAACAACCAAATTTCTAATGGGTATAAATCCAAATCCGTTTGGCCGATTATTCCTATAAACAAACTCAAATGTCGCATTCAGCTGCACAACCTAACCTGAAAATTTCAAGTCGCCATGTCTTTCCGTTCTCAGGTTATAATATTTTTTAATAATTTTTTAAAAATTTTCCAGCGCTACGATTCTCATCAAAATTTCACAAACGTCCTTAACACTTGTATTCTAGAACTACTCACCAAAATTCAATTCGATCGGATTGGTAATGGTTGAAAACAAAATTATTACTCGGAAACCGTTGGTCTGATTATGCCCATTAACGAACTTGTCCGTCCTATTGGGACGCGCCACCCGCGATTATATCAAAATTTCAAGTCGCTAGCTCTTTCCGTTCTCAAGTTATCGTGGCAACCGCCGGCCGGACAGAATCAAGTTTTGCCTCGAATTCTTCATCAGTGAGTTGAATCTAGTCGTTTGAGACCATTTTCGGCAAAAAATTCGAAAATTACAGACATTTGGGCAAAGTGATAACGCGATGTTTCCCTGAACATACGTGTAAAAATGAATGAATTATCCAAAAAATTTTCTCCAACTGCATTGAAAATTTTCCGCTGCTTCCAAATTTTTCCAAATGCTTTGAAAATTCAGTTTAGTTGCTTTCATAATAATACGGAATAATCTGTAATAACACATAATATCTTATATTATCCAAATCAGCAATAGTATTATGTAAATGAATGTGAATTGTAAATCTCAAAATTGCTCACTAAAATTAATTGAGCATGAGTAAATATTAAATGTAATTATGGTATAATATGGTATTGTGAACTGAGTTCGATATGAAAAGAGATAAGAATAAGGACTGATGAAATATATTCAAGTCTTTGTTTTTATTGCCGGCTCGTATTAATGAACCTAATACGAGCCGGCAATAAAAACATTCGGTTGAAATATACAGGGTGTCCCAAAAATACCACGCGAAAGTGACACTGGAGATAGATTGGCATTAGGTCTATCAGATAGCACCAACATGACCTCAGTAAAAGTCCGCTGGTTTTCGAGATATCACCACTGTTGCGTTCCATGACTTCACATGTTGGGAAGCGCTCATTTCTATTTCTAAACAAAGCAGCTCGCTTGTAAAACTTAAATGTTTTGGGTTAACTGGTTTATTTTTGCATGGGTGATCTCACCCTTGAAATTAATATTTTCCACGAAAAGATAATTGCAAGTAAAATATCTTGTAATACTTCAACCCTTGTAGAAGAATTTATGACCTATTTCCTGTGAAATATTGATAAAACTCATACAACAACTAACACATTGCCAGAGCTGTGAGTCCTTTGTCTAGATTCTAACCCATACAAAAATCTAGAATTTTCCGATTAGATCGCCACGGCTTTGGCTATTGACTAAATCGAGGGCGTAGATTCCGAATCTGTAATTAGTTTTTCAGTATCTCGATTAATTTTGGTTATATGGCGAAAAATCCGACTGATTAGTCCATTTTCCGGAGTTAGAGCCAGAAATTGCGTCATTGCTCCGAAACTAATCGAGATACGGAAAATCTAATTACAGATTCGTGATCTGCGTACCCGATTTAGTGAATAACCAAAGCCGCGTCGACCTAATCGGAAAATTGGAAATTTTTGGGTGTGTTAGATACTAGAGAAAACTTTTTGGCGTTTGACGGATTCGATCAATACCTAATATGGTACGGATAGAGATACAGAAAAAATAGATACATAAATCTAAACGTCGTCCACCGACCAATAATCGGGGAAAATTTGGTTATTGAGATGTGAAAATCATAGATTTGGGACGGGAAAGAAGAATTTTCCTCCGATTCCGGGTCAAAAATATTTCTAAGTGCCGACCCAAAAAATTTTTTTCATGGTATATCGATACGGAGCTCGTGTCTAATTGAATCGAGGTCGCTAATCACGAATATGTAATTAGTTTTTCCCTAAGTGGCGTACTTTGGGAAAATTTTCACTTAGAGTGAAAAAATTGACGAAAATAGGTCAATTTTGGAACTTTCCACCGCCCAAAAAAATCTGAGTAGGGTGTTGCTGATTTTTTACGTCATATTTGGATCCTTTATCTATCGAATCATCTGAACAATAAATGTCGAGGTCGTACGCTTCGGAAATTATGATTTTTTTCCCGAGGGTCTATTTTTCGGAAAATTCTTTCCGCGATATTTCCTCGGAAAATTTTTGTAATAAATATCTGATGGTAGATTCGGAATCTACGGCCCCGAATCTATAAGAATAAGTACCCGTTTCATAGTTTTGCGTCAAAAAATTTTTCTCGAAAAATGGGATTTTTTTAAGGCTAATGTATTAAAAAATTGCCAAAATTCGACCGGTCTCCGATTTCGATGCAAATTACGTCATTTACTAATTCGGGGCCGTAGATTACGAATATATGATCGGATTTTTCATTAGAGAATTTTCCGCGGAAATACCGCGAAATGAATTTTCCGAAAAACAGACCCTTGGGAAAAAGATCATAATTTCCGAATAGTACGGCCTGGACATTTTCTGTTTGGATTATTCAGTAGATAAAGGATCCATATAACACGGCAAAAATCAACAACACCTTACTCCGATTTTTTAGGGCGGTGTGAACTTCCAAAATTGACCTATTTTCGTCCATTTTTTCACTCTAAGTGAAAATTTTCCCAAAGTACGCCACTTAGGGAAAAACTAATTGCATATTCGTGATCAGCGACCTCGATTTAATTAGACACGAGCTCCGTATCGATATGCCATGAAAAAAATTTTTTGGGTCGGCACTTAGAAATATTTTTGACCCGGAATCGAAGGAAAATTCTTCTTTCCCGTCCGAAATCTATGATTTTCACATCTCGATATCCAAATTTTCCCCGATTTGATTGGTCGGTGGACGACGTTTAGATTTATGTATCTATTTCCTCTGTATCTCTATCCGTTCGGAAAATATTAGGAAATGAGTAAATCCGTCAAACGCCAAAAAGTTTTCTCTAGTATCTAACCCAGGGGTCACCAATTAGTTTCATTGGAGGTCCGTTCACAAAATCTGTATATCTGTCGCGGGTCGTTGATAGCATTATGATGGCATAAGAATTTGACTTGCAGTTAATCTAAATCCAATATCTATAATTAGTAAATAAAACGAAAAGTTATCTGAATTTTTTTAATCAAGAATACATGTTTTCTGGAAAAATGGTCCGCAAAAAAGAGGTTCGCGATCCGCATCCGGACCGCGGTCCGCCATTTGGTGACCCCTGGTCTAGACTATTCGAAGACCCCTAGTCTGTGAAAGTCGGACCGGTTTCCATGTTACAAAACAATGAATGTGGGACCGAGATAGCCGATAAGGGTTTTGTTTTCTTTTAATAAGTAGCAATTCTGGTTCTGATTAAAAAAAATTGGTAGTGTTGTATCATTTTGAAAAGGGCATGAAATGGACCCGTTTTTGCGATTATTTGTCAATTCAGTCTGATATAATTTTTTTTCACAGCAGTCAGTCAAACTTAAGTTAACGTTTTAACATCGGCATAAAATACAACAAGTTAGACATTTTTTGAAGGATTTTGTTCTAGTTGTGGGTGAAGTTATTACTTCATTGTTTAAAGCAACTATTCAGGATAGCCTAGGTAAAAATAAACATGGGTTTGAAGTAATTTCTAGCAATGCTAGGCGATAAAAGACCGAAAACTGGAGATTTTTAAAAAATACACAAAAGTGGTGATATCTCGAAAACTCCAGTGTCACTTTCGCGTGGTATTTTTGGGACACCCTGTATGTATGTTGCGACGTTGGAAATTATAGATTTTTAATTTTATTCTTGTGTATATGGGTCAAAATCAGAGAGGTGAGCATTACGCTTCTGACAAAGGTGTTCTTAATAAAATAACATGATATTACTAAAATATTCATTTTAAAATGAAGGTTCTGTGCTTAATTACGAGGCAGTTAGAATTTTTATTCTTCAATAATAATATTTTAATCGATTTTGAAGAAAAAAGTGTCTAAATAGTCATTCCGGGAATGCGTCCTTATACCATGTTTCATAGATCAGACCAGTCAAAAATATGTACAATTACGACTTACAAATGTCATATTTTGATATAAGCGTTGAAAATCATCTGATTAAGAATATACGTATAAATTGAATGAATACCAGTTTGTTTTCTTCATATTTTGGCTATTCAAATGCTGTCCGACGTTTATCAAATCATTCCGTGAACGTGGTGGATATCGGTCGATGTAATTAAAACAATACACGTTATGTCACGTTACTGAGCTTCAGTGTGAACTTCACTAGTCAAAGTAAGAGGCGTGTGTCTTGTTTACGGAAAAAAATAATTGATTTTGTTGAAAAGTACCTTTTAATTTGATATGTGTGAAGCGTACTTCAATTCCCTGTCACTACGGGAACGCTGTTTGGTGATTTGGTTTTCGAAAATTTGGATACTTTTTGTGAAATTCTTATAAATATTACAGGTCACTTGTTCATAATCTCTAAAACTAATATCTAACAAGGCGGCGTCAAGCGTGACATGAAAATATTGATCGAATAGTCATTTCGGGAACGGTCATTTCGGGAACGTTCTCGTATGAAGGGCGTTCCCTAAATGACCCAGTGTTTCTGAAATAACATGTTTTATAGGCAACATGATGCTCTACATAGGCTACATAGGCTCTACATAGGCTACATGATACTCTAATGCTTTTAAAAGCATAACCATGTAAAATTTTGGTTTTAGGTATCCATTTAGTATGAGTATCGGGGAAAATGATAAAACAAGACAGTATAGCTTATAAAAATATCGTGAAAAGGCTAATGCAAGGAAACGCAAGTTTTTAAATAAAATAACACCTGAAAAAAAAAAGAGATGAAGAGTATGAAAGATAGGGAATATTACCAAAGGAAGAAAGCTGAAAATAAAGTTAAGACTGTAAGTTATATGACTGTAAGACAGAAGAGGAAACAGAGAAAGTTATGGAGAATACATTTCCAAAAGTATATACAAAAAAAAATAGATGATGGCAAATATTTTGGCTAACAGCCTCCCAGATTCTGAATATGAGATAGAAAACTATAATCGCGTGTCGAGGAAGAAATTAGGATGAAAACAGGTTTAAAAAGAAAAAGTACAGGCTTACCAAACTATTAAAAAACAGAAACATAACATACAGAAAATGCAAGGAATTATAGATCAGTTGCGAAAAAAAGTTCAGAGAAGCAGAAGACGCGAAGAAAGAGCATCCCAAAAGAGTGCTGATACGCCTACTCGTAAAGTTGATGAAATAATAAGAGGATGTTCTGTTACTCCGTTCGTAAATGACTATTATTTGGAGAGGTTGTGGCAAAACACAACTAGAAGACACCGTTGATGAATTACCGAAAAATTCTAAACAGCGGGAGGCTTTTCAAAAATGCGTAAGTGGCAACCATATGAAAAAACACTGATTTCGAGTTTAAATTTTTATATTCATGTTCCTCATTCCTTAAGTACAAATAAAGGTATAATACTCTGTAAATGTGTAATATTTTCATGCATAAAATAGGCCAAAACCGGGCGTTGCGTTCATTCAGGGAACGTCAACGTCATTTAGGGAACACCCCATCATTTTCGGGAACATCACAAAAACAGCAAATAAATTACTAATAAGTAAAGCTATAGTTAAATATTATATATACAACATGAAATGATCTTTGTACTTTTGTATTTATATTATTAATATATAACGAAGTACAAAAATTAATACAATAAATTGAAATTTTTGGAGCGAAATTTACACCAATGGAAAATTTATGGAGAGTAATTCGCAAAATAAGTATTTTTAATATAAAAATATACAAAATAATAACATTTTCCGAGTTAAGAACTGGTTAATTACAATTTCTTGAAGGTGATTCTTAAACTCATTGGTTATATTATTATTAAAATAAGTATTTAAAAGTGTTCTCAAAATGACTTTTGGCCTTGGTATAATGCTTCTTGACAGGTATAATTTCTAAAATATACATTTTTGTGCGTGCCTCTTCACAGGAAAGGTTCATGACTAATGACACAACGGACTCCACTTGTTAGTTTTCTTCAAAAGAAAACTTAATTTCTCAGTTATTTGGAAACATAAAATGCTCACCTCTCTGATTTTGACCCATATGCTTTTTCTAGCCTCCATACCAAATCTCAGCTTTCTAGGGCTTCGTGATGTCCCCTTTTTTATTAGTTTAATATGCAGACTTGTACCTCCCTTCATTGGTGCTGGTGGGTGAGAGTTACAGATTTCTCAATTTTTCTATTCTTGTTTCTCTGATTCTACTCTACTTACCTAATTTCAGATTTCTAGGACCAAGTCCCAGTTTTATTAGTTTAATATACAGACTTGCACCCCCCTTTATGGTTGTTGGAGTTCAAAAGTTACAGATTTCTTAATTTTTTTTTCTCTTGTCTGTATACCAGATTTCATATTTATAGGACTTTGGAATGTACCCATATTTGTTTAATATACAGACCTGCACCCCCCTCAGTTCATTTTATAGAATAAACAATGAAATTTAAATAGTAATCATTTTTTTTTAATATCAAAGACATAAATGATGATAAAAAAAAATGGTTCCTCACTATTGGGAGGTAGAAAAGAGGTAGAAAAAATTGTTAATTAACAAATCCATTTTTAAAGAATACAAATTTTTTTTAAGGAACTTTTTTTTCAAATCATAATCATAAGATTATATTTCCATTAAAAATTTTAAATTATCTAATAAACGACGCATTTGTTCATAACAATATTTAGAACAATAAAAATTATTAAAAATCATTCTTAAGTAGCTAGCTTCTGATCATGAGAAAACGGACCAATAGTAATATTAAAAAAAAAATATGTTTTTTTTCAATGTTCAATTAAGCTTTATAAATTTTAACCTAAGTAAATTGTTATTAACAAAGCGAAAATTAACAATTTTAGAATTCTTCCAACGGGAATCTATTCTAAGGCCTTTGAAATATAGCTCCTAGAAAGGAAAACATTCGTACTTCAAAAAATTGTTAATTATCTAATGGATAACTAATAGAAAAATCGCGATAACAATCTTTGGACCACGGATTATTGTTCATTGATCTATATACTGGAGGCGTCTGAATTATTCCAGTTCTTAATTATCATATTTAATAAGTTTAAATAATATTTATTCATTAAAGTTAGCGTGGCTGGCGCAAGCCGGAGTACCCGATTTCGGGCGTATTTTCAACCCTCTGGGAAAATTATAAATATGGGACCTACAGTTCCGGGAGTTGGGACTATTTTGGGATTTTTCCTCCTCTTTTTGAATCTTTTTTCAAATTTGAAAAATCTCAAATAGTTTTTGAGATATATACAAAAAACGAAACTCTATTTTTTTTTCACTTAATTGTTTATTCCGAATCGAATGACATCTCAATCATAATAAACATAATGTTGGTTTCACTCTCTTCCGCCTTTAGTATGCCAGTATGTTCGTGTTTCACTTATATGTATAAGAACAAGTATTAACACTTGAAGGATTTCCAGATACGTGGGAGATTCATACCCTATAAGTGTAATTAATAAAGGTTGCTCAGAGAACACAATGATATTGGACCTTCGTGTGTGAACTACTTATCAACTTATCGCAAGTTATTTATTATTGAAAAAAAATGCGCATAACTTTCCCTCATCATTCCTCAGCAGTGTGAACATGTAAACAATGTTGAATTATCTAAATCGATTTGAATGAGTCTCGCTATCATTCAGTTTTTTATTTCTTTATCATTCTCGAGCGTATTATTGTCGACGATACGCCATATTCATACGCGTATAAACCACTTGCATCTGTCACTTCCTGGTGGGCGGTATCCTCGAAGAGATATCAAGGGAACTATGCCCTCTTAACTATACCGAGTGTCTTCTTCACGCGATAATTGGATCAATTCAGATTCGATGGCTTATCATTAATTCATGTTATTATTAAGCTCGGTAGAGAACTGAAAATTGGGATTTATGATATTGTTCGATATTCTCTACTAAGCTAAGATATTTTTGCAACATATGCACTTTTTCTGAATATTTTTTTCTGCTCTGCTATAATTAAGTATTTATTTCTGAATGGCTTTCTGTTTGAATTACTACATCAGTCCAAATAGTTTTCAAAATATGTATGAAAAACAACTGAAAATTGCATGCGTAGTCAAAATTATGTTCATTTTTCTTACTCTCAATATCTTAAGCGTAAATTCTCTTTACATTTTTGAAGTAGAAGAATGTGGAATTATGCATATTTTGTATTTGGGCAATATCATCATAGGTAGTTTCAAACCTCGTGTCGAAAATTGTGAACAAAATTCGACCATAACTATTTTTCTTGGTGCTCTTGTTCCTCGGAAGTGCTTATCAATTTGCCCAAATGTCTGTAATGCTCGAATTTTTGGCTGAAAATGGTCTTGAACGATTTGGTCCGACTCACTGATTAAGAATCCATGGTCAAAATCGATTCTGTACGGCCGTCCGGTTGGCCGTTAACTCTCGAACGGAATGAGCTAGACAGTTGAAATTTTCAGAGTAGGTTTGGGAGATAAATATCTCGGCTAAGTTCGTTAGTGGGCAAAATTGGCTAACTGGTTTCGGAGTGACAAAACAAATTTTTTTGTCATTAGAAATATCAACTTCAATTTTTTCAAGATGCAGTTTCCCCATAAGAATCCATTGATATCATTTTCAACTCTAACAAACTAATAATTTCGGAGATATGATTTTTCAAGAATTTCAATGATTATTCTCAATTCTATATGATTTCATAGAGTACTCTAATTTTAATTTGCTGATGTATGTAAATCCAACATGAGAAGAGTCATAGACATACGTTTTGAATTTTATTACGAAAGTTCTTGAAAATTGACGCACAGAAGCCAAATTGATAAGTGGGAAAGCCCTGTGGACAGGAACTTTTGCGCTCTTGTTCACATGGGTTTCCCACGGGTTTTAACTTATAAACTTTTTATTTTTGGTTCTACAACTAAAGGTTAATTCACAAAAGTTGTAGAGAATCTTATTTGCAACAAAGAATGTTAGAATTTTTTTCAGATAAATCATAAGAACCTCTTCTTCCAAGATGGCGGCCGTGGGACAAGGGTTGCAAGCCCACAAACTTGGATTTAACTTCAAACTGATCCCCTCCTGATATCTAAAAAGGGGGAAAGCCCTGTAGCAGGAGCTTTGGCACTCTTGTTCAATCTTTGACAAATCATATCTCCGAAAGTATTGGTTTATCAGAGTTGGGAATGATATCAATGGATTCTTATGATAGAACTGCATCATAAAAGAAAATAAAAATAAAATTAATTCAAACAAGAGCGCCAAAAATCACGAATTTATCCGAGATATTCATTTCTCAAATCCACTCTGAAATTGATATTATATCAATTGAAACTCAGGCAATATTTGAGTTTTGTTTTCACTGGGGCTATTCTGAACCCATTCTGATGAACTTACCAAAGTATATATTTCCATCATCATATGGATCATCCACGGGCATTAAAATATCGCCAAAAGTATAATATCATATTATAATCCTCATAAATCTACGATAGCTGAAATTATTTTGACTATCTCTTATAGGAAAACAAGATGACAAGTACGAGTATGAACGCGGATCACATAATAATTTATAGATAAAATAATTATAGCATTCTGTGAAAACATAGAAGTACGATTTATTATTGAAATTTTGAAAAATCATATCTCTGAAAGTATCAGCTTGTTAGAGTTGAAAATTATATCAGTCGATTTTCATAGTGAAACTGTGTCTCAAATAAAAATTAATTTGAAATTTGTAATGTAAAAATAAAATTTTTTTTCGTTACTCCGAAACCATCTGGCCAATTTTGCCCAATAACGAACTTAACCGAGATATTTATCTCCCAAACCTACTCTGAAAATTTCAACTGCCTAGCTCATTCTGTTCGAGAGTTATTGTGGAAACAAAAATTTAAAAAATTTCGAAATTTTTTTTACACTTTACGGCATTCCGATCAATACAAAACTTCGCATGGATATGAAGGTCATGATTCTACAATTTGATGCTAAATTTCAGATAGATCGAGTGATCGGTTTCTGAAATATTCATAAAAAAAGTTTTGACTAAAAACAGCCATAACTCCGAAACCGCTTGGTGGATTTCGCCCGTAAACGAACTCTTCCGAGATATTTACGCTCCAAACCTGCCCTGCAATTTTAAATCCTCTAACTCAGGCCTTCCCAAACTGTGTCACAGTAAAAATAAGTTTGGGAAGCCCTGCTCTAACTCCTTTCGTTCAAGAGTTATCGTGCCTACGGCCGGACAGAATTGATTTTCGCCGCAGATTCTTGATCGGTGAGCCGAACCAAATCCATTTTCATCAAAAAATTCGAAAATTACAGACATTTGGGCAGATTTATAAGCACTCTGTTCTGAGGAACAAGAGCAGCAAAAATAAAATTGTATCCTCTGACAAATGCACGCTAAGTCCAAAAAATGTAACATTTCAACGGACTAATTTCTCATTCAATTTGATATTGATAAACATAGATTAAGAGATACATGTATGTGACAGCTGAAATCCTCTTCCAACGAATACAAGATGCAGTCTCTGATGCCGCTTCTGAATTGATTGAGATCGAAGTTCACATAGGTTTTTCTTCGAACGGAATCAGTATATTACGTACATCGTCATCAGAGTTCTTCTCTCAAAATGTCAAGAGATAAAACGATCTTCATGACGACCCAACTCGTTTTCAACAAGGTCACATAATCCTCCATGACTGAATCCATCGTCGTCCCGATGAAAATTATACATGAGTTAATTATTTTTTGCTCCGCCACCTATCGTAAAAGATCACGTATCTTGATCTTCAACTTCTAAATCTGACGAATCATAAGTCTTTGGACGTTTTGTAAGGCACTTTGTCACCCACGTGCGTCCACTAACTTTAACATTAACAGTGAGCGTCAAAAGTATGGAATAATGGATTTTTGGCGCTCTTGTTCCTCGGAACAGAGTGCTTATCAATTTGCCCAAATTTTCGAATTTTTGGCTGAAAATGGTCTTAAACGATTTGGTTCGACTCGCTGATCAAAAATCCGTGGTCAGAATTTATTCTGTCCGGCCGTAGACACGATAACTCTCGAACGAAATGAGCCAGACATTTGAAATTTTCAGAGTAGGTTTGGGAGATAAATATCTCGGTTAAGTTCGTTATTGGGCAAAATCGGCAGGATGGTTTCGGAGTAACAAAAAACATTTTTTTTTACATTAACATTTTTTTTATGATGCAGTTCTATCATAAGAATCCATTGAGGTCATTTTCAATACTTACAAGCTTTCGGAGATATGTTTTTTTTTAAATTTCAATATTACTTACATCTTCTTCTGTACTTCTGTATGTTTTTACAGAATGCGAATTCTATCTGTCTGTGTTCTATCTGTGTTCATGTCATCTTCTCTACCTCTTGTTTCTGTTCTAGTTTGTTTATATAATTCGTACTTTGAAAATATTTTGCGTTTGAACCCAAGGTTCCGCATCTTGAATTTGTGAATATATACAAGACTGTTTTGTTACCAAAAATAATATTGACTTTTTGCATATTGAATAATTTATGTGCAAATATTGGGGATGGTGTTTCAGAAGATTTAGAATTGGATCATTTTAATGATGTAGTTTATGTAGGCAATAGGAAAGAGCAACATAATGGAATCATGAAAGGAAATTACTGTTCTTTGACCACCGAGGTTACTATTACCTTTTACCTCCTTAAGTAGTGGGAAATGTTTCTATATACAGTATTTTCATAATGTTGCTAGCAAAAAAATGCTGAAATATTGGTCTACATTTGTGTATCAAATATTCTTTCTTGAGTTAAGGTTCATAATACAGAATGAATGTGTTAGTGGTATGAACTATGAAATTATGAAAAGAGGATTGTATTTTATTCTATTAAAATAATTTGTTCGTCAGCCTATACCTCTTCAAATATGAGGAATTAATGGACAATCTGCTATGATTATCTCGAGCCTTGATCTAGACATTTCGATGATACTTTCCTTAGGTATTTCGAGTTGTGAAAACCATGCACAGAGTGTAAGTTGCAACAACCCATTCCACGAGGTTAAATCATTGCAGATTGCTCATTTAATCTAGATATATAAACTATTATTTGAATTCAACTTCTTTTATGGTGCAGTTCTACCATAATAATCCATTGATATCATTCCTAACTCTGAGGAACCAATATTTTCGGAGGTATAGTTTGTCAAGGGCTTTCCCCATTTTTTTCTCCCCTTTCAGGAATAGCGAAAAATGGTGTGATAGGTCAAATCAATTCATTTTTGGCGCTCTTGTTCCTCGGAACATAGTGCTTATCAATTTGCCCAAATGTCTGTAATTTTCGAATTTTTGGATGGAAATGGTCTTTAACGATTTGGTTCGACTCGCTGATCAAGAATCCGTGGTCAAAATCGATTCTGTCCGGCCGGCCGTAGACATGATAAGTCCCGAACGGAATGAGCTAGACAGTTGAAATTTTCAGAGTAGGGTTTTAGAGCCGGAGTAACGAAAACAATTTTTTTTTACATTACAAATTTCGAATTAATTCTTTTAAGATGCAGTTTCACCATAAGAATCCATTGATATAATTTTCAACTCTAACAAATCAGTACTTTCCGAGATATGATTTTTCAAAATTTCAATATCAAATCGTAACCCTATGATTTCACAGAATGCTGTATCGAAAATTAACGTCCGTATCTATGAATTTCATCTGTGTTAATACATTTCATCATTGTCATCTCATCTACAGACAAACAAAGTATGATTGAATGCAAAATGACCAATGGAGTTCATTGTAGATAGCTATTGTTGATAGCTTAGCTATTGTAGATAGCTCTTGGATAATCCAGATGATGATGATAATCCACATGATGGAAATATATACTTTGGTAAGGTAATCAAATTGGGTTCAGAATATCTCCAGTAAAAATAAAACTAGAATATTGGCTAATTCATTCAATTGATATAATATAATTTTCATAGTAGATTTGAGGAATGAATATCTCGGATAACTTCTTTATTGGGTAGAATTGGTCTGTTGGATTTGGATTAATAATTTTTGGCATTCTTGTAGAATTTGAATTCTTTTATGATGTTTGATTTTAATTTCTTTCATGATGAAGATATATTTCTCAAAGTTTGAATAAGAGCGCCAAAGCTCCTGTCCATAGGGCTTTCCCACTTTTTTTTAAGGAACATTTTATATCATATTATTTCAATGGATTTTTATAATAGAACTGCATCATAAAGTCGTAGAGAAAAGTCCGGGGGGGGGGGGGGGGGGGGCGTAATGGGTACGTTTGCATTTCCGACAAAAAATCTATATAACGCTCAGGTCTTATTTTGTTGAAACTTGATTGAGAGGGACATGAAAATATTATTTTTCGGCAACCGTGTAGAATCACAAATCAATGAGACGACACATTTCTTTATTATACATTTCAATTCTTATTTGAAATTAAACAGAACAGAACAGAAAATACTACATATTAACAGAAACATTCTAATTCTTATTTATATTGATATTTATATTAAAATTCGAGCAATTGCAAATATTGAAGGGATTCAATTTGTTTGAAATACTTGGTATATTTAAATTCCTTTTGTTAAAGCCAGAACAAGAAGCCAAAGTTTCCGTATCACATTGATTGTTTTCTTCTGATGATTTTTGAATGGTCTTGGCAATTTTAATTTTGTTTGTAAGTGAATTATCAAACAACAACGACGTGATACTTCCCGGCCTAGTCCGGGAAGTAGGTACGTACTTCCCGAACTAGGCCGGGAAATGTTACTTTCTCAAAGAAAAAGTTTCCGAAAAAATATTGTACGCAAGACGCCCGAAAATAGCGTCTAATCGTCAAAAAAAAACCCTATTTTCCGGACCTGTTACGTAAATTACTATTTTAGTTCGGGGAAGCTCGGCGAAATATAGGTTAGAAAACCCTGAGTTAGTCGAACGTTTGAGACCATTTTCGGCCAAAAATTCGAAAATTTGGCCAAATTGATATTAAGCATAAGAGCGCCAAAAAATATTGAAAAAAATTCTGTAGTAATCACAGAAACTATCCTCATTTTCAGTAACGTTCTAGATTTGAACTCGATCGGAGCTATTTTGTTGAAGATATTAGGAAAACACAGAATAATCACAAAAAAAAGGGGGCCAGTTTTTTTTGTACTTTTTTACATTCGGATATTGGGAATACGATTGTTTTTCCTGGAACAAAGCAGCCTTGGGCGAGTTCAGTACCTGAATGGGTGACCGCTCTGGCTATAAATTTAAACAAGTGCGCCAAAGTTCCTGGTCATGGTGTATGACAATTCCTTTATAACATCACTTGATGATTCTCACTGAATATTCTAGATTATTTTAGAAACACTCTGTATATCCCTATATTCCACTTGAAAATGAAGATATATTCAATTTTTTGGCGCTCTAGTTCCTCGGAACTGAGTGCTTATCAATTTGCCCAAATGTCTGTAATTTTCGAATATTTCGATGAAAATGGTCTTAAACGATTTGGTTCGACTCACTGATCAAGAATCCGTGGTCGAAATTCATTCGGTCCGGCTGGCCGGTCCGGCCGGCCGTAGGCACGATAACTCTCGAACGGAATGAGCTAGAGAGTTGAAATTTTCAGAGTAGGTTTGGGGGATAAATATCTCGGCTAAGTTCGTTATTGGGCAAAATCGGACAGATGGTTTCGGAGTAACAAAAAAAATTTTTTTTTTACGAAACAAATTCCAAATTAAATTTTTTTTAATAAGAAGGTTTATCATAAGAATCCACTCATATCATTTTTAACTCTAACAAGCTAATACTTTCGGAGATACGATTTATTATTGAAATTTTGAAAAATCATATCTCCGAAAGTATTAGCTTGTTAGAGTTAAAAATGATATGAGTGGATTCTTATGATAAACCTTCTAATTAAAAAAAATTTAATTTGGAATTTGTTTCGTAAAAAAAAAATTTTTTTTTTGTTACTCCGAAACCATCTGTCCGATTTTGCCCAATAACGAACTTAGCCGAGATATTTATCCCCCAAACCTACTCTGAAAATTTCAACTCTCTAGCTCATTCCGTTCGAGAGTTATCGTGCCTACGGCCGGCCGGACCGGCCAGCCGGACCGAATGAATTTCGACCACGGATTCTTGATCAGTGAGTCGAACCAAATCGTTTAAGACCATTTTCATCGAAATATTCGAAAATTGCAGACATTTGGGCAAATCGTAAGCACTCACATATTCATACATAGAATAATATCATTCTGTGACAACGTTGAAATACGATTTATTATTGAAATTTTGAAAAATCATATTTCAACGTTGTCACAGAATGATATTATTCTATGTATGAATATGAATTGTCATAATGTCAAATGATGTTCCTGAGACATTATCTAATCAATCGAAGAATTGTGAGCGAAGTGAGAAAAATCTCAGTTGTTTGCTCCGAAATTAGTTTTTCTAAGAAAATTCTTACATTTCGGAACTGAACATGAAGTAAGAGATCTGAGAGTAGTGAGACTGCTTTTCATCCATAGACATAGATATAACTCTCGAACGGAATGAGGTAGGTAGTTGAAATTTTCAGAGTAGTTTAGGGAGATGAATATCTCGGTTGAGTTCGTTATTGGGCAAAATTGGCCAGATTTAATTTGATTTCTTCCATGGTGCTTTTCTCATTCTCATGATTGCTCATTTAATCTTGATAAATAAACTATTATTTGAATTGAATTTCCTTTAGGATGCAGTTCTATTATATGAATACATTGATATAATTCCCAACTCTGAGAAACCAATACTTTCGGAGATATAATTTGTCTGTTTGAACTAGAGCGCCAGAAAGCTCCTGTCCACAGGGCTTGAACCCATTTTTTATGTTTTCGAAATACCCTTTGCATTGTTCTCAATATCGATCATTAATATGAATGAGCTTGTTATCTTATCGCCCACGGTATAATGTTTGTTGCAATAGAGAATTCAATTTTTCGTCCTATGATTAATAGTAGTGCCATGTGTCAATAACTGGAGTGATATTGGTCGGTATATTCATTCGATTACATTCATTAATACCTAAATTCGTAGATATAGTTCTATTTGTTTACCATTGATATTGGAGACCAAATGCTTGTTATGACTGGTAGCGATACTGAAATTTGTTCGCAAGCATTTCATTTCAATAAAACGTAATTCGAAAGTTGATTGATAGACGAGAAGATTGTGAAATATATGGTCCGTCTAGAAAGTATCCGGAAAAAATGGTTCAAGCCCTGTGAACAGGAGCTTTGGGGCTCTTGTTCAAACTTTGACAAATCATATCTCCGAAGTACTGCTTTCTCAGAGTTGGGAATGATATCAATGGATTCTTATGATAGAACTGCATTATGAAAAAAATTAATTGAAACAGACCGATTCTCCCCAATAACGAACTTATCCGAGATATGCATTCCTCAAATCTACTCCGAAAATTATATTATATCAATTAAAACTTAGACAATATTGCAGTTCAATTTTTACTGGAGATATTCTGAACCCAATTTGATTATGCATCTGACCAAAGTATATAGTTCCATCATCATATGGATTATCCAAGGGCATTTTAATATAACCTTAAAAGTATAATATCATATCATCCTCATAATTATACGATAGCTGAGGTTATTTCATTGGTCATTTTGCATTCAATCATACATTTTCTAGAACAGGAGGTGTATTTTATATCAAGAATAACGAACCAGAAATAATTTTGACATTTATCTCTCATAGAAGAATAAGATGACATATAAGAAAGAACACAGATCATATAATAATTCACAGATAGAATAATTAGGTACAGCATTCTGTGAAAACAGAAGTACGATTCATTTTTGAAATTTCGAAAAATCATATCTCCGAAAGTATTAGCTTGTTAGAGTTGAAAATGATATCAATGGATTTTTATGATCAAACTGCATCTTAAAAATTTGAAATTTGTAATGTAAAAAATTTTTTTTCGTTATTCTGAAACCATCGACCGATTTTGCCCAATAATGTTCGAGAGTTATTGTAGAAACGAAATTTGAACATTTAAAAAAATTTTTTGCACATAAAGGTCATTATTCTACAATTTAATGCTAAATTTCGGACAGATCGAGTGATCGGTTTCGGCAATATTCTTAAAAAATGTATTTACTAAAAACGGCCAATCTCCTAAACCGCTTGGTGGATTTCGCCCGTTTTCGTCCGGTTCGGCCGGTTTCGGCCGAGATATTTACGGTCCAACCCTACCCTGCAAATTTCAATCCTCTAACTCCTTTCGTTCGAGAGTTATCGTGTTAACGGACGGCCGGAACAACCGAAGAACAAGAGCGCCAAAAACTAAAGGCGCGACCAATTCTTTTCTTCCACGACAAATACGTTTTGGTCGTTCGACAATTATTTAGATCTTTTGTGGTTGAAAATCAAGCCCTGTGACAGGAGCTTTCTGGCGCTCTAGTTCAAACAGACAAATTATATCTCCGAAAGTATTGGTTTCTCAGAGTTGGGAATTATATCAATGTATTCATATGATAGAACTGCATCATAAAGGAAGTTCAATTCAAATGATAGTTTATTTATCAAGATTAAATGTTCAATCATGAGAATGAAAACTGCACCATGGAAGAAATCAAATTAAATCTGGCCAATTTTGCCCACTAACGAACTTAACCGAGATATTCATCTCCCTAACCTACTCTGAAAATTTCAACTACCTAGCTCATTCCGTTCGAGAGTTATATCTATGTCTATGGATGAAAAGCAGTCTCACTACTCTCAGATCTCTTACTTCATGTTCCGTTCCGAAATGTAAGACTTTTCTGAGACAAACTAAACAACTGAGATTATTCTCACTTCGCTCACAATTCTTCGATTGATTAGATAATGACATGTCTCAGGAAAATAATTTGACATTATGACAATTCATACATAGCATAATTATATCATTGTGTGACAACGTTGATATACGATTTATTATTGAAATGTTGAAAAATCATATCTCCGAAAGTATTAGCTTGTTAGAGTTAAAAATGATATCATTGGATTCTTATGGTAAAACTGCTTATTGAAAAAAATTTAATTTTGAATTTGTTTCGTAAAAAAAAATTTTTTTTTTGTTATTCTGAAACCATCTGTCCGATTTTGCCCAATAACGAACTTAGCCGAGATATTTATCTCCCAAGCCTACTCTGAAAATTTCAACTGTCTAGCTCATTCCGTTCGAGAGTTATCGTGCCTACGGCCGGCCGGCCGGCCGGACCGGCCGGACAGAATGATTTTCGACCACGGATTCTTGATCAGTGAGTCGAACCAAATCGTTTAAGACCATTTTCATCGAAAAATTCGAAAATTACAGACATTTGGGCAAATTGATAAGCACTCAGTTCCGAGGAACTAGAGCGCCAAAAAATATAATCATCAAAGTTATTTGGATATATTACTGAAAAGTTGGAATATTTTTTAATTTATTTAATAAGCCATAGGAAATGGATTTTTGCGTTGGTTTCACGTCAGATGGACTTCGACGAATACTCGACAATTATCATTACCATTATGATGATATGGAATGTTTATTTGTTGATGGCTCTACTTAATATTAACCACAGCAACCCCATATAAAAAAAAAACTAGAGCGCAACAATTTTTTTCTTTCACGACAAATTCTCGACAATTTTTCGACAAGTAATGCAATAGGTTTTATTGAAATTCTTGTAAGTGGCTCTGCTAACTTAATGGAGGTGACTCATTGATTCAGTTACGGATTTCCGATATAGATGATACTGGGTGTGGCAGTATAACTTTTTGCGCGTGCTATCATTTTGCCCAAATGTCTTTAACTTTAGATTCGACAAACGAGCAGATAAAATAGTAACCTTGTCTCCAGATGAAGGAAACATTGTATCCGAAACGTGCATCAGACTCCAAAGGTATTAGTGGAACCGTAGTTACTTGATGTTTAGTAAACTATCCACTGTGAATTAAAGTTTCCTACAAGAAATTGGAAATTCAATGGTACACGGAAATGAATTGCATTCCGTTCACTCTCAGAGGCATAACTAAACACTGAAAGTTCTGTAACAACTTCCAATAAATCATACACTTTATTACCTGTCGAAGGTGTGATGAAATATTGGTCCTGAGTCACCATGGAACAATACATCGGAGAATGTTATAGTTTCGATAATTCCGCAAGAATATTGTTTTCGCAGGATTTTATGGTTCGAAGAAATAGTTAATACGTGACCTCAAACTGATTTCGCCAAAGGTGTGCAGTAAAGGCAACGTAAACGTAGATTACACCGAACAAAAACACTACACAGGGTGTTTCACGAGTGATTGTACATGTACATGCTTTCAGTGCAGATGCAGGACATTTTGGTTAGTCGAAGTCTGTGTTCGAAATATGACCTAACGACTTGTTGAAAGTAAACGTTGTCCAGATCAATACGATCCAATTCCGGCCATAAAAAAATCATTAATCATCTCTCGATAGCGCAATCCATTCACAGTAACTGTTGCTTCAGCCTCATTTTTGAAAAAGTAAGGTCCAATGACTCCGCCGGATCATAAACCGCACCAAACAGTCACACGTTGAGGATAGAGAGGCTTTTCAACAATAACTCTTGAGTTTTCCGAGCCCCAGATGCGACAATTTTGCTTGTTGACGAAGCCACCGAGGTGGAAATGGGCCTCATCACTCAAGATGATTTTTCGATGGAAATCCGGGTCATTTTCATGCATTTCAACGACCCAATCAGCAAAGACACGTCGTTGTTGATGATCGGCCGGCTTGAGTTCTTGTGTTAACTGAACTTTATAAACCTTAAGACCCAAATCTTTATGCAAAATACGGTGTAATGGCGTTTGTGGAATGCCTAATTCCAAAGAACGACGAGGAATGGACAAAACTGGGTTTTCTTCAACATTTTCGGCTACAGCAGCAATATTTTCGGCTGTTCTTGAGCTACGTGCACGGGTTTTATTCTTCACATAACTAACTTGTCCCAACAGCTCGAATTTTTCCACCAATTTCTTTATTGCGGTCCGACAAGGTGCTTCACGACGACCCAAAAATGTTCGAGTTTTACGAACCGTCTGTGCCAAATTTTCACCATTTGTATAGTGAATTTTAATAATTTCAATGCGTTCTTGAAGGGTGTAGCGTTGTATTTTTATTAATGGCGTAGTTTCTACTTGTCAAATGTCAAAAAATGACAGCTTCAAAAGTGACATTTACTGAAATAGCTATTCAAACTAACACCTCTTTATGGAAAACCATTTATGAGAGTCTTGAAACACTAATATCAGTTAATTAATTCTACACTCTACAGTATAAAATCAATCGATATTATTTTTTTTTGGCGTCGTCCAAATAATTTCGGGTGAAATACCAGTACTTGAGGATGATCATTGCCCTCTGGTTTTCTGGATTTTATCCGTTGGATGGGTAGGCCCGTCCGTGTCCAGCGGAAAGACGGCATCAACGAAGAATTCTGGATTTTAAAAATTAAGAACGGAGCAGAGTTTTATACTGGTAGGACAGGTTATTGCTTCAAGGTCCAGTAAACAGGAGTTTATTGTACTCTCGGTGATGCCTCCTCCGTAGGTACTTAGCGTAGGAGCTGGGGCGCAACTGGCGGAAAATAGGCGCCGGAACCTTGACGACGGAAGGGGGGAGTACGATGTCGAGTTTAATTTCTAAAGAAAATCTTCATCTTGAATTCCAATCTGAGACTATCTGTGGGATCAGTGTGAAGTTTGAACATGAGATATTCCTTCTGCTTGCTCACGGAATTCATTCTTAACTTCGCTAGGAGTGGACATTGAATTAATTATTAAGTCAGGATCTTTTGCGCGCACGTTATATGGGCTTCTCACCTACACGATTTTAGCATCCATATACAGGGTGAGTCTTTGACCACTGCATTAATTTTAACCAAAGATTCCTCTCATCAAATGAATCACTTTTTTCATTTACCATTTTTCCAGATTCGGCTCAGGTAAAAAGCTACAAGCGTTTAAAGATTTCACAATGTGCTAATACACTCCCGCATATAAATTATCTATGACATTGTTGGCGGACGAGAATAAGGCATGGTAACGTGGTTTACAGCTTGATTCGGGATTCCAACGCTCAGGGACGGATCCATAAAAGTAGTGAAATTTCTGGAGTTTTCCATTTTAAAACATTCAATGAAGAATATCTCGAAAACGGTGCGTTTAAGGAGAAATGATGAAGAATAATATAATGTTCTAAAACGATGGAACATTCTTGAAATGACTCAAGAAAAACTTTATATGCTTTCTTTATGCTAATTTCGTTTAGATTTATGAATCCACGAGTCCTCCATAACTAGAAAACCAGAAGAAGCAGAATATAACTAATATTTGGAAAATATGTATCATAGTTATAGGAAACTTTACGCCAACATTCATTTTATTCGAAAAAAGGGTGTCAAAGCTACAAGATAAAAACTGATTTTTTTTCAAACTTTCAACTGCCTGTATCTTTTTACCTGAGCTGAATTTAGAAAAATGTTAAATGAAAAAAGTGTTTCATTTGATGAGAGGAATACATCTCAAATGTTCCATTTTAATGACTTCAGTAGAAAATCGTATATGATCACATAATTTTCTATTGTGACATTTGTGACATACAGGGTGTTCTTTAACGACATGCTGATATTAATATTGAAGAGGGTGATTCTTTGACTAATTTGAAGAAAAAAACTTCCTATGGATGTATGTCCTAACAGTCTTAACTTTTGAGATACAGGGTGATAAAATTTTGGTACAGCGATATGAAGCAATTTTATCATTTTATTCAAGAACAGAGCATCTTCCAAGAAAACATAATTATAGGATTCTCATTCATTTCAGAAAAAATCAGATCTCTTAATTTCCTTTCAGACTACGCACAAACATTTCGACACCGCGTCAGATTTTTGAGGAATTGATCCTGAAGTAAAACGATTTTTAATTTTTAAGCGCATACCGTGCGTCGGGGAAAGAAAACCCATGTAATCAAATTTGCTCAAAAATTAATGAGGATTCCAAAAGTAATGTTTATTTCAAAAGAAAGGAGTGGCGTAGTATTTTTTTCACCAAAAATATTCAATGCAAAACAGCAAAACCCGTATGGACGCTACTGGTAGAGAAAATGAAAATTTTCGTACATACAAAACGCACCTTAATGCATAGAAGACATGTACCAAATTTTATAAAGATGTCTACTATATTACCTCAGTAATTAAAAAAGAACTGATATTTTTTCAAAATTTTATCACTCCGTATCTCAAAAGTTTAGACTTTTAGGACATTTGTTCATGGGAAATGTTTTTTTTAAATAAGTCAAAAAATCATCCACGTAAATATTAGCATGTCTTTAAGGAACACCCTGTATATGTATTCTATTGCAATTGAAATATTGAAATACGAAAATACTTACGCCTCAAGTAACTCCAGGATAAGATATTCACGAAATTCCGTGACAATTAGTGAGTCGGCATTCTACAAGTATCCACCTAGTTTTAATTGAATCAGAATTGTATAATTTAACTTATATAGGAAATAAAAACAAAATTTCAGATGATTATAACTCCAAAACAATTAGGCCGATTATGCCAATTAACGAACTAAACTGTCGGTTTCGGATGCGCAACCCTAACTTGAAAATTGCAAGTCGCTATCTCTTTCCGTTTTCAAGTTATCGTGAAATAATAATAATCCCTTTCCGTTTTCAAGTTATCGTGACAACGGCCCGCTGGGCAGAATCGTAGACCATTTCCATCCAAAATAAGAAAATAAATAATTCGAGAATAAGAATTTCTATCATTTGAACCATGTTTTTGAACATAGCAGTATTTTTTTGAAAAACTCTTTTGGGTAATCTCCCTGAATTTGTGTATTGGATGAAATAAGATGCACCACATTCCTGAAGTCATGATACTGAGAAATTCAATTCATTCAATATGTATTAACGCATTATTCGGAGGCACACAGGTTCCTGTTTATTATGAATTGAAAATTCCAGGTATTCAGTCGTTCATAAAGTATTGATGCGAAGTGCGCCATTATTGCCAAAAAGCTTGTTTGAAAGAGTATTTATTGTAGATTTTGCAAATTCGATGTAGAGGGTGGTTAACAAGATGTAGAATAAAGAATATAATTTTCTCTATTTCAGTATCGTAATGAGTCAATTCCAGCACTAAAAACAGTGCTGGAAGGAACTCATTCCCGCATTGTTTCTAGTTATATTTTTAGTTTTGTGGTAGTCAGTCAAATAATTGTTGAGAGGAAAGGTTTTATTTTCATCAAAAAATAAGGTACTAGAGATTTCTGTCTTGCTAATTTTGAATCATTCATGATATTCGGAAACTGTTAAATCTGATCTCGATGCTCTACGTACAATTCAAATTCCGCTCCTTCGTCGCTCGTTTTCGAATTTCGCATTCGTGTTTGAATATCAGCGCATTCTGCAACTTGTTTTAGAATATACTATTTTCAGTCCGTACCTGCGCTATCAAGTCATCATAAGGATGCGCAACCTACCCTGAAAACTTCAATTCGCTATGTCTTCCCGTTAAAAAATAATCGTGGCAAGGGCCGGCCAGAATCAAATTTGACCTCGAATTCTTCATCAGTGAGTTGAACCTAATCGTTTGAGACCATTTTCCGCAAAAAATTCGAAAATTACAGATATTTGGGCAAAATGATAGCACGATGTTCCCCAGAACATTGGTGCAGGTGACATGTTTTGACCCGAACGAGAAGAGCATTGGTTGTAGTGAATAAAATCTACTTGATGTAACTTCCAAAACGAGAACACTTTTTGCGCGAATGTTCTGGGGAAAAGTCTGCTATCATTTAGCCCAAATGACTCTAATTTTCGATTATTTTTTTGCAGAAAATGGTCTCAAATGCACTGATGGAGAATCCGAGGTCAAAATCTATTCTGTCCGGTTGGCCGTCCGTTGTCACGATAACTTTCGAACGGAATGAGATAGCGACATCGGAATACGACGGCTAAATTCGTTAATGGGCATAATTGGCCGGAAGGTTTCGGAGTTATACTCATCTGAAATAGTTTCCTCAATAACTCAAAAAATTCGAATCCGATCGAATTGAAATGTGGTAATTATTAGAAGAATGCCGCCGCGCAAAATTTGCTGAATTTCGAGACGACACTAACAAAAAATGTTCTCTTCAAAAATTTTATATTTAAGAAACTGGCTATTAACTTTGTTATATGTTTGTTTGTTATTAATTAGTTGTTGAATTAATTATATTTGATTCATGAAATAATGTTCCTAATTCAAGCAGAACGGCGTCGTGGTCTATACATGGAATAAAATTGCATCTATAATAGAATAATCATTCTCAATTATATATATAATTAATAGTGTCATATCATTAGCGAAATGTATGAGCATTCAAAATTGCCAATAAAATATTGAAAACTGTATTTAATTGGCTCTCAAATCAGCACCCTCAACGTGTTATTACATTACGTGGCAATATGGCAAGTTCATATAATCATATAATTGGTGATAGTTGACATTAGATGCGGTTATAGATTTGTGATTTGTTTATCATTGGTATTTTCATCAGAACTTTCCTTTCCTATTCCTATTCCGTAATAAATAACTCCATTCGAACGAATTATATCGTGACGATTGCATCTTGATTAGTGCTTTTCAGTCAATAATTCTCGTCGTTTTCTGATTACCTACCTTTAAGAGAAGATTTGTACGGACATAAACCAAAGCTAGGACGTGATATTTATAATAGTCAACAAGTTCCTTTTGGGTAAAAATTTTTGCGTATTTTCCGAAAATTATGATTGAGGTGTCATTCGATTTGGAACGGCATGTAGATAGTTTTTGAGAAAATGCTAAGGCTGCTCGCAAAAATCGCAATAGTTATAAACAAGTAAGTGAAAAAATGGAGGTTTAGATTTCCGCCAATATCTCAAAAAGTATTTAAGATAACTCAAATAGAGGAATAAATATTATTTAAACTTACTAAATATGAAAATGAAAAATTAAAAAAATTCTTGCGCCTGCAGGATAGATCAATGAACAATAATCCGTGGTCCAAAAATGCTTATCGCGATTTTTCAATTAGTTATCCATTAGTTAATTAACATTTTTTTGTAGCACGAACATTAACATTGCAAGTACGATAATTGTTAAACTATTAATCTGAGAATTTTTTCCTTTCGTGGAAAGGAAAAAATTCCTTTCGTGGAGTTATTTTTCAAAGGTCTAAGAATAGATTCCTATTGGAAATTTTTAAACATTGATCATTTTCGTTTTGTTATGAACAATTTACTTAAGTGAAAAATTATAAAGCTTCAATTTATAATATTACTATTGATCCGTTTTATTATGATCAGAAACTACTCAAAAATGATTTTTGATAATTATTATCTCCTATTGTTTAAAAGATTGTTATATACCAATGCGTTATTAATGAGATAAATTAAAATTTTCTTTTGAAAACATAATTGAAGCTCTAAAATTTTTCAATCAAGTAAATTATTAATAACAAAACAAAAATTAACAATTTTTAAATTTTCTAACGGGAATCTCTTCCATGACCTTCGAAAAATAGCCCCATGAAAGGAAATAATTCTCAGATTAAAATTTATCGCACTCACACTGTTAATCTTCGTGCTACAGAAAATTGTTAATTAACTAATGGATAACTCATTGAAAAGTCACGATAAACACTTTTGGCCAACGGATTATTGTTTATTGATCTTCCTGCACTTCCTGCCCGAATTATTTAAAATTCTAATGTTCATATTTAATAAGTTTAAATAATATTTATTCATGAAAGGTCCGAAGTAGGCGAGGCTTACGCAAGCCGGAGTACCCGTTTTCGGAAGTATTTTCAACCCTCTGGGAAAATTATAAAAACTGGTCCTTGTTCCGGAAGATAGGAATTTTTTTTAAGGAAATTTCATCCTCTTCTTGGATCTTATTTCAAATTTGAATTATCTCAGATAGTTTTTGGGATATTGCCGAAAACCCAAACCCCCTTCTTTTTTCACTTAATTGTTTATAACTATTGCAATTTTTGTGAGCGGCCTTAGCATTTTTTCAAAAACTATCAACATGCCATTCCGAATCGAATGACACATCAATCATAATTTTCGGAGAATACGCAAAAAATTTTACCTGGAAAGCACTTGTTGACAAGACTATAAAGTTGCGCATTCAGTTCACCTGTGGTTTACTTGTTCATTTATTTGTTTATTAATTTTCTCACCGTTGATCATTTTTAATAAAATATTCAAAATCCATATGTTTTGAGAAATGCTAGAAATAATTCATCAAAATATCAAACAATACTTATTTTCGATCTATCCAATTGACAATTTTTCGAATTCAATGTTAATGTACGACATTTTTGAGAATTTAACGATCGAATTATATCATTCGACAAACATTTCGATTATTCAAATGTCGTGCGGGACACTGAAATCTACTGATCGAAAATTTTGTGCCCTTTTCGTAAATTCTAATCAAACTTCAATGTTCCTTCGTACTGGGTGTTGAATCTCAGCTTGCCAAAAGGTCTAAATTTTTCTAGTACGGACCTGGATTTTGAATCAGTTTAAAGCTTAATCGATCAATCCATGGAAGTGTAATTAATGTTTCAAATCTCAACTGATTTTACTGGCTGGTTCAAAAGTTATTAGCAATTGAAAATATTGGCGAATACATAAATCACCTTGTATATCAGAGCTGATTAGACCTTTCATGAAAGTTTCGGGACTCGTCTAGAGTAGATCTACCCTCGGATCTACCTCAGGTTAACGTATGTTCATTTACAAATGAAACACCATTTGTAAGTTGCAGAATATCGAAGTTCAAAGACTCACTGATGATTTTCATCCTAATGTGGCCTATTAATTAGTAAGACTATAACAAGTGATACGTGCATGTATTAGCATGCAGCATAAATAATTTCTCTTTATTCATGCACAACTTCACCAGCACTCTCAATAACAAAATTCTTGTACATTCTTCATCATTCGTTCTGCTCTAGATATACACTGATTATATATTATATGAGTTTGAGTGACCTCCTAGGTAGAAGTTGCAAGGGTAGAGATCGCCAGAGCGTGCAGGCCACGATATTGGTCCTCCTTGGTTTTCGTTGCGACGAACCTACGTAGAGGGGTGAACATTAGGGGTGGAAAATTTAAAAAAATGTATTTCTCCTCCCGAGATTGTTCTATACTTGAGACGAATTTAGTGTAATTTTTGTCACTTATCAATAAAAAATTGGTTCAAGCCCTGTGGACAGGAGCTATTGGGCGCATGTTCATCTTCCTTGTGGCCCGTACTGACCAGTAAAGAAAAAAAGCAGTATCATGTTGAATACCTTAATATTATTCTGGAACTCAAATTTTCCATTACAATAATCTTCATCTAGCTTCTATTTAGTATCAATTCCTGTAGAACGTGATCATAATAAGTGTTTTCCTTATAATAAAATGTGTTTGAACTTGGTATGTAAGAAATCTGACATCAATTATTGGAATTAATTGATTTGACAAACAGCCGTCAAATGAGGTAAATAGATTTTTGTGACGATTTTCTGTGACCATAGAACGTCAAAACACGCTGGAATGTGAATTTTAAGCAATATCTTCTGGAATTGAGATCGTATCGAACTGAAATTTTGCACACTCGTGTAGAATGCTTGATTTAACGTCGGTACAAATTTTTTTATTAAAAAATTTTCCAACTGCCCGATCCCAACAATACTTAGATAATATTATATCCATAAATTAAGCATTTCATTATTGCATTTCTTGAAATAGGTACCTTTTCAAGTCGATCAACATCGTCCTTCTTTCGACGTCTAAACTATGACTTGATTCTTTATGTTTATGTCTTTGAATTTGTTTTCGGTGGAATTCAAAGAGTTCATAGAATAATCGATGAAAATACTGAGAGAGACCCAGGAAATTTGACACATTTTGTCTTATATCTCCAGAAATTGAAATCGTATAGAGCCAAAATTTTGCACAATGTTGCAAAATACTACAATTGACGTTAGTACAAGTTTTTGTTGCAATCTGATGAATAGTTCACGGAAAAAAAATTTTTTTTTCGAAAAAATTAAAAGAAATATTTTTTTAAAAGTTACCAACATTCCGATCATAACAGAATTTTGCCAAAAGTTGCGCGTTTATATCCTCGAACTGACTACCAAGTTTCGATTCAACATCTTCTTTAGTTCCTGAAATATCAGGGAAATAACCTCAAAATTTGAAATGTCTATAACTTCTAAACCGTCCGGCCGATTTTGCCCGTTAACGAACTTAACCGTCGCATTTTGATCAGAAACCTACCCTGAAAGTTTGAAGTCGATAGGACCTTCGGTGCTCCTGTTATCGTGCCTACGGCCGGACGGCACCCAAAAATCTGACACCGGATTCGTGATCAGGGAGTCCGAATTAGTCTATTAGCCAATTTTCAGCTCGAAATTCGAAAATTACAGACATTTGGACGAAATGATAGGACGATGTTCCCCTAGAACATGCGCCCAAAAAATGATGAATAAATCTATATTTATAAAAGAAAGTCGTGGTTGTTACACCACTTATAACTCAAGAACGGCTATACCGATTTGGCTCAAAATTGGTGGGGAGGTAGCTTAGAACCAGGAGACGGACATAGGATCCTTTTTTGTGTTATACAGGGTGTTTTTCTTTTAACGTCAATTAAAACTTGCTGTTTTTCCTGCCATAATCGCACAATTTTAGTCATGTGTGTTTAAAAATAAACTTTCGAGGCATACACCAATGAAAATAAAGCATTACTGTACAGGGTGTCCTTTTTCTCATGGCACAATTGTACGTGATTGAAGTGATTTGTGTCACAAACAAAGCATTAACTAAATAGGTACCTTGGCTGGATTCTCATAATGTATTCGTCCGAAATCTCCATACAGGGTGTTCTTCTTTTAACGTCAATTACAACTTGCTGTTTTCCATGCCACAATCGTACAATTTCATTCATTTGTGTTAAAAAATAAACTTTAGAGGGATACATCATTGAAAATAAATCATTACTGTACAGGGTGTTTTTTTTCTAACGTGTAAAATAAAATCTAAAATCTGCTTATTTATTGCCTCTAAGGCGGAACAGAGTTCGCTGGGTCAGCTAGTATCTTAATATATCAAATTCTACTGTAAGTGTGTATGATATTGAATTCCTAAACGACTTGACGGATTTTGATGGAAATTTGTGTGTGTATTTCTTTGGGTCCCCGGAAGTTTTAGATTCGTAATCGGACCCAGTAGAACAAGCCCAAATCTGTTCTATTTTAGTACGAAATTGCGGATGGACCCACTTACTACCAGTTTGAAAGAACATCGACTCGGAGACCTGGAGATGTCACAGATATTCACATTCGTGTTTAGTTTTAAGTTTAGTCAGTTTTACCCAGTTTGTTAAAATAAAGTTAACGACATATTATATTAATAAAAGTGTAATTAATGTGTGTAGGATTTTGAAATGTTACCGAGAACTATCCATTTTGGAATTCGTTACCTGTCACTTAGAAATATAGATTCACTTTCATAAAGTCTCCAGGTTGGCCATGAAATTTTGACACATTGCAACGTGTATATTTTGAAAATGTTAGGTTATGCTCATTTTCCTGTCAGATAACTACGCAAAGTTGTTCTCTCTACATAAACGTCGTAGTA
The DNA here is from genome assembly GCA_937662695.2 of Halyzia sedecimguttata. Classification (NCBI taxonomy): domain Eukaryota; kingdom Metazoa; phylum Arthropoda; class Insecta; order Coleoptera; family Coccinellidae; genus Halyzia; species Halyzia sedecimguttata. Next base: position 96,665,066 of record OW569413.2, on the reverse strand, counting down.
ATAACGTATATTTTTGACAGTGTGAATTTTCTTGGGAAAAAATTTTCATCTGTTGTTACTATGGAAATATTTCACGTATACAGGGTGAGTCTTTGACCACTGCATTAATTTTAACCAAAGTTTCCTCTCATCAAATGAAACACTTTTTTCATTTAACATTTTTCCAAATTCAGCTCAGGTAAAAAGATACAGGCTGTTGAAATTTTGAAAAAAAAATCAGTTTTTATTTTGTAGCTTTGACATCCTTTTTTCGAATAAAATGAATGTTGGCGTAAAGTTTCCTATAACTATGATACATATTTTCCAAATATTAGTTATTTTCTACTTCTGCTGGTTTTCTAGTTATGGACTCGTGGATTCATAAAACTAAACGAAATTAGCATAAAGAAAGTATATAAAGTTTTTCTTGAGTCATTTCAAGAATATTCCATCGTTTTAGAACATTATATTATTCTTATCATTTCTCCTTAAACGCACCGTTTTCGAGATATTCTTCATTGAATGTTTTAAAATGGAAAACTCCAGAAATTTCACTACTTTTATGAATCCATCCCTGAGCGTTGGAATCCCGAATCAAGCTGTAAACCAAGTCACCATGCCTTATTCTCGTCCGCCAACAATGTCATAGATAATTTATATGCGGGAGTGTATTAGCACATTGTGAAATCTTTAAACGCTTGTAACTTTTTACTTGAGCTGAATCTGGAAAAATGGTAAATGAAAAAAGTGTTTCATTTGATGAGAGGAATCTTTGGTTAAAATTAATGCAGTGGTTAAAGACTCACCCTGTATAAACTGTTAGAAGATTCAGTTAAGCTATTATCTTGTACGGAAATCAAGAATCAAGTGTTGAAATTTTATTGAAAAATAATGGATACAGTAGTCCGTTACTTTGTGATAGTTCATTTGAAAAAAGAATAAAAGTACCTGAATAACCCGACAGGAAAACTTCTAAACGAACAGACGTACCTATTGAATTCCCCACTTTTCGAAATTCTCAAGAAATAAACCTACAGAAGACATGTATACCTTGTTGCACAACTTGATATACATCAGTTTCAAAGTGTAGTATTACTACGAAACCCGAGTCACTGTTAAACCTTAATAAAATATAGTGATAGGTTAGGAAACTAAGTAATTTCATTCGAGAGTTCAACATGTCCTAAGACAGAATGAAGTTTTCCTATTGCAGATTTCAGTTCTGTATAGCACTTCCTGATACTTTGTATCTGCTCCTTCAAAACTGCTTTCAGCATTTTCAATTTCAAAGCAAAGAGTTCTTTATTATTCGAAGATAATGATCTGTGATGGAAGATGGAAGATGGACCACAGTTTAGAGTAGATATTGACAGCGTCTTAGAGAATTGTTTTGACATTGACGATATTTCAGTAGCGCCAACCTGCAAAATTCGAATATTGAAAAAAAAAAAAAACCTACCAACCTAGTTGAAATATAATAAGCACTCAGTTCCGAGGAACTAGAGCGCCAAAATTTATTTCATTTTGTTGGTTATTGCTTTGGAGTGTTTGTCACATCCTCCATACAGCCCATTTTTTGTCCATTATTCTGAATTGTCGTCAGCAAAGGAAAGAGAGATGCATAATTTTTTTTATTTAATATCATGCTTATAATTTCATTTATGTTTGCCTCATTAACACGCACAATTCATTCATGTTTTTGTTTTATCCACAGCCACACAACACAACCAGTCCGTTTTGCACCGTCCATTTTTCAGTGTGTAAGTGTTTTGTGTTAAAACGTAGTGCATTGTTCCTCCAATAAGTGTCATAGTATCGAGTGTTTTTTTTTTTGCGAACGCCGCGAAAATTCGGTCAAACATTGATCCTTCTAGAGGACAACCGCTTGAACAGGGTGATATGGTGGCAAATCAGAGTGTTGATCATCAGGAGAATGCCGACATGTATTGTGCCCCTTCACACCATGCCTATGGCGAATATTATGACAGTCAGTTCTTTATGCATAACCCCACATGTATCCATCGAGAGTTTGGTGAGATTTATTTTCAAAATGAACAAATTGGTGGTGGAATTTTGATGTGTGAAATTAATGCTTTCCCTTTTTGGAAAAATAATGGGATAAGATATTCCTCGTTTATTTTTTTCAGGGCCGTGGATTCTTAGAGTCAAGTTCCTGTATTTTTTCTCGGAAATGTAGCAAGTTGAGAATCATTGGTAAAAGGTTTCTTTCTGGGTTTTCTCTCCCAAAGCCTGAAAAATATCTATAAAATAAAAATTAATTATTTTGTGACAATTCTCGGATTGCAGAATAACTATCAACAAAATAATTCTGAAGATTATCGTTGTCTGACGAAGGTGTCTGATATAGACTCCGAAACGTTACGTATAGTTTTTTCTTCGTTGATGTTGTTTCGTTGTTGTTTGTTAGGCAACATTGTTCAATTGATTGCTTTTGACAAATATCTTGTGTTTCTTACGCAGAAGCAAATCACAAAATAATGAATTTTTACTTTGTAGATATATTTTAGAGTTTGGGAGAGAAAACCCAGAAAGAAACCTTTTAATAATGATTATACCTTCCACAGTATCATTCAATGATTCCTTGAGAATCATGGGGTTTTGGGGGCCATTTACATTTCGGTTATAAAGATATTTTCTATTTTTTAGTTGCATTGAGTCATCAAACATCGGAAAATTATCATTGTGGTTTAGCATTTCTCGAACACTTAACCTATCATAGATCGAAAAAAAGTATTCAATACTTTCCACCAATATTGGAGTTTGAAGTATATAGATCGTTCGGATGGATCCAAATCAGATAAGTGTGCAAGTTTGGGGTATATGGTCCAAAACTGAGGATCTCTGTGCCCCTCGGACATTAACCCTCTATCTTACAGACAGAGACAATAGCTTTCTATATTTGTGCAAAAGAGTGTCTGACAAGAAACCTCTAGGAGGCGCACATAAGGGTCCGAGGCCGCCACGCCAAAAGGGCAAGGAAGTAAGGGTACCATTAGGGTGTCACATTTCCTGTTGTTAAAGTGTCTTCGGGTCTTCTGATAGAAGCTATGGATGGCTTAAGCCAGGGGTGAGTTTCCATATTTTGCAAATATTTTACAGACCAGTTGAGATGGAGCAATGAAATTTGACGGTTTGAGTAAGCAGCTCGACTACTTTAAAACCCCCCACTAAAACAAATGGTAGGGGGTGGGGGTACTTTTTAAAATATTTTTTTTCAAGGTAACGTACTAATTATAAATCAGATTCTCAATCTGAGATCTTTTACCTTTAATTTGGTGTATCGACACCTGGGGCTAAAGCGGTTACCAAGATGTTATCAAAAGAATGTCACGAACACCCAACATTTTCGATAACGGGGTAGAGCAGTAGATACAGATCGGCATTTTCCAGCTTCTCATTACCATATTGAAATTTTTTCTATTATGAGTGTCGTTAGGGACACAGTCTCCAATTTTCAAGATATTAAGAAGTATACATGGGGTTCCTAAAAAGGCTAGTCATCTCACAACTTCCAAATTTTCAATATGATACCCTGAATACTTTGTCATTTTTGAATTCTACGACAAATTTTAACGCATGTTTGGGAGGAGAACTTTTTCATTTAAGCAGCCGTTTTTGATACATTTTTTAGGCAAATAAAAATAACAAAATATCATGGACACCGAATATTTTTTATTTGCGGAATGCAAACCTTATATGCAAACAATTCAATCATTAAATGAAATATTAGAAACAATTTTAAAATGACAAAATATACAGGGTATCACATTGAAAATTTGGAAGTTGTGAGATAACTAGCCTTTTTTGGAATACCATGTATAATTCTTATTATCTTGAAAATATGGAGACTATGGTCCCTAACGATACTCGCAAGAGAAAAAAATCAATATGGTAATGGAAGCTGGAAATCGCTGATCTGTATGTAGTGCTCTACCCTGTTAATGAAAATGTGGTGTGTTCGTGACATTCATTTGATAACATCTTTGTAACCGCTTGAGCCCCAAGTGTTAAACTATACACCAAATGAAAGGTAAAAGATTGCAGTTTTGGAATATAATTTATTATTAGTACGTTATCGTCGAAAAAACTCATTTTTTCAAAAAGTACCCCCATCCCATATCATTTGTTTTAGTGGTGATTAAAAACACTCATTTAACCAGTGTTTCAAAGTTCTCGAGCTGCTTACTCAAACCGTCAAATTTCCTTGATCTATCTCAACTGCTCTCTAAAATATTGGCAGAATAAGGAAACTCACCCCTGACTTAATCCACCCCTAACTTCCATCAGAAGATCCCGAAACCATCCACCGCGAGAGCCTTCAAAACCTAATTCTAAAGACAAATTTCAAATTTGAACACGATCTTTCCTTCTTTCAGGAGAAATACTGGAAACCGAGCAGCGTTGGGCGAGTTCAGTATCTGGCTGGGTAATAACTTTCGAACGGAAAAGGAGAGCGATTTGCAATTTTCAGGGTCGGTTGCGCATCCGAATGCGATAGTTAAGTTTGTTAATGGCCATAATCGGCCAAACGGTTTCGGAGTCATCCCCATCTGAAATTTGGTTGTTATTTCTTCAATAACTCAAAATATACAAATCCGATCCAATTGAAACTTAGAACTTTCTTTTAGAATGCCCGCGCACTCATTTTTGTGGAATTTCGAGAAAATTGTATCACTAGGAAAAAAATAAAACACATTCCGCTACCATTTTGCAATCGAGTACCGAATTTCAGCTCGATTGACGTTGTATGAGGTATGAATAGACAAAAGGTCACTTCAGTGATTTTTAAGAATTTTTTCTTATTTGATATTTTTCACTACAAAGTTTTGCGTTCATAAACTCGTACGTTATGTGCAAAAATTTGGTGAAAATGTGGACTGGAAATAATAAAGCATCCACAGAGATTTCGTTTTTGGAGTTATCGAAATTTACATAATATTTCTAAACATTAAAATCACTGATCCTCTGTTCAATCACTATTATTGCGAATTGGTGAACTAAAGGCGGGTTTATACAGCAAATAAGATAAGATAAAATAAAATAAGAAATTAAATAAGAAAGTTAAACATGTACATTTCTATGAGAGCGTTTATACACGAAATAAGATAAAATAAGAAATAAGAATAAGAATTAAAGTTGGCCAACTCTCATCTTTATTTCTTATTTTATGTTATTTTGTTTGGAAAATGATAATGCTCAAAGAGTGAAATTCATAGAACTTGCATAAAATTTTCAAAAAGCTGCGATTTGAGTTCTTATTTTGTTTTAGATTATCTGTATAAACCGATCCGTTTAACCCTTAATTCTTATTTTATTTTAATTTGATTCTTATTTTATCTTATTTGCTGTATAAACCCGCCTTAAACCGCAGACTATGTTTATGGCAAGCTAGCAGCACACCACTTGAAAAAATTATTCTATTATAAAATCGTGGCCACCAACTGTTTATCGTGCGTGACCTCGCACTAGGAAGTGAAAGATAGGACTTCCGGATGGATCTTCGCTTGAAGATTGTTTCAATTAAGTAGGTGGTAATTTGGTTACCGCAGAATTGAAGCTTGGGAATTTTAACATTGTTTCTTGAAAGCTATGGAGTTGTACTATTACTTTATTTGTGATGTTATCAATTAATTGATTCATATCCGTCATCCGAACAACTATTTTCGAATGAAGCGCATGTTTGAGGTTTTCGATATCACGTTCTGATATTATTAGTTAATTGAAACAATTACATTGAGATTCCCTTGGGCGGATAACAACGGGACTGTCCGAAAGAGAAGTAGGTGTCCGCATAAAGGAAATAACTACGGAACAAAAGTTTTATGAAGCACTGACGTGAAGTCAGGAGCTTTTGCGTGCATATTCCATTGTCTATTCACGCCTCATACTTAGTCGATTAGCTGGAATTCGGTAATCGATTGTAAAATGTTGAATCGTTGGTATGTGCTGAATTTCAGCGGATTATGACGAATAGTTTCTGAAATATAAAAATTTCGAAGAAAAAATTTTTTTTCTAGTGATTCGATATTCGCGAAATTTCGAGTCCGCATTCTACATTGATATTGAGGAAATAACAACACAATTTAGGATGGGTATAACTTCGGAACCGTTTGTCTGATTATGCCCAACAACGAACTTAAAGGCGGGTTTATACAGCAAATAATCTAAGATAAAATAAAATGAGAAATAAAATAAGAAAGTTAAAACATGTACATTTCTATGAGAGCGTTTATACACGAAATAAGATAAAATAAGAAATAAGAATTAGAATTAAAGTTGGCCAACTCTCATCTTTATTTCTTATTTTATGTTATTTTGTTTGGAAAATGACAATGCGCATGCTCAAAGAGTGAAATTCATAGAACTTGCATAAAATTGTCAAAAAGCTGCGATTTGATTGGTTCATTCTTATTTCTTATTTTGTTTTAGATTATCTGTATAAACCGATCCGTTTAACCCTTAATTCTTATTTTATTTTAATTTGTTTCTTATTTTATCTTATTTGCTGTATAAACCCGCCTTCACTGTCCCTATCCTAAAAATTGCAAGTCGCTATCTCTTTCCGTTCGCAAGTTATCGTGAGATACACATTATGTTATAATAATTATTATCAAATTTTCTAGAGATATGATTCTCCCGAAATTTCACATACGTCTTTGTGTCGGTATTCTAAAACTAATTTCTAAGTTTCAATTTGATCGAATCTATTATTCCTTGGATAATCTTGGAATCGTGCCACGGAAAATAGTTTTCATTGTACATTATGAATTCCTAAAAAGGGGCAAATATGAAATATCTGATTTTTGTTATCAAACTTTCCATTGTGAATGTCTGAATCATAATATGAGAACGTACAGATCGAACTTACGCCCTTAAACGTGAAATTAATATTCTGTTTGAAAATTGGATGTATGGTTATTGTATTGCTCAAAACAATGTTCCTGAATTCATTACCCGACATGAATACATAAAATTTGAATTATTTGAAGTTTATTGATGCTTAATAGTTCAAAATTCAAAAGTAATAATGTATACCTATTGCATTATATTTTATTCAAGGTTACTATACTTCCAAAATCCTGCAGTCACTTAATCTTAGGCTTGAGTGACGTCATGAATCGTCCTTCAGCATCGTTGCCAGACTGGATTTTTTCCTATTGCGCCAAGTCTAGAAGTCAGCGTGCCCAAATGTCTGTAATAATCGAATATTTTGCAGAAAATGCTCCAAACCATTAGGTTCCAGTCACTGACGAAGTATTTGAGGCCAAAGTTGATTCAGTCCGGCCGGCTGTTGCTACGATAACTTTCGAAATAGATAGCAATTTGAAATTTTCAGGGTAGGCTGCGCATCCGAATGCGACTGATCGGAGTTGCCAAAAATTTCTAAGGAGTTGAAGAAAAATTCTAAGCAGTTGGAAAAATTTCAATGGAGTGAAGAAATTGGTCATTCCAAGAACTTTCAACATTTTCGACCGAAATGGGCCATGGGATATCCTTAGAAGTTTTGTGAATTCATTCAAACTGCTGTAAATCAGATTAAAATGGTCAGATTGTGTTGAAATTGAGGGAAAATGATGGGATGGTATCGTTTTTCCGATGTACGAAATTGGGAGTCATTTCAAGAACTTTCAACATTTTCGACCAAATTGGGCCATGGGATCTCCTTGGAAGTTTTGTGCATTAATTCAAGCTGCTGTAAATCTGATAAAAATGGTCGGATTGGGTTGAACTTGAGGGAAAATGATGGTATGGTTTTGTTTTTCCGATGTGCGAAATTGGGAGTCATTCCAAGAACTTTTAACATTTTCGACCAAATTGGACCATGGAATATCCTTAGAAGTTTTGTGCATTTATTCAAAGTGCTGTAAATAAGATAAAAATGGTCAGATTGGGTTGAAATTGAGGGAAAATTATGGTATGGTATCAGGCACGGGCCTAAGGGGGGGAGGGGGATCCCCCCACCCCCAGCCAGTGTTGAACGGATTTTGCAAATTTTCAACACGGAAAAATTTCGAAATAGTTAGAAAAAATTTCGAAGGTGTTGGACAAAATGTCGAAGTAGTTGGAAAAATTTCAATGGCGTTGGAATATTTCCGAAAAAATTGTTTTAAAATGTGAAGAAATTTGACCGCCTGACCGGATAAATGCAAAGCAGGCATATAACGGGATAACATGGAATAACACCATGTACCCCGGTACACATTCCTGTTGCCGTAAATTCAATATTCAGTAGTTTTCGGCACAATGTGTGTAGCCGGAAAAAATAATATTTATCATAATGCAGCGTTATCCCAAAGCGGGTAGCTCTCTAGATGTTTCAGTTTCTCCGACTGGAGAATGTCATAAAACAAACCATCTGGTACCAATTTGAGCTATTTCTCACTGTCGAGCGACATTTTAAAAAGATTTATTTCTATTGGATCTAGAAATGTAAATATGTGAGTACGCAGTTTGATCCTCTATTGTAATAATAGAAGTAGATAAGTTTGAATTTCGGAAAACAAGTTTTGATGTTTGTGCTTCTGGGTTTCTTGCAAATGGGCAGTTCTATGGACGGAATATTACCAGGGACGGGCCTAAGGGGGGGATCTTCCCAATGTTAAACGGAGGAACAGTAGGAAAATTTTAATGCAGTTGGAACCTCCCCCCCCCCCTACGGTCACCTTCGGTTTTTTTATGTAAGTTGGAAAATTCACAAAAAAATAACAAAGCTACATTTAATATTTTATGAAAAATATACATTTAGGGAAACTTATACAATTATAAATTATACTAAAAGAGGTTTGGGTGCTTCAATTACGTACCTATTACAACGAAATTTGGAGTCTCTGTGCGGCACTGTTTCCTTGCTAGATTTTTCTTGAACAGACTTGTAAAATCACCCTACGATATCATCGATGTTCTCTTCTTGTTTTTCCTATACGATAGTGTGTGGAAAAATCGTAGGTATACATAACCAATGGGTGTTAACAATCTAATCAACAGTTACCTTCGATGATCATCTAATTATTTTTACATTCACTTGGAAAGAAGGCGAAATCGAAAGCAAATATCATTAGTATAAAAACAAACTAAGGAGTACAATTTTGCATAAAATTATATAATTTCAAGGTTGGCTATAGACATTGGTCATGAAAAATAATGCCCCATAGTTGCTAGGCAATACATATCTTGGAAGCTTTTATGGTAATGTTACTTTAAATGAAGGAACAGGTGTTTCGCTTAAATTAAAACACATCCTGCATTTTGGTGGTATCTGAACATTATGGAAATTAATTGATAAGTTCAGCATAATGAGTCGTGGATGATGTCAGTCATGTCTTATTATGCCTGACAAATTGCTATATGCGAGAATGTCCTGTAGATTTTCTCGAGTTTCATTTCGATAGTGATTTATCCAAATTCGATTCTCTTGTATAGGTAATAATGAAAAATGGCGATACCGTTGTTAATTAATCAACAAGTCCAGAGCGCTACTGCCAATAGGTTCTTCATAATGGCTTCGTATAATTAATATACTTATGCATATATTTCACAAGTCGAATAAACCCCAGGGATTTCATTGATTTGCCGAGAAGCAAGAGCAGGCGCGTTTCTGGCTTCTTGGCCTTCATCAGCACTCTGTAGCTTCCCAACAAATTCAACTAAACTGAACCGTGTTAAGCCTCTCACAGCCGGCTTGGTCGATTATACATAAACGCCCACGTCACCTTTGAAACGAAACAAGGAATTCAGCCTGTCCCCACCAGTGAAAATTTGAAGCGTGAAATCATATGCCACCAGCCAAGAAGCCAGAAACGCGTTTGCTCTTGCTTCTCCGCAAATCAATTAAATCCCCTGGGGTTTATTTGACTTGTGAAATATATGCATAAGTATATTATACAAAGTCATTATGAAGACCCTATTGGCAGGAACGCTCTGGACTTGTTGATTACTCTTGTATAGGGTTGAAAATCATATTCGAATTATATACTTTATCGCTTACATGTCTTCAATAGTATTATTTGGATTTATTAATCTCAAACTTTCCATTTTTCAAAAGAATATACAGGGTGTTTCATTGGTAAATGAACTTACGTTAACCTGAGGTAGATCTACTCCAGACGAGTCCAAAAAACCTATATATGATAGGTCTAATCAGCTCCATAAACGAGATACAGGGTGATTTATGTATTCGCCAATATTTTCAATTGCTTATAACTTTTGAACCAACAAGTAGAATCAGTTGATATTTGGCACGTAAAATACACTTCCATGGTTCGCTCGATTAATCTTTAATACTGAGCAATTGAAAATATTGGCGAATACATAAATCACCCTGTATCTCGGCTATGGAGCTGATTAGACATATCATATATAGGTTTTTTGGACTCGTGAGTACCTCTATCTTTTGTTAACGTATGTTCATTTACCAATGAAACACCCTGTTAATCGAATATTTCACTCAGTCCATAAATCGTAAATATCCTAGTCGGTATTTTAAATAGCATTTCTCGATTTGAATGTGAACGTATTTTTGAGATATGAGAAATCAATATTTCATCATCCTTTCTGGTCACTCTTAATAAACATTAATTGTTGATTACGAATTCAATCCTTTGATAATTGATTCGAAAAATTATAACGTGATAACTAAAATATCTCTTGCCATCCCCAGGACATATCCGTTTCAAGCATCTGGTCCATATGTAGTCTACACGTCATTTTATCTTCTCCGTGTCTCATTTCAACCAAGGCCATAAAGTTGAAGGTACGAAAAGTTTGGTACTTCATCATTTTATTACCTGGTTCGCCATTCCTCAACGTGGGTATCTTTTAGTGTACTTAACGTGGAAGAGTTGAGGTAATTCATGAGCTAACGAACTAATTTTTCCTCTGCGTGTGACTTGTCTTTGTCTTTTTAATTACAAATTACACGATGCAAAGCAGCGGAAACGGATGCAATAATTTGCTGGCTTGGATCTGTGATTGTGATTGACAGGTTATGGGCGGAGCGGCGATTGTAAAATTGCTATGATCGGTCTGAAAGGAAGGTACGTTCCGAAAGTACGGAATGGACTGGAGAAAGCAACTTAGGCCTTCAGGCCTTTTATCGCCTGACATATGTTTCGGAAACAAAGTTTCCATCTTCAAAGACGAAGCCCCCTTTTTAGCTGATTAGTTCCTCTGAAAATTACAACTTGAAATAAAAAAATGGGTTCAAGCCCTGTGGACAGGAGCTTTCTGGCGCTCTAGTTCAAACAGACAAATTATATCTCCGAAAGTATTGGTTTCTCAGAGTTGGGAATTATATCAATGTATTCATATAATAGAAATGCATCCTACAGGGTATTCAATTCAAATAATAGTTTATTTATCAAGATTAAATGAGCAATCATGAGAATGAGAAAAGCACCATGGAAGAAATCAAATTAAATCTGGCTTATTTTGCCCAATAACGAACTTAACCGAGTTATATCTATGTCTATGGATGAAAAGCAGTCTCACTACTCTCAGATCTCTTACTTCATGTTCAGTTCCGAAATGTAAGAATTTTCTGAGAAAAACTAATTTCGGAGCAAACAACTGAGATTTTTCTCACTTCGCTCACAATTCTTCGATAATGTAGGAACATCATTTGACATTATGACAATTCATATTCATACATAGAATAATATCATTCTGTGACAACGTTGAAATACGATTTATTATTGAAATTTTGAAAAATCATATCTCCGAAAGTATTAGCTTATTAGAGTTAAAAATAATATGAGTGGATTCTTATGATAAAACTTCTTATCAAAAAAATTTTAATTTGGAATTTGTTTCGTAAAAAAAAAAATTTTTTTTTGTTACTCCGAAACCATCTGTCCGATTTTGCCCAATAACGAACTTAGCCGAGATATTTATCCCCCAAACCTACTCTGAAAATTTCAACTCTCTAGCTCATTCCGTTCGAGAGTTATCGTGCCTACGGCCGGACCGGCCGGCCGGACCGGCCGGACGGCCGGACAGAATGAATTTCCACCACGGATTCTTGATCAGTGAGCCGAACCAAATCGTTTAAGACCATTTTCATCGAAATATTCGAAAATTACAGACATTTGGGCAAATTGATAAGCACTCAGTTCCGAGGAACTAGAGCGCCAAAAAGAATACGGATATTTTCCAAAATGAGCTGAAATGCTGAAATTAGATTGTAAAATGGTGGCTCAAAGGTATGTACGGAATTTCAGCGGATCAAAATTTTTGGTAGTTTATGTGAATAAGGGCACCCCAAGGAAATAAAAAAGCCAGGTGAAAAAAGACTCAATATGACTTTCAGGAGACGAAACATCAGCCTTCAAATTCGACAACACCACCTTGTATGGGAGACAAAGTGGTCATGATGAAGTGTCATTCATGTTCATTAATTCCTCCAAATAAGTTCAGAAAAACAGAAATTCATGAAATATTTGATTTTTTAATTCTCTCTGACGGGTCAAAAATTTAACATTGCAGTGCACTTTTCATGGATTTTAATTCATTAGACAAACAGAACATTTCGGGCCCCTTCAAAAAATGAAAACAAATCATTAAAACTTCAGAGTAATCACAGGAAGCTTCTTCTCGGGTCGATATGGAGCATTTCCTGTGCAAAACTAAAATGCGTAGATTTAGAATTCGCGATTGCATAATTGGGATAATTTGGCGAATCTGAAGGTTACGCGATCATTCATCTAAACTCAGTCATGAATGGATCAAAATATTATGTAGCATTTAAGGCCGATCTCCCATTGGAAGCTCGTATGTGCGATTAGGCTTCTTGCACGAAAACTGGAGCACTAATGAACATGTTCGCCTAGTTTTAACACTGGCTGTGGAAATAGACGAATGCAATGTTCGATCGAAATGTATTTTATATTTATTGTCGGAGAATACCTGAATGTTACACAGAGGATATATACATAACGCGCAAAATAGTCTATATTGATGGTATATTCGATTAAGAGTGTCCAATAGAGGACATTATTAACCGTAATTTTGTCGATTTGAGTTTAAATTTAAATTTTTTCTTCAAAAAGTTGACTTCAAAAGAATCATCTGAAATTCCGCACATAACTTCCAGCCACCATGTTTATGATGTGTCAATTACTATCTGTATCGAAAATATTAACCGTAGTAACTGGGACACGTTTACATTGTTACACATACAGTCTGGTCCAACAAAAACTTAACACCTCGATTTTCCGGCTTAAAAATGAAAATGTGGAAAATCGTTCGGAACCGTCAATTTCGAGGGGGAACAACTTTTCCGCTCCCCGTAACTGCAACCCCCTTACGAGGGTGAGCACAACCCCCCCTTGATTTGAAAAGGGATGAGAAGTGTTGCGATACCTCATTTTGACCTTATCGAGTACTATCTCATCCTGAAAGTTCGTTTCAAAATATCCATCGGTAATGAAATAACAGCGAAAATAGTAGAGGAGTACTTACTTTAGTGATTAGTTTATTAAATGCTGGAAATGGGCACCATTCACTTCCATGCAGTAGTATAAGTTTGGCTGAAAACGTTCACGTACATTACTCAAGATTCCTGGTGTAATTTGTCGGCATTCATTAATGATCCGAGTTCGCAAACAATCCAGTGAGTCCGGCTGGGTAGCGTAAATCTTGGATTTCAGGTGACCCCATAGAAAAATGTACAGTGGCGCCAGATCAGGTGATCTGTCTGGCCACTCAATATGTTTTTTTCTTCCAATCCAAGCGCGAGGAAAATTTTCATCTAAGAACTGACGCACCGGTTGAATGAAATTATGAGGTGCGCCATCTTGTTGGAAAATGATCGGTTGATGGTCTTCTGCATTTTCCAATACTTGCACGAAGGCGGGATAATCAGTGTTTTCCAATAGAGCTGAATAAATCTGAAAAAGTATGTGATTCACATGTATACCCGCCCAAACATCTAATTTTTGGGAACGCTGAGTATGCACCTCACGAAATAATCTTGGATTTTCATCTGACCAATACCGACATTTATGCCGGTTTACAATGCCGTTAAAGTAAAATGAACACTCGTCCGAAAAATAGATATCGAACAAGTAGTTTTGATTACCGTTAATCATTTCACTGACCACTACATAGAACTGGAGTCGGCGATCAGGATCATCCTCATTCAGTTCCTGAACCAATCGTATCTTATGAGGATGGAATTTATGTTGTTTCAGGATTCTCATGATTGTTGTGCGTGAAACACCAGATACATCGAACAATTTCCTAGTAGTCGGATACATTGCTACATGACCTAAGACAGCCACGTCCCTCGCTTCGTCTCTTTCATGCACCCTCTTTTTGTTTCCGACTGAACCAGTAGCGTCAAATTTGGATGTCGTTCGTTAAATAAAGCCGCTGTTGTTCGCGCAGAGTCGTTATTCCTAAAAAACAATTTTATCATTTCCACCCTTTCTTCTACGGGATACACCATTTTGATTCTACCACAAATTTACAACCGCAAAATTAACAATTATTTTTACGTGAAATGAGTCCTTTGTAAAATATGTATAATTTCAATGTTTTAGCTATCTACTGCTGTTGTTAGAAACATGTGAAACATTTTTTTATCATTTTTAAAAATTTGGCAAAGTCATCCGCACATCGGTGCGAGTTTGCTTCAAAAATGATTTTCAAAAATGTATTAAAGACAAGGTTACTATGAGAGGCAAATAAAACAACAAATTATAGGATAATAAAACCTATTATTCTTTATAAAATACAAAAAAACAGTGTCTTTGTAAATTATCAATATATATACTTAAAAACGGCTCTGCTAATAATATTATACGACCTTGAGACTATGGAAATGGAAATAATAATGTTCTTTGGAAGACGTTGGTTTTTCCAATGTTATGACAACATCCATCTCCTTGACGTATGATGTGTCCTCAATATTGGGGAAGACAAATTCATTTTTCTTTTTCCTCGAATATTTTACTACAAACCCATCATCATCTGTTTGTATAACTTCTCCAACTTGAGGTTTAACAATTTTCTTAGCATGGAACGCTACTAGCAGTTTAGTGTTTCCTCCGTATAATTACAATATTTCCTCGCACCCAAATTCTTTTTGTATTGACAACCCAAACTGTGTCTAAAAATAAAATAAATTAAATTTTGGTATGTGGCAAAGTCCCCCGTAAAAGTGCAACTAATAGATAAATTTCCTGAAATATAGAAACCCTCTCAACCAATTGCTTCAAGTTTTTTTTACTTGACACTAAATACATGTAAAGTAAGCTGCTAAATGATTTTTTGACGGGCCGCTTGTCATATGTTCTACATAACCCTTAGTATTTCGCATTTATAAACACGTTAAAAACTTAACACTCACATAACACAGCATAGCACTCCATTGAACGCACGCCAGACGACTGCGACCGTCGCAACCGGTGGAGATATACCGGGGTTAACAGTTCCCATTCGTGTTGTCAGTGAGATATAGCAAACTTTACAAAAATAAAATGAAACTTAAAATATTAGGCAGTACGGCAAAGTCACCTCCGTTGGCAAAGCCACACCGCTCTACCGTACTGAATTAAATCCTTTCAGTCTTGAAATCCAACGTATCAATCACCACCTAAAATAAACTTAATAGCCAACAATCGTCATATTATAGAACGAAAAGGAGAATCGATAAAAGGAAAGTCATTAGACATTTCAAAATGTCCGGGCTCCGCATATAACTCATTTCTAATTGATGGCATTCCCGAAAATAATCCAATAAACGTGTGGGCAAAATAGACTGCCGGCATAACCACGATATGGCGATGAGTTTCGCCATGGGTGAACGCGCTAGGAGGCGGTGAACGGAAGCCCAACGACCTTGGTTCGGTCGACCAGTCCGTTGACTTTCAGACCGATATGGAATATTGAGGTTGAATCGACACTATTCGAAATTCGTATTCTCCGTAGGTACCTGCTTTATATTTGAATTGCGCGCCACTTTGTCAGTCTGGAATCTGGATGTCACATGATAATGACATATACACTGGGGAATATCCAAATGGATTGTCATACTTCTTCGTAACAATGCGAACTCTATCTTAAACCCCCTTCGAAAGACAGGTACAACCCCCAATTTTTCATGTGCTTGTGATATATCGTATGAAAGGTTGCGTCATTCTCTATGCAGAAATGTTATCACTTCCATGTTTATTGCAAAAATCTAATAAGAAAAAAATTGGTTCAACCCCTGTGCGCAGGAGCTTTTTGGTGCTCTTGTTCAAACAGACAAATTATATCTCCGAAAGTATTGGTTTCTCAGAGTTGGGAATTATATCAATGGATTTTTCTGATAGAACTGCATCATGAAAGAAACTAAATTTAAAAAAGTGCCGTTTAAAAAAAATGTTTCAAAAATTATCATTTAAACAAGAGCGCAAAAAAAGAGCAATCTACAATGCTTCAAAAATTGTCATCAAATTTATTTATCAAGATTAAATGAGCAATCTGCAATGATTCAACCTCGAGGAATGGGTTGTTGCAACTTAGAGTCGGTGCATAGTTTTCACAACTCGAAATACCTACCTAAGGAAAGTATCATCGAAATGTCCAGAGCAAGGCTGGAGACAATCATAACAGATTGTCCATTTATTTATTTATTTATTTATTCCATTTGAGTAGGTAGAGGCTTACGAACAAATTATTTCAATAGTTCAATATATATTAACTAGCAACATTATGAAAATACTGTATAGGAACATGTCTTACTACTTAAGGAAGTAAAATGTAATGTTAACCTCAGTGGTCAACGAACAATAATTTGTTTTGATGATTCCATTATGTTCTTCTTTCCTATTGCCTCCATAAACTACATCATTAAAATGATCCAATTCTAAATCTTCTGAAACATCATCCCGAATTTATACGTAAATTATTCAATATGCAACCAGTCAATATTATTTTCGGTTTCAAAACAGTCTTGTGTGTATTCACAAATTCAAGAATCGGATACTTGTTTTTCAAACTACGAATTGAAATGACTCTATAATAGCTAGATAAGATGACATTTATGAACAGTGAACACAGACAGTGAATACATAGAACTACGATGTATTATTGAAATTTGAAAAATCATATCTCCGAATGTATTAGCTTGTCAGAGTTGAAAATGATATCATTGGATTTTTATGATAAAATTGCCTCTTAAAAAAAATTAATTCAAGAGTTGTAATGTAAAAATAATTTTTTTTTTGTTACTCCGAAACCCAAATCTTATCACAATAATACTAAACTTATTTGCCTTCAAGATGTGATTGAAAGAAAGTGAAAATAAACTTAATATTGTGTTTTCTAGATGGTAAAACACTTTCTGTGGTAATGTTTCTTTAGAACGCCTTCGCAAATTGTTTTGTGCTGATAAGTTGTAGTTTATAAATGGTCTAATTTGTCTTTGATTTTCATTAATTTCGTTCTTGAGTAATGGTTCGTTTAACGGAAATGCACAAAATAACAATTTTACAAATGATTGATTACGGAGATAACACCCGAATACAAAAATAAGTAAATCACATGCTCGGTCACATGTTTTATGAAAAATGTCCGAATTCGTCGCTTAACCAAGGGGACAATAAGTAAAATAGAGAAGCAGTTTCGCGAGTTTGGGCTTGTGAGGTAGATTAAAAAAGCAGTTGCTAATACACTGTGTGAGGATGTCAAATTAGATGTGATGCTTGACTTTGAAGAAAAACCACATAAATCGAGTGGAGATGCCTCCACAACATTCAATGTCAGCCATACATCGATTCTAAACATATTAAAACAAAATAAAATGCATCCCTATAAAAAGATAATTACCCAGGAACTCTTGGAAGACGATTTTGGTTGGAGAACTTATTTTTGTGAACAAATGATGCGGACATGTTGGATAACAATATTATCCATTTAGTAGACGTTTTGTTTTTGATGCGTGAATTTTTTGTCTCAACGGCCATGCTAATGTTTAAAATTGTAGCTACTAGTCTACCGAAAATCCTCACTGGGTGAGAGAGGAACACACAATTCCCTCAAAGAGTTAATGTGTGGGCAGGAAATGTTCGAAACCATAAATCATAGGCTCCTTTTTCATTCAGGACAATTTGAATGGCGATAATTATTTAGCACTACTTCAAAATGATGTCGATCCAACTTTGGAAAATTCATATCCTGATCAAGGAAATCCTCAAGTTCCACGGAATACGGTATGGTTGCAACAGGATGGAGCACCACTACATTACCAACGCTATATCCGGTAGTACCTCGATGAAATATTTCCAAATCTGTGGGTAGGAAGGCGAGGAACGATCGAATGGCCAGCGCGATCTCCTGATGTTAATCCATTAGATTTCTTTCTATGGGGATATGTGAAGAGCATTGTGTACAAAACTAAACCCCTTGATTTGAATGACCTAAAAGATCGAATAACGCTTGCGATTAGGTCGATCAGTCCTGAGATGTTGAATTATGTTGGAAGAAGTTTTTATTTGTGGTTATGATATTGCCACTGGCTTGAACTGAATAATCTAAAGATTTTCGAAATTGAATCAATAAAAATAAATAGTGTTTTTGAGCTTCTTGATCTCCCATCCAGATATATCAATTTTTGTTGAATAAGTACCTAATTTTTAATGAGGTCATCAAAATTCTTTATGAAACCAGAAGAAATTAAAGCCTCTATTTTCTTTCAATGTCTAAAAATTTTCGTATCGCTTTCGGTGCTGGTTTTGAAAGGTGGTAGAATAAAATGTAAAAAAGCACTGACGTGAAGTCAGTACTCTTTGGTCGAAGGGTAGTGGACTACATTCACTGTCGGGTCGAAAATTAACAGTGCTGTGACTGAGCTAGAGCAAGGATACAGTAACACAGTCGACAAAGAACACAACTGACCCTTAGTCGCACAAGCTCATAGGACCTTCTGAGGGAAGTTCTTGGTGAATACCTAGGAGGGTCATTATACTCAAAATCATGTCCATAGTAAGCACGCCAGTCAAAAATTAACAGTGCTGTGACGGAGCAAGCGCAAGGATACAGTAACAAAGGCGACAAAGAACACAACTGACCCTAAGTCGCACAAGCTCATAGGAGCTTCTGAGGGATGTCCTTGGTGAAGACCTAGAAGGGTCATTATAATTATAATCATATCCATAGCAAGCACGCCGAAGCAATATTTTTCATCAAGTTTTCTATTGATACGATCCTCACGAAATTTCACATACATCTTCTTTGTGTTGGTATTCTACAATTAGTTACCAAGTTTCAATTCGATCGGATCTGTATTGTTTGAAAAAAAATTAGACCATTTTCGTCATGAAATTAGACATCTGGGCAAAATTATAGCACGCTGTTCCCCAAAACATGCGCACAAAAACTAAAATTAAAACATGCAGTGGTTTTAGAAATTATAACTAAAATTGAAACAATAACACCGAGAACAATATATTGTATCAATTAAATATATTATACAGGGTGAGTCTTTGACCACTGCATTAATTTTAACCAAAGATTCCTCTCATCAAATGAAACACTTTGTTCATTTAACATTTTTCCAAATTCAGCTCAGGTAAAAAGATACAGGCTCTTGAAATTTTGAAAAAAAAATCAGATTTTATTTTGTAGCTTTGACATCCTTTTTTCGAATAAAATGAATGTTGGCGTAAAGTTTCCTATAACTATGATACATATTTTCCAAATATTAGTTATTTTCTACTTCTACTGGTTTTCTAGTTATGGACTCGTGTATTCATAAAACTAAACGAAATTAGCATAAAGAAAGCATATAAAGTTTTTCTTGAGTCATTTCAAGAATATTCCATCGTTTTAGAACATTATATTATTCTTCATCATTTCTCCTTAAACGCACCGTTTTAGAGATATTCTTCATTGAATGTTTTAAAATGGAAAACTCCAGAAATTTCACTACTTTTATGGATCCGTCCCTGAGCGTTTGAATCCCGAATCAAGCTGTAAACCACGTTACCATGCCTTATTCTCGTCTTTTACAATGTCATAGATAATTTATATGCGGGAGTGTATTAGCACATTGTGAATTCTTTAAACGCTTGTAATTTTTTACCTGAGCCGAATCTGAAAAAATGGTAAATGAAAAAAGTGTTTCATTTGATGAGAGGAATCTTTGGTTAAAATTAATGCAGTGGTCAAAGACTCACCCTATATATCAAGTTCTTGATATGTTGTTGTTTGAATTTTAGTTTTTAAATTTTAAAACCACTATAGATGATAGCGGACGAGTAATTACTGATGACGACTGCAATAGTCGAAAGCACTCTGCTATGATTTTAGAAATAAATAGTTTGAGCCATTCTCAGCCAAAAATTTCAAGAATACAGACATCTGGGCAAATGATTAATAAGTTATTTTTCCTCTTGATCTAGTTTTTCGCTGTAATACGCCGATAAGCCGTTTGATCAATATCTTTGCGTGCTATTCATCGATACATTCAAATAATTTCCGTTTTCTGGTACTTTTGTTATCTTAAATCCAATTCGTCGCTTTCATTATGCAGAATCTGGTGATTGTTAACGGAAGCTTGAAATAAATGAAACTGGTCATTGCGATAATTTTTATCGCACACCCATTATCAACCCAGCCGACAATGATTTAGGAATCTAATTAATATAATTATTGTGACGTGCGAAAATAATCTCAGTATGGTCTGAAAATCACAGTCATACATGGCTGATCATTCAAAATGCATTCATCACTTGCACACATTAGTGGATGTCATTATTTTGAATATATCAGAGAGTTCGTACTAATAATTATGATGAATCGGTTCAGATCTGACTATGTTTCTGGTTGGGTGAAATGCGAAAACTGAAGTCGGATGTCACCCATCTAATATAATAGTTTTGAATGATGAATAAGTGTATTCAAAGGGAGCATTCAAGGATTTGAAGTTGAACGATTTTCTAATTAATGAAGATATTTGAATGTTTATTATTGTCCATTTCTAGTATGAAAGGTTGCTGGCTAATCATGCTCTATTGAGTAGTTTTTGTCGAGAGTGTTAGTTAACAATCAGTTGAATGAACATTATAATACGTTGTTAAGAATATGGTCACGGTTATGCTTCAATATATTGTACCTCTACTTATTGAACCCATTCCTAAATCATGGTGAGAAACCAGGGTAGTTTTCATACCCAAAATGGGTCAGAAAGGCTCCTCAGAACCTACATATTATCGACCCATATGTCTTATCTCCTTTCTCCTAAAAACTATGGAGAAATAATAGATAATCAGGTGAGAGGATGTATAAAGCTTCACCAAAAACATTTCAGGCAAATACACGGTAGATGCACTCAACCAACTTGCGTTAAAATTTGTCGTAGAATTAAAGCATGACAAAGTATATAGAGTATCACATTGAAAAGTTGTGAGATGACTATCCTTTTTTGAAACATGTATACTTCTTAATATCTTGAAAATATGGGGACTATGGTTCCTAACGACACTCGCAAGAGAAAAAATTTCAATATGTAAAACGCCGATCTGTATGTAGTGCTCTACCCCGTTATCGAAAATGTTATGTGTTTGTGACATTCTTTTGATAACATCTTTGTAACCGCTTGGTCAACGATACACCAAATGAAAGGTAAAAGATCGCAGATTTGGAATATAATTTATTATGAGTACGGTACAGTGGAAAAAACTCATTTATTTCAAAGAGTACACCCCCCCCCCTCCTACCATTGGTTTTAGTGGTGGTTACAAAAACTTATCTCACCAGAGTTTCAAATTGCTCGAGCTGCTTACTCAAACCATCAAATTTCATTAATATATCTCAACTGGTCTCTAAATATTTGCAAAACTCACCCCTGGCTTAAACCATCCCTAACTTCCATCAGAACACCCTCAGGACAGTTTAATAATCACCTCCTTGCCCGCCTCGGACCCTGTATACTGTGAAATTTACATTTGAACTTCGCAGGTACTATTGAAGCTCATTTTTTTTTGTGGGCTGTTACCTTTTAGGTCTAGGCAGAGCAAAACTATCAATATATTAAAAATTGTGGGTTGCAAGTGTTTTTGTAAATACTCAAATGTTGTTCTTGCGAATTCGAGGTCAAATACGATTCTCCGGCCGTCCGTTGCCACGATAACTTTCGAACGAGGAGTGATAGCGGCTTCCGATTTTCAGGATAGGTTGCTTATCCGAATGCGACGGTTAAGTTCGTTAATGGGCATAATCGACCATACGGTTTCGGAGTTATACCCATCTGAAAAATTGTTTCCTCGATACCTCAAAAAATGATGTTCCGATTGAATTGAAACTTCATTACCCCGCTCTTTTTAGCACCTCGTGGCGGGGGCACCAACTTGCATTCAGATTATCTCAAGCTCTGGGAGGAGAAATTAACACATTACGTATGAATGCCTATCATGCGAATGATTCGAGGATTGAGTGAAGGAGGATAAGAAAGGGAGACAATTTTTATTTTTCTGTTCGGAATATGCACCATGCACTCGGATTGAAAAACCTTGATTCTCCATGATGCCTCGGAATTCGTATAGGTTGTCTGGTAGCAAGAAAATAAACGAAATTGACCAATTATCAAATTGAAGATTCAATTCTTCGTTGTGGATTCATTCCAAAGCCTAGTGCTCATATGCTTCTTCCGATGTTATGTTCTATTGTGTTTATTTGAGAAGAGTTCTGACTTTTTTAAGTTCACCATTCTCCACATTAATATGGGCCATCAATTTTATGTGGATCTGAATTAAGGGCACTACTTTGTAAACATAAGGAACAAATGTCTATAAAAATGGGACCACAATTTGTTTTGTCATACATGATTACATGATCTACATTTAGAACCTCTTCTCCTTCTACAAGGATTCTAAAATTAGTAGTTGAAGTTCCTATGTACTCCAGAAATTGCATCGTCTTGGAAGTTCCCATTTGTTTTTCTTTTGCGATTTAATACATTTATATAATTATTAGAGAAAACTGTAGTACTTTAGGAACTCATATTGTACCTAAATATGTATTTAGTTGTAATATTTAAATTCAATTAGGTTATGTTCCTGTCAGTTCAAAATAATCTGTCGTCCGATTTTGTCGTTCCACGACAACAAAATCGTCTCATGAATTTTCGCCTTTAGATTTACTGAATTCATTTCAAGTCAGAGAGTCCCACTGTATTTAATCTCTCAATAAACAGAAAAATCTACTGATACATAGTGGCTGATAAACATGAATCCAACAATATCTCTTAATTTCTATATACCTAAAACTTGTCAGTGGCATATCCAAGTGAATGAAAGCTCCTAATGAGCACAAAGTACGCTCAGTTGGCGTATGTAGCCAAGTCATAAGCAATGAATCATCCTTTCAATAATCATGAGTGTGGTTGCAAGATTCATTTGACTCATCTCTAATTTGTTAGTTGGAGATTAATTTAAGTATCTGGTGGTTTTAACTTTTAACGTCGTGATGGGAAATGGATTATGGAAAGTGGAGATGCCAGTTTTGGTCATCGTCCATTCATACAGTATGTTACGATTAACTATGGAATTGTAATACAGCAGGGTCACATTGAATATTATAAATCTATCTTCTTTTCCATTTCGCCATGTGGAAATGAGTCATGGGAATGCGAAATGCGTACGTTTAGACAAGGTCTTCAGTGTGTGATCTTATACAGGGTGAATCACGAAGACCGTTCGTTAGAATATATCGAAAAAGATTCGAGATAATCACTTGAAATTTCATAGTTGAGCTTTGTTAGGAGATATGAATTTTTGGAAAAAATTTCAGATTCGTTCGACATCAGATTTCACCGGAAATAATACCAACTTTCGTTTTTGGCGCTCTAGTTCCTCGGAACTGAGTGCTTATCAATTTGCCCAAATGTCTGTAATTTTCGAATTTTTCGATGAAAATGGTCTTAAACGATTTGGTTCGACTCACTGATCAAGAATCCGTGGTCGAAAATCATTCTGTCCGGCCGGCCGTAGGCACGATAACTCTCGAACGGAATGAGCTATACAGTTGAAATTTTCAGAGTAGGTTTGGGAGATAAATATCTCGGCTAAGTTTGTTATTGGGCAAAATCGGACAGATGGTTTCGGAGTAACAAAAAAAAAATTTTTTTTTTACTAAACAAATTCAAAATTAAATTTTTTTCAATAAGCAGTTTTACCATAAGAATCCAATGATATCATTTTTAACTCTAACAAGCTAATACTTTCGGAAATATTATTTTTCAAAATTTCAATAATAAATCGTATTTCAACGTTGTCACACAATGATATAATTATTCTATGTATGAATTGTCATAATGTCAAATTATTGTCCTGAGACATGTCATTATCTAATCAATCGAAGAATTGTGAGCGAAGTGAGAAAAATCTCAGTTGTTTGCTCTGAAATTAGTTTTCCTCAGAACAGAAAAGTCTTACATTTCGGAACGGAACATGAAGTAAGAGATCTGAGAGTAGTGAGACTACTTTTCATCCAAAGACATAGATATAACTCTCGAACGGAATGAGCTAGGTAGTTGAAATTTTCAGAGTAGGTTAGGGAGATGAATATCTCGGTTAAGTTCGTTATTGGGCAAAATTGGCCAGATTTAATTTGATTTCTTCCATGGTGCAGTTCTCATTCTCATGATTGCTCATTTAATCTTGATAAATAAACTATCATTTGAATTGAACTTCCTGTATGATACAGTTCTATGATATGAATACATTGATATAAATCCCAACTCTGAGAAACCAATACTTTCGGAGATATAATTTGTCTGTTTGAACTAGAGCGCCAGAAAGCTCCTGTCCACAGGGCTTGAACCCATTTTTTTGAATGTAATACCCAGTTTTTTCATTGATAATCAGATTATCCATTGAATTCTACTTTGTTGTAATGTGTCACTTACATATTATTTTCAAAAAATTCCTGTGTAATCTGAAAAAACCCTTTAAATTTTCTCGAATAGAGCTTTATTGCAATGTTAATAACTTGTAGATTTTTTTTAAATTCCAAATTTTCTCCTCAGAAGACATACCAATGCTTCTCCTTCGTTAATTAAAAATCAATTGAACATTTCAGGTGTTTCTTTTTCAATGTCTAAGGCTGGTTTTCCTGTCACGCTGACGGTCGGCGCTGATGAGTCAATATGTATGTAGCTATAGGTAGCGTTTTCGAGTCACGCGGCGCTGACGGCCGTCAGCGCTGATCTACATACGCGCACGTACGCGCCGGCGCGTCGGCGCCGCTGACTAGCTGGCGCCGACAAGCCTCCACATTCAGTGAGCCAGAGACAATAGCATCCTTCTATTTCTTTTTGTGATCAGCGCGATACTTAAAGGATCCGAGCTGACCGATCAGCGCTGACCGTCAGCGCCGACCGTCAGCGTGACAGGAAAACCAGCCTAAGTCAGTCATGACAGAAACCTCGAACTCATATTTTTCAAATGAGAACGCATTTTTTGCTGGAATCTTCGTTGAAAAAGTGGGAAAGCCCTGTGGACAGGAGCTTTGGCGCTCTTGTCCTATCTTTGACGAATCATATCTCCGAAAGTATTGATTTCTCAGAATTAAGAATGATATCAATGGATTATTATGATAGAACTAAATTTAAAATCCCTTTGCATCTTATCTTTATATCACAGTCCAATTTTGGCTGCAAGTATTCCAAAACTTTCAGGAGCCATTCTGGAAAATTAAGTAAATGAAATAGACAGTTTTATTTATGAAACAAATCTAATGTAATCAGTCCAAAGAGAACTCAAACTAGAATACTTATGTAGGAAATCTTAAATAGTGTTACTAAGGAATAAGTACCTGTACATTGGTTGGAAATTTCGTTCTAAATCTTCCATAATTAGAGAATGACTCGTAAATTATGCTCGACTTCCTTGCATCATTAATTTTTTACTCACTCACCAAAAAACTCTGCCTATGAACTTAGCCAATCCAAATTTCAAATTGTTCACATGCTTACATCAACTAAACATTAATGACGTTTATCTTTCAAACTGGACCAAACCACAGCTACCGCAAACAGATCGAACAAAGACTGAAAGTATTCGCATTCTGTGAAAAAATTTAATTTGAAATTTGTGATGTTAAAACAATTCTTTTGTCTCTCCGTTACCATCCGGCCGATTTTGTCCATTAACGAACTCAGCCGAGATATTTATGTCCCAAACCTACTCTGAAAATTTCAACTGTCTAGCTCATTTCGTTCGAGAGTTATCGTGTTAACAGACGGCCGGACAGAATCGATTTCGACCACGGATTCTTGATCAGTGAGTCGAACCAAAACATGTTCGACACCATTTATAGCCAAAAATTCGAAAATTAAAGACATTCGGGTAAATTGATAAGCACTCTGTTCCGAGGAACAAGAGCGCCAAAAATATCGGTGACGTCACTGCTTAGTAACGGGAAACGGTGGAACAATAAGAATTACAGGAAAATGTTGATTGAGCAGCCGTATCTGTCACATTTTGCAACTTCTATGAGTCCCACTGATGAAAATAAGACTTTGCGACATAAGATAATAATTACAAACACCCTGCATAATTATATAGATACTGATATAAATATCTAGCGAAAAAATCAAACTGAAGGATGATATAAAGATTGTTTTCTTTCAAAATAGATATTAGAAGAATTCCATTACAGTTGTTCTTCGACTTCGTTGGTGTCCGCAGCGTAAAACAGTTAGAAACGTTCTCAAAATGCATAATACTGCAGTTTCGCTGCACATTCATATTCTATGGTAGTAAACATTCTCTTTTCCTCAATCATTATTACGGAACGTGGCATATTGATCACTTTATGCAGATAACAAAGGCGTCTTCTTTCATGGTTGACATTTGTTCAGAAGTTTCAATTTGAACTATCATTAATAGGTTATAATTCTAAACGTGATGTTGAAAAATTATTGGGTATTTTCAAGTAGAATTGATAATTTTGTATTGAACCATAAATACTTTCGACCAATTGAAGCAGCTTATGATTTTTTCACTCGAATACTTTGATTTAATCCTTCGAAGTATTATGGAATGAACGAGGTGAGAAAATATTTCATTTCTTTTTAATTTGAACAAGCTTGAGTGGTCAGATATGAGGATCCTTTTGAGAATTATTTTCTTCGTCCATCCGATGTTGTGCTCCCAAATTATTGAAATTGAATAAATGAAATTTAGTACAAAAATCGAGAGTATCGTTTCTCTTAGCGCATTAAGTATTCGAAGTATGCATGAGTTTCGCTGCATTATTTCATTATAGATTTATAATTTTTGAAACAAAGAAAATAATAGTAGGATGAAACCCATTGGAAAAAGAAGAAAATATAACAAAAATTAAACGAAAAATAATTTACGGCTGATCTGAGGTAGAGAAGTGGAAGGGGTTCAGTTTATAAGGGTAAAAATTGATTCAAGCAATGACGTGAAGTCATGAGCTTTTGCGCGTGAAGTCATGAGCTTTTGCGCGTATGTTCTATTGTCCATTCTCCTGTATTGGACACGTCAGTGCTTACACAATTTTCTTTTAAATTTTCTAGGGTTACGGTTCTTACAAAAATTTTCACACATCTTTATGTCGATATTCTACAACTAGGTACCTAGCTTCAATTCGATCGAGTCTATATTTCTTGAGTTATTGAGGAAATAATATTCCAGATAGGCATAACTCCGAGACCTTTGGACCGATTATGCCCGCGAATGAATTTAATTCTCCCATTCGGATGCGCAACATACCCTGAAAATTGCACTGATACGAAGTCAGGAGCTTTTGCGCGCATGATCTATTGTCCACTATCCTGTATCACTCTTAATCGAATTCACCATGGTAAATTATATTTTCCATTCTTCGGTATTGGACACTCTTAATTCGAATGTATCATGGTAAATTTACCGTGGACATTTTACAGTATGGGTGGCAACTCTGGTTGGCCTGCTTCCATCGAAGAACTGAAGAAAAAAAAATTCTTTGATAGGATACTAGAGAATGCATGTTTTGCAAATGCAGCAATAATGGAAGTAGATAATTACTAACCGACATATAAATAGAACGTCACTGTTTCCTTCATTTCAATTCGCAAGATTAATATAGTCACGTCGGCCTCACAGTTGACTCCTAAGACAAGAATATCGCGATGTTGTCATCGCGATAAAGCCATAAAAATATTTGCCTGCCAATGAGGCCATACTTCTGAAACAGCACCAAGAATTTTTTTTTTTTTACATTTTTTGATACAATTTTTTTTTGTTGCAGGACCCGTCACCGTCCCTATGGTTTCAACGAACACTTCCCCACCAATCGCCATGCCGGTGACAGTTCCCGCAGGTCACGTCGTCCAACAGATCGTTGACGAAAGTGGTACTTTAAGACATGTCATACTTTCTCCTCAGCACCCAGCAGGGTTGGTCAGCTTACAACCTCATACTCAGAGTTACGTGAGTATTCTTTGATGAAGAAGAAATATGTATAATTATTGAAAAGTCCCGCATTGTTTATGTACAAATATTCAGGTGAGATTATTTGACATCGGACTTTGGTGAGGAAGGAGACTTCTTTGAAATTGAAATTGTGTTCAATATTAATCACCCTCCTATACTACTTAAGAATTACTTTCCTCCGCTATCTATTACAGATAAAGACAAGACGTTTTGGTAAGGCGGAGCCGGCAATGAAACGTTGGTTGGACGAAATATATACAGGGGGGTTCACGAAGACCTTTCGTTAGAATATTCCTTAGAAAGACTCAAGATAAACACTTGAAATTTCATAGTTAGCTTTGTTAGGAGAGATGAATTCTTGGAAAAAGTTACAGATTCGTTCGACGGTTTCACCGGAAATTATACCAACTTTCGTTCTCTAAATGTAATACCCAGTTTTTTAATTGTTAATCAGATTACCCATTGAATTCTACATTGGTTTAATGTGTCACTTACATATTTTTCTCAGAAAATTCGTATGAAATCTGAAAAACACTTAAAATTTTCCCAAATAGGCCTCATTTCAATGTTAATAGTTTGTAGATTTTTGCATGAAAATTCCTAAATTTCTAGCTTCTATCAGAAGACATACCAATGCTTCTTCGTTAATTAAAAATTCCATTGAACAAACGAGGTGTTTCTATTTCTATTTGTCATGACTGACTTTGACATTGAAATAGAAACACCCGGTAGGTTCAATTGAATTTTTAATTAACGAAGGAGAAGCATTGGTATGTCTTCTGATAGAAGCTAGATAATTAGGAATTTGCATGCAAAAATCTACAAGTTATTAACATTGGAATGAAGCCCTATTTGAGACAATTTAAAGGGTTTTTTTCAGATTTTACACGAATTTTCTAACAATAATATATAAGTGACACATTAAAACAATGTAGAATTCAATGGGTAATATGATTATCAATGAAAAAACTGGGTATTACATTTAAAAAAGTGGGAAAGCCCTGTGGGCAGGAGCTATTGGTCTCTAGGAATAATATAAATGGATTCTTTTGATAGAACAGCATCATGAGAGAAATTAAATTCAAACAGACTGCTTCTCCCCAATAACGAACTTATCCGAGATATTCATTCCTCAAATCTACTCTGAAAATTATATTATAACAATTGTAACTTAGCCAATATTGCAATTTGATGATGTTACTTACCAAAATATATATTTCCATCATCATATGGATTATCCACGGGCATTTTAATGTAACCTTAAAAGTATAATATCATATCATCCGAATAATTCTACGATAGCTGAGGTTATTTCATTGGTCATTTTGATTCAATTCAATCATACTTTGTTTTCTAGAACTGGAGGGGTATTTTATGACATTTATTATTATCTCTCATAGGAAAATAAGATGATAACAGATTATATAGTGATTCATAGATATAATAGTGAAGTACAGCATTCTGTGAAAACATAGAAGTACGATTTATTATCGAAATTTTTTAAAATCATATCTCCGAAACTATTAGCTTAATAGAGTTGAAAATAATATCAATGGATTCTTATGGTGAAATTACATCCTAAAACAAATTGGATTTGAAATTTGTAACGTGAACAATTTTTTTTTTCGTTACTCCGAAACCAACAGACTGAGTTTGCCCAATAACGAATTTAACCGAGATATTTATCTCCTAAGCCTACTCTGAAAATTTCAACTGTCTAGCTCATTCCGTTCCGACCGGCCGGACAGAATCGATTTTGACCACGGATTCTTGACTCAAGTGTCTATCTCGAGTCTTTCTTTGAAATATTCTAACGAAGGGTCTTCGTGAATCACCCTGTATATTTCCAGTTATCAACAGTTTATATGAGGACAGAGAAAAATCTAGCTAAAATGGGGGTATACAATACACTACTTAATATCTTAGATCTATCGGAATGATATATAAGAGGTTGATGACTTAAACGATTGAAGAATGTTGATAATTAAACAAAAGGATTAAAAATTAATGGCTGGCAGAAGGCCGTTAAAGTTATGATCTGCATACTTGTTCATTTACGCATCGTATGAATGCTCATTTGGATATTGGACTTACGATATCCTTCATTATATCCACAATCGCTAATTACAGTAGTAATTTACAAAGGTATATGGACGGTTACTAGCGTAATTAAATTCGAAAGGAATATAATGCACTTAAATTAATTATTTTGATATTTTTTTTCAAAAGTTGATTTGAAATGCCAACTGGCTATGACTTTCATCTGCTAGGGACGATATTTAGTTGGACATAAATTCTTATTGCAAGCGAGGAGTTGAGTTGAGTACCAAGATGATGTAATTTAGTCCTCACAGTAGCGGATCCAGGTTACTGTTTAGGAGGGTTAATGTATATAAAAATCCTAATACAACAAATCTAAAATAAAAATATTCTCACAATAGATATACATCTCACAATAGATATACCACGCGAAAGTGACACTGGAGATAGATTGGCATTAGGTCTATCAGATAGCATCAACATGACCTCAGTAAAAGTCCGCTGGTTTTCGAGATATCACCACTTTTGTGTATTTTTTAAAAATCTCCAGTTTTCGGTCTTTTATCGCCTAGCATTGCTAGAAATTACTTCAAACTCATGTTTTTTTTTACCTAGGCTATCCTGAATAGTTGCTTTAAACAATGAAGTAATAACTTCACCGACAACTAGAACAAAATCCTTCAAAAAATGTCTAACTTGTTGTATTTTATGCCGAAGTTAAAACGTTAACTTAAGTTTGACTGACTGCTGTGAAAAAAAATTATATCAGACTGAATTGACAAATAATCGCAAAAACTGGTTCATTTCATGCCCTTTTCAAAATGATACAACACTACCAATTTTTTTTAATCAGAACCAGAATTGCTACTTATTAAAAAAAAACAAAACCCTTATCGGCTATCTCGCTCCCACATTCATTGTTTTGTAACATGGAAACCGGTTCGACTTTCACAGACTAGGGGTCTTCGAATAGTCTAGACCAGGGGTCACCAAATGGCGGACCGCGGTCCGGATGCGGATCGCGAACCTTTTTTTTGCGGACCATTTTTCCAGAAAACATGTATTCTTGATTTAAATAATTAAGATAACTTTTCGTTTTATTTACTAATTATAGATATTGGATTTAGATTAACTGCTAGTCAAATTCTTATGCCATCATAATGCTATCAACGACCCGCGACAGATATACAGATTGTTTAGATACTAGAGAAAACTTTTTGGCGTTTGACGGATTTACTCATTTCCTAATATTTTCCGAACGGATAGAGATACAGAGGAAATAGATACATAAATCTAAACGTCGTCCATAGACCAATCATCGGTGAAAATTTGCATATCGAGATGTGAAAATCATAGATTTCGGACGGGAAAGATGAATTTTCCTTCGATTCCGGGTCGAAAATATTTCTAAGTGCCGACCCAAAAAATTTTTTTCATGGTATATCGATACGGAGCTCGTGTCTAGTTAAATAGAGGTCGCTGATCACGAATATGCAATTAGTTTTTCCCTAAGTGGCGTACTTTGGGAAAATTTTCACTTAGAGTGAAAAAATGGTCGAAAATAGGTCAATTTTGGAAGTTCACACCGCCCAAAAAAATCGGAGTAAGGTGTTGTTGATATTTGCCCTCGTATATGGATCCTTTATCTACTGAATAATCCAAACAGAAAATGTCCAGGCCGTACTATTCGGAAATTATAATTTTTTTCCCAAGGTTCTGTTTTTCGGAAAATTCATTTCGCGGTATTTCCGCGGAAAATTCTCTAATGAAAAATCCGATCATATATTCGTAATCTACGGTCCCGAATTAGTAAATGACGTAATTTGCATCGAAATCGGAGACCGGTCGAATTTTGGCAATTTTTTAATACATTAGCCTTAAAAAAAATCCCATTTTTCGAGAAAAATTTTTTGACGCAAAACTATGAAACGGGTACTTATTCTTATAGATTCGGGGCCGTAGATTCCGAATCTACCATCAGATATTTATTACAAAAATTTTCCGAGGAAATATCGCGGAAAGAATTTTCCGACAAATAGACCCTCGGGAAAAAAAATCATAATTTCCGTAGCGTACGACCTGGACATTTATTGTTTGGATGATTCAATAGATAAAGGATCCAAATATAACGTAAAAAATCAGCAACACCCTACTCCGATTTTTTTGGGCGGTGGAAAGTTCCAAAATTGACCTATTTTCGTCAATTTTTTCACTTTAAGTGAAAATTTTCCCAAAGTACGCCACTTAGGGAAAAACTAATTACATATTCGTGATCAGCGATCTCGATTTAATTAGACACGAGCTCCGTATCGATATACCATGAAAAAATTTTTTTGGGTCGTCACTTAGAAATATTTTTGACCCGGAATCGAAGGAAAATTCTTCTTTCCCGTCCGAAATCTATGATTTTCACATCTCGATATCCAAATTTTCCCTGATGATTGGTCGGTGGACGACGTTTAGATTTATATATCTATTTTTTCTGTATCTCTATCCGTTCGGAAAATATTAGGTAATGAGCGAATCCGTCAAAACCCAAAAAGTTTTCTCTAGTATCCAACACATACAAAAATCTACAATTTTCCGATTAGGTCGACGCGGCTTTGGTTATTCTCTAAATCGGGTACGCAGATCACGAATCTGTAATTAGATTTTCCGTATCTCGATTAGTTTCGGAGCAATGACGAAGAAAGTCGCAATTTCTGGCTCTACCTCCGGAAAATGGACTAATCAGTCGGATTTTTCGGCATATTACCAAAATTAATCGAGACACGGAAAAACTAATTACAGATTCGGAATCTACGCCCTCGATTTAGAGAATAGCCAAAGCCATGGCGATCTAATCGGAAAATTCTAGATTTTTGTATGGGTTAGAATCTAGACAAAGGACTCACAGCTCTGGCAATGTGTTAGTTGTTGTATGCATTTTATCAATATTTCACAGGAAATAGGTCATAAATACTTCTACAAGGGTTGAAGTATTACAAGATATTTTACTTGCAATTATCTTTCCGTGGAAAATATTAATTTCAAGGGTGAGACCACCCATGCAAAAATAAACCAGTTAACCCAAAACATTTAAGTTTTACAAGCGAGCTGCTTTGTTTAGAAATACAAATGAGCGCCTCCCAACATGTGAAGTCATGGGACGCAACAGTGGTGATATCTCGAAAACCAGCGGACTTTTACTGAGGTCATGTTGATGCTATCTGATAGACCTAATGCCAATCTATCTCCAGTGTCACTTTCGCGTGGTATTTTTGGGACACCCTGTATAAGGAGGGATCCCTCTTGCCTTAGAAATAGAGGGTGTTGGGATCTTAGTTCGTTTAGGTTGCTGCAATTAAACGGTGAAAAAGTGTTGGAGGTTCCTTAGTACCTGTTTCTATAGTCGAGGATTAGCAGCAAAAATCTGTGCGGAGAGATCGGCTTCAGCTTCTGTACATATGTAAACTATGTCAATTTTGGGGATATATGTATTGTACATATGTACATAAGTATATGTACATATGTATAGTTACATGTCCCCAAAATTGACATAATGTACATATGTCCCCAAATATAACCTTATGTACATATATACAATATTGAGCTCCAGCCTCATGTTCGAAGAAGTAAGGTCCGATAACTCCGCCGGACCATAAACCGCACCAAACAGTCACATGTTAAGGATAGAGAGGCTTTTGAACAATAACTTTTGGGTTTCCCGAGACCCAGATGCGACAATTTTGCATGTTGAGGAAGCCACCGAGGTGGAAATGGGCCTCATCACTCAAGATGATTTTTCGATGGAATTCCGGATCATTTTCATGCATTTCAACGACCCAATCAGCAAAGACACGACGTTGTTGATGATCGGCCGGCCGGAGTTCTTGTGTTAACTGAACTTTATAAGCCTTAAGACCCAACTCTTTATGCAAAATACGGTGTAATGACGTTTGTGGAATGCCTAATTCCAAAGAACGACGAGGAATGGACAAACCTGGGTTTTCTTCAACACTTTCGGCTACAGCAGCAATATTCTCGGCTGTTCTTGAGCGACGTGCAAGGGTTTTAATCTTCCCATAACTAACTTGTCCCAACAGCTCGAATTTTTCCACCAATTTCTTTATTGCGGTCCGACAAGGTGCTTCACGACGACCCAAAAATGTTCGAGTTTTACGAACTGTCTCTGCCAAATTTTCACCATTTTTATAGTGAATTTTAATAATTTCAGTGCGTTCTTGAAGCGAGTATCGTTCCATTTTTATTAATGGCGTAGTTTCTACTTGTCAAATGTCAAAAAATGACAGCTTCAAAAGTGACATCCACCGAAATAGCGGGCTATTCAAAATAACACCTCTTATTAGAGAACCCTTTAAAACCTCACGACCTTATATCCAAGGCTCCTAACGGTAATCAGGTTTGGTGACACCATTGACAATATTCATAGGATTGATTAAGAAGGGAAATAGAACAAAATATAGTATCGGTCGCTGTTCTGAAGGGCAGGACCAAGCCCCACGGTCCCAGTCTGAAAATAGATCATCTAGAATCATTTCAAATTCAAATCAATCTCAAATATCAGTCGAAGTTGGGCAGCACGAATCGAAATAGTTGATCTTCTTGCTCTCAAGCTTGTATGTGATCGGGATGAATGTACCTCATGAATAAAAAAGCGATCTAGTAACCTTCGGTCGGCGACTACAGATTGTAATTCGTCACATCAGTATTCATAGAAATGAAAACCGACTTTATGTGACGGTTTTCTCGTTTTATGTGTCGTGCGTTGCATGAAACGTAGGCGGACTACGGCATGAAATCTATCATGGTGGATCTACAACATATCCTAGCCGGCGTATGGTTGTGTCTCCTTATTATTATTACGTCGTTTGAGATGACCGATACCAAAACGTAACCAGGGGCTGCAATAATTCAACTTCATGCATGTTTCAGTAGGATCAAGTCGCTAGGATAGTTTTTCACCATCTGCGAATATACAGGGTAGCGATGAAGTATGGAACCAAGTAAATATCTTTAAAACGAAAATGACTATGTTTATGATAGTTTGCCGGCAAGTACAACGCATAAAGGCTGGTTTATGCTGGCTGGTAACTTTAACTTAATCATATATACAGGGTGAGTCTTTGACCACTGCATTAAGCCTGCATTAGCCTTAACGCATCTCATGCCATATTTTAGTTACTACTGTACTTCCGGTTTCACCGGAAATGCCCTCAACCTTTTTTTATTTTAAATGGGACACCCCGTATCTTTTTGCAGATATCAAAATATCTTTTTATTTCGAATTCGCACATATTGAGTTTAGAGGAAATAATTTGTAAACAAGTGAGAAAGCGCTGTGGACAGGAGCTTTGGCGCTCTTGTTCAAAGATTGACAAATCATATCTCCGAAAGTATTGGTTTCTCAGAGTTGGGAAAAATATCAATGGATTCTTATGATAGAACTGCATCAC
The DNA here is from genome assembly GCA_937662695.2 of Halyzia sedecimguttata. Classification (NCBI taxonomy): domain Eukaryota; kingdom Metazoa; phylum Arthropoda; class Insecta; order Coleoptera; family Coccinellidae; genus Halyzia; species Halyzia sedecimguttata. The sequence continues at coordinate 96,629,143 of OW569413.2, read as the reverse complement.
AAAATAGAATAAATTGAACAAGAATCCATTGATATCATTCCCAACTCTGAGAAACCAATACTTTCGAAGTTATGATTTGTCAAAGTTTGAACCAGAGCGCCAAAGCTACTGTCTACAGGGCTTCCCCTCTATTTGTACCATATTTTCTGACACCGGGCGTCGCTTTTTCCGACTTTTGTAGCATTCTCCGCCTTAAAATAAAAATTCAAAGTTACCCGATGTACCTAATTCAAATTGCGGGTAACATTGAATGATAAACAGTTACCCCATATTGATTCGTTTCCCAAGTAGTTCAGAAATTAAGAATTTAAAAAGAATATAATGTTTACGAATGAATATTTTAAAATGAAACTGGAGACGACCACATAAAAGGCATGGAAAATAAATAACTCACCTGCTCAAAAATTGTATATTTAATTTTAAACTATTAGGAAGCAACCAACTCCCGCTGAAAAACGCACTTAGAATTGGCGCGTAAAACGTAACAGAATGTTTGACAGATGAGTAGTTCTCTTTAATGTGGCAAACTTCACATTGGTATGTTCCGTTTTTAACAGTATCTTGGACTTGCGTCCAACTTTTACGTATGATAAAAATGAATGTATCATTTGTAAGGTTTTATTCAAAGTTAGAGTGGAATTCAAAGTTATCCATGATGACTGTAACAAACTAGAAATAAATTTCAAAATTCCAGATATTTGGGCAAATTGATAAGCACTCTGTTCCGAGGAACAAGAGCGCCAAATATCACTGTTGGCTTACTTTGAATGCTTACCTGAGAGAAGAAAACCATATTCTCTCTGGTCGTATTATTCGATGATAAGAATTATTTTATTAACAAGAAGAAACGTCGATATTAGTAAGTACAGCTGGTTGAACTAATTAAAATCCAAAATTTTTACCAAACAAGATGTCACAGTTTTAAACGGAAGCATCAGATTTTACATATTTATTTGAAGAAGTTGCTATGATAATTGGAGTATAAGTGGGGCATGCAAAAGAGAGGAACTCATAAATATGCTTGTTGAAAATGTGATAGATGAAGGATCCGTTTTTAGAATAACTTTACCAAATACAAAAACAAAGGTAGGTAATGCGAGAATTTTTTGAGATATCGGGGAATATCTTAAGATGGAATATTGTAGAATTTGTCAGACAATATGTGAAAATACGACCTTGCAACACAAACCATAGATTTTTTTTCGTCACTTATAAAAAACCGTTGGTAAAATACCTAATGTAATTGCCACTTTTTTAATTTACCTCACCTTGAAGAATATACGACATGGCGGATGGAAAAGCAATACTATTGCTGAAGGTTACATGGAAAATTCGAATGAGCAAAAAAAATATATATCAGAAGCAATTTTTGCTGACAAAAATCACACATGTAACACAATGTAACACGATTACAAGTTTACCAAAAAGCAATATAATACAATATTGCAAATTGTAGTAATTGCTCTTTTACCATTCATAATGACTAGTTTTGTACATAGTAATGCATAATTGAATAAACTTTTTTGATCTCACCATCACATGTTTTTCATATAGAATTTCATTATGGTACTTAGTACCATAATGAATTCATTATGGGACTAAGTACCATAATGAGCCTCTAAATGTCATTAAAATTTAGTACAACGTTGTCATTATTATATGCCATCAGATAAAATAATTAAATGCCATTCGCCTAAATATACCAGGACCGTATTATGGTCTATTCTATCGATGATTGTATAAATCTCAACATTTGCATATTCCATCTAGAGAAGTGTTTTGGTGAAATTATTTATTTCTCCTCTTAAAGGACCATCATCTTTAAAAATATCTTTATGTTCCATATCAATCAATTATTGTAAACAACAGAACGCAACGAAGAGACTTAAGAATTAGTTCGTGTAGTATTACATTTTAATTGAATAATTATCATTTCTATTATTATATGATCAACCGCAAAGAAAGATACGGTTCTAACCGCTTGATACTTGAATGCATGTGCACTTGTTTTCCACATTCAACTTGATCTGGATAATATATTGCTCCACAAAAGTTAAGGAAGTTCGCAAATTTTGAGACTATCATTAAAGTCAATTTTTGTTAAAAACGAAATAGATTCTTTTCAATTTCATTTCATAATCAAGAACAATTCACAGTGTCTCTATACAGGGGGAGTCTTTGAGTTGGACATTTATTTTAACCATAGATTCTTATCGTCAAATGAAACACTTTTTTTATTTACCATTTATCCAAATTCGGCCCAGGTAAGAAGATACAGGCTGTTGAAATTTCGAAAAAAATAAGATTTCATTTTGTAGCTTCGGTATCCTTTTTTCGAATATAATGAATATTGGTGTGAAGTTTCCTATAACTATGATACATATTTACCAAATATAAGTTTTTTCCTACTTCTACTGATTCTAAAGTTATAGACTCGTTTTAGAGTATCATTTTAGAACATTAAATTATTCCTCATTATTTCTCCTTGAACTCACCGTTTTCGAGATATTCTTCATTGAATGTTATAAAATGGAAACATAAATTCCACCAATAATGTCATAAATAATTTATATGCAGGAGTGTACTCGCACTTTGTGAGCTGAATGTGGAAAAATGGTAAATAAAAAAACTGTTATATTTGATGAGGGGAATCTATGGTTAAAATTAATGTACAACTTTGAGACTCACCCTGTATGAAATTGAACATTCTCATACGGTATAAAGAGCATACAGGACACATTCTGAACAATAACATCGATAAATCACGTTGTAACAAATGGCTACGGAATTTCTGAAAATTCCGTCAAATTGTTGAAAAATTCCAATAAATTGTACTTAGGATCACTTGAAGGGATCGAAATGTATAAGAGAAAAGATGTTTTATGCAATAATGATCTAACCCCTAGTAACAGCTCATTGTTTTTACTAAGGGTATAATGTCAACCCTTACTTGAGTGTAGAAATTGATAGCATGCTTTAGTAACGCTTCGTCTCAGAAGATGGAACCATTGTTTAGTTGCTAGTGTAATGCAAATATGTCGTAGTCTGAAAATTTTGCACCCTGTATATTCCATAGTTCTTAGAAATCAACGAGATGTCATCCTCAAAGTGATATGGGTATAAGACCAATATTTTATGGCGTTGCTTAATAAAATTTTCATCCAAAGCATAAAATATCCCACAGCAGATTTTTATGGTATAATGTGAATGTTCCCATAGATCGCCTTATCTCAACCATAATCGCCTTGGGAATATCCATAACATGGTTCACCAATTAGACTCACTAATCTGATCTTCGCATTATTTATATTAAGCTTATGGTCATAAGTCTGTTTTAATCCTTCAGTATTAACGGCCGAATAAAAAACGTAGCATTTTGAGGTTTTATTACTGCGCCAATTTTCTTTTTGATGTCCCGTCTTAATTCATGTTTTGAAGCCGTCATTAGAAACATTTCCATCAGTTAGTGGATTACCCGTGATTTATTTATACAGTTTTTGGCGCTCTAGTTCCTCGGAACTGAGTGCTTATCAATTTGCCCAAATGTCTGTAGTTTTCGAATTTTTGGCTGAAAATGGTCTCAAACGATTTGGTTCGACTCACTGATCAAGAATCCGAGGTCGAAATCGATTCTTTCCGGCCGGCCGGCCGTAGGCATGATAACTCTCGAACTAAAGGAGTTAGAGGATTGAAATTTGCAAGGTGAGTTTGGAGCGTAAATATCTCGGTTAAGTTCGTTAATGGGCAAAATCCATCGAGCGGTTTCGGAGTTATGGCCGATTTTTTTAAGTAACAAATTTCAAATTCAATTTTTATTTAAGATGCAGTTTCACCATAAAAATCCATTGATATCATTTTTAACTCCAACAAGCTAATACTTTCGGAGATATGGTTTTTCTAAATTTCAATAATGAATGGTACTTGTCTTTTTGAACTAGAGCGCCAGAAAGCTCCTGTTCACAGGGCTTGAACCCATTTTTATTATTACCTACAACTTTGCCATTTACTTTATTTCCACAGGACTTGTAGTTTTGCTGGAAATCGAGATAAACCGTTTTTTACCCTTAAAAACTCAACCCCTTCCCCTTCCCGAACTCAGATCGCCCGTAATTTATTTTTCCTATTATTTTTGTTATATTCCCTTCCTTTTCCAAAATGGGTTTCATTCTTCTATAATTATTTTTCACTTTTTACCAATTTTAAAGGCTTCGACCCTGGTCTACGTATCCGATTCTCAGCAGTATTCGATCCCGCATTAAATCTGAAATCACAGACTATCCGCATTTCCCGCGTGCTGCGTACCGAATCCATTCGTCCGATGGGAAGCCGATCCACCAATTCACACGGAATTACTGTATTGCTCGAAAAACGATATGCAATGTTGCTTTGCACGGTAAACACTTTCACTAACCTCAACCGAACGAACGGTGAACGTTTTACCGGCCGTCGAGTTAGAATGGAATTTGTGCACCTTTCCTGAGCGTAATGGGGGCCTGCTTGGAGCTAGAGAGCAGTTGGACGTCGACCCGTTATCGGGATATGACGGCAGATTGAAAGTTGGAAAGTAGATCACTCGCGGAAAATTACGATAGATGCCGGTCGAGAAAATTCGAATCCATTTTCATCGGCGTGGCTGACCTGCTGTTGCATCGTTGCGAATATTCTCGATACTTTTGTGTTGTCGAAGATTTGAGGAGTGACTTTTCAAAAGGCATTATGTCCAATTTGGCCGAAATTGAGTTTGAAGCGAATTCAGAAATGATCTTCTCTATTTCAGTATCGTAATGAGTCCATTCAAGCACTAAAAACAGTGCCGGAATGAACTAATTCCCGCATTGTTTCTAGTTATATTTTTCGTTTTGTGGTAGTCAGCACTGACATTCGATCCTATCAAATTTCAACACACGTCAATTGTCAATATAATATAATCTGGATTAAGTGAAATAATTGTTGAGAGGAAAAGTTTTATTTATTATTATTATTATTATTATTTTTTGAATCATTCATGCTATTAGGAAACTGTTTTCTGATGTCCATGCCCTACGTTCGTTTCAAATTCAAATTCCGTAATCTGTCAACTTTCGTAACAGTCACACCAACTACCAAGATACAATACAAAAGTCACTAGGATGTATAATCCGAATTTTTCATTTAATTTCAACAGTATTTTACAAAACTAGCCTGAAATAGAGAAAATATCGTCTAATACTCGTTGCAGAAGGCAATTCCAACACTCATGCGTTCGAAAACTCGCTCCTTCGTCGCTCGTTTTCGAATTTCGCATTCGTGTTTTAATAGGAGCCCATTCTGCAACTTGTATTAGAATATACTATATATTGCTCTATAGCCCTATGTAAACAAAATCTTCCAAATGGCATGTCCCTGTGTAGTTCAAATCTAAAGTATGTAAGCCGCATCGCAATGAATTATGTTTACGTTTACATTTTCAAAACAGATAAAATATAACCAAAAACATTTTTTATCGATTTGCTCATGTTAATTAGGTTACAGGCCAACACTTACTCTGCAGACTGTTTTCTCTAAATGTATAAAAAATCGCAACAAACAGCATTATGTTCAATTTCAACCACAACAAAACGCATTATATACAATGGGATGAATCAAAACGCATTAAGTCCAAACGTTTTTTACATTTTCTGTGTATATCTGATCAATATTGATTTAAATGAGATTAGTTATTAACTTTAGATGTGAATTTCTAACAAACAACCTTGACGTACTCAAATTATAAGCCAGGGTGGAACAAAAAATCGTTTTTCGTTGATTCCCAATAAAATGGTTTTTGGACTAAATGCGTTTTGAAAAGTTGCTCCTCATTTGCTGGTCTTTGTTGCATGTTCAGAAAGATTGAATTGAATACAAGGTTAAGATATACTGACTGACAGAGAAACTGCAACACCCAAAAGGAGCTGTTTAAATTTTATTTTTTTGAGCGTATGTTCTGTTCATTTTGCCCAAATGTCTGTAACTTTCGAATTTTTTGACGAAAATGGTCTCGAACGATTTGGTTCGACTCCCCGATGAAGAATTCTAGGTCAAATATGATTCTGTCCGGCCGGCCGTTGCCACACTTGAGAACGGGAAGAGCTAGCTACTTGAAATTTTCAGGGTAGGTGGTGCATCCCAATACGACAGACAAGTTCGTTAATGGGCATAATCGGCCCAATGGTTTCCGAGTAATAATTTTGTTTTCAACCAATATGAATCCGATCGAATTGAAACTTGGTGAGTAGTTGTAGAATATGAACCTAAGCATGTTTGTGAAATTTGGTGCGAATCGTATGGCTAGAAAATTATTAAAAAATTGTCACGATAGCTTGAGAACGGAAAGAGATAGCGGCTTGAAGTTTTCAGGTTAGGATGTGCATCTGAACACGACATTAGAGTTTGTTTATAAGCATAATTGGCCAAACGGTTTTAGAGTTACAGCCATCTGAAATTTGGTTGTTTTTTTCTCCTCATTAACTCGAAAAATACTAAACCGATTGAATTGAAACATGGTTGTTAGTTGTAGAATGCCAAGGCGACAATTCTTGCAAAATTTCGTGAGGATAGTATTTGTAGAAAATTCGATATATCAGTAACTATTCGTCTGAAATTGCTGAAATTTTGCAAGTGCCTTTAGAACCCAACTCTACTGCCAAGTTTTAAGTTTTAACACGATCGGTTAAATATTGTTGGAGATTCGAGCAGCCTTGTGTGAGTTCAGTAAATAGGTGACCGTTGCCTCCATAATTTTCGAACAAAAGGAGATAGGGACTTGCAATTTTTAGGGTAGGTTGCGTATCCGAATGGGAGAGTTAAGTTCGCTTTTGGGCATTATTATTATTATTATTATTATTACTTAAATTAACAAGAGTAAAGGTATTTACACCTATAAACTCAAAAGAAAAAATTGATATGTGTACAAAACCATCACATATGAAAAAATCCGCAACAAAAGTAAAACGAGAAAAGAGAATTGTATAAAGTGCATGCGTATGATCAATGAGAGCTGCGCCATCCATCGAACCCATTTTTAAAACTATTGGTAGAGCTGCTCCCGACCACGTCAGAGGGTAGGCTGTTCCAGGTGCAGAAAACTACGTTACTAAGAAAGCACTGTCTCGACTGAGTCCTGAAATTTTCCTTCCTCAACTTGTAATTATGTCCACGGAGATGATTCGTGTTTCTTGTAAAGATGGCTTCAAGCTGCATGAGGACCAAACATTCCATGCAAGGCCTTATAAGTGAAGATCTTGTCGCCTCTGGCCCGTCTGCTGTCGAAGGTGGATAGATTCAGCAGGCGTAAGCGGGATAATCAGGACGAACTGTACCGTAAGGGATCCTAGTGTTCCACCTCTGAATTGACTCGAGAGCATCAATCTCTCCTCTAAGGGGAGTCCTCTAGGCTGGACCCGCATACTCCATGATTGGACGGATGTAGGTCTCGTATAGAAGCATAATCGGTTTAACGGTTTCCGAGTTATACCCACCCGGAATATTATTTCCTCGATAACTCAAAAAATTCGGTCGAATTGAAGTTTGGTAACTATTAGTAGAAAATCAACATTAGACGTGTTTAAAATTTTTCAAGAACCGTACCCCTAGAATATTTGAAAAAAATGACGAAAAAATTTTTTGTAAGAAAGCTTTTGCGCGTATGTTCTATTGTCCATTCTCCTGTATTGGACACCCTTAATCGAATTTACCATGGTTAATCGAATTTACCATGGTAAATTCGATTTAGGGTGTCCAATACAGGATAATGGACAATAGAACATACGCGCAAAAGCTCCTGACTTCACGTCAGTGCTGGAACCAATTTTTTTATTTCGACTTACATATTGAAAACAAATATTACACACACACAAAATACGAATTTCGAAAATTAGAGAGAAATTGAAATATTTGTGTTGTGTCGAAAAGCCTACGGGCAGCAAATCTGTAAATCCGCCACTGAAGTAGGTCCACCGATTTCTAATAATAATTCAATTGCAGGAATATCTAATTTTTGCATTAGCAGTAAACTTCATGTAGGATTTCCATGGATGCAGCTCGATGATGATAGTCGTCGGTTAGATATCGTTTCCGTCAGCTAACAAACTATCCTAATCGGTCGTAAAAACGAGTGTAGCAATTTTCTGAACAATTGTAAAAGATATCAAATCGTTCGTAGCAGCAATTTGTTCGAAGATAAAAACAAAAGCATTTCCTTGGTCGACGTTAAATGGTCAGATTTCACTTATCAATATGGGAAGTTTTGATGATTCGGGCGAATGACGTTAGCTTGAGAAAATGCACGTGAAATGATCGAAAATAGAATGTTACATTTTTACGTCGCCAATTAGTGATTCATGGTTTCAATTATACACAATATTAGTTTTCCCCGCAATGACTCTTACTCCAAATCGCTTTCTGAAGACCTGACATTCACGTTTCTTTGGTATAAATGTGAATCATATGTGCATATCGCATATGTTTGTGGATCTTAACCACCATTTTCATATACATTCTTCATAAATATTCAAATTGATATTTGTCATCAAATTTAATCAGATGCGAATTGTTTGGCCCCAATAGCGGGATCATGATCATTTACATATTGTTTCCGTCTGAGCTTTAAACATTCCCCGCAAATATCGAGTCTCGCAATATTTTATCTCGCAAGTTGTCGTACTTACGAAGAGAATTAAATTTCACCTAGAATTTTTCGTAAGGGTGATTTTGATTTTTTAAATGGGACTCACTATATTCAGTAGTGTTTTTCAATTCTCTGGAACTTCCGGCATTCTCTTGTATCCTTTTCACATATTTTTGTTGAACAGTTTTCGAAATATTTGTCATTTTGAAAAAAAATTATATTTGTAGAGGCTATGTTATCTAATTATATTTCACGAACCCTTGCACATACCAATAACAGCTTTATATGGATTGAAAGACAATACTTCAAAGTATCATAGTCAGCTATAATAAAGCATCTCCAGCACATAAAGTGTCCACGAGAAGACTATCAACATGACGAATTTCAAATCGATTTATCTTCATTTTTTCAAATGCAATGCATATAATTTGTTTTCATCATTGTAATCACAAAAAGTGAAGTGAATAGTGATCACAATGATGAAAACAAATTATATGAATTGCATTTGAAAATATGAAGATAAATCGATTTGAAATTCGTCATGTTGATAGTCATTTTGTGGACACTTCATATGCTGGAGATGCTTCACTATAGCTGGCTATGATACTTTGAAGTATTGTCTTTCAATCCATATAAAGCTATTATTGGTATGTGCAAGGTTTCGTGGAATATAATTAGATAACATAGCCTCTACAAATATAATTTTTTTATCAAAATGACAAATATTTCAGAAACTATTGAACAAAAATATGTGAAATGTATACAATAGCATGCAGGAAGATCCACAGAATTGAAAAACACTACTGAATATAGTGTGTTCCATTTGAAAAATCAAAGTCACCCTCTATTCCCCTTTTGTGGGACACCCGATATATTCGAAAATGTATAAAATTCTCCTGTAAGTGTGTATGTCGTTGAACTTCTCCTAAACGACGTGACCGATTTTGTTCAAATTTTGTGTGGTTTTGAGTGGGTCCCATGAGGTTTTAGAGTAGCAATCGGATATAGTAGGAGGTGCAGCAATCAGGCTATATGAAAATTGGTTTGTTCTTCAGTACGAAATGGTGGATGCGCAGATTCATTTATGAGAACATCGAATCTTCTCAGATCTCACCGACTTGGATATGTCACTTTGACATTCGTTATTATTTTAGGTTCAGTCAGTATCACGTTGATTGTAGAAATAAATTTTAAGACATTATATTAAAGTGCAATTAATGTGTGAAGGGTTTTGCAATGTAATTCCAATAATTATAATAATAATAATTTCTCAAAAATTATAGACCAATCAGTTACCCAATTATAACACAATACCAAACAGTGTTGATGTTGATCTGTTAATTACTAAATGTTTCATTTCTTGCTTTTCTCTCCCAAACTCTGAAAACTATTTATTTTGTAAATTGCTTTTGCGTTAGAAACGTAAGATATTTGTCAGAAACAATGTATGTTGCCTATAAAACAATAACGAAACAACATCAACGATTAAACAACTATTTCGTAACGTTTCGGAGACTAGATCAGACTCCGTCGTCAGACACCAAGCAAAAACTTCTGAATTGTTTCTTTGTCGACAAATTTCGAATTTCAGAATTTCAGCTTAACTTCGCTGGTTAACCATAATGTTGACCATTAGTTTAATTATTGATAGATACATAGATTACATATTTGAATCGTACAGGCCGGAATAATCTTTAATTATGTCTCATAGTTTGCTCACATTCTGCCTAGACATCCTCTGATCAATACGATCATCCACTGTTTATGCCTTGGATTTAGGGTTCCCAGTTCGAATACTAATTCCTTGTATTTTTCCCTCTTCTGTTCTTCTTTCTTCACCACGTTATTTTCGGCAGTATAGAGGAAAACTCGACAACAAACAATAATTCCTTGAACTCTTTGAAAAGCAGGACTATATCTTATAACGTAGATCGGCCGTGTAGTTGGCATAGCACAGTTCCAGTAGATGCGAGCTCTGTCATTTTTAACAACTGCTTCAATCTCCAGAGGCACACATGGTAGCACTGGTTCGTTGTCTATACCATAAACCTCTTTCAGATGGAAGTAGATAATTTGGAGTGCCGCAATTGTGTCTTTCCACATATCCCGATGGAGCATGGACTCTGCAAGCAGACAGAATGTGCATAACAGTTTCCTGCTAGCTGTGGCACGCTGCATGTTGTTGGGGTATCCACTTTCATGATGTTCATTTTATACCATCTTGTATTTATAACCCCATCTTGACAAGCCATAACAAATCCCTCCATTCCCGACTTGAGTCAAGCTGACTTCAAAAAGGCGAAGGATAGTTTTTCCGTTATGCCCTAATCTTTCAATCTCCTGAGATATATGGAGTGCAGGTGTTTTCTCATGTAATCTTCGAGTTGTGCCTGTCTTATCTCTCTGTCTATTTTTCTTTGGTCTGTTGGTTTGATAGATGTTCCTGATAGCTCATGATCGATGTATATGCCAGTTATACTGAGCTTTTCCAAGGCTCTCAGTCCAGCCCTAAATAGGAAAGCTCCTCGATTCTTAATTTCATGTTGAGCCACCATTTTCAGAAGCGGTTCTTCACGTCTCACAATCCTTATTGCTATGTCCAACGTTTGTTGATGGTGTTGGTATTCCAAACCTTGCAAATCCCTGCGTACCTGCGTTGGTGGAAGGTATATTCTTTGTATCGAGCAGTTGGGATTCAAGCTACGATTCATGTTCTTCACTTTAAGTGTGGATCTGTCGAGCTCGAGAATTTCATTCACCTTCTAGTTAACTACCCCGAAAGGGTAAGTGACTATCGGGACGGCCAGGCTGTTCATAACGGACACTTTGTTTTTACCGGGCAGCTGTGATTTCCATATATCTCGGAGCTTCTTTCTGTAGCTGGATGGTAAGGCATCCTTGATTTGGGTTGTCTCCAGTGCACCTATTTGTTTCATTCCAAAAATGTTGTATGTAAATTTTCGAGGTGCCGAATGATTAATCCCCCTTCTAGTTCGACGTCTTTTCCTGCATCTTCAGTTCTTCCTTTGCTTGAATGAATAAGAAAATAAATGCCCAAACGGAATGACATTCCTATTGCTGAGGTGTGTTCGGCAACGATATTCAGTAGTTGTTGTAGTGCTGCCTTGGAAGGAGCATACAGTTTTAAGTCGTTCATCTACAGGAGATGTGAGACCAGATGTTCTCTTCTGCCTGGTCGCCTGGCCTTGTACCCTATACTGCTTGCCCTCAACTCAGCGGCTAATGGTAGAAGTGCTATGGAAAATAATAATGGGCTAAGCGAGTCTCCTTGAAATACGCGTCGCTATACTCAGCCATCCCGTATAAGCAGTCCGTCCTTTTTTTCACAACGCCATAATGTTTTCCATCACATGTTCGATATTAGGGTGGATTTCGAGCATCTCTATTCCTCTCTGCTTAAGGTCTCGTAGGTTTTGCTCGTCCTGAAGTTGAGGTCTGTGTGATTCTCACACCACAGACCATGAATTCTACCCATATATCCCCTTCTTTCTGGTTCGGATCTTCGGTATAACAAAGACGACTACGGGTTGCTCTTGGGAACGCTAATTCCCTATGGGATCGACAACTTGTTCTCGGAAGCTGTAATTTCTTGTATGACTGGATTGATAGGCACCCGACTTCTCCGCATCCTGCCCTGGGTGCTCCCCATGCTGTCACGTCCAGCACCAACCCCAGACGTGCCCTGGGGATTCCCAGGCGGCAGCTGTTTTCCGAAGCTTCGTGGATTGTGATCCATCATTGGTTGAGAGTGACAGGGAACCGGGAACACACCCATATGCTACTATAACCAGTGCCCCCGTGCAGTTTAGCATTTAATATCTACTGCCAGGTTTAGCTATGCTACCTCGGGTTTGCTAATCTGGAACATATCCCAGAGCCCCTGAGGGTTATTATTACTACACTCGCATAGTTGATTCTACAATCATAACTTTATTCTTTTTTTTTTTCAGGCAAACGAAACCAACGGCAGTTCCAACCAAAGACACTTCCAAAACATTCCGCCCCATCCGAACTTCGCCCACCAGCACCTCCACACCCAGATCCCGCCGCCCAACCTCCCGTCGGGCGCTCCCAGTCCCCAGTTACCCACGATAATGGGCCACAATTCGCCCCCGCCGGCCTCGCAGACCTACTACAAGGACGAACGGGCTCAGAGGCAACACTACAAGCTGAAGAAGAAACTGTACGACAAGCAGATCAAGGGCGAACCGCCCAACCAGAGCGGTAACGACGGCTATATCGGTCAGACCAAACTGTTGGCCGACAAGAAGTTGACTGCGAAAGCGGGCGGTAACAGCGTGGAGACCTCGGAGGACGGCGAGGAGAGCAGCGTGCAGGACGACGAGGATTCCGTGAGGGTCATCACGGAGATTTTATCTTCCATCGAAGCCCCCTTGGTGAGTGAAAATATTGGAAAATAGTTCATATTGTTGATTTTCCCTTATAATAAGAGCGTCCGCACACGGGCATACCGAATAGACGCGATTCAAATCTCCTAGTCCCTGTCCTACAGTCGGTTTCCATGGGAATCATGCTCGTCGATTACTTCAATTGTAATTCCAGCGTTGCCAGTCTCCACAATTCACGCGACCGGCCTGGAACCAGAATGATCTAGAGGTTCGAATGCCGCTAAAGTCTTGGAGGTTTAGCTTCCATTCCGATAGTGTATATTTAAGTTTTGAAGGCAAGTTTCAACTTTGTTACTCTATCCTTATGCCAGCTTAGATACAGCACTGTTAATTTTTGAACCGACAGTGAATGGTGACTACTATCATCTGGGTGGATCTCCGGCTCGCTCTATCCACTGAGCTTGAAGTACTCATCATTCAATTCAAATTAGCCAACGTGAACACGGGCGCCAAAGAGTACTGACCCTACGTCAGTGCTTTTTTATAATGTTTCGAGTTCCTTTAACAAATATGGCTATCAATACAGTTTGGCTGTTAGCTTTACCGTAGGTCGAAATAAAAAAAAATCGGTTATGGGACTCCCGTTAGGAACGCAATTGCCTATTCTCCAAATCCGAACCTAATTTAATATAGATCTACCAAATAGAGTTATTTATAAATTGGCCCCAGGACCACGATACAGGCATTTCAACTCGGAAAAACGCTATTTCCTCGAAACTGACTTGTCCGTGCACATAATTGCCATGAAATTTCTCTTAAAACGTTACAATAACGGCTCAGCACCAAATCCATCACCGCTAGACGCAAACCACTCCTAACATGAGCCATACAATCCAAACATCTCCTCTGCGCATGCACAATCTACTCGTGGCTTAAAGTCCTCTCCAAATCAGACACTTCACACAAAATTCTGATTCTTCAACACCATTGGTTCAGGAGATATCACAGCTCCAATCCACGCATGCGCAGACACTTCCATTTTATTGCGGAATGCATCCAGCACCTCAAAACCCCAATCCTCTCAGATGAAAACTCCAGCAGTTCAATCACTTCTTGTCTGCTCATGCGTGTCGGACTAATAGTTTCTGATATATAGAATTTTTTTCAATGATTTTTTTAAAATTTTCTAGTGATTCGATCCACACGAAAACACCTAAACGTTTGAGATCATTTTCAGCCAAAAATTCTAAAATTACAGACATTTGGGTAAATGGATAAGTAATTGGACTGCATTTCTATGCATCTATGTCCAAACTATGCGTCTATGTCGAATACAAAAAAAAACACATTGATGAACTGAGTCGGAAATTGTCAACTTCCATATACTTAATAAGGAGAATAAGAAGAATATCTAATGTTGAAACTCCACGTTCCAAAACCAGATGATGTATGGGGTTATTGTTTGGAGGCAGAGTAGTGCTGCAGAGAAGATCCTCCTGAAATAAAAACAGGCAATGAGAGCCTTACATGGGATGAAATCAACAGATAGCTGTCGAGAGGTTTTTAAGAGAGAGGGCATACTTTCCAGCGTTTCTGTCTTCATACTGACCTGTTTGAAATATGTCCATCAACATCAACACAAATTACCTACAAACTCCCACTTCCACAGTTACAATACACGAGACAAAGAAAAATTCACACTACCGTATTCAAGACTGAAGAAAACACAACAGGGATTGAACTACACTTGCCTAAAGTTATATAACAAACTACCTGAATGTCTAAAGAAGTTGAGTGCTGTTGGGTTCCATGAAGAATTTAAGAATCTTTTATTGAAACAGACAATTTATAATATAAATGAATTTTTATGATTGTTCGTCTTACTTGTTAATGTGATAAATTCGTCATATATTATACTTGTTCAATAGTAGAAACATTTCCGTTTCCAATTACTTTGTTTGACAAACCGTGTAAGCTTTGACGGTAATAATTATTTGTTGTTATTTTACCATTGTAAGTATTAATGACAAATACAATATGTATGTATGTAAACTGTAATCGTTTCGGACAATTTTGGGTGAAAAATTCGCAAAATACGGACAACTGATACAGGCGCGTAAAACCAATCCTATCTGCTCACATGACATTCATTCCATTTTCAATGATACGAACTGAAATAACTCCCTCGTGAACTGGATTCGTGCTTTCGCAAATTGAGAGTGGTGCAGTTCACGGAACTCTAAATCAAATATTCCACTTCGGATCAATAAATAAACCATCAATAATTGTTTGAACAGAGAGCAGACACGACCGATAATACCAGTTTCGCCACTCTAAACTGAATCACAGTATATTTAGAATCGGAAAAATACTTCTAGCGAAATCATATTCATATCAAATTGAATTTATTGTTGTAACACATATCGTACATTTCGTTTATAATAAATACTGCCAATTAAACCGTTGGTTTGTGCCTGACAGAAATGTTTCGACTATTATGTGATTATTCACATATGTTCAGAAAGAGAAAAATAGCGCTTCACACTAGAGCGAGATTTTTCTCGTCTCGTCTCGTTCTTGTCTTGGAAAAGCGAGACGAGACGTTTTGAAAAATAGTATAGGCGATACCGAGACCACATACAGCGCAACTCGAGAGTCTCGTTTTTGGTCTCGTTAAATTTTTTTATAGAGTTTTTATTGAAAAAATTAGAAAAGATCTACATAGAGAGCAATATATTTTACAAAATATCGACTCTACATTGTGAAATATTTTATTTTAGATTCAAATAATTTTTTTACATTTTTATTTCAATGTTCAAGTTATGTTTGAATTCTGGGTCATCGAGCAATTTAAAAGATGAAAATAAAGTAGAGTATTTAAAATTGAAAAAATTATGTACATGTACAAATATGTTTGTATAAAAGCGTAATAAATATAGCTTTTCAAAATTATTCATTGTTATCTACCATTCATTATAATATTCGTTATCGTTATTCAGAAATAAGCGAGACGAGTCCGAGACTTAATTATTTTGGAGGCGAGACCGAGACGAGATTTTTTATATTCTCGCCTTCCCTAGTCTCGTGTGAAGCCCTAGAGAAAACAATGATTATCCCAACTAATCCAATATTTTTGTTACATTTCTCGGCAGAGATGAGCGAGAAGCTACACCACTTCAAGAATTACATTCTTAATTTTTGTCATAAAACGTCTGAGATTATGGACGCGTTATTATACACTGCGCAAAAAAATTAACGCACATTCTGAAAATCTCAATTTTTATGAAAGTTAACTCTACATTGACTTTATAACTTATTTTTTATGTTCTCTCGGGAAGGTTTTGAACGAAACAAGACACATTAAATGGAAGAAAAATTCAGGATTTCACCGAATCTTATGTGAAAGAAGAGAAATAAACAATTTTCAAAATACTGGAATGCTGATAAGTGATTTAATACTTGGTATATCCACCCCTTGCGTTAATTACAGCTCGGCAACGACGGTTCATACTCAAAATTAGTGATCTTAAAATGTTCTGATCTAATCCTTCCCAGATTCCTAAGTCATTAAGAGTAGCTGGATGAATTTCTAAACTTCTCAGCCTTCTATTGAGGTTGTCCCAAACCTGCTCAATCGGATTGAGATCTGAACTTCTTGCTGGCCATTCCATTCGAGAGACTTGAACCTCTTCAAGGTACTCCTGAACGATGCGCGCACGATGGGGTCTGGCATTATCGTCCATAAAAATGAAATTTTCACCAATGTATGGGGCAAATGGCACTACATGCTCTTCAAGAATGTTCCTTATATACCTATCAGCATTCATAGCTCCATTATCAACGACCACTAAGTCTGTGCGAGCAGTCAAAGATATTCCACCCCATACCATAATCGATCCTCCCCCGAAACCAGTAGTATTCAGGAAATTGCACTGAGCATATCTTTCATGTGGACGTCTGTATACAAGGGAACGCCGATCACAATGGTAGAGGCAGAATCTAGACTCATCTGTGAAGAAAACTCTTTCCCAATCAGCCTCTTCCCAATGGATATGCTCTCTCGCAAAATCCAAACGCGCCCTTCGATGGGCTGGGGTAAGAGCTGGGCCTCTTGCCGCGACACGAGGCCTTAAATCATATTCTCTGAGGCGATTTCTTATTGTCTGAGTGCTAATTTGCACCCCATGAGTTTCCTCAAGCTGATTTTGAAGGAGGCGAGCAGTTCCAAAAAATCTGATATTCTCATCTTTTTTTATTCCTGCTGGGAAAAAACATCTGTATTGAAGAAAAACGTTGAAAGTGGATAAAATATGCATGCATAATTCTGATAAAAATAATTATCATTGAGAACACCTTCAGTTGTAGAATAAATTTGAGATTTCCATAATGTGCGTTAATTTTTTTGCGCAGTGTAGTTTCAATTGTCAAGGTTGATATTTTTGCTTCTCAACTGAAAAATCTATAGATCCATTCAGCATTTAATTTTGCGACTTAAGTATTAGATATAAGAATGCACTGAATATACATATAGTGCGATTCCCTAACTTGGAATAAATTCAGTAAATCAAAGAAGGTTTTTTTGTTGAAACTATGCTCGGGCAGGTCGATATTAGTGTTATAAATTGCGCTCTGTTTGATATAAGAATTTGTTATACAGCGAGTTCCAAATTTATATACAGGGTGTCCCAACGAAAATTTGACCCCCCTCCCAGAACTCAGAAAAGAAGAATTTTCGAAGAACAGAAGTTTTCGTTGGGACACCTGTATAACGTCATCGATGTTTTCATCAAATTTATTTTCACTCCCTGTATAACCGGAAGTGCTTGGGCTTCGAAAATATTTTAGCTTTGTAGAGAATTTCAAGCAATATCATAATTCCAATTTTCGGATTTCAAATATGTCCAGTTCTCAAGAAACGTCCAATAGGCACTCGAACTTGGAACACCCGCCTGTATATCCTTCAAAAATAATAATAATAATAACTGTCAAACTTATGGTATTTTCTACTCTCACAATAACGTCGGACAATGTGAACGATTGTCATCTCGATAAGAGATTCGTTTTGTCGTTGCATGCGCGGCCTTGGCAGATGCAGTCGTGACTTTACGGTAGACTTTCAACGGGCGATTTCAGGGAATTCATAATCGAGTTCCGATCCGAACACGTTATCTTCGTTCTTTCCATTAAAACTAGCTTTTCTGGGATTCTTCTGACGTCAGTAGAGGAGAGGCGAGTTAAATCTCGAAATTAATATTGAGGAATTTCGCTAACCGTACATATTCCGAGAGTACGAATTAATTATGGGGAATGTAAGCAACCTGATCTTGTTTACGTGACCGTAGGCAGATGCTTCAATAGGGAATCTAATTAATGAATGTTGAAATTGGGTAGTTAGGAGATGGGAATTCCGAACAGACATCCAGTTTTTCCTGTTGTTAAATTTCAATTTTGATAATGAGTTTATGGATATTTGCTTTATTTGTTAATATTAGTCCTCCCTGTACGTGAACACTGAACATTTCTTCCATCGTACGAACGTCGACGAGCAATTCAACTAAAAACGCAAAAATTTTGCTTGGCTCTATCATACAGTGTGATTCATTTTCATTGAGAATTGAGATTAACTGTGCAAAATCTGTTTTGAGAGAATTGAAAATTTTCACAGTAATAAAAATGAATAATTTGTCAAAATTGCATTCTTCAAAATGACGATAATTATGTACAATGTAACAAACATGAATAACTCAATCTTTGACAAATCATATCTCCGAAAGTATTGGTTTCTCAGAGTTGGGAATTATATGAATGGATTCTTATCATAGAATTTCATCATGAAACAAACTAAATTCAAACAAGAGCGCCAAAAACCACGAACTTACCCGAGATTGTCATTCCTCAAATCTATTCTGAAAGTTATATTATATCAATTGAAACTTGAGTTTTGTTTTTACTGGAGCTATTCTGAACCCATTCTGATAAACTTACCAAAGTATACATTTCCATCATCATATGGATTGTCCACGGGCATCAAAATATCGCCAAAAGTATAATATCATATTATAATCCTCATAATTCTACGATATCTGAAATGAATTTGACTCTCTTTTATAGGAAAACGAGATGTCATGTAAGAGTATGAACACAGATCATACAATAATTAATTGATAGAATAATTATATCATTTATACGATTTATTATTGAAATTTTGAAAAATCATATCTCCGAAAGTATTGACTTGTTAGAGTTGAAAATTATTTTTATGAAACTGCATTTTAACAATAATTGAATTTGTAATGTATAAAATAATTTTAATTACGTTACTCCAAAACCATCAGGTCGATTTTGCCAAGGCTTTTGCCCAATAAGGAATTTGACCGAGATATTTATCCCCCAAACCTACTCTGAAAATTTCAACTGCCTAGCTCATTCCTTTCGAGAGTTATCGTGCCTACGGCCGACCGGCCGGACATAATGAATTTCGACCACGGATTCTTGATCAGTGAGTCGAACCAAATCAGGTTATTGTGGAAACAAAATATTAAATTTTTTTAAAATTTTTTTGACACTTTACGGCAATCCGATCAATACAAAACTTCGCATGTATATGAAGGTCATGATTCTACAATTTGATGCAAAATTTCAGATACATCGAGGGATCGGTTCCGGATATATCCAGAAAAAATGTTTTGACTAAAAACGGCCATAACTCCGAAACCGCTTGATGAATTTTGCCCGTTAACGAATACTTCCGAGATATTTATGCTCTAAAACTACCCTGCAAATTTAAATCCTCTAAAGCCTTTTGTTCGAGAGTTCTCGTGCCAATGGCACGATCGGTGAGTCGAACCAAATCGTTGAAGACTATTTTCATCCAAAAATTCGAAAATTACAGACATTTGGGCAAATTGATAAGCACTTTGTTCCGAGGAACAAGAGCGCCAAAAAAGCTCGATTGTAAAATTGTGTCCAGAAGGTATGTGCGGAATTTCAGCGGATTCTGACGAATAGTTTCTTAAATATAAAATTTTTCAAAACAAAATTTTTGTTTAGCGATATCTCACGAACATTACCGCGTGGGAATTCTACATGTCGTATATATATGAAGAGTTTCCACTATAATTACCAATTTATTTTGTGTATATTACACATCGATCGTTCTAGAAGTAGATTTTTGCGCGTATGTTCTGGGGAACATCGCGTTATAGTTTTGCCCAAATGTCTGTAACTTTCGAATTTTTTGACGAAATTGGTCTCAAACGATTCAGTTCGACTCCCCAATGAAGAATTCGAGGTCAAATTTGATTCTGTCCGGCCGGCCGGCCGGCCGTCCGGCCGTCCGGCCGTCCGTAGCCACGATAATTTGAGAACGAAAAGAGCTAGCGACTTGAAATTTTCAGGGTGGGTTGCGCATCGCAATACGACGGACAAGTTCGTTAATGGGCATAATCGGCCCAGTGGTTTCCGAGTAATAATTTTGTTTTCAACCAATATAAATCCGATCGAACTGAAACTTGGTGAGTAGATGTAGAATATGAAACTTAGCACGTTTGTGAAATTTTGGGCGAATCGTATGGCTAGAAAATTTTAAAAAAATTATAAAAAAATATTTTTGTTGTCACGATAACCTGAGAACGGAAAGAGATAGCGGCTTGAAAATTTCAGGTTAGGTTGTGCATCTGAATGCGACATTTGAGTTTGCTTATGAGCATAATCGGTCAAACGGTTTTAGAGTTATAGCGATCTGAAATTTTCTGAAATTGGTGGTTTTTTGTTCCTCATTAACTCGAAAAATACTGAACCGATTGAATTCAAGCATGGTTATTAGTTGTAGAATGCCAACGCGAAAATGTTTGCAAAATTTGGTGAGGATAGCATTTATAGAAAATTGAAAATAAAAAAAAAAAATTCTATATATCAGTAACTATTTGGTTGAAATTGCTGAAATTTTGCAAGAGCGTTCATAACCTAACTCTTTTACCAAGTTTCAAGTTTTAACACGATCGGTTGAATATTGTTGGAGATTCGAGCATTCTTGTGTGAGTTCAGTAGATGGGTGACCGTTGCCTCGATAACTTTTGAACGAAAGGAGATAGGGACTTGCAATTTTCAGGGTAGGT
Organism: Halyzia sedecimguttata; assembly: GCA_937662695.2. Lineage (NCBI taxonomy): Eukaryota > Metazoa > Arthropoda > Insecta > Coleoptera > Coccinellidae > Halyzia > Halyzia sedecimguttata. The sequence continues at coordinate 96,608,012 of OW569413.2, read as the reverse complement.
TGCGTATCCGAAAGGGAGAGTTGAGTTCGTTTTTGGGCATAATCGGTTTAACGGTTTCCGAGTTATATCCACCTGGAATATTATTTCCTTGATAACTCAAAAAATAAATATTCGATTGAATTGAAGCTTGGTAACTAGTAGTAGAAAATCAACATAAAGACGTGTTTAAAATTTTGTAAGAACCGTACCACTAGAAAATTTGAAAAAAATGACGAAAAAAAAATTTTTAAGAACCGCACCCCTAGAAAATTTAAAAAAAATCACGAAAAAAAAATTGGTTCAAGCACTGACGTGAAGTCAGAAGCTTTTGCGCGTATGTTCTATTGTCAATTCTTCTGTATTGGACACCCTTAATCGAATTTACCATGGTAAATTATGTTGTCCATTCTCCTGTATTGGACACTTAATTCGAATTTACCATGGTAAATTCGAATTATGAGTGTCCAATACAGGAGAATGGACAACATAATTCTTCTGTATTGGACACCCTTAATCGAATTTACCATGGTAAATTATGTTGTCCATTCTCCTGTATTGGACACTTAATTCGAATTTACCATGGTAAATTCGAATTATGAGTGTCCAATACAGGAGAATGGACAACATAATTTACCATGGTAAATTCGATTAAGGGTGTCCAATACAGAAGAATTGACAATAGAACATACGCGCAAAAGCTTCTGACTTCACGTCAGTGCTTGAACCAATTTTTTAAAATATCATTAATTACTATGGTTGTTATGAACGATGATTGAGATTATTTTTCAAGAAAAAATTGAATTCACAACCATAAAAACTGAACCCATTAATTCAATACTTAACGAACCACCTTTGTTGCCCCTAAATGCAAATGCTTTTAAAATTTCTTCTCTATTTGAACCAGGGTTCGACCGATATATATCGCCGATATTTATCATGATATATATCACGATATATATCACGATATATATCGATATTTATAAGCAGTCATATATATCACGGATATTTATAAATTTACTGAAATGTGAGACGCTGCTTAAAAAAATTATAATCAATCATGATTTAAGAGCACGCCTATGCCCTCGTCAAGGGGCCGCAGCCAACAGCATTTTCGAGGAATCCCCAACTTCATCTTAGTATATCTTTAGATGGTGATTTTATTACTTCGCCATGGAATTGTATTTTTCAACATTCGGCTGGGTAGAATCAAAATTAAGAAATCGATTGTAACGTGACAAAACAGCCAAACTTGTTTTTTTTTAATATCTAAACAGAGAGCATGCACCTACACCTAGAGCTTGCAATAGTAGCAATATAGAATGTATATGGGATGAGCCCACTGCGTCTACACTGGAGACTCCTTCTGATACCTTTGATGATTTTTTTAACTAACAATAATTTTTTTTTATTTTTGTTATTTTCTTTGTTTTTGAGAATCTTTTTTGCATTTTTCAATAAATTAAGTAAATCACCATTTTAATGCGGTTAATTTATTGATTTCAATTAGGAAAAAACTTTAAAAATTGTTTTTAAAAATAAATATCAGGAAATTGATATATATCGGATATATATCGATATATATCCGATATTTTGATATTTATATAAATATCATGATATTTTCGAACCCTGATTTGAACATCTGGAGAAATTCATTGTTTCTTCTTGTGCCTCTTGTAGTGAAGATGTGAACAATTATTGTATACATCTGTGGAAATACATAAAATAAAACTGGTTAAGAAATGGAAAATGAAGCTATTCAATATTTCGAACAGTATTATGAGGAATACGCCAAGTACACCCACTGGGAAGCTATTAATTGAAAACAATACCAATTTGTCCAAATCTATTAAAACATGCATCGACATCGATAGCCTCTTTGAAACATCAACAAAACCTTCGAAACATTGGAAAGCTGCGTTTGAAGAATTTTTGCTGTCAGAAAGAACAAATAGAAATAAAAATATTTCAGAGTGGTGGAAAATGCATGAAAAAGTTCTTTCTACACTTTCCAAGATGGCAGATGATTTATTAATGGCTACATCAGTACCGGTTTCAAGATTGTTTTCCACAGCAGGTACGATCATGGCATAAACACGAACATCATTGGAAGATGATGTGAGATGCCAATGTTTGAATTCTTGGTCATCGAGTAATTAAAAAGTAATAAAAAGATGAAGTTAACAGTGTTTAAAATTTAAAAATGTATGTACATGTACAAATATTTTTGTATAAGAGCGTAATAAATATAGCTTTACAATATTATTCATTGATATCTACCATTTCGTTTATATATTATAATATGTATTATATTTATTCAGGACTAAGCGACACGAGACGAGACAACTGATAACGAGACGAGACCGAGACTAAAATGAGACTCAATTTTTTGGGAATTGGCGAGACTGAGACGAGATTTTTTATACTCTCGTCTCGTGTGAATCCCTATCCAGAATCGTCACCAAAACCATCCGTTGTGCTTCAGCCGGCTCCAGAGACACCCTGTAGAGACGGATGGCGATTTCCGCCATTCCGTGAAGCAATAATCTCGCCGATCCTTTCCGAAATTGCCGGCCAATTACCCTGTCGAGGAAAGCGGATCGTCCGATCGAAGATTTTTCGATTGTATTCAAATAATATCGGCTTTCTTTTTTGCCCGTTCGATTATACGATGGCGTCTGCCTAGGTGCATTCTGATCCGACCTCCGGACCATTCTTTCCGCTGCAACATCCTACTTTCACCTGCATTCTAACAACAACAGAACGTATAGATTCTGCACCATTCTACCACCTTTCACCAGGATCCGACAGGTGCTGTCGGACAATATCGAATGTTGAAATTTCGACTGGCGGTTGCGAAAAAATTACCGGGATTGGCGTTGGAAATATCGAAGATGACTTCACTTCTTTCGCCTGCCAGTCGTTGAACTTTATTGACATTCAGGGTAATTAGACGTTATGTGTCTTCTATTGCTCATCTTTTCTGCAGAAATCATGACAGATCCTACGGTTTAAGTATGTTTTATTAGTCGTGAATTTTTCGGCATTGCTTTCACCTATAAAGCGGTGAAATAAAGAATGGAACCAAGATAATATATTTTTTCGTCAACCTCTCTGAAAAATGGCATTTTACGTTACAATTTGCGGCCGAAAAGTCGATTTTTATTGAAGGCAAGTACTTTGCGGACGAGAAAGTAATTTCTCGTCCGCCAAATTACTTTCTCGTCTGCAAAATTACTTTCTCCTCCGCTGTGATCGCTATGAATACGTCATGATACACTTCAATACAAACATAAGTGTCTGTAAGAATAACTGTCAGTGCTGCGGGTTCAATACAAACATAAGTGTATGTGGCATTTGCTATTGCTCAGCGTAAAACTGTCTATTGTCTCTCATTTGTAGGCTCGACTATAATAGACAGTTTTTCGTCCTTGGTACATAAATAACTATTATTTTCAAACGGACAATAATAACGTCATTTTTCGATTGCAAGGATCATAGAAAAGTTCTATTTCTCCGCCAAGGAGGAGAAGTGTTGCTATGCAACACTTTTCCGGTCAGCGGCAGGAAAAGTGTTACTATGCAAAAGATGGATTATTGGTTTCCATGAACAAAAAATTCAAACGTCATTCTTATTCGTTAAAGATACATTGGATGTACAATTGGTCAATGTTTTATGTTGAAAATTAAAACCTTGTACCTAATAATGAACTGGTAGGATTCTGTTCAAAGCTGATGGCTCAATAGAGTAATATGAGTTGCTGGTTCCAGGGAATTCGTTGACGCTCAATATCCACCAGCAATCTCATTCTTATTTCGCAGCGAATCTTCAATGTAGCCCTCTTCTACAAAGACTCAATGTTGGCTCCTCCATCTATAAGTAGAGTAGCAGAAGTTCGCCTCGATGAATTATCTGTGTATTCGTTTGGATGATTCGATTGCAAAAAATTAGCAACCTTTCTTGGAACACTTCCTATACTATGTATTCCCATCACACCTCTGTAGCATTTTCCAGATTGATATTTCAGAAAAAATCTAAACCCCAAGAAATCATATTTTCAATAAAATCGTACGTCCCGTTCTCCTTAAAAGTTCAGGGTACCATCGACCGTGGATCATCCTGTATATCGGTGCCAAATTCGATTAATAATCCAATCGTGGTGAGTAGATAGTAGAACATACGCGCAAAAGCTTCTGACTTCACGTCAGTGCTTGAAGAAATTTATGAAAATTGAATATCCCAGCGAAAAAATGTTTTTCGGCAACCGTCCGGGAAGTGCCCACTTCCCGGACGCTTTTTCTTTGAGAAAGAAGCATTTCCCGGCCTAGTCCGGGAAGTACGTACTTCCCGGACTAGGCCGGAAGAATCACGTCGTTTTGGTCATTGTAAATACATTATGAAAATCTTGGTAGGTATATTTTTGATAAATGAAGTTACCATGGCACTGAGAAAACGGTTGACAGTTCATATACGATTAGTTAACATGTTATATTTTCTGTTCTGTATAATTTGAATAAGAATCAAAATATATAAAAAAGAAATGTGTCGTCTCATTGATTTGTTATTCTACACGGTTGCCGAAAAAATATTGTACGCAACACGCCCGAAAAAGGTTTTTTTCGACTCATAGACTTCTAGGACTCGCTTACGCTCGTCCTAGAATTTTGTCTATTCGTCCAAAAAAACCCTATTTTCCGGACTTGTTACGTAAATTACTATTACCTCCATGAAATTTCCACAGAAAAATGAAGAAACAGGTACATATTGATAAAGAATAGAAAGAATTGAGTTTTCTTAATTATAAATGGTTCTGTTATTTCTTTTTTGGCGCTCTAGTTCCTCGGAACTGAGTGCTTATCAATTTGCCCAAATGTCTGTAATTTTCGAATATTTCGATGAAAATGGTCTTAAACGATTTGGTTCGACTCACTGATCAAGAATCCGTGGTCGAAATTCATTCTGTCCGGCTGGCCGTAGGCACAATAACTCTCGAACGGAATGAGCTAGACAGTTGAAATTTTCAGAAGAGGTTTGGGAGATAAATATCTCGGCTAAGTTCGTTATTGGGCAAAATCGGACAAATGGTTTTGGAGTAACAAAAAAAATCTCAGTTTTTTGCTCCGAAATTAGTTTTTCTCAGAAAAGTCTTACATTTCGGAACGGAACATGAAGTAAGAGATCTGAGAGTAGTGAGACTGCTTTTCATTCATAGACATAGAATGCTCAGTTCTCTCAATTTATGACGGGACTGACGGAAGGGAATATTATAACTTCAAAAATATTGGGGTTGAAATATTCGTATTTTAGCGATGCAACGGGGACCTCACCCAAAAATGTTTCAAAATATTACGTAAATATTGAAAGCATAATTCTGTAGTTCGAGAGAGGAGAAAATTTGGTGAACGTAGATCAGGAAATTTTTGATCGATTACAAGGTAATTTTTCATTATTACTTCTCTTCTTTCATACATGTTTTATGGAATATCTACTGTTTGTAGGTACTTTAAACCTGTTTTGGGCAATTGTCATACGAAACTTGTTTTTTTGGCGCTCTAGTTCCTCGGAACAGAGTGCTTATCAATTTGCCCAAGTGTCTGTAATATTGGAACTTTTGGCTGAAAATGGTCTCAAACGATTTGGTTCGACTCACTGATCAAGAATCCGAGGTCGAAATCAATTCTGTCCAACCAGCCGTCCGGCCGTAGGCACGATACTCTCGAACGAAAGGAGTTAGCGGATTGAAATTTGCAAGGTGGGTTTAGAGCGTAAATATCTTGGCCGAGTTCGTTAATGGGTGGAATCCATCAAGCGGTTTCGGAGTTATGGCCGATTTTAGTAAAAATATTTTTTATGAATATTTCCGAAACCAATCACTCGATGTATCTGAAATTTAGCATCAAATTGTAGAATCACGACCTTTATACGCATGTGAAGTTTTGTATTGACCAGATTACCGCAAAGAATCAAAAAAAAATATTGAAAATTTAAAAAAAGTTTTTCTACAATAACTCTCGAACGGAATGAGCTAGGTAGTTCAACTTTTCAGAGTAGGTAAGGGAGATGAATATCTTGGTTAAGTTCGTTATTGGGCAAAATTGGCCAGATGTAATTTGATTTCTTCCATGGTGCAGTTCTCATTCTCATGATTGCTCATTTAATCTTGATAAATAAACTATTATTTGAATTGAATTTCCTTTGTGATGCAGTTCTATCATATGAATGCATTGATTTAATTCCCAACTCTGAGAAACCAATACTTTCGGAGATATAATTTGTCTGTTTGAACTAGAGCGCCAGAAAGCTTCTGTCCACAGGGCTTGTTCGCATTTTTCCTTCATAATTTCAGACAGTACTCTGAAAGAAACATTCACGTATTCATTATGGTATCCTTTTGTTCTATTACTTGAGTAGCATCGTGGGAAATTTCTTCTTTCCGAATAACAGTGTAATGCGGAAATCGAAACGATTCATCATTATGAAATGGTAAAAACGTGAAAAGGTGTTTTTGTAATATAATTGGGTTAGATAATCAAAGATTCGATTCAATTTACAAGGAAATTGTTTTGTACCGAACAGTAGCCTTTCTTCTGTTTTGTTTCCGATTGTTCCGTTTCATTTTGTTTGATGCCATTCGAATATTGTCATCCAAGAGTGAATAAGAAGAATGTTAATATTCATTGAAAAAGAAATCACAATACAGTAATAGATATAGTTTTGAAACCATTCGCCAAATGTTTGTTTGGATTTTTTTATCTTAGGTCATTCTCCGTAGACCAATGAACGACGTAAGGTGGTAAAAAATTGCAAAAAAAACTGGTTCAAGCCCTGTGGACAGGAGCTTTTTGGCGCTCTTGTTCAAACAGACAAATTATCTCCGAAAGTATTGGTTTCTCAGAGTTGGGAATTATATCAATGGATTCTTATGATGAACTGCATCATGATAGAAATTGAATTTAAAAAAAGCGTCGTTTACAAAATGATTCAACCTCGTGGATTGGGTTGTTGCAACTTACACTCGGTGCATAGTTTTCACAACTCGAAATATCATCGAAATGTCCAGAGCAAGGTAGGAGACAATCATAGCAGATTTTCCATTTATTCCTGATATTTGGGTAGGTAGTGGATTACGAACAAATTATTTTAAGAGTTCAAAATATATTGATAAAATACTATCCTCTTTTCATAATTTAAAATTTAATACATCATACCACTCACACATTATTTTCTGTATTATGAACCTTAACTCAAGAAAAAATGATTGATACACAAATTTAGATCCATATTTCAGTATTTTTTTGCTAGGAACTTTATGAAAATACAGTAGATAGGAACATGTCTCACAACTTAAGGAAGTAAAAGGTAATATTAACCTCAGTGTTCGAACGAACAGTAATTTCTTTTGATGATCCCATTATGCTCTTCTTTCATACTGCCTCATAACTACATCATTAAAATGATCCAATCCTAAATCTTCTGAAACATCATCCTCAATATTTATACATAAATTATTCAATATGTAATCAGTCAATAGTATTTTCGGTTTCAAAACAGTCTTGTATATATTCACAAATTCAAGAATTGGATACTTGTTTTCCAACAGAAAATATTTTCAAACTACGAATTGACAAATCTCTAATAGCTAGATAAGATGACATTTATGAACAGTGAACGCAGACAGATTCTGTGAATACATAGAACTACGATGTATTATTGAAATTATGAAAAATCATATCTCCGAAAGTATTAGCTTGTTCGAGTTGAAAATGATAACAATGGATCTTTATGATGAACCTGCATCTTAAAAAAATTGAATTCAAAAGTTGTTATGTAAAAAAAAAATGTTGGTTATTCCGAAACTATTAGGTCGATTATGCCCAGTAACGACCTTAACCGAGATATTTATCCCTCAAACCTACTCTGAATATTTCAACTGTCTAGCTCACTTTCTTCGAGAGTTATCGTGTTAACGGAGGGCCGGCCGGACGGAATCGATTTTGACCACAGATTCTTCATCAGTGAGTCGAACCAAATCGTTTAATACCATTTTCATCAAAGAATTCGAAAATTACAGACATTTGGGCAAATTGATAAGCACTCTGTTCCGAGGAACAAGAGCGCCAAAGAGGACTGCGGGATATTGTTAGGACATATCTCAATATTATGATACCAAATTTACAACTTAAAAAAATTGGTTCAAGCACTGACATGAAGTCAGGAGCTTTTGCGCGTATGTTCTATTGTCCATTCGAATTTACCATGGTAAATTCGATTAAGAGTGTCCAATACAGGAGAATAGACAATAGAACATAAGCGCAAAAGCTCCTGACTTCACGTCAGTGCTTGAACCAATTTTGTTTTCCTTTTTTAATTTTTTTTATTTTCTAGTGATACGATTCTTACAAATACAAACTACTCTCCAAGTCTCAATACGATCGGATTAGTATTGGTTGAAAACAAAATTATTACTCGGAAACCATTGGGCTGATTATGCCCATTAACGAACTCGTCCGTAGTATTAGGATGCGCCACCTACCCTGAAAATTAAGTTGTTATCTCTTTCCGTTCTCAAGTTATCGTGGCAACGAACGGCCGGACAGAATCAAATTTGACCTCGAATTGTTCATCGGTGAGTCGAACCAAAACGGTTGAGACCATATTCCTCAAACAATTCGAAATTTACAGACATTTGGGCAAAATGATAACGCGATGTTCCCCAGAACATACGCGCAAAAACATAATGGAGGCTAATGACTAAGAAAAAATCAAAATAAACAATTACATTACTCAAAATACGAAATTTGATCAAATTGTACGACTTTCAACAAGAAACATGAATGAACAAAGCATCGAATTTAATTTGAAAGTTCGGCAAAATGTCACGTGCCGGCGAAGAGTGAAGTAGACCAATATACTGGTATTTTGACAATATTTGGACTGCATTTCGACCGAAAATATTTCAAAGAGTGTCCGCACCATGTATTCTATGCATCATTCTGCTAACCTACGATTAATAATTTGTTGGACATAAAATATGGTCCAAAATATTAAGGGATATAGAGAAACATAAAGATATTTAGAACACGATGATGAGGAAATAATAGACCGACTTGAAAATCCCTGATATTTTCGCTATAACTTCGGCCTCCGATTAAATATTCAGCGAAAACCTGAACGAATTGAACTCGGAATGCAAGAAATTTATTTATGAAATGCAAAATATTCCAATAACTGTATAGCTCACAACGGCGCGACGTATTCGTTTGAAATATCAATTACTTATCGAATCCATATACTGACTTTTGTTAAAGTGCCGCTGAAATAATCGATTTACTTGGCGAAGCTGGTACTTGGATTCACAAATAAGACAGAAATATTTTTCTCTATTTCAGTATCGTAATGAGTTCATTCCAGCACTAAAATCAGTGCTGGAATGAACTCATTCCCGCATTGTTTCTAGTTATATTTTTCGTTTTGTGGTAGTCAGCACTGACATATTCGATCCTATCAATTTTCAACATACGTCAATTATTGTCAATTTAAGATAATCTGGATAAGGTGAAATAATTGTTGAGAGGAAAGGTTTTATTTTCATCAAAAAATGAGATACTAGAGATTTCCTTCTTACTAATTTTGAATCATTCATGATATAAGGAAACTGTTTAATCTGATCTCCATGCTCTACGTACAATTCAAATTCCATGATCTGTCAACTTTCGTAACAGTCACACCAACTGCCAAGATACAATACAAAAGTCACTAGGATGTATAATCCTAATTTTTCATTAAATTTCAACAGTATTTTACAAAACTTGCCTGAAATAGAGAAAATATCGTCTAATACTCGTTGCAGAAGGCAATTCCAACACTCATGCGTACGAAAACTCGCTCCTTCGTCGCTCGTTTTCGAATTTCGCATTCCTGTTTGAATATCAGCGCATTCTGCAACTTGTTTTAGAATATACTAGTCTCTATTTCAGTATCGTAATGAGTCCATTCCAGCACTAAATACAGTGCTGGAATGAACTCATTCCCGCATTGTTTCTAGTTATATTTTTCGTTTTGTGGTAGTCAGCACTGACATTCGATCCTATCAAATTTCAGTACACGTTAATTGCCAATATTTATATTATAATCTGTTTATAGCGAAATAATTGTTGAGAGGAAAAGTTTTATTTTCATTAAAATAATAAGGTAGGTACTAGAGATTTCCTTCTTGCTAATTTTGAATCATTCATGCTATTAGGAAACTGTTTTAAATCTGATCTCCATGCCCTACGATTCAACTTCAAATTCCGTAATCTGTCAACTTTCGTAACAGTTACACCAACTGCCAAGATACAATCCAAAAGTCACTAGGATGTATAATCCCAATTTTTTATTAAATTTCAACAGAATTTCACAAAACTTGTCTGAAATAGAGAAAATATCGTCTAATACTCGTTGCAGAAGGCTATTCCAACACTCATGCCTTCGAAAACTCGCTCCTTCGTCGCTCGTTTTCGAATTTCGCATTCGTATTTGAATAGGAGCCGATTCTGCAACTTGTTTTAGAATATACTATTTTCGTCGGCCTCTATGAAAAGTGACATTTTACGTTCTAATTTGCGACCATAAAATCGACAATTATTGAAGGCAAGTACTTAGCGGACGAGAAAGTACTTTCTCGTCTAAAAAAAACATTATTTTTCACCGCAGAATCCAACGCAATCATAAAAAAATAGGGTTCTAATATGAAAAACAGAAGTTATGGCCAATTTATTATCACAAACACAAAATTTGAAACACCCTGTGGTGATATTTCTGAAATTCAAAAGATGCATGACCTTTCCACATTCTTCCTTTTCGATGTTCTAAAAACGGTTCACGCTCAGGATGTTTAAAACAAGAATAATGAACATAATACTGATTAAGCATATTAGACTTTTTTTCCGGTTTTTTTTCGATATTTTGAAAACTATTCGAATGAATGCAATGGTTTTGACAGAAATGTATTCAGCATTGAATATTTGATCATACCAGGAATGCAAAACTTGAATAAAAAAATTTTTCATCAAATTTCTTTTCACTCCCTGTATAACCGGAAGGGATTGGACTTCGAAAATATTTCAGCTGTGTAGAGAATTTCAAGTAACATCATAGCCCCAATGTCCAGATCTCCAGAAACGTCTAATAGGCACTCGAACTTGGGACACCTTGTATAAGTATAGCGTATGTGGTAAGGCGAGTCTATACAGCAAATGACATGATATACAAAATGATGGAACTTCATGAGAACCTATAATGGAATCAAATAGCGCGAAGAAGGGATATTGAATTGTTCCGCACATAATGAGTCTATAGGACAGCATTGCGTCTCTCTAGATTATGTGGTATTAAAATATAATAGCGTTCGTTGTTACTCTCATAGTTTTCTGTCTATACCCAAGATATATTTGTTCCGAAGCTGTATATGTAGATATAATAGAAATTAATAAACTTTCGTATAAAACTACAGCGTGCCTTCTTGGTTGTCAATGTTTATTATCACTAATATTAATTTTGTTTTTTTTTTCAAGGTTCTCGACCTAGGCCCTCGCAGTGCCTTACTCCAATGGGCTCCACCAGTCCGCACCACCCACGAGTCGGAAGGCGAGGACACGACCATCGAAATATCCGATGCGGACCTGGTGTACGAAGTACTCCTCAGCGACAAGAGCAAGGAGATGAAGTTCAAGTCCATATATAGGGGCTCCTCGTTATCCTGCAGAATAAGGGACTTGCGGCCTGGTCAGGAATACTCGGTCTGCGTACAGGTGCATTATGGAGAATTACAGGGATCTGCCACGGATCCCATTCTGAAGTTCGTGACGCCCCCGTGCGAGCCTGATAAGCCTCCGGTGCCTAAGCTGTTTCACAGGACGAAAAATACCTTACAGGTAGGAAACCAAGGGGATTTATATTGAAATGAGCCAAGATACAAAGTGGGTTCTTACGTACATGAATCAGCACTTTTATACTAACTGACAATGAAGCTGCAACAGCCAGAAGGAGCGGTTTAAATTTTAATTTTTTTTTTTGTAAAACATAGATAGTATAGCAAGGAGTAAATAATTAAAATTTGGAGAAAAAACTCGTGAAGGTTTTTTCATGTAAACATTTTTTGTTACTTACATATTGTAGTCGTTTTTTGCAAATTTTTTGAATTTTACAACAAACCATATGTTCGAGGAGATCCAAAGTTGTTCTTAAAATGCCTAGAGCACGTGTACGCGAAATTTATCGCCAGCTAAGTGAATTTGAAAGAGGTCGAATTACTGGTCTACGGGAGGCGCGGTTGTCATTTCGAGATATGGCTACGAACAGAAATCCAACTGCTGTTATGAGATGTTTTCAAGCGTGGTTTGATAATGCCCAAAATCGAAGATGAGTAGGCACCGGACGTCGAAGGGGCACAAATGAAGTTCAAGATCGACGTCTAAGACTTATGGCTATTAGAGACCGATTTGCGACAACTCGATCTTTGGCTGATGAGGGGTTTACCGCCGTATAAGGTCTTTTGTTGGTCTGCAGCATTATCGACCCCATCTTGTGTTACCTCTGACGGTTGAGCATCGCCGGCAACGATAACAGTGGTGCAGAGAACTCAACATTGGAATGTGGAATGGCATCTGGTCGTCTTTTCTGATGAATCTCGATTCTCCTTGGGTGCACATGATGGCCGAAGAAGGGTTAGACGACGTCGGGGAGAAAGCCGTAAACCTCAGTTTGACATTGAGCGTCATGTACACCGGACAGTAGGCGTTCTGGTATGAGGTGCTATTGCACATGCAAGTAGGTCACCTTTTGTCTTTATTCGAGGTAACATGACAGCGCTGCGTTATCTTCAAGAAATAGTGGAGCCATATGTTCTCCCTTACCTTAACCGGCTCGAGAATCAAATATTTCAGCATGTTGCCAGAGTTAGTTTAAACTTTTTTGAAGCGGCCCATGTGAACATTTTGCCATGGTCGCCCAGATCCTCCGATCTTTCGCACATAGAGCATGTTTGGGAGATTATGGGTAGAAGGCTTGGAAATTTACCCCAGCCCCCACGGACTCTGATACATGAACTACAGGTAGCTTGGGATTGTATCCCTCAAGAAGAAATAGACCATCTTATTGGATCCAGGCCAAGACGTGTTGGGGAGTGTATAGATAATCGCGGTGGACAAACACATTACTAACAAATTTATTAAAAAAAATTGTAAACACTTCTTTTTTTGGCGCTCTAGTTCCTCGGAACTGAGTGCTTATCAATTTGCCCAAATGTCTGTAATTTTCGAATTTTTCGATGAAAATGGTCTTAAACGATTTGGTTCGACTAACTGATCAAGAATCCTTGGTCGAAATTCATTCTGTCCGGCCGGTCCGGCCGTCCGGCCGGTCCTCACTTGTTTTTATTTTACTTTTTGTTTGACAAAAAAATATAAACAAATACCTCCTGACATTCCATTTTTAAACGGCCTGAATTATTCCATTGAGTTGAATGAGGCTCCTTTATTTTCGAATTAGTTGATGTTCGTTAAATATCTTTTCAACCACAAGGAATAAGAATTTGATATTTGGTATGCATGTGTAACTTGATATACCCTTTAACAATAGTCATAACAAATAAGGATTGCCGTTTAAAAAATTATCGATAGCGTCATATATCAAATTTGTGTAACATTTTCTTACATAAAAAAGAGCGTAATTTAAAATACTAATCGACCTGTCTGAGCATATTTACAACAAAAGAACTGTCTTTGATTCACGGAATTTATTCCTAGTTAGAGAGTGACACTGTAGATCATTAGCAGGAGGAATGAAGGAATATTTCAGTTATGCGTTAATTAGAGAACTAATTTTTAAAAAAATATGTAAACTAGTTTTATTATTACCTGAATGTGAATGCATGAATTTCTGGAATTTTCCAGTTTTGATTATCTTATGGTTAATTGGGGGAAACATAAGAATTTGAAAATGATATCATTGCAATGGTCTCAATTCAATAAGTTATGTGAAAATTTGTCCATTCTGCACTATATTATTTGTTGGGTACCCTGATTGTTTTATCAGGCTGAAGAGTTTTTGTTGTTTCTACCTTGAGAAACAACTGGTGAAGATTTATTAATGTCGTTTTGAATGCACAACCGATTCAAAAGGGTATAATTACTTATCCTTAAGCGCCCCGCACTAATTTCGTTGATTACTGCGTAAATTATTATTTGCAATTAGATCACAATTACGAAGAGGTTGAGGAAGTGGTGAAAAGTCGAACGCACTTTAAATAAACAACAAACTGTGTTTTCCTGTTACCTATACTTTGATAACATGCAAGAAGTAATTATACAAATGTAGTATTTATTCAATTTGAAACCTTCCTTCTATATGAGAATGTAGTAAGGAACAAGTGACTACTTAGTTGGTACGAAGCTTGAATAATATGATGAACGATAAACTAGTGTAGTTTCATTGTAGAGTAAAATAGTGTAGTTACGATAAACAATTAGATAGTATTGGTTTCGCGGATTGAATGAAATAGTAATTACGATAAACAATAAGATAGTTTCGAGATCTAACAGAAATAGTATTGAATTCTTGCATTGATATTATATTCAAACGACAATATAGAAGTAAAATAGAAGGTTCCTGCATCTGGTTGAAAACGGTGAAAATATCAACGTTGATTGGGGTTTCGATCTTAAAACTTAAATCCGCCCCGGTACGTTACAACCATTTATCATTGGTAGTTTTTGAGTAGAGTGGGAATAAATCCCAGGATGTTTAGTGTTAGGCATTCGAAATCTGGAATTTGTCCTACTCATCTGGGTTGATTTCCCTCGTTTTCTACACAAATGGTGTCAGCATAGATGGATTGTTTCCGCAATTTTACTTGATTGAATAGCATTTCAAACAACGTGATGGTCAATGTCCCTGATAGATTTCTTAACACTTGAGCTACTGAATGCATTTGAGCACTTGTTCTGAAATCTTTGCAGGAAGCGAGCCATAAATCGCTCTAGATTGGTCGTTATCTTAAGGGTTAGTCCACATGGCAACTTAAACCCTGTTATCTCTAGGGGCAAATATGCAAGATGCTTGAAATGTAACTTTATGATATCGCTCTTTTTTCGGTAAATTAAATGGTCTACTTTCACTAAATTAATTTATTTACAACAATAATCAACTAATGACCGGTTTCTGAGGAATATAACATGTTTATCTTCCGATTATAGGTCCAATTCAATAGAATTCAGTAGATAAACTGAGGATAAACTCCATTTAAATGCGTCAGAAACCGACCCTTAATACAGACCCTTGAATTTATTTCACCCTATTTATTTCAACTAGATTTATTTCTAATGGTGCTGAAGTAACATACGTACGTCGCTGGCAAGAATCGATTGATCCCCGCCTGTCGACTCGGGCTGTTTATATTGCGCCCAGCCATAGCCCACTATATATATCTAGCCTGGAACATGATAAAATGGCAACACCGCTATGACTCGTACGCCAGGCGATTCAATCGAACGTTTGTTATTGTAAATGGACGATTACTTCTGATTCTGGAATTAACCAGTACCTACTGTTTTTCGCCGGTATTTCGTGGTATTTTTGTGTATAACGGTGTGAAATGTGAATTAATGCAATTCAGTGATTAATATGGTCGTATATTAATGTTCTGTGATTAAACTGCAGTGTGTCAATACGGAAATTTCCTTGGGATTATTTCTACTTGGAGATGAGTACATTTCAGTTGAGATTATAGACAACAAGATGGACTAGAAATATGAGTGAAATAGAACTTTTTTATTTCGATTTTATAAAAGATTTTGATGACCTTTCCCAAAATTGATACATCTGGATGGGAGATCAAGAAGCTCAAAGAATTATTTATTTTTATATATGTATTCAATCTCGAGAAGTCTTCGTCTGTAGATGCTTCAGTTGAAATCAATAAGGACCTTATTCATCTTAAATTATTAATCAAGAACGTTCAGATTTCATGCAATGATTTGAAATGGATTCTTCTTTCGATCTAACCCTAAGCAGATAGTCTCAACTTACTAATCTGCTTTTCCGTTATAGAAATATGATTAATGGGGATTCAGATTCAGAATTTATCAATTTGTTTATCAACATTTTTACACATTTCAGATCAAAACATAATTTTATGTGAATTTACTCTTCGTAGCATTGAATTGTTATTCAGAATTCACAGAGACTGTGTGGTTTACATTCGTAAATCATTCTAAATTAACTTTGTTCTGTTTTCGAAAATTTACTTTTGAAAAATTTTGTAGAAAATTCGAAGAAAAATGTTAATGTCCACGGAATGGAAAATAAACAGAAACATTTGTAGATAGCAGTAACTCACCATTATAGTAAGAACCAAAAAATGACAAACTCTAAGATGATTATCACAATTTTCATCAGACTACCTCATTAGTCTTATAATTGTTATGTTTGGGAATAAATATTTATTTTGAGAATTTCATTCATGTTTATAATTTTTTCGGCAATAGTTAACCCTACACCTTCTCGTGGTTCTTGCCGAACAATGAATTGAATAACAACTACCTAGGTTTTTATTTCAACTTGATCTCAATAATATTGTGCAGAATGAAATGTAGTTATTCAATTTATTGAAAAAGTAGGGTCTCATATTGTTTATTCATCCAGGTATTCCAAGCAAGAAAACCTATTCAATGAGTTCACTAGAGTTTTAAATTCGAAATATACGATATCCCGCGCTATCACATTGAATAAGTATGCCTCTAAGATAAATTGCGGCGTTGTCAGACTGTGTTCCAGGCTATCTCTACAGAGGGCTGTGGCCCAGCGCAGTTGTTCTCGAAGTACTCGAATACTCTAGAATCCTCTACAGCGTTCCTCTTGTTTCCACGGAGTTCTGGAATAGTCAGGGGCGTATCCAGGCTTGTTACTGAAACCATAGATCACTCTAGAATGGTTTAACATGAAATTCCAATCTTGGACAAGGCAAAGTTGTTTTACTGCAAAAGTGTTATTTTTCAAGGGTTAGACCCACATGCCAACTAAAACCCAGTTGTCTCTAGCGGCAAATAGTCAAGTTATTATTATTTATATTTCATAAAATTTTCAGATACGGTGGAACGCTGTGAATGACAATGGCTCCCCGATCCAAAGTTATATTCTGGAATGTGACGATGGAAGTGGAGAATTCGTGGAAGTGTACAAGGGCAAGGCTAAACAGCACACCCTTCAAAAACTGCGCGCTTCTACTGCCTATAAAATAAGAATGGCTGCTGTGAACGAAATCGGCAGGAGTCCCTATTCCGATTTAGTGTCTTTTTGTACCGCGGATAACCCACCAAGCCAACCGCATCCACCGACCTTAGTTGAAGCCACACCTACCAATCTTCACGTACAGTGGAGCAAGAGATTTAAGGATGATGAGTTCACTCTGCAGTTGGACGATCCTGCGAATGCTTATGGTGAGAAAATATTCCTTTTTTCGCGCTCTTGTTCCTCGGAACAGAGTGCTTATCAATTTGCCCAAATGTCTGTAAGTTTCGAATTTTTGGATGAAAATGGTCTTGAATGATTTGGTTCGACTCAATGATCAAGCATCCGTGGTCAAAATAAATTCTGTCCGTTAACACGATAACTCTCGAACGGAATGAGCTAGACAATTTTCAGGGTAGGTTTGGGAGATAAATATCTCGGTTAAGTCCGTTATTGGGTAAAATGGGCCTAGTGGTTTCGGAGTCACGAAAAAAAAACATTTTTTTTACATTAAAAATTTCAAATTAAATTTTAAGATGCAGTGGGGGTCTCTGTATGTTTTATAGTTGTAATCACATCGAGTAAGAGGCGCCACCATCAGGTTATTGAATATTATACAAATTTTTTTGAACTTTGAGCATAACATTCTTTCATCTAACAATAAAGCATGTGTATGAAAAAAGTATTAACAGAGGTTAGTGTAACGGGGTACCATACAATTCTGTATGATACAATATTATTATTATTATTATTATTATTATTATTATTATTATTATACTGATCCTCCTGGGTCTTCCACAAGGATATGATGATGAATAACCTCAGCAAAAAAATCCTGTGATTTATGATAATTGAAATTTTTAACAAAATATGCTGAAATTGAAGGGTATCTTTTTCATCACTATTGATTCTTTCTTGAATAAGCTGAGAGGTTTCTCCAAGGTACCCGGAACTCAATCTGGAAAAGGAAAAGCAAAAGGAGAAAACGAAAAAGTTCAAAATGGAATATTCCATAGTTTATATTACAACATCGACTCTTCTCAGAGATCTGGAGATGTCTCTTTGGCATTCGTTATTAATTTCAAGTTCAGTATTACACTGTTTGTAAAAATAAAGTTAAAGACATATTTAATTGAAGTGTAATTAATGTATGGCAGGTTTTCAAATGTAATTAAGAACTATACATTGTGGGATTCATTACATTCATATTGAAGTGAGTATTTCAGATATTTATTAACTTAAAGAAGATATTTACTTATATTTTTTATTTGAAACCACATTATTATACTCGCTAGCAATCACACGGAAAATACAGGCTCTTTTGCCAAATGAGCCAAATTTCAAGAACCAAATGAGGAGCAACTTTTCAAAACGCCATTCCAAAAACCATTTTATTGGGAATCAACGAAAAACGATTTTTTCTTCCACCCTGGCTTATAATTTGAGTACGTCGAGTTTGTTTGATAGAAATTTACATGTAAAGGTAATAACTAATCTCATTTAAATCAATTGTGATCAGATATACACAGAAAATGTAAAAAACGTTTGGACTTAATGCGTTTTGATTCATCTCATTGTATATAATGCGTTTTGATGTGGTTGAAATTGAAAAAAATGCTGTTTGTTGCGATTTTTTATACATTTAGAGAAAACAATCTGCACAGTAAGTGTTGGCCTGTAACCTAATTAACATGAGCAAATCGATAAAAAATGTTTTTGGTTATATTTTATCTGTTTTAAAAATGCAAACGTTAACATAATTCACTGCGATGCGGCGTACATACTTTGGATTTGAATTACAGAGGGACATAATGCCATTTGAAAGATTTTGATTACATAGGGCTATAGAGCAATATAAATCATTTCCGAATCCGCTTCAAACTCAATTTCGCCCAAATTGGACATAATGCGTTTTGAAAATTTACTCCTCAAATATCGTCCAGACATGAAATGGAAGTCAGTTTTTGGAGCTCTTGTTCGTCAGAACATAGTGCTTATCAATTTGCCCAAATGTCTGTAATTTTCGAATTTTTGACTTTAAATGGTCTCAAACGTTTTGGTTCGACTCACTGATCCAAGATCCGTGTTCAAAATCGATTCTGTCCTGCCGTCCGTTAACGCGATAACTCTCGAACGGAATGAGCTAGATAGTTGAAATTCTCAGGGTAGGTTTGGGACATAAATATCTCGGTTAAGTTCGTTTAAAGGGCAAAATCAGCCAGGTGGTTTCGGAATCACGAAAAAAAATCATTACATTGCAAATTTCAAATTCAATGTTTTTTAAGATGCAGTTTCGTAATAGGAATCCATTGATATGATTCTCAACTATAACAAACTAATACATTCGGAGATATTATTTTTAAAAATTTCAATAATTAATCGTAATTTTAAGCTTTCATAGAATGCTCTAATTATAATTTGCTAATGTATGTAAATCCAACATATGAGGTGAGTCATAGACATACGTTTTGAATTTAATTTTTTATTATGCAGTTCTACCATAAGAATCCATGATATCATTCCCAACTCTGAGAAACCAATACTTTCGGAAATATTATTATTATTATTATTATACTGATCCTCCTGATTTGTCAAAGTTTGAACAAGAGTGCCAAAGCTACTGCCCACAGGGCTTTCCCACTTTTTTATATTTTTAATGAATTCCAAACGTTGCTCATTTGTGAATTTACCTATGACTCCTCATGCAAAACGTTCAAGGGTTCAAGACTACATTCATATGTCCCTAATGGAAAATATCAGTGTGTTCTTCGTGTCCTACCTTTTGTAACAATTATTGGTCTGTTAAATAAGTTGCTTAAACCATTGCATGTTATGTTTGCAGGTTTTATGAATGTGTATAACGGCCCCGAAACTCATTACCACTGCAGAAGGCTTCAACACTTTACCAATTACAAGTTTCGTCTTCGTGCCCACAACGAAGCAGGAAATTCACCTTGGTCATCTGAAGTCCAGTATGCTACTCAGCCTGATAGGCCCTCGGCTCCCTCTAAACCGACAGTCAAAGGCAGGATTCAGGCATATTCATTTAAACTTCAGTGGGACTCTCCGGCTCACACTGGGGGATCAGAGATCGAAAAATATATCTTAGAAGTCAATTCTGGCAGCGGTTATAGGACAGTCTATACAGGAAAGGAAGTCGAAGCAGTCTGTGATAAATTAACTCCCGGTAAGTGTCAGTTTAATATCACTGATTGATCATTCTTCTTACCTTGTTAACATAATTATAACTGACTCGTAGGAGCTCTTGAAATAAATTTAAAATATCTTCATTAACGACATTCACGAGAAATTATTGTATTATGTAAGTCCTACATTCTTTACCTCTGGTCTGTTGTTGGTAACGATCAATCAGTTTTGACATTCTTAGAAAACCTACCAATTCTGATATTTACATTTCGTCTGATTCAGTTGATCCCTGGTCACATAAGATTGCCAGATTACATTTCCTTGTCAACCGGTTATTCAATATTCCCCTATTCAATTTGAAATTGAATTGAAAATTTGATTTTCCATATTGCTGAAACAAACTGGTATGTATAGTCATCAACTAGTTCAGAAAATTATCAATTAACAAAGATGAAAATCTCTTCAGTAACATAACCCTAATGAAATAATAAGAACCGAAAAAGTTTTCCAAGCTTTCACGTTCCATGCGAAAACAAACAAAAAACTCCCAAATATTTTTAAAAAGGTTAATATAAAACTGTCTTTCGAAACATTCATGAAACTTAAATACCTTCTAAGAAATACATTCGATAAAAATTCCAGAAAGGTTAAAATCGGTATTAAGAGTATACATACAACAACATCGATAAATCTGCTGTTTCAAATCACGTTTTAACAACCGTCCATTCACGTTCAGAAAATTCCGTCAAATTGTTGAAAATTTCCAATAAATTGTACTTAGGAACACTTGAAGGTATCGAAATTAATAAGAAAATAGATATTTTACTTGATAATGGTCTATTTTATTTATTAACAAATCATTGTTCTCTCTTATCAGTTTACGACTAAAGGTATAATTCAACCCATATTTGAGTGTAGAATTTGGTAGCATGCTTTAGTTACGCGCGATCTCAGAAGATTAAAACAACGTTTCCGAAACATATGTCAGATGACAACATTTGTAGTGGACAAGAGTGTAGTTACTAGTGTAGAAATCCATTTATCAAGGACCACACTAACCCCCGGTTTCTGAAAGGCTGATCAACACAAATGTTAACTAATCAGTGATCAATCTCTTGTTAACCCTCATGTGAGCTGCGCAAAGCGCAAAAACGCGGACTGATTTGACATTAACAGTTCTGTTAACTTTGACCAGCCTTTGAGACTCCGAGTGTAAGGGCCGGTCTTTGCACCACCTAATAAAGTGGCCAATAGTTACTTGTTGAAATAACCGTCTTTCCACTTTCCAATGGCTACTATTTGACGAATAAGGCTTCCCAATTTCTTAGTTTATTTGTCGAATAAGTCCAGCTGCCAATAAATAACTATTGGTCGCTTTATTAGGAAGGTGGAAAGACCCGGCCTTAGAGTACAGGTGGATGAAATAAAAATTTCATAGATCGTGGGAAATCTATCATTAATTCAATATGTGTTCGCCCCGATTACATCAATAATTTTTTTTAAAGGAACTACATATCAATTGAGGGTGTGCTGTACTAGTCGAGGTGGCGTCAGCAACTATTCTGATCCATGTACAGTGACGACTGATGCCATACCACCCGGTTATTGTCCACCACCTGAGCTGACCCAGAAGCCCAAGCCTGACTCGATAAGTATTGCTTGGTGTGAGCCGGATTATAACGGTGGTGCTCCTGTCTTGGAGTATGAGGTAGAAATGTGTGATCCAGAAGGAAACAACTGTCTCATCCACAAGAATAAAGGAATGAAGTGTGTGGTGGAAGGATTAGTTCCGGGATGTGAATATAGATTCAAGGTAAGGTTATCAGAATGCCGAGTGACATGATTTATATAATTAATTTTTCCTTTCTGAATCAAATGCTTAAGATCGAGTAATATATTCACAAATGAAGTAGAGCATCATGTGTTTTTACTTGGTTTGTAGGAGGTAGAGAGCATTATTGCAATCCCCCTATCATGTTTAGTCATTTTGATTTCAAAATTCAGGTTTTTCCACATGCATGACCAGACATGTATTTCACTTTTATAACAATGTACTCTGTTCCCGAATAAACTGGTCTTTTTCAAGATGACTACTTATTATTTTCAAACTGGTCTCCTTGCAACTATATTCAGTGGTTTACACGATCAAGAAGCATATCGAACAAGTTTTTTCTTTGGCTGTCCTTGAGGATGTCAGTGCAAGGCCATTTGAACTTTCATTCCATTGGTAAATGCATTTAAAACAATAATAATAATATTAATAATAAACTGAAAGATCCCTTTCTGTTTTATTTTTATTCAATCTGTATATCTTTAGGTACGTGCAATTAATAGGATAGGGCGCAGTCCGTGGTCTGATGATCTAGTTGTTACAAGTGGGGCAGCTCCTCCATGTCAACTGATTCCTCCTACCTTAAGTATAAAGTCTTCCCATATGGTACATGTAGAATGGAGAGAACCAAAGTGTAATGGAGCTCCTGTGAAAGAATATAGGCTGGAAATGAATAGGTATGTAAATTGCAAGTTTATTAAAGTTTTTGTAAATCTAGTTTCTCCTTCGAATCCCAATATGTTAAAAATATTAATTATCAGTTGATAATTTCATGTAACATTACAATCATGCAAGATATTCTCAATTTAATATGGGTGGGGTCAGTAATGTTCACGCATGCGCGGATGAAAAGGTCGATATCTCCTGAACCGGCTGTGTCACTGGATCGTGATCTTGGGTGGCAGGCAGCACATATAGAACAAAATTATGATAGACCGCCCTTAATTTCCACCGAATTATCACCTCCTAAAATGTTTTGCTTCAATTAGAAACACTCTTTATATGCGAAATACTATGGTGGAAAAACTATTAAAAATTATCTATATTAAATTACATTAAGATTTGGATAAGTAACTTCTTCATGTAATGGAGGCTCACTTACCGTACTTTTTGGTTGGAAATGGTCTAAAACGTTTTAGTTTCACTCACTGATCAAGAATCCGTGGTCAAAATCGATACTGTCCGGCCGTCCGTCCGTTAACACGATAACACTCGAACAGAATCAGCTATACAGTTCAAATTTTCAGAGTAGGTTTGGGAGATAAATATTCCGGTTAAGTTCGTTATTGGTTTCGGAGTAACGAAAAAAAATTTTTTTTACTTTACAAATTTCAAATTCAATTTTTTTTAAGATGTAGTTTCATAAGAATCCATTGATATCATTCTCAACTCCAACAAACTGATACTTTCGGCGATATGATTATTCAAAATTTCAATAATTAATCGTAATTTCATGACTTCATAGAATGCTCTAATTATAATTTTCTGATGTATGTAGATCCAACATACGAGATGAGTCATGGACCTACGTTTTTAATTTAATTTTTTAGGATCTATTTCGATCATAAGAATCCATTGTTATCATCCCCAACTCTTATGGTGGGTTTCACAAAGCTTGGACAGCTCTTAATTGGCAAATCAGTGCGATTCTATGTCAATTTCCAGTTCATTTTTGATGCAACCACCGAATTAAATCCACAATGAAGCTTATCGTAGCTTCGTGAAACCCACCATGAGAAACCAATACTTTCGGAGATATGATTCGTCAAAGTTTGAATAATTACACGCTAGTAGTTTGACAAGAGCGCCAAAGCACCTGTCCACAGAGCTTTCCCACTTTTTAACCAGTTTTATATAATATTTCTTCGCAGAACTGAACCAGAAAAAACCTTTGAACCAGTGTACGAAGGTGCAGATTTGCAATGTGAGATCAAGAATTTAGTTCCAGCGACTTCCTACGACTTCAGGGTAATGGCCATTAATTCAGCTGGTCCAAGTGTATTTTCAGAAATTTCTACCGTGACAACTCCGGCTTGTCCTCCGTCAGCAGTTGTTTTCACTAAACATTCCTCAACTCCCACTACAATTTGTCTTCATTGGAATGAGCCATTAAATAATGGGTCAATAATATCAGGGTATAATATTGAAATAGGTGAGTAATTTCTGTTCTCAATCCATATTATATGTTTATTTATATTTATTTACTCTTCTACTGAAAGAAAACTCTTGAAATATGAATATTAGTAATTTAAAATCATTGAAACTATGTTGTTTCTCTTTTGATGTAACAAATCAATTTGAATCTGAAGTATAAGTTTTTTCTTTTTATATCACAGATAAATTCATAAAAATTGTATCGGGAAGAAATTATAATTGAAGTAGGTATTTTTTTTAGCAACTTCTTTGGGGCAATTGTTAGTGTTATTTTTTTGTTTTGACGAGTCCAACCTCCTGCTAAAATAAAATTCCACCTTAGAAAACCCCTGTACTAATGAAAAATTTTTTATTTAATTTTAATTTGATTTTGATATCTCTTGTGTCCGGGTGTTGTATGAGTTTTTCTATAATCTTGTTCATTTTCACTTTGTGACAAAGATAATTTGAGAATAAACTTGAATTTTTCATTTTATATTTAATAGAATCTGTTCTAACAAATTAAATTTGACAGGTGATAAACATATACCAGTGGAGGCACCAGCTTCCTTTTATGAGATAACATCTCTCCAATGCAACACTACATATAAAATTAGAATGCAAGCGATCAATAGCATAGGCGAAGGACCTTACTCTTCCATTTTGAGGGTAGCGACATTGAAATTCCCACCTGCGCCGCCTAAGTTGCAGTGTGTTGCAGTAGGTCACAATTATCTTAAATTGAAATGGGGCGAAGGAAAAAATATGGATTATTCTCAGTATTGTGTCGAGGTCATGAATCCCAGGTTTAAGGAATTCCAATCTGTTTACAGGGGTGAGTTAACTTACTTAGTCATATGGTCCTTTCAATATCAGTATGGTATATATTCCCCTATCTAATTTTCTTTTATTATGTGTTAATTCACACTTTGTTCTCATTATAGGTACAGCATTTACTTCCAAAGTCAATAAGCTTCAAGAACTTACCACCTACAAGTTCAGAATCAACGCATCAAATGATCTTGGGGTAGGAGACTACTCTCAAGAATACGAATTCACAACAAGCATTTCGCCACCTTCTATATTGAAAGCTCCTAAAATATTAGAAATTGAGGATGGGGCGTGTACATTAGAATGGCTGCCTGGCAAGAACACTTTCACAGACTCTCTACTTTACGAAGTTCAATTATGTAGGAATAACGAAAATTTCACTAGGGTGAGTTTAATGTTTCAGAGACAATGTTGGTTTATTGAATCATTCAACTACTACCAATAACCTTACGGTTGGTTTAAAAGCTTTGACAACGCTTAATTGCCAAATCTGTGTGATTCTTTGTCGATTCCCAGTTCATTTTTTATTCATACACCAAATTATATAGAAGCTTCGCAAAACCCACCATAAGTTTGATTCGTCCAAATGCCAAATTTCGAGCCAAATATAGTCTCCTAAAATCTAGCGTTTCTTCGTGTGAATTGATGGTTTTGGAGCGGTGTTCAGGTGAACAGAGTGCTTTATCAAATCGTCCAAATGTCTGTAATTTTCGAAATTTTGGCCGAGAATGTTCTCAAACGATTAGTTTTTACACTGATGAAGAATCCGAGGTCAAACTTGATCTTTCGAACTACATACTGGTTTCAATTTTGATTTAAGGATAAATAGAAGTAGATTTTAATGTGGAAAGAACATGAAAACACGCACTAATGATGAAGGTACCCAATATTTAAACTCTCTGTACTAAAACTCTCTTTTAAATAGGGTGGATTCATCTCAAAGTTGAAGCTCCATAAGACTCCCTTGTTGAAAAATTTTAATATGGATCTCTCGCCAAGAGAATGATTCTAACCTAACTAATGTTGTCATAGAGGATTCCAGTATTCCAATTCAATGTTGCCACTACCAGTTTCTGGTCCAAAATGTGTGACATTTTGTAGGCCTGTATTGATATGATTCAGAGTCAAAACGGACATAATTATATATGAAACAGAATATTAATGTTGATATGAAAAAAATTCAATATCCTATGGGATTTGACTATTGTACGTTCGTCAGCCTGTCATTTTATTATCATAAATGTCATATATTTCGGCATATTTTATGCAGAAAATACGTTGTTTTGATGGATTACCAGAGAAAACAAATCAACAAATATCATATCTTGCATAAAACCTCATAAAACGTGAATAAATCGTGCCAAATATATGACATATGACTATAAAATTTGAATTCTCGTAGGTTTTACAAATGTATAAAAACCAAATCCCCTAGGTATTGGTTTTTTTGTTCATATCAACATTGATATTCTTATTTATATGTTCGGGAACACTCAGAAATCCTTAAAAATGAAAATGATGTCCCTTTTTGACTACGAATCAATAAAGGCCTACAAAATTTCAGATATTTTGAATCGGAAACTAGTAGTGGCAACATTGAATTGGAGTACTGGAATCCCCTATTGTAGTGAATTCTACATATTTACTGAGTTTTAATATTTGTATTCTTCAGGTTTATAAGGGTCCTGACATCAAATATCAAATCAGAGATTTAGAAGAAGAAACAAAATACAGTGCAAGAGTATGTTCTATAAGGTTAGCAGCTTCTGGTGAATTAGAAGGACCATTCTCCCCTGCAATTGCTTTCTCGATACCCTCTAGTAGAATACCTGAACAGAAAGTTATAACTACTACGTCTTCTGTTGCAACACATCAGACTAAAAACAAAAATGTCGTACAGCAATTGAAGAACAAATTCAATTTCAGAACAATGTCTGAACGACAATGTGTTTTTGCATATGCTGTTCTGTGTACAATAATAGGGATACTTCTAGCTGTTATGTCTATCACACTTTATGATTACAAATGAATTGATTTCAGTGATTAAGGAGAAACGATAAATTGAATTTTATCGACTTTTAAATTCCTACATGGAGGTTATCAGAATTGATGCTTTTTATGGTAATACTAGAGGTCCAAAATATTTAGTTTCTTGTAGTTTTTATACGTGAATGTATGGCTGGTGCTATTAATATATTTTGAATAAAATAGGGAAAGAACGTGGGATATTTGATGATTTTTTATGAAATTGAATTGTCAGTTTTGAAATGAAAAATGAATGAATATTACTTACAGAAGGTATCTTCACTTTATATGACTTTGAGAAAGATTTAAGAATATGGGTTATATCGGTCCTGTTTGAGATGATTATTTCATCCATCATTTGAATGTAAGAGGAATTCCTGTACATGCAAAATATCATGAAATATGTCACACTGATTATGTCTAATAAATGTTATCTGATTATCTGTATAAAGCTCTAGGTATTTCAAAATTGTTTGCTATAGGATGATATAGTGACTATTTCATAGTTAGAGATTCTTCAAATTCCAAAAAATATATACGAATTTTATTTTGTTGGGCATATATAGTGATAAGAGGGTGTAGCAAAATAACAATGAAAATTGGAATAATTCAAAATGATTGACTAGTCATTGGGAATCATACTTCGAAAAATAAGAAAATTTTGTGTTCATTCACCAAAAATCCCTCTAACTCTGAAATGAGATCCTGGTGTTGAATTTAATTTCATAAGATTCTATATTATATGTTGATATTTGCAATTTTATTATTGATAATAGTAACTTAACACTAAATTGAATTATTTATAATCTTACCAGACAATTAATATCAGTTGATTCATGAAAATTAAATTGGCTATAAATATTTGAAGAATTCACACCTCCCTTTTATGCTGTAACTCATTTTTTTGAGATAAATTTTTGTAATAGTTTTCGCTTTTGGGATCTATTATGATTTGTTCTTCAAAAAATTCATGAGGCAAAATTTCTGACGAACTTATTATTTCCGATAATTAATTGCACTGAGTAATAAATTTTCGGACTTTCGTATTTCTGATAGTAAGTTGCAGTGAGAAATAAATTTTCCTTAGAATGAATCTGAATCATTAATAATGATTTTGTCAGTGTTTGTTCTGCATTAATGGTATTCTTTGAAGTACGATGTCAGTTTTCCTAGTGATGAAAAAATATATAAATATATTTTTATATAACATGCTTCATATATTTTCCATAGGTATATTTATATTGAATTAAATAATTTTTTTTGTAGCTGATTGTCTAGATACATTGTTAAGATAATTTTTTGGATATTTACTATAATATATTCATGGCCTTGAACAGTAATGCAACTACAAAGAATGTAACGAATTTTAGCAAAATCAAAAAACAATGTGCAATAAAGCCTTGGTACCCAATGATGAACGAAGTAGAACCAACCAGAAATCAGTATTAAAAATATCCATTAAAAGATTGGAATAAACATAGAACTAAGAGACTTATATGTATTTCCTATAACAGTTCTTGTTACTTTTGGCTTCATCATGTTGGTTCTTATTTCAAAATCATATTATGTATAGTTTTTAGCGAATATAGTTGAATTATGCAAGTAACATAAATAATATTTTATTTGTCTTGTACTATTACCATGTTTATATAAATACATTGTTAATCATTATGGCTATTCAATATGATTTTTTTTCAAATTTTATGTAGTATTTGTAAACGTCCTATTCAAAGTTACGTAAGCAAAGATTTATTATGATGTTATAAAATACTTACATGAATTACATAATTATATTTTATCTACCTTACTTGCCTTTTCATTTTGCTTTACAATTTTTACAAATAATAAACCTTTGGTGCTAGCAGCCAAAAATGTTGTCGGATTTCCACTGAGATTTTCATACTTTATGTTTTTTAACAAGCTTGTAGAAGCACTGACATAATGTCAATTGTTTTTCCAATCTTTTTTCTCCAGAGTCATTCTGGAGAAAAAACTAGGCGACTTGGTCATTCTACGAAACTTCATCATTTGAAATAAACATCACAGATGGAGAATTGGATGTTAACGAGTAGATATGTTGTTTGTGGCAAATTTATACGGTAGGTATAACGAGCTCCTAAAGATATCACAGATATCCAGAATAAGACATTCCTATTGCGAGCTCCTTAAGTCATCGCGAGTATACCGAGAATGAGAAATTCCTATTGCGGAGATCCTCAAGATATCACACATGTAGCCAGAATAAGACATTCTTATTGCGCCTCAAGTCATCGCAAGTGCATTGAGAATAAGAAATTCATATACCGAAGTTCCTCAAGATATTGCATATGTAACCACAATAGGCAGAATAACACATTCCTATTGCGAGTTATTAAAGATATCACGCATCTGAGCATAGTTATCTGAATAGAATGAGATATGCCTATTGCGAGCTCCTCAAGATATCACAAGTGTAACGAGAAGAACGCATTCCTATTGCGAGGTCCTCAAGTCTTCGCAAATTCAACAAGAATAGGAAATAAGGTGGCGTGTTACAGGGATCTACTCCATCCTTACTCACTTCTCGTTTCCACCGGTAGATGGCGCAATCGTCTACTCTGTATTACAGTGACTATATTCTCTCTCTAAGAATATAGTCACTGTACTCTGTATCCGGAATAACAACCCCATCGTTAATAACGCGAATGGAATATCGATTCACGCATCCAAGTGAGTATTTGACGTCACACATGTACTACACATTTGGAGGATATATAGATTATAGATCCATATCGCAGCCATCTTCTCTCAGTGTCTCAGTACTGCCCCGATTGAGCAGTCTGAGAACTTCCCCATGTGATATCTCTCAGATGTTACTGGGCTCATCCCCTGTGGTGGACATTTGGAGGTGATAGAGAGCTCTTTGTGACCTCCCGGCGATATCGCAGCGAACCTATCAAAATATTCCCCAGGTTGAGCAGTTTGAGAACTTCCCCATGTGATATCTCAGAGCTTTTACTGGGCTCATCCCCCGTGGCGGACATTTGGAGGTGTTAGGGAGGTATGGGCGACCTCCCAGCGATATCACAGCAAACCTATCAAAATATTCCCCAGGTTGAGCAGTTTGAGAACTTCCCCATGTGATATCTCTGAGATGTTACTGGGCTCATCCCCTGTGGCGGACATTTAAGGTGATAGGGAGGTCTGGGCAACATCCCAGCGATATCGCAGCGAACCTCTCAAAATATTCCCCAGCTTTAGCAGTTTGAGAACTTTCCCAGGTGATATCTCTGAGATGTTACTAGACTTATCCCCTGTTGCGGACATTTGGGGGACATAGGGTGCTCTTGGTGACCTCCCAGCGATCGCAAAAGGCGTCACAATATCCCGGAAAGAGCTCGCCGAGATATCTCTGGGAGGTCCCTGTGTTACCTGGGAATGAGATTAATATAAAACACTTTGGCTGCCAGAAGGTTTTCAGGTCATTATTTGTGGAAGGATTTGTCAGTCATAAATGACTGACATGGCAGCCAAAGGCTTAATGTGATTAATGAGAATAATGCGTTCAATTTGAGTAATGTGATGACTTTAATTGAATTATCATTGAATGGTTTCTTTCTGGGTTTTCTCTCCCAAACTCTGAAAAATATCTATAAAATAAAAAATTTATTATTTTGTGATTTGCTTCTGCGTAAGAAACATAAGATATATTGATATATTGATTGCTTCTGACAAATATCTTATGTTTCTTACGCAGAAGCAAATCACAAAATAATAAATTTTTTATTTTATAGATATTTTTCAGAGTTTGAGTGAGAAAACCCAGAAAGAAACCATTCAATGATGAATATACCTCCCACAGTATCCTTTAATGATTATTTAATTGAATTGATACGATAAATTAGATTAATGGAATCTAAACCCGGGTCCAGACGGGTTTAATGTAACGAGTAATGTAATGCGTAATGTAAGGCGAATTCTCCGTCTGGACGGTACTACGATTAACGCCCGTAGTACTTAATTCGCCTTACATTACGCATTATATTACGCGTTACATTACACCCGTCTGGACCCGGCTTAAGGAAATAATGTGATTTATGTGATAGTGTGGATGTGATTACTTTGATTGAAGCGATCAGTGAGATTAATGCGATTAATTAATTAATGAATTGGCATTGTAGAAAAAATATATCAAGCCAGAGTGCTCACACGGAAGATGTCAAAAATCTCTGTTCAAGAAAGTCCTCGTGTCCGCATCAGGCAGATAGCCAGGGAACTCAAAATTAGCCAGTCTTCAGTGAGGAGAATTATTAAAACACAAAGATCTCTTCTTTATAAAATGATAATCTTCCTGGAACTCACCAAAAATGAAAACCGTCGAGAGCGAGTGAGATATTTCTCGACTGTTTGCATTTTAGAATACTTTTCTATTCATATTTCGCTTTGAATACAATTACTGCGATAATTGGGTTTATTGATTAAGTACTACATTACTGATATTTCAAGAAAGTTTTATTATTAAACGATACAATAATTATTTAACTTGAAAGAGATCCTAAAATTATAAGTTCGGCAAGTACTATACAGATATTTCCTGAATTTGCACTCTTTTTTTCACTGTAGCGTTCGAAATACTGCTCGAGGTTCTAACTGGGGGAAGTGGTTTCTCCTTTTTCGTGGTATTTTGACCTTCCGGATGACCTCTTGTTAAGGTAGAGTACCTGGGAGGCATTTCGTTATTCTGTTTACATTTTTGATCGGGAGAATCGGGCGAATGGCCTTGCTGGCAGCTCATCTCGGAGGATGTGGGTATGGAGTTCAATTGTATCGAACAATCTTCAT
This sequence comes from Halyzia sedecimguttata, assembly GCA_937662695.2. NCBI lineage: Eukaryota > Metazoa > Arthropoda > Insecta > Coleoptera > Coccinellidae > Halyzia > Halyzia sedecimguttata. The sequence goes on along the minus strand of OW569413.2, from coordinate 96,575,979 downwards.
CCCGACGGCGCCTATCCCTCTGGTAATAAATTCCAGCATAAATTAACATGTTGAGCACTAGAAGGAGACATCCAACTCCCACGGTTACCCCCAAGGCGGCAGTATAGCTGTAGTAATTTCGGGAGGCTAGTTGTTGAAGGATTTCCTCATTTTCGTCGATATCCACTGAAAGTACAGATTATATTGTAACATCCATTCGAACTAATTAGAAAAAAGTGGGAAAGCACTGTGGACAGGAGTTTTGGCGCTCTTGTTCTAACTTTGACAAATCATATCTCCGAATATATTGGTCTCTGGGAATGATAAAAATGGATTCTTACGATAGAACTGCATCATGAAAGAAATTCACATCAAACAGACTGATTCTCCTCAATAACGAACTTATTCGAGATATTCATACCTCCAATGAAAATTATATTACATCAATTAAAACTTATTAGACAATATTGCAGTTTTGTTTTTACTGGAGATATTCTGAACCCAATTTGATTAGGTATCTGACCAAAGAATATATTTCCATCATCATATGGATTATCCACGGGCATTATATTATACAATAAGAAAATAGCATAACGCGGATAAATATATTAAAACGGAAAAGTATAACACGTGTCGCTCCTTTTGCGGAATTACCCGTTATACTTTTCCATTTTATTATATGATACCCTTAAAAGTATAATATCATATCATCCTCATAATTCTACGATAGCTGAGGTTATTTCATTGGTCATTTTGAATCCAATCATACTTTGTGTTCTAGAACAAGAGGTGTATTTTATATCAAGAATAACGAACCAGAAATAATTTTTACATTTATCTTTCAAAGGAAAATAAGATGACGTGTAAGAACATAGATCATATAATAATTTATAGAAAGAATAGTTAAGTACAGCATTCTGTGAAAACATAGAAGTACGATTCATTATTGAAATTTCGAAAAATTATATCTCCGAAAGTATTAGCTTGTTAGAGTTGAAATATCAACGGATTTTTATGGTGGAACTGCATCTTAAAAAATATGAATTTGAAATTTGTAATGTGAAAAAAAGTTTTTTTCGTTACTCGATTTCGTTACCGATTTTGCCCCATAACAAACTTAACCGAGAGATTTATCTCCCAAACATACTTTGGAAATTTCAACTGCCTAGCTCATTCTGTTCGAGTTATTGTAGAAACAAATTAAAAAAAAAAAAAAAATTCGACACTTTACGGCAACCCGATCAATACAAAACTTCGCATGTATATAAAGGTCATTATTCTACAATTTGATGCTAAATTTCAGTTAGATCGAGTGATCTGTTTCGAAAATATCCATAAAACATGTTTTGACTTAAAACTGCCATAACCCCTTGGTGGATTCCGCCCGTTAACGAACTCGTCCGAGATATTTACGCTCCAAACCTACCCTGCAAATTTCTATCTTCTAGCTTTTTTCGTTCGAAAGTTATCGTGCCTACGGCCGGACCGGCCAGCCGGACAGAATCGATTCTTGATCAGTGAGTCGAACCAAATCGTTTGAGACCATTTTCAGCCCAAAATTCGAAAATTACAGACATTTGGACAAATTGATAAGCAATGTTTTCCGAGGAACAAGAGCACCAAAAAAGGACACTTAGACATGGGTGAGCCATATTTATCGGAAATAAGTCGAACTATTCAGAAGGAATCATTCCACCTGAAAACGCTCATATACACACAGATGGCCCAGCAACTATTTGTGTTCAACTCAATTTTCATCACGTTGATTTCAATCAACTATCTGCATTGATATTTTTGATAGCTACCGATTAAGATCGCCCAATTAGCCGACCCCGAAACCATGGTAGTCAAACATTAAATGTTAGTTGGAATTGTGAGAATTTTTTGACTTTTTTTGTGCGTTTCATTGTAAAATATTTCTCTAAATGATAATATCAGGATCAGATTAGAATCAACATTGTCAGTGACTTTTTCAACATCGATATTTGGAAATATTTTTATAGACGTTTTTTGGTCACATACATTCTGTTGATAACTGGTTCATCATTGAAAGCACCGTGTAAGGTAATACTGGTGAACAAATTAGGTTTTCTTCTTAAAATATGCGTAAGTAATCTATGGCTGATATCAAGGGCGTACCCAGGAATTAATTTCGGGGGGAGTTTTGAAATTTTAGCAATTGACTTTATACGAGCAGGGGGTATAAGAGTCGCTTTCTGTAGCAAGTATTTATTTGTTTTTAAGAAAAAATAACATTCCGGGGGTGGGTTTGAACCCCCAAAAACCTCCCCCTGGCTACGCCCTTGGCTGATATTTATCAAACGAATAAATGTCAGAACTTTTTCAGATGGAAATATTGTGGTATTGTCTCTAACTCTACTCAGTTTGAAAAACAGATTAACGATGCCTCAAGAATACTTTTCTCGAAAACATTAAGCAATCATTCAGTATTAAACTATCATTAATACTGATCGCGATATTATACATTACAATAATTGATGATAAGAAATGTATGTGAATAGCTAAAATTCTCGCTTTTTCGGCCTCAAACGAGGAATTGGAGCAGACTGTTTTTTTGTCATAGTTTTGAAGCTATGTGCTGTTGCAATCTATTATTTAACGTATGAATCATTGACATATCTCACTGACTTCAACAATGTGTCGATGCAAAAATAGAACGATTACTAAGAAAAAACTTCACACAGTTGTATCCCTGGTAGGTACTGAATATTGAAACTGAATAAAAAAATACAAAAACGGCATCAGTACCTAATAAATCTGGAAAGCCATTACCTTGCGGCGTATAGAACAAGCAGGAAATACACAGAAAAAGAAACGAAAAATATTCAAGAATTGGAAACAGTAATAAGTAATTACTTTAGCATCTATTACTTGTAGTAACTCACCAAAGTTTCGATCTAGAAGCTATGTATTTTAACTACATCACTGTGAATACTAGGAATGAAAATACTCCTTCGAAATGTTTTGTTTGTTTGATGCATGAATAGCATATGTTTTCGGAGAGATAAGCGATATTAAGGATGTTCAGATGAAATGAACCTGTAAGTTCACATGAAATCAACTCGAAGTGTTTCAATCAGAATAAACACAGAAGTTGATTGATACTCTTTGAGTAAACTTTCTGAGTAAACCTATTATTTAGGAATATATATTTCATTGTTTAAATTGCGATATTTCTTACCCTGAAATCTACAGTATTTGCTTATGGCAAAATCAAGATGCATAGAATAATAATTAATTCTATACATCTATGGCAAAATTAAGAGAACATCGAAAAGTCAAACCGCCGTATCCACAATACGTTAACTGAGGTTTCGATTAATATTTATCCTTAACTGAGGACCTCTGTTAGGACTTAACGGAGATTGAATGCCTTGTCAATACGGCGGATAATAAAGTTTGAATATTGCATTCTTCCCAGAAAACTCACAATCTTTGAGATTCAGTTTGTCTCCAATATCTCCTTCGGTGGTACTGGAGATACATTCCGTGCTACCACCGTCAATTCCACTTGCTACATTGGCATGTGAATCTGTCATAGGGGCAGGAAACAGTGGTGGTGGCATGTGAGATAAGGACTCTGGTCTTACAGGGCCTGAAAAAAAGAAATATAGAAGTATGTATATCGAAAATTCGAATAATGAAAAATTGGTTCAAGCCCTGTGGACAGGAGCTTTGGCACTCTTGTTCAAACTTTGACAATTCATATCTACGAAATTATTGGTCTCTGGGAATGATATAAATGGATTCTTATGATAGAACTACATCATGAAAGAAATTAAATTCAAACAGACCCATTCTCCTCAATAACGAACTTATCCGAGATATTTATTCCTCAAATCTACTCTGAAAATTATATTATATCAATGAAAACTTGTACAATATTGCAGTTTTGTTTTTACTGGAGATATTCTTAATCCAATTTGATTATGTATGTATCTTACGGGCATTATAATATCACCTTGAAAGTATAATATCATATGAGGAGTAACTTTTCAAAACACATTATGTCCAATTTGTGATACGCCACTGGTTTTTCCGGCAATAAAAATCACTCTCAAAATCCTTATTTAATGTGAAGCAAATCCATTCTCTTGACTTTTTGACGTACGAGGCACCGTTTCCGAGTAAAAAAATTAAACACATTCTCATGCATGAAGAAATCGCTAAAATTTGATACGGTACATAATAATAAGACTACAATTGTAGATGAAACGTGTAATTACAAAAAAAATAAGTGTTAACAGTCACACTCAAATACGAATAGAAGATGTTCGAAGTAAAAGAAAAAAAAATAAATTTTTTTTCTTATCATTTTAACACCCTGTATCTCAAAGATGAAGCATTTCTCGACATATGTTTATATGACAGACTAGGGCTTATTTTTGACGTAGAATACGTGGTTAAAATTTCTTGGTTAGTATCTGGGCCACCCTGTATATTCCCAAATTTAGAGCAAATTTGGTCAGAGGACTTCCTAACGTACGAGGCACGGTTTTCGCGTAAATGTATATGTAATATATTTCCCCAGTCACCTCGTAAATTTCTGCAGACGGGAATAATAATTATGAAAAACCGAATTTCCTCCGTGACGTCACGACCTCCTGTACCAACCTGCGGACGCCATACTTCCATCTCAAGTGAGTATAAAAAGACGCAAAGTACGTAATTAAATGGGAAACTTCAAAGAGCTGTTCGCGGAAAGTTAAAAAAACGTAGCCCCAATTTTATAATCTTTGCCAGCTTGAACGAACACAAGTTAGGGAAAGAAGGAAACGCTATTAATTTCCGGTCTGTTTTTTTCAGAATATTAATGAAATTGTTTATTTTATACTATTCATGATGGTTGAGCCACCGTTCGTACCAGTGAGAGTGAGGTATGGAAAAAAATAAAATTGTTGATGAAGTCTTCCCTTAAAAATAAATTACCAGGAAAAACATTTATTTTGGCGCTCTAGTTCCTCGGAACTGAGTGCTTATCAATAAGCCCAAATTTCTGTAATTTTCGAATTTTTTGATGAAAATGGTCTTAAACGATTTGGTTCGACTCACTGATCAAGAATCCGTGGTCGAAATTCATTCTGTCTGGCCGGTCCGGCCGGCCGTAGGCACGATAACTCTCGAACGGAATGAGCTAGAGAGTTGAAATTTTCAGAGTAGGTTTGGGGGATGAATATCTCGGCTAAGTTCGTTACTGGGCAAAATCGGACAGAAGGTTTCGGAGTAATAAAAAAAAAAATTTTTTTTTACAAAACAAATTCTAAATTAAATTTTTTTTAATAAGCACTTTTATCATAAAAATCCATTCATATCATTTTTAACTCTAAAAAGCTAATACTTTCGGAGATATGATTTTTCAATGTAAATCGTATTTCACAGATTGATATAATTATTCTATGTATATTCTATGTATGAATTGTCATAAAGTCAACTTGACAGAAGGGAATATTGTAACTTCAAGAATATTGGGGTTGAAATACTCGTATTTTAGCGATGCAACGGGGACCTCACCCGAAAATGTTTGAAAATATTACTTAAATATTGAAAGCATAATTCTGTAGTTCGAGAGAGGAGAAAATTTGGTGAACGTAGATCAGGAAATTTTTGATCGATTACAAGGTAATTTATTATTACTTATCTTCTTTTATACATGTTTTATGGAATACCTACTATTTATAGGTATTTTAAACCTGTTTTGGGCAATTGTCATACGAAACTTGTTTTTTTGGCGCTCTAGTTCCTCGGAACAGAGTGCTTATCAATTTGCCCTAGTGTCTGTAATTTTGGAATTTTTGGCTGAAAATGGTCTCAAATGATTTGGTTCGACTCACTGATCAAGAATCCGAGTGCGAATTCGATTCAGTCCGGCCGGCCGACCGGCCGTAGGCACGATAACTCTCGAACGAAAGGAGTTAGCGGATTGAAAATTGCAAGGTGGTTTTGGAGCGTAAATATCTCGGACAAGTTCGTTAATGGGCGAAAACCATCAAGGGGTTTCGGAGTGATGGCCGATTTTAGTAAAAATATTTTTTATGAATATTTCCGAAACCGATCACTCGATCTATCTGAAATTTAGCACCAAATTGTAGAATCATGACCTTTATACGCATGTGAATTTTTGTATTGACCAGATTACCGCAAAGTGTCAAAAAAAAAATTTGAAAATGTGGTGCAGTTCTCATTCTGATGATTGCTTATTTAATCTTGATAAATAAAATATTATTTGAATTGAATTTCCTTTATGATGCAGCTCTATCATATGTATACATTGATATAATTCCCAACTCAGAGAAACCAATACTTTCGGAGATATAATTTGTCTGTTTGAACTAAAGCGCCAGAAAGCTCCTGTCCACAGGGCTTGAACCCATTTTTATTTTGATGACCACCCCAAATTATTTTTGCTGCTTTATTAGATGGTTCAACTTACCTAAATGATGGTACAGAAAATTGGTACCGTAGGTAACAATTTTCTCAGAAAATAACACATTTACTATAATAAATAAAAATTGGTTCAACCCCTGTGGACAGGAGTTTTGGTGCTCTTGTGTAAACTTTGACAAATCATATCTCCGAAATTATTGGTCTCTGGGAATGATATAAATGGATTCTTACGATAGAACCGCATCATGAAATAAATTAAATTCAAACAGACCGATTCTCCACAATAACGAACTTATCCGAGATATTCATTCCTCAAAACTAATCTGAAAATTATATTATATCAATTAAAACTTCGACAATATTGCAGTTTTGTTTTTACTGGAGATATTCTGAACCCAATTTACTTTCCAAAGTATATATTTCCATCATCATATGGATTATCCACGGGCATTATATTATCACCTTAAAAGTATAATATCATATCATTCTCATAATTCTACGATAGCTGAGGTTATTTCATTGGTCATTTTCCATTCAATCATACTTTGTTTTCTAGAACAGGAGATGTATTTTATATCAAGAATAACGAACCAGAAATAATTTTGACAATTATCTCTCATAGGAAAACGAGAGGATATAATATGAACACAGATCATAAAATAATTCATAGATAGAATAATTGAGTACTGCATTCTGTGAAAACATAGAAGTACAATTCATTACTATAAAATTTCGAAAAATCATATCTCCGAAAGTATTAGCTTTTTAAAGTTGAAAATTATATCAATGGATTGTTAGTGAAACTGAAACTCAAAAAATATATATATGATACTAGAGATTAGGGAAAAATCCCAGCAAAAGGAATCCTATCTCCCCGTTAGTGTTGTGATTTATGAAAACTGAAATTGTTAACAAAATATCCTGAAATATTAAAAAATATTGAAAGGCGTCTTTTTCTACACTATCGCTTCTTCCTTCAACATGCAGATAGGTTTCTCCAAGGTACCCGAAAGTCAATCTGGAAAAGGAAAAGAAAAAAGGAGAGAACGAATAAATTACTAATGGAATATTCCATGTTTTATTAAATACTTTTCAAATTCGCTACCCATTCTAAATAAGATTCAGAAACAATATGAATTGCCCTAAAACCATCCTGTAACCTATATATGGGACAATTATTGACTAATTGATCTATGGTTTCATCTGATTCCCCGCATTCACAACTAGAGCTCTCAACTGAGTTCCATCTGAAAAGCATGCTGTTGCAACGACCATGACCGGTTCTTAAAAGATTCAGAATAGACCAAATTTTCCTTGCAAGATCAAACCCTGGAACTCTATTTGAAGGATCAGAAATTAAATCTTTGCTGAATAAATCGCAAGATATCCATTCAGACCGCCAAACTTCCTTGTCACTTTTATTCAAATTGAGAAAACAGTTCGACCTTGAAGGGTTACGTTACTTCAATCTTGGAATCCTATTGTCTGGAATGTAGGAGAGAATCGGAAATGAATTCGGAAAAGATTGAAATTTATTCCAAGAATTTGAAACGGAGTCTGCCTGCGAATGTGGTGCGGGACAATGTTTGAAATAACTGGTAACCAATGAATAGGTGTAGATCTGATAGTTCCAGTGATGATCCTCATAGATTAATTCAGGTGTGCATCAAGTTTTTGAGTATGAGCACTATTAAACCAGAAGGGGCAATCATATTCAGCGGCAGAAAAAACCAAGGCTAAGGCAGCCGTTCGGAGAGTAGCTCCATCAGCACACCATGAAGTACCAGCTAATTTCTGCAGAATATTTCTTGTTTTCAACTTCAGACGCAAGTCATCCAAATGGGCTTTGAGATTAAAAGAGGCGGCAAATATCGAACTAACCAACCTCGATATGCTATTTATCAAGATGATCATCGATTTAACATTTAAATAGATGCAACCCACGGATCGAATGAAATTTATCTTATTTCAAAATGAGCATCATGAATAAATTATCTCTAAGCTGCAAGGTCGGGTAATTGATTAACGATCCACTATTCAATCACTTCGAAGGCTCTTTTCTGAGGCAAGTCAAGGACAAAGTATATCAGAACGAGTCATCTATAAATTTGCGAAGCTGGAGGTAAACAACTGTAGGATCAAAATTGGATTTGTGTGTTTTCCTCGTATTGGTGTGTACGAAGTGCCGCCAGCAAGAAATCTTCAGTAACGGGATGGTTTGCTCGAATTCTCGAGAAAATTCCGCTAGACAGCTACTTCTTACTAGGTTTAATATATTGTTGTTAAAGGTTGTGAAGTTGGACAGTTATTGGGGGTTTATCGATACAATAACAATAATCTCAATTGAAAAACAATACATCGTTTCATCTAATACGCCGTCCAACCGCGTTATTAAAGATGTAAGTTTATACGGGGTGAGTCTCTAGGGTGTACCTACATTAATTTTGGACATAGAATCCTATCATCAAATAAAACAATTTTCTCTATTTCAGTATCGTAATGAGTCCATTCCAGCACTGAAAACAGCACTGGAATAAACTCATTCCCGCATTGTTTGTAGTTATATATTTCGTTTTGTGGTAGTCAGCACTGACATTCGATCCTATCAAATTTCAACACACGTCAATTGACAATACAATATAATCTGGATATAGTGAAATAATTGTTGAGGAAAAGCTTTATTTTCATTGAAAAATATGGTACTAGAGATTTCTTTCTTGCTAATTTTGAATCATTCATGCTATTAGGAAACTTTTTTAAATCTGATCCCCATGCCCTACGTACGTTTCAAATTCAAATTCCGTAATCTGTCAACTTTCGTACCAATCACACCAACTACCAAGATACAAAACAAAAGTCACTGGGATGTATAATCCGAATTTTTCCTCCAATTTCAACAGTATTTTACAAAACTGAAATAGAGAAAATATCGTCTAATACTCGTTGCAGAAGGCTATTCCAACACTTATGCGTTCGAAAACTCGCATTCGTGTTTTAATAGGAGCCCATTCTGCATCTTGTTTTAGAATATACTATTTTCATTTAACATTTTTTCAAATTCGGCACAGGTACGATACAAGTGTTGGAATTTAATGTGCAGTCAGGAGCTATTGCGCGCATCCCACACTCCTTCCTCTAGTGATAGACAAAATGGCCCATGAAGCCAATCTCAGAATATCTCGGGAAGGAACAGGTAATGAGAGTATTGAAAATCAAAAAGACTGGTCCTCTCTTACCAGGCACATTTCATCAGCCAATCTTCATAGTGACGAAATGATTAAGGTAGTAAGCATCTAAAAGACCTTCACTACGATGCTAGGTAGGAAGAAAGACTGGTACTGGATTCCACCACACAAGTGTTGAACAAAAATGGCATTAAATGGTACACAGATGGTTCAAAAACTAATATAGGAGCTGGCGCTGTAGTATATGGGGCAGGCACCAAATGGTCACTACCGCTAGGCGTCTTTCAGGCCAAAATACTTGCAGTTGAAAGATGCATGGAAATGAACCTAGAAAGAAACTATCAGGTGTATGTACAGCAATCAATTCTGACAGTCAAGCTGCTATTAAAGTTCTGAGCTCCCATATGTTATCGAGTCTAAGATAATATGGGAGTGCCGAAGAAAACTTAATGAAGTAAGCAAGAACAACACGGACTCCTTGATCTGGGTTCCTGGTCACTCGGGAATGAGGAGACTAACACACTTGCCAAGAAATGAGCATGAATCCCTTTTATTGACCCGGAGATATACTCTGGAGATATACTCTGGAGATATACTCTGGAGATCTATCTCTCCCAGGAATGTATCACTCCAAAAAGTCCCTCAGGAACTTAAGCACTGTCACATCCAAGGCGTATATGGATATCAGTTAAAACACGCTGCACCTCCTTACTGTTTTCCTCACAGGGTCCTACTGCCTTAGGAAGCAGTAACTGACGAGTGCATATTCCGTGGGGGGGAGGAAGAAACTCCTGATCACCTGATTACGAAATATATTACCAACTCAAACTAACACAAAGAATGCTTTGAGCAAGATATCTGCAGGAGCGAAGGCGAGCCTCCTTGAAGACATTCCAGATACTGGAGTCATCAGAACTCTGGAACTGCAAGGCGAGCTGCAAATGGTGGTGACATCGACAGCTCTGATGGCGGATACACCAGACCTTAAGGTCGCAGTGCAACGCTACCCCCTACAACAATATACAACAATAGAGCTTAAGTTTCCTATGTCCACCTAATCTGAAAAATTCAATTCGGTTTAATCTTAGCGTTCGAAAGTTATCGCGGCAAAGGCCGACCGGCCGGACAGAATCAAATTTGACCACGATATCTTCATCAGTGAGTCGAATCTAATCGTTTTAGATCATTTTCGGCAAAAAATCGAAAATTACAGACATTTGGGAAAAATGATAGCACGCTGTTCCCCAGAACTTGCGAAATAATTGAAATATTACAGTTCAAGAAGTGCTTACGGACTATACTCCACATTAATGAGATTCGTAATACCCAAAGTGAGTATGAAACTTGGAGATCGTTAGGAATAAGGATTGGTGAAATGTTTCGCTAAGTGGAGAAAGATCATATGCAGCTATATCACTCCGGATGCCTATCTGTGTTTTCCACGAGCTCGACGAGAAACCGGTAGCGATATTGAGCTAAAATTGAACCATTTCATCGCTTCCCTAGCTGGCTGAATGGGGTAATAAGGTGTTATCTGGAGAAACTCGGAATTTACAGAATGAACTGTAAACACTTGTTCGATTTTGAAACGTATTAAGGCGAAAATTCATGAGACGATTTTGTCGCCGAAAACCAACGATTTTGTCGTCCAAATGAGTATACAGTCATTTGGACGACGTCGTCCATGTCCAGCATTCCAACGACAACTGATGACATACCTCTGACAGCAGTGACAGCCACAAAAATTAAAATTGGTTCAAGCACTGACGTGAAGTCAGGAGCTTTTGCGCTCATATTCTATTGTCCATTCATCTCTATTGGACAAATTCAAATGAAAGTAGATAATATTATCTTATCTAATATGTCTTCGACCAGAAATTACTATTGTTGTGTGCCCAAATGCAATTCAAGGGCGAAAAAATGCCAAAATGTATAGGTTTTATTCTGTACTGGTTTCATTCTGTACTGATTTTATTCTGTCCAACCTCCATGTGAAATTTACTAGTATAGGTTTGTGTATTCAATTCTTACCTCCGGAAAACCAAATATAAATATAATTATTGAAACTGCGTTAGGAAGATAACTAATAGACCGAAGAGTACTCAACTTGGAACTACATCATCTTCAAACAGAGTACAAGGAGGTACCTCGAAAGAGAACTGAGGAAGGATGTATCGATGACTTGCTGTGTTGAAAAACCTCATTCAGAAGAAGAAATAAGTATCACCCAAGCACCCTTGAGTTAGTTGAACAGCAATAATAATTTTAGTAGTATAATTGGTTGTGTACATTGTTACCAGACCACCTAACACTTGTGCCATTGATATATCCCGGTTATCTACAAAGAGTGATATCTTGAACAGTGACAGTGCTTTGAAAAGTTTCACAGGCATAAACAATTTTGATATTTTCAATTGAATAGAAGAGATGGTCATCAAAACTCTTGGAAACAAAACAAAAAAAAAGCAACTTTATTATACCTCAAACATTACACTTATTGTTAATAATTATTTTCACATAATAAATATGTATCATATCTTGAAAAAATCATTTTAATTATGGATAACTGTTATACCACAGCTTTATCTGGATCAATTAGACACTATATGTATCCTCATAAATGAATTAGAACAGCATGCACCTGAACTTGAATTAAAACATCAGTAATATGTTTACACCTGCTCCATGCTGCGACTTTAATAGAATATACCATACTTTTTTTTTAAGTTTACCATTCTCCACATTAATATGGGCCATCAATTTTATGTGATTCTGAATTAAGGGCACTACTTTGTAAACATAAGGAACAAATGTCTATAAAAATGGGACCACAATTTGTTTTGTCATACATGATCTACATTTAGAACCTCTTAGTCTTCTCCTTCTACAAGGATTCTAGAATTAGGAGTTGAAGCTCCTATATGTACTCCAGAAATTGCATCGTCTTGGAAGTTCCCATTTGTTTTTCTTTTGCGATTTAATACATTTATATAATTATTAGAGATAACTGTAGTACTTCCGGAACTCATTTTGTACCTAAATATGTATTTAGTTGTAATATTTAAATTCAATTAGGTTATGTTTCTGTCAGTTCAAAATAATCTGTCGTGCGATTTTGTCGCTCCATGAAATATAGGGGAAGGGAAATTTCGAACGACAGTCGCTGGTTTTGAACGAAAAAGTCGTCGAAATTTTGGACGACAAAATCATTGGTTTTCGGCGACAAAATCGTCTCATGAATTTTCGCCTTTAGGCACCAAGTTAAGGGTATAGGTGCCAGAAATAAGGCGTAGTTGATAAATTTAGGGTGTAAATGTAAGAAGATTGCAATATATATTGTGGAAGATGGATGGCTGTTGAGTCCTGATTGGTTTATCAGGATGTTATGGTTCGAAGGATCAAATGTTGAATCCTGATTCCTTTATTAGGATATAATGATATTCTGAAGGACCAGAATTATACACCCTGATTGTTTTATCAGGGGGATGAGTACAGGGGTATACTTAACTTTAAGCACCCAGTAGTAATCTCGATGATCACTGCGTAAGTTGTTACTTGCAATAAGATAACAATTACGAGTATAGGAAGTGGTGAAAGATTCGAACGCACTTTTAACACAACAACAAAATTGTTACAGACAATGTGATAACAAGCACGAAGTAATTGTACAAATGCAATATTTAATACAATATAAAATCTTCCTTCTATATGAAAATGGATAGCAAGGAAGAAGTAACTACTAAGTTGCTACGAAGACAAGGCGTGAAACCCTTGAAAATATATCAATGTCAGTAAAAAACCTGCTTAAATAAGGTCCATAAGTTGAAATATATATTTCTTCTTTCGCATGGGAATTTTTTTTTGGATATCTAACCATTTTCTAATCTTTGTGTGTAACTGATTCCTAATCCTATTACCAAGTTCTGTTATTTAGTTCTCATCATTTTCAAATTGATGTGTCTGTAAACATGTCCCTGTCATTTCAGAGAATGACATAAACTCGAACATAGAAGGCTATGAAATATGACATCACAGAACATTAAGAGTAATCATCTATGCAAACACGACATGATTACTTATATTCTTTCAAAAATCAAAAACTGTTGATAATTTGTTTGGTTGAATGTAAAACCATGGTTCAAATTTTGGAAATATCTTCACCAATATAGATCTGATCGAGATCAAATTTAGAACTTTACTGTATAATAAGGTAGTTTCTGAGATTCAGAATTTTTTATAATATTTTTTTTTTTTAATTTTGCAGCCATGAGATCCTCACAAAATTTTGCATGAGTTTTCGCATCGGTATTATTCAACTGATTACCGAGCTTTGATTCGATCAGATTAGTATTTTTCGAGTTATTAGGAAAAAAAAATTTCAAATGGCTACAATTCTGAAACCACTTGGTGGATTTTGCCCATTAACGAACTTGGTGAATTCGGACTACAAAGCTACTCTGAAAATCTCAACTCTCTACCTCATTGCGTTATTCGAGCACAATCGTGCTGACGGCAAGCCGGACGGCCGGCCGGACAGAATCAATCCCGACCTCGGATTCTTGATCAGTGAGTCGAAACTAATCGTTTAAGACCATTCTCGGCCAAATATTCGAAACTTATAGACATTTGGCCTAATTGATAGGCACTGAACAGCGCGCCAATAAGTGTTTTAATAAGATGAATTTTTGGTTGGAATAACCACATCAAACTTCAGCACAGAAAAGTTTACACGGATATATGAAATTTCTGTGAGCAATATTTTTCTCATCTTCGTTTCCTTATGACGGAATTCAAAATTATACTCACCGGCATAAAAATGTGGCTCCCTCTCGTGGAAATGATGGTGTCTCATGCTCACATCATCACCCGGCTGATGAAGTTGGGGAATCAAATTCAACCACACAGCCATCTTGTGACCCCGGTAATGGCTTCTCATTTTCGGCTTGGAAGCTGGAAATGGAGAATGAAATAAATGAAAGAATGAATGTGGGCGAGTGAATTTGAGCCAGAAGGTATTAAATGTTGGATCTTTTTCAACATTCAGGTTCATATTATTAACGGAAGATATTTCAGCCTCAAAACTGTGAGGTTGAATTCTTCCTCCACGATGAAATATGATTAGAAGGTTCTGAGGCCGACTTGAAGGGCGATATCCTTACGTTTTGAACTCGGGAAAGAAAGAATGAGCCAGTAGTTGTCGTAAGGAAATTAATTTCGGGATGAAGAGTCATTTTGAAACGAAAGAATAATAAAAAGTTCGGAAGCGATCTTGAACTTTTTGACGCTCTTGTTCCTCGGAACAGAGTACTTATAAATTTGTCCAAATGTCTGTAATTTTCGAATTCTCGGACGAAAATGATCTTAAAGGATTTGGTTCGATTCACTGATCAACAATCCATGATCGAAATTGATTCTGTCCAGCCGTCCGTTAACACGATAACTCTCGAACGGAATGAGCTAGATTTTTCAAAATTTCAATAATACATCGTACTTCTATGTTTTCACAAAATGCTGTAATTATTCCATCTATGAATTATGATATGATCTGAGTTCATATATGTCAAAAATCTACCTAGACATGTTAAATTTATTTCTGGTTCATTACTCATGATACAAAATACGCCTTCTGTTCTAGAAAAAAGTGGGAAAGCTCTGTGGCAGGAGCCTTGGCGCTCTTATTCAAACTTTGAGAAATCTTATCTCCGAAAGTATTGGATTCTCAGAATTGGGAATGATATCAATGGATTATTATGATACAACTGCATCATGAAATAAATTAAATTCAAAAAATTATTAATCCGAAACCATGAACTTAACCGAGATATTCATTCCTCAAATCCACTCTGAGAATTATATTAACCAATATTTGAGTTTTGTTTATACTGGAGATATTCTGAACCCAATCTGATTAACTTACCAAAGTACATATTTCCAGATGACATGTACGAGTATGAACACAGATCATATAATAATTCAGAGAAATAATAATAATAGCATTCTGTGAAAGAGTTGAAATTGCTATCATTGGATTTCTATGGTGGGACTGCATCGTAGAAAAAATTGAATTTGAAGTTTGTAATGTTGAAAAAATTTTTTTTTTCGTTTCTCTGAAACCATCAGGCCAATTTTGCCCAATAATGAACTTAACCGAGATATTTATCTCCCAAACCTACTCTGAAAATTTCAACTGACCAGCTCATTCCGTTCGAGAGTTATCGTGTCTACGATCAGCCAGCCGGACATAATTGATTTTGACCATGGATTCTTGATCAGTGAGTCGAACCAAATCGTATAAGATCATTTACATGAAAAAAAATCGAAAATGACAAATATTTGTGCAAATTGATAAGCACTCTGTTCCGAGGAACAAGAGCGCCAAAAACTGAGTGAAATGAGATTCAAATGATTCTGACATGTGAACAATACTAATACAAATACAGTGAAATCAAAATAATATAAAATATCTTCGAAAGTATTGGTTTTTCAGAGTTGGGAATTATATCAATGGATTCTTATGATAGAACTTCATCATAAAAGAAGTTAAAGAGTGCCAAAAATTATTCATCCAAAACCAAAAGACCAATTCTACCCAATAACGAACTTATTCATTCCTCAAATCTACTATGAAAATTATATTATATCAATTGAAACTTAGCCAATATTCTAGTATTGTTTTTACTGGAGATATTCTGAATACAATTCGACTAACTTGTCAAAGTATATAGGTATTTCCATCATCATCATCATCATCATATGGATTATCCAAGAGCTTTAATCATACTTTATTTGACATACATCTTATCTGTAGATGAGATGACAATGAGGAAATGTGTGAACACAGATGAAACTCATAGACCCGGACGTCAATTTTCGATACAGCATTCTGTGGAATCATATAGAGTTACGATCAAATATTGGAATTTCGGAAAATCGTATCTCCGAAAGTATTAATTTCTTAGAGTTGAAAATGATACCTATCAATGGATTCTTATTATGAAACTGCATTTAAAAAAATTGGTTTCAAAATTTGTGATACAAGAAGATTTTCTTTTTGTTACTCCGAAACCATCTGATCGATTTTGCCTAATAACGAACTTTACCGAGATATTTAACTCCCAAACCTACTCATTTCAACTGTCTAGCTTATTCCGTCCGAGAGTTATCGTGTTAACGGACGGCCAAACATAAACGATTCTGACCACGGATTTTTGATCAGTGAGTCGAACCAAATCGCTTAAGACCATTTTCAACGAAAAATTCGAGAATTACAGACATTTGGGCAAATTGATAAGCACTCTGTTCCGAGAAACAACAGCGCCAAATACATGAATGGGAGAATTGTAAATACACTGCGCAAAAAAATTAACGCACATTATGGAAATCTCAAATTTATTCTACAACTGAAGGTGTTCTCAATGATAATTATTTTTATCAGAATTATGCATGCATGTTTCAACTTTTTTCTTCAATACAGATGTTTTTTCCCAGCAGGAATAAAAAAAGATGAGATTATCAGATTTTGAATGTATTGGCTCCATTCTGAAATCAGTTGTTCTCGATCAATTCTAGTGATCAATAGTTTTTCTTTCGTTTGATTTTCTACACTCGATCGCTATGCAACGCGAAACACGCAATTTGACCCAAGAGGAAAGTGCCCAAGCGGTAGTTTTGCGAGAAGAAGGGTGGACATACACAAGAATTGCAGAAAGGTTTGGAGTACAAGTGTGTCCAGAATGTTGCAGCGATTCAGGGAGACAGGTATGAATGTCCGAAGACCAAGACAGGGTAGACCACGGGTAACAACTGCCATTCAAGAACTACTTGAGAGTTTCTTCGTTGAGACAACGGTTTGCAACCGCTCGCCTCTTTCAAAATCAGCTTGAGCAAATTCATGGGGTGCAAATTAGACCTCAGACAATAAGAAATTGCCTCAGAGAATATGATTTAAGGCCTCTTGTCGCGGCAAGAGGCCCAGCTCTTACCCCAGCCCATCGAAGGGCGCGTTTGGATTTTGCGAGAGAGCATATCCATTGGGAAGAGGCTGATTGGGAAAGAGTTCTCTTCACAGATGAGTCTAGATTCTGCCTCTACCATTGTGATCGACGTTTCCTTGTATACAGACGTCCACATGAAAGATATGCTCAGTGCAATTTCCTGAATACTACTTTTTTCGTTTCGAGGATCGATTATGGTATGGGGTGGAATATATTTGACTGCTCGCACATACCTAGTGGTCGTTGATAATGGAGCTATGAATGCTGATAGGTATATAAGGAACATTCTTGAAGAGCATGCAGTGCCATTTGCCCCATACATTGGTGAAAATTTAATTTTTATGGACGATAATGCCAGACCCCATCGTGCGCATATCGTTCAGGAGTACCTTGAAGAGGTTGAAGTCTCTCGAATGGAATGCCCAGCAAGAAGTCCAGATCTCAATCCGGTTGAGCAGGTTTGGGACAACCTCAATAGAAGGCTGAGAAGTTCAGAAAATCATCCAGCTACTCTTAATGACTTAGGAATCCAACTCAGAGAAATCTGGGAAGGATTAGATCAGAACATTTTAAGATCACTCATTTTGAGTATGAACCGTCGTTGCCGAGCTGTAATTAACGCAAGGGGTGGAAATACCAAGCATTAAATCACTTATCAGCATTCCAGTATTTTGGAAATTGTTCATTTCTCTTCTTTCACATAAGATTCGGTGAAATCCTGAATTTTTCTTCCATTTAATGTGTCTTGTTTCGTTCAAAACCTTCCCGAGAGAACATAAAAAATAAGTTATAAGGTCAATGTAGAGTTAACTTTCATTAAAATTGAGATTATCAGAATGTGCGTTAATTTTTTTGCGCAGTTTATATTTTGAATGAAAATTTTGCGTGAAATTCGAATCGTGCGAAATGAAGTAGGAATAAGTTTCCAAATCCCGGCTATTCGTATACAAGATACCTCTGCTCGAGGGCGAATTTCAGGTTTCTACATGTCCCATCCCTAAAAAGATAAAACGAGTAGTGCATATCCCAGGATATTGTGGAAACCCATTTTTCGACGAATACCAATCAATCACTTCGTTTAATGGACTGCCTGTTAAGCGTTCACTTCTGAATTATTGCGATAGAAATCGATACACGACAATATTTGAGCGATGGGCACTTCGGCAAAACTTGTTGGAATTGGAGATTTTCATTCATTGCTGTGGTTAGTTTCCGTTCTGGAATATACAACGATTCGTATTATATATCATTTTAATGACAGACTTCAGTGGAGAATCGTCTATGATCACAGAATTTTTAATTCTGACATATGTATTCTATTGGAATTGAAATACGAAAAAACTTACGCCTCAAGTAACTCCAGGATACGATATTCACGAAATTCCGCGGAAATTAGTGTGTCGGCATTCTACAAGTAATCACGCAGTTTTAATTGGGTGCGATTTGTATATTTTTAGTTCTAGAGGAAATAACAACTAAATTTCAGATGAGTATAACTCCAAAATAATTTGGCCGATGATGCTAATTAACGAACCTAAATGTCGCATTCGGCTGCGCAACCTACCCTGAAAATTGCAGGTGGCAATCTGTTTCCGTTCTCAAGTTATCGTGCGATACATAATATTCTTTCGTAAGGGTTTCATGGTTATTACCAATCATCAGTGCGACTAAGCCAACAAGAGGGTCAGGGATGGCAAAGCCATATACCAATATAAGACATTTACGGACTGAAAAAGCCCGGTTTAATGTGTTTAGATAAACCACCAACCAATGAACATTGGATGGGGTGAACTGTGCCAATAACTAAAACAAGACACACGTGAAATATTTATTGATTTTAAGCATCAACAAATATTCCGCGCGACCGGGCTAGATTCCCTCATTCCTCAGTGCTCACCAAAGAGGAAAGCGTCATTCAAGGGCAGACACAAACCCGGGTTTCATGGTTATTACCAATCATCAGTGTAAGTTAGCCAAAACTGAATGACAACCTAAGCAGTTCTAGGAAACTTAATTCCATCAATTGTTAACTGGTGGGGAAAGAATCCCACCAGCGGCACCTGGAACTCCTAACGAACTCCGACCTCCTGCGATGAAGAAACCTTTAGCCACGTTCAGCCACGCTCATTCTTTTGCCGTAAGAGGGCCAGGTATAGCAAAGCCATCTATCTATATAAGACATTTACGGACTGAAACCCCCCTGTATAATGTGGTAAGATAAACCACCTACCAGTGAACATTCAATGAGTTGAACTGTGCTAATTTCCAATAACTAAAAAAAGGACACATGGTGAAATATTTATTGATTTTAACCATCAAAAAATATTCCGCGTGACCGGGCTGGATCACCTCATTGCTCAGTGCTCCCCAAAAGGAAAGCGTCATTCAAAGGCAGACACAAACCCGGGTTTCATGGTTGTTACCAATCATCAGTGTGACTTAGCCAACACTGAATGACAACCGAAGGAGTTCTACAAAACTTCATTCCATCAGTTGCGAACTGGTAGGGAAAGAATCCCACCAGTGACACCTATGGAAATCCTTACGAACTCCGACCACCTGCGATGAAGAAACTTTGAGCGATGTTCAGCGACGTTCATTCTTTTGCCGTAAGAGGGCAAGGGATGGCAAAGCCATCCACCTCTTTCAGACCTTTACGAACTGAAAACGCCCGGTTTAATGTGGTTAGATGAACCACCAACCAGTGAACATTCAATGAGGTGAACTGTGCTAATTGCTAATAACTAAAAAAATACACACGGTGAAATGATTTCAACCAACAACAAATATTCCGCGTGGCCGGGCTAGATCACCTCATCGCTCAGTGTTCCCCAAAGAGGAAAGCGTCATTCAAGGCCAGACACAAACCCAGGTTTTATGGTTATTACCAATCATCTGTGTGACCTAGCTATCACTGAAATACAACCGAAGGAGTTCGAAACTTAATTCCATCAGTTACGAACTGGTAGGGAAAGAATCCCACCATATATGGAAATCCTTACGAAGCCTTAAGAAGGTAAGTTTCTTCATAGCAGAGGGTCGGAGTTCTTAAGGATTCCCATAGGTGCCGCTGGGCGGATTCTTTCCCTACGAGTTCGCAACTGATGGAATTAAGTTTCTTAGAACTCCTTCAGTTGGCATTCAGTGTTGACTAAGTCACACTGATGATTGGTAATAACCATGAAACCCTGGGTTTGTGTCTGCCCCTGAATGACGCATTCTTCTTTGGGGAACACTGAGCGATGAGGTGATCTAGCCCGGCCACGCGGAATATTTGTTGATGGTTAAAATCAATAAATATTTCTGCATGGAAAACCTCACTCAAAGTATATTCCACATTTCCACTTTCCCAATTCACCGGATTTTTGGAGCCCGGAAAATAGTCGGTGAATGAAATGGCTAATTGTTAAATATTCCCCTAATTCAGCTGACCCATATCATCGTAACAGGTTCGTGTGATCGTTGCCTCAATAATTTCACCTGAACTATCTGTGTTTAAATGCGACTAAAATAAATTCGCTATACGAAAACCGTCACAATCCTAAATAATAAATAAACTGACCAAATGTGCGTTCCACAGGAAAGCTGTATTGTTTATTAAATTTTAATAACCCCTAGGATTTCGGGCCTGTGGCAGGCGCAACTCGACGCTGGTACAATTCATCATACACAACGAATGGGGATATTACATGAAGTACAGGAGTAGGTATAGGTACGTCGCATCCAGTGTAACATAAGCCACTTTTTCCCTTTTATTTATGCCGCAGTGCTGACTGGAAAATAATGGAAGTAATTTGGAACCGGTGAAAGAGTGATGGTTTGTCTGTGGAGATTTATCATCTTCGCCAAATCGGAAGAGGGACTCGAACGATTTTGCAATTTACATGTACCGGGCCCTTCTTCATGTTTGCCAGTAATTTTTCTATTTAATGTACGTCGTATATTCATTCAATTTATAACACTGTTCCGAAGAAGAAATATCTGATAATTTCGAATACGGATGGTACGTTTTAGTTATTAAATCAATGGAGGACTCAATGAACAAGTTGGAAAAGCCAGAGCCAGAGCATTCACCCATCCATGTACTGAACTCGACCAAAGCTGCTTAGCTCCAGGAAAAATAGTAGTTTTCCAATATTTCCAAGAATATAAATCCGACTCTAAAAACAATCAGTCCTATCATACAATTTTGACTGTATAGTGGTGGTTAATTTTCAGTTGTGTATTCTGAGAGTATTAAATAGTTTGTTTCTGGATTTTCTCTCCCAAACTCTGAAAAATATCCATAAAAGGAAAAAAATATTATTTTGTGAATTTCTTCTGCGTAGAAAACACAAGACACCTGTCAGAAGCAATTTATCGAACAATTTTGCGTAACAAACAATAACGAAACAACATCAACCATGAAAGAACTATTTCGTAACGTTTAGGAGTTTATATCAGACTCTTTCGTCAGACACTTAACCAAAATCTTCGGAATTATTTTTGTTGATAGCTATTCTGAAGATTTTCGACTGGATATGGGACAGTTTGGCAAAGATCTTAGAAAATTATGGATATATTAACAGTATCTTCGCAAATAAGCTCTCGCAGAATTTCAACGATATCTGCCTGATAGTTTCTTAGATACAGAATTCTTTATAATATTTTTTTGAATTTTCTAGTCATGCAATCTTTGAGTCAAATTTTTTAACTAACTACCACGCTTTAATTCGATCAGATCAGTATTTTTCAAATAATTGTTAAAACAAAATTTCAGATGGCTATAACTCTGAAACCACTCGATGGATTTAACCCAAACCTACTTTGAAAATTTCAGCTCTCTAACTGATTGCGTTCGAGCGTAATCGTGACCAGACAAAATCAATGTTTACCTCGGATTCTTCATCAGTGAGTCGAAACTAATCGTTTGAGACCATTCTCGACCATAAAAATTCGAAACTTTACGGCAGCCCGATCAATACAAAACTTCGCATGCATATAAAGGTCAGTATTCCACAATTTGATGCTAAATTTCAGATAGATTGAGTGATCTATTTCAGAAATATTCATAAGAAATGTTTTTACTAAAAACGGCCATAACTCCGAAACCACTTGGTGGATTTCACCTGTTAACGAACTCGTCCGAGATATTTACGCTACAAACCAACCCTGCAAATTTCAATCCTCCAACTCCTCTCCTTCGAGAGTTATCATGTTAACGGCTGGACGGACGGATGGACGGCCGGACAGAATCGATTTCGACCACGGATTCTTGACCAAATCTTTTAAGACCAATTTCAGTCAAAAATTCGAAAATTACAGACATTTGGGCAAATTGATAAGCACTCTGTTCCGAGGAACAAGAGCGCCAAAAAGAGGGAAACCCCTTTGGACGGGAGCTTTGGCTGCATCATGAAAATTTAAATTAAATAACAAACTTGTCCGAGATATTCATTACTCAAATCTCCTCCCTGAAAATTATATTACCTATATCATTTGAAACTCATCCAATATTCCAGTTTTGTTTTCTGAACTCAATTTGATAAACTCACCAAATTATACATTTCCATCATCATATGGATTATCCAAGGGCATATAGAGTAGGGTTAATTATAATATCCTATATAACTGGTCATTTTGATTTCAATCATACTTTGTTAGTTAGAACAGAAATACATTTGACATGTCTTTCATAGGTAGATAAGATTATATGTATGAACAGTGAACACAGATAGAACACAGGCAGATATAATTCGCAGTCTGTGAAAACATAGAATAACGAGGTATAATTGAAATTTTGAAGAATTATATCTCCGAAAGAATTACATTGTTAAAGTTTTATATGATATCATTGGAGTTTTATGATGAAACTGCATTTAAAAAAAAATTAATTCGGAATTTGTATTGTAAAAAAACAATTTTGTTTTCGTTACTCCGAAACCATCAGGCCGATTTTGCCCAATAACGAACATAACCGAAATATTTATGTCACAAATGTACTCTGACAATTTCAACTGTCTAGCTCATTCCGTTCGAGAGTTATCGTGTTAACGGCCGGCCGGCCGGACAGAATCGGATTCTTGATCAGTGAGTCGAACCAAATCGTTTAAGACCATTTTCACCCAAAAATTCGAAAATTACAGACATTTGGGCAAATTGATAAGCACTCTGTTCCAAGGTACAAGAGCGTCAATTTGTGTAAACCCTATATAATCTTTCATTTAGTTAATATGGATTTGCATCAAGTAAAAGCCACAAGCATTCAATGGAGGATTAGCGAGAGGATTAGCATGGAATCAAAAATCTGATTACATCCTTATCTTTTGTCTTGCAAAAGACTTCAACATAATTCCTTTCATAATTGAAAGACAAATCAAAATTTATCCATAGCCATCCAAATTCCCCTGCTACAGGTGTTACGTTTAATAACCTACCCCATGAGGAAGGAACAGCGATGCAAATGAATACCTTTTTTCTGGAATCAACTGCCACAAGCGAGTATTCTATAATAATGAAGGAAACATAACACTCTCACAAACAGACAAAGGCAGGTTGAAGCAATTATTATTTTCAGTACGAAATTCAGTAACATGTAGAAGGCGCATTTAAATCGAGAAAAACAGAACGAGAGAACAGAGCAAAGAGAAAAGGGCAAATTATTTTAACGACTACTCTGGAGGTGAGCAATTCTTTTAGAATGCATCGGAAAGGTCCATTCTGTATGTGGCGAATTTTTCTCGATATTTTCGAATAACAAGCGTGTCATTTAATTCCTTTCAGTACTTTATCACAACTTGTTCCGTTCTGAATTTGTACCCCTGGCTAGCTATTGAACTAGATACTATTTTATTATGGCGCCACTTAGTCCAATCAAAATAGACTGAAAATTATGATTCCAGTTTGCATCAATTCCCAACAAGCCGGATTTTTGTGCAGGCCTTGGATGCGTCATTATAAATGACATGTCAAAAGTCCCCATCGATTCCGCTTGTGCGTTGTTTTTTATTCGAGGTCAAAGGTCACAAATTTGCGTTTTTTGCGGATATCTCTGAAACAATGAGAGCTACCGAAAAATGATTCAAACAAAGTTTGTGGATCGTAAAATTGTCTACAAAAAAGATCGCAACACTTTTTCTTCTACGGTGCACTGTTCTCGAATTATGGCTATTTTAAACATAGAAAATACGAATATGCACTCATACGTGGCCAGTATTAACATCGGGTTAACCATTTGAACAAAAAATATTAGAACATAGTTTTATTTGCCCCATGCACACAAGTACATGAAAAATATACAATTCTGAGTGAGTCATCGCCGGTCCCTAATTCTATTGGGCGGTTGGCATTGAGAAACAGTATTCAAATTGTTTGAAAAACGTGAAGACTTGATTAATAACGCAAAAGTATTTACAAATATAAACTCGTCAGCAGAGATGTTATCCTCACCAATGGAATTCGTGTTCTCCTTGCTATGTATGGAGCTAAAAAAAAATGGAATCGATAGACAAGTATAGATATTTGATTTTTGTGAAAAATACAAGAAACACTAAGAGAATGCAGTTATCTTGTCTCCCCCCAACATCTGCTTCTGCTTATCAACACTTGTTTCGTGTTTCTACCAAGTGCAAGTGTGGCTAGGCAATGATCTAAATCCTGAAGATTGGGGCTGGAAATTGATGAATAATAGTTTGGAACCAATCCAGACTTTACTGCCACCTGCTCCAGAAAAATTACTCAATATAATTTTTTGTAATTGCAAAAAAGGCTGCACAAACAATTGCGGGTGCAGAAAAGTTGGATTCTATTGTTCATCCTTATGTACCAATTGTCAAGGCCAATCTTGCACCAACATTGAATCAAATGCAACAGATGAAGATTGTTTCGAAATTGATGAGGATATAACTGATATATCTCTCTTTTGGAGCAGTCTACACAAATCGAGCAAGAAGAGGAAGAAGACAGTGAAGAGAAAGAAACGAGTGACTATGAAGAATTTGATGATGTAATTTTCTTGCTGTTAAAATTTTCATTAATAATAAATTAATAATAAAAAAAAATCATCAATAAAATAGTGTCCCATTAAATTCCCTCGATCAAAATATATTGTGGAGTATTCCTTCTGGGGAAACCCCGAAAAAAAAGCGCCGTGTACACTACCTCAGAGGTGGTGCGGAAATGTGCACATATAGTCTGAAATACGACTTTCCTGCGGTCTAAAGTCACGATATCTTGAAAGCGATGCTTTGTAGAAGAAAATAGCTGAGACCTTTTTTAAGACAATTTTACGATCTACAAACTTTGTCTGAACCATTTTTCGATAGCTCTCGTTGTATTAGAGATATACGCAAAAAACGCAAATTTGTGACCTTTGAACTAGAATAAAAAACAACGCACAAGCGGGATCGATGGGGACTTTTGACATATCATTTGTAATGACGTATTCAAGGCCTGCACAAAAATCCAGCTTGTTGGGAATTAATGCAAACTGGAATGTCGATTTTGACTGGACTAACTCTCCTGATAACGATGTCATGTCGAGAGGTAACAGATGTTTTATTACAGCCATGTATTCATGAATAATACTTTTTCTTTCGAATGTGCTTGTAACTATTCATGAATAACTTGTGGTGCTTGGCGATGTAAGATCACAAAAACCTCTTGACCAATCGGACTCCTCAAACGACGTTCGATTAGATTCGTGGAAAGCTTTAATTTCACAAATGCATTTGGGATCTAAAATTTGACGGAATAAGTTAATTGTTGGAAAATTATAACAAAATTTTGTATCAGACCTAGCTGCTTAATCGATAATAATTTATCAGATAGGTTACAACTTCAGATTAGTTTTGAATCAAACGCAGATAAAACTCTTTTCTGATTTCCCTGTCCTATTTACAAACATCCTTCCGTACTACGTCTCAAATTAGAAATCCAGCAAAGACGAAGAGGACTATCTATTGAGTGTGTGACATATATCCTTCTGTACGTCATGTTCTTTTGAACTATACAACAGATTCTGTTTTCAAGTATTGACGTTTTTGATATCGACATCTGCAGATCCACAACAGATTCTCTTGAAAGAAATATTGTGCTGACGGCGAAATCGTTTGAACCACCCATTTGATGCTTCGAAGTAATTAAAACCTAAGCTTTACGCAATTTCAGGGGATTTGCTGAAATTATCGGCCCCAATATTGTTTCCGTATTTCTAGCGTAAAAACCAATTGAAAATTAAACTTCTTTCGTGGCTGAATTTTATATGGAGATTATATTGAGAAAGACGTTTCTGATTGGAATTGCCTTCTGCAACGAGTATTGGACGATATTTTCTCTATTTCAGGCAAGTTTTGTAAAGTAGGTACTGTTGAAATTTAAGGGAAAATTCGGATTATACATCCTAGTGACTTTTGTATTATATCTGGGCAGTTGGCGTGACTGTTACGAAAGTTGACAGATTGACAGATGGAGATCACATTTAAAACAGTTTCCTAATAGCATAAATGATTCAAAATTAGCAAGAAGGAAATCTCTAGTACCTCATTTTTTAATGAAAATAAAACTATTCATCTCAACAATTATTTCAATACATCCAGATTATATTATATTGACATTTCACGTGTGTTGAAATTTGACAGGATCGAATGTCAGTGCTAACTACTACAAAACGAAAAATATAACTAGAAACAAGGCGGGAATCAGTTCATTACTGCACTGTTTTTAGTGCTGTAATGATCTCATTACGATACTGAAATAGAGAAAATAATATTTTAACCAACATCTACTGCAACATTCAACGATTAGTACTTGAAAAGGGTATTTCAATTGGGTTTGGATTATCATTTTGTCAATTAATCTCTGCAACTAGTTACATAAAGTACCTACAACGATTCATAACGTCAATCAGTTTAAAAAAAATTCACTTTAAATGTCAACATTTCAAAACGAATTTTAAAAACGTGTGAAAGCCCTGTGGAAAGGAGGTTTGGCGCTCTTGTTCAAACTTTGACATCATATCTCCGAAAGTATCGGTTTCTCAGAGTTGGGAATAATATCAATGGATTCTTATGATAGAATTGCATCATAAAATAAATTGAATTAAAAAAAGTGTCATTCAAAAAAAACAAGAGTGCCAAAAATCATTAATCCGAAACCGCCAGACCGATTCTGCCAAATAACGAACTTATCCACGATATTAATTCCTCTAATCTGCTCTGAAAATTATATTATATCAATTTAAACTAAGACAATATTCCAGTTTTGTTCTTACTGGCGATATTCTGAACCTGATTTGATTGACTTATACCAAAGTATATATTTCCATCATCGTATGGATTTTCCAAGAGGGCTTTTCGGAAAGTGCGATGGGGTTAACTCGATCACTCTTTTCGAAAAGCCCTATTATCACCAAAATACGATAGCTGAGGTTATTTCATTGGTCATATTGCATTAAATCATACTTTGTTTTCTAGAACAGGAGGTATTTTATCATGGGTAACGAATTTTGAAAAGAACCGGAAATAAATATGACATGCCGGACAGAATTGATTTCGACCACGGATTCTTGATCAGTGAGTCGAACCAAATCGTTTGAGACCATTTTCATACAAAATTTTGAAAATTACGGCCATTTGTGCAAATTTATGAGCACTCTGTTCCGAGGAACAAGAGCTCCAAAAAACCTCATAAATTTCACAGAATTACCTACTTCTCTGTATCCAAATGCAGAACAGATGTGAAATTATTATTCCGAATTCAACAACACTAATTCAATTCGAATAATTGTTTGGTAAATTGTTAACTCGAGTGCTAAGTCTAACCGAGTTCAAATCTATCATCTAATGTCAAAGCATATGTGCAGTTCTGCTAGTTTCACATCAAGCTCTTGCATAAACTATTCTACTGAATGCGTTAGACATGTTTGAATAGCCGATGAAACTGTTGTAGGTATAGGAAATTAAGCCATCAAAATTTGATATACCACGAACATGGAAGTAAAATGGAAATGGTTTAATTGGGCTTATAACAGGGTTACAGTATTTTCATTCAGCTATTTATTAAGATCAACTTAAATTACAAAGCAAAAATTAATTGAACACTTAGGTTTCAAGACACGTTTAATAAAAATTGGTTCAAGACCTGTGGACAGGAGCTTTTTTGCGCTCTTGTTCAAACAGAAAAATTATATCTCCGAAAGTATTGGTTTCTCAGAGTTGGGAATTATATCAATGGATTCCTATGATATACATATATTCTTTTGAACTTGAGCATTACAATTGATTTTGTGTCTAACAATAAAGCATGAAAGAAATTAAATTTCAACAAAGTGTCGTTTACAAAAAAATTCTTCATAAATTATCATTCAAAAAAAGAGCAATCTGCAATGCTTCAATACTTAAAAAATTGTCATTGAATTTATTTATCAAGATTAAATGAGCAATCTGCAATGATTCAACCTCGTGGAATGGGTTGTTGCAACTTACACTCCGTTTTCACAACTCGAAATACCTAAGGAAAATATCATCGTAATGTCTAGAGAAATGTCTAGAGCTGGAGACAATCATAGTAGATTATCCATTTAACCCTGATATTTGAGTAGGTAGAGGCTGACGAACAAATTATTTTGATAGTTCAAAATATATTAATAAAATACTATCCTCTTTTCATAATTTAAAATTTAGTAGTTCATACCACTTACACATTCTTTGCTGTATTATGGACCTTAACGCAAGAAAACTTGTTTTATACACAAATGAAGATTCCATATTTTTTTGCTAGCAACATTATGAAAATACTGTATATAGGAACATGTGTCACTACTTAAGGAAGTAAAAGGTAATAATAATCTCAGTGGTCCACGAACAGTAATTTCTTTTGATGATTCCATTATGTTCTTCTTTCCCCTTGCCTGATCCAATTCTAAATTTTCTGAAACATCATCCCCAATATTTATACATAAATTATTCAATATGTAATCAGTTATAATGATTTTCGGTTTCAAAACAGTCTTGTATATATTCACAAATTCAAGAATCGGATACTTGTTTTCCAACAGAAAATATTTTCAAACTACGAATTGACAAGTCTTTAATAGCTAGATAAGATGACATTTATGAACAGTGAACACAGACAGATTCTGTGTTCACATTCTGTGAATACATAGAACTACGATGTATTATTGAAATTATTAAAAATAATATCTCCGAAAGTATTTGCTTGTTAGAGTTGAAAGTTATTACGATGGGTTCTTATGATAAAACTGATCTCAAAAAAAATTTATTTTGAAATTTGTAATGTAAAAAAAAATTTTTTTCGTTTCTCCGAAATCATCAGATCGATTCTGCCCAATAGCGAACTGAACCGAGATATTTATCCCCTTAACCTACTCTGAAATTTTCAACTGCGTAGCTCATTCTGTTCGAGAGTTATCGTGTTAACGGAGGGCCGGACATAATCGATTTTGACCACGGATTCTTGATAAGTGAGTCGAACCAAATCGTTCAAGACCATTATCATCAAAAAATTGGAAAATTACAGACATTTGGGCCAATTTATAAGCACTCTGATCCGAGCAACAAGAGCGCCAAAAATTGGTTCAAGGATTGACGTGGAGTCAGGACCTTTTGAGCGCATGTTCTATTGTCTATTTACCCTATTGGACACTTTTAATCGAATTTCCATCGATATAGGTTTTTTTCAAGTTTTATAAGATATATTTCATACCATTTTAATGACAGACTTGAGTAATAAGAGAATCGTCTAGGATCATAGGAATTGAAATTCATTAAATATCCAGAATATACGAAAATACCTACGTTTCAAGCAATTTCAGGATACGATATTCATGAAATTCAGCGAAAATTAACGCTTCGGCTCATACAAGTAATTACCGAATTTTAATTGGATCAGATTTGTATATTTTGAGTAATATAGGAAATAACAACAAAATTTCAGATGCGTATAACTACAAAAATATTTGGGAGATTAGGCCTATTATAACGAACACATATGGCGCATTCGGAAGTGTAACCTATCCGGAAAATTGCAAATCGCTATCTCTTTCCGTTCTCAAGTTTCTTCTTCTTCAATCTTGAGATATATAATACTTTTTCATATTTATTTCAAAATTTTTTGGTAATATAATTCTTACAAAATTTCAAACACGTCTTTACTTAATTATTCTATCTATGAATTATTATATGATCTGTTTTTTACATGTCATCTTATTTTCCTATGAGAGATAAATGTAAAAATTATTTCAGGTTCGTTATTCTTGATATAGAATACACCTGCTGTTCTAGAAAACAATGTATGCTTGAATGCAAAATGACCAATGAAATAACCTCAGTAATCGTAGAATTATGAGGATGATATGATATTATACTTTTAAGGTGATAATATAATGTCCGTGGATAATCCATATCATGACGGAAATATATTCTTTGGTATGATAATCAAATTGGGTTCAGAAAATCTCCAGTGAAAATGAAACTGCAATATTGTCTAAGTTTTAATTGATATAATATAATTTTCAGAATAGATTCGAGGAATGAATAACTCGGATAAGTTCTTTATTGGGGAGAAAGATTGATACTTTTTAGGATTGAATCGTCTCTAGAAGACGTTCTACAGAATTGCCAGGGGGGCTTCAGGAAAAATAGAAATTGTTGTGATCAGGTTCTTAGTCTAACTACTTATATCGAAACAGGTTTCAATAGTAAAATGAAAACAGGAACAGCATTTGTGGATTTGTCGGCAGCATATGACACGGTATGGAAAGATGGTTTGATTTTTAAACTTTATACTCATTTAAAGTGTGGCAAAATGGTTCGTTTACTCGAAAATATGCTCTCGGATAGAAGGTTTCGTGTTTTTATTGATAATAATAGTAGTAAATTCAAGAATTTGAATAATGGTCTCCCACAAGGTTCAGTTTTAGCACCTCTTCTTTTCAATTTATATCTGTGTGATATTCCTGCTACTTCGTCTGAGAAATTCATATACGCTGATGACATTGCCCTTGCATTTCGTCATTCTGATTTCGAAAGTATAGAAAATAATCTATCTGCAGATTTAGATATTCTGAAAAAGTACCTATTTCAGTGGCGTTTGTGTCCGAATCCGAATAAAACTGAGGTTTCTTGCTTTCATTTGAACAATCACCAAAAATATAGAACATTGAGTGTAACTTTCGGTGATTCTTTCTTGAGACATAATTTTTATCCTAAATATCTAGGAGTGAAACTAGATTCATCTTTGAATTTCAAAGCTCATTTGGATGACTTGCGTCTGAAGTTGAAAACGAGAAATAATATTCTTCAGAAATTAGCTGGTACTTCATGGGGCGCTGATGCAGCTACTCTTCGAACGGCAGCCTTAGCCTTGGTTTTTTCTGCCGCTGAATATTGTTGCCCTGTCTGGTTTAATAGTGCTCATACTCAAAAAATTGATGCACAGTTGAATTCATCTGTGCGAATCATCACTGGAACTATTCGATCAACACCTATTCATTGGTTGCCAGTTCTTTCAAACATTGTCCCGCCCCACATTCGCAGGCAGACTGCTGTTTCAAATTCTTGGAATAAATTTCATTCTTTTCCGAATTCATTTCCGATTATCTCCTACATTCCAGGCAATAAGATTCCCAGATTGAAGTCACGAAACCCTTTATGGTCCAACTGTTTTCTTAATTCGAATAAAAGTGACAAGGAAGTTTGGCGGTCTGAATGGACTTCTTGCAATTTATTCAACAAAGATTTAATTTCTGATCCTTCAAATAGAGTTCCGGGTTTTGATCTTCCAAGGAGAATATGGTCTATTCTGAATCGTCTTAGAACCGGTCATGGTCGTTGCAACAGCATGCTTTTCAGGTGGAATTCAGTTGAGAGTCCTAGTTGTGAATGCGGGGAAGCAGAGGAAACCATAGATCATTTAGTTAATAATTGTCGCATATATAGATTCAAAGATGGTTTTAGGGCTATTCATAATGTTTCTGAATCTTTTTTAGAATGGGTAGCGAGTTTCAAATCTATTTAATGAAATATAGAATATTCCATTTTTAATTTGTTCGTTTTCTCCCTTAGTCTTTTCCTTTTCCAGATTGGGTTTCGGGTACCTTGGAGAATCTTCTCTGCTTGTTGAAGGAAGAAGCGATAATAAAGAAAAAGATGCCCTTCAATATTTAATATTTCAGCATATTTTGTTAACAATTTCAATTTTCAGAAATCACAACACTAACGGGGAGATAGGGTTTTTTTGCTGAGGTTTTTTCCCTAAGCTCTAGTATCGTACAGGGATGTTGCGGATGTCGATTTTTTCACATCCGCGGATGCGGATGCGGATGCGGAGTTTTGAAAGCACACATCCGCGGATGCGGATGCGGATGTTTATGATATTATGTAAATAAAGTCTATTAATGAAGAATTAAAACAATGATAACTTAATTATTAACATTTTTTTGTAATCAAATCAAACATAATATCTATTTTTACGCGTATGTTCTGGGGAACATCGCGTTATCATTTTGCCCAAATGTTTGTAATTTTCGAATTTTTCGCCGGAAATGGTCTCACACGATTGAGTTTGACTCCCTGATCAAGAATTCGAGGTCATATCTGATTCCGGCCGGCCGGCCGTTGCCACGATAACTTAAGAACGGAAAAAGATAGCGACTTGAAATTTTCAGGGTAGGTGGCGCATTCCAATAGGACGGACAAGTTCGTTAATGGGTATAATCGGCCAACGGTTTCCGAGTAATAATTTTGTCTACGACCAATACTAATCCGATCGAATTGAAACTTGGTGAGTAGTTGTAGAAAAAAAACCTATGGACGTTTGTGAAATTTTGTGAACATCGTATTGCTAGAAAATTTTAAAAAAATTATTAAAAAATATTATTTACGTCACGATAACCTAATAACGGAAAGAGTTTTGGAGTTATAAGCAAAACAGTTTTGGAGTTATAACCATCTGAAATTTGGTTGATATTTCCTCAATAACTCGAAAAATACAAAATTCATCCAATTCAAACATGGTTATCAGTTGTAGAATGGCAACGCGAAAATTCTTGCCAAATTTTGTGAGTATCCTATAACTAGAAAATTTTTAAAAAATCATAGAAAATCATTGAAAAAATTCTATATATCAGAAACTATTTGTTCGATATCGCTGAAAGGCGAGAGCCTTCAGAACCTAACTCTACTACCAAGTTCCAAGTTTGAACATGATCGGATCTATATTGTTGGAGATCCGAGCAGCCTTGTGTGAGTTCAGTAGCTGGATGGGTGAGCGTTGCCTCGACAACTCTCGAAAGAAAGGAGATAGGGACTTCCAATTTTCAGGATAGGTTGCACATCTGAATGGAAGAGTTAAGTTCGCTGTTGGCCATAATCGGTCCAACAGTTTCGGAGTTATATACCCATCTGGAATATTATTTCCTCGATAACTCAAAAAATATAGACTCGATCGAATTGAAGCTTGGTAACTAGTTGTAGAATATCGACATGAAGACGTGTGTCAAATTTTGTAGGGACCGTACCCCTAGAAAATTTTTAAAAAATTACGAAAAATATTATTTATCTCATGATTCCTTGATAACGAAAAGAAATAGCGACTTGCAGTTTTCAGGGTAGATTACACATCTGAATACGACATTTCTTAAGTTCGTTAACTCGCATAATCGGCCAAAGTGTTTTGGAGTTATATCAATCTGAAATTTGGTTGTTATTTCCTCATCAATAACTCAAAAAATACAAATCCGATCCAATTCAAATATGGTTTTAGTTGTAGAATGCCAACGCGAAAATTCTTGCAAAATTTCGGTAGGATCAGAGTACTAGAAAATTTGTAAAATATAATTGAAAACAAAAATTAGTTCAAGCACTAAAGTGAAGTCAGAATCTTTAGCGAGTATGTTCTCTTGTCCATTCTCCTGTATTGGACACTCTTAATCGAATTTACCATGGTGAATTCGATTAAGAGTGTCCAATAAAGGAGAATGGACAAGAGAACATACGCGCAAAAGCTTCTGACTTCACGTCAGTGCTTGAACCAATTTTATATTAAACACCTACTGGTTCTTATATTAGTAAGTGAAATTAAAAATAGGAGCATTATACTTAATAAACAGTAGGACCCGCCCAAATTATTTCTTGTCGCTAGCGCTACTTGCATGATATTCGCATCCGCATGAACATCCGCATTGATTAATGCGGATGCGGATGCAGATGCAGATGTCCAAATCTATGCGGAAGTTCCGCATTTGCGGATGCGGATGCGAATATTCGCAACATCCCTGGTATCGTATATCAAATTATATGGTACCCCGTTACACTAACCTCTGCTAACACTTTTTTCATACACATGCTTTATTGTTGGATAAAAAACAAATTGTAATGCTCAAGTTCAAAAGAATATATATATATATATATACAGGGTGTTCCTAAATTGAACTTACAAACGAAAAGGGGAGATTCCTTAAGTGAGTTTAAGAAAAAAAGTCCCATAAACATGGGGTCTCAAACGTTTCGTTTTCGAGATACAGAGTGTTGAAGTTTGAATTTTTTTCAAGTTTTTTTCTCATAGTGTCTACACTTCACAAGATATTCAACTGAAATTTGGCATAGATATTACATTTGAGAGTTCTCACCACGTGACATGGCAATTTCGATAG
The DNA here is from genome assembly GCA_937662695.2 of Halyzia sedecimguttata. Taxonomy (NCBI): domain Eukaryota; kingdom Metazoa; phylum Arthropoda; class Insecta; order Coleoptera; family Coccinellidae; genus Halyzia; species Halyzia sedecimguttata. Next base: position 96,540,766 of record OW569413.2, on the reverse strand, counting down.
AAGATCTACAGGGTGATATTTTTTCTGGAACACTGCCACCTGTTCTTCTGCAGAACTTTTTTTTGGTGAGCAACTGTTAATTTGAAAAAACGTAAAAAGAAGCTTTGTTCTTATACTAAACTTTTTGGTCTCTTGTAGTTTTGTCGAATCTACCAACGATTTCGAGAAAAAAAAATTTGAACGAGTCTCTCGAAATCCTCGTGAAAATCCAAATTATGATGGGAAGGCCACTTTGTAAGCTGTGGTGAATGAATTCAGTGTCAGTTTTTATGGAAATTTTCCTGATCTGTAGCGATGATTCATAAAGATTCGATAAACTCGTATAATCAACACAAAAAATGTATTACAACAAGAAACGTAAAACTAAAACAAAAATCATAACAAGAAAACTAAGTAACCACAAAGGACTGAACTACAGCAAATGTTGAAAATGTCCTCCCCCATTTCTTATACAAGCTTCTGTTCTTTGTCTCATAGACGATCGAACTCTTTCAAACACTCCCGGAGTATTCCTTACTGTATCAAATGCGCCTATTATACGATTTCTCAGTTCTTCTACAGTGTTCACGGGTGTCGAGTATACTAGAGATTTCAGGTGGCCCCATAAAAAGAAATCTAAACTATTTAAGTCTGGGGATCTGGCGGGCCATGTCTGAGGACCCCCATGTCGAATCCACCTGTTTTCATAATTTTCGTCCAAATACTCCCTTGCCAAAACTGAAAAATGAGCAGGAGCACCGTCATAGATGAACCACATTTCTCGTCGTAGCATAAGAGGTATATCTTCCAATAACAAGGGCAAATCGTTTTCTAAATAATGTCTGTATGATTGACCTGTTAGTCGACCTGGCAAGAAGAAAGGACCAATCAAATCATCACCAAATTACTACCCCACACATTTAGTGAAAATTGCTCTTGAAAATGGGTTTCTACATATCCATGCGGATTCTCCTCAGCCCATACGTGTTCATTATGAAAATTGATAATTGAAGTCCTTGAGAAGCAGGCTTCATCAGTGAATAGAATTTAGCAATCAAAATAAGGATTCATCAATAGTCTACTGAGGTACCACTGACAAAAACTAACCCTCGGATGATAATCTCGAGGCAGAAGAGCTTGCACCCTCTGAATGTGATAAGGATATAGCAGAGAATCCCGCAAGATCCGCCAAACAACTTGATGACTTGCATTCAAAAGTACACTAATTTTTCTTGTACTGGTTCTTGGATGTTGTTCTATTTCGTTCATAACTGCCTCTTTGAGTTGGTGTGTTCTCACACTGCGTGGTCTCCCAGCATTAATTCTTTTCGTGGAAAAAGATCCAGCTTCTGAAAGACGCCTATGAATATCAGAGAACATTCGATGATTTGGTATCACTCTATTGGGATAGCGTTCCATGTAAAGACGCCTAGCTTCTCTTGCATTTCCATTTGCAAGACCATACATGAAATGCATATCAGTCATTTTGCAATTCGTGAAATTCGGCATGTTTTGATATTGAAATGTGTAGAGGTTCTAATTTCTGATCAAATATTGTTGTGACAGTCATAAAAATCGTAATGAAAATAGTAGTCTAACTACATTCAAAAAAATAAATAGCCACAAATGCAACCACCTTCACTTTTTAAAAAAACAAACGTTCAATAATTTGATGTGTCAAAACTGGCACTGAATTCATTCACCACAGATTACAAACTGGCCTTCCTATCATAGTTACGAGAATTTCGAGAGAATCGTTCAAAATTTTTTTTCTCGAAATCGTTGGTAGATACGACAAAACTACAAGAGACCGAAAAGTTTAGTATAAGAACAAAGCTTCTTTTTACATTTTTAACAATTAACAGTTGCTCACCAAAAAAAAGTTCTGCAGAAGAACAGGTGGCAGTGTTCCAGAAAAAATATCACCCTGTAGATCTTCTATCGAAATTGCCATGTCACGTGGTGAGAACTCTCAAATGTAATATCTATGCCAAATTTCAGTTGAATATCTTGTGAAGTGTAGATACTATGAGAAAAAAACTTGAAAAAAATTCAAACTTCAACACTCTGTATCCCGAAAACGAAACGTTTGCGACCCCATGTTTATGGGACTTTTTTTTCTTAAACTCACTTAAGGAATCTCCCCTTTTCGTTTGTACGTTCAATTTAGGAACACCCTGTATATATATGGTATATGGTAAGAATCCATTTATATAATTTCCACATACCATTAATTTCGGAGATATGATTTGTCAAAGTTTGAACAAGAGTGCTAAAGCTCGTGTCCACAGGGGTTGAACCAATTTTTCATTCATATCATGATCAACCTATAATGAGGGTGGATGTAGGAATACGCCCAAATCGAACAAGCTGCGATGTTCATGTAATCCGCATCAACCATGTTAATTAATCAGATAGTATAACAGGGATATCATCAGGTGTATGATGAATGTGCATATCTGACCTGCGAGAAATTGGAGTTCTCCGAGTTATCCCAGATACCTAATATTGTTGTACGTACGAGATGAAAGGTGCACTCAACTAAAATATTATTTCATTAAAATCTCATGTCTTCGCTGCTGCCGAAGAATCCCTCTCGGGGAGATATTAAACTTACATTTATGTGATGCCTTGAATTTAATTTGTACGGGGTTATAGAATGGTTTCACCTAGAAATTAAATTTCTTCTTCGTTGACTTCCGTTGCAGAAATACCATGAAATCCTGAGTTCCAAGTTAGAATAATACAAAATTCCTAGTTTATTGTTTGTAAAGGTGTCTGAACAAGAACTTGAATTTTAAAAATTAAACAAGCCCTGTGGACATGAGCTTTGGCGCTCTTGTTCAAACTTTGACAAATTATATCTCCGAAAGTATGTTTTGGTTTCTCAGAGTTGGAAATTATATCAATGGAGTCTTATGATAGCACTGCATCATAAAATAAAATTAATTAATTAAGAATCCATTGATATCATTCCCAACTCGGAGAAACCAATACTTTCGGAGTTATGATTTGTCAAAGTTTGAACAAGAGCGCCAAAGTTCCTGTCCTGTCCCACTTTTTCAATTTGGCTTCTGTGCGTCAATTCTCAAGAATTTTCGTGATTAAATTCAAAATGTAGGTCTATGACTCATCTCATGTTGGATTTATATACATCAGGAAATTATAATTATTAGAGTATTCTATGAAATCATATAGAATTGATAATGATTATTGAAATTTTGAAAAATCATATCTCCGAAAGTATTAGTTTGTTAGAGTTGAGAATGACATCAATGGATTCTTATGATGAAACTAGATCTTAAAATAAATTAATTTTAAATTGTAATATAATGAAATTTTCTTAAAAGTTACTCCGAAACCATCAGGGCGATTTTGTCCAATAACGTACTCAACAGAGATATTTATCTCTGAAAATTTCAACGGTTTAGCTCATCCCGTTCAAGAGTTATCGTGTTAACTGCCGGCAGGACAGAATCGATTTTGATCACGGATTCTTGATCAGTGAGTCGAACTAAATCGTTTAGGACCATTTTCATCCAAAAATTCGAAGATTACAGAAATTTGGGCAAATTGATAAGCACTCTGTTCCGAGGAACAAGAGCGCCAAATATACAGACATTTGGGCAAAATGATAGCACGCTGTTCCTGGCAAAACAAGCAAACAAAAAGCAGAGGTAGATTACTCTTATATTATTATAAGTTCAGAATATTGACGCGAACATTACGTCTCCCATTGTATTCGTATTAATGACAAGAAGAGAACCATTATATAATGTTATGGCATATTGTTAGGGGCTTCGGTTTCAAGGAAGATAATGCGCATTTTGAGGTTGATGCTGCTCTCAACCCAGCAGATATCCCTCCGATATTCTATATACCGAACCTAATATTTTAGGTATACCTAAGACAACTATAATGTCTGCCTCAGGGATCCGTAGCTACTTGTTCAGGCTTTATACTGCTCCACAAAAGTTAAGGAAGTTTAGAGTGTTTTGACAATGTGACCGTTCCAAAAGTGGCCGATTCTTCTCCACCAAATGTTCATTTATGATAAATCAAATATTTACTTTTTTATATCTGAATGTTTTTTTTGCTTATCGTTTGATAACTTTTTCAGTTTCAGGCAAATTCTTTTCATTTACGTTTCTGAGAATTTTGGATTTTTTTAAAACCAGTGCTTTGTGCTTATTAATTCGAGCACTTCATGAAAAGGCTTAGTGCTTAGTAATCCCTCAAGCGCTCTCAAGCACTTCCGAGGATTACTAAGCACTAAGCCTTTCCGAAATCTTGTCGAAACACGACCAGACGGTGAGGCGCTGTGGTCGGAGGAGTTAATGTGTACCAGGGTGATCAATTATTGAGGCATGAACGGAACTTGTAATTATCAATTGTTAGTTATTGATTCATGTAATGGGGCGTGGATATGTGAATATTACCAACTCCTTAAAATTATTCAGTATCAAAGCATTGTTATGTGGATCGTTAATCAGGAAGATATAAGTGAGTTTTTTTCGAAAATTTTCGAGTGAATTCACTGATTTATTCGATATATTTATATCTAGATTTTCAACTGATTTTCAGTTCTAAATTGCTAGTGAATACAATCTCAATAGAAAATAATGCTATCCGACTTCTGCAGGTTATATTTTTGAGATTTTGATAAATTTATAAAAGCAACGTCTATTCGAATCAAATTATTTATTAATGGAAAACTGCCCCAAAAGAGCACTGAATTCACGTCAGTGCTTTTTATTATTAAGGAAAAGAAAACACTTGGCCTAAGTTTCATAATATATTACTATATTGTTGTCATATATGTTTCGGGTTTTATCCCCTTTTGAAATTGAGAAATACATTTTCCATGAGCAAAAAAAACTGAGACGCTTATGGAATTCATATTTCCATTCATTGTATCTTAATTTCCTTAATAATGAAGACCTTTTCAATCTGTGAGGGAATATAACGAATTTTGAGTTAGTTTTACAGGAATTTGTTTCGCTGCACTCCATATCTTATCCGTCCATGACGCATATGAGGAATGCAAATTTGCTAGTTTACATGTATCTCCGATTGAATACATTTTTATAAAACAATTAGCAGTGAATATCTTTATTTCCAACAGTTGTCTGAAAGTGCTTAGTGCTCGAAAAATAGAATTACTTTTATAAAGTGCTTAGTAATCGCGAGTCTTTTCTGAAAACGCGGTGCCTTGAGTTCGAGGTTTGGGATCATTTTTATTGAGTGCTTAGTGCTTAGGGCTTGAAGCACTTTCTTCAGTGCTCAGAATAGCTCTGCTGTGTAGCGAGTCTACATTCCAGTCCCCGGCTTTCTCTTGCGACAAAAGAATGAACGTCACTGAACGTCAGGGTTTCGGAATCACAGAGGGTTGAAGTTCGAAAGGTGGTGCTAGTCAGATTTCCTTTTTAGTAGTTCGCTCCAATAAGTTATAAGTTTCCTAGACCTCCTTCATTCGTCAATCGTCATTCAGTGTCTAAGTTACGCTGATGATCCGTAATAATCATGAAACCTTTTTAAAAATTTAATGCTTGTGGCTTTTACTTGATGCAAATCCATATTAACTCAATGAAAAATTATATACGATTTACACTTATTTATTCAATATTGTGACGCGTTTCGTCGACACAGCGACTTCATCAGACTACATCATACTATTTGGTGGCACTTTTCAACAATAGTCGAAAGTACCAAATAGCCAGTAAGCTGGTTTCAGCTTTCATCAAAAATTTAATGCTTGTGGCTTTTACTTGATGTTGGTGGCACTTTTCAACAATAGTCGAAAGTACCAAATAGCCAGTAAGTTGGTTTCAGCTTTCATCAAAAATTTAATGCTTGTGGCTTTTACTTGATGATAGTATGATGTAGTCTGATGAAGTCGCTGTGTCGACGAAACGCGTCACAATATTGAATAAATAAGTGTAAATCGTATATAATTTTTCATTGAATCATGAAACCGGTAGGTATCTGCCCTGAGCGACAAAATTTCACCATAATAATACTTATAACTCCGAATGAACGTCCCTCACCAACATAAACAAAGCGTTAAAACGAGGTTGTTTTACATCCTGTCGAACGTGCAGGAAAGCAATGTTGGGATATTTGTATATATCTACTGAACATCGCGTAGTGATCTCAAGGATTACTAGTTTCGTAGTTTATTTTGCAATTAGATGAACAACCAGAGGGTATTAGGCGAATACTTCAAATACTAATAGCAAAACAAAAATGTATTTGTCTTGCTTTCTGCAATCAGATGATTGCAGTAGAATACGCATTGATTAATGTTACGAGTATAATGAATTCTTCTTGTTATCTGTGCTTAATAGCAACAACGGGGTTGATTATACATATAGTTTGAACGGTTTTACCTAAAATAGAGAAAATTGAGGATGGAAATAAAGGAATGTAGCCTTCTGAACTGGTTGTAACCGGTGGCGCTATATTCATGGCAACGTCGCAGTGTCACTGTGGCTGATAACTTCAAATGAGGCCTTAAGGTAATTTTATTGATATCTCATTTGAATGATACTAAAAATTAAAATGATATGCATCGAAAATTGGTTCAAGCCTTGTGGACAGGAGCTTTGGCTCTCTTTTTCAAACTTGTACAAATTATATCTCCAAAATTATTGGTCTCTGGGAATGATATAAATGGATTCTAACGATAGCACATCATGAAAGAAATTAAATCCAAACAGACCGATTCTCCCCAATAACAAACTTATCCGAGATATTCATTCCTCAAATTTACTCTGAAAATTATATTATATCAATTAAACCTTGGATAATATTGCAGTATGTTTTTACTGGAGATATTCTGAACACAATTTGATTATGTATCTTACCAAAGAATATATTTCCATCATCATATGGATTATCCACGGGCATTATATTATCACCTTAAATGTATAATATCATATAATCCTCATAATTCTACGATAGCTGAGGTTATTTCAATGGTCATTTTGCATTCAATCTTACTTTGTTTTCTAGAACAGGTATTTTATATCAAGAATAACGAACCAGAAATAATTCTGACATTAATCTCTCATAGGAAAATAAGATGACATGTAAGAACACAGATCATATAATAATTCATAGATAGAATAATTATGTACTGAGTTCTGTGAAAACATAGAAGTACAATAATTCATTATAGAAAATTCGAAAAATCATATTTCCGTACTTTTTCGGGTTGAAAATGATATCAATGGATATTTATGTTGAAACTGCATCTTAAACAAAAATTGAATTTGAAATTTGATATTCATCCCCCAAACCCACTCTGAAATTTTCAACTGCCTAGCTCAATCTGTTCGAGAGTTATTGTAGAAACAAAATTTAAAAATTAAAAAAATGTTTTTTTGACTTACGGTAACCCGATCAATAGAAAACTTCGCATGTCTATAAAGGTCATTATTCTACAATTTGGTGCTAAATTTCAGATAGATCGAGTGAACGGTTTCGAAAATATTCATGAAAAATGTTTTGACTAAAAACGTCTATAACTCCGAAACCGCTTGATGAATTTCGCCCGTTAACGAACTCTTCCGAGATATTTATGACCAAAATCTATCCTGTAAATTTCAATTCTCTAACTCCTTTCGTTCGGATGGCCAGACGGCCAGACAGAATCGATTTCGACCACGGATTCTTGATCAGTGAGTCGAACCAAATTTGTTGTTATTTACTCCATACCTCAAAATATATTTATATTACCAATTAAAATTTACTTATTACTTGACGAATGCCGACGATTTTCGTTTCTTCAAAAATTGTATATTTCGGAAACTCATCATATTTCAGCTTTATCGACTTCGTATGAGGCTTGAACAGACAATGCAACATGCACGCAAAAGTTCCTGACAATCAAGTTCATTCTAAATGGTACGTCATATAGACGCAACAGCATAGGTTTTTCAGAGCAGATCGATTGACATTGCTGAGCATGTAAATTGGAAGAACAGATTGAACTCTCTTTCCTCACTTCGTCACTGAATTAAATCTCTGACCAAATTCCATTCGGTTTGTCGGAAGGGTCGATGGAATCCTTTCTCCCTTTGAGAATTTTTTTCTCATTTGAGTATCTCTCAGTTCTTCATTAGAATCAAGTTTCAATTCCTAGTTTTGACCCTCAGTGAAAAAATGTCATTCATTCCGACCTCTGAACACACCCGAATGGAAATAGAACGAATTTTCTCTATTTCAGTATCGTAATGAGTTCATTCCAGCACTGAAAACAGTGCTGGAATGAACTCATTCCCGCATTGTTTCTAGTTATATTTTTCGTTTTATGGTAGTCAGCACTGACATTCGATCCTATCAAATTTCAACACACGTCAATTGACAATACAATATAATCTGGATATAGTGAAATATGTTGAGGAAAAGCTTTATTTTCATTAAAAAATATGGTACTAGAGATTTCCTTCTTGCTAATTTTGAATCATTCATGCTATTAGGAAACTGTTTTAAATCTGATCTCCATGCCCAACGTACGTTTCAAATTCATATTCCGTAATCTCTCAACTTTCGCAACAGTCACACCAACTACCAAGATACAATACAAAAGTCACTAGGATGTATAATCCGAATTTTTCATTAAATTTCAACAGTATTTTACAAAATTTGCCTGAAATAGAGAAAATATCGTCTAATACTCGTTGCAGAAAGCAATTCCAACACTCATGCGTTCGAAAACTCGCTCCTTCGTCGCTCGTTTTCGAATTTCGCATTCGTGTTTTAATAGGAGCCCATTCTGCAACTTGGTTTAGAATATACTATTATATTAAGAACTTTCCGTATCTCTAAGATGTTTTCCTCTTATACAGGATGTCTCTTAAATATATGGCTAAAATTAAACGGGTGATTCCTCGTTTATTTTCATGAATTAATGATAACATACAGGCTGACTGGTGATCCACAGTCCAAGCGTTAATTGAAGTCAGGAGACCTCTATACTGATTCAAAGGACCATCAAACGTTCTGTTGACGTTTCGTTTTGGAGATGCAGGATGTTCTCCAAAAAATGCGAACATTTTGGAGCGCTATAACTTTTAAACCGCTATAGTTAGGTTGTTAGAAGATTGAAATTTGATTGAAAGGGTAGGTTTGGAGCGTAAATATCACGGACGAGTTCGGTAACGGGCGAATCCAAGTGGTTTCGGAGTTATGGCAGTTTTTAGTAAAAACATTTTTTATGAATATTTCCGGAACCGATCACTCGATCCATCTGAAATTTAGCATCAAATTGTAGAAACATGACCTTTATATGCATGCGAAGTTTTGTATTGATCAGATTGCCGTAAAGTGGCAAAAAAAAATAAAAAATTTTTAAAATTTTGTTACAATACAATAACACTCGAACAGAATCAGCTAGGCAGTTGAAATTTTTGGAGTAGGTTTGGGAGATAAATATCTCGGTTGGGTTCGTAATTGGACAAAATCGGCTTGATGGTTTCGGAGCAACAAAAACTAAATTTTTTCACGTTACAAATCGTTACAAAGCTGATACTTTCGGAGATATTTGATGATTTTTCAAAATTTCAATAGTAAATGGTACTCCTTTGTTTTCACAGAATGCTACAATTAGTCTATCCATGAATTACTAAATGATCTGTGTTCAACAAGTGTTTGAACAAGAGCGCCAAAGCTCCTGTCCACAGGGCTTTCCCACTTTTTTTTTCCAATTCTATCGAAATAATAACTTTGAGAAAAGGGTTATGGACAGAATTAAGTCGATATTTCCATGAAATTACGTGAGTATTTTCGTATAATATCAGATATTGAAAAAATTACGTGTTTTTGGTAAAATGTCAATTCATAGTTCCACATGGCATAGGATTAATTCTCGGAATACATTATTGGAATAAAACACTGCTACACAGGCGTTTTTTATCTCATGGAACAATTGTGTCCCTACGCCACCACAAACAAAGCACTGTATATTTTCGATCCAACAGTGCATAATAGGTATTTGAGTCGAAACTAATCGTTTGAGGCCTTTCTCGATCAAAAATGAGAACAGTTTTTGGCGCTCTTGTTCCTCGAGTGCTTATCAATTTGTCCAATTGTCTCTTATTTTCGAATTTTTGATGAAAATGGTCTTGAACGATTTGGTTTGCCTCACTGATCAAGAATCCGTGGTCAAAATCGATTCTTCCAGCCTTTCCGGCCCTCCGTTAACACGATAACTCTCGAACGGGGTGAGCTAGGCAGTTGAAAATTTCATAGTAGGTTTAGGAGATAAATATCTCGGCTAAGTTCGTTACTGGGCAGAATCGGCATGATATTTCCGGAAAAACGAAAAAAATTTTTTTTTTACATTACGAATTTCAAATTCAATTTTTTTAAGATGCAGTTTCATCATAAAAATCCATCGATAACATTTTCAACTCCAACAAGCTGATTCGTAGATATTTTTTTTCAAAATTTCAAAAAAATCGTACTTTATGGTTTTCACAGATACCTACTGTACTCATAGAAATATGTATCTACTACGTTAGTATAGAGTTCATTGGCTGTACTTAATTATTCTGTCTATGAATTATTATATGATCTGTGTTCATTCATGTCATTTTATTTTGCTTCAAGTGACATTTCGAAGATATTTCTGGTTCGTTATTCTTGATATAGATGCATAGAATACATGCTACATAGAATACATGCTACATAGAATACATGCTGCATAGAATACATGCTGCATAGAATACATGCTACATGCATAGAATACATGTTATTCTATGCATCTTGTTCTTGATATAAAATATCCCTCCTGTTAGAGCACAAAGCATGATTGAATGCCAAATGACCAATGAAATAACCTCAGCTATCGTGAATTAAGTGGATGATATGATATAATACTTTTAAGATGATAATATAATGCCCGTGGATAATCCATAGGATGATGGATAAATAATCTTTGGTAGGTTCGTTGGGTTTAGAATATTTCCAGTATGAACAAAACTGGAATATTGGCTAAGTTTCAATTGATGTAATGTAATTTTGATAGTAGATTTGAGGAATGAATATCTCGGATAATTTCGTTATTGGGTAAAATTGGTCTGTTGGTTTTGAAATGATGATTTTTGACACTCTAGTTGAATTTAAATTCTTTTATGATGTTTGAATTTAATTCATTCTGATGAGGAAGTTCTATCATAAGAAACCATTGATATCATTCCTCACTCTGAAAACCAATACTTTCGCAGATATGATTTGTCAAAGTTTGAACAAGAGCGCTAGCTTCTGTCCACAGGGCTTGAAGCAATTTTTTTTTGGACGTTTGTGTTGACAGTCGGATCTATATTCTTGGAAATATTGGGATTATTATTTTTTCCTGGAGCTAAGCAGCTTTGAGCGAGTTCAATACCTGGATGGGTGACCGCTTTAGCTCTAAATTTGAACAGCGCACCAATGCTCCTGGAAACAGTGCTTTTCCAACTTGTTTCATTATATTTATTTATTGGCTTCATAAAATTATGATAAATATAGACCATTTTCCAGAATATTTTAACTACACAATAAGCCTTATTGAAGACATTATTAATATCTTGAACCAAGTCAACACGAATGTCACGATATTTCAACATGATGGAGCATCGTCGTATTTTTCTCGTGTTGCAAAAAAAATCTGAGAAATATATTCCCGGATAGATGGATCGGAAGAAGTGATCCAAGAGCATGGTTTCCACGTTCTCCAGATCTCACACCTTTAGATTTTTATGAGAACTGGAATGCAGGCAGATTCAGATCCCACCTTGGTCATACATTGAATTCTTACTTTCTTGAAAATTGCTTGGTGATTGGTTTAGTCGAGAGTGATTAAAGAATGAATGTGGAGACTCACTTATGCTGAGGTAATATTGGGTGCTGACTTCATAAGGATCCCATGAGATGCTCTTGTACCTAGTTTTCTCCTTGACGGTACCATAGTCGGGCACGTCCTTATTCACAGTTCCACATCCGTTGGGGTCACCGCACTTCGCGAAATTGCTGAAGAAGTTGAGTAGAGCCTCTGACACTCCCATGTCTTGTCTGGTGAAGTTTTGGGGGAAGAATGGATGACCTCCAACCAATGGCATGCCAAGTATGTAGATCAAGTCTTCACCACGCACGCTGCCAAGTCTCTGCAAATGATAATTCAATATAATATACAAATCAACAAGTCCATACCGTTCTGCCATAGATGCATATAATACATGGTGCGGGCACTCTTTGACATATTTTCGGCCGAAATACGGTCCAAATAATGTCAAAATATAAGAATTATTATTTTTTATATTTTATTTCAAGTATTGTTATTATTTAGTTTGATTTTTTCTCAATTATAAGTGTTCCTTTTTGGATTGTCCTTGGTTTGTGTCGATAAGAATGGCAACTTGCTTGAAGTAGGGTATTGAAAAGTGTAACATTTGTTTGTGCAAAACATTTTTTTACTGACTATGTATCGAAGAAAAGATTTGAAAGTAGAGCACTCTACCCTCTATTTGGTTAGTGCATCAATTTAATGAACAATTTTTGTTATTTCATCAATATATAGTCTGGCTAGAAAGTATCCGGAATCTATTATTTTTCATAATTTAATAATATAATTTAATACATTTCTTTTTTTGTAATATTCTAAGACAAGAGTAATATATAAAATATGTTGTGCAGATAGTCGGCTATGGCCAAAGTTGCATGGCAACACAATTTGTCAAAGATTGTCGATTGATCACAGCTATACAATTCATGAAATAATGTCGCAACGAGTTAAAAAAAAATGGGTTCAAGCCCTGTGGACAGGAGCTTTCTGGCGCTCTAGTTCAAACAGACAAATTATATCTGGTATTGGTTTCTCAGAGTTGGGAATTATATCAATGTATTCATATGATATCACTGCATCATAAAGAAAATTCAATTCAAATAATAGTTTATTAGATAAGTAATAATAAATTACCTTGTAATCGATCAAAAATTTCCTGATCTACGTTCACCAAACTACAGAATTATGCTTTCAATATTTACGTAATATTTTCAAACATTTTCGGGTGAGGTCCCCGTTGCATCGCTAAAATACGAGTATTTCAACCCCAATATTTTTGAAGTTACAATATTCCCTTCTGTCAAGTTGACATTATGAGAATTCATACATAGAATAATAATTATATCAATCTGTGAAATACGATTTACATTGAAATTTAAAAAAATCATATCTCCGAAAGTATTAGCTTGTTAGAGTTGAAAATGATATGAATGGATTCTTATGATAAAACTGCTTATTAAAAAAAATTTGATTTGGAATTTATTTCGTAAAAAAAAATTTTTTTTTGTTACTCCGAAACCATCTGTCCGATTTTGCCCAATAACGAAGTTAGCCGAGATATTCATCCCCCAAACCTACTCTGAAAATTTCAACTCTCTAGCTCATTCCGTTCGAGAGTTATCGTGCTTACGGCCGGCCGGCCAGCCGGCCGGACCGGCTGGGCAGAATGAATTCCGACCACGGATTCTTGATCAGTGAGTCGAACCAAATCGTTTAAGACCATTTTCATCGAAATATTCCAAAATTACAGACATTTGGGCAAATTGATAAGCACTCAGTTCCGAGGAACTAGAGCGCCAAAAAAGGAGAATATTTGTATAGAATAAAATATTCTAAAACAAGTTGCAGAATGGGCTACTATTGAAACACGAATGCGAAATTCGAAAACGAGCGACGAAGGAGCGAGTTTTCGAACGCATGAGTGTTGGAATTGCCTTCTGCAACGAGTATTAGTCGATATTTTCTCTATTTCAGGCAAGTTTTGTAAAATACTGTTGAAATTTAATGAAAAATTCGGATTATACATCCTAGTGACTTTTGTATTGTATCTTGGTAGTTGGTGTGACTGTTACGAAAGTTGACAGGGTACGGAATTTGAATTTGAAACGTACGTAGGGCATGGAGATCAGATTTAAAACAGTTTCCTAATAGCACGAATGATTCAAAATTAGCAAGAAGGAAATCTCTAGTACCATATTTTTTAATGAAAATAAAGCTTTTCCTAAACAATTATTTCACTATATCCAGATTATATTGTATTGTCAATTGACGTGTGTTGAAATTTGATAGGATCGAATGTAAGTGCTGACTACCAGAAAACGAAAAATATAACTAGAAACCATTCGGGAATGAGTTCATTCCAGCACGGTTTTCAGTGCTGGAATGGACTCATTACGATACTGAAATAGAGAAAAGGTTTTCGAAACGTTAAAAAATGAGTTCAATTGATTGAACTCGGAAAAAGTGCAGTATAAGAAAATAAAGGGGATAAAAAATGGCATAGATACGAGGCATAGACCAGTTTCAGGAAGAGCGGTTAATATTAAAGGAAACAATTTAAACGTTCGTATAATTTTCAAATTCAATGTTGAGTTTGAAATTTTAAAGTAGACTGAGGAACACTACAAAAGTAACTACACCCCTGCCCACTACATTTTATGTCGTCTGGCATATGTTTCGGAAACATATGTCAGTCGAGAAAAACTGTAGTGGACAAGAGTGTAGTTACTTTTGTAGTGTTCATAATAACACAATTCACAATATAGAAAATGATTTTCTCTCAACTGAACAGTCCATAAATGGATATTTCAAACTTCTGCCATATTCCGCTCAGTGCAACCCCATTCTGGCCTCTTCGTTGGCGGTCTGAACTTTTCCCCAAGTAGGCTACATCTGAGAAATATGAAAAAATTCAAAACTTTTCTCAGAAATATCTTTCACTTGAATGATGTGAATTATAATATTGGAATGGGAACTTTGTGCCTCCACTCTCTGGAGGATTGAATTTGCAAAAAAAAACATTCAAACTTTTATGTATGCAAGGTATAAGGAAATGAATACCATGACATTGTTGCGTGTCCAACTTGCTTTATTGAATTATGGCATCCAGTATCCAGTATTTCCGGTATTCTAAATACACTGATCAACAATTTCTAGGGATCACTTATGAACTTCTCTTCATTTGTATTTTTTTCAAGTTATCTCGTGAATATCTGTACATTATATGTTCTCTAAGGAAAAATTAAGATGTTTTGAGTTGATTATATCAAATTTTTCCTCACTTCATCGGCTCTTGTTCACAAAATCGATTATTATCTGTAGGCTGTTACATGTGGAGTGAAAAGCAATGTGGTATTTGTTATTAAATCTGTTTTTTTCTCTCGTTCAAACACATAAGGTGACAATAATTGAAGAAATGAGAACAATATCAGCTTATCAGTCATGCCGAGAAGACGTTTGGCTCCTATGCAACTGGATCAAATCATACGGTGGATACAGGAAGGTTTGTCCCAGCGAGAAGTGTCCCGGCGGTTGAATGTTTCGCAAAGTGTCGTGAGTCGGGCTTGGAATAGGTTCATCCAAAACGACTCAGTAGCTTATGTTCATGGGGGAGGTCGGCAGCGCAGTACAACAGCTGCCCAAGATCGTCTTTTGGTCCTCAATGCTAGGAGAAATCCCACTTACCCGGCGTCGCGGCTCAATAGATCACTGAGAGTTGCAACAGGAGTTCTAATTTCGAACCAGACTGTAAGACGACGACTACATGTTCGTGGTTTGAGAGCACGTAGGAGGGTACAACATCCCCGTTTGAATAGGGAACACCGGGTTCATCGACGGCAATGGGCTGAGGAGCACCGCAATTGGACAGTTGAAGATTGGAGCCGATGTTTATTTACGGATGAGTCTAGATTTCGTTTGGTCAACTCCGATGGACGTATTCTTGCTTGGAGGGAAAGAGGTCGAAGGTATGCAGAACAGTTTATGGTACCCACAACAGCTTTTGGCGGAGGTTCTATATGTGTATGGGGAGGCATTTGTTTGAACCAACGCACAGAGTTGGTTGTTCTGCAGAACACCATAATGACCAGCCAGAGATATCACGATATGATTATTGAACCCATAATTGTTCCGTTTGCGGCTGCCTTGGGCGAGAATTTCATTTTAATTGACGATAATGCCCGTCCACACCGTAGTCGTCTGGTTAATGAAGCGCTAGAAACTCATGCTATTGATAGGATGGACTGGCCAGCTCGCTCTCCAGACATGAATTGCATCGAACATGTCTGGTCTGAGATGTCTAGACAATTGTCAACCTTAGAACAACCGATCAATAACCTGGAGGACCTTTCTAACGCTTTACGGGATATTTGGACGAATTTGCCCCAAAATTTTATAAATCGTTTGATTGAAAGTATGCCTCGTAGGGTAGAATGCTTGAGACGAGCTCGTGGGGGGCCAACTAGGTACTAGCTTAACCGAAACTTCAGCCTTCTTGTGGTGTCATCATAAAATTTTTATATTACTCAAACACAGAATTTTGAGTGTTCCTAATAAAGTCTTTTTTTCTCTCCAACTTTCCATTTTTTCATTCTTTTCTCAAGTGAACCATATTATCAACTGAAAATACTCTGATATCTGACTAAATTTATAATCTTGGAGCGAATAATTCAGAAATAAATTTAGAAAAAGTAAGTGATCCCTATCAATTGTTGAGCAGTGTATTCGAATATTTTAAAATAAAGCAGGGACTATGGAAGAAGAATGGATGAACATGTTTCATTGTAATTTTCCCATGAATAATGTGCGATATTGAATGAACTTAAAGTCAAATTGTTCAAAATATAAAGAGCAGGGGTACATTGAGATGCTAACTCAATACAACAAGGAGAGAGGAAGGCCAAGAGACTCAACATTCTAGCATTTTTGCGCGTATGTTCTGGGGAACATCGCGTTATCATTTTGCCCAAATGTCTGTAACTTTCGAATTTTTTGAAGAAAATGGTCTCAAACGATTTAGTTCGACTTCCCAATGAAGAATTCGAGGTCAAATTTGATTCTGTCCGGCCGTTGCCACGATAACTTGAGAACGAAAAGAGCTAGCGACTCGAAATTTTCAGGGTAGGTGGCGCATCCCAATACGACGGACAAGTTTGTTAATGGGCATAATCGGCCCAGTGGTTTCCGAGTAATAATTTTGTTTTCAACCAATATAAATCCGATCGAATTGAAACTTGGTGAGTAGTTATAGAATATGAACCTAACCACGTTTGTGAAATTTTGTGCGAATCGTATGGCTAGAAAATTATTGAAAAATTTTTTGTTGTCACGATAACTTGAGAACGGAAAGAGATAGCGGCTTGAAGTTTTCAGGTTAGGATGTGCATTAAAACGCGACATTTCAGTTTGTTTATGAGCATAATCGGCCGAACGGTTTTAGAGTTATAGCCATCTGAAATTTGGTTGTTTTTTGTTCCTCATTAACTCGAGAAATACTAAACCGATTGAATTCAAACATAATTGTTAGTTGTAGAATGCCAACGCAAAAATACTTGCAAAATTTCGTGAGGATAGTATTTGTAGAAAATTTTTAAAAAATCATTGAAAATTGAAAAAAAATTCTATATATCAGTAACTATTCGTTTGAAATTGCTGAAATTTTCCAAGAGCCTTTATAACCTAATTCAACTGCCAAGTTTCAAGTTTTAACACGATCAGTTAAATATTGTTGGAGATTCGAGCAGCCTTGTGTGAGTTCAGTAGATGGGTGACCGTTGCCTCGATAACTTTCGAACGAAAGGAGATAGGGACTTGCAATTTTCAGGGTAGGTTGCGTAGCCGATTGGGAGAGTTGAGTTCGTATTTGGGCATAATCGGTCTAACGGTTTCCGAGTTATACCCACCTGGAATATTATTTCCTTGATATATATATATACATATAAAATGGAAAAGTATAACGGGTAATTCCATTTTAACAAACTTATCCGCGTTATCCTATTTTATTATATACATATATATATCCGGGTTCATAGAGTTAACCGCCTTCCGGTTCCATCGGCCTCTGTCCAACCAGTCTCCTGGTGCTAAATTTCTTTCTGACATATTTATTTTTTGATAACTCAAAAAATAAATATTCGATCGAATTGAAACTTGGTAACTTGTAGTAGAAAATCAACATAAAGACGTGTTCAAAATTTTGTAAGAACCGTACCCCTTTAAAATTAAAAAAAAATGACGAAAAAAAAATTTTTAAGAACCGTACCCCTAGAAAATTTCAAAAAAATCACGAAAAAAAAAATTGGTTCAAGCAATGACGTGAAGTCAGAAGCTTTTGAGCGTATGTTCTATTGTCTATTCTTCTGTATTGGACACCCTTAATCGAATTTACCATGGTAAAATATGTTGTCCATTCTCCTGTATTGGACACTTAATTCGAATTTACCATGGTAAATTCGATTAAGGGTGCCTAATACAGAAATGGATAATAGAACATACGCGCAAAAGCTTCTGACTTCACGTCAGTGCTTGAACCAATTTTTGAATAAATCACTTCCACTACCACAGCGGCCAGACAGCAGAAGGGGGAAGTAATCCAAAAATGTCGTTGATGAAGTCGGATTGGTCATACACGGAAGGACACCAGGAACGATCGATCCTTCTTCTCGAAACGCACTTTCCAGGTACTAAACCTGTTACGAACATTGAAACAGCAATAAATCACACCAAGAACTCCCGCAAGGAGGATTGGGATATTGCTAAAATGAGGTTCACAAGTTAAAAGCTAAAATGAGCAATAAACACCTTTCAGCCCTATAAGTCACCAGAACTAGATAGGATCTATCCAGCACTCCTGCAGAAAGGTGTGGGAGAGATTTTTCCCATCTACTGAAAAATGAGAGATAAGCAGTCTAGCCTTGGGTCAAGTACCCAGTAAATGGAGAGGGACAAGAGCAACCTTCATACCAAAGATAGGGAAGAAAGACGGGACTGATCCTCGATCTTTTAGACCCAATTGTTTGACATCGTTTCTACTTAAAATGATGGAGAAGGTAGTGGATAACTTCATAAGAACGGAGAATCTGGAGAGCATTCTACTTCACAAAAGTCAGCATTCTTACAGTGTGCGCTAATCTACAGAGACTGCTCTGTATCATCCAGAGAACTCTGGAAAACAAAGAGATCACAATGGACGCATTCCTGGATATATCTGGGGATTCAACACATGTGTCTGTTGAAGAAGCACTTAAAAGGCGAGGAGTGAATACAATCATTATAAAATGGATGAGACAGGTGGGCAGTGAGATCACTTCTATCAAAGCCACTAGCGGAATACCTCAAGGGGGAGTAACATCTCCCTTTAGAGCCTAGTAGTGGATGAGCTCCTCCACATGCTAACGGAGCTGGGCTGCGGGTGTATAGGCTATGCTGATGGCATAGTCCTAATAGAAATAGGTAAATTTGAGGGCACTTTGCGTTGTCCTTACTCGGAAAAGGAAATAATCATCTTGAAATTACTACTTGTAAAGCAATAAAGGCTTTAATGGCGTGCAGAAATCTAGCCGGTAAGACTTGGGGCTACAACCCCAAGATACTGCGATGGAAGTACGTCAAGATGGTGAGACCCATTATCACGCATGGGACAGTAGTCTGGTATACAAAAGAACCAGATGTTACTGAGGAGATTTTTATCTTAATGTTTGTTCATAATTTCCTGAACTAGTTGATGACTATACCTGTTTGTTTCGGCAATTTGGAAAATCATTTTTCTTTCTTTCTTGAAGTTTACATTCTTCAGCAGAAATGTAAACTTCAAGAAAGAAAGATTATTGATTTTGAAAATTGCTGAAAGAGACGGTTATATTTATCAACTAGTTCAGAAAATTTTCGACAAACATAAAGATAAAGATCTTTTCGTCGACCTCTATGAAAAGTGACATTTTACGTACTAATTTGCGGCCATAAAATCGACGATTATTGAAAGCAAGTACTTTGCGTCTGCAAAATAACTTTTTCGTCCGCTGGGGTCACTATGAATACGGCATGATACGGTTCAATAGAAACATAAGTGTCAGTAAGAATAACTGTCAGTGCTGTGGTCACTATGGATACGGTTCAATACAAACATAATTGTATGTGTGATTTGTGAAATTATTTAAGAGGTCCGAAATTCATAAAAATATGTAGAGGGCGAGGAAAAAATGTAATATGCACCTCGGCGAAAAACTGTCTATAGTCTCGCCTGCTTGCTCTCACCAAATTGCAGACTCGACTATAATAGACAGTTTTTCGTCCTTGGTACATAAATAACTATTTCAGTTACATAACATTAACGAAGGAAACAAAAAAAAATTCTTGATAGGTAACGAATCTCTGATGGCCATAAATTTCAGAAGTGTTCTGTGTTTCAGATTTTTTGGACTGCCTCAGTGCAGCTTTGACAAATTCAACTTAACTGGGACCATGTCAACCTTCGCATAGCTGACACTTTACGATTAAGTTAACGCCATGCGAGAAGACAACCAACTCAGCCTTCAGGTCCTGCTGAAATTCGAATCGTCAAAAAATTTGCCATAATCCCACGATATCAATAATAGATAGGAGATTACTACAGAGCGCAAACAGTATCTTTCTATGGATCCAGAACTACTATGAAAACCAAGAAGTCTGGAACACCTGTCCTCCTCTGTGATGAGTTGTGAACTCTATGCATAAGTATTCATAGATTTACGAACCGAATTAACGAGTCCCTATAGACCACATTAGTTAGATTAGGCGGGAAATTTGAATTACGATCCATCCGTGGATGCGAGCTCTGAATTACCCATGCATTTCTTATGGACCTAAAATTTACGAGAATTTCTCGCCTGTTTTTAGATACTTTGGCTAATTTCTTAAGGTTTATTTCGGCTGAAATAGATTCAGTGAACCTTTCTCAACAATCTAGAATCAAGTTTTCATAACAAAATTGTATATTTCCAAAATAATTAATAAATATAAAAGTGTTCAGCAAATTCGATTGATGTATGTCTTAGCTCACTCGAAATCCGTCAAAAATAATAACATTACCCTAAATCGGCCTAGTAATGACGCACAACAGAAGTCATCTACGAGATACGGATATCTTTCGAACCAAACTGGTTTGAATTTTGATTTAAGGATAAATAGAAGTAGATTTTAATGTGGAAAGAACATGAAAACATGCACTAATGATGAAGGTATCCAATACTTGATGTCTCTGCACTAACAATATCTTTTAAAAAGGGTGGTTTCATCTTGAAGTTGAAATTCCATGTTAAAAAATTTGAATATGGATCTCCCGCCAAGAGAATGATTCTAACCTAACTAATGTGGTCTATTGGAAGAACACTCCGATCTTGACGACTTTACAGGAATTTCATGTCCCTTTTATTTTCAGTTTATCTCAGATGATAATCTATTAAGTACATCCAGTTGGTTTTCATTATGCAGAAAATTGAGAAGAAAAGCGTCAGTAACAGAGACAGCACGCTATTATCTTGAGTAATGTTAGTGTTATATCATCAACGGCCCGAATTTTATCTCCTCCATTCAAAACAGAGGCAAAATTTCATCCAATATATTTGCAGGCTACGTCCCAGGAATAAAAGGGAAAAATAATTTATGTCTACACAGGAGAAACATTTTCCAACTGGAAAGAAAGAACGGGGGGCGAAAGCTCGAAGCTGTTTAGTTGGGTCAATATTGAAAATCTGAAGTCTAATGTGGAGCAAGCACGGAGGTAGGCGTCTTCCGAAGGCAGAAATGCTCAGCTGAGAACTGTGCTGAAGAAATTTTTCTCTTCAGACACGCCTTGGGGAAATCTAAAACTGCCGAGTCTGATATTCATTCGAAAATCCGCGATGACTCATCTTTCAGGCTCAATTTGGCCCCTTAGGTGCGCCACCCGAGAATTGCGGTGGAAAATATAAATACGTGGGAAAATTCAATTTCTCAGTTGATCTGAAAATAAATGTTCATTATTTTGTCTCGAACGATAAATCGCGATGTATACTGAATAAAAACTTGGTCAAAATTAATGTGTATTCGTTCATAACGTTCTTGTCTGCGATTTGATTTTTTTTCGCTTTCTCATTTTAGTTCCACCGATATTTCGAAATATTTAATTTTTGTACAACTGTCAAAAAAACTTACCATTTTTGCATCTCTATTGATGCGTAAATGTTTACTTTTTTTCACCGTGAAAAATTGGTTCAAGCACAGACGTGAAGTCAGGAGCTTTTGCGCGTATGTTCTATTGTCCATTCTCCTGCATTGGACACTCTTAATCGAATTTACCATGGTGAATTCTATATTGTCCGTTCTCCTGTATTAGTCACTCTCAATTGAATTATCCATGGTAAGGTGCTCTAATCTCCAACAATATATATCTGATCGTGTTCAAACTTGGAACTTTGTAGTGTTGGGTTCTAAAGGCTCTCGCAAAATTTCAGCGATGTCGGACGAACAGTTACTGATATATAGTATTTTTTTAAATTTTGTAGAGATACGATCCTCACCAAACTTTGCAGGAATTTTTTCGTTGGCATTCTACAACTAATAACCATGTTTGAATTAAATCGGTTTTGTATTTTTCGAGTTATTGAAGAAATAACAACCAAATTTCAGATGGGCATTACTCCAAAACTGTTCGGCCGATTTTGACCATGAACAAATTCAAATATCGCTTTCAGATGCACAACCTAACCTGAAAATTTCAAGTCGCTATCTCTTTTTGTTCTCAGGTTATCGTGACATAAAAAATATTTTTTAATAATTGTTTTAAAAGTTTGAATTGATACGATTCTTACAAAATTTCACCAAAGTGTTTAGGTTTATATTCTACGACTATTCACCAAGTTTCAATTCGATCAATTCGATTGTTGAAAACAACATTATTACTCGAAAACCATTGTGCTGATTATGCCCATTAATCAACTTGTCCGTCATATTGGGATGCGCCACCTACCCTGGAAATTTCAAGTTGCTAGCTCTTTCCGTTCTCAAGTTAACGTGGCAACGGCCGGGTGGCTGGCCGGACAGAATTGAATTTGACCTCGAATTCTTGATCGGGGAGTCGAACCCAATCGTTTGAGACCATTTTCGGCAAAAATTTCGAAAATTACAGACATTTGCGCAAAATGATAACGCGATGTTCCCCAGAACAAAAGCAGAGAATAATTCTCAAAATAAACATGAAACATTAATTTTTTTAAAGAATTATTTTTTACAGAGTCAATTATTAACTGATTATTCATCATAAAACAATTTCACTTATTGGAATAATAATAATTGATAGTAGCTTGGTTATTTGAATTCTTCACATAAATTTTGAGATTATATGAAAAAAGTGTGAATAAAAAAGTTTTATATCCTACAATTTTGATTATCAACTTTTTTCCATAGGACTTGTAGTTTTGCCGGAAATCGAGATAAATCATTCTATTTTCAAACGTACAATAGGTAATAACGTCATTTTTCGATTGATTATCGAAAAGTTCTATTTCATCGCCAAGGAGGAGAATTGTGTGAAAAGGTAGAAATTAGTGTCCGACCGAAACTGGTTTTTCAGCCGAAACCGAAACCGAAACCGAACTTTCGGCCAGGCTCTCAGTTTCGGCCGAAACCGAAACCGAAACCGAAACTTTATATTTCTTACTGGAATCTACTGTATTTTTTTCAATTTTATTTGCATATACATACAAACAGTTAAGCAGTGTTAAATAAAATAAAAATACAACTTTTTTGATATCTTTAGTTATTATTTTGGTATTACCAAGTTATAAAAATAATCAGTCGAAGTATACAGGGTAATTCCAAATCAGACATCAACCTTGGAGGAGGTGTTAGTGTGGATAATTTGCTGTGGTTTGAGCCATTTTTATTGATGACCAAAAATCAACAGTTTCCGAGATATTTGAGTTCTGGTTCTGATGAAAAAGAATTAGTATGATTTGAAAGGGGATGTAAGAAGCAAATAGAGAAAAATAACGAATTCAATATTATTTTGTTGCAAATAAGCTCGAAATTCCATTAGAAAATGTATTCATAAATTATGTTCCACCATTCCATATAGGCAAGCATTGCCGTCTTTCTGATATCTTCAGTTGTTATTTTCCGCCTGAAATTTACTCAGGCTGTATTTTGATGCACATTCACTATTTTATATGCCGGACATTCAAAAGGTTGCTTGTAAAAAATCTGCTGAAATGAAACTAGTTATGCAATCTAACGAAATCTTTTATAGAATGAAAAAGTAATTTGGCAAGTTTTTACAATAGTTTTGGCATACAAAATTGTGAAATTCGAAAGTTGCAGACAAATTGACATTAGAAATTGATATTTCATTTATTCATATACCACACTTCAAATCATACTAATTCTTTTTCAACCTTTTATACGGCATAGTTTAGATTTTTTCGTATATATCATATCCTTTTCTGATGAAAATAAACCCAAATTATCATCAAATTTGGTCAACGTAGAAAGAATTGATGAAATATGAACTAAGTTCAGAAATCTTTTAAAAATCACCCGAACTCCAAAAACTGTTGATTTTCGGTTATAATTAAATATGTATTAAACAACAGCTAATGAGACATACTAACTACTGCTCCAAGTTTCACGTCATATTTGGAATCACCCTATGTAATCTAATTAATAATCATTAAAGTGAATTCTCATGAATTCTCAGTCTTAACAAAGATAGATTACAATAACTTGTACGACAATTATGTCCACCTACTTTTAACTCCTGGCCAAACGACCAGGATAATTCACGAACAGTCAAGTTTCGGCCCGGCCGAAAGTTTCGGCCATTTTGGGCCGAAACCGAAACTAAGGCCGAAACTAGATTTCTTGGCCGAAACTGGCCGAAACCGAAACCGAAACCGAACTTTCGGTCGGTCACTATTAGAAATACGATTTACATTGAAATTTTGAAAAATCATATCTCCGAAAGTATTAGCTTGTTAGAGTTAAAAATAATATGAATGGATTCTTATGGTAAAACTGCTTATTGAAAAAAATTTAATTTGGAATTTGTTTTGTAAAAAAAAAAATTTTTTTTTTGTTACTCCGAAACCATCTGTCCGATTTTGCCCAGTAACGAACTTAGCCGAGATATTTATCTCACAAACCTACTCTGAAAATTTCAACTGTCTAGCTCATTCCGTTCGAGAGTTATCGTGCCTACGGCTGACCGGCCGGCCGGACGGCCGGACAGAATGAATTTCGACCACGGATTCTTGATCAGTGAGTCGAACCAGTTCGTTTAAGACCATTTTCATCGAAATATTCGAAAACTACAGACATTTGGGCAAATTGATAAGCACTCAGTTCCGAGGAACTAGAGCGCCAATAACTCTTAATTTTTTTGCAAGATAGCCTTCATTGGATTTTTTCAAAAATGCGCGCAACTTCACATATTTACCAATATCTATTTCATGTTTGATCGCTAGTTGCGACTTTATCATTGAATATCGGGCCCACAAAGTAGAGGATTTCCATTTTTTCAACTCCAACAAGCTAATACTTTCGGAGATATGATTCTTCTAAATTTCAATAATGAATCGTACTTCTATGTTTTCACAGAATGCTATAATTATTCTATCTAAGCTTTATTATATGATCTGTGTTCATACTCGTACATTTCATCTTGTTCTGTAAGAGAGACTCAAATTCAGTTCAGCTATTTTAATTTGATTTCTTCCATGGTGCAGTTCTCATTCTCAGATTATTCATTTAATATTGATAAATAAACTATTATTTGAATTGATTTTCCTTTATGATGCAGTTCTATCATAAGAATACATTGATATAATTCCCAACTCTGAGAAACCAATACTTTTTTTGTCTCTAGTTATTATGTTGAAACATTCTAGAAGCACATTCTCTTGGTAAACTGTCACATTTTCCTAATTGCACCAATTCACAAAGTGATCATAAGGTGCAGAATATTTTTCAATAGACTTCGACGGTCCAAGGGAAGAGACTGCTTCATTCGCCAAAACCTCAATTTCTGAAGTCATTTTCACTTTCAACCACTTCTCACCAGCTTGCAAATGATAACTATCAATTATTTTGCTTCAGAATGAATTTTGCGTGGAAACCATAATTAGGCAAATGTTCCATAATTCACTCAATTATGACGATCGTAAATGGATAGAATTGAGTGCGTAAATGTAAATCAATCCAAAAGTGGATATTCAGATTTTCATGAATTTCAAAACGATTGAAAATAGAATAACATATTTCATTCGGAGTAGATGTTTCTTTTCATGGCTCGCTCTAGCTCACCATGAAAAGTGACGCTTCTCCTCCTTATGAAATAATATTATATTCTAATACAAGTTGCAGAATGGGCTCCTATTCAAACACGAATGCGAAATTTGAAAACGAGCGACGAAGGAGCGAGTTTTCGAACGAATGGGTGTTGGAATAGCCTTCTGCAACGAGTAGTAGACGATATTTTCTCTATTTCAGTCAAGTTTTGTAAAATACTGTTGAAATTCAATGAAAAATCCGGATTATACATCCTAGTGACTTTTGTATTGTATCTTGGGTGTTGGTGTGACTGTTACCAAAGTTGACAGATTATGGAATTTGAATTTGAATCATACCTATGGCATGGAGATGCAGATTTAAAACAGTTCCCTAGTAGCATGAATTATTCAAAATTAGCAAGAAGGAAATCTCTAGTACCTTATTTTTCAATGAAAATAAATCTTTTCCCTCCCAATTATTTCACTATATTCAGGTTATATTATATTGATAATTGACGTGTATTGAAATTTGATAGGATCAAATGTCAGTGCTGACTACCACAAAACGAAAAATATAACTAGAAACAATGCTGGAATGAGTTCATTCCAGCACTGTTTTTAGTACTGGAATGGACTCATTACGATACTGAAATAGAGAAAATAGTATTATCTATCATTAACCTGCCAGTTCCATAAAGGGTAGATTATAGTGGAAGGTTTATATTAAGGAGTTCTACATGCTATTAAAAATCAAGTATTTCCCTTTGAAACACTCTTTTAATTTTCCACTTCATGTTACTAAGAAGTTCCTTATGGATTTAATTTTTCCTTGTACGATAGAATGGGAAGGAATAGTGGCGTATGGCATAGATACCGACGAAACCATTACACACAAGGTAGGAATGAAAGAGACTGTCTTGTTCGGCTGAGCGTATGAATATTACACTGTTCCATGGAGAATTTATAATCTCGTTTTATGGAACATATAACAGATTGAATTACCTTCAAGGGAAACTTCGCTATACCAAATTTTGTTCCCCCATTGTTAAATTTCAATAACTTGGCTTTCGCATCTCAAACATCTTTAATACGATTTAGTACTAGGAATTATATGAAACTGTTTTCCATAAACTTCGAAGAAGAAATCATTCGAGATGATCCTGTTCCAGTACATTAGTGAAAATCATTTATTTTCAACTTAAGTGGATGTAATTCGAAGTCAAATTTGATTATGTCCAGCTGGCCGTTGCCACGATAACTTAAGAACGGGAAGAGATAGCGATAGAGATAGGGTAGGTGCAGGCGAGTCCCAATACGACGGATGAGTTCGTTAATGGGCATAATCGACGCAATGGTTTCCGAGTAATAATTTTGTTTTCAACCAATACAAATCCGATTGAATTGGAACTTGGTGAGTAGTTGTAGAATAAAAGCTTAAAGACGTTTGTGAAAATTATTAAAAAATATTATTTATGTCGCGATAACCTGAGTAACCTGAGAACGGAAAGAGATAGCGACTTGCAATTTTTAGGGCAGATTGTGCATCTGAATACAACATTTGAGGCATAATCGGCCAGATGGTTTTTGAGTTATACCTATCTGAAATTTAGATAGTATTTCTTCAAAAACTCGAACTCAACATGGATATTAGTTGTAGAATGCCGACACGAAAATTCTTGCAAAATTTCGTGAGAATCGTATCCCTGGAACATTTTTAAAAAAGTGGGAAAGCCCTGTGGACAGGAGCTTTGGCACTCTTGTTCGAATTTTGACAAATCATATCTCCGAAAGTATTAATTTCTCAGAGTTGGGAATCACATCGATGGATCCTTATGATAGAACTGAATCATACAATAAATTGAATTAATAGTTTATTTATCAAGATTAAAGGAGTAATCTGCTATGATCTAACCACGTGGAATGGGGTGTTGCAACTTACACTCAGTTAATAGCAGATTGTCCATTTATTCCTGATATTTGAATAGGTATAGGTTGACGAACAAATTATTTTAATAATTTCAAGCTATATCAATAAAGTTCAATCCTCTTTTCATAATTTAATAGTTCATACCACTACCACATTCATTCTGTATTATGAACCTTAACTCAAGAAAGAATATTCGATACACAAATGTAGATCAATATTTCAGCATTTTTTTGCTAGCAACATTATGAATATACTGTATATAGGAACATGTCTCACTACTTAAGGAATTAATAGGTAATATTAACCTCGGTGGTCAACGAACAGTAATTTCTTTTGATGATTCCATTATGTTGTTCTCTCCTATTGCCTTCATAAACTACATCATTAAAATAACCCAATTCTGAATCTTCTGAAACATCATCCCCAATATATGCAAATAAATTATTCAATATGCAACATTTCAATATTATTGTTACGTATACTGCTGTGATGCCCAGTTGGCCGGTGTTGTGATGACCAATTGGACGACGCCTTCATAATCTCCAATAGGACTCTATTACGGAAACGACCGAGAACAAGGGATCGTCTCGAACCACCCTCTACTGCAGGTAGAAAAGAAGACGACGAACATTCGCATTTTTGCATTCAAACGTTTTACTTGTTTTTTCTACACTTACGTACAAACGTACACTGTATATATGTACATTAAACTATAACGTGAAATTCTCAAAACTTTTACTTAAACCACACACAAACATTTGGTCCTTCGAAACGGATGAAACCTCATTCTACAGTTCCACAACACGGAAAAGACACAACCTATCCTGAATTCTACCACGAGGGAATACAACACACCAACCTGAGAGGCTGAATATTTCACACGAATACCTACACATTCAAACAAAACACAGGTTAGTGCCTTCCTTTACCTCCATTCCCTTTGGTACACAATTCATTTGACATTTTATTAACTACACAATTCATTTGACATTTAATTAACTATTGTTCAACTTCCAACATCACAAATAATATCCAATTAACGCACTGTGAATTTAAAATTATTTACTGACTTAACGCCTCAAAATTCCACGCAATATGGCCAACGCTAATAAGGTCAAACGTACTTTCGTGAAGGGCGCATTAACCCGGTTCAGAAATTATTTCGAATCGGTGAAAAACTCGGATAATTTTAGTATCAGCGATTTGCAAACTCGGCTTGGAAAGGCCGAAGAACTTCTTGAAGAGTTTAATCGCGCTCAACTTGTCATCGAAACTGAGGACAATGATTTCGATGCAAATTACTTAACAATACATTTTCTGGAACGGCAAAATTTCGAAGATGAATTCTACGCAATTACCTCTGCCGCCAAAAAATTCATCCTTTCAAAGGAGAAAGGCCATATTTCGAACAATTCACAGCAATCGTGCAATAACGACACAAATCTATTCAATATTCGCTTGCCACAAATTAACCTACCCACCTTTGATGGGGATCTTCATCAGTGGCTATTTTTTAGAGATAGCTTCAGATCTATCATTCATGAAAACGCTGCAATGTCAAAGGTACAAAAATTTCATTACCTAC
The DNA here is from genome assembly GCA_937662695.2 of Halyzia sedecimguttata. Lineage (NCBI taxonomy): Eukaryota > Metazoa > Arthropoda > Insecta > Coleoptera > Coccinellidae > Halyzia > Halyzia sedecimguttata. Next base: position 96,511,172 of record OW569413.2, on the reverse strand, counting down.
GTCTTTCTTTACAAGGTAACGCCGCAGACAAAATTAAATCCTTACAAGTATGTGACAATAATTATGAAATCGCCTGGAAATTGCTCGAAGATCGGTTTGAAGACAAACAGGCACTGATCAAATTGCATGTTAAGGCACTTTTTGAACTTCCTACACAAAGAGAAGAATCTTACAAAGGGTTAAGTTTTATATTAGACGGTATTGAGAAAAATCTGAATGCATTGAAAGTTTTGGAGCGTCCTACCGATCACTGGGATGATCTAATCATTCATCTTGTTACAACTAAATTTGACAGCATCACAAAACGTGAATGGGAATCTCGATCTGACGCACAAAATATTCCAACAATCGAGAATCTTTTACAATTTTTGAAGGAACGTTGTCGAATATTGACAAGCTTAGATGGGGAAAAATATAAAAATCGCACATCTACACAACCAACGAGACATTCCAAATCGTTCGCGACTACCCCAAACACAAACGTATGCGTATTATGTAAAAGCAATCATAGGGTGTACTCATGCTCAGATTTCAATAAATTATCAGCAACAGAAAGGTTGAATACCGCGAAGCGATTGAGGTTATGTATAAACTGTCTAATGCCCAATCATCGCACAAATGACTGCCGATCGGCAGGATGCAAACGGTGCGGCAAAATACACCATACCATGCTTCACCTTCAATTGAACGAAAGCGCCACATTAAATAGCGGTGTCAATAATCCGAGTGCTCCCTCTGATGGCTGCGTTTCACATAACGTGGACAAAACACACACGCCAAGTGGTTCTTTCCAGCACACCTTTACAAACAGCTTCTCTAGCCCTTCACATATATTACTCTCCACAGCAGTTATTACAGTTTACGACAGTACAAAAAAGGCCCATCAGTGCAGAGTATTACTTGATAACGGCAGCCAGGTCAATTTCATTTCGGAAAAACTGTCGAACATTCTAAAATTGAAAAAACATTCCATAGACATTTCAATAAATGGCGTGAATCAGATGCACAACAAAGTACAATTTTATGTTCCTTTAAAATTCAAATCAAACATAAATGATTTCGAAAAAACTATTTCGTGTATCATTCTTCCACGCATTACTGATTACCTGCCGACTCTACCTCTGGACTCTATGAGGTTGAACATTCCAAGAAATCTCACTTTAGCAGACCCCAACTTTGACAAACCGGCGCCTATAGATTTATTGATAGGAGCGGACACATTTTGGGACCTTTTAAGTATCGGTCTAGTTAAATTAGGCGACGGTCTTCCTGTCTTGCAAAAAACCAAATTAGGTTGGTTGGTATCGGGTCCGTCAAACGTGAAAGTTCAAAATTACGCAACACATCACTGCGCTATCACAACAAATACGTTGGAAAACCAGATTGCCAAATTCTGGGAACTGGAGGAGTACCCTAAGACACAGTTTTCGTCTCAAGAAGAAAGGTACTGCGAAGATCATTTTAAGAATACGATACGCCGAAACGCTGATGGTCGTTTTATCGTTACCATCCCTTTGAAAGAACAACTGTCGACACTCGGGGATTCTCGGAATAGCGCAACCAATCGATTCCTTAACATGGAAAGAAAACTAGCGAAAAATCCTGAGTTGAAAGTACAATATCATCATTTCATAAATGAATACTTACAACTAGGTCACATGACTCTAGCGGAAGATCAGAGCGACAATTCAGGCTTCTTTCTTCCCCATCACTGCGTTTTGAAAGATAATTCGACAACTACGAAATTACGAGTAGTGTTCGATGGCTCGGCAAAAACTACGACTGGTACCTCTCTCAACAACATCATGATGGTAGGCCCCAACATTCAAGACAATTTATTTTACATCCTACTCAGATTTCGACGTCATAATTATGTTTTGAGTGCGGATATCACAAAAATGTACCGCCAGATATTAGTAGACGAGAAACAATGTAACCTTCAAAAAATACTTTGGCGTTTTAACCCTGAAAATGAGATTGAAGTTTATATACTGAAAACCATCACATATGGATTAGCCTCTTCGTCATTTCTCGCGATAAGATCTCTACAAGAAATTGCACATCGTCACAAAAATGATTTGCCTAAAATTTCTGATATTATTCTACATGACTTTTACGTAGACGATCTCCTTACCGGGGCCGACACTGTTGAGGAAATCAATTATATCAAAACAAACATATCTGACATTTTGCTATCTTACGGGTTTCCATTAAGAAAATGGATTTCTAATGCTGAAGGCTTCAATCCTGGATGCGATCCTAACTTGTTACGCATAGGGGACGATGATCAAAGTAAAACACTCGGATTACTTTGGAATCCGAAAAATGACTCTTTGCAATATTCTATAAACATTTCGCACCATAACTTCAAAATTAATAAAAGACAAATTCTTTCTTCTACTGCCCAAATATTCGACCCACTCGGGCTATTGTCTCCCGTTACTATTAAGGCAAAGGTCATACTTCAAGAGATTTGGAAGCTCAAGATATCTTGGGATGAATCTCTTCCTAGCGATCTTCACACCGCATGGTCCACTTACAAATCGCAACTACATCATTTGAACTCCCTTAAAATACCACGACGAGCTTTAGGCTCCAATCCTGTTTCTGTAGAAGTACATGGATTTTGTGATGCCTCTCAAACTGCATATGGCGCCTGCATCTACATTCGTTGTTGTGACTCTGCAGGTAATTACACGTCTAATTTATACTGTGCCAAAACACGGGTAGCACCGTTGAAACTTCTTACAATTCCCAGATTAGAACTATCTGGAGCACTTCTACTTGCGGAATTAATGGATAAAGTATGCCTATCCATTCCGGAACCCAACAATATTTTTTATTGGTGTGATTCCAAGATATGTATTGCTTGGATCAATACACCGCCATATGCATTAAAGACATTTGTAGCTAACCGGGTAGCTCAGATACAGAGTCTAACAAAACCAGAATCGTGGAAACACGTGAGTAGTGAGGATAATCCTGCAGACCTTCTGTCCCGCGGATTGTCCCCAACGAATCTTGTAAGCTCCGACTTTTGGTTTCATGGTCCTCATTGGCTTAGCCAAGAGGAATCTAACTGGCCTTCTTATGAAGCAAATTATGCTGTTTTGCCGATCTCTGAGCTTCCAGAACTCCGCGATAAATCTGTCGTGTTAGTTAATACCGCCAATAGCTTTGTCCCGCATATTATTGAAATTATAAAGTCACACTCATCCATAATAAAATTACAGCGTATATTCGCTTACTTCTTGAGGTTTATTTATAAAATCAAACACATGGACATGTCTAAGCGACAAGGTACTCTTTCGTCATGTGAGCTTGATGATGCCCTAAACTTTCTCGTCCAAATTGTACAACGACATCATTTTCAAGACGAATACTATAAATTATCTCACTCAAACTCGATTCATAACAAAAGTAAATTGTTGAACTTGAGTCCATTTTATGACGAGACCAATAAGGTCATTCGTGTTGGTGGCCGACTGAAGGAATCAAACTTTAATTATTCGAAGAAGTATCCGATGATTCTTCCTTCAGACACCCATTTAACTCGACTCATCGTACGCCAAGAGCACATAAGATTGCTCCATTCTGGACCCCAAGCACTATTGTCATCGATCAGAGAAAGGTTTTGGCCGCTATCTGGTCGTAATTTAGTAAGAAGGGTGATACACGAGTGCATGCGATGTTTCCGATGTAAGGCAAAACCTCAAGAACATATAATGGGCAACCTACCCCCAGCGCGAATAACGCCATCACGCCCATTTTCCATAACAGGTATAGATTACGCTGGACCATTTCAGCTACGTGACAGAAAAGGTAGGAACTTCAAAACTTTCAAGGCATACATTGCGCTGTTTATTTGTTTTGCGATCAAGGCTATACACTTAGAGGTTGTCAGTGACCTCACAACTGAATGTTTTCTAGCATCCTTGCGTCGTTTTATGGCAAGGCGAGGTAAATGCCGCGAAATCTATTCGGACAATGGAACCACATTTGTGGGTGCCAATAATGAAATCAAAAAATTCCTCAACTTTTCGACACAAAATATTACTGATGCGCTCACGAACGAAGGTATTCAGTGGAATTTTATTACTCCCAACGCACCACATTTCGGAGGTATCTGGGAGGCAGGTGTTAAGTCTACGAAATATCACTTGAAGCGCGTTATGGGTAATGCTTGCTTAACTTTCGAGGAATTTGTTACCACATTATGTCAAATAGAAGCGTGTCTGAATTCCCGACCATTATATCCCATGTCCAACGATCCCAATGACACCACTCCCCTTACCCCGGCACATTTTCTGATAGGAGATAGATTGACTACAATACCAGAACCCAACCTTATGGATATCAATGAAAATCGACTTTCGAGGTTCCAAAGAGTTCAACAAATCACTCAACACTTTTGGTCTCGATGGAGCAAGGAGTACGTGTCCCAGTTGCAAACCCGTACAAAGTGGAAAATAAACCACCCAAGTCTATTGAAAATTGGTCTCCTGGTACTTGTCAAAGAAGACTTCCTTCCACCACTCAAATGGAAACTGGGTAGAATTCTACAAATTTATAAAGGCTCAGATGGTGTCGCACGAACAGTAACCGTGAAAACCGCGACTAGTGAGTTGAAACGTCCTGTTGTTAAAATTTGTGTACTTCCCAACCAATAGCATTTTTTATTGAAACCCTGGAGTGTTTCAAGGCGGGCGCTATGTTACGTATACTGCTGTGATGCCCAGTTGGCCGGTGTTGTGATGACCAATTGGACGACGCCTTCATAATCTCCAATAGGACTCTATTACGGAAACGACCGAGAACAAGGGATCGTCTCGAACCACCCTCTACTGCAGGTAGAAAAGAAGACGACGAACATTCGCATTTTTGCATTCAAACGTTTTACTTGTTTTTTCTACACTTACGTACAAACGTACACTGTATATATGTACATTAAACTATAACGTGAAATTCTCAAAACTTTTACTTAAACCACACACAAACAATTATTTATGGTCTCAGAACAGAAGGTATGAATTATATAAAGAAAATAGAACAGAAAAAAAATGACGTCTCTTATAGGTAGATAAGATGGCATGAATGAACAGTGAACACAGATAGAACACAGACGGATAGAATTCGCATTCTGTGAAAACATAGAATAACGAGGTATTATTGAAATTTTGAAAAATTATATCTCCGAAAGAATTACATTGTTAAAGTTTTATATGATATCATTGGAGTTTTATGATGAAACTGCATTTAAAAAAAAAATTAATTCGGAATTTGTCTCCGAAGCTATGTTGGAATTGAAAATGGCATTAATGGATTGTTATGATGGAGCTGCATCTTAAAAAAAATTGAATTTGAATATTGTAATGTAAACAATTTTTTTTATTTAGCTGATTTTGCCCAATAAGGAACGAAGCCGAGATATTTATCTTTCAAACCTACTCTGAAAATTTCAACTGTGTAGCTCATTCTGTTCGAGAGTTATCGTGCATACGGCCGGCCGGCCATAGTTTTTTGCCTTTACGGCAATCCAATGAATACAAAACTTCGCATGCATATAAAGGTCATGATTCTACAATTTGATGCTAAATTTCGTATAGATCGGTTCCGGAAATATTGATAAAACATATTTTTACTAAAGGCGGCCATAACTCCGAAACAGCTTGGTGGATTTCGCCGGTTAACTCGTCCGAGTTATCGTGCCTACGGCCGGCCAGATGGAATAATTGATTTCGACCGCGGATTCTCGATCGGTGAGTCGAACCGAATCATTTTCATCCAAAAATTCGAAAATTACAGACATTTCGACGAATTGATAAGCACTCTGTTCGTAGAACAGCGCGCCAAAAATTGATTGAAAAACAACTCGTTCGTTCACTGCACTTTGTCTGGCTTTATTTCTCAACTACTGGATGAAAATCGGTGCACGTATAACTAAGCAGCATGATCTCAGTTGGCAAAGCGGTTAAAGCAGCGGACTTGTAATTTGCTGGTTGGGTGTCTGGTCACGGATTTCATTCAAACTTTCTGGCCTTCTATTGCGGAATAGTTTTTAAATTTCCGTACATCCAACGCATTTCAAAATTATTGCGAATCACCTTATTTACCTGAGCCAATGATTAGTAAAGAAGTTCATTCAAGGTTTTTTCACCTGTGGAAATCTTCTAGGTTTCCGTTGTAAATGTTTGTTATTTCATACTAGGTACTACTTTTTTTCTTGATGTACATTCCTATTTAATAACTTAGCATGAATGCATGGATTGTATTTTTTATAAAATCTTATTAACAATATTATCATTTTACTGCATCACCCAGCCCAGTTACTAAATTATTATCTGCAGAATCAATCTATATAGACAATAGAATCACAATTTCATGATACGAAAATCGTGAAACAATAATCAGTAATAATTTTCTTCAAGAATTATATCTATTGCTAACTATCGAGCATGTGCAAAAATGTCCTTCCATTTCAAATGGAGAAATTCACTATTCAACATATAATATTCGTCAAGAGTTCCATTATTGCACAAAGTTATATAGATACACTTATGATGACGAAGCTTCGATTTTCGGAGAAGGAATGAATAAGCAAAATTATTTTTTCCTCAGCAAATAAGAACTTGAAATAAGAAAAGAATACAAATATTTTAAAAATTTTGGAAAAGATGCGTAGATGACATCTCTGCAATTGTTGATGAAAATTTTGATATTAACGAATTTACCAGTGTCTTAAACAATAAATACCCATCTATTAATTCGAAATGGAAAAGGACGCCTTCTTGCCATTAGATTTGAAATTATCTAGAGATATCTGAAATTAATCAGTTTTGACATTTTTAGAAAACCTACCAATTCGGATATTAACAATTCGTCCGATTCGGTAGCTCTCTGGCCACATAAAACAACCTGCTTACATTTCCTCGTCAACCGGTTATTTAATATTCCGCTAAGCAATGTAAAATTCAAGAAAGAAAGAAAATAATGAGCAAATGATTTTCCAAATTGTCGAAAGAAACGGGCATAGTCAACAACTAGTACAGAAAATTATCAACAAACATAAAGAGAAGAACTCTTCAGTGACATTAGACTAATGAAAGAAACAAAAGCGGTAAAAGGTTTCCATGCTTTCACGTTCCATCCGAAAACAAACAACAAACTCCAGAATATTTTTAAAAGGATTAATATAAAACTGGCTTTCAAAACTTCCACGACAATTAAACAACTTCTAGGAAATTTATATTCGATAAAACTCCGGACATGTTAAAATCGGATATATATGAAATTAAATGTTTAGATTGCAACAAGTGTTACATCGGGCAAACAACCAGAAACATTCTCACATGGTATAAAGAACATTAGAAACAACAACATCGGTAAATCTGCTGTTGCAAATCCCGTTTTAACAAATTGCCACTCATTTTCAGATAATTCCGTCAAATTGTTAAAAAATTTCAATAAATTGTACTTAGGAAGACTTGAAGGAATCGAAATGTATAAGGGAAAAGATATTTTACTCGATAATGATCTTACCCCTATTAAAAATACATTATCCTCACTAATCGGTTTATGACTAAGGGTATAATGTCAACCCTTATTAGATTGTAGGAATTGTTTGCATGCTTTAGTAACGCTTCGTCTTTGACGATGAAAACTTTGTTTCCAAAACATATGTCAGACGATAAAAACTGTAGCGGACAAGAGTGTAGTACTTTAGTAGTATAAATAATAAGTGCACACTGACCTCAAACTAGAATATGATAGGCACTCTGTTTAGGTGAACAGAAACGCCAAAAATATAGATCCGTCGTTGTTGAACGAAAAAACTTGTTTAGATTTGATACCGCTTGTATTGCAGAGTGAGGATTAAACATTATTGCATATTTTTCAGTGAATTTCAAAGTGTGAAGCGATCCAACTCGGCCAGAATGAACCGATGCTTTGATCTTCAGTGGGTGTACACATAAGCTGTCATCTAAATCAACCCTCTTTATTTGATTTTTTGGCTTGCTATAGCTCAATACATCCGGCGCCACTTATCCAAACCCCAAAATTAACTCTTAATTATCTTTGCGACTCACAGGATAATTAACGTGAGAGTTCAACTGAAATGTCAGAAGTAATGTCTACATGAGTGTTCACATAAAACACTGAAATTCAACTCTTTGAGCCCTAATTTGCGGGAGGAAACTCGAGCATGCTAAATTGCCAGAAGTTGTTAATTGAGATAACATTTTGTGTCCATTATAATTTTCGAATGTGACAGTTTCGTATGTGAACATTAATAAATTTAATTGGACAAACAATGTACATATTCATTATATCGTGAAGAAATATTAGCTCCTATTCGTATTATCAGCCTCTATTGTTATTCTATCTTCGTCAAAGGTATATTTTTAGTCCACTTAGGTATATCCGCGGAAAGTATGCAGTGAGCGTCAAAAGTATGGATAAATGAATTTATTTTCTTCCCTTTCAGGAATAGCGAAAAATGGTTTGATAGATCAAATTAATTTATTTTTGAGTGCTTGAGTGCTTATCAATTTGCCCAAAAGTCTGTAATTTTCGAATTTTTGGATGAAAATGGTCTTAAACGATTTGGATCGACTCACTGATCAAGAATTCGTGATCGGAATCGATTCTGTCCGGCCGGCCGGTCCGGCCATTAACACGATATATATTTGGGACATAGGTTTAAAGGATCAAGGAGCACTTTCTGAATAGAATATTTTTTGTTATTGTACCAGTGGCGTCCGTACTGCATCAAGACTGAATATTTTTTGACAAAAAAATGATACACCACTGGTTTTCCCAACAATAAAAATTACTCTTGAAATCCTTATTTAATGTGAAGCAAATTCATTCTCCTGACTTTTTGACGTACGAGGCACCGTTTCCGAGTAAAAAAATTAAACACATTCTCATGCATAAGGAAATCGCTAAAATTTTATATGGTACATAATAATAATAAGACTATCTTTATAAACGAAACGTGTAATTACAAAAAAAATGAGCGGTAACAGCCACACTCAAATTCGAATTTATGGAAGATGTTAGAAGTAAAAGAAAAAAAAAAATTTTCTAATAATTTTAACACCCTGTATCTCAAAGAGAAAGCATTTCTCGACATATGTTTATATGACAAACTAGGGATTATTTTTGTTGTAGAATACGTGGCTAAAATTTCTTGGTTAAGATCTGGACCATCCTGTATAATCGATTATTTGCGCGTATGTTCTGGGGAACATCGCGTTATCATTTTACCCAAATGTCTGTTTTCGAATTTTTACCGAAAATGGTCTCAAACTCCCTGATGACGAATTCGAGGTCAAATTTGATTCTGTTCGTCCGGCCGTTGCTACAATAATCAACGGTTTCCGAGTGATAATTTTATTATAAACCAATACAAATTCGATCGGATTGAAACTTGGTGGACCTAACTACGTTTGCAAAATTTTGTGAGAATAGTATCACTAGAAAATTTAAAAAAAATTATTAAAAAATATTAATTATGTCACGATAACCTGAGAACGGAAAGAGATAGCGGCTTGAAATTTTCAGGTTAGGTTGTGCATCTGAATGCGACATTTGAGTTTTGAGGTATAATAGGCTAAACGGTTTTGGAGTTATACCCAACTGAATTTTGGTTGTTATTTTCTCAATAACTTGAAAAATACAACACCCATATAATTCAAACATGGTTATTAGTTGTAGAATGTCAACGCGAAAATTCTTGCGGAATTTCGTGAGTATCGTATCACTAGAATATTAAAAAAAAATCATTGAAAATAAACTATTACTCCGACATCGCTGAAATACTGCAAGAGCCTTCAGAACCTAATTCTACTGCCAAGTTCCAAGTTTGAACACGATCGGTTCTCGAACATCTCAAGTTCTGAATAATCATCGTTTGGATTGGCCAGACCTGGTTTTGAAAGAGATCCTCCTTAGGAGCAACAATAGTTTCCTTGTTGAAATCCAATATTGAAGGGATTTCTATGAACAAGAGTGAATATCTTTGAATACTTGCGGAGGCAATTCTTCTTCAAGAGATCCATGCGGCTACAGAGGAGTATATTTGTGAGAGGGGATTTTTGAAAAGTTATGTATTATTTTTAATTTGTTCCTTTTCCTCCTCTTGTCCTTTAATTTTTGCTCGTATGTCCTGGGGAACATCACGCTATCATTTTTCCCAGATGTCTGTTTTTTTCGAATTTTTCGCCGAAAATGGTCTCTAACGATTGGGTTCGACTCCCTGATGAAGAATTCGAAGTGAAATTTGATTCTGTCCGGCTGACCGTTGCCCCGATATTTTGAGAACGGAAAGGGATAGCGACTTGAAATTGACGGACAAGTTCGTTAATGGACATAATCAGCCCAATGGTTTCCGAGTAATAATTTTTTTTTCTACTGATACAAATCCGATCGAATTTAAACATGGGGATTACTTGTAGAATACAAACCCAAGGACGTTTGTGAAATTGTATGAGAATCGTATCAGTAGAAAATTAAAAAAAATATAATTAAAAAAAATAGCACGTGTGTTCTATTGTCCATTCTCCTGTATTGAACACTCTTAATCGAATTCTACGAAAATTCGCAAGAATTTTCGCGTTGACATTCTACAACTTATAACCATGTTTGAACTATATCGGTTTTGTATTTTTCGAGTTATTGAGCAAATAACAACCAAAATTCAGATGGGTATAACTCCAAAACCGTTTAGCCGATTATACCTATGGAAAAACTCAAATGTCGCATTCAGATGCACAACCTAACCTGAAAATTTCAAGCCGCTATCTCTTTCCGCTCTCAGGTTATCGTGACATAATTAATAATTTTTAATATATTTTTTTTTATTTTCTAGTGATACGATTCTCACAAAATTTTGCAAACGTAGTTAGGTTTGTATTCTACAACTACTCACCAAGTTTCAATCCGATCGAATTTGTATTGGTTTAAAACAAAATTATCACTCAGAAACCGTTGATTATTTATCGTAGCAACGGCCGGACGAACAGAATCAAATTTGACCTCGAATTCTTCATCAGGGAGTCGAACCACAACCTACTATATCTACTAGCCTGGAAGATGATAAAATGGCAACACAGCTCAGAGACGTACGTCAGTCGAACGTTAGTTTGTTATTGTAAAAATGGACGATTACTTCTGATTCTGGAGTTAACCATTATTGTTTTTCGCGGGCATTTCGTGGTATTTTTTGTGTACAACGGTGTCAAATGTGAATTAATGCAATGGAGTGATAAATATCGTCGGATATTTATATGTTCTGTGATTAAACTGCAGTGTGTAAATAGTGAAACTTCCTTTGGATTATTTCTACTTATTGGAGATGAGTACATTTTAGTTCAGACTATAGACAACAAGATGGACTAGAAATATGAGTGAAATAGAACTTTCATTTCTTCCGATTTGATATAACATTTGGATGACCTTTCAAATATTTTTCAACAAAAATTGATACATCTGAATAGGAGATCAAGAAAAGCTCAAATAATCTATTTATTTTTATATATATATGTATTCAATTTCCAAAAGTCTGCATCTGTAGATGCTTCAGTTGAAATCAATAAGGACCTTATTATTCATCTTAAATTATTAATTAAAAATGTTCAGATTTTCTGCAGTGATTTGAAATGGATTCTTCCTTTCGATCTTACCTTTACCCGAGCAGAGAGCAGATGGTCTCAACCTCAGATCAATAAGTAAACATTTCCCGCTACAGAAATATAATTAATGGGGATTCAGATTCGGAATTTATCAATTTGTTTTATCAACATTTTTACTTAGTTCAGATCAAAAAATAATTTTATGTGAATTTACTCTTTGTAGCATTGAATTGATATTCTGAATTCACATAGACTTGTAGCATCCCATAACTGTCTAATCGTCCTGAAAATTTACTCACTTGCTAATTTTGGGTTGTAGATAACGAATCTGAAGTTGAAAATCCGTGCTCTCTTCTAGTTTTTTTTAAATCCCAAAGTGTCCAAAATCACAACACTTCATCTCGTAATTACATCGTTTTAAACTGTTTTATCGGTAAATATTCATCATAAATACTATCTTATTGTAGTCCTCATCATTTTTCGACAGTAAATCATTTGAAAAATGATCAAATAGTCGAAATTTCATCAAAATCCAGCGCTACCGCATTGAAGGTGTATGCCTCTAAGAGACGATTAATTGCGGCGTTGTCAGACTGTGTTCCAGATCTCTATAGTGGGCTGTGGTCGAACCCAATCGTTTGAGACCATGAATTCACCGTGGTGAATTATATTGTCTGTTCTCCTGTATTCGACACTCTTAATCGAATTCGATTAAGATGATGTCCACATGATGTCCACATCGTGTCGAGAAAAATTATTCACGATTAAAATCACCCGGTATCGAATTAGTTTCTTAATTATCGTGAATGCACACTTCATCACTGTCAAATCGGTTGGTTTAATAATTTTCTAAATCGTTGAGTACGTCTTGATTCAATTGATCAGCATGCTCCTGAAATGTATAATAATTAATGATATTTTCACTCATTCAAGTGTCTTGAATAGCCTCCCCAATCCCTTTATCTACAAGAACGGCCTTTTGTTGCAGCTCCGAGTGGGATCAATATCCATCATATAAATTGCGGATAAGCTATCGCTATATTCAGTGACGTATAAATTCGTACCGAATTTATGCTCGACTGCTATCGAATTCGAATTGTCGATTGAAATATTAGGGATATAACCGTTTCGGGTGTAGGTAAAGCTACAGGATCGCTCAAACTAAAGGCAGGATCCGATGGGATTAATCGGGACGTAGCCGAACGAGGGGGTTACGGACTTGCTGAAATGGACCAATACGAACGGGGTAGCACATGCCGAAGAACGGAAATGAAGTTTTTCAAGCGGAATATGTGCATATTCGTGACCGGGTAGATAAATTCATTCTGTTCTTTATGGATCGTCCATTAACTCGAGTTTATAGCAACCTTTCGGTATTCGAAATGAAAACCTTGGATATTGCAGCTCGAAGATTTAGCACACAACAAATGCTCCCATAAAACGGATGCTACCGAGATGAAATTTGTCGTGGATTTTGGTGTCTTCGAAGTTTCATTCACGGTTTGAGATTTGTGTTTCTATAAAAGACACACGGTGAAATATTCATTGATTTTAATCATTAACGAATATTCTGCGTGAGCCGGGCAAGGTCACTCCATTGCTCAAGGTTCTCCCAAAGAGGAGAGCCTCATTCAAGATAGATATTAACAATCGTCAGCGTATAACTTATAGCCACACTGAATGACAACCCGAAGGAGTTCTAGAAAACTTAATTCCATTCGTTGCGAACTGGTAGGGAGGAAATCCCACCAGCGGCACCTATGGAAATCCTTACGAACTCCGACCACAGCCCTCTATAGACCACATTAGTTAGGTTAGGCGGGAAATTTGAATTACGATCCACCCATGGATCCGAGCACTGAATACCCCATGCATTTCTTATGGACCTAAAATTTACGCGAATTTCTCGCCTGTTTTTAGATACTTTGGCTAATTTCTTAAGGTTTATTTTGGTTGAAATAGATTCTGTGTACCTTTCTCACCCATCTAGAATCAAGTTTTCACAACAAAATTGTATATTTCCAAAATAATTAATAAATATAAAAGTGTTCACCAAATTCGATTGACGTATGTCTTAGCTCACTCGAAATCAGTTAAAAATATTAACATAACCCTAAATCGGCCTTGTAATGACGCACAACAGAAGTCATCTACGACATACGGAAATCTTTCGAACTAGAATGGTGTCAATTTTGATTTAAGAATAAATAGAAGTAGATTTTAATGTGAAAATAACATGAAAACATGCATGATGAAGGTACCCAATACTTGTTGTCTCTGTACTAACATTCTCTTTTAAACAGGGTGGTTTCATCTCAAAGTTGAAATTCCTTGTTGAAAAATTTTAATATGGATCTCCCGCCGAGCGAATGATTCTAACCTAACTAATGTGGGCTATAGAGATAGCCTGGAACACAGTCTGACAACGCCACAATTTATCGTCTCTTAGAGGCATACTTCTTCAATGCGGGAGCACGGGATATCGTACCTATATTTCGAATTTAAAACTGTAGTGATTTCATTGAATAGGTTTTCTTGCTTGGAATCCCTGGATGAATAAACAATATGAGACCCTACTTTTTCAATAAATTGAATAACTGCATTTCATTCTGCACAATGTTATTGAGATCAAGTTGAAATTGAAACCTAGGTAGTTGTTATTTAATTAATTGTTCAGCAAGAACCACGAGAAGGTATAGGGTTAACTATTGCCAAAAAAATTATATAAAATAAATATAATATATTCCTAAACATAACAATTATAAGACTGATGAGGTTAATTAATATTGTGATAATCATCAGTCAGTTTGTCATTTTTGGTTCTTACTATCATGGTGAGTTTCTGCTATCTACAAATATTTCTGTTTATTGTCCATTCGGTGGACATTAACATTGTTATTCGTATTTTCTACAAATTTCTACAAATGTAAATTTGCGAAAACAGAACAAAAAGAATTTAGAATAATTTACGAATGTAAACCACAACTGCAAAGTCTCTGTGAATTCTGAATAACAATTCAATGCTACAAAGAGTATATTCACATAAAGTTATTTTTTGATCTGAACTGCGTAAATAATATTGATCAAAAAAATTGATAAATTCGGCATCCGAATTGCCATTAATTATATTTCTATAGCGGAAAAGTTGATTAGTAAGTTGAGATCATCTGCTCAAGGTTAGTTCGAAAGGAAGAATCCATTTCAAATCACTGCAGGAAATCTGAACATTCTTAATGAATAATTTAAGATGAATAAGGTCCTTGATTTGATTGATTTCAACTGAAGCATCTACAGATGGAGACTTTTCGAAATTGAATTCATATCTAAAAATAAATAGGTTCTCTGATCTTCTTGATCTCATCCAGATGTATGTGTATGTTTTATAAAATCGGATGAAATGAAAGTTTTATTTCCCTCATATTTCTAGTCCATCTTGTTATTCTTTTTGTTTACAGTCTCAACTGAAATGTACTCATCTCCAAGTAGAAATAATTCAAAAGAAATTTCACTATTTACACACTGCAGTTTAAACACAGAACATAAATAGCCGACCATATTCATCACTGCTTTGCATTAATTCAGATTTCACACCGTTATACAGAAAAATACCACGAAATACCTGCGAAAAACAATACTAGTTAATTATAGAATCAGAAGTATCCGTACATTTACAATAACAAACGTTCGACTGAATCGCCTGGAGTACGACTCAAAGCGGTGTTGCCATTTCATCATCTTCCAGGCTAGTGAGATATAGTGGGCTGTGCTCCGACCGTCAGCGATGAAGAAATTTTGAACGATGTTCAGTAACGTTCATTCCTTTGCCGTAAGAGGGTGATTCACGAGACCGTTCGTTATAATATTTCAGAGAAAGACTCAAGACAAACACTTCATTCCAATGTTATCCACTTGTAGATTTTTGCAAGTAAATTCCTAATTTTCTAGCTTCTATCAGATGACATAACAATGATTCTCCTTCGTTAATTAAAAATTCAATTGAACATACAGAGTGTTCCTATTTCAATGTCAAATTGAGTCATGACAAAAACCTCAAAATTATTTTTTTTCGAATGAGAACCCATTTTTTTTAGTGGTCAGCTGGAATCTACGTTGAAAAATAGTGTATTTTTTATAAAAATGATCACAATATGGCAGGGGGCGAAACACCAAAACGATTATACTATGCACATCGTCTAGCGTATATTCACTTATCGATACGTGGTAACTATGGGAAATTCATGGATTTGATTGGTCCGGTAATACATGAGTTATATAATCAGTTATAATATCACAAGAGCATAGACAATATTCGATTATTTACCGATTCACGTGACGTTTTCGCGAAACATCACGAGAGCGTAGCTCGAGTGATGTTTCGCGAAATACGTCTAGTGAAGAGGTGAATAATCGAAACATATTGTCTTTGCTCGAGTTGGTATTCGTTACGATTATATAAAGAGTAATATTTTAATTCTTTTATTGATTAATATTAATATTGAAAGTACAATTATTATAATACATATTTGATGTATTGTTATTTTCGGAATTTGTAGTGTTGGTACTATTGCTGACACTGGATGTGGAAGGATTAGGTATGTTTCTCATTTTCTCAATTATTTGTCTATGGTGTTCTGCAGTGAGTTTCAAATACGGTTTATGAGATTCCGATGACGAGTGGCCTGTTATTTTGGTAATTTCTTGCAAGTTTGCCCCTGAGTGTGACAAGATACTCACAGCAGAGGAGCGATTCGAATGATTCGTAATTTTCCTTTTTTTCGTATCTAGTCCGATACTTTCAGCTGCTGTACGTGTCCATTTACTCAACTGATTTAAACCTACAGGGCAATTTTTATACCATTTTCCTGTTTTCTGCCAATCAATATTAGGTGTTAAAAAAAGACGATTGGTTGTGATATTTGGAGTCCTTTTGCTCAAAAATTTATCAAAGAGACGTACTGGACACTGATTCGTGGACTCTTTATTCGTTACCAACCATTTAGAATTTGTGGTACGTTGTTCACCACCTTGTGCTGTTTTTGAAAATACTGGATTGTATTCTATTCGTCCCGTATTTTGACCGTAATTGTCGAACTCCTTTTTGAAATAGTCAGTTAAGCAAAAGGCTGCTTCATTACCACGCCATGCCAATTCCACAGCACAAATTTGATAAATTTTTTTTTGCAAACCATCTGGTGTATTTTCATCGAAACTTGAAATAATTTTGAGTATTTCATTCTTATTAAGAGCGGCTGAGCTCTCTTTTTTCCTGTCGGGGATTGCTTGTAATTTTTCCTCTTGGCTGTACGGGCCTTTCTCGCATTTTCGAAAATTGTATCTTTAAATGGATTTATTTCTCTGTTGAAGTCTTCATGAAACTTTTTCTGTAAGAGTTTAGCAGAAATATTCCAAATGGTTTTAACTGTACTTTCTTTATATTCTTTTCCATCTGCACGTTTCATATTGAATGCCCAATCTTTCAAAATATTCGCTACTTCATCATTTGAAATATCAGCACGAAGTTTGTAATTTCGATGTTCACAAAACACCGTGAACTGTTTCCAAACATAATTATGTGTCTTCGTGGTATTTTCTGGTGTTAAATTAACAATTTCTTGGTCAATTTCACCACTTGAACTCAAACCAAAACGATGCATCTTCAAAAATGCACTGACATTTCATTGACATTTATCGTCACTATGGAAATTATTCCAATATGGCTGGAGGCGAATCACCAAAACGATTATATACCGTCGTCAAGCGGTATATTCAGTTATCTATACGACGTTACTAAGGGAAATTCAGGAATTCTATTGGTTCATTATAATATGAGTTATATAATCACGTAGATGATTAATTTTTCATTCTCTCCTAACTCGCACGATTTTGGATGAAGGTATACATTTGCTTACAGAATAATAACTGCAGACAAACATCTGAATATCTAACACCCCAATGAACTCTGGGGGTAGAAAAAATAATCAAAATTCTTATTCATAGCCTCAAAGCTAGTCTCAAATTATTTACTACAACCATTCTCAACCGACTCAAATCATCCATTGATTTCTCGGATATTTGACTCACTTGAAAAGCTTTGTTTTGATTAAATTAATGTTCTTCTTCATGGAGCTTATCTGAGGAACTCCCAGAATGTTTGGTATGCTGGCATTCGTCAATTCCAGTAAGTTTCGAAGCGGGAGAGTTGTACACGAATAGCTTCAAATGAAAATGAGTATTTATTTTGTGATTTATGGTACCAAAGTTGAACGAGTAATTAATTAAAGTGATAAGTGGGTATCAAGACAGCATTTCACGGAATGAAATATTACAGTGAGTTTTCCTGTGTTTTCGAATGCCGTATCCAAAACGTATAACGGAAATATCGTTTAGCTATCTAGTTATTCCATTTTTGGCGCTCTTGTTCCTCGGAACAAAGTGCTTATCAATTTGCCCAAATGTCTGTAATTTTCGAATTTTTGGCTGAAAATGGTCTTAAACGATTTTGATGAATCCTGATTAGTTTATCAGGATGTTATGGCTTTCGAAGGATCATATGTTGAGTCCTGATGCTTTTATCAGGATATAATTAATTTCGCAGGACCAGAATTATACACCCTGATTATTTTATCAGGGGGATGAGTAAGGGGGTATACTCTACTTTAAGCACCCAGTAGTAATCTCGTAGATTACTGCGTAAGTTGTTATTTGTAATAAAATAACAATTACGAGGATAGGAAGTGGTGAAATATTCGAACGCACTTTTAACACATCAACAAAATGTATTTTCTTGTTACCGACAATGTGACAACAAGCACGAAGTATTGTACAATGCAATATTGATACAACTGAAGTCTTCCTTCTATATGAAAATTTATAGCAAGGAAGAAGTGACTACTAAGTTGCCAACGAAGACAAAACAATGTTATTGTTTCGCGACACATCAAGAATAGTGATTAAATGAACAGTGTAATTGTATATAAAAGCCCAGATAGAAGGAAATATATGAGGTTCCTTCATCTGAGTAAAAAAGGCGAAATATGAATAATGATTGAAGTTTCGATCTTAAAACCGCCCCAGATATGTTACAACAATACTCTCATTTGTCGATTGCGAAAAGGTAGTAGGAATGCATACTAAATGCACCAATCAGTGAACTTCTAGCGTGTTCAATCTTAGAA
Source organism: Halyzia sedecimguttata (assembly GCA_937662695.2). NCBI lineage: Eukaryota > Metazoa > Arthropoda > Insecta > Coleoptera > Coccinellidae > Halyzia > Halyzia sedecimguttata. The sequence goes on along the minus strand of OW569413.2, from coordinate 96,492,361 downwards.
ATTCAAAATCTCGAAGTTCTCCCCCCATTTGGACTAATTTTCACTAGTTGTCTGGATATAATCTATCAGCGAAAGCTGATAAATGACTTTCACAGACTAGGGGTATTCGAATAGTCTAGACAAAAAGACTCACAGCTCTGGCAATGTGTTAGTTGTTGTATGCATTTTACCAATATTTCACAGGAAATAGGTCATAAATACTTCTACAAGGGTTGAAGTATTACAAGATATTTTACTTGCATTTATCTTTTCGTGGAAAATATTAATTTCAAGGGTGAGGCCCCACATGTAAATTAAACCAGTTAACCCAAAACATTTAAGTTTTGCAAGCGTTGCAAGCTTTGTTTAGAAAAACAAATGAGCGCTTCCCAACATGTGAAGTCACGGGACGCAACAGATTTGGTTTGACTCACTGATCAAGAATCCGTGGCCGAAATCGATTCTGTCCGGCCGTCCGGCCGTCCGGCCGTCCATCCGTCCGTTAACACGATAACTCTCGAACTAAAGGAGTTAGAGGATTGAAATTTGGAGGGTAGGTTTGGAGCGTAAATATCTCAGACGAGTTCGTTAACGGGCAAAATTCACCAAGCGGTTTCGGAGGCCAATTTTAGTGAAAACATCTGTCTGAAATTTAGCATCAAATTGAAGAATAATCCCCTTTATATGCATGAGAAGTTTTGTATTGATCGGGTTGCCATAAGGTGTCAAAAGAAATTTGAAAAATTTTTGAATTTTTTGTTTCTACAATAACTGTCGACCAGTATGAGCTAGGTAGTTGAAATTTCCAGAGTGAGTTTGGGAGATAAATATCTCGGTTGAGTTCATTATAGGGCAGAAGAGATGGTTTCGGAGTAACGAAAAAAATTTTTTTTTACATTACGAATACAATTTTTTTAAGGTGCAAATTCACCATAAAAAAACCATTCATATCATTTTAAACTCTAACGAGCTGATACCTTCGGCGATATGATTTTTTGAAATTTCAATAATGAATTTTACTTCTATGTTTTCACAGAATGCTGTACTTAATTATTCTATCTATGAATTATTATATGATCTGTTTTCCTACATGTCATCTTATTTTCCTATGAGAGATAAATTTCAAAATTAATTCTGGTTCGTTATTCTTGATATAAGATACACCTCCTGTTCTAGAAAACAAAGTATGATTGAATGCAAAATGACCAATGAAATAACCTCAGCTATCTTAGAATTATGAGGATGATAATATGATATTATACTTTTAAGGTGATAAATTAATGCCCGTGAATATATGATGATGGCGATATATTCTTTGGTAAAATACATAATCAAATAAGGTTCAGAATATCTCCAGTAAAAACAAAACTGCAATATTGTCTAAGTTTAGATTAATATAATATAATTTTCAGAGTATATTTGAGGAATGAGCATCTCGGATAAGTTCATTGTTGAGGACAATCGGTCTGTTTGAATTTAATTTCTTTCATGATGCAGTTCTATCGTAAGAATCCATTTATATAATATACCCAGAGACCAATAATTTCGGAGATATGATTTGTAAAGTTCGAACAAGAGCGCTAAAGCTCCTGTTCACAGAAATTTTCTGGGTAGGTGGCGCATCCCAATACGATGGACAAGTTCGTCAATGGGCATAATCGGCCCAATGGTTTCCGAGTAATAATTTTGTCTACAACAATACTAATCGGATCGAATTGAAATTTGGTGAGTAGTTGTAGAATATAAACGTTTGTGGAATTTTTTGAGAATCGTATCACTAGAAAATTCTTAAAAAATTATGAAAAAATATTATTCACGTCACGATAACCTAATACCCGAAAGAGATAGCGACTTGAAATTTTCAGGTTAGGTTGATAATCGGTATGCGACATTTGAGTTTCTTTAAAGGCATATTCGGCAAAACGGTTTTGGAGTTATACCCATCTGAAATTTGGTTCTTAATTTCTCAATAACTCGAAAAATACAAAATCGATCCAATTCAAGCATTGTTATTAGTTGTAAAATAGCAACCCAAAAATTCTTGCAAAATTTCGTAAAATTCGTATTACTAGAAAATTTTTAAAAAATCATAGAAAATTATTGAAAATAATTCTATATATCGGAAAATATTCGTCCGACATCGCTGAAATTTTGTGAGGGCCTTCAGAACCTAACTCTACTACCAAGTTCCAAGTTTTACATGATCGGATCTATATTGTTGGAGATCCGAGCTGCCTTGTGTGAGTTCTGTAGCTGGATGGGTGATCGTTGCCTCGACAACTCTTGAACGAAAGGAGATAGGGACTTGCAATTTTGAGAATAAGTTGCACATCTGAATGGGAGAGTTAAGTTCGCTGTTGGCCATAATCGGCCCAACGGTTTCGGAGTTATACCCATCTGAAACATTTTTTCCTCGGTAACTCAAAAAATACAGACTCGATTGAATTGAAGCTTGGTAACTAGTTGTAGAGTATCGACATGAAGACGTGCGTAAAATTTTGTGAGGACAGTATCACTAGAAAATTTTTTAAAAATTACGAAAAAATATTATGTATCTTATTATTCCTTGTGAACGGAAAGAAATAGCGACTTCCTGTTTTCAGGGTAGATTGCGCATCTGAATACGACATTTGAGTGCGTTAACTAGCATAATCGGCCAAATGGTTTTGGAGTTATATCAATTTGAAATTTGGTTGTTATTTCCTCAATAACTCAAAAAACTACAAATCCGATCCAATTCAAATATGGGTATTAGTTGTAGAATCCCAACGCGAAAATTCTTGCAAAATTTCGTAGGGATCGTAGCACTACAAAAAAAAAATAATCGAAAAAAAAAATTGGTTCAAGCACTGACGTGAAGTCAGAAGCTTTTGCGCGAATGTTCTCTTGTCCATTCTCCTGTATTGAACACTCTTAATCGAATTTACCATGGTGAATTCTATTGTCTGTTCTCCTGTATTGGATACTTTCAATAGAATTTACCATGGTAAATTCGATTAAAATTGTCCAATACAGGAGAACAGACAGTAGAATTCACCATGGTAAATTCGATAAGAGTGTCTAATATAGGAGAATGGACAATAGAACATACGCGCAAAAGCTCCTGACTTCACGTCAGTGCTTGAACCAATTTTTTTTTGTTGCGACCTTATTTCATAAATAGTATACCATACCTGTTGACAATCGACAATAAGAAATAGTGTTGCCATGCAATTTTGATCATAGCCGACTATCTGCACAACCTATTTTACACATTCCTCTTGTCTTCAAATGTTACAAAAAAGGAATATTTTAAAATTATGAAAAATTATAGATTCCGGATACTTTCTAGACGGATTATACTTTCAGAGATATGATTTGTCAAAGTTAGAACAGCGCGCCAAAAAACCTACGCCTGGTTTTCATTCATAATTTGAAAGAAAATACTCCAAAACGTACCTATAATGTGCGAATTTCGAGGCGAGTAAATTTTTCCTATTCAACTGCGAAGGTTCATTATTTGGGAATATAAGTCATGCATAGGTTCCACCATAGATCTAAAGGAAAAACCCACTCCCTAGGCGTTTCCTGTAACTACTCGCAGTATCGTTCAGGATAAATAGCAGCACTCGTTTATTCCTGGTCGTTTCCAGAAAGCAACGTGCAATCATCTGGAAGCCGATTGAAAATTCCACGAAACCGATAGAAACTCCAACCGCTTTGAAGTACAAACACGTGAATAGCAACCTCGCTAGAAATCGGTTCCGGCAATAGAAACATCGAACGTGTCTTTGGGCGCGTTCCACTAAGGTCTCACAACGATCACGCGCACATTCGCAGAACTGCGCAGACGACTCTACGAACGTTGTGATCGCCTACTGGAACTTGGCCCTAGACTACTATCTTTCCTTGAAAATATTATCCATTGGCTGTTCCATTGAAAGAAATCGTAACACGTGCTAGATACGGGTGTAAACTTCGAACGGAATAACTGTCCGGCCATAATTTATGGCTACGGATATGGCTGGGATATCTGACGTTATTTCCCTTTCGTCCCGTCCATGGCGCTAGAGGCAGTAGGTATATCACAGCCCACTATAGAGATAGCCTGGAACACAATCTGACAACGCCGCAATTAATCGTCTCTTAGAGGCATACTCCTTCAATGCGGTAGTGCTGGATTTGGATGAAATTTCGAATATTTCATCATTTTTCAAATGATTTACTGCTGAAAAATTATGAGGACTCTAATAAGATCTTATTTATGATGAATATTTACCGATAAAACAGTTTAAAACAATGTAATTACGAGATGAAGTGTTGTGATTTTGGACACTTTGGGATTTAAAAAAAAAACTAGAAAAGAGCACGGATTTTCAACTTCAGATTCGTTATCTACAACCCCAAATTAGCAAGTGAGTAAATTTTCAGGACGATTAGACAGTTATGGGATGTTCAAGACAATTACCGAAAAATTATAAACGTGAATGAATAAAAATATATTCCCAAACATAACTATTATATAAGACTATAATAAGGTAGCCTAATATAAATTGTGATAATCATCTTAGAGTTTGTCTTGTTTTGGTTCTTACTATAATGGTAAGTTTCTGCTATCTACAAATGTTTCTGTTTATTTTCCATTCGGTGGACAATAACATTGTAATTCGTATTTTCTACAAAATTTTTCAAAAGTTAATTTGCGAAAACAGGACAAGGTGAATTTAGAATGATTTATGAATGTAAACCACAACTACAAGTCTATGTGAATTCAGAATATCAATTCAATGCTACAAAGAGTAAATTCACATAAAATTATTTTTTGATCTGAACTGTGTAAAAATGTTGATAAAATAAATTGATAAATTCCGAATCTGAATCCCCATTAATTATATTTCTGTAGCGGGAAATGTTTATTTATTGATCTGAGGTTGAGACCATCTGCTCGGGTAAAGGTAAGATCGAAAGGAAGAATCCATTTCAAATCACTCCAGAAAATCTGAACATTTTTAATTAATATAATTTAAGATGAATAATAAGGTCCTTATTGATTTCAACTGAAGCATCTAGAGATGCAGACTTTTGGAAATTGAATACATATATATATAAATAAATAGATTCTTTGAGCTTCTTGATCTCCTATTCAGATGTATCAATTATTAGAAAGGTCATCAAAATGTTTTATAAAATCGGAAGAAATGAAAGTTCGATTTCACTCATATTTCTAGTCCATCTTGTTGTCTATAGTCTCAAATGAAATGTACTCATCTCCAATAAGTAGAAATAATCCAAGGGAAATTTCACTATTTACACACTGCAGTTTAATCACAGAAAATACAAATATCCGACCATATTTATCACTGCATTGCATTAATTCAGATTTGACACCGTTATACACAAAAATACCACGAAATGTCCGCGAAAAACAATAATGGTTAACTCCAGAATCAGAAGTAATCGTCCATTTTTACAATAACAAACGAACAAACGTTCGACTGACGTACGTCTCTGAGCGGTGTTGCCATTTTATCATCTTCCAGGCTAGTAGATATAGTGGGTTGTGGGTATATTATGACGAAATAGAAGTGGAAATCCTTTTCCGAATGTTTCAATACTGTGAACACTATACTACGAATGATCATTGTATCATGACGTCATATGGCAAGAATAATATATTTGGTTTTCTCAACAAATGAGCTCGCTTATAAAACTTATAGCCCAAGAAAGTAAGTGCTAAAATGGGGTCTAGCCCCTAAAAATTGCTCCAGAGCTGGAAATCGTTTAAGCCCCTTTTGGAGGTCCTGTTGGTTTTGAACAAACATTTTAAGGTACACGGTACACCGAGTCAACAACTTAAAAGGTTTCCTAAAAACCAATAGATGCATATCCTCATTCCGGACAAACAATAACATCGCAAAACTTATAAAGAAAAATAAATCAAAAAGGAATAAAGAAGATAAATCCGGTGTTTATCAATTAAATTGCGGGAGTTGTGATAAATCATATACATTTAGAAAACACTTGTAGAAATTTCGGCATAAGAATAAAGGAACATCATCACATCTACAAAAACAACAACATTAATTCAAATTATTCGAATCATTTATTAGCAAGGAAATAAGTTTAACCCGGATTTCAAAATTCTACACAATTTGAATAAACGTGCGGCCGGCCGGCCCTCCGTTGATACGATAACTTTCGAACAAAATGAGCTAGACAGTTGAAATTTTCAGAGTATGTTTGAGGGATAAATATCTCGGTTAAGTTCGTTACTGGTCAAAATCGGCCGAATAGTTTCCAAGTAACGAAAACAATTTTTTCTTTCACATTACATTTTGAATTCAATTTATTTCAAGATGCAGTTTCATCATAAGAATCCATTGTTATCATTTTCAACTCTAACAAGCTAATATTTTCGGAGATATGATTTTTCAAAATTTCAATAATACATCGTAAGTTCTCTGTATTCACAGAATGTGAACACAGAATCTGTCTGTGTTCACTGTTCCTAAATGTCATATTATCTAGCTATTAGAGACTTGACAATTCGTAGTTTGAAAATATTTTCCATTGGAGAACAAGTATCCGATTCTTGAAATTGTGAATATATATACAAGACTGTTTTGAAACCTAAAATAATATTGACTGATTGCATATTGAATAATTTATGTATAAATTTGGGACGATGTTTCAGAAGATTTAGAATTGGATCATTTCAATGATGTAGTTTATGAAGGCAATAGGAAAGAAGAACATAATGGAATCATCAAAAGAAATTACTGTTCGTTGACCATTGAGGTTAATGTTACCTTTTACTTGCTTCAGTTGTGAGACATGTTCCTGTATACAGTATTCTCATAATGTTGCTAGCAAAAAAATGCTGAAATATGGATCGACATTTATGCATAAAACATGTTTTCATGAGTTAAGGTCCATAATACAGAAAATAATGTGTTAGTGGTATGAACTATTAAATTTCAAATTATGAAAAGAAGATAGTATTTTATTAATATATTTTGAACTATTAAAATAATTTGTTCGTAAGCCTCTACCTACTCAAATATCAGGAATAAATGGACAATCTGCTATGATTGTCTCCAGCCTCGCTCTAGACATTTCAATGATATTTTCCTTAGGTATTTCGAGTTGTGAAAACTATGCACCGAGTGTAAGTTGCAACAACCCATTCCACGAGGTTGAATAATTGTAGACTGCTCATTTAATCTAAATAAATAAATTTAATTACAATTTTTGAAGCATTAAAGCATTGAAGCATTGTAGATTGCTCTTTTTTTAATGATAAATTTTGAAGCATTTTTTATCAAACGACACTTTTTTTAAATTTAATTTTTATCATGTTGCAGTTCTATCACAAGAATCCATTGATATAATTCCCAACTCTGAGAAACCAATACTTTCGGAGATATAATTTGTCTGTTTGAACAACAGCGCCAAAAAGCTACTATCCACAGGGCTTGAACCAATTTTTTTCTCATATTTCATATCCAATCGAAAATCGGTAATCAATTCTTGAGTAGTAGTTCAATGCTTCATGGGATAATGAGGACAAATCGAATTTGCCTTTGGAATGTTGAGGGTGGGAGAATATTCATCCTCAATCTATAAATTACCCTTTCTGTGACCGACGAAGCAAATAAGGAACTGATGGTCGTTAGGTATTCCCACTAGGGCCTTCATATGTGGTAGGGGGATGTACCCTTCTTCATGACTAACCTTGTTCATCGACCATACCTGATATTCCTGCGAGGGATTCGAAATTACACAGGTTACATTCACGAGAAGGCAACATCAAAGGTGCAGTTTTGATTGAATTGATGAGAAATAAGTTACCTATTACACACGCAAATAATACTATACGGTAAGCACTTCATCAAAGTTGATCCAATTGTGAACTAAGCCATATACCGCAACATTGAGATTTTGTTTTCTTTGATAAAAAAATGTGGGAAAGCCCTGTGGACTCTTGTGCAAAGTCGGTCATGGAAAAAAACTCATCTTTTTACGCGCTCTAGTTCCTCGGAACTGAGTGCTTATCAATTTGCTCAAATGTCTGTAATTTTCGAATATTTCGATGAAAATGGTCTTAAACGATTTGGTTCTCTAGTTCCTCGGAACAGAGTGCTTATCAATTTGCCCAAGTGTCTGTAATTTTGGAATTTTTGGCTGAAAATGGTCTCAAATGATTTGGTTCGACTCACTGATCAAGAATCTGAGTGCGAAATCGATTCTGTCCGGCCGGCCGACCGGCCGTAGGCACGATAACTCTCGAACGAAAGGAGTTAGCGGATTGAAAATTGCAAGGTGGTTTTGGAGCGTAAATATCTCGGACAAGTTCGTTAATGGGCGAAAACCATCAAGGGGTTTCGGAGTTATGGCCGATTTTAGTAAAAATATTTTTTATGAATATTTCCGAAACCGATCACTCGATCTATCTGAAATTTAGCACCAAATTGTAGAATCATGACTTTTATACGCATGTGAAGTTTTGTATTGACCAGATTACCGCAAAGTGACCAAAAAAAAAATTTGAAAATGTGGTGCAGTTCTCATTCTCATGATTGCTCATTTAATCTTGATAAACAAACTATTATTTGAATTGAATTTCCTTTATGATGCAGTTCTATCATATGAATACATTGATATAATTCCCAACTCTGAGAAACCAATACCAGATATAATTTGTCTGTTTGAACCAGAGCGCCAGAAAGCTCCTGTCCACAGGGCTTGAACCCATTTTTTCAAATAAGAAACCATTTTTTTGGTGGTCTAGTTCCTCGGAACTGAGTGCTTATCAATTTGCACAAATGTCTGTAATTTTTTCGATGAAAATGGTCTTAAAAGATTTGGTTCGACTCACTGATCAAGAATCCGTGGTCGAAATTCATTCTGTCCGGCCGGCCCGCCGTAGGCACGATAACTCTCGAACGGAATGAGCTAGACGGTTGAAATTTTCAGAGTTGGTTTGGGAGATAAATATCTCGGCTAAGTTCGTTATTGGGCGAAAGCGGACAGATTGTTTCGGAGTAACGATCATTTACACCTACACTATTCAGCTTCCACAATACTTTCTTAAATGAAATGCATGTAGAACGAAGAGTAAAACTCGTTCAACACCATCAACACTATTCCAATCTTCCTTAAGCCTGGTTCTCAGACCTACGTGGTGTCGATTGCAACAATCTCCTCTACCCAGATTTGTTTACTTGATCATCGTGAAGTTGGGATCACGACAGATTTCGAACTAGAAGTGAATAGGTAGTTGTTAGGGTAAGTTTTGTTTACTAGCTCTGATTGGCTGAAATGCTGTCATTTCGTGTATCAAACTACACTACGTAGCCTGAGATCCAGGCTTTAGGGTTATAAAATGAATATGACATTGACAAATATTTAGAACTAAGAAATGCCAAACAAGTGTCTTGCACTTTGCACCACTCCCTCCCACACAATATCGACGGCGGCATATAGCTGGACCTTAATTTGATTTTATTCTATTATTGACAGCTGAATTTTGCTCTGGTCTGGTCTGGTTGCGTTTCGTTTCGTGTGATTGACAATTTACATGTTATTCTGCTTTATTTAATTACTAGCTGACCCAGCGAACTCTGTTCCGCCTTAGAGGCAATAAATAAGCAGATTTTAGATTTTATTATACACGTTTGTCATAAAATATAGATAGTTTATATTCACCGTTTCTATACAATCCCTTTATGTCTCAATAATTGAACGTACAATTGTGCAATTAGAAAAAAAACACCCTGTACAGTAATGATTTCTTCTCAATGATGTATCCCTCTAAAGTTTATTTCTTAACACAAATGAATGAAATTGTACGATTGTGGCATGGAAAACAGCAAGTTGCAATTGACGTTAAAAGAAGAACACCCTGTATGGAGATTTCGGACGAATACATTATGAGAATCCATCCAAGGTACCTATTTAGTTAATGCTTTGTTTGTGACACAAATCACTTCAATCACGTACAATTGTGCCATGAGAAAAAGGACACCCTGTATAGTAATGCATTATTTTCAATGGTGTATACCTCGAAAGTTTATTTTTAAACACACATGACTAAAATTGTACGATTATGGCAGGAAAAACAGCAAATTTCAATTGACGTTAAAAGAAAAACACCCTGTATAACACAAAAATGTATCCTATGTCCGTCTCCTGGTTCTAAGCTACCTCCCCACTAATTTTGAGCCAAATCGGTATAGCCGTTCTTGAGTTAGAAGTGGTGTAACTAACACGACTTTCTTTTATAAATATAGATTTTTCATTTTTACTTGCAGAAATTTTGATTCGATCAGGGGCCCTACGCTTAAGCGTACTAAGCGAACCGGTTAATCCGCCACTGAGATAAGTATATTTCTTTCATATCAGATCATAGTAAGATTACTTCAATGAACTCACCTGAGGATAATCCCCTTCCTTCGTCTGATATCCGAAATGGAAAAAATACGTCTTTGCCCCCCTCCTCGCGTGAAGATACCCCACGTGCACTAAGGGCGCCACTGTATGTCCGTCACTCAATGCTTCCATCGTACTGTCACGCACATTGATGGGATGCTGGATAGGTTTATCCCAGTCCGTATACTCATTTCGAACGGCCGAAAAAATTTCATTCAGGTGGTACACATAAGTGTTCCTGATGTAAGTCCTCAATATCCGGTTACGCTGATCCTCTTCGAATCCGTACTGTATATCGTTTGCGTTGAAATCATTGTAGGATTCGGTTGTTGTCACTCCGATCATCACTTCACTCGTTATAAAAGTTTCCGACGAGTGTTCCATCGCGTAGAGGGGATCGGGGGCCCTTTCATCTATGGGGAGGGTTGGGGCTATGCGGGGGATGAATCGAACGGTTTCTAACTGGACGTCCATAAGCTCCTCCAGAGACCTGTAAGGATATCAACATTATTACAATTTATTTCACTTAAAGCCAAAGAGTTAAACAAATTGGTATACCATATCGACCACAATGGTAGTAAAATTAAATTTCGATAGTTGCTCATCACGTGTCTTAACACGTTGTATGCAATTCTCACAAGTGTTTTTCAACATCGACTTCTGGGTACAGTGGTCCAGTATGGAATCAAATCCACGAACAAAGAGGGGCGAGGAAAGGAGTACAGGGGTGCAACGACAATCTCCTTATAGACAAGAGCATTTGTCAAGATGCGAGACACTACAAGCTCGACCTGCATACATCATGGTTGGATTACGCAAGAGCATTTGAAACATCGGCACACAGCTTGATAATACGGCTGCTGGAGATGCTCCAAGTCCACCCTAACATCGTCCATGCTATCATCATGGCATAATGGAAAACTAAGTTCGCCGTTCGATCCGAAGGTTGGACCACTTATACCGGATGGGTGAGATACAGGCGAGGCGTATTTTAAGGAGACTTGTTTAGTCCGTTATTGCTTTGCATAACACTTCTGCCATTAACAACTGAGTTGAGAGTAAGGATAATAGGGTACAAGCCTGGGCCACCAGGCAGAAGACAACATCTTATCTCACATCTCCTCTACATGGACGACTTAAAACTGTACGCTTCTTTCAAGGCAGCACTACAACAACTACTGCCAAATACACTATTGCCAAATACACCCCAGCAATAGGAATATCATTCGGTTTGGAAAAATGTGCTGTTTTTCATCTGAGCAGAGGAAGAACTGAAGAAGCAGGAGAAGACATCGACCAACAAGGGGGAATAACTATTCGACACCTCGAAGAGAAAGAAACATAAAAATTCCTTGGGTCAAAACAACTAGGTGGACTGGAGACAACCCAAATCAAGGATGCCTTAACAGCTAGCTACAAAAAGGAGATCCGAGATATATCGAAATCACAGCTGTCCGGGAAAAATAAAGTAACACCTACGAACAGCTTGGCAGTGTCGATAATCACCTACTCATTCGGGATAGTTAACTGGACGGTGAATGAAATTCTCGAGCTAGACAGAACCAGTCGTAAAGTGATGAACATGAATCGTAGCCTGCATCTCAATTGCTCGATACCTTCCACGAACGCAGGGAAGTAGAGGTTTGCGAAGTTTGGTATACCAACACCATCAACAAACGTTGCAAATGGCAATAAGGATATTGAGAAGCGAAGACCCGCTTCTGAAAAGGGTGGCTCAGCATGAAATCTGGAACCTACGAGCTTTCCTATTTAGGACTGGTCAGAGAGCTTTGGAGAAGCTCGACATAACCGGCATATCCATCGATCCTGAGCTAGCAGGAACTCCTATCTCGCCACCAGACCAAAGAAGAGTTGGCAGAGAGATAAGACAGGTACAACTGAAGACACTACTCAAAGATCACATGAGTAAATACCTGCACTCTTTATATTTCAGGAGTTTGAAAGAGAAAAGAACTTAAGGAATTGTTTGTCGTCGAATGATGATGAAAGATGAACAGAAGAGGAAAAAATACAAGGATTTAATGTTCGAACTGGGGATCCTGTATCCAAGGCATAAGGTCAGGATGGTCTTACTAATCATAGGATGCCTACGCGGAATGAGAGCGAACTACGTGACTGAATTGAAGAATATTCAGGCCTGCAAATCTTTGGCCGAGGATTCAGCGCACAGAATGATGAAAGCGGTGTTGCTCGGATCACTTCGAGTCATCAAATCCCATCAACTTTGAAGGCCGCTTGAAGCTCGTCTCTTTTGTTAAGGGACGCTGTAAGGGCAGGACGAAGAACTACTCCAAGGAACGTGCGAGAGTTTTTTTAGTGAGTAGCCTATCAACATCTAGAGTCTCACACTCCTGTGAGAAGTGGACCCTCTCAAGGCGGGCCTATAAAATGTTTTTCCTCTCGAGCGGAAAAAATAACGGAAAGCCAAAGAGCTAAGTAAATTTTTCTACCATATCGACCACAATGGTAGTACAATTTGAATGTTTGTTAAGTTGCTCATCCAGAGACCTGTTATACTAGCAGGAATTGTTACATATTACAATTTATGCTGTGGAAAGCTAAAGAGCTAAGCAAATTGTTATACCATATCGACCACAATGGTACTAGAGTTGCTAAGTTGCTCATCCAGAGACCTGTAATAACTATTACAATTTATGTCACATATTACAATTTATGTCACGGAAAGAAAGAGTTAAGCAAATTTTTATACCACATGGACCACGATGATAGTACACGACGGAAAATACGCTTCGAATGAACGCAAAAAATGAAATGGTTTTTCTGTTGAGAATGGATATATTCCTTCAGCCACTCTGTATAATGAAGAGCTATAACATATGTTATCTAATATAGTCGCCGGTCTATTATCATAAGCAAACGCATCTCAGATATATCTTTAGAATATACGAAGGTACATAATTTAACATTGATTGAATGAAACCGAAATTATACTATTGTTATATGCGATATTATTGATTGAAATGATATTCGACTAGATTAAAATCCGCCTAGTTAGCATCATAAGGGGCAAATCAAATTCAATCGCTGATTAACTTATTTCCGAACTTCAAAACAGTCCAAATTACACTTGACATATGATTTGGATAATTCGAAAAGGTATGAAAAATTCTGAAATAAATTTATCCTTCTACTCAGATAGTCTCGAATGAAGCACTTTTTAAAGTTTGTAATAAGAGAAGAGCTTCACCTGGCTTTCAGACATTGCGTAATATCTTCCTCTTCGTTAGTCTTATTTACAGATATGCATCCAGTTTGTCGTCCAACGTTTAGTCTTATGGACTCTCCATTGTGCGAGGTTGCCCAAGGACTCAGAGCACTTCCACTCAACAGGATAACTCTGCTGAACAGACCTAAAACAAATATATTGTTTTAAATGGATTGAGGGGATTAAACATCGAATAACTATCTACATTAATCCAACTATAGCACTAGTTAACTGATTTCTGGAATTGAATGCTTAGTTACAATTATGAATCTCAGATAAGTTGAGTGTTGGAACTTTCAGCGATTTCGATAAGTTTCCGAGATATTAAATTTCCTGCACTGTTCGCGGACTAAATTAACAAAATAAAAGGATTCTTCACAGTAAGTCAAATTAAATCGTTCGAGATCAGTTTCAGCTCATAATACACAAATTAAAGACCTTTGGGCCAAATGGGCTTTCTTATACAACATGGATTATAGCGCGCATATTCTGAGGTACAACATGCTATCAATTTGCCCAATTGTCTGCAATTTTCAAATTTTCTGCCGAACTTGGTCTCAAACGATTAGCTTCGACTCACTGATGAAGAATCCGACGTCGATATTGATTATGTCCGCCGGTCGGCCGTCAGTACGATTACGCTCGAACGAATTCGAGATCAAATCATTTCTGTCCAACCAGCAGGCCGGCCGTTGGCACGATAACTTGTTGCGCATCTGATTGCGCTGGTTAAGTTCGTTAATGGACGTAATCGGCAGAACGGTTTTAGCATATTACCTCAGCATATCTTTTTTTTTTGTGCAACCTCGTCTTTTACGATCTTGTGTGAGTGCTCTTCCTATTGAATCAATGCAAATGTAGAACCAGAAGAAGCCGCAGTGTAGCCTGTCAGTCTCGTCCAACCTTTCTTCACACGACTAAAAAGGAATCAACTTCTTTTGAGTCTAACGGATTCCATCGAACTCGCAGTACTCACGTCAATCGCGTTTGGTTCTACCAATTCGACTTCCGATAAAATTCGACCACACGACTCTTTGCCGCTCTTCGCCTGGTACCTTCTTACCCCTCTCCTGGAGCTAGTTCTACCATGGTGGTGTTCACCGCTGATTGGTAGATCCTCTATCTGCGATACTTCGCTGGAACCAATGGAGTTTCATGAGCGTTCCCAGAAATTGGATCTCCCATGAAGCAAAAAACGTTTTGCTCCAAAGTGTATGAGATAACTGACACTAATATGGTCTTAGCGATTGCCTGTTCAGAAATAGCATGTTATTTTATAAGGAGGAGAAGTGTCACTTTTCATGGCGAGCTTGAGTTCATTTGAGTATTTGAGAGCGAGCCATGAAAAGTCACTTCTACTCCGAATGAAATATTCATTTCAGTCATTTTATTTTCAAACATTTTGAAATTCATAAAAATTTGAATATCCACTTTTGGATTGATTTACATTTACGCACATAATTCTATCCATTTACGATCGTTATAATTGAGTGAATTATGGAACATTTGACTAGTAACGTTTGCTAAGCAAAATTCATTCTGACAGATATAAAGTAAAATAATTGCAAGTTTGCAAGCTGGTGAGAAGTGGTTGAAAGTAAAAATGTCTTCAGAAATTTAGGTTTTGGCGAATGAAGCAGTCTCTTCCCTTGGACCATTGAGGTCTATTGAAAAGTATTCTGCAGCTTATGATCACTTCGTGAATTGACGAAATTCGAAAAATGTGACAGTTTATCAAGAGAATATGCCTCTAGCATATTTCAATTTAATGGCCTAAGCAAAATAAGGGAAATCCTCTACTTTATGGACCCAAAATTCAATGATAAAGTCACAACTAGCGATCAAACATGAAATAGATATTGGTAAATATCTGAAGTTGCGTGCAGTTTTGAAAGAATCCAATGAAGGGATCTTGCAAAAAAATCAAGAGTTTTTTCTAAGGAAGAGTTCGAACGTTTTCTCTTCGAAGCACCGGATGATTCATATTTAGGATTAGAGGTAACTATCATATTTCAAGTAATTTTAATTTCGTATTTGATCACGTGGTTGTTTCAGATTGTTTTATTATTCGGAGTAGCTGGTGCCTGCATATGTGACGAAATGGTGAAAATGAAAACTACAGATATCGAGGACAAGAGAAATATTATAATAGTCAATATTCTAGATAGTAAACATTCAGAGTTATTAGGGAGAATAATCTAAATATTTATCGGATATACACAGGGTTAAGAGCAAACGATTTCGTTGAAAATATATTTCTTTTGAAATATCGATCTGGAAAATACTACAGAGCTGTGATGGAAATACATAGTATAGGAAGTGTTCCTAGAAAGGTTGCCACTTTTTGGCGCTCTAGTTCCTCGGAACTGAGTGCTTATCAATTAGCCCAAATGTCTGTAATTTTCGAATTTTTCGATGAAAATAGTCTTAAGCGATTTGGTTCGACTCACTGATCAAGAATCCGTGGTCGAAAATCATTCTGTCCGGCCGGCCGGCCGTAGGCACGATAACTCTCGAACGGAATGAGCTAGACAGTTGAAATTTTCAGAGTAGGTTTGGGAGATAAATATCTCGGCTAAGTTCGTTATTGGGCAAAATCGGACAGATGGTTTCGGAGTAACAAAAAAAATTTTTTTTTTTACAAAACAAATTCAAAATTAAATTTTTTTCAATAAGCAGTTTTACCATAAGAATCCAATGATATCATTTTTAACTCTAACAAGCTAATACTTTCGGAGATATGATTTTTCAAAATTTCAATAATAAATCGTATTTCAACGTTGTCACACAATGATATAATTATTCTATGTTTGAATTGTCATAATGTCAAATTATTGTCCTGAGACATGTCATTATCTAATCAATCGAAAAATTGTGAGCGAAGTGAGAAAAATCTCAGTTGTTTGCTCCGAAATTAGTTTTTCTCAGAAAAGTCTTACATTTAGGAACGGAACATGAAGTAAGAGATCTGAGAGTAGTGAGACTGCTTTTCATCCAAAGACATAGATATAACTCTCGAACGGAATGAGCTAGGTAGTTGAAATTTTCAGAGTAGGTTAGGGAGATGAATATCTCGGTTAAGTTCGTTATTGGGCAAAATTGGCCAGATTTAATTTGATTTCTTCCATGGTGTAGTTCTCATTCTCATGATTGCTCATTTAATCTTGATAAATAAACTATCATTTGAATTGAACTTCCTTTATGATGCAGTTCTATCATATGAATACATTGATATAATTACCAACTCTGGGAAACCTATACTTTCGGAGATATAATTTGTCTGTTTGAACTAGAGCGCCAGAAAGCTCCTGTCCACAGGGCTTGAACCCATTTTTTGCAATTGAATCATCCAACCGAAAACACAGGTCATTCAATGAGGCGAACTTCTGCTACGCTACTTATAAATGGAGGAGCCAACATGTATGTTGGGTTTCACGAAGCTTTGATTAGCTTAATCGTGGATTTAATTCGATGGTTGTATGAAAAATGAACTGAAAATCGACATAGAATCGCACTAATTCGGCAATTAAGAGCTGTCAAAGCTTTGTGAAACCCAATGTGAGTCTTTGAAACGATACGGACGTTGGAAGTCAAGTAGTGTAGCAGAAGGCTACATCGAGGATTCGCTGCGAAATAAGAATGAGATTGCTGGTAGGATATTGAGCGTCAACGAATTCCCTGGAACTAGCAACTCAGATTACACTATTGAGGCATCAGATTTGAACAGATTCCGAGACAGGATCCTACCAGTTAATTATTACATGGTTTTAATTCTCAAAATGCAACATTGACGAATGGTGCATTCAATGTAACTTTAACGAAAAAAAAAATGACGTTTGAATTAGAGATTTTTTTTCATGGTAATCAATTCATCTTTTGCATAGTAACAATTTTCCTGCTGCTGGCCGGAAAAGTGTAGCATGTCAACACTTCTCCTCCTTGGCGGAGAAATAGAACTTTTCGATGATCCTCTCAAAGGAAAAATAACGTTATTATTGTACGTTAGAAAATAAAAAGTATTATGTGACTCTAGGCGGTTTAATGAGCTTCGGACGCCTCCAGAGTTAATATTTATATGTCATGGGGATTTCGCCCTACTCATTCGAAACCACTCATTCTGCCTCACATAATATAACTTTCTCATCGTCGCCTGGAATACAGTCTGCACAGTGGAATACAGTATATCAAGAAATTCCTCTCGAGACGAGATACAGAAAGAACACCGCCACCGCGGGAAAGATACTGTAATGATGTAGCTGTAGCAGATGCGGTCAACTTTGTTTCGGGGAACGTAAGTTTTTCGACCCCTTGATACGGTTTTCGAGCCCTTTCCGCAAGACAATGCGCTTCTTGTCTCAGGAGTCTGGCGAGGAAGAGATAACGAAAGAAGAACTGATAACGATTCGCGCGCTCCCCTTATATAAATTTTAGATTTGGGGCATTCTGATAGGTACGCCGACCGCCTGTGGGCATCGCAGATCATTTTTAGCTGAGGAATTGATGGTGGCGAAAGTTGTTATATAGTGCTAGTCTCTAACTTTGAATAAATTCAGAAAATCCAAGAAAGGTTTTTTGTTGCCAATGCGCTCGGACAGGGCGATAAGTATTTTAAATTGGGCACTCTTTGATGTAAGAAAATGATATACAGCGTGTCCCAAATTTGATATATGATGTCGTTAATTTTTTTAAAGTTACACATGCTTATCGAATTTAAAATTTGTATATTTAACAAACATTGCCTAATTTGAAAATGAAGTAATCTCATTCAGGCAGTTGTCAAAAGGTATTTGTTTGATAAAAAATGGTTCAAGCCCTATGGACAGGAGCTTTGTCACTCTTGTTCAAACTATGAGAAATCATATCTCCGATGTATTGCTTTCTCAGAGTTGGTAATAATATCAATGGATTCTTATGATAGAACAGCATGATAAAGGAAATTCAATACAAATAATAGTTTATTTATCAAGATTAAAGGAGCAATCTTCAATACTTTTATACTTCAAAAATTATCATTTAAAATAACAAGGAACGTTTCATCGAAATATCTAGAGCAGGGGTCACCAATTAGTTTCATTGGAGGTCCGTTCACAAAATCTGTATATCTGTCACGGTCCGTTTGATAGCATTATGATGGCATAAGAATTTGACTAGCAGTTAATCTAAATCCAATATCAATAATTAGTAAATAAAACGAAAAGTTATCGGATTTTTTTTTATAAAGAATACATGTTTTCTGGAAAAAGGGTCCGCAAATAAAAGGTTCGCGGTGCATCCGGACCGCGGTCCGCCATTTGGTGACCCCTGGTCTAGAGCAAGGCTGGAGACAATCATAGCAGATTGTCCATTTATTCCTGATATTTGAGTACGCAAAGGTTGACGAACAAATTATTATCTTTTCATAATTTAATAGTTCATACCATTAACACATTCATTCTGTATTATGAACTATAACTCAAGAAAAAATATTTGATACACAAATGTAGATCCTTATTTCAGCATTTTTTTGCTAGTAACATTATGAAAATACTGTATATGGGAACATGTCTCACTACTTAAGGAAGTAAAAGGTAATATTAACCTCAGTGGTCAACGAACAGTAATTTCTTTTGATGATTCCATTATGTTCTTCTTTCCTATTGCCTTCATAAACTACATCATTAAAATGATCCAATTCTAAATCTTCTGAAACATCATCCCGAATTTATGCATAAATTATTCAATATGCAACCAGTCAATATTATTTTCGGTTTCAAAACCGTCTTGTATATATACAAATATTCAAGAATCGGATACTGGTTTTCCAGCAGAAAATATTTTCAAACTACGAATTGACATATTATCTCTAATAGCTAGATGACATTTATAAACAGTTAGGACGGACAGTTAGAATTCGCATTCTGTGAATAGGTACATAGAACTACAATGTATTATTGAAATTTTGAAAAATCATATCACTCATATCATATAAAATTATTAGCTTGTTGGAGTTGAAAATGATATCGATGGATTCTTATGATGAGACTGCACCTTAAAAAAAATTAATTCAAAAGTTGTAAAATAAAACAATTTTTTTTTTCGTTTTTCCGTAACCATTAGACCGATTTTGCCCAATAACGAACTTAACCGAAATATTTATGTCCCAAACCTACTCTGAAAATTTCATTTGTCTAGCTCATTCCGTTCGAGAGTTATCGTGTTAACGGCCAGACGGACAGAATCGATTTCAACTACGAATTCTTGATCAGTGAGTCGAACCAAATCGGTTAAGACCATTTTCAGCCAGAAATTCGAAAATTACTGACATTTGGGCAAATTGATAAGCACTCTGTTCCGAGGAACAAGAGCGCCAAAAATGTGGGAAGCTCTTTGGACAGGGGCTTTGGCGCTGCTTTCAAACTACTAGCGAGTAATTTTTCAAACTTTAACAAATCCTATCTCCAAAAGTATTGATTTCGGAATGATATCAATGGATTCTTATAATAGAACTGCATCATAAAAAAATATATTCAAAACGTAGGTCTATGACTCGCCTCATATGTTTGATATAATTACATCAGCAAATTATAATAACAGCATTCTATAGCGGAGGTTACACGGTCAATCTGGTATCAATTTGGAATCAATCTGGCACCAATCTTGTCATCAAACCGGACCATCAATCCATCAGTCTAAGCGTATAGAATCGGTTTTCCGTCAATCTGACATCAATCCATGAGTGATGTCAGACTGAACGCCAGATTGACCATATAAACTCCGTCATGAAATCATAAAATTACGGCAGACTGATGATTGGTAATAACCATGAAACCCTGGGTTTGTGTCTTCCCTTGAATTATGCTTTCCACTGAGCGATTTGAAATCTAGGCCGGCCACGCGGAATATTTGTTGATGGTTAAAATCAATAAATATTTCGCCGTGTGTCTTGTTTTAGTTATTGGCAATTAGCCACAGTTCACCTCATTCAATACTTGGAGAATGCCGACAAATTTTTTGCACTAATTTTTTTAATTAGGAAGGAAAATACAAATACTTATTAAAAAAAAAATGAACAGTTTTCTCCAAAAAGTTTATATTTCAGAATCGCTTTGCCAGATTCGGCCAAAGTTCCGCATTAATCTTGAAGTCAAATTTTAGTTTCCCAAATATTTAAAGAAAATACAGATCCGATCGAAAAAGCAAAAGCTCCTAACTTCACGTCCGATTTTTTTTGTGAAGTTAGTTTGTGGACATGTCGCATTCTAGAAAATTTTCCTTTACTCAGAATTGCTTCTATTCATTATAGTCTATTTGGTACATGCATATTATTCATAATTGAATGGAGCATTATGCATTGATGATAATTATGATATCTATGCTACATTCGATGAGTATAATCCATTTGAATTGTTAGCCATTAATTAAGCGCGCATAATCATATTCATGAAATACCAACTCAATTCGACGTTGGTTATCAGAGTATAATACAACAAAAGATGGATCTGTATTATAACTTGATTTATTTACCCAATTACTATAATGCTATTCTCGTAATGTACAGATCGTATGCGATCTGTTTCATCCCAGCAAATGAAAATTGCATAAACAATATTGATTGTGTGCTTTGCGTTTTCCTCAAACGGATATTTCTTTCATTAGTAAACTATACCTTCTTGTGCAATTGTCCTTTTTGCGCGTATATTCTGGGGAACATCGCGTTATCATTTTGCCCAAATGTCTGTAATTTTCGAATTTTTCGCTGAAAATGGTCTCAAACGATTGGGTTCGACTCCCTGATCAATGGTTTTGGAATTATACCCATCTGAAATTTGGTTGTTATTTCCTCAATAACTCTAAAACTACAAAACCGATCCAATTCAAACATGGTTATAGTTGTAGAATGGCAACACGAAGATTCTTGCAAAATTTCAGAATTACTTTGTTGATAGTTATTCTGAAATTCGAGAAATGTTTGAAAATTAATTATGACCACTCTGTATATTCCAAACTTCAATTTCTTTTTCTGTAAAGGAGTAGCCAAAATGTGATATCTCCGAAAGTATTAGTTTGTGAGAGTTGACAATGATATCAATGGATTCTTATGATAAAACTGTATCTTAATAAAAATTGAATTTAAAATTTATAATGTAAAAAATTTTTTTTTGTTACTCCGAAACCACCTGGCCGATTTTGCCAAATAACGAACTTAACCGAGATATTTATCTCCTGAACCTACTCTGAAAATTTCAACTGTCTAGCTCATTCCGTTCGAGAGCTATAGTGTTAACGGCCGGACAGAATCGATTTTGACCACGAATTCTTGATCAGTGAGTCGAGACAAATCGTTCCAGACCATTTTCAACCGTTTAGGAGTCTATATCAGACTCCTTTGTCAGACACTTCAGAAAAAAAAAACTTTTCAAAAATCTTCAGAATTATTTTGTTGATAGTTATTCTTATATAGACTCCGAAACGTTACGATATAGTTGTTTCTTCGTTGATAATGTTTCGTTGTTGTTTGTTAGGCAACATTGTTCGATTGATTGCTTCTGACATATATCTTGTGTTTCTTACGTGGAAGCAAATCACAAAATAATAAATTTTTTATTCTATAGATATTTTTCAGAGTTTGTGAGAGGAAACCCAAAAAAATCTTTTAGTTACATAAAATACTAACTGTTAGGAGCATAACTCAATCAACTCATAGGCGATTGAAATCAAAATCCTACTTGTATAATAGAGAATGATAAAATCATTTTAAACTCACAGAATACTTATCATTGAGCAATGTGAAATTAGGAAATTAGGGCTTGCAGTAAAATTAATTCAAGGTTCGAAGAATGTTTCCAAAAATTGAATTGCCTTTCGTCACCCGTACGCTGTTTGCCATTAACCGGGAAATATCTCCTTACATTAGACGAAAGGAAATTACGAATATAGCGTCGACATGCTGAACATAAATTCCTTAAATGCAATGCTTTCGGTATTTCATGAGTTACGAGGAAGCAAAACAACCGTTTGCTGAATTGGGGACCCAAAGCATTCTATATCTAAGTCGAGGGTAGCGTGTCGTCAAGCGCAGGAAATGGAAAAATCAACATTCACCGAAGCGTATGTTTCGTGAGTAGGAACTTCGCTGTAAAAATCTTTTTCCAGCTTCTGATGTGAGAGATTTCTTATGAATTATTATATTCGAAGACTTATATTATATTAAGATGAATTAATAATACCTACTGAGGTCTTAATCACACACACATTCTTACTAATGCTTTTTTTCGCTTGAGAGAAAAACCTTTTATAGGCTTTCCCTGAGAGGGTCCGCTCTTCTCTCAGGACTCCAGTTGTTGTTTTGTTACTCACTAAAAAACCTTTCGCACATTCCTTGGAGTAGTTCTTCGTCTTGCCCTTACAGCGTCCCTTAACAAAAGAGATAATCTGCAAGCGGCCTTCAAAGTTGATGGGACCTGATGACGAAGTGATCCGAGCAATACTGCTTTCTGCATTCTGTGGGCCAAAACTTCAGCCAGGGATTTACAGGCCGAAATAATCTTCAATTCTATCGCGTAGTTCGCTCTCACTCCACCTCGATATCCTATGATTAGTACAAGTTTATGCCTTGAGTACAGGATCACCAGTTCTGGTATTTTTCCCTCTTCTGTTCTTCTTTCATCAACATTTTATTTTCGGCGGGGGAGTAAAATTCGACAACAAACAATTCCTTGAGCTCTTTGTCCAGCAGGACTATACCTGGTATTTTGGCATGGATCTGCCGAGTTCTTGGAATAGCACAGTTTCAGTAGATGTGATATTGGTTATTTTCAACAACTGCTTCAATCTCCAGAGGCACATATGGTATCACTGGTTCATTGTCTATACCATAAACCTCCCTCAGATGGAAGTAGAAAATTCGGAGTGCTTCATTGTGTTTTTTCACATATCCTGATGGAGCATGGACTCTGCAAGCAGACAGGATGTGCGTAACAGTTTCCTGCTGGCTGTGGCATGCTCTGCACATTGTTGGAGTGTCCAACAACTATTTTTATACCATCTTGTATTTATCAATCCATTTTGACAAACCATAGCAAGTCCCTCCGTTTCCGACTTAAGTCCAGCTGACTTCAAAAAGGCGAAGGATAACTCTTCCGAGAGGCCCTGATCTTTTAAACTTCTGAAATATATGGAGTGAAGGTTTTTACTCATGTGATCTTCGAGTAGTGTCTTCAGTTATGCCTGTCTTAACTCTCTGCCTACTCTTCTTTGGTCTGTTGGGATAATAGATTCTTACTAATTCTTGATATTATAAATAACTCTTGGAACACCTAAATTATTATTATCAGAAAGAGGTAGTCAGGCTTGGTCCAGCAATAACTGATGAGATACTTAGGAGCCATGGCGATCACATCGTGAGGTTTTAGAACTGACTCACCCACATCTAAAATTCTTAGGCTAGGCAGCTCTGGGCATTCGCGAACTATGTGTTCGGCAGTTTCCGTTTCAGTTCAGGATACGTAGGGGACTAATGCTCATTTATAGACTGAACTGAAAGGGATTGAGAGATCAGAGAGTCAGATTGAATCTATGAATTATCAATGATATTTTTCCCCACCCTTATACCTAATGCTATACATGCTAAGCATAAAAGTGCTATCTCCTCTTCTCGCTCAAATTGAGTTTACTGGCTTATGATATACGTTATTCAATTTTATACCATTCTTGATAGCTATAAAGTGGTGAATCGTCCTAGAAACTAAAATAAATGCTGAAGAAAATGGTTGTATTTCCATATGATTTACCTAATAGGAATCTAAAGAGTGGTTATATAGCCATTACTTGACTCTAAAGAGGTGTAGAGAATAATGGCGATACCCACTTCAAGGCAAAAATTATAAACAGGTCTCATTTGGTCGTTTTTAACTATATAGGGTGATTCACGAAGGCTGTTCGTTAGAATATCTCTAAGAAAGACTTGAGGTAGACAATTGAAATTTTTTAGTTAAGCTTTGTTAAGAGAGATGAATTCTTGGAAAAAATTTCAGATTCGTTCGACTTCCGGTTTCACCGAAAATGATACCAGCTTTCGTTTTTCAAATGTAATACCCAGCTTTTTCATTCATAATCAGATTACCCATTGAATTCTACATTATTTGTGTCAATTATATATTATTCTCAGAAAATTGGTGTAAAATCTGTAAAAACCCTTCTTATTTTCTCCAATAGGGCTTCATTTCAATGTTTGTAACTTGTACACTTTTGTACATGAAATTGAAAATGAAATATTTTCTAGCTTCTATCAGAAGACATACCAATGGTTCTCCTACATTAATTAAAAACTCAATTAAACATACAGGGTGTTTCTATTTCAATGTCAAAGTCAGTCAAAAATCTCAAAACTCATTTTTTTATTGGTCAGCTGGAATCTATGTTAAGAAATTGGTTCAAGCCCTGTGGACAGGAGCTTTGTTGCTCTTGTACAGATTATATCTCCGAAAGTATTAATTTCTCAGAGTTGGGAATGATATTAATGGAATCTTATAGTAGAACTGCATCATAAAATAAAATATATAAAATAAAAATCCATTGATATCATTCCCAACTCGGAGAAATCAATACTTTCGGAGTTATGATTTGTTAAAGTTTGAACAACAGCGCCAAAGCTCCTGTCCACAAGGTTTTCCAACATTTTCAATTTGTCTTCTGTGCGTCAATTCACAAGAATTTTCATAATTTTGTTCAAAACGTAGGTCTATGACTCATCTCATGTTGGATTTATATACATCAGAAGATTATCATTAGAGTATTCTATGAAATCATACAGAATTATTCACAACAATTATTGTTAACTCTCTAGCTCATTCCGTTCGATAGTTATCGTGTTAACGGCCGGACGGGCGGTCGGCCGGACAGAATCGATTTTGACAATGGATTCTTGATCAGTGAGTCGAACCAAATCATTTAAGACCATTTTCAGCCAAAAATTTCAAAATTACAGACATTTGGGCAAATTGACAAGCACTCTGTTCCGAGGAACAAGAGCGCCAAAAATAGTGCTTTTTTTATATCACATACTAAGTACTGCTTCACTTACCGAATATCTCGGGAAATGAGTATTTCAGAGCAGTAGTATGTATTATAGAAAGTACACTATTTTTGACGTAGATTCTAGTTGACTAATAAGAAAAATGGGTTCCCATTTGAAAAAAAAATGAGTTGTGAGGTTTTTTTCATGACTGAGTTTGACATTGTAATGAAAACACCCTGTATATTCAATTTAATATTTAATTAACGAAGAAGAGACATTGGTATGTCTTTTGATAGAAGCTAGAAAATTAGGAATATTCATGCAAAAATCTACAAATTATTAAAATTGGAATGAAGCCCTATTTGAGAATATTTAAAGGGTTTTTTCAGATTTCACAGGAATTTTCTGCGAATAAAATGTAAGTGACACATTAAAACAATGTAGAATTTAATGGGTTTTCTGATTATCAATGAAAAAACTGGGTATTACATTTAAAAAAGTTGATATCATTTGCGGTGAAACCGGAAGTCGAACGAATTTGAAATTTTTCCCAAGAATTCATCTCTCCTAACAAAGTTTAAATATAAAATTTCAAGTAGGGTATCTTGAGCCTTTCTTTGAAAGGTTCTAACGAACGGTATTCTTGAATCACCCTGTATAGTGGTATCTGAAGTTGACTTCGAAAACGATTTTCTCCATTCCAACTTTTATTAGAGTTACCACCTTTAAGCTAAGCATAACATTCTATACTCTTCACAATGCGGATTTGTACATTTGAAATTGAAAACTCGGATATCATTCATCTTTCCATCGATTTGGATTTCCAATTCGCAGTTCATTCCAAGAGGCAGAGATCTGGGAGGAAACGTTAATTGTTCGTTTGTTTTCCTGCAATTTCCGAGTATCGAATGACTCCTTTTATAAGGGTTGATTTACTTCCGCGACAATATGGGAGGACAAGGGGATTCTGAACATTTTATCGGAAGTTTAGAGTCGAGAGAGAGTGCTTCCATAGAAACCGACAGTTAAGTGCCGAGTAAATCGAAATTCAACGAGGAAATCGCTCAATGGAAATGGGGATTTCTTATCGGATACACTGACGTCGTTTTATAGACGGAACTGCAGGCAATAAGCGCATTGGAGTTTCGAGATGTTGATTTTTGGAATTGCAAAGTTGGAAAAAAATACCGATCGATATTTGGAAAGGGTGAATATGGGATAATCCTGTACCTGCCAGGGATGAGAGCTGTTCCCCAGAACAGACTCAATCGTCTGTAATTTTCGAATTTTTTACCGAAGATGGCCCTAATTGTTTGATTTTTACTCACTGATTAAGAATACGACGCCAAATTTGATTATGTGCTGAAATTAGCAGCGTAAGGTCGGCGCATAATTATCTCGGCTAATTTTTTTGCGCGTATGTTCTGGGGAACATCGCGTTATAGTTTTGCCCAAATGTCTGAAACTTTCGAATTTTTTTACGAAAATGGTCTCAATCGATTTAGTTCGACTCCCCAATGAAGAATTCGAGGTCAAATTTGATTCTGTCCGGCTGGCCGTCCGGATGACTTGAGAACGAAAAGAGCTAGCGACTTGAAATTTTCAGGGTGGATGGCGCATCCCAATACGACGGACAAGTTCGTTAATGGGCATAATCGGCCCAGTGGTTTCCGAGTAATAATATTGTTTTCAACCAATATAAATCCGATCGAATTGAAACTTCGTGAGTAGTTGTAGAATATGAACCTAGGAACGTTTGTGAAATTTTGTGCGAATCGTATGGCTAGAAAATTAAAAAAAAATTATTAAAAAATATTTTATTTGTCACGATAACTTGAGAACGGAAAGAGATAGCGGCTTGAAGTTTTCAGGTTAGGATGTGCACCAGAAGGCGACATTTCAGTTTGTTTATGAGCATAATCGGCCAAACGGCTTTAGAGTTATAGCCATCTGAAATTTGGTTGTTTTTTGTTCCTCATTAACTCGAAAAATACTGAACTGATTGAATTCAAACATGGTAAGTAGTTGTAGAATGTCAACGCGAAAATTTTCGCAAAATTATGTGAGGATAGTATTTGTAAAAAATTTAAAAAAAATCTTTGAAAATTGAAAAAAAAAATTCTATATATCAGTAACTATTCGTTCGAAATTGCTGGAATTTTGCAAGAGCCTTCATAAACTAACTCTATTGCCAAGTTTTAAGTTTTAACACGATCGGTTGAATATTGTTGGAGATTCGAGCATTCTTGTGTGAGTTCAGTAGATGGGTGACCGTTGCCTCGATAACTTTTGAACGAAAGGAGATAGGGAGGGCAATTTTCAGGGTAGGTTGCGTATCCGAAAGGGAGAGTTGAGTTCGGCTTTGGGCATAATCGGTCAAACGGTTTCCGAGTTATACCCACCTGGAATATTATTTCCTTGATAACTCAAAAAAAAAATATTCGATCGAATTGAAGCTTGGTAACTAGTAGTAGAAAATCATCACAAAGACGTGTTTAAAATTTCGTCAGAACCGTAACCCTAGAAAATTGAAAAAAAAAATGACTAAAAAAAAATTTTAAGAACCGCACCCCTAGAAAATTTCAAAAAAATCACGAAAAAAAATTGATTCAAGCACTGACGTAAAGTCAGAAGCTTTTGCGCGTATGTTCTATTGTCCATTCTTCTGTATTGGACACCCTTAATCGAATTTACCATGGTAAATTATGTTGTCCATTCTCCTGTATTGGACTCTCTTAATTCGAATTTACCATGGTAAATTCGAATTAAGTGTCCAGTACAGTAGAATGGACAACATAATTTACCATGGTAAATTCGATTAAGGGTGTCCAATACAGAAGAATGGACAAAAGAACATACGCGCAAAAGCTTCTGCCTTCACGTCAGTGCATGAACCAATTCTTTTTTGGGTAAAATTGGTTATTTGTAATACAAATTTTAATGAATTTAGTTTAGGATTGGACCATTCAATGTAGGTGCGGATTACTTGGTCATCGGGATTCTTTATCGTTTTTTGATTTAATACATTCATTTCTTATTTGGCGCTCTTGTTCCTCGGAACAGATTGCTCATCAATTGCCCTAATGACTGTAATTTCCAATATTTGACATTGAACGATTTGGTTCGACTCACTGATCGAGAATCCGTGATTAAATTCGATTCTGTCTGGCCGGCCGTAGACACGATAACTCTCGAACGGAACGAGATAGACAGTTGAAATTTTCAGAGTGGGTTTTGGAGATAACTATCTTGGTTGAGTTCGTTATTGGCAAAATCGACCTGATGGATTCGGAGTAACGAAAAAGAAATGTTTTTGTTACATTAAAAATTTCAAATTAATAATTTTTTAAGATACAGTTTCACCATAAGAATCCATTGAAATCAATTTCAACTCTAACAGATTAATAATTTCGGAGATATGATTTTTGAAAATTTCAAAAATAAAACGTACTGATTATGATCTGCGTTCGTGCATGTCATCTAATTTTCCTATAAGAGAGGTGTTAAATTTATTTCTGGTTAGTTACTCTTGATATAAGATAGCCCTCCTATTCTAAAAAACAAAGTATGATTGAATGCAAAATGACTAATGAAGTAACCTCAGCTATCGTATTTTGGTGCAAATAGGGCTTTTCCGAAAAGCCCTAATAAAATGCACTTGGATAATCCATACGATGATGGAAATATATACTTTGGTAAGTTAATCAAATTGGGTTCAGAATATCTCGACTTTCAATAGATATTATTGGTTTTCAATTAATATTATATAATATACAGAGTAGATTTGAGGATTTAATATATCGGATAAGTTCGTTATTTGATAGAATCGGTCTGGTGGTTTCGAATTATCAATTTTTTTATTTTATTTCTTTCATGATATGGCTTAAGGACACAGTAACAAAGCCTACACAGAACATAACTGATTCTCCTTACTCGCTCAAGCTCTTTGAGAGCTTATGAGGGGTCTCCTTGGGGATGACCTAGGAAGATCAGTATAATGACATATAATAATATACAATATCATTCCCAACTCTGAGAAACCAATACTTTCGGAGATATGATTTGTCAGAGTTTGAACAAGAGCACCAAAGCTCCTGTCTACAGAACTATCCCACTTTTTTTTCGTATATTTATTTTATTATTCTGGTATAAGGTCTCACATACAAGCGATTATGCTTTTGTGAGTATTGCTGTTTTACTGTTTTGTTTTTGAAATTTGAGTTAGTATATAGTTGGTACTTATAATCCTCTTTATGAAATAAATGACATTATTATTATTTTTTGTTTTTTTCCGCTCGAGAGAAAATACCTTTTATAGGCCCGCCCTGAAAGGGGCCGCTTCTCTCAAGAGTGTGAGACTCCAGTTGTTGATTGGTTACTCACTAAAAAACCTCTCGCACGTTCTTTGGAGTAGTTCTTCGTCCTGCCATTAGATCGTCCCTTAACAAAAGAGATGAGCTGCAAGCGGCATTCACAGTTGATGGGACCTGATGACTCGAAGTGATCCGAGCAACACTGCTTTCTGCATTATGTGTGCCAATTCCTTGGCCAGGCATCTACATCAGGCCGAAATCATCAGTAACTCAGTCACGGAGTCCGCTCTCATTCCACCTAGGCATCCTATGAATAGAACGACCATCGTAACTTTATGCCTTGGGTACAGAATTCTCAGTTCGAATATCAAATCCTTGTATTTTTCCCTCTTCTATTCGTCTTTCATCACTACATTTTTATCGGCGGGGGAGGAAAATTCGACGACAAACAATGCCTTGAGTTTTTTGTCCAGTAGGACTATATCTGGATTTATGGTATGGATCTGCCGAGTTGCTGAAATCGCATAGTTCCAGTAGACTCTGGCATTTTCAACAACTGCTTCAATCTCCAGAGGCACATGTGGTAGCAATGGTTTGTTGTCTATACCATAAACCTCTCTCAGATGAAAGTAGATAATTGGGAGTGCCGCATTGTGTCTTCCATATATCCTGAAGGAGCATGGACTCTGCAAGAAGACATAATGTGTATTACAGTTTCCTGCTGGCTATGGCCTGCTCTGCACGTTGCGGGGGTGTCCACTTTCATGATGTTCTTTTTATACCATCTGTTATTTATCACCCCATTCTGACAAGCCATAACAAATCCCTCGGTTTCCGACTCAAGACCAGCGGACTTCAAAAAGGCGAAGGATAATTCTTCCGACAGGCCCTGATCTTTCAAACTCTTGAAATATATGCAGGTAGGTGTTTACTCATGTGATCTTCGAGTAGTGTCTTCAGTTGTGCCTGTCTTATCTCTCTGCCAACTCTTCTCTGGTCTGTTGACGTGGTAGGCAGGATTATTATTATTATAGTTCGTTAGTTCGGAAGCTAAACAGCCTTGGGCAAGTTAAGTACCTGGATGGGTGACTGCTCTAGATATAAATGTGACAAGCTTGCAAAAGAAGACTGACCTCACGTCAGTGTTTCCGAATTCTTTATTGAAAACCTTATTCACTAATTTTTATACTGTTATTTTATTACTTTCGATCAGTTACCTGAAATTCTACACCATGAGCCAAGAATTGGAGAATGATGATAATAATAATGATAACAAATTACTACTTTTACGATCGTGTTACTCTCAAATTTCAACAAGCCAGAATATTAATTAACAAGTTCGCGCCATTAAATGAACTGAGAGGATCAGCGATAGATTTACAAAATGTAAATAATATTTCTTTTGTCATAATGTATTATCAACAAATAATTTAATTAGCTTTTATGTTTTGCTATATTATTTTATGTTGTTGTACATTTAGGTTCTTTCATTTTTAATTAATTGAAAATTATGGAATGTGTTTGAGAATTTTGTTTAATGCCCTCGACACCTCCTATAAATTATATAATTTCTTTATTTGTTATTTGAACTAATTGAGAATCGTTGTCGTTTTCCAAAGAAAACGACATACACATTGCTTGTGACCATAAATATCAGTATGCAGTTGAAGAATTTATTGGGGTTTTGACCAACTAGAAATGGAAAAGTTATTTTATATTTTCAAGGGTCTTCTAAGTTTACAATGCTTTTAAGGCCATGCGGTTTTAACGGTTTCCCTGAGTTTATGGCTCAAAATTTCATTTTCAATATGATTCTTTCTTTCAGTTCTAACAGCCAATAACAAAGCATTGGGCGTTGTTCATTTAGAACCTCTAATCGAAGGTGGTTTTTTCCCTCTACAAGGGAGAAACTTGAATATATGACTTTACTTAGTAGCACCTGATGATATTTAGATCAGACATAATTCAGATTTTCTAATAGACACTATTCAGATTTTATAACAGAAACTAATTATATTTTCTGAAACACACTATTCAGATTACAGTTATTCTAAACACTTGTAACTTTGTCAAGTAAATATCAACTTTAAGTCGAATCAATTTATTCATTTAGAACTTGTTGGTGTTCATTAATGATTAGTGAACCGGCAATTAAACAAAATACAGTCCACTCTATCAAAAGTGTAAATAGATTGATAACCGAATATTTTTCCACCGTCAAATTATTTACACATTTTTTGTTCCCTCGGACCGGATCATCGAGAATATTTACACATATTTTGGTCCTTCGAGTCGCATCTTACGACGATATTTCACACAGAATGAATTATTAGTTTTTTATTTTGTTGTTATATGGAGCCAATAAAAGAAAAATTGTTCAAGCACTGACTGAAGTCAGGAGCTTTTGCGCGTATGTTCTATTGTGATTCTCCTGTATTGGACACTCCTAATCGACTTCACGTCAGTGCTTGAACCAACTTTTTTTTCGTAATTTTTTAAAAATTTTCTATGAGTATTTCTAAAAAAAAATTACACACGTCTTTATGTCGATTATCTATTTGCTGAGTATATATTTTTTGAGTTATCGAGGAAATAATATTTCTGATGGGTATAAACCTAAAACCGTTGGGCCGATTATGCCCAAAAACAAACTAATCCCTCACATTTGGATGCCCAACCTACCCTGTAAATTGTCCCTATCTCCTTTCGTTCGATTGTTATCGAGGCAACGGTCACACATCCACCTACTGAACTTACACATGGCTGCCCGGATCTCCAACAATATAGATCCGATCGTGTTCAAACTTGGAACTTGTTAGTTTAGTATAATTTGGTTCTGAAGGCTCTCGCAAAATTTCAGCGAGGTCGGACGAATTGTTTCTGATATATAGAATTTTTTCAATGATTTTTTTTAAATTTTCTAGTGATAGGATCCTCCCAAAATTTCGTAAGAATTTTTGCGTTGGCATTCTACAACTAATAACCATGTTTGAATTGGATCGGTTTTGTATTTTGCGAGTTATCGAGGAAATAACAACCGAAATTCGGATGGGTATAACTCCAAAACCGTTTGGCCACTTATTCCTACAAACTCAAAGGTCGCACTCAGATGCACAACCTAACTTGCAAATTCCAAGTCACAATCTCTTTTCGTTCTCAGCTTATCGTGACACACATAATATTTTTTAATAATTTATTTAAAAATTTTCAGTAATACGATTCTCACAAAATTTCACAAACGTCCTTAGGTATTCTACAACTACTCAAGTTTCAATTCGATCGGATTTGTATTGGTTGAAAACAGAGTTATTACTCGGAAACCATTGGACCGAATATGCCCATGAATGAACAGGTCCGTCTATTGGGATTCGCCACCTACCCTGAAAGTTTCAAGTCGCTATCTCTTTCCATTCTCAAGTAATCGTGGCAACGGACGACCAGCCGGATCGAATCAAATTTGATCTCAAATTCTTCATCAGGGAGTCAAACCCAATCGTTTGAGACCATTTTCCACAAAAAATCGACATTTGGGAGAGATGGTAACGTGATGTTCCCCAGAACTACGCGCAAAAAACTGTTCCTAGCACGTGCGAAAAATGATCGTTCTCTACTCTAAAACTGATCCCAAATCCGCTTCTCGTCATTCGCCTAACTGTATTTGCGGGCAAAAAAGCAAAACTTTGCGCACTTGATAAGAAAAAAACCTTTTTCTACAAACGTCAAAAAATGACAAGGTTCGCGCATTGACAACAATATGTGAAGTGACCCTTTTTTTCATTTTCCTTCGTTACCATGACACCGTGCGCGAAGTAGTGTGCGAAATACCTACTTCGCACACTGCATGTAAACTATATGGAATTTTTATATTTTAACCTTTATGTTCCTCGATTTCTCCGGTTTTAAAATTACAGAATTGGCCGCATCTGCCGAGTTAGGTGAGGTACTGCTTACATCATCGTCGCTCGAAATTTCCATTATTTCACAGTTATAAATATCACGCACGAAATTGACGCGAATAAAAAGTCACTCCAAAATAATTATCAAAACTGTCACTTTGAAATAATTGTCAACAAATGCCATTTTATTTCCATAGTTACAGTAATTACTTGATTCGGAAAAACAGTTTAAGCCAGTTCCATACTATTTTTCATATTAAGCTAAGCATGTTACTTATTTTAGAACAATATTTTTGAAGTTTGTAGAAAAAAATTTGTTTGCATCTCATGCGCGAAATACTTTGGTGATCTCGACTATTTTTTTTAACTCGGCTGCGCCTCGTTAAAAAAAATCAGTTCTCGATCACCAAAGTAGCATTTCGCGCACTAGATACAAAATAGTTATTTTTGTATCTAGTGCGCGAAATGCTACTTTGGTGATCGAGAACTGATTTTTTTAACGAGGCGCAGCCGAGTTAAAAAAATAGTCGAGATCACCAAAGTATTTCGCGCATGAGATGCAAACAAATTTTTTTCTACAAACGCCAAAAATATTGTTCTAAAATAAGTAACATGCATAGCTTAATATGAAAAATAGTATTGAACTGGCTTAAAATGTTTTTCCAAATCAAGTAAATACTGTAACTATGAAAATAAAATGGCATTTGTTTGTTTGATTGAGGAACATAAAGGTTAAAATATAAAAACTCCATATAGTTTACATGCAGTGTGCGAAGTAAGTACTTCGCACACTACTTCGCGCACGGTGTCATGGTAACGAAGGAAAATGAAAAAAAGGGTCACTTCGCATATTGTTTTCAATGCGCGAACCTTGTCATTTTTTGACGTTTGTAGAAAAATAACTATTTTTTGTCGACCTATATGAAAACTGACATTTTTACGCCCGCAAACACTTTTTCTCCGCTGTGGTCACTATGGATACGGCATGATACGGTTCAATACAATCATAAGTGTCTTTGAGTATAACTGCTGTCATTTGCTGTTGAGAAATTATTTAAGAATCCGAAATTCATAAAAGTATTTAGAGTGTAATATGCCTCGGCGAAAAACTGTCTATTGCCTCGAATAGCAATTTGCAGGCTTGATCATAATAAAGAGTTTTTCGTGCTTGGAACATGAATAGCTATTTCGTTTTTGTAGACGGCCGACCGGCCGGACATAATTGAATATCCCTACGGACATTTATAAGGAACGATGGCGCTATGAGTCAAGCGCGCTAAAATAATTGAATATCGGAATATAGAAGTTTTTCGCATACCTTTTGAACTAGGAGCCACCAGCAGAAAATTCGCCAAGGCAGCACCAGTGTCATGTCCCACTAATATAATTCTGTTGGGATCGCCACCAAAGGAAGCTATGTTTAATTTAACCCAACGAAGTGCCATGTCGATATCTTTCACTGCTAAATTGCCTCCGCTGGTGGATGAAGTACGACTTCTTCCAACGTCGGGGGTGGGTCTTGTCCTAAGGAGACCTGGAATAGAAGGCGGGTTCGGAAATTAAGTGAAAATTGAGAAACTTAAAATATTTAGGTTAATTCGTATGCAGACATTCCGTTTAATTATTTCATCCCTTACTTGATTCCGATTAAATTATCAATTCAAGGAGGGGAAGAGCCCAAATAGGTGGATATGAATGGAGCTGTCAGGCTGTAACTCAATTATCCCCATTAAACCAATTGAATTATACTCCCAGCTGAGATATACGTCTCGGAACTGAATAGTTATTATTGTATGTCACATGAAGTGAAACTTTACTTTTTCAAAGTCAATTTCGGAAAATGTAAATCAATTTCGGAATAAGTAAAACCAATTTCGGAATAAGTGAAACCAGTTTCGTAAAAAGTAAAAGCAATTTCGGCAATAGTAAAACTAATTTCAGTTACCATGGTAAATTCGATTAAGAGTGTCCAATGAAGCAGAATGAACAATAGAACATGAGCGCAAAAGCTCCTGACTTCGCGTCAGTGCTTGAACCAATAATATTTAGAGTAACTTTTTTCGAAATTTTCTAGGGGTACACAGTTCTCACAAAATTTTACACACGTCTTTATGTTGATATTCTACAACTAGTTACCAAGCTTCAATTCGATCGGGTCTTAATTTTTTGAGTCATCGAAGAATTAATATTCCAGATGGGCATAACTCCGAAACCATTGGGCCGCTTATGCCCAAGAACGAACTCAACTGTCCCATTTGGAGGCTCAAACTACTCTGAAAATTTCAAGTCCCTATCTCGTTTAGTTCGAAAGTTATCGAGGCAACGGTCACCCATTCAGCTACTGAACTCACACAAGGCTGCTTGGATCTCCAACAATATAGATCAGATAGTGTTCAAACTTGGAACTTGGCAGTAGAGTTAGGTTCTAAAAGCATTCGCAATTTCAGTGATGTCGGACGAATAGTTTATAATATAAACATATAACATTTTTTCAATGATTTTTTGAAAATTCTTTAGTGATACGATCCTCCCAAAATTTCGTTTGAATTTTCTCGTTGAGATTCTACAACTAATAACCATGTTTGAATTGGATCGGTATTGTATTTCTCGAGTTATTGAGGAAATAACAACCAAACTTCAGATGGGTATAACTCCAAAACCATTCGGCCGATTATGCCTATAAACGAACATTAATGTCGCATTCAGATGCACAACCTAACATAAAATTTTCAAGTCGCTATCTTTTTCCATTCTCAGGTTATCCTGAATATTTTTTTTTTCATTTGCAGTCCTTTGACACCTTTCAAAAGGACCAAGGATATAGTTTTAAAATATCGTACTGCCCTTTGAAATAAAGGACGGTTGGCAACTCCTAACTGAGGTCCTCAGATAAGGATAAATTTGAATCGCAACCTCAGTTAACGTATTTAACGGTGGTGAAACAGGCCTGTTTCACGTACATTTTCATGATGTTAACTGAGGTTGCAATTCAAATTTATCCTTAACTGAATACCTCAGTTAAGACATAACGAAGATTGAACGCTTTGTGAATACGGCGATATACAGGGTTGGGATGATGTATTGAACCAAGTAAATATATCTTTTAAACGAAAAGAATGATATTTATCGAAATTTCCAATGGAACAAAATGCATCTGATATACATTTTTTTTTAATAATATACTTCCGGTTTAACCGGAAATGCCATCAACTTCTTTAATTTAAATGGGACACCCTATCTATTTTTACAGATTTTGAAAGAGCTGGTTATTTTGAATTCATACATACCGAGTTTAGTGTCAAAAAATTTGTAAAAACGAGGAATAACTCACTGTTAGTTGTACAATAGGTGTACATTTCATTATTTTAGAATAATGAGAAACAAAATTACTTCAAATGCTCGCGTTTACTTGCTGACAATATGCTATCCTATTAACAAATTCTGGAGTCACTCTTTCCAAGACTTCTCCACGTATTAGTTCACATTCATCAATAATTCTCTATCTCAATTCCTGTAAGTTTGTTGTTCGTCTAACGTAAACACGTGATTTTAGATAACCCCAAAGAAAAAAATCTCTAGGGCTAAGATCCGGAGAACGTACAGGCCATTCTATCAATCCTCTACGTCTAATCCATCGATTTTGAAAATTCGCATCCAGAAAATCCCTAACCCGTCTATCAGTGGGGAGGCAGAAATAATTTCGATATTTAGTAGATCCAAATACTTGTCACCATTCAAGTTTCCGTCCATAAAAAATGGGCCTATAAGCCTGTTTTTGACAATTCCCATCCAAACATTCAACTTCTGTGGATGCTGGGTATGCGCTTCATTAATCTAATGAGGATTCTCGTTTGACCAATAACTTGAGTTATGGCGATTAACTGTTCTATTTGAACAAAAAGGTGCCTCATCGGAAAAAAACTATGTTAGAAGCAAAATTTTCGTCGATATTACAGATGTCCATTAGCCCTTCGCAAAATTCCAGCCGTCGGTAAAAATCATCGTCTGACCATTCTTGAACAAACTGTACCTTATACGGATCATACTTTTCACTTTTTAATATCTTTCCTACAGAACGTCGACTGATACCATGTTCTAGTGCCGAATTTGTGCTGGAAGTTTGAGGTGATTCTTCTTAATTGATTGCAATATTTTGTTAAACAGTTTCGTTCGTTGTAGTCCACGGTCTTCCAGGTTTTAGCAAATTCTTTACCATACCAGTTGTATTAAAACGTTGTAATGTTTCAATTACTGTTTAGCGTGATGTTGGATTTCTCTCCGGATGCAAATTATTAAAAATATGACACACTTGTTCATGAGTTCTAACACAATCACCATAACCGATCTTCATTAAAATTTCAATTCGCTCTTTTCCACTTAATTGAACCATTCTAAATTGAAAAATTTATTTCCGTCAATTAGAATTTAACACTTGGAGAACAAAAGACGTAGGTACTAAAAAGTACTCATTTATTTATTGCTATGTATACAAACAACATCAATTAGTTTATCTGAATAGTTTTTTGCTCTAATGCAAATTTACAATTTTTTTTACACTAAATTCAGTATGTATGAATTCAAAATAACAAGCCCTTTCAAAATCTGTAAAAATATATAGGGTGTCGCATTTAAATTAAAGAAGTTGATGGCATTTCCGGTTAAACCGGAAGTATATTATTAACAAAAAAATATACATCAGATGCCTTTTGTTCCATCGCACTTACCTGCAAATTTTCATAAATATCATTATTTTCGTTTAAAAGTTATTTAGTTGATTCCATACTTTGACCCAACCTTGTATGTTTCAAAATCAATATTGAATGCATTCAACACATACCTAATACTGCATTTAATAATATGTGTCGTTGTAACCTGCAGCCCAGAAAATATGTACTTCATAACTCAATCTTCACTTCTTGTCAACCTTCCAAGAGAAATTAATGAGAATTTCAAGCTTCACATCCCCTTTTAATCCTAGAGACCATTCAAGTGAATTTAGTGGCCATGCCCTGAAGTTCATTGGGTTCTATGGGACATGTAATATTCAGTATCAACCGAGGAATATATTCTTGCAAATCATTTTCCACAGGAAGCCTCAGACTCATCGTTGTTTTACACGTTCATATCCGAATAACTTAATATTAAAACATCTGAACACATTTAATGGGGTTATTCGATTTGGGGCCTTGCGAAATCGTTATTCGGTTCACTTTATAGGCAAAATTAGGACGAAATGGCACATTAAGTTGAAATTTGACTAGCAATCTACCGAATTAATTATTGAGCGAAGACCAAATATTTTTGACATGCAGTGTACTTCTTATTCTTAAATGAACAATGTTGTACATTTTTTATTTTGTTTTTCAAAATTTTTTCATGTGTTTTTCAGTGAAACCAATGGGAAAATAAAATATTGTTGTCCGAATAAGGGCTTAACAAAAATTGCACAACATCAGGACCATACTGAGGAAGAATTGTTCCTCCGGAAGAAGATCTACTGAAACCCCTGTACATAGTTATCCGGAAAATAATTCTTACAGTCGAAGCAGCAATAACTAATGTTCATTTATGTAATTTTGTTGAATCGCATTATTTTTTTCTCTCAACAGGCTGTTATTGAACATTCTATGATAATTCAAACTCATAACTGAAATTTATTTTTTATTTGAAATATTCATTTTGTCACATTATTTGGACTTCATATCGAAACATTTTCACAGTTTGGGGGAGAAAACCCAGGAAGAAACCATTCAATAATGAATATACCTCCCACAGTATCCCTTAATGATTATTTATACTTTTATGTCAGATCATTTTTTCATTTTAGAGAACCTTAAAAAACACGTTTTCACTGCACGATACCAAAGGATCATTAGGTATAGAAATAATAATACACCAAAACCTAGCAAATGAAATATTCGACCGTCCATCCGTAGATTTCTTAACAAAAGGTTAACAAATCTAGGGGTGAGCCCGTGAGCATTTCGTGAAACTCCCGAATTCGAGAAACGACACGCTAACTGCCTCGGTAAACGGAAGGACAGCCAGAAGGTGGTATTTCGTTGAGTTCGTGAGTATTATCAGCGTAAAAATGTTCACTTTGTGATGACGATTTAATATGTCATAATAACATATTAAATTAATATAATAAATTATAAATTTTTCATTCCTTTTTACAATAAAAAAGATTATCCCTCTCATAGGGCTGTACTACCAAGGTAGTGTTCACCACTGATTGGTAAATCCTCTGCCTGCGATACTCCGCTGAGACCAATGGGGTTCCACGAGAAAGAGCCCCAAAGTTGAACTTTAGTTCCACATAATTGGTATCCCACGAAGCAAGATCCGTTTTATGAGATAACTAACACTAATATGTTCTTAGCGATTTTCTGCTCAGAAATAAGTGTTCTGTGAATCTAGATGGCTTAATTAGCTTTGAGGCGACTCCACAGTTAATATTTACATGTAACATTTACATATAACAGTTACATTTACATTGGAATAGTTTGGGTTTTCTTCAACATGGATAGAATTCAGAAATACGTCTGAAATATCGGTACGAACGTCGGTAAACGTTATCTGCACTAGTAAAACTAATCTTAACTATCTTATTTACAAGGGTGGAAATATAAAAACTCGGCCCTCCTGATTAAGAATTCGGCTCGAATTCAAAATCACCATTGATTTCCATCAACAGCCTCATGCTTCCGGTGCCAGTGGATGCTCTCGTTGGTCCATTATTTGAACTCTTAAGGGCATTGTACTGCTTCTTTCCTTTCACCTTGCTAACTTCATGTGGCCCAAAAAACTTCGTATGTTTCCACAGTTGAAACATGATTCATGTTTAGGGTGGGTTTTTGGCGCTCTTATTCCTCGGAACAGAGTGCTTATCAATTTGCCCAAATGTCTGTAATTTTAGAATTTTTGGATGGCAATGGTCTTTAACGATTTAGTAAAAACATTTTTTTAGAATATTTCCGGAACTGATTACTCGATCTATCTGAAATTTAGCATTAAATTGTGGAATCATGACCTTCCTAGGCATGCGAAGCTTTGTATTGATTGGATTGCCGTGAAGTTGCAAAAACAAATTTCAAAAATTATTTACATTACAAATTTCAAATAAATTTTTTTTAAGATGCAGTTCCATCATAAGAATCTATTGATGTTATTTTCAACTCTAACAAGCTCATACTTTTGGAGATATGATTCTTCAAAATTTTAATAACACATCGTAATTCTATGTTTTCACAGAATGCGAGTTCTATCTGTCTGTGTTCTGTCTGTATTCACTGTTCATTCGTGTCATCTCATGTGTTTATATAATTCGTACTTTGAAAATATTTTGAGTGGGGAAACAAGGTTTCGCATCTTGAATTTGTGAACATATACAAGATTGTTTTGATACCAAAAATAGTATTGACTTGTTGCATATTGAATAATTTATGTGCAAATATAGGGGATGATGTTTCAGAAGATGTTAATGATGTAGTTTATGAAGGCAATAGGAGAGAACAACATAATGAAATCATCAAAAGAAATTACTGTTCTTTGACCACCGAAGTTAGTATTACCTTTTACTTCCTTAAGTAGTGATACATGTTCCTATATACAGTATTTTCATAATGTTACTAGCAAAAAAATTGCTGAAATATTGATCTACTGAGTTAAGGTTCATAACACAGAATGAATGTGTTAGTGGTAAGAACTATTCAATTATTAATAGAGGATTGTATTTTATTAATATATTTTGAACTATTACAATAATTTGTTCATCAGCCTATACCTATTCAAATATCAGGAATAAATGGACTATCTGCTATGATTGTCTCCA
Source organism: Halyzia sedecimguttata (assembly GCA_937662695.2). Lineage (NCBI taxonomy): Eukaryota > Metazoa > Arthropoda > Insecta > Coleoptera > Coccinellidae > Halyzia > Halyzia sedecimguttata. The sequence continues at coordinate 96,450,687 of OW569413.2, read as the reverse complement.
GCCTTGCTCTAGACATTTCTATGATACTTACTTATGTATTTTGAGTTGTGAAAACTATGCACCGATTTTAAGTAGCAACAACCCATTCCACGAGGTTGTATCATTACAGATTGCTCATTTAATCTTGATAAATAAACTATCATTTGATTTCTTGTATGGTGCAGTTCTATTAAAAGAATCCATTGATATCATTCCCAGCTCTGAAAAATCAATACTTTCGGAGATATGGTTTGTCAAAAATTGAATAAGAGTGCCAAAGTTCCTGCCACAGGGCTTTCCCCTTTATTTCGTAATATTACGTCGGTATTTTCATTCCGCTCATTTTGCGATCGATTGCATTTCTCATTTCTTTCGTGATTCGTCCTGTTGGTTTATACTCACTTCTCTCTCAGGCCGCTCGTATACCAGCGCTACGAGACTGCAACGTGACCGCGACTTCGTGTCGCTTATAAGTCGCCCACACCAAAGATACGGCGATGCGACGTAAATTCCTCGTTAAAAAGTATCGTCGCAGTCGCGTTGCGGTCTCGTCGTGTTGGTATACGAGCGGCCACAGAACCTGAGAACCTGAGACTTCCTAGTACAGTTTGGCCTTCTGCTTGATCTCACCGAAATTTCTGCCACCATACAGGATGATCTTGTTGGCGGAGATATCCGAAATACCATCAACGATATATTGGATAATCGATCCTCGATCCTCACTCGAATGCCAATCTCTCTCATCGTGAGATTATATTCCTGTACATTCTCATGGGGTTTATTTCACCTGCTCATGAGGAGCTTATGAATTTGGGACGTACTTACTCGTACTTCAAATTGCTCCATTAGCATCTACTTCAAAGAATTCCACGTGTTATAAAATATCAGCATTTCATAATAAAGTATACGCAGCTGGTGCTTCTGGATCCATTTTATGACAGTTTTCACCTCACGACATTCGATAATGGATTGCTGAACGTAAACGTCATCGCTGAAGGAAAACATGCGGACAGTACGGCTAGTCGCCACTTCCAGAGGCCACGAAAGCCAGACTTCACCACAAAATTTCAGCTAAAGCCTCTAACACTTTGATGTCTTACTCAACTCCGACAACAACGGAAGCCGTTCCCATAACAACCTGCCCCAAAGGGAATGAATGTTATTTGTATCAAAGATTCCCGTTCCTTCAAAGGATTTGATTCAACCCGGATTCCATAATAATCTTTGATATAAATCAATATAGTTGCATCTAAATATTATACAGGATGTGTCAGGAGATGTATTTTATTTTAAATTTTAAGCCAAAAACATCCCACGAACTCTAAGTTTCAGACGCTTCCTTTAAGAGATCCCTGCTGTCAAGCTTAAACAAATTTCTCACATTTCCTTCGATAAATTTCAGTTACTTTGACTTAATTTAACGGAATTTCATATAGAGGGAATTATTGAGATTGAACTTCAGGAACTGCATCATAAAAAATTTAACTCAAAACGTAGGTCTATGACATCAGCAAATTGTAATTAAAGCCTTTTTTGAAATCATAAAATTACGAATAATTTATTGAAAATTTGAAGAATCACATCTTCGAAAGTATTAGTTTGATATAGTTGAGAATGATATTAATGGATTCTTATGATGAAACTACATCTTAAAAAAGTGGGAAAGTCTTGTGGACAGGAGCTTTGGCGCTCTTGTTCAATCTTTGAGAAATCGTATCTCCGAAAGTATAGGTTTATCAGAGTTGGGAATGATATCAATGGATTATTATGATAGAACTACATCATGAAATAAATTAAAATCCCTTTGAATCTTATCTTTATATGACGGTCCAATTTTGGCTACAAGTGTTTCAAAACTATCAGGAGTCATTCTGAAAAATTGAATATGTAAATGAAATAGCCAGTTTTATTTATGAAACAAATATAATGTAATCAGTCCAGAGAGAACTCAAACCAGAATACTTGTGTAGGAAATCTTAAATAGCGTGACTAAGGAATAAATACCTGAAGATTTAGAACGGGAATTCCAACTAATGTACATGTACATTAGTTGGAATTCCCGTTCTAAATCTTCCATAATTAGAGAATGATTCGTAAGTTATGCTCGACTTCCTTGCATCATTCATTTTCGACTCACTAACCCAAAAACTCTGCCTATGAACTTAGCCAATCCAAATTTCAAATTGTTTACATGCTTACATCAGCCAAACCCTCGAGAAATTTACTTGCAGTTTCGTTTGACATTAATGACGTTTTTCTTTCAAACTGGACCAAACAACAGTTAGTACACAGACAGATAGAATTCGCATTCTGTGAAAACATAGAATTAACATGTATTATTTTTTTGAAACAAACCCACAACATCAAAACTAGTTTTCCGAAATTCAAACTTATCTATTTCTAAGCAATCACTAAAGGATGCTGTGGGAGGTATACTCATTATTAAAAGGTTTCTTTCTTACGCAGAAGCAAATCACAAAATAATTAATTTTTATTTTATAGATATTTTTCAGAGTTTGGGAGAGAAAACCCAGAAAGAAACCTTTTAATTATCTATTTCTATTTTTAAAAGAAAGGAAAAAACTGCGTACTCCCATATTTACGATGCTGAATTCAATAAAAATAAAAGCTTTTTAAAATGTCGCTCAACAGTGAGAAATAGCTCAAATCGGTACCAGATGGCTTGTTTTATGACCACTCGTTGAAATTGAAACATCTAGGGCTGGTTTCTGAGGACAATTGAATGTATTTTATCTTCAGGTTATCTTCTGAATTCTATTGAATTGGACAGATAAACTGAAGATAAACCACATGTGATATTCCTCAGAAACCGACCCCTAGATAGCTACCCGCTTTGGGATAACGCAATATTATAATAAATATTATTTTTTGCCGGCTACACATATTGAGCCGAAAACTATTGAATATTGAATTTACGGCAACGGCAATGTGTTCTTATTCCATGTAATGCCGTCCCTATTATCTGCCTGCTTTGCATTTATCTGGTCAGGCGGTGAAATTCCTTCACATTTTATAACAATTTTTTCGGAAATATTCCAACTCCATTGAAGTCTTTCCAACTGCTTCGAAATTTTTTCCAACTCCTTCGAAAATGTTTTCACTGTCTTGAAAATTTGCTCCGTTCAACACCTTCCCCATACACCCTCTTAAGCCCGTGCTTGTTAAGATCTATGATACACTGCACCGGATGATATCTATATATTGTGTTCAGATGTATTAATCTCGCCCAAAGATACAAGATACAAGATAATGATAGAACGAAGATGTTCATTCTCGACAGGACGCAACAGCTGTTTCCCCTAGAAAGAGACACATGCACAATGTAGACCCTACAATTTGTTGTTGGTTGACAATCAACTAAGGTTGTAACTAAGGACACATTAACAGGGACTTTCCCTCCTAACTCATACCAGCATCGGGGGGTTCCATCCGGGAACTAAGAGCTTCAAGATGATCATCAACATGGACCCCGAACATTGATCTAACTTTCAGCACGGAAATCAACACCCCGATAACTCATTAAACTAGTTGGCGAATCTATGTAACAATGAGACCGGACACCACAACAACAGTTGACAAATCATTCCACTTACCGAGGATTCCCAGTCGATAATTCAAGGTGACAACGATGACGTGGCCGTAGCTGCTGAGCACGCTTCCGTCGTAAGGGTGGCCGGCGCCGAATTCGAAACTCTCCCCGTGTACGAAAACCATCACCGAGTAGGGGGCTTCCAAACCTCGATTGCCTGCAAATGATCAAGATTAACATCATTCGTTAATTTCGGGCTTGGCGCGATTAGATGATAATCGTCCAAAACGGAAAGATTCCTTATAGGGGGGTAGTAATGCTATTATTGTCATTTTGTAACGGTAAAAAACACGTCACTCTTTTTGACATTGTCTTTTTAGTTTATTTCAATCATACGAGTAAAATCATTCGGCATTCATTCATTATTTATATACATCGTGGTTCATCTTACCCCTTGTTTTTTTTGAGTGTAAATTAAAATTATTTCATCTTATGAATCTGATTTTCCACATTTAATTCTTCAGTAAATTTTAGAAATCATTTCAGTATATTTTGTTTAATACCGTGGATTTACTGTTACAATTCTGTGGGACCAGAAACCAGAATATTTTGTGTTCATACGATTGTGTGTATATCAAGCTCTCGGGGATTTACTCGTTCTCGAAGCTCTGGAGCAAGTCACTTCGAACGATTCTCGTAAGATTCTTTCGTTCTGAGAAAGAAATTGGTGTCCGAAATCTCTTAGCAATTTGTGTGATTTTTATAAAGGCATACGTCAGGTTTGGCGGTGGGGTATTTTAAATATGATTTTGAATGTTGAAAATTGAAAATAAGTTAATATAGTTTTGCATGCATACCTTGTGTTTGATTGTTTCGATTCTTACTAATTTTTCTGGTATATATATTGTATATAGTTGTAGGGGGTAACGTTGCACTGCGTCCTTAAGGTCTATTGTGCCCCCCCCCCATCAGAACTGTCGATGTCATCACCACCTACAGCTCGACTTCCAGTTCTGATGAACTCCAGTATCTGGGATAGCTTCAAGGAGGCTACGTCTTCGCTCCTGCAGATTTCTTGACCAAAGTATTCCATACGTTGGTTTGAGATGGCAAGGCATTCCGTTATCAGGTGATCAAGAGTTTCATCCTGGCATTTCTTTTAAGATCTTGGGTGGATTCCCTCTCCCAGTCTTTTTTCTTACCGAGCATCGTATTGAAGTTCTTCTCGATGCTCTTGATCATTTCGTCACGTGTAAGATAGGCTGAGGAAATGTTCCTGGTAAGAGAAGACAAGGCTTTCTATTTTTTAATACTCTCATTATGACCTGTTCTTTTCCAAGATATTCTGGGAATGGCTTCATGGACAATTTTCTCTATCACTAGATGTGAGAGGTGTGAGATTTGTGATAATCTCAAATGTCCTGGTAGGACAGGTTCCCGTAGCTCCAGTGATACTCGCACAGGCCAGCCTTTGAACTTTGTCGAGGGTTTTCCTCTTACTATTCTGGCTTGTTTTTGAGTACCAGACCACTGCCCCATACGTAATTATTGTTTTCACAATCATGACATCCATGGCAGTGTCTTAGGGTTGCAGCCACAATTATTACCAGCTAGATTCCTGCACGCCATTAAAGCCTTTGTTGCTTTGCAAGTAGTGATTTCAACATGCCTATTCCACAGCAGTTTACTGTCTAATGTTACCCCTAGATATTTAACTTCAGACTTCTATTATATAATATCTCCATTCAAAAAGAGGGATCTCACAGCTGGACGTATCGTTCTTCGAGTAAACAGAATCACTGTGGTCTTGTTCGGGTTTATTCTGAGCCCCACTGACAAGCACCACTGCTCGATAATTCTAAGGCCCTCACGTAGTAAGTTACACAAGGTGCCCTCGATTTTAACTCTGACCATTTGGACTATGTCATCGGCATAGTCTATACACCCGACGCCGCGCCGTGCTCCGTTAGCCTGTAGAGGAGCTCGTTCACATACTAGGCTCCACAGAAGGGGAAACGTTACTCCTCCTTGAGATGTGTGTACCCTGAAATGGCCAAGTGTGCGTGGAGGAGTGTGCCAGAGTACATGATGTCCATGTACAATCATGTGGGGCGAGAGGGAAATTTTCCCCGGGACTGGAAGGTTGCGTCGCTCGTGGTCCTGCTAAAATCAACGGAAAAACCGAAGATGGAAGTGGGATATTATCGGCCGATCTGCCTCCTTCCTGTCCTTGGGAAGATATTGGAGAGACTGATGGTGAACAGGCTGGAGGAAAAGTGTGAGAGTCTGTCAGGTAGGCAGTTCGGGTTTGTCAGTGGCAAGTCGACTGTTGATGCCTGGCATGAGTTTGTGAAAATGGTGAATGAGAGTGAGGAGAAATATGTCCTCTGTGTGTTTGTGGATTTCAAGGGTGCCATCGACTTCCTGAGGTGGGGGTACATCCTGAATCAGTTGAATGGGTTAGGCTGTGAGGAAATGGAGCTCTGGAAGAGCTATTTTGATGGAAGAGAGGTTAGAATGAGCGGAAAGCATGAAGTGATAAGCAGAATGACTCAGAGAGGGTGCCCGCAAGGATCAATTGCGGGCCCCAAAGTATGGAATGTCAGTATGAATGACCTACTGGTGAGTTTGGAGAGGGAAAATGGTTGCGGAGTTGTTGCATATGCCGATGATGTGCTCATTCTGGTCAGGGGAAACAGTCGTCTCCTCCTTGAGCAGAGGGGAACGCGCTGTATGAGTGTCGTGTCAGAGTGGGCCACTGAGGCAGGCGTGAGTGTATCGGAGAGCAAGACAGTATGTATGTTGGTGAAAGGTAGGTTAGCTGTGAATAGGCCTCCTAACGTGCGTCTTAACGGTAAGGCCGTAAGATACGCTAGGAAGGTAAAGTACTCGGGTGTGACTGTGGAGGAGGGACTTAGGTTTTCTAGTCACTTCTCAGATGTGCGAGGAAAATTAGTACGTCTGTGTGGTTGTATGGGAAGAGTGCTAAAGAGAGATTGGGGATTACAGAGAAAGGCTATGAATGTGATATATGGTGGCATGTTTCAAGCATGCGCCATGTATGGTGTGAGTGTTTGGTATGAGTCACTAAAGTATGATTACGTGAGGAGAGCCCTGAATGGATGTCAGAGAGTGGTGATGAGTGCATGCTTGATAGTGTGTCGAACGGTGTCCACCGAGGCTATGTGTGTTATTATGGGTGTCTCACCGTGGGATCTTGTTGCGAATGGTCTTGGTGTGGAGCATAAGCTCAAGAAAAGTATGACGCTGAGTGAATTTGATAGAGTGCTAGTGGGTGGGTCAGTAAGGGATCCTGCGGTTGATGTGGATGTGTTGCGCACCTCACTGCAGACAGAGTGGCAGATAAGATGGGATGGTAGTGCGACTGGCAGAGTCACCCATAGGTTCATTCCAAGGGTTGACTTTGTCAGCAAGAATGAGTGGTTTTCGCCTGGCCTGTATTTGGGTTTTCTACTTACGGGTCATGGCAGTTTGAATGAGTTCCTGTATAGAAGAGGTCTCAGTGAGAGTGACAGATGCATATGTGGTGAAGTGGAAGACTGGAAGCATGTTCTGTTTGAGTGTGAGGTCTACCGGAACGAGCGTGGTACGTTTTTGGAGGGAATTATTGGGGGGATGGACTTAGGAGTGTATGATGTTGGTTGGTTGATTGAAACGAGTGAAAGGTGTGAGTGGATGGAGAGCTACTCCAGGGCGGTCTTCTCTAAGAGAAGAATGAATAGACTTGTGGAGTTGTCCCCTCCCGCGGCGATCTTTGGCTTAAGGCCTGGGATGGCTCGCGCGGGGGGAGAGGCAGAGTAAGGTAGAAGCTCATCTCCTTAAGGAAAAATAGACTCGTAGAGCTGTCCCTCCCCCGGCGATCTTTCGGTTGGGGTGGGGGGGGTGTTGTCTTCTGGGAGGGGTCGGATATGCAGGGCGGTAACATCTGGTTGAAAGGGACACGTTCAGGATGCCTTTGTGTGGTGGGTCGGAGCACTGCCTGGGTATTCCTGACGTGTACCAACTCCAGAAGTGCCGACGGGAATGGCTAACCCGCATTACCCTAGCTGGCTTCAGCAAGGCCTGGACTCCAAGGTCCAAAATTTGCAAGGGAATACGTTCCCGAAGCATGTCCCAGCAATGACGCTATGATTGCTACCACGGGAGGGCGGTGCCCGCAGGGGAATCCCTGCCCGCCCTATCGGGATAGGTTTCGTGGTGGCAGTGGTTGAAAGCCCGCAAGCTGGGCTAGAAGGGTTCTGTCTCTTCGGCGTGTGAGTTGCGTACCCACAACTCGGGAACTAACCTGCAGAGTTAGTAGAGGTTGGATAGTGCCTCCTCCTGCCAGTGAGGGTGTAGGTCTTGGAAACCAAAGCAATACTGGAAGCAGCATCTTATGATGCTGCGCGCTGACTGGGCGTATCCCAATCCCTTGCCCATGGGGGCTGTGGCCATAGGTCTTAGGACGGGTAGGCCACATAAATCCCATTCCTTCCTTCCTCCTTGAGATGTTCCACGAGTGGCTTTGACAGAAGTGGTCTCATTGCCCACCTGTGCCTCGGCTATCCTCGTCAACAACAGCTCATACGTCCATTTTATAATGATTTTATTCACTCCTCGCCTTTCAAGTGCATCTTTAACAGACACATGTGTTGTATTATCAAATGCCCCAGATACATAACCTCTATCTTACTCAATGTCAATTTAAGCATTAAAAATGGGTTCAAGCCCTGTGGACAGGAGCTTTCTGGCGCTCTAGTTCAAACAGACAAATTATATCTCCGAAAGTATTGGTTTCTCAGAGTTGGGAATTAAATCAATGTATTCTTATGAAAGAACTGCATCATAAAGGTAATTCAATTCAAATAATAGTTTATTTATCAAGATTAAATGAGCAATCATGAGAATGAGAACTGCACCATGGAAGAAATCAAATTAAATCTGGCCAATGTTGCCCAATAACGAACTTAACCGAGATATTCATCTCCCTAATCTACTCTGAAAATTTCAACTACCTAGCTCATTCCGTTCGAGAGTTATATCTATGTCTATGGATGAAAAGCAGTCTCACTACTCTCAGATCTCTTACTTCATGTTCCGTTCCCAAATGTAAGACTTTTCTGAGAAAAACTAATTTCGGAGCAAACAACTGAGATTTTTCTCACTTCGCTCACAATTCTTCGATTGATTAGATAATCCTTGCGTTCCGAAATTGCTGGCATTACTGGCCGCAGTAAGTAATTTCGGAACGCTCTTAAGTAAAGGCTGGTTTATGCTGGCTGGTAACTTTAACTTAATCATATATATATAATATATATAGACATTTATTTTTAGTGTCATGCTTTATAATCAGATTAAATAATTCGTCAACTTATTAATTATTATTATTAATAATAAGTAAACGGATTATTCAGTCTCAGTATCAACCATAGCGTTAGAAATCTATGTTTCAATTTTTAAGTTAGGGAATAAGTTAAAGTTACCAGCCAGCATAAACCAGCCTTAGGAGTCAGCATCGCGAGTGAATTTCAGTAATATCTGACGTTTCAATTTACTGCTCAGTACTGTTCAGGAATATCGGAACACGGCAAATGTCATGTCTCAGGAAAATAAGTTGACATTATGACAATTCATACATAGAATAATTATATCATTCTGTGACAACGTTGAAATACGATTTATTATTGAAATTTTGAAAAATCATATCTCCGAAAGTATTAGCTTCTTAGAGTTAAAAATGATATCATTGGATTCTTATGGTAAAACTGCTTATTGAAAAAAAAATAATTTGGAATTTGCTTTGTAAAAAAAAAATTTTTTTTTGTTACTCCGAAACCATCTGTCCGATTTTGCCCAATAACGAACTTAGCCGAGAAATTTATCTCCCAAACCTACTCTGAAAATTTCAACTGTCTAGCTCATTCCGTTCGAGAGTTATCGTGTTAACGGCCGGACAGAATGAATTTCGACCACGGATTCTTGATCAGTGAGTCGAACCAAATCGTTTAAGAACATTTTCAACGAATAATTCGAAAATTACAGACATTTGGGCAAATTGATAAGCACTCAGTTCCGAGGAACTAGAACGCCAAAAATTCCCTGTTGCGCTTCACAGATTATCGGCCATGTTTTACGTAATTTTCGCCGCTTGAACAAAATGGCGCGAAATCAATGTTCAAACTTCAGCCGGAAATTATGCAGTTTCTCATAATAAGTTCGGCAGTTCGGCTTTTCGTGAGCATTAACGAACTTATAGTTCGATAATTCAAAGGTACATTCGGCCCTCTAGCTTCGAGTTTGGAGAATCGAATGGTTTCAGTGACAAAAACACTCCTCCAAATCGATTTATGAACGGTGTCAGTTTATCTTGTGCAATTAGTGCAGGATGAGGGCCTCTCCAAAATTAGGAGAGCCTAATTTATTGACCATGTCGTAGAACCGAAGAGAAATGGGGGGCAGGGTCGGACTCCCGCCCGCCTCGCTTGGAGTGTATGCGGCATCTGCTTCTGATAAGAGTTTGCTCATGAACGCAAGCTATCTGGTACCAGTTAGTTCACTCCGGAAGATATCGGATATTGTGTTCATTGAACGCTGATTATGCTAATAGCTGTAACGGACGCTCTGGCAATGTGGAGTGCTGAATATAATCATGGGTGGTTCGATTAAATGTACCTGACATAAATCTAGCAATGTTTGAATCGTTCATTTATACCCTTACTAGCTGACCCAGCGAACTCTGTTCCGCCTTAGAGGCAATAAATAAGCAGATTTTAGATTTTATTATACACGTTAGAAAAAAAACACCCTGTACAGTAATGATTTATTTTCAATGATGTATCCCTCTAAAGTTTATTTTTTAACACAAATGAATGAAATTGTACGATTGTGGCATGGAAAACAGCAAGTTGCAATTGACGTTAAAAGAAGAACACCCTGTATGGAGATTTCGGACGAATACATTATGAGAATCCATCCAAGGTACCTATTTAATGCTTTGTTTGTGACACAAATCACTTCAATCACGTACAATTGTGCCATGAGTAAAAGGACACCCTGTATAGTAATGCTTTATTTTCAATGGTGTATGCCTCGAAAGTTTATTTTTAAACACACATGACTAAAATTGTACGATTATGGCAGGAAAAACAGCAAGTTTTAATTGACGTTAAAAGAAAAACACCCTGTATAACACAAAAAAGTATCCTATGTCCGTCTCCTGGTTCTAAGCTACCTCCCCACCAATTTTGAGCCAAATCGGTTCAGCCGTTCTTGAGTTATAAGTGAAGTAACTAACACGACTTTTTTTTATAAATATATAGATTACACTATGCCTTTTTCGTGCCTATTTGTCAGCCTGACTGACTGCGCCTGAAATTTTGCAGAAATACGCATGCGCCCGGGGCTATTTTGTAGACTGTATTAAGCTTGAAAATAAATAGAACTGGTTGTATTTGTTCCCCCTGAATCGTGGTGATTTCAAGCCTTTTTGTCGAAATGTCATGTCTACCAATACCATATTTATCTGTGTGACTTGACGTCTTAACATTTATTCTATCCTTTGAATCGCAGCCTTCGTAAATTCAATAATAAATTTATGTTTATTACTCTGAGGATGTAAACTAACTAAACTTACGAAGGCCAGATAATCTGTGATGGCTATCCCCGAGTGATATTAAGTTTTCACCAGTAGCCTATAGTATAGTCAAGTAATTATTAATTTCGTTTTTGGAGAAATGCTTTCTGAAATTACAGTGTCTTTTTTCTGTATGAGAATTTGCACTCTATGTAGTAGCATATGAAACGTTTCTTCAGACATTCTTAAAACACTATGGTTTTAAAAATATACGAACAAAACAAGAACTTAAGGTAAATATGTCAATTTCTTCAATGTTTGCAGCTCTGAAATTACTGTCTGAAACAAGCGCGGCGTAATAGTGCCACTAATTTGGGGGAAATTCACCCAACAAATAGCCATGAAAATAGGCGTAAAAAGTGTAATAAGGGTATTAGAACATTTCACAGGATAATCTTGTAGACAATATACCGGGTGGCCCAACACAAACGCGGAGCTCGTTTTGAGAGAGTAAATGAAGATATTTTGAGAAAATAATCTAATTTACCATGGTAACTTCGATTGAGAGTGTCCAATACAGGAGAACGGACAATATAATTTCACCATGGTAAATTCGATTAAGAGTGTCATATACAGGAGAATGGACAATAGAACATACAGCAAAAGCTCCTGACTTCACGTCAGTGCTTGAACCAATTTTTTAAATAGCAATTAATGAAGAAACCAGCTATGCCAGCAATACATACATAATCTTTTCGATTAGACATATTGGCTACTCCTATACAGAAAAAAAAATAATTCTGGAATATACAGAGTGATCATAATTAATTTTCAAACATCTACTACACATAATGGTCAAAAACTTTCATATTTCACATGGCACACCCAGTATTTCTATATCTCGTTGAACGTAAAAATTAATTTCGGAACTATCTTTGAGGTTTTCCTACACCTAAACCTGATAGTTTCTCAGCAATTTTCAATCATTATTTGTGGTTGATGTTTGAAATTTAATTATGATCAGTCTGTATATTCCAGACTTCAATTTCTTTTTCTGTATAGGTGTAGCCAATATATCTACTCGAAAAAATAATGTATGTATTGCTGGCGTAACTGGTTTCTTCATTAATTGCTATTTAAAAAAAAACTCCATATTTTCGATTTTTCGCCATTTTCTCGTAAATGGCGCTTTTTATGTATAAAGTGATCTGAAGAAACTCATCATAATTTGAGCTTGCCATTCCATTTTTCAGGTCAAATACAGGAACTTCCATTTAAAAAACCGTAACTTTGGTCTATTTCTTTGTTTTCGAACACCCTTTATATTTGAAAATAATTTTAAGTTGTGACTTTGAACACCCCACACACATAACGGAAAAATATTGTCAAAATATCTCCATTTACTCCCTCAAAACGAGCTGCGCGTCTGTAGTGGGCCACCCGGTATATAGTTTGGAAAAATACCGATTTACGTATTTTTTCACTAATGGGGGATGAATGAATTATAATAATAACATATTTTGGTTTGTGATATACAGGCTGTTATCTGAGTAGTTGGCTATAGCCTAGTGGTAATGGTTAATGCAAGGCATCCAGGCCTTTCAGAAAAATGGGTTCAAGCCCTGTGGACAGGAGCTTTCTGGCGCTCTAGTTCTAACAGACAAATTTTATCTCCGAAAGTATTGGTTTCTCAGAGTTGGGAATTATATCAATGTATTCTTATGATAGAACTGCATCATAAAGGAAATTCAATTCAAATAATAGTTTATTTATCAAGATTAAATGAGCAATCTGAGAATGAGAACTGCACCATGGAAGAAATCAAATTAAAATAGCTGAACTGAATTTGACTCTCTCTTATAGAACAGGATGAAATGTACGAGTATGAACACAGATCATCTAATAAAGCTTAGGCAGAATAATTATAGCATTATGTGAAAACATAGAAGTACGATTCATTATTGAAATTTAGAAAAATCATATCTCCGAAAGTATTAGCTTGTTGGAGTTGAAGATGATATCGATGGATTTTAATGGTGAAACTGCATCTTAAATAAAAATTGAATTATGAAATATCTTGCTTAAAAAAAATTTTTTTTTTCGTTACTCCGAAACCATCTGGCCTATTATGCCCAATAACAAACTCAACCGAGATATTCATCTCCCTAACCGACTATGAACTTTTCAACTACCTAGCTCATTCCGTTCGAGAGTTATTGTAGAAATTTTTTTTTTAAATTTAAAAAATTTTTTTTTGACACCTTGCATAATCTGGTCAATATAAAACATCACATGCGTATAAAGGTTATGATTCTACAATTTGATGCTAAATTTCAGATAGATCGAGTGATCGGTTTCGGAAATATTCATAAAAAATATGTTTTACTAAAATTGGCCATAACTCCGAAACCACAGGATAGATTTCGCCCATTAACGAACTTGTCCGAGATATTTACGCTTCAAACCCACCTTGCAAATTTCAATCCTCTAACTCCTTTCGTTCAGTGAGTCGAACCAAATCGTTTGAGACCATTTTCAGCCAAAAATTCGAAAATTACAGACATTTGGGCAAATTGATAAGCACTCAGTTCCGAGGAACTAGAGCGCCAAAAATTGCTCCCAAAGGCAGTTAGTTTCGGAGATAAAGAGAGATTCATGAATGTTAGCCCGAATTTCCGATATCCATAACTTGGGAATCAGTGGTCCGATTTTAATTAAATTTAGTGGGGTTGTTCACTTTCAATAATTACTTAAAAAGACTGATGTAACTTGATTATTTTCATCGCAGTACTCAGAATATCGAGGTGTTTCCTTCAAACTTCGAAATTTATATTATTTGCATCAGTTTGAGAAATGTCGTTATTGCCTTTGGATACAAAAGAAGCCATTTCTCTGAAAGGCTTGGATGACCTGTATTTACCACAAGGCTATAGCCAAACACTCATGTAACACCCGGTATTGAGTGCCTTGAATTTACAATTAGTTAGTTTCGAGATAATCCGTTTTCGAAAAGCTGTTCCATTGGGAACAGCGTGCTATCCTTTTGCCCAGATGCCTGTTTTTTTAGAATTTTTGCCGCAAATGTTCTCAACTCAAACGATTGGGTTTGACTCACTCACGAATAATCCGTGGTCAAATCCAATTATGTCCGTTCATCCGGCAGATCGTCAGCACGATAACTCTCGAGCGAAATGAGTTATAAAGTTGAAAGGTAGGTTTGGAGCGTAAATATCTCGGTTAAGGTCGTTAATAGCCAATATCCGCCAAGTGGTTCCGGAGTTATGGCCATTTCAAGCTTAAGTTTTTTTTTGCCTATTTCCGGAAGTAGTATTTCGATCTGTCTGCAATTTAGCAGCAGATTGTAGAAATCTACAGCTATTACTCTGAAATCACAAGCCAAATTTCGTCCTTTAACTAATTTAACCTTTGTATTTGGACTCCGAATCTATCCGTCAAATTTCTGTTCTCTAACTCAGTTTGTTTAAGATTTATCTTACTTACGGCCGAACAGAATTAAGTCGAAGGTAAAGGATAAGAACATTTGTGGCCAAAAATCAGAAGAATTCAGACATACGGGCAAATTGTTAGGTGCTCTGTTCAGGGAAGGAAGCGTGCCAACATTTCAAAGTTATTCACATTCAATCCACAATTTGCAATCAAATCAAAATCAACCCTATCACAACTCCGTCTTCTTCACACCAAGCTGCAGCCAAACTAAAATTCGCAATCAAACAAATGGGTACAAATGAATCCAGTAATCAGGGGCATTTCCCATTCCTGACAAAAATGATTGATAAGGATCATCCTGGAACGTCCCAATTCAGCTAGGCCGCCAGTTTTTACCGGGAGTGCCGCCATGGGGGACAAAACCTCGTGCAAAACCGAGAATCCCACGTTTATATCCTAACGCAAAATGTTCCAATCAATCAATTTCAGCGGGTCAGCATAAAGGACGATTGTAACAGTTGTGTTTGCGAATGAGCGAACGTTCGAGTGTAAACAGACGATCGACTAAACGATTATTGAATAAAGCTTCTACAGGCTGTTTGCTCTCTAGTGACGGATGGAAGTAGGGGCGTTCTGAACTTTGTCGGTGGCAAATAGATTCACGTAATCGCATTGGCGCTATTTGCGTTACATAAATCGTCAGAAATGGTTCAGAAGAGGTAAAGTAGGATAATCTCAGTATGCCTATAATAAAGTCGTTTATTTTCAAAATCAAATTTCCAATCTGAGAAGACAACAAGTCATCAATCATATCCTACTTTATTTACAGGCCAGAATATTACGCGAATATGTGGCGTTGCCAATTTTGCATCGGAGAGCTACATCGGAAGGCGACTTCAGCAGGAATCGGCTAGAAACGTTTCTTTAAATTTTCGGTTCGTTTCTTTAGCGCTTCAAATGAATGTAAATGTTTGAATTACCTAGTAAGATTTCCAAATGTGATTCTAAGGTAATCACAAGGTATGTTATTTACACATTTGGAATTCTTCATACTTTGCAGTACGTGGTTGTAAGAGTAATTATAAATCTAGACACGAAAATGTTTCGCTATTTCGATTCTCAAAAGATCCTTTAAGAAGACGGAAATGGCTCAATCCAATCCATAGGGAGGAACGTTTCAATATTAACGACAATACTGTTGTATGTAATGGGTCCGCCAAATATCTTCTTGTTTTTTAAATGCAATAAAAAAAACTA
The DNA here is from genome assembly GCA_937662695.2 of Halyzia sedecimguttata. Taxonomy (NCBI): domain Eukaryota; kingdom Metazoa; phylum Arthropoda; class Insecta; order Coleoptera; family Coccinellidae; genus Halyzia; species Halyzia sedecimguttata. The sequence continues at coordinate 96,434,881 of OW569413.2, read as the reverse complement.
CTGTATATTTTCTCATTTTTTTTTAATTTGAAAGTACAATCCTTCCGGTTATTAATGGAAAATAATTTCATTTAAATGGCTGCCTCGGCTGGCCATGCAGTAGCCTACACAATCGGTCCAATTTTTAAGAACGTTCTCGATTGTGTGTAGCTGTATTTCACCAATGGCTTCACGAATATTGTCCTTTAAAGCGTCAATTGTCTCTGGCTTGTTGGCGTAACACTTATCTTTGACGGCACCCCACAAATAATAGTCCAACGGTGTCAAATCGGAGCTCCGAGGTGGCCAAATGGCATCAGCTCTGCGGCTGATAATGCGATCTTCAAAAACAGGGCAACTCCTAAACCAATTGGACTTTGTATGGCGTCATTCCAAGGTCTTTATGCAAAATTGTTCTCAAAGACGTCTCCGAAATGTCCAATTCTTGTGAAGGAAGGTGAATTGATGTTGATGGCGCTTCACGCACACTTTCTGCCACAGCAGCAATATTCTCGGGTGTATTTGGCTCTTCACGCTTTGGTTTATCGATGAGGATGCCAGTTTCTTTCACTTTTTTCACAACATAACGAACATACGGAGCTGACGGTGATTCTCTTCTTCCAAAATCCGTACGCAATTTTCGCACACATTCTGCAACATTACCATGATTTTCAAAGTAATGTCGCAATATTTCCCAGCGTTGTTCAAGCGTATACACAACCATATTCGTTCAGCGGAAGGATAAAACTAATTATCTGTCAAATCAGACATGAGCTAAGTGTTACCATTCACGAAATAAGCACAAGTTGAAAAAAAAACGTTAGATGGCGAACCCTTTAGAAGACATTTTGCAGATGCAAATATTGTGAATGAAAATTCTCTACCGACTCCAGGCGGTGTATTGAATAAAAACGTAAATTTTTCCAGTTCATTTTTCCAATTTTTTTCAAAGTGAAGCATATATCTATAGCATATGATAGTCCTACATTATGATCCTGTAGCGGTCATCGAACATCTGAAGTTCTGAATAATGCGAGCTTGGATTAGTTAAAATTTTGACGAAAAACCCTGCTGGCCTTACAAGCAACGACAGTTTCCTTTTTAATTTCAAATATTTAAGGGATTTCCGAGAGTAGAGAGCGGAGGTGATTTTACTTCAAGAGATCCATGCAGCTACAGAGGAGTATATTTGTGAGAGGAGACTTTTGAAAGGTTATGTATTATTTTTAATTTGTTCGTTTTTCTCCTCTTGTCTTTTCATTTTCAATTGAGTTTCGAGTACGTTGGGGAAACATCTCTGTTTAATGACGGAAGAATCCATATTCAAGAAATAAATGTCCATCAATATTTCAAATTTCAGCTAATTTTGTAAACAAATTCAATATTTACAAATTAGAACACTCACGGGGATATAGGGTTTTTTTCGCTGAGGTTTTCCCTAAGCTCTTGTATCCGAGAAAAAATCCTAAATTAACTTGTAATGCACTAAAGTTCAAATTCATTATGACAATATTTGTAGCGACTATGAAAAATTTTAAGACAAGGTAATTACAAAATTTCTTTCAACGTTCAAGACGATTTTGTTAAGTTTTATCAGATGAATTTCGAGAGTAAGTTTCCGAAAGTATTTCATTTTTTTTCTTACTTTATCGACACACTGTATATTCCACTGACGCTTTAGTACGTTCGCTTTACTTTTACCTTATAATATACTCGATAATATGTGGTCTGACTACTCACCACTTCCAGGGATGTACATGTTGAGGAACAAACAGTCTTCAGATTGTTTCTCCAAGAGCGGGAATAATTTTTTCAGGAAATTGTATCTTCCCTTAGGCATGTTCTGAAGTGCCACCGTTCTATTACCCAGTTCCGGAAATTTCTGGGGACACACCGCACCAAATGTATCAGCAAGCCGTGTTCCTGTCCAAGGTAAAGGTGGTTGTGGTGGTTCGAACCTGGAAAATAGTATATTATTTTATAAGGAGGAGAAGTGTCACTTTACTCCCAATGAAATATGTTATTTTATTTTGAAGCGTTTTGAAATTCATAAAAATTTGAATATCCACTTTTGGATTGATTTACATTTACGCACATAATTCTATCCACTTACGATCGTTATAATTGATTGAATTATGGAACATTTGCCTAGTTACGGTTGCCACGTAAAATTCATTCTGACAGATATAACGTAAAAAATTGATGGTTATCATTTGGAAGCTGGTGAGAAGTGGTTGAAAGTGCAAATGTCTTCATAAATTGAGGTTTTGGCGAATGAAGCAGCCTCTTCCCTTGGATCATCGAAGTCTATTGAAAAATATTGTGTAGCTTATGATCACTTCGTGAAATGATGCAATTCGAAAAATTTGATAGTTTACCAAGAGAATGTGCTTCTAGCATATTTCAACTTAATGGCTAGAGAAGAAATATGGAAATCCTCAACTTTGTGGGCCGATATTCAATGATAAAGTCAACTAGTGTTCAAAAATGAAATAGATATAGGTAATTATCTAAAGTTGCGAAAGAATCCAATGAAGGGTATCTTGCAAAGAATTCAAGAGGTTTTTCTGAGGAAGGGTTTGAACGTTTTCTCTTCGAAGCACCGGATGATTCATATTTAGGGTTAAAGGTAACTATCATATTTCACGTAATTTCAATTTTGTATTCTGATCAAGTGGTTGTTTCAGATTGTTTTATTATCTGGAGTAGCTGGTGCCTGCGGATGTGACGAAATGGTGGAAATTAAAACTACAGATATCGGGGACAATGGAAATATTACAATAGTCAATATTCCTGATAGTAAAAGGAGAAAAGTTAGAACATTCGCAGTTATTAGGGAGAATAATCTAAATATCTATCGGAGACACACTGCGTTAAAACCAAACGATTTAGTTGAAAATAGATTTTTTTTAAATATCAATCTGGAAAATGCTACAGAGCTGTGATGGGAATACATAGTATAGGAAGTGTTCCAAGAAAAATTGCTACTTTTTGGCAATTGAATCATCCAAACGCATACACAGGTCATTCATTGAGGCAAACTGCTGCTACACCACCTATAGATGGAGGAGCTAACATTGAGTCTTTGAAACTACACGGAGGTTGGAAGTCAAGTAGTGTAGCAGAAGGCTACATCGAGGATTCGCTTCGAAATAAGAATGAGATTGCTGGTAGGATATGGAGCGTCAACGAATACCTTGGAACCAGCAACTCAGATTACTCTATTGAGGCATCAGCTTTTGAACAGAATCCGAGACAGAATCCTACTAGTTCATTATTACATGGTTTTAATTTTCAAAATGCAACATTGACGAATGGTGCATTCAATGTAACTCCAAGGAAAAAAAAAATGACGTTTGAATTAGAGATTTTTTTTTCATGTTAATCAATTCATCTTTTGCATAGTAATAATTTTCCTTCCGCCGACCGGAAAAGTGTAGCATGGCAACACTTCTCCTCCTTGGCGGAGAAATAGAACTTTTCGATGATCCTCTCAATCGAAAAATTACGTTATTATTGTGCGTTTGAAAAACAAAGTTGTTATTGATTACGGGCAGAACGGTATCCTTGGTATATTCACGAATTTTAGATCTGAAATAAATTCCCAGTCACTTAAACTCGATGTCCAACGGACAAAACGACAGCAGAGGGCCAATAATGAGCCTATGTTTACTGATTGGAAGAGAGTAAATAAATGAAATAATTTTATAATTAGAATTAGTCAAAAGGCTCAAATCTTACCTCAAATTTCCGACAGGTGGCGCAGCATACGGGACTCCCCTGAATACCTCTACCGGCTCCAGATGTCTGGAGTTCAGTTCCAATATTATTCCTCTTATTCCTCCGGATTGGGTGTCTACGATTCGAGAACTGTACCGAAGGCTCGAAATAGCCTCCTCGAAATGTAGTACCAGGAAAAGAAGAACTGAAAGCACTAAGGTGGTGGTCCTGCTGGAGTATTGGGGAAGCATGGTTTGCCCACCGGTCGTTTTCGTTTGGGCATCACTCCAGTTTCTTTGGCCTCTTGCGAAGCATCTACTTCAGGCAGTCAGTCGAATTCAGGAACTGAAACAATTAATTCATTTTTACTTGGTAGACTGTAAAGGGTTTTCCAATAAGAGGTGTTATTTTGATATTCAAAGAAAAATGCAATTTTTCAATATAAATGATCGAATGTTTATTTCATTATAAAGAAGAAGCTATGCCGTTAATAGTGGAAAATAACATCAGGCAAATGACCACCACGACCACGCTTACAGGACCATATCCTTTTAATGAAATTTTCCATAACCAAATCGCAAAGTGGCTGCCCTATGTCCTCGATAGCCTCACGAATTCCATCTTTGAGGTCTTGAATCGATGCTGGGCTATTGGCGTAGACGTTCTCTTTCACGTGGCCCCAAAGGAAGAAGTCACAAGGTGTTAAATCATAAGATCTCGGTGGCCAATTGTGATCATCTCTCCGAGAGATAACACGGCCCGGAAACTTTTCCCGCAAAAGATCAATGGTTTCGTTGCTTGTGTGGCACGTAGCGCCGTCTTGTGGAAAGTAAACGTTGTCCAGATCAATACCATCCAATACCATAAAAAATCAATTATCATCTCTCGATAGCGCAATCCATTCACCGTAACTGCTGCTCCAGCATCATTTTCGAAGAAGTGAGGTCCAATGACTCCGCCGGACCATAAACCGCACCAAACAGTCACACGTTGAGGATAGAGAGGCTTTTCAACAATAACTCTTGGGTTTTCCTAGCCCCACATGCGACAATTTTGTTGACGAAGCCACCGAGGCGGAAATGGGCCTCATCACTCAAGATGATTTTTCGATGGAATTCCGGATCATTTTCATGCATTTCAACGACCCAATCAGCAAAGACACGACGTTGTTGATGATCGGCTGGCTTGAGTTCTTGTGTTAACTGAACTTTATAAGCCTTAAGACCCAAATCTTTATGCAAAATACGGTGTAATGACGTTTGTGGAATGCCTAATTCCAAAGAACGACGAGGAATGGACCAACCAGGGTTTTCTTCAACACTTTCAGCTACAGCAGCAATATTCTCGGCTGTTCTTGAGCGACGTGCACGGGTTTTATTCTTCAAATAACTAACTTGTCCCAACAGCTCGAATTTTTCCACCTATTTCTTTATTGCAGTCCGACAAGGTGCTTCACGACGACCCAAAAATGTTCGAGTTTTACGAACCGTCTCTGCCAAATTTTTACCATTTTTATAGTGAATGTTAATAATTTCAATGCGTTCTTGAAGCGTATATCGTTCCATTTTTATTAATGGCGTAGTTTTTACTTGTCAAATGTCAAAAAGTGACAGCTTCAGAAGTGACATCTACCGAAATAGCGGGCTATTCAAAATAAAACCTCTTATTGGAAAACCCTTTATTATTACAGATGATTATTTTCGAATAATAAAGAACTCTCCGCTTTGAAATTTAAAATGCGAAGGCAGTTTTGAAGAAGCAGAGGCAAAGTATCAGGAAGTGCTTTACAGAACTGAAATCTGCAATAGAAAAAACTTCATTCTGTCTTAGGACATGTTGAATTCTCGAGGGAACTTACTTCGTTTCCTTTCCTATCACTATATTTCATTGAGGTTTAACAGTTACTCGGGTTTCGTAGTACTACTATATTTTGAAACTGGTGTATTTCAAGTTTTGCAACAAGGTATTTCAATGTCTGCTGTAGGCCTATTTCTTGAGTATCTCGAAAAGTGGTCAATTCCATAGGTGAGTCGTTTTCGTTTAGAAGTTTTACTGCCGGGTTATTCAGGTAAATTTTTTTTTTTTCAAATGAACTATCACTAAGCCACTGACTACTGTATACATTATTTGTCATTAAAATTTCAACACTTGATTCTTGATTTCCGTACAAGAAAATAGCATAACTGAATCTTCCAACCAGTTTATATACGTGAAATATTTCCATAGTAACAACAGATGAAAAATTTCCTTCAACAGTCGCCAGGTCTTTGGAATTGTTGAATTCACATAATATCTTCTCAAATTAATCATTTTTTCCCTAGAAAATTCACATTGTGAAAAATACGTAATTACTACGACTTCTATGTAGCGAGGACAACGTTGCGTAGTCATCTGACGGTATAATGAGCATAACCTAACATTTTCAAAATATACACGGTGAAATGTGTCAAAATTTCATAGCCAACCGGGAGACTTTTTAAAAGTGAATGGAGTATACACATTGAGTTGTGCATTTTCCCTTCTGATAATTTACGAACAAGCGACGATAGGTGGTGACCGAGGGTCGTAAATCTGCGTATGTTCTGTACAGTTTCAAAAACATCCCGTTATTTATGTGCTCGGATATCACAAATAATCTTGCTGTGTGGTTTTTGGAATCCGAAATTTTCACGATTATGAGGTTTCCCTTAACTTCAATATCATCAATAGGCTGATATTCGTGAGTTCCCCTCTGCAGCAATCTCCGGCTAGACCAAAAATCAGATTTATCATGAGATAAAGATCGTCTGGTTCTGACATAAATGGGACGATGTCTTCTTTAGATAAAATGTTTACTTCTTTTTATCGAAAGCCAGTATTTTGTTTTTGACGCTCTTGTTCTTCGGAACAGAGTGCTTATCAATTTTTGGCTAATTAACTGGGTGCTATGGAAACTCGTATACCATGACATAGAAATAGATACATTAACCTTACTTTCATTCAACTAACTGGTTACTGTTTGCGTTTGCTGTCGTTTGGTCCATTTTGAAAGATAAACGTCATTAATGTCAAACGGAATTGAAAGTGTATTTCTGAACAGTTTGGTTAGCCGGCCCGGTGGGCTAGTGGTTGAAAAACTAGCTAGGGTGCCGGAGTCGCGGGTTCGAATCCCGCTCAGGGTATGGATGTAGAATGGATGGTTGTAATGTCACTATAATCTGTGCACATGGCTCACGCTGAGCACAATAAAAGAGAAGCTTTAAGCATTTAACAGTTTGGTTGATGTTCGCATGTAAACAATTTGAAATTTCTATTCGCTAAGTTCATAGGTTAAGTTTTTTGGTTACTTCGTCGGAAATGAATAGTGAAAAGAAGTCAAGCATAATTTACGAGTCATTCTCTAATTATGGAAGATGAAGTTATATTATTAGATAATATTATGGACAATAATGATGAACCCCCAGCGAAAAAAAGATGTTCACTCCAGATGTGGGGCGGAGAAAGATTGACCCACTTTTGGTCTCCACTCATGGAAGAATGGTTATCAAATTATTTAGAAGGGGATTTCCAACTATTTTACAGTGTACAGGTAGTTATTGCTTAACACTATTCTACTATAGTTATCCTTTTAACTGCACTTTTTAACATTTCCTACATAAGTAATATGGTTTGAGTTATCTCTGGACAGATTACCTACATTAGATTTGTTTCATAAATAAAACTGGCTATTCCATTCACTCAATTTTTCAGAATAATTTCTGATAGTTTTGAAACACAAAATTGGGTCGTCATATAAAGATAAGATGCATAGGGGTGACAATTCACACGTTAGAGTGAAAAAAAGCGGATAGAAATTGATAAATTAAGGAAACTTAATAAATTAGTAACATAACTCAATTCTCTCACAAGTCAAAATGTACAAATGACAGCAAACATATATCCGAGAATGTTTGATTGTTTGACGTAAACAGATCGCAACCAGGTTGTTTCAGGTAGCAAACAACCACAAATAAAAGTAATGCAAAATGCTAACAATGTAAATAGTTAGCAAATGTTTGCAATCGAAAGTGAAGCTATAGATCCATGGATGTCATTCCTGATTTTTGATGGATTTCAAGTTGACTTTCAAAATGCGATAATTATCGATCGAAAATTTCATTTCTAATTATTTTAGCAGGCATGAAATACATAATTTGAAATATATAATTGAAGACATAAGTAAATGATTAATTGATAACGTGTTAAAGGTATTATAATTTAATATTTCATAACGAGGAGAAGTGTCACTTTTCATGGCGAGCTTGGTTAATTGAAAGTGAGCCATGAAAAGTCGCATCTACTCCGAATGAAATATGTTATTTTATTTTAAAACATTTTGAAATTCCTAAAATCTGATTATCCACTTTCGGATTGATTTACATTTACGCAAATAATTCTATCCATTTACGATCGTTATAATTGAGTGAATTATGGAACATTTGCCTAGTTACGGTTGCTACGCAAAATTCATTCTGACAGATATAAAGTAAAATAATTGATAGTTATCATTTGTAAGCTGGTGAGAATCTTCAGAAATTCAGGTTTTGGCCAATGAAGCAGTCTCTTCCCTATGGACCATCGAAGTCTTTTCTGCAGCATATTCTGCAGCTTTTGATCACTTCGTGAATTGATGCAATTCAAAAAATGTGACAGTTTACCAAGAGAATGTGCTTCTAGCACTGCGTTAAGACCAAAAAGAATCGTTAAAAATAGTTTTTTTTTTGAAATATCAATCTGAAAAATGCTACAGAGCTGTAATGGAAATACATAGACAGGAAGTGTTCCAAGAAAGGTTGCTACTGTCATTCATAGAGGTGAACTTCTGCTACACTACTTATAGAATGGAGGAGCCAACATTGAGTCTTTGAAATGACACGCAGGCTGGAAGTCAAGTAGTGTAGCAGAAGGCTACATCGAGGATTCGCTGCGAAATATGAATGAGATTGCTGGTAGGATATTGAGCGTCAACGAATTCCCTTGAACCAGCAACTCATTTGCCCCCAACCGACTTTGCCAGCCATGTTGTGACGTCAACTGACAGGGTAAATGAAATCCCCAATTCATGCTCTAGCACTCTGTTGCTCTGGAACCATTATAATATTTGTATAGCTGGATTACAATGAGATAATCCGCCTCTAATGGGTACCATATTAGTCAATAATAATTTGAAATCCAACACGGCTTAAAATTCTGATTTGGAGCAGGCCTGGGTATTCACCTACAAGCTCAACTGTCTGTTGAACAGATTATATGTCTGCGCCATCATTTTCCATTCCATCCTTTGTTTTTGTTCGAAACCACCTGGGACCAACTTGTTGTGTGGCTGTATAGTATAAATTATCCTTAATGTAATCTCAAGTCTGAGACTAATCGAATACGTTATGATATAGTGTAGCCTAGAGCATGTTGGAACGTGGTATGGGCTGAGTCGAAAGCATACACTGTCGAAATACGCTATTAATATTCAGAATCCAACGTAAGCCCATCGTGAAGATGCATTTTAATTATAGTATGATGAGGCGGAGTTTATTTCGAATAAAAATGCGTCATATTATGTATTTTGTTTCAATTATAACATAGTTGAAGAAAATAACAGGTGTTTTTAAAGGTGGAGATCTATCCTTGGGACGATTACTGGATCTGTCGAAAGCTTATGATTGTCTCGATGTTGATAAGCTTCTGTACAAGCTGGAAAGTTATGGAATTACAGGACCGACACTCGATTGTATAAGATCATACTTCAGCAAACGTGGTAGATGGTGGAGATATTTTCAGATGGAAATAGGATAAGTTCAGATTCAGAAGAATTGAAACTTGGAGTGACATAGGGAAACATAGCGGGACCTCTGTTTTTCATAGTGTACCTGAAAGATTACGGTTTGAAATTTCATTGGAGTGAGGATGAAGTGGGTGTTGGAGACTATTTCGATGACAAAAATCTGTCTTTGTGGCCAGATGTGCAATATACCAAAGTATGGTTTGCTAAAAAAACGTGGTGCTGAATAAAAATAAAACTAGCTTGATTTTATTCCCCCTCCAAATTACGAGAAGAGGCTCCCAATCATATGACTCTGAGTTGTAGCAAATATAAAACATCACAGAGTATCAGAGTCTTAGGCCTGCCATCGATGAGGAACTGAATTGGAAACAACATATAGACCACCTGAGTAAGAAAATGGCATTCAGGGTAATCGACAAATATCTGGACGCAAGGGTAATAAAATCAGTCTACCATGCAACCATTGAGGCAAAGCTGAGATTTGGTATTACATGGATCAGGAAATGTTTCATCCTTATTTGTACTGCAGAAGAAAGCGATAAGAATAATGGAAAATTTTACGCCTAGAGAATCAAGTATTATATACTTCAAAAAGAAGGGCATACTAATACGCATTGTATATTCAAGAATGTTTAATATTCGTTCATAAACATAAAGATCCGTTTTTTCAACATCTCAATCGCAAGAAGAACTATAATACAAGAACATTGGCATTCAATCTAACAAAACATAACCTATCAACTACTCAAAGACAAACAGAGTACAGATGTCTGAAGTTTTTCAACTTCAGACTTCAGTGCCCAGGGATATACAAAAAATAGATACTCTTAAACTTAAGTAATCATTAAAGGATACTGTGGGAGGTATACTCATTATTAAAAGGTTTCTTTCTGGGTGTTCTCTCCCAACCTCTGAAAAATATCTATAGAATAAAAAAATAATTATTTTGTGATTTGCTTCTTCGTACGAAACACAAGATATTTGTCAGAAGCTATCAATTGCAAAATGTTGCCAAACAAACAACAACGAAACAACATCAACGAAGAAATAACTATATCGTAACGTTTCGTAGTCTATATCAGACACCTTCGTTAGACACTTAACGAAAATCTTCAAAATTATTTTGTTGGTGGTTATTCTGAATTTCAGAATAACTATCAACAGAAGAATTCCAGATTGCTCGTTTAATCTTGATAAATAAACTATTATTCGAATTTAATTTATTTTATAGTGCTATATAGTTCTATTATAAGAATCCATTGAAATTGAACAAGACCGCCAAAGCTCCTGCCACAGGGCTTTCCCCCTTTTTTCGTTGAACTCTACATATTATTATGAATTTCAGACTTCCTAAATAATTTCACAATAGAAAATGACAGATACAAAGCAAATGATACATACACTTATGTTTGTATTGAACCGTATCATGCCGTATCCATAGTGACCACAGCACTGTATAACGACATACGACTGTTCCCAAGTCGCAGTGGTTAAGTTCGGAGCTACTAGAACTCAGGGATCCGCGGTCTAGCTCCAGTGGAGATGGGAGTGGGTTTCTAAAAAGGGAACCTAGTAAATGGGCGCCAGGTAAATTTAAGTCTCCCAGATACCCCAGCGTAATGTAATAATTCCTAAATTCACCAAAAGAATATGCACGCTAAAAACAAACAATTTATTCCAGTAGCTTACAACCCAGGTCTTTAGCTTCAATAAAGTAAAACTACTGTGAAACCCTGAATAAGGGTGGCGGAAATTGTACGTAGATAATATTATTATTTGATTCAAATACGCGTCGCTTGAGCTCAGGCGCATCCACGTTTCTTATCTATGATCATATATGACTACCACAAATCTTTCCCCAATTTCCGCTTTACAACAACAATAATAATTTATATAATTGATGATAATAAGTTCACGTGATATATATATATATATATAGCAGGTATAAGATATGTTTCGAGATATGTTTCCTATAACTTGCGTGCTGATTATCCTTATTCCTGAACGTAGTACTGCATTAATGGTCTCGCAATACTGTCCTCTTTCTCTCTGTGCTCGTAGTCTGCAACCCTCGATTGAATGTCCCACAGCGTTGCTTACTGACCACCTTGTATATACTCGGGATCTGCAACCCTGCGTTGGCTGTCTCACAGCGTTACTTATGGACCACCTTGTATATACTCGAATGCCTCAGTGCTACTCCTCCTGACGTAAAAATCCCTCTCTTCCTGACACAAAAAAAATCGTGCTGGCACAAAAACTCGTGCTACCATAAAAACTCGGGCTGCCACAAAAACTCGTGCTGGCACAAAAAACCCCTGATGTTCGGGGTTGTCCTGCACACGTTTGCTTCGAAACCAAATCTGGCCGTGCCTCCACCAAATAATCCTTCAAGCACACAGCGATATTCTGTCAAAGTCGCCAAGATCGTTCACGTGGTCAACTCTTAGATTTGTAGAAAGGCCTTTAGATCCTCTTTCGAGACGAGTGCAAGTTACCTGTTATCTTTCCAAATCAAACCAATGTAACCCTCACTCCTATTCGATTTTCGAAACTATATCCAACTAAGACGAATTCAACAATTCTTACGAAGTTTCGAAAATACGCACGACCTATTGCTCCTCCGTAGAATCTCCACAAAAATGGACGACCTCATGTCCCTGACTGGCGCAGACCCTCACAAATTCTCAGACTGTCACAATGCAACAATATTGCCAACTCATTCGGCTCTTCGAATACGATTATTCTTTGTGCGTCGATTGGTACCACTGAGATCCAACCTCAAATTCGATGTCAACATAAACGACATAAACGACACTCGCCAAACAAATGTAAACAAACCCCTGCCCGGGTTAAAAAGAAACGTTACAACTGACAGTTATTCTTAGTTCAATACAAACATATGTGTCTATGTTTGTATTGAACCGTATCATGCCATATTCTTCGTGACCACAACGGACGAAAAAGTAATTTTTTGGCTGCAAAGTACTTGTCTTCAATAATAGTCGATTTTACGGCTGCCAATTAGTAGGTACGTAAAATATCACTTTTAAGAGGTGGACGAAAAATAGTATATCAAATAAATCAACTCATTATTTTAGAATGAACTAAACCAAGGTACACAATCATGTGATATGAATGCAAAAGCAACAGATCATTTACCCTCATGAATATCCACATAATATTTTATGGGATTTATTTTGTAACACCTGAGTAATATTTTTATGGCAGGTTTTAATACTTTAGTTAGTAAAGAGTTTCATTTAAACACTTATTCAGTTTTAAAGTTATTGAACATGACAATAACCTAAGCAAATTTTCCTTGCTTTATAGGAACTGTTGGAAAATATACCAACTAAATAGTATTTGGGGTGGAAGGTTGATAATGTTCAAAAGTTCCAGCATCTCATATGCTTGATGACTTAGCAAAAGGTTAAGGTTTGGGCTATCGCAAGGTACAGCAACTAATATCAACATGACATAGATAGATGTTCTGCATGAAATTCTATGCAAAGAATTAAAAAAATCTGTATCTCAGAAACTATTCGTCACATATCGCAGACATTCTACAAGAGCCTACAAAACCATATTGTACAGCCAAGATCTAGATTTGAACCAAGTCGGATTTATATTCTTGGAAATATTGGGGATATTATTTCAGTTAGTTTATGGTCAAAATTATGTCCGTTCCGAGACTTAATAAAGGCAATTTCGGACGAAGAGCTGGTTAATTCACGACCAAAAAATACGGAATTCCCTTCTGGATAAGCTCAAAATCCCAGAATGAAAATGGCATAATAACTGCCCGCCATTATAAATTAGAGGAAGCCAATTAAAAGCATCTGTTTAGTAATTGCAATAAATACAGACTGCCGAACAACTAGAGGTGTCCTTGTACAAACAAAACGAGGCTTTTTGAGCGCCGCGATTCTGTAAAAGTTACAAAATGACTTTTTTAAATTGTTTCCTTCCGCCAAGTTCGGAATTTGTTGGGGACTCATAAAGTTTTTAATTGGCTACAGTTGAAAAACACGGATGGTTTGGCAAGAGATGGAGTTGAATTAAAATTTTTAACTAGAGATCCGGGAAGATATAATAGTTTATCTCTTTCGTTCTGTCTCTTTTTTCGGACTAGGATTCCATGTTTATGACGGATGTTCCAGTTGGATTGTACACCGTATGACGTTTAGAGATGTTAAATAAGGTAAGTATACATCTGTGAACAATTCGCCAGGAATGCCTATTATTAGTCTGGTAGTAAGCTCTGGTCAGATAACTAACATAGGTATTGTGGATAAGGGCGTAGACAATAACAATTTGAGTGGTTCTAGAAATGAATTACCGCAGCCAGACTTCATTTTATAGCGTCTATACGGTTAAACATTTCGCATGTTTCGGAAACAAAGTTTCCATCTTCAAAGAGGAAGCGTTACTGAGAGTAACGTTACTGAGAGTAATCTTTCAATGATATATAGGAAAAAAGACTGGGACAGGGATTCCACAACCCAAGTTCTTAAATAAAGTGCCATTTAATGGTACACAGATTGTATATTGTATATTGTTGTAAGGGGTAGCATTGCACTGCGACCTTAAGGTCTATTATGCCCCCCCTTCAGAGGTGTCAATGTCATAACCATCTATAGCTCACATTCCAGTTCCAGAGTTCTGATGAACTCCAGTATCTGGGAAGTCTTCAAGGAGGCTACGTCTTCGCTCCTGCAGATTTCTTGCCCAAAGCATGATGATGAGAATGGTACCTTATTCGTGACCAAAAAGTGTACCAGTTTCTTTTTGGACGCTTGTTCTTACTTTCAGATTTAAATTCTTGTTTAACAATGACTGAAATTTAGTAAAAATCCTATTTTAAATGGAGAATGGACAACATGATTTACCATGGTAAATTCGATTAAGTGTGTCCAATACAGGAGGATGGACAATAGAACATACGCGCAAAAGCTCCTGACTTCACGTCAGTGCTTGAACCAATTTTTTTTTCGTTTTTTTTAAGTTTTCTAGGGGTAGGGTTCTTAAAAAAATTATTTTTTGTCATTTTTTTCAAGTTTTCTAGGGTTACGGTTCTTAAAAAATTTCAAACACGTCTTTATGTTGATTTTCTACTGATAGTTACCTAGTTTCAATTCGATCGAATCTTTGTTATTTGAGTTGTCGAGGGAATAATATTCCAGGTGGGTATAGCTCGGAAACCGTTAAACCGATTACGCCCAAAAACGAACTTAACTCTCGCATTCGGATACGCAACCTACCCTGAAAATTGCAAGTCCCTATCTCCTTTTGTTCGAAAGTTATCGAGGCAACGGTCACCCATCTACTGCACTCACACAAGGCTGCTCGAATCTCCAACAATATTTAACCGATCGTGTTAAAACTTAAAACTTGGCAGTAGAGTTGGGTTCTGAAGGCTCTTGCAAAATTTCAGCAATTTCAGACGAATAGTTACTGATATATAGAATTTTTTTTTTCAATGATTTCTTAAATATTTTCTAGTAATACTAATATTCGCGTTAGCATTCTACAACTAATAACCATGTTTCAATTCAATCGGTTTAGTATTATTCGAGTTTATGAGGAGAAAAAAAACAACCAAATTTAAGATCAGACTTTCTTTAATATCTATTGAGAATTAATATAATTTACTCAATTGGAGGAAATGGATATCGAAATCAATTACTGAAGCCCTTACTTAATGTGGTCCGCTCAAATCAAGAAGTTAATTGTATATATTAGGAGGAAATAATCAATGTTTTAACGGAATAGTGTTCTTCAAATACGGAGTCAATAGGGTGAATGAACTTGATATGTTCACCACAATAAGTAAACAATTTGAGTGCTATTTAATGATCGGAAACTCTTCTGTGTCAAAAAAGTATCAAACGAATCGAACAAATGAATTAACGATAATAATTGATTACCTACGAACGGAATAAACTTGTATATATTTGAACGATTTATTTATTTCGGACTGGATTTATTACAGAGTATTTTTGATACACACAATGTCCCACACATGATTTCAATGTCGTATTGTAATTGGTTTTTCGAAAACAAACGAATTGACAACTGAATGAGAGGTAAAATGAAAAATATTCGAGAATATTCTATCCGCTTAACTGAGTGGATAAAATTGTTACATGATATTTTTTATTCGGTTTTTATCCGTCCTTCAAAGCTGTCATATTCAATTTTGGAACGAACTTGGGATCAAATGAAAGAACTCGATATTATGTTGTCAATAACGAATAATATTTTTTAAGCCCAAAAATTATTAAACCAGATTGCGTCGAACTCTTTTTAACTGGATGTTTTATTATATTCCGTAATAATTTCATTTCTTATGGATTAAAAAAAAAATTGAGACCTTTCAAATTATGTATCACAAGGCCATACTTCCTATTTGAAAAGTTGGTGATTGTACCTGTCTTTCGAAGGGGGTTGAGGGTAGAGTTCATATTTTTACGAAGAAGAATGAGAATAAAATTTAAATTTTAGATGTTTCGGGATTATGAATATGTACAGTAACCAAGATAATTAATTCATTCCATTTGGCTTTTCCCCAATGTCTATAAGTTTTACAATAAACAGGGACCTCATTCATTGTGAGAATATTATTTTTTATTCTATTTGAAAAAATTAGTAGTTGACCCAGTAATTTGGAGTACATTTTCATTCATCTTAAATATTTTCATTAAGTCAGTACTTATTTCTGGACAATGAGAAAAATCATTTTTAATTTGTGTCTGCTTTTGACATACTGGTTGATGGCTAAAATTATTTCTGGCTGTAAATGAGAAAAATCATTTTTAATTTGTGTCTGCTTTTGACATACTGGTTGATGGCTAAAACGTATTTGACAAAATTCAGTTCTTAAGATTTGAATTTTAAAATCTATCCATCATAATCATAAATATATTCATTTATATACGACAAAGGGATGAAAATCTTCCATTCGAAATTCAGGAAATAATGACATTAAAACTTTTTATTTGAAGTTTGTATTTTTTAACAAGAAGCTAATTGGTATATCATCATAAAAATCCATTGATTGCAGTCTTAACTCTAACAAGATAATACTTTTGGAGTTATGATTTCTCAAAATTTCAATAATTAATCGTAATTTTATGATTTCATAGAATGATCTATGACGGAGGTTACACGGTCAATAGACCTACGATTTGAATTTAAGTTTTTATGATGCAGTTCTTTCATATGAATCCATTGATATCATTCCCAATTCTGAGAAACCAAAGCTTGCGGACATATGATTAGTCAAAATTTGAATAATAAATCGTAAATAAATAATTATTTATCATTCAATATACGGTATTTCGATTTTAACGATAACAAGAAAAACCTGGGAAGAATATATATAAATTTGTTTTTTATTAAGAAACCTGGAAACAACCTGAGTACAAGTTTTACGCTCAAAACTTGTGGAAATGGATTTCTTCACCAAGTATTAATCCAATAATGTTGAAGAAGTCACCACTGTTGCTAGTCCAATGATCAAAGCTTTTGGTGTTCTCTGGATTTTAACCTTAACAGTTGGAACTGAAAGTTATCGGAAAGTATTTATCACGGAATAAATTCCCAGAACTCGTCGCCAGATATATTTATACTCAATGGGTAGTTCGGAGTTTTTTGCAATTTTGATTCTACACAACATTGTTTAACCACATTCCTTTCATATCAAAAATATCATTGATATTTCAATTTCAGCATTATGCTGCCGATATCTCATACCTGACGATTACATAATTATCCATACTGATTCTCCTTACTCGCTTAAGCTCTCGATAGCTTATGAGGGGTCTCCTTGGGAAGACCATGGAGGATCAGTATAAAATATAATAATAATAAAAAAATAATTATTATTAATACGAATCGCATTATGTTTAGTATTATTGAATAATACAAAGATCCACAGGAAATTCCTCTCATTACACTGACAAATTCAGCGTTCACAGATAAAATTTAATACAGTCTCGGTCATAAATCAGAGCGAAAGTACGAGCAAAAAGTCAAACGAAATGCAAGCCGAGCTTTACAGTAGCGTATTCAGGTTCCTCACCTTTGGCACTGTTCAGAGGGAATATATTCACCATTGCAGCGAATTAATTTGGATATCTATGTCCAAATGTAATGAGAGGAGCCTTCAAACAGCAATTCGAGATGAATTTTGTCGCAGAGTTATCATAATTCGACATCAGTCAATGATGAATTTTCTCGATAGATTTTACTCATTTAGCATCAATTATATGACGCTTATACAACCATTAAGCCCGCAGGAGTATATTATGAAAAATAGTGATAATATGATGAACATTGGGAAAAATATTCAAATTATCCTTCCTACCTTCGGCATTATGAAAAACAATCAATCAATCGAATTTTAAGAAGTCAATATCATTCTAAATAGCGATTGCTTGAAATACCGTTAACTGAATTAATGAAAATGCTATAATGAGAAAGAACATTTTTGATGATTACTATACAACATTTTTTCATTCCCACGAAAAAAAAATGTCTACGATTGATACAAAAATGATACCATTCATAGATTGAAGCCCGCAGAATAAGAAAACGTGATCAGATAATTTTTAAAAAATGTAGTTTTCACATGGCGTAGCTCGGAAGTGAAAATTTACAAAATATAACCTCATTTTTAAGATGCACTACTCCTTAATTAGTCAAGCTAATAAGATGAAATTTACATATGATGGAGATACATCATTTATCTACTTATATCCGAAATTAATCAGATGCGCGAATACCACGGTTTGGGTAAACCGAGGATCGGCCGGCAGGTCCATTTTCGCGGATTTTCCGCGGGCCATAACTCGCGATATGTGGCAGATAGAGAAAAATTGTTAGCACCCTTGGATTCCACTACCCTGAATTTATGAAGAACAGTCATGATTTAATTCAACTTGAGAACGGAATGAGATAGCGACTTGAAATTTTCAGGATAGGTGGCGCATTCCAATACGACGGACAAGGTCGTTAATGGGCATAATCGGCCTAATGGTTTCCGAGTGATAAATTTATTTTCAACCAATATAAATCCGATAAAATTGAAACTTGGTAAATAGTTGTAGAATACAAACATAAGCACTTTTGTGAAATTTTGTGATAACCGCATCACTAGAAAATTAAAAAA
Organism: Halyzia sedecimguttata; assembly: GCA_937662695.2. NCBI lineage: Eukaryota > Metazoa > Arthropoda > Insecta > Coleoptera > Coccinellidae > Halyzia > Halyzia sedecimguttata. The sequence goes on along the minus strand of OW569413.2, from coordinate 96,416,210 downwards.
AAATTATTAAAGAATATTTTTTAAGTCACGATAACCTGAGAATTGAAAGAAATAGCGACCTGAAATTTAGGGTAAGGATAGGTTAGGTTGTGCATCTGACTGCACCACTTGGGTTTGTTTTTAGGCATAATCGGCCAAACGGTTTTGGAGTTATAACCATCTGGAATATTATTTCCTCGATAACTCCAAAAATACAAAACCGATTAAATTAAAACATGGTTATTAGTTGTATAATGCCAACGCGAAAATTCTTACAAAATTTCGTGAAGATCGCAATACTATAAAATTTTGAAAAATTCATCGAAAATTATTGAAGAAAATTCTATATATCAGTAACTATACGTCTGACATCGCTAAAATTTTGCAATTGGCTCTACCGCCAATTTCTAAGTTTGAACACGATCGGATATTGTTGGAGATTCGAGCAGCCTTGTGAGTTCAGTAGATGGATGAGTGACCGTTGATAACTTTCGAACGAAAGGAGATAAGATCTTGCAATTTTCAGGGTAGATTGTGTATCCGAATGGGAGTGTTAATTTCGATTACGGGCATAATAGGTTCAACGCTTTCAGAGATATACCCACCTGGAATATTATTTCCTCGATAACTCAAAAAATATAGACTCGATCGAATTGAAGCTTGGTATCTAGTTTTAGAATATCGATATGAAGATGTGTTTGAAATTTTATAAGAACCGTACCACTAGAAAATTTAAAAAAAAATTATGAAAACAAAATATTGGTTCAAGCACTGACGTGTAGTCAGGAGCTTTTGCGCGTGTGTTCTATTGTTGATTCTCCTGTATTAGACACCCTTAATTGAATATACCATGGTAAATTATGTTGTCCATTCTCCTGTATTCGAATTAAGAGTGTCCAATACAGGAGAATGGACAATAGAACATACGCGCAAAAGCTCCTGACTTCACGTCAGTGCTTGAACCAATTTTATTCTATAATTAGAACCTGCGGCAACCTGGTCAAAACAAAACTTCACGTGCGTATGAAGGTCATGATTCTACAATTTGATGATAAATTTCAGATAGATCGAGTGATTGGTTTCGGAAATATTCATAAAAAATGTGTTTTACTAAAATCGGCCATAACTCCGAAACCGCTTAATGGATTTCGCCCATTAACGAACTTGTCCGAGATATTTACGCTCCAAACCCACCTTGCAAATTTCAATCCTCTAACTCATTTCGTTCGAGAGTTATCGTGCCTACGGCCGGCCGGACATAATCGATTTTGACCACGGATTCTTGATCAGTGAGTCGAACCAAATCCTTTGAGACCATTTTCAGCCAAAAATTCTAAAATGACAGACATTTGGGCAAATTGATAAGCACTCAGTTCCGAGGAACTAGAGCGCCAAAAAGGCAGCCAATCAACAACAAAATTTCTAATATTCTGGTCGCGGCGTGAATATATCCAATACAACCCTGCACCGAAAACAGATTCGTCTTCAATCGGGCACAATTTAGATGCGCAGCCTTCGGCTAGCTCGGGATTTAATCTAGGATTCTCGTTTTTCACCGTTTATTTGGTGGAAGCGTTCAGAAGTACACACTCGCTCTCTATCTAAAAATGGCAAAAAACACGGAGGAATTCCCCTGTGGTCGTGGAGTTTAGATAGCGATTCTGTATTCTGTTCCGAGCTCAAATCATGCTTTCTGGGATTCTTGGACGAACTGCGAGAAGTAAAAGAACCCCAGTCCGCAGATTATTGAACAGGTCAGATGGTTCGTATTCGATTAATACGAATCAGGCTGGAATTTCCTTTGACTGCCGATCATGATCTACCCTTTATCCTCCCTTTCTCTCTCAAGGATATCTGAGAACAATGATATTACACATGAATTTGTAGTTTGACGTGATTTCGAAAGACTGATGAACCGAAATCCATGAGTTGAGAAAAAGTTTTTCCTCAATATAAACGAATTAATAATAATATTATTCGATATTTATTTGTACATCAGATAAAATTGGTTCAAGCACTGACGTGAAGTCAGGAGCTTTTGCGCGTATGTTCTATTGTCCATTCTCCTGTATTGAACACTCTTAATCGAATTCACCATGGTGAATTCTATTGTCTGTTCTCCTGTATTGGACACTCTTAATCGAATTTACCATGGTGAATTCGATTAAGGCTATCCAATACAGAACAATAGACAATAGAATTCACCATGGAAATTCGATTAAACGTGTCCAATACAGGAGAATGGACAATAGAACATACGCGCAAAAGCTCCTGACTTCACGTCAGTGCTTGAACCAATTTTTTTTTTCGTGAAGTCAGGGTAGAAAGCAATGATGAAAAAATTAACACATTATTGTCTACCTTCAAGTCTTCTTTAGGAGAAGAATACATAATTATTCTTGAAAAATATTACTGGAATTAATGTCATATTTAAATAATCAAAGTAAAGAAAATTATAAGTTTAGTTACTAACATATTGAATAAAATTCAATTGAATTCCAGTAATACTCAATTACTTATTCTTAACCAATAAATGTCCATTGATAGATCTAAAGGTGATGAGGTGAAACATAAAGATAATATTCTCATTAGTGATAGAAAAACTGGCCTAAAATTCCTCTCTACCCATCATGAGATTTAATATCCACAAATGAGCCTCTCACCTTACAAGATAAGAAAGTGTGGTTAATTTAAAGTTAAGTTTTGAAGCCTTCAGCAAAATTTCAGCGATATCATATTAAAAATAATACACAACCTTTCAAAAGTCCCCTCTCACAATTATACTCCTCTAAAGGCACATGGATCTCTTGAAGAAGAATCGCCTTCTCTATTTCTCAAAGATGTTCACTCTTGTTCATAGAAATCCCTTCAATATTTAGTTGCCTCCTCCTAAGGAGGATCTCTTTCAAAACCAGCACTGACCGCTAATGTAGGGCTATCATCTCCCATAGATTTGTGATGAGATAACACGATTTTCCCAAGAACATACGCGCAAAAATATGTCATCATGGCATTCATATTTTTGAAGGTTCTCGCAAAAATACGACCATAGACAACATATCATACGACGATTCGCATCCAGCTACCGAACTCACAAAAGGCTGCTCGGTTCTCCAATAATATGGATCCGATCGTGTTCAAACTTGGAACTCTGCAGTAGAGTTAGGTTCTGAAGGCTCTTCCAAAATTTCAGCCATGCCGGACGAATAGTGTAGGGGAAGTCCGGGAGACTTGCTCAGGTGGGAGAGTTGAACCACCCATCAAAACTCAATTTAAATTTCGCGCTAATGAAACGTCAAGACGGTCATTGGTACAGCACGGACGCCAATAACCAGCAAGCTGTCATTTTGTACTTTGGCCAGTTTGTTTGGCTCTCAGGTTCAAAAAAGTGTATTTGTGCGGAGTAAATGTTATTAATTCATGTTATTTTGAGATTGCGACCGTGTTTATAGAGGTACGTATTGTATGTTATTACTGTTACACTGCCTGATTATTGTAATTTAAGGTGTGCTAAGTACTTTTTCGCTAAGATTTATCGTTTTTTCTGTGAGTAAAATGTAATGTCAAAGTAGTACATGCGGGAGACTTGCACCATGGCGAGTGCGAGAGATATGCTCAGTGGTTCATGTCTCCCTCTATATTGTTTGTATGATGATATTTGCAGTTTCATTTAATATATTATATTGAGATTAAAAACTTTTTTACTAAATTTAAAAACAATTCGGAAACCATAACACGCAAGTTCTATATGCATTTTATTTGTATTTTTTTCAATGTTCAATCTTATTTTCTCTCACAGGTTAATTGCATGAAAAATGTATTTTCGATACAAGCCTTCTGAAGCAACACGCAAAAGAAAACAGCATAGGTACAGTCGCAGAATTGGAAAAAGCTATATGTGAGGTAAAAGAGGATGCATCTTTAAGAAAAACATCTATTGATTATGGAATAGATAGAAAGAAGTACACTAGGAATTTGAAGGAAAAATAGTCAGTATAAAGAGTCAAACATATTTACTGTTTTTGAAGAAAAACTCCTGGTACGAACTTTCTTGCAGTAAAATGCATTACCCTCGTAGAATTTCAACGACATCTGACGGATAGTTTCTGGGATATAGAATTTTCTTGAATATATATTTTTTTATTTTGCAGGCATGCGATCAGATTAGTATTTTTCGAGTTATTGGGAAAACAAAATTTCAAATGGCTATAATTCTGAAACCACTCGGTGGAATTAGCCAATTAACGAACTTAGCCGGCGCATTTGGACTACAAAGCTACCTTGAAAATTTCAACTCGCTAACTGATTGCGTTCGAGCATAATCGTGCTGACGAACGGACGGACGGCCGTCCGGACTGAATCAATTCTGACCTGAGATTTTTGATCAGTGAGTCGAAACTAACCGTTCAAGACCATTCTCGGCCAAATATTCGAATATTACAGACATTTGTACAAATTGATAGAACAGCTCGCCAAAAATGAAACATATTCATTCACAAGTTTGAACAGGATTAACGAATAAGTAAATACCAATTTCGGAATAGTATATTCTGAAACAAGTTGCAGAATGGGCTCCTATTCAAACACGAATGCGAAATTCGAAAACGAGCGACGAAGAAGCGATTTTTCGAAGGCATGAGTGTTGGAATAGCCTTCTGCAACGAGTATTAGACGATATTTTCTCTATTTCAGTCAAGTTTTGAAAAATACTGCTGAAATTCAATGAAAAATTCGGACTATACATCCTAGTGACTTTTGTATTGTATCTTGGCAGTTGGTGTGACTGTTAAGAAAGTTGACAGATTACGGAATTTGAATCGTACGAAGGGGCGTGGAGATCAGATTTAAAACAGTTTCCTAATAACAGGAATGATTCAAAATTAGCAAGAAGGAAATATCTAGTACCTTATTTTTTAATGAAAATAAAACTTTTACTCTCGACAATTATTTCACTACATCCAGAGTATATTATATTGACAATTGACGTGTGTTGAAATTTGATAGGATCAAATGTCAGTGCTGACTACCACAAAACGAAAAATATAACTAGAAACAATGCGGGAACGAGTTCATTCCAGCACTGTTTTTAGTGCTGGAATGGACTCATTACGATACTGAAATAGAGAAAATGTATTTTCCACCATTTGAGTGGTTTCTATCGTGGGTCTTGGCAGTGTGAAAATCTGACAGTTAAGTCATTATTTTTTCCAGGCGTAATTACGTCCGCTTTTGAGCTCACCTCATGATAATTCCATTCCAGAACTCTCTGCCCCGAAATCAAAGGAAAAATGGGGATAGCAGGCGCGATAGAATCTCTCGCTTTAGACACACAAGAGACGAATTAATCTTCCTGTTTAACAGAAGCGCTCTCGAAATCACAACATCCGGCGGCACGGCTTCGTTGCTTTCAGAGATGAGTGCAGCGAAAAAGATGAAATGATGCCAAATTAACATTTTATCATACAAGAGAATAGAATGAATATACCTGGTGAAATAAAACTCTGCAAATTTCGAAATACTTCACCACATATCCTGTTCAAATTATTTAAAGATCATGGGTAGCTTTACACCTAGTAAACTACGAAGGAATAGTAATTAGTATCCATAGGTTCTAATGGGGAACTTTCAAAACTTCAGAAAATATAGCTATGTATCATTGTGTTTTCATGGAGACAATAGTATATTGTATAATTAGTGGGAAAAGCATAATATTCCCAAACGACTGTGATAATTACCAGACGAGGAGCGTAACACAGGAGTTTGGGAATATGCTTTTCTAGTTATACCATCCTCACGAAACTCTGCAAGAATTTTCGCGTTGGCATTCTACGACTAATAACCATGTTAGAATTCAATCGGTTTCGTATTTTTCGAGTTAATGAGGAACAAAAAACAACCAAATTTCAGAAAATTTCAGATGGCTATAACTCTAAAACCGTTAGGACGATTATGCTCATAAACAAAGTCAAATGTCGCATTCAGATGCACAACCAAACCTGAATTTTCAAGCCGCTATCTCTTTCCGTTCTCAGGTTATCGCGACAACAAAAATATTTTTTAATAATTTTTTAATAATTATCTAGCGATACGATTCTCACAAAATTTCAGAAATGTGCTTAGGTCTATATTCTACAACTACTCACCAACTTTAAATTTGATCGGATTTATTTTGGTTGAAAACAAAATTATTAGTCGGAAACCATTGGGCTGATTATACCCATTAACGAACTTGTCCGTCGTATTGGGATGCGCCACCTACCCTGAAAATTTCAAGTCGCTAGCTCTTTCCGTTCTCAAGTAATCGTGGCAACGGCCGAACGGCACCACAGAATTAAATTTCACATTTGGGCAAAACTATAACGCGATGTTTCCCAGAACATACGCGCAATAGAGCTACTCTAGACGAGTCCGAAAAACCTACGCTGGGTCCGAGGCCGCCACAGCCACATGGGCAAGGAAAACTATTCAATGTGAATAGTTATGGTTTGATTTGAATTTCACTGCATGAGTCAGTTTTCATACACGTACCTATACTGGAACTCATTTCAATTGAATATTTAATAATTGATAATTATAGAATTGACTCCTTGACCATTAATAATTTACGTCATCGTGTTAAAACAAAATTGAGTAGTAATGGCATTAAGTTCACTCACCATTCCAGGAAGCATAATTCGATCACCATCGGTAATGAACGAATCACTATCATGAACAAATTTGTTGGGGTTGGAACACGAATTAAATTATAAAATAAATCTCATCTAATAAATTTTAATTTTATTTCTCTCGTTATTTGATTTTAGCCTGTATTTCATCGAGAACAAAACCTGTTTATGGTTGGATGTATTGTAAACGCTCAACAAAGCTACCGTATATGGAATATTTGATGGGAATGTTGAATTGACAAAAGTGGTAAGTGGAATTTTTGGTGATTCAAATTGAAGCATAATAATCGTACACGACAAAAACTAAATAATTGAAGCGGGCGAACCTCATTCGATAATTGATGTCAAATTCTACAACATATTCATATTTGTTAGTTATACAGGATGGGCCACGGTCGATTGTACCCTGGACTTTTATGGAGAACCCGTGTATTATTTACGTATAATATCTGGTAATCAAATTTCAATTTCTTGATGAATGATTAGTTTAAAATTTCAGTTTTTTTTATGAATTGTTCAAATTAACTTGCAACAGTAATTGAAACAGGTAATTTGTCATGATAAAAGCCATAGACATAGGCAATCATTATTCACCTTATTCAACTTGAATTGCAGGTTAGTTATCTTTTGGGAAATATACTAACTGACAAATAAACTGAAACACCCAGAAGGAGTTGTTTAAATTTTAAATTTTTTTTGGTGAATCATAGATAGTATAGCAGGGAGTGAATGATTAAAATTTGGACAAAAAAATCTTAAAGCTTTTTTCGTGTAAACATTTTTTGTTACTTACATATTGTAGTCGTTTTTTGCATATTTGTACAACAAACCAGCTGTTCGAGGAGATCCAAAGTCGATGTTTAGTTGTTGTTAAAATGCCTAGAGCACGTGTACGCGGATTTTATCGCCAGCTAAGTGAATTTGAAAGAGGTCGGATTATTGGTCTACGGGAGGCAGGGTTGTCATTTCGAGAAATTGCTAACCGTACGAACAGAAATCCTGTTATGAGATGTTGTCAAGCATAGTTTGATAATGCCCAAAATCGAAGAAGAGTAGGCACCGGACGTCGAAGGGGCACAAATGAAGTTCAAGATCGACGTCTAAGACTTATGGCTATTAGAGACCGATTTGCGACAACTGGATCTTTGGCTGATGAGTGGTTAGGAGAACAAGGCCATCCTGCAACTCTCCGAACGGTTTACCGCCGGATAAGGTCTTTTGAGCTGCAGCATGATCGACCCCATCTTGTGTTACCTCTGATGGTTGAGCATCGCCGGCAACGATAACAGTGGCGCAGAGAACCTCAACGTTGGAATGTGGAACGGCATCAGGTCGTCTTTTTTGATTCTTGCCTTCTTGGGTGCACATGATGGCCGAAGGAGGGTTAGACGACGTCAGGGAGAAAAACGTGAACCTCGGTTTGATATTGAGCATCATGCACACCGGACAGTAGGCGTTATGGTATGGGGTGTTATTGCACATGCAAGTAGGTCACCTTTAGTCTTTATTCAAGGTAACATGACAGCGCTGCATTACCTTCAAGAAATATTGGAGCCATATGTTCTCCCTTACCTTAACCGGCTCGAGAATCCAATATTTCAGAAAGATAATGCTCGACCTCATGTTGCCAGAGTTTGTTCAAACTTTTTTGAAGCGACCCATCTGAATATTTTGCCATGGCCGCCCAGATCCCCCGATCTTTCGCCCATAGAGCATGTTTGGGACGTCATCGGTAGAAGGCTTGGAAATGTACCCCAGTCCCCACGGATGTACCCCAGTCCCCACGGACTTTGGCGGCTCTGATACATGAACTACAGGTAGCTTGGGATAGTATCCCTCAAAAATAAATAGACCATCTTATTGCATCAATGCCAAGACGTGTTGGGGAGTGTATAGATAATCGCGGTGGACAAACACATTATTAACAAATTTATAAAAAAAATTGTAAACCCTTCGTTTTTTGGCGCTCTTGTTCCTCGGAACAGAGTACTTATAAATTTGCCCAAATGCAATTTTCGAATTTTTTGATCAAAATGGTCTTGAACGATTTGGTTCAACTCACTGATCAAGAATTCGTGGTCAAAATCGATTCTGTCCGGCCGGTCCAGCCGCCCCTCCGTTAACACGATAACTCTCGAACGGAATGAGCTAGGCAGTTGAAATTTTCAGAGTAGGTTTAGGGGATAAATATCTCGGTTGAGATCGTTAGTGGCCAGAATCAATCTGATGGTTTCGGAGCAATGAAAGCAAAAACATATTATTTTTACATTACAAATTTCGAAATAATCTTTTTTTAAGCTGCAGTTTTATCATAAGAATTCATCGATATCATTTTCAACTCTAACAAGCAAATACTTTCGGAGATATTATGATGTTTCAAAATTTCAATAATACATCGTAGTTCTGTATATATTCACATAGTGTGAACACAGAATCTGTCTGTGTTCACTGTTCATAAATGTCATAAATTATGTCTGTTGGAAAACAAGTATACGATTCTTGAATTTGTGAATATATACAAGACTGTTTTGAAACCGAAAAACATTATGACTGATTACATATTGAATAATTTATGTATAAATATTAGGGATGATGATGAAGATTTAGTATTGGATCATTTCAACGATGTAGTTTATGAAGGCAATAGGAAAGAAGAACATAATGGAATCATCAAAAGAAATTACTGTTCGTTGACCACTGAGGTTAATATTACCTTTTACTTCTTTAAGTTGTGAGACATGTTCCTATATACAGTAATTTCATAATGTTGCTAGCAAAAAAAAAAATGCAAAAATATGGATCAACATTTGTATATCAAACATTTTTTCTTGAGTTAAGGCCCATAATACAGAAGAGAATGTGTTAGTTGTATGAACTATTAAATTATGAAAAGAGGATAATATTTTACTAATATACTTTCAACTATTAAAATAATTTGTTCTTCAACCTCTACCTACTCAAATATCAGGAATAAATGGATAATCAGCTATGATTTTCTCAAGCCTTGCTCTCGACATTTCGATGATACTTTCCTTAGGTATTTCGAGTTGTGATAACTATGCACCGAGTGTAAGTTGCAACATCCCATTCCACGAGGTTGAATCATTGCAGATTGCTCATTTAATCTTGATAAATAAATCTAAAGAATATATTTGAAGCATTGCAGATTGTTCTTTTTTTTAAATGATAAATTTATAAGCATTTTTTTGTAAACAAAACTTTTATAAATTTTAATTTCTTTCATGATGCAGTTCTGAGAAACCAATACTTTCGGAGATATAATTTGTCTGTTTGAACAAGAGCGCCAGAAAGCTACTGTCCACAGTTCTTGAACCAATTATTTCAATCATTTACTCCTTGCTATACTATCTGTTTTACCACCAAAAAAGAATAAAATTTAAACAGCTCCTTCTGGGTGTTGCAGTTTCTTTGTCAGTCAATATACTTATATTGAACACTTCGTAGCAGAATCCGACGAAAGATTCTATCCACTCCTGTACACTATCGGTGAAACCAGATTCAATACATTCACGACATTGGGCAGTTTTTTCACTACCTACATTCCCTTGTCGAGGTTCCCTAGGTGAAGAGCTGGTTGGTTTTTGCAGAAAATGCCATCTAGAAAAACCGATATTTGCTTTATCCAGTTTATACATTTATGGCCCCAGGGAGAAACCCTGAGCTAGCCACTTCTCCCCACATTTTGCGCTTGGAACTTTCTCTTTATTTCCAACCTAAAGAAGTAACTTTCATCCCAATAAAATCAAAATTAAGCTTTATCCAGTGGAGCGAGAGGTTGCGTATCTGGAGTAATCGAAATCCTTCGAATTAGAGCGAGGCATGGCGAACCATCATGTATGATAATTTCTTTTATAAAACCTGTATGTGAAGTGATGAAATTGTACTGAATTCACATTGAAATCGGCTCTAGTACAAGCTTATCTGATCCACAGGAACAATCTCATTTGAAACGCTTAGGATGATTTTTTTTGGGCGAATGGCCTGAGGAACATCACGTTATCGTTTTGCCCAAATGCCTGTATTTTTGAAGGTTTTTGACGAAAATGGTCTCAAACGATTGGGTTCGACCTCCTGATGAAGAATATGAGGTCGAATTTATTTATGTCCGGCGGTCTGGCTTGAGAACGGAAATAGATAGCGACTTGCAATTTTCAGGTCAGTTGAGCATCCGAATGCAACAACTAAGTTCGCTAATAGACCACATTAGTTAGGTTAGGCGGGAAATTTGAATTACGATCCATTCGTGGATCCGAGCACTGAATTCTCCGTGCATTTCTTATGGACCTAAAATTTACGCGAATTTATCGCCTGTTTTTAGATACTTAGGCTAATTTCTTAAGGTTTATTTCTGTTGAAATAGATTCAGTGAACCTTTCTCAACAATATAGAATCAAGTTTTCATAACAAAATTGTATATTTCCAAAATAATTAATAAATATAAAAGTGTTCAGCAAATTCGATTGACGTATGCCTTAGCTCACTCGAAATCAGTCAAAAATAATAATATAGCCCTAAATCGGCCTTGTAATGATGCACAACAGAAGTCATCTAGGACATACGGAAATCCTTCGAACTACACTGGTTTCAATTTTGATTTAAGGATAAATAGAAGTAGATTTTAATGTGGAAAGAACATGAAAAGATGCACTAATGATGAAGGTACCCATTACTTGATGTCTCTGTACTAACATTCTCTTTTAAATAGGGTGGTTTCATCTCAAAGTTGAAATTCCATGTTAAAAAAATTTGAATATGGATCTCCCGCCAAGAGAATGATTCTAACCTAACTAATGTGGTCTATAGGCATAATCGGCCGAACAGTTCAGGAGTTATACCTATCTGAAATTTTGTTTTTATTTCCCACCTAACTCAAAAAATATAAAACCAATCCAATTCAAACATGGATATTAGTTGTAGAATGCCACCGCGCAAATTTTTACGAAATTTCGTGAGATAATTTCGAAGAAATTATCGGAAATCTTTGAGAAAAATTTTATATCTTAGAAAATATCCATTTGATAACGATGAAATTTTGCGGAAGGCTTCGAAACCTAACTATACAGCCAAGTTCCAATTTTGAACACGATAGGATCTATATTGTTGGAGATCTGAGCGGCATTGAGTGAGTTCAGTAGCTGGATGGGTGACGATTGCCACTATAACTTTCGAACGGAAAGAGCTATCGACTTGTAGTTTTCAGATTAGGTTGCGCATCCGAATGGGATATTTATGCTCATTGTTTGGTATAATAGACAAAACTATTTTAGAGTTGTACACATCTGGAATATTGTTTTCTCGATAACTCAAAAAATATATATCCGATCGAATTCAAACTTGATGTTTATTTGTAGAATACCGACGCAAAGAAGTTCTTGCAATTTTGTGAGGATCGTATCGATAGAGAATAAAAAAAAATGTTGGAAAGCCTTGTGGACAGGAGCTTTGGCGCTCTTATTCAAACTTCGATAAATCATATCTCCGAAAGTATTGTTTCCTGGGAGTTGGGAATTATATCAATGGATTTGTATGATAAAACTGCATGTTAAAGGAAATTGAATTCAAATAATAGTTAATTTATCAAGATTGAATGACCAATATGCAATGCTTCAAAAAGTGTTATTAAAAAAAAATAACAGTGCCAAAATTATTAATAATAATAACGAACTTATCCGAGATATTTATTCCGAAAATCTACCCTGAAAATTATATTATATCAAATGAAACTTAGCCAATTTTTAGTTTGGTTTTTACTGGAGATATTCAGAATCCAATTTTAGTGACTTACCAAAGTATATATTTCCATCATCATATGGATTATCCAAGAGCTATCTTCGATATCTGAGGTGGTTTCATTGTCCATTTTGCATTCAATCATGCTTTGGTGTTTAGAATAGGAAGTATTTTATATCATGGATTGTGAATGGAATTAGAAATAAATATGGCATCATACTTAGTTTGACATGTCTCTTCTCTGTAGACAAAGGCAATACCTTCTATTTCTCTATGAGATGACATTCACAGAATACTTATATATGACAATGATGACACACAGAATATACCTTACCTAGGGTACATTCTGTGTGATGACATACATGAACACAGATCATCAAATTTATAGATACGGGCGTAAATTTTCGATGACAGAATTCTGTGAAATCATAGACTTACGATTCAATGTAGAATATTTGAAAAATCCTATCTCCGAAAGTATTAGCTTGCTGGTCTTGAATATATATCATTGGATTCTTATGGTGAATCTGCATCTTAAAAAATATTTTTTTTCGTTACTCTGAAACCATAAGGCAGATTTGGCCCAAACGAACTTAACCGAGATATTTATCTCCCAAACCTGTTCTGAAAATTTCAACTGTCTATCTCATTCCATTCAAGAGTTATCGTGGTTACGGCCGGGTTACAGAATCGAGTTTCACCACGAATTCTTGATCAGTGAGTCGAACCACATCGTTTAAGACGTTTAAGCTAATACTTTCGGAGGTATGATTTTTCGAAATTTCAATAATACATCGTGGTTGTATTCACAGAATGCGAATTCTATCTACCTACGTTCACTATTCATAAATGTCATCTTATCTAGCTATTAGAGACATGTCAATTATTCGCAGTATGAAAATATTTTCTGCTGGAAAACAAGTAGGTACCCGATTCTCGAATTTGTGAATATATACAAGACTGTTTTGAAAACGAAAATAATATTGACTGGTTGCATATTGAATAATTTACGTATAAATTCGGGATGATGTTTCAGAAGATTTGAAATTGGATCATTTTTATGATGTAGTTTATGAAAGCAATATTAAAGAAGAATATAATGGAATCATCAAAACAAATTACTGTTCGTTGACCACTGAGGTTAATATTACCTTTTACTACCTTAAGTAGTTAGACATGTTGCTATCTACAGTATTTTCATAATGTAGCTTGCAAAATAATGCTGAAATATGGATTTACATTTGTGTATCAAATATTTTTTCTTGAGTTGAGGTTTATAATACAGAATGAATGTGTTAGTGGCATGAACTATTAAATTATGAAATGAGGATTGTATTTTATTAATATATTTTGAACTATTAAAATAATTTGTTCGTCAGCCTCTACCTACTCAAATATCAGGAATGAATGGACAGTCTGCTATGATTGTCTCCAGGCTTGCTCTAGACATTTCGATGATAATTTCCCTATTATTTTAAATGATAATTTTTGAAGCATTAAAGCATTGAAGATTGCTCAATTAATCTTGATAAATAACCTATTATTTGAATTGAATTTCCTTTATGATGCAATTACATCATAAGAATCCATTGATACCATTCCCAACTCTGAGAAAGCAATACTTTCGGAGATATTGATTTGTCGAAGTTTGAACAAGAGCGCCAAAGCTCCTGTCCGCAGGGCTTGAACCAATTTTATTTGACACCGTTGTCGGCAAAAAATTCAAAAATTACTCACAATTGGGCAAAATAATAGCAAGCTGTTCCCCAGAACATTCGCAAAAATTGAAGACATTTTGCCATACCTACCACAGGTGAAGAATGAAGTGCCCAGGTAGAAGATGTCGCTTAAGATGTCAGAAACAACTTGTTTGAAACAAACCTGCTCTTAGGAGTGAAGGACATAAAACCGCCATTGTTTCGAAGTTCAACGAGAAATTATGTTCATAATGAAATTCACCCCATTTCCATCTTGTCGGGAAATAATTTCATGGAAAACCTTAATGCAGAGAGGCTTCACAGTATAGCCCTGCCCTCTGAATAAACAAAAGCGTTGCAGTTTTTGTTTGAGTAGAGAACTTTCAGATGAATACCAATCGACAAATCCGTCTCAATAGAATATTACATTGTAACTTCAGAACTCGCAATTAAATATTCTATGAGGTCTGATGATTCAAGTGTATCAGACAGCGGAATATTCGACGAATTTCCGCCTAATTGGATTTCCTCCGAGAATAGTATCGGAACATTCATATTTTATCGTCGTATCGGAAAAATCTTGAAAAGAACAACCAGAATAACGAACTGAGTAGGTATACACTTCTTTATTATTCGATGTCGAATTCGGTACTGGGCTTACGTTTTACGAGTGTAATTATTTGTTAGGAATTGAGTTAAGTAATCACTAAAGGATACTTTGGGAGGTGAATTCATCACTAAACTCTGAAAAATATCTATAAAATAAAAAATTATTATTTTGAAATTACTTCTACCTGGGATACACAAGATATTCAAAGAAAGACAAGAAAGACAATTCTTTCGGAAATATTTCACTCCATTGAAATTTTTTCCAACTCCTTCGAAATGTTTGCAACTGTGTTGAAAATTTGCCAACTCCTTTGAAATTTTTCCAATTGTGTCGGAAATTTGCCAACTCCTTCGAAATTTTTCCAACTGTTATGAAAATTTGCCAACTTCGTTCAACATTGGGGGGGATCAACCCCCCCTCAACCCCTCCCTTAGGCCCGTGCCTGAACGGACATACAATATCTAAGCTTCAAACCATCGATATTGAACTTCCCCCTGATTTTTTCCGACGAAACGCGTCACAATATTAAAAAAAAATAGTGTAAATCGTATATAATTTTGAATTGAATTATATTTCTAAAGAAGAAGGCAATTAGTCTTGCGTGGTGGACTGTAATACTCGCTAATAAACGCCTTCTCACTTCAATAATATAATACTCAAATAGATTATTTTCAATAAGTAGAGGTAGAACTCATACATACCGTTTTGAATATTGGACAATGAAAGCAATTCACGCAAGGGCAGTTTCTCGATGGAAAACTCTGAAACAAAATATATGATCGTTAGCGAAAAATATAATGAGAAGAAAGATGAAATATAATTATTATCAAGGAATTGCTCCGTTGGTTGTACATAGCAATCTTTGATATTGTTGCGTCCCAGGACTACACATGTTGGGAAGCGCTCATTTGTATTTCTAAACAAAGCAGCTCGCTAGTAAAACTTAAATGTTTGGGGCTCACTGGTTTAGTTTACCCTGGGTGGCATCACGAAAAGATAATTGCAAGTGGAATATCTTGTAAAGTTTCTACCCTTGTAGAGGTATTTATGACCTATTTCCTGTGAAATATTGATAAAATGCATACAACAACTAACACATTGCCAGAGCTGTGAGTCTTTTGTCTAGACTATTCGAAGACCCCTAGTCTGTGAAAGTCATTTATTAGCTTTCGCTGATAGATTATATCCAGACAACTAGTGAAAACTAGTCCAAATGGGGGGAGAACTTCGAGATTTTGAATTTCTAAGATTGAACACGCTAGAAGTTCACTGATTGGTGCATTTAGTATGCATTCCTACTACCTTTTCGCAATCGACCTTTTTTGGGGCGGTTTTAAGATCGAACCCCCAATCATTATAAATTTTTCCCCTTTTTTACCCAGATGAAGGAACCTCCTATATTTCCTTCTATCTGGGCTTTTATATACAATTACAATGTACAAATTCATTACTATTCTTGATCTGTCGCGAAACAATAACATTGTCTTGTCTTCGTTAGCAACTAAGTAGTCCCTTCTTCCCTTTTTCATATAGAAGGAAGATTTTAAATTGTATCAATATTGTATTGTACAATAATTCGTGCTTGTTATCGAAGTAACGGTAACAACAAAATACAGTTAATAGTTTATTCAAAGTGCGTTCGAATCATTCACCACTTCCCATCGTCGTAAATGTTACCTCGTTCCAAGTAACAAATTACTCATCCACCTGATAAAACCATCAGGGTGTAAAGTTCTGGTCCTTCGAATCATAACTTCCTGATAAACTTATCAGGATACAACAGTTATGTTGTTGAAGGAAGTGGGTATACTCCATACACATTTATAAAGTCTCCCGGTTGGCCATGAAAATTTGACACATTACACCATGTATATTTTGAAAATGTTAGGTTATAGTCATTTTCCTGTCAGATAACTACGCAACGTTGTCCTCTCTACATAGAAGTCGTAGGAATTACGTATTTTTCACAATGTGAATTTAGTTCGGAAAAATAATGAATTT
Source organism: Halyzia sedecimguttata (assembly GCA_937662695.2). NCBI lineage: Eukaryota > Metazoa > Arthropoda > Insecta > Coleoptera > Coccinellidae > Halyzia > Halyzia sedecimguttata. The sequence continues at coordinate 96,399,507 of OW569413.2, read as the reverse complement.
TAGAAGATATTATGTGAATTCAACAATTCCAAAGACTGGCGACTGTTGAAGAAAATGTTTCCCCTGTGTTACTGGAAATATTTCACGTATATAAACTGGTTGGAAGATTACATTATGCTATTTTCTTGTATGGAAATCAAGAATCAAGTGTTGAAACTTTATTGAAAAATAATGGATAGAGTACTCCGTTATACTTTGTTATAGTTCATTTGACAAAAGAATAAAAGTACCTGAATAAACGGAAGGAAAACTTCTAAAAGAACAGACGTACCCACTTTTCGAAATTCTCTAGAAATAAGCCTACAGAAGACATTTAAATACCTTGTTGCACAACTTGAAATACACCAGTTTCAAAATGAAGTAGTACTACGAAATCTGAGTCATTCTTATACCTTAATAAAATATAGTGATAGGAAACTAAATCATTTCGTTCGAGAGTTCAACATGTCAGAATGAAATTTTATATTGCAGATTTCGGTTCTGCTCTTTATTATATTCGAAGATAATGGTCTGTGATAATATCTTGTCTAAGATTATGTTATGATTATGTTAAGAGTAGAATTGGCTACGTCTCGGCGGATTGTTTTGACCTTGCCGATATTTCAGCAGTGCCAACCTGCCTGTGTTTTAGTTACAAAAACGTGATAGACCTAAATCATGGCCAACCGGGAGACTTTATAAAAGTGAATGGAGTATATATTGTACCTTTCGCAGGAAACTAGTTTTAGGTATTGGCCATTTTAATATGACCATGACAACAATATGCATGCAGTATCATTCTAATATCGCTTTAGCATAACATAACAACTGTGTAGTCTGTGTGTCTGTAGTTTTCGAATATTTGGCTGGAAATGGTCTTAAACGATTTGGTTCGACTCACTGATCAAGAATCCGTGGTTGAAATCGATTATGTCCGGCCGTCCCTTCGACCGTCCGTTAACACGATAACTCTGAACGGAATGAACTAGATAGAGTAGGTTTCGGAGATAAATATCTCAGTTAAGTTAGAGGACCTAGTGGTAGTAACGAAAACAATTTTTTTTACTTTACAAATTTCAAATAAAATTTTTACATGTAGTTTTATCATAAGAATCGATTGATATAATTCTCGACTCTAACAAGCTGACTTTCGGAGATATGATTTTTCAAAATTTCAATAATTAATTGCGATAATATGATTTTATAGAATGCTCTAATTATAATTTGCTGATGGATGTAAATCCAACATATTGATTGAGTCATAAACCTACGTTTTGAATTTAATTTTTGGCGCTCTCAGAACAGAATGCTTATAAATTTCTTTTCGCAAGATATTGATATTTATGGAATTTTCAATAATAACAATATTTCAAGGACTCCCAAGATCACCAAGATATTCTTGATATATATATATCATATTCTTAATCGAATTTACCATGGTAAAGTCTATTAAGAGAGTACAGGAGAACGGACAATAGAATTCACCATGGTATATTTCATTAAGAGTGTCCAATACAGGAGAATAGACAATAGAACATACGCGCAAAAGCTCCTGACTTCACGTCAATGCTTGAACCAATTTTTTTTATTACTAAATTTCCATTTTCACTATTAGTAGATTTATTCATAATTTTGTCGAATGTTTTATTGCGTTTACTTTGTTATTATTCACCATTCATTTACCGTTCATTATCAATAGAAAAACACCCCCTATACCTACTTATTTACATGTAATTGTAAAATTCCATGTGAATAAATGCATGCATTCATAAGTATTCACGTTTGTGAATGAGATAAATATCTTGTCATATATTTCAGATTTACATTTCAAGTTGTTGAACACTACAAATAAATATTGACTGTCCATTCGGAACTGATATAAAGGTTTATTGGCGCTCTAGTTCCTCGGAACTGAGTGCTTATCAATTTGCCCAAATGTCTGTAATTTTCGAATATTTCGATGAAAATGGTCTTAAACGATTTGGTTCGACTCACTGATCAAGAATTCGTGGTCGAAATTCATTCTGTCCGGCCGGTCCGGCCGGTCCGGCCGGCCGTAGGCACGATAACTCTCGAACGGAATGAGCTAGAGAGTTGAAATTTTCAGAGTAGGTTTGGGGGATAAATATCTCGGCAAGTTCGTTATTGGGCAAAATCGGACAGATGGTTTCGGAGTAACAAAAAAAAATTTTTTTTTTTACGAAACAAATTCCAAATTAAATTTTTTTTAATGAGAGGATTTATCATAAGAATCCATTCATATCATTTTTAACTCTAACAAGCTAATACTTTCGGAGATATGATTTTTCAAAATTTCAATAATAAATCGTATTTCAACGTTGTCACAGAATGATATTATTCTATGTATGAATATGAATTGTCATAATGTCAAATGATGTTCCTGACAGATTATCTAATCAATCGAAGAATTGTGAGCGAAGTGAGAAAAATCTCAGTTGTTTGCTCCGAAATTAGTTTTTCTCAGAAAATTCTTACATTTCGGAACTGAACATGAAGTAAGAGATCTGAGAGTAGTGAGACTGCTTTTCATCCATAGACATAGATATAACTCTCGAACGGAATGAGGTAGGTAGTTGAAATTTTCAGAGTAGTTTAGGGAGATGAATATCTCGGTTAAGTTCGTTATTGGGCAAAATTGGCCAGATTTAATTTGATTTCTTCCATGGTGCTTTTCTCATTCTCATGATTGCTCATTTAATCTTGATAAATAAACTATTATTTGAATTGAATTTTTTTAATATTATGAAGTGCGTTTTCGTGAATCATTTCTTTCAGAACATTCATTTGATAGTTTTGGTGTATTATTAAGGGGGTCCGGAATTGTAAGCTATCTGGCGCCCTGATATTATTTGTATTATATTTTGAAGAATTAAGAACCTACCCCTTCTCCACTGTAGTTCAGTCGTGAGCACACCCCCCTTAATCATATTTATGCTAACCGTTCATTAAAGAATTGTTAATGAAGTTGAGACCTATGTGATTATAATTCCAATTGATTTTCACAGGTTTTAGGTCCGGGGTTATTACAAAATCAAATTTCTTAAAAAAAGGCCAACTAGTTTCAACTTTATTTCAAAGTCTTCTTCAGGGCTCTGAAATGGAGAACCGAGAACTACAGTACAGTAATAAACTTCATGCACAAAATTATAAATTACAATTCACTTCAAAATAAACAAACAAGTATACAATATTGAAGTGAGGAAACAAGTTCGGTGATATGATTCTATAGAAAAAAAAAAACTTTAAATTAACTTTTGACTCACATTTTTCTCTTTGTTTGATTTCGTCAAACAAACAAATCCCTGACGACGAAATCAAACAAAGAGAAAAATGTGAGTCAAAAGTTAATTTAAAGTTTTTTTTTTTTTTCTATAGAATCATATCACCGAACTTGTTTCCTCACTTCAATATTGTATACTTGTTTGTTTATTTTGAAGTGAATTGTAATTTATAATTTTGTGCATGAAGTTTATTACTGTACTGTAGTTCTCGGTTCTCCATTTCAGAGCCCCGAAGAAGACTTTGAAATAAAGTTGAAACTAGTTGGCCTTTTTTTAAGAAATTTGATTTTGTAATAACCCCGGACCTAAAACCTGTGAAAATCAATTGGAATTAAAGAATTGTACATATTTGCCTTCTTAGCATCAGAAAAATTGGTTCAAGCACTGACGTGAAGTCAGAAGCTTTTGCGCTTATGTTCTATTGTCCATTCTTCTGTATTGGACACCCTTAATCGAATTTACCATGGTAAATTATGTTGTCCATTCTCTTGTATTGGCCACTTAATTTATTTTATAGTCATACTCAACTCTCCCTTTCGGATACGCAACCTACGCTGAAAATTGCAAGTCCAAATCTCCTTTCGTTCGAAAGTTATCGAGGCAACGGTCACCCATCTACTGAACTCGCACAAGAATGCTCGAATCTCCAACAATATTTAACCCATCGTATTAAAACTTGAAACTTAGCAGTAGACTTGCTAATTTCTGACAGGTAGTAGGTCTAGGGTAGAATAAAACCAACTCTTCAAACAAGGCCTACTAGTTTCGACTTCTATCTGAAGTCTTCTTCAGGGCACTAGAGCAGTAGAGTTAGGTTATGATGGCTCTTGCAAAATTTCAGCAATTTCAAACGAATGGTTACTGATATATAGAATTTTTTTTTTAAATTTTCAATGATTTATTAAAAATTTTCTACAAATGCTATCCTCTCCAAATTTTGCAAACATTTTTGCGTTGGCATTCTACAACTAATAACCATGTTTGAATTCAATCGGTTCAGTATTTTTCGAGTTAATGAGGAACAAAAAACCACCAAATTTCAGAAAATTTCAGATGGCTATAACTCTAAAACCGTTTGGCCAATTATGCTCATAAACGAACTGAAATGTCGCGTTCTGGTGCACATCCTAACCTGAAAATTTCAAGCCGCTATCTCATTCCGTTCTCAAGTTATCGTGACAACAAAAATATTTTTTAATAATTTAATTAAAATTTTCTAGCCATACGATTCAAACAAAATTTCACAAACGTGCTTAGGTTCATATTCTACAACTACCCACTAAGTTTCAATTCGATCGGATTTATATTGGTTGAAAACAAAATTATTACTCGGAAACCACTGGGCCGATTATGCCCATTAACGAACTTGTCCGTCGTATTGGGATGCGCCACCTACCCTGAAAATTTCGAGTCGCTAGCTCTTTTCGTTCTCAAGTTATCGTGGCAACGGACGGCCGGACGGACAGAATCAAATTTGACCTCGAATTCTTCATTGGGGAGTCGAACTTAATCGTATGAGACCATTTTCGTCAAAAAATTCGAAAGTTACAGACATTTGGGCAAAACTATAACGCGATGTTCCCCAGAACATACGCGCAAAAAACGCAACAAAATATCCCCAAACATAATGGATTTGAACATAAATAACACATCATGAAACGGCAAGGGGAGACTCAGTATGGAGCTTCCCGGCAATCGGTTCTCGATTCAACACAATCTGTTTTACTCGACTGTGAATGGGAACGGAAAGTACGGTTGAACAAAGATAAATTTTCCTGCCGAACTATAACTTCAACTCGCTCTCAGCGTCTTTACAACAACACAAAAGGAAATACTTTCAATTTGGCGCCGAGTGAATCATTGTACCAGTGGGGTATATAATTTGGTATATCTTTTTGTTTCAGTTGGAGAATAAATTTTCAAACTTGGGCTTTAAATTTTCGAAAGCAGAGGGGCAATACAATTAAGCAGTAGTTGTGACCAGTCCGGCTCACGAGAAATATACTGATAAAGAAACTGCAACACCCAGAAAGGAGCTGTTTAAATTTTATTTCTTTTTGGTAAAACATAGAAAGTATAGCAAGGAGTAAATGAATGAATTATTAGAATATACATGATCACAAGTGTTTCATGAATATTGCTTTTTCATCCTCTATAGTCAAAGAAAAACTTTGAATTATTGCCTAGCGATATATTATATTAGCCATCAAACTATTTTAATTCTTCATCATAAGAATGTCTCTCGATATGGAATATGGTAAAAATTTGACACATCGTTTGAAGAATAATCATTTACAAAACTCAGAATAAGTGCAATTCAACTGTTTTATTTGATTGTGTAACAGTTTATTACATTAATCCATAACAGGTATTATGCAAATGTACTAGAATCGAGCATTTATGGTTTATTTCGTCCACCCCCTGATTTACCATGGCATTCCGTGATGGATGCCAAAAATTCCCTATTTCATACAATTTAAAGCTAAAATTCCCGGAACCATCGATTTTTGCCAAAAATGTCAAAATATCTCATACTAGATGAATAAAAACACCGTATTTTTTGTAATAAATGATAAAAATATATGCGCTTCTTCGCATGCGCCCCCGCATGTAGTATTATCATATATTAAAAAAAATTGGTTCAAGCACTGACGTGAAGTCAGGAGCTTTTGCGCATATGTCCTATTGTCCATTCTCCTGTATTGGACACTCTTAATCGAATTTACCATGGTGAATTCTATTGTCCGTTCTCCTGTGTCGGACACCCTCTTAGTCGAATTTCCCATGGTAAATTCGATTAAGAGTGTCCAATACAGGAGAATGGACAATAGATTATACGCGCAAAAGCTCTCGACTTCACGAAAAAGAAATTGGTTCAAGCACTGATATGAAGTCCGGAGCTTTTGCGCGTACGTTCTATTGTCCATTCTCCTGTATTGGACACTCTTAATCGAATTTACCACGGTGAATTCGATTAAGAGAGTGTCCAAAACAGGAGAACGGACAATAGAATTCACCATGGTAAATTCGATTAAGAGTGTCCTATACAGGATCATGGACAATAGAACATAAGCGCAAAAGCTCCTGACTTCACGTCAGTGCTTGAACCAATTTTTTAGTTATTGGCAATTAGCTACAGTTCACCTTATTCTATATCAACGTTTCATTAACGTACATTATCATGGTTTCAGTTTATTGTTGTGTGTCGTTTTCACTTAGAATCACATATACCAGAATATTTTACGACAAACTCCTGCGATCAACTAGAGAGGTGAATTTGAAATGCTGAAACCAATTTTCGTGTCATGAATTTAAAAAATATAAATCTTCGATATGCGACACCTTATTTATGGAAATCATAATATCAGTCTATAGGAACTAATCTATTAACGAAATTGATTTCTCGCTCAACACTTTGTGAAACATCCTTAATAAACTGATAAATAAAAACTCTTGACTACGTTCCCAAATTTTAATTCTGCTATTCAATACGTCGACATGTTTCGGGTTTTACCCCATTCTCAAGACTAAAAAGTAACACACAAGACACACAGATATACTATCAAACAACAGATGTCAACACCGGAGATAAGTGAAAATCCAATTGATCATTCACAATCGGTAGGTTTCGTTTCAAAGCTGAAGATATTTCCAAAATTTCTAACAGATCCAATCGCCTGCCCTTTTCTCCCCCATGTAAAATCTCAATTTTTTTTCAAAATCTATAAAATTATTAAAAGTGATACAGTGATTAGAAAAACCAGTATTAGATTTGTTTTGAAGAATTGATTTTTTATGTTCATCAACCCTAACCTTGAGAGAACGACCAGTCTGACCTGTGTCAGACCTCAAATAAGCGAAAAGATTTGTAATAGATTAAGATGAAATATTGTAGATATTGTGTTTGTACCAATAAGAAAAACTTAAAATCAATGCTTTGTAATGGTAAAGATGTTTCAACAGTTTTTGAAAAGAGTGGGGTCTATAAATTGTTTTGTGACGAATGTCCAGCTTTTTACATAGGCCAGACTGGTCGATGTCTTAAGGTTAGGGTTGATCAAAAAATCAATTCTTTAAAACAAATCTAATACTGGTTTTTCTAATCACTGTATCACTTGTAATCATTCTATAGATTTTGAAAAAATTGAGATTTTCCATGAGGGAGAGAAGGGCAGGCGCTTGGATCTGTTGGAAATTTTGGAAAAATCTTCAGCTTTGAAACGAAACCTACCGATTGTGAATGATCAATTGGATTTTCACTTATCTCCGGTGTTGACATCTGTTGTTTGATAGTATATCTGTGTGTCTTGTGTGTTACTTTTTAGTCTTGAGAATGGGGTAAAACCCGAAACATGTCGACGTATTGAATAGCAGAATTAAAATTTGTGAACGTAGTCAAGAGTTTTTATTCATCAGTTCAATCTATTAACACCTACTTATAACTATAAGCAACATTTGGAGAAACTTTGTTTTCTTCCTCAGGCTAAAACACAATACATGAATCTCAGGACATCACATAATATGTAATGTCCTGAGATTCGCAGGAGTTTGCCGTAAAATATTCTGGTATATGTAATTCTTTAATTTCTTGGCTGTTTCTCACTCTGACGAGAACACTAAGATACATGTATAGTGGACAAGAGAAAGTGGGAAAGCCCTATGGACAGAAGCTTTGGCGCGCTGTCCAAATTTATAGACAGAGCTGTCATCCCATCCAGGTACTTTACTCACCCAAAGTTGCTTATCTCCAGGAAAAAAAATAATATTTTCGAGAATTAAAATCCGACAGTGAAACCAAGCATCCAAAAAAAAATTGGTACACTTATTGGCCGAGAATAGTATCATACGACTAGTTTCACATAAATTCACTCTTGGTTCGAAAAGGAACGGTGCTGTGTTTGCGGTGGCATAAGGTCCCATTCAAATAAATTCATCCAGTATTGGTTCAAAAACGAACATTGATGTGTGGCGTATGATGTCTATTCAAACACATAATTTAACTGTTGGGTCGAAAACAACAGTTTGTGGTGGCATCAGGAACCATTCGAGTACATGCATTACCTGACACAGTTGTTTTCTTTAATGTAACTATTGTTTTTTCCTCTACAGATCTCTGCGAAACTGGTTCCTTATCCTATTACCAAGTTTTGTAATTTATTTCTCATCATTTTCAAACTGGTTTGTCTGTAAACCTGTCCCTGTCATATCAGAAAATTACATGAACTAGAACATAGAATGCTATGAAATATAATATTACAGAACACTATGAATAATCATCTATGCAACCACGTCATGATTACTTATATCCTTTCAACGATATCTGACGGATAGCTTCTGAGATACAGAATTTTTTTGAATATTTTTGCTTTATTTTTTAGCCATACAATGTTCAGAAAATTTTGCAAAAGTCTGCGTGTCGGTATTTTTCAACAAATTACCGTGCTTTGATTCGATCATAATAGTATTTTTCGAGTTATTGGGAAAATCAAAATTCAAATTGCTATAACTCTGAAACCACTTGGTTGATTTCGCCCATTTCAACTCTCTAACTCTTTGCGTTCGAGCGTTATCGTGCTGATGGCCGGACGGACATAATTAATTCTGACCTCGGATTCTTGATCTGTGAGTCAAAACTAATGGTTTAAGACCATTCTCGGCCAAATATTCGAAAATCACATACTTTTGGACGAATTGATTTTGAGTTCGTTGATAATATGAAAACAACCACCTTTTGGCGCGCTGTTCTATGAACAGTTCGCCTTGTTCGTAGAACAGCGCGCCAAAAAGTGGTTGTTTTCATATTATCAACGAACTCAAATTCAACCCATTGCAGATGAATTGACGAATATAAAAATGTCGTTCTCTCAAAAATTCTCGATAGTGGAACCTCAATGTTTCATTGTAAACAAGGTCAGTACAAAGGCAGCTTAATGGGAGAAGAAACAAATGCAATCTACAAATAATACGCCCCTCTTCGTCTCCAACGGAATCGAGGACTGCTCCAACCACCAACGGCACGAAAAGCAATAACACTCCTTGAGCAATATGGCCGTTATCATCGGAACCTTAATTAGAACTTTTGATCTCCGCTCGAAGTCTTTTCTGGCGCGTGGAGGTTGAAAACGATTTCACCTTGTTTGGTGACATTTCCTGTTGGCTCTTTTGAACTGGGTCTTAAGACAATCAGCATTTTTTAATGAGTAAATGTACATCTCTTGGGGATTTGCTGTACCTCGTACATGGATCTTACGATCGTTTCCTTCGGGAATTACTCGGATCATTTCGTTTACTGCTCATTCATCCGTGCGATATGGACTACAATGATTGCCTAGGAGATGTTTAATCGAATACAGGATGATCCACGAAGACCGTTCGTTAGAATATTTCAAAGAAAGACTCGAGATCAACACTGAAATTTTACACTTGAAATTTTTAGCTTTGTTGGGAGCGATGAATTCTTGGAAAAAAAATTCAGATTCATTCGACCTCTGGTTTCACCGGAAATGATACCAACTTTCGTTTTTTAAATGAAAAAGCCGGTTTTTTCATTGATAATCAGATTACCCATTGAATTCTACATTGTTTAAATGTGTCACTTACATATTATTCTCCGAAAATTCGTGTGAAATCTGAAAAACTCCTTTAAATTTCCTCATTTAAATGTAGACTTGTAGACTTTTGCATGAAAATTCCTAATTTTCTAGCTTCTATCAGAAGACATACCAATGTTTCTCCTTCGTTGAATCAAAATTCAATTGAACATACAGGGTGTTTCTATTTCAATGTCAAAGTCAGACATGACAAAAACCTCAAGACTCATTTAATTCAAATGTTTATTTTTTATAATATATATACAACTGCTCTAAAATGATTATTTCCCGAGATATTCGGTAAGTAAAGCAGTAGTATATTTTATAAAAGATACACTATTTTCAACCAAGATTCCAGCTGATCAATAAAAAAAGTGCGTTCTCATTTGAAAAAAAGTTTTGTATTTTGTCAAATTTTATCCTAGAACGCAAAAAACGATCAAATATGGCTATAGGTATTTTGCAATAAACAGACCTTAGTTTGCGAAGAGGAATCTCTTGTTCAAAATTTGACAAATAATATCTCCGAAAGTATTAGTTACTCAGAGTTGGGAACGACATCATACTCGTATATATGATATGGTAGAACTCCATCATAAAATAAGAAAAATTAAAAAAAAACATCATTTAAAAATTGGTTCAAGCACTGACGTGAAGTCAGGAGCTTTTGCGCGTATGTTCTATTGTCCATTCTCCTGTATTGGACACTCTTAATCGAATTTACCATGGTAAATTCGGAGTGTCCCATACAGGAGAACAGACAATATAATTCGCCATGGTAAATTCGATTAAGGGTGTCCAATAAAGGAGAATGGACAATAGAACATACGCGCAGAAGCTTCTGATTTCACGTCAGTGCTTGAACCAATTTTTTTTAATGTTTTTTCTAAAATTTTCTAGTGCTACGATCCTCACGAAATTTGGCAAGAAATTTCGCGTTAATCTACCCTGAAAACTGCAAGTCGCTGTTTCTTTCCGTTCTCAAGGAATCATGAGATACATAATGTTTTTTCGTAATTTTTTAAAAAATTTCTAGTGGTACGGTCCTCACAAAATTTTACACACGTCTTCATGTAAATATTCTACAACTAGTTTCCAAGCTTCAATTTGATCGAGTCTATATTTTTTGAGTTATCGAGGAAATAATATTCCAGATGGGCATAAAACTCCGAAACCGTTGGGCCGATTATGGCCAACAGCGAACTTAGCTCTCCCATTCAGTTGTGCAACCTATCCTGAAAATTGCAAGTCCCTACCTACTTTCGTTCGAGAGTTGTCGAGGCAACGCTCACCCATCCAGCTACTGAACTCACACAAGGCTGCTCGGATCTCCAACAATATAGATCCGATCATGTTCAAACTTGGAACTTGGTAGTAAAGTTATGTTCTGAAGGCTCTCGCAAAACTTCAGCGATATCAGACGAATAGTTATGTTTTCAATCATACTTTGTTTTCAAGAACAGGAGGTATTTTATATCATAAGTAACGAAATTTGAATAGAACCAGAAATACATATGACATGTCTCTTATGGGTAGATATGATGACATGTATGAACACAGATCATGAAATTCATAGATACAAATACGGACGTCAATTTTCGATAACAGTCTACGATTTATTATTGAAATGTTGAAAAATCATATCTCCGAAAGTAATAGCTTTTAAGAGTTGGAAATAATATCATGGGTTCTTATGATAAGAGTGCATCTCAAAAAAAAATAGTTTGAAAGTTTTAATGTAAAAAAAAAAAATTTTCTTCGTTACTCCGAAACCATCAGGCTGATTTTGCCTAAGATCCGAGATATCTATCTCTCAAACCTACTCTGAAAATTTCAACTGTTAAGCTCATTCCGTTCGAGAGTTATCTTGTTAACGGACGGACGGACATAATCCATGTTGACCACGGATTCTTGATCAGTGAGTCGAACCAAAACTTTGATACCATTTTCAGCCAGAAATACACAGAACACAACTGGTTCTCCTTACCCGCTCAAGCTCTTCGAGAGCTTATGAGAAGTCTCCTTGAGGAAGACCTAGGAGGGTCAGTATAATAATATACAATACAATTTGGTTAAATTGATAAGCACTCTGTTCCGAGGAACGAGAGCGCCAAAAAATGAGGGTTGCCATTTAAAATAAGGAAGTTGGTAGCTACTTCAGGTACAACCTGGTCGAGAACTTTTGTGTGTGAGTTTTTATGAGTGTATCATTTTTACTTTCCCATATAAGACTGATTGTCTCTTTAAATGAATTACCCTGTATTATAATTGCTCCTAATGTATTATGAAGACATGGATATCTGGGATTCAAAACCTCCAGAGTGGACACTTATAACAGTTCATAAGAACCATCATCTTTCTTTTGAAGTCGTTTCAAAAGAAAATTGCAAACTTTCCAATCTGTTTTAAATTCAATTCACCGCCACGTCAATCTGTGATTTAACGTTTAAATACCTAATCACGACAAGAGCCGATGAACGGACACCTTCATAATTTCCATATCCACGAAGCCTCTCCATCGATCTCCCTTCCACTGGACCGTAAACTTGGGAAAAACTTCATATCCCACCAATAAATTTATTCATACCCCAAAATGACAACGGCTGTCGGAACATACTCCCCTCCCACCCCTAACGAGGTATCCGCCTCCATTAAACTCTGCTCCGTCTTCCTGTCACTGTTTTTGTTCCACCTCACCCCTCGTCTCGTCATGCGGTGTGTATACAAATGGATCCACTTACATAATTCAATCCACAGCCAGGAGAGTTTTTGCGGCAGTTCTTTTATCTGGTTTGCCAAGAGCAAAATGGTGATGCCTTTCTTCCGAGATTTGCAGAGTTTGTGCATGACGCCGAACATGAAATATGAATACTGAACTATCTGTTTCAGTGTTCTTGTTCTGGGGTCGTCTTTGTTTTGTGCATTGCAAGGAGTGCTGAGAACCGAACCACAGAAACAATTGCTCAAGGATCTTTTTCGGTTTGTGACAGTATTCATCTATTCGAGTGAATTGTGTGGATTCAGGACTATTCTACCCTTAAGTAATCATTAAAGGATACTGTGGGAGGTATACTCATTATTCAACGGTTTTTTTCTGGGTTTTCTCTCCCAAACTCTGAAAAATATCTATAAAATAAAAATTAATTATTTTGTGATTTGCTTCTGCGTAAGAAACACAGGATATTTGTCAGAAGCAATCAATTGAACAATGTTGCCTAACAAACAACAACGAAACAACATCAACGAAGAAACAACTATAGCGTAACGTTTCGGAATTTCACCAAATAACTATCAACAAAATAATTCTCTCGATTTTCGTTGAGCGTCTGAAGAAGGGGTCTGATATAGACTCCGAAACGTTACGCTATAGTTGTTTCTTCGTTGATGTTGTTTCGTTGTTGTTTGTTAGGCAACATTGTTCAATTGATTGCTTCTGACAAATATCCTGTGTTTCTTACGCAGAAGCAAATCACAAAATAATTAATTTTTATTTTATAGATATTTTTCAGAGTTTGGGAGAGAAAACCCAGAAAAAAACCGTTGAATAATATTCTACCCTTCATGAGTATTCTATGAATTGGGTTGTAAAGATGTTTCTTGACTGCTATGATAGGATCAATCAACACCTCTTAAAAGGAAGGCCAATCAACTCTCCATCACTTTTTACAATATGGCGGCGAAGGTGGATGAAAGTTCAATTGACAGCTGTTTTGATTGTCAATAGTGAATGCTTAAATCACCATTTGATTTCAAGTGGAGATTCGCACTATTTTTATGTCCAAATTACCGAGGACTAAGTGTTACCAACTCATTGTCCAGATTATATGGTGGAATAATAAAAGAGAGAACAGGAGATGAAATACATGTCATAGAAGAGCAGAAAGGGTTCAAGGATTATGCGACTACATTTTTTGCCTGAAGCAGCTTGTGGAAAAAAAGACAGGAGGAAACTTGATTTTTGTAGACTTGCAGAAGACTTATGATAGTGTAACATTCGCTAAATTTTGGAATACCTTGGAAGTAAATGGCGTAAGCCAGATATACAATCAGGGGAGTCAAGGAGATCCTAAGGCCACGTCCGCACAGGCAAGCGGCTTACTTAGCGCCTAGAGCCTAGCGATTCACCTATCGAGTTGCTGAGAAAAACGAACGTTCCAGAACATTCGTGACCGGCCGCACTGCACGCTTGGCGCCTAGCCAGTCGCTTAGCAATTTTTGTGACATATCGTCAACGTGCTGACAAGCAAATGGCGTATCCTAGCAAGTAGCCAGAATGCAAGCCTCTAGGCGCTAAGCAAGCCACCTTCCTGTCCGGACGTGGCCTAACGGATATTTCAGCAAGGTTGAAGGTGGGAACCAAACTGTCTAAGGAGTTTCGTATCTCAAAAGGTCTCCGACAGGGCTGCCGTGACTCTGTTTAAGGTCTATCTTGACTCGACTCTGAAACATTGGCGAAGTAAATGTCGAAATATGGGAATTGTAATAGGAACATAATATATACTTTTCACCCTACACTTTGCTAACGACCTGGTCAACATGGCCGAAGATGAGGAAGATATTTATTATATGTCGAGAAAATTGGATGAGGCATATATAGAGTGGGGTATGACCATAAGCACCTCAAAAACAAAATATATGGTTCTGACTAATGGCAGGAGTGATCTTATCCTGGGAGATGAAATAATACAGGGAGTAGAAGAATATCCTGGAGTGACCCTCACAGTAGTCGGATCTAGTGGAAAGGGAAATAAAGAAAAGGATGGCTTACTTTGAAGTTCACAAGTAAGAAATGATATTAAAAGGAAAATCCTTAAAATCTTAATAGAGAATATGTAGAACCTGATTGGCACCGAGGTATGGGAAATAAGAACGCAACTTAAGAATAAAATGAATGCGATGAAGATGGGATATTGGAGGTCCTGCTCTAGACTAACGCTACAGGATCGAGTCAGGAATGAGGAGATAAGAGTTAGAGTGGGTATTGATGTAGATATTACAGACACAACTGACGCAAAAACACTACAATAGTTTGGGCACGTGTCAAGAATAAGTGGCGAGAGATGGCTATTTAAAGTCCTCAATTGGGTTCCTCCGCAAAGAAGAGTAGGAATACCTAGAAGAACGTGGAGGGAAGGAGTTCAGGAAGCGATGGACAGATGAGGTTTGCAAGACCGAGATTGGCAGAATAGGAGTCTATGGCGACTGAGATGCGAGAAATGACATTATTTCATATAAACATCCTTCTGATAATAAAAGACCCCTTCTTTATGCGGTCGACTCCATTCATCTTTTGAAAAATATAAGAAATAACTGGTAGAGCTACCCTATCCTTACATCCAACATCAATTGAAAAGCAGAATGTGAAACTAGTGCTAAAAATTTTCAATCAAACCAATAGGAACTTGTTCCTAGGGCATCACTTGAGAATCATGAAGATTATGCTACTTTTGTTAATATTCAAAATCATCCAATAGAGCACCAATGGAAAATTAGGTGTGCTATTAAATAAAATATAAGAAAAATCCTTTAATTCAACTTTTGAATTTACCGCCTTTTCCCCATCCACTTTGGCAGCCGTATTGGTTTTAATGACTGGCCTTCAATGTTTGGTGTTGGATCAATATATTTAGATATCTATTTTATAAATGAAAAAATGTTTATAAGTACTGACGTTTGGAGCTTTTGCGCGCATGTTCCATCGTCTCTTCACACCTTATACGAAGTCCATCCAGCTGAAATTCGGTACTCCATGGATCCTTGCACTTTCATGTAAGGAAATGCAGGCTGCTGGATGCAATAAGAATTTCTCGTAGTGGAAAACTCCTACCTGGTAACTGGGTAGGACATATGAGGTTACTAGAACAACTGCACTCAAACAGATTGGCAGAGCCTTCAGATGTAATGCAAACCGTACATGTACAGATACCACTGGTACCGCATGATGGCTCTGTGCATCGGGAAAGAAAACTGCCGAGCACATAGTTTGCAAATGTCTAGAGCTTGTCTGCCTACGAATTCTACATTTGGGTGAGCCAGTGTATGGGGCAGTGATCTGGTATACAAAAATAAGCCAGAATAATACGAGAAAAACCCTCGACAAAGTACAAAGGATTGCCTGTATGTGTATCACTGGAGCTATGGGAACCTGTCCTACCAGGGCACTTTAGATTATCAAAAATCTCACACCCCTTCCTCTAGTGATACACAAAATGGCCCATGAAGCTATTCTCAGAATATCTAGGAAAGGAAGGGGTAATGAGAGTATGAAAAACAAGAAACAAGAAAGCCTGATCCTCCCTTACCAGGTACATTTCATCAGCCAATCTTCCTAGTGACGAAATGATTGAGAGAGTAAGCATCGAAAAGAACTTCATTACGATGCTAGTTAGCAAGAAAGACTGGTACGGGGAATCCACCACACCTGAAAAAATGCCATCAAATGGTACACGTTCAAAAACCAATACAGGAGCTGGCACTGGAGTATATGGGACAGGCACCAAATGCTCACTATCACTAGGCTCCTATATGAGCGTCCCACAGGCAGAAATACTTGCAATCGAAAGATGCGTGGAAATTAACCTAGTCAAAAACTATCAGAGGTATTATAAAGCAATCCATTCTGATAGTCAAGCTGCTATAGAAGCTCGAGCTACCATGTTATCGAGTCTAAGCTAATATGGGAGTGCCGAATAAAACTTGATGAAGAACAACAGGGTCTCCTTGATTTAGGTTCCTGGTCGCTCGTGAAATAAAGAAACTTGCAAAGAAAGGAGCACCAACCCCTTTTATTGGACCGGCATCCTCCTGTGGGGTAGGTAGATCCACCTACAAAAGTGAAGTTCGGAAGGCAGAGTAAACTGAAAGAGACATACTCTGGAGATTTCTCACAGGAATGTATCACTCCAAAAAGTTCCTATGAACTTTGACATTGTCAGATCCAGGAAATATGGATTTCAATAAAAATACGCTGCAACTCCTCGTGGTGACCTGCAATGATAATGATAACCATAAAACTATTTCGTAAGCTTTCAAAGACTAGATTAGACTGCTTGGTCAGACACCAAAATAAAATCTTTATTATTTCATGTCGATATATTGAAATTCGAGAATTATTAGCTTGACAGTCTTTGAATATCACAGTAACATAGTATCACTTTGCATAGAAATTTCCAACTCATTTTCCAACAAATTCAACCAAATATGATGAATTACAATTGAGCAATTTGCAGAACTGCATTTTATGTTCAACAAAATACAAGTCGACCTCTTAAGCCGGGTCCAGACGGATGTAATATAACGCGTAATGCAATGCGTAATGTAAGGCGAAATAGAGAAATAGAGACGAGAAATAGAGACGTACGGAAATCAAAAATAGCAGAACATGTATGTACAATCCAAGGAGATCACATGATGGATTGGAGTAATACGAAGATTCTAATGACAGAACCTGATTATATTGAAAGGGAACTTAAGGAGTCAACTTGTATTCTATTGAACAGAGAATGCAATTTTGCAAATTGCTCAATTGGTATTGACCATATTTGGCTGAATTTATTGAAAAAGGAGTTGGAACTTGGGAATTTCTACGCAAAGTAAAACTATATTAGCTATGATTTTCAAATACTGTTAATGTGACAATTCTTGAATTTTAGAATAATTATCAACAAAATAATTCTAAAGATTTTTGTTAAGCGTCTGACGAAGGAGTCTGATATAGACTCCGAAAGGTTACGATATAGTTGTTTCTTCGTTGATGTTGTTTCGTTGTTGTTTGTTAGGCACCATTGTTCAATTGATTGCTTCTGACAAATATCTTGTGTTTCTTACGCAGAAGCAAATCGCAGAATAATTAATTTTTATTTTGCCTCGTACTCTTCATAAGGTTTATACAAGACTATATTCAGTATTCACTGAATACTTCGATCCATCATAACTTTTGTACGTTATCTCGATTTAGTTGACTAGCAATATTGTCCTGGCGAATTTTTTCCAAACTAAAATATTCAGAATATAGGAAAATCTTCGAAATGTTTGTTGATGGCCCTTATTGGTTCAGATACATTCTGATTTCAGTGTAGAATACAGAAAAAATAATTTATTTTCACATATAACAGCTACAAAGCTGACAGTGACTCCTTTCGAAGTAGCCGCCTATGTAGGTACATACTACATTTTAGCGAATTCAGAATATTCTCTGATGTATTGAGCTTTTTCCATATTTTCCTTATGATAAGATCCTTACGATTTTGCGTGAACGATTAGGTGGCTACACTACACCTATAAATACCATATTTCAACTTGATCAAGCCTGTAGCTCCAGACATATTGAGTATGAAATATTCCAAGAAGTGTAGGGACATTTATCGAAAAGCAAGTATTTATATTTGTACCCTGAAAGTATCTCATGAATTTGATATGAGATTAAGGTTAATTTATTTCATGAATTAACATATTCGGTCAGTATCTCAACTACTTGCCCGGCCTTCCCGACCAATTTAAGCCCCAAATCATCCTGACCGAATTTCTCTCTGTTGCTCCCACCAAAGACCATTCAAGTGTACCTCTTTCCGCAGGACAACCTTATAAATTCCGAACGGATCAGGAAGTGTCGTCCGAAATTTGCAAAACTAGCCGAAGGGTGCGGTCGGAACTTTACCCAATACCGCAGATCCACTTTACTATTTATCAACTTCATTCGAAGCATAGAATTTCAATTAAGGCTGAGAATGTTCCCACATTTTTCAGGAGGGAAATTCAGTTGTAAGCATTCATTCATCAGAAGTTTCAGAATGGGACACAAGTATTGGAGGTTATAATAATAATAGGACACAAAGAACTGAAAGAATTGTTTGTCGTCGAATTTTCCTCCCCCGCAGAAAATAATGTGGTGATGAAAGAAAAACAGAAGAGGGAAAAATACAAGGATTTAATGTTCGAACTGGAGATCCTATATCCAGGGCATAAGGTTAGAATGGTCGTACTAATCATAGGATGCCAAGGCGGAATGAGAGCGAACTACGTGACCGAATTGAAGATTATTCGGGCCTGCCAATCTCTGGCCGAGGATTTAGCGCACAGAATGCAAAAAGCGGTGTTTTTCGGATCACTTCGAATCATCAGGTCCCATCAACTGTGAAGGCCGCTTGCAGCTCATCTCTTTTGTTAAGGAACGCTTTAAGGGCAGGACGAAGAACTACTTCAAGGAACGTGCGAGAGGTTTTTCAGTGAGTAACCAATCAACATCTGGAGTCTCACACTCCTGAGAGAAGCGGACCCTCTCACGGCGGGCCTATAAAAGGTATTTCCTCTCGAGCGAAAAAAAAGACACAATGTGGCACTACTAATTATCTCCTTCAATCTGAGAGAAGTTTTTATTATAGACAACGAACCAGTGCTGCTAAATGTACCTCTGGAAATTGAAGCAATTGATTTTCAATGTGACAATTCTTGAATTTCACAAAATAACTATCAACAAAACAATTCTAACGATTTTCATTAAGCGTCTGACGAAGGAGTCTGATATCGACTCCGAAACGTTACGATATAGTTGTTTCTTCGTTGATGTTGTTTCGTTGTTGTTTGTTAGGCAACATTGTTCAATTGATTGCTTTTGACAAATATCCTGTGTTTCTTACGCAGAAGTAAATCACAAAAGAATTAATTTTTATTTTATAGATATTTTTCAGAGTTTGGGAGAGAAAACCCAGAAAAAAAAACCTTTCAATAATGAGTATACCTCCCACAGTATCCTTTAATGATCACCGTAAATAATATTTAGTAGGTATATTTACCAACAGTTCATATGAAGCATGGAAAATAGAGGTAGTGGTAATGCACGTATATAATTTGCTTAGGTTATTGTCATATTAAATTACTTTAAAACTGCATGAGTGTATAAATGAAACGATTAAATAACAAAAATATTACACTGATCTATCTATAGTCAAAGGATTCGGAAAATTTAAAGTATGTATTCATTTTGAAAAGAAAATTTTTAGCATAATATTTATAATAATTATCAATATTTCGACTTCTTTCTATCAAGAACGACAGCACGACGGAATAACGTAATTCGCCAGAAACTTCACGGAAATTCTGTGAATTCTATGTACCTACTTTTTGTTCGACTGAAATGAAACGAGTCTACTGTATTAGTTTTATTCTTTTGATATTTTCCAAATAACTCGAAAATTACTAATCTGATGATCGAGCTCGAATCTAGAACTTTGCTGTGAAATTAGATTTTTAAGGCTCTCGCAAAATTGCAGCGATATCTGACGGATAGTTTCTGAAATACATAATTTTTTAAAACATATATATTTTTATTTTGTAGATACACATACAATCCTTTACGGAAATTAGCACAACCCTTCATGTCCGTAGAATGTCCAGTTTCTATTCGATCAGTATTTTACGAGTTATTGGAAAACACATTTTGATATAGAGAGCTCGGACCCCAAGCCTTATATTCCATCCAGATAAAATATGTAAGAAATCTTTACAACATAATAGAAGTTTCATCTAAACAGTTTCAACACATTTGGTACAAGTGAGGAGGATATTAATTTTGGTTGTCAGATTCACATGTAATCATTGAGATAAGTAATCATTAAATAATACTGTGGGAGGTATAATCAGTTTCTTTCTGGGTTTTCTCTCCCAAACTCTGAAAAATATCTATAAAATAAAAATTTTATTATCCTGCGATTTGCTTCTGCGTAAGAAACACAAGATATTTGTCAGAGGCAATCAATTGAACAATGTTGCCTAACAAACAACAACGAAACAACATCAACGAAGAAATAACTATATGGTAACGTTTCGGAGTCTATATCAGACTCCTTCGTCAGGCGCTTAACGAAAATCTTTAGAATTATTTTGTTGGTAGTTATTCTAAAATTCAAGAATGGACACATTGACAGTATTTGAAAATTATAGCTATAAACATAGGTTTGTTTTGCATAGAAATTCCCAAGTTCCATCACCTTTTTCAATAAATTCAGCCAAATATGGTCAATACCGATTGAGAAATTTGCAAAACTGCATTCTCTGTTCAATAAAATACAAGTTGACTCCTTAAGTTTCCTTTTAATATAATCAGGTTTTGTCATTAGATATTTTTCAGAGTTTGGGAGAGAAAACCCAGAAAGAAACTTTTTAATAATCATTGAATTATTCCTTGAATCCACAAGCCAGATTTTTTGGCGATGAAAATTTCGATGCGCTTGGGTATATAGGTAAGCGGACAAAAAGCTGCCCCATTTGCTCTCGATAAAAGCGTACTAAAATCTTTATAGGTTTGCCAACTAGCTTGGAGGTTACCTGAGTGGCATAATTCAGAAAGGATGTGTGTGCAGAACCACTAGCAAACGATTTTATAGATGATTTTTTTGCTTTGGTGTCTCTGGGATATTCTTAACTTAATATCGTATTACAGTCAATGGGCCACCTGGACGGAAATTTTCGTTAGAATTCCAGTTCGGGGGTTTACATTGTAAAACAAGGTGACACTGGGAAAGTGCACGTGAGCATTTATTAAAACACAATTTTACAGCATAGGTAATGGAATCTATCTATTCTAGAGTTTCCCCATATCCGCAACAAAAAGTTGAATTTGACAATAACAGCTAACGAAATATCAAGAAAAAAACTGTGAATTTGATTTATTTTAGGTTCATTTCCACATTGAAACCCTTCTTATTTATACAGTGTGGAAGCCAAATGGAATTAATTCATTATCTTGGTTACTGTACATATTTATGGAAAATCCCGAAACACGTCATTCTTCTTCGTAAAAATGCGAACCCTACCTTCCACCCCCTTCGAAAGACAGGTTCAACCCCCAATTTTTCAAATAGGGGAAGTATGGGCTTGTCATACATCGTTTAAGAGTCATTCTCTGTTCAGAAATGTTATCAATTTCATATTTATTGCAAAACTTAAAATAGAGAATAATGGAATCATGTGATTACCCAAATTCATTATAATATTCTCTAGAATATTCACAATTCTCATTAAAACATTACTGAACTTATTTGTCTTCAAGATGTGATAGAAAGAAAATAAAAAAAATTTATAACATTGTTTTTTCCAGATGATGGTAGGTAAAACACTTTCTGAGGCAACGTAAGTTACTTTAGAACGCCTTCGAAAATTGCTTTGTGCGGATAAGTTGTAGTTTATGAATTGTCTAATTTGTGTTTGAATTTTATTAACTTCAATTTTGAATAATGGTTCGATTAACGAAAATGCACAAAGTAAACAATTTTACAAATGATTGGTTGCGGAGATAACAACCGAACACAAACAGAAGTAAGCTGCTCGATTCATGAGAAATTTCCGAATTTGCCGCCTACAACCCAAGGGACAATAAGTAAAATAGAGAAGCAGTTTCGAAAATATATGTGATGCTTGACTTTGAAGAAAATCGACATAAATCGAGTAGAGATGACTCCACAACATTCAATGTCAGCCATAAATCTAGGCAAGGTCCGGACCTTGCCAAACTCATAAAGAACAATAAATCGAAAAGGAATAAAGAAGATAAATCCGGTGTTTATCAATTAAATTGCGGGAGTTGTGACAAATCATATATAGGAAAAACTGGTAGAAATTTTGGCATAAGAATAAAGGAACATCATCACAGCTACAAAAACAACAAAATTAATTCAAATTATTCGAATCATTTAGTAGCAGAAGGACATAAGTTTAACCCGGATTTCAAAATTCTACACAATTTGAATAAAGGTGCGCAACTCAATTACTGGGAAATGGTCGAAATAAATAGGGAAAAACATACGGGTACTTTAGTTAATGAACAATTAGATCTAAATTTTTCACCGTTTCTCAATCTATTCAAATAGAGAATCAATTTATAAAAGCATTAGGAATGAATTATTGTTAATGTGTACAAAGAAACCAGCAGTGAAATCTCATGTAATTAGTTTTAAATAAGTCTATTATGTTATTTGTTTTAAATAAGTTTCTCATGTAATTAGTTTTAAATGATTCTGTGTCCATGTCATCTAGGTACAGGGCGATAATAACTTGTTAAGAATTTAGTATGATGTAGTCTGATGTCGCTGTGTCGACGAAACGCGTCACAATATTGAATAAATCAGTGTAAATCGTGTATAATTTTTCATTGAGTCCATCTTGTTAGTTTAATAAATAACACAGTTAATTTTTCACTCGGAACATTTCATATTCATTCATATATTTGGTTAGGAATTATAAATAGCCACCGAAAAACAGACGAAATTTTTATTTAAGTAAGGTTGAATTCTTCTTCTAATTCACATAAAAAGTCAAAAAATACAGTGTTGCCAGCTCTCAAATCAATGAATTTTGAACTACTCGGGAGAAAATTGATAACCAACATTGCTATAACAGTCCGAACAGAATATTTAATCTCATGCCATATTGTTAAAAATTAGGAGGATTAGTCTAGTCAACAAGTGCTTTTTAGGTCAACATTTTTGCATGTCTGAGGTGTCATTCGATTCGGAATGGCATAAAATTCTACGGCCACTCGCAAAATTTGCAATAGTTATAACAATTAAGTGAAAAAAAAGGAGGTTTAGGTTTTCACCAATATCTTAAAAACTATTTGAGATAATTCAAATTTCAAAGATTCGAATAGAGGAGGAAATTTCCCTAAAAAAAGTCCTAACTGCCGGAACTGTAGGACCAACATTTATAATTTACCCAGGAGGTTGAAAATACTCCCGAAAACGGGTACTCCGGCTTGCGTAATCCTCGCCCCCTTCGGACCTTTCATGAATAAATATTATTTAAACTTATTAAATATGAAAATAAAAAATTGAAAAGATACAGGAACCTGCAGGATGGATCAATGAACAATAATCTGTAGTATAAAAATGTATATCACAATTTTTCAATTAGTTATACATTAGTTATTTACCAATTATTTGTAGCACGAACAATAACATTGCAAGTACGATAATTGTTGAACTATTAATCTGATTTTTTTTCCTTTCTAGGAGCTATTGTTCAACGTACCTTGAATAGATTCCTATTGGAAAATTTTAAAAATTATTAATTTTTGTTTTGTTATGAACAATTTAGTTAAGTGAAAAATTATGAAGCTTCAATTTATAATATTACTCCATTTTCTTATAATCAGAAACTACTTAAAAATGATTTTCAATAATTATTATATCCTAGTGTTTACAAAATTGTTATAAACCAATGCGTTGTTATGAGATAATTCAAAATATTCTTTCGAAAACATAATGGAAGCTTATAATTTTTCACTTGAGTAAATAGTTAATAAAAAAACGAAAATCACCAATTTTTCCAACGCAAATCTATTCCAAGACCTTTGAAAAATAGCTCCTCGAAAGGAAAAAATTCTCAGATCAATAGTTCAACAATTATCGCACTTAAATATTGGTCCTAGTTCCGGGAGTTCTGAGTGTTTTTTAGGAAATTTCTTCCTCTCCTTAAATCTTCTTTCAAATTTGAATCATCTCAGATAATTTTTCAGATATTGGTGAAAAGCCATACTCCCTCCTTTTTTGGCGCTCTAGTTCCTCGGAACTGAGTGCTTATCAATTTGCCCAAATGTCTGTAATTTTCGAATATTTCGATGAAAATGGTCTTAAACGATTTGGTTCGACTCACTGATCAAGAATCCGTGGTCGAAATTCATTCTGTCCGGCCGGTCCGGCCGGCCGTAGGCACGATAACTCTCGAACGGAATGAGCTAGAGAGTTGAAATTTTCAGAGTAGGTTTGGGGGATAAATATCTCGGCTAAGTTCGTTTTTGGGCAAAATCGGACAGATGGTTTCGGAGTAACAAAAAAAACGATTTGGTTCGACTCACTGATCAAGAATCCGAGTGCGAAATCGATTCTGTCCGGCCGGCCGACCGGCCGTAGGCACGATAACTCTCGAACGAAAGGAGTTAGCGGATTGAAAATTGCAAGGTGGTTTTGGAGCGTAAATATCTCGGACAAGTTCGTTCGATCTATCTGAAATTTAGCATCAAATTGTAGAATCATGACCTTTATACGCATGTGAAGTTTTGTATTGACCAGATTACCGCAAAGCGTAAAAAAAAAATTTTGAAAATTTAAAAAAAGTTTTTCCACAATAACTCTCGAACGGAATGAGCTAGGTAGTTGAAATTTTCAGAGTAGGTTAGGGAGATGAATATCTCGGCTAAGTTCGTTATTGGGCAAAATTGGCCAGATTTAATTCGATTTCTTCCATGGTGCAGTTCTCATTCTCATGATTGCTCATTTAATCTTGATAAATAAACTATTATTTGAATTGAATTTCCTTTATGATGCAGCTCTATCATATGTATACATTGATATAATTCCCAACTCAGAGAAACCAATACTTTCGGAGATATAATTTGTCTGTTTGAACTAGAGCGCCAGAAAGCTCCTGTCCACAGGGCTTGAACCCATTTTTTTTCACTTAATTTTTTATAACCCGTGCAAAAATTTTTACCTAAAAAGCACTTGATGAGTAGACTAGATAGCAATATGACTTGAATAACAACGTTTATTGCAATACGCAAACAGAATAGGTCTGAATCTGTGGTACAGCAGACTTATTTGTGTCTGAAGTAATTATGGTCTAACGTATAAATGAAACCACTGAAGGAAAGGTGTCTCAGAGTTCTGAAACTCAAACTTGAACAAAACATAACTCAATTCAGAATTGATAAGGAACGAGAGCCGTCCGAAATTGGTAAAAATAGCCGAAGGGGGCGTGCGCTCGAAACCTTTCCTTCTACCGCAGATCCGATTTAGTATTTATTGAGTTCGTTCGAAGCATCGGATTTCAATTAGGCCCCAGAAATTTCCAGATCGTATTGCCAGTTTCTACGATCCGGAGGGACCTCCATATTAAGTAATCATTAAAGGATACTGTGGGAGGTATACTCATTGTTGTCATTATTTTGTGATTTACTTCTGCGTAAGAAACACAAGATATTTGTCAGAAGCAATCAATTGAACAATGTTGCCTAACAAACAACAACGAAACAACATCAACGAAGAAACAACTACTTATATCGTAACGTTTCGGAGTCTATATCAGACTCCTTCGTCAGACTTCTAATGAAAATCTTTAGAATGATTTTATTGATAGTTATTTTGTGAAATTCAAGAATTGTCCAAAATAACTATCAACAAAATAATTCTAAAGATTTTCATTAAAAGTCTGACGAAGGAGTCTGATATAGACTCCGAAACGTTACGATATAAGTAGTTGTTTCTTCGTTGATGTTGTTTCGTTATTGTTTGTTAGGCAACATTGTTCAATTGATTGCTTCTGACAAATATCTTGTGTTTCTTACGCAGAAGCAAATCACAAAATAATTAATTTTTATTTTATAGATATTTTTCAGAGAAAACCCAAAAAAAACCTTTCAATTACCTCCATACTAATCCAACTCGATCCAAAAAAATTTACACATATATTCGTTATTAGTAAAATACGATTCTTGATTCTTGTCCACTTCTTCAATGATAAAAAACAACTTCTCTGCTTCCTTTACAATCTTTATTGAACTTCTAGATCAAAACAGCCGACATTTCGACGCTAGATCTGGGTCATCTTCAGGGCTAAATACCACAAGGAAACGTTCCTGAACAACTGCGTCTATAGACTCTTTACATAACAGTTATTTAAAATGATATTTACATGTGTGAACATGTAAAAATTATTGTTGAATGGAACCAAGTTCCATTGGTCATCAATACAACACAAGAATACTTCAAAATTGTATGTAACTCAAAAACACAGGTACCTATTCTTCAGTCGTCAAAGTATTCCGGTACTGAAAGGAATAAGTGGAGTCGATCGAAAACAAATTGAGATTGACGTTGAGTCTTTGCATATGTATGTAAGCCATCTCCAAGAAAAGCCATTTTGGCGCTGTATTTCCTCGGAACAGAGTGCTTATCAAAATGCCCAAATGTCTGTAATTTTAGAATTTTTTGATGTAAATGGTCTTAATCGATTTGGTTCGACCCACTGATCAAGAATCCGTGGTCAGAATCGGTTCTGTATTGTTTTTCCGATTTGCGAAATTGGGAGCCATTCCAAGAATTTTTCAAAATTTCCAAACAACATGAACAATGGGTTATGCTTAGAAGTTTTATGAATTTATTCAAACTGCTGTAAATCAGATGCCCAGATTGGGTTGAGGGAAAATGATGAGATGGTATTGTTTATCCGATGTGCGAAATTGGGAGTCATTCCAAGAACTTTCACAATTTTCGACCAAAGTGAACAATGGGATATCCTTAGAAGTATTATACATTTATTCAAATTGCTGTAAATCAGATAAAAATGGTCAGATTGGGTTGAAATTGAGGGAAAATGATGAGATGGTTTTATGCATAGATGCAAACTGCTGTGAAGAAAACAATATTTCAGATGGGTATAATTCCGAAACTGTTAGGCTGATTGTGCCCAACCTTAAAGGTCCCAACTTTTGCGTGGTATTTGTACGCGCCACCTACCCTGAAAATTCCAAGTCGCCATATCTTTCCGTTCTCAAGTTATCGTTGCAACGGCCGGCTGGAGAATCAAATTTGACCTCGAATCCTTCATCAGAGAGTCGAACCTAGTCATTTGAGTCTATTTTCGAACGTTACAGACATCTGGGCAAAATGATAGCATGTGCGCAAAAAAACGAATAAGAAAAATTACGTAACCTCAAAATCCCCTCCAGCTATTTTCCTCTAGACGTCCCCTCATTTACACAAATTACCCCGAAGTGAAATCCTGAACTTCCTTTGCCAGATACTAGACTCGCCAAACGATTCCCGGTTTCCAGTATTTCTTCTAAACTACTACAATATAGATCCGATCGTGTTCGAAACACAGGTTTGAAATATAGCTTTAGAATTAGAATATTCTTCTTCGAAATTTTTCCGATCGCTTTGTAATTTTTCCAACTGCTTCGAAATTTTTCCAACTGCTTCGAAATTGAAAATTTGCCAACTGCTTTGAAAATTTGCCAACTCCGGTCAAAGTTAATACCTTTAGGCCTATTCCTGAACATCAAACTTGTTTTCCGAAATTTATCTATTTATATTATTATCTATTTTTATCATTCGAAGAAAGGAGCTAACTGCGTACTTACATATTTACCTTGCTAATTCAATAGAAATAAAAGCTTTTTAAAATGCCGCTCGACAGTGAGAAACAGCTCAAATTGGTACCAGACGGTCTGGTTTATGACTATTTACTTTTGGATAACGCAAAAGAAAATAAATATACTAACTGACAAAGAAACTGCAACACCCAGAAGAAGCTGTTTAAATTTTAATTTTTTTTGGTAAAACGTAGATAGTATAGCAAGGAGTAAATTATTAAAATTTGGAGAAAACAATCGTGAAGGTTTTTTCATTTAAACACTTTTTGTTACTTACATATTGTAGTCGTTTTTTGCAAATTTTTTTAATTTTAGAACAAACCAGCTGTTCGAGGAGATCCAAAGTAGATGTTTAGTTGTTGTTAAAATGCCTAGAGCACGTGTACGCGGAATTTATCGCCAGCTAAGTGAATTTGAAAGAGGTCGAATTATTGGTGTACGGGAGGCGGGGTTGTTATTTCGTGAAATCGCTAACCGTACGAACAGATAACCAACTGGTGTTATGAGATGTTGTCAAGCGTGGTTTGATAATGCCCAAAATCGAATTAGAGTAGGCACCGGACGTCGAAGGGGCACAAATGAAGTTCAAGATCAACGTCTAAGACTTATGGCTGTTAGAGACCGATTTAAGACAACTCGATGAGTGGTTAGGAGAACAAGGCCATCCTGTAACTGTCCGAATGGTTTACCGCTGGATAAGGTCTTTTGGACTGCAGCATTATCAACCCCAGGTTGAGAGTGTTACCTCTGACGTTTGAGCATCGCCGGCAGCGATAACAGTGGTCCAGAGAACGTCAACATTGGAATGTGGAATGGCATCAGGTCGTCTTTTCTGAAGAATCTCGATTCTCCTTGGGTGCACATGATGGCCGAAGAAGGGTTAGACGACATTGGGGAAAAAGACGTGAACCTCAGTCTAATATTGAGCGTCATGTACACCGGACAGTAGGCGTTATGGTATGGGGTGCTATTGCACATGCAGCAAGTAGGTCATCTTGGGTCTTTATTCGAGGTAACATGACAGCACTGCGTTACCTTCAAGAAATAGTGGAGTCATATGTTATCCCTTACCTTAACCGGCTCGAGAATCCAATATTTTCAAGAGAATGCTCGACCTCATGTTGCCAGAGTCAGTTTAAACTTTTTTGAATCGACTCATGTGAATCTTTTGCCATTACCGCCTAGATCCCCCGATCTTTCTACCCATGTTTGGGACATCATGGGTAGAAGGCTTGTAAATTTACCTCAGCCCCCACGGACTTTAGCGGCTCTGATACTTGAACTACAGGTAGCTTGGGATAGTATCCCTCAAGAAGAAATAGACCCTCTTATTGCATCAATGCCAAGACGTGTTGGGGAGTGTATATATAATCGCGGCGGACAAACACATTATTAACAAATTTATTAAAAAAAATGTAAATCCTTCGTTTATTTTTCTCCAAATTTAAATCATTTACTCCTTGCTATACTATCTGTTTCACAAAAAAAAAAAAAAATTAAACAGCTCCTTCTGGGTGTTGCAGTTTCTTTGTCAGTCGGTATATTATTTTTTACCGGCTACACACATTGTGCCGAGAACCATTGAATATTGAGTTTACGGCAACAGGAATGTGTACAAGGGATCATCCCCCTCTTAGGCCCGTGCCTGCTTGAATGTGAGGATTCCGGGAATAACGTACACAGATACGAATACGACCTACTGATCCATCTCCTCATTATTAACGAAGATGAGGTAGGCATACATCTACAATCCTCAGTGTTTTGGGTCAGAACATTTACCTAGGGCAACGTTAACCGTGCCACATGAAATATAATTCTAACAACAGTAAATGAACTTTGAATTACACCCTCCGCCGAACAAAGCCATCAGTGCGTAATTCAAGTATTCAGAAGAGACAAAGCTTTGAAACTAAACACGTTTTCGTTTATACCAACAGCGAATGCGGAATACTCGCCAGGCGCTAACTTGAGATTCTGACTTTGAATGGAATTCAGTATTCAGTTATCTAGAAAAGTGAGAGCCAAAGGAAGTGGTAGAAAACAAAGGAACTGGGAAAACAAGTTTCAAAGATATATGGATATGAGACATCGGTAAATCGGAAGTTCCAGAACGGAAGAAGTTCGAGTCGACTTTTAAGTAGTTCCGAACAAGGAAATATTATTCCAATATATTCCTGCCTTTGTTGACTTCTGCTAATGGATTCTGGTGAAATAATATAATTATTGAATTGGTATGTAAATAATGAAAATCCAATTTAACTAAATAAGAGAAAGGAGAGTTCCACAATTGTTCTTCATTGACTACAACGTGATTCGTTAAACTGCCAGGTTGGTATATTTACTTAATCATTAAAGGATACTGTGGGAGGTAAACTCATTATTGAAAGGTTCTTTTCTGGATTTCCTCTCCCAAACTCTCAAAAATATCTATAAAAAAAATTGGTTCAAGCACTGACGTGAAGTCAGGAGCTTTTACGAGTATGTTCTATTGTCCATTCTCCTGTATTAGACACTCTTAATCGAATTTACCATGGTGAATTATATTGTCTGTTCTCCTGTATTGGACACTCTTAATCGAATTTACCATGGTAAATTTGATTAAGAGAATCCAATACAGCAGAATGGACAAGAGAACATACGCGTAAAAGCTTCTGACTTCACGTCAGGGCTTGAACCAATTTTTTTGAACGCCTTATATTAATTACATCATCATTTTAGTATAGGGACTAATAACCATGTTTGAATTGGATCGGATCTGTATTTTTTGAGTTATTGTGTAGATAACAACCAAATTTCAGATTGATATAACTCCAAAACCATTTGGCCGATTATGCTATTTAACGAACCTAAATGTCGCATTCAGATGCGCAATCTTCCCTGAGAACTGCAAGTTGCTATTTCTTTCCGTTCTAAGGAATCATGAGATACATAATATTTTTTCGTTATTTTTTAAAAATTTTCTAGTGGTACGTTCCTCACAAAATTTTCGCCCGTCTTAGTGTCGATATTCTACAACTAGTTACCAAGTTTCAATTCGATCGAGTCTATATTTTTTGAGTTATCCAGGAAATAATATTCCAGATGGGTATAACTCCGAAACCGTTGGGACGATTATCGCCAACAGCGAACTTAACTCTCCCATTCAGATGTGTAACCTATCCTGAAAATTGGAAGTCCCTATTTCCTTCCGTTCGAGAGTTATCGAGGCAACGGTCACCCATCCAGCTCCTGAACTCACACAAGGCTGCTCGGATATCCAAGTTTCACCAAGTTTCAATTCGATCGGATCAGTATTAGTTGTAGACAAAATTATTGTTCGGAAACCATTAAGCTGATTATGCCCATTAACGAACTTGTACGTCGTATTGGGATGCGCCACCTACCCTGAAAATTTAAGGTCTCTTTCTCTTTCCGTTCTCAAAGACCTCAAATTCTTCATCAGGGAGTCGAACCCAATCGTTTGAGACCATTTTTGGCGAAAAATTCGAAAATTACAGACATTTGGGCAAAATGATAACGCGTTGTTCCCCAGAACATATGAGCAAAAAATAATTATTATTTTGTGTTTTGCTTCTGCGTAAGAAACGCAAGATATTTGTCAGAAGCAATCAATCGAACAATGTTGCCTAACAAACAACAACGAAGAAACAACTATATCGTAACATCTTGGTGTCTATAGCAGACTCCTTCGTCAGACACAACGAAAATCTTCATGATTATTTTGTAGATAGTTATTCAATTCTCGAATTTCAGAATAACTATCTACAAAATATTTCGTTGTTTTTAGTAAAAACACTCTTTATGAATATTTCCGGAACCAACTACTTGATCTATCTGAAATTTAGCATCAAATTGTAGAATCGTTACCGTTATATGCATGCAAAGTTTTGTATTGATCAGAGTGCCGTAAAGTGGCAAAAAAAATTCAATAATTTCTGAATTTTGTTTCTACAATTACTCTAGAACAAATTCAGCTAGGCAGTTGAAATTTTCGGAGTAGGTTTGTGAGAAAAATATCTTGGTTGAGTTCGTTATTGGGCAAAATCAGCTTAATGGTTTCGGAGTAACAACAACAACATTTTTTTTTACATAACAAATTTCAAATTCAGTTTTTTTATGATGCAGTTTCACCATAAAAATGCATTGATATAATTATCAACTCTAACGAGCTAATACTTTCGGAGATATGTTTTTTCAAAATTTCAATAATAAATCGTACTTTGTTCTATCTATGAATTATATGATCTGTGTTCATGTTCACACGCGTACATGTCATCTAGTTTTCGTATAAAAGAGATTCAAATTCATTTCAGCTATCGTAGAATTATGAGGATTATAATAACTCTTGTTACTGGTAACAGAGAGCTTATCAATTTGCCCAAATGTCTGTAATTTTCGAATTTTTGGCTGAAAATGGTCTCAAACGATTTGGTTCGACTCACTGATCAAGAATCCGTGGTCGAAATCGATTCTGTCCGGCCATCCGTCCGTTAACACGATAGCTATCGAACGGAATGAGCTAGACAGTTGGAATTTTCAGAGTAGATTTGGGAGATAAATATCTCGGCTACGTTCTTTATTGGGCAAAATCAGCCTGATGGTTTCGGAGTAACGAAAAAAAAACTTTTTTTTACATTACAAATTTCAAATTCAATTTTTGGTATGAGTTATTATTTTTTAGATGCAAATTTCATCATAAAAATACACTTATATAATTTTAAACTCTAACAAGATAATACTTTCGGAGATATGATTTTTCAAAATTTCAATAATACATCGTACTTCTATGTTATCACAGAATGCGAATTCTATCTGTCTGTGTTCACTGTTCATACATATAATCTTATCTACCTATGACAGATATGTCAAATATATTGATTTCTTTCGAACAAAGTATGATTGAATGCAAAATGAACAATTATATGATATTATAATTACCCCTACCCTATATGGCCCTTGGATAATCCATATGATGATGAAAATATATTCAGAATATCTTCAGTGAAAACAAAACCGAAATATTGGCTAAGAGGAATGAATATCTCCGATAAGTTCGTTATTTAGTTTTAATTTCAGTTCTAGTATAAGAATCCATTGATATCATTCCCAACTCTGAGAAACCAATAACCTCGGAGATGAATTGTCAAAGTTTGAACAAGAGCGCCAAAGCTCCTGTCCACAGGGATTTCCCACTTTTTTTCACAATTATCGTATTGTAGATTCAAGATACGGTTCACCTTACCGCCATATTAATAATTTAAATATACTCGCTATCTACAAGACTGGCGTCGATTCATATGCAGATGATCTGGTGCGATTTTGAGCTTTCAAAGTACATTAGCTACATAATCGTCAATGCCTGAAGCATGGCTACAATATATTAAAAGTTCCTTTTGCATTTCAGTCGCGTTCACGCTTAACATACCATTTCACAAAACTTTCATTCAAGGAATAATAATCAGAGTATTCAATTTTCTCAGCAGAATTAGCATCTGAAATAAGATCAACTGGAACACGTTCTGGCGCTCTGGATGATCCTGAACAAAATACATGCAGACAGTACGGGTATTTCAGAAGGTTGATAACAATCTGAGCGTAGCAAGACTCTATCGCACATTGTCGCAACTATCGAAATAAATTAGAGGTGAGTTGAATCTGTAATTACATTACGAATATTTCCCTCATACATAGAACTTCTCGAAACAAGAATAAAATTATCAAAAAATGACAGCGGCAATTGCACTGCAGCGAAAATTGCATCCGAAAACATCCCGTTGCCTTGACAACACAAACAATACAAACATAAAACTTAAAAGTGTGAAAAGATGTCGTGTTTCGGTGAATGCTCAATACAGTTGTTCGAGGAAAATATATTTAAAAACGAGCCAAAAAATACTAAATGTAACAGACAGTATATATGGCAACAGTTCATGGTGTTTGTGAGGCCAAAGTATATACAGGGTGAGTCTTTGACCACTGCATTATTTTTAACCAAAGATTCCTCTCATCAAATGAAACACTTTTTTCCTTTAACATTTTTCCAAATTCAGCTCAGGTAAAAAGATACAGGCTGTTGAAATTTTGAAAAAAAATCAGTTTTTATTTTGTAGCTTTGACATCCTTTTTTCGAATGAAATGAATGTTGGCGTAAAGTTTCCTATAACTATGATACATATTTTCCAAATATTAGTTATTTTCTACTTCTACTGGTTTTCTAGTTATGGACTCGTGGATTCATAAAACTAAACGAAATTAGCATAAAGAAAGCATATAAAGTTTTGGTTGAGTCATTTCAAGAATATTCCATCGTTTTAGAACATTATATTATTCTTCATCATTTTTCCTTAAACGCACCGTTTTTGAGTTATTCTTCATTGAATGTTTTAAAATGGAAAACTCCAGAAATTTCACTACTTTTATGGATCCGTCCCTGAGCGTTGGAATCCCGAATCAAGCTGTAAACCACGTTACCATACCTTATTCTCGTCCGCCAACAATGTCATAGATAATTTATATGCGGGAGTGTATTATCACATTGTGAAATCTTTAAACGCTTGTTACTTTTTACCTGAGCCCAATCTGGAAACATGGTAAATGAAAAAAGTGTTTCATTTGATGAGAGGAATCTTTGGTTAAAATTAATGCAGTGGTCAAAGACACCCTGTATTCTGGACAAATAGACGTCCATAAGCATTCTCTAGAAAATATTAGCAGAGCACCAAAGCTCCGGTCCACAGGGCTTTCCCACATTTTATTTATAATATATACTACTGCTCTAAAACGTCTATTTCCCGAGATATTCGGTAAGTAAATCAGTGGTATGTATTATAAAAAATTCACTATTTTTTAACGTAGATTCCAGCTAACCAATAAAGAAATGGATGGGAGTTTGGTTTTTCGCCTATATGTCAAAAATTATCTGACATAATTAGTTTTAAAAAAAAATTCAAAAAGAGGAGGAAATTTCCCAAAAAAATGGGTTCAAGCCCTGTGGACAGGAGCTTTCTGGCGCTCTAGTCAGACAAATTATATCTACGAAAGTATTGGTTTCTCAGAGTTGGGAATTAAATCAATGTATTCTTATGAAAGAACTGCATCATAAAGTAAATTAAATTCAAATAATAGTTTATTTATCAAGATTAAATGAGCAATCTGAGAATGAGAACTGCACCATGGAAGAAATCAAATTAAAATAGCTGAAATGAATTTGACTCTTTCTTATAGAACAGGATGAAATGTACGACGAGTATGAACACAGATCATATAATAAAGCTTAGATAGAATAATTATAGCATTCTGTGAAAACATAGAAGTACGTACGATTCATTATTGAAATTTAGAAAAATCAAATCTCCGAAAGTTTTAGCTTGTTGGAGTTGAAAATGATATCGATGGATTTTAATGGTGAAACTGCATCTTAAATAAAGTTCCGAGGAACTAGAGCGCCAAAAAGCACTTGTTGACTTGGCTATCTATAGACATCTAACGAAATACGTAAAGTTCGACCTAGAAACATCCAAAATACGCCTCTGCAAACGAAATAGCAACACCAAAACTAACTTTATCGCGATCGATCGTTCAAGCAGCTTAATCGGCGAGCATCTGTGTGACAATATTATTCTTATTAGCAACGGGGTTTGGAGTAAAGTGGAGCATGGAGCACGGTTGTTAATCGAGATGGCGTATACCTGAACGCCCTACTCTGGCCGAGTTTGGATACGACAGCAAGACTAGCACGGAGAAAGGGCCAATTTTCATCTATTCGGCATGTACCCACGCAGGCTGAGTCGCTAATCTGAGAATTAAGGCGGTACGTGATATTCCGAGTAATCGGATTCCGGTATAGTGCCCGCTCTGTAATCACAGAAAAATGTGGATCTATGCAGGTATTACCTAAACAACCTTTGGGAAAAGGGAGAGAATATAACAAAAATGATAGGAAAAATATTTTACGGGTGATCTGAGGTCGGGAAGGGGAAGGGGTTGAGGTTTAACGGTAAAAAAAGGTTTATCTCGGTTTCCGGCAAAACTAGAAGTCCTATGGAAAACAATTAAATGGAAAAGTTGTAGGTAATAAAAAGATCTAAAACTTTTGTATTCACACTTTTTTCACATAACCTCAAAATTTTTTTGAAAAATTCGAATAACCACGTTTTGGTTTTTAATTTTTATCTATTACATAAATATATTTTTTTTTATTCAAATTTGGTAAAAACTTACCTTTTTATGTTCCAAATACACTGTAATTTTTTGGATTTAAAATATTTTTTTTCCACCTTAATTTGACGTAATATCGAAAAAGCACCCTAATGTTCAATCAGAAATTCTCACGTCAAAATATCTGCCTTTTTAAAAAGGTATGTGGGCTTTTTGTTCGTTGAAATCTCTACTTTATGATGGTCTAAAAAAAATTTTCATTACTATGGTAAATTCTCTCAGAAAATGCTACGAAGTAACAGACAGTAAGGCCCAGACCCTCATAGCCCCTTCCCCACTTCTATATGAAATACCTTTTGATGGGCTAAAATTATCCCTAGGTCACTCAGGTATACAAGTTATCTTAAAATACCAATAAATAGGCATCTACACATATGATTTAGAGAAGATTCTACAACTTTCTCAGAATATTGTGGATGTCTTATTAAATATTTACTTTATTAACTTAGCATTTTCCGAGAAAATTTACCATAGTAATGAACATTTTTTTTAGACCATCAGAAAGTAGAGATTTCAACGAACAAAATGCCCACCTACTTTTTTAAAAAAGCAGATATTTTGACGTGAGAATTTTTGATTGAAAATTAGGTTGCTTTTTCGATACTAAGTAAAATTAAGGTGAAGTTAGAAAATTTTTAAATCCAAAAAATTACAGTGTATTTGGGGCATTTGGAGTTTGAATACAAAAGTTGTAGATCTTTTCATCACCTACAACTTTGCCATTTAACTGTTTACTATAGGACATGTAGTTTTGCCGGAAATCGAGATAAACCGTTTTTTACCCTTAAAAGCTCCCCCCTTCCCCTTTCCGAACTGAGATCGCCCGTTAATTATTTTTCCTATAATTTTTGTTATATTCTCTTCCTTTTCCAATGGGTTTCATTCTACTATAATTTTTATTCACTTTTTCCCATTTTTAAATGCTTCGACCCTGGTCTACAAGGAGATGTTTCGATTAATTTATTCGCAGGGAATTTAGGTATGGTTGATATCCAACACCCTATTAGGAATCGTTAATTACGACATGTATGGATGTTTTATTGAAAATTGGTTCAAGCACTGACTTGACTTGTCAGTTATTCTCCTGTATTGGACACTCTAAATAGAATTTACCATGGTGAATTCGTGCTTGAACCAATTTTTTTGTCGTAATATTTTTAAAATTTTCTAGTGAAGCGGTTCTCACAAAATTTCACTTTATGTTGATATTCTACAACTAGTTACCAATTCAATTCGATCGAGTGTGTATTTGTTGAGTGACCGAGGAAATAATGTTCCAGGTGGGCATAACGCCGAAACTGTTGGGCTGATTATGCCCAAAAACGAAATTAACTCTCCTATTCGGATGCGCAACCTACCTCGAAAATTGCAAGTCTCTATCTCCTTTCGTTCGAAAGTTATTGAGACAATGGTTACCCATACAGCTACTGAACTCACACAAGGCTGCTCGGATCTGCAACAATATAGATCCGATCGTGTTCAAACTTGGAACTTGGCAGTAGAGTTAGGTTCTGAAGGCTCTCGCCTTGGCAGTATACAGCTAATAACCATGTTTGAATTGGATCAGTTTTGTATTTTTCGAGTTATTGAGAAAATAACAATCATATTTCAGATGAGTATAACTCAAAAACCGTTTGGCCGATTATGCCTATAAATAAATACAAATGTCGCGTTCGGTTGCACAACCTAACCTGAAGATTTCAAGTCGCTATCTCTTTCCCTACTCAGGTTATCGTGACATAAATAAAAATTTCTAATAATTAATTTAAAATGTTCTAGTGATGCCATTCTCACAAAGTTCCACAGACGTACTTAGTTGTATATTCTACAACTACTCACCAAGTTTCAATTCGATCGGATCTGTATTGGTTGAAACAAAATTATTACTCGGAAACCATTGGGCCGATTATGCCCATTAACGAACTTGTGCCACCTACCCTGAAATTTTCAACTCGCTATCTCTTTCCGTTCTCAAGTTATCGTTGCAACGGCCGGCCGGCCGAGCATAATCAAATTGAATCAAGTCCAACACACAATCGTTTGAGACCATTTTCGGCAAAAAATTCGAAAATTATAGACATTTGGGCAAAATGACAACGCGATGTTTCCGAGAACATACGCGCAAATAGTGGGAAAGCTCTGTGGATAGGGCTTTGGCGCTCTTGTCAAACTACTATAGCGAGTAATTATTCAAACATTGACAAATCATCTCTCCGAAGGTATTGGTTTCTCATGGTGGGTTTCATAAAGCTTCGATTAGCTGTGTATTTAATTCGGTGGTTACATAAAATGAACTGGAAATTGACAAAGAATTACACTGACTTGGCAATTAAGAGCTGTCGAAGCTTTGAGCTACCCATCGTAAGAGTTGGAATCAATGGATTCTTATGATAGAACTACATCATACAAAAAATGAAATTCAAACCATAGGTCTATGACTCACCTCATATGTTGGATATACATATGTCAGCAATTTATAATTAGAGCATTCTATGAAAACCTAAAATAACGATTCTTTATTGAAATTTTGAAAAATTATATATCCGAAAGTATTAGTTTGTTAGTATTGTGGATTATACCGATGAATCATTATAAAATGCAGTTCATTTAAAAAAAAATAAAATTGAATTTTTTATTGTATATTGTAATGTTTCGTTACTCCGAAACCAACCAATAACGCCCTCAACTCATCCCGTTCGAGAGTTATCGTGTTAACTGACGAACGGCCAGATAGAATAGATTTTGACGGATTCCTGATCAGTAAGTCGAACCAAAACGTTGGAGACCATTTTCAGCCAAAAGTTAGAAAATTACAGACATTTGGGCAAATTGATAAGCTAGCACTCTGTTCCGAGGAACAAGAGCACCAAAAATTGATATAATATGTAGTATTTTTGTGTATATTTTAGTAGAATAATGGAGAAAAATTCTTGATTCAATTCCAGTTAAAATTTAAGGAAAGTTTTTCATTCCCTAAACTGGTAATTGTCCTCAGCCTACAGACATTTGGGTAAAATGCGTTCCTGCTAATAGGGTCTTCATAATGACTTCGTATAATTAATATACTTATGCATACATTTCACAAGTCAAATAGACCCCAGGGGATTTCATCGATTTGTCGAGAAGCAAGAGCAGACGAGTTTTTGGCTTCTTGGCCTTCATCGGTACTCTGTAGCTTCCCAACAAATTCAACTAAACTCAACCGTGTTAGGCCTCTCACAGCCGACTTGGTCGATTATACATAATCGCCCACGCCACCTATGAGACAAAACAAGGAATTCAGCCTTTCCCCACCAGTGAAAATTTGAAGCGCGAAATCACATGCCACCACATTCGCTCGATTTTAATCGAGAAACGAGTCCCGCAGAGCTCAGACAGTATCTTCCTATGGCCATGAACGCTGTTTAGCGTTTTCATAATATAATAATGAAAAATGGCGATACCGTTTTTAATAAATCAACAAGTTCAGAGCGTTCCTGCCAATAGGGTCTTCATAATGGCTTCTTCAACAGAGTTCAACTTCAGTTTAGTTGAATTTGTTGGGAAGCTACAGAGTACTGATGAAGGCCTAGAAGCCAGAAATGCGTCTGCTCTTGCTCCTCGGCAAATCAATGAAATCCCCTGGGGTTTATTTGACTTGTGAAATATATGCATAAGTATATTAATTATACGAACCCATTATGAAGACCATATTGGCAGGAAAGCTCTGGACTTGTTGATTTATTAACAACGGTATCGCCATTTTTAGTTACTATAAAATGATGCAGGCAGTTCTCGTTCTCTAGAACATCCGCCCAAAGGTGCCTGGACAGCGAAATATTCAGAAAAGTCAAAGAAACAGGAAATATTTATAAAGTAAGTATCGGTTAATTTAGATTCAGAATATACAAATGATGCGGTGAAAATTTCATAACCTAGGTAATCAAATTGACATTGTAACATAGTGAAGAAGATTAATTATATTCGACTCAATATAAATTGTTTATGTTCTCTGGTAAACTCAGGGTTGTGGATAGTCTGATAACAAATCATAATGGGAGTTACTTGATAAACAAAACCGAGTGTTACCCTCGGGGTATTAGGAGATGTATGTCAATATTGTATCAATTCTGAAGTATCTACTGAGGCATTTCTCTTATGTATCCTTTATTTTGTCGTTGTTCAAATTCTACTGTATTTCCGCTTCAGTTAACGTACTTTGTTTGTTAGAACCACATCAAACCGTCGCGTATGCATGAAATATTAATGAATATTTCCAGGCTTCTAGCTTTCCTAGAGTCCAGGTTTTGTGGTCCCTAATTTGGATTGATTGTTTTTGCGTTTGACTAATAACTAAGGATATAATAACAATATTTGATAGAAATACGAGGTCTGTTCTGTGAATTTTGAATTTCTTTGAAAAGTATGTATTTATTCATCAATATCCATTTTGTTTCCTTCAAAGTAATCCTCCTCAGATATAATTCACTTATGCCAGCGCTTCTTTCAATCCTCGAAGCACTTCTGAAATGAGCTTTTCGGGATGGCCATCAGCTCGTTCTTCGATTCTGACTTCATCTCATCAATTGAGGCAAAACGCTTCCCTACCATTGATCTCTTCAGATTTGGGAATAGGAAAAAGTCGCAGGGAGCCAAATCTGGTGAATACTGTGGTTGAGACATGATAAGGGTGTTTTATTTGGCCAAAAAATCACGAAAAAGCATTCACGTGTGAGCTGGTGCATTATCGTGAAGCAGAATCCATGATTAATGTTTCCACAATTCCGATCGTTTGAGCAGTATTGCTTAACTCAAACGCTTCGATTAAGAGTGTCCAATACAGGAGAACAGACAATAGAATTCACCATGGTTAATTCGACTAAGAGTGTCCAATACAGGAGAATGGATAATAGAACATACGCGCAAAAGCTCCTGACTTCACGTCAGTGCTTGAACCAATTTTTAAATGGCTAAAAGCCTGTATGCATGACATATGTCAAGTTGAAGCTATTGCTGGATTAAGGAGAAAATTATTATTATTATTATTATTGAAAACCAAAAATTTTCCCTGGAAAATCTGAGCTAAGTGTTTTCTTTGTGATCAAATGAATTTTTTTATTAAACGTTTTAAAATCAGTTGTATCAATCATCACTCTATTTCTCAGGCAGCATAAGTGAATCGTTTACCTCCCAGCTAGTCGGGTAGACATCTAAAGGGGGTCAGCGATACATTATAGTTAAGAATTTCACCAACTGGTTTCATTCTTCTCTTATTTGATGGAACATTCAATGTATCAATCAAGTAGCTTGTCATGCTGTCACTGTGTTTGACACAATGAAAATACATTCATACCCTTGGTAAGTAGAAACTCGAATATAATTCACCTTCATGCAATTATTCTTGACAAAGCAAGTGATTTACAACCAAGACATCAAAAATACGATGTTCTCAAATGAGACTCCCCAATGAAACTTCATTCAACAAAAAGTTTGCGTCACAACTTTTACTAAATTGAAAATTTCCCGCAATTACATGGAAATTCGTATATTTTCACCGACAAAAGAAATGAAACGGGTCGACAAATCTGATTCAATGAAAATACAGACCATTGTGGCAAAATGATAGCACGCTGTTCCTTGCGGAGCACGCGCGCAAAAACATTATGCTAAAGCGTTGCATGCGTACGCTTCTCACACTTTCAGTTCTTGGCCTCGTTTTCATTATGAAACTTTTCAATATACTGGTCTGGAAAATAGACTGCTCCACAAGAGTTAGGGATAATCGTTTCAACTAAAATAACTGACATTCTGAAACCTTTGTTTGCGTTGAAAACGTAATTTAATATAGTTTTAGGTTCAAAACTATAAATGCACGTAAGTTTTTTGGTCTGCAACATATACAGGGTACAGAATAGCGTCAAATTGAACGACTTTTATTTCTAGACATTTTTTTGTTTTTTTGTCTTTTTATGCCTTCAATACAAGGTATGGCCACCACGGGCATCAATGACCGCCTGACATCTTCGTTGCATACTGTCAACGAGGGTGTTGGGCATATCTTGAGGAATTTCATTCCATAAACGAGGCAGTAGTGCTTTGAGGTCATTCAATGTTTCTGGTGGAGGTTGGTGTTCATCTAGTCTTCTTTGTAGCATATCCCATGCATGTTCTATGCAGTTTAAGTTCAAGACTGTTTTGTTGTAGTTTATGGAGGCAATAGGAAAGAAGATCATAATGGAATCATCAAAAGAAATTACTGTTCGTTGACCACGGAGGTTAATATTACCTTTTACTTCTTCAAGTAGTGAGACATCTTCCTATATACAGTATTTTCATAATGTTGCTAGCAAAAAAAATACAGAAATATGGATCTATATTTGTGTATCAATCATTTTTTCTTGAGTTAAGGTTCATAATACAGAAAAAATGTGGTAGTGGTATGAACTATTAAATTTTAAATTATGAAAAGGGGATAGTATTTTAGTAATATATTTTGAACTATTGAAATAATTTGTTCGTAATCCACTACCTACTCAAATATCAGGAATAAATGGACAATCTGCTATTATTGTCTCCAGCCTTGCTCTAGACATTTCGATGATACTTTCCTTAGGTATTTCGAGTTGTGAAAACTATGCACCGAGTGTAAGTTGCAACAACCCATTCCACGAGGTTGAATCATTGCAGATTGCTCATTTAATCTTGATAAATAAATTTAATGACAATTTTTGAAGCATCAAGGCATTGAAGCATTGTAGATTGCTCTTTATTTATAAGATAATTTCTGAAGCATTTTTTTTAAACGACACTTTATTTGAATTCAATTCCTTCCATGATGGATTTCTATCATAGGAATCTATTGATATAATTTCCAACTCTGAGAAACCAATACTTTCGGAGATATAATTTGTCTGTTTGAACAAGAGCGCCAAAAAGCTCCTGTCCACAGGGCTCGAACCAGTTTTTCAACAATTATACGAATAGATCGACAATAAAAATACTTCCTATCCTACTTTTCCGCACTTCGCAAGAACGATCCAGAAATAGAGCGGAAGTAAATGTTTGATGCAAGCTTTTTACCCGCATATCCAATTCATCTATACCTTTTCTCCAATTCCATCGACATTTACATGGGAAGTGATGGAACCAATACTCCCCAGGGTATATCTTATTCTAAACAAAGGTAGCAAAAAGAACAACAATGAATAATACATATCTAATCTGAAGATTAAATAGAACGGAAAAAATCTCATCCGACCTTAACTGCGAGGATACAGTGTATACAGCCAGAAGCGCAATGAGTTATTTTTTCTCTCAGTAAGCTTTTGTGGTCCTGAGCCCCTTCATTATTCAGCTGAACAAATCATTGAATTCGTTTCATGTTTTTCTCGTTCAGTTTTCCTCTTTCTAGAATTAAATTAGCGGGGATTTTCACATTGCACTTTGAAGATTAGGTAGTAAGTCCATTTGTGTCAGTGAGATTGAAAATGTTATGTTTAACATATCAGAGATTAAGCATGCTTATGGATGAAGGGCAACATTATTTTGAAATTTCATTATTTCATGTGAATGTATGAATTTTCCGTGATCTTATGTTATATGAATAATTAGAGGATATTTAAGGGTGACTGTTTCGTCAATGTATCGTCCATATAAAAAAAGTTGAACACTACGCGATAAAAATGATGTAAGTCATATTTATTACTTTCGTCAGAAAATGAATTCAATACATTGAAGACTAGTGCAGCCGAAATAATAAAATTTAGCAAGTGATCCGAATTTATTATGAGTTATATGTATAGATAATAACTACTTAACATAAAAATTGGTTCAAGCCCTGTGAACAGGAGCTTTGGTGCTCGTGTTCAAACCTTGACAAATCATATCTCCGAATGAATTAGTTTATCAGAGTTGGGAATGATATCAATGGATTCTTATGATAGAACTGTATAATAAGGGAAATTAAATTCAAATAATAGTTTATTTATCAAGATTAAATCAGCAATCTTCAATGCTTTAATGCTTCAAAAATTATCATTTGAAAAAAATTAACAATCTGCAATCTTCAATGCTTTAATGCTTCAAGAATTGTAATTAAAAAAAACAACAGTCCCATAAATTATTAATCCGAAACCACCAGAACGTTTCTACTCAATAACGAACGTATCGCAGATATTCATTCCTTAAATCTATTCTGACAATTGAAACTTACTTAATATTCCAGTTTTGTTTTTACTGGAGATATTCTGAACTCAATTATATTTATTTTTTCATTAAGTTACAAAGTATATATTTTCATCATCATATAGATTATCCAAGCAAGAGCTATCCATGATATGATGATTGTATCATGGTTCATTTTGCATTCAGTCATACTTTGTTTTCTAGAACAGGAGGTATTTTATATCAAGAATTTTGAATAGAACTAGAA
Organism: Halyzia sedecimguttata; assembly: GCA_937662695.2. NCBI lineage: Eukaryota > Metazoa > Arthropoda > Insecta > Coleoptera > Coccinellidae > Halyzia > Halyzia sedecimguttata. The sequence goes on along the minus strand of OW569413.2, from coordinate 96,354,864 downwards.
ATAAATATGACAATATACTCAGTTTGAAATCTCTTATCTGTAGACAGAAACAATACCTTCTATTTCTCTATGAGATGACAATCACAGAACACTAATATATGACAATGATGACAAACAGAATATATCTTACCTAGGGTATATTCTGTGTGATATGTATGAACACGCAACAAATTCATATTTACGATGACAGAATTCTGTGAAATCACTGAATTACGATTTGAGGTTGAAATTTTGAACAATCATATCGCCGGAAGTATTAGCTTGTTAGAATTGAAAATGAGATCAATGGAATTGCATCTTAAAAAAAATTGAACTTGAAATTTATACTGTAAAAAAAATATCTGTTTTTCGTTGCTCCGAAACCCAACAACCCAATAACGAAGTGAAAATTTCAACTATCTAGCTCATTCTATTCGAGAGTTATCGTTGTTACGGCTGGCCGGACAGAATCGATTTTGACCAGGGATTCTTGATCAGTGAGTCGAACCAAATCGCTTAAGACCATTTTCGGCCAAAAATTCGAAAATTACAGACATTTGGGCAAATTGATAAGCACTCTGTTCCGAGGAACAAAGATCCAAAAAATACAGGGGAATATTGCGTTTTAGCGGTCACCAGAATTCAAGCGGTATTTTTCACAACACTGCACAAATTCCAATTTCACATGTTCAAATAAAGTTGATTGGAAAAAGCTTGATGATTCAGCTACCCTCAAGCCGGGTCGGAAAGGAGCAAAAGATGTAGGTGTCGAAGTTGTCACATGAATAATTCTGTTTGCTACGCGTACACGCAAACAGAATATTGCTGGACAGCAGTGCTTCCTTCTCCTGAGTTTTAATCTCCCCAATGTGCCCGAACATCGAAGATTTATATTTATTGGTGCCAAAGGTTTCGAACACTCAACGTCCGCCATACGCATCGAACGAAAGACCAAACCTAATTTTATTTACTGGTTGATTTTCTGTTCAGAACGAATGGAAGAAGAACTGATACACCATGAATATTTTTGTGCTTTTTGTAAATCCAATATTTTGTAAAACAGTGGGGAAAAACAGTACATTGGCTAATATATCGGTATATATTATGTCATATTGATATTAGTTGCTGTACCTTGCCCAAACCTTTGTGATAAGTCACTATGTGGATAAGTTTTGGCGTTTTTTCATCAAGCATGAGAAGCCGGTAAATTTTTGGAACTTTGTCAAATATTCCCAAAATCTTTAGCAAAAATTGTTTCAAACCCTGTTGACAGGAGCTTTGGCGCTCTTGTTCAAACTTTGACACACTCCGAAAGTATTGGTTTCTCAGAGTTGGGAATGATATCAATATATTCTTATGATAGAACTGCATCATAAGGGAAATTCACTTCAAATAATAGTTTATTTATCAAGATTAAATGAGCAATCTGAGAGTGAGAACTGCACCATGGAAGAAATCAAATTAAAATAGCTGAAATGAATTTGACTCTCTCTTATAGAACAGGATGACATGTACGAGTATGAACACAGATCATATAATAAATCATAGATAGAATAATTATAGCATTCTGTGAAAATTAGAAGTACGATTCATTATCGAAATTTCGAAAAATCATATCTCAGAAAGTATTAGCCTATTAGGGTTGAAAATGATATCAATGGATTTTTATGATGAAACTGCATCTTAAAACTAGAGCAAGGCTGGAGACAATCATAGCAAATTATCCATTTATTCCTGATATTTGTGTTAATACTATCCTCTTTTCATAATTTGAAATTCAACAGTTCATACCACTAACACATTCTTTTCTGTATTATGAACCTTAACTCAAGAAAAATATTTGATACACTTTTCGGTATTTTTTGCTAGCAACATTATGAAAATACTGTATTTAGGAACATGTCTCACTACTTAAGAAATTAAAAGGTAATATTAACCTCAGTGGTCAACGAACAGTAATTTCTTTTGATTATTAAATTGTGTTCTTCTTTCCTATTGTCTTCATAAACTGCATCATTAAAATGATCCAATTCTGAATCTTCTGAAACATCATCCCCAATATTTATACATAAATTACTCAATATGTGATCAGTCAATATTATTTTCGGTTTTTAAACAGTCTTGTATATATTCACAATTTCAAGAATCGTTTACCAAGAAAAAATATTTTAGATCTACAAATTGACAATCTATAGAAAATATGACATTTATGAACAGTGAACACAGACAGATTCTGTGTTCACATTCTGTGAATACATAGAACTTACGATGTATTATTGAAATTTTGAAACATCATATATCCGAAAGTATTAGCTTGTTAGAGTTGACAATGATAACAATGGATTCTTATGATAAAAGTGCATCTTAAAAAAATTTGAATTCAAAAGTTGTAATGTAAAAAATTTTTTTTTTCGTTACTCCGAAACTACTAGACCGATTTTTCCCAATAACGAACTTAACCGAGATATTTATCCCTCAAACCTACTCTGAAATTTTCAACTGTCTGGCTCATTCCGTTCGAGAGTTATCGTGTTAACGGCCGGACGGCCGGCCAGAATCGATTTCGACCACGGATTCTTGATCAGTGAGTCAAACAAAATCGTACAAGACCATTTTCAGCCAAAAAGTCGAAAATTACAGACATTTGGGCTAATTGATAAGCACTCTGTTCCCAGGAACAAGAGTGTCAAAAAGAAATATATTGTGTGGAGTCCCTCCTTGCGGAAGAAGTGAAACTTCGTAATGTGGAAATGAAAATAGGAAGGGGTAGAAAACTACTTGCATACGTTCAAGTTCCACGCATTCACTATCACTCTGTCTCTTTCTATCCCCCTCCCCAGGAGCGTTGAACCTTTAACGCAACAGTGCTTTCATAACCCCTCCATGATAGCGTTAAACGTTCAACGCAACCATTACAATATAATGCAAATCGGTCGTAACAATTCCAAATATTTCTTGACGTATCACAATCCTGTGTGAAGCTGCTATGGAGCAACTGTATTTAATAGAACTCAGGACTACAATCTTCCAATTAATCAGTAGATTGATCGAGGTTGTGGACAGTGAACATATTCCTTTGCGTCTTTTCTTGGGCATCCGGCTCTGACAACCGTGAACTACCGATAGGAAAGTTTGAACACTCTGGCATTAGAGACAAGCAATGGAACCTCATGAAGAAATCTGTATTTCAAACGAGACTGGTTATGCTGGGTGTAATAGAGGGCAGTATGGCGGACCCAATTACTCCTCCTCGTTTATACAAACAACTTACAAGATGAGCATTCAATGAGGTGAACTGTGCTACTTGCCAATAACTAAGAAAATACGCACGGTGTAATATTTATTGATTTTAACCATCAGCGTCATTCAAGGGTAGACACAAATCCAGGGTTTCATGGTTATTACCAATCTGTGTGACTGATCCAATGATCGCGAACTTGCAGGACAAGAAACCCACCAGCGGCACCTATGGAAATCCTTACGAACTCCCTCTGCGATGAGGAAATCTTGAGCGATGTTCAGCGATGTTCATTCTTTTGCCGTAAGAGGGTCAGGGATGGCAATGCCTTCTACCTATATACGACCTTCACGGACTGAAAATGCCCGGTCTAGTGTGGTTAGATAAACCACCAAGCAGTGAACATTTTAGATAAAGCACCAACAAGTGAACATTCATCGCTCAGTGTTCCCCTGGTTCACTGGTTGGTGGTTTATCTAACCACAAAAAAATCAGATAATCATCAAAGAATTTACAAAATTTTTCCTTTCTGCTTTTCTCTTCCAAACTCTTAAAAATATCTATAAAATAAAAAATTCATTATTGTGAAAATTGCTTCGGCTTTGAAAATCCAAAAATACTTGACGGATTTTGTCCATTAACGAACCTAGCAGACGCATTTGGACTTCAAACCTACCCTGAACATGTCAACTCTCTAACTCATCGCGTTTGAGAGTAATCGCGCTGATAGCCCGACATAATTGATAGGTACTCAGGTTCAGCTGAACGAGCGCGCCAAAAAGATGCTCCATATTTCCGAAACCTTTACTTAACCTGTCGAATCTTGATTGTTTTATCAGGATGTTAATGTTCGAAGGATGAAATATTGAGCCCTGATTCTTTTATCAGGATAATGTTAATTCGAAGGACCAGAATTATACAACCTGATTGTTTTATAAGGGGGATGAGTAGAGGGGTGCACTTAACTTTAAGCACCCAGCAGTAATCTCGTTCATTACGGCGTGAGTTGTTACTCGCAATAAGATAACAATCACGAGGATAGGAAGTGGTGAAAAATTCAACATACAACAAAATGTATTTTCTTGTTACCGGCAATGTGATAACAAGCACGAAGTAATTGTACAATGCAATATTAATACAATTTAAAATCTTCCTTCTATATTAAAATGTACAGCAAGGAAGAAGTGACTACTTAGTTGCTACGATAACAAGGCAATGGTATTATTTCGCGACAAATCAAGAATAGTGATAAATTCTTACAGTGCAATTGTATATAAAAGACCAGATAGAAGGAAGATAGGAGGTTCCTCCATCTGGGTAGACAACGGGGGTAATATTAACATTGATTGGGGTTTCGATCTCAAAACCGCCACTGATATATTACAACAATACTCTCATTTGTCGTTTACGAAAAAGAGTAGTAATGAATATTTCCGATGCCAGCACCAATGAGTGAACTTTTAGGGTGTTTAATCTTAGGAATTCGAAATCTTGACTATCTGGACTAACTTCCCTTTTTTCTGCATATAATCTATCAGCGAAAGCTGATAAATAACTTTCACAGACTAGGGGTTTCCATAGCGTCTAGACAAAAATAATACCAGCACTGGTCAATGTGTTAAAAAACTGATAAGTTTCTTACCACTTAGTTTTTGAATGCATTTTAGCATCCTTTTACAGGAAATAGGCAATAAATCGCGCAACAAAAGACGCAGCTTGACAAGAAATACTACTGTCAGTTATCTTTTCGTAAAATTATTATTTTCAAGGGTAAGACCACACATGGTAAACTGAAACCCAGTTAACTCAATAGACGAATATTCACGTTTTAAAAGAAACTGCACTCTAGGATGGTTAGACCCACATGGCATGAAAATCCCCGGTGGTCTTTCATTGAGAATAAACCAAATATAAGTTTCTTGAAATGCAACGTTCTGATACGTTACATCACCTATCCATGGTATAGTCTAGCCAACAAGTGCCCTTTGGGTCAACATTTCTGCGTATTGTCCGAAAATTATGATTGAGGTGTCATTCGATTTCGAATGGCATGCAGATGGTATTTCAGAAAATACTAAGGCTGCTCGCAAAAATTGCAATAGTTATAAACAATTAAGTAAAAAAAAAAGAAGGAGGTTTAGGTTTTCAACAATATCTCAAAACCTATTTGAGATAATTGAAGTTTGAAAAAATATTCGAATAGGGGACGAAATTTCCTAAAAAAATGTTTCAACTGCCGGAACTGTAGGACCAACATTTATAATTTTCCCAGAGGGTTGAAAATACGCCCGAAAACGGGTAGTCCGGCTTGCGCAAGCCTCGCCCCCTTCGTACCTTTGATGAATAAATATTATTTAAACTTATTAAATATGAAAATAAAAATTGAAAAAATTCAGGCGATAGCAGAATAGATCAATGAACAATAATCCGTACTCCAAAAATGATTATCATGATTTTTCAATTAGTTATCCATTAGTTAATTAACAATTTTTTGCAGCACGAACATTAACATTGCAAGTACGCTAATTGTTAAACTATTAATCTCAAATTTTTTTCCTTTCGTGCAGATAATTTTAAAAATTGTTGATTTTCGTTTTGTTATGAACAATTTACTGAAGTGAAAAATCATAAAGCTTCAATTTATAATATTACTATTGATCCATTTTCTTATGATCAGGAACTACACAAAAATGATTTCCAATAATTATTATCTCCAATTGTTTAAAGAATTATTATAAACCAATGCGTTGTTTTTGAGATTATTTAAAATTTTCTTTAGAAACATAATTGAAGCTATATAAATTTTCACTTAAGTAAATTGTCAATAACAAATCGAAAATTGACAATTTTTTTAATTTTCCAACGGAAATCTATTCCAAGACCTCTGAAAAATAGCTCCACCAAATGAAAAGATGCTCATTAGTAGTTTAACAATTATCGCACTTGCAATGTTAATGTTCGTGCTACAAAAAATTGTTAATTAACTAATGGATAACTAATTGAAAAGTCGTGATAAAAATTTTTGGACCACGGATTATTGTTCATTGATTTATCTTGCAGACCCCTGAATTTTTTCAATTTTTCATTTTCATATTTAGTAAGTTTAAATAATATTTATTCATGAAAGGTCTGAAGGGGGCGAAGCTTACGCAAGCCGGAGTACCCGTTTTCGGGAGTATTTTCAACCCCCTGGGAAAATTATAAATTATGGTCCTAGTTCTGGGAGTTGGGACTTTTTTTCACAAAATTTCCTTCTTTTCTTGAATATTTTTTACATTTTTGAATTATCTCAGATAGTTTTTGAGATATTGGCGAAAAACCAAAGACCCTTTTTTTTCACTTAATTGTTTATAACTATTGCTATTTTTGCGAGCGGCCTTAGCATTTTCTCGAAAACTATCTACATGCCATTCCGAATCGATTGACACCTGAACTATAATTTTCAGAAATACGCAAAAATTTTGACCTAAAAAGCACTTGTTGACTAGACTTTATCACCTATCCATGGTAATAATGAACATCCTGCTCATTTCAGTTACTACATTTCGAATATTTACCTTCACTGTTTTTTCAACATCCCGTACGGTTAAGGTTAAACTGACCAAATTCATACTGTTATCAAGTCCCGAAATGGCAGCTATTATCGCATTCGTGTGTAGTAAAATCTGATAAAGGCACCACGTGTGTAAAGCTCCTCATGTGCAGATAGCCCACTCAAGCTAACGAATAAAATATATTAGCGCATAAAACTGGAATTACCTTGGCTTACGAGCCATACGTGAGTTGGGGAATTATACGATTATTATTGTTAGGAGGAAGCTCAACAGTACACATCCCTGGCACACTTGTCATATCACAGCTTTCCACCCCTCAACTTCACAAACAACGAGTTTATTCCACAACTTTTATTTAGATTCAGGAGTTTTAAATTGGCTCGTACTTTCCAACTTGGAATGGGGCATCGTAACATTTCCCTCCACTTTATCATGGCTGAAAATAAGAGGAGAATTAGAGGAGGTAGCCACTGGATTACATCTTCTATGTAATCCATTTTAGTGAATTTTGAGAAAGCTTCGTCTGATTATTTGATATAAGAATGAATATGGTAGAAAGGTCATCTTTTCGTTTGATCGCAATTGCGAAATGATCTGTAACTAACCAGAAAAATTGGTTCAAGCACTGACGTGAAATCAGGAGCTTTTGCGCGTATGTTCTATTGTCCATTCTCCTGTATTGGACACCCTTAATCGAATTTACCATGGTAAATTATGTTGTCCATTCTCCTGTATTGGACACTCTTAATTCGAATTTACCATGGTAAATTCGAATTTACCATGGTAAATTCGAATTAAGTGTTCAATACAGGAGAATGGACAACATAATTTACTATATACTATACGTTAGTATAGAGTTCATCCGCTTTACTCAATTATTCTATTTATGAATTATTATATGATCTGTGTTCATTCATGTCATCTTATTTTGCTTTAAGTGACATTTCAAATTTTTTTTCTGGTTCGTTACTCTTGATATAAAATATCCTTTCTGTTATAGAGAACAAAGTATGATTGAATGCAAAATGACCAATGAAATAACCTCAGCTATCGTAGAATTAAGGGGATGATAATATGATATTATACTTTTAAGATGATAAATTCACTCCTACAATAAAATGTCTATTTGAGCATCGCATTTATATCACTTTGACATCGATAAAAAAGCTGCATCGTTTTTTACAGCGATTGAACACTCTCCAGCTCGAAATCAAGCTCGTTTCCTAGCAACATAACAATATGGCTACCATAAAATTGTATGCTGTCAAGCGCTGTTTGTCAATTGTTTGTGAATTTATCTAGCTAAAAATCACTCGAGCATTTTTTTAAGATCGGATAAACTTCTATTTTGTAAACTCAAACTAGATTGCTTTCAAGCAATTTAAACTCGAACAAACGAAACTTATAAAAACTCTCCAGCTTCGCTGTCGAGTTTTTATCAGTTCGTTTGTTCTCGTTAAATTTCTAAGCAATCTAGTTTTCATAAAAAATAAAAGTTTATCCGATAAAAAAAAAGCTCTTGTGCTTTTACGTATGATAATATAATACCCGTGGATAATCCATATGATGATGGAAATATATACTTTGGTAGGTACATTGGGTTCTGAATATTTCCAGTATGAACAAAACTGGAATATTGGCTTAGTTTCAATTGATGTAATATACTTTTCATAGTGGATTTGGGGAATGAATATATCGGATGAGTTCGTTATTGGGTAAAATTGGTAAGTTGGTTTTGTATAATGATTTTTGGCACTCTTGTTGAATTTAAATTCTTACATGATTTTTGAATTTAATTTATTTTATGATGAAGTCCTATTATAAGAAACCATTGATATAATTCGTAACTCTGAAAACCAATACTATCGGAGATATGATTTATCAAAGTTTGAACAAGAGCGCCAAATCTTTCTTATTGAAACCCACGTACAGCAAAACGTAATCTGTTAACATTTCAGGGAGGCTAATACACATGTTTTCGATGTTCGATTCCTATTATTCGCGATAATAATGAACCAAAAATATTTTATCAATGCAAAGGATGATGAATATAATCGGTTCATAAAATGTGAAGCCCGAATGGGTTCAGTCCAATGGGAAATCCCTCAGAAAGGAATATCGAGAAGAATCTATTCCTATAACCGATTTCTGAATTATTATGTCCATTCATTCACCCGAATACTGCTACGTGACATAGCCCTGATTTCCATCGTTCTCCGAAATCCTTTTTTATCCCCGGAAGAAATAAAACAAGAAGGTCCGACCCTCATCCAAATCAACGTTTCTTAATGTCGATTCGAATTCGGTACGGGGGATTGAGCGACCTATATAGATTTATTCGAAGTACAGTGGCGTTGGTTTTATCCACTGTGGCTAGGTTTCGGGGATTTGAATATTCTGCATATTAACATCTAGACCGCTCCTCATGGAACAGCTTTATAGTCTAAGATCCGAACCTATATCGACCTTCACCGAGCTGGTAATAGAATGAAACATATTTTATAATAAATTTAGTATATCAGAAAATATACTAAAAATGGGTTGGCTGAAAAAATCCTGGACAGTCTAGTTTTAATCATTAAAAAAATTATTTCTAATTAAATTTTGCAACATCAAGATAATAACAAAATTTTTATACTGACTTAAAATATAAAACGTACAGAATGTGCAGCCATTGTGTTGCCTATTATTCACCTGGTCGAACTACTGGGTTGCCAGGTACAAACAGGTATGTCGATGGCAGTTACTTTCACTTGAACGGATAATAGAAAAAAATGTATATCATCATAAGCGCTGTTTTATTGCGAACGCGTCGATATAGGGTTGTCTGCAAAAATTTTGGTCCTTATAGGGATTTGCGAATTTTAAATATTTAAATTTCAACGCGAGTGGAAATGTGTGACAGAGAGATCCGAGGTAAGTGTAGCGTGTAATAATAAATGACCCAACTATAATGAATCAGATGAATTCAAGAGTCACAATTACACGTCTGATGAATCAGATATTGAATAGAAAATAATTATTACAATATATTTTTCATTAATATGATAACTGTATTTATGCTGTTTTGTAATCAAATTTCAAACGCAATACAAGATCTTTAGTCTATTCTTACGTAATTTTTGAATTTTCGCCTATCCACTTTGTTACTCCATAATTTCGAGAATTCCCAGAAAGAGTATAAAAAAAATTTTCAAAGTAAGTAATTAATATTTTTATTATTTATGTTATCATATTTTGAGGTACAAAAACTTTTATATTCTAGGTATCTTATTGTAATTCTTAGTGTAAGTCAAAAATATATGCATATTGATTTAATTGATGTTGTATTGTTTCATAATTTTGTATAATATTAGATCATTATGAATTTAATTACTTTTTTTGTCCAACTCAAATGTCAGTCAAGGTACCATCAGGTGCGACTGCAATGTTGGGTCCTTTATTATTACACTGTATACTTACCTCGGATCTCTCTGTCACACATTTCCACTCGCGTTGAAATTTAAATATTTAAAATTCACAAACCCCTATAAGGACCAACATATTTGCAGACAACCCTATATCGACGTGTTTGCAATAAAACGGCGCATATGATGATATAAATTTTTTTCTATTATCCGATCAAGTGAAAGTAACTGCCATCGACATACCTGTTTGTACCTGGCAACCCAGTAGTTCGTCCAGGTAAATAATAGGCAACTCAACGGCTGCACATTCTATACGTTTTATACTTTAAGTCAGTATAAAAATTTTCTTATTATCTTGATGTTGCAAAATTCAATCAAAAATAATTAAAAATAGTCTGTCCAGGATTTTTTCAGCCAACCCATTTTTAGTATATTTTCTGATATAATAAATTTATTATAAAATATGTTTCATTCTATTATCAGCTCGGTGAAGGTCGATTTAGGTTCGGATCTTCTACTATTAGGAATACTGTCTAGGTGTGGTGTGCTTGTTTCGAAATACAGCGTGCCCAAAAATTAACGTAACTATTCAATAATTCTTCTACGAAGAATTATTGAGAAAATCCTCGCACCCGTCGATTTTTCAATTCAAAAGCAATTTATCCTGTAATTTTTTTTAATTTGATATTTCTCACCCCCAAAGCCACGCACCCCACTACTTTATTTTTTCAAATGGGAATATATGGATTGTGATACATCAAATTGAAGGTAATTTGATAACCTAGTCAACGGTTTGAATGGAAGGAAAATTGATTGTGCCGTTTTTTTTATTAAAATATTAGAAAATAATCAATTGAAAATGGTTACTCGCTTTTTGAAATCGACAAGTTTCCTATTCAAGGATGAAAAATAATTTTAATGTATTGAATATTCGAATTGAGCACCGTTCACTGCTTGACAGTGTGCAAGCCGTTCTTTGAAACTACTCAATGAATTATTCAACGCAGCAACACGTATTCTTCTGACTTCTCTCTGAATTTTAAGTCGCAGGTCTTCCAAATTATCTGGCCGATTTTGGTAAACAGTACTCTTCAAATGGCCCTACAGAAAATAGTCGAGAGGGTTCAAGTCTGGAGATCGGGGTGGCCATTCAACTGATCCTTTCCTACCAATCATTTGTCGTTTATGAAATAGAGTGGGAATGCATCCAATGGGTGAACTCTTAGGGTGTTTGATCTCTGAAATCTCGAATATCTCTCACTATCGGGACTAAACTTTATTTGGTTTCTGCATATAATCTATCAACAACAGCTGATAGATAACCTTCACAGATTAGGGCCATAGCGTCTAGACGAAATGAATACCAGCACTGGGCATGTGTTAAAAACTTGATAAGTTTTCTTACCGCTTCAGTAAAATAATGCATTTTAGCATTTTTTTACAGGAAATAGGCAATAAATCGCCCAACAAAGGTCTCTTTGTTGTCTTTTCCTAATAGTATTATTTTCAAGGGTAAGACCACACAAGGTGAACTAAAACCCAGTTAACCCAATAGACAAATATTCACGTTTTACAAGCGAGCTCCTCACTTGAGAAAAACAAATCTGCGTTTCCCAAAATGTGACGTCATGAGACGTAACAGAATTAATATTTCCGTCGATACCCACATCGGCCGTATCACCGTCACCCAATAGTCGAGCCCATCACCAAATAAAATATGATCGACTGATTCCATCATACGAGAGGAATTCAAAACCAAATCGAAAGCGATGACAGGACGGAATTCAAGCACCCAATTCCCATCCACGTCGGCACCTTTTGAACGGAAATCGGTAAGTACTAAAAGATTGTTCGTCCCCAGATTTCGCGTGCCTCACATACACGACGTGATACGCAATTAGGTGGGCCAGCAGCACATTCCGGATTCAACAGATGCTGTGAATTATTCGATGGGGGGGCCCATGCCTGGAACTCCTCGGCGCGAACCGGCGAAATACGTTATTTCGCTGGAGGAGTGCATGGCGCTTTCGTACTTGTAAATAATTTAAATCACTACGCCCGTGCTATTTTCGTCGGAAAATTCAAGATGTACGTATAGCTTGATGGGCTGGCCTATCTAATTATGGAGATTCCAGAAAGGGTAGACGGAGATTTCAGTTGCAGCCCCATGGGCTGTTACGGGAATGCTGATTGAATTCGGGGGGGAAATATTCATTGGCTAGGATAGAATTTGAAATACTGCTCAGATTATTTCTGATAGGAACGTTGAAGAGGGAGTATTTTTGCACGTATGTTCTGGGGAACATCGCGTTATCATCTTGCCCAAATGTCTGTAAGTTTCGAATTTTTGACGAAAATGGTTTCAAACTATTTGGTTAGACTCCCCGATGAAGAATTTGAGGTCCAATTTGATTCTGTCCGGCCGGCCGTTGCCACGATAACTTTAAAACGGAAAGAGATAGCGACTTGAAATTTTCAGGGTAGGTGGCGCATCCGAATACGACGGACAAGTTTGTTAACGGGCATAACCGGGCCAAGGTTTCCGAGTAATAATTTTGTTTTCAACCATTACTGATCTGATCGAATTGAAACTTGGTGAGTAGTTGTAGAATACAAACCTAAGCACGTTCGTGGAATTTTGTGAGAATCGTATCGTTAGAAAATTAAAAAAAAATATTAAAAAAAAATGTTTTAATACGCGATAACCTGATAACGGAAATAGAAAGCGATTTGAAATTTTCAGGTTAGGTGGTACATCTGTATGCGACATTTGAGTTTGTTTATAAGCATAATCGGCCAAACGGTTTTTGGAGTTAAACCCAGTTGTAATTTGGTTGTTATTTCCTCAATAACTCGAAAAATACAATACCGATCCAATTCAAACTTGGGTTTTGGTTGTAGAATGCCAACGCGAAATTTCGTGGGGATCATATCACTAGAAAATTTAAAAAAAATCATTGAACAAATTCGTCTGACAACGCTGAAATTTTGCGAGAGCCTTCAAAATCTAACTCTACTGACAAGTTCCAAGTCTGAACACGAGCGGATCCTTGTGTGAGTTCGGTAGCTGGATGAGTGACAGTTCATTAGATAACTTTCGAACGAAGGAGATATCGACTTGCAATTTCCAGGGTAGGCTGGGCATCCGAATGGGAGAGATAAGTTCGTTTTTGGGCATAATCGGTCTAACGGTTTCGAAGTTATACCCACCTAGAATATTATTTCCTCGATAACTCAAGAAATATAAACTCGATCGAATTGAAGCTTGGTAATTAGTGGTGGAATATTGACATAAAACCGTGTGTGAAATAGTGTGACAACCGTACGCCTAGAAAATTTAAAAAAGTATTAAGGAAAAAAAATTGGTTCAAGCACTGACGTGAAGTGAGGAGCTTTTGCGCGTATGTTCTACTCCTAATCGAAATTACCATGGTAAATTAGACTAAAAGTGTCCAATACAGGAGAATGGACAATAGAACATAATGCGTAAAAGCTCCTGACTTCACGTCAGTGCTTGAACCATTTTTTGGGCGTATGTTCTGGGGAACATCGCGTTAACATTTTGCCCAAATGTCTGTAATTTTCGAATTTTTCACCGAAAATGGTCTAAAACGATTGGGTTCGACTGCCTGATGAAGAGTTCGAGGTCAAATTTGATTCTGCCGGCCGTCCGGCCGTTGCCACGATATCTTGAGAACTGAAAGAGCTAGCGACTTGAAATTTTCAGGGTAGGTGGCGCATCCCGATACGACGGACAAATTCGTTAATGGACATAATCGGCCCAATGGTTTCTGAGTAATAATTTTGTTTTCAACCAATATAAATCCGATCAAACTTGAAACTTGGTGAATAGTTGTAGAATATAAACCTAAGCACGTTTGTGCAATTTTGTGAGAATCGTATCATATCGCTAGAAAATTTTAAAAAAATTATTGAAAAATATTTTTTATGTCTCGATAACCTGAGAACAAAGAAAGATAGCGATTTGAAATTCTCAGGTTAGGTTATGCATCTGAATGTGACATTTGAGTTTGTTTATAAGCATAATCGGCCAAACGGTTTTGGAGTTATCCCCATCTGAAATTTGGTTGTTATTTCCTCAATAACTCGAAAAAAACCTAACCGATCCAATTAAAATATGGTTATTAGTTGAAGAATGCCAACACGGAAATTCTTGCAAAATTTTGTGAGGATCGAATCACTAGACATTTTTTTAAAAATCATTGAAAATCATTGAAAAAAAAATTATATATCAGAAACTATTCATCCGACATTGAAGATATTTTGCGAGAGCCTTCGGAACCTATCTCTACTACCAAGTTCCAAGTTTGAACACGATCGGAGTTCAGTAGCTGGATGGGTGACCGTTGCCTCGATAACTCCAGAACGAAAGGAGATAGGGACTTGCAATTTTCAGAGTAGGTTCCGTATCTAAATGGGAGAGTTAAGTTCGCTGTTGGACATAATCGGCCCAACGGTTTCGGAGTTATACCCATCTGGAATATAATTTCCTCGATACACCCGATCAAATTGTAGCTTGCTAACTAGTTGTAGAATATCGACATAAAGACGTGTGTAAAATTGTGTGAGAACCGTACCCCTAGAAAATTTAAAAAAAATTGCGGAAAAAATAAATGTTTCAAGCACTGACGTGAAGTCAGGAGCTTTTGCGCGTATGTTCTATTGTCCGTTCTCCTGTATTGGACAATCTTCATCGAATTTACCATCGTAAATTCGACACCCATGGAGAGGAAGCTAACCTTCATGATACAACTCTTGGAAGCATTTTAGGTGTGTTTGTCCGAGAGGAAATAACTGACGAAATTTACTCCTCGCTCGGGGATTGTAACGAAATCACAGATAATTATTCTGTTCGTTGGTCATTCATTCGGAAGGATAAGTGCCACTTACTTTCTTTAATCTCGAGTAGCACAAGTGTCAGCGCTTTAACTGAAATGCGTTAATGATTAGCACCGGGGTTCTTGGAGCCTTGTCAGATCAATAAAGTGGCGACCCTCCCATATTTTTTATACCAAGCTGAAAAACCGCAACGAGAATGAACGGCGAAAGGTCTCCTTGGGGTCGTTCGCTTCGAACAATACAATATTTTCCTCCTGTCCTCCTTCTCATTATTCCCCCTTTGAATTATGAGAACGGCGAAATTCGAACTTTGGACCTAATTAAGTTAATGAAGAACAGTTAACTTTTCAATATTCCCGTAGCAATTAAGGAATGAGTTAAGTGTTCACGGCTAAGTGTAATCTACCGATTGTTTTGTCTTGTAAGGAAATTTTATTATTGTTTCGACACTCTACTCGAAATGATAATACACATAGTTACTCCTTCTTCAGTAAGGATATTGAAATTAAGTTTGTAAAGTACGCTGCGAATATCACACAGTTTCAATATTGTCTCATGTACAGGGTTAGTCTTTAAGTTGTACATTAATTTTTCCATAGATTACTCTCATCAAATAATAGATATTTATGTATCAAGGGAGTTATGAGGATGTTAACTACAGAGGACTACCCGAGGGATTGTTAAGTTGCCCGAGGTTGTTAACATTCAATAACTCAAGTGATAGATAATTAATTTTATTTCATACCGAATGAGAACAAATTTGGCAATTGAAAATTCGAAAATTTGAAAATTGGACAATTGCCGGTTTGTTTTTGTAAATACATTAGGGGGAGTAAAAGATCTATAACTGCTTAGTATAATCCCAAGGGAGTTATAACCATGTTTATAGCTACGGTAGCTAAGGGTGTATTTCTTCAAAATGTATCCGTATAAAATACTTTTTGGCACTCTTGTTGATTTGGTTTGACTAACTGATCAAGAATTCATAGTCAAAATCGATTCTGTTAACAGCACGATAACTCTCAAGCGGAATGAGCTAGACAGTTGAAATTTTCAGAGTAGGTTTAGGAGATAAATATCTCGGATAAGTTCGTTATTCCGCAGAATCTGCCTGAAGGTGTCGAAGTAACAAATAAAAAAAATTTTTATATTACAAATTTCAAATTAAATTTTTTTAGATGCAGTTTTATGATAAGAATCCATTGATGTCATTTTCAACTCTAACAAGCAAATACTTTCGGTGATATGATTATTCAAAATTTCAATCATAAATCGTACTTCTATATTTTCACAGAATGTTGTATTTATCCCGCTTTATACCATGGTCCTTTTAAAAGGATCACTACAAAAGTCTGTAATACAAGAGTTTGGCTTTATTGTGAGGGATGGCACTGCATTCGTTACTTCCTAGAGTTCCTAGGATATCTATCCAACTGTTGTTTGCTTATTTTTCATTCCATCAACAGTTCTTGGGAATCGAAGTGCTAGTTATAGAAGAGCAAATTCTCAATGGCATCTAGAGATAACTGGAGTTAAGCATTCTAAGATTATCTTATGATAATTAGTTTTTTTCGACCATTAACTTATTGAACATAGTAGAAGATTGATTTTCAATAAGAATTCCTGTTCATCCACTCTTTCATATTTTCAAAACTGTTACATCAATATTTTCGTCCTGTATGGCGTTATAGGCTACGACGATTACTCTGAAATAGAATTTGACAATTCGTTCAATTTTTATAGTTAAGTTATCACTAGACATCGGATTATATGCATTAACGAAGTGGCAAAATATGCATGCAAATATGCACTAAAAAAATTAAAAATAATTAATTATAATTTTGGTGGCATACACAGTAAACATTTCTCCAGGTTTTCTATAGAAAACTTGTGAGAAATCAAATAATCAAATAATCAAGAACAACAAAATAATCAACAAGTACAACAGAATTATCAACAAGAACAGCAACCCAATCTGTTGAATGTGATCCCTTATGTTCGTGGCCTTTCTGAAAAAATTAGAAGAATCGGTTCTAAGTTCAATATAAGAACCGTCTTCAAAACACAGAATGATCTTAGGTCTTTATTAACGAAAACAAAACCCATAAATGAAAAACAAAAATAAAAAAACTGTGTATATAATATTCCTTGTATTTGTGGTAAATCATACACAGGAGAAACATCAAGTAGTGCGGTTGCCTCAGTGGGAGAGCATTTGACTTGGGAGCGGAAGCCCCAAGTTCAATTCCGAGGCTAGGAAAGACATTTTCTAGTCACGGTAATCGCCACCATTCACTGTTGGGTCAAAAATTAACAGTGCTGTGTCTGGGGTGGCGTAAGGACACAGTAACAAAGCCTACACAGAACACAACGGGTTCTCTTTACTCGCTCAAGCTCTCCGAGAGCTTATGAGGGGTCTCCTTCGGGAAGACCTAGGAGGATCAGTATAATAATATACAATACAATACAATATACAATACTAGAAGTAAGAAAGTCAGAGCATAAGAATAACTTGAGAAATAGAGACATACAGAAATCAAAAATAGCAGAACATGTATGTACAATCCAAGGAGATCACATGATGGATTGGAGTAATACAAAGCTTCTAATGACAGAACCTGATTTTATAAAAATGAATCTTAAGGAGTCAACTTGTATTTTATTGAACAGAGAATGCAATTTTGCAAATTGCTCAATTGGTATTGACCGTATTTGGCTAAATTTATTGAAAAAGGAGTTGGAACTTGGAAATTTCTATGCGGAGTAAAACTATGTTAGCTATGATTTTTTAAATACTGTCAATGTGACAATTCTTGAATTTCTCAAAAAAAAACTATCAACAAAATAATTCTAACGATTTACATTAAACGTCTGACGAAGGAGTCTGATATAGACTCCGAAACGTTACGATATAGTTGCTTCTTCGTTGATGTCGTTTCGTTGTTGTTTGTTAGGCAACATTGTTCAATTGATTGCTTCTGACAAATATCCTGTGTTTCTTACGCAGAAGCAAATCACAAAATAATTAATTTTTATAATATAGATATTTTTCAGAGTTTGGGAGAGAAAACCCAGAAAAAAACCTTTCAATAATGAGTACCTATACCTCCCACAGTATCCTTTAATGATTACTTAAAATATAGCTGAAATGAATTTGACTCTCTCTTATAGAACAGGATAACATGTACGAGTATGAACACAGATCATATAATAAATCATAGATAGAATAAATATAGCATTCTGTGAAAACATAGAAGTACGATTCATTATTGAAATTTCGAAAAATCATATCTCCGAAAGTATTAGCTTGTTAGGGTTGAAAATGATATCAATGGATATTTATGATAAAACGAATAACGAACTTAATCGAGATATTCATCTCCCAAACCTACTGTGAAAATTTCAACTGCCTAGCTCATTCTGTTCGAGAGATATTGTAGAAACAAAATTTAAAAATAAAAAAAAAATTTTTGACACTTTGCGGCAACCCGATCAATAAAAAACTTCGCATGCGTATAAAGGTCAGTATTCTACAATTGGATGCCAAAGTTCAGATAGATCGAGTGTTCGGTTTCCGAAATATTCATAAGAAATGATTTTATTAAAAATGGCTATAACTCCGAAACCGCTTGTTGTATTTCGCCCGTTTACAAACTCGTCCGAGATATTTAGGCTCCAAACCTACCCTGTAAATTTCAATCCTCTGACTTCTTTCATTCGAGAGTTATCGTGTTAACGGACGGACGTCGTGTTAACAGACATTTGGGCAAATTGATAAGCACTCTGTTCCGAGGAACAAGAGAGCAAAAAATAATATCGAGGTCAAAATAAAACTAAATCTTATTTGTTAAACTAAAAGACAGCATAAGCATGAATTAACCCAATACACTTAGCAATTTATCTGCTCAATAAAACGCAAAGCGTGCTATCCATACAAAGATAGGTGAAGCTGTAGACTCATGCAGATCAGATAATGGAATATCACCCCATCAAAAAGGATGCAGAGTGGTTTCACAATTGATCGCCTCATCGTGAGATAAGTTTGAGACGCAATGTCTTGTTTCCTTTCTTATCAACCGCTCCCGTTACCATAATTTACTCAACACACCATCCTCCTTTATGCGATTCCATTGTGGCAGTATTTCCAATTCCCTATTTTTACGTCTGTTTTTCGATCGTCTCTCCCACTGTTTCCTAGCAAACGAAGCCACTTCCACGAAAAGGGGGATTTTCCGATTTTCTGGACGGATTCGATAAAACAAGAAGTGGAACAAATCATTGGGATCGCATAAACAAGATGGGATAGACTACGGAATCCTCGATTCCATACTTTATTGTGACAATCTTTTACCGGGACTCCGAGGGATATGCAAGTTCAGAAGGAACGGTGTTCCGCGATATTTGAAGGAATTCTGATATCGATTTTGCTCCATCCTCTTCAGAACAAGTGTACTGGCTGACGACGAAAAGATTTGATAGGGATGAATAGAATATTGTAGGAATTATTATTTTCACCCTTGTGAATAATTCAGTTAGGATCAGTTTTACTGGTGCAGACGACGTTTCGCGACTTTCGTACTTATTGTGTAAAGAAAACCTAAACATCCTCATGAAGTGTCGATTTTATCTCTGGAGGCCCCTTGATGCCATTAAGCCATCTGAAGTCACATAATACATTTCTCTGGACAGGAAATCGCTAATACCAAATTGGTGTTAGTTGTCTCATAAATTTTGGAGCTAAACGTATTTTGCATCGTGTGAGAGCCTATTTCGTGAAATTACAGTACCGCTCTAGATAACGTTCTCATGGAACCCCTTTGGTTTCATCGAAGTATCGCAGATAGAAGATCACCAATGAGTGGTGAGCACAACCTGGGTAGAGCAGCCCTAGCTCAGGGAAAAGGGTAAGAAGGTACAAAGGGTGTTGTCGTTAATCCTAATCACACTTGTGAAAAAGTGGGAGAGCCCTGTGGACAGGAGCTTTGGCGCTCTTGTTTCCTAGCAAACGAAGCCATTTCCATGAAAAGGGGGATATTCCAATTTTCTGGACGGATTCGATAAAACAAGAAGTGGAGCAAATCATCGGGATCGCATAAACAAGATGGGATAGACTACGGGATCCTCGATTCCATACTTTATTGTGACAATCCTTTACCGGGACTCCGAGGGATATGCAAGTTTAGAAGAAACGGTGTTCCGCGATGTTTGAACGAATTCTGATATCGATTTTGCTCCATCCTCTTCTGAATGGCTGCAGCATTATTTTTGATTTATGTAGAACAAGTGTACTGGCTGACGAGGAAAAGATTTGAGAGGGATAAATAAAATATTGTAGGAATTATTATTTTCACCCTTGTGAATAATGCAGTTAGGATTAGTTTCATTGGTGCAGACGACGATTCACGACTTTCGTACGTATTCTGCATTAAATCCCTGTGTGAAGAAAACCTAAACCATCCCCATGAAATGTAAATATTAACTCTGGAGGCGCCTCGATAGTCTAGTCAACGAGTGCTTTTTAAGTAAAAATTTTTACGTATTCTCCAAAAATTATGATTGTGGTGTCATTCGATTCGGAATGGCATGTAGATAGTTTTCGAGAAAATGCTAAGGCCGCTCGCAAAAATTGTAAAAGTTATAAACAATTGAGTGAAAAAAAAGGGGGTTTGGTTTTTCGCTAATATCTCAAAAATATCTTAGATAATTCAAATTTGAAAAAAAATTCAAGAAGAAGAGGAAATTTTCTAAAAAAATTCTTAACTCCCTAAACTAGGACCAATATTGATAATTTTCCCAGATTGTTGAAAATACTCCCGAAAACGGGTACTCCGGCTTGCAAAAGCCTTGCCCCCTTCGGACCGTTCATGAATTAATATTATTTAAAATTATTAAATATTAAAATAAAAAATTTAAAAAAAATCAGACGTCGGCCTGAATAATAATCCGTGGCCCAAAAATGTTTATCGCGACTTTTCAATTAGTTATCCATTAGTCAATCAACAATTTTTTGTAGCACAAACATTAACATTGCAAGTGCGATAATTGTTAAACTATTAATCTGAGAATTTTTTGCTATTAACAATTTACTTCAGTGAAAAATTATTAAGCTTCTGAGATTAATAGTTTAACAATTATCGTACTTCCTTGTTAATGTTCATGCTATAAAATAATGTAAATTAACTAATGGATAATTGAAAAATCGCGATAAAAATTGATGGACCACGGATTATTGCTCATTGATCTATCCTGCACGCGCCTGAATTAGTTCAAATTTTCATTTTCGTATTTAATAAGTTTGAATAATATGTATTCATCAAAGGTACGAAGGGGGCGAAGCTTGCGCAAGCCTGAGTACCCGTTTTCGGGTGTATTTTACACCGTCTAGGAAAATTATAAACATAGGTCCTACAGTTCCAGCGGTTAAGATTTCTATTGGAAATTTCCTCCTCTATTTTAATCTTTTTTCAAATTTAAATTATCAAATGATTTTTGAAAAATTGGCGAAAACCTAAACCTACTTCTTTTTTTTTCACTTAATTGTTCATAACTATTGCAATTTTTGCGAGCGGCATTAGCATTTCCTCAAAAACTATCTACATGCCATTCCGAATCGAATGACACCTCAATCATAATTTTCGGACAATACGCAAAAATTTTGACTTAAAAAGCACTTGTTGACCAGACTACGATGCCCATTATGCCACCTGAAGTCAAAGAATACATTTCTCTCGACAGGAAATCGCTAAAACCAAATTGATATTAGTTGTCTCATAAATTTTGGAGCGAAACGTATTTTGCATCATGTGAGAGCATCGTGGAATTACAGTACCGCTCTAGAGATCGTTCTCACCTTCTCTCCTTTGGTTTCATCGAAGTATCGCAGATAGAGGACCTACCAGTGAGCGGTGGACACCACCTGGGTAGAACAGCCCTAGCTCAGGGAGATTGGCTAGAAGATACAAAGGGTTGTGTCGTAAATCCTAATTACACGTGTGAAAAAGACTGTTAGACGGTAGAGACGTGGAACGTAAAAGTATGTAGTATCCTGTTAGGAACCTCAGGAATCGACGAAATTTGATGAGGAGGGCGAAGTTGAAGATTGAAAAGTTATGTAAATAGTCCTGTATATATTAGCATTCAGTGCTCTATTTAATCCAAAAGTGAAAAAGAAAAGGGTGTCTCAGCAAGAACTTGAATTAAAAAACTTAAAAAATATATATTTATTTAATATGTATGGAGGTAGTGATGATATTTACATATTAAACAAAATATCGGTTAAACGGCCACCGTTGCTCTGTTGGCAGATATGCACTCTTCTGATGAAATTTTGCAGTACATTTCGCAGTAAGGGCTGCTGGATTTGACGAATTTGACGTGCAATTTCTTCTTTGAGTTCCTCAGTTGTCTCAGGATGGTTCGCAGAGATCTTACTTTTCAACAAACCTCAGAGAAAATAGTCCAAACAAGTCAAACCACAACTTCTTGCAGGCCAATGTTGGTCTCCGAAACGATAAATTACACGACCTGAAAACCTGGTTTGTAACAAAGTCATTGTTTCCCGTGCGGTGTGAAGGCAGCGCCATCCTGTTGAAACCACATCTCATTTAATTCGATTCCGTCTAATTCTTGCCAAAAAAAGTCAACATGGCCCGGTAACGATGACCGTCGACAGTCACGGCACCCCGTAATATAATATATAATGGGTTTTCACTATTAACACACCTTCTTCCAAGCTACATTTAAAAAAATTTAACTTTGGCCTATATGTTTTGTTTCGAACACCCTGTATATATGAAAATAATTTTAAATTGTGCTTTTGAACAACCTACACACATAACAGAAAAATTTTCTCAAAATATCTCCGTTTATTCCCTCAAAACGAGCTCCACGTCTGTGGTGGGCCACCCGGTATATCTCACTTCAATTTCCAAAGTGAAATTTTTTTGTCTAGTTCGAGCTTGT
Organism: Halyzia sedecimguttata; assembly: GCA_937662695.2. NCBI lineage: Eukaryota > Metazoa > Arthropoda > Insecta > Coleoptera > Coccinellidae > Halyzia > Halyzia sedecimguttata. The sequence goes on along the minus strand of OW569413.2, from coordinate 96,331,864 downwards.
GCCAATTAGTTCCAACTGGCAGATTCAATCCTTTTGATAGCATACCCTACATATTTGGGATTTTGTGATACATACACATGCAAATTGTTGAATTCCACTCCACTATCTATCGTTTTGGGTTAGCTGAAATTTCCAGATGGTTAGATATTTCGAACGTTGATAAAAAAATATAGAACAACTTTATTAAGCTTTTAACCAACCCCCTGAACTAAATGAAATAGTGTAACATTGAACAATTTTTGTATTATCCGGCATCAGCATTTGTAATATGTTCAATAATTATAAAGAAGTACATTAAACTCAGATTTGTCATCCATGCAATTATACATTTCTCGGGACATCCTATACAGGGTGTTTGGCAGAACGTTGAACATACAAAAATGGTGGACACTCAGCCCTAATTTATTTGGCCCTGGCCCCTTGGATTTTTTTAAAGAATTTTTTTTGGTTTCTTTTAAGTTTCACCACTCTCTTAACTTAACTAACTAATGTTATTTTCATTAAAAATGGGAAAGACAGTCAATATTTTTTTTTTAATCTTTAATGCTGGCAGATTCTTATAAAATTATTGCTTTATTCAGATGTTAGCTAGAAAAAAAAAATTATGAGTCCTTAAAATTATAGAAAGATCTAGAAAATAATTAAATCATAACTTTTCTAATGGTATGTAATTTGCTTTTATAAAAAAAACCTTTAAGAGTTATTTCATAATTTTATCAAGTAGGAAATTTTCGACGGAACTCTACATTTACGGAAAGTTAAATGTTTTACGAAATTTAATACTGCAAGGTTGGTAAAAATTAAATGATCTATGGCTTGCCAGTAGCAGTGGTGCAAAATGACATTCACCCTTGGGATGGTTACACAAAGCAGGTAGATATTATTAATTAAATAAAATATTTAAAATTATTTAATTATTTCATTAACGCACTTAACTGGTACAGCTATTTTCGTTGTACTCAATTCAAGAACTTACACAATTTAAATCGATCATTTAATTTTTACCAATCTTGCAGTATTAAATTTCTACTTTCCGTAGAGTTTCGTCGAAAGTTTCCTACTTGATAAAATTATGAAATAAGTCTTGAAGGTTTTTTTCATAAAAGCAAATTACATACCATTAGTAAATTCACACACTAGGGATATTTTGGTAGAATTGGAACTCCTCAATCAATTTTTGTTTTCTTTTAATGCAAGTTGAAGTTGAGATTTAAGTATCTTCTATATCTTTCTGTAAGTTTGAGGACTCATAACTTTTTTTCTAGCTAACATCTAAATAAAGCAATAGTTTTATAAGAATCCGCCAACATTAAAGATTAAAAAAAAAAAAAATATGGCCTGTTTTACCCATTTTTGGCGCTCTTGTTCCTCGGAACAGAGTGCTTATCAATTTGCCCAAATGTCTGTAATTTTCCAATTTTTGGCTGAAAATGGTCTCAAACGTTTCGGTTCGACTCACTGATCAAGAATCCGTGGTCGAAATCGATTCTGTCCAGCCATCCGGCCGGCCGTTAACACGATAACTCTCAAAGGAAATGAGCTAGACAGTTGAAAATTTCAGAGTAGCTTTGAGGGATGAATATCTCGCCTAAGTTCGTTATTGGGCAGAATCGGTTTAATAGTTCCGGAGTAACGAAAAAAAATATTTTTTTTACATTAAAAGTTTCGAATTCAAATTTTTTATGATGCAATTTCATCATAAGAATCCATTGTTATCATTTTCAACTCTAACAAGCTAATACTTTCGGAGATATGATGTTTCAAAGTTTCAATAATACATCGTAAGTTCTATGTATTCACAGAATGTGAACACAGAATCTGTCTGTGTTCACTATTCATAAATGTCATCTTTTCTAGCTATTAGAGATTGTCAATTCGTAGTTATATATTTTCTCTTGGAAAGCAAGTATTCGATATTTGAATTTGTGAATATATACAAGACTGTTTTGATGTAGTTTATGGAGGCAATGGGAAAGAAGAACATAATGGAATCATCAAAAGGAATTACTGTTCTTTGACCACTGAGGTTAATATTACCTTTTACTTCCTTAAGTAGTGAAACATGTGCCTATATACAGTATTTTCATAATGTTGCTAGCAAAAATGCTGAAATATGGATCTACATTTGTGTATCAAACATTTTTCCTTGAGTTAAGGTTCATGATACAGAAAAGAATGTGTTAGTGGTATGAACTATTGAATTTTAAATCTTGAAAAGAGGATAGTATTTTATTGATATGTTTTGAACTATTTAAATAATTTGTTCGTAATCCACTACCTATATCAGGAATAAATGGACAATCTACCATGATTGTCTCCAGCCTTGCTCTAGACATTCCGATGATACTTATATATATATTTCGAGCTGTGAAAACTATGCACCGAGTTTAAGTTGAAAAAACCCATTCCACGAGGTTGAATCATTGCAGATTGCTCATTTAATCTTGATAAATAAATTTAATGACAATTTATGAAGCACTAAAGCATTGAAGCATTGAGATTGTTTTTTTTAAGATATAATTGAAGCATTTTCTTTTAACGACACTTTTTTTAAATTTAATTTCTTTCATGATGCAGTTCTATCATAGGAATCCATCGATATAATTCCCAGTTCTGAGAAACCAATACTTTCGGAGATATAATTTGTCTGTCTGAAGAAGAGCGTCAAAAAGCTCTTGTCCACAGGCCTTGAACCATTTTTTTTTCTAGCTAACATCTGAATAAAGCAATAATTTCATAAGAATCTGCCAACATTAAAGATTAAAAAAAAATATTGCCTGGTTTAACCATTTTAATAAAAATTACACTTTAAAGTTAAGAAAGTGGTGTAACTAGAAGGAGAGACTTTTTTTTTTAAATATCCAGGGGGCCAGGGCAAAATAAATCAGGACTGAGTAAGTAGCAGACGACCCCACCTATCCACCATTTTCGTATGTTCAACGTTCTGTCAAACACCCTGTATAACTATTACTAATGAGATATGGATATCATTATATTCTGTTGCTGCTACCGTCTCCGCTTTCCGCAATTAATTACACCTAATGACGAGAAAGTAATCAGGAAATAATGAATTGGTTCAAGCCCTGTGGACAGGAGCTATTGGGCGCATGTTCATCTTCCTTGTGGCCCGTACTGACCAGTAAAGAAAAAAAGCAGTATCATGTTGAATACCTTAATATTATTGATTATTATATAATAATCGATGAAAATACTGAGAGAGACCCAGGAAATTTGACACATTTTGTCTTATATCTCCAGAACTTGAAATCGTATAGAGCCAAAATTTTGCACAATGTTGCAAAATACTACAATTGACGTTATTACAAGTTTTTGTTGCAATCTGATGAATAGTTCACGAAAAAAAAATTTTTTTTTCGAAAAAATTACAAGAAATATTTTTTTAAAAATTACCAACATTTCGATCATAACAGAATTTTGCCAAAAGTTGCGCGTTTATATCCTCGAACTGACTACCAAGTTTTGATTCAACATCTTCTTTAGTTCCTGAAATATCAGGGAAATAACCTCAAAATTTTAAATGTCTATAACTCCTAAACCGTCCGGCCGATTTTGCCCGTTAACGAACTTAACCGTCGCATTTTGATCAGAAACCTACCCTGAAAGTTTGAAGTCGATAGGACCTTCGGTGCTCCTGTTATCGTGCCTACGGCCGGAAGTACGGCCGGCCGGCCGGACGGCACCCAAGAATCTGACACCGGATTCGTGATCAGGGAGTCCGAATTAGTCTATTAGCCAATTTTCAGCTCGAAATTCGAAAATTACAGACATTTGGACGAAATGATAGGACGATGTTCCCCTAGAACATGCGCCCAAAAAAGGCATAACGGAATACAGCGAATGTTAACTAACGCAATAATGGGCTAAGAGATTTTCAAAGCTCAGATTCCATTGGATGAGGAAAGATTTCTTTCATTGTTATTTAGAAGCATCGAAATAGCAAATCGGATCAGTGGGGAAAATGTCTATTAGGAAGCTTATCCTTACTAAAGAAGGAGAAATGGGTAAGCTTAATTGGATATTAACTATAATTAGGATTCTATGTTCTCTTCGTTAGGTTTGGCTTCTCACTTCTGAAAAGTTAGCTTGATTAAGTCCATTTTCACTATCACGAACAATAGGATATTGAATTAAATGGGTGGATCAACGATGATAATCCATTATAAATGAATACAAGAATGAAGTTTTTCCCAAATTTTCATCGAGTTTTGTTAATGCCGCTTGGCTTTATGAACATCACAAGTTTATGATATCTGCTAATATCAATACTAATTTTTACATTCAGAGTTGCTTTCAGCAAAGATTGTTTTGGTCATAAACTTGCTCAACGAAAAATTAAATACGATTTACACTAATTTATTTAATATTGTGACGCGTTTCGTTGACACAGCGACTTCATCAGACTACATCATACTAAAATTCTTAACAGGTAATGATCTGCCCATACCTAGATGACATGGACACAGAGTCATATTTAAAACTAATAACATAATCTTACACTGTTAGTCCTTTGTACCCATTTACCATGATTCATTCCTAACGCTTTTATAAATTGAGAGAAAACGGAGAAAAAATTAGATCTAATTGTTCATTAACTAAATTACTCGTATGTTTTTCCCTATTTATTTCCACCATTTCCCAATAATTGAGATGCGGACCTTTATTCAAATTGTGTAAAATTTTGAAATCCAGGTTAAACTTTCGTCCAGCTGCTAAATGATTCGAATATTTTGAATTAATTTTGTTGTTTTTGTAGCTGTGATGATGTTCCTATATTGTTATGCCGAAATTTCTACCAGTTTTTCCTTTATATGATTTATCACAACTCCCGCAATTTAATTAATAAACACCGGAATTATCTTCATTATTCCTTTTTGATTTATTGTTCTATAAGAGTTTTGCGAGGTTATTGTTTTTCCGGAATGAGATATTCACCTGTTGGTTTTGAAGAAACCTTTTAAGTTGTTAACTCGGTGTACCGAAATATGTTAAGTAATCGAATATTTTATATTTATCCTTAATTTCTGAAAATACTAAACCAATTGTTATTTCCAGAAATCAAGTATTTCAAAACTATCAGGAGTCATTCTGAAAAATGGAGTAAATGAAATGGCCAGTTTTATTTATGAAACAAATCTAATGTAATCAGTCCATAGAGAACTCAAACCAGAATACTTATGTAGGAAATCTTAAATAGTGTTACTAAGGAATAACTCCCTTCATATTAGTTGGAGATCCCGTTCTAAATCTCCCCTAATTGGAAAATGACTCGTAAATTATGCTCCTTGTACTTGTACTTCCTTGTACTATTTATTTTTGACGCACTAACCAAATATTTTCATGAATTAAATAAACAAACTAGAACCTAGAACAGAAATAAATATGACGTCTCTCATAGGTAGACAAGATAACATGAATGAACAGTCACAGATAGAATACAGACATATAGAATTCGCATTCTGTGGAAATATAGAAATACTAGTGCTATTGAAATTTTGAAAAATCATATCTCAGAAAGTTTCAGCTTGTTAGAGTTGAAAATGACATCAATGGATTCTTATGATGGAACAGCATCTTGAAAGAAATTGAAAGTTGTTGTTACTCCGAAACCTTCAGGTTGATTAAGCCCAATAACGAACTGAACCGAGATATTTATCTCTCAAACCTACTCTGAAAATTTCAACTATCTAGCTGATTCAGTTCGAGAGTTATCGTGCCTACGGCCATTTTCATCCAAAAATTCGAAAATTACAGACATTTGGGCAAATTGATAAGCAGTCTTTTCCAAGGAACAAGAATGCCAAAAACGTATTTCATTTAATGTGAGGAATCAATGATCAAAATTAATGTCAAAATTAAAAGGAGAAAGCCTTGTGGTAGGAGCTTTGGCGCTCTTGTTTAATTTTTGAAGAACCATCTCCAATAGTATTGGTTCCTCAGAGTTGGGAATGATATCAATGGATTCTTTTACTAGAACTGCACCATAAAAGAATTTGAATTCAAATAATAGTTTATTTATCAAGATTAAATGAGCCATCTGAAATGATTTAACCTCGTGGAAAGGGTTTTTGCAACTTACACTGGGTGCATAGTTTTCACAACTCGAAATACCTAAGGAAAGTATCATCGAAATGTCTAGAGCAAGGCTGGAGACAATGATAGCAGATTGTCCATTTATTCCTGAAATTTGAGTAGGTATAGGCCGACGAAAAAATTATTTTAATAGTTCAAAATATATTAATAAAATACAATCCTCTTTTCATAATTTAATAGTTCCTACCACTAACACATTAATTCTGTATTATGAATCTTAACTCATGAATGAAATGAATATTTGATACAAAAATGTAGATCAATATTGCAGAATTTCTTGCTAGCAACATTATGAATATACTGCATATAGGAAGATGTCTCACTACTTAAGGAAGTAAAAGGTAACAGTAACCTCGGTGGTCAACGAACAGTGATTTCTTTTGATGATTCCATTATGTTGTTCTTACCTATTGCCTTGGTAAACTACATCATTAAAATGATCCAATTCTGAGTCTTCTGAAACATCATCCCCAATGACATAAATTATTCAATATGCAACAAGTCAATATTATTTTTGGTATCAAAACAGTCTTGTATATATTCGCAAATTCATGATGCGGAACCTTGTTTTCCAACACAAAATATTTTCAAAGTATGAATAATATAAAGGAATAAATATGACGTCTCTTATAGTAAGATGACATGAATGAATAGTGAACACAGATGGAACACAGACAGATAGAATTCGCATTATGTGAAAACAAAGAAGTACGATGTATTATTGAAATTTTGAAAAATCATATCTCCGAAAGTTATAGCATTTAGAGCTGAAAATGACATCAATTGATTTTTATGATGAAACTGATCTGAAAAAAAAATAGAATTTGAAATTTGTAATGTTAAAATTTTTTTTGCCACTTTACGGCAATCCCATCATCACAAAACTTCGCATGCATATAAAGGTCACGATTCTACAATTTGTTACTACATTTAAGATAGATCGAGTGATTAGTTCCGGAAATATTTATAAAAAATATTTTTACTAAAAACGGCTATAACTCCGAAACCGCTTGGTGGATTCCGCCCGTTAACGAACTCGTTCGAGATATAATAGGCTACTCTGCAAAATTCACTCCTCTAATTCCCTTCGAGAGTTATCGTGCCTACGGCCGGCCGGACAGAATTTATTTCGACCACGAATTCTTGATCAGTGAGCCGAAACAAAACGTTTAAGACCATATTCATCCAAAAATTAGAGACATAAGGCAAATTGATAAGCACTCTGTTCTGAGGAACAAAAGCGCCAATTAAAGACTCACTTTGCATACTAAAGTGGTCTAGTTCAATACTTTATTATCTACCGCGTAAATTTTGAAAAGGTGCGCTGCTCCGAGCACCACAAGCCAACTCAACATACCGCCATATAATTACCGAATCATTAAAATGTGTGAATTCAAGTACAACAATCGAAGCAAGATACGCGTTTCTGTAGAAGTGGTTGAATAAAAAAATATTTCCCTTCATATTCGCCGACATCATTGATTTTTCCCATCAAAGCGACGTGCTCTAAAAAATCCACAACCCTCGAATCAGAAAACTCTTTGTTGTCACCCCGAATTCAATTCCACTTTCATTATTTGTATGAATTTTCAATACTAAGGGATAAATCCGAGAGATGAGAACAAATCTTCGACAATGTACCCGGAGGGGATGAAAGAGATTAAATTATATTATGAACTAAATTTCCTGGAGGATATTACAATTTTTCAGATTCAACCATGAATGATCCCGAATAAGGGTTGCAAATATTTATGGAGGACTCGGGAGGTGGAGGATAAAAATTCCATTTTACAAGGTTCAATATCTACTTTACATTATAATTTCAAATGAGAAAATTCCATTCTCGTGAATAATATATCTTAAATAGGTACGAAGGATTTGTTCAAAATGTTAATGCATTTTTACTCGATTCATCTTTTATCTCTTAGAGTCGATTGTCGATGTAGAAAAACTATATCGTTACGTTTCGGAGTCTATATCAGACTCAGACACGAAAATCTTCAGAATTATTTTGTTTATAGTTTCAGAATAACTGTCAACAAAATAATTCTGAAGATTTTCGTTGTTGTTTGTTAGGCAACATTGTTCGATTGATTGCTTCTGACAAATATCTTGTGTTTCTTACGCAGAAACAAATCACAAAATAATTAATTTTTATTTCATAGATATTTTTCTGAGTTTGGGAGAGAAAACCCGGAAAGAAACCTTTTAATAATGTAAAATTGTTATTTTGTGCATTTCGGTTAATCGAAGCATTATTCAAAATTGGAGTTAATAAAATTCAAACACAAATCAGACAATTTATAAACCACAACTTATTCACCATGATGCTTGAAGAATACCTCTCAAGCTATCAAGATTTACTCAATATTTATGGAAAATGTGATAAAGTAGTATCAACACCTTGTAACAAATTTCCTGAAGATTTACGCAGACACGAAAGTCTTCACCAAATACATTGAAAAGCTTCACTGACCAACGTTTATGGTATTAGTAGACCAGAGTGTAGTTATTCGTGCTTAGATGAGCAAATATGTTGAATGGCATATACTATGGTATAGTAAACATTATGACCAATAAGCGAAATCAAGCCATGCAAAAATTTATACATTTGATGGCGTATGAATTACATGGTGAATAATATGCAATTATCGTGATTATTCCAATCTGTATCTGCCTGTTTCATTATCAATATTTGTGTAGGAGTCCGATAACATCATCATATATTCTGCTATTAATTACGTCGTTTATCATAAAGGGTTAACATAGTTTTAAAATCAATATTTCGCCCTTTAGGGCGCTTCCGATAGGTGGAGTATAGCTGGTATTATATAATATGCGGGTTTAATGATAACATAACATTGATCTATCCGAATTGACAGCTTTACAGTTACTGAAGGGTTTTTCAATAAGAGGTGTTATTTTGAATAGCCCGCTATTTCGGTAGATGTCACTTTTGAAGCTGCCCATAGTATGTACAAACATGATATATTTTTGGAATTTTACATACTAAGATTTGTTATCGTTTAGAATCTGTCGCTATTGAAGATGCTACTCTTACCTTAATGTAATCTGGTATTCCGAATCCTAGAAAAAATAAGAAAACTATTAAAATGTTAGCCACAAGGAAATATCAATATAAAATTAAAATGAGGATTTTTTATGTTCGAGCTTAGGCCATAAATTTTCAAGAACAAAAATGGGTTGTGTATTGAGCTCAAGAAAACGAATCATCGAATTCTATTTCTGATTTGGTGAAATCTATGGAATCCATATTTTTTTATAGATTGCTCTTTAAAATCGGTTGATATTTCATTTCGAAGTATAGATGTCTGGCGCTCTTGTCCCTCGGAAGAGAGTGCTTATCAATGTGCTCAAATGTCTGTAATTTTCGAATTTTTGCTAAAAATGGTCTTAAACGATTTGGTTGACTCACTGATCAAGAATCCGTAGCCAAAATCGATTCTGTGCGTCCGGCCCGGTCGTTAATACGATAACTTTCGAACGGAGTCAGCTAGGCAGTTGAAATTTTCAGAGTATGTTAAGGAAATAAATATCTTGGCTAAATTCTTCATTGATGGTTTTGAAATAACGAAAAATAATTATAATTTTTTTTAAGATGCAGTTTCATCATAAGAATCCATTGATATAATTTTCAACTCTAGCAAGCTAATACTTTCGGAGTTATGATTTCTCAAAATTTCAATAATATATCATGATTCTATGATTTCACAGAATGCTGTGATCAAAAATCAACGTCCGTATTTGTATCTATGAATTTCGTGATCTGAGATCTTATCTACCTATACGAGACATATCATATGTCCTGTTCTAGAAAACAAAGTATTGTTGAATGCAAAATACAAATGAAATAACCTCAGCTATCGTAGTATCTCATGTGTGTGCGTGGACGACATATGATTTAGAAGGACTATTTATTTTATTTTTTTATTTTGGTGTCATTTCTTATTGTATAATCAAGCACTTTTGTTCTTATATGTCTTATGGGACTGTTAATTTTTGTGAGTTTATAGGCATTGCCTCAACTCTTATCTGTATGATAATAATAATAATAATAATAATTATGAAAAAAAAAATTGGTTTGCCCTGGTCTTTATGCTTCTCATGTCATTCAAGTATTAACCGCCAACGTGTAACATCGATTAAATTAATTATATAATTTCCATTGGCCTGTAGGGTTTAAAACCCATTAGGTGGTTAACATTCCACAATAATTGGTGTAATAGGTGGCTTGTGTAGACAAATTCACCATTACTCTATCATCCAGTTAACGATTGGTTGAACCTACAATAATCCTTCATTAAAACTTAACGCTAGGTAGTTTACGGACGGGACTTATCAGACATTGATGGTAGGGTTAATCGCGTGAAGTGAGGACCATAATTATTCTACTAATTCGTGCTCGTTGGTTGGTATAAAGGCGATAAAACTACTGAAATCAATGACCGTACGGAAGGGTCAATAGAATTATCTTTGCTGCCGTATATCTGTGATAATTTTTTACTAAATATAGTAACCAATCAAATTATAGTCAAACATATAACGAACCCTCAAGGGGAATCAGAAATGGTTTGTTATCATATCTGACTAATAACTATAGTAGGATATATGAATCCTACCTTCCTAAAGAAAATATTTGCTTCAAAATAATCTACTATAGATTTCCCAACTCAGCATAGGACGAAGTCAAAAATAATTCAATGAATTCGAGCATTTATATGCACATCAGGGTTCCTAATTGACTGAAGATTTATCTTTTATCCAAGTTAAGGATATTTTAAGTATTTCAATTGAATTCCTGATTGATTCAACTTTCTTTAATACAGGGTGGTCCAGATCTTAACCAACAAATTTTAACCACGTATTCTACGTCAGAAATAAGCTTTAGTTTGTCATATGAACTTATGTCGAGAAATGCTTCCTCTCCGAGATACTGGGTGTTAAAATTATGGAAAAAAAGTTTTTTATTAATAACTTTTACACTTCTTAATATATTTCTATGATATTTGGGACACAGGTTTAAGGAGCAAGGAGCACTTTTTGAATGAAATTTTTTTTTATTTTACCAGTGGCGTCCGTACTGCATCGAGACAAAAAAAATAATACGCACCGTTTCCATGAGGAAATCATTAATATTTGATATGGTACATAATAATAATAAGACTATCTTTGTAAACGATTTTCTTGGTTAAGATCTGGACCACCCTGCATATAGAACATATATACAGGGTGAGTCTTTGACCACTGCATTAATTTTAACCAAAGATTCCTCTCATCACATGAAACACTTTTTTCATTTAACATTTTTCCAAATTCAGCTCAGGTAAAAAGATACAGGCTGTTGAAATTTAGAAAAAAAATCAGTTTTTATTTTGTAGCTTTGACAACCTTTTTTCGAATAAAATGAATGTTGGCGTAAAGTTTCCTATAACTATGATACATATTTTCCAAATATTAGTTTTGTTCTACTTCTACTGGTTTTCTAGTTATGGACTCGTGGATTCATAAAACTAAACGAAATTAGCATGAAGAAAGCATATAAAGTTTTTCTTGAGTCATTTCAAGAATATTCCATCGTTTTAGAACATTATATTATTCTTCATCATTTCTCCTTAAACGCACCGTTTTCTAGATATTCTTCATTGAATGTTTTAAAATGGAAAACTCCAGAAATTTCACTACTTTTATGGATCCGTCCCTGAGCGTTGGAATCCCGAATCAAGCTGTAAACCACGTTACCATGCCTTATTCTCGTCCGCCAACAATGTCATAGAGAATTTATATGCGGGAGTGTATTAGCACATTGTGAATTCTTTAGACGCTTGTAACTAAATGAAAAAAGTGTTTCATTTGATGAGAAGAATCTTTGGTTAAAATTAATGCAGTGGTCAAAGACTCACTCTGTATATATGGAATTCTTTTCTCTATTTCAGTATCGTAATGAGTCCATTCCAGCACTGAAAACAGTACTGGAATAAACTCATTCCCGCATTGTTTCTAGTTATATTTTTCGTTTTGTGGTAGTCAGCACTGACATTTGATCCTATCAAATTTCAACACACGTCAATTGACAATACAATATAATCTGGATATAGTGAAATAATTCTTGAGGAAAAGCTTAATTTTCATTAAAAAATAAGGTACCTAATAGAGATTTCCTTATTGCTAATTTTGAGTCAATCTTAGTACATATTAGGAAACTGTTTTAACTCTGATCTCCGTGCCCTACTTACGATTCAAATTCAAATTCCGTAATCTTTCAACTTTCGTAACAGTCACACCAAATGCCAAAATACAATACAAAAGTCACTAGGATGAATAATCCGAATTTTTCATTAAATGTCATCAATGATTTACAAAACTTTACTGAAATAGAGAAAATATCGTCTAATACTCGTTGCAGAAAGCAATTCCAACACTCAAGCGTTCGAAAACTCGCTCCTTCGTCGCTCGTTTTCGAATTTCGCATTCGTTTTTGAATAGGAGCCCATTCTGCAACTTGTTTTAGAATATAATATTTCCTACGAGCGTGCGCAAACTAGTACATTTCCGCACGCATTTGGGTTGCCAAAGTAACACAAAAATTTCAAGTCGCTATCTCTGTCCGTTCTCAAGTTATCGTGACAAAAGCCGGCCGGCTGGACAGAATTATATTTGACTTTGAATCCTCCATCAGGGAGTCGTTTGAGACCATTTTCGGCGAAAAATTCGAAAATTACAGACATTTGGGCAAAATGATAAGGCGATGTTCTCCAGAACATACGCGCAAAAAGCAGTGGAGACAAAATATTCGCATGAAAAACGTTGGTATACAAAAATCTGTATTCAGAATACATCATTTCTCTATCATATTATCCACAAACAATTTCCACGAACAAAACTAAAGGCGAGAAATGTATTAAACCGCACGAACATACTTCCATGGGTTTCATCAAATTTTTGGTTAAACCTCGAAATTACCTCGAACCCTCCTGTTACAAATGCTAATATCCTGGCAGCTATATGGAAATATGAGGACATATAAATGGCGCAATCCGACAAATGCAGAAGAAATTATACGATGCCGGATCTAAAACACATTTATACATGAAAATTCACGTGGATTGCATCAGATTCTGGCCTTAATCTTCCAAATATTAATTGGAAGTAGACGTCCAGTTTCGCCTGGAAATTAACAAGTTTCCTCGTGCAGAACTGTATTCAATTTGGTTTTAATGTGGAAAGTTAGAGAGTTTACCTCCACGGACATGAGCATATGCCAAATCTCTGTCCGTTTGTTGGCTGCAGTGCAGAATATGGACCGGACGAAATTGCCTTGGTACCCTGTGGAGACTTGAAACATTCATTCGCGCAGTCGAGTTGAAAAAGTTATGGCTTTGTTTTGCGCAGTGTCACTGGGATGCAGGAGAAGTTTATAATAATAGATTCGTGTGTTCGAGAAACATATTTATAGCTTCATTTCCATGTGAATTCATTATATATCGCATCCATAGAACTAGCACTACTACTTCACATATTACAATTATAGTTTCAGCTCTAAAATATGAAGCAATCATACACATATGGATGAAATTGCTTGGACTTAAATTTCCAAAGTTATCTGTATGAATACATAGTGTGGAAAAGACAAATGGAATAAATTCATTATCTTGGTTACTACACATATTTATGGAAAACTCCGAAACACGTCAAATTCAAATTTTAAATTATCATTCTTCTTTGTAAAAATGTGAAACACACCCTCAACCCCATTCGAAAGACAGGTACATCTCCTAATTTTTGAAATAGGATATATGGGTTTGTGACACAACGTTTAAAAGGTCGCATCATTCTCTATTCAGAAATGCTATAACTTTCATATTTATTGCGAAAATCGAAATTGAAAAAAATAAAATAATGTGATTACCGAAATTCATTTTAATATTCCCAAATCATATTACAATAATACTAAACTTCAGGAGATGATAGAAAGAAATTGAAAAATAACTATAACATTGTGTTTTAGGATGGTACCACGAAAACTACGTAAAAAAATTTCTGTGGCAATTCTTGTTTCTTCAGAACGCCTTGGCAAATTGTTTTGTGCTGATAAGTTGTAGTTTATAAATTCTCTGATTTGCGTTTGAATTTCATTAATTATTAATGAACATTAACATTTTGAATAATGGGTTGATTAACGGAAATGAACAAAATAAGTATTTTACAAATGATTGGTCAACAAGGGTGCTGAGCATATCTTGAGGAATTTCACTCCATAAACGAGGCAGTTGTGCTTTGAGGTCATTCAATGTTTCTGGTGGAGGTTTGTGATCATCTAGTCTTCTTTGTAGCATATCCCATGCATGTTCTATGCAGTTTAAGTCTGGCGAATGCGGAGGTATTGGTAAATGTGGACTACCATGCTCGTCTCGCGCATTTTCTACTATTGCTGTACGATGTGGTCTTGCGTTATCGTCAAGAAATTGGAAAGCTTCACCGATGGCAGCATGAAAATTTGGCACTACGTTGCCAATGACATGTTCCCTATAATGTAAAGCAGTCATATTGCCAGGACAAATATGAAGGTCTGTGCGCCCGTTGTAACATATCCCAGCCCATACCATAACAGTGCCCCTCGAAATGGATGAACCTCTTACACATGACGGCGATTTCGGGTTATACGCGGCATAGTCCATGCCTTTATTCTTCGAGAATCTGAAAATCGACCGTATCTGGATTCATCTGTGAAAAGTACACTACGCCATTGGACGTTCAGATTAACATGCTGCCTGTCCCATTCTAATCTTTGTCGTTTATGCTCACGTGTTAACGGAACACCCTTCAATGGACGTCTAGAAGCTAGGTTAATCTCCCCCAAACGACGTCGGATGGTTTCAATGGAAATTTCAGGACCATTGGCATTTAAAAGTCGATTTCTCAGCATCCTACATGAAGAAAGAGGATATCTCCTCGCCGAAATGGTGACAAAACGGTCTTGTGCGGGTGTTGTTTTTCTTGATCCACCAACCCTGTGTCTTTCCCACACCGAACCTGTCTCATTTAACCTATTCCAGAGTCGCGATATTACACTTTGCGATACTTGAAATGTTTCTGCCACAGCGACTTGAGTGAGGCCACCCTGTAGCATACCGATAGCCCTATTAGCCTCGGCGTTTGTTAATTTACGTCTTGGCATCTTAAGAAGCTCGTGAAATTTACTAAGTTCGATATCGCTAAGAGACTGACAATAAATTAACTGCATATTGAAATGCTAAATCTTACGAATAATGTGAAAAACTGCCAAACTCAAGAAAAAAGACGACCAGATGGTGAAAATATGCATTCAAATCGAATTAATAAGTTTTTATTGGCAGTTGATCATGTTTTTGATATTGTCTTCAAAATTTTACTCCCCTCAGAACAGCTTAATATGATATCCCTAACTCTTGTGGAGCAGTTTATTTGTTAGCTCTATATCGTATTGTACTCGCAGAACCACTGTTCTACAAGAAGTTTTTCGTTATTGAAATACATTATCAACGTCGAGGGGTCTACTAAAATTATCTAAGGTCGAGGATACGGCCAGCTGGCCGGACGGACATAATAGAGATAGACTTGACTTCATTAGGGGGTCGACGATAAACATTTAGGACCATTTTCCGCCAAGAATCGAAAATTACATCCATTTGGGCAAAATGATAGGGAATTCAGAGAAACAGGGACGCCAAAAGCTGAAAATTGACTCCCATTTTTTACATCATTGAATCAAAGTACATTTTTGTAATCTACTTGTCAAATTATATATTCCACAGGGTTTTTTTCACCGTCTCTCTTTCAGTTATTCTTATTGTGTTTGTTCCAACTCGGTGACTCTCTCAAATTACTCGATATTTCCGATTCGAGAGATCTTTTACATTACAGTTAGAATCCGGTGAAAGGAAATACCGTTTCCTGGAAAGCGCATATCACACCTGAATAAACAGCTATCAATTTTACTTCGAAATTGGTGTAATTAACACAAGTGTTTGAATACCAAATTTAAACGGACAAGAATTTATAGAGAGGAAAAATGTGATTAAAGACAACAGTAGTATGGCGTGAGTATTTTCATTATTCAATTTAACGGAATATTGAATGGATCTACTGTAAGTAATTGGAAGTTTGGAATGAGAGTTATGGATGAATCTTGTTCGATATCACTATTCTAATATAGTGACATGATGATATTCAAGCAACCATTCAAGGATACTTTGGGTGGTACATTTAGCTATTCTGATATTCGAATTTCAGAATAGCATGAAACAAAAAATAATTCTGAAGTTTTTCGCTTGGTGTCGACGGAGGAGTCGGACCTAGTCTCCGAAACGCTACGAAATAGTTGTTTTATCGTTGATGTTTTTTCGTTATTGTTTGTTAGGTAACATTGTTCGATACATTGCTTCGGACAAATATCTTGTGTTTCTAACGCAGAAGCAATTCACAAAATAATAATTTTTCTCTATTTCAGTATGGTAATGAGTTCATTACAGCACTAAAAACAGTGCTCTAATGAACTCAATCCCGCATTGTTTCTAGTTATATTTTTCGTTTTGTGGTTGTCAGCACTGACACTTGATCCTATCAAATTTCAACACACGTCAATTGTCAATATAATATAATCTGGATATACTGAAATAATTGTTGAGAGGAAAAGTTTTATTTTCATTAAAAAATAAGGTAATTACTAGAGATTTCCTTCTTGCCAATTTTGAATCATTCATGATATTAGGAAACTGTTTAAAATGTGATCTCCATGCCCTACGTACGATTCAAATTCCGTAATTTGTCGAGGCAATTCCAACACTCTTGCGTTCGAAAACTCGCTCCTTCGTCGCTCGTTTTCGAATTCCGCATTCGTGTTTGAATATGAGCGTATTCTGCAACTTGTTTTAGAATATCATATATTATTTTATAGATATTTTTCAGAGTTTGGGAGAAAAAACCCATAAAAGAACCATGTGCTTCTGCCTACGAGAGCCATTATTTTGTTTTAATTTCAATACCCTGTACCTAGTAGTGACTGTTATTATGTCCGGATCACTTAAGTTTATGATTTCAAATATATACTTGCGAGCTAAGGCCGCACGCTTACAGTCAATAGTGTCTGGCACAAAAAGTGCTAATGCAAATTTATTTTTCTTTGAAATTCCACAAAGCCCTAGGGCATAGCTTTAAAATGAGTATACACACATTGAACATTTTGTGTTATTGATGAAGAAAATCATTTAAGAGAGACAGAAAATCAAAAGTTAATGGAATAAATTGTGAAGAAAAATCAAGTAAGGTCTAATAGATGTGTTCTCTTGCCGTCTTAGAGTCACATAATATTTTTATCTGAATAGAAAATCGCTAAGAACATATTAATGTTAGTTGTTCATACATTTTAGAGCGACACGTATCTTGCTGACCAATTTCGTGGAACTATAGTGTCGCCTTTGGCAATTTTCGTTTTGTTGAGAACAATTTACTTAAGTGAAAAATTCTAAAGCTTCTATTTATAATATTACTATTGATCCGTTTTCTTATGATAAGAAACTATTCAAAAATGATGAAATGCCTTGTTTATGAGATAATTTAAAATTCTCCTTTGAAAACATAATTGAAGCTTTCTAATTTTTCACTTAAGTAACTTTATATCAACAGAATGAAAATTAACAATTCTTCAAATTTTTCAACGCGAATCTATTCCAAGACATTCGAAAATCAGCTTCACGAAAGGAAAAAATTCTCAGATTAATAGTTTAATAATTATCGCACTTGCAATGTTAACATTCGTGCTACAAAAAATTGTTAATTAACTAATGGATAACTAATTGATAAGTCGTGATAAACATTTTTGGGCCACGGATTATTGTTCATTGATCAATCCTGCAGACGTCTGAATTATTTCAATTTTTTATTTTCATATTTAATAAGTTTAAGTGATATTTGTTAATGAAAGGTCCGAAGAGGGCGAGGCTTACGCAAGCCGAAGTAACCGTTTTCGGGAGTATTTTCAACCCTCTGGGAAAATTATAAATATTGGTCCTAGTTCCGGGAATTGGAAAATTTCCTCCCCTTCTCGAATATTCTTTCAAATTTGAATTATCTCAGATACTTTTTGAGATATTGGTGAAAAAACAAAGCCTTTCTTTTTATTACACTTAATTGTTTATAAATTTTTCAATTTTTGCGAGTGGCCTTAGCATTTCCTCAAAAACTAACTACATACCATTCGAATGACACCTCAATCATAATTTTCCGAGAATACGCTAAAATTTTGACCTAAAAAGCACTTGTTGACTAGACTATAACCTACTGGCTCATCGAATCCCTAAATATGGACTGCTGGCCACTAGTCCCATTCTAAATATATTCTTTTTTCTAAATGGCAAAAAAACAAGGAAATTTAAACCAGCTCTTCCAAAGCGTTGAGAAGTTAAGGTTTCGTAAGCTATCAAATATTTGTCTTCCATTTTTCCTACAAAAATTAATCTCTCATTGAGCGAGAATACAAATCAATCTTTATTGCAGTAAAAAGTTTTCGATCCCTACGAAACGAGGGGGTACTTAATCGGCTTCCGTTGAGTTTTTTCATTGTCCGTACGGACGTAAATCAATGTTCTCGTTAATTAATCCAGGAAGTAAACGTTCATTTCACCGAAATTAAAATTTTGAATTATGAAGCTTATTCCCGCTCTAAAATGTAAGTTATTATATGATCTCCCGAGAATACGGTGGATGTTCGGCCCGTTTCCGGTTCACCGTGATGGCTGCCAGGTGATTTATAATGATAGATAATGAATTATTATTTTATCTCACCTGGGAAGGAGCCGGCGATTAAGTTTAAATTGCAAAAATTCTGAAAAAAATCTGGATTCAGGCGAACTCCTGGGATGTATCATGGTTCTTAGATAGGAATGTTCACAAGAATGTCAGGAGGTTTTCCCAATGGAATTTCAGATTGAAATAAGGCTACACGATCCGAGAATTTCAATATTCGATTTGTAAGGAAATAATTATTTGTCTACTCCTATATGGATACAATCATTCATCGATCCTCGTGTCATCCATCGAACATAAAGTCGCGGCATTTCATAGTATGTTACACCGGCTAATTAATATACCTTTATCCGAAGAAAATTACGCGAATTAATGGATATAATACAGAGTAAATCAGAAAAATGTTGAAGGAAAAACTATCTAGAAAAACAATTATTTTAGTATTACCAGAAATTAAGGATAAGAATAAAATATTCATTAGCTTAACACATTTTGGTACACCGAGTCAACAACTTAAAATGCTTGCAGAGTCTATGCTTCAACACGATATGTGGAAAGATACAATGCAGCACTTCGAATTCTCTACTTCCACCTGAGAGAGATTTATGGTATAGACAACGAACCTGTGCTACCATATGTACATTGAATAAAAACACTTCGTCTGCTTTTAGCGTAGCACAAAACACACTTCATTTCACTCTGAAAACTCCTTTAATGGTTGAATTAACTTCAATAAAATAGATAATTATTTGCTAATAATATGTACGTTTATGTGTTTACTGCAAGTATCCATGCCAATGTTTGACAGTACCATATCATAGAACATAGAAAATCTATCCGTATAAAACATATCTACATACGCAGATATACCCACCCAGGAGGAAAGATTTTACCGTCTGCCTGATCGAAGCAACTGAAGGATCTATCTGCCTTGAAAAATATAAGCTTATAATACTGTCAAGAATAACATATATGAATATTAAATGAGGTATACTGTGGCTAATTGCCAATAACTAAAACAAGACACACGGTGAAATATTCATTGATTTTAACCATCAACAATTATTCCGCGGGGTGGCTAGACACCTCATCGCTCAGTGTTCCCCAAAGAGGAAAGTATCATTCAAGAGCAGACACAGACCCCAGGGTTTCATGGTTATTACCAATCATCAGTGTGACTTAGCCAAACACTGAATGAAAACTGACGGACGCTCTAGGAAATTTATTTCCATCGGTCGAGAACTGGTAGGGGAAAGAACCCCACCAGCGCCACCTATGGAGAATCCTTACGAACTCCGACCCTCTGCGATGAAGAAATCTTGAGCGATGTTCAGCGACGTTCATTCTTTTGGCGTAAGAGGGTCAAGAAATGGCGAAGCCATCTATCATAAAGGGACCTTTACGAACTAAAAACGCCCGGTCAATTAGGTTGGATAAACCAAAAACCAGTGAACATTAAATGTTGGTTTGTTTCGACCAAATCGAGAAGATTCTTTGGGTTTTTATTTAAGAACGTAGTGAACCAAAAGTTATAATGAATTATTTTCTTTCCGAAGGAATATACTAGGAAGTGCTATAAGACGAGCACTGTGATGAAGAGTCAATACAACCTCACCATGAATAGTGTACACAGGTATGATTATTAATTTACTTCAATTAGGAAATTTCTAAATTCATTTTCTAGACAAAACTCCATAATTTTCCTCTGGTTCGTCGGGCTGAAAACTCTTAGTATCAGATTGAATCCAAGTTGAATACAATTTCAACTTTTGGCCCTTGGGTAATTCTTGGGAAATTATTCCGAGTCCAGGAATTGAATTCGGTTTGCATTTCGTAAATGGCTGCTGCCAATTTCAGATGCGAATAGAACGGATTTCCGTTTGCGTTATGAACGACAAATTTGATTATGTCTTCTGATATCAGAAATGTCTGACTTCGATATACATTCCAAGTTCTGAATTGAGATGATCAAGGGTGAACCAACACTAAACCAAATTACATTGAGCATTCATACTTAGGTACTTGGAAACAGTATTGTTTCCGAACTACTTTCGTCAGCCAAAACAAATTGATCTTTATTCTCATTTCTCATACCGAGTCTTGATTCACCTCATTTTTCCAGATTCTAAATCGACATCGCTTTTGAATGCATTAACCAACAAATTGTCATCAAGGCACATCGAACAAAGAAAATTAGTTCAAGCCCTGTGGACAGGAGCTTTTTGGCGCTCTTGTTCAAACAGACAAATTATATCACCGAAAGTATTGGTTTCTCAGAGTTGGGAATTATATCAATGGATTCCTATGATAGAACTGCATCATGAAAGACATTAAATTAAAAAAAATGCTTCAAAAATTATCTTTAAAAAAGAACAATCTACAATGCTTCAAGGCTTTAATGCTTCAAACTCGGTGCATAGTTTTCACAACTCGAAATACCTAAGGGAAGTATCATCGAAATGTCTAGAGCAAAGCTGGAGACAATCATAGCAGATTGTCCATTTATTCCTGATATTTGAGTAGATAGTGGATTACGAACAAATTATTTCAATAGTTCAAAATATATTAATGAAATACTATCCTCTTTTGATAATTCAAAATTCAATAGTTCATACCACTAACACATTCTTCTCTTTATTATGAACCTTAACTCAAGAAAAAAGGTTTGATACACAAATGTAGATCCATATTTCAGTATTTTTTTTGCTAGCAACATTATGAAAATATGAATAGGAACATGTCTCACTACTTAAGGAAGTAAAAGGTAATATTAACCTTAGTGGTCAACGAACAGTAATTTATTTTGATGATTCCATTTTGTTCTTTTTTCCTATTGCCTCCATAAACTACATCAAAACAGTCTTGTATATATTCACAAATTCAAGAATCGAATACTTGCTTTCCAAGAGAAAATATCTTCAGACTACGAATTGACAATCTCTAATAGCTAGAAAAGATGACATTTATGAATAGTGAACACAGGCAGATTCTGTGTTCACATTCTGTGAATCCCCTTTCAAATCATACTAATTTTTTTTCAACAGAACCAGAACTCAAATATCTCGCAAACTGTTGATTTTCGGTGCAAACCCCAGCAAATGATCCATACTAACACCTCATCTAAGGTTCACGTCTGATTCGGAATCACCCTGTATACTTCGACTGATTATTTCGATAACTTGATAATAGCAAGATATTAAATAAAGATCTCAAAAAAATGTATTTTTATTTTATTTAACACTCCTTAACTACTTTTATGTATATGTTTCGGCCGAAACTGAGAGAATGGCCGAAAGTTCGGTTTCGGTTTCGGCTGAAAAACCAGTTTCGGTCGGACACTAGAAAATAATGAAATGAAATCAGAGATATTGTAGTATCTGATGAAATGTAGAACTACTCGGAAGTATTGCGGCGTAACCAATTCCTCCACATTGTTGCCGAATATAATTATATTCCGAAATAAAAAGTATTCCACGAAAAACAATAGCTTCATATTTTATGTCTATTTACTACAAAAGTACCTAACTACACTCATGTCCACTACAGGGATTGTCGTCTGACATATGTTTCGGAAACCATGATCGCTAAGCGAACATTGTTTCCGAAACATATAATCATTAAAGGATACTGTGGGAGGTATATTCATTATTGAATGGTTTCTGAAATTGAGTGGCTAGTTGTTAAAACGTAATTTGCAACAGCAGATTTATGGATGTTGTTGTTCCGAAGGGGTCCCATTTATGCTCTTTATACTGTGTGAGAATGTTTCTGGTTATTTGCCCGACGTAACACTGGTTGAAATCTAATCATTTAATTCCATATACATATTCCCAATTTTAACATTTCCGGGGTTTTATCGAATATATTTCCCAGAAGTTGTTTAATTTCCGTGGAACTCTTGAATGCCAGTTTCATATTAAACTTTATAAAAAATATTCTGGAGTTTGTTGTTTCTTTGGCGCTCTTGTTCCTCGGAACAGAGTGCTTATCAATCTGCCCAAATGTTCGTAATTTTCGAATATTTGGAAGAAAATGATCTTAAACGATTTGGTTCAACTCACCGATCAAGAGCAGGGTAGGTTAGGACCGTAAATGTCTTCAACGAGTGAAATCCACAAAGAAGTTTCGGAGTTATGGCCATTTTTAGTCAAAATATTTTCTCTGAATATTTCCGGAACTGATCACTCGATTTATCTAAAATTCAGCACCAAATTGAAAAATCATGACCTTTATATGCATGCGAAGTTTTGTATCGATCGGATTGCCGCAAAGTGTAAAAAAAAAAATTTCAAAAATTTTTAAATTTTGTTTCTACAATTACTCTGAGAATGAGCTAGGCAGTTGAAATTTTCAAGGTAGGTTTGGAAAATGAATATCTCGGCTAAGTTCGTTATTGGGCAAAATCGGCGTGTGTAAAATTATCTATCTGTGAACTGTTTGTATAACGTGTGTAAAATTTCTTGAGGACCGTACCACTAGAAAATTTTTCAAAAATCACGAAAAAATATTATGTATCAGTATAATAATAATAATAATAATAATAATAATAATAATAATTCCTTGAGAACGGAAATAAATAGCGACTTGTCGTTTTCAGGGTACATTATACGCACCTGAATGCGACATTTAAGTTCGTTAACTAGCATAATCGGCCAGATGGTTTTGGAGTTATATCAATCTGAAATTTGGTTGTTATTTCCTCAATAACTCAAAAAATTCAAATCCGATCCAATTCAAACATGGTTATTAGTTGTAGAATATCAACGCAAAAATTCTTGCAAAATTTTGTGAGGATCGTAGCACCAGAAAATTAAAAAAAAATCGAATTTCCCATGGTAAATTTGATTAAGAGTGTCCAATACAGGAGAACAGATAATAGAATTCACCATGGTAAATTCGATTAAGAGTGTCCAATACAGGAGATTGGACAAGAGAACATACGCGCAAATGCTCCTGAATTCACGTCAGTGCTTGAACCAATTTTTTCTAATTTGATTTTTGCAATAAACATGAAAGTGATAATATTTCTGAAGAGAGAATGACAAAACCTTTCAAACGATGTATCACAAGTCCATACTTCCTATTTGAAAAATTTGGTGTTATACCTGTCTTTCGAAGGGAGTTGAAGGTAAAGTTCGCATTTTTTCGGAGAAGAATGACAATTTAAATCTGACGTATTTCAGGATTTTCCATAAATATGTACAGGAAACAAGATAATTAATTTATTTCATTTGGCTTTTTTCCAATCTATACAGTGCGCGTCAAAATTATGGAACAAATTCATTTTCTCAGAAGAAAAATATTTGGCAACAAAATCCTGAAACAGGTCAATTATTTTTGTTTCACTTTTACCAAATTTTTATGCATTTTTGAAGGATTTTTTATGCACGCTGTGCCATCCCCATCAACCCTCTACATTTTTTGAAATGCGAAAGTGGGTCATATGGTACTTTTTTGGAAAGTCTTTTGTATCTTCTTTACAGGCGTGCAGAAATTTTCTTAATAAATTTTTCTCTTTTGAAAAATAGTTAGTTCAAAGAGGTTTTCAATATGTGCACTCTGTCATGGCTCATTTACTTTGAGACGATGGTACCTGATGAAATTTGTCACCGAATGAAAGTCGAGTTACAGTTTTGTTCATGCACAACTTTCAACCCCTACGAACTCTTTAATGGAGAAAAAAATGGGGGAGGGGGTGTGAGGGGGTTGAAAGGCGTTGAAAGTTGTGCATGAACAAAACTGTAATGGTCGACTTTCATTCGTTGACAAATTTCATCAGGTACCATCGTCTCAAAGTAGATGAGCCATGATAAAGTGCACATACTGAAAACCTCTTTGAACTAACTATTTTTCAAAAAAGAAAATTTCTGCATGCCTGTAAAGAAGATACAAAAACCTTTCCAAAAAAGTACCACATGACCCACTTCCCCTATTCAAAAAATGTAGAGGGTTGATGTGGATGGCACAGGGTGCAACAAAAATCCTTCAAATATGCATACAAATTTGGTAAAAGTGAAACAAAAATTGACCTGTTTCAGGATTTTGTTACCAAATATTTTTCTTCTGAGAAAATGAATTTGTTCCATAATTTTGACGCGAACTGTATTTATAGGAATGTGATATTCTAGTGGTAAATTACGTCGACCATATTTGGTATTGTAAACTCCAGATTCATACAGCAAGACTCCTAAATCCTAAAGTCATAAATCACGATACCCCCACATCAACAGCTATGGCGATAAAAAATATTCTCCTTATCGAAATGAGTTCCCTTTTTTCGATCGAGATCAATCATCTGGGTAATCTTCACCGAGTATCCCATTAATCACGCAGTTTGTACGACATTGGTGGCAGTACGGAATAAATGTAGTAGAAACATCTATAACATGAATATTTACATTCTGCACGAAGTTCGCTTGAACGATCTTGATACTGTCATATATATTATAATCGCGACCTACTTCGAATTATTCGAAGATTTGGGGATATGGTAGAGTTTTAAACGACTCCAAAAGTATGAACTGATAGGTGTTGCAATTCGAGTTCCAAACCAAATTAGTATTAAATGGTTTCTTTCTGGGTTTTCTCTCCCAAACTCTGGAAAATATCTATCAAATTTTCTTTTATTATTCTGTGATTTGCTCCTGCGTAAAAATCACAAGAGATTTGTCAGAAGCAACCTGTCATTCTGAAGTTCTAGAAAATTCTCGAATTTCAGAATAGAACAACAAGAAATAATTCTGAACATTTTCGTTAAGTGTCTGACGAAAGAGTCTGATATAGACTCCGAAACGTTACGATATAGTTGTTTATCATTGAAAGGTTTATTTTTTCTGGGTTTTCTCTCCCAAACTATCTATATCTATAAAATAAAAATTGATTATTTTGTGATTTGCTTCTGCGTAAGAAACACAAGATATTTGTCATAAGCAATCAATTGAACAATGTTGCCTAACAAACAACAACGAAACAACATCAACGAAGAAACAACTATAACGTAACGTTTCGGAGTCTATATCAGACTCCTTCGTCAGACGCTAATGAAAATCTTTAGAATTATTTTGTTCATAGTTATTTTGTGATATTCAAGAATTGTCACATTGACAGTATTTAAAAATCATAGCTAACATAGTTTTACTTCGCATAGAAATTTCCAAGTTCTAACTCCTTTTTCATTAAATTTTGCCAAATATGGTCAATACCAATTGAGCAATTTGCAAAATTGCATTCTCTGTTCAATAAAATACAAGTTGACTCCTTAAGTTTCCTTTTAATATAATCTTCTATTCGAAGTAAAACTATGTTAGCTATGATTTTTAAATACTGCCAATGTGACAATTCTTGAATTTCTCAAAATAACTAACAACAAAATAATTCTAAAGATTTTCATTAAGCGTCTGACGAAGGAGTCTGATATAGACTCCGAAACGTTCCGATATAGTTGTTTCTTCGTTGATGTTGTTTCATTGTTGTTTGTTAGGCAACATTGTTCAATTGATTGCTTCTGACAAATATCTTGTGTTTCTTACGCAGAAGCAAATCACAAAATAATTAATTTTTATTTTATAGATATTTTTCAGAGTTTGGGAGAGAAAACCCAGAAAAAAACCTTTCAATAATGAGTATACCTCCCACAGTATCCTGTAATGAATAGTTGTTTATCGTTGATGTTGTTTCGATATTGTTTGTTAGGCAACATTGTTCGATTGATTGCTTCTGACGAATCTCTTGTGTTTTTTGCGCAGAGGCAAATCACTAAATAATATTTTTTAATTTTAAAGATATTTTTCAGAGTTGGTAGAGAAAACTCAAAAGAAACCATTTAATAATGAATATACCTCCCACAATATCCTTTAATGATTACTCAAATTTGAATTCACGAAATGTTGGGAAAGAACTGACGAGTGACGTGAGGTCAGTCTGCTTTGGCGCGGTTGTTCAAATCCATAAACAGAGTAGCCATCTAGGTACTAAACTCACCCAAATTAAAAGTACTTAATACCAACCCACTATTCTCGAGATTATCCGGGTGTATATTTCATTAAACGACCAGGGAACTGAAAATCATAAATTGCAGAATGAACTTTATTATATTCGATTCTTCAGTTCAACTTTCTTCATTGGTTTGTTATTTAGTGAGCTTGAAAAGTATAATTGATTCTTTTTTTCCTTTTCAAGAATAGCAAAGAATGGTTGCATAGATCGAATCAATTTATCTTTTTACGAAATTTTTTCCTGTAATTCTTATTGTTCTCTCGATTGTTCTACTCTTTCCCTATATTTTTCCTTAATTGCAAATCACAATTTTTTTTTCAAGATAGATCATAAATTCTGAATTCAGCAATGCACATGTAAAGTCATTTGGGTCAATAATTCTCGAGATATTAATTACTCTCTTTCTTTATTATTAGTTTTCATTGTGAACTTGACAAGGAAAATATAATGGACATAATTCGGGAACAGAGTAATGTGTAATTAACATGAATATTTATATTTTCTATCGACTTTTCAGTTCAAAATACTACACTCTTACATACACCTATTTTCCTTCCTGAATACTATTTAAAAAAGAAAAAGAAAAAAAGAATTCATTAGGTGAGTCATAGAAATAAATTGTGAATTTACGAAAATTCTTGAAAATTGACGCACAGCAGCCAAATTTAAAGAAGATTACAGCCTGCGCTGTTGCCAAACGGTCACCCATCCACGTACTAACCGCGACCGACGCTGCTTGGCTCAGTGTTCGGATGGTATCTAGCATATTGTGGTATGGCCACAAACAATATTTCTTCCTCAATCTCTGCAACTATATTTATTATGCAGTTCTATTCTAGAATATCCATTGATATCATTCCTAACTCTGAGAGATCAATACCTTCAGATATATTTTAATTTAATTTCTGTTACGATGTAGTTCTTTCATGAGAATCCATTGACATCATTTCCAACTCTGAGAAACCAATACGGAGATATGATTTATCAAAGTTTGAGCAAGAGTGCCAAAGCTCCTGTCCACAGGGCTTTCCCATATTTTTTTTTAAGTTTTCTAGTTGAACTGTCCTCACAAAATTCCACACACGTCTTTATATCGATATTCTACAACTAGTTACCAATCTTCAATTCGATGAGGTCTGTAGTATTCGAGTTGTCGAGAAAATAATATTCTAGATGGGTATGAGTCCGAAACCGTTGGGCCGATTATGCCCAACAACAAACTTAACTGTGCCACACGGATGCGCAACCTACCCTGCAAATTGCTAGTCCCTATCTATTTTCATTCGAAAGTAATCGACGCAACGTTCATCCATCCAGCTAATGAACTCACCCAAGGCTGCTCGGATCTCGAAAAGTATAGATCCGATCGTGTTCAAACTTGGGCCTTGGAAGTAGAGTTAGGTTTTTTAGGTTAGCGATGTCGGACGAATAGTTTCTGATACATAGAATTTTTTTCAATAATTTTATAAAATTTACTAGTAATACGATTCTCAACATTTTTCTCACAAACGTCTTTAAGTATGTTTTCTACAACTACTCACCAAGTTTCAATTCGATCGGATTAGTATTGTTTGGAAACAAATTTATTATTAGTAAACCATTGGGAATATGCCCATCAACGAACTTAAACATCGCATTCGGATGTGCAACCTACCCCGAAAATGTAAAGTTATTATCATTTCTTATTGCTATCTCTTTCCATTCATAAGTTATTGTGGCAACGGCCGGCCAGACTTAATCAAATTTGACCTCGAATTCTTCATCAGGGATACGGCTTCACGCGAGAGCGAGATTTATCTCGTCTCGTCTCGTTCTCGTCTCGTAAAAGCGAGACGAGACGTTTTCAAAAATATTATAAGCGATACCGAGATCACATACAGCGCAACACGAGAGTCTCGTTTTTGGTCTCGTTAAATTTTTTGTATGAAGTTTTATATACGACTCGATCGTTTTCAACACCCACAAAAAACAATTAAATATGAAGAGTTTCCACTATAATTACCAATATATTTTGTCTATATTATGCATCGATCGTTCTAGAAATACACGATTTTTTAGAAGACTATTAATTCGTTATGACCTTGCGATAATTGATGATATTATTTTTCAAGAAAAATAGAATTCACAACCATAAAAACGGATGCCATTAAGAATTCAATACTTAACGGACAACTTTTATTGCCCCTAAATCCCAATGCTTTCAATATTTCGTCTCTATCTGAACATTTGGAGAAATTTATTATTTTGTGCTCCTTGTAGTAAAGATGTGAACAACTATTGTATAGGTACATCTGTGGAACTACGTATAATAAAACTGGTAAAGTAATGAAGCTGTTCAATGTTTCAAAAAGTGTTATGAGGAATACGCCAAGAACACATTCAATGATCTACCCACTGGGAAGGTATTCTTTGAAAACTATAGGTACCAAATTGTTCAATTCTATTAAAAAATGTATCGATATCGAAGGCCTATTTGAAACATCAACAAACTTTCGAAATATTGGAAAGCTGAGTTTGAAGAATATTTGCTGTTAGAAAGAGCAAATAGGAATCAAAATATTTTACAGTGGTGGAGAGTGATGAAAAAGTTCTTCCTATACTTTCCAAGATGGCCTATGATATATTAATGGCTACATCCGTACCTGTTGAAAGATTATTTTCCACAGCAGGTGTGATCATGTCAAAAACACGTATATCATTGAAATATGATTTCATGCAAGCGTGATTATGTTTGAATTCTTGGTCATCGAGTAATTTAAAAGTTGAAATTATCAGAGTTTAAAATTAAAAATAATATGTAGGGGAAAACCGGGAGACTTGCTCAGGTGGGAGAGTTGAACCACCTATCAAAACTCAATTTAAATTTCGCGCTAATGAAACGTCAAGACGGTCATTGGTACAGCACGGGACGCCAATAACCAGCAAGCTGTCATTTTGTACAATGGCCAGTTTGTTTGGCTCTCAGGTTCGAAAAAGTGTATTTGTTACAGCGGAGTAAATTTTATTGATTTATGTTATTTTGAGATTGCGACCGTATTTATAGAGGTACGTATTGTGTGTTATTACTATTGTACTGCCTGATTATTGTAATTTAAGATGTCCTTTTTCGCTAAGATTTATCGTTTTTTCTGTGAGTAAAATGTAATGTCAAAGTAGTACATGCGGGAGACTTGCACCATGGCGAGTGCGGGAGATATGCTCAGTGGTTCATGTCTCCCTCTATATTGTTTGTATGATGATATTTGCAGTTTCATTTAATATATATTGAAATTGGCTGGAAGACTTCGGTCGCATGCTAATATAGTTAATTCTCTCTCTCTCTATATTGAAATTAAATTTTTTTTACTAAATTTAAAAACAATTCGGAAAACTTAACACGCAAGTTCTATATGCATTTTACTTGTTTTTTTCAATGTTCAATCTTATTTTCCCTCACAGGTTAATTGCATGAAAAATGTCTTTTCGACACAAGCCTTTTGAAGCAACACGCAAAAGATAAAAGCATACTGTCACAGAATTGGAAAAAGCTATATATGTGAGATAAAAGAGGATGCATCTTTAAGAAAATCATCTATTAATTATGGAATAGATAAAAAGAAGTAAACTAAGAATTTGAAGGAAAAATAGTCAGTATAAAGAGTCACAAATATTTACTGTTTCTGAAGAAAAACTCCTGGTACGAACTATCTTGCAGTAAAATGCATTACGGTCCAATGTTACGAGGAATGATTTAATAAAAGACCAAAAGATGAATATTAAGAACAGAGTTTTTAGAATAGCGATAGTGAATCAGAAAATAAAAATAATACTAATAAAACTAATAAGAACGTTCAAGAAGGCACTGATAAGAAAGGAAAGAAAATAATAAAAACAAAACAAAATGCTAAACTGAAAGATGACAAAAAAAATATCGTTCCAGTAAAAACTAAAGGAAAGAAAACATTGAAAACTAGACAAGGTTCAAACAGAAATCCCAGAGAAAGAAATCTAGAAAAGGAAAAAAAGATTAAAATGTCAATGATGATAGTGAAACCGAGTGTAAAGACGAAGATGTTTTGCATACGCTGAAATGTTTAATTTTGTTAATAAAATGTTTAATGATTATGTTGATTTTGGAATATTCAAGAATATGTTGAGTTTTGTTTTTTTTTTATAAGAACTGTGTTTCTTCATCATTCAATTTAATTTTGTGATGTTTTGTTTAATATATCAGTGATTTAAGCTGGAAACTGTTTTTATTTTTCCCTTTAAAAAGCAATGTTCAACTCTCCCCAAACTGCGGTTCGAGTGTCCCTACGGCTGGGGAGAGTTGACTCATATCCCATTTTTCATTCAAATAGATATAACATATTTTAGTACAATAATATCGAAAAAGTAATTATGCATAAGTGAGCCTAAATTAATAAGATACTTTATTTTATAATAATTGAGTCACTAAGACTCATTCATAAGAAAATACGTTACTTTGAACAAAAAGCGGTTCAACTCTCCCGGACTTCCCCTACATGTACCAAATATTTTTGTATAAGAGCGTATAAATATAGCTCTACAAAATTATTCATTATTGTATACCATTTCGTTTATATATTATAAAATTTATTAACGTTATTCAGAATTAAGCGAGACGAGACGAGACAACTGATAACGAGATGAGAACGAGACTTAATTTTTTGGGAATTGGCGAGAGCGAGACGAGATTTTTTATACTCTCGCCTAGTCTCGTCTCGTGTGAAGCCCTAATCAGGGAATCGAACCAAATCGTTGGAGACCATTTTCGGCAAAAATTCGATAATTTGGGCGAAATGATAACACGAAGTTCCCCAGAAAATGCGCGAAAAAAATGTTTCATCATGAAACAATATTCCTTTCTTTTCAATTTGCAGCATTTTTCAATATTTTTCCGATTACTCGGTCAGTAAAACGATTCAATTGACCATATCCTATCCGTGGATGCCACACACACTTCGTACAGAATTGTTATTTCTATAGGACAATCAATTCCATTACGCTGAGCGGTGGTTAAACGATGCAATTGGTATGTGTTGTTCCAAATTCAAATGATAGTTTCATTATCGACAGCTGTCTAGATTTCACTGTTCCCAATATAGGAACATGGGATTGGGTAATTCCCTATTGCTATTTTTGATCGAACTTTCCAACACAAATGTGAAGCCAGACCGCACCCCATCCGGGTACCAAACTCGCCCAAAGCTGCTTAGCTCCAGGAAAAAAATTATATTATAAAAGTAACTACACTCTTTTCCACTACAGTTTTTTTTTGTCGTCTGGCATATGTTTCGGAAACAAAGTTTCCGTCTTCAAAGACGACGCGTTACTAAAGCATGCAATCATTTTCTACATTCCAGTACGGGTTGACATTATACCCTTAGTCATAAACCATTTAGTGAGAATAATGGGTTGTTAATAGGGGTTAGGTCATTATTGAGTAAATTATCCTTTCTCTTATACATTTCGAAACCTTCAATTGTTCCTGTGTACGCTTTATTGGAATTTTTCAACAATTTCACGGAATTTTCTGAAATTGAGTAGCCAGTTTTTAAAACGTAATTTGCAACCGCAGATTTATCGACATTGTTGTTCCGAATGTGTCCCGTATGCTCTTTATACCGTGTGAGAATGTTTCTGGTTGTTTGCCCGACGTAACACTTGTTGCAATCTAAATATTTAATTCCATACATACCCGATTTTAACATGTCCGGAGTTTTATCGAATGTATTTCCTAGAAGTTGTTAAATTTTCGCAAACCTTCCACGAAAATTAAACATCTTCTAGGAAATACATTCGATAAAACTCCGGACATGTTAAAATCGGGTATATATGAAATTAAATGTTTAGATTGCAACAAGTGTTACTTCGGGCAAACAACCAGAAACATTCTCACACGGTATAAAGAGCATACGGGACAAATTCGAAACAACAACGTCGATAAATCTGCGGTTGCAAATCACGTTTTTACAACTGGCCACTCAGGAAATTCCGTCAAATTGTTGAAAAATTCCACTAAAGCCTACCTAGGAACAATTGAAGGTATCGAAATGTATAAGAGAAAGGATTGTTTACTCAATAATGACCTAACCCCTATTAACAACCCATTATTCCCACCAATTGGTTTATGACTAAGGGTATAATGTCAACCCGTACTGGGATGTAGAAATTGATTGCATGCTTTAATAACGCTTCGTCTTTGAAGATGGAAACTTTGCTTCCGAAACATATGTCAGACGACAAAAAACTGTAGTGGACAAGAGTGTAGTTACTTTTATAGTGTTCATAATAAGTCCACAGTGAACTAAGAATAGAATACAAATATTATATTCCCAATATATCCACGAATATAAATCCCAGTGTCGAAAGAAGCGTCCAAAAACGACTGTTGCACTTTTTGGACGAGATTGATCTCAAACGATTAGTTTCTACTCAAATACATACATTTACTGTTGGGTTGAAACTAAACGGTGCTGTGGCTGCGGTAGCGTAAGATCCCATTCGAATACATACATTCGCTGTTGGTTCGAAACTGAACAGTGCTGTGTCTGCCGTGGCGTAAAGTCTCATTCGAATACATACATTCATTGTTGGTACGAAAATGAACAGTGCTGTATCTGTGGTATCGTAAGTTCTCTGTCCAAATACATAATTTCAATGTTGGGATTAAAAATAAACAGTTTCTTTGGTGGCGTAAGCACCAATTCGAATACATACATTTACTGTTTGGTCGAATATGAACAATGCTTTGTTCTCGGTGACGTAAGGACACAAATCAGTCACGAAACAGTGCAATCGAACGTCAAAGTGACATCTCCAGGCGTCTGAGATCTGAGAAGCGTCAATGTTCTGGATAACCAAAACCGCTATTTTGTACTAAAAAGGGGGAAGCCCTGTGTACAGGAGATTTGGCGCTCTAGTTCAAACTTTGACAATTTATCTCCGAAATTATTGGTTTCTCAGAGTTGGGAATGATATCAATGGATTCTTATAATAGTACTGCATCATAAAATGAACTGAATTAAAATTAAATGACGAACTTATTCGAGATATTCATTCCTCAAATCTACTCTGAAAGCTATATTCCAGTTTTGTTTTCACTGAAGATATTCTGAACACTTATATATTATAATATACTTACCAAATTATATATATATATATATATATATATATATATATATATATATATATATATCCATCATCATATGGATTATCCAAGGGCATATAGGGTAGGGGTAATTATAATATCCTATAATTGGTCATTTTGCATTCAATCATACTTTGTTCGTTAGACCTTAAATACATTTGACATGTCTGTTATAGGTAGATAAGATTATATGTATAAACAATGAAGAACATAGACAAAAAGAATTCGCATTCTATGAAAACATAGAAGTAGGATGTATTATTGAAATTTTGAAAAATCATATCTCCGAAAGCATTTGCTCGTTAATCAACAAAAAAAAATATTTTTTTTCGTTAGGTACTCCGAAACCATCCGGCTGATTTAGCCCAATAACGAACTTAACCAAGATATTTATCTCCCAAACCTACTCTGAAAATTTCAACTGTCTGGCTCATTCCGTTCGATAGTTATCGTGTTTAGAGACGGCCGGACATAATCGATTTCGACCACGGATTCTTGATCAGTGAGTCGAACAAAATTGTTTAAGACCATTTTCAACCAAAAATTCGAAAATTACAGACATTTGGGCTAATTGATAAGCATTCTGTTCCGAGGGACAAGAGCGCCAAAAACAAAACAAATATTCCATAACCTGATGCGGCGCCTCCAACTAGGTCCAATTGCGACTCTAAACTATCGAGGGACCCACTCGAAAATACACACAAAATTTCATCAAATTCGGTCGGGATGTATATGAGCAGAGAACATCGATAATTCACAAGTTTCGAAATTGAATTTTTAACAATGAATTCCAAGAGTATCTCATCGTATTTTTTCCCTATGAATGAATGCATTTTACTGATTTTCCATTCTTTCACAAGAGGATACTGATCACAGGATGAATCGAGATTAAAATACCTCGAACAGATGGAGATCGACGACTAATTAATTTCAATTACATCACATTGTTTTCTTTGTAGAGAGCTTGGAAAAATCTCTTTGTGAGTAGATAATTCCATTGATATTCTCCCTCAAAAGCCTCACTTTTTAATGAAACAATTCTCCTATTGATTAGATTAATTACAAAAGTTTCATTGTGTCAAAAACTGTACTCCGACCATTAAAAGTTAGAAGCTTATCAATTAAGGCTCCTTAACCTTATTCTTCCGATCGATTGGAGATAATGAATTTTCATTGAACTTCATTTTCGCTTTGGCTGAAACTCGTTTGAAATCTTGAGAATACCCTTGATTGTAGCTATCATAAGATTGGGCTTAATCGAGTAAATGAAAGAAGGAACGCGTTTCTAGGTTTCAACCTGTTGGCTTCAATCGTTATTCAATAGAATTATTTTTGGCGCTCTTGTTCCTCGAAAGAGAGTGCTTATCAATTTGAACAAATGAAAATGGTCTCAAACGATTTGGTTCGAACTACTGATCAATAATCCGTGGTCAAAATCGATTCTGTCCGGCCGGCCGTTAACTCGAACGGAATGAGCTAGACAGTTTACATTTTCAGAGTGTGTTTAAGACATAAATATCTCATTTAATTTCGCTACTAGGCAAAATAGGCCTGATGGTTTCCGAGTAACGAAAAAAATACATTGTTTTTGGCGCTCTAGTTCCTCGGAACAGAGTGCTTATCAATTTGCCCAAATGTCTGTAATTTTCGAATCTTTAGCTGAAAATGGTCTTAAATGATTTGGTTCGACTCACTGCTCGAGAATACGTGGTTAAAATCGAGTCTGTCCGGCCGTCTGGCCAGCCCTTAACACGATAACTCTTGAACGGAATGAGCTAGACAGTTGAAATTTTCCGAGAAATTTTCAGAATAGGTTTGGGAAATAAATATTTCGGCTAAGTTCGTGATTGGGCAAAATTGGTCAGATGGTTTCGGAGTAACAAAAAAAAATATTTTTTTTTACATTACAAATTTCAAAATTAGTTTTTCTCAAGATGCAGTTTCACCATAGGAATCCATTGATGTTATTTTCAACTCTAACAAGCTGATACTTTCGGAGATATGATTTTTCAAAATTTCGACAATAAATCGTACTTAAGTGCTTTCACAGAATGCGATAATTATTCTATCTATGAATTATTATAATATGATCTGTGTTGATTAGGGTGGTCGTTAAAAATTAAATTTCTTGCGGCACCCCATAAAAAGCTTCCTTTTTATGAAAAAACACTGGGAAAATTTTTTATAATTTTTTCAAGTCAAGACAACACGTGCCTCAAGACGATTCAAGTTAATTTTTGGGTAATATCATGTTTTTCAGGAAACTTCTTATAAAATAGGAAGTAATAATTATGTTGACTGAAAATTGTGAGAATTGGTTAGAAGACTCTAATTATCAAGATTGTTTGACTGCAGTTAAAAATTTATCAGTGGTTAACGATGTTGCCGAACGAGGTGTTCAACTAATGCAAGAGTACAACGATTTATTCACAAAAGATGAAGAACAAAAGCAATTCCTCATTCAAATCTTAGATGATTACAGAAGCAAAGGCATTAAGAAAACGAAAGAAAGTTTACTTAAGGATTGGAATGAAGAAAACTAGAGATTAAAATTAAATTTGTATTAATTTTGTAATGAAATAAAAATATTAATTAAAATATCATTGATTTTTTAAATTAACAGACCATATTGTTTGGTAAATCCATTGTTATTTTGATTAACTATTGTATTCTCATGAATTTTGGTTCTGTGGTTGTTTATATTTTGTATGAAATTGTATTTATTATTAAAAATCTTCAAAAAACATGACTATACCTAAAAATTAACTTAAATCATCTTGAGGCACGTGTTGTCTTGACTTGAAAAAATTATAAAAAATTTTCCCAGTGTTTTTTCATAAAAAGGAAGCTTTTTAGGGGGTGCCGCGAGAAATTTAATTTTTAACGACCACCCTAGTGTTGATACATGTCAACTTATTTTCCTGAGACATGATATCTCAAATTTTGATATTTAATGCCCGTGGTTAATCCATATGATGATGGGAATGGTGATGGTAAGTTAATAAAATTGAGTTCAGAATATCTCCAGTAAAAACGAAACTGAAATATTGGCTGAAGTTTCAATTGATATTATATAATTTTCAGAGTGGATTTGAGAAAAACTATATCGTTCATCATAGAATTGAGTAACGAATATCTTGGATGAGTTCGTTGTTGGGTAGAATTGGTTTATTGGTTTTGGATTAATAATTTTTGGCACTCTTGTTAAATTTAAGTTCTTTTATGATGTTTGAATCTAATTTCTGCTATTATGAAGTTCTATCATAAGAATCCATTCATATAATTTCCAACTCTTACCAATACTTTCGAAGACATGATTTGTCAAAGTTTGAACAAGAGCGCCTGTCCACAGGGCTTGAACTAATTTTTACATTAAATATTCCAAACTCAAATTTTTTTAAGATGCAGTTTCATCACAAGAATCCATTGATATAATTTTCAACTCTAACAAGCTAATACTTTTTGAGATATGATTTACTAACTAGCTCCTGCGTAATACCCACAGCGTCTATACGAATTTCCTTAAGTGCATGTATATTGTATATTGTTGTAGGGAGTAACATCGCACTGCTACCTTAAGGTCTATTGTGCCCCCCCCCCCCCTTCAGAGCTGTCGATGTCATTACCATCTACAACTCGCCTTCCAGTTCCAGAGTTCTGATGAACTCCAGTATCTGGGATGGCTTCAAGGAGGCTATGTCTTCGCTCGCGCATATTTCTTGCCCAAATCATTTCTTGCGTTGGTTTGAGACGGCGAGGCATCTCGTTATCAGGTGATCAGGAGTTTCATCCTCCTCTCAACAGAATCTGCAGTCGTCAGTTTCTGCTAGTCCTAATTTCATCATATGCTACCTGAGGCCGCAGTGCCCTGTGAGGAAGCAAGTGAGGAGGTGCAGCTTGTTCAAACTGAGGTCCAAGTATTTCGTGGATTTGACAGTATCAAAGTTCCGGAAGAATTTCTTGGAGTGATACATTCTGGGGAGAGATCTTCAGAAAATACCTCTCTCAGTTTCTTCTTTCAGGTGGAAATCTACCGGTGTATCTACCAACCCCACAGTAAAATTCCGGAATAAAAAGGGAAGTTTTGCTCCTTTCTTGGCGAGTGTGTTGGCCTCCTCATTTCCTATGATTCCCGCGTGACCAGGAACCCAGACCAAGGAGACCCTGTTGTTCTTGTCTACTTCATTGAGTTTTCTTCGGCACTCCCATATTAGCTTGGATTCGATAACATGGGAGCTCAGAGCTTTAATAACAGCTTGATTGTCAGAGTGGATTGCTATATCACATCTCTGATAGTTTGTTTCTAGGTTCATTTCCACGCATCTTTCTATTGCGAGTACTTCTGCCTGAAAGATCCTCAGATAGGAGCCTAGCGATAGTGAGAATTTGGTGCCTGGCCCATACACTCCAGCGCCAGCTCCTGTAATGGTTTTTGAACCGTCTGCGTACCGTTTAATGGCATTTCTTTCAAGAACTTGGGTGGTGGATTCCCTGTCTCAGTCATCTTTCCTACCAAGCATCGTAGTGAAGTTCTTTTCGATTGCTTACTTTCTCGATCATTTCGCCACTAGGAAGAGTGGCTAATGAAATATACCTAGTGAGAGAGGACCAGGCTCTCTGGTTTTTAATACTATAATTACCTGTTCCTTTCCTAGATATTCTGAGAATGGCTTCATGGGCCATTTTCCCTATCACTAGATGAAGTGGTGTGAGATTTGTTATTATCTCAAGTGCCCTGGTAGGACGGGTTTCATTCCTGCAGTGATACACACACAGGTGGGCCTTTGTACTTTGTCGAAGGTAAGGGTTGCAGTCCCAAGTCTTACCGGGTAGATTCGTGCACGCCATTAAAGTCTTTGTTGCTTTGCTAGCAGTGATTTCAACATGCCTATTCCACAGAAGCAGAAACAACTGTTGAAAAAAATGGGTTCAAGCCCTGTGGACAGGAGCTTTCTGGCGCTCTAGTTCAAACAGAAAAATTATATCTCCGAAAGTATTGGTTTCTCTGAGTTGGGAGTTATATCAATGTATACATATGATAGAGCTGCATCATAAAGGAAATTCAATTCAAATAATAGTTTATTTATCAAGATTAAATGAGCAATCATGAGA
Organism: Halyzia sedecimguttata; assembly: GCA_937662695.2. Classification (NCBI taxonomy): domain Eukaryota; kingdom Metazoa; phylum Arthropoda; class Insecta; order Coleoptera; family Coccinellidae; genus Halyzia; species Halyzia sedecimguttata. The sequence goes on along the minus strand of OW569413.2, from coordinate 96,292,692 downwards.
ATGAGAACTGCACCATGGAAGAAATCGAATTAAATCTGGCCAATTTTGCCCAATAACGAACTTAACCGAGATATTCATCTCCCTAACCTACTCTGAAAATTCAACTACCTAGCTCATTCCGTTCGAGAGTTATCGTGGAAAAACTTTTTTTAAATTTTTTAAATTTTCAAATTTTTTTTTTACACTTTGCGGTAATCTGGTCAATACAAAACTTCACATGCGTATAAAGGTCATGATTCTACAATTTGATGCTAAATTTCAGATAGATCGAACGAACTTGTCCGAGATATTTACGCTCCAAAACCACCTTGCAATTTTCAATCCGCTAACTCCCTTCGTTCGAGAGTTATCGTGCCTACGGCCGGTCGGCCGGCCGGACAGAATCGATTTCGCACTCGGATTCTTGATCAGTGAGTCGAACCAAATCGTTTGAGACCATTTTCAGCCAAAAATTTCAAAATTACAGACACTTGGGCAAATTGATAAGCACACTGTTCCGAAGAACTAGAGCACCAAAAAAAAAAGTTTCGTATGACAATTGCCCAAAACAGGTTTAAAGTACCTACAAATAGTAGGTATTCCATAAAACAAATATGGAAGAAGATAAGTAATAACTAGAGCGCCAAAAATTACCTTGTAATCGACCAAAAATTTCCTGATCTACGTTCACCAAACTACAGAATTATGCTTTCAATATTTACGTAATATTTTCAAACATTTTCGGGTGAGGTCCCCGTTGCATCGCTAAAATACGAGTATTTCAACCCCAATATTTTTGAAGTTACAATATTCCCTTCTGTCAAGTTGACATTATGAGAATTCATGCATAGAATAATAATTATATCAATCTGTGAAATACGATTTACATTGAAATTTTAAAAAATCATATCTCCGAAAGTATTAGCTTGTTAGAGTTGAAAATGATATGAATGGATTCTTATGATAAAACTGCTTATTAAAAAAAAATTGATTTGGAATTTGTTTCGTAAAAAATTTTTTTTTTTTGTTACTCAGAAACCATCTGTCCGATTTTGCCCAATAACGAACTTAGCCGAGATATTCATCCCCCAAACCTACTCTGAAAATTTCAACTCTCTAGCTCATTCCGTTCGAGAGTTATCGTGCTTACGGCCGGCCGGCCGGACAGAATGAATTTCGACCACGGATTCTTGATCAGTGAGTCGAACCAAATCGTTTAAGACCATTTTCATCGAAATATTTCAAAATTACAGACATTTGGGCAAATTGATAAGCACTCAGTTCCGAGGAACTAGAGCGCCAAAAACTATAATCGCATAAAACCGAAAGATTTTCTAAATGAAAATAGTATTTGATTAAAATGGTTCTGGATACTCGTTCAGAGCAAACATTTGACTTACTTTCGGCGCAGAAAACAAGGACGTTGAACAAAGTACTCAATGTACAACATTTCAACAAACGATACGACTCTCCACAAAAAATTAAAATAATCAAAGATTCGAATTTAATTAGACATGTCGATAACTTTGTCCATAACATTTCTACTACCGGCATCTATCGGCGAAAACTGAAGTAGAACAATATCCTTGTATTTTGACAGTAATTGAACCGCAATGTCCGCACCATGTATCATATGCATATATGGATTATCCAAGAGCTACCTACGATAGCTGAAGTTATTGATCATTTTGCATTCAATCATACTTCATTTGACATGTATCTTATCTGTAGGTGAGATGACAATGATGAAATGTATGAACACAGATGAAATTCATAGATACGGACGTTAATTTTCGATACAGCATTCTGCGAAATCATAGAGTTACGATTTAATATTGAAATTTTGAAAAATCATATCTCCGAAAGTATTGATTTGTTAGGTTCGAAAATGATATCAATGGAATTTTCTTCTTTCCACATTGGTAGAACTCTCAGGTTGTTGATTCTTAGAACAAATATAGTTCAAAACCAATCAATCGTCAAATTATGAATTATTAGAAACTTCACAATATTATCCTCATCGGAATTATTACCCGCTCAGATGTGGGAAATAAATTTCAAAGAAATTTCAACCTGAAGTTTCGAATGGAAGGTTGAAGTTCATATTTCACTTTATCCCGCACAGAGTCTATAGATCAAAACTTGATAATTTCCCAATAAATTTATAACGAGACTTTGAAAGAGGGGAAAATTCTTTCCATTGATTTATCAAACTGCATCCATCAACTTCCTCCATTCTTTCGCATGACAGCCAATTCCTGGGCAATTTGAACCTTCATTTTATTCCTTTGAATATGAATGTTCTATTGAATTCTTCGGAAAAAAAGGGGGAGAACCCTGTGGACAGGAGTTTTGGCGCGTGTGCAAATTTATAGGCACATCTGTCACCCATTCAGGTACTGAACTCACCCAAAGCAGCTTAGCTCCAAATAAATGATATTTCCACCAATTTAAATCCGGGAGTAGAAACAAGCATCCTACAAAAATGGTACACTTTTTGGCCGAGAATAGTATGAATCGATTAGTTTCAACTCACATTCACTGTTGGTACTAGAATGAACGGTGTTGTGTTTGCGGTGGCATAAGGTCCCATTCAAATACATGCATCCACTATTGGTTCGAAAATGAACAGTGCTGTGTGGCGTATGGTGTCTATTCAATACATAGTCCGTCCGGCCGTTAACACAATACCTCTCGAACGAACGGAGTTAGAGGATTGAAATTTGCAGGGTAGGTTTGGAGCGTAAATATCTCTGACAGGTTCGAGCGAAATCCACCAAGCGGTTTCGGAGTTATGGCTGTTTTTAGTGAAAATAGTTTTTATGAATATTTCCTTAACCAATCCCTCGATCTATCTGAAATTTAGCATCAAATTGTAGAATAATAACCTTTATATACATATGAAGTTTTGTATTCATCAAGTTGCCCTAAAGTGTCTAAAAAATTTTAAAAATTTTTGTTTCTACAATAACTCTCAAACTGAATGAGCTAGGCAGATGAAATTTTCAGAGTAGGTTTCGGAGATAAATATCTTGGTTAAGTTCATTATTGGACAAAATGGGCCTTATGGTTCCGGAGTAGGTAACGAAAAATAAAAAAAATTTACGTTACAAATTTCAAATTCAAATTTTTTGTAAGATGCGGTTTCACCATAAAAATCCATTGATATCATTTTCAACTCTAACAAGCTAATACTTTAGGAGATATGATTTTTCGAAATTTCAATAATGAATCGTACTCCTATGTTTTCATAGACTGCTGTACTTGATTATTCTATCTATGAATTATTATATGATCTGTGTTCTTACATGTCATCTTATTTTCCTGTGAGAGATAAATGTCATTATTATTTCTGGTTCGTTATTCTTGATATAAAATACACCTTCTATTCTAGAAATCAAATTATGATTGCATGCAAAATGACCAATTAAATAACCTCAGCTATCGTAGAATTATGAGGATGATATGATATTATACTTTTAAGGGGTTAGGTGTAGTCAGCTTTTTCGAAAAATCTTTTTTCTTTCATTTTCTTGAAGCATAATATCTCAGAAATATTCTCTGAAAATTTGAAGTAAATCCGACGAATACTTTTCGAGTAATTCGATAATTAGCAACGGGCTCTCGAGCGCTCTGGGCGAGAGCAGGTAGCTAACAACAGGTAGCTAGCAGCTAACGTGCTAACGACAACACTCCAGAAGGTACAATGATATGTAGATGACTCTGTAAGTAATTGAATAATACGTGAATTGAGTGTAAATCTTCAAATGCGTTTTTCTCAAAACTACGTTCTTTGAACTGGTGACCACTGTAGCTCGAAAACCGCTTGGTAGATTCTAATGAAATTCAGACAGCTTTTCGAAAACATGAGAGACTCGTGCCTGATCGAAGGATTTCCTTTTTTCTTCTAATTTCGAATTTTTATAAACAATTAACTGTTGGTTTTTTCCCGAAAATATGGAAAAAATGTACCTGACGCTGCCATTTAGTTAATTTAAAAAAAAAAAAAAAAAAGATTCGATCGGGCACAAGATTATCTTTTAATAAAACTTTTTTTTTTTGTCCGATTGATTGTTGATGAATCACCAAGGCTTCGGTCGGAACTGGATCAACACAAACAGCCATTACTTTCAAAATTATTAATATTTTTTTCTGAAATTTTTGTCAAATCAAGTCGTACCCTTATTTGATGATACCATATTTTTACTTTTATAAAATAAAATAATCTAGGGGCAAAAGAAAATTATTTAATATTGTCATGTTTTGACTCTTCTGACTACACCTAACTCCTTAATGTGATAATATAATAATAATAATAATATAAGTAACTAAAAATGTTTATTGACAGGTTTTTTTCTGGGTTTTCCTTTCTGAAAAAATTAGTTCTAAGTTCAATATAAAAACCGTCTTCAAAACACAAAATGATCTTATGTCTCTATTAACGACAACAATACCCATAAATGAAAAACAAAAATCAAAAAACTGTGTAGGTATATAATATTCCTTGTATTTGTGGTAAATCATACACAGGAGAAACATCAAGACCACTAGAAGTAAGAAAGCCAGAGCATAAGAATAACTTGAGACATAGAGACATACAGAAATCAAAAATAGCAGAACATGTATGTACAATCCAAGGAGATCACATGATGGATTGGAGTAATACAAAGATTCTAATGACAGAACCTGATTATATTAAAAGGAAACTTAAGGAGTCAACTTGTATTTTATTGGACAGAGAATGCAATTTTGCAAATTGCTCAATTGGTATTGACCATATTTGGCTAAATTTATTGAAAAAAGTGTTGGAACTTGGAAATTTCTAAGCGAAGTAAAACTATGTTAGCTATGATTTTTAAAAACTGTCAATGTGACAATTCTTGAATTTCACAATAACTATCAACAAAATAATTCTAAAGATTTTCATTAAGCGTCTGACGAAGGAGTCTGATATAGACTCCGAAACGTTACGATATAGTTGTTTCTTCGTTGATGTTGTTTCGTTGTTGTTTGTTAGGCAACATTGTTCAATTGATTGCTTCTGACAAATATCTTGTGTTTTTTACGCAGAAGCAAATCACAAAATAATTAATTTTTATTGATTCTTGAATTTTCTTGTGCTTCTTTCTTATATAAATTGTTGTGAAATAAAAAATATTTTTTCTAGTCAAACACAACGTGCTACAATACCCAAGAAAACTTTCACAAAAATTAATTAATTTTTATTTTATAGATATTTTTCAGAGTTTGAAAGAGAAAACCCAGAAAAAAACCTTTCAATAATGACTATACCTCCCACAGTGATTACTTAAAAATGTTTAAACATTAAAAAACCTTCACGATTTTTGTCTCCAAATTTTAATCATTTACTTCTCGCTATACTACCTATGTTTTACAAAAAAAAAATTAAATTTAAACAGCTCCTTCTGGGTGTTGCAGTTTCGTTGTCAATAGTATAGTCACATCTATATTAATCGAACTGTGTTGGATATAATACAGGTATACAGATCCCCTCATGCGAAGAACAAGGCTTTATCCACAGATACGAAATATTCTAAACCGAATTCCCATCGTTCCTCCCCAACATTGTCTACGACGAGCTCAAAGGAAGAACATGGTATAGATTTGCATTCCTTATTCAAATCATCTTCCTCAAGCATCCCTCACCTTCTACGCTCCTATTCCATAACAACCCCCGTCTCACGAAAGTTCTTTCATCTGAATAATATTATTCTTTTTACGGATAACTCGAGCACCCTCGTCCTCGTACTTAGCGAGATGTAAAAATTTCGAATTTGGCACCTACAATCCGGAAAAACTCCGGCGTCCTCCTTAGACTGGTTAAATTGACGTCTAATTTTTCATCGGACTTTTGGAGGATCTGGACCGAAAGTTTCGCAGAGTCAGAAAGTGGCGATTAAAAGAAGTTTGATGGGTTCGAGGATGTAAGTATTTGAATGATTTAGGTCGGGATCTCGAATATTTTCCAGCACAGGTGCTGAATCTTTCATTCTGAATTTTCCATCGCCGACGTTTGTAAGCCACAAATATACAGTGTGGTCCAACGAAAACTTAAGACTTCGATTTTCCGGCTTTAAAATGAAAATGTTGAAAATCACTCGGACCCGTCAATTTTTGATTTGAGGAGGAACAACGTTTCCGCTCTTTGTATCCCCGTAACTGCAACCCCCTAACGGGGGTGAGCACAACCCCTTGATTTTGAATACGGATGAGGGGTGTTGCGATATCCCATTTTGAAGATCTTATCGAGTACTACCTGATCTTGAAATTTTGCTTCAAAATTTCCATCGATAACGAAATAACAGGTAAAATAGTGGAGGAGTAGGTACTTACTTTTGTGGTTTATTGAAAACTGGAAATGGGCTCCATTCACATCCATGCAGTAATATAAGTTTTGCTGAAAACGTTCACGTACATGACTCAAGATTTCTGGTGTAATTTAACGGCATTCATTAATGATCCGAGTTCGCAAACAATCCAGTGACTCAGGCTGGGTAGCGTAAATCTTGGAAGTCAGGTGACCCTATAGAAAAAAGTCCAGTGGAGCCAGATCAGGTGATCTGGGTGGCCACTCAATATGTCCCCTTCTTCCAATCCTGGCGTGAGGAAAACTTTCATCTAAGAACTGACGCGCCGGTTGAATGAAATGAGGTGGTGCGCCATCTTGTTGAAAAATGATAGTTTGATGGTCTTCTGCATTCTCCTATACTTGTACGAGGGCTGGATAAATAGCGTTCTTCAATAGATCTGAATAAATTTGGCCAGTGAGATTACCGGTTATAAGAAAGGGCCGATTATTTGATTCCCATAAATACCCGCCCAAACAATTAATTTTTGGGGGCGCTGAGTATGCACCTCACAAAATAATCTTGGATTTTCATCTGACCAATACCGACAGTTATGCCGTTAAGTAAAATGAACACTCGTCCGAAAAAAAGATATCGAACTAGTAGTTTTGATTACCGTTAATCATTTCACTGATCACTTCACAGAAGTGCAGTCGGCGAACGGGATCATCCTCATTCAGTTCCTGAACCAATCGTATCTTATCGTCAAAAATCGTTAAAAATTTTAAAGAGTCTTTAAAACCTCAGTTTACAGCTAACCTCTAAGTTTGAACACGGTCGGACTCATATTGTTGGAGATAAGAGCAGCCTTGGGTGAGTTCAGTAGCTAGATGGGTGACCGTTGCTACGATAACTTTAGAACGGAAAGAGAAAGCGACTTGCAATTTTCAGAGCAGATTGCGCATTCCAATGGAACAGTTAAAATTATTGTTGGGTATAATCGGCCCCAACGGTTTCGGAGTTACACCCATCTGGAATATTATTTTCCCGATACCTCAAAACATACGAATCGGATCGAATTAAAACTTGGCATATAGCTGTGGAGTACCGACATAAAGACGTAGGTATGTGAAATTTTATGAGGATCGTATCGCTAGAAAGTTTTAAAAAAATTATGAAAAAATATTATGCATCTCACGATAACGATAGCGACTTGCAATTTTCAGAGTAGGTTGCGTATCAGAATGCGACATTTGAGTTTGTTAATAGGCATAATCGGCAAAATGATTTTGTAGAATTTTTGTTGTTATTTCCTCTATAATTCAAAGTATAGAAATCCGATCCAATTTGAACTCAGTAATTACTGGAAGAAGGCCGAATTTCGTGAATATCGTATCTTGAAATTACTCGAGAAGTAAGTTCTCGTATATCATTAGATATTTGAAGAATTTCAATTTAGATAGAATACATAGTTCAGAATTAAAAATTCTGTCGACTAATTGCGTAGACGAATCTCTCATTACTCAAGTTCGCCATTAAAATGGTGCGAAATGTATTCGCATCTTATAAAAGCGGTATATGTAGAAGGTGAATTCGAATATAAGAGTGTCCAATAGAGGTGAATAAAACTAATTGACAGTAATTATGTCGGTTTAATGTTGAATTTTCATTTTTTTTCAGAAAGTATACTCGATCGTCTTCGTATGAGGCGTGAGTGGACAAAGTAACATTTTCGCTAAAGTTCCTGATTGCATGTCAGTGTTTGAACCAATTCTTAGTTATTGAGGAATTGGTAGGTATAACTCCGAAAACCGTTTGGCCGATTATGCCCGTTAACAAACTTTTATGTCGCATTTGATCGCGCAACCTACCCTGAAAATCTCTTACCGTATAAAAGTAATCGTGGCATCCGCAGGCCGGACAGAATAAATTTGACCTAAAATTCTTTATCAGTGAGTCTAACCTAATCGTTTGACACCATTTTTGGCAAACAATTCGAAAATTGCTGACATTTGGGCAAAATATAGCACTTTGTTCCTCAGAATATGCACGCAAAAAGGGGGAGAAACCAACAGAAAGTAGTTCCCATACAAACTGTTACCAAAAATTATACAGTACGAACTTTTGACAACTCAGTTTAGAATTCAAATTCCTTGAGAATAAGAATTATTCACTTCAATTATTGAATACGAAATGTTGTGATACATTGTCGATCATGACTCATGACACTAATGTGTAGCGAATAACATAATATAAATACACTAGCTGCCCGCCCCGGCTTCGCACGGTTGAAATGCTGATACTAAATATACTAAAGAATTTCTTTATATACAACGTTCACAGCATTTTTGTCGTTAGACAATACAAACATGTTTTCTTTAGAGGTTACTCTTGAAAGAGCGACATATAACTGGCCATGTGAAAAACAATCAACGCTAAAATATAAGCCTGTAGCGTTGAAAGTTGGACCCTGCGATTTATTAATGGTCATTGCAAAATATATCTTTACCGGAAATTATAGGCGTTTAAATTGGATCAGTAAATCCGATGGTATCAGAGGAATTTGGAGAATCAATACATCTATCCTGGCTGAGGCGAGCCTCACGCTCTACAGATGATTCTGTGGCTCTCTGTATTCGATTTCTATCCCTATCCTATCCTGGCTGTGCCGGCCCCACGGTCGGAACCACCGCAACCGCTATGTCCCTGCATTTTAAATCTTCGATATCTTCGAAAATATTCATTTAAATTACATACCGTAAAGGGCCATATTGATCAATATTAAATGCACAATACATTTAAGGTTAATTGGATAAGGAGCAATGCTGTATTGCTTAAAATAGCTTAGTAATGAAGTCATTATTTCTCGTAGGATGTAGAAGGATAAAAAATGTTTATTGTGGGTTATCCTTAAGAGATAGACTTATACCATCGCGGACTTTTTTATAGACCTTTTTAAGCTGTACTATACTGTACTACATTATTTTGATCTATCTCGTAGGGTTCAGCCCGCGTTTGCAATGTAAGCGCAAAAAAATGTGTTTATTTACATCACATTAGTAACCTCTAAAGTTATCAGTGTTTCTCTAATATATTATGCATGTGTTATACACATAAACCTTCCTATTGAATCACTCGATTAAAAATAAACCGCATCGAAATCCTTCACGTAGTTTTAAAGATCTAAGCATACATAGTAACAGACAGCGGGAAGCGACTTTGTTTTACACTATGTAAGGATATTGAATACAATTTCCGCATCCAGAAATTGCAGTAAAGTTAGTTTTACACGGCGAAGAAGCTCTTCATGAAGAAATTCTCCGTGTAAAACATCAACTTGACGTGAAGTTACTTCACGAAGAACTTCATGAAGAACTTCGCGAAATAAGAACTTGTTATATTTTATCAGCAAGTTTCGCGTGAAGTCAGGGGTATCAACATAATGTTTCATGCCATAAATTATCGGAAAAGCTGTAAAACATAAACTGGTCGTCGTTGAGGTTGTTGTTTGGAAGTTCTAGTTGTGTTTTGAGGTAGAAAACGAGTCAAGTTCAAAATCGAGCCACAGCTGCTTTTGTTGTCGTCTGGATATTTGCTAGTTTAGAAGTTGGTATTACTATTATTTGACATTTTTCTTCATGAATTTCTTCGCCCATGTAAAACGACACACTTCATGAAGAAATTCGTGAATAAATTCATGAGGGAATTTCGCGAAGAAATTCATGAATTTCTTCGTCGTGTAAAACTAACTTTGGAAATACGAATAAACTGGCAATCCGCGGGAAATAAGAATCATCGATGATATGATCCATTATTCATTATCAACCGTGAATATAAGCCACTTCCTTTATCGGAAATTCCTCTCCAATAATAATAATAATGATTTTTCTAGGAAATTGTGTTAGGTACCGTAAAACTCAATTCGTGTTGACATTCCATAACTCTATGGTATTGTCGATGTCGCTATACTACGTAAAAGCTTTGTTGTGTATGCGAATGAAATAGGATATTCTCATATTTTCCTTCCATTTCACGAGAGTGAATGTTGATAGAATAACATGAGTCCTTTTTGAACATGAGCGTAATTTCAGCTGGAATTGAAAGTTAGTAGATATCTATCCTACATAAAACGATGTAGTGAATTTGTGGAAGAACTAAATACACACAGATATGACATATAGAATTGTTCCTATATTCCAGTAGGTATACAGGATGTTACACCATAAACTCCTCCTGTTTTCGAACAATAAGCGAGATACAGGGTACTGAAAGTAATTTATGAGCAGTATTCTGTCGAGTGCGTTAGTTTATTCAATTTATTTCAATTCAAATAAAGCATATAATTAAAAAAAAAAACTTTCGAATGACGGAAATACAAATTCGTGATATTCTTTTCAGTTGCCAAATTGAATTTCATCCAAATGTACTCAATTATTTAAGAATTTTACAAAAACAGAACATAGATATTTTTAACATGTCTATAGCGAAAAAGAAATTTCACCCGAAATGGTTGAGATTTCCCACGGTTACAATATTTTTCACACTAAACACGAATAAGAGAACAGATTCAAAAAAGTGGAAAAGCTTTGTGGACAGGGGCTCTGGCGCTCTTGTCAAACTACTAGCGAGTAATTATTCAAACTTTGTTAAATCATATCTTCGAAAGTATTAGTTTCTCAGGAGTGATATCAATGGATTCTTATGATAGAACTGCATCATAAAAAATTTTATTCAAAACGTCAGTCTATGACTCATATGTTGGATTTATATACATCAGAAAATTATAATCAGGCGGAGGTAACACGGTCACGGGTCAATGTGGTATTAATACGGCATCGAACTGACATCAATCTTGCCATCAATCCAGACCATCAGTCTACGCGTATACAATCAGTTTTCCGTCAATCTGACATCAATCCAGGATAGATGTCAGATTGACCGTGTAACCTCCGTCATAGAGCATTCTATGAGATGAAATTACGATTAATTATTGAAATTTTAAAAAATCATATCTCTGAAAGTATTAGCTTGTTAGAGTTAAAAATGATGTCAATGGAGAGCTAAAGATTGACAACAAAAATGACATGACGTATATTTTTAAAGTATACCTACTAAGAAAACGCGACTTTATTGGTGAGAACTGTATAATTTGTTGCTGACATTTGGTGCCATCACTCTTTTGATCCAAAATGTTTCTCGATAATGCTAAAAGTGTTTATGAGTTCCATTCGACTAAATTTGTGTAAATAGACCAAAGAAAGTCGTCATTTTTGAGCGATAAAATGGGATATTTACCTTGAACCCCTTGGTTGTAACTCTACCCAACTTTGTTTTTGATGCTCTTGTTCCTCGGAACAAAGTGCTTACCAATTTGTCCAAATGTCCGTAATTTTTTAATTTTTGGCTGAAAAAGGTCTCAAACGTTTTGATTGAACTGACTGATCAAGAATGTGCGGTTAAAATCGTTTATGTCCGGCTGTCCCTTAACACGATAACTTTCGAACGGAATGAGCTAGACAGGTGAAATTTTCAGAGTAGGTTTGGGAGATAAATATCTCAGTTATGTCCATTATTGGCCAAAATCATCCCAGTTTTTTTTTTAAATGCAGTTTCATCTTAATAATACATTGATTTAATTTTCAACTCTAACAAGCTAATGCTTTCGGACATATGATTTTTCAAAATTTAAATAATAAATCAAAAAAATAAATTCTATGGATTTCATGATTTGTGTTTATAAATTGTCATCTTATCTACCGATAAGGAACATGTCATATTAATTTCTGGTTATATTCAAAATTCGTTACTTATGATAAAAAATACCTCCTATTCTTCAAAGCAAAGTTTGATTGAATGCAAAATGACCAATGATATAACCTCAGCTATCATAGAATTATGAGTATTATAGTATGTTATAATTTTTGGGTGATAAGCCCTTGGATAATCCATATGAGGTTGGAAATATATGTACTTCGATAAGTTAATCAAATTGGGTTTAGAATATCTCAGTAAAAACAGAACTGGAATATTGGCTAAGTTTCAATTGATATAAAATAATTTTCAAATAGGGCTTCACGCGAGAGCTAGATCATTCTCGTCTCGTTAAAGCGAGACGAGACGAGACGGGACGATTTCAAAAATATTATAGGCGATACCGAGACCACATACAGCGCAACACGAGGGTCTCGTTTTTGGTCTCGTTAAATTTTTTGTATGAAGTTTTATATACGACTCGACTTTTTTCAACACCCACAGAACCCAATTGAATATGAAGAGTTTCCACTATAATTACCAATACATTTTGTCTATATAATGCATCGATCGTTCTAGAAATACACGATGTTTTAGAAAATTATTAATTCGTTATGACCTTGCGATAATTGAGATTATTTTTCAAGAAAAAATAGAATTCACAGCCATAAAAACGGATGCCATTATGAATTCAATACTTAACGGACAACTTTTATTGACCTCAAATCCCAATATTTTGAAAATTTCGCGTCTATCAGAACATCTGGAGAAATGTTTTCTCTTGTACTCCTTGTAGTGAAGATGTGAACAATTATTGTATACATCTGTGGAACTACGTATAATAAAACTGGTAAAGAAATGAAGCTATTCAGTGTTTCGAAAAGTGTTATGAGGAATACGCCAAGAACACACTCAATGATCTACCCACTGGGAAGGTATTCTTTGAAAACTATACCAAATTGTTCAATTCTAATAAAAAATGTATCGACATCGATAGTCTATTTAAAACTTCAACAAAACTTTCGAAATAAAGGAAAGCTGAGTTTGAAGAATATTTGCTGTCAGAAAGAGCAAATAGGAATCAAAATATTGGTGGAGAGTGATGAAAAGGTCCCTCCTACACTTTCCAAAATGGCCGATGATTCATTAATGTCTACATCCGTACCTGTTGAAAGATTATTTTCCACAGCAGGTATGTTCATGGCAAAAACACGTACATCATTGAAGAATAATGTGATGCAAGCGTGATATGGTTTGAATTCTTGGTTATCGAGTATTTGAAAGTTGAAATTATCAGTGTTTAAAATTAACAATAATATGTACATGTACAAATATTTTTGTATAAGAGCGTAATAAATATAGTCAAAATTATTCATTATTGTATACCATTTCGTTTATATATTATAATATTTATTATCGTTATTCAGAATTAAGCGAGACGAGACGAGACAACTGATAACGAGACGAGAACGAGACTTAAACGAGACTTAATATTTTGGGAATTGGCAAGAGCGAGACGAGATATTTTATACTCTCGTCTCGTGTGAAGCCCTATTTTCAGAGTACCTATATTTGAGTAGTGAATATCTCGTATAAGTTCGTTATTGGGTAGAATCTGGTCTGGTAGTTTCGGATTATTAACTTTTGGCACTGTTGTTTTTTTCTTTAATGACAATTTTGAATTTAGTTTATCCATTTATATCCATTTATCATCCATTCCCCACTCTGAGAAACCAATACTTTCGGATATATGGGTTTTTATACTATCATATACTGTCGCGTTTGTTATTGAATTATCTTCATTTTCATATATTGATTGGTAAACAGATCTGTGCAGTCTCCTATACAGGTTGTCCCAAAAATACCACGCGAAAGTGACACTGGAGGTAGATTGGCATTAGGTCTATCAGATAGCATCAACATGACCTCAGTAAAAGTCCGCTGGTTTTCGAGATATCACCACTGTTGCGTCCCATGACTCCACATGTTGGGAAGCGCTCATTTGTATTTCTAAACAAATCAGCTCGCTTGTAAAACTTAAATGATTTGGGTTAACTGGTTTATTTTTGCATGGATGGTCTCACCCTTGAAATTAATATTTTCCACGAAAAGATAATTGCAAGTAAAATATCTTGTAATACTTCAACCCTTGTAGAAGTATTTATGACCTATTTCCTGTGAAATATTGATAATTAGATCGCCACGGCTTTGGCTATTCACTAAATCGAGGGCGTAGATTCCGAATCTGTAATTAGTTTTTCCGTATCTCGATTAATTTTGGTAATATGGCGAAAAATCCGACTGATTAGTCCATTATCCGGAGGTAGAGCCAGAAATTGCGACTTGTTTCCTCATTGCTCCGAAACTAATCGAGATACGCAAAATCTAATTACAGATTCGTGATCTGCGTGCCCGATTTAGTGAATAACCAAAGCCGCGTCGACCTAATCAGAAAATTGTAGATTTTTGTATGTGTTGGATACTAGAGAAAACTTTTTGGCGTTTGACGGATTCGCTCATTACCTAATATTTTCCGAACGGATAGAGATACAGAAAAAATAGATACATAAATCTGAACGTCGTCCACCGACGGGGAAAATTTGGTTATTGAGATGTGAAAATCATAGATTTGGGACGGGAAAGAAGAATTTTCCTCCGTTTCCGGGTCAAAAATATTTGTGCCTACCCAAAAAATTTTTTTCATGGTATATCGATTCGGAGCTCGTGTCTACTTAAATCGAGGTCGCTGATCACGAATATGCAATTAGTTTTTCCCTAAGTGGCGTACTTTGGGAAAATTTTCACTTAAAGTGATAAAATTGACGAAAATAGGTCAATTTTCGAACTTTCCACCACCCAAAAAAATCGGAGTAGGGTGTTGCTGATTCTTTACGTCATATTTGGATCCTTTATCTATCGAATCATCCGAACAATAAATGTCCAGGTCGTACGCTTCGGAAATTATGATTATTTTCCCGAGGGTCTATTTTTCGGAAAATTCTTTCCGCGATATTTTCTCGGAAAATTTTTGTAATAAATATCTGATGGTAGATTCGGAATCTACGGCCCCGAATCTATAAGAATAAGTACCCGTTTCATAGTTTTGCGTCAAAAAATTTTTCTCGAAAAATGGGATTTTTTTAAGGCTAATGTATTAAAAAATTGCCAAAATTCGACCGGTCTCCGATTTCGATGCAAATTACGTCATTTACTAATTCGGGGCCGTAGATTACGAATATATGATCGGATTTTTCATTAGAGAATTTTCCGCGGAAATACCGCGAAATGAGTTTTCCGAAAAACAGACCCGTGGGAAAAAAATCATAATTTCCGAATAGTACGGCCTGGACATTTTCTGTTTGGATTATTCAGTAGATAAAGGATCCATATATGACGGCAAAAATCAACAACACCTTACTCCGATTTTTTTGGGCGGTGTGAACTTCCAAAATTGACCTATTTTCGTCCATTTTTTCACTCTAAGTGAAAATTTTCATAAAGTACGCCACTTAGGGAAAAACTAATTGCATATTCGTGATCAGCGACCTCGAGTTAATTAGACACGAGCTCCGTATCGATATACGGAACTGAAAAAACTGGAGATTTTCAAAAAATACACCAAAGTGGTGATATCTCGAAAACCAGCGGACTTTTACTGAGGTCATGTTGATGCTATCTGATAGACCTAATGCCAATCTATCTCCAGTGTCACTTTCGCGTGGTATTTTTGGGACACCCTGTATAAACCAATATCCTTAATACAGCAGGAAGTTCTCCTCTTATGTCTCACTAAGCTTCCATCAATGATACGTGGTTAATGCCTCTCTTCCATGCAAGTACCAATTCACGAATCATTCCCCAGTTTTATGGCCTTATTTCACCAGCCAAATCGATACATAACGTATATACTGAACGTCAACAACTGCGACGACTAAGCCACCAATATCCTCGCAACCTAATCCGAACCATAGCCGTCGTTTGAATTTCGGATAGCGTAATCAAAAGGCACGCTACGGCTTATTTTTTCTGCTCATCCATTAGCCATTTCGGCGGAGTAATGGCGGACGATTTGTCGTTATATTTCGCATTCATAAATGCGATAGGGCCTCGCTGACTGGAACAAACGATGGAAGTAATGTATCTGGGAACAAGGGTGGCGTATTTGGGAATTGAATCCGTGATTTGGTCACGAATCGAAGGGTTCTCGATCAGACAATTTTGAGCTGAATCGTTGGAGGCACAAAGGAAGAACATCTGTATGGATATTCGAGAAGAGTTGAGAAATTCAAGGTACTGCTTAGATTTCAGATATGCAAAGTTTTAGCCAGACTGTAATGCAGCCCATACACGTTCAATATTAAAAGGTTTTTTTTCTGGGTTTTCTCTCCCAAACACTGAAAAATATCTATAAAATAAAAATTAATCATTTTGTGATTTTCTTATGCGTAAGAAACACAAGATATTCGTCAGAAGCAATCAATCGAACAATGTTGACTAACAAACAACAACGAAACAACATCAACGAAGAAACAACTATATCGTTACGTTTCGGAGTCTATATCAGATTCCTTCGTCAGACGCTTAATGAAAATCTGTAGAATTATTTTGTTGATAGTTATCAAAAAAATAATTCTAAAGATTTTCATTGAGCGTCTGACGAAGGAGTCTGATATAGACTCCGAAACGTAACGATATAGTTGTTTCTTCGTTGATGTTGTTTCGTATCAGGTGGTTTCTGACGGTATCTTTTGGTGAGGTGCCGAACAGTTGGAACTGTCTCATTTCTTCATTATAATAATTATTATAATAATAATGATAACTGGGGATAGTAAGTGATGAACATGAACCGTAGCCAGCATTCCAACTGCTCGGTACAAAGAGTATACCTCCCACGAACGCAGGGAGGCAGGTGTTTGCAATAATTGGAATACCAACATCATCAACAAACGTTGGAAATGGCAATAAGGATATTGAGAAGCGAAGACCGGCTATGATAATGGTGACTCATCATGAAATTAGGAATCAAGGAGCTTTCCTCTCAAGGGCTGGTCAGAGAGCTCTGGAGAAGCTTAGTATAACTGTCATATCCATTGATCATGAGCTAGCAGGAACACCTATCTCGCCAACAGACCAGAGAAGAGTTGGCAGAGAGATAAGACCGGCACAACTGAAAACACTACTCGAAGATCATATGAGTAAACACCTCCACCCCATTTATTTCAGGAGTTTGATAGAGCAGGTCCTGTCGGAAGATCTATCCTCCTCCTTTTTGAACTCAGCTGTGCTCAAGTCGGAAACAGAGGAATTTAAAATGGCCTGTCCAGATGGGGTGATAAATACCAGATGGTATAAAAAGAACATCATGAAAGTGGACACCCCAACAACTTGCAGAGCATGCCACAGTCAACAGGAAACTATGCACATTCTTTTTTTTAGTCTATCTCTTCTGAACTATCAGTCACTATTACAAATGTTTTTCAAATCTCAACTTCGAGAGGCACACGGTGCTCAAAGGGGAACGTGTCATTCAGGGCAGATACCTACCAGTTTCACGGTTGTTTATATCATTCCCAACCGATTAATTCAATTCACTATCATACCTCCTCAGTGCAAATTTGAGTACTCACCTGTTCTTTGTTCTTGCCACTCGAATGTTCAGCTGAAAGATAAAAAAAGAAAAGCATTAGAGAAATAAGTATGTTTTCGAGATACAAATTGTCATTCGAAATCGTAACAAAAAATATTGATAGGAAGGAGACTTAGATCATGAATCGTATAATACATGTATGGATATGTTTCGAGTTCCTCTCAAAAAGCTGTTACAATTGTGAAAATATCAGCGACTAAGAATTATTATGTTACAAATATTGTAGATTAATAATCGAAATTTCGGAAAACTAGTTCGTCAATATTTTACAAGTAATCACCAAGTCTCAATTGGATCAGATTTTTTTGAGGAAATAACAAAATTGACTGTAGTTTTCAGATGCGCAACCTACCCTGAAAATTGCTTGTCACTATTTCTTTACGTTCGGAAGTTATCGTGGCAAGAGTCACCCATCCAGCTAGTGGACTCACCCAAGGCTGGTCGACAATATTTTTTCAACAATATAGTTCTTCAAAATTTTCCTGTGATACGATCATGTGCAACTTACGCAGAAAAGTTCAAGTCGCTACCTTTTTCCCTGTGCTAACTGTCACCCATACAGTTACTGAACATTACTGAATATTTTTTCGCGCATGGAGAACATCGCGTTATCATTTTTCCCAAATATCAATGTTCGAATTTTTTGCTGAAAATGGTCTCAAATTGGGTTACTCCCTGATGAAGAATCCGTGGTCAAAATTGATTCTGTCCGGCCGGCCGTTAACACGATAACTGTCTATAAATGAGCTAGACAGTTGAAATTTTCAGAGTAGGTTTGGTAGATGAATATCTCAATTAAGTTAGTTATTGGACAAAATCGACCTGATGGTTTCAGTGTAACGAAAAAAAAAAAATATTTTTTACATGCAGTTTTATCATAAGAATCCATCGATTCTATTTTCAACTCTATGAAGCTAATACTTCCGGAAATATTTTTTTTTTTTTTTTTTTTTATATCCTTTAATGTGCCAGGCAACTAGGGCCATCTACACAGTTCTATATTATTCCGAAGACTCTTTAAATTAAATTGTAGGACATGCACCACCACCCAACACCACATCCATGCCCTGAGCGGGATTCGAACCCGCGACCTCCGGCACCACAGCAGGTCTTTATACCCACTGGACCACCGGAGCCGGCTTCCGGAAATATAATAAATCTTATTTCTATGATTTCACAGAACGCTGTAATCCAAAATTAACGTCCGTATTTGTAGCTATGTATTTCATGATCTGTGTTCATACATGTCAACTTATCTACTGATAAGATACATGTCATATTTATTTCTGGTTCTTTTCCAAATTCGTTAATCATTATATAAAATACCTCCTGTTCTAGAAAAACAAAGTAGGAGTGACTGTATATTGACTAATGAAATAACCTCAGCTATCGTAGAATTATGAGGATCATAGGATATTAATATTGGCCAAGTTTCAATTGATTTAATATAATTTTCAGAGTAGATTTGAGGAATGAATATCTCAGATAAGGTCGTTATTGGATAGAATCGGTCTGGTGGTTTCTGATTAATACTCTTTGGCACTCTTGTTTTTTCTTTAAATGATACCTGAATCTAATAATTTCTTTCATGATGCAGTTTTATCACAAAAATCCATTCATATCATTCTCAACTCTGAGAAACCAAAACTTTCGGAGATATGATTTGTCAAAGTTTTTTTCATATTCAATTATGGTAGAATGGGATATATAAAATTTACTTTGATAATGGAAAATATGATGAGATTGAGCTGAACATCTTAACTAATGATACCACGTTGATTACAGAATCCAAGTCATTCGAAAAAGGTTAGAAGAATATTTTTTTCCTGCTACGGGGGCGATTATTTGACAGTTGGGGGAAAGATCCTGTTGAATTATAGCGTTCACGTTATAAATGCCATAACATTCAAGAAGCTTAGGGAGGGCGTAGATTCGTAGACTATTATACCATTCCTATTCATAAAAGCAGATGAAAAATAGCCATTGTTTCCCCATTTACTATATCTGCATTGATCAAAAAGCCGTTCAATATTGTTCAGCTTGAACAATATTCATAGCATAGTGTTTATATTTTGCCAAAAGGGTATTATCCTTTCCACAAACAGAAGGACTTAGTGTGGATTCGATGAAATTATATTTTTCATTTTCCTGTGCCTGTTGTTGTTCAATGCTATAAAACAAAAATTCGACGTAAACCTTTTCATTTTGATGTAGTGGGAAGCAGTACAGATGTTCATAGCTAATATTATTGAATAAAGGATTATTGATAGCTACTTCATACAGAACCCCGTTTCTAGACAGTTTCGCTGAATCTATGTGCCCTCACTTTTATAAAGTCTACCGGGCTGACACATTTCACCGTGTATATTTTGAAAATGTTAGGTTATGCTGATGTCAGATAACTTAGCAATTTAGTTCTCTACATAGAAGTCGTAGTAATTACGTATTTCTCACGATGTGAAGTTTCTAGGGAAAAATAATGAATTTGAGAAGATATCATATGAATTCAACAATTCCAATGACCTGGCGAGTGTTGAAGAAAATTTTTGTTCTGTTTTTACTATGGAAATATTTCACGTATAGAAACGGGCTGGAATATTCAGTTATGCTATTTTCTTGTACGGAAATCAAGAATCAATTGTTGACATTTCAATGAAAAATCATGGATACACTAGTCCGTTACTTCGTAATAGTTCATTTGAAAAAAGAATAAAAGTACCTGAATAACTCGGCAGTAAATCTTCTAAACGAACAGCGTACCTATGGAATTCCCCTCTTTTCAGAATTCCTAAAATATAAGCCTACAGAAGAACAAGGTATTTAAATATACCTTGTTGCACAACTTGAAATACACCAGTTTCAAAATGTAGTAGTACTACGAAACCCGAGTCACTGTTAAACCTTAATAAAATATAATGATAGGATAGGATAGGAAACTATATATTTCGAGGTCGAGCATTATCTTGCTGAAATATTGGATTTTCGAGCCGGTTAAGGTAAGGGGGAATATAATATAGCTCCACTATTTCTTGAAGGTAAAGCAGCGCTGTCATGTTACCTCGAACAAAGACTAAAGGTGCCTCGAACAAAGACTTTCAGGTGCAATAGCAACCCATAACATGACGCCTGCTGTCCGGTGTATGTGACGCTCAATATCAATCAAGGGTTCACGTCTTTCTCCCAGACATCGTCTAACCCTTCTTCGGCCATCATGTGCACCCAAGGAGAATCGAGATTCATCAGAAAAAAAGACCTGAATCCATTCCACATTCCAATGTTGACATTCTCCGCACCACTGTAATCGTTGCCGGCGATGCTCTACCGTCAGGGGTAACACAAGACGGGGTCGATAATGCTGCAGTCCAAAAGACCTTATCCGGTGGTAAACCGTTCGGACAGTTACAGGATGGTCGTGTTCTCCTAACCACTCCTCTACCAAAGATCAAGTTGTCGCAAATCGCTCTCTAATAGCCATAAGTCTTAGATGTCGATCTTGAACTTCATTTGTGTCCCTTCGACGTCCGGTGCCTACTCTTCTTCGATTTTGGGCATTATCAAAACACGCTTGACAACATCTCATAACAGTAGTTGGATTTCTCTTCGTACGGTTAGCGATTACTCGAAATGACAACCCAGCCTCCCGTAGACCAATAATTCGACCTCTTTCAAATTCACTTAGCTGGCGATAAATTCCGCGTAAACATGCTCTAGGCATTTTAACAACAATTAAACATCGACTTTGGATCTCCTCGAACAGCTGGTTTGTTGCAAAATTGTAAAATTACATGAAAAAACCTCCACGATTTTTTTCTCCAAATGTTAATCATTTATTCCTTGCTATTCTATCTATGTTTTACCAAAAAAAAAATTAAAATTTAAACAGCTCCTTCTGGGTGTTGCAGTTTAGTTATCAATTATACTAACTGACGAAGGTCAGTTAGTATAATTTGTTCTCAGTAGCATATTCCCACTACTAATCCATAAATATTTATATCTCTTCTCCTTCCGAAAACTTCTAGCAGTCTTTGACAATTCGCGATTAATCTTTGTTTTAAAACATGTGCTAAAATATTTTGTAATTTTCAGTAGAATTAAGTACCCTGGATGTCAGGAGTACCTTTTTTCAGATTTAACCTCTTGTAGTTTTGTGTTCATCCTCAATTATGAACTTTATGGGTATATTTCCTCGTCTTAATCTGAATGCTGTAAATTTTGGTTCACCTTGTACATACTTCCTGCTTTCCAAAAAATGTTTACCCTTCCTGTAAGACTTTCAGCTTGTTTTATTGGACTCCCTGAATAATCAGGTTATTTTTCAGACTAAGCTGCTCCTGCTTGTTGAGTTGCACCCTTATTTCCGTTACTTCCTCCTGAATATATTCATTAATCTTCATTTGGTCATCAGGAAAATTTGAAGCGTGAAAACATATGCCCCATTCGCAAGATATTAATTGAGAAACGACTCCCACAGAGCTCAGACAGTATCTTCCCATGGACATGGACGCTGTTTAGCGTTTTCAAAATAATATCGAAAAATGGCTCATACCATTATTAACAAATCAACAAGTCCAGAACATTCTGCCTATAGGGTCTCGAAATGGTTACTTATGCATAGATTTCACAAATCAAATTAACCCCATGGGATTTTATTGATGACAGTGGAATTAATGACATTCAGTGTGGCTTGTGTTGGAAAAAATTATATTTAGAATCGCGAAATCATATATTAACTGACAGAAGGAGCTGTTTAAATTTAATTTTTTTTTCGGTAAAACTTAGATAGTATAGCAAGGAGTAAATGATTAAAATTTGGAGAAAAAATTCGTGAAAGTTTTTTCATGTAAACATTTTTTGTTACTTACATATTGTAATCGTTTTTTGCGAATTTTTTAAATTTTACAACAAACCAGCTGTTCGAGCAGATACAAAGTCGATGTTTAGTTGTTACATAAATGCCTAGAACATGTGCAGGGTGGAAGGTTTTTTCATGTAATTTTACAATTTTACAACAAACCAGCTATTCGAGGAGATCCAAAGTCGATGTTTAATTGTTGTTGAAATGCCTAGAGCACGTGTACGCGGAATTTATCGCCAGCTAAGTGAATTCGAAAGAGGTCAAATTATTGGTCTACGGGAGGCGGAGTTGTCATTTCAAGAAATCCCTAACCGTACGAACAGAAATCCAACTACTGTTATGAGATGTAGTCAAGCGTGGTTTCATAATGCCCAAAATCGAAGAAGAGTAGACACCGGACGTCGAAGGGGCACAAATGAAATTCAAGATCGATGTCTAAGACTTATGGCGATTAGAGGCCGACTTGCGACAACTCGATTTTTAGCTGATGAATGGTTAGGAGAACAAGGCCATCGTGTAACTGTTCGAACGGTTTATCGCCGGATAAGATCTTTTGGACTGCAGCATAATCGATCCATCTTGTGTTACCTCTGACGGTTGAGCACCGCCGGCAACGATTACAGTGGTGCAGATAATGTCAACATTGGAATGTGGAATGGCATCAAGTCGTCTTTTCTGATGAATCTCGATTCTCTTCGGGTGCACATGATGGCCGAATAAGGGTTAGACGACGTCGAGGAGAAAGACATGAACCTCAGTTTGATATTGAGCGTCATGTACACCAGAAAGTAGACGTTATGGTATGGGGTGCTATTGCACATGCAAGTAGGTCATCTTTAGTCTTCATTCGAGGTGACATGGCAGCGCTGCGTTACCTTCAAGAAATAGTGGAGCCATATGTTCTCCCTTACCTTAACCGGCTTGAGAATCCAATATTTCAGCAAGATAATGCTCGACCTCATGTTGCTAGAGCGACCTATGTGAATCTTTTGTCATGGCCGCCAAGATCCCCCGATCTTTCGCCCATAAAGCATGTTTTTTACATCATGGGTACAATGCTTGGAAATTTACCTCAGCCCCCACGGACTTTGGCACCTCTGATACATGAACTACACGTAGCTTGGGATAGTATCCCTCAAGAAGAAATAGACCATCTTATTGCATCAATGCCAAGACGTGTTGGGGAGTGTATAGATAATCGCGGTAGACAAAGACATTATTAGCAAATATATTAAACAAAATTGTAAACCCTTCGTTTTTTTTCTTCAAATTTCATCATTTATTCCTTGCTATACCTAGGTACTATTTATGTTTCACCAAAAAAGATCAAATATAAACAGCTCCTTCTAGGTGTTGCAGTTTCTTTATCAGTCAGTATACATCATCAGTGGTCTGTAGCTCTCCACAAATTTAACTTAACTGAGCCGTGTTAAACCACCCATCGCCTGCCAATGGATTCAAGATGAGAGCGGAATTAATAACATTCAGTGTGGCTTGTGTTGGAAAAATTTATATTTAGAATCGCGAAATCATATGTGTGTATCTAGGGCAGAACGCAAATATGTGCCGGAAACACCAGAACAAATACCACCACATCGGGTCTTTATACCTTGTAGAACCCGCCCCTGGCTTCGGCGCAACCCTTCACGAAGCAGTTCCTGCTTTATCCTCCAGAGTCTGGTAACCGAAATCCTAGTAACCCAAATAAATATGGATAAAACCCGGGGGCCCAATAGGAATATTTCAAATTCATCTGATTGCTGGATTAGGAGCCGATATTTCCGTTTCAATGGAGATTAATTTCGAGTTATTGTTCTCGGGGCTCAATGAATGAAGATTAATTCAGCACATCCTTTGTAAGGGAACACCTACATATATCTTGCAGATCTCATAAACTATATTACGAATATATGAATGAGGTAGATTTGATGAAATTTTCGGATATTGCGGTTTTGTTTGAATGACTTAATTCGATTTGAAAATGCTTAACTATTCCAAAAATTCGGAAGCTGGAAAAGCAAACCGGATATGATCATATTATACGAAATTATTCTATAGTGTTTTTACAGGGTACGCTCTTTGGCGCTCTTGTTCCTAGGAACAAAGTGCTTATCAATTTGATCAAATGTCTGTGCTGTGTGTGTTTAGAATTTTTGGCTGAAAATGGTCCCAAACGATTGGGTTCGACTCCCTGATGAAGAATTCGAGGTCAAATTTGATTCTGTCCGGCCGGCCATGATAACTTGAGAACGGAAAAATATAGCGACTTGTAATTTTTAGTAATTTTTAATGGGCATAATTGGCCCAATCGCTTCCAAGTAATAATTTTGTTTTAAACCAATACAAATCCGATCGAATTGAATAGTTGTTGAATATAAACCTAAGCACATTTGTGAAGTTTTGTGGGAATCATATCGCTAGAAAATTTAAAAATAATTATTAAAAAATATTTTTTATGTCATGATAACCTGTGAAGGGAAAGAGATAGCGACTTGAAATTTTCGGGTGAGGTTGTCAATCCGAGTGCGACATTTGAGTTTATTTATAGGCATAATCGGCGAAACGGTTTTGGAGTTATAACCATCTGAAATTTGATTGTAATATCTTCAATAACTCGAAAAATACAAAACATTTTGTGAGGACCAATAGACATTTTTAAAAAACTACGAAAAAATATTATGTAGAAGGTAAAAAAATAGCGACTTGAAGTTTTCAAGGTATATTGCGCATCTGAATGCGGCATTTGAGTTCGTTAATTAGCATAATCAGTCAAATGGTCTTGGATTTAAATCAATCTGAACTTTGGAAATCATTTCTTCAATAACCCAGAAAATACGATGCCGATTCAATTCAAACATGGTAATTAGTTCTAGAATGCTGACGCAAATATTTTTACAAAATTTCGCGAAGACCGTATTACTAGAAGATTTAAAAAAAAATTGCGAGAACCTTCAAAACCATGAATTTCATGATGGCATATTAAATTATAACATAAATAATTGGGCCGATTCAAAATCGTGAAGCATGTATCTATTGGAGATGATTGCCCTACATTAGGGTCCGGTAGCGGTTTTCAAACATCTGAAGTTCTGAAAAATCATCGCTTGTATTGGCCAGACCTGGTTTTGAAAGAGACCCTCCTGGCCTTATAAGCTACGACATTTTCCTTTTTGAAATCAAATATTGAAGGCAGTGAATATCCTTGAAAACTAGCGGAGGCGATTCTTCTTCAAGAGATCCATGCACATATAGACTGGATCGCATTGAAGCTTGGTAACTAGTTCTAATAATATCGACATAAACGCATGTGTAAAATTTTGTGGGAACTGCAGCCCTAAAAAATTATTAGTTTCTCAGGGTTGGTATATCATTGGATTCTTATAATAGAACTGCATCATAAAGGAAACTAAATTTAAATGAAATAACGAACTCATCCGAGATATTCATTCCTCAAATCTACTCTGAAAATTATATTTTATCAATTGAAACTTAGCCGATAATCCGGTTTTGTTTTCACTGAAGATATTTTGAACCCAATTTGATAAACTTACCAAATTATTTATTTACATCATCATATCGATTATCCAAGGTTATATACCTCGGTATATAGAGTACAGGTAATTATAATATCCTATAATTGATCATTTTGCATTCAATCATACCCTGTTTATTAGAACAGAAATACATTTGACATGTCTGTTATAGGTAGATAAGATTACTTCTATGAACAGTGAACACAGATAGAACACAATATAAATAGAATTCAAATTCTGTGAAAACATAGAAGTACGATGTATTATCGAAATTTTGAAAAATCATGTCTCCAAAAGTATTAGCTTGGTAGGGTTGAAAATGATATCAATGGATTCTTATAATAGAACTGCATCATAAAAGGAACTAAATTTAGATCAAAAAATGAACTTATCCAAGATATTCCTTCCTCAAATCTACTCTGAAAATTATGTTATATTAATTGAAACTCAGCCAATATTCCAGTTTTGTTTTCACTAAAGATATTCTGAACCCAATTTGATAAACTTACCAAAGTATATATTTCCATCATCACATGGATTGTCCAAGGTCATATAGGGTAGGGGTAATTATAATATCCTATAATTGATCATTCGGATTAAATAAGTTTACTTGTATGAACAGTAAACACATATATAACACAAACAGATAGAATTCGCATTCTGTGAAAACATAGAAATACGATGTATTATTGAAATTTTGTAAAATCATATCTCCGAAAGTATTAGCTTGTTAGAGTTGAAAATGACATCAATGGATTCTTATGATGAAACATTTTATTCCAGCGTAATCGTGCCTACGGCCGGACAGAATCAAGTTTGACATCGGATTCTTCATCAATGAGTCACGTCTTTTACACTGATCCATAAAAGAGGGACTATTTTGTGACAATATCACAGTGAGCCATTCTTGTCATAAAATATCATTTTATCTTCTCAGCCTTTGAATCGGGTCGCTTTCGTAACAATATTTTGTTTTGATCTATTTTAAACTGTCAGGACCGAGACATATGGGATTACAGCCGAATTCCACTAAGGAATCGATATAGGATATAAAAATCACCAGGGGATGACATAAAATAAAAAATACAAAACATAAATTGGCAATGTGCCTACCGAATAAATTCGGTTATTACGGTTTATTTCACTGCTTTCATCGGATTTCGTATCGGATATTCAATTTACGATCTTCGTGTAATGGCTAACAGAGCTGTTATTCTGGAATGGATTTTCATTGTAGTCTGGAAACGTTTATGCTCGGGGTAAAATTGAATGACATTTTCTTTTAAGTGATTTTTTGGGATGAGGTCCCGAAGGTAAAAAAAAATTGATTCACGCACTGACGTGAAGTCATGAGCTTTTCGTGTATGTTCTATTGTCCATTCTCCTGTATTGGACACTCTCAATCGAATTTACCATGGTAAATTATATTGTCCATTCTCCTGTATTGGACACTATTAATCGAATTTACCATAGAACATACGCGCAAAAGCTCCTGACTTCACGTCAGTGCTCAAACCAATTATTTTTTTTGTAATTTTTTAAAAATTTTCTAGGGTACGGTTCTCACAACATTTTTCACACGCCCTTATGTCGATATTCTACAACTATAGTTAGCAAGCTTCAATTCGATCGAGTCTTATGTTTTGAGTAATCGAGGAAATAATATTCCAGGCGGGTATAACTCCGAAACCCTTGGGCCGATTATGCTCAAAGCGAACCCTAATCTCCTGCGCTGACCACTCGGATGTCGAGGTGTTGTTATTATTCTGAGATTTACATGATTTGAAATTTCAGGAGAAGTAGATATCCGTTTGTAAATTCATTTTCACAATAATTACAAAATGCAGAGCCGATTGAGCCGAATTCCAATAATCGATTTTAGATTGTGCGGAATTCCACAGAATTCATAAATTTTTCTAGCCATATGATCTTCACACAATTCTTCATATTATGTAGTTGCGTCAGCCTTTTGCAACTATGTAAGTACCTGGTAGATCAAGAGAGTAGTTTCGGAAAAATTTTGGAAAAATGCTTTGAATAAAAATGGCCACAACTCCGAAATCACTAAGTGGATTTCGCTCATTAACGAACTCAACTGAGATATTTATGCCTAAAACCTACTCTGCAAATGTCAGCTCTCTAACTCATTTCATTCGAGAGTTATCGTGAGTACGAAGAGCCGATCAGATAGCCAGAATTAGATTTGACCCCTGAATATAGGCATCAGTGAGTCGAAACCAATCGTTTGGTACCATTTTTGGCAAAAAATTCCGGAAATACAGAAATCTGGGCAAAATGGTAAAACGCTATTTCTGGTGGAACAAGCGCGCAATTATATTACGCGCAGGCGTTGTCTTGCTCGAACGTTGTATTGACTGCTATCAGCGGGCTCAGCAATAGTTTTTTTCAATCCCTGAATTTTCGATATACTATATTTCAAGTGAAATTTCTCTTAAGAGTGAAATTTTAATATTTCCGTTATTGACGATTTGCTGTTGCCCAATGCAAAATCAAAAGCTGAGTGTCATTTCCTTGTATCCTAACCTGATCAATTATGGTATCATGTCCGGACAATATTTGCTGTTTTAAATGAACTGATTTGGCAAAAGAACCTGTATTTTTCGTGTGAATGGTGGTGACTCTAATAATGTACAACTGCAATACTGCAGCTAACGAATCCCACAATGTATAGTTTTTAATTACATTTCAAAACCCCTCATACATCCGTCACACTTTAATATAATATGTCCTAAACTTTATTTATATACTGACTGAACTTAAAATTAATAACGAATGTCAAAAAGACATCCCCAGATCTCTGAGATCTGAGAATAGTCGATGTTCTAATAACTGTGCTACAAAACAAATATTCTGTAACCTGGGTGAGGCGTCTACTGAATAAAATTGAGACCCTAAACCACCCGGGCACCCACTCAAAAACACACACAAAATTTCATCAAAAACGGACACGTTTAGTAGAAGTTCAACGACATATACACGTGTATGTGTGGAACTTTATACAGGGTGAGTCTTTGACCACTGCATTAATTTTAACCAAAGATTCCCCTCATCAAATGAAACACTTTTTTCATTTAACATTTTTCCAAATTCAGCTCAGGTAAAAAGATACAGGCTGTTGAAAATTTGAAAAAAAATCAGTTTTTATTTTGTAGCTTTGACATCCTTTTTTCGAATAAAATGAATGTTGGCGTAAAGTTTCCTATAACTATGATACATATTTTCCAACTATTAGTTATTTTCTACTTCTACTGGTTTTCTAGTTATGGACTCGTGGATTCATAAAACTAAACGAAATTAGCATAAAGAAAGCATATAAAGTTTTTCTTGAGTCATTTCAAGAATATTCCATCGTTTTAGAACATTATATTATTCCGCATCATTTCTCCTTAAACGCACCGTTTTCGAGATATTCTTCATTGAATGTTTTAAAATGGAAAACTCCAGAAATTTCACTACTTTTATGGATCCGTCCCTGAGCGTTGGAATCCCGAATGAAGCTGTAAACCACGTTACCATGCCTTATTCTCGTCCGCCAACAATGTCATAGATAATTTATGTGCGGGAGTGTATTAGCACATTGTGAAATCTTTAAACGCTTGTAACTTTTTACCTGAGCCGAATCTGGAAATATGGTAAATGAAAAAAGTGTTTCATTTGATGAGAGGAATCTTTGGTTAAAATTAATGCAGTGGACAAAGACTCACCCTGTATATTAAGATATCGATCGCACACTTCTGTAGATATATGGAGTGTGAACTAACTAAAGTCTTAATTAATAATTCATGACAATGCGAACATTATACCTGCGATATGTTATCGCCCTTCTGCATTTGAACTTGATACAATATTATGACGCCAAAACGTCTAGATCTAAGGCTTTATTTCAGCTTATCTAATGCTCAGTAATATCTCTGTTATCATCATAAGAGTATTTGGGTTTATGACCCATAAAGTAGAACGTATAGTTCTTATACCAACTATCTGAATTATTCATTATAGATGAGGGAACAGAAGGGCATAACTTTTGAGTCTGAATTAATGTATCGCGTTGTAGAACATCAATTATCTTCGAAGATGAGATATAAACTAGGAATACTAGGATAGATAAATGATGATAAGCAGGGAGAGACATCAAATATGATATACGTTGCGGGACTGAAAGGGTAATTCGAAACCTAACGACCACTTCTCATCCAATATCAACGGTATCTTAACTACACAGGGTGATTCACAAAGACCGTTCATTAGAATGTTTCAAAGAAAGACTCTAGATATACACTTGAAATTGTACTGTTAAGCTTTATTAGGAGAGATGAATTCTTGGAAAACATTTCAGATTCCTTCGACTTCTGGTTTCATCGGAAATTATACCAACTTTCATTTTGTAGATGCAATCCCCAGGTTTTTCATTGTTAATCAGATTACCCATTGAATTCTACATTGTTTTAATCACTTACATATTATTCTCAGAAAATTTGTGTGAAATCTCAAAAAAATCCTTCAAATTTTCTCAAATAGGGCTTCATTCCAATGTTAACTTTTTGCATGAAACATCCAATTTTCTAGCTTCTATCAGAAGACATACCAATGCTTCTCTTTCGTTAATTAAAAATTCAATGGAACATACAGGGTCTTTATATTTCAATGTCAAGCGTAGTCATGACAAACACCTCAAAACTCATATTTTTCAAATGAGAACCAATTATTTCTAATGGTGAGTTGGAATCTACGATGAAAAATTGTGTATTTTTGATAATACATACTACTGCTCTAAAATGTTAATTTCCGAGATATTCGGCAAGTAAAGCAGTGGTATGTATTACAAAAAATGGGTTCAAGCCCTGTGGACAGGAGCTTTTGGGCGCATGTTCCTTGTGGCCCGTACTGACCAGTAAAGAAAAAAAGCAGTATCATGTTGAATACCTTAATATTATTCTGGAACACAAATTTTCCATTACAATAATCTTCATCTAGCTTCTATTTAGTATCAATTCCTGTAGAACGTGATCATAATAAGTGTTTTCCATATAATAAAATGTGTTTGAACTTGGTATGTAGGAAATCTGACATCAATCATTGGAATTAATTGATTTGACAAACAGCCGTCAAATGAGGTAAATAGATTTTTGTGACGATTTTCTGTGACCATAAAAAAAATTAAGCATTTCATTATTGCATTTCTTGAAATAGGTACCTTTTCAAGTCGATCAACATCGTCCTTCTTTCGACGTCTAAACTATGACTTGATTCTTTATGTTTATGTCTTTGAATTTGTTTTCGGTGGAATTCAAAGAGTTCATAGAATAATCGATGAAAATACTGAGAGAGACCCAGGAAATTTGACACATTTTGTCTTATATCTCCAGAAATTGAAATCGTATAGAGCCAAAATTTTGCACAATGTTGCAAAATACTACAATTGACGTTAGTACAAGTTTTTGTTGCAATCTGATGAATAGTTCACGAAAAAAAAAATTTTTTTTCGAAAAAATTAAAAGAAATATTTTTTTAAAAATTACCAACATTTTGATCATAACAGAATTTTGCCAAAAGTTGCGCGTTTATATCCTCGAACTGACTACCAAGTTTCGATTCAACATCTTCTTTAGTTCCTGAAATATCAGGGAAATAACCTCAAAATTTTAAATGTCTATAACTCCTAAACCGTCCGGCCGATTTTGCCCGTTAACGAACTTAACCGTCGCATTTTGATCAGAAACCTACCCTGAAAGTTTGAAGTCGATAGGACCTTCGGTGCTCCTGTTATCGTGCCTACGGCCGGCCGGCCGGCCGGCCGGCTGGCCGGCCATACGGCACCCAAAAATCTGACACCGGATTCGTAATCAAGGAGTCCGAATTAGTCTATTAGCCAATTTTCAGCTCGAAATTCGAAAATTACAGACATTTGGACGAAATGATAGGACGATGTTCCCCTAGAACATACGCCCAAAAATACACTATTGTTTAGCGTAAATTTCAGCTGACCAATAATGAAAATGTGTTCCCATTTGAAAAAAGTGAGTTTTTAGGTTTTTGCCATTACTGACTTTGACATTGAAATAGAAACACCCTGTATGCTCAATTGAATTTTTAATTAACGAAGGAGAAGCATTGATATGTCTTCTGATGGAAGCTACAAAAACAAATTTTCCCACGAGACCAAAAAATATAGCCGGAAATCCGAGCAAGTAATAAACTTTTTCGATACTTGTTTATCCCCCTTATCTTCTCCTTTACTTGTGATTAATGTGATTATTAGTTGCTTATTACGAGTAGGGCTACTACGAATAAAAAAAATTCACAGTATTTATGGAATGAATATTGAAATACTCCTCAATTATTTGAGAGTAATTCGAAAGAATTTCAATTTGAGGATAATTAGTTTGAGAAAATGCTGATATTTCATTGTGTTATGGGTTGTGTCCGTATTTTTCAATTTCGCGCATAAATTATTGCCATATGTACCTTTTTGAAATGCTAAGGAAACAAGGAAGTTTTTCCTGAATTTGTACATTTTTTAATAATTTTCTCGAGTAATTATCAATTATTTCATAAAAATTTTATGGGAAGAACAGTTGAAGCAATTTATGACCCCTTGTATCTCATATCTAATTTTTTAGTAAATACTTTTTCGCAATAAATGATAACCATCTCTTCAGCTTCAAAAAAAAATATTCACTTTTTCATATTTAGAGTCAAGTAGTTTTTCCAAAATTAATTATTTTCGATAACAAAGCCAAAAATTTCCAGTTGAATTATCGCCATATCTTCGTAATCCTACATTTTCGGACCATGATTCACTCGACTCAATTCGTTGCAAATGAAGTCTAGTAGTAGAAGATCCGAACCTAAGTCGACCTTCACCGAGCTGATAATAGAATGAAACATATTTTTAATGAATTTAGTATATTAGATAATATACTTAAAATGGGTTGCCTGAGAAAATCCTGGACAGAGTATTTTTTTTTATTTTTTCTTTATTTTTTTTTTATCTCCAACAATATAGATCCGATCGTGTTCAAACTTGGAACTTCGTAGTAGAGTTAGGATCTGAAGGCTCTCGCAAAATATCTGCCATGTCGGATGAATAGTTTCTGATATATAGAATTTATTTCAATGATTTTCAATAATTTTTAAAAAAATTGCTAGTGATACGATTCTCACAAAATTTCACAAACGTGCTAAGGTTTATATTCTACAATTATTCATCAAATTTCAATTCGAGCGGATTTATATTGGTTGAAAACAAATTTATTACTCAGAAACCATTGGGCCGATTATACCCATTAACGAACTTGTCCGTCGTATTGCAATGTGCCACCTACCCTGAAAATTTCAAGTCACCCACTCAAAAACACACACAAAATTTCATCAAAAACGGACACGTTTAGTAGAAGTTCAACGACATATACACGTGTATGTGTGGAACTTTATACAGGGTGAGTCTTTGACCACTGCATTAATTTTAACCAAAGATTCCCCTCATCAAATGAAACACTTTTTTCATTTAACATTTTTCCAAATTCAGCTCAGGTAAAAAGATACAGGCTGTTGAAAATTTGAAAAAAAATCAGTTTTTATTTTGTAGCTTTGACATCCTTTTTTCGAATAAAATGAATGTTGGCGTAAAGTTTCCTATAACTATGATACATATTTTCCAACTATTAGTTATTTTCTACTTCTACTGGTTTTCTAGTTATGGACTCGTGGATTCATAAAACTAAACGAAATTAGCATAAAGAAAGCATATAAAGTTTTTCTTGAGTCATTTCAAGAATATTCCATCGTTTTAGAACATTATATTATTCCGCATCATTTCTCCTTAAACGCACCGTTTTCGAGATATTCTTCATTGAATGTTTTAAAATGGAAAACTCCAGAAATTTCACTACTTTTATGGATCCGTCCCTGAGCGTTGGAATCCCGAATGAAGCTGTAAACCACGTTACCATGCCTTATTCTCGTCCGCCAACAATGTCATAGATAATTTATGTGCGGGAGTGTATTAGCACATTGTGAAATCTTTAAACGCTTGTAACTTTTTACCTGAGCCGAATCTGGAAATATGGTAAATGAAAAAAGTGTTTCATTTGATGAGAGGAATCTTTGGTTAAAATTAATGCAGTGGACAAAGACTCACCCTGTATATTAAGATATCGATCGCACACTTCTGTAGATATATGGAGTGTGAACTAACTAAAGTCTTAATTAATAATTCATGACAATGCGAACATTATACCTGCGATATGTTATCGCCCTTCTGCATTTGAACTTGATACAATATTATGACGCCAAAACGTCTAGATCTAAGGCTTTATTTCAGCTTATCTAATGCTCAGTAATATCTCTGTTATCATCATAAGAGTATTTGGGTTTATGACCCATAAAGTAGAACGTATAGTTCTTATACCAACTATCTGAATTATTCATTATAGATGAGGGAACAGAAGGGCATAACTTTTGAGTCTGAATTAATGTATCGCGTTGTAGAACATCAATTATCTTCGAAGATGAGATATAAACTAGGAATACTAGGATAGATAAATGATGATAAGCAGGGAGAGACATCAAATATGATATACGTTGCGGGACTGAAAGGGTAATTCGAAACCTAACGACCACTTCTCATCCAATATCAACGGTATCTTAACTACACAGGGTGATTCACAAAGACCGTTCATTAGAATGTTTCAAAGAAAGACTCTAGATATACACTTGAAATTGTACTGTTAAGCTTTATTAGGAGAGATGAATTCTTGGAAAACATTTCAGATTCCTTCGACTTCTGGTTTCATCGGAAATTATACCAACTTTCATTTTGTAGATGCAATCCCCAGGTTTTTCATTGTTAATCAGATTACCCATTGAATTCTACATTGTTTTAATCACTTACATATTATTCTCAGAAAATTTGTGTGAAATCTCAAAAAAATCCTTCAAATTTTCTCAAATAGGGCTTCATTCCAATGTTAACTTTTTGCATGAAACATCCAATTTTCTAGCTTCTATCAGAAGACATACCAATGCTTCTCTTTCGTTAATTAAAAATTCAATGGAACATACAGGGTCTTTATATTTCAATGTCAAGCGTAGTCATGACAAACACCTCAAAACTCATATTTTTCAAATGAGAACCAATTATTTCTAATGGTGAGTTGGAATCTACGATGAAAAATTGTGTATTTTTGATAATACATACTACTGCTCTAAAATGTTAATTTCCGAGATATTCGGCAAGTAAAGCAGTGGTATGTATTACAAAAAATGGGTTCAAGCCCTGTGGACAGGAGCTTTTGGGCGCATGTTCCTTGTGGCCCGTACTGACCAGTAAAGAAAAAAAGCAGTATCATGTTGAATACCTTAATATTATTCTGGAACACAAATTTTCCATTACAATAATCTTCATCTAGCTTCTATTTAGTATCAATTCCTGTAGAACGTGATCATAATAAGTGTTTTCCATATAATAAAATGTGTTTGAACTTGGTATGTAGGAAATCTGACATCAATCATTGGAATTAATTGATTTGACAAACAGCCGTCAAATGAGGTAAATAGATTTTTGTGACGATTTTCTGTGACCATAAAAAAAATTAAGCATTTCATTATTGCATTTCTTGAAATAGGTACCTTTTCAAGTCGATCAACATCGTCCTTCTTTCGACGTCTAAACTATGACTTGATTCTTTATGTTTATGTCTTTGAATTTGTTTTCGGTGGAATTCAAAGAGTTCATAGAATAATCGATGAAAATACTGAGAGAGACCCAGGAAATTTGACACATTTTGTCTTATATCTCCAGAAATTGAAATCGTATAGAGCCAAAATTTTGCACAATGTTGCAAAATACTACAATTGACGTTAGTACAAGTTTTTGTTGCAATCTGATGAATAGTTCACGAAAAAAAAAATTTTTTTTCGAAAAAATTAAAAGAAATATTTTTTTAAAAATTACCAACATTTTGATCATAACAGAATTTTGCCAAAAGTTGCGCGTTTATATCCTCGAACTGACTACCAAGTTTCGATTCAACATCTTCTTTAGTTCCTGAAATATCAGGGAAATAACCTCAAAATTTTAAATGTCTATAACTCCTAAACCGTCCGGCCGATTTTGCCCGTTAACGAACTTAACCGTCGCATTTTGATCAGAAACCTACCCTGAAAGTTTGAAGTCGATAGGACCTTCGGTGCTCCTGTTATCGTGCCTACGGCCGGCCGGCCGGCCGGCCGGCTGGCCGGCCATACGGCACCCAAAAATCTGACACCGGATTCGTAATCAAGGAGTCCGAATTAGTCTATTAGCCAATTTTCAGCTCGAAATTCGAAAATTACAGACATTTGGACGAAATGATAGGACGATGTTCCCCTAGAACATACGCCCAAAAATACACTATTGTTTAGCGTAAATTTCAGCTGACCAATAATGAAAATGTGTTCCCATTTGAAAAAAGTGAGTTTTTAGGTTTTTGCCATTACTGACTTTGACATTGAAATAGAAACACCCTGTATGCTCAATTGAATTTTTAATTAACGAAGGAGAAGCATTGATATGTCTTCTGATGGAAGCTACAAAAACAAATTTTCCCACGAGACCAAAAAATATAGCCGGAAATCCGAGCAAGTAATAAACTTTTTCGATACTTGTTTATCCCCCTTATCTTCTCCTTTACTTGTGATTAATGTGATTATTAGTTGCTTATTACGAGTAGGGCTACTACGAATAAAAAAAATTCACAGTATTTATGGAATGAATATTGAAATACTCCTCAATTATTTGAGAGTAATTCGAAAGAATTTCAATTTGAGGATAATTAGTTTGAGAAAATGCTGATATTTCATTGTGTTATGGGTTGTGTCCGTATTTTTCAATTTCGCGCATAAATTATTGCCATATGTACCTTTTTGAAATGCTAAGGAAACAAGGAAGTTTTTCCTGAATTTGTACATTTTTTAATAATTTTCTCGAGTAATTATCAATTATTTCATAAAAATTTTATGGGAAGAACAGTTGAAGCAATTTATGACCCCTTGTATCTCATATCTAATTTTTTAGTAAATACTTTTTCGCAATAAATGATAACCATCTCTTCAGCTTCAAAAAAAAATATTCACTTTTTCATATTTAGAGTCAAGTAGTTTTTCCAAAATTAATTATTTTCGATAACAAAGCCAAAAATTTCCAGTTGAATTATCGCCATATCTTCGTAATCCTACATTTTCGGACCATGATTCACTCGACT
Organism: Halyzia sedecimguttata; assembly: GCA_937662695.2. NCBI lineage: Eukaryota > Metazoa > Arthropoda > Insecta > Coleoptera > Coccinellidae > Halyzia > Halyzia sedecimguttata. Next base: position 96,255,355 of record OW569413.2, on the reverse strand, counting down.
CAATTCGTTGCAAATGAAGTCTAGTAGTAGAAGATCCGAACCTAAGTCGACCTTCACCGAGCTGATAATAGAATGAAACATATTTTTAATGAATTTAGTATATTAGATAATATACTTAAAATGGGTTGCCTGAGAAAATCCTGGACAGAGTATTTTTTTTTATTTTTTCTTTATTTTTTTTTTATCTCCAACAATATAGATCCGATCGTGTTCAAACTTGGAACTTCGTAGTAGAGTTAGGATCTGAAGGCTCTCGCAAAATATCTGCCATGTCGGATGAATAGTTTCTGATATATAGAATTTATTTCAATGATTTTCAATAATTTTTAAAAAAATTGCTAGTGATACGATTCTCACAAAATTTCACAAACGTGCTAAGGTTTATATTCTACAATTATTCATCAAATTTCAATTCGAGCGGATTTATATTGGTTGAAAACAAATTTATTACTCAGAAACCATTGGGCCGATTATACCCATTAACGAACTTGTCCGTCGTATTGCAATGTGCCACCTACCCTGAAAATTTCAAGTCGCTAGCTCTCTCCGTTCTCAAGTTATCGTGGCAACGGCCGGACGACCGGCCGGACAGAATCAAATTTGACCTCGAATTCTTCATCAGGAAGTCGAACCCAATCGTTTGAGACCATTTTAGGCGAAAAATTCGAAAATTACAGACAGTTGGGTAAAATGATAACGCGATGTTCCCCAGAACATACGCGCAAAAATAATTAAAAATAGTCTGTCCAGGATTTTTTCAGGCAACCCATTTTTAGTACATTTTCTGATATACAAAATTCATTATAAAATATGTTTCATTCTATTATCAGCTCGGTGAAGATCGACTTAGGTTCGGATTTTAGACTATAGTATATCCCCTTTGAGCGATCACGTCGACTTACCAAACACCCTGTATGCATAACTATACGAACCCATTTTGAAGACTCTACTCGCTGAACGCTCTGGACTTGTTGATACAGCTATTTCATATTGATTAGTTCATTGAAGTATCATTGAAACAACCATTCGCATTATGAATCTAATACTAGGTATTTCATTGTTAGGATCAAAATTAATGAATTCACAATAATTATTAATGATTGATCTGTAATGTTGAAGTCTTCATGCATTCCGGAGTTATGGAAATGTCGATGAAATCCTAGTAATTGAATTGTTTGCCTGTCAAATGGACAACAGATATGGATGAGGACTTCCACAAAAGTTTGCACAATGTGGGGGAGACCGACAAAATTGAATAGAGCCTGCCGCATATGTCTGTTCTGGTGTAGATAGTAATTTGTATCCAGGACATAAGTGTGCTGCCGTATTTTCAATATTGTTCGGTAAGCAGAATCCGGTGTAGGCGCTATAGAAGGCAGTGGCGTACCACGATCCAACTTCCCCGAATGGAATAACCATGTTCAATCCGCTGTTCAATGTATGGCTATATTGTATCGGTTACATGATCGACTGTACAGGGTGGTCCAGATCTTAACCAAAAAATTGAATCCACGTATTCTACATCAAAAATAAGCCCTAGTTTGTCATATGAACATATGTCGAGTAATGCTTCCTATTTGAGATACAGGGTTTTTCTTTTAATTCAAACATCTTTTTAAAATTCGTATTCGATTGTAGATGTTAAAGCTTATTTTGTTGTAATTACACGTTTCGTTGACAAAGATAGTCTTATTATTATTATGTACCAAATCAAATTTTACCGAATTCCTCATGGGAATATGTTTAATATTTTATTCGGAAACGGTGCTTCGTCCGTCAAAAAGAAAAGAGAATTAATTTGCTTCAAATTGAATAAAGATTTCAAAAGTAAAATTTATAGTTGGAAAAACCAGTGGCGTATCATTGTTTTGTCTGAAAATATTCAGTCTCGATGCATTACGGACGCCACTGGTAGAATAAAAGAAAATGATTGTATTCAAAAGGTGATCCTTAAAACCTATATCCCAAATTTTATAGAAATATTTTAAAAAGTCTAAAAGATATTATTAATAAAAAACATTTTGTTTTCTATAATTTTAACACCCTGTATCTCGGAAAAGAAGCATTTCTCGACATATGTTTATATGACAAACTAGAGTTTATTTTTGACGTAGAATACGTGGTTGAAATTTCTTGGTTAAGATCTGCACCACCCTGTAGATATACAGGGTGTATCTGAATAGCATCGACAAAATGTAAGGGGTGATTCTATGATGAAAATTAAGGTGGGTATTTGGTATACCATGTTTTGAAAAACCTCCCCCTGGAAAAGTTACACCCCTACGAAGATTAGCAGGAGAAATTGTTTCTCTTTTTTATTTTCCCTGCACATTTTAAAATTTTTTCAACCCTGAAGATTGATTAGCAGGGGTTGAAATAGTCAATCAATAAGATATTTTTTCTTCCAACTTTTCTTTGTATGAAAATTATGCTTTCAAAACTTACTAATAGTTATTCTGAAATTCGAGAATTGTCACAATTCTCGAATTTCAGAATAACTATCAACAAAATATTTCTGAAAATTTGTCTGACGAAGGAGTCTGATATAGACTCCGAAACGTTACAATATATTTGTTTCTCGTTGATGTTGTTTCGTAGTTGTTTGTTAGGCAACATTGTTCGATTTATTGCTTCTGACAGTAAATATCTTGTGTTTCTTACGCAGAAGCAAATCACAAAATAATCAATTTTTTATTTTATACATATTTTTCAGAGTTTGGGAGAGAAACCCAGAAGGAAATCATTTAATACTTTTTTTACTATTTGAAGTTCCTTTAAGAAGATACTAATGTAAAAAAATGTATATGTATATTTATTTTTAGACTTTTATATATTTTATATCTTATGACGCAAGAAGAGGAAGTTTGGGGAGTTTTGAGTAGTTATTAATAATCAAATACAGAGTCAGTATACTAGCTTCAGCTAGTTATGAAGGATTTTATGTTTAAAACCTAATATTCCTGTGCTATAAGTAATATTCATGCACCGTCATATGTATTATATTAATACATTTTCTAAAAATTAAAAACTGAATTTTTGATATGTCATAATGACAACGAATTTTAAAGGAGTAAGTAAATTATGTGTAGTTTCTAAAATTGAGAAAGCTGAAAGTTAGAAAGCTCTGCTTTGCTATTTCCTTGTTGGCTTACTTTAATGCTTATCTAAGGAAAGACAACCATCTTCTCTCTGGTCGTATTATTCGATGATGACAAGTATTTTATCAACAAGAAGAAACGTCGAAATTAGTAAGTACCTACAACTGGTTGTAGGTCAGAAGGTTACAGAGCTAAAAAATCAGATGTTATGTATTTATTTAAAAAAGTTGCTATGATAATTGGACTAAGTGGAGCAGGCAGAAGAGAGGTATTGACAAATATGCTTGTTTAAAATGTGATAGATGAAGTATCCGCTTTCATTTACCAAATACAAAAACAAAGTGCTAGAATTTTTTTGACATCAGGGAATATCTCAGCATTGAGTATGGTAGAACTTGTGAGATAATATATGAAAATACGACCTTGCAACACAAACTATCGACTTTTTTCGTCACTTATGAAAACAAGAAATGCATGAAACAACCCATTGGAATTCACAACATTGGTAGAATGCCAAAATGTATTGCCAATTTTTTTAATTTACCTCACCTTGAAGAATATACCGGACATTGTTTTTGGTGATCATCTACAAGAAAATTTTAAAAAAATTATTGAAAATCATTAAATAAAAAATTATATATCAAAAGCTATTCGCCCCACATCACTCAAATATTGTGAACGCATTCAAAACCTTAACTCTACTGCCAAGTTCCAAGTTTGAACACGATCGGATGTATATTTTTGAAGATCCGAACAGCCTTGGATAAGTTCAGTAGCTGCTCGATAACTTCCGAACGAAAGGAGATAGGGACTTGTAATTTTCATGGAAGGTTGCGCATCCGAATAGGAGGGTTAAGTTCGATTTTGGGTATAATCGGTCCAATGGTTTCGGAATTATACCCACCTGGAATATCGTTTCCTCGATAACTCAAAAAATATCGACTCGATCGAATTGAAGCTTGGTAACTACATAGTTGTGGAATATCGACATAAAGACTGACGTGAAGTTAGGAGCTGTTGCGCGTATGTTCTATTGTTCTATTGTCCACACGCGCAACAGCTCCTGACGTCAGTGCTTGAACCAATATTTGGTGCCAGCTACCAAACAGAATTACAAGTTTACCAAAAAGCATCAACTACTGATGTTAAAACTCTAGAATCCATTGGAATTAATATTATTTATTAATTGTAGGAATTGCTCCTTTACCATTCATAATAAATAATTTTGAACATAGTAGTGCATTTTGAATAAACTTTTTTGATCTCACCATCACATGTTTTTCATATAGAATGTGCATCCCGAAATGTGAGCGAAGTGAGAAAAATTCCAGAAGCTTGTTCCGAAATTATTTCCTCTCGCCCATTCGTATATTTCGGCACAAAACACGAAGTAAGAGATCTGAGAGAACTTATGTTCTGTACCGATAAAGAAGAATATTCTTGGAAATTGTTGAAATAAACCAATTTCGGGACAAACTTCTGTGATTTTTCTCACTTCGCCCACATTTAGGAATATATACAATAGAATTTCATTATGAGCTTCCTTATGTCATCAAAATTGAGTGACATAACGTTGTCATTATGATATTCCATCAGATAAACATACGAATAGGTTTTGGAAGCGATCCGTTATGTTTTAGCCCCGAAATGAGTTCTCAAGGAGAACGCAATCCCATCCTCGCCTAACTTCTAATTAACTCGTCCGGAAACGAAACTACGTCGTTCTCGTTCTCCGCCACTGCTCGACTTCATATACATTTGCTTGTTCTCCCGTTATTAGTTGTCGGGTCGGAAATGATGTGTCCAACATTGAATCTGAGACCGCATTGCAGGAACAGAGCAGTACAAGTCGATATGTACACGTAATTTCGCCCAGTTTCTGGAGCGTACAGTTCCCGTATGTCCCTCAATTAGAAATTTCGGGATGGAGGAATCGAATCGCCGAAATCGATACGAGGAAATTGTTTAGGATAGTAATGAAACGCTTCGTCCGAAAAAAAGGAAATTCTTGGCATGTTTCCTCGCGTTGCAACGTACGAATTGAAAGTTGAACATGTCGAATTCCATGGGAAAAATTAATTGCTGCTGCATACAGTCGAAGCTGCTCTCGTTCTATTTCAGACAACATAGCTGTGGCCAGATTTATTGAACTGTACCGACTACTGAAGTTCAAATGAAGCTAGTATACATTGTTCAGTTCATGAAGTTGCCCCACTTCACTCAATATTCGAAGAGAGGTCAAATTTGGTCGTGAAATTTATGCAAAACTATTTTTTCATACGAGCGTGCGCAAACTAGTACTTTTCCGCACGCATTTGGGTTGCCAAAGTAACACTTTTCCGCATTGTTCGAAATTTTTTTTTTCTATTTCAGTATCGTAATGAGTTCATTACAAAACTAAAACCAGTGCTGTAATGAACTCATTCCTGCTCATGTTTCTAGTTATATTTTTCGTTTTGTGGTAATCAGCGCTGACATTCGATTCTATCAAATTTCAACACACCTCAATTGTCAATATAATAAAAAGTGGCAACCTTTCTTGGAACACTTCCTATACTATGTATTCCCGTCGCAGCTTTGTAGCATTTCCCAGATTGATATTTAAAAAGCAATCTATTTTCAACGAAATCGTTTGGCCTTAACGCAGTGTATCTCCGCTAAATATTTAGATTATTTTCCCTAATAACTGTGAATGTTCGAACTTTTCTCGTTTAACTATCAGGAATATTCTAATATTCTAATATTTCCCTTGTCCTCGATATCTGTAGATTTGAGCGGACTGATCTGAACAACCACGTGTTCAACATCAACAAAATTAAAATTACTTGAAATATCATAAGTTACCTTTAATCCTGAATATGAATCATCCGGTGATTCGAAGAGAAAACGTTCGAACTCTTCCTTATAAAAAACTCTTGTTTTTTTTGCAAGATACCCTTCATTGGATTTTTTCAAAAATGGACGCAACTCCAGATATTTACCAATATCTATTTCATGTTTGATCGCTAGTTGCGACTTTATCATTGAATATTGGGTCCACAGAGTAATCGCCACCATTCACTGTCAAAAATTAACAGTGATGTGCCTAAGGTGGCATAAGGACACAGTAACAAAGCCTACACAGAACACAAACTGGTTCTCCTTACTCGCTCAAGCTCTTCGAGAGCTTATGAGGGGCCACCTTGGGGGAAGACCTAGGAGGATCAGTAGAATAATATACAATACAATACAATACAATACAGAGTAGAGGATTTACATATTTTTTCTAGCGATCAAGTTGAAGTATGCTAGAAGCACATTCTTTTGGTACACTGTCACATTTTTCGAATTGCACCAATTCACGAAGTCACCATAAATTGCGAAATATTTTTCAATAGACTTCGATGGTCCAAGGGAAGAGACTGCTTCATTCGCCAAAACCTCAATTACTGAAGACATTTTCACTTTCAACAACTTCGTACCAGCTTGCAAATGATAACTATCAATTATTTGACTTTATCCGCCGTATTCACAAGGCATTCAATCTCCGTTAAGTCCTAACTCAGGTCCTCAGTTAAGGATAAATAAGAATCGTAACCTCATTTTAAGTGAAAATTAACGTGAAACAGGCCTGTTTCAGCACCGTTACATACGTTAACTGAGGTTGCGATTCTTATTTATCCTTAACTGAGGACCTCAGTTAAGACTACGGCGGTTATATCTGTCAGAAAGAATTTTGCGTGACAACCGTAACTAGATAAATGTTTCATAATGCACTCAATTATATCTTTACTATCGCTTCTTCCATCAACAAGCAAAGAAGTTTCTCCAAGGTACCCGAATCTCAATCTGGAAAAGGAAAAGACAAAAGGAGAAAACGAACACAATAAAAATATTCTATATTTTATTAAATAGATTTAAAACTCGCTACCCATACTAAAAAAGATTCAGAAACAATATGAACAGACCTAAAACCATCTTTGAATCTGTATATGCGACAATTATTAACTAAATGATCTATGGTTTACTAGGGCTCTCAACTGATATTCCACCTGAAAAGCATGCTGTTGCAACGACTATGACTGGTTCTTAGACGATTTAGAATAGACCATATTCTCCTTGGAAGATCAAACCCCGGAACTCTATTTGAAGGATCAGAAATTAAATATTTGTTGAACAAATCGCAAGAAATCCATTCAAAATTTCAAACCGCCAAACTTCCTTGTCAGTTTTATTCGAATTAAGAAAACAGTTGGACCATCAAGGGGTCTCGTGACTTCAATCTGGGAATCTGATTGTCTGGAATGTTGGAGAGAATCGTAAATGAATTCTGAAAAGAATAGAATTTATTCCGTTGTGAAAATGTGCACCTCAATTGAGCGGAACGTGACCTAGGATAGTCACGCTACCCGTATGAGGAGAATTGAATTGGGACAGAATTAAAATATAAAAACGTTTCCATCGCAAACGGTCACTTTTCGTCATGGTCAACGAACTCGTGTTCAGAGGGCAGAATAAATACGTTACGGCTGAACGGAGGATTTTTCACCCGCATCTGTGAAAAATCTACATTGGTCCTCAACAGTTGAATTCAATCGAGTAAACTGACCTCCTGCGTTTTCCGCATGATTACAGCCCCAAATTTCATTGGAAAATCCCCCAAGGACTCGGTATTTTTTATTTCTATCTCTGTGCAGGAGCATTTTCACAAATGGAGTTCAATTAAGCGATTGAAGTGGATCGACAAAATTCAATATGTGTCTGAAGAATTCCCATGATCGACTCTTCAAATTCAGGTAGAGTTATTGTTGATTTTAGACCAAGTGTTGGTGTATGGCAAACAAATATTATTCTGCAAACTTTATTTCAGGGGCCTGAATTAATGCCTCAACTGCTTGCTTTTTTAATGTGCGTCAATGGAAAATTTTGATTTCTCACATTATTGTCGTTAACATTTTTCTTTCATTTTATGCATAAGTGAAGTCATATGATCAAAGATATCTAAAAGTATATTATTTCATAAAGAGGAGAAGTGTCACTTTTCATGGCGAGCCATGAAAAGTCACTTCTACTCCGAATGAAATATGTTATTTTATCTGCAAGCGTTTTGAAATTCATAAAATCTGAATATCAACTTTTGGATTGATTTACATTTACGCACATAATTCTATCCATTTACGATCGTTATAATTGAGTGAATTATAGAACATTTGCTTAGTTACGGTTGCCACTCAAAATTCATTCATATATAAAGTAAAATAATTGATAGTTATCATTTGCAAGCTGGTGAGAAATGGTTGAAAGTGAAAATGTCTTCAGAAATTGAAGTTTTGGCAAATGAAGGCAATCTTCCCTTGGACCATCGAAGGCTATTGAAAAATATTCTGCAGCTTATGATCACTTCGTGAATTGGTGCAATTCGAAAAATGTGATAGTTTACCAAGAGAATGTGCTTCTAGCATATTTCAATTTAATGGATAGAGAGGAAATATAGAAATCCTATACTTTGTGGGCCCGATATTCAATGATAAAGTCGAAACTAGCGATCAAACATGAAATAGATATTGGTAAATATCTTAAGTTGCGCGCATTTTTGAAGAAATCCAATGAAGGGTTTTTTAAGTAAGTGTTCGAACGATTTCTCCTCGAAGCATCGGATGATTCATATCTATAGGATTTAAGGTAACTATCATATTTCAAGTAATTTTAATTTTGTGTTTTGATCACTTAGTTTTTTCAGATTGTTTTATTATTCGGAGTAGCTGGTGCCTGCAGTTAATATTCCTGATAGTAAAACGAGAAAAGTTCGAACATTCACAGTTATTAGGGAGAATAATCTAAATATTTATCGGAGATACACTGCGCTAAGAACAAACGATTTCGTTGAAAATAGATTCATTTTTAAATATCAATCTGGTATATGCTACAGAGCTGTATATATATATATTCTTTTGACTGAGAGTTTTATATGTGTTGGCAGAGGTTGGTGTAACGGGGTACCATACAATTCTGAGTATGATACAAGAGCTTAGGGAAAAACCTCAGCAAAAAACCCTGTCTCCCCGTGAGTGTTGTGATTTGTAACTATTGTTCACAAAATTTGCTGAAATTTAGAAATATTGATAGGCATTTATTTCTTCAATACAGAGCTGTGATGGAAATACATAGTATAGGAAGTGTTCCAAGAAAGGTTGACACTTTATTGCAATTGACTCGTCTAAACAATACACAGGTCATTCATTGAGACGAACTTCCTCTACATTACTTATAGATGGAGGAACCAACATTGAGTCTTTGAAACGACAGAGAGGTTGGCAGTCAAGTTGTGTAGCAGAAGGCTGCATGGAGGATTCGCTGCGAAATATGAATGAGATTGCTGGTAAGATATTGAGCGTCAACTCAGATTACTCTATTTACTCACCAAACCTACTCTGCAAATTTCAATCTTCTAAATCCTTTCGTTCGAGAGTTATCGTGTTAACGGACGGACGGCCGGACAGAATCAATTTCGACCACGGATTCTTGATCAGTGAGTCGAACCAAATCGTTTGAGACCTGTTTCAGCCAAAAATTCGAATATTACAGTTATTTGGGCAAATTGATAAGCACTCTGTTCCGAGGAACAAGAGCGCCAAAAATGACGTTTGAATTAGAGAATTTTTTGTTCATGGTAACCAATTCATCTTTTCCATAGTAACACTTTTTCTGCCGTCGACCGGAAAAGTGTTGGCGGAGAAATAAAACTTTTCGATGATCCTTTCAATCGAAACATGATGTTATTATTGTACGTTTGATAATAATTTAACTTTCGATGGCGAATCCAAAAATGGGATAATTTATTGAGCATGTTATTTGGATTAACGAAGTTGATATCTAGGATAGCTTGGATAATGATATTGGATTAAATGAAAAAGTGGGAAAGCTCTGTGGATAGGGGCTTTGGCGCTCTGGTCAAACTACTAGCGAGTAATTATTCAAACTTTGATAAATCATATCTCGGAAAATATGGGTATCATGTTAGGTTTCACGAAGCTTCGATTAGCTTAATTGTGGATTTGATTCGGTGGTTGCATCAAAAATGAACTGGAGATTGAAATAGAATCACACTGATTTGGCAATTAACAGCTGTCAAAGCTTTGTGAAACCCACCGTGAGAGTTGAGAATGATATCAATGGATTCTCATGATAGAACTGCATCACAAAAAATTTAATTCAAAACGTAGGTCTATGACCCACCTCATATATGTTGAATGTATGTATGTATACATACATACATGTATACATACAAACATACATACATACATTTTGAAAAATCATATCTCCGAAAGCATTAGTTTGTTAGAGTTAGAGTTGATAATGATATCAAAGCATTCTTAAGTTGAAACTATTAGAAATTTGTAATGTAAAATAAAATTTGCCCAATAACGAACTTGACCGAGATATTTATCTGTGTAGCTCATTCCGTTCGAGAGTTTTCGTGTTAACGGACGGCCTGACAGAATTGATTTTGACTACATTTGGGCAAATTGCTAAGCACTTTGTTCCGAGGAACAAGAGCCCCAAAGTGGATTAATTGTTTTAGTGCAGGATATTTCAAACTATAAATTAGGCCCCTTTCACACGGGGAACCACGCGGCTCTCGCTCTAGCGTGGGAGCATTTTCGACTCCTACATCCGATTCTTTCACATGGGCTCCTATGCTGCTGTGCTCTCTTACCAGGTTTATTTCATCAGCAAATCTTCCTAGTGACGAAATGATTCAGAGAGTAAGCATCGAACTTCACTATGATGCTCGGTAGGAAAAAAGACTGGGACAAGGAATCCACCACCCAAGTTCTCAAAAGAAATGCCATTAAAGGGTACACAGACAGGAGTATATGGGCCAGGAACCAAATGCTCACTATCGCTAGGCTCCCATCTTTCATGCAGAAGTACTTGAAATAGAAAGATGCGTGGAAATGAACCTAGAAAGAAATGTGATATAGCAATCCACTCTTACAGTCAAGCAGCTATTAAAGCTCTAAGCTCCCATGTTATCGAGTCCAAGCTAATATGGGAATGCCGAAGAAAATTCAATCAAGTAGGCAAGAACAACAGGGTCTTCTTGGTCTAGGTCACGCGGGAATTGAAAGACATGAGGAGGCCAATACACTTTGTCAAGAAAGGAGCACAAACCCCCATTATTGGCCCAGAACCCTTCTGTGGGGTTGGTAGATACACCTATAAAAGTGAATTTCAGATGAAAGAAGAAACTGAAAGGTATTTTCTGGACATCTCGCCCTGGAATCAATCACTCCAAAAAATTCCTCCGGAACTTTGACACTGTCGGATCCTAGAAATCTCCTCAGTGGTTTCCTTACAGGGCACTGCGGCCTTAGGAAGCATACGATGAGATTAGGGCTAGCAGAAACTGACGAGTGCAGATTCTGTTGGGAGGAGGATGAAACTCCCGATCACCTGATAACGGAATGCCTCGCCATCTCAAACGAACGCAAGGAATGCTTTGGGCAAGAAATCTGCAGGAGCGAAGACATAGCCTCCTTGAAGTCATCCCAGATACTGCAGTTCATCAGAACTCTGGAACTGGAAGTTGAGCTGTAGATCGTAATGACATCGACAGCTCTGATAGGGGGCACAATATACCTTAAAGTTGCAATGCAACATTACCCCCTACAATAATATATATATATATATTAGTGACCGACCGAAAGTTCGGTTTCGGTGGTAGAATGCTCGCCTGCCACGCGGGCGACCCGGGTTCGATTCCCGGCCGATGCATGTATTTTTTAAGTTGCTTCATTTACCTAAAATTCATAATTTACGTAGTGACCGACCGAAAGTTCAGTTTCGGTTTCGGTTTCGGCCAGTTTCGGCCAAGAAATCTAGTTTCGGCCTTAGTTTCGGTTTCGGCCCAAAATGGCCGAAACTTTCGGCCGGGCCGAAACTTGACTGTTCGTGAATTATCCTGGTCGTTTGGCCAGGGGTTAAAAGTAGGTATTCATAATTGTCGTACAAGTTATTGTAATCTATCTTTGTTAAGACTGAGAATTCATGAGAATTCACTTTAATGATTTTTAATTAGATTACATAGGGTGATTCCAAATAAGACGTGAAACTTGGAGGAGGAGTTAGTATGTCTCATTAGCTGTTGTTTAATCCATATTTATTAATAACCGAAAATCAACAGTTTTTGGAGTTCGGGTGATTTTTAAAAGATTTCCGAACTTAGTTCATATTTCGTCAATTTTTTCTACGTTGACCAAATTTGATGATAATTTTGGTTTATTTTCATCAGAAAAGGATATGATATTTACGGAAAAAATCGAAACTATGCTGTATAAGAGGTTGAAAAAGAATTAGTATGATTTAAAATGTGGTATATGAATAAATGAAAAATCAATTTCTAATATCAATATTTGTCTGCAACTTTCGAATTTCAAAATTTTGTATGCCAAAATTATTTTAAAAACTTGCCAAATTCCTTCTTCATTCTATAAAAGAATTCGTTAGATTGCATAACTAGTTTCGTTTCAGCAGATTTTTTATAAGCAACCTTTTGAATATCCGGCAAATAAAATAATGAATTTGTATCAAAAGACAGCGTGAGTAAATTTCAGGCGGAAAATATCAACTGAAGATATCAGAAAGACGGCATGTGCTTGCCTATATGGAATGGTGGAACATAATTTATGAATACATTTTCTAATGAAATATCGAGCTCATTTGCAACAAAAAATATTGAATTCGTTATTTTTTTCTATTTGCTTCTTACATCCCCTTTCAAAACATATTAATTGTTTTTCATCAGAACCAGAAATATCTCGGAAACTTTTGATTTTTGGTCATCAATAAAAATGGATCAAACCACAGCTAATTTTCCATACTAACGCCTCCTCCAAGGTTGACGTCTGATTTGGAATTACCCTGTATACTTCGACTGATTATTTTTATAACTTGGTAATACCAAAATAATAAATTAAGATATCAAAAAAGTTGTCTCTTTATTTTATTTAACACTGCTTAACTGTTTTTATGTATATGCAGATAAAATTGTAAAAAATACAGTAGATTTCAGTATGAAATATAAAGTTTCGGTTTCGGTTTCGGTTTCGGCCGAAACTGAGATCCTTGCCGAAAGTTCGGTTTCGGTTTCGGTTTCGGCTGAAAAACCAGTTTCGGTCGGACACTAATATATATATATTTTATAGATAGTTTTCAGAGTTTGGTAGAGAAAACCGAGAAAAAAACCATTTAATAAGGTATACCTCCCAAAGTATCCTTTAATGATTACGTACTAAGTGTACCAGTTAATCAGCCACTGACGGTTAATACCAAATGTTTGAACTAAGTTTTATTAATTTCAGTTTAGCAGTTCGCCGAGAGAAACGCTCTGGACTGAGGACAACTAATAGTCGATATTATACGTACTTCGATTTGGAGTGCAACATACATTATTCTCTGCTTTATAAATTCTCAATCCCGATCAGGAATTCAAGAACTAATTCCCGAGACGTTGCAAAAAACTGCTCCGAATTGGTTCTGTGCATTAAAACCGATTGGAAGTAGGGCAAATTTCTTCAGCGCTCATTTCTTAAAGAACACAATGGTTTCTAAGTTAATTTACTGTGCAAACTATTTACCCAGTTCGTGCTGTACGTCTGGGGTGGCTCAGGGCTGCCGATGAAATATCGATATATTGAAAATGGAAACTCCGAAAAGCAATTATCTGAAATGTAATGGACTGAGCCGCTACAAGAGCACCTAGAAATTATTGAAAAGGAACGGGAATTCATAATAATCTCCTGAAGAGAGGAAACAGTGGTTGAATTCTATGTCAACTTGTTTATTTATTGTTCTAGAATGTTTCCGGAGATAAAAAATCATCTAAGTTCTCGAAGCTTATTGATTTATTAACAACGGTATCAGGCGTTTTTCAATATTATTTGTAGAGATGTTGAAAAATACACTTTTAGAATAGACCAGGGTCTATAATTTTTGAAACCGAAAAAAATTATAGTAGAATGAAACCCGTTGTAAAAGGAAGAGAATGTAACAAAAATGATAGAAAAATAATTAACGGGCAATCTGAGGTCGGGAAGGGGAAGAGGGTGAGTTTTTAAGGGTAAAAAACGGGTAACCTCTATTTCCGGCAAAACTAGGAGTCCTATGGAAAAAGTTAAATGACAAAGTTGTAGATAATTAAAGATCTACAACTTTTGTATTTACACTTTTTTCACATAATCTCAAAATTTATGTGTAAAATTCAAATCACCACGGTTTTGGTTTCTAATTTTTATCTTTTAACAAAATTTTTTTTTCACCAAATTTGGTAGAAACTTACCTTTTTATTTCCCAAATACACTGTAATGTTTTTGATTTAATTTTTTTTTCAACTTAATTTGACTCAAAATCGAAAAAGCATCCTAATTTTCAATCAAAAATTCTCACGTCAAAATATCTGCTTTTTTAAAAAAAGTGGATGGGCTTTTTGTTCGTTGAAATATCTACTTTCTGATGGTCTAACAAAAAATATACATTGCTATGGTAAGTCAATAAAGTTAATATTTAATAAGGCACTAACAATATTTTGATAAAGTTGTAGAAACTTCTCTAAATTATATGCGTAGATGTTTATTTATTGCTATTTTAATATATATTATATATATATATATATATATATATCATATACCTGAGTGACCTACGTAAAATTTTAGCCCATCAAATTTATTTCATAGAGAATAGGGCAAAGGGCTATTATGGTCTGGGCCTTACTACCTGTTATTTCGTAGCATTTTCTGAGAAAATTTACCATAGTGATGTAAATTTTTTGTAGACCATCAAAAAGTAGAGATTTCAACGAACAAAAAGCCCACCTACTTTTTAAAAAAGTTCATGAAAAGGTTCCTACACTTTCCAAGGTGGTCGATGATTTATTAATGGCTACATCCGTACCTGTTGAAAGACAGCAGGTATAATCATGACAAAAACACGTGCATCATTGAAAGATGATGTGATGCAGGCGTGAATATGTTTGAATTCTTGGTCACCGAATAATTTGAAACATGGAATTAACAGTATTTAAAATTTAAAAAATTATGTACCTACATGTACGAATATTTTTGTATAAGAGCGTAATGAATATAGCTTTACAAAATTGTCATTGTTATCTACCAATTCGTTTATATATTATAATATTTATTATCGTTATTCAGAATAAAGCGAGACGAGAAAAGGCTATTGATAACGAGACGAGACCGAGAGTTAAACAGGACTTAAATTTTTTGGAATTGGCGAGACCGAGACGAGATTTTATATATTCTCGCCAATTCTCGTCTCGTGTGAAGCCCTAAGGCATATGAAGCGGCAAAATGAGAGGGTTTCAGAACCAACTACGATGTAACAATCATTTGCAACGACCCTTGTTGGATCCTGATTGTTTTATCAGGATGTTATGGTTCGAAGGATCACATGTTGAGTCCTGATTATTTTATCAGGATATAATGTTATTTCGAAGGACCAGAAATATACACACTGATTGTTTTAGCAGAGGGATGACTAGAGTTATATTTAACCTTAAGCACCCAGTAGTAATCTCGTTCATTACGGCGTAAGTTGATACGTGCAATAATAATAATAATAAATAAGATAACAATTACGAGGATAGGAATGGGTGAATTATTCGAACGCACTTTAAACAAAACAACAAACTGTATTTTCTTGTTATCGATAATGAGATAACAAGCACGATGTAATTGTACAATGCAATATTAATCCAATCTAAAATCTTCCTTCTATATGAAAATGTATAGCAAGGAAGAAGTGACTACATATTTGGAAGGAGAACTAATGGAGTATTAGTTTCGCAACCGAACAAAATATAAGTAATGTCTCTTGCACTAAGAGATGTCATAGTAGTGGTTATTATTATTATTATTATTATAACCACAATAAGAGTAGAGGTATACAAACCTATAAACTCAAACTAAAAAAAATGACATTGAAACAAAATATACGTTTTAGCTTAAAAATGAAAATATAGTACATAAAAGAAGGATAATTTTCAACGTTGTGTGATCCAGCGGTCGTATCCGTTCTTGAAAGCATTGGTGGAAGATGCATTTACCAGGTCGTCGGGTAACCTGTTCCAGAGATGGAACACCCTATTGGTGATGAATTGTTGCCTCTGGGATGTCCGAAAATTCTCTCTTCCAAGTTTGAGCGAGTGGCCTCTCAAGTGATTGGTATTCAAACAGTATTGGCGACGCACATCCTCACCAAAACGGCCGTGAAGGGCACTGAGTACTGTAGTAGTGAATTATTTCAGTGTAAAATGTATCCAGGGTGTCACAAGTTCGAGTGCCTATCAGATGTTTCTGGAGAACTACACATATTTGAAATCTGAAAATTTGGATTATGATATTGCTTGAAATTCTCTACAAATCTAAAATATTTTCGAACCCCAAGCACTTCCGGTTATACAGGGAGTGAAAATAAATTTGATGAAAACATGTTTTTTTCGAATTGTTATTCCTGGTATGATCAAGTATTCAATGGTGAATACATTTCTGTTAAATCCATTGTATTCATTCGAATAGTTTTCAAAATATCGAAAAAAAAACGGAAAAAAAGGCAAATATTTTCAGTCAGTATTATGTTCATTATTCTTATTTCAAACATCCTGGACGTAAACCGTTTTTACAACATCGAAGAGGAAGAATGTGGAAAGGTTATGCATTTTTTGAATTTCAGAAATGTCATCACAGGGTGTTTCAAATTTTGTGTCGAAAATTGTGATCAAAAATTGGCCATCACTTCTGATTTTCAATTTAGAACCCTATTTTTTCATGATTGCGTTGGATTCTGCGGTGAAAAATAATGATAGTTTTCTAACATGATTATGCTCCTAAATTAAAAAAAAAACTCAAAAATTATTGAATTTAGGATCATAATCATATGAGAAAACTATCATTATTTTTCACCGCAGAATCCAACACAATCATAAAAAAATAGGGTTCTAATTTGAAAAACAGAAGTTATGGCCAACTTTTGATAACAATTTTTGACACAAAATTTGAAACACCCTGTGATGATATTTCTGAAATTCAAGAGATGCTTGACCTTTCCACATTCTTCCTCTTCGACGTTGTAGAAACGTTTTACGTTCAGGATGTTTAAAATAAGAATAAAAACATTTTTTTTTTCGATATTTTGAAAACTATTCGAATGAATACAATGGTTTTAACCGAAATGTATTCAGCATTGAATACTTGATCACACATGAAATGCAAAACTTGAAAAAAAAAATGTTTCATCAAATTTATTTTCACTCCTTGTATAACCGGAAGTGCTTGGGCTTCGAAAATATTTTAACTTTGTAGAGAATTTCAAGCAATATCGTAATCCCAATTTTCAGATTTCAAATATGTCCAGTTCTCCAGAAACGTCTAATAGGCACTCGAACTTGGGACACCCTGTATAAAAGACCAAATAGAAGAAAAATGGAGGTTCCTTCATCTGGGTAAACAGGGCGAAATATTAAAAATAATTGGGGTTTTGATCTTAAAACCACCCTGATATGTTACAACAATACTCTCATTTGTTGTTTATGAAATAGAGTGGGACTGCATCCTATGAGTGAACTTCTAGGGTGTTTAATCCTTGGAGTTCGAAATCTGGAATTTGTCCCACTATCTGAATTGACCTTACTTGATTTCGGCATAAAACTAGACTCTCTAGACAAAAAGAATACCAGCACGGGGCAATGTGTTAGAAAACTGATAAGTTTCTTAGCACTTCAGTTAATGAATGCATTTAAGCATTTGTCTTCAAGTCTTTTACAGGAAATATGCCATAAATCACTCTAGAAAGGTCGATACTTAACAAGATATTCTACTCGCAGTTATCTCTTCGTAAAAGTACAATTTTCAAGGCTTAGACCACACATGGTAAACTAAAACCCAGTTAACTCAATAGACAAATATAACACGTTTTACAAGCGAGCTCCTTTGCTGAGAAAACCAAATCAACTTTTCTTAAAATGTGACGTCATGAGACGCAACAACACTGTACGTTTCGTCTGCTAATAATTTTGTAAGAGGATCTCCGCTTATTACGATTCACCTTATAACCTCTACGACTGTTCCCAAGTCACAGCAGTTAAACTCGGAGCTACTAGAGCTCGGGGATCCGCGGTCTAGCTTCAGTGGAGATGGCAGTGGTTTTCAAAAGGGAACCTAGTAAATGGGCGCCAGGCAAATTTAATTCTCCCAGATAGCCCAGCTTAATGTAATAATTCCTAAATTGACCGAAAGAATATTCACGCTTAAAACAAACAATTTATTCCAGTAGCTTACAACCCAGATATTTAGATTCAACAAAAAAAACCACTGTGAAACCATGAATAGGGTGCGGCGGAAATTGTACGTAGATATTCTTCCGTGATCCGAATACGCGTCGCTTGAGCTCAGGCGCATCCACGTTTTTATCTATGATCATATACGATTAACACAAATCTTTCACCAATTTCCGCTTCACAACAATAATAATTTATACAATTTGATGATATTATGTTCAGGTCGTATATAGCAGGTATAAGATATATTTCGGGATTTCTTTCCAATAACTTGCGTGCTGGCTATTCCTATTCCGTCAATTCACCCAGGTATCCTGGTATCCCCCACTATGCCTATTCCTGAACGTAGTATTACGGCGATGGTCTCGCAATACTGTCCTCGTTCCCTCGGTGCTCGTAATCTGCAACCCTGGATTAGATGCCCCACAGCGTTGTTTACTGACCACCTAGTATATACTCGGGATCTACAACCCTGCGTTGGCTGCCTCACAGCGTTACTTATTGACCACCTTGTATATAATCCAATGCCTCAGTTCTACTGAAAACCCTGATGACAGAAAAGAAACCATCAGTGACTCCTCTCAGATAAGAAATAAATGAATATCCCCAATGCATAATAATTTCCTTTATCAGAATATCAAACAGACAAGTTATTCGTTGTAACTAAATATTTATACACTTCGTACATACCCTGATAGTCGGGGTTATTTTGTATAAGTTTGCTTCAAAACTAAATCTGGCCGTGCCTCCACGAAATAATTCTTCAAGTACACAGCAATGTTCTGGATACAGAAAGATAATTACAACATGAATTGTTTCTATTAGAAATGACGATAATAGAACATTTAACATATACCATACCTGTCAAAGTCGCCAAGACCATTCACGTGGTCAACTTGGATTTGCAAAAGGTCTTTTAATCTTCTTTCGAGATAAGTGAAGGTTACCTGTTATATTTCCAAATCAAACCAATATAACCCACACTAACTTAATTCGATTTTCGAAACTATATCCAACTAAGAAGATTCCAATCATTATCACAAAGTTTCGAAAATGCGTATAACCAAATGCTTCCCCCGCTGAACTTCCACAAAATGGACGATCTTATCTGACTGACGCCGACTCTGACAAAATTTCAGAACGTCAAGACGAAACAATATTGCCAATCCATCCGGTTCCGTGAACACAATTCCCTATAAGTCGGTTGGCACTACCGAGACCCAACCTTAAATTCAATGTCAATACAATCGACAAATTTATCGCAAGCACAACATAAACAAACCTCTGCCTGGATCAAAAAGGAAGGTTACAGTTGTTAAAATGTGACGTCATGAGACGCAACAACACTGTACGTTTCATCTGCTAATAATTTCGTAAGAGGATCTCCGCTCACTACGATCCACCTGGAAATGATTTTGTTAGGCGATATCCGCTCATTACCTAAAATTCTATGCTCACAATCCTTTTCGGACAAAAGCGTCAGCCCAACTCTCCAAACAAAGAGATCTCCAAACCGCAATCCATCTAATGGCCGCTCCCACATGAAAACAAAATGAAAAAAAATTACGAGCAGATAGACTCCATTCAGGTTACTTCAAGCTATCACACAAGCAATAATCGGCCAGTCGATAAACTGCGAAAATGAAATTCGTCCGTCCATTAAGCAGAGTAAAAGAAAATCGTTCCGCCGAACCCGCAACTTTTGCACTAAACGAATCGTTGGTGAAAAGCCCCTCGTTTTGCAACCCCTAAACCGGGATTTCGGTTGATTACAAATCTGTGGAAATAATGAAATGATTTCTGTTTAATTCACTCGGATGTTTCCGGTTCCGTCAGGATGGCGATCGGTACTCATTTGAACTAATCCTAGCTGAGATCCGTGCCTCGGATTGGACCACATAACATACTTTTTCATTTGATGTAATGAAAAGGGAACTGCGAGAAAATTGGATGGGAAAATCTAGGGTTATTGCCGGCCTCATTCTTACTTTCATGTCAAATAGATACTGACTGACAAAGAAACTGCAACACCCAGAAGGAGTTGTTTAATTTTTTTTTTTTTTTTTGGTAAAACATAGAAAGTATAGCAAGGAGTACATTAATGAAATTTGAAGAAAAAAACGAAGAATTTACAATTATTTTTAAATAAATTTGTTAATAATGTGTTTGTCCACCGCGATTATCTAAACGTTCCTTAACACGTCTTGGTATTGATGCAGTTGATGGTCTATTTCTTCTTGAGGGAAACTATCCCAAGCTACCTGTAGTTCATGTCTCAGAGCCACCCAAGTCCGTGGGGGCTGGGGTAAATTTCTGAGCCTTCTACCCATGATGTCCCAAACATGCTCTACGGGCGAAAGATCGGGGGATCTGGGCTGTCATGGCAAAAGATTCACATGGGTCGCTTCAAAAAAGTTTAAACTAACTCTGGCAACATGAGGTCGACCATTATCTTGCTGAAATATTGGATTCTCGAGCCGGATAAGTTCATTTTTAAATTTTAATTTAGTTTCTTTTATGAATCAGTTCTAATGTAAGAATCCATTGATATCATTCCCAACTCTGAGAAACCAATAATTTAGGAGATGAATGGTCAAAGTTTGAACAAGAG
This sequence comes from Halyzia sedecimguttata, assembly GCA_937662695.2. Taxonomy (NCBI): domain Eukaryota; kingdom Metazoa; phylum Arthropoda; class Insecta; order Coleoptera; family Coccinellidae; genus Halyzia; species Halyzia sedecimguttata. Next base: position 96,234,315 of record OW569413.2, on the reverse strand, counting down.
CGCCAAAGCTCCTGCCCACAGAGCATTCCCACTCTTTAAAAATTATCTAGTTATACGAGCCTCAAGAAATTTCGCAAAAATTTGCACGTCAGCATTCTACAACTAATTATGTTTGAATTTGATCGGTTTCGGATTTTTGGAGTAATTGAGGAAATAACAACAAAATTTCAGATTATTTCCAAAATCTTTTGGACGATTATGCCTATAAACGAAATCAAATGTCACTGTCACATGCGCAACTCACGCTATCTCTTTTCGTTCTCAAGTTATCGTGTGATAAATCATTATATTTAATATTTTTTTTTATTTGGGTGATACAATCCACACAAAATTTCACATACGTTTTTATGTTGGTATTCTGCGAATAGCTTCAGTTTCAATTGGTACGAATATGCAATACCGTCTTTACCATAAGGGCACACGGGGCCCGTGCCCTGGGACCCCATCCTTAGGGAGGCCCCGAAAGACAGACAATTTCTCTCACATTTATTATAAAAAAAAAATTGTCGGGCACAGTAACAGTAAGCACCCGAGTCAAAAATAAAATTTACTTTGGTCTTAAAATTTTAAATCAAAATTATGTTTATTTAACCAAATTAAGACAAAATCAAGTCAAACTTTGCCTATTTTCTTTTTGAAGTGTAAAATGTCCCTAACAGTTGACTTAATCTGCTTAGTTAGGATCGATGACAAAAAAGTCATATGAGACTAAACTTGGTTTGTATTTGGCTTAATATAAGTAAAAAACTTGGTTCAAGCACTGACGTGAAGTCAGGAGCACAAAAGCTCTTGACTTCACGTCAGAATAAATTTTGTTTTCGTAATTTTTTAAAAATTTTCTAGGGGTATGGTTCTCACAAAATTTTACACACGTCTTTATGTCGATTTTCTACAACTTGTTACCAAGCTTCAATTCGATCGAGTCTATATTTTCTTAATTATCGAGGAAATAATATTCCAGGTGGGTGTAACTTCAAAATCGTTGGACCGATTATGCTCAAAAACGATATTAACCCTCTCATTGGGATGCGCAACCTACCTAGAAAATTGCGAATCCCTATATCATTTCGTTATCGAGGTAACGGTTACCCATCCAGCTACTGAACTCACACAAAGCTACTCGGATCTCAAACAATTTAGATCCGATCATGTTCAAACTTGGAACTTGGCAGTAGAGTTAGGCTTTGAAGGCTCTCGCAAAATTTCAGCGATGTCGGAAGAATAGTTTCGGATATATATTTTTCAATAATTTTTTTTTTAAATGTTCAACGATACGATCCTCACGAAATTTCGCAAGAATTTTTGCGTTGGCATTCCACAACTAATAACCGTATTCGAATTGGATCGATTTCGTATTTTCCGAGTTATTTAGGAAATAATAACCAAATTTCAGATGGGTATAACTCCAAAATCGTTTGGCCGTTTATGCCTATAAACAAACTCAAATGTTGCATTCTAATGCACAACCTAACCTGAAAATTTCAAGTCGCTATCTCTTTCCGCTCTCAGGTTATCCTAAGATAAGAAATATTTTTTAATATTTTTTTTTAAACTTTCTAGTGACACAATTCTCACAAAATTTCTCAAATGTTCCTTAGGTTTGTACTCTACAACCAATAACCAAGTTTCAATTCAATCGGATTTGTATTGGTTGGAACAAAATTATTACTTGGAAACCATTAGTCCGATTATACCCATTTTCGAACTTGTACGTCGTATTAGGATACGCCACCCAGCCTGAAAATTTCAAGTCGCTATCCCTTTCTGTTCTCAAGTTACCGTGACGACGTTGATGTTCTCCAGAACATACGCGCAAAAAGTGGGAAAGCTCTTTGGACAGGGGCTTTGGCGCTCTTGTCAAAGTACTAACGAGTAATTATTTAAACTTTGACTGCATCATAAATATTGAAAAATCATATCTCCGAAAGTATTAGTTTGTTACAGTTGAGAATTATATCAGTGTATTCTTATGATGAAACTGCATCTTAAAAAAAATTGAATTTGAAATTTGTAATGTTAAAAGTATTTTTTTTTTCGTTAATCCGAAACCACCGTTTTTGCCCAACAACAAACTTAACCGAGATATTTATATCCAAAACCAACTCTAAAAATTTCAACTATCTAGCTCATTCCGTTCAAGAGTTATCAGGGTAGAAAAATATATAATTCGCTTTCTTTACTTTCCAAAAGGGACCCAAATTATTGTGTGCCCAATACAAGGGTCCCAGCATAATTTAAGACGGCCTTGCGAATATGTATTCGTTGGAAACAAATTTGTACTCGGAAACCGTTGGTTCCGATTTGAAGTCGCTATATTTTTCCGTTCTGATATTATCGTAGCAAGAGCAGGACAGAATCAAATTTAACCTCGAATTCAGCGTCGAACCTAATCGTTTGAGACCATTTTCGGCAAAAAATTCGAATATTACAGACATCCAGACAAAATGATAGGATGCTGTTCCCCAGAACTCGCCCACATTAATATTATTATAGAACGATAACTTAAGAACGGAAAGAGATAGACTTGCATTTTTCAGGGTGGGTTGCGCATCTGAATGCGACATTTTAAGTCATTAATAGGCATAGTCAACTAAACGGTTCTGGAGTTGTCGATGTCAACTCATACTTGAGTATTGAAATTGATAGCATGCTTCAGAAGATGGAAACATCGTTTCAGAAACATAGTCAGACGACAAAATTTGTAGTGGACAAGAATGTAACACATCACTCAATAAGTCCGTAGGATAACTAAGAAAAACACATTTTCTTGGCAAAATTCGATATTATTCATCAACACACATTCCTTCAAAAGTGATACAATCAGTCCAACGCTCTAGCCTTTCGACACCTTTTCTGTAAAACGATTTGTCTTTGGCCCCAAAATAAGCTTCAGTTTCAGCGATCAGCTGACTGCCGATTTGACTCTGGAGTGTGGTGGTGGATCCATGTTTCATCCATTGTCACATACCGACGCAAAAAGTCCTTTTTATTCAGGTTAAACAGCTCCAAACAGCTCTCAGAATCATCGACACGTTGTTGTTTTTGGTCCACTGTGAGCAAACGCGGCATCCACTTTGAAACAGCTTTCTCATGGACAAATATTCATGCAAAATAGTGTGCACACTGCCTTCTGATATCTTCAAGGTGTCAGCTATCTCACGCAATTTCGCTTTTCGGTTTTCCAAAACGATTCGGTGAACTTTTTTGATGATTTCCGGTGTAACCACCTCAATTGGCCTTCCAGAGCGTTCAGCATCGTCAGTGTCTGCACGGCCACGTTTAAAATCAGCAAACCACTTTGCTGCAATGATAAATCAACACACGAAATTGCTTTGAATTCATCTTTTTTTAAAACTCAAAAGTAGCGTCACTTGAACTTCTGTAAGTTATAAACTAATCGTCGGAATGTCATGAAATTTTGACAGATATCTTTTTAAGGTTAGTACTTTCTACAAATCATATCTATTATTACATAGCAACGCCATCTATGTGTCATCCTACGGACTTATTGAGTGATGTGGTAGTTATACTAGTATAGTGAAATCATTTGAAAATTAGAGATATTTGGGCAGATTGATAGGCACTCTGTACAGTAGATCTAGTGCGCTAAAAATATTGAACGGTGGTAGAGTGTCCCTCTCCTCCCCTAAAAGTATTCGGTGTAGTCAACGAAAGCCACTGGCTATCAATTATTATGCACCAGAACGACTATATACTACTGAAATTATTACCATTTGAATCAACCCTTGATTTCTATTCTCACACACCCTTTATCAAAACCCGGATGTGTCATAGTTTCAGGTTATATGCGCCGATATATTCATCTATGCGACAATAGAATACCGAATAAATTGAAAACAATCAAATCCGAATTATTCCCGATTCTCGCCGTCCCAAGATGTCTCTCAATATAGCGTCCTCGACAACAACAATTGTTCGCATAATTTCGGTATTATTATGTCATATTCAGAGCCCGCCGGAGTCGTATGACACCATTCCGGGGAGAATACCTCAATCTGTCAACTGAACTAGGGATGAATTGCTAACACACCGGGTGGTATCTGATTGGGGGGGACGAGCAGCGGCGTTCTTGGGTATGATCGATGGTAGTAGGTTGTGGGATAGTGTGGGTGTTGATGATTACCTCATTACCTTGTTGGAAGTAAACGAGGACGGCGGGGGAGGGGTGGAGATGATTGCATCTTAGTTGTTGTACGTCTATCAGTCAACATCTTCCACCTGCTTGTGACTTTGTATGAAACCTTCATGAACCGAGTTCAGGTTACTGTTTGTCATGTCGACGTTTCCAAACAGCGTATTGCGAGATGCCTGAGGGATAGTAATACATAAGAGGGTGGTTCTGTTTTGAACGGGAATATTGTCGATACTCCTGTCGCAAGAGCAGAGGATGTTCGCAACCAGCAAAGTTGTCTTATAACTCCAATGATTCGCGACTAATATATTTCATAAGTATCATATTAGTGCTCCCAAAATATCAATTCATTTCATTAAAGCTACATAAAAATCATTCTGCTGTGGATAATCGAAATACTTTATAAATTTATCGTGAAAACGTCTATACAGCAGAATTATGAAATATGTTATAAAACTGTTACTTAACCATTTGTTAAGAGGTTTATAACTAACTCATACAATAATTCTGCTTATAAAACTGAATTGCTTTTTTATGGTTTCTTTATTAATTCTGGGGATATTTATAATTTTATTTCAAATATATTAAAAAACCATTTCAAAGATGTTCTGTATAACCACATGAAATAGTTATATAGAAGTGCTTTTAGTTACAATTTTCCTTCCAGAAGTAAATTGTCGTTTCGGTAACCACTTCATAACTATTTTATGTTATTCAATTTCCATGACAATATCATCCAAAAGCAGCTGATCATTCTGTTCCCACACTGAAAGTTTTTGTGGGGTTATTACAATATTGTTTTTATTCATATCTTCCAATGATTTCAAAGGACATTTGCCATCCTTTGACACCTTTCAAAAGGACAAAAGACATATTTTCAAAATGAAGGACTGTCCTTTGAAATAAAGGACGGTTGGCAACCCTAATCTTGAACGTTTCTAAAAAAGTTATGATTACAATGAAGCAAATGCATATTAGTTTTATATCTAAAAGCACAAATTTCTTACCTATGCATGAGGTTCAGGAAGCATTATGCTACTGCTGAAGACAATTTTCTGTAGGTGCAAAATTATCATCACAATAATGTTTGTGTTCAAGATATCGACATATTAATAAGATACCTTCATAAGATTAACTGTCATTTCTCCTTTTGAATATCCTTGCAAAAATATGTATTTATCAGATATTCTACAGGAAAACGTTAACTGTTTCACTGATTTTGCAGGTTGACTTTCACGCGGTAGAACATAATGACATGTTTTATAGTAGTTGTTAAGTAGCTAAATTACAACGAAATGCTTGAGACTGATGCAAAATCATTTTATAAGAGAACACCATTAAACATGGCGGCATTTGTGATGACTCAGAGTGCGGAGTGTTTTAAACACACTTAAAATCGCCAATGTGTAGATATTTCAACCATTCAGAGTATGAAATGACTCAAAAATGATCTTTAGAACAAATTGGAATACATTTTCGTACAAAGGATCATTAGACTGTCAGGATTGTCATTTGCCAACTTTAAATCAATTAATTTTATAGACATAATTCTATGTAACATTTTTATTTCAGAACGCTCATATGAAAAACCTTATAAAGCTATTACAAAACAGTTTTTTAGATGGCGCCAGAATGTTTATGAAATAGTTTTGTAATGTTTATGAAGGGCTTTATGAAATGTTTCGAATGACAAAATTATTTCATAAAATGTGCCAATTCTGGGTTTATATCTGTTGTATAAACGTATTGAAAACATTTCAGCGACTAAGAATGTTTTATATGATTTTGGTTGAAAACGTTTCCACAACTATTATAAAATATAAAGTTGTTAGTTGGGATTCCTCAGCCGATGAAATGAAAGGTGCGTTGGATCCATACTATTGTATGGTTATAAGTAGTGATGGGACCTCTCGAGTGAAAATAATCGAAGCTTTCGATTATTGAAACATCTCCACATCCAATATTCGAATATTGGACCAAAACAAAATAGCATAATAATAAATTATCAAAGGACCAACGGCAACGTAATAAAAGAAAGCCATAAAATGTGAAACTTAATGCTGCAGGAAGCCGACGCAATTATATTGAAGATAAGGGATAACCGGAGCAGCGGACGCGATGAGAACTGAGAGGAATACCGAATGATCAATATCTCGAATGATCATTCGATTATTGAAATCTCTGGAGAACCTATATATCGATTATTGAAATCATTCGATTATGACCAACTCTAGTTATAAGTAGAGATCAGATCAGATTTCACTGATATTAACTCTAACAAACTAATACTTTCGGAGATATGATTTTTCAAAATTTCAATAATTAATCGTAATTCTATGATTTCATAGAATGCTATAATCATAATTTGCTGATGTATGTAAATCCAACAAATGAGGTGAGTCATAGTTGTTTATCGGAATATAGCACTTATTTATGATGCAGTTCTATCAAACGAATCCATTGATATCATTTCCAACTCTTACGGTGGGTTTCACAAAGCTTTGACTGCTCTTAATTGCCAAATCAGTGTGATTCTATGTCAATTTCCAGTTCATGTTTTATGCAACCACCGAATTAAATCCACAATTAAGCTGATCGAAGCTTCGTGAATCCCACCATGAGAAACCAATATTTTCGGAGATATGATTTGTCAAAGTTTGAATAATTACTCGTTTATTGTCGCACTGGTTCACCTTAACAGAGTTCATATCAATTTGCCTAAAGGTCTGTGGTTTTTGAATGTTTGACCCAGAATGGTCTGAAACGATTAGTTTCGACTCACTGATGATGAATCCTAGGTCAAATTCGAACTAAAATTCATTCCATTTTGAGTAAGCATGTCAAAGCAAAAAAGGGAAATCCGATTTTTTTTTAATTTAGCAGTATTTTTTAACCTGAGTAGAATTTGGAAAAATGGTAAATGAAAAAATTTGATGAGAGAAATACCACATCACTCAATAAGTCCGTAGGATGACACATAGATGGCGTTGCTATGTAATAATCCATATGATTTGTAGAAAGTACTAACCTTAAAAGATATCTGTCAAAATTTCATGACATTCCGACGATTAGTTTATAACTTACAGAAGTTCAAGTGACGCTTCCTTTGAGTTTTCCAAAAAAATGAATTCAAAGCAATTTCGTGTGTTGATTTATCATTGCTTTTTGATGGGTGAAACAAATACCATCACAGCCAAAGCATGGTTTGATAAGTGTTATCCGGACTCTGCCCCATCGAGGCAAACGGTGGAGAAGTGGTTTGCTGATTTTAAACGTGGCCGTACAGACACTGACGATGCTGAACGATCTGGAAGGCCAATTGAGGTGGTTACACCGGATAGCATCAAAAAAGTTCACTGAATCGTTTTGGAAAATCGAAAAGCGAAATTGCGTGAGATAGCTGACACCTTGAAGATATCAGAAGGCAGTGTGCACACTATTTTGCATGAACATTTGTCCATGAGAAAGCTGTTTCAAAGTGGATGCCACCTTTGCTCACAGTGGACCAAAAACAACAACGTGTCGATGATTCTGAGAGCTGTTTGGAGCTGTTTAACCTGAATAAAAAGGACTTTTTGCGTCGGTATGTGACAATGGATGAAACATGGATCCACCACCACACTCCAGAGTCAAATCGGCAGTCAGCTGAGTGGACTGCAGCCGGAGAACTACGTCCAAAGCGGCCAAAAGCGCAAAAGTCGGCTGGTAAGGTTATGGCGTCTGTATTTTGGGATGCGCACGGAATTTGGTCATCGACTATCTTGAGAAAGGAAGAAGAATTGATTGAAGACTGATTGTATCACTTTTGAAGGAATGTGTGTTGATGAAAAAGATCGAATTTTGCCAAGAAAATGTGTTTTTCTTAGTTATCCTACGGACTTATTGAGTGATGTGTTATATGCTTACAATAATTATCGTACAACTTAAAGACCCACCCTGTATATTGTTACAATGGTGTCATAATATTCGTTGAGAAATTATATGAGTTTATATTTTTGGCAATCCTAATTAATTATATCTTCAGTTCAATCAATTCTTGAACGCTTTCTATATTCATATTTGCCATTTGCTTTTACTCTTTCAAGGTTTCGCCTAATATAGTTCTAATATCTGAGTGGTACAGATTCTGGCAAGTTTCCCCCTTAATGAAGCTGTCAATGTCAGACCTACAAGCTATGGCATGTCCCCATCGAAATTAGTTTGTAAGTTAGTAAATGACGTAGAAATCAACGATTTATGGAATTGCTTCAGAGTTCAATGTGATCCAACTTCGAGCAAGACGTAAAGCTATTTCGTTAAGGTTTGGTTCAACTCAGACGTAATTGTAAATATAATAGATACACAGACCTTAGATTGAATATACTGCTCCACAAAATTCAAGGAAGTTCAGAAATTCTGAGACTGGTTTTTATTTCACCTTTTTTTTTAAATATGCGAAATCTAAAATTGGATTGGATTGGAAAAATGAAAGAAATTCGCAACATCTCTTTAATTATGTCCCGCCTCGATCATATCAATAGCCCTATTTGCTTCATCAGCAATAAGTTTAGGTATAGGTATTATCACAAATTTTCAGATTTCGAATTAAAGTTGATTGTAAGAATGTAAAATAATAATTCTCAGAAAAGCGAACGACAAGAACCTGCCTGAAACAGAAAAAGTTATCAAACGAGGGGCAAAAAAACTATTCAGATATAAGAGAGTAAACATTTGATTTCTCATAAATGAACAATTGGTGGACAAGCCTCAGCAACTTTTGAAACAGTCACAAAATTTCTGAACTTCCTTTAACTTTTGTGGAGCAGTATATTTGAAACATGTTTCAGTGAAGTTGTGACATGATTCAGATTACTTGTGAATAACTTCTATGTGCGGCATGTTTAAAATATGTGAAAAGAAATGAATTATTAACTCACTTCGACTTGGGGACGCAGTAAAATCGAAACTGCCAGGACAAATTTTATCGAGCTCTTTAGTTGTTTCTTGTTAGTAAACACATGTTTCATCGCTTGTAAGACAAAGTGGAAAGGTCCTGTGGACAGGAGCTTTGGCGCTCTTGTTCAAGCTTTGACAAATCATATCTCCGAATGTATTGGTTTCTCAGAGTTAGATATGATATCAATGGATTCTTATAATAGATTTGCATCATAGAATAAATTAAAATTAAATAACGAACTTATCCGAGATATTCATTCTTCAAATCTACTCTGAAAATTATATTATATCAATTGAAACTTAGCCAATATTCCGGTTCAGTTTTCATCTCGGTTTTCACTGGAGATATTCTGAACCCAATTTCGTTAACTTACCGAAGTATATATATTTCTATCATCCTATGGATTATCCAAGGACATATAGGGTAGGGTTATAGTACCCAACAATTATTATATCCTATAATTGGTCATTTTGTATTCAATCATAGTTTGTTTTTTAGAAGAGAAATAAATTTGACATGTCTCTTATAGATAGATAAGATTATTTTTCTTTTCATTACTCCGAAACCATCAGGCCGATTTTGCCCAATAACTAACTCAACCGAGATATTTATCTCCTGAACTACTATGAAAATTTCAACTGTCTAGCTCATTCCGTTCGAGAGTTATCGTGTTAACGGAGGGCTGACCGTACGCAGAATCGATATTGATCACGAATTCTTGATCAGTGTGCCATTTCCATCCAAAAATTCCTCTGTTCCGAGGAATCCTGGGTGATTCCATATAAGTTTGGTTGTGTGTAATTACGTGAAATCGGTGATTTCGCGAACCTTGAACTTGGGCGAGAGCCCAATTGACATTATAACAATTCATAGAACACCCACAGAATAATAACGTAGAAATACGATTTACATTGAAATTTTGAAAAATCATATCTCCGAAAGTATAAGCTTGTTAGAGTTAAAAATGATATGAATGGATTCTTATGTTAAAACTGCTTATTGAAAAAAATTTAATTTGGAATTTGTTTCGTAAAAAAAAATTTTCTTTTTTTTACTCCGAAACCATCTGTTCGATTTTGGCCAATAACGAACTCAGCTGAGATATTTATCCCTCAAACCTACTCTGAAAATTTCAACTGTCTAGCTCATTCCGTTCGAGAGTTATCGTGCCTACGGACGGCCGGACAGAGTGAATTTCGACCACGGATTCTTGATCAGTGAGTCGAACCAAATCGTTTAAGACCATTTTCATCGAAAAATTCGAAAATTACAGACATTTGGGCAAATTGATAAGCACTCAGTTCCGAGGAACTAGAGCGCCAAAAATGCGCTTTTCGATTAATTTCACATTATGCTGCTTACTTACGAAACAGAGTTTTCCTGAAATACTGGCTATTTATAAGGTTTCAATCTGTTTTTGACAGACACACACAGTTATGATACAGTATCTTAATCAATTTAAAGCTTTCTGATGAACTATATTCTTTGTTTTGTTTTGTGGTGCGTAAATAAACAAAGAAGACGGTTTTCCAACGCGCGGACACGCGACGTAATAATTGTGCATGTGCCATGTCCATATATTAAAGGAAAAACAAAATTGTTACACAATTGTGCCGTGATATAAAGAACACCCCTGTATAGTAATGGTTTATGATGATGTATGCCTCGAAAGTATAATTTTTAACACAACTGAATGAAAGTAATGGTTTATTTTCAATGATGTATGCCTCGAAAGTATAATTTTTAACACAACTGAATGAAATTGTACGATTGGCGTGAAAAACAGCAAGTTGCTATTGACGTTAAAAGAAAAACACCATGTATGACAATTTCGGACAAATACATTATGAGAATCCATCCAAGGTAGCCATTTAGTTAATGCTTTGTTTGTGGCACAAACCACGACAATCGCTTACCTACAATTGTGCAGTGATATGAAGAACACCCTGTATAGTAATGGTTTATTTTCAATGATGTATGCCTCGAAAGTATAATTTTTAACACAACTGAATGAAATTGTACGATTGGCGTGAAAAACAGCAAGTTACAATTGACGTTAACAGAAAAACACCCTGTATGAGCAATTTTTTAAATTTTTTCTGTCGTAAGAACCTTCTCCTGACAATAACAAACACAACAGAAAAGAAATAGTGAAATCGGTCCAGCCGTTCACGCGTGATGGCGTGACCAAGGGATATAGGGATTCATTTTTGCGCGTATGTTCTGGGGAACATCGCGTTATCATTTTGCCCAAATGTCTGTAACATTCGAATTTTTTGACGAAAATGGTCTCAAACGATTTAGTTCGACTCCCCAATGAAGAATTCGAGGTCAAATTTGATTCTGTCCGGCCGGCCGTCCGGCCGTCCGGCCATTGCCACGATAACTTGAGAACGAAAAGAGCTAGCGACTTGAAATTTTCAGGGTGGGTGGCGCATCCCAATACGACGGACAAGTTCGTTAATGGGCATAATCGGCCCAGTGGTTTCCGAGTAATAATTTTGTTTTCAACCAATATAAATCCGATCGAATTGAAACTTGGTGAGTAGTTGTAGAATATGAACCTAAGCACGTTTGTGAAATCTTGTGCGAATCATATGGCTACAAAATTTTAAAAAAAATTTTTAAAAATATTTTTGTTGTCACGATAACTTGAGAACGGATAGAGATAGCGGCTTGAAGTTTTCAGGTTAGGATGTGCGCCAGAACGCGACATTTCAGTTCGTTCATGAGCATAATCGGCCAAACGATTTTAGAGTTATAGCCATCTGAAATTTGGTTGTTTTTTGTTCTTCATTTACTCGAATAATACTAAACCGATTGAATTCAAACATGGTAATTAGTTGTAGAATGCCAGCGCGAAAATTCTTGCGAAATTTCGTGAGGATAGTATTTGAGGAAAATTTTTAAAAAATCATTGAAAACTTAAAAAAAAATTTTATATATCAGTAACTATTCGTTTGAAATTGCTGATATTTTGCAAGAGCCTTCATAACCTAACTCTACTGCCAAGTTTCAAGTTTGAATACGATCGGTTTAATATTGTTGGAGATTCGAGCATTCTTGTGTGAGTTCAGTAGATGGGTGACCGTTGCCTCTATAACTTTGGAACGAAAGGAGGTAGGGACTTGCAATTTTCAGGGTAGGTTGCGTATCCGAAAGGGAGAGTTGAGTTCATTTTTGGGCATAATCGGTCTAACGGTTTCCGAGTTATACCCACCTGGAATGTTATTTCCTTGATAACTCAAAAAATAAATATTCGATCGAATTGAAGCTTGGTATCTAGTAGTAGAAAATCAACATAAAGACGTGTTTAAAGTTTTATAAGAACCGTACCCCTAGAAAATTTGAAAAAAAATGACGAAAAAAAAAATTTAAGAACCGTACCCCTAGAAAATTTCGAAAAAATCACGAAAAAAAAATTGGTTCAAGCACTGACGTGAAGTCAGAAGATTTTGCGCGTATGTTCTATTGTCCATTCTTCTGTAATGGACACCCTTAATCGAATTTACCATGGTAAATTCGAATTAAGAGTGTCCAATACAGGAGAAAGGAGAACATAATTTACCATGGTAAATTCGATTAAGGGTGTCCAATACAGAAGCTTCTGACTTCACGTCAGTGCTTGAACCAATTCTTATTAATAGGTATAGATTTGAGGAATGAATATCTCGGATAAGTTCGTTATTGGGTAAAATTAGTCTGTTAGTTTTGGATTAATGATTTTTGGCACTCTTGTTGAATTTAAATTCTTTTATGATGTTTGAATTCAATTTATTACATGATGGAGTTCTATCATAAGAAACCATTGATATAATTCCTAACTCTGAGAAACCAATACTTTCGAAGATATGATTTGTGAAAGTTTGAAAAAGAGCGCCAAATCTCCTGTCCACAGGGCGTTCCCACTCTTTTCTCCAAACAACTAAACTCTTGAATTTCACAAAATAACTATCAACAATATAATTCTAACGATTTTCATTGAGCGTCTGACGAAGGAGTCTGATATAGACTCCGAAACGTTACGATATAGTTGTTTCTTCGTTGATGTTGTTCCGTTGTTGTTTGTTAGGCAACATTGTTCAATTGATTGCTTCTGACAAATATCCTGTGTTTCTTACGCAGAAGCAAATCACAAAATAATAATTTTTTATTTTATAGATATTTTTCAGAGTTTGGGAGAGAAAACCCAAAAAAAAACCTTTCAATAATGAGTATACCTCCCACAGTATCCTTTAATGATTACTTAATTAAATTCAATACAATCACCGACTCCCATCACTTCGTAGTTAATCCAAGTGAGTATTCTCATAACTCACCGAACTGACGGCGTACGAAATTCGAAAGGCATAATTACAGGATCCAGAATTACTTCAGCAACTATGGAACCAATACGTATTCTCCGAACTGATTGATAAGTCCAACATCCGAGACAGCTAACGAAGCTCGAATTGGAGCCTCAGTTGCGAATTGTCAGTCGTTTTCTATCGAATTATTCGCAAATCATCTCAGCCCTCGGCCCAACGGAACGTCGTTTGAGATCACAGGCGAAAGGGTGAATTAAATGCCCCAATCAGTGTTTGTGGAGAGAGTAATACAAATAGGCTATGTGGTTAGTGGAGTCGTCAGCAATAAAATTTCAGCTCTTTGGGGATGGCTTACGTTCAACCTCCAATATTCAATATGGGAACATTTAGTTCTGAACTATAATGAATCCAATAGGCTCCATCTTAATTAGGACTTCACACGAGACCAGAGTAGGCGAAAATATGAAAAATCTCGTCTCGGTCTCGACAATTCCCAAAAATTTAAGTCTCGTTTAAGGCTCGGTCTCGTCTCGTTATCAGTTGTCTCGTCTCTTGTCGCTTAATTCTGAATAACGATAATAGATATTATAATATACAGTGCGCGTCAAAATTATGGAACAAATTTATTTTCTCAGAAGAAAAATATTTGGCAACAAAATCCTGAAACAGGTCAATTTTGTTTCACTTTTACCAGATTTGTATGCATTTTTGAAGGATTTTTGTTGCACCCTGTGCCATCCCCATCAACCGTCTAAATTTTTTGAAGAGGGAAATTGAGTCATGTGGTAATTTTTTGGCAGGGTATTTGTATTTTCTTCACAGGCGTGCAGAAATTTTCAAGAAAAAAATTTCTTTTTTGAAAAATAGTTAGTTCATGGAGGTTTTCAGTATGTGCACTTTGTCATGGCTCATTTACTTTGAGAAGATGGTACCTGATGAAATTTGTCACCGAATGAAAGTCGACCATAACAGTTTTGTTCATGCACAATTTTCAACCCCTACGAACCCTTGTTGAAAGTTGTCTCAAAGTAAATGAGCCATGACAAAGTGCACATACTGAAAACCTCTTTGAACTAACTATTTTTCAAAAAAGAAAGATTTTTCCTTGAAAATTGAGCACTCCTGTAAAGAAGATACAAAGACCTTGCCAAAAAAGTACCACATGACCCACTTTCCCTATTCAAGAAACCAGAAAGTTTTCTTCGGCACTCCCATATCAGCTTAAATTCGATAACATGGGACCTCAGAGCTTTAATAACAGCTATCACAGACAACAGACTATCAACATGGATTGCTATATAAAGCCTCTGATAGTTTATCTTTAGGTTAATTTCCACGCATCTTTCGGTTGCAAGTATTTCTGCCTGAAAGACACTTCAATGTTAATTGAAAAGGGAACAAATTATATTCGTGTGGTGAATATTATTCAAAGATTTAACCTGAAATTAATCATTTATCTTCAATATACCAAATACATTGCCACCTCTGAAATATCGTTGTTCGCTCAGGCTTTGAGCAGTGAACATATTATGAGATTCATTCTTCATGAATCGCGAGAATATCAATAGATATTCGTTGATGAGAGAAGACTTTGTTAACACCGTAAATTTTTGGAAATCACCATAATTTCTCCGTAAATATTCTAGGTAGAATTCACTGTAGACTGATTATCAACGCTACACTAGTAACCACACTCTTAACTCTACTACAAATTGCCTCTTTTGGCAGAAAAAACTTTTGTTTCCGAAAAACATGTCAGATGACAAAATTTGTATTGGACAAGAGTGTACTTGTACTCTCACTGAATAATCGTGCCAATCTCTTCATTATTCGTTATCATTTCGTATATAATTATAATTTTTATCTGCTGCTATACAGGGTGAGTCTTTGACCACTGCATTAATTTCAACCAAAGATTCCTCTCATCAAATGAAACACTTTTTTCATTTACCTTATTTCCAGATTCGGCTCAGGTAAAAAGTAACAAGCGTTTAAAGATTTCACAATGTGCTCATACACTCCCGCATATAAATTATCTATGACATTGTTGGCGGACGAGAATAAGGCATGGTAACGTGGTTTACAGCTTGATTCGGGATTCCAACGCTCAGGGACGGATCCATAAAAGTAGTGAAATTTCTGGAGTTTTCCATTTTAAAACATTCAATGAAGAATATCTCGAAAACGGTGCGTTTAAGGAGAAATGATGAAGAATAATATGTATAATATTCTAAAACGATGGAATATTCTTAAAATGACTCAAGAAAAACTTTATATGCTTTCTTTATGCTAATTTCGTTTAGAAAGAAGTAGAAAATAACTAATATTTGGAAAATATGTATCATAGTTATAGGAAACTTTATGCCAACATTCATCTTATTCGAAAAAATGATGTCAAAGCTACGAAATAAAAACTGATTTTTTTTCAAAATATCAACAGCCAGTATCTTTTTACCTGAGCTGAATTTGGAGAAATTTTAAATGAAAAAAGGCTTTCATTTGATGAGAGGAATCTTTGGTTAAAATTAATGCAGTGGTCAAAGGCTCACCCTGTATCTTATAAATCCCGATGAACATTTTTCCCATAAAGAGTATTTAATCTCGGAGAAATAACGATAGTCCTCGGAATTATACACTAGAGATAGAGCAAAAAATTGAATGGTTTCAGGGGATCCCACAGAATTACCGCCATGAAACAAAGAAATATCGTTTAAACCCAGCTCCTCAAAGATTAATAGCTCTCAGACTCACGAACACCTGAAACTCATTTGTACATTATTCAGAAGCGACTGTGAATCTAACTCTAAAAATATTTCAGCGAATGAAACACGTTAGGGGATTTTTAGCAGCTTAGGGGTAAGAAATAGGGTGCCATTTATCTTACCGTTCTGAAGTCGAACCCTATCAGGGTGGTCCGCCTCTCTTGGCAGGTTAATCGATTATTCAATTACTAACCCATTGGGAAAACAGCAACTAATGTGAAATCCTTGTTTCTAAATTAAAGATTTAATCTTTTTTACACTCAGAAGGAATTAGTGTTAAGTGGTTATTGGTTCAAGTGATGTTCTGCGAGTGCCGAGAGCCATTTCGGATGCTATTCCTCCTCCCATTTTTTGTGTTTAATTCGCCGCCACTAATGATACTCTAGGACATCAGGCGTTAGACCGGTGCAAAAAAAGCTGGCAGTTTTATAAAAGATTACCCCATTTGGTTGAAACGGAGTAATTTGCCAGAATCATTTATATTTAATCTGAACTCTAGTTACGGTGCTTTTTGGTTTGGATATGATTCATCTTTCAGGGCGGTGGTTTCTCGCGACATCTGGCGGCGAGCTGCAGAACTTGAAACTGTCTCTTCGTTGTCGCATTTTTGCGCGTATGTTCTCGGGAACATTGCGTTATCATTATGCCCAAATGTCTGTAATATTCGAATTTTTCGCCGAAAATGGTCTCAAACGATTGGGTTCGACTCCCTGATGAAGAATCCGAGGTCAAATTCGATGCAGTCCGGCCGGCTGGCCGCCCGGCCGTTGCCACGATAACTTGAGAACGGAAAGAGATAGCTACTTGACATTTTCAGGGTAGGTGGCGCATCCCAATACGACGGAAAAGTTCGTTAATGGGTATAATCGGCCCAATGGTTTCCGAGTAATAATTTCGTCTACAACCAATACCGATCGAATTGAAACTTGGTGAGTAATTGTAGAAGATAAACCTAAGAACGTTTATGAAATGTTGTGAGAATCACAACATTATTAAAAAATATTATTTACGTCACGATAACCTAAGAACAGAAAGAGATAGCGACTTCAAATTTTTCAGGTTGGGTTAAGAATCTGAATGCGAGTTTATTTATAGGCATAATCGGCAAAACGGTTTAGGAGTTATACGCATCT
Organism: Halyzia sedecimguttata; assembly: GCA_937662695.2. NCBI lineage: Eukaryota > Metazoa > Arthropoda > Insecta > Coleoptera > Coccinellidae > Halyzia > Halyzia sedecimguttata. The sequence continues at coordinate 96,217,024 of OW569413.2, read as the reverse complement.
GAAATTTTTTAGTTATTTCCTCAATAACTCGAAAAATACACAACCGATTAAATTCACACATGGTTATTAAATGTATAATGCCAACGCGAAAGCTCTTACAAATTTCGTGAGGATCGTATAACTGGAAAATATTTGGAAAATCATTGAAAATAATTGAATAAAATTCTATATATCAGTAACTATTCGTCCGACATCGCTAAAATTTTGCGAGTGCCTTCAAAACCTAACTTTACTGCCAAGTTCCAAGTTCAAACACAATCGGATTTATATTGTTGGAGATTCGAGCAGCCTTTTGTGAGTTTAGTAGATGGATGGGTGACCGTTGCCTCGATAACTTTCGAACGAAAGGAGACAGGGACTTGAAATTTTCAGAGTATGTTGCGTATCCGAATGGGTGTGTTAAACTCGATAACGGGAATAATTGGTCCGACGGTTCCAGAGTTATACCCACCTACAATATTATTTCTTCGATAACTCAAAAGATATATACTCGATCGAATTGAAGCTTGGTAACTAGTTGTAGAATATCGACAAAAAGACTTGTTCAAAAATTTTATAAGATCCGCACCCCTAGAAAATGTATAAAAAGTTATGAAAATAAAAAAGGTTCAAGCACTCACGTGAAGTCAGGAGCTTTTGCGTGTATGTTCTATTGTCTATTCTCCTGTATTGGACACTCTTAATCGAATTTTCCATGATAAATTATATTGTCCATTGTATTGGACACTTAATTCGGATTAATGCAATGGTTAAACCATTGTTTTAGCCATAAAAACTCACCCCCTCTCACACTTTCCGACCTCAGTTCGCCCATAAATTATTTTTTGTTCAATGTTTGTTATATTCTCTCCCTTTTCCAATGGGTTTTTTCCTAAAATTTTTTTTTTCGTTTTTTATAATTTTAGGTTTCATCAGCACTGTTCTAATATTCGAGAAAGTACGTGAAATATTTCGCCGAGGCGCTGAACGTGGATTCTTCATGGATGTCCCCAATCAAGGGCGGTGCGATTCACGCAATATTTGTCAGACTTTATAGATAACAAGTGACATGAGATATTCCTCTCCATTGTAACGGACAGAATGACTGAAAGGGTTAAGCCTACACTCTGCATCATAACAGAATAATACAACCAGATCGAGGAGCGATTTCCGCACATAAAACCCTGGCTACAGGCCAGGCGACATGTCCCATTAAAATATAAAATCATCAAAGATTCCCACTCCCACTGGGATGATATATTATGTTACGAAAGGGTCTTTCAAAACACAGGGGATGACATAAAACTCATCTCGCCTCATCCTGGTGGGAATGTCTCAGGATTTCACGCCGCCTGGACCTGAAAATGGTAATTCGCAGAAGGCAGAAACGCGGCAAATATTCATGCAATGCATTCCGACGACGTAGGTCGCGCTTTCTGAACTTTCACAATCTGTAATATCGGCCCTGGCACCTTCGGGAGATTTTGCACATCCTTTTCTCTTCACGAATATAATGCCGCGTCATTTTTCAGGGGCAAAGGGATATCTCCGCAATTTATCTGAGTGTAAGTTCCGAGTATACTTTGGATGGGTGTAGTTTGTGAGTGATGGGGAGAGTTGTGGATATACGATAGGGATAATTCGGTGTAATGGTTTTTTGTGAGATGTTTCAGATTTATAATGCTGAAATATATTTTACAAGCTTCCTTTTCCGAGCAACATTTATAGTAGGTCCACTCTGCAAAAGGGTAGGTACCTTTATGCGGTGTGGCAACTTATGATATTAACAAGGACGAATCTAAAATATGGATAAAACTCGAAGAAGTCCAGCAATAGCAGATTTTTATTTTTTTTCCGCTCGAGAGGAAAGACCTTTTATAGTCCCGCCCTAAGAGGGTCCGCTTCTCTCAGGAGTGTGAGACTCCAGTTGTTGATTGGTTACTCACGAATGCTTATTCCCCCTTCTAGGTCGATGTCTTCTCCTGTTTCTTCAGTTCTTCCTCTACTTAGATGAAAAGAGCATACTGGTCCAGACCAAATGACATTCCTATTGTTGAGGTGTATTCGGCAACCATATTCAGAAGTTGCCGTAGTGTTGACTCGGAAGTTTTTATTATTATTTTTATTAGAATGGGGTCGTGAGGCTTGGTCAAGCCCTTCAGAACTGCGACTGATACGATTTTTCGTTCGATTATCCTACTTATTCAACCCTAAGGACATTGTCAGAGGTGTTAACTTACTTGATAACGTCCTCAGAAGCCTTCGCTATCACGTCGTGAGGTTTTAGAACTGGTTCACCCATATGTAAAATTCAGGGCCAGCATGTTTCGTCTACTAACTTGCCCATGCGGTAGAGTTGGTATTTTTAACGACAGTGTACTGTCAACAATCCTAACATTACCAGAAGTTCAGGTCGTGGCAGCTGTAGGAGCTTCCTTGTATAGGATGATGAGAAATTCACGAATCTGTTTGCCTCTGCAAGTCCTGGTGTATTTATCCAAAGAGCTTTTCTGTTATTCAGCTTCCATTGTTGGACCGCTGCCCTGTACTGGTTCTTTCCAAACCCAGAGAAGGGTTTTGGTCCAGCAGGTGTTGCCCTGAAGGCACTGTTCGCAAGTCAGGAGAGTCACTTTATTGCTTCTATTCAGTTGCTTTATCGTATTCCGACATTTCCAAGACAGTAGAATCTTGGATGGGCGATTTCAAGTTCTCAGTGTTGTCTGGCTGTCCGTTATACATGATGACCGTCCGATTTCAAAGAAAAACCCGAGATAAATACTTCAAATCTTATAGTTAAGATTTGTTGGGAGAGATGAATTCTTGGAAAAAATTTCAAATTCGTTCGACTTCTGTTTCCCGGAAATAATACCAACTTTCCTTTTTGGCGCTCTTGTCCCTCGGAACAGAGTGTTTATCAATTTGCCCAAAATTCTGTAATTTTCGAATTTTTGGCTGAAAATGGTCTTACACGATTTGGTTCGACTCACTGATCAAGATTCCGTGGTCAAAATCGATTCTATCAGGCCGTCCGGCCGTTAACACGATAACTCTCGAACGAAAGGAAACACAGGATTTAAATTTGTAGGGTGCGTTTGGGGCGTAAATATCTCAAACGAGTTCGTTAATGGGCGAAATCTATAGATCACTCGATTTATCTGAAATTTAGCACAAAATTATATACTAATGACCTTTATACGCATGCGGAATTTTGTATTGATCAGGTTGTCGTAAAGTGTAAAAAAAAATTTTTTTCATTTTTAAATTGTGTTTTTAAATAACTCTCCGACAATGAGCAAGGCAGTTGAAATTTCCAGCGTAGGTTTGGGAGATAAATATCTTGGTTACGTTCGTTAGTGGGCAAAATCGGCCCCATGGTTTCGGAGTAACGAAAAAAAATAATTTTGTGATATACAGGGTGAGTCTTTGACCACTGCATTAATTTCAACCAAAGATTCCTCTCATCAAATGAAACACTTTTTTCATTTAACATTTTTCCAAATTCAGCTCAGGTAAAGAGATACAGGCTGTTGAAATTTTGAAAAAAAATCAGTTTTTATTTAGTAGCTTTGACATCCTTCTTTCGAATAAAATGAATGTTGGTGTAAAGTTTCCTATAACTATGATACATATTTTCCAAATATTAGTTATTTTCTACTTCTATTGGTTTTCTAGTTATGGACTCGTGGATTCATAAAACTAAACGAAATTAGCATAAATAAAGCATATAAAGTTTTTCTTGAGTCATTTCAAGAATATTCCATCGTTTTAGAACATTATATTATTCTTCATCATTTCTCCTTAAACGCACCGTTTTCGAGATATTCTTCATTGAATGTTTTAAAATGGAAAAGTCCAGAAATTTCAGTACTTTTATGGATCCGTCCCTGAGCGTTGGAATCCCGAATCAAGCTGTAAACCACGTTACCATGCCTTATTCTCGTCCGCCAACAATGTCATAGATAATTTATATGCGGGAGTGTATTAGCACATTGTGAAATCTTTAAACGCTTGTAACTTTTTACCTGAGCCGAATCTGGAAAAATGGTAAATGAAAAAAGTGTTTCATTTGATGAGAGGAATCTTTGGTTAAAATTAATGCAGTGGTCAAAGACTCACCCTGTATATCGATCGTGATATAATATCGATCGTGAGATATATAAAACTTTTAATGATTTTTTAAAATTATTCTAGTGATACGATCCTCACGAAATTTCGCAAGAATTTCTGCGTTAGCATTCTACAACTGATAACGAGTCATTGAGGAAATAACAACCAAAATTCAGATGGGTTTAACTCCAAAACACCTCAGCTCATTTGGTCTATAAACAAACTCAAATGCCCCATTAAGATGCCCAACCTAACCTGAAAATTTCAAGTCACTTTCTCTTTCCGTTCTCAGGTTAGCGTGACATGAATAAAAATTTTTGATATGTTTTTTAAAATGTTCTAGTGCTACGATTCTCAAAAAATTTCACAAGCGTTCATAGTTTTGCATTCTACAACTACTCGCCAAGTTTCAATTCGATAGGACTTGTATTGGTTGAGAACAAAATTATTACACGGAAACCATTTGGCCGATTATACCAATTTACAAACTTGTCCGTCATATTGGGATGCTCCACCTATCCTGAAAATTTCAAGTCGCTATCTCTTTCCGTTCTTATGTTATCCTGGTAACGGTCGCCCAGACAGAATCAAATTTGACCAGACATTTGGCAAAATGATAACGCGGTGTTCCCCAGAACATACGCACACAAATGTTATTTCCATGCGCGTTTCAGGTATACTGTAACAGAATGCTCCTGCAGAGAATGAATCTTGAATCGATTTCTTATTTCTAGCAAATAAAGCAGATAACTGAAGTAAACTGGGGAGTTGGGATGAAGAGAAAAACTCTTATCGCTCCTGATTTTTTAACCGGGAAAATACCCAGTAGGTATCTGCTTCCCTGCTAAGGACTAATGGTCTGATAAGTGACCTATCGATTAGAGGATATGGCCTACGGAACGAGTTTTGGGGGAGATTCTTACGGAGATATGTTAACGATTTCTACTCCGGCAAATTATTGTTCAAGATTTTCACCTCTTAATACATACCTATACTCCTTTCACATTTATGAAATCCACCGGTTTGGCCATGAAATTTTGACACATTTCACCGTTTATATACAGGGTGAGTCTTTGACCACTGCATTAAATTTAACCAACGATTCCTCTCATCAAATGAAACACTTTTCTCATTTAACATTTTTCCAAATTCAGCTCAGGTAAAAAGATACAGGCTGCTGAAATTTTGAAAAAAAAATCAGTTTTTATTTTGTAGCTTTGACATCCTTTTTTCGAATAAAAGGAATGTTGGCGTAAAGTTTCCTATAACTATGATACATATTTTCCAAATATTAGTTATTTTCTACTTTTACTGGTTTTCTAGTTATGGACTCGTGGATTCATAAAACTAAACGAAATTAGCATAAAGAAAGCATATAAAGTTCTTCTTGAGTCATTTCAAGAATATTCCATCGTTTTAGAACATTATATTATTCTTCATCATTTCTCCTTAAACGCACCGTTTTCGAGATATTCTTCACTGAATGTTTTAAAATGGAAAACTCAGAAATTTCACTACTTTTATGGATCCGTCCCTGAGCGTTGGAATCCCGAATCAAGCTGTAAACCACGTTACCATGCCTTATTCTCGTCCGCCAACAATGTCATAGATAATTTATATGCGGGAGTGTATTAGCACATTGTGAAATCTTTGAAAACTTGTAACTTTTTACCTGAGCCGAATCTGGAAAAATGGTAAATGAAAAAAGTATTTCATTTGATGAGAGGAATCTTTGGTTAAAATTAATGCAGTGGTCAAAGACTCACCCTGTATATTTCGAAGATGTTAGGTTATGCTCATTATCCTATCTAATAACTATGCAACGTTGTCCTCTCTACATAAAAGTTTTAGTAATTAAATTTTATTCAAAATGTGAATTTTCTTGGGAAAAATAATGAATTTGAGAAGATATTATTTGAATTCAACAATTCCAAAGACCTGGCCACTGTTGATAATTTTGTCTTTGTTGTTTATGTGGAAATATCTCACGTATATGAACTAGTTGGACGGTTCAGTTATGCTACTTTCTTGTACGAAAATCAAGAATCAATGTTGAAATTTTAATGGAAAATATGGATACAGTATGCCGTTACTTTGTGATAGTTCATTTGACAAAAGAATAAAAGTACCTGAATAACCCGGCAGGAAAACTTCTAAAAGAACAGACGTACCTATGAAATTCCCCACTTTTCGAATTTCTAGAGAAATAATCCTTGAGAAGACATTTGAATACCTTGTTGCATAACTTGAAATACACCAGTTTCAAAATTCAGTAGTACCACGAAACCCGAGTCACTGTTAAACCTTAATAAAATATAGTGATAGGATAGAAAACTAAGTAATTTCATTCGAGAGTTCAAAATGTCCTGAGAGAGAATGAAGTTTTCCTATTGCAGATTTCAGTTCTGTAAAGCATTTCCTAATACTTTGCCTCTGCTTCTTCAAAACTGCTTTCGCCTTTTCAATTCCAAAGCGAAGAGTTCCTTATTATCCGACGATAATGGTCGGTGATAATATCTTGTCTAAGATGGAACATTATGTTGAGAGTAGAAAAGAAATTGGCAACGTCTCAGAGAATTGTTTTGTCATTGAGGATATTTCACGAATGCCAACCTGCTTCAATTTTAGTTACATAAACTTGATAGACCTAAATCATGGCCAACCGGGAGGCGAATGGAGTATATGTTGGTTTTTCTTGAATGGTCTTAACATATGAAGTGTAATATACTCGCTCAAGCATTATTAACTGACTAGTATTCTTCACAGCAGATGCCGACTTGGAAAACATACTGGAAAAAGATGAAGACGTCTTCCCATCTCCTGATAAGAAACGACCCGCAAAAGTTCATACTTGCCATGTCTGTCTGACAGAATTCAGCAGAGCTAATCACTTAACTCGTCATATTATGCTCTTACATCGTGCTGTCCTCATTTTCAAATGTTCCCAGTGCGACAATAATGGTTGCATTCAGCGAACGAAAAGTTGCGCAACCGTTACCAAAACGTTCGGTGGCACATGCCCTACGAACTCAACACGTTGTGGAGCGGAGGCTATTTATGGAGCACATTTTATTTGTGCTAGGTAGCGGTAGCGTAAAGTGGCTGAGCGCTTCGTCCGCTGAATGCGACCATTGCCTATGCCACAGAAGAGCATTCAAAGAAACATGTTGAAGAGGGTCATGTGGATAAGCCCTATGCTTGCACTATGTGTAATAAACAGTTTAGTAGAGGCGGGCATTCAATGAGGCATTTGAAGACCCATCAGAATTCCAGCGAGGAGGATTTGAAGTGTGCTATCTGCGAAAAAAACTTCCATAAGGTGAGCTTTTCATAGATTCATATAAATTTTGTTTGATGAGGAATTTTTTGCCAGGATATAACGCTTTACATCTGTTAATGGGCAATATCCGCCAAGTGGTTTAGGAGTTAGCAACAACAAGATTTCAGATGAGTATAACTCCAAAATAATTTGGCCGATTGTGCCGATTTCCGAACTTAAATGTCGCATACGGATGCGCAACCTTCCCTGAAAATTGCAAGTCGCTACCTCTTTCCGTTATCAAGTCATCGTGAGATACATAATACTTCTTCGTAATTTTGGTACGGTCCACACAAAATTGCACACACGTCTTTATGTCAATATTTTACAACTAGTTACCAAATTTCAATTCGATAGGATCCGTATTAAGTAATCATTATAGGATACTGTGGGAGGTGTACTCATTATTGAAAGGTTTTTTTTTCTGGGTTTTCTCTCCCAAAACCTGAAAAATATCTATAAAATAAAAATTAATTATTTTGTGATTTGCTTCTGCGTAAGAAACACAGGATATTTGTCAGAAGCAATCAATTGAACAATGTTGCATAACAAACAACAACGAAACAACATCAACGAAGAAACAACTATATCGTAACGTTTCGGAGTCTATATCAAACTCCTTCGTCAGACGCTTAATACAAATCGTTAGAATTATTTTGTTGATAGATATTTTGTGAAATTCAAGAATTGTCACATCGACAGTATTTAAAAATCATAGCTAACATAGTTTTACTTCGCATAGAAATTTCCAAGTTCCAACTCCTTTTTCAATAAATTTAGCCAAATATGGTCAATACCAATTGAGCAATTTGCAAAATTGCATTCTCTGTTCAATAAAATACAAGTTGACTCCTTAAGTTTCCTTTTCATAAAATCAGGTTCTGTCATTAGAATCTTTGTATTACTCCAATCCATCATGTGATCTCCTTGGATTGTACATACATGTTCTGCTATTTTTGATTTCTGTATGTCTCTATTTCTCAAGTTATTCTTATGCTCTGACTTTCTTACTTCTAGTGGTCTTGATGTTTCTCCTGTGTTTGATTTACCACAAATACAAGGAATATTATATACACAGTTTTTTGATTTTTGTATTTCATTTATGGGTTTTGTTTCGTTAATAAAGACCTAAGATCATTCTGTGTTTTGAAGACGGTTCTTATATTGAACTTAGAACCGATTCTTCTAATTTTTTCAGAAAGGCCACGAACATAAGGGATCACATTCAACAGATTGGGTTGCTGTTCTTGTTGATTATTCTGTTGTACTTGTTGATTATTTTGTTGTTCTTGATTATTTGTTCTTCTATCTAAATTCATGATACATGTATTTATGAATTGCCTCGGATATCCATTTTCTTCAAGAAATTTTTTGATGAAATCAATTTCATTATTTCGAATTTCAAGAGTAGAACAAATTAAATTCGCTCTATCATAAAGTGTTTTAATAATACCTCTTTTTACACTAAGCTGATGGTTTGAATAGATATTTAAATATCTATTTGTATTTTATATTTTATATTATTTTATATTTGGCTAAATTTATTGAAAAAGGAGTTGGAACTTGGAAATTTCTATGCGAAGTAAAACTATGTTAGCTATGATTTTTAAATACTGTCAATGTGACAATTCTTGAATTTCACAAAATAACTATCAACAAAATAATTCTAACGATTTTCATTGAGCGTCTGACGAAGGAGTCTGATATAGACTCCGAAACGTTACGATATAGTAGTTTGTTCGTTGATGTTGTTTCGTTGTTGTTTGTTAGGCAACATTGTTCAATTGATTGCTTCTGACAAATATCCTGTGTTTCTTACGCAGAAGCAAATCACAAAATAATTAATTTTTATTTTATAGATATTTTTCAGGTTTTGGGAGAGAAAACCCCGTATTATTTGACTAATCGAGAAAACAATATTCCAGATGGGTATAACTCCAAAATGGTTTATACCCAACAACGAACTGAACTGTCCCAATCGGATGCGAAAACTACCTCGAAAATTTCACTTCGCCATCTCTTTCCATTCGAAAGTTGTTCAGCCGGCCGGCCAGCTGGACCATTTCAAGCACAAAATTTGAAAATTACAGACATTAGAGCAAAATGCTGTTCCCTAGATCATGCGCGCAAAAATTAACCAACGCAGTATTTCTGAGGACAGAGGAATATTTTCTCGATTATTGAGAATACACCCGAAGCGGATGAACTCGCTTATTCGGCGAGACCGTTAGTGGAAAGACTGAAATTTAGTGTTTTCCCGTTTCCATGGCCCTTCCGACGGTTCTTATATATATAACCAACAGTTTCTAACCGAAAGCACTTAGCTACCAGGGCGATACTAATAAAATTTAGGTGTCCAGGAAAAAGCGGAAAATATAGTGCCAGAAATCGCGTCGCTTCCTAGATATACACCTTCACTCCTGCTCAGGAAAATAAATAAGTTGGGATATCTCGAAAAAGAGAATACTTCCACCCTGAAAATCGATCCAGAAATAGAGACGGAGTTTAGTAGTTTTCCTTGCTACTTCTCATGGAATTCGTGCAAAATATGCATATACTTTGCATACTGGAATATTCTAGTGATTTATGTTTTGATTTGAGTGTTAGCAAATCTTGCAGGGAATTATCATGATGATCATAATATGACGACGAGGACAAAGAAGATTTAAATGTAATATAATTCTTTTATACAGGGTGAGTCTTTGACCACTGCATTAATTTTAACCAAAGATTCCTCTCAAAACGAATCACTTTTTTCGTTTAACATTTTTCCAAATTCAGCTCAGGTAAAAAGATACAGACTGTTGAAATTTAGAAAAAAAATCAGTTTTTATTTTGTAGCTTTGACATCCTTTTTTCGAATAAAATGAATGTTGGCGTAAAGTTTCCTATAACTATGATACATATTTTCCAAATATTAGTTATTTTCTACTTCTACTGGTTTTCTAGTTATGGACTCGTGGATTCATAAAACTAAACGAAATTAGCATAAAGAAAGCATATAAAGTTTTTCTTGAGTCATTTCAAGAATATTCCATCGTTTTAGAACATTATATTATTCTTCATCATTTCTCCTTAAACGCACCGTTTTCGAGATATTCTTCATTGAATGTTTTAAAATGGAAAACTCCAGAAATTTCACTACTTTTATGGATCCGTCCCTGAGCGTTGGAATCCCGAATCAAGCTGTAAACCACGTTACCATGCCTTATTCTCGTCCGCCAACAATGTCATAGATAATTTATATGCGGGAGTGTATTAGCACATTGTGAAATCTTTAAACGCTTGTAACTTTTTACCTGAGCCGAATCTGGAAAAATGGTAAATGAAAAAAGTGTTTCATTTGATGAGAGGAATCTTTGGTTAAAATTAATGCAGTGATCAAAGACTCACCCTGTATATACAGGGTGTCCCAAAAATACCACGCGAAAGTGACACTGGAGATAGATTGGCATTAGGTCTATCAGATAGCATCAACATGACCTCAGTAAAAGTCCGCTGGTTTTCGAGATATCACCACTGTTGCGTCCCATGACTTAACATGTTGGGAAGCGCTCATTTGTATTTCTAAACAAAGCAGCTCGCTTGTAAAACTTAAATGTTTTGGGTTAACTGGTTTATTTTTGTATGGGTGGTCTCACCCTTGAAATTAATATTTTCCACGGAAAGATAATTGCAAGTAAAATATCTTGTAATACTTCAACCCTTGTAGAAGTATTTATGACCTATTTCCTGTGAAATATTGATAAAATGCATACAACAACTAACACATTGCCAGAGCTGTGAGTCCTTTGTCTAGATTCTAACCCATACAAAAATCTAGAATTTTCCGATTAGATCGCCACGGCTTTGGCTGTTCTCTAAATCGAGGGCGTAGATTCCGAATCTGTAATTAGTTTTTCCGTATCTCGATTAATTTTGGTAATATGGCGAAAAATCCGACTGATTAGTCAATTTTCCGGAGGTAGAGCCAGAAATTGCGACTTTCTTCGTCGTTGCTCCGAAACTAATCGAGATACGGAAAATCTAATTACAGATTCGTGATCTGCGTACCCGGTTTAGTGAATAACCAAAGCCGCGTCGATCTAATCGGAAAATTGTAGATTTTTGTATGTGTTGGATACTAGAGAAAACTTTTTGGCGTTTGACGGATTTACTCATTTCCTAATATTTTCCGAACGGATAGAGATACAGAGGAAATAGATACATAAATCTAAACGTCGTCCACCGACCAATCATCGGGAAAAATTTGGATATCGAGATGTGAAAATCATAGATTTCGGACGGGAAAGAAGAATTTTCCTTCGATTCCGGGTCAAAAATATTTCTAAGTGCCGACCCAAAAAATTTTTTTGCACGGTATATCGATACGGAGCTCGTGTCTAATTAAATCGAGGTCGCTGATCACGAATATGTAATTAGTTTTTCCCTAAGTGGCGTACTTTGGGAAAATTTTCACTTAAAGTGAAAAAATTGACGAAAATAGGTCAATTTTGGAACTTTCCACCGCCCAAAAAAATCGGAGTAGGGTGTTGCTGATTTTTAACGTCATATTTGGATCCTTTATCTATCGAATCATCCGAACAATAAATGTCCAGGTCGTACACTTTGGAAATTATGATTTTTTTTCCCGAGGGTCTATTTTTCGGAAAATTCTTTCCGCGATATTTCCTCGGAAAATTTTTGTAATAAATATCTGATGGTAGATTCGGAATCTACGGCCCCGAATCTATAAGAATAAGTACCCGTTTCATAGTTTTGCGTCAAAAAATTTTTCTCGAAAAATGGGATTTTTTCAAGGTAATGTATTAAAAAATTGCCAAAATTCGACCGGTCTCCGATTTCGATGCAAATTACGTCATTTACTAATTCGGGACCGTAGATTACGAATATATGATCGGATTTTTCATTAGAGAATTTTCCGCGGAAATACCGCGAAATGAATTTTCCGAAAAACAGACCCTTGGGAAAAAAAATCATAATTTCCGAATAGTACGGCCTGGACATTTTCTGTTTGGATTATTCAGTAGATAAAGGATCCATATATGAGGGCAAAAATCAACAACACCTTAGTCCGATTTTTTTGGGCGGTGTGAACTTCCAAAATTGACCTATTTTCGTCCATTTTTTCACTCTAAGTGAAAATTTTCCCAAAGTACGCCTTTTAGGGAAAAACTAATTGCATATTCGTGATCAGCGACCTCGATTTAACTAGACACGAGCTCCGTATCGATATACCATGAAAAAAATTTTTTGGGTCGGCACTTGGAAATATTTTTGACCCGGAATCGAAGGAAAATTCTTCTTTCCCGTCCGAAATCTATGATTTTCACATCTCGATATCCAAATTTTCCCCGATGATTGGTCGGTGGACGACGTTTAGATTTATGTATCTATTTCCTCTGTATCTCTATCCGTTCGGAAAATATTAGGAAATGAGTAAATCCGTCAAACGCCAAAAAGTTTTCTCTAGTATCTAACCCAGGGGTCACCAATTAGTTTCATTGGAGGTCCGTTCACAAAATCTGTATATCTGTCGCGGGTCGTTGATAGCATTATGATGGCATAAGAGTTTGACTAGCAGTTAATCTAAATCCAATATCTATAATTAGTAAATAAAACGAAAAGTTATCTGAATTTTGTAATCAAGAATACATGTTTTCTGGAAAAATGGTCCGCAAAAAAAAAGTTCGCGATCCGCATCCGGACCGCGGTCCGCCATTTGGTGACCCCTGGTCTAGACTATTCGAAGACCCCTAGTCTGTGAAAGTCGGACCGGTTTCCATGTTACAAAACAATGAATGTGGGAGCGAGATAGCCGATAAGGGTTTTGGTTTTTTTTAATAAGTAGCAATTCTGGTTCTTATTAAAAAAAATTGGTAGTGTTGTATCATTTTGAAAAGGGCATGAAATGGACCAGTTTTTGCGATTATTTGTCAATTCAGTCTGATATAATTTTTATTCACAGCAGTCAGTCAAACTTAAGTTAACGTTTTAACTTCGGCATAAAATACAACAAGTTAGACATTTTTTGAAGGATTTTGTTCTAGTTGTCGGTGAAGTTATTACTTCATTGTTTAAAGCAACTATTCAGGATAGCCTAGGTGAAAAAAAACATGAGTTTGAAGTAATTTCTAGCAATGCTAGGCGATAAAAGACCGAAAACTGGAGATTTTTAAAAAATACACAAAAGTGGTGATATCTCGAAAACCAGCGGACTTTTACTGAGGTCATGTTGATGCTATCTGATAGACCTAATGCCAATCTATCTCCAGTGTCACTTTCGCGTGGTATTTTTGGGACACCCTGTATGTGAAAAATAACATTTGTGAACAAATAAATTTTGATATATTTTGTTATCATTATAAAACTGTAATGAATCATATTCAATCACTCCTTCAAACATTTAATAATGTGTAATAATAAATCATTGTAATAAATCTTATTGCGTCTGGGAAGATATTCGCATTTGTCTGGCTTTAGGTAAAGAGTTTTAAAATAGTTCCCCAAATAACAAACAAACCTTGGTTCAAGCACTGACGTGAAGTCTGCTTTTGCGTGCATGTTTCATTGTCTATTCACCCCTATTGGACACACTCAATCGAATTTACCGTTTTCTCAGATTTTATGAGATATGAGTGCATTTCGTACTATTTTTGCGCGTATCTTCTGGGGAACATCGCGTTATAGTTTTGCCCAAATGTCTGTAACTTTCGAACGTTTTGACGAAAATGGTCTCAAACGATTTAGTTCGACTCCCCAATGAAGAATTCGAGGTCAAATTTTATTCTGTCCAGCCGGCCGTCCGGCCGTTAACACGATAACTTGAGAACGAAAAGAGCTAGCAACTTGAAATTTTCAGGCTGGGTGGCGCATCTCAATACGACGGACAAGTTCGTTAATGGGCATAATCGCCCAAGTGGTTTCCGAGTAATGATTTTGTTTTCAACCAATATAACTCCGATCGAATTGAAACTTGGTAAGTAGTGGTAGAATAAGAACCTAAGCACGTTTGTGAAATTTTGTGTGAATCGTATAGCTAGAAAATTATTAAAAAAGATTTTTGTTGTCACGATAACTTGAGAACGGAAAGAGATAGCGGCTTGAAGTTTTCAGGTTAGGATCTGCATCAGAACGCGACATTTCAGTTTGTTTATGAGCATAATCGGCCTAATGGTTTTAGAGTTATAGCCATCTGAAATTTGGTTGTTTTTTGGTCCTCATTAACTCAAAAAATACTGAACCGATTGAATTTAAACATGGTTATTAGTTGTACAATGCCAACGCGAAAATTTTTGCAAAATTTCGTGAGGATAGTATTTGTAGAATATAATAATTTTTAAAAAATCATTGAAAATTAAAAAAAAAAATTCTATATATCAGTAACTATTTGTTTGAAATTGCTGAAATTTTGCAAGAGCCTTCATAACCTAACTCTACTGCCAAGTTTCAAGTTTTAACACGATCGGTTAAATATTGTTGGAGATTCGAGCATTCTTGTGTGAGTTCAGTAGATGGGTGACCGTTGCCTCGATAAAAAAATTATGTTGTTCATTCTCCTGTATTGGACACTTATTTCGAATTTACCATGGTAAATTCGAATTAAGAGTGTCCAATACAGGAGAATGGACAACATAATTTACCGTGGTTAATTCGATTAAGGGTGTCCATTACAGAAGAATGGACAAGAGAACATACGCGCAAAAGCTTCTGACTTCACGTCAGTGCTCGAACCAATTTTTTTTTTCGTTATTTTTTTGAAATTTTCTAGGGGTACGGTTCTTAATTTTTTTTTTTTTTAATGATATACTTGATAATTAAATATACAACAATATAAGAAAAAACTTATGTCTCAAGTGATTTCAGGATACGATTTTCACGAAATTCCGCGGAAGTTAGCGCGTCGGCATTCTACGAGTAATTAAAAAGTTTTAATTGGATCGGATTTGTATATTTTGAGTTATAGATGAAATAACAACAAAATTTCAGATGTGTATAACTTCAAAACCTTTTGGCTGATTTTACCTGTTAACGAACTCAAATGTCGCATTCGTATGCGCAATCTACCCTGAAAATTGCAAGTCGCTATCTCTTTCCGTTATCAAGTTCACTCTTGCTTCATATTTTGTTTTATAATTTTTTAGAAATACGATGTTCACAAAATTTTATATACGTCTTTATGTCAGTATTCCACAACTAGTTACCAAGTTTCAACTTGATCGGAACTGTATTTTTTGAGTTACCGAGAAAAGAATATCGTGGCAACGGTCACCCATCCAGCTACTGAACTCAGATCTCCAACAGTATAGATTCTCTTGTGTTCAAATTTGCATTTTGGCTGTAAAGTTAGGCTTTGAAGGATCTCGCACAATTTCAGCGATGTCGGGCGAATAGTTTCTGATATATAGCTTTTTTTTAATGATTTTTTTCAAATTTTCTAATGAAATTTCGCAAAAATTTGAGCGCCGGCATTCTAAAACTGGTTACCATGTTTTAATTGGATCGGTTCCGTATTTTTGAGTTATAATAATATTAAATTGTCTTTAATGTATGAATCTAACACGAATAACAACAAAATTGCTGATAGGTATAAGTTCCAAATCGTGTGGCCATTTGAGCTCATTAACAAACTCATTTGGATGAGCAACCTACCTTAAAAATTGCAAGTCACTACCTCTTTCCGTTCTCAAGTTATCCTGAGATAAAAAATATTTTTTAATTATTTTTTTTTATTTTATACACAAAATTTAACATACGTCACACATCGAATTTCAGGATAACTATCAACAAGATCATTCTGAAGATTTTCGTTAAGTGTCTGACGAAGGAGTCTGATATAGACTCCGAAACGTTACGATATAGTTGTTTCATCGTTGATGTTGTTTCGTTGTTGTTTGTTAGGCAACATTGTTCGATTGATTGCTTCTGACAAATATCTTGTGTTTCTTGCGCAGAAGCAAATCACAAAATGATTAATTTTTATTTTATAGATATTTTTCAGAGTTTGGGAGAGAAAACCAAGAAAAAAAATCTCTAAATAATGAGTATACCTCCCACAATATCGTTTGATGATTACTCAACGTTATAATTTGTTAAGGAGACTAGGCATGGCGGATTCGTCTAAACGGAAGTAAAAACTTTGTAGAAACTGCGTTGGGATGGTATAATGAGAGTCACTTGCGTGAAAAACACAATGTTTCAGAGAATTAATTAATTTTGTCTGATCGCAATAGTCAAAGTGAATGTTCCGAAAGTAATTAAGAAGGATACGTTGTATTCAGATAAAATTTGGTAGAGAAAAAAAAGAAGACGAAAATAAATGTTCTGAAAGTGATGAAGAAGAAACAAATTTGGATAACATAAATATCTCTTTAGAAAGAATTGATATAAGTGGTGTACATTGGAAGTTCAACCTAAGTGGATAATCAATAAGTGACATTTGCTGGTAATTTTTAGAGAAGTTTTTTTTCACCGTATGCTTCATCCGATTCTCTTTTTGCGGTACTATAAATAACTTTTATATTTGAATCTTCTATGTTTTTGTTTTGGACCCTTGAATAAATATGTAGGTACAATAATTTGGATCTTTGACAATTTAGACCATAAATATATATTTTTTCAATTTATTATGTGATTTTAAAGGAATATTCTGATAGTAGTCCATTAGGACCGAATATCCTATTGCCGTGCATATATGCCGTGCTTCTAGATCAAGAAAATATTCCAACTACTAACGAATTACGAGAGAATATGTTTCCCATATTTTATTTCAAAAGATTCCAGTCATATTTTTGTTACCCATGAATAAATTGCATCATGTAAAGATATAGGATTACCAAGCAAACTCGTTTCTGTGTTCCTTCCGTTCCTCCTTCTTGTGTTTTAATAGATATGCCTTTATTATGCGCATAGTAATAGATCATTACATGGAAGTCTTATTTTGGCCAAATAAATAGACCTGAGTTGTGCTGAATTGAGTTTAATCTACTAATTACTAGATATTTTATACTGAATACGATGTCAGATGAAAAAATATCATGGCACTTGATTCACGCAGACCGTTCGTTAGAATAGTTAAAAGAAAGATTCGAAATAAACACTTGAAATTTTATAGTTAAGCTTTGTTAGTAGAGATGAATTCTTGGAAAAAATTCGTTCGACTTCCGGTTTCACCGGAAATGATACCAACTTTCGATTTTTGAATGTAATACACAGTTTTTTCATTGATAATCAGATTACCCATTGCATTCTACATTGTTTTAATGTGTCACTTACATATTATTCTCAGAAAATTCGTGTGAAATCTGAAAAAGCCCTTTCTCAAATAGGGCTTCATTCCAATGTTAATAACTTCCAGATTTTTCAATGACAATTCCTAATTTTCTAGCTTCTATTAGAGGACATACCAATGCTTCTTCTCCGTTAATTAAAAATTCAATGGAACATACAGGGTGGTTCTATTTCAATTTCAAAGTCAATCATGACAAAAACCCCAAAACACATTTTTTCCAAATGAGAACCCATTTTTTTTATTGGTCAGCTGGAATCTACGTTTAAAAATAGTGTATATTTTATAATACATACTGCTGCCTCCATGTCCTCTATTCGCCTTTCAAGTATTTCATTGTCCCAATGAAACCACCTCTACAATCACAGGGTTAGAAAATAGTTTATTTTTTATAATACTTACTTCTGCTCTACATTGCTCATTTCCCGATATATTCGGTAAGTGAGCATGATACAGCATGCCACGCTGAGGATGCATAGGTCACAAAGGGACGTATCTACTGAACTGACATTGGTAACTAAGCAATAAAATCAAAATAATAAACTCGTATGATATGAAATGTAGTACTCACCAAGTGAAATCAGTCGCTCATCGGAAAAACTATCCAACAATCTGAAACAAAAAACGTTCCCTTATGAAAACAATCATTTATAATAACTCGGGAACAGTCGTAGAGGTGCCGCTATTTATCT
The DNA here is from genome assembly GCA_937662695.2 of Halyzia sedecimguttata. Taxonomy (NCBI): domain Eukaryota; kingdom Metazoa; phylum Arthropoda; class Insecta; order Coleoptera; family Coccinellidae; genus Halyzia; species Halyzia sedecimguttata. The sequence goes on along the minus strand of OW569413.2, from coordinate 96,198,639 downwards.
TGGAAAAATTCGAAGGCAAACAATTAATCACCAGCTTGTAGTTAATGAGAAAATAGGCCAACGGAGAGAAATACGGAACAGGAGGAAAATACCAGAAACGGGGCGACAGTTTTCGTTGAATGCATATACCAGACTGTCAGATACAAATGATATTCTCAGTTTATACCATTGAGAAATTATACAGGAAGTATAAGTAGTTGCTGAATAAAACACATTTTCTCTGATCAGAACACTATGAGAGAAAAGCATCTGAAAATAACAGCTAATTTTGAAACCAGGTTAGGTGGAAATCATCTCATGAAATATGAACTTTTCTCTCAACTCTCAAAACATAATTTGTTCACAAGAGTTCACTTCGTATTTGAAAATAGAAGTTTCATCAATCCAAAAGTAAATTAGGTGTTCATTCATAAATCGTTCATACAAAATTAGATACTTAGGACGGGAATTATAAAACTATTTTGAAAAGTTACTGGAAGTGAACTTGTAGATTGACGTTACTTTCATAGTTATCTCCCAATTGGAGGAGGTAACTTTATCGTATAGATGGGGCATCGATAACTTTATAAAATGGTGGTTTTCAACAGTTCATATGTCAATAACACCCTGAAGGTGCTGTTTAAATTAAAATTTTTTTTTTTGGTAAAACATAGATAGTATAGCAAGGAGTAAATTATTAAAATTTGTAGAAAAAAATCGTGAGGGTTTTTTCATTATACATTGTTTCTTTGTCAGTCAGTATATTATAGGTGATACCGAGACCTCATACAGCGCAACCCTTTATGAAGTTTTTATTTGAAAAATTTGGAAAGCTCTACATAGAAAATAATATATTTTCTCTATTTCAGTACCGTAATGAGTTCATTACAGCACTAAAAACAGTGCTGTAATGAACTCATTCCCGCATTGTTTCTAGTTATATTTTTCGTTCTGTGGTAGTCAGCACTGACATTCGATCCCATCAAATGTCAACATACTTCAATTGTCAATATAATATAATCTGGATATAGTGAAATAATTGTTGAGACGAAAAGTTTAATTTTCATTAAAAAATAAGGTACTAGACATTTTCTTCTTTCTGATTTTGAATCATTCAAACTATTCGGAAATTGTTTTAAATCTGATCTCGATACCCTACGTACGATTCAAATTCCGTAATCTGCCAACTTTCGTAACAGTCACACCAACTGCAAAGATACAATACAAAAGTCACTAGGATGTATAATCCGAATTTTTCATTAAATTTCAACAGCATTTTAGAAAACTTGCCTGAAATAGAGAAAATATACTCGTTGCAGAAGGCAATTCCAACACCCATGCGTACGAAAACTGGCTCCTTCGTCGCTTGTTTTCGAATTTCGCATTCGTGTTTAAATAGGAGCCCATTCTGCAACTTGTGTTATAATATACTATTACAAAATATCAACTGTTGTGATTATCTGTGAAACATTTTATTGTAAATTGAAATAATTTTTTCTCATTTTTGGCGCTCTTGTTCCTCGGAACAGAGTGCTTATCAATTTGCCCAAATGTTTGTAATTTTAGAATTTTTGGCTGAAAATGGTCCTAAACGATTTGGTTCGACTCACTGATCAAGAATCCGTGGTTGATATCGATTCTGTCCGGCCGTCCGTCCGTTAACACGATAACTCTCGAACGGAATGAGCTAGACAGTTGAAATTTGCTTTGAGTAGGTTTGAGGGAAAAATATCTCGGTTGAGTTCGTTATTGGGCAAAATCGGTCTGATAGTTTCGGAGTAACGAAAACATTTTTTTTTTACAATACAACTTTTGAATTCAAATTTTTGTAAGATGCATTTTCATCATAAGAATCCATTGTTATCATTTTCAACTCTAACAAGCTAATACTTTCGGAGATATGATGTTTCAAAGTTTCAATATTACATCGTAAGTTCTATGTATTCACAGAATGTGAACTGTTCGTTGACCACTGAGGTTAATATTACCTTTTACTTCCTTAAGTAGTGGTAGGGAGACATGTTCCTATATATGTACAGTATTTATTATGTTGCTTGCAAAAAATACTAGAATATGGATCTACATTTGCGTATCAATCATTTTTTCTTGAGTTGAGGTTCATAATACAGAAATGAATGTGTTAGTGGTATGAACTATTAAATTTTAAATTATGAAAAGAGGATAGTATTTTATTAATATATTTTGAACTATTAAAAGAATTTGATCGTAATCCACTACCTACACAAATATCAGGAATAAATGGACAATCTGCTATGATTGTCTCCAGCCTTGCTCTAGACATTTCGATGATACTTTCCTTAGGGATTTCGAGTTGTAAAAACTATGCACCGAGTGTAAGTTGCAACAACCCATTTCACGAGGTTGAATCATTGCAGATTGCTCCTTTAATCTTGATAAATAAATTTAATGACAATTTTTGAAGCAATGAAGCATTGTAGATTGATAATTTTTGAAGCATTTTTCTTAAACGACACTTTTTTTTAATTCAATTTTTTCATGATGCAGTTCTATCATAGGAATCCATTGATATAATTCCCAACTCTGAGAAACCAATACTTTCCGATATATGATTTGTCTGTTTGAACTAGAGCGCCAGAAAGCTCCTGTCCACAGGGCTTGAACCCATTTTTATTTCAACTTGTTAACTGTTTCCTCATTGTAACGTATCTCTTATCATGAATATTTATCCTTGCAGATTTTTATATTTCAGGTTTGAATGTGTCTTTTTCAAGATTTTTTACTCTCGGTTGAGTATATATATCTATAGAGTCAGTAATAAACGTGTAGGTATACTATTGAATGTGTGTCTTTGGATCGTAATTTTCTACCTGAAAGATCGTCTTATTTACTACAGATACATAAAGTACTAGCAGCCCGGTACGTGCTTCGCTACGTATGAAGTGAAATAATGCAAAAAATGAATTGGAACATCAAATTAATTTGTTTAAACAAAGAGATATTTTATTAATTGCTAGCTATTTTAAAACTTAATCCAAAACATTTGGATAAACAATATTTTTTGTTTTTCCATTCAGAGCATGAATTAAAAAACGGCTGGGGGTTTTTCATTTTCGACCATTAATTTTCTACTTAATGTTTGAATATTTTGGGTAATTTTAATGCAAAAATCAGTCCGTTCAAAAAGATATTCATTATAGATTTCGTAGCTTAACGAGAAGGTCCAAATCCCAAGATACGTTTACTGGAGTAACGCTCCTTTGAGTTTTTCATTGGGTAAAAACTTAAGGAAAAGCCATTTCGGACGCTCCGAGATTCGATCCCACCGCCCCGCGAGGCTCGGAAGCTTGCGCGGGAGCTATAAATTTCCAATCCAACAGCTCACTCGGCCACGTTGCCAACTAGAGTCAACTCCTATTATGTACCAAATAAAGTTTTTCAGAATATCGTCAATCCTGTCAAGCGATCGATCGAAATTGGTTACTCGTTCATATTTCCCGCAGATTTTCTAGAGGATTCCAATATTTTCGAGTAATTCCGTTCGAAATTCAAATTCGATTTGACATTTCTCGTCGCTCGTTCAGACCGAAAACGTCGACCTTGAAGGAGCCGCGGTAAAATTTGCCGCAGAATTACGTGAAACGTCGAATTTTGTTGATTTTCGCGAAAAGTCACATTTTCCTATCGTTCTTCCGGGAAAACGAAAGAGAGGATCGAAAAAGGGTTCCGTTATGGACTGATTTCGAATCTCGTCTTCGCGTTCCCGAAAATACCGTCGTTCCGAACGCCACCGTTCCTCCGAATTCCTTTCCACAATTTTGCTCCTTTTCGCGATTTTTTTTAAATATACCACCATCTTTTCGCTCCGAAAACGCGAAACTACGAAACTTCCGTAATTTTCCTCGATTAAACCCTTCGGAATTTCCCCAAACCCCCCTCCTAACATCCAAAACACCATCACGTTTATAGTAACATTTTCAAAAAGTTTCCTTTGATAAATGAAGAACCGCTCGACCGATTTTGTGCAAACTTCACATAAACCATCTTATAAATAGTCCGAACAAAGCCTGAACATTTGGTTTGGGTAAGTGAGCCCGTTATTGAGTTCAAAAATTACAACGAAAAGTGGCATTTATTTTTATATACAGGGTGAGTCTTTGACCACTGCATTAATTTTAACCAAAGATTCCTCTCATCAAATGAAACACTTTTTTCATTTACCATTTTTCCAGATTCGGCTCAGGTAAAAAGTTACTAGCGTTTAAAGATTTCACAATGTGCTAATACACTCCCGCATATAAATTATCTATGACATTGTTGGCGGACGAGAATAAGGCATGGTAACGTGGTTTACAGCTTGATTCGGGATTCCAACGCTCAGGGACGGATCCATAAAAGTAGTCAAATTTCTGGAGTGTTCCATTTTAAAACATTCAATGAAGAATATCTCGAAAACGGTGCGTTTAAGGAGAAATGATGAAGAATAATATACTGTTCTAAAACGATGGAATATTCTTGAACTGATTCAAGAATAACTTTATATGCTTTCTTTAAGCTAATTTCGTTTAGTTTTATGAATCCACGAGTCCATAACTAGAAAACCAGTAGAAGTAGAAAATAACTAATATTTGGAAAATATGTATCATAGTTATAGGAAACTTTACGCCAACATTCATTTTATTCGAAAAAAGGATGTCAAAGCTACAAAATAAAAACTGTTTTTTTTTTTCAAAATTTCAACAGCCTGTCTATTTTTACCTGAGCTGAATTTGGAAAAATGTTAAATGAAAAAAGTGTTTCATATGATGAGAGGAATCTTTGGTTAAAATTAATGCAGTGGTCAAAGACTCAGCCTGTATATTGATACATACAATTTTTACCATTTTCAAAGGCACCTCCGATCCGACACCGACCGATCCGTCTTGACAATACACTGTCGAATGGGTTTACGTACGAGTTGGGGTAAACCGATCGGTCGGATTATTAAACCCCAATCTGCCAGTGAATGATGCCTTCAAATATGGCATCGTTGAATTAGTCTATCGAAAAATATGATATTATCGATTTGGAAATCAAACTCGAAGATCAATCAGGGCATTATTGATTACCTAATAGCTGCAGTCCATTTCACAGAGAGCAACCAGAGCGGAACAATAAGCGAGATAAGTCATCAATCATCACAATTCACTTCTGCTCGCTACGAAAACGCTTCGGTGGAATTATGCAGATGGTAAATTCTTCAGAATCCGGTATTTATTCAGGAATATTGTCCGAACGGCAGCCATGTTGAACTTTCCTATCTGATCTGACTCAAGCGTCCCAAATTTTTCATGTGCATAATCAGCGCTGACGTAACTTCGTCTAACTTTGAGATGGGAAAAAGTTGCGAAGCTTTTAACGTGTTAAGCGCGAATCCTGGCCGCACTGAGTACCAGAAATAACTTCTACTTTCCTATGAAAAATGGCGTGAGGAATGATTTCGATCCGAAGAGGTTGCGTCTACGGAATTCTCGCAAATTCGAATATGCTGAACAGTCAATCGGTACTGGTAATTATTCGGTATGAAATTGAAAAAGTTTGCGGATGTCTGGAAGGGTTCCAAGGATCTCGGATGGAATGCCAGAGATTTCAATCTGAACTTTCGACTATAACATCTCCATTTAATGTATTCTTGAAATTGTTTTGATGCTATCGATCCAAGTGTTGAAGATAACGAGTAATATAAAGGTTATAGCAGAATTCCTCCTCAACTTGATAGCAATACAGGCGTTAGCAGCACTTCCAATTTTACTCCAGCATTTCTGGATGAGATATATAGGGTGTACGATGTTACTCCTTAAGATACGATGCTTATCCTTAAGGGTGTGATCCCTTACGCGATTTTAAGATGAAAAGTTCTAGGGCTTCACACGAGACGAGAGTAGGCGAGGGTATAAAAAATTTCGTCTCGGTCTCGTCAAATCCCAAAAAATTAAGTCTCGTTTAAGTCTCGATCTCGTCTTGTTATAAGTTGTCTTTTCTCGTCTCGCTTAATTCTGAATAACGATAATAAATATTATAATATATAAACGGAAGAATAGATAGCAATGAATAATAAAAAGCTATATTTATTACGCTCTTATACAAAAATACCTTTTAAATTACTCGATGACCAAGAATTTTTTCAAGGATGATCATGTGTTTTTGCCATGATCATACCTGCTGTGGAAAATAATCCTCCAACAGGTACGGATGTAGCCATTAATAAATCATTGGCCATTTTGTAAAGTGTAGGAAGTGTAGGTTTTAAAGAGGCTATCGATGTCGATACAATTTTAAATAGAATTGGACAAATTGGTATCGTTTTCAATGAATACCTTTTCAGTGGGTAGGTCATTGAGGGTGTTCTTGGCGTATTATTCATAACACGTTTCGAAACATTGAATAGCTTATTATACGCACTTCCACAGATGTAATATATAATAATTGTTCACATCTTCACTACAAGAAGCTCAAGAAAAAACAATTAATTTCTCCAGATGTTCAAATAGAGACGACATTTTAAAAGCATTGGGATTTGGGGGCAATAAAAGTTGTCCGTTAAGTTCAATTTTAATTTATAATGGGATCAGTTTTTATGGTTGTGAATTCTATTTTTTCTTGAAAAATAATCTCAATTATCGCAACGTCATAACAAACATAAGAATTAATAATCTTTCGAAAAATCGTGTATTTCTAGAAAGTTCGATGTATAATATGGACACAATATATAAGTCATTATAGTGGAAACTCTTCATATTCAATTGTTTTCTGTGGATGTTAAAAAAGGTCGAGTGGTATATGAGAAAAGTTTATTGTATGTATGTGTAGTAAATAAGACGATCATCCAAGTAGAAAATTTCGATCCAAAGAAATACTTTCAATAGTGATTTTTTTTCAATAAACTTATATTAATAATAATACTTATTATTATTTAGTTTAGTCAGTTTATTACTGACTAGTTTATAGACACATATACTAGCTTATAGACCATCAACCAACCCCACAGTATGGTTCCGCGCCAATGAAGGGGCTTTGCACTCCTTTCTTGGCAAGTGTGTTGGCCTCCTCATTTCTTTCATTTCCCGCGTGACCAGGAAACCAGACAAATGAGACCCTATTGTTCTTGCCTACTTCATTGAGCTTTCATCGGCACTCCCATATTAGCTTGGACTCGATAACATGGGAGCTCAGAGCTTTAATAGTAGCTTGACTCTCAGAGTGGATTGCTATATCACATCTCCGATAGTTTCTTTCGAGGCTCATTTCCACGCATCTTTCTATCGCAAGTACTTCTGCCCGAAAGATGCTCGGATAGGAGCCTAGCGATAGTGAGCATTTGGTGCCTGGCTCATATACTCCAGGGCCAGCTCCTGTAGTGTCTTTTTTCCCAGTATTTTCCTATCGAGCATCGTAGTGAATATCTTTTCGATGCTTACTTTCTTAATCATTTCTTCACTAGGAAGATTGACTGATGATTTTTACCCTTGAAAACTCACCCCCTTCCACTTCCCGACCTCAGATCACCCGTAAATTATTTTTCCTTTCATTTTTGTTATATTCTGTTCCCTTTGCAATAGGTTTCATCCTACTATTATTTTTTTTTCACTTTTTACCATTTTCGAAGGGTTCATTCAGCACTGGCCTACTAATGAAATCGCTGTTCAATCCTGAATGTTTTATCAGGATGTTATGGTTCGAAGGATCAATTGTTGAGTCCTGATTATTTTATCAAGATATAACGTTATTTCGGAGAACCAGAATTATATACCTTGATTGTTTTATCAGGGGGATGAGTAAAGGGGTATACATACTAAACTTTAAGCACCCAGTAGTAATCTCCGCGATTACGGCGTTTACTCGCAATAAGATAACAATTACGAGGATAGGAAGTGGTGAAAGATACGAATGTACTTTTAACAAACAATCAACTGTATTTTGTTGTTACCGATAATGAGATAACAAGCACGAAGTGATTGTACAATGCAATATTTATACAATCTTTAATCTTCCTTCTATATGAAAATGTATAGCAAGGAAGAAGTGACTACATATGTGGAAGAAGAACTAATTGAGTATTAGTTTCGCGACCGAACAAAAACTAAGTAATGTCTCTTGCACTAAGAGATGTAGCAGTACTTGTAGTATTTGTTGTAGTAGTGCAAAAAGTATATAAAAGACCACATAGAAGAAAAAAAGAAGGTTCCTTCATCTGGGAAAATCGGGAGAAATATTAACAATTATTGAGGTTTCGATATTAAAACAGCCCTGATATGTTACAACAATACTCGCATTTGTCGTTTATGAAATAGATGCCAGCACCAATGAGTGAACTTCTAGGGAAATCCCGAATTTCTCCCACTATCGGCACTAACTTTATCTTTTCTGCATATAATCTATCAACAACCGCTGATAGATAACCTTCACAGATTAGGGCCATAGCGTCTAGACAAAAAGAACACCAGCACTGGGCAACCTGATGAGTTTTCTTAACACTTCAGTTAAGGAATGCATTTTAGCATTTTTTTTACATGAAATAGGCAATAAATCGCTCTACGAAGGTCGAAGCTTAACAAGAAATTCTACTCGCAGTTATCTTTTCGTAAAAGTATTATTTTCAAGGGTGAGACCACACTTAACTAACTCAATAGACAAATATTCACGCGAGCTCCTTTGTTTAGAAAAACAAATCCACGTTTCCTAAAATGTGACGTCATGAGACGTAACAATCGCTTTTGACAATTTTCACTTGACATTTCGCAAAATACGGATATTTGGATGAAATTGATCTGGGGAATGAGAATTGTGAAATTAATTTCTTATAATGGTTTGTTCAATCCTAGCAACCATAACAATGAATATCAAATTAATTATAATCTGTTGTGGTATTCGGTTTGCCATCACACCTCAGTCCTGATTTGTGACAAACCAAAGTATCCTGTTTCACAGTACCTACTTGCGTATTGCAAATTAGAATTAATGTATGTGCAGACCCAGTCGATGTACACATCGACATAAATTAATCAAATTGATTCTACTAATGGGTAATAGATGTTAATGAAAGATGAATTGCCCTATAACTCATCCCCAATTGTAGATGAATCTGCATCAATTATACCGCATCGTTGTTCGCTATCGCTAATTGAATATAATCATCAGACTTAGAAATGTCCGATCATTACGTCACACAAAACCGAAATGCGTAATTTTTTGGCACGCATGTTCTAGGGTCTATTTTGCCTTGATAACTTGAATATGAATAATATATTATAGTTGCGCAATATATTCACTTCTATCAAGACTAAAAAATAATGCATTTTTAGATTCCTTTAACTGCAACAATTGGTTCAAGCCCTGTGGACAGGAGCTTTGGCGCTCTTGTTCAAACTTTGAAAAATCATATCTTCGAAAGTATTGGTAAGAGCTGGGAATTATATCAATGGATTCTTATGATATTTGATAATAGCAGAAATTAGATTCAAACATCATAAAAGAATTTAAATTCAACAAGAGTGTCAAAAATTATTAATCCAAACCCAATAGTTATTAACCAATATTATTCTACCCAACAACGAACTCATCCGAGATATTCTTTCCTCAATTCTATGATGAACGATATATTTTTTCCTCAAATCCGCTCTGAAAATTATATTATATCAATTGAAACTTTAGCCAATATTTCAGTTCTGATTTTACTGGAGATATTCTGAACTCATATTGACATGTATCAACACAGATCATATTATAATAATTCATAGATAAATTAATTATCGCATTCTGTGAAAACACAGAAGTACGATTTATTATCGAAATTTTGAAAAATCACATCTCCGAAAGTATTAGCTTGTTACAGTTAAAAATGACATTAATGGATTATTATGGTGAAACTGCATCTTGAGAAAAACTTATTTTGAAATTTGTAATGAAAAAAAAATTTGTTTTCGTTACTGTAAAACCATCTGACCGATTTTGCCCAATAACAAATATAGCTGAGCTATTTATCTCCCAAACCTATTCTGAAAATTTAAACTGTCTAGCTCATTCCGTTCGAGAGATATCGAGTTAACGGCCGGCCGGACGGCCGGACAGAATCAATTTCGACCACGTATTATTGATCAGTGAGTCGAACCAAATCGTTTAAGACCATTCTCAGTCAAACATTCGAAAATTACAGACATTTGGGCCAATTGATAAGCACTCTGTTCGGAGGAACAAGAGCACCAAAAAGTAGACGGCCAATGTTTTTGATTCACCTTGGTCTATCGTGAATTTCTAAGAACGTTACAAGTGTGTCAAAGCGATTGTGAATTTGTTGTAGAATTAAAATGTGTGTTCCGTAGAAGAAAAGGTGAAAATGCTAAAATTATTTTTTAGGAATAACTCCTCGGCGCGAAAACCAGCCGGTTCATTTAACGAACGACATCCTGGAAAAAATGTATCCGCTGCTAACGTTGTGCAACTGTTTGCCAAATTTGACGCTACTGGTTCAGTTGAAAACAAAAAGAGGGTGCATGAAAGAGACGATGCGAGGGATGTGGCTGTCTTAGGTCATGTATCAATTGATCCTACCTTGAGTACTAAGAAATTGTCCAATCTATCTGGTGTTTTACGCACAACAATCATGAGAATCCTGAAACAACATAATAAGATCCTTATAAGATACGATTGGTTCAGGAACTGAATGAGGATGATCCCGATCGCCGACTCCAGTTCTATGAAGGAGTCAGTGAAATGATTAACGGTAATCAAAACTACTTGTTCGATATTATGTTTTTCGAACGAGTGTTCTTTTCACCTTAACGGTATTCTTGATCATATAATTTGTATACGTATTTATCTGGAAATCTGTTTCAGAGTTGATTTCAAGTCTAATAAATGAATTGAATTCAGATGATTCAAACATCCTAAGCCACCCCTGTTCCCTCAAAGTGCGCCCTTTGAATATGTTCATTAACATCTGAAGAGCTGCATTTTCCTACCACAAAACTGGCCCTAAAGACAACCACAAAAGCTTCGCCCTCGGTGAAACGTTTCGAGTGTAGCAAAAAGTGTTAACCGTAAAAGTTAATAGCTCATGGCCTGTAATGAGGCACTACGCTTCTTGATCAATCATGTACCTGATGAAAAAGGTCGAAGAATTTAATAATTTCAGTGAGCCGCCTCGGAAAGCGGAGAAAAATGATAACTATAACACTTTGCAAGGTTATTAATAAAATTCTCATATAAAGTATCTGCCTGAAATATTCTGAGGGAATTTCTGAATTATTTCATGGGGTCAAAAGTATTCCAATATGAATAGGTTCGTTCATAGGTTTCCAGATTTCTGAGAAATATAATTCCTAAAATGTTAATAGCTTGTTCAAAAGTTTTAATTAATATTGGTTGATTGTAGCAACCAACTCCATTATTAGCTGTATCAAATGTTAGAGTTGACCGAATAAAAACAGAATGTAGTAGTATTTACCCTCGGAAAAATTGTGGAATACTGATTCCGTTCTATTGGATTAGTATTTTCAGAAAAAGTAAAATTGCAATACTCATTTTGGAGTAGTGAAATAATTCTTGATACCTACTCTGAAATGTGCACAGTTTGTCACTGTATCAATCAATTCTTATGACATCTGCTACATCTTGAAAAAAATTGAATTTGAAATTTGTAATATGAACAGAATTTTTGTTTTCTCTTTCCGAAACTCCGAAAACATTCGGCCGATCCATAGTAACCACAGCGGACAAAAAGTGTTTGCGGACGAAAAAGTACTTTTTCTTCCGCAAAAAATGCCTACAAAAATAATCGATTTTACTGCCGTAAATTAATACGTAAAATGTCACTTTTCATAGAGCTCGACGAAATAGTTAGTAATGATCGAGAATATGAAAGATATTTGTGTTGGTTAAAGTGAAATATTTCTAGGTCCTTTTAGAAGGCAACTTCATCAGAATAAATTATGATAAAAATGGGTTCAAGCCCTGTGGACAGGAGCTTTCTGACGCTCTACTTCAAACAGACAAATTATATCTCCGAAAGTATTGGTTTCTCAGAGTTGGGAATTATATGAATGTATTCTTATGATAGAACTGCATCATAAAGGAAATTCAATTCAAATAATAGTTTATTTATCAAGATTAAATGAGCAATCTGAGAATGAGAACTGCACCATGGAAGAAATCAAATTAAAATAGCTGAACTGAATTTGACTCTCTCTTATAGAACAGGATGAAATGTACGAGTATGAACACAGATCATATAATAAAGCTTAGATAGAATAATTATAGCATTCTGTGAAAACATAGAAGTACGATTCATTATTGAAATTTAGAAAAATCATATCTCCGAAAGTATTAGCTTGTTGGAGCTGAAAATGATATCGATTTTGCCCAATAACGAACTTATCCGAGATATTCATCTCTCTAACCTACTCAGAAAATTTCAACTGCCTAGCTCATTCCGTTCGAGAGTTATTGTAGAATTTTTTTTTTAATTTTGAAATTTTTTTTTACACTTTGCGGCAACCTGATCAATACAAAAGTTGACATGCGTATAAAGGTCATGATTCTACAATTTGATGCTAAATTTCGGATAGATCGAGTGATCGGTTTCGGTAATATTCATAAAAAATGTGTTTTACTAAAATCGGCCATAACTCCGAAACCGCTCGATGGATTTGGCCCATTAACGAAGTTGTCCGAGATATTTACGCTCCAAACGCACCTTGCAAATTTCAATCCTCTAACTCCTTTCGTTCAAGAGTTATCGTGCCTACGGCCGGCCGGCCGGACAGAATTGACCTCGGATTCTTGATCAGTGAGTCGAACCAAATCGTTTGAGACTATTTTCATCGAAAAATTCGAAAATTACAGACATTTGGGCAAATTGATAAGCACTCAGTTCCGAGGAACTAAAGCGCCAAAAAGCAAGTTCTCAGCTTTTTGAACAACCTTTATTGAACTTCTAAATCAAAACTAAATCAAAACTAGTAAAACGGCTGTTTTACTTGTTTTTTTATCCTGGAAGAAGTGGACAAGAATCGTATTCTGAAGAATAAATGATAATATTTACATTATTCCATCAGATTTTTTCAGCGATGTGTGTCCCAGTGAATTTCCATATCCATCAATTCACAATCATGTTAATTGAATTTCTTCAGGTAGGAACAAAAGTCATCACCGTTATATATACATAATATATATCGCAACCTAGCACTTTTCTTCGCTCCATTTCAATTATCATCCACTCAGGATATTTCCTGAATCTCACCGGTAAAGCCACGGTTCCTCAGCATCTGATAAAGCACCCCCAAAATTAAAATAGACGGAAAAGGGTTTTCCCGCGTCATTTCTGAGGGCTTGGACAAGCACGTGATCCTATCTAGCAGCAATTTATTCTGCCGCTAGCTGGGACGAGAACGGCGTTTTGCAGTCGTCAGCTCCAGAATGAGTCAGACGGAAAATATCCTCCAACAATTGAATTTATCGAATTTCCCGCATTTCCTTCCATTAACTCATCATCCGTCGAAATATGCTGCCGGAAACTTTACCATCTCGGGGCGATATGTGGCCAATTTCGCTATTACACCATCCCATGAGTTAATGGATCGTAGCAGCATCTCGCCTCACAGATAGCAGTAGAAATATTGGTTGCAGTTAGAGAATACAATCCCGGGATCCCGAATCTCGGGATCCCGAATCTCGGGATCCCGGGATCCCGGCCGTTTTCTGACCCCGAAAATCCCGGGATTGTACTTGGATAATCCCGGGATTTTCGGGATTCTCTCAATCATTAATAAACGCGATCTCATAACCGAATAATTATGGGTAATTGAAGGTGATATAAATAAAAGAATATGCGAAACCAACCCAAACGCTCAGAGAACAGTAGAAACTATTGGGGTGATCAGGTAAAGTTTCTCTCACAGTTTCTTGAACCCAAAATTGTAAACATCAGGCAAAATGAAAGGAATATCGATCGCTTCAGCGAAAGCTCGAGAAAAAATGTTTTTTGATAATTCTAACTTCAAACGTTTCTACGGCAGTACGGTCTCACTCGTTAACACGTCACCGTCTCACTGCCTTTATTTATCCCAGAGCCCCATACCAGTCGTAAACAGAATTTGGAAGTGAGTGCTAAAATATTTCTAAGATTAAATTTAAAAAATTGTAAGTTGTTTTTCCATTTATTTAATTTTTTTTTCAAATTATAGTTTTTTATTAAGTATATTTTTTTTCGCCTTTCTAATTATTGTTTGTGATTTTTTCTTTCACATTATAAACATTCTTGAAGAAATTACATTAGTTTTTTCATTTGAGCTCATTTAGAAACCACATCTAATCCCGGGATATTCCCGTGATCCCGGGATTGTGCATAAAAAATCCCGTAATCCCGGGATTGAAAAAAACATCCGGGATTGTATTCTCTAGTTGCAGTCCAAATTTGTCGACTTTTAACGAAGAGTGAATCTTTAAGTTATTACTTGAATTTAACTATAGATTCCTCTTATCAAATGAAACACATTTTAAATTTTTCCAAATTCGGAGATTAAAAAAACTGGTTCAAGCCCTGTGGACAAGAGCTTTGGCGCTCTTGTTCAAACTTTGACAAATCATATCTCCGAAAGTATTGCTTTCTCCGAGTTGGGAATGGTTCTTAAGATAGAACTGCATCATGAAGGAAATTCAATTCGAATAATAGTTTATTTATCAAGATTAAATGAGCAATCTTCAATGCTTCAACAATTATCATTAAAAATAATAAGGAAAGTATCATCGAAATGTCTAGAGCAATGCTGGGGACAATCATAGCAGATTGTCCATTTATTCCTGTGGGTAGTGGAAGACGAACAAATCATTTTAATAATTCAAAATATATTAATAAAATACTATCCTCTTTTCATAATTTAAAATTTAATAGTTCATACCACTAACACATTCTTTTCTGTATTATGAACCTTAACTCAAGAAAAAATGATTGATACACAAATGTAGATCCATATTTCAGTATTTTTAAGCTGGCAACATTATGAAAATAATGTATATATAGGAACATGTCACACTACTTGAGGAAGTGAAAGGTAATATTAACCTCAGTGGTCAACGAACAGTAATTTCTTCTGATGATTCCATTATGTTCTTCTTTCCTATTGCCTCCATAACCTACATCAAAACAGTATCGTATATATTCAAAAATTCAAGAATCGAATACTTGTTTTCCGAAAGAAAATAACAACTATGGATTGACAATCTCTAATAGCTAGAAAAGATGACATTCATGAATAGTGATCACAGACAGATTCTGTGTTCACATTCTGTGAATACATAGAACTTACGATGTATTATTGAAACTTTGAAACATCATATCTCCGAAAGTATTTTCTTGTTACAGTTAAAAATGATAACAATGGATTCTTATGATGAAATTGCATCTTAAAAAAAATTGAATTCAAAAGTTGTAATGTAAAAAAAAATATATGTTTTCGTTACTCCGAAACTATAAGACCGATTTTGCCTAATAACGAACTTAACAGAGATCTTTATCCCTCAAACCTACTCTGAAAATTTCAACTGTTTAGCTCATTCCGTTCGAGAGTTATCGTGTTAACGACCGGACGGCCGGCCGAATCGATTTAGACCACGGATTCTTGATCAGTGAGTCAAACCAAATCGTTCAAGACCATTTTCAGCCCAAAATTCGAAAATTACAGACATTTGGGCAAATTGATAAGCACTCTGTTCCGAGGAACAAGAGCGCCAAAAACAAAAATTGGCCTGTCCGAGCGTTTTGCTTGGAAACATTGAATAACGCCGTTATGACTTCTATAACTTACTTTATCCACACACTGTTTCTATTCATGAAAGAAAGGTAGGGTGAAAAGATCAAAAAACTCACAAAAACACTCGATAAATCTCATAGTGAATGAAATAGAAACTATCTTGCGACAACCGATACCAAATAACCTGATAAATAGAAGAATAGACGGAAAACACCACAACAATACGAAAAAAAATCGCTAAGATTCTGTTTTTCCCCGCATAACAGTCGCCTGAGAATATTGAAATTTATGTGGCCATCTCACTGCCTGCGGAGAGGTCAAACACATTATTTATTGGTTTTCCTCCGCTTCCCATTGGGGTTCGTGTTCTGGTGCATGTATTTGCGGATTCCAAGAAAGTGTCAAGCTGCCCCGCTGTTGCGGGGTAGATCACGCAACAAAACCAGAAAACAATATTATGTTTGCTTGATCAGAATTCACGATATGGCTCCGTATGTGAAATGGAATTACGTGAAACGAGAATTCCGCTGTTATTTGCAGGATACCATGAATTCTCTCATTTTATTGATTTTGTCCTGGTGGTTTGTTTGGGTGTCGGGAATTCGTTTAAGGCTATATTTCATGTAACGTTTCGCATTTCGAAGTTGCCAAAATATTCTGCTCAACAATTGATAGGGATACCTTACTTTTTCTAAATTTATTTCTGAATTATTCGCTCCAAGATTATAAATTTAGTCAGATATCAGAGTATTTTCAGTTGATAATATGGTTCACTTGAGAAAAGAATGAAAAAATGGAAAGTTGGAGAGAAAAAAAGACTTTATTAGGAACACTCAAAATTCTGTGTTTGAATAACATAAAAATTTTATGATGACACCACAAGAAGGCTGAAGTTTCGGTTAAGCTAGTACCTAGTTGGCCCCCCACGAGCTCGTCTCAAGCATTCTACCCTACGAGGCATACTTTCAATCAAACGATTTATAAAATTTTGGGGCAAATTCGTCCAAATATCCCGTAAAGCGTTAGAAAGGTCCTCCAGGTTATTGATCGGTTGTTCTATGGTTGACAATTGTCTAGACATCTCAGACCAGACATGTTCGATGCAATTCATGTCTGGAGAGCGAGCTGGCCAGTCCATCCTATCAATAGCATGAGTTTCTAGCGCTTCATTAACCAGACGACTACGGTGTGGACGGGCATTATCGTCAATTAAAATGAAATTCTCGTCCAAGGCAGCCGCAAACGGAACAATTATGGGTTCAATAATCATATCGTGATATCTCTGGCTGGTCATTGTGGTGTTCTGCAGAACAACCAACTCTGTGCGTTGGTTCAAACAAATGCCTCCCCATACACATATAGAACCTCCGCCAAAAGCTGTTGTGGGTACCATAAACTGTTCTGCATACCTTCGACCTCTTTCCCTCCAAGCAAGAATACGTCCATCGGAGTTGACCAAACGAAATCTAGACTCATCCGTAAATAAACATCGGCTCCAATCTTCAACTGTCCAATTGCGGTGCTCCTCAGCCCATTGCCGTCGATGAACCCGGTGTTCCCTATTCAAACAGGGATGTTGTACCCTCCTACGTGCTCTCAAACCACGAACATGTAGTCGTCGTCTTACAGTCTGGTTCGAAATTAGAACTCCTGTTGCAACTCTCAGTGATCTATTGAGCCACGACGCCGGGTAAGTGGGATTTCTCCTAGCATTGAGGACCAAAAGACGATCTTGGGCAGCTGTTGTACTGCGCTGCCGACCTCCCCCATGAACATAAGCTACTGAGCCGTTTTGGATGAACCTATTCCAAGCCCGACTCACGACACTTTGCGAAACATTCAACCGCCGGGACACTTCTCGCTGGGACAAACCTTCCTGTATCCACCGTATGATTTGGTCCAGTTGCACAGGAGCCAAACGTCTTCTCGGCATGACTGATAAGCTAATATTGTTCTCATTTCTTCAATTATTGTCACCTTATGTGTTTGAACGAGAGAAAAAAACAGATTTAATAACAAATACCACATTGCTTTTCACTCCATATGTAACAGACTACAGATAATAATCGATTTTGTGAACAAGAGCCGATGAAGTGAGGAAAAATTTGATATAATCAACTCGAAACATCTTAATTTTTCCTTAGAGAACATATAATGTACAGATATTCACGAGATAACTTGAAAAAATACAAATGTTGAGAAGTTCATAAGTGATCCCTAGCAATTGTTGATCAGTGTATTCTGCTGTAGTAGTTTTGGGATAAAACACTGTTGTCCAATACAAATTTGGTCGTCTGACACATGTCCAAAAACCATTTTATTGGGAATCAACGAAAAACGATTTTTTCTTCCACCCTGGCTTATAATTTGAGTATGTCGAGTTTGTTTGATAGAAATTTACATCTAAAGGTAATAACTAATCTCATTTAGATCAATATTGATCAGACATACTTACACAGAAAATGTAAAAAACGTTTGGACTTAATGCGGTTTGATTCATCCCATTGTATATAATGCGTTTTGATGTGGTTGAAATTGAAAATAATGCTGTTTGTTGCGATTTTTTATACTTTTAGAGAAAACAGTCTGCACAGTAAGTGTTGGCCTGTAACCTAATTAACATGAGCAAATCGATAAAAAATGTTTTTGGTTATATTTTATTTGTTTTAAAAATACAAACGTGAACATAATTTATTGTGATGCGGCTCACAAACTTTGGATTTGAATTACACAGGGACATAATTCCAGTTGGATGATTTTATTTACATAGGGCTATAGAGCAATAGAAATCATTTCTGAATCCGCTTCAAAATCAATTTCGCCCAAATTGGACATAATGCGTTTTGAAAAGTTCCTCCTCATATAGGTAGTCTAAGAGCCAGTGGCCCGCATATTTTAAGAAAGCTGCCGTTTTGATATGTCAATATAGCGAGTGTCCCAGTATACCTGTACAATGTACATGTTCCAATGGATTATCTCAGCCATTTTAAAACATAAAAATTTTAAAATTTTTTTATTTTCAATTTGTCCAAGGAACAACAACAACTGAGAAAAACAACAAAAAATGGTTCAAGCACTGACGTGAAGTCGGGAGCTTTTGCGCGTATTATCTATTGTCCATTCTCCTGTATTGAAAACTCTTAATCGAATTTACCATGGTATTTACATTCGATTAAGAGTGTCCAATACAGGATAATGGACAATAGAACATACGAGCAAAAGCTCCCGACTTCACGTCAGTGCTTGAATCATTTTTTTTTCACAATTTTGTTTTCTATATTCTAGGGGTACAGTTCTTGTAAAATTTTATACACGTCTTTAAATCGATATTCTTCAACTAGATACCAAGTCGTCCGAGATATTTACTCTCCAAACCCACCTTGCGAATTTCAATCCACTAACTCCTTTCGTTCGAGAGTTATCGTGAAAACTATGTATTATTTCCACATTTTAGCTATCTACTGCTGTTGTTAGAAACATAAGAAAAGGTGCGCAACATTTTTGTTTTAATTTTTAAAAATTTGGCTTAGTCACCCGCACATTGGTGCGAGTTTGCCAATGCCTTTAAAGTCCATTTGTTGGCAATTTTATGAAGTGAATCCAACAAAAAAAATTGTTTAAAAATGTACCATAGACAAGGTTGCTATTAGAGGCGAATAAAACAACAAATTATAAGAGAATTAAATCTGTTTTTGTTGATAAAAAAAATTCGTCTCTTTGTAAATAAACAATATATAAACTTAAAAACGGCTATGTGAGATCAAATAAACTAGAAACATTTGCAAACACATCCAAAAAACGCAAGCTAATTAATATTATACGACGTTTACTCTCTATGGAAATAATAATGTCCCCTGGAAGACGTTGGTTTTTCCAATGTTGTAACAACATCTATTTCTTTGACGTATGATGTGTCCTCAACATTGGGATAGACAAATCCATTTTTCTTTTTCCTCGAATATTTTACTACAAACCCACCATCATCTGTTTCTATAACTTCTCCAACATAATGTTTAACAATGTTCTCAGCAGGGGTATATTTACGATATTTCCTCGACCCATAGAATATAGTACTATAATTAAATTAAATAAGAGTACTCTAATCTATGCTCGCACCCAACTTCATCTTGTATCGACGACCCATAGTTGTGTCTAAAATAAAATAAAATAAATTTTGATATGTGGTAAAGTCCCCCGCAAAAGTGCAACAATAGAAAAATTTCCAGAAATTTAGAAACCCTCTCAACCAAATGCTTTAAGTTTTTGTTTACGTGACCCTAAATACATGTAAAGTAAGCTACTAAATGTATTTTGATGTACCACTTGTCATATTTTCTACACAACCCTTAGTATTTCGCTGTTATAAACACGCTAAAAACATACCCACTCACATAACACAGTATAGCACTCCATTGAACGCACGCCAGACGACTGCGACCGTCGCAACCTGTGGAGTTATACCGTGGTTAACAGTTCCCATTCGTGCTGTCGATGACATATAGCCAACTTCACAAAAATAAAATGAAACTTAAAATATTAGGCACTTTGGTAAAGTAACCTCCGTTGGCAAAGCCACACCGCTCTACCGTATTTATTTATTTATTCGTTTCGATAATAATTTTCATTCCATCAGTATTATTTCATGAAAAATATATCCACCTCTCTCGACTCTAAATTCTTAGAACTTTCCGATCCTTCAGAGACCCAGTTTCATGCGGATGAGAATGGAAATGCGCAATATTTCTCGAAAATTCTCTAAACAGAAAATACCTTCTCACTGTTCTTTCCAAATTTATTCCACCAACTGCGGAAGTCTTCCGGGATAGAATTCTCTACGGTATGCCATGGGAATTATCCTACTCCCTAATTTATGCTAAAATTCTTTGTGTCCTATTCTGTTGAATATTCTCGATAGGCACTTGATTATAATCAGAAATTGGGTCCTCTCCCAACTTCCTTCATTCTGTAAATTGAATGTTTCAGAAGCAGAATGTACCTTGAGTTATGAGACATACTGTTATGGCTTTCTGTTGACAGATTATTTGAATTATATTCATCAATGATATAAATGGATTCTTATGATGAAACTGCATCATGAAAAAAACGGAATTCAAGAAAAAACAAGAGTGCCAAATATCTGAAACCACCAGACTGTTTCTATTCAATAACGAAGTTATCCAAGATATTTATTCCTCAAATCTACACGGAAAATTATATTATATGAATTGAAACTTCTTCTAGAACAGGAGGGGTATTTTATAGCATATCGTTGAATGGTTTCTTTCAGGGTTTTCTCTCCCAAACTCTGAAAAATATCTATAAAATAAAAAATTAATTATTTTGTGATTTGTTTCTGCGTAAGAAACACATAGATATTTGTCAGAAACAATCAATCGAACACTGTTGCCTAACAAATAACAACGAAACAACATCAACGAAGAAACAAACAAAATAATTTGAAGTTTTTTTCGTTAAGCGTCTGACGAAGGAGTCGAAACGTTACGATATAGTTGTTTCTTCGTTGATGTTGTTTCGTTGTTATTTGTTAGGCAACATTGTTCGATTGATTGCTTCTGACAAATATCTTGTGTTTCTCACGCAGTTGCAAATCACAAAATAATTATTTTTTTATTTTATAGATATTTTTCAGAGTTTGGCAGAGAAAACCCAGAAAGAAACCATTCAATGATGAATATACCTCCCACAGTTTACTTTATTGATTAATTGCTTATCAATTTGCCCAAATGTCTTTAATTTTCGAATTTTTGGCTGGAAATGGTCTCAAACGATTTGGTTCGACTCACTGATCAAGAATCCGTGGTCGCAATCGATTCTGTCCGGCCGTCCGTCCGTTAACACGATAACTCTCGAAAGAAAGGAGTAAGAGAATTTCAATTTCCAGGTCGGTTTGGAGCGTAAATATTTCAGACGAGTTCGTTAACGGGCGAAATGCACCAAGCGGTTTCGGAGTTATAGCCGTTTTTAGTAAAAAAATTTTTTATGAATATTTCCGAAACCAATCACTCGATCTATCTGAAATTTATCATCAGATTGTAGAATAATCACCTTCATACGGATGCGAAGTTTTGTATTGATCAGGTGGCCGTAAAGTGTAAAAAAAAATTTTAAATTTAAAAATTTTGTTTCTACAATAACTCTCGAACAGAACGAGCTCGGCAGTTGAAATTTTCAGAGTAAATTTGAGAGATAAATATCTCGGTTGAGTTCATTAGTGGCTAAAATAGGCTAGATGGTTTCGGAGTAACGAAAAAAAGATTTTTTTGTAACTTACTTATTTTAAATTCAATTTTTTTTAACATGCAGTTTCACCATAAAAATCCATTGATATCATTTTCAACTCTAACATGCTAATACTTTCGAGATATGATTTTTCGAAATTTCAATAATGAATCGTACCTCTATGTTTTCACAGAAAGCTATAATTATTCTATCTATGAATTATTATATGACCTATGTTCATACTCGTACATGTCATCCTGTTCTATAAGACAGAGTCAAATTCATTTTAGCTATTTTAATTTGATTTCTTCCATGGTGCAGTCCTCATTCTTAGATTACTCATTTAATTTTGATAAATAAACTACTATTTGAATTGAATTTCCTTTACGATGCAGTTCTATCATAAGAATCCATTGATATGATTCCCAACTCTCAGAAACCAATACTTTCGGAGATATAATTTGTCAGTTTGAACAAGAGCGCCAGATAGCTCCTGTCCACAGGGCTTGAACCAATGTTCATGATAATTTGTTGAAAATTCAAGATCTTCTTGCAATCAATGGCAGCTTAGTTAAATATAATCAAAATAAACTAAAATATATAAAAATAATTGTTTGATAGTGAATGTTCTCATTTAAATAAGGAAGTCTTCCTTTTTAGACTCATCAGTCCTCCCTTATAAAATTTTCATCTGGCAACCCTAGCTTAAGGCGAGTTGATATGATTTTCAAATTTGAGCATGAACAAGCCTAACTCAAGAATGTGTGCTAATTATTGCACCAATGTAAATAATATATTTCTGTTCAAGAACTCCATTGAGCAGAGTAATGAGACCTTATGTACGAGATGGGTGGCCTACGAAATACATATCAGATCTTCAAAACTGGAATTCTCTGAGCATGAAATGGTCGTTAAGCAGTTCAATTCGCCATTTCCTCTCGACTCGACCTGTACTTTCCTATTTTCCGGAAGGATGAGTTCCAGGAGTTGGGAAAACCACGGAAATAGGGTCGAAAAAAAGCGACGAAAATAGAAGGATGGAAATGGAATTCAGGATTCCGAGATTTATACGGGAAAAATATAACTATAAAACTTATTTTAGAATCGGTTCTGCTGAGGCACTTATGAAGGCAATATTTCAGCAAAGATATATGCTACGTCGGAGCGATATGGACTTGTTTTTCAGCGTTTAAGTCACGGTCTCTTGCTACTCCAGTTGTCTGAACCCCTTTATGTGTGAACAAATTTTAAGTCTCTGAAAAATTTGTGTGTGGTTGTACCTACTAGGGTATTATAATTTCACCTAAATGTCTACCATTCTCGAATTTTGAGCCGAAAATTTTGAGCCGTTACCAGGCTATGTTGACAGACTTTCTTTGGAAGGAATTAGACGGAATGGAATTGAATGAGATGTCAATTCAACAGTCACATCGCAAGGGAAACAATGACTTTGTTACATACCAAGTTTTCAGGTCGAGTAATTTCCCGTTTCGGAGACCAAAGCTGGCCGCCAAGAAGTTGTGTGAACTTATTTTATTCAAATGAGAACCCATTTTTTTATTCGTCAGCTGGAATCTAAGTTGAAAATATTGTATTATTTATAATACATACTACTGGTTTACTTACCGAATATCTCGGGAAATAAGCTTTTTCGAGCAGTAGTATTATAAAAAAGAAAAAAAGCAGTATCATGTTGAATACCTTAATATTATTGATTATTATATAATAATCGATGAAAATACTGAGAGAGACCCAGGAAATTTGACACATTTTGTCTTATATCTCCAGAAATTGAAATCGTATAGAGCCAAAATTTTGCACAATGTTGCAAAATACTACAATTGACGTTAGTACAAGTTTTTGTGGCAATCTGATGAATAGTTCACGAAGAAAAATTTTTTTTTTCGAAAAAATTAAAAGAAATATTTTTTTAAAAATTACCAACATTTCGATCATAACAGAATTTTACCAAAAGTTGCGCGTTTATATCCTCGAACTGACTACCAAGTTTCGATTCAACATCTTCTTTAGTTCCTGAAATATCAGGGAAATAACCTCAAAATTTGAAATGTCTATAACTTCTAAACCGTCCGGCCGATTTTGCCCGTTAACGAACTTAACCGTCGCATTTTGATCAGAAACCTACCCTGAAAGTTTGAAGTCGATATAACCTTCGGTGCTCCTGTTATCGTGCCTACGGCCGGAAGGCCGGCCGGCCGGCCGGCCGGACGGCACCCAAAAATCTGACACCGGATTCGTGATCAGGGAGTCCGAATTAGTCTATTAGCCAATTTTCAGCTCGAAATTCGAAAATTACAGACATTTGGACGAAATGATAGGACGATGTTCCCCTAGAACATGCGCCCAAAAATACACTAGTTTTTACGTAGATTCCAACTGACCAATAAAAAAATGGTCCTCATTGGAGCAAAAATGAGTTTTGAAGTTTTTGCCATTACTGCCTTTGCCATTGAAATAGAAACACCCTGTATGCTCAATTTAATTTTTAATTAACGAAGGAGAAGCATTGGTCTATCTTCTGATAAAAGCTAGAAAATGAGGAATTTTCTGCAAAAATCTACTAGTTATTATCATTGAAATGAAGCCCTATTTGAGAAAATTTAAAAGGTTCTTTTCAAATTTCGCACGAATTTTCTGAGAATAATATGTAAGTGACATATTGATACAATGTAGAATTCAAAGGGTAATCTGATTATCAATGAAAAAACTGGGTATTACATTCAAAAAAATTGGTTCGAGCCCTGTGGACAGGAGCTTTGGCGCTCTTGAACTTTGAATAATCATATCTCCGCAATTATTGGTCTCTGGGAATGATATAAATGGTTTCTTACGATAGAACTGCATCATGAAAGGAATTGAATTCAAACAGACCGATTCTCCCCAATAACGAACTTATCCGAGATATTTATTCCTCAAATCTACTCTGAAAATTATATTACATTGATCGGATTGCCGTAAAGTGTCAAAAAATTGTTTTTATTATTTTTAAATTTTGTTTCTACAATAACTCTCGAACAGAATGAGCTAAGCAGTTGAAATTTTCAGAGTATGTTTGGGAGATAAATATCTCGGTTGAGTTTGTTAATGGGTAAAATAGGCCAGATGGTTTCGGAGTAACGAAAAAAATATTTCTTTCTTAACTTACAAATTACAAATTCAATTTTTTTTAAGATGCAATTTCACCATAAAAATCCCTTGATATAATTTTCAACTCTAACAAGCTAACTGTTTCGGAGATATGATTTTTCGAAATTTCAATAATGAATCGTACTTCTATGTTTTCACAGAATACTATAATTATTCTATCTATGAATTATTATGTGATCTGTGTTCATACTCGTACATGTCATCCTATTCTAGAAGAGAGAGTCTAATTCATTTCAGCTATTTTAATTTGATTTCTTCCATGGTTGAGTTCTCATTCTCAGATTGCTCATTTAATCTTGATAAATAAACTATTATTTGATTTAAATTTCCTTTATGATGCAGTTCTATCATAAGAATACATTGATATAATTCCCAACTCTGAGAAACCAATACTTTCGGAGATATGATGTGTCAAAGTTTTAACAAGAGCGCCAAAGCTCCTGTCCACAAGGCTTGAACCAATTTTTTGACAACATTTCTCTCACTGTTTTCCGGTTCTCTCGCCTATTCAGTGTCTTCACCCTTAGTGGTAGATGATTATGAATTACGATGCCTTTATACATAACAGAAGACTCAAATTTGGTGGTTCGATGCACTGGAATAGATAGAGTGTCAGTACTTCTGCTGGGATAATTATTGTGGTAACTAGACGCAATGCCGACGTAATAATTCTATCTCCATACCATGATCGCAAATTATGGAATCAAATTCTCATAATACGATAGGAATTATAGGATCGTATTTGATAGTAGGTATTACGATATAGATATTGAAATTGGCAATAAATTTTTGATGATTTTGGCATTGAATGGCTGAAATGAAAGTTTTTTGATATTTACGATCCAATAAACTTCTATAGTGATTCCCTTACCAACATTCACATGCTAAAATACCGCATAATTTCTGATGTCGTTGAAACCCATTCATCATCCAGCAATCTCGAAGTACTCAGATAACAATTATTATGCTATGATAAACCAACCGATTAATACTACTCTGCTATGTTGTTATGAATAGAAATAATAGAATGAGGTCAGGAAGGGTATTGGATTGAAATTTTGATGATCGGAGTCACCTGTCATTAACAATAATCAATGTGATCTCGAAGACCTGAAAAGTTCCTGAACATACTCTGTAATCGAATCTATCGAAATATTGATTATTCGTTTACTCCTCGTGATCTTTCACTTTCTTCTATGTGATAAATAATGAGTTGAAAATAATATCTTAAATGGATCTAAATTTTGGAGTGAAAAGATATTTGAGAAATAATGAAATGATCATTTCAGGCGTTTGATCATGATATTTCTATAATTAAAACTTTTGACTTCGAGGTTTATAATACATGATGCGGCAGAGCAGTTTTGAAGAGTTATAAAAAGAAGCCATGATATGAAACAATTGTTTTCATTGTTTAAATCAGTAGAACTTACCCACAGTGTAGGTTTTTATTATTTTTATTATTGATAAGGGGGTTACGTTGCACCGCGACCTTGAGATCTATTGTGCCCCCCAACAGAGCTGTTCTCACCATTACGCACAGTGTAGGTTTGGGAGATAAATATCTCGGTTGAGTTCGTTATTGGGCAAAATCTGGTTGGTTTCGGAGTAAGGAAAAAAAAAAATTTTTTACGTTACAAATTTCAAATAAATTTTTTTTTTAGATGTAGTTTCATCATAAGAACCAATTGATATCATTTTCAACTCTAACAATACCTCCTATAATTTTTGAAGGATAATATAATCCATATGATGAAATATATACATTGGTAAGATAATAGAATTGGGTTAAGAATATCTCCAGTAAAAACAAAACTGGAATAGTATATTCTAAAACAAGTTGCAGAATGGGCTGATATTTAAACACGAATGCGAAATTCGAAAACGAGCGACGAAGGAGCGAGTTTTTGTACGCATGAGTGTTGGAATTGCCTTCTGCAACAAGTATTAGACGATATTTTCTCTATTTCAGGCAAATTTTGTAAAATACTGTTGAAATTTAATGAAAAGTTAGGATAATACATCCTAGTGACTTTTATACTGTATCTTGGCAGTTGGTGTGACTGTTACGAAAGTTGACAGATCATGGAATTTGTATTGTACGTGGAACATGGAGATCAGATTTAACAGTTTCCCTTTCCCAATATCATGAATGATTCAAAATTAGCAAGAAGGAAATCTCTAGTACCTTATTTTTTTATGAAAATAAAACCTTTCCTCTCAACAATTATTTCACCTTATCCAGATTATCTTCTATTGATAGTGACGTGTTTTGAAATTTGATAGGATCGAATGTCAGAGTGCTGACTACCACAAAACGAAAAATATAACTAGAAACAATGCGGGAATGAGTTCATTCCAGCACTGTTTTTAGTGCTGGAATGAACTCATTACGATACTGAAATAGAGAAAATAAGTTTCAATCGAAATAATATAATTTTAAGAGTAGATTTGAGGAATGATTCCGGATATGTTCGTTAATTAATTTTAATTTAGTTTCTTTTACGATTCGGTTCTATTATAAGAATCCATTGATTTTACATCACAGTACATATGTATATCTCTCGTTTGGAAAAAGTGCAGAATAGGTATTTAAGGTTTTTGTATTACAGATCTAATGTCCATCTGAGCTCAGGCAAACTGGATAATTATTTTATACGGCTAAAGCATTTCGGTTTGCTGAGTCTGGAGAACAAAAGGAAAATAGACACTATTATTTCTCCACAGAATATTTAATAACAGAATTGATTCCGCCGGAATTCTTAGTAGAATATCTTTCCATATAGCTGTGAGATCTCCGAGACGTCGATATACCTTCCACATACCCTTCAGCAATACTAATAGAGCTTATAACTCACCAATATGCAGAGTACTTCAGCTGTGTAATGATCATATGGATAATTTTGACATCTTCCTTCAGAGCAAAATTATTATTAAACATTATATTTTATTAAAGTTGACATATATTTTCAGATAATTCTTCTTGAGGGGGAAAGGAAAGAGGTTTTTTGCGCGTATGTTCTGAGGAACATCGCGTTATCATTTTGCCCAAAAGTCTGTAACTTTTGAATTTTTTGATGAAAATGGTCTCAAACAATTTGGTTCGACTCTCCAATGAATAATTCAATGTCAAATTTGATTCTGTCCGGCCGGCCGTCCGGCAGTCCGGCCGTCCGGCCGTTGCTACGATAACTTGAGAACGGAAAGAGCTAGCTACTTGAAATTTTCAGGCTGGGTGGCGCATCCCAATACGACTGACAAGTTCGTTAATGGGCATAATCTGAAATTTTCAGGCTGGGTGGCGCATCCCAATACGACTGACAAGTTCGTTAATGGGCATAATCGGCTTAATGGTTTCCGAGTAATAATTTTGTTTTCAACCAATATTAATCCGATCGAATTGAAACTTGGTGAATAGTTGTAGAATATAAACCTAAGCACGATTGTGAAATTTTGTGAGAATCGTATCACTAGAAAATCATTAAAAAATTATTAAAACATATTTTTGTTGTCACGATAACCTGAGAACGGAAAGAGATAGTGGCTTGAAGTTTTCAGGTTAGGTTTTGCATCTGAATGCGAAATCTGAATTTGTTTATAAGCATAATCAGTCAAATGGTTTTAGAGTTATAGCCATCTTTAATTTAGTTGTTTTTGGTTCCTCATTAACTCGAAAAATACGAAACCGATTAAATTCAAAATGGTTATTAGTTGTAGAATGCCAACTTGAAAATTCTTGCAAAATTTCGTGAGGATAGTATTTGTCCAAAATTTTTAAGAAATCATTGAAAATTGAAAAAAAAAATTTATATATCAGTAACTATTCGTCTGAAATTGCTGAAATTTTGCAAGAGCCTTAAGAACCTAACTATACTGCCAAGTTTCGAGTTTTAACACGATCGGTTGAATATTGTTTGAGATTCGAGCAGCCTTGTGCGAGTTCAGTAGATGGGTGACCGTTGCCTCACTAACTTGCGAACGAAAGGAGATAGGGACTTGCAATTTTCAGGGTGGGTTGCGTATCCGAATGGAAGAGTTAAGTTTGTTTTTGGGCATAATCGGTCTGTAAGAACCGTACCCTCGAAAATTTTAATGAAATGACGAAAAAAAAATTTTGTGAGAACCGTACCTACCCCTAGAAAATTTGAAAAAAATTACGAAAAAAAAATTGGTTCAAGCACTGACGTGAAGTCCGGAGCTTTGACGCGTATGTTCTATTGTCCATTCTCCTGCATTGGACACTCTTTATCGAATTTACCATGGTAAATTATGTAGTGCATTCTTCTGTATTGGACACTTAATTCGAATTTACCATGGTAAATTCGACTTAAGGGTGTTGAGTTAAGTTCAATACATCATATTTCCGAAATTATTGGTTTCTCAGAATTGGAAATGATATCAATGGATTCTTATGATAGGACTGCATGGTAAAAGAAAATTGAAATTGAATAACGAACTTATCCGAGATATTCATTCCTCAAATCTACTCTGAAAATTATATTATATCAATTGAAACTAAGCCAATATTCCAGTTTTGTTTTCACTGAAGATATTCTGAACGCAATTTCACTTACAACATTATATATTTCCATCATCATATGGATTGTCCAAGGGCATATAGGGTAGGGGGTGATTATAATATCCTATAATTGGTCATTTTGCATTCAATCATACAGAAATACATTGGACATGCCTGTCATAGGTAGATAAGATTACATGTATGTACAGTGAACCCATATAGAACACAGACAGATAGATTTCGCATTCTGTGAAAACATAGAATTTCGATGTATGATTGAAAATCATATCTCCGAAAGTATTAGCTTGTTAGAGTTGAAAATTATATCAGTGCATTCTTATGATGAAACTGCATTTTGAAAAAAATTAAATTCAAAATTTATAATGTGAAAAAAATTTTTATTTCTTTACTCCGAAACCATCTGGCCTATTTTACCCGATAACAAACCTAACCGAGATATTTATCTCCCAAACCTACTCTGAAAAATTTCAACTGTCAAGCTCAATCCGTTCGAGAGTTATCGTGTTATCGGACGGCCGGACAGAATCGATTTTGACCACGGATTCTTGATCAGTGAGTCGAACTGAAACGTTTAAGACCATTTTCAGCCAAAAATTCGAAAATTACAGACATTTGTACAAATTGATAAGCACACTGTTCCGAGGAATATGAGCGCCAAAAAATATCCATGACGTCACTGCTTTGCAACGAGAAATGGTGGAACAATAGGAATTACGGTGAAATGTTCTATAACAAAATTGGCTCTAGTCCTGTGGACAGGAGCTTTGGCGCTCTAGTTCAAACTTTGACAAATCATAACTCCGAAAGTATTGGTTTATCAGAGTTGGGAATGATATTAATGGAATCTTATGATAGAACTATGTACATCATAAAATAAAATAAATTGAAGAAGAATCCATTGATATCATTCCCAACTCGGAAAAACCGATACTTTCGGAGTTATGATTTGTCAAAGTTTGGACAAGAGCGCCTTGTTAGAGTTGAGAATGACATTAATGGATTCTTATGATGAAACTGCATCTAAAAAAAAATTGAATCCAAAATTTGTAATGTAAAAAAATGTTTTTTTCGTTACTCCGAAACCACCTGGCTGATTTTGCCCAATAACGAACTTAACCGAGATATTTAACTCCCAAACCTCTGAAAATACTTTGAAAATTTCAACTGTCTAGGTCATTCCGTTCGAGAGTTATCGTTTTAACGGCCGGACCGACAGACGGCCGGACAGAATCGATTTCGACAATGGATTCTTGATCAGTGAGTCGAACCAAATCGTTTAAGATCATTTTCAGCCAAAAATTCCAAAATTTCTGACATTTGGGCAAATTGATAAGCACTCTGTTCCGATGAACAAGAGCGCCAATAAAGGGGAGAAAAAAAAAACATTATTCCATACTGTATGAGGACCGCTTATTATCGTCGGCGACACCGCAAAACCAAGTAACTGCAAAAGCTAACATTTTCAGAAGGCACTAAAAACTTCATAATTTTGGATTGATGAATTAGTTAAAATTCAAAATAGTTACAAACGACTTGATATTGGTTATCTCAGGGCCTGTTTACTCTTTGAAAAGAATTTGCACACCTGTCCTTACAAATACAATTAAATAATTACCGCCGAAATCTCATTTTTGAATTTTTATCAGTTACTTGGTTTTGCGGTGTCACCGACGATATTTTGAACGACCCCATATCATTAACGCAACGATCTGCAGCTTAACAGATCTGACCACTCACAGATATAATGAATATACAAACATTCGATGAGGAATATTCGAAAGAGCACATACGGTTTATGAGAATAACTTATATTCATCACTAACAACCACGCCTCGCCTATGTACTAAGTCATCATTACCCCGACCTACCGTATTCATAAATCGGTATCTCGATGAAAGGAAAGCATGATTCCGAGAAGCAGCAGTGAATACGTCGGATCTGAAAGCTTCGTAAATCGATAGCTCTACGAGATTGGCTGTTTGACTTCCAGGGTATAAAACATCTACGACGCGCTATTTTCGTATCGCCATGAATGACGCAAAGCTGTTCACTTCCGACGTTCTATTGACAGGTGAATAATAAGGAGTAAGATTATCCGTTCAAAGGTTTTTTTTTAGGACTGGCGAACCGAACATTTTTAGTTTTACTTAGTGATAACTAGTGAGCCAGCAGATCTACCTAGCCATAGATCCACCTAGCCAGCATATCAATTAACCGGTAGATTTACGTTGCCAGCTGATCTACTTAGCTGGTAGATCTACATAGCCAGCTGATCTACGTAGCCAGCATATCAATGAACCGGTAGATCTACATAACCGGCAACGTAACTGGTAGATCTACATAAACAGCTAATCCAGCTGGTGCAAAATTGAACTTCAATTTCAAATGAAACAATTCAATGCAACGTATGATAATCCTCAAGAATTACATTATTGCATTGATTAATTTGGAAAAGCAAAAACTATCACAGAGTTAATGGGTACGTAGAATACCTACTATGAAATATTTGCTCCTAATTGCTTCAATTTCGAATTATTTTAAAGAAGATGGATGTTGATGATGATAGGGGTAGTGATACCCCATCAGATATGGCTGAAGAAGCGAATACAATTGTATACAATATGTTACCGGGCAAATTAAAGCTAATATATGAGAAAACGTATGACCAATTCCGTGAATGGTGCAACCAGAACCATGTAAAAAAGGTTTCTGAAAATGTGCTATTTTGGGGAAAAATCGAAAATTTCAAAATCTTCCACGCTATGGAGTGTCTATTCAATGTTGAAAAGTACATTGAATGTTAAGGAAAATATTGATATATATTGATTGAAAATATTGACGATAACTTGAGAACGAAAAAAGCTAGCGACTTGAAATTTTCAGGGTGGGTGGCGCATCCCAATACGACGGACAAGTTCGTTAATGGGCATAATCGGCCCAGTGGTTTCCGAGTAATAATTTTATTTTCAACCAATATAAATCCGATCGAATTGAAACTTGGTGAGTAGTTGTAAAATATGAACCTAAGCACGTTTGTGAAATTTTGTGCGAATCGTAGGGGTAGAAAATTTAAAAAAAAATATTAAAAAATATTTTTGTGTCACGATAACTTGAAAACGGGAAGAGATAGCGGCTTGAAGTTTTCAGGTTAGGATGTGCACCAGAACGCGACATTTCAGTTTGTTTATGAGCATAATCGGCCAAACGGTTTTAGAATTATAGCCATCTGAAATTTGGTTGGTGTTTGTTCCTCATTAACTCGAAAAATACTAAACCGATTGAATTCAAACATGGTAATTAGTTGTAGAATGTCAACGCGAAAATTCTTGCAAAATTTCTTGAGGACAGTATTTGTGAAAAGTTTTTAAGAAATCATTGAAAATTGAAAAAAAAAATTCTATATATCAGTAACTATTCGTTTGAAATTGCTGAAATTTTGCAAGAGCCTTCATAACCTCTACTGCCAAGTTTCAAGTTTTAACACGATCGGTTGAATATTGTTGGAGATTCGAGCATTCTTGTGTAAGTTCAGTAGATGGGTGACCGTTGCCCCGATAACTTTCGAACGAAAGGAGATAGGGACTTACAATTTTCAGGGTAGGTTGCGTATCCGAAAGGGAGAGTTGAGTTCGTTTTTGGGCATAATCGGTTAAACGGTTTCCGTGTTATACCCACCTGGAATATTATTTCCTTGATAACTCAAAAAATAAATATTCGATCGAATTGAAGCTTGGTAACTAGTAGTAGAAAATCACCATAAAGACGTGTTTAAATTTTGTAAGAACCGTACCCCTCCCTAAAAAATTTGAAAAAAATGACGAAAAAAAATTTTAAGAACCGCACCCCTAGCAAATTTTAAAAAAAAATCATGAAAAAAAAATTGGTTCAAGCACTGACGTGAAGTCAGAAGCTTTTGCGCGTATGTTCTATTGTCCATTCTTCTGTATTGGACACCCTAAATCGAATTTACCATGGTGAATTATGTTGTCTATTCTCCTGTATTGGACAGGGTAATTCGAATTTACCATGGTAAAAATTCGAATTAAGAGTGTCCAATACAGGAGAATGGACAACATAATTTTCCATGGTAAATTCGATTTAGGGTGTCCAATACAGATGAATGGACAATAGAACATACGCGCAAAAGCTTCTGACTTGACGTCAGTGCTTGTTAATCTTAGGATTAAAAGTGTTGCTAAGCAACGAGCAAATATTCGTACGGTAAGAGAATTGATGGCCTTTGCACCTGAAAATAGTACAAAAATGTAAACATTTTTTGATGGTTGGAGAAAATAGTAATTTACGTAACAAGTCCGGAAAATAGGGTTTTTTAGGACGAATAGACAAAATTCTAGGACGAGCGTAAGCGAGTCCTAGAAGTCTATGAGTCCAAAAAAACCTTTTTCGGGCGTGTTGCGTACAATATTTTTTCGGCAACCGTGTAGAATAACAAATCAATGAGACGACACATTTCATTTTTATATATTTTGATTCTTAGTCAAATTAAACAGAACAGAAAATATCACATGTTGACAACTAATTTTATATGAACTGTCAGCCGTTTTCTCAGTGCTATGGTAACTTCATTTATCAAAAATATACCTACCAAGATTTTCATATTTACAATGACCAAAACGACGTGATTGTTCCGGCCTAGTCCGGGAAGTACGTACTTCCCGGACTAGGCCGGGAAATGCTTCTTTCTCAAAGAAAAAGCGTCCGGGAAGTGGGTACTTCCCGGACGGTTGCCGAAAAAATACTTTTCTGCACGGTGAAAAAACGTAATCATTTACGCATCCATAGTGATGAAGAAAAGTCAAGTTTTTTTGATAGTTGAACAAAAAATAAGTTTTTTGATAAATTCGATAGTTTTGGAGGTTTTCAGATTACTCGTTTATAGAATGGGACATCCTGTATGTTATGGGAAAGACGCTCATTGTTTTCGGCTTCAATTAGACTCATCTAATCACTCGATGTCATAACAAAACTAATCTCCCGGTATGACTGATCTCATTACCCATCTTCCGTTGAAGTTTTCGAGACGAAATGATTCGACGAATAATCTCCAATTGATTGGCCCGTCACCCCGGCATTAAGCGTCTCAGCAACGTCGCGGCCGTCTGCGAACGTAAAATTCTTAAATGAGTCGCAAGCGGGCCAAGCGGTTGAACTCGGGGTTTTCGTCTAGCAGTTTGCAGTTTAAGGATCCGTTTATAAATCCCTGGGTGAAAAGCAGCACTGATTACTGCTCGAAGCCCTGGGGCGTGGGTTCGTCCGAGCCCGGAGGGCCCTCCAGTGACGTATTGCTGGAAACGTACGGCGCAATGTAATTTCGTCGGAGGTTTCTCTTTTGAAAAGTTCGTTATGGCTGGGAATTGACTCGAATTGTGTGGAGAGGTAGCGGCTTGAAGTGATTCCGTAGGAAATAAATGTGGCCGCGTCGCGAGAAAGGGTGGAAATGCAAATAAGTATGTTTCGCGGAGTGCAAGCTCGTATGTCGCTGTATGGAATGGGGATGCAAAAAAAACCTGCAAATTCCACAGGAAATGCAACATTCTCGAATATACTCATAGATATCGCCACCATTCGCTGTTGGGTCAAAAATTAACAGTGCTGTGCCTAAGGTGGCGTAAGGACACAGTAACAAAGCCTACACAGAACACAACTGGTTCTCCTAACTCGGTCAAGCTCTTAGAGCTTATGAGGGGTCTCCTTGTGGAAGACCCAGGAGGATCAGTATAATAATAATAATAATAAATAATAATATAGCAGTCCAGGTAGTAGCAGGATTGATTATGGTTAAGATATACAGGGTGATTCACGAAGACCGTTCGTTAGAATATCTCAAAGAAAGACACTTGAAATTTTATTGTTAAGCTTTGTTAGGATGATGAATTCTTGGAAAAAGTTACAGATTCGTTCAACTTCCGGATTCACCGCAAATAATACCAACTTTCATTTTTGGCGCTCTAGTTCCTCGGAACAGAGTGCTTATCAGTTTGCCCAAATGTCTGTTATTTTCGAATTTTTGGCTGAAAATGGTCTCAAACGATCTGGTTCGACTGACTGATCAAGAATCCGAGGTCGAAATCGATTCTGTCCGGCCGGCCAGCCAGCCGTAGGCACGATAACTCTCGAACGAAAGGAGTTAGAGGATTCAAATTTTCAAGGTGGGTTTGGAGCGTAAATATCTCGGACAAGTTCGTTAATGGGCGAAATCCATAAAGCGGTTTCGGAGTTATGGCCGATTTTATTAAAAACATTTTTTATGAATATTTCCGAAACCGATCACTCCATCTATCTGAAATTTAGCATCAAATTGTAGAATCATGACCTTCATGCGCATGTGAAGTATTTGTATTGACCAGGTTACCGCAAAGTGTCAAAAAAAAAATTTGAAAATTTAAAAAAAATTTTTCTACAATAACTCTCGAACGGAATGAGCTAGGCAGTTGAAATTTTCAGAGTAGGTTAGGGAGATGAATATCTCGGTTAAGATCGTTATTCGGCAAAAAAGGCCAGATGGTTTCGGAGTATCGAAAAAAAATATTTTTTTTTAAGTAGGTAACAAATTTCAAATTCAAATATTATTTAAGATGCAGTTTCACCATAAAATCCATTGTTATCATTTTCAACTCCAACAAGCTAATACTTTCGGAGATATGATTTATCGAAATTTCAATAATGAATCGTACTTCCATGTTTTCACAGAATGTTATAATTATTCTATCTGTGATTTATTATATGATCTGTGTTCATATTCGTATTTGTCATCCTGTTCTATAAGAGAGAGTCAAATTCATTTCAGCTATTTCAATTTGATTTCTTCCATGGTGCAGTTCTCATTCTCAGATTGCTCATTTGTTCTTGATGAATAAACTATTATTTGAATTGAAATTCTTTTATGATACAGTTCTATCATAAGAATACATTGATATAATTCCCAACTCTGAGAAACCAATACTTTCGAAGCTCCAGGGCTTGAACCAATTTTTAAATGTAATACCCAGTTTTTCAATTGATAATCAGAGTATCCATTGAAAGCTGCATTGTTTTAATGTGTCACTTGCATTATATTATCAGAAAATT
Source organism: Halyzia sedecimguttata (assembly GCA_937662695.2). Lineage (NCBI taxonomy): Eukaryota > Metazoa > Arthropoda > Insecta > Coleoptera > Coccinellidae > Halyzia > Halyzia sedecimguttata. The sequence continues at coordinate 96,161,859 of OW569413.2, read as the reverse complement.
CGTGTGAAATCTGAAATAACCCTCTAAATTTTCTCAAATTGGGCTTCATTCCAATGTTAATAACTTGAAGATTTTTGCTTTAAATTTCCTAATTTTCCAGCTCCTATCAGAAGATCAATTGAACATACAGGGTGTTTCTATTTTAATGTCAAAGACAGTCACGACAAAGACTTCGAAACTAAGTTTTTTCAAATGAGAACACAGTTTTTCTATTGGTCAGCTGGAATCTACGTGTATAAGCGTAATACATACTACTGCTCTAAAATGTTTGTTTTCGAAGATATTGGGCAAAATGTCATGGTCTGGATCTCGTTTACACTATTTATGCTTAATCCATTCTTCAGAAGTCATGGTGAAGAATAAACAAGAATTTAATAAGTAAAATTAAGTTTTTGGCGCTCTTTCTCCTCGAAACATTATGCTTATCAATTCTTCCAAATGTCTGTAATTTTCGAATTTTTAGCTGAATATGGTCTTAAACGATTTGGTTCGACTCACTGATCAAGAATTCGTGGTCGAAATCGACTCTGTCCGGCCATCTGGCCGTCCTTTAATACGATAACTCTCGAACGAATGCAGTTAGAGGATTGAAATAAACAGGGCAGGTTTGCAGCATAAATATCTCTGATCAGGTCGGTAACGGGCGGTTTTGGAGTTATGGCCGTTTTTAGTAAAAATATTTTTTATGAATATTTCCGAAACTGATCACTCGATATATCTGAAATTTAGCATCAAATTTCCACAATCATGACCTCTATATGTATGCGAAGTTTTGTGTTGATTGGATTGCCCTGAAGTGGCAAATAACTACGGCCGGCCGTAGCGACGATGAGCTACACAGTTGAAATTTTCAGAGTTGGTTTGATAGACAAATATCTCATATAAATTCGTTACTGGTCTTAATCGACCCAATGGTTTAGGAGGAACGAAAACAAAATTTTTTTTTTTAATAACAAATTTCAAATTCAATTCTATAATAAGAATCTATTGATATCATTTTCAACTCTAACAAGCTAATACTTACGGATATATGATTTTTCAAAATTTCAATAATACATCGTACTTCTATGTTTGCACAGAATGCGAGTTCTTTCTATCTGTGTTCTATCTGTGCACTTTAAAAATATTTTGGGTGGGAAAACAAGGTTCCGCACCTTGAATTTGTGAATATATACAAATACAAGACAAAAATAATATTGACTTGTTGTATATTGAATAATTTATGTGCAAATATTGGGGATTTCAGAAGATTTAGAATTGGATCATTTTAATGATGTAGTTAATGAAGGCAATAGGAAAGAACAACATAATGGAATCATCAAAAGAAATTACTGTTCGTTGACCGCCGAGGTCAATATTACCTTTTAATTCCTTAAGTAGTGAGATATGTTCCTATATACAGTATTTTCATGTTGCTAGCCTGGTAACTTAGTAAATTTAATTGAGAGTGTCCAATACAGGAGAATGGAGAATAGAACAAAGGCGCAAAAGCTGCTTCATTCACGTCAGTGCTTGAACCAATTTTTGAGAATTCTAAGCGAATAAATAGAAAAATTTCTGGATGATTTGCCAATACATTCTATTAATGATCTCTAGTTCCAAATGGATGGATTGAATTATTTCTGCTGTCTGGTCTAGGCATAGATAAGACAGCAGTTTTTTACACGGTTGCAATTTAAAGAAATTGAAATAAAGCCAATTCCGCTGTGGATTGATTTTAACCATCAACAAATATTCCACGTGGCCGGGCCAGACCACCTCATCGCTCAGTGTTCCCCAAAGAGGAAAGTATAAGTACCATTCATCGCTCAAGGTTTCTTCATCGCAGAGGTTCGGAGTTCGTAAGGATTCTCCATAGGTGGAGCTGTTGAGGTTCTTTCCCTTCCAGTTCTCGACCGATGGATATAAGTTTCCTCACTCAGTGTTTGGTTCATCATACTGATGAATGGTAATAACCATGGAACCCTGGGTTTGTGTCTGCCCTTGAATGATACTTTCGTCTGTGGGGAACACTGAGCGATGCGGTGGTCTAGCCCGGTCACGCGGATATTTGTTGATGGTTAAAATCAATAAATATTTCACCGTGTGTCTTGTTTTAGTTATTTACAATTGGCCACAGTTCACCTCATCTGTTCATCTGAGCGTGAACCAAACTATGAGATATTTGAGAACTTCCACATGAGATATCGAAGAGACCTCGCTGAGCTCATCCCAGGCGGCGGACATGTGGACGAGAAATAGAGCTCTCTTCATTTTTTGACATTTGACAAGTAGAAACTAGCCATTAATAAAAATGGAACGACACACGCTTCAAGAACGCATTGAAATGATTTAAATTCACTATAAAAATGGTGAAAATTTGGCAGAGACGGTTCGTAAAACTCGAAGATTTTTGGGTCGTCGTGAAGCACCTTGTCGGACCGCAATAATGAAATTGGTGGAAAAATTCGAGCTGTTGGGACAAGTTAGTTATGTGAAGAACAAAACCCTTGCACGTCGCTCAAGAACAGCCGATGTGTAGCTGCTGTAGCCGAAAGTCTCGAAGAAAACCCAGGTTTGTCCATTCCTCGTCGTTCTTTGGAATTAGGCAATCCACAAACGTGATGACACCGTATTTTGCATAAAGATTTGGGTCTTAAGGCTTATAAAGTTCAGTTAACACAAGAACTCAAGCCGGCCGATCATCAACAACGTCGTGTCTTTGCTCGTTGGGTCGTTGAAATGCATGAAAATGATCCGGAATTCCATCGAAAAATCATCTTGAGTGATGAGGCCCATTTCCACCTCGGTGGGTTCGCCAACAAGCAAAATTGTCGCATCTGGGGCTCGGAAAACCCAAGAGTTATTGTTGAAAAGCCTCCCTATCCTCAACGTGTGACTGTTTGGTGCGGTTTATGGTCCGGCGGAGTTATTGGACCTTACTTTTTCGAAAATGAGGCTGGAGCAACAGTTACGGTGAATGGATTGCGCTATCGAGAGATGATTAATGATTTTTTATGGCCGGAATTGGATGGTATTGATCTGGGCAACGTTTACTTTCTACAAGACGGTGCTACGTGCCACACAAGCAACGAAACCATTGATCTTTTGCGGGAAAAGTTTCCGGACCGTGTTATCTCTCGAAGAGGTGATCACAATTGGCCACCGAGAGCTTGTGATTTAACACCTTGCGACATCTTCCTTTGGGGCCACGTGAAAGACAAGGTCTACGCCAATAACCCAGCGTCAATTCAAGACCTCAAAGATGGAATTCGTGAGGCTATCGAGGACATAGCCACACTGCAATTTGGTTATGGAAAATTTCATTAAAAGGATATGGTCCTGTAAGCGTGGTCGTGGTGGTCATTCGCCTGATGTTATTTTCCACTATTAACACCATATAAATTCTTCACCCCTAATCGATTATATCTGTAGGAATCTTGGGAATAGGTGACAAATAAAATCCAGCATTATATTCTTGAATTTCTATCTACATCAATGTGACGTTTCGGCCAAGGATTCTGGCCATCTTCAAGCGCAAAGGAGATATATACAGAGTATACACGTTCGTCTTGAAATATTAAAATAAATAATCCAGGAATAATAACCGTGTTCAAGGGAGATTCTCATTTCTCCAGCTTTCGACAAATATCAACGGACTCAAATACCCAGGACATCACTATTAACGGCATAGCTTCTTCTTTATAATTAAATAAACATCCGATCATTTATATTGAATAATGGCATTTTTCTTTGAATATCAAAATAACACCTCTTATTGGAAAACCCTTTACATGCAATTTGCGCTATTTTATGGGCGCACAATTCATTCACAGCTACACATGATCTCAGTCTGCTACTGCGTTTGGCCTCGTGCCAAATGCTACACCGATTTATCCCCTGACATTCGTAAACATTTCGTGGAAATAAAGCGCTCAGCCATGCAGTAAAATATCCTTGAGGATATGCAAAACATGCTGGAAATTAATAAATATACGTCCACAATCTTTGATTATCTCAACAGAGGCATGTTCTTAATAATCTTCTACAAAAGTCATTTACACTTTGCTGATTGCTTTGCTTAATGTAGCTCGGTTTCCGCATTCAAGCTCATTTGAGAGGCAATGCATCTCCCCGGACAGGACGTATCTCTACTTCTCTGTTCTTCTGTACCATCAAATACAGTATTTGTAATTGCTTTATGCTTTATCGTTATCTGAGCTTCGGATTCCGTGGGGCTTTATTAAGAGAGACAAGTTAATTAAATTGGCTGATATAGTTGTATAGCTTCAATTGATTCTAGATTATAATTTCCTATCTAGAAATCGAGATCACATAGAAACTAAGTCAAATGTCGTATGACTACTATATTCACGTACAATCCCTAACGAAATTCGCCACCAGAATTAATATTATACAGTAAATTCACCTTAAAAAAAATTGGTTCAAGCACTGACGTGAAGCCTGGAGCGTTTGCGCGTATGTTCTATTGTCCATTCTCCTGTATTGGACACTCTTAATGGACAATAGAACATGGACAATAGGACATACGCGCAAAAGCTCCTGACTTCACGTCAGTGCTTGAACCAATTTATTTTTTCATAATATTTTAGAAATTTTCTAGGGGTACGGTCCTCACAAAATTTTACACACGTCTACATGTCGATATTCTACAACTAGTTACCAAGCTTCAATTCCATCGAGTCTATTTTTGTTGAGTTAATGAGGAAATAATATTCCAGGTGGTTATAACTGCGCAACCGTTAGATGGATTATGTTCAAAAACGAACTTAACCCTCCTATTCGGATGCACAACCTACCCTGAACATTGCAAGTCCCTATCTCCTTTCGTTCGAAAGTTACCGAGGCAACGGCCACCCATCCAGCTACTGAACTAACACAAGGCTGCTCGGATCACCAAAAATATAAATCCGATCGTGTTCAAACTTGGAACTTGATAGAAGATTTAGGTTCTGTAGGCTCTCGCAAAATTTCAGTGATGTCGGACGAATAATTTCTGAATTTTTATCAATTTTCTAGTTATACGATCCTCACGAAATAATGCCAAAATGTTCGCATTTGCATTCTACAACTAATAACCATGTTTGAATTGGATCGGTTTTGAATTTTTCGAGTAATTGAGGAAATATCAACAACATTTCAGATGGGTATAACTACAAAACCGTTTTGCCGATTATGCCTATAAATAAAACCAAATGTTGCTTGCATTCAGATGCGTAACCTTACTTGAAAATTTCAAGTCAGTTTCTCTTTCTTCTCAGGTTATCCTGACATAAATAATATTTTTCAATAATTTTTTTAGAATTTTCTAGCGATGCGCTTCTCACAAAATTTCACAAACGTCAAAAATCTGATTATCAATCAGATAACATGATCAGACATCTTTGCACATCTAAAAGATGGGGGTTTCGAAGGAAAATACGATAATATTGAGGACGTTCAATCATCCATAACAATGTGCTGCCAAAATATTGGCCCACAAATGTTAAAAATTATATTTGACAACAAACGAAAAACATTTTTTTCAGAATTACGGAGCACATTTTGAACATTTGATATCAATTCATTGTTAGAATTCTCACAAAAGGCCAAACTCCCAAACTGGGAGTAGTTATCATACAGTTATTCAATGTATTCTGTCCATTTGTATTGATTTATTACCTGAATTCGAACATTAAAATTGGTTCAACACTATGCAATCAGTTATTAATGCTTTCATCTCAAAAATTCTAAATGAGATTTCAGAAATTGTTCCATTCAAACCCGAGGGAACAGATTATTCATAAATGATCAATAGCTTAGAAGAATAGAATCCCAACTAATGAATAATTCACTCTCGATTTCATCAGCTTGATATTACCTGAAAGAAAACTCCATAAAACGTGGTAAAAAATATAAAACCAGAGAAGGAATTAGGCTCAGCAATTATGCTATGCAAATTCACGTTTAATAAAAACATAAATCCAAAAATTCATTTATTTGAATATTTCACTTTCTAAGAACTTGATGCGAACTATATCAACTATTACATCAATTTTTTTTTTATAATAAAAATTTTTGGTCCGAACTAGGATGGGAGGATAAGTAATCTCCCAGTGACAATCATTTTGGAACTCATTTTTTACCATTGCCATTGTAAACAGAGGAGGAATGCGTATATTATGAATTATGTGGCTGGAATTGCAAATGTGAACAGCATTCATATGAAGCGACAAAATAAGAGGGTTTCAGAACTAACTAAGATGTTACAATCATTCATGAAGACCCTGTATCTTCGGTTTAATTAAAAATATAGGTTTGACGAGCTAGCAGCAGATACTTCTCCTCTGAGTTCGAAAAAGTATATCCGAATATCCTCAACACGTTCAGTCACAGCCTCGAAGAGAGAAACAACTAAATAATTCTGATTTATTTCCGAATACCCCAATTACCGCATATCCATAAGGTTTATTTCACTAGTTGATAATGACACATTTACAATGAGAACTTATAGCGAATTTGACTCCCTAATAGATATGATTATTATTAAATAGTGTCCTTCTGGGTTTTCTCTCCCAAACTCTGAAAAATATCTGTTAAATACAAATTTATTATTTTGTGAATTTCTTCTGCGTAAGAAACGCAAGATATTTGTCAGAAGCAATCAATCGAACAATGTTGCCTAACAAACAATAACAACACAACTTCTAAATTTCGTAACGTTTTCGAGTCTAAATCCGACTCCTTCGTCAGACACTAAACGAAAAACTTCAGAATTATTCTTGGCGCTCTTGTTCCTCGGAACAGAGTGCTTATCAATTTGCCCAAATGTCTTTAATTTTCGAATTTTTGGCTGAAAATGGTCTTAAACGATTTGGTTCGACTCACCGATCAAGAATCCGTGGTCGAAATCAATTCTGTCCGGCCAGTCCGACCGGCCGGCCGGCCGTAGACACGATAACTCTCGAACGCAAGGAGTAACAGGATTGAAATTTGCAGGGTAGATTTGGAGCGTAAATATCTCAGGAGAGTTCGCTAACGGGCGAAATCCACCAAGTGGTTTCGGAGTTATGGCCGTTTTTGGTAAAAATATTTTTTATGAATATTTCCGAAACCGCTGACTCGATCAATCTGAAATTTAGCATCAAATTGTAGAATAACGACCTTTATACGCATGCGAAGTTTTGTATTGATCATCAGATTGCCCTAAATTTTCAAATTTTGTTTCTACAATAACTCTAGAACATAATGAGCTAGGCAGATGTAATTTTCAGAGTAGGTTTGGGAGATAAATATCCCGGTTAAGTTCGTTATTAGGCAAAATCGGCCTGATGGCTTCGGAGTAACCAAAACATTTTTTTTTTAAGATGCAGTTTCACCATAAAAATACGTTGATATCATTTTCAACTCTAATAAGCTAATGCTTTCGGAGATATGATTTTTCGTAATTTCAATAATGAATCGTACTTCTATGTTTTCACAGAATGCTGTACTTAATTATTCTATCTATGAATTATTATATGATCTGTGTTCTTGCATGTCATCTTATTTTCCTATGAAAGATAAATGTCAAAATTATTTCTGGTTCATTATTCTTGATATAAAATGCACCTCCTGTTCTAGAAAACAAAGTATGATTGAATTGAATGCAAAATGACCAATGAAATAACCTCAGTTATCGTAGAATTATGAGGATGATATGATATTATACTTTTGGGTTGATAATATAATGCCCGTGGATAATCCATATGATGATGGAAATATATTCTTTCGTAAGATATCTAATCAAATTGGGTTCACAATATCTCCAGTAAAAACAAAACTGCAATAATGTATAAGTTTTGATTGATATAATATAATTTTCAGAATAGATTTGAGGAATGAATATCTCGGATAAGTTCGTTATTGGGGAGAATCGTCCTGTTAGAATTTAATTTCTTTCATGATGCAGCTCTATCGTGAGTCTCCATTTATATCATTCCCAGAGATCAATAATTTCGATCTGATTTGTCAAAAATTGAACAAGAGCGCCAAAGCTCCTGTCCACAGGACTTGAATCAATTTTTGTTCCTATAGCTATACTGGAATTCGAGAATGGTCACTTTGACCGTATTTGAAAATCATATAGTACATAGTTTTACTTGGCATAGAAATAGAAATAGAAATACAAGGAATATTATATACACAGTATTTTTATTTTTGTTTTTCATTAATGGGTTTTGTCTTTGTTAATAAAGATCTAAGATCATGTTGTGTATTGAAGACGGTTCTTATATTGAACGATTCTTCTGATTTTTTCAGAAAGGCCACGAACATAAGGGATCACATTCAACAGATTGCGTTGTTCTTCTTGTTGATTATTCTGTTGTACTCGAATGATTGATAGTGTTTTAGAAGCTCTTCTATCTAGCTTCATGATTAATGTATCTATGAATTGACTCGTATATCCATTATCTTCAAGAAATTTTTTGATGAAATCGATTTCATTATTTCGTATTTCAAGAGTAGAACAAATCAGATTAGCTCTATCGTAAAGTGTTATAATAACACTCCTTTTCACGCTAAGTTAATGGTTCGAATAGAAATTCAAATATCTATTAGTATGTGTCTGCTTCCTGAAGACACTTGTTTCGAAATGGTTCGGATACTTAATTATCGAAAAATCTAAAAACGAAAGCTGCTCATTTTTCTCTATTTCCAAAGTGAATTTTATTGTTGGTTCCTTTGAATTTATGAAATCGAAAAACAAATTCAACTCTTCTCTACCATGTTGCCAAATTACAAATATATCATAAACATATCGCCACCAAGGTTTTGGTTTTAACAGATATGCATCCACAAATTTTTCCTCGAAATTTTTAATATATTACTCATGACAGGTGACAAAGAGAACCCATTGCCATTCCAAAATTTTGTCGGTAAAAAACATCTCCTATAGTTGGAAATAGGTGGTATTCAAACATACCTCAAGCATTTCCATAATATCATTAGCATTAAATTTCGAATTTTTAATCACCGAGTCGTTTTATTGGTTGTTAGGCAACATTGTTCGATTTATTGATTTTGACAAATATCTTACGCAGAAGCAATTCACATAATAATAAATTTTTATTTAACATATATTTTTCAGAGTTTGGGAGAGAAAACCCAGAAAGAAACCATTTAATAAATGAATGTACTTCCCTCAGTATCCTTTAATGATTATTTAGATATGATTATAAATTTTCCATTGCTACAATCCACAATGAGAAATAACACGGGTCAACACAAAAAATTACCTAAACCTTAAAGTATTAAATTTCGATTTTTTAATTCGTAATTGGACGAAAAAAAATATATAGCATGAAAAAGTTTGCTTTTTTATTTAGGAGACCGATTGAACGATGATTTTCAAAATTTGTGGTTCTAATTGTCAATTAAAGATAAAACCATTTAAGTAAACATTTTCATTGGGTTTTAATATCGAAATAAGTTACAAACAAGTAGAAAATAATTTAAAAGTGCATGCTTTTGCATTTTATGTTCGTAAGTAAGTACTTTCTCTCAATTAACCCCAAATATAGTCTCCCATCATGTTTTCATTGTATTGTCCTTGATAACGTTGTTCGAAGCTCAAAATGTCCTGATGAAAACGTTCTCTTTGCTCTTCTGAATACGCTCCCATGTTGTTTTTGAATTTATCTTAATGAGCATGCAGCATATGTACTTTTAATGACATCCTGCAGCCCATGGCCTTGAAAATCCAGAAACGACTGCTTTGAAATTGTCCCAGCTTGCTTTTTGAGTATGATTCAGCAACGTTGGAAATTTTCTGTCTGATTTGCGGACCACCAAAAATCCCCGCTTTAACCTTCGCTTCTGCAAAATGCATCAGCATCATATTTACACTCTCGTCACGACATTTTCAGATATTCTGAACTTCTACAAGACACCTGATCGTTGTTTATCACTCAAGTGCCATCTAAAAGCACTGCCTGAACGTTAAAACCCAATTCCGATCGCGCGGTATTTTTGAATGCATTTAAAATAATCAAAATTAATACAATATTTTGAAATGAGTATTTTTACTTTAACTATTACAAAAGCAAACTTGATACCAAAAAAAGTCTTTTCCTTTTCGTTTTTGTTTATAATAAACCAGAAAATCATAAAATAAACTTTAGGACGAAGAACAAACATTTTTTTGTAGAGCCGTGTAATTAATTATTACTCACCATAATATAATGTTCCTACTCGACCTCTCATGGAGAGTTCTATCCAAAACTGGATAATCATCTAACCGAGAGCTAGATGAAATTTCTCACCTGATAATCTCCGGAGTGTACCTAATGTTCGATTAAATATGCGAGAATACTTGAGGAAACTTTAGCAATTTGGTCCAATGAAATACGTGAATTCCTAGAATTTGTAATTGAAAACTACCTTGCTAAATTTGAAAGTTCAGCTTCCCTTTACTGTGCGATTAACGAAGATGTGCGAGTGCAGATATTTCTGCTGCACTCCGCTCTTAATCATTGAAATTTCATCTCACAAAAGTTGTATCCTCGAATTTTGTATGATCTGTTGTTGTGGATAGAACTTTCATAAAGAAAATAGGGAAATTTAGTATGAAATTCGCAGTATCTCATATAGATGATGATCCCTCAAACTTTTTGCTCGGAAACTCTTAAGGGGGGCGATACTTAAGCTCATTTTGAGCAAAACACTTGATATGAACGTATGTCAAATATTTCAAATCATTCATAATAATGAATAAGAAACGCATGGACAGAGTATAAATGACAGAAATCAGCTGCAGGAATATGCAGTCTAAGCTTGCTTCGATTTGGTAAAATTTGAGATACAGGCTCCCGAAGTTTTCAAAAACAGCAAGCTATCATTTTGTTCGCATTTTTTGCCCAGAATGGTCTCAAACTATTAGATCCGACTCACTGATGAAAAATTCGTGGTCAAATCTGATTCTAACCGGCCGGCTGTTGCCACGATAACTAGAGAACGGAAAAAGATAGCGACTTGAAATTTTCAGGGTGGGTGTCGCATCCTAATGCGACGGATAATTTCGTTAATGGGTATAAGCGGCCTAACGGTCTCCGAGTACAAATTTTATTTTCAATCAATATAGATCCGATTAAATTGAAACTTAGGGCTTCACGCGAGAGCGAGATTTTTCTCGTGTCGTCTCGTTCTCGTCTCGTAAATGCGAGACGAGACGAGACCAGACCATCTCAAAAATATTATAGGCGATACCGAGACCACATACAGCGCAACACGGGAGTCTCGTTTTAGGTCTCGTTAAATTTTTTGTTTTTTTGAAGTTTTATATACGACTCGACTTTTTTCAACACCCATAGAAAACAATTGAATATGAAGAGTTTCCACTATAATTACCAATATATTTTGTCTATATCATGCATCTACAAATGCACGATTTTTTAGAAGATTATTAATTCGTTATGACCTTGCGATAATTGAGATTATTTTTCAAGAACAAATAGAACTCACTACTATAAAACGGATGCCATTATGAATTCAATCATTTACGGACAACATTTATTGCCCCTAAATCCCAATGCTTTGAAAATTTCGTCTCTATCTGAACATCTGGAGAAATTTATTCTCTTGTGCTCCTTGTAGTAAAGTTGTGAACAATTATTGTATACATCTGTGGAACTATATATAATAAAACTGATAAAGAAATTAAGCTATTCAATGCAATTCAATGTTTCGAAAAGTGTTATGAGGAATACGCCAAGAACACCCTCAATGATCTACCCACTGGAAAGGTATTCTTTGAAAACTATACCAAATTGTTCAATTCTGATAAAAATATAGTGACATCGATAGCCTATTTAAAACATCAACAAAACTTTCGAAATATTGGAAAGCTGAGTTTGAAGAATATTTGCTGTTTGAAAGAGCAAATAGAAATCAAAATATTTTACAGTGGTGGAGAGGGATGGAAAAGTTCTTCCTACACTTTCCAAGATGGCCGATGATTTATTAATGGAAACATCCATACTCCATGATTGTGTTTTATTAATATATTTTGAATTATTAAGATAATTTATTCGTCAGCCTATACCTTCTCAAGTATCAGGAATAAATGGACAATCTGCTATAATTGTCTCCAGCCTTGCTCTAGAGTTATCGTGCCTACGGCGGTCCGGCCGTCCGGCCGGTCCGGCCGGACAGAATGAATTTCGACCACGGATTCTTGATCAGTGATAAAAAATGGGTTCAAGCACTGACGTGAAGTCAGGAGCTTTTCCGCGCATGTTCTATTGTCTACTGACCCCTATTGGAGTCTCTTTACAGAATGTAGCTTCGATATTTACCTCAGCTTTTATAATATATGAATATCTTTGATACAATTTTAATGACATACTTCAGTAACCACAGGATCTAAGATCACATAATTTTTTCATATATATTCTATTGACATTGAAATACGAAAAAACTTACTCCTCAAGTAACGCCAGGATACGATATTCACGAAATTCTGCGAAAACTAGTGGGTCGGCATTCTACAAGTAATAATCACGGAGTTTTAATTGGGTCAGATTTGTATATTTTGAGTTATAGAGGAAAAACAACAAAATTTCAAATGATCATAACTCCAAAACCATTTGGCCGATTGTGCCAATTAACGAACTTAAATGTTGCATTTGGATGCGTTACCTTCCCTGGCAATTCCAAGTCGCAATCTTTTTCCGTTATCCTGAGATACATAATATCTTTTCGTAAATGGAGTCTATTTTTTGAGTTATCGAGAAAATAATATTCCAGATGGGTATAACTCCGAAGCCCTGTGGCCGATTATGCCCAACAACGAACTTAACTCTCACACCCGGTTTCTAATAGGCAGATCAAAGTACTGATCAACTAACAGAACTGTTAATGTCAAATCAGACTGGGTTTTTGCGCTTTCCGCAACTCAAATGATGGTTAACAAGAGATCGATTCTGATTAGTTAACATTTGTGTTGATCAGCCTCTTAGAAACCGGGAGTTATCACTCCTTCGTCGCTCGTTTTCGAATTTCGCATTCGTGTTTGAATAGGAGCCTATTCTGCAACTCGTTTTAGAATATACTATTTTTCTATGATCTGATCAACTCTACAATCATTAATGAAATGTCAGGCTCACAGAACATTCACAACATAGTGCAAACTATTGAATCCGCTTCATAATAACACTCCAACTCATTTCGCAAGCTGTATATTCAATAAGAGCATATATTACTGTCTGAAGTAAGCCATTTCGAAATCGAAATAAAAATAACCCTTTGTCTCAGGTCCGCATATTGAAACTTGAAATTGGTTATTCGTGTGCTTTCGGCACTAAACTTTATGTTATTAAATTGGTTTCCGCAAGAACTTTCTACACCTGTAAGGTGAATATCTCAGCAGGCGTTTGCACGAAACATTCCTCGCCTTTATGTGCAAAATATAGCAATCAGTGACGTAGCGTTTTCTGTCTCCAATATATAGTGCTTGATGTCGGTTTGAAAAAAGGTTCCTCTACGCCTCGAATGCAATTCGCATTTCGTTGGCTTTCTACATTTCATTTAATATTATCTAGATTCTTCTTAGAAGAAGAGAGTATCGAAATACAGAACACAGGTTTTGATTGATCAATCAAGGGTTTGTGAACTTTAACTTTCTACTATTTGATATGACATAATAGTGCTGACTATCAATTAACTTAACATGAAATACAACAATCAAACTTGTATGGAATCAACCAGTGTTAGTATGAGATATTCCTTATTTTTGGTGAACTCGTTCCTCAGAACAGAGTGCTTATCAATTTGCCCAAATGACTGTAATTTTCTAATTTTTCGATGAAAATGGTCTTAAACGTATTGGTTCGACTCACCGATCAAGAATCATGGTCGAAATTATTTTTTTTCCGGCGTAAGCACGATAACTCTCGAACGGAATGAGCTACACAGTTGAGATTTCCAGAGTAGGTTTGGGAGATAAATATCTCAGTTGAGTTCGTTATTAGGCAGAATAAGCCCAAAGGTTTCGGAGTAACGAAAACAAAATTTTTTTTTACATTACAAATTTCAAATTCAATTATTTTTAAGATGTAGTTCCATCATAAAAATCCATTGATGTCATTTTCATCTCTAACAAGCTAATACTTTCAGAAAATGTGAATCTTACCAGTATGTGTTATATCTGTGTTCATTCATGTCTACCTATATTCTACCTATAAGAGACGTCATATTTATTTCATTTCTAGTTTGTTTATATATAATTCGTAATATTTTGTGTTGGAAATCAAGGTTCCGCTTCTTGATTTTGTGAATATATACAAGACTGTTTTGATACCAAAAATAATATTGACTTGTTGCATATTGAATAATTTATGTACAAATATTGAGAATGATGTTTGAGAAGATTTAGAATTGGATCATTTTAATGGTGTAGTTTATGAAGGCAATAGGAACGAACAACATAATAGAATCATCAAAAGAAATTACTGTTCGTTGACCACCGAGATTAATATTACCTTTTACTTCCTTAAGTAGTGAGACATGTTCCTATATACATGAAACTCATAATGTTGCTAACAAAAAATGCTGAAATATTGATCTACGTTTGTGTATCAAATAATCTTTCTTGAGTTAAGGTTCATAATACAGAATGAATGTGTTAGAGCTATGAACTATTACATTATGAAAAGATGATTGTATTTTATTAATATATTTTGAATTATTAAGATAATTTATTCGTCAGCCTATACCTTCTCAAGTATCAGGAATAAATGGACAATCTGCTATAATTGTCTCCAGCCTTGCCCTAGATATTTCGATGATACTTTCCTTTGTGGTTAAAATTATGCACCGAGTGTAAGTTGTAACAACCCATTCCCCGAGGTTAGATCATTGTAGATTACTCATTTGATCTTGATAAATAAACTGTTATTTGCATTTTATTTCAATTATATTGCAGTTCTATCATAAGAATCCATTGATATCATTCTCAACTCTGAGAAATCAATACTTTCGGAGATATGGTTTGTCAATGTTTGAACAAGAGCGCCAAAGCTACTGCCACAGGGATTTCCTTTTTTTGCTTACAAGCAATGAAAAAGTACATCTTTACCAACAAGAACAGGTAGATAAACAAATAGTTTGATAAGATTTGTCCTGGCAGTTTGGGTTTTAGTGTTTTGCCTCCAAGTTGAAGTGACTTTATAATTTATTTATTTTCACACAATTACTTATAAAAAATGTCGAACGTGGGGTTATCGGAAGAATTATTGCTCTGGCATGCGCCACAAAGGCTGATTGCAAGAATGGTGGGGGTTACACAAGGATTTGTTTCAAAAACCTATTCAAGAATTTTCTAATTCAGTTTTCTAAAGAATAGACCGGAATGAAAAAGAAACACTATGGGGAGAAGTTATCCCTGTATTGAAAACATTTACTAGGATGGTTTCTTGAGTCGGTAAAGATTTTGTGAAATTGCCCTTTTAACAGCCTTTGACTTAACACTGGATGCACCCAATACTGCTTTTTACGCCGTTTCCTTGGTTTGGCTATAATATTAAAGCTACCACGCAAACGGTTTCAGGTTTATTTTTGTGTATAACGGTGTGAAATGTGAATTAATGCAATGCAGTGATAAACATGGTCGGATATTTGTTATGTTCGTTCTGTGATTAAACTGCAGTATGTAAATAGTGAAATTTCCTTTGGATAATTTCTACTTTGAGATTAATACATTTCAGTTGAGACTATAGACAACAAGATGGACTAGAAATATGAGTGAAATTGAACTTCTTCCGATTTTATAAAACATTTTGATGACCTTTCTAATAATTTTTCAACAAAAATTGATACATCTGGATGGGAGATCAAGCAGCTCAAATAATCTATTTATTTTTATATATGTATTCAATTTCCAAAAGTCTGCATCTGTAGATGCTTCAGTTGAAAACAATAAGGACCTTATTCATCTTAAAGTATTCATTAAGAATGTTGAGATTACCTGCAGTGATTTGAAATGGATTCTTCCTTTCGATCTTACCCCGAGCAGATGGATTCAACTTACTAATCTGCTTTTCCGCTACAGAAATATAATTAATGGGGATTCAGATTCGGAATTTATCAATTTGTTCCATCAACATTTTTACACAGTTCAGATCAAAAAATTATTTTATGTGAATTTACTCTTTATAGCATTGAATTGATATTCTTAATTCACAGAGACTTCTAGTTGTGCTTTACATTCGTAAATCATTCTAAATTCACTTTGTTCTTTTTTTGCAAAATTAATTTTGAAAAATTTTGTAGAAAATACGAACTACAATGTTATTGTCCACTGAATGGAAAATAAACAGAAACATTCGTAGATAGCAGAAACTCACTATTATAGTAAGAACCAAAACAAGACAAACTCACAATTTTCATTAGCCTACCTCATTAGTCTTATATTAATTATGTTTGGGAATACATATTTATTTTGAGAATTTCATTCAAGTTTATAATTTGTTTACCAAAAGTTATCCCTACACCTTCTCGTGGTTCTTGCTGAACAATGAATTGACAACGACCTAGGTTTCTATTTCAACTTGATCTCAATAATATTGTGCAGAATGAAATGTAGTTATTCAATTTATTGAAAAAGTAGGGTCTCATATTGTTTATTCATCCAGTGATTCCAGGCAAGAAAACCTATTCAATGAGTTCACTAGAGTTTTAAATTGGAAATATTCGATATCCCGCGCTACCGCATTGAAGAAGTATGCCTCCAGGAGAGGATAAATTGCGGCGTTGTTAGACTGTGTTCCAGGCTATCTCTATAGTGGGCTGTGGTCCATGAAACCCTGGGTCTGTGTCTGCTCCTGAATTATACTTTCCTCTTTGGGGAACACTGAACGATGAGGTGATCAACCCGGCCATGCGGAATATTTGTTGATTGTTAAAATCAATAAGTATTCCACCGTGTGTCTTGTTAAGTGTCACACTTTCACTTGTTAACTTGTCACCACGCCTAAAATAGTTCTGACCCGCTGCATTAGTTGTTTCACATCTGAAGGGATATCTCCGCCACTTCAACTTATTTATGCAGTGCAGCGACCTTTGTTTCTAATTAGGTATTCTCTCACATCCTCAAACTATCTTCTAAAAACTTGATGATCTTCTGATCCCTGGAATAAATGCTATCTTCACCACAATATCACAGGCAACAATCTTCCAGAGATCGAGTACAAACTTTCAACATTAACCCCCCTATTCATCGTAAACTACACTATATAGTTTCGACACCCTGTCAAAGGTGTTGCGCAGCTCCCGAAGTTATATAGGGGAGAAATTTATAGTGGCAATCGTTAATTAGAACGATGGGAGTAATTCGAAGGCGTTACTGAATCATAATTATTTCATTACCTTGCGGAAGTGCATATAAAGGGAATATTTGGAAGTTTAGTTGTTCGGTTTCTGACATTATCCTGATGAGGACGGTAACGCCTTCGAAGCAATTATTAATTTTCAGGAGGATCGACTATATGTCGATACTGTAATAATCTTGAATCTTGCAATACCAACCCGGACTCTCTAAATGTGTACGATTAGAAATCCGAACTATGAAAAGAGTTTTCATTATATCTCACCGAAAATATCAACTTTCATGTCTATGATTCGATTCCGTAATACGAACGTTACACGGTCAATCTGGTATCAATCTGGCATCAATCTGATATCAATCTGGTTCAGCAGTCCATCAGTCTGCGCGTATAGAATCCTATCCCGCCTAAGATCCTATTTCCCGTTTAGTAGTATAGTCAACAAGTGCTTTTTAGGTCAAAATTTTGACGTATTCTCCGAAAATTATAATTGTGGTGTCTTTCGATTCGGAATGGCATGTAGATAGTTTTTGCAAAAATTGCAATGGCTATAAACAATTTAGTGAAAAAAAATGAAAGGGCTTTGCTTTTTCTCCAATATCTCCAAAACTATGCGATATAATTCAAATTTGAAGAAAGATTCGAGAAGAGGAGAAAATTTACTACCAAAAAGTCCGAACTCCCGGAACTAAGATCAATATTCATAATTTTCTGAGAGGGTTGAAAATACTCCCGAAAACTTGTATTCCGGCTTGCGTAAGCCTGGCCTCCTTCAGACTTATCATGAATAAATATTATTTAAACTTACTAAATATAATAATAAAAAATTGAAAAAATACAGGCACTTGCAGGGTAGATCAGTGAACAATAGTCTGTGATCCAAAAATGTTTATCGTGATTTTTCAATTAGTTTTCCATTAGTTCATTAAAAAATTTTGTAGCACAAACATTAACATTGCAAGTACCCTAATTGTTAAACTATTAATCTGAAATTTTTTTCCTTTTGTGAGGCTACTTTTTAAAGGTCTTAGAATAGATTTCTATTGGAACTACCCAAAACGGATTTTTAATAATTATTATCTCCTATTGTTTAAAAACATTTAATACATTAAAATTATTTTCCATTCTTGAATAGGAAACTCGTCGATTTCAAAAAGCGATTAACCATACCCAATTGATTATTCTCTGATGTTTTAATAAAATAAAATACTTAAAAGTTCAAACAGACAAATTATATCTCCGAAAGTATTGGTTTCTCAGAGTTGGGAATTATATCAATGTATTCTTATGATTGAACTGTATCATAAAGGAAATTCAATTCAAATAATAGTTTATTTATCAAGATTAAATGAGCAATGAGCGCCAAAAAAACAAGTTTCGTGTGACAATTGCCCAAAACAGGTTTAAAGTACCTACAAATAGTAGATATTCCATAAAACATGTATGAACGAAGAGAAGTAATAATGAAAAATTACCTTGTAATCGATCAAATATTTCCTGATCTACGTTCGCCAAATTTTTATCTCTCTCGAACTACGTAATATTTTCAAACATTTTTGGGTGAGGTCCCCGTTGCATCGCTAATATACGAGTATTTCAACCCCAATATTTTTGATGTTATAATATTCCCTTCCGTCAGTCCCATCATAAATTGAGAGAACTGAGCATTCTATGTCTAAGGATGAAAAGCAGTCTCACTACTCTCAGATCTCTTACTTCATGTTCCGTTCCGAAATGTAAGACTTTTCTGAGAAAAACTAATTTCGGAGCAAATAACTGAGATTTTTCTCACTTCGCTCACAATTCTTCGATTGATTAGATAATGTCATGTCTCAGGAAAATAAGTTGACATTATGACAATTCATACATCATTCTGTGACAACGTAGAAATACGATTTATTATTGAAATTTTGAAAAATCATATCTCCGAAAGTATTAACTTGTTAGAGTTAAAAATAATATCATTGGATTTTTAAGGTAAAACTGCTTATTGAGAAAAAATTAATTTGGAATTCGTTCTGTAAAAAAAAAAATTTTTTTTGTTACTCCGATACCATCTGTCCGATTTTGCCCAAAAACGAACCTAGCCGAGATATTTATCTCCCAAACCTACTCTGAAAATTTCAACTGTCTAGCTCATTCCGTTCGAGAGTTATCGTGCCTACGGCCGGCCGTCCGGACCGGCCGGACAGAATGAATTTCGACCACGGATTCTTGATCAGTGAGTGGAACCAAATCGTTTAAGACCATTTTCATCAAAAAATTCGAAAATTACAGACATTTGGGCAAATTGATAAGCACTCAGTTCCGAGGAACTAGAGCGCCAAAAAGCGGCATAACCAATTTTCATTTCATTCACACCGTTGAGTAGGTAATAAAATTACCTTTCATTTCATGTAGCACAATCCATATATTTCCATTTGAAAAAATTAAGTAGAGGGGGTGAGAAATATCAAATTCAAAAAAGCAAACAATTAACTGTTTTTGAAATCAAAAATCGATGGGTGAGAGGATTTTCCTTAATAATTCTTAGTAAAAGAATTATTGACGAGTTTCGTTACCTATTTGGCACGCTGTATATCATTATTGATTAAAGATATTAGTTTTCCTCTCACATTAGAAAAAATAAATCTTATTACACGATAACTAGAGAACGGAAAGAGATAGCAACTTGCAATTTTCTGGATAGGTTGCGCATCTGAATACTACGGCTGCGTTCCTTGAAAAGCATAATCGGCCAAACTGTTTCAGAGTTTTCCTCAATATCTCAAAACATGTATATTGGATCAAATTGAAACTCAGTAATTAGTTTCAGAATGCCCTAAGAATGTTACCACTGGAAGAAACAAATTCATAAAAAAAAATGTTGGTCCAACAATTTCACTTTTGTTAATTTTGAATGTTCATGGATTCCATGAAGGTGTGATTCCGAACAGTAAGCTGAGTACAACCTTCCAGAACACCGACGAGAATTATCATATTTTTCTGAAAATTCCTGCTACTTCTCACATACATCGGATTGAAATTCTACCAGAAAGAATATGAAGGATGGCCGGGATTTAAACTGACTGCGGTTATTCCCTAAATTGCTCTACGTTGGAGAGCTGGAAAAATGCATCACTTGGGATATCAGATTTGACGGAGTAAGGGGAAAATGACGGATTACGCGGCGTGAAATCTAGTGAGAGCACCATCACATCCGCTGGTTTAGCAGTTTATATATGACCCCGGTTATGTCAACGCCAAGCCGAAATATTGAATCTCTCGTCTGAATTGGAAATGGCAGAATACTATATTTCAATGCGAATATTATGTTCTTGAGGATATAAATATTAACACTTTTGATTAAATTTTAAATGCTAAATTGGATTTCGATTAGTGAAATTTTCATGAAATATTAATAATAATAATGTCAAGAAACAAGTCTACTCAGCTACGCAATAAATTTGAAAAAAAAATTGGTTCAAGCCCTGTGGACAGGAGCTATTGGGCGCATGTTCATCTTCCTTGTGGCCCGTACTGACCAGTAAAGAAAAAAAAGCAGTATCATGTTGAATACCTTAATATTATTCTGGAACACAAATTTTCCATTACAATAATCTTCATCTAGCTTCTATTTAGTATCAATTCCTGTAGAACGTGATCATAATAAGTGTTTTCCATATAATAAAATGTGTTTGAACTTGGTATGTAGGAAATCTGACATTAATTATTGAAATTAATTGATTTGACAAACAGCCGTCAAATGAGGTAAATAGATTTTTGTGACGATTTTCTGTGACCATAAAAAAAATCAAGCATTTCATTATTGCATTTCTTGAAATAGGTACCTTTTCAAGTCGATCAACATCGTCCTTCTTTCGACGTCTAAACTATGACTTGATTCTTTATGTTTATGTCTTTGAATTTGTTTTCGGTGGAATTCAAAGAGTTCATAGAATAATCGATGAAAATACTGAGAGAGACCCAGGAAATTTGACACATTTTGTCTTATATCTCCAGAAATTGAAATCGTATAGAGCCAAAATTTTGCACAATGTTGCAAAATACTACAATTGACGTTAGTACAAGTTTTTGTTGCAATCTGATGAATAGTTCACGAAAAAAAAATTTTTTTTTTCGAAAAAATTAAAAGAAATATTTTTTTAAAAATTACCAACATTTTGATCATAACAGAATTTTGCCAAAAGTTGCGCGTTTATATCCTCGAACTGACTACCAAGTTTCGATTCAACATCTTCTTTAGTTCCTGAAATATCAGGGAAATAACCTCAAAATTTTAAATGTCTATAACTCCTAAACCGTCCGGCCGATTTTGCTCGTTAACGAACTTAACCGTCGCATTTTGATCAGAAACCTACCCTGAAAGTTTGAAGTCGATAGGACCTTCGGTGCTCCTGTTATCGTGCCTACGGCCGGCCGGCCGGCCATACGGCACCCAAAAATCTGACACCGGATTCGTAATCAGGGAGTCCGAATTAGTCTATTAGCCAATTTTCAGCTCGAAATTCGAAAATTACAGACATTTGGACGAAATGATAGGACGATGTTCCCCTAGAACATACGCCCAAAAATCAAAAAGAGGAGAAAATTTCCGAAAAAACTAACTCCCGCAACTGTAGAACCAATATTTATAATTTTCCTAGAGGGTTGCAAATACGCCCGAAAACGGGTACCTACTCCGGCTTGCGCAAGCCGGTTCAATTTGGATCTTTAATAAATAAATATTATTTATACTTATTAAATATGAAAATTAAGAAGTGAAAAGATTCAGAGGCCTACACCGTGGTTCAAAATTTTTCATTGCGATTTTTCAATTAGTTATTTATTAGTTAATTAAGAATTTTTTGTAGCACGAACATAATACATATTGCAAGTGCGATACTTGTTAAACTATCAATCTGAGGTTTGTTTGCTTACGTGGAGCTGTTTTTCAAAGGCCTTAGAATAGATTCCCGTTGGAAAAATTAAAAATTTTCGCTTTGTTATTAACAATTTACTTAGGTTAAAAATTTCAAAGCTCAATTAAACATTGGGAAAAACATTTTGCTCGTAATATTACTATTGATCCGTTTTCTCATGATCACAAGCTACTTAAAAATGATTTTTAATAATTTTTTTCTCTTATTGTTTGAAAAATTCTCATAAACAAATACGTTGTTCATAAGGTGATTTAAAATTTATTTGGAAACATAATCATTGATGAAAATTATGATTAAAAAAATCGTTTCTCAAAGAAAATGTTTATTGCTTGAAAATGTATAGGTTAATTATCATTTTTTTCTACCACTTGTAATTAATATTAAGGAATAATTTTTTTTTTTCTAAATCATTATTTATCTTGGTTTTTTATATTGAAAAAAATTGTTAATTATTTAAAATTTCTTTATTTGATGAACAATTTGTTATAAACGAATGAATTGTCTCTCTGTAGTTTTTTCTTATATTTTATTGAACTTTTAATTTTCTGTTCTCTTCATTTAATTATTTTCACGTGGTTCTTTTATGGTTAATCTTTTTGCAATAACTATATCATTTTTGAGTAGCTTCTGATCATGAGAAAACGGATCAATAGTTATATTAAAAAAAATAAAATTCTCAATATTTAATTAAGATATTATAATTTTTGACCTAGGTAAATTGTTAATAACAAAGCGAAAATTAACAATTTTTTAATTTTTCCAACGGAAATCATTTCTAAGGCGTTTGAAAAATAGCTCCACGAAAGGACAACATTATCAGATCAATAGTTTAACAATTATCGCACTTGCAAAGTTAATGTTTGTGCTACAAAAAATTGTTATTTGAATAATGGATAACTAATTGAAAAATAACGATAAAAATTTTTGGAACTCGGATTACTGTTTACTGATCTATCCTGTAGGCACCTGAATTTTTTCTTAATTTTCATATTTAATAAGTTTAAATAATATTTATTCATTAAAGGTCCGAAGATCCGGCTTGCGCAAGCCGGAGTATATGTTTTCGAGCGTGTTTTCAACCCACTGGAAAAATTATAAGTATTGATCCTAAAGTCCAGAAGTTTGAATTTTTTTTGTGAAATTTCTTACTATTTTTGAATCTTCTTTCCAATTTGAAAATTGTCGAATAGTTTTTGAGATATATGCAAAAAACCAAACCCCTTTTTTTCACATAATTGCTTATAACTTTCGCAATTTTTGCGAGCGGCCTTTGAATTTTCTCAAAAAATATCAACATGCCATTCCCAATCGAATGACACCTCAATCATAATTTTCGTAGAACTCTAAAAAGTTTTGACCTAAAAGGCACTTCTTCTTCTTCTATTGGTGCCTATCCTCTGTGGATGTTGGCACTAAATGGGCATAATCGGCCAAACTCATTTGAAATTTTGTTTTATTCCCTCAATAACTCACAAAATTAATATCCGACTCAATTCAAACTTAATGAATACTTGTAGAATGCCAAAGCACTAATTTTTAAGTAATTTCGTGTGGATCGTATCACTATAAAAAAAAATAGAGATATTCCTTCAAACGATAAAAAATTTTTTTAAAAATTGTATATTTCAGAAACTATTAGTCAGATTCCGCACAAATATTCAAGCCGAATTTCATTTTTCTGATATTTTCAAAAATACAGATAAGATCGAATTGACATGATTCAAGCTGACTTTTTTTCAACCGAGTACTAGGTTGAACGGATTTGGCAAATTTTCAAAGCAGTTGGAAAAATTTTAAAGTTTCAATGTCCGATGGTAAGTCGAAAAACTTTCAAAAAAGTCGAAATATCAATATATCTTAGTAACCATAGACTTTTGGACCATGGTTCACTGGACTCCAATCGTTGCAAATTATGTCTAGTATAACCCCGTTAAAGGATCACGTCGAATTACCAAACACCCTGTATAACTCGTGTACTTCTGAACCAATAAAATCTGGGAATTTCCCATAGTTACGGCTTATTGATAAGCATAGACATCAAATAACATGGACTGGTTGTGAGAAAGAGACCATTGAAATCAGCATTGAAAAAAGACAGAATAGTTAAAGGCAAACCACGGTATATGAATATATTCTTATAATTTGGCGATTGGCAAAACCACAGAATACAAAACATTGGTTTCCTTTATCCTTTGACTTTTCTTGTATATTGTATTGTTTGGTTTCGTGTAATGTATATGTGTTTTGGTGATTTGTAGACAGAATAGTTAAAGGCAAAACATTTTCATACAAATTCGAGAGTCGTTTCTGAATATTCTGATACTTATAACACAGAAAGCTGTGCTTATAATCTGAAAATATTTCTCATAAATTTCCTTACTGTAATTTATTCAGCTTTTTCGGTACTCATTCAAAATAATCAATTAAAATTCGAGATTTTCCAATATACCCCAATAACACCATTGTTTTTATACCATTATTTGCCTTTAATTATTCTATCCTTCATAACATCTCTTTCTCTAATGTATTCCGCAACGAACTGTGTGATAAAGTTACGTGAGGGCCAGTCCATGTTATTCTATGTCTATGTTGATAAGTGAATATAATAATCGGATATTGCCTATGCTCCTGTGATATTATTACTAATTATACTCATCCGAAAAACATTCAGTTTCTAAGTAAAGTAATTCAATTAATATCGGATCAACTATCCAAATAAGACATGTGCAAGTCGTTTTACGCGAAAAAGCATTTAGGCAATGAATATTGATTATCATACTGAGTGATAATGAAATTCAACTTTCGGGAAAATATGAAAAGCCCCTCCTCGAACTTAATGGAACTCCGGTTTTGAATGACAGCTTCACCTCGAAGCCTTCAAGACGCTAATTTCCCAGTTCACAGCTGCGAAGTTATGAAACGGGGCTAAATTTGGGACATACTGAAGATTGATGCGAAAAGAAATGAGAATCGATTTTGGATTGATGGATTCACCCTAACTCGAGACGAGGTGCGAGACACTCCATGTCATGACGGCTATAGGGAAATGTGAATGGAAGAATTTGAAATTATCTATTGGGTTGATTGCGATAACTGCATGTGAAATTTAAAATTTGGTAGAATTTCGGAGTCAATTATAAAGTGTGTCCGGGAAAATGTGGGAAATATCTCGGATTTAGATAAAACATAACAAAATAAGATGACAAGTTCCCATCAATTTTTTTCCTATCGGCCCTACCTACGGAGATACGGCCTCCTAGATGACGCCACTGGAAATCCATTTTACTGGAATAAATTTTAAACTACTTAATATACAGGGTGGGCCACCTATTGGTATGTTTTTAAAAATGCGATCAAAAGAGTATGCATTGATATTTTTTATTATTTTTTGTTGTTGTTGTAAAGCTAAAAGTATCCTCGTCAAGAATGAAAAACGATTTCGTTTATGTGGCTCCCTCTACTGGCCTTACAGTATGCCATTCGGTCACCACAATTAGTGATGACATTTTGAACTACCTCGGCGCCAATTTCACTCAAAACAGTCGTAATGTTGTTTTTCAAAGCTGGAATTGTCTCTGGATTATCGGCATAACATCGGTCTTTCACGGCACCCCACAGGAAGAAGTCCAGCGGTGTCAAATCTCATGCTACGCGCAGGCCAATTGACATCTCCTGAACGGCTGATTATGCGGTTGTTAAACTTGGTGCGCAGAAGGTCGATCGTAAGTCGGCTTGTATGGCATGTGGCGCCATCTTGTTGAAACCAAAGGTCACCCACATTCATAGCGTCGATTTTAGGCCATAAAAAGTTGGTCAACATGGCTCTGTAGCGTTCGCCATTGACGGTAATAGCGTTGCCAGCATCATTTCCGAAGAAAAATGGGCCAATTATGCCACCACTCCAAAATCCACACCAAACTGTGACTCTTGGAGGATGCATTGGTCTCTCTACGATTGCGTGTGGCTGTTCCGAACCCCAAATCCGGCAGTTTAGCTTGTTCACATATCCGCCGAGATGGAAATGCGCTTCGTCCGAAAAGATGATTTTTCGACCAAAATCGACGTCATTATTGAGCTGGTCTATGGCCCACATAGCGAACTGATATCGAAGCGGATGGTCATTTGCTTTCAACTCCTGAGTCATCTGGATCTTATAGACGAATAATCCGAGGTCTTTGTGCAGTATTCTCCTCAGGCTGGTGCGACTAATGCTCAGTTGCTGCGATCGGCGTCGAGTTGAGGTCGTCGGATTCTGTCTCACACTTTGGGCCACAGCCTCAATATTCTCGGGTGTGCGCTCTGTCCGAGCTCTGGGACCACTTCTGTCATCCACTAACATCCCTTTCTCACCAACATTTTTCACCAATTTGCGTATAGCGCGTTCGGTGGGTGCTTTATCACGACCCATATTTCTATTCAAAATTCGCACAGTTTCGGCGCCACAGCACTGACTTTGAAAATAAGTTTTTAAAATTTCAAAAAGCTCTTCAAGAGAAGACTTGTTGTTTCGTGCCGTGGACGGTATGGCTAATGAACTGTGAACATTTCGGGTCTGTAGCTCGTTTGCCGTTGTCATACGACGAAATTCAAAAACGTACCAACAGATGGCCCACCCGTTAATTTGATGAAAATTTGATATGACAAACAGTAGAAAGGACCTCTTAAAATACTGCCCTTAAATTTAAATTAGCTTGTTTAGTTTACTAGTAGCGGACTTGGTTGTATATTTCAATGTTTACATTTTTAACACCCTGTATGATAAGGAGTTAAAATAAACAAATTTCGATACCTTGAACATTAAGCTAAGGAAAAGGTACTCTTGTTCATTATCGATAAAATGAACCGTTTTCACGGTATCCAAATTTGTTTTTCCAGGAAATGGAAAATAATCGAAATCATTCGGGAGATAGAAGAAACGAAATATGATTTTGTCTTAATTTTCATTAGCCTACCCTAGTTTTATAAATGTCATGTTTGTACAACTACGGTAGGCTAATGAAAATTGCGATAAAATCATATTTCGTTTCTTCTTTCTCCCGAATGATTTCTCTTCTTTTTCATTACCTACCTGGAAAAACAAATTTGGATACCTTGAAAACGGTTCATTTTATTTACATTGAACAAAGGTACTTTTTCTTTAGCTTAATGTTCAAGGTATCCAAATTTGTTTTTTTTTACTCCTTATCATACAAGGTGTTAAAAATGTAAGTATTAAAATGGCTCGATTTGTTTCGACTCACTGATCATGAATCAATGGTCAAAATTGATTCTGTCCGGCCCGGCCGTTAACACGATAACTCTCGAACGGGATGAGCTAGATAGAAGAAATTCTCAGGGTCGGTTTAGGAGATGAATATCTCGGATAAATTCGTTATTGGGTAGAATCGGCCAGGTGGTTTCGGAGTAACAAAAAAAAATTTTTTTTACATTACAAATTTTGAATTAAATTTTTTGTAAGATGCAGTTTTATCATAAAAATCCATTGATGTCATTCTCAACTCTAACAAACTAATACTTTCGGAGATATCATTTTTCAAAATTTCAATAATTATTCTGAATTCTAACGGGTGATTTTTAAAGAGCTTTTGGATTTAATTTGAAATAAAAACACAAAAAATTCAGAAAAATTTATGAAATCTTTATTTGAGTCGATAGAATGATCTATATAATTCAATGTTTAAAGATTATTTCATGTAAATGTTGGCCGCGGCTGCGCTTCAAATGGTCCATACGCCGGGTCCAATTTTGGCATACTCTCTCCAACATATCGGCCGGTATCTCACGATTAAATTCTTCGATATTGGCTTCCGGTGCGTCAATCGTTGCAGGCTTCTCGCTATAGACACGAGCCTTAACATAGCCTCACAAAAAATAGTTTAGAGGCGTTAAATCAAACGATCTAGACGGCCACAGAATTTTGCGACAAGAAGTGGATCTTCATCCAACTTTGCCAGCGCCCATTCATTAAAAGCCGTTGTGGTAGGTCATGCGGCTTCA
Source organism: Halyzia sedecimguttata (assembly GCA_937662695.2). NCBI lineage: Eukaryota > Metazoa > Arthropoda > Insecta > Coleoptera > Coccinellidae > Halyzia > Halyzia sedecimguttata. The sequence continues at coordinate 96,133,601 of OW569413.2, read as the reverse complement.
ATTCTTGCAGAAGCTGTATTTTAAAAGGTTTCACACCTAAATCCTTCAACAAAATTTTCCACGTAGTGGAATAACAGAGGTCCAATTGCTGCAAACGGCGTTGAATCGACAATTCACTAACACCACTAACACTGGCGGATACAGTTGCGATATTTTCCGCTGTCCGCACTCTACGTATGCGTGTTGGATGTGTAATGTCCAATAGCGTGAATTTGGTGCTAAATTTAGTCACAAGTAGCCGCCTGAGAAGGTCGAGCATACTGACCATAAAATGGAAGAAGTGCACTATACACTTTTTTTACCTAGCATAAATTTTGATAATAAAATTCAATAATTTGCAAGAGTTGGTCGTTTGTAAGTCGATCCATGGTTAAGTTATAGACCAAACTTAACATGTTTGACAGTTACACAAGGCACGAAATCCGCGTCAGCTATCAAAAGCAGTGTTGCCAAAAAGAAAGTTGGTAAAAAATCACTTGTTTTATGATTTCATAGAATACTCTAATTATAATTTTCTGATGTATATAAATCCAACATGAGATGAGTCCTGTGCAGAGGAGCTTTGGTGCTCTTGTTCAAACTTTGACAAATCATAACTCTGAAAGCCTTGGTTTCTCAAAGTTGGGAATTATATAAATGGATTCTTATTCAATTTATTTTATTTTATAATGCAGTTCTATTATAAGATTCCATTGATATCATTCCCAACTCTGAGAAACCAATGCTTTCAGAGATTTAATTTGTCAAACTTTGAACAAGAGCGTCAGAGCTCCTGTCCACAGGGCTTGAACCAATTTTTTCTCTAAATATTCCATAGTCTATGGTCAAGGGTCAATTGTAATAAAACTCTTTGCGGTTATAAAGCTGTTAATTTCATTTCACCAAATCATACATGGTCGATTTGATTAATCCTCAAATAATAATTCTCCATTCTATCAAGTGGAAAACCGCAATTTCATTCGAATGAGAACGCAAAAAATTTTTATGCTTTACTCATATTACTCCATTTTTCACATGTTCTGACCTCTTTATCCGCAATTATGTTTCGTCGGATTCTTTCCTCATTTAACAAGCTGCCGTGGGATTTATTCTCTGGCGGAATAAGCGAACTTCCGCGCGGATTGATTAACAACATGTCCAAATAACTCAAGCATTTCTTATGTTACGAGAAATAGGACCTGAAAAGAAAGTCAGCTCACGTACTACACTCCACAAACCAAGCCGTAGGAAACACCCCAGGCAGTCACGTTTTGGCCCTGGTCAGCATAGGTAAACTTGTAACGATTTATTTCCTTCGTGGAATACCCCTCTTTGTATTGATTCGGAAGAATATAACATGACAATGTGGTTTGATATTTCTTAGACCGCAGTGGACCTTTTCGAAATGAATGGGGTGACAATTATTCATTTATTGTTCTTTACAGGAACACAATTCAAAATGCTCAAAAGTGGTAAAGTGCTGTGGACAGGGGCTTTGGCGCTCTTGTTCAAACTTTGACAATTCATATCTAGGAAAGTATTGGATTCTTAGAGTTGGATTCTTATAATAGAACTTCATCATAAAAGAAATTTAATTCAGACATCATAAAAGAAATTAAAACAAGAGTGCCAAAAATTATTAGTCCGAAACCACCAGACCTATTCTACCCAATAACGAAATTATCCGAGATATTCATTCCTCAAAACTAAAGGGTTTTCCAATAAGAGGTGTTATTTTGATATTCAAAGAAAAATGCCATTTTTCAATATAAATGATCGGATGTTTATTTCATTATAAAGAAGAAGCTATGCCGTTAATAGTGGAAAATAACAACAGGCAAATGACCACCACGACCACGCTTATAGGACCATATCCTTTTAATGAAATTATCCAAAACCAAATCGCAAAGTGGCTGCCCTATGTCCTCGATAGCCTCACGAATTCCATCTTTGAGGTCTTGAATCGACGCTGAGCTATTGGCGTAGACCTTTTCTTTCACGTGGCCCCAAAGGAAGAAGTCGCAAGGTGTTAAATCACAAGATCTCGGTGGCCAATTGTGATCACCTCTTCGAGAGATAGCACGGTCCGGAAACTTTTCCCGCAAAAGATCAATGGTTTCGTTACTTGTGTGGCACGTAGCGCCGTCTTGTTGAAAGTAAACGTTGTCCAGATCAATACCATCCAATTCCCGCCATAAAAAATCATTAATCATCTCTCGATAGCGCAATCCATTCACCGTAACTGTTGCTCAAGCCTCATTTTCGAAAAAGTAAGGTCCAATGACTCCGCCGGACTATAAACCGCACCAAACAGTCACACGTTGAGGATAGAAAAGCTTTTCAACAATAACTCTTGGGTTTTCCGAGCACAGATGCGACAGTTTTGCTTGTTTAAGAAGCCACCGAGGTGGAAATGGGCCTCATCACTCAAGATGATTTTTCGATGGAATTCCGGATCATTTTCATGCATTTCAACGACCCCATCAGCAAAAACACGACGTTGTTGATGATCGGCCGGCTTGGGTTCTTGTGTTAACTGAACTTTATAAGCCTTAAGACCCAAATCTTTATGCAAAATACGGTGTAATGATGTTTGTGGAATGCCTAATTCCAAAGAACGACGAGGAATGGACAAACCTGGGTTTTCTTCAACACTTTCGGCTACAGCAGCAATATTCTCGGCTGTTCTTGAGCGACGTGCACGGGTTTTATTCTTCACATAACTAACTTGTCCCAACAGCTCGAATTTCTCCACCAATTTCTTTATTGCGGTCCGACGAGGTGCTTCACGACGACCCAAAAATGTTCAAGTTTTACGAACCGTCTCTGCCAAATTTTCACCATTTTTACAGTGAATTTTAATAATTTCAATGCATTCTTGAAGTGTGTATCGTTCCATTTTTATTAATGGCGTAGTTTCTACTTGTCAAATGTCAAAAAATGACAGCTTCAAAAGTAACATCTACCGAAATAGCGGGCTATTCAAAATAACACCTCTTATTGGAGATCCCTTTATTATGAAAATTATATTATATCAATCAAAACTTAGACAATATTCCAGTTTTGTTTTTACGGGAGATATTCTGAATACAATTTGATTATCTTACCAACGTTTATATTTCTATCATCATCATAATCATCATATGGATCATCCAAGAGCTATCTACAACAGCTGAGGTTATTTAATTGGTCATTTTGCATTCAATCATACTTTGTTCGACATGTCTCTTATCTGTAGATGATATGATGAAAATTCATAGATACGGACGTTAATTTTCGATACAGCATTATGTGAAAACAAAGAGTTACGTTGAAAGCTTTAAAAATCATATATCCGAAAGAATTAATTTCTTAGAGTTGAAAATTATATCAACGGATTTTAATGATGAAACTCCATCTTTCGTTAGGTAATCCGAAACCATCTGGTCGATTTTGCCCTATAATTTATCTCCCAAACCTACCCTGAAAATGTCAGCTGTCTAGCTCATTCCGTTCGAGAGTTATCGTGTCTACGGCCGGCAATCGATTTCGACCACGGATTATTGATCAGTGCGTCGAACCAAATCACCATTTTCATCCTTACATTCTAAAATTACAGACGTTTGAGCAAATTTATAAGTACTCTGTTCCGAGAAATAAGAGCGCCAGACTTGAAGTGAGGAGCTTTTGCGCGCATGTTCCATTGCCTATCCACACCTCACCGAATTTACCATGGTAAATTCGAATTGGTTAAAAAAAAATTATTAAACCATTGAGCCGAGTATGCCCATTAACGAACTTGTCCGTCGTATTGGGTTGTACCACCTACCCTGAAAATTTCAAGTCGCTCTCTTTCCGTTCTCAAGTAATCGTGGCAACGGACGACCGGACAGAATCAAACCTCGAATTCTTCATCAGGGAGTCAAACCCAATCGTTTAAGACCATCTTCGGCAAAAAATTCGAAAATTACAGACATTTGAGCAGATTGATAACGCGATGTACCTGAGAACATACGCGCAAAAAGATTTTAGTTATTTAAATATATTACAGTTAAAATTGGGAGAAATTTTAGTCCTCCGGCACTTCGTGCAGTCGGGAAAATATTCGAGTATTTGGCAAGCACTCAGGATATAACTACTGAATATAAGCAATTAAACATGATTAACAATGTTTATTATAAAATTATATACAGCTAAACCTGGTGTAGTTGAAATCTCTAATTTCACAGGAACTAATATGTACATTTTAATAACTATTCTTAGGTACCTACCTCAAATTCAAAATGTGTGGTTGTAAATATCTATTTCTACTCCATTTCTACTGTATAATTACCATTTACCAAGTCCATTTAGCACGGGCCTTAATGTTAAACACTCAAGGTCTTAGGGTAATCTGATCATATGAGTCAATTTGGTTTTTTACTGGAACTTCCCTTATTTCCCGAGATGGAAATTTCGAACAACAGTGAAAACTTTTCCAATCCACTCGGTGGAGTTTATTTTCCTTTCTCATATTAACTCGATTAAGCTTGCTAAAGGCACTGGTAGAAGTATAGAGGTGGGTTGCTCGATTTGTTTTGCCATATTCAGAACAAATGATATTTGTGGAAAAGTTTTCATAACTTTTCAGTGTCCGTATATACTTTTGTTTACATTTCATTACAGCAACACCATTAATTTGGGATTATGATATCAATCAAATATTCATCCAACAAAAACATTAATATGAACAAAAGATGAGCGCCCATATTACGGTACGGTTAATTATACAGGGTGAGTCTTTGACCACTGCATTAATTTTAACCAAAGATTCCTCTCATCAAATGAAACACTTTTTTCATTTAACATTTTTCCAAATTCAGCTCAGGTAAAAAGATACAGGCTGTTGAAATTTTGAAAAAAAATCAGTTTTTATTTTGTAGCTTTGACATCCTTTTTTCGAATAAAATCAATGTTGGCGTAAAGTTTCCTATAGCTATGATACATATTTTTCAAATATTAGGTATTTTCTACTTCTACTGGTTTTCTAGTTATGGACTCGTGGATTCATAAACTAAACGAAATTAGCATAAAGAAAGCATATAAAGTTTTTCTTGAGTCATTTCAAGAATCGTTTTAGAACATTATATTATTCTTCATCATTTCTCCTTAAACGCACCGTTTTCGAGATATTCTTCATTGAATGTTTCAAAATGGAAAACTCCAGAAATTTCACTACTTTTATGGATCCGTCCCTGAGCGTTGGAATCCCGAATCAAGCTGTAAACCACGTTACCATGCCTTATTCTCGTCCGCCATCAATGTCATAGATAATTTATATGCGGGATTGTATTAGCACATTGTGAAATCTTTAAACGCTCGTAACTTTTTACCTGAGCCAAATCTGGAAAAATGGTAAATGAGAAAAGTGTTTCATTTGGTGAGAGGAATCTTTGGTTAAAATGAATGCAGTGGTCAAAGACTCACCCTGTATATATATTTTTTTTTTTGATAAAAATAATCCAAAATTGTTCAAATTTGATCCTCGTAGAAAAAATTGAAGAAAAATAAAGTTGAGAAATATTTTGAAAATCACAAGAAATAAAATCTCGGAAACTGTTGATATTCAGTTTTCAATAAATATGGCTCAAACAACAGTAAATAATCCATACTAACAGCTCCAACATTCACGTATAATTTGGAATCACCCTGTATACATTAAAAATCAGCATTTTGTCGAATGTTTTAGTGATTTCCATTTAATATTCCTATGACAAATGCCTGGCCTTCATGATATTTTTTTACTAAGGTTGATAATAATAATAATCAGAAGGAAAGAATCGGTCTAAGCTAATGAAAATGCAATATTATTTTCTGCATACATAAAAACATTGATATAAACCAAAGGCAATATTAAGATTATTTGTTCAGGATATAAAAACCTTGATGTATTATACAGCAGACGATATTAAGATTAAATATTGGGCATACATAAAAACCTTGATATATACAGAAGACGATATTTAGCTTACATTTTCTGCGTACAATATTAAGCTTACATTTTCTGCGTACATAAAAGCCATGATGTCTACAGAAGACAATATCAAGCTTATATTTTATGTATGCATAAAAAACTTGATGCATACAGAAGACAATAATATTAACCTTATATTTTCTGTATACCTAAAAACCTTGATGCATACAGAAGACAATATTAAGCTTATGTCTTTTGAATATATAAAAAACCTTTATGTATACAGACGACAATATCAGCCTTACATTTTCTGCATACATAAAAACCATGATGTATGCAGAAGAGAATATTAAGCTTATATTTTCTGCATACATAAAAACCTTGATGCATACAGTAGGCAATAATATTAAGCTTATATTTTCTGCATACATCAAAACCATGATGTACACAGAAGACAATTTTAAGCTTATATTTTCTGTATACATAAGAACCTTGATGCATACAGAAGACAATAATATTAAGCTTATATGTATTTTCTGCATACCTAAAAACATTAATGTAAACAGAAGAAAATATCAGGCTTCCATTTTCTGCATACATAAAAACCATGATGTATACAGAAGACAATATTAAGCTTATATTTTCTGCATACATAAAATCCTTGATGCATACAGAAGGTAATAATAATAAGCTTATATTTTCTGCATACCTAATTACTTTGATGTACACAGAAGACAATATTAAGCTTATATTTTCTGCATGCATAAACACCATGATGTATACGGAGGACAATATTAAGCTTATATTTAATGTATACATAAAAACCTTGATGCATACCGAAAAAAATAAGATTAAGCTTTTATTATCTGCATACCTAAAAACCTTGATGTATAGGTACAGGAGACAGTATAAAGCTTAGGTCTTCTATATGCATAAAAACCTTGATGCATATTGTAGACATAAAACCTTGATGCATACCGAAAAAAATAAGATCAAGCTTGTATTTTCTGCTTACCTAAAAACCTTGATGTATACAGAAGACAGTATAAAGCCTATGTCTTCTGTATACATAAAAACCTCGATGCATATGGAAAAAAATATAAAGCTTATGTCTTCTGCATACATAAAAACCTTGATGTATACAGAAGACAATATTAAGCTCTCTGCTAACAATACAAATATTATTCACATGACAAAAAGTTCTAGGAACATAAGCAGTTGGAAGTGTAAAACTTTTTGATAGCAACATTTCAGAGTACCTATCAACGTCATGGTTGTCAGTTGCCACGCCGAAATACATATCGGACAGTCTCCAGCCTCCCGTTAGGAGCGCACATGCCTACATCGGCCCTTCACCCAGCTGAATTTTTAATATGTCTCCACATGTTGCGTGATTCTATTCTAGTTTTAATTTCGAGATTTTTCATTTCCTGTTCCTCAATTCGTGAATTCCTACCGTCGGTTGACCTTTCAGTTCATTTCCCCGGAAAACTCATCCATGCATTTCTCCATAACACGAATTTAATTTTGGAGAACATTATTAGAGGTAGAGTGAGTCAGCATATTTCGCTTTGTGAGGATTGAATGTACGTGGATAACAATTCCCAGCAGGAAGGGGGAAAATGTTGAAATTGTAGGATCACCTGCAGTAAATTAATTGTAATGTTTTCGTTCTCGTTGCTAATTGGAAGGAAATGTTAGAAGAAATTAAACATATTCGGCAAATTGCCACCGAATAGAACGAGCAGTGGCCTAACCTAAGTGCGTGTCGCTTGGGCAGATGCCAAGGCCGTCGCTTATCTTACCATTTCTATTGATCTTACATTACTATTAACACTCAGAAGGTACTGTCATGGTTTTCTGTATAAATTTTTGACAGTTCAAAATTAATAGTAGTCATGTAGATTTTCTGGGAGCAGTAGTTATAAGTTCATAGAAAGCTCTTGAAGATAAATTGAATCAAAAATTAAATTCGAAATAAAGAATTGAATGATGAGATAAATATTTCTATAGAAGATACAATAAATAACATGGAATTGAAGAGAGTTGGTCATTCGTTGGAAGGAAGAAGAGAACGATTGGAAAAGGAAGTAGAAAGGACCAGAATAGATATTAATAGTTGTTGTGAGACCTACCCTGAAAAGATGATGAAAAGTTGATTATATTAAAAAATTATTTCTAATAAAGTTATAGAATTCATATCAGTACTTACGTAATGACGGGAAATTCAGTGTCTCTTTCATTGAAGGATGAAGGAATTTCACTTACCTAGAAAAATAAATATATTATACTACTTTTTTGTACCGATAAAAATCTACAGATTTTTAAAAAAAGAGAAAAATACTAAAAGAGATTTGAACGCATGTTCTATCGTCTATTTACCTTTATTGAATACTCTCAATCGAATTTAGCATCAATATATCTTCAATGAAAAGTGTTAATCTGCTAACTCCATCTAACACAATATTACAGTAGAGCATTTCAACTGCGCAGAAATTGAAATCTCGAAGTTTTTACCGAAAATATTCCTTAAATTGACAAGACACCATATTTTAGTTCTTCTTAACTATAAATTAATTTACAAAATAAGTCGTATTAGCATTTTAACACTGAAAAATAGGAGTTAGCAGGTATTCGCTTTCAAAAGAAAGTTTCAAAGCCCCCAATTTAAGGAGTTAGCAGCTTTTCATTGAAACCAAATTTTCAGCAATAACTCAAAAAATGCAATTCCGATTAAATTTAAACTTGGTAAATAATTGTAAACTGCACATGCACAAATGTTTGTCAAATTTCGTGAGGATCTTATTACTAGAAAAAAAATGTCTTTAAAAATACATAAAAACTTATGTGTTATTTAATGGTTTTACTCCCAAACTCGGATAAATATCTATGAAATGAAAAATAAAATTATTATTATTTTATGAATCGCTTCTGCGAAGTAACACAAGATATTTGACAGAAGCAATCTATAGAACAATATTGCCTAACAAAGAATAACGAAACAACATCAACGATAAAACAACTACATATGCCTGGGCATTGAAACTGCTCGCCGAAATCCTTTGCAGTCCATTCATGAGCAGGGTCCACAGCAGAGGTGATAGGCCCCCACATTGTAGACAATCCTTGCACGTTAACACAACACTTCTGCCTCCCCCATCTAGGTGGTGAATTTCGATACGTTTCGGAGTCGATTCGATAGATTACTTCTGACAAATATCTTATGTTTCCTACGCAGAAGAGATTCACAAACTAATATATTTTTTTTATAGATATTTTTTAGAGTGTGGGAGGGAAAACCCAGAAAGAAACCATTTCACAGTATCCTTTAATGATGACCTTTTCTTCAAATATTTTATATTTCCGTCAAAAAATCAAGCCGCATTCTATTTAGCAAATATACCACAAATACAGTACCGATAGAATTGAAACCTAATACTCGGTTGAAAAAAGACGGCTTGAAAGTTCATGCAGGCATATGATTTCACGCTTCAAATTTTCACTGGTGGGGAAAGGCTGCATTCCGTGTTTTGTCTCATAGGTGGCGTGGGCGTTTATGTATAATCGCTCAAGCCAGCTGTGAGAGGCTTAACACGGTTCAGTTTAGTTGAATTTGTTGGGAAGATACAGAGTACTGATGAAGGCCAAGAAGCCGGAAACGCGTCTGCTCTTGCTTCTCGGCAAATCAATGAAATCACCTGGGGTTTATTTCACTTGTGAAATATATGCATAAGTACAGTATAACCTCTCTAATTCGGACATATTTAAATCCGGACATCGAGTACTCCGTACGGCTGATTTCAAAACCCATAGTCCGGACGCATCTCTATAATCCGGACGCACACAAGCCACCTCGTTTGAAATTTACGAGCTAAGAACCGATTCAGAAGATGCAATTTCACCATAAAAATCCATTGATATCACTTTCAACTCAAACGAGCTAATACTTTCGGAGATATGATTCTTCAAAATTTCAATAATAAATCGTACTTCTATGTTTTCACAGAATGCTATAATTATTCTATCTGTGAATTATTATATGATCTGTGTTCATCTTTGCACATCTCATCTTGTTTTCCTATAAAAGAGAGTCAAATTCATTTCAGCTATTTTAATTTGATTTCTTCCATGGTGCAGTTCTCATTCTCAGATTGCTCATTTAATCTTGATAAATAGACTATTATTTGAATTGGATTTCTTCTATGATGCAGTTCTATCATAAGAATACATTGATATAATTCCCAACTCTGAGAAACCTATACTTTCGGAGATATAATTTGTCTGTTTGAACCAGAGCGCCAGAAAGCTCCTGTCCACAGGGCTTGAACCCATTTCTTATTTCCAACTTCGAATGAAGTTAAATTTCGCTATAAAGCGGTGGAAGTTATGGATTTTAATTTGCGGACGTCCCCTTTTTACCGCATATTTTAGTCTCATTAAAAAAAAACCATTCATTCAGAATAAAAACTCAAACCTGGCTGATATTATTCCATCAAATTCCTTGTTCCATTCCGGGTGAATTATTAGCATTAAAAGATTTCCGACTCCCATTTATTCCCAATGTGCTTGACTCGTTATAGTCCCGAATTTGTTGAATTTTCTTCTAACATTTCCTTTCAATTAGGGTTGAAGCGAAAATTTTATCATTAATTTACTGCAGGTGCAATGGCGTCTCCCGTGAAGACAAAGTTAATATCCCCTTTGACAGGATTTGGTTGGGACAGTGCGAAATAATTTTTTTTAAATGAATTGTTTTTTAACAATATAAAAAATTGGTTCAAGCACTGACGTGAAGTCAGAAGCTTATGCGCGTATGTTCAATTGTCCATTCTCCTGTATTAGAAACTCTTAATCGAATTTACCATGGTAAAACAGAACATACGCGCAAAAGCTCCTGACTTCACGTCAGTGCTTGAACCAATTTTGTTCTCGTAATTTTTTTTTTTATTTTCCAGGGGTAGGGTTCTTACAAAATTTTACACGCTTCTTTATGTCGATATTCTACAACTAGTTTCATAGCTTCAACTCGATCGAGTCTATATTTTTTAGGTTATAGAGGAAATAATATTCCAGGGGGGTATAACTCAGAAACCGTGGGGCCGATTATGCCCAAAAACGAATTCAACTCTCCTGTTCGAATGCGCAACCTACCCTGATAATTGCAAGTCCCTATCTGCTTTCGTTCGAAAGTTATCGAGGCAACGGTCACCCACCCAGCTACTGAACTCACACAAGGCTGCTCGGATCTCCGACAATATAGATCCGATCGTGTTCAAACTTGGAACTTGGCAGTAGAGTTAGACTCTGAAGGCTCTCATGATATTTTCGTTATGTCGGATGAATAGTTACTGATATATATAGAATTTTTTTCAATAATTTTCAATGATTTTTTATGAATTTTCTAGTGATACGATCCTCACGAAATTTTGGATAAATTTTTACGTTGGCATTTTACAACTGATTACCACGTTTGAATTGAATCGGTTTCGTATTTTTCGAGTTATTGAGGAAATAACATCCGAATTTCAGACGGGTGTAACTCCAAAACCGGCTGGACAGAATGAAATTTGACCTCGAATTCTTCATCAGAGAGTCGAACCCAATCGCTTGAGACCGTTATCGGCAAAGAATTCTAAAATTACAGTCATTTGAGCAAAATGATAACGCGATGTTCCCCAGAACATACGCGCAAAAATGAGGGAAAGCCCCGTGGACAAGGACTTTGGCGCTCTTGTCAAACTACTAGCGAGTTATTATTAAAACTTTGACTTATCATATCTCCGAAGGTATTTGTTACTCAGAGTTGGGAATTATATCAATGAGTTATTATGATAGAGTGCATCATAAAAAAATAAATTCAAAACGTAGGTCTATGACACCTCATGTTGGATTTACATACATCAGCAAATTATATTAGGGCATTCTATGGAATCATAAAATTACGAACATTTATTGAAATTTTGAAAAATCTTATCTCCGAAAGTATTAGTGTTAGAGTTGAAAATGATATCAATGGATTCTTATAATAAAACTGCATCTTAAAAAAAAATGTATTTGAAATTTGTGAAGTAAAGAAATATGGTTTTTGTTTCTCCCAAATTACCAGGCCGATTTTGCCAAATAACGAACTTAACCGAGATATTTATCTCTCAAACCTACTTTGAGCTCTTTCCGTTCGAGAGTCATCGTGTTAACGGTGGGCCGGACAGAATCGATTTTGTCCACGGATTCTTGATCAGTGAGTCGAACCAAATTTTCGGCCAAAAATTCGAAAATTGTTTTTGAACTGGTCCCTTATACTACTTGAGCTGAATTGTTGTTTAGGTTTTTTAGTGATTTTTCAGAAAGATTTTTATTTTTCTCTTGTTATGATATTTAGGTTGTACTCGTGAAATAATGAAGACAAATGAAATAATAGTTATTTATTTACCAAGGACAAAAAACTGTCTATTATAGTCAAGTCTGCAAATTGATATCCAAGGCGCAGCTGAGGATAGCAAGCAGGCGAGACAATAGACAGTTTTTCGCCGAGGTGCATATTACATTTTTTCGTCGACCTCCATATATTTTTATGAATTTCGGAACTCTTAAATAATTTCACAATAGCAAATGACACATACACTTACGTTTTTATTGAAATTGTATCCATAGTGACACAGCACTGACAGTACATCTTATAGACACTTATGTTTTCATTGAAGCGTATCATGCCGTATTAGTAGTGACCACAGTGGAAGAGAAAGCACTTTATCGTCTGCAAAGTACTTGCCTTCGATAATAGTCGATTTTACGGTCGCAAATTAAAGGGTTTTCCAATAAGAGGTGTTATTTTGAATAGCCCGCTATTTCGGTAGATGTCACTTTTGAAGCTGTAATTTTTTGACATTTGACAAGTAGAAACTACGCCATTAATAAACATGGAACGATACACGCTTCAAGAACGCATTGAAATTATTAAAATTCACTATAAAAATGATGAAAATTTGGCAGAGACGGTTCGTAAAACTCAAACATTTTTGGGTCGTCGTGAAGCACCTTGTCGGACCGCAATAAAGAAATTGGTGGAAAAATTCGAGCTTTTGGGACAAGTTAGTTATGTGAAGAATAAAACCCGTGCGCGTCGCTCAAGAACAGCCAAGAATATTGCTGCTGTAGCCGAAAGTGTTGAAGAAACCCCAGGTTTGTCTATTCCTCGTCGTTCTTTGGAATTAGGCATTCCACAAACGTCATTACACCGTATTTTGCATAAAGATTTGGGTCTTAAGGCTTATAAAGTTCAGTTAACACGCAAGAACTCAAGCCGGCCGATCATCAACAACGTCGTGTCTTTGCTGATTGGGTCGTTGAAATGCATGAAAATGATCCGGAATTCCATCGAAAAATCATCTTGAGTGATGAGGCCCATTTCCACCTCGCTGGCTTCGTCAACAAACAAAATTGTCGCATCTGGGGCTCCGAAAACCCAAGCGTTATTGTTGAAAAGCCTCTCTATCCTCAACGTTTGACTGTTTGGTGCGGTTTATGGTCCGGTGGAGTCATTGGACCTTACTTTTTCGAAAATGAGGCTGGAGCAACAGTTACGGTCAATGGATTGCGCTATCGAGAGATGATTAATGATTTTTTTAGGCCGGAATTGGATGGTATTGATCTGGACAACGTTTACTTTCAACAAGACGGCGCTGCGTGCCACACAAGCAACGAAACCATTGATCTTTTGCGGGAAAAGTTTCTGGACCGTGTTATCTCTCGATAACATCATGATCATAATTGGCCACCGAGATCTTGTGATTTAACACCTTGCGACTTCTTCCTTTGGGGCCACGTGAAAGAGAAGGTCTACGCCAATAGCCCAGCGTCGATTGAAGACCTCATGGATGGAATTCGTGAGGCTATCGAGGACATAGGGCAGCCACTTTGCGATTTGGTTATGGAAAATTTCATTAAAAGGATATGGTCCTGTAAGCGTTGTCGTGGTGGTCATTTGCCTGATGTTATTTTCCACTATTAACGGCATAGCTTCTTCTTTATAATGAAATAAACATCCGATCCTTTATATTGAAAAATGGCATTTTTCTTTGAATATTAAAATAACACCTCTTATTGGAAAACCCTTTAGTAGGTACGTAAAATACCACTTTTCATAGAGGTCGACGAAAAACCAGTTCCTTATTCCCTTTTCAATAGGGTCAAAAACCAAAAGAGATCAAGAAACACCACAAGAAAAACGACACAAATCAAACATGGGGGTAGTTTAGGGGGTTTTTTATGATATTAGGTCTTTTAAATCTGTAAGACAAAACGCAAAAATAAGATAATGTGTTCCAAAAATTAATTCTCGTTTAAAATTGCAATTTGTTTTCAAATAAATATTTTGAAGTTTTAATTTTCATTCTCCTGCATAATTGAAACTTTTTGACTTATTTCTTGCAAAGGTGTAATAATATGTGAGATATATGTCATATGAACTAGATATTCAGGAATTTCATTTAATTTTTTTGCAATTTTTCACTAGACGATAAAGCCAAAATTCATGTACATGATATATATTCACTCCACATACACCAATCCATTCCGATCTCAGAGTGGAAACGAGTAACTACAAACCGGAAAAGTCTTCCAAGGAATTCTCTTATATCCACATGTCACCTGTAGTGAACTTCAACGTAAGCTCACTTTCTTCCGAGACATATTTATCCGCGAAATTTAATTTAAAATTTTTCAACCCTCCACTACGCTCCGAGATATAGTATAGGAACGTGACAAAAAAGAAATATGCTTTTCCTGTTTGTGCAGCTTCCATTCGTGAACCTGGAGAATTCCAATATTAGTCCTATATTTTTAAGGAATGTTTCAGTGTTAATTACGTATAATTATATCCTTCACAAATTTTGGGATTAGATTTAATGAACGATTTTCGATAATTTTTTCTGATGACACAGTAAATATACCGGTTGGCCCACCACAGACGCGGTGCTTGTTTTTAGGGAGTAAATGAAGATATTTTGAGAATATTTTTTTGTGATGTTTGTAGGGTGTTCAAATGCACAATTAATTAACAATAGGGCTTAAGTTTCTAAGTGTACTGATTATTAGTGTCAACCATGAAACCGGTACTTATCTGCTCTGAATGACACTTTACACTTTGGTGACCAGCCCGGAACACAAGAGAATATTTGTTGATGGATAAAATCTATGAATAATTCACCTTGTGTCTTTTAGTTATTGGCAATTAGCTACAGTTCACCTTATTCTATGAGCACCTCCAGTTATGCTGGAAATATATACCTACTATCAATTGAATATGGAGGATGCATGATATAACATTAACACAGATAATAGTAATGATAATAATATACAATATGTATGCCACCAAATACTCACACCCATTAATTTTGATTTATAGCATAGGTATGATGTCATGCCTGGATATTCGACAAATTTGCAATGCGGTGTGCTACAACTGGCATATTATTGGCTGGGATCAATAGCAGAACCCGAGTAGTAATTTTACTATGCCTAGAATCGTGAAATCGTTTTCGAGTCTAAACGATGGGGATTAGTGCAAAACAGTGATTTCTATTCTGTGATTATAAAGTGTCGTAGCATTGAATTTTCCTCTGATTAATTTTTTTCTTGGGATGAGTAGGTATGTTTGAGAGTAACCATTGGGTCGATTATGCCCAACAACGAATGTAACTGTCCCATTCAGATGCTCAACATACCCTGAAACTGAAAGCCACTATCTCTTTCCATTCGACAGTTACCGTGGCAACGGTTACCCATCCAGCTACTGAACTCACCCAAGACTTCTAGGATCTCCAACAATATAGATCCAATCATCAGGGATGGGCCGAAGCCAAATTTGGGGGGGTGCATGAAGGATTACACAAAAAAAATCCGAAGGTGACCGGAGGGTCACCTCTTTGAAAATTTGCCAACTCCGTTCTACATTGGGAAGACCTCCCCTTAGGCCCGTCCCTGGTAATGCGTAATGGTTATTCCGTCCATAAAACTACCCATTTGCAAAAAGCTCAGAAGCAGAAACATCAAAACTTGTTTCCCGAAATTAAAACTCATCTACGTCTATTATTAAAAGGAAGGAGCAAACTGCGTACTCACATATTGCTAAATTCAATTGAAATAAAAGCTTTTTAAAATGCCGCTCGACAGTGAGAAACAGCTGAAATTTGTACCAGATGGATTGTTTTATGACATACTCCAGTCAGCGAAACTGAAACATCTAGAGAGCTACCCACGTTGAGATAACGCTATATTATGATAAATATTATTTTTTGCTGGCTATACACATTGTGCTGAAAACTACTGAACATTGTACCAGGGTACATGATGTACTACTGAACATTGTACCAGGGTACATGATGTACATGTACATGTGTACCAGGGTACATGATTGTAATATATTTGTGAATTACCCATTTTGTCATGCGTCAAAATCCCATCCTCGTCGCCAAAATATGTGGTGTATTAGTTTAGCAGTAATCAAAAACGAATATTACAAGACGTATAACTTTGATTCTTTATTGCTGTAATACGACTGGAGAATTTTACATCCGTGCACAATCAGGCTAATTACAAATTAGGTGGGATTTTGACGCATGACAAAATGGCTCATTCACAAATATATTACAATGATCTTATTCCATGTTATCAGGTCCCTATTATCTGCCTGCTTTGCATTTATCCGGTCAGGTGGTTGAATTTCTTCTCATTTCATAACAATTTGTCTAAAATATTCCAACTCCATTGAAATTTTTTCCAACTATCGAAATTTTTCTAACTGTATTGAAATTTACCAACTCCGTTCAACATTGGGGGAGGGGGGGTTGTTCCCCAATCTGACCATTTTTATCTGATTAACAGCAGTTTTAATAAATGCTCAGAGCTTCTAAGGATATCCGTTGGCCCATTTTGGTCGAAAATATTAAAAGTTCTTGGAAAGTTGGAAAAACTTCAAAGTAGTTGGAAACAATTCGACACATTGGAACAATTTCAATGGAGTTGGAACATTTCCAAAAACTTGTTATAAAATGTGAAGAAATTTGACCGCCTGACTGGATAAATGCAAAGCAGGTAGACCTGCTAAGCAATCGAGACAATGGAACATGCACGCAAAAGTTCCTTACTTTTCCCATTCTTATTCATACAGGGTGTTTGGTAATTCGACGTGGTCCCTTAACGGGGTTATAATAGACATCATTTGCAAAGATTTGAGTCCAGTGAACCATGGTCGAAAAGTGAATGTTTTCTGATATATGGATATTTCGAGTTTCCGAAAGTTTACCATCGAAAACAATTAATTTTGCGGAAACTCCTCAACAGTGAATAAAGATGTAGGGTTTTGTTTGAAAGCTGATGATATGAGGATCATTTCCAGAAAAATTATTTACCAAAAATTCGAATAACCTGAAAAATAAAAAGTCAGAAGTGGCATGAATTGTTTCTCTCATCAAATTTTCATAAAATAATTGCGTATTTCTCGAAAATATTATAATTAACTTTGAGTACAAATAAGTGAAAAAACTTCCTTGGTTGATGAACATTCCACAAGGGTACATTATGTTATAAATTTTTCCACGAGATCAGGTACTTGGTTATTTCCATTATATTCTCCCTTTCTTCTGTTTAATATAATTATTAGTTGCTTGTTACGAATAGGACTACTGAGAATAGAAAAAAAATCACAGTATTTCTCGAATGAAAATTGAAATAATCCTCAATTAACTGAGAGTAACTTAATTTAAATTTGAGGATAATTATCTTCAAAAAGAAAAAATGCTGATATTCTCTCGTGTTTTCGGTTGTGTCCCTGGAATAAAATACGCCTCATTGGAGTGGTTTTCCAGCCATATTTTTCGATTTCGTGAAGGAATTATTGACATATGTACCCTTTTGAAAAGCTAATGATATAGGTAAGTTTTTTCCCGAATTTGTACACCAGGTTCATATGACTTTTTTCGAGTAATTCTCAATTGTTGCATCAAGATTTTATGAGGAAAATAGTTGATACCATTTATATGAACCCTTATATCTCAGGTTATCTAATTTTTCAGTAAATACTTTTTTGCATGAGATTATAACCATCTCTTCATCTTCATTGAATATTTAGAGTCAAGAAGTTTTCGCAAAATTAATTATTTTCGATCCAAATTGGTTCAAGCACTGACGTGAAGTCAGGAGCTTTTGCGCGTATGTTCTGTTGTCCATTCTCCTGTATTGGATTAAGAGTGTCCAATACAGGAGAATGGACAATAGAACATATGCGCAAAAGCTCCTGACTCCAAGTCAGTGCTTGAACCAATTTTTTTTTCCAAATTTTTTAAAAATTTTCTAGGGGTACGGTTCTCACCGTCTCACATCTTTATGTCGATATTCTACAACTAGTTACCAAGCTTCAATTCGAACATACGCGCAAAAATTAAAAAATAAGTGGAGAAAAACGAAGAAATTAAAATTAATACATAACCTTTCATAATTCCCCTCTCACAATTATACTCCTCTGTTGCCGCATCTCTTGAAGAAGAATCGCCTCCGCTAGTTTTCAAAGATAGTCATTCTTGTTCTTAGAAATCCCTTCAATGTTTGATATCAAAAAGGAAAATGTTGTAGCTCATAAGGCCAGGTTGATCTCTTTCAAAACCAGATCTAGCCAATCCAAACGATGATTATTCAGAACTTCAGATGTTCGAAGACCGCTACAGGACCCTAATTTAGGGCTATCATCTCAAATAGATTCTATTGTATTATGAAAAAATCGACCCGAAAATTTATGTTATAATTTAATATGTCATCATGGCATTCATGGCTATGAAAGTTTTCGCGAAATTTCAGCGATGTCCTACAACTGATTTATATTATAATTTTTTTTTAATTTCCTAGTTATACGATCTTCACGAAACTCTGTCAACATTTTTGCGCTGGCATTCTACAACTAATAACCATGTTTGAATTGAATCGGCATCGTAACTTTTAGGTTATTGAAGAAATAATAACCAAATTTCAGATCGAAATAACCATTTGGACGATTATGCTAATTAATGAACTAAAATGTCGCATTCAGATGCGCAATCTACCCTGAAAACTTGCAAGTCGCTATTTATTTCCGTTATCAAGGTATCATGAGATACGTATTATTTTTTGTCATTTTTTAAAAATTTTTTAGTGCTACGGTCCTCACGAAATTTCACACACGTCTTCATTCCTATATTCTACGACTAGTTAGCAGGCCTCAATTCGATCGAGTCTATATTTTTTGAGTTATCGACGAAATAATATTCCAGATGGGTATAACCCCGAAACCGTTGGACCGATTATGGCCAACAGCGAACTTAACTCTACCATTTAGATGCGCAACCTCTCCAACAATATAGATCCGATCGTGTTCAAACTTGGAACTTGGTAGTAAAGTTAGGCTCTGAAGGCTCTCGCAATTCAGCCATGACAGGTGAATAGTTTCTGATATATAGAATTTTTTTCAATTATTTTCAATGATTTTTTTAAAATTTTCTAGTGATACGATCCTCACGAAATTTCGCGTTGGCATTCTACAAGTAATAACCATGTTTGAGTTATATTGGTTTTGTATTTTTTGAGTTATTGAGGAAATAACAACCAAATTTCAGATGGTAATAAATCCAATACCGTTTGGCCAATTATTCCTATGCACAAATTCAAATGTCATATTCGGATGCACAACCTAACCTGAACATTTCAAGACGCTATCTCTTTCCGTTCTCAGGTTATCGTGACATAAATAATATTTTTTTATAATTTTTTTTAAATTTTCTAGTGATACGATTCTCACAAAATTTTGCAGACGTCCTTAGGTTTGTATTCTACAACTACTCACCAAGTTTTAATCCGATCGGAATTGTATTGGTTTAAAATGTAATCACTCGGAAACCGTTGGGCCGGTTATGCCCATTAACGAACTTGTCCGTCGTATTGGGACGCGCCACCTACCCTGAAAATTTCAAGTCACTATCTCTATCCGTTCTCAGGTTATCGTGACATAAAAAATATCTTTCAATAATTTTTTTTGATTTTTCTAGTGATTCGACTCTCAAAAATTTACACAAAATTTCACAAATCGTGGCAACGGCCGGAGGGACGGAATCAATTTGAACTCGAATTCTTCATCGGGGAGTCGATCCCAAACGTTTGAGACCATTTTCGGCAAAAAAATCGAAAATTACAGACATTTGGGCAAAATGATAACGGGGTGTTCCCCGGCACATTCGCGCAAAATGCAGAATATTTCCAAACAGTTGAAAAATCGCCATATCTTCGTAATCATAGATTTTCGGACCATGGTTCACTCTACTCAATTCGTTGCAAATAACGCCTAGTATATCACCTTTGGAGGATAACGTTGAATTACCAAACACCCTGTATATCAGATCAAGGATGAACTAGAATAAATTAATTCAATGTTGTGTGTTTGACGTGCAATTATGTATCAGGCTAACATTCTAGAATAAGGTGAGCGCTGGATAATATTTCAATGAAAATATATTCAAATTCTATTTATATCGATGTTTCACATTTCAAATAGCAACTCTCAGATGAATTGGAGGCATTCTTACCCAGCAGAAAATATTCGTATTATTCCCGTAGTATCGAATTCCACCATCAAAGGAAAATGGTGTGGTATGTTTCTTATTGTAATAAAAACGAATAGAGTTCTGGAAGAAATTAGATCCGGAACCCTCTTGTCATTCTTCGGGAGGTATCGATAAGATTCAATACGTATCATTCAAATATCGCAAATCCAAGAAATATCTACTTTATATTCAGAATGGAAACGGCCTCACTCGAAATACGTATATCGATATTACCATGGCATCCTAGCGATCTTTTGAATGCGGAATTGTGCCTTTAAAGGGCCGACAGAACATTTCTTGCACGAAAAATGAAAGGTTATAAAGGAACATCGATATGGCTTCTTTCCACTTTTTAGTTTAATATTCCCCACGAGAAATTTTCATAAAATATCGACATCTGTGAGGTTTCAATTGATAGTTCGGTCCAGTAAAGCTCTTATCTTCTGTCTGAAGAATGTGGTCATACCTTACATTTTCCAAAAGTGTTCTTCAGAGCCTCTAACATGATCACATGGTCACTTAACACGTTGAGTATTCTTGGCATTACTTGAATTATCGTTATCTCCACAAGGTTATGCTAAAAAAATGGTTCATGCACTGACGTGAAGTCAGGAGCTTTTGCGCGTGTGTACAATGTCCATTCTCCTGAATTTGACGCTTTAATCGAATTTACCATGGTAACTTCGAATTGAGAGTGTCCAATACAGGAGAATGGACAATAGAACATACGCGCAAAAGCTCCTGACTTCACGTCAGTGCTGGAACCAATTTTTTTTTTATAATTTTTTTAAAATTTTTTTAGGGGTCGGTACGGTTCTTATAAAATTTTGAACACGTCTTTATGTAGATATTATACAACTAGATACCAAGCTTCAATTCGATCGAGTCCATAGTTTTTGAGTTATCGAGGAAATAATATTCCAGGTGGGTATAACTCTGAAATCGTTGGACCTTTTATGCCCGTAATCGAACTTAACACTCCCATTCGAATACGCAACATACCCTGAAAATTGCAAGTCCCTAACTCCTTTCGTTCGAAAGTTATCGAGGCAACGGTCATCCATCCATCTACTAAACTCACACAAAGCTGCTCTAATCTCTAACGATATATATCTGATCGTGTTCAAACTTAGAAATTGGCAGAAGAGTTAAGTTTCAAAGGCTCTCTCAAAATTTCAGCGATGCCGGACGAAAAGTTACTGATATATAGAATTTTTTTCAATGATTTTCAATGATTTTCAAAAAATTTTTAGTTATACGATTCTCACGGAATTTTGCGAAAATTTTCGCGTTGGCATTGTACAACTATAACCATGCTTGAATTTAATCGGTTTTGTATTTTTCGAGTTACTGAGGAAATAACAACCAAATTTCAGATGGTTATAACTCCCGAACCATTTGGCCGATTATGCCTATAAACAGACTCGAATGTCGCATTCAGATCCACAACCTAACATGAAAATTTCAAGTAGCTATCTCTTTCAGTTCTCAGGTTATCGTGACATAAAATATTTTTTAATAATTTTTTAAAAATTTTCTAGTGATGCTATTCTCACAAAATTTCACAAACGTGCTTAGTTTCACGTTCTTCAACTATTCACCAAGTTTCAATTCGATCGGATTCATATTGGTTGAAAATAGAATTATTACTCGGAAAGCATACAGCAATATAGAATAGTTTAATTTTGTTAATGGGTAAGGGTTCATGTTCAATTCTTTATTTCCTCATTTTCGTTGCATTATATTTTACTTTGACTCGTCCTATACATGTAATGTCTGAAAGGATACAATAAAATTATTATTGTTATTATTATTATTATACAATATCTACTAATACTGGGTGTAAACAATTAGTATGATGCAATTTCGAAAATCCATCCGACTGGGGATATCCGTGAGTTACGAATTTCTATGCCGTTTCCATTCGGCATTAAGCGATCTGTCAATGCGATGGGGATATTTCTGAAGATAGATAGATGCGACAACGAGTTATTGATCATACCCAATACACTCATTGTTCCATTCATAATCGGCATATGGCGGCTCAGAAGCTGATGTTGCAGATGTACACACTATACATTTTAATGACTTGAATGAAATACGTATCTAAACTGCCAGGCCTCATATATAGTCCTACTGGAAATTCATTTATAATATAAGTATTTAAAATTTTGAAAACTTAAATATCAATTAGCTAAATTTGCTCGTGGAAAAGTGGAAAAGCCATGTGGAGTATAGGGCTTCATACCAGACGAGAGTAGGCGAGAGTATAAAAAATCTCGTCTCGCTCTCGTCAATTCCCAAAAAATTAAGTCTCGTTTAAGTCTCGTTATCAGTTGTCTCGTCTCGTCTAGCTTAATTCTGAATAACGATAACAAATATTATAATATATAAACGAAATGATAGATAGCAATGAATAATAAAAAGCTATATTCATTACTCTCTTGTACAAAAATATCTGTACATGTACATATTATTTTTAATTTTATACACTGATAATTTCAACTTTTAAATTACTCAATGACCAAGAATTCAAACATAATCACGCTTGCATCACATCAGTTTTCAATGATGTACGTGTTTTTGCCAAGATCATACCTGCTGTGGAAAATAATCTTTCAACAGGTACGGATGTAACCACTAATGAATCATCGGCCATCTTGGAAAGTGTAGGATGAACCTTTTCATCACTCTTCACCACTGTAAAATATTTTGATTCCTATTTGCTCTTTCTAACAGCAAATGTTCTTCAAACTCAGCTTTCCTATATTTCGAAAGTTTTGTTGATGTTTTAAATAGGCTATCGATGTCCATACATTTTTTAATAGAATTGAACAGTTTGGTACCTACCTATAGTTTTCGAAGAATACCTTTCCAGTGCGTGGATCATTGAGGGTGTTCTTGGCGTATTTCTTCTAACCATTTCGAAACATTGAATAGCTTCATTTCTTTACCAGTTCTATTTTACGTAGTTCCACAGATGTATACAATAATTGTTCACATCTTTCTCCAGATGTGCAGATAGAGACGAAATTTTCAAAGCATTGGGATTCAGGGGCAATAAAAGTTGTCCGTTAAGTATTGAATTCATAATGGCATCCGTTTCATGGTGGTGAATTCTATTTTTCTTGAAAAATAATCTCAATTATCACAAGGTCATAACGAATTAATAGTCTTCTAATTAATCGTGTATTTCTAGAACGATCGATGCATAATATAGACAAAATATATTGGTAATTACAGTGGAAACTCTTCATATTCAATTGTTTTCTGTGGGTGTTGAAAGAAGTTGGGTCGTATATAAAACTTCATACAAAAAATTTATCGAGACCAAAAACGAGACTCTTGTGATGCGCTGTATGTGGTCTCGTCTCGCATTTACGAGACGAGAACGAGGCGAGACAAGAAAAATCTCGCTCTCGCGTGAAGCCCTAATGTGGACAGGAGCTTTGGCGTTCTTGTCCAATCTTTCACAAATCATATCTCCGTAATTATTGATTTCTCAGGGTTGGGAATTATATCAATGGATTATTATGATAGAAATACATCATGAAAGAATCTTATCTTTACATGACGATCCAATTTTGGCTACAAGTGTTTCAAAACTATCAGGAATCATTCTGAAAAATTGAGTAAATGAAATAGACAGTTTTATTCACGACAAAAATATAATCTAATCAGTCCAGAGAGAACTCAAACTAAAATACTTATATAGGAAATCTCAAATAGTCTTACTAAGGAATAACTAACTGTGCATTAGTTGGAAATCCCGTTCTAAATCTTCCATAATTAGAGAATGATGATGTAAATTATGGTCGACTTTCTTGCATCATCCATTTTCGACTCACTAACCAAAAAACTCTGACTTTGAACTTGGCGAATCCAAATTTCAAATTGCTTACCGGCTTACATCAACCAAACTCTCCAGAAATACACTCTAAGTTTCGTTTGACATTAATGACGTTTATCTTTCAAACTGAACCAAACGAGAGCTACCGCAAACAGATATCACAAACAGATAGAATTCGCATTCTGTGAAAACATAGAAGTACGATGTAGGTATTATTGAAAAATCATATTTCGGGAAGTATTAGCTCGTTAAAGTTGAGAATAATATTAGTGGATTTTTATGATGAAATTGCATCTTAGTAAAAAATTGGTTAAAAATTTGTAATGCAAAAAAAAATTGTTACTCCTAAACCATCCTGCCGATTTTGCCCAATAACGAACTCAACCGAGATATTTAGATTCCAAACTTACTCTGAAAATTTCAACTGTCTAGCTCATTATCATCATAGTTATCGTGTTTACGACCGGCCGGACAGAATCGATTTCGACCACGGATTCTTGTTCTTCATTGAATTTTATAAAATCTGATAAAACTTCCAGAAATTCAACTGTTTTTATGAATCCGGGCCTGAACTAGAATCTCAGATATAGTGGCAGAATCCTCAAATTACTTTCGCAATATTAAAGGTTGCGAACGAATACAAGTCATCTTTGAATCAACCCCTTTCACACGTTCCGGTTTTTCAGCGTTGTGAAAGATTGTACAAGTTACACAACTTGGGGATGGTGGATGAGGTAGCAGATTCCATTCTTTCATGATTGATGGGATCACACACAACACTTCTATATATCACTCCGACCCACACAATGTGCAGATAGAAACGAAATTCCTTGGGGATTATATTTATATTCGATGAGAATCTTCGGCGTCACCCCTTGCACGTTTTATTCTTCCTCCATATTTCGAACTGTTATGGCAGATCTCAATTAACGAGGTACTTTTGGAAAAGAATTATAGAAAAAGTACAGTAGCTGTAATTTATTCACTCTATTTATTTATTTATTTATTTCCTCAAACAGATTCAGAAAATCTTTTTACATGAGAAAATCAAATCGCCTTCAATTTACATCGAAGTATTATCAAGTCTAATACATTTACACCCATACAAATATAAAAATTAAAACTGCATATACAACTATTGGTAAGGTAGATGTCGGAAATGCAAGTACAAGCCTTTAAAGAACAGTCTAGGAGGCAGGTCAAAACTAAGACAAGAATTCTGAATGAAATTATTGGCTACTTTGAGTATCCTAAGAATAGGTGAACAATGTTGGTAGCTTGTTGACATTGGTATTTCAAAAAACTGATTTATCCTAGTAGCTCAGGCAAGGATTCTTAATCTCATGATACTTTTAAGGTGAGGTGTATTTAAGTGCCGTTTGAAAATTTTATAACAAATGTTCACCATAACTTCCAGTCGTCTGTTCTCAAGTGAAATTCATTTCTCAGTCTGATTGATCTCACTGTATTGGAGTCAGGGTAAACTCTATACTTTTTGGCGCTCTAGTTCCTCGGAACAATTTGCCCAAATGTCTGTAATTTTCGAATTTTTAGCTGAAAATGGTCTCAAACGATTCGGATCGACTGACTGATCAAGAATCCGAAGTCGAAATCGATTCTGTCCGGCCAGTCCGGCCGGCCGGCCAGCCGTAGGCACGATAACTCTCGAACGAAAGGAGTTAGAGGATTGAAATTTGCAAGGTGGGTTTGGAGCGTAAATATCTCGGACGAGTTCGTTAACGGGCGAAATCCATCAAGCGGTTTCGGAGTTATGGCCAATTTTAGTAAAACAATTTTTTATGAATATTTCCGAAACCAATAATTCGATCTATCTGATTTTTAGCATCAAATTGTAGAATCATGACCTTTATACGCATGTGAAGTTTTGTATTGACCAAGTGACCGCAAAGGGTCAAAAAAAAAAATTTTAAATTAAAAAAAAAATTTCTACAATAACTCTCGAACGGAACGAGCTAGAAAGTTTAAGTTTTCAGAGTAGGTTGAAGAGATGAATATCTCCGTTATTAGGCAAAATAGGCCAGATGGTTACGGATTAACGAACAAACAATTTTTTTTTTAAGTAACAAATTTAAAATTCAATTTTCATTTAAGATGCAGTTTCACCATAAAAATCAATTGATATCATTTTGAACTCCAACGAGCTAATACTTTCGGAGATATGATTTCTCGAAATTTCAATAATGAATCGTACTTCTATGTTTTCACAGAATGCTATAATTATTCTATCTAAGCTTTATTATATGATCTGTGTTCATACTCGTACATGTCATCCTGTTCTATAAGAGAGAGTCAAAATCATTTCAGCTATTTTAATTTGATTTCTGCCATTGTGCAGTTCTCATTCTCTGATTGTTCATTTAATCTTGATAAATAAACTATTATTTGAATTGAATTTCCTTTATGATGCAGTTCTATCATAAGAATACATTTATATAATTCCCAACTCTGAGAAACCAATACTTTCGGAGATATAATTTGTCTGTTTGAACAAGAGCGCCAGAAAGCTCCTGTCCACAGGGCTTGATCCAATTTCTTTTATACAGATATCTCCTATTTTGAACCTTTTCTAAAGTTGCCCTGTACAGGAGAGATGTTGTATGCCAAACTACCGAGCTGTATTCTAATTTGGGTCTGACGATAGCGTTATATAATAAAACAACTGTTTCCACGTTTCTGAAACTCCTACAATGTCTCATCACAAACCCAAGACTACGTAGTGCCCTTGCAGCTACATTCTCGATATGTCCTTTGAACGACATTGTGGAGCTGTACTCTATGCCTAAATCCTTTATTTTGTATACTCTCCTCAGTTCTTCCTCGTCCATATTATAACTATATGTCAATACATCTCTTTTTCGAGTAGGTACACGACAGGATGACGCACTTTGATGTATTGAAAGGTAGATCGTTTTCAAGACTCCAATAGTGGATTCTTCCTATATCTGATTGTAGGATGGCACAGTCATGAGCACTAGAAATTCTTCGATAGAGCTTCAAATCATCTGCAAATAGTAGACACTCGGAGTCTTTCAGGCATTGTGGTAGGTCGTTTATGAATATAAGGTACAAGAGTGGTTCCAAGTTTGATCCATGAGGCACTCCTGAAATTGCGTGGAATTTTGCGGCACAATTACCATCATATCTCACCCTGAATGTTCTGTCTCTTAAATAGGAAGCAAAAAATCTGAGAGCTCCCGAATTCGCCCCATATTTTCCGATTTTATCCAGTAATATGTCGTGATTAACATTATCAAAAGCCTTTCGAAAATCTGTGTATACTACATCAACCTGTGAATTTTCCATGTTCTCAGAGACATAATGACTGAATTGTAAAACACACAGAGTGTCTTTTCTTAGTTATTAGCAAGTAGCACAGTTCCCCTCATCGAATTAATGTACAACTTACAGTCTCACCTTATATACATTGCAAATTTCAACTGACTCCAATTCCTTCATTACCAGCGCTCAAATACAAATTGTTATTTGTGTAACTTCACCCACTGAACGGAGACTAAACAAAAGTGCAGAGAACCGAATACCTCCCCTAGATCCTCATGAAAATTCACGAGCTGAGTGAACGAACATGTATTATTTCATCGTTTGCACGGTCGGACGCAAAATCCACCGGCGGGTTCATCCCCTTGAACATTGCTTGACATCAATTCGTTGTTCCATCGGGAATAGAGTGCATTAAATATAATCGTCGAAAGCTTAATAATTCATGCAATATATCAATTTCAAAGTGTATCAATATAGAATCCATGTTTGCATTCCATGTATTATTCATGAGATAGCACTGTGTAGATGTTGTTGACAGAGGATATATTCAAAATACAATTATGAATAATGACGGCTGAAGCACTAGTTGGAATAGTCCATGATGGATGCAAGAATTCCCGGTTCTCCGGTCGAAATATCTGTATCATGTTTTGAAACTTTCAGGGGTAGGTACACTTCACTATTGACTAATTTTCTCGTCTGTATAGCTGCTAAGAGGAGGCATATCGTCAAAGGTGGCAAGGGCAAGCCTCCACAAAATTATGTAATGCGAGTCGTTATATATACAGGGTGAGTATTAAAGTTGTACATTAATTATAACCATAGATTCCTCTCATCAAATGAAACACTTTTTTCCATTACCATTCTTTCAAATTTGGCTCAGGTAAAAAGTTATGATCGTTTAAATATTTCACAATGTGCTAATACGCTCCTGCATATAAATTATCTATGACATTAATGGTGTACGAGAAAAAGGTATGGTAATGTGGTTGGCAGCTTGATGAGGGATTCCAACGCTCAGGGACGGATCCATAAAAGTAGCGAAATTACTGCAGTTTCTCATTTTATAATATTCAATGAGGAATATCTCGAAAACGGTTCGTTTAAGGAGAATTCATGAAGAATAATTTATATTTCTAAAACGATTGAGTATTCTTTAAATAGCTCAAGAAAACTTTATCGGCTTTCTTTATGCTAATTTTGTTTAGTTTTATGAATCCACGAGTCTATAACTAGATAACCTGAGCCGTATTTGGAAAAATGGTAAATGAAAAAAGTGCACCATTTGATGATAAGAATCTATGTTCAAAATTAACGTACAACTTAAAGACTCACCCCGTATATATGTTATAGGATGTAGAGGGTAACGTTGCACTGCGACCTAAAGGTCTATTATGCCCCCCTGTCAGAGCTCTCGATGCCATCATCATCTACAGCTCACCTTCCAGTTCCAGAGTTCTGATGAACTCCAGTATCTGGGAAGAGATTACATTTATGGATAGTGATCACAGACAGATTCTGTGTTCACATTCTGTGAATACATAGAACTTACGATGTATTATTGAAACTTTGAAACATCATATCTCCGAAAGTATTAGCTTGCCAGAGTTGAAAATGATAACAATAGATTCTTATGATGAAACTGCATCTTAAAAAAAAATTGAATTCAAAAGTTGTAATGTGAAAAAAATATTTTTTTTCGTTACTCCGAAACTATTAGACCGATTTTGCCCAGTAACGAACTTAACCGAGGTATTTATCCCTCAAACGTTCTCTGAAAATTTCAACTGTCTAGCTCATTCCGTTCGAGAGTTATCGTGTTAACGGACGGACGGACGGCCCGCCAGACAGGATCGATTTGGACCATGGATTCTTGATCAGTGAGTCAAACCAAATCGTTCAAGACCATTTTCAGCCAAAAATTCGAAAATTACAGACATTTGGGCAAATTGATAAGCACTCTGTTCCGAGGAACAAGAGCGCCAAAAATAGTATTGCCGTTTAAAAAAATTACCAATGACGTCATGTCTCAAATTTGGGACACGTTGTATAACGTTTTCTAACATTGAAAATGTGGGAAATCCGTGTGGACAGGAGCTTCGGCTCTCTTGTTCAAACTTTGACAAATCATATCTCCGAAAGTATTGGTTTCTCAGAGTTGGGAATGATATCAATGGATTCTTATGATAGAACTGCATATTAAAATAAATTCAAATAATAGTTTATTTATCGAGATCAAATGAGTAATCTGCATTGATTTAACCTCGTGGAAAGGGTTATTGCAACTTACACTCGGTACATAGTTTTCACAACTCGAAATACCTGAGGAAAGTATAATAGAAATGTCTAGAGCAAGGCTGGCGACAATCATACCAGATTGTCCATTTATTCCGTATATTTGAATAGGTATCGGCTGACGAACAAACTATTCTAATAGTTCATTTCATTTGTTTGAAAGATTAAATATCTATTTTATATTCTTGTTATTCTTTATTTGAAAACGTATCTCATTATAAGACAAAATATATTAATAAAATACAATCCTCTTTCCAAAATTTAATAGTTCATACCACTAACACATTCTGTATTATGAACTTTAACTCAAGAAAAAATATTTGATTCACATGTAGATCAATATTTTAGCATTTTTTTGCTAGCAACATTATGAAAATACTATATATTGCAACACGTCTTACTACTTAAGGAAGTAAAAGGTAATATTAACCTCAGTGGTCAACGAACAGTAATTTCTTGTGATGATTCCATTATGTTATTATTTCCTATTGCCTTCATAAACTGCATCATTAAAATGATGCCGCGTGCGGAAACGGAGATCGAGAACGCGATTCTTCGCAAGAACCTGCAAAGAGCTAGTGATGATCTACTCGATCCAGAGTAACACCATATACAATAGATAGTCTATTATGTATATGGGTTATACTTTCCGAAAAGCCCTAAGGTGACATGTATAAACACGGCGGATTTATATGAATTTATTCATAGATACGATTACAGCATTCTATGAAATCATAGAATCCCGATTTAATATTAAAATTTTGAAAAATCATATCTCCGAAAGTATTAGCTTGTAAGAATTGAAAATAGTATCAGTGGATTCTTATTATGACACTACATCTTAAAAAAAATGAAATTAAAATTTGTAATGAAAAAAAATTTTTTTTCGTTACTCCAAAACCACCAAGCTGACTTCACCTAATAAAGAACTCAGCCGAGATATTCATCACCCAAACCTACTCTGAAAATTTCAACTGTCTAGCTCATTCGGTTCGAGAGTTATCGTGTTAACGGATGGCCGGATAGAATCGATTTTGACCACGGATTCTTGATCAGTGAGTCGAACCAAATCGTTTAAGACCATTTTCATTAAAAAATTCGAAAATTACAGATATTTGTGCCAGTTGATAATCACTCTGTTCCGAGGAACAAGAACGCTTAAAAGAGCACAATTTGAATCACGAATTGACATGGCCAAGCATTTTTACAACAAAAAAACTGTATTTGATTTACTGAATGTATTCCAAAGTAGAGACTAGCACCATTTTATGTTATTTGTACGAGGTGACAACGAGAGATAATTGTCCCTATATAGGTAAGTAATAATATTCAATTTTCACATTATTCGTTGTCTTCATTCTCGAATGAAATTTTGTTTAAATTCGAAACCATTGTCCAACCTCCATTGTAGCGAGTAATTGATGGCTGAAAAATGGAAAATTGAAACAAACCGGAAGTGTGATGTATCGATATTTTACTCCGGGCATTCTGATGAATCTCATTCCCTTTACACCCACCTACCTGTTCCAGGATGCGAAGCGTGTAGGAAGGTAGGGGTCACGTATATTACATATTGCTCGTCTGATGCTGATCCATCCCAAAGGAATCAGATGCTATCGGTGTAGTGCAATAAACAATATTGTTTTTTGCTACGAACAATGAACGAGCGGGGAATGATTTGTGCTAGAATCAGCTTTAACACGTACACATACCATTCTGTCTAATTTTGCGGATATTTGGCCGGAAATAATCTCAAAGGAGTATAGTGCAATTGATGAAAAATTCCCAATCGAATTTGATTTCTTCAGTTCCTCCGGAATACCTCAACCATGATAATATTTGGCAGAATCAACTCTGTTACGTCTCAGGACGTCACATTTTGGAAAACGTGCATTTTGTTTTTCTCAACAAAGGAGCTCGTTTGTGAAACGTGAATATTTGTCTAGTGAGTTAACTGGGTTTTAGTTAACCAAGTGTGGTCTCACCCTTGCAAATAATAATTTTACGAAGAGATAAACTGGGAGTAGAATTTCTTGTGAAGATTCGACCTTTGTAGAGCGATTTATTACCTATTTCCTGTAAAAGAATGCTAAAATGCATTCAACAACTGAAGTGGTAAGAAACTTATCAGTTTTCTAACACATTGCCCAGTGCTGGTATTCTTTTTGTCTAGACGCTATGGAAACTCTTAATCTTTGAAAGTTATCTATCAGCTGTTGCAGATAGATTATAATGCAGAAAGCAAGTAAAGTTAGTTCAGATAGTGGGAGAAATTCCAGATTTCGAATTCCTAAGATTAAACACCCTAAAGGCGCACTCATTGGCGTTTGCATCCGAAATTTAGGATGTATTCCCACTCTTTTTCATGAACGACAAATGAGAATGGAAATGGAACATATCAGGGCGGTTTTAAGATCGAAACCCCAATCATTGTTAATATTTCTCCCGATTTTTCCAGATGAAGGAACCACCTATTTTTCTTCTATCTGGTCTTTCATATACATTTTAGACTGAAATAATTAACCACTACAGTACTACAACTCCAACTACTACTACTTTTCTTGGTGCAAGAGACATCACTTCTATTTTGATCGGTCGCGAAACTAATACCTCTTTAGTTCTCCTTCTTAATATGTAGTCACTTCTTCCTTCCTATACATCTTCATATAAATATAGAATAGAAGGAAGATTTTAAATTATATTAATATTGCATTGTACAATTACGTCGTGTTTGTCACCAAAGTATCGGTAACAAGAAAACACATTTTGTTGTTTGATTAAAGTACGTTAGAATCGTTAACCACTTCCTATCTTCGTAATTGTTATCTTATTACAATTAACAACTTACGCCGTAATCAACGAGATTGCTGCTGGGGGTGCTTGAAGCTAAGTATACCTCTTTACTCATCCCCCTGATAAAACAATCAGGGTGTATAATTCTGGTCCTTCGAATTAATATTATCCTGATAAAAGAGTCAGGACACGACATTTGATCCTTCGTAACCATAACATCCTGATAAAACAATCAGGATCCAACGAACTCAGAAACTTGATATGGGGGATCGAATATCTAGAAGCGCAAAAGAAGTCAACAATTTTATTTAATTTTTTAACAGTTTACTAGATTCATCATAGTTTACTGGATCCATCTATGGCGCTCTTATTCCTCGGAACAGAGAGCTTATCAGTTTGCCCAAATTTCTGAAATTTTCGAATTTTTGGGTGCAAATGGCCTCAAACGTTTTGGTTCGACTAACTGATCAATAACCTGTGGTGAAAATTAATGCTGGCCGGCCGGCCGTCCGTTAACACGATAACTCTCAACCCGAATGAGCTAGACAGTTGAAATGTTCAGGGTGTAGGGTTAGGGAGATACATATCTCGGTTAAGTTGGTTGTTGGCGGAATCGGCCTGCTGATTTCGGAGTAACGAAAAAAATATTTTTCTTTAAATTACAAATAAATTTCTTTTTAAATGAAGTTTCATCATAAGAATCCACTGATATAATTTTCATCTCTAACAAGCTAAAACTTTCAGAGATATGATCTTTCAAAATGTCAATGATACATCGTACTCCTATCTTATTTACCTATAACAGACATGTCAAATTTATTTCTGGTTCGTTACTCATAAGCCTTCAACTAACTGGTTACGGTTTGCGGTAGCTGTCGTTTAGTCCAATTCGAAAGATCATTAAACGTTGTCAATAATAATTCGTATTTCTACGTTTTCACATAATGATATAATTATTCTATGTATGAATTGTCATAATGTCAACTTATTTTCCTGAGACGTGACATTGTCTAATTCCTTTCAGCAATCGAAGAATTATGAGAATTAAGTGTATTCCGAAATGTGAGCGAAGTGAGAAAAATCTCAGTTGTTTATTCCGAAATTAGTTTTTCTCAGAAAAGTCTTACATTTCGGAACGGAACATGAAGTAATAGATTTGAGAGAAGTGAGACTGCTTTTCATCATGCTCAGTTCTCTCACTTAATGACGGGACTGACGGAAGGGAATATTATAACTTCAAAAATATTATGTTGGTATTGAAATACTCGTATTTTGTCGATACAACGGGGACCTCACCCAAAAACGTTTGAAAACATTACGTTAATATTGAAAGCATAATTCTGTAGTTCGAGAAAGGAGAAAATTTGGTGAACGTAGATCAGGAAATTTGTGATCGATTACAAAGTTAATTTTTTCATTATTACTTCTCTTCTTTCATGCTTGTTTTATGGAATATCTACTATTTGTAGGTACTTTAAAACTATTTTGGGCAATTGTCATAAGAAACTTGTTTTTTTGGCGCTCTAGTTCCTCGGAACAGAGTGCTTCTCAATTTGCCCAAATGTCTGTAATTTTCGAATTTTTGGCTGAAAATGGACTCAAACGAAATTGTAGAATCATGACCTTTATACGCATGTGAAGTTTTGTATTGACCAGGTTACAGCAAAGTGTCAAAAAAATTTTGAAAATTTTAAAAAAGTTTTTCTACAATAAATCTCGAACGGAATGAGCTAGGTAGTTGAAATTTTCAGGGTAGATGAATATCTCGGTTAAGTTTGTTATTGGGCAAAATAGGCCAGATGATTTCGGAGTAACGAAAAAAAAAATGTTTTTTTGATGAACAAATTTCAAATTCAATTTCTATTTGAGATGCAGTTTCACCATAAAAATCCATTGATATCAGTTTTAACTCCAACAAGCTAATACTTTCGGAAATATGATTTTTCGAAATTTCAATAATGAATCGTACTTCTATGTTTTCACAGAATGCTATAATTATTCTATCTAAGCTTTATTTTATGCTCTGTGTTCATACTCGTACATGTCATCCTGTTCTATAAGAGAGCGTCAGATTCATTTCAGCTATTTCAATTTGATTTCTTCCATGGTGCAGTTCTCATTCTCAGATTGCTCATTTAATCTTGATAAACTATTATTTGAATTGAATTTCCTTTATGATGCAGTTTTACCATAAGAATACATTGATATAATTCTCAACTCTGAGAAACCAATACTTCCGGAGATATAATTTGTCTGTTTGAACTAGAGCGCCAGAAAGCTCCTATCCACAGGGCTTGAACCCATTTGTTTTTACCTGTCATTTCGTTATCGACGGAAATTTTGAAGCAAAATTCCAGGATCAGATAGTACTTGATAAGATCTTCAAAATGAGGTGTCGCAACACCCCTCATCCCTATTCAAAATCAAGTGGTTGTTCTCACCCCTGTTAGGGGGTTGCAGTTGCAGGGATGCAATATGTGAAACGGTTGTTCCCCTTCGAATCAGAAATTGACGGGTCCAACCGATTTTCCACATTTTCATTTTGAAGCCGGAACATCGAGGTGTTAAATTTTCGTTGGGCCACACTGTATATTCGTACTTTTATTACAAATCAGTGAATTTAATTTATCACAAAGTTAACGAGCTGAGGAGTTCTTAACTGCACGTCGGTACTCGGTAAATTGATTCCCTTATTATTTCGATTCATTCATTATGAATCCATAGGATTCTCCATCTATTCAGTGTAATAATAATTGAGAATTAAATCGTTGAACCAAGCATCACTTCAGTAAAATGGCAAGAATGAAAGATTGAGCACACTCCATTGGATACAAAAGCGTCGACAAGCGTGACCAATATTTCTATTTTCTCTTCCATTTAAGCTTCCATCTTTCCATTATATTTATTGTTATGGCATTTTTTGCCCCTGCTGCCTTGTTCTTAAAAGAATTTTCTCTCCAGGTTATCAAATTCTTCTGCTTTCAACGGAGAACACGAACACTGTTCCTACTGGAGATACAAAATGGAATCTTCAGGTATACTCCATTCACTTTTATAAAGTCTCCCAGTTGGCCATGAAATTTTGACACATTTCACCTTGTATATTTTTGAAAATGTTAGGTTATGCGCATTTTCCTGTCAGATCACTACGCAACATTGTCCTCTCTACATAGAAGTCGTAGTAATTACGTATTTTTCACCATGTGAATTTTCTTGGGAAAAATAATGAATTTGAGAAGATATTGTGTGAAATCAACAATTTCCAAAGGCCTGGCGACTGTTGAAGAAAATTTTTCCTCTGTTGTTACTATGGAAATATTTCACGTTTATTAACTGGTTGGAAGATCTGCTATACTCACTCAGCCCTAATTTATTTGGCCCTGGCCTCCTGGATATTTAAAAAAATATATTTTTTTGCTTTCTTCTATAGTTTCACCACTTTCTTAACTTCAAAGTGTAATTTTTATTACAAATGGGAAAAACAGGCAAAATTTTTGTTTTTTTTTTAATCTTTAATGTTGGCAGATCCTCATAAAATCATTGCTTTATTCAGATGTTAGCTAGAAAAAAAGTTATAAGTCCTCAAACTTACAGAAATATGTAGAAAATACTTAAATCTTAACTTCAACTTGCTTAAAAAAAAAACAAAATTGATTGAGTAGTTCCAATTCTAGGAAAACATCCTCAGTATGTAACCTTTGTAATAGTATGTAACTTGCTTTCATAAAAAAAAAACTTTAAATTTCGTAATTTTATCAAGTAAGAAATTTTCGACTAAACTCTACCTTTACGGAAAGTGAAAAATGTTTTGCGAAATTTAATACTGCAAGGTTAATAAAAATTAAATGATCTATGGCTTGCAGTAGCAGTGGTGCAAATTGACATTCACTATTCCCTTGGGTTGGTTACAAAAAGCAGGTAGAAATTATTAATTAAATAAATTACTCAATTGTTTCATTAACGCACCTAACTGGTACAGCTATTTTCTTTGTACTTAATTCAAGAACATACATCATTTCAATCGATCATTTAATTTTTACCAACCTTGGTTTATTTAATTTCGCAAAACATTTCACTTTCCGTAAAGGTAGAGTTTCGTCGAAACTTTCCTACTTGATAAAATTATGAAATAGCTCTTGAAGGTTTGTTTTTATGAAAGCAAATTACATACCATTAGAAAGGTCACACACAAGGGATATTTTGCTAGAATTGGAACTCCTCAATCATTTTTTGTTTGTTCTTTAATGCTAGTTTAAGTTAAGATTTAAGTAATTTTTAAATCTTTCTGTAAGTTTGAGGACTCATAACTTTTTTTCTAGCTACCATCTGAATAAAGCAATAATTTCATAAGAATCTGTCAACATTAAAGTTTGGAAAAAAAAACAAAAATATTGCCTGCTTAGCCCATTTTTAATAGAAAATACACTCAAAAGTTAAGAAAGTGATGAAACTGGAAGAAAGAAAAAAAATGTTTTTTAAATATCCAGGGGCCAGGGCCAATCAAATTACGGCTGAGTAAGTAGGAGATGACCCTACCTATCCACCATTTTCGTATGTTCAACGTTTTGCCAAACACCTTGTATACAGGTTTTTTGGACTCGTCTAGAGTACCTCTACCTCAGATTAACGTATGTTAATTTACCAATGAAACACCCTGTATATATTTTTTTCATTTCTAAAATAACAGACGTTTGGGAAAAATTATAGCAAGCTGTTCCCTAGGACATGCGCGCAAAAAACTTCATTCATGATGTGCATTCTGATAAATTGTGCATGTTCAAACATATACATGAATTTGATTGGATAGGACACAATAGTGTTTAGTCCAACCACTGCATATATTTTTTCCACTCGGTTATAAATGAACCAAAAATGATCATATCTTTTGAATTCACATGCGAGCGCTGATTGTTCATTCATTCTTTACGAGCATTATTTATCAAAATTTTAAATTCAAATGGTCTGGCGACCGTTACCATTACGTATTTGCATGCAAATTTGGATAAATTTTCTCGTATATTTAACGCTATTGAAAGCTTGTTCAGGATATTCGCTGTAATTTGTGTGAATTGCTCCTATTCTATCTGTTGGCATGTTATAATACGGAATTATGACTGTTTGCGAAGCGTTTAGCATTCGGACCAGCCAACATACGATTAATGTAGGGTAGGCAGATCTTGATTAAGTAGTGGTCTATGTAACGTGAATTACTAGAGGTGAAGGCCACGAGACGAAGTACCATTTTGTCCAAATATATACAGGGTGAGTCTTTGACCACTGCATTAATTTTAACCAAAGATTCCTTTCATCAAATGAAGCACTTTTTTCATTTAACTTTTTTCCAAATTCAGCTCAGGTAAAAAGATACAGGCTGTTGAAATTTTGAAAAAAAATCCGTTTTTATTTTGTAGCTTTGACATCCTTTTTTCGAATAAAATGAATATGGGCTTAAAGTTTCCTATAACTATGATACATATTTTCCAAATATTAGTTATTTTCTACTTCTACTGGTTTTCTAGTTATGGACTCGTGGATTCATAAGACTAAACGAAATTAGCATAAAGAAAGCATATAAAGTTTTTCTTGAGTCATTTCAAGAATATTCCATCGTTTTAGACCATTATATTATTCTTCATCAATTCTCCTCAAACGCACCGTTTTCGAGATATTCTTCATTGAATGTTTTAAAATGGAAAACTCCAGAAATTTCACTACTTTTATGGATCCGTCCCTGAGCGTTGGAATCCCGAATCAAGCTGTAAACCACGTTACCATGCCTTATTCTCGTCCGCCAGCAATGTCATAGATAATTTATATGCGAGAGTGTATTAACACATTGTAAATCTTTAAACGCTTGTAACTTTTTACCTGAGCCGAATCTGGAAAAATGGTAAATGAAAAAAGTGTTTCATTTGATGAGAGGAATCTTTGGTTGAAATTAATGCAGTGGTCAAAGACTCACCCTGTATCAGCATCAACATGACCTCAGTAAAAGTCCGCTCGTTTTCGAGATATCACCACTTTTGTGTATTTTTTAAAAATCTCCAGTTTTCGGTCTTTTATCGCCTAGCATTGCTAGAAATTACTTCAAACTCATGTTTTTTTTACCTAGGCTATCCTGAATAGTTGCTTTAAACAATGAAGTAATAACTTCACCGACAACTAGAACAAAATCCTTCAAAAAATGTCTAACTTGTTGTATTTTATGCCGAAGTTAAAACGTTAACTTAAGTTTGACTGACTGCTGTGAAAAAAAATTATATCAGACTGAATTGACAAATAATCGCAAAAACTGGTCCATTACATGCCCTTTTCAAAATGATACAACACTACCAATTTTTTTTAATCAGAACCAGAATTGCTACTTATTAAAAATAACCAAAACCCTTATCGGCTATCTCGCTCC
This sequence comes from Halyzia sedecimguttata, assembly GCA_937662695.2. NCBI lineage: Eukaryota > Metazoa > Arthropoda > Insecta > Coleoptera > Coccinellidae > Halyzia > Halyzia sedecimguttata. The sequence goes on along the minus strand of OW569413.2, from coordinate 96,094,425 downwards.
CACATTCATTGTTTTGTAACATGGAAACCGGTCCGACTTTCACAGACTAGGGGTCTTCGAATAGTCTAGACCAGGGGTCACCAAATGGCGGACCGCAGGTCCGGATGCGGATCGCGAACCTTTTTTTTGCGGACCATTTTTCCAGAAAACATGTATTCTTGATTAAAAAAATTCAGATAACTTTTCGTTTTATTTACTAATTAAAGATATTGGATTTAGATTAACTGCTAGTCAAATTCTTATGCCATCATAATGCTATCAACGACCCGCGACAGATATACAGATTTTGTGAACGGACCTCCAATGAAACTAATTGGTGACCCCTGGGTTAGATACTAGAGAAAACTTTTTGGCTTTACTAATTTCCTAATATTTTCCGAACGGATAGAGTTACAGAGGAAATAGATACATAAATCTAAACGTCGTCCACCGACCAATCATCGGGGAAAATATCGGGGATATCGAGATGTGAAAATCATAGATTTTGGACGGGAATGAAGAATTTTCCTTCGATTCCGGGTCAAAAATATTTCCAAGTGCCGACCCAAAAAATTTTTTTCATGGTATATCGATACGGAGCTCGTGTCTAGTTAAATCGAGGTCGCTGATCACGAATATGCAATTAGTTTTTCCCTAAGTGGCGTACTTTGGAAAATTTTCACTTAGAGTGAAAAAATGGACGAAAATAGGTCAATTTTGGAAGTTCACACCGCCCAAAAAAATCGGAGTAAGGTGTTGTTGATTTTTGCCCTCATATATGGATACTTTATCTACTGAATAATCCAAACAGAAAATGTACAGGCCGTACTATTCGGAAATTATGATTTTTTTCCCAAGGGTCTGTTTTTCGGAAAATTCATTTCGCAGCATTTCCGCGGAAAATTCTCTAATGAAAAATCCGATCATATATTCGTAATCTACGGTCCCGAATTAGTAAATGACGTAATTTGCATCGAAATCGGAGACCGGTCGAATTTTGGCAATTTTTTAATACATCAGCCTTAAAAAAATCCCATTTTTCGAGAAAAATTTTTTGACGCAAAACTACGAAACGGGTACTTATTCTTATAGATTCGGGGCCGTAGATTCCGAATCTACCATCAGATATTTATTACAAAAATTTTCCGAGGAAATATCACGGAAAGAATTTTCCGAAAAATAGACCCTCGGGAAAAAAAATCATAATTTCCGAAGCGTACGACCTGGACATTTATTGTTCGGATCATTCGATAGATAAAGGATCCAAATATGACATAAGAAATCAGCAACACCCTACTCCAATTTTTTTGGGCGGTGGAAAGTTCCAAAATTGACCTATTTTTGTCCATTTTTTCACCCTAAGTGAAAATTTTCCCAAAGTACGCCACTTAGGGAAAAACTAATTACATATTCGTGATCAGCGACCTCGATTTAATTAGACACGAGCTCCGTATCGATATACCATGAAAAAAATTTTTGGGGTCGGCACTTAGAAATATTTTTGACCCGGAATCGAAGGAAAATTCTTCTTTCCCGTCCGAAATCTAAGATTTTCACATCTCGATATCCAAATTTTTCCCGATGATTGGTCGGTGGACGACGTTTAGATTTATGTATCTATTTTTTCTGTATCTCTATCCGTTCGGAAAATATTAGGCAATGGGCGAATCCGTCAAACGCCAAAAAGTTTTCTCTAGTATCCAACACATACAAAAATCTACAATTTTCCGATCAGGTCGACGCGGCTTTGGTTATTCACTAAATCGGGTACGCAGATCACGAATCTGTAATTAGATTTTCCGAATCTCGATTAGTTTCGGAGCAATGACGAAGAAAGTCGCAATTTCTGGCTCTACCTCCGGAAAATGGACTAATCAGTCGGATTTTTCGCCATATTACCAAAATTAATCGATATACGGAAAAACTAATTACAGATTCGGAATCTACGCCCTCGATTTAGAGAATAGCCAAAGCCGTGGCTATCTAATCGGAAAATTCTAGATTTTTGTATGGGTTAGAATCTAGACAAAGGACTCACAGCTCTGGCAATGTGTTAGTTGTTGTATGCATTTTATCAATATTTCACAGGAAATAGGTCATAAATACTTCTACAAGGGTTGAAGTATTACAAGATATTTTACTTGCAATTATCTTTCCGTGGAAAATATTAATTTCAAGGGTGAGACCACCCATGCAAAAATAAACCAGTTAACCCAAAACATTTAAGTTTTACAAGCGAGCTGCTTTGTTTAGAAATACAAATGAGCGCTTCCCAACATGTGAAGTCATGGGACGCAACAGTGGTGATATCTCGAAAACCAGCGGACTTTTACTGAGGTCATGTTGATGCTATCTGATAGACCTAATGCCAATCTATCTCCAGTGTCACTTTCGCGTGGTATTTTTGGGACACCCTGTATATATATATATACACAGTATGATGCAAATGAAAGGAATAAATTCGTTATTTCGTAAACCGGCGACTTTAAGGAAAAATCCCGAAACCCGTCGATTTTTATTCTTAAACAGGCTATAGGTATGGAAACCATCTTATTTTTGACGTCATCTATGTGAGCGTGTGGGCTAAAATTTTTAAATGGAAATGTGGGTGTTGTAATACATTATTTGAAAGGTCTTTTAAATGCCTATTCAGCCATATCAATATGTACAGTAATTGATTTGCGTATTGTCACAAATATTATTGATGAAATTTCAACAGATTTCTCAATAAAATGTATGAAGTATCGGTATGATGTATTTATTGACACACAAAAATAAATTTTGTAAAGGCCGTCACTGGTAATGAAATGTCTTATCTACCTAAAAAACTAGTTACCTTATCAACAACAACATTGGCACATGGACATACTTTATTCCACGTGATTGATAGTATTATTGTATTAGATGAATTCAAAAAGTCTTTGTATCTATCAACATGAAGCTGACTGAAACGCAAAGAATTGAAATTCTATTAATGATTGGCTTGTGGAGATAAAGCACGTACACAGAAAAAAGTATGTACGTTATTTAGTAATGAATACCCCAACCGAGAACCAATTTCACAAACCACTATAAGCAAAATTGAGAAGAAATTCAGAGAAACGGGACATGTCAAAGACCTCCCTAAAGGTAGTAGAAAACCAATATCAGAAAACAAACAACTAGATGTTCTGTTATAGAATAGAAAATACGCGCAAAAACTCCTCACTTCACGTCAGTGCTTGAACCAATTTTTTTTTTCGTAGTTTTTTTGAAATTTTCTAGGGGCACGGTTCTTACAAAATTTTTTTTCCTCATTTTTTTCAAATTTTCTAGGGGTACGGTTCTTAAAAAATTTTAAACACGTCGTTATGTTGATTTTCTACTAATATTTACCTAGCTTCAATTCGATCGAGATTATATTTTTTGAGTTATCGAGGAAATATTATTCCAAGTGGGTATAACTCCGGAACCGTTGGACCGATTCTGCCCGTAAACGAACTTAACTCTCCCATTCGGATACGCAAACTTCCCTGAAAATTGCAACTCCCTATCTCCTTTTGTTCGAAAGTTATCGAGGCAACGGTCACCCATCTACTGAAATCACACAAGGCTGCTCGAATCTCCAACAATATTTAACCGATCGTGTTAAAACTTAAAACTTTGCAGTAAAGTTCGGTTCTAAGGGCTCTTGCGAAATTTCAGCAATTTCAGACGAATAGTTACTGATATATACATTTTATTTTTAATTTTCAATAATTTCTTAAAAGTTTTCTACAAATACTACCCTCACGAAATTTTCCAAGAATTTTCGCGTTGGCATTCTACAACTAATAACCATGTTTCAATTCAATCGATTTAGTATTTTTCGAGTTAATGAGAAGAAAAAAAACAACCAAATTTCAGATCGCTATAACTCTAAGACCGTTTGGCCGATTATGCTCATAAACAAACTCAAATGTCGTGTTCAGATGCACATCCTAACCTGAAAACTTCAAGCCGCTATCTCTTTCCGTTCTCAACTTATCGTGACAACAAAAATATTTTTAAATAATTTTTTAATAATTTTCTAACCATACGATTCGCACAAAATTACACAAACGTGCTTAAGTTCATATTCTACAACTTCTCACCGAGTTTCAATTCGATCGGATTCATATTGGTTGAAAACAAAATTATTACTCGGCAACCATTGGGCCGATTATGCCCATTAACGAACTTGTCCGTCGTATTGGGCTGCGCCACCTACCCTGAAAATTTCAAGTCGCTAGCTGTTTCCGTTCAAAGGCAGGACGGCCGGACGGCCTGCCGGACAGAATCAAATTTGACCTCGAATTCTTCATTGGGGAGTCGAACCAAATCGTTTGAGACCATTTTCGTAAAAAATTCGAAAGTTACAGACATTTGGGCAAAATGATAACGCGAAGTTCCCCAGATCATACGCGCAAAAGCTTCCATATGTATATTTTACTCTTCTTGCAGTCCTGTATACAATCATCTTCAGATTGTATTGAAGCAATATTTATAAATTCAGATGTTGCTATTTCCAACGGAATAGCAATCCAGACGTCTCCTAAAGTAATCCGTGTATAAAATGAGATTTCCTTCTCTTCAGACATATTAAATCCCGATTTGTTGCATACAAATAGGAGAATGTTGAGATGAGAGCTTTGTAGTGGATATCGAAATAAATTCGATTGAACAATTTGCTTCCTTTTGCGAGGAAAGTTATTTCAAATCTATCGAGTCAAAAAAGTAATTGGATCAATCGGGAAATTATAGTTTTTCTCTTTTTTCGTTAGATAGACAAAATTTAATTTCTAATTTGAAATGGAAATCAGGAAACGGAACAGTAATATTGCGGGATTCAAATCCAATTCCAGTATATTGCATTTAGGTAGAATATTTATTTAGTAATATGATGGGGTGAAAAAGAGAACAGAAAGCAATAGATTCTATTTCAAATTGAAAACTGATCATGAGGTTCATGTCCTCATCAAAATTTTCCAATTTCCTCTATTTTCCACCTACAAATATACATTTTCTATAATACCACCACGAAAGCACTTTTCATCCAATGATCGTAGGGCATTGACATATTCTTCCACAATTTGAGATAAACATATACTCCATTCACTGTTAGAAAGTCTCCCGGTTGGCCATGATTTAGGTCTATCACGTTTTTGTAACTAAAAATAAGGCAGGTTGGTACTCCTGAAATATCGTCAATGTTAAAACAATTCTCTGAGACGTTGCCAATTTCTACTCTCAACAATCAACATAAAATGTTCCATCTTAGACAAAATGTTATCACAGATCATTATCTTCGAATAAAAAAATTGGTTCAAGCCCTGTGGACAGGAGCTTTGGCGCTCTTATTCAAAATTTTACAAGATTTGTTGTTATTTATCAAGATTAAATGAGCAATCTGAGCATGAGGACCATGGAAGAAATCAAATTAGATCAAAAGATCAGTTTCGGAAATATTCATAAAAAAAATGTTTTTACTAAAAACATAAAGTCATAACTCCGAAACCGCTTGGTGGATTTCGCTCGGACTCGTATGAGATATTCACGCTCCAAACCTACCCTGCAAATTTCAATGCTCTAACTCCTTTCGTTTGAGAGTTATCGTGTTAACGGTCAGCCGGCCAGCTGAACAGAATCGATTTCGACCTCGGATTCTTGATCAGTGAGTCGAACCAAATCGTTTGAGACTATTTTCAGCCAAAAGTTCAAAAATTAAGACCTTTGGGCAAATTGATAAGCACTCTGTTCCGAGGAACAGTTTCCTATCACTATATTTTATTAACGTTTGACAGTGACTCGGGTTTCGTAGTACTACTACATTTTGAAACTGGTGTATTTCGAGGTATTTAAATGTCTTCTTTAGGCTTATAATATCTTGAGAATTTTGAAAAGTGGGGAATTCCATAGGTACGTCTGTTTGTTTAGAAGTTTTCCTGTCGAGTTATTCAGGTTCTTTCATTCTTTTTTCAAATGAACTATCACATAGTAACAGACTACTGTATGCATTATTTTTCTTTAAAATTTGAAAACTTGATTCTTCATTTCCGTACAAGAAAATAGCATAACTGAATCTCCCAACCAGTTTATATACTTGAAATATTTCCATAGTAACAAGCGATGAATCATTTTCTTCAACAGTCGCCAGGTCTTTGGAATTGTTGAATTCACATAATCTTCTCAAATTCCTTATGTTTCCCAAGAAAATTCACAATGTGAAAAATACGTAATTACTACGACTTCTATCTAGAGAGAACAACGTTGCGTAGTTATGAAACAGGAAAATGAGAACAACCTAACATTTTCGAAATATACACGGTGAAATGAGTCAAAATTTCATGGCCAACCGGGGACTTTATAAAAGTTAATGGAGTATAGCTACAAATGAACTACAATTTGATACAATTGATTTCGGAAATATTTATAGAAACGTTTTTACTAAAAACGGCCATAATTCCGAAACCGCTTGATGGATTTCGCCCGTTAACGAACTCGTCCGAGATATTTACGCTCCAATCCTACCCTGCAAATTTCAATCCACTAACTCCATTCGTTCGAGAGTTATCGTGTTAACGGACGGACGGCCAGATGGACAGAATCGATTTCGACCATGGATTCTTGATCAGTGCACGATTCGGTTCGACTCATGAGTCGAACCGAATCGTTTAAGACCATTTTCAGCCAAAAATTCTGAAATTACAGACATTTGGGCAAATTGATAAGCACTCTGTTCCAAGGAACAAGAGTCCAGGCAATTTGCCCAGAGATCTCTCATAGTCCCATGCCTAACTTGTCTATGGTTGCCCTAACTAAATGATTTCTAATAAGCGTGATGTACGTTGCAACCATCAGCGTCAACATAAATTGATTTGAACGATTTTAAATCAAAACGAATGCATATCGAATAGGTATTATTTCTTCTGAACATATTTGTTGCGTAAAATATACATACTTTGATATTTTGTTTGAAATTGCTTCTGCGTTAGAGACAGTAGATATTTGTCAGAAGCAATATATTAGATAATAATAGTAATATTGGCTAATGAACAAGAAACGAAAGAATATCAACGATAAAACAACTATTCTGTAACGTTTCAGAGACTGAAACATAATCCTAAATCACATCAAGCGGAAATCTTCGCAATTATTTTTATAATTGATATAATTCTGAAGGTGTGATAGGTTCTTAGCAAACTTTTATCTAGCCTGGCGCATTCGCCATTATGCACATTGCCTATTATAACAGATAATTATATTTATGTTGGAAATTAGGTCTCCCTAAATTGACTGTGCATAGCCACAGTAATTATTTGATGAAAAACACAAGGAATAATTACGGATGGAGCAAAAAAAGAAAGACTCCTCTTATGGAAACAAACATTAAAATTACGTCGTAAATATTAATATCAGCACATGCTCTGATCTGAAGCCAAAACCACCCGCTTCCCTCATACCTATATAGCAGTATAATAGCATATATAGCAACATGAAATTCATACACGGAATTAAGCACTGTCAAAAATGATCTGAATTAACATGGAACACTGGGTTAATTTTTCACTTATTGGCTATTTAAACGACATATACCGGGTGGCCCACCTCAGACGAGGAGCTCGTTTTGAGGATATTTTTTTGTGATGTGTGAAGGGTGTTCGAATGCACAATTCAAAATTATTTTCAAATATACAGAGTGTTCTAAAACAAAGATATAGACCAAAATTATATTTTTTTAAGGGTAACACCCTGTATTTAACCCAAAGTATCAAATGGCAAGCACAAATTATGAAGAGTTTCTTCACATCACTTTATACCTTAGAAGCACCATTAACGGGAAAATGGCGAAAAATTGAGAATATGGAGTTTTTTTAAATAGCAATTAAAGAAGAAACCAGTTACGCCAGCAATAGAGTTAGTATTTTTTGGAGTACACATATTGGCTACTCCTATACAGAAAAAAAAATTATTCCGGAATATACAGAGTGATCATAATTAATTTTCAAACATCAACTACAAATAATGGTCTAACTATGATAGTGACATTGGAAATTTATTTCGGTATTGAGAATCATTGTGCATTACAAGATAAGTTAAATTAATTTCACAATGATTCTCCGGGTGGTACTTCAATGCCAACCCTTTTCTCCATTAAAGGGTTCGTAGGGGTTGAAAGTTGTGCATGAACAAAACTGTAATGGTCGACTTTCATTCGGTGACAATTTTCATCAGGTACCATCGTCCCCAAGTAAATGAGGCATGACAAAGTGCACACACTGAAAACCTCTTTGAACTAACTATTTTTCAAAAAAGAAAAATGTTTTCTTGAAACTTTCTGCATGCCTGTAAACAAGATACAAAGACCTTGCCAAAAAAGTACCACAAGACCCACTTTCCCTATTCAAAAAATTTAGAAGGTTGATGGGGATGGCACAGGGTGCAACAAAAATCCTTCAAAAATGCATACAAATTTGGTAAAAGTGGAACAAAAATTGACCTGTTTCAGGATTTTGTTGCCAAATATTTTTCTTCGGGGAAAATGAATTTGTTCCATAATTTTGACGCGCAGTGTATATTATATTATTTTATTCAAACATCGATTTAAATTTGCACGACCTCGTGATGCAAATTTCAGGATCAACTTTCGGAAAGAATATGTTGAAATTTCCGAAGTGAATTTAGAAATTTATAATTTTATTTTCTTCAAAACTTCAGGAATTACAGATTAATTCCAGATTCAATTTGAGAATTCAGATGTTGAATATTCATGAGGGTTCCGTTAACAATCTCTTAATGGGTGATTCATTTGAAACGTCAATTAATACTGTTGCGATTCGGATGGGATGTTGATGAATTGCTTATTTTATCGAGAGCTCTCAAGTTATAGTGAACATAAAAGTTCATATACCATATACAGTGCGAGTCTCTAACTTGGAATAAGTTCAGTAAATCAAAGACAGTTTTTGGCGCTCTAGTTCCTCGGAACTGAGTGCTTATCAATTTACCCAAATGTTTGTAATTTTCTAATTTTTCGAAGAAAATGGTACGATTTGGCTCGACTCACTGATCAAGAATCCGTGGTCGAAATTCATTCTGTCCGGCCGGTCCGGCCGGCCATAGGCACGATAACTCTCGAACGGAATGAGCTAGACAGTTGAAATTTTCAGAGTAGGTTTGGGAGATAAATATCTCGGCTAAGTTCGTTATTGGGCAAAATCGGACAGATGGTTTCGGAGTAACAAAAAAAAATTTTTTTTTACAAAGCAAATTCCAAATTAAATTTTTTTCAATAAGCAGTTTTACCATAAGAATCCAATGATATCATTTTTAACTCTAACAAGCTAATACTTTCGGAGATAAGATTTTTCAAAATTTCAATAATAAATCGTATTTCAACGTTGTCACAGAATGATATTATGAATTGTCATAATGTCAACTTATTTTCCTGAGACATGACATTATCTAATCAATCGAAGAATTGTGAGCGAAGTGAGAAAAATCTCAGTTGTTTGCTCCGAAATTAGTTTTTCTCAGAAAAGTCTTACATTTCGGAACGGAACATGAAGTAAGAGATCTGAGAGTAGTGAGACTGCTTTTCATCCATAGACATAGATATAACTCTCGAACGGAATGAGGTAGGTAGTTGAAATTTTCAGAGTAGGTTAGGGAGATGAATATCTCGGTTAAGTTCGTTATTGGGCAAAATTTGCGAGATTTAATTTGATTTCTTCCATGGTGCAGTTCTCATTCTCATGATTGCTCATTTAATCTTGATAAATAAACTATTATTTGAATTGAATTTCCTTTATGATGCAGTTCTATCATATGAATACATTGATATAATTCCCAACTCTGAGAAACCAATACTTTCGGTGATATAATTTGTTTTGTTGTAAATATGCTTGGACAGGACGATTAGTATTTTGAAATGCGCTCTTTTTGATGTAAGAAAAAGTTATACAGCGTGTCAAAATTTGAGATATTACGTACCTAATCGATCATATTTTAGATGGCAATACTAATTTTTTTATGACTATTGTTAAAAGGTACATCAAGTTACGTACATAATTTAGAGATAAAATGAGTTATCTAAAAAATCAGTTATATAACTTCATCGTTACAGCAAATATGGTTTTTCTGGAAAATACGTAATTCAAATTAATTGAGGCAAGTAATTCATACTTACGTTGCTATGAATTTGATTTACTTTTTGGCGCTCGTGTTCCTCGGAACAGAGTGCATATCAATTTGTCCAAATGTCAGTAGTTTTAGAATTTTTGGCTGAAAATGGTCTTGAACGTTTTGGTTTGACCCACTGATCAAGGCTCAGTGGTCGAAGTCGATTCTGTCCGGCCGTCCGTCCGGCCATAACCACGATAACTCTCGAACGGAATGGGCTAGACAGTTGAAATTTTCAGAATAGGATTGGGAGATGAACATCTCAGTTGAGTTTCGGAGTAACGAAAAAAATTTTTTTTTACATTACAAATTTCAAATTAAATCTTTTTGAGATGCAATTTCATCATAAGAATCCATTGATCTCATTTTCAACTATAACAATCTAATACTAGATATATGAAAATGTATAGCAACGAAGAAGTGACTACTTAGTTGCCAAGACAACAAGGCGTGGTATTGTTTCGCGACAGATCAAGAACAGTAATTAATTCGTACAGTGTAATTGTGTATAAAAGACCAGATAGAAGGAAAATAGGAGGTTCCTTCATCTGGGTAAAATGGAGAAATATTAACTACGATTGGGGGTTTAAGCTTAAAACCGCCCTGATATATGTTACAAAAATACTCTCATTTGTCGTTTACGAAAAAGGGTAGAAATGCATACTAAATGCACCAATGAGTGAACTTCTAGGGTGTTTTAATCTTAGGAATTCGAAATCTCGAATTTCTCCCACTATCTGGAAACCTAACTTGCTTTCTGAATATAATCTATCAGCGAAAGCTAATAAATGACTTTCACAGGCTAGGGGTTACCATAGAGTCTAGACTAAAGGAATAGCAACTGGGCAATGTGTTCGGAACCTGATAAGTTATCTTACCAGTTCAGTAAAAGAATGCATTTTAGCATTCTTTTACAGGAAATAGGCAATAAATCGCTCAACAAAGGTCGAAGCTTAAGAAGGAATTCTACTCGCAGTTATCTTTTCGTAAAAGTATTATTTTCCAGGGTGAGACCACACATAGTAAAGTAAAACCCAGACAACCCAATTAAAAATATTCACATCTTACAAGCGAGCTCCTTTGTTGAGAAAAACAAATCTGCGTTTCCCAAAATGTGACGTCATGGGACGTAACGGTATCGATAACGAGAAAAATGCAGTTTGTTGTTTGTTTAAGGTTCGTTCGAATCTTTGACCACTTCCTATCCTCGTAATTGTTATCTAATTGCAAATAACAATTTTCGCCGTAATCAACGATATAACTGCTTGGCGCTTACATTTAAGTATACCCTCTGTAACGTCTCATGACGTAAAATTTTAATAAATGCAGATTTGTTTTTCTCAACATGCAGCTCACTTGTAAAACGTGTCCCTTGAGATAACTGGGTTTTAGTTTACCATGTGTGGTCCAACCCCTGGAGATAATACTTCTGAAGAGGATAAATTTGCTTTGTCTTCGAGATTGCAATTTTTTGTAAAACGTCGACCACTCTAAAGCGATTTATGGCCTATTTCATGTAAAAGAGTTCAGAACAAATGCTTGAATGCATTCAACGACTGAAGTGTTAAGAAACTTATCACTTTCTTATCACATTGCCCAGTGCATGTATTCGTTTTCTCTAGTCTCTCTTCTGTCAGCTGTTGCTGTCAGATTGTATGCAGACATCAAGTAAAGTCAGTTCAGCAGATAGTGGGACAAATTCCAGATTTCGAATTCCTAAGATTAAACAACCTAGAAGCGCACTCATTGGTGTTTACATCCGATATTGTTGTAACATATCATGGCGGTTTTAAGATCGAAACCCCAATCATTGTTAATATTATCCCCGTTTTTACCCAGATGAAGGAGCCTCCTATTTTTCTTCCATCTGGTCTTCTCTATACAATTACACTGAAATAATTCACTGTACTACTACTTCCCTTAGTGCTCTTTAGTTGTTTACTTTACTTCTTTAGTTCTCGTACCGACTATGTAGGGACTTCTTCCTTGCTATACATTCTCACATAAAAGAAAGATTTTAGATTGTACTAATGTTGAATTTCAAAATTACTTCGTGCATCATACTAAAGTATCGGTAACAAGGAGAAATACATTTTGTTTTTTGTTTAAAATGTGCTCGAATCTTTCACCACTTCCTCGTAATTGTTATCTTATTGCAAGTAACAATTTACGCCGCAATCAACGAGATTACTGCTGGGTGCTTAATGTTAAGTATACCCCCTTACTTATCCCCCTGATAAAACAATCAGGGTGTAAAATTGTGTTCCTTTGGAATAACATTATCCTGATAAAATAATCAGAATTCAACATTTGATCCTTCGAACCATAATATCCTGATAAAACAATCAGCATTCAACACCCTCTTCGCATCAGTTGTGCATCATAACGATATTAATCAACAAGATTTAATAAACTTCACCCGTTGTTCCTCAAAGTCGAAACGACAAAAACTCATCCCCCTGATAGAACATTCAGGGTACGAAAATCAGGTCATTCGAATCTCAGTGTAAAAAACATATGATCCTTTGAGCCACGGATATTGTTCCTTTGGTAAATTAAAACATATTATCTGATAAAACAGTCAGGATTCAACAGACCCCTTTTCCAAACTAATCCAACGGATATCATTCAAGTCGGAACCAAATTGACGAAAAACATATTCTAGTACTGATTTATCTCCAATTAAGGACCCGGTGAGCATTCAAAGGCTTTATCTGAAGCATCTTCGTGCCTGAGTAATTCTATCAAAGGTTAATTCGACAATTCTGGTTGGGTAGGTTAGCGTTAATCCGCTTTCTTGATTCCCCAATTTGTTTAGAATCGTTTTACTCTCCACTCAGAAGTTAATTGAATGAGGTAACACAATGGCTACTATATAGCTATAAACACGAGCTGTCTTAATCTACCGCATATGACAAGGTTAACTTCATTTGCAGGAATCTATACTCGATTCACTTTTATAAAGTCTCCCGGTTGGCCATGAAATTTTGACACATTTCACCATGTATATTTTGAAAATGTTAGGTTATGCTCATTTTCCTGTCAGATAGCTAAGCAACGTTGTCCTCTCTATATTGAAGTCGTAGTAATTACCCCGAGTCACTATTAAACCTTAATAAAATATAGTGATAGGATAGGAAACTGAGTAATTTTATTCGAGAGTTCAACATGACAGAATGAAGTTTTCCTATTGCAGATTGCAGTTCTGTGTAGCAGTTCCTGATACTTTGTCTCTGCTTCTTCAAAACTGCTTTCGGCATTTTCAATTTCAAAGCGAAGAGTTCTTTATTATCCGAAGATGATCTGTGATAATATCTTGTCTAAGATGGAACATTATGTTGATTGTTGAGAGCAGAAATTGGCAACGTCTCGAAGAAGAAGTGTCAACCTGCCTTAGATTCAGTTACAAAAACGTGATAGACCTAAATCATGCCCAACCGGGAGACTTTATAAAAGTGAATGGAGTATATGTTTGATTTTTTACGAGATATGCACCCTACAAAGGTAACAGTACGAACGTACCTTTTACACCTGGAAGAGGATTTTCCTGTCACAATATGTCACTCATTCACGGTTGACAACGGGGTATCTCCCTTATTTGCGAAAATCCGAGTTTTGCATACGTGCACTGAAAAGGTCGAACTGACACCTGGTGGAAGCGCCGTTACGTCAGCCTGAAGTCAGAACCGCGAGAATACTGAGCATTGAGCACTGAAACAAACGCCTGAATCGTTGGGGGTGGTCGCTGCACCAAGGGTTGATTCTGGAGAGAAAGTGTTTCCGCAATTTCCGATCCATGTGGTTTTCTGACGTGGATGGCACAGAGGAATCGATTAATGTGTGGGATTAATTATGAAAAGGGGTAATCCACGAAAGAATTATTCGGTTCAAGTCCTTTTGAGCTCTTCAATCTCAAGCGGTAAAATATAAATTGCACTGTTAATGAGAAGGAGGCATCTTCTGATCTGAAGAGCACTAAGAGAATCACTTCATGATTTCGAGTTGATGCTGTAGATCAAATGGTTTTTATTCTATTTTCAGAATAAAGCTGTTGAGATGCCGTACAACCCTATACCTATATGATTATCCAAGTTCATTAAACGTATGCAGCCCACATATATTAATATGTTTATCGTATCATTGAAGATTAAGATATTTTTATATGATATCTTTGTTAATTATTATTGACATCATAAACGTACCAAAACCTACATAAAGTCCTAGTTACCCATAATACATTAGTTACCATAATTTCGTTATAGTTATGAAAGCATAATACGTTAGATACCAAATAATATTAGAACTAGTTGTTATGAACACCTCCTACCTTGAAGGCCATTCATCAAAACCAATATAGCCGCCGAATTGGATGGAGAAAAGGCGGCAAATTCAGAAGTTGTATTTTTCTCATATTCAAACAAATTGCTGAATTTACATGCCATGTAATAATGAGATGATTTCATTTAATAACGCACCTATATTTTTCATGGGTCCTCAATTGGATGATATTGATTCTTAACAAAAATAGCATAATCTTCATCATACTCAAGTGAAGCCATAGGACCAAGTTCCATAAGTGCTACCACTGTGGTTTGATTAAACTAGTTTCACATTCTGCTCTTCAATTGATGTTGGATATAAGGATATGGTAGATCCACCAGTTATTTCTTATATTTTTCAAAAGATGAACTTAGTCGACAGCATAAAGAAGGAGTCTTTTATTATCAAAAAGATGTTTATATAAAACAGAAGAATGTTTATATAAAATAATGTAAGTTCTCGCATCTCAGTCGTCATAGACTCCTATACTGCCAATCTCGGTATTGCAAACCTCTTCTGTCCATCGCTTCCTGAACTACTTCCCTGTCTGTAATTTTTATTTAAGATGCAGTTTCATCATTAAAATCCATCGATATCATTTTCAACTCCAACAAGCTAATACTTTCGGAAATATGATTTTTCTAAATTTCAATAATGAATCGTACGTACTTCTATGTTTTCACAGAATGCTATAATTATTCTATCTAACCTTTATTATATGATCTGTGTTCATACTCGTACATTTCATCCTGTTCTATAAGAAGGAGTCAAATTCATTCAGCTATTTTAATTTGATTTCTTCCATGGTGCAGTTCTCATTCTCAGATTGCTCATTTAATCTTGATAAATAAACTGTTATTTGAATTTAATTTCCTTTATGATGCAGTTCTTTCATAAGAATACGTTGATTTAATTCCCAACTCTGAGAAACCAATACTTTCGGAGATATAATTTGTCTGTTTGAACTAGAGCGCCAGAAAGCTCCTGTCCACAGGGCTTGAACCCATTTTACTTCAATTGTGTCTCTAATATCTGCATCAATACTCACTCTAGCTCTTATCTCCTCATTCCTGACTCGATCCTGTAGCATTAAGGCTGGTTTATGCTGGCTGGTAACTTTAACTTATTCCCTAACTTAAAAATTGAAACATAGATTTCTAACGCTATTGGTTGATACTGAGACTGAATAATCCGTTTTCTTATTATTAATAATAATAATTAATAAGTTAACGGATTATTTAGTCTGATTATAAAGCATAACACTAAAAATAAATGTCTATATATATTATATATATGATTAAGTTAAAGTTACCAGCCAGCATAAACCAGCCTTTAGTCTAGAGCAGTGCCTCCAATATCCCATCTACATCGCTTTCATTTTATTCTTAAGTTGCGTTGTCCCTTCCCATACCTCGGCTCCATATTAGGTACTCCATTATTCTCTATTAAAGTTTTATAGACTTTTCTTTTAATATAATTTCTTATTTGTGATTCAGTTGTTTCGTAATTGATCTTCCTTGGGCGATCCTTTTCTTTATTTCCCTCTCCATTGGATCCGATTGCTGTGAGGGTCACTCTGAGATAGGCATATTCATCTACTCCCTTCATTATTTCATCTCGCAGGATGAGATTACTCCTGCCATAATAATAATAATATTTATTTGCCCAAATAATAGTTGACAATGACAAATTAAAAACAAAATGTATTAACAAATAAATGTATAGCACCCACAGAAGGATAAACCCGTGCGTCCTTGAGGAGGTCGATCTTTTCGATTTTTTCGTCGGTTATTCGAGGGGCGAGGGGGGATTCGAGTTGGAAACGGAAACGAGAAAAGGCGGAATTTTCTCCAGGTATCGAGTTTTGACAAGAGAAAACGTGGAAGTATTTTTTAAAAAATCGTAGATTCGGGTGAAAACGCCGTTTTTGGCTAAAGGTGCAAATCGGTACGAAAGAGATCTGGCAAGGACGCGACGCTCGTATTTCGTAAGGTATTTCGTCGGGGGCCAGAAGACCCAATTTTTGATGAAACGGTTCACTTTTTCCGTAAAAAGATCCCAAACTTTGCCATATTTTGAAAACCTCGGTGAAATGTGACATTTAGATCAGTTCGGCTTCGCTTTACTGACATCGGGTCTGCTATATCTTGTGAAGTGTAGATACTATAAAAAATTCTAACTTCAACACACTGTACCTCGAAAGCGAAACGTTTGCGGCCCCATATTAAAGAGATTTTTTGGCGCTCTTATTACTCGGAACAGAGTGCTTATCAATTTACCCAAATGTCTGTAATTTTCGAATTGTTGTATGAAAATGGTCTTAAACGATTCAGTTCGACTCACTGATCAAGAATGCGTGGTCGGAATACATTATATCAGGCCGGTCCGGCCGGCCAGCCGTAGGCACGATAACTCTCGAACGGAATGAGCTAGACAGTTGAAATTTTCGGAATATGTTTGGGAGAAAAATATCTCAGCTAAGTTCGTTATTGGGCAAAAAAAAGAAACAAAAACAAATTTTTTTGACATTACAAATTTCAAAATGAGTTTCTCTCAAGATGCAGTTTCACCATAGGAATCCATTAATGTCATTTTTAACTCTAAAAAGCTAATACTTTCGGAAATAAGATTTTTCAAAATTTCAATAATAAATCGTACTTCTGTGTTTTCACAGAATGTGATAATTATTCTATCTATGAATTATTATAGTATGATCTGTGTTGATGCATGTCATCTTATTTTCTTGAGACATGATGTGTCAAATTTTGTTATTTAATGCTCATGGTTAATCAATATGATGATGGGAATGTTAATGGTAAGTTAATAATATTGAGTTCAGAATATTAGCTAAAGTTTCAATTGATATAATATAATTTTCCGATTTGATTTGAGGAAAAAATATCGTTCATCATAGAATTGCCGAAAGAATATCTCGGATGAGTTCGTTGTTGGGTAGAATTGGTCTGTTGGTTTTGGATTAATATTTTTTGGCACTCTTGTTGAATTTAAGTTCTTTCATGATGTTTGAATTTAATTTCTGCTATTATGAAGTTCTATCATGAGAATCCATTGATATAATTCCCAACTCTCTCCAATACTTCCGGAGATATAATTTGTCAAAGTTTGAACTAGAGCGCCAAAGCTCCTGTCCACCTAGCTTGAATCAATTTTGTTCTTAAAATTACTCAAGGAACTTCCTCATTCCGTTTGTACTTTCAATTTAGGAACTCCCTGTATATTATGACATGGACAACTTCTCGATAATAGCCCTGAGGATGGTCTAAATGTAGATCGAAATTGTTGGCATTTCATTAACGTAGTTTTATCCCTTTAATCCCATCATCTCTTCAGCTCAAACTCATAAGGTCGTCAATCTCTAAAATAATTATTAATAACAAATGTCTTTCAAACCAAACTTGAACTCTGTATCTTCTTAACGAAGCATTTGCCAACTAATGTTTATGAAACAAACCCTTATTATTCTTCGCTTCTCTATCGTTGCTCGAATTTTCTGATTTGGAAACTGGTATACACCTAAGTTGAAAAACTGATGTCTACTTTCGAAATTTTAACATTTTTGAGAATCATTGCATATCAAAATGTATCCTTAATAAACCATGCCTGTGTCAATCTCAAATAAGATATAGAATAAAATGTTGGAGCATAGAAATGTTATGAATCAATAGCAAGAATACTGAATAAAATCTGATGAAGAATTTATGGGAAGTAAAAGTTCCATCCCTCTGGTTGAATTTCATCTCGAGCTATTATTTTTTAGATTTTATCCCCTAAGCAAATAGCAACCGGAACGAAAAGCTCGAAGGGTTAATGCTGAATAATATTCGATTTTTTATAACGACCTCTATATGAGATTTCATCCCGTTGTTTCTCGAGAATGAAAAAACATAATGATATAAGAGAAAGAAGGGCATTTTGCGAATATCGCATTTTGAAGGGTCAAAATAGGCCATACAGTGAGCACGTAAGGGTTGGAAAATAGTTATTTTCTGAAAGATTGAGTTTCGGGAAGATTTCTTATACAGGTCAATTTTCATTTTTGCGCGTATGTTCTGGGGAACATCGCGTTATCAATTTGCCCAAATGTCTGAAATTATCGGATGTTATGCCGAAAATGGTCTCAAACGATTAGACTCGACTCCCCGATGAAGAATTCGAGGTCAAATTTGATTCTGTTCGGCTGGCCGTTGCCACGATAACTTGAGAACGGAAAGATATAGCGACTTGAAATTTTCAAGGTAGGTTCTGCATCTGAATGCGACATTTGAGTTTGTTTATAGGCATAGTCGGCAAAACAGTTCTGATCCAATTCAAACATGGTTATCAGTTCTAGAATGTCATAGCAAACATTCTCGCGAAATTTCATGAGGATCGTATTACTATAAAACATTTAAAAAATCATTGAAAATCATAGAAAAAAATTCTATATATCAGGAACTATTCGTCCGATATCGCCTTCAGAACCTAACTAACCTAACAGGGTAGTTTGCACATCCGAATGGGAGATTTAAGCCCGTATTTGGACATAAGTGGTTCATCGGTTTCGAAGTTATAGCCACTTGGAATATTATTTCCTCGATAACTCAAAATATATAGACTCGATCGAATTGAAGCTTGGTAACTAATACAGAATATTAGCATAAAGACGTGTATAAAATTTTGTGAGAACCGTACCCCTAGAAAATGTTTAAAAAATTACGAAAAAAATTGGGTTCAAGCACTGTATTGGACACTCTCAAATTTACCATAGTAAATTTGATTGAGAGTGTCCAATACAGGAGAATGGACAATAAAACATGCGCGCAAAAGTTCCTGTTTTAACGTCAGTGCTTGGACCAATTTTTAATTCTTGAGCTAGGATAAAAATGTTAATGTCATTGATCTGGAGTCTTATGGTATGTATTGTCTAGAAATTGTTTAATGTTCGTATTGTATCGTATTTTCGAAATGTATTTCTAGGATATACATTCTACAAGACTCCGGTCATGTTAAAATCGATACTATATGAAATTAAATGTTTTGATTGCAACATGAGCTACGTCGGGCAAACAACCAGAAACATTCTCACACGGTATAAAGAGCATACAGGACAAATTCGGAACAACAACATCGATAAATCTGCTGTTGCAAATCACATTTTAACAACTGGCCACATTTCAGAAAATTCCGTCAAATTGTTGAAAAATTCCAATAAATTGTACTTAGACATTGCAGAAACCACCTCATATGTCATATTTGACTGTCCAGACCAAACACAATGGAGACTTCACTATGGGGGGACGACACGACCCTGAGTGGCAGAAAATGTGCTAGATACCTAGTCAAGGGCCTAATACTACATGCTGGGAAAATGGACCTTATTTAAGTAACACACCGACCAGGCAGTGAGGATGTTACATGAGACCCATGTGGTGCAGCTCTGTTAAGAGACCTTATAGAGGCTAGCAACCCCAGCCTCAACCATGAAACCCGGTCAGCTAATAGGAGACCGACGGAGGTGCAGTAAGCCTTGCAGTACGGGCTACTCGCTCGATCGGAATCGGTCTAACACAAACAAACAAACAAACCAACTTATGAACACTGGAAGGTATCGAAATGTGTGATAAGAGAGAAGATATTGTACTTGCTTCCCCGCATTCACAACTAGGGCTCTCAACTGAGTTCCATCTGAAAAGCATGCTGTTGCAACGACCATGACCGATTCTTAAACGATTCAAATTAGACCCTATTTTCCTTGAAAGATCAAACCCCGGAATCCAAATTGACCACGTGAATGATCTTGGTGACTTTGACAGGTATGTGTTAAATGTTCTATTCTCGTCATTTCTAGTAGAAACAATTCAGGTTGTAATTATCTTTCTGTATCCAGAACATTGCTGTGTGCTTAAATCATTTGGTGGAGGCACGGCCAGATCTAATTTTGAAGCAAACTTATACAGGACAACCCCGAATAACAGGGTATGTACGGAATATATAAATATTAAATAACAACAAGTAACTTGTCTGTTTGATATTCTGATAACCGAAATTATTATGTGTTGGGGAAATTCATTTATTTCCTATCTGGGAGGAGTCACTGATGGTTTCTTTTCTGTCATCTGGGTTTTTATGTCAGGAAGAGTAGAACTGAGGCATTCGAGTATATACAAGGTGGTCCATAAGTAACGCTGTGAGACAGCCAACCCAGTGTTGCAGATCCCGAGTATATACAAGGTGGTCAGTAAACAACGCTGTGGGACATCCAATCGAGGGTTGCAGACTACGAGCACCTAGAGAAAGAGGACAGTATTGCGAGTCATCGACGTAATACTACGTTCAGGAATAGGAATAGCCAGCACGCAAGTTATTAGAAATAAATCTCGAAACATATCTTATACCTGCTATATACGACTTGATCACATTATCATCAATTATATAAATTATTATTGTTGTAAAGCGGAAATTGGGGAAAGATTTGTGATAATCATATATGATAATAGATAAGAAACGTGGATGCGCCTGAGCTCAGGCGACGCGTATTTGATCAAGGAGCAATATCTACGTACAATTTCCGCCACCCTTATTCAGGGTTTCACAGTTGTTTTTTTTTATTGAATCTAAAGATCTGGGTTGTAAGCTACTGCGGAATAAATTGTTTGTTTTTAGCGTGAATATTTTTTGATAGATTTAGGAATTATTATATTTATTACGCTGGGGTATCTGGGAGACTTAAATTTGCCTGGCGCCCATTTACTAGGTTCCCTTTTGGAATCCACTTCCATCTCCTCTGAAGCTAGACCGCGGATCCCAGAGTTCTAGTAGCTCCGAATTTAACCGCTGTGACTTGGGAACAGTCGAAGTGGTTATACTATCTGGACAATGAGTTAGTAACACTGAGTCATCGGTAATTTGGATATTAAAATAGTACGAGTCCCCACTTGAAATTTTCAATGGTGATTTAAGCATTCACTATTGACAAACAAAACAGCTATCAATTGAACTTTCATCCACCTTCGCCGCCTATTAATTGTAAAAATGGGTTCAAGCCTTGTGTACAGGAGCTTTCTGGAGCTCCAGTTCAAACAGACAAATTATATCTCCGAAAGTATTGGTTTCTCAGAGTTGGGAATTATATAAATGTATTCATATGATAGAACTGCATCATAGAGGAAATTCAATTCAAATAATAGTTTATTTATCAAGATTAAATGAGCAAATCATGAGAATGAGAACTGCACCATGGAAGAAATCGAATTAAATCTGGCCAATTTTGCCCAATAACGAACTTAACCGAGATATTCATCTCCCTAACCTACTCTGAAAATTTCAACTACCTACCTCATTCCGTTCGAGAGTTATATCTATGTCTATGGATGTAAAGCAGTCTCACTACTCTCAGATCTCTCACTTCATGTTGCGTTCCGAAATGTAAGACTTTTCTGAGAAAAACTAATTTCGAAGCAAACAACTGAGATTTTTCTCACTTCGCTCACAATTCTTCGATTGATTAGATAATGTCATGTCTCAGGAAAATGAATTGACATTATGACAATTCATACATAGAATAATTATATCATTCTGTGGCAACGTTGAAATACGATTTATTATTGAAATTTTGAAAAATCATATCTCCGAAAGTATTAGCTTGGTAGAGTTAAAAATGATATCATTGGATTCTTATAGTAAAACTGCTTATTTAATTTGGAATTTGCTTTGTAAAAAAAAAATGTTTTTTTTGGTACTCTGAAACCATCTGTCCGATTTTGCCCAATAACGGACTTAGCCGAGATATTTATCTCCCAAATTTACTCTGAAAATTTCAACTGTCTAGCTCATTCTTTTAAACCCATTTTCATCGAAAAATTCGAAAATTACAGACATTTGGGCAAATTGATAAGCACTCAGTTCCGAGGAACTAGAGCGCCCAAAAAGTGATGGAGAGTTTATGCACAGATCCAGAAAAGGATGATTTAATAGAACTTGGTGCCTCGTTTGCCATAAATCATTATCAATCCAGTTTGACCTTGGATTCTTCATCGGTAAGTCGAAACAAATCGTTTGTGATCATTCTCGGCCAACTATTCGAACATTACAGACTTTTGGACGAATGAATAGGCACTCTGTCCACCTGAACAAAGCGCCAAAAATGGGTATATCTATTCATTCCGCATCGAATCTTTTTTCCTCGTTCGTAGATATATTTCACTTCTCCAATCTGCTCTGATTCGGACAGGCGATCCGTCCGCTGTGTCAACAGTTCAACATTGAATCATGTCCGTCTCGCTCGAGAAAGCATCAATGAACCCACAGAGAAGAGTGTCAATCTTTCAGGTCGAAGGCACGGATCAGATGTAACTCTTTCTCCCTAGCGGAAAGGAGCTTTGGAGGATCGATCATCCCTCCTATAGCTGGCCATAAAATGTACGAGACGAAGGTTGCCGTTCAGCTGGCCGCAAGTAAACCCGACGCATTTAGCGCGGATCTTGTCCAAAACCCCAAATATCTCCATCAGTCCATGCAGGACCGACGTAAGGTATGACCCTTATTCCCTTGAGGGACGTACGTTGCCCACGGAAATGGCCACGGATTTCGATTACCAGCAGACAATCCGACCTATCCTGTTTGCGTATTGCTATAAACATTGCTATTCAAGTCATATTGCTATTAGGGAATCCAATCACGCAAATGCTAGATCCAGCAAATTCGGGATCCCGCTGAAATTCTGCGGGATCAACATTGCGGGATTTTTCGTGCGGGATTTGCGGGACTCAATAATTCCGTATTCGGCAATGAAAGCGCAAACGTCCCAGAAAAAGAAAAAGTACATTTTCGTCCGCTGTGGTCACTATGAATACGGCATGATACGATTCAATACAAACATAAATGTATATGAGAATGACTGTCATCTGCTATTGTGAAATTATTTAAGAGGTCCAAAATGTCTGTAACTTTCGAATTTTTTGACGAAATTGGTCTCAAACGATTTAGTTCGACTCCCCAATGAAGAATTCGAGGTCAAATTTGATTCTGTCCGTCCGGCCGTCCGTTGCCACGATAATTTGAGAACGAAAAGAGCTAGCGACTTGAAATTTTCAGGGTGGGTGGCGCATCGCAATACGACGGACAAGTTCGTTAATGGGCATAATCGGCCCAGTGGTTTCCGAGTAATAATTTTGTTTTCAACTAATATAAATCCGATCGAATTGAAACTTGGTGAGTAGTTGTAGAATATGAACCTAAGCACGTTTATGAAGTTTTGGGCGAATCGTATGACTAGAAAATTTATAAAAAATTATTAAAAAATATATTTGTTGTCACGATAACCTGAGAACGGAAAGAGATAGCGGCTTGAAAATTTCAGGTTGGGTTGTGCATCTGAATGCGACATTTGAGTTTGTTTATGAGCATAATCGGCCAAACGGTTTTAGAGTTATAGCCATCTGAAATTTTCTGAAATTTGGTGGTTTTTGTTCCTCATTAACTCGAAAAATACTGAACCGATTGAATTCAAACATGGTTGTTAGTTGTAGAATGCCAACGCGAAAACGTTTGCAAAATTTGGTGACGATAGCATTTGTAGAAAATTTTTAATAAATCATTGAAAATAAAAAAAAATATTCCATATATCAGTAACTATTCGTTTGAAATTGCTGAAATTTTGCAAGAGCGTTCATAACCTAACTCTACTGATAAGTTTCAAGTTTTAACACGATCGGTTGAATATTGTTGGAGATTCGAGCATTCTTGTGTGAGTTCAGTAGATGGGTGACCGTTGCCTCGATAACTTTCGAACGAAAGGAGATAGGGACTTGCAATTTTCAGGGTAGGTTGCGTATCCGAAATTTACCATGGTAAATTCGAATTGAGAGTGTCCAATACAGGAGAATGGACAACATAATTAACCATGGTAAATTCGATTTAGGGTGTCCAATACAGAAGAATGGACAATAGAACATACGCGCAAAAGCTTCTGACTTCACGTCAGTGCTTGAACCAATTTTGGTCATTGGTACATAAAAAACCTCATACGCTACTACTAAAGTATGTTTTTAATTGCGTTATCATTTTGCCCAAATGTCTGTAATTTTAGATTTTTTGCCGAAAATGGTCGCAAACGATTGAGTTCGACTCCCCGATGAAGAATTCGAAGTCAAATTTGATTCTGTCCGGCCGGCCTTTGCAACGATAACTTGAGAACGGAAAGAGCTACCGCATTGTAATTTTCAGGGTAGGTGGCGCATCCCAATGAGACTGACAAGTTTGTTAGTGGGTATAATCGGCCCTATGAATTCCGAGTAATAATTTTGTTTTCAACCAATACAAATCCGATCGAATTGAAACTTGATGAATAGTTGTAGAATATAAACTTAAGCACGTTTGTGAAATTTTGTGAGAATCGTATTACTAGAAAATTTAAAACAAATTATTAAGAAGTGTTTTATTGTCACGATAAACTGAGAATTGAAACAGATCGGCCAAACGGTTTTGGAGATATACCCACCTGAAATTGTGTTGTTATTTCCTCAATAACATGAAAAATACAAAACTGATTAATTTCAAACATGGTTATTTGTTGTACAATGCCAACGCAAAATTTTTGCAAAATTTCGTGACGATTGAATCACTAGAAATTTTTTAAGAGATCATTGAAAATTATGGAAAACAATTCTATATATCAGACTATTCGTCCGACATCGCTGGAATTTTGCGAGAGCCTTCAGAACCTAACTCTGCTGCCAAGTTCCAAGCTTGAACACGATCGGATATATATTGTTGGAGATTCGAGCAGCATTGTGTGGGTTCAGTAGATGGAAGGATGACTGTTGCCTCGATAACTTTCGAACGAAAGGAGATAGGGACTTGCAATTTTCCGGGTATGTTCGTTTACGGGCATAATCGGTGCAACTGTTTCGGAGTTATATCCACCTGGAATATTATTTCCTCAATAACTCAAAAAATATAGACTCGCTCAAATTCAAGCTTGGTAACTAGTTGTAGAATACCTGTATTATACAGTTATTATATAATACTAGAGAATGGATAATAGAACATACGCGCAAAAGCTCCTGATAGCATGTATAATAGTTTGAGTACAAAAAGTATATATATTGTTAACAATCCCCGAGACAATCCCGCATTTTTGCGGATCCGCGGGATCGATAACTTTAATCCCGCGCGTTTTCGGGATTGAGATTTTGGTGCGGGATTGGATTCCCTAATTGCTATCCTCCTAATTTTTAACAATATGGCTATGGTGTTAAGTATTCTTTTCGGATTTTTATAGCAATGTTGGTTACCAATTTCCTTCCAGCAATATTGCTGTCAAGAAGTTCAAAATTCATTGATTTCAGAGCTGACAACACTGTATTTCATTACTTTTATTTGAAATACAAGAAGAATTTAACCTTACTTGATAAACATTTCGTCCGTCTTTCGGTGGTTATTCGTAATTCCTAAAAATCCAAATCAAATATATAAAATGTCACGAAGACGAAAAACTAACAATACTCTATTCACTTTTATAAAGTCTCCCGGTTGGCCATGACTTAGGTCTATCACGATTTGGTTACTGAGACAGAGACAGGTTGACACTGCTGAAATATCGTCAAGGTCAAAACGGTTCACCGAGACGTTGTCAATATCTACTCTCAACAATGCGAAATTCGAAAACGAGCGACGAAGGAGCGAGTTTTCTTACGCATGAGTGTTGGAATTGCCTTCTGCAACGAGTATTAGACGATATTTTCTCTATTTCAGGCAAGTTTTGTAAAATACTGTTGAAATTTAATGAAAAATTAGGATTATACATCCTAGTGACTTTTCTATTGTATCTTGGCAGTTGGTGTGACTGTTACGAAAGTTGACAGATCATGGAATTTGAGTTGTACGTAGAGCATGGAGATCAGATTGAACAGTTTCCTAATATCATGAATGATTCAAAGTTAGCAAGGAAGAAATCTCTAGTACCTTATTTTTTATCAAAATAAAACCTTTCCTCTCAACAATTATTTCACCTTATTCAGATTATCTTATATTAACAATAATTGACGTGTGTTGAAATTTGGTAGGATCGAATGTCAGTGCTAACTTCCACAAAACGAAAAATATAACTAGAAACAATGCGGGAATGAGTTCATTCCAGCACTGTTTTTAGTGCTGGAATGAACTCATTACGATACTGAAATAGAGAAAGAACTTTTCGCATTGAAATTGAAAATGCCGAAAGTAGTTTTGAAGAAGCAGAGACAACAAGTGCTATACAGAACTGAAATCTGCAATAGGAAAACTTCATTCTGTCTCAGGACATGTTGTACTCTCGAATGAAATTACTTAGTTTCCTATCATTATATTTTATTAAGGTATAAGAATGACACGGGTTTCGTAGTACTACTACATTTTGAAACTGGTGTAATTCAAGCTGTGCAACAAGGTATTTAAATGTCTTCTGTATGCTTATTTCTTGGGGGGCGTCCATAAATTACGTGAGATGTTTAAGGGGGGAGGGGGTCGAGTCAAATCTCATCTAATCTTACGTTGGAGAGAGGGGGGTCTCGGCAAATATCACGCAATTTTTTTTCTGATTGAAACAAAAAAAAATTATACCATTTTGGTCCATTCAATCCAGATTATACATGCTTAAGATTTAATATTAAGCGTATATCGCAATACGATTAAGAACATTCACTAATTCGTTGGAAAGAAAATAATTTCATTCATACTTTGACGTTATACATCTACTGACTGAAGTTGAAGGAGCAGATGATTTTACTGAAAATCATATGGACATGTTGGTTCCGATAGTCTCTCTTGAGACTGCGCATGATTCTCCATGGATTGAATTAGAGTAGATATTTTTTTTTTTTAATAACAGTAGTCACGATTTAAGTATTCTACTGTTAAATTTTTATTACACTTATAACTCTCAGCAATATTGATTACTAGTCGTAAATAAAAACACGAAGTAATTTTTTTTTCTTTTTACAATAACAATCCAACGCGTTTACGTAAGAAACCCACATTTTGAAAAATCTCACGTGAGATTGGGGGATGGGGGAAGGGGTTGAATAAAATCTCACGACATCTCACCAGGGGGAGGGAGGGACAGAAAATTTAAAAAAACACCTCACGTAATTTATGGACGCCCCCTTGAGAATTTCGAAAAGTGGGGAATTCCATAGGTTCGTCTGTTCGTTTAGACGTTTTCCTGCCGGGTTATTCAGGTACTTTTAATCTTTTTTCAAATGAACTCTTACCAATACTTTCGAAGATATGATTTGTCAAAGTTTGAACAAGAGCGCCAAAGCTGCTATCCATAGGGCTTGAACCAATTTTTTGTATTTCAGTCAAAACTTTGTGTAATTGATTTGTGTTTCACCATTATTCGGTTCCTTATATTATTGTCACAATGTTGAACTGCAAAATCTTCTATGCCATCAAAACTTCATCCCTCAATTCAATGTCCCCGGCTGGCTTCACCTCATTCCGTCGTAATCTGTATTTGATTTGCGATATTGATGGCAGAGGAGGGCCCAGTTATGCGTCGGATTACGTTTATGGTATCGTCATTTTGGTTCCACCCATGCGTATGATATTCAAAAGCCGCCAAACGAGCCGTGCGAGAACAGTACATAATATTATGGACAAAATGGATTCTCAGGCATCGGGTCCACTTCACCTAAAGGGTTGAACACCACAGGTAGGAGGATACCCTAATCCCATCCCGGATTCTAGTAACGGTATGGTCCTAATCGTATCCATTATATAATTAATCGAATGAAATTCCTGGCCTGGAAAGTCTTGGAAAATCGGATCACATTAACAATGCAAAATTATAATAGCTTTGGTTCTACATTTCACCCGAATTAACATAGTGCAGGGTGCGGCAGCGTAACATCGTTTCTTAAGAACTTGAATCCACACTTAGTGTGGATCCATGCAGCCCAAATTAACGAGTATCGAGTAACAATTAACAATTACAAATAGTGAGTAAAAGTTGAACTTCATATATCTGAATGAGAGTGTTCATGCAGCCAAGTAACAATTATCAATTAACAAATAACAAGTAGGAGTTCGCCAACTTTTAACTTTCTACTTTAATTGAACGAGATTTCGTACTTGTACGCAACTCGTGCGCAGCTCAACGCAGATTAGACAGCCCGATGATGTAAACATAACCATACTTTGTAAAATATTCAATTTATTTGGTGTGTTTTTGTGTGGGTTCCGTGTTATAACATTGGAAAATGGAATTTTAAACACTTGTTTTCAAATATAGGGGGAACAGAGGTTATTTTGAAAAATTAATAGCTCCGATCTTCGACTTGTGTGTTTTTATTTCTTAATTGTTAATTTGAGTGCATGAATGCTGCATTTTTGTACGTGGTAATTCTTAATTGTTATTTGATACTTCCTACTTGATAATTGTTTTTTGATGCTGCATGAATCCACACTTAGTAAAACCCATTATAAGAATTGAAAAATTCGGATTTGTGTTTTGTTTCATTATGCCCAAATGTCTGTAATGTTCGATTTTTTTATAACAGTGGTCTCAAAGGATTAACTTCTACTCATTGAAGTTAAATTTGCGCGCATGTTCTATTGTCAGGAGAATGGAATAGAACATGCGCGCAAAAGTTCCTGCCTTCAGGTCAGTGCTTGAAGTCATTTTCTTTTCGGGTTTTTTTTTTTCTAGGGGTACGTTTCTCTTACACACGGCCTTATATGTCGATAATCTACAACTAGTTACCAAGCCTCAATTCGATCGAGTCTATATTTTTTGAGTTATCGAGGAAATATTATTCCTGGTTCCTCCGAAACTGTTGAACCGATTATGCCCAAAAACGAGGTTAACTCTCTCATTCGGATGCGCAACATACCCTGAGAATTGCAAGTCCCTATCTCCTTTCGTTCGAAAGTTATCGAGGCAAAGGTCAACCATCCTGCTACTGAACTCACACAAGGTTGCTCGGTTGCTAATAATGAAAAATTTAATCAATTTTGTAACATTTCCTAGTGGTACGGTCCTCAAAATATTTTATACACGTATTTATGCCGATATTCTACAACTTGTTACCAAGCTTCAATTCGATCGAGTCTATATTTTCTGAGTTATCGAGGAAATGATATTTCAGGTGGGTATAACTCCAAAACGGTTGGTCCGATTATGCCCAAAAACGAACTTATGTAACTCTCTCATTCGGATGCGCAACATACCCTGAGAATTGCAAGTCCCTATCTCCTTTCGTTCGAAAGTTATCGAGGCAAAGGTCAACCATCCTGCTACTGAACTCACACAAGGCTGCTCGGATCTCCAGCAATATAGATCCGCGCGTCTTCAAACTTGGAACTTGGCTGCAGAGTTAGTTTCTGATGGCTCTCACAAAATTTCCGCGATGTCGGACGAATAGTTTCTGATATATAGAATTTTTTTCAATGATTAACAATGTTTTTTTAAAAGTTTTGTAGTCATAGGATTGTCACGAAATTTTGCATGAATTTTTGCGTTGGCATTTTACAATTAATGACCACGTTTGAATTGGATCAGTTCCATATGCTTCGAGTTATTGAGGAAATAACAACCAAATTTCAGATGGGTATAACTCTAAAACCGTTTGGCCCATTATACCTACTAACAAACTGAATATCGCATTCAGATGCACAACCGAACCTAAAAATTGCAATTTGCCATCTATTTCCGTTCCTAGGTTATCGTGACACAAATAATATTTTTTAATCATATTTTAAAACTTTCTAGTGACAAGATTCTCACAAATGTCTTAATGTTTGTACTCTACAACTACTCACCAAGTTTCAATTCGATGGGATTTGCATTGTTTGAAAACAACTTTATTACTCGGAAACCATTATACCGATTATACCCAAAATCCTATTTGTCCGTTGTAGTGGGATGCGCCACCTATCCTGAAAATTTCAATATCGCTATCTCTTTCCGTTCTCAAGTTATCGTGGCAGCGGCTGACCGGACATAATCAAATTTGTCCTCGAGTTTTTCATCAGGGAGTCGAACCAGTCCAGAGCATTCGCGCAAAAAATGTAATTTGAAATTTGTAATGTAAAAAGAAATTTGTTTGTTTCGTTACTCCGAAACCATCAAGCCTATTTTGCCCAGTAAAGAACTTAATCGACATATTCATGTCCCAAACCTACCCTGAAAATTGACATCGATTGTGATGTATGAGAAAAAAGTAGCTGCGCCGACAAAACCGATCACTATATTAAATAATTAAGTGTAAATTCTTAAATTATCAACCATTGAGTAATTGTCTGCAGTGGTCTGTCAGAAAGAGGAAGTAGTTTTTCGAGGACACCCTTAATCAGATTTTCGGATTAATTCTCGCCATAATTTCAGCTGTTTATGTATGGCGGTGAAAAATTATTTCCCGGCTATCCAATGAATTATCCCCAACTACTTTGTTTTTGCATGAGATCCCTGGAACATCAGCTACCCGGAAACCCCTGGACCCCGCTCCTAGACGGAGTGCCCGACGCAACCGGAAAGGAGTTTTTTATTTTACAACCCGTTCTGTTGGCCCCGACAGACGGAACTGATGGGGCGAATGAATACTTCATACGAAAGAAAGGTTATCCGGCCATCTTGGTGACGGGATCGCCATTCCGGAAATTGGGGTTGCACCCTCGGAGCAAGCGGACATTTGACTACTGAAATAAATTCGATTATTTAATGTGATAGTGAAATGTTACAGCTCAAGTAAGAAACGTCAGGATTTAAATATATCCCTTTTTGCATGCTTGTTCCAAGGTGCTATTATTCTGAAAATTCTGTCACCCAGTTCTGACACCCATTACAAAATATGGCGGCCAATGTGGATGAAAACTCAATTGACAGCTGTGTTGTTTGTCAATAGTGAAAATTTGATTTGAATTGGAGATTCGTACTATTTTTATGTCCAAATTACTGAGGACTCACTGTTATCAACTCATTGTCCAGATTATATGTTAGAATAATAAAAGTAAGAACAAAAGATTAAATACATGTCATAGAAGAGCAGAAAGGGTTAAAGACTCAAGATCTGCCAGCTAAACATATTTTTATACACTTTTATGTTTTTATATCATGTGCAGCCATACGATAAATAAATAAATAATAGAAAGGGTTCAATGCAGGAAGGTCATGCGTTGACAAAATGTTTTGCCTGAAGCAGCATGTGGAAAAAGGAACACAGACAAACTTGATTTTTGTAGACTTGCAGAAGGCATATGATACTGTAGCATTCGATAAATTGTAGAAGAGCTTGGAAGAAAATGGCGTAAGCCAGATATTTATTAGGGCAGTGAAGGAACTCTACAGGGATATTTCAGCAAGGATGAAGGTGGGAACCAAACTGACTAACCCAGGTAACACAGGGACCCCCCAGAGATGTATCGGCGAGCTCCGGCCGGGATATTGTGACGCCTATTGCGATATCGCTGGGAGGTCGCCAAGAGCTCCCTATCACCAACAAATGTCCGCCACAGGGGATGAGCCCAGTAAAATCTCTGAGATATCGCATGGGACAGTTATCAAACTGCTCACCCTGGGGAATATTTTGTGAGGTTTTTTGCGATATCGCAGGGAGGTCGCCCAGACCTCTCTATCACCTCCAAACGTCCGCCACAGGTGATGAGCCCAGTAACATCTCAGAGTCATCGCACGGGAAAGTTATCAAACTGCTACCCTGGGGAATATTTTGAGAGGTTTATTGCGATATCGCAAGAAGCTCGCCCAGACCTCCCTATCACCTCCAAATGTCCGCCACAGGGGATGAGCCCAGTAACATCTCGGAGATATCGCATGGGGAAGTTTTCAAAGTGCTCGCCCTGGGGAATATTTTGAGATGTGTACTGCGATATCGCAGGGAGGTCGCCCAGACCTCTCTATCACCTAAAATTTTCTCCACAGGGGATGATCCCAGTAACATCTCAGAGATATCACATGGGGAAGTTCTCAGGCTGCTCAACCGGGGCAGTACTGAGAGAAGATGGATGCGATATGAATCTATAATCTATATATCCTCCGAATGTGCAGTACATGTGTGGCGCCGAATACATCACTTCGATGCGTAGATCGATATTTCACTCGGGTTATAAAGGATGGGGTTGTTCTTCCGGGTACAGAGTAGACGATTGTGCCATCTACCGGTGGAAACGAAAAGTGCAGAGTAGGGATGGAGTAGATCCCTACAACTTGCCCTACAACAATGGAATGTGTTATTCTCGTTACACTTGTGATATCTTGAGGAGCTCGCAATAGGAATGTCTTTTTCTAGTTATCTGCATGATATCTTTAGGAGCTCTCAATGAGAATGTCTTATTCTGGTTACATATGTGATATCTTGAGGATCTCCCAAGAGGAATGTCTTATTCTGGTTATCTTTTGGGATATCTTTAGGAGCTCGCAATAGAAATATCTTATTCTTGTTATCTGTGTGATATCTTTAGGAGCTCGCAATAGGAATATCTTATTCTGATTATCTGTGTGATATCTTTAGGAGCTCGCAATGGGATTGTCTTATTTTGGTTACATATGGGATATCTTGAGGATCTCGCAACAGGAATGTCTTATTCTGGTTATCTGTGGGATATTTTTAGGAGCCCGCAATAGGAATATCTTATTCTTGTTATCTGTGTGATATCTTTAGGAGCTCGCAATAGGAATATCTTATTCTGTTTATCTGTGTGATATCTTGAGGAATTTACCATGGGGGGCTCGCATTTTCATCCACATTGTAACCTCTCAGAGACCTCTATGCGTGGTCTGTGTTACCTGGGAAGCAGTTTCGTATCTCAGAAGGTCTCCGACAGGGCTATCCGGTAGCACTGACTCTGTTTAAGGACTACCTTGCCTCGACTCTGAAACATTGCCGAAGAAAATGTCGAAATATGGGAATTCCAATAGGAATATAATATATACTTTTCACTCTACACTTTGCTGACGACCTGGTCATCATACCTAAAATGAGGAAGATGTTTATTATATGTTGAGAACATTAGATGAGGCATGAACATAAACACCTCAAAAACAAAATATATTGTTGTGAATAATGACAGGAGAGATCATCCTGCGAGATGTAATTCAATAATAAAGCGAGTAGATGAATATGCCTGTCTTGGAGTTACCCCCACAGTAATCGGATCCAGTGAAAGGGAAATGAAGAAATGGTTCGCCCAAGGAAGATCAATTACAAATCAACTGTATGGCATACTTTGGAGTTCACGAATAAGAAATTATATTAAAAGAGAAATCTATAACACCTTGATAGAGAATATGGAGTACCTAATATGGTGTAGTGGCCCAATTGGCCCTAAGCATGATATGCTTAGGGCCAATTACTCATGCTATTGAGTTAATCAATCCATAAGGATTATTTGTATAATTGTTTCTATAAATCACATGTATCTTTCGATCGTTGATGAAGATTTTTATAAACGCTACCTTGAATGGTAAATATATACACCGTCTCCAAATGGGAGCGGTCAGTCTAGTCTAAATTCTAGAGTATAGAGTCTAGAGTCTACAGTCTTCACTACTCAGACAATGTGTCATTGACTCAATGCAAGTTCAGCGCTACGTTATTGACAATTATATGTAGCAAGTATTAAACCTATCACCTCCGAGAGTAAGTGTTTTACTTGTACCCCTTTGGCATGCTAGTTTAAGGCGAACCACCCGAGGACATCACAATGGAGCCAAGGTATGGGAAATAACAACTTAAGAATAAAATTAATGGATGATGGGATATCGGAGGCGCTGCTCTAGACTAACGCTACAGGAAGGTCAGGAATAAAGAGATAAGAGCTAAAGTTGGTGTTGATGCAGATATTAAAGCCACAATTGAAGCAAAAACGCTACAATGTTTCGGGCACGTGTCAAGAATGAGTGACGAGAGATGGCCATTTAAATTCCTCAATTGGGTTCCTCCGCAAAGGAGAAGAGGAAGGGGATGGACATCAGGAAGCGATGGACAGGAGAGGTTTGCAAGACCGAGATTGGGATAATAGGAGTCTATGGCGACTGAGATGCGAGAAATGACATTATTGTTGTATTTTATATAAACATCCTTCTGATAATAAAAGAACCCCTTTTTTAAGCTGTCGACTCAGTTTTCCTTTTCAAAAATATAAGAAATAACTGGTAGTCGTACCATATGTTCATATCCAACATCAATTGTAAAGCAGAATGTGAAACTATAGTGCTACAACTATATCATGAAGATACTGCTTTTTGGCGCTCTAGTTCCTCGGAACTGAGTGCTTATCAATTTGCCCAAATGTCTGTAATTTTCGAATTTTTCGATGAAAATGGTCCTAAACGATTTGGTTCGACTCACTGATCAAGAATCCGTGGTCGAAATTCATTCTGTCCGGCCGGTCCGGCCGGCCGTAGGCACGATAACTCTCGAACGGAATGAGCTAGACAGTTGAAATTTTCAGAGTAGGTTTGGGTGATAAATAGCTCGGCTAAGTTCGTTATTGGGCAAAATCGGACAGATGGTTTCGGAGTAACAAAAAAAAATTTTTTTTTCTCACAAAAAAAATTCCAAATTAAATTTTTTTCAATAAGCAGTTTCACCATAAAAATCTATTCATATTATTTCTAACTCTAACGAGCTAATACTTTCGGAGATATGATTTTTCAAAATTTCAATGTCAATTTTTTATTTTTTTGTTCTATCTATTTATGTGCTAGGCAACTGTAGGCCATCTACACAGTTATAATCCTTATATCGCAAACTCTTCCATATTTATTTTGGACATTCACACAACCCAACACCACATCCATGTTCTGAGCGGGATTCGAACCCGCGACCCCGGCTTTCAATGTAAATCGTATTTCTACGTTTTCACAGAATGATAGAATTATTCTGTGGGTATTTATGAATTGTTATAATGTCAACTTATTTTCCTGAGACATGACGTTGTCTCATTGTCATTCATTCCAGCAATCGTATAAATATGAGTATTATAATATAATATCATACTTTTTGTTGGTTGATATTTTCATGCCGATGGTTAATCTTTATGATGATGGGAATGGTAATGGTAAGTTAATAATATTGAGTTCAGAATATCTCCACTAAAAACAAAACTGGAATATTGGTGTATTGGAGTAGATTTGAGGAAAGATATATTATTATTATTATTATTATTATTATTATTATACTGATCCTCCGGGGTCTTCCACAAGGAGACCCCTCATAAGCTCTAAGAGCTTGCCCTGAGTTAGGAGAACCAGTTGTGTTCTGTGTAGGCTTTGTTACTGTGTCCTTACGCCACCTTAGGCACAGCACTGTTAATTTTTGACCCAACAGCGAATGGTGGCGATTACCGTGACTAGAAAATTTCTTTCCTAGCCTCGGAATTGAACTTGGGGCTTCCGCTCCCAAGTCAATTACTCTACCACTGAGCCAATATATTATCGTTCATCAATATATTATCGTTCATCATAGAATTGAGGAATAAATATCTCGGATGAGTTCGTTGTTGGGTAGAATTCGTCTATTGGTTTTGGATTCATAATTTTTGGCACTCTTGTTGAATTTAAATTCTTCTATGATGTTTGAATTCAATTTCTGCTAAGATGAAGTTCTAAATTACAATAATGAATCGTACTTCTATGTTTTCACAGAATGCTATAAATATTCTATCTAAGCTTTATTATATGATCTGTGTTCATACTCGTATATTTCATCCTGTTCTATAAGAGAGAGTCAAATTCATTTCAGCTATTTTAATTTGGTTTCTTCCATGGTGCCGTTCTCATTCTCAGATTGCTCTTTTAATCTTGATAAATAAACTATTATTTGAATTGAATTTCCTTTATGATGCAATTCTATCATAAGAATACATTGATATAATTCTCAACTCTGAGAAACCAATACTTTCGGAGATATAATTTGTCTGTTTGAACTAGAGCGCCAGAAAGCTCCTGTCCACAGGGCTTGAACCCATTATTTTGTTAAGATTAAAAATGTTCCAATAGAGGAACCATGGAAAATATAGGTGCGCTATTAAGTAAAATCATGATATTATTGCATGGCATGTATAATTCACCAATTTGTTTGAATATGAGAAAAATCCTATAATTCAACTAACATTAATATGGTTTTAGCGATTTCCTGTTCAGAGAACAGTAAGTATATTATTTACATGTCATGGGGATGGTTTAGGTTTTCTTCGCACAGGGATATAATGCAGAAATACGTCTGAATTATCGGTACGAAAGTCGTTAATCGTCTCTCAAATATTCGCAAGGAGAGAATTGTTAACCAAAATTACAGTTGGAAGAATCGAACCAAAAAGAATCAATATTTCGTCACTCTAGGCGCGCCAGAAGCTCTCCCGGTAAAGTTTTCCCATCACGCTTAAACACAGAGAGTTCTCTATAAATAAGGTCGGAGTTAGCGCCTACTTCGACAGTAAAAGGCCGGATTCTTGCCGGTCTAGTTACCATATAAAAGCAACTGCAGTAAATTCGACCGAACATTTATTCTGGCGATCGTAAAAAAAGTTTCGAGAATCGATAGCGAATAGATCGGACCACTGGTTGCGTTTTTTGCTTGTGTTTTTCCCAATTGAGGGAAATTTAACACACAAGACCCCCAGGAATCCTTTGTTCTGAAGTTTCGAGGGTTTCCCCACGATGGGAGTAACGCAATAACGGATCATAAAACAGCTTCCTCACAAAACAATCGGATTTTCATGCAAATTTCTCTCGAGAAAGGAAAACTTGGTGTTGGACGAAAATAGTTCTGCATTCAAGATGTATTAGGCAACTTCCATTTTGAAATTAACTATCTCTTTGAGTATAATAATACTACTTAATGATTCCTTTCTGGGTTTTCTCCCCTAAACTGAAAAATACCTATATAAAATAAAACAATTATAATTTTGTGAATTGCTTCTGCGTTGGAAACACAATATATTTGTCAGAAGCAATGCATATAACAATGTTGCCTAACAAACAATAACGAAACAACATCAACGATAAAACAACTATTTCGTAACGTTACGGAACAGAAGCAATTTCAAAAATAATACATTTTGGCGCTCTTGTTCTTCGGAGCAGAGTGCTTATCAATTTGTCCATCTGTCTGTAATTTTCGAATTTTTGGCTGAAATTTATGTTAAATGTTTTGGTTCGACTCACTGATCAAGAATCCGTGGTCAAAATCGATTCTGTCCGGCCGGCCGTTAACACGAAGACTCTCAAACGGAATGAGCTGGACAGTTGAAATTTTCAGAGGTTCAGAGGTTTGGGAGAAGAATATCTCGGTTAGGTTCGTTACTGGGCAAAATGGTGGTTTCGGAGTAATGAAAAATAATCGTCTAATTTATGCTTGAATTTCATTAACTTCAATTTTGAATAATGGTTCGATTAACGGAAATGCACAAAATAACAGTTTTACATATGATTGGTTACGGAGGCACCCAAACACAAAAAAAGTAATTCGCTTGTTCCATGAGAAATTTCCGAATTTGCCGCTTATAACCCAAGGGACAATAAGTAAAATAGAGAAGCAGTTTCGCGAGTTTGGGTATTGGAAGGCAGATTGAAAGAGCAGCTACTAATACACTGTGTGAGGATGTGAAATTAGATTTGATGCTTGACTTTGAAGAAAATCCACATAAATTGAGTAGAGATACCTTCACAACATTCAATGTCAGCTATACATCGATTCTAAACATATTAAAACGAAATAAAATGCATCCCTATAAAATGATACATAACCAGGAGCTATTGGAAGACGATTTTGATAAATTATTTTTGTAAACAAATGATCGACAATTTGAATTTGCCGTGTTTCGTGATTTTCTATAAATATGTACAGTTACCAAGATAATGAATTCATTTCATTTGCCTTTTCTACACTATAATCGAATGACAAAGTGCCGCGATGATAATTCGGAAGTCGAAAATATGGAACCACTTATAGTATAGTCAACAAGTGCTTTTTAAGTCAAAATTTAGGCGTATTCACTGAAAATTATGATTGAGGTGTCATTCGATTCGGAATGGCATGTAGATAGTTTTTGAGAAAATGCTAAGGCCGCTCTCAAAAATTGCAATAGTTATAAACAATTAAGTGAAAAAAAAATAAGGAAGTTTAGGTTTTCACTAATATCTCAAACCCAATCCAAGATGATTCAAATTTGAAAATAAATTCAAATAAAGGAGGAAATTTCCTAAAAAAAAAGTCTGAACTGCCGGAACTGTAAGACCAATATTTATAATTTTGCTAGAGGCTTGAAAATACGCCCGAAAACGGGTACTCCGGCTTGCGCAAGCCTCGCTCCCTTCGTACCTTTGTTGAATAAATATTAATGAAACTTAATAAATATGAAAATAAAAAATTTTAAAAAATTCAGGCGCCTGCAGGATAAATCAGTGAACAATAATCCGTGGTACAAAAATGTTTATCGCGATTTTTCAATTAGTTATCCATTAGTTAATTAACAATTCTTTGTAGCACGAACATTAACATTGCAGGTACGATAATTGTTAAACTATTAATCTGAGAATGTTTTCCTTCCGTGGAGCTATTTTTCAAAGGTCTTAGAATAGATTCCTTTTGAAACATTCTAAGAATTGGTAATTTTCGTTTTGTTATGAACAATTCACTTAAGTGAAAAATTATAAAGCTTCAATTTATAATATTACTATTGATCCGTTTTATTATGATCAGAAACTACTTCAAAATGATTTCTAATAATTATTATCTCCTATTGTTTAAGAAATTGTTATAAACCAATGCATTGTTTATGAGATAATTTAAAATTTTCTGTTAAAACATAATTGAAGCTTTATAATTTTTCACTTAAGTACATTGTTAATAACAAAACGAAAATTAATAATCTTTCAAATTTTCCAACAGAAATCTAGTCCAAGACCTTTGAAAAATAGCTCCACGAATGGATAACATTCTCAGATTAATAGTTTAACAATTATCGTGCTTGCAATGTTAATGTTCGTGCCACAAAAAATTGTTAATTAACTAATGGATAACTAAAGGATACTGTGGGAGGTGTGATCATTAATGAAAGGTTTCTTTTACGATATAG
Organism: Halyzia sedecimguttata; assembly: GCA_937662695.2. Taxonomy (NCBI): domain Eukaryota; kingdom Metazoa; phylum Arthropoda; class Insecta; order Coleoptera; family Coccinellidae; genus Halyzia; species Halyzia sedecimguttata. The sequence continues at coordinate 96,054,870 of OW569413.2, read as the reverse complement.
TTGTTTCTTCGTTGATGTTGTTTCGTTGTTGTTTGTTAGGCAACATTGTTCAATTGATTGCTTCTGACAAATATATTGTGTTTCTTACGCAGAAGCAAATCACAAAATAATTAATTCTTATTTTATAGATATTTTTCAGAGTTTGGGAGAGAAAACCCAGAAAAAAACCTTTCAATAATGAGTATACCTCTTTGAAAAGTCGCGATAAATATTTTTGGAACACACATTATTCTTCAATGATCTATCCTGCAGACTTCTGAATTTTTTCAATTTTTTATTTTCATATTTAATAAGTTGAAATAATATTTATTCATGAAAGGTCTGAAAGGGTCGAGGCTCATGCAAGCCGGGGTACCCGTTTTCGGGCGTATTTTCAAGCCTCTAGCAAAATTATAAATACTGGTCCTACAGTTCCGGCAGTTAGGGCTTTTTTAGAAAATTTCCTCCTCCATTTGAATTTATTTTCAAATTTGAATTATCCCGAATTGGGTTTGATATTGGCAAACAACAAAACCTCCTTCTTTTTTTTCACTTAATTGTTTATAACTATTGCAATTTCTGCGATCGGCCTTAGCATTTTCTCAAAAACTACCTACATGCCATTCCGAATCGAATGACACCCCAATCATAATTTTCGAAAAATACGCAAAAATGTTTACCTAAAAAGCACTTGACTATACTATTAGAGTATCTGCGAAACGATTCAACGAAATTTTGCTCATTCTCGAGGTCAATAAGCGTATTCCGACCTCTAACCTCAAGTACCTTCTTACGATAAATGGTGTTTACGGAACGACGGACGGATATAATTGAATTTGACCGCGTATTCTTCATAAGACGAAATCGTTTAAAACCATCTTCGGCTCAAAATTCCAAAATTACTTGGGTACAACAGAATGAAAGCGCCCTTACATACGTGCGTATAAAAACGAGGCGTATTCTCAGATGGAAGAAGTCCCGTTCATTTGAGGACGCTCGATTTATGAGGGTTCGGATTACTTCATTTCACCTCCCTGCTGATTTATCATGTACATAAAATGCAACGACTTATATACAATTAGCAGAAACAGTTGATTACACGAAGGGGGGCCTATTGTATGGCCATCCAGATTTCCTGAATTCAATCATTATAGCCATTCCATTAAGGATGAACTGATATTATTATCACTGTTGTGCGATGCCTGTTCTCAGTTTTTTCCCATATATTCCTTGGTTTTTTGGTTGCCTCGCCCTGAAGAAGCCAATTAGCAAAAACACGTGTTGGCAAGTACCATATGAATTATTCTTGGCGCTATTATTCCTCGGAACAGAGTTATTATCAATTTGCCACATGTCTGTAATTTTGGAATTTTTGGCTGAAAATGGTCTTGAACGGACTGGTTCGATTCACTCTAGAATCCGTGATAAAAATCGATTCTGTTAGGCCGGCCGGCAGTTAACACGATAACTCTCGAACGGAATGAGCTAGACAGTTGAAATTTTCAGAGTAGGTTTAGGAGATAAATATCTCGGTTAAGTTCGTTAGTGGGCAAAATCGGCCAGGGGATTACAGAGTCAGGAAAAAATGTTTCTTTTACATTACAAATTTACAAATTTTACAATTAAATGTTTTTTTAACAAGGAGTTTCATCATAAGAATCCATTGACGTCATTTTAAATTAATACTTTACTGTATCGAAAATTAACTTTCGTATCTTGAAATTTCTTGATCTGTTTTCATACATGTCATCATTGTCATCTCATCTACAGATAAGAGACAAGTCAAACAAAGTATGATTTGTATGACAATTGATGTTATATAATTTTATTAGGAGATTTCTGGTGATTCCGGGTTAGTCATTTTTGGCACTCTTGTTGAATTTAATTTCTTTTATGATGAAGTTCTATCATAAGAATCCATTGATATTATTCCCAACTCTGAGAAACCAATAATTTGGGAGGTATGATTTGTCAAAGTTGAACAAGAGCGCCAAAGCTCCTGCCCACAGTGCTTTCCCACTTTTTATCAACAATTTTTTAAATATGACAAATCAAAATGTTTACTCACTTATCTAACTCATTATTTTGCTAATTTCTTGATATGATTGACAGTTTCAGGTGAAAATTTATTTTTAGTATTTGAAGTGCTGAAACAGTTCACTCAAAACATTTAAAAAATATAGTTCAGCAAAAAGTATGGCCTCCTTGAACATCAACCACAGCCTGACAACGCCTTTGCTTACTTTCGATCAGATTGTTAAAATATCCTTCAACAATTTCTCCCCAGAGTGGCAGTGAAAGTCGTCTGAGTTCTTGAAGTGTATGTGGAGTTGGTTGATGAAAATCCAATCCTATTGGTAGCTGATCCCAAGTGTGTTCCATAGGATTGAGATCTGGTGACCGAAGGGGCCATATCTCAATTCATCTATGAACAATATAGTTCTCCATTGATCATTCGAATTCACGTGCTCATTGGCCCATTCCAATCAAAGCAACATATGATTTTGAGTTAGTAAAATCCGTCTCAAAAGTCATCGAGAATGTAGATTAACGTCTCGAAGTCTTCGACGAACTATTTGAATCGAAACCAAAATACCAGAAGCGTTCAAAAGGCGCTGCTGCATGATTCAACAAGTACTCAAAGGCTCTCTACGGGTAGACAAAGTCAGAAACCTATCTTGCGCAGAAGTGGTAGATCTTGGGCGTCCACTTCTCGGTCTTGCGGCCACGTTTCCAGTTTCTGGACCATAGCCAGTTGCTTCATCCGCACTAAGGTTACGTCTAGGCATTATTGCAAAACAAATTTTCTGATTTTGAATCCAAGTTGATTGTAGGAACGTAAAACAATAACTGATCCAAAACTCATAAATGAAAACAACAAGAACTTGAAACTAAGAAAGTTATCAAACGAGGAGCAAAAAAAAACATTCAGATATAAGAGAGTAAACATTCGTTTCCTCATAAATGAACATTTGGTGGACATATTGTCATATTTTGAAACGGTCACAAATTTTCTGAACTTCGTCAACTTTTGTGGAACAATATATTATATTGATCATCAAATGCTGTCCACCATTCCTTGTCATGGTGAATGTTCTTATACCACTACTTGTTTATAGTTGTCCTCTTCATTAAACTACTTCATTTAACTGCATAATTGCAGATTAAAATTTAGTTTTTGTTCTCCGTTTCTTCAGAAATTTCTGTCTTAATTAATAGATTCTTGAAATCTTTTCCATGATGAAGATGTCATACTCCATCACCTCAGTTTCAAGATCAAAGGGCTTCTCAGGTCTCCAACAAAAGAACACATTGTGTTTACCCTATTTCCTCCACCGTTCTGCGAGCCAAATGGATTTTTTACCGTTGTTATGTTAGACGTGGCCAGTATTTCAGGAAAGCCTCTATGTATACAACCATCAGACGGGCAGTCATTTACCTTGGGAATTCTCGACACCCTCCCTCAGTTGTCTACTTATCCACTTAGCATTGGTATGATGTCCCAACGTAGAAAAATATTTATAGAAATCACCAGGCTAGTTGAGTGCTTTCTTGTACTGATTTGTTTTGACTGGATTGATATTTAGATTGGAGAATATCACATGAATACATTTCATTATGGATAACATTCAATCAATCAGTATTCCTGTTTAAGATGAGCCTATTCCTCGTTTCATCCATGAATTTTGTGAAAATGGAAGTAGGTAGTCAAGAAATATTTTCAACCACTGGTAGAGCAACTGGATACCGTAAGGTTCCAAGTTAAATACCAGAAATGGCTATCATTCACTGTTCGATTAAAAATTAAGAGCACTGCGGTTAAGGTGGCGTAAGGACACAGTGACAAAGTCTACCCAACTATCATCCTGACTTGCAAAAGAGGTTATGAGGGGTATTTCCGGAAAACCTTAGAGTTTCAGTATATTCATTAATCCGTCGTATTTGCATTCGCTACCTACTCTGAAAATTTCAAGTCGCTACCTTTTTCCGTTCTTAAGTTATCGTGGCAACGGCCGGCCGGACAGAATCAAAGTTGACCTCGAATTCTTCATCAGTGATGTGAACCTAATCGTTTCAGACCATTTTCGGCAAAGGATTAGAAAATTACAGACATTTGGACAAAATGATAACGCGATGTTCCCCAGAACATACGCGCAAAACCTGTATCAGGATATTCTGTGTGGGTTAATTTCTGCAGTCTTCAGTGAAATCATATGCCTTAAGGCATATGATTTCACGCTTCAAATGTTCACTGGTGGGGAAAGGCTGATTTCCGTGTTTTGTCTCATAGGTGGCGTGGGCGATTAGGTATGATCGACCAAGCCGGCTCTGAGAGGCTTAACCCGGGTCAGTTTAGTTGAATTTGTTGAGAAGCTACAGAGTACTGATGAAGGCCAAGAAGCCTGAAACGCGTCTGCTCTTGCTTACTCGGCAAATCAATGTACCCCCTGGGGTCTATTTGACTTGTGAAATATATGCATAAGTATATTAATTATACGAAACCATTTATGAAGGACCCGATTGGAGGAACGCTCTGGACTTATTGATTTAAAAAATCATTGAAAATCATCGGAAAAAATTCTATATATCAGAAACTATTCATCCGACATCGCTGAAATTTTGCGAGATCCTTCAGAACCTAACTCTACTGCCTAGTTCCAAGTTATAACATGATCGGATCTATATTGTTCGAGATCCGAGAAACCTTGTGTGAGTTCAGTAGCTGGATAGGCGACTGTTGCCTGGACAACTTTCTAAAGAAATGAGATAGTGTAATTTTCAGGGTAGGTTGCGCATCCGAATAGGAGAGTTACATAAGTTCGTTTTTGGGCATAATTGGACCAACCGTTTTGGAGTTATACCCACCTGAAATATTATTTCCTCGATAACTGAGAAAATATAGACTCGATCGAATTGAAGCTTGGTAACAAGTTGTAGAATATCGGCATAAATACGTGTATAAAATATTTTGAGGACCGTACCACTAGGAAATGTTAAAAAATTGATTAAATTTTTCAGTAGTTTTTCGGTAATTATAACAGCTCTACTAAGAATTTGTTTGACAGGTATTAATTGTTATGGCCATAAAAACTGTTATTCTCTACTATGATTATCTCATAAATCCACAGAGAATATTGATATGAATATTTCAAATTATTGATGGGGAATCAATTCAGCAGAATTCTGTCCTAATTAATATTCATATCCACATTGCCTGAATATGGTAATTCTCCATAAAATTCATTCAAATAAATTTATATCCCCTCAGTATCAACAGAGTTGTATTATGTTGATTTGTTGAAAATTAAATTCCTCTAAACGTATCTTATCATTACTCTTTCCCTTTTGGTGTGCCGGATTTTAAAATTATTCTTTTGATGAGAATGCGCAATGCAGGCTTCAACCCAATGATTTTTTTTGTAGAATTGCATAATTTACAGCATGAATATTTTCAACTCAACAAGAAAATACATTTTTTCTCAATACGTGCCTGCATTGTTTTCTATCTACTCACGCTCGTGTGAGTTCAGTGTCGAATAACTGTATATAATTTGACTGAAATATAATAACCCAATCAGATGTTATCGACAAGTGTATTATTAGTAATAATAACCCAAAGACATTGATAATTGTTCAAAAAAATTTCATAACTGATTCTTAATGCTTATTGCTTGGAAACAGACCTACGTCGTAGGCGGAGGTCTATTGCCTATAAGCAACAAGCTTGAGAAAGTTGTTATAAAATTTTTCAGCATTTATCAATGTTCGAGGGTTATTCGGATAGAAAGATTTTTGCTAATTATAGAAAAAATACACAGCAAAAATAATTTATTTAAAGGTGCAATTAACAAAAGAAGAACATTCGTCGTATAGAATCGCAGGCAGCTCGCGCTTGTTGAAATACAACTTTTGAATGGTTCAATAATATCTTTCATTTCTTCATAATATTTTTCTTGCAACAGCTTACTTGATAGGTTCCACATGGTTTTGTCCGTAGCTTCTTTAAACTCTGTACCATCTTCTCTTCTCGTGTCCACAGCCCAATCCTTTAATAAAAAAAATGGTTCAAGCCCTGTGGACAGGAGCTTTCTGGCGCTCTAGTTCAAACAGACAAATTATATCTCCGAAAGTATTGGTTTCTCAGAGTTGAGAATTATATCAATGTATTCTTATGATAGAACTGCATCATAAAGGAAATTCAATTCAAATAATAGTTTATTTATCAAGATTAAATGAGCAATCTGAGAATGAGAACTACACCATGGAAGAAATCAAATTAGAATTGCTGAAATGAATTTGACTCTCTCTTATAAAACAGGATGACATGTACGAGTATGAACACAGAGCATATAATAAAGCTTAGATAGAATAATTATAGCATTCTGTGAAAACATAGAAGTACGACTCAGTATTGAAATTTCGAAAAATCATATCTCCGAAAGTATTAGCTTGTTGGAGTTGAAAATGATATCAATGGATTTTTATGGGAAAACTGCATCTTAGATAAAAATCGAATTTGAAATTTGTTACTTGAAAAAACAATTTTTTTTTTCGTTACTCCGAAACCATCTGGCCTATTTTGCCCAATAACGAACTTAACCGAGATATTCATCTCCTTAACCTGCTCTGGAAATTTCAACTGCATAGCACATTCTGTTCGAGAGTTATTGTAGAAATTTTTTATTTTAATTTCAAAATATTTTTTTGACACTTTGCGGTAACCTGGTCGATACAAAACTTCACATGCGTATAAAAGTCATGATTCTACAATTTGATGCTAAATTTCAGATAGATCGAGTGATCGGTTTCGGAAATATTCATAAAAAATGTTTTTACTAAAATCGGCCATAACTCGAAACACCTTGATGGATTTCGCCCATTATCGAACTCGTCCGAGATATTTACGCTCCAAACCCACCTTGCAAATTTCAATCCTCTAACTCCTTTCGTTCGAGAGTTATCGTGCCTACGGCCGTCCGGACAGAATCGATTTCTACCTCGGATTCTTGATCAGTGAGTCGAACCAAATCGTTTGAGACCATTTTCAGCCAAAAATTCGAAAATAACAGACATTTGGGCAAATTGATGAGCACTCTGTTCCGAGGAACTAGAGCACCAAAAAGCCAATTCTTCCGCCGTTCGATTTCCATCTAATTTATACTTTCTATCATTGCAAAAGTCCATAAATGCTTTCAATAAAATTTTTTCACTGTAAACGGTATTTTTTGGTAATTCTGATTCTATCATTTCATTAATATTCTCGTCAGTATTACAACCAAATTGTGACATTTTGAAATATTAAATATTTGAAACGTGAAAATCGAAATAAATCAATGGGATTGTGATAGAGTGAAAAAAAACTCATGAAATCTGTTTTCAGTATATTGTTGTACTGTTTGGAGTAAAAAATTTTCAGCAGAAACAGTTTAACACTCGAATTTAGAACTGAAATATTTTCAATTTTTAAGTCCACTTGTCCTTCACGTCAGTGAGGTATGGTGACTAGTTGCGGGACAACCTGTATAATTATGAATATTTATTGGGTCTCGTTTTTGGTCGAAAAATTAGAAAAGGTCTACATAGAAACCAATATATTTTGCAAAATATCTGTGACATATTTTATTGTAAATTAAAATAATTTGTTCACATTTTTATTACAACTTGTTAACTGTTCTTATAACTTCTTATAGTAACTTTTCTCTTACCATAGGTATCTATCCTTTCAGATTTTTATATTTTAGGTTTGCATGTGTTTTTTTCAAGATCGATTTTTCACACTTGGTTCAGTATATGTGTCTATAAACTACTGAGTGATAAACGTGTATACTATTGAAAGGGTTTATTTTGCTATATTTCTACCTGGAAGATAGTCTTATTTACTAGAGATACATACAGTAAACTTTTCTTATATCTTATACAGGGTGACTCTTTGACCACTGCATTAATTTTAACCAAAGATTCCTCTCATCAAATGAAACACTTTTTTCATTTACCATTTTTCCAGATTCGGCTCAGGTAAAAAGTTACAAGCGTTTAAAGATTTCACAATGTGCTAATACACTCCCGCATATAAATTATCTATGACATTGTTGGCGGACGAGAATAAGGCATGGTAACGTGGTTTACAGCTTGATTCGGGATTTCAACGTCCAGGGACGGATCCATAAAAGTAGTGAAATTTCTGGAGTTTTCCATTTTAAAACATTCAATGAAGAATATCTCGAAAACGGTGCGAAAATAACTAATATTTGGAAAATATGTATCATAGTTATAGGAAACTTTACGCCAATATTCATTTTATTCGAAAAAAGGATGTCAAAGCTACAAAATAAAAACTGATTTTTTTTCAAAATTTCAACAGCCTGTATCTTTTTACCTGAGCTGAATTTGGAAAAATGTTAAATGAAAAAAGTGATTCATTTGATGAGAGGAATCTTTGGTTAAAATTAATGCAGTGGTCAAAGACTCACCCTGTATATAAAATTCTCGTGTCACAATGTTCGTTCCCGTACTCCTCCGAAACGGCTTGACCGATTCTCATGAAATTTTGTGAGCATATTGAGTAGGTCTGAGAATCGGCCAACATCTATTTTTCATACCCCTTAGTGATAAGGGTTGTCCACCCTTAAAAAATTTTTTTTATTTTTGGACAAAATTTTTTGTTTTTATTTTTTTATAATGTGGCATTAAAAAATACATACAACCCTAAATTTTTACTTTTTTATCACAAACCCCTATTTTTTCGTAGCCATTTTAGTAATTAATCAGAGTTGGAGTTCGCGTTGTAGTTGGAGTTGGAGTTGGAGTTGGAGTTGGAGTTGGAGTTGGAGTAGGAGTTGGAGTTGGAGTTGGAGTTGGAGTTGGAGTTGGAGTTGGAGTTGGAGTTGGAGTTGGAGTTGGAGTTGGAGTTGGAGTTGGAGTTGGAGTTGGAGTTGGAGTTGGAGTTGGAGTTGGAGTTGGAGTTGGAGTTGGAGTTGGAGTTGGAGTTGGAGTTGGAGTTGGAGTTGGAGTTGGAGTTGGAGTTGGAGTTGGAGTTGGAGTTGGAGTTGGAGTTGGAGTTGGAGTTGGAGTTGGAGTTGGAGTTGGAGTTGGAGTTGGAGTTGGAGTTGGAGTTGGAGTTGGAGTTGGAGTTGGAGTTGGAGTTGGAGTTGGAGTTGGAGTTGGAGTTGGAGTTGGAGTTGGAGTTGGAGTTGGAGTTGGAGTTGGAGTTGGAGTTGGAGTTGGAGTTGGAGTTGGAGTTGGAGTTGGAGTTGGAGTTGGAGTTGGAGTTGGAGTTGGAGTTGGAGTTGGAGTTGGAGTTGGAGTTGGAGTTGGAGTTGGAGTTGGAGTTGGAGTTGGAGTTGGAGTTGGAGTTGGAGTTGGAGTTGGAGTTGGAGTTGGAGTTGGAGTTGGAGTTGGAGTTGGAGTTGGAGTTGGAGTTGGAGTTGGAGTTGGAGTTGGAGTTGGAGTTGGAGTTGGAGTTGGAGTTGGAGTTGGAGTTGGAGTTGGAGTTGGAGTTGGAGTTGGAGTTGGAGTTGGAGTTGGAGTTGGAGTTGGAGTTGGAGTTAGTTGGAGTTGGAGTTGGAGTTGGAGTTGGAGTTGGAGTTGGAGTTGGAGTTGGAGTTGGAGTTGGAGTTGGAGTTGGAGTTGGAGTTGGAGTTGGAGTTGGAGTTGGAGTTGGAGTTGGAGTTGGAGTTGGAGTTGGAGTTGGAGTTGGAGTTGGAGTTGGAGTTGGAGTTGGAGTTGGAGTTGGAGTTGGAGTTGGAGTTGGAGTTGGAGTTGGAGTTGGAGTTGGAGTTGGAGTTGGAGTTGGAGTTGGAGTTGGCGTTGGAGTTGGCGTTGGGCAGGCGTTGAGGAGGCAGTACGAAGTCTGCCGGGCCAGCTAGTACGACTATAACTTTTTCAACACCCACAGAAAACTATTGAATATGAAGAGTTTCCACTATAATTACCAATATAATTTGTGTATATTATGCATCTATCGTTCTCAAAATATACAATTGTTTGAAGACCTTGCGATAATTGTGATCATTTTTCAAGAAAGAATAGAATTCACAACCATAAAAACTAATCCCATTATGAATTCAATACTTAACGGAAAACTTGTTTTGCTCCTAAATCCCAATGCTTTTAAAATGTCATCTCTATTTGAACATCTGGAGAAATGATAGTTTTTTTACGCATTTGGAGATGAGTTGGTTCATAACTATGTTTGCTGAGGTAGGACTCCCCTTTCCCCAGTATTGAACAGCAAGGACGAAATTCGTTTGGCGTTCAATATATTGTTCATTCTCGGTATTGCATCAATATTATTGACAGTGTAGTCTTTAGAGCAGCGGTAGCGAACCTATGGCAAGCGTGACAGAGATATCAGGCAAAAAAATTTCGCTTCCAAGTGATAAAAAAAAATGTCTGTTAACTGAAAACGGTCTTGGCACGTGATAAGTTATATTTGTAATTTTCTGGTACGGAACATAAAAGGTTCGCTCCCACTTTATAAGAGCGTAAAAGTAGGTCCTTATTATAATAGTTATTTTCTTATCTCGATTGCTTGCCCGAACTCCGCTTCGCGTCGGCAATCTCGTACGGTGAAGTACAACTTTCCGCTCAAGATAGTAACAATATTTTTTCTACAACCGTATTATAGAATAATAAAAACGTGGGAAATCCCTGTGGACATGAGCTTTGGCGCTCTTGTCCAATCTTTGACAAATCATATCTTCGAAAGTATTGCTTTCTCAGAGTTGGGAATGATATCAATGAATTCTTATGATAGAACTACATCATGAAAGAATTCAAAATCATTTTGCATCTTATCTTTATGACGAACCAATTTTGGCTACAAGTGTTTCAAAACTATCAGGAGTCAGTCTGAAAAATTGAGTAAATGAAATAGCCAGTTTTTTTTATGAAACCAATGTAATGTAATCATGAGTACTTATGAAGGAAATCTCGAATAGTGTTACTAAGTAATAACTACCTGTACATTAGTTGGAAATCCCGTTCTAAATCTTCCATAATTAGAGAATGACTCGTAAATTATGCTCGACATCCTTGCATCATTTATTTTCGACTCACTAACCAAAAACCTCTGCCTATGAACTTAGCGAATCCAAATTTCGAACTTTTTACATGCTCACATCAACCAACCTTTCCAGAAATACACTTTCATTTTTGTTTGACATTAATAACGTTTATCATTGAAACTGGACCTACCGCAAACAGATAGAAGACAGACTGATAGAATTCGCGTTCTGTGAAAACATTGAAGTACGATGTATTATTGAAATTTTGAAAAATCATATCCCCGAAAGTATTAGCCAAAGATGACATGTATGAACACATTCATATTCATATATTCATAGATACGATTACAGCATTCTGTGAAATCATAGAATAACAATTCAATATTGGAATTTTGAAAAATCATATATCTGCTTGTTATGTAATAATAGGTTGTCAAATATCTCCCTTCCGCCTTTTTGTCTTTTGAATTTCGCTGTTATGTACAAAGCGCTACAGAGGTCGTAACTGGCAATACTATACATAATTTGAAAGGTCTTGACATAACCTACAAAACGACGCTATGCATGATTAGTTTGGATATTGCGTTCAACAGTTATAGACGTGTAAACATGGAGTTCACTAACGCCGAAATTCGCGCTATTTTAAAGTTTTCCTTTGTTAAAGGCAAATCCGCTAGAGAAACGTTCCGTGAGATTAATGGTGTTTTTGGGGATGATACTCTATCAGTTCGAACCGCGGAGGAATGGTTTCGACGATTCAGAGCCGGTGAAAACGACACCATGGATAAGCCAGCCGGCGGAAGACCTGTGACGACAAATACCGATCAAATCATGGAGTACATCGAGTTAGACCGGCATGTGGCATCTCGTGACATCGCCCAGGAGATGGGAGTTAGGCACCAAACCATTTTAAACCATCTGCAGAAGGCTGGATACAAAAAAAGCTTGATGTTTGGGTGCCGCATGATTTGGCCAGAAAAAACCTTCTGGACCGAATCAACGCCTGCGATATACTGCTGAAACGGAACGAACTCGACCCATTCTTGAAGCGGATGGTGACTGGCGACGAAAAATGGATCACATACGACAATGTCAAGCGAAAACGGTCGTGGTCGAAGGCAGGTGAATCATCCCAAACAGTGGCCAAGCCGGGATTGACGGCCAGGAAGGTTTTGCTGTGTGTTTGGTGGGATTGGAAGGGAATCATCCACTATGAGCTGCTCCCATATGGCTAGACGCTTAATTCTACCATCTACTGCAAACAACTGGACCGCTTGAAGCAGGCGATCGACCAGAAGCGTCCAGGAAGGGTGTAGTGTTCCACCAGGACAACGCCAGACCACACACTTCGTTGATGACTCGTCAGAAGCTACGGGAGCTCGGATGGGAGGTTTTATCGCATCCACCATATAGCCCGGACATAGCGCCAAGTGATTACCACCTGTTCCTGTCCATGGCAAACGCCCTTGGTGGTGTAAAGTTAAACTCAAAAGAGGATTGTGAAAAGTGGCTGTTCGAGTTCTTTGCAAATAAGGAGGGGGGCTTCTACGAGGGAGGTATTATGAAGTTGCCGTCTAGATGGAAACAGATTATCGAACAAAACGGCGCATATTTGAACTAAATCCGATCACTGTAACACTTTTTGTAAAGCATTGAATAAAGAGCAAAAAAGCGGAAGGGAGATATTTGACAACCTATTATATGAAAAATTTTTTTCTTTCGTTATTGCCTTATAATAAACCTAACCGAGATATTTGGCAAATTGCACCTGTTCCGAGAAACAAGAGCTCCAAAAATCATAGACCATGACATAGAAATAAATACACATATCCATGGATGTCATCGATAATTTTTGAAGGATGTCAAGTGCTGTTTGAAAATGCGATAATTTTCAAACAAAATTGCATTTATAATTATTTTAGCATGGATGAAATTGCATAATTTAAATATTTAATTAAAGATATAATGTAAATATATGATCAATTGATCTCGTTTTAATGGTATTATAATTTACAAATTTAACAATAATTATTTACTTTCCTGCACTAGTGCGGAAAAGTGGCACTTTCCGAGACAAAATACAGTGCGGGAAAGTAGTTATATAGGCATGGTTGTAGAAAAAGGTTTTTTCAACTTTACAGGGTTCATCAGTTCTTTTTGTTTCCATAAAAATATTCTTATTTCATATTATAATTCTGAACTGAATAGTTCCTATTATAATTTTGAACTTAATTCCCTATTCTAATTGACCTATTCCAGTCAAACCAACGGAACATTGAATAACGATAAAAATTAAACAATATTCCAAATATTAATTAATTACAATAGATACAAACATTCCCTACAAGATGAAACAATTTCCCATATTTGTTGATACTCTCTGACAAATGATTTAATTGGAAGTGAATAAATCATCTTCCCTTCGTGTATTTAATCTCACAAATTTCACTAATGATAATTTGAATATTCATGAGGTTTCCTTCCCATTTGTGACTTCCGTAGTTGAATAAATTCCAGGATGACTAATGCCCGTAATTCGAAAGCATAAATGAAGAATAAAATGAAATCCGGAAGAAAGAGGAATAATTTCCTGTACTACCACATGTGTGATGAAAGGGGTGATTTTATTTCTTTATGTGTCAAACAGAAACAAAATGGAGATTAATTGTGGTCATTGAAAATTGGCTGAAAAATCGGAAGGAAATGATATCCAGTTTTAAACCATTGTTTGGAGGAATAATATGGATAATATGATGGTCAAACAATAATTTTCAGCATTGAATAATGAGAGATCCCCAAAATTATTAAGGTCAATATTTCCATCCATTTCGAACAAAATTTTATATCGTGTGGACTAGAATCCTTCCATAACAGAAAAAATCCTGAAAACAATTACGGACATGGGTGAAAGACCATGTGTTCAAATATACTGCTCCGAAAAGTAAAGGATGATCAGAAATTTTGTAACCGTTTCAAAAGTTTCCGATTCTTGTCCACCAAATGTTTAATCTCTTATATCTGAATGGTTTTTTGCTTTTTCAGATGGCTATAACTCTGAAACCACTCGGTGGGTTTTGCCCATTAACGAACTTAGCCGGCGCATTTGGACTCCAATCCTACTCTGAAAACTTCTACTCTCTAACTCATTGCATTCGAGGATAATCGTGGTGACGGCCGGCCGGACGGAATCAATTTTGACCTTAGATTCTTCATCAGTGAGTAGAAAGAAATCGTTTGAGACCATTCTCGGCCAAAAATTCGAAAATTACAGGCATTTGGACGAATTGATAGACACTCTGTTCACCTGAACAGCCCGCAAAAAAAACACTTGTAAGGGCTTACTTCTTCTTAATGTGCCGTATCAAGTCCTCTTGACGTTGGCGATTAACATAGCAAAACTCTCCCTATCTTGTGCCAATCTAAACAGTTGTTCTGCTTTCCTTATTCCGTCCATTCTCTAATATTCCTCAACCAAGAGGCCTGTCTTCTGCCAACCCCTCTACGTCCCTCGATCTTACCCATCATGATCAGCTTCAATGTATATTGATCCAAGATATTTAGTCTTCACATCTTGTCATTAGATGTAGGGGTCACCAAGTTCTTGAAAATTTCAAGATCTTGTCTTGATCTTATCTTGATTTCAAGACAATATCAAGACAAGAAGTAATATTTGATTTCAAGACAGGACAAGAAATTGTGGGTCAATAACAAGATTTCTTGTCAAAAAAGCAAGAAGTCTTGAAATATCTTGACTGGCAATGAAAACGCTAAAACTCATCACTCATCATTTTATATATTTATTAAAACCGTAACGATTACCTTTCTGTCTATTGATTGTTGGTAAATATTTTGAGCCAAACGGCTCAGCAGTACTCGGTTAACTGAGGATTCACTGTCACTCATGGTGACATAAGACTACCACCAGACACCATAGAATATTTCTTCTATTTCTCTATGACTAACCCTTCGTAATAATAACCTCACTTAACTAAACAGTGTAAAGCGAGCAACTGCGCGACATCATTTGAGTTCGTCAGAAAACAAATAATGATCGGGGAAGTTCGCCGGGGAATCACCGCTTAATCAAGAAATTCCAAGATCTTGAAATTCCTTGAGTCAAGACAAGAGATATATATATATATATTCTTTTGACTGAGAGTTTTATATGTGTTAGCAGAGGTTGGTGTAACGGGGTACCATACAATTCTGCGTATGATACAAGAGCTTAGGGAAAAACCTCAGCAAAAAACCCTGTCTCCCCGTGAGTGTTGTGATTTGTAACTATTGTCCACAAAATTTGCTGAAATTTAGAAATATTGATAGGCATTTATTTCTTCAATATGGACTCCTTCGTCAAAAAACCAAGAGGTTTCTCCAAGGTACCCAAAACTCAACCTGAAAAATGAAAAGACAAGAGGAGAAGAACGAACAAACTAAAAATAATACATAACCTTTCAAAAGTCTCCTCTCACAAATATACTCTTATGTTGGCGCATGGGATCTCTTGGAGAAGAATCGCCTCCGCTAGTTCTCAAAGATATTGATCTTAGAAATCCCTTCAATATTGAATTCAAAAAGGAAATTGTTGCTCGTAAGGCCAGGAGGGTCTCTTTCAAAACCAGATCTGGCCAGTCCAAGTGATGATTATTCAGAACTTCAGATGTTCGGAGACCGCTACAGGGCCCAAATGTAGGGCTATCATCTCCCATAGATGCATGTTTTTACTTTGTATTGTGTAAAATAATGAAAAAATGAGCAGGAAAAATTCACGATATAAGATTTTTTTTAAATTTCTTGAGTCTATCTCAAGACAAGACAAGAAGTTGTTATCAAGACAAGAATTCTTGTCTTGTCGACCCCTAATTAGATGTTGTGTATTTACTATAGCTTATAGAGTCTGCCCATACTATGTTTCAATTAATTCACGAAAAGGAGAGGGATGGTGGCCGTTAACCCGAATTATTTTCCATTCTTTCCCGATCCCGTTCTCCCACCACAATCTGAATCAACAATCTCTCAGCCATAACTCTGCCTGACGTGGGTTTCGTTGAAATAGGTATAATAAATCAATTCGCGGTTTTGTTTGTTTTTCATTATACATGAAGAACATTAATTTTTTGTGTTAGAAGAAGCAATTCCATATGGGTATTTTTCCCATTAATTTATTGAGTTCTATGAATCAGTGCTTTTATCTACGAGTTTTTCTGAAACCCACTATTTTCGGATACAATTAAAATTTATAGCCCCTACACTTCAAATGGAGCACTATGTGATAATCGATATATGAATTCTTGGAATCGTTTTGACATCGAATGAAGTATCATGTTGTTTGACCACACAAGTACTGGCTTTTGAGAGATGAACGGACTACTAGAGACCATAGTTCAGAGCAATCCACAGAGTGTGATTTCATCGAAGTTGAATAACTACATACCGCGGTTTCATCCTTATTTGGAATCATCAGTGAAGCATAATTCAACGCCGATGAAAAAACACTACGAATGAACCGGTTTATTAAAATACAGAAGTTTTATTATGTTCTGTTTTATTCTAGGCCAACTCATATTTCAGATCTTATACTAATTACATCATTTCAAATGTAACTGAAAAAGAAATATTACAAAGGAAATTTTTTTTTTTTCGTTATGAAGGGAATTACATTGATAATCATTAAAGGATACTATGGGAGGTATATTCATTATGAAATTGTTCTTTCTGGATTTTATTTCTCTGAAAAATATCTATAAAAAAAAACTATTGAAAACAGGCCACTTCTCTTATGGGTTTTCAAATTCCGTTACTGAATAGTTCATCGTAATTGGCACGAGTGCCTATCAATTCATCCAAATGTCTGTTATTTTCCAATTTTTGGCCGAGAATGGTATCAAACGATTAGTTTCCACTCACTGATGAAGAATCCGAGGTCAAAATTGATTCAGTCCGGCCATTCTGCACGATTACGCTCGAACGCAATGAATTGGAGAGTTGAAATTTTCAAATTAGGTTTGGAGTCCAAATGCGCCGGATGAGTTCGTTCATGGGCAAAATCCATCGAGTAGTTCCAGAGTTATAGCCATCTGAAATTTTGTTTTCCAAATAACTATAAAAATACTGATTCTTATGATTTCTTATGCATCATAAAAAAATTAAATTCAAAACATAGGTCAGCAAATTAAAATTAGGGCATTGTATGAATTCATAAAATTGCGATTGAGTATTGAAATTTTGAAAAATCATATCTCTGTAAGTATTTATTTGTTAGATTTGAGAATGATATCAATGGATTCTTATAATAAAACTGCATCTTAAAAAAAATTGAATTGGAAATTTTCAATGTAAAAAAAAAATTTTTTTTCGTTACTCCGAAACCACCAGGCCGATTTTGCCCAATAATGAACTCAACCGAGATATTCATCTCCCAAACATACTCTGAAAATTTCAACTGTCTAGTTCACTCCGTTCGAGAGTTATCATGTTAGTGGAAGGACAGATTCGATTTTGACAACGGATTATTGATCAGTGAGTCGAACAAAAACGTTTGAGACCGTTTTCAGCGAAAAATTTGAAAATTGCAGACATTTGGGCAAATTGATAAGCACTCTGTTCCGACGAACAAGAGCGCCAAAAATACCGTCAAAAAGACTTGAGCAAAATTTTGTGAGGATTGCATGATAGGAAAATTATAAAAAAATATATTTAAAAAAATTCTATATGTGCTTACCTCAGAAATTAGCCGTCAGATATCGTTGAAATTCTGCGTGAGTCGTCAAAACCTTGTTTTACAGTAAGGTTCTAAATTTGTACTCGATCGGACCTATATTGGTGAAGATAATGCCGAAATATCGAAATATTTCAACGATCGAGATGTACTGCTCCACTGCTTTTACACTCGACCAGCGAAGTTGTCAGTTGTTTTTGATTTAAGACGTGATGAAGAGAATTCAATGAATTAGAGCGGCCAAAGTCAAATTTGACGAGTCGATACATCAGTAATAACATTCGTTTAATACCTAGTGAGAATTGGTGTATTATCTTGTCTATGGTAACTTATTTCAAAGCCAAGTTCTCGATTTAAACTTGATCGAATAATATGTAACATGATAAAATATTTCTGTTATTAGAAATTTGTAGACAAGGTATCAAAGTTGAATGGTTTCTTTCTGGGTTTTCTCTCCCAAACTCTGAAAAACATCTATAAAATAAAAAATTCTCGAATCTCAGAATAACAATCAAAGAAATAGTTCTGAAGATTTTTTCGTTAAGCGTCTGAAGAAGGAGCCTGATATAGTCTCCGAAACGTTAAGATATAGTTGTTTCTTCGTTGATGTTGTTTCGTTGTTATTTGTTAGGCAACATTGTTCAATTGATTGCTTCTGACAAATATCTTGCGTTTCTTATGCAGAAGCAAATCACAAAATAATTAATGTTTATTTTATAGATATTTTTCAGAGTTTGGGAGAGAAACCCCAGAAAAAAAACCTTTCAATGACCACACTGTAATTTTAAGGACGTATAGATTTGAGATAATTAACCAGTTCAGTTTTTAGGTGGAAAATAATTCTTACATTCAAGTGGTGGATAAAATTTCACTCATTTATTTTATTTCATCCAAAATACATTCATTATAAAGAAAGGAATATACACACAATAATGATGTTTTTCAATTCTTCTGACTTCAAACGAAAAAGTTTTCAAATCTCGGATCCTATTGGTTTCAGCATCAGTTCATGAACCTGAAAATAATAACATTATGGATGACTGAATAATAAAGAAATGAAGGACAAATATTAAATTTGTATTTCCACTGTAGTACACTAATAAAGGTGCATGTCGGATTTGTCACAAAGAAGATTATATCTTATTTTCATTTTGAATTCATCTGAAATATAATTTTTGTATCAGTTCTAGTTTCCAGATATTGATAAAATAAAATTTTGGGTTACAAGCTTTGTTTTGGTGCACGAGAACACTACAAAACTCCTAAACTTAACTCTAAATCGGGAGATACTTGTGAGTCATAAAATCCAATGAAATGAAATAGTCATAGCGCGCCATAGAAAAAATCATTGATATGATATTTGAAAGATTTCATGAAAAATTGGAAATAGATGATACATAACAAAGTAGAGAATCGAGTATTCTCCTCTCGCCCAACGCGTCGTATAAAAGAGGACATAGATACCGAAAGGTCGAATGAATCCCTCCAGAAAGTCCTGGGATATCCGGAATACATTAAGCAACTGGCTTATGGGCATAATTTGACTCTTCTATGTAAGCCAGGGCACTGTGGTATTGAAGTAAATGAGAATGCC
The DNA here is from genome assembly GCA_937662695.2 of Halyzia sedecimguttata. Lineage (NCBI taxonomy): Eukaryota > Metazoa > Arthropoda > Insecta > Coleoptera > Coccinellidae > Halyzia > Halyzia sedecimguttata. Next base: position 96,035,573 of record OW569413.2, on the reverse strand, counting down.
GCGAAACGGTTCAAATGGAAGACAATAATAATACAAATAAAGTATTGATGAAATTGTTCATTCTTCACGGTCAATGCGATCAAATTGTAGCTTGACATGCAGAATGTTTAATGAGATGTATCTTGACTTTACCACCAACCAATCAACAAGGGAAAATTTGTACTATTACACAGAGCTGTGCCGAGCACTGAAAAAAAGTGCTTCAAGCCCTTAGCACTAAGCACTCAATAAAAATTATCACGAGCCTCGAGCACAAAGCACCACGTTTTCACAAAGGGCTTACGATTACTAAGCACTTTATAAAAGTAATTCGATTTTTGAATTGCCAAATATTTTCTTTTCAAGAATTGCTTGAATTACTAAGCACTAAGCACTGGTTTTTAAATGTGCTCGGGAGCACTGTACTCGGGATTACAAAAAGGCTTCAAGCACTTTCACAAGCACTAAGCACAATGCTTTGGCTCAGCTCTGCTATTGCAGAATAATTCCGTCCTTTATGGGTCAAAACTTGAAGAGAGATGAGCAATGCCGAAGCTTATAACTTCAAAAGAAGATAACATTTTAAATGCATTAACTTATTTTAATGCAAATCCTCATGCTTTCACCAGAACAGCAGAATAAGATTTAGGTCTAATCAGAACATTCTGCATGATCTTGCTACAATTTGATCGCATTGACCGTGAAGAATATACAATTTCATCAAAACTTCAACATTAGGAAATAACATAACAGTTCTTTAGAGAAATATTCCAGCACTTGAACGGGAGAAAAAATGTGGATTTCTCAACATCTTATACCAGAAAGCTCCTACAGCTGCCACGAGCGGAGCTGATAGCCAAGGCTCCTAACGAGGTCCTCAGGTATGTTAACACCATTGACAACATTCTTCGTTGGGTTGAAGCACTTCGCACACGTGATGTAGGTACTGATCTATAAAAGACCACCAGGAGCTCCACGAACGGTTCAAATGCCTGAAAACGTGGAATGCGATCGACAAGCCCTTCTCGGAGTCCAGTTCTGCTGGGCAACATGCTGCTGAACGTCACCTCAGTGATCGGTCGGAAAAGCGTATTTTGCATTGGGAACTCCCTTTCATCACTACGAATTGGCCATTTTTCAATGAATTGAATTTCAAAGCCCAGTGCTAGTGCTCATACTCACAAAGTTGATGCACGGCTGAATTCATCTCTGAGGATCATCACTGGAACTATTAGATCTATGCCTATTCATTGGTTGCCAGTTCTTTCAAACATTGTCCCGCCCCACATTTGCAGGCAGACTGCTGTTTCAAATTCTTGGAATAAATTTCATTCTTTTCCGAATTAATTTCCGATTCTCTCCAACATTCCAGACAATAAGATTCCCAGATTGAAGTCACGAAACCCTTTATGGTCCAACTGTTTTCAACAGTGACAAGGAAGTTTGGCGATCTGAATGGATTTCTTGCGATTTGTTCAACGAAGATTTTATTCTCGAGCCTTCAAATAGAGTTCCAGGGTTTGATCTTCCAAGGAAAATAAGGTCTATTCTTAATCGTTTAAGAACCGGTCATGCAAAAGCATGCTTTTCAGATGGAACTCAGTTGAGAGCCCTAGTTGTGAGTGCGGGGAACCAGAGGAAACCATAGATCCCGTCACTAACTAAAGAAGCCTTGCTACAGAGTAGGAGTAGGCTCAGTGTATTAACTGGCCTACTAACCAGACAGTGTACTCTGAGATAGCACCTGAAAAATATGGGGATTTTCCGAGAAAACCCTGTCCGTAAGAAATGTGGGAGGCAGCCGAATCTGCCGCACAGGTCATATTTGACTGTCCAGTCTACACACAATAGAGACTTCGCTATGGTGGCGACGATACGACCCTGAGAGCCAGAAACCATGTGAGGAACCTACTCAAGGGCCTTGTCCTACTTGCTAGGAAAATGGGCCTTATGTAGGTAATACACCTACAAGACAGTGGAGATGTTACATGAGACCCATATAATATCAGCGAACACATTCAGACTGATGTTACAATTTATTGTTACAAATGCTGTTTCATTGCGAACCTGAATCCGTCAATAACTTTGTTTTTGAGTAAAAATACCGATTTTTGATTTTTGCGCGTATGTTCTGTGGAACATCGCGTTATAGTTTTGCCCAAATGTCTGTAACTTTCGAATTTTTTGAAAAAAATGGTCTCAAACGATTAAGTTCGACTCCCCAATGAAGAATTCGAGGTCAAATTTGATTCTGTCCGGCCGGCCGTCCGGCCGGCCGGCCGGCCGTTGCCACGATAACTTGAGAACGAAAAGAGCTAGCGACTTGAAATTTTCAGGGTAGGTGGCGCATCCCAATACGACGGACAAGTTCGTTAATGGGCATAATCGGCCCAGTGGTTTCCGAGTAATAATTTTGTTTTCAACCAATATGAATCCGATCAAATTGAAACTTGGTGGGTAGTTGTAGAATATGACCCTAAGCACGTTTATGAAATTTTGTGCGAATCGTATGGCTAGAAAATTTTAAAAAAATTATTAAAAAATATTTTTGTTGTCACGATAACTTGCGAACGGAATGAGATAGCGGCTTGAAATTTTCAGGTTAGGATGTGCACCAGAACGCGACATTTCAGTTTGTTTATGAGCATAATCGACCAAACGGTTATAGAGTTATAGCAATCTGAAATTTTCTGAAATTTGGTGGTTTTTTGTTCCTCATTAACTCGAAAAATACTGAACCGATGGAATTCAAACATTGTTATTAGTTGTAGAATGGCAACGCGAAAATGTTTGCAAAATTTGGTGAGGATAGCATTTGTAGAAAATTTTTAATAAATCATTAAAAATAAAAAAAAAAATTCTATATATCAGTAACTATTCGTTTGAAATTCATGAAATTTTGCAAGAGCCTTCATAACCTAACTCTACTGCCAAGTTTCAAGTTTTAATATGATCGGTTAAATATTGTTGGAGATTCGAGCATTCTTGTGCGAGTTCAGTAGTACCGATTTGGTGTAGCGTAAGGCTCCGAAGAAACGATCGCTCGACCCGGAGTTTTGCCGTCGAATCGAAGAAGACGAATCGATTTGTGTTTTTCCCAAATTTCGTTCTTCTAGGTTGAGCCTAAATATACTAATTCGATACAAGTTTCGGAGGTTTTGAGTCCGACGATTTTCCATTCAAAAAGTCAATCCGAGAAACGTCAGAATTAATTCGAGAGACGGGGTCGGAAATTTTCGAAAGCGAAACTGACGATTTAGGCCTTTTTGGGGCGTGAAACTTGAAGAAAATGATAGATAGCTTTTGCGCGTATGTTCTATTTTCCATTCTTCTGTATTGGACACCCTTAATCGAATTTACCATGGTAAATTATGTTGTCCATTCTCCTGTATTGGACACTTATTTTATATTTAAAACTGTAATTAGATCTTTGAAATACCATTGAATGAAGAAATTCTTGTAAGTTAACAAAATATCTTTATTTGAACAATAAAAATGCATCATTTTATTAAAATGATAGTTAGACTATCCAATTGCTTCTTTTCTTTATAATATTTTAGCTGTAAGTCAGTATAGCTTAGAAATTTTAAAGTAACGTCCTACAATATTAATTTAAATGATATTATAAATAAAAAAAAAAATTGGTTCAAGCACTGACGTGAAGTCAGAAGCTTTTGCGCGTATGTTCTATTGTCCATTCTTCTGTATTGGACACCCTTAATCGAATTTACCATGGTTAATTAAGTTGTCCATTCTCCTGTATTGGACACTTAATTCGAATTTACCATGGTAAATTCGAATTAAGTGTCCAATACAGGAGAATGGACAACATAATTAACCATGGTAAATTCGATTAAGGGTGTCCAATACAGAAGAATGGACAATAGAACATACGCGCAAAAGCTTCTGACTTCACGTCAGTGCTTGAACCAATTTTTTTAAAAACCGTCGATCCTTTATGCCGGCCGAACTCCGTTTATTTTAGTCATACTGACCAGAATTGGATCAGGACAGAAATGAATCTTCAATTTCCCCATTATTGTAATTCAAAAACTTATTAGTATAAACCAGAAACGCTGATACCTACAACATAGGTAGAGTGTGAAACCAGTTAAAATTACGCTACCTGAACATGCGGTGGAGTTGACAGGGCATAAATTACAGCGTAACTAACGTCTTCAGGGTTGAGAGCGGCATTTTCAAATACTGCATCTTCAATTTCCGTACCAGAAGCATTGAATATTTCCGTGGATCTCACCAGTCCTGGGCTTATACTCTGAAATTATAATTACATCTTAATGTTGCCTGGTTCAATCAATTTCTCATCGCGAATGCAAATTCCTATATCCATTCTTGAGTTTACTGACTTATCAGATGGAAAGTAATTAAATCAGGATTTGCAAGGAAATTGAATACAGGTTTCTATGATATCGATTGAAAAATATCAATTCATATATTCTCGGTACCAATTCCAAAACTATTTAAGGAGGAAATTGGAATAAGCATATCAGAATGTTACGTCTCATGACGTCACATTTAGTCACAAGTAGATTTGGTTTTCTCAGCAAAAGAGCTCAATTCTAAAACGTGAATGTTTGTTCCTAGAGATAACTGGGTTTTAATTTTCCGTGTGGGGTCTCACCCTTGAAAACAATACTTTTATGGAAAGATAACTGGGAGTAGAATTTCTTGTTAAGGTTCAACCTTTGTAGAGCGATTTATTGCCTGTTTCCTGTAAAAGAATGCTGAAATGCGTTTAACAACTGAAGTGGTACGAAACATATCAAGATCTTAACACATTAACCAGTGCTGGTATTCTTTTTGTCTAGGCAGGTTTTATGCAGAAATCGAAAAAACTCAGTTCAGATGAGTGGGATAAATTCCAGATTTCAAATGCCTAAAATTAAACATCCTACAAGCACACTCATTGGCGCTTGCATCCGAAATTTCAGATCTCTCTCTATTTCAATCAAAAACGACAAATGAGAATATTGTTGTAACATATCAGGGCGGTTTTAAGATTGAAACCCAAATCATTGTTTATATTTCTCCCGATTTTTCTAGATGAAGGAACCTCCTACGCCGTTATCAACGAGATTACTACTGGGTGCTCAAGGTTAAGTATACCCCTCTACTCATCCACCTGATTAAACAGTCAGGGTGTAAAATTCTGCTCCTTCGAAATAACATTATATCCTGATAAAAGAATCAAGACTCAACATTTGATCCTTCTAACCATAACATCCTGATAAAACAACCAGGATCCAACAAGAATTTTGATTCTCCAAAAAAATTTGTCATGTATGGAATTTCCAATGAAATATGATATGAAAGAGTGCTACTTACAGTTACTTTGATCATCGTGCCTGCCTTCAGTAGTTCAACCCTCAACGATTCCGTGACTGCCGTGACAGCGTATTTAGAGGCAGAATACACATTTTCCCCGACGTAACCTATGGGCCTATGACCGCAAACGCTGTTTATATGAATTATATGACCATTTATCTTGTGTTTCTTCATGCTGGCTACTGCTTCTTTCGTGGCTGTACACAGAGCTATCGAAATACAAATTGTTCGTTATAAAATTAGCATACTGCTTCTATATTTTCAAGTTAATCCAGTATGTTAGCGGCCATTAAGGCACTGACGTGAAGTCAGTCCTTTTTGGCATGATTTTATGAAAAGATGTCCGTCTTCGCGAAAAGAAAAATTTTTTCGATGGATACAAAAATTATACCATTCATAGAACCAAGCCCCTAGAATAAGAAAACGTGATCAGATATTTTTTTTAAAATTTACTTTCCACATGGCGTAGCTCGCAATAAAAAACTTAATAAATATAACCTTAATTTCAAGATGCGCTACTCCTTAATTAGGCAAGCTAACAAAATGAAATTCACATATAATGTAGATACTACCTTCGTCTATTCATATCCGGAATTTCAGATCCGCAGATGTCGCGGTTTGGGAAAACCGCAGATCGGCCGGCGGGTCCATTTTCGCGGATTTTCCGCGGGCCATAACAGGCGATACGTGGAAAATAGAGAAAAATTGTTGGCACCAATGGATTGTACGACCCCGAATTCATAAAAAACTGTCATGATTTACTTCAAATTAAATGATCGATATTTTGACAATTTTTCCATATACAGGGTGAGTCTTTGACCACTGCATTAATTTTAACCAAAGATTCCTCTCATCAAATAAAACACTTTTTTCATTTAACATTTTTCCAAATTCAGCTCAGGTATAAAGATACAGGCTGTTGACATTTTGAAAAAAAATCAGTTTTTATTTTGTAGCTTTGACATCCTTTTTTCGAATAAAATGAATGTTGGCGTAAAGTTTCCTATAACTATGATACATATTTTCCAAATATTAGTTATTTTCTACTTCTACACTGGTTTTCTAGTTATGGACTCGTGGATTCATAAAACTAAACGAAATTAGCATAAAGAAAGCATATAAAGTTTTTCTTGAGTCATTTCAAGAATATTCCATCGTTTTAGAACATTATATTATTCTTCATCATTTCTCCTTAAACGCACCGTTTTCGAGATATTCTTCATTGAATGTTTTAAAATGGAAAACTCCAGAAATTTCACTACTTTTATGGATCCGTCCCTGAGCGTTGGAATCCCAAATCAAGCTGTACACCACGTTACCATGCCTTATTCTCGTCCGCTAACAATGTCATAGATAATTTATATGCGGGAGTGTATTAGCACATTGTGAAATCTTTAAACGCTTGTAACTTTTTACCTGAGCCGAATCTGGAAAAATGGTAAATAAAAAAAGTGTTTCATTTGATGAGAGGAATCTTTGGTTAAAATTAATGCAGTGGTCAAAGACTCACCCTGTATAGGTATAATAAATATGGATTTTTTTTTTGGTCAAAAAATGTTTTTCCCCGAAATCTGTGGAAATCATGAATTTCATAGAATCAATCCCGTAGAATAACAAACTGTAAACAGATGTTTTCTATGACGTTTAGTTTCCGATTGACAAAGTTCGCAAGTAGATTTTTTTCTTTTAACTACAAAACTTATGTTCCGGAGGTCGTAATTAAAGAAATGTCACTAGCCCAGACTGATTATTTTCATTCAGGATAGATAAACATATAAAAAATACGTCCATAAAATTACTTCTTCTACCCACAAATTACGAAAAGATATTTATAATATAATAATTTTTTCACAGAATATTATAAGTACGTATTAGTGGAGCTATTAAGAATGGGACGGAGAGGGGAAAAAGGTTATAAAAAACGAAAACTCGATTGGCTTGAGACATAGAATTCAGATGGCCATTAACTATGTTGTGCCTACGCTGGCTTAACTATACAGTAACAAAGCCTTCACAGCACACACAATTGACTCTTCTAACACGCACAAGCTCCTATGAGCTTCTGAAGGATCTCCTTGGGGACCGAGGACCGAGACCGAGGAGGGTCGGTATAATCATAATATTCTCATTCGCAAGCGCACCAAAGCAGATTGGCCCCAAGTTAGTACTTTTTTCGCTTTTTTACTTCTTTCATAGTGAAGTCAATCTGCATTGGTGCGCTTGCTATAGACATTATTATGATTATACTGACCCTCCTAGGTCTTCCCCAAGGAGACCCCTCAGAAGCTCCTAGAAGCTTATGAGAGCTAGAAGAGTCGTCAGTTGTGTTATGTGTTAACTTTGCTACTGTATCCTTGCGCCATCTAAGACACTGCTCCAATGTCCCTTTCTTTAAACCCTTGAGTCACAATGATTACCACTAGGTTGTACAAAATCAGTTGTTGTTCCGGAAGCCATTGATGATGTGTGCGAACTGATATTGAAAGAACGTCATGTGACCTATCGTGAGATTGAGACAACCTTAGGCATTAGGGGGACCAGCATACATCCAATATTGCATGAGCATTTGACGGTTAAAAAAATTTGTTCGCGTTGGATCCCGCACAATTTCTCAATCGTTATAAAAGAGGTTCGTGTCGATTGGCCAAAAGGAATGCCCGAAAAATACAATCGCGGTGTATTGAAACACGTCTATGACATCGTGACAGGTGACGAATCGCAGATTTACGCGTATGAGCCCGAAAGTAAACTGCAGTCGACTGTATGGGTGTTTCAAGAATCAAATCCAACGAAAGTTGTTCGCGAACGAAGCACTCCCAAGCAAATGGTCGCCTGTTTTTTTTGGAAAACCTGGACATGTCGCAACCGTACCGCTAGAACAACGTAAAACAGTCAATTCTGAGTGGTACACAATCATTCCTTTGCCAGTTGTCTTCGAAGAAATGAGGAAAACCAAACGCTGAAACAGATCACTCTTTACCACGATAATGCGAGCTCTCACACATCGGCTCAAACAACTGCATTTTTGAGAACTCAAAACGTCGATGTGGTGAGTCATCCGCCGTATAGTCCTGACTTGGCACCGAGTAACTTCTTTTTATTCCCGTACGTAAAAAATAAACTGAGAGGTCAACGTTTTTCGACACATGAAGAAGCGGTTGATGCGTTCAGAATGCATGTTTTGGCGATACCTCAATAAATGTGGCAAACGTGCTTCCGCAATTGATTCAAACGCATGTAGAAGTGTATAGATCTTCATGGGGAATATTTTGCAAAACATTAAAGCGATTTTTGATAATTATTATTTGTTTTTTGTTCTCTTATCCAGAAATATAAAAGGCAACCCACGTATCATTAACGCAACTGAATATTTATAGGAAAGTAGCGTTCGAATAATCGAGTTACACGTTATAGTTGAATGGCCATAAAATATTACCCAGTTAGCTTTGTGAAGCACACCTACTCTTTGATGATTACTGTGGGATAAATGATCACTTTACCTATAACATTAATTTCAAAAGTTTTCCTCCATTTTTCAACGTCCCCTTCACACAAAGTGGTGTTCTCAAAGACACCTGCATTATTCACTAATATACTGATAGGTCCGTATGTTTCTTCGATGTTTTTGAAGGCATCTATAATTTCCTGCGTTTGAGTTACATCAACTTTCAGTCCGTAAAGAACACCTTTCTTATCCTTCAGTTTCTCTGCTAGAGCATGAATACGCTCAACTCTTCGTGCGAGTCCAACAACCTGTTGATGAAGATTGAATCAATTTGAGTTTATACAGGGTGTTTGGTGAGTGACTCTACAAACTTACATGGCAAATATAACTCAACAAGGGGAACCTAAATCTGAATTACAAATGTTGGGTTAGTCTACGCATTACAAGATACAGGGTGATTTAGCTTCTGCAAAGAAATTTTATTCCTTCATAGCTTTTCATTTCCTATGGATTTTATTTAAATTTGGCACACTTATTAACTGTTCCTAGATGAAATTACTTCATAAGTATCAGTTTGACATTCCAGGTGCGGACTCTATGAATGAGTTACTTGGCAATGTTGCCGCACTTAGCGACACTGTTTTATGCGACGATCAAGTAAGCACATTTCGGTTTTTCAAGGCAAACTGGTATCGAATCTCACTGAATCTTGAAAAATAAAATAAAATAATGTTCGGAATCAGTATTTTGAATCAATCAATTCAGAAATGATTTCAAAATCGTTTCTTTTTGAAGAATTTTATAACTCTCCAAAACCAAATAACATAGGTTTTGATTTTTCTTCTTGAGTTATTATGAATTGCTATCATTGTGTTCATCCTCATAACGTCCTAAGCCCCTGATACTTATAGTGGCCTTGGATAACGGATAATCTACTCAGGGTAAGTGTTATAAACATCCTCTCTGATAATACTAATGTCACTACCTGTATCAAAAAGTGCATACAATTTGATTGAGTCGACGATTAACTCAATAGCGTTACCTGTAAAACTTTCTATCACGGCTACATTTTTGAACTCCTGTTCACCTGCTTCAGCTCTTGACATTTTGCCGCAATATGTCCGAATTCACGACACTTAAAACATTTAGTGCCCTGCAACTTTCGAGGACATTCAGATATATCTAATTAATCCCGGTTGAGCCCCCAAATGTAGGATTTTTATCGTTGTCTAGGAGATAATGATACTACATTTATAAATAGAACACTGTATGCTAATATGTACAGGTTTATATACACAACTCTACAAACTTCCACTTCGCCATCACACAAATACCGTCGATTACTATAAAAGTAACTACACTCTTGTCTACTACAGTTTTTTGTCGTCTGACATATGTTTCGGAAACAAAGTTTCCATCTTCAAAGAAGAAGCGTTCATCTTTTAGGGTGCAGTTTCACCATAAAAATCCACTGATATAATTTTCAACTCTAACAAGCTAATACTTTCGGAGATATTATTTTTCGAAATTTCGATGATGAATCGTACTTCTATGTTTTCACAGAATGCTGTCCTTAATTTTTTCTATCTATGAATTATTACATGATCTGTGTTCTTACATGTCATCTTATTTTCCTATGAGAGATAAATGTCAAAATTATTTCTGGTTCGTTATTCTTGATATAAAATACCCTTCCTGTTCTATTAAAACAAAGTAAGATTGAATACAAAATGACCAATGAAATAACCTCAGCTATCGTACTTTTGAGGTGATTACATAATGCCCGTGGATAATCCATATGATGATGGAAATATATCCTTTGGTAAGATAAATAATTGAGGTTCAGAATATCTCCAGTAAAAACAAAACTGCAATGTTGTTTGAGTTTTAATTGATATATATAATTTTCACAGTAGACATGAGGAATGAATATCTCGGATAAGTTCGTTATTGGGGAGAATCGGTTGGTTTGCATTGAAAAAAAGAAAAAAATTATGCAGGGCTATCGTAAGAATCCATTTATATCATTCCCACAGACCTATTATTTCTGAGATATGATTTGTCAAAGTTTGAACTAGAGCGCCAAAGCTCCTGTCCACAGGGCTTGTTCAATTTGGCTTCTGTGCGTCAATTCTCAAGAATTTTCCTAATTAAATTCAAAACGTAGGTCTATGACTCATCTCATGTTGGATTTTATACATCAGGAAATTATAATTAGAGTATTCTATGAAATCATATAGAATTGAGAATTATTGAAATTTTGAAAAATCAAATCTACGAAAGTATTAGTTTGTTAGAATTGAGAATGACATCAATGGTTACTTATGATGGAACTGCATCTTAGAAAAATTGAATTTATAAATTGTTGGTTTAATTAATTTTTTTTTGTTACTCCGAAATCACCTAGCCGATTTTGCCCAATCACGAAATTAACCGAGATATTTATCTCCTAAACCTACTCTGCAAATTTCAACTGTCTAATTCATTCCATTGGAGAGTTATCGTGTTAACGGCCGGACGGCCGGGCAGATTCGATTTTGACCATGGATTCTTGATCGGTGAGTCGAACTAAATCGTTTAACTTTCCCAAATGACGGTAATTGTCCCTCTAGAAAAATTAACCTGTATTATACAGTCCCAAGTATTCCGGTGTTTATTTTTTGTCACCGACATTTATGATTGATCTAATAATGTTCCAAACATTCTAAAAATAATAACATTCCAAAATGATGATCAACTGTGATCAAAAATAAACAAGACTAATTTCAAGATCTCACCTTGACTCCTTGCTCCACCAAGTGTTCGGCTATGGAAGCTCCTATGCCAGCACTAGCTCCTGTCACAACAGCTACTTTTCCCGCCCATCTATCCATTGAAGGTGCCATAAGGTTTATTTTGGTTCGAATCCAGGTCGACTTCGAATCGGTTCTAAAAAGTTAGGGCAAACGTAGAGTGAAAGATTTTGTTCAGGTCCGTTTCCAATAAACGGCTGTGTTACTACTTTAAACAGTTCTAGAACCGTCCCACTCCAAAACCAAAACAAGCCTAGCGTCTCAAAACGTGGAGGATATGTCAGGAACACTGGTCCCCATTTACGCTTCGAGTCGGATCAGGTTCTATAACATAGTCGGAAGTTATTTACCCAATGAGCACTTCGCTGATATTGTCATTGCAATAGCGATCATCGTCTCAAGGTTATGTGGAACGAAGGGAATCACGAGTCAGGCTGGATCGTGATTTACCTAAATGATTAATAATCCTCTGTTTCCTCCGAATGCGATAATAAAATATGAAATTCATACACAAGTGACAGTACTGGACTTACCTAAGGTTCTCAATCATGAATAATTCCTAGTTACGTGGAATTATTCCAACGCAATACGCAATGAATGTTTAATTTCAAGATATTCGATACAAATATGAGGGATTTTATACTTTATAATAATATACAAATATAGGTTAAAGGTTTATAATCATATAGTGATATATCTTTATGAGACAGTCCGTTACATTTTTGTCCTCAATGTGTTTATTATTCTCTTGAAATTTCCATATTGAAAGTAGCAAAATTTTGTTAGTTAGATTTATGATTAACTAGGTTCCTTGAGATTGAGGTTCAGTTATGGACAAACATTGGTTCAAGCACTGACGTGAAGTCAGGAGCTTTTGCGCGTATGTTCTATTGTCCATTCTTCTATTGGACACTTTTAATCGAATTTTCCATGGTAAATTCATTCTTTTTAGAGTTATAATTGGTGAATGCTTTGAAGGGGTAGAGGGTCGTTTTTCCCTAACTTCTACGCCACTGGAAAGAGTACGATGTTTTCTACACAAAAAAGGTACTCTTGGTCATAAGCTCTAAAGTCGACCGTTTTCGAAAAACTTTTATGTTGAAAAGCATGAAGTTAACTTTTGGTTTTATTACTTGTTCTATCGTAAATATATTTTGTTTGAAGAAAAAAAATGTATTTCAAAATATTGACCATGTTTCAACAAAAAAATGGGTTCAAGCCCTGTGGACAGGAGCTTTCTGGCGCTCTAGTTCAAACAGACAAATTATATCTCCGAAAGTATTGGTTTCTCAGAGTTGGGAATTATATCAATGTATTCATATGATAGAACTGCATCCTAAAGGAAATTCAATTCAAATAATAGTTTATTTATAAAGATTAAATGAGCAATCATGAGAATGAGAACTGCACCATGGAAGAAATAAAATTAAATCTGGCCAATTTTGCCCAATAACGAACTTAACCGAGATATTCATCTCCCTAAACTACTCTGAAAATTTCAACTACCTACCTCATTCCGTTCGAGAGTTATATCTATGTCTATGGATGAAAAGCAGTCTCACTACTCTCAGATCTCTTACTTCATGTTCAGTTCCGAAATGTAAGAATTTTCTGAGAAAAACTAATTTCGGAGCGAGCAACTGAGATTTTTCTCACTTCGCTCACAATTATTCGATTGATTAGATAATGTCTCAGGAACATCATTTGACATTATGACAATTCATAGAATAATATCATTCTGTGACAACGTTGAAATACGATTTATTATTGAAATTTTGAAAAATCATATCTCCGAAAGTATTAGCTTGTTAGAGTTAAAAATGATATGAATGGATTCTTATGATAAAACTTCTTATTAAAAAAAATTTAATTTGGAATTTGTTTCGTAAAAAAAAAATTTTTTGTTACTCCGAAACCATCTGTCCGATTTTGCCCAATAACGAACTTAGCCGAGATATTTATCCCCCAAACCTACTCTGAAAATTTCAACTCTCTAGCTCATTCCGTTCGAGAGTTATCGTGCCTACGGCCGGACAGAATGAATTTCGACCACGGATTCTTGATCAGTGAGTCGAACCAAATCGTTTAAGACCATTTTCATCGAAATATTCGAAAATTACAGACATTTGGGCAAATCGATAACCACTCAGTTCCGAGGAACTAGAGCGCCAAAAAGTTTTTTTTCCGAAAACGCTCGACTTTAGAACTTATGACCAAGAGTACCTTTGTTTTGTAGAAAACATTGGCGGTTCAAATGCGCGTTTCAGAACCGTACTCTTTCCAGTGGCGTTGAGGTTGGGGAGAAAAACACCCACTACACCTTCAACAATTATTGGCAAAAAAAGAAATTTGTTTTTCAATTTCAATATCTCGAAAATGGCGCATTTTAGGGGGTCATATAGTAGAAACTTCTTTTCATAGTTTTGGACGAACTATCACATTCTGAAGTCCGGCGCATATATTATAAGACAACCTGCATAAGTGAGGTTACCACATTTGCGAGCATAGATTATTACTTCATTATGTAGTTTTGAATTGTATGAATAATTTTTCAGTGTTATTTACAGTGCAGCTACCCAGAAGATCTAATATATAACAATAAAGCCGTAATTCGATTAACTTCGGAATATTGCGAATCAATCCCACTGCAAATGAACAAGGTCAGTATGGCCCGACTTCGAGAAAAGTTTTACAGAAAGTAACAGTGCTGCGCGAATTCATTTCGATTCGCTCCAATAAAGCAAATGCCTTACTGACTCGTACATTACGTTCATTTAAAATATTCCAATGTGATTAAAATACTTTTTTTTGTTTTTTACATTTATTGATCTTAATTCGTTTTGATAATCATTTCATCTGAATAAAATACTGAATTCAATTCAGCTATGAAGTTCACATATACAGGGTCTTTGACCACTGCATTAATTTTAACCAAAGATTCCTCTCATCAAATAAAACAGTTTTTTTATTCACCATTTTTCCAGATTCAGCTCAGGTGAAAAGATACAGGCTGTTGAAAAAAAATCAGTTTTTATTTTGTAGCTTTGACACCCTTTTTTCGAATAAAATGAATGTTGGCGTAAAGTTTCCTATAACTATGATACATATTTTCCAAATATTAGTTATTTTCTACTTCTACTGGTTTTCTAATTATGGACTCGTGGATTCATAAAACTAAACGAAATTAGCATAAAGAAAGCAGATAAAGTTTTTCTTGGGTAATCTCAAGAATATTCCATCGTTTTAGAACATTATATTATTCTTCATCATTTCTCCTTAAACGCACCGTTTTCGAGATATTCTTCATTGAATGTTTTAAAATGGAAAACTCCAGAAATTTCACTACTTTTTTGGATCCGTCCCTGAGCGTTGGAATCCCGAATCAAGCTGTAAACCACGTTACCATGCCTTTTTCTCGTCCGCCAACAATGTCATAGATAATTTATATGCAGGAGTGTATTAGCACATTGTGAAATCTTTAAACGCTTGTAACTTTTTACCTGAGCCGAATCTGGAAAAATGGTGAATGAAAAAACTGTTTTATTTGATGAGAGGAATCTTTGGTTAAAATTAATGCAGTGGTCGAAGACTCACCCTGTATACAGTGTGGAAAAGCCAAATGGAATAAATTCATTAGGTATCTTGGTTACTGTAGATATTAATGGAAAATCCCGAAACAAGTCAAATTTCAATTTTAAATTTGCATTCTTCTTCTTAGAAATGCGAACCCTACCTTCAACCCCCTTCGAAAGACAGGTACAACACCAAATTTTTCAAATAGGAAGTATGGGCTTGTGATACATCATTTAAAAGGTGTCATCATTCTTCCAACATTATTCAACAATTCAGGAATGTTCATTTTTTTTTATCACATCTTGAAAGAATAAAGTTTCGTTCGAGAATTATCTTGTTAACGGAGGGCCAGCTGAACAGTCGGACAGAATCGATTTCAACCACGGATTCTTGATCAGTGAGTCGCACCGAATCGTTTGAGACCATTTTCAGTCAAAAATTCGAAATTTACAGACATTTGGGCAAATTGATAAGGACTCTGTTTCGAGGAACAAGAGCGCCAAAATTGTAGTATAAAATTTTAGGATTTTCGGCATTATTCCCGATATATCAGACTTCAAAGTTTCTGCATGTCATCAATTTTCAACTTTAATACATAATATTGAAATACAAAAATAAATAAATCAAATATTGAAAAATATCACCATTAGCATCGATACAGAATTGGCAAAACAAAATGAGGGAATCGTATACTAATTGCATGTTTTGCCAATTTTTACTGGATTTGACTGCATTAAAAATTCGTTCCATTAATTGTTCTTGATTATTAATTTCCACTGCATGAACAAGTTGTTTCAAATGCCCCAAAGGACGGAGCAACACCGCATATTGGACGAAATGTTGTCGCCTGGTTAAACCAAACTTTTAATAGGAGACGGATTGGTCGGCATGGTGCTATGGCCAGCGAGATCACCTGACTTGATTCCTTTGGATTATTTTGTACGGGGCATTTAAAACAATTTGTTTATGCAGTAGAAATAAATAATCAAGAACAATTGAAGGAACGAATTATTAATGCAGTCGAATCCACTCAAAATAGGCAAAATATGCCATTAGTCTATGATTCCCTCATTTTGAATTGCCAAGCCTGTAGCTAATGGTGATATTTTTCAATATTCGATTTATGTATTTTCGTATTTCTATATTATGTATTAAATTTGAGAATTGATGACATGCAGAAACTTTGAAGTCTGATATCTCGGCAACAAAGCCAAAAATCCAAACATTTTATTCAACATTTTGCATCAAGAACATTTGCCTGTATATGTTCCTTAATTTTTCGCCTCGAGTTATGAATCACCCTGTATATTGAAGAAAATATTGAAATGTGAGCATTACCCCCTATTTGGTTAGTGTATTAATTTAATGAATCATTTTTGTTATTTCATAAATAAACCTAGTTCTGAATGATCAAATCAAGTATATAACATATATAACAAGTTTCCAACCAGAATTGGGTTTATAAAATACTGTATACATGAGAATGCTCTGATGAAGTTTCAAATTGTACCTTGAAAATAAAAAATTGAATGCTCAATTTAAATGTGCCTTGTATGATAAAGGTAATTTATACATTTGAGTAATAATATAATATCCAAAGATATTATGTAGAGGAATTACAGACAATTCTTTATTATTCAATGTATTTAATAAATAAATTATATTCTTCTATTCTTCTGGCATTGGATGTGATCTTTTATAATATAGAAATATAATGAATTCACAGGTTTCTTCTTTTAGAGTTCCTCTCAAATTAATATCCCCTCCTTTTTCCTTTTTACCGATATATCCTTCTCTCTTCTAACATATGGGGTTTACCTATTACAGACTAAAGAAATTATGTTCTCAATATCTATTTGCTGCAGGAAATTTCCTTATAGAACGCACTGCAGTTAGTGCTCACTTTGTTGAAGCAAAGATGAAAAATAAATGAGTTAAGTTGGAGAATATAACCATTCTTGTTGATTTACAACAATAAATATAACTCCTGTATAATCTCTGATTGTGATTATATTCTTTTAATTTCGATTTTCGAACCAGTAACAGTGGAATGACACTAAACTTTGTCAGCCACATCGACTCTAGCGCCATCATCGTTTACAGAGTGAAGTAGAACAAGATTTGACAATTCTATCTTGTACCTGATGAATAACAAGTTGTGTTGGGGTGAGGGAAGAAGGAATTCTCTCAATAAATTCTAAGATAAATCTCATCAAACAGATAAATGAATCAGGTACTACAACTGCGCTATTAAGCTGTACTGAGAGTTAATCTCAGTTGAATTAGGTGAAAATAATATTAAGTCTTAATACTATCTAGCCGTACGCCTTACTTTGAATGTCTCCGTGTAAATTCTCTATCTCACTATATCCGTTTTAGAGCTCTCCTATCACTGTGTCTGTGAAGCCCCGGTGCACAACTGTCACAAATAACACATATCCTCCACATAAATGAAGAGAGACTGTTTTATCTCTGTCCTCCTCCGATCGCCAAGTTCATCCCACCTCTACTCATCGTAAGCTGTATCAACCCCCTGTTTTGTCTGATAGTAATCGTCAGGGTATTTTCCGTGTGATAACCAGATCGGACATACAATATTATGTCGATGAGTCAGAAGTACCAACACTACTACTCTCTATGGACCAAGTGATGAATAGAACATATTCTTAATGTCTAGACAATATCAATAACACCCAAGATAATTGGGCAATATGATAATATCTATTAAAAAAATCGACCCAACCCGATTTAGCTCAATGAGGGCCGGTTTCTCAATTGCGAGTTAACTCGAGGTTGCGAGTTGACGCATGTTTTTAGCGATATTCATGAATGCGTAACACTCGGGTTACCCGCAACCTCGGGTTAACTCGCAATTGAGAAACCGGCCCTGAATGGGGCGAAGTGATGACTAATATAATCAATTCCACCGGGTGATCAATTTATTAGAGACACAGCGCAAAATTAGAATTTTTTATTATTGGGATAAAATTGAAGCAGATTATTATATCAATATTATCCTTCTTCATTCGGCCTAAATATCTGTAATTTTGGATTTCTTTGTCGAAAATGGACTCAAACGATAAGCTTCTACCCACTGTTGAAGAATTTGAGGACAAAATCGATTATGCCTGGCCGGCCACGATAACTTAAGAACGGAAAAGGATAGCGACTTCACATTTTCTGCGTAGGTGGCATAATCGGCCAAACGGTTCTGGAGTTGAAATTCATTTTTTCTAATAAGACAAACAATACAGATGCGAACGAATCGAAACTTGGTAACCAGTTGCTACCTAAATCTACAACCAAGTTCCAAATTCGAACACTTTTCCGCTTGCATTTGTGTGCGCTAGGGAGACAAAGTAACACATTTCGGCATCATTTTACGGCACGGAAATGTCAAACTGATCAAATTTGTTGTTGTTAGGGGAAATTTTCATGAATATTTCATAAACGGGTGGTTGTTTTATACAATGCGAGACTCTTGGATGTAAACAAATGGATATTCATGATAAATTCTCAGGAACAATTTTATCAAGCAAACAAGACTTGTAGATTTTGACAAATGATTATGTCAGAATTTTTATCAGATCGTTTAATAAATAATCATTAAAGGATACTGTGGGACGCATATTCATTATTAAATGATTTTTTTTTTTAGGTCTTCCCTCCCAAACTCTGAAATATATCTGCTTGATAAAAATTCATTATTTTGTGAATTGCTTCTACGTAAGAAACTCAAGATATTTGTCAGAAGCAATAAATCGAACAATGTTGCCCTACAAACAATAACGAAACAACATCAACGATGAAAAAAAATATTTCGTAACGTTTCGCAGTTATAATCAGACTACTTCGTTAGACACTTAACGAAAATCTTTAGAATTATAAGTAACATACATAGTTTTACTCAGCATAGAAATTTCCAAGTTTCAACTACTTTTTTAATAAATTCAGCCAAATATGTTCAATTCCGGATTAATTAAAAGTTTCAGAATAAATTACTATATTTCAATTTGGTTTCTACTTGTTATTATAAGACGCTCGAAGGAAAAACATTGTTCCTAACACGTGTGCAAAGTGACTTTTCCGCACGCATAAACTTATCCGAACTCCGCTTCGCGTTTAACTGTAAATGCGTGCGGAAAAGTATCACTTTGCGCACTTGTTAGGAAAATAACTATTCCGCATATATTTGTGTGCGCAAAGTTATACTTTTCACACACCGAATAAGGTTTTATCGTTTTATGTTGTTGTTAAAGAGAATGTATAATTATTTTGGTAGCTGTAGACTATTTTAATCAATGACAGAAACAGTTCCAAGTATATTTTGCTTCCAATTTTTCTATAGAACCTATCTGTAGGATTTGGCTTTGAAGGCTCTCGCTCTCTTTCATCGATATCTAACGAATAGTTTCTGAGATACAGAATTTTTCTGAATTTTTTTTTTTAATTTCTAGTCACATTTCGTACAAGTCTTTGTGTAGGCATTTTTCAGCCAACTCTCGAGTTTTAATACGATCAGATCAGTATTTTCCGAATTATGTATTGGGAAAAAAAATTCAGCTAGAACTACGAAATCACTACACATTCTCAGAGCTGTGCCGAGCACTGAAGAAAAGTGCTTCAAGCCCTAGGTGCTTAGGGCTTGAAGCACTATATTTTTTACGGGGTTATGTTCAGGAGGTATACATAGTTGAAGAGATCTACTCATCCCCCATGAATTCTCCGAATAATTCACCGCATAAGTTGAGCAGAACAACGAATGGAATTCGAATATATTCATACGACATTAGAGTTCATTATACTTTCATGAAGATGCGACATTTTTCTTTGTTCTAAAACCTCTCACCCTCTCCAGGACTTCAGATCAAAGCCGTATCCTGCGGCACAATAGTGTCTTCGACAGTTTCTACCCTTTGGAGATGACATTCATTTCTTTCCTTGTTTCTGTTTCGGAGCAAGAAGGCGCTCTGCTAGGTAAAGGATCCTCAATCCTGCGGAAAAGATTATAATTTCGCACCTAATTTTATACCAAGGATAATAATATAAGTACTGCTAAACAAATGATATGATTATTATTATTTTTAACCAAATTCGTTTCATTAACATTTTTTTAATGAAATTTTAACGGCAAATTTCCATGATTATTTAGATTTCAGACATACCTTGCCTGATTTTTACACAAAATATAAAAAAACATTAAATGAAAATAATGAAAAAAATTATGATTATGAATTAATATTGAGGAATAATTAATATGGATTGGATCTAAAACCATAAATATTCAGGATAATTAAAATCGTGAAATATTAAGGTGATTTTTGTGATAGAAAATAATAATGATAATATAATATTAATTATATTATCATTATTATTGTTTGACAATCTCTGCCACAAAAATCACCTCAATATTTTACCATTTTAAATATCCTCAATATTTCAGGTTTCAGATCCAATCTATAATAATTGTTTCTGTATGAGAATATTAATTTTTCACACTATTTTCTTTTTGATTCAATGGATTCGAATGATAGAATTGCATCATGAAGGAAATTAAATTCAAATAATAGTTTATTTATCAAGATTAAATGAGCAATCTGCAATGCTTTAATGGTTCAAAAATTGTCATTTAAAAAAAATTACAATGCCAAAAATTATTGATCCGAAACCCCCGCTTCCACCGTTTCCACCCAATAACGATCTTATCCGAGATATTCATTCCTCAAATCTACTCTGAAAATTATATTATATCAATTGACTTGGACAATATTCTAGTTTTGTTTTTACTGCGGATATTCTGAACCCAACAGTTAATTCATGTATTTCAATAGAGACCATACGCCACCACGAACACAGCATTGTTCATTTACGAACCAATAGGTAGTGAATGTATATCTGTATGTGAGTTGAAACTAATCATTTCATACTATTTTCGGCCAAAAAGTGTACCAGTTTTTCCTGGACGTTTGTTTTTACTGTCGGCTTTAAATCCTTGGAAATATTATTTCTTTTCCTGGAGCTAAGCAGCTTAAGGCGAGTTCAGTACCTGGATGGGTGACAGCTCTGCCTATAGATTTGGACAGCGTGCCAAAGCTCCTGTCCAAAGGGCTTTCTCCCTTTTTGGCGCTCTTGTTCCTCGGAACACAGTGCTCACCAATTTGCCCAAATGTCTGTAATTTTCGAATTTTTGGCTGAAAATGGTCAAACGATTTGGTTCGACTCACTGATCGTGTTAACGGCCGGCCATCCGGCCGGCCGTTAACACGATAACTCTCGAACGGAATGAGCTAGACAATTGAAATTTTCAGAGTAGGTTTGGGACATAAATATCTCGGTTAAGTTCGAGAAAATCAGCCCAACGGTTCCGAATTAACGAAAAAAAATATATTTTCATCATAAGAATCCAGTGATATCATTTTTAACTCTAACAAGCAAATACTTTTGGAGATATGATTTTTCAAAATACATCATAGTTCTATGTATTCACAGAATGTGAATTTTAACTGTCTGTTCACTATTCATAAATGTCATCTAGCTATTAGAGACATGTCAATTCGTAGTTTGAAAATATTTGCTGCTGGAAAACAAGTATCCGATTCTTGAATTTGTGAATATATACAAGACTGTTTTGAAACCGAAAATAATATTGACTGGTTGCATATTGAATAATCTTCTAATAAATATATAAAATTTCCATTTCACAATGTTAGTTAACGTACTCCTCCGAAACGGCTCTACCGATTTTTACCAAATTTTATATGGGTATTCAGTAGGTCTGAGAATCGGCTACTATCTATTTTTCATACCCCTAAGTAATAAGGGTTGTTCGTCCTTAAAATTATTTTTTTAATTTTTGGACGAAATTTTTTGTTTTTATTTTTTTATAATGTGGCATTACAAAATACATATAACCCTAAATTCTCCCCCTTCTATTACCAACCCCTATTTTTTAATAGTCATTTTAGTAATTAATAATTTTTCATCCCACTCAATAACTGATCAATTATCACTTGGTAAGTTATACCAGAGGAAGAGCTAATTTAAACCAAGTCGCCGTATTTTTTGTGAATGTTTTTCACTCTATTTCGATTCAAATTTTCCTGAGCATATGGCAAAGCTAAAATTTTTGTACAAAAAAAATATTTATTTTTATTAAAGTATCAAGGCAGTTTATTCCTGCTATACTTAGTGCTAGATATTTTAAAATTTCCGCGTCTTTCTGGATCAACACTCATTTGCCAGACTATACCGGTGTTACGTCCCAGTAAACAGCACGGAGTAGGGATGAGAACGAAGCCGGTCTCCTGTCTTTCTCACCTTTACTTAACCAGATACGTTTGAGGGGGTAGTTCGTATTCGCAATTGAACCCGGTAGTTGGCGCCGCAATCGGGTTCTAGGTATTTTTTTGAATTACGTATTTGAGTGGGTCCCTGGATAACTTGGAAATTTAATTGTCCCGGTAGGAGGCGCTGCAATCGTGTTCTAGTTTTTGCGCGTATGTTCTGGGGAGCATCGCGTTATAGTTTTGCCCAAATGTCTGTAACTTTCGAATTTTTTGACGAAAATGGTCTCAAACGATTAAGTTCGACTCCCCAATGAAGAATTCGAGGTCAAATTTGATTCTGTCCGTCCGGCCGTCCGGCCGTCCGGCCGTTGCCACGATAACTTGAGAACGAAAAGAGCTAGCGACTTGAAATTTTCAGGGTAGGTGGCGCATCCCAATACGACGGACAAGTGGTTTCCGAGTAATAATTTTTTTTTCAACCAATATGAATCCGATCGAATCGAAACTTGGTGGGTAGTTGTAGAATATGAACCTATGAACGTTTGTGAAATTTTGTGCGAATCGTATGGCTAGAAAAATTTAAAAAAATTATTAAAAAATATTTTTGTTGTCACGATAACTTGAGAACGGAATGAGATAGCGGCTTGATATTTTCAGGTTAGGGTGTGCTCTAGAACGCGACATTTCAGTTTGATTATGAGCATAATCGGCCTAACGGTTTTAGAGTTATAGCCATCTGAAATTTTCTGAAATTTGGTGGTTTTTTGTACCTCCTTAACTCGAAAAATACTAAACCGATTGAATTCAAACATGGTTATTAGTTGTAGAATGCCAACACGGAAATGTTTGCAAAATTTGGTGAGGATAGCATTTGTAGAAAATTTTTAATAAATCATTGAAAATAAAAAAAAAATTCAATATATCAGTAACTAATAGTTTGAAATTGCTGAAATTTTGCAAGAGTCTTCATAACCTAACTCTACTGCCAAGTTTCAAGTTTTAATACGATCGGTTAAATATTGTTGGAGATTCGAGCATTCTTGTGTGAGTTCAGTAGATGTGTGACCGTTGCCTCGATAACTTTCGAACGAAAGGAGATAGGGACTTGCAATTTTCAGGGTAGGTTGCGTATCCGAAAGGGAGAGTTGAGTTCGACTTTGGGCATAATCGGCCTAACGGTTTCCGAGTTATACCCACCTGAAATATTATTTCCTTGATAACTCAAAAAAAAAATTGGTTCAAGCACTGACGTGAAGTCAGAAGCTTTTGCGCGTATGTTCTATTGTTCATTCTTCTGTATTGGACACCCTTAATAGAATTTACCATGGTAAATTATGTTGTCCATTCTCCTGTATTGGACACTTAATTCGAATTTACCGTGGTAAATTCGAAGTAAGAGTGTCCAATACAGGAGAATGGACAACATAATTTACCATGGTAAATTCTATTAAGGGTGTCCAATACAGAAGAATGAACAATAGAACATACGCGCAAAAGCTTCTGACTTCACGTCAGTGCTTGAACCAATTTTTTTTAAGATTTTTCGCATTTGGAAATAAAATTGCAACCGCAATAACCGATTTGGCGCAGGCGAAGTTGCGTGGGTCAGCTAGTTTATGTATAAATTCGGGATGATGTTTCAGAAGATTTAGAATTGGATCATTTTAATGATGTTGTTTTTGAAGGCAATAGGAAAGAATAACATAATGGAATCATCAATCACTGAAGTAAATATTACCGTTTACTTCCTTAAGTAGTGAGACATGTTCATATATATATATATATATATATATATATATATACAGTATTTTCATAATATTGCTAGCAGAAAAATGCTGAAATATGGATCTACATTTGTGTATCAAATATTTTTTCTTGAGTTAAGGTTCATAACGAGGGGGAGTTCACTCGTGGATATTATTGTACCGACTTTGGATATGCTTGGATATATTTGGATATGTTTGGATATATTTGGATATATTTGGATATGTTTGGATATATTTGGATATATTTGGATATATTTGGATATGTTTGGATATTTTTGGATATACTTGGATATATTTGGATATATTTAGAAATATGTGGATATATTTGGATATGTTTGGATATATATTTACTGTTGTCCTTTCATCTGCGCATGCTCAGTAGCTTTTTGAGGTTATGTCAGCATAAATAACAAACAGCTTGCGTTTTATTTTATATTTAAAGTTCAGAAAGCTGCCTAGTTATATTAGTGATACTGAATATATTCAGAATAAAGTACCGTAAATTGGGGATTGTATAGATATGGACGAGAAATTGAGAAAATTTAAACAACTATTTTCGCTAAACCTTCCCGTTAAAATTCTACAGGGCGATAAAGTGAAAATCTTAAATACTTTTTTTATATTCTCCATTAGATTAGAGATATTAACTTGAAAATGGGCAGGTATCAGTTGTTTATCAGTACGAATCAGCACATGTCATTTTGACGAATATGGATTATCCTTTGACGTATTACAGCAGGGTTACCAAATTATTTTGATCTATACTTTTTGCGGACCCTGTATATTATAAAAATGTATACTCATAATTAATCCCCTTACGGTGTATCAATCATTTTTTCTTGAGTTAAGGTTCATAATAAAGAATAGAATGTGTTAGTGTTATGAACTATTAAATTTCAAATTATGAAAAGAGGATAGTATTTTATTAATATATTTTGAACTATTAAAATAATTTGTTCGTAATCTACTACCTACTCAATGTCAGGAATACATGGACATTCTGCTATGATTGTCTCCAGCCTTGCTCTAGACATTTCGATGATAGTTTCCTTAGGTATGTCGAGTTGTGAAAACTATGCACCGAGTGTGAGTTTTGCAACAACCCATTCCACTTGTTTGAATCATTGCAGATTGCTCCTTTGATCTTGATAAATAAATTTAATAACAATTTTTGAAGCATTTTTCTTATACGACACTTTCTTTTAATTTAATTTCTTTTATGATGCAGTTCCAGGAATCCATTGTTATAAATCCCAACTCTGAGAAAACAATACTTTCGGAGATATAATTTGTCTGTTTGAACAAGAGCGCCAAAAAGCTCCTGTCCACAGGGCTTGAACCAATTTTTTTTTGAAACATATTGCCATCCACATTGCTATCTCAGCAACCTTATAATAGTACTTACTAATAGGATAACTTTTTGACAGCACATGTCATTTCGACAAATTTGGATTATCTATTGACGTATTACAGCGGGGTTACCAAATTATTTTGATCTATACTTTTTGCGGACCCTGTATATTATAAAAATGTATACTCATAATTAATCCCCTTACGGTTTTCTATCGAAAAGGTACTCTAAGTTCATGTAATCCGAATGTAATTCGAATTCACCATGGTAAATTCAAATTAAGTGTCCAATGCAGGAGAATGTACAACATAATTTACCATGGTAAATTCGATTAAGGGTGTCCAATACAGGAAAATGGACAATAGAACATACGCGCAAAAGCTCCTGACTTCACGTCAGTGCTTGAACCAATTTTTTTGAAATTTTCTGGGTACGGTTCTTAAAAAATCGTCTTAATGTCGGTTTTCTACTAATAGTTACCAAGCTTCAATTCGATCGAATCTATATTTTTTGAGTTATCGAGGAAATAATATTCCAGGTGGGTATAACTCGGAAGCCGTTAAACCGATTATGCCCAAAAACGAACTTAACTCTCCCATTCGGATATGCAACCAACCCGGAAAATTTCAAGTCCCTATCTCCTTTTGTTCGAAAGTTATCGAGGCAATGGTCACCCATCTACTGCACATCAAAGCTGCTCGAATCTCCAACAATATTTAACCGATGGTGTTAAAACCTAAAACTTGACAGTAGAGTTGGGTATTAAAGGTTCTTGCAAAATTTCAGCAATTTCAGAGGAATAGATACTGATATATAGATGTTTTTTTACTAATTTTCAATGATTTCTTAAAAATTTTCCATGAATACTATCCTCACCAAATTCTGCAAGAATTTTCGCGTTGGCATTCTACAACTAATAACCATGTATATATATTTTTTAATAATTTTCTAGCCTTACGATTCGCACAAAATTTCACAAACGTGCTTAGGTTCATATTCTACAACTACTCACCAAGTTTCAATTCTTATTGGTTGAAAACAAAATTATTACTCGGAAACCATTGGGCTGATTATGCCCATTAAAGAACTTATCCGTCGTATTGGGATACGCCACAAACCCTGAAAATTTCAAGTCGCTAGCTCTTTCCGTTCTCAAGTTATCGTGGCAACGGCCGGCCGGACAGAATCAAATTTGACCTCGAATTCTTCATTGGGGAGTCGAACCAAATCGTTTGATACCATTTCCGTCAAAACATTCGAAACTTACAGACATTTGGGCAAAATGATAACGCGATGTTACCCAGAACATACGCGCAAAAAATATCCATTTCTATGGGGTTCCGACAAAATTGATCTCAGCGAAATGGAACTCAAGCACATTGATTATATTTAGATCGATGGTTAGATATATTTCGATATACTTATGTTTAGATACGTTTGGATATATTTGGATATATTTGGATATATTTGGATATATTTGGATATATTTGGATATATTTGGATATATTTGGATATATTTGGATATATTTGAATATAGTTGGATATATTTGGATATATTTGGATATGTTTGGATATATTTGGATATACTCGGATATTTTTGGATATATTTGGATATATTTAGATATGTTTGGATATATTGTACCCAATTCTGAGAGTGATTTCCCCCTCGGTTCATAATACAGAATGAATTTGTTAGTGGTATGAACTATTAAATTAAGAAAAGATAATAATTTGTTCGTCACCCTCTGCCTTCTCAAATATCAGGGATAAATGGACAATCTGTTATGATTGTCTCCAGCCCTGCTCAGACATTTCGATAATACTTTCCTTATTATTTTAAATGATAATTTTTCAAGTATTAAAGCATTGAATATTGCTCATTCAATCTTGATAAATAAACTATTATTTGAATTGAATTTCTTTGATGTTGCAGTTCTATCATAAGAATCCATTGATATCATTCTCAACTCTGAGAAAACAATACTTTGGAGATATGAGTTGTCAAAGTTTGAACAAGAGCGCCAAAGCTCCTGTCCACAGGGCTTGGACCAATTTTTGTATTAAACCTTTAAAGACCAGCTTTATCAATTGTTACCTTATATCCCAGGAAGCATAAATATATCCCAGCTAGTCGGGCTGACTTCTTTCAGAAAAGGAAGCTCAATGTTATACTATTTCAAATAAATGTATTTCTGATTAAAGTACAAAATGGAAGTAGGTATTTCCTATTTTTTATCTCAAATGCTAGTATTTTAAGAATTTCACATTTCTGATGATCCAATAACCATGTTTACTGTACTTTCATGACGATAAGACATTCATACTTTGTCAGCTATGTCTCACTTCCTTCTATACCGCACATCAAAGCAGCACCTGCGGCACAGCACCCTCTTCGACAGTTTCAGTCCCTTGAAGATGGCATTTTTGCTTCTTCTCCAGTCCCCGTTGTCGACATATGAGAACAAGAAGGCGCTCCAGCTTGTAACGAATCCTCACCGCCTCGAATAGGATTATGTTAAATATATCAACGTCCCCTGTCTTTTAATTAAACTGAGCCATAATGTATCCTATTAGTTTTGCGAGAATCACAGAGGGCGTCTTTCCGTTCCTAATTGCGTATCAACATGAAACAAGACTCCGGATCTGCCGAATAAGGCTCAAATCATGTCTGACTAACTGAATTTTCTTCGGATAGAAATATTTGCATTATTCAATTTCCGAGTACTGAAGATGATGGAAAACGTGCTAAGGTATGTTTATTCGACGCAGATTGGTGGTGAAAGGAGTGCGTAAGATAGAGGTTCTAGGCTTTGAAAGTGGAGGGGAGTTTACATAGTAATATAACCAGATAATTGGTATAGAATATTAATTTCGACTTAACTATGTTGTTTATACGTGCTATATACAGCGTGAGTCTTTTAGTTGTACATTAATTGTAATCATGAATTCCTCTCATCATATGAAATCCTTTTTGGCGGTCTTGTTCCTCGGATTGCTTATCAATTTACCCAAATATCTGTAATTTTCGATTTTTTCTGATGATTATGGTCTTAAGCGATTTTGTTCGACTCACTTGTCAAGAATCCGTGGTCAAAATCAATTCTGTCCGGCCCGCCGGCCCTCCATTTACACGATAACTCTCGAACAAAATGAGCTAGACAGTTGAAATTTTCAGAGTTGGTTTGAGGGATAAATATCTCGGTTAAGTTCGTTATTGGGCAAAATCGGCCTAATAGTTTCGGAGTAACGATCAAAAAAATTTTTACATTGAAACTTTTTTCAAGATGCAGTTTCATCATAAGAATCCATTGTTATCATTTTCAACTCGGACAAGCTAATACTTTCGGAGATATGATTTTTCAAAATTCAATGATACATCGTAAGTTCTATGTATTCACAGAATGTGAACACAGAATCTGTCTGTGTTCACTGTTCATAAATGTCATCTTATCTGGCTATTACAGATTGTCAATTCATAGTTTGAAATTATTTTCTGTTGGAAAACAAGTATCCGATTCTTGAATTTGTGAATATATATACAAGAGTGTTTTAAAACCGAAAATAGTATTGACGGAATTAATTAATTTACGTATATTTAATATTGGGGATGATGTTTCAGAAGATTTAGAATTGGATCATTTTAATGATGTAGTTTATGAAGGCAATAGGGAAGAAGAACATAATGGAATCATCAAAAGAAATTACTGTTCGTTGAGCACTGAGGTTAATATTACTTTTTACTTCCTTGAGTAGTGAGATATGTTCCTATATACAGTATTTTCATAATGTTGCTAGCAAAAAAATACTGAAATGTGGATCTACATTTGTGTATCAAACATTTTTTCTTGAGTTAAGGTCCATAATACAGGAAAGAATGTATTAGTGGTATGAACTATTGAATTTTA
Source organism: Halyzia sedecimguttata (assembly GCA_937662695.2). Taxonomy (NCBI): domain Eukaryota; kingdom Metazoa; phylum Arthropoda; class Insecta; order Coleoptera; family Coccinellidae; genus Halyzia; species Halyzia sedecimguttata. The sequence continues at coordinate 96,006,130 of OW569413.2, read as the reverse complement.
AATTATGAAAAGAGGATAGTATTTCATTAATATATTTTGAACTATTGAAATAATTTGTTCGTAAGCCTCTACCTACTCAAATCCCCTATCAGGAATAAATGGACAATCTGCTAAGATTGTCTCCAGCCTTGCGCTAGACATTTCGATGATATTTTCGAGTTGTGAGAACTATGCACTGAGTGTAAGTTGCAACAACCCATTCCACGAGGTTGAAACATTGCAGATTGCTCATTTAATCATGATGATTAAATTTAATGACAATTTTTGAAGCATTGTAGATTGCTCCTTTTTTTAAATGATAATTTTTGAAGCATTCCTTTTTAAACGACACTTTTCTTAAATTCAATTTCTTTCAGGATGCAGTTCTATCATAAGAATCCATTGATATCATTCCTTACTCTGAGAAACCAATACTTTCGGAGATATAATTTGTCTGTTTGAACAAAAGCGCCAAAGCTCCTGTCCACGGGGCTTGAACCAATTTTCATTTAGCAGTTTTTATTTGGTAGCTCTGACATTCTTGTTGCGCGCGTGTTCCGCAAGGAACAGCGTGCTCTCATTTGGCCACAATGTCTATATTTTCGAATTCTTATCCGAAAATGGTCTCAAACGATTCAGTTCGACTCACTGATGAATAATCCGGGGTCAAATTCAATTCTGTCCGTCCGGTCCGGCCGTTAGCACGATAACTCAAAAACAACTACGACGGTTGGCTTCGTCGCGGGTGATGTGTGTACGTGGATGACATATGATTTAGAAGGACTATTTGTTTTGTTTTTTTTTTTTTAGTGAAATTTCTTATTGTATAATCAAGCAATTTTTTTCTTATATGTCTTATGGGATTGTTAATTTTTGTGAGTTTATAGGCATTGCCTCAACTCTTATCGGTATGATAATAATAATAATAATAATAACTCTCGAACGTAAGGAGTTAGAACGTTGAAATTTGGAGGGTAAATATCTCGGACAATTTATGAGATCTGCCCAGAGGGTAGTGGACACCATTCACTGTCGGGTCATAAATTAAAAGTGCTGTGTCTGAGATGGCATAAGGATAGAGTAACAAAGTTGACAAAGAACACAACTGACTTTCCTTAGTCGCACAAGCTCCCATGAGCTTCTGAGGTATCTTGTTGAGGAATAATTGCAAGGGTCAGTATAATCATAATCGTGTTCGTATAGCATGCGCGCCAATTGCAGATTGACTTCATAATGAAAGAAAAAGGCTAAAAGAGCATTGACGTGGGGTAAATTTGCTTTGATGCGCTGATTATACTGACCCTCCCAAGTCTTCCCCATGAACATACCTCAGAAGCTCATAGGAGCTTGTGCGACTAAGGAAAGTCAGTTATGTTCTTTGTGAACTTTGTCATTCTATCCTTATGCCATCTTAGACACAGCACTCTGAATTTATGACCCCACAGTGAATGGTGTCCACTACCCTCTGGGTAGATCTCTGGCTCGTTATATACACTGAGCTTGAAACCCTCATCATTCATTTCAAATTAGCCAACGTGAACACGCGCGCCAAAGAGTTCTGACTTCACGTCAGTGCTCTTTTATATTTTTCCGAATAAAATGAATGTTGGTGTGAAGTTTCCAATAACTATGACACATGTTGTCCAAATATCAGTTTTTCCGTACTTCCACTAGTTATAGACTCGTGGACTCATAAGATTAAATGAAATTGGCATAAAGAAAACAGATAAAGTTGTTCTTGAGTCTTTTGAAGAATATACCAACAATCGTTTCAGAAGATTAAATTATTTTTTAACATTTATCCTTAAACGCGCCGTTTTCGAGATACTCTTCATTGAATGTTATAGAATCAGAAATTCCAAAAATGTCGCTACTTTTAGGGATCCACCCCTCAACCTTGAATCAAGCTGTAGACCACGATACTGTATTTTTGTTTCCTTCGCCATCAATGTCATAGATAATTTATAATATGACATTGTGATATTTTTAAACGCTTGTAACTGTTTGCCTGAGTCTGGAGTAATGGTAAATGAAAAAACAGTTTTATTTGATGAGGAATCCATGGTTAATATTAATGTAGACACATCCTGATTCATTTTTTTAACAGAAAGCAGAACTCATCAAAATAATTATTAATGTTAATGTAATTAGCAATTCTCATCTGCGCAGAAACCTAACGTTGTACGTCCATTTAGTTTTTTGTAACAAACCTATTTTCAATTTAACGGTACGTATTACTTCTCCGATTCTCTCAGTCTAATTTTGGCCGAAATGTTTATGAATGATTAAGAACTGAAAATACATTCGCACGCGATGAGCAAATATTATCTTTATTTTAATTATACAGTAGCTTCCAGACCTCCTGAAAATGTATGTTAATCAAAAATAACTAACATAAGGTAATTAAATACAATGAATCTGGAGTCTAAAAGCCAACCTGTAAAGATTGCCAGATGGTCTATATTGGTCAAACGGGTAGATAGTTCGGAAAAACCTCACATTCAATATATGCAAATCATTTAATCGAAAGAATCAGGAAAAGTTTAATCATTTGTTGTGCTACACGATTCTAAGGATTAACTGAGGAAATGAAAAACCACACTCGACTAAACAAGATCCACCATAGAGATTAATCATAAAACTATCTACAAAAAAAGTGGGAAAGCCCTGTGGACAGGAGCTTTGGTGCTCTTGTTCAAACTTTGACAAATCATATCACCGAAAGTATTGGTTTCACAGAGTTGGGAATGATATCAATGGATTCTTATGATAGAACTGCATCATAAAGGAAATTAAATTCAAATAATACTTTATTTATCAAGATTAAATGAGCAATCTTCAATGCTTTAATGCTTCAAAAATTGTCATTTTAAATAATAAGGAAAGTATCATCGAAATGTCTAGAGCAAGGCTGGAGACAATCCTGTTCCTGAGTAGGCAAGGCTGACGAACAAATTATTATCTTTTCATAATTTAATAGTTCATACCTCGAACACATTAATTCTGTATTATGAACCTTAACTCAAAAAAAAATATTGGATACACAAATGTAGGTCCATATTTCAACTTTTTTTTGCTAGCAACATTATGAAAATACTGTATATAGGAAAATGTCTCACTACTTAAGGAAGTAAAAGGTAATAATTACCTCAGTGATCAACGAACAGTAATTTCTTTTGATGATTCCATTATGTTCTTCTTTCTTATTGCCTTTATAAACTACATCATTAAAATGATCAAATTCTAAATCTTCCGAAATATCATCCCGAATTTATACATAAATTAGTCAATATGTAACCAGTCAATATTATTTCAATATTATTTTCGGTTTCAAACCAATCTGGTATATATTCACAAATTCGAGAATCGGATACTTGTTTTCCAGCAGAAAATATTTTCAAACTACGTATTGACATGTCTCTAATAGCTAGATGACATTTATGAAGACTGAACTCAGTTAAAATGTTAATCTTAATCTTAAAACAAATTAATTCAAAAGTTGTAATGTAAAAAAAAAATTTTTTTTTGTTACTCCGAAACCATTAGGCCGATTTTGCCCAATAACGAACTTAACCGAGATATTTATGTCCCAAACCTACTCTGAAAATTTCTTCTGTCTAGCTCATTCCATTCGAGAGTTATTGTATTAACGGCCGGCCGGACAGAATCGGTTTCGATCACGGATTCTTGCTCAGTGAGTCGAACCAAATCGTTTAAAAACATATTCAGCCAAAAACTCGAAAATTACAGACATTTGGGCAAATTGATAAGCACTCTGTTCCGAGGAACAAGAGCGCCAAAATGGGGGGAAAGCCCTGTGGACAGGAGCTTTGGTGGTCTTGTTCAAACTTTGTTAAATCATATCTCCGAAAGTATTGGTTTCTCAGAGTTGGAAATGATATTAATGGATTATTATGATAAAACTGCATCATAAAGGAAATTAAATTCAAATAATAGTTTATTTATCAAGATTTAATGATCAATCTGCAATGCTCCAATGCTTTAATGCTTCAAAAAGTGTCATTTAAACAAAAAACAACAGTGCCAAAAATTATTAATCCAAAACTAACAGACCGTTTCTACCCAACAACGAACTTATCCGAGATATTTATTCCTCAAATTTAAAAAAAAATTATGTACCTACTTGTAAAAATATTTTTGTGTAAAAGCGTAATAAACATAGCTTTAAAAATTATTCAATATTATCTATCATTTAGTTTATATATATTATAATATTTATTATCCTTATTTATAATTAAGCGAGACGAGACGAGACCGAGACTTAAAGAGACTCAATTTTTTGAGAATTGGCGAGACCGAGACGATATTTTGTATACTCTCGCCTACTCTTTTCTCGTCTAAAGCCCTAGTCCAAATCATCGATTGTGATATACAGGGTGAGTCTTTGACCACTGCATTAATTTTAACCAAAGATTCCTCTCATCAAATGAAACACTTTTTTCATTTAACATTTTTCCAAATTCAGCTCAGGTAAAAAAATACAGGCTGTTGAAATTTTGAAAATAAATCAGTTTTTATTTTGTAGCTTTGACATCCTTTTTTCGAATAAAATGAATGTTGGCGTTAACTTTCCTATAACAATGATACATATTTTCCAAATATTAGTTATTTTCTACTTCTACTGGTTTTCTAGTTATGGTCTCGTGGATTCATAAAACTAAACGAAATTAGCATAAAGAAAGCATATATAGTTTTTCTTGAGTCATTTCAAGAATATTCCATCGTTTTAGAACATTATATTATTCTTCATCATTTCTCCTTAAACGCACCGTTTTCGAGATATTCTTCATTGAATGTTTTAAAATGGAAAACTCCAGAAATTTCACTACTTTTATGGATCCGTCCCTGAGCGTTGGAATCCCGAATCAAGCTGTAAACCACGTTACCATGACTTACTCTCGTCCGCCAACAATGTCATAGATAATTTATATGCGGGAGTGTATTAGCACATTGTGAAATCTTTAAACGCTTGTAACTTTTTACCTGAGCTGAATCTGGAAAATGGTAAATGAAAAAAGTGTTTCATTTGATGAGAGGAATCTTTGGTTAAAATTAATGCAGTGGTCAAAGACTCACCCTGTATAGGAAGCTGATAGAAACCTTATGCGAAATTTTGAGCATTTTTACATGGTAAGGAAAATATGTTTTCCACTCTGTATTATCCCATCCCTTTTCCCTACAAAGATTGCTCCAATTTCTTTCGATTCGCTACCTCTTACTTTCCAAGAACGTTGAGCCATCTCTCAGCAGAAACCGGAACTCATCATTCCCAATTTCAATCTGATAAGCATCTCCGAAATAATCTAATTCATGAATGCGGACTTCTATAAGACCCAAGCAGTAATCATTCAGCCAACTACCCTTTTCAGTTGCCAGACCTCATATCAAAAACAGTGCCTCGTAAACGAGGGGGATACTAGGAAGAGCTCCATCCAATTTTTGCATCTAAATCGGCAAGAATAAATTGAAAATTATCTCGGAAACTCAATGATACACAATATGGATTAACGACTGAATAAAAATGAAATTTTAATGAGTTTCTGAAGATTTTCAATCTCCGTCTCGTAAAGTTTCATAAACACCAATTTATATTCTGGAAAAACAATACCTTCGAGTTGGAGTCGTTCAGGTTTTCATAATGTCGATTTCCTATTGGAGTGAAGACGATCGCAAATAATAGAACACAAAATTGAAATTTCACACTACATAATAAAACCAATGTTAGTGTGAATTTCGATGTAGAATCCTCAGACACAGATATAGTGTAGTCTACAAGTGCTTTTTAGGTCAAAATTTTTGCGTATTCTCCGAAAATTATGATTGAGGAGTCATTCGATTCGGAATAGCAAGTAGATAGTTTTTGAGAAAATGCTAGACCGCTCGCAAAAATTGCAATAGTTATAAACAATTAAGTGAAATAAAAAGAAGGGGGTTTGGTTTTTCGCCAATATCTCAACAACTGGCTAAGATAATTGAAATTTGAAGATAAGATTCAAGAAGAAGAGGAAATTTCCTAAAAAAAGGTCCCAACTCCCGCAACCAGGACGAAAATTTATAAATTTCCCAGATAGTTGAAAATACTCCCGAAAATGAATACTCCGGCTTGCGTAAGCCTCGACCCTTTCGGACCTTTCAAGAATAAATATTATTTAAACTTATTAAATATGAAAATAAAAAATTCAGGCGTCTGCAGAATAGATCAATAGATCAATAGATCAATGAACAATAATGCGTGGTCCAAAAATGTTTACCGTGACTTTTCAATGAGTTATATATTAGTTAATGAACAATTTTTATTATAACTCGATGAAAATCTTTTCTCAACTTCGATAGAATTTACTTTTGTAATTATTGAAGTTTAACCACTACCGCAATATGCTTTAACTTCCAGAGCTTCTCGTGCACAAAAAATCGTCTAAGTATCAGGGATGAAAACTCGTATCCAAGCTAATCGTCTCCGTCTTACTCGTATCCCAAATCATAACTTGTCTTTACCCTGACCGCCGATAACCTCGTCCTCCTTAGCAGTACCTACTCTCTTTACCCCGACTGCTCGTTACCCTCGTTCTCCTTTGCAGTACCTACTCTCTTTACTCCCCTTAGGCTTTCCCTCGATCTCATAGGGTAGTACTCCCAAGGTGGTGTACAACGATTGATGGTGCCCAAGCTAAAAATACCCTGCCATAGACAAATAGGATTCCACGGCAACGATCTGATGGTTTGAGACAATTCCAGCCCTGATGTTTTATCTTCGAATATTATAAACTGCAGATACAGATATTCAGTAAACCCTGAGTTCCAACAGGACGCCAGAGGTTCGAGGTTTTGGATTGAACACTTGATCTCCTGTCAGGTGCTATATGCTTTCTGGGATCTATCTAGGATCGCTTCTGATATCAGGTCAGGTTTTTGTTTGTGGCTTTGTTAGTGTTCTTCTGAATCTATTCTGTCAATAACTGCCAGTGAAAGCATTTCTTTAATTTTAACAGGTGACTTTAATGTTCATTTTGATTCAAACACCACAGAAAAATTGAATTCTGCTCCTTGATAAATTCATTCAATATATTTCATACTTCTGAAAAGCCTACGCATGTAACTGCAAGAAGTAGCCACTGTCTGGATAATTTCTTAGTTGGTTCGCACCTCGAATGGCCCTTCACTATCCTACATACGATGATGTCTGATCATTTGGCACAAAAACTGACTATATTGTCCAGATTACATCAACCACTGAATGTGAAGAAAAAAAATTCAGCTCTGAGAATAAACGGGTTTTTTTAAGATGCTTAGAAGATTCTGATTGGAGTCGAGTCATGGCTGTTAACCCAAATCATGTTGACAGACAGTGGGATATTTTTCAAGAATTGTTCCTCTTTCATTTTGAAAGTTGTTTTCCGTTGCGGAATAGTTCCTTGAGGTCCAAATACAAAAACAAAAGATATAATTCCTCCCAAGTAACTGAATGTAAAAGAGGACTTGAAAAGTTGTATGTACTGTATCACTCCAATGAAGAATTCAAGAGTCTGTATAAGGAGACCAAAGTTCAATATAACAGGCTCCTTCGAGAACAAAAAGCAAATGTGTTTCACCATCAAATTGCCAACTCTGACAAGAAAACTAAAGCAACTTGGCGTATAGTTAATGAAATCAAAGGTTCTCAAAATCTGAAAAACAAGGAATTTTCCTATCATAGGTGATCCACTTACGTTAGCTTACGAAATAAATGAATAGGTAATAATTATAATGATATCAAGTATCAAATTTGAACACGATCAGATCTATATTGTCGGAGATCCGAGCAGCCTTAGGGGGGTTCAGTAGCTGGATGGATGACCGTTGCCACCATTACTTCCGAACGAAAAGACATGGCGACTTGCAATTTTCAGGGTAGGTTGCGCATACGAATTTGCCAGTTAAGTTCGTTGTTGGGCATAATAAACCAAAAATCTTTGGAGTAAAATTTTGTTGTTATTTCCTTGATAACTCAAAATATACAAATCCGATCCGATTAAAACTTGGTAATTAGTTGTAGAATGCCAAGATGCAAATTTTTCGAAATTTTGTGAATATTGTATCCCTAAAAAAAAAATTTTTTTCTTCCAAAAATTTTTTTCTTCCAAAAAATTTTTTCTCAGAATCTATTTGTGAAAATTCGCTGAAATTACGCACATACCTTCGAGCCACAATTGTTCAATTTCTGAGATACAAAAAAATTTTTAATAATTTTTTTTTGAGTTTTTTATGATAAGATCCACACGGAATATCGTAGAAGTCTTTGAGTCAGCATTCTACAACTAGTTATTAGCCGTTGCATTCAGATGCGCAACATACCTTGAAAATTTCAAGTCGACCTCGAATTCCTCATCGGTGAGTCGAACATAATCGTTCGTAACCATTTTCGGCAAAACATTTTAAAAATACCGACATTTGAGCAAAATGATAGCAGGCTGCGCGCAAAAATGAACTGTCTGTCATTTCTATTCATGCTCTTTGCTTATCCGTAATCACTCTTAATCAAAGCAGAAACAAATAATCTAAGAAAATAATATTCAATTCTTCCCAGAACCAGGAATTATCTACTCACAAGCCAACATTTTCAAGAATCATGGAAACATTGTTCACACCGTAAGAATCCCCCAGAATGGGTTCTATTATCTTAATGAGAATATATATGCAGGAAAATTAAGGAGGATGCCGGAATACTTGCATCCAAGCGGAGGAATCCGAGTTCTTTCACGAATGAGAGGAGAGCCTGTTAAATTTACGATTATAGTCGTATATGTTTTCAGTTCACGAGGCGAGAAAAGAATCCTAGGAAATGTGCGGAAATTTTATTATCATACGGTGGGCACATATATTCCCGCATGTTATTTACGGATGAGCTGGTCTACGGTCTTCGGTGAACAAAGTATTGGGGAATATCTCAACAGGAAATAGCTCCTTTGAAATCCTAATCATGCTCGCTTAAACTATCACCAACTCGTTGGACAGTTTGAGACTATTTTATTATAGTTCACTCAAACAAATCTAAGATGCAATTACTCTAACAACGAAACCTGAATCCATCATCTGAGATAAACAACGATCACTTCATTATTGACCCTCGATCGACACGAGATACTGAGCTGGAGCTTTCCCTCCGTAGATGGCGCTATCAGTATGGAAATTCATCATACTTTATACAAAATTAAGAATGCGACAAAACATAACTGTCAATTACAGTATTTTGACTTCAAGCTTCAAAAGTGTCCATGAATTTTAAGTATCAATGATCGAAAGTCAATTCTGTTTTACATTCATCACAAGTTTGCTCCGATCCATCTATTGAGCTGAGATTATTTATAAGTGGCGCCTTACACATATTATCAGATCAATAGATAGTGACGGATCTCTGGTAGGAGATTTTTTTATAAAGATTTTAAATTGAGCGGTACAAATCTCAGGTGGTTATTGAACAAAAAGTGAAAAGAAATTATCTCTGATGTTACTTATCCTATTCAAAGAATACAGAATAAACTTGAATATGTACAAGGATTGAGACAGTGACAGGTAGGGAACGAAACCAAATAAAAATTCCTATATTAAACGTTCAGTTCAAAAAAATGTTACCCCAAATAGCAGGGGTTTAGAGAATCAAGAGAAGCATATTATTTTTCATTGTCAAAAATCTGGCACAGTTGCCGGAGTGAGGCTCTCAAATCTAATATGACTAATTTTTTATACAATGTACAATTATTGCACAACTCAAAAAGTAGGCCAATTTCTCAATGATAGTACTCTAACAACACTAATAATTAAGTGTAGTTAACGATAAGCATGAATAACTGTTGGTTCAGAAGTTGAAGTATTTCAGATCTGAAGTTCACATAGATACTCACAAAATCACAAGGACGTTTCGTTGGCTTTATTCAATATAACAGATCCTTCGTTTTACGACGAAGGAATAGAAAGAGAAAACTGACCTCTCTCTGAAGCTTAGTCGAGGGTTAACTGACTATGAATTACATCAACTCTTTGCCAAATACTTTTTTAACTCTGCTTTTATCGTTCGATTTATCGACTGTTCTCCAAAACCCTAGGGAGCGTTGTAGGTAGGAGGTCCCGGAAATGAAGTATTCCCACCAGTTTTGCAAGATAGCAGCTTCAAGGACAACCTAAATACCCACTTCATTAAAAAAGTCTGCAACGGGATAGAGGGGTAAACAAAATTAGCCACCGTAACAATTACGATTCGATTGAAAGGCGTCCATTTTGAATTGAAAATATACTCACCAGTTTCCTGCCCCAAAACTAATCCACGTAAAGTGTATAATTAACAACAACCAACAACTCCTTGACCAACAAATTAATCCAGTTAATTATCTTCCTCGACTTGGATTATTTGTTCAAATTCGTCACTAAGACGATATATAATTACCCAAAAATAACCTTCGGAAATATCACTATCCGTCTTAAACGACAACCAGAAAAATGTCGCGCATGAAATGAGAGAGAATTTTATCTCTTGATATTTTTCTTCCTAAGGATGGGTTCCACTTTTGAAAAATAACAAACCTTTCTCAGCATTAATATCTGACATGGATTGTCGTTTCCAAACAAAGTTCATAACAAAGACTTATGCAAAATTTAATGACGATTGCAACAAGTCGAATCTTGCAAGAGTCGTGAAAACCTAATTTTACAGCCAGGTTCAAGGTTTGAACTCGGTGTGATTAGTATTTTTCGATTAATTGGGAAATACAAAGATTTTGCCAGAATAGTGAGTAGTTTTTGCTTTTAATTTTACGAAATTTTAAGCCTTGGTTGAGTTCAGTACCTGAATGGATGAGCGCTTTGTTTATGAATATGAACAAGCGCGCCAAAGCAGACTGACCTCGTGTAAGTGCTTTCCCAACTTTTTCGAAATATGTCCGATAGTGTTAAAAATAAGTAAATTACTAGACAAAAACTACCAAGGTCTCTAACAAGTATAAAAAAATCGAATGCGGACTGAAAGCTTAGTTTGGAATGTTTCCCGATGCGAATGATGTTAGGTCAACAATTTCAGTATGAAATTTTGGGATCTTGACAATAAATAAAATAAACAGTTACTGCTTATCCTTAATCGCTTCTAATCAAATTAGAAACACAGAATCTAATAATAAGCTTGATAAAATGAATATAGACGTTGGTGTGCAACGGGATAGAGTAGTAAAAAAATAAGCCACTATAACTATTACGATTCGATTACAAGGCGTCCAATTTGAATTGAGAATAAACTCACTAGTTTCCTTAGCCAAAACTAATCTACGTCAAGTGTATAATCAACTGGAACTACATCCAACAACTCAACATTAAATGAGCAACTTTTAGTTGCTACGTTCTTTCGTTCGAAAGATATCGTTATTCAATTTGACCACGAATTCTTATTCAGCAAATCAAATGGAATCGTTTGAAGCCATTTTCGGTTTGAAATTCGGAAATAAATGATATTTGGGCGGAATGATAGTGCTATTACTCTAAAAGTCCTGTGGACGTGCCTCTGAACTGAAAAACCAATACCCTATGTAGTCATGGCTGATTGAGAATATTTTTCAATTCCTCCAAATTCTTTACTACATCGTGAGATAAATTCCGAGCTACTAAATCAATGTCATTCTCATAGATCAACAAGTCCAGAGTGTTCCTGCCCATTGCGTCTTCATAATGGCTTCGTATAATTAATATACTTATGCATTATATTTCACAAGTCAAATAAACCCCAGGGAATTTCATTGATTTGCCGAGAAGCAAGAGCAGATGCGTTTCTGGCTTCTTGGCCTTCATGAGTACTCTTTAGCTTCCCAACAAATTCAACTAAACGTGTTAAGCCTCTCACAGCCGGCTTGGTCGATTATACATAATCACCCACGCCACCTATGAGACAAAACAAGGAATTCAGCCTTTCCCCACCAGTGAAAATTTGAAGCGTGATATCATATGCCACCATTCGCTCGATTTTAATGGAGAAACGAGTCCCGCAGAGCTCAGATAGTATCTTTCCATGGCCATGAACGCTATTTTGCGTTTTCAAAAATAATAATGGAAAATGATACAGTTGTTAATGAATAAACAAGACCAGAGCGTTCCTGCCAATTGGGTCTTCATAATGGCTTCGTATAATCAATATACTTATGCATATATTTCACAAGTCAAATAAACCCCAGGGGATGCCACCATATGGAGGCATATGATATCATGCTTCAAATTTTCACTGGTGGGAATATGCTGTATTCCCTGTTTTATGTCATAGGTGGCGTGGGTGATTGTGTATAATCGACCAAGCTGGCTGTGAGAGGCTTAACACGGTTCAGTTTAGTTGAAGTTGTTGGGAAGCTACAGAGTACTGATGAAGGCCGAGAAGCCAGAAACGCGTCTGCTCTTGCTTCTCGGCAAATCAATGAAATCCCCTGCGGTTTATTTGACTTGTGAAATATATGCATAAGTATATTAATTATACGAAGGCACTATGAAGACCAAATTGGCAGGAACCCTCTGGTCTTGTTGATTTATTACCAACGGTACCAACGGTGGCGCTCTTGTTCCTCCGAACAGAGTGTTTATCTATTTTTGGCTGAAAATGGTCTTAAACGATTTGTTTCGACGCACTGATCAAGAATCCATGGTCAAAATCGATTCTGTCCGGCTAACACGATAACTCTCGAACGGAATGTGCTAGACAATTGAAATTTTCAAAATAGGTTCAAGGCTTGAATATCTCGGTAAAGTTCGTTATTGGGCCAAATCAGCCAGATTGTTTCGGAGTAACGAAAAAAATTTTTTTTTCGCATTACATCTTTTAAACTCAATTTTTTTTAAGATGTCATCTTATCTAGCTATCAGAGTCATGTCAATTCGTAGTTTGAAAAACAAGTATCCGATTCTTGAATTTGTGAATATATACAAGACTGTTTTGAAACCGAAAATAATATTGACTGGTTGCATATTGAATAATTTACGTATAAATTCGGGATTATTTTTCAGAAGATTTAGAATTGGATCATTTTAATGATGTAGTTTATGAAGGCAATAGGAAAGAAGAACATAATGGAATCATCAAAACAAATTACTGTTCGTTGACCACAGAGGTTACTATTACATTTTACTTCCTTAAGTTGTGAAAAAAAAGTAGTAAGACATGTTCCTATATATATATACAGTATTTTCATAATCTTGCTAGTTAATATATTTTGAACCATCGAAATGATTTGTTCGCAAGCCTCTACCTTCTCAAATATCAGGAATAAATGGACAATATGCTATGCACCGTATGTAAGTTGCAACAACCCATTCCACGTGGTTGAATCATTGCAGATTGCTCATTTAATCCAGATAAATAAATTTGAATACAATTTTTGAAGCTTAGTAGATTGCTCTCTTTTTGGCGCTCTTGTTTAAATGATAATTTTTGGAACATTTTTTTTAAACTACACTTTTTTAAATTCAATTTCTTTCATGATGCATTTCTATCATAGGAATCCATTGATATAATTCCCAACTCCGAGAAACCAATACTTGCGGAGATTATTTGTGTGTTTGAACAAGAGCGCCAAAAAGCTCCTGTCCACAGGGCTTGAACCAATTTTTTTCATTATTATGTCATTCTCCATCAAACTTTTCTCTATGCAACACGGTTAAACGCCCCAAACATCAGATAACGATATTACGTATAATGGCCAAATAGAAAAGAATAACATGGGGAATCCAGGGTATATCTTTGCAGAGGGGACATCCTCAGGTTATTTAGCCAACTATATCGCCCAGTAACAGTTGCGCTACCCTCTCGGGGCTCTCTGCTCCGAGTCTGTCGGAAGATAAAGCGACAAAGATAATTTGTCTAGTTTTTTCTTCCAATGTGTGGCTCTAGGATCCTCCCGACGTGGCTTCTCCTTTTTCCTGAATAAACGACCCGGGGTATGGGGATAGTGGTACAGGAGCGTATTCGTTGACAAATTGATTCGATGATATATTATCCAACATGAAGGAATACAATTTGACATTTACTGTAATTGGCAATAAGAGTATGACAGCTGATGAAAAATGTTTTGTAGTAATTCAGGTTTATAGTTGTCACGGACAAACTAAATGAACGAGGAAGAAAATGACAACAACCTGGATCTGAATAGAGCGGTATCATTCACTTACAAAACACCCCGGTTACAAAAAATAAATAGAAATAGAAAATATCAATATCATTGTTAATATCACATCACAAAACATGAGCAGAAGGCTGATAGGAACTCATGAATAGGGCAAAGACTACATACTGTGTAAACACATCAGGACAGTGTAAATTGTGTATCTGAAAAGAAACTCCACCTGAACATTGGTATCGGTACTAAATTTGAGTATCTCCTTTTAGACGGAGATTTCACGATCAATCTGTTATCAATCTGACCAATCATGTATTGATGTCAGATTGACGGGACACTGATTGTATACGCCTAGACTGATGGTCCGGAATGATGGCCAGGTTTATATCAGATTCATGCCAGATTGATACCAGATTGACCGTGTAACCTCCGTCTATACGATTTAAATGAAATATCGATTAAGTCATCAAAACAAAAATTCCTAAAACTTCAATTCGAAAAACAGTTTAATTTTGCGTTCGATATACTCTTCGCTTAACGAAACTTCATTTAACTACAAATTAAAAGTAGTAATTTCATACAATCAACAATAAACAATATCTGCACAACAAGATCAATCAAATAGTTCTTGTACATGAAAAAAAAAAATAGAAAAATAATACAAAACTATGAACAATACATTCTGAAACAGCCATCTGGACTTGCATTGTAGGTTAGTTTTCTTTTGGGAAATATATGAATTGGCTTACTATGATCTGTATTAATCTATGAATTTATCTCCGATGCTGGATAAGGATTTCTCTCATAAATGGAACATAATTTAATCTTGTAATACACCTTCAATTAATGATTTTCTACGGATATAACTCACGATACTTCTTATTAATTTATTTCAACTAGTTGAATCATATCTTTGAGTATGTTTTATCCGCAATCAAAATTCAGTATTTCCATCAAAACAATAAATAATAACATTTCACAGTGCAATATCAATTACAAGTATCATTCCACCTGTTCAACCCAATTATTATTTGCGAAAAATTTGTAGTAACTACGGCACTATGTAAACATAAACAAACGGATGCTTCCAGATTGAAATACATAATTTAGTTAAATAGTATATAACCGAATATCCTAATAATTATCACTAGTGTCTGCCTCTGTCATAATATAAGAATGGAAAAGTATAACGGGCAATTCCTTTTGCGGAATTGCCCGTTATACTTTTCCATTTTAATATAATTATCCGCGTTATCCTATTTTCTTATAATATAAGAATATTATTAAACTTTGCCTCAGTTCAATCAGAGTAAATGCGAGGTTGTATGATTATTTTTCTCGAGTGAGTATTCGACGTTTTTGATTTTCCCAATAACTCCAAAAATACTGATCTGATCGAATTGAATCCTGCTACATAGTTAGAACATCAACAACATCAACGATATAGTTTTTTCTTCGTTGGTGCTGTTTCGTTGTTGTTTGTTAGGCAACATTGTTCAATTGATTGCTTCTGACAAATATCTTGTGTTTCTTACGCAGAAGCAAATCACAAAATAATTAATTTTTATTTTATAGATATTTTTCAGAGTTTGGGAGAGAATACCCAAAAAAAACCTTTTAATAGTGTTACTAAGGAATAACTACCTGTACATTAGTTGGATATCCCGTTTTAAATCTTCAATAATTAGAGAACTACTCGTAAATTATGCTCGACTTCCTTGCAACATTCATTTTCGACTCACTAACCATAATACTCTGCCTATGAACGAATCCAAATTTCAAAATGCTTACATGCTTACATCAACCAAACTCTCCAGAAATACACTTTCAGTTTCGTTTGACATTAATGACGTTTAACTTCCAATCTGGACCTACCACAAACAGATAGAACACAGAAAGATAGAATTCGCATTCTGTAAAAACGTAAAAGTACGATGTATTATTAAAATTTTGAAAAATCGTATCCCCGAAAGTATTAGCTTGTTAAAGTTGAGAATAATATCAATGGATTCTTATGATAAAACTGCATCTTAAAAAAAAATTTATTAAAAATTTGATATGTAAAATTTTTTTTTTTTATTACTCCGAAGCCATCCCGCCGATTTTGCCCAATAACGAACTTAATCGAGATATTGATGTTCCAAATCTGTGTCTTATCGTGTGTCGAGTCAAACCAAATCGTTTGAGACCATTTTCATCCAAAAATTCGATATTTACAAACATTTGGGCAAATTGATGAGCACTCTGTTTCAAGGAACAAGAGCGCCAAAAATCGATATCTCAGAAACTATAAGTGAGATATCGCTGACATTTTGCAAGAGACTTTAAATACTCATATTCTATTTTGAGTTCACTGTGGACTGAACACTATAAAAATAACTAGGTACACTCTTGTCCACTACAGTTTTTTGTCGTCTGACATATGTTTCGGAAACAATGTTTCCATCTTCAAAGACGAAGCGTCTTCAGAGACGAAGCATCGTCTTTGAAGATGGAAACTTTGTTTCTCTATTTCAGTATCGAAATGAGTCCATTCCAGCACTGAAAACAGTGCTGGAATGAACTAATTCCCGCATTGTTTCTAGTTATATTTTTCGTTTTGTGGTAGTCAGCACTGACATTCGATCCTATCAAATTTCAACACACGTCAATTGTCAATACAATATAATCTGGATATAGTGAAATAATTGTTGAGGAAAAGCTTTATTTTCATTAAAAAATATGGTAATAGAGATTTCCTT
Organism: Halyzia sedecimguttata; assembly: GCA_937662695.2. Lineage (NCBI taxonomy): Eukaryota > Metazoa > Arthropoda > Insecta > Coleoptera > Coccinellidae > Halyzia > Halyzia sedecimguttata. Next base: position 95,989,278 of record OW569413.2, on the reverse strand, counting down.
CTTGCTTATTTTGAATCATTCGTGCTATTAGGAAACTGTTTTAAATCTGATCTCCATGCCCTACGTACGTTTCAAATTCAAATTCCATAATCTGTCAACTTTCGTAAAACAGTCACACCAACTACCAAGATACAATACAAAAGTTACTAGGATGTATTATTTTTCATTAAATTTCAACAGTATATTATAAAACTTGCCTGAAATAGAGAAAATATCGTCTAATACTCGTTGCAGAAGGCAATTCCAACACTCATGCGTTCGAAAATTTCGCATTCGTGTTTTAATTGGAGCCCATTCTGCAACTTGTTTTAGAATATACTATTCCGTAGCGGACAAGAGTGTAGTTACTTTTATAGTGTTAAATACTCATATTACAGCCAAGTTCTAGATTTAATCTCCACCGGATCTATTTTATCGGAGATTTCGGTTTTTTTCCTGAAAGCCAAGTAGCCTTCGGTGAGTTCAGTACCTGGATGGGTGACCACTCTGGCTATGAATTTGAAGAAACCCCTCATAACGCTCTGAATTCACGGCAGTGTTTTTCTAATGTTTCATGCGCCTGTGTCCATATTCGGAGTAACTAACATTTATGATAATCTCCTGGCTTTCAAAACAACAGTAACTCATCTTCATATTCACCGAATCCCGCTCTGACCTATTTCACGTTTGTACTATTCCCACAACGGACAGAAGTGGCCATCCCGCTCAAAAAACGACGTCGACCAAAACTTGAGAATGTTCTCACGTAATATCTTTAAGCTGTTGCGAAGCACTCGGAGATAAAAAATATAATTAGGTATTGAAGCTGCGACATGTTTGCAATCTCTCTTCAAGCACGGCAGTTCCGATGGAACAATGGCATCCCAAACAATGTGTCGTGTGTGTTAGAGCGTTCGTTGATTGCTAAACCAGGAATACTGTTTGGTGTTGGAAATTCGATAATGCTCTACCGTAATGCGAGTGGGTTTGTTGCGAGTGAAGTTTCATATGATGTGGTTAAGAAATATTTCCTTCATAGTATTTCTGGTGTCGGTATTATGGGGTCGGAAATTTGGAGGTTCTACAGAGTAAAGACTTGTTCGCTTGTTACTCGATATAGGCTTGTTTCACATGCATACGGTTCCGTTCGGTTCGGTTCGGTTCGTTTTCGGTTTCAACCGAAAACGAATGAAGCCCTTTAACACACATACGGTTCATATTAGGTTTTATGTTATGTCTTCCGAAGCACAGGCTCAATCACAATTCCATTTTTTTGCGTCGTTAGATTCATCAAAGCGAATACAAAAAGGTAAAAAACCCAAAAATAGTATTCACTGATAAGGAAATGATAACAAAAGTTTTAAAATACCCAACTTAAAATTAAAATAAAAGGGACAAAAATGAGATATGCATTTATAAGAAAAAAATATATAAGAACTAAACAATATGAGAAAAATGTGAAAGTTAATAATAGTCATATGTTAGATATCTTGAGTAGGTGTGCATTAGAGTTCATTATTTAATTTATTCCTTGTTTGGTAGAAAATGTCAACGTCTCTGAAATCATCGCAGAGTCGAAGCGGTGAATTATAGTTCAATAGTTTCCTTCTCCCGCTTGGAACATGAAGAAACATGAAACACTTTACAATTGAGTACATAATTTCATCTCATCTAATTTTCACTTCGTATGAGGCTTAATAGGCAATGGAAGTTGCGCGCAACAGCTACTGACTTCGCGCCAGTGCGTTTTAAAAGGTTTTTTGACAGTAGGAGTATCGAATGAAGAATCTTTAATTGTTTTTGGCGCTCCTGTTCCTCAGAACAAAGTGCTTATCAATTTGCCAAATGTCTGTAATTTTCGAATTTTTGGCAGAAAATGGTCTCAAACGTTCTGGTTCGACTTAAGAATCCGTGGTCAAAATCGATTCTATCCGGCTGACCGTAACCATGATTACTCTTGAACGGAATAAGCTAGACAGTTGAAATTTTCAGAATAGGTTTGGGAGATAAATTTATCGGCTAAGTTCGTTATTGGGCAAACTCAGCCAGAAGGTTTCGGAGTAACGAAAAAATATATTTTTTTTTCATATTACACATTCGGAATTGAATTTTTTTAAGATGCAGTTTCATTATAATAATCCATTGATATCATTTTCAACTCTAAGAAATTAATACTTTCGGAGATATGATTCTTCAAAATTTCAATATTTATCGTAACTCTATGATTTCACAGAATGCTCTATCGAAAATTAACGTCCGTATCTATGAATTTCATATGTTTTCATACATTTCATCATTGTCATCTCATCTACAGATAACAGCCATGGCAAACAAAGTATGATTGAATGCGAAATGACCAATGTAATAACCTCATCTATCCATTATGATAATCCATTATGGATAATCCATTATGATGATGATGATGGAATTATACAGGGTGTCCCAAGTTCGAGTGCCTATTAGACCGTTCTGGAGAACTCTACATATTTGAAATCTGAAAATTGAGATTATGATATTGCTTGAAATTCTCTACAGAGCTAAAATATTTTCGAAGCCAAGCACTTCCGGTTATACAGGGAGTGAAAATAAATTTGATGAAAAAATTTTTTTTTCAAGTTTTGCATTCCTGGTATGATCAAGTATTCAATGCTGAATACATTTCTGTCGAAAACATTGTATTCATTCGAATAGCTTTCAAAATATCGAAAAAAAACCGGAAAAAAAGTCAAATATGTTTAGTCAGTATTATGTTCATTTTTCTTGTTTTAAACCTCCTGAACGTAAACCGTTTTTAGAACATCGAAGAGGAAGAATGTGAAAAAGTCATGCATCTTTTGAATTTCAGAAATATCATCACAGGGTGTTTCAAATGTTGTGTCGAAAATTGTGATCAACGAATTCGACATAACTTCTATTTTTCAAATTAGAACCCTATTTTTTTATGATTGCGTTGGATTCTGCGGTGAGAAATAAGGATGGTTTTCTAATATGATTATGCCCCGAATTAAAAAAAAAATCTCAAAATTTGTTGAATTTTAGAGCATAATCATGTTAGAAAAATATCATTATTTTTCACCGCAGAATCCCACGAGATCATAAAAAAATATGATTCTAATTTGAAAAAACAGAAGTTATGGCGAATTTTTTATCACAATTTTCACAAAATTTTAAACACCCTGTGATGATACATATTTCTGAAATTCTAAAGTTGCATGACCTTTCCACATTCTTCCTCTTCGATGTTCCAAAAACGGTTTGCGTTCATGATGTTTAAAATAAGAATAATGAACATAATACTGACTAAACATATTTGACTTTTTTTTCTGTTTTTTTTTGGTATTTTGAAAACTATTCGAATGAATACAATGTCCATAACAGAAATGTTTCCAGCATTGAATAATTGATCATACCAGTTATGCAAAACTTGAAAAAAAAATTTTTCATCAAATTTATTCTCACTGCCTGTATAACCGGAAATGCTTGGGCTTCAAAAATATTTTAGCTCTGTAGAGAATTTCAAGTAATATCATAATCCCAATTTTCAGATTTCAAATATGTCCAGTTCTCCAGAAACGTCTAATAGGCACTCGAACTTGGGACACCCTGTATACTTTGGTAAGTTAATCAAATTAGGTACATAATGGTCGCGTTCAGCAGAAAGATCGGTAGCATATTTTGTTAACAAAATCAATTTTCATAAATCACAACACTAACGGGGAGATAGGGTTTTTTTGCTGAGGTTTTTTCCCTAAGCTCTAGTATCATATTATATCAAATAATATGGTACCCCGTTACACTAACCTCTGCTAACACTTCTTTCATACACATGCTTTATTGTTAGATACAAAACAAATTGTAATGCTCAAGTTCAAAAGAATATATATATCGGTAGCATGAACCGCTACGCTACCGATAGGTAGCGGTATCGTGTTCTGCCGAACGGACAGCAGTTCAGGTTAGGTGATTCGAATTTTCTTTGATTGCCTGTCACAAAAATAAATATTCAATCATGAATCCAAATATCATTACATTACTCTTCGAAGATGATAATATTACGGCCAACATAAGAAGTGAACTTGTGGAATTATTGGCTAAACCTCTGCCTTCATTGGAAGATGAAAACAGAGAAATTGTTCCCAGGAATCAGAATTTTTATGAAGAGACAATTCCTCAATATATGGGTGATTTATTCAAAGACCCTTTTAGAATGTCCCGAAATGCAGGTAATTCTTTCCGTAGTAAATATATGTCCAGTATCCAGTTTTTCGCTCCTTATTTTTAAAATAAATGTCACAACTGTCAAACTTACAACATGTTACCAATTGAGCGGAAAAAATCTACGCTCCTTGAAATGACAACCGCTACTCAACATGTTCCAAAGTGAGCGTACTGTTCGGCAGAAAACACATCGAAATGTGACAACTGTTCCGCAACTGATGGTTCTGATGAACGCGACCAATATCTCCAGTAAAAACAAAACAGGAAAATTGGCTAAGTTTCAATTGATATAATATAATTTTCATAGTAGATTTGAGGAATAAATATTTCGGATTTCGTTATTGGGTAGAATCAGTCTGTGAATGAATTTAAATTCATTTATGATGTTTGAATTTAATTTATTTCAAGATGAAGTTCTATCATATTATTATTATTATTATTATTATTATTATACTGATCCTCCTGGGTCTTCCACAAGGAGACCCCTCATAAGCTCTAAGAGCTTGCCCTGAGTTAGGAGAACCAGTTGTGTTCTGTGTAGGCTTTGTTACTGTGTCCTTACGCCACCTTAGGCACAGCACTGTTAATTTTTGACCCAACAGCGAATGGTGGCGATTACCGTGACTAGAAAATTTCTTTCCTAGCCTCGGAATTGAACTTGGGGCTTCCACTCCCAAGTCAATTACTCTACCACTGAGCCAATCCATTGATATCATTCCTAACTCTCAGGAAGCGATACTTTCGGAGATATGATTTGTCAAAGTTTGAACAAGAGCGACGAAGCTCCTGTCCACGGGGCTTCCCCACATTTTTGATGAATCCATTGTTTCAAATCTTTCCCACCTTTCATACAAAAATGAATGGAACAACTCTGAATGGGTCCACAGCAAGTGACAAAAACCCCTCGAAAGTAACGAATTCAATGCCCATCCCATCATCTTTCAGTACGGCTTATGAAAGCAAGAATAACGATTATTTTCAAGCCCATAATCCAACAAGAACTTCGTTAGGTTAAACATACAACAACTTCCTCGTTCCCTCAAATATTCCTAAATCCAAAACAAAATCATTTCCAGGCCTTTGTTATTCATAAGGAGTTCCCCCTTTGCTCGCCATCCTCTTTCGGAGGTAGGCACGCCATCTCCTTCTGCCTCCTCAGCATCGCAGCTCTTACTATTTTACTAATGAACAATAAAACACTTGATGTATTTCGCTGAGTCGCAACTTGAAGTTCATTTGCTTGGGAGGAAACGTTCCTAATTTCTTCCCATTGTAGAGGTTGTTTATGGTGGGGCGTAAATTTGAGGTTGCATTGGCTTTGTTCAGTTCAAAATCTAACACATGAAAGACGGAGCCATCCGTCTGAATAGAAACAGTCATTATTTCTCAATCTTCGTAGACTACTTAAGAAAATGGATTACTTCACTCGTTTCCGAGGATGAAACTAGCTCGTTTCGAATCGAAGTAGCGGATTTCGCGGACGGCTCCTTGAGGAAGTTTCGAGATTGCTCTTGACACAGCCCGTTTTAATTCCTGACTTTGCCGAGCTAATAATTTAATTTCGTTTCGCTGAATAAGACGGTTAGATGTACTGTGGTCAATTAGTTGATGCTAATTTACGAGTCCTATAATTGGAAAACCATTAGCTAAAGGGTTTTCCAATAAGAGGTGTCATTTTGATATTCAAAGGAAAATGCCATTTGTCAATATAAATGATCGGATGTTTATTTCATTATAAAGAAGAAGCTATGACGTTAATAGTGGAAAATAACATCAGGCAAATGACCACCACGACCACGCTTACAGGACCATATCCTTTTAATGAAATTTTCCATAACCAAATAGCAAAGTGGCTGACCTATGTCCTCGAAAGCCTCACGAATTCCATATTTGAGGTCTTGAATCGACGCTGGGCTATTGGCGTAGACCTTCTCTTTCAAGTGACCCCAAAGGAAGAAGTCGCAAGGTGTTAAATCACAAGATCTCGGTGGCCAATTGTGATCACCTCTTCGAGAGATAACACGGTCCGGAATCTCTTCCCGCAAAAGATCAATGGTTTCGTTGCTTGTGTGGCACGTACGTAGTGCCAATTTGTTGAAAGTAAACGTTGTCCAGTTCAAAACCATCCAATTCCGGCCATAAAAAATCATTAATCATCTCTCGATAGCGCAATCCATTCACCGTAACTGTTGCTCCAGCCTCATTCTCGTAAAAGTAAGGTCCAATGACTCCGCCGGACCATAAACTGCACCAAACAGTCACACGTTGAGGATAGAGAGGCTTTTTAACAATAACTCTTGGGTTTTCCGAGCCCCAGATGCGACAATTTTGCTTGTTGACGAAGCCACCGAGGTGGAAATGGGCCTCATCACTCAAGATGATTTTTCGATGGAATTCCAGATAATGTCCATGCATTTCAACGACCCAATCAGCAAAGACACGACGTTGTTGATGATCGGCCGGCTTGAGTTCTTGTTTTAACTGAACTTTATAAGCCTTAAGACCCAAATCTTTATGCAAAATACGGTGTAATGACGTTTGTGGAATGCCTAATTCCAACGAACGACGAGGAATGGAAAAACCTTGGTTTTCTTCAACACTTTCGGCTACAGCAGCAATATTCTCGGCTGTTCTTGAGCGACGTGCACGGGTTTTATTCTTCACATAACTAACAGCTCGAATTTTTCCACCAATTTCTTTATTGTGGTCCGACAAGATGTTTCACGATCCAAAAATGTTCGAGTCTTACGAACCGTCTCTGCCAAATTTTCTCCATTTTTATAGTGAATTTTGATAATTTCAATGCGTTCTTGAAGCGTGTATCGTTCCATTTTTATTAATGGCGTAGTTTCTACTTGTCTAATGTCAAAAAATGACAGCTTCAAAAGTGACATCTACCGAAATAGCGGGCTATTCAAAATAACACCTCTTATTGGAAAACCCTTTATTTGACAATATGGAAAATAATGTCGTAAAAGTGAAAAAACAAATAATAGTGGAATGAATCCCATTGGAAAAGGAAGGGAATATAACACAAATTAAAGGAAATAGTATATTATTTCATAAGGAAGAGATGTGCCATGAAACGTCACTTCTACTCCGAATTAAATATGTGTGAAATTAATGAAAAACTGATTGTCCACGTTTGGATTGATTTACATTTACGCACATAATTCTATCCATTTACGATCGTTATAATTGAGTGAATTATGGAACATTTGCCTAGTTACGGTTGCCACGCAAAATTCAGACAGAAATAAAGTAAAATAATTGATAGTTATCATTTGTAAGCTGGTGAGAAGTGGTTGAAAGTGAAAATGTCTTCAGAAATTGAGGTTTTGGTGAATGAAGCAGTCTCTTCCTTTTGACCATCGAAGTCTATTATATATCTAGCATATTTCAACTTGGCTAGAGACAAAAAATAGAAATCCTCTACTTTGTGGATCCGACATTCAATGATAAAGTCGCAACAAGTGATCAAACATAAAATAGATATTGATATTGGTAAATATCTGAAGTTGGAAAAAAATCCAATGAACTGTAACATGCAAAAAAATTATTAGTTTGGTTTTTATCAAGAAAGTAAAGCCCTATTAAATGCCGTCCGATTATTACAATCGCGGCATTGACTGTGACAGTCTTTAGTCCAGTAAGGATTTACTCTTGACCGATAACCGCAATTGTGGCGATGTTATGTCCTATTCATGCAAAAAGTGGTGCCGTCAGAAATTACGATATTATTTAAAAAGATCTTCATTACAGTTCTTCACAAAACTGCAAACGGCAGTCGGATCATCCTTGTTTAATTCTTGAATCAGCTGTAGGATGAAAGTTCTCTTTTTGCCTCTTTTTCTCTTCGCGAAAAAAGAATGGTCCATGTTATGATTTAGTGCTAGCTGTCTTGTAGAAAGTTGAGGTTTTTCTTCAGCTTCAACTAATACCTTTTAAGGTGATGCCATAGTAGTCGGAGTATTACTTTTGAATATTCAATGGTGTTGAACTCTGAAATATAAAAAAAAAATTTAAGAACCCCGCCTCCAGAAAATTAAAAAAAAATCACGAAAAAAAAATTGGTTCAAGCACTGACGTGAAGTCAGAAGCTTTTGCGCGTATGTTCTATTGTCCATTCTTCTGTATTGGACACCCTTAATCGAATTTACCATGGTAAATTATGTTGTCCATTCTCCTGTATTGGACACTCTTAATTCAAATTTACCATGGTAAATTCGAATTAAGTGTCCAATACAGGAGAATGGACGACATAATTAACCATGGTAAATTCGATTAAGGGTGTCCAATACAGAAGAATGGACAATAGAACATACGCGCAAAAGCTTCTGACTTCACGTCAGTGCTTGAACCAATTTTTTTTTCGTGATTTTTTTTTAATTTTCTGGAGGCGCGGTTCTTAAAATTTTTTTTTTTCGTCATCTTTTTCAAATTTTCTAGGAGTACGGTTCTTACAGAATTTTAAACACGTCTTTGTGTTGATTTTCTACCACTAGTTCCCAAGCTTCAATTCAATCGAATATTTATTTTTTGAGTTATCAAGGAAACAATATTCCAGGTGGATATAACTCGGAAACCGTTAGACCGATTATGCCCAAAAATGAACTCAACTTTCCCTTTCGGATACGCAACCTACCCTGAAAATAGCAAGGCCCTATCTCCTTTGGTTCGAAAGTTATCGAGGCAACGGTCACCCATCTACTGAACTCACACAAGAATGCTCGAATCTCCAACAATATTCAACCGATCGTGTTAAAACTTGAAACTTGGCAGTAGAGTTAGGTAATGAACGCTCTTGCAAAATTTCAGCAATTTCAAACGTATAGTTACTGATATATGGATTTTTTTTTTTATTTTCAATGATTTATTAAAAATTTTCTACAAATGCTATCCTCACCAAATTTCGCGAACGTTTTCGCGTTGGCATTCTACAACTAATAACCATGTTTGAATTCAATCGGTTCAGTATTTTTCGAGTTAATGAGGAACAAAAAACCACAAAATTTCAGATGGCTATAACTCTGAAACCGTTTGGTCGATTATGCTCATAAACAAACTCAAATGTGGCATTCATATGCACAACATAACCTGAAATTTTCAAGCCGCTATCTCTTTCCGTTCTCAGGTTATCGTGACAAAAAAAATATTTTTTAATAATTTTTTTAAAATTTTCTAGATACACGATTCGCACAAAATTTCACAAACGTGCTTAGGTTCATATTCTACAACTACTCACCAAGTTTCAATTCGATCGGATTTATATTGGTTGAAAACAAAATTATTACTCGGAAACCACTGGGCCGATTATGCCCATTAACGAACTTGTTCGTCGTATTGCGATGCGCCACCCACCCTGAAAATTTCAAGTCGCTAGCTCTTTTCGTTCTCAAATTATCGTGGCAACGGACGGCCGGACGGCCGGACCGACAGAATCAAATTTGACCTCGGATTCTTCATCGGGGAGTCGAACTTAATCGTTTGAGACCAATTTCGTCAAAAAATTCGAAAGTTACAGACATTTGGGCAAAACTATAACGCGATGTTCCCCAGAACATACGCGCAAAAACAATATATCCACCTCACTAAAAATACTGACTGATCTACCATAAACCTATTAATGTAATTATCAAATGGTTTCTTTCTGGGTTTTCTCTCCGAAATATCTAAAAAATAAATAATTTATTATTTTGTTAATTGCTTCTGCGTAAGAAACACAAGATATTTGTCAGACGCAATCAATCGAACAATGTTGCCTAACAAAACAACATCAACGATGAAACAACTACTTCGTAACCTTTCGGAGTCTGTATCAGACTCGTCAGACACGTAAGGAAAATCTTCAGAATTATTTTTTGTTGATAGCTATTCGAGTTTGGGAGAGAAAACACTGAAAGGAACCTTTTAATATTGCCAGTTAGTTAATGGACAATATTTTGAGCATTTATTGAAGAAACATATTTTAGTTGATATCAGATAGATCAGTTAATGTCTTCATCTTCAAATTAAATGAAAGTTTGTTATTTGGTACGCATGTGTAACTTTGACAAATCATATCTTCGAAAATATTTGTTTCTCAGAATTGGGAATGATATCAATGGATTATTATGATACAACTGCATCATGAAATAAATTGAATTCAAACAAGAGTGCCAAAACAAAGAACTTACCCGAGATATTCATTTGTCAAATCCACTCTGAAATTATATTATATCAATTGAAACTTAGTCAATATTTGAGTTCTAGTTTTTACTGAAGATATTCTGAACCCATTCTGATTTACTCAACGAATTATATATTTCCATCATCATATGGATCATCCACGGGTATTAAAACATCACCAGAAAGTATAATAGATATCATATTAGAATCCTCATAATTCTACGATAGCTGAAATTAATTCGACTCTCTCTCTTATAGGAAAACAAGATGACATGTACGAGTATGCACACAGATCGTATAATAATAGATAGATAGGATAATTAAAGCATTCTGTGAAAACATAGAAGTACGATTTATTATTGAAATTTTGAAAAATCATATCTCCGAAAGTATTAGCTTGTTAGTATTGAAAATGATATCAATGGATTCCTATGATTAACCTGCATCTCAAAAAAATTGAATTTGAAATTTGTATTAGAAAAAACATTTTTTTTCGTTACTCCCAAACCATCTAGCCGATTTTGCCAATAACGAACTTAGCCGAGATATTTATCCCCCAAACCTACTCAAGTGGTACGGTGGTCACAAAATTTCACACACGCATTTATGTCGATAATAAACAACTTGTTACCAAGTCTCAATTCGATCGGGTCTGTATTTTTTAAGTTATCGATAAAATAATATTCCAGATGGGTATATAATTCCGAAACCGCTGGGCCGATTATGCCCAACAACGAACTTAACTCTCCCATTCGCATGCGCAACCTTCTGTGAAAAGTCCTACTCTGAAAAGTGCCTATATCTTTTCGTTCGAAAGTTATGGAGACAACGGTCACCCATCCAGCTAATGAACTCACTCAAGGTTGCTCGGATCTCAAACAATATCGATCCAGATCGTTTTAAAACTTGGAACTTGGCTTTAGAGTTAGGTTTTGAAGGATCTCACAAATTTTCAGCGATATCGGACGAAATTTTCTGATATATTAAATTTCTTTCAATGATTTTTGGCGCTCTTGTTCCTCGGGTGCTTATCAATTTGCCCAAATGTCTGTAATTTTCGAATTTTTGGCTGAAAATGGTCTTAATCGATTTGGTTCGACTCACTGATCAAGAATCCGTGGTTGAAATCGATTCTGTCCGGCCGGCCGGCCGTCCGTCCGGCCGCCAACACGATAACTCTCGAACGGGATGAGCTAGACAGTTCAAATATGATGTTTCAAAGTTTCAATATTACATCGTATAAGTTCTATGTAGTCACAGAATGTGAACACAGAATCTGTCTGTGTGGCTATTCATAAATGTCATCTTTTCTAGCTATTAGAGATTGTCAATTCGTATATTTTCTATTGGAAAGCAAGTATTCGATTCTTGAATTTGTGAATATATACAAGACTGTTTTGATGTAGTTTATGGAGGCAATAGGAAAGAAGAGCATAATGGAATCATCAAAAGAAATTTCTGTTCGTTGACCACTGAGGTTAATATTATCTTTTACTTCCTTAAGTAGTGGTAGTGAGACATGTTCCTATATACAGTATTTTCATAATGTTGCTTGCAAAAAATACTGGAATATGTATCTACATTTGTGTATCAATCATTTTTTCTTGAGTTAAGGTTTATAATACAGAAAAGAATATGTTAGTGGTATGAACTATTAAATTTCAAATTATGAAAAGAGGATAGTATTTTATTAATAATATTTTGAACTATTAAAATAATTTGTTCATAATCCACTACCTACTCAAATATCAGGAATAAATGGACAATCTGCTATGAATGTCTCTAGCCTTGCTCTAGACATTTCGATGATACTTTCCTTAGGTATGTCGACTTGTGAAAACTATGCACCGGGTGTGAGTTTTGCAACAACCCATTCCATGAGGTTGAATCATTGCAGATTGCTCCTTTAATCTTGATAAATAAATTTAATGACAATTTTTAAAGCATTGAAGCATTGTACATTGCTCTTTTTTTTTAAAGATAATTTTTGAAGCAGTTTTCTTAGACGACACTTTTTTTTAATTTCAATTTCTTTCATGATGCAGTTCTATCATAGGAATCCATTGATATAATTCCCAACTCTGAGAAACCAATACTTTTTTTATTTAAATTTTCTTGTGATACGATTCTCACAAAATTTCAACTGCCTAGCTCATTCCGTTCGAGAGTTATCGTGTCTAAGGACGGACGGACAAAATCGATTTCGACCACGAATTATTGACCAAATCGTTAGAGACCATTTTCATCCAAAAATTCGAAAATTAAAGACATTTTGGCAAATTGATGAGCTCACTGTTCCGAGGGACAAGATATGAATATTGCCATTTAAAAAATTATCGATGACGTCATATCTCAAATGTGGAACACGCTGTATAACATTTTCTCACATCAAAAAGAGCGCAATTTAAAATACTAATCGATCTGTCCAATCATAATTACAACCCCAAAAAACTATCTTGGATTTACTGAATTTATTCCATGTTAGAGATCCGCACTGTAAATATGTAGACTGTAGGAGTATGTAAAGTTGCCCGTGGAACACGTGACTCGAACTATTTGAATTCCAAAGTTCTTCTTCCCCTAAATGTGAGTGAAGTTCCTCTGTGGGTCAAGCGTCAATAAACGTGTATCCTACAGCAGTTGACATTTTCTGAATGCTGTCATACGGTCATAGTTCCGAGGTTGACGCTGAGTGTAATGCGCGTTTCTCTGTGCGTTTTGAACCGTATAGAATCTGGCATACCGCAATCCACAAACCGTCCCTAGGGTATTTCCCACTGGGTATTTAATTAAAATTACACGCTCCTATGATCTGTGATATTATTTTACATATTTGTGAGGGGTGTATCATCCATATTCATCGTCATTTGAGGTATGGACAATTTTCATATACCTAAACGTGTGTTGGCTTTTTCAATTAATAATTTTTAGTTAATGTGGATGCTGTACTAATCCTTAACATAATTTCTGAAACTAAACGTGAGGACAAATAAATTTCCCATTCCTTTGTGCCATTCAAAATTTAAGTTTTAAGCCCTTAAGCATGATTTATTATTATTACCAGTTATTTTTTATTGATTTGTTTAGTCTGCTTTATTTACTGAGCACCATATTGATTACTTGCAAGGACTGATTCTCATAATATTACAAAGGTATTATTCAATAGATATCACAACTATCCAGCAAAGTGTTCCGTAAAGTTCGGAACTGTTGTCCGAATCTCACTCGAGTAGTTGCATCGGAGGAATCCGAACTCACTTGAGCTATTTTGCATCCACACATGGTTGAAATTATAATTTTCGGTGCTCGTAATGTCTGCGGAAGTCCTGCTCTAACACCCTAATCCAATATTTGACTTAGGAATGATCAAATACGTAATACAATGCAGCACAGATTGTTCCTCCTAATCTTCACAATAAATTGTCATATTTAATCCTTGTGTATTCGCTAAGTTTCCTATGTAATCTCTTCACCCCTTTGCTATTCGGAACTGGAAAATAAACAAGCAAACATTAAAATCCTCTGTTTCGTTTCGTACAGTGCCGGTGTGGCGCTAGTCATTTCGTTTAATTCTCTCAGTTTCTACTAGTGGAACTTCTTAGGTAGGCTATAAAAATAATCTTTTCTACAACCGTGCCTAAATAACTACTTTCCCGCAATGTTTCTCAGAGTTGGGAATGATATCATTGGATTATTATGATAGAACAACATCATGAAAGAAATTAAAATTCCTTTGCATCTTATCTCTATATGACGTACCAATTTCTGGCAACAAGTGTTTCAAAACTATCATTAGTCATTCTGAAAAATTGAGTAAATGAAATAGCCAGTTTTATTTATGAAACAAATCTAATGTAATCAGTCCAGAGAGAACTCAAACCATAGAATACTTATGTAGGAAATCTTAAATAGTGTTAATAAGGAATAACTACCTTCACATTAGTTGGAAACCCCGCTCGAAATCTTCCATAATTAGAGAATAACTCGTAAATTATGCTCGACTTCCTTGCCTCATTAATTTTCTACTCACTAACCAAAAAACACTGCCTATGAACTGGTTTTTGGGCGCATGTTCTAGGGGAACATCGTCCTATCATTTCGTCCAAATGTCTGTAATTTTCGAATTTCGAGCTGAAAATTGGCTAATAGACTAATTCGGACTCCCTGATCACGAATCCGGTGTCAGATTTTTGGGTGCCGTCCGTCCGGCCGGCCGTACTTCCGGCCGTAGGCACGATAACAGGAGCACCGAAGGTCCTATCGACTTCAAACTTTCAGGGTAGGTTTCTGATGAAAATGCGACGGTTAAGTTCGTTAACGGGCAAAATCGGCCGGACGGTTTAGGAGTTATAGACATTTAAAATTTTGAGGTTATTTCCCTGATATTTCAGGAACTAAAGAAGATGTTGAATCGAAACTTGGTAGTCAGTTCGAGGATATAAACGCGCAACTTTTGGCAAAATTCTGTTATGATCGAAATGTTGGTAATTTTTAAAAAAATTATCTTTTAATTTTTTCGAAAAAAAATTTTTTTTTTTCGTGAACTATTCATCAGATTGCAACAAAAACTTGTACTAACGTCAATTGTAGTATTTTGCAACATTGTGCAAAATTTTGGCTCTATACGATTCCAATTTCTGGAGATATAAGACAAAATGTGTCAAATTTCCTGGGTCTCTCTCAGTATTTTCATCGATTATTCTATGAACTCTTTGAATTCCACCGAAAACAAATTCAAAGACATAAACATAAAGAATCAAGTCATAGTTTAGACGTCGAAAGAAGGACGATGTTGATCGACTTGAAAAGGTACCTATTTCAAGAAATGCAATAATGAAATGCTTAATTTATGGATATAATATTATCTAAGTATTGTTGGGATCGGGCAGTTGGAAAATTTTTTAATAAAAAAATTTGTACCGACGTCAAATCAAGCATTCTACACGAGTGTGCAAAATTTCAGTTCGATACGATCTCAATTCCAGAAGATATTGCTTAAAATTCACATTCCAGCGTGTTTTGACGTTCTATGGTCACAGAAAATCGTCACAAAAATCTATTTACCTCATTTGACGGCTGTTTGTCAAATCAATTAATTCCAATAATTGATGTCAGATTTCCTACATACCAAGTTCAAACACATTTTATTATATGGAAAACACTTATTATGATCACGTTCTACAGGAATTGATACTAAATAGAAGCTAGATGAAGATTATTGTAATGGAAAATTTGTGTTCCAGAATTATATTAAGGTATTCAACATGATACTGCTTTTTTTCTTTACTGGTCAGTACGGGCCACAAGGAAGATGAACATGCGCCCAATAGCTCCTGTCCACAGGGCTTGAACCAATTTTTTTTTTCAGAATATCAATTTCTAGATTTTGCAAGCTTCCAGAATTCAGGTTATGAATTTAAGAATATGAATTCAGAGAAGAGAGAGGCCGGCCTTCTTCTTCAGCCCTCTTTCATTCAGTATGGGATATAGGCCTCTTCCAGTCTCTTCCATGCTTCTCTGTCTTTTGCTGTTCGCATCCATTTTTTTATCCGGTTACGGCGACTACATCGTCTACATGCTTTCATCAACCAAACTCTCCATCAGAAATACACTTTCAGTTTCGTTTGACATTAATGACATTTATCTTTCAAACTGGACCAGCTGCAAAGAGATAGAACACAGACAGATGGAATTCGCATTCTGTGAAAAACGTAGAAATACGATGTATTATTGAAATTTTGAAAAATCATATCTCCGAAAGTATCAGCTTGTTAAAATTCAGAATAATATTAATGGATTCTCATGATAAAACTGCATCTTAAAAATAATTGAATTTAAAATTTGTAATGTAAAAAAAAATCTTCCGAAACCAACCGGCCGATTTTGCTCAATAACGAGCTTAACCGAGATATTTAGGTCCCAAATCTTCTTTGACAATTTAAACTGTCTAGCTCATTCCGTTCGAGAGTTATCGTGTTAACGGTAGGCCGGCTGGCCGGCCGGCTGGACAGAATCAATATCGACCACGTATTATTGATCAGTGAGTCGAGCCACATCGTTAAAACCATTTTCAGCCAAAAGTTCGAAAATAACAGGCGTTTGGGCAAATTTATAAGCACTCATATTTAAAAAAAACAAATAAACCTCCGGGGCCTTCATCAGTACTCTGTAGCTTGCCAACAAATTCAACTAAACAGAACCGTGTTAAGCCTCCCACAGCCGGCTTGAGCGGTTGTAAATAACCGCCCACGCCACCTATGAGAAAAAACAAGGAACTCAGCCTTTCCCCACCAGTGAAAATTTGAAGCGTGAAATCATATGCCACCATTCGCTCGATTTTAATCGAGAAATGACTCACGCAGAGCTCATACAGTATGTTCCTATGTCCATCATTATTATGAAAATTTTTGAAAATTGTCGCACAGAAGCCAAATTGAAAAATTGGTTCAAGCCCTGTGGACAGGAGCTTGCTGGCGCTCTAGTTCAAACAGACAAATTGTATTTCCGAAAGTATTGGTTTCTCAGAGTTGGGAATGATATCAATGTATTCTTATGATAGAACTGCATCATAAAGGAAATTCAATTCAAATAATAGTTTATTTATCAAGATGAAATGAGCAATCTGAGAATGAGAACTGCACAATGAAGATTTCAAATTAAAATAGCTTAACTGAATTTGACTCTCTCTTATAGAACAGGATGTACGAGTATGAACACAGATCATATAATAAAGCTTAGATAGAATAATTATAGCATTCTGTGAAAACATAGAAGTACGATTCATTATTGAAATTTAGAAGAATCATATGTCCGATATATATAAGTATTAGCTTGTTGGAGTGGAAAATTATATCGATGGATTTTAATGGTGAAACTGCATCTTGAATAAAAATTGAATTTGAAATTTGTTGCTTAAAAAAAATTATATTTTTCGCTACTCCAAAACCATCTGGCCTATTATGCCCAATAACGAACTTAACCGAGATATTCATCTCCCTAACCTAGTCTGAAAATTTCAACTGCCTAGCTCATTCCGTTCGAGAGTTATTGTAGAAAATTTTTTTTTTAATTTTGAAAATTTTTTTACACTTTGCGGTAACCTAGTCAATACAAAATTCCACATGCGCATGAAGGTCATGATTCTACAATTTGATGCTAAATTTCAGATAGATCGAGTGATCGGTTTCGGAAATATTCATAAAAAATGTGTTTTACTAAAATCGGCCATAACTCCGAAACCGCTTGATGGATTTCGCCCATTAACGAACTTGTCCGAGATATTTACGCTCCAAACCCACCTTGCAAATTTCAATCCTCAACTCCTTTAGTTCGAGAGTTATCGTGCCTACGGCTGGCCGGCCGGACCGGCCGAACAGAATCGATTTCGACTTCGGGTTCTTGATCAGTGAGTCGAACCAAATCGTTTGAGGCCATTGTCAGCCAAAAATTCGAAAATTACAGACATTTGGGCAAATTGATAAGCACTCAGTTCTGAGGAACTAGAGCGCCAAAAAGTGGGAAAGCCCTGTATACAGGAGCTTTGGCGCTCTTGTTCAAACTTTGACAAATCATATCTCCGAAAGTATTGATTTCTCAGGGTTGGGAATGATATCAATGATTCTTCTTTAATTTAGTTTATTTCATGCTATTCCATCATAAGAATGCATGCACCAATACTTTCGGTGTAATGATTTGTCAAAGTTTGAAGCAAGAGCGCCAAAGCTCCTGCTCACAGGCATTCCCAATTTTTCAGAATTGTGTTGGCATTATTTGGCGATACCTAATTTTTGTATAACAGTTTTCATGAATGCATCTTCAACACTTCAGGAGACAAGCGCTGAGTATACTGGAAGTTCAAAAGTGACCTTCTAGCCCAAACAATCTCCAATAACAACATTTGTAATAAAATATGGGGCGAAAGTGATAAGTATACTGAAATTAAAGCACTTTCAAATGCATACTGATGGGTCTACTATTCAATATTTATATATCTTGAAACACATTCGTTATAGACTCCTTATTACTAGTGTGATTTGGGAGACACAAGTGGATTTTGCAATGCGGAGGAAGCTCTTGATGATGTAATCCTAATGAAGATAGTTGTGAAACTTTGAATCTACCACGGTATGCTGAATTAATTGCTTGACAAAATATCCAATGAGAAAATTTATGAATGTCTTGTTCCGAAAGCAACTGATACAGATTAGAAGCTTACTAGGAATGGAGTCAGTTCCATCATTTTATATCATTAAGTATGTTGGACATTATTTCGAACAAAACCTAACGGTTCATTCAAAACTTATAAAGTTTGAACAAACACAGCTTCTGAACTTTGAACATCAGCAGAATGGAATTAAGTGAAACGAGTCAGATGTGTCTGAACAAATGTTTGGATTTTGAAGAGTTATAACCTGTATAATGCACATAGTAAGTTAGAGGTAATAGTTATACAGTGAGCATCGAATGTATGGAATACTGGTTTTATTTTCTCTCCTTTCAGGAGCATCGAAAAATGGTTTGACAGTTTAAAATAATTTATTTTTTAACGAGCCCCGTAATACTTATTTTTCTACCATTTCACGTTACCGAGTAGTGAAGTAATCGATATTTTTAAATTGTAAGTCCCTTTTTTTTGACATGGATATATATCATAGAATTCTGAATTCAATAATGCTTATTAAGCACCATTTGGGTCAATAGTTCTCGAGATATTAAATTTTCAAATTTGATAAACGAGTGAAAGTTTCTAAATTAAGTTGTCATCCCTTTTTGGCGCTCTTGCTCCTTGGAACAGAGTGCTTATCAATTTGTCCAAATGTCTGTAATTTTTGAATTTTCGGCTGAAAATGGTCTTAAACGATTTGGTTCGACTCACTGATCAAGAATCCGTGGTCGAAATCGATTCTGTCCGGCCATCCGGCCGTTAACAAGATAACTCTCGAACGAAATGAGTTGAAGGATTGAAATTTGCAGGGTAGGTTTGGAGCGTAAATATCTCGGACAAGTTTGTTAGCGGACCAAATCCACCAAGTGTTTTCGGAATTATGGCCGTTTTTAGTAAAAATATTTTTTATGAATATCACTAGATCACTAGATCTATCTGAAATTTAGCATCAAATTGTGGATAAATGACCTTTATATACATGCGTAATTTTGTATTGATCGAGTTGCATTATTGGACAAAATCGGTGGTTACAGAGTAACGAAAAAAAAATTTTTTTTGCATTACAAATTTCGAATTCAATTTTTTTTAAGATGAAGTTTCACCATAAAAATCCATTGATATCATTTTCAACTCCAACAAGCTAATACTTTCGGAGATATGATTTTTCGAAATTAAATATTGAATCGTACTTCTATGTTTTCACAGAGTGCTGCACCTAATTCTTCTATCTATGAATTGTTATATGATCTGTATTCTTACATGTCATCTGATTTTCCTACAAGAGATGAATCTCAAAATTATTTCTGGTTTGTTATTCTTCATAAAAAATAAACCTACTGTTCTATAAAACAAAGTATGATTGAATGCAAAATGACCAATGAAATAACCTCAGCTATTGTAGAATTATGAGGATGATATGATATTATACTTTGAAGGTGATAATATAATGCCCGTGGATAATCCATATGATGATGGAAATATTTTCTTTGGTAAGATACATAATCAAATTGGGTTCAGAATATCTCCAGTAAAAACAAAACTGCAATGTTGTCTAAGTTTTAATTGATATACCTAATATAATTTTCAGAGTAGATGAGGAATGAATATCTCGGATAAATTCGGTATTGAGGAGAATCGGTCTATTTGAATTTAATTTCTCTCATGATGCAGTTCTATCGTAAGAATCCATTTATATCATTCCCAGAGTCAAAATTTGTCAAAATTTGAACAAAATTAGTTAATTTTGAGGAAAGAAAAATAGTATTTTAGATGGGTATAACTCCAAAGCCGTTTGGCTGATTAACCTATTAACGAACTAAACTGTTCCATTCGGATGCGCAACCTACCCTGAAAATTGCAAGTCGCTATTTCTCTAAATTTTAGTCGCGTAAGTGATGAAAAATTATTTTAAGTTAAAACTCTATCTGTTTTTAGATTACGTTGAAATTGTTATTTATTATTACCTATTACCTATTTTGTTAATTAAGAAAAATCTGCAAAACGTTAAACGAAATTATTGTTCTTCTTCATCAAAAGCTTTTATATCGAAAAGGTAATTTTACTGGAAAACGGGTTACTTTAGAGCGATAAACCTGAACAAAAGTTAATTACAAAAAATTAGCTATTAACCGTGGTATTCTGTGTAGAAAAGCTCAGTTCTATCGCTCAAATGGTTGCTAGGATGTTGGAAAAAAACCTAAATAAAAAATTGGTTCAAGCCCTGTGGACAGGACCTTTCTGGCGCTCTTGTTCAAACAGACAAATTATATCTGCGAAAGTATTGGTTTCTCAGAGTTGGGAATTATATCAATGGATTCTTATGATAGAACTGCATCAGGAAGGAAATTAAATTTAAAAAAAAATGTCGTTTACAAAAAAATGCTTCAAAAATTATCATTTAAGAAAAGAGCAATATGCAATGCGCCAATGCTTTAAAAATTTTCATTAAATTTATTTATCAAGATTAAATGAGCAATCTGCAATGATTCAACCTCGTGGAATGGGTTGTTGCAACTTACACTCGGTGGATGGTTTTCACAACTCGAAATATCATCGAAATGTCTAGAGCAAGGCTGGAGACAATCATAGCAGATTGTCCATTTATTCCTGATATTTGAGTAGGTAGAGGCTGATGAACAAATTATTTTAAAAATTCAAAATATATTAATAAAATACTATCCTCTTTTCATAATTTAAAATTTAGTAGTTCATACCACTTACACATTCTTTGCTGTATTATGGACCTTAACTCAAGAAAACATGTTTGATACACAAATGTCGATCCATATTTCAGCATTTTTCTTGCTAGCAACATTATGAAAATACTGTATATAGGAACATGTCTCACAACTTAAGGAAGTAAAAGGTAATATTAAGCTCAGTGGTCAACGAACAGTAATTTCTTTTCATGATATCATTATGTTCTCCTTTCCTATTGCCATCATAAACTACATCGTTAAAATGATCCTATTCTAAATCTCCTGAAACATCATCCCCAATATTTATACATAAATTATTCAATATGTAATCAGTCATAATGAATTTCGGTTTCAAAACAGTCTTGTATATATTCACAAATTCAAGAATCGTATACTTGTTTTCCAACAGACATTTATGACATTTATAAACAGTGAACACAGACAGATTCTGTGTTCACATTCTGTGAATACATAGAACTACGATGTATTACTGAAATGTTGAAATATCATATCTCCGAAAGTATTTGCTTGTTAGAGTTGAAAAAGATATCGATGTATTCTTATGATAAAACTGCACCTTAAAAAAAATGTATTTCGAAATTTGTAATGTAAAAAAAATTATTTGTTTTCGTTGCTCCGAAACCATCAGACCGATTCTGCCCAATAACGAATTTAACCGAGATATTTATCCCCTAAACCTACTCTGAAAATTTCAAATGCCTAGCTCATTTCGTTCGAGAGTTATCGTGTTAACGGAGGGCCGGCCGTCTGGATCAGCCGGACAGAATCGATTTTGACCACGGATTCTCAGCTATCAGTGAGTCGAACCAAATCGTTCAAGACTATTATCATCATAAAATTCGAAAATTACAGACATTTGGGCAAATTGATAAGCACCCTGTTCCGAGGAACAAGAGCGCCAAAAAAAATTTGACCCCCTGTATCTCAAAAACAAGCCCCCGGGAGAAAAATGGAAGACGAGAAACATGTTTCAGAATCGACAAAGACTTTGTAGCCCACCCTGTAAATATATTGTGAGAGTCTATTCATCATAGTGTGTATCTAGAGATAAATATTTGTCATTGTTCATATCGATCAAAATTTCGCAATAGACGCGTTTCCAATTATTGTCGATCGACTAGATATCTCCTCGTTTCCTGTGCGGTGCAACTGCCGGATATGAATCTATACACTCTGGTGTTATTACGAGAATACCTAAGACCCATCGACCTCAGTCGGATAACACAGTATCCGTTTGACGTGAGTAAGTCGGAATAGGGGAAAGATGGATGGTGATCTGACTGGGAGTTGTAGTGGTACACCGCAGGAAATCAATTGACATAACCTGCGTTTGTCTGACAGTTACGCGGGGGTGTAGTGTTTCGGACCAGGCAATTGTAATTTATCTGATATGTACATGGATGTTACGAGTTCATTATGCGATTTATACAAGCGCTAGAGCTTCGATTCTTCCTGCCAAGAAAGTACTTTTATTGGAGATATTGCAACTCCTATTGGATAAAGTGCCAAGTATTTAAAGAAAGCCCTATCTATCTGAAAAGCGTAGTGTTGCTGAAAATAAATCTGAATCCAAAGCTGTAATGGACCAGGTGAGGGCTGTATGTGGTGGCTCCCAACCTCAAACATCAATAGAATGCATTAAGGTCAATGGTTGGAACACTGAAAATAACGATGAAGTAACAAATGCATTCAATCAACATTATTGTACATTAGGGTAATTATACGCAAATGATATCGAAGATGTGTAGGATTTCGAAGAAATTTACCAAACTGAGGGAGACACATTTTGTTTATACCAACTAGAATTGAAGTCGAGAATATACAGGGTGTCCCAAAAATACCACGCGAAAGTGACACTGGAGATAGATTGGCATTAGGTCTATCAGATAGCATCAACATGACCTCAGTAAAAGTCCGCTGGTTTTCGAGATATCACCACTTTAGTGTATTTTTTAAAAATCACCAGTTTTTATGGTATATCGATACGGAGCTCGTGTCTAATTAAATCGAGGTCGCTGATCACGAATATGCAATTAGTTTTTCCCTAAGTGGCGTACTTTATGAAAATTTTCACTTAGAGTGAAAAAATGGACGAAAATAGGTCAATTTTGGAAGTTCACACCGCCCAAAAAAAATCGGAGTAAAGTGTTGTTGATTTTTGCCGTCATATATGGATCCTTTATCTACTGAATAATCCAAACAGAAAATGTCCAGGCCGTACTATTCAGAAATTATGATTTTTTTCCCAAGGGTCTGTTTTTCGGAAAATTCATTTCGCGGTATTTCCGCGGAAAATTCTCTAATAAAAAATCCGATCATATATTCGTAATCTACGGCCCCGAATTAGTAAATGACGTAATTTGCATCGAAATCGGAGACCGGTCGAATTTTGGCAATTTTTTAATACATTAGCCTTAAAAAAATCCCATTTTTCGAGAAAAATTTTTTGACGCAAAACTATGAAACGGGTACTTATTCTTATAGATTCAGGGCCGTAGATTCCGAATCTACCATCAGATATTTATTACAAACATTTTCCGAGGAAATATCGCGGAAAGAATTTTCCGAAAAATAGACCCTCGGGAAAAAAATCATAATTTCCGAAGCCTAGGACCTGGACATTTATTGTTCGGATGATTCGATAGATAAAGGATCCAAATATGACGTAAAAAATCAGCAACACCCTACTCCGATTTTTTTGGGCGGTGGAAAGTTCCAAAATTGACCTATTTTCGTCAATGTTTTCACTCTAAGTGAAAATTTTCCCAAAGTACGCCACTTAGGGAAAAACTAATTACATATTCGTGATCAGCGACCTCGATTTAATTATACACGAGCTCCGTATCGATATACCATGAAAAAATTTTTTTGAGTCGGCACTTAGAAATATTTTTGACCCGGAATCGGATGAAAATTCTTCTTTCCCGTCCCAAATCTATGATTTTCACATCTCAATAACCAAATTTTCCCAGATTATTGGTCGGTGGACGACGTTTATGTATCTATTTTTTCTGTATCTCTATCCATTCGGAAAATATTAGGTAATGAGCGAATCCGTCAAACGCCAAAAAGTTTTCTCTAGTATCCAACACATACAAAAATCTACAATTTTCCGATTA
The DNA here is from genome assembly GCA_937662695.2 of Halyzia sedecimguttata. Taxonomy (NCBI): domain Eukaryota; kingdom Metazoa; phylum Arthropoda; class Insecta; order Coleoptera; family Coccinellidae; genus Halyzia; species Halyzia sedecimguttata. Next base: position 95,964,910 of record OW569413.2, on the reverse strand, counting down.
TGTCGACGCAGCTTTGGTTATTCACTAAATCGGGTACGCAGATCACGAATCAGTAATTAGATTTTCCGTATCTCGATTAGTTTCGGAGCAATGACGAAAAATGTCGCAATTTCTGGCTACTTTCGACTAATCAGTCGGATTTTTCGCCATATTACCAAAATTAATCGAGATATGGAAAAACTAATTACAGATTCGGAATCTACGTCCTCGATTTAGTGAATAGCCAAAGCCGTGGCGATCTAATCGGAAAATTCTAGATTTTTGTATGGGTTAGAATCTAGACAAAGGACTCACAGCTCTGTCAATTTGTTAGTTGTTGTATGCATTTTATCAATATTTCACAGGAAATAGGTCATAAATACTTCTACAAGGGTTGAAGTATTATAAGATATTTTACTTGCAATTATCTTTTCGTGGAAAATATTAATTTCAAGGGTGAGACCACCCATGCAAAAATAAACCAGTTAACCCAAAACATTTAAGTTTTACAAGCGAGCTGCTTTGTTTAGAAATACAAATGAGCGCTTCCCAACATGCGAAGTCATGGGACGCAACAGTGGTGATATCTCGAAAACCAGCGGACTTTTACTGAGGTCATGTTGATGCTATCTGATAGACCTAATGCCAATCTATCTCCAGTGTCACTTTCGCGTGGTATTTTTGGGACACCCTGTATAAGATGGACCAAAGAAGAAAAAAGTTCCAGGACTTGACTGTATAAGAGCAGAAACTCTTATAGTCAAATCTTGAAATCAAAATTGGTTCAAGCCCTGTGGACAGGAGCTTTCTGGCGCTCATGTTCAAACAGACAAATTATATCTCCGAAAGTATTAGTTTCTCAGAGTTGGGAATTATATCAATGGATTCTTATGAAAGAACTTCATCTTAGCCAGAAATTGAATTCAAACTTCATGGAAGAATTTAAATTCAACAAGAGTGCAAAAAATTATCAATCCAAAACCAATAGACATATTCTACCCAACAACGAACTCATCCGAGATATTCATTCCTCAATTTTATGATGAACGATAATATATATTCTTTCCTCAAATCCACTCCAATACACCAATATTCCAGTTTTGTTTTTACTGGAGATATTCTGAACAGAAAATTATTAACTTACCATTATCATTCCCATCATCATATGGATTGACCATCGGCATGAACAAATCAACCAACAAAAAGTATGATATCATATTATAATTCTCATAATTCTACGATTGCTGAAATGAATAAGATAATGTCATGTCTCAGGAAAATAAGTTGACATTATGACAATTCATACATAGAATAATTATATCTGTTATCAAATATACAGGCTGTCCCGGGATGATGCGACAAACGAAAACCTTAAACTTAGCTCTGTAACGCTGAACCCCTTGAGATGTCTGCCCGACTAGCTAAGAGGTCAACGATACACATATGGTTCCTGGGATATACGGTGATAATTGATACTACTGGTTTTTAAAGGTTTAATAATGGAAAAATTTCTTTGACCACAAAGAAAACACTTTGCTTTGATTTCCCAGGAAAAATTCAAAGTATTCTTCCTGATAGATGATCAGGATCCTTTCAGGTGATGAGAATGTGTTCTTCCAACTGGTACTCACGATCACACAGTACAACATCAAAATATTCAAAGGGTTCAGTAAGGTTGATTTTCACCTCAATCCAACCATAGCTTCAACTTAACATGTGCCATGTGTGCAGTCTCACAAAAAAATACGTACACAGTGAATATTCATGTCAATTCACAGCCAAAAAATAAAAAATGTGGGAAAGCCCTGCGGACAGGAGCTTTGGCGCTCTTATTCAAACTTTGAAAAATCATCTCCGAAATTATTGGTTTCTCAGAGTTGGGAATGATATCAATGGAACTGCATCATAAACAAATATGATACAACTGCATCATGAAAGAAATAAATTCAAACAAGAGCACCAGAAACCACTTACCCGAGATATTCATTCCTCACATCCATTCTGAAAATTATATTATATCAATTGGAACTTGATGATTTTCATCATCGTATGGATTATCCACAGTCATTAAAATATCACCAAAAAGTATAATATAATATTATAATCCTCATAATTCTACGATAGCTGAAATGAATTTGACTCTCTTTTATAGGAAAACAAGATGAAATGTACGAGTATGAACACAGATCCTATAATAATTCATATATAGAATAATTATAGCATTCTGTGAAAACGTGAAGTACGATTTATTATTGAAATTTTGAAAAATCATATCTCCGGAAATGTCAGCTTATTAGAGTTGAAAATGGTATCAATGGAATCTTTATGGTGAAACTGCATCTACAAAAAATTCAGTTTGAAATTTGTAATGTCAAAAATTTTTTTTCTGTTACTCCGAAACCATCAGGCCGATTTTGCCCAATAACGAACTCAACCGAGATATTAATCTCCAAAACCTACTCCGAAAATTTCAACTGACTAGTTGATTCTGTTCGAGAGTTATTGTGAAGCAAAGTTAAAAAATTTTTGAAATATTTTTTTGCTACTTTGCGGCAATTCGATCAATACAAAACTTCGCGTACGTAGAAAGGTCATGATTCTACAATTTGATGCTAAATTTCAGATAGATCGAGTGATCGGTTCCGGAAATATTCATAAAAAATGTTTTCACTAAAAACGACCATAACTCCGAAACCGCTTGGTGGATTTAGTCCATTAACAAACTCTTCTGGGAAATTTATGCTCCAAACCTACCCTGCGAATTTCAATCCTCTAACTCCTTTCGTTCGAAAGTTATCGTGCCTACGACCGGCAGGACGGAATTTATTTCGACCACGGATTCTTGATCGGTGAGTCGAACCAAATCGTTTCAGACCATTTTCAGTCAAAAAATCTAAAATTACAGACATTTGGGCAAATTGATAAGCACTCTATTCCGAGGAGCAAAGGCGCCAAAAAACACATGCTACTTTGCAAAATACGATATTTTTCTGTACGAATATGGGGACATAAATCAGCAGTACACAATTCATCGGAATTCATTAAAGCTTAGAAAGACACGAGGCACAAAATCCCTCGAAAATTGAAGAAACTATCCTCTGATAAAATATGTCTGACATATGTTTCGGAAACAAAGTTTCCATCTTCAAAGACGAAGCTTTGCTCGAGCGCTTCGTGATTGAAGATGGAAACTTTGTTTCCGAAACATATGTCGGACGACAAAAACTGTACTGGACAAGATTTTAGTTACTTTTGTAGTGTTCATAATAAGTCTACAGTGAACTCAAACTAGAATATAGTCATTACAAATGTTTATGTTTAATGTGAAAATATGTTAGCTTAACCCGCTAATAGCAGTCAAGCCAATGTTCGAGCTGGAAAACGTCAAACGCCAATTAATAGTTATTGTATAAGAAACGACCTGTATTTGGAACCTTTAGAAGTTGATTACATCTACAACACATCCAAAGTCTTTCTTTTGAAAACGGAATTAGCTCATAAAACCAAATAAATGAGTCTAATTTCAACGAAATACGAATGTCCATAAGTTCAGAGAAAGTTATTTAAGAGCCTCTAACATTACTTGTGAGATGGCTGAGAAGGAATCAAATAATACAGAACATAATGAAACAATAAAAAGATTGTCACTGGTATTTCATAATTACATGAAGATGTTCAGCAAGTGGAATTAGATCCGTTGATATCGAGTGCTTTCAGGGACAAGTCCCAATACTTCGCAGTGTTTTATTATGTTCTGTTTGATTCTAGGCCAACTCATATTTCAGATCTTGTACTAATTACATCATTTCAAACGAAACTGAAATATTACATATTTTATTTTTCGTTATGGAGGGAATTACATTAATAATCATGAAAGGATACTATGGGAGGTATATTTATTATGAAATTGTTCTTTCTGGGTTTTATGTCTCTGAAAAATATCTATAAAAGAAAAATGGGTTCAAGCCCTGTGGACAGGAGCTTTCTGGCGCTCTAGTTCAAACAGACAAATTATATATCCGAAAGTATTGGTTTCTCAGAGTTGGGAATTATATCAATGTATTCATATGATAGAACTGCATCATAAAGGAAATTCAATTCAAATAATAGTTTATTTATCAAGATTAAATGAACAATCATGAGAATGAGAACTGCACCATGGAAGAAATCAAATTAAATCTGGCCAATTTTACCCAATGACGAACTTAACCGAGATCTTCATCTCCCTAACCTACACTGAAAATTTCAACTACCTAGCTCATACCGTTAAAGAGTTATATCTATGTCTATGGATGAAAAGCAGTCTCAATACTCTCAGATCTCTTACTTCATGTTCCGTTCCGAAATGTAAGACTTTTCTGAGAAACACTAATTTTGGAGCAAACAACTGAGATTTTTCTCACTTCGCTCACAATTCTTCGATTGATTAGATAATGTCATGTCTCAGGAAAATAAGTTGACATTATGACAATTCATACATAGAATAATTATATCATTCTGTGACAACGTTGAAATGCGATTTATTATTGAAATTTTGAAAAATCATATCTCCGAAAGTATTAGCTTGTTAGAGTTAAAAATTATATCATTGGATTCTTATGGTAAAATTGCTTATTGAAAAAAAATTAATTTGGAATTTGTTTCGTAAAAAAAATTTTTTTTTTTCTTACTCCGAAACCATCTGTCCGATTTTGCCCAATAACAAACTTAGCCGAGATATTTATCTCCCAAACCTACTCTGAAAATTTCAACTGTCTAGCTCATTCCGTTCGAGAGTTATCGTGCCTACGGCCGGTCGGACAGAATGAATTTCGACCACGGATTCTTAATCAGTGAATCGAACCAAATCGTTTAAGACCATTTTCATCGAAAAATTCGAAAATTACAGACATTTGGGCAAATTGATAAGCACTCAGTTCCGAGGAACTAGAGCGCCAAAAATGTATTATTTTGTGAATTTCTTTTGCGTAAGAAACACAAGATATTTGTCAGAAGCAATCAATCGAACAATTTTGCCTAACAAACAATAACGATAGCGACTTAAAATTTTCAGGGTAGGTGGCGCATCCCAATACGACAGGCAAGTTCGTTAATGGGCATAATAAATGGTTTTCGAGTAATAATCTTATTTTCAACCAATATAAATCCGATCGAATTGAAGCTTAGTGAATAGTTGTAGAATATGAACTTAAGCACGTTTGTGAAATTTTGTGAGAATCGTATCACCAGAAAATTAAAAAAAATTTTTTATGTCACGATAACCTGAGAACAGAACGAGATAGCAACTTGAAATTTTCAGGTTAGGTTGGGAATCTGACTGCAACATTTGAGTTTGTTTATAGGCATAATCGGCAAAATGTTTTTGGAGTTATAACCATCTAAAATTTAGTTGTTATTTCCTCAATAACTCGAAACCGATTAAATTCAAACATGGTTATTAGTTGTATAATTCCAACGCGAAAATTCTTACAAAATTTCGTGAGGATCCTATTACTAGAAAATGTTTAAAAAATCATTGTAAATTATTGAAAAAATTCTATATATCAGTAGGTAACTATTTATACGTCCGACATGTGATAGTATTCATGGCGACAGTGAGAAGAGACGGGCAGTTGCAATAATAGTTTGCAATAATGCGCTCTGGGGGCTGGAATGCCAAATAGAGTAAATTTGTTATTGCACATGATTCTCCACACAATTTTGAGTTGGTACACCATTAAAACTAAGAAATGGAATTTTTTGAGTTATGAGTGGGCAAGAGTGTAGTTACTTTTGTAGTGCCTAGCAACTTGCCTAGCAACCGATGCAAAATGAAATTCGGTACAAAATGTAGCTTCTTATGATTCAATTTACACTCCTGATATGAACATTCTTCGATGTTGTCGTAGAAAAAATTAATTTCAAGTTTCTTATGCTTCTTATAGGTACATAACATGAAGGTTTCAACTCTAATAACACTCTATTTCGAACCTCACGATCCTCTTTCCTTAATCAAGCAGTCTGCATCCAAAACACACTCAGATATCTGTCGTCCGCATATGTCTCAGGATGGAAAAACAAACCTGCAGAACCGAATGGAAAGGGCGGAAGAAAAATGTTTTATTTTTCCTGTGTTATAATGTAGCCATGTCACGTAGAGCGTACACTAAATACAAAACATGACGCGATTTATTCTTCTTTCTGCGTCTTCACAATGGAACTGGTCAGCTAAAACTGCACTAGTCCTTTTTTACTGTATTCGATCTAAACATATTATTGTGGATTTTATTTATCAACTGTCAGGGTGTTTTATTGTGGAATATGGCATTCGAGATGGGTTTTTATTTCAGTTTGATATGAACGTATATACAGGTTCTGTATGAGGCTGATAATATTAAAAGAGAATGATATTTTTATGGATATTGAATCTGGAAGAACAGTAATGCCATCGACAAGACGAGGTACAAAATTTGTTGAAAAAAGTGGGAAAGCACTGTGGAGAGGGACTTTGGCGAGCTGTTGAAATTTATAGCCAGAGCGCTCACCCATCCAGGTACTGAGCGTGCCTGAAGCTGCTTACCTCCAGAAAGAATATAATATCTTCCAAATAAAGGGTTTGCCAATAAGAGATTCAAAGAAAAATGCCATTTTTCAATATAAATGATGGGATGTTTATTTCATTATAAAGAAGAAGCTATGCCGTTAATAGTGGAAAATAACATCAGGCAAATGACCACCACGACCACGCTTACAGGACCATATCCTTTTAATGAAATTTTCCATAACCAAATCGCAAAGTGGCTGCCCTATGTCCTCGATAGCCTCACGAATTCCATCTTTGAGGTCTTGACTCGACGCTGGGCTATTGGCGTAGACCTTCTCTTTCACGTGGCCCCAAACGAAAAAATCGCAAGGTGTTAAATCACAAGATCTCGGTGGCCAATTGCCGTGGATAATCCATATGATGATGGAAATATATACTTAGGTAAGTAACAAATTGGGTTCAGAATATCTCCAGTATCTGCAATATTGTCTAAGTTTTAACTGATATAATATAATTTTCAGATTAGATTTGAGGAGTGAATATCTCGGATAAGTTCATTATTGGGGAGAATCAGTCTTTTGAATTTAATTTCTTTCATGATGCCCTCAACGACTCACCCTGTATCATACTAATGAGGATTCGGGGAATTTTTATATAGAATATATCAATTTCGAAAAAAAAAATGTGAAATAAGGAAACTGATACATTCTGATATAAAATAATAGAGCTTTGTGGATGGTATTCTGGTTCGGAATGTAAATAAAAACATTGACGTTGGGTTTCACAAAGATTTGACAGCTCTTATAGTTGCCAAGTTACTGCGATTCTATGTCCATGCCCAGTACTTTTATGGTGCAACCATCGAATTAAATCCACAATTAAGCTAATTGAAGCTTCCTGAAATCCAACATTAGTCAATGGTCCTGGATATTATGCTTGCTAGAGATTTCTCCCAGAAATTAAAATCAGTTCCGAAGAAATAAAGGATCCCCTTGACCGATCCCCCTCGAAACGAACGAAGAAGCAGAGAAAACGTATTTTCTTCCGAGATGTCTAGCGTTCGTAGAAAAATGACCTGCTTTAACTTTTCATTTAACGGAATCCTTATAAACTTTAGCTTACTTTCTCCCTCATTCAAGTCCCAATTGAAATAGCGAATTTGATTAAGATATTTGTCCTTTTTCCTACTGCAATGACTTTTAAAGCTTCGTTCGAATGATTAGACTGGTTTTTACACCCCCTTTCCGGGCATACGAAAGGAAGGAATCATTTGGATTGGTTGTTTCTTTACGTTCACTAAAAGGTTTTTGAAGAGCCTTTTTCATTCAGGCAAATTCCCGGGATATTATTCACGATCACGGATGAATGAATTGAAGTTTGAGGGCCAAATAGGCCACACAAACATTCTGACGGTCATTTCAGTCAGTTGGGAATTGAAAACATTGGTTCAAACCCTGTGGACAGGAGCTTTCTGGCGCTCTTGTTCAAACGGACAAATTATATCTCCGAAAGTATTGGTTTCTCAGAGTTGGGAATTATATCAATGGATTCCTATGATAGAACTGCATCATGAAAAAAATCAAATTTTAAAAGTGTCGTTTAAAAAAATTATTCAAAAATTATCTTAAAAAAAAGAGCAATCTACAATGCTTCAATGCTTTAATGCTTCAAAAATTGTCATTAAATTTATTTATCAAGATTAAATGAGCAATCTGTAATGATTTAACCTCGTGGAATGGGTTGTTGCAACTTACACTCGGTGCATAGATTTCACAACTCAAAATACCTAAGGAAAGTATCATCGAAATGTCTAGAGCAAGGCTGGAGACAATCATATCAGATTGTCCATTTATTCCTGATATTTGAGTAGGTAGTGGATTACGAACAAATTATCTTAATAGTTCAAAATATATTAATGAAATACTATCCTCTTTTCATTTCATAATTTCAAATTTAATAGTTCATACCACTAACACATTCTCTTCTGTATTATGAACCTTAACTCAAGAAAAAATGTTTGATACACAAATGTAGAAATATATTTCAGTATTTTTTTGCTAACAACATTATGAAAATACTGTATATAGGAACAGGGTGATGAGGGTGAGTCGTTAAGTTGTACATTAACTTAACCACAGATTTCACAGATTAAGAATCCGGCTTTTGCATGGCTAGTCGAGGCAGCCATTTGAATGAAATTATTTTCCATTATTAACCGGAAGGATTGTACTTTCAAATAAAAAAAGAAATTTGAGAAAATATTCAGTAGCTTTTTTTTTATTGCATTTAAAAAAAAAAGTTATTTGGCGGACCCGTTAGTTCCGCAATCAATGAAAATGTCAGCCATTCCGCATAAAATGCCGGGAAAACAATAGCTCGAACTTATATTAATTCATTGTGGAATGTTCATCCCTCAATACAAAACAATTACGTCCCCCATGCGTATATTTTAATTCAATCCACTGGTCATTACAGACAATGCTCGTTGTTTCGCGATGAAACGTTATAGTTCCGGTTTTTCATTGTTTCAGGGCGTTTCTATGTGCTTTAGGGAATTTATTGAAATCATAACATTATAATTCGCATGTATGTATAGATCTGAGTTGGTAACAATCAGTTTCATTAATATGTGTTATGACAACAGGAACAGCATTTGTGGATTTGTCGGCAGCATATGGCACGGTAGGGAAAGATATGGTTTGATTTTGAAACTATATACTCATTTAAAGTGTGGAAAAATGGTTCGTTTACACGAAAATATGGTGACGGATAGAAGGTTTCGTGTTTTTGTTGATAATAAAAGTAGCAAATTCAGAAATTTGAATAATGGTCTCCCACAAGGTTCAGTTACGGCACCTCTTCTTTTCAATTTATATCTGTGTGATATTCTTGCTACTTCCTCTGAGAAATTCATATACGCTGATAACATTGCCCTTGCAATTCGTCATTCTAATTTCCAAAGTATAGAAAATAATCAATCTGCAGATTTAGAAATCCTGAAAAAGCCCTATTTCAGTGGCATTTGTGTCCGAATCCAAATGAAACTGAGGTTTCTTGCTTTCATTTGAAGAATCATCAAAAATATTTGAAATATAGAGAGAATTAACTTTATTAGCATACGACCGAAGTCTTCCAGCCTTTGAAATATATTTCTACCCAACAACGAACTCATCCGAGATATTCGTTCCTCAATTCTATGATGAACGATACATTTTTTCAAATCCACTCTGGAAATTATATTATATCAATTGAAACTTTAGCCAATATTTCAGTTTTGTTTTTACTGGAGATATTCCGAACTCAATATTATTAACTTACCATGGGCATTAAATATCAAAATTTGACATATCATGTCTCAGGAAAATAAGTTGACATGTATCAACACAGATCATATTATAATAATTCATACATAGAATCATTATCGCATTCTGTGAAAACACAGAAGTACGATTCATTATTGAAATTTTGAAAAATCATATCTCCGAAAGTATTAGCTTGTTAGAACTAAAAATGACATCAATGGATTCCTATGGTGAAACTGCATCTTGAGAAAAAACTTATTTTGAAATTTGTAATCTAAAAAAAAATTTGCCCAATAACAAACTTAGCTGAGATATTTTTCTTCCTATTCTGAAAATTTCAACTGTCTAGCTCTTAGCTCATTCCGTTCGAGAGTAATCGTGTTAACGGCCGGCCGGATGGCCGGACAGAATCGATTTCGTCCACGTATTCTTGAGTCGAACCAAATCGTTTAAGACCATTTTCAGCAAAAAATTCGAAAATTACAGACATTTGGGAAAATTGATAAGCGCTCCTGTTCCCAGGAACAAGAGCGCCAAAAATAATAGAAAAATATTATTTATCTCACGATTACTTGAGAACAGAAAAAAATTGCACCTTGCAATTTTTAGCGTAAATTGCTCATCTGATTGAAACAGTTCTATTCGTTGTTGGATATGGTCGGCCCAATGGTTTGGGAGTTATACCCATCTGGAATATTATTTTCTCGATAACTCAAAATATACTAATCCGATCGAACTGAAACTTGGAAACTAGTTGTAGAATATCGACATAAAGGCGTTGTGAAGATCGTACCACTAAAAAATGTTTAAACAATAATGAAAAAATATTATGCATTGCAATTTTCAGGGTAGGTTGCTCTTCCGAATGCGACATTTAAGCTTATATGCATATTTGGCCAAACGATTTTGGTGTTATACTCATCTGAAACTTTGTTTTTTTCTTCTATAACTCAAAATATACAAATCCGATCCAACTAAATCTCGAATATTTCTTGTAGAATGCCTACAAACTAATTTTCGCGGAATTTCGTGAATATCGTATTCTAAAATTACTGAGCTGTAAGTTTTTCGTATTATTAGATATCTAACGTATTTCAATTCCTATAGAATACATATGTCAGAATTTAAAAATTCTGTGATCTTATATGATTCTATCATTACTCAAGTCTGTCATTAAAATGGTAAGAAAGATATTTATATCTTATAAAAGCCCAGAAAACGGTCTATATCGATGGTAAATTCGATTAAGAGTGTTCAATAGAAGTTAATAGACAATAGAACATGCGAGCAAAAACTCCTGACTTCATGTCAGTGCTTGACCAATTTTTGAACTAACTACCGCGATTTAATTCGATCAGATTATTATTTTTCGAGTTCTTGAGAAAACAAATTTACAGATGGCTATAACTTCAGTGGATTTTGCCCATCAACGAACTTGGCCGGCGTATTTGGACTCCAAACCTACTCTGAAAATCTCAACTCTCTAACTAATTGTGTTCGAGAGTAATCATTTGAAAGTTTTCTCAACCCAAAACTACCTGGTCAACTGAACAGCGCGACAAAAACACCCTGTAGTGATGCAATTCCCTTTCCATGTTGTTATACAAACAAAAGTTTCTAGATCCAGTAAAAGTATCAGAATCCCTTCATCAAGAATCCGACCCAATTTTCGGATGTCGAACGTGTGAGATGGTTTGATAAACCTTCCGTATTAAATTCATTATAGATCTACGTTGTCTGGGAAAACATTTTGGCGTCAGTTTTCCTGCAAAACCTTCGCCGAACTCCTAATTGAGAACTTAACAATATTACAGCGACATTTGCCGCTAATAACTTTTTCCCAGTTATGACTGCTTCGTTCCACATAAAGTTCTGATGGCTCAGAAAAATCGATTGAGTTATTGGTCGTAAATTAGACGTTCAGTATTATCAGAATGGAAATGATGATAATTTGAAGGTCTGCGAGATGCAAGAAGTTGATGAACGTCGGTAGATCGTTTAATACGATGCCGGAATTCCCATTTGTATGAGAGATGAACTGAAACGACGAATCCTAATAAGAGATTAAACTGGTTCATGTGTTATTTTATAAGCGTCATCTAATATTTCTAGGAGTTGCATTTATTAATGGCATAATTAACCATTGCACATTGCGATGACTGCGACGATTGGGAAAACATTAATTCTCTTCTCGAATTTTAAATAAACCGTCGAGAAGTTTTTGAGATATTTTTCTCATTCGACCCAAGCTCGAAATTTGAAAAGGCGATGTGCAGCACGTTCAAAAATATCTCTTGAGGAATTCCTGAGCCAAAATTGAGTATATGAAACTATACAGGGTGAGTCTTTGACCACTGCATTAATTTTAACCAAAGGTTCCTCTCATCAAATGAAACACTTTTTTCATTTACCATTTTTTCAGATTCGGCTCAGGTAAAAAGTTACAAGCGTTTAAATATTTCACAAAGTGCTTATACACTCCCGCATATAAATTATCTATGACATTGTTGGCGGACGAAAATAAGGCATGGTAATGTGGTTTACAGCTTTATTCGGGATTCCAACGCTCAAGGACGGATCCATAAAAGTAGTGAAATTTCTGCAGTTCTCCATTTTAAAACATTCAATGAAGAATATCTCGAAAACGGTGCGTTTAAGGAGAAATGATAAAGGATAATATAGTGTTCTAAAACGATGGAATATTCTTGAAATGACTCAAGAAAAACTTTATATGCTTTCTTTATGCTAATTTCGTTTAGTTTTATGAATCCACGAGTCCATAACTAGAAAAACAGTAGAGTTGAAAATAACTAATATTTGGAAAATATGTATCATAGTTATAGGAAACTTTACGCCAACATTCATTTTATTCGAAAAAAGGATGTCAAAGCTACAAAATAAACTCTGTTTTTTTTTCAAAATTTCAACAGCCTGTATCTTTTTACCTGAGCTGAATTTGGAAAAATGTTAAATGAAAAAAGTGTTTCATTTGATGAGAGGAAACTTTGGTTAAAATTAAACAGTGGTCAAAACCTCACCCTGTATAAATTCTCAAAAAATTGGTTCAAGTCTTACGTGAAGTCATACGCATGTTCTATCGTCTATTCCACTCTATTGGACAATCTTGATCGAATTTACCATCGATATAGACCGTTTTTTCAGATTTTATAAGATATGAATACATTTCCTACCATTTTAATAACAGACTTGAGTAAGGAGGGATAGCCAAGAAGTTATAATTCATATATAGGTTAGGTTAGGTTTTAATTCTGTATAGGTTTTCTATCGGAATTGAAATTCTTTAAATATCTATTAATATACGAAAAAACTTCTCAGGTGATTTCAGTATACGATATTCACGAAATTCTGCGGATTTGTATATTTCGAGTTACAGAGAAAATAACAACAAAAATTCAGATGGGTATAACTCCAAAACCGTTTGGCCAATTATGCCGTTATACGATTATTAATTAACCCAATTGTCGCATTCGGATGCGCAACCAACTTTGAATATTGCAAGCCGCTATCTCTTTACGTTCTCAAGAGATACATAATATTTCTTTAGTGACTAATTTCTACATCACAAAAACATATTTGAATATTTCTCACCGTCAAAACTGACTTATGAGTGATTATACAAAAATTGGGTAACTCAATGTCACTAGACAATGGAACGATATGTTATAACATATTGTATATATTTTTAATTTTATTTTGAAACAATTATATGCCTTTTATTTGGTCTCCCAATTTTTAGCTATTCAATTTAAATACAAGTTTGTAAATTTTCACAATATATTCTCAAACGTCAGTACTTTGGTATGTCATAATCCCAAAAATGCGTAATTAAGTAGCAATGTATTGAATATCACCTTTAATTTAGGCAAACTGACTTTTTCACTACAATCTATGATGTAGTTGACAATGTATATCACAACTTTTATAATATAATATTCTTACCCTTGTTGTAAAAATAATAAAAAACTTTATGTTCAGTTTTATTCGTCAGTCCGCTGTATGTTGTTCGAAATTTCAGTCATATTTTAATGTATACATAGTTAGCTTTGATTTTTTGAAATGTAGCTTGTTGATATTCGAAAATATCCACTGATATTGCGCCACAGGACTGATGTGTTCAGAGTACTGATATTTAGCGTGTGTTCTAGCATTTTTTCACTTATTTCAGTTTAAAACATTATGCCGCCTCATAAAAACACAACAAAATATGGGCAAGGATAGAGAAGATATATTGAAAAAGAGAAGATAAGCCGAAAAGGCTTGCTTGGCTATAATCAATAGTAGACCTATTAAATTAGCCGAATACAAAGAGAAACAGAGTTTGCAGTACTCAAAAAAAGAAAAGGGACATAGAATAAGAAGTATAATAAGAGTACTGATAATTTTGTATGCCTGTATACTCCTCCAACTACTGACGATGATGAACAAATAATAGTGAAAAATGAGACCTATTATTAATGAAGACCATACCAAAAAAGTCAAAAATGAGAAGCGACAGACATAGAAAGTCCAGAAAAAACCAATTATATTCTGATGGATCAAGTAATAGAAAAATTACTTGTACCAAATGTTACAAAAGATTATTTTTCACCTTTTTAAAGAAGATGCTAATATTTTTGAAAAGTAATTATTGTAGTGTTAAAGTATTTTGAAGTATTAATTTTATGGTTTTTGAGGAAAATAATTTCATTACTTGCCCTTAGGGCATATATTGTCGAAATTTTAGATTCTGTCATTTGTTGATTTGTTAGAAAATGTACACTGATATACATATCAGTTACCTTCACTTTAGCATTACTATACTAAATCAAAGTAATATTAGTTAAGCAAGCTAACTATATTGAAGATATCAGAAGGCTATTTTGAAGACTTACATAGTTTAATTCGTTATAAGACTGATGTTGGGTTTCACGAAGCTTCGATTAGCTTAATCGTGGATTTAATTCGATGGTTGTATGAAAAATGAACTGAAAATCGACATAGAATCGCACTAATTCGGCAATTAAGAGCTGTCAAAGCTTTGTGAAACCCAATGTGAAAGAGCCATATTTTTGTTTGATTTATTTGTAATTCACTCAGAAAATGTATAATGTTAAAATAAACTACCTCAAAGTAGTATAAGTTTTGTAATATAACCTTATTCGAAATTTCTAAAAGCCGTTTTAAAGGTGTTTCTTCCTTATAATGAAGAGAGTACTATAGTAGTACATATCAAAAGTATTTAAATTTTTACTTAAGTGAATTGAGACTCAAAATATGTGTCATTTTTAGATTCTGAGAGATTTCATACATATCTTATGGAGTTGTGTTATTACACGAGCTATATATTCATTAGATTAGCTATCTTATATAGGTACCATAAATTGTAGGAATATCAAAAAATATCGTAACTAAAATATCTGTAAAAGTTACCCAACTTTTTTATATTCACCCTTATATCTTTACAAGGAATCTCACAAAATGTTAAGAGATATTCAGACCACTATTTCTTTCATCTCAACTAGTGAGAACAAAGGAATCTTACGAGGAACGTTTTTAGAGAAGTACCTCGCTCGAGAGCTTCGAACGTAAATAACCAATAAATCCCTGAGAGCAGGCAATTATACTGAAATGACTTCTTCAATATATTGAAATATTCAATGTGCAAAATCAATACGGATTCATGAGACAAAACATTTCTAGTTTAAACTGATAATAAATTAATATTTCAAACCATAATGTAACCTGCAATTCCCGTTCGATACATCACGGGTTGCAGAACTACTAAATCACGGGGTTTTATACCATTACAACTAGATTGTAAAATGGTAGCTCGAAGGCATATGCGGAATTTCAGCTGATTCCGACTCGTAGTTTCTGAAATTTTAAATTTTTGAAATCAAAAATTTTAATTTTTTCTAGTGATTCCTTTGCGGTATCTAGGGATACCTTTGCGGATGCTTTCGCCTCTGAGCCACTGGGATTATTGCCGTCCCCTTCATCAGCACGCGTGCCTCACGAGATAGATTATGTATTCCTCTCAGAAGAAATTGTGTTGCGGTATCTCAGAAGTGCTAGGGTGAATGGTTCTCCAGGTCGCGATGGCATCACGCCACGCTTGATACATGAGTGTTCCGCTTCCCTCTCCTTGCCGGTTTTTCTGATCTTTAGGAAATCTCTTTCTACTTCATCGCTTCCGACCGAGTGGTTATCGGCCTCTGTCACCCCCGTATTTAAGAAAGGAGATAAGCTTTCTCCGCGCAATTATAGGCCAATAAGTCTTCTCTCAACCCTGTCGAGGGTCCTTGAGAGGATCATCTGCGACCAAATTTTGGATTTCAGTCTGTCTCACAGTATTCTCCCAAAAGAACAGCATGGATTCATCCCTCATCGTTCCACACTCACCAATCTCATACTTTGCATCAATGACTGGACTAAAGCTCTAGACGCCGGCTTGCCTGTGGATGTAGTGTACCTCGACTTCGCAAGAGCCTTCGACAGGGTTCCTCATCAACGCCTTCTCGTGAAGCTCGAGCATCAGGGTATCAGGGGCAGACTTCTTGCTTGGATCAGTTCCTTTTTATCCGGCAGATCCTTCCGTGTTAGGGTGGGAGAGGTATTCTCTTCATGTGAGGTCCACGTCAGTAGTGGTGTCCTCAGGGATCTACCCTTGGGCCAATATTATTCCTGCTTTATACTTCCGATCTTCCTTCCTGCTTCGCTTCCACATGCTCTATGTATGCTGACGACACAAAACTTTACAATCTACCAGTAATTAATGCCGGAGTGCTTCAGCTGGATCTGGATAGACTGTCTCAGTGGTGTGAGCAATGGCTCCTGCCCCTCAATTTGGATAAGTGTCGCGTTCTACACATCGGAAAGAGCAATCCAAAACTCTCCTATTTCATAAATGGTCATCGCATCACGCCTACCTCTAGTCAGTGCGATCTGGGGTTGGTCGTTTCTGATGACCTCACTTGGACCTCTCACATTTCAGCTATGACGAGTAGGGCCCGTCAGATGGCCTACCAGTTACAGAAAAACTTCAGCAAATCCGATCTGACTACATGTAAACTTCTATACGAGACCTACATCCGTCCAATCATGGAGTATGCGGGACCAGCCTGGTGGACTGCCCTTAGAGGAGAGATTGACGCTCTCGAGTCAATTCAGAGGTGGAACACTAGGATCCCTTACGGTACAGTTCGTCCTGATTATCCCACACGCTTACGTCTGCTGAATCTATCCACCTTCGACAGCAGACGGGCCAGAGGCGACATGATCTTCACTTATAAGGCCTTGCATGGAATGTTTGGTCCTCAGCTTGAAGCCATCTTTACAAGAAACACGAATCATCTCCGTGGACATAATTACAAGTTGAGCAAGGAAAATTTCAGGACTCAGCCACCGACAGTGCTTTCTTAGTAACAGAGTTTTCTGCACCTGGAACAGCCTGCCCTCTGACGTGGTCGGGAGCAGCTATACCAATAGTTTTAAAAATGGGTTCGATGGATGGCGCAGCTCTCATTGATCATACGCATGCACTTTATTTAATTCTCTTTTCTCGTTTTACTTTTGTTGCGGTTTTTTTCATATGTGATGTTTTTGTACACATCAATTTTTTCTTTTGAGTTTATAGGTGCAAATACCTCTACTCTTGTTAATTTAAATAATAATAATAATAATAATACGATATTCACGAAATTTCGCCAAAATTAGCGCGTTGCCATTCTACAACTAATTACCAAGTTTTAATTGGATCGAATTCATATTTCTTGAGTTATTGAGAAAATTTCAGAGGGTTATATCTCGAATTTGACCTCGAATTCTTCATCAGTGAGTATACCCTAAAAAAAAGTAAAAATTTTCTTAACCAAACAAGTAGAAATACAACCGTGAAAAATTCCCAGATTATAATTTTGCAATCTCGATGCTTGGTATTTTATGAATTTATAACTTAGACACTAGCGTTTTTGCGCGCGTGTTCCGCAAGGAACAGCGTGCTATCATTTCGTCACAATGTCTGTATTTTTCGAATTTTTTTTCGAAAATGGTCTCAAACGATTAGGTTCGACTTCCTGATGAAGAATTCGAGGTCAAATTCAATTCTGTCCGTCCGGTCCGGCCGGCCGGCCGTTAGCACGATAACTCTCGAACGGAACGACTTAGAGCGTTGAAATTTGCAGGGTAGTTTTGTAGCGTAAATATCTCGGACAAGTTCGTTAACGGGCGAAAACCACCGAGCGGTTTCGGAGTTAAGGCCGTTTTTAGTCAAAACGTTTTTAATGAATATTTCCGGAACCAATCACTCGATCTTTCTGAAATTTGGCAGCAAATTGTAGAATCATGGCCTTTATATGCCTGCGAAGCTTTGTTTTGATCGGACGGCCCTAAAGTAGCAAAAAAAATTTTCAAAAATTTTAAAATTTTGTTTTCAGGATAACTCGAAAAATACTGATCTGATTAAATTGAAACTCAGTAGTTAGATGCAAAAGACCAATGCAAACACTTTCGCAAAATTTCGTGAAGATCACGTGACATGAAAAAAATAAAAAAATTACTACTATTTTGCGAAATACTTTGCTTGAAATGCCGAAACCTATTTTTTTGAGGTTCATGCTGCCCTTTCCGGACATTTTTCGTTGTGCGCATGCGCAGATGAGAAGTCATTTAACTGCTGTAGTTTTCGTCAGAGAGGATTGGGGTTTTGGGGTGGCGGATGCTATTCCTCCATAGAATCCAGATCCCTGATGAGGGTCTGCGCATGCGTAGATTAAAGATGCGATATCTTCCGAACCACTAGTGTTGGAGAATCGGAGTTTTTTGTAAGGTGTGTTATTTTGAAAGGACTTTTAGCCGCGAGTAGATTGCGCATGCGCAGAAGAGAAGTGACTGTTTTTGGGTTGGATGGGTTATGTTGGGAGTGCTGAGTCGATATTGTGAGGTTTTAAAAGAATATTCATAGCAATTCAGTGCTCGGACACTAGTCAGTTTGGGGGAAATACCGTTGTTTCCGAGTTGAAGTGTGCATACCGTGGCCCTGGGGCCAATTTTGAAATTGATGTTACCCCTTACGGGCATTTTTCGTTATGCGCATGAGCAGACTATCAGTGATTTAACTGCTGAAGTTTTCGTCAGAGAGGATTGGGGTTTTGGGGTGGCGGATGCTATTCCTCTACAGAATCCCCTGGTGAGGGTCTGCGCATGCGTGGATTCAAGAGGCGATATCTCCTGAACCACTAGTGTTGGAGAATCGGAGTTTTCTGTATGGTGTGTGATTTTGGAAGGACTTTCAGCCGCAAGTAGATTGCGCATGCGCAGAAGAGAAGTGACTGTTTTTAGGTTGTATGGGTTATGTTGGGAGTGCTGACCCGATATTGTGAGGTTTTAAAAGAATATTCATGGCAATTCAGTGCAAGTACAAGTCAGATTGGGGGATGTAGCGTTGTTTCCGAGTTAAAGTGTCCGTATCATGGCCCTGGGGCTAATTTCGAAATTGATGTTACCCCTTACGGGCATTTTTCGTTATGCGCATGAGCAGACCATCAGTGATTTAACTGCTGGTGCTTTCGTCAGAGAGGATTGGGGTTTTTGGGGTGGCGGATGCTATTCCTCTATAGAATCTCCTGGTGAGGGTCTGCGCATGCGTGGATTCAAGAAGCGATATCTCCTGAACCACTAGTGTTGGAGAATCGGAGTTTTTTGTGAGATGTGTAATTTTGGGAGGACTTGCAGGCACGAGTATATTGCGCTTGCGCAGATGAGAAGTGAATGGTTTTGGGTTGTTTGGGTTATGTTGGAAGCAATGAGCCGATATTGTGAGGTTTTAAAAGAATATTCATGTCAATTCAGTCCACGGACACAAGTCAGTTTGGGGGAAATAGCGTTGTTTCCGAGTTGAAATGTCTGTATGGTGACCCTGTGGCGAATTTATAAATAACTATATTCGGTAGATCTATATTAAAATACGTTCGGATTTGGAGAAGAGGCAATTGCGTTCCAAACGGAGGTCCCACAACCGCATTTTTTTTCGATCTACGGTAAAGCTAACAGCCAAACTGTATTGATAGCTATATTTGTTAAAGGAACTTGAAAAAAAAAAAAAAAGCACTGACGTGTAGTCAGTACTCTTTGGCGCGCGTGTTCACGGTGGCTAATTTGAATTGAATGATAAGTACTTCAAGCTCAGTAGATAGAGCGAGCCGAAGATCTACCCAAAGGATAGTGGACACTATTCACTGTCGGTTCAAAAATTAACATTGCTGTATCTAAGCTGCCATCAGGATATATTAACAAAGTTGGAAAAGAACACAAGTGACTCTCCTTAGTCGCACAAGCTTCTAGAAGATTTGGGAGGGTCAGTATAATCCTAATCATGTTAATCGCACGCGCGCAAAAGCAGATTGACTTAACAATGAAAGAAAAAGTGTAAAAAGTCAATCTGCTTTGGCGCGCGTGCGATTAACATGATTAGGATTATACTGACCCTCCCAAATCTTCTAGAAGCTTGTGCGACTAAGGAGAGTCACTTGTGTTCTTTTCCAACTTTGTTAATATATCCTGATGGCAGCTTAGATACAGCAATGTTAATTTTTGAACCGACAGTGAATAGTGTCCACTATCCTTTGGGTAGATCTTCGGCTCGCTCTATCTACTGAGCTTGAAGTACTTATCATTCAATTCAAATTAGCCACCGTGAACACGCGCGCCAAAGAGTACTGACTACACGTCAGTGCTTTTTTTTTTTTTTCAAACATTTGTTATTCTCCATTTCAGCTCTAGCTGCTGAAACGCTATTCGTGAAATGAAGATTTCATGTTTGCAAAAACTAACTCGAAAGGTATTCTGAAAGAGGAAAACAAAATAAATTAACGTTATGGCCCTTACAATGCTCTGGAAAGTGTATCATATCCGGCCACTTTTGTTTCTGGCGATTTTCCGCTACAGCTCATTCCTTTCAGATCCATTTTACCTTCCCTTTATAATAATGATGTTATTTATATACTTCTTTATTTAAGGTCATCGAGTCACAACAAAGGCATCTCCTCAGCCCAGAATATACAAGGTGGTTCATGTTTCGTATGTTGATAATCAATGTTTAAGTTGAGTTACTTATAAAGGGTGTCTCAGGAAGAACTTGAATTTTAAAAATTTAAAAATATATATTTATTTGATATTTTATTAACATTTTTTTCTACATATGTATGGAGGTAGTGATGCCATTTACACATGAAACAAAATATCGGTTAAATGGCCACCGTTACTCTGTTGGCAGGTATGCATTCTTTTGATGAAATTTTGCAGTACATCTGGCAGTAAGGGCCGCTGGATTTGACGAATTTGACGTGCAATTTCTTCTTTGAGTTCCTCAGTTTTCTCAGGATGGTTCGCATAGACCTTACTTTTCAAAAACCCCAGGAAAATAGTCCAAACAAGTTAAATCACAACTTCTTGGCGGCCAGTTTTGGTCTCCGAAAAGAGAAATTACTCGACCTGAAAACTTGTTTTGTAACAAATTCAACGGTATCGCCATTTTTGGGCGCATGTTCTAGGGGAACATCGTCCTATCATTTCGTCCAAATGTCTGTAATTTTCGAATTTCGAGCTGAAAATTGGCTAATAGACTAATTTGGACTCCCTGATCACGAATCCGGTGTCAGATTTTTGGGTGCCGTCCGGCCGTCCGGCCGGCCGTACTTCCGGCCGTAGGCACGATAACAGGAGCACCGAAGGTCCTATCGACTTCAAACTTTCAGGGTAGGTTTCTGATCAAAATGCGACGGTTAAGTTCGTTAACGGGCAAAATCGGCCGGACGGTTTAGGAGTTATAGACATTTAAAATTTTGAGGTTATTTCCCTGATATTTCAGGAACTAAAGAAGATGTTGAATCGAAACTTGGTAGTCAGTTCGAGGATATAAACGCGCAACTTTTGACAAAATTCTGTTATGATCGAAATGTTGATAATTTTTAAAAAAATATTTCTTTTTTTTCGTGAACTATTCATCAGATTGCAACAAAAACTTGTACTAACGTCAATTGTAGTATTTTGCAACATTGTGCAAAATTTTGGCTCTATACGATTTCAATTTCTGGAGATATAAGACAAAATGTGTCAAATTTCCTGGGTCTCTCTCAGTATTTTCATCGATTATTCTATGAACTCTTTGAATTCCACCGAAAACAAATTCAAAGACATAAACATAAAGAATCAAGTCATAGTTTAGACGTCGAAAGAAGGACGATGTTGATCGACTTGAAAAGGTACCTATTTCAAGAAATGCAATAATGAAATGCTTAAATAAAGCATTCTACACGAGTGTGCAAAATTTCAGTTCGATACGATCTCAATTCCAGAAGATATTGCTTAAAATTCACATTCCAGCGTGTTTTGACGTTCTATGGTCACAGAAAATCGTCACAAAAATCTATTTACCTCATTTGACGGCTGTTTGTCAAATCAATTAATTCCAATAATTGATGTCAGATTTCCTTCATACCAAGTTCAAACACATTTTATTATATGGAAAACACTTATTATGATCATGTTCTACAGGAATTGATACTAAATAGAAGCTAGATGAAGATTATTGTAATGGAAAATTTGTGTTCCAGAATAATATTAAGGTATTCAACATGATACTGCTTTTTTTCTTTACTGGTCAGTACGGGCCACAAGGAAGATGAACATGCGCCCAATAGCTCCTGTCCACAGGGCTTGAACCAATTTTTATTCTTATTTTTGAAAACGCTAAACAGTTCATGGCCATTGGGAAGATACCGTCTGAGCTCTGCGGGACTCGTTTCTCGATTAATATCGAGTGAATGGTGGCATATGTTTTCACGCTTCAAATATTCACTGGTGGGGAAAGGCTGATTTCCGTGTTTTGTCTCATAGGTGGCGTGGGCGATTAGGTATGATCGACCAAGCCGGCTCTGAGAGGCTTAACCCGGGTCAGTTTAGTTGAATTTGTTGAGAAGCTACAGAGTACTGATGAAGGCCAAGAAGCCAGAAACGCGTCTGCTCTTGCTTTCTCGGCAAATCAATGAACCCCCTGGGGTCTATTTGACTTGTGAAATATATGCATAATTATATTAATTATACGAAGCCATTTATGAAGGACCCTATTGGCAGGAACGCTCTGGACGTGTTGATTAACAAAGTCATTGTTTCCCTTGCATAGTTCTGTAACAGGTAGCGCCATCCTTTTGAAACCACATCTCATTTAAGTCAATTCCGTCTAATTCTTGCCAAAAAAAGTCTGTCAACATGGCCCGGTAACAATGACCGCCGAGAGTCACGGCGGCATCATTTTGAAAAAAGTAAAAACGGGTTTTCACTATTAACAAACGTTCTTCCAAGCTACAACGCACCATTTTCGTAAATGTCTATATTTTAATTAAACAAATAACAAATATGGCTGACTCAACAATTGACAGTCAAAAATGGCGCGCAATTCGAAATTAAAGTTCTTGCTGAGACACCCTTTACAAATACAATTACACGAAGTTTTCAGTTCAGATATACTGATTTGTGCGTTCGTCCGCAAATACGACAACTTTCGGATTAAGGAATTAAGAAACTTGGAATTTTCAGAGTGAGTTGGATATCGAGTTGAAATTTGCTATTTAGGTGTAAAATATCGATTTCAATCTGGCACTGGTGGAGTATATAGGTCACACACCAAATGCTCACTATCGCTAGGCTCCTATCCGAGCATCTTTCAGGCAGAGGTACATGCGATAGAAAGATACGTGGAAATGAAACCAGAAAGAAACTATCAGAGATCTGATATAGCAATCCACTCTGATAGTCAAGCTTGCTTTTAAAGCTCTGAGCTCCCATGTTATCGAGTCCAAGCTAATATGGGAGTGCCGAACAAAACTCAATGATGTAGGCAAGAACAACGGGGTCTCCTTGGTCTGGGTTCCTGGTCACGCAGGAATCACAGGAAATGAGGAGGCCAACACTTGCCGAGAAAGGAGCACAAACCCCCTTTATTGGCCCTGAATCCTACTGTGGGTGTGTAGATACACCTATACAAAAATGAAATTCGGATGAAAGAAGAAACTGAAAGAGGTATTTTCTGGAGATCTCTTCCTGGAATGTATCACTCCAAAAATTCCTCCGGAACTTTGATACTGTCAGATCCAAGAAATACTTGGACCTCAGTAAGAACAAGCTGCACCTGCTTACTGGCTTCCTCACAGGGCACTGCGGCCTCAGGAAGCATATGATGAGATTAGGGCTAGCAGAAACTGACGATTGCAGAGGAGATGAAACTCCTGCTCACCTGATAACGGAATGCCTCCCTATATCAAACTAACACAAGGAATGCTTTGGGCAAGAAATTTGCAGGAGCGAAGACGTAGTCTTCTTGAAGCCATCCTAGATACTGGAGTACATCAGAACTCCAGTAGAACTGGAAGACGAGCTGTAGATGATGATGACATCGACAGCTCTGATAATGGGGGCACAATAGACCTTGAGGTAGCAGTGCAACGTTATCCTCTACAATAATATACACCACTACAACCAAAGCACAGTTTATTATCGACCCAGCATGGATGTATTTGAACCTTATGCCACCATAAACACAGCACAGTTCATATTCGAACCAGCAGTGAATGTGTGTATTTGAATAGGTGGTTACGTCACCACAGACATAGCAATGTTTACTTTCGACCCAACAATGTATGTATTTGAGTCGAAACTAATCGTTAGAGATCATTCTCGACCAAATGTGGACCAGTTTTTTTTGGACGCTTGTTTTTATAGTCGGCTTTATATTCTTGAAAATATTAGCGAGTTCAGTACCTGGATGGGTGACTACTCTAGCTATAAATTTGAACCAAGAGTGCCAAAACTCCCGGCCACAGTGGTTTTTCATTCACCATTTTTCCAGATTTGGCTCAAGTAAAAACTTACAAGCGTCATTTCACAATATGCCAATACACTCCTGCACTGCACCGTTCAACATAGAAAACTGATACTTAAATCTATTGTTAACAACAAAAATACTTAATCATCTGATACTTGATATTCACTGAAATTGTTTGAAAAAACTTATTTACTCACTCAATTCTTATTATGCAACATTAAATAATATCCCTCTATTAAAAGAATAACTTCAACTGAACTTTTATTCAATATGCATCAATTGTTTTCACTATAAGATTATATATCATTTGAACATCGCCCGTTCTTCAAATATTATCATTTTCATTGAATGTTCCATGAATGTCCATTCATTCATTCATTTCCAAGAATATCTCAAATCGAATAGTCGAGATGTGATTCCAACTGACTCAAAGACTCATCTTGTATATTACACTATGATCCGAATAAAGTTCCCCTTCTACGTCATAAAAAATTAAACACTATTCGAACAAATTTCTGGCGGCTGGAAATCCCAAACCGAGCTACATAGGCTCAAGTAATTGGAGAAGAATTCTTCCGAGACTTCGAACTTTCGGTATCGAAACAGCTCTCAAGAAACTTTGGTCAAGAAAGCTGAACCTGGAAGACTCCTAATTTTCAGATCGGAAAATGGTTTGTGATTACTCTCCAAACACAAATGAATGGCTTGTTATTGATCCCATCATAAATAATAGTGGATTAAAATTCGGTGAGAGGGGTGCTGAATCCTTTGAAAATGGTAAAAAGTTAAAAAAAATAATAGTAGGATGAAAATCATTGGAAAAGGAAGAGAATATAACAAAAATTAAAGAAAAATAATTTACGGGCGATCTAAGGTCGGGAAGTGGAAGGGTGAGTTTTTAAGGGTAAACAGCGGTTTATCTCGATTTTTGGCAAAACTACAAGTCCTATGGAAAACGTGCAAAGTTGTAGATAATAAAAATTGGTTCAAGCCTTGTGGACAGGAGCTTTGGCGCTCTTGTTCAAACTTTGACACATCATATCTCCGAAAGTATTGGTTTCTCAGAGTTGGTAATGATATCAATGGATTCTTATGATAGAACTGCATCAATTCAAATAATAGTTTATTTATCAAGATTAAATGAGCAATCTGAGAATGAGAACTGCACCATGTAAGAAATTAAATTAAAATAGCTGAAATGAATTATATTATACACTATACAATAATGAATTTTACTCTCACTTAAAGAATAGGATGACATGTCCAAGTATGAACACAGATCATATAATAATTCATACATCGAATAATTATAGCATTCTGTGAAAACATAGAAGTATATTTCATTATTGAAATTTCGAACAATCATATCTCCGAAAGTATTAGCTTGTTAGGGTCGAAATGATATCAGTGGATTTTTATGGTGAAAGTCCTTCTTAGAAAAAATTGAATTTGAAATTTTTAATTTAAAAAAAATATTTTTTTCGGTACTCTGAAATTATCCGGCCTATTCTACCCAATAAAGAACTTAAAAGAGATATTTATCTCCCAAACCTACCCTGAATATTTCAACTGCCTAGCTCATTCTGTTCGAGAGTTATTGTAGAAACAAAATTTAAAAATCTTTGAATTTTTTTTTTACACTTTACGGCAACACGATCAAAGGACATTATTCTACAATTTGACGCTAAATTTCATATAGATCGAGTGATCGGTTACGGAAATATTCATGAAAAATGTTTTGACTAAAAACGGCCATAACTCCGAAACCGCTTGGTGGATTTTGCCCATTAACGAACCCGTCCGAGATATTTACACCTAACCTACCTAACCTACCCTGAAAATTCTAATCCTCTAACTCCTTTCGTTCGAGAGTTATCGTGTTAACGGAGGGCCGGACCGGCCGATTCTTGATCAGTGTGTCGCTCGGTCGAACCAAATCGTTTGAGACCATTTTCAGCCAAAAATTCGAAAATTACAGACATTTGGGCAAATTGATAAGCACTCCGTTCCGAGGAACAAGAGCGCCAAAAAGATCTACAACTCTTATATTTACACTTTTTTCACACAACCTCAAAATGTATGTGAAAAATTCTGATAAGAAAGTTTTTGGTTTTTTATATTTAACTTTCACAAAAAAAAGTCTCGAAATTAAGTAAGAACTTACCTTTTTATGTCCCAAACACACTGTTTGGTTTTGTTTTATTTGAACAATATTCATTTTTTCACCTTATTTTGACTTAATATCGAAAAAGCAGCCTTATTTTCAATCGAAAATTCTCACATCAAAATATCTGCTTTTTGAAAAAAGTCGGTGGGCGTTTTGGTTGTTGAAATATCTTCTTTCTCATGGTGTAAAAAAATACATATTACTATGATAAATTTTGTCAGAAAGGATTACGAAATAACAGGTGGTAAGGCTCAGACCCTCCTAGGCCCTTCCCCACTTCTCTATGAAATACATTTCGATGGGCTAAAATTTTCTGTGGGCCACTTAGGTATATGAGTTAACTAGAAATAGCAATAAATAGGCGTCTACTCATATAGTTTAGAGAAGATTCTTCAACTTTCTCGAAATGTTGATGTCTTATTAAAGATTAACTTTATTAACAGTTTCTGAGACAATTTACCATAGTAATGTAAATTTTTTTTTACACTATCAGAAAGTAAAGATTTCAAAGAATAAAAAGCCCACTGACTTTTTTGAAAAAGCAGACATTTTGACGAGAGAATTTTCGATATTAATTTAATCTCTTTCATGATGCAGTTGTATCATATTTGAATTTGATTTATTGCGCGCGTGTTCCGCAAGGAACAGCGTGCTATCATTTCGTCACAATGTCTGTATTTTTCGATTTTTTTTGCGAAAATGGTCTCAAACGATTGGGTTCGACTCCCTGATGAAGAATTCGAGGTTAAATTCAATTCTGTCCGTCCGTCCGGCCGTTAGCACGATAACTCTCGAACGGAGTAGGTTAGAGCGTTGAAATTTGCAGGGCATGTTTGGAGCGTAAATACCTCGGACAAGTTCGTTAACGGGCAAAATCCATCGAGCCGTTTCGGAGCTACGGCCATTTTTAGTTATATCGTGTTTCGAGAATATTTCCGAAACCGATCACTCGATCATTCTGAAATTCAGCATGAAATTGTATAATCATGACCTTTATATGCCTGCGAAGTCTCATATTGATCGGATGGCTGTAAACTAGTAAAAAAAAAGTTAAATATTTGAAAATGAAATTGAAATTTAGTTTTCACTATAACTCGAAAAAAACTGATCCGGTTGAAGCTCGGTAGTTATATGCGAAGTACCAACGAAAACACTTATGCAAAATTTCGTGGGGGTAGCATGAGTAGAAAAAATTAAAAAAATGTTTAACTATTAGCGGAATATTTTGCTGGAAATTCCGAAACCAAATATCGGAATGAGTTCAGTTTTGGCACTTCGGTGACCAATAATGACCTCTTGGGGTGTGCAAAATTTCACTGCGGACAGACCACTAGGAGCCTCAAAAAAAAAATTTATAATTTTGAACTTCCTAACTGGACAAATTATATTTCATTTCGAATTCCTACATGGAATATCTACAACATCTGGTGATTTCGTTCCGACGTATTTTTTGCGCGTTTATCTGAATGAGTGCAATATGTACGAGGGCAACTGATCAAAATATGGACTACTTACTAGCATGGCAATTGAATTAATGCGTAAACGATGTATGGAATTTTAAATTGGTTTTCAAAGTTAGTCTGAACGGTGAACGACTGGGGGTGTAGCTGCCTCTTTTGGGCATTTTTTGTTATTCGCATAAGCAGACGAGAAATAACTTAACTGCTCGAGTTTTCTTCTGAGAAGATTGGGGTTTTGGGGTGGAGGATGCTATTCCTCCATAGAATCCCCCGGTTCCAGTCTGCGCATACGTGGATTCAAGATACGATATCTCCTGAACCACTAGTGTTGGAATCACAGTTTTTTGTGACTGACAGGATGGCCATAAAGTGGCAAAAAAAAATTCAATAATTTTAAAATTTTGTTTCCACGATAACTCGTAAAATACTGATCTGATTGAATAGAAACTCAGTAGTTAGATGACCAACAAGACAAAAAAAAAATCACTGTCGTGAAGTCAGTACTCTTTGGCGCGCGTGTTCACGGTGGCTAATTTGAATTGAGTGATGAGTACTACCTTTTGGGTAGATCCTCGATTTGCTCTATCCACTGAGCTTGAAGTACTCATCATTCAATTCAAATTAGCCACCGTGAACACGCGCGCCAAAGAGTACTGACTTCACGTCAGTGCTTTTTTTTTTTTTCTTGATGCAGTTGTATCATAATAATCCATTGATCCATTCCCAACTCTGAGAAACCAATACTTTCGGAGATATGATTTGTCAAAGATTGAACAAGAGCGCCAAAGCTCCTGCCACAGGGCTTTCCCCCTTTTTTCTTAAAAATAAAAATGATACGCTGCATGATACATACGAGTAGATTACGTCGAACTATTCTTCCACTCTCAGTTCACAATATGTCTTTGTAGATTTCTGCATGTTGGATGAATGGGGAGGAATAAATCAATCCAGAACATGGCCGAAACTTTGTGAGGCCTCCGAAAAAGTGATCTCAGAAAGAGAACTGAAATGTATAAATCTTCCCACAGAATTCATTATATTCCAG
This sequence comes from Halyzia sedecimguttata, assembly GCA_937662695.2. Taxonomy (NCBI): domain Eukaryota; kingdom Metazoa; phylum Arthropoda; class Insecta; order Coleoptera; family Coccinellidae; genus Halyzia; species Halyzia sedecimguttata. The sequence continues at coordinate 95,935,556 of OW569413.2, read as the reverse complement.
TCTCTTTATACAGAAAGTATTCTCTGGTTGCTAAAGTATATAGAATATAGGTACATTCCCGCTTAGACTCTTTGAATTCCCTTTTAAAAGCTGCTCTGAGAAATGTGAGGTGGCCATTTGCTCTGTAATGTAATTGGATAAGTTTTGTCGAGTTTATATAATTAATTACTGTGAATAAATTCAGCAATGATTGATTAATGTGGAATTGATTCTCCAAAGAACAATGAGATATTTGAGAAAAATAAAAAAAAAATTGGTTCAAGCCCTGTGGACAGGAGCTTTGGTGCTCTTGTTCAAACTTTGACAAATCATATCTCCTGGATCAATGGTCTCTGGGAATGATATCAATGGATTCTCACGATAGAACTGCATCATAAAAGAAATTAAATTCAAACAGACCGATTCTCCCCAATAACGAACTTATCCGAGATATTCATTCCTCAAATCTACTGTGAAAATTATATTATATCAATTAAAACTTAGACAATATTGCAGTTTTGTTTTTACTGGAGATATTCTGAACCCAATTTGATTATGTATCTCACCAAAGAATATATTTCCATCAACTTACGGATTATCCACGGGCATTATATTATCACCTCAAAAGTACGATAGCTGAGGTTATTTCATTGATCTTTTTGCATTCAATCGTAATTTGTTTTATAGAACAGGAAGGGTATTTCATATCAAGAATAACGAGCTAGAAATAATTCTGACATTTATCTCTCATAGGCAAATAACATGACATGTAAGAACACAGATCATATAATAATCCATAGATAGAATAATTAAGTACAGGATTCTGTGGAAACATAGAAGTACGATTATTTATTGAAATTTTGAAACTTCATATCTCTGAAAGTATTAGCTTGTTAGAGTTAAAATAATATCAATGGATGAGTATGGTGAATCTGCATCTTAAAAAATTGAATTTGAAATTTGTAATGTAAAAAAAAATTTTTTTTTTCGTTACTCCGAAACCATCAGACCATCAGGAAACTGGGCGATTTTGCCCAGTAACGAACTCAACCAAGATATTTAGCTCCCAAACCTACTCTGAAAATTTCAACTGCCTAGCTCATTCTGTTCGAGAGTTATTATAGAAACAAAATTTTGTTCATTTTTTTTTCGATACTTTATCGCAACCCGATCAATACAAAACTTCGCACGCATATACATAGAGCTCATCATTCTACAATTCGATGCTAAATTTCAGATAAATCGAGTGATCGGTTTCGGAAATATTCATGAAAAATGTTTTCACTGAAAAGGGCCATAACTCCGAAACCACTTGATGGATTTTGCCCGTTGACGAACTTGTCCGAGATATTTACGCTCCAAACCCACTCTGCAAATTTCAATACTCTAACTCCTTTCGTTCGAGAGTTATCTTGTTAACAGACAGAATCGCTTTCGACCACGGATTCTTGATCAGTGAGTCGAACCAAATCGTTTAAGACCATTTCCAGCCAAAAATTCGAAAATTACAGATATTTGGGCAAATTGATGAGCACTCTGTTCCGAGGAACAAGAGCGCCAAAAAGAGAATATAACAAAAATAATTCGGGTGATCTGAGGTCGGGAAGTGGAAGGGGGTGGGTTTTAAAGGGTAAAAAATGGTTTATCTCGATTTCTGGCAAAACTACAAGTCCTATGGAAGAAAGTTGAAGCGCGAAGTTGTAATAAAAAGATCTACAACTTTTGTAGTTGCCCTTTTTTCACATAACCTCAAAATTTATGTGAAAAATTCAAATAATGAAGTTTTTGGTTTTTTATTTATATCTTTTACATACTTATTTTGACTTAATATTGAAAAAGCACCCTAATTTTAAATCGATAATTCTTACGTCAATATATCTGCTTTTTTAAAATAGTCGGTGGTCCTTTTGATCGCTGAAATCTCTACTTTCTCATGGTTTAATAAAAAGGGGGAAAGCCCTGTGGCTTTGGCACTCTTGTTCAATCTTTGACAAATCATATATCCGAAAGTATTGGTTTCTCAGAGTTGGGAAAGATATAAATGGATTCTTATGATAGAACAGCATCATGAAAGGAATTAAATTCAAACAAGAGCGCCAAAAACCACGAACTTACCCGAGATATTATTTCTCAAATCCACTCTAAAAATTATATTATATCAATTGAAACTTATCAATATTTGAGTTTTGTTTTTACTGGAGCCATTTTGAACCCATTTTAATAAACTTACCAAAGTATATATTTACATCATCATATGGATGATCCACGGGCATTAAAATATCACCAAAAGTATAATATCATATTATAATACTCATAATTCTACGATAGCTGAAATGAATTTGACTCTCTGAACATAGATCATATAATAATTCAGAAATATAATAATTACAGCATTCTGTGAAAGTATAGAAGTACGATTTATTATTAAAATTTTGAAAAATCATATCTCCGAAAGTATTAGCTTGCTAGAGTTGAAAATGATATCAATGGATTTTTATGATGAAACTACATCTCTAAAAAAAATTTAATAATTAATTCGAAATTTGTAATGTAAAAAAAAAATTTTTTTTATCCAAGATATTTATCTCCCGAACCTACACCTACTCGGAACAGAGTAATTATCAATTTGCCTAAATGTATGTAATTTTCAAGAATCCGTGGTTGCGAATCGATTCTGTCCGGCCGGTCCGGCCGGTCCGACCGTAGACACGATAAATCTTGAACGAAATGAGCTAGACAAATGAAATTTTCGGAGTAGGTTTGAGGGATAAATATCTCGTTATCGGGCAAAATGATGGTTTCGGAGTAACGAAAAAAAAACCGAAAGTATTAACTTGTTAGAGTTGAAAACGATACAATGGATTTTTATGGTGAAACTGCATCTTAAAAAAAAATTAATTTGAAATTTGTAATGGAAAACCCAAAGCATCAGGCCTATTTTGCCCAATAACGAACTTAACCGAGATATTTATCTCCCAAATCTACCCTGAAAATTTCAACTACCTAGCTTATTATGTTCGAGAGTTTTAGTAACCAAATTTAAAAATTTTTCAATTTTTTTTTGACACGGCAATCCGATCAATATAAAACTTGTATATGAAGGTCATGATTCTATAATTTGGTGCGAAATATCAAATAGATTGAGTCATCGGTTCCGGAAATATTCATAAAAAATGTTTTGACTAAAAACGGCCATAACTCCGAAACCGCTTAGTGGATTTCGCTCGTTAACGAACTCGTCCGAGATATTTATGCTGTTAACCTACCCTGCACATTTCAAGCCTCTTGCTCCTTTCGTTCGAGTGTTATTGTGCCTACGTCCGCCCGGACCGGCCGGACAGAATTGATTTCGACTACGGATTCTTGATCGGTGAGTCGAACCAAATCATTTGAGACTATTTTCATCCAAAAATTCGAAAATTACAGACATTTAGGCAAATTGATAAGCACTCTGTTCCGAGGAACAAGAGCGCAAAAAATACATTCCACCGACTTTTTCAAAAAAGCAAAAATTAGGCTGGTGTTTCGATATTGAGTCAAAATGAGGTGAAAAAATTAATATTTTAAATAAAAAAAATTGCTGTGTGTTTGGGACATGAATAATAAATAAATAAATAATATAAAAAATCAAAAACTTGGTTGTTTGAATTTTTCACATAAATTTCGAGACTATGCGAAAAAAGTGTAAAAACAAAAATTGTTTTTATGACCTACAACTTTTTTCCATAGGAGTTGTAGTTTTACGGGAAATCGTATTTACCCTTAAAAACTCACCCCCACCTACTTCCCGACCTAAGAACACCCGGAGATTATTTTTCCTTTCATTTTTGTTTTATTACCTTCCTTTTCCAATGGGTTCCAACCTACTATTATTATTATTTTTTTTTTTTGAAAAATTATCGATCCTGGTCTAAGAGGTTTTAGAGTATCGCAAGGTTCAGCAACTGATATCATTATGACATAGATAAAATGTTCTGCATGAAAGTCTATTCAAACAATTAAATTCAATATTATGCAAAATTTTGTGAGGATGGTATGACTGGAAAACTTTATAAAATCTTTAAAAAAATTCTCTATCTCAGAAACTATTCGTCAGATATCCCTGACATTTTGCAAGAGCCTTCAAAACCATATTGTACAGCCAAGTTTTAGATTTAAACTCAGTCGGATTTATATTCTTGAAATTACGCACCAAAGCTCTTGACCTCAGTCCTTTACCAACTAGTTTTTTTTATTTTTCTGATGGTATGTAGTATCTTGCTTCTAATTAAATTTCGATTGATTCTGCGAGAGTAAAATTAAATAAATAAACGGTCAACTTCATATTCCGCTCATGATACGTCCCCATAGTTCGTTCGTGTTTATACTGGTTTCGAAACAAGTTAATACAATGTAATGAAATATTTCCCAAATGCATGAAGTTTACAATCTTGGTGTCGTATTAATATGTATTCCTTCGGCGCATTCTGTTGTAAAATATTCCCAGAGGTACATCTCAACCCGAAGATATATCTCAGTTTTAGTTGATGGATATTTTATTGTCCGCATTCCAATATAGCGAAACTGGACTTTTATATTTGATAGAGTCATAAAACATGGTTTTAGAGGTTTTCTTCCTAGCATGGAAAAATATGGGGAGATAGGTTCTTACTTCTTAGGTAGTTATTGTAAATGGGTATTTCTATTTTGGTACAGTTTATTGTGAAAACATACCTCTGGATTTAGTTTGTAAACTATTTATAGGAAGTAGATATATAGTTCAATTTGTGAATTACAGTAGTTTCATATGTGGGAAAATTTTATGGAATCTCAAAAGGAAAGAGTTGGAGAGACAGTCAGGGAAAAGGAAATAATATTATTTTCCGCAAATCGCCAGGAAATTTTGACATTCCTGTCAAAATTTCTTGAAGAAAAAGTCAGGACTTCCTTACTGTAAGGAAATGTCATTTCCTTACTGTGAGGAAATGATATTTCCGTACAGTTGTTAGTGTTCTACATAAATGATAGAAAACACATTGCTTATATGGAATTAATTTATATTTTGAAAACATCAAGTCATTGCTGAATACATTTTTAAGATCAATTTGTTATATTTACAGTAATTTGACAGTTAGTACAATTATTGAACATTGGAGGAACACTCTTAGAACTATGAGAAACATTTTGGACAACATGCAGGGTGGAAGGGTCATTTTGTTGAATATTTTGTACTGTGAAAATTTTATTTGCCACCTCAACCTTATTGTTAAGCGATTCTTCGATATATCCTTCAGCAACGTTTGATGACTTCCATCCGCCATGCCTCTTTAAACTAGTTATGTCGGCACCAGAGTCAACCAATATTGTTGCAGAAGACCGACGAAAGCAGTGACCAGTATATTCTGTCGGATTTACCAAGTTCAAATAAGTAGCAACTATTTTGGGCATTTTTCTAAATTGATGAATTCCTACCACTTGTCTACAACCCTTTCCGCTTTGATATTTAAAGAAAAATCGCTCACTGTTCATATTTTCTGGTCTTAACGAAACATACTTTCGATAAACATTCAAGTAGATCTGATTAATTACAAATGATCTTGGTCTGTTGGTTTTCGAATCAGGTATGCTGATTAAAAGCTTAGATTCTAAGTCTTCTATATCGTGTACAGTCATTCGGACTAACTCATCCATTCTACAGGCCCCAGAAATACCAAATATTACAGCCACCTAAAAAATAAATAAAGCTATGATCTAAATAGAAATTAAAACCTTGTAAATTACCTTAATCATTAAATTTTCTTTATCTGGAGCCTCCTGGATAAATTTTTCAATTTCTTCCTTCGTTAAAATCTTAGATTTCTTTACCCTATAACCTTGAGCTTGCCGTTTCAATAAAGAACGAAGTTTTGAGTATGTAGATATATCTACATTGTGTTTAAGTGCAAGGGTTGACTTCAGCATTGAATAATTGGCCCATAATGTTGAAGATTTCATCTTTAAACAAAGGTCTAGGAAGTATGCCATTACAACATTTTCTGAGAAAGAACTCGTATTTTTACTCATGCGATAATCCATAAAACGTCTGTATGCATTTTCGTACTTTTCTCTTGATTTCTTTGGCAATAATTCTAATGAAGCAGTATTCACTGCCTCAACCAGCTCTGGATGAGTCCCAGGAATGGAAATTTCATCATCACTTATCATTTTACTTTCGAGAACACCAGCAATTAAATTTATAAGCGTCAAGTTTGACAATTCAACCTCAATACGTTTCCATAGTAACCCAAGTAATTTTATTAGGAATTTCAAAGCACCATTTATTTGGGAATAAAATTCTCGCGTTTTTTTTTAAATCAATCAATATCTGTCGAATTTTAAACGATTTGCGGAAAAATAGTATGTTTACCTCGTAGGAAAAGCCACATTCCTGGACTCTGTGTTGCTAAGTCTCGGCTTGCGCCTCGACTTTACAATCTTCACAGTCGTCCAGGAATGTTAAGCTTTTCCTACCCGGTAAACAATGTACTATTTCCTGCAGCTTGAGCTATCAAGAATAACTTTTTACCTTCTTCAGGAGCAGCTGCAATATTACAAATACATAATTTATACAGGGTGATTCACGAAGACCGTTCGTTAGAATATTTCAAAGAAAAACTCGAGTTAAACACTTTAATTTATAGTCGAGCTTTGCTAGGAGAGATGAATTAATGGAAAAATTGTCAGATTCGTTCGACTAACGGTTTCACAGGAAATGATGCCAACTTTCGTTTTTTAAATGTAATACCCAGTTTTTTCATTCATAATCAGATTACCCATTGAATTCTACATTGTTTTAATGTGTCACTTACATATTATTCTCAGAAAATTCGAGTGAAATCTGAGAAAACTCTTTACATTTTCACAAATAGGGCTTCATTCCAATGTTAATAACTTGTAGATTTTTGCATAAGAATTCCTAATTTTCTAGCTTCTATCAGTAGACATACCAATGTTTTTCCTTCGTTAATTAAAAATTCAATTGAACATACAGGGTGTTTCTATTTCAATGTCAAATTCAGTCATGACAAAAACCTCAAAACTCATATTTTTCTAATGAGAACCCATTTTTTTATTGGTTAGCTGGAATCTACATAAACTGCTCCACAAGAGTAAGGGATATCATATTAAGTTGTTCTGAGGGGCGCAAAATTTTAAAGACAATATCAAAAACATGATCAACTGCCAATAAAAACTTATTAATTCGATTTGAATGCATATTTTCACCATCTGGTCGTCTTTTTTCTTGAGTTTGGCAGTTTTTACATTATTCGTAAGATTTATCATTTCAATATGCAGTTAATTTATTGTCAGTCTCTTAGCGATATCGAACTTAATAAATTTCACGAGCTTGTTAAGATGCCAAGACGTAAATTAACAAACGCCGAGGCTAATAGGGCTATCGGTATGCTACAGGGTGGCCTCACTCAAGTCGCTGTGGCAGAAACATTTCAAGTATCGCAAAGTGTAATATCACGACTCTGGAATAGGTTCAATGAGACAGGTTCAGTGCAGGAAAGACATAGGGTTGGTGGACCAAGAAAAACAACACCCGCACAAGACCGTTTTGTCACCATTTCGGCGAGGAGATATCCTCTTTCTTCATGTAGGATGCTGAGAAATCGACTTTTAAATGCCAATGGTCCCGAAATTTCCATCCGACGTCGTTTGGGGGAGATTAACCTGTCTTCTACACGTCCATTGAGGGGTGTTTCGTTAACACCTGAGCATAAACGACAAAGATTAGAATGGGCCAGGCAGCATGTTAATTTGAACGTCCAATGGCGTAGTGTACCTACTTTTCCCAGATGAATCCAGATACGGTCGATTTTCAGATTCTCGAAGAATAAGGGTATGGACTATGCCGCGTATACCCCGAAATCGCCGTCATGTGCAAGAGGTTCATCCATTTCGAGGAGGATCTGTTATGGTATGGGCTGGGATTTGTTACAACGGGCGCACAGACCTTCACATTTGTCCTGACAATATGACTGCTTTACATTATAGGGAACATGTCATTGGAAACGTAAAGCCAAATTTTCATGCTGCCATTGGTGAAGCTTTCCAATTTCTTCACGATAACGCAAGACCACATCATGCAGCAATAGTAGAACATGAGACGAGCATGGTATTCCACATTTACCAATACCTCCGCATTCGCCAGACTTAAACTGCATAGAACATGCATGGGATATGCTACAAAGAAGACTAGATGATCATCAACCTCCACCAGAAACATTGAATGACCTCAAAGCACTACTGCCTCGTTTATGGAATGAAATTCCTCAAGATATGCTCAACACCCTTGTTGGCAGTATGCAACGAAGATGTCAGGCGGTCATTGATGCCCGTAGTGGCCATACCTTGTATTGAAGGCATAAAAAGACAAAAAAACAATAAAATGTCCGGAAATAGAAGTCGTTAAATTTGACCCTATTCTGTTAATCACCCTGTTTATGTTGCAGACCAAAAAACTTACCTGCATTTATAGTTTTGAACCTAAAACTATATTAAATTACGTGTTCAGCGCAAACAAAGGTTTCAGAATGTCAGTTATTTTAGTTGAAACGATTATCCCTAACTCTTGTGGAGCAGTTTACTACTGCTCTAAAATGCTCATTTACCGAGATATTTGGTAAGTAAAGCAGTAGGTAGTATATTATAAAAAGTACACTATTTTTAACTTACCTACATTCCAGCTGACCAATTAAAAAAATGGGTTCTCATTTGGAAAAAATGGGTTTGAAGTTCTTGTCATGATATATCTTATAAACATTAAACTAAAACCAAATGACAATGAATGAGAAACAAAACCATTATGAGCGAATATTAAGCATAGGCCTATACTCATTCCCTGAAGATCCATGCAGGCTTTCAAGTGTTATGCCGATAAATTTTTTGATAAAATACATAAAATATCCTGTATCTCTTAAACGAATATACTTAGTTAGGACATATTTCGAACACTGATTTAGACTCACCAAAATGTCCTGCATCTGAGCTGAAAGCCTGTACAATCATTCGTGAAACACCCTGTATAAAGCGAAAGATTTCCACAATGTACCTCATGAAAATGATCAGAATGAAATCATAAAATCGAAGCACTACGAGGGACCTTAAATATGCAAATATATTTTGGTTTACTTTCGTGTAACCTCAATGCTATGCAGATGAAGGTGCACATAAATATGTATGCTTTGTCCTCCTAAATTGAATCTTTGGGAAAAATTGGGAGCGCTGCTACATACACGTTAGGGTTCGTTAGTTACTGAAAGGCAGAAACGAGAAATAAAAATATCACGTGAATATCAGAGGAAAAGACCGAATTTTTGTGTATTTTTTTCGAAACAATCTTGAGAACGTGCAGAAAAAAATATGTTTGGGACTATCCTGAAATATTAACGGTTTCAGCTTTGAATAATGTATGATTCGCAACAGGTATGAAAAAATTTCGTCCACTATCCATTCGAGGATTTTCTCTTAAATTTTTTAGTAGAAATTCATCAAGTTTGAAAAGAAATTGAATATCACACTGGGACAATCTTCTGACCATTTCATGAGGGTCGATTAGTTCTGAGGGTGAAATCTAAATGACCATGCCTTGAGATCGTATCTGTGGTCGTGTATGGTCCCTATTCAAATACATTATGAGAATCTATCCGAGGTACCTATTTAGTTAATGCTTTGTTTGTGGCACAAATCACTTCAATCGCGTATAATTGTGCGTGAGAAAAAGAACACGCTGTATAGTAACAGTTTATTTTCAGCGATGTAGGTCTCGAAAGACTTTCCGCCGTATTCACAAAGCATTCAATCTCCGTTAAGTCCTAACTGAGGTCCTCAGTTAAGGATAAATAAGAATCGCAACCTCAGTTTAAGTGAAAATTAACGTGAAACAGGCCTGTTTCAGCACCGTTACATACGGTACCTACCTTAACTGAGGACCTCAGTTAGGACTTAACGGAGATTGAATGCTTTGTGAATACGGCGGTATATTTTTCAACACAAATGAATGAAATTGTACGATTTTGGCATGGAAAAGAGCCAGTTGCAATTGACGTCATAAAAAAACACCCTGTATGAAGATTTCGGACAAATACATCATGAGAATCCATCCAAGATACCTATTTAGTTAGTGCTTCGTTCAATTGAAACGCGTACAATTGTGCCGTGAGAAAAAGAACACATAGTAATGGTTTATTTTCAATGATGTATGCCTCGAAAGTTTATTTTTTAACACACATAAATGAAATTGTACGATGGCGTGAAAAACAGCAAGTTGCAATTGACGTTGAAGGAGAAACACCCCGAATGAAGATTTGGGACAAATATATTATGAGAAAAAAATATTCCATTAACCATTCACCCTTTCCTACATGATGGGATTAAAAACAACTATTGTGCTTAGTATTATTACAAATTATTTACGCTTTTACGCGTATGTTCTGAGGAATATGACGTTATCATTATGCCCAAATGTCTGTACTTTTCGATTTTTTTTGCCGAAAATGATCTCTAACGATTGGGTTCGACTCCCTGATATAGAATTCGAGGTCAAATTTGATTTTGTCCGGTCGGCCGTTGCCACGATAACTTGAAAACGGAAAGAGATAGCGACTTGAAATTCTCAAGGTAGATCCCAATAAGACGAACAAGTTCGTTAATGGCCATAATCCACTAACAATTTTGTTTTCAACCAATACAAGTCTGATCCAATTGCAACTTGGTGAGTAGTTCTAGAATACAAACCTAAGGAAGTTTGTGACATTTTCTGCGAATCGTACCACTAGAAAATTAAAAAAAAATATCAAAAAATATTATTTGTATCACGATAACCTGAGAACGGAAAGAGATAGGGACTTGAAATTTTCGGGAAAGGTTGTGCATCTGAATGGGACATTTGACTTTGTATATAGGTTTAATCGGCCAAACGGTTTTGGAGTTATACCCATCTGAAATTTGATTGTTATTTCGTCAATAACTCGAAAAATACGAGACCAATCCAGCTCAAACATGGATACCAGTTGTAGAATGCCAACGTGAAAATTGTTGTGAAATTTCGTGAGGATCATATCACTAAGAAAAATTTAAAAAATCAATGAAAATCATTGTAAAAAATGCTATATATCATAAACGATTCGTCCGACAACGCTGAAATTTCGCGAGAGCCTTCAAACCCTAACTCTACTGCCAAGATCCAAGTTTGAACACGATCGGATCTAAATTGTTGGAGATCCGAGCAGCCTTGTGTGTTCAGTAGCTGGATGGGTGACCGTTGCCTCGATAACTTTCGAACGAAAGGAGATAGGAACTTGCAATTTTCAGGGTAGGTTGCACATCCCAATGGGAGAGTTAAGTTCGTTTTTGGGCATAATATGTCCATCAGTTTCGGAGTTATACCCACCTGGAATATTATTTCCTCGATAACTCAAAAAATGTGTGTAAAATTTCGAGAAAAAAATTGTTTCAAACACTGACTTGAATTCAGGAGCTTTTGCGCGAATGTTCTATTGTCCATTTCCTGTATTGGACAGTCTTAATTGAATTTACCATGGTACATTCGATTAAGAGTGTCCAATACAGGAGAATGGACAATAGAACATACGCACAAAAGCTCCTGACTTTACGTCAGTGCTTGAACCAATTTTGATTTATATTTTAAGCCCGATGGAGATATTGGTCTATCAGGCACCTTAGAGTGAGAAAGAATCGAATTAATACACAAACGAATCGAAGAACAAACTCGCTTTCAAATTAATAATAGCTTTAGGAATGTTCATCCCTCAAGGGGACGGAATAAACACACCCTTGGTGCTGCGAAATCATTATTCAACGAAAAAAAAACAATGAAAATAGGAAGTAAAAAAATCCACTCATTAAAATTCCTTCCACTTAACTCTTTCATCAAGAAAATACTAAATATTTGTCAGATTACTCCAAAGTTCAAAGTGGGCAGAGAATATTTCATTAAAACAGTTAAGAAAAACAGAAGTTCACGGGTTTCATTGAAAGTGAATGAAATTACTCGCTGTGTCCTATTTGTTTGCTGAAAAAAGCAAAATGAAAAATGAATTCGATTAAGGACAAAGAAAACACGGTTTGCTTGATGTTAGATGGGTTGTTATGAAGAACTGCAGCAATTAAGGCTTTATCAGATGAATGGAAGTGCTCTGGAGGAAAATCCAAGAAGATGGAAACACGCAATGTAGGAAAATATGGAAATATTCATTTTTTTAGAGGCAAACAATTAATTCAATTCTTTTCGAATAGTACGAATCTATTTACGATACATTACAAAAAGGTATTTTTGGCGCTCTAGTTCCTCGGAACTGAGTGCTTATCAATTTGCCCAAATGTCTGTAATTTTCGAATTTTTCGATGAAAATGGTCTTAAACGATTTGGTTCGACTCAGTGATCAAGAATCCGTGGTCGAAATTCATTCTGTCCGGCCGGTCCGGCCGTAGGCACGATAACTCTCGAACGGAATGAGCTAGAGAGTTAAAATTTTCAGAGTAGGTTTGGGAGATAAATATCTCGGCTAAGTTCGTTATAAGGCAGAATTGTACGATGGTTTCGGAGTAACAAAAAAAAAATTTTTTTAACAGAACAAATTCCAAATTAAATTATTTGAATAAGCAGTTTTACCATAAGAATCGAATGATATAATTTTTAACGGAAAAGTATAACGGCGATTCCGCAAAAAAAAAGCAGAGAAAACATTCTGCTGGTACCTGCCGACACGTGTTTCTGCTTTTTTTTGCGGAATCGCCGTTATACTTTTCCATTTAAATATACTTATCCGCAATATCCTATTGTTCTTTATAATTTTTAACTCTAACAAGCTAATACTTTCGGAGATATGATTTTTCAAAATTTCAATAATAAATCGTATTTCTACGTTTTCACAGAATGATATAATTATTCTATGTATGAATTGACATAATGTCAACTTATTTTCCTGAGACATGACATTATCTAATCAATCGAAGAATTATGAGAATAACATGTATTCCGAAATGTGAGCGAAGTGAGAAAAATCTCAGTTGTTTGCTCCGAAATTAGTTTTTCTCAGAAAAGTCTTACTTTCGGAACGGAACATGAAGTAAGAGATCTGAGAGTAGTGAGACTGCTTTTCATCCATAGACATAGAATGCTCAGTTCTCTCAATTTATGACGGGACTGACGGAAGGGAATATTATAACTTCAAAAATATTGGGGTTGAAATACTCGTATTTTAGCGATGCAACGGGGACCTCACCCAAAAATATTTGAAAATATTACGTAAATATTGAAAGCATAATTCTGTAGTTCGAGAGAGGAAAAAATTTGGTGCACGTAGATCAGGAAATTTTTGATCGATTACAAGGTAATTTTTCATTATTACTTCTCCTCTTTCATACATTTTTTATGGAATATCTACTATTTGTAGGTACTTTAAACCTGTTTTGGTCAATTGTCATACGAAACTGGTTTTTTTGGCGCTCTAGTTCCTCGGAACAGAGTGCTTATAAATTTGCCCAAATGTCTGTTTTTTGGAATTTTTGGCTGAAAATGGTCTCAAACGATTTGGTTCGACTCACTGATCAAGAATCCGAGGTCGAAATCGATTCTGTCCGGCCAGCCGGCCGGCCGTAGGCACGATAACTCTCGCACGAAAGGAGTTAGCGGATTGAAATTTGCAAGGTGGGTTTGGAGCATAAATATCTCGGACGAGCTCGTTAATGGACGAAATCCATCAAGTGGTTTCGGAGTTATGGCCGATTTTAGTAAAAATATTTTTTATGAATATTTCCGAAACCGATCACTCGATCTATCGAGTCGAAATTTAGCATCAAATTGTAGAATCATGAACTTTACATGCATGTGAAGTTTTGTATTAACCAGATTACCGCAAAGCGTCAAAAAAAAATTTGAAAATTTAAAAAAAGTTTTTTTACAATAACTCTCGAACGGAATGAGCTAGGTAGTTGAAATTTTTAGAGTAGGTTAGGGAGATGAATATCTCGGCTAATTTCGTTATTGGGCAAAATTTGCCAGATTTAATTGATCTTGATAAATAAACTATTATTTGAATTGAATTTCCCTTATGATGCAGTTCTATCATAAGAATACATTTATATAATTCAGTAGATATAATTTGTCTGTTTTAACTAGAGCGCCAGAAAGCTCCTGTCCACAGGGTTTGAACCCATTTTTTTTCTTCAAATTTCAATCATTTACTCCTTGCTATACCATCTATGTTTCACCAAAAAAAAAATTAAAATTTAAATAGCTCCTTCTGGGTGTTCCAGTTTCTTTGTCAGTCAGTATATTTCTTATAATCAAAAAATTGGTGAATAAAATGGAAACTTTTGAGATAGTCTCACTGAACTCCCTTAACTTTTGTCTAGCAGTATTAGTATCGATTTAGGACGTGAAAGTTATGCTGTGAAAAGAATTCCAGAAAAAGTTTTCCATATCGCTTTTACGACTGGAGGAATTTCACAATTTCATGACTATGAAAAATTCCTCCTTTTAAAATACAATAGTAACATGTTCTTCCTCGAGCAATAATTCATAGTTTCGTAATATCAGCCTATACCTCTGAATTCCTCCGAATACTAATACCCCGGAATAAATCACGAATATCCCTACGGTACATTGGGCACAAACGCAGCCGACGCTTCTTTGCTAAACCTTCCCGTCTCTCATCCTATCTTTATCAAAGTTTGTATAGATCGAGGTACTTACCCACCATTTAACCCTATATTTCTATTACCAAACTCTCGTACGGAACGCGTTCGAGGAATATAAACGGCAGTCGCCCACGTTCCATGTATAGAATAGGCAGTTTTGTCGTCCTGCGTGGAATATTGATGATCCTGTCAACTCCAGCGGGCGGTTGAGGAACCGATTTCAGTCTAAATATAACACAAGTGTCTCGTATTAAACGGGATTCAGTCACCGACTCGGATTTCTAGCAGTCGGACTAGAATCAGGAAGATTTACGTCATAGATCGTTTTGACCCCCCAAGAAAGCACGGTATAAAACCCTGTCAATCTTTTTGGCGCTCTAGTTCCTCGGAACTGAGCTTATCAATTTGCCCAAATGTCTGTAATCTTCGAATTTTTGTCTGAAAATGGTCTCAAATGATATGGTTCGACTTACTGATCAAGAATCCGAGGTGGAAATCGATTCTGTCCGGCCATCTGGCCTTCCATTAACACGATAACTCTCGAACGAAAGGAGTTAGAGGATTGAAATAAACAGGGCAGGTAAATATCTCGGTTAAGTTCGTTAATGGGCAAAATCCATCGAGCGGTTTCGGAGTTATGGCAGATTTTAGTAAAAACAGTTATGAATATTTCCGAAACCGATCACTCGATCTATCTGAAATTTAGCATCAAATTGTAGAATAATGACCTTTATACGCACGTGAAGTTTTGTATTGACCAGGTTACCGCAAAGTGTCAAAAAAAAATTTTGAAAATTAAAAAAAAAAATTCTACAATAACTTTCGAACGGAATGAGCTAGGCAGTTGAAATTTTCAGAGTAGTTTAGGGAGATGAATATCTCAGTTAAGTTCGTTATTGGGCAAAATAGGCCAAATGGTTTCGAAGTGACGAAAAAAAAAATTTTTTTAAGTAACAAATTTCAAATTCAATTTTTATTTAAGATGCAGTTTCACCATAAAAATCCATTGATATCATTTTCAACTCCAACAAGCTAATACTTTCGGAGATATGATTTTTCTAAATTTGAATAATTAATCGTACTTCAATGTTTTGACAGAATGCTATAAATATTCTATCTAAGCTTTATTAAATGATCTGTGTTAATACTCGTATCATATCATCCTGTTCTATAAGAGAGAGTCAAATTCATTTCAGCTATTTTAATTTGATTTCTGCCATGGTGCAGTTCTCATTCTCAGATTGCTCATTTAATCTTGATAAATAAACTATTATTTGAATTGAATTTCCTTTATGATGCAGTTCTATCGTAAGAATACATTGATATAATTCCCAACTCTGAGAAACCAATACTTTCGGAGATATAATTTGTCTGTTTGAACTAGAGCGCCAGAAAGCTCCTGTCCACAGGGCTTGTTGAAATCTTAACATTACCTTTTCAGTTTATTTCAATCGTACAGATAGAGTACAAAATAGTTATCAACCAAAATTAATAATAAGATATTCGCTTGGCGTCTGACGAAGTCTGATATAGTATCCGAAACGTTACGAGACCGTTGTTTTATCATCATAGATCGAACCAATGCTGACTGATTTGGATTCCAAGATTTTCAACTAAAAAAAAACTAGGTATTTCAGATGAATATATCGTAGTTTTTAATCAGAAAGATTCAGAGGGATTTGTTATGGCTTGTGAAGATAGAGTGATAATACAAGATGGTATTGGAGTGGACAGTCCAACAACTTCCAGAGCATGCCACAGCCAGCAGGAAACTGTTATGCACATCCTGCCTGCTTGCAGAGTCCATGCTCCATCAAGACATATAGAAAGACACAATGCGGCACTCCGAATTCTCTACTTCCATCTGAGAGGAGTTTACGGTATAGACAACCAGTGCTGCCATATGTACTTCCGGAGATTGAAGCAGCTCTTGAAAATGATAGAGGTCACCTCTACTGGAAATATGCTATTCCAACGAAATGGCGAAATGAGGGTGAACTACTTGTCGGAATTGAAGATTATTCCTACGTGTAAATTCCTGGCCGTGGTATTGAGGCACATAATGCAGAAAGCAGTATTGGTCGGATCATTCGAGTCATCAGGTCCCATCCACTGTGAAGGCTGCTTGCAGCTCATTTCTTTGTTGAGAGACGCTGTGAGGGCAGGACGAAGAACTACTCCATGAAATATGTGAGGGGATTTTTAGTGAGTAACCAAAAAAAAACCTGGAGTCTCATACTGCTGAGGATGCGAACCCTCTCAGGGAAGTCTATAAAAGGTTTTCTCTATTTCAGTATCGTAATGAGTCCATTCAAGCACTAAAAACAGTGCTGGAATGAACTCATTCTCGCATTGTTTCTAGTTATATTTTTCGTTTTGTGGTAGTCAGCACTGACATTTGATCCTATCAAATTTCAACACACGTCAATGGTCAATATAATATAATCTGGATGTAGTGAAATAATTGTTGAGAGGAAAAGTTTTATTTTCATTAAAAAATAAGGTACTAGATATTTCCTTCTTGCTAATTTTGAATCATTCCTATTATCAGGAAACTGTTTTAAATCTGATCTCCACGCCCTACGTACGATTCAAATTCAAATCCCGTAATCTGTCAACTTTCGTAACAGTCACACCAACTGCCAAGATACAATACAAAAGTCACTAGGATGTATAGTCCGAGTTTTTCATTGAATTTCAACAGTATTCTACAAAACTTGCCTGAAATAGAGAAAATATCGTCTAATACTCGTTGCAGAAGGCTATTCCAACACTCATGCCTTCGAAAACTCGCTCCTTCGTCGCTCATTTTCGAATTTCGCATTCGTGTTTGTATAGGAGCCCATTCTGCAACTTGTTTTAGAATATACTATTCCACTCATACGGAAAAAAATTAAAATAAGAATATTAAACTGGTTCCATTTATTTTAACTTGTTATTCCTGATGATGTATTAATCATTCAAATTGTTTTTTTAACAGATCAAGTTCAAAATTTTCAACTGTAATTAATCCTTTTCAATATACTTTTCAAAATTACCGGCAGTAACAGTTGGAATAGCCGACGGGTGACTCTACATAAACTAAGAAATTAATCTTTCGCCATAATAAATGGCTTCATATCATTTTGAAATTATTGATTCCATTATATGCGGTACTGGTATCGCCACCTTTAGGTCATTCAAGAAAATATTGATGAGTTTGAAACGCCCAAAGTGAATTCCTAGAAATATTTTTGGAATACCAGCTTCAAAAATTACAGAAAATCCTTATTCGTAAAAACTCTAGAATATTCTTACCGAATTTTTATCGATGATAGAGAAGAGTTCTTCTGGAGTTGATACTCTTTCAAGAGAAGAAAATAGATTTTTTGGAACGGTGTTATGGGTATAGCCTTTTTTGCGCGCTTGTTCCACCAGAGCAAACTTTCATTATACCCAGATGTTTGTATTTTTGGAATTTTTGGCTGATAATGGTCTCAAAGGATTGAATTCGACAAGTAGGTACACAAGGAAAAATTTTAAATTTTTAAATTTTGTTTTCCCAATAGCTCGAAAAATACTAATCTTATCGGATTGAAACTTGGTAGTTAGTTGCAGAATACCGACGCAAAGACTTATCGCATCAGTAAAAAAAATTCTAAAAATGTTTGGCTTGAAAATATTAAAAAGCGGAATCACATATCGGGTTGAGTCTGAATTTGGTATTTAGGTGGGCAAAACCAGTGATTCTGAAGATTCGGAGTTTTGTGTGAGGTGTGTGATTTTTAGAGGACCTTCAGCCACCAGTGGACAGCATACACAGAGTTGAATTGGCTATTTTTAAGATGTATGGGTTAGATTGGGATTGGTTTTGTCTAGCAGTCATGGGTCTGGGGCTGAGTCAATATTTCTAGGCAATTTCATGGCAATTATGTTCGCGTGCAAGTCAGTTTCGGAGAAATACCAGTAGCTGTCATACTGTATCCCTAGCGCCAATTTTGAAATTCAGGTTGCCCCTTTCGAGCATTTCTGACGCTCTTGTTCCTCGGAACAGAGTGCTTATCAATTTGTCCAATTGTCTGTAATTTTCGAATTTTTGGATGAAAATGGTCTTAAACGATTTGGTTCGACTCACTGATCAAGAATACGTGGTCGAAATCCATTCTGTCCGGCCGTTAACACGATAACTCTCGAACGGAATGAGCTAGACAGTTGAAATTTTCAGAATAGGTTTGGGACTTTCATATCTCGGCTGAGTTCATTATCAGGCAAAATCAGTCAGATGGTTTCGGAGTAACAAAAAACAATTTTTTTTTTACATTACAAATTTCAAAATAAGTTTTTGTCAAGATGCAGTTCTACCATAGGAATCCATTGATATAATTTCTAACTCTAACAAGCTAATACTTTCGGAGATATGATTTTTCAAAATTTCAATAATAAATCGTACTTCTGTGTTTTCACAGATTGCGATAATTATTCTATTTATGAATTATTATAATATGATCTGTGCTGATACATTTCAACATATTTTCCTGAGACATGATATGTCAAATTTTGATATTTAATGCCCATGGTTGATCCATATGATGATGGGAATGGTAATGGTAAGTTAATAATATTGAGTTCAGAATATCTCCAGTAAAAACAAAACTGAAATATTGGCTACAGTTTCAATTGATATAATATAATTTTCAGAGTGGATTTGAGGAAGAAATATATAACGATATATTTCTTCCTCAAATCCACTCTGAAAAAAAAAGTAGAATTGAGGAACGAATATCTCGGATGAGTTCGTTGTTGGGTAGAATTGGTCTATTGTTTTTGGATTAATAATTTTTGGCACTCTTGTTGAATTTGAATTCTTTTATGATGTTTGAATTTAAATTCTGCTTTTATGAAGTTCTATCATAAGAATCCATTGATATAATTCCCAACTCTTATATACCAATACTTTCGAAGATATGATTTGTCAAAGTTTGAACAAGAGCGCCAAAGCTCCTGTCCACAGGGCTTGAACCAAATTTGACAAGTCGATACGTCAGTATTAACATTCGTTCAATAACTAATGAAAATTGGTATAACTCATTTTACATCAATTTCTCGATTTAAACTTAACCGAATAATATGTAACATGATTATATTTTTCTGAAATTAGAAATTTGAAAATAAGGTATCAAGGGTCTGTAATAACATAAGTTCAGGATACGAAATTCACATTGATTATTTAGTACTTCTGTTGCCCAGTAGAGGGGATTCGTCTTCTTGAGAAGTAGGCACCAGGATCGATTCTAATAGCCGAAATTACTGATATTTTTCATTTTTGTTTCCAATTCTATTGGAATAATAACTTTGTGAAAAAGGTTATGGACGGAATTAAATCATAATTTTCATAAAATTACTTGATGATTTTCGTATGATATCAGATAATAAAAAAATTACTGCTATACAGGGCGTTTTTGATAAAATATCAATTCATATCATGGTTATCATGGCACAACCGTAAGATTCGAGTGATTGGTATCATAGGAATAATACTCGGAATAAATTATTGAAAATAAAACCACTGCTATACATCACACCGCCACAAAAAAAGCACTGTTTATTTTCAACCCAGCAGAAAATGTATGTATTCGAATGGGTCCTTACGCCAACACAAACGTAGCACTTTTTATTTTTGACCAACAGTGAATGTATGTATTTGAGTGGGTCCTTCGGCCACCACAGACACAGCACTGTTTATTTTTGACCAACAGTGAATGTTATGTATTTGATTCGAAACTAATCGTTTGAGACTATTCTCGGCCAAAAAGTGGAGCAGTTTTTGTTGGAGCCTGTTTTTACAGGCAGATTAATATTCTAGGAATTTTTTTCCTGGAGTTAAGCAGCTTTGGCCGAGTTCAGTACCCGGATGGCGACCGCTCTGGTAATAAATCTGAACAGCGCGCCAAAGCTCCTGGCCACAGTGCTTTTGCAAATTGTTCGTTCATAACTCAATCTGAAGATGCATTAATATTACTCAAATATTAGAGGGGTTTGTTTGCCCCCTCCCCCACCAACTTTGGCGGCCATGTTGTGACGTCAGCGAACAGTGCCCTACTCCGATATTCTGCAGGACCAACTGGCATACAAACATACAATTCGTTCCGAATAGTTCCCTCTTCCGGTATCGTTCGAAACTAGGGGCGCATACCCAAGCTTTCAGGAACACGTCAACTTCACTTTATCGATCCCAGATGTCCCTAACTTCGTTTTATTGTGCAACACGGAACTCGATACTCTGCAATGCAACTAAAGTGACTCGCTTCATCGAAAAATAAAGCCGCCGCAAACAGTGATTACGAAGAAAATGAGAGCAGAGACCAGTGTTAATACAACTTATTCAATTTGCTAGGGATGATTGGCTTTGGAATAAGTTGTTCGATTAACAAATGCTGAAAATTGATCAGGATGAAGAAGAAAATCATTCAATGATGATGCAGGGTAAGTCTTTTTATTAAATTAGTCACAATAGAATCAAGAGAATACTGAAGAAATATTTTTGACATTACAGAAATTAACACATGCAAACAACTGCATATATAGCGCATAGTAAGGAATATGGCTATACCTATATACTGCATAATCTCCCTTGCTATTGTTATCCTTATTCTATCGTATTATGCATGCTGATTTCGAATGTATCAATTCAATTAATAATAATAATAATAATAATAATAATAATAATAATTTAATTCGTTATTTGCAAAATATTCTTTTGAATAATATATTTTTGCTCCTTCAGATTTGGAATTAGTAAGGAATAAAATAAATTCTGGCTATACCTATATACTGCATAATCTCCCTTGCAATTTTTATCTTTATTTTATCGTATTGGGCATGCTGATTTCGAATGTATCAATTCAATTTAATTCGTTATTTGCAAAATATTTTTTTGAATAATATTGTATGTTTTTGCTCGTTCAGATTTGGAATTAGTCCTAGTGAATAATAGTACCTAGTTAATTATAGCGTAACGAGGATTTTTTTAGATCAGTGTTGTTGTCTGCCCTTGATCTTCGAAACAGAAAGTATATACCACGTGGATTAATATGCTTTCTGGGTTGATTATGTTCAGTTGCGCATTTCGGAATATTCATTGGTGTCATGTAGTAACCAGTAACGTTTAACGTTCTATTTGATGAGCATTATCACCTGTTCTCTTCTTTTATTCTGTTATATCTTGACTGACGGATAACCTCCCTTTGCGTGCTAAACTCACAAACTATTGATTACAGCACATTATAAATTAGGATAATGCAGAGTGATATATTATATAAATGAAAAAGGTTACGGGTTATGCCGCAAAAGGAGCAGATACTTGCCGACACGTGTTTCTGCTAATTGGCTTCTTTAGGACAAGGCAACCAAGTTGATTTACTCGTTAACATTTTAAATTTATATAATATATCACCTCTGCATTATCCTAATTTCTATGTTTTCATATCCTCCGGTCAAGGTCGCATCACACAGGCTGCTTATGCTTCCTCTGTGCCGATGCTGCAGTTTTCCTCCTAAATGGAGGTCATGGGGCTGAGGGTACAAATTGGTTGCTCGCTCCTGTTGTGGTGTCACTTTTGTGTTCAGTAACCAGAACATTCTGCATGATCTTGCTACAATTTGATCGCATTGACCGTGAGGAACAATTTGATCAAAACTTCGTAATTATTGCCTTCCATTTGAATGATTTTTTCATAAAATCTCCGTTAATAAATTCAACAATACTTTACAACCGATGCCAATTGTTAAGTTATCATAATTTACATGTTGTATGACATTTCATGGATAGCTAATACAAAATGTAGCTCAATATTCCCATTGGCATGAAAACTTGCTTTTAATTCGAAAACCTTACAATTTAGGTATAGGAAAATTTGATATCGTTTGAAAGGAAATTTCATTCTCTTTCATTACATTTTATGACATATAGGCCATTCCATTTGAAAAAACGTACTTTTTATCTTTCAAGTATGTCTCGGAAAAGCCTCGTATTTTGAACAATGAGTATTGAATTGAAGCTATGTTTTGCACAAAAAAGGAAGTATATCAATGAATTACTCGAAAACCGCTAGAGATAGGGATGCTGAAGTTGATACAAAATTAATCAGGAGGCCACGATGGATCGAAAAAAGCAATTCTATATAGGGTGTTCCATTTGAATTATCAAAGTTGTCAATACTTTTTGATATAAGTGGCAACACTGCAGCTCTGAAAATATTCTAGATCGATGGAGCAGTGATTCCTAGCCAAGGAACTAAATTTTCAATAAAATCGTCTTCGTAAAGTTCCAGGGTATCATCGACCCTGGCTCACCCTGTATAATTATGCAAGTATACAGGCTGAGTCTTTAAATTGTAGATTTGTAGAGTTGTCGCAAATCGGTCTCTAATAGCCATAACTCTTAGACGTCGATCTTGATCTTCATTTGTGCCTCTGCGACGTCCGGTGCCTACTCTTCTTCGATTTTGGGCATTATCAAACCACGCTTGACAATATTTCACAACAGTAGTTGAATTTCTGTTCGCACGGTTAGCGATTTCTCGAAATGAGGAGCCCTCCTCCTGTAGACCAATAGTTATTGGTCAACGGGAGAGGTCGAATTATAATTCGACCTCTTTAAAATTCATTTAGCTGGCAATAAATTCCGCGTACACGTGCTCTAGGCATTTCAATAACAACTAATCATCGACTTTGGTTCTCCTCGAACAGCGGGTATGTTGTAAAATTTAAAAAAAATTGCAAAAAATCACTACTGTATGTAAGTAACAAAAATGTTTACATGAAATGCTACATGATATATGAGATACCGATAAACTCAAATTTATGCTGTAAACTTCATGAAATGCATTCGCCATTTTGCACATAGGTTCAATTTTCGGTTTATTATTTTCTCAAATAATAAGGTAATGATTTGGAATAGTGCAGCGAAAAAAAATTGTAAGTATTGACATAAAAGTTAGAATGGATAGCAGTTTGGAGGCTGCCAATCAACAAAATTTTACCGCTCATTCAGCGAATTATATTTGGAGGATAATAAGTGTAGTGTACTGCCATGGGGTCAATTACTGCAGTGTGTTCGTTCATTAAATGAACTGAAGGTTACACTGATTTATATCTCTATGCACTTCTGAAATTTATGATTATCAGATATCCGTTATACGAAATGAAAGTTGAACGAGTTGAAATTTGGTATTCTGTCTGTGGCTCGAAGCTATGTGCTTAATTTCAACGCATTCTGACGAATTGTTTCTGAAATATAACATTTGTGAAGACATTTTTTTTTTCTACTGTTACTTTATTCCAGTGATACATTATTTCGCGAAAATAAGAATTTTGTATTTGGCTGTAAAGTTAGGTTCTGAAGGCTCTCGCAAAATTTCAGTGACATCGACATTGTCGAAAATTTTCTAGTAATACGAATGACCATGTTTGAATTGGATCAAATGCGTATTTTTTGAGTTATCGCGGAAATTACAAAATGTCAGATGGGTATAACTCCAAAACCGTTTTGCCAATTAAGCGTGGTAGCGAACTCGAATGTTGCATTCGGATACGCAACCTTCCCTGAATATTGCAAGTCACTGCCTTTTTCCGTTCTCAAGCTATCGTGAGACGTAATTATTTTAATTATTTTTTTGAAATTTTCTAGGGATATGATCCTCACGAAATTTTGCATTAGTCTCTTTGTGTTGGTATTCTACAACTAGTTATCAAATTTCAATTTGATTGGATCTGTATAGGAAACCGCTGGGCCGATTATTCCCATTAACGAACTTAACTATCGCATTTGGATCTGCCTCCTGAAAATGTCAAGTCGCTATCTCTTTCCGTTCAAAAACTATCGTGACAACAGCTGGCAGGACAGAATCAAATTTGGCCTTACATTCTTCATCAGTAATTCGAACCTAATCGTTTGAGACTATATTCGGCAAAATATTCGAAAATTACAGACATTTAGGCAAAATGATAACTCAATGTTCCCCAGAATAAAGGCACAAAAACATAAAATTTCAAATGGGTAAATTAAAAAATATACATTTCGTAAAATACTCCAATCCATCAATGTCAAAACACTTCATTGATGGATGCAAATTTATAGTCAATTAAAAGTGCTTTTTAGGTCCAAATTTTTTAGTATTCTCCGAAAATTATGATTTAGGTGTCATTCGATTCGGAATGGCAAGTAGATAGTTTTTGAGAAAATGCTAAGGCTGCTAGCTAATATTGCAATAGTTAAAACAATTAAGTGAAAAAAATGGGTTCAAGCCCTGTGGACAGGAGCTTTCTGGCGCTCTAGTTCAAACAGACAAATTATATCTCCGAAAGTATTGGTTTCTCAGAGTTGAGAATTATATCAATGTATTCTTATGATAGAACTGCATCATAAAGGAAATTCAATTCATTAATAGTTTATTTATCAAGAATAAATGAGCAATCTGAGAATGAGAACTGCACCATGGAAGAAACCAAATTAAAATAGCTGAAATGAATTTGACTCTCTCTTATAGAACAGGATGAAATGTACGAGTATGAACACAGATCATATAATAAAGCTTAGATAGAATAATTATAGCATTCTGTGAAAACATAGAAGTACAATTCATTATTGAAATTTAGAACTTCATCTTAGCAGATATTGAATTCAAACATCATAGAAGAATTTAAATTCAACAAGAGTGCCAAAAATTATCAATCCAAAACCAATAGACGAATTCTACCCAACAACGAACTCATCCGAGATATTCATTCCTCAATTCTATGATGAACGATAATATATATCTTTCCTCAAATCTACTCCAATACACCAATATTCCAGTTTTGTTTTTAGTGGAGATATTCTGAACTCAATATTATTAACTTACCATTTACCATTCCCATCATCATATGGATTGACCATCAGCATGAAAATATCAACCAACAAAAAGTATGATATTATATTATAATTCTCATATTTATACGATTGCTGGAATGCATGACAATGTTATTAACTTACCATTTCCATTCCCATCATCATATGGATTGACCATCGGCACGAAAATATCAACCAACAAAAAGTATGATATTATATTATAATTATCATATTGGTACCATTACTGGAATGAATGACAATGAGACAACGTCAAAGTAGACATTATAACAATTCATAGAATAGCCACAGAATAATTCTATCATCGAAATTTTGAAAAATCATATCTCCGAAAGTATTAGTTTGTTAGAGTTAAATATGATATGAATGGATTCTTATGGTAAAACTGCTTATTGAAAAAAATTTAATTTGGAATTTGTTCTGTAAAAAAAAAATTTTTTTTTTGTTACTCCGAAACCATCTGTCCGATTTTGTCCAATGACGAACTTAGCCGAGATATTTATCCCCCAAACCTACTCTGAAAATTTCAACTGTCTAGCTCATTCCATTCGAGAGTTATCGTGCCTACGGCCGGACCGGCCGGACAGAATGAATTTCGACCACGGATTCTTGCTCAGTGAGTCGAACCAAATCGTTTTAGACCATTTTCATCGAAAAATTCGAAAATTACAGACATTTGGGCAAATTGATAAGCACTCAGTTCCGAGGAACTAGAGAGCCAAAAAAGGAGTTAGATTTTTCACCAATATCTCAAAAACTATTTGAGATAATTAAAATTTGAAAAAAGATTCAAAAAGAAGAGGAAATTTCCTGAAAAAAATTCTAACTCCAGGAACTGTAGGACCAATATTTATAATTTTCCCAGAGGGTTGAAAATTCGCCCGAAAACGGGTACTCCGGCTCGCCCCCTTCGGACCTTTAATGAATAAATATGATTTAAATTTATTAAATATGAAAATGAAAAATTGAAAAAATTCAGGTGCCTGCAGGATAGATCAATGAACAATAATCTGTAGTCCAAGAATGTTTATCGCAATTTTTCAATTACTTATAGCACGAACATTAACATGACAAGCTAAGAATGTTTTCGTTTCGTGGAGCTATTTTTCAAAGATCTTAGAATAGATTCCCGTTGGAAAAATTAAAAAATTGTTAATTTTCGTTTTGTTATTAACAACTCACTTAAGTGAAAAGTTATAAAGCTTCATTAAACAATGAAAAAGTTTTTTTATAATATTACTATTGATCCATTTTCTTATGATCAGAATTTACTTAAAAATGATTCTTGATAAATTTTATCTCCTCTTGTTAAAAAATTGTTATAAATAAATGCGTTGTTTATGAGATAATTAAATTTTTTTTTCTATAACATAACACATGATAATTATGAACCGCATTCATGAACGCATTTGTTAAATAACAATTTTTTGTATGACTCGTTATGAAAATTAAGGAACCATTTGTTTTAAATCATTACTTATCTTGGTCTTTGATATTAAAAAAAAATAGATTATTACTTAAATTTTCATTGTTTATTCTATTAACAATTTTTTATAAAAAAATGTATTATCTCTTTGTATTTTTTTTCTTTTTTATTTAAAAAAAATTCAATGTTCGTTCTACAAAAAATTGTTAATTAACTAATGGATAACTAATTGAAAAATCGTGATAAACATTTTTGGACCATGGATTATTGTTCATGGATCTGTCCTGCAGGTGCCTGAATTTTTTCAATTCTTTATTTTCATATTTAATAAATTTAAATCATATTTATTCATTATAGGTCCGAAGGGGGCGAGGCTTGTGCAAGCCGGAGTACTCGTTTACGGGTGTATTTTCAACCCTCTGGGAAAATTATAAATATTGGTCCTACGGTTCCTGGAGTTGGAACTTTTTCCAGGAAATTATCTCCTCTTTTGGAATCTACGTTCAAATTTTAATTATCTCAAATGGTTTTTGAGATATTGGTGAAAAACCAAACCCCCTTTTTTTTACTTATCTAATTGTTTATTACCATTGCAATTTGTGCGAGTGGCCTTAGCATTTTCTCAAAAACTATCTACATGCCATTCCAAATCGAATGACACCTCAATCATAAGTTTCGGAGAATACTCAAAAATTTTGACCTAAAAAGCACTTGTTGTTAGAGTGACTAGATTATTAGGTCAAAGGACAAGCTACTGAAATTCTGCACATAACTTCGAGCAAAAGCTCCTAACTTTTTGGCGCTCTAGTTCCTCGGAACTGAGTGCTTATCAATTTGCCCAAATGTCTGTAATTTTCGAATTTTTCGATGATAATAGTCTTAAACGATTTGGTTCGACTCACTGATCAAGAATCCGTGGTGGAAATTCATTCTGTCCGGCCGGCCGGTCCGGCCGGCCGTAGGCACGATAACTCTCGAACGGAATGAGCTAGAGAGTTGAAATTTTCAGAGTAGGTTTGGGGGATAAATATCTCGGCTAAGTTCGTTATTGGGCAAAATCGGACAATCGGGTTAATTCCAAATTAAATTTTTTTAAATAAGCAGTTTTATCATAAGAATCCATTCATATCATTTTTAACTCTAACAAGCTAATACTTTCGGAGATATGATTTTTCAAAATTTCAATGTAAATCGTATTTCACAGATTGATATAATTATTCTATTCTATGTATGAATTTTCATAATGTCAACTTGACAGAAGGGATTATTTTAACTTCAAAAATATTGGGGTTGAAATACTCGTATTTTAGCGATGCAACGGGGACCTCACCCGAAAATGTTTGAAAATATTACGTAAATATTGAAAGCATAATTCTTTAGTTCGAGAGAGGAGAAAATTTGGTGAACGTAGATGAGGAAATTTTTGATCGATTACAAGGTAATTTTTTCATTATTTCTTCTCTTCTTTAATACATGTTTTATGGAATATCTACTATTTGTAGGTACTTCAAACCTGTTTTGGGCAATTGTCATACGAACAGAGTGCCTATCAATTTGCCAAGTGTCTGTAATTTTGGAATTTTTGGCTGAAAATGGTCTCAAACGATTTGGTTCGACTCACTGATCAAGAATCCGAGTGCGAAATCGATTCTGTCCGGCCGGCCGACCGGCCGTAGGCACGATAACTCTCGAACGAAAGGAGTAAGCGGATTGAAAATTGCAAGGTGGTTTTGGAGCGTAAATATCTCGGACAAGTTCCTTCGATCTATCTGAAATTTAGCATCAAATTGTAGAATCATGACCTTTATACGCATGTGAAGTTTAGTATTGACCAGATTACCGCAAAGTGTAAAAAAAAATTCTGAAAATTTAAAATATGTTTTTCCACAATAACTCTCGATCGGAATGAGCTAGGTAGTTGAAATTTTCAGAGTAGGTTAGGGAGATGAATATCTCGGTTAAGTTCGTTATTGGGCAAAATTGGCCAGATTTAATTCGATTTCTTCCATGGTGCAGTTCTCATTCTCATGATTGCTCATTTAATCTTGATAAATAAACTATTATTTGAATTGAATTTCCTTTATGATGCAGCTCTATCATATGTATACATTGATATAATTTCCAACTCAGAGAAACCAATACTTTCGGAGATATAATTTGTCTGTTTGAACTAGAGCGCCAGAAAGCTCCTGTCCACAGGGCTTGAACCCATTTTTCATTCAAAGAGTAAACTCATTTTAACTTCGTATTGAGATTCCAACTAGATGCATACCTACCACTTACCTCTGAATTTTTTCTTCAGGTTCTACAATGGACTGGGTATACGGTGGTGTAAACACCACTGTTCCAAGAAACGCTGGACCAGAATGTGCTGCGTATATGAATCCGACGTGGAGGAGAATAGAAAGCACTCTTATCCTCGTAGTAGCAATAAAACTTTTCGATTGGAGCTACAAGAGAATCAGCATTACTCCTATGGTTTATAAGGAAAGGGAAATAGGGAATTTTAAAATAGTACTCCTTATCACCATGTGCGTTATATGGGGTATGGAAATAGGCTATAAATTCTCGTCTAGGACTGTGATATATCTTCTGAATCCCTGTCATGTAACAACAGCAGTTCAGGTATTATTCCACAAAATTGTATTATGCGGAGTTGAAATTGCACTGATAATATTTGAATATTTTCACACCAACTAAACTATTCGGTCAGAACAGATTTCAATGGAATCATATCGATATCCTTTTATTCGTGTTGAAATATAAATTTAAGCATAAAAACCAAGCATTTTTTCATAATATTTTTTCTCTAATATTGATGAATTGTTCCATGTCAGCAACTAAAGGGTTTTCCAATAAGAGGTGTTATTTTGATATTCAAAGAAAAATGCCATTTTTCAATATGAATGATCGGATGTTTATTTCATTATAAAGAAGAAGCTATGCCGTTAGTAGTGGAAAATAACATCAGGCAAATGACCACCACGACCACGCTTACAGGACCATATCCTTTTAATGAAATTTTCCATAACCAAATAGCATAGTGGCTGTCCTATGTCCTCGATGGCCTCAAGAATTCCATCTTTGAGGTCTTGAATCGACGCTGGGCTATTGGCGTAGACCATCTCTTTCATGTGGTCCCAAAGGAGGAAGTCGCAAGGTGTTAAATCACAAGATCTCGGTGGCCAATTGTGATCACCTCTTCGAGAGATAACACGGTCCGGAAACTTTTCCCGCAAAAGATCAATGGTTTCGTTGCTTGTGAGGCACGTAGTGTCGTCTTGTTGAAAGTAAACGTTGTCCAGATCAATACCATCCAATTCCGGCCATAAAAAATAATAAATTGTCTCTCGATAGCGCAATCCATTCACCGTAACTGTTGCTCCAGCCTGATTTTCGAAAAAGTAAGGTCCAATGACTCAGCCGGACCATAAACCGCACCAAACAGTCACACGTTGAGGATAGAGAGACTTTTCAACAATAACTCTTGGATTTTCCGAGCCCCAGATGCGACAATTTCACTTGTTGACGAAGCCACCGAGGTGGAAATGGGCCCCATCACTCAAGATGATTTTTCGATGGAATTCCGGATCATTTTCATGCATTTCAACGACCCAATCAGCAAAGACACGACGTTTTTGATGATCGGCCAGCTTGAGTTCTTGTTTTAACTGAACTTTATAAGCCTTAAGACCCAAATCTGTATGCAAAATACGGTGTAATGACGTTTGTGGAATGCCTAATTCCAAAGAACAACGAGGAATGGATAACCTGGGTTTTCTTCAACACTTTCGGCTACAGCAGCAATATTCGCGGCTGTTCTTGAGCGAAGTGCACGGGTTTTATTCTTCACATAACTAACTTGCCCCAACAGCTCGAATTTTTCCACCAATTTCTTTATTGCGATCCGACAAGGTGCTTCACGATGACCCAAAAATGTTCGAGTTTTACGAACCGTCTCTGCCAAATTTTCACCATTTTTATGGTGAATTTTAATAATTTCATTGCGTTCTTGAAGCGTGTATCGTTCCATTTTTATTAATGGCGTAGTTTCTACTTGTCAAATGTCAAAAAATTACAGGTTCAAAAGTGACATCTACCGAAATAGCGGGCTATTCAAAATAACACCTCTTATTGGAAAACCCTTTATATCTCAGTTGAAAAAGGTTCTTTGAATATGAACGCTCGATTTTTAAATGTTAATTGAAGAAGTGTGTGATAATGTACCCATTTTTTTCTGGGCATTGTATTTATTCATCTTCCATGTAACTCCATGACTATATTTAATATAATTTGATTCACGCTGTATAATCCATGAATGATTGTAAGAAAATTACATTGATAATGAATAAACTGAATAGTGAAGAGTAGAATTAGTGGTGAAAAAATACAACAATAAATTTCAAGAATGTATTTATTTATGTTTCTAATTCAACAATATTGATCACTTTCATTCATATATAGAGTATATACTGTGTGGAAAAGCCAAATAGTATAAATTCATTATCTTGGTTACTGTGGCATATTTATGGAAAATCCCGAAACACATTTTGAATTGTCATTCTTCTTCGTAAAAATGCGGACCCTACCTTCAGCCCTCCTTGAAAGACGGATACAATTCCCAATTTTTCAAATAGGAAGTATGGGCTTGTGATATATCGTTTCAAAGGTCGTGTTATTCTCCCTTCAGAAATGTTATCACTTTCATGTTTATTGCAAAACTCAAAATAGAAAAGAATTAAATCATGTGATTACCGAAATTCATTATAACATTTCCTTGAATAGTCCCAAATATTATTACAATAATACTAAACTCAGTTGACTTCTAGATGTGATAGAAAGAAAATGAAAATTAACCATAACATTGTGTTCTCAGATGATACCATGAAAACTACGTAAAACACTTTCTGTGGCAGTGTTAGTTTCTTTAGAACGCCTTCGCAAATTTTTTTGTGCCGGTTTTGTTCTCAACGGTCATGCTTATGTCAAAATTGCCGCTACTGGTCTACCGAAAGTCCTCACTGGATGGAGAGCAATTTGAATGGCAATAAATATTAAGCACTAGTTCAAAATGAGGTCGTTTCAACTTTGGCAAATTTATATCCTGATCAAGGAAATCCCTCAAGTTCTACGGAATACGACATAGTTTCAACAGGATAGGGCACCACCACATTACCAATGATGTCCGGCAGTACCTCGACGCAATGTTTCCAAATCGGTGGATTTTAAGGCGAGGAACGATCGAATGGCCAGCGCGATCCCCTGATCTTAACCCATTAGATTTCTGTTTATGGGGATATGTGAGGAGTATTGTGTACAAAACGAAACCCTTTGATTTGAATGACCTAAAAGATCGAATTACCTACTCTTGCGATTAGGTCGATCACTCCTGAGATGTTGAATAATGTTGGAAGAAATTTTTATTCGAGGTTAAGATGTTGCCAATGCGTTCGCCTTCGCACTCTGAACATCTACATTCATACTTTGTTTGCTACATTTTATATTACATTTTAATTTTTGATATTGTACCAAAAATCACTTGATTTTATTTTTTTCTAATTTGATTTTGGCAATAAACATGAAAGTGATAACATTTCTGAATAGAGAATGACTAGACCTTTCAAACGATGTATCACAAGACCATACCTGTCTTTTGAAGAAGGTTGAAGGTAGGGTTCGCATTTTTACGGAGAAGAATGACAATTCAAAATTTAAATTTGACGTGTTTCGAGATTTCTCATAAATATGTACAGTTAACAAGATAATGAATTTATTCCATTTGACTTTTCCACACCATACTTAAAGCAATAAGGCTTAGAGAATAAAACAATGAATATAGGTAATATCACAGTCTTTGTAGCAATCAAGCATAGTTCTAGTCCTATTCTCATCGAAAGAGTTCTTGAAAAAAAAGCAGTAACAGAATTCATAAAAAGCAAAACATTGGAATGTATTAACAATTCTACGAAGTGATATCTTCACCTAGGATGTCATCGTTAGTGATTTTAAATTTTCGAATGAAATATACAAAATTACTCTCGACAGAATTATTTTTCACAATTATATGGTGTTGAAAAAGTAGAGGTGAAATTTATAACAATTATATTTAAGAGTTGCTTGTTGAACTGATAGAGCAACGTCGCTTCATAGAAGTTCCTCCTTATTCTATGTTCACTGGTTAGTGGTCTCCCCTAACCACACTAAGCATTTTCATGTCGCAATGGGGTTATATAGTTAGTCTGCATTGTAGTCTCTGACACCCTCTTGCGACAAAAGAATGAACTTCACTGAACATTGCTCAAGGTTTCTGTATCGCAGAGGGTTGGAGTTCGTAAGGATCTTCCTAGGTGGCGCTGGTGAGATTTCCTTTCCAGTAGTTCACAACAATAGGTCTTAAGATTCCTAGAGCTCCTTCGTTTGTCTTTCAGTGGCTAAGTCGTGCTGATGATTGGTTACAACCATGAAACCGGTACGTATCTGCCCGGAATGACTCTTTTCTCTTGGGTGAACACTGAGCGATAAGGTGGCTAGTCCGCATCAGTATAGTTCACATCAAATTTATCAAATTTGAGAGTTTCTGCTCCAACAATATGTTCGCTATAACCTAACAATTTCGAGCGTCTGTATTCAAAGCCCCTTTATTTAATCCTTAAGTATAGTTGTTAAAGGCATGTTTATGACTATGCTAAGGAGGCAAGTAACAATAATAAAATCAAGGTTGATACGATATCAGCAATCCAAATAGATTTTTTCAACTCAGACATTGAGCGCCAAAATATCCAATATTATACTATAAACCACAGCAAATAAACAAATGATTGTATATGGATTCAAACCCTGGAAAACTACATTTGTAATATTGAATTTTGCAGATTTATTTACTAGCAGCTGCCCCTAGTAAACTAACCACAGCAATTTTCAGGATTCATATGAATCTTTTGAATGGACCATTATTAGCTTTTCTTTTTCCAGAAACTGACACCAGAATTGTAAGTATCAATGAACATATTTTGACGCAATCATGATTCCTGGAAGAGGAAATAGAATATTGGTAATTATTTTCCATATTTCATCCAGAAAATTTCTGTAAAGAGGCTAATTAGATTATCTTATCTTCATAGGGAGAAATACGGATCAAAATGCATACCTGAATATCAGAATGGGTGAATTCTAGGTCAAGGCACATACACACAACCAAACTTATATGGAGTCATCCAGTATTAATATATGAAATATTCGTTTATTTTTGGCGCTCTTGTACTTATTAATTTGACAAATGTCTGTAATTTTCGAATTTTTGGCTGAAAATGGTCTTAAACGATTTGGTTCGACTCACTGCTCAAGAATCCGTAGTCGAAATCGATTGTTTCCAGCCGTAGACACGATCAATCTTGAACAGATTGAGCTAGACAGTTGATATTTTCAGAGTAAGTTTGGGAGATAAATATCTCAGTTAAGTTCGTCATTGGGCAAACCCGGCCGGATGGTTTCGGAGTATCGAAAACAATTTTTTTTACATTACAGATTTCAAAGTCAATTTTTTTATGATGCAGTTTCATCATAAGAATCCATTGATATAATTTTAAACTCTAACAAATTAATACTTTCGGAAATTTCAATTTTAAATCGAATTATGAAAAAAAAACTTGGCTTATCTCGTCTCGTAACCACAACATATTATGTTTTTTCCATTATTTATATTTATTATTAATACTGTGTTTCTGTTCTCATGGAATAAAGTCACTATTATTATTATTATAATTAATAAATGTGAGGGAAAATCCGATTTTATCGTCACATTTTAAAATCATCTATCTCAGAAATTAATCTGTTGAAGGCCAACTTATTTTCAAATAAGAAATACAGCGAAGGATTATCTCTATTCAGTATCAGCATACAATTAAAAACACCCTGTATGGTGCAGTATTTAAGATTCTGAAAGATTTTAGGAAATCTCCAAAAATAAAAGAGCCTTTTGCGCATAAAGGAGAAGTAGTAGATGAAGAATTAGATCGCTTTGTTATACCCCTTAACCTAATATTCTGTTTCCTCAAAGAAGTTTGTGTTACGATTAACTTTGTATATTGTTGTTTTTAACTCAATTTCGATGTTTGAAGTTGCCCTTAGAGTCTGCTATCTATTGGATACAGCATGGAATGATGTTTGTTGTGCCTTATTATCTGTTGTTTCTTAGAGGTAAATTTGTGATAAAATGGGAAAATTATGATTTTAATCCATTTTTTTCAGGTTCATACAATACAGAAGACTTTTTTGATTTGAGTTGGTGCGGGTTCAGTTATAGCATCAATATGGTATATCATTTCGGAATTCTACAAACGATTTCCATAGTAAGTAAAAGATTCGAGTGGAGCACTGACGTGAAGTCAGGAGCTTTTGCGCACGTGTTCTCTTGTTTATTCACACCTCACATACCCACATAACTCAAGTATTTTCTTAACCTAATAGGTACCTACTAGATTTCAATTCGATCGGATCTGTATTTTTGGAAATATTGGGAACATAACCTTTTCAAAGGGTACCTATATCTACGGAAATTCGGCTTATTTAATAAAATAGTGCAGG
Organism: Halyzia sedecimguttata; assembly: GCA_937662695.2. NCBI lineage: Eukaryota > Metazoa > Arthropoda > Insecta > Coleoptera > Coccinellidae > Halyzia > Halyzia sedecimguttata. The sequence goes on along the minus strand of OW569413.2, from coordinate 95,899,992 downwards.
GTGTTTGCTAACATCTCGCCCATCGAAGTGTTGTTAAAATGATGAGAACTGCGTAATTTTTGTAATTTTAGAAGGACTAGATTCTGGTTTGAAATTTCATTTTCACAATAATACCAAAAATACAAAGCTGATTGAGCTGAAATCCGGTAAGTATACTCCATTCACTTTTATAAAGTCTCCCGGTTGGCCATGAAATTTTGACACATTTCACCGTGTATAGTTCGAAAATGTTAGGTTATGCTCATTTTCTTGTCAGATAACTTCGCAACGTTGTCCTCTCTACATAGAAGTCGTAGTAATTACTTATTTTTACAATGTGAATTCATTTCGAAAAAATAATGAATTTGAGAAGATATTATGTTAATTTCACAGTCCTGGCTACTGTAGAAGAAAATTTTTCCTCTGTTGTTACTGGAAATATTTCACGAATATAAACTGGTTGGAAGATTCAGTTATGCTATTTTCTTGTACGGAAATCAAGAATCAAGTGTTGAAATTTTAATGAAAAATAATGGATACAGTGGTCCGTTAATTCATTTGAAAAAAGAATAAAAGTACCTGAATATCCTGGCAGAACTTCTAAACGAACAGACGTACCTATGGAATTCCCACTTTTAGAAATTCTCAAGAAATGTCTTCTGGCCGATTTTTCGTAAAAACATTTTTTATGAATATATCCGAAACCGATCACTCGATCTATCTGAAATTTAGCATCAAATTGTAGAATCATGACCTTCATACGTATGTGAAGTTTTGTATTGACCAGGTTACCGCAAAGTGGCAAAAAAAAATTTTGAAAATTGAAAATTTTTTTTTTCAATAACTCTCGAACGGAATGAGCTAGGCAGTTGAAATTTTCAGAGTAGGTTAGGGAGAAGAATATTTCGGTTAAGTTCGTTATTGGGCAAAATAGGCCTGATGGTTTCGGAGTAACGAAAAAAAAAAATTTTTAAGTAACAAATTTCAAATTCAATTTTTATTTAAGATGCAGTTTCACCATAAAAATCCATTGATATCATTTTCAACTCCAACAAGCTAATACTTTCGGAGATATGATTTTTCGAAATCTCAATAATGAATCGTACTTCTATGTTTTCACAGAATATTATCATTATTCTATCTAAGTTTTATTATATGATCTGTGTTCATACTCGTACATGTCATCCTGTTCTATAAGAGAGAGTCAAATTCATTTCAGCCATTTTAATTTGATTTCTTCCATGGTGCAGTTCACATTCTCAGATTGCTCATTTAATCTTGATAAATAAACTATTATTTGAATTGAATTTTCTTGATGATGCAGTTCTATCATAAGAATACATTGATATAATTCCCAACTCTGAGAAACCAATACTTTCGGAGATATAATTTGTCTGTTTGAACTATAGCGCCAGAAAGCTCCTGTCCACAGGGCTTGAACCCATTTTTATTTCTTTCGTTAGGGTTAAGTTATGTTGTTGTGTTCGTTGATAACAGGGACTAGGGTAGGGATTAAGATAAAGCAGTTACAAGAATCGCAGCCGAATTAAAGGCACTTCCAGGGTTCCAGGTATATGTAGCTATTCAATTAGCTAATTGGATTCAAATTTTAAGTATGAAATTTACAATTCTTCATCTTGTATCTTGCTCTGAGTAAGTAACCACTAAATACAGATTCTCATCTATCTTCTCGTGCTTCTAGTATAATAATAATTTCACATTTTTATGAATTTGTTTCAGTTGTAAGATACTAACCATAATTTTACCACAATGAACGCGCATTATTACCTTTGCCAGTAACTATTTTATTGATGATCGATGGGAACCGAGAATATCTATGCCAATGAAACGTATTTCATTCTTTTCATGTTTATGTAGTAAGCTCCACCCTACCTATTATGGGATCTGAGAAATTGAAACTTTCAGTACCTACCTACCTACCTACCCTATTTTCCTAATGATGATTTGTCTGATTGGTGGTTAAGTCGTAGTGGGCAAAAACAGCCCTATGGTAAATTCGAATTAAGAGAGTCCAATACAGGAGAATGGACAACATAATTTACCAAGGTAGCATAAATGCTTGATGATATTTATATTGTATTTAAATATTAAGCTCAGATCATATATACTAGTTACCTAACCTTTTTGCGCGTATGTTCTGGGGAACATCGCGTTATCATTTTGCCCAAATGTCTGTAACTTTCGAATTTTTTGACTAAAACTGTCTCAAACGATTTAGTTCGACTCCCCAATGAAGAATTCGAGGTCAAATTCGATTCTGTCCGGCCGGCCGTCCGGCCGTTGCCACGATAACTTGAGAACGGAAAGAGCTAGCGACTTGAAATTTTCAGGGTAGGTGGCGAATCCCAATACGACGGACAAGTTCGTTAATGGGCATAATCAGCCCAATGGTTTCCGAGTAATGATTTTGTTTTCAACCAATATGAATCCGATCGAATTGAAACTTAGTGAGTAGTTGTAGAATATGAACCTAAGCACGTTTGTGAAATTTTGTGCGAATCGTATGGCTAGAAAATTATTAAAAAATTATTAAAACCTATTTTTGTTGTCACGATTACTTGAGAACGGAAAGAGATAGCGGCTTGAAGTTTTCAGGTTAGGATGTGCATCAGGACGCGACATTTGAGTTTATTTATAAGCATAATCGGCCAAACAGTTTTAGAGTTATAGCCATCTGAAATTTGGTTGTTTTTTTCTCCTCATTAAATCGAAAAATACTAAACCGATTGAATAGAAACATGGTTATTAGTTGTAGAATGCCAACGCGGAAATTCTCGCAAAATTTCGTGAGGATAGTATTTGTAGAAAATTTTTAAGAAATCATTGGAAATTCAAAAAAAAAATTCTATATCTCAGTAACTATTTTTCTGAAATTGCTGAAATTTTGCAAGAGCCTTTAGAACCCAATTCTACTGCCAAGTTTTTACACGATCGGTTAAATATTGTTGGAGATTCGAGCAGCCTTGTGTGAGTTCAGTAGATGGGTGACCGTTGCCTCGATAACTTTCGAACAAAAGTAGATAGGGACTTGCAATTTTCAGGGTAGGTTGCGTATCCGAATTGGAGAGTTAAGTTCGTTTTTGGGCATAATCGGTTTAACGGTTTCCGAGTTATACTCACCTGGAATATTATTTCCTCGATAACAAAAAATATAGATTCGATCGAATTGTAATTTTGTAGGAACCGTACCCCTAGAAAGTTTCAAAAAAATAACGAAAAAAAAAACTGGTTCCAGCACTGACGTGAAGTCAGGAGCTTTGGCGCGTATGTTCGATTGAGGGTGTCCAATATAGGAGAATGGACAATAGAACATACGCGCCAAAGCTCCTGACTTCACGTCAGTGCTTGTTCTTACTCTTACCTACTACCTTAAACGATTTTATTTGTAACTATCATACTTTTTTTTCAGCCCACAGAAGTGAATTTGAATCACATGTTGTGTCCAGCGATTTTAGATCCGTTCGACAGTCAATTATATAGGACCTGTGGTATAATCCATCAAGCATTTTTATGTCCATTTATGTGTAAGTTTGTGTGTGCTACTGCCAAAACTAGTCTTGCGATTTTCGAGCTGTTTACATCCAAAAATATGAAGATATCAGATGGAGATGGACAGAAACAAATATCCTCGAAGGATATTGAAAAAATGGACTGAATAGAATAGTGATCATAAGATAATTTGGAAAAGTTGTCGTTGAATCATTATCGACAATATTTATGAATATATTTCAGTAGTTTCACTAAAATGATATCATGGAAAAATGACATTATACATTACTATAAAATAGATTGCATCTTACACATAAGCAGTTAGAATATATCCGATTAAGTAAGTACATTATTAAAACTTGTTCATTATTAAAAGATCTCTACAGTGTGTGATCCAAATGATGTAGGCAAATTCTTCCAGAATATTATATTTTTCATTTGAAATTTAGTTATCATAAGAATTCAAAAACATATGCATTAGTCTCACGAAGGGGATCTATTGTTAAATTATTTGAAAATTTCCACACAGAAGATAGGTAGATACTTCAAAAAGGGCTTGGACTTTACCTCAATTCATATTGTCTATTTCATCAATATTGAGACATAATATTTATGAGGCGTTGTGCTTTGTAAGAAATGTTTATATATGTCACTCCCACGACTCAAATTCGTTGAAATTCAAGTGTCGAAGTTTGAATCATGAATTTTCGATGAAATTTAGAAATAACCCTAGCAATTTTTCACACGTAATTCCAAAAACTAAATATTCGCTCTTAACAACTAGTGATGTGGATCACTTAAAACTTAAAAGAAATGCCTAGTCAATTCTAAATCATTGCTTATATTGCCACCTCTCTCATTGAGCACAATTATTTGAAGGGAACATAGGTTACTCTATCTATAAAACTGAGATCTAAAAATAGTTAAGGAAATTACCATCGTAAGAGGCAATAAATTGTAAATAGTAAGTTGATAGCTAACTGAAATCTTTATGATAATGTTATGTTTTGAAATAAATTCTATTATCAAAACTATATTTTGACTCATTCTAGACCAGAACCCTTGGAAGATGTAGTTGTATTTATACATTCAATGCAACGTTTATATCATAACTTTCTGATTACTGATAAGACATCCTGGTCCGTTGCCACAATGACTATATTGCATATGTATGCCTTTACCGGCTTTCTCGGTGTTAGGTGGCCATCTTTGATGATAATGGGACCAAGTCTACGACACGAACTAACTAATATTTTGTTGATTTGACGGCAGCTTCCCAGAGTCCTCCTTGATGGGGAGACAATAGAGGTATTCTATTCCAAGTCATACTATCGGGAACCAAAAAACCCGAGTGTTGCGCATTAATGAATATCGCTAAATACATGCGTCAACTCGCAACCTCGAGTTAACTCGCAATTGAGAAACCGGCCCTTAATGGTATATTTTGTTAATTGTCTTAATATTGAAGCCTTCAATTGGTTATCTGAACCGACAAAGTCAGTTCCGTTATCTGCGTAAATACCAGTGCAGAACCCACGTTGAGAAACTAAACTATTTAAACAATCTACGAGCGTTTTAGAAGTTAGATTGCCAGCAAGTTTCTATATATGTACTACCTCAGCGACAGAGCAAATAATAAAAATGCATACATACGCCTTTATCAGCTTTCTCAATATTAAGTGGCCATCTTTGATGATAACGGGGCCTTCTACGAGGCGAACTAAATAATATTTTGTGGATTTGTCGGCAGCTTCCCAGAGTCCTCCTTGATGGGGAGACACTAGTGGTATTCTATGTCAAGTCATACTATCGGGAACCAAAAAATTTCGTAATTCACCAGAATCAACTTAATGGTATATTTTCTTAATTGTCTTAATATTGAAGCCTTCAATTGGTTATCTGAACCGACAAAGTCAGTTCCGTTATCTGTATAAATACCAGTGCAGAACCCACGTTGAGAAACTAAACTATTTAAACAATCTACGAGCGTTTTAGAAGTTAGATTGCCAGCAAGTTTCTATATATGCACTACCTCAGCGACAGAGCAAATAAAAATGCATACATACTCCTTTATCAGCTTTCTCAATATTAAGTGGCCATCTTTGATGATAACGGGGCCTTCTATGAGGCGAACTAAATAATATTTTGTGGATTTGACAGCAGCTTCCCAGAGTCCTCCTTGATGGGGAGAAACTATAGTGGTATTCTATGCCAAGTAAGACTATTGGGAAGCAAAAAATTTCTTAAATCATCAGAATCAGCTTAATGGTTTATTTTCTTAATTGTCTTAATTGAAGCCTTCAATTGGTTATCTGAACCGACAAAATCAGTTCCGTTATCTGCGTAAATACTAGTGCAGAACCCACGTCCAGAAACGAAACGTTTTAAGCCATCTAGGAATGTTTCAGAAGTTGGATTGCCAACAAGTTTCTATATATGTACTACCTTAGCGATAGGGCAAATAAAACCGCAAATATACGCATTTGCCAGCTTTCTTGATTTTAAGTGACCATCTTTGATGATAATGGGACCTTCTACGACACGAACTAAATTATATTTTGTTGATTTGACGGCAACTTCCCAGCGTCCTCCTTGATGGGGAGAAACTGGTGGTATTCTATGCCAAGTCATACTATCGGGTACCAAAAAATTTCGTAATTCACCAGAATCAACTAGATGGTATATTTTCTTAATTGTCCAGCTTTCTTTATGTTAAGTGACTATCTTTGATGATAACGGGGCCTTCTACGAGGCGAACTAAATAATATTTTGTGGATTTGACGGCAGCTTCCCAGAGTCCTCCTTGATGGGGAGAAGCTAGTGGTATTCTATGCCAAGTAATACTATTAGGAAGCAAAAAATTTCTTAAATCATCAGAATCAACTTAATGGTTGATTTTCTTAATTGTCCTAATTGAAGCCTTCAATTGGTTATCTGAACCGAAAAAATCAGTTCCGTTATCTGCGTAAATACCAGTGCAGAGCTCACGTCGAGAAACGAAACGTTTTAAACAATCTAGGAATGTTTCAGAAGTTGGATTGCTAGCAAGTTTCTATATATGTACTACCTTAGCGATAGGGCAAAAAAAATGCAAACGCTTATATGCCTTTGCCAGCTTTCTTGATTTTAGGTGGCCATCTTTGATGATAATGGGGTCTTCTATGACGCGAACTAAATAATATTTTGTGAACTTGACGGCAGCTTCCCAGAGTCCTCCTTTATGGGGAGCAGCTGCTGGTATTCTATGTCAATTTAAATAGTATTAGGAAGCAAAAAATTCCGTATGTCACCTGAATCAACTGAAAGGTTTATTTTCTTAATTGGAGCCTTCAATTGGTTATCGGAACCGACAAAGTCAGTTCCGTTATATGTGTATATACCAGTGCAGAACCCACGTCGAGAAACGAAACGTTTTAAACAATCTACGAACGTTTCAGAAGTCAGATTGCTAACAACTTCTATACAGTGCGCTCAAAATTATGGAACAAATTCATTTTCTCAGAAGAAAATTTTTTGGCATCAAAATTCTGAAACAGGTCAATTTTTTTTTCACTTTTACCAAATTTTTATGCATTTTGAAGGATTTTTGTTGCACCCTGTGCCATCCTCATCAACCCTCAAAATTTTATGAATAGAGAAAGTGGGTCCTGCGGCTCATTTACTTGGAGACGATGGTACCTGATGACATTTGTCACCGAATGTAAGTCGACCATTACAGTTTTGTTCATGCAAAATTTCAACCCCCTCACGCCCCCCCCCCCCACCCCATTTTTTTCTCCATTAAAGAGTTTGTAGGGGTTGAAAGTTGTGCATGAACAAAACTGTAATGGTCGACTTTCATTCGGTGACAAATTTCATCAGGTACCATCGTCTCAAAGTAAATGAGCCATAAAAAAGTGCACATACTGAAAACCTCTTCGAACAGACTATTTTTCAAAAAATAAAAATTTTCTTGAAAATTTCTGCAAGCCTGTAAATAAGATACAAAGACCTTGCCAAAAAAGTAACTCATGTCCCACTTTCCCTATTCAAAAAATTTAGAGGGTTGATGGGGATGGCACAGGGTGCATCAAAAATCCTTCAAAAATGCATAAACATTTGTTAAAAGTGAACCAAAAAATGGACCTGTTTCAGGATTTTGTTGCCAAATATTTTTCTTCTAAGAAAATGAGTTTGTTTCATAATTTTGACGTGCACTGTATATGTATACTACCTTTGCGATAGAGCAAATAAAAATGCATTATACGCCTTTACCAGGTTTCTTGATGTTAAGTGGCCATCTTTGATGATCATGGGGACCTTCTACGACGCGAATTGAATATTATTTTGTAGACTTGACGGCAGCTTCCCAGAGTCCTCCTTTATGGGGAGCAGCTGGGGGTATTCTATAACAATTAATACTATTGGGAAGCAAATAATTTCGTAATTCAACTCAATGGTTTATTTTCTTAATTGGAGCCTCCAATTGGTTATCTGGACCGACAAAATCAGTTCCGTTGTTTTATATACCAGTGCAGAACCCACGTCGATAAAAGAAACGTTTTAGACATTCTAGGAATGTTTCAGAGGTCAGATTGCCAGCAAGTTCGATATATGTACTACCTTAAGGGTATAGCATATAAAAATGCAATTATACACACACCTTTATCATCTTTCTTGATGTTAAGTAGCCATCTTTGATGCTAATGAGGCCTTCTACGACGCGAACTAAATAATATTTAGTGAACTTGACGGTAGCTTCCCAGAATCCTCCTTGATGGGGAGAACCTCAACCTGGTGGTATGCCAAGTAATACTATAGGTAAGCAAAAAAATTCGTTATTCACCAGAATCAACTGGAAGGTTTATTTTCTTAATTGAAGCCTTCAATTGGTTATCTGAACCGACAATGTCAGTTCCGTTATCGGTGTATATACCAGTGCTGAACACAAGTCGAGGAACGAAATTTTTTTAACAATCTAGAAACTTTTCAGAAGTTAGATATGCCAGCAAGTTTTTTTATATGTACTACCTTAGCGATAGAGTAAATAATAATGCATATATTCGCCTTTACCAGCTTTCTTAATGTTAAGTGGCCATATTTGATGATAATGGGGCCTTCTACGACGCGAACTAAATAATATTTTGTGGACTTGACGGCAGCTTCCCAGAGTCCTCCTTGGCGAGAAGCTATAGTTTTTTATTTCTATGATTACGATTGCTCGGGAAACACTAGCCTCCATGCCAGTTTACGTTCATATCATAAAATAACAGAATTATACTTTCTACAAACGCTTCAGCTCAGAGATAAAGGTTTACTCTGGAGGTTGAAATTTCAAAAAATATTTCTCTACATCTTATTAACGTATCAATATCAAATTCAGGATCTCATGTTGGTACTATAATATAATATATTCCATCTAAAAATACTCCTTCTCCACAAATATAACTGCTGAGGTGACAATCATCATGTATCAAAATTATTGGTTCGGCATTTGAACATATAAAACGCGAACATCCAGTATATTGTATTTAAGGTTGGAAACCTTATCCCAATACAAATTGCTGATAAAATACTTTTTATTCAAAATTCTTTGTAGAATATAGACAATTCAAACGCTTTCAATATATTTTTTCTTTGGTTCATTCAGTTTAAATCAAGTATGTTCAACGCAATGTACAAATAAAAGGCAGATTACATCATATTGTGTATATTTACAAGAATAAAATGAAGCAACAATAACAAATATCAAATGTTGGTATTGATACTTCAGATAATGGCATGATTCGTCCAGAGGTAGAAAAAAAGGTACAAACTTCAAATAATGAATAATAGGCATCATTTCAATCAAAATGGTTGAAATTATATACAAAATATTAAAATGAAATGAACAAATAGAAATTCAGTAACATCATTATAATATATCTCCTAAAGTTGGAAATTATATCATTAGAGAATATGTTCTTACTGATTTCTCAATACATATAATTTAAAAAATCTAATAAAAATAAATTATCACAGCATCAATTAAAATCACAAAAAAAATCAAACTTAAGACCATATAAAACGCTTCTCAGTTTCAACTTAAAAACTAATATTAAAAAAATTGTTCCCGAATTCTTAAAAAAGTCGAAGTGCCTAACTACAGCCAATTCACAAAACGAAATTTCCAGCATGATTATCATACAATGTCGTTGTATCAAAAATTATAGTAACTGAAATTACAACAAACGGCAGTACACATAATTCATAAATAAGATTTCATACTTCAGATGAATTAAGTGAGGATAATGTTCTATTAAAGGAATGAATCACTCAAAAACTATGTATATGCAACACATTATTTGACATGAAAAAAATTACTATTGAAGTATGAATTCTTCCACTTATTTAGCCTATTAGAAATTCAATTCAATGAAGATGAGTGCCCAATCAATTTGGTGCTGGATTTCATCAAAAAGATACTTCTGATATTATTATTACTAATTTCAACTAAATGTATAGGGTTATTTATTTACAATATTCGAGTTTTCTTATGGACAGGTAACTTAAGTTTTCAAAGATGGAACTTTGGTATAGTATAAAATTTGCAGTATTTTCTGATGTAATTTAAGCAATAAGTGTTTTCCCAAGATCAATACTCAATACTATTCAACGAAATATGCCTTGAAATCAATGTGCTGAATGAATTTGTGCAAACTGTGTAAATCCAACTATTATATCCCACGAACACGCGAACCACAAGATCAAGAAAATTTGGATCATGTACATGCTGAAGCTCATAATTTTATTAGTCAAAATTGGCGTAATTAAATCTAATGCATATTACTAAATAATGTAGTTCACATAGGGTGTGAAACAAGTATAACTGCTTGGCATATCTTTATATTTTCCGAAAAAACTGACCATGTGATATATCAGTCAAATTATACAAACTAATCTTTTCAAGTTCTTTTGTTACTTCCAGTGACTGACGAAATTTGTTGATACTATATCTCAAACAAAACAAAATAATTACAATCTATATCAACAAAAGGGACTACATAGTTTGAGTGTAGAAGTATGTTAGCTTTACCTACAGAAAAGATAATCCGCCATATTCACAAAGCCTTCAATCTCCGTTAAGTCCTAACTGAGGTCCTCAGTTAAGGATAAATTGGGGATAATAAGGGACAATAAGGAATAAACGTGGTAAAACAGGCCTGTTTCACCACCGTTAAATACGTAAACTGAGGTTGCGATTCAAATTTATCCTTAACTGAGGACCTCAGTTAGGACTTAACGGAGATTCAAACACTTAACAATGCTTTGTGAATACGGCGGAATATTTATTAAACTTGATTGCCCTTTTTAATTGTAAATGTACTAATTTTCCATGATTATTATGAAATGTGAAGAAATATTCAATAATCCCCAACATCTAAATCTAACATTGCAGATAAGTTCTAATCATTCAGCAAAAAGACTTCTCTATACAATTGAATATCGAAATCTAATTATCAATTGTTCACATTTAGGAATTCTACAATTCCTTCAATCAAAAATTCTTCTCAAAGCCATTCTTTCTTTTTATTGAACACAAACTTCAGGGGGAAAACAACCATTTCTTATTAATCTAGTTGCATTTTCGCATGTTTCAATATAACTGAAACTGTTAAATTAGTTTTTCCATTGGAAAAAACATCCACTAATTACAGGAAAATGCAACAGATTTAGAATGTTTCATGGACAAAATTCAGAGCATGTATCTCTGGAAGCCTATGAAGAATTTGTCAGTTTTTTTTGCTTCATAGTTTTGATGTTCTTCATTAATTTCAACTATAGCCGTATTTTGGAATTGAACTACAATAAAAAATTATTTGAAAATTTATTCAATCTGATATCACCAGTTCAATGGTTGCTAGAATGGTACATTTTGAATTGGTGAGCTAATTATAGCTTCATTAATTTGTATCTATTGGATTGGAATTAAACTTAAATTTTAGAAATCTTCAGCAGCACCAACAAGCAGAATAAAATCTCTAACAAGGCCCCATATAACTGTGATAACCTCTTTAATTAATTGTTTTCTGCACTTCACCTGATTCTGACAGCTTCTCAATATGTTTGAACCTGCTTTCAAAACATTTTTGAACAAGAGCGCCAAAAATGTACACGCCAAAATACGACTTATAATATGAAGGAAATAATCAAAGCTTCACATAACATATCTCACAAAAATATGATTCGAGTGAAAAACAATGGTATGACATATTACACTAATGGCGATTTCCACACACTCGGAGCACTCGAAATCGATCTCATCTGTCATGCATCTGTCCAATTGAACCGAAAATATCTTTCAAATATGACTCCGAGTGATCCGAGCGTGTCAATGGAAATCGCCATAAAATTCAATCACTATAAAAGGATTCAAATGTTCAATCAGTCAAACACATAATAATTATGAATAAATAAATAATAAGGTTCATTTACTATTAAAAAATTAAGTGGATTTTAAAAACTGCCAAATACTCCAAGTTCTGCATTTCTCTCATAAATTATTTTAACTTATTACTGAAAAATCTTTCCTATAAACACTTTCACATGTCTTAAAAGAACGTTATTTTCTTTAATATCACATGGGCAAACCTAACTGACCTTAAATTCCATCTTGTATCAGACATGTTTCTCTCTAAACACCTTTTTGACTCTGAGCTTTCCGCTCAAAGAAAGCAATGTTAGCCATCTAAAGGAGGTCCTAAGTACACCATCGATACTTCTGTGTTACCATAAACTGCAGACACAGTTGGATAAAGTTTTTTATCAGGTAATCCTAAAATGTAAATACAAATAAAATATACAATCTTCTGACTCAGACTAAAACAATAGTCGCATAATACTAATTACTGTTGAAAAACCATCAAAAAAACTACAGATATATCCAAGAATATAAAATAGATTCGTTACTGTATACCGGAAATTGAAATATGGAAGTGTTTTCAAGATTATAGGTAATCAATGTTACAATTTACAAAATAATATATGGAAAATATGAAGAAGTTCTTAAAAGACTATTAATTTTAACTGGGATAAATGGGACATGCAAGAATTATGAATAATACGATAGTTGATAATTAAGAAATTACAATCCTATAATGTGATTTTTCGGTAAATAGGACAGAATTTCAGCATAAAAAGATAGAAAAATCAATACACACCTCTAAAAGCAACTCCTAAAAACTCATAATTCTTCTCGAAAGATAAAGTATTATCATCACAGTCTAAAATAACTCTGATTCGCTCGCCAACCTTAAATCAATAAATGAAAATTTATCAAATAGAACCACTTGAATGAAATGCACAAACCTGATATTTTGGTGCATTGTTCAATAATGGATAATTTCCCTGAGCATCACCATTATGTAGAAGATGATTATCGACCAGATTCCATCCCCAGCTTTGTTCATCTGCACCTAGTAAAGCTACATATCCATGACATTGCAGTGGAGAATCTTTTGTGGCTATCCCTATAACAGCAACTGTCCCTAAGGGTCCCTCCCATATAACTTCCCATGCATGTCTACCATGTCTAAATCCAATTTTACCTTAAAAATAATGGGAAAAAGGGCCAAGATGATATATAATAAAGCAAAGAACTAAACTATTTCTGATTTTTTTCATAAAAAACAATGCTCACCCCTAGTAGCATCTGTACTTTGTGCTACTGGGTTTCTATGCAAGGTGAACCCATTTGGCTTAATATAAATGTTCCTAGAGCAATCATTAGGGTTCCATGCATGGTGAAAAGCTCGAAGTTTCGCCTTGTAAGTAGGTACAGAAGACAACAAATCTGATTTTAAGGCTTCTTCAGCTAGTTTTCTAATGCAGTGTAACCTCCATACATCATTATTTTCATCGTTCAAGAATTCGTACCACCTTTTACAAACTAAGGAACAATTCCGTAGATCGTGCAAAGATAAATAGGAAAAAATGACTTCTAATACATTATCGTGAAGACTGATTATTCCATCCATTTCCAAAATTGATAAACCTATATTTTCATTTTATTATCTAGGAACCATCACCACAGAAAACTCATATACACTGGGCACTGCTGATGTACTTCAAACTTCAACTTTTGACATTCGTCGTCGTCCTAAGTTAATATTTTGACCTAACATTTATTCAATTTAACCAGTAACTATTTCTAATATATACAGATATTAAATAATTTATTTCATTTATCGTATGTAGAGAGATTCATTAAATTCGATTGGAATATATTCATAATTTAAGAAGTAAGTAAGAAATATGTGTGAAATGTCATAAGATCGGTATTTTAATTTTACAACTTTTTGCGACAAGACATGAGACATGTTCATCAAAAAGGTCATGTTGTATTAGATTCGGAATTATTCAGGAGCTCCCTAGGTTCATGTTTGTAAGGATTAGTATGTTATTTTGATTGCGTTTTGTGTCCGAGCTTTCCGGAGATATTGTAGAGCTTTGTGGTGGGACGGTTCTATATAAAAGGTTAACTTCTTAATAATGTTGAAATTTGAAGCCCCCGAGTAAGCAGGAATGTTAATACGGTAGAGTGTAGATAATCCTCTGTTCATATCCCGCACCTCCCGATAGCTGTAGGTCAAGCACTGGCTTTAGGAAGAAAGAGTGAGGTCTTTAATCCTGGTTGAATGAATAAGGTAGAAAGAGTGTAGATCTGGCACTGCTCTTTACTCACCTCCAGCGAATATCAATGTGATATAAACACTAATGCTTACTGCCCTCCGATCTGGTGAATATTACAATGTCATATTGCAGGTACAGCACGTACACCCCACCAGGTGCTCTCTTTATCGTTCTCAAATATTGTAGAAATGTGAATTTACCAGTTGGTTGATATATCTTTGTCTGATCAACACGATCACACCACTGGAGGCTTTTCTAATCTTTCATTTCCCGTTATCAAAAATAAACGTATCTTAATGCAGAATCTTGTTTGAATCTTTAATTTTCCCGCCCATATTCCTCATTTCATTTGAGTGTAACTTGTGTTGCCTACACAGCTAAGTAAGTAGTCCTACCAATTCACTAGACTAGTCGATCACATTACAGCCAAGGTTAGAAAAATTACATCATAGACTTTATAAGTAGAAGTCTGTGATACTGAATAGTTATTAGAGTAATTAAAAAAATCGGAATCAGTAGATTGTGATGGTTTTAGGAATCTTTAAATAAAATGAATAAAAATTAAAAATTTGGGGCACACCATAGAACAAGGCATGACTGGTTCTATGGGGCACATCAAACTATCTAACCTCAAAGAAACAAATGTCAAATGGATTGGCATGTCAAAATTGTCGGCTCCTTTTAATTTTATATATTAGCTGTCGAATAAGAACATTTAATTCGCAATGCATATTTTTGCACATCTTGTGATGTGAAAAGTACAAGAGATTGTTGGAAATTCGTAGACTTATTTTGTAAATATCTTTCGTAACTCCAATTAAAATTAATGGAACACTTATTGAGGGGAAAATTCCGGTGAGTTTGTGAAATATTTAGAATATTTTCTAATTGGATCTATTTTCTAAACTCGTTTTTAGCCGTGTGGTTACAAATTCCTGTTCAAATAACTTCCGAAAATATGGATCAAACAACTTTAGCAATAATAGGGTTTGCTTGCTTTGGACAGGCAGGGTATTCGAAAGAAGCATTCCTCGATCCATCTTTTACTCCAAAATTCAAAGAAGAGAATATGGAATGCTGGTTGTTAGAGCTCTCAAAGGTGTCCTAAAAATAAGATATTTGTTGCTCGGTGGGGCAGTTGCTGGCGGCAGTGCTTTGAATCAGGTATTTCATGAAAATCCATAACAGCAAGATACGTTAAATTTTTCAATTTAACAGAAATACCAAGAATGGAGAGATGGTTTGCCAGATTTGAAATGGTTAAACGATGTTTTACCTGAAAATAGTAAGTGGCAAGAATGGAGAGGTTCATTGGTAGATATGAAAGATAATGTCAAGAATAACATTGAAATAGGTTAGTATTATAAAGTTTTCTTTGAATATACTATAGCTTATAAAACTTTTATTCAATCAATGAATATTATAGATCCTCGGCTTAA
This sequence comes from Halyzia sedecimguttata, assembly GCA_937662695.2. Lineage (NCBI taxonomy): Eukaryota > Metazoa > Arthropoda > Insecta > Coleoptera > Coccinellidae > Halyzia > Halyzia sedecimguttata. Next base: position 95,884,414 of record OW569413.2, on the reverse strand, counting down.
AGCGCTAACAGAAGCTAAATATAAAGAATTCAGAAATTGGTTTGATCAAAGACTTGAGGACGCTATCCAAGCAGCAGAACAAAATGAATCGCCTCCATTAAATATTCAAGGTAAAATATAGAAGAGCATCTCTGAGTACATTCTTTCTCAATTTCCATCTATTATATGTAAGGTTAATGAGGTAAAAAACAGGATGTAGATAATTTTAATTAAATCCAATTTTCAATGCCCTGAGATTTTTTTTTTAAATAGTTTCATTCTATGGATTACTCCTTTTATTTACTTACTTTTTTGTTTTTCCTTAGGCTATCACCAGAATCTTTTGCTGATTATAGAGAGATTGTACTCGGGTATGATGCATAATGATTTTATTTATATTTATCTATTTATTTACCATAATTTTCAGAAGTATCAAAAGAAATCAAGGATAAAACTACAGTTTATGCTAAACCATCTGCTCAAGATGATAAGACAAAAAAAACCGAACAAGAAAGACTAAATAATTTACAAGATGAAATGATGCTCACCCAAATAAAGTACCAAAGAGAACTTGAAAAATTAGAAAAAGAAAATAAAGAATTACGCAAACAGAACATTTTATTGAGACAGGGGAAGAAACCTCTAACAAGAAAAGTAAAGAGAAGCCTCATCGATATGTATAGTGAAGTACTTGATGAATTGGCAGATTTTGATAGTGGATATAATACGCAAGATCAGTTGCCGAGAGTTGTTGTCGTTGGAGATCAAAGCAGTGGCAAAACATCAGTTTTGGAAATGATTGCCCAAGCTAGAATTTTTCCAAGAGGAGCAGGAGAAATGATGACCAGGTATTATAAATAATGTAATTCTGTTAATTATCCATGAAATAATAAACTACTCATGTATATCCATCAAGTAGGGGTTTTTATCTAACAAGCATATAAACTAGTGATGAGCAGAACCAAATGCTTATAATAATTGGAAAAGATTGCTTTAGAATACTCCCTAAAATTGGATGATTCTTTAAAAACTGAGAAAACAAATTCTGAATAGTTTAATTTCAGTTCTCTATTTCTCCATGCAATGCCAATTAGAACCATTCATCTAAGGCTGTGTTATGCACAGCTGTTCAGCAATTACAGCACCGGGAAACTAGAAATACTTCATAACATGACAGCCCCTATTTTCATAAATATTGTTACGTCTCATGGCGTCACATTTTGGGAAACGTAGATTTGTTTTTCGCAACAAACGAGCTTGCTTGTAAAACGTGAATATTTGTCTATTGAGTTAACTGGGTTTTAGTTTACCATGTGTGGTCTCATTCTTGAAGAAAACTTTTACGAAAAGATAACTGCGAGTAGAATTTCTTTTTAAGCTTCGACCTTTGTAGAGCGATTTATTCTTCTATCTGGTCTTTATATACATTTCACACTGAAGTAATTCAATACAACTACTTCTCTTAGTGCAAGAGACATGACTTATATTTTGTTCGGTCGCGAAACTAATACTCCTTTAGTTCTCCTTCAAAATATGTAGTCACTTCTTCCTTGCTATAAATTTTCATATAGAAGGAAGATTTTAGATTGTATTAATATTGCATTGTACAATTACTTCGCGCCTGTTACCAAAGTATCGGTAACAAGAAAAAACATTTTGTTGTTTATTTAAAGTGCGTTTGAATCTTTCACCACTTCCTATCCTCGTAATTGTTATCTCATTGCAAGTAATAACTTACGCCGTAATCAACGAGATTACAGCTGGGTGCTTAAAGTTAAATATACCCCTTTACTCATCCCCCTGATAAAACAATCAAGTCGTATAATTCTGGTCCTTCAAAATAACATTATATCCTGATAAAAGAATCAGGACTCAACATTTGATCCTTCGAACCATAACATCCTGATCAATCAATCAGGATTCAACAAATATATGTACGATATATGTATATTATTTTGAAACCTTGATTGTTACATAACTCGTAACCATTTGACGATATTTTTCTTTCATCAATTTATCTAATCAAAAATTACAAAACAAAATTAGCAACTTCGAAGGATCAGATGAAGAGGAAACCGTGTGATATCAGTGGCGGGTAATTTCAATTGATTGTTGTGCTTTTAGGTGTTAAAATTAGTAAAGCATGTGACAGTGTTGCCAGATCACAAAAATTGCTATTCGGAAAGATTTTGATTGATGTAAATTAACTTTTTCAGGGCACCTGTAAAGGTAACTCTGTCGGAAGGACCTTATCATGTGGCTCAGTTTAGAGACTCAAACAGAGAGTTTGATCTAACTAAAGAAAGTGATTTGGCAGAACTTCGACATGAAGTGGAATTGAGGATGAGAAATAGTGTGAGAGGGGGAAAAACTGTTTCTAATGAAGTAATTTCCATGACAGTTAAAGGTAGGAAGATATTTGAGTTATTTATCATGATTGCGAGAAAGATGCAAAATGTTACTTTTCCTAACGCAAATACAGTTAGATAAGTTTTGCGTGCAAAAAAACACCTGTGCAGAGTATATTGTTTTCTCATATATGCATATTTATAATATAGTTTTCGTAGATTCTTGGAGCGTTGTTTAACTTCAATGCAATGTTTTCTACCTACTTCAGAACATAAACTGCAGAAATTTCGCGGATATTACATAGATTTACTGAGAAGTTCTTAAAATATGTCAACCTTTGTTGATCTGATTCAGATAAATGTTTATAATATTATTTCAGGTCCTGGGATTCAAAGACTGGTTTTAGTGGATTTGCCTGGGATCATATCTGTAAGTTACTCATTTTCTATATAGAATATCTATTTTTAAAATTTTCATTACATCTTTTTTTTCGTCATTCCATTTATTCGCACTTCTCTTATAATTTAATTGATTTTTCAATACTGATGCTATCAGAGAATACTATTTTGGACGATAATTATAGAAAGAAGACAGCTGAAAATTACTAATAATAATAATATTTATTTCTGAATGTAGACTCAAACTACTGATATGGCTTCCGATACTAGAGAGTGTATAAAACAGATGACGCAAGCCTACATGAACAATCCAAATGCCATAATTTTATGTATACAGGTAAAATTAATCCAAATGAAGCAAATTGACCTGGCTTATGAAATCTATATTTTCAGGATGGTTCTGTAGATGCCGAAAGGAGTAATGTTACAGATTTGGTAGCTACTTGTGATCCTAGTGGTAAAAGGACTATTTTCGTATTAACTAAAGTAGATCTAGCAGAAGAAAATTTAGCTAATCCTGATAGGGTAATAGTCACTCAAGCATCCATTTTTGTCAGTTAATATTTGAATTTTTCAGATACGGAAAATTTTATCTGGAAAACTATTTCCAATGAAAGCATTAGGATATTTTGCTGTTGTAACTGGCAGAGGTCGAAAGGATGATTCTATTACAACTATCAAGGATTATGAGGAAACTTTTTTCACGAATTCAAAACTTTTCAAGTGAGAGAATTTTTTTAATCATTATAAAGATCACTTACAGTCGATAGTAATTTAATTGGTTATAGAGAACAGGACATAATAATTCTATTTTGAGTTCACTGTGGACTTATTATGAACACTATAAAAGTAACTACAACTTTGTCCACTACAGTTTTTTGTCCTCTGACATATGTTTCGGAAACAAAGTAGTAGTAACGCTGCGTCTTTGAAGAAGGAAACTTTGTTTCCGAAACATATGTCAGACGACAACAAACTGTAGTGGACAAGAGTGTAGTTACTTTTATAGAGGACATAATAATATGAGCATTTTGAAGAATTGGTTTGTTAGGTAGTTGGATCTGCCCAACCGATTTAAAATATTTTCATCGCTGTAATTTCTGTTTATATTGATGAATAGATACAACTTTGACAATTTCAACTAGAATTATATAACAGTAAATGTATATATTCGAATGAGTCCTTACGCCACCACAGACACAGCACTGTTTATTTTCGACCAACAGTGAATGTATGTTTTTGAGTCAAAATTAATTGTCTAGTCCAGACCATTCTCGACTAAGAATTGGTCAATTTTTGTTGGACGCTTTTTTTACAGTTAGATTTATTCTTGAAATATTATTTTTTTCCTGGAGCTTAGCAGTCTTGGGCGAGTTCAGTACCTGGGTGGTTGACCGCTCCGGCTATAAATTTGAACAAGCGTGCCAAAGCTCCTGGCCACAGTGCTTTCCCAACTTCTTGATCATATTATGTAGTTCATCAATAAAAAAACGCTTGCGCTTGCAATATTTCTATTATATAAAATAACTAGTGGCCGGTACCTGCTTCGCCACGTATAAAGTGAAATATTAAAAACATTTAATTGGAACATCAAATTAATTTATTTATCATTAATCCAAAACATTTGGATGAAAAATATTTTTTGTTTTTCCATTTTGATCATGAATAAACAAACGGCTGGGTGTTTTTCATTTTCGACCGTTAATTTTCTGCTTAATGTTTGAATATTTAAGTAATTTTAATGCAAAAATCCATCCGATCGAACGGATATTCATTGTACATTTCGTAACTTAACGAAAAGATCCAAATCCCAAGATACGTTTACTGGAGTAACGCTCCTCTAAGTTTTTCATTGGACAACAATGAAAAAAAGTTATGAGAAGGCTATTTCGGACGCTCCTAGATTCGATCCCGCCGCCCCGCGAGGCTCGGGAGCTATAATTTCCCAATCCAACGCCTCAGCTCACTCGGCCACGGTTGCCTGCTTGAATCAAATCCGATTATGTACCAAATAAAGATTTAGTACTCAGATGATTTCAGTCTTTCGATTTTCAGAATATCGTCAATCCTGTCAAGCGATCGATCGAAATCGGTTACTCGTTCATATTTCTTGCAGTTTTTCTAGAAGATTCCAAGATTTTCGTGTCATTCCGTTCGAAATTCAAATTCGATTTGACATTTCTCGTCGCTCGTTCAGACCGTAAACATCGACCTTGAAAGAGCCGCGTTAAAATTCGCCACAGAAATACGTGAAACGTCAGAATTTTGTCGATTTTCACGAAAAGTCACATTTTCCTATCGTTCTTCCGGGAAAACGATAGAGAGCATCGAAAAAAGGGCTCCGTTTCGGACTAATTTCGAATCTCGTCTTCGCGTTCCCACAAATTCCGTCGTTCCGAAAGCCACCGTTCCTCCAAATTCCTTTCCACAATTTTGCTCCTCTTGCCAAAATCGGCGATTTTTCGTCTATTCGCTCCGAAAACGCGAAACTCTACAAAACTTCCGTATTTTTCCTCGATAAACCCCTTCGAAATTTCCCCCAAACCCCCCCCCGTCCTAACATCCAAAGAACAACAGGTTTATAGTAACATTTTCAAAAAGTTTCCTTTGATAAATGACGAACCGCTAGACCGATTTTGTACAAACTTCACATAGACCATCTACTAAATAGTCCGAACAAAGCCTAATTTGGTTTGGATAGGTGAGCCCGTTCTAGAGTTATAAAATTACAACGAAAAGTGGCATCGATTTTTATATATATTGGTTTGAGAGCAATAAAGAAACGAAAAATGCAATAATATACAGAGGGTCTATTTTAAAATATCAAAGGTTTTGGTAGTTTTCAATATTTATCGCCACAGCTCCGAAAATATTGTAAGTCGATAGAGCAGAACTAATTATGCATTATTGTAAAATAATCCTGTCGTGTTCTCCTTAAATGTCAGAACTGATGACCATTTAATCGAGCATAGATTCCAAGTACGCCCACCTCTACTTCTAATGCTTATACGTAGCCTCTAAGTTGTGAAAGCAAAACATCAGCACTTTTTCTTGCTTATTGGATATAAGCATGGTAATACGCAAAATCTTGTTGGTTGCAAGGCAGAATAGCTCACTTGAGGCCAATGGACTTTAACCTAATAGCATCCAAGTTTATTTATTTATTTAGTTGAAAATACAGTAGCCAGATGTTGGGAAGAGGTGGGTGAATTAGGTATTCATGTTCATGTACTCAGGTATCAATATACTGATAATAATAGACCTTTCCAGTTTCCAGAAAAATTATATTTCGAAATATTAGATTCTTTCCTAACATATTCATTTTTCGATTTATTCTTTCATCAATTTATCGAAGTAGAAATTATTGGAAATTCCAAACTACACTATAAAATTCAAGCAATGGGAAGAAGCGTAAACCATGTGAGGTCAGTGACAAGTAATATTGATTGGGTACTGTCCTGCTAGCTGATTAAATCAATAATTTACTAGACAGCGTTACCAAAGTTTACAAAATAGAAAATGTTTCAGTAGCTCTCGGCTTTGTTCTCTTCAAAGGGGTTACAACCAATACTAATATAAGTTGACACTGACGTCACAGCTGAGGAGCTTTTAAATAGGCATATATTGAAATCGTTTTCCATATTGGATGATAAATCAGTTTTTCAAAATTTAGAATAGATGAATGGTAAGGACTCTATCTTGATCTGTCCTTCATAAACACAAGTGAAAAAAATACTGGAAATGGCCACTCTAATATATATTTAATATCAGGGATGGTGTCATCAGATCAACTCAAGTTACGACAAGAAATTTGAGCTTAGCTGTTGCAGACTGTTTCTGGAAAATGGTTAAGGAAACTGTAGAACAGCAAGCTGATTCCTTCAAAGCTAGGCGTTTTAATCTGGAAACGGAGTGGAAGAACAATTTTCCAAGATTGCGGGAACTTGATAGAGATGAACTTTTTGAGAAGGCTAGATCGGAAATCTTAGATGAAATTGTGAATTTGTCTCAGGTTAGTCCAAAACAATGGGAAGAAGTGTTGACAACTAGGATATGGCAGAACATGTCAGATAAAGTTTTCGAGAATATTTACTTACCAGCTGCTCAGACTGGAAGTTCAGGTAAACTGTCTATCTATTCAGAAAACATCATGTGATTGAAGAATAATTTTCATAAATGATTACATGAAGATATACAACATTCCATGTTGATCTAGGTCCATGTTTCCCAAACTTTTGGCTCCACGAACCCCTGTTAAAGTTTACAGACGACAGCGAACCCCTTAACTAACACATGATGGCGAGCGCGTTCGACCATGTTTGCCGCATGTGCCTGCCAGTCATCAAGCCACCATTCGGTAAATCGTGTCGCGAATCCCCTACCGTCGAAAGGCGAACCCTAGTAATTATTGAAACTTTGACAAATCATATCTCCCAAAGTATTGGTTTTTCAGAGTTGGGAATGATATCAATGGATTCTTATGATAGAACTGAATCATTAAAAATTGAATTCAATACCAAGGTATATTACTCACCTCATATGCTGGATTTACATACATCAGCAAATTATTATTAGCGCATTCTATGGCGGAGGTTAACCGGTCAATCTGGCATCAATATTGCCATCAATCCATCAGTTTACGCGTATATAATCTGTTTCCCGTCAATCTAACATCAATCCATTATAAATAATATCAATATAAATTTAATTATATACAATATACTTTAAATTAAGAAGTTCTTATTCAAACCACTTCTAAATTTAACAAATAGCGACATCTTTTTGAATCCATCCTTTACTCATTATTAAAATAAATTTCCCACAAAAAAGCTCTTTCCTTCACAAGATGATTTTATGATAGTATGAACGAATCATTAGAAATAGATTCAGCAATGTAGATAAATCCACACCATTTTATAAATTTATATTTCAGAAACCTTCAATACAGCTGTTGATATTAAACTAAGACAATGGGCAGAGCAAAGCCTTCCCTTAGAATCCGTCGAGTCGGGTTGGCAAACTCTCGAGTCTGAATTTATTAAGTTTTTCGACAAGGCTAAAAATACACCTGATCATGACGATATTTTTGATAAACTTAAGGAAGCTGTAGTAAATGAAGCTATGGTTAGACATACATGGGAAAGTAAAGCATCGGAAATGCTGAGGATCATCCAGTTAAATACCTTAGAAGATCGTACCATAGGAGATAAGAGAGACTGGGATGCAGCTGTAAAATTTTTGGAAAGTAGTATCAAAGAAAAATTAGATCAAAGTGAAAGAATTTTGAAGGAACTCATCGGGCCATCGGCTAAAGATAGATGGTTGTATTGGAAATACCAGACTGATACACAGTCCAGAAGGAATTGTGTGAAATCTGAAATTGATAAAATACTGTATTCTAATGAGGTAAGGAAGTTTTTATATTTATTACGATGTAATAATGTTAGTTAATGAAACAACATGATTTTTCAGAAAAGATTAGAGTGATAATGAAAATCAAGTACATATTCAAATGATTTCAATCAAAATTGTATTTGAATACTATAAATCAAAACAAGGTTAATGAAATAAAACATGTTATGTTGATTTACATTATATATTGAACACAGTGATGCGCTGGAATTATAAGACAAATAAAATAAATTCCTTCAATAGGGTAAAATTTTGGACCTGTTTCGACCTCAATATAGGGTAATTCACGAAGACCGTTCGCAAGAATATTGAAATAAATAAACACTTGAAATTTCTCATACTTAAGCTTTGTTAGTAGAGATGAATCCTTTGAAAAAATTTTAGATTCGTTCTACTTCCGGTTTCACCGGAAATGATACCAACTTTCGTTTTTTAAACGTAATACCCAGTTTTTTCATTGAATTCCATCCCATTGAATACTACATTGTTTTAATCTGTCACTTACATATTATTCTCAGAAAATTCGTGGGAAATCCGAAAAAACCCTTTAAATTTACTGAAATAGGGCTTCATTCCAATGTTTATAACTTGATTAGGCTTTTGCATGGTAATGCCTAATTTTCTAGCGTCTATCAGAAGATGTACCAATGCTTCTCCTTCGTTAATTAAAAATTCAATTGAACATACAGATTGTTTCTATTTCAATGTCGAAGTCAGTCATGACAAAAACCTCAAAACTCATTTTTTTTATTGGTCAGCTGCAATCTACGTTACAAAATAGTGTATAAGTGTAATACATACTACTGCTCTAAAATGCTTATTTCCCGAGATATTCGGTAAGTAAAGCAGTAGTATGTATTATAAAAAAACACAATTTTTTATCGTAGATTTCAGCCGACCACTAAAAAAATGGTTTCTCATTTGAAATAAATTAGTTCTGAGGTTATTTTCATGACTGACCAAAGTCAGTCATGTCAAAACATGAAATAGAAACACCCCGTATGTTTAATTGAATTTTTAATTTACGAAGGAGACGCAATTGGGATGTCTTCTGATAGAACATGGAAAATTAGGAATTTTCATGCAAAAATCTACAAGTTATTAACATTGAAATGCCCTATTTGAGCAAATTTAAAGGGTTTTTTCAGATTTCACAAGAATTTTCTAAGAATAATATCTAAGTGACATATTATATAAAGTCGAATTCAATGGGTAATCTGATTATCAATGAAAGAACTGGGTATTACATTTAAAAAACGAAAGTTGGTATCACATCCGGTGAAACTGGAACTCGAACAAATCTGAAATTTATTCCAAGAATTCATATCTCCTAACAAAGCTCAACTAAAAAATTTCAAGTGTTTATCTCGAGTCTTTCTTTGAAACAAACGGTCTTCGTGAATCACCCTGTATATCCCTCTAAAATACTAAAGTATTTAAATCGAAAATTTATTCTTAATTCAACTCTTTTTCAGGCAGATTTAAATGCTATCTTTTGATTTTATCTTGATAATTAGGTAGGTATATTTAAGTATTTGGAAGTATTTTCTCGAACAAGAACCATAATACCTCTATTAATAGAGTTTTAGTTGTCTTGTAATTCCAACAGCTTTTACAAACTATTATTAGTTGATATAGAATACTTCAACTTGTTCCTGAATTGTTTGAAAGAATTTGTGGTAATTCTCTTGATCTTTGAAATTTTTGACTTAAGACATCAAAAATTTCTTTATAAAACGCTTATTACAAGACATCTAACACTGAATGTTTAATGTCACTGAATTATTGTGGCAGATTAGACCAGTTCTATTCGCAGTAAATATTGCTTAGTTAGAATAATTCCTCGGAAGTTAATTAAAACTATATATTTATATTATTCGATTAATTCAAATAATTTTGAAGCATTTGAATATTTCGGAAAATTTCTATCTTTTTTGGGCGCATGTTCTAGGGGAACATCGTCCTATCATTTCGTCCAAATGTCTGTAATTTTCGAATTTCGAGCTGAAAATTGGCTAATAGACTAATTCGGACTCCCTGATCACGAATCCGGTGTCAGATTTTTGGGTGCCGTCCGGCCGGCCGGCCGGCAGGCCTTCCGGCCGTAGGCACGATAACAGGAGCACCGAAGGTCCTATCGACTTCAAACTTTCAGGGTAGGTTTCTGATCAAAATGCGACGGTTAAGTTCGTTAACGGGCAAAATCGGCCGGACGGTTTAGGAGTTATAGACATTTAAAATTTTGAGGTTATTTCCCTGATATTTCAGGAACTAAAGAAGATGTTGAATCGAAACTTGGTAGTCAGTTCGAGGATATAAACGCGCAACTTTTGGCAAAATTCTGTTATGATCAAAATGTTGGTAATTTTTAAAAAAATATTTCTTTTAATTTTTTCGAAAAAAAAATTTTTTTTTCGTGAACTATTCATCAGATTGCAACAAAAACTTGTACTAACGTCAATTGTAGTATTTTGCAACATTGTGCAAAATTTTGGCTCTATACGATTTCAATTTCTGGAGATATAAGACAAAATGTGTCAAATTTCCTGGGTCTCTCTCAGTATTTTCATCGATTATTCTATGAACTCTTTGAATTCCACCGAAAACAAATTCAAAGACATAAACATAAAGAATCAAGTCATAGTTTAGACGTCGAAAGAAGGACGATGTTGATCGACTTGAAAAGGTACCTATTTCAAGAAATGCAATAATGAAATGCTTAATTTTTTTTATGGTCACAGAAAATCGTCACAAAAATCTATTTACCTCATTTGACGGCTGTTTGTCAAATCAATTAATTCCAATAATTGATGTCAGATTTCCTACATACCAAGTTCAAACACATTTTATTATATGGAAAACACTTATTATGATCACGTTCTACAGGAATTGATACTAAATAGAAGCTAGATGAAGATTATTGTAATGGAAAATTTGTGTTCCAGAATAATATTAAGGTATTCAACATGATACTGCTTTTTTTCTTTACTGGTCAGTACGGGCCACAAGGAAGATGAACATGCGCCCAATAGCTCCTGTCCACAGGGCTTGAACCAATTTTTTTAAATAAGATACTTTTGGAATTCACATAATACATGAGTCCTGTAATAAAAGCAATAACTTAAGTAATTACTTAATGTTCCAGAAACATCCACCCGATTTGAGCTATGATGAACTTACTGTAATAAAAAATAATGTTGGTAGAAACAATGTGGAAGTGGATAATGATTTCATCAGAGAGGTTTGGGGACCTGTTTATCGCAGACATTTTCTCCATCAAGCTTTGGGCAAAGCTTACGACTGCAGAAAGGCCTTTTATCTTTATCACCAACAAATGGAATCCGATTGTGGGGATGTCGTATTATTCCACAGAATACAACAAATGGTTAAAGTAACGGCCAATGCTCTCAGACAACAAATTACAAATAGGGAAGCTAGAAGATTAGATAAAGAAATTAAGGAAGTCCTGGAAGATTATAGTCAAGATTCCGATAAAAAGGAGATGTTATTGATTGGTAGAAGAGTGACATTAGCTGAAGAATTGAGTGAGTTGATAAAGATATTATCTTTGGATCTAATTTTTCACATAATCGAAATGATAGATTTACCCATAACAATAATGTTATTTATGAAAACCACTTTGATGTAAGATATTAGTCATCAGAGACTTTCATCATAAACTAAAAATTTTATTTTCATTTGAAGGAAGATTTATATGATATATAAAAAAAATAAGCAGCCACGCCACTATTATTTATAATCATTAATGTTTCTTATACCAGCAACATTAGTTTTAGTGAATAATATCAATAAAATAAAAAATTAATTATTTTGTGATTTGCTTATGCGTAAGAAACACAAGATATTTGTCAGAAGCAATCAATCGAACAATGTTGCCTAACAAACAGCATCAACAATGAAACAACAATAAACGTATCGTTTCCGAGCCTATATCAGACTCCCGAAGGAGTCTGATATATGAAGATTTTCGTTGAGTGTCTGACGAATCAGACACTTAACGAAAATCTTCAGAATTATTTTGTTGATAGTTATTCTGAAATTCGAAAATTGTCACGCTTATTTCGAATTATATTTTTCGTACTTTGGGGATAAAAATGGCAACTACACTTTCTGACGGGGCCTGTTTTCCCTTTTTGTACCTCTGGGATTGAATAGGTTTGATCTCCTTCATTTTATTTATTTTTTCCAGAACGAGTGCGCCACATCCAAGAAAAGCTGGAAGAATTCATACAAGCACTCAACAAGGAGAAATAGAACTAGTCGTAAATTTAAGGTCAAAGAATATTTAAGTAATTAAGTTATAATCTAATTTTTTCCATTCAAATGATCATGTAATCGGTTTCAATTTAATTGTTACTGTTATCAAATTGGCTTTTTACATTTATCAATATATTTAAAATTTCCTTTTGAAATAAAAATTTCTTGATGTTTTGACCAATAAATTGAGTAAAACAATAGTAGTTTATTGATTGTGCTTTCAACATTTTCTTACGTATACCTTACTAACTGGAAATCTGGGATTTGAACTGATGATTAAGAAATTTAAGTCATCTCGTGTCAATAAATTATGTCCTCCGCATATTTTAATTGTGGTAGGTATATCAATGGATTCTTATGATAGAACTGCATACTAAATATAATTGCAGAGAAAGAAATATTGTTTGCGGTCATACCACACTAAATAACGTCTGAACACTGAAGCCAAGCAGCGTCGGGCGCGCTTAGTACTTGGATGGGTGACCGCATGGGAACAGCGCGTGCTGTAATCTTTTTTCAATTTGGCTTCTGTACGTCAATTTTGAAGAATTTTCGTAATTGAATTCAAAACGTAGGTCTATGACTAGCCTCGTGTTGGATGATTCACATACATCAGCAAATTATAATTAAGCATTTGAGAATTAGAGTAGTCTATGAAATCATATAACACAGATTAATAATCTGTGATAATAATGGATTTTTAAAAAATCATATCTCCGAAAGTATTAGTTTGGGGATGTTGAAAATGGTATCAATGGATTCTTATGATGAAACTGCATCTTGAAAAAATATTTAATTGAAAATTATTATTATTCTAAATAGAATGTTCCTTTCAAAAGTGTCCAATTTAGCCCACCATGCAGAAATGAATCAATTTTCCCAAATTTTGTAGCCCCAAAGGAAGAACATCATTCATAGCAGCTATAAAAAGCGAATTTTTTTGTAGAAGGGATTGAGTAATTTGGAAACAATAACTATTTTTCAGTTTTTTCTTTATTTTATTTATAAATCAATAAAACTATCAATGGGTTTTGGCAGCTATCCTCTTGTCCCTCTCTTCTGCAATTGATAATTTTATACCCTTTCCTCTTGGGAGGGAAACAAATGCTTTGCTTCCTTTACCAATGATGAAAACGTTATTCAATCTGAAATAATAAAGGAATAATTAAATATAAATAATTAGGTAATTATTTATGTGTGAAAAGTTTTCTTCAACTATAAATTAGTAAAACCTGCATTGCTTATATATATACATATACAGGGTGAGTCTTTGACCACTGCATTAATTTTAACCATAGATTCCTCTCATCAAATGAAACACCTTTTTCATTTAACATTTTTCCAAATTCAGCTCAGGTAAAAAGATACAGGCTGTTGAAATTTTGAAAAAAAATCAGTTTTTATTATGTAGCTTTGACATCCTTCTTTCAAATAAAATGAATGTTGGAGTAAAATTTCCTATAACTATGATACATATTTTCCAAATATTAGTTATTTTCTACTTCTACTGGTTTTCTAGTTATGGACTCGTGGATTCATAAAACTAAACGAAATTGGCATAAAGAAAGCATATAAAGTTTTTCTAGAGTCATTTCAAGAATATTCCATCGTTTTAGAACATATTATTCTTCATCATTTCTCCTTAAACGCACCGTTTTCGAGATATTCTTCATTGAATGTTTTAAAATGGAAAACTCCAGAAATTTCACTACTTTTATGGATCCGTCCCTGAGCGTTGGAATCCCGAATCAAGCTGTAAACCACGTTACCATGTCATATTCTCGTCCGCCAACAATTATTATTATTATTATTTATTTGAAATAGGATTCCCTAATATACAGGTTAGCTAACTTACATCTAGTACAATAAACTAATTTTATACTAATAATACAAAAAAAATATCAACATATATATGCATACAGTGTTTAAACTGGACAAAAGAAATATTCAATATCGTTCCTGGATATGTTTCAAAAGTTCATTCTTAAAAACATTCAATGATGGATTATATTTAATTGAATCAGGCAAACTATTGAACAGGACAAAACCTCTGAAGAATAAACTGCACATACTACTTCTTGTATTTGATCTACTTATATGAATGTGACTGTTGTGTCTGGTTGAATGGTGATGAATGTCTCTATTGAAAGTTATCAATGATAACAAATATGGTGGGGTCATTTTATTTAATATTTTATAGATGAACACCATAGAACAATAGAGCAATCTCTGGGATACTGAGAGCCATTGTAGAGCAGATAGCATGGTAGAAACTGGTGTATACCTGTTACATTTTAAAATTATTCTCATTCCCCGATTTTGTAGTTTTTGCATTTGTTGCACTTAGTTCAAGTTAAAAGAGAATAAAACAGATGCACAATAGTCAAAATGGGGCTGGATTATTGATTTAAATACCAAAATTTTTGTATCTGTTGATAAGTTACAGGCGATTCTCGAGAAAAAATATAATTTTTTTGCAATCTTTTTTTCAATATACTTAAAGTGGTCGTCAAAAGTTAAGCAATTATCAAGTTGAAACCCCAAATACTTCACTGATGTTACTATTTCTATACGTTCATTTTCCATTTTTATATTTATGTTGTCTGTGTTTATTTGATTATATTTGAATTTAGTAGTAATTATCATTGCTTTAGTTGATGTTTTACACGGAGAATTTCTTCATGAAGAAATTCATGAATTTCTACGCTGTGTAAAACTAACTTTGGACAGCTCCGAAATAGATGAAGATATTTATCAATTGACCTAATTCTGTTTTGACCACTTACAAATTATTCACAAATGGAAAGAATTCTTTCATGGACCAATCCACAATAATAGACAACCAAATATTTTTGAAATCAAAGGTGACAGTAGACTCACCTAGTGGCGAAAGTATGACCATTAGCATCTTTAACATGTACAATATCGAAAGAACCTGGATGGCGTTCCCTATTCATTACTGTACCAACACGTCCCAAATTACGACCTCCAGTGATCATGCACAAATTTCCAGAGTCGAACTTAATGAAATCCAATATTTTGGAAGTTGCAATTTCAAGCTGAATGGAATCATTGACCTTAATCAAAGGATCTGGATAGCGGATAGTTCTTCCATCATGGGTAACCAAGAAAGGAATACCCTTTGGCCCAGTCTGAACTCTCTTTACTTTGCAGAGTTTATACTGTAAACAAATACATATTAGTGAAAGTGATATTTACTCAATTATACAAACTATTCAAATTTGAAAAGAAAAAGTACCTTTGCTTCTTCAGCAGTGATACGATGGATAGCAAATCGTCCCTTAACATCATAGATGAGTCTGAAATATTCGCCGGTCTTTTCAATTGTTACAACATCTGAAAAACAAATAGTTAAAAATGCTAACAACTCTTGTTGTAATATTACATTATACCCCTTTGGGGCAGTTATCTAACAGTAAACTATACAAAATTGAAAGAAATTGAAGAAACTGGAAAGAAACTTACCCATAAAACCAGCAGGATAGTTTGGGTCGGTACGAACTTTGTTATCGACCTTAAGTAATCTCTGTTTAACTATTTTTGTTACTTCGCAATTAGTCAGAGCATACTTCAATCTATTCCTTAAAAATATGACCAAAGGAAGAGATTCCCTCAATTTATGGGGACCAGTTGATGGTCGTGGTGCGAATACACCACCCAACTTATCCAACATCCATGCTTTGGGAGCGTTTAAACGCTTCAAATGTTTTTTAGGTCCTCGAGCCTGGAATTGAAAATATTTAGGTATTTCAAATGTGGACAGAATGCCATTAGTTAACCTAACATATAAGTAAATAACGATATTTCAAACATATATGATATTGCATGGAGTGAAAATATGAATTCAACTGTATCAGGATGAAATCCAAAATTACCATCAAGCTGCTGATTTGAAGAAATAATATACAATAATATGGATTATTTCAGAATAGAAAAAACCTTCGAAGACTTACCATCTTGAACTAGAAAACTTCACAAAAAGGAGCATAAATGACAGATGACAGACCACAACAACAGAGACATAAATTTAAACTCTTCTTCTCCCAGAATTTCAAGTCTTCTATGAATGCTATTCTTCTTCAATTTGCAAATGGTTGTTGAGAGCATATACGTTATAGGTAAAGATAGATCGATATATTATTATGTATTTGGTTGAAAGATGTACCACAGGATGTATATACAATATGTAGTACAGTTATGTAGATTTGATTTGCCGGGTTTATGCAGATAATTCAGCTCTTGTCTCTTGGAACAAGCTATCATTATTGGTTGTAGCATTTGTATTTTTTTGAGTTATTTGTATTTTATTGAGTATTGCAGATTGACCCCACGTGAATGCTTTTTTAGCCTTTTTCTTTCATTGTGAAGTCAATCTGCAATTGGCGCGCATCTCATAAGCATGATTATGATTATACTGACTCCCCCAAGTCTTCCCTCAGATCCCTCAGAAGCTCATGAGAGCTTGTGCGACTAAGGAAAGTCAGTTGTGTTGTTTGTCAACTTTGTTACTCTATCCTTATGCCAGCTTAGACACAGCCAGAGATATGGACCTCTGTTAATTTATGACCCCACAGTGAATGTTGTCCACTACCCTCTGGTTAGATCTCCGGCTCGTTCTATCCACTGAGCTTGAAACACTCATCATTCTATTCAAATTACCCAACGAGAACACGCTCGCCAAAGAGTACCTACCGACTTCACGTCAGTGCTTTTTCATATTTTTTCAAATTCCTTTAACAAATTTGGCTATCGATACAGTCTGGCTATTATTTTTACCGTTGATAGAAATAAAAAAAACTGCTGTACTATGGGACTCCCACTGGGAACGCAATTGCTTACGCTTAGTCTCCAAATCCGAACGTAATTCAATATAGACTTCCAAATATAATTATTTATAAATTGGCCTGCCCCAGGGCCACGATACAGACAATAATCCGAACTCGGAAACAACGCGATTTCCTCGAAACTGACTTAGCGGTGCAAAGAATTGCCATGAAATTTCTCTTAAAACCTCACAGTATCGACTCAACACCAAATCCATGACCGCTAGACGCAAACCGCACCCAACATAAGCCATACAATCCAAAAAGAGCTACTCTCCCCTGCGCGTGCGCAAACTACTCGCGGCTGAAAGTCTTCTCCGAATCACACACCTCACACAAACCTCTGATTCTTCATTACCATTGGTTCAGAGATATCGCAGCTTCAACCCACGCATGCACGGACACTGCCAAGGGGATTCCATGGAGGAATAGTATCCTGTACCTCCAAACCCCAGTCCTCCCAGGTGAAAACTCCAGCAGTTAAATTACTTCTCGTCTGCTCATGCGCATATAACGTTATGACCGTAAGGGGTAACATGAATTTAAAAATTAGCCTCAGGGTCCCGGTACGGACACTCCAACTCCAACTTGGAAAAAACGTTATTTCCCCCAAACTGACTTGTCCGTGAATAGAATTGCCATGAATATTCTTTTAAAACCTCACAATATATACTCAGCACCAGACCCATGACCGATAGTCCTAATAAAACACTCCCAAAATATCCTATACAACACAAAAAAAGGTCACTTCTACTCTGCGCATGCACAATCCACCTGCGGCTGAACGTCCTCTCAAAATCGCACACCTCAAAAAAAACTCCGATTCTCCAACACTACTGGTTCAGGAGATATCGCATCTTGAATCTACGCATGCGCATACCCTCACCAGGGGATTCTATGGAGGAATAGCATCGTCCACCCCAACCCTCTCAGACGAAAACTACAGCAGTTAAATCACTTCTCATCTGCGCATGAGCATAACGAAAAATGCCCGGAAGGTGCAGCATGAACTTCAAACAAAAGTGCCAAAATTTAGGTTTCGGAATTTCAAGCGAAATATTCCGCAAAATAGTAGTAATATTTTCATGTTATGTGATCCTCGCGGAATTTTGCAAAAGTGTCTGATTCGGTCTTTTGCATGTAACTACTGAGTTTCAATTCAATCAGATCATTATTTTTCGAGTTATTGTGGAAACAAAATTTTAAAATTTTTGAATTTTTTTTTTGCCACTTTCTGGCAATCCGATCAGTACAAAACTTTGCACGCATATAAAAGTCATGATTCTGCAATTTATGCTAAATTTCAGATAGATCGAGTGATCGGTTCCGAAAATATCCATAAATACTGTTTTTACCAAAAACGGCCATAACTCCGAAATCGCTTGGCTCCAAACGTACCCTGCGAATTTCAATCCTCTAACTCCTTTCGTTCGGGAGTTATCGTGGTAACGGCCGGCCGGACAGAATGGAATTTGACCTCGGATAATTTATCAGTGAGTAGAACCCAATCGTTTGAGACCATTTTCGGCAAAAATTCGAAAAATACAGACATTGTGGTAAAATAATAGCACGCTGTTCCTTGGGGAACACGCGCGCAAAAAGTGTTGTATTTGATGACAGAAATGTATGGTTAAAATTAATGACAACAAAGACTCACCCTGTATGTATATTATGTCTTATTTTGCCATTCCTTAAGCAACACACTACGTGCCATTTTTCAAATTATCAAGCTGAAAATTATAAATGTGTCTTAATCTTCGACAATACTTATTTTACTGGGGATATTTGGATTATTATTTTTTTAGAATATTTGCTATATTGAAACAAAAAAAAACAATTATCAGTATATTTGTGACCAAGTCCGTGTTTATAAATTTATGTACAACAGAAATAAATATAATTCAATCAGTAATAAATCTCAATTCAATCAGTAATAAATCTCAATTCTCTTATAAAAGACCAGAATTGAATAAAGTCTTATGAATTCTCTTTTATTTGGTTTTTCATCCTGGTTCGTTCAATCAGTTTCCTTCTAGGATTTTTCTCCTCACTAAAAGCTGTATTTTTGGCACTAGTATTCTGAAACAGATTATTCAATGTAAGTTTTTTGTCAGATTTTTTGACATACAAAGGTGCATTTCAAAGTAAAAAGGACTTTTCAAAAGAGTACATTCTAATATGGCCAGTAAGGGTAAAGGGTAATGAGATTGCGGTATCATTGGCGGCACGGGGGGCTTCCATGGGGCTCATTGGACCTGAACCGGCCTGTGGTATCTCTCTCAGAGCAGCGGAGAAGAAAAACAACAGATGGGTGGACCAAAAGATCCAAGAAATCTGGAGCAGCATACCTGGACACAGACCTGCTCTCTCAACAATTACTTGCCCATCAGCTGAAAGAGCTAGAAAATGGCTCAAATTCTCTAGGGTAGACCTGAGAATACTTACAGCTGTATACACGGGCCATTGTGGCCTCAGGAAACACCTCAATACGCTGGGGTTGACTGAGGACTCTGAGTGCAGACTATGCCTGCAGGACCACGAGTCTATCGAACACATCATGTGTGACTGCCCCACTGGGGACAGGATCAGATTGGAGGAGCTAGGAGTCCACAAACTGACACTGAGGGAATTGGACAAGTTCTCACCCACCAGACTCATATCCATCATCAAGAGACTTGAGCTTGTGAGTGAAGTATAGATTATATACTATAGGTGTGCCACAATAGACCGATTGGTCGCAGTGGAGGAGCGGGTTTCGTCTGCCGGGCACAATCCATATAATAATGATAATAGTTTTACCGAAATACTTCAATTAGTGAGAATACTTTATAGCGACGAGTATTGATCCCATAGCTGACTCTACGAGCGGTATACTAAAGCCTAAAGAATGTTCTTGAAGACATGTTTCTCAAAGTAGGGTATGAGAACCCCTTGGGGTTCGCCATTCGACGATAGGGGGTTCGCGATAAGATTTACGTAATGGTGGCTTGATGACTAGCAGGCACATGCGGCAAACATGGGGGAACGCGCTCGCCACCATGTGTTAGTTAAGGGGTTCGCTGTCATCTGGAAACTTTAACAAGGGTTCGTGGAGCCAAAAGTTTGAGAAACCCTGACCTGTATTTTGGCAATCGAAATTAGTGTTTTCATAATGAGGATCTCATTTCTCCACATACAGAATCTCAGCAAATTCTGGAGATAAGTTTATGTTTTGTAATAATTGTAAAATTAAAAAATTTTTAATTATGCACACATTATATTCAGCTATTTACATATATATGTGCAATTTATGTGTTACCTGCAATTCACAATTAGAAATATATACAGCATATCCTTCTTGCACCAATAAATCATTCAATGTCTGCAGAGGCATGCTACTAACAGCAATATGAATGCTTAGAACATTATCTTTTTTATCTAGAATTTTGGCAAATATATGTTTTGAAGCTACCATATCTTTAAATCTCATGATACTTTGATTACTCCAAATACCTTCTTTTGGTTCAATTCCAGCTAAATTGGTTTCCACAGCTTGGGAAGGTAAGGTACAAAATTCTTTCGACAAAAACCAAATTTTTTCTCTTGGTAGATTAGTTTGTGTTCCATAATCTATAAGATATACTTTTACATATCCTCCTATTTCTTGAAGGAGATCGATTATAACAGCTCTTTGAAATTCATTCAATGTATGAACTACACAATATAATCCAACTTCAAGTAAAAATTCCGGAATGCCATAATTCATTTTATTTTCCCTATAAAAACTCTGCATTGAGTTCATCATTCCATTCAAATGCCCATCATTTTTGTAGATCCAAAATTTACTTGCATTATATATTTCACTAATTACAATTTTGAAGGTTTCTCCAATAATGTACTCATTTAATGAATTAGTTTTTATAACATCTCCAAGCTTAAGACAATCTTCTGGTATCAATTTCACATAAATTTCCCAGTCCTTAGATTTTACTGCTTTGATTTGAGAAATATCCACATGGTTTACTTTGATATTTGGTTTAGATATTTCACATGATTCTTCTTTTTTTGGTTCTTTTTTCAATAGTGGATTCCCTACATCATAAAGTTTGAAGTCACAGTCTGATTCTTGTTCACAGCAGAAAATGTTCTCCAAATTTATACAGAGACTGATTAATCGATCAAATCCATATGCCTGATAGTCTAGTTTTTTGAAAAACATCTTTTTGTATAATTCAGGTAGATCAATACACCTTATTCCAGATGGGTGGAATTTTATCAATTTTTTGAGTTTGTTTTGAACTTCTAGCGGAACCTTGACACTGTCATCATTTTCAATACTAATAATTGCTTCAACCTTAGATAGATCCTTTTTAAAAGTTGTGGTTGAATTTTCTGTTTTAGTATCAATGTTGTTGAATTCAATTTTATTTCTCAGTGTACGAAGTTTCAATTTCTCAAACTTTGATTGTGTTGCTGCATTCTTTTTTTCAATTGATACTTCTTCTGAAACGTTATGTGGCATATGCTTCAGTAAACTTGGAACTCTTTCACATTTGTCTGAGAATTGTTTGGGAAATAATTCCTTAACATCCTGTATATCAACATCGGATGATGTACAACTATTTTCTTTACTGCTTGTACTGCCTACTGTCCTGGTTGCATAATGAGAAGATAACTCTGCTTGTTGGATGTCCTGTAGTTTATGCTTTGAAAAACATGGAACCTTCACATTATTTGAGAATAATGGTCTTGGAAAAGGTAATAATCCATTAAAATTCTTTAAAACAGGGGATGTATTATTATTATCAACACAGTTATGGTATTTGCCTACCATTTCCACTATATCATTTCTATGATTACTAACAGCTCGATCCTTAGAAGGGGATACACTTCGATATTCTCGGATTATACTTTTTCTACCTGCATGTGCGTTTTTACCTTTAGTTGGCTTCTTCTGTTTCATTACCATATCACTAACATGAGCGACTTTATCAGTAATAACCAGAGAAACTTCTGATTGTAAAGATGAGCCATTTACTCTTAAAACATCAGGTATTGAATATAACAAGTGTTGTAGGGAATTATATCCTAATTCCCTGTGAGGTATACATCTTCCTTCCAGAGATTTGAAATCTGTATTCAAACTTGAAACTGTAACTTTAACTGGAGCTGACACTAAAAGACTTCTAATGATTTTTTTAACTTCTTCTAATTGTGCCATGACTGAACGCAACTTGTATCATGTAAATAAAATTCCAATATTTTCCAAACAGATCAGTACGTGTAAAAATTTTTTGTAAATACAAATTACAAACCATATTACATTAGACACTAGTATCACTAGAATCAGAAATCAGACCATAGAATCAGACCACAGAACATATAATATACATCAGACCATCGACACAGAACCAGAGCACAGAACATATAATCACAGAATACAAATATATATAGATATAATTTACGATTTATATATATAATATATAATATAAATAATATAATATAAATAATATATATAATATATATCAGACCATCGACACAGAACCAGAGCACAGAACATATAATCACAGAATACAAATATAAATAGATATAATTTACGATTTCTTTAATGCAGCATAGAATATGTAATTCAATTGTCAAGTATATTCACAGAATACAATAATCATTATGTAATGCCAAATATATTTTTGGCCTTAGCTTATTGTCTTATTAAAGTACTGAAGATACCAGTGCGCCCAGTCCAGTGGCATCATTACTGTACTGATTCCACTTTTTAAATTACTCTAATAATCTGTGAGTATCACTGGGACTTCTATCATTAAATTCTATGACCTAATTTTTCTAGCCTTGGCTGTATTGTGATCGTCTAGTGAATTGGTAGAACTAGTTACTTACGTTGTATAGGCAACACAAGTTACACTAAATGAAACAAGGAAAATTGGCGGGAAGTTTAAGGATTCAAACAAGGTTGTGCGTTCAGATATGTATATTTTGTATAAGTGGGGGGAAAGAACGCTTAAAAAAATCCCCAGTAGTGTGATAGATGATAGTTGTGATCAGAGGAATATATATCAACCAACTAAAGGATGCAGAGATTTATTGGTTGTACCGATTGCTACAACCAATAGGAGAGCTCGTTCTTAGAGTCAAGTTCCAAGTGCTACGAGCTAAATTATCTAGGCATAAACCCGGCAATAAAGTACCTACCTAGAGACAAGGGCGTAGCCAGGGGGGGGGGTTTTGGGGGTTCAAACCCCCCCCCGAAATGTTATTTTTTTCTTAAAAAAAAATTTGTTGCTGCAGAAAGTGACTCTTACACCCCCAAAATCCCCCCCGAAATTAATTCCTATTTCAAAACCCCCCCCCGAAATTGATTCATGGCTACGCCCTTGCCTAGAGATTTGTGCGTTTTTTTGGGCAGGTTTGCACTGACATAAAATGTGATGTATTATTATTTTTCAATAAGAAAACTAATTGCTTCACATTGATCCACCTATAATGCTAAATCATCAAAAAATGCAAACGTGTGGCCGGTGACCCTAGTCCAAACGTTAGTTGTAGTTAGGAGACCTTAATACTGATTCAAAACAGGACATCAAACGTTCTGTTGACATTTCCTTTCGGAGATACAGAGGGTGTTTTCCAAAAAACGATAAACTTTTGAAGCGCTACAACATTCGAACTGCTGTAGCTCATGGGTTAATTTTTGCGCGCATGTTCTGGGGAATATCGCGTTATTATTTTGCCCAAATGTCTGTAATTTTCGAATTTTTTGTGTGGTCTGAAACTATTGGATCCGACTTCCTGATGAAGAATTCGAGTTGAAATTTGATACTGACGTTTGTGAAATTTCGTGAGAATCGTTTCACTAGAGAATTCTAAAAAAAATATTAAAACATATTATTTATGACACGATAACCTGAGAACAGAAAGAGATAGCGAATTGCAATTTTTAGGGTAGGTTGTGCACCTGAATGCCACATTTGAGTTTGTTAATAGGCATAATCGGCTAAACGGTTTTGGAGTTATACTCATCTGAAATTTGGTTGTTATTTCTTCTATAACTCAAAATATACGAATCTGATTTAATTAAAACTCGGCGATTACTTGTAGAATGCCGTCCCACTAATTTTCACGGAATTTCGTGAATATCGTATCCAAGAGTTACTTGAAGTGTGCATTTTTTTTTTGGTTCTCCAATTCCAATAGAATACATATGGTAGAATCAAAAATTCTGCGATCATAGACGATTCTCTACACTGAAGTCCGTCATTAAAATGGTATTAAATGTATCCATATATTATGAAAGCTGAGAAAACGGAATATATCGATGCTAAATTCATAGTTGAGTGTCCAATTGAGGTGAGTAGACAATAGAACATGCCCGCAAAAGCTATTCCTGACGGAATATATCGATGCTAAATTCATATTAGAGTGTCCAATATAGAGGTGAGTAGACAATAGAACCTGCGCGCAAAACCTCCTGACTTCACGTCAGTGCTTGTAACAATTTTTTTTTATTTTCTAGTGATGCGATTCTCACTAAATTTCACAAACGTCTTTATGTTTGTATTCTTCAACTACCTACTCCCCAAGTTTCAATTCGATCGGATTTGTATTGGTTGATAACAAAATGATTACTAGGAAACCATTGGGTCGATTATGCCCATTAACAAATGTCCGTTCATTGGGACGCGCCAACTAACCTGAAAATTTCAAGTCGTACCGTTCTCAAGTTATCTTGGCAACGGCCGGCCGAACGGAAACAAATTTGACCTCGAATTCTTCATCAGGGGGTCGACCCAATCGTGTGAAATCGGCGAAAAATTCGAAAATTACAGACATTTGGGTAAAATGATAACCTGATATTCCCCAAAACATGCGAGGAAAAAATCGTGAATTTACAATTCATATTTGTTATAGGAATTAGCGTATCCCCAATAACAAGGGAAGGGAGTTCGAGAACTCAGTCTCGAACATTCTCCTTACTAAATCTGAGAGCTGTAGATTTAAGAGGATTTATCCTTGAGGAATGTTTTTCTGACTCGTTGGAGATTTTTGCTTGGTCAGAATTTAATTGCTCTATTGCTTCAGCCATCCTATACATTTAAAATGTGAAATATCGATAATCGATATGCAATTGCGTATAGGAAACTTTGGTGTATATAGGATAAATAGGGACTAATATACTTCCATGTGGGATTCCGTATTTTAAAAGTAAAGTAGTAGATATATCTGCATTTATTCCAACATCCAATTTAAAATTGATTTCCTATTATAACGATTCGGAAAAGCTCCCACATTTCACCAACATAAGTATTCATCATTCGGATTGCATTGTCCTGGTTTTTAATTTCAATTCAGCCGTTCAATATTTTAAAATATCATTTCTCCTATTTGATATTTAGCGAGTTCAAGGTACACTTTGGAATTTGCACTCATTTGTTATGTAGTTTGGAGCTTATAACAAATCGAAACAAAATGAAAGGCGAAGACCATAATTATTATTAGAGGGGTCTATTGTCAGGGGCTTATTATGCTAGTTAGGCTAATAATAGGCATCATAATATATGTACAGGGTAAACCAAATAATTGGACACCATTGAAGGGAAAGTCCTATTTATGTGCTAGATAGACGAAAAAAATGATCAATTATCATGAGGAACTCGTATGAAAATGTGTATTTTCGAAATATTGCTGTAACTTTTCTACTGTTGAAATTTTGCCATTTCCGTAAAAAACGTTATTGTAGCTACTTTTTACGAAGAATTCAATAAGGTTAACTAAATTTTCTGAAAACTGATATTTTAACTGATCTCGGCATGAAAATATTTCTTTCAAATGGGACACCCCATATATTTTTGCATATTTCGATAGGGCTTGAAATTAAAATTTCAAAAATATAGCATACTTGATATTTTCTATAATTTTCGAATTTCAATGCAGATTCGAAAATTGAACAGAAGTTACGAAGTATATAGAGCTTTTACTGTTTGAAAAAACATTATAATTTGCATTATTTAATTGATAGAGTCATCCTCCCAAAGCCTACTTATCTAAAGGTTGAAATTTGATTTCTTCAGAAAAATATCAAGTGTTATATATTTTTTAAATGGATATTTTAAGCTCTATCGAAATATGCGAAAATATACGGGGTGTCCCATTTGAAAAAAATATGTTTACGCCGTGATCAGATAAAATATCAGTTTCCAGAAAATTCAATTAACTCCATTGAATTTTACGTCAAAACTAGCTACGATAGTGTTTTTACAGAAATAGAAAATTTTCAACAGAAGAAAAGTTACAGCGATATTTCCGAAATGCACATTTTCGAAAAACATCCTGTAACTATATATGTAACGGTGATAGATAAACTACATGGGGTTTTCACCTATGAGTTTCTCATGAAAATTGCCCCTTAGACACCGACGTCATTTTTCGTCTTTCTAGTAAAGAAATAGGACTTTCCCTCCAAAAGTATCCAATTTGGCCCACCCTGTACAATGATCATCATATCAAAGTGGAGATTTAGATTTGAAGATGCTATTTTGGACCATCTGATATGATTAGAAAATATTGAAAATTTCATTTATGATCCAATGCTTCGTATACCTCCATCCTATGTAGGACATTTAAGTTCCTGAAATCGAAAAGGGAAATTAAATCTCCTGAAATTCTCACAGATTACCGGTAAATCTGGGCTACTGGACAGTTTTAAGAATATCCCCTTCCTTTTTCAGTTATGTACAAAATAGTATATTCTAATACAAGTTGCAGAATGGGCTCCTTATATATTCAAACACGAATGCGAAATTTGAAAACGAGCGACGAAGGAACGAGTTTTCGAACGAATGAGTGTTGGAATAGCCTTCTGCAAAGAGTATTAGACGATATTTTCTCTATTTCAGACAAGTTTTGTGAAATACTGTTGAAATTTAATAAAAAATTGGGATTATAAATCCTAGTGACTTTTGTATTGTATCTTGGCAGTTGGTGTAACTGTTACAAAAGTTGACAGATTACGGAATTTGAAGTTGAATCGTAGGTAGGGCATGGAGATCAGATTTAAAACAGTTTCCTAATAGCATGAATGATTCAAAATTAGCAAGAAGGAAATCTCTAGTACCTACCTTATTATTTTAATGAAGATAAAACTTTTCCTCTCAACAATTATTTCGCTATAAACAGATTATATTATATATATTGACAATTGACGTGTGTTGAAATTTGATAGAAATGTCAGTGCTGACTACCACAAATCGAAAAATATAACTAGAAACAATGCGGGAATGAGTTCATTCCAGCACTGTTTTTAGTGCTGGAATGGACTCATTACGATACTGAAATAGAGAAAATATTGACTGAACCGAAATTATCTATAGTATTAGGTAACAGATAACAATAAATTCTTAAAAAGCACTGTCGTTAAGTGTGGAGCTTTTGCGCGCATGTTCCATTGTCTATTCACGCCTCATACAAAGTCGATCGAGCTGTATTTCGGGAATGTATGTGCGGAATTTCAGTGGATTCTGACGAACAGTTTCTGAAATATAAAAGTTTCGAAAGAAGCATTTTTAATTTTTTTTCTATTGATACGATATTCTTGTGATACGTTATTTCGCGAAAACTAGTGTGTTGGTATTCTACGAGTAATTACCAAGTTTCAATTGGATGGGATCAGTATATTTTGAGTTATAGAGGAAATAACAACAAAATTTCAGATGGGTATAACTCCAAAACCGTTTGGCCGATTATGACTATTAATGGGCTTAAATGTCACATACGGATGCGCAAACTACCCTAAACATTGCAAGTCGCTATCTCTTTACGTTTTCTAGTTATCGTGAGATACATAATATTTTTTAATAATTTTTTTATTTCATTTTCTAGTGCTGACGAAATTTTTTCGTATATTATTATATATTCAATGAATTTCATTTCCGATAGATAGAATCCATATGTCAGAAATGTAAATTCTGTGATCTTATACGATTCTCTCATTACGGCATTCAACTATGTCATTAATAAGATGGTACGAAATGTATTCATATCTTATAAAAGCTGAGAAAACGTTTTATAACGTTGGGAAATTAGATTAAGAGTGTCCAATAGAAGTGAATAGGCGATGGAAATTCCGTAGACACCTTCGAGCCACCATTTTACAATCGCGTACCAAATTTCAGCCCGATCGACTTCGTATGTGGCGTGAATAGACAATGGAACCTGCGCGAAAAATGCTCCTGACTCCACGTCAGTGCAATTTTCAAATTTTTTTGTTTGATATTCATCGCTCGATAACTTTGATCGTTTGTTTCTTTAAATTCGCTCGTGTACAACGAAATATTCCACAAAATGCTCTCGGAATACCGCAGTTTTAATCAATGAGCAATAAATATTCGTCTTATTGTAGAAATCGATCACCACACACCGGAAGTAGATTGTAATGGCTCCTTTATTCGTTTGTCAGCGAGCAGGCTACACAATTCGACAATCGTATTATTTGACAATTATTTTCTTCCTCCTAGGTGCGGTCAGTCTTTGTCTAAATGGTAATCGATATAATTCTCACTTCTCAGGCTTTGGTATGTAAAACATAATGAAATCTGTTTACTTTGAAAGCGTTTCGATTTCACTTAATTACCTATAGTGACAATGTTGTTTGGTCTTTCTTATCGTTTATTTGAAATCGATTTCAACTGGACAAATTTGATGTATTTTATATTATTAAAAAAATGGGTTCAAGTCCTGTGGACAGGAGCTTTCTGGCGCTCTAGTTCAAACAGACAAATTATATCTCCGAAAGTCTTGGTTTCTCAGAGTTGGGAATTATATCAATGGATTCCTATGATAGAAATGCATCATGAAAGAAATTGAATTTAAAAAATGCTTCAAAAATTATCTTATAAAAAAAAGAGGAATCTACAATGCTTCAATGCCTTAATGCTTCAAAAATTGTCATTACATTTATTTATCAAGATTAAATGAGCAATCTGCAATGATTCAACCTCGTGGAATGGGTTGTTGCCACTTACACTCGGTGCATAGTTTTTACAACTCGAAATACCTAAGGAAAGTATCATCGAAATGTCTAGAGCAAGGCTGGAGACAATCATAGCAGATTGTCCATTTATTCCTGATATTTGAGTAGTAGTGGATTACGGACAAATTATTTTAATAGTTCAAAATATATTAATAAAGAAAAAAATACGATAAGAGGATAGTAATCCTCTTTTCATAATTTAAAATTTAATAGTTCATACCACTATCACATTCTTTTCTGTATTACGAACCTTAACTCAAGAAAAAATGATTGATACACAAATGTAGATCCATATTTCAGTATTTTTTTGCTAGCAACATTATGAAAATACTGTATATAGCGACATGTCTCACTACTTAAGGAAGTAAAAGGTAATATTAACCTCAGTGGTCAACGAACAATAATTTCTTTTGATGATTCCATTATGTTCTTCTTTACTATTACCTCCATAAACTACATCAAAACAGTCTTGTATATATTTACAAATTCAAGAATCGAACACTTGCTTTCTAAGAGAAAATAACAACTTCGAATTGACAATCGCTAATAGCTAGAAAAGATGACATTTATGAATAGTGATCACAGACAGATTCTGTGTTCACATTCTGTGAATACATAGAACGAATGTATTATTAAAACTTCGAAACATCATATCTCCGAAAGTATTAGCTTGTTACAGTTGAAAATGATAACAATGGATTCTTATGATGAAAGTGCATCTTAACAAAATTTGAATTCAAAAGTTGTAATGTAAAAAAAATATTTTTTTCGTTACTCCGAAACTATTGGACCGATTTTGCCCAATAACGAACTTAACCGAGATATTTATCCCTCAAACCTACTCTGAAAATTTCAACAGTCTAGCTCATTCCGTTCGAGAGTTTTCGTGCTAACGGCCGGCCGGACGGCCGGACAGAATCGATTTCGACCACGGATTCTTGATCAGAGAGTCAAACCAAATCGTTCAAGACCATTTTCAGCCAAAAATTCGAAAATTACAGACATTTGGGCAAATTGATAAGCACTCTGTTCCGAGGAACAAGAGCGCCTAAAAGTTATTGAGGAGTAGGTAAAGAGCAGTTTTCCAAACCAAGTTTATTACAAAAATGAAGTAATAATAATTATAGCAATTAGTAGATTTCTATAAAAGTAATTTTTCTGAAAATGACAATTCAATCAATCAATATTGCCACCTCTAGCATTGATTCAAGCACGAATTTGTCGAGGCATGCTATGCTATCTATCAAGTTGTTAATTTCTTCTAGGGGCACATTTTCCCATTACTCTAAAACCGCTTGTATAAGTAGCTCTGTGTTACCAGGGTTGTTTTGAAGAGTTATAATCTTTCTTTTGATCTTATCTCATAAGTGCTCTATAGGATTCTCATCCGGTGAGCGAGAAGGCCACTCTAGAACTGCAACATCTCACGTTTCTAGGAAAAATTTTGAAACTCTGCAGGTATGAGGAGATGCATTATTTTGCATCAATTGAAATAAATCACCGAAACCACCTCGACAGATCCTGACTACAGGTTGCAAAACAAATTGTATATTGTTGTAGGGGGTAACGTTACACTGCGATCTTAAGGTTTATTGTGCCCCCTGTCAGAGCTGTCGATGTCATCACCATCGCCATCTGCAACTCGTCAGTTTCTGCTGTAATCTCATCATATGCTTCCTAAGGCCACTTTGTCCTGTGAGGAAACCAGTGAGGATGTGCAGCGTGTTTTTACTGAGGTAACGTTGCACTGCGATCTTAAGGTTTATTGTGCTCCCGGTCAGAGCTGTCGATGTCATCACCATCGCCATCTGCAACTCGTCAGTTTCTGCTAGCTGTAATCTCATCATATGCTTCCTAAGGCCACTTTGTCCTGTGAGGAAACCAGTGAGGATGTGCAGCGTGTTTTTACTGAGGTAACGTTGCACTGCGATCTTAAGGTTTATTGTGCCCCCGGTCAGAGCTGTCGATGTCATCACCATCGCCATCTGCAACTCGTCAGTTTCTGCTAGCTGTAATCTCATCATATGCTTCCTAAGGCCACTTTGTCCTGTGAGGAAACCAGTGAGGATGTGCAGCGTGTTTTTACTGAGGTAACGTTGCACTGCGATCTTAAGGTTTATTGTGCCCCCGGTCAGAGCTGTCGATGTCATCACCATCGCCATCTGCAACTCGTCAGTTTCTGCTGTAATCTCATCATATGCTTCCTAAGGCCACTTTGTCCTGTGAGGAAACCAGTGAGGATGTGCAGCGTGTTTTTACTGAGGTAACGTTGCACTGCGATCTTAAGGTTTATTGTGCCCCCGGTCAGAGCTGTCGATGTCATCACCATCGCCATCTGCAACTCGTCAGTTTCTGCTGTAATCTCATCATATGCTTCCTAAGGCCACTTTGTCCTGTGAGGAAACCAGTGAGGATGTGCAGCGTGTTTTTACTGAGGTAACGTTGCACTGCGATCTTAAGGTTTATTGTGCCCCCGGTCAGAGCTGTCGATGTCATCACCATCGCCATCTGCAACTCGTCAGTTTCTGCTAGCTGTAATCTCATCATATGCTTCCTAAGGCCACTTTGTCCTGTGAGGAAACCAGTGAGGATGTGCAGCGTGTTTTTACTGAGGTAACGTTGCACTGCGATCTTAAGGTTTATTGTGCCCCCGGTCAGAGCTGTCGATGTCATCACCATCGCCATCTGCAACTCGTCAGTTTCTGCTGTAATCTCATCATATGCTTCCTAAGGCCACTTTGTCCTGTGAGGAAACCAGTGAGGATGTGCAGCGTGTTTTTACTGAGGTAACGTTGCACTGCGATCTTAAGGTTTATTGTGCCCCCGGTCAGAGCTGTCGATGTCATCACCATCGCCATCTGCAACTCGTCAGTTTCTGCTGTAATCTCATCATATGCTTCCTAAGGCCACTTTGTCCTGTGAGGAAACCAGTGAGGATGTGCAGCGTGTTTTTACTGAGGTAACGTTGCACTGCGATCTTAAGGTTTATTGTGCCCCCGGTCAGAGCTGTCGATGTCATCACCATCGCCATCTGCAACTCGTCAGTTTCTGCTAGCTGTAATCTCATCATATGCTTCCTAAGGCCACTTTGTCCTGTGAGGAAACCAGTGAGGATGTGCAGCGTGTTTTTACTGAGGTAACGTTGCACTGCGATCTTAAGGTTTATTGTGCCCCCGGTCAGAGCTGTCGATGTCATCACCATCGCCATCTGCAACTCGTCAGTTTCTGCTAGCTGTAATCTCATCATATGCTTCCTAAGGCCACTTTGTCCTGTGAGGAAACCAGTGAGGATGTGCAGCGTGTTTTTACTGAGGTAACGTTGCACTGCGATCTTAAGGTTTATTGTGCCCCCGGTCAGAGCTGTCGATGTCATCACCATCGCCATCTGCAACTCGTCAGTTTCTGCTAGCTGTAATCTCATCATATGCTTCCTAAGGCCACTTTGTCCTGTGAGGAAACCAGTGAGGATGTGCAGCGTGTTTTTACTGAGGTAACGTTGCACTGCGATCTTA
This sequence comes from Halyzia sedecimguttata, assembly GCA_937662695.2. Taxonomy (NCBI): domain Eukaryota; kingdom Metazoa; phylum Arthropoda; class Insecta; order Coleoptera; family Coccinellidae; genus Halyzia; species Halyzia sedecimguttata. The sequence goes on along the minus strand of OW569413.2, from coordinate 95,851,623 downwards.
AGGTTTATTGTGCCCCCGGTCAGAGCTGTCGATGTCATCACCATCGCCATCTGCAACTCGTCAGTTTCTGCTAGCTGTAATCTCATCATATGCTTCCTAAGGCCACTTTGTCCTGTGAGGAAACCAGTGAGGATGTGCAGCGTGTTTTTACTGAGGTAACGTTGCACTGCGATCTTAAGGTTTATTGTGCCCCCGGTCAGAGCTGTCGATGTCATCACCATCGCCATCTGCAACTCGTCAGTTTCTGCTAGCTGTAATCTCATCATATGCTTCCTAAGGCCACTTTGTCCTGTGAGGAAACCAGTGAGGATGTGCAGCGTGTTTTTACTGAGGTAACGTTGCACTGCGATCTTAAGGTTTATTGTGCCCCCGGTCAGAGCTGTCGATGTCATCACCATCGCCATCTGCAACTCGTCAGTTTCTGCTAGCTGTAATCTCATCATATGCTTCCTAAGGCCACTTTGTCCTGTGAGGAAACCAGTGAGGATGTGCAGCGTGTTTTTACTGAGGTAACGTTGCACTGCGATCTTAAGGTTTATTGTGCCCCCGGTCAGAGCTGTCGATGTCATCACCATCGCCATCTGCAACTCGTCAGTTTCTGCTAGCTGTAATCTCATCATATGCTTCCTAAGGCCACTTTGTCCTGTGAGGAAACCAGTGAGGATGTGCAGCGTGTTTTTACTGAGGTAACGTTGCACTGCGATCTTAAGGTTTATTGTGCCCCCGGTCAGAGCTGTCGATGTCATCACCATCGCCATCTGCAACTCGTCAGTTTCTGCTAGCTGTAATCTCATCATATGCTTCCTAAGGCCACTTTGTCCTGTGAGGAAACCAGTGAGGATGTGCAGCGTGTTTTTACTGAGGTAACGTTGCACTGCGATCTTAAGGTTTATTGTGCCCCCGGTCAGAGCTGTCGATGTCATCACCATCGCCATCTGCAACTCGTCAGTTTCTGCTAGCTGTAATCTCATCATATGCTTCCTAAGGCCACTTTGTCCTGTGAGGAAACCAGTGAGGATGTGCAGCGTGTTTTTACTGAGGTAACGTTGCACTGCGATCTTAAGGTTTATTGTGCCCCCGGTCAGAGCTGTCGATGTCATCACCATCGCCATCTGCAACTCGTCAGTTTCTGCTAGCTGTAATCTCATCATATGCTTCCTAAGGCCACTTTGTCCTGTGAGGAAACCAGTGAGGATGTGCAGCGTGTTTTTACTGAGGTAACGTTGCACTGCGATCTTAAGGTTTATTGTGCCCCCGGTCAGAGCTGTCGATGTCATCACCATCGCCATCTGCAACTCGTCAGTTTCTGCTAGCTGTAATCTCATCATATGCTTCCTAAGGCCACTTTGTCCTGTGAGGAAACCAGTGACGATGTGCAGCGTGTTTTTACTGAGGTAACGTTGCACTGCGATCTTAAGGTTTATTGTGCCCCCGGTCAGAGCTGTCGATGTCATCACCATCGCCATCTGCAACTCGTCAGTTTCTGCTAGCTGTAATCTCATCATATGCTTCCTAAGGCCACTTTGTCCTGTGAGGAAACCAGTGAGGATGTGCAGCGTGTTTTTACTGAGGTAACGTTGCACTGCGATCTTAAGGTTTATTGTGCCCCCGGTCAGAGCTGTCGATGTCATCACCATCGCCATCTGCAACTCGTCAGTTTCTGCTAGCTGTAATCTCATCATATGCTTCCTAAGGCCACTTTGTCCTGTGAGGAAACCAGTGAGGATGTGCAACGTGTTTTTACTGAGGTCATATATTTCTTGGATCTGACAGTGTCAAAGTTCCAGAGGAACTTTTTGTAGTGATATATTCCTGGGAGAGATCGCCGGAATATACCTCTTTCAGTTTATTCTTTCATCTGAAATTCACTTTTGTAGGTGTATCTACCAACCCCACAGTAGGGTTCCGGGTCAATAAATGGGGTTTGTGCTCCTTTCTTGGCAAGTGTGTTGGCCTCCTCATATCCTTCAATTCCCGCGTGACAAGGAACCCAGACCAAGGAGACCCATTGGTTCTTGCCTACTTCATTACGTTTTCTTCGGCTCTCCGATATTAGCTTATACCCGATAACATGGGAGTTCAGAGCTTTAATAGCAGCTTGAGTGTCAGTGGATTCCTATATCACATCTCTAACAGTTTCTTTCTAGGTTCATTCCCATGCATCTTTCGATTGCAAGTACTTCCTGAAAGAAGCTCGCATGGGAGCCTAACGATAGTGAGCATTTGGTGCCTGACCCATATACTCCAGCGCCAGCTCCTGTAGTGGTTTTTGTAAAACTAAATCAACATATCTTTGATTATTATTTTTAATTTGTTCGTTTTTCTCCTATTGTCTTTTAACTTTTCAGGTTGACTTTCGGGCTCCTCTCCGTTTTTTGACGAAGGAATCCACATTGAAGAAAGAAATGCAATATTTTTAAATTTCAGCAAATATTGCAAGCAATAGTTAGAAATCACAACACTCACGGGGAGGCAGGGTTTTTTTGCTGAGGTTTTTCCCTAAGCTCTTGTATCACACGTTGAATTGTATGGTATCCCGTTACACCAAGCTCTGCTAAGACAAAGCTCTCAATCAAAAGAATATATATGTTCACTGACGATGTTAAACTATACAGCGTTCCATCTCTTATCTCCAACCAGCTGCAGGCTGACCTGGACGCGATGCTCAGTGAGTCGAGGAATGGTTGTTACCTCTCAACATCGAAAAATGTTGTGTGCTGCACATTGGTAAGGACAATCCTCAGCTTCCGTATCTGCTTGGTGGGTACTCTCTTACTTCAGTCCGGAGCCACCGGGATCTTGGTGTGGTCGTCAACGCAGATCTTGACTGGTCTGAGCATATTACGGAGACTTGCAGTAGAGCCAGAAAATCAACCTACCTCATTCAGCGGTCTTTTGGCGGCTGTAGTATAAGGACTGCAAAATTGTAATACACAACATATGTGAGACCAATTCTGGAGTATGCGGGTCCAGTTTGGTGGGCCGCTCTAAGATCTGACTCGCAACTTCTTGAGTCTGTTCAAAGATGGTGCACAAGAATCCCATTTTCCTCCTTCTCTCGACCTGACTACCAGACAATGTTGGGTTTATTCGGGCTAACCAGCTTTGAACCGGCGTACCAGAGGCGACATGATAGTAGCTTTCCGAGCAATGCATGGATTCTTCGGTATTGAGCTTGGACAGTTATCCCTTCCAAATCGGAACAACCTTCGCGGACACGCTTATAAATTGGCCAAGGAACCATTTCGAACCTCCTGCCGAATGAACTTTCTATCCAACAGAATTTTTGAGGTTTGGAATCGTCTCCCAGGTGCAGTGGTGAATGCAACATCCACCAATGGATTCAAGAACTCTTATGACCAATGCGGTGTTAATTACTTTCTATTTTTCCTATACAATTCTAGCAGAATATGTACTTTTAATTTTGGCTTTTTAGAGTGCATAGGTTTTACCTCCACTCTTATTGTAATTTAATAATAAAAAATAATAATAATAATATACAGGGTGTTTCTTGAAGACTTGCTAATATTTAAGGGGTGATTCTTAGACTCATTTCAAGAAAAAAGCTTCCTATGAACGTATGTGCAAAATGTCAAAACTTTTGAGATAAAATGTTGGTACTGCGATATGAATTTTAATCAAGAACAGAGCATCTGACAAGAAAACATATTTTTTGAATACTCATTCATTTTGGAACAAATCTGATCTCTTAATTTTTGTACATCACAAAATGCACCTTGATGAAAAGAAGACATGTACCAAATTTTATAAAGATGTCTACAATAAAATTATCTGAGTTGTTTTTAAAAAACTGATTTTTTTTCAAAATTTAATGTTCCCGTATCTCAAAAGTTAAGACTTTTGAGACATATGTCCATAGGAAGTTTTTTTCTTAAAATAAGTAAAAAAATCACGCCCTTAAATATTAGCATATCTTCAAGGAACACCTGGTATATATCGATTAAGTTCGTTAAAATCCTCCAAGTGGTTTCGGAGTTATAGCTACCTGATATTTTGTTTTTCCAATAACAAAAAAAAAATTATCTGATTGAAACTTGGCAGTTCTCAAATGCAAAATTTGGTGAGGTTCGTATGACTTGCAAATTAAAAAAAAAATTGTTGAAGAAAATTATGTATGTGAGTAACTATCGGTCAGATATCGCTGAAACTTTGCAAGGGCCTTCAAAACCCTATTTTACTCAATTGGTTGCAAATGTTCTGCAAACAATGCATAGGCATTAAGAGTTAAGGTCGTTTTAAATTGAGCCTGAATAAATACAATATCAGAAGGCATATGTCAAAAAGAGTAAGTATAATAATAACTCAGTCGAATTTCTTTTGCCCCATGGCGGTTCCTTATAGGTCGCGACGGTTTCAGTAGTAGTAGGTATACCGTATTTATTCCGGATAAAAATATTGAATAGAATAGCGAATGTTTTCTTACTCATCGTAATATTCCACCGCTGAATCGAGTGATAGTTAAATTCGTTGAAAACTTTCTATTTCAGAGATGGACGTACGGTATCTCCTCAAGATTTAGTTTGTGAACGATAGGATATAATTATTATTATCTTCTCAGGAAGGAGGCACTCACCATTGGTACCATAGTAATTTTTTGAATTCTGTATGATTTCTATAGAAATTTATTAAACTGTATTGTTTAGGTTATTTCAACTTTTTCCAAAAATGTGAAAAAGTTTTTTCTTAAAGACGTCGCTAATTTTGTACGAAAGTTTAATACCTAATTCTTGCCGGAAATATAAAAATTACTTCATTACCCAATCCAATCATACTTATCTAAGTTAGCTAATAGCTAAGAAGCATCGGTAATTAAATATAAGTACAGTGAGCGTCAAAAGTTTGGAATAATGGATTTAATTTCTCCCAATTCAAGAATAGGAAAAAAATGGTTTGATAGCTGGTTTGATTGTTTTTATTATATTTTTTGCGCGTATGTTCTGGGAAACATCGCATTATCATTTCTTCCAAATGCCTGTAATTTTCGAATTTTTTGCCGAAAATGGTCTCAAACGATTGGGTTCGACTCCCTGATGAAGACTTCAAGCTCAAATTTGAATCTGTCCCTGTCTTGAGAACGGAATGAGATAGTGACTTGAAATTTTCAGGTTAGGTGGCGCATCACAATACGACGTACAAGTTCGTTAATGGGCATAATCGGCCCAACGGTTTCCGAGTAATAATTTTATTTTCAAACTTAGTTAATAGTTGTAGAATATGAACATAAGCGCGTTTGTGAAGGTATGTGAGAATCGTATCACTAGAAAATTTTAAAAAAATGATTAAAAAATATTTTTAACGTCACGATAACCTGAGAACGGAAAGAGATAGGGACTTGCAATCTTAAGATAAGGTTGTGCACCTGACTGCAACATTTAAGTTCGTTTAGAGGCATAATCGGCCGGCTTGGGAGTTATATCCATCAAAATTTGGTTGTTATTTCCTCAATAACTCGAAAAATACAAAACCGATTAAATTCGAACATGATAATTATTTGTATAATGCCAACGCGAAAATTCTTGCAAAATTTTGTGATGATCGTATCACTAGAAAAATTTCAAAAATATTATTGAAAGAAATTCTATATATCAGTAACTATTTGTCCGACATCGCTGAAATTTTGCGAGAGCCTTCAGAACCTAACTCTTATTCCAAGTTCCAAGTTTGAACACGATCGGATCAATATTGTTGGAGACTCGAGCAACCTTGTGTGAGTTCAGTAGATGGATGGGTGACCGTTGCCTCAATAACTTTCGAACGGAAGAAGATAGTGACTTGCAATTTTCAGGGTATGTTGCGTATCCGAATGGGAGAGTTAGGTTCGTTTACAGGCATAATCGGTCCAACGGTTTCAGAGTTATACCCACTTGGAATATTATTTCCTCGATAACTCAAAAAATATAGACTCGATCGAATTGAAACTTGGTAACTAGTTGTAGAATATCGACATAAAGATGTGTTTAAAATTTTATAAGAACCGTACCCCTAGAAAATTTCAAAATAAAAAAGAAATTGGTTCAAGCACTGACGTGAAGTCAGGAATTTTTGCGCGTATGTTCTATGGAGTGTCCAATGGACAATAGAACATACGCTCCTGGCCTCCTCCTTACGTCAATTCTTGAAGCTATTTTTCTACCATTTTTCGCTACCAAGCAGTGATCGCCATCGATTTTTCTTTTTAAATTGCAAGCCCATATTTTTTTAGCGTCAACATTTTGATGGAAAAATTTGTAATATGAAAATATTTTATTTGGAAATTTCGCGAATGACGATTTATCATATAAAATACCTCTAGAGATAACATTTTGCCGGCAAAATGTCTCGATTGTAATACGAAAGTTTATAAAAACATCAAATGGAAAAACGATAAATTTTCACAAATACAACACAAGTGAAAAGATACAATAACCGGCACTGCAAGTATGGTGTTCAAACCCTTCCTGGCATTTTATTTTTCCATTAAAAAAAAATTTTTTGCTGCAGAAAGTGACAATCACACCCCCAAAACCCCCCCCGAAATTAATTCCTATTTCAAATGTCTGTTGGTTTTGAGCTAATAATTTTTGGTACTCTTGTTGAATTAAAACTCATTTATGATGTTTGAATTTGATTTCTGTTATGATGAACTCCTATCATAAGAATCCATTGATATAATTCACAACTATTTCTTCAATCTAATAATTTTCCAAAATGATTACCAAGTGATTAGACAAAACTCAGTATCTATAAATTAGAATAGTTTGAAAATAAACGTAAAATCAATAGAGTATTTTTTCTGTTCTAATTCCTGTGCTTTCCAACTTTCGCACGAATGTGGCAAACTTCTTTCAAATGTGCAGGTAATATATTTTATAAACACAGTTTATACTGCTTGTTAATGCGAGTTACTTCCATCTGAAGTCACCAAGATCGTGTTCGAAGTACATCACGTTTATTTATATCCACACAAGATATCTGAATCATCATAAATAAAATAAATTGACACTCGAAGCCTCCCAATAAAAGTTGGAAATCCAAGAAATGCTTGAGAGTCGATTGAAGAGTCGTAGTAAGTCAATGCCAATGATCCATACACTACTATTAACCTTTAAGAAGGCTAATGGATCAGATATAGAGTGATCTTCAGATGTCAATTTCACGTTATTAAGAAATCTTCTTGAAAGTAGAGGAACTCATTATACGAATTTTCGTTTTCTCAAATGATGAACCTTCGGAATCCAGAAGCGAAAACAATATTCAAACAACCACATCCAGATTACCACATTTTATTTCAACGATATGTTTTAAATTTTTACCACACGTACGATCAGTAGTTCACGATGAAAAAGGTGAAAATGCGACAAACTCATTGAATATAAACATATTTAAGAACAAGAGTGAATATCTTTGAGAATTAGCGGAGGCGATTCTTCTTCAAGAGATCCATGCGGCTACATGCGAGTATATTTGTGAGACAGGACTTTTGAATGGTTATGTATTATTTTTAATTTGTTCATTTTTCTCCTCTTGTCTTTTCATTGTTTAGGTTGAGTATTGGGATTGAGAAACCGCTCCGTTTTTTGACGACGGAGTCCATATTGATGAAAGAAATACCCATCAATATTTTAAATTTCAGCTAATTTTGTAAACAAACTCAATTTTTACAAATCACAACATGGTAAGACAGGGTTTTTCTGCTGAGGTTTTTCCCTAAGCTCTTGTATCAAACGTCGAATTGTATGGTTTCCCGTTACTCTACCTCTGCTAACACATCTAAAATTCTCATTCTCAAATAATATATGTGGGAAGGTTTAACGGGTAATTCCGCGAGAGGAGCACATTTCCACTTGAATATTATTATTATTATTATTATTATTATTATATGTATACTTCTCTGCATTGTCCATATTTTTTCAAAAAATACTCAACCGATCGAATTGAAACTTGGTAGTCAGTTGTAGAATGCCAACACAAATACTTATGGGGAATTTTGTGAGGATTATATACCTAGAAAATAAAAAAAAAATTATCATTAACAAAAATATTATGCATGTCAATAACTATTTGTCCGATATTGCTGAAATCTTGCGAAAGCCTTCGAATCCTAATTCTAGTCCCAAATCTTGAATGTAGCAATGATATTCACGGCAAGCAGTAATTCATCGATGGGATTTTTATATAAATATGAGGTAATCATCCTCTTGATATCGATGAGTTTACTTACGGCAAACCATCTCCTTGGGCAGATTAGTTATGCTTCCGCAAATCATCAGAAGAGGAGAGGACATGTAGCAATAAGTTTTACAATTATTTTGAAGAAGTTCATCTTATATCTTTGTAATCAACCATTCTATAGATGTTTATTAGATAGCTATATATGGAGCTTTATCATTAGTATATAAGTATCCATCAAAGTTTTGATTCTTCACTCTCTACTCATTTTAAACATTATTTAGATTCGTGGATTAAAGATTGAGAATATGAAAACAGAACAGGGGTGTATACGATGTACAAAATTTCAACTAATTCTGGCGATAAGTTTCATGAATTATTAAATATTAAGTTTTTTTTTGTTCTAGTTGTACGATTCTAATGGAATTATGCAAATATCTCGATATTGTTTAACCAACAGCATCACCAATTTTTGGATATATACTGATTTACACTGGCCCTTCTAGGTCTTCCTCAGGGAGAACCTTCAGAAGCTCCTAACAGCGAATTAGGAAAGTCAGTTGTATCCTGTGTTGGCTTTGTTTTGTTACTGTATCTTCATGCCAGCTTAGACACAGCACAGTTAATTTTCGACCCAACAGTGTAACGGTCTGACTAGATCTCCGGGTTTGCTCTATCCACTGAGCTTGAAGCACTCATCGTTCAATTCAAATTAGTCAACGTGAACAAGCACGCCAATGAGTACTGACTTCAGGTCAGTGCTTTTTCATATTTTTTGCGCGTATGTTCTGGGGAACATCGCGTTATCATTTTGCCCAAATCTCTGTAACTTTCGAATTTTTTGACGAAAATGGTCTCAAACGATTTAGTTCGACTCCCCAATGAAGAATTCGAGGTCAAATTTGATTATGTCCGTCCAGCCGTTGCCACGATAACTTGAGAACGGAAAGAGCTAGCGACTTGAAATTTTCAGGGTAGGTGGCGCATCCAAATACGACGGACAAGTTCGTTAATGGGAATCATCGGCAATGGTTTCCGAGTAATAATTTTGTTTTCAACCAATATAAATCCGATCGAATTGAAACTTGGTCAGTAGTTGTAGAATATGAACCTAAGCACGTTTTTGAAATTTTGTGCGAATCGTATGGCTAGAAAATTATTAAAAAATCAAAAAAAATAATTTTTTTGTCATGATAACATGAGAACGGAAAGAGATAACGGCTTGAAGTTTTCAGGTTAGGATGTGCATCAGAACGTGACATTTCAGTTTGTTTATAACCATAATCGGCCAAACAGTTTTAGAGTTATAGCCATCTGAAATTTGGTTGTTTTTTTCTCCTCATTAACTCGAAAAATACTAAACCGATTGAATTGAAACATGGTTATTAGTTATTAGTTGTAGAATGCCAACGCGAAAATTCTTGCAAAATTTCGTGAGGATAGTATTTGTAGGAAATTCTTAAGAAATCATTGAAAATAAAAAAAATTATAGATATCAGTAACTATTCCTCTGAAATTGCTGAAATTTTGCAAGAGCCTTTAGAGCCCAACTCTACTGCCAAGTTTTAAGTTTTAACACGATCGGTTAAATATTGTTGGAGATTCGAGCAGCCTTGTGTGAGTTCAGTAGATGGGTGACCGTTGCCTCGATAACTCTCGAACAAAAGGAGATAGGGACTTGCAATTTTCAAGGTAGGTTGCATATCCGAATGGGAGAGTTAAGTTCGTTTTTGGGCATAATCGGTTTAACGGTTTCCGAGTTATACCCACCTGGAATATTATTTCCTCGATAACTTAAAAAATAAAGATTCGATCGAATTGAAGCTTGGTAACTATTAGTAGAAAATCGACATAAAAACGTGTTTAAAATTTTTTTAAGAACCGTACCTCTAGAAAATTTGAAAAACAGAAGAAAAAAAAAATTTTGTAAGAACCGTACGCCTAGAAAATTTCAAAAAAATTAAAAAAAAAAATTGGTTCAAGCACTGACGTGAAATCAGGAGCTTTTGCGCGTATGCTCTTTTGTCCATTCTCCTGTATTGGACACCCTTAATCGAATCATGGTAAATTATGTTGTCCATTCTTCTGTAATGGACACTTAATTCGAATTTACCATGGTAAATTCGATTAACGGTGTCCAATGCAGGAGAATGGACAATAGAACATACGCGCAAAAGCTCCTGACTTTACGTCAGTGCTTGAACCAATTTTTTTCTTCAATACTATGTTGAAGCTGCTAAACAGCGTTCATGGCCATAGGACATTACATTTGAGCTCTGGGTGTCTCTTCTCAATTAGGTGGCCTGAGCGTATACACTCAATGTTTTAAGTCGGCTATTTAAAAAAAATCGTTTATTATTTAAATTTTTTATTTTTTATTAAATTATTTAATAAAAAAAATATTAGAAACAAATTAATTATCTCTTTGTATTTTTTATTCTCTTTCTATTTAAGAAAACAAAAAACCATGTATTATTTAAAAAAAAATATTTAATTTTTTCATTGAACATTCAATTCAATATTTTTTTTAAATATTACATAGTTTTTGTTTTTTTAAATACCTAGAAAAAGAAAAAAAATACAAAGAGATAATTCATTTGTTTATAACAAATTGTTTATTGAGATAAGATAGATAAGATAAGAATGTTTATTGATCCAAAAGACAGTAAAAATGTATAGGACAAGTCAAGAGAATAAATATACAGTCATAATATGTTCCATGTTTGGAAAACTATTATAAAAAAGTGGGACATAAACAAAATACTAAAAGGTATAAATTAACATATAAAATAATTGTAACCTAACTTAAAGCTGTTTCAAGCGTAAAAGGGTCACTCATATATTCATCAATAAATTAGTAAACCCTGGAAAGAAAAGGAAATAAACAATAAAAATTTAAATAATAATCAAATTATATTTTAATATCAAAGACCAAGATAAATAATGATTAAAAAAGAATGGTTCCTTAATTTTCATAACAAGTGGTAAAAAAATTGATATTTAACAAATGCAATAACATTTATTTTTTAAGAAACGACTTTTTTTTAAATCATAATTATCATCAAGTATTATGTTATCGAAAAAAAATTTAAATTATCCCATAAACAATAAACAATATTGCTTATAACAATAGGAGATAAAAATTATTAAATATCATGTTTAAGTGGCTTCTGATCATAATATTTTTATGAAGCTTAATAATTTTTCACTTAAGTAAATTGTTAATAACAAAACGAAAATTAACAATTTTTTTATTTTTCCAAGACCTTTGAGAAATACCTCCACGTAAGGAAAACATTTTCAGATCAATAGTTTAACAATTATCGCACTTGCAATGTTGATGTTCGTGCTACAAAAAATTGTTAATTAACTAATGGATAATTGATTATTTGAAAAATCGCGATAAAAATTTTGGACCACGGATTATTGTTCTTTGATCTAACCTACTGGCACCTGATTTTTTTCAATTTTTTATTTTCATATTTAATAAGTTTAAATAATATTTATTCTTTAAGGGTCCGAAGGGGGCGAGACCCTCGCCGGAGTGTTCGTTTTCAGGCGTATTTTTAACCCTTCGGGAAAATTATAAATATTGGTCCTACAGTTCCGGGATTAAGGATTTTTTTAGGGCTCTTTTTTTTAAATCTATTTTCAAATTTGAATTAACACAAATATTTTTTGAGATATTGGCGAAAAACCAAACCCCCTGTTTTTCTTATTATAACTGTTGCAGTTTTGCAAGCGACCTTAGCATTTTCTGAAAAACTATCTACATGCCATTTCGAATCGAATGACACCTCATTATCTCAATCATAATTTTCGGAGAATACGCAAAAATTATGACCTAAAAAGCACTTTTTGACTGGACTACCAAAGCTCCCGACGCCGCATCAGATTTCAATTTCAATCAAATTTTCAATTTTAGAAATATCCTGAAAATATTCGCCTGTAATTTTATCACAAGGATCTTTCCCTCGAACTGTGTAAGAATTATTTTAGAACGGCCATTGTTCTTCAATTATGTATAATTAACAATAAATACTTTAAGAGCGGCATCTTACTCACCGTCAAAATCGTAATTCGAAGTGCTTCATTCATTATCACAACCAATAATAACCAGATCATCCATACATTCATCATCCGTTTTGTGTCAAGATCAAGTGAATAGAAGTGAACGAAGATCATATGACCGGCGAAATGAATACTTTTACCTTGAAAATTTTGATCATCCTTTCGATTTCAATCGAATAAGGAAAAATGTAATAATACTATGACGACTAGCCTTCTTTCATATAATTCACAGTCGATGAATTGACCATCCTACGAGAGGAGTTATTCGACATTCTAGTGCTGTTGGATTAAATGGTCATTTAATTAGAAGTATCGATAGAGATGGTGTTCGCTGCAGGATAATTATGAAAGGTTAAGGCACTCACTCATAATTAACAAATTATTTCTTGACATCCTTGTGATCATTCGTTCAATACATTTGTTCACTCTTAATTCTACAATTTGTGATAGGTGTTTTATTCAACCAAAATACCTTTTTTCATTCGAGCCATACTCAGTGCAATAAAAAGACTAATTATAAATGCACTGACGTTAAAAACTTCAGCCTGCTCGTTCATGTAATGAGCAATTCTTGATTTGTAACGCCGTATACTAGTGAAATTTATTATAATTACAGATTCGTTATAGAAATCGAAATTTGCAATGGGTCAATGATCGTCACTTTTCACGATTAATTTCCTGTATATCTTGAAGTCAGGAGCTTTTGCACGCATGTTCCATTGTATACTCAACTCTGTTGGATACTCTTAATCGAATTTGACATCGATATACCGGGTGTCTCAGTATACATGTTCCAATGGATTATCTCAGCCATTTCAAAGGAAAATTTTTTTAAAATTTGATGATTTTCAATTCGTTCAAGGGACCTTCCACCGAGGATTACAGAAATTGAAAGTCACTTTCGGTTTGACCGGAATGACTTTGACTTTTTTATCTAAATAGCACCCTATATATTTTTTTAATTTTTTTGATTCTATTCAAAATTACCTTTCCAAAGATGTATCACACTTTGTATTTTATATTTGATTTGATGGAGAAAACATCAATTGAAATTTTAAATTGAAAGAATTGCAGTAGGCTACGATATTTTGTGTAATCTTGATTTTGACTTCAATAATCGTCATCAATAAAGAAAACCTTATTCTAGTTGAAATCAATCTATGTATTTAACCGAACGTTAAACAAAGAATGAATAGTAAAAGAAACAAAAAATTACAAAAAAGGGGGCAAAAAAATACCCATAATAACTAAAACATATGTTCGAAATGTGGACCATCTGCTTCTACACATCTTTTAGCTCGGTAGACTAGTTCACGCGAAGTAACACTTCTCAACACCTCAGCATTGAGGACACTACATGCATTTCTTATTTGGTTTTTCAGGTCCTCCAAATCAATAGGAGGAGTCTGGTACACATAATCTTTCAAATATCCCCGAAGGAAGGAATCCAGCTGTGTTAAATCTGGAGATCTTGCAGTCCATCGTATCGGTCCGTGTGTGCCGATGCATGTATCTTCAAATGGACCGATACGATGGCCTGCAAGAACTCCAGATTTAACACCGCTAGATTTCTTCCTTTGGGAATATTTGAAAGTTCGTGTGTACCAGATTCCTCATATTGTTTTGGGAGATCTAAAAACAAAATAAGGAATGCAGAGCCCTTAATGCAGAGGTGTGTATTAGGTATTTTTTGCCTCCCTTTTTTGTATTTTTTTGTTTCTTTTACTATTCATTCTTTGTTCAATGTTCGGTAAAATACATAGCTGATTTCAACTTGAGGAAGCTTTTTTTATTGATCTTGATTATTGAGGTCAAAACCAAGATTACACAAAATATCGTAGCCTACTGCAATTCTTTCAATTTGAAAAATCAATTTTCTTCATCAAATCAAATGTAAAATACAAAATGTGATACATCGTTGGAAAGGTAATTTTGAGTAGAAACAAAAAATTGCGAAAAATATATAGGGGGCTATTTGAGATAAAAAAGTCAGAGTCACTTCCGGTCAAACCGAGAGTGACTTTTAATTATTGTTCCTCTCAGTTGAAGGTTCCTTGGACGACTTGAAAATCATAAAATTTTCAAATTTGTATCTTTTGAAATGGCTGAGATAATCCATTGGAACATGTAAACTGGGACACCCGGTATGACGTTTTCTCAGCTTTGATAATATATGATTACATTGTGTATGCAGATTTTTCTCTATTTGTTTTTATAGTGCATTCACATGTAATGATTTTACCACACACAGGGATTTACTCTTAGTGGAATTGTAATTTATTCATCAATTTCTTATGTAAGTGTATATGAGTGTATAAGGAAAATCGTATTGCATTATATGCTTAATGTGTACTCCTAGTGATGAATAAAAAAAATATATATTACATCTCATACCATTTTAATGACATGCGTCAGTAACGAGAGAATCCTCTATGATCACAGGATTTTAATTCTGACATAATATGTATTCTATTGGAATTTAAATACGAAAAAACTTAATTCTCAAGTAATTCTGGGATGGAAATTCCCCGAAAATTCTTGGGTTGATATTCTACTAGTAATCACCGAGTTTTAATTGGATGAGATTTGTATATTTTGAGTTATAGAGGAAATGACATCATTTCAGGTAATCATAACTCCAAAAACATTTGGCCCATTTTGCCAATTAACGAACTTAAATGACGCATTCGGATGCGTAACCTACCCTGAAAAAGTCCCTATCTCTTTTCGTTCGGAAGTTATCGAGGCAATGGTCACCCATCCAGCTACTGAACTTACCCAAGGCTGCTCTGATATCCAACAATATAGAATAGAATAGAATAGAATAGAATAGAATAGAATATGTTCAAACTTGGAACTTGGCAGTAGAGTTATGTTTTGAAGCCTCTCGCAAAATTTCAGCGATGTGGGACGAATAATTTCTGATATATAGAATTTTTTTCAATAATTTTTTTGAAATTTTCTAGTGATACGATCCTAACGAAATTTTGCAAGAATTTTTGCGTCGTTATTCTTCAACTAATTACCAAGTTTGAATTGGATCGGATTCGTATTTTTCAAGTTATTGGGGACATAAGGAACAAATTTCAGATGCACAACCTTCCCTAAAGATTGCAAGTCGCTATCTCTTTCAGTTATTTATTATTTTTCAAAATTTTTAGTGATTCTCACAAAGTTTCACAAGCGTCTTCGTGTCAGTATTCTTGGCTACCAGGTTTCAATTCCATCGAATCTGTATTGGTTGATGTCAAAATTATCACTCGGAAACCGTTGGGCTGATAATGCCCATTAACGAACTTGTCCGTCGTGGGGCACCTACCCTGAAAATTTCAAGTCGTTTTCGTATTTTCGGCTAAAAATTCGAATCTTACAGACATTTGGGCAAAATGATAACGCGCAAAAAAGGTTTATTTGAAACTTCATCTCATACTTTACGATTTGAATGAGATTTTTTTGATTTTCTTCTGGAAACATTTGACTTTGCAGCGAAAAGAATCCTATATAATATCCAATTGATTTTTGGCGCTCTTGTTTCTCGAAACCAATAACTAGTAGCCATCAGTCCATATGTTGGAATCCGATGAGCCAGTAGATTAAATTGTGCTTATCAATTTGCACAAATGTCTGTAATTTTCGAATTTTTGGCTGAAAATGGTCTTAAACGATTTGATTCGACTCACTGATCAAGAATCCGTGGTCGAAATCGATTCTGACGGCCGGCCGTTAACATGATAACTCTCGAACGAAAGGAGTTAAAGCATTGAAATTTGAAGGGGAGGTTTGGACCGTAAATATCTCGGACGACTTCGTTAACGGGCGAAATCCGCCAAAGTAGTAAATATTTTTGGCGCTCTAGTTCCTCGGAACTGAGTGCTTATCAATTTGCCCAAATGTCTGTAATTTTCGAATTTTTCGATGAAAATGGTCTTAAACGATTGTGTCAACTCACTGATCAAGAATCCGTGGTCGAAATTCATTCTGTCCGACCGTCGGCCGGCCGGCCGTCCGTAGGCATGATAACTCTCGACCGGAATGAGATAGACAGTTGAAATTTTCAGAGTATGTTTGGGAAATAAATATCTCGGCTACGTTCGTTATTGGGCAAAATCAGACAGATGGTTCGGAGTAACAAAAAAAAAATTTTTTTTTACAAAGCAAATTCCAAATTCAATTTTTTTCAAGAAGCAGTTTTACCATAAGAATCCAATGATATAATTTTTAACTCTAACAAGCTAATACTTTCGGAGATATGATTTTTCAAAATTTCAATAATAAATCGTATTTCAACGTTGTCACAGAATGATATAATTATTCTATGTACGAATTGTCATAATGTCAACTTATTTTCCTGAGACATGACATTATCTAATCAATCGAAGAATTGTGAGCGAAGTGAGAAAAATCTCAGTTGTTTGCTCCGAAATTAGTTTTTCTCAGAAAAGTCTTACATTTCGGAACGGAACATGAAGTAAGAGATCTGAGAGTAGTGAGACTGCTTTTCATCCATAGATATAGATATAACTCTCGATCGGAATGAGGTAGGTAGTTGAAATTTTCAGAGTAGGTTAGGGAGATGAATATCTCGGTTAAGTTCGTTAAAGTTAAAATTGGCCAGATTTAATTTGATTTCTTCCATGGTCCAGTTCTCATTCTCATGATTGCTCATTTAATCTTGATAAATAAACTATTATTTGAATTGAATTTCCTTTATGATGCAGTTCTATCATATGAATACATTGATATAATTCCCAACTCTGAGAAACCAATACTTTCGGAGATATAATTTGTCTGTTTGAACTAGAGCGCCAGAAAGCTCCTGTCCACAGGGCTTGAACCCATTTTTTAAGATGCAATTTCACCATAAGAATCCATTGATATCATTTTCAACTACAACAAGCTAATTCTTTCGGAAATATGATTTTTCTAAATTTCAATAATGAATTGTACGTATTTCTATGTTTTCACAGAATGCTATAAAATTATTCTATCTAACCTTTATTATATGATCTGTGTTCATACTCGTACATTTCATCCTGTTCTATAAGAAGGGGTCAAATTCATTTCAGCTATTTTAATTTGATTTCTTCCATGGTGCAGTTCTCATTCTCAGATTGCTCATTTAATCTTGATAAATAAACTATTATTTGAATTTAATCTCCTTTATGATGCAGTTCTATCATAAGAACCCATTGATATAATTCCCAACTCTGAGGAACCAATACTTTCAGAGATATAATTTGTCTGTTTGAACAAGAGCGCCAAAAAGCTCCTGCCACAGGGCTTGAACCAATTTTTTCAAAAGTATTTGCTCGGAGATGGATCTAGCAGCGACATTTATATTTTTCAAGATATTGTTTTGACATGTCATGTAAATATACGAGTGCTTGGTTGGCACATCATTCTGTTCCGTTCTTCCAATCCAACTTTGAAGAAAATTTTCATCTAGAACATACAGCACAGGCTGTATGAACTGAGGTGGTGCGCTATCTTGTTGAAAATTGATTGTATGATGGTATTCTTCATTTTACAATACTTCCACGAGGGCTGGATAAATAGCATGCTCTAATAGTTCCAGATAAATTTCGCAATTAAGATTACCAGGTATAAAAAAGGAGCCAATTATGTGATTTCCATAAACATCCGCCCAAAAATTTAATTATTGGCATGCTGAGTATGTACTTCATGAAATATTCTTGCATTTTCATCTGGCCAATAACGACAGTTGTGCCTATTCACAAAATCATTAAGGTAAAACGAATACTCATCCGAAAAACAGATTTTATTATTGTTAATACTTTCACTGACCACTTTACATAACTAGAGTGAACGTTGAAAATTATCCTCGTTCAACTCTTGACCCAATCGTATCTCAAAAGAATGGGACTTATGTTGTTTGATGGTTCCCCTGCATGTTGTCCGTATTACACCTGCTATGTCGGACAAGTTCCTAGTACTAACACGTGGAAATGCTCTGTGACCAGGGACCAGTTCCTCGGAACTGAGTGCTTATCAATTTGCCCAAATGTCTGTAATTTTCGAATTTTTCGATGAAAGTGGTCTTAAACGATTTGGTTCGACTCACTGATCAAGAATCCGTGATCGAAATTCATTCTGTCCGGCCGGTCCGGCTGGTCCGGCCGTCCGGCCGTAGGCACGATAACTCTCGAACGGAATGAGCTAAACAGTTGAAATTTTCAGAGTAGGTTTGGGGGATAAATATCTCGGCTGAGTTCGTTATTGGGCAAAATCGGACTGATGGTTTCGGAGTAACAAAAAAAAAAAAATTTTTTTTTTACAGAGCAAATTCCAAATAAAATTTTTTTTCAATAAGTAGTTTTACCATAAGAATCTATTCATATCATTTTTAACTCTAACAAACTAATACTTTCGGAGATATGATTTTTCAAAATTTCAATGACAGAATTATTCTGTGGCTATTCTATGAATTGTTATGATGTCAACTTTGACGTTGTCTCATTGTCATTCATTCCAGTAATGGTATCAATATGAGAATTATAATATAATATCATACTTTTTGTAGGTTGATATTTTCATGTCGATGGTCAATCCATATGATGATGGGAATGGTAATGGTAAGTTAATAATATTGAGTTCAGAATATCTCCACTAAAAACAAAACTGGAATATTGGTGTATTGGAGTAGATTTGAGGAAAGATATATATATTATCGTTCATCCTAGAATTGAGGAATGAATATCCCGGATGAGTTCGTTGTTGGGTAGAATTCGTCTATTGGTTTTGGATTGATAATTTTTGGCACTCTTGTTGAATTTAAATTCTTCTATGATGTTTGAATTCAATTTCTGCTAAGATGAAGTTCTAAATTTCAATAATGAATCGTACTTCTATGTTTTCACAGAATGCTATAATTATTATATCTAAGCTTTATTATATGATCTGTGTTCATACTCGTACATTTCATCCTGTTCTATAAGAGAGAGTCAAATTCATTTCAGCTATTTTAATTTGGTTTCTTCCATGGTGCAGTTCTCATTCTCAGATTGCTCATTTAATCTTGATAAATAAACTATTATTTGAATTGAATTTCCTTTATGATGCACTTCTATCATAAGAATACATTGATATAATTCTCAACTCTGAGAAACCAATACTTTTGGAGATATAATTTGTCTGTTTGAACTAGAGCGCCAGAAAGCTCCTGTCCACAGGGCTTGAACCCATTTATTTTCTTCAAAATTCAATAATTTACTCCTTGCTATACTATCTATGTTTTACCAAAAAAAATTGAAATTTAAACAGCTCCTTCTGGGTGTTGCAGTTCCTTTGTCAGTCAGTATATAATATCATACTTTTTGGGTGATATTTTAATGCCCGTGGTTAATCCATAAGATGATGGGAATGGTAATGGTAAGTTAATAATATTGAGTTCAGAATATCTCCATAAAAACAAAACTGGATTGTTGGCTAAGTTTGAATTGATATAATATAATTTTCAGAGTGGATTTGAGAAATGAATATATCGTTCATCATAGGTTTGAGGAATGAATATCTCGGATAAGTTCGTTGTTGGGTAAAATTGGTCTGTTAGTTTTGGATTTTGGATAATTTGTGACATCCTTGTGGAATTTAAATTCTTTTATAATGTTTGAATTTAATTTCTTTTATAATGAAGCTCTATCATAAGAAACCATTGATATAATTCCCAACTCTTACCATTACTTTCGGAGATATGATGAGTCAAAGTCCACAGGGCTTTCACACTTTTTGCAAAAAATTACAAATTAATGAATACTTCTCAAATACCAGTCTGATAAGAATCATTAATTATTCTCGAGGTGAATTCCACATTGCTATTTGAAATCTAGAATTCTCGTATTTCATCCCAAGGATATTTCATCACCGATATAATAACTTATTAGGAATTTGAAGCATTTAATTGGTCGATATGTTGTGATCAATCAAACAGTCAAAATCTTGATTCGAACCATTACGTTCAATAATAACATATAATAATTGTTTTGCAAAATATAATAACACCACGAAATATCTGACATCTTCCTGATGGCGGTACCATACCAACGAAATACATACTCAATTAAACTTTGTAGTGGTAACTGTAAAGGAAGTAATGGACTAATTGCACGCCTCATTATTATTATGCATAATACCATTGTTGTTACTTTAATGTCAAGCAATTAATGCATTTCTTCAGTAAAACGTTAGGAAATCGCGTTCAGTTTAGAATTGTTGGGAAAAAATTATGTTCTTTGAAGATAAGACAATTCTATTCTTTTTGCGCGTATGTTCTGGGGAACATCGCGTTATCATTTTCCCCAAATGTCTGTAACTTTCGAATTTTTTTACGAAAATGGTCTCAAACGATTTGGTTCGACTCACCAATGAAGAATTCGATGTCAAATTTGATTCTGTCCGGCCGGCCGTCCGGCAGTCCGGCCGTCCGGCCGTCTGGCCGTTGCCACGATAACTTGAGAACGGAAAGAGATAGCGACTTGAAATTTTCAGGGTAGGTGGCGCATCCCAATACGACGGACGAGTTCGTTAATGGGCATAATCGGCCCAATGGTTTCCGAGTAATAATTTTGTTTTCAACCAATATAGATCCGATCGAATTGAAGCTTGGTAACTAGTTATAGAAGTTCTTGAGGATCATATCACTATAAAATTCTGTGTTCAAGTTTCTAGAGCTAGTTCCCAATTTTAACACGATCGTATCTATATTGTACGAGTTATTGAAAAGATACTGGAAACCGAGCAGCGTAGGGTTAGTTCCGTATCTGAATGGGTGACCATTACCACGATAACTTGCGAACATAAAGAGATGGCGACTTAAAATTTTCAGGGTAGGTTGCGCATACGAATGTGAGCTACCTACCTACCTTAATAGTCACAATTGAACATAATATTTTGGAGTTATACCTATCTGAAAGTTTGCTTATATTTCCTCAATAATTCGAAAAATACAACTCTGATCCAATTCAAACATGGTAATCAGTCGTAGAATGCTAACGCGCAAAGTTTGAGATATTTCGTGAGGATTGTATCACTAAAAAATCTCAAAAAATTACTGAAAAAGTGGGAGAGTCCTGTGGCAATACTCTGAAATTTTCAACTTTCTAGCTCATTCCGTTCGAGAGTTATAGTGTCTCTCCGGCTGGACCGGCCGGACAGTATCGATTTTGACCACGGATTCTTGATCAGTGAGTCGAATCAAATCGTTAAAGACCATTTTCATCCAAAAATTTAAAATTACAGACATTGGGGCGAATTGATAAGCACTATGTTCCGAGGAACAAGCGCGTCAAAAAATTCTCAGAAACTATCCGTCTGATATGGCTGAAATTTTGCGAGAGCCCCCTTCAAAATCCAACTTTATTGACAAGTTCCAAATTTGTACACGATCGCATCCTTGGATGAGTTCAGTAGCTGGATAAGTGACCCTTGCCACGATAACTTTTGAACGGAAAGATATTATCAGGTTAGGTTGCGCACCCGCTTTTTGGCGCTCTTGTTCTTCGGAACAGAGTGCTTATCAATTTGCCCAAATGTCTGTTATTTTCGAATATTTGGATGAGAATGGTCTTAAACGATTTGGTTCGACTCACCGATCAAGAATCCGTGGTCAGAATCGATTCTGTCTGGCCTGTCCAGCCGTACAAACGATAACTCTCGAACGGGATGAGCTAGACAGTTGAAAGTTTCAGAGTAGGTTTGGGAGATAATTATCTCGGCTGAGTTCGTTATTGGGCAAAATCGGATGGTTTCGGAGTAACGAGATACATTACGATGTTCAAATTAAATTTTTTTTAAGATGCAGTTTCACCGTGATAATCCATTGCCATCATTTTTAACTCTAACAAGCTAATACTTTCGGACATATGATTTCTACAATAAATCGTATGTTTTCTCTTAATGTTGTCATCGTCAATATGAATTTGATGATCCGTGTTCATCCATATCATCAGACATAATATACCCTAGGTAAGGTATATTCTGGGTGTCTTCATTGTCATATACCTATTAGTGTTCTGTAATTTTCATCTCATAGAGAAATAGAAGATATTGTCTCTGTCCACAGATAAGAGACATGTCAAACTAAGTGTTGCATCCTGATTAGTTTATCAGGATGTTATGGTTTCGAAGGATCATATGTTGAGTCCTGATGCTTTTATCAGGATCTAATGTATTTTCGAAGGACCAGAATTATACACCCTGGTTGTTTTATCAGGGGGATGCGTGAAGGGGGTATACTTAACTTTAAGAACCCAGTAGTAATCTCGTTGATTACTGCGTAAGTTGTTACTTGTAATAAAATAACAATTACGAGGATAGGAAGTGGTGAAATATTCGAACGCACTTTTAACACAACAATAAAATGTATTTTCTTGTTACCGACAATGTGACAACAAGCACGAAGTATTGTACAATGCAATATTGATACAATATAAAACCTTCCTTCTATATGAAAAGGGAAGAAGTGACTACTAAGTTGATAACCAAGACAAGGCAATGTTATTGTTTCGCGACAGATCAAGAATAGTAATGAAATTGAACAGTGTAATTGTATATAAAAGCCCAGATAGAAGGAAATATAGGAGGTTCGTTCATCTGGGTAAAAAAGGGGAAATATTAACAATGATTGGGGGTTCGCTCATAAAACCGCCCCCAATATGTTACAACAATACTCTCATTTGTCGATTACGAAACGTAGTAGGAATGCATACTGAATGCACCAATCAGTGAACTTCTAGCGTGCTTAATCTTAGAAATTCAAAATCTCGAAGCTGATAAATGACTTTCACAGACTAGGGGTCTTCGAATAGTCTAGACAAAAAGACTAACAGCTCTGGCAATGTGTTAGTTGTTGTATGCATTTTATCAATATTTCACAGGAAATAGGTCATAAATACTTCTACAAGGGTTGAAGTTTTACAAGATATTTTACTTGCAATTATCTTTTCGTGGAAACTATTAATTTCAAGGGTGAGACCCCACATGGTAAAATAAAGCAGTTAACCCAAAACATTTAAGTTTTACAAACGAGTTCCTTCGTTGAGAAAATTGAATCTGCGGTTCCCAAAATGTGAAGTCATGGGACGCAACACTAAGTATGATGTCATATTTATTTCTAGTTCTATTCGAGAACCTTGTTATAAAATACCTCCTGTTCTAGAAGACAAAGTATGATTGAATGCAAAATGAACAATGAAACAGCCTAAGCTATCGTAGCTATCGATAGCTCTTGGATTATCGATATGATTATGGAAATATATACTTTGTAAGCTAATAAAACTGGGTTCAGAATATCTCCAGTAAAAACAAAACTGGAATATCGACTAAGTTTCAATTGATGTAATATAATTTTCAGAATAGATTTAAGGAATGAATATCTCGGATAATTTCGTTATTGGGTAGAAACGGTCTGGTGGTTTCGGATTAAAAATTTCTTATGATGCAGTTTTATCACAAAATTCCATAGATATCATTCCCGATTCTGAGAAACCAATACTTTCGGAGATATGATTTGTCAAAGTTTGAACAAAAGCGCCAAAGCTCCTGTCCACAGGGCTTCCCCACATTTATGTTATTTATTATTTCCAGTCGAAAAATGTTACATGTTAGATACTGATATCCTGAAGTTAATATTTCTAAATAGCATCATGAAATCATCCGAATAAAATTTGCTAGGTAATAAAATGGAAAAAGTATGAATTTCAAGGATTCCTCGGATCGATATTGTACAACCAGGATGTATATTTGAAATTTTTACTCGTTTCGATCGTAATCAAATGGATGATTTAACGCAACGTGGATTATTAAATGCAAGGTATGAGCTAAAAGCTAAAAGTGATTATTACTCGTGAATTATATTGATAAGAGACTGATTTGTAGCACTACTGTTACGCAGAATTCGCTGAAATTCCGCACATACCTTCGAGTCGTCATTTTATAATCGAGTACGGCTTTCCAGCTCGATCGACTTTGTAGGAGGCATGAATAGACAATGGAACAAGCGCGTAAAAGCTCCCGACTTCACTTTTTGACGCTCTTGTTCTTTGGAACAGAGTGCTTGTCAATTTTTGGATGAAGATGGTCTTAAACGATTTGGTTCGACTCACTGATCGTGGTCAAAATCGATTCTGTCCGGCTGGTCTAGCCGGCCGTTAACACTATAACTCTCGAATGGAATGGGCTAGGCAGAAATTTTCATAGTAGATTTCGGACATACATATCCCGGCTAAGTTCGTTATTGGGTAAAATCGGCCTGATGGTTTCGGAGTATCAAAAAAAAACATTTTTTTTACAAAATTCAAACTCAATTGTTTTTGGGATGCAGTTTCATCATACAAATCCTTTGAAATCATTTTCAACTCTAACAAACTAATACTTTCGGAGATATGATGTTTCAAAATTTCAATGATACATCGAACTTTTATTATTATTATTATTATAAGTACAAATGAGCTGAGATAAATCTATACAACTCAAGGCAAAGGAACAATAAATAAATTCTCCATCCTGCAGATAAAATGAATAAACAAACTAACACTCTCCCCAGAAAACGCCTTGGCCAGTCATCATCCACACCTCCATGCATCCCACCTATTCTTAAAAATGTTCACACTAGGGGAGTTCACTATCTCGGACGGGAGCCCATTCCAAGGCTGGAATACTCTATTTGATATAAAATACTCCCGTCCTCGGGTGAAAAATTGCTCTCTTCTTAATTTGTAGTTGTGTCCCCTCAGTTGATTCGTATTGAAGGTGAAAAGGGATGATAAATCCACTCCAAAGAATCCTCTAATAGCTCGAAAAACAGTTATCATATCGCCTCTAAGCTTCCGATCCGTGAAAGTGTCCAATTTCATCAAGGATAACCGTTCCTCATACCTTGGTCTTATGTAACCGAAAGGAACTCGGGTCGCCCTCCTCTGCACCTGCTCCAACAGGAGTTCATCTTGCTTAAAAGTAGGATGCCACACCGGACCAGCGAACTCTAGTATCGGACGTATGTAAGTCTTATATAGTGAAGACAAGGTCCGGCTGCTGCACCGATCAAAGCATCTTTGGATCATGTACAGGGATTTCTTGGCCTTGGTCGTACACTGCAATATATGTGAGCTCCATGTAAGATTACTATCCACTACAACACCCAGATCATTATGGGAGTCACAAGATTCAATGGGGTTTCCATCGAGATAATATTGTATTCTGGGGTTGTTTCGACCAAGATGTAACACTCGACACTTCGCGAGATTGAGGGGTAACATCCATTCTTTGGACCACCCCACTATGGCATCACAATCATCCTGCAGGACACAGCCAGATTTGGATGGGTTGTTGAAAAACTTCACATCATCGGCGTAGCAAGCACTAGTGGACGATATCAGTCTGGGCAACTCAGAGACATAAATCAGGAACAATAGAGGGCCCAAAACAGAACCTTGAGGAACACCACTCGAAGCTGACCTGAATGAAGAGCGCGCTGCACCAACCTTGACTGAAAAGGAACGCCCGCAGAGAAATGCCTTCATACAGCCAAGTAGACGGCCACGAATACCAAAGTGTTCCATTTTATGAAGTAACCACTTGATTGGCACCCTGTCAAATGCACTGGAGAAATCCAGGTAAATAACGTCCACCGGATTCCTACGATCCAATTCCGCAGTCCACGTATCAACACATGTCAGTAAATTGGTTAAAATAGACCTTCCCGGAATGAAACCATGCTGTTCCTTAGGAATAACTGAAGTTGTCAGCAGGAATTCCAGAAGTTGGGAAGAGATGATTCTCACATTCTGTTTTCACAGAATGTGAATTCTATCTGCCTGTGTTCAATGTTCATTCAATCTCATCTTATCTACTAGAGCTGTCAAATTCACTTCTACAGGTAGAAAAAGGGAAAGTCTACTCCACTAAAATTTGTGTATTTCTTGAAAGAAATTATGCACAATGCATTTCGACCAGTGATTTTGTCATCTTCAGGTGTTCACAAAAATAAATAAAAATAAAAATAAATACATTAAAAGTGTTCACCACTGAGTTACAAAGTCAACTGCCAGAATCTCTTGATTTTCTGGCATGTTTCTAATGGAAGGCTTCATTCTTTTCTTGACAATATCTACTATTCCGAGAATTTGCCGATGTGAGTACTTCAGGTTACTGAACAAATTATTTAGGATCACATTTGAAAAAAATTACTACTGGTGATGACTTTCGGGACATCAAATTTATCTTTCCTTTTCATCCCAGGGTGGCTACCAATTTTTTTTACAATTGGTGCATAAATATCCCCCCTGTAGCTTGAGAATATACTACCAGGTGAACCGTGGACAATTTCTTTCGACTTTTGAATTCTGAATACCTACTTCAAAACGTAATATGCAGGATTCCATAATTTTATTATTTGATAATATAATAAATATAATAGACGAAAATTTTATTTATTATTAGAGAACAAAACTGAAGAAATTCCTATGAAATGATATAATATTTATTAATGAATCATTTCTTCTCAATTACCAGTAATGATAATATTCTCTGAAATGTTCAATCCACTTGATCTTCCACACTACAGATTGAATGATATAATAATACTTATACATACTAATTTGATGCGAAATTTTGCAGTTGCATATCTTCTTGAATTTACTTCGACTATTAACAAGTGAGAATTGTATTGTTCTACATAGTAAAATTATAATAATTTCAGGAATTTTTTAATAATGGAGGATATTAAACTCTTCGTCGTTCAATGTAATACGGTCTAGTACGTCAACCGATGAATCGTTTCAATGATCATTTAATTGTAGGTGTGCATTTTTCCAACCACAGATATGAAAGTACTGCTCAAAATAAAAATACTGAAAATAAATAATTCCACCTCCTGGTAATTTTGAAACTTTCAAATTTTCAACACGATGATCAATTTCTCCTTCCAGACAGTGTAAAAAATAATACATACATAGTGCATAGAAGATGCCTGAACATAATAATGTTGACTTCACAAACCATTGTCATTTAAATATTTCGTTGTGTTCCTTATAGCGAATTCCATTGGCAAAGCCAGTGGTGCACTGACTTCAATAAATGTTGCACTGGTTTGAAATTACTATTTATTATCATATCGAGGGGTGGGTGAAATTCAGGAAACTTGGTACAAGAAAGGTCAGTCTGGACTATTCTAAAACAAGTTGCAGAATGGGCTCATATTCAAACACGAATGCGAAATGCGAAATGCATGAGTGTTGGGATTGCCTTCTGCAACGAGTATTAGACGATATTTTCTCTATTTCAGGCAAGTTTTGTAAAATACAGTTGGAATTTAATGAAAAATTAGGATTATACATCCTAGTGACTTTTGTATTGTATCTTGGCAGTTGGTGTTACTGTTACGAAAGTTGACAGATCCTGGAATTTGAATTGTAGCATGGAGCATGGAGATCAGATTTAACAGTTCCCTAATACCTAGCATGAATGATTCGAAATTAGCAAGAATGAAATCTCTAGTACCTTATTTTTTTATGAAAATAAAACTCTTCCTCTCAACTATTATTTCACCTTATCCAGATCATATTATATTGACAATAATTGAGGTGTGTTGAAATTTGATAGGATTGACTGTCAGTGCTGACTACCACAAAACGAAAAATATAACTAGAAACAATGCGGGAATGAGTTCATTACAGCACTGTTTTTAGTGCTGTAATGAACTCATTACGATAATGAAATAGAGGAAACATTGGAAGAAACCAATGAAATAAATCCTTAGTTGATTCTCAGATGTTAAGGAAGTATACAAATTGCATGCACATATATTTACCATAGTTCTGAGTCAGACTTAGAGAATGCTTGGGATACATGTAAGGCACCATATTGTATTATTGACATTTAAGTGTTCTGCAAAGATTTTTTTTTCCTGGGGCTAAGCAGCTTTGAGCGAGTTCAGTACCTGCGTGGGTGACCGCTCCTGATATAATTTTAAACAGCGTGCCAAAGACCCCGGCCACAGAGCTTTTCCAACTTCTTCTTAAATGCCCATTTTGCCGAAACTGTTTTTCAATCTTGCTTATGGTACTTTGTGACAAAGGCGGTAAATCAGGATAATTCTCTCTGAATAAATGAAAAACTCCATTTTGTGTTCTTGTCCTATCTCGGAAGCCAATTATCCCTGAAATTTCATTACTGTGGGTTTCACTTAAGTACGGCTTATTGTCCGATTTTTCAACAAATGTTTTTTCTCACAAAACGACAAACTAATCTTCGCTCTATAGGATTCTACTCTCCTTTCACGTTTTTGGCGTTCTTGTTCCTCGGAACAGAGTGCTTATCAATTTGCCTAATTGTCTGTAATTTTCGAATTTTTGGCTGAAAATGCTCTTAAACGATTTGGTTCGACTCACTGATGAATAATCCGTGGTCGAAATCGATTCTGTCCCGCCGTCCATTAACACGATATCTCTCGAACGGAATGAACTAGACAGTTGAAATTTTCAGAGTAGCTTTGGGACCTAAATATCTCGGTTAAGTTCGTTACTGGGCAAAATCAGCCGGATGGTTTCGGAGTACCAAAAAAACAATTATTTTTACATTACAAATTTTGAATAAATTTTTTTTTAAGATGCAGTTTCATCATAAGAATCCATGATATTATCCTCAACTTTTAAAAGCTAATACCCCTATTACACTATGCCTTTTTCATGACTATATTTGCGCCTATTTTCATGGCTATTTGTTGATTGAATTTCCCCCCAAATGAGTGGCACTATTACACCGCGCTTTTTTCGCGCTTGTTTCAGGTAGTAATTTCAGAGCTGCAAACATTGAAGAAATTGACATATTTACCTCAATTTCTTGTTTTGTTCGTATATTTTTAAAACAATACCATATTATTTAAGAATGTCTGAAGAAACGTTTATTATGCTACTATATGGAGTGCAAATTCACATACAGAAAAAAAACACTGTAATTCCAGAAAGCATTTCTCCAAAAACGAAATTAATAATTACTTTGCGATACTAGGCTACTGGTGAAAACTTCGTATCACTCGGGGATAGCCATCACAGATTATCTGGCCTTCGTAAGTTTAGTTAGTTTACGTCCTCAGAGAAATAAACATAAATTTATTATTGAATTTAAAGGATACGATTCAAAGGATAGAATAAACTAGGTTATGTGAAGACGTCAAGTCAGACAGATAAATGTTGTGTTATTTGTGTTGGTAGCCATGACATTTCGACAAAAAGGCTTGAAATCCCCACGATTCAGGGGGAACAAATAGAGCCCGGCTGCTCCATTCCAAAACACAGTATGTGAAAATAATGGAATTGTGTGGGAAACGAGATTTAGTGTTATTGTTTGGCCCTGAGGTGTTTTTAATGCAATTTTTTTATTATACGGTTACGTGTTACAGTTCGTCGTATAATTTTTTCTACATAATCAAATTGTACATATCTTTAGTTGTTACTACAGATTTGGCACATGCTTGGTTTTGGTATTGAATATGAAACATTTTTGCTGGTTTCAAATCCGAGTATCTGCATCAAAATTTGAATAAATAACAGTTTATTATATTTCACCAAATTCAAGATAAGAAACAGTTTAATTATGTCTAACGTTTATTAGTTTAGAAACACTACAATAGTTTAGAAATACTACAACCAAAGAATCTACTACATACTATCCTCTAAATTGCTGTTGTCATACTCCTCAACTAAATCTGGAGCAGAATCGCAGAATCTGATCATGTCTTTCAAATTGCCAAAACAGAGTATCTGGTATATACTGTGTTTTGCTCTGGGAAAAGCAGATGCTGTGTTTTGAAATGTGAAGATGAGAAAATTTGTGCAGATACTGGGTTGTGGTTATGTCATATCTCTAAATCTATTGAAATTATCAGCAAAGGGGCTAGGTTGAAAGATGCGTCCAAACACAGTATATCCAAATATTAAGAAATATCATTTTCTGAAAAAATGTTAGTTACTGTGTTTTGGAATGGAGCAGCCGAGCCAGTTCTATTTATTTTCAAGCCTGAAACAGTCTACAAAATAGTCCCGGGCGCATGCGTATTTCATCAAAATTTCAGGCGCAGTCCGTCAGGCTGACAAATAGGCACGATAAAGGCAAAGTGTAATAAGGGTATAATACTTTCGGAGATATAATTTTTCAAAATTTCAATAATACATCGTACTTCTACGTTTCCACAGAATGCGAATTCTATCTGCCTGTGTGTCTATCTGTGTTCTATCTGGTTACGGCAGGTCCAGAAAGATAAACATCATTAATGTCAAACGAAACTGAAAGCAGAGACAACATAGTTGTCTCTGCTGAAAGTGTATTTCTGGAGAATTTGGTTAATGTAGGCATGTAAACAATTGAAAATTTGGATTCGCTAAGTTCATAGGCAGAGTTTTTTGGTTAGTGAGTCGAAAATGGATGATGCAAGGAAGTCGAGCATAATTTAGCATTCTCTAATTATAGAAGATTTAGAACGGGGTTTCCAACCAATGTACGAGTAGTTATTCCTTAGTAACACTATTTAAGATTTCCTACATTCTGGTTTGGGTTCTGTCTTGACTGATTACATTAGATTTGTTTCATTAATACAACTGGCAATTTCATTCACTCAATTTTTCAGAATGACTCCTGATAGCTTTGAAACACTTGTAAACAAAATTTGACCTTCATCGAAAGATAAGATGCAAAGGGATTTTAATTACTTTCATGATGTAGTTCTATCATAATAATTCATTGATATAATTCCCAACTCTGAGAAAGAAATACTTTCGGAGATATGATTTGTCTAAGATTGGACAAGAGCGCCAAAGCTCCTGCTACAGGGCTTTCCCTTTTTTTATTCAACTTTTTTCTTTGACAAAAAATAACAAACAGATACGTTTTGGCATTCCAATTTTAAAATTATTTAATTGAGTGGAATGAGATTTCTTTATTTTCGAATTGATTGGATGTTTGTAGAATATCTCTTCAACGAAAAGGAATAAGAACTTGATATTTGGTACGCATATGTAGCTTGATATACGCTTTAAGAATAAACATAAAACATTATCGATGACGTCATATCTTAAATTTGGAACACGCTGTATAACAGCGCATCACTATAGGTGCGTAAATGATTACTTTTTTCACCGTGAAAAAAAGTCTTTTTTTCACCGTTAAAAAAATACTCTTTTTCCCTGCCAGAATAATTAACACAATAAACATAACCAATTTTAAAAACTTCCTTATATCAATATTTTCCTTAACATTCAATGTACTTTTCAACATTGATTAGACACTCTATAACGTGGAAGGTTTTAAAATTTTTAATTTTTCCTCAAAATAGCATATGGGCACATTTTCAGAAACCTTTTTTACACAGTTCTTGTTGCACGATTCACGAAATTGGACATAATATGTTTTCTCATACATTAGCTTTGACTGGGCCGGTAACATATTGTATACAATTGTATTTGCTTCTTCAGCCATATCTGATGGGGTATCACTACCATCATCATGATCAACATCCATCTTATTTAAAATAATTCGAAATTGAAGCAACTACGAGTAAATGAAGTCAAAGATTCAAACACGCGAAGTGCCAACAAACCGTTTCTATAGTAACGACACAGAAAGATCACTGGATGCATAGAAATATTGTATCGGAAGCATTATCTCAAATAATTATATTTCAGACGATGTAAATTCACATTCACAGTTGTACAAAAATTGTTGTTTGCATTTCGTGCGTATAAAATTCGTGTTTTCATGGCACATGAGAGTGTCAATTTTCGAAACACTCGAAAAATGGGTTCAAGCCCTGTGGACAGGAGCTTTCTGGCGCTCTAGTTCAAACAGACAAATTATATCTCCGAAAGTATTGGTTTCTCTGAGTTGGGAATTATATCAATGTATACATATGATAGAGCTGCATCATAAAGGAAATTCAATTCAAATAATAGTTTATTTATCAAGATTAAATGAGCAATCATGAGAATGAGAACTGCACCATGGAAGAAATCGAATTAAGTCTGGCCAATTTTGCCCAATAACGAACTTAACCGAGATATTCATCTCCCTAACCTACTCTGAAAATTTCAACTACCTAGCTCATTCCGTTCGAGAGTTATTGTGGAAAAACATATTTTAAATTTTCAAAATTTTTTTTTTTAAACTTTGCGGTAATCTGGTCAATACAAAACTTCTCATGCGTATAAAGGTCATGATTCTACAATTTGATGCTAAATTTCAGATAGATCGAAGGAACTTGTCCGAGATATTTACGCTCCAAAACCACCTTGCAATTTTCAATCCGCTTACTCCTTTCGTTCGAGAGTTATCGTGCCTACGGCCGGTCGGCCGGCCGGACAGAATCGATTTCGCACTCTGATTCTTGATCAGTGAGTCGAACCAAATCGTTTGAGACCATTTTCAGCCAAAAATTCCAAAATTACAGACACTTGGGCAAATTGATAAGTACCTACAAATAGTAGATATTCCATAAAACATGTATTAAAGAAGAGAAGAAATAATGAAAAAATTACCTTGTAATCGATCAAAAATTTCCTCATCTACGTTCACCAAATTTTCTCCTCTGTCGAACTACAGAATTATGCTTTCAATATTTACGTAATATTTTCAAACATTTTCGGGTGAGGTCCCCGTTGCATCGCTAAAATACGAGTATTTCAACCCCAATATTTTTGAAGTTACAATATTCCCTTCTGTCAAGTTTACATTATGAAAATTCATACATAGAATAATTATATATCAATCTGTGAAATACGATTTACATTGAAATTTTGAAAAATCATATCTCCGAAAGTATTAGCTTGTTAGAGTTAAAAATGATATGAATGGATTCTTATGATAAAACTGCTTATTGAAAAAAATTTAATTTGGAATTTGTTTTGTAAAAAAAAAATTTTTTTTTATTACTCCGAAACCTTCTGTCCGATTTTGCCCAGTAACGAACTTAGCTGAGATATTTATCCCCCAAACCTACTCTGAAAATTTCAACTCTCTAGCTCATTCCGTTCGAGAGTTATCGTGCCTACGGCCGGACAGAATGAATTTCCACCACGGATTCTTGATCAGTGAGTCGAACCAAATCGTTTAAGACCATTTTCATCGAAAAATTCGAAAATTACAGACATTTGGGCAAATTGATAAGCACTCAGTTCCGAGGAACTAGAGCGCCAAAAACACTCATTTTACGCCCTAAATACAAAAATAACTATTTTGATTCTCTGAATTTATTCCAACTGGCTTTCATGAGATGATATGATCACACGCTTTCAGTTGACACATTGGGATTTATTATTTTTTTTATATTCCAAACTAAAGAATTAAGGAACAACATTCACTGGTCACGACATCGTTGAATCTTCCAAAATATATATTTTATAATCATCATTTAGATAATTATGAAGAAATTGAATGAAAAAATCCATATCGAAGCTAATTAAACTTTTCCTTATCCTTTGACTTTCAACTATCTATGTTTCATGCAGCTCAATATTTCAGAAGGATTAACGATGTTTATACATTTTTTATGTGCTGTCATGTACCATGGAAGCGCTATTGGTCAAATGTCAGCATGGCCAGAGGATACCACTGATGCAGGCCCCATGGCCTAAACTAGGTTATGGGTTGTGGGGGGCACACGGCGAAGCTATATACACTTGTCTGGCAGTCAGACTGACAGTGTAGACAGTGTTTCTTCACAGTATCCATTGAACTCAAATACTGGTAAGTGAAAGAATATCAGGCCATCCTCTACATCTCGCGAGAACGTTTCCTACTACAGAATCACCTCTCGTACTCCAAAATATTTTAATATATTTCTTCGGTTTGTTCGAAATTTTGAAGGTGCGTTTTGTTCGTGTGACAAAAATGTAGCGGTACGCTTTTCTTACGATGTGTCTGGCAGTTACTTTTAGAGGAATTAAACCTGTTTCTTCCTTTACAATGGAGAAGTTACCGGTGCGGATCTCAAGAGTTATTGGTTTTATTAAAAGTGTGTTGGTCGGTCGTCTATGATTGAAAATACAGTTAAACAACAGTGGCGTAGGAAGTTTAAATCAAGTGTCCTTCTGGTGGCGTCCTTGTGTTGTTGTGATATTTGATAAATTTGCCGGATTTGTGTACTTTAGGTAGATTAGTAGATATTTGTTTTTACTCTACTATCAGTCATTAATTCTTCTCTATCTGACTCTTTCTGATTTGTGGATAGAACATTTGAAAATTTTCAATGATATTGAATCAATTCAGTTTAATTCTATTCATTTTTTCTGAAGAATCTTTTTAGCGCGCATGTTCTGCGAAATAACGCGTTAGCATTTTGCCCAAATGTACTTTTCAAATTTTTGCCGGAAATGGTGTTACCGATGAAAAATTCTAGGTCAAATTTGATTCTGTCCGGCCGGCCGTTGCCAGGATATTTTGAAAAAGGAAAGAGATAGTGACTTGAAATGTCCAGGAGAGGTGGCGCCGCGTTCCAATACGACGTACAAATTCGTTAATGGGCATAATCGGCCCAACGGTTTCCATGTAATAGTTTTGTTTTCGAGCAATACAGATCCGATAGAATTGAAACTAGATGAGTAGTTGTAGAATACAGACTCAAAGACGTATGTGCAATTTTGTGAGAATAGTATCAACAAAAAATTCAAAAAAAATATTAAAAAATATTATTCATCTCACGATAACTTGGAAAAGGAACAATTTTCAGGGTAGGTTGACCATCCGAATGAAACATCTTAGTTCATCAATAGGCATAAGAAGCCGAACAGTTCTTGAGTTATACCTATCTGAAATTTTGTTTTTATTCCCTCAAAAAAATTAAACCAATCCAATTCACTCATGGTAATTAGTTATGAAATGCCAACGCGAATTTATCATGATAAATTCGATTAACAGTGTCCAATACAGGAGAATGGATAATAGAACATGCGTACAAAAGCTCTTGATTTCACGTCAGTGCTTGAACCAATTTTTTTTTCGTAATTTTTTTAAAATTCTCTAGGGGTACGGTTCTCACAAAATTTTACATACGTCTTTATGTCGATATTCTACAACTAGTTACCAAGCTTCAATTCGATCTAGTCTATATTTTTTGAGGTATCGAGGAAATAATATTCCAGGTGTGTTTAACTCCGAAACCGTTGACCGATTATGCCCAAAAACGAGTCCCTATCTCCTTTCGTTCGAAAGTTATCGAGGCAACCCACCCAGCTACTGAACACACACACAAGGCTGCTCGGATCTCCAACAATATAGATCCGATCGCGTTCAAACTTGGAACTCAGCAGACGAGTTAGATTCTAAAGGCTGTCGCAAAATTTCCGCGATGTCGGACGAATAGTTTCTGATATATAGAATTTTTTTCAATGATTTTTTTAAAAATTATCTAGTAATACGATCCAAAACCGTTTGGCATAGCTCCAAAACCGTTTGGCCTCTTTTGCCTATTAACGAACTCAAATGTCACATTCAGATGCACAACCGAACAGGTTATCGTGACAAAAATAATATTTTTGGCGCTCTTGTTCCTCGTAACGGACGGCCGGACATAATCGATTTGCGACCATTTTCAGCCAAAAATTCGAAAATTACAGACATTTGGGCAAATTGATTCAAATTTTCGGCTGAAAATGGTCTTAAATCGATTCTGTCAGGCCGTCCGTTAACACGATAACTCTCGAACAGAATGACCTAGAAGTTGAAATTTTCAGAGTAGGTTTGAGAGATAAATATCTCGGTTGAGTTCGTTATTGGGTAAAATCAGCAGGATGGTTTCTGAGTAACGAATTACATATTTGTTTACATTAGAAATTTCAAATTAGATATTTTTTAAGATGCAGTTTCATCACAAGAATCCATTGATATCATTCTCAACTCTAATAAGCTAATACTTCCGAAGATAGGATTTTTTAAAATTTCAATAATACATCGTACTTCTATGTTATCTCAGAATGCGAATTCTATCTGTCTGTGTTATATCTGTGTTCACTATTCATAGATGTAATCTTATCTACCTAAAACAGACATGTCAAATGTATTTATTTTTTAACATACAAAGTATGATTGAATGCAAACTGACCAATTATAGGATATTATAATTACCCCAACCCGCCTATATGCCCTTGGATAATCCATATGATGATGGAAATATATAATTTGGTGAGTTTATCAAATTGAGTTCAGAATATCTCCTGTAAAAATAAAACTGGAATAGTGGCTAAGTTTCAATTGATATATTATAATTTTCAGAGTAGATTTGAGGAATGAATATCTTGGATAAGTTCGTTATTTAATTTTAATTTAGTTTCTTTTATGATACAGTTCTATTATAAGAATCCATTT
Source organism: Halyzia sedecimguttata (assembly GCA_937662695.2). Classification (NCBI taxonomy): domain Eukaryota; kingdom Metazoa; phylum Arthropoda; class Insecta; order Coleoptera; family Coccinellidae; genus Halyzia; species Halyzia sedecimguttata. Next base: position 95,815,020 of record OW569413.2, on the reverse strand, counting down.
AAATCATTCCCAACTCTAAGAAACCAATAATTTCGGAGATGAATTTTCAAATTTTGAAGAAAAGCGCCAAAGCTCGTGTCCACAGGGCTTTCCCACTTTTTAATAATTTTTTTAATGCTACGATTCTCACAAAATCTCACAAAAGTCTTAAGGTTTGTATTCTACAACTACTCACCAAGTTTCAATTCGATCGCATTTGTATTGGTTGAAAACAAATGTCTTACTCGGAAACCAATAGGCCGATTATGCCCATTAACGAACTTGTCCGACGTATCTGGACGCGCCACCCACCCTGAAAATTTCAAGTAGCAATCTCTTTCCATTCTCAAGTTATCGTGACATCGAACGACCGGCCGGCCGGACAGAATCAAATCTCTTCATCCGGGAGTCGAACCCAATCGTTTGAGACCATTTTCGGCAAAAAATTCGAAAATTACAGACATTTGGGCTAAATGATAACGCAATGATCCCTTGGATATACGCGCAAAAACATATTTTACGAAAACTATCGCAGTGCGAAAAAAATTCAGATGAAGTAGTAGTCAGTATATTTTTATTCAAATTTTGATAAAACATCTTCCACATGAAATATATCAATTCGACATTTATATCATCTATTTCTGCATAGATTTGCCCTTCGAAATTATTCAAATCGTCCAAACTGCAACAATATTCTGGGCAGCAGTGGCACTAAGACCTCGATGAAAAATTCATTCAAAAATGTCCACCTTTTCAAATTTAAGAAATTAATAACTCTAGAATTATTGCACCAAATGGCATTACAAGTGCATTTCTGAATTTAGAATTTTATGAGATATCCATATCAAAAAATAGGGGTTTGCATTTAAAAAAAATATCGATGACGTCACTGCTTGATAATTGTAAATGATAAAACAATAAGAATTATGGAAAAATGTTCCTTAAAAAATAAATAAATTTGTCCCATCAAAACATTTTTCGGTTTTCCGGAAAATGGAGAATATAATAGTTATTATGATGTGCATTGAACAATTTCACGAACAAAATAAAATCATTAAATGGCGGAGAATGGGGGAGAAAACCCAGAAAGAAACCATTTAATGATGAATATCATTTAAATTACGTTCTTGTCCATTTTTGTCTTTGGTTCTTGACTGCTTAATATGTTTGTCGATTGTGGAATACTTAATAAAAGTGTTGATTTCGTTATTCCTGAGGATATTGAAGAGTCCTCAAGAAGAGCAACTTTGGAACACCTATCTAAAAAATCAGCTCAGCAGTACGAATTGCATATACCAAATTCCTGGCCTGGTGTGAATTGAAAAATGTGGAAGGGATCTTGAGTGAACCTGTTTTCTTTGCATACTTACAAGAAAAAAACTTTGTGCAGCAAATTTTCAATGATCAAGTCAAGTGCCCTTGTTAAAAATGGTGTTGATGTTAGTAAATATTTTTTTGTGTTAAAAATGTTTTTAACACAAGATCATCACTAGATCCACGTACATGTCAAATACCCCTGAAAACTACAATGAGTTGCGTATAACCCGAAGGAAAATGTTTAAACTATTGCCTATAATGACACATTCATCGGTGAAGAAACAATTGGATTCATCGTTGGCTTAAAGATATACCTACAAACAAATTATGTCTGTGGTTACTTATGTTGCTTTAGTGTATGTGCCAATATTTACGACTCGAAATCACGCACGAAAGGAAGGCCATTGTATTGTTCCTCGTTGGATAGAATATCGTTAGGATTACTTCCCTTGATGTGGGAAATTCTCATGTCTGTCATTGACCGGCACTTTACGTACCTAGGTACTGAAAAGACCGCTTACGCAATGTCAATTTTCACGAGGTAATCAGTAAAAGTACCAGCATTCAACGGTAAATTATTCTTTTCATAAACGTATGTATAGATCGTGAATTGTTCATGGTTTACAATGATCACCTTTCCCATTTTGAAATCGCCAGATCCAACGTTCGCATCATAGGATGTTCGTTATGCTTCACTTGGTTCGCTATTGATGGCTTGAAAGGTATCGCCAAAAATGGTTTAGCGTTTGTGTTGATTGTAGTAGTTTAATGATCTGAGATTCAGTATTAGAATTGTTCCCATGATCAACATTCACCAGTTATGAAATAGGTTGTCAGATCGTGAATAAATCGATACATGCCTCGGAACCTACTAGAGTTTTAAGGTACTGCATGCATTATATCTAACTTATACCACAATGTTTTCACTGAAAATAAATAATTTATTCAATATTAGATAATTCATATCCTGGGAAACCTATGGGTTAAGTCTTTTTGCCCAGCAGATGTTTGAGATTTTTCGAAGTTTTTGCCTTTAATGGTCTCAAACGATTAGGTTTAAGTTTAACTCACTGATGAAGAATTCAAAGTCAAATTTGATTATGTCCGGTCGGCCATTGCCACGATGACTTGAGAACGGAAAAAGATCTACCCTGATATGACTCTTGATATTTGTCTATTTTTGAGTGCTCCTTAGATTCTAATTCGGATCAGATATCTCTCTCCCGGAAACATTACTAGATCATAGTATCTGCCTACCCGGCCTAATGCTATCTATTCTCAACTGTATAAAATAGTTCCTATTCCAGCTCATCCTTTAAACCATATTTATATCTATGATATTTTCGAAGATTTCTGGCGGACTCATATTTCGAAATATTTTCATACCCTGAAGGACTCTAAGAAGCTGAAACATACCGTCTTGTATAATTCTGATGAGATTTCAACATGTGCCCTTTTTTGTGGTTTCTTATAGTGACCAAAAGTACGAGTATATACATTATCTTTAATCTTCCATCTATTCGTATAGAATGAAATTTGAAACCTAATCCCAAAATTCAAAGCTCTCTCAGAGTATATAAAGGTTAAGTCTTCAAGTCCACATATTGCTTTCATTTAATCAACATCTTTTTCACTCACCGTTTCTTCAGATTCGCTTTAATATGAATTAACGCATCATTCGGAGATTCATAGGTCCGTGTTTATTATAAATTGCAAATTCCAAATATTCAATGGTTCATGAAATATCGATTCGAAGTGTGATATTATTGCCAAGAGACTTGTTTGAAAGAGTATTCATTTTAGATTCTGAGTAAAGTTTCACTTCTTCAAAATTTGATATATAGGGTGTTTCACAAGATTTGGAATAAAGACAATAATTTTCCCAGTCCGGACCTGCGCTATCAACAAGCTATTATGAGCGAATATTAGGCATAGGCCTATACTCATTCCCTGAAATTTCCTGAAGATCCATGGAGGCGTTCCAGAGTTATGCCGATAAAAAGTTTTTGATAAAATACATAAAACATCGGATCTCTTAAACGAATATAGTTAGGACATATTTGGACTAACCAAAATTTCCTGCATCTTCACTGAAAGCCTGTACAATAATTCGTGATAGTATATCTATGTCGAAGCGTCCGTTTGTTTATGTTTATTTGCGTAATTCGTTTCCGTAAACATTCGAAAATTGGTGTTCTTGAAGATTTGGAGCTAAATTGCCTAATAGGTGGCCTGTTTTGGTTCGCAGTAGGGACAGTTCCGAATCGGTTCTGAAGAGTGGGACGAACGTAGCCTGTGAAAGATTTCGCCCAGGTCCAATTACAATAAACGACTGTGTGACTACTTTGAACGGTTCTAGGACCGTCCCTATTGCGAACCAAAACAACCCTATATTATTGCTATTCCACTATAAAGTGTTATATAAATTTATTTATTGTTCGGTGAAAATACTGAATTTTGATTGCGGATAACAAGTTCTGTTATGCACACATACTATAAACTAATGATTCAACTAGTTGGAATAGAATAATTGAGTTATTTAAACTTATTAAATATGAAAATAAAAAAAAAATGGAAAAAATTCAAGCACCAATAATCCATGGTCCAAAAATATTTTTCGCCATTTTTCAATTAGTTATCCATTAGTAGAATAACAATTTTCTGTTATATGAACATAAACATTGCAAGTACGATAATTGTTAAACTAATAATCTGAGAATTTTTTCCTTTCGTTGAGCTATTTTTCAAAGATCTTAGAATAGATTCCTATTGGAACATTTTAAAAATTGTTAATTTTCGTTTTGTTATGAACAATTTATTAAAGTGAAAAATAATAAAACTTCAATTTATATTATTAATATTGATCCGTTTTCTTATGAACAAAAACTAATGATGATTTTTAATAATTTAATTATTATCTCCTATTGTTCGAAAAATTGTTATAAACCAATGTGTTGTTTATGAGATAATTAAAAATTTTCTTTTGAAAACATAATCGAAGCTTTATAAATTTTCACTCAAGAAAATTGTTATTAACAAATCGAAACAATTATTCAAATTTTCCAAATAAATCTATTCCAAGACCTTTGAAAAATAGTTCCACGGAAGGAACCAATTCTCAGATCAATAGTTTAACAATTATCGCATTTTCAATGGTAATTTTCGTGCTACGAAAAATTGTTAATTAACTAATGAATAACTAATTGAAACGTCGTGATAAACATTTTTGAACCATGAATTATTGTTCATTGGTATATCCTGCAGACCCCTGAATTTTTTAAATTTTTTATTTTCAAATTTAATAAGTTTAAATAACCCATTTTCGAGAGTATTTTCAACCCTCTCGGAAAATTATAAATATTGGTCCTAGTTCCGGGAGTTAGGACTTCTTGGGAAATTTCCTCCTCTTCTTGAATCTTTTTTTTAATTTGCTTTACCTCAGATAGTTTTTGAGATATTGTCGAAAAACCAAACCCCCATATTTTTTTTCACTTAATTGTTAATAACTATTGCAATTTTTGCAAGCGACCTAAGTATTTTCTCAAAAACTATCTACATACCATTCCGAATCGAATGACACCTCAATCATAATTTTCGGAGAAAACGCAAAAATTTTTATCTAAAAAGCCCTTGTTGACTATAGACTAGGTAAGCCTATTCGTCTATTTCCCAAAAGATAAATAACGCAGACTATTGATCTTTTGGGACGATTGCTCCATCAGATTTCCAAAGTAAATTGAAAATTTCAACATTACATCAGTTTCTAGCAGTCCAACCTAATGAAATCTATTATCCTCGCAATTATGAAGATCTGAAGCCTGTAACATGGATCATTACCATTGGTCAGTTTACCAACCTTATGCATCTGGTGCAATCGCCATTGGGAAAGTTGTTGATATTTCGAAGCATCTTAGTCAATAATTTAATCACACAACATTATTCTCGCTTATTTTTGGATATGAAAGTGATTCGCAAAACCGTGAACGTGAAGAAAGCAAAGGTTACGCTGAAGATTCTCTTTCTCGGTAGAATTTCAATCTTATGTATACCTGTGGGAATTGAATCACTGAGATTAATCTTAATAGTACCAATTGAAGAACAGATGATTAGTTGTTGGTGAAGATATTTCTAGAGGTGAAAGTATATAAATAACATGTCCTGGAATTTCTTCTTGTACAACTTGCGGGTTCGCGCAAAAATTTCACTGCTGTTTTACATTATTCGAAGACGCGCCTTGAATGAAAATCGAGTAACGTATGCATTGCACCAAACGGGAAATCTTGTTTTCTCTATTGAATTAAATAGAGAGTATCATCAACTTCAAATGGTAATTTATTTTTAGAATTACCTTGATAATATAAAGATATTTCGTGTACAAGAAATATTGAATGTATGATTAGGTTGTATGTTGGTATGTTGGAAATAATAGGAGTGGAAAGATGTCACTTGATTGAATGGTATCCTTGCAATTTCAAATGATATGTAGGTATATGGTGAGACGCAGCATATTATGGAACTGCATGGTTTTATACTGAAACTGGATTGTTTAATATGATTATCAAATCTTTTATTTGATATAGGTTAACGAGCTTACATACTTTGGATTTGAATTACACATGGAAATAATGCCATTTGGAAGATTTTGTTTACATAGGGCTATAGAGCAATATAAATCATTTCTAAATCCGCTTCAAACTCAATTTCGCCCAAATTGGACATAATGCGTTGTGAAAAGTTACTCCTCAATTAAGATTCGGCAGTGAGCATATTTTGTAGCCAAACCACCAGATTGCAAAATTGTTATCGGATACTAATATGGGTAATTTGTTTTAATTGGTAACAGTGTAGATTGGTTTTATTTTATGACGCATATCAGCTGTTTTTGGTTGTTATTTGACTACTCTTTTTTTTTTGATAATGCAAGTAATTGTTCTGTCTCTTTCAAACATGAACACAACCCTACAAAAATAAAAATTAAGAGTAAATTTTCTCTAGCGGTATCAAGCTCCAGCACTGGCAGAATTGACTACAAATTTCATTAGGTTAAATTATAACCGTTCGAGACTTTGATGAAGCGGAGCACAAAAAGTTTACTTGTTGTTTTGATGTAAATATAGTTTAAGCCATAAGAGTATTTCTATATATTACCTAGAGTCCAAAGAGAATGCTGGTTTATTATCTTTAATTGGTTCGAAGAAACGTAATTTCATCGGATAGGAGGAAGCTTCGATAATTAAGGATCGGAAAATTAACCCATTTGACAATAGGCCTATTTACAATCAGAATGATATAAAGTTGATTCACGGTGAAATTAATAGCCATGGAAAACCTATGGAGAATGTACATTGCGTGAATAGATCTTGATAAAAACTTCCCAATGCGGATCGATTGTCTTCTCTTTTCCTTTCATTTACTTTCATTCGATAAGTAGAATTATATAGAATATATGGAAATAATATACTTCATACTTCATTTTACAGTACCTCCTTTGTATTTAGGGATAGGTTTGGCAGAACGGAGTCGCTCTTGTCTCTCTCAATCTCTTAGAATTCGGTCATCGGTTCGTAGGCCAATTCTGGTTTTTCGAAAATAAGACATTTTTGCAATCTTCAATAATCCAATTTTCATGCTCCAATTTGAACGCCTTGAAAGTTCGAGAACCCTTAACTGTCTTCTGCTAAATCTCCGGAGCGCGAAGTCCTCTTCTGATAGTTTCGACAGAAACACTCATACCTGAAGCTTGCAAAAGTTGTCTTTGGAGTTCTAGATGAGATGTTGTAGGATTTCTTCTTGCTATTTGAGCTACAAAGCAATCCCGCCCTTCAGTAACTACTCTTCCATGACTTCTTCTCGGTCTTTTTTAGGATTCCCAATTCCAGTAACCTTGAATAGGTTTTTGAAACAACCCCTTGTGTAACCCCCACCGTTCTTGCAATCTGCCTTTGTGACATGCCTTGTTCTGCCAGCGTAATGATTCTTCCCCTCTGGACTTCCGATAACCCCACTTACGGAAGTTTTTAAATGTACGAAGGGCCGGTTTCTCAATTGCGAGTTAACTCGAGGTTGCGGGTAACCCGAGTGTTACGCGTTCATGAGTATCGCTGAATACATGCGTAACTCGCAACCTCGAGTTAACTCACAACCGAGAAACCGGCCCAAAATTAAATTAATTATAAACTCACTTCACATGGATGCGAAGCAGTAAAATCGAAACCGCCAGGACAGATATTATCAAGTTATTTGTTTATCTACCTGTTCTTGTTAGTAAAAACATATACTTTTTCATCGCTTGCAAGAAAAAGAAAGTGGGAAAGCCCTGTGGACAGGAGCTTTGGCGCTCTTGTTCAGTCTTTGACAAATCATATCTTCGAAAGTATTGGTTTCGCAGATTTGGGAATGATATCAATGGATTCGTATGATAGAACTGCATCATACAAGAAATTCATATAATAGTTTATTTATCAAGATTAAATGAGCAATCTGCAATGATTTATCCTTTGGAATGGGTTGTTGCAACTTACACTCGGTGTATACTTTTCACAATTCGAAATACCTAAGGAAAGTGTCATCGAAATGTCTAGAGCAAGGCTGGAGACAGATTGTCCATTTATTTCTGATATTTGGATAGGTATAGGCTGACGAACAAATTATTTTGAAATAGTTCAAAATATATTAATAAAATACAATCCTCTTTTCATAATTTAATAGTTCATACCATTAACACATTCATTCTGTATTATGAACCTTAACTTAAGAAAAATATTTGATACGCATATGTAGCTCAATATTTGAGCATTTTTTTGCAAGCAACATTATGAAAATACTTTATATAGGAACATGTCTCACTACTTAAGAAAGTAAAAGGTGATATTAACCTCGGTGGTCAACGAACAATAATTTCTTTTGATGATTCCATTATGTTGTTCTTTCCTATTGCCTTCATAAATAAAATCTTAAAAATGATCCAATTCTAAATCTTCTGAAACATCAGACCCAATACTAATACATAAATTATTCAATATGCCACAAGTCAATATTATTTTTGTTATCAAAACTTGTATATATTCACAAATTCAAGATTCGGAACCTTGATTACCAACACAAAATATTTTTAAAGTACGAATTATATAAATAAACTATAACACGAATAAATTTGACATGTGTCTTATAGGTAGATGAGATAACATGAATGAATAGTGAACACAGAAATAATTCACATAAGTACGATATATCATTGAAATTTTGAAAAATCATATCACCGAAAATATTAGCTAGTGGGAGTTGAAAATGATAGCAATGGATTATTATGCTGGAACTGCATCTTAAAAAATAATTTAATTTGAAATGTGTAATGTAAAAAAACAAGTTTTTCGTTACTTCGAAACCATTAGGCTGATTTAGCCCAATAACGAACATAACGGAGAAATTTATGTCTCAAACCTGCTATGAAAATTTCAACTCTCTAGCTCATACCGTTCGAGAGTTATCGTGTTAAAGGCCAGACCGGCTGGACAGAATCGATGTTGACCACGAATTCTTGATCAGTGGGTCGAACCAAATCGTTAAAGACCATTTTCAGCCAAAAATTCGAAAATACAGACATTTGGCAAATTGATAAGCACTCTGTTCTGAGCGACAAAAGCGCCAATAATAAACGAATATTTGATATTAATACTGGGTGATTCCATATAACTTCGGTTGTGTGTATGCTTTCATTCAATTATCCAATTGCAGAATCATAGTTTCAGCAGACGCTTTAGCATTTTCGAGGAAAGGTGCCCCAAGGAGTTTAAAAAAAAAATGGTTTAGTACCTATCAACTTGTTAATGTACAGTCGGAATATACCAATCAATTGTTAAAAGAGTTATCAAAATACGTAAATAGTAAATGGCTTGAAGGAATGGACGAATTTGATGATAAAATACAAAACCATTGAGTAAAATTTTCAGTGTTTGTTTTTCTTGAATTATATTTGGGGTACGTTTAATAACTTTCCTTAAATATCACTTCCAGAATACTTTCAATATTAGCACTTATCTCCGGAAGCCCGAGGTGCTGTATGACCAACATATTTCGCCTCGGATTTCCGCTTTCTACGGAGTGGTTCCCAAAATCTTCATCACCAAAAGGTGGGCGACGAATAAACATACCAGATGGTATTGTTTGGTATTCCGTGTCAAGTGCAGGTCTGGTATTCGACTGGCCCGGTTCGGAGAGTCTTTTCCGGTTGATCTGGGTCAGCATGTGACCCTAGGCGATCATACTTTCACGGTCAATCGGTCGCTGACGTGAATACCTGAAGATGACGAGGATCAACAAAATTTATCGGTTCGATTATTCATATTTTCTCCACGGTTGACGAAAGTTTTACGAACCAAGGGTACAACTGATTATTCGAAAATTAATGCAATGAAACTCAATGAAAAGTTATATACGATTTACACTTATTTATTCAATATTGTGACGCGTTTCGTCGACACAGCAACCGTATGTTTTCCCCTATTTATTTCCACCATTTCCCAGTAATTGAGTTGCGCACCTTTATTCAAATTGTGTAGAATTTTGGAATCCGGGTTAAGCTTATGTCCTTCTGCTAATAAATGATTCGAATAATTTGAATTAATTTTGTTGTTTTTTTTTCATTTATTAGCAGAAGGACATAAGTTTAACCCGGATTTCAAAATTCTACACAATTTGAATAAAGGTGTAGGCCTTTTTACAATCGAGTACTGAATTTCAGCTCGACCGACTTTGTATGAGGCGTGAAATGGCAATGGAAGATGACTTAACGTCAGTGTTTTTTAAAAATTTTAAAGCAATTTCTGTATATGCACATATATATCGTATATCGATTGAATTGAGCATGCTAGTCTGTGATATTTCATGAGCTCTAACCTTCTATTTCGAATGTGGGAGATCGATCTAATGGATGTTACAACCTCACAAAACCTTTCATTAGATTTGGTCCATGAAAGCGACCATCATATCGTCTTGAATTCAAATATCCTAGTAGATACGTTGGATAGTATGTAGGTTACTTTCATTGTTTCGTTTCTTTCAATGAAATTCGGCAAATTTTCATTTTACCTTGATATAAACATTTATAAACTATTCCTTCGTCACCCCCCTGATATATATATATATATATATATATATATATTCTTTTGACTGAGAGCTGAATATGTGTTAGCAGAGGTTGGTGTAACGGGGTACCATACAATTCGACGTATGATACAAGAGCTTAGGGAAAAACCTCAGCAAAAAACCCTTTCTCCCCGTGAGTGTGGTGATTTGTAACTATTGTTTACAAAATTTGCTGAAATTTAAAAATATTGATGGGGATATATTTCTTCAATGTGGATTCCCTCGTCAAAAAACGGATAGGTTTCTCCAAGGTACCCGAAACTCAACCTGAAAAATGAAAAGACAAGAGAAGGAAACGAACAAATTAAAAATAATACATAACCTTTCAAAAGTCACCTCTCACAAAAATACTTCTCTGTAGGCGAATGGGATCTCGTGGAGAAGAATCGCCTCCGCTAGTTTTCGAAGATATTCACTCCTGAAATCCCTTCAATATTTGAATTCAAAAATGAAAATGTTGCTCGTAAGGCCAGGAGGGTCTCTTTCAAAACCAGGTCTGACCGGTCCAAGTCCAAGCGATGATTATTCAGAACTACAGGGCCCTTAAGAAGGGCTATCATCTCCCATAGATATATATTTTACTTTATATTGTATAAAAGAATGAAAAAATGCGCCGGACAAATTACCTCATCGATCAGTGTTCCCCCAGAGAGGAAAGTGTTATTCAGGGCAAATACGTACCCGTTTTATAATTATTACCAATCATCAGCATAACTTAGCCATTGAATTAAAAACGAAGGAGTTCAAGGAAACTTAAGCTCTATTGTTGCGAACTACTGGGAATAAAAATGTTCCCAGCGCCACCTAGGGACATCCTTAAGAACTCCAACCCTCTGTGATGCGGAACCCTTGAGCGATTTTCAGTGACGTTCATTCTTTTCTCACAAGAGGGAGTCGGGGACGGTAATGCTGACTACCTATATGATCCCATTGCGAAATGAAAACACTCGGTTTAGTGTGGTTAGAGAAGACCATAAGCCAGTGAACATAGAATAAGGTAAACTGTAGGTAATTGCTAATAACTAAAAGACACACGGTGAAATATTAAATATGAAATTAGCTACAGTTCACCTTATTACACTTATTACAGAGGCTCACGCCTCTGTGATAATTGTTTATACCTGGAGCTTCACGGAATAAACCATATTATTATTATTTATTCCTTACCCCGGGGATATTCTGGCTGATGACATTCAAAAGGATCGAAATTATCTATTTGTAATATGATGGGAACAATGCAGATATGCTAATAAAATAAGAAGATAAAAATTCAGCTTTCAAAAGAGAGAGCATTGCCTGGGAATAAAACCACAAATATTTCCTGAATATATTATTATCATATCCTGTAAATAATAACTCATTTTCTTTATTACAGAACAAAATGTTGAAGCAATTGCTGCTTCTGGCCATAGGTGGCACAGTCGTTTTGGCCCAAAGGAGGTTGGCTCTTCCGGATCCTAGAAGTTGTTCCAACAGTGAGTACATATTTTAAGACATACTTCGAATGTAAAATATAAAAATAAATGATGTGAAAAATATTAGGTAGAATAATTTTGAATCAAGTGCAAATTCGGTATTTATAATAAATCTCACATACCAAAATCAAGTGAAAAACCGATTTTACACAGAGTATATTCACCTTTTCAAAATATAGTGATCGTGAAATATTGTGGTTAAAATTTTCAGATAGAGCCTTACAATTTCGAGATACAAAGCAGATGACTAACCGCTCGGCCAAGGGATCTATTGTAATTTATATTTTTTCCCATGTATTTGGTATGGTTCTTTTCACAGGTCTTTAACTAATGATCCTATAATTTTTCAGAAGCGGGTCTTCACTTCTCATTATCCTTATTGCCATTTCCAATATTTGTTGATGGTGTTGGTATTCAAAACTTTGCAAAGCCCTGCCTCCCTGATTTCGTGGGAGGTATATTCTTTGTATCGAGCAGATGGGATGTATGCTTTTTTATTCCGGTCCAGAAGAAAACCTTTCATAGGCCCGCCCTGAGAGGGTGAGCTTCTCTCAGGAGTGTGAGGCTCCAGTTGTTGATTGGTTACCCACTAAAAAACTTCTCGCACGTTCCTTGGAATAGTTCTTCGTCCTGCCCTTACAGCGACCCTTAACAAAAGAGTTGAGCTGTAAGCGGCCTTCACAGTTGATGGGATCTGACGACTCGAAGTGATCCGAGCAACACCGCTTTCCGCATTCTGTGCGCTAAATCCTTGGCCAGGGATTTGCAGGCTTGAATAATCTTCAATTCGGTCACGTAGTTCCATCTCATTCCGCCTAGACATCCTATGATTTGTACGATCATCCTAACTTTATGCCTCGGATACAGGATGCGCAGCAGGCTTATTATTATTATTATATAAAGGTAAAGAGTTGAGGTCAAGCTTATACACTCACAAAAATATGTAACTACATAAAAATCATATAATAATTATTTGGAGAACTAGTGATCATTTCAGTCTGGAATTCTTAGTAGTGCTTTGGGCAAAAGGGAACTCTTTTTCCAAAATATGTCCAAGTCGATAGTGTTCCACATCTATCCGAAACGCATGTCTACTTTCTTATTTCAAATGGAACATTCTGTATTTTTATTTGTGCATCGATTTGATATTGAATTTGCAGTACCAATTTATCAAAAAAATTCTCTGCCACGAACTGTTTCCAATTTATGCACGAATTCTTAGAGTTTTTGACATCTGCATTAGCAGTTTGGTTAAGTTCAATACCTCGTTTATTAATTATGACAACGGAATTAAATTCAGCAGTTGATAGTTAAAAATCCCGCCATTCATGAGATTGATTCAGTATTTTTACATCCCCTAAGGTCTTTCGAAGATTTTGCTATATCATCTCCCATAGATATATGATGCTTTTCTCGAAGTTATTATTTCAGTAGAAATGAAAATAACATTGATTGGAACTAGTACTATATTTTCGAATGGATATTGAACTTTATTCAACTTTATTTATTTCTTTATTTATAACTTTATTTGCAAAATGACAGATTGTCACAGGCCATAGGTCCGAGACAAGTGTAATGTCAAGATCATAGAGGAACATGAAATTCTTGAAAAACAGATAGGATAATGAAGTTACTAACTTCATGGAATAATTTAGAGTTGAGAATCAGGAACTGGTCGAATCTAAATACAGTGGACCAGTACACCCCGATCGTTGGAATATTTGGATATTTCAATATAGATCCGATCGAGTTCAAATCTATAACTTTATTGTAAAAAATGGGTTCAAGCCCTGTGGACAGGAGCTTTCTGGCGCTCTAGTTCAAACAGACAAATTATATCTGGTATTGGTTTCTCAGAGTTGGGAATTATATCAATGTATTCATATGATATCACTGCATCATAAAGGAACTTCCATTCAAATAATAGTTTATTAGATAAGTAATAATAAATTACCTTGTAATCGATCAAAAATTTCCTGATCTACGTTCACCAAACTACAGAATTATACTTTCAATATTTACATAATATTTTCAAACATTTTCGGGTGAGGTCCCCGTTGCATCGCTAAAATACGAGTATTTCAACCCCAATATTTTTGAAGTTACAATATTCCCTTCTGTCAAGTTGACATGAGAATTCATACATAGAATAATAATTATATCAATCTGTGAAATACGATTTACATTGAAATTTTAAAAAATCATATCTCCGAAAGTATTAGCTTGTTAGAGTTGAAAATGATATGAATGGATTCTTATGATAAAACTGCTTATTAAAAAAAATTTGATTTGGAATTTGTTTCGTAAAAATTTTTTTTTTGTTACTCCGAAACCATCAGTCCGATTTTGCCCAATAACGAACTTAGCCGAGATATTCATCCCCCAAACCTACTCTGAAAATTTCAACTCTCTAGCTCATTCCGTTCGAGGGTTATCGTGCTTACGGCCGGCCGGCCGGACTGGCCGGACAGAATGAATTCCGACCACGGATTCTTGATCAGTGAGTCGAACCAAATCGTTTAAGACCATTTTCATCGAAATATTCCAAAATTACAGACATTTGGGAAAATTGATAAGCACTCAGTTCCGAGGAACTAGAGCGCCAAAAAAGTTTTGAATGCTCTCGTAGAATTTCAACCATATGTGACGGATAGTTTCTGAGATATAGAATTTTTTTGAATATATTTTCTTTAATTTTCCATTCATGCGATCCTCACAAAATTTTGCATAAGTCTTCGTATCGGTATACTAATTATCGTGCTTTGTTTAATCAGATTAGTATTTTCCGAGTTATTGGGAAAACAAAATTTCAATAGGCTTAACTCTGAAACCACTCTGTGGATTTTGCCCATTAACGAACCTAGCCGGCGCATTTGCACTCAAAACCTACCCTGAAAATTTCAACTCTCTAACCCATTGCGTTCAAGCGTAATCTTGCTAGGCCGGCCGGACAGAATCGATTCTGGCCTTGGATTCTTGATCAGTGAGTCGTAACTAATCGTTTAAGACCATTCTCGACCAAATATTTAAAGAGAGACGGTGACAAAGTACAATCCTCCGACACATCTTCCATCTCCTAAGGTTACCAAAAGCTTTGCAATATTTCGCTACGAGATGTCATAAATCTCCACATAATTAAAACTGCACCACTTAATGTAATCTCCTTCAAGGCATTCAGCGGATTATACAATTGAATTTGCAAGTCAGACAAGTTGATCTTAATTGAAAATGAAGTAACTCTGAATTATCTTTTATATGTCGAGCGAAAGGAGGTTGCATCGCGGAAAATCGCTTTGAAATGTCGTAATTGGAAAATAATTACAGTAGGTACCTTCAATGAGAGATGTAACCAGTCGCCAACCGAGCTTTGGTAATGTCGGGCCTTCGAATTAAGTTAAAAGAGGTTGCCCAATTCTTGGGAATAACAATTTCATTCGGTTGACTTCCCTGCTGAATTGACTTTCTTTAGTTGGAAATAATTATTGTCTATGTGGGTGAACTTTGTAATTAATGACACAGGTAGTTAGTGAAACCTATCAATGATTTATACCTGTATAAATCATTGATTTATACCTGTATAAATCATTGATAGATTTCACTACAACATTAACGAGACATTTTACTATGCTATTCATAGTAAATTAAATTTTTCGTACTCTGTTTAAATTCGAAAATTCATATAAAAACTTTGACAAATCATATTTCCAAAAGTGGTATCTCAGAGTTGAGAATTATATCGATGAATTCTTAAGATAGAACTGCATCATAAAATGAAATAAATTAAATAAGAATCCATTGATATCATTCCCAACTCTGAAAAACCAATACTTTCGGAGTTATGATTTGTCAAAGTTTGAACAAGACAAAGCTCGACACAAAGACGACAAAGCTCCTGTCGGTAGTGCTTTCTCACTTTTTCAATTTGGCTTCTGTGCGTCAGTTTTCAAGAATTTTCGTGATTAAATTCAAAACGTAGGTCTATTAATCATCTCATGTTGGATTTACATACATCAGCAAATTGTAATTAGAGTGTTCTATGAAATCATATAGAATTATTGAGAATAATTATTGAAATTTTGAAAAACCATATCTTCGAAAGTATTAGTTTGTTAGAGTTCAGAATGATATCAATGGATTCTTATGATAAAATTGCATCTTAAAAATAATTAAATTTAAAATTTATAATATAAAAAAAATTATTTTTTTTGTTACTCCGAAACCACCAAATAATGAACTCAACTGAGATATTCATCCCCCAAATCTACTCCGAGAATTTCAACTGTCTAGCTCATTCCATTCGAGAGTTATCGTGTTAACGGCCGGCCGGTCGGCCATATAGCATCGATTTTGACCATGGATTCTTGATCAGTGAGCCGAAACCACCCAATAATGAACTCAACTGAGATATTCATCCCCCAAATCTACTCCGAGAATTTCAACTGTCTAGCTCATTCCATTCGAGAGTTATCGTGTTAACGGCCGGCCGGTCGGCCATGTAGCATCGATTTTGACCATGGATTCTTGATCAGTGAGCCAAACCAAATCGTTTAAGATCATTTTCAGCCAAAAATTCCAAAATTTCAGATAGATCGAGTGATCGGTTTCGGAAATATTCGTAAAAAATGATTTTACTAAAAACGGCCATAACTCCGAAACCGCTTGGTGGATTTCGCCCGTACACGAACTCGTCCGGGATATTTAAGCTCCAAACCTACCTTGCAAATTTCAATCCTCTAACTCCTTTCGTTCGAGAGTTATCGTGTTAACGGCTAGACGGCCGGACATAATCAATTTTGACCTCGGATTCTTGATCAGTGAGTCCAACCAAATAGTTTGAGACCATTTTCAGCCAAAAATTCGAAAATTACAGATATTTGGGCAAATTGATAAGCACTCTGTTCTGAGGAACAAGAGCGCCAAAAATGTGGGTAAGCTCTGTGAAGAGCTGCCTTGGCGCTCTTGTTTTTTGGATCCCAAGCTTATTGAAAAACGAGGGGACATGTTCGTATTTGGGACAAATTATTATTATCAATAACTAACTTCCAAACACCCTGTGTGCGTAAAAAAAAATATCAATTTGAATTTGATCACTGCGCAACATTTAAAAAATAATTATAAAAATGGGGAAAAATATCCATTCCGAAAAAAGCATAACTTTATTTTAAACAGAATTAACGTTGCAACAAATTTTATTAAGTCAAACGAAAAGAACAAGACAAAAAATATATGACGAAACATAAAGATCATAATACTCTAGATAAAAAAATAATTAGACGTGGTTAAAGAAAAATCTAGTTTTTTGATATTCTGCTATGTTTAACCGTCAAAATGTATATTTCTTGTTTGAAATGATGTTTGCTTTTTTCGGAATGTGCTACATATAGGGTCATTGATGATAATAATTAGTCCCAAAAATACGAAAGAAAAACATTGCGAAAATATTATAAAATCAGTCCATATAGAAATCTATAGACCTTCGTATGAAGTTTAAATATTTCATTTTGATTTGTATAGAATCATTATAAAAATTACATTGAATACGCCTAATGTCCTATACTTCGTACTGCTTGTCAATATCAAAGACAGCTAATAAACATAATATGACTCGTTTTTCAGGTGCCAATTTGTTGTAAATAAAATTGCGTAATTTCTAACTGTGATTAATCGAAATAAATTACGTACTCGTATATTAGGAATAACTGCTTTAGGAAATGCCATAAAATAATTAAGAAATCTACCTATTTTTTGCCAGCTGATAGCTAACAAAGCAATTATCTAAATGATACAGAAGTTACGGTATATCACCAGTTAATTTGCGTAGAAGATTCTTGAGAACCGTCTCATAGTTTGTCGACTTTTAACCAAGGTTAGTATCCGGTTGACCACACCTTTTTAACATTTGATAGATTTTGTGACAGTTTGTGGTGATATTGTCGTATAATAATTTTAGGATAACGGTACATAATCCATTGAATTTCGTTAAATTGGAGAATATCAAACTATTAAAATTCCTCACACGAAATTTATTTGCATGTCATTGAAATTTATTAGTTACTAGCTGACTCAGCGAACTCTGTTCCGCCTTAGAGGCAATAAATAACGTACAATTGTGCAATTAGAAAAAAAACACCCTGTACAGTAATGATTTATTTTCAATGATGTATCCCACTAAAGTTTATTTTTTAACACAAATGAATGAATTTTTACGATTGTGGCATGGAAAACAGCAAGTTGCAATTGACGTAAAAAGAAGAACATCCTGTATGGAGATTTCGGACGAATACATTATGACAATCCATCCAAGGTACCTATTTAGTTAATGCTTTGTTTGTGACACAAATCACTTCAATCACGTACAATTGTGCCATGAGAAAAAGGACACCCTGTATAGTAATGCTTTATTTTCAATGGTGTATGCCTCGAAAGTTTATTTTTAAACACACATGACTAAAATTGTACGATTATGGCAGGAAAAACAGCAAGTTTTAATTGACGTTAAAAGAAAAACACCCTGTATAACACAAAAAAGTATCCTATGTCCGTCTCCTGGTTCTAAGCTACCTCCCCACCAATTTTGAGCCAAATCGGTATAGCCGTTCTTGAGTCATAAGTGGAGTAACTAACACGACTTTCTTTTATATATATAGATTTAGTTATGTTCATGATTAAACTGGTTCGCGCACCTTCGTAGAAGTTACAATAATTATTATATGGATATAATTACCATTCGAAAACAGCCGATAGAATCTTATTGTAAAACATAAAAATATTCCCAGGAATTCTATGAGTGAAATTGAATAATATCCACTATAATGAAACAGTCTCCTTACAAGTTACTTTGTAGTGGTTGATTTCATGAGCATATCTATCAGAATTTTATAAAATTCCACCGCAAACCTTCATTTCTAAAAATTGGTTCTAGCCCTGTGGACAGGAGCTTTTTGGCACTCTTGTTCAAACAGACAAATTATATCTCCGAAAGTATTGGTTTCTCAGAGTTGGGAATTATATCAATGGATTCTTATGATAGAACTGCAACATGAAAGAAATTAAATTTAAAAAAAGTGTCGTTTAAAAAAAATGCTTCAAAAATTATCATTTAAAAAAAAAGAGCAATCTGCAATGCTTTAATGCTTCAAAAATTGTCATTAAATTTATATGTCAAGATTAAATGAGAAATCGGCAATGATTCAACCTCGTGGAATGGGTTGTTGCAACTTACACTAGGTGCATAGTTTTCACAACTCGAAATACCTAAGGAAAGTATCATCGAAATGTCTAAAGCAAGGCTGGAGACAATCATAGCAGATTGTCCATTTATTCCTGATATTTGAGTAGGTAGAGGCTGTCGAACAAATTATTTTAATAGTTCAAAATATATTAATAAATACTATCCTCTTTTCATCATTGCAAATTTAATAGTTCATACCACTTACACCCTCTCTTCTGTATTATGGACCTTAACTCAAGAAAAAATGTTTGATACATAAATGTAGATCCATATTTCAGCATTTTTTTGCTAGAAACATTATGAAAATACTGTATATAGGAACATGTCTCACAACTTAAGGAAGTAAAAGGTAATATTAACCTCAGTGGTCAACGAACAGTAATTTCTTTTGATGATTCCATTATGTTCTTCTTTCCTATTGCCTTCATAAACTACATCATTAAAATGATTCAATTATAAATCTTCTGAAACATCATCCCCAATATTAATACGTAAATTATTCAATATGTGATTAGTCAATATTATTTTTGGTTTCAAAACAATCTTGTATATATTCACAAATTCAAGAATCGAATACTTGTTTCCAACAGAAAATATTTTCAAACTACGAATTGACAAGTCTCTAATAGCTAGATACGATGGCATTTATGAACAGTGAACACAGACAGATTCAGTGCTCACATTCTGTGAATACATAGAACTGCAATGTATTATTGAAATTTTGAAAAATCATATATCCGAAAGTATTAGCTTGTTTAGGGTTGAAAATAATAACAATGGATTCTTATGATGAAACTGCATCTTAAAAAAAATTAATTTGTAATGTAAAAAAAAATTTTTTTTTCGTTACTCCGAAACCATCATGCCGATTCTACCCTCTGACACTTTACAGCAACCTGATCAATACAAGACTTCGCATACATATAAAGGTCATTATTCTACAATTTAATGCTAAATTTCAGTTATATTGAGTGAACGGTTTCGGAAACATTCATAAAAGATGTTTTTACACAAAACGGCCATAACTCTGAAACCGCAGGGTGGATTTCGCCCGTTAACAAACATTCTGAGATATTTATGCTCCAAACCTACCCTGCAAATTTCAATCCTCCAACTCCTTTCGTTCGAGAGTTATCGTGTTAACGGAGGGCCGGAACGGACAGACTGAATCGATTTCGACCACGGATTCTTGATCAGTGAGTCGAACCAAATCGTTTAAGACCATTATCAGCCAAAAATTCGAAAATTACAGACGTTTGGGCAAATTGATAAGCACTCTGTTCCGAGGAAGAAGAGCGCCAAAAAATAAAGCATCCCGTGTATCCTCGAAGCTAATACATCAAACATGGATGTTGAAAAAAATATATAATATAGTGGTAGATTATATCCTGACTTAATTTTCACGAAACTTTCTCTCTATATTGTATTATTGTTGACATAAGTGAGTACAAACATTATTTCAATCCTCGAATTTTCAGGGGTAAGACATGCAACCTACAGAGATGCTCGTGGAGTAACGCATTCGTATTTCTTCAGTTGGGAACATGCACCAACCAGAGGACTAGAAGTAGATTGGTTGGACGCCAGAAACATCTGTAGACGTCACTGTATGGACGCAGTATCCCTAGAAACTCCACAAGAAAATGAGTTCGTTAAGCAGAGAATTGCTCGTGGTAGTGTAAGGTGAGATAAAATTTTAATTAAAGTACCTATTAGAATATGACAAACCAAAATCATGGAAGTGGAAAGGTATACTAGAGTGTGGGGCTCGAGACAGATTAGAGGATGAAGAATCGAAAAAGAGAACCAGAAGGCACTTTGAGGCTGATTACTGCTCCAAAGACCACCTGGCACAGTGAAAGATGATAACAACTGGCACAAATAAAATAGCTGAATTGGATATGTACCCAACAGGGTACTCAGGCAAATGACAAAGCGTGTGCCCTTGCGATAATGGGCTATAGTTTGCTTCACAATTTGTCTTCAAACAATACAGATCCGATCGAATTGAAACTTGGTAATTATTTGTAGAATGCCAAAACAATTATGCAATTATGGCCATTATGCGAAATTTCGTGGGGATCGTAGCGCTAGAAAATAAAAATTGGTTCAAGCACTGACGTGAAGTCAGGAGCTTTTGCGCGTTTGTTCTATTGTCCATTCTCCTGTATTGGACACTTTTAATCGAATTTACCAGCATGGTAAATTCGACCATGGTATATTCGATTAAAAGTGTCCAATACAGGAGAATGGACAATAGAACAAACGCGCAAAAGCTCCTGACTTCACGTCAGTGCTTGAACCATTTTTTTTTCATGAAGTCAGGATAGAGAGCAATGATGAAAAAATTAACACATTATTGTCTACCTTCAAATCTTCTTTGGGAGAAGAATACATAATTATTCTAGAAAAATATTACTGGAATTAATATCATATTTAAATAATCAAAGTAAAGAAAATTATAAGTTTAGTTACTAACATATTGAATGAAATTCAATTGAATTCCAGTAATATTCAATTACTTATTCTTAACCAATAAATGCCCATTGATAGATCTAAAGGTGTTGAGGTGAAACATAAAGATATATTCTCATTACTGTTAGAAAAACTGGCCTAAAATTCCTCTCTACCCATCACAAGATTTAATATCGACAAATGAGCCTCTCACCTTACAAGATCAGAAAATGTGGTTAATTTAAAGTTAAGTTTTGAAGCCTTCAGCAGAATTTCAGCGATATCATATTAAAAATAATACATAACCTTTCAAAAGTCCCCTCTCACAAATATACTCCTCTGCAGGCACATGGATCTCTTGAAGAAGAATCGCCTTCTCTATTTCTCAAAGATATTCACTCTTGTTCATAGAAATCCCATCAATATTTAGTTGCCTCATTCTAACGAGGATCTCTTTCAAAACCAGGTCTGACCGCTACAGGACCATAATGTAGGGCTATCATCTCCCATAGATTTGTGATGAAATAACACGATTTTGAAGGTTCTCTCAAAAATACGACGATTCGCATCCAGCTACCGAACTCACAAAAGGCTGCTCGGTTCTCCAACAATATGGATCCGATCGTGTTCAAACTTGGAACTCTGCAGTAGAGTTAGGTTCTGAAGGCTCTTCCAAAATTTCAGCCATGCCGGTCGAATAGTTTATGATATATAGAATTTTTTTCAATTATTTTCAATAATTTTTTTGAAATTTTGTAGTTATACCATCCTCATGAAATTCCGCAAGAATTCTTGCGTTGGTATTCTACAATTAATAACACTGTTTGAATTATATCGGTTTTGTATATTTCGAGTTATTGAGGAATTAACAACCAAATTTCAGATGGGTATAATTGCAAAACCGTTCGGCCGGTTATACCTTTAGACAAATTCAAATGTCGCATTGAGATGCACAACCAACCTGAAAATTTCAAGCCGCTATCTCCTAGGTTATCGTGTCATAAATAATATTTTTTAATAATTTTTTTTTGATTTTCTAGTAATACGATTCTCACAAAATTTCACAAATGTGCTTAGGTTTATATTCTACAACTATTCACCAAGTTTCAACTCGATCGAATTTATATTGGGTGAAAACAAAATTATTACTCGGAAACCATTGGGCCGATTATACCCATTAACGAACTTGTCCGTCGTATTGGGATGCGCCACCTACCCTGAAAATTTCAAGTCGCTAGCTCTTTCCGTTCTCAAGTTATCGTGGCAACGGCCGGCCGGCACCACAGAATTAAATTTCACATTTGGGCAAAAAGACCACGATGTTCCCCAGAACATACGCACAAAAAAAATAAAAAATCTGATTTCAAAAACTATCCATCCGATATCTACCTATAACTGATCGTATTACTTTAAAAATAAAAAAAAAATATTAAAAAATAAGTCTGTATCTCAGAAACCATCAGTCCTATATTGCTGAAATTTTGCGAGAGCCTTCAAAACCTAATACCCATCTGGAATTTTGGTGTTATTTTCTCAATAACTCAAAAAAATCAAATACAATCCAATTCAAACCTGGAAAATACTTGTAAAATGCTGACGCACTAATCTTTGAGAAATGTTGTGAGGATCGTATCACTAGAAAAGATTTTTTTTCCCAAAAACGAATACAAATTTTTCTTCAAACATTTTATATTTCAGAAACTATTTGTCAGAATCCGCTGAAATTCTGCACAAACCTACAAGACGAATTTTATTTTCGAAAATTCCGATCGAATTGATATCTAGTATTCGGTTGAAAAAATAGCTTGAAGGTACATGCAGTATTTCGTGAGAGTGTGTTAGGCGTGAATAGACATAGAATATGCGCACAGAAGCTCCTGTCCTCACGTCGGTTTCTCGAGATGTGTACCTACTTGAACTATTGTATGGTTGGGATAAAAGAAAGCGAATACCACAAACTCTGTTATTCCATTTGAATCATTTACTCAAATCATTACTTTATTCAGGTACATCTGGACATCTGGAAGAAAATGTAACTTCGCAGGTTGTGACAGACCCGACCTTCAACCTCAAAATATAAATGGTTGGTTCTGGTCCGGTTCAGGAGCTAAAATTGGACCCACTACTCAGAGGAACTCTGGAGACTGGAGCGCCACTGGAGGATTCGGCCAGGCTCAACCTGACAACAGAGAAGCTGCCCAGGTATGTTCGTCAATATTTTCCTAACTAGAAAGAGCTTAAAATGATATGTGAAGCAGAATTCATATTCAAAGAATGCAGTTCTTTCTTTGTATCTGATGGTATTAGAGGTCTTAGCTGTTCCGCCAGAAAAGTAACACAACTGCAACATTTGAACCAACTGAATTAAGTCCTTCATTCGTATTAAAAAGGTCAGTATGAACGGTAAAGCACAGCCCACTATAGAGATAGCCTGGAACACAGTCTGACAACGCCGCAATTTATCGTCTCTTAGAGGCATACTCCTTCAATGCGGAACGCTAGATATAGAATATTTCCAATTTAAAACACTAGTGAATTAATTGAATAGGTTTTTTTGCTTGGAATCCCTGGATGAATAGACAATATGAGACCCTACTTTTTCAATAAATTAAATAACTACATTTCATTATGCACAATATCCTTGAGATCAAGTTGAAATAGAAACCTAGGTAGTTGTTATTCAATTCATTGTTCAGCAAGAACCGCGAAATTGTGTAGGGTTAACTATTGGCAAAAAAATTATAAACTTGAATGAAATTCTCAAAATAAAAATATATTCCCAAACATAACTATTATATAAACCTAAATAATTCAGGCTAATGAAAATTGTGATAATCATCTTAGAGTTTGTCTTGTTTTGGTTCTTACTATAATGGTGAGTTTCTGCTTTCTACAAATGTTTCTGTTTATTTTCCATCCGGTGGAAAATAGCATTGTAATTCGTATTTTCTATGAAATTTTTCGAAATTAAATTAGCGAAAACAGAACAAAGTGAATTTAGAAAGATTTACGAATGTAAACCGCAACTACAAGTCTATGTGAATTCAGAATAACAATTCAATGCTATAAAGGGTAAATTCACATAAATTTATTTATTGATCTGAACTGTGTAAAAATGTTGATAAAACAAATTGATAAATTCCGTAACTGAATCCCCATTAATTATATTTCTGTAGCGGGAAAGCAGATTAGTAGGAAGAATCCATTTCAAATCACTGCAGGAAATCTGAACATTCTTAATGAATTTAAGATGAATAAGGTCCTTATTGTTTTCAACTGAATCATCTACATATGCAGACTTTTCGAAATTGAATACATATATGAAAATGTATCAATTTTTGTTGAATAATTATTAGAAAGGTCATCAAAATGTTTTATAAAATCGGAAGAAATGAAAGTTCTATTTCACTCATATTTCTAGTCCATCTTGATGTCTATAGTCTCAACTGAAATGTAATCATCTCAAAGTAGAATTAATCCAAAGGAAATTTCACTATTTACACAGTGCAGTTTTATCAAACGTGAAAGCACAAGAGCTTTTTTTTTATCGGATAAACTTTTATTTTTTACGAAAACTAGATTGCTTAGAAATTTAACGAGAACAAACGAACTGATAAAAACTCGACAGCGAAGCTGGAGAGTTTTTATAAGTTTCGTTTGTTCGAGTTTAAATTGCTTGAAAGCAATCTAGTTTGAGTTTACAAAATAGAAGTTTATCCGATCTTAAAAAAATGCTCGAGTGATTTTTAGCTAGATAAATTCACGAATTTAATTTTATGGTAGCCATATTGTTATGTTGCTAGGAAACGAGCCAGTACGGCTTGATATCGAGCTGGAGAGTGTTTTATCGCTGTAAAAAACGATGCAGCTTTTTTATCGATGTCAAAGTGATATAAATGCGATGCTCAAATAGACATTTTATTGTAGGAGTGAATTTATCACAGAACATACAAATATCCGACCATATTTATCACTGCATTGCATTAATTCACATTTCACACCGTTATACACAAAAATACCTCGAAATGCCCGCGAAAAACAATTGCTGCACTTACTTCTTATCGAAGTCAATGTCATAGATAATTAATTCCCTTCGAAATATATATTCCAAAGCCTGGAACACAGTTTGACAATACCGCTTGAAAACATAAAGAGGAGCACTGCTTAACGATGAGTAATCTGTGTTGAATATGGAAACAAAGAACACGAGTGTATTAGCACATTGTGAAATCTTTCACCGCGTATAACTTTCTATGCGAGCTGAATCTCAAAAAATAGTTAACGGGAACATTTTTGTATAATAAAATATGATAATAATCAGAGGAATACAGGGTGGGCCACGGTCGATGGTACCCTGGACTTTTACGGAGAACGGTAAGTACGATTTTATTGAAAATTCGGTTCCTTGACTGGGAACCACTGCCCCACTGATCTAGAATATTTTCAGCACTGCGGTGTTGCCGCTTATATCAAAAAGTACTAACAATTTTGATATTTCAAACACCCTATATATTATTGTTTTTTTTCGATTCGCCATAGCCTCCTGATTATTTCTGTATCAACTGCTTCGTCCCTATCTCTAGCATTTTCGAGTAATTGATTAATTTACTACTTTGTATGAGCAAAATATATTTTCAATTAAACATTCAATACCTACTTGGGTTCTGGAATCCTAGAGAGCTGCAATTTTGGGCATGGATTACCAATATCCCGTATATCATTTAAGTTTAATGAAATACGTCTCTAATCATACGGGGTTGTTCAAAATCCGAGGATTTTCTGAGAAATACTAAAACGATAAAAAGTGCGTTTTTTCAAAACTAATAACCTGTATATCATAAACATGTATTGAAAGAGGCCTAACCAGAACATTCTGCATGATTTTGCTACAATTTGATCGCAATGGCCGTGAAGAATAAGCAATTTCATCAAGAATTCATTTGTATAATTATTGCCCTTCCATTTGAATGATTTTAAAATAAAATCTCCGTTAATAAATGAAACAATACTTTACAATCGATGCCAATTATTAAATTAACATAATTCACATGTTCTATGACATTTCATGGATAGCTAATACAAAATGTAGCTCAATATTCCCATTGGCATGAAAACTTGCTTTTAATTCGAAAACCTTACAATTTAGGTACCGAACATGTTTTATCGTTTGAAAGGAAATTGCATTCTCTTTCAATACATCTTATGATATACCTACAGGTCATTCCATTTGAAAAAACGCACATTTTATCGTTTAAGTATGTTTTGAAAAAGCCTCGGATTTTGAACAACATTTTATGATAAGGGACGTATGTCATTATACGTAAAGGATACACGAAATATTGTTAATCCATTTCGGCCTTCTAGGATTCCAAGAAACGAAGTAATGAATGTTGAATTGCAGCTATGATTTGACAAAAAAGGAAGTAAATCAATTAATTACACCAAAACCGCTAGAGTTAGAGAAGATGAATTTTATACTGAATTAATCAAGAAACAACGGCGAATCGAAAAAAGCAATAATATACAGGATGTTCTATTTAAAATATCAAAATTGTTAGTACTTTTTTATATAAGCGGCAACACCACAGCGATGAAAATACTCAAGATCGATGGAGCAGTATTTACTAGTCAAGGAACCAAATTTTCAATAAAATCGTATGTCCCGTTCTCCATAAAAGTCCAGAGTCTCACCTTATGTATTAATTTCATCTACATATAATTTTCAATTTTTTTCCCAGGGTAACGATGAATCTTGTCTATCCATCTTGAACAACTTCTACAATGATGGAGTCAAATGGCATGATGTAGCCTGCCACCACGTGAAGCCTTTCGTATGCGAAGACAGTGAGGAACTTCTGAACTTCGTCGCCTCCAGAAATCCTGGAATCAGATTGTAAATACCGGAATCAACAACTGTCCATAAAAGTAACCATTACATTCCTTCATAACCATCCTTTCCTATGAAATCCCATCCCTTATTTCCAACGTCACCCCTCTTCTATTTATTTCTGAAATTGTAATTGCATTATGTGAATATTTGTTTCCATTTATAGTTTTTAGGTAATTATTATCATATCAAATAAATTATATTTTAATAAAAAATATTTCCAGTCAATCTCTCTTTACTTTATGGCATGCATACTATAGTTATTTTCCTAACAAGTGCACAAAGTGATACTTTTCCGCAAGCATGTACACTTAGGGCTAATTTCACCAAGCTCTCAACGGAGATTAATATTGATGTAAACTCCGTTTGAGACAATGTCCGAATTCACCATGCTGGTTCAAGGGGTAAACCGCGATTAACGTTAACTGGCCATTTTTGGTGTTGCAGTAAACATAAACCGAGTTTACGCGGTTTGACATTTGAATTGGAGGATTGTTGGCACTTTTTGCTGCACTTATTTCGTAGATTGTGGTTTAGAAATTAAGAATAGAAATATGAACTTTATTATGGTAAATTATCTAGTTAGCTTGTACCATTCCAGATGCATACATAATATTGAAACAACAGAATGAATTATATTTAAAATGAACGTTTGCTATCATTACTTCAAACGTTATTATGGTATCTCTCATTTAACAATCTGAAATTATGTAGGGAATTGGGCTTTTGAAGGAATATAAAAGATAAATCATAAAAAGTTAATGAAATCATGTATTCAACATAAACAACGAATACCTACAAAATATTGCTGAAACACATAATTTGGTTTAGGAGAATACTGTAACCGATATTATAATGTATCTTTCTTTGGCATTCCCTATTCAGAATTTCAGTTTTGATTCTTTCTTGTTTCAATTTTTCCATTTCTTGATCGGCTTGAAAATAAGCGGTGAGGAAGAGTTGAATTCTTCTGAAATTTTTTCCAGGTTTTCTTCTTCGTAGCCACACTCATATTGTCTGATTTTTTACACTCGACTATGCTAAAATTTTACGCACTACATGAAGTAAATTAGCTTATCCTGAAGCTTGAAATACAGCATTTCTTTTCCGTCCCAACATTTTCAACACAACACCAACTCCTTTTTAAATTAAATTAACCTCTTCACGGTAAGAATTCCCAAATTTGAATGAAGGTACGCTTACTTCGTAAATACTCAGGTAAAAACTTCTGTGAAATTTGTTTTTTTTACGACGTTGCCATTATTCTTTTGCTTCAAACTCGGATTACTCAAACGCCCTTCAATTATGTATAGAGAAATCGGCATTCTCTAAACCAAGATTTAGATCTCCGTTTAGGTTAAACCGAGTTTGTTAGAACTGAGATTAATGATTTCTCGGTGAAATTGGGCCTTAGACGAAGCACGCATGTACAGTTAGACGAACGACGCGGAGTTCGGATCTGATTTTGCGTGCGGAAAAGTCACTTGCAGGGGCGGGCCGAAGGAAAATGAATCAATTATACAATGATGTTTGTAACTTATAATATAAGGTATGATGTTTGTTTTTGGTTTAAGAAAACTGCTTTGAAGATGTTGGACGGAGTTGGCAAATTTTCAACACAGTTGGAAAAATTTCGAAGTAGTTGGAACTAATCGTTTGACACCATTCTCGGCCAAAAAGTGTACCAGATTTTTTTGGACGCTTGTTTTTACATTCGGATTTATATTATTGAGATATTATTTTTCCTGTAGCTAAGCAGGCTTGGGCGAGTTCAGTACCTGGATGGGAGACCGCTCTGGCTATAAATTTGAACAAGCGTGCCAAAATCCCCGGCCACTGAGTTCATCCAACTCGTTTTTGTACTCTTCTTCCTTTACAGTAAAGGTGACATTTCACTCGAGTGCAACCACCATGGTTGTTTGCTTCAATACAGTTTTGGGCAGGATTTTCTGGGCTTCGTCTATTAGTCTTTATTTAGGCACCTAATTAGTTCTGCTTATTAGGGAGTTCGTTCTGATGTGGAAGAACAACATATGTCTTTTATACTATAGGAGAGATAAAAAATGTGGGAAAGCCCTGTGGACAGGAGCTTTGGCGCTCTTGTTCAAACTTTGACAATTATCTCCGAAATTATTGGTTTCTCAGAGTTAGTAATGATATCAATGGATTCTCATAATACAACTGAAATTAAAACTTAATAACGAACTTATCCCAGATATTCATTCCTCAAATCTCCTCTGAAAATTATATTATATCAATTGAAACTTAGCCAATATTCCGGTTTTGTTTTCACTGAATATATTTTCACCATCATATGGATTATCCAAGGGCATATAGGGTAGGGGTAATTATAATATCCTATAATTGTTAATTTTGCATTCAATCATACTTTGTTAGAACAGA
Source organism: Halyzia sedecimguttata (assembly GCA_937662695.2). Classification (NCBI taxonomy): domain Eukaryota; kingdom Metazoa; phylum Arthropoda; class Insecta; order Coleoptera; family Coccinellidae; genus Halyzia; species Halyzia sedecimguttata. The sequence continues at coordinate 95,785,130 of OW569413.2, read as the reverse complement.
AATCAATATATTTCACATATCTGTCATAGGTAGATAAAATTATGTATGAAAAGTGAACACAGATAGAACACAAACATATAGCATTCTCATTCTGTGATAACAGAAGTACGATGTATTATTGAAATTTTGAAAAATCACATCTCCGAAAGTATTAGCTCGTTAGAGTTGAAAATAATATCAATGGATTCTTATGATGACACTGCATCTTAAAAAAAATAAATTTGTAGTGAAAAAAAAATTTTTTTTTTCGTTACTCCGAGACCATGAGGCCGATTTTACCCAATAACGAACTTAGCCGAAATATTTATCTCTCAAACCTACTCTGAAAATTTCAACTGTCTAGCTCATTCCGTTCGAGAGTTATCATGTTAACGGACGGACGGCCAGACGGCCGGACGGACGGCCGGACAGAATCAATTTCGATCACGGATTCTTGATCAGTGAGTTGAACCAAATCGTTTGAGACCATTTTCAGCCAAAAATTCGAAAATTACGGACATTTGGGCAAATTGATAAGCTCTCTCTGTTACCAGTAACAAGAGCGCCAAAAATGAGGATTATGAACCTTGAATATCCAATTGAGAATTCGGAGAGTGCGGCCATAAATCAAGTAGTAAAATGATATTGTTTCTAATGAAATCGGTACCATGCGTTGTAGTATATTAGTTCTCAAAATATCGCCCTACTTTTCAATTATTCAACCTCGGCGGCAAAACTCAGAGCCAAAACATTTGTACACCAGAAACCATAACTTCCAATCAATGCTTCTACATTAAAAGGAACAATGCGGCAATTTTCCGTCTGGATCGCAAGATACTCAATTAAAATAGGAGAGTCTCTCTATTCATGCATATTTCAGTCGCTGTGTCATAGCCTAGAATTATAGGATTCCTTGTTAAATATGCTATTGAGGATTGAAAATAAAGTAGTTGTGATACAGTTAAATGGCAGGAAAAATATCACTCATTTTTTGAATAGATGAATAAAAATACCTTACTTATGAGGATGACTTCGTTGGAGCATTGTTCAGTGCAGGTGTATACTTCGTATTCCAATAAACTATTCATTGGAATACCTGAATGAATACAAATATGAATCTTGTTAATTCTGCTAATTGGCTATTTGCCATTTATATTAAAATTTTCTTGGAAAAAGTAACTTCCAGAATTCGGATTAAATTGATCGTTTGGAAGAAAGAATGAATTACTCTAACGAAGAAATATCTCGAAATCTAATGTTAGTTAGGATTGTCTCAACAGCAATTCGATTCCATATAAGATTTTCTGCAACTATGGCAAGGTTGCATCAACCTATTTCATCAACTTATTATCACGAATCTCACACCACTTCATCTATTGATAGAGAAAATGGCCCATGAAGCCATTCTCAGAATATCTAGGAAAGAACAGGTAATGAGAGTATTAAAAATCAGAAGGCCTGGTCCTCTCTTACCAGGTATATTTTATCAGCCAATCTTCCTAATGACAAAATGATCAAGAAAGTAAGCATCGAAAAGAACTTCACTATGATGTTCGGTAGAAAAAAGATTGGGACAGGGAATCCACCACCCAAGTGCTTAAAAGAAATGCCATTAAATGGTTCACAGACAAATCAAAAACCACTACAGGAGCTGGCGTTGGAGTATATGGGCCTGGCGCCAAATGCTCACTATCGCAAGGCTCCTATCCGAGCATCTTTCAGGCAGAAATACTTTATATAGAAAGATGCGTGGAAATTAACCTAGAAAGGAACTATTACAGACGTGATATGGCAATCCACTCTGACAGTCAAGCTGTCATTACAGCTTTGAGCTCCCATGTTATCGAGTCCAAGCTAATATGGAAGTGCCGATGAAAACTCGATGAAGTAGGCAAAAACAAAAAAACAAAAAGAACAAGGGTCTCCTTGGTCTGGGTTCCTGGTCACGCGGGAATCACAGGAAATGAGGAGGCCAACACACTTGCCAAGAAAGGAACACAAACCCCCTTTATTGGCCCGGAACCCCACTGTGGGGTTGGTAGATACACCTACAAAAGTGAATTCCGGATGAAAGAAGAAACTGAAACCGGTATTTTCTGGAGATCTCTCTCCGAAATGTATCACTCCAAGAAATTCCTCCGGAACTTCGATACTGTCAGATCCAAGAAATACTTGGAACTCAGTAAGAGCACGCTGCACCTCCTCTCTGGTTTCCTCACAGGGCACTGCGGCCTTAGGAACATAATATGAGATTAGGGTTAGCAGAAACTGACGAGTGCAGATTCTGTTTGGAGGAGGATGAAACTCCTAATCACCTGATAACGGAATGCCTCGCCATCTCAAACCAACGCAAGGAATGCTTTGGACAAGAAATCTGCAGGAGCAAAGACGTAGCCTCCTTAAACCCATCCCAGATACTGGAGTTCATCAGAACTCTGGAACTGAAGGGCGAACTGTAGATGGTGATGACATCGACAGCTCTGACGTGGGGCGGGGGGGTTACAATAGATCCTAAGGTCACACTGCAACGTTACCCCCTCCAACAATATACAATATGTACTTTTTTCAACCTGATTGAACACCATTCGAGGAAGGATAAAGGAGAGAATATTCAAAATAGCGAAAAAACTAATATATTGCAACTATTTTGCACGCCACCTATGCATACTCAATTTTAATGCACTGCCACTGGCCTTCGGTTACTGAATCGTGTGCATCGTCGTGCAATCAAAATCAGTTGTCAACCTGAAAATCATAGAATTTTAAAACCCTTTAAGTTCAAAACTGTTGAATAGATTTTGATAATTTTTTGCAAGCTTATTGTCTTTGAGACACTCAAAATAATCCGAATGTTAAAATGAAAAATTGGTTCAAGCCCTGTGGACAGGAGCTTTGGCGCTCTTGTTCAAACTTTGACACATCATATCTCCGAAAGTATTGGTTTCTCAGAGTTCGGAATGATATCAATGTATTCTTATGATAGAACTGCATCATAAGGGAAATTCAATTCAACTAATAGTTTATTTATCAAGATTAGATGAGCAATCTGAGAATGAGAACTGCACCATGGAAGGAATCAAATTAAAATAGCTGTAATGAATTTGACTCTCTGTTATAGAACAGGATGACATGTACAAATATGAACACAGATCATATAATGATTCATAGATAGAATAATTAAAGCATTCTGTGAAAACATAGAAGTACAATACATTATTGAAATTTCGAAAAATCATATCTCCGAAAGTATTAGCTTGTTAGGGGTGAAAATAATATCAATGGATTTTTATGGTGAAACTGCATCTAAAAAAAAATGTTTTCTTTCTATACTCCTAAACCATCTGACCCATTTTGCCCAATAACGAACATAACCGAGATATTTATTTATTTATCAACAATCAATTCGAATGGCACCAATTTTTTCTATGGAGTAGACCCTTCCGGAAAACAAAATATTTTGATTTTTGGCGCTCTTGTTTCTCGGAACAGGGTGCTTATAAATTTGCCCAAAAGTCTGTAATTTTCGAATTTTTGGCTGAAAATGGTCTTAAAAGATTTGATTTGACTCACTGATCAAGAATCCATGGTCAATTTCGATTTTATCTGGCCGGCTGCAGACACGATAACTCCCGAACAGAATGAGCTAGACAGTTGAAATTTTCAGAGTATGTTTGGGAGATAAATATCTCGGTTAAATTCGTTATTGGTCAAAATCGTCAGGTTAGTTTTGGAGTGTCGAAAAAAAATATTTTTACATTAAAAATTTCGAATTCAATTTTTTTCAAGATGCGGTTCCATCATAAGAATCCATTGATATCATTTTCAACTCTAACAAATTGATACTATATGATTCTTTAAAATTTCAATATTGAATAGTAACTATGATTTCACAGAATGCTGTATTGAAAATTAACGTCCGTACCTATGAATTTCATCATTGTCATCTCATCCACAGATAAGAGACATGTCAACCAAAGTATGATTTAGTGCCAAATATCCAATGAAATATCCTTAGCTATCATAGTTAGCTCTTTGAGAATCCATATGATGATGATGATGGAAATATATACTTTGGTAAGTTAATCAAATTGAGTTCAGAATACCTGGAATACTGGAATATTAGCTATGTTTCCCCCCAATGTTGAACGGAGTTGGTAAATTTTCAATACAGTTGGAAAAATTTCGAAGTGTTTTGAAACATTTTCGAAGGATTTGGTGAACATTTCGAAGGAGTTGGAAAACATTTTCTAGGAGTTGGAAAAATTTCAATGGATTTGGAATGTTTCCGAAAAATTTGTTATAAAATGTGAAGAAATATGACCGCCTGACCGGATAAATGCAAAGCAGACAGATAATAGGAACGAGATAACATGGAATAACACCATGTAGCCTTGTACACATTCCTGTTGCCGTAGGGCAATAGGGCAGTAGTAGGGCCATGGGATATCCTTAGAATTGAAAGGTTTTTTTCTGGGTTTTCTCTCCCAAACTCTGAAAAATATCTATAAAATAAAAATTAATTATTTTGTGATTTGCTTCTGCGTAAGAAACACAGGATATTTGTCAGAAGCAATCAATTGAACAATGTTGCCTAACAAACAACAACGAAACAACATCAACGAAGAAACAACTATATCGTAACGTTTCGGAGTCTATATCAGACTCCTTCGTCAGACGCTTAATGAAAATCGTTAGAATTATTTTGTTGATGTTATAAAAAAATAACTATCAACAAAATAATTCTAACGATTTTCATTGTTGTTTCATAATTAATTTTTATTTTATAGATACTTTTCAGAGTTTGGGAGAGAAAACCCAGAAAAAAACCTTTCAATAATGAGTATACCACAGTATCCTTTAATGATTACTTAATATCCTTAGAAGTTTTGTGCATTTATTCAAACTGCTGTAAATCAGATTAAAATGGTCAGATTAGGTTGAAATAGAAAGAAAATGATAGGATGTTATTGTTTTTTCCGATGTGCGAAATTGGGAGTCATTCCAAGAATTTTTAACATTTTCTCCCAAAATGAGCCATGGGATAGCCTTAGAAGTTTTGTGCATTTATTCAAACTGCTGTATATCAGATAAAAATGACCAGATTGGGTTGAAATTGAGGGAAAATGATAAGATGTTATTGTTTTCCCGATGTGCGAAATTGGGGTTCATTCCAAGAACTTTCAACATTTTCGACCAAAATGGGCCATGGGATATCCTTAGGAGTTTTGTGCATTTATTCAAACTGCTGTAAATCAGATTAAAATGGTCAGATTAGGTTGAAATAGAAAGAAAATGATAGGATAGTATTGTTTTTTCCGATGTGCAAAATTGGGAGTCATTCCAAGAATTTTTAACATTTTCTACCAAAATGAGCCATGGGATAGCCTTAGAAGTTTTATGCATTTATTCAAACTGCTGTAGATCAGATTAAAATGGTCAGATTAGGTTGAAATAGAAAGAAAATGATAGGATGTGCGAAATTGGGAGTCATTCCAAGAATTTTTAACATTTTCTACCAAAATGAGCCATGGGATAGCCTTAGAAGTTTTGTGCATTTATTCAAACAGCTGTATATCAGATAAAAATGGTCAGATTGGGTTGAAATTGAGGGAAAATGATGGGATGTTATTGTTTTCCCGATGTGCGAAATTGGGGTTCATTCCAAGAACTTTCAACATTTTCGACCAAAATGGGCCATGGGATATCCTTAGGAGTTTTGTGCATTTATTCAAACTGCTGTAAATAAGATTAAAATGGTCAGATTAGGTTGAAATAGAAAGAAAATGATAGGATAGTATTGTTTTATCCGATGTGCAAAATTGGGAGTCATTCCAAGAATTTTTAACATTTTCTACCAAAATGGGCCATGGGATAGCCTTAGAAGTTTTGTGCATTTATTCAAACTGCTGTAGGTATATCAGATAAAAATGATCAGATTGGGTTGAAATTGAGGGAAAATGATGGGATGTTATTGTTTTCCCGATGTGCGAAATTGGGAGACATTCCAAGAACTTTCAACATTTTCGACCAAAATGGGCCATGGGATATCCGTAGAAGTTTTGTGCATTTATTCAAACTGCTGTAAATCAGATTAAAATGGTCAGATTGGGTTGAAACTGAGGGAAAATGATGGGATGGTATCAGGGACGGGCCTAAGGGGAGAAATGGGGTGGATGATCCCCCCTAATGTTGAACAGAGTTGGCAATATTTCAACACAGTTCGAAAAATTTCGAAGTAGTTATAAAAAATTTCAAAGGTGTTGGAAAAAATTTCGAAGGAGTTGGAAAAAATTTCGAAGGAGTTGGAAAAATGTCGATGTAGTTGGAATATTTCCGAAAAAATTGTTATATAATCTTCTCAATGTTGAACGGAGTTGGAAAAATTTTAGAGTAGCTGGAACCCCCCCTCCTCTGGTCACCTAAGGTTTTTTTTATGTAATCTTTCATGCACAGTTGGAAAATTTTCGATGTCCCCCCCACCCGCAAGAATTTGGCTTCGGCTTGTCCCTGCCAAAGCTCCTGTCCACAGGGCTTTTTTGGCGCTCTTCTTCCTCGGAGCAAAGTGCTTATCAATTTGCCCAAATGTCTGTAATTTTCGAATTTTTGGCTGAAAATAGTCTCAAACGATTTGGTTCGACTCACTGATCAAGAATCCGTGGTCGAAATCGATTCTGTCCGATAACTCTCGAACGAAAGGAGTTAGAGGATTGAAATTTACAGGGTAGGTTTGGAGCGTAAATATCTCGGACAAGTTCGTGAACGGGTGAAATCCATCAAATGGTTTCAGAGTTATGGCCGTTTTTAGTAAAAATATTTTTTATGAATATTTCCGAAACCGATCACTTGTTCTGTCTGAAATTTGGCATCAAATTGTAGAATGGTGACTTTCATATGTATGCGAAGTTTTGTATTGATCGGGTTGCAGTAAAGTGTCAAAAAAAAAATTTTAAATTTAAAAATTTTGTTTCTACAATAACTCTCGAACAGAATGAGCTAGGCATGTGAAATTTTCACAGTAGGTTTGGGAGATAAATATCTCGGCAAAATTCGTTATTGGGCAAAATCAGCCTGAAGGCTTCGGAGTAACAAAAAAAAAATTTTTTTGCAATTTCACCATAGAAATTCATTGATATCATCTCAAACTCTAACAAGCTAATACTTTCGGAGATATGATTATTTAAAATTTCAATAATGAATCGTACTTCTATGTCCACAGAATGCTGTACTTTCTTAATTATTCTATCTATGAATTATTATATGATCTGTGTTTTTACATGCGATCCTATTCTCCTATGAGAGATAAATGCCAAAATTAGTCCTCGTTCGTTATTCTTGATATAAAATATACCACGTGTTCTAGAAAACAACGTATGATTGAATGCAAAATGACCAACGAAATAACCTCACCTATCATAGAATTATGAGCATGATATGATATTATACCTACTTTTGAGGTGATAATATAATGCCCGTGGTTAATCCATATGATGATGGAAATATATTCTTTGATAAGATTCATAATGAAATTGGGTTCAGAATATCTCCAGTAAAAACAAACTGCAATATTTTCTAAGTTTTAATTGATATAATATAATTTTCAGAGTAGATTTGAGGAATGAATATCTCGGATGAGTTCGTTATTGGGGATAATCGGTCTGTTTGAATTTAATTTCTTTCACGATGTAGTTCTATCGTAAGAATCCATTTATATCATTCCCAGAGACCAATCATTTCGGAGATATGATTTGTCAAAGTTTGAACAAGAGCGCCAAAGCACCTGTCCACAGGGCTTGAACCAACTTTTTCTTATACATGCTATATTGTTAGATGAATAAATGTAATAAAAGTATTCGAAATCGAAGAAAATGTCACCCAGAGAGTTCTCTTTTGAATTCATTGGAGATAAATTCATTGATCCCTTAAAGTTTTCATTTCTGACCATCATATGCTGTGGAGTTAAACTAAAATAAAATATTACTGAAGAATAGATTCAGTTCGTTATTCAGTTCAATAATATGACTGCAATATAATCTGTTTAATAGGTGTGATTTTGGACATTATTCTGCGTATTTTATACAGGCGATTTCTGGTGAAATGTTAAATACTGATGAGGTCTGAATCCTCTCAAGAAATGTCATCACCTTTAAGAACACTCTTTCTATTTTGTAGTCATGTAATGAATGAATGCGAATCAAAAATAAAAATGGGTAATTGAGGAAACTTTGAATGGAATGTATTGTGTTTTCATTTCCTTTACGCTACCGTTTGGCTCGTAATTTCTAATTTATTCGTTTGTCAAGAATAATTAATGTCGCCTGATACAATTGAGGGTATGCCAAAAAGGTGAAATTCAGTTGTGTAGGTGTGTACAACCTTCAAAATAACGACTAGTTCAAGGTGTGTCGGAATTTCTAGCATTTCTGATTAATTATGAAACATGCGAGTTATGCGAGAATCAAACACTGATAACGTTATCGCCACTGCAACATTTCGGTTATATTACATAAACTAACATAGCCTAATTAATTAAACCACACACTCGGTTATATGGATGATACGATTCGACCTCCTACGAATGGGGACCTCCCAAAAAGACAATCATTAGACCATAAACTCCAAATACTCCCCCCAACAATGATGTTCTAGCGATAGAATCCGCGAACGCACTAAACCACTAATAAACAAATGCGTTCATAGAGTCAGGCTCGCTGGATCTGGCTTCGAATCTCTCAACCGGCTATGTGCTTCTAGCCAGCTACTTCGGGCTAGTTTCGCGAAGTCTAGTTTTTTTTCCGATAAAATCTTCTAAACAATAAATTGTTCCCGAGTTCAAAAGACTTTCTCTCGGAACATACAACGTGATCTCGCTGTACTTTTGGCTTGTTGTGAATATTTTAATTGAAAAAGTTCGGTTGTTGTGGTTTGAAGAGTGGATAAAAATGCTGCAATGAGTTTACCGACGTGTATGTTCAAAAACTGCCTTACGAACATGTTGTTTTTACTATTAGCTTTAATGATTATTACCGGTGAGTCCTCATTTCATATATAATTGAATGCCGAATTACTCGCTTGTGTAATGTGCATATACATATCTTTACGACTTATAGAAATAGAATAGAAGCTCATGTCACAAAAATACATTCAAATGAATAACATTTTGCTATTATATTTGAATTGAAGAATTTGTGGCTAGTTCTATTCACTTTTAGTTTTCTTCGGTTACACCCAAATTTTCGGTATAAACTTTTAAGAGAGTTGAAGCGCTTAAGTTAAGTTCCCCGAATTTGCTGGACTGAGTTCACATAAAGCGAAAAAATTAGGGAAAACTGGAAGATAAATTACATTAATTCAATAATTTGTTGGTGAAAAATATTTAAAAATTGGTTCATCACTGACGTGAAGTCAGAAGCTTTTGCGTGCAGGTTCCATTGTCCATTCTCCTATATTGAGCACTCTTAATAGAATTTACCATGGTAAATTCGCAACAAATGATCATTACTTCACGTCAGTGCTTGAACAACTTTTTTTTTCCTAATTTTTTTAAAATATTCTAGGGGTACGGTTCTTTCAAAATTTTACACACGTCTTCATGTCGATATTCTACAACTAGTTACCAAGCTTCACTTCGATCTAGTCTATATTTTTTGAGTTATTGAGGAAATAATATTCCAAGTGGGTATAACTCCGAAACCATTGGTCCGTTTATGCCCAAAAACGAACTTAACTCTCCCATTCGGATGCGCAACCTACCTCGAAAATTGTAAGTAACTATCTCCTTTCGTTCGAAAGTTATCGAGGCAACGGTCAGCCATCCAGCTATTGAACTCACACAAGGTTGCTCGGATCTCCAACAATATAGATCCGATCGTCTTCAAACTTGGAACTTGGGAGTAAAGTTCTAAAGGCTCTCGCAAATGTTCAGTGATGTCGGACGAATAGTTTCTGATATATAGAATTTTTTTTTCAATGATTTTTTTAGAATTTTCTAGTGATATGATCCGCAAGAAATTTCGCAAGAATTTTCGCGTTGGCATTCTACAACTAATAACCATGTTTGTATTGAATCGGTTTTGTATTTTTCAAGTTATTGAGGAAATAACAACCAAATTTCAGGTGGGTATAACTCCAAAACCGTTCAGCCGATTATATCTATAAACAAATTCAAATGTTGCATTCAGATGCATAACCTAACCTGAAAATTTCAAGTCACTATCTCTTTCCGTTCTCAGGTTATCGTGATATGAATAATATTTTTTCATAATTTTCTAGTGCTACGGTTCTCACAAAGTTTCACAAGCTTTCATTGGTTTATATTCTACAACTACTCACTAAGTTTTAAATCGATCGGAGTCGTATTGGTTGAAAACAAAATTATTACTCGGAAACCATTGGGCTGATTATGCCCAAAACACAAAAACATTTGGGCAAAATGATGACGCGATTTTCCCCAGAACATATGTGCAAAAACCTCTGACGTGATGTCGAAATACGCGAAAATTAGCCCATCGGCATACTACAAGTAGATACCAAGTTTGGAATTCGATCGGATTTGTATAAATTGAGATATTGAGTGAATAAGAACAAAATTTAAGTTGGGTATCACTCCGAAACTGTTTAGCCCAACAACAAACTTAACTGTCCCATTTGGATGCGAAACCTACCCTGAAAAGTCGCTATCTCTTTCCGTTCCCAAGTTTTCAATGTAATGATCACCCATCCATATATTGAACTCGCGCAACGCTGCTGATTTCTTTAATAACTCCTACAAAATAGATCGTGTTCAAATTTGGAACTTGAATTCAGAATGAGGATTTGAAGGCTCTCGCGAAAATTCAGCAACATCTTGGCATGATTGGCATCATGTTTGTAGGAAGTGAAATTTTCAAATGAATCAATTTTGAATCCCCAATATTTGTTACATAAGTTATTCAATATGCAACAAGTCAATATAATTCTTGGTATCAAAACAGTCTTGAATACCTATATTCACAAATTCAAGATTCGGAACCTTGTTTTGGAAAACAAGGTATTAACAAAATATTTACAAAGTACGAATTATAAAGGAAGGAAAAATAAAGTTATGTAAATTATACCTCGGCACTGAGCACTGACTGTCGCGTTCGGGAACGGTGGTCGAGAACGCGATTCTTTGCAAGAATCTGCAAACAGCTGTTGATGATCTACTCGATCTAGGGTTACACCATATACAATAGATAGTCTATTATGAATATGGGTTACACTTTCAGAAAAGCCCTAAGATGACATGTAAGAACACAGATCATTCATATTTATATATTCATAAATACAATTACAGCATTCTATGAAATCAAAGTATCACGTTTTGATATTGAAATTTTGAAAAATCATATCTCCTAATGCATTAGCTTGTTAGAGTTGAAAATAGTATCAATGGATTCTTATGATAAAACTGCATCTTAAAAAAAATTGAATTTAAAATTTGCAATGTAAAAAAAAGATTTGTTTTTCGTTACTCTACTACCAATTCTGCCTTATAACGAATTCAACCGAGATATTTATCTCCCAAACCTCCTTTGAAAATTTCAACTATCTAGCTCATTCCGTTCGAGAGCTATCGTGTCTACGGCCGGCCGGACAGAATCGATTTTGACCACGAATTATTGATCAGTGAGTCGAACCAAAACGTTTAAGAGCATTTTCAACCAAAAATTCGAAAATTACAGACATTTGGCAAATTGATAAGCACTCTGTTCCAAGGAACAAGAGTGCCAAAAATTAAGTAGGTATCTAGGAAATTACTGAAATTAGATACTAATTTTTGTATATTATTGACTCTCAATTATGAATTATCCAACCTATTCAAATCATAATAATTTTAAAATATATGTAAGAATATTTTTCGAGCAGAGAACTTTTCTTCTTCCATTCACATTGCATCAGGCGAGGTATAGGTGGCAGGAATAGTGATAAGCACTCTGTTCCGAGAAACAAGAGCTCCAAAATGATTATTTTGATTGCGGAGAATATGTGATGGTATAAACATTCCACTATAATATAACTAAATAAAAAATTTATAATATAACTAAATAAAAAATTTACGTTCACAACGATCGCATAATTCTTAACGATAAACAATATTCGTACATATTCCCTGAATAACAAGAGAATATTTCAAATCATTAACAAAATTTAAAGTCCGGTAAATTTATAGAATTTCAATATTGAAACAATATTATGTAGATATAAATTCACAACTTTTGTCATTTCGACTCTTCTGGTCTCGATGAGAAATAATTTTTACATAAATATCCCACCAATGTCGAATACTGGAATAAATTCCAGTTTCCTCTTAATTAAATAAAACATTTCACCATTTTAGAGCTATTTCACTCGGACTATGATTATAGTTCCTCCAAAAATTCATGAGAATGAATAAAATATTTGGGATTCCGAAATTTGTCAAGGAGATACATCATTCAATATTAACTCTTGTTATAATATTTTCTTCGAAACTATTAGCGATAGATAAATGGTTCCTTTCTGGGTTTTCTCTCCAACACTCTGAAAAATATCAATAAAATAAAAAATTATTATTTTGTAAATTGTTTAACGTTAGAAATACAACATATTTGTCAGAAGTAATGTATAGAATAATATTGCCTAACAAACAATAACGAAACGACATTAACGATAAAACAACTATTTCGTAACATTTCTGAGACTAGATCAGACTTTTTCGTCATTTGTCTTCGATCAGAAAGTTTCGCTAGTAGCTCCAACGAACTCATTCACTACCGTTGTCAGCTAATAATAAGCAAAAAACATACATTTAGATGCAATCATGGGTACAAGCGCGAAAAAATTTAGGATTTGTTTGGAGCATTACAGATTTGTGGTCAGAGACCGATTACAGTCAGGATAATGAGATTGGCAGTCAGGTCAAATCTCAATTTTGATTCATTTCATATACACATATTCATTTTGTGCGAAATAAAGAAATCACTTTACCAAAAAAAAATTGGTTCAAGCCCTGTGGACAGGAGCTTTGGCGCTCTTATTCAAACTTGACAAATCATATCTCCGAAATTATTGGTCTCTGGGAATGATATAAATGGATACTTATGATAGAACTGCATCATGAAAGAAATTGAACTCAAACAGACCGATCGCCCCCCCCCAATAACGAACTTTATTCATTCCTCAAATCTACTCTGCAAATCATATGATATCAATTAAAACAATATTTTTGTTTTAACTGGAGATATTCTGAACCCAATTTGATTATGTATCATACCAAAGAATATATTTCCATCATCATATGGATTATCCACGGGCATTATATTATCACCTTAAAAGTATAAAATTATAATATCATATCATCCTCATAATTCTACGATCGCTGAGGTTATTTCATTGGTCATTTTGCATTCAATCGTACTTTGTTTTCTAGAACAGGAGGTGTATTTTATATCAAGAATAACGAACCAGAAATAATTTTGACATTTATCTCTCATAGGAAAATAAGATGACATGTAAGAACATAGATAATATATTATTCATAGATAGAATAATTAAGTACAGCATTCTGTGAAAACATAGAAAAACGATTCATTATTGAAATTTCGAAAAATCTTATCTCCGAAAGTATTAGTTGGTTAGATTTGAAAATCATATCAATGGATTTTTATGGTGAAACTGCATCTTAGAAAAAATGAATTTGAAATTTGAAATGTGAAAAAAAGTTTTTTTTTTCGTTACTCCGATATCATCAGGTCAATTTTGCTCGATTTCGAACTCAACGAAGATATTCATCCCATAAAACTACTCTGAAAATTTCAACTTGGCATGCATATGAAGGTTATTATTGTACAATTTGATGCTAACTTCCAGACAGATCGACTGATCGGTTTCGGAAATATTCATAAAAAATGTTTTTACTAAAAATGGCCATAACTCCGAAACCGCTTGGCGGATTTCGCCCGTTAACGAAGTCGTCCGAGATATTTACGGTCCAAACCTCCCCTTCAAATTTCAATCATCTAACTCCTTTCGTTCGAGAGTTATCATGTTAACGGCCGGCCGGACATAATCGATTTCGACCACGGATTCTTGATCAGTGAGTCGAACCAAATCGTTTAAGATCATTTTCATAAAAAAATTCGAAAATTACAGAACTTTGGGCAAATTGATTAGCACTTTGTTCCAAGGATCAAGAGCGCCAAAAAACAACACAGAAACTATTTCCCTTAATAAATAAATATAATTTTAATTGTTATTTGATTTTTAGGTATTAAAATGATTTGAATTATCAGATTGTTTATTGTGATCAATAGATCACACTCATTTTATGACCTAAACATTGACTTATAAATTATTATTATTTAGGCATGGCAGCACGAATCCAAAGTGCCGACAAAGGAATAGTCCTAGATATAATTGGTGGTTTTACGAACATCGCGTTATCATTTTGCCCAAATATCTGTTATTTTCAAAATTTTCGCCGAAAATGAACTCTAACGATTGGGTTCGACTCCCTTATGAAGAATTTGAGGTCAAATTTATCTCTGAATCGTTTAAAAACTTGTCACCCGGGAAGGACTTCATGAAAATTTGTTCCTGGCTTGCGGGCATGTACCTACCATTCTTGTTACAGGTTGGATTGACATTACAGGCGGTAAATATGAGGAATTTAGATCTGAATGCTTCCAACTCAAATTCATTCAGTTTTTAGTTCGAACTCTATCACTACGAAAACGTAGTAGGTATACTGCATTCACTTTTATAAATTCTCCCGGTTGGCCATGAAATTTTGACACATTTCACCGTGTATATTTTGAAAATGTTAGGTTATGCACATTTTCCTGTCAGATAACTACGCAATGTTGTCTTCTCTACATAGAAGTCGTAGTAATTACGAATATTTCACCATGTGAATTCACTTCGGAAAAATAATGATTTTGAGAAGATATTATGTGAATTCAACAATTCCAAAGACCTGGAGAGTGTTGAAGAAAATTTTCCATCTGTTGTTACTATGGAAATTTTCGCGTATATCAAGTGGTTGGAAGTTTCAGTTATGCTATTTTCTTGTACGGAAATCAAGAATCAAGTGTTGAAATTTTAATGAAAAATAATGGGTACAGTAGTCCGTTACTTTGTGATAGTTCATTCGAAAAAAGAATATAATTACCTGAATAACCCGACAGGAGAACTTCTAAACGAAAAGGCGTACCTATGAAATTCTACACTTTTCGAAATTCTCAAGAAATAAGCCTACAGAAGACATTTAAATGCCTTGTTGCACTACTTGAAATACACCATTTTCAAAATGTAGTAGTACTACGAAACCCAAGTCACAGTTAAACCTTAATAAAATATATTTATAGGATAGGAAACTAAGAAATTTCATTCGAGAGTTCAACATGTCCTAAGACAGAATGAAGTTTTCCTATTGCAGATTTCAATTCTGTAGAGCACTTCTTGATACTTTATCTCTACTTCTTCAAAACTTCTTTCGGCATTTTCAATTTCAAAGCGAATATTCGAATATAATGATCTGTGATAATATTTTGTCTAAGATGGAACATTATGTTGATTGTTGAGAGTAGAAATTGGAAACTTCTCAGAGAATTGTTTTGACATATGACGATATTTCAGAAGTGCCAACCTTCCTTAGTTTTAGTTACAAAAACGTGATAGACCTAAATCATGGCCAACCGGGAGACTTTATAAAAGTGAATGGAGTATACCTATTCGAGAAAGCTTAAATTAGCGGACTAATTTATCTGGATCTTGTTGGTCATCTTATTAAATTTAGTGATTTTGCCAAATATTTCATTATATGAACAATAAACAATAACGAGGAATTATAAGTTACTGATATTACTTTGTGGAATTATCTCTTGATGTCAGATTGTTGAACTTGTATTGTTGAAATATTTTAATTACTGTATTTATTTGCCTTAGATAATTTTTGCTAATTTCAATGGTGTTCGTAATTGATTCTCTGCGATTAATTTTAATTGGGCTATTATAAACATCAATTGGGATATTTTGATGTTATTACATATGTCGAAAATTGATGACTTATTATTTTCACGGTTTGACCAAAATATTCATATAGCTGACATTGTTGATATCATGTTGAAAAGAAGCTTGTTCAGAAAAATTGAATGTATACTGACTGACAAAGAAACTGCGACACACAGAAGGAGCCGTTTAAATTTTTTTTTTGTTGTAAAATATAGATAGTATAGCAAGGAATAAATGATTGAAATTTGAAGAAAAAAACGAAGGGTTTACATTTTTTTTTAATAAATTTGTTAATAATGTGTTTGTCCACCGCGATTATCTATACACTCCCCAACACGTCTTGGCATTGATGCAATAAGATGGTCTATTTCATCTTGAGGGACACTATCCCAAGCTACCTCTAGTTCATGTATCAGAGCCGCCAAAGTCCGTGGGGGCTGGGGAGAATTTCCAAGCCTTCTACCCATGATGTACCAAACATGCTCTATGGGCGAAAGATCGGGGGATCTGGGTGGCCATGGCAAAAGATTCACATCGGTAGCTCCAAAAAAGTTTAAACTAACTCCGGGAACATGAGCTCGAGCATTATCTTGCTGAAATATTGGATTATCGAGCCGGTTAAGGTAAAGGAGAACATCTGGCTCCACTATTTCTTGAAGATAACGCCGCGCTGTCATGTTAGCTCGAATAAAGACTTCAGGTGACCTACTTGCATGTGCAATAGCACCTCATACCAGAACGCCTACTGTCCGGTGTACATGACGCTCAATATCAAACTGAGGTTCACGTCTTTCTCCCCGACGTCGTCTAACCCTTCTTAGGTCATCATGTGCACCCAAGGGGAATCAAGATTCATCAGAAAAGACGACCTGATGCCACTGTTATCGTTACCGGCGATACTCAACCGTCAGAGGTAACACAAGATGGGTTCGATAATGCTGCAGACCAACAAAAGACCTTATACGGCGGTAAACCATTCGGACAGTTACAGGATGGCCTTGTTTTCCTAACCACTCATCAGCCAAAGCTCCAGTTGTCGCAAATCGTTCTCTAATAGCCATAAGTCTTCGACGTCGATCTTGAACTTCATTTGTGCCCCTTCGACGTCCGGTGCCTACTCTTCTTCGATTTTGGGCATTATCAAACCACGCTTGACAACATCTCATAACAGTAGTTGGATTTCTGTGCGTACGGTTAGCGATTTCTTGAAATAACAACCCCGCCTCCAGTTGACCAATAATTCGACCTTTTTGAAATTCACTTAGCTGGCGATAAATTCCGCGTACACGTGCTCTAGGCATTTTAACAACAACTAAACATCGACTTTGGATCTCCTCGAAAGAAAATTGCAAACAACGACTACAATATGTAAGTAACAAAAAATGTTTACATGAAAAAACCTTCACGATTTTTTTCTCCAAATTTTAATCATTTACTCCTTGCTATGCTATCTATGTTTTACCAAAAAAAAATTAAAATTTAAACAGCTCCTTCTGGGTGTTGCAGTTTCTTTGTCAGTTAGTTTACCTATATATATAATTTGAGAAATCACGAATTGAAATATGCGGGAAGGAAGAGAAATAAATGGCTTATAATTTTGTTTTCTCAACTCAAACCAATATACCAGATGTTCTGAAGTTAGCTGAAGTTTTGGAAAGACGATAGGAGAGTAAGAACATTTTGAGCCGAACATATATATAGGATTTCAATTATGATTGGAATTCTACTTGTATGTGGCCCACAGACGCGGGGCTCGTCTGGTAGGGAGTAAATGAAGATATTTTGAGAATATTTTTTTGCTATGCGTGTAAGGTATAGAAAGCACAATTTAAAATTATTTTTTTCTATATACAGGTTGTTCTAAAACAAATATATAGACCGAAGTTAAATTTGTCTAAATGTAAAACCCCGTATTTGACCTTTAAAATGGAATGGAAAGCTCAAATTATGATGAGTTTTTTTTTAAATAGCAATTAATAAAGAAACCAGTTACGCCAGCGATACAAAAAGTATTTTTTCGAGTAGACATACAGGCTACTCCTATACAGAAAATAAAAAATTATCTCTGGAATATACAGAGTGATCATAATTAATTTTCAAACATCAACTACAAATAATGGTTAAAAACTTTCTTATTTCTTATCTCGTTGAACGTAAAAATTGATTTCGAAATTATCTTCAGGTTTTCCTATACCTAAACCTGATAGTTTCTCAGCAATTTTCGACGATTATTTGTAGTTGATGTTTGAAAATTAATTAGGATCACTATGTATATTCCAGAGTAAATTTTTGTTTCTCTATATAGGAGTAGCTAATATGTCTACTCGAAAAAATACTGTCTGTATTGCTGGCGTAACTGGTTTCTTCATCAATTGCTATTTAAAAACACTCAATAGTTTCAATTTTTCGCCATTTTCTCGTAAATGGTGCTTCTAAGGTATAAAGTATTCTGAAGAAATTCATCATAATTTGATCTTGCCATTCCATTTTTTCGGTCAAATACAGGGTGTTACATTTAAAAAAATGTAACTTTGTTCTATATTTTTGTTTCCAAATACCCAGTATATATGAAAATAATTTTAAATTATGCTCTTGGATACCCTACACACATCACAAAAAAATATTCTCAAAATATCTCCATTTACTCCCTTAAAATGAGCTCCGTCTCTGTGGAGGGCGACCTGGTATAGTTAGAATTAGGATTATATTTTAAGGGTGCAAGCAACGTGTTATCGACAAATCAGACGTTCTCTGTGCCCTCATGCACTCCGAATCCATTAGCATACCTTTAGCAATCCTATACAGATTCCGAAGACCATGACAGGAGATGAAGAATTTAAGACCAAAGACCGACTCTCTGGCGTCTCCAAGGAGGTAGGAGTTAACGGGATATCTGTATCTGGATTTTATAACCCGAAGAGCTCTTGACGTGCAACATTAATAACGACTAGATTTCAGGAATTGACTTAAGACCGTGGAATCGTTCCCAGGGAATCCTATTGATCTCAGGCGGTAAGTTCAGCCAGAGAATCACCAATCATTGCACTACCCTGTGAGATCGAGGGCAAACCAAGCATTCTGAGGAGGAATTAGACGAAGACTGTAGAAGTAAGACGGTTTTGGAGTACGAGTTTTATCCCTAATACTTGAGACGGTTTTATTCAATTCTGACTTAGACGAATTTAGAGTATATTCTGATAGTTGAAGTAATTGCGGAAGTAAATACTGTCAAAGTTGTAAATATTTCTTCGAGTTGAATTGAAAATACAGCGTGTAAATAGAAGAACAAGTGTTTTTTGAAAACTAACGATGTTAAAGACGAATGTTAGGGGCGTAACTCAATCAACCCCTAGGCGATTGATATAAAAATCCTACATATATGATATTATTGTGAGATTTTTTTTTAACGGAATTTGACAGTCAGTTACTAACTCCTCAGTCATGAACGATATGTCAACATCCCTGAAAGGATTCCAGCAGAAGAAATGCCAATTGCTTTTCTCTACTCGTAATTGTTGAGATATATGTTCCAACGTAATATCGTTGATATTCATGAGATCTCATTTTTTGAAAAAGCTATTACTGGTAAGAAGAGAGATTGCGGAGTTAATTGGTTGACTATCGGTTTAAAAGAGATGAGGGATAGGTTGAGCCTTGTAAACTCTATGAATAATTTTTAAGAAATAGACTTGCGTTCGTATCGTTGCAGGCTAATCAGGTCGCATTATCTCGAATTTAAATTATTCCACAAACTGCCTAATTATGTAAGATATATCAATTTGAAAAAGTTGATGACGTTGTGAAGTTGTTTTTAAAATCTGAATGTTTTTATTAAGTGAAGGAATTTATCTAGCAGAAACTCTCAATGTTTGGTATGTTCCTTGATTCCATGTTCACCTTAATATGACTTGCAAAATTTGTAAGAAAATTGTAATTGCAACAATAAAATATCTATCTATCTAACCTATGTTTAGGCCATGTTAGGTCATTATTGACAGTTACACTGAGGTCACAATGATAGGAAACTGATGATAGGATTGTATCATCAATATTGTATTCCATGGTGGGATTATTTATACCGACTTGGAGCACAGAACATGTATCAATGTATAATGGTAACGACAAGGTTGAACACAAATGACTGAGGCTATTCAAGTATTCCTAGAGAATAGTGGTAACCGAAAAATAAGCAAGAAGATCTCAAATTACGAGGCAGATTAGACATGTACAATAAGAAGAAGATTGGTCACAAGACTGATCCCTGGGGTATACCCGACGTTGATGGTTAGATGTGATGAAGTGTTTACTTATAAGACCAAGATGTTCCAACTAAGAGTCACCTGTGAGGAACTGGATCGAAGGCACTAGAAAATCCGAAGTTTCAGATAAATTAACAATCACAGAAAAAAAGTTTTATTAACCATATTAACAATAAACAGCTTAGAGTATTCCTGAAAAAATGTTGATATTCAATCATAAAAATGCTTGTAACTCGAAAATGGTGCATTATTTCAATATTGCACTGGTTTTACCTTTTTTTCGCAGAATTAATGATAAAATTCATAACTGGAACAATTTCACCGATATCT
Source organism: Halyzia sedecimguttata (assembly GCA_937662695.2). Lineage (NCBI taxonomy): Eukaryota > Metazoa > Arthropoda > Insecta > Coleoptera > Coccinellidae > Halyzia > Halyzia sedecimguttata. Next base: position 95,764,551 of record OW569413.2, on the reverse strand, counting down.
CCAACCAAAAAAAGTTTCTGACCATTTTGTGCTAGGGTCAGTCCGTCCCAGGTGGTCTAGAAGACTCAGGGAAAAGGTGTTGGGAACAAATCAATACAGATATTTTCATTGATTCAAATTCGAAAAACGGTTGAGTCGTTCGGAAGTTATCACAAAAAAACTGAATTATGGGCGTACCTTTTGGAGGCACATATCTTCCCAGAGGGGTGTCCTAGGGAAAAAAATTCAAGCATTCCTGACTCATCTTTAAATACTTTATTTTCATCTGAGAAAGATTCACGTAGATCCGATTAAGTTTAGATTCGGAATTTGGTTAGAAAATTATGTTTTGAAGGCTCTCACAAAATTTGCGCGATATGTGACGGATAGTTTCTGAGAGACAGAATTTGTTTGGCTCGCTGTTCTATGAATAGAGTGCCTATCAATTCGTCCAAATGTCTGTAATTTTCGAATATTTGGCCGAGAATGGTCCCAAACGATTAGTTTCGACTCACTGATCAAGAATCCGAGGTCAGAATTGATTATGTCCGGCAATCAGCACGATTACGCTCGAACGCAATGAGTTAGATATTTGAAATTTTCAGGGTAGTTTCCCAAATGTGCCGGCTAAATTCGTTAATGGGTAAAATCCACCTAGTGGTTTCAGAGATATATAGCAATTTGAAATTTTGTTTTCACAATAACTCCAAACATACCAAGCTGATCGAATCAAAGCACGGTTATTAGTTGAGAAATACCGACACGAAGTCTTATGCAATATTTTGTGATGATCACATGACTGAAAAACTAATCTCAGAAACTATCCGTCAGATATCGTTGAAATTCTATGAAAGTCATCAAAATCTTATTTTAAAGTTCTAGATTTGAACTTGATCGGATCTATATTGGTGAAGATATTACCGAAATATTCCAACGATGGTCCACTATTTTTAAATTCGACCAGACATGTGTCCGGGTTTTCTCTCCCAAACTCTGAAAAATATCTATAAAATAAAAATTAATTATTTTGTGATTTGCTTTTGCGTAAGAAACACAGGATATTTGTCAGAAGCAATCAATTGAACAATGTTGCCTAACAAACAACAACGAAACAACATCAACGAAGAAACAACTACATCGTAACGTTTCGGAGTCTATATCAGACTCCTTCTTCAGACGCTCAATGAAAATCGAGAGAATTATTTTGTTGATAGTTATTTGGTGAAATTCAAGAATTGTCACATTGACAGTATTTAAAAATCATAGCTAACATAGTTTTACTTCGCATAGAAATTTCCAAGTTCCAACTCCTTTTTCAATAAATTTAGCCAAATATGGTCAATACCAATTGAGCAATTTGCAAAATTGCATTCTCTGTTCAATAAAATACAAGTTGACTCCTTAAGTTTCCTTTTCATAAAATCAGGTTCTGTCATTAGAATCTTTGTATTACTCTAATACATCATGTGATCTCCTTGTATTGTACATACATGTTCTGCTATTTTTGATTTCTGTACGTCTCTATTTCTCAAGTTATTCTTATGCTCTGACTTTCTTACTTCTAGTGGTCTTGATGTTTCTCCTGTGTATGATTTACCACAAATACAGGAGAAACATCAAGACCACTAGAAGTAAGAAAGTCAGAGCATAAGAATAACTTGAGAAATAGAGACATACAGAAATCAAAAATAGCAGAACATGTATGTACAATCCAAGGAGATCACATGATGGATTGGAAAAAACCGTTGAATAATAACTACTGAGTTTCAATTCGACCAGACGAGTATTTTCCGAGAGAACAAAATTTCAGATGGAAATAACATTTAGTGCTATTCATAATTAATTAAACGGAAACGAACTATTCGCCTTGAAGATGAATATATCAAATTTCGTGTTTATGATCACGTTAATCCTGCAATCCTACATATGAAGTACCTAAGTCTAGACTTTGAACATAAACCATTCATTTATGTAAAGAGGCTTAGTGGTTTAATGTGATATGTGACCAACCAACGGATACCACATTTCCTTACTAGTGTTCGACAATATTTCCGCGACATAGAATATTTACCCATTATCTAAATCTTCTATACAGGTTGGTTTCTGACCAATGATTCATCGGACAGGAGGTACTACAGTACCTACCATATGTTAATTGAGGACTCAGAAATGGGCACTCAATCATCTCTTATGCCAACTAGTTTGTGAGATACAGGGTGTTTCCTGAAAATCATAGAATTTTTACTCCTATAAGTTCAAAATTTTCGATTTGTAACTTGGTGAGTAGTTGTAGAATACAAACCTTAGGATGTTTGTGAAAATTTCTGAGCATCGTATCACTAGAAAATTAAAAAATATACTATTTATCTCACGAGAACCTGAGAATGGAAAGAGATAGCGACTTGCAGATTTTAGGGTAGGTTGCTCATCCGAATGCCACATTTGAGTTTGTTAATAGACATAATCGGCCAAACGGTTTTGGAGTATTACCCATCTGAAACTAGGTTGTACTCGAAAAATACAAATCCTATCCAATTCAAACATGGTAGTTAGTCGTAGATTGACGACGCGAAAATTCTTGCTAAATTTCGTGAGGATCGTTCACTAGAAAATGTCAAAAAAATCATTGAATATAATTGAAAAAAATTCTATATATCAGAAACTATTCTTCTGAGATCGCTGCAATTTTGCGAGATCCTTCAAAACCGCACTCTACAGCCAAGTTTGAGCACGATCTGATCTATGACGGGTGATGGGTGACCGTTGCCTCGATAATTTTTGAACGGGAAGAGATGGGAACTGACAATTTTAAGGGTAGGTTGCGCATCCGAATACTTAACTTAACTTAAAATTGAACGTAAATTTTCTCGTATATTATTGAAAATTCAATGAATTTCAATTCTGACAGATTACATAATATGTATGTCAGAATCAAAAATTCTGTGATCATAGAGGATTCTCTCATTACTCTGTCTGTCATTGAAATGGTACAAAATGTACCTATTTATATCTTATTAAAGCTGAGTAATCCGTATTGTTGAATCCTGATTGATTTATCAGGATGTTATGGTTCGAACGATCAAATGATGAGTTCTGATTCTTTTATCAGGATATAATGTTATTTCGAAGGACCAGAGTTGTATATCATAATTATTTAATCAGGGGGATGAGTAAACGGGTATACTTAACTTAAGCACCCAGCAGCAATCTCGTTGATTACGGCGTAAGTTGTTACTTGCAATAAGATAACAATTACGAGGATAGGAAGAGGTAAAAGATTCGGACGCACTTTAAATACAAGAACAAACTGTATTTTCTTGTTACCGACAATATTGTGTTAACAAGCACGAAGTAATTGTACAATGCAATACTATTACAATTCAAAATCTTCCTTCCATATGAAAATGTATATCAAGGAAGAAGTGACTACATATTTGGAAGGAGAACTGAAAAGGTATTAGTTTCGCGACCAATCAAATTATAAGTAATGTCTCTTGCACTAAGAGAAGTAGTAGTTGTAGTTGTAGTATTCGTAGTAGTCAATCATTTCAGTATATAATAAAAGACCACATAGAAGAAAAATGGGAGGTTCCTTCATATGGGTAGAAAACGGGGGTAATATTAACATTGATTGGGGTTTCGATCTTAAAACCGCCCCTGGTATGTTACAACAACACTCTCATTTGTTGTTTAAAAAGCAGAGTGGGAATGCATACTAAATTTCCAATGATGCCAGAACCAATGAGTGAACTTCTAGGGTGTTTAATCTTAGGAATTCGAAATCCCGAATTTCTCCCACTATCTGGACTAACTTTACTTGCTTTCTGCACATAGTCTTTCAGCAAAAGCTGATAAATAACTTTCACAGATTAGGGGTTTCCATAGCGTAAAGACAAAAAAAATACCAGCACTAGGCAATGTGTTAGAAACCTGATAAGTTTCCTACCACTTCAGTTGTTGAACGCATTTTAGCATTCATTTACAGGAAATAGGCAATAAATTGCTCTACAATGGTCGAAGCTTACAAGGAATTCTACTCGCAGTTATCTTTTCGTAAAAGTATTATTTTCAAGGGTGAGACCACACATGGTGAACTAAAACCCAGTTAACTCAATAGACACATATTCACGTTTTACAAGCGAGCTCCTCTGTTGAGAAAAAAAATCTACGTTTCCCAAAATGAGACGTAACAGATATATATCGATTAAGAGTGTCCAATAGAGATGAATTGAAAATAGACCATACACGGAAAAGCTCCTGACTCCACGTCAATGCTTGAACCAATTTTTGGCGCTCTTGTTCCTCGGAACAGAGTGCTTATCAATTTGCCCAAATGTCTGTAATTTTCAAATTTTTCGATGAAAATGGTCTTAATCGATTTGGTTCGACTCACTGATCAAGAATCCGTGATCGAAATTCATTCTGTCTGGCCGGCCTTCCGAAGGCACGATAACTCTCGAACGGAATGAGCTAGACAGTTGAAATTTTCAGAGTAGGTTTTGGAGATAAATATCTCGGCTAAGTTCGTTATTGGGTAAAATCGGACAGATGGTTTCGGAGTAACAAAAAAAAAATTTTTTTTACATAACAAATTCCAAATTAATTTTTTTTCAATATGCAGTTTTACGATAAGAATCCATTGATATCATTTTTAACTCTAACGGAGATATGATTTTTCCAAATTTCAATAATAAATCGTATTTCTATGTTTTCACAGAATGATATAATTAATCTATCTATGAATTGTTATAATGTCAACTTATTTTCCTGAGACATGACATTGTCTAATTCATTTCAGCAATCGTAGAATTATGAGAGTTATAATATTATATCATACTTTTTGTTGGTTGATATTTTCATGCCGATGGTCAATCCATATGATGATATGGTAATGGTAAGTTAATAATATTGAGTTCAGAATATCTCCAGTAAAAACAAAACTGGAATATTGGTGTATTGGAGTGGATTTGAGGGAAGAATATATATTATCGTTCATCATAGAATTGAGGAATGAATATCTCGGATAAGTTCGTTGTTGGGTAGAATTCGTCTATTGGTTTTGGATTGATAATTTTAGGCACTCTTGTTGAATTCAAATTCTTCTATGATGTTTGAATTCAATATCTGCTAAGATGAAGTTCTTTCATAAGAATCCATTCATATAATACCCAACTCTTACCAATACCTTCGAAGATATGATTTGTCAAAGTTTGAACAAGAGCGCGAAAGCTCCTGTCCACAGGGCTTGAACCAATTTTTTTTAACCGTGTTCTAGATTTCAATCGATCTGGCAGAATTGAATTTCAGTTCAAAACTCAATTCAAGAACGATCGACTAACGATACATTCAAATAATGTGAAAGAATACAGAAGAAAGCGATTGAGTACAAAGTGGGAATACGAATTTCCACTACAGGTGCGCCTAAACAACGATCAATGAGAGCGTAACGACAATGATAAACCTTGATGCCAAAAAAAATAAAATAGACCTTGGAATCATAGAATCATTAAGTGCTGGTGATAATGATAAGCGTTCAGCGTACATCCAAATTGGACAGAAGCACGTTGCTTGAAACGGTTGAGTGAAAATTTACGATATCTCGTGATGGATCATTATTTATAAGATGTCTAGCGTGCAGTTCGAATGAGATCCTTGTTGCACCACAGGATCATTGAACTCAAAATTGTGCTTAGGTGAGACATAAAATCTTGAATGAAATGTTCCAAATTGCAATTTTCATTTGCGAAGGATACGAAGAAGTCGCTATGGAATTTATACTTGGAATCCTTACATAGTATAAAACAAAGACGCTTCCCGCTGTCTGTCTGTTCCTATGTATGCTTAGATCTTTAAAACTACGTGAAGGATTTTGATGCGGGTTTTTTTAATAGATAGAGTGATTCAATAGGAAGGTTTATATGTATAATATATGCATAATATATTAGAGAAACTCTGATAATTTCAGAGGTTTCTAATGTGATGTCGTAAATAAACACATTTTTTTTGCGCTTACATTGCAAACGCTGGCTGAACCCTACGAGATATATCAAAATAATGTAGAACAGTATGGTACTCCTTAAAAAGGTCTACAAAAAAGTCCGCGATGGTATATGTCTATCCCTTAAGGATAACCCACAATAACCATTTTTTATCCTTTACATTCTACGAGAAATAATGGCTTGATTACGAAGCTATTTTGAGCCATACAGCATTGATCCTTATCCAATTAAGTACCTTAAATGCATTGAGCATTTAATATTGATCAATATGGCCCCTTACAGCATGTAATTTGAATGAATATTTTCGAAGATATCGCAGATTTAAATGCAGGGACATAGCGGTTACGGTGGTACCGACCAGGGGGCCGGCACAGCCAGGATAGGGATAGAAATCGAATACAAAGAGCCAGAGAATCATCTGTAGAGCGTGAGGCTCGCCTCAGCCAGGATAGATGTATTGATTCCCCAAATTCCTCTGATACCATCGGATTTACTGATCCAATTTAAAAGCCTATAATTTCCGGTGAAGATATATTTTGCAATGACCATTAATAAATCGCAGCGTCCAACTTTCAACGCTACAGGCTTATATTTGAGCGTTGAGTGTTTTTCACATGGCCAATTATATGTCGCTCTTTCAAGAGTAACCTCTAAAGAAAACATGTTTGTATTGTCTAACGACAAAAATGCTGTGAACGTTGTATATAAAGACATTCTGTAGTATATTTAGTATCAGCATTTCAACCGTGCGAAGCCGGGGCGGGCAGCTAGTCTAAACGTAATTTCTCTAATCTATTTTATCAGTTTGACTAGGTGGACATTGAATTATTGAGATTAGAGAAATTACGTTATACTTGCAGTCCTGTTCCTACAGTGTCTTTGTTATGTTTGAGATCACTTTGTTCTAGCTTATATAGAGGTATTTTATTTCTTTGTGTTATGTAAACATTGTACAGGTGATGTCTAATTTCATTTTAATTTTTAGGCCTGAAGAAGCAGACGAAATAATCTGCGAAACGTCGCCAAATATATGTTTTAGAAGAGTCATATTATTTGTTACTGTCCTATTAACGCAATATTTTTCTATTTTAAATAATAAGTATGATCCGCGTCATTTTCTGACGAATTATAAAAAAAATTCCTCTTGTAACCATATTATATGTCGGTTAAGTCTTACATTATTTCGTCTGAGAAAACTTACTCGTTCTCTGACTAAAGCATGACCAAATCTGTTATTATTTTTTTAGCTACCAAGGCAATTTAGTTCTTAGGTAGATTGGAATTATTCTATTGTCTCTGCATCTGCAATTGGAAGTGAGACTATTTTGTAGCAATTAAATACTTACTTAAAAAAATGTTAATAGCTTCAAGAGTTATCTATGAAATATCGATCAATATAATGTTCATTTTTAATTAATTTATTTTAGTTCAGATACTACCGAAGTAAATCAATAGTGTATTATTCCTTTGAGTAAATTGCCGCTTGGTTAAGATCCAATATAGCAATTAGACAAGGGATCACATTAAAGACGGCCATTACAGGCATAAAAATGCGTATATTATTTGAAGCATTAAATGAGATAGGTATGTATGAAATATTTCCTGTTATGGTTTCTATAAATATGAATTGTACAATGGAGTCAAGGTAGACTTTAATTGTGTTGTAGCTGCGCTATAAACTCATCCAAAAATGGAATATGACATATAATATCTATTTTATTAATCAGTAATAAATTTGTAGTATACAATCTAGGTTAGTATTTAACCTTCCGTGTGGAGGTGTATGGTTTACTGAAAGTACTACGTATAGGGAAGAGAACGTACAGGTTGTTCCTGATTTTCACGTGAATGTTTCGTTTCGTACAGATAATCGCATATCTTCAACATTATTGTTACGTCTCATGACGTCACAATTTGGGAAACGCAGATTGGTTCTTCTAAACAAAGGAGCTCGCGTGAATATTTGTCTATTGGGATAACTGGGTTTTAGTTAACCATGTGTGGTCTCACCCTTGAAATTAATATTTTTACGAAAAGATAACTGCGAGTAGAATTTCTTGTTAAGCTTCGACCTTTTCTACAGAGATTTATGGCCTATTTCCTGTAAAAGAATGATAAAATACATTCAACAACAAGTCCTACACATTGCCCAGTCTGGTATTCTTTTTGTGTAGACGATTTGAAGACCCCTAGTCTGTGAGAGTTATTTATCAGCTCTAGCTGATAGATTATATGCAGAAAAAGAAGTAGAGTTAGTGCCCATAGTGGGAGAAATTCGGGATTTCGAATTCCTAAGATTAAAACATGCTATAAGTTCACTGATTGGTGCATTTAGTATGCATTCCTACCCTTTTTCTTAAACGACAAATGAGAGTATTGTTCTAACATATATCAGGGTGGTTTTAAGCTCGAAACCACCAATCGTTGTTAATATTTCCCCTTTTTACCCAGATGAAGGCACCTCCTATTTTCCTTCTATCTGGTCCTTTATATACAATTACACTGTACGATTTCATTACTATTCTTGATCTGTCGTGAAATAATACCATACCTTGTCTTCGTAGCAACCTAGTAGTCACTTCTCCCCTGCTACACATTTTCATATAGAAAGAAGATTTTAAATTGTATCAATATTGCATTGTACAATTACTTCGTGCTTGTTATCTCAGTATCGGTAACAAGAAAATACAATTTGTCGTTTGTTTAAAGTGCATTCGAATATTTCACCACTTCCTAGCCTCGTAATTGTTATCTTATTGCAAGTAATAACTTACGCAGTAATCAACGAGATTACTACTGAGTGCTTAAAGTTAAGTACCCCTTTACTCATCCCCCTGCTAAAACAATCAGGGTGTATAATTCTTGTCCTTCGAAACATAATATCCTGATAAAAGAATCTGGACTCATCATTTGATCCTTCGAGCCATAACATCCAGATAAATCAATCAGGATTCAACAATTATTATAGAAATTATGGGGCCTTTGACAACTCAACACATTTGTCTGTTAAAGAAGCACTCGAAAGGCGAGGAGTAAATAAGCTGAAATAGCTGATGTCGACGAGGATAGCCGAGACACAGGTGGGTAATGAGACCACTTCTAAGAAAAGACACACGGTGAAATATAGAGAGGAGAGCGTCATTCAAGGGCAGACACAAACCCAGGGTTTCATGGTTATTACCAATCATCAGTGTGACTTAGGTGACAGCGAAGGCGTTCTATGGAAACTTAAATCCATCAGTCGCGAACTGATAGGGAAAGAGTCCCACCAGCGGCACCTATGGAAGTCCTTACGAACTCCGACCCTCTGCGATGGAGGAACCGTATGTCTTTACTTAGTTATTGACAAGTAGCACAGTTCACCTCATTGAATGAGACCACTTCTGTCAAAGACACTCGTGGAACATCTCTAAGGGAGTAATATCTCCTCTTCTTTGGAGCCTAGTAGTGGATGTGTGCCTCCACAGGCTAACGGAGCTCGGCTTCGGGTGTATAGGCTATGCCGATGACATAGCCCTAATAGTTCGAGGGCACCTTGTGTGACTTACTACAGGAGGGCCTTAGATTTATTGACCAATGGTGCTTGTCAGTGGGGCTGAGCATAAATCCGAACAAGAAAGACCACAATGATTCCGTTTACTCGGAGAAGGAAACTTCCAACTGTGAGATCCCTCTTTTCAGACGGAGATATCATGAAATAGAAGTCTGAAGTTGAATATCTAGGAGTTACACTAGAAAGTAAACTTCTGTGAAAGAAGCATGTTGAAATCACTGCTTGTTCAGCAATAAAAGCTTTAAAGGCGTGCAGAAATCTAGCCAGCAAGACTTGGGGCTGCAACCCCAAGATACTGCGATGGATGTACGCTATGATTGTGAGACCCAAAATCACGTATGGGGCAATAGTCTGGTATACAAAAGCAGGGTATACATAAGCCAGAATCGGAAAGGAAAGGTAATGATAGTATTAAAAACCATAAATCCTGGTCCTCTCTAGCCAGGTACAATTCATCAGCCTATCTTCCTTGTGACGAAATGATTGAGAAAGTAAACATCGAAAATAACTGACTGGACAGGGAATCCACCACTCAAGTTCTTTAAAAGATGCGCAGATTAAATGGTGCGCAGACGGTTCAAAAACCAATATAGGCGCTGGTACTGGAGTATATGGGACAGGCACCATGCTCACTATCGCTAGGCTCCTATCTGAACGTCTTTCAGGCAGAAATACTTGCAATCGAAAGATGCGTGGAAATAAACCTAGAGAGAAATTATCAGAGGTGTGATTTGGCAATCCATTCTGACAGTCAAGCTGCTATTAAAAGTTATCGATTTCAAGCTAATATGGCAGTACCGAAGAAAACTGAATGAAGTAGGTAAGAACAATAGGGTCTTCTTGGTCTGGCTTCCTGGTTAATCGAGAATTAATGGAAATGAGGGGACCAACACACTTGCCAAGAAAGGAGCACGAACCCGTTTTATTGGCCCGGAACCCTACTGTAGGGTAGGTAGATACACCTACAACCTACAAATCAATTTCGGAATTTCGGATGAAAGAAGAAACTGAAAGAGGTATACTCTGGAGATCTATCTCAGGAATGTATCACTCCATAAAGTTCCTCCGGAACTTTGACTCTGTCAGATCCATGTATATGGATCTCAGTTAAACCACACTGCACCTCCTCACTGGTTTGCTCAACGTGCTGTCTTATGAAGCATATGGTGAAATTAGGGCTAACAGAAACTGTGGCAGATTATGTGGGGAGGAGGATGAAACTCCTGATCACCTGATTACGTAATGGCTCACATCTCATACCAAAGTAAGAAATGCTTTGGGCAAGAAATCTGCAGGAGCGAAGACGTAGCCTCCTTGAAGCCAGATCCCAGAACCCAGATACTGGAGTCCATCAGAACTCTGGAAGGCGAGCTGTAGATGGTGGCGTCATAGACAGCTCTGATGGGGGGGGGGGGGGGCACAATAGAAGTTGAGGTCGCAGTATAACGTTACCCCCTAACACAATATATAATATAAGGAAATTATTGATCCCACAAAAAACGTTTAATGTAAAATTGGTTTCCAACACTCACAATAAGCTATTAAAGTCAAATATAGAGCTCATAATAAAGTTAAATATAGAGCTCATATAGAGCCAAGCCCCTAACTCCACAAGGACTTTCTATACATGCCCTAATTCTTCAAATCTTGGCCAAAATGTATAGATTGGCTATTTCATAGAAGTATTGCATGACACAACATTAAACAGTAAATACTATGGACTTAATTGCTTACCAAGTATACACCATAAGATATTTTGTGATCAGAATATCACCCCTCTTCATGAGGGTGCAGAGATTGAACATTACAGAGTTCTCAATATTGTTTTGTTTGTATGATTATCCTAACCTTAAAACCAGATCTCGGCATTCTAGAAGTAACCTGGTTTCATACACAGATCTACACCCCTATTTGTGGTGGTTGGAGGGTGAAAAGTTTTCGTCAATTATTCTGTTGTTTGTTCGCTTATTCCATTCTGCATACGAAATTTAAGATTTCTAGGACTTCGAAGATTTCCTCAATTTTATTGGTTTAATATTCAGTCTTCTACCCCACTTTAAGGGTGTTGGTGGGTCAAAGTTACAATTTTCTCAATGTTATTGTTGTTTATATGCTTATCTAACCTACATACCAAATCTCAACGTTATTCACAGATTTGCACACCCTTCATGGGGGTTGGATAGTGAAAATTTCTTAAATTTCTCGTTGTTTGTATGCTTATCCATGCTTACAAAATCTCAGCTTTCTAGGCGCAAAAACAGAAGTTATAGGTGGAAAAATAGGAAAATGCGGATGAAGATGAAAGGAATAGATAAGACAATACTACGCTAAGAAACTACTGCTTTTTCGTTTGGGAAGTTGTTTGGTAATTTCAAGAAATTACTTTCGAAATATATCTGAAAAATAATTTCAATTTCAATATCCAAATTGTAATGTGAATTATCTATGAATAATAACTATCTCCCTCCAGTCAATGACGGTTCAGAAAATGGGTAAATCCGTACTGTTCTTGATTTCGATAAAATGATGTTTATTTATTCGGAAGGCAGTGTTTATTTTGAGAGACTGAAACTAACATGCGGTTTTTATTGCTATTTTATGTTGTTCTGATTCCTTTGAAATTCAGCTGACCGCTCTCATTTCCAATTTATTCCCGCATTTATTTTCGTTACACATACTTCATTATACTAGAGTCTTCCTGATTTATCGTGTTATGTCGATGTTATGTCTGGTTTGGGATTTCATTTTATGTTGTTGGAGATCTGTTTCGTTATACAGGGTGTCCCGAAACTGGTCAAGCTGGAAGTGGATGGCCTAGTCATAATAGTTATAAGAAATATTGAGTATTTTCAAAATTATAGGCATTTAAAAAAAAATCGAGAAAATCTGCACCATATGATAGTGTTTTAAATCCCACCACTACACACCTCTATTTTAATTTCAATATCATTTTTGCGCGTATGTTCTGGGGAACATCGCATTATCATTTTGCCCAAATGTCTGTAACTTTCGAATTTTTTGCCGAAAATGGTCTCAAACGATTTGGTTCGACTCCCCGATGAAGAATTCGGGGTCAAATTTGATTCTGTCCGGCCAGCCGTCCGGCTGTTGCCACGATAACTTGAGAACGGAAAGAGCTAGCGACTTAAAATTTTCTGGGTACGTGGCGCATCTCAATACGACGGACAAGTTTGTTAACGGGTTAATCGGACTAATGGTTTTCGAGTAATAATTTTGTTTTCAACCAATATGGATCCGATCGAATTGAAACTTGGACACTCTTAATCGAAAATTTCGATTGAGAGAGTGTCCAAAACAGGAGAACGGACAATAGAATTGACCATGTTATATTCGATTGAGTGTCCAATACAGGAGAATGGGCAATAGAACATACGCGCAAAAGCTCATGACTTCACGTCATTGCTTGAACCAATTTTATTATGTATCCTGTCCTGAGCAGAGCTGAGCCAAAGCATTGTGCTTAGTGCTTGTGAAAGTGCTTGAAGCCTTTTTGTGCTCCCGAGTACTGTGCTCCCGAGCACTTTTTGAAACCAGTGCTTAGTGCTTAGTAATTCGAGCACTTCATGAAAAGGCTTAGTGCTTAGTAATCCCTTAAGTGCTCCCGAGCACTTCCGAGGATTACTAAGCCCTAAGCCTTTCCGAAATCATGTCGTAACACGAATAGACACTGATGCGCTGTGGTCGTAGGAGTTAATGTGTACCAGGGAGATCAATTGAGGAATGAACGGTACTTGTAAATCTTGTAATTATCAGTTGTTGGTTATTGATTCATGGAATGGGACGTAGATATGTGAATATTACCAACTCCTGAAAATTAGTCAGTATGAAAGCATTATCAAGTGGATAGTCTTTCAAGAAGATATAAGTGAATTAGTTTTGAAAATTGTCGTGTGAATTCACAGATTTATCCGATATATTCATATTTAAATTTCCAATGCTAAATTGCTTATGAATTCAATCACAATAGAAAATAATGTTATCCGGTTACTGCAGATTATATTTTTGACATTTGGAAAAATTTTAAAAAGCAATAAGGATTAATGTAAAACTGCCCCATTTTGATCTTGGGAAATACATTTTATATGTGCAGAAAAAACTGAGACGCATATAGAATTCATATTTTATTAATTGTATCAAGATATGATAAAATAATAAAGAACTTTTCAAACTGTGTGAGAATAGAACTAATTTTGAGTTCGTTAGTTTCATAGAAATTCGTTTCGCTGCACTTCGTCAATGATGCATATGGGGAATGCAAGTTAGCTTGTTTACATATTTCTCCAATAGAATACAATTTTATATAACCGTTCGGACTAAATATCCTCATTTCTAAAAGTGCTTAGTGCTCGAAAAATCGAATTACTTTTATAAAGTGCTTAGTAATCGCAAGCCTTTTGTGAAAACGCGGTGCTTTGTGCTCGAGGCTCGTGATCATTTTTATTGAGTGCTTAGTGCTTAGGGCTTCAAGCACTTTTCTTCAGTGCTCGGCACAGCTCTGATCCTGAGTATTGCTTCTCTAAATTGCTGCCAGATATTTTTAGACAACTGCTCCAGCTTGGATGAAAATGTCACTTTTCGCTCAACTAAGTATTCAAAATCAATAATTCACCCAATTGTAAAAGTCTGTACTGAAAAAAAAATTACTACGCTAGCTTGGCAAGTAACTTCAAAAGTTGGCGGAGTCAATGAGGATTTCAAAATGGTATAACATTTGCTGTTGGTATGCTACAACCAATAACCATATTTGAATTGGATCTCTTTCGTGTCTCTCGATCTATTAAGGAAATAACAACAACAATTTTCAGATGGGTATAACTCCAAAACCATTCGACCGATTATGTCTATAAGCAAAATCAAATGTCGCATTCAGATGCATAACATAACCTGAAAATGTCAAGTCACTATCTCTTACCGTTCCCAGGGTATCGTGACATAAATAACATTTTTTAATAATTTTTTTAAAATTTTCTACTGATACGATTCTCACTAAATCTCACAAGCGTTCAATGAGAATTTTGCACTGTATATTCACCACAACAAATTCAAATGAACAGCAAAATTAGAGTCGATGAAGAGTATTACCAACATCTTGAATCAGTCCAGTTGTCTTTTGCAAATTTGCTCGAATGTCTGTTTTATTTTGTTTTAATTTTTATTTGAAAGTTCAGGGTCGAAGACTAATGGCATTCTCCTCAATATTAATAGAAATAATTCAGGATATCATCTTCACGCCGAATTTTTAAATTGCTTTTCAACACCGCTAATAATAGCTAGAAGTGCTGATATGATGGGGATCTCATGTTTTCATTGGGGTCTAAGAATATTTTTTTTTATTTCTGAATACACGTATCTGATCGTGATATAATTGATAGAGTTCAAGATATGGAACAACTAACGTGTGGGATTCTCGAAAACGTGAATAAGTTTACGTTTTCCGTTTCGGTGATAAAAATCAGGTGTTGGAAGTTCGATTTAAATGCGATGAAAACATCATAAAACCGCCTGAAAACTGAACAAATGATAGCTGGAGGATATCCCCGATGGGAAATCGTGACAATATGCTACGGAATTTTTTCACGATTATAATCGAATTTATGAAGGTGTCTTAATCGACACTGAAAGCATTTCTCTAATATGTTTCATAGTTTCAGTTGGATCGATTATTATCAGTTATTTTCGTTGTTTGAATAAATTCGAATCGGTTGTGAAGAATAACGCAATACCCGACATTCGGCAGAATGTGAGGTTTGTTGAGAACATCGTTAATCAATTGGAAACATTCGAACAAACCACTGACGTGATGGCAGAGCCGTTTGAATTAATTTATTATTATTAGTTGCTTATTATAATATCCATTCGGGGACTTCGTCAACGAAAACCATCAATATAGTCGAAACATATTTATTTTGATTGCAAACTTTAAAAGTGTAAGCAGAGGTAACTGTAGCGTGGCACCATTATTTATTGTAGGATTTGAATAACGATTGCAAATCAATTTATATACATAAAGTTAGAAGATTATATTTTAAGGGTGCAAGTGACGCATTATCGTCACATCGGATGTTTTCTGGACTCTCTGGCACCCCAAACCCATTAGTATACCGTTAGAGATCTTAGACAGATCCAGAAGACCATGTAACACCCGAGAGGAGATTATGTATTTAATACCGAACCCCGACCCTCTAGCGTCTCCAAGGAGGTCAAGGAAAACGGGATATCATTCTGTATCGGGAGTTTATAGAGCTTATACAGCTTTGTTAAATTGTGATGCAACGTAAACAACGACTATATTCCGGGAATTGCCTTAAAATCGTGGGATCGTTCCCATGGAATCCTATTGGTCGAGGTCGGGGTAGTTTCAGCCAGCGAAGCACCAATCGTTGCACACCACCTTGGGCGTAATACTCTGTGCGCTCGAGGGCAAGCCGAAGTACGGGGAGGGGGGTAATGAGAGCCTTCGAGGGTACCAGGTAATCGGGGCAAATGAGTGAGTTCTGATCAGGAATACGACGAAGAGGGTATAATTTAGACGGTTAGCGAATGCGAGTTTTTATCCCTGAGAATCAGGCGATTATTGAACATTAAATTCTGACGAATTTAGAGTATATTGCGGAAGTTGGCCAACTTCAGTAATCGCAAAAGTAGATACTGTCAAAGTTGTAAATATTTCTTCGAATTGTATTGTGAATAGTATATGTAAATATCAGAACCAGTGTTTTGAAAACCAAAGACGTGAAAGACGAAATATTACGAGCAAAATTCCGTCAACCCCTAGGCGATTGTTATAAAAATCTTACATTATTATTAGAACGGGTTCACCCCTTCAGAACGAGACGATCTTTGACTCTATTACCCTATAAGGACATTGTCTTGGCAATCACGTCTTGTGGTTATAGAACTGGCTCACCCGTATGTAAAATTCTTAGGCTGGCTAGCTCTAGGCATTTGGAAACTATGTGTTCGGAAGTTTTTGTTCCGATTCACAGAGCATACATTATTCGACTACTGACTTATTGCCCATTCGGTACAATTACCCACCTCTACCAAAGCTCAGCTAGTGGCAGCTGCAGGAGAATCCTGCTATAGTAGGTGAGAAATCCACAAATCTTTTTGACTGTGCAAGTCCAGGGGTATTTCTCAAGGTATATTCTTTATTAAATGGTTCTGGCAAAATCCAGAAAGCAACAATTTAACAGCTATTCTTTTATTGTGCTCACATTGTTGGACCACTGCCCTATGGTATTTTCCAAGGCCACAGAAGGATTCTGGTCCAGCAGGTGTTACCGTGGGACTCTTTTCGCAAGTTCATCGGTCTTTTCATTTACTTCAATATAACAGTGCCCTGACACCCATAGAAGCATCACCTTATTGCCTCTAGCCAGTTGCTTTATGATATTGACCTTCCCAGGATAGTAGGGATCCTTGGATGGGTGACTATCAATAATAATATAGAGGTGCGCCCCTTGAGGTTACTTATCAGACACACTTGAGCACAGATAGTGTCTCTGCCTATAAGATAGAGGACTCATGTCCCAGGGGCACAGATATCCTCAGTTTCGGACCATATACCCCAATATCTGCAGCCCAGTTGAGTCTGGTTGGTCCAATAACCTCATATGTCCTCTCACTTACCAAGTAGGAGTTTCCCCCTCCTATAAATTCTTATTGCATCCAGCAGGCTACATTTTCTTACATTTAAGTGCAAGGGAGACAGATTAAGTATGAACTCAAGCGCTGATGTGGGAGTAAGATTGCTAGCTCCTGTAACACCAACACAGGCAAGCCGTTGCAGGTTCTACAACCGACGGTCCGTGGTGGCCTCTTCAGTTGTTGTACTCCATGCTGAGTATGCTTAGGTGACAATGGTGCGTATACTAGTGCTATGTATATTCACATTGCAATTTCCGATTTTAGACCTCCATGTCTTCCCAAATAGTCTTTTGCAGACCCACATAGCTGCTGGGGCTGGCTTTGGAAAGAATTGTGTCTAGGTGTCTTTGGAAAGAATTGTGTCTAGGTTTACTATCTAGTATTACTCCTAGATATTTGCAACACTGGAGAAGTTCAAAGTCTGGCCATTGAGGACTGGAGCTATGAGATTCAGATTACTCGTTGTAGTTAAGGGAATCAAGGTGGTCTTAGATAGTTTGATGTCAAGCCGTTCTTCCTCACACCAATTTTCGTTGAAACTGAGGGCAGCTTGCATCTGACTACCCAGTATTTCTTCATGCTTGCCCCTAACCGGTATCACTATGTCATCAGTGTATGCGTGGACATTGAAACCCCCACAGAATGCCTTTCCAGAAGTCACTTATGTCCCCCCAAGTAGGCCGTGATACCTCGTCCTTTCAACATTGCCGATATCCACTTAACACTGAAGGGTTCTACTCTTTTGTGCCTAGTTGCATTGGTTATGCAGGGTGTTGTCAAAAGCACCCCCAATATCCCCAAACATAGGAAGTAGGATCTCTTTTGTAGAGAAAGTCCTCTCCACCTCTACAATAAGAATGTACTGATCTGTTAGCAATTTGTTTTTCTGAAGAGTGTCCCAGCAAGAACTTGAATTTTGAAAATTAAAAAATATATATTTATTCAATATTTTATCAAAATTTTTTTCTTCATATGTATGGAGGTAGAGATGGCATTTACACATGAAATGAAATATCGGTTAAATGGCCACCGTTGCTTTGTTGGCAGGTGTGCACTCTTTTGATGAAATTTTGCAGTACATTTTGGAGTAAGGGCTACTAAGTTGTCTCAGGATGGTTCGGATAGACCTTACTGCTCAAAGAACCCCAGAGAAAATAGTACAAACAAGTTAAATCACAACTTGGCGGCCAGTTTTGGTCTCCGAAACGAGAAATTACTCGACCTGAAAACTTGATTTATAACAAAGTCATTGTTTCCCTTGCGGTGTGACAGGTAGCGCCATCCTGTTGAAACCACATCTCATATAAGTCCAAGCTATAACGCACCATTTTCGCAAATGCCTATTTTTTTATTAAACAAACAACAAGTATGGCTGACTCAACAATTGACAGTCAAAAATGGCGCGCAATTCGATATTCAAGTTCTTGCTGAGATACCCTTTACTTTCTCTCACCTGATCTTCTGTTATTTTCTCCATGGTTTTTAGGAAAAAAAAGGTGAGACATGTGGGTCGATAAGATTTAGGTTTTGAGGAGTCTTTCATTTTGGGTATGAAAAGTACCCTTGCTTCTGTATCTCAGAAAGTATCCATTCGATATCGCTAACATTTTGCGAGAACCTTCAAAACCTAACTTTACAGCTAAGTTCCAAATTTGAACACGATGGATATATATTCCCTGAGATCCGAGCAGCCTTGGGGGAGTTCAATAGTTGGCAGCCGTAGTCACGATAACTTTCGGACGGAAAGAGATAGCGACTTGCAATTTTCAGGGTAGGTTTCCCATCTACATGATACAGTCAATTTCGCTGTTGGGTATAATCGGCTAAATGGTTTCGGAGTTACTCTCATCTTAAATGTTGTTGTTATTTCCTCAATAACTCGAAATATACTGATCTGATCCAATTAAATCTTCGTTATTACTTGTAGAATGCTGACGCGCTGATTTTCGCGAGACATCGCTTCGCTAGAATATCGTATCACTAGAAAAAAATAAAAAATGTATATATTTCAGAAACAATTCGTCTGAATCCACTGAAATTTGGCACAAACTTTCTAGCCACCAATATACAGTCGAGTACAGAATTTCAGATCGACTTCGTATGAATCGTGGATAGACAATGGAGCATGCGCGCAAAAATCCCTGCCTTCACGTTAGTGCTTTTTAAGACTTTTTTATTTATTCTTACCCGATATTCAGGTTTCATCAATAGCAACGAAGTATTATGGGTATACAGGAAATGTGGGCGATGTTCCTTCTCTATGTACATCCCGACATCAATTTCAAGCTTCAATGCATAATTTCATCAGATGAATGAGATGATTATTCCAATACAAGCGTGAAAGCAATAATTATTTTGAACGCTAATAAATTGCGCATTTTGAAACATCCACGTCAAAACAACGTAAAGCATATAGATAGCTTTGATGACTTTTTTATTTTATGAAAATCCTTCGGTTTTTATGTCAATATGATGATAAGTGAATTAAATGTGTTCAAAAGACATAAACACCAGATATTTTCAACATACGCACATCAGAAAAGTATAGGTATATCCTCCAAAAACAAATGTAGGTACATACATGATTATAAAATGTTCATTATTAAGGAAATGATGTGAGGAATAAGTGGAATAGGTACAGAAAAACTGTGAAGAAAATAAATTTAAGATGAACAGAAGTGTGTTTGGGCGAGTTTGTGTGGACCAATCTGAATTGAATGATATCATAGACAAACACGCAAAAGTAGACTGACTTCACGTCAGTGCTTTTTTATTTTTTTTGTCAATTCTGTTTTTACGACAGTCCACGTCTTTTCCGACGATCGTAAAGTAAAATAAATATTATTATATTAAAAAAAATTATTGAAGCTCTGAGGTGAAGTCAGGAGCTTTTGCTGTCAATAATGTTTTATTCATCTCTATCGGACACTCTTATTCAAATATCATCGATATAGACCGATTTCTCAGCTTTTAAAAGATATGAATACATTTCGTATCATTTTAATGACAGACTTGAGTAATGAGAGAATTGTCTATGATCATAGAATTTGCAATTCTGCCGATTATACCTATTAACGAACTCAAATGTCACATTCGGATGCGCAACCTACCCCGAAAATTGCAAGGCACTACCTCTTTCCGTTCTCAAGTTATCCTGGCAGTGGCTAGCCGGCCGGACGGACAGAATCAAATTTGACTTTGAATCCTTCATCAGGATGTTGAATCTAATCGTTTGAGACCATTTTCGGTAAAAAATTCGGAAGTAACAGGCATTTAGGCAAAATTATAGCACTCTTATTCCCAGAGCATGCGCAAAAAGCCACTTCCGCTGCCGTACCGTCTGAGCTTGAAGCTGACTGCTTAACCACAACGCCACGGAACTGATGTAAGGATGCTGCGATCAAGCTGTACTTAAACGGATTATCGTATCTTCAAGATGTATTTCTCTTGAATCCAGAATTTGCGAAGGTTTCCTCGAGAATGATCCCTACAGCGGCACTATAGTCCCACGAAATTACTGTCTACGAATCAAGAAACGTGTTGCTTCACAATTTATGAGACAACTAATACTAATATGTTGTTAGCGATTTCCTGTTCCGGAAAAAGTATTCGGTGACTCTAGACGGCTAAATGGGCTTCGAGGCGTCTCATGGTGGTGGTTTGGGTTTTCTTCAGACAGGGATAGAATCCGTAAAAACGTCTGAATTATCGCTACGAATGTTGGTAAACGTCATCTGCACCAGTAAAACTGATCTTAACACTAATATTTACAAGGTTGGAATAATATATTCTAAAACAAGTTGCAGAATGGGCTCCTATTAAAACACGAATGCGAAATTCGAAAACGAGTGACGAAGGAGCGAGTTTTCGAACGCATGAGTGTTGGAATTGCCTTCTGCAACGAGTATTAGACGATATTTTCTCTATTTCAGGAAAGTTTTGTAAAATACTGTTGAAATTTAATGAAAAATTCGGATTATACATCCTAGTGACTTTTGTATTGTATCTTGGTAGTTGGTGTGACTGTTATGAAAGTTGACAGATTACGGAATTACGTCGGGCGTGGAGATCAGATCTAAAACAGTTTCCTAATAACAGGCATGATTCAAAATTAGCAAGAAGGAAATATCTAGTACTTTATTTTTTAATGAAAATAAAACTTTTCCTCTCAACAGTTATTTCACTACATCCAGATTATATTATATTGACAATTGACGTGTGTTGAAATACGATAGGATCGAATGTCAGTGCTGACTACCACAAAACGAAAAAAATAACTAGAAACAATGCAGGAATGAGTTCATTCCAGCACTGTTTTTAGTGCTGGAATGGACTCATTACGATACTGAAATAGAGAAACATAATTCCTACATTTCTGTTCATATTTTCAGAATGCCATGCTAAGAGGAGTTCCGCCTGCTCCCTCGAATTCAGTTTGATTGGTTCTAAATGCTATTATTTTAGCAAGGAAAGTATCAGTTGGAGTGATGCTTATTACCAATGCTTAGGTAAAAATAGCTCATTGGCCATTTTGGAAAATTCCAAAGAAGATAAGCGGATCAGGAGTTATTTGAAGCGTCACATGAAAAGTAAGTATCATGAATTAATTACTAGCCATTACAACGATGGAATTCCTCCAATCACTTAAACTTCCCTCTCGAAAAACTGATAATAATCTCATCCAAACGACTACGCCAAGAAAATTCTAAAATTTATCAATTTTAGGATATTTTCTAAGTTTCAATCACTGAGAATTATATCAATGAAAAATTATTTATGATTCACATTCATTTATTTAATATTGTGACGCGTTTCGTCGACAATGCGACTTGATCAGACTACATCATATTAAATTCTGGACATAAAGGCTTTATATTCTCCTTCTTTCTCTTCTTCCTTCTTATTCCGACTTATTTAAAACTAGTGGCATTGTCTTACACTACTAGTACTTTGTAAACATTTACCACAATTCATTTCCACAGCTTTGATAAATGTATACTCTATTTGAATAGATTTAGAAAACGGAGAAAAATTGTGATCTAATTGTTATTCAACTAAATTACCCGTAACCGTACCTGTTTCTCTATTTATTTCCACCATTTCCCAATAATTGAGTTGCGCACCTATTTTCGAATTGCCTAGAATTTTGAAATCCGAGCTAAACTTATGCCCTTCTGCCAATAACTTATCCGAATAATTATAATTAATTAGGTTGTTTGGTAACTGTGATGATGTTGCTTAATTGTTATGCCAAAATTTGTACCTGTTTTTTCTATATATAATTTATCACAACTACCGCAATTCAACTGATAATCACCCGATTTATCTTCTTTATTGGTCTTTGATTTATTATTCTTAATGAGTTTTCCCAGGTTAATGTTTGTCCGGAACGAGATATTTTGGTATTAACCTTTTGGTTTTGAAGAAGCCTTCTAATTTGGTGACTCAGTTTGCCCAAATATCTTAGGCTATTGAATATTATATTTTTATCCTTAATTTCCGAAAATACTAAACTAATTGTTTTCCTAAAATGATATTTCTTAAACATTTTTCTGATTAACTCTGGACGATGACGAAACGCGTCCCAATATTAAATAAATTATTGTAAATCGTATATAAATTTTCATTGAGTGAATATGGATTTGCATCAAGTAAAAGCCACAAGCATTCAATTTTTCTATTTTATTTACCGGGTGTCCCAGTATACATGTTGCAATGGATTATCTCAACCATTTCAAAAGATGGTTTCAAAAGAAGAATGATTTTCAATTCGTTCAAGGAACCTTCAACTGAGGATTACAAAAATTGAAAGTAACTTTCGGTTAGACCGGAAGTATATATATATATTGTGTATTATTATACCGATCCTCCAAGCTCTGACTTTTTTATCTCAAATAGCACCCTATACATTTTTTTCAATTTTTAATTCTACTTAAATGACCTTTCCAACGATGTATCACACTTTTATGGAAAGATAATTTTGGGTAGAATGAAAAAATTGCCAAAAATATATAGGGTGCCATTTGGGATAAAGAAGTCAGAGACACTTCCGGTCAAACCGAAAGTGACTTTCAATTTTTTTTTTCTCAATTGAAGTTTCGTTGAACGAATTGAAAATCATAAAATTTTCAAATTTTTATCTTTCGAAATGGCTGAGATAATCCATTGGAACATGTATACTGGGACACCCGGTATATATTATATAAACTCACAAACTTTTTGCCACCAAGGTTCAGCTCATTAGCTACCTCAAATTAAAAATCATGTTCCATATATCTTCATTATTATTCCACAACATATATCATGGTAATATAGATATGAAGACATATTTCTGTCGCTGCCTTTTTGTGTTTCCATATAAGTTTCACCGGTTATTCCGATCGTCAGTTACTATACAGAATTTGGAATCTATTCACTTCATAAATCACGAGATGGTATGTATGATTAGTAGTTCAGTCCGTTACCTTCATAATTATGCAAGAGGAAAACCAACAATGTCATATTTAGCATGAAGGACAAACTTTTAATTTCGGTTAGTATTTGTTTTCGAAATTAATAATCAGCTCCGCTAAATAAATAATGATAAATGTGATTTTCATGTCCAGTCTGTCATCGTAAAATATTCGAAGGCCGCACAATGAAATCCCGAAATGAAATTGTGTTGAAAAGGTTGATACTCGCATGTTTTAAATTGAAATAACACACATTTGCATTAAACGAAATCCTGATTATACTCTTTGATTGCATTATTCAAACGCACTTTTATCAAAGATCACTGACTGCATCATATGTATATGGAACACAAAAATAATGGTTGAAGAGTGAACTGATATGTCATATTATAGAAAAACAATAATTGACCTCATAACACAATTCGCCAATTTGTTTGTAAACATTATCACTTTCGACTTTATCAGTGCAAAATTGAAAAATACTGTATTTATAGCGAGAATGATTTCAAGTAGTGCAAACATTTTTATTTTCAAACATACAATATTAACGTTATTTTCGATTGGGAGGATCATCGGAAAGTTCTATTTCCCCACCAAGGAGGGGAAAAGTACAAAAGATGAATTGGTTACCATAAACAAAAAATTCTCTAAATCAAACGTCATGTTTATTCGTTAAAGTTACATTGAATGTACAATTGGTCAATGTTGCATTTTGAAAATTAAAACCATGTAATAATGAACTGGTAGGATTCTGTCTCCGATTCTGTTCAAAAGCTGATGCCTCAATAGAGTAATCTGAGTTGCTGGTTCCAGGGACTTCTTTGACGCTCAATATCCTACCAGCAAACTAATTCTTATTTTGCAGCGAATCCTCGATGTAGCCTTCTGCTACACTACTTGACTTCCAACTTCCGTGTCGTTTCAAAGACTCAATGGCCTTTCTGAAAAAATCAGAAGAATCGGTTCTAAGTTCAATATAAGGACCGTCTTCAAAACACAAAATGATCTTAGGTCTTTATCAACGAAGACAAAACCCATTAATGAAAAACAAAAATAAAAAAACTGTGTATATAATATTCCTTGTATTTGTGGTAAATCATACACAGGAGAAACATCAAGACCACTAGAATTAAGAAAGTCAGAGCATAAGAATAACTTGAGAAATAGAGACGTACATAAATCAAAAATAGCAGAACATGTATGTACAATCCAAGGAGATCACATGATGGATTCGAGTAGCACAAAGATTCTAATGGCAGAACCTGATTCTATTAGAAGGAAACTTAAGGAGCCAACCTGTATTTTGAACAGAGAATGCAATTTTGCAAATTGCTCAATTGGTATTGCCCATATTTGGCTGAATTTATTGAAAAAGGAGTTGGAACTTGGAAATTTCTATGCAAAGTAAAACTATGTTAGCTATGATTTTCACGTACTGTCAATGCGACAATTCGACAATCGAATTTTAGAATAACTATCAACAAAATAATTCTAAAGATTTTCGTTAAGCGTCTGAGGAAGGAGTCTGATAGACTCCGAAACGTTACGATATGGTTGTTTTTTCGTTGATGTTGCTCCGTTGTTGTTTGTTAGGCAACATTGTTCAATTGATTGCTTCTGACAAATATCTTGTGTTTCTTACGCAGAAGCAAATCGCAGAATAAATATTTTTTATTTTATAGATATTTTTCAGAGTTTGTGAGAGAAAACCCAGAAAGAAACCTTTTAATAAGAGCTAGCTTTTTTTTAAATGTGGGTCTTTCACCTACAAACTACCAAAATATGTATACGGAGTACGTATATTAGCGGACCTATTAAGAATGGGACGGAGAGGGAAAACGGCTATAAAAACCGAACTACTGGATCGATTTGAATAAACGATATCTTTTTCTGGATTGGCATGAGACGTAGAATTCAGAAATAATAATAATAATAACACGATACAACAACTAATTCAGAGATGACAACGTATTTTTTAGAGATTTTAGTCTACATACGCCACTTATGTTCGTAATTCCTAAAATATCCATCGCTCGGACTAATTAATATTGCTCACAACACAACAAATAAATGCATATTGAATAAATACTTAAAATCTCAAAGGGATCCATAAACAGATTTAGAAATGACCGATTTTCAAATATTATTCTGAAAACCAGAACGTGAGAATCCTTCCTTACATAGTATAAAACAAAGTCGATTCCTGCTGTCTGTCTGTTCCTATGTATGCTTAGATCTTTAAAACTGCGTGAATGATTTTGATGCGGTTTTTTTATTAGATAGAGTGATTCAATAGGAAGGTTTATGTGTAATACATGCATAATATATTAGAGAAACACTGATAATTTTAGAGTTTTCTAATGTGATGTCGTAAATAAACACATTTTTTTGCGCTTACATTGCAAACGCAGGCTGAACCCTACGAGATAGATCAAAATAATGTAGTACAGTATGGTACACCTCAAAAAGGTCCACAAAAAAGTCCGCGATAGTATATGTCTATCTCTTAAGGATAACCCACAATAACCATTTTTTATCCTTTACATTGTACGAGAAATAATGGCTTGATTACGAAGCTATTTTAAGCAATACAGCATTGATCCTCATCCAATTAAGTATCTTAAATGCATTGTGCATTTAATATTGATCAATATGGCCCTACAGCATGTAATTCAAATGAATATTTTCGAAGATATCGCAGATTTAAAATGCAGGGACATAGCGGGTGCGGTGGTACCGACCGTGGCGCCAGCACAGCCAGGATAGGGCTAGAAATCGAATACCGAGAGCCAGAGAATCATCTGTAGAGCGTGAGGCTCGCCTCAGCCAGGGTAGATGTATTGATTCCTCAAATTGCTCTGATACCATCGGATTTACTGATCCAATTCAAACGCCTATAATATCCGGTAAAGATATATTTTGCAATGACCATTAATAAATCGCAGGGTCCATCTTTCAACGCTACAGCTTATATTTGAGCGTTGAGTGTTTTTCACATGGCCAATTATCTCTTTCAAGAGTAACCTCTGAAGAAAACATAGTTGTATTGTCTAACGACAAAAATACTGTGGAAGTTGTATATAAAGAAATTCTGTTGTATATTTAGTATCAACATTTCAACCGTGCGAAGCGGGGGCGGGCAGATAGTAAGTAATAACTATTGAAAACGAATCCATTTTGAGACCATATTGGCAGAACGCTCTGCACTCGTTGATTCAAACATCAAGGATAATATTGGACGCATTTTGATCAATTGAAACAGATATTCTCAGATCAGAATATAGTAGGTATAGTAGAGATGCTGAAGTAGATTTATTTGTTCTCTACTGAACGAAGGTTTCATTGAGTGTCTGATTTAGACTCCGAAACGTTAATTGCTTCATCGTTGATGTTGTTTCGTTAATGTTTGTTAGGCAACGTTGTTCGATTTATTGCTTCTGACAAATACCACAAAATAATAAATTTTTATTTAATAGATATTTTTCAGTGTTTAGGAGACAAAACCCAGAAAGAAATCATTTAATAATAGATATACCTCCCACAGTATCGATTAATGATTATTTTCAGGTTATGTCGTATACAAAATAATATTTATTCTATTTCTTTGATATTTTTCAGAGTTTGGGAGAAAATAATCCAGAAAGGAACCATTTAGTGATGGAATATTATGATAACTGATTAGTAGAAATCCTAGAACAATTCATTGTTCTAAGGTTTAATTGATGTATTTAGCCAATATTTCCAAAAATATATATCCGATCAGTTTCAAATCTAGATTCTTTCAATTCGGTATTTTTCTTGCTATTGGGAAAAAATATTTTCCAAAGTTTGAATTTTTTTTCTGTTCTTAGTTATCCGATGAATACAAAACTTTGCATACATAGTCAGGTAGTAATTTTACAACTTGGTGCTGAATTTCATGGAGTAAGTATTTTCGGAAAGATTCGAAAAAAAAACTAAAAATACCTGAAAAATTACCCAAAGTGTCTGCGTTTCATATTTCGAGATTTTGAGGAAAATATGAAAAAAATGCGAAAAAAAGTTTCCTTAACGAACATGTACGGGTGTACACATGTCCGCTGACGTATAGGTTAGGAACCTCTTTGTTGTTAACACTACAACCAGTATTTAATAAGTTATAAAATATATAATAAATTATATTTTAATTTCTAGCTCTTGGTGAGAAAAACCGTTGGATTGGAGGAAAATACGACTGGAGAAATTCACGATGGGTTTGGGCTGAAACAGGCAAGCCAATCACATTGAATTCCCTACCAAAAATATCACCAACTAACACAATGCTATTACATTGGGCCTGCTTGATTATGGATTCAAGACGACTGAACAAGTAATGTAATTGCTCTAAAAATAATCTTCTAATATTTTTTAACAAAATTAAATGTGTCTGATATTTCGGATGTGTGCACTCTAAATGAAACTTCTGCATTCAAAGAATACAGGGAACCAGAGCGAATATAAAAAGTTCATTAACCAAATGTGAACAAATAATTAATCATAAGATGGCTATGCTTCTCCGTTGATTTAAAATATTTTTCCCAATCGACATTAAAAGTTATCGGTCTACAGGGTGTCCCAAAAATACCACGCGAAAGTGACACTGGAGATAGATTGGCATTAGGTCTATCAGATAGCATCAACATGACCTCAGTAAAAGTCCGCTGGTTTTCGAGATATCACCACTTTTGTGTATTTTTAAAAAATCTCCAGTTTTCATGGTATATCGATTCGGAGCTCGTGTCTAATTAAATCGAGGTCGCTGATCACGAATATGCAATTAGTTTTTCCCTAAGTGGCGTACTTCATGAAAATTTTCACTTAGAGTGAAAAAATGGACGAAAATAGGTCAATTTTGGAAGTTCACACCGCCCAAAAAAATCGGAGTAAGGTGTTGTTGATATTTGCCGTCATATATGGATCCTTTATCTACTGAATAATCCAAACAGAAAATGTCCAGGCCGTACTATTCGGAAATTATGATTTTTTTCCCAAGGGTCTGTTTTTCGAAAACCTCATTTCGCGGTATTTCCGCGGAAAATTCTCTAATGAAAAATCCGATCATATATTCGTAATCTACGGCCCCGAATTAGTAAATGACGTAATTTGCATCGAAATCGGAGACTGGTCGAATTTTGGCAATTTTTTAATACATTAGCCTTGAAAAAATCCCATTTTTCGAGAAAAATTTTTTGATGCAAAACTATGAAACGGGTACTTATTATTATAGATTCGGGGCCGTAGATTCAGAATCTACCATCAGATATTTATTACAAAAATTTTCCGAGAAAATATCGCGGAAAGAATTTTCCGAAAAATAGACCCACGGGAAAAAAATCATAATTTCCGAAGCGTACGACCTGGACATTTATTGTTCGGATGATTCGTTAGATAAAGGATCCAAATATAACGTAAAAAATCAGCAACACCCTACTCCGATTTTTTTGGGCGGTGGAAAGTTCCAAAATTGACCTATTTTCGTCAATTTTTTCACTTTAAGTGAAAATTTTACCAAAGTACGCCACTTAGGGAAAAACTAATTACATATTCGTGATCAGCGACCTCGATTTAATTAGACACGAGCTCCGTATTGATATACCATGAAAAAAAATTTTTGGGTCGGCACCTAGAAATATTTTTGACCCGGAATCGGAGGAAAATTCTTCTTTCCCGTCCCAAATCTATGATTTTCACATCTCAATAACCAAATTTTCCCCGATTATTGGTCGGTGGACGACGTTTAGATTTAAGTATCTATTTTTTCTGTATCTCTATCCGTACCATATTAGGTAATGATCGAATCCGTCAAACGCCAAAAAGTTTTCTCTAGTATCCAACAAACCCAAGAATTTACAATTTTCCGATTAGGTCGACGCGGCTTTGGTTATTCACTAAATCGGGTACGCAGATCACAAATCTGTAACTAGATTTTCCGTATCTGGATTAGTTTCGGAGCAATGACGAAAAAAGTCGCAATTTCTGGCTCTAACTCCGGAAAATGGACTAATCAGTCGGATTTTTCACCATATTACCAAAATTAATCGAGATACGGAAAAACTAATTACAGATTCGGAATCTACGCCCTCGATTTAGTGAATAGCCAAAGCCGTGGCGATCTAATTCTAGATTTTTGTATGGGTTAGAATCTAGACAAAGGACTCACAGCTCTGGCAATGTGTTAGTTGTTGTATGCATTTTATCAATATTTCACAGGAAATAGGTCATAAATACTTCTACAAGGGTTGAAGTATTACAAGATATTTTTCTTGCAATTATATTTTCGTGGAAAATATTAATTTCAATTGTGAGACCACCCATGCAAAAATAAACCAGTTAACCCAGAACATTTAAGTTTTACAAGCGAGCTGCTTTGTTTAGAAATACAAATGAGCGCTTCCCAACATGTGAAGGCATGGGACGCAACAGTGGTGATATCTCGAAAACCAGCGGACTTTTACTGAGGTCATGTTGATGCTATCTGATAGACCTAATGCCAATCTATCTCCAGTGTCACTTTCACGTGGTATTTTTGTGACACCCTGTATAAACATCTCCTATACTGTATCCCTTATAATTCGTGTCTATTGAAAGCTTAATCCAATTTCGGATATTTTCTGTCAATTGACAGATTAACCGCCGTATTCACAAAGCATTCAATCGCCGTTAAGTCCTAACTGAGGTCCTCAGTTAAGAATAAATTGGGGATAATAAGGGACAATAGGGAATAAAGGTGCTAAAACAGGCTTGTTTCACCACCGTTAAATAAGTTAACTGAGGTTGCGATTCCAATTTATCCTTAACTGAGGACCTCAGTTAGGACTTAACGGAGATTCAAACACTTAACAATGCTTTGTGAATACGGCGGTAAATCTGTCAATTATACTAATTGACAGATTTTAATTTTATTTTTACATTGGCCCTAATACGCCGTCGTAAGATCCCATAGTTCTACAGGAAAGAAAAAATTATGTTTCCTGAAAAATCTTATACAATTCTAAAATATAAGTACCTACTCGGATATACTACTAACAGGGCTTTCAATGGGAACGCCCCATTTTCAAAATGACATTACTACATTACACGCACGGCAGCCATTTTCTATTTGTGACATTTACAGTTGTATACTCCATTCAATTTTATAAAGTCTCCCAGTTGGCCATGAAAATTTGACACATTTCACCATGTATATTTTGAACATGTTAGGTTATAGTAATTTTCCTATCAGATAACTACGCAACGTTGTCCTCTCTACAAAGAAATTGTAGTAATTACGTATTTTCAAAATGTGAATTTACTTCGGAAAAATAATGAATTTGAGAAGATATTTTGTGAATTCAATAATTCCACAGCCCTGGCGACTGTAGAAGAAAATGTTTCCTCTGTTGTTACTGGAAATATTTCACGTATATAAACTGGTTGGAAGACTCAATTATGCTATTTTCTTGTATGGGAATCAAGAATTAAGTGTTGGAATTTTATTGAAAAATAATGGTTAGATTAGTCCGTTACTTTGTGATAGTTCATTTGAAAAAAGAATAAAAGTACCTGTGGTCTGTGATAATATCTTGTGTTATGATTATGTTGAGAGTAGAAATTGGCAACGTCTCGGCGAATTGTTTGACCTTGACGATATTTCAGCAGTGCCAACCTGCCTCTGTCTTAGTTACAAAAACGTGATAGACCCATAAATTATGGCCAACCGGAAGACTTTATAGAAGTGAATGGAGTATACTTGTAAATGTCTACCATGTAATCATGCAAAGGAGCACGCTTGAACAACGTTTACAAATAATCTAATTTTTTTATGCTGAATCGCGCTATGTTACTCTAACTTCTCATTCCTTAACTCCAATTTTTGGTCGTTATAATCGTCCAGATAAAAGAATAATTGAACGTCTAGTGAAGAAATTTGAAACAAATTTTACACTTCATGATGTTACAGTGCCAGTGAGACAAAGAAATGCAAGAAGTGAAATGGAATATGGCTGCCGTACGTGAAAGTGTTCGTGAAGACCAAAATTTATCGATTTCTCGTAGTTAATAAGAACTAGGCATCTCCCAAACTTCTTTGTGGCGAATTTTACGAAAAGACCTTGGTTTAAATCCATTCAAAATGTTTTAACCCAAGAACTCAAACCAACTGATCATTTTAAGCGTTGTGTATTAAGTAATTGGTGCTTCAAAAAAATCGAAAATGATGCAGATTTCCATAAGAAAATCATTCTCAGCAATGAGGCTCATTTCTGATTAAACGGTTATGTTAACAAGCAGAATTGCCGTGTCTGGAGTGATAAACCTGAAGAATATCAAGAACTGCCCTCACATTCTGATAAACTGTTTGGTGCGGATTTTATCCTGGAGGAGTAGTTGGACCTTATTTTTTTACAACGAGTATCATAAGGCGGTAACTTTCAATGGAAATCGTTATCGTTCAATGTTGAATGATTTTTTTATGGTTTTATTGGTTCGTCTTGATTAGCATATAAAGTGGTTTGATCAGGACGGTGCCATTACTTTTCATACTACCAATGACACAATGACTTTATTGAAAACAAAATTCATTGATTCGATTATTTCAAGAAATGGACCAATAAATTATCCGCCTCGTTCCTGCGATTTAACTCCATTGGACTTCTTTCTTTGGGGTTGCATTATGTCATTGGTTTATAGCAAACATACAGCAAATTTATACGATTTACAGATCAATATTGAACGAGTAATTACTAACCTACGACCTGATTTGTGTAAGGGACTCATGGAAAATTGGGTTCAACGACTTCATTCCTGGTAGCGTTTCCGTGGTGGACATTTAGGCTGGTTTTCCTGTCACGCTGACGGTCGGCGCTGACGGTCAGCGCTGATCGGTCAGCTCGTATCCTTTTAGCATTACGCTGATCACATTGAGAAATAGAAGGATGCTATTGTCTCTGGCTCACTGAATGTGGAGGCTTGTCGGCGCCAGCTAGTCAGCGGCGCCGACGCGCTGGCGCGTACGTGCGCGTATATAGCTCAGCGCTGACGGCCGTCAGCACCGCGTGACTCGAAAACGCTACCTATAGCTACATACATATTGACCCATCAGCGCCGACCGTCAGCGTGACAGGAAAACCAGCCTAAAATGATGTTTTGTTTCATAGATAATAATATCCATTGTACTTTATAATGATATAAATATTTCAATAATTTGCAAATGAATAATGTGTTTTTAAATGGTTTCTTTGATTTGTCAGAAGCAATCATATAACAATATCTTTTAATGATTACATAAATAGTTTGTTTTATTTACAAAAGAAAATGTGGAGCTCTTAATGAAATACCCGTTACTTGGCTACGGGGCCGCCAAAAACCTTGTTTTTTTTTTCGGATTACATGTTATGAATTAAAATTTCTTGTTTTCTTGATGTTAATCTACCACATTGCCAAGAAATTGAGGAGATTATTTATTCTGGGTGTAATACTAATGTCACTGAGTATATACTCACTTCAACGATTCAATGCATTTACAATAAAAAATGGGTTCAAGCCCTGTGGACAGGAGCTTTTGGGCGCATGTTCCTTGTGGCCCGTACTGACCAGTAAAGAAAAAAAGCAGTATCATGTTGAATACCTTAATATTATTCTGGAACACAAATTTTCCATTACAATAATCTTCATCTAGCTTCTATTTAGTATCAATTCCTGTAGAACGTGATCATAATAAGTGTTTTCCATATAATAAAATGTGTTTGAACTTGGTATGTAGGAAATCTGACATCAATCATTGGAATTAATTGATTTGACAAACAGCCGTCAAATGAGGTAAATAGATTTTTGTGACGATTTTCTGTGACCATAAAAAAAATTAAGCATTTCATTATTGCATTTCTTGAAATAGGTACCTTTTCAAGTCGATCAACATCGTCCTTCTTTCGACGTCTAAACTATGACTTGATTCTTTATGTTTATGTCTTTGAATTTGTTTTCGGTGGAATTCAAAGAGTTCATAGAATAATCGATGAAAATACTGAAAGAGACCCAGGAAATTTGACACATTTTGTCTTATATCTCCAGAAATTGAAATCGTATAGAGCCAAAATTTTGCACAATGTTGCAAAATACTACAATTGACGTTAGTACAAGTTTTTGTTGCAATCTGATGAATAGTTCACGAAAAAAAAATTTTTTTTTCGAAAAAATTAAAAGAAAAATTTTTTTAAAAATTACCAACATTTCGATCATAACAGAATTTTGCCAAAAGTTGCGCGTTTATATCCTCGAACTGACTACAAAGTTTCGATTCAACATCTTCTTTAGTTCCTGAAATATCAGGGAAATAACCTCAAAATTTTAAATGTCTATAACTCCTAAACCGTCCGGCCGATTTTGCCCGTTAACGAACTTAACCGTCGCATTTTGATCAGAAACCTACCCTGAAAGTTTGAAGTCGAT
This sequence comes from Halyzia sedecimguttata, assembly GCA_937662695.2. Lineage (NCBI taxonomy): Eukaryota > Metazoa > Arthropoda > Insecta > Coleoptera > Coccinellidae > Halyzia > Halyzia sedecimguttata. The sequence goes on along the minus strand of OW569413.2, from coordinate 95,730,454 downwards.
AGGACCTTCGGTGCTCCTGTTATCGTGCACACGGCCGGACAACCGGCCGGCCGGCCGGCCGGACGGCATCCTAAGATCTGACACCGGATTCGTGATCAGGGAGTCCGAATTAGTCTATTAGCCAATTTTCAGCTCGAAATTCGAAAATTACAGACATTTGGACGAAATGATAGGACGATGTTCCCCTAGAACATACGCCCAAAAATGATAGCCAGATTATTCTATTCATTCCTTCATCCTACATAAGGTAACTCGTACTGAAGTGAAATCCATTCAGTGACATCAGAGTCATGTTTCAATTAAAGTTTAACTCGAAAAAAAGTGATAATATTATCAATTTTTCATTCCAAATGTAAAACTCTCCGATTATTGGTGCAAAACAAAACCATTCTGCATTTTGGGAACCCAGTAGTCTTTTACTTAAGTGTTGTTTTTACAGATTATCAACAAATAGTTGTCCACAACAGAATTACTTCGTGTGTCAAAAGAATCCTAGACGTCCCGTTGGTCGAAGGAAAAATTTTGATATCAGAATCTGTAAAAGATCTGCTAAGCAGCTCAACGAGAATCAAAAAAACAAATGTCTTCGTTTGGTTGGAGGATATGGAGGCGTTATGTTCCAGAATGTACCTGCACCAATAAGTAAGTGATATATTTAAAGCGAGACCCGGTAACGAATGATAATTAATTAAACTTTCACTGTAAGCTTTATCCATGTTTCATTCCATAGGATGAATTTATTTGTACTCGAATTATACAGTGTGACCCATAGTCCAAACTTTAGTTGTATAGTAAGGAGACCTCTATAGTGATTCAAAACAGACCATCAAACCTTCTGTTGACGTTTTGTTCTGGGGATATAGGGTGCTTTCCGAAAACTGTTGCTTTTGGATTGGTTTTTTGGTTCAGAATGTACTATGTCAACCCCCATCCGTACTTAATAGTGAATATTGGAGAAATAAGTCAGCAGGAAGTGAACATAATCCTCTATGATCTGTACGAAAATAACACACTGTATGTAAAACAAATATTTTAATATTAAAGTATTCTTGAAGAGTAAGAAAAATTGTGCCAATAACATGAAACTACGAGTTTTCAAAGAGGAGTTAAGCTAACTTGAAATAATTTATTCATTCACAGAAAGCAATGCATTTCGACTAGATAACTTGCCATATTCAATTATGCAAAAACATAAGTTACATAAAATGAAAGTTTTTAAAATCAAACCCACCACAGAAATCAACATCTACAACTAAATTCGATTGAAGTCAAATCAAACAGACAGGAACGAAAACACAACAATAAACATTGTCTTCAGAACTATAATGAACAAATATTATTTAAACCTAATAAATAAGAAAATAAAAAATTGAAAACATTCAGGCGTCTGCTGGATGAAAAATAATCCGTGGTGCAATTTTTTTTTTAATTATAATTATCATCAAAAATTATGTGATTTTTTAACAATAAGAGATGAAAAATATTAAAAATAATTTTTCACAATTATCGTATTTGCAATGTTAATGTTCGTGCTACAAAAAAATTGTTAATTAACTAATGGATAACTAATTGAAAAATCGCGAAAAAATTGTTGGACCACAGATAATTGTTCATTGATCTATCCTTTTTATTTTCATAGGTATTTAATAAGTTTAAATAATATTTATTCATTAAAGGTCCGAAGGTAGCCAAATTATAAATATTGGTCCTATAGTTCCGGGACTCCTCTTTTTGAGTCTTTTTTCAAATTTTAATCATCTCGAAAAGTTTTTGAGATATTGGCAAAAAACAAAACCCCCTTTTTTCTCACTTAATTATTTATAACTATTTTTGCGAGCGGCCTCACTATTTTCTCAAAAACTATCTACATGCCATTCCGAATCGAATGACACCTTAATCATAATTTTCGGAAAATACTCAAAAATGTTGACCTAAAGGACTTGTTGACTAGACTTGGTTCCATCGTAAGTTGTGAGTTTGGCCCAGGTTTGTTCCGCTATTCCTGAGTTTGTTGTTTCTCCCTTAATGTTGTGTGATCTTTCCACATTCACAAGGTAAAAGATATCCAGTAGAGGCCATTTCTGTTATTTACTGATTTTCCAGTTTTTTTTCTTCGTGAGAAAACTTCTTAGATTATTTACCAAATTGAACTGGCAAATATCAAGTTTAGTGGAATGAAATTACCTTCTTTGAGATTGTATTCGAAGAATAGTGTTCAACATCACAAATTTTAAGCTTTCTTGAATACCTAATTAACATCTGGAATCTAACTTGATATTTTGATATTCTATCTATAAATATAATATCAAGAAAAATAAGATTAGTTTTGTCAGACTCTACTTTTCCGACCCTGACACTAAAATACTTCGAAATTCTATACGATAGATGTCAGAATACGTGTTTTGTCAACATAAATAATTCCCATCGAGAATTCGGATACTCTTTAATGCGTTTATTATTCCGACATTAACTGACGAAAGTTTGGAATCTCTACCTCATTGATCTACGTGATGATCAAGAAAAAATTCGGACATAAATTGCACATTCATATCTGTCCTTATACAGTCGTTTTATTTCACTTGCATTATAATTCAATTCACTTTCTTCATGATATGATTTATCACATGGGAATTATTCTGAAGGCATCTCTATAGAATTACCTGTTCGAACTTTCCAATTAGTGGTATTCAAATATGTGGTCGATACAATGATATCCCAAAAAATTCACTTGTTTCTACAATCGAGCATGAAAAATACAGGACCTGATTATACTGAAACTCCTAGGTCTTTCGAGGTGACCCCTCATAAGCTCATAAAAGACTTGCGACTCCTTGAGACTACATATTAGTAAATTATCAATAATTGATGATCTCCTCATACAATACAATCGATTACCTGGACTAGAATGTTTCTGTTCTACTTCTTGCTTCTTCTTCTTATGACCTAGAGGCTCTTTAAAAATAGTTATAAAATCTTACGCACCTACCACTTTGAAAAAAAATTAAATAATTAATTCCTACCTCTCTTATAAAGTTATCATATGTTTATAAAGTAGGAAAGCCCTGTGAATAGGAGCTTTGGCGCTCTTGTTCAAATTTTGACAAATCATATCTCCGAAAGGTTTCTCAGAGTTGGGAATAATATCAATGGATTTTTATGATAGAACTGCATCAGGAAGGAATTAAATTCAAATAATAGTTATATCAAGACTAAATCAGCAATCTGTAAAGCTTCAATGAAGTAGTTCTTCAAAAATTCTCATTTGAGAAAAATTGAGCAATTTGCATTGCTTCAATGCTTCAAAAATTGTGAGTTAAAAAAAAACAACAGTTCCAAAAATTGTTAATCCGAAACCACCAGACCGTTTCTACCCAAAAACCAACTTATCCGTGATATTCATTCCTCAAATCTACTCCGAAAATTATATTATATCAATTGAAACTTAATCAATATTCCAGCTTTGTTTTTACTGGAGATATTCCGAACCCAATTTTATTAACTTACAAAGTATATATTTCCATCATCATATGGATTATCCAAGAGCTATCCATGGTAGCTGGTTATTTTTCATTGTTCATTTTGCATTCAATCATAATTTGTTTTCTAGAACAGGTGCTATTTTATATCAAGAATTTTGAATAGAACTAGAAATGAATATGATATCATACTCAGTTTGAAATCTCTCTTATCTGCGGACAGAGACAATACCTTCAATTTCTCTATGAGATGACCATCACAGAACACTAATATATGACAATGACGATACACAGAATATACCTTACCTAGGGTATATTCTGTGTGATATGTATGAACAGGGATCATCAAATTCATATTTACGATGACAGCATTCTGTGAAATCATAGAATTACTATTCAAGGTTGAAATTTTGACAAATCATATCTCCGAAAGTATTACCTTGTTAGACTTGAGAATTATAGCAATGGATACTTATTATGAAACTGCGTCTTAAAAAAAATGATGAAATTTGTAATGTAAAAAAAATTTTTTTTTCGTTACTCCGAAACCATCTGGCTGATTTTGCCCGATAAAGAACCCAACTGAGATATCTATCTCCCAAATCTACTCTGAAAATTTCAACTGCCTAGCTCGTTCGAGAGTCGATTTTGACTACGGATTCTTGATCAGTGAGTCGAACGAAATCGTTTGAGACCATTTTCAGCCCAAAATTCGAAAATTACAAACATTTAGGGAAATTGATAAGTACTCTATTCCGAGAAACAAGAGCGCCAAAAAGAATAGGTAACGGAGAAAAGTCTAGTTTTTCATTATTTAAATCACCCGTATGTATTGCCCATTAATTTCCATCATTTCGCAGTAATTTAGTGCGCTCCTTATGATTATTCAAATTCTGTTGAATTTCTCTACAGAGCTAAAATATTTTCGAAGCCTAAGCACTAAACACCGGTTATACAGGGAGTGAATATAAATTTGATAAAATTTTTTTTTTTAAGTCTCGCATACCTGGTATGATCAAGTATTCAATGCTGAATACATTTCTGTTAAATACATTGTATTCATTTGAATAGTTTTCAAAATATCGAAAAAAAACCGAAAAAAAAGTGAAATATGTTTAGTCAGTATTATGTTCATTATTCTTATTTTAAGTATTCTCAGCGGAAACCGTTTTTACAGCATCGAAGAGGAAGAATGTGGAAAGGTCATGCATCTTTGGAATTTCAGAAATATCATCACAGGGTGTTTCAAATTTGGTGTCGAAAATGGTGATCAAAAATTGGCCATAACTTCTGTTTTTCAAATTAGAACCCTATTTTTTATGATTGCGTTGGATTCTGCGGTGAAATGGACACTATTTAGATAACCGAAGTCAGGTTATCCCTGAAGAGGCTCCTTAGCCCCCGCCTTTCTACTGTCCACCTTTCGCATTCCAATATCATGTCCCGATGCTATCCTCCGAATTGCACGTTCGGCAGTTCGGTTGGTCAATCTTTCCAATTCTTTCCCTGAAGACTTCACCGGAGACGTGTCCCGTAAGTATTTGTGTTAACCAGTAATTGGTTACCTTATCGGACAGCTCATCCACCTATTTATATCTGGAAGGATTTGCTTCGTCCATCTCGCAGCTCCCTGCTGTGACTCTCACCTATCTTGCCATGCCCTCGTTATCCTTATCCTGGTCTGCCTACGCACACCAGGTCGGTGTCCATAAGCATTCTCATACACTCTTCTCCTTTCCTCAGCCAGAATATCTATTGGAGGTGTGCCCGCAATTACCTGCACTGCCGCTGCGGAGACCGTGCGGTACGTGCAGCAAACCCTTTGCACTCACATCCTACCTAGAAAGAAATGGACTTTTGTCCAGTGGTCAGTTTGGCTTTAGAGAAGGTAGATCAACACAAGGAGCCCTGGCATGTCTGTCAGGAGCCATTTAGGAATCACTCAATAAGAATCATGCCTCGCTTGTATATTTCTTGATTTGGCGAAAGCCTTTGATTCAGTGGATCACGAAGTCCTGTTGTATCGTTCAGGAGGCAGGTTGTGAGGGTCAAGAATGAGTATAGTGATTCAAAGTACTTATAATATGGTGTCCCGCAGGGGACCATACTTGGACCCATTGTCTTTACTATGTACATCAATGACTTGTTGGAGTTGGACACGGTGGGACAGATTCTTGGTTATGCGGATGATATGGCAATTCTAAATTGGGCAGATATGAAGATGATGGCTGAGAGAGACTTCCTCCAGGTCAAACAATGGATGGAGCAAAACAGGCTCACAATAAAATTTCGACAAGACTCATTTTATCCCTTTCGTGTGTGACGGGAGGTATTTGTCCAATTTTGGACCTCTTGTGATACAGGACGAAGCAGGCCATATTCGAATACAGCCGGTATATCAGTGCAAATACTTGCCAGTGGTAATGGATTCATTTCTCGGGTGGAATGGATATATAAATTACTTGGTTGGAAAATTGAGGGGCCTTGTTCCTAGGTTCAAGTATTTGACTGGGATTTTGGATGTTAAGCATGTGTTGATTTTGTATCATTCTCTTGTGGAATCCCAACTTATACCTTGGGGGGCCGCATATAAAAAAGAAGTCAACAGGCTTGTTGTTCAACAAAAGTGGATCCTGAAGATAATTTTCAAAAAGCAGATCACTTTTCCCACCGGAGAATTATATAAATTGTCAGGTGTATTAGATATATAAATTCACAAAAGCTAATCTGAGGTCAAATCAATTAGTGACCCATAATATTGATACCAGATACAGTCAGTTTGTATACTTACTGTGCCAAAAATGAGTAAGACCCTAACTCAGAGATGCTATGTTTATTTGGGACCGTTAATGTTCAATGAACTTCCATTAGATATAAGAAATACTGTCAGCATGAAAATTTTCAAGAAAAGAATGAAGAAATGGATATACACAGTCGACAAGACCTACATCATGCAGTTGATTGATAGAAAAATTGCTTCTTTTTCCCTCGTCGTTAGTTAGTTTTCATTGGATTATAGTCCATTGTTTTTGAGTTTATGGAATATAGTTTGGGAGAGGAAATTTGAATTTTTGTTTGGATGTCAAACTTATACATGTATAGTACTCACCACAGGTGTGCCTTTGTGTTTTCTTTTTTTCTGTGGTATATTTCTTAGATAAAAATTTAACGATTGTTAGTATACTTTATTGCATTTTTGTATAAACGATGTAAAGCTGTTAATTTGGGAAATATATCTACTTATTATAATGACTTAAAAGTGTCCAATTTGGCCCACCGTGTATTCTTAAGCAACGTCCACTCCCAATGTGCCTAATTGCCTAATGATAAACATATATCATAAATATACACGTAATATTTGTGGTCTGCCAACCTTCAGAAGTAGTTCCTCTACTCTTGGATTTATGTTTCAAAGCTGTTCTAATCGAGATAATCTTTTTCAGTACAGATGCCAAAGCCCACTGCCAAGAATGTTAAGGAATATGTTTGTCCGTCGAATATGTTTATCATAAAAAATAGGTGCTATCATTTCAGCCATGAGAAACTCAACTGGAATGATGCTTATTGGGCATGTAGAGACAACAGGACTTATTTGGCTGTTATTTTCAATAGGGTACAGGACAAAATGTTGAGAGAATTCCTGAAAAGTGGTTTTGTGGGTGAGTTGAGCTAAAATGAATGTCCTAATAAATTATGAATAATGTACCTACCGGAAAAATGGATTTACTGTACAGATTGACCAATCCGAACAGAACTTATAAATAAATTATTAGGATATGGGATCAATAACTAAAATAAAACTCTGGATATAAAGAGATACTTATATTTCTCTTATTAACGCGGGTACGAAGAGAGAGTAACGTTTATTTCAGAGGTTCGCTTCAATAACTAACTCGAAACTCGACTTAATTTCATCTCCAAAAAGTGAATTTCTGTTTGTTGATTCTGCAGAAATATATGGGTGCGTTTTTATTTTAATCAGCTTTTGTGATGGATTTATTCAGCGATTAGAATACGATTGACGTGACGTCATAAAAATCCATCGGAAATTCACTAATCAATCCGATGAATATAAGAACAGAAAGCTGAGAAATGTTGATGATTATTATAGGTTAGGTTGTTATGTTTTGATCAATAATCTAATATTTTGTTCGATTGATGTTTTTCCCTCAATAAAACAACTTTTCGAAGTCAGAAAATATAATTCATATCATATCATTCATATTTCAGGAACATTACTTTCAATGCAATTTTAATTATTTTCGAAGGGTTTTATAATAGGAAATAGATTCAATAATATCTACCTATAGTATCATACCTGTTGTAAAAAGAATCATTATCAAATCGCACTTAAGGCGATAAATATTAGGTATATGAAAGTTAAACTTGTTTGAAACCCATCTCCTATTATTACCTTTAAAAGTGCAGTCCAACAGAAATGTGATTCGAAATACCCGCCAAAATCCGTCCATCTAATCGGTCTCATCGACCTCCAAGTACGATGAACCGATTAGTAATCGTAAATCCATCGATGAAATTATGTTGAAAATAAAAACGGCCCGTTGAAATTCATCGGTATGCACTTGATGAAAATAAAAACACACCGATTCATTTACGATTAATCGATTAGACATTTCGATTAAAATAAAAACGCACCCTATTATAACTATTGGGGGCCCGAGATGGAAAACTTACCAATATACGCATATATGCTGGCTTGCAGTTCTCAGCCGATTAGTGCGTACTGCGTACTTGATAAAACTTTGGTTTGACCATCTCTGTATTTTCAACGTGTTTACTTAAATCTCCTCTGAAACATAATCAAGTCGGAGGAACATTTTTGCTGAAATATCATTGAATACCAACATAAATTAATTTAAAAGATAATCATTGATTGATGTAATAAGACAGATAAATTTTAAATTTGTGTTCAATGAAAACGAAATAAACTTTATTAATATTAATGTTACTCAAGAAATATTTAAATTCTCAAACAAAATATAACTGTGAGCAAAAAAAATATTCAGAAAAATATAATGTTTTTCTCTATTTCAGTATCGTAATGAGTTCATTACAGCACTAAATACAGTGCTGTAATAAACTCATTCCCGCATTGTTTCTAGTTATATCTTTCGTTTTGTGGTAGTCAGCACTGACATTCGATCCTATCAAAGTTCACCATACGTCAATGATAATTGTCAATATAAAATAATCTGGATATATATATATATATATATATATCTACATAAGAAAAACCTCAGTGGTAGAGTAATTGACTTGGGAGCGGAAGCCCCAAGTTCAATTCCGAGGCTAGGAAAGAAATTTTCTAGTCATGGTAATCACCACCATTCGCTGTTGGGTCAAAAATTAACAGTGCTGTGCCTAAGGTGGCGTAAGGACACAGTAACAAAGCCTACACAGAACACAACTGGTTCTCCTAACTCAGGGCAAGCTCTTAGTGCTTATGAGGGGTCTCCTTGTGGAAGACCCAGGAGGATCAGTATAATAATAATAATATTCCAAGTTCAGTGTCAGAATTATATCTAATTCCGAGTTTGAAGTCGGAATTTTACAGAAAAATATTTGTCTCTTAAATTTCTACGCCTTCTTACTCGTCTTACTCATAGATAGGTGTATTTATCGTAGTATACAATATTTAGGATATTTTGTTTGTATTCTTGATTGATCTAACTTCAACTAGCTTTAAGATGCGTGATGCGTAAAATTATATTAAATTCAAATTAAAATTTCCAGGAAGATATGAAAGATGGTTAGGAGGCCTCTACGATTGGAAACAAAAAAGATGGCTGTGGGCAAATTCTGGAACACCCCTTAAATATCATGGTTTTCCTTCTAGAAATAATACAGGCACAATATATGAATGGAAAGGCATAACACTAGATCCAAATCTAGGATTTAGGCGAGTTTTACATTCAATTCATATTTGAATTTCTTTTTAACGTTTCATTCATTTTTATTCAGGTGGAATTCTCGGTTAAGAACGGATGAAAAATATTTCATTTGTCAAAAGCGAGCGAAAACAATTGTTAAGCTAGGAGATTTCAACACAGGTGAGCATGATGTTTCTAAATCAGAGAGTTTGCAAGATTCATCTAATAAAACAATACTACTCCTTTCGACTGGTGATTGGGCATGCACTCTACAAGCAGAAACGATGTGCATAACAATTTCCTGCTGGCTGTAGCATGCTCTGCACGCTGTTGGGGTGTCTACTCTCATGATGTTGTTTTTATACCATCTTGCATTTATCAAAATTTTTTTTTTTTTTTTTTTAATAATTTAATGCTTGTGGCTTTTACTTGATGCAAATCCATATTAACTCAATGAAAAATTATATACGATTTACACTTATTTACTGTGTCGACGAAACGCGTCACAATATTGAACAAATAAGTGTAAATCGTATATAATTTTTCATTGAGTTGCATTTATCACCCAATTTTGACAAGTCATAATAGATCCCGCCGTTTCCTACTTGAGCCCAGCTGACTTCAAAAAGGCAAAGGATTAATCTTACGACCGGCTCTGATATTTCTCCCGAAATATATGGAGTGCAGGTGTTTACTCATGTAATCTTCGAGTATTGTCTTCAGTTGTGCCAATCTCATCTATCTCCTGCTCTTCTTTCGTCTGTTGGCGTGATAGGTATTCATACAATCTTTTTTTGTCCGATCGAGAGGAAAAACCTTTTATATGCCGCCCTGAGTGTGAGACTCGAGTTGTTGATTGGTTACTCACTTAAAAACCTCTCGCACGTTCCTTGGAGTAGTTCTTCATCCTGTCCTTACAGAGTCGCTTAAGAAAAAAGATGAGCTGCAAGCGGCCTTCACAGTTGATGGGACCTGATGACTCGAAATGATCCGAGCAACACCCCGTTCTACATTCTGTGCGCTAAATCCTCGGCCAGAGATTTGACGGCCGGAATAATCTTCAATTCGGTCACCCAGTTCCGCCTAGGCGTCCTATGATGAGTACGACCATTCTAACCTTATGCCTTGGATACATGATCCCCAGTTCGAACATTGAATCCTTGTATTTATCCCTCTTCTGTTGTTATTTACTCACCACATTATTTTCTGTGGGGGAGGAAAATTCGACGGCAAACAATTCTTTTAGTTCTTTATCCAGCAAGGGTATATTATCTGGCTTTATGGCGTGGATCTGACGAGTTGTTGGAATCGCATAGTTCCAGCAGCTGCTGGCTATGGCATGCTCTGCACGTTGTTGGGGTGTCCACTTTCGTGATGTTCTTTGTATACCATCTAGACAAGCCATAACGAATCCCTCCGTTTCCGACTTGAGCTCAGTGGACTTCAAAAAGGCGAAGGATTATTCTTCCGACAGGCCATGATCTTTCAAACTCCTGATAAATATGGAGTGCAGGTGCTCACTCATGTGATCTTCGAGTAGTGTCTTCAGTTGTGCCTGTCATTTCTCTCTGCCAACTCTTCTTAGGTCTGTTGGCGTGATAGGTGTTCCTGCTAGCTCATGATGGATGGATATGCCAGTTATACTGAGCTTCTCCAAAGATCTCTGACCAGCCCTAAATAGGAAAGCTCCTTGGTTCCTAGTTTCATGATGAGCCACCATTTTCAGAAGCGGGTCTTCCCTTCTCAGTATTCTTATTGCCATTTCCAATGTTTCTTGTTGGTGTTGGTATTCCAAACTTTGCAAACCCCTGCCTCCCTGCGTTCGTGGAAGGTATACCCTTTGAATCGAGCAGTTGGGATGCAAGCTACGATTCATGTTCATCACTTTACGACTGGTTCTGTCTAGCTCGAGAATTTCATTCACTGTCCAGTTAACTATCCCGAATGAGTAGGTGATTATCGGAACTGCCAATCTGTTCGTAGCTGATACTTTATTTTTCCCGTACAGCTGTGACTTCCATATATCTCGGATCTTCTTTTTGTAGCTAGCTGTTAAGACATCCTTGATTTGGGTTGTCTCCAGTGCACCTCGTTGTTTCATCCCAAAGAATTTGTATGTTTCTTCCTCTTCTAGGTGTCAAATGCTTATTCCCCCTTCTAGGTCGATGTCTTCTCCTGTTTCTTCAGTTCTTTTAATATTATTATTATTACGTGTAAGCAAAACTGAGTCAATTATATTAATTCATCCGTCAAAGAATAAGCGCGTCAAAACAGCTTGCTGAGATTTATATCAGTTTATCAAAAGAAAGAATCGTTGGGGTTATAATCTGAAGAAGCGGATTTTTATCTCCATTATGATAATCGATATTTTCTACTAGTACAATAATTGAAGAATTTCATAAACAACACTCTAGACTAGGCTCTAGCTAGAGTGTGTCATTCAAAATAATGGGCCTGTAAGAAAAATGACTGCAGAAATATCAAATAGATACCTATATCCGTCTATTTTCAAACTTATAGCTGGATAAATATCCCTATGTAAAATCGAGAAACTGTGATATAGAAGTTGAAATAATAATTCCTCATTTTGTATTTTAATCCATAATGTGCATGAGATTGATGTTTGTTTCAGCATTATATTGAATTTCAGGAGAATATTCATACGAACTATCAACAAACGTGCCAAAAAGGAATGAACAAGACCTAGAAATGAGCAACAAAATCCCAACCTGAACAAAGACTATAACAACACTCCAAAATATACAGTTAAGCTATCAACCATCATCATCATCCAAACCTATAATTCTGTATAGTTATCAAATGACAATAAAGTATTATTTTTTCTTTAGAATTGTGTTTATAAAAAAAATATGGGAAAGCTCTGTGGACAGGGGCTTTGGCGCTATTGTCAAACTACTAGCGTGTAATTATTCAAACTTTGACAAATCATGTCTCTGAAATAATGGGTTTCTCAGAGTTGGGAGTGATATCAATGGAATCTTATGATATAAATGCATCATAACAAAATTAATTCAAAATGTATGACTCACCTCTTATGTTGGATTTAAATACATCAGCAAATTATAATTAGAGTGTTCTATGAGTTTACATGGTAAATCCGGTATCAATCTGACATCAATATTGCCATCAATCCATCAGTCTACGCATATAGAATCGCGTTTCCCGTCGACCCGACATCAATCCATGATTGATGTCAGACTGAACTGATGTCTGATTGACCGTGTAACCTCCGTCTATGAAATCATAAAATCACGATTAATTATCGAAATTTTGAAAAATCATATATCCGAAAGTATTATTTTGTTTGAGTTCAGAATTATATCAGTGGATTCCTATGATGAAACTGCATCTCAAAAAAATTTAATTTGAAATTTGTATGCAAAAAAAATGTTTTTTTCGTTACTCCGAAATCATCAATAATGAACTTAACCGAGATATTTATCTCCCAAACCTTCTCTGAAAACTCATTTCGTTCGAGAGTTATCGTATTAACGGCCGTACAGAATCGGTTTTGACCTTAAGACCATTTCCTGCCAAAAATTCGAAAAATGACTGACATTTGGGCAAATTTATAAGCACTCTGTTCAGAGGAACAAGAGCGCCAAAATAATGTGCGAAAGCTCTGTGGACAGGGGCTTTGGCTTTCTTGTCAACTATAAGCGAGTAATTATTCAAACTTTCACAAATCATATCTCCGAAATTATTAGTTTGTTAGAGTTGAGAATGGTATGATGATATGATGATAAGTGTTATTTGAAAAAAAAATTCAAATTCAAAATCGGCCTGATTTTGCTCAATAACGAACTCAACCGAGATATTTATCTCCCAAACCTACTCTGAAAATTTCAACTGTTTAGCTCATTCTGTTCAGGAGTTATCGTGTTAATGGACGGCCGGATATAATCGATTTTGACTACGGATTCTTGATCACGTAGGGCTTCACACGAGCGAGATTTTTCTCGTCTCGTAAAAGCGAGACGAGACGAGACGAGACGTTTTCAAGAATATTATAGGCGATACCGAGACTACATACAGCGCAACACGAGAGTCTGGTTTTTGGTCTCGTTAAATTTTTTGTATGAAGATTTATATATGACTCGACTTTTTTAACACCCACAGAAAATAATTGAATATGAAGAGTTTCCTCTATAATTACCAATATATTTTGTCTATATTATGCATCGATCGTTCTAGAAATACATGATTTTTTAGAAGATTAATTCGTTATGACCTTGCGATAATTGAGATTATTTTTCAAGAAAAATAGAAGTCACAACCATAAAAACGGATGCCATTATGAATTCAATACTTAATGGGCAACTTTTATTGCCCCTAAATCCCAATACATTGAAAATTTCGTCTCTATCTGAATATTTGCAGAAATGTATTCTCTTGTGCTCCTTGTAGTGAAGATGTGAAAAATTATTGTATACATCTGTGGAACTACGTATAATAAAACTGGTATAGAAATGAAGCTATTCGATGTTTCGAAAAGTGTTATGAGGAATACGGCAAGAACACGCTCAATGATCTACCCACTGGGAAGGTATTCTTTGAAAACTATACACCAAATTATTCAATTCTATTTAAAAATGTATCGACATCGATAGCCTATTTAAAACATCAACAAAACTTTCGAAATATTGGGAAGCTGAGTTTGAACAATATTTGCTGTTAGAAAGAGCAAATAGGAATCAAAATATTTCACAGTGGTGGAGAGTGATGGAAAAGTACTTCCTACACTTTCCAAGATGGCCGATGATTTATTAATGGCTTAATCCGTACCTGTTGAAAGATTATTTTCCACAGTAGGTATGATCATGGCAAAAACACGTACATCATTAAAAAATGATGTGATGCAAGCGTGATTATCTTTGAATCGAGTCATTTTAGAGTTGAAATTATCAGTGTTTAAAATTAAAAATAATATGTACATGTACAAATATCTTTGTATAAGAGCTTAATAAATATAGCTTTACAAAATTATTCATTATTGTGTACCATTTCGTTTATATATTATAATATTTATTGTCGTTATTCAGAATTAAGCGAGACGAGACGAGACAACTGATAACGAGACGAAAACGAGACTTAATTTTTTGGGAATTGATGAGAGCGAGACGAGATTTTTTATACTGTTGCCTACTCTCGTCTCGTGTGAAGCCCTATTGATCAGTGAGTCGAACCAAAACGTTTGAGTCCATTGGACAAATTAATAAGCACTCTCTTCCGAGGAACAAGAGCGCCAAAAATATATCTATCTATGAATCAGATCATATCATATGCATAGAACATCTATGTCCATGGATCAATATGTTGTCTATCTATGATTCAGATCATATCATATGCATAGAACATCTATGTCTATGGATCAATACGTTGTCTATGCCATGGATCAGTTCAATGTTAATCTGTGTATCTGTGTCAACATTTTCATTTATAACGATGGACTCGAAGCTCCAATTTCTCAAAAAAGTTTTCGAAGAAAAACGAATCGAAACTGAAAATAGGAAGAAAGAAGCAGAGCTTCATTCCCTATCCAATAAAATTTGTGAAATGAAAAAATACGTGGAAGATTACTACGATGAACTTCCAATATTGAGGAATGAGATAAGTTCCCTCGAGAAAGAAATCTATTATCTCAGCATCTCCAAAGAGATTATTGACAATGAATCGGATCTCCTGAAGAAAAATGTTGCCGAGCTCACCGAAGAATTGAGCTGCAAAGAAAAAGAAATTCTCGCAGAAAAGGAGAAGTTCTCGTCTCAAATTGATAATTTCATCGAAGATATTCACTGCTTCGTGCATAATGAGGGGACGATGGCAAACTCCCATTTGGTGGATGAGGAGAGAAAGGATGCGCTGAAGCAACAGTATAGAGAGAAAAGATTGAAGTTAAAGATGTTGCAAGGCAAATACGAAGGTATGGAGTTGTTCGAGAAACTTCAAAACAAGAGACTGAAACAAGTTGAAATGGTTAATATGGATTAGATTTGATAATTAATTCACAAATACGAATTGGAACTTTGATCAGTAGTGATGAGATTTAACTGTTTATCTCTAGAATAAATTGTTGGAAGAACACTATTTCTCTATTTCAGTATCGTTATGAGTCCATTCCAGCACTAAAAACAGTGCTGGAATGAACTCATTCCCGCATTGTTTCTAGTTATATTTTTTGTTTTGTGGTATAGTCAGCACTGACATTCGATCCTATCAAATTTTTTACACACGGCAACTGACAATACAATATAATCTGGATATAGTGAAATAATTGTTGAGGAAAAGTTTCATTTTCATTAAAAAATATGGTACTACATTTCAAATTCAAATTCCAGAATCTGTCAACTTTCGTAACAGTCACACCAACTACCAAGATACAATACAAAAGTCACTAGGATGTATAATCCGAATTTTTCATAAAATTTCAACAGTATTCTACAAAACTTCCCTGAAATAGAGAAAATATCGTCTAATACTCGTTGCAGCAGGCAATTCCAACACTCATGCGTTCGAAAACTCGCTCCTTCGTCGCTCGTTTTCGAATTTCGCATTCGTGTTTTAATAGGAGCCCATTCTGCATCTTGTTTTAGAATATACTCTTCTCTATTTCAGTATCGAAATGAGTTCATTACAGCACTGAAAATAGTGCTGTAATGAACTCATTCCCGCATTGATTCTGGTTATATTTTTCGTTTTGGGGTAGTCAGCACTGACATTCGATCCTATCAAATATCAACACACGTCAATTGACAATATTATATAATCTGGATATAGTGAAAAAATTGTTGAGAGGAAAAGTTTTATTCTCATTAAATAATAACGTACTAGAGATTTCCTTCTTGCTAATTTCGAATCATTCATGCTATTAGGAAACCATTTAAAATCTGATCTCTATGCCCTACGTACGATTCAAATTCAAATTCCGTAATCTGTGAACTTTCGCAACAGTCCCACCAACTGCCAAGATACAATACAAGAGTCACTAGGATATATAATCCGAATTTTTTCATTACATTTCAACAGTATTTTACAAAACTTGTCTAAAATAGAGAAAATATCGTCTAATACTCGTTGCAGAAGGCAATTCCAACACTCAAGCATTCGAAAACTCGGTCCTCGGAACAGAGTTCTTATCAATTTACCCAAATGTCTGTAATTTTAGAATGTTTGATGAGAATAGTCTCAAACGATTTGGTTACACTCACTGATCAAGAATCCGTGCTCGAAATCGATTCTGTCCGGCCGATCCGGCCGGCCGGTTTCAATAATAAATCGTACTTCTATGTTTTCACAGAATGCTGTAATTATTCTAACTATGAATTATTATATGACCTGTGTACTCATTATATGAGATATGTCAAATTTATTTCTGGTTCGTGACTCATAATATAAAATACCTCTGCTGTTCTAGCGAATAAAGTTTCATTTTGATAATGTAATGCCCTTGGATAATCGGATAATCCATATTATGATGGAAATATATAATATGGTAAGTCAATCAAATTTTCTTCAGAATATCTTCGGTAAAAACAAAACTGGAATATTGGCTGAGTTTCAATTGTTATAATATAATTTTCGGAGTAGATTTGAGGAATGAATATCTCGGATAAGTTCGTTCTTAGATATTATTTATTATATCTATTGAAACTTAGCCAATATCATTATTATTATTCTGAATGTCATTACTGCACCAAATATTAGTATGTCCTTTGATGTATAGAAGATGTTTGAAAAACGACCTTGGGAATCGGGATTGTATACACTGGGTCCTCAAATCCGTTGGCTACCTTAGAATGAGTGTCGAAACGAACGGAAAATGTGCAACATAGGACATAGCTAGGAACCCAATGAACACCTTAACACAATAACTAGGAAAATTCACACGGTGAAACATCTATTGATTTTAACCATCAACAAATATTCCGCGTGGCCGGGCCAGATCACCTCATCGCTCAGTGTTCCCCATTCAAGGGCAGTTACAAACCCAGGGTTTAATGGTTATTACCAATCATCAGTGTGACTTAGCCGACACTGAATGAACACCGAAGACGTTCTAAGGAAACTTAAATCCATCGGTCGCGAACTGGTAGGGAAAGAATCCCACCAGCGGCACCTATGGATATCCTTACGAACTCCGACCCTCTGCGATGAAGTAACCTTGAGCGATGTTCAGCGACGTTCATTATTTTGCCGTAAGAGGGTCAGGGGATGGCATTGCCATCTACCTGTATATACGACCTTTACGGACTGAAAATAACTAATACTGTTGAGTTGACCATTTTACACGAACCAATTAATATCTAACGGGTGATTTTTTAGAAGCTTTCGGATTAGATTTGAGAAAAAAACACATACATTTGAGAAAAATGTATGAAATCTTAATTTGAGTCGATAGAACAATTCATATAATTTAATGTTTGAGGATAATTTCATGTTAATGTTGGCCGCGGCTGCGCTTCAAATGGTCCATCCGCCGGGTCCAATTTTGGCATGCTCTCTCCAACATATCGGCCGGTATCTCACGATTAAATTCTTCAATATTGGCTTCCAGTACGTCAATCGTTGCGGGCTTCTCGCTATAGACATGAGCCTTAACATAGACCCACAAAAAATAATTTAGAGGTGTTAAATCACACGATCTAGACCGCGACATAATTTAGCGATAAAAAAGTGGATCTTCATCCAACTTTGCCAGCGCTCATTCATTAAAAGTTATTCGTTGTGGTAGGTCATGCAGCTTCAATTCTTGCCCCAGCTGTATTTTAAAAGGTTTCACAGCTGAATCCTTCCGCAAAATTTTCCACGTAGTGGATTAACAAAGACCCAATTGCTGCGAATGGTGTCGAATCGACAATTCACTGTCATAACTAACACTGGCGGATAAAGCTGCGATATTTTCCTCTGTCCGCACTCTACGTATGCGTGATGGTGGTTTAGTATCCAATAATGTAAATTTGGTGCGAAATTTAGTCACAAGATTCCGAATAGCCGCCTGAGAAGGTCGACCAAACTGGCCATAAAATGGAAGAAATGCACAATACACTTTTTTAACCGATCATAAATTTTGATAATAAAATTCAATAATTTGCAAGCGTTGTTCGTTTGTAAGTCGATTCATAGTTAAATTATAGAACACACTGAACAAGTTTAACAGTCACACAAGGCACGAAACCCCCGTCAGCTGTAAAATTCAGGGTTGCCAAAAAGAAAGTTGTTAAAAAATCACTCGTTACTTGAAATGATCTAATATTTGTGAAGAGAGGGTTTTTTCTTTTACTTTTTTTCCCCGACCTCAGATAACTTTGCACCGAATGTAGATTAAACTCTTCAGGTACAGGTTCATATTATGATCTTTTTATTTCATTCCCTCCTGACGTTCCCAACAATCCCTCTCAATCTGGCTATCTAAAAGTATCTTGAGTTCCCTAGACCAGGGTTTCTCAATGTGGAGTACGCGAACCCCTAGGGGTTCCCCATTCGACAGTAGAGAGTTCGCGGTTTCCACAAGATACCTATAAGCAATGGTTTGATGACTGTCACAGATTACAGAAACTTGTTTCTGTAATATGTGATGGCTGACAGGCACGTCCGGCACACATGATGGCGCTCGCTCGCCACCATGTGTTAATTAAGGGGTACGCTGGCATCTGGAAACTTTAAAGCTGGCCGTCCACTAGGTCGGAAACGCGGCGCTGCGCGGCGCGGGGCGGAAAGATATATCTCCGTCCACTGTGGGGCGGTCGGTCAGGTCGGAAAAAATTTCAGGACAGTTCTCACTTGGCAATCGATATATGCGTATCACATGAGGTATGTCTTCTGACGACGAGGACTTGTTCGTGTTCGCTGCTGCATGGGAAGCTGAAGAAGAGGAAGCAGTGAGGAGAAAGAGGAAAAGGATATGGGTTCATGAAATTAATACAAAAAGAAAGGAGCTTGGAGAATTTCATCATCTATTTGATGATCTCCTGAGGGACGAAAATAAATTCTTCAGGTACTTCAGGATGTCGCCAGAAATGTTCTTCAAATTGCTGCAACTTTTGAGGCCAGAGATTGAAAGGCAAAATACTCAATTTCGGGAAGCCATTTCTCCTGAAGAAAGACTGGCGACGTGCCAGGTACCGTAGATATCATATTTCACTAAAATATTATTTTTACGCGTATGTTCTGGGTAACGTCGCGTTATCATTTTGCCCAAATGTCTGTAACTTCAGAATTTTTTGCCGAAAATGGACTCAAACGATTAGGTTCGCCTGCCTGATGAAGAATCTGGGGTCAAATTTGATTCTGTCCGCTGGCCGGCCACCGTTGCCACGATAACTTGAGAACGGAATGAAATATCGAATTGAAATATTTCGGGTAGCTGGCGCGTCCCAATGCGACGGACAAGTTCATTAATGGGCATTATCGGCCTAATGGTTTCCGAGTACTAATTATTTATCAACCGTTACCAATCGGATCGAATTAAAACTTGGTGAGTGGTTGTAGAAAGTAAACATGGACACTAATGTGCAATTTTGTAAGGTTCGTATCATTAGAAAATTCTAAAAAAAATATTAAAAAATATTATTCATCTCACGTTAACTTGATAACAGAAAAAGATAGTGGCCTGAAATTTTCAGGATATGATGAACATATATGCAAAATTATTATCTATATCACAATAACTTGAGAATAGAAAGAGATAGGGAATTGAAATTTTTAGGGAAGGTTTCGCATCCGAATGTGACATTTGAGTTATAGGCATAATCAGACAAACGGTTTTGGAGTTACGCTAATTTGAAAATCAAGACTGTACAATAAACGTCCTATAGAACATGAGTGTAAAAGCTCCTGACTTCACGTCAGTGCTTTTTTTTTAATATTTGGTTTTCTCAATTCGCTAAAATTCAAGGTACGTTGAGTGGGTGCATTTCATTATAATGTATATATCCACAGATTCTGACAATATAATACATAGTTGAAATATTATGAAAAAAAAAGTGTAAAAATTAAATCATATAATCTATAAAAAATACAACATTTGTAACGACGGACTCACAGAAATCGAAACGAAAGTGACCGAGTCGTGCCGAGGTCGGAATATTTCCGCTCCGCCCTCCGTCCATTGGGTCGGCGACGCGGAATTCATGAAACCGCGCCGCGCTCAAGAAGTTTGGATAGATCCCGAGCGCGGAGATTTTTCGACTTCTCCGCGCCGCGCCGCGCTACCGACCTAGTGGACGGAGCTTAGTGTATTTTGGTTCAAAGTTCTAGCACACATTTCCGCCCCGCGCCGCGCCGCGTTTCCGACCTAGTGGACGGCCAGCTTAACAGGGGTTCCTGAAGCCGAAAGTTTGAGAAACCCTGTACTAGACGATCAAAATCACACAGCCAAGGATAAGAATCACGCCATAGATTTCAATAGCAGAATTGCTTCACTCCAGTAAGATTTAAAGAAGCATTTTTGGAAAGGGACATTACAGTATAAAAATAGAATTATGAAAAAGATTAATTAGGCTCAAACATTAATTCTTATTACCTCACTACTGGTTTGATGATTCAATAAAACACTAGTCTGGTATTGCATGCAGTTATGACATTCAAAGGAGTGAGGGAAAGGGGAAAATTACTTACACTCCATCAAAAGGAGTATTAATTCAGTCATTACTTGACAGGGGTTGTAAATGCTAATAAAGATTGTGGAATTCGAAACTAAGTGTGGATTCATGCAGCCCAAATTAAGGAGTATTGAGTAACAATTAACAATTACAAATAGTGAGTAAAAGTTGAACTTCATATATCTGAATGAGAGTGTTCATGCAGCCAAGTAACAATTATCAATTAACAAATAACAAGTAGGAGTTCGCCAACTTTTAACTTTCTACTTTAATTGAACGAGATTTCGTACTTGTACGCAACTCGTGCGCAGCTCAACGCAGATTAGACAGTCCGATGATGTAAACATAACCTTACTCTGTAAAATATTCAATTTATTTGGTGTGTATTTATGTATGTTCCGTGTTATAACATTGGAAAATTGAATTTTAAACACTTGTTTTCAAATATAGGGGGGACAGAGGTTATTTTGAAAAATTAATACCTCCGAACTTTGACTTGTGGGTTTTTATTTCTTAATTGTTAATTTGAGTGCATGAATGCTGCATTTTTGTACGTGGTAATTCATAATTGTTATTTGATACTTTATACTTGATAATTGTTATTTGATGCTGCATGAATCCACACTAAAATACTGGTACAGACTCATCCACAGGTCTGTAACATTTAAAAGTCAAACTTCAACTTTGATACTCCTACAGTATTCAGTGAGAATTATACAGCTGCGTATATACCGGGTGGCCCAACACAGACGCGGAGCTCGTTTTGAGGGAGTAAATGAAGATATTTTGACAATATTTTTTTGTGTTGTGTGTAGGGTGTTCAAAAGCACAATTTAAAATTATTTTAATATATACAAGGTGTTCGGAAACAGATGTATAGACAAAAGTTACATTTTTTAAATGTAACCCCTGTATTTGACCTCAAAAATGGAATGGCAAGCTCGAATTATGATGAGTTTCTTCAGATCACTTTATACCTTAGAAAGTTAGTTTTTTTAAATAACAATTAATGAAGAAACCAGTTACGCCAGCAATACAGACAGTAGACATACTCGCTACGCCTATACAGAAAAAAAATTACTCTGGAATATACAGTGATCATAATCAATTTTCGAACATCAACTACAAAATAAAGGTCACAAACTTTCTTATTTCAAATGGCACACCCGGTATTTCTTATCTCGTTGAACGTAAAAATTAATTTCTTAACTATCTTCACAAGGTTTTCCTACACCTAAATCTGATAGTTTTCTCAGCAATTTTGGACCATTATTTGTAGTTGATGTTTGAAAATTAATTATGATCACTCTGTATATTCCATATAAATTGTTTTTTCTGTATAGGAGTAGCTTATATGTCTACTCGAAAAAATTTACTGTCCGTATCGCTAGCGTAACTAGTTTCTTCATTAATTGCCATTTAAAAGAACTCCATATTTTAAGTAAAGTGATCTGAAGAAACTCATCATAATTTGAGCCTGTCATTCCATTTTTGAGGTCAAATACAGAGTGTTGCAATTACAAAATATAACTTCGGTATATATCTTTATTTTCGAACACCTTGTATATATGAAAATAATTTCAAATTGTGCTTTCGAACACCCTACACACATCACAAAAAAATATTATCAAAATATCTTCATTTACTCCCTCAAAACGAGCTCCGCGTCTGTGGTGGGCCACCCGGTATACATAGAATAGAACTTGGTGTTGTATGCATAGCAGATTACTCCATATGATCAAGATTTACATAAACTTTCTGGTCATAATTAAATAATGCTTCATAACTCCATGAATTTTTATTTAAAAATAATATTCTGAAGTAGATTTAATTACACTTCAAAATCTAGAAAAATGGCAACGAAGAATCCTTGAATACCAATGAAATAGCTCGCAGAATCTTTAATAAATTAACAAAACTTGTGGAAAAACTGTTTCGAATGAGTTTCATACGATATTATAAAATACATAAATACAAAATATAGATTGAGAATTATATATCTACAGGTGAATATTTACAATACTATTGTTAGGTAATTCACAATCTTCGCAAAAAAGCATCCATAACTCATAATATATTATATTTTCATAATATGGATCTGTGGATATATAAAATATGAACAGATATACGCCGTTATTAGGAAACTCCACAACTGATTTCTATCAATTTAACATGATAACGAAAAAATGTCTATATATATTACATCATGGGTATTTTCCAACAAAATGCTGTACATATTCTGTACGTCAGGACTCTGCGCATTTAGCCACACAGCACCCAATATTCAGGAAATATTGCCACAATATTGCAATACTGCAATTACAAATAAACAACATATTGCAGGAATTTGGACAATATGTTCATACTCTATATTTGCTGGTCGCGATATAATGAGTAGACTAAGACCATATATGAAAAATATGTGTAATAGCGAGTAGGGTGCACGACACGAAAGACTCATTGCACAGAAGCTCTACTGCATCGAACTTTACTGCATCGAAGAGTCACCACATCGAAAAACCCCCCACTTTAGAAAGTGGGCGGCACTCGTCTATCGATCGTCTTCGACGATAGTTTCGCTCGATGAGAAGCAGCGATGCCAGATGTACCATAATTATGGAATTGTACCATAATTTATACCTCAAATTAAGAGCATTCCATAATTGTACCATAATAAATAATTGTACCATAATTTCCATCGATTCTTCCATACAATATTAACTGAGTAGAGTAATATTTACTCTATAGACCACATTAGTTAGGTTAGGCGGGAAATTAGAATTACGATCCATCCGTGGATCCGAGCACTAAATTCCTCATGCATTTCTTATGGACCTAAAATTTACGCGAATTTCTCGCCTGGTTTTAGATACTTTGGCTAATTTCTGAAGGTTTATTTTGGTTAAAATAGATTCTGTGAACCTTTCTCAACCATCTAGAATCAAGTTTTCAAAACAAAATTGTATATTTCCAAAATAATTAATAAATATAAAAGTGTTCACCAAATTCGATTGACGTATGTCTTAGCTCACTCGAAATCAGTTAAAAATAATAACATAACCCTAAATCGGCCTTGTGATGACGCACAACAGAAGTCATCTACGACATACGGATATCTTTCGAACTAGAATGGTTTCAATTTTGATTTAAGAATAAATAGAAGTAGATTTTAATGTGGAAATAACATGAAAACATGCACTAATGATAAAGGTACCCAATACTTGTTGTCTCTGTACTAACATTCTCTTTTAAATAGGGTGGTTTCATCTCAAAGTTGAAATTCCTTGTTAAAAGATTTGAATATGGATCTCCCGCCAAGCGACTGATTCTAACCTAACTAATGTGGTCTATTGCGTTCGAAAACTGAAAAGTTGAGTAAATTTTACTCTGTGACTGTCGTCCGAAATGTCGGAGTTGTGTTCGAAAATTAACTCCACGGAGTAGAGTAGAGTTTTTGAAGGTTTGACAGATTTACTCTAGAGTTACTCTGACACTGACACTGACAGTGACAGAAGGTGCCAATATCGGAAAATAGGTTATGTTGGTTTAAGAAATATCCTATTATTATTGTTTTCTTCACATATATGTAACTCTAATCATAAATAGATATTGTGAGCAGTATAAAAACTATTAAATCACCTCACAAAACATTCATAAAACAGTTAGACAAAGATACTAGATTTTCCTTCCCATGAGGTATGTCAATTTTGACAGGAGTAAAATGAACTCCGAGTCGAATACTCCGACTTTTCGGACGACTGACACAGAGTAAAATTTACTCAACCTTTCAGTTTTCGAACGCAATGGAGTAAATATTACTCTACAGAGTTAATTTTCGAACGCAACTCTGAGTATTCGACTCCGAGTTCATTTTACTCCTGTCAAAATTGACATAACTCATGGGAAGGAAAATCTAGTATCATTGTCTAACTGTTTTATGAATGTTTTGTGATGTAATTTAATAGTTTTTATACTGCTCACAATATATATTTATGATTAGAGTTACATATATGTGAAGAAAACAATAATAATAGGATCTTTCTTAAATAAGAAGTACTGTGATATTTTTCGGAATTTGAGAGAAAAAACCCAGAAAAAAGCCATTTAATGAGAGGACTTGACATATTCGCTGAATAGTTTTGCGAATAATATTGAATGGAAGAATCGATGGAAATTATGGTACAATTATTTATTATGGTACAATTATGGAATGCTCTAAATTTGAGGTATAAATTATGGTACAATTCCATAATTATGGTACATCTGGCATCGCTGCTTCTCATCGAGCGAAACTATCGTCGAAGACGATCGATAAACGAGTGCCGCCCACTTTCTAAAGTGGGGGGTTTTTCGATGTGGTGACTCTTCGATGCAGTAAAGTTCGATGCAGTAGAGCTTCTGTGCAATGAGTCTTTCGTGTAGTGAGGCGCACCGGTAATAGCAATGTATCTAATGTCATCTTGTGTGTTATTGTTATTCCGTCGACTGTCACGCATCTGAGCTGATATATTCACTCTCTCTAACCATTTTAATTTGTATATTTTATTGATTGTATGATGAGGTAATAATGTTAAATGTTATATGTTTTGTCTATAGTTAATAAAAACAATTTTCTTGTCTTGAGAAAGGAACAAGCCGTTCCGAAACGTTGGCAAAGTCATAGTTAGTTGTCTACATTTTATGTCCAAATTCCTGCGATATGTTGTTTATTTGTTGAACATGGACGTGAACACTACAGAGACTGCAATTACAGTTGCAAAATTTCAGAAATATTGCTGGAATATTGTATTTGCATATTTAGAAATATTACAGAAATGCTAAAAACTAACAGTTTTCTGCAAAGTTAAAATTCATATTTTTGCCCATATTCCTATTAATATATGTGTATACAAAATTATTATAAATCGCGTCGAGAATTATTCAACATTACATGCAACTTCAAGAACTTTACTACGATGCTTGGTAGGAAAAAAGACTGGGACAGGGAATCCACCACCCAAGTTCTTAAAAGAAATGCCATTAAATGGTACACAGACGGTTCAAAAACCACTACAGGAGCTGGCGCTGGAGTATATGGACCAGGCACAAAATGCTCACTATCGCTAGGCTCCTATTCGAGCATCTTTCAGGCAGAAGTACTTGCAATAGCGTGGAAATGAACCTAGAAAGAAACTATCAGAGATGTGATATAGCAATCCACTCCGACAGTCAAGCTGCTATTAAAGCTCTGAGCTCACATGTTATCGAATAAAAGCTAATATGGGAGTGACGAAGAAAATAAAATGAAGTTGGGAAGAACAACAGGGTCTCCTTGGTCTGGGTTCCTGGTCACGCAGGAATCATAGGAAATGAGGAGGCCAACACACTTGCCAAGAAAGGAGCACAAACCCCTTTATTGACCCGGAACCTTATTGTGGAGTTGGTGGACTCACCTACAAAAGTGAATTGCGGACGAAAGAAGAAACTGAGAGAGGTACTTTCTGGAGATCTCTCCCCGGAATTCATCACTCCAAGAAATTGCTCCGGATTTTTGATACTGTCAGATCCAAGAAATACTTGGACCTCAGTAAGAACAAGCTGCACCTCCTCACTGGCTTCCTCACAGGGCACTGCGGCCTCAGGAAGCATATGATTAGATTAGAGCTAGCAGAAACTGACGAGAGCAGATTCTGTTGGGAGGAGGATGAAACTCCTGACCACCTGACAACGGAATGCTTCGCCATCTCAAACCAACGCAAGGAATGCTTTGGGCAAGAAATCTGCAGGAGCGAAGATCGAGCCTCCTTGAAGCCATCCCAGATACTGGAGTTCATCAGAACTCTGGAACTGGAAGGCGAGCTGTAGATGGTAATGACATCGACAGCTCTGAAGAGGGGGCACAATAGACCTTAAGGTCGCAGTGCAACCTTACCCCTTACAACAATATACATGCAACCTCTCAGTAATATTGCAGCAATATTAAATTAATTTATTAAATTGTATTTTAGCAATTTTGGACGAGTCCACTTCTCAGCCTCTGATGAGATAGAATTCATCATCTTATTTCAATTTATTTCAAAAGGCTCGCCTCAATGAACCCAGGGCCAAATTAACCATGTTGAGGGCCCATAGGCAGTGCAACTTACGGCGCCCCCTTTTCAACTATCACTATATTTTTTCAAGTGGGTGCACGGTGCCCCTAGCTGTTGCGGGGTCCCTAGGCAATCGCCTACATTGCCTAAAGGTTATTCCGGCTCTGATTGAACCTCATCGATTTGAGAAATAACTCCCAAATTTTAAAAACCAATTAGAGAGAAATAAGTGGCCCCCTCGCTCGCCAGACCTCAATCCCATTGAAGACGCTTGGGATGAGCTCCAAAAAGAAAAAAATATTCACTTGACACTGCGAAACTCAAAGAAATGGGCAAAAGCATGAGTTAGATAAGTGTTAAAACATTTAGATTTCTTATATTTAACAAATTGATGAGAAACAAAGGAAATTTTTGAAACAGTCTCAGAATCCTCAGAACTTTTGTAGAGCAGTATATTTCTGCAATATCGTGACGTTATCATATGGAGCAGATATTTGGTTGTTTCTGCAACAATCCAGAAATTTTTCATATATCTTTTGGAATATAACAGAAAAATCATATAAATATTACAAAATAATTCTACAATATTGCAGGAATATAACAAAAAATATAATTGGAATTTTGTGTCTCGACTGCCATGGTGATGAACACATATGTACAAATATATACATTTTACACTATAGCATACTATATATAACTAAGTTTCATATGAGATGAGCGATATATATATATATATATATATCAGGTGTCCCATTATACATGTTCCAAAGGGTTATCTCAGCCATTTCAAAAGATAAAAATTTGAAAATTTTATGATTTTCAATTCGTTCAAGGAACCTTCAACTGAGAAATACAAAAATTGAAAGTCACTTTCGGATTGACCGGAAGTGACTCTGACTTTTTATCTTAAATAGCACCCTATATATTTTTGGAATTTTTTTAATTCTACTCAAAATTACCTATCCAACGATGTATCACACTTTGTATTCTACATTTGATTTGAGAGAGAAAACGTCAATTGAAATTTCAATTTGAAAGAATTGCAATAGGCTACGATATTTTGTGTAATCTTGATAATGACTTATAATCGGTGTGTGCCGATACATCTATCTTCAAATGGACGCATAAGATGGCCTCCAAGATCTCCAGATTTAACACCGCTAGATTTCTTCCTTTGGGGATATTTGAAAGATCGTGTATACCAGACTCCTCCTATTGATTTGGAAGATCTAAAAAACTGAAAAAGGAATACATATAGAGCCCTTAATGCTGAGGTGTTGAGAAAGTGTTACTACGCGTGAACTAGTCCACCGAGCTGAAAGATGTGTAAAAGCAGATGGTCAACATTTCGAACATATGCTTTAGTTATTATAAGTATTGTTTTTGCCTCCTTTTTGGTTTCCTTTACTATTCATTCTTTGTTCAACGTTCGGTAAAATACATAGTTGATTTCAACTTGAGGAAGGTTTTTTTATTGAAGTCAAAATCAAGAATACACAAAATATCGTAGCCTACTGCAATTCTTTAAATTTGAAATAACAATTGACGTTTTCTCCATCAAATCAAATGTATGTGCTATTTGAGATAAAAAAATCTGAGTCACTTCCGGTCAAACCGAAAGTGATTTTCAAGTTTTTTTCTCGGTTGAAGGTTCCTTGAACGAATTGAAACTCATAAAATTTTCAAATTTTTATCTTTAGAAATGGCTTAGAGAATCCATTGGAACATGTATACTGGGACACCCGGTATATACATTTTACACTATAGCATACTACATATAACTAAGTTTCTTATGAGATGAGCAATGGACATACTGTTGAGGAAGCTCAAGATATTTGAACTCAGATTCGGGTTGTGACGTTAGGTTATGAGAAATGTCCGCAATATTTCTGTTATGGTTTCATCTCTTTCCCAACATAACAAAAATATTTTCGAAACATTTTCCTGCAATATTTCAGAAATGAGAATGTGCTGTGTGGGTACAAGTTATCAATGCTAATCTGTTTATGCACAGAATCCAGATGTACATATTATGTTCGTCCATTTAGTTCGTTGGAAAGGACTCTATGAGTGCTATAACAGTTTTGGATATTTCAGATTCCATAAAATAAAAATATATCTGAGAAATGATAGAAAATTCTCCTTCAGTTCTTCTTCACAAAGCTGTATGCTTCAACTATGGGGTTTGGATATAACGAATCAGATTTACCAACACCTTCCTTATAGATTTCATATTTGATCGTTTCCATAGGCATATTATGTTTCCCATCAGTAGAAATACCAGTGGCGTTCAGAACAGAATACCTCGGTCTATGCAAGAGTATTGTCGTATTATTTATCTTCTTCTTTCTATTTCTTCTTCTCTTCTTCTGCCTTGGCGTTATTACTGGTGCGTCGTTCTGGTTAGTCAGACTGAAATCGTCGTATTGTTTTTTGAGGTTTGCAGGCACTTCGCGAACCTCATTATTATTCAGGAGAATATCATTTTGACTTTCATCTTCTTCTATTTTCCGTAGAACTACTTTCGATTTGGTGTGACAAATGTATGGTTTGCTTTGAAGACAAGGTCTGGTGTTCCACCTACAAATATGGAGAATATGAATTAATGATTAGAGCGAATATGTTATTCAGTCAGAGAAGGAGCATAATTTTTCATTGAATGGGGATTAAAAATTCAAATCAATCAGTAAGTAGCCATATCACGTACATGAAAGGACTTAAATTAGCATTTTTCGTTACACAATATCGAATCGGTGAGATGATACCAGAGAAAGATTTCTCTGAAGGTTCGGTCGATTTATCATCAACACATTAAAGTTGCGTAATTGTTGAATTTTTTATTGGGATGTGGTTTGAATTTCCTGTGAATAATGAATTCTTGATAGTCTTTGAATGGGTTCCAACCAAGATATTTTTCTGGTTGTAAATATACTCACGCTTACGTTGTGTAATGTGTTTTAGGCGCACATGTTCTAGGGAACATTGGGTTATCATTTTGCCCAAATGTCTGTAATTTTCGATTTCTTTGCCGAAGATGGGCTCGACTCCCTCATGGAGAATTCGAGGTTTAATTGATTCTGTCCGGACGGCCGTTACCACGATAACTTAAGGACGGAAAGAGATAACGACCTGAAATTTTCAGGGTAGGTGTCGTGTCCCAATACGACGGACAAGTTCGTTAATGGGCATAATCGTCCCAACGGTTTCCGAGTACGAACTTTGTTTTCAACCAATACAAATCTGATCGAATTGAAACTTGGTAAGTAGTTGTAGAATACTGACACAAATACGTACGTGAAATTTTGTGAGGATCATATAACTAGAAAACTTTAAAAAAATTATTAAGGAATTCTATGTATCTCACGATAACTTGAGAACGGACAGACATAGCGACTTGCAATTTTTAGAAAAGGTGGCTCATCCGAATACGACATTTGAGTTTGTTGATAGGTATAATCGGCCAAACGCTTTTTAGAGTTCTACTCATCTGAAATTTTGTTGTTATTTCCTCAATTATGCGAAAAATACGAATCTGATCCAATTCAAACTTGATAATTAGTTTTGGAATGGCGATTCGCAAATTTTTGCGAAATTACGTGAGAATCGTACCACTAGAAAATTTTCAAAAAAATTGTAAAAAATATTATGTATCTCACGTGAGAACGGAAACACCTAGCGACTAGCCCATTTTAGGCTAGGTTCCACATCCAAATGTGACATTTAATTTCTGTAATAGGCATAATCGGCCAAATGGTTTTGGAGTTATATCCATCTGTAATTTTGTTGTTATTTCCTCAATAACTCGAAAAATACAGATACGTTTGAATTGAAACTTGGGAATTTGTTGTAGAATGCCACCACACAAATTTTCGCGAAATTTCATGAGGATCGTATCAAAAAAATATATTTTTTTCCTAAAAAAGGTCAAATTATTCATTCAAAAACATGCGCCCAAAACCTCCTAATGTTTTCCCTGTAACTTCCATGCAAATATAATTCACATAATATAGCAGAACTGACCACTAGCAAAAATTGAAGCTATACATCTCGTTAATTTAAATATGTCAATGAATTCATGGAATGTTTGAAGAACAGGAAACGAAATTATCGATTTTTTGAAATGTCATAATTTGTTTCAATAGGTCGTAGATACTACAATCAACTACAAATTTTGACGTCTGACATATGTTTCACAAGCGATGTTTCCATCTTCTGAGACGAAGTGGTAGTAGTGGTACTAAAGCATGGTATATCAATTTCTACACTCAAGAATGGGTCGATGTTGATTAATTAATTATTCTTTTGATTGAGAGCTTCAAAAGTATTAGCAGAGGTTAGTGTAACGGGGTACCATAAATATGATATAATTTGACGTACGATACAGGTGCTTAGAGGAAAACCTCAGCAAAATTCCCGATCTCCCCGTTAGTGTTGTGATTTGTAAAAATTGAAATTGTTTAGCTGAAATAGGGGGTTGATCATTATTGAGTGAATTATCTTTTCTCTTATACATTTGGATACCTTCGAGTGTTCCTGAGTACAATTTGTTGGAATTTTTCAATAACTTGACAGAATTTACTGAAATTGAGTGGCCAGTTATCAAAACTTAATTTGCAATAGCAGATTCATCGATGTTGTTGTTCCGAATTTGTACCGTATTGTTCAGTAACGCTTGGTCTCAGAAGATGGAAACATTGTTTACGAAACATATGTCAGCCTTAGCGTTCATAATCAGTCCACAGTGAAGTGAAACTAAAATAGGTCGTAAATAAACACTGATTTCAGTTTCATTGAGAAATTTCCGTCTTCGCTGTATGAATCTTTTGCGAATACCAGATCAATTGTGGCATTCTGGTCAATTATCAGAAAACCTTATATATCACGGACTAGTAGGTATGAAATTGAAAATAATCACTTGTAATTCGCTGCAGGATCCATAATGATGCAGTGCCACTTCTGGGATTCTGTGAAATTCTGGGTGCTAAATCCCTGATACGCTAATGGTTTGCCTGTTGTAGCCCAAACCCACTTCATCCTCTTCCAATTGTACATACCGCCGATCCATCTTTCGTGAAAGGCTGAAAAAAATAAGGAGTTTTACCAATGATATCATTTTTAACTCTAACAAGCTAACACTTTCGGAGATATGATTTTTCAAAATTTCAATAATAAATCTTATTTGTACGTTTTCACAGAATCATATAATTATTCTATGTATGAATTGTCATAATGTCAACTTATTTTCCTGAGACATGACAGTTTTCTGGCCTGAAAGTTGACGAAAAGCGAATATAAGGGTAAAAAACAGTCAAATAAACCCCCATGTGGCGATCTTATGTCGAAAAGTGAAAATTAAGAATATATATCCCAAGTAAGTACCGACGTTTTATTCCAATACCGGAGATCGATGAGATCGTTCCAGGAGCCCGATAGCCGGTCGGTCTGACCCGTCGGGTTTCGGAACGAGAGAAGGCGGGCTTAAATCCCGGAAAGGGAATTACACTTTTTTGCGCTCTAGTTCCTCGGATCTGAGTGCATATGAATTCTTATTTAAGATGCAGTTTCACCATTAAATTCCATCGATATCATTTTCAACTCCAACAAGCTAATACTTTCGAAGATATGATTTTTCTAAATTTCAATAATGCAGTTCTCATTCTCAGATTGCTCATTAAATCTTGATAAATAAACTGTTATTTGAATTGAATTTCCTTCATGATGCAGTTCTATCATAAGAATACATTGATTTAATTCCCAACTCTGAGAAATCAATACTTTCGGAGATATAATTTGTCTGTTTGAACTAGAGCGCCAGAAAGCTCCGTCCACAGGGCTTGAACCCATTTTTTAATGAAAATAAAGCTTTTCCCCAACAATTATTTCACTATATCCAGATTACATTGTATTGTCAATTGACGTGTGTTGAAATTTGATAGGATCGAATGTCAGTGCTGACTTCCACAAAACGAAAAATATAACTAGAAACAATGTGGGAATGAATTCATTCCAGCACTGTTTTCAGTGCTGGAATGGACTCATTACGATACTGAAATAGAGAAAGAATATTAACGCACTGGTATTTTCTAATTGCTTAGCAACTGCCCACTATTCTGGAATGTTGAGCTTTGCGCATAGAAAACAGGTCAAAATAGTGTCACTTTTCCCACGATCGAAGAAAAACGAATTTACAGAATAAAGACTCGCCCTCTGTATGTATTTGCACGTGCAATAAATCGTTATGCATTGATTCGAAATCGCTGTCAATTACGTTGAATATGACAAGTGCAAATCTGGTGAATTTTTTTCTCAAGTCCCGCAAGAACATCGATTACGGTCGCTCCAGGCGCATACATATTTCAATACTAATTGAGGAATATGTCAAAAATGTATCGACATTCAAACGATGCCTTATTAGGAATAAAATACGAGAATATTCTGAAATGGAGAATTTATAGACTTGTATGGGAGAAAGCTGTACTCTACATACGGATTTAGTAAAAGAAATCGTTAGACCACTTGTGCAAGTGACTAAAGGTACCATAAATCATTATTAATAAGACATTGAAATTTATGGAAAATAGTATTTGAAAGATTATCCGGAAAAATAAAACATTAGAATGATTTCCAATGCCTGTAATTTTTGCGCGTATGTTGATGTTCTGGGGAACATCGCGTTATAATTTTGCCTATCATCATGACTATAATTTTCGAAATTTTCGCCGAAAATGGTCTCTAACGATTGGGTACGGTTTCCTGATGAAGATTGCGAGGACGAATTTGATTCTGTCCGGCCGGTTGGCCGTTCGTTGCAACGATAACTTGCGAAAGGAAAGAGATAGCCACTTGAAATTTTCAGTGTAGGTGGCGCGTCCAAATATGACGGACAAGTTCGTTAATGGGCATAATCGGCCCAATGGTCTCCGAGTAATAAATTTTCAACCATTACAAATCCGATGGAATTGAAACTTGGTGAGTAATTGTAGAATACAAACCTAAATACATTAGTGAAATTTTGTGAAAATCATATAACTAGTAAATTTTAAAAATAGTATTAAGGAATATTATTTGTGTCACGATAACCTGAGAACGGAAAGAGATATCGACTTGCAATTTTTAGGTACGGTTGTGTATCCGAATGCGACATTTGAGTTTGTTGGTAGGCATAATCGGCCAAACGGTTTTGGCGTATACCCATCTGAAATTTGGTTTTTATTACCTCAATAACTCGAAAAATCCGAAACCGATTCAATTCAAACGTGCAGGTAATAAGTTGCAAAATGCCGACACAAAAATTCATGCAGAA
The DNA here is from genome assembly GCA_937662695.2 of Halyzia sedecimguttata. NCBI lineage: Eukaryota > Metazoa > Arthropoda > Insecta > Coleoptera > Coccinellidae > Halyzia > Halyzia sedecimguttata. Next base: position 95,696,092 of record OW569413.2, on the reverse strand, counting down.
TTTCGTGATGATCGTATCACTAGAAAATTTTTAAATATCATTGAAAAAAATTCTATATATCAGAAACTATTCGTCCGACATCGCGGAAATTTTGTGAGAGCCTTCAGAATCTAACTCCACTTTAAGTTCCAAGTTTGAACAAGATCAGATCTATATTGTCGGAGATTCGAGCAGCCTTGTGTGAGTTCAGTAGATAGATGGGTGACCGTTGCCTCGATAACTTTCGAACGAGATAAGGACTCGCTATTTTCAGGGTAGGTTGCGCATTCGAATGGAACAGTTGAATTCGTTTTTTGGCATAATCGCCCGAGTGGTTTCGGAGTTATAGCCACCTGGAATATTATTTCCTCGATAACTCAAAAAATATAGACTTTATCGAATTGAAGCTTGGTAACTAGTCGTAGAATATCGAAATAAAGACGTGTGTAAAATTTTGTAAGAACAAATTTTAGAAAAATTACAAAAAAAAAATTTGTTCAAGCACTGGCGTGAAGTCAGGAGCTTTTGCGCATATGTTCTATTTTCCATTCTCCTGTATTGGGCACTCTTAATCGAATTTGCCATGGTAAATGGGATCAGGTAATACAATTTTTCAAAAAATACCCGGTCCACATCCTGAACCGATGTCACAGAATGAAATATTAAATAATCTTCCACATCAAAAAAGGGTCTTTTATGCTCATAGGGCATTTGCCAAATTAAAAAAAATATATCTATGACGTTATTAAAGTCACTATAAAAAAACTTTATTTCTCTTTAAATTTCAACATAGGATATGGGTTAATTTGAACTTTTATCCTTGAAATTACCAAAGTTTTCATACCCTTAGGGATCAGCATCTTATTCTGAAACACCCTGTATATTTTGTAATGTTAAATGCAGAAAATGTTACCGAGATCCCGTCGTCGTCAACAACAACAAGTTATGAACAAAAATATTGTGAAAATACGACAAAATTGTACTATCGGTATGTTTTGAAAAGGAATTAATGAACCATTGTGTACCTACATTTTGTGTTTTTATCGATCCTTCATTGAAATATACCCACTTCGAAACGTATATATAATTTCGTGTTTAAGCAATTGGAACACTTTAAAAATCAATTTGTTTATTCGAAGTAACTTGTAAAAAGTCTCATACAGAACTAACTCTCTCTAGAGCTATCAGAAAATCATAATTGTTAGATTACTAATTTTTGATGGTTTTGATCTTCTCATGAAAAATACCACATGTTTCAAATGATAAGTGAGAGAAAACGAAGAGAAATGGAACTCTAGCACATCCTGTGAAATTTGAAGTTATATTATTCAGAGGTCTTCAGTAACTTGATAATAAGATTTCAACGATACAGTGTAACTCAGAAAGGCTGTTGCTATCGCCCCAGTTCAAGGTTCGCGAAATCAGCGATTTCATGTAATTATATTATGTGCTGTGAAAATCGGAAGGGGGTGTAACTTTTGTTTCGTTTCGTTTGTTTGAGAAAATAATCAACCAAAATTGCTATTTCCACAAAATAAAAATCTGTACTTACCATGTGTTGGCCTACTCAAAATTTTCCTTATTCTCCTGTCTTGATTTGCCGTCTTAATGATTGCTATATAACTTTGTCGGTCCTGACATTTGTGGTTAGCTTCTTGCCAAGTGGCAGAGTTTTTGCTGAAGAAATAACACCTTCTTCCAACTCTCACGAAGTGTTTTGGACACACATATATCTTCTTAGTAGGAACGATGGAGCTTGATACATTTTGAGCTAGTATCACTGAAAATAATTGATAGTTATCCAAAAGATCAACATTTTATATTTATATACTGTAAGGTATGGATTTTTTGCATATTCTTGACGTCAGATGGACAATAATTATTCATTAACATTGTGATGACATTTCATATTTATTTATGAGAGTGGCACTGTTAACTTAATTTTAAGTTAGCAGATCATGGCAAGAAAACACATAAAAGAACATTATAGAAGTGCGCTGTTGCCAAAAATACGAAATATTCCCAAAAATAAAAGAATTCTATTAAAATGGTATATATGCAGGATGTCCCAAAACTACGTGACTCTTTCTCAGGTGTAAATAAAGTATAAAATGACAGGAATGCTAAAAATATTTTTCCTACGACGCCCTCCTGCGAAGATATGTGCCCCCAAATGTTACTCCCATAATTCAGTTTTTTTGTGATAACTTCCATTTGATAAATTAATCGATTCTGGTAATTTTTCGAATTTGAATCAATATCAAAGTTTGAACAAGAGCGCCGAAGCTCCTGTCCACAGGGCTTTCCCACTTTTTCAATTTGGCTTCTGTGCGTAAACTTTCAAGAATTTTCGTAATCAAAGTATTTTATGAAATCTCCGAAAGTATTAGTTTGGTAGAGTTGAGAATGATATCAATGGATTATTATGATGAAACTGCCAACTTAAAAAAAATTCAATTTAAAATTTGTAATGTAAAAAAAACTGCTTTTGTTACTCCGAAACCACGTGGCCGAATTTGCCCATTAACGAACTTTGCCGAGATATTTATCTCACAATCGAGAGTTATCTTGTCAACGGCTGGACGGCCGGACAGAATCGATTTCGACTATGGATTCTTGATCAGTGAGTCGAACCAAATCGTTTAAGACCATTTTCAGTTAAAAATTCAAAAATTACAGATATTTAGGCCAAGTGATAAGCATACTGTTCCGAGGAACAAGAGCGCCAACAAATATCAGTAATTATTTGTTTCTAACACCTTCCCCATAAGTCTTCAAGACAGCCAAGGACGGACTGACCCTAGCACTTAATGGTCAGAAACTTTTTTTTGGCTGAAGATATCGGCGAAATGCCTCCATTTGTGTATTTTATCATTAATTCTGCAAAAAAAGGTATACCGGTGCAACATTGAAAAAATGAACTGTAGGTTCCACGACAAATTTGCTTTAGTCGGTGGGATGGATTTCCGAACCGAAAAATTATAAATAAATGATCATGCGGTGCGTATAATAAACTGCTATTCAATGTAATTATGCAAATGCGCTGTTGCCAATTATGCGAAATTTTCACAGTAATCAGGAAATTCCAAGAAAATGTAATATATAAGTTATAAGGAATGGATTTCTTGCGTTGGTTTCACGTCAAATGGACAAATACTCGACTTAACCATTATGATGATATTTGATGTTTATTTGTGAGTGCACCTCGCATCAAAAAACTAATAACGGGACGAATTTTTTCTTTCACGACAAATTCTTGACAGTTATTCGACAATTGATGCAATAGGTTCCATTGATATTCTTACCAATGGCTCTGCTAGCTTTATAGAGGTAAACTTTGCGTAATTTAATTGGTGATTAATTTATTAAAGACTGGTATAACCTAGTCCCCTCGCCCAATATCATATTCCTATTGCCGCTGAGTTATTGAATAATTATCTATGAAATACATACAGACAATCAAAATTAAGATATTGTTGAATGAAAAGATTTCAAGGAAATTGAATAAAAATATGCACCCACCTGTAAATAAAGATATTAAAATAAATGCACTCTTCATGGTATCACTGAAAGATTATATTCGAAACTACTCTACTCTGTCACCCGCAACCATTTATGTTACCAGCTACCCAATTGTTCACGTCATGGAATGGCAGATTCTGAAAAGAAAAGATATATAATCAGAGTTTGGAAGTAATCATTCATAAATAACAACAATCATCCCAAAACATAAGTCTTGATAATATGTTATGTGTCAATTCAAAAAAAATCTTAAAAAGTGTGAAAGCCCTGTGGACAGAACCTTTGGCGCTCTTGTTCAAGCTTTGACAAATCATATCTCCGAAAGTATTGGTTTCTCAGAGTTGGGAATTAAATCAATGTATTCTTATGAAAGAATAACTGCATCATGAAGGAAATTAAATTCAAATAATAGTTTATTTATCAAGATTAAATTAGCAGCCTGAGAATGAGAACTGCACCATGGAAGAAATCAAATTAAAATAGCTGAAATGAATTTGACTCTTTCTTATAAAACAGGATGAAATATACGAGTATGAACACAGATCATATAATAAAGCTTAGATAGAATAATTATAGCATTCTTTGAAAACATAGAAGTACGTACGATTCATTATTGAAATTTAGAAAAATCATATCTCCTTAAGTATTAGCTTGTTGGAGTTGAAAATGATATCGATGGATTTTAATGGTGAAACTGCATCTTAAATAAAAATTACAGACAGTTCCGAGGAACTAGAGCGCCAAAAAGTGTAATTCCCTTTCCGGAATTTGAGCCCGCCTTCTCTCATTCCGAAACCGAAAACGGACTGACTAGACGAAACGGCTAGGGAAGCCCCAAGCTAGACAATTTTCAGAGTAGGTTTGTGAGATAAATATCTAAGTTAAGTTCGCTCGAAGTCAAATCTTACGGACATATGATTTTTCAAAATTTCAATAATACATCGATCTTATATGTTTTCGCAGAATGTGAATTATATATGTTTGCGGTAGCTCTCGTTTGTTCCAGATTGAAAGATAAATGTCATTAATGTAAAAACGAAACTGAATGTGTATTTCTGGAGAGTTTGGTTGATGAAAGCATGTAAACAATTTAAAATTTGGATTCGCTAAGTTCATAGGCAGAGTTTTTTGGTTAGTGAGTCGAAAATGAATGATGCAAGGAAGTCAAGCATAATTTACGAGTCATTCTCCAATTATGGAAGATTATAACGGGATTTCCAACTAATGTACATGTAGTTATTCCTTGGTATCACTATTTAATATTTCCTACATAAGTATTCTGGTTTGAGTTCTCTCTGAACTGATTACATTAGATTTGTCTCATAAATAAAACTGGCTATTTAATTTACTCAATTTGACTCCTGATAGTTTTGAAACACTTGTAGCCAAAATTGAACCGTCATATAAAGATAAGATGCAAAGGGATTTTAATTTCTTTTATGATGTAGTTTTATCATAATAATCCATTGAGATCATACCCAACTCTGAGAAACCGATACTTTCGAAGATATGATTTGTCAAAGATTGAACAAGAGCGCCAAAGCTCCTGTCCACAGAGCTTTCCCACTGTTTGTTTTTGCGTTGGGCAACAGCAAATCGCACAGTAATGAGAATGAGAAAATATTCAAATGACTCTTATGTCAAATGTCACCCAGAATATAGTACATATATCTAAAAATCGAATATTGAAAAAAATATTTGATGATCCCGCTGATCGCAGACAATCCAACGTTCGAGCAGAACAACGTCTGTCCGGTCCACTAGTTTTCTATATTGAAACCCAACTTTGTCAATGAAACGGTTATAGCTGAATGTCATATCTATTTATCTACTGTCAACGAATCTATTCATTGAAAGATTTCGAACAAGTGTATTCTAGAATGCTGGCCGGTGAAATACGCGAATACAAAGCAGTAAAACTATTTTCGATCGTCCAAAAAGATGCGGGGTTTTATTAGTATGTCAGCCTTCGGGAATCAGTAAATAATTCAGAAACTTGTTAAAAATTATTCGCCTAATATCTGACAAGACTGACAACAATCATCCTCAGTTTTTTGGTAATTAAGTACAGTTTAAATCAGTCTTTATTTTCAGGATGTTAATAATGGAATGCTTTGAGAACTATAATTCTGGTCTTTTAATTTCGAGTAAAATTGGAAACATAATTTAGATACACTGAGTATCAAAATTATCGAATAATAGATTTATTTTCGCCCCTTTCAGAAATAGAGAAAAATCGTGTGATAGGTCAGGTGAATTTATTTTTGGCGCTCTGTTCCTAGGAACAGAGTGCTTATCAATTTGCCCAAATGTCTGTCATTTTCGAATATCTGGCTGAAAATGGTCTTGAACGATTTGGTTTGATATCAAGAATACGTGGTCAGAAATGCAAACGACAAGAAGTTGCCTGAAACTGCAAAAGTTATTAATCGAGGAACAAAAAAACCATTCAGATATAAGACAGTATAAATTTGATTTCTCATAAATGAATATTGGATGGATATCGGCAACTTTTGAAAAGGCCACAAAATTTCCGAACTTCCTTAACTTTTATGGAGCAGTATATATTAGACGAATCATGTGGTAATGAATTGTCAAGTAAGCACAAACCTCGATCATATCTTATCAATAGCATGAAAATATTGATGAAACTTCTCTCATTGAAATACAAAAATACTCCATAAATTCATAACATAAATTAATCTTCCTCGTCCTTGGAGAAAAAATGTATCTATTCAATTAATTTAAATCAATAAATCCACACTTTCTATTGTATACATCGAGTGAATATTATGAATGAATCAGCTGTAGATATCATTTATCACTCCAAGTATCACAATTGATTTATGGCTTGAATATCGTAATGATCCTTCATAATAATTGTGACTTCCGCTTCTATTGAAATGAACGAATACAAACAATTGTGTCATCGCTTCAATGTATTTCTGCAACAGTGATGCACATCGCTCATTCATTTTTATTAGAGTATAATTACAATTGCACATTTTACATGAAAGTTTGACGATATCTCACGAATTCATAAAACTATCTTCAAAACAAAAAGAAATATCGAAATGATAATTTTGAAATATTAAACTTCAACAAATGTTTATTATTATAATTTTATATAATTATAAAAGCACTGACGTGGGGTCAGGAGCTTTAGCGCGCATATATATGATATAATATGATTATACTTCGGAAGCGCTGTTACTGTGTCCTTACGCCACCCTAGGCACATCACCTTCAATTTTTGACCCAACAGTGAATGGTGAGCACTATATTCTGACTAGAAAATATCTTTCCTAGCCCAGGGGTTGAGATCTGGATCTCCGGTTTCGAGTCATGCGATCTAGCCAACAAGCTAGAGACACTCGTAACATGTAATAATATGAAAATACATATAATAATAAAAATAATAGTAGGATGATCGGAGAAGACATCGACCCAGAAGGGGGAATAAGCATTCGAGACCTCGAAGAGGAAGAAACAAACAAATTCCTTGGGATGTAACAACGAGGTGCACTGGAGACAACCTAAGGATGCCTTAATAGCTAGCTACAAAAAGAAGATCCGAGATATACGGAAATCACAGCTGTCCGGGAAAAATAAAGTATTTGCTACGAATAGCTTGGCAGTTCCGATAATCACATACTCATTCGGGATAGTTAACTGGACAGTGAATGAAATTCTCGAGCTAAACAGAACCACTCGTAAAGTGATGAACATGAATCGTAGACTACATCCCACCTGCTCGATTCAAAGGATATACATTCCACGAACGCAGGGAGGCAGGGGTTTGCAAAGTTTGGAATACCAACACCATCAACAAACGTTGGAAATGGCAATAAGGATATTGATAAGTGAATACCCGCTTCTGTAAATGATGTTCATCATGAAATGAGGAACCAAGGAGCTTTCCTATTTAAGGCTGATCAGAGAGCTTTGGAGAAGCTCAGCAATATGGCATATCAATCCATCATGAGCTAGCAGGAACACCTATCACGCCAACAGACCTAAGAAGAGTTGGCAGAGAGATAAGACAGGCACAACTGAAGACACTACTCGAAGATCACATGTGTGAGCACCTGCACTCCATATTTATCAGGAGTTTGAAAGATCAGGGCCTGTCGGAAGAATTATCCTTCGCCTTTTTGAAGTTCACTGAGCTCATGTCGGAAACGGAGGGATTCGTTATGGCTAGTCTATAGATGGTATACAAAGAACATCACCAAAGTGGACACCCCTATGGCGTGCAGAGCATGCCATAGCCAGCAGCTAATGGAACTATGCGATTCCAACAACTCGGCAGATCCACGCCATAAAGCCAGATAATATACTCTTGCTGGATAAAGAACTAAAAGAGTTGTTTGCCGTCGAATTTTCCTCCCCCGCAGTAAATAATGTGGTGATTAAAGAAGAACAGAAGAGGGATAAATACAAGGATTCAATGTTCCAACTGGGGATCATGTATCCAAGGCATAAGGTTAGAATGCTCGTACTCATCATAGGACGCCTAGGCAGAACTGCGTGACCAAATTGAAGATTATTCCAGCCTTCAAATCTCTGGCCGAGGATTTAGCGCACAGAATGCAGAACGCGGTGTTGCTCGGATCATTTCGAGTCATCAGGTCCCATCAACTGTGAAGGCCGCTTGCAGCTCATCTTTTTTCTTAAGCGACGCTGTAAGGACAGGATGAAGAACTACTCCAAGGAACGTGCGAGAGGTTTTTTAGTGAGTAACCAATAACAACTCGAGTCTCACACTCCTGAGAGATACGGACCCCATCAGGGGGGCATATAAAAGGTTTTTCCTCTCGATCGGACAAAAAAAAGATTGTAGGAACACCTATCATGCCAACAGACCAAAGAAGAGTTGGCTAAGGTTTGCTAAGCCCTGGAACACATTCCAGAGCACCTGAGGTTTTTCCTCTCATGCAAACAAAAAAAACAAAAGTATATATTATAGAAAAAACCATTTGTCAAGATGTGAGTCTCTACACATGCAACCTACATACATCGTGGTTGAACTACGCTGAAGCATTCGGCATATCGGCGCACATCTTGATAATATCACGAAAATGTGATGGAAAGCTTGTTCTTTGTTTAGAATGATTCTTATTTGAGCTGCAGAAATTCTTGTCTTGAAAATTGTATTCCCTGTACCATTCCAAAGATTTGTCACTGTAGAAATAATAAATCAAACTAATTTCTTAATAATTATTCAATCTTGGACAAATCATATCTTCGATGGTATTGGTTTGTCATGGTGGGTTTCACGAAGCTTAGATTAGCTTAATTGTGGATTTATTTCGGTGGTGCATCCAAAATGCACTGGAAATTGACATATAATCATACTGATTTGGCTTTTCAGAGCTGTCAAAACTTCGTGAAACCTACCCTAAGAGTTGGGAATGATATCAATGGATTCTTATGATAGACCTGCATCATACAAAATTAAATTCAAAACGTATGTATGTGACTCACCTCATATGTTAGATTTAAATACATCAGCAAATTATAATTGAGCATTCTATGTAATCATTGAATTACGATTAATTATTGAAGTTAACCGAGATATTTATCTCCCAAACTTACTCTGAAAATTTCATCTGTCTAACTCATTCCGTTCGAGAGTTATTTTGTTAACGGACGGCCGGACAGAATCGATTTCGACCACGGATTCTTGATCAATGAGTTGAATCAAAACGTTTGAGACCATTTTCAGCCAAAAATTAGAAAATCATTGAGCAAATTGATATGCACTCAGTTCCGAAGAACAACACCGTCAAAAACCGAATAAGTTAGGCATATGAAGATAAAACCCCTCAGAATCCAAACTCCTATAATTTAACCTCACTTTAAACCAGGACAAATATCAGAATTCAAATAATATCGATTAATGATAAGCACCACCAGAAATAGAGATGATCGAAATAGAGATGATCTTATATCAACGCTAGTCCATATAGTTTGGGAAAATCGACTAAAATATTCACCTTCTAAATATTCCAAAGAAGTTGATAGAGAATCCAGGATGATCTCATCACTGACAGGAGAAATTAATGCGGTGCTATATCTACGCATTTGGAGAAGCCAGACCCGTGGTTTGGACATTCATTGAAATTCGAATGACATGAACACATAAAAAGCCGAAATAACGACTGAACGCAAAGATCGCCTTTTGAAATTTTACACCATAAGTCGATCGTAAATGGTTTTAACAGCTTCCAAGAATGTCTTTCTCCACTCTCAACTTCGAATAAGTAGTTTGAAGGGAAGTATTATGCGATAGTCGAATGAGAAAGTTGAGGCTGAATAAGTTGAATTGATTATAAAAATTAATAAAAAGCACTGACTTATGATTCAACTAGTTGAAATAAAATAATAAGTAGTAACACTAGTAACGTGAGTTGTATCTATAGAAAATTATTAATTGAATGTGTTCCCAGATGAAATTATATATATTATAATATTATAATATAATGTATATATTATAATATTGTAATATAATATAATACAATATAAAATATAATTATTATTATATATTATAATATTATGTTAGTCGAACAAGTGCTTTTCAGGTCAAAATTTTTGCGTAATCTCCGAAAATTATGATTGAGGTCTCATTCGATTCGGAATGGTAAGTAGATAGTTTTTGAGAATTCGCCGCTCGCAAAAATTGCAATAGTTATAAACAATTAAGTGAAAAAATAAGAAGAGGCTTTGGTTTTTGCAAATATCTCAAAAACTAACTGAGATAATTCAAATTTGAAAAAAAAATTCAAGAAGAGGAGGAAATTTCATAAAAAAAATCCCAACTCCCGGAACTAGGACTAATATTTATAATTCTCCCAGAGGGTTGAAAATACGCCTGCAGGATAGATGAATGAACAATGGTGGTCCAAAAATCCGTGGTCCAAAAATGTACGATATAAAATTTTAGCGATTTCTTGATGAAGGAGAATGAGTTTTATTTTTTTTACTCGGAAACGGTGCCTCTTATGTCAAAAAGTCAGGAGACCGAATTTGCTTCAAATTAAATAAGGATTTCAAGTATCATTTTTACTGTTGGAAAAACCAGTGGCGTATAATTTTTTGGTCTAAAAATATTCAGTCTCGATGCACTACGGATGCCACTGGTAGAATAAAAAATTATAATTATATGCAAAACGTGCTCCTTGATTCTTAAATCTATGTCCCAAATTTCACAGAAATATTTTAAGAAGTGTGAAAGTTATTAATAAAAAACATTTGTTTTCTTTAATTTTAACACCCTGTATCTCGGAGAGGAAGCATTTCTCGACAAATGTTTATATGACAAACTAGGGCTTATTTTTGACGTAGAATACGTGGTTAAAATTTCTTGGTTAAAATCTGGACCATCCGGTATACATCACGAATTTCAATATTTCAACCTGCACTCTTTCTGAAAGATAAGATTGTACATTTACTTTTTTATCTTCATAATAGCTCCATTCAATATGTTGAACAGGCTCGTCATTATAACCCACGGATTCACTAGCTATCATTTAAATTGTTATTGAGTGTTATTTTCATTACTGCTAATGAAACATACAGATCTCAACCTTGAATATAATCTGCACCTTACTATAGAAAAGTGGTAGTAAAGTATGTGAGACTTAAGTGCTAATTTGGTTTAGATTTGCGAAGATACATGTAAAATAACTGATAGATTAGATATTACATAATGTGATGGTAATTGCAATGTTCTTGGATAGAAATTGAATTCTTTTTGCATGTAGTTGATATTTGATTGAGTTTATTCAATTTTATTCATACCCTCCAGCAATCAAGCATCGTTTTTATTCGATCAATAACAATAATTGTTCAATCATTGGAAACAACCAATAATTGGATATACGCTTATGAATGAGCTCTGATTTCAGACTCAAAGAATCAACCAATCTATTGAAATATATCCTTAAATATTCCAGCAGCTATTGAATTAAAATCAATTTCAATAAATTTCAATACTGACATGTCAGCAAAAAATAAATCAGAGGACTAACAAACTTGACACTCATAATTTAAGTTTAGAAGAAGGATATGTATATGTATATTGTTGTAGGGGATAACGTTGCACTGCGACCTTGAGGTCTATTGTGCCCGCCCTTCAGAGCTGTCGATGTCATTACCATTTACAGCTCGCCTTCCAAATCCAGAGCTCTGATTAACTCCAATATCTGGGATGGCATCAAGGAGGCTACGTCTTCGCTTGCCAAAGCATTCCTTGCGTTGGTGTGAGATGGCAAGGCATTCCGTTATCAGGTGATCAGGAGTTCCATCCTCCTCCCAACAGAATCTGCACTCATCAGTTTCAGCTAGCCCTAATCTCATCATATGCTTCCTGAAGGTGGGTACAGACATGCAACAGAACTTCGTACCGTAACACCGTCGCGCAACAATCGTGGTTACGCGTTGGAGATACGATGTTAAGAGATTTTCAGCGTAACAGCACATCGTTGCGTAACATATGAGCAGAACATTCTATCGTTTTGTTTTGTTTTGTTCAGTTTTGTGAAGTTCGTCAAAAATATGGAGGTTTTTGCAGCAGCCTATATATTTATGCATTATTGACCGAAGAAACGATTACGCTCAAACGCAATGAGTTAGAGAGTTGAAATTTTCAGATAGGTTTGGAGTCCAAATGGGCCGGATAAGTTCGTTAAAGGGCAGAATCCACCGAGTGGTTTCAAAGTTATAGCCATCTGAAATTTTGTTTTCTGTCGGAGACATATTCTTGGAATGAAAATTTTTTTCCTGGAGCGAAGCAGCTTTGGGCGAGTTTAGTACCTGGATGGGCAACCAATTTGGCTATGCGCGTGAAAGCTCCTGGCCACATTGCTTTTCCAACTTGTTCATTTGATGCAATCTCTTCATTTTGATAATTTTTAATGAACTCTAAGGTAGGTTCTTCCGTCCACTACATAATTAAACACTTTGTCAATCGAATAAAAATGCAACCGAAAAGAAATCGCTATCATGTTACGCAGATCAGTACAAACATGAAAACTAGTGGAGCAACATCACTCCGTATCGTTCCTTTGATGTGACGCGGAAATACCGACAACCGATGGAACGCTTCGATGTTACGCTGTGGCGATGTTACGTTGTTACGCGATGCCGTCCACACTAGTTGCGCGACGGTGTTACGTTACGTGGTTTTGTTGCATGTCTGTACCCACCTTGAGGCCGCAGTGCCCTGTGAGGAAGCCAGTGAGGAGGTGCAGCTTGTTCTTAATGAGGTCCAAGTATTTCTTGGATCTGACAGTGTCAAAGTTCCGGAGGAATTTCTTGAAGTGATACATTCTGGGAAGAGATCTCCAGAAAATACCTCTCTCGGTTTCTTCTTTCACTTTTGTAGGTGTAGCTACCAATCCCACAATACAGTTCCGGGCCAATAAAGAGGATTCGTGCTCCTATCTTGGCAAGTGTGTTGGCCTCCTCATTTCCTATGATTCCGCGTGACCAGGAACCCAGACCAAGGAGACCATGTTGTTCTTGCCTGCTTCATTGAGTTTTCTTCGACACTTCCATATTTGCTTGGATTCGATAACATGGGAGCTCAGAGCTTTATAGCAGCTTGACTGTCAGAGTGGATTGCTATATCACATCTCTGATAGTTTCTTTCTAGGTTCATTTCCATGCATCTTTCTATTGCAAGTACTTCTGAATGAAAGATGCTCGGATAGGAGCCTAGCGATAGTGAGCATTTGGTGCCTGGCCCATATACTCCAGAGCCAGCTCCTGGAGTGGTTTTTGAGCCGTCTGTGCACCATTTAACGGCATTTCTTTTAAGAACTTGGGTGGTGGATTCCCTGCCCCAGTCTTTTTCCTACCAAGCATCGTAGTGAAGTTCTTTTCGATCTTACTTTCTTTATCATTTCGCCACTAGGAAGATTGGCTGATGAAATGTACCTACATGGTAAGAGAGGACCAGGCTTTCTGGTTCTTAATACGCTCATTACCTGTTCCTTTCCTAGATATTCTGAGATATTCTGAGAATGGCTTCATGGGCCATTTTCTCTATCACTATATGAAGTGGTGTGAGATTTGTTATAATCTCAAGTGCCCTGGTAGGACAAGTTCCCATAGCACCAGTGATACACACACAGGCTAGCCTTTTTACTCATGGTGGGTTTCACGAAGTTTCCATTAGCTCAATTGTGGATTTAATTCGGTGGTTGCATCAAAAATGAACCGGAAATTGACATAGAATCACACAGATTGGGCAATTAAGAGCTGTCATGGCTTTGTGAAACCCACCGTAAGAGTTGGGAATGATATCCATGGATACTTATGATAGAACTGCATCATAAATTAGAGTTAAGAAGTTGTTGTTCAGGTATCATCAATTTTGCCTATCCTGTACAACCTTTAGAGCCTGGCGATAATATTTTAAGATTAAATTTTTCATATTGGATCGCAAATCACAGAATTACTTTATACAGGACAATCTCCAGTGATGAAGCTCAGTATTCTAAAGATGGTGTGTTTGTTTAATACTCACAATTCACACATATGGGATTTCTTGAAATATTATTATTATTGAAAATTTCATAAATATCCATGAATCCATTAATTTAGTCGAATAGTTTAGATGTGATTCCAACCGACAGAATAATCATAACAATTATCCGTAGGTAACGTTCACAGAAAGTCCATGGGATCGTATACTTTATATCTGTCTCCATTCGCTCTTCGCATGCGGCATTGTCAAACTGTGTCCCAGGCATTGGTATGTATGGATTATCTATATCTCGGGAAAACAAATTGATAAGCATTCTGTTCTGAGGAACAAGAGCGCCAAAAATTAAATTCAAAACGTAGGTCTAGACTCACCTCATATGTTGGATTTAGATACATCAGCAAATTATAATTAAAGTATTCTATGAAATCATAAAATTACGATTAATTATTTCTTTGGCAATTCCTTTCTTCCATATCGCATCTTCTTATCATTCAGCTCTTTATTTTGATTTTAATTTCTGATTCAATTCCTCTTTAAAAGCTTTCTATAAACTTATAACTTCTGCTCCCAGAAATCTGACCTCATCCCGAACAAAATAATTACAATCCCCTTTTGGGACAGCCTGTATATCTTAATTGTTTTATTACACGGCTATATCATTAATTACAACGATATCACTGTTGAATAATTTTGGGAAATGACACATAGTTGATAAAGTAGCACCCATATATGAGCATATATGGTTTAAAAGTCAATATAAATCATTGAAGCCTACTTTAAATGCTAATAAGAGTCTAGAACCTTCCAGGAACTCATAGAATATGGCTCATTAAAAGAACTAGGAAAATTTTGCGAAATCGTATGTAATTTCAAAGTTGCTTCATTAAGAATTATAAAACTTGATGATGGCTTGCTCATCAGTGTTGATTAATCGGTGCAAGCATATACCTAATTTGTTTACGATGGACCATTATTTTATAGTAAACATATTCTTTTCTAATGGATCATGGGTTAGTTATTTTAGAATTGAAACACTGGCATATAGTCTACTCAACATATGCTTTTTAGGTCAAAATGTTTGCGTATTCTCCGAAAATTATGATTGAGGTGTCATTCCATTCGGAATGGCATGTAGATAGTTTTTGAGAAAATGCCAAGGCCGCTCGCAAAGAGTGCAATAGTTATAAACAATTAAGTTAAAAAAATAGGGGCTTTGATTTTTTGCCAATATCTCAAAAACTATCTGAGATAATTCAAATTTGAAAAATTGGTTCAAGCACTGACGTGAAGTCAGAAGCTTTTGCGCGTATGTTCTATTGTCCATTCTTCTGTATTGGACACCCTTAATCGAATTTACCATGGTAAATTATGTTGTCCATTCTCCTGTATTGGACACTCTTAATTCGAATTTACCATGGTAAATTCGATTAAGGGTGTCCAATACAGAAGAATGGACAATAGAACATACGCGCAAAAGCTTCTGACTTCACGTCAGTGCTTGAACCAATTTTTTTTTTCGTGATTTTTAAAAATTTTCTAGGGGTACGGTTCTTAAAATTTTTTTTTTCATCATTTTTTTCAAATTTTCTATGGGTACGGTTCTTACGAAATTTTAAACACGTCTTTATGTTGATTTTCTACTACTAGTTACCAAGCTTCAATTCGATCGAATATTTATTTTTTGAGTTATCAAGGAAATAATATTCCAGGTGGGTATAACTCGGAAACCGTTAGACCGATTATGCCCAAAAACGAAATTAATTCTCCCTTTCGGATACTCAACCTACCCTGAAAATTGCAAGTCCCTATCTCCTTTCGTTCGAAAGTTATCGAGGCAACGGTCCCCCATCTACTGAACTCGCACAAGAATGCTCGAATCTCCAACAATATTTAACCGATCATATTAAAACTTTAAATTTGGCAGTAGAGTTAGGTTATGAAGGCTCTTGCAAAATTTCAGCAATTTCAAACGAATAGTTACTGATATATAGAATTTTTTTTTTTTTTTCAATGATTTATTAAAAATTTTCTACAAATGCTATCCTCACCAATTTTGCAAACATTTTCGCGTTGGCATTCTACAACTAATAACCATGTTTGAATTCAATCGGTTCAGTATTTTTCGAGTTAATGAGGAACAAAAAACCACCAAATTTCAGAAAATTTCAGATGGCTATAACTCTAAAACCGTTTGGCCGATTATACTCATAAACAAACTGAAATGTCGCGTTCTGGTGCACAACCTAACCTGAAAATTTCAAGCCGCTATCTCATTCCGTTCTCAAGTTATCGTGACAACAAAAATATTTTTTAATAATTTCATCAAAATCAAATACCTCAATATAAACTTTAAATAAGAAGTGCCGACGACTTTATGTCGTATTGGATATAATTATGTTCTATGAATTGGCAGTTAACTTGTGACCTATGCCATTATGCAAATTTAAGGTTCGAATTAAATTTGTCCATTGAACTTCAAGATGGTATGGAAATAAAACACAGTTGGCTGGGACCTGATTTCTGTTAATGAAGATCCTGTAACTGGAACTAGGGTGTATTTTGGCGTGCTTGTTCCCCTGTATTCCCCCTATTAAATGCTTATTTAATGAACTATCACTAAATGGTTTTCTCTGCTAAATTCGGAAAAATATCCATAAAATAAAAAAATTATTATTTTGAAATTGCTTCTGCGTTAGAAACTAAAGATATTCATCAGAAGCAATATATAGAACAATGTTGCCTAATATCAACGATAAAACTGCTATTTTCTAACGTTTCGGAAACTAAATCAATCTCCTTCTTCAGACACCAAGCGAAAAATCAACTTTTTGTTGACAGTTATTCCGAAATTCGAAATTTGCCACAGTGCCAGTCTTAGAAAACACTCCAACTCCTTCTTCAACACATTTAACCAAATATATTTAATCCCAATTGAACAATTTGGCTCCTTAAGTTTCGATTTTATGCCATCAGACTCTGTCATCAGAATCTTGGTTTTACCCCAATCCATCATGTGATCTCCATGGATTGTACATACATGTTCGGCTATTATTGATTTTTGTATGTCTCTATTCCTTAGGTTGTTCTTATTTTACAACTTTCTTGCCTCTATTGTTCTCCTTATATGATTTACCATATAAGGAATATTATACAGGTTTTGGATTTTTTTCTTCATTAATCGGCTTTGTCTTAGTTAGTAAAGATGTAAAATCAGTTTGTGTCTTGAAAACGGTTCTAATATTCGAGTTGTTCTGATTTTGACTTCATTGTGTTGTCAGATCAAAGTCGTTAAAAAAATGTACTTATATATCCACGTTTCGATTAAGGGGTTAAATGGGTTTCGTCGGGTAAAAAAAGACCTATTTTCAATATTTTTTTTTCTATGTAAAAAATCATTTATTTAATTCAAACTTTTTTCTGTCTTATAGATACATATTTGAAGAATAATTTCTGAAATTTTCAAAAAAAAATTAAAGCTCCTCCTTTGTGACGTCATTTCCGGTGACCCCTCGGAAAAAAAGGTGCGTCCGCGTTGTCAGCATAACTCCTGACAAAATCATCTAAAATGAAAAAACAAAAATTTGTGTTTCAGTTAAGACCATAAACTCGTGCTTGAACGAAGGAAAGAAAAAAAAAGTAAAAATTGGAATTTTGGCAGACATTTTCCCAAAAAAATGAAAATTTCGGTCAAATTTGCTTGACATTTTGTTTTTTTTTTAAATAGTTGTAATTGAAAAGAAAAATACTTCGTTCAAGCACGAGTTTATGGTCTTAACTGAAACACATATTTGTGTTTTTTCATTTTAGATGATTTTGTCAGTTATGGTGACAACGCGGACGCACCTTTTTTCCGAGGGGTCACCGGAAATGACGTCATAAAGGAGGAGTTTTTTTTTTTTATATTTCAGAAATTATTCTTTAAATATTTATCTATAAGACAGAAAAAAGTTTGAATTAAATAAATAATTTTTCACATAGAAAAAAAATTGAAAATAGGCCTTTTTTACCCGACGAAACCCATGTAACCCCTTAAATGAGTTTAACATATATTATAAGTAATCATTAAAGGATACTGTGGGAGGTATACTCATTATTCAACGGTTTTTTTCTGGGTTTTCTCTCCCAAACTCTGAAAAATATCTATAAAATAAAAATTAATTATTTTGTGATTTGCTTCTGCGTAAGAAACACAGGATATTTGTCAGAAGCAATCAATTGAACAATGTTGCCTAACAAACAACAACGAAACAACATCAACGAAGAAACAACTAACGTTGTTTCTTCGTTGATGTTGTTTCGTTGTTGTTTGTTAGGCAACATTGTTCAATTGATTGCTTCTGACAAATATCCTGTGTTTCTTACGCAGAAGCAAATCACAAAATAATTAATTTTTATTTTATAGATATTTTTCAGAGTTTGGGAGAGAAAACCCAGAAAAAAACCGTTGAACATATATTATATCAGTTTTTAAGCACAGAGACTTCCAGATCTAATGGTGAATCTCCCAAATAAATTCACGAATTTGAAATTCAGAGCATCATTTTTTCTCATACTGGATTAACATTACTGGAATATAACATTACAGATTCGTTCCATTTTCATAACTTGAAACTCAGTGATATCTATACTCCATTGACTTTCATATATATAAGTCTCCCTGTTGGCCATGATTCAGGTCTATCACGTTTTTGTAACTAAAACTGAGGCAGGTTGGCACTCCTGAAATATCGTCAATGTCAAAACAGATCTGTGAGACGTTGCCAATGCCAATTTCTACTCTCAACATAATCTTTCATCTTAGACAAAATATTATCACAGACCATTATCTTCGAATAATAAAGAACTCTTCGCTTTGAAATTGAAAATGCCGAAATTAGTTCTGAAGAAGCAGTTACAAAGTATCAGGAAGTGCTATACAGAACTGAAATCTGCTTATTCCGATCGTAACCCTGATGTTTTGGTATTTGAAAGTCTCCTGTAGACTTATTTCTTGAGAATTTCGAAAAGTGACGAATTCCATAGGTCTGTTCGTTTAAAAGTTTTCCTGCCGGGTTATTCAGGTACTTTTATTATTATTTCAAATGAACTATCACAAAGTAACGGACTACTCTATCCATTAATTTTCATTAAAATTTCATTACTTGATTCTTGATTTCCGTACAAGAAAAAACATAACTGAATCTTGCAACCAGTTTATATACGGGAAATATTTCCAGTAACAACACGGGAAAATTTTTTTCAACAGTCGCCAGGTCTTTGGAATTGCTGAATTCACATAATATCTTCTAAAATTAATTATTTTTCCGAAGTAAATTTCACATTGTGAAAAATACGTAATTACTACGACCTCTATGTAAAGAGGACAACGTTGCGTAGTCATCTGACAGAAAAATGACTGTAGCCTAACATTTTCAAAATATACACGGTGAAATGTGTCAAATTTTCATGGCCAACCAGGAGGCTTGAAAGTGAATGGAGTATAGTTTATATCATATCATCACGTAGACATGATGTTCAAAATGAATAAGGTTAACTTGAAATGTATCCAACTTTACACATCCATAAAGACTGAGCAGCACAAATACAATTATTATCTTCTCCTTAAAAAATGGGAGATAAATCCTGCTCCAAGATTCGTATTATAACAAGACGTGCATACACTTACTGTCTGTTGTCTAACGGAATTCTAAATGATACATTGCTCAAACATAAACAACTTTAATAGCATCCATCGTACATACCTAGTTAATGCGGGTGATGTTTTTTATTCCAGTGTTAATAGCCTCAATAATACTTACTATGGATTTAACAGCTCAAGGGGTCAAGATCCTACTCAATACAGATAATGATTTTAGACATAGAAAACGCTGCAAATGTCAAAATAGGTTCTTAATTTTGTCCCAAGGATGCATCTATAGATCGAGATAGAATAGTTAGAAGTAAAAGATGCCCTTCAATATTTAATATTTCAGCATATTTTGTTAACAATTTCAATTTTCATAAATCACAAGACAAACCTGGAGATAGGGATCTTTTGCTGAGATTTTTTCTATAAGCTCTAGTATCATAAATCGAATTGTATGGTACCCAGTAACACTAACCTAACTAATTTGATGTACTCTCATATTACTGTGAAAAAAAATTTGTTCAAGCACTGACGTGAAGTCAGAAGCTTCTGCGCGTTCTCCTTTCGTTCGAAAGTTATTGAGGCAAAGGTCACCCATCCAGCTACTGAACTCACACAAGGCTGATTGGATCTCCAACAATATATGTAGATCCTTTCGTGTTCAAACTTGGATCTTGGCAGTAGAGTTAGGTTTTGAAGGCTCTCGCAAAATTTCAGCCATGTTGGATGAATAGGTTCTGACATAGGTATGAAATTTTTTTCAATGATTTTTTAAAAATTTTCTAGTGATACGATCCTCACGAAATTCAGCAAGAATTTTCACGTTGGCATTCTATAACTAAAAACCATTTTTGAATCGGATCGGTTTTGTATTTTTCGAGTAATTGAGTAAATAAGAATCAAATTTAAGATTCGTATAACTCCAAAACCATTTAGCCGATTATGCCTATAAATAAACCTAAATTTCGCATTCAGGCGCACAACCTAACTTGAGAATTTCAAGTCGCTGTCTCTTTCAGTTCTCAGGTTATCGTGACATAAACAATATTTTTTAATGATTTTTTTTCAAATTTTCTAGTTATACGATTCTCACAAAATTCGACAAAGTTCCTTAGGTTTGTATTCTACAACTACCTACCAAGTTTCAATTCGATCGGATTAGAATTGGTTGAAAACAAAATTATTACTCGGAAACCATTGGGCCGATTATGCCCATTAACGAACTTGTCCGTCGTATTGGGATGCGTCACCTACCCTGAACATTTCAAGTCGCTATCTCTTTCCGTTCTCAAGTTATCATGGCAACGGCCGGACGGACAGAATCAAATTTGACCTCAAATTCTTTATCAGGGATTCGTACCCAAATCGTTTGAGTCCGTTTTCGACGAAAATTCGAAAATTTCAGACATTTGGGCAAAATGATAACGCGATGTTCCCCAGAACATACGTGCAAAAATAACAATACATGTCAGTTTGACAGATTGACCGAACTGGATAAAAAATCTGTAGATTTGCATCAGGAGGTGACGTTCATTGAAAGTTCAATGGAATTCCTTATTTACTCAAATGAATAGTTTAAACAATTTTCAGAACATTTGCAATTGTGTTCTCTTGATATAACGCATCTCTAATTTCCATAAATTTCAATACTTTACGGTATTACAAATCAGTCAAATATATTGATCGACCAATGAACGAATGTGCTAAAGCTCCTGACGTCACGTGAGTGCTTTTGTAATGATTTCTTCATTGATTTGGCTTAATTTATTCGTACTAATGAAATCATCCTTCAAACGTCACCACAACAAACTGAGAAACATTATTCAAAACGAGGAAAACAGGTGTGAAAGATGAACAAATATTACTAATTCATTGAATTATATAAGGGAACCAGTTCCTGAATCCCCATTCTATTAAAGGATCCCGTTTTTGCCGTATTAGGGAAGATAGATGCAGTAAACCGGATCTTGTCTTGATCAAAAATTGTTCTTAAGACCCTATAATGTAGAAAATAACTCAAATATTGACCGAAACGTCCATATTTTTTGACGCTAATGAGAATCTGACAGAGCCTCAAACTTCGCTCAGAAAACATGACTTCCTTTGCTGATTATCAAATGGTTCCTTTCTGGGTTTTCGCTCCCAAACTCTGAAAAATATCTATAAAATGAAGTGATTATTATTTTGTGAATTGCTTCTGCGTAAGAAACACAAGATATTTGTCAGAAGTAATATAAATATCTAGTAGATTTGGGAGATAAATATCTCGGTTAAGTTCGTTAGTGGGCAAAATAGAAAACAATTTGTTTTACATTACAAATTTCATATTCAATTTTCTTTAAGATGCAGTTTTATCATAAGAAATTTTGTAAACAATAGTTACAAATCACCACACTCACGGGGAGAAAGGGTTTTTTGCTGAGGTTTTTCCCTAAGCTCTTGTATCATACGTCGAATTGTATGGTACCCCGTTTAGGGATTGCAAACCGGGCCCGTCCGGGCCCGGCCCGGCCGGGCCCGGTGCCCTTTTAGACATCCACCGGGCCCGGACGTTTTTATACCGGGCCCGGTAGTTGCGAAAACTGCAATACGGAAGCCCGCGACCCGCGAATCCCGCGATGCTTACCACGGGGCTGCCGTTCTAATGCGCCAATGGCCGTTCTGTACCCTGGCTGCTGACGTCTCTGCTCGCTGTATGCGTGGTTTCTTTCCTTCACTTAGTCGAAGTTTGCCCTTCGTTTACGAAGTATATATGAGTTGCTCCATTTCGTCGCCACCGCACCTTAATTTCAATTGTTATTTGCATATTACAATTACGAATATTATATAAATTTACTTGTGTGTTGATTTACTTAGATAGATTAGGTACTCGACTCGACTACTAGGTAGGTACTTATTAGATTGTATACGTGCTATCAAACTGACACTGCATTTTTGCATAATATATACAAAAGTTGTGTTGTCTGTACTTATTTGAATAAAATATTGAAAAATGCATTCATTTTTTCTTAACTCGTAGGTCGTACGTTTTTACATCCATCATGTCATTTGGAAAATCATCGAGACCAGGTCCAAGTCAACAAAAACATGAAAATATTAATCTTCACAATCAACATCCAGTATGGGATTACTTTACCAAAGTGAACGATGGAAATGGTGCAAAATGTTCAATGTGCAATAATATCTATAAGATAACAAATGGATCATACAAAGGTGTTAAAACACATCTAGCATCAAAGCACAATATTAACATAGTTTCCGCAGAAACTCAATTAAAACGTACTGCAACGAAATTTATTTCCTCGGCATCTACTTCAACATCAGAACCAGACAAGAATAAGACTCCAATAGATGAACTACCTCCAAAAAAACAGAGGAAAATTGATTCTTTTTTCAAAAATACAAGGTCTATGGAGACGATGGTTTCAAGAATGGTTTCGAGAGGTGGTTACTCTCTTAACAGTTTTTGTGCTGACCCGGATATGAGGTTTTTATTTTCAAATGCTGGGTTTCAACTCCCCAAATCCCCAAACACAATAAGATCCATAGTGATGAATTTTGAAAACACCGTCAAAGCTGACATGGTGATAGAATTTGATAATTTAAAGAGTTCAGGGCAAAAATTTTCCATTTCGTTCGATGAGTGGACTTCACAGCATAACCACCGATACTTAAATATAAACTTACATAGTAAACAAAAACACTATAATCTGGGATTAGTAAGAATTCATGGTTCATGTACTGCAGAGCACGCGATCGGTTTGGTAAAGGACAGATTACAAAGTTTTAGCATTAATTTAGAAAGTGACGTTATTGCGATGACAACGGACGGTGCCAGCGTTATGGTTAAAATTGGTAGGCTCGTGCCTTGCTTCCAACAATTATGTTTTGCGCATGGCATTCAGTTAGCCGTTGTCGATGTGATATACAAAAAATGGAAAGATCAAAACATGGGGATTGCAATCGAAGACGTAGATTTATTCGAGTCCGATACCGACGATGGAGATGAAGATTGTGAGATTGAAAAGGACGTTGACACAGACTTGGTAGTGACAGTAAATAGAAACGATCTTCCACGCGCTGAAGAAAAACCTGGATTCAGAGGACTTGTAGAAAAAGTTCGGAAGGTGGTCAAGTTGTTCAGGAAGTCGCCCACAAAATACGATACCTATTTACAAAAATATGTTATCGAAGAAACAGGAAAGGAGCTGGCCCTTCTTTTGGATTGTCGTACAAGGTGGAACAGCTTACTTAACATGTTGGAGCGTTTCTACAAGCTCAAAAACTGCGTGGATAAAGCGTTAATCGATATCAAATCTGAGATCAAATTTTCCGACTCAGAGTGGTCGTCGATTAAAAACCTCGTAGAAAGTTTGGAACCATTCAAATTAGCGGTAGAGGCTCTGTGTAGAAGGGAAGCTACTCTTCTTACTGCCGAGACCTCTTTGAAATTCATTTTGGACAAACTAGACAAACAAAGTTCTTGCCTAAGCGTTCAATTATCCGAAGCTTTGCGTATGAGAATTAACGGACGTCGTTCCACGGTGATGACAGGTATATTAGTTTATCTCTGCAATCCAAAAAAATATGACATGTACATGAGGCAAGCCGACGAAACGTTTCCAATGCCAAAGAAAAATGTTATGAGAATGGAAATGAAAAACATATTAGAGAGAGTTATAAGTGAAATTCCTGATGCAGTACTTGAAGTTGGAAATGAAGGTATAAATCCTGAAAAAAATTCACTTCAATCACAAATTGTGAGTGAAGCGAATTGTGATTCACATTCATCATTGACTCTAAAAGAAGAATTGGAAAAGCAAATACTAGAAGAAAAAGCAGAATTTTGTAGAAAAATAAGTCCGGGACAAACCAAAGACCTAGAAAAGATTTTAAAAAAAGAGATGAGTCAGTTTGAAGCTGATGGTAAGAAAGGTCTGTATTTAAATCTAATTCAAGATTATATGATGTGCATTAAGCCAACCAGCGTTGAAGCTGAGAGGGCTTTTTCGGCGGCGGGGTATATCTGCAATAAGTTGCGAACCCGGCTAGGGGATAAAACCATTAACAGTATTTGTTTTTTGAGATCATACTTTGGGACTGAAAAATAATTGGTATATATTTTTTTTAGTGAATTTTTTAAATTGTTACGTTAAATTTTGTTAATTGAGAGTGTTGAGACAAATGTGATGCATATAAAAGTTTAAGTTTTTTTTGTTGTTTTTATATAGTTTTTAATAAATACTATTTCGTAAACTTGAATCTTTGTATTTTTCCTCCATTCATTGAAACCAAATTTACATAAAATAGATTTCATACTAACACATCAACCCGGCCGGGCCCGGCGGGCCCGGCCGGGTTTTCGGAAAAGGTGACCGGGCCCGGCCGGGTTGGAAAACATACCGGGTTGCAATCCCTAACCCCGTTACACCAACCTCTGCTAACACATATACAGCTCTCAGTCAAAAGAATATTAATATATCATAAGAATCATTGATATCTTTTTCAACTCTAACAATCTAATTATTATTAAACTGAATTGATTATTAAAGTGAATAAATATGAATACCGGGTAAGTATTATTAGTCTAGACAACAATTGCTTTTTAGGTCAAATTTTTTGCGTATTCTCCGAAAATTATGTTTGAGATGTCATTCGATTCGGAATGGCATGTATATCGTTTTTAAGAAAATGCTAAGGCCTCTCGCAGAAATTGCAATAGTTATAAACAATTAAGTGAAAAAAAAAGAAGGAGGTTTAGGTTTTCGTCACTATCTCAAAAACTATTTGAGATAATTCAAATTTGAAAAAAGATTCAAATAGAGGAGGAAATTATCTAAAATATTTACTTTTGCGCGTATGTTCTCTTGTCCATTCTCCTGTATTGGACACTCTTAATCGAATTTACCGTAAATGCCATGGAGTGTCCAATACAGGAGAACAGACAATAGAATTCACTATGGTAAATTCGATTAAGAGTGTCCAATAAAGGAGAATGGACAAGAGAACATAAGCACAAAAGCTTCTGACTTCACGTCAGTGCTTGAACCAATTTTTTTTCAGATTTAATGAATTTAAGTAAAATGTATTCATGAAAGGCCCGAAGGGGGCGAGGCTTACGCAAGTACACGTTTTCGGGAGTATTTTCAACCCTCTAGGAAATTTATAAATATTGGTCTTAGTTCTGGGAGTTGGGACTTTTTTTAGTAAATTTCTTCCTCTTCTTGAATATTTTTTCAAATTTGAATTATCTCCGATAATTTTTGAGATATTGGCGAAAAACCAAACCTCCTTCTTTCTTTCACTTAATTGTTTATAACTATTGCAATTTTTGCGCGTGGCCTTAGCATTTTCTCAAAAACTATCTACATGCCATTCCGAATCGAATGACACCTCAATCATAATTTTCGGAGAATACGCAAAAGTATTGCCCTAAAAAGCACTTCACTTGCTGACTAGACTATATTTCTGAAGCGTAATGTAAGACATCCTTAAACAATTTTTGTAGAATTAACTTGTACCACTGATTGCTCACAAATAAGATGATGATTAATCACCTGAAACTTTGCATGTAATCATTGCAAGTTTTTAAAAAACCAACCCTGTATATAAATTCCATACAAGTTGAACCGAACCATATGACCTTTCAATATATTTTTCGATTTTGTTATTAATCCCATTATTATCACCATGAATTTTCTAGAAGTATCTGCACTCATTGGATCTTATTGAACAGATTATTGCTATCAGATACTGTTATCACAAGTAAGTATGGAAATAAATCATAGTAACTTTATATAAATTATTCAGAAAATAATCAACAAACGTTCCGATAGTAATGAATCTCAGTTCTTTCATTCATTAGTAATGGATCAATTGTGATCTCACAGTGTGTGATCATTTAATTCCCTCGCTTGAATTCGTTCCCCTCCGATATATTGATTAATTGAATTCTTATTTTTTTCAGGATACAGTCCAGACGTAATTGTTAAACTGATTGAAGAGCTTCAATTGATTTGTCTGGACAAATAGATTAAATTTTCTTCTCGAGTTAGTAACGAACTTGACGCTGGCACCCTCATATTGAATTCTGAGGGAAACATTTCATGGGTATATGGTGCCAATTTTGTCTCGAATATCGTACTGAGGTTCTACGTTTACGGGAAACATTGAAACACTTGACGAAAACGAAAACATAATTTTATTCCGAGACCTGTTTGGGTTAAAAACGATAATTTCACAAATCGTTACTGACCACCCTTCTCGGGCGATCCTTCTTTATACTACCTGCCCAATGGGTTCATGGACCTGCACCTGCTAAGGTTTCTACCTGAAGGGGGGAACGTTATTATCCCTGTTTCCGATACCGGGAATTTCTTTGTCACTAGAGTTGCGGATCCTGTCCATGAATCCATTGTTATAAATGTGCAGATATCTAAACTCTGAGTCATGCGATGACAAACCATGTTCCCATGTTATCGAATCCAAGCTAATATGGGAGTGCCGAAGAAAACTCAATGAAGTAGGCAAGAACAACAGGGTCTCCTTGGTCTGGGTTCCTGGTCATGCGGGAATCATAGGAAATGAGGAGGCCAACACACTTGCCAAGAAAGGAGCACAAACCCCCTTTATTGGCCCGGAACCTTATTGTGGAGTTGGTAGACACACCTACAAAAGTGAATTCCGGACGAAAGAAGAAACTGAGAGAGGTACTTTCTGAAGATCTCTCTCCGGAATGCATCACTCCAAGAAATTCATCCGGAACTTTGATACTGTCAGATCCAAGAAATACTTGGAACTCAGTAAGAACCTCACTGGCCAGTGATCCTCACTGGCTTCCTCACTGGGCACTGCGGTCTCATGAAGCATATGATGAGATTAGGGCTAGCAGGAACTGACGAGTACAGATTCCGTTGGGAGAAGGATGAAACTCCTGATCACCTGATAATGGAATGCCTCGTCATCTCAAACCAACGCAAGGAATGCTTTGGGCAAGAGATCTTGCAGGAGCGAAGACGTAGCATCCTTGAAGCCGTCCCAGATACTGGAGTTCATCAGAACTCTGGAAATGGAAGGCGAGCTGTAGATGGTAATGACATCGAAAGCTCTGAAGGGGGTCAATAGACCTTAAGGTCGCAATGCAACGTTACCCCCTACAACAATAGACAATATACAATACAATATTTTTCGCATTTTTTGTCGTATATTATCATTATCATGCGCGAAAATGGTTAGAACTCGGTAATTATTCGTAGAACGCCGACGTGTAAATTTTTTCCGAATTTTGTGAATATCGTATCCTAAAATTACTTGAAAAGTGAATTTTTGCGCGTATGTTCTGGGGAACATCGCGTTATAGTTTTGCCCAAATGTCTGTAACTTTCGAATTTTTTGACGAAATTGGTCTCAAACGATCAAGTTTGACTCCCCGATGAAGAATCCGAGGTCAAATTTGATTCTGTCCGTCCGGCCGTCCGTTGCCACGATAATTTGAGAACGAAAAGAGCTAGCGACTTGAAATTTTCAGGGTGGGTGGCGCATCGCAATACGACGGACAAGTTCGTTAATGGGCATAATCGGCCCAGTGGTTTCCGAGTAATAATTTTGTTTTCAACCAATATAAATCCGATCGAATTGAAACTTGGTGAGTAGTTGTAGAATATGAACCTTAGCACGTTTGTTAAATTTTGGGCGAATCGTATGGCTAGAAAATTTTAAAAAAATTATTAAAAAATATTTTTTTTGTCACGATAACCTGAGAACGGAAAGAGATAGCGGCTTGAAAATTTCAGGTTATGTTGTGCATATGAATGCCACATTTGAGTTTGTTTATGAGCATAATCGACCAAACGGTTTCAGAGTTATAGCCATCTGAAATTTTCTGAAATTTGGTGGTTTTTTGTTCCTCATTAACTCGAAAAATACTGAACCGATTGAATTCAAACATGGTTATTAGATGTAGAATGCCAACGCGAAAATGTTTGCGTAATTTGGTGAGGATAGCATCTGTAGAAAATTTTTAATAAATCATTGAAAATAAAAAAAAATTCTATATATCAGTAACTATATGTTTGAAATTGCTGAAATTTTGCAAGAGCGTTCATTACCTAACTCTACTGCCAAGTTTTAAGTTTTAATACGATCGGTTGAATATTATTGGAGATTCGAGCATTCTTGTGCGAGTTCAGTAGATGGGTGACCGTTGCCTCGATAACTTTCGAACCAAAGGAGATAGGGACTTGCAATTTTCAGGGTAGGTTGCGTATCCGAAAGGGAGAGTTGAGTTCGTTTTTGGGCATAATCGGTTTAACGGTTTCCGAGTTATACCCACCTGGAATATTATTTCCTCGATAACTTGAAAAATATAGACTCGATCGAATTAAAGCTTGCCAATTAGTTGTAGAATATCGACTTGAAGACGTGTGTAGAATTTTGTGTGAACCGTATCGCTAGAAAATTAAAAAATTGGTTCAAGCACTGACGTGAAGTCAGGAGCTTTTGCGCGTATGTTCTATTGTCCATACTCCTGTAATGAACACTCTTCTTAATCGAATTTACCATGATGAATTCTATTGTCCATTCTCCTGTATTGGACACTCTTCTTAATCGAATTCACCATGATGAATTCTATTGTCCATTCTCCTGTATTGGAGACTCTTAATTCGAATTTACCATGATGAATTCTATTGTCCAGAATGGACAATAGAATTCATCTTGGTAAATTCGATTAAGAAGAGTCTCCAATACAGGAGAATGGACAATAGAATTCATCATGGTGAATTCGATTAAGAAGAGTGTCCAATACAGGAGAATGGACAATAGAATTCATCATGGTAAATTCGATTAAGAAGAGTGTTCATTACAGGAGTATGGACAATAGAACATACGCGCAAAAGCTCCTGACTTCACGTCAGTGCTTGTTTCGTATACCATAAGCATTTCAATTCAGATAGAATACTTGTGGTTAAAATGATACGAAATGTATTCATATCTTATAAAAACTGAGATAACGGTCTATATCGACAGCAAATTGGAATAAGGGTGTCCAATAGAGGTAAATAAAACATTATTAACAGTCAGTTTCAGGTTAAATTTTCATTGTTTCCAGAAAAATGTTATATTACTGAAACTATGGTCGTCCGCGTCGACATATGGGGCGTGAATAGACAATGGAACATGCGCGCAAACTTCACGTCAGTGCTTCCACCAATTTTTTTTTCAATGTTCGTGTACTTGAAGAAAAACAAAATTGCAACATTTTTTTCTAGCGCTATGCCTCGTTACAACAACAGTTCCTAAGAATTGGCCGAAAAATCTGAAAACTAGAATCTTGGAGCTTCAAAACTCTCATTTCAATATCCCAAAACGACCATTTTCCACTGAAATTAAGCCTGACAAATATTTGATATACTACCATTAATAAAACTCTTGTGAAAGATTGATAACTGATAAATTGATTATATTGGATATCCTACCATTCATACAAGTTTTGTGAGAGATTGATAACTGTTTTCTGAGATGAATTCGAAATAAACAAGCAATTAGGTATATTTGCCTTGTTTGGTCATCGTGGGAAGTTTTCTAATTACGGTGTTTCAGTTTAGAGCATAGGAATATAGCAACCGCACCTATACAACAAGAACTACAAATCTCATTATTGTGGGTCTGAACAGTGTCCAAATGTCTAAGAACCACCTACCGGAGTAGGAAATCGAGCAACAAATACGAAGTAAGATGCAATAAGATAAAATCCAGAATGCCGTTCAACATGACTCAGATCTTCCATTGTGGAGGATTGAGAACAACACAGGGTGAATAGGTTAATGATATTCCTAAAATGGACTGCAAAATACAATAGAAATCAAATTAGGTACCATAAAGGAACGTTTTCATTTACTTAAACAGGGTGATTCTAAAGCAGACTTAAACGTTGGAAGAGGTGTTAGTAGGACTCATTTCACTGTTGTTTGAGCCATATTTATTGATAACCGAAAATCAACAGAGATATTTGAATTTTGTTGATTTTTAAAAGATTTCTGATCTGACTTAATTTTTCGTCAATTTTTTCCTGGTTGACCAAATTTGATTACAATTTTTGGATATTTGTATCAAAAAAGGATATGATATGTATGAAAAAATTTGTTCAAGCACTGGCGTGAAGTCAGGAGATTACCATGGTAAATTCGATTGAGAGTGTCCAACAAAATAGAATGGACAATAGAACAAACGCGGAAAAGCTCCTGACTTCACATCAGTGCTTGAACCAATTTTTTTTTCGTAATTTTTTTGAAATTTTCTAGGGGTATGGTTCTTACAAAATTTTAAACACGTCTTTATGTCGATATTCTACAACTAGTTACCAAGCTTCAATTCTATTGAGTCTATAATTTTTGAGTTATCGAGGAAATAAGATTCCAGGTGGGTATAACTCCGAAACCGTTGGAGCGATTATGTCCAAAAACGAACCTAACTCTGCCATTCGGATGCGCAACCTACCCTGAAAATAACAAGTTCCTATATCTTTCCGTTTGAAAGTTACCGAGGCAACGATCACCCATCTAGATACTGAACTCACCCAGGGCTGCTCGGATCTCCAACAATATAGGTCCGATCGAGTTTAAACTTGGCACTTGGCAGTAGAGTTAGTTTCTGAAGGCTCTCGCAAAATTTCAGCGATGTCGGACGAATAGTTACTGATATGTTGAATTTTTTCGATGATTTTCAAGGATTTTTTAAAAATTTTCTAATGATACGATCTTCACGAATTTTCGCAAGAATTTTTGCTTTGGCATTCTACAACTAAACCATGTGTGAATTTAATCGGTTTAGTAATTTTCGAGTTATTGAGGAAATAACAACCAAATTTCAGATTGGTATAACTCAAAAACCGGTCGGCTGATTATGCCTTTAAACAAGCTTAAATGTCGCATTCAGATGCACAAACTAACCTGAAAATTTCAAGTCGCTATCTCTTTCCGTTCTCAGGTTATCGTGACACAAAAAATATGCTTCAATATTTTTTTTTTAATTTTCTAGTGATACGATTGTCACAAAATTTCACAAACGTCCTTAGCTATGTATTCTACAACTACCCACCAAGTTTCAATTCGATCAGATTAGTATTGGTTGAAAGCAGAATTATTACTCGGAAACCCTTGTGCCGATTTTACCCATTACTAACTTCGTATTGGGATGCGCCACCTACCCTGAAAATTTCAAGTCGCTATATCTTTCCGTTCTCAAGTTATCGTGGCAAAGGACATAATCAAATTTGTCCTCGAATTTTTGATCAGGGAGTCGAATGGTTTGATACCATTTTCGGAAAAAAATTCGAAAATTACAGACATTTGGGCAAAATGATAACGCGATGTTCCCCAGAACATACGCGCAAAATGGTTATTTTCAAAATCGATTGAACGGTTGAACTCCTGATCTTCCTTGTAATTAGTACTGTCATTAATGCTCTATTAGAACCAAATATTCAAATTAACTATTGGTTTCGCAGGCAACGTTCCACGAAAGGAGCAAATTATATTCGAAAAAGTGAGAATATAAATATTATTCAAACTTGAATACGATCTCGAAAGGATGAACATCTCAGATTTTAACACAAACATAATATATTATGTATTATCAATTCTCAGGTAAGCTAAATACCATAAAGATTTAGATGATGTCCAATATATTCGTATTCAGATTCCGATCTCCAGACTCCCCATTATTTCTTTCTACATATATTTATTTATCAGACGTTTCGGTGAGTTTGACCCTCACATAATTCTTCACAGATTTGAGATATTAAGAATTTGAATTCTTGATTTGGCAGAT
This sequence comes from Halyzia sedecimguttata, assembly GCA_937662695.2. Lineage (NCBI taxonomy): Eukaryota > Metazoa > Arthropoda > Insecta > Coleoptera > Coccinellidae > Halyzia > Halyzia sedecimguttata. The sequence continues at coordinate 95,663,642 of OW569413.2, read as the reverse complement.
GATACGTTGCGTTCTAAGATGAGATTTATAAGAATTAATTAATCGATTAGCAATTCATTGATGCAGCAGATTTAGTCGGAATTATGTCTGAAACTATCTTGAAATTCTCGATGGCCTGAAATCCACTGACAAAATTCGTCCCTTGCTCCTAATTTATGTTTTATTAATGACTAGCTGCTCGCCCCAGCTTCGCACGGTTGAAATGCTGATACTAAATATACTACAGAATTTCATTATATACAACGTTCACAGCATTTTTGTAGTTAGACAATACAAACATGTTTTCTTTAGAGGTTACTCTTTAAAGAGCGACATATAATTGGCCATGTGAAAAAAAGTCAACGCTCAAATACACTGCTCAACAATTGATAGGGATCACTTACTTTTTCTAAATTTATTTCTGAATTATTCGCTCCAAGGTTATAAATTTAGTCAGATATCAGAGTATTTTCAGTTGATAATATGGTTCACTTGAGAAAAGAATGAAAAAATGGAAAGTTGGAGAGAAAAAAAGACTTTATTAGGAACACTCAAAATTCTGTGTTTGAATAACATAAAAATTTTATGATGACACCACAAGAAGGCTGAAGTTTCGGTTAAGCTAGTACCTAGTTGGCCCCCCACCAGCTCGTCTCAAGCATTCTACCCTACGAGGCATACTTTCAATCAAACGATTTATAAAATTTTGGGGCAAATTCGTCCAAATATCCCGTAAAGCGTTAGAAAGGTCCTCCAGGTTATTGATCGGTTGTTCTAAGGTTGACAATGAGTTTCTAGCGCTTCATTAACCAGACGACTACGGTGTGGACGGGCATTATCGTCAATTAAAATGAAATTCTCGCCCAATGCAGCCGCAAACGGAACAATTATGGGTTCAATAATCATATCGTGATATCTCTGGCTCCAAGCAAGAATTCGTCCATCGGAGTTGACCAAACGAAATCTAGACTCATCCGTAAATAAACATCGGCTCCAATCTTCAACTGTCCAATTGCGGTGCTCCTCAGCCCATTGCCGTCGATGAACCCGGTGTTCCCTATTCAAACGGGGATGTTGTACCCTCCTACGTGCTCTCAAACCACGAACATAAAGTCGTCGTCTTACAGTCTGGTTCGAAATTAGAACTCCTGTTGCAACTCTCAGTGATCTATTGAGCCGCGACGCCGGGTAAGTGGGATTTCTCCTAGCATTGAGGACCAAAAGACGATCTTGGGCAGCTGTTGTACTGCGCTGCCGACCTCCCCCATGAACATAAGCTACTGAGTCGTTTTGGATGAACCTATTCCAAGCCCGACTCACGACACTTTGCGAAACATTCAACCGCCGGGACACTTCTCGCTGGGACAAACCTTCCTGTATCCACCGTATGATTTGGTCCAGTTGCACAGGAGCCAAACGTCTTCTCGGCATGACTGATAAGCTAATATTGTTCTCATTTCTTCAATTATTGTCACCTTATGTGTTTGAACGAGAGAAAAAAACAGATTTAATAACAAATACAACATTGCTTTTCACTCCACATGTAACAGCCTACAGATAATAATCGATTTTGTGAACAAGAGCCGATGAAGTGAGCAAAATTTGATATAATCAACTCAAAACATCTTAATTTTTCCTTAGAGAACATATAATGTACAGATATTCACGAGATAACTTGAAAAAAATACAAATGAAGAGAAGTTCATAAGTGATCCCTAGCAATTGTTGATCAGTGTATAAGCCTGTAGCGTTGAAGGTTGGACCCTGCGATTTATTAATGATCATTGCAAAATAGATCTTTGCCGGAAATTGTAGGCGTTTATATTGGATCAGTAAATACGATGGTATCAGAGGAATTCGGGGAATCAATACATATATCCTGGCTGAGGCCAGCCTCACGCTCTACAGATGATTCTCTGGCTCTCTGTATTCGATTCTATCCCTATCCTGGCTGTGCCGGCCCCCCGGTCGGTACCACCGCAACCACTATGTCCCTGCATTTTAAATCTGCAATATCTTCGACAATATTCATTTAAATTATATGCTGTAAAGGGCCATATTGATCAATATTAAATGCACAATGCATATATGTATAATATATATATTTTTTTTTATATATATATAATGTACTTAATTGGATAAGGATCAATGCTGTATTGTTTAAAATCGCTTCGTAATCAAGCCATTATTTCTCGTAGAATGTAAAGGATAAAAAATGGTTATTGTGGGTTATCCTTAAGAGATAGACATATACCATCGCGGACTTTTGTGTAGACCCTTTTAAGGTGTACCATACTGTACTACATTATTTTGATCTATCTCGTAGGATTCAGCCAGCAATTGCAATGTAAGCGCAAAAAAATGTGTTTATTTATGACATCACATTAGAAACCTCCAAAGTTATCAGTGTTTCTCTAATATATTATGCATGTATTATACATATAAACCTTCCTATTGAATCACTCTATCTACTAAAAAAATTGCATCAAAATCCTTCACGTAGTTTTAAAGTTCTAAGCATGCATAGGGACAGAAAGACAGCGGGAAGCGACTTTGTTTCATACTATGTAAGGACTAATGATGAGTGATGATGAATGATTAATACCATCTGAAGATGGTATGGAAATAAATGCATTCGTTCTTCTAGTAGGTACTTATTTCAGAAGTGTCTTCAACTAATTGAATGATATGTTCTTGTTCTTCGATTCCCTTAATTGTTGGTCTTTTTTTTGGCGCTCTTGTACATCGGAAAAAGATGCATATCAATTTGCCAAATATCTGTAATTTTAGAATTTTTGGCTGAAAGTGGTCTTTGACGATTAAGTTCGACTCACTGATCAAGAATCCTTGGTCAAAATCGATTCTGTCCGGTCCGACCAGTACAACGATAACTCTCGAACGGAATGAGCTAGGCAGTTGAAATTTTCAGAGTAGGTTTGAGAGATAAATATCTCATTAAGTTCGTTATTGGGTAAAATAGGCAAGATGGTTTCGTAGTAACGAAAAAAAATTTTTTTTTACATTACAAATTTCAAGTTAAATTTTTTTTAAGATGCAATTTCATCATAAGAATACATTGATATCATTTTCAACACAACAAGCTAATACTTTCAGAGATATGATTTTTCAAAATTCCAACCTTAAATCGTAATTCTGTGATCTCACAGAATGCTGTCATCGTAAATATGGATTTGAACCGTGTTCCTACATATCAGACAGTATACAGGGTCTTTCACGAGGAACCTCACCCATATTTATACGGGAAACTACTGAACGTATTTTCATGAAATTCAGCACTTATAAGTACTTCACGATGCTGATGAAATCTAAAATATTTTCAAGGCATGAGCACCTCCGGTTTTTCCGGAAATGACGTCAACTTCCGTTTTTCAAATTAGAACACCATTTTTTCATTGCAGAAATAGATTCCTTAGAAAATTTCAAGTTATTTTGATGTAACATTTTTCAGTTTTGGTTGGAAAATTCTCTCTGAGCGGGAAAATTCGAAAAAAAAATCGAAAATAGAGCTCCGCTGAAACAAGAATAACTTCGAGGTTTTTGGATGGAAAATTTTCATTTTTGGGATTTTTCAAGATGTAAGATTGATGTATCCACTTTAAATATCGAAATCGCGATTCATGATACAGGGGGTGAAAAAATCGCTCTCAAAGTTAGGGATGACAAAATCGTGAAAAATCAATTTTTTCAAATTAGTACCCCATTTTTTTATGGCAGATATTGAATCTACGTTAAAAAATAATGTGAGTGTATGCATCACACCCTTGCCCTAAAATGGATATTTTCTGAGTTATTCACAAAAAACTGTTTTTCGTCTTGAATTTTCAGCTATTTCTTTTCCCTGTCCCTGTAATGTCTAGTTCTATTCAAAATTCTTGATATAAAATACCTCCTGTTCTAGAAAACAAAGTATGATTGCAAAATGATCCATGATACAACCTCGTCTATCATGGATAATCTATATTATGATAGAAATATATACTTTGTAAGTTGATGAAATTGGGTTCAGAATATCTCCAGTAAAAACAAAACTGGAATATTGATTAAGTTTCAATTGTTATAATATAATTTTCAGAATAGATTTAAGGAATGAATATCTCGGATAAGTTCGTTATTGGGCAGAAACGGTCTGGTGGTTTCGGATTAATAATTTTTAGCACTGTTGTTTAATCTTGATAAAAAAACTATTATTTGAATTTAATTTCCTTTATGATCCAGTTCTATCAGAAGAATCCATTGATATCGTTCCCAACTCTGAGAAACCAATACTTTTTTATTTTTAGATGGTAATATCCTATTTTCCCGAATTGGTTGCGTAACTGTCTCAAATGTTCGGTGATTTGACTGATTTGGGACTCTTCGTTCTCGAAATCGTCTTTAGTATTCCCGAACTGATTTTCGACCATTGCACTCACAAAAGCCATAAACTAACAGCATATCAGTATATTCGTTAAATGTAAAAGAAGGCATAATAAAAATTTATATTTCCAATAATGAGGCATTGAATAGTACTTGCACATAGAACCGGTTACAACAATTACTGATTTAACTGTCAAATTGATAGGTAATTATGACCAATTAATCGAAATTAAATGCTAAATTAGACTCACTGGGAGATTAGATAAGTGAAGGCTGGATAAAGTTGTAGGATTATAATAAAACTATATAATCCGAAATGCAATCATAAAACGGTAATTCATCATAAGAACCTTGAACTGAGCTAGCTCAAGAAGAAAAATCAGAACCTATGTTATTTGGTTTTGGAGAGCTTAAGAATTATTCTAAATGAAACGATTTTTAAATCTTTTCTGAATTAAGAGAACCAAAATACTGACTCAAAACATTATTTTATTTAATCTCCCAAGAATAAGTGAGATTCGATGCCAGTTTATCTTAGGACACCTAAATGTGGTCACTTTATCGCTTATCACTTTATTCAACATTGCAAAGTAGCTCATTCAATAGGTAATATTATGATCAATCAGATAAATGATGACCGGAAACGAAAGAATATAAACAGGGTGTTACGAAAAAATAAAGTTTTCTGAGTGCTGACGTGAAATTTCAAACTGATACTTACTTATGAAGTTAATTTATCTGAGAATAGTCATCAAGTTTACCAAAAATTCCAATAAAATCCATGAAATAAACGAAACTATGAAAAATTTCAAGTGATTAGCGAAATTTGGTACAATAGCAAAAACTAGAAAGTAATACAAAATGTAGCAAAAAAAATATGAATGTTAATGAAGTAGATGTTCGAAGTGTTCACCGTGAACGCCTTGGCAACATCCTAACCTCAAATAAAAATTTCTTCCAACATTTCAGGAGTGACCGATCTAATCGCAAGCGTTATTCAATCTTCCAGGTCATTCAACTCAAGGGGTTTAATTTTGTACGCAATGCTGTTCACATATCCCCATAAAATAAATCTAATGGGTTAACATCAGGGGATCGCGTTGGCCATTCGATCGTCTTGGCCTTGGAAATATTGCGTCGAGGTACTGCCGGACATTGCGTTGGTGATGTGGTGATGGTCCATTCTGTTGGAACCATATCGTATTCCGTGGAACTTGAGGATTTCCTTGATGAGTATTTAAATTTGCCAAAGGTGGAACGACATCATTTTGAAATAGTGCTACATATTCATCGCCATTCAAATTGACCTCAAAGAAAAATGGGTCTATGATATGGTTTCGAACATTTCCTTCCCAAACATTAACTTTTTGAGGGAATTGCGTGTATTCCTCTCTCATCCAGTGAGGAGTTTTGGTAGACCAGTAGGGGCAATTTTGACGATTAGCATGGCCGTTGAGGGAAAAGTTCACTCATCAGAAAACAAAACGTCTACTAATTGGATAATATTGTTATACAACATGTCCATCATTTGCTCACAAAGATGAGTTATCCTATCAAAATCGTCTTCCAAGGGCTCCTGCGTAGGTATTATTTTATAGGGATGTATTTTATTCTGTTTTAAAATGTTTATAATGGATGTATGGCTGACATTGAATGTTGTGGAGGTATCAATAATAATAATAATAAAAGTCTTTATTTCAAAGAAAAGATGTACAGAAATCTCAAGGGGAAGTTCACCTAAAGGTGCCCTACCACTTAACCCTTGTTAACCAATAGATACCACTTGAACGTGCATAATACAACATAAAATAAAACAAATCCAAATTTACAGAAAATCAAGAAATGAACACAAGAAACATATGAGAGAATTAAAATGTTTCAATGATATTATAATTTACCAAATGCCTCGAGACAAACAACAATCAGTTAAAGGGAGTTGAGAATGTGGGCCTTGATTTTTTTTTTTAACATGAATTGGTCCAACTTTTTGAAATCATCAGGCAGCGCATTGTATAACCTATGTATGTTGAAACGGAAACTTATTTGGAATGTAGAAGATCTGTGATGGAGACACGACAACATATTTCTGTACCTTATATTAACACTATGTATATCCGCTCTGTACCTCAACTTGCTGTAGAGATATGGAGGAATTTTTTTAACTATTATCTTGTGAAAAACGCAAAGAGCGTAATATTCATAACAAGACTTCATTGGGAGCCAACTCAATTCCTTTAATTTGTGAGACACATGATCGAATTTTCTAATTCCGTATATGAATCTTATACAACTATTTTGTACGCGCTGGATACGGGCTAGTATCTCCTGATCCAAACAAAAACTATAGACAGAAGAACAGTAATTGAACAACGACAACACTAAGGAATGACAAAGGACCCTTTTGGTATCAACTGGCAAATACGTCCTATGCGGGAATAACATCCTCAGCACTCCATAAGCCCTTCTGACTACACCTGCAGCATGGACACGGAACCTCAAGGACTCATCCACAATCAAACCCAGGTCCCTCGCGCTCTCAACAAATGCTATCACAGCGTTATGCACCATGGGCTTGAGATTGTTTTTAACAACTAGTTTATTCTCTTTAGAGTCAAAAACCAGTGCAAATAACTTATTAGTATTTAGCCTCAGGCCATGACTTGCTGCCACAGAGGCTAAGCCATCCAGATCTTCATTAATTTTATTGGCTGCATTATTCAAGCCATTAACGGGGAATTCTAAATACAACTGAAAATCGTCAGCAAACCTGTGTACCCTGCAGTGTAGAATAAACTGTGAATTGGCTCGTATACATCAGAAAAAGTATTGGTCCAAGGACCGAACCCTGCGGGACACCATTCAACACGTGTCTAGATCGAGAAGTTTTATTTCTCAAATTTACTTTTTGAGAACGACCAAAGAGGTAAGATTCAAACAGTTGTAGTGCCCCCCCCCCCCCCCACATACTCAACAAGATTCCAATACAGCCAAAAGAATATCATGCTTAACAGAGTCGAAAGCTTTACTGAAATCCAGAAGAAACAAGGCGGTGCACTTCGATCCATCGATATGGCCAATGATGGCCAATATTCTCTCCATCAATTTTGAAATACCCGAGAGAATACTAATTGGACGCAGGTCTGAAAGCTCTTTGGGATCATTGTTTTTGGATATAGGAGTCACCAAAGCCAGCTTCCACGACGTAGGAAACTTCGAACTCAACAATATGGAGTCGAAAATATTGAGGACAATAGATTTTAATAAATGGAGTTGAGATACCATCACTGCCAGGCGCACCATTTTTGCAATCCTTCAGGATCTCTAGTATACTATTTTCATCTATCAGGCTCTCTACTCGATTTATGTGGACTTTCTCCAAAGTCAAGCATCACATATATTTTCACATCCTGAGTGTATTAGCCAGCATCTGCCTAATAAGCCCAAACTCGCGAAACTGCTTCTCTATTTTACGTATTGTCCCTTGCCATTATTCAAAATTGAAGTTAATGGAATTCAAGCACAAATTAAACAATTTATAAGCTACAGCTTATCAGCACAAAATAATTTGCTAAGATGTTCTAAAGAAACTAACATTGCCACAGAAAGTGTTTTTAGTAGTTTTCGTGGTACAATCTGGAAAACCCAATGTTATGGTTTTTTCATTTTCTATCACATCTTGAAGGCCAATAAGTTTAGGATTATTATAATAAGATTTGGGAATATTCGAGGGAATATTATAATGAATTAACATGATTTTATTTTTGTTTTGAAAGAATCATGAAAGTGATAAATAATGAATTTATTCCATTTGGCTATTCCACACTGTATAAATTTGTACATTCACCGAACACCCTGTGTGCGTTGTTTCATAACTACTGTTATTGATGCTTAGTTGTACTTGAACTGTTACGTCGCTAATACGCAAAAGGGACATTTTTCAATGAAAAAAATGTTTCCAAAAATCTTATTTTGTAATAAATAGTCACATCACATCGCATTTGGATTATATTTATTTCTGCAACGTCAAAGGGTTGAAGATAACATTAATATTAGGCTTGAATTAATAATTGATTGAATTGTGGCGTTTGTTCATCGAACTTTTACGTCGTTTTATAATTTTCACACAACATATCTTCTATATCAAACTGATAAAAAAGGTCGATACCCTGAATTGAGATAAGATAAATTTTGGCAAAGAATCCAACGCTTCATTCCAAGGTGCTGTATTGATTAATCTCTAAATTCATTTTATGCCGCCCATATACGCATAAATATACTCTGAATCAGAATTTCAACACATGATTTCAATAGTATCGAGTGTTTATTTTCTGTCTTGATGAATCGGGCGGGCGATTGATTATTTACACATTCATAAACAAGAACGTTTTAAAAATCTTTTGGTGCAGAAAATTACGGATCTATTTATTTACTATTCTTAGGAAATCTCCGGATACTATTGGATCCATGCAAGCGTGTGTAATACGAGAATGAGAATGTGTATTTCAAGTTGTTTGATGAAAAAATAAACTATGCGGTTACCGCATCTACGAAAATAAATTCGGCTCTTTCAAAGACAGAAAAAATTCTAAGATTATTGATATAGATACTATCTACTTCTTATCAGGCTAATAATAATTTATCCAACGCAATATTGTTTCAGTCAATTGTTTACCACCGTGTAACAGCATAATCAATTGAAGAAATTTGGCCTTTTGCTTCTGCGCACAAGGTATTTGTCAGAAACTAGACTAGACCAGGTTCAATAATTTTTGAGAAAAAATATAATAGGATGAATCCCATTGTAAAAGGAAGAAAATATAACAAAAATGGAAGGAGAAATAATTCACGGGCGATCTGAGCAGGTCGGGAAGTGGAAAGGGTAAAAAACGGTTTATCTTGATTTCCTGCAAAACTACAAGTTCTATAGAAAAAAGTTGAATGGCAAAGTTGTAGGTAGATAATAAAAAGACCTACAACTTCTGGATTCACACTTTTTTTACATACCTAACCTCAAAATTTATGTGAAAAATTCTAATAACTAAGTTCATGGTTTTTTATTATAAAAAAAAATTTGTCGCGAAATTTGGTGAAAACTTACATTTTTATGCATGTCCCAAACGCACTGTAATTTTTTTTATTTAAAATATTTATTTTTGCTCCTTATTTTTACTTAATATCGAAAAAGCAGCCTAATTTTCCATCAAAAATTCTCACATCAAAATATCTGTTTTTTTAGAAAAGTCGGTGGGCTTTTTGTTCATTGAAATGTATAATTTCTGATGGTCTAAAAAAATATTTATTACTACGGTAAATTTTCTCAGAAAATGCTGAGTTAAAGTTAATATTTGATCAGACAAATCTACAATATTTTGAGAAATTTGTAGAATCTTCTCTAAATTATAAGCGCAAATGCCTATTAATTGCTATTTTAAGAATACTTATATACTTGAGTGACCTACGGAAAATTGTATCCCATCAAAAGATATTTCAGAGAGAATTGTAGAAGGGTCTAGGAGGGTCTGGGCACTCTGGGCCTTACTACCTGTAATTTCGTAGCATTTTCTGAGAAAATTTACCCTAGTAATGTATATTTTTTTCACAACATCAGAAAGTAGAGATTTCAACGAACAAAAAACTCACCGACTTTTTTAAAAAAGCAGATATTTTGACGTGAGAATTATCGATTGTAAATTAGGGTGCGTTTTCGATATTAAGTCAAAATAAACCTAAATAATGAATATTTCAAATCAAAAAAATTAAAGTGTGTTTGGAACATAAGAAGGTAAGTTTGCACTTACCACTTCATTTCGTGCCGTAAAAATTTTTTGTACAAGATAAAAATTAAATTACCTTCAACTGTCATTTAACTGTTTTCCATAGAACTTCTTGCCGGAAATCGAGATAAACCATTTTTACCCCCTTCCACTTCCAGCTTTCTATAACTTTGGAAAGTTTCCAAGTTTAATATACATACTTACACCCCCTTTTAAGGGTGTTTGAGGGGTAAAAGTTACAAATATATTAATTTTTTCTATTGTTTGTGCTCTAATTCTAGTCTGCGTACCAATTTTCAGATTTCTAGAACTTCGGGAAGTACCTTAGAGGTTTTGAAGAGTGGGTGAGCGAGTCGGTGGCAATATCGACGTTTTTCAGGTATTAATGAAAGCTAAATTATAAAAGTTAGACGAATGAATGAGTTTGAAAATACATCGAAAATTTAGTGCACTGCTGTTTTTGGCCGTGATATAATATCAATATTTTATATTGGGTATGATTTCAACAAACTGGAAATAACTTTAATGCCGCTCTGAAATATCCACCGATATTAAGTTTCAAAGAGGATTGTTACACATTGTTTATACAATCAATGATTCAATATCCTATTTTCGCCAATTCCGTGAAATTCATAAATATATAAGGCAAGTATAAAATATTCGATATAATATATCTGTTTGCCAAGAAAGTTTATTTCGATAAACATAATATATTCACTTCATGAAACTCAACAATTTTGATATCAATAGGAAAACTTCCGAAGATATACAACAATTCGTTGCCATTTTTGAATTCTTGAAATTTCAGCTGTTGAATCCTGATTATTTTATCAGGATATTGTCGATCGAAAGATCAAACGTTGACTTCTGATTCTTTTGTCATGATAATGTTATTTCAAAGAATTGTACACCCTGATTGCTTTATCAGAGGGATGAGCTAAGGGGTATACTTGACTTAAAGTACCCAGCAATAATCTCGTTGATTACGGCATAAGTTGTGATTTGAAATAATATATCAATTACGAGGATAGGAAGTGGTGAAATATTCGAACGCACTTTAGACAAACAACAAAATGTATTTTCTTGTTACCGATACTTTAGTAACAAGCACGAAGTAATTATTGTACAACGCAATATTAATACAATTGTAATCTTCCTTCTATATGAAAATGTATAGCAAGGAAGAAGTGACTACATATTTGGAAGGAGAACTAAAGAGGTATTAGGTTCGCGACCGATCAAAATAGAAGTTTCTCTTGCACTAAGATAAGTCGTAGTAGTAGAGAATTATTTCAGTCGAAAATGTATATAAAGACCAGATAGAAGAAAAATAGGAGGTTCCTTCATCTAGGAAAATGGGGGAAATATTAACATTGATAGGAGTGTCGATCTTAAAACTGCCCTGATATGTTACAACAATACTCTCATTTGTCGTTTATGAAATAGAGTGGGAATATCTCCGAAATTTTGGATACAAGCACCAATGAGTGAACTTTGGAGGGCTTTAGGATGTTTAATCTTAGGCATTTGAAATCTGGAATTTGTCCCACTCATCTGAACTGACTTTACTTCAGTTCTGCATAAAAGCTGTCAATAACCTTAAGAGAAATGAATACCAGGACTGGGCAATGTGTTAAGAAACTGACCAGTTACTTACCACTTCAGTTGTTAAACGCATTTGAGCATTCTTTTACAGGAAACAAGAAATTCTACTCGCAGTTATTTTTCAGTAAAAGTATAATTTTCAAGGGTGAGAACCCACACGGCAAATTAAAACCCAGTTATCTCTAGGGCCAAGCATTCACGTTATACAATCGGGCTTATTTGCTGAGAAAACCAAATCTACTTTTCTTAAAATGTGACGTCATGAGACGTAACAACAGCTATTCATGGTTTGTTTAGAGATAGGTAGATTCTTAGACTATACATATAGTTGATATTATATCTATGGGTAGATTTAACTAGATAAATATATTATTGTCTTTTCGGGGAAGAATCATGTTTTAAAAAAAAATGGTTTATTTGGAATTAGCGTCGCACTTGATCTGAGTTCTCGGGTTCTTCGATGTCATTCAAAGAATTAAAATTCACGTGTGTTTTTCTTGTAAAATCACTAATAACATCCCATCCTCGTCGCCATTTATGTCTTTTCGAGGAAGGATCACGTTTATAAAAACAAAAATGGTTTATTTGGAATTACTCGATACACTCAGTTTGATAATGATGATTTAATTATCAGTAGTAATAACCCAAGGACATTGATAATTGTTCGAAAAAATTTTATGACAGATTTCGAAAGCTTGTTGCTTGGAAACAGATCGACGCCGTAGGCGGAGATCTGTTGCCTACAAGCAACAAGCTTGAGAAAGTTGTCATAAAATTTTTGAGCATTTATCAATGTCCGAGGGTTATTCGGATAGAAAATTTTTTGCTTGTTATAGAAAAAATGCGGAGCCAAAACAATTTATTTAAACGTGCAATTAACAAAGGAGCAATTAGAAAAGTTGAATGACATTTCGAAATATTAAATATTTGAAACTTCATAATCGAAATAAATCAATATATGTTCATGGCAACGTGAAAACAGCCCATGGTCTGTTATCGATGTAATGTTGACATGATTGGGTGAAATTGTTCATATGATACAAAATGAGGAAATTTGATTGGTTGTTGGAACTGTCAAAAAATTTTCAATATAATTATCGATACAACTCTCTATGCAATTCTCCTCGAAAAAATCTAATACGTTTCTATTTATAAGATTGTCTTATCTAAGGTATGTGCGATGCAGTTACACGCGCTGGGATGCAAAGTGCTAAATAAGCAAAATCTAACAAAGTAATATGAATACAGTATGGACCTTTGGAAATAAACCTATCTATTAAATATGGAATTGGAATCATGTAATTATATAAAACTTGCGGAAAGGGTCCTGCAAGGTAACACCTGCTGGACCAGAACCTTTTTCAGAGCTTGGTTAATATTATAGGGCAGCAGTCCAACAATGGAAGCTAAATAACAGATCAATTCTTTCGAATAATACTCCAGGACTTTCACATACTAAAAAATTCGTGGATATCTAGCCATCTTATACCAGAAAGCTCCTGCAGTTGCCACGACCTGGGCTTCGGGTAAGGGTGAGACTGCTGACAGGGCACACCCGGTACAAATACCAATTGCACCGCATTGGCAAGTCAACAGACGAAACATGCTGGCTCTGTGGATCAGAAAAGGAAACTGCCGAATAGTCTGCAAATCCCCACTGGTGGCCAGCCTAAAAATCCTACATATAGTGTGGAAAAGCTAAATGGAATAAATTCCCCCTTCGGAAGACAGGTACAACCCCCAATTTTTCAAATAGGAAGTATGGGCTTGTGATACATCGTTTGAAAGATCTCGTCCTTCTCTATTCTGAAATTTTATCACTTTCATGTTTATTTCAAAACTCAAAGAGAAGAAAATGAAATCATTTGATTACCGAAATTTATTATAATATTCCCTCGAATATTCCCAAATCTTAACTTTAACTTTAACCAAATCTTTAACTTATTTGCCTTCAAGATTTAATAGAAAGAAAATGATCCTTCCTGAGATGTTGAATTATGTTGGAAGAATTTTTTATTTGGAGTAAGGATGTTGCCAAGGCGTTCGCGGTGAACACTTTGAACATCTATTTCATCAACATTCATAATTCTTATGCTACATTTTACTTTTTGATATTGTACCAAACTTCTCTAATCACTTGATTTTATTTTTTTCTAATTTGATTTTTGCAATAAACATGAAGGTGATAACATTTCTGAATAGAGTATGACGAGACCTTTCAAACTATGTATCACAAGCCCATACTTCCTATTGAAGGGTTGAAGGTAGGATTCGAATTTTTACGAAGAAGAATGACAATTTAAAATTGATTTTCCATAAATATGTACCGTAACCAAGTTAATGAATTTATTCCATTTGGTTCTTCTACACTGTATGTATTCAATAATTATTTTTAAACTCATTTCTAACAAATCTTAATACTTCCGAGAGGTAAACTTACTCAATGCCATGTCACATGAACAAAATTGTATTAAACTTGATAAAATAAAATATGGGAAAAATATCTTGACGATTTGCCGTGATTCAGGCAGGTACACTCAAAAACTTGAAAAGACTAATTAACATCAAATTTCGCAACATTGTCAAAGTCGGCACAATTTGCCTTCGAGTGTCGTGCATATATTGAATGGCTCCAATGCAGATTCGATGAGTCAGCCAAATCTCATACTTTCACTCACATATTTGTATCTACCTTTTTTTTTGCTTTATATGGAAGTTATGCATATGAGTCATTAATATATTCACTATTATTGCAGATTATATCGTGAATATCTTCGTCATGTCCAAAATCTCTCGATGTAATTATCGATAAATCAATTTTGAAATGTAAAAAGGAAACGATGCGATGAAAGTTGCGTCATACTCATATTCGAAAAATATTCCATTGAATTTCACTCATGCCCTAAAATCAATAGATTTAAATCGAGTGTTGCTTCATAACTGCTGCCGTTCACCTCAATGATTGCTAAGGAACAGCTTGCTATCATTTTGCCCATAGGTCTGTAATTTTCAAATTTTTTGTCTAAAATGGTATCAAGCGATTGGGTTCAACCAACTGTTTAAAATTGGTTCAAGCACTGACGTGAAGTCAGGAGCTTTTGCGCGTATGTTCTATTGTCCATTCTTCTGTATTGGACACCCTTAATCGAATTTACCATGGTAAATTCCTAACCTAACCTAAGTACCTCAAATGCATTGTGCATTTAATATTGATCAATATGGCCCTGTACAACATGTAATTTAAATGAATATTTCAGAAGATATCGCAGATTTAAAATGCAGGGACATAGCGGTTGCGGTGGTACCAACCGGGGGCCCGGCACAGCCAGGATAGGGATAGAAATCGAATACAGACAGCCAGAGAATCATCTGTAGAGCGTGAGGCTCGCCTCAGCCAGGATATATGTATTGATTCCCCAAATTCCTCTGATACCATCGGTTTTACTGATCCAATCTAAAAGCCTAAAATTTCCGGTAAAACTATATTTTGCAATAACCATGTAGTATATTTAGTATCAGCATTTCAACCGTGCAAAGCCGGGGCGGGCAGCTAGTATACAATATACAAAGACGTGTGTGAAAGTTTGTGAGGACCGTACCACTAGAATATTTTATAAAAATTGGTTCAAGCACTGACGTGAAGTCAGGAGATTTTACACGCATGCTCTATGGTCTGCTCACCTCTATTGGACACTCTTTATCGAATGTAGCATCCATATGTACTGTTTTCTCAGCTTTTATAATATATGGATTCATTTAACACCATTTTAATGATCACATTATTCTTTGATTCTTTCATATGTATTCTATTGAAACTATTAACAGTGTTGTGTCTAAGGTGGCGTAAGGAAACATTAACGAAGGCTACACAGAACACAATTGATTCTCCTTACTCGCTCATGAGCTTATGAAGGATCTCCTTGGGGTCCTTGGGGAAGACCTAGGAGGATCAGTATAATAATATAATAAATAAAAAAGGGGGAATGCCCTGTGGCAGGAGCTTTGGCGATCTTGTTCAACTTTGACAAATCATCCCCGAAATTATTGGTTTCTCAGAGTCGGGAATGATATCAAAGGATTCTTATTATAGAACTGCATCATAAAAGAACCCAAATTAAAAATAAATAACGATTAACTTATCCGAGATATTTATTCCTCAAATGTATTCTGAAAATAAAATTATATCATTTGAATTTTAGCCAATATTCCAGCTTTGTTTTCACTGAAGATATTCTGAACCCAATTTGATAAACTTACCGAATTATATATTTCCATCATCATATGGATTATTCAAGGGCATATAGGGTAGGGATAATCATAATATCCTATAATTGATCATTGATCATTCTGCATTCAATCATACTTTGTTTGTTAGAAAAGAAATACATTTGAAATGTTTAACAGTAAACACAGATATAACATAGACAGAGGGAATTCGCATTCTGTGAAAACGTAGAAGTACAATGTATAATTGAAATTTTGAAAAATCATATCTCCGAAAGTATTAGCTTGTTAGAGTTGAAAATGATATCAATGGATTCTTATGATGAAACTGCATCTTAAAAAAAATTGAATTCGAAATTTGTAATCTAAAAAAAAATTTTTTTTTTCGTTACTCGAAATAGTTCCGAGGAACTAGAGCGCCAAAAAGTGTAATTCCCTTTCCGGGATTTGAGCCCGCCTTCTCTCGTTCCGAAACCGAAAACCAAATCAAAAAACCGAAACCGAAAACCCGACGGCCTAGACCAACCGGCTATCGGGCTCCTCGTACGTTCTTGTAGATCTCCGGTATTAGAATAAAACGTCGGTCTTACCTGGGATATATAATCTTAATTTCAACTTTTCGACATAAAATCGCCATATGGGGGTTTATTTGACGGTTTTTTACCCTTGTCTCTCTAAGTCGATTTTGACGTTTCTCGAACCAACTATTAGCAAGGAACTAGACAATGTCATGTCTCAGGAAAATAAGTTGACATTATGACAATTCATACATAGAATAATTATATCATTCTGTGAAAACGTAGAAATACGATTTATTATTGAAATTTTGAAAAATCATTGCTTGTTAGAGTTAAAAATGATATCATTGGATTCTTATGATAAAACTGCTTATTGAAAAAAATTTAATTTGGAATTTGTTTTGTAAAAAAATTTTTTTTTTGTTACTCCGAAACCGTCTGTCCGATTTTGCCCAATAACGAACTTAGCCGATTTATTTATCTCCCAAACCTACTCTGAAAATTTCAACTGTCTAGCTCATTCCGTTCGAGAGTTATCGTGCCTACGGCCGGCCGGCCGGACAGAATTAATTTCGACCACGGATTCTTGATCAGTGAGTCGAACCGAATCGTTTAAGACCAATTTCATCGAAAAATTCGAAAATTACAGACATTTGGGCAAATTGATAAGCACTCAGTTCCGAGGAACTAGAGCGCCAAAAATGATAATCCTTGTAACACTTCCTTATCTGATAAGAAAAAGTCCATTCTCATCAGAATTTCGCTGATTAATCTGCAGATCAATATACTATCGATGTAAGTTCTAACGTAAACATCCACTAGAACGAACCAAGATACGGGAACAACTTTTTAACGCATTGTACTCAAAAATACAAAGTAAATAAAGCAATAGAAGTTGTAACGAGTAGGCGGATCCATTTCACTAGCCAATTTTGCTACTCGAACAATCCCATATGTTTATTTCCGGAATATTCTGTAATTTTAGCATCGAATTTCATTCTGGACCAATATCAAAGAGAGGACTGCTCGTAACGATATCACATTCACTATTTATTTCCTCTGAGATGTTGAAACAAACGGAAGCCAATTACTTAAGTTCCAAATGCAAAACAATTCCAACAATTATATCATGGTTAAACGTCAATCAATCATGCTTGTTGAAATTTCATGGAAAAACATTTTTGAAAGGAGCTTCAATTATAAAATGATTGATATTCTATGAAAATAAAAGTTGTGAATGCACTAACGTGAGGTCAGTCTGCTTTGGTCCATAGTCCATACTCAAAGTGGAGGACCAAGTTCACTGGAATAAGGAACACAAAATCGTCTCCACACAATTTTTTTTTTTTTTATTCAAACAAGATTAGTATCTAAAACATGTTTCAAACATATACATGTTCATCTTCAGTTAAAGTACAATAATGAGTTATTTCCTCCTCGAGCCAAATCCTTCGGGCAGCAGACTGAGCTTTTAGGGAAGCAGCACTATGGGAATTTGATGGTAACGAGATATATCTGAGGATGACGGAATTTCTAACACACTCGCTGTTGAACCAAACATCCAGTGAAGTCAATTTCCTCTGGATAATTAGTTTTTTGTACTGGTGGACTAAGGTTGCTCGACTAGCAAAATCCATAAGAAAGTAGTAGTCCATACTCATACCTTTAACTGAAGATGAACATGTATATGTTCGAAACATGTCTTAGATACTAATCTTGTTTGAATAAAAAACAAATTTGTGTGGAGACGACTTTGTGTTCCTTATTCCAGTAAACTTGGTCTTCCACTTTGAGTATGGACTACTACTTTCTTATGGATTCTGCTAGTCGAGCAACCTTAGTCCGCCAGTACGAAAAACTAATTATCCAGAGGAAATTGACTTCACTGGATGTTTGATTCAACAGCGAGTGTTTTAGAAATTCCGTCATCCCCAGATATATCTCGTTACGATCAAATTCCCATAGTGCTGCTTCCCTAAAAGCTCTGTCTGCTGCCCAAAGGATTTGGCTCAAGGAGGAAATAACTCATTATTGTACTTCAACTGAAGATGAACAAGTATAATATGTTCGAAACATGTCTTAGATACTAATCTTGTTTGAATAAAAAAAAAATTGTGTGGAGACGACTTTGTGTTCCTTATTCCAGTAAACTTGGTCTTCCACTTTGAGTATGGACTACTACTTTCTTATGGATTCTGCTAGTCGAGCAACCTTAGTCCGCCAGTACGAAAAACTAATTATCCAGAGGAAATTGACTTCACTGGATGTTTGGTTCAACAACGAGTGTTTTAGAAATTCTGTCATCCCCAGATATATCTCGTTACGATCAAATTCCCATTGTGCTGCTTCCCTAAAAGCTCTGTCTGCTGCCCGAAGGATTTGGCTCAAGGAGGAAATAACTCATTATTGTACTTCAACTGAAGATGAACATGTATAATATGTTCGAAACATGTCTTAGATACTAATCTTGTTTGAATAAAAAAAAAATTGTGTGGAGACGACTTTGTGTTCCTTATTCCAGTAAACTTGGTCTTCCACTTAGAGTATGGACTACTACTTTCTTATGGATTCTGCTAGTCGAGCAACCTTAGTCCGCCAGTACGAAAAACTAATTATCCAGAGGAAATTGACTTCACTGGATGTTTGGTTCAACAGCGAGTGTTTTAGAAATTCCGTCATCCCCAGATATATCTCGTTACGATCAAATTCCCATAGTGCTGCTTCCCTAAAAGCTCTGTCTGCTGCCCAAAGGATTTGGCTCAAGAAGGAAATAACTCATTATTGTACTTCAACTGAAGATGAACAAGTATAATATGTTCGAAACATGTCTTAGATACTAATCTTGTTTGAATAAAAAAAAAATTGTGTGGAGACGACTTTGTGTTCCTTATTCCAGTAAACTTGGTCTTCCACTTTGAGTATGGACTACTACTTTCTTATGGATTCTGCTAGTCGAGCAACCTTAGTCCGCCAGTACGAAAAACTAATTATCCAGAGGGAATTGACTTCACTGGATGTTTGGTTCAACTGCGAGTGTTTTAGAAATTCCGTCATCCCCAGATATATCTCGTAACGATCAAATTCCCATAGTGCTGCTTCCCTAAAAGCTCTGTCTGCTTCCCAAAGGATTTGGCTCAAGGAGGAAATAACTCATTATTGTACTTCAACTGAAGATGAACATGTATAATATGTTCGAAACATGTCTTAGATACTAATCTTGTTTGCATAAAAAAAAATGTGTGGAGACGACTTTGTGTTCCATATTCCAGTGAATTAACTGCAGGCTTGTACTAGAATGCCAACAGCACCTGGAAACCTTGGCTGCCAGAAACGGAGTTGAGCTCGGGTGGGGCCAAGCCACATGGGAGTTGAAGGGCAAGAAAGAGCTAGCGCACTCGCTAGAGAGGGCTCGGCTTTCCCCTTCTTCGTGCCAAAGTAGGGAGTAGGGGTGACCAAGTCGGCTGTAAAAGACGTCGTTGAACAATGGACTCTTGCAAAGCACACTCGGTACTGGAACGAAATTTTGGGCAGCCCTGTCCCTCACTAACTAGAGAATTCCTACTACTGAGTAGGAGTAGGCAGGGCAGTAACGGGCCTATTAACCGGACACTGTACCCTGAGAAAGCACCTGAACCACATGGGGATTCTCCGAGAAGACCCTGTTTGTAGGAAATGTGGGGAGGCCGACGAAACTGTATCACATGTCATATTTGACTGTCCAGCCCACACTCGATGGAGACTTCACTTTTTAGAGCGACCCTGAGTGCCAGAAACCGTGCGAGGAATCTAGTCAAGTGCCTAATCCTACTTGCTAGGAAAATGGACCTTACGTAGGTAATACCACAGCCCCCTATATATACTAGCCTGGAAGATGATAAAATGGCAACACCGCTCTGAGTCGTACGCTAGGCGATTCAGTCGAACGTTGTTATTGTAAATGAACGATTACTTCTGATTCTAGATTTAACCATTATTGTTTTTCGCGTGCATTTCACTTTATTTTTTGTATAACGGTGTCAAATGTGAATTAATGCAATGCAGTGATAAATATGGTCGGATATTTGATATTTGTATGTTCTGTGATTAAACTGCAGTGTGTAAATAGTGAAATTTCCTTTGGTTTCTTTCTACTTGGAGATGAGTACATTTCAGTTGAGACTATAGACAACAAGATGGACTAGAAATATGAGTGAAATAGAACTTTCATTTCTTCCGATTTTATAAAACATTTTGATGACCTTTCTAATAATGTTTCAACAAAAATTGATAAATCTGGATGGGAGTTCAAGAAGCTCAAAGAATCTATTTATTTTTTTTTATATGTATTCAATTTCCAAAAGTCTGCATCTGTAGATGCTTCACTTGAAAACAATATGGACCTTATTCATCTTAAATTATTCATTAAGCATGTTCAGATTTCCTGCAGTGATTTGAAATTGGTCCTTCCTTTCGATCTTACCCCGAGCAGATGGTCTCAACG
This sequence comes from Halyzia sedecimguttata, assembly GCA_937662695.2. Lineage (NCBI taxonomy): Eukaryota > Metazoa > Arthropoda > Insecta > Coleoptera > Coccinellidae > Halyzia > Halyzia sedecimguttata. Next base: position 95,642,685 of record OW569413.2, on the reverse strand, counting down.
TACTAATCTGCTTTCCCGCTACAGAAATGTAATTAATGGGGATTCAGATTCGGAATTTATTAATTTGTTTTATCAACATTTTTACACAGTTCAGATCAAAAAATTATTTTATGTGAATTTACTCTTTACAGCATTGAATTGATGATATTCTGAATTCACAGAGACTTGAAGTTGTGGTTTACATTCGTGGTTTCATTCTAAATTCACTCTGTTCTGTTTTCGCAAATTTAATTTTGAAAAATTTTGTAGAAAATACGAATAACAATGTTATTGTCCACCTGATGGAAAATAAAAAGAAACATTTGTAGATAGCAGAAACTCAGCATTATAGTAGCAGAACCAAAACAAGACAAACTCTAAGATGATTATTACAATTTTCATTAGCCTACATTATTAGTGTTATATAATAGTTATGTTTGGGAATATATTTTTATTTTGAGAATTTCATTCAAGTTTATAATTGTTTTGCCTATAGTTAACCCTACACCTTTTCGTGGTTCTTGCTGAACAATGAATTGAATAACAACTACCTAGGTTTCTATTTCAACTTGATCTCAATAATATTGTGCAGAATGAAATGTAGTTATTCAATTTATTGAATAAGTAGGGTCTCATATATTTTATTCATCCAGGGATTCCAAGCAAGAAAACATATTCAATGAGTTCACTAGAGTTTTAAATAGGAAATATACGATATCCAGCGCTACCGCATTGAAGAAGTATGCCTCTAAGAGACGATAAATTGCGGTGTTGTCAGACTGTGTTCCAGGGTATCTCTATAGTGGGCTGTGGTAATACACCGACAAGGCAATGGAGACCCATATAATGTCAGCGGTGCAGGACTCAGCTCGGTTAAGTTAACCTGAGCTGCAGGGGGTCGACTAAGAGACCCTATGGCAGCTAGCAACCCGAGCTCTAGGGAATGAACCTTGAAACCCTGTCAGCTAATAGGAGACCGACCGAGGTGCAATAAGCCTCCTAAGGCTGCAGCATGGGCTACTCGATCAATCGGCATCGGTCTAACACAAAACAAAGCACCCATCCAGGTACTGAATTCATCCAAGGCTACAAATTTTTGTTGAATTGAAAGGAATATCTGCCCACTATTCTGGAGAATATTCAGTAGTTATCTAGTTATCCCGAGTGCTTGCCAAATACTCGAAAATATTCTATAATTTGGCATGCACGAGGGGTGTATGAAGCACTATTTCCCGAACAAAATTTCACCCAATTTTAATTGTAGGGCAGAAATTACACTAACTAATCAATTCTGTCCGACTGGCCGCAGGCACGATAACTCTCGAACGAAATGAGTTAGAGGATTGAAATTTACAGGGTAGGTTAGGAGCCTAAATATCTCGGACGAATTCGTTAACGAGCGAAATCCACCAATCGGCTTCGGAGTTATGGCCGTTTTTAGTCAAAATATTTTTTATGAATATTTCCGGAACCGATTACTCGATCTATCTGAAATTCAGCATCAAATTGTAGAATCATGACCTTTATATGCATACGAAGTTTTGTCTCGATTGAATTGCAGTAAAGTGTCAAAAAAATTATTTAAAAATTTTTCAATTTTATTTCTGTAATAAATCTAGAACAGAATGCGCTAGGCAGTTGAAATTTTTAATTCAATTTTTTTAAGATGCAGTTTCACCATAAAAATCCATTGATATCGTTTTCAACTCTAGGAAGCTAATACTTTCGGAGATATGATATTTCAAAAGTTCAATAATAAATCGTACTCCTATGTTTTCTCAGAATGCTATAATTATTCTATCTATGAAGTATTATATGATCTGTATTCATACTCATACATTTCATCTTGTTCTCCTATAAGAGAGAGTCAAATTCATTTCAGCTATCGTAGAATTATGAGGATTATAATATGATATAATACTTTTTGGTGATATTTTAATGCCCGTGGATAATCCATATGATGATGGAAATATATATATGCTTCGGTAAGTTTATCAGAATGGGTTCAGAATAGCTCCAGTAAAAACAAAACTCAAATATTGGCTATTGATATAATATAATTTTCAGAGTGGATTTGATGAATGAATATCTCGGGTAAGCACATGGTTTTTGGCACTCTTGTTTGAAATTAATTTCTTTCATGATGCAGTTGTGTAATATTTGAATTTAATTTCTTTCATGATGCAGTTCTATCATAAGAATCCATTGATATAATTCCCAACTCTGAGAAACCAATACTTTCGGGGATATTTGTCAAAGATTGAACAAAAGCGCCAAAGCTCCTACCGCAGGGCTTTCCCCTTTTTAATTTTGTTGATCGAGTGTAAACAGGCGTGCTTAAAAGTCCACTGCATTGGTAATAATTTTTCTATATTTCTCCAATATCTCCAACAATATAGTTCCGATCGATTTCAAATCTATAACTTGGCTCCAAAATAAGATTGTGAAGGCTGCAAAATAACATTGTTTTACTCAGACTTTTCATAAAAAATTTTATCGAATCTCATGGCCAATTCAAAATACACTTACTTCAATTCACTCATATTCTACCGTGCACTTTTCTGCATGGCAGAAAGGAGAAGGAAAAAATATTATACTAAATATAATATATAATAAATTATTATCATACAAATTCTAACATGAGTATAGTGATGCCAATTCTCCGAAAAAATATATATTCATAATGAATGCAAAATAATTTCAATCGATTTTTTAATAAAACAAAATTCGTGTTAGGTCGTCTTCTGTAGTCGAATGAGATGAAATCATGGCTTTTAATCACTCCTACGTATAATAATTCACAAGTGGTTATTTATTTATCGACCTGGTGAAATATTACTCCGGATAACGTCAAATGTTTACCAAATTCTCCCATTAAACTTGTATACCTAGAAAGATAATTTGCAATTCAAATCAAATGAAAGAAAATAATGAAGATACATAACAATTTATTTTTGTCTACTCGCAGCGTCTTAGCGTCTATCTTTTCCTTCGATTATCTCAAGCGATCACATTACACCTACTGATTTAAAATTCAAGTTCGAAATATATCGGTCCGTCTGCAAACTCCGAATAAAATAACTTGGAATTTTGCGAAGTGAATTCCAAGTTCAAATGGGAATCAAGTTCGTTAATGGGCACAATCCCCAAATGAGTCCTCAAATATGTGTATGTATCCAAAAATTAGCTATAGGTGTTACGTCTCATGACGTCACATTTTAAGAAAAGTAGATTTGGTTTTCTCGACGAAGGAGCTCGATTGTAAAAAGTGATTGTTTGTCCCTAGAGATAACTGGGTTTTAATTTGCCGTGTGGGGTCCCACCCTTGAAAATAATACTTATACGAAAAGATAACTGCGAGTAGAATTTCTTATTAAGGTTCGACCTTTGTAGAGCGATTTATTGCCTATTTCCTGTAAAAGATTGCTCAAATGCGTTTAACAACAGAAGTGGTTGTCAGTTTCTTAACACATTGCCGAATGTTTTCTCTAGAGGTTATTGACAGATTTTATGCAGAACTCATGTAAAGTCAGTTTAGATGAGTGGGACAAGTTACAGATTTCAAATGCCTAAGATTAAACATCCTACAAGTTCACCCATTGGTGCTTGCATCCGAAATTTCGGAGATATTCCCACTCTATTTCATAAACGACAAATGAGGGTATTGTTGTAACATATCAGGGTGGTTTTAGGATCGAAACCCCAATCATTGTTAATATTTCCCCCGATTTTATCAGATGAAGGAACCTCTACTACTACTTCTCTTAGTGCAAGAGACATCACTTCTATTTTGATCGGTCGCGAAACTAATAACTCTTCAGTTCTCCTTCAAAATATGTAGTCACGTCTTCCTTGCTATACATCTTCATATAGAAGGAAGATTTTAAATTCTATTAATATTGCACTGTACAATTACTTCCTGCTTGTTACCAAAGTATCGGTAACAAGAAAATACATTTTGTTGTTTGTCTAAAGGGCGTTCGAATCTTTCACCTCTTCCTATCAACGTAATTGTTATATTATTACAAGTAACAACTAACGCCGTAATCAACGAGATTACTGCTGGGTGCTTAGAGTTAAGTATACCCCTTTAATCATCCCCCTGATAAAACAATCAGGGTGTACAATTCTGGTCCTTTCGAACATTTGATCATTCGGTCAACAATATCCTGAATCAGGATACAACAATAGGTATAGTACATAGCTGTTTGTTCATAACAGAAAATATAGTATTTCTGAAAGCTGCATGCTTCAGGGTGGATATTCATGTAAAAAATCTAAATAGGAAGCTTAATTACTTTTAAAATACAGGGTGATTTCTGACCAATGACCATCGGCAGGGGATAAAAGAGGACGATATGAGCAGTCAGAAATGGGCACTCAAACATCTCTTATGCCTACTTATTTCTGAGATTCAGGATGTTTCCTGAAAATCATAGAATTTCCAAACCCCTATACGTGCAAAACTGGCGAATAGATTTTGATAATATTTTGCAAATACATATCCGATCTAGTCGGTAAATACTTGTAGATTGCCAACACATTAATTTTTGGGATCGCATCACGAGAAAAAATACCTAAAAGTGGACAAGCCCTGTGGACAGGAGCTTTGGCCTCCTTGTTCAAACTTTGATAAATCATATCTCCGAAAGTATCGGTTTCTCAGAGTTGGGAATGATATCAATGAATTCTTATGATGGAACTGCATCATGAAAGAAATTAAATAAAACGAGGTAATGGTCATCCATCCAGCTACTGAACTCACACAAGGCTGCCGGATCTCCAACAATAGATCCAATCATGTTTAAACTTGGAATTTGGTAGTAGAGTTAGTTTTTGAAGGCTCTCGCGAAATTTTGGTGATTTCGGACAAATGGTTTCAGATAGAATTTTTTGATTGATTTTCAATGATGTTTGAATTGGATCGATTTTGTATTTTTCGAGTTATTTAGGAAATAACAACCAAAACTCCAAAATCATTTAGCCGATTATGCGTATAAACAATCTCAAATGTCACATTCAGATTCACAACCTAACCTGAAAATTTCAAGTCACTATCTCTTTCCGTTCTTACGTTATCGTGACATAAATAATATTTTTTTATAATTTTTTAAAAAATTTCTAGCGATACGATTCTCTCAAAATTTCACAAACGTCCTTAGATTTATATTCTACATCTACTCAGCAAGTTTCAATTCGATCGGATTCGTATTAGTTGAAGACAAAATTATTACTCGGAAACCATTAAACCTACCCTGAAAATTTCAAGTCGCTATCTCTTTCCGTTCTCAAGTTATCGTGGCAATGGTTGGCCGGCTGGACAGAATTAAATTTGACCTCGAATTCTTCATCAGGGAGTCAAACCCAATTGTTTGAGAACATTTTCGGCGAAAAATTCTAAAAATACAGACATTTGGGTAAAATGATAACGCGATGTTCCCCAGAACATACGTGCAAAAACAAAACATAATTTGCTTTACTACTTATATTTTATTCTAGAAACATTTTGTACTGTCATTCAAGCTTACTTTCAAGCGATTTTGCTAGAATAAAATTATCCGATATCCCACCCTCCCCCTGAAGTGAGGTGTGGAAAGATTTAGCTCGATCCCCTCCCTCCTCTGAACATCTCACGTAATTTATGGACGCTCCTAAGTATACATTAATCTTACGTATAAACATTTTTCTATCCAACTTATCCTTACGCATATGTACATATATTATTTTATGTTGATACAAATATGATTATACTCGCTTCCTTGAATTGAAATAGGTGTCACAATTATCACATCAAGATATAAATAGATCATGCAGTAATAATTGTGAACTGCAACATTAATATTCGAAACAATGAACACATTGCAAAGTATTTATACATGCCCTAATCAATCTGCAAAATTAATGATGAGCTCTGAAGGAAACCAGTTTGTTCACTAATTAACTACACAACAAGTAACTAAAATCTCGACTTCTAATACACAATAGTGATAATAATAAGTTATAACAAATCTGCTCTGATCAATTTCAGATAATTCATGGACTTTTCGAAATGCTCTAACATACTGTTTTGGGGCTTTTGAGGGGATGTAAATGTTTGAAAAGAAATATTACCTGCTAAACAATGAGCATACCTACTCTAATAAATAACTCATAATTCCCATTTATATTATTATTATATAATTCTGACCGGTGTGAAGTTAGCCAAAATATGTGCAAAATTAAATATTAATAATTCGATAAGTTCTAGGTGCATAATGATGAAATTTGAGGGTGTTGTTCATGAATGCATAAAGAATGGAAATACAATGTCAAATAGTTTGTGTAACCCCTAGGTGGCGGTGGCTGGGGGCGGTAAAACGAAAAATGGCATAATTCGGTAAATGCGAAGTGTTCCAAGATGAACTTTGGAATATTTCTTCAGAAGGGCGCTAAAAATGAGATGTAGTATGTCACATTGTTTGTGCGGCCGTAGGGGGGCGGTAATTGGGGGCGGGCATATCGAAAAATGCTATAATTCGTTAAAGATTGAGTGAGCGTTGAGCTTTGTTGTGTGGCCGTGGGGGGCGGTAATTATTAAGTTTCTACATGTCATCGATTTTCAACTTAATAATACATAATATAAAAATACAAAAATAATGAAATCAAATGTCCGAAAATAAGACCATCAGCATCAATAGAGGCTTGGCAAAGCAAAATGAGGAAATCATTTACTAATTGCATGTTTTGCCTATTTCGAGAGGATTCAATTGCATTAATAATTCGTTCCATCAATTGTTCTTGATTATTAATTTCTATTAAGTTGTTTTAAATGCCGTCATACAAAATAATCCAAAGGATTCAAGTCAGATTATCTCGCAGGCCATAGGACCTGATCACGCCGACCAATCCATCTCCTATTAAAAGTTTGGTTCAACCAGGCGACAACATTTCGTCCAACATGCAGGTTCTCCAAGCAAAACTTTGGGACACAATAAGACGGGCTGCAATGCGTCTATTACTATTGATTTTTGAGCGCAAAATCATAGCCTACTATATTTAACAAGCCTGGAATATGATGAAAAGGCAACACCGGTATGAGTCGTACGCCAGGCGATTCAGTTGGACGTTTGTTATTGTAATGGACGTAAATGAATTATTACTTCTTATTATGCAATTAACCAGCATTTTTTTCCGCGGGTATTTTGTGGTTTTTGTGTATAACGATGTGAATTGGTGCAATGCAGTGATATTTATGTTCTGTGAATGAACTGCAGTGTGTTAATAGTGACATTTCCTTTGGATTATTTTTACTTGGACATGACAACATTTCAGTTGAGACTATATACAACAAGATGGACTAGAAATATGAGTGAACTTTCATTTCTTCCGATTTTATAAAAGATTTTTATGACCTTTCTGATAATTTTTCAAGAAAAATTGATACATCTGGATGGGAGATCAAGGAGCTCAAATAATCTACTTATTGGAGCTCTTGTTCCTCGGAACAGAGTGCTTATCAATTTGCCCAAAAGTCTGTAATTTACGAATTTTTAGCTGAAAATGGTCTTGAACGATTTGGTTTGACTCACTGATCAAGAATCCGCGGTTGAAATCGATTCTGTCCGGCCGTCCGGCCAGCCGGCCATTAACACGATAACTCTCGAACGGAATGAGATAGACAGTTGAAATTTTCAGAGTAGGTTTGAGGGATAAATATCTCAGTTAAGTTCGTTATTGAGCAAAATCGGTCTAATAGTTTCGGAGCAACGAAAAGCAAATATTTTCTTTTTTACATTACCACTTTTGAATTCAAGATGCAGTTCCATCATAAGAATCCATTGTTATCATTTTCAACTCTAACAAGCTGATACTTTCGGAGATATGATGTTTCAAAGTTTCAATAATACATTGTAAGTTCTATGTATTCACAGAATGTGAACACAGAATCTGTCTGTGTTCACTATTCATAAATGTCATGTTTTCTAGCTATTAGAGATTGTCAATTCATAGTTCGAAAAAATTTTCTCTTGGAAAGCAAGTATTCGATTCTTGAATTTGTGAATATATACAAGACTGTTTTGATGTAGTTTATGGAGGCAATGGGAAAGAAGAACATAATAGAATCATCAAAAGAAATTACTGTTCGTTGACCACTTAGGTTAATATTACCTTTTACTTCCTTAAGTAGTGAGTTATGTTCCTATATACAGTATTTTCATAATGTTGCTAGCAAAAAATTATTGAAATATGGATCTACATTTGTATATCAAACATTTTTTCTTGAGATGAGGTTCATAATACAGAAAAGAATGTGTTAGTGGTACGAACTATTAAATTTTTAAATTATGAAAAGAGGATAGTATTTTATTAATATATTTTGAACTATAAAAATAATTCGTTCGTAATTCACTACCTACTCAAATATCAGGAATAAATGGACAATCTGCTATGATTGTCTCCAGCCTTGCTCTAGCTAGACATTTCGATGATACTTTCCTTAGGTATTTCGAGTTGTGAAAACTATGCACCGAGTGTAAGTTGCAACAACCCATTCTACGAGGTTGAATCATTGCAGATTGCTCATTTAATCTTGATAAATAAATTTAATGACAATTTTTGAAACATTGTAGATTGCTCTTTTTTTTTAAAGATAATTTTTGAAGCATTTTTTTTAAAGGACACTTTTTTTAAATTCAATTCCTTTCATGATGCAGTTCCATCATAAGAATCCATTGATATAATTCCCAACTCTGAGAAACCAATACTTTCGATATAATTTGTCTGTTCGAACAACAGCGCCAAAAAGCTCCTGTCCATAGGGCTAGAACCAATTTGTTTTATATATGTATGTATTCAATTTCGAAGTCTTCATCTATAAATACTTCAGTTGAAATCAATAAGGACCTTATTGATCTTAAATTATTCATTGAATGTTCAGATTTCCTGGAGTGATTTGAAATGGATTCTTCCTTTCGATCTAACCCTGAGCAGATGGTCTCAACTTACTAATCTGCTTTCCCGCTATAGAAATATAATTAATGGTGATTTAGATTAAGAATTTACCAATTCGTTTTATCAACATTTTTACACGGTTCAGATCAAAAAATAATTTTATGCGAATTTACTCTCCGTAGCATTGAAATTCAGTATATTAAGGAATATCCTGTTGTACTCTCGACTAGCTTTTAATACATTGCCATCACAAAAACCCTGCACAAAACTAATATCTGCATTTTCTTCGTTAGAAAAATGCATTTTTCAACTAAACCAACAAAGCAACTTTTAAATTGATAAACAAATTTTGTTCCGTCACCAGGTGACAGTCAACTCATATTAATTTCTATTACTGTAATTTATTAAATTAAATTGGTCGCATTCAGCAACGTCAAAGTCCAATAACTCGCAAACGAAGCCGCATCGGCAAAAAAACTCTTTTACTTTTTATCAAGAATATGAGTCTGTATACGTCCCTTAATTTTTCACCTTCAGTTTTGAATCACCCTGTAGTCCTTGTATATGAAAGAAGCTACTTATAAAACGCATAATTATGTTAAACCTGACATAAATAAATTCTAGAATATCCGCAGTTCTCAATACTCGACCATATTTTAGAAATTACCTACATTTGTAACTAACGAATTCATGAATGAATTCTGCCATATAAGAAGCCCAATGAAATTCAATTCCAAAGTTACATCCTTCTTAGGTATTGTATAAACTTGATGGTATCCGCAGAAAAGTTATATTCTCCTTTGCATTATTTGATTTTTCTGCGCTTTCTATGCTCGTATCTTTCTATCAAATTATAGGGCGAGTCTCTAAAAATACTCAGACAGGTCGATTAGTAATTTGAATTGCGCTCTTTTTGGTGCTCTTTTTCCTCGGAACAGAGTGCAATTGGCCCAAATGTCTGTAATTTTCGAATTTCTGGATGAAAATGATCTTAACGACTCACCGATCAAGAATCCGTAGTCCGGCCAGCCGTAGGCACGATAACTCTCGAACGAAAGGAGGAAGAGGATCGAAATTTGCAGGGTAGGTCAGGAGCGTAAATATCTCGGACGAGTTCGTTAACGGGCCAACAGAGCTATGGTCGTTTTTAGTAAAAACATTTTTTATGGATATTTCCGGAACCGATCACTCAATCTATCTGGAATTTAACATCAAATTGTAGAATCATGACCTTTATATGCATGCGAAGTTTTGTATTGATCGGATTGCCGTAAAGTGTCAAAAAAAAAATATTTTTAAATATTGTTTCTACAATAACTCTCGAATATAATGAGCTAGGCAGTTGAAACTTTCAGAGTAGGTTTGGGAGATAAATATCTCGGTTAATTTCGTTTTTGGGCAAAATCGGCGTAAAGAAAAAGAGTTTTTATTTTGCATTGCAAATTTCAAATTCAATTTTTTTTAGGATGTAGTTTTACCATAAAAATCCATTGATATCATTTTCAACTCTAACAAGCTGATTGATGATGATTTTTCAAAATTTCAATTATACATCGTACTTCTATGTTTTCAAAGAATGCTATAATTATTCTATCTATGCATTATTATATGACCTGTGTTCATACTCGTACATGTCATCTTGTTTTCCTATGCGAAAGAGTCAAATTTTCGGCTATCCTAGAATAATTATGAGGATTATAATATGATATTATACTTTTTGGTGATATTTTAATGCCCGTGTATAATCCATATGATGATGGAAATATATTCTTTGGTAAGTTTATCAGAAACTCAAATATTGGCTAAGTTTCATTTCAATTGATCTAATATAATTTTCAGAGTGGATTTGAGGAATGAATATCTCGGGTAAGTTCGTGATTTTTGGCGCTCTTGTTTAAATTTAATTTCTTTCATGATACAGTTGTATCATATTTGAATTTAATTTCTTTTATAATGCAGTTCTATCATAAGAATCCATTGATATAATTTCCAACTCTGAGAAACCAATACTCTCGGAGATATGATTTGTCAAAGATTGAACAAGAGCAACAAAGCTCCTGCCACAGGGCTTTCCCCCTCTTTGATGTGAGAAATTGTTATACAGCGTATGTTAAATTTGAGATATTATGTCGTCGTCGATAATTTTTTTTGAATGGCAATCATAAATTTTCATGACTATTATTTAAGGGTACCTATATAAAGTTACTTATGCGTACCAAATATAAAATTCTTAAAAACATATTTTACATCAACTAATTCTAAAATCAATGAATCTCATTCAACTCAATACCTATATTCAGGCAGTTTAAAAATTGAATTTCATGAGGGATTTATTTACCATTTTTTTGTCAAACAAAAAATTTTAATAAAAACGAGTAAGGATAGTAGCATCGTATCGAGCGAAAATTAGTGAGGATATTTATTAATTTGTCGTTTTGTAGCAAACAACGTTACTTGAAAAATTGGTCAAAATGGCGTAATAAACCGAAACCCGCAAGATTGAAATGATTGAACATTGGCTACGCAAATAGGACAAGAGCACAAAATGAAGTTCTTCATTTATTCAGAGAGAAGTATCCTGATTTACCGCCTATGTCACAAACTACCATAAACAAGATTGAAAAAAGTGGGAAAGCCCTGCGAACAGGAGCTTTGGTGCTCTTATTGTTCAAACTTTGACAAATCATATCTCCGAAAGTATTAGTTTTCAAAGTTAGGAATTATATCAATGGTTTCTTATGATAGAACTTCCTCATAAAATAAATTAAATTCAAACATCATAAAAGAATTTAAACTCAACAAGAGTGCCAAAAATCATTAATCCGAAACAAACTGACGAATTTTACCCAATAACAAACTTATCCGAGATATTAATTCCTCAAATCTACTATGAAAACTATATTACATCAATTGAAACTTAGCCAATATTCCAGTTTTGTTCATACTGGAAATATTCTGAACCCAATTCACCTACCAAAGTATATATTTTCATCATCATATGGATTATACACGGGCATTATATTATCATCTTAAAAGTATAATATCATATCATCTTCTTAATTCTACGATAGCTGAGGTTATATCATTGGTCATTTTGCATTAAATCATACTTTGTTCTCTATAACAGGAAGGGTATTTTATATCAAGAATAACGAATCAGAAAGAACATTTGAAATGTCACTTAAAGCAAAATAAGATGACATGAATGAACACAGATCATATAATAATTCATAGATAGAATAATTAAGTACAGCCAATGAACTCTATACCAACGAAGTATAGAGTTCTATGAGTACAGCATTCTGTGGAAACATAAAAGCACGATTTATGTTTGAAATTTTGAAAAATCATATCTCCGAAAGTGTTAGCTTGTTAGAGTTAAAAATGATATCGATGGATTCTTATGATGAAATCAAATATCTTAAAAAAATTTAATTCGAAATTTGTAATGTAAAAATTTTTTTTCGTTACTCCGAAACCATCATGCCGAATAGCGAATGCAACTGAGATACTTATCTCCTAAACCTACTCTGGAAATTTCAACTGGCTAGCTCAATCTGTTCGAGAGTTATCGTGTTAACGGAGGGCCGGCCGGACTGGCCGGACATAATCGATTTTGACCACGGATTCTTGATCAGTGAGCCAAACCAAATCGTTCAAGACCATTATCATCAAAAAATTCTGAAATTACAGACATTTGGGCAAATTGATAAGCACTCTGTTCCGAGGAACAAGAGCGCCAAAAACAGTCTCGGGAAATGGGCAAATGGGTGCATCTCTCTGTTCAAGAATATCCCAATATTCCAGTTTTGTTTTTACTTGGTATTCTGAACTCAATATCTATTATTAACTTGTGTGTGAACACAGATCATATAATAATTCATAGATAGAAATGATAGAATAATTATAGCATTCTATGAAACATAGAAGGGAAAAATCATATCTACGAATGTGTTAGCTTGTAGGAGTTAAAAATTATATCAATGGATTCTTATGGTGAAACTGGATCTTGAAAAAAATTGAATTCGAAATTTGTAATGTAAAAAACCTACTCTGAAAATTTCAACTGTCTAGCTCATTCCGTTCGAGAGTTATCGTGCCTACGGCCGATCGGACCGGCCGGCCGGACATAATCAATTTCGACCACGGATTCTTGATCACTTAGCCGAACCAAATCGTTTAAGATCATTTTCATCAAAAAAATCGAAAATTACATACATTTGGGCAAATTGATAAGCACTCTGTTCCGAGGAACCAGAGCGCCAAAAACCTTCTTTGATTTACTGAAATTATTCCAACTTACAGACTCTCACTGTATAAAGCTCTATTCAATATTATAAAGCTCAAATTGTGCTGAAATCTTTGATGTACAAGTCTTTTATTCATATTTAATAGGTAGGTATAGGGGAATTACATATGATTATCCTCAAATTGTATGAACTTTATCTACGTAAACATTCTTTACTAAAAAAAAAATATACGGTACCTATATTCCATTTGATTTAATCAATTTAACAATAATTATATACTCACCAATTTCTGCACGAAAACCCAAGCAATAACACTGTTTAAATCTGAGATCCAAAATGGGACAGAAACCGAATGAACTTTCAGAATTCGATATGGGACACTTGATTCAATTTGACCGCTAACTATTTCAATCACTACCGCGAATGTTTCAGAATACCGGAGCCGGCTTTGAAGGCGCACAATTCGTGAACTGAACCGAACTAAAAGTAAACCACGCCGGTATAGTGCGAGAAAATGGTTCGCAGACCGACAGACTGCAAGTCTCACTTTAGATAGTACGGGAGATGTGGGTCCACAACTCGACGTTCCTGAAAGACTGCAAAATTTACATAACATCCATTTTGTCAATCATTTATCTCTTCATTATTCCAATTCAACGGCTGGGTAGGAAACACATATTTCGGAACAATTAATAAAATGGTATATTCAGACCTATGCTGTTTGGTTATTGCTATAAACATTGCTATTCAAGTCATATTGCTATCCTCCTAAGTTGTAACAATATGGCTATTATGATGATATTGAGTATTCTGTCCGCTGTTCGGGCTGATATAGCAGTGTTGGTTATCAATTTTGTTCCAGCAATATTGCTATCAAGTAGTTCAAAAATCATTGATTTGGGAGCTGACAACACTGTATTTCATTAATCATTAAAGGATACTTTAGGAGGTATACTAATTATTGAAAGGTTTTTTTCTGGGTTTTCTCTCCCAAACTCTGATAAATATCTATAAAATAAGAATTAATTATTTTGTTATTTGCTTCTGCGTAAGAAACACAAGATATTTGTCAGAAGCAATCAATTGAACAATGTTGCCTAACAAACAAAATCAAAAATAGTGTCAATGTGACAATTCTTGAATTCCACAAAATAACTATCAACAAAATAATTCTAAAGATTTTCATTAAGCGTCTGACGAAGGAGTCTGATATAGACTCCGAAACGTTACGATATAGTTGTTTCTTCGTTGATGTTGTTTCGTTGTTGTTTGTTAGGCAACATTGTTCAATTGATTGCTTCTGACTAATATCTTGTGTTTCTTACTCAGAAGCAAATCACAAAATAATTAATTTTTATTTTATAGATATTTTTCAGAGTTTGGGAGAGAAAACCCAGAAAAAAACCTTTCAATACTGTATTTCATGACTTTTATGTAAAATAGAAGAATAATTTAACCTTAGATACAAATTTGTCCGTTTTTCGATGGTTATTCGTCATTCCTTCCTAATCTTCTAATATATAAAATTTCCCTGTCACAATGTTAGTTACCGTACCCCTCCGAAATGGCTTTACCAATTTTTATATGCGTATTCAGTAGGTCTGAGAATTGGCTACTATCTATTTTTCATACCCCTGAGTGATAAGGGTTGTTCACCCTCAATTTTTTATTTAATTTTTAGACGAAATTTTTTGTTTTTATTTTTTTATAATGTGGCATTACAAAATACATACAAACCTGAATTTTCACTGTTCTATCACCAACCCCTATTTTTTAATAGTCATTATTAGTAATTAATCATTTTTCATCCCGCTCGATAACTGATCAATTATCACTTGGTGAGTTATCCCAGAGAGACAGGTAATTAAAACCAAGTCGCCGTATTTTTTGTGAATGTTTTTCACTCTATTTCGATTAACACTTCCCTGAGCTTATGGCAAAGCTAAAATGTTTGTACAAAAAAAATATTTATTGCGCGTATGTTCTGGGGAACATCGCGTTAAAGTTTTGCCCAAATGTCTGTAACTTTCGAATGACTCCATTTACCATGGTAAATTTGAATTAAGAGTGTCCAATACAGGAGAATGGACAACATAATTTACCATGGTAAATTCGATTAAGGGTGTCCAATACAGAAGAATGAACAATAGAACATACGCGCAAGAGCTTCTGACTTCACGTCAGTGCTTGAACCAATTTTTTTATTAAAATATCAAGGCAGTTTATTCCTGCTATACTTAGTGCTAGATTTTTTAAAATTTCCGCGTCTTTCTGGATCAACACTCATTTGCCAGACAATACTGGTGTCACGTCCTAGTAAACAGCAGGGAGTAGGGATGAGAACGAAGCCGGTCTCCTGTCTTTCTCACCTTTTCCCACTTTTCTTAACCAGATACGTTTGAGTGGGTAGTTCGTATTCGCAATTGAACCCGGTAGGTGGCACCGCAATCAGATTCTAGGTATTTTTTAGAATTACTTGTTTGAGTGGGTCCCTGGATAACTTGGAAATTCAATTGACAGGAGGCGCTGCAATCGGGTTCTAGTGTTTTTTCTTGAGATTTTTCGCATTTGGAAATAAAATTGCAACTGCAATAACCGATTTGGCGTAGGCGAAGTTGCGAGGGTCAGCTAGTATTATATAAAATGTCACGTCACGAAGGCGAAAATCTAACTGTGTTATCTATGAATCTAACAAGACTCGGATAAGATGGAGTTATTGATGAATTTTCAGGAAACACACCGAATATTGGTAACCGCAACCATGACCGAAAAATTGAAGACTTGCAAACACCTGAACAAATGTTAAATTTCAAATTTTTTTATATGTCAGTCAGACTCCGAATGCACACCTCTAAGTGAAAAGGAGCAGTATCTCCCGCCTAGTTTGCTCCTGAACAAATTTACTCAGCTCTTCTCCTAAATCAAAAGCATTCATCTTTTTATTAAGGCTTTATTTCATTTTTTCCATCCAGTGTGTCAGTCTTCGAATTCATATATCTAACTGAAAAGAAACAGTATTCCCCTAGTTTGCTCATGAACAAATAAATAAATGAATAATATTCCCTCCGCTCATCCGTCTTATTATTAAGACTGAATAGTTTACTGTTTACAAATAGAGGGGATTGTTCAACCTAAAGTCTGAGAAGTTCCCTTAAAATTAACTATTTTGAAGTAGCTGTAATAAGTATATATGATTATGTATATGATGGACCTGCCTATTTTTCTATATTTTCGAACTCTTGGAAGAAAAAAAGTACTATTATGAGCAGAGATATCAATAATACAAGACCTAAGGTACCTTACTTGTATCCTTCGTGAGAATCATCAAAGAATTTACTGTCTATAAAATAAAATATACAAGTTCTTAGCTGATAGTCAACCATATACACTAAATAAATTCTTCCTTAGTTGTTGAAAAATCAAATAATAAACTGTATTCGTCTTGAAAATTTCAATCTTATTACATGCGATAACTGTTTAAATGCAAATATTTTTTTTATCCGCGTGAGAGGAAAAACCTTTTATAGGTTTACTCTGAGAGGGTCCGTTCTCTCAGGAGTGTGAGACTCCAGTTGTTTGATTATTCAATAAAAAACCTCTCACACATTCCTTGGAGTAGTTCTTCCTGCCCTTACAGCGTCCTTTAACAAAAGAGATGGGTCCTGATGACTCGAAATGATCCGAGCAACACTGCTGTCTGCATTCTGTACGACAAAACCTCGGCCAAGGATTTACAGACCAGAATAATCTGCAATTCTATCACATAGTTCGCTCTCCTTCCGCCTAGACATCCTATGATGAGTACGACCATCCTAACTGTATTCCTTCGATACAGGGCCCTCAGTTAGAGAATTAAATCCTTTTATTTTTTCCTCTTCTGTTCTTCTTTCATCACCACATAGTTTTCGGCAGGGAAGGAAAATTCGACAACAAGCAATTCCTTGAGTTCTTTGTCAAACAGGACTATATCTGGCTGTATGACATATGGATCTGCTGAGTTGTTGGAATAGCGCATAGTTCCAGTATGCATATGTCGTAGCTTCTTTTTGTAGCTGGATGTTGAGGCATCCTTGATTTAGGTTGTCTCCAAATAAATGATTATTATTATTATTATTATTTTTCCGCTCGTGAGGAAAAACCCTTTTTGACTGTCAATTGTTGAGTCAGCCATATTTGTTGTTTGTTTAATTGAAACATAGACATTTACGAAAATGGTGCGTTATAGCTTGGAAGAACGTATTTTAATAGTATATATATATATTCTTTTGACTGAGAGCTGTATATGTGTTAGCAGAGGTTGGTGTAACGGGGTACCATACAATTCGACGTATGATACAAGAGCTTAGGGAAAAACCTCAGCAAAAAAACCCTGTCTCCCCGTGAGTGTCGTGATTTGTAACTATTGTTCACAAAATTTACTGCAATTTAAAAATATTGATATTCATTTCTTCAATATGGACTCCTTCGTCAAAAAACGGAGAGGTTTCTCCAAGGTACCCGAAACTCCTGAAAAATGAAAAGACAAGAGGAGAAGAACGAACAAATTATAAATACTACATAACCTTTCAAAAGTCTCCTCTCACAAATATAATTCTCTGTAGGCGCATATGTTCTCTTGGAGAAGAATCACCTCCGCTAGTTTTCAAAAATATTCCTTCTTGTTCCCTTCAATATTTGAATTCGAAAAGGAAAATGTTGCTCGTAAGGCCAGGAGGGTCTCTTTCAAAACCAGGTCTGACAGTCCAAGCGATGATTATTCAGAACTTCAGATGTTCGAAGACTGCTACAGGGCCCTTATTTAGGGCTATCATCTCCCATAGATAGATGTTTTACTTTGTATCGTATAAAATAATGGAAAAATGAGCCGGAAAAATTTACGATGTCATCATGACATATTATATTATATATTTTAATAGTGAAAACCCATAATCAAAATGATGAAGGTGCCGTCGTGACTGTCGACGGTCATCGTTACCAGACCGCATGTTGACAGACTTTTTTGGCAAGAATTAGACAGAATGGTCTTAAATGAGATTTGGTTTCAACAGGATGCCGCTACTTGTCACACAGCAAGGAAAACAATGACTTTGTTACAAACCAAGTTTTCGGGTCGAGTAATTTCTCGTTTCGGAGACCAAAACTGGCCGCCAAGAAGTTGTGATTTAACTTATTTGGACTATTTTCTCCGGGGTTTTTTTGAAAAGTAAGTTCTATGCGAACCATCCTAAGACAACTGAGGAACTCAAAGAAGAAATTGTCCGTCAAATTCGTCAAATCCAGCAGCTCTTACTGCAAAATGTACTGCAAAATTTCATCAAAAGAGTGCATATCTGCCAACAGAGCAACGGTGGCCATTTAACCGATGTTTTGTTTCATGTGTAAATGTCTAAATACCTATATATTTTTTAATTTTTAAAATTCAAATTCTTGCTGAGACACCCTTTAGATCCGATATACCTAGCTGAAATCTAGAAATTTTGCTGAAAAATAAGGTTTAGAAATTTCGACGATATCAGACGGATAGTTTCAGACAACAAAATATTTTCAAATATTTTTTTAAAATTTTCTAGTCATGCGATCCTCACAAAATTTTGCATAAGTCTTCGTGTCAGTATTTCTCAACCATCTACCTTGCTTTAATTCGAACAGATCAGTATTTTTCGAGTTATTGGAAAAACAAAATTTCAGTTGCCTCCAATTCTGAAACTGCTCGACTGATTTTGCCCATTAACGAACTTAGCTGGCGCATTTGAACGAACCTACTCTGCAAAGTTCAACTCCCGCATTCATTGAGTTCGAGAGTAATCGTGGACTGTGAAGTAAGAAATAGACTAGAGGCTTAATTTCAGATTCCTAATCTGGCAATTGGTTTTGGTTGGCCCGCTCTGTCTCATCTCTGATCGATTATACAGGGTGAGTCTTAAAGTTGTACATTAATTTTAACCATAGATTCCTCTCATCAAATGAAGCACTTTGTTCATTTACAATTTTTCCATTTTCGGCTCAGCTAAAAGTTATAAGTGTTTAAAGATTTCACAATGTGCAAATACACTCCTGCATATACATTGTCTATGACATTAATGGTGGACGAGAAAAAGGCACGGTAACCTGGTTTACAGCTTGATTCAGGATTCCAACGCTCAGGAGCGGATCCATAAAATTAGTGAAATTTCTGGAGTTTCCAATTTTATAACATTCAATGAAGAATATCTCGAAAACGGTGCGTTTAAGAAGAAATGATGAAAAATAATTTAATGTTCTAAAACGATAGAGTATTCTTGAAATGACTCAAGGAAAACTTTATCTGCTTTCTTTATGCTAATTTCGTGTAGTTCTATGAATCCACCAGTCTATAACTAGAAAACCAGTAGAAGTACGGAAAAAAAATATTTGGAAAATATGTATCATCGTTATAGGAAACTTCACACCAACATTCATTTTATTCAAAATTAGGACGTCAAAGCTACAAAATATAAACTGATTTCTTTTCGAGAATTCAACAGCCCTATCTTTTTACCTGAGCCAAATTTGGAAAAATGGTAAATGACAAAAGTGTTTCATTTGTCGATAAGAATCTAGGGTTAAAATTAATGTACAACTTGAAGACTTACCCTCTATAGATTTTTTTTTGTGAAATCATTTATTCTCATGAGTTTACCTCCTGCTAAGGAAAATACTTTCTCTATTTCAGTATCGTAATGAGTACATTCCAGCACTGAAAACAGTGCTGGAATGAACTCATTCCCGCACTGTTTCTAGTTATATTTTTCGTTTTGTGGTAGTCAGCACTGACATTCGATCCTATCAAATTTCATCACACGTCAATTGACAATATAATATAATCTGGATATAGTGAAATAATTGTCGAGGAAAAGCTTTATTTTCAAAAATATGGTACTAGAGATTTCCTTCTTGCTAATTTTGAATCATTCATGCTATTAGGAAACTGTTTTAAATGTGATCTCCATGCCCTACGTACGTTTCAAATTCAAATTCCGTAATCTGTCAACTTTCGTAACAGTCACACCAACTACCAAGATAGAATACAAAAGTCACTAGGATGTATAATCCGAATTTTTCATTAAATTTCAACAGTATTTTACAAAACTTGCCTGAAATAGAGAAAATATCGTCTAATACTCGTTGCAGAAGGCAATTCCAACACTCATGCTTTCGAAAACTCGCTCCTTCGTCGCTCGTTTTCGAATTTCGCATTCGTGTTTTAATTAGTGATCGACCGAAAGTTCGGTTTCGGTTTCGGCCAGTTTCGGCCAAGAAATCTAGTTTCGGCCTTAGTTTCGGTTTCGGCCCAAAATGGCCGAAACTTTCGGCCGGGCCGAAACTTGACTGTTCGTGAATTATCCTGGTCGTTTGGCCAGGAGCTAAAATTAGGTATACATAATTGTCGTACAAGTTATTGTAATCTATCTTTGTTAAGACTGAGAATTCATGAGAATTCACTTTAATGATTATTAATTAGATTACATAGGGTGATACCAAATAAGACGTGAAACTTGGAGTATGACTCATTAGCTGTTGTTTAATCCATATTTATTAATAACCGAAAATCAACAGTTTTTGGAGTTCGGGTGATTTTTAAAAGATTTCTGAACTTAGTTCATATTTCGTCAATTTTTTCTACGTTGACCAAATTTGATGATAATTTTGGTTTATTTTCATCAGAAAAGGATATCATATGTACGAAAAAATTTAAACTATGCTGTATAAGAGGTTGAAAAAGAATTAGTATGATTTGAAATGTGGTATATGAATAAATGAAAAATCAATTTCTAATATCAATTTGTCTGCAACTTTCGAATTTCACAATTATGTATGCCAAAATTATTTTAAAAACTTGCCAAATTCCTTATTCATTCTATAAAAGATTTCGTTAGATTGCATGACTAGTTTCGTTTCAGCAGATTTTTTATAAGCATCCTTTTGAATGTCCGGCATATAAAATAGTGAATGTGTATCAAAAGACAGCAGTAAATTTCAGGCGGAAAATAACAACTGAAGATATCAGAAAGATGGCATGTGCTTGCCTATATGGAATGGTGGAACATAATTTATGAATACATTTTCTAATAAAATTTCGAGCTCATTTGCAACAAAAAAATATTGAATTCGTTATTTTTCTCTATTTGCTTCTTACATCCCCATTCAAAGTATACTAATTCTTTTTCATCAGAACCAGAACTCAAATATCTCGGAAACTGTTGATTTTTGGTCATCAATAAAAATGGCTCAAACCACAGCAAATTATCCATACTAACACCTCCTCCAAGGTTGACGTCTGATTTGGAATTAGCCTGTATACTTCGACTGATTATTTTTATAACTTGGTAATACCAAAATAACAAATAAAGATATCAAAAAAGTTGTCTTTTTATTTTATTTAACACTGCTTAACTGTTTTTATGTATATGCAAATAAAATTGTAAAAAATACAATAGATTTCAGTATGATATATAAAGTTTCGGTTTCGGTTTCGGTTTCGGCCGAAACTGAGACCCTGGCCGAAAGTTCGGTTTCGGCTGAAAAACCAGTTTCGGTCGGACACTAGTTTTAATAGGAGCCCATTCTGCAACTTGTTTTAGAATATACTAATCCGAAATATTCAGTGTAATACACTGAATATTAATTTTGACCCTAACCTTCCTTACTGACAGTACGTGTTGTGTCAGAATATTATTATTGAAGAATTACGTCAGGAATAAGCTGCAGGCAATAAATATCGTTTGACGAATCACTTAATAACTAGCAGAAATGATAAAATCTTGGCTCTCGTGGAATTAGGTAATATTCATGACATCATAAAAAATGGAAAATCTCCATGAAACAACAAGTCTTCTGAAATTAATATATTCTATCAAATTATTTCGATCAACCTTGATTGTATTCCAACATTTCCAACCGTTGTTTTCAAATTATGGTGGAAGAAATACTGAAATACCTCTTCATACCGTACATAACGGATTGCGATGCTACGCGCCTATTAACATTACCTGACATTTATCGCTTATTTACGTATTTTGAGAAACAGGATTACAGACACAAATTAATTGTTCCAGCATTCTGGTTCTAGGTCGAATACGTGAATATAATTTCACATTACTTCGAAGAAAGTTAATAAGAGTCTGATGGTATTTTAAAATATCTAAGACATACAATCAACAATTTAACAATACATCATGCCAAAAAAGTAACGTAAGTCGATAATTCTTGTACGAAGAATTATTATGGAAAATCCTCGCACCTATCTGTGTGTAGAAGCGACACTACCATCCTTATCTGTTTATTGTTTTATTTGCGATCTAATACATTAATTCGCAGCTGTTTTCAACTTGTGTATACATTTTTCTTTTCATCGTAACATTTTTATTGGAAGAATTTTAAGGTAAAATTTTATTTTCGTTCACATAACTGAATTGGTCATCAGCAATATTATTCAAATAGAAAAAAATTGTTGATGGTTAAGGGTATACCAACTTCAGAACTGCATGCATTTCTCAATACTTCGAAAATAGAAATCGGCGGGTATGAGAATATTTTTCAATATTTATTATTTCAAGAATAAGAACGGCTTGAAGGTTCATGCAGAATTTCGTGAGGGTGTGTAAGGCGTGAATAGACAGAAATGTGGGCACAAAAGCTCCGCACTTCTCTTCAGTGATTTTCGCAAATTTGAAGATTGCCATTGCCATTGTTAACTAACTATAGGTACGCTGAGTTCTACGATTTTAAGTACCTATGCCAAATCAACTGAATATCGTACAAACATTTTTGTTCGAACTTCTGATATTTCGATTTCCTATGCATCCTGCTAACAAGTGAAAGACATATTCTGAGTAAAGGCGAAAATTCATGAGACGATGAAATCACAACGACAAGTTCTCGTCGTTCGTTTAGTCATTTGAACGACGTCGTTGTAATTCTGGATTGATCTATCATTCCTCCGACCACATAACGTGCGTTCAAAAAATTCGTGGTCAAGTAGACTATGGAATTTTGAAACTTGCAATGTCTGAGCTATGTTCAGACGCAGAATATTAACGTTCAAAATTCCATAGCCTACTTGACCACGAATTTTTTTGAACGCACGTTATAACATACCTCTGACAGCCGCAAAAATTAAAATTGGTTCAAGCACTGACGTGAAGTCAGGAGCTTTTGCGCGCATATTCTATTATCCATTCATCTCTATTGGACACTCTTAAGGCCGATTCTTATTAAGTCCCGCTCGGCTCAGCTCAGCAAAATGATAATGCCATGTGTCCCCTAGAACAGGCGCGCAAAAAGTAGGATGTGCAAATCATCCAGGTTTTTTTCAAGCAATGGAATCCGATCTAGAATTTCAGCCTGAAAATATATTATTTATTAACACGCAACTCAAAATTTTCTTTTTATTATATTTACTTTTTTGTTAAGAATCATAATTGGAGCTGCTGTGTTTCTCTTTTGCGGTGTAATGCATTTATAAAATTATTAGAGATAACTGTAGTACTTTGCATGTACTTCTGATAATATTTTAAATAACAGTTTCTATACCACACATTGAAATAATGGTAATAATCACTCATTTTGTTTATATTTAGTTTTACCTAATATTAACACTCAATTAGGTTATGTTTGTAAATCAGTTCAAAAGCTGTTGTTCGATTTCGTCATTCCATGAAAAGGATAGGAAGGGAAATTTTTAACGACAGCGTCGTTGCTTTTACATTGTCACGTGATCACTCGTCGTTGCGATATTATCGTCTCATGAATTTTCGCCTTAACCCCGTAGTACTTACTGCTCCAGGCAAACAATAATAATAGGATATCATCTTTCATGAGCCTTGATATATTCAATCATTTTAAGATCCATTCTGGGCACCCTATCATTAAAATATCTGTTAAGAGTCAGTAATCGTGATAAATTTGAATACTAAATATACAATTCAGAGATAGTAACCTTGTTGGGGACGTGCTTTTAACCCAAATTCATCAAAAATTACACATCAAAACCTACATATTTTATGACGAGAACTTGGGGAAAATATCATTGAAGCACCGAGATATTGAAAAATATTCAAAATGGTTTGACAGGACTGTAGTTGTTAACCCGAGTGTGCAATAGTAAATTGCGTCCTGAGCACTTTCGATATTTGAATACCATTTAATGATATTTACTTTTTGCTCACGCGTATACAACGTATTACAAAAATAAACCAGAATAGTACGAGAAACCCTTGACAAAAACCAAAGGCGTGTGTATCACTGGAGCTATGGGAACCTGTCCTACCAGGGCACTTGAGATTATCACAAATCTCACAACCCTTCATCTAGTGATAGACAAAATGGCTCCTGAAGCCATTCCCAGAATATATAGGAAAGGAACAGGTAATGAGAGTATCAAAAACCAGAAAGCCTGGTTCTCTCTTACCAGGTATATTTAATCTTCCTAGTGA
This sequence comes from Halyzia sedecimguttata, assembly GCA_937662695.2. NCBI lineage: Eukaryota > Metazoa > Arthropoda > Insecta > Coleoptera > Coccinellidae > Halyzia > Halyzia sedecimguttata. Next base: position 95,618,072 of record OW569413.2, on the reverse strand, counting down.
CGAAATGATTAAGAAAGTAACCATCGAAAAGAACTTCACTACGATGCTAGGTAGGAAGAAATACTGGGACCGGGAATCCGCCACCCAAGTTCTTAAACAAAATGCCATTAATTGGTACACAGACGGTTCAAAAACCAATATAGGAGCTGGCGCTCGAGTAAATGGAGCATGCTCACTATCGCTAGGGTCCTATCCAAGGGTCTTTCAGGTAGAAATGCTTGCAATCGAAAGATGCGTGGAAATTAACCTTGAAAGAAACTATCAGAGGTGTGATATAGTAATCCATTCTGACAGTCATGCTGCTATTAAAGCTCTGAGCTCCCATGTTTAGCTATAGATTCTAAGCTAATATGGGAGTAATCATTAAAGGATACTGTGGGAGGTATAATCATTATTAAAAGGTTTATTTCTGGGTTTTCTCTCCCAAACTCTGAAAAATATTCATCAGAACTCTGCAACTGGAAGGCGAGCTGTAGATGGTGGTGATATCCATACACCTATGCTTGAGGAGATTTTGGCTTATAATTGTGCTCAAAATATGTCCTCCTCCATAGACATAATATATAGTCTAATTCCTCCTCCGAATGAAAATTAACATAATTGGCCTGGCAAGTTTTCAAATTGACACCCTGTATAATTGGTTAAGAATGATTTCTGATTCAAATGCGAAGAATAATGTGGACTTGAACACATTACGCAACTGCACACGGGAACAAATCTAGCAAATATGTAATTTTGAATATCGAAGAATAAATAATTAATTATATGATCATTTTATTGTACGGCCGGTGTCCACTTATAGAAGGTAAGTATTTTTCATAATATAATGGTCAGTATAATCCAAGGTTTCAAAACATGCAATTTATCAACTACGTTTGTAAATAGCAATTACATACTATGGCGTCTTGAAGTATCTGAAGAAGTTGAGCACTGTGGTATTTTTATGCTTTAAAACCCTTCTAGAAATATTCATTGATATAGTTGTTACGGCGCCGTTTTAGTAGGACAAGGGTGGCTTTAGCATAATGTAAATGAATATAGGGTGTTTTCAAAGGACCTAGAGAGATAATGGGAACAGGAACATCTGTTCCTGGACGTACACACACGTTTCTGCACAAATAAGCATTGCTAAATTGTGGTACGCATTTGAAATTGAGATAACGCGTTTACAATTGTTGAGAGCTTGGGGAGACAGAGCCGTATTCTAAAATTCGTGGAATCGCATGCGACTTCGGGCATGGATAGCAGCCCTATCATGCATATTTTATAGGTGCAATTTTTGGTGAAATCATTTATTTTGATGAGTTATACCTTCAGGGTAGAATCCTCTCTAGAGAAGAGGGTCAAGAGGACTGGGATCTATTTCTAAAATGGATGGCCTTCTTACGGACTCTGTAAAAGACACTCTAAAGATCCTTGCGAGGACACATTTCCCAGATTGTCACCTACTTGATGAGTCGGATGGCATTCCCCCTACGTTCTACGGGGACGACTGGAGAACTGCTAAACTGATTATCAACCCTGAGATCTTGAGATGGATGATTCGCTCACACAAACCTTTCAAGCCTTGCAGGGAGGATGGCTCTGCTTCAGCAGGGGGAAGATACCGGTGTGAAGTTATCCACATCCACACATACACTCAACGACCAAAAAATGTTCCAAATTAAATATTAATAATTCGATAAGTACTTGGTGAATAATGATGAAACTTGAGAGTGTTACTCATGAAGGCCTAAAGAATCGATATACAATGTCAAATAATCTGTGTAGCCCGCAGGGGGCGGTGGCTGGGGGCGGTAAAACGAAAAATTCCATAATTCAGTAAATATTGAGTGTTCCACGATGGGCTTTGGATATATGGTCTAGCGTAAATACAAAGATGTAGTATATCCCATAGTTTGTGCGGCCTCAGGGGGGCGGCAATCGGGGGCGGTATATCGAAAAATGCCATAACTCGGAAAATATTGAGTGTTTCACGATGTTCTTTGGATATGTAGTCTAAAATGGCGTAAATAAAAAGATGTAGTATGTCCCATAGTTTGTGCGGCCCCAGGGGAGCGGCAATCGGGGGCGGTATATTGAAAAATGACATAACTCGGAAAATATTGAGTGTTCCACGATGAGCTTTGTATATGTATAGTCTAGAATGTGTGCATGTTGTATGTCCCATAGAGTGTGCGGCCCCAGGGGGGCGGCAATCTTTTTATTTACGCCATTCTAGACTACATATCCAATGCTCATCGTTGAGCACTCAATATTTTCCGAGTTATGGCATTTTTCGATATACCGCCCCCGATTGCAAACTATGGGACATACTACATCTTGCTATTCACGCCATTCTTGACCACATATATCCAAAGCTCATCGTGGAACACTAAATATTTTCCGAGTTATGGCATTTTTCGATATAACGCCCCCGTTTGCCGCCCCCCTGGCGCCGCACAAACTATGGGACATACTACATCTTTGTAGTTACGCCATTCTAGACCACATATCCAAACCTCATCGTGGAACACTCAATATTTACCGAATTATGGCATTTTTCGTTTTACTGCCCCCAGCCACCGCCCCCTGGGGGCTATAAAAATTATTTGACATTGTATTTCGATTCTTTAGGCATTCATGAGCAACACTCTCAAATTTCATCATTATTCACCAAGTACTTATCGAATTATTAATATTTAATTTTGAACTCCACTCCCACCGCAGCCATCCTTCTCTTCACCTACTGACCAGGAGCCCGGATGGCAATGGCAATATACAGATTTCAGCATATGGCTCGTATGAGCCTAATACCATGACCCACAGATGGTGGGGGTAAATGGTTGGAAATTTGCTGATGATGAACCCATCAGCTTGGGTAGTTTTGCGATTGAGGAAACTGGACAAGTTCTCACCCACCAGACTCATCTCCCTTATCAAAAGGCTTGAGCTTGTGGCTAAAGTATACATTTAGGTGGGGCGGGGTTCGTCTGCCAGATACAACACACATACATCCCTAAACCTCACGCCATTCCCACTCCGTACCACTGCCACGCCGCTTCTGTGCGCGTCTTGCCTAAGAAATGTATAAAACGAATCAAACAGCATTCTCATCAAAACTCTCCATCTGCTTATGAACTACCTGTAGAAAAAAAATTATTACACGTATCAATGCCAAATGTAAGTGAATAGAAAAAGCAATAAACCGAGTCATAATAGATTTATCTACAAGTTTACATATATTTCAGGGTTGAAAGTACAATAAATCTCAGTTTAAAAATATCAACTCTCAAATCGTCTGAAATCGATGTCCAATGCTCGAGAAATTTCAGCTAATTCCGTTATTTGAGTTACTACTGAATGATTCACCGCATTTAAATCTGGCCGTTTGCCAATGCATGATTCCACTCACTCGCCACAGTTCACATCCGATTGAAACTTTTGTGATAGGTATCGATTGGGAATCTTATAAAATAAATACAGGGAGCTTTCAAAGTTGGAACTTTCGCTTTATTATTTTCTCAGAATAATATTCTGCAGAAATTAGCTGGAACTTCCTGGGGTGCTGATGCAGCCTTAGCCTTGGTTTTTTCTGCCACTGAATATTGTTGCCCCGTCTGGTTTAACAGTTCACATGCGCAAAAAATTGATGCACAGCTGAATTCATCTATGAGGGTCATCACTGGAACTATTTAGATCTACACCTATTTATTGGCCACAAGTTCCTTCGAACAATTGTCCCACTACGCATTCGCAGGCAGCCTGCTGTTTTAAATGCTTGGAATAAATTTCATTCTTTTCCGAATTCTTATCCGATTCTCTCCTATATTCCAGGCAATAAGATTCCCAGATTTAATTCATGTAATCCTTTATGTTCTAACTGTTTTCTCAATTCGAATAAAACGACAAGGAAGTTTGGCGGACTGAATGGACTTCGGGCGATTTATTCAACAAAGATTTGATTTCTGATCCTTCAAATAGAGTTCCAGGGTTTGATCTTCCAAGGAAAATGGGGTCTATTCTGAATCGTTCTAGAATGCTATCAAACGGACCGCGACAGATATACAGATTTTGTGAACGGACCTCCAATGAAACTAATTGGTGACCCCTGATCTAGTGAATTGGTAGCACTACTTACTTACGTTGTATAGGCAACCCAAGTTACACTCAACGAAATAAGTAAAAAGGGCGGGAAGATTAAAGTTTCAACAAGGTTGTGCGTTCATGTATATTTTGTACAACTGGGGGAAAAGAACGCTTAGAAAAACCCCCAATAGTGTGACCAGAGGAAGATATATCAACTAACTCACTAACTGGTACATTCGCATTTCTACAATAATTATATCGCTCTTAATTATTGTAGAAATGTGAATATACCAGTTGGTTGATATATCTTTCTCTGATCTAGAGTACCCGGTAGGTAGTAGTTTCCATATATGCAACATGACGTTGGAATATACACCGGATCGGAGGTCAGTAACCATTGATGTTCATACATACATTATTCATATTCGCAGGAGGTGAGTAAGGAGCAGTGTTTGACTCACTCTGACTACCTTATCCATTAACTCTGGAGGTGATTAAAGAGCTGTGCTGGACCTTTCTCTTTCTTCCTCAAACCATTGCTCGATCAGTGGCAAGCAGAGCAGAGTCGTTTTGCTTCACCTGAAGGATCCCGAAGGAGTCATTGAATATGAACAAATTATCAGCAAGCTAAACCCTGAGTAACGAAACTGTGTTCCTGCTTCATAGCTGCAACCAAAGCTGATGAAAATGCAGGAAAATGTTTGTGACGTTTTAAAACTAACACTGGGTCCACTCACGGTACACCTGGGAAGACATATTAATCATTCACTCTACCGTATTAACATTCCTGCCTACTGATGCTATGGAAATTCGAATTCCAAAACTATCTACTGACGGTGGAAAATAAAACACCTAAAGTTACCTATTGAATAACTTGTTGAACTCCGAACACTAATAATATTTAATTGTTGTATGTTCAAGAACCGAGAACCGAATGGACACAAGCTTCTATATTCCTTCAAGTACTGTGAGTATTTTTTCAGGTGTTTCGCTTGAAGACATGGTAATTGTCACAGAATAACAATATATCAACATAAGTGTCCTGTCTTTGGTCACAGATTCTAGAATATGTTAATACCTCTGAAAATGCAGGCGGGCCATGATTGGAGTAATTGTGAGTTTAGAATTATATAATTATCAGAATCTCTTCAGTACCAACAGTTACTATCAATAAACAAAAACAATTACTACTATTTATTGACTGAATATAGAGCAAAATGGATCATATTAAATCAATAAGTTCAGTAATACATATAAGTATACTACATAATACATAATTATTCTCATGTATTCACAATTACATTTGTCAATACACTATTTAAACCATTGTCTCCTCTTTATGTTGATTTCATTTCTGGCCTCACTGCTTTACTGAACAGTACAATATAAATTAATTTAGTCTTGGAAATTGCCAGTTTATAAAGCTCTCTTTCAGATAGAAATTGTTGAGCTACCCGTTGTCTCATCAATATTTCAAACTGATCCAAATCCCTTGTGTAAGGTTTTAGCTTCTTTTAGTGAAAGTGGCTTTAAGCCAAATCCTACTATTCGTGGTTCATGTTCTAGATCCCTCAACTCATTTAATTTATCTTTTATGGTAGTCTGCAGACCTGATATATCTTCTTTAGATTTTTCAATTTCTATAAAAAAAAAGGTTTAAGAACATACTCAAGAGCTAAAGAATATGAAGTACCATTTCTCAGGTGTGCAAGACATTCCTGTCTAGGCCTTTGAATAAATACTGAACCTTCTTTCATCCACAAATTCCGTTCTTCGGAATGTTCAACAGCTCTGAGCGCTTCTCGAAATTTATTTTGAGCATTTGATAAATCCAATTTCAAATCTTTAAATGTCAAAATATCTTGAGCTATCGTTTCTACTTCTTTTAAATAAGTATATGATTTCTGAGATTCAATATCCAATGGGTCCATAATGTTAAATTATTATATATAATATATTATGATTTCGACTAAATATAATTTTATTAATGTAACTTTATAAGCAAGTGACGTTCGATAACATATTCTGGAGTCTGGACAATTTGGAGATCCAAGTATATCTTATTAAAATAAATCTATAAAATGTGTGATGTTTTCTGTTTATGTTTGGACAACATAACCTATAAAATAAACAAACATAGAATACATATTTACTAAAATGAAGTTAGCCGTGGATTTCCAGCCATGTTCGGAGGCTCGGAGCATCGACGGAGAGAGTGGTATTGTCGAGCGGCATTGCCAAATCTTCTTATTTTCTTAAATTTGTGTTATCATTCGAATTTCTGTTGTGAGGGGATTTTTAATTTGAGGAAAATGGGATCCTAATCTTCGGAATCAAAGATATTGGTAATATTTGTATTTATGAGGCGTGAATAGTCAATGGAACAAGCGTGCAAAAGTTCCCGAATTCATGTCAATGCTTTTCTAGAAATTTTGTGTATCTTGTGTTAGAATGTTCTGATTAGAAGGAATAGAAATTGGAACCCATTAATTCTCCAGTTCAGTTTATTTTAATATAATATACAGCAAATGTAGAAAAAAATTCTCAACTATTTTAATTAATGTCAATTATGTACAAAGCACTATTTTAATTCTTCTCCAACTTCAAAAAACCTGAGGTATTTGAAAAGTATTTAGCATTTGCTTCATTCACTTTCACTTCCGCAGCTTGTGGATTAACAATCTCCAAACCCTGCAAAGGGGTAAATGCAACACTCGAAGCAGTTCCAGAAATTTGCTTCTTCACTGTGGTATTACCACCCCAAATCTGCTGCTTCTGCAGATTTTTTTGTAAAGTCTTTGAAATTCTCACTTTGGTTTTTTCATCAACTTGTGGTAATCTGATCCTTCCAGTACCAGTTTTACCAATAGTTCCTCTCGAGTATCCTAAATCTTCTTGATATGCATCAATCTCAATATCAGCAAAATTCATTCGATTTGCGTGCTTCCTGAACTCAGTCATTGCATATCTTTCTTTCATCTTACGGACCCCTTTACCCCCTCGTTTCTTTCTAGACTGATCAATTGGTTTTGGTAGAGGTTTAATGAATTTTACCGGTGGTGGTTCTGAAAGCTTGTCTAATTTACGCTCAATCTCATCTCTTAGCTGTCTGCCAATACTTCCATCAGGATATCCATGACTAGCATCTACCCTTGCAGCCAGTGCACATTTATTAGAAACTAGTGTTGCAGCTTTCCTCCTGAGATCTGGCGGAGTATTTTGTACAATATCAGTGAAATACACAAATCCTGTGTGTGGTAGCATATTAGCCTGAGAAAATCCAGATAGTGATTTCTTTTGTTGTCCTAACAACAGGACATTACAAGCAGGTATTTTTGATAACTTTGTCAACCCTCCGGCTATACCCATCATTTTAGCAGCAATGGATGCTCCAAGAATTATTGACATATTTGGAGCAATGAATGCCATTCTACTCTCAACATACTCGTAAATCTTCAGTTTTATATTGTTTAATTCCACAGCCATATCACAACCTTCATCAATTTGTTTCTTTTCCGATTCAGTTAAGAGCATTCCTTGAGTAGTAGAAGCAGTTACTGATACAACCATTATTGTTGCTTGGGTTAAAAACTGGAGCAATATCTCATTATTTTTTGCTTGATCGAGATCATTGCCTAATTCTTTAACAGTACGTACATAATCCAATGGGCTGACAACAAGCGAGTCCAATTCTGGAAACCTTTTCTGATACTTATCTCTAACAAATTTGTGAATAGTAATTATTTCATTATCAATTTCTGCGGCCACATTGTTAGCTTCTACAATAAGTTGATATTCTGGATCCGACTCTACTGGACCTATAACATCATTATTTTTTCTAGGTTTCAGTCGATACTCTTCTATCTGCTGTATAACATTCAGAAGTCTATTAGAATCTCTCAAAGTACATAATTCTCGAACTGATTTTATTTGTGTGGTATCTTGCTCAAATTTCTCAAGATCCTTAATATCGGGTTTCTCCTCAAATTCTTCGTTTTCCCCAGTATCTATATCTTCATCGATATGATCATCGTTTTCTTCTAGATCTGCTAATAACTCATCGGCTAAAGACATTGTACTGCTTGATTTCACTAATGTACAATGGATATAATTGTATATGTGAAGTGAGATCTGAGAAACTTTATTTTTCTACAAAAAACTATCAACATCAACTTAACCTCAAAAAATTGTTATGGACCATAGAGCATAGAGTACACCATAAAGTTTGCTAAACAGTAATACAGTAGTCGCGTTCGGCAATGCCATCCGGGCGGCAACGGACGACGTGATCTCATGGGCTATGGCTAGTGATGTGAAATACTCGAGTTTTTAAGTTAAGGATACATGTCCTGGAAAAATGTCCGAAACTTTCCCCCAAGGTCGAGCATTTTGAGTATTTAAGTATTTACGGACATTGCGGAAAAATCGGGAAAAATATGACAATCGTCACATGTTAATTTAAATATCAGGACAATTTGAGGCATTTTAAGATATTTTTCATGGTCAATTGGAAATAAAAAATAACTTATCATTGAATGAGTTATTATCGTGTTATTTTATTGAGTATCAGTGATAAAGGACCGGAGCCAGGTTCTGAATTAAGAATTAGTATTAGAAAAATCGATTTAATTTGACTGTTAAATAATAAAAATAAACTTGTTTAAAAAAAACTTTGTATAATTTTCCAATTGGTTCACAGATCATTAAGAACCTTCGATCCAAGTAGAAAAGAATAAACTGCTTAAGAAAAAACTCTGTATAATGGCATCACAAATCGTGAAGCATCGTCGATCCAAGGAGAAAAAAATAAACTTCTTTAAAAATTTTTGTAAAATTTGCATCTCAGATCGTTAAGCATCTTCGATCCAAGTAGAAAAGAAGAATAAATATCGGACAAAATGAAAATTTTCAAAAAATGTTTAAGTAGAAAAGAAATTTATGATATTTATCCAGACATTTTCGATAATTTCGATAAATACTAAAAAACTCTAAATGTCGACTGTTTTTAGAAGTAATGATAATTTTCGGACATTTTTCAGTATTTATCAGAGGAGTATTTAAGACATTTTCCTCACTCACAACACTAGCTATGGCTTTAACTAAAATAAACATAGAGAAGTGAGAGTAAAATATTAGTGTTAAACGTTTAAGTATACTAATTGCCTTTGTGAAGTATAATCCTATTCCCTGGGTCCTTTATAGAAGAATACAAAATATTACAAAACAGTTTATACGAGACAATAGTTCAAAAAAGAAGAGAGTAAAAGACTGCTGATTATTGACCTCGTCAAGACCCATCTATGATGGAATCGGCAGAAATACTGGGAGATTTGTAGATGGACTCAGCTTCCGGGCACATATAAAGGAAAAGAAGAAGAAGAAGAATATTAGTGTTCTGTGGTCACAGGATTGAGGTTATTCATCAGATTTCTATGCTCTATCAAAACAAATTTCCAACCTAAATCAAATGCCGCTTTAATTTTGAGTCTCTGATCAGTAAATATTGTGAAAGAATACAGTTTTTTGGGGGGATAATAAAGTGCAAAAAGTTCACGTTCGTACCACAAAATTATAGTCTCGTCATGCCTTTACCGGCAGCACTTTTATCAAAACTCTCTAAAAGAGGAATAGTTGCACCACCTCGTAAGTAAATATTCTAGAAAAACTCCATTTTCCCTGGTTTTGATAATAATAATTATCCGTATTATTTTAAGCAAAATCTGCTTCAAAGACATCTAAAAAGGAAGACTACAAAGGATATGTGTACTGCCCAAATAAAGTGAACATGTTTCACATTTGCTCGGTCTTTTGTGAGACCAACTGGAGAGGGCATCCAATTCCAGAACCAACATATGCCAGAAGTATGCAAAAGCTCTTATTCAAATATCCATTACCTAGCAATTGGATAGAAGTATTTGATAAAGGAGTGTAAGTATCTCTAAAAGCCCACTCGCCATCAGTGGCCATTTGTTCTAACAAATTACAGCCTAAAAAGTTATTCATTTGCCAGCTATGGCAAATTAAGTTTCTATGAAATTTCTCTATATTGTGGGGATTAGGTTTCATAGTGTCTGGAATAACTCCTTATTCAGTCTCAAAATAATTATTGATGATTATTCTATATTTCAGTGGTAGATATTATTATTGGAATATTGAGAATGATTTAGTATCATGGCTTCCTCCTAAACATCCCAAAGCAAAAATTACAAAATGTGCAGCTAAACTAAGAGAACAATTTTTGACTTCTAAGCATTCTGAAACTAAAGAAAAAGATTCAGATGATAAAAGTGACTCGGATGAAAAGGAATTTAAGAAACCAAGTGTGCGACTTGTTAATCGAAGAGATAATGAAGATAAGTCTAGGAAAGATGATAAACATAGTGGTAAAAGGCCAAAGAAAGATAATGTTCTTGACCCAATGGACCCAGCTTCATATTCAGATATTGCACCTGGGACTTGGAGTGATGGATTGGAAAATAATAAAACACATGCAGATAACACAGCTTCTGGAGTCTTATACCAACAAAGGCCCTATCCGTCGCCTGGGGAAGTTTTATCAAGCAATAAGGACAAACATTCTAAGAAACATTAGGATTAGGACTGATCTTCATGTACATATTTATTTTAATATAATAAAGGAGGTTTTATTATAAGACCACAAGTCTAGCATTATTATTATCAAAGATATTGTGTTCTTGCTAATTACATTTTGACAAATTATTAAGGGAACGCAAACACATGGCTTAAGTTTCACAATAGGTATAATACTATGTTTTGATATAAGTGGTGAGTCTTCGAGTTGTGCACTAATTTTAACCGTATATTCCTCTCATCACATAAAATAATTTTCATATACCATATTTCCAAATTCGGCTTAGATAAACAGATACAGGCTGTTGAAATTGCAGAAAAAACAGTTACTGTTAAGTAGCTTCGACATACGATATTCAGAATGAAATGAATTTTGGTGTGAAGTTTTCTATAACTATTACACATATTTTCCGATTAACAGTCTTTTCCTACTGGTTTTCTAGTTATAGATTCGCAGATTCATAAAACTGAATGAAATTAGCATAAGGCAAGCAAATGAAGCTTATCCCGAATAACAGTGTTCAATTATTTTACGAAATTGAATTACTCTTGATCATTTCTCCCAAAATGCATCGTTTTTGAGATATTCAACATTGAATGTTAAAAAATCTGATAAAAATTTCAGGAGTTGCCTTATTTTGGTTGATCCACCCCTGACCATGGCCTTGAATCAATGTATTTCTATGTTGCCACACTTGTTTTTTTCCACAAGATACAGATATTTCAAGCCCTTGGATTGAATAATATACCAAAGCGTGGTACACAGTTTGACAATGCTGTATGCGAACAGAGACATAGATATAAAATCCCATGTTTTCTGTGAAAGTTACCTAATAATTATTATTATTTTGTCAGTTGGAAACACAACTCAACAATTTGATTTGAGAGTTTCTTTGAAATGAATGGATTAATGGAATTTTCAAGAATGGGCGATGATGTATAATCTTATAGTGGAAACAATTGATGGATATTGAATGAAAGTTAAGTGAGTAGTGGGATATTATTTAATCTTGCATTATAAGAATTCAGTGAGTAAATAAGTTCTATCAAACAATTTCACTGAATTTAAACTACCAGATGATTAAGTTTTTCTGTTGTTCTACAATAGATATCAGTAACAGTTTTCTATGTAGAACGGTATACAGTGCAGCATTGTATTAGCAAATTGTCAAATCTTGAAACGCTTCTAACTTTTTACCTGAGCCGAACCTGGAAAAATGGGAATGAAAAACGTATTTTGCTGAATCAAAGGAAACAGCTAAAATTAATGTACAACTTAAAGACTTACCCTGTATATGCTTCGGGTTTTATCCCATTTACAAAATGGGATGTATGTGATAGCATTGTTAAGTCCTCCTGCTTAGTTTTGAAAATGAGATAAAACCCGAAACATATTAAGACAAAAACATAGGATTATAGTGTTCTCTTCCCTTAATTATTCATTATTATTTATAGATGAGGACGGTATCGTAATAATTATTACTATTAGTACAGATACTGCTACTATAAATATTTTTTTAATTTTTATAGCATATTATCTATTGCAATATCATGTTTGTATATATATTCCATTGAAAAGGTATAATATTTACTTTGGCATTTATTAATGTATTCAATCCGTTCATTACTATACACAAAACTATGAAAAATACAATATTTTATTAATCTACAATTGCTTAATATTTTTTCCAAACACTAGGTTATTATTTCTTTGCAAAAATTTTCAAGTCATTCCATAAATAATGATGTTCGTTTCAATCCAGAAATCTGTACATAACGGGTGAACTACAGGAATCATCATCTTATGAAAAAAACAAGAAATTTATCTGTGTAGGGTTTCTAAACATTTTGCTGAATGAAGAAGAATATGAAAAACAGAATCATTTATGAAACAACTCAATGATATTTGCCTTATGTATCATAATACTTCTATTTCATCAAAATATTGGACACACGTCAACTCCCAATCCTTCAAATATCGTGAAATCATATATCTTCTCAAAATTTTCAGTGAAACTTTCTATACATCCTTCGAATGGGTGCTTGAAAAATCCATTAGTTTCAAAGGATAGACTTTTATTGGTTGGCACATTTCCCAGAAAAAATTTTCCATTAGTTAAATTTATGTCATGGTTCTTGGTGAGTGGAATAGATTTCCTAAAAGATGTTCTATCTATTTGTATTGCCATTGGTGAAAGTTTCAAACGTATATTGTGCCAAAGTCCATCTGATATTTTATTATTCCATAAAATAGCGGAAAATGTATTGTTTTTGTCTGGCGCATAAGCCAGTTTCAAGTGTCCTCTCTCAATTCCAAGCCCTATGAAGGAGTTCTCCTGAGAACATAATTATTGAATATTAAAATTAAACACTTAGTAAAATTTAAATGAATTAAATTCTTGTTTTCCATTCGTGAGCGAAAGTGCTGATAAAAGTTCATCATTCAGAAAAACATATTTTACATTTCTAATGTAAACTTTTCCGTAAAAATCTGTATTATTATCGAATCATTCCGACCAATCATGCCAAATTTTTCGAAAAAATTTGGATATATTCGGAAATAATTTTGGATTTAAGTTGGAAATACTTAATAAATCATACTTAATTCCCACATGCATTCTAACCATAACTGCATCTATGTTGTTTTAAACAATGTGCACCCCGCTAGTTTACTCACCTCTTTATGCCATAAAAGTAAACCATCCGAATTAGCAGTTGTGAAGTTGATAGATATTTCTCCGATACTTGTGCTAAGAGCATCTCTTCTCTTATTTTTCTTTTTATCGATTATTAAATAGCTTCCTTTCTTGAATTCGGGTATTTTAACAACTATTTCATTTTCACAATTGAATCCATTTCTTCCAGGAACACAATAACATTTTTCATTCTTACATTTTCCCATATTATTGCACATATTACTTGAACAGTTGTAAGTATTCTCACATTTGCTCCCATAAAAGGGGGATGGACAATTACAGTGGGATTTTCTAAATGAATCTAACCAACATGTACCGCCATTGGCACACACATCTCCTCCACAAGGAGTTCCGTCACAATCTATAATATTTCGACCATTTTGTATGTTTTGTGAATTGAGAGGTATGAAATGTGAATCTATTTCGAGGAGACGAATGCATCCTATGTATTGGGTTGGGAGGCTGGTAAGGGCATCTAAAGGCAGTCGGGACATGTCAGGCAAACCACCTGAAATATACAAATTTTAATCCATTTGGACTATCTATTATTATATGAAGTGTGCCGGCCAGACGAAACGTCTCTATTATGGCACACCTATAGTATATAATTTATACTCCACCCACAAGCTCAAGTCTTTTGATGAGGGATATGAGTCTGGTGGGTGAGAACTTGTCCAGTTCTCTCAGTCTCAGTGTGTGGACTCCTAGTTCCTCATATCTGATCCTGTCCCCAGCGGGGCAGTCACACATGATGTGTTCTATAGACTCATCCAGGCATAGTCTGCACTCGGAGTCCTCAGTCAACCCCAGCGTATTGAGGTGTTTTCTGAGGCCACAGTGGCCCGTGTATACAGCTGTAAGGATTCTCAGGTATACCCTAGAGAATTTGAGCCATTGTCTGGCTCTTTCAGCTGATGGGCCAGTAATTGTTGAGCGAGCATGTCTGTGTCCAGGTATGCTACTCCAGATTTCTTGGACCTTTTGGTCCAACCATCTGTTGTTTTCCTTCGCCGCTGCTATGAGAGAGATACCACAGGCCGGTTCAGGTCCAATGAGCCCCATGGAAGCCCCCGTGCCGGCAATGAGTCCGCCATCTCATTACCCTTTATGCCCGAGTGGGCCGGGACCCACAAGAGGTGCGGCCAGCAGCGCTCTCCAAGTTCAGCAAGTGTGGTCTGGCAATCCTGCACAAGCAGGGATTTGCAATTGTATGAAGTCAAGGCCTTCAAGGCAGCTTGGCTATCCGATAGGGTCTTGATTGATCCGTGAGCCCAACCAAGTATGAGCTTCGCACAGTGATCAATGGCGAGAATTTCTGCTTGAAAGGCAGTCGCAAAACTACCCAGGCTGATGGATTCACCCCTAGCAATTCTGCAACCGCTAACTCCCGCTCCCAACCCTTGGGTGGTAGCGGAGCAATCTGTAAACCAGCAGGGATTCTCAAGCAGTGGGGTCTCAGAGATGGCCCAATCGTCTCTGCTGGGAAAGACGTCTTAGTAGGGCCACTCTGTGTAGGTTCAGATTTTAGATACGTCCGATCGCATGCCCATTATCTCGTTGGCCTCCAACTCAGCCTGCAGAGAAGCAGGCACGTAGCCGATCGCATCTGGATCATTGTGAGCCATATGCAGAAATCTTTATGTCACCATCCGGGCACGCTCCTGATCAGCAGGTGAAGAGAGGCGGGGTCCAGAAGGCGTTCCTTGGCTGCAGTTGGGTGTGGAGCGAAAAGCCCCTGTCACCACCAAGCACGCACACCTCTGAATTTTTGCAAGCTTGAACCGAGACTGCACCTTTAAAGTACACTCCCACCAAGCAATGCTGCCGTAAGTGATTTGTGGTCTCACCGCCATCGCGTACAACCAGTGGAGCTGTTTCGTAGCCAGTCCCCACCTCTTTCCGCAAGTCCACTGGCAGGCCCAGAGGGAGTGCCAAGCCTTGAAGAACACCCTATCCAGGTGTGGATTCCAATCAGCTTTCTATCCAGGAATAACACCCAGATATCTAGCCTCATCCGCAAAAGGGATGTTAATTCCATTCATAGTGAGGGAATCCATATTAAGCTTCCTCTTCCTAGTGAATGGCACAATCAAGATCTTTCGAGGGTTCACGTTTAACTGTTGGACTACCTGCACATTTACAATTAAGTTATGCTGTATAGAACATTATTACTTTACCTAAATATACTATCTCCTTGGCCACCAGTATGTAGCTTTCTTTTTCCAACAATGCAGTATCTATAACATTCTCAACAGAAAGGTAAATCTTTCTACCAAACATTCCAAATTTGATTTGATGCCATACTCCTAGAACTAATAGTCTACTACTTCTAACAGTAACCAAATTGTGGCTCAGCTTGAATTTTCCTCTCTTGATTCTCAATTCGACGGTTCCACTTTGTAGATATAACGAAACAAAGTTATCATCCTTGCCAGTAAAAAGCAGTATACCATTATTTGACAGCGGTTTTATTTCTAATTTGAAATTGAATTTGTTGTTTTGAAATTCGTGATGTCCCAAATTTATGAAAGATCTAGTTCCCTTGAAGCTCACATCTGAGATACTGACATCTTGAATAGATAAAATAATATATTAGGGAAAGCTGTTAAATGATTGGGTTATACTATATTTCTGTATTACATGAAAGCTAATCATATAAATTAATGCATATATGCAAGATTCATACAGCTTTTTTGCTGTGTGCATGTATCGATTATACATTTCTCGAAAACAGACATTTTGTGACCGTTTCAAAACCTAACAAGACACACGGTGAAATATTCATTGATTTCATCAACATTGATCCATCAACAAATATTCTGCGTGGCTGGGCTGATCATCTCATCGCTCAGTGTTCCCCAAAGAGGACAGTATCATTCAAGAGCAGACACAGACCCAAGAGTTTCATGGTTATTACCAATCATCAGTGTAACTTAGCCAGACACTGAATGAAACTTGAACGGCGTTCTAGGAAACTTATTTCCATCGGTCGAGAACCGGTAGGGGAAGAACCCCACCAGCGCCACCCATGTCTTCCCCTACCGGTGAAACTTGAACGGCGTTCTAGGAAACTTATTTCCATCGGTCGAGAAGCGGTAGGGGAAGAACCCCACCAGCGCCACCGATGTTCTTCCCCTACCGGTGAAACTTGAACGGCGTTCTAGAAAACTTATTTCCATCGGTCGAGAACCGGTAGGGGAAGAACCCCACCAGCGCCACCCATGTTCTACCCCTACCGGCGAAACTTGAACGGCGTTCTAGGAAACGTATTTCCATCGGTCGAGAACCGGTAGGGGAAGAACCCCACCAGCGCCACCCATGTTCTTCCCCTACCGGTGAAACTTGAACGGCGTTCTAGGAAACTTATTTCCATCGGTCGAGAACCGGTAGGGGAAGAACCCCACCAGCGCCAACCGTGTTCTTCCCCTACCGGTGAAACTTTAACGGCGTTCTAGGAAACTTATTTCCATCGGTCGAGAACCGGTAGAGGAAGAACCCCACCAGCGCCAACCATGTTCTTCCCCTACCGGTCGGGGAAGAACATGGTTGGCGCTGGTGGGGTTCTTCCCCTACCGGTTCTCGGCCGATGGAAATAAGATTCCTAGAACGTCGTTCAAGTTTCATTCAGCGTCTGGCTAAGTCACACTGATGATTGGAAAGAACCATGAAACCCCGGATTTGTAACTGCCCATGAATGATACTTTCCTCTTTGGGGAAAACTGAGCGATGAGGTGATCAGCCCGGCCACGCAGAATATTTGTTGATGGTTAAAATCAATAAATATTTCACCTTGTGTCTTGTTAGGTATTATTGGCAATTAGCCACAGTTCACCTCATTACATGTTCACCGTTTCAAAAGTTGCTTGTCCACCAGATGTTCATTTATGAGAAATCAAATGTTTACTCATTTATATCTGAATGGTTTTTTTCCTCCTCGTTTGATAACTTTTTCAGTTTCAGGCAAGTTCTTATCGTTTGCGTTTCTGAGAATTTTGGATAAGTTATTGTTTTACGTTCTTACAATCAACTTTGATTCAAAATCTGAAAATTTGTTTTGCAATAATGCCTAGACGTAAACTTGGTGCGGATGAAGCCCAATAGGGCTATTACTATATGATCTAGGCAGGACGTAATCAGACAGATGTTGGGAATTTCGTTCAAGTTAGTGAAAGCGTAGTTTCTCGGCTCGCCCATCGATATCGAGAAACTGTAAAAGTTACCGAAAGACCGAGAAGTGGACGCCCAAGATCTACCACTCCTCCACAAGATCGCCTTTAAGTACTTGACCCAGAGAGCCTTTAAGTACTTGTCGAATCATGCAACAGCACATTTTAAACGCTACTGGTGTTTTAATTTCGATTGAAACAGTTCGTCAAAGACTTCGAGACGTTAATCTACATTCTCGACGACTTTTCGGAAGGATTACACTAACTCAAAATCATATGGGACTTCGATTGGAATGGGCAAATGAGCACGTGAATTGGAACGATCAATGGAGGTCTGCAGTGTTCACAGATGAGTCGAGATATGGACGGTTTTCGGACAGTCAGCGTGTTGGGGTATGGACCCATCCTCTGGTGCCCAGAAATCGCAGATCGGTTCAGGAAGTTCATCAGTTCAGAAGTGGTACAGTTACTGTTTGGGGAGGCATTTGTTTCAATGGACGTACATAATTGTTGGTTCTTGATGCTACCATGAATACGCAAATTTAAATAGAGCAAGTCATAGACAATATTATTCCTTTGTTTCATGGTGCTATAAGGTCAAATTTCTTATTTTTAGACGAGAGAATTGTCGATGAAGCAAAGGAAATCCATGACATTCCACACTTGGCCCTGTCCCCTCGGTCGCCAGACCTCAATGCCATTGAACACGCTTGGGATCACCAACACAGAGCTTTGGATTCTCATCAACCACCTCCACATACACTTGAAGAACTCAGATGGCTTTTACCTCAACTCTGGAGAGAAATTGATCAAGGCTACTTCAACAATCTGATCGTAAGTATGCAAAGGCGTTGCCAGGCTGTGGTTGATGTTCGAGGAGGCCATATTCTTTACTGAACTTTATTTTTTAAATTTTTGAGTAAACTGATTTTGCACTACAAATATAAAAATAAATTTTCACCTGAAACTGTGAAACTTGTAAAGAAATGGGCAAAATAAGTGAGTAAACATTTAGATTTCTCGTATTTAAAAAAATGGTGAAATAAAAAATGGAAATTTTTTAAACAGTCTCAAAATGTCTGAACTCCCTTAACTGTGGTGGAGCAGTGTATATTGCTTACCTTTTTCACAGTAAGTCCCAGTTTTTCCAAATGGACAATCGCATTCGTAACCTTCAATCAACGGTACACAAGTAGACCCTGATGAACACATATTATAGGTTGAATCACAAGGATTTACTTTGGATAAACAAAGTGGTCCGTACCAAGAATCTTGACAGAGACATCTAAAACATATTTCTTTCTTACACGCCTATTTGAAAATCAAATTTCTAAATATTCTCTTTACGTGAAAGTGCTCCCATGATGTAAACAGGCGGCTTTGTTGGGACATCTATTCCTGTAACATTCTGAAACCCCACATTGATTAACTGCTCTTCCAACAGTGCGTTCATTCTGTTTCACTGGCATAAGTTCGTTTTCTGTCTTGAGCTTAATGTCATAAATGCAACCCATAAAGCCTCCATGCTGCGGTAGATCATGTGGTAGCTTGTCGAAGTATTTAGATTCATGCCCACCTACATAAAAATATCTTGAATGGACATATCCAGTAGGTATTTAAAAATATGCACTTATATTCGCAAGGACAGTTTATAACACAGTTCAGACGCTTTAATTACTCTAAATTAAATTAAAACGTCAATTTTTCCAGCTCATTTTCTCAATCTCTGATACAATAGAAAGTTAAGCATATATCTATGGGAGATGATAGCCCTGCATTAAGGTCTAAAAACATGCCAAGCATTTGATAAAAAAAGTAAAACATTACCGATGAAAAGAATGGGAGCCACATCCAAATTTTCGAAAGATCCTGGCGCTTTTCCTGTTATATTTCCTATGTTCTCGACGTACAGCCAAGCTTTCCTGCCTCTCAGCCCTACGTGTATCGAATAGTCATTGAAACCTTTTTGCAATGGTTGATTCGTGAATATTCTTCTTGGGCCTAAAAAGTATCATAATTATTGGATGCCTTGTCAACTTATTTTCACTCACCTGAACCCAAGTTCCAGGTTAACATTATATATCCCTTTATCAAACTAACAGCTAAGTGATCTGAGAACACATCATGATAGCCGGTCTGACCAATGAATAGTAAAATTGAAATTTGTTCCAAGTCAGTGGGTAGGAATTTGAACTTGATTTCCAGGTTCTTGGATATTTCATTCGGTAGTGAATAGGCGACATAAGAGGACCAGCCTTTAGCCATCGTTGAGAAATGGGGTTGTACTATTTTCATGTCTGAAAAGAATTGAAAATAATAAGATCCCCGTAATATACTGCTCCACAAAAGTTGAGGAATTCAGAAATGTTGAGACTGTTCAAAAAGTTTCTATTTTTTTCCACCAATTTTTTACATATGATAAATCTAAATCTAAAATTTAATTTCTCATAAATGAACATTTGGTGGACAAGAATGGGCATTTTTTGAAAATGTCACAAAATTTCTGAACTTCCTTAACTTTTGTGGGGCAAGTATGCGAGGAATTTAATATTTACCATTTTCACAAAAATGACCATGTTTTCCAAATGGACACAGGCAGATATAACCACTTTTAGAAAGACTCACGCATGTACCTCCGAATAAGCATGGATTATTGTCACATACTGATTGTTGACACTGTTTTCCTAAATACCTAAAAATTATTATGCATAAAAACTTTTATTAATGTAAAGATTTAACATTTTACCCATTTTTACAATGGCATGCCCATTCACTTTTTTCCACAATACATGTTGCTCCATTCTGACATGGATTTGAAAGGCAGGCTAATGATGAACACTCGGTCACAGCTGTACCATCCTCAGCATCTCCGAATATATTCACATATTTTCCAGAAATCTGGAAAAACAAACTTCTTCTAACACCCCATGGATTTTTTTTTATTTTTCAAAAAAATGTTTATGCTATAACATAATGACCGCTGTATAATGACGTTACATTTTAAGAAACGTATATTTGTTTTTTTTCTACTAGGGAGCTTGTAAAGCTTGAATAAGTGCCCCAGAAAAAACTTGGTTTTCAGTTGAAATGTGGGTCTAACCCTTGAGAAATAATACTTTTACAGTAAGATAACTTCGCTTTGTCCGAGATTAATGGAATTTCTTGATAAAATTCGACTATTAATAGGGCGATTTATGGCTCACTTCCTATAAAGATTTCAGAACAAATGCTCAAATGAATTCAATAACTAAAGTGTTGAGAAATTAATCGTAAGACATTGACCATCATGGTATTCATTTTCTGTGATAAATCAAGTAAAATTGCGGAAACTATCCATCTATGGTGAAATCTTCTGTACAGAAAACAATGGTGATTCAACGTAGATGAGTAGGACAAATTCCAGATTTCGAATGCCTAAGAATAAACATCCTAGAAGTACGATCATTGGTGCTTGCATCCAAAATTTCGGATTCATTACCAGTTACCACTCTATTGAAAAACGACAAATGAGAGTATTGTTGTAGCCTATAAAGGCGGATTTAAAATCAAAACCCCAATCAATGTTTATATTTCCCCCGTTTTTACCCAGATGAAGGAACCTCCTATTTTCTTTCTATCTGGTCATTTAAATACAATATCACTGCAATAAGAATTCATTACTATTTCCTTCAGTTCTCAGAACTATACTATCTTATTTTTTATCGTTTATATTATTATTCAAGTTTCGTACAAACTAAGCAGTCACTTCTTTCGTGCTATACATTTTCATATAGAAGGAAGATTGTAAATTATATAAATATTACATTTGTATAATTACTTCGTGCTTGTTGTCAAAGTATAGGTAACAAGAAATTACAGTTTGTTTAAAGTACGGTCGCATGTCTACCACTTTCTCAACCTCTTCGTAATTGTTATCTAATTGCAAATATCAATTCACGCATTAATCAACGAGACTACTGCTGGGTAACTTAATGACTTTAGAGGGGGGCTAGTAGTTTCATTGATCTGAGTGAAACACACTAGTAACTCATAAAATACGACATCTGCCATATCCAAAAATTTATTTATACCTACCAGAAAAAACTCTTGGTCCTACCTTTAGATTTTTCATACAACCAGCAAATCCCATTGAATTCAGATCTGCTTGTTTAATTTCTGCAGGCACACCTCCAAAGTACAGCCAAATTGTTGGTTTTTGAAATTGTGATACTGAAGACATCTGGTCTCCTCTCATAGAGAGAGTATTGTTCACATTCACACAAGCGTCACAATGACTGAAATCTGGACTAAAATGCAATCTGAAATAGAAAATGAAAATCAGTACGCAAACGGCAAGCTCAACCGATTATTCTCACTTCGCCTCAATATTCATGACATAGCCTTTGTTCACTGGTGTTCTAAGCTCTTTCAAAAGCATAGTTTGGTAACCACATGAAAATTTGAACTCCAAAAATCCATCTCTTATATACAAGCTCATGAATATTCTGTCTGATACCAAATGAAAAATGAGGCCGTCCGATATAACAGTCTTAGCTTCAAATTCAATATCGACATGTGAAAGATCATTTAAACGATGAGCTAGATAGGATTCCCCATTGAAAGCTGCATTCTTTATACCTAGATGAATCTCACATAAGGTTCCTTCTGTGTCAAATGGACAAAGACACTGAAAAAAAAAGAAAATTACTTAACGCAAAACAATAATTTTAGAACCTACTTTGTATCCTCCTTCTTCCAGAATACAAGTTCCCCCATTTTGGCATTCTTTCCCTTCTTGGGAACAATCTGTTATATCATAAATCGTAGATTTTTCAGAACTCTGAGTTGTTATGTTTACTATAGAGGGCGTCACTGGTGCAATTTCGCCACCAGTAGTAACAGTACTTTCGGTTAATTCTTCTGTAATAGATGTTGTGCTTGACTTTTCTGTAGTGAGTTCATTGGTAGTTAAATATATGCTTTGTTTAGTTGTACCTAATGGTTCCACTTCAGTACTAGTAACTGTAGTTCTTGAGATACTGATTTCTGTTGGCAGTGAGGATAAATTTGTGGAAGATGATGTATCTTTTGATGATATCGTTGTGAAAGATACATAGTCTGTAGGTATAAAGGTGCTTGTTTCTTCATCAGTCTTAGCTGTACTCTCATACATTGATTCAGTGGAGCTCACAATAGACGAAATACTTGTAGATTCTGCATTTGTAGTTGATTCGGTATATTCGGAGGTAGAAAATATTTCAGTCTTTTCAGTTTGCTGAGATGAAACGATTTCTCTTTCTGATGTGAATTGATAACTCGTATTTGCTATATACTCTGTAGGTGTGAAATTTTGGCTAGGTTCCGTTGAAGTCCCATCATATATATTCGTAGTTGTGAAATATGTTGTATCTACAGTAACAATTGGTGTAGACGTCATATAACTTGTATATATTGTACTAGATTCGAGGAGAGAGGTTGTGAATAGTGTTGAACTTTCTGGGAATTCTGTAGTGATGAATTTCTTCGTAGTGGCATTCAATCCGACAGTTGTATATGGAACTGTGGTTAAATCCAAATCAGCAAATGAACAATTCTGAGTTCCATCTGGTAAAATTAAACATTCACAGAATACCCCAGTCAGATTTGGAAGACAGGAACAGGTAAAATTGTCGACACCATCTATACAAGTTCCACCATTAACACACCTAATAAAATACAAGAATTGGTAGATTGAACTTAACTTTTTCATAATAGACCAGGACTGAAGCCTTTGAAAATGGTAAAAAGTGAAAAAAAAATAATAGTAGGATGAAACCCATCGGAAAAGGCGGAGAATATAAAAAATTAAAGGAAAAATAATTTACGGGCTATCTGAGGCCGGGAAGTGGAAAGGGGGGATTTTTTAAGGGTAAAAAACGGTTCATCTCGGTTTCCGCAAAAACTACAAGTCCTATGGAAAAAAGTTAAATGGCAAAGTTGTTGGTAATAAAAAGCTTTACAACTTTTGTATTTACACTTTTTTCACATATCCTCAAAATTTATTTGAAAAATTCAAATAACAAAGTTTTTGGTTTTTGCGCGTATGTTCTGGGGAACATCGCGTTGTCATTTTGCCCAAATGTCTGTAATTTTTTGCCGAAAATGGTCCCAATAAACGATTGGGTTCGACTCCCTGATGAATAATTCGGGGTCAAATTTGATTCTGTCCGTCCGGCCGTTGCCACGATAACTTGAGAACGGAAAGAGATAGCGACTTTAAATTTTCAGGGTAGGTGGCGCGTCCCAATACGACGGACAAGTTCGTTAATGGGCATAATCGGCCCAACAGTTTCCGAGTGACAATTTTGTTTTGAAACAATACAAAATCCGATCAAATTGAAACTTGGTGAGTAGTTGTGGAATATAAACCTAACCTAAGGACGCTCGTGAAATTTTGTGGGAATCGTATCAATAGAAAATTAAAAAAAAATTATTAAAAAATATTATTTATGTCACGATAACCTGAGAACCGAAAGAGATAGCGACATGAAATTTTCAGGTTAGGTTGTGCATCTGAATGCGACATTTGAGTTTGTTTATAGACAGAATCGGCCTAACGGTTTTGGAGTTGTACCCACCTGAAATTTGGTTGATATTTCCTCAATAACTCGAAAAATACGAAACCGATCTAATTCAAACTTGGCTATTAGTTGTAGAATGCCAACGCGAAAACGCCTGCGAAATTTCGTAAGGATCGTATCTATTGAAAATTTTTAAAAATATCATTGAAAAAAATTCTATATATAAGAAACTATTCGTCTGGCATAGCTGAAATTTTGCGAAAACCTCCTGTTCCCCTGTATTGGACAATGGACAATGGCGCAAAAGCTCCCAACTTTACGTCAGTGCTTGATAAAAATTTTTTTTATTTTTATCTTTTACAAAATATCTTCTTCACGAATTTTTGTGAAAATTTTTGGTTTAAAATATTTATTTTTTTCACCTTATTTTGACTTAATATCAGAAAAGGAGCCTAATTTTCAATCGAAAATTCTCCCGTCAAAATATCTGCTTTTTAAAAACGTCGGTGCGCTTTTTGCGCTTTGAAATCTCTATACTTTCTGACGGTGTAAAACAATATACATCACTATGGTCAATTTTCTCGGAAAATGCTACGAAATAACAGGTATTAAGGGCCAGACCCTCCTAGCCCCTTCCCCAATTCTCTATGAAATACCTTTTGATGGGCTAAAATTTTCCGTAGGTCACTCAGGTATGAGGTGAAAAAATTAATATTTTGAATCAAAAATAAATTACTGTGTGTTTGGACATAAAAAGGTAAGTTCTTACCAAATTTTTTTTGAAAGGTAAAAGTTTACAAGTACTTGGTTATTTCAAATTTACTCATGTTATGTAAAAAAGTGTAAATACAAAAGTTGAAGATCTTTTTATTAGGTACCTACAACTTTGCCCTTTGAATTTTTTCCATAGGACTAGTAGTTTTTCCGGAAATCGAGATAAACCGTTTTTACCATTAAAAACTCAACCCCTTCCACTTCCCGACCTCAGATCGCCAGTCAATTACTTTTCCTTTCATTTTTGTTATATTCTAATCCTTTTATGGGTTTCATCTTATTATTATCTTTTTTATTTCAAAAATGAACGACCCTGGCCCATAACATTAATTAAGTACTGACCTAACTCCTAGCTGACATTCATCATATTGATATTGACAAAGTTCTCCATGAAAATCTGGCACGCAGTAGCATGTAGGTTCACCATCTTCTAGTAAACATAATGCGTTATTTCTACAGTTATTACTTTCACAAATTTGCATCTCCTCTTCGCAATTTTTTCCCATGAAACCTTAAAAAATTATATGAATAAATAAATATGATACGACAGGCTGAAAAATTGGAAAGTAGACATGATAGAACTGGTTAACATTGAATGAGGTGAACTGTGGCTAATTGCCAATAACTAAAACAAGACACACGGTGAAATATCTATTGCTTTTAACCATCAACAAATATTCCGCGTGGCCAGGCTAGATCACCTCATCGCTCAGTGTTCCCCAAAGAGGAAAGTATCATTAATGGGCAGACACAAATCCAGGGTTTCATGGTTATTACCAATCATCAGTGTGACTTAGCCGACACTGAATGAAACTGAAGGCGTTCTAGGAAACTTAAATCCATCGGTCGAGAACTGGTAGGGAAAGAATCACACCAGCGCCACCTATGGAGAATCCTTACGAACTCCGACCCTCTGCGATGAAGAAACCTTAAGGCCACGTCCGGACAGGCAGGTGGCTTGCTTAGCGCCTAGAGCCTAGAGGCTAGCATTCTGGTTACTTGCTAGGATACGCGGTGGCCGCACTGAAGGTGGTTTGCGTGGTGGGTCGCTAGGTGGCTTGGTGATTTGCTTGTCGGTACGTTGACGAGATATCACAAAAATTGGTCTAAAATTGTTAATTACTGAAAATTCATCTTAAAAATATACCATTTCACGACCTCATCCATCATGTTGGGTTCATGACATAAATAAGTCACGCTCAAGTCATGGGCAATTTAATGTTCTGTATAAACAATCACTTAATTTTGACGAAATATTTTAAGAATATTTGCGTATGACCAGAGAAATATTTGAACTACTCCTCACTACAGCTCATTACAAACTAGATACATTTTGTTGAATTATTTCAACGGAATTGGATCGATTACCTGGCAGAATAACACATTGTCTGAAAACATCATCCTACGCCATAATATACATTCACAGCATTAACGTATCATTATAGAAAAATTAAATCACTTTTTAGTACATAAAATCTTTTTCTACTTCGACTGCTACCTTTTCCCGTAGTTTCGTTAGTGCCACTGCATTTTTATGGAGTTCGTTAGCTGGATTCCTCAGAGGTTCTCTTTTGAAAACTGATGCAATTAATATGTCATCCAATTTTGACTTCTAAAATGCCAGGCGCCTAGTGTCAAAAAACCAACACGTTTGTTTACATCGCGGACGTGACCTAAGCGATGTTCAGCGACGTTCATTCTTTTGCCGTAAGAGGGTCAAGGAATGGCAATGCCATCTACCTGTAAAGCGAACTTTACGGACTGAAAACGCCCGGTTCAGTGTGGTTAGATAAACCACCAACCAGTGAACCTTGAATGAGGCGAACTTTGGCTAATTGTCAATAACTAAAACAAGATACACGGTGAAATATCTATTGACCGTGACCATCAACAAATATTCAGCTTGACTGGGCTAGATCACCTAGTTATTTTTTTATAGAACTGGTTCTTCCTTAATAAGTATTAGGAAATTGTAATAATTTAGAAACACCTCTAACGACCTACAGTATAGAATTAAAGGTAGTATCAAGTGTGCACCATATTTTCCTAAATACTGTGGCGAACAAAGTATCAATGATATCATATCGGCAAAGGTAATGTTTTCAGGCCTGCTAGCTGCTCTGGTTGTAAAATTCAACCACTGCAACTTAAAATCAAATTTCTATTCTTCGAAGCTGTATATACAGGGTGTTTCCTAAACATGCGGCAAAAATTCAGGGGGTTGTTCCTTGGACTATTCTAAGAATATTTTGTCCTTTGATGATTTTTGAAAAACCTATTTGTTTCGAAGATATAGGGGAAACAAAATTTTGGATAATAACATTTTATTATGAAAAATTACATGAAAATTCAACTCAACCTACAAAAACTGTTGAAAATGACCACCTCTACCCAGCATACAAGCATCCAATCTTCTCCTCATTGACTGCCGAACCCTTTCAAAAACACCAGGATCATTTCTTATTAAGTTACACCCAGCAATGATCCGATTTCGCAAGTCTTCCACATTTTCTACTGGAGTGGTATAAACTAATGATTTTAGATGGCCCCATAGGAAATAATCTAAGGGGTTTAAGTCCGGGGAACGAGCAGGCCATAAATGAGGTCCACCTCTTCCAATCCAGCGATCTCCGTATGTTAATGTTAAAAACTCACGAGCAACCAAACTAAAATGCGCTGGTGCACCATCGTGCATAAACCACATTGCATGTCTTATTGCCAATGGTACATCCTCCAAAAACAGAGGTAACGTTTGTTCTAAAAAGTTGCGATACACGTCCCCGGTAAGTCTTTCTGGTAAAAATATCGGCCCTATTAGGCAGTCACCCACAATACCAACCCAAACATTCAATGAGAACTGATGTTGAAAACGATCTTCAATTACCTCATGTGGATTTTCGTCGGCCCATACATGGTTGTTATGAAAATTTCTTATTGCATTTCTTGAGAAATTCGCTTCATCGGTAAAAAGAATCAGCGTCAGTAATTGAGGAATTTGAACTAATGTGGTTAAAAGCCATTGACAAAATGCAATACGTGGGGGAAAATCAGTAGGAATAAGTGCCTGAACGCGTTGCATATGGTATGGGTATAACAAATTGTCTTTAAGAATTTTCCAAACAGTCTTATTACTCACATTCAAAGTATTGGAAATTTTTCGAGTAGAAGTACTAGGGTCTTCTTCGATCATGTCCAGCACATTCTCTTCCAGTTCCACCGTTCTTACTGTGTTTGGTTTTCCTGGTCCCCCCATTTTTTTCAATGCGCCTGTTTCATGCAGACGTTGATGAATATTTTGAAACAATTTTCTGTCAGGAATATTACGCCCAGGAAATCGTTCAATGTACAACCTCCTAGCTTTTAATGAATTTCCATCAGCAAGTCCATAAATGAAATGCATGTCAGTCATCTCGGCGTTTGTATAGCGATTCATAATAGTCAAAGATAAAATGTTCATTGCTAATACATCACAAAACGAATTCAAATGAAAACCGTGTTTAATCTGTATTCCTTTACCATCTGCACTTATCAATTTTTAGTCAAAAAACTGGCCGTTTTTAGTAATTGGAATGTTGTTAAACAAATTTAAAAATAAATTGTACCTACTTAGTAAACACAGTGCGGTACGCATTTTTATTTAAACTATTATTAATTTTAAAAATATGAAAAATGTTGTTCGCCCTGTATCTTCGAAACAAAGAGGTTTTTCAAAAATCATCCAAGGACAAAACATGCTTAAAATAGTCCAAGGAACAACCCCCTGAATTTTTGCCGCATGTTTAGGAAACACCCTGTATATTTATTTTATATTCCATACTTATATTGTAAATATAAAATAAATGGAAGTTTCTTACCAAAAGTACAAGCACACTCATAATGTGCTAATAAATCAACACAAACTCCCCCATTTTGACAAGGATTTGATAAGCATTCATTGATTTCTGTCTTACACAATGGATCGTTCCAGCCTGAGAAAAAAAAATGAATCAGGTGGTTTTAAGAATTTATAACCTTACATTTTATAATCACCTGGTAAACATATACAAGTAAAACTTTCTCCAGGACCTTCTTCACATACACCACCATTAGCACATCTTGCTTCACTTGTACTGTTGCAAACAGCTTCATCTATTTCACAGTGTTCGCCAGAGTAGCCTGGACTGCAGCTGCATAAGTAGCCATTTACTGCATCCAAGCATGTTCCGTTGTTGAGGCATGGACTACTTTCGCATTCGTTGAGATCTACCTCACATAGTTCTCCTAGGGGAATACATATGACCGTCAAAAAAATATAAGTGAAAATAGTCTGGCGAAGGAGATTGTATATTGTTGTAGGGGGTAACGTTGCACCGAGACCATAAGGTCTATAGTGCCACCCCAGCAAAGCTGTCGATGTCACCACCATCTACAGCTCGCCTTCCAGTTCCAGAGTTGTGTTGAACTCCAGTATCTGGGATGGCTTCAAGGAGGCTACGTCTATGCTTCCGCAGATTTGTTGCCAAAAGCATCCCTTGCGTTGGTTTGAAATGGCAAGGCATTCCATAATCAGGTGACCAGGGATTTCATTCATTCTCCCCAGAATGTGCACTCATTAGTTTCTGCTACCCCTAATCTCATCATATGCTTCCTAAGACAGCAGTTCCCTATGAGGAAATCAGTGAGGAGGTGCTGCGCTTACAGAGGAACTTTTTGGAGTGATACATACCTGGGAGAGATCTCCTACCTATTTCAGTTTCTTCTATCATCCGAAATTCCATCTTGTAGATGCATCTACCTACCCCTCAGTAGGGTTTCAGGTCAATAAAAAGGGTTCGTGCTCCTTTCTTAGCAAGTGCGCTGGCCTCCCCATTTCCTTTAATTCCCGAGAGAACAGGAACCCGGGACAAGGAGACCCTGTTGTTCTTGTCTACTTCATCAAGTTTTCTTCAGCACTCCCATATTAGCTAAGACTCGATAACATGTGAGCTCAGAGCTTTAATAGCAGCTTGACTGTCACAATGGATTGCTATATCACACCTCTGATAGTTTTTTTTAAAGGTTTATTTCCATGCATCTTTCGATTGCAAGTATTTTTGAAAGACGCTCTGATAGCCTAGCGATAGTGAGCATTTCGTGCCTGCCCCATATGCTCCAGCGCCAGCTCCTATAGACCACATTAGTTAGGTTAGAATCATTCTCTTGGCGGGAGATCCATATTCAAATTTTTTAACAAGGAATTTCAACTTTGAGATGAAACCACCCTTTTTAAAAGAGAATGTTAGTACAGAGACATCAAGTGTTGGGTACCTTCATCATTAGTGCATGTTTTCATGTTATTTCCACATTAAAATCTACTTCAATTTATTCTTATATCAAAATTGAAACCAGTGTAGTTCGAAAGATTACCGTATGTCGGAGATGACTTCTGTTGTGCAGCATTACAAGGCTGATTTAGGGTTATGTTATTATTTTTGACTGATTTCGAGTGAGCTAAGACATACGTCAGTCGAATTTGGTGAACACTTTTATATTTATTAATTATTTTGGAAATATACAATTTTGTTACGAAAACTTGATTCTAGATGGTTAAGAAAGGTTCACAGAATCTATTTCAACCAAAATAAACCTTAAGAAATTTTCCAAAGTATCTAAAAACAGGCGAGAAATTCGCGTAAATTTTAGGTCCATAAGAAATGCATGGGGAATTCAGTGCTCGGATCCACGGATGGATCGTAATTCAAATTTCCCGCCTAACCTAACTAATGTGGTCTATATGGGTTTTTGAACCGTCTGTGTACCATTTATTGTATGAACTTGGGTGGTGGATTCCCTGTCCCAGTCTTTCTTCCTACCTAGCATCATAGTGAACTTCTTTTGGATGCTTACTTTCTTAATCATTTCGTCATTAGGAAGATTGGCTGATAAAATGTACCTGGCAAGAGAGGACCAGGCTTTCTGGTTTTTAATACTCTCATTACCTGTTCCTCCCCTTGAGAAGGAGATAGTGATTACAACATGAAATCAACAAGGAAATCATTAAATTAATATGATGAAAATATACTGATATATTGGTGCTTAATTTTAATGTTTCTGTGACACTGCCAATGTCATTTCAGATAAAATTATACTACTATGAGTTTTGAAAGCAATAGTCGAATTTAAGCGAATAACCGGAACAGTGCGGTTAAGACCAATCCCTTGCTATTATAACCGATCGGTTATGTTTAGCAAGAGATTGGTCTTAACCGCTTTGCTCCGGTTATTCACTTAAATTCGATTGTTGTTGGACAAATATCAAAAATAATGAACACGTATTTCAAGTGGTAAACTAACAAACCTTCTCTCAAATTATGACTACTACTTATCTGATTTATTCTTACCAGTAAATCCTGGTGAACACGAACAATTGAATATAGCTATTCCGTCGATACAAGTGGCCCCATTTTGACATGGATATGACCAACATTCATTCCAATTAGTTTGGCAGTGTACTCCTGTATAGCCATCAATGCAGTAACACAAATATGTTGAGTTCAGATCATCTACACAAACTCCGTGAACACATGGGTTTTCAAGGCAGGCAAATCCACTGTTGGCAGTAGGTACTAAGATTGAGAGTATCAAAATAAAAAGCATTTTGATGCTGAATGGATTTTTCATGTTACCATCGCAAATGTTGAGCGGTTAGTCAACAGTAGTATGAAAATATAATATCATTTATTTTAGAATCCTAAAAAAAAGGTAATGAGATTAATACAATAGGTATGTCATTTAAAAATTAGTTAAAAGATTGTTCGTTATGTAGCTACCTGATAGCTTGAGTTTAATATTTAATTGATTCCCAAATCCTACCATAAGTAATCATAGACTAATATGAACTGGAAAAGTAGAAAAAAAATATAAAATGTGAAAAATGTTTTTTCGAAATCAAAAATGAATTGAAATTTCACTTTATTGTATTATGTGCCTTTTGAGAGTCAGTTTGCCCAAAATGATGATTCTCTGTTAAATCTATAGTTTTTGAAAAATTAGCTTTTCTTTCGATAATTGAATTAAAAAAGACATTGAGCTACAAATCAACCCTATGACCATCCTTGAGGTTCTCTATCTTACATATTCTTCATGTTGATTTCCTATTTTTTCATGAAATAGTTACCAAGAATAAGGTAAATTCCTTGCCGGAACTTTGACTATTGCATCAAGAATCAAAGTATATTTCGTAATATTTTAATGACTGTATACTCACATTTTTGAAGATGAACCAAGTGAATTTCACAGTAACACAGTTTTGAGGAATAAATATCTTCGATGATACTACTGACTCAGAAATCAGCGTGAATCTATGCGGGGCGGTTTGGTTTCCATGGTTACGGGCGTAAACAATACGCACATTACAGGGAAATGATTTCCAAATGAGTTCAGGTCATGAACTGAACTGCGAGGGGCGTTAGAGGCCGGCTTTCTCTTCCTGGTACCAAAAATAAATGTTTGTCAAATCAATAATAAGACACAGATAATTCAATCTTCACATTAATTAAGTTTTTTGGAATTTCCTTTTATTGGCGTGAGAATATACGGTAAATATCGCAACTAATAATAATACTGTTAATATAATAATATCAGTTAATATATTGCCATTAGTATCTATATGGAAACAATTTATTTTTTTTGGCACTCTAGTTCTGTAATTTTCGAATTTTTGGCTGAAAATGGTCTCAAACGATTTGGTTCGACCCACTGATCAAGAATCCGAGGTCAAAATCGATTCTGTCCGGCCGGTCCGGCCGTAGGCACGATAACTCTCGAACGAAAGGAGTTAGAGGATTGAAATTTGCAAGGTGGCTTTGGAGCGTAAATATCTCGGACAAGTTCGTTAATGGGCGAAATCCATCAAGGGGTTTCGGAGTTATGGCCGATTTTAGTAAAACACATTTTTTATGAATATTTCCGAAACCGATCACTCGATCTATCTAAAATTTAGCATCAAATTGTAGAATCATGACCTTTATACGCATGTGAAGTTTTGTATTGAACAGGTTACCGCAAAGTGTCAAAAAAAATTTTTCAAAATTAAAAAAAAAAAAATCTACAATAACTCTCGAACGGAATGAGCTAGGAAGTTGAAATTTTCAGAGTAGGTTAGGGAGATGAATGTCTCGGTTAAGTTCGTTATTGGGCAAAATAGGCCAGATGGTTTCGGAGTAACGAAAAGAAAAGATTTTTTTTCAACCAACAAATTTCAAATTTAATTGTTATTTAAGATGCAGTTTCACCATTTAAATCCATCGATATCATTTTCAACTCCAACAAGCTAATACTTTCGGAGATATGATTTTTCTAAATTTCAATAATGAATAATAATAATAATAATAATAATAATAATAATAATGTTTATTTGTCACCCAAAAACATCATACATAACGAAAGTATTTTATATTAAACAAATAAACATTTAGTTTCCCACAAAAGTTCGAAACTTGTACGTGGGCAGTACACCTCAAAAAAATTATAATGCTTAATCAAATCAATTCTTCACACACAGCTAGTTTTAAACGAAATTATTTCTATTTGTGAACGTATACCAGAACGATGTTGGCTTGCTTCGAATCCATTTTTTTATTTTCTTATTAAACGTTGATTTGGCCTTAGTTTCTTTGATTTTCATTGGAAGTATATTGTAAAGTAAAGGTGCCAGGTAAGTATGCGATTTTAAACCAATAGTCTTCTTAGGTTTAGGTAAAGGGATGTTGGGAGATCTCATATCTTTTCTATTTTTTGTAGGTGCATGTAGTTGATGTTGGTACATCAGAAGGGCACGGGCGTATAGTTGACGCACAGTAAACATGTTTGACAACTTGTACAGATTTTCTGTTGGGTAAGTAATCGGCTTATGGTACATAATTTTTAACACCCATTTTTGAGCTACTTCAATCCCTTTATAATGCGAGTCTGCTATCCCTCCCCATGATAGTATAGCATAATTCAAATGCGGCTCAACCAGTGCCTGATATACTCTTGTCATTTCGTCTTGCTCACATATGTGTCTTAAAGTTTTGAATTTACCTAGTACCGATCTTATTTTCTTGATTACAAGATAGGCTTGTTCATTCCATCGAAGGTGGCAGTCCATCATTATCCCTAAGTATTTGATAGATTCTGTACTCTGTATTTGAAAAGAATATCTGCTTGTTTTTATGCATAACGTATCAAATGGGGGTTTTCCAGTTGTAAGACTCGTAAATGACATAAATTTAGTTTTATCCATGTTAACTGTCAATTTTTTTCTTTCAAAAAATTCGACTACTCTAGCAAATTTTTCCTCAGTTTTTACTTTTAATTGGTTCCACGTCGGCGCGGTGAAGCAGACCACTGTGTCATCAGCAAAACTTACAATTTCAGGATTCAAGGCGAACAATTCATTTATATAGAGTAGAAAAAGGATGGGACCCAAAATTGTCCCCTGAGGCACTCCACATGTAATTGTTTCTTCTTTGCTTAACATTTTCCCTATTCTGACTTTTTGTTTACGTCCTTCCAGATAGCTCTTGATTAAATTAAATGCTTCTCCTCTCCATCCCATATTTTCCAATGTTTGCAACAGTATTTCGTGATTAACAGTATCAAATGCCTTCGCCAGGTCAACGAATATGCATACTGCTGGTACCCTACTATCCATGGCTTCAGTGATCAATTCTACTAGAGTATTGATGGCATCCTGTGTTGATCTATTCTTTTGGAACCCAAATTGATTTTTGGCCAATATCTTGTGCTTTTCTATGAAAGAAATAGTACGTTTGTATAAAATTTTTTCGAATATTTTCGCAATTGATGATATCAAGGATATAGGTCTATAGTTCTTTAGTTCTGCACGGTCTGAAGATTTATATAATGGTATTACCTCGGCGGATTTCAGGATGTTCGGAAATATTCCTTTTCTGATACTATTGTTGATAAGATATGTTAATGGTTCTTCGATGTGAGTGGATATGAGTTTCAAGGTTTCTGCTTTGATGGTGTCCAGTCCGGGTGCTTTGTGTTTTTTCAATTCTTTAATGACGTTTCTCACTTCTATTTCATCTGTGTCAAAATAAACAATGGAGTTGCAATGCTTATAGGTTGCTTTCGGCATGTGATCTTCATGTAAAGGGAATTTCTCCGCTAGTCTCGTCGCAACGTTTATAAAGTATTTATTGAATTCTTCTGCTATCACTCCGTCTCCCTCCAACATCTCTCCATTTTCACTCTTTATTTTTACAATCTTATTTTCTTGTTTTTTACTATTTACTATTTTCCAGAGACCTCTTGAATAGTTTTGGTTTTTTTCTATTTCTTTTCGATAATAAGTTTTTTTCGCGCATTTCAGTAGTTGTTCCAGCTTATTTTTGTGTGTTTTAAATTTCCTTAAGAGTTCAGGGTTGTTGGGATTATTTAAGGCATTTTTATACAAATGGTTTTTAGTTTTAATAGCATTTACAAGTCCGTTTGTGATCCATGGTTTCCTCTTTCTATCGCAGCGTTTTATTTTTACTACCATTGAGCAACTCTCAATAATTTCCTGTAATTTTTCTATAAATAATAGCCACGACTGATCTACTTCGCTAGTTTCATATATTTTTTCCCATTTTTGCTCTTCAAGTATTCTCATCATCTGTTTATAATTAATGTATTTTTTTTTTTCGCGAGATGATTCATTTGAACCTGTATTTACAGATGTTTCTGAGGAGAGCTCTATGAAGGTTGAATAATGGTCGGTCACGGTCGTATGTAGTATAGCAGGAAAGTACGTTTCTAAATCATCATCAGAGCTGACAAAGATGTGGTCAATGCATGATTTTGTATTGACTGTTACTCTAGTAAAATCGTTTATCATTGACGTATATCCGTATTCACCCATAATATTAAGGTATTCATCTGTATCTGCCTGATTTTCTAGAATGTCTATATTGACATCGCCAATAAAGAAGGATATACTATTCTTTTTATTATTTCTTTTATTGCAGGAGTCCAGTAGCATTGAGAGATTCCTATTAAATTTCTCCACAGATGTACTTGGAGATCTGTACATAGCGATGATCTGTATGTTTTTATTAAGCTTTGTTAGGTTGACTACTACAACTTTTATTTCTCCCACTTGTACTATGTCAAAATTATATTGCAAATTGTTCTTTACAAACACAACCACTCCATCATTCTGATTCAATTCACCATTATTGTATACTATGTTATATCCATCCATTTCATACTGATTAGGATCCCTTAATTTCCATGTTTCCGACAGAACTATGCAATCTATATCAAACTTTAACTGTGATACAACAACATTAAACTCATCAAAATTTTTATCTATACTTCTTATATTATTATGTAAAATTCTAAAATTACTATGGTTTTCTCTATTGATAAGTAGATTGAGTTCCTCTGTGATTTTAACATTTCTGGTATACGGTTGCCTTAATTGATAGTTCCTCACAAAATCATCCATGCGTTATGGTATCAATGAATATGTTCACCCTAACCCCGTGTTTTGATTTCTTCAACTTGATTAATATTTTGAACATGAACTATTTTCGTGCAGTCACCCTTCCTACAGAAAACCTTGTTTCCCCTTGACCAAATGTACCTGTATCCTGAATTCTTCAGCTCTTTCGCCTTTTTTAGTAAGTCCTGTGTTTCTTTTGGCAAATCTTCATTTATGTATATCCTTCTGTCATCTCCTTCCAATCCCATGCTCTTTGAACTTAAAACTCCCTTCACCTTTCGCTGTTGTATTACCATGTTCTTGGTCTTTTCTTCTTCAAAAGAGATCAAAATTGGTTTTATCATATTTTTCGATGGTAACTGTCTCATCTTCATTTCATTCTCCGGGACTTTGACTTCGAGCTTATTGAAGACTGTAACTACTTCCTCCTTCCTTTTTAACCCTACTAGAATAATATTTTTCCTTCTATTTTGGGCATCAGATGCAGCAGCGTTTTGTAAGGCCTGTTCTTTCAAGCCATTTAATTCTTTTTCCATTTTCTCGATAGTGATTTCCATGTTGTGTTGTCTCTTTCTTAGGTCTTTGTTTTCTCGTTTCATCTCCTCCATAGCCTTCAATATTTCATCCATTGTATTGCTATTGAAGGTAACCGCCACTTCGAGAGTTTCAACCTTTTTCAGGATCTGCTTGAACATTCTTTCTACGTTACTTCCTTCTTCTTCCTTCTTTCCCTTATCTAGACTTCTTCTCTTTCTCTGCAATTTTTCGGTAAGCTCCTCTAGAGACTCCTCCACTGTATCCTCCAGGTCTTCCAGTGTTTCGCAGTTCTTACACATCCACTCCAATTTCTTCTTTCCAGCAATGTCTTCTTTAGTAATCTCCGTACATCCAAGATGGGCCCATCCATTGCATATTCCGCGACATTGGATCTTATATCCACTTTTTCCTATGGTTTTATTGCATACTATGCACGTTAGACTTCCAGCCATTTTAATTCGCGTCACTTAGGTATATTATCTATTCGAAAAGTCGCAGTCCTTCGCCTCTCAATCGTTTTTTTACTGTCACAGATGTCTGTTGATTTATCTATTCGAAAAGTCGCAGTCCTTCGCCTCTCAATCGTTTGTTTACTGTCACAGATGTCTGTTGATTTATCTCCGTTTCTTATCTCCTTATGGAATTCTCGGTTTGTTAGTTGTTTGTTCCTTCAATTTACTCTCGTAATTTCCATGGATATTACACAATAGTTTTCATTCCGGGTGCACGATTTTTTTAAATTTCACCCACTATAACTTTCATCTAATCTTATGAAGTCTTTCACCATTTATTAGCAATATTTATCGAGCCGAATTTGTTCGCGTATTCATGCACACATGATCATCATACAATCGTAGGTACTTCTATGTTTTCACAGAATGCTATAATTATTCTATCTAAGCTTTATTATATGATATTTGTTCATACTCGTACATTTCATCCTGTTCTATATGAGAGAGTCAAATTCAGTTCAGCTATTTTAATTTGATTTCTTCCATGGTGCAGTTCTCATTCTCAGATTGCTCATTTAATCTTGATAAATAAACTATTATTTGAATTGAATTTCCTTTATGATGCAGTTCTATCATAAGAATACATTGATATAATTCCCAACTCTGAGAAACCAATACTTTCGGAGATATAATTTGTCTGTTTGAACTAGAGCGCCAGAAAGCTCCTGTCCACAGGGCTAGAACCCATTTTTTTTTTTTTCCGCTCGAGAGGAAAAACCTTTTATAGGCCCGCCCTGAGAGGGTCCGCTTCTCTCAGGTGTGTGAGTTGTTGATTGGTTACTCACTAAAAAACCTCTCGCACGTTCCTTGGAGTAGTTCTTCGTCCTGCCCTTACAGCGTCCCTTAAAAAAAGAAATGAGTTGCAAGCGGCCTTCAAGCGGCAAGTTGATGGGACCTGATGACTCTAAGTGATCCGAGCAACACCGCATTCTGTGCCCTGAATCCCCGGCCAGAGATTTGCAGGCCGGAATAATCTTCAATTCGGTCACGTAGTTCGCTCTCATTCCGCCTAGGCATCCTATGATTAGAACGACCATCATAACCTTATGCTTTGGATACAGGATCCAGTTCAAACATTAAATCCTTGTATTTTCCCTCTCCTGTTCTTCTTTCATCACCACACTATTTTCTGCGGGGAAGGAAAATTCGACGACAAACAATTCCTTGAGTTCTTTGTCCAGCAGGAGTATATCTGGCTTTATGGCGTAGATCTGCCAAGTTGCTGGAATCGCATAGTTCCAGTAGATGCGAGCTCTGTCATTTTCAACAACTGCTTCGATCTCCAGAGGCACATATGGTAGCACTGGTTCATCGTCTATACCATAAACCTCTGTCAGATTGAAGTAGAGAATTCGAAGTGCTGCATTGTGTCTTTCCACATAACCTGTTGGAGCATGGAATCTGCAAGCAGACAGAATGTGCATAGCAGTTTCCTGCTGACTGTGGCATACTCTGCATGTTGTTGGGGTGTCCACTTTCATGATGCTCTTTTTATACCATCTGGTATTTATCACCCCATCTTGACAGGCCATAATGAATCCCTCTGTTTCCGACTTAAGCCCAGCTCACTTCAAAAAGGATAGATCTTCCGACAGGCCCTGCTCTTTCAAACTCCTGAAATATATGCAGTGTAGGTGTTTACTCATGTGATCTTCGAGTAGTGTCTTCAGTTGTGCCTGTCGTATCTCTCTGCCAACTCTTCTTTGGTCTGTTGGCGAGATAGGTGTTCATATAAGCCCAAAAACAGCCAGCCTACTTCTGCGCGCGCACAGTCCACTCGTAACCAAAAGCGCCCTCTATATGTTGCCTGCCACTCAAAACCATGATCCTGTAACACCGCCGGTTCAGGAGCTGGCCGACCCTATATATACACAGGGCTAAATGGCTGCAGCCCTGAGGCGCTTACCTTTTAGGGGCGGAAATTCATTCATGAGTGTTGTTTGATAAATGTTTACTTATTCAAAATGAAGGCGCAATTTTTCCGCTAGCCCAGGG
This sequence comes from Halyzia sedecimguttata, assembly GCA_937662695.2. Lineage (NCBI taxonomy): Eukaryota > Metazoa > Arthropoda > Insecta > Coleoptera > Coccinellidae > Halyzia > Halyzia sedecimguttata. Next base: position 95,578,736 of record OW569413.2, on the reverse strand, counting down.
GCGGTAAATATTTTAGTACAACCCTGTTCAGGATATATCAACCCTTTCATCCGCGTATGCGTGGTCCATCCGTCCGTTGAGATTCTATTATAGTTTGAAACATTTACAGCATTCCTCTTGAATGCTCAGGGCACTTATTGAAGGATAGATTCCCCAAAACTCACCCTTTTGTACGCATGTTCTGGGAAACAGCGTGCTATCATTTTGCCCAAAAGTCAGTAGTTTTCGAATTTTTTGCCGAAAATGGTCCCAAACGTTTCGGTTCGACTCACTGATGAAGAATCTGTCCGGCCACGATAACTTTCGAACCGAAAGAGATAGCGACTTGGAATTTTGAGGGTAGAAGGCGCATCCGATTACGACTGTTTTAACTAGTTGTAGGGTACCGACACAAAGATGTGAGGATCGTACCACTAGAAAATGTTAAAAAAATTCTTAAAAAATATTGTGTACTTATGATAACTTGAGAACAAAAAGAGATAGCGACTTGCAATTTCCAGGGTAGGTTGCGCATCCGAATGCGACATCTGAGTTCGTTAATAGGGATAATCGGCCAAACGGTTTTGGAGTTATACACATTTGAAATTTGGTTGTTATTTCCTCAATAACTCAAAAAATATGAATCCGATCCAGTTCAAACATACTAAATAGTTGTAGAATGCCGTCGCGCAAAGTTCATGAATATCCGTATCACTAGAATAATTTTTTTTTTCTAAAATTTTTATATTTCTGAAACTATTCGTCAGAATCCGCTAAAATTCCTCACATACTTTCGAGTCACTAATTTACAATCCAGTACCGAATTTGAGCTCAATCGACTTCGTACGAAGCGTGGATAAACCTTGGAACATGCGCGCAAAAGCTCCTGACTTCCCGTCGGTGCTTTTTAATAATTTTTCAGGGTAATTTGTACAAATGAATGGATAAAGGTTAGATGTCATGGTAGTTTCATACTTGTTTCACATTGATTATTGAGTTTAATATCGAAACATGGAAATGTATTTCTCAAATATTTATTTTCCACTGCACCAGTTTTACAAGCGACTTTTTCACATAAAATACATGAAAGATTATATCCTCCGTGACATGGAATTCGCAATACTAAGAAGAGGTGTTGCTTTCTTGACCAAACTTATCAGACAGAAACGTTTTCAGCAGGCATCCTCTCTGCAAATCTTGTGTTAAGACACAACACAGACAGCAACTATTGAAATGGCGTAGGTAGCAATTGCAATGAAATCTAAAGTGACAGAGGGTTGTGTTCAATTCTGTTTGGGGATGCATGATAGCCTCATAAGAGTCTGACAAATACATACATGGAGAACGTCACAATCTTGAATTTAATGGTTGCATAAAACTGCAAGGTGCTATATCTTATGGAAGTAGGTGTTGTTTGGTATTCAACCGAGGCAATATGTATATTGTTCTTTATCTTCGATTTTTTTTTAATTTATTTAACGTTTGTGCCAAGCTTAGTCAACCCTTTCCCGATGTTGCGATTTCCAAGGCATACATTCACTGGCAAAATTACATCTAAATTATAAAATATATATTTTATAATAAGTAAACTCTAAAAAATCAATAAAAGTATAAAAATATCTGTACTTGAACACTATGGACGGTAAGCAGCAAAAAAGCAAGGAAAAATGTAATTCTAATTGACATGTACGTTAGATTTAAATTCATCGTTTGCAGTCTGAATCAGGAACAAAGTTCTGGAAATATTTCGTCACTATTTACACATAATACACTTTCGTATTTGATGATTTTCTTAAGCGGCAAAATAAATACTAAACCTCTCCGTTTTTGAAACAACAGGTTCACACAATTGAGTCAATAAACGGTTTTTTGTTAATATTTTCCAGATATAGTTTTCGATTGTATAGTGGGTACATAAAATATATTAGTTTAAAACCCAAATTGGAAGATCGATAATGACTTGAAATTATGAATCAATTGCATGAAATATGGAATATTATCAACCACACGTAATCACATAACTGTAGATTCAATAATAAAATAGTTGTTTTTTGTATCAAAAGCTCACAATGGGTTTTACAAAACGTTAATAACTCAAACAATATAGCATCAGATTATTAAAATCACATCTATTTTTTGATGTTCAATCACAGTTAATTTTTAAATTCAATCTTCGAATTCGATGTACTTAATCCAGCAATTTATGAATCTATGAAAGTTTTGTGCAACCCAACATCTGTTTACTCAAGTGTTATAGCGGAAATAGATACAATACCAATTTTAAATAGACAGGATCTACCATTCATTATATATTTTTATCTCACTGTATAATATCACCGATAAACAACATTTTATACCCTATTGGAGTGTTAATCCCCCACCGCACTAAATGTAGAATTTATTCTCCACTTTAGAGATAACCAATATTTGAATTTAAATCAAGTCATTTGTGTTATTCATAAGGTACAATGGTATTCCAAAAATTAAAAAAAATATTACAGAAGACTGAGTATTTAGTACTTGCTGAAACAAGGATTCGCTCTATTCTGGATACATTTCCTGTCCTATATCATACCATTTATTGTGATGTTCATTCAGGTCTAAATCCTTCAAATCTATTAGAACCTAGAAAACATTAAAGAAAAATTAGAGAAATATGAACATTTCCAATCTTTCACGATATTTTTAAAACACTATACCGTCTATACTTTTTGTTAAATAAACATGTGAATACAGTGTGGAAAAGCCAAATGGACTAAATTAATTATCTTGGTTACTGTACGTATTTATGGAAAATCCCGAAACACGAATATTCAAATTTTAAATTGTCATTCTTCTTAGTAAAAATGCGAACCCTTCCTTTAACCCCCTTCGGAAGACAGTTACAACCCCCAATTTTTCAAATAGGAGGTATGGGTTGTGATACATCGTCTGAAAGGTCGCGTCATTCTCTATTAAAAAATGTTATCACTTTCATGTTTATTGCAAAATTCAAAATAGAAAAAAATAAAATCATGTGATTACCGAAATTCATTATAATATTCCCTCGAATATTCCTAACTCTTATTACAATAACACTAAAATTAGTTGCCTTCAAGATGTGATAGATGGAAATGAAAAAAAAAACATAACATTGTGTTTTCCAGATGGTACCAAGAAAACTACGTAAAACACTTTCTTTAGAACGCCTTCGCAAATTGCGTTTGTGCTGAAAGTTGTAGTTTACAAATTCTCTAATTTGTGTTTGAATTTCATTAACTTCAATTTTGAATAATGGTTCGATTAAAGGGAATGCACAAAACAACAATTTTACAAATGATTGGTTACAGAGATAACAACCGAATACAAAAAGAAGTAAGTCGCATGTTTCATTATAAATTTCCGAATTAACCGCCTATAACCCAAGAGACAATAAGAAAAATAGGGAAGCAGAATCGCGAGTTTGGGCATGTAAGACAGATTAAAAAAACAGCTGCTAATACACTGTTACCAACAAATGAATTTTCGACCATACATTCAAAAAGCAGTACATTTGTACTATTTAATTGCCAATGCAATAATGCATAATTTAATTTAAGTATGGATATGATTCATCAATTTGATTTTGATTGCTTTGAAATTGAAGTATTGATTGTCATCCTCACCTGACCCAACATATTATTGGAGAATAATTTTTTCTTTGTTTTTATAGTCAATACCAATCTTTGCTCTGGTAATTCTAATGGAGAGAGAAGATACTCGAAAGTCTCTTTGAATTCTGCATTTGGATTGTCCATGACAGTCTGGAAGCATTTCAAATTAGAGAAAATAAGTGATATGCATACTGTCTAGTTACCTTGGTCTTATGCCTTATACTGCCGGTTGCTGAGAACAGTTTCAGTTTCACATAAGGATCTGGAATATCTCTAGGATCTTTCACTGGCAAATTGCTTCAATATAGAAAACACAATTTGATCAGTAGGAATTTTTCCTGAAAACACTTACCTACGCAGGGTGTCCTGAGAGGAATGCAACAAACAAAAACCATAAACTGAGATCGTCTAGCTCTAGGAGGACTTTAATCACCTGAGGTCTTTGGATTTTGATATACAGGGTGATATTCGAGTATTGGGAACAATTTCAAAGTTCAATAAATCTTGAACCAATTAGCTGACAGATTTCAAAAATTGCAGATATATCCCTGATATATGACTGATTTCAACCAAGCATGTTATTCTATGCATCTTGATATGAGCGTAGAGGAGCAATTCAACAAATATATTCAAAAATATTGCTTGGCACTAACATACATTTTATTGTTCAATAAATAGATCTGTCCATTTTTGAACACTAGTTCAAACGCAAGTTCACCCTTTATGGCAATGATATAATTTTTCATATTTGTACATTGTGGATCATCATTAAATTTGTTGATGAAGAAATGAAACTTCTAACAAATTAATGATTTTTATTTGTGTGTAAAACATTTCAATACCCCCAAAACAGATGTGGACCAATTAATCTCGATACTCCAATTCTTATATCCTACACCTATTGAGACAGAGGATGACAGATCAATAATTTTACATTGCCTACTTGGCTTGCACATTCTAAATATCACTGGAATGATTGAATATTTATGTTATGCGAGTTTTCTCCTCGTTTTTTTTTTCATTTCAGAAATGGTAAACAAAAGAGGTTAATAAGGTTGATATAACTGCGAGCTTTGAAATCTGTCAATTGATTGGTTCAAGATTAATTGAACCTTGAAATTCCACTCAATATCCATAAATCATCCCTGTATATCGAAAATCAAGGATCTCAGACGATCCAAATCTCTCCCTATCACCTCAGTTCATGGTTGACATTTGTTGCATTCCTTCCGGGACACCCTGTATATGGGTATAGAATTGCCAACAAAGAATTGTGTACTAATTATTGAAAGATTTTATGCACTCCATTTTTATGAAAATAAATTAAAAATTACGTGCTGTTTTAAGTTTCCCAGGAGTATAATGATGAATATAACTGCACTTACGCAATACTAAAGATGGTTACCATCAATTTCTGTCTGCGATCACTATACTGTAACCCAACATGTATACGTCCCAGATCACCATCAGCATAATGATGTGAATGATGAGTTTCGCCACTTCTGAAATATAATATAAACAATATAAACTTTGCAAATTTTACTGCAAGGCTTATTCATATTCAAAATATACCAAATCTCTTCATTTGTATCTACAGGGTGTTTAAAAAAAAATGTGGGAAAGTTCTGTGGACAGGGGCTTTGGCGCTCTTGTCAAACTACTAACGAGTAATTATTCACTTTGACAAATCATATCTCCGAAAGTATTGGTTTCTCAGAATTGGGAATGATATTAATGCATTCTTATGATAGAACTGCATCATAAAAAAAATGAATAAATTCAAAACGTAGGTCTATGACTCACCTCATATGTTTGATTCACACGAGGGGTAAACCGCTAGGAATTCTGGTGTACAAGAAAGGAGAATTCCATGGAATTCCTATTGAATTCCGAGGAATTCCTATTGAATTCCTGGAATTCTTATTGAATTCCTGGAATTCTTATTGAATTCCTGGAATTCCTATTGATTTCCATGGAATTCCTATTGAAATATTGAGAATTCCTATAGATGTTAGAGTGCGACACCTATCGGACAATCAAGTATAGAGCTCCAAATAGTTGGTTTTAACTGAGGGGTAAGCCGCTAGGAATTCTGGTGTACAAGAATATAGAATTCCAATAGAATTTCAAAAGAATTCCTAATGAATTCCAATGAAATTCCGGTTGAGTTGGAATTCTAGTGTACAAATTTTTGTCAGCGGTTCCCCCTCGGATTTACATACATCAGCAAATTATAATTACAGCATTCTAAGAAATCATAAAATTACGATTAATTATTGAAATTTTGAAAAATCATATCTCCGAAAGTATTAGTTTGTTAGAGTTGAAAATGATCTCAATGGATTCTAATGATCAACTACGTCTTAAAAAAATTCAATTTGAAATTTGTAATGTAAAAAAAAAAATTGTTTACGTTACTCCGAAACCCAATAACGAACTTAACCGAGATATTTATCCTTAATCTACTCTAAAAATATCAACTGTCTAGCTCATTCCGTTCGGGAGTTATCTTGTCAACTTGTCAGTGAGTCGAACCAAAACGTTTGATTCATTGATGAGCACTGTTCCGAGGAACAAGAGCGCCAAAAATGTGGCTCCGTTGCTAGGATAGGTAGAACACTAACAAATAACTGGCATTTGCATTAAAGATACAGGGCGCTGTAAAAATATTGTGAAACCTAATATATTTAATGTTTGTAGTTAATATAATTTAAATTTTCTTCTTGTGATTCTTTTTTTATAACCTACAGCATTACTTTATACCAGCATCAGTTATTACTTATAATTTTCAAATCAAAATATTCTGAAACCGTACATAGTATCAATGTTTCCAAAAGTACCTTTTAGGTGTAAAATTGAATGATGTTTATGTTCACTTGATAGTTGGATTAGAATAACTAACTAGTTACACGAACCATGTAACTAGCTATAAGAGTCAGATATCAAAACTAATTCATGGGATGTGTTTTAAAACATATTCAAACAAAATTTCGTTCCAATGTTGCCAATAGTTTCGACATAATCGAAAAAACTGTATATACATTTATTTTACAACACTCTGTATCTTGAATTTGAATGCCATTACGTAAATCATACGTATTTTTTTTTATGCACCCTGTACACAGGTGTCCCATAATTAGACCGACAGGCTCCTAGTGGATGTTCTAGAGTCTAGACATTATTTTAGACACTTTTGAGCCAAATCATATAATGCACAAATGCTTCGTTAAGGAGCTTGAACCCTCTGAAGATGACGTTCAGGCATAACTTTTGGATTTCCTATTAATTGTTTTATAAGGTGAAGCTTTCATGAAATAATTGAAATCAAGTACAAGAAATTGATATTTCATTACTTTATTATGATTCTTTAGAAAATGAGCATTGAGTAGTTAACAGAGAGAAAATTTCAAACCAATTTTTCTGAAAACCGGTGCAACTGGGCGATTCACACAAGAGCACCTTTTTTCAAGAAAAAGTATCAGAGTTTATGAATTTGATGTATAACTTGTAAAATAATGAAAGATAAAAGAGTTATTACTAAAAGTACCCTTCAAGAATCATCAAGAATACGAAGAAGTCAATTATAATTTGAAATTGTACTCACAACGATTTATTATTCAGCAGAAGTCTCTTAAATCTTGGACTTTTGAGTGGAGAAGTACTTGTAACTGAGGCATCACTGAAAATTACAGGAGGTTCTATATCCTGAGGCGTTTCAGGTACAACTGGACGATCAGCTGGAACAAAAGTTCTTCCTTCAAATTAAATTGATACTCTGAAGTAATAAATTAGAAAGATTTGTGCAGAAAATCTTTACCTGAAATATGTGATTTCACAGAATCATTCCTTGACAACTCATTATCAGAAAATGATTCACTAGAATCTTCGTTATTTGAAAATGATTCACTAGTGAGTACCTGGAAAAAATATTGATAATGCAATGTAAATTAATATGCTAATTTCAATTTACCCTTAACTGCATGGATATTATCATTATACAGTCATGTCCTCCACTTTTGAGAGGAAACTCTTTCATGCTAAACTCCAAATCATTTTCTTTTACCAGGTTCTTGATTTCATATTCGAAAAAATCTATCTTCGTGTTGGTCTGTTTATCTATTATGCTCACATAAAATATATCACTTTCTGGATTTTTGAGCAGAAAGGAGAACCCTTGTTCGAAGATTGGATCGATAGTATGCTTCTTTATTTTACTTTTTTGTGGGTCGGACTCTCCTATTTGCATGAAGAGGTAGGGATCTGGCTTTTTGAAAGATTTCACCCTCTGGAAGAATACACTTTTCTGTAGATTAATTTAAATATTCTATATCTATTCCTTACATGAATGTATTATATAGAAAATATTCATATAAAATCAAGTGCATCTCATTTTATAATACACTTACCGATAAATTCCTTGCAGAATCGATATACACTGTCAGAAGAGCAGAAGAAACTGCTACCTTCAGTAACTTAACTTCATGTAAAGCCTGCAATTATAAATGGTAGATGAAAAACAACAACGGCTCATTTATAGTACATACTGTTTCTGTATTGACTACATTTTTTCATAATATTGAAAAATGTCTGATTCCATTGCTGATCAATCAACAAGTTCTGAGCTTTTTACCAATAGGGTTCTAAATTAGAATTAACAGATGAGAAAATTCATTGATTGCCGAAAGCAAGAACAGACTTCTTGGTCTTCATCAGTGATCTGTAGCTCTCGACAAATTGGACTAAACTGAGCCGTGTTAAGCTTCGCATAGCCGTCGTAAGCGGATATACAGAGGGTGTCCCAACGAAAATTTGACTACCCCAGAACTCACAAAAGAAGAATTTTCGAAGATTAAAAAAAAACAGGTCAACTTCTGTTTTGAGGAGGACTAATTTCCATCATGAGTTTGTTCCGAAAAAAACACCCCCATGAAGGTGGCATCAACCCTCAACATTTTTTGAATTGGGAAGATATGTCGAGTGTTGGTTAGTTTGAAAGTTATTTATGTTTTGTACACCACCTAGTTAAAATTTTCAAAATCGGTTCATTATTCACGAAATAATGTGATAATTGAACTTCCTCAAAAGGTGATGTTGAACAGAAATTTGAACCGTCCAACTCAAGAACGTAAGAGTTTTGAAGAATCCAAAAATAATTTTCAAGTTCTGTGTTATGGAGATGACAACATTGTTCCGAAAAAACCACCTCAGGGTGGCAACAACCCCTAACATTTTTTGAATAGGGAGGAGATGTTGAAATTTTCAATTTTTTTAAATTTAATTATTTAATAATAATTTTTAAAAGTTTTTACTTTAAAAATATCCGATTTTCTTATCTTTCATGATCGGAAAGTGTGTGGGACAATTCATTACATAATACTATTTTTTTTAAGATTCTTTCTCAAATGTGTTTCAGTCTTTCGTTTCTGCATCACAATTCGGTTTGAGACTTCTCAAATTATACTATCGGAATGACGAAAATGCTAGATTAGCTGCAAGGTATTTTAATAACAATCATCCAGAAAGAAATATAAGTCACCAATATATTAAGCCTTTGATGAATAAAGTCGAAACTCTTAGGTTCTTGAGTTTGGGCGGTTCAACTGTCTGTTTCGTAAATAATTAATCAATTTTGAAAATTTTTACTGGGTTGTGTACAGAACATAAATAACTTCCAAACTAACCAACACTCGACATCTCTTCCCTATTCAAAAAATGTTGGGGGTTGATACCACCTTCATAGGGGTGAAACAAACTCATGATGGAAGTTCGTCCCCCTCAAAACACAAGTTGTTTTTTTTTTAATCTTCGAAAATTCTTCCTTTCTGAGTTCTGGGAGGGGTCAAGTTTTCGTTGGGGCACCCTGTATACGGTATGGAAAAGCCAAATGGAATAAATTCAATATCTTGGTCACTGTACATATGGAAATTACATTATGGAAAATACCGAAACACATCAAATTTAAATTTTAAATTGTTATTCTTTTGCGAACCCTACATTCAACCCCTCTCGAAAGACGGTATGGACCCACATTTCTGAATAGAGAATGACGAGACCCTTCAAACGATGTATCACAAGCCCATACTTACTATTTGGAACTTTCGAAAGGAGTTGAAGGTAGGGTTCGCATTTTTACGAAGAAGAATGACAATTTAAAATTTGAATTGGACAGTAACCAAGAAAATGAATTTATTCCATTTGGCTTTTGCCATTTTTTTGGGACAAACTTCTGTTGTCTGAACACAAAGCATCAAACTCATGTAGGAAATATATTTCTACGAAAAACTATATTTTTTTAAAATTTAGGTTATGTTATGGGTTAATTAAATTGGTGAAATCAGTAAAACACACGGTTTGTTTGAAGAAACGATTACACGAGTTATGCATTGTTAGATGGTTTTATGGTTTCAGTTATAAATCTGTTATGATATTGTAATTCCTCACAAACGATACCTAATACCACTAATGGTGTTTTTAAGTTATTAAAAGATCCTTTTGGGTGACCTTATACTTCTCACTTAACCTCAAAATATATACGAGAAAGTTAAGAAAAAACCCAGCGCCACCTAGGGAAATCCCTATGAACTCCAAATTATCTGTCATGCGGAATCCTTGAGCTATGTCCAGTGACAGTTCACCTTACTCTATGCTTGTAGTTTATGTTATAAACATTAAATCACATTCACTCGAATAGTTCGAACTAGAAGGTTCCCCCGTATACGAAGTTCAAAAATTAAATTGATTGTCTTACCTTATCCAAGGATTCATAATTTGCAGTGAGGGACATCCAAGTGAATCTTAAATGAATGTAGCCATGCTTCACTCCTTCCAAGGCAATCCAGTGATCAATAGATCCATCATAAATACTTTTGATATCGACTACGCCACTGAAATTTATTTTTGGGTGAATGGAAACTACATCCGTTTTGAACTAATAATATATTGTACCTGCCCAAAAAGTCATCCTCGTTAAGATCGTCATGATCGAAAAGTTTGAATCTAACTTGCTGTGCTGTTGGATCTAAAATGACAAACTGAAAATAGGACCAATCAGAATTGCTATCTACGATTCTACTAAAGTTTATATAAGCTAGGCGTTGTACAATCCGATTTTTCAATACCAACTGCGTGAAGCATTAAAAACCCTGTAAATTTCACACAAAGGAGTATTATTTTCTGTTCAAAATATACCGAATTCGTGTCCATATATTTCAGTGACATTCATTTTTTGGCCGCAGTTTATTACAACTATTAAACTACTACTATTTATTCACCTCACACCATTCATCCCATTTTGGATTCAAAGATCTATTTATCACTGCTGTTCTATATTCCTGAGCTCCTACAGTAAAGACAGCATATGGATCTGACTTGCCAGTTACATCCCTTCTTTCCAAATCTCTAGCTTCTGCTATGTGTATACGTATTACACCCTTCGAAATTGAATTTATAAGCCAATTTGATCGAAAGATTTCAAATTTCCTTACCTCAGGTTCAAGAGATTTCAATTCAGTTGCCTCAACATTCTTTGTAAATCTCTTCGTTATTTTATTAGGAAAAACAATTTTCTTTTTCAGTTTTTCTTCAATTTGTTTCCTCAGAACATGACTAGAATTATATCTGTTATAAAGATTCAAATTTCTTCACGCCTTTCTCACCTTAGGCCAGGAATTCCGGTAAGTCCATCAAGCTCAAAATCTATTTCGGGAGTATTTAGAAAAAATATTTGAACTCCTCCTACGATTGGAGCTTTCAGCATAAGCGGTTTTAATACAACCCTGACATCTACGCTGAGCTGGAAGTTCTTCAACCGACCAACTTGATGGCCAGATATTGAAAAGTTTATGTCACAGTCCCCATCATAACTATAGAAGGAAATAGAGGAAAGTTAATAAAAAAAGTAAATATAATACATCTATTCAACCATGGTTAACATTAAAACTGAACACATAAAACAGAATTTTTAAAATATTCTCAGTTTGAATGAGTTCTAGTACATGAAACAAGTGAAGCAACCTTTTTCAAATAAATATAACCCCAGCAGGATGCCTTAGGGTCTATACAGGGTGATTCCAAATTAGACGTGCACCTTGGAAGAGGTGTTAGTATGACTCATTTGCTGTTGTTTGAGCCATATTTATTGATAACAGAAAATCAACAGTTTCCGGATTTGGTTATTTTCAAAAGATTTCTCTTCTTAGTTCATTTTTCAACAATTTTTTCTACGTTGATCAAATTCGATTATAATTTTGGGTTATTTTTATCAGAAAAGCCTATGATATGTATGAAAAAAGCTAAGCTATAGTGTATAAGAGGTTGAAAAAGAATTAGTATATGATTTGAAATGTGGCATATGAATAAAAGACAAAATCAATTTCTACTATCAATTTGCCTGCAACACAATTCCACAATTTATGTATGCCGAAATTATTTTAAAAGCTTGCCAAATTCCTTATTTATTCTCTAAACAAGATTTCGTTAGAATGCATTCACTTATTTCGTTTTAGCAGATTTTTTATAAGCATCCTTTTGAAGGCCCAGCATAAAAAATAGTGAATGTGTAATCAAAAGGCAGCGAGGATAAATTTTAGGCGGAAAGTATCAACAAAGAAATTATAAAGAGGACACGTGCTTGTATAAGGAGTGGTGGAGGTCATTTCGAATATAATTTATGAATACATTTTCTAATAAACTTTCCAGTTTAGTGGCAATAAAAAAATATTTATTTCGTTATTTTTCTTTCTTTGCTTCTTAAATCCCTTTTCAAATCATGCTAATTCTTTTTTAGCATCTAATACAGGATATCCTTTTCTGATAAAAAATAATCCTAAATTATAATCAAATTTAGTCAACGTACAAAAAATTGACGAAAATGAACCAAGCTGAGAAATCCTTTAAAAATCACAAGAACTCAAATATCTCGGAAACTGTTGATTTTCGGTAATCAATAAATATGGCTCCAACAACAGCAAATGATCCATACTAACAACTCCTCCAAGGTTCACGTCTAATTTGGAATCACCCTGTATAGCGATATAGATAGTACTTAACTTAAAAAAAATTATCTACTCACAATATATCAAAATCAATCAGAATAGAATCCCTGGTAGTGCTTCTGCTATACACTTTAACACCATCTATTTTTGGAGGCTAAAATATTAACAAATAAGAATATTTCCAAATGTTTTTATTGTAAATCTTACCATACTTCCAAAACTGATTTCTTCAAATTTGAACGAATCATATTTTTTTCTTATTTTGCTTTCAAGTTTACCCCTTACAAACTTAATCAAAAAGCAATTGATGTTAGGCCACAACTGCAGGACAATCTAAAAGGAGATGAATTTTATTTATACCGTAATTCATGAAAGATAAATTCTTACATCGTTCACCCACTCTGCTCTTTCTCGATCAGGAAAAAGCACCTAAAAATTGAGTAGTTATCTTCAAGTTTTAATATTTTATCTCCTATTTACCCATGAAGGAAGCTCTTCTATTTTATCAAGAAGCTGTTGTTTATTACATGAAATAGCCTTAACTTTATCTTTTATCTTGTTCGATTTCCTTCTTGTTTTAGTTTCATACCATATTAATGTAAACACAGTAAGCGGAAGGAGGATTAAGGCCCCACTTATGTAAGACATAATGTATCCTAGCAGTAGAAGACACACCTAGTAAACAAACACAAATCTTAAATATATATGCTTTAAATAAGTATAATATTTTTTGATCGTAAATATCCAGTAGTATAATAATAATAATATCCAGGGATACCCCAGCACTTCACAGATTCCAGATATTAAGTGATCAAAATATGCAACAGACATGCCTTGAAGAACAAGCAAGATTTCACCGCATCTGGACTGAATGGCGTTCAGAACTACTGGTGGAAGAACTTTCCAGCTACCCACAATCACCTAGCTAGATTATTCAGTGAGATAGTAATTCGGCTTGAGCCAATTCCTTCATGGTTGGGCAGAACTGTACTGATACCGAAATCAGGTGATCTAGGACAGCCAAACAACTACCGCCCAATCACGTGCCTCAACACGCTGTATAAGATTTTCACCAGTGTTCTTCAAAACCGGATTCTGGAGGTTATTGGACCAGTGTAGAATCAAATCCACGAAAAAAGAGCAGCATTGAGAGGAGTACAGGCGTGCAAGGACAACCTTCTTATAGAAAGAGCATTTGTCAAGATGCTAGACACTACAAGCGCGACCTACACACATCATGGTTGGATTACGCAAAGGCATTTGACCCTTCGGCGCACAGCTTGATAATACGGCTGCTAGAAATGCTCAAAGTCCACCCTAACATCGTCCATGCGATGGAAAACATCATTGCGTTATCAAAAACTAAGTTCGCCGTTCGATCCGAAGGTCGGACCACTTATACCGGATGGGTGATATACAGGCGAGACGCATTTTAAGGAGACTCGCTAAGTCCGTTATTTTTCTGCATAACTTCTACCATTAACAACTGCATTGAGAGCAGAGTAGGGTACAAGGCCGGGCCACCAGGCAGAAGAGAACATCTGATCTCACATCACCTCTACATGGACTATTTAAAACTGTATGCTTCTCCCAAGGCAGCACAACAACAACTACTGAATATCGTTGCCGAATACACCTCAGCAATAGGAATGTCAGTCAGTTTGGACAAGTGTGCTGTTTTTCATGTAAGCAGAAGAAGAACTGAAGAAACAGGAGAATACATCGGCCTAGAAGGGGAATAAGCATTCGACACCTCGAAGAGGAAGAAACATGCAAATTCCTTGGGATGAAACAACGAGGTGCACTGGAGACAACCCAAATCAAGGATGTCTTAACAGCTAGCTACAAAAAGAAGATCCGAGAAATATGGAAATCACAGCTGTCCGGGAAAAATAAAGTGTCTGCTACGAACAGCTGGACAGTCCCGATAGTCACCTACTCATTTGGGGTAGTTAACTGGACAGATAGAGGACAACAGAGCCATACGTAAAGTGATGAACATGAAGCGTAGCCTGCATCCCAACTGCTAGATACAAAGAGTATACCGCGGTATACCGAGGCAAAGTTTGGAATACCAACACCATCAACAAACGTTGGAAATGGCAATAAGGATATTGAGAAGCGAAGACCCGCTTCTGAAAATGATGGCTCATCATGAAATTAGGAACCAAGGAGCTTTCCTATTTAGAGCTGGTCAGAGAGCTTTGGAGAAGCTCAGTATAGCTGGCATATCCATCGATCATGAGCTAGCGGGAACACCTATCACGCGAACAGACCAAAGAAGAGTTGGCAGAGAGATAAGACAGGCACAACTGAAGACACTACTCGAAGAACACATGAGTAAACACCTGCACTCCATATAGTTCTGGAGTTTGAAAGAGCAGGGCTTGCCTGAAGAACTCTCATTTGCCTTTTTGAAGTCAATTAGGAAGTCGGAAACGAAGGAATTTGTCATAGCTTGTCAATATGGAGTGGTAAATACACGATGTTATAAAAAGAACATAATGAGAGTGGACATCCCAATAACTTGCAGAGCATGGCATAGCCAGCAGTAATCTGCTATGCACATCCTTGGCTGATCAAATTATTTCCAATTATTCAATATACTTACTTTGTTTATAGAAGCACATACAACCTGCATATTCAGGAAAAAACCTAACTTAGATTTCTTCTTTTTCGGTTTCAAATTTTTTTCTGGCCATACATCTGGTGGGGGAAACTTTGTCTGCAGTTCGCTATCCTCCTTTTCATCATTCATTTCTCTTTTCTTATTAGACTCATTTTTATCTATTTGACTTTCTACAGATTTACCATTCAAATGAGGTTTATCAGATTCTGCTCTTAACATATCATTTGATGACTCTGAAATTAAGAAAATAGAAATCAAATATCTATTTAACATACACGATCAGAAGCTGTGAATTGATCTGCCATAACAGTGGTGCACTTTGCCAGATATTGTGGAAGCCTTTTGATCATCAAGACCAGATAACATCTAGAGTTTTTTTACTGAGGTTTTTTCTTTTTTCCCTAAGCTCTTCTATCATACATCTAATTCTATGGTACCCTGTTACACTAACCTCCGCTAACACTTTTAAAATAAGCTCTCAAACAAAATAATATATACAGTGTGGAAAAGCCAAATGGAATAAATTATTTATCTTGGTTACTGTCCATATTTATGGAAAGTTCCGAATCACGTCAAATTCAAATCTTAAATTGTCATTCTTCTTCGTAGAAATACGGACCCTACCATCAACCCCCTTCGAAAGACAGGTACAACCCCCAATTTTTCAGTATGGGCTTGTGATACATCGCTTGAAGGGTCTCGTCATTCTATATTCAGAAATGTTATCACTTTCATGTTTATTGCAAAACTCAAAATAGAAAAAAAAAATTGGAAATTAATTATGATCACTCTGTATATTCCAGATTAAATTTTTGTTTTCTGTATAGGAGTAGCCGATATGTCTACTCGAAAAAATAGTGTCTGAATTGCTGACGTAACTGGTTTCTTCATCAATTGCTATTTAAAAACACTCCATATTTCCAATTTCATTTTCTCGTAAATGGTGCATCTAAGGTGTAAAGTGATCTGAAGAAACTCATCATAAGATGAGCTTGCCATTCCATTTTTAGGTCAAATACAGGGTGATACATTTAAAAAAATGTAACTTTGGTCTATATCTTTGTTGTCGAACATCCTGTATATATGAAAATCATTTTAAGTTGTGCATTTGAACACCCTATACGATACAAAGTAAAATATCTATCTATGGGAGA
Source organism: Halyzia sedecimguttata (assembly GCA_937662695.2). Taxonomy (NCBI): domain Eukaryota; kingdom Metazoa; phylum Arthropoda; class Insecta; order Coleoptera; family Coccinellidae; genus Halyzia; species Halyzia sedecimguttata. Next base: position 95,562,349 of record OW569413.2, on the reverse strand, counting down.
TGATAGCCCTAAATAAGGGCCCTGTAGCGGTCTTCGAACATCTGAAGTTCTGAATAATCATCGCTTGGACTGTCAGACCTGGTTTCGAAAGAGACCCTCCTGGCCTTACGAGCAACATTTTCCTTTTCGAATTCAAATATTGAAGGGATTTCTGAACAAGAAGGAATATTTTTGAAAACTAGCGGAGGTGATTCTTCTCCAAGAGAACCCATGCGCCTACAGAGAATTATATTTGTGAGAGGAGACTTTTGAAAGGTTATGTAGTATTTATAATTTGTTCGTTCTTCTCCTCTTGTCTTTTCATTTTTCAGGAGTTTCGGGTACCTTGGAGAAACCTCTCCGTTTTTTGACGAAGGAGTCCATATTGAAGAAATAAATACCTATCAATATTTTCAAATTGCAGTAAATTTTGTGAACAATAGTTACAAATCACGACACTCACGGGGAGACAGGGTTTTTTTGCTGAGGTTTTTCCCTAAGCTCTTGTATCATACGTCGAATTGTATGGTACCCCGTTACACCAACCTCTGCTAACACATATACAGCTCTCAGTCAAAAGAATATATATATACACATCACGAAAAAATATTTTCAAAATATCTTCATTTACTACTTCAAAACGAGCTGTGGTGGGCCACCCGGCATATTTTATTTATTTATTTATTTAGCACTGTAATATACAGGTATAACGGGAAACCCCCAATAAACAAGATAATACATAAAAATATTAGAGTATAAATTTCCTCAAATATACAATCACAATTAAGTCAACCACAATAATCAGCATAAGTAAATCTCTCTCAATCGTGAAAGGGTCCGGCTCCTAAACCGTCTCAGTGAAACAGAAAAGAAATCGAATTCACCACATCCATTATCAAAATCGAGAATACGCGACGGAAACATGTGCCTACCATAATTTGTTCTGTGCGTTATGTTACGGAACAAACGAACAGTTCTGGTAAATCTCGGTCGAATGTTGAAACCGATACGCTCCAAAATTTTAGGAGAGTCAACTGTCCCATTAAGGAGCTTAAACAGCAAGCAAAAATCTGCCAACCACCGGCGGACCTCAAGAGTGTCCAAACCTGAGCCCCTACGAACCATATCCACGTCACAGTCATACACGCCGTCAGTCCTGAAGCTGAAATAGCGCAAGAACCTTCTCTGAATTCTCTCCACAGCACGTATATGGCAGCTGTAAAATGGTGACCAAACAACTGATCCGTACTCCAAAATTGGCCTAACCAATGAAACATATAACATTTTCAAAAGATGTGGAGAGAACTCAGCGCTGTTACGCATAATAAAACCCAGAGTGCGGTAAGCTCTGCTAGTTATATCAACAATATGATTCCTAAAATCGAGTCTACTATCCAATTTAATGCCCAAATCGTCGATCACCTCCACTCTGGACAATAAACAGCCATTGATGTTGTAATAATAAGTGAAAGACCGAGTGCCGCGATGAAAACTAATAATCTTACACTTTGAGACATTCAAATGCAAGCAATTTCTTACCGTCCACGAATGAAATATTTCAAGTTCCTGCTGCAACTGTAATGCACTCTCAAGATTCTTGATCGGAGAATACATCTTGAGGTCATCAGCGAATAACAGAAACCTCACATCCAGAATCGTATTCAGATCATTTATGAATAACATAAATAAAATTGGTCCCAAGTGGGATCCCTGAGGCACGCCTGAAGTCACCATGAATTCCCTTGACATGAAGCTTCTGTATCTTACCAGCTGGGTACGTCCGCACAAAAATGATCGAAACCATTGCAGCAGAGAACCTGACAAACCGAGTGCACCCAACTTAGCGATTAAGAGGTTATGATTTACTTTGTCGAACGCTTTCGAGAAATCCGTATAAATCGCGTCCACCTGAGTACCAGCCTCAAAATATTCAACAATGTCATTAACATAAAGTACCAAATTTGACACCGCCGATCTGCCCTTCCGGAAGCCATGCTGCTGATCAATTAAAATACTATTACAATTCCACGATAAAAAACTACTGAGTAAACTATCCAAAAGTTTGGGAATTGCTGACTGAATCGATACACCGCGATAGTTCTCCACGTCCATTCTAGAGCCCGACTTGAAAATGGGCACAATAAAACTCTTCTTCCACACTTCCGGAAACACCCCACGTTCGAGAGACATATTGAACAACGCACAAAGAGGCAAAGTCAAAGTATTGACGCATTTCTTCAAAACGAAGTTAGGTATCCCATCAGGACCACTAGAAAATTTCGACTTTACATTACTTATGATCTCGTAAATCTCTCCGGCAGTAAAACTACATGAGCTAAGGTTAATCTCATGTTTCGAATCCATATCCGGCGGAACAACAACCTCGCCATTGTAAACTTCGCAAAAAAAATCAGCAAATCGTTCCACTACATCCTTGCCGCTAGAAACCAACTTATCGCGAAATTTCATCTGCTCAGGCAGACCAGAACATGTCTTTTTAGAATTTAAATAAGACCAAAAATACCGCGGATTCGAACATATGTTGTTCTCGACCCTTTCTAAATACCGATCATAAAGAGATTTACTAAGTGACTTACAATTTTGTCTCAAACCAGAAAAGTCATCATAATCCCTAGAGTCCTTGGACCTCAAAAATCTTCTATGAGCTCTCTTCTTCGCTGTTATCATTCTAATAAGTCGGGCGCTGAACCAAAGTGGATATCTTGAGCATCTTCTGGGTTTTAGTGGTATAAAATGTCGAAGACCAGCATACAATATGTTATAAAACTCACCAACAGCAACATCGACATCGCCTCCACCAAAATTCCACTCTACCGAGGCCAAGAAGTCGTTCAGACCAACGTAGTTTCCCTTGGCGAAATCAAATTCCTCTCCACCACAAATAATCGACCTATCGGGATCAACTCTCACTGGAACCAAAAACTGCAAGCCAGCATGATGCACACCAGCACTCTGCAACGGATCCGACGCTACCACTACTTCCGTTGACTGCTCATTTGTGAACACAAGGTCTAGGTATGTGCTGCGGCTATTGGGTACCCTGCAAACCTGAGACAGATTGGCGAATTGCATAGAGTTTTCCATTATCAAACACTTTTCATTCACATCTCCAAGAGAAAAGTGATCACCACTGAATCCAGCACCAGTCACGTTGTAGTCGCCACAGATGAACATCCTTGAATCAGGATACAGCATTGAAACCTCTTCAACAGCTTGTCCGTGGGCAGCATAGTCTTGTTCACTCGAGTTTGGTGGTAAATATACTCCACCAACTATCACGTCATGGCTACCTTTAATTAATACGAACAGCTGCTCAACACTATTGAATGAATGTTCGATCATACTGCCACCAAGCTTAGACCTAACCAAAATGACAACGCCGCCACCTCTAGATTTGGAACTTGTTTCACTATTTCTGTCCATTCGAAAAACACTATAACTATCCGGGCATATTTCCGAGTCCAAAATGTCAGCGCCAAGCCAACTTTCCGTAAGAACCACCAAATCATAAGAAGAATGTTGTAGCGAAGCACAAATGTCTCTCAATTTGGTGCGTATACCACCCATGTTGTGATAATAAACAACAAGATCTTTTGGGGGGAAACCTAGTTTTTCGATTTAGTGGAAACTATGGTTGGATTACCTCTTATAAACTTCATTAATATCTCAGTCTCACCAGCTCCCCTTCGGCGGTCAAGCTCCTCACGAATCGAAGCAAGCTGTCGACGCTGCATGTCCGTTTGGTCACTCCTGATCTTAACTGTACCACCACACTCCTTCGAAATGGCCGAGGAACCTTTCAGAACGGCCATTGCAATAGACGGCTCAGAAAACACCACCTTGGTTGGTCTAGCTGCCTTTCCCTTCCTTCCCAATCGAACCACCTTGAGGACTTTCTCTTCAGTAATACCCAGAGAACTGACAATACCAGTGATCTTCTCCCTATCATATGCAATCCGCTCCTCCAAGGTTGAACTAGGAGATTCCACCAGATTAAAAACCATGACATTATTGGCTCGTGACATTCGATCATTGATTTCCCCCATTATCTCCTCCTGTCCCGGGGCACTCTGGCTTTTCAAGACCGCCACCTCAGAACTCAACACGTTCACCTGTTCTTTTAGACATTTATTTTCCTCAACAACAGTCTCAAACTTCAACACCATATCCGAATATTTCTTCTCCATGCTTTCAAGTTTAACCATGATGTCCTCAAGGGTGACCCCTCTCCTGTTGCTCCTTGTACCAGAACTAGCCATATCCGAATGTGCAGGAGGATCCTCGCGTGTGTATAATACTCTACCGAAAACGGATTCGATTAAATTTGTTCATACGCGCCCAGGTGATCCAGATGATTAACGATAACACAACGAAGATAACTCCGGCGGCACAAAAACAACAATGGACTAAAGGTCAACAGTAGCAACCAACCCTCAACACGTTGAAATATCGAAAAACGAATTTATCACAAGATGCACCACTTCATAAGCTATGTGTAGAATTAAAATTCAACTTTAAAGCATCAATAATCCACAAATATAAGGCTTTACTCTCGGAACAAAAACTCCCAGCTAAACATCTATACTCTTCGCATTCTAATAAATAAATATTTTATAACATTTCAAGTTTACAATCGATGGATTTGAATCCAATTGATTTTTTTCTGGATGGTAAATCAAAAGCCGTGTTTACGCGACACCCATTCACCTAAGGAATAGATGTCAATTATTAATTCGTAAAAATTCTATAATTATAAAACACCACCCAACGCACTAGGGTATTCGGTGTGTTCTAATCAACAGTTATATTTATAATAGATCGGGATAAGTACCTCACGCAATTCTATAAATTATTAAGGAATTTTTAGCCACTCATTCTCAAAATAACCACAGAATAATCAAAGAGTTCGGTACTGTATATGACGAGGCAGAAGAATCACATAAACATTATACCTTCCTTCTAAACTAAACTAAAGTTATAAATAGACATGGTATGAGTTCGCTTAAATTGCTCAATTCATACAAATGATAACTATTAATCACCTCATAGTTTTTAATTATGGAGTTATTTCAATAATTCTTCACGTAGTGGACAGCAGAATTTTAGCAGATTAATCATATCTAGAAGTTCTGATATGTGGTAGATATTTCGTGAAAAAAATAGCCAACAGTGTTCATTGCAAATTGTAGTCATGCCTGTGAAACAACACAAAACAATTCCTTAGTATACATCTAACTCAAAACATTAGACAACATTGCACTATTTTCACCTTCAGACCACTCACCAGATATATCTAGTCTGTAGACGATCAATTTTGCTTTATGTTTTCCTATTGAAAAAAATTGTAATTATAAAAATTCAGTGCAATTTTTTTTTTATCATAATGAGAAATGGCTGGTACCGTTGTTAATAAATCAACAGGTCCAGAGCGTTCTGCCAGTACAAAGAAAAATTTGTATCACACTATTGAAAAACTCTCTATATGTATTTGAATAACAAGAAAAAATGTAAGGGATGATTCAGTTATGAAAATTAAGGTGGTATTTGGTATAAGATTTTTTGAAAAACCTCCCCCCGGAAAAGTTACACCCCTTCGAAGATTAACCAAAAAATTGTTTCTCTTTTTTATTTCCTCTGTATATTAAAAGTCTTCAAGAAAGGTAATAGAATGGGTGATGAAGAAAATAAAGCAAAATTAGTAAAATATAGGAACTATAAACAAATAAATTAAGTTAGGGAAATACCACCTCGGTGCTTTTTGGAAATGCATTGCATGTTTATCTCGTAAATGCTTAAGTTTTCGAAAACGCTTGTTGAGTTAAAAAAGTAAGTAAATGAATTGGGCATTTCAGCCATGTTTTTTCAATAGGAAAATTTTTGTCTAAAAAAAGTTGTAAGAAAAATGTATTAGGGGTTGACTATTTCAACCCCTTTTAAGCATACTTCAGGGTTGAAAAAATTCCAAAATGTGTAGTTTTATTGACAAATAATATTCAACAAGTGTCCTGTCTTTAGCTTAATATACAGGGAAAATAACCTTAATTTTCATCACAGAATCACCCCTTGAATTTTTTCGGTTTTATTCAGATACATCCTGTATATTTTCGTCTTTATTTAATTGCTCAGATTACAAGGAAGCCAATCTGAATGAATTATTTCCTCAAATCACAAGACAGTTTCACTGGCTTGCCAATGGAGTTGCCTTCGGAAAAGATATTTTTCTGATGTTTTAACAGCTATGTCTTAGTTAAGTTAGAAAGAAATTGAGGTTTGTATTTAAACCATATTTTATGATTTTTGTATTTTTGATTGAATAAACATCATTATTATTATTATTATTATTATTATTAAATCAATAAGTAAATAAAATAACTATGTTTACTTATTGATCTGATTATTTCCTTCAACAAATCATTCATCACATACTGTACATATGCGCGTTACGCTCGTATATCCCTACTCATTAAACAGTCATGCTCTTTTAATTATTATCAATATGTATAGACTGGTCTATACAAATAGGGCCTTCAAAATGGGTTCGTATAATTAATATACTTATGCATATATTCCACAAATCAAATTAACTCCAAGGGATTTCATTGATTTGTCGAGAAGCAAGAGCAGACGCGTTTCTGGCTTCTTGCCCTTCATCAGTACTCTGAAGCACTCAACTAAACTCACCCGTGTTAAGCCTCCCATAGCCGTCCCAAGCGGATATATATAAACACTGATATACAGGGTTTTTTTCTCATGGCAAAATTGTATGATTGAACTGATTTGTGTCCTTACGCCACCACAAACAAAGCACTGTTTATTTTCGACCCAAGAGTGAAAGTATGTATCTGAATGGAACCTACGCCACCGCAAACAAAGCAATGTATTTGAGTCGAAACTAATCGTTTGAGACCATTCTCGGTCAAAAAGTGGTCCGGTTTTTTTGGACACTTGTTTTTACAGTCGGATTTATATTCTTGGAAACATTAGGAATATTATTTTTCTCCTGGAGCTAAGCATCTCCAGCCACTCTGGTTATAAATTTAAACAAGCGCGCCAAAGCTTCTGGCCACAGTGCTTTTCCCACTTGTTTTTAGCGCTCTTGTTCCTCGGAACAGATGAGTTCTTATCAATTTGCCCAAATGCTGTAATTTTCGAATTTTTGGATGAAAAGTGTCTTAAACGAGTTTGACTCACTGTTCAAAAATCCGTGGTCAAAATCGATTCTGTCCGGCCGTTCAGCCGTTTCCACGATAGCTAGATAGTTGATATTTTCACAGTAGTTTTGTGGGATAAATATCTCGGTTGAGTTCGTTATTGCATGGGTTTTGGAGTAACGAAAAATAAAATTGGTTTACATTACAAATTTCATATTCCATTTTTTTTAGGATGCAATTTCATCTTGAGAATCCATTGGTATCATTTTCAACTCTAACAAGCTAATACTTTCGGAGATATACCGCGTATTCACAAAGCATTCAATCTCCGTTAAGTCCTAAATGAGGTCCTCATGTTAAGGATAAATAAGAATCGCAACTTCAGTTAACGTGAAACAGGCCTGTTTCAGTACCGTTACATACGTTGACTGAAGTTGCGATTTTTATTTATCCTTAACTGAGGACATCAGTTAGGACTTAACGGAGATTGAATGCTTTGTGAATACGGCGGAAGGTCTTTCAAAATTTCAATAATTAATCTTAATTCTATGAATTCACAGAATGCTGTAATAGAAAATTAACGTCCGTATTTGTATCTATGAATTTCATGATCTGTGTTGATACAATTTATGTCATCTTATCTACAGATAAGAGACATGTCATATTTTTATTTCCACTTCTATTGCTCATGATATAAAATACCTGGTCTAGAAAACAAAGTATGATTGAATGCAAAATGACTAATGAAATAACGTCAGCTATAGTAGAATTATGAGGATTATAGGATATTATAATTGTTGGTTGATAATCTTGGATAATCCATATGATGATGGAAATATATACTTTGGTAAGTTAATCAAATTGGGTTCAGAATATCTCCAGAAAAAAACAAAACTGGAATATTGGCTAAGTTTCAATTGATATAATTTTCAGGGTAGATTTGAGGAATGAATATATCGGATAGTTCGTTATTGGGTAGTGTGGTGGTTTCGGATTAATAATTTTCGGCACTCTTGTTTTTTTAAATGACACTTTTTAAAATTTAATTCCTTTTATGATGCAGTTCTATCATAAGAATCCATTAATATCATTCCCAACTCTGAGAAATTAATTCTTTCGGAGATATAATTTGTCCAAGTTTGAACAAGAGCGACATAGCCCCTATCCTCAGGGCTTTTTTTTTGAGTTATTGGGAAAATAAAATTTTTGAATCACTCTAAAAAAAATCTGCTCCTATTCATCCGATCAATACAAAACTTTACATACAAATAAAGGTCATAATTCTAGAACTTTGTGCTAAACTTCAATTGATCGAATGAGTAGTTTTTCAAATATTCAGAAGCGGATTTCGCCCATTAACATACTCAACAGAGATATTTATACCCTAAACATACACTGCAAATTTAAACTCTCTAACTTATTTAGTTCGGGAGTTATCGGGCTTACGTAAGGACGGACAGAATTGAATTTGACCTCGGATTATTCATAAGTAAGCCAATCGGTCGAGACCATTTTCGGCCAAAAATTCCAAAAATACATACATTTGGGCAAAACGATAGTACGCTGTCCCTGGTGGAACAATCGCTCAAAAATACTGAAACCGATGGTGACGATGGTGTCCTGATTGAGACAGCCTGTGTATATTCAAAACTCGAATATAATTAACCAAAGGTTACAGAATAATACCTTCTTATGTATTATTATCTGCTTGAATCAACAGTACTATGCCGAAAATGTTGATTTAACTCACATTGTTATTCAACCTTTAGATTGAAGGTTAACAATGCGTATCCAATGGGTCATTTAATAGATCGTAATCGTCACTTATTTAATATATATTCAGGTTTTTTTGCATTGCATCGAATGATGAGATAAATTGGACTCTGCATGTATAAAAAAAAGTGGGAAAGCCCTGTGGACAGGAGCTTTGGCGCTCTTGTTCAAACTTTGACAAATCATATCTCCGAAAGTATTGGTTTCTCAGAGTTGGGAATTATATCAATGGATTCTTATGATAGAACTGCATCATAAATATATTTGCAGAATGCTAGAATTATATCAATGGATTCTTATGATAAAATTGTATCATGAAAGAAATTAAATTAAAAAAAGTGTCATTTAAAGAAAAGAACAAGAGTGCCAAAAATTATTAACCGAAACCACGAACTTATCCGAGATATTCATACCTCAAATCCTCTCTGAAAACTATATCATATCAATTATCGAAGATTAGCCAATATTCCAGTTTTGTTTTTATTGGAGATATTCTGAACACAATTTGATTAACTTACCAAAGTATATATGTATTTCCATCATCATATGGATTATTCACGGGCATTAAAATATCACCCAAAAGTATAATATCTTATTACAATCCTCATAATTCTACGATAGCTGAAATAAATTTGACATGTCTCTTATCGGAAAACAAGATGAAACGTATGAACTCAGATCATATAATATTTCATAGATTGAATAATTATAGCATTCTGTGAAAACATAGAAGTACGATTTATGATTGAAAATTTGAAAAATTATAAATTCGAAAATATTAGTTTGCTAGAGTTGAAAATGATATGAATGGATTCTTGTGATGAAACTGCATCTTAAAAAAAGTGAATTTGAAATTTGTAACGTAAAAAAAGGTTTTATTTTCTTTACTCCGAAACCATGCAGCCGATTTTGCCCAATAACGAACTTATCTGAAATATTTATTTCCCAAAACTACTCTGAAAATTTCAACAGTCTAGCTCATTCCGTTCGAGAGTTATCGTGTCTACGGCCGGCCGGCCGGACAGAATCGAATTTTGACTACGGATTTTTGATCAGTGGGTTGAACCAAATCGTTTAAGACCAGTTTCATCAAAAACTTCGAATATCACAGAAATTTGAGCAAATTGATAAGCACTCTGTTCCGAGGAAAAATTTGAAATAAATTATTTCATCATGTATCATTATTCATTTCATAATATCGAATATGCATATTCATAATAGCGGATACAAACCGAACATTATGAAGTGTTATTTTTTTATCTCTTTTTATCTAAATGTGCACGCCAACGCTTAATTTTGAAGATGACGAATAACGTCAAATGGCAACCACATTATTCGAAGCTGAAATTAACTTATCACAAACTTCGTTATTCTTTATCTGAAACCATAAACCTGTATTGGAATTGTTCCTGCTATATAGACTAGAACGAAATGAATCGTTCTTAATTTTGCATAAAACTTTATTATTTTTGGCACTCTTGTTCCTCGGAACAGAGTGCTTAGCAATTTGCCCAAATGTCAGTAATTTTTGGATGATAATGGTCTTAAACGAATTGTGCGACTCACTGATCAAAAATTCGTGGTCAAAATTGATTCTGTCCGGCCGGTCCGGTCGTTATAACGATAACTCTCGAACGTAATGAGCTAGACAGTTAAAGTTTTCAGAGTAGGTTTGGTGGATAAATATCTCGGTTAAGCAGAATGACCAAATGAAATAACCTCAGCTATCGTAGAATTATGAGGATTATAGGATATTATAATTTTTGGCTGATAATACAGGGTGGTCCAGATCGTAACCAAGAAACTTTAACCACGTATTCTACGTCAAAAATAAGCCCTAGTTTGTCATATTAATATATGTCGAGAAATGCATTCTCTCCGATATACAGGGTGTTAAAATTATAGAAAAAAAATGTTTTTTATTAATAACTTTTACACTTCTTAAAATATTTTTATGAAATTTGGGACAGAGGTTTTAAGGCTCAAGAGGCCCTTTTTGAATAAAATACTTTTTTTTTATTTCACCAGTGGTGTCCGTACTGCATCAAGACTGAATATTTTTGGACAAAAAAATGATACGCCACTGGTTTTTCCAACAATAAAATTTATTCTTGAAATCCTTAATTAATTTGAAGGTAATTCATTCCCCTGTCTCCTGACGTACGAGGCACTGTTTCCGAGTAAAAGAATTAAACAGGCATGAGCAAATCGCTAAAATTTGATATGGTACATAATAATAATACTCGTAATAATAAGACTATATTTGTAAAAAATGGGTTCAAGCCCTGTGGACAGGAGCTTTCTGGCGCTCTAGTTCAAACAGACAAATTATATCTCCGAAAGTATTGGTTTCTCAGAGTTGGGAATTATATCAATGTATTCATATAATAGAACTGCATCCTAAAGGAAATTCAATTCAGATAATAGTTTATTAATCAAGATTAAATGAGCAATCATGAGAATGAGAAAAGCACCATGGAAGAAATCAAATTAAATCTGGCCAATTTTGCCCAATAACGAACATAACCGAGATATTCATCTCCCTAAACTACTCTGAAAATTTCAAGTACCTACCTCATTCCGTTCGAGAGTTATATCTATGTCTATGGATGAAAAGCAGTCTCACTACTCTCAGATCTCTTACTTCATGTTCAGTTCCGAAATGTAAGAATTTTTGAGAAAAACTAATATCGGAGCAAACAACTGAGATTTAACTCACTTCGCTCACAATTCTTCGATTGATTACTTCAGGAACATCATTTGACATTATGACAATTCATATTCATACATAGAATAATATCATTCTGTGACAACCATAGATTAAAGGTCTTTAATCTATGGTGACAACGTTGAAATACGATTTATTATTGAAATTTTGAAAAATCATATCTGAGATTTTTCTCACTTCGCTCACAATTCTTCGATTGATTAGTCTCAGGAACATCATTTGACATTATGACAATTCATATTCATACATAGAATAATATTATTCTGTGACAACGTTGAAATACGATTTATTATTGACATTTTGAAAAATCATATCTCCGAAAGTATTAGCTTGTTAGAGTTAAAAATGATATGATTGGATTCTCATGATAAAACTTTTTATTAAAAAAAATTTAATTTGGAATTTGTTTCGTAAAAAAAAAATTTTTTTTTTGTTACTCCGAAACCGTTTGTCCGATTTTGCCCAATAACGAACTTAGCCGAGATATTTATCCCCCAAACCTACTCTGAAAATTTCAACTCTCTAGCTCATTCCGTTCGAGAGTTATCGTGCCTACGGCCGGCCGGCCGGCCGGCCGGCCGGACCGGCCGGACAGAATGAATTTCGACCACGGATTCTTGATCAGTGAGTCGAACCAAATCGTTTAAGACCATTTTCATCGAAATATTCGAAAATTACAGACATTTGGGCAAATTGATAAGCACTCAGTTCCGAGGAACTAGAGCGCCAAAAATGTGTAATTACGAAAAAATGGGCGTTAATATCCACACTCAAATACGAATTTAAAGAAGATGTTAGAAGTAAAGGGAAAAAAAAAACATTTTTTTTCTAATAATTTCAACACCCTGTATCTCGGAGAGGAAGCATTTCTCGACATATGTTTATGTGACAAACTAGAAGTATTTTTAATGTAGAATACGTGGTTAAAATTTCTTGGTTAAGATCTGGACCACCCTGTATAATGCGCTTGGATAATCCATATTATAATGGAAATATACATATACTGTGGTGAGACAATCAAATTGGGTACAGAATATATCCAGTAAAAACAAAACTGGAATATTGGCTAAGTTTCAATTGATATAATATAATTTTCTTAGTAGATTTGAGGAATAAATATCTCGGATAAGTTCGTTATTGGGTAGAATGGGTCTGGTGGTTTCGGATTAATAATTTTTGGCACTCTTGTTTTCTATTTAAATGACACTATTTTGAATTTAATTTCTTTTATGATGCAGTTCTATCATAAGAATCCATTGATATCATTCCCAACTCTGAGAAACCAATACTTTCGGAGATATGATTTGTCAAAGTTTGAATAAGAGCGCCAAAGCTCCTGTCCACATTTCTATTCCGAGTTTACGGATTCCTCAGGTCTCAAATCAATAATTAAACTTTTTTTGCGCGCATGTTCTAGGGAACAGCATGCTATCATTTTGCCCAAATGTCTGTCAATTTGGAATTTTTTGTCGAAAATGGTCTTAAACGATTAGGTTCGACATACTGATGTCAAATTTGATTCTGTCCGGCCACCATAACTTTCGAAAGAGGTAGCGACTTGAAGTTTCCAGGGTAGGTTGTGCATCCAAATGCGAAGGACATGTTCGCTAATGGGCATAATCGGCCAAACGGTTTCCGAGTAGAAATTTTGTTTTCAAACAATATAGATCCGATCGAATTGAAACTTGGTACATAATCGATTGTATAATGCAAACGCAAATACTTATGTAAAATTTCGTGAGGATCGTATCACTAGAAAATGTTTAAGAAATTATTAAAAAATCCTAATTCTAAAGCCAAGTTCCAAATTTGAAGACGATCGGATCTATATTGTAGGAGTTATTTAAAAAAAAAACTGGAAACCAAGCAGCTTTGGGCGAGTTCAGCATCTGGATGGGTGACCCTTACCACGATCATTGGCGAACGGAAAGAGATAGCGACTTGCAATTCTCAGGGTAGTTTGCCCATCAGAATGGGACAGTTCAGTTCGTTAATGAGCATAAATTGGCCAAACGGTTTCGGAATCTCAGGTTAACATTCGAAATTTCTGTGGGGTTACACCGAATCCAAATAAAAATGAAATATTAAACGAAAATCAAGACGAAAATTAATAAAACTTGGCATAACAATTGCCTATTGCCTTCAGAGGCCTTCATTTGAAATTATTCACTCTGCAAAATGAAAGGTGATTGTAATGAAATACTAATGATTCTTCACATTTCCACTTCCACTTTTTGATATCTCGCGAACAACTGATCTTAGAATATTGAAGTAAAACACTATCCAGACACCAGGCACCAAAGCTTGGAGGTTTATCCAATCCACAGATTTTCGTACCCAGGGCGTCCCGCAAAAATATTTTCGTTTCACGAAGGTTTACCTACTTACTATTTGAGAAAATAATAAGTCAATAATGAAAATGTTCTATTATACAGCGATCGTTATAAAAGTATTCCAATGTGTCTGTTTTCAAGTACCTATATAAATTAATTCATGCAATCGTATTCTGATATGATTCCTATCAGAAATTATGGAAAAATTTATAACAATAAATTGAACAAGATTATTGAAACAATTTTTCCTTTTCCTCAAACACATCCCAGGATTATACATTATACGAGAACATTTTTAAGGTGCATCAACATATCATTTTTTAGTAACGCAAAAAGAATATAATTACATCACCAGGTCTAATTCTGTTCATGTCGTCAGAATATCAAGAAGTAACAACGGACCGAAATAAAAAAAATCACATATAATTAGAAAACGGTAATATGCTTTTAATTCAATAAATGGATCAATTCATAAACTTTCAGTGAACAAGTGGAATATGCAAAAATTTCTAGAAATACCTTTTCCTTCCATAGTTTCACTTCAATTCACCTTTCTACCACATTAACAAAATAGTATGAACCACCATACAATTATTCAGTTTCAATGCATAAAAATATAATTGAGTTGAGATGTAAATGATGTCCTTCCAGTGAAATACAAAGTGTATAATTATGTGGATGAGGTTATTTTCAAAAAAACATCGCAACCACAAGTAAACAAGTGTGGAGACTGGAGACGTCAAATTTTCTAACCTAACTTATGAACTATGAAGTAGTAAGTTACTAAAGGACGTTTCACACTGGTACTAGACGTATTATAGTCCGTTTAAGATATATTGACATCGAAGTAGGCCTTGAACGTGTAGTTGGTGCTTTATTTCTAGTTACAAAAAATTACTGTTCTGCAACCAGAGAAAATAAATATTAACATAACCTTGAATATTTTCCATGCTATCTCCTATTTGTAATTAATCGAAAAGCCTTATAAATGCTTTCTTGATGTACTTTGGAAATTCAAATCGCGAATGTATTTTATCCTGAGATTTTAAAGGATAATTTTCCAACTTCAACTGCAGTAGACTGATGAAACAAACATAAATATGAGGTTGATACCCAGAAACCATTTCAAGGAATTGGAATCATCATTATTTATAATAGAGAAGAACAAAAATTGGATAGTTTTTTTCAATGCCGGATGAAGAACCTTTTGACGTAATAATCATGTGCATCTCAATATATCTTAGAACTTGGGTTCCTTATCCAAAGCCATTGGAAAATCAATCAAGGTGTAAAAGCCCATAAGAAACTCACTTTTCATTTATTGAATCCATATTTGTTATTGAATAATTTCATTAATATAATGTTAATAAGTATTATGTTATTATTATTACTTCATCAGTATAAATTATTGAGAGGTGGGTTGAATAATGGAGCATTATTTTGGAAGAAGAAATAATTTATCAGTGTTTAAGCAGACTTATTATTTCTGTCTTAATTTAACTTGGAAATTAATAGCTTGTAAAATATTATAATCTTCATGCAATGATATCTAATAGTTCAAGTGTTTATTTTTCCACAAAAAAAATCAGAACCAAAACTTTACTATGTACATTTTTTTTACGTAAGCTGTGAGATTTCAATTGCAACTAGGAACAGAAAAGATTATTTGCCATTTTCCTACGAATTGTCGTTTTAGTATTATAATTTATATTGGAAAACTTAATGATTTAAAATTCTATTTCAAACTTTGATTTGCTTAGTTCGTAGAGCTCATGAAGGAAAGAACTAATCGAAGAAAATCTTCAGTGAAGTGCTCTCTCAAATTTTCAAAAACTTTAATTTAATCTCGAATTTAATGTAATGTTTCTTTAAATGTAAAGTCGTATATCACAGGAGTTCTTCCACAACTGCTGCCAGGTTTGAATGATGCGCCTTCCTCTTTTTTCCTAAGAATTCTTCGAACAGTAAGTACTTGAAAAAATCTGAAATATTATGGCCAATGTATTAATCAGAATACACTCTTAGTGGTTGAATAACAGTTTACCTGGAACACTAGAGCAATGCTGGCGGTAATATCAACAGATTCCCTGAAGAATTCACAGTAACATCTATAAAGTACCAGTATATATACTGTACCAGTATATATACTGCTTCGTGTTCCCTTTTTGTTAGGCGAGAGGTATCGTAAGCAATTCCAGACATTCTTAATAGCACAAGGATGCGGACATACTCAAACTCGGCACGATTAATTATAAACACACATGTAAAAACTATCCCAAATCATTCGATTTTCGTTATATCGAAATTATAAGAAATAAATAATAAATGACAGTTCATCAGCTCATGGCCTCATGGTTATTTTCAATGCGAACAACGTAAATTATGTGACTTGAAATATAACTAGACCGACCGTTGCCAACTGAATTTCGATTTTCCAAAGCCACCCTTGATGTCAATATATCTTAAACGGACTATAGCACAGATTAGTATTAGTAGGTGCAAAAATACTAAAAATTGCCTCGTGTGAACTAGACACGATGTACATTCAAAGGTAATTACACAAATTAAGCAGAGATTAACTCAGATTAATCACAGACACAGGGGAAAAACAGATTTTTGGGTAATATTTCTTTTTTTTTCAAAGCATCTAGATCATTCGCAGGGTTTTTCATGGATCTAATGGTAATATAATATAATCATATTAATAACATAATATTATGTCACTTATATGGGGATTTTACGTCTGACCATAAACCAGACCTAACCTAACATATAATAAGTCTATGTGTCTGACGTATCACGTCATTGTTATTATTCTTCTGTCTTCTGTTGATGTTTATCTCACGTATGGTGTATTTTTAGAAAAATATTAGTAATATAGTGGTGACAATTGATTATTTGTTTTTCACCCCGTGATTAACGCTAAATTTACATCTCGTATATTAAATATTTTGTTCAATATTCCGCTTTAAGCTACAATTAGCTTCGAACTAAAATGGGGGCTGCATTGGCTCTATGTTCAGTTACACAGGTAAGATGAACATAAACCTAATTAATTTATACATATAACTTAGGTCTAACTTTATTCATTGTACATTAGTAAATATATATATATATATATATATAGAAATATGGATCATGCAGAGTAATATATATATAAGTGGAAAGGTTTAACGGGTAATTCCGCAAAAGGAGCAGATTAAAAACAATTCTGCTGGTACCTGCCGACAGGTGTTTCTGCTAGTTGGCTTCTTCAGGACAAGGCAACCAAGAAACCAAGGAAAAGATGGAAATAAAAGTGAAAATAGGTGACACCACACCAGGAGCGAGCAACCAATTGTGCCTTCAGCTCTAGGACCTCCATTTCGGAGGTAGACTATTGCATCGGCACGGAGGAAGCATAAGCTACCTGTGCGATGCGACCTCAGCCTGAGGATATGAAACATAGAAATATGGATCATGCAGAGTAATATATTTAAGTGGAAAGGTTTAAGCCAACTAGCAGAAACAATTGTCGGTAGGTACCAGCAGAATTGTTTTAATCTGCTCCTTTTGCGGAATTACCCGTTAAACCTTTCCACTTATATATATTACTCCGCATGATCCATAATTCTATGTTTCATATCCTCGGGTTGAGGTCGCATCGCACAGGTAGCTTATGCTTCCTCCGTGCCGATGCCATAGTTTACCTCCGAAATGGAGGTCCTAGAGCTGAAGGCACAATTGGTTGCTCGCTCCTGGTGTGATGTCACCTATTTTCACTTTTTTTCCATCTTTTCCTCGGATTGTGCCTAGTTATTACAATAAATAGGGTATTTTTCGGACTTTTACCCAATTAATGCTGACGAATTTTATGTTTTTAGAATCTGTATGAATCGCAGATGTTTTTAGATGAATGTTCCACAAGGTTTCCTCAGACTTTTTTACACCAGTATTGATTCAAAAATCACTTGCCATGTTTTTATATTTCAAACATGAACAAGTTTATGTCTTCAAATTTTGGGCCGCTATTTATATCCCATAAATAACATTGTGATTATAAAGACTAATGTTTGCTTAAAAATCCTAGCCAGAAAAATAGCAGAAAAAATTATAACATCTCATAAAAATGATTGATTTTCCGTGGAAAGTAACGAAAATTAGCTGAAATTTTGAAAAAATCATATCTCTGAAGCCATTGGGCCTAGAAATATAAAACTGATTGTTCCTTATTTGTAATAACCCCCTCTATCACCGACATTCCCATGATCATCTATTTACGGGATACCCTGTATATACTTCAAGTTGAAATTCCATAATACTACAATATGTTGGTTGGATTGTTTCTGCTTTACTAAGTCCATATATCACCTTCGTATTATCCTAAATTCTATGTAACTACAACAGGTTTTTGTTTTTTGCTGCTTTGCGGAATTTCCCTTCAATAGTTTTTCATATATAATGAAGAAATCAGGAAAATGCTCCTTTTATGGAATTGCCTGTTAAACCTATTTCATTTATATAATATATATATTATATTAATGGTGGGTTTCACAAAGCTTTGATTAGCTTAATTGTGTATTTAATTCGATGGTTGCATCAAAAATTAACTGATAATTGACTTAGAATCACACTAATTTGGCAATTAAGAGCAGTCAAAGTTTTGAGAAACCCACCGTAGGTCTATGGATGATCATGAAATCCGCTATCCTAATCAAGAAATAAGATTGGACAATTATTAATTAATTTGTATTTTCAGCTGGCTGCCTGCTGTGGTAGTGCAGCCTGCTCAATGTGTTGTGCAGCATGCCCATCATGTCGAAATTCTACCTCTTCAAGGTTGATGTACGCTTTCATGCTTCTTGTGGGCACTATAGTATCTTGCATCATGTTGTCTCCGGGACTACAGAATTTGCTAGAAAAGGTTGGTATGGTTTTTCATCTTTCTCATATTTCTAATCTCTAATGTCTTCAGATACCGTTTTGTAAGGACACTTCGAAAGAGTCAATTTGGGATCCTGTCTCAAACAAAGTAACATTCAATTGCCAGGATACATTTGTGGGATATTTGGCTGTTTATCGATTGTGCTTTGCTATTTGTGTATTCTTTTTATTTATGGCGTTGATTATGCTTGGTGTAAAGAGCTCCAGAGATCCAAGAGCTGGAATACAGAATGGGTGAGTACTAATACATATATTAAAAATACTGCAGAATGTTTAGTTGTATTATGTTCAATCCGATGACATTCAGGCATATAACAGCTTTTAAATGAGAAAAGCACAGCGTGGTAATATTTTCTATGTTATATATTTTTGTGGAAACACAAAATAAGGGGTGGACTAATATGATCAATAGTGTTCAAACATATAATGAGTGTATTCGAGTTTGAGTTCACTGTGGACTGAATGTGAACACTACACTCGTAAGTATACTTTTACTTTTATAAAGCCTTCCGGTTGGCCATGAAATTTTAACATATTTCACCTTGTATATTTTGAAAATGTTAGGTTATGATCATTTTCCTGTCAGATAACTACGCAACGTTGTCCTCTCTACATCGAAGTCGTAGTAATTACGTATTTTTCACGATGTGGATTTTCTTGGGAAAAGTAATGAATTTGAGAAGATATTATGTGAATTCCAAAGACCTGGTAACTGTTGAGAAAAAATTTTTCATCTGTTGTTACTATGGAAATATTTCACATACATAAACTGGTTGGAAGATTCAGTTCCGCTATTTTCTTATACGGAAATCAAAAATCAAGTGTTGAAATTTTAATGAAAAATAATGACTACAGTAGTCCGTTACTTTGTGATAGTTCATTTCAAAAGAGAATAAAAGTACCTGAATAACCCGGCAGGAAAACTTCTAAATGAAAATATGTACATATGGAATTCCCCACTTTTCGAAATTCTCAAGAAATAAGCATACAGAAGACATTTAAATACCTTGTTGCACAACTTGAAATACACCAGTTTCAAAATGTAGTAGTACTATAAAACCCGAGTCACTGTTAAACCTTGATAAAATATAGTGATATGATAGGAAACTAAGTAATTTCATTCGAGAGTTCAACATGTCCTAAGACATGTTGAAGTTTTCCTATTGCAGATTTCAGTTCTGTATAGCACTTTCTGATATTTTGTCTCAGCTTCTTCAAAACTGCTTTCAGCATTTTCAATTTCAAAGCGAAGAGTTCTTTATTATTTGAAGATAATGATATGTGATAATATCTTGTCTTAGAAGGAGACTTTATAAAAAAGAATGGAGTATACACGCTTGTCCACTACAAATTTTCTCATCATCGGCATATGTTTTTGGAAAAGGTTTTTCTAGCTTCTGAGACGAAGCGTTGCTAAAGCATACTATCAATTTCTACACTCAAGTATGCCTCATAGTCATCAAATTGATGTTTATGAAAACCTGCGTTGTTCTAGTGAAAATATGATCCTGCCTTAGTGACATTAGCTCTTTCGAAATAATGAAATAATTTTTTTTACAGGTTCTGGGGTCTTAAATTTCTCATTGTCATAGGCGTAGCTATTGGTTCATTCTTCATACCCGAAGGTACATTCTTTGGGTCAGTTTGGATGTATTTTGGTATGATTGGAGGTTTTGCCTTCATATTGATTCAGCTCATTTTAATCGTTGATTTCGCCCACACATGGGCCGAATCTTGGGTCGAGAAGTATGAAGAAAATGAGAGTAGGGGTTGGTATGCAGCTCTTGTGGGGGCCACATTAACTATGTATGGATTAGTGATTGCGGGAGTTGTTTCACTGTTCATATTCTTTTCTAAGGTAACTATTTATAACAATTACATTTTGAGTTCTCAAATTGGGAAATCAATATATTTGCTATCCGTTTCTTTGAATTTGGTTTTGAATTCTAACCATGTAAACAATTAAGAGCGCTTTCATACCATTCAAATATCAGTTCTTTAAATGTTCAGCAGAAAATGGTCTTGACTACAAAGCAGTAATTTTTTTTTTTTTTCGCATTATTTATTAAAAGTTTTGAAATTCATAAAACCTGTTGAACTTCAAATTAGATCTGGTTCGATTCAACCTTATATTAAAATATATAGGTTCTTAGAGTGTACAGGTTATATTTATTTTTTAGTCTGGCGATTGTGGATTAAACAAATTCTTCATTTCATTCAACTTGATCCTGTGCATTATTGTGAGTATAATTTCGATCCTGCCTGCAGTTCAAGAAAAACTGCCGCGCTCTGGTCTTCTACAATCAGCTATTGTATCTTTGTATGTGATATATTTGACTTGGTCTGCTGTATCCAACTCTCCAGGTAAGCACTTACATTATTTAATCAATAAGTGAACTATTCTACCTTGTTCTATTCATGTTATACTCTAGATTATTGTTTCATTTGTTGCTATATATCCAAATGAGCTCAGAAAAAAACAGATTCCTTTCAAAACAACATTTTGGGACTATCCTTGTCAGAATAAACATGACAAAAGCCTAAAGGCGAAAATTCATGAGACGATTTTGTCGCCGAAAACCAACGATTTACTAGTATAGGTTTGTATTTTCACTTCTTACCTCCGGAAAACCAAATATAAATATAATTATTGAAACTGCGTTAGGAAGATAACTAATAGACCGAAGAGTACTCAACTTGGAACTACATTATCTTCAAACAGAGTACAAGGAGGTACCTCGAAAGAGAACTGAGGAAGGATGTATCGATGACTTGCTGTGTTGAAAAACCTCATTCAGAAGAAGAAATAAGTATCACCCAAGCACCCTTGAGTTAGTTGAACAGCAATAATAATTTTAGTAGTATACTTGGTTGTTTACATTGTTACCAGACCACCTAACACTTGTGCCATTGATATATTCGGGTTATCTACAAAGAGTGATATCTTGAACAGTGACAGTGCTTTGAAAAGTTTCACAGGCATAAACAATTTTGATATTTTCAATTGAATAGAAGAGATGGTCATCAAAACTCTTGGAAACAAAACAAAAAAAAAGCAACTATATTATACCTCAAAGATTACACTTATTGTTAATAATTATTTTCACATAATAAATATGTATCATATCTTGAAAAAATCATTTTAATTATGGATAACTGTTATACCACAGCTTTATCTGGATCAATTAGACACTATATGTATCCTCATAAATGAATTAGAACAGCATGCACCTGAACTTGAATTAAAACATCAGTAATATGTTTACACCTGCTCCATGCTGCGACTTTACAAGAATATACCATACTTTTTTTTAAGTTTACCATTCTCCACATTAATATGGGCCATCAATTTTATGTGATTCTGAATTAAGGGCACTACTTTGTAAACATAAGGAACAAATGTCTATAAAAATGGGACCACAATTTGTTTTGTCATACATGATCTACATTTAGAACCTCTTAGTCTTCTCCTTCTACAAGGATTCTAGAATTAGGAGTTGAAGCTCCTATATGTACTCCAGAAATTGCATCGTCTTGGAAGTTCCCATTTGTTTTTCTTTTGCGATTTAATACATTTATATAATTATTAGAGATAACTGTAGTACTTCCGGAACTCATTTTGTACCTAAATATGTATTTAGTTGTAATATTTAAATTCAATTAGGTTATGTTTCTGTCAGTTCAAAATAATCTGTCGTGCGATTTTGTCGCTCCATGAAATATAGGGGAAGGGAAATTTCGAACGACAGTCGCTGGTTTTGAACGAAAAAATCGTCGAAATTTTGGACGACAAAATCGTTGGTTTTCGGCGACAAAATCGTCTCATGAATTTTCGCCTTAAAGGCCGATTCATATTATACGTTCCGCTCGTTGGTTTGTTTGCTGGTTATAAATATTCTTAATCTTGACTTTTTTTTCAGATAAAGATTGTAACCCTGGTTTAATAAACATGATAACTGGTGATAAAAAAACTACAGGATCATTTGATAGTGAAAGTATTATCGGCCTGGTAATTTGGACCTGTTGTGTGTTATATTCGTCGCTCAGGACTGCAAGTAGCTCATCAAAAATTACTGGTTCAGACAATATTCTGGTGAAAGATACTGGAGATAGTGGTGGGTACTCTTTGTTGAATTATTTAATTTTCTCTTCCTCAAAATTTTCGTGTAACTGTTAATAACAATTAACCATATCAAGAGCATGCAAAGAGGGTTCTGTTGAAATAAATTAAAAGCACAATAAAATTAATACAGATCAATTATTTTGGAAATCCAAAAATACATGAAATCAGATTAATGTAATCTGATCAAATTTTATTTTGCCATCAGTCCTTATTAAACATCACACTGTTTTCTGTATTGTTTGCAGATTCCACCTACGACTGTGAGTTTCATTAAATACAACCATTTTCATAATGCACTTTATAGCTTTATGTTGCACTCCATTTATTAATATTTTCCATTTGCTTCACTCTGATTTTAATTATTGACATACCATAAATATTTTTTGTTTACTCAAGTCTGTCTTGAACAAAAATTATCATTACGTTTCTTGTGTTCCATATTTTTCTGTTTCTGTTATTTTTTTTATTTCTTCCATTTTTTTCTATAATTGAAGGATATAACCGTATCATAGGTAATACAGACCATAACGATGAAGAAAAGGGAACTGCCAAAGTATGGGATAATGAGGAAGAAGGAACAGCTTACTCTTGGAGTTTCTTCCATGTAATGTTTGCATTGGCCACCTTATATGTGATGATGACTCTGACCAATTGGTATAGGTAAGTATTGACTTTTTGCAGTATTAATTCATTCACACATAAAAAATTCACTAATGAGAAGTCCAACGTGGCTTTCTGTCCTCGTTAATGGGCATAATCGGCCCAACGGTTTCCGAGTACTACTAAAGTGCCTGAACCTATTTTTAGGAAATTAAACTAAACTGTTTAATACGAAAATTTCAAAAGCACTCGCCTGATATCAACGATTTTTGCAAGCTCATTTATGTAAATGTTAAATGACAGCCCTAACTAAAGTACAATATATAGTTTTCAAAGTATTAGCAGAAAAATTACCGCTATTTCTTATAGCAAATCCAAGCGTTTGATAAGTCTTCTTTAACATTGTCTGCAGATGTAATTTGAAAGTCAAACGACTGTCAAAAATTACTCCTAAGTCCTTAATGGAATAAACACGGTTGAAAACAACGTCATGAAGACGGTACCGAAGTTCAGTGTCTTCATCTGTGTGACAAAAATAAACTTAAATGACTTACTATTATCTAGGTTCAGCAATTAGTGATCACTAACTGTCCAAATTAGCCTGTAATTTCACAACATCAGCATTGCATCTAATAGGACAATACATTTTAAAGTCATCTGCAAACAATAAAAAAAAATTTAACTGAGAAAAGGGGATGAACAGACTAAATAAAATCGTGCCTAAGGGGGACCCTTGGGGAACCCATGATGTTGCGCAATAAACTTCCCTGAAATATAATTACCATATTTAACTCATTACGGTACAATTGGTCTTTAATTAATTGAGACTAGTTGGTTTTCCTAAATATTGTTGTATTTTCAAATATCTATAAACTGTTTTTCGCAAACAACAGTCATTCATCAAATAATTACTTTTTAGCCCCAACTCATCCCTAAAAACATTGAATGCTAATGCAGCCTCAATGTGGGTCAAAATAACGTCAAGTTGGTTATGCGTTTCCCTCTACGGATGGAGTCTTTTGGCACCGATACTTCTGATTGATCGTGAGTTTTAAGCAGAAAAATATAGATTCTCAAATTGGTATATTATCTGATGAAAAAACTAATATCTTTTTCCCAGCTTTAAATAGATATTTTGTACTCCTTAGAATAATGCTTTAAATTAAGTGTAATATGTATGTATATATTTATCTATGAGAAGTTGATATGTAGTTTTAAAGTTGTATTTGTTTTAAGTTCAAGATTGGTAAATATTGTATGATGATAATTTAAATATACGATAAAATAATGATAGTGTTGGTTTTATGGAAAAATACATATAATTTTTGAAAAAAGTCAACTTTGGAACAAATGACCTTGAATATTAAGTCACATCTCATGCTGGTGATCACACTGATTACCAATGATATTAATCTTTTACGACGAATTTTATTAACTTGACGATTTGAATGATACTAAGAAAGAAATTTTCTAATCAGACGGTAGGTGCTATCATTAATAATAAGTATATTCGACATCAATAAATTACATGTCATGCCAAAGGAAAATAAGTGTAATTCATAATTTAGTGTCTATCAGAAACTCTTCAATTGAATCAACGGTTTTAAAGAGTAGCAACTCCTTAGACTTTCTTTTAAATGCAATCGCATTAAATTTTTTTATTTCTTCTGGTGATTGTACAGCTTTGGACCCCAAAAGTCCACACACTGTTGGCTCCTCTTCTTCTTGTGTTAAGGTACCTGTTTCAATTATTGAAATCGTAATATGTTTTACTGAAGGCACAATAGTGTTAGTGTATCGTGACTGAAGGTATAGTAAGTATTCTTAGCTCACGATATGCATCTCTACATGCAGCCAGTCCTCTTCGGTTGGCACAGCACTCTGATTGCCTTTATCTGAAGAATAAGAATGCCTGAAGCATCTGGTGATGTCCCCCATTATAGGGGAAATATTCCTTGATGATCCGAACTACGCCACATCATTGACCAAAGATTGAAATGTCATTCAGGGCAGATATGTACCGGTTTCATGCTTGTTAACAATCATCAGCGCACCATAGCCGCTGAATGAGCTCTAGGAAACTCAACTACTATAGTTGAGGAGGAAGAAACAAGTAGTTTGAGCCAGCGCCACCTAGGAAGATCCTCACGAACTACAACCGTGTCTGATGCAGGTACCTTGGCCAATGCTCATGGCATTAATCTTTTTGTCGTGAGAGGGAATCAATGGCTGCAAAGCAGCCTATGCTTATAACCCCATTGAGGACATAGCAACGTTTGGATTCCATAGAATTGAAGTTTGCATAGTAAACAGCTAGAGCCTCATTGTGGCAGATTGGTATACCCTCAGTTAATATTATCTGTCTTAAACATTTCATTTGACTTGGCAACACAAAAGCGATATTTGCTTGAAGTATAAATACCAGAAATGTAAAAAACCCTTTATTTTTATTTCTTGTTTACAACATAGTTTTTAAAAGTCTAACAATTCATGATAAAAAAATATTAGTTAACAGAATCCTATATTTCACCTTACCATTAAAAATAATATAATCCAACTGAAATGATCATACCTCGGACTCATCTAGGCATTTCCAATTTTAAAGCTGTTTTCATGTATTTATAACTGAAATACCTCCATACCTTTTAAGCCTGTGGTTTGCGTAAAATACCTTTATTCCTTAAATATTTCACAATGAATGGAGTAGCACCTAAAGTGATACTTATTCTAACAGGAGCAAATAATTTATGAATCGCATACGCAGTAACGAATGTCCCTGCATTTTCCGCAAACTTATAGTTCACTCCAAAATAAGTCATCAGTTGTTGCATATCAATACCACTGAAAGCATTTAGTATTATTTGACCAAAGTAAATCTGTTTTTTTATATATAATTACCTAGAAACCAAGAGATAAAAGAATCCAAGAGATGCCAGTGATATCGTGATATGAAACACTATAACTGTTGAACCATAATCTTTGACTGCTTTTTTAAGTTGATCTTTTTTTGATAGCTTCACCTCAGATTTTTCCATGAGAATTTTACTGGTAGCTATATACCTTTCAATAGATGTAAATCTGAGGTTTGGTTTCAGAATAGATGTAAAATTGTATTTGGTGGGAACATTATTATTCAACTGAACTTTGTTCTTCACTGATGATAGGTGTAACCCTTGAATAATGTATTGTTATAACAAGTAATCAAGTATGTGTTAATATTTCAATTCTTTTCGAGAGTTTTTTACTTACTTCTTGAAAGGAGAACATTTACTAGGTTTCGATTATTTTTTAAACTTAAATTACGCAAATTGGAAATCATAGCTAAGTATTTGAATCATGGAAATATTGAATTAATATTTACTTGGTCAAAAAATGTTTTGAGGTTATTTCTTTGTTATTGACATTTGTGACCACAGTTTCTTCCCGAAAAACGAGGGACGAGGGCATGGACAAGTTATAAAGTGGTGTGAACGTGGCTTCCAGATTACCGAAGATGCCCGAATATCATATTGCAGGAAACGCCAATGGCGGAGAGATATCTTTTTCACGAAATCTTGTTCATTGCCTGTGAATTTACCATTGAAACACATCTTGAATTTGGATATTCCTGTTTCCGGTTCCGAATTTTCTTTTAGAATATTTTGGGACTGTCAGGATGAAACTCAAAGCCAGGCAGTGCAAGAAATTAACTAACTACCATTCGAAAGTGGATGCATAAAGTAATAAATAACACTTCATATTATCATCTTAACAGTCGTTTGTGAAATATTCGTTAAAATAATATGAATTATTATTTCAGGGGGGTGGTTACTGACAGAAGGCAAGCAGTGCAAGAAATTATTTTATTACGAAACTTTAGATGAGGTATATGAAAGAATCAATAACATTTCATAGTTCATTGATAGTCGTATTTGTACGTTGCAATAAATTGTTACCTATGTTAATTTATATAAATTAATTGTTATTCACACATTTCTCTAATCAAAGTACTTACTATCATAATGCTCTCAAATTCGAATCCGGAAACAGTAATATTCAATTACAAGACCCGTTTCAATGATAAATTCGCAGTCAAGGAAATGAAAAAGGTTTCTTGAAAAGTGCATCTCCCCGCCACTGGCGTTTCTTACTATGCGCCATTCGGGTATCTCCGGAAATCTGGCAGCCAGGTTTACACCACTAAGATCACAGATTACTTTAAAATAATACACGGTGGTGTAAATGCAGCTTAATCATATATTCTATGTCTTTGTCTATGTTTATGATAAATAAAAAGTATTCTGTGTTCTGTGATAAAAACTAAAAAGGTTCGGCAAGTCTTCAACCAAATTTAATTGAAAATTGTAATTACTTAAATGTTGAATTCAATCATAAATTGGAAATAATTATTCTCTTCATTTATTAAAAGAAATTTAAATTCATCATTTCATTCAATTTATAACCTTCAGATCAAACAAACATGACTGTTGGAATATTTTATAGAATGTTAGTTATTGCGGGATTTTTATCCCTATTTCACTCTGCATATTCAGCTGCACAACGTAAGTGAAATTCTCTGAATACTCATGAAGTTAAGTATGTTTTTTTCTAGATCGTTCATATTTGAGGTTAAATGAATTAGACTTCCTAGGGTTGCCTTTGGATGTGAGTAAAAGTTTGGAGATAACTCCCAAATAGAAGTGAAAGGTTGAATTTTTCTTTGCAGATCAACTTACAAGCTATACTCAGTTTATACGTTATTGTTTATGGCGTTCTTCAGATGTCTGGTAATTTTAAAGAAATTAAGGCATCAGCGGAGCTAGACAACAAGTCTTGGGGAACTTTCAGAAATATACCATCTTTCTACATGTTTTGCCATAGGGGCAAAGCATTTTCACCATATTATTTAGGTCAAAATAACCAACATTCGGAAGTGGACTAGAAACGAGGCAAATTGATTTGGTTTCCTGTGATGTTACACGTTTTAATTATTTGACAATCACAAATCAAACAGAGTGGGGTAATTTCATATTCTTATTGAAATATTTATCAAAAATAAGTGATAATTTAAACTAAGATTGAAATGCAAGCTCTTTAATGAACTATTCTATACATAATTGAGCATTGGAAAAATGCAGTGGTATATAACACAATTTGGAATACGTATAATTATTTGAGCACAAACATTTTTCAATATACTTCACAGGACTTCTAAATACTGCAGTGTAAAATAATAAAACTAGTGTTTGTGTATGGGAAATTTACTGTGTAGTGTGTCATTTACATTAAAATAAATATATTATTTTGTTTGTACAAAGAGGAAAAATGCAATAAAATGGGGTTCTCAATACAAGTGTTTTAGCTGTTCATAAGTTACGAAGAAAATTATGTTCCAAGGTCCCATTCGAAACCATGTGGGAATAAAGCCTTTGTATAAAGCCCAGAATCCTTCGTATTTGAAGGTGTGATAAAAACAATCAACTGTACCTCGGTACAAATGAGTATCAGTTTTGAGATTTTTTTTTAATTTCTTTTGGTTCATGAGGCGAGTCTGAAAATAACAGGATCAATAACGTTTCATGAAGGAATAATGAACAGTTACCCTAACTACATCTATAGGTGTAGAAGCTACGGCACTCCCCAGGCTTGCCACTAGACTAGACCTATGAAATAAATACATATTCAATAGTGGACTACCATTACAAAACAAATAAGTACTGAAGACAATGTTCTTTGTACTCTTGGCCACTACAAATTTTGTCATCTGACATGTTTCAGAGACGAAGTGTTACTAAAAGCATGCTATCAATTTCTACACTCGAGTATAGATTGATGGTTGACATTATACCCTTGATTATGAACAAATTAGTGAGAATAATGAGTTGTTAATAGGGGTTAGATAATTATCTTTTTTCTTATACATTTTGATACCTGCAAGTGTTCTGGAGTAAAATTTATTGGAATTTTTCTACAATTAGACAGAATAATCTGAAATTGAGTGGCCACTTGTTAAAACGTGCAACACCAGATTTATCATGTTGTTGTTCCGAATGCGTCCCGTATGGTGTTTATAGCATATGAGAATATTTCTGGTTGCTTGCTGGACGTAGAACTTGTTTCAATCCAAACATTTTATTTCATATATACCCGATTTCAACATGTCCGGACTATTATAGAATGTATTTTTTTGAAGTTGTTTAATTTTCGTGGAAGTTTTGAAGGCCTGTTTTATAAACCTTTTTAAAAATATTCTATTTGTTGTTTTTTTTTTCGGATGAAATGTGAAAGCTTGGAAACCATCAAAACTAATTGAATTTGAAATATCTCTAGATAATTTCAAATCTAGGAATGGCAAGTAGCTGTCCTTTTCCATTTTGCAGGTGAACTTAATAGATGAGTATTTACGGTTTAAGATACTGGTAAATTCGTTAATATCAAAATTTTCATCCACAATTGCAAGGATGTCATCGACATATCAAGCCTAAAATTTTGGAAAATATTTGTGTTCATTTTTATTTCAAGTTGGTAGGCAAGAACAACAGGGTCTCCTTGGTCTGGGTTCCTGGTCACGTGGGAATCAGGAAATGGGGCGAACACTTGCCAAGAAAAGAGCACAAACCCCCTTTATTGGCCCGGAACACTACTGTGGAGTTGGTAGATACACCTACAAAAGTGAATTCCGGATGAAAGTAGAAACTGAAAGAGGTATTTTCTGGAAATCTCTCCCCGGAATGTATCACTCCAAGAAATTCCTCCAGAACTTTGATACTGTCAGATCCAAGAAATACTTGGACCTCAGTAAGAACACGCTGCATCTCCTCACTGGTTTCCTCACAGGGCACTGCAGGCTTAGGAAGCATATGATGAGATTAGGGCTAGTAGAAACTGACTAGTGCAGATTCTGTTGGGAGAAGGATGAAACTCCTGATCACCTGATAACAGAATGCCTCGCCATCTCAAACCAACGCAAGGAATGCTTTGGGCAAGAAATTTGCAGGAGCGAAGACGTAGCCTCCTTGAAGCCATGCCAGATACTGGAGTTCATCAGAACTCTGGAACTGGAAGGCGAGCTGTAGATGGTAATGACATCGACAGCTCTGACGGGGGGGCACAATAGAGCTTAAGGTCGCAGTGCAACGTTACCCCCTACAACAATACACAATATATATTTCAAGTTCTAATTTGCTGAAGAACACAGCAAAAAAGGGGGTTATCCATGGCCTTACCGAAAAGTATCTGGAATTTCAACGCTACATTGTCATATTTGATAAGTTATTCATCAACTTGAAATAAAATTTATGCCAAAATGGAATTTGGGGGGTTACAAGAATGTTGAAGCAAATGGTTCTGTCAACTACTTACGAAAAGTGATTTGCCACATTATCACCAAAAACACTTAGTAGTCTACTTTTACAATAGTCGTATACTGGCAGTTCCACTGCAGCTATCACAGCAGCTCTTTGGGCAGTAGGTGTAACGCCCTAAAAATTAGAGAATATCTAGTAACTTTAAATATAAAACATTCTTAAAATCCACTGACGTGAAGTCAGGAGCTTTTGCGCGCATGTTCCATTGTCTATTCACGCCGTATACAAAGTCGATCGAGATGAAATTTGGTATTAGATTGTAAAATGGTGCCTAGAAGGTATGTGCGAATAGTTTCTGAAATATAAAATAAAAAAAAAAAAGCTTTTTTTTAGTGATACGATATTCACGAAATTTCGCAGAAATTAGTGCCTCACTATTCTACAAGTAATTACCCATTTTTGCGCGTATGTTCTGGGGAACATCGCGTTATCATTTTGCCCAAATATCTGTAATTTTCGATTTGTTTGCCGAGAATGGTCTCAAACGACTAGGTTCAACTCACTGATGAAGAATTCGAGGTCAAATTTAATTCTGTCCGGCCGGCCGTTGCCACGATAACGATGAGAACGGAAAGAGATAGGGACTTGAAATTTTCAGGGTAGGTGGCGCATCCCAATACGACGGGCAAGTTCGTTAATGGGCATAATCGGCCCAACGGTCTCCGAATAATAATTTTGTTTTCAACCATTACTAATCTGATCGAATTGAAACTTGGTGAGTAGTTGTAGAATACAAACCTAAGGACGTTTGTGAAATTTTGTGAGAATCGTATCGCTAGAAAATCAATTTATGTCACGATAACCGGAAAACGGTAAGATATAGTGACTTGAAAACTTCAGGTTAGCTTGTGCATCTGAATGCGACATTTGAGTTTATTTATAGGCATAATCGGCCAAACGGTTTTGGAGTTATACCCATCTGAATTTTGGATGTTATTTCCTCAATAACTCAAAAAATTCAAAACCGATCCAATTCAAACATGGTTATTAGTTGTAGAATGCCAACGCGAAAATTCTTGCAAAATTTCGTGAGGATCGTATCACTAGAAATTTTTTTCAAAAATCATTGAAAATCATTGAGAAAAAATTCTATAAATCAGAAACTATTTATCCGACATGGCTGAAATTTTGCGAGAATCTTCAGAGCCTAACTGTACTACCAAGTTCTAAGTTTGAACACGAACGGATCCCTATTGTTAGAGATTCGAGCAGCATTGTGTGAGTTAAGTAGCTGGATGGGTGACCATTGCCTCGATAACTTTCGAACGACAGGAGATAGGGACTTGCAATTTTCAGGGTACGTTGCGTATTCGAATGGGAGGATTAAGTTCGTTTTTGAGCATAATCGGTCAAACGGTTACGAAGTTATACACATACCTATTATTTCCTCGATAACTCATAGACTAGATCGAATTGATGCTTGGTAACTAGTTGTAGAACATAAACATGAAGACGTGTGTAAAATTTTGTGAGGACCGTGCCACTAGAGAAAATTTTTAAAAAATTACGAAAAAAAAATTGGTTCAAGAACTGACGTGAAGTCAGGAGCTTCTGCGCGTTTGTTATATCAAATTTACCATGGTAAATTCGATTAAGAGTGTCCAATACAGGAGAATGGGCAATAGAACATACGCGCAAAAGCTCCGGACTTCACGTCAGTGCTTGAACCAATTTTTATTTGGTTCAGATTGGTATATTTTTAGTTGAGGAAATAACAACCAAAATTTAAGATGGGTTATAACTCCGAAACCGTTTGATCGATTATGCCCAACAATGAATTTAACTGTCCCATTCGGATGCGCAACCTATCCTGAAATTTGCAAATCGCTATCTCATTGCTTTCAAAAGTTACATCCACCTACTGAACTCACCCAAGGCTGCTCGGATCTTCAGCAATATAGATCCGATCGAGTTCAAATTTGGAACTTGGCTGTAAAGTTAGATTTTGAAGGCTTTGATACAAACATTTTTTTTTATGATTTTTCTAGTTATACGATCCTCACGAAATTTGGCAAAAATTTGCTCGTCGGAAATCTACAGCTAATTACCATTTTTGAATTGGATCGGATTCGTATTTTTTGAGTTATTGAGGAAATAACAAAATTTCAGATTGTTATAACTTCAAAACCGTTTGGCCGTTTCGCATTCGGATGCGCAATCTACCCTGGAAATTGTCGCTATCTCTTTCCTTTCTCAAGTTATCGTGGGATACATAATATTTTTTAATAATTTTTCCTCGGAACAGAGTGGTCTTAAACGATTTGGTTCGACTCGCTGATCAAGAATCCGTGGTCGAAATCGATTCTGTCCGGCCGGCCGTTAACACGATAACTCTGGAACGAAAGGAGTTAGAGAATTGAAATTGGCAGGGGAGGTTTGGAGCGGAAATATCTCGGACGAGTTCGTTACCGAGCGAAATCTACCAAGCGGTTTCGGAGTTATGGCCTTTTGTAGTAAAAACATTTTTTATGCATATTTCCGAAACCGATCACTCGATCTACCGGAAATTTAGCATCAAATTGTAAAATCATGACCTTTATATGCATGCGAAGTTTTGTATTAATCGGATTGCCGTAAAGTGGCAAAAACGGATAAGTGGATAACTCTCGAACGGAATGAGCTACACAGTTGAAATTTTCAGAGTAGGTTTGAGTGATTATGTGCCAATATTGGGGATGATGTTTCAGAAGATTTATAATTGTATCATTTTAATGATGTAGTTTATGAAGGCAATAGGAAAGAACAACATAATGAAATCATCAAAAGAAATTACTGTTCGTTGACCACCGACATGTTTCTATATACAGTATTTTCATAATGTTGCTAGCAAAAAAATGCTAAAATATTGATCTACATTTGTGTATCAAATATTCTTTCTTGAGTAAAGGTTCATAATACAGAATGAATGTGTTAGTGGTAACTATTTAATTATGAAAAGAGGATTGTATTTTATTAATATATTTTGAACTATTAAAATGATATGTTCGTCAGCCTATACCTATTCAAATAGCAGGAATTAATGGACAATCTGCAATGATTGTCTCCAGCAATACTCTAGACATTTCAATGATACTTTCCTTAGGGTTTTCAAGTTGTGAAAACTATGCACTGAGTGTAAGTTGCAACAACCCATTCCAAGGGGATAAATCATTGCGGATTGCTCATTTAATCCTGATAAATAAACTATTATTTGAATTCAATTTCTTTTATGATGCAGTTCTATTATAAGAATCCATTGATATCATTCCCAACTCTTAGAAACCAATATTTTCGGAGATATGGTTTGTCAAAAAATTTTTACTGATACGATCCTAACGAAATTTTACAAACGTCCTTGTGTAGGTATTCTAAAGCTAACTACTAAGTTTCAATTAGACCGGATCTGTATTGGTTGAAAAAAAAATTATTACTCAGAAACGTTGTGATGCTCTAGTATTAAGATGGCTGTGAACACCTGGTCTAATTCCCACAATGTAATAATTGTTAAATGCAGTTACATCGGCCTAGGCCGCTTACTTTGATATTCATAATAATAATAATAATAACCATTATGCCGATTATGCCCATTAACGAACTTGTCTGTCGCATTTGGATGCGCAACCTACCCTGAACATTTCAAGTCACTATTTCTTTCTGCTGTTCCCTAGAACATGCGCGCAAAGATCTGTGATCTATGATGAAATATCTATATTTACTCTCCACAGTCCTGAGATTCCCTCTTGAGTATAAACTTCCTTAAAACATGCGACAAGATTTACGTTTCTAGATCTACCCTCTACTTGCATTCGAACTTTCAGGACATCCGTAGGAGTAGCTATAGCGCTAGATCCTGCTCCAGCTATCACAGCACAAAATAAGCTGACCATAAATGGCTCATAATCTTTGTTATATCCTAAAATTACGTCTTTCAAAGAATAATAAGTTCCAAATTTAATAGTTCCATATGTTGACTGTCGGAGAACAGCCGGCCAAATTCTACAAGAAAATCAATCAATTACACAGATGAAAAATACATATACAGATGTGGGAAATCTCTCCGATTCAGATAAAACATAATAAAATAAGATGACAAGTTTCCATCATTTTTTTTCCTAGCGGCCCTCCCTACGGAGATACGGCCTCCTAAATGACGCCACACTGGAAAGCCATTTTACTGGAATACATTTTAAACTACTTAATACAGTGCGCGTCAAAATTATGGAACAAATTCATTTTCTCAGAAGAAAAATATTTGGCAACAAAATCCTGAAACAGGTCAATTTTTGTTTCACTTTTACCAAATTTGTATGCATTTTTGAAGGATTTTTCTTGCACCCTGTGCCATCCCCATCAACCCTCAACATTTTTGAATAGGGAAAGTCCGTCATCTTATTTTTTTTTGTTATATCTGAATCTGAGAGATTCACCACATTTTCCCGGACACCCTGTATGTTTGATTTATAAAAATTGGCCAATTACTTTATTATACAGGGTGTCCCAGAACCCGAAGTCAAGCCGGAAGCAGGTGATATTTCAAGACATGATGGTTATCAGAAAAATGTAAAAAAAAAATTTGTGATGGCTATTCAATTCCCATTTCTACAAATTTCAATTTTTTGCCGATCTTATTTTTGTTATGTCATCCTGAATAATCCGTCTGTATATTAATGCCCAAAACTTTCTGACTTTTGCTCCTGTTTGGAGCCAAATGTTACTTTTTGTCCCATAAATATTCAAAGCTCATATTTCGTCTAATTTCAACTGCCTGTACTGAAAAAAAAAATGTACTACGCTAATTCGGCAAGTAATTGTAAAAGTTTGTGCATTTAGTTAGGATTCCAAAATGGTATAACAATTGCTAGTAATTCTGCAAGTTTTTCGGTTAGAATTCTTTCTGCTGAGAAACCCATTTTCGAACCAATTTTTCCTATAAATTTCAATTGATTCTAGTGTACTCAAGCATTTAATTTAGGCTGATGTTGTAAGATTTCTGGTTGAATTAAAGAGAAAACTAATAATTCTATGATGTGTGAGCTATGAAATAATGACGCCAGATAAAAGTCGCTCTTCTACACTGTTTCCAGGTAGTCTGAATCTTTTTTTCTGTTTTATGTTCATAATCGAATTTTCTGATTCAGAAAACTTTTTTAATAATCATTACAATAACATAAATATTAAAGAAACGTTCTGTATTGGACACTCTTAATTCAAATTTACCATGGTAAATTCGAATTAAGTGTCTAATACAGGAGAATGGACGACATAATTAACCATGGTAAATTCGATTAAGGGTGTCCAATACAGAAGAATGGACAATAGAACATACGCGCAAAAGCTTCTGACTTCACGTCAGTGCTTGAACCAATTTTTTTTTCGTGATTTTTTTTTTAATTTTCTGGAGGCGCGGTTCTTAAAATTTTTTTTTTCGTCATTTTTTTCAAATTTTCTAGGAGTACGGTTCTTACAGAATTTTAAACACGTCTTTGTGTTGATTTTCTACTACTAGTTACCAAGCTTCAATTCAATCGAAAATTTATTTTTTGAGTTATCAAGGAAACAATATTCCAGGTGGATATAACTCGGAAACCGTTAAACCGATTATGCCCAAAAACGAACTCAACTCTCCCTTGCGGATACGCAACCTACCCTGAAAATTGCAAGTCCCTATCTCCTTTGGTTCGAAAGTTATCGAAGCAACGGTCACCCATCTACTGAACTCACACAAGAATGCTCGAATCTCCAACAATATTCAACCGATCGTGTTAAAACTTGAAACTTGGCAGTAGAGTTAGGTAATGAACGCTCTTGCAAAATTTCAGGAATTTCAAACGTATAGTTACTGATATATAAAATTTTTTTTTTTATTTTCAATGATTTATTAAAAATTTTCTACAAATGCTATCCTCACCAAATTTCGCAAACATTTTTGCGTTGGCATTCTACAACTAATAACCATGTTTGAATTCAATCGGTTCAGTATTTTTCGAGTTAATGAGGAACAAAAAACCACCAAATTTCAGATGGCTATAACTCTGAAACCGTTTGGTCGATTATGATCATAAACAAACTCAAATGTGGCATTCATATGCACAACATAACCTGAAATTTTCAAGCCGCTATCTCTTTCCGTTCTCAGGTTATCGTGACAAAAAAAATATTTTTTAATAATTTTTTTAAAATTTTCTAGCCATACGATTCGCCCAAAATTTCACAAACGTGCTTAGGTTCATATTCTACAACTACTCACCAAGTTTCAATTCGATCGGATTTATATTGGTTGAAAACGAAATTATTACTCGGAAACCACTGGGCCGATTATGCCCATTAACGAACTTGTCCGTCGTATTGCGATGCGCCACCCACCCTAAAAATTTCAAGTCGCTAGCTCTTTTCGTTCTCAAATTATCGTGGCAACGGACGGCCGGACGGACAGAATCAAATTTGACCTCGAATTCTTCATCGGGGAGTCGAACTAAATCGTTTGAGACCAATTTCGTCGAAAAATTCGAAAGTTACAGACATTTGGGCAAAACTATAACGCGATGTTCCCCAGAACATACGCGCAAAAAGCTACAACTTAAGTCACTTTGTGCAGTATTGATGAGAAACAAATAATTGAAACAAGAAAAAAAATAACCAAAAAGAAACACATGATGGAGGGCTTTCATTATTCTTCGCTGCAGCTCAGATACATTTTCGATAGGTCTTGAGTTAACTTTTTCTTTCACCGCTCCACAGTAAAAAAAATCTAATGGACTTAAATCAGAAGAACAGGCTGGCCATGAGATAGTGTCAGATCGCCCTATCCATCTGCCCGGTTATACTTCATTAAGATGTTCTCGAACTGAGCGGAAATAGTGCAGGGGACAGCCATCTTGCTCGAAGCACATATCTCTACCTATACTCAGTGGCAATCTTCCAATAAATTGGGTATTAGATTTTTCAAGAATTATCTCTGGCAGCTCAAAAGGTCCAATTATTTTTCCATTCAAACTTCCGTGCAACCTGTATTTTTTTAAAATATTTTAGTGCAGTACTTTTAGATACTCTCTTTTTCTATTTCAAATAAAGAACTCAAAGTAACCACCTTTAGTGCACTAGGATCAATTAGAGTGAGTAGGAAAAATTGTTTCCTAAATGGGTTTATCCGCAAAAAAAAAATTCTGAGTCAAAAAATTTGCATAATAAGTAGCAAGTGTTATAGCATTTTGGAATCCTCATTAAATGCGCCAACTTTAAGAGTTACTTGCCAAACTAGAAGAGTACTTTTTTTTCAGTACAGACAGTTGAAATTTGACGAAATATACGCTTTGAATATTTAGTGGGGCAAAAATTAACATTTTGTTCCAAACAGGGGCAAAAGTCATGAAGTTTTGGGAAATAATATACAGACACATTATTCAGGATCACATAGCAAAAATAAAATTTTCAAAAAATTAAGTTTCGTGGAAATGCAAATTGAAAAACCATCACAAGGTGTAGATTTTTTCAATTTTATTTAAATGCCTACAATTTTGAAATTACATTACCTAATTTTTTTTAAATATTTTTCTGATAACTATCACGACTTGAACTATCATCCGCTTCAGGCTTGACGTAGAGTTTTGAGACACCTGTATATTGCCAAAAGGACACAGTACAAAGTCTACATCTACACAGAATGCGACTGATTCTCCTAACTCGCATAATCTCTTGATAGCTTATGAGGGGTCTCCTTGGGGAAGACCTAGAAGGGTCAGTATAATAAAAACAATATCAATTTTCATTAGGTGATGAAAAATAAATAAATGTACATTTACTGGTTGGTAAGTTGAAAATAGCAGAATAGAATGGTATCCTACTATGATAATTAAATAAGAGCTGATGAATTATGATTTGTTTAATTTTTCAATATTAATTAGATATCCTAGATTGTTGATTGTTCATGAAATATGTTTAGTTCACTTAGGTTGACACCGTCTCAGTACACCCAAGAATTCAAATTACATACCCATTGTATAAAGCTTTAAAACCCTCCTGTTTAACAACCTTAACTATACAATCTATCATTCCAGTGTATTTAAGAACTGCATGTTTTTTGTCTAGAACTTGTCCCTGAATTTGCAATCTTGTTTTCGTGAGATCAATTGGAAACGTTCCTACAAATGAGATAAGCTATATTAAGAATTATTGCATGATCCTTTGGACCAGTACCAAACTCTGCAACGCAGCTTGCGAGTCCTCCATAAACAAATGGGCGCCAATCTCTATCGCCCATTCCACTAATTAAGGTATTATTGAAAAGCCGTTTCTTATTATTGGAATATAATGACACCTTAAATAAATATTTAAAAAATCACATGAATTTAATACTCCGGTATCCACAAATATTTGGTTAGGTTTCAAACCATAGAGAATGATATAAATTTTGCAAACTCCAAGAAAACATGTAGAATAATGGAGGAATTCTTATCTTATTGTTTGCAGTTACGTAGAAATTAGCCAGATAACAGTAGGCGCTTTCTATAGGAGTGATGAAATCATTCATTTAATTGTGCTCATTCAAAAGCATTAACTAATTGATAACGTTTGTTTGTTAAGAACTGAACTAACATAATTATATGTATGTTTAGAAAATGATCATATAAGAATATATCAATTTCATTCCCTCCTAGACTGTTTTTCCATAAGTATTATGCTGATTTCCACATGCTTCCGAGAAGTCGAATAAAAAAAAATTTCGGTTCTAGTCATAGATACAATTCTTATTAAATTTTGCATTGTTAATTTTTGACACAACATTGGGTGGTGGCGGCTGCCGTCTGACATCTCCGAAACCATTGGATCGATTTTGCCCAAAAGCAAACTTGACCGACTTCGAACCTACCCTTCATCTGATATATACATATTCATAAAATTATCTGAAAATGAACATGAATAATAACTATCATCCAATATTGAAACAATTCAACAGAAGCAAGGTTTTCAATGACAAAACAACATAAAACAATATAATTTAATTTTTCTTAGTTTCAAATACAATATAAAAATATACATACTGATGCTATCAGTTAGTTACTAATCCTAAATAATCGTCCATTAGTGTTCCTATCGCAAACTGTAACAGAAATCATGAGTAAGTATTGGAAAAAACCAGAAACTAGGACGAAATAGACCTATAGGAATTGAATGAAGACAGTTTCATATGATTATACTTTATAAGATACACCACAGCCTTGCTGATAATACTTACAATACCAGATGCGTCTACTCTAGTTCCAACAATTTTCAAACGAATTTCACCTTCAGCTGCAATTACAATATCTTCATCTTTCGTCTTGTAACATGGTGGATTCATATTAGGACAAAATTCCATTTCTGCTGGGATAGACTGAAATGAAGGAATATTTTAGTTTGCTTTTGCGTCATTTTGTAACACTAAGATTAAATCAGTCTTCTTCCTCTGAAGAAGGATATATGATTAAATTTTCAGAAGTTCCGAAAGATCAGTGTATCCTTGGATTATTTGGGGAAGTCTCTCAGTGACGGCTGACAGAAACCTTGGCCATTGTCAAGATTAGAAACCTCAACTGCGAACTTAGCACAGAAAAATAAGACAAAAAACTTTATTTATTTCTTTTGCACGTTAAATAGAGCATACTTTAGTGCCCATATTCATTCAAGGGGGAACTGACACAATGCAAGCTCTATGAGAGGAAATTGGCAGTATGAAAAACTGTCTGTTCAAGGGAGGTGTCTGTGTAAGAGGGGTGTCCGCGAACACAGTATGATTTGAATCTAGATAGTTATAAGAATAAAATCTTTATTAATTACTCACATGATGAGAAATGAAACATGATAATGGTCCAATTTCAGCAAACATTCCAACCTGTTAAATAATTAGAGTATGAGTGAAAATCTTTATCTATCTATTTTCAATCTTACTTTGTTTACTTGTCGAACAACTGCATCGAGAACCTCTCCTTTAAAAGGCCGGAAAACAATAGCTTTATATTTTACAGGGTAAACAACAAATCCCTTCCCAGGTAGAATGAGACCTGCTCCAATACTATCAATTGTTGTTACAGCTATAACAAAACCATATCTGAAAAAAATAGAAGAAATTAGGAAAATCTCTTTCACTTCAATCAGAACCTTACTTTCCTGTACATGTTCCCTCTACTTCTGTGTAAAGTCTAGTTTTCACCATTTCCAATAACTGAGGTCCAAAATATTGGGGATGTAAGAGAATCTCATGTTCAAGTGAGATCTGGAATGGATAATTTCATAGTAATGATTTATAAATGTGAAAGAACTTAGAAGGACTTACATGGAAAAACATTTTGCATAAGATTCTTTGTCGGGTTAATCGTTTTAGAAATTACTATTTGGTTTAGTATTTTCAAAAATTTACAGGTTAATCAACAAACAACATCATAGAATAGGAATAGAGATTATTATATTTTCTTTATTATATCATAGAAGAATAATTTTATTTTATTCTTTATTCTATGACCAAACTCAAAAAGACGTCAAAAATGTTCACATAGAATTGAAGATAAATAGATCTTTTCTTCTTTTCCCCTCATTGGAATAAAATTGTGTTGGTGAATTCTGAGATATAACTAATAGAAAATTAAAAGTTAAACTAAAAATAATTTGAACAGTAGGGATTGATAGAAGAGAACAATCAAAAGTGAATATTTTAATTTCCCTAGTTCCGATTAACACGACTTTGTTTTAACTTCAACAGAGCCGGACTTTATTGATTTTTGGAAATCTAATCTTGGGCTATTCGCCATAATTTGTATTCTCATATAATGTACTTTTATTGGTTTCTCATCAGTCTGAACGGCAACAATAGGCTGATAATTATGGGATCAATTCTATAACACCAGAAAAATTATGTAGTTATTGGCGTGAAAGTTGGCAACAATGTGCGCCTTTCAGGACAGACGCTAGCGGTTTTGTGAGAATTTTTTTGTAATTGCTATTTTGTTGTCGATAATCAGTTTCAGGAATTTTATGATGTGTACTTTTGATACATGAATCACGATAATATTCCAGAGGAAATGATTAGAACGAAAAGATTCAAGAAAAGTTAGCATTTCAAGAAAATCATAGCCTATCAAGATTGGGTGAGCTAAATAGGCTCTTAAAAATTGATCAAAATGAGTGAAAATTCAGGACAGGTAGATATAAACAACATTTGTCGTTCGTGTATGGGGACGAACGAAAATATGCAAAATGTTTTCGAGGATAAGGAATATTTCAAGGATAACAAACTCCAACTTGCTGAAATGCTAATGGCTTGCACTTCGGTTCAAGTAAGTGAACCTATTGGGAAAAATATTAGATTCAGATATAAGCTGTTAGTTGGCCAAATATATTATATTATTTCAATTCTTATTTGATAATTCATCATTCCATATCTTTTCCATAGGTAACTAGTGAGGATAGACTACCTTATTTGATGTGCTCATCCTGCGAGGGTAAACTGATTACAGCATATGATTTTAAGCAGCTTAGTGAAAAGTCTGATTTGCTATTACGGGAGCTAATCAAATCGTTGCCTGAGGACAGTAACATAAAAGAAGAAAGCATAATAATACAGCCTGATTTGAGTAATGAACTTCAAATTGATGATCTGAATATTGATTTTGACAACGGAGCTGAGGATGGAATGGAAAATGATGATCGAGATTATTCAGATAGTGATTATGAAGATCTCGAATCAAAAAAGGCCAAGAAATCTAAACATAAATATATATGCATACAATGCGATAAAGTATTTCGTTCAAAAAAAGGTTTAAAAATTCATGAGAGAAAACATACTGAAGATAATGTCAAGGTATTTAATATTTCAATAATTTCTATATTCATTATTTATTAATCTTCCAAATAATTAATCATAATGGTATATACTTAAAAGGTTACTAGTTATTCACTGCCATATCACTTTTTTTTGTGAAAATTCATATTAGTCGTCATTTTACTGAAAAATGAATTGCTCATTCGTGTTGCCAATTTGATTGAATCATACTTGGCCTCTATCAAACTATGAACATAATGGGACTTCAGATTTTTGAACATATATTATATTACTTCTCAAAGAGAATCATTTCTGATTAAAGGCTGGTTTATGCTGGCTGGTAACTTTAACTTAACCCTAAACTTAACATTGAAACATAAATTTCTAGGACTATTGTTTATACTGAGGCTTAAGAATCCGTTTACTTATTAATAATAATAATAATTAATAAGTTAACGGATTCTTT
This sequence comes from Halyzia sedecimguttata, assembly GCA_937662695.2. Classification (NCBI taxonomy): domain Eukaryota; kingdom Metazoa; phylum Arthropoda; class Insecta; order Coleoptera; family Coccinellidae; genus Halyzia; species Halyzia sedecimguttata. Next base: position 95,519,136 of record OW569413.2, on the reverse strand, counting down.
AATCTGATTATAAGCCATAAAACTAATAATCTATGTCTATATATATTATATATATAGGATTAAGTTAAAGTTACCAGCCAGCATAAACCAACCATAAGATGATAATACAAATACTTAAAAAAAAAAAAGGTTTTGAAAGTTGACCAAGTTATATAAGAGCAGGAGATATGTATTAAGATGTCTGAAACTATGGTGTGCAAACTCATGTATGTTTGAATTTATGTATTTATGCATATTTTCACACTCTTAATCAATCTCAGCATACTTTCAACCTGCCTCAGGGACCTGCCCTTAATCAACAGCTGAAATTTAAGGTAAGGTGCCCCAGCAGAGGCCCTATTGTAGAAAAATTAAGTAGAGCATTTATCAGGGTTGAGAATGTTGCAAATGGGATCGAGATCAAGGTTAAGTTGACAGATCTCTGCTTCACTATGGGATGGTTCGAAGGATAGGAGAAATTGGGTGTCATCTGCAAAAGAACGCAAATGATTGACCACCCTCTTATATCAGACAAATAATATATGAGATAAAATATTTCAAATCAAAACCAATACTCCATTCAATAATAACATTTGAACTTTGAGCATATAAACCAAAACAGCATTCTATTATTCTTATTATTATATGGATTGTGCTGGGCAGACGAAATCCGCCCCTCCCCTGCGACCAATCGGTCTATTGTGGCACACCTATAGTATATAATCTTTATTTCACCCACAAGCTCAAGTCTCTTGATGAGGGATATGAGTCTGGTGGGTGAGAACTTGTCCAGTTCCCTCAGTGTCAGTTTGTGGACTCCTAGTTCTCCAATCTGATCCTGTCCCTAGCAGGGCAGTCACACATGATGTGTTCGATAGACTTGTCGTCCTCCAGGCATAGTCTGCACTTGGAGTCCTCAGTCAACCCCAGCATATTGAGGTGTTTCCTTAGGTCACAATGGCCCGTGTATACAGCTGTAAGGATTCTCAGGTCTACCCTAGAGAATTTGAGGCATTTTCTGGCTCTTTCAGCTGATGGGCCAGTAATTGTTGAGCGAGCATGTCTGTGTCCAGGTATGCTGCACCAGATTTCTTGGACCTTTTGGTCCACCCATCTGTTGTTTTCCATCTCCGCTGCTCTGGGGGTGTTACCACAGGCCGGTTCAGGTTCAATGAGCCCCATGGAAGCTCCCCGTGCCGCCAATGAGTCCGCCATCTCATTACCCTTTATGCCCGAGTGGCCCGGGACTCACAAGAGCTGCAGCCTGCAGAACCCTCCAAGTACAGCGAGTGTGGTTCGGCAATCCTGCATAAGCCGGGATTTGCAGTTGTATGAAGTCAAGGTCTTCATGGCAGCTTGGCAATCCGATAGGATCTTGATTGATCCGTGAGCCCAACCTTTCTCAAGTATGAGCTTCGCACAGTGATCAATGGCGAGAATTTCTGCTGGAAAGACAGTCGCAAAACTACCCAGGCAAGTGGATTCACCCCTAGCAATTCTACAACCGCCGACTCCCGCTCCCACCCCTTTGGTGGTAGCGGAGCCATCTGTGAACCAGCAGGGATCCTCAAGCAGTAGGGTCTCAAAGACGGCGCAGTCGTCTCTGCTGGGAAAGACGACTCAGTAGGGCCACTCTGTGTAGGATCTGGTATTTAGATACGTCCGATCACATGCCCATTATCTCGTTGGCCTCCAATTCTGCCTGCAGAGAACCAGGCACGTAGCCGATCGCATCTGGCTCATTGTGAGCCATATGCAGAAGTCTGTATGTCGCCATCTGGGCCACGCTCCTGATCACCAAGTGAAGAGGTGGAGGTCCAGTAGGCGTTCCATGGCTGCGGTGGGGGTGGAACGAAAAGCCCCTGTCACCATCAAGTACGCAGATCTCTGAATTTTTGCAAGCTTGAGCTGAGACTGCACCCTAACAGTACACTATCACCAAGCAATGCTGCCGTAAGTGATTTGTGGTCTCACCACCATCACGTACAACCAGTGGAGCTCTTTCAGAGCCAGTCCCCACCTCTTTCCACAAGTCCGCTGGCAAGTCCAGAGAGAGTGCCTAGCCCTATGGATCACCCTATCCAGGTGTGAGTTCCAGTTCAGCTTTCTATCCAGGATAACACCCAGATATCTAGCCTCATCCGCAAAAGAGATGTTAATTCCATTCATAGTAATGGAATCTATATTAAGTTTCCTCTTCCTAGTGAATGGCACAATCAAGATCTTTCGAGGGTTCACGTTGAAAGCATTCTAATATAGCTCCAAAATATTATCAAGAAAATTTTCAGGTTGTCAAAAGAGACGCTAAAGAAGGAAGAAAAACAAGATCTTCAAAAGAATTTTCAGATGATATTAAAGAAGAGATCAAAGTTGAAGACATGGATGTTGATTCAGCGATAAAAGCAAAAGTCAGTGAAGATGTTACAGAAATTGCAGTTGACGTGGAACCCAGTGAAGAGAAAAAAGAGGAATTTGAATGTAATATTTGTTCTAAGAAATTAAACACTCCAACTGGCTTGAAAATTCATATGAGGAAACATACTGGTGACAGTATATCAGTCTGTGAGGTAGATACCTAAGTCGTAGTAGGTCAATTGTTTTCAAAATGATATGTTAATTGTTATTCTTAAGGTGGGTTTCACGAAGCTTTGACAGCTCTTAATTGCCAAATTAGTGTGATTCTATGTCGATTTCTAGTTCATTTTTGACACAACCACCAAATTAAATCCACGATTAAGCTAAACGAAGCTTCGTGAAACCCACCATTAGTCATTTATTTACATTTTGAAATTAATTTATATCACTTTATATTCACCTAATTGTCATTTTTGTTCATACAGATATGCAATAAAACTTTTTCGAAAGCAAGTCATTTGAAGCGTCATCAACAAACTCATGGAATATCAGAGGCTCCTTCATCCAAAGAAAAGAAGGCAAGAGTTTTTGTTCACATTAATTATTTGTTTGGTTGTGATATTAATCTCTTTTCTTTCATTACAACAGCTACTTCAATGTGAATTTTGTGATAGAACTTTCAAGTACCGCAAGAGTTTTAATCATCACATGCAATCAGAACATGGTGTAGATGGTGATGATAGTGATGTTTGTCTTTCCACTATTGTAGAGAAGGTGAAAAAAGAAAAAGAAGATAAGGTGAATCCTAGTGGTACTACCGATATTCCAGGTAAAAAATTATTTAGTGTTAGATATTCTATATTGAGGGAATAATTGTGCATAATTGTGGAAATGAATGTTATATCCAGTGGCGGCTGGTGATAATTTTGTTCAGGGGGGCGCTGATTGAAGAATACAAAAAAAGTATATATATTTTAAAAGGTATTTATGAAATGCCTACTTTTTAAAATTAAACCCAATCCTTATGTTTTTGTCGCAGATGAACTTCTCGATCACCTTTTTGTCGGTTAATACTTACTAATACTTACTCTGAAGTAAATCACCAAGAAAAGATACTATAGCCATCTATGTTGGTTTTTCTTGAATGGTCTTAACATAGGAAGTTTAATATACCCACCCAAGCATTATAATAACTGACTAGTATTTTTTTGCAGCAGATGCCGACTTGGAAAACATACTGGAAAAAGATGAAGACGTCTTCACATCTCCTGATAAGAAACGACCCGCAAAAGTTCATACTTGCCATGTCTGTCTGACAGAATTCAGCAGAGCTAATCACTTAACTCGTCATATGATCTTACATCGTGCTGTCCTCATTTTCAAATGTTCCCAGTGCGACAATGCCTATGCCACAGAAGAGCATTTAAAGAAACATGTCGAAGAGGGTCATGTGAATAAGCCCTATGCTTGTACTATGTGTAATAAACAGTTTAGTAGAGGCGAGCATTTAATAAGGCATTTGAAGACCCATCAGAATTCCAGCGAGGAGGATTTGAAGTGTGCTATCTGCGAAAAAACTTTCACAAGGTGAGATTTTCATAGATTCACTAGCGGCCCGGTACGTGCTTCGCGACGTATAAAGTGAAATAATAAAAAAATTTGATTGGAACATCAAACTCATTTATTCAAACAAAAAAATATTTTATTAATTGCTAGCTATTTTAAAAGTTCATTCCGTTAATTTTCTGCTTAATGTTTGAATATTTATTTATTTATTTATTTATTTATTTATTAACGGGATAAACCCATTTTCACAAATCAATATTAATATACAATAACAATAGTTAATTCATAATACAACTCAATATATAATACAACCTAATAGATTGTGAAAAAAAAAAAAAAAAATTGAGTAATTTTAATGCAAAAATCCGTTCGATCGAACGGATATTCATTATAGATTTCGTAACTTATCGAAAAGATCCAAATCTCAAGATACGTTTACTGGAGTAAAGCTCCTTTAAGTTTTTCATTGGGTAAAAATGAAATAAAATTAAGAGAAAGCTATTTCGGATGCTGCGAGATTCGACCCCGCCGCTCTGCTCGAGAGCTATAAATTCCCAATCAAAAGCCTCAGCTCACTCAGCCACGTTGCCTACGTGAATCAACTCCGATTATGTACCAAATAAAGATTTTTACTACTCGGATGATTTCCGTCTTTTGATTTTCAGAATATCGTCAATCCTGTCAAGCGATCCATCGAAATCGGTTACTCGTTCATATTTCTCGCAGTTTTTCTAGACGATTCCAAGATTTTCGAGTAATTCCGTTCAAAATTCAAATTCGATTTGACATTTCTCTTCGCTTGTTCAGACAGAAAACGTCAACTTTGAAAGAGCCGCGTTAAAATTCGCCACAGAAATACGTGAAACGTCAGAATTTTGTCGATTTTCTCGAAAAGTCACATTCTTGAGTTATAAAAATTCAACGAAAAGTGGCATTGATTTTTATATATTTAGATATAGATTTTGTTTGATGAGGAATTTTTTGTCACGATGTAAAGCTTTACATCCGCCAAGTGGTTTAGGAGTTATGGGTATTTTGAGTTCAAGCTTTATTTCTCAATATTTCCGAAACTCATTCGATCTAACTGAAATTTAACACCAAGTTCTAGAATTAGTTTTGTATTGATCAGATGACAAAAAAATTTGATTTCCCGATAACGCGAAAAATACTGATCCTATCGAATTGAAACTCGGTTATCAGTTCTGCAACTTCACTTCACGGTTTGCTATAACGATTTCGTGGACTTTTTTTGTATGTAGCGAGAATTGGTTGTACCGTTCAGTACAACCAATAGGAGAAAAAGTACATGCATCTCCAGCGATCTAAGTAATTCACTTCTCCGGAAACTAATGTTCATAGAGGGCGCAACCTACCCTAAACAGAAAATATTTTTCAGATCTGATCATTTAGCCAGACATACGAAAGTTCATCTTCTACAAGACAAAAGACATGTGTGCTCTGACTGTGGAAAGGCATTCAACAGACTGGATAACTTGAAAACCCATCAAAGAATACACACAGGAATCAAAGATCCTTCTAAACTACACTTGTGCATCTATTGTGGAAAAGAGTTTAATAATTCTAGTAATATGGTGAGCATAGTATTAAAATAATAAAGAAATAATTAGGTTTTCATTGCATTTAGATATAGTTCTATGATTGTTTGCTTCTCTTATATTTCTAGATCGTTCATATGAGAAGACATACTGGCGAACGGCCCTATAAGTGTGGTCAGTGTGGTAAAGGATTCCCAAGATCTCATGATCTGAAATGCCATGAACGTACACACTCTGGTGAAAAGCCATATCTATGTACATTATGTGGAAAATCATTCAATAAGAGCAACAAGTTGGTGAGTACATTTTTTTATTGGGAATCTCTCTGTCTCAAAGAATGGTCTATAAGGCACGATTGAATTAGACTAACTGAAGGAGAATTTGAAGCAAAATGTTGTTCATCCCTTGCATCCCATTTGCAGGGTGAATTTAAAGAAAGAACATAACAAAAAAGTATGTTTATTTAGCACCTGGCTATTCAAAGTACATCAAGAATTAAATAGTATAAGAGAAAATAAGTAACCATGGATTCAAAAGATATGCTTGCAACAATTGCGCAAACTTTTTTATATTTGAAAATTTTTTTATATTTGCAGATAGAGCATTAATAAGGCAAATTCCCTCATAAAGTAATGACTTTTGTTGTTTTTACTTTTACTATTTTATAGTGTTCTTTTGATCTTATCTTATATGAGTATATCTGATCTTTTGGTGTCCGAGGTCAAACTTGATTCTGTACGCCAAGATTGCGCTTGTACGCAATGAGTTAGAGAGTTGAAATTTGCAGAGGAGGATAGGAGTCCAAATGCGCCGGCTAAGTTCGTTAATGGACAAAATCCGTCTAGTAGTTTCGGAATTATAGCCATCTGAAATTTTGTTTTCCTGATAACTCGGAAAATACTGATCTGATCGAATTAAAGCACGGTAGTTAGTTGAAAAATGCCGACACGAAGACTTATGCGGAATATTGTGTGGATCGCATGACTAGAAAATAAAAAAAAATTTTTTTTAAATTCTCCGAAGCTATTTGTCCAATATCGTTGAAATTCTACGAGAGCATTCAAAACCTTATTTTACAGTAAAGTTCTAGGTTTGAACTGGATCGGATCTAGATCGTAGAAGATATTAGGGAAATACAGAAAAATCACAAAAACAAATCTGAAAACAAGGTATCAAAGTTCAGTAACAAAATTTTTTCATAATTCACCGTTCACCATTGAAGCATCGGTCTGATATAGAAATCATTGACAGGAAGGTACTGGTATCGAGCCCAGGAACCGAAATTGCATTTTTCGTTTTTTCATTTCTATTGAAATAATAATTCCGGGGTTATCGATCGAATTTAGGTTCATTTTTTCTTAAAATAACGTGAAACGTGAGTATTTTCGTATATTATTAGATATTAAAATCACAGCTATACAAAACGTTTTTTGTGAATTGTCAACTAATAGTTTCTCATGGCACAACCGTACGATTGCACTGATTTGTTTCATAGAAATTACTCTCGGAACACACTATTGAAAATAAACTATACAAGTGTTTTTTATCTTATGGCACAATCGTATGATTGAACTGATTTGTGTCCTTACGCCACCACAAATAAAACAGTAAATGTATGTATTCGAATGGGTCCTTACGCCACCACAGACACAGCACTCTTTAGTTTCGACCCAACAGTGAAAGTATGTTTTTGAACAGAGATCTTATGCCACCACAGCACTGTCCATTTTCGAACCAACAGTGATTGTATATATTTAAATGGGTCCTTACGCCACCACAGGTATGGCACTGTTTATTTTCGACCCAACAGTGAATGTATGTATGTATTTGAGTTGAAACTAAACGTTTGAGACCATTCTCGGCCAAAAAGTGGACCAGTGATTTTTGGACGCTTCTTTTTACAGTTTGATGTATATTCCGATTAATATTGGGAATATTATTTTTTTTCCTGGAGCTAAGCAGCCTTGGGCGAGTTCAGTACCTGGAATGGGTAACTGTTCTGGCAATAAATTTGAACAAGCGCGTCAAAACTCCTGGCCACAGTGCTTTTCCAACTTGTTTAAAGTTGGAATGGCGATTTGAAATTTTGTTTTTTTTCATATGATAGATTTTTTGTAGCAAGCGAGCTGAAGCTTTTTGTCAGTGCTTTAGTAATACATATTTGATGAGAATTTCTGGAAATTGCATATTTCGATTAGTACTACCTCGTTTGAAAAAATCCTGTTCTTTGAAGACATATTTGAATACTTACTTGCAACTAAGTAGATTTTCAACAATTTAGACAGCCAAATGATATCTAATACAGTGATTTTCCACAGCTGCGTCACACCAGAGTACACACTGGTGAGAGGCCCTATGTATGTAGTATTTGTAGTAGGGCTTTCACTCAATCCAACGATTTAGCCTTGCATATGAGAAGACACACTGGCGCTCGTCCTTATGGTTGTGGAATGTGCCCTGCACGTTTCATACAGTCTGGGCAGCTCAAGGCCCATAGAAGATCGACTGGTCATTGGGTTGAAACTCCGCCTGATCTGAAGGGAGGTCACAGGGTTGAACCCGTTACCCCATTGTTAGATCCAATTCCCGTTAGGTTCAGAACGAAACCAAAAATGGAAGATGAGAAACCTCCTCCTCAGGTAAGGATAATGATAATGATATGTATAAACTCCATTCACTTTATAAAGTCTCCTGGTTGGCCATAATTTAGATCTATCACGTTTTTGTAACTAAAACTAAGGCAGGTTGGCACTCCTGAAATATTGTCAATGTCAGGATTGACAGGAAAATGAGCATAACCTTACAATTTCAAAATATACACCGTGAAATGTGTCGAAATTTCATGGCCAACCGGGAGACTGTATAAAAGTGAATGGAGTATATTATATTCAACATCAATAAATTATATGTCACGTCAAAAGGAAATCAAAAGCTCTTCAATTGAATAAAAGCTTTTATAGAGTTAGCAAATTCTTGGCCTTCCCTATGCAGTTGTATTAAAATTCTTGATTTCTTTTGGCAAGCGATTGTAAAGTTTTGCAAATAAACAATTCATTAAACGGTAAATTATATTGTTTTCAGATGATAAATCACATTCATCCGGCTCCTCAACAAGATATGATGACTAATTATCAGATGGTTTCGGTGGGACCAGGTCCGCCGAAGCTGATTGGCCTTGGTTTAACACCGGAGGCAATAGCAGCAATGGCGCCTCGCCAAGATGAATCGGACCACAACAATATACCGGCGGATCTGAAACTCAAGATGGAGAATACTGAAAAAGAAAATCAAACGATGGCGGAAACTTCTTACCACCATGACGCTTTCGCGTTGCAAAAGGGATACTTTCCAAATTACATGTAGCTATCTGACTTTGATAGGAATTATAGCTAGGTAAGGTAGATACAGGAAATTCCATGAAATGTGGCAATTACACATCCTGATTTTGATCTGAAGGCGGGTTTATACACAAAATATCATAAAATAAGGAAATATATAAAATAAAATAATAATTAAGGATAAAAGGCTTGGTTCATACAGATGATCTAAGACAAGATAAGAAATAAGAATTAACCAATCAAATTGCAGCTTTTTGACAATGACATCTGTGTTTTGTCCAAGTTCTGTGAATTTCACTCTTTGAACATACGCAATGTCATTTTGCAAACAAAATAAAATAATAAATAAAGATGAAAGTTGGCCATCTTTGAGGCGGGTTTATACAGCAAATAAAATAAGAAACAAATTAAAATAAAATAAGAATCAAGGGCTAATAGGATGGATTCATACAGATGATCTAAAACAAAATAAGAATGACCCAATCAAATAGCAGCTTTTCGACAATGACTTCTGTGTTTTATGCAGGTTCTGTGAGTTTCTCTCTTTGAGAAAGAAATCTTGAATGATTTCGTGCTGTTTCTTCACGAAAATTCTTGCTTTATTTGAAAAAAAATGTGAAGATATTGGTACAATGGCCTTAAGTCTCAACAAGGATTCTGTGTGCTACAACTGCAGATTTTATATTGATTTTTAATCTTTAACTGTTAGAAAAAAGTTGTTTACACTTCAGCGCAATTACCTCATCTGCCTTTCAAGGTTGCGCTTATTAAGTTTTTCTTTGTAGCTTTGACATGGATATTCAGAATGAAATGAATTTGGTGTGAAGTTTCCTATAACTATGACACATATTCTCCAATTAACAGGTTTTTCCTACTTCCAGTGGTTTCCTAGTTATAGATTCGCGGATTCATAAGCATAAGGAGAGCAAATGAGGTTTATCTTGAGTCTTCATAAGAATCATCAATCATTTTAGGAAATTCTATTATTCTTCATCATTTCTCCTAAAACGTATCGTTTTTGAGATATTCAGCGATGAATTTTATAAAATCTGATAAAAATTTGAGTATTTGCCTTATCTTGGTTGATCCGCTTCTGACCTGGGATGACCTTGAATCTATGTGTGTCTAGGTTGTCACACTTACTATTTTTTCACCAGATATCGATAATCCATCCTCCTTGTTGAATAATATACCAAAGCTTGGTACACAGTTTGACAAATCGGCATGTGAACGTCTATGATCCCATGAATTTCTGTGAACCTTACCTACTATTTATTACATATGATTATTCTGTAATTGGAATCAGTACTCAACTATTCGATTCGAGAATTTCTTGGAAATAAATGGATTCATGAAATTTTCAATAATAATAATAATATTTCAAGAATGGCTGATGTTCAAATTAAGTATAATCTTATTGTGGAAACAATTGATGAATATTCAACGAAAGTTAAGTTGAAGTTAATTTTTTCGCTTTCAAGTATCAGATGATCAAGTTTGTCCTACAACAAATCTACAATAGATTTCATTAATAGTTTTCTATGTTGAATGATGCAATGCAGGAGAGTATTAGCACATTGTGAAATCTTTAAATGCATGTAACTTTTTACCTGAGCCGAATCTGGAAAAATGGTAAATGAAAAGTGTTTTGCATTATGAAAGAAAGTAAGGTTGGAATGAATGCACACCTTGAAGACTCCTGTATAATCGCTCTCATTTTCAACTATTTGCATTCAGAGTTGTTGATCCCATTAACTGATATCCTACTAAAGGGGTAAAAAGGTGAATAGAAAACCTTATATTTTTAAAAACAATACGTTTCATATGTCCTATTTGATGTTGATTTTTCTTTAAAGAACAAAGAAATCATAGGAAACCGAATATATTATGGGAAAAAATTACAATTGTCAAATATTCTAAAACAATCAAATGTCAAACTGATATTTATTGACATAACTTCGCTTAAGTTATAAGTTGTCTTGTATGTTTCAGAAGAAGAACGTCTGTATCACATTTAGGTAGCTCCTCGAATTTAGAAGATGGAATAGGTGACAGTGCCACCACCAGATCTTTAGTTGAAATGTCAAATTTGAAGTTTGACAGCAAAGACACTTTTATTAGAGTGTTAAATCTTGAATACAATTTGTATATGATATATAAATAGATTTATATATGTGTGTTCATATTTCGAATATCTTGAGAATCTGTTTTAGACTATAACCGAATGACAAATGATAAGGGAATATGTATTAACATTTCTTTCCAGTCCCATTTAGCCAACTTTGATTAGTGATGGGCACTATTGAACAAGAATTTTTTTATCAGCTCAAGTTTTCATGCCAATAATTGGATAATTTCTGTGAAGAATCATGCAAATGACCATTTCAGCTCACTTCGTAAGGCAAATTTATGTTGCTCTTTTGGGTTATGATTAATTTGCAGATTTTTGCATGAAAATTCCTAATTTTCTAGCTCCTATCAGAAGACATACCAATGCTTCTCTTTCGTTAATTAAAAATTCAATCGAACATACAGGGTGTTTCTATTTCAATGTCAAAGTCAGTCATGACAAAACCATCAAAACTCATTTTCCTCAAATGAGAACCCATTTTTGGGGCTCTAGTTTTATTGGTCAGCTGGAATCTACGTTAAAAAATAATGATATTCAGTTAGTAAAGCAGTAGTACATCGATTATAAAAAATTCACTGTTTTTTATCTTGAGTCTTTCTTTGTGAATCACTCTGTATTTCATCAGCTTCATGCCTAGAAATGAAATGAAAAATGATATTCTGAAAAAACAAACTCATAAAAAATAATGAAATAAAGGACAGTCTGAAATTAACTGAAATAATTTCAGAACACAAAACAAAGAACTGTGTTTGTAGAGGATGAATAAATATAAATAAAAAACCATGAAAAAAGTTGATGACAAGTTAATTGCCCAACAACTTCCTCTGCACTCTTGCCTTCTAAATACCATTGAATGATATTTACTTTTTGATCACGAGAATCTGGCAGAGGGTTGTTTTGGAATGAAATCACTTCTTTATGGAAATCATCCGATCTCCTTCTGCAGACGTCTCAGCAGTTTATGTGGGAGTTCACATCATGTCGTACGAGTTTCTTGAGCCAGGGTAGGCGAAGAGGGAGAGGCCGTTGTCTTACTCTCTTCAACCCAAGTATCTCTGTATTACATGTCTTTCCGATACATGTGTGCTCTCCTGAAAACAAATCTTACCAGACTTATATATCGCCATTTATAATGAAGAATTTCCTCAAATCCAATATGAATTCTATGAGTTCAGCTGCCTTAGTTTAAAAACTGTCTTGCAAATTGGAACTTGGGGATTGAAGCTAATATACAATTAAGTTTAAGAAATATAAGTATTTGGATATTCGGAACAGATTCTCAAAGTACTCTTTGAAGATGCATAATTCAAATGGTCTCGAATACTGATATTCAAAATATGGCATCACCAACCCAAGAATATGTTTGCTAATCCAATTTGTGAATGTGACGGCATAGTTTTAATTTCCACATATTTATTCATTCGATTCAATCAAACTTTCCTGTGCCATTTACAAATATAAGATACCAGTTCTACTATTAAATTATGATGGTGATTGCTGAATTTCATCCGATGAAACTTCTGTATTATTGTAACTGTATTGCATAGAAATATTTATAATATTATTTTAGTTACTTCAAAAAACTACAAAAGACTTCACTGCTTTAAGAATAAGTGTATTGAGATTAAGGTCTATTGATCAATGCTTCAAATTTTTTACTTAGTTGAATATATACGAATGGTGGATATGAATGTTAATCTTTTTCCTTGGGGAATTTTCCTGCAAAAAGTGAAAATATATTATTTACCGATACAAACATTTTTTGAAATTTTTTATTCAAATTTTGTATTTATGGTACATATTCCGAACATCACCAACCAGTGTATGCAATTTGAAGCCTTAATTCATCACTGGATTTTATTGACTTTAAATATAAACTTGTGTGGAAAGGTAGTTATTATAATCATTTTAAAGCTGTTATTATATCGTTATACTTCTTTCACCATTCTAATTTTTTTTGAATCTCTGAAGTAGAATGATGAACAACCATCACATATTACCAGATTTCTTTAAATTTTGCACTTTATTCAACTCCCAACAGAATGTTTCCATTTTATATTTTTTTCAATACACACCACACTAAGTTAGTGTACATTTGTAAATATTTTTAAATTATATATTGTCATACGTAGTATTTGATTCAAATAAATAAAACAAAATAGCAATTTTTTTTATATATATATTCTTTATATTTATTTTGAGTCCTTTGTTGGGAATATCAATGAGGAAGATGTTCAACAAGGTAACTATTTGTTTCCCAATATATTTAACTTGGTCTAAATAAATATATAAATAAGGTTAAATTGAACTAAATCCCTTTTTTAAAATTTGCTGAAATATCAAATTTGGCAGCAAACAATAAATAAAAACTATACATATTGATAATTTTCGAGAATATCACAGAAGATTATTAAATATTTTTTACATGAAGGCTCCACCAGTGGAGTGGTCAGAAATAAATAAAACATTAAAACACGTAACTTAAAATACAAATACATATCGTTATCATCTTGAGAGATCGTCTTCTATTCACTAAGACCATAGCAATCTTCTTTGTTGGGCCCTTTCTGAAAAAAATTAATTCAAGTTTATAAAATATAATTATCGCTTTGATGCTGCTTAGAGTCTGCTATAGATTGAACTTCTTCCAAGAAATTGGATGAAATGCACTATTTTTGAAGATCAACGAATTGGTGCTTCTTTGCGCTTTATAACAATCTGACCGAAGTAGCTTTTTTCGTTTATCTGATGATCAATAAATTTCACTGATTGTAAGACGTTACACTGCTGAAATTTATTGTTCTTAAAAAAACTTGTTTCAGTGGCGTAGATAGCTTTTTGTGATGGGAGGGCTATGATACTCAATATCGAATCCTATCTATGTTTGCGCGCTTGTTCCTTCAGGAACAGCGGTCTAGATGTTTGTATTTTGGAATTTTTGGCCTAAATAGGACTCAAACGATTGGGTTCGACTCATTGATGAATAATATGGGGTCAAATCCAATTCAGTCCGTCCGACCGTTACCACGATAATCCGAAAGAAATGAGTAAGGGTCGGTTTCTGAGGAATATAACATGTGGTTTATCTTCGGTTTATCTGTTCAATTCAATAGAATTCAGTAGATAAACTCCATTCAAATGCGTCAGTAACCTGCCCTTACAAGTCTTTTGTGCCCAATAACAAAAAAAGTTATTTATAGAATCTTTCCAAAAAATGTGGGTAGATTTATTTTAAATTACAATCGGATTTGAAGAAGAGGCGTAAGCAATTTCGTTCCTGCCAGGGGTCCCCTGACCTCAATCTCTTTTTGGCGCGCTTTTCAGGGAACAGAGCGTGCATTTTGCCCGGATGTCTACATTTTTCGAATTTTTTACCGAAAATACTCTCAAACGATTGAGTTCGATTCATTCTTATGAATAATCAGGGATCAAATCCAATTTTGTCCGTCCGTCCGCTCGGCCGTCAGTTAGCACGATAACTCTCCGAAAGAAATAAATTAGAATTAGAGTGTTGACATTCGCAGGGTAGTTTTGGAGCGTATATATTTCGGTTAAGTTCGTTAATGGGCGTAATCCACCAAGCGGCTTAAGAGTTATGGCCATTTTTAGTTAAAGATTTTTATGAATATTTCCGAAACCGATCACTCGATCTACCTCAAATTGCAGAATCATGACCGAAGTTTTGTATTAATCGGATGGCTAAAAACTGGAAAAAGACTCGAAAAATACTGATCTGATTGAATTGAACTCGGTAGTTAAATGCAAAATACCGACGCAAAAACTTGTGCAAAATTCCGTGAGGATAGCATGACTAGAAAAAAATCAAAAACTGTTGAATTATTTGCGGAATATTTTGCTTGAAATTCCGAAAACAAATATCGGATTGATCATTTTGGAATTTCGGCGACCTTGGAGCGTTCAAAATTCCACTGAGAACAGATATCGAGAAAACCTCAAAAAAAAAATAATAATTTAGAACATTCGACTTCGCTTCCTACACAATACACATGTTTTTGTTTTATCCGATAAAAGCGATCGCTAGCATATGTACAAGGGCAACTAATTTTAATATGGACGTGTATATACGGTGGCAATTGAATAAATGGGTGAACAAAGTGTGGAATTTTGAATTGTTTTTCATAATTTTCTTGCTTCTATCAGAAGACATACCAATGCTTCTCCTTCTTTAATTAAAAATTCAATTGAACATACAGGTTGTTTCTATTTAAATGTCAAAGTCAGTTATGAGAAAAACATCAAAACTCATTTTTTTCAAATGAGAACCCATTATTTTGATTGGTCAGCTGGAACCTACGTTAAAAATAGTGTAGTGTGTGTTTTCCAACAATTGCGTCTCCCCTAACAAAGCTTAACTATAAAATTTCAAGTGTTTATCTCGAGTATTTCTTAGAAATATTCTAACGAACCGTCTTCGTGTGAATCACCCTGTATATAAACTAAAGAATATTTTCAGTTTTATAAATGATTCTAGAGAAAATGGATTAGTTTGAACTTCATACTTACTTTCTAAAAACCAAATGGCAGCCATGATTCCAATAGTAAAAAGCGTCGACATGGTTACCACCAGAACAGTCAATTGGTGTTTCCTACAAAAACTTCTCGGTTTGGGCGGTCTAGTATGCATATTTACTACAGTAAAATGTGTAGAACTAGCCAAAGAAGCGCTGTCTGGATCCTGCTTCTTAGGAACCAAAGCTGGGAAGTTATCGTTCTGAGGGTGTTGGTCCAGGTAGTATTGGATATTTTGATCTCTGGTACTACAACCTACTTCCTTTGTCAATTGTGCCTTTTGAACTTGGGCCAAATTGGCCGCCGTCAGTAAGAGTGAACCTGATCGAGCGCTCTGAAAAAAAGACAAATGAATTAATTCGAGTACCTATATATGACTTATGAGATCAGAGGTGTTAGGCTGTGAGACTCTGTGCAATCTTAGATAAAAATCTTTTACAGAGACTGACTGCTCTGTATCAGCTGACTGAAGTCATCCAGAGAACTCTTGACAATGAAGAAATCGCAATGTGTGCATTCCTGGATATATCTGGGGCCTTTGACAACACAACACATGTGACATTTGACTGTTAAAGATGCACTTGAGCTGTTGTAAATGAGGATATCCGAGGCCAGGTGGACAATAAGAACACTTCTGTCAAAGCCACTCGTGGAACACCTCAAGGGGGAGTAACGTCTCCCCTTCTATGGAACCTAGTAGTGAACGAGCTCCTCCACAGGCTAACGGAGCTCGGCTTCGGGTGTATAGGCTATGCCGATTATATAGTCCTAATGGTCAGAAGTAAATTCGAGGGTATACTTTGTGTAACTTACTACAGGAGGGCCTTAGAATTATCGAGCAGTGGTGCTTGTCAGTGGGGCTCAGCATAAACCCGAATAAACTTTGAAACTTTGAAAAAAAGCTGTGAAATCCCTCGTTTTGAACGGACATATTATAGAATGGAAGCCTGAAGTTAAAATTCTAAGCGTAACACTAGATAGTAAACTTCTGTGAAATGAGCATGTTGAAATCACTGATGCTAGCAAAGCAACAAAGGCTTTAATGGTCGGCAGGAATCTAGCCGGTAAGACTTGGGGCTGCAACCCTATAAGATACTGCGATGGGGATGTACGTCATGATTGTGAGACCCATCATTACGTATGGGGCAGTAAGTCTGGTACTCAAAATCAAGCCAGAATAGTACGAGGAACACCCCCGACAAAGTAAAAAGGCTGGCCTCAGAATATCTAGGAAAGGAACAGGTAATGAGAGTATTAAAACCAGAAAACCTGATCCTCTCTTACCAGGTACATTTCATCAGCCAATCTTCCTGGTGACGAAATGATCAAGAAAGTAAGCATCGAAAAGAACTTCACTACGATGCTAGGTAGGAAAAAAGACTGGGACAGGGAATCCCCCACCCAAGTTCTTAAAAGAAATGCCATTAAATGGTACACAGACGGTTCAAAAACCACTACAGGAGCTGGCGCTGGAGTAATATGGGTCAGGCTAACTATCGCTACGCTCCTATATCCGATCATCTTTCAGGCAGAAGTACTTGCAATAGAAATATGCGTGGAAATGAACCTAGAGAGAAACTATCAGAGATGTGATATAGCAATCCACTCTGACAGTCGAGTCCAAGCTAATATGGGAGTGCCGAAGAATACTCAATGAAGTAGGCAAGAACAACATCAGGGTCTCCTTGATCTGGGTTCCTAGTCACGCGGGAATCACAGGAAACGAGGAGGCTACCAAACTTGCCAAGGAAGGCGAGCACAAACACCCTTTTGTTGACCCGGAATCCTACTGTGGGGTTGGTATAGATACACCTACAAAAGTGAATTTCGGATGAAAGAAGAAACTGAAAGAAGTATATTCTGGAGATCTTTTCCCGGAATGTATCACTCCAAGAAATTCCTCCGGAACTTTGATACTGTCAGATCCAAGAATTACTAGGACCTCAGTAAGAACACGCCGCACCTCCTCACTGGTTTCCTCACAGGGCACTGCGGCCTTAAGAAACAGATTAGGGCTAGCAGAAACTGACGAGTGCAGATTCTGTTGGGAGGAGAATGAAACTCCTGATCACCTGATAACGGAATGCCTCGCCATCTCAAACCAACGCAAGGAATGCTTTGGGCAAGAAATTTGCAGGAGCGAAGACGTAGCTTCCTTGAAGCATCCCAGATACTGAAGTTCATTTTATAGAACCCTGGAACTGAAAGGCGAGCTGTAGATGGTGATGACATTGACAGCTGTGACGGGAGGGCACAATAGGAATTACCCCCTACAACAATATACAATAATAGATAAAAAACTCTTAATTTAGGACACCTGCTTTGGAACTAGATTTATCGCTGGAGGTCATAGAAATTTGAGTCGGTATTTTTGTGGATGTGATTGGAGCTTTTGATACTACCACCTACTCATCCATAGAGAATGCCACTGAGAGGAAATATTGTAGATTGTCAGAGTCACTGCAAGCCTATGAAACTTATTGTGGTATCCTGGCGATCTGTTCCTTTTGGGGGACCTTTCATCACTATATGTGATTCCTGGGTTGTTTTATCTCCAATGAGATTCAACAAGATATTACGAGTGTGAAATTTATTTATTATTTAATGAACGAGAGGTGCTGCAATGCTTCTATAATTTTTATTTATAATTTTAACAAGAATTATCTGGAGTACCTATCTTAACATTGATAACTTACATGGCTGCTGTTAGTGCTCGTTGATTCCTGCGAACCTGGCGAATCTCGAGCTAGTGTGGGCCTTGGAATATGCCAACTCTTTGCGAGATCTGCTGCTGGGATCTGAAATGAAATGATAAAATTATAAATAATAAAACTATGTAAAATATCATCATCGCAATAATCTCTATATCTTAGAAGATAGAAAATTCAAAGCACAGACGCGAAGTCAGGAGCTTTTGCGCGCAAGTTCTTTAGTATATTAACGCCTCACACCCACCACACGAAATACTGCATGAACCTTCAATTCTTTTTTCAACCGAGTACTGGATCTCAATTCGATAGATCTGTATTTTTGGATAAACCTATTGGAAAATTAAACGTGGATGGAAGGTTTGTCCGAAATTTTAGCGTAATCTGACAGATAGTTTTTGAAATATAAAATTGAAAAAAAAATTTTTTATTTTTTTTTTAAGAAATATTGTTATTCAATATGCGGTCAGCATTCTACAGTAAATTACCAAGTTTCACTTAATCGGATCTGTATTTTCTGAGTTATTGAGGTAATAAGGACAAAATTGGCTATAACTCCGAAACCGTTTGGCCGATGTCAACAATTGCCTTTTAGGTCAAAACTTTTAGAGTTCTCCAAAAATTATGATTGGGTGTCATTCGATTACGAATTTTATGTAGATATTTTTTGAGAAAATTCAAGGGCCGCTCGTAAAAATTGCAAAACTTATAAACAATTAAGTGAAAACAAAGGGGGTTTGGTATTTTGTGTATATTTCAAAAACTATCCCAGATTTTTCAAATTTGAAAAAAGATTCAAAAAGTGGAGGAAATTTCACACAAAAAGTCCCAATTGCTGGAACTGTAGGACCAATATTTATAATTTTCCCAGAGGGTTAAAAATACGCCCGAAAACGGGTACTCCGGCTTGCACAAGCCACGTTCACTTGGGATCTTTAATGAATAAATATTATTTAAAATTATAAAATATGAAGATAAAGAACTGAAAAGATTCAGGCACGTACAAGACAGATCAATGAACAATAATCCGTGGTCCAAAAATTTTTATCGCGATTTTTCAATTAGTTATCCATTAGTTAATTAACAATTTTTTGTTGCCCGAACATTATCATTGCAAGTGCGATAATTGTTAAACTATTAATCCGAGAAATTTTTCCTTTTGTGCAGCTCTTTTTCAAAGACCTTAAAATAGATTCCCGTTGGAAAAATTGAAAAATTCTTAATTTTCGCTTTGTTATTAATAATTTACTTAGGTTAAAAATTATAACGCTCAATTAATCATTGAAAAAAACATTTTTTTTATAATATTACTATTGATCCGTTTTCTCATGATCAGAAGCTATTTAAAAATGATTTTTACTTATTTTTATCTACTAATGTTTACAAAAATTTTATGAACAGATGCGTTGTTTATAAGATAATATAATTTTTTTTGGAAACATAATCTTTGATGAAAATTATGATAAAAAAAACCGTCTCTTAAAAAAATTATTTGTATTGCTTAAAAATGGATTTGTTAATTAAAAAAAAATTTCTACCACTTGTAATTAATATTAAGGAAGCATTTTTTTTAAATCATCATTTATCTTGGTATGTGATATCAAGAAAAAAATTGATTATTATTTGAATTTTCATTGTTCATTTAATATTCAATTTGTTGTAAACAAATGAATTGTCCCTCTGTATTTTTTTCTGTTTCTACTTTAAAAAAAAACAAAAACAAAAATGTACGTGTTATTGTGAATTTATGGGAGGCTAAAATATTTTTTCGTTGCTAGATTCCAAAGATTTTCATATTAAAAATTTTTAAACCAAGTTGAACTTCGATATTGTTTTCTTACATTATAATTTGTATTGCATATTTTTGAATTCAATAAACTGCAACAACATTTCACTATTACGGCATAATATTGCTTTCTTAATTCTGTTTAATTGCAAATGCAATAATAATTTTTTTTCGGTACGAAAGAAAATCAACTTGTCATTAAAACAATCTAAATATCACAAAAAGTCATTATTCCGAGGACAGAAAATATACGAATCGAATTGCAAATAAATTAATTACGAATTACGGAACAAAAAAATCTTCTCGTCATTAAAGGAATATAAGTATCACAAAAAGATATTAGCCCGAGGACAGAAAAAATACGAATCGAATTGCAAATACAATAATTACGAATTACAGTACGAAAAAAATATTCTCGTCATTGAAGGGATCTAAATATCACAAAAAGTCATTATTCCGAGGACAAAAAATATAAGAATCGAATTAACATTGACTCCTCACTATTGAAACTTGATGTTCATGAACCTAGAGCGCATTCAATAACAACAATATTTTACGCAATACCATATACCGTCGTAGAAATTTAATGCATGCGATTCGAATAATTATAATTCTAATCAAAGACTTCCAATAAATAAATAGGTGGTGAAACACAATTTCGTAACCGAAAGTTCAAGTTCAGCCTAACATTTCAAGCACCTCACGTGTATGATTCAGTATACCTAATGGAATCGAATACTAATACGGAAAGAGTGTTTGAAGTATTCGAAGGTTAACCTAGGTCCGTTTTCGTGAATTTGAAATGAGCCGGATTAAACCAGGAACATTTCTTTATTCTGAATAGAGGATGTAAGATTGCGGAAAATTATGTAATCCGGAGACATCGACAAGATCACATTTATGTATATCTATGGTCCATTAGGCTTGTTTCACATGCATAGGGTTCCATTCGGTACAGGCCCTATTCTGCTTTCGATTTCAACCAAAAGCGAATGAAACCCTCTCACATACACACGGTCTATATTAGGTTCTAAGTTTTCTTCCGAAACGATCAAAATTGATAGTTATTTATGTAGGTACCAAGGATAGCAAGCAGGCGAGACAATAGACAGTTTTTTGCCGAGGTGCATATTACATTTTTTTCGTCGACCTCCACATATTTTTATGAATTTCAGACCTTTTAACTAATTTCACAATAGCAAATTACACATACACTTATGTTTGTATTGAACCGTATCATGCCGTATTCATAGTATCCACAGTGGACGAGAAAGTAACTTTTCGGACGAATAAGTACTTTCTCTTCCGCAAAGTACTTGCCTTCAATACCTTATAGTCGGTTTTACGGCCGCAAATTAGTACGTGTAACTTCTCATGGAGGTCAACGAATTTTTTTTTCTCTATTTCAGTATCGTAATGTGTTCATTACAGCACTAAAAACAGTGCTGGAATGAACTCATTCCCGCATTGTTTCTAGTTATATTTTTCGTTTTGTGGTAGTCAGCACTGACATTCGATCCTATCAAATTTCAACATACGTCATTTAACAATAATATAATCTGTATATAGTGAAATAATTGTTGAGAGGAAAAGGTTTATTTTCATTAAAAAACTAGCTGGCCCGGCGAACTTCGCACCGCCTAAGTTAATAAAAATAAAATGAAAAATAGCAAGTTACAATTGACGTTAAAAGAAAAACACTCTGTATGGAAATTTCGGACAAATACATTATGAGAATCCATCCAAGGTACCTATTTAGTTGATGCTTTGTTTGTGGTCCAATAAAGCACTAAGGTTAGATTAGAAATAATATTATATGGTTGTTAAGTTTTCTTAAATAACGATTCTTGAAATCTCAAATTTTCAGCGCAATTTTTCAATTTTTTTCTGTCATAAGAACCTTCACCTGACAATAACAAACACAACAAAAAAAATATTGAAATCGGTTCAGCCGTTCACGCGTCATGGCGCGACCAAGGGATATAGGGATTCATTTTTGGCGCTCATGTTCCTCTTAACAGAGTGCTTATCAATTTGCCCAAATGTCTGTAATTTTCGAATTTTGGCGAATGGGCAAAATCGGTCTAATAGTTTCGGAGTAACGAAAAAAAATATTTTTTTTTACACAACAACTTTTGAATTCAATTTTTTTAAGATGCAGTTTCATCATAAGAATCCATTGTTATCATTTTCAACTCTAACAAGCTAATACTTTCGGAGATATGACGTTTCAAAGTTTCAATAATACATCGTAAGTTCTATGTATTCACAGAATGTGAACACAGAATCTGTCTGTGATCACTATTCATAAATGTCATATTTTCTAGCTATTAGAGATTATCAATTCATAGTTGCTATTTTCCCTTGGAAAGTATTCGATTCTTGAATTTGTGAATATATACAAGACTATTTTGATGAAGTTTATGGTTGCAATAGGAAAGAAGAACATAATGGAATCATCAAAAGAAATTAGTGTTCGTTGACCACTGAGGTTAATATTACATTTCACTTCCTCAAGTAGTGAGACATGTTCCTATATACAGTATTTTCATAATGTTGCTAGCAAAAAAAATACTGAAATATGGATCTACATTTGTGTATCAATCATTCTATCTTGAGTTAAGGTTCATAATACAGAAAAGAATGTGGTATGGACTATTAAATTTTAAATTATGAAAAGAGGATAGTATTTTATTAATATATTTTGAACTATTAAAATAATTTGTTCGTAATCCACTACCTACTCAAATATCAAGAATAAATGGACAATCTGCTATGATTGTCTCCAGCCTTGCTCTAGACATTCCGATGATACTTTCCTTAGGTATTTCGAGTTGTGAAAACTATGCACCGGGTCTAAGTTGCAACAACCCATTCCACGAGGTTGAATCATTGCAGATTGCTCATTTAATCTTGATAAGTAAATTTAATGACAATTTTTGAAGCATTAATAATAATAATAATAATAATAATAATAATAAATGTCTTTTATTAACTCAGTTAACATAACAATTTGAGGAGAATAAACAACATTATTAATAATAGGGCGAGATTCAGTTTGCACACCACAAAGTGGTGCGCATCTGCTCTTCCACCTAACCCATATACTCTGCAGTCAATACAAAATAGAGAGAGAAAAAAAAAATTATATACATATTTCAAGCTGTATAACCTATATCGTGAACTTAACCTAAATATTGTTGAGCCATCAGATCTGCAGTTACCCTTTTTTTAAAGACTACATTAAGGCATTTAAGCATTGTAGATTGCTCTTTTATTTTATAAGATAATTTTTGGAGCATTTTTTTTAAACGACACTTTTTTAAATTTAATTTCTTTCATGATGCATTTCTATCATAGGAATCCATTGATATAATTCTCAACTCTGAGAAACCAATACTTTCGGAGATATAATTTGTCTGTTTGAACAAGAGCGCCAACAAGTTCCTGACCACAGGGCGTGAACCAATTTTTATAGTTCACATTCGTGTTTAAATAGGAGCCCATTCTGCAATTTGTTTTAGAATATATACTATCAAAACGTCTCGTCTTGTCTCGCTTGTCCGAGAAGAGATCGAGACGAGACGAGAAAAATCTCGCTCTCGTGTGATCTTTGTGAAGCCCTAGTCCACCCTGAACACATATCTTGTGATCTTGTTCCTCCTTGTAGAGAAGGCATCTCACTCACTCCTCCAATGAAGAATTCACCACTGTGTGGATCGATTTTGGATTTTGGAGTTGTGGGAAAAAAGCTTTATTAGAATCTATTATTTTCAAATACCTAATCAATTATTCAATAACTGAGCACGACCAAGGTCCAGGTGGCACGTCAATACCTACTTTTAAATATTTTTTGTTGACCGTTTCTCCCAATAGCTCTTAACAAAATTACCCGTTTCATCTGAAATTGATCAACGAATAAATTAAAGCGTATAATGTCGGTACCATCAACTATAATCACGCGGATTCCACAGAACGGAAATACATAATCGTGGATAATCTGAATGTCGATACAAAGATGAACCTATACTGTTAATTGCCGCATAATACCAGAAGATAATGAGCGTAAGTGCCGTGACTTCAAACAGTTTTTGAGTCATTGCTAAGGTCGGTAAGAACATCGGCTGCTTGTTCTTCATGGCCAGTTCGATTTATGATTGAGAAACACCAAACAGCGATTATAGGTAATAAGTTCGGTATTCAGCATTGAAGAAACATGTTTTGTTTGGTCTGCCATTGAAAAATTCGATCTTACGTTTCAGGATGCGAGCAGAAGCAGGCGGGGGAGAATCGGTTATTTTTCCAATGAATTGGTGGTGCAATATTATAATGAGATCATTCACAATTTAACAAGAAAACAATTATTTCTACACAAAGTTCCATGATTGGATTCTAAGGCCGGCCTTATACGTCCGGGATGTCTCTCTGAATTCATATTCTTAATAGTCTAGTGAACAAGTGCTTTTTAGGTAAAAATTTTTGCGTATTCTCCGAAAATTATGATTGAGGTGTCATTCGATTCGGAATGGCATGTAGATAGTTTTTGAGAAAATGCTAAGGCCACTGGCAAAAATTGCAATAGTTACAAACAATTATTAAGTGAAAAAAAGGAGGGGGTTTGGTTTTTCACCAATATCTCAAAAACTATTTGAGATAATTCAAATTTGAAAGAAAAATTCAAATAGAGGAGGAAATTTCCTAAAAAAAAGGCCCGACTGCTGGAACTGTAGAACCAATATTTATAATTTTCCTTGAGGGTTGAAAATACGCCCGGGTCCTCCGGCTTGCGCAAGCCTTGCCCCATTCGTCCCTTTGATGAATAAATATTATTTACTCTTATTAAATATGAAAATAAATGATTGAAAAAATTCAGACGCCTGCGGGATATATCAATGAACAATAATCCGTGGTCCAAAAATGTTCATCGCGATTTTTCAATTAGTTATCCATTAGTTAATTAACAATTTTTTTAAGCACGAATATTAACATTGCAAGTACGATCGTTGTTAAACTATTGATCTGAAAATGTTTTCCTCTCGTGGAATTATTTCTCAAGGGTCTTAGCATAAATTCCTATTGGAAAATTTCAAAAACTGTTGATTTTTGTTTTGTTATGAACAATTTACTTAAGTGAAAAATTATAAGGCTTCAATTTATAATATTACTATTGATCCGTTTTATTATGATCAGAAACTACTTCCAAAATGATTTTTGATAATTATTATCTCCTATATGTTCAAAAAATTGTAATAATCCAATGCGTTGTTTATGAGATAATTTAAAATCTTCTTTTAAAACATAATTGAAGCTTTATAATTTTTCACTCAAGTAAATTGTTAATAACAAAACAAAACAAAAAAAATAGCTCCACGAAAGGAAAAATTCTCAGATTAATAATTTAACAGTTATCGCACTTGCAATGTTAATGTTCGTGCTAAAAAAAATTATTAATTAACTAATGGATAACTAATTGAAAAGTTGCGATATACATTTTTGGACCACGGATTATTTTTCATTGATCTATCCTGCAGACGCCTGAATTTTTTTCAATTTTTTATTTTCATATTAAATAAGTTCAAATAATATTTATTTTCAACCGACCGGGAAATTTATAAATATTGGTCCTAGTTCCAGGAGTTGGAACTTTTCTTAGGCAATTTCCTCCACTTCTTGAACCTTTTTTCAAATTTGAATTATCCCAGAAAGTTTTTGAGATATTTACGGAAAAGCAAACCCCCTTCTTTTCTATACACTTAATTGTTTATAACTATTGCAATTTTTGTGACCGGCCTTAGGATTTTCTCAAAAACTATCTACATGCCATTCCGAATCGAATGACACCTCGATCATAACTTTTCTAGTGATACGATTCTCACAAAATTTCACAAACGTGCTTAGGCTTATATTCTACTACTATTCATCAAGTTTCAATTCGATCGGAATTATATTGGGTGAAAACAAAATTATTACTCGGAAACCATTGGGCCGATTATACCCATTAACGAACTTGTCCGTCGTATTGGGATGCGCCACCTACCCTGAAAATTTCAAGTCGCTAGCTCTTTCCGTTCTCAAGTTATCGTGGCAACGGCCGGCCGGCACCATAGAATTAAATTTCACATTTGGTCAAAATGATAACGCGATGTTCCCCAGAACATACGCGCAAAAACCAGCTACCTGTGTCAGGGCAAAAACCAGCTACCAATACACTGTGTGAGGATGTGAAATTAGATGTGATACTTGACTGTGAAATCGATTATAAACATATTAAAACCAAATAAAATGCATCCCCATAAAATGATACCTACCCAGGAGATCGTGGAAGACGATTTTGATAGGAGAACCTATTTTTGTGAATAAAAGATGTAAATATTATCCAATTAGTAGACGTTTTGTTTTCTGGTCTACTGAAAACCTAACTGGATGAGAGAGGAACACACGCAATTGCCTCAAAAGGTTAATGTTTGGACAGGAAATGTTCGACACCATATCAATCTTCATTGGGGACAATTTGAATGGCGATAAATATTTAGTACCACTTCAAAATTATGTCGTTCCAACTTTGGCAAATTTATATCCGATCAAGGAAATCCTCAAGTTCCACGTGAATACGATATGGTTCCAACAGGATGGAGCACCATCACATTACCAATGCAATGCCCGACGCAATATTTCCAAATCGGTGTATAGGAAGACGAGGAACGATGGAATGGCCAGTGCGATCCCCTGATCTTAACCCATTAGATTTCTTGTTATGGGGATATGTGAAGAGTGTACAAAACTAAACACCTTGATTTAAATAATCTATAACGAATAACGCTTGCAATTAGGCCGATCACTGCTCAGATGTTGAATAATGTTGGAAGATATTTTTATTTGAGGATGTTGCCAAGGCATATACGTTCACTTTGAATATCCATTTCATTAACATTCATATTTTTGCGCGTATGTTCTGGGGAACATCGCGTTATCATTTTGCCCAAATGTGAAATTTAATTCTGTGGTGCCGTCCGGCCGTTGCCACGATAACTTGAAAACGGAAAGAGCTAGCGACTTGAAATTTTCAGGGTAGGTGGCGCATCCCAATACGACGGACAAGTTCGTTAATTGGTATAATCGGCCCAATGGTTTCCGAGTAATAATTTTGTTTTCAACCAAAATAACTCCGATCAAATTTAAACTTCGTAAATAGTTGTATAATATAAACCTAAGCATGTTTGTGAAATTTTGTGAGAATCGTGTTACTAGAAAATTTTAAAAAAATTATTAAAAAATATTATTTATGACACGATAACCTGAGAACGGAAGGAGATAGCGGATTGAAATTTTCAGGTTAGGTTATGCATCTGAATGCGACATTTGAGTTCGTTTATAAGCATAATCGGCCAAACGGTTTTAGAGTTATAGCCATCTGAAATTTGGTTGTTTTTTATTCCTCATTAACTCGAAAAATACAAAACATGGTTATTAGTTGTAGAATGCCAACGTCTATTCTCCTGTATTTATTATAATATAATTGGATAGCCTTAATCGAATTCACCATTCGTACTATTCGATTAAGAGTGTTCAATACAGGAGAATGGACAATAGAACATACGCGCAAAAGCCCCAGACTTCACGAAAAAAAAGTGGTTCAAGCACTGACGTGAAGTCAGGAGCTTTTGTGCGTATGTTCTATTGTCCATTCTCCTGTATTGAACACTCTTAATCGAATTTACCATGGTGAATTCGATTAAGGCTGTCCAATACAGGAGAATAGACAATAGAATTCACCATGGTAAATTCGATTAAAAGTGTCCGATACAGGAGAATGGACAATAGAACATACGCGCAAAAGCTCCTGACTTCACGTCAGTGCTTGAACCAATTTTTTTGCTACATTTTGTATTACATTTTAGTTTTTGATATTGCACTAAATTTCGCTAATCACTTTTATTTTATTTTTCTAATTTGATTTTGGCAATAAACATGAAAGTGATAACATTTCTGAATAGAGAAAGACGAGAACGTTCAAACGATGTATCAGTATCACAAGCCCATACTTTCTATTTGAAAAATTGGGGGTTGTACATGTCTTTCGTAGCGAGTTGAAGGGAGTGTTCGCATTTTTACGAAGAAGAACAATTTAAAATTTAAACTGACGTATTTCGAGATTTTCCATAAATATGTACAGTAATCAAGATAAAGAATTCATTCCATTTGGCATTTACACACTGCATATCAAATTTTGGATATGTTGAGAAGTAGCAGGAAGAAAATTATTTATAACAATTGTTAATCTCCGTAAGATTCTACTTCCTCAGTTGGACCATACTATATCGTTATAAAATATTGCAAAAGAAAGCGTCAGTAATTATTGTTTATTGTGGATCAGTTCTATGTTTTAATTAAACTATAATTTCGTTGTAAATTGCCTAGTGATTAACCTCATACTTCCCAAGTTTTTATGATATTCATTGTTGCTTTGGAAGCTGTGATTATCCTTTCTAATAATGAAAGGGGATTTTTTTTCTCATTATTACTGCGGACAAAAGTAAGTATTTGAAATAATCATTATCAATTAAATCACCTCCTGATTGTTTGAAGATGATGATTTCCTTCAACAGGGGATAGTTTTTCGCCTAAATAAGACATTCACAAAATTGATCGCCTAGGTAGTAGGTAAGTATATAAAAGTTAAAAATAGCGATAATCGATAATAAATGGTCTCAAACGGTTAGGTTTGACCCACTGATGAAGAATTTGAGGTCAAATTCGATTCTCCCCAGCCGGCCGTCCGTTTCACGATAACTTTCAAACAGGAAGAGAATGCGACGGTTGAGTTCGTTAATGGTCATAATCGGTCAAACGGTTTCGGAGTTAAGCCCATCTGAAATTTTGTTGTTATTTCCTCAATAACTCAGAAAATAAAGATCCGATTGAGCAGAAACTTGGTAATTTATTGTAGAGTGCCGACGCGCATATTGAATAAAATGTTTCTCGAAAAAAAATAGGAAAAATAGTAGGTGGCGCGTCCTAATACGACGGACAAGTTCGTTAATGGGTACAATCGGCCCAATGGTTTCCGAGTAATAATGTTGTTTTCAACCAATACAAATCCGATCGAATTGAAACTTGGTGAGTAGTTGTAGAATACAAACCTAAGGACGTTTGTGAAATTTTGTGAGAATCGTAGCACTAGAAAATTTTACTATTCGTCCGACATCGCTGAAATTTTGCCAATGTAAATAAAGGAGAAAGTGAGGTTATGCGTATATTATGAATTCTGAGGTTGGAATTGCAAATGTGAAGAGCATGCATATGAAGCGGCGAAACGAGAGGGTTTCAGAACCAACTACGATGTTACAACCATTTATAAAGACCCTGTATAAAGTTAACAAAGATGCTTACAATATCCCCTTTATTTATGCCGACATAATCCATCCTAAGGACTTTTTTGAACTCTATGTCATCAGTTACAGCACACATGTTTATTGTCACTAAAATCACTAATTCAATACAACATTCAATAGTAAAATTCTTCAACAGACTGAAGAATATACGGTTTAATTTTTCCTAAAAACTCCCAATGACAAGAAATTCGTGTACCGGATTTCGATGAATCCTATTGACGCTGGAACATCAGCGGGATCCGGGAAATTCCAAGAAAGTCCGGTCTGGTATTATTGAGAAGAAGACTCATTAATTCGTTATGACGATGCTAGGTCGTTCAAGGCAGCTTGGTTGCTATTCATAGACGAATATTTCGGCAATTACGTATGGCTTGGCTACGGTCAGGAACCTCAACTCCTCAACACAAAACATTAGATACATTTATGAGGAATCGCCTTACAACATTTATAACTGACTGGTTTAACTCAGATTTCTCAGATAACAAACCTAGGGGATCGTGCCCAAATATTAATAATAATAAATTGCCTTTATTCGTTTGCAAATACAAACAATTGCTTCAAGAGGCGGAGTCTAGCTTAAGCTATTATTGAAAGGTTTTTTCTGGGTTTTCTCTCCCAAACTCTGAAAAATATCTATAAAATAAAAATTAATTAAACAAGAAACACAAGATATTTGTCAGAAGCAATCAATTGAACAATGTTGCCTAACAAATAACAACGAAACAACATCAACGAAGAAACAACTATATCGTAACGTTTCGGAGTCTATATCAGATTCCTTCGTCAGACGCTTAATGATAATCTTTAGAATTATTTTGTGACAATTCTTGAATTTCACAAAATAACTATCAACAAAATAATTTAAAGATTTTCATTAAGCGTCTGACGAAGGAGTCTGATATAGACTCCGAAACGTTACGATATAGTTGTTTCTTCGTTGATGTTGTTTCGTTGTTGTTTGTTAGGTAACATTGTTCAATTGATTGCTTCTGTTAAATATCTTATGTTTCTTACGCAGAAGCAAATCACAAAATAATTAATTTTTATTTTATAGATATTTTTCAGAGTTTGGGAGAGAAAACCCAGAAATAAACCTTTCAATAATGAGTATACCTACCGCAGTATCCTTTAATGATTAGCTTAAGCTACTCTACTCAACCACATTTTAACAATAAGGATACAACAGAAATAAAAATGATAATACAAAAAAAAATTAAAAGTAATCTTCACAAAACATTTATAGAGGTTAAGTAATCTACTAAAATTAACACCGCATTACAAAGTTATACCCAGGGATCAGCACTAGATCAGCTTTACAACAACATAGCATTTTTCAGGGTTACTGTCTTTGCAGCAAACTTTTCCCATAATTACGCTTTAAGAAACTAAAAGATTTGTCCTTAAATACCATAGAAATACCATTAAAAATTAACACTGCATTATAAGTAAATGACCGTTGAAAAATCGACAACCTTTATTTAGGCATCATAAGACTATGCGGAAATCTCAGAGACAGACCGTGAACATCACCACGAAAAACCAATTTGGACCTTAAGTAAGACGGATTTGATGTCGAAATAACACGATATACAAAAGCCGCGAGGTGATATTTATACAGGCGACCAACATTCAACTAACCAAGTTGTTTTATTTTGCTAGATACTCGATCATATTTTCTTATTCCAAAAGCAAATCGACAACAACTATTCTGAATCTTCTGCAATCTAAACTTAGTGACCTGGTCCAAGCAAGGATAAAACACCAAAAGCCCATAATTAAGAATTGACATAACCATAATCTCCTTATCCTTTTAACTCCTCCTGAAATGTTTACGGTTATTAAGTACGTAGAATTAATATAAAAAAAAATGTGGGAAAGCCCTGTGGACAGGAGCTTTGGTACTCTTGTTCAAATTTTGACAAATCATATCAACGAAAGTGGTCTCTGGGAACAATGTAAATGGTTTTTTATGATAGAACTGCTTCATGAAAGAAATTAAAATCGAACAGATCGATTCTCTCCAATAACGAACTTATCCGAGAT
Source organism: Halyzia sedecimguttata (assembly GCA_937662695.2). Classification (NCBI taxonomy): domain Eukaryota; kingdom Metazoa; phylum Arthropoda; class Insecta; order Coleoptera; family Coccinellidae; genus Halyzia; species Halyzia sedecimguttata. Next base: position 95,487,752 of record OW569413.2, on the reverse strand, counting down.
ATTAATTCCTCGAATCTACTCTGAAAATTGTATTATATCAATTGAAACTTGGCCAATATTGAAGTTTTGTATTTACTGGAGATATTCTGAACCCAATTTGATTATGTATCTTACCAAAGAATATATTTCCATCATCATATGGATTATTCACGGGCATTATATTACCACCTTAAAACTATAATATCATATCATCCTCATAATTCTACGATAGCTGAGGTTATTTCATTGGTAATTTCGCATTCAATCATACTTTGTTTTCTAGAACAGAAGGGGTATTTTATATCATGAATAACGAACCAGAAATAATTTTGACATATCACTCATAGGAAAATAAGATGACATGAAAGAACACAGATCATATAATATTTCATAGATAGAATAATTAATTACAGCATTCTGTGGAAACATTCGATTTATTATTGAAATTTTGAAAAATCATATCTCCGAAAGTATTAGCTTGTTGGAGTTGAAATGATATCAATGGATTCCTATGATGAAATTGCATCTAAAAAAAATTTTATTTGAAATTTGCAATGCAAAAAAAACTTCTTTTTCCGTTACTCCGAAATCATCCAGCCGATTTTGCCAAATAACGAACTCACGCGAGATATTTATGTCCTAAACCTATTCTGAAAATTTCAACTGTCTAGCTCATTTCATTCAAGAGTTATTGTGTTAACGGAGGGCAGGCCAATCCGGCCGGCCGGACAGAATCGATTTTGACCACGGATTCTTGATCAGAGAGTGGAACCAAATCGTTTAAGACCATTTTCATCCAAAGATTCGAAAATTACCGACATTTGGGCAAATTGATAAGCACTATATTCATTGAAAATCATTGAAAAAATTATATCTGTTCTCCTGTATTGGACACTCCTAATCGAATTTACCATCAGAAATCATTCGTCCGAAAGCGTTGAAATTTTGCGAGAATTTTTAAAACCTAACTCTACAGTCACGATACTAGTTTGAACACGATCTATACTGTTGGAGATCCGAGCAGGCTTGGGTGAGTAGCTGAATGGGTGAACGTTGCTCCGATAACTTTCGGACGAAAGGAGATAGAGACCTGTATTGGACACTTAATCGAATTTACCATGGTAAATTCGATTAAGAGTGTCCAATACAGGAGAACGGACAATAGAATTCACCATGGTAAATTCGATTAAGAGTGTTCAATACAGGAGAATGGACAATAGAACATACGCGCAAAAGCGACTGGCTTCAGGTCAGTGCTTGTCTGGTAAATTTTTAAGTTTTAGAAAGTACTTGTAGGGATAAAAAGTAGGTAAATGCATTGGGCTTTCTAGCCATGTTAAGAAAATTTTTATCCAAAAAAAAGTTGTAAGAAAAAATATCATAGGGGTTGACTATTTCAAGTCCTTCTACGCATACTTTAGCTTTGAAAAATCCAAAATTGTAGTTTTATTGACCGATAATATTTACCAAGTTTCGTGTCTTTAGCTTAATATACAGGGAAAATAAAAAAGAGAATCAATTATTTTTGTTAATCTTCGGAGGGGTGTAACTTTTCAGGGGCGACGTTTTTCAAAAATGTTATACTAAAAACCCACCTTTATTTTCATCACAGAATCACCCCTTACATTTTTCAGGTGTTATTCAGATACACCCTTATATCAAAATCAACTAGAACCATTATCCTTGGATCGAAGGCAGCTATTTCCTCACCATCTCCTGTGTTTTCTTGTTTGTTCACATAAAATAAACTGAAAGTTAGAGAGACGCACTGAATGTAACTAAATTTGACCACGAATTCTCCAACAGTCTAATGTAATCTTTGCGGACCATTTTTGGATGAAAATTTGCAGAATGCAGACATTTGGAACTGTAACGCTCTAGTAGGAGGGCTTAAAAAGAAGCGGAGATTTTAATTATTATTATGCGAAATTAAATCCAAACCGGCAAGACAACTTCCAAAAAAGATTATGCGAAACATAATATACAATATTAATAGTCAAGGGTGACATATATAGTGTATTTTTGCCATAATTAAAGATTTATGCGAATATAAATAGGTTAAGGTAATTTTTGTTACGCCATATCTGAACAAAGAATTGTTGATATTCGGTGACCCCATTAAAATAAATTAATAGGCATGAAGATGGTGGAATGAGTTTGGTCAATGTATACTATATAAAAATGTATGAAATAATAATATTCTTTTATGTCTTTTTTTACAGATCAATGTTACGAGTATATGTTTGTTAATACAACAAATGAATCCGATTACTTGATAAATTTGATTATAATTAAGAAGGTAATTGTTAAGAAATTGCTGTTCTGCATTGTACCCATCGCATAACCCTGATTGGTTGAATTATTTCTTGATTTACAACTACTTACTATGAAATCGCAAATAACCCAAGCGAAGACATCAGGGTCGGTTTTGTTATTATTCCCGAGACGCGTTTTATTGTGATTATGATGTTGTATGTTTCAGGTTTGACTCTTAATCGCTAGTGTTTCAGATAATGAAGTGATAAATTGGTGACCTTTTAATGCATTCATTTCTTCACTTCGAAATTAATTACTCTAGTTCCAAGTTCAATAAATCACAATGGATGAATCACCTCATAAATATGAGAATTTTAGAGTTGTTCAAAAAGTGGGAAAGTTCTGACAAATCATCTCCGAAATTATTGGTTTCTCAGAGGTGGGAATTATATCAATCGATTCTTATAATATACTGACTGATAAAGAAACTGCAACACCCAGAAATAGCTATTTAAATTTGATTTTTTTTTTGGTAAAACATAGATGGTATAGCTAGGAGTAAATTATCGAAATTTGAAGGAAAATAACCAAGGGTGTGTTTGTCCACCGCGATTATCTATCCACTCCCCAAGACGTCTTGGCATTGATGCAATAAGATGGTCTATTTCTTCTCGAGGGATACTACTATGAGCTACCTGTAGTTGATGTATCAGAGCCGCCAAAGTCCGTGGGGGCTGGGGTAAATTTCCAAGCCTTCTACCCATGATGTCCCAAACATGCTCTATGGGCGAAAGATCGGGGGATCCGAGCGGCCATGGCAAAATATTCACATGGGTCGCTTCAAAAAAGTTTAAACTAACTCTGGCAACATGAGGTCGAGCATTATCTTGCTGAACTATTGGATTCTCGAGCCGGTTAAGGTAAGGGAGAAAATATGGCTCCACTATTTCTTGAAGGTAACGCAGCGCTGTCATGTTACTTCGAATAAAGACTATAAGTGACCTACTTGCATGTGCAATAGCACAATAGCATGACGCTCAATATCAAACTGAGGTTCACGTCTTTCTCCCCGACGTCGTCTAACCCTTCTTCGGCCATCATGTGCGCCCAAGGAGAATTGAGATTCATCAGGAAATTCGACCTGATGCCATTCCACATTGCAATGTTGACGTTCTCTGCGCCACTGTAATCGTTGCCGGCGATGCTCAACCGTCAGTGGTAACACAAGATGAGGTCGATAATGTTGCAGTCCAAAAGACCTTATCCGGCGGTAAACCGTTCAGACAGTTACAGGATGGCCTTGTTCTCCTAACCACTTATCAGCCAAAGATCAAGTTGTCGCAAATCGGTCTCTAATAGCCATAAGTCTTAGAGGTCGATCTTGAACTTCATTTGTGCCCCTTCGACGTTCGGTGCCTACTCTTCTTCGATTTTGGGCATTATCAAACCACACTTGACAACATCTCATAACAGTAGTTTCTGTTCGTACGGTTAGCGATTTCTCGAAATGACAACCCCGCCTCCCGTAGACCAATAATTCGACCTCTTTCGAATTCACTTAGCTGGCGATGAATTCCGCGTACACGTGCTCTATGCATTTTAACAACAACTGAACATCGACTTTGGATCTCCTCGAATAGCTGGTTTGTTGTAAAATTTAAAAAAATTGCAAAAAACGACTACAATATGTGAGGAACAAAAAATGTTTACATGAAAAAACCTTCACGATTTTTTTCACCAAATTTTAATTATTTATGCTATACTATCTATGTTTTACAAAAAAAAAAAAAAAATAAACAGATCCTTCTGGGTGTTGCAGTTTCCTTTGTCAGTTAGGGTACAACAGTATCATAAAAGGAACTGAATTAATATTAAATAGGTAACGAACTTATCCGAGATAATCATTCCTCAAATCTACTCTGAAATTTTTATTATTGTTTTTATTGGGCGCATGTTCTAGGGGAACATCGTCCTATCATTTCGTCCAAATGTCTGTAATTTTCGAATTTCGAGCTGAAAATTGGCTAATAGACTAATTCGGACTCCCTGATCACGAATCCGGTGTCAGATTTTAGGGTGCCGTCCGGCCGGCCGGCCGGCCGGCCGGCCTTCCGGCCGTAGGCACGATAACAGGAGCACCGAAGGTCCTATCGACTTCAAACTTTCAGGGTAGGTTTCTGATCAAAATGCGACGGTTAAGTTCGTTAACGGGCAAAATCGGCCGGACGGTTTAGAAGTTATAGACATTTCAAATTTTGAGGTTATTTCCCTGATATTTCAGGAACTAAAGAAGATGTTGAATCGAAACTTGGTAGTCAGTTCGAGGATATAAACGCGCAACTTTTGGCAAAATTCTGTTATGATCGAAATGTTGGTAATTTTTAAAAAAATATTTCTTTTAATTTTTTCGAAAAAAAAATTTTTTTTTCGTGAACTATTCATCAGATTGCAACAAAAACTTGTACTAACGTCAATTGTAGTATTTTGCAACATTGTGCGAAATTTTGGCTCTATACGATTTCAATTTCTGGAGATATAAGACAAAATGTGTCAAATTTCCTGGGTCTCTCTCAGTATTTTCATCGATTATTCTATGAACTCTTTGAATTCCACCGAAAACAAATTCAAAGACATAAACATAAAGAATCAAGTCATAGTTTAGACGTCGAAAGAAGGACGATGTTGATCGACTTGAAAAGGTACCTATTTCAAGAAATGCAATAATGAAATGCTTAATTTATGGATATAATATTATCTAAGTATTGTTGGGATCGGGCAGTTGGAACATTTTTTAATAAAAAAATTTGTACCGACGTTAAATCAAGCATTCTACACGAGTGTGCAAAATTTCAGTTCGATACGATCTCAATTCCAGAAGATATTGCTTAAAATTCACATTCCAGCGTGTTTTGACGTTCTATGGTCACAGAAAATCGTCACAATAATTCCAATAATTGATGTCAGATTTCCTACATACAAAGATCAAACACATAATATTAAATGAAAAACAATTATTATGATCACATTCTACAGGAATTGATACTAAATAGAAGCTAGATGAAGATTATTGTAATGGAAAATTTGTGTTCCAGAATGAACATGCGCCCGATAGCTCCTGTCCACAGGGCTTGAACCCACTTTTATTATTAATTGAAACCATAGACATAAAATAACATGGACTGGTTGTGAGAAAGAGACCATTGATATCAGCACCGAAAAAGGACAGAACAATTAAAGGCAAAACTTTGACAGTAAGACAGTTGACAGTAAGACATCTTGTCTTGAAATCAAGACAAGATCTTGAAATTTTCAAGAACTTGGCGACTCTAATCAAAGTCAATTAGAACCTTTGTCCCTGGATCGAGGGCAGCTATTTCCTCACCATCTCTTGTATTTTCTTGTGTGTTCACGTAAAATAAGACGAATGACGTCCTTAAGGGTGTGCCTTCATCCTTTTGAGTAACTTCAAAAATCATTCCAGACAAAAGTTTTTTTTTCGAAGACACAACCTTGAATAACTTACACCTGACATTATCCGCTTAAACAATATAACGCCGTAATTACAGTTCGTATCTTCGCCAAAGAAATGTTGCCTACGACCACTTGTAATTATGTTGCAATGAACGTCAAACAAGTTCAATTTTTTAAGGAACGTCCAAAAAAATCGAGCAGATTACCGCGCTTTCGACCAAGGCCAACCACAGCTCCGGGTAAGTTTCGATACACCCATTTGGATGACGACTACCACACCCCAAAAATAACGATCAGATTCGATGACGTACCCGTTTTTTCCACCAGAAATGTGATAATATCGGAAAATATTGCATAATTCGGATTGGCAGTTCCTTGTAGGAGGATTAGAACAGGCTGAGAGGTGAAATAATAATTTATTGTCAAGTTCGATATAAGGAGAGAATTAACCTTTCATCAATAATGAAACTATGATATTATTCAACGATTCTCGTTAACTGTATCAGTGTACGATTAAAATATATTCAAGGCTTCTAGGGTTGGTTCGAAAGGAAGAATTCTTAGGAAATTGATAAATTCCGCTGGTTGAAGTTGGGTAATTTAATTCAATCCGAAGTAATGATATTATTTACCTATTTATACATTGCGAGTCTGTTACTTGGAATTAATTCAGTGAATCAAAGACAGTTTTTTTGTTGTAAATATAAGCTGTTTTTGATGTAAGAAAATGTAATACAGCGTGTCCCAAATTTGAGATATCGATACTTTTTGGGCGCATGTTCTAGGGGAACATCGTCCTATCATTTCGTCCAAATGTCTGTAATTTTCGAATTTCGAGCTGAAAATTGGCTAATAGACTAATTCGGACTCCCTGATCACGAATCCGGTGTCAGATTTTAGGGTGCCGTCCGGCCGGCCGGCCGGCCGGCCTTCCGGCCGTAGGCACGATAACAGGAGCACCGAAGGTCCTATCGACTTCAAACTTTCAGGGTAGGTTTCTGATCAAAATGCGACGGTTAAGTTCGTTAACGGGCAAAATCGGCCGGACGGTTTAGAAGTTATAGACATTTCAAATTTTGAGGTTATTTCCCTGATATTTCAGGAACTAAAGAAGATGTTGAAACGAAACTTGGTAGTCAGTTCGAGGATATAAACGCGCAACTTTTGGCAAAATTCTGTTATGATCGAAATGTTGGTAATTTTTAAAAAAATATTTCTTTTAATTTTTTCGAAAAAAATTTTTTTTTCGTGAACTATTCATCAGATTGCAACAAAAACTTGTACTAACGTCAATTGTAGTATTTTGCAACATTGTGCAAAATTTTGGCTCTATACGATTTCAATTTCTGGAGATATAAGACAAAATGTGTCAAATTTCCTGGGTCTCTCTCAGTATTTTCATCGATTATTCTATGAACTCTTTGAATTCCACCGAAAACAAATTCAAACACATAAACATAAAGAATCAAGTCATAGTTTAGAAGTCGAAAGAAGGACGATGTTGATCGACTTGAAAAGGTACCTATTTCAAGAAATGCAATAATGAAATGCTTAATTTATGGATATAATATTATCTAAGTATTGTTGGGATCGGGCAGTTGGAAAATTTTTTAATAAAAAAATTTGTACCGACGTTAAATCAAGCATTCTACACGAGTGTGCAAAATTTCAGTTCGATACGATCTCAATTCCAGAAGATATTGCTTAAAATTCACATTCCAGCGTGTTTTGACGTTCTATGGTCACAGAAAATCGTCACAAAAATCTATTTACCTCATTTGACGGCTGTTTGTCAAATCAATTAATTCCAATAATTGATGTCAGATTTCCTACATACCAAGTTCAAACACATTTCATTATATGGAAAACACTTATTATGATCACGTTCTACAGGAATTGATACTAAATAGAAGCTAGATGAAGATTATTGTAATGGAAAATTTGTGTTCCAGAATAATATTAAGGTATTCAACATGATACTGCTTTTTTTTCTTTTTTTAAATGGCAATTCTAATTTTTTATGACGATTCTTAAAGGGTATATCAAGGACCAAATATCAAATTCTTATTCATTCCGCCGTATTCACAAATAGTTCAATCTCCGTTAAGTCCTAACTGAGGTCCTCAGTTAAGGATACATTTGAATGGCAACCTCAGTTAACGTATGTAACGGTGGTCAAAAAGGCCTGTTTCACGTTAATTTTCACGTTAACTGAGGTTGCGATTCCTATTTATCCGTAACTGAGGATCTCAGTTAGGACTTAACGGAGATAGAATGCTTTGTGAATACGGCACATTGTCTTTGAAAAAGATATTTAACAATAACCAATAAATTATAAAATGAAGGAATCATCAACTCAATGAAATAATTCAGGCAGTTTAAAAATTGAATGTCAAGAGGTATTTGTTTATCATTTTTTGTCAAACAAAAAAAAATGGTCAGTGCTTGAACCAATATTTTTTCTCGTAATTTTTTACACACGTCTTTATGTCGATATTTTACAACTAGTTACAATCGAGTCTATATTGTTTGAGTTATCGAGGAAATAATATTCCAGGTGGGTATAACTCCGAAACCTCCGAAACTCCGAACTCAGAAACGAACTTAACTCTTCCATTCGGATGCGCAACCTATCCTGAAAATTGCAAGTCCCTATCTCTTTTCGTTCGAAAGCTATCGAGGCAACGGCCAACCATTCAGCTACTGAACTCACACCAGGCTGCTCGGATCTCTAGCAATATAGATCCGCTCGTGTTCAAACTTGGAACTTGGCAGTAAAGTTAGGCTCTCTCAAGATTTCGAACGAATAGTTTCTGATATATAGGATTTTTTTCACTGATTTTCAATGATTTTTAAAAAAATTTCTAGAGGTACGATCCTCACGGAATTTCGCAAGAATTTTCGCTTTGGCATTCTACAACTGATAACCATTTTGAATTGGATCGGTTTTGTACTTTTCGAGGTATTGAGGAAATAACAACCAAATTTCAGATGGGTAATATACTTTTCAAGGGATTTCTGCATATACAGGGTGTTTCACGAAGACCGTTCGTTACAATATTTCAAAGAAATACTGGTGATAAACACTTTTGACATTTTATAGTTAAGCTTTGTTAGGAGAGATGAAGGCCTGGAATTTCGACTTCCGGTTATAAAAAATGAACTATTTTTTAACGTAGACCAATAAAAAAATGGGTTCTCATTTGAAAAAAATGAGTTTTGAGGTTTTGGTCATGACTGACTTTGACATTGAATTAGAAACAACCTGTGTGTTCAATTGAATTTTTAATTGAAGCATTGATATGTCTTCTGGTAGAAGCTAGAACATTTTTTTCATACAAAAATCTACAAGTTATCAACATTGGAATGAAGCCCCATTTGAGAAAAAATAGATGTTTTCTTCAGATTTTACACGAATTTTCTGAGAATAATATTTCTTTATTTATATTATTATACTGATCCTCCTAGGTCTTCCCTGAGGAGACCCCTCATAAGCTCTCGAAGAGCTTGAGTGATAAACATACATTGAATTTTGTAACATAGACACAGTGACATCTAAATCAAATCAAATATATTTATTCATTGGCAACCATTACATACATCCATCATTACATATTTAATTCAAATGCAACCATTGTCCGCTCCGAGAGATCCGGTCAGTTAGGCAACTCAATGCCCGTTTTATTTCCCAATCTCCCAGAAGCAGAGAAACATACTGCACTATACTATGCGTAAATTAAAACAAATAATTATATGTTTTTCCTCATTTTTTGAATCTCTTAAATCCATTACCGAAAATGATTCGACTGCTGGAAGAGCTGATACATTAAAACAATGTATTATTCAATGGGTAATCTGATTATCAATGAAAAAACTGGGTATTACATTTAAAAAACAAAATTTAGTATCATTTCCGGTGAAACCGGAAGTCGAACGAATCTGAAATTTTTTCCAAGAATTCATTTCTCCTATAAAAATTAAAAACATAACATAACATAAAGAAAAAATGGGTTCAAGCCCTGTGGACAGGAGCTTTCTGGCGCTCTAGTTCAAACAGACAAATTATATCTCCGAAAGTATTGGTTTCTCAGAGTTGGGAATTATATCAATGTATTCATATGATAGAACTGCATCCTAAAGGAAATTCAATTCAAATAATAGTTTATTTATCAAGATTAAATGAGCAATCATGAGAATGAGAAAAGCACCATGGAAGAAATCAAATTAAATCTGGCCAATTTTGCCCAATAACGAACTTAACCGAGATATTCATCTCCCTAAACTACTCTGAAAATTTCAACTACCTACCTCATTCCGTTCGAGAGTTATATCTATGTCTATGGATGAAAAGCAGTCTCACTACTCTCAGATCTCTTACTTCATGTTCAGTTCCGAAAAGTAAGAATTTTCTGAGAAAAACTAATTTCGGAGCAAACAACTGAGATTATTCTCACTTCGCTCACAATTCTTCGATTGATTAGATAATGTCTCAGGAACATCATTTGACATTATGACAATTCATATTCATACATAGAATAATATCATTCTGTGACAACGTTGAAATACGATTTATTATTGAAATTTTGAAAAATCATATCTCCGAAAGTATTAGCTTGTTAGAGTTAAAAATGATATGAATGGATTCTTATGATAAAACTTCTTATTAAAAAAAATTTAATTTGGAATTTGTTTCGTAAAAAAAAAATTTTTTTTTTGTTACTCCGAAACCATCTGTCCGATTTTGCCCAATAACGAACTTAGCCGAGATATTTATCCCCCAAACCTACTCTGAAAATTTCAACTCTCTAGCTCATTCCGTTCGAGAGTAATCGTGCCTACGGCCGGCCGGACCGGCCGGACAGAATGAATTTCGACCACGGATTCTTGATCAGTGAGTCGAACCAAATCGTTTAAGACCATTTTCATCGAAATATTCGAAAATTACAGACATTTGGGCAAATTGATAAGCACTCAGTTCCGAGGAACTAGAGCGCCAAAAAGCGAATTCTGCAGATGAACTTCCAAGATATGGAAGTTTTCTTAAAACTAAATTTTTCCGCTTCTAGCGCTTTGATTTTCATGAAATTGTGCATTAACCTTGAAATAGTTACTCTTCATCTGAATACCAATTTTCAACTCGATCTGTGGTTTTGGAGATATCGGGAAAATTTAATAAATTACAAACATTTGGGCAGGATGATAGCGCCCTGGAAATTTTCAAGAGTTCCAACACAAGCCTCCTTGAAATTGAATAACTAATATCAATCTCAATGAAGTAATAAAAACCCAGAAAGATGGTTGAAACAATAAATAAACTATATGAAATATGAACTTCCTGAGAAACTAAAGTATTCAGTATAACAAATTTTACATAATTAAAGTTATGAATGCACAAATTCCTCAATTAATCGTAGGGAAATATTTATTCCTTCGCATTTAATGTGTTAATTTATGGAGTTGCATTAACTGAAGAAATATTCCAGTGATTGTTTTTTTTTCGATATTTCCTCATCCAAGTTTATCCAGAAAAAATGATTCAGATAATTTTTATTTTCCGTTGAAGAATTATATACCATTGTGAGCAAACCCGCAGTTTTTAATTTATATCTAAAGAGTTCATTGATAATTCCCAATGAATACATTATACATAATTCATATTCACATTGCACAATTGGGTGCTAATAATGCTTATGATACGTGAATGAATACGTTAGCTGAGTGGAAAGAGTAGCACAAGGTAATTTTCTCAAATGAAATGTTAATGATCGATGAAGAATCCTTGGGATGAGACATATTAAAATAATTCGAACAATAATGTTTGGAAGTTCATTTACTGGGATGACAGATGGTGAATGCTTTCTGTTGGCTTAACTCTGTCAGCCGTTGATAGATATTCCTAATAATTGTTTCTGATTTCCTCAATACAATTCCAATTTAAAAGTTATAGTAAAATTAAACATAAATAAACAGGTTAGAATAATGAAATGAAAGAGAACAGAAAATTAAAAGTTCAATAAAAAATATAAAAAATTCTTTTTTTTTTAAATAATACAAGATTGTTTTTGTTTTTTTAAGTAGAAAAGGAATATGCTTTTCAATATACACGGTGATACATGAAGACCATTCGTTAGAATATTCCAAAGAAAGACACGAGATAAACACTTGAAATTTTATAATCAAGCTTTGTTAGGAGAGATGAATTCTTGGAAAAAATTTCAGATTCGTTTGACTTCCGGTTTCACCGGAAATGATACCTTTCGTTTTTTAAATGTAATAACCAATTTTTTCATTGATAATCAGATTACCCATTGAATTCTACATTGTTTTAATGTGTCACTTACATATTATTCGCAGAAAATTCGCGTGAAATCTGAAAAATAGGGCATCACTCAAATGTTAATAACGTATAGCTTTTTCCATGAAAATTCCTAATTTTATAGCTTCTGTCAGAGGACATACTAATGCTCCTTCCTCATTAATTAAAAATTCAATTGAACATACAGGCTGTTTATATTTCAATGTAAATTCCAGTCATGGCAAAAACCTCAAAACTCATGTTATTCAAATGAGAACCCATTTTTTTTTGGTCAGCTGAAATCTACGTTAAGAATAGAATTTTTTACAAAACATACTACTGCTCTAAAATGCTTATTTCCCGAGATATTCGGAAAGTAAAGCAGTAGTAGGTATGTATTATAAAAAATACACTATTTTTGAACGTAGATTACAACTGATCAATTAAAAGAAATGGGTTCTCGTTTGAAAAAAATGAGTTTTGAGGATTTTGTCACGACTGACTTTGACATTGAAAAATAAACAGCCTGTATGTTCAATTGAATTTTTAATTAACGAAGTATTGTTATGATTGCTTGACACTATCATACAGTTTAATTAAATAAATTTTATTGATCTAAATGTTAACTGTAAAGTTACTTGATTATTAAGATATCGAAATCTAAACAAATGTTATTATAGAATAAAAAGATTTTTATTTCCTTTTGTCAAATAGCTAGATTAATATTTCAGCCTATATCAATACAGCCTATATACAATATACAATATAGCAACGATATATCAATTATTTTTTCCTATACCTTTTCACTATTCAGACAAAGGGTTACACATCAATAATTCTATATTACTTTCCTTTTACATTCCAAATGTCACTCCAATAATTGAATATTTATGTTATATTACGTTTCAATTCAAATCAATTTATTCAGAAAAAACAGACATAAAAAAACCTATAACACGGACACCAAAACAAATTATTAGAAAACACTTAATGGCGATACAAACAAACAAAACAAAAAGAGAAAGAAAAACTGAGCTTCACATGAATAAAATGAATGGTAATGGTATGTATGAATAGTAAATAGAATATAACAATTTGTATATCATGAATAAATATATTTGATTAAATTTGATTGCCATACAGAGTGAAATATCAATCTAGATAGTTGAAAAAATCTCTTTAAACAATAAATTTATTAATCTCCTTGTATGATACAATGTGATGGAATATTTTTTGAATTTTTTGTTAAATTTGAAATACAAATTTTATAAGTAATCATTAAAGGATACTGTGTGAGGTATATTCATTATTAAATGGTTTCTTTCTGGGTTTTCTCTCAAACTCTGAAAAAAATCTATAAAATAAAAAAATTATTAGTTTGGGAGAGAAAATCCAGAAAGAAACCATTTAATTATACAAATTTTATGTTTTTATTTTTAATTTATTTTTTACAATTAGGATTTACGCACCGAATGTATGTTTGTTATGACATCTCTATGACAAAATAGAGTCAAAAGTGTTTGTTTGTGTCAGATATTGAATATATGTCACATATACTTTATAATTGAATAAGATAAGTTACTTTAAGTATATGGATTTACATACTGTGGACTGGAAGCTTGTGTTAGTGGATTTCATGATGTTGAATCAGATTAGAATAAGCGGATTTTGTTGAAGTTATGGCTTTCTCACGTATAAATGAACGTACACAGAAAAGATTAATTTGAGATTTATTATGACATTATGGGTATGCAGAAATTCCTTTTATATATTATGCTTGACGCGAATGTTCCTTCTAAATATGGAACAAATTAAACGAGAAGTGACATTCTTTGGATATTTATTGGTTTGATTTCTTAATACCGATAACAAGTCTCTAATAACCATACATTTCAGTAGAATACCAACGGTTTCACAAATCATGTCGATCATTATATGAACGAGCGCGATAAAGTTCCCAACCCCAAGTCAGTGCTTTAATAAATTATTATTTCATTCGAATTGTATATTATTTACGGGTGATTTCTGATCAATGAACCCTTCGGGTCAGGAGGTAATAGACGACCTTATGAGGAGTTAGCAATGGGTACTCAAATATCTCGTATGCCTACTAGATTCTGAGATACAGGGTGTTTCTTGAAAAACATATAATATTCAAACCCCTATAAGTTCAAAACTGATGAATCGATTTTGATAATGCTTAGTTGTTGTAATTCGTGAATACTGTTGTGGGTTTATCCTGTTTGCATTCCCTATTTATCAAGTAAATAAATGAGTTACGAAGAAATTAACAAATGTATAATACAGTGTGGAAAAGCCAAATGGAAGAAATTCATTATCTTGGTTATTGTACATATTTATGGAGAATCCCGATCACTGATCAAGAATCCGAGGTCGAAATCGATTCTGTCCGGCCGGCCGGAAAATGAATTTCGGTAATCACATAATTTAATCTTTTTCTATTTTGAGTATCGCAAGAAACATGAAAGTGATAACATTTCTGAATACACAATGACACGACCTTTCAAACGATGTATCACAAGCCCATACTTACTATTTGAAAAATTGGGGGTTGTACCTGTCTTTCGAAAGGGGGTTGAAGGTAGGGTTCGCATTTTTACGAAGACGAATAACAATTTAAAATTTAAATTAGACGTATTTCGGCATTTTCCATATATATATAACCAAGATATTGAATTTATTCCATTTGGCTTGCCCACACTGTATGTGGATATTGGTGTATTTCGATGATAAAATATTAAACCAATGAGTAAAATTTTCAGTGATTTTTATTCCGACAATACATATTTATCGGAAATGTGCAGATTATAGTAAGTATCCACATGTGATGGAATTCGCTGCACATGTACTTTTCATGTATTTATGAAAGAATATTTGATCAATATCATAAATGGGGAGATGTGTATATGATCATCAGAAATATGAAATTTAGGATATTAACAATGTTCCAACGATATTTGGCATGTAATTGTTAGCGGATAGGAAGAAAATTCTAAATGTATGATGAATTATTCTTGATAAAAAAATATATATAAGGACATTGTTGTGTCATAAGAATTGTCGTAGTTATATGCATATTTTTCATCACCTATTGGCTGTCCATTGGAAAGGAAACCGGAGTGTTAATTTCGAGAAAAATGTATGATTTCAAAAATGTATAAAATTCAGGAAAAAACTTTTCTGCAATTCCTATATCTTGATAGATAATAATGCTAATTAATCAATTAAATTTTCACCTATACACCTGTTTATTTTCGGCAATACCTAAATAAAACATGTGTTTCGAGCTATTAAAATTCATTACATTTTGGATAACTCTTATATCAGTTATTTTATTAATGATATTGATATTGGGAAATTTGAATAATTTATTATATTCATCATATGTCATTATATTGGATTTCCATCAAGGAAAGACCGATTCGATTATTCGATTTTTTTTTTTTGAAAAACTTCCAACTCACGTTATCTGGTACAAAACTTTTATTTTCCATTTTTTGTTCTTTCAGTATATTTGAGCACCTAGATATCATCCACTGCACACCACTCTCTGGGTTCGCTCTGCTTTGCGTCCTACGTTAGTTGCCCAGCAACTGTACTGACTACGTTTCGCGGCGTACTAACTCCAGCATCCGGTTGGTACTTTCTTAAAAGGACTTCATCAAAGAGGCGGTCTTGATCGCCGCCGCCACTTTGGGATTTTCAAGATTGAGACGGATCTTTCAACGCACGTGTATGGGGTGTATATAGCTGAGGAATTATTAATTGTTACAATTAGATGGAAGTGAAGGCGGAAAAAAGAATGCGGAATGTCTCGTTCGTGGTGCATACGTAATGAAATCGACAGGTGTAACTTCTGTTCGACTATTATTTTTATGTAGGTAATTCGGTGCACTTTATGACTATTTACAAGCATGGTTTATGACTTTAATTGATGGAAATAGCACTGTTTAAAATGCAGGTGACATCGTTTACGAAACTGTCGGAATAATCCGAACTGAGCCTTCCAATACAGGGTGAGTCTTTGACCACTGCATTAATTTTAACCAAAGATTCCTCTCATCAAATGAAATACTTTTTTCATTTACCATTTTTCCAGATTCGGCTCAGGTAAAAAGTTACAAGCGTTTAAAGTTTTCACAATGTGCTAATACACTCCCGCATATAAATTATCTATGAAATTGTTGGCGGACGAGAATAAGGCATGGTAACGTGGTTTACAGCTTGATTCGGGATTCCAACGCTCAGGGACGGATCCCTAAAAGTAGTGAAATTTCTGGAGTTTTCCATTTTAAAACGTTCAATGAACAATATCTCGAAAACGGTGCGTTTAAGGAGAAATGATGAGGAATAATATAATGCTCTAAAACGATGGAATATTCTTGAAATGACTCAAGAAAAACTTTACATGCTTTCTTTATGCTAATTTCATTTAGTTTTATGAATCCACGAGTCCATAACTAGAAATCCAGTAGAAGTAGAAAATAACTAATATTTGGAAAATATGTATCATAGTTATAGGAAACTTTACGCCAACATTCATTTTATTCGAAAAAAGGATGTCAAAGCTACAAAATAAAAACTGATTTTTTTTTCAAAATTTCAACAGCCTGTATCTTTTTACCTGAGCTGAATTTGGAAAAATGTTGAATGAAAAAGTGTTTCATTTGATGAGAGGAATCTTTGGTTAAAATTAATGCAGTGGTCAAAGACTCACCCTGTATATACAGTGCGAGACTCTCAAAGACAGTTTTCTGCGCGTATGTTCTGGGATACATCGCGTTATCATTTTGCCTAAATGTCTGTAATTTTCGAATTTTTTGCTGAAAATGGCCTCAAACGATTGAGTTCGACTCCCTAATAAAAAGATTATCTAAAAACATTTTTTATGATACGATAACCTGGGAACGGAAAGAGATAGCGACTTGACATTTTCAGGTTGGGTTTTGCATCCGAATGCGGCCTTTTAGTTTGTTTAAGGGCATAATCGGCCGAACGGTTTTGGTGTTATACCCATCTGAAATTTGGTTGTTCTTTCCGCAATAACTCGAAAAATACAAAACCGATCCAATTCAAACATGGTTATTAGTTGTAGAATGCCAACGCGAAAATTCTTGCCAAGTTTCGTGAGGATCGTATCACGAGAAAATTTAAAAAAAATCATTGAAAATAATTAAAAAAAATTTTATGAATCAGTAACTATTCGTCCGAAATCGCTGAAATGTTGCGAGATCCTTCAGAACCTAACTATACCGCCAAGTTTCAAGTTTGAACAGGATCGGATTCTTGGAGATCTGAGTAGCCTTGTGTGAGTTCAGTAGATGGATGGGTGACCGTTGCCTCGATAACTTTCGAACGAAAGGAGATAGGGACTTGGTTGCATATCCGAATGGGTCAGTTAAGTTCGTTTTTGGGCATAATCAGTCCAACGGTTTCGGAGTTATACCCCCTGGAATATTATTTCCTCGATAAGTCAAAAAATATAGACTCGATCGAATTAAAGCTTGGTAACTAGTTGTAGAATATCGATAGAAAGACGTGTTTGAAATTTTGTAAGAACCGTACCCCTAGAAAATTTCAAAAAAATTACGAAAAGAAAAGATTGGTTCTAGCACTGACGTGAAGTCAGGAGCTTTTGCGCGTATGTTCTATAGAATAGCATACAACATATTTTCATAATTATTTGTTGTGAATATGCTCGGACAGTTCGATTTGTATTAAAATTGCGCTCTTTTGATATAAGAAAATGTCATACAGCGTGTTCCTAACCAAGGAATTGTCGCCATCGATAATTTTTTTAAATGGCAATTCTAATTTTTTTTGTGACTATTCTTAAAAGGTATATCAAGTTACACATACGTACCAAATATCGAATTCTTGTTCCTTGTCGTTAGAAAGACCTTTCAAACATCACGAAATTCGAAAATGAAGTCACCGCATTCAACTCAATGAAATAATTCAGGCAGTTTAAAAATGGAAAGTCAAGAGGTATATGTTATCATGTTTTGTCAAATGAAAAGTTGGAAAGCCCTGTGGACAGGAGCTTTTTGGCGCTCTTCTTCAAACTTTGACAAATCTTGTCTCCGAAATCAATGATTTCTTATGATAGAACTGCATCATGAAAGAAATTAAATTCAAAAAGTGTAATTAAAAAAAAACAAGAGTGCCAATAATGATTAATTCAAAACCACCAGACCGATTCTACCCAATAACGGACTCATCTGAGATATTCATTCCTAAAATCTTCAGTTCATTCCGTCCGAGATGTTTTATTTTATTATTTGTTGCAGTTTACAGGTTTGGTTGGGGTATGGCCAAAATTTGCGACTATATATTGCATATTTATGGACAGATGGCCAAACGGGAAAATTTGAATTTGACTACAGATTTTTTATGAGTAGTAAGTCAAATGAAATCTTTTGAGACCATTTTTGGCTGAAAATTCGAAAATTGGAGACACTCGGACAAAATGATCACTTCGAACTTCTTCGAGCTCACTGAGAAAGGAAGGCATTTGAAGAACCAGTCATAATTTGGGATTTGTTTGTGATATTTAATCTACTCAATTGACGGTTTCTCCCTCAAATCAAATATAAAATACAAAGTGTAATACATCGTTGGAAAGGTAATTTTCAGTAGAATTAAAAAAATGCCGAAAATATATGGAGTGCTATTTGAGATTAAAAAGTCAGAGTCACTTCCGGTCAAACCGAATGTGACTTTCAATTTTGTTTTTCTCAGTTGAAGGTTCCTTGAACGAATTGAAAATCATAACATTTTCTAATTTTTATGTTTTGAAATGGCTGAGATAATCCATTGGAACATGTATACTGGGATACCCGGTATATTAATATTTATTTCTTATTATTTTGTTCCCTATATTTCAATGCATTTATTTGATGTCAAATGTCATTTATCCAAGGTAACATTTTTAAATCCTTACTTGAGTAATTAATAGACATCATGCTCGAATTCGCATGAAAGTGTAGGAGAATAGTCAAATGATTTATCTATCTACAATGTGAAATGTGATGATATATTCATAGGAATAAAGGAATCTAAAAAATAATTTCAAGGTTAATCGATATGGCATCAATATGGAACGACTTTGATTTGTTTTATCTGAGATATTATCATAAATTAATAACCGTTCGAATATATCTGCTCATTGGAATTATAATTGATTCCTAGTTAATTGTTCATTGATTATTCCTACTCAGAATTGATGCATATTTCTGGTTTTTCGAACGCAGTAATTCATTCTCACGGATTTTCTGATCAGTTCGATGAAAATTCAATATCCAGGATGAGGATGAGCTGTTACAAATAATGCGATTAAAGTACCTATTTGACTCAAATTTATCCAATCAAATAGGGAAGAAAATAATATTTTTGAAAACGTTTCGGCTAAGTTAATTATCATGTCAATATGTATGTAACAATTAGTATACCCTAGCATGAAATGTTCACAGCTTAACACTGAAAGCAGGTAGGTACTTATCATAATTAAAATAAGAAAAGAAACGCAGCAAATTTTATACAAAGGTATTGTTATGAAATCTGAAAGATTGGGCACCTGTTCCTTTTTTAATTTTAATAATATTAATAGGTTTCCCAGGGTGGACACTCTAATTATATAACTAATCTATTATCATCTTATTTCTTCTAAAATCCTGAGATACCTCTTCGGTTTCTTTCTTGCCTCCTTTTGTAGGATTTTATTCCCCCTTGCAAAAACCTGATACACCTCTTCGGATTATTTATTGCTTCCTTTTCTATTATTTTCCTTCCCCTTCCAAAAAAACCTGAGACACCTCTTCGGATTATAGAGGGTTTTCCAATAAGAGGTGTTATTTTGAATAACCCGCTATTTCGGTAGATGTCACTTTTGAAGCTCTCATTTTTTGACATTTGCAAAGTTGAAACTACGCCATTAATAAAAATGGAACGATACACGCTTCAAGAACTCATTGAAATTATTAAAATTCACTATAAAAATGGGTTCAAGCCCTGTGGACAGGAGCTTTCTGGCGCTCTAGTTCAAACAGACAAATTATATCTGGTATTGGTTTCTCAGAGTTGTGAATTATATCAATGTATTCATATGATATCACTGCATCATAAAGGAAATTCAATTCAAATAATGGTTTATTAGATAAGTAATAATAAATTACCTTGTAATCGATCAAAAATTTCCTGATCTACGTTCACCAAACTACAGAATTATGCTTTCAATATTTACGTAATATTTTCAAACATTTTCGGTTGAGGTCCCCGTTGCATCGCTAAAATACGAGTATTTCAACCCCAATATTTTTGAAGTTACAATATTCCCTTCTGTCAAGTTGACATTATGAGAATTCATAGATAGAATAATAACTAGTGGGCCCGCAGATCTACCTAGCCAGTAGACCTACATTTTTCCGGTAGATCTACATTTTTCCGGCAGATCTACATTTTTCCGGTAGATTTACATTTTTCCGATAGATCTACATTTTCCGGTAGATCTACATTTTTCCGAGACTTCCTCAGACACACACACACAGAAAGTTTCAACGAAATCGGTCCGGTCGTTCTCGAGAGTCTATAAACCGAACACAGTGCTATCTACCGAGTTCCTATTGTGACTCTGAGGCCCATTCAAATACGCACACAAAGTTTAATCGAAATCGTTCGAGCCGTTTCCTATAGATCGATCGGGGCGCCCCTACAGGATGCTATTGTGAATCAGAGATACGCCGAAAGAAAATCACAGAGTTTCATCAAAATCGATCCGCCTGTTTCCGAGTTCCTATACATCGATTTTAGCGCCCCCTACAGGGTCCAATTGTGAATCTGAGCCGCCTTGGGTTCCACTGAAATACATACACGTAAAGTTTCGGAGTTGACATATTTCTTAAGACACCCTGTATAGCAGCGGTTATCATTTCGCAACGGTTTTACAAAGTTGAGAATTCTCCTCGCGATAGAAATCTCGAAGTGACATTTTACTTAAAACGCTTGCATTTGAAAATAATCGATGCCGCGAGGAAATGAACACCCTGTATAGTAATGGTTTATTTCCAACGATGTATGCCTCGAAAGTATATTTTCCAACACGAAAAAATGAAAGGGTATGTTCATAGCGTTAAAAACAGCAATCTGCAATTGACATTAAAAGAAAAACACCCTGTATAGAGATTTCCGAAAAATACATTATAAGAATCCATCCAAGGTTCCTATTTAGATAACGGTTTGTTTGTGGCACGAATCAATTCAATCGTGGCAAATTGTGCCGTGAAAAAAAGAACACCCCGTATAGTAATGGTTTATTTTCAGCGATATATGCTCAGAAAAAAAAAAGGAAAACACCCTTACTTAAAGTCGGCAGATATACCGTTATTCGAAGTTAATATTGCGATAAAAATTGAAAAAAAAACACGAAAAAGTATAATTCCCTTGATGGGCTTCGAACCCGCCTTCCCTCGTCCGAAACCGAGATATCCACTATCTATACATCTACACTATCGGACTCCTCGAAGGATCCTCTCGATCTCCGGTATTAGAATAAAACGTCGGTACTAACCGCGGATAGATATTCTTAATTTTCACTTTTCGACATAAAATCGCCACATGGAGGTTTATTTGACCGTTTTTTACCCTTATCTTCGCTTCTCGTCAACGTTCAGTCCCGAAAACTGCCTAGAACGGCCATTTCGTTGCGAAAAATTTCCCGCACCCCGTCTAACGGATTCATTTTGACGTTTCTCAGACAGACTTTTAGCAAGGAAAATTCCCGAGGTCGGAACTTCGAGAACTTGTATCGATTTAGTTGACATTATGAGAATTCATACATAGAATAATAATTATATCAATCTGTGAAATACGATCTACATTGAAATTTTAAAAAATCATATCTCCGAAAGTATTAGCTTGTTAGAGTTAAAAATGATATGAGTGGATTCTTATGATAAAACTTTTTATTAAAAAAAATTTAATTTGGAATTTGTTTCGTAAAAAATAAAATTTTTTTTTTGTTACTCCGAAACCATCTGTCCGATTTTGCCCAATAACGAACTTAGCCGAGATATTTATCCCCCAAACCTACTCTGAAAATTTCAACTCTCTAGCTCATTCCGTTCGAGAGTTATCGTGCCTACGGCCGGCCGGACCGGCCGGCCGGACCGGCCGGACCGGCCGGCCGGACAGAATGAATTTCGACCACGGATTCTTGATCAGTGAGTCGAACCAAATCGTTTAAGACCATTTTCATCGAAATATTCGAAAATTACAGACATTTGGGCAAATTGATAAGCACTCAGTTCCGAGGAACTAGAGCGCCAAAAATGGTGAAAATTTGGCAGAGACGGTTCGTAAAACTCGAACATTTTTGGGTCGTCGTGGAGCACCTTGTCGGACCGCAATAAAGAAATTGGTGGAAAAATTCGAGCTGTTGGGACAAGTTAGTTATGTGAAGAATTAAAACCCGTGCACGTCGCTCAAGAACAGCCGAGAATATTGCTGCTGTAGTCGAAAGTGTTGAAGAAAACCCAGGTTTGTCCATTCCTCGTCGTTCTTTGGAATTAGGCATTCCACAAACGTCATTACACCGTATTTTGCATTAAGATTGGGGTCTTAAGGCTTATAAAGTTGGGTTAACACAAGAACTCAAGCCGGCCAATCATCAACAATGTCGTGTCTTTGCTGACTGGGTCGTTGAAATGCATGAAAATGATCCTGAATTCCATCGAAAAATCATCTTGAGTGATAAGGCCCATTTCCACCTCTGTGGCTTCGTCAACAAGCCAAATTGTCGCATCCGGGGCTCGGAAAACCCAAGAGTTATTGTTGAAAAGCCTCTCTATCCTCAACGTGTGACTGTTTAGTGAGGTTTATGCTCCGGCGGAGTCATTGGACCTTACTTTTTCGAAAATGAGGCTGGAGCAACATTTAGGCTGAATGGATTGCGCTATCGAGAGATGATTAATGATTTTTTATGGCTGGAATTGGATGGTATTGATCTGGACAACGTTTACTTTCAACAAGACGGCGCTACGTGCCACACAAGCAACGAAACCATTGATCTTTTGCGGGAAATGTTTCCGGACCGTGTTATCTCTCGAAGAGGTGATCACAATTGGCCACCCAAATCTTGTGATTTAACACCTTGCGACTTCTTCCTTTGGGGCCACGTGAAAGAGAAGGTTTACGCCAATAGCCCAGCGTCGATTCAAGACCTCAAAGATGAAAGTGAGGCTATCGAGGACATAGGGCAGCCACTTTGCGATTTGGTTATGGAAAATTTCATTAAAAGGATATGGTCCTGTAAGCGTGGTCGTGGTGGTCATTTGCCTGATGTTATTTTCCACTATTAACGGCATAGCTTCTTCTTTATAATGGAATAAACATCCGATCATTTATATGAATTGGAAAATGGCATTTTTCTTTGAATATCAAAATATCACCTCTTATTGGAAAACCCTTTATCTTAATTCCTTTTTGGCGCTCTTGTTCTTGCTTCCCGACAAATTAGTGAAACCCCCTGGGGTTAATTTGATTAGTTAAATCAATGCATGAATATATTATACGAACCCATTTCGGAACCATATTGCAGAACGCTCTGGATTTGTTGTTGATGCTCTTGTTCCTCGGAACAGAGTGATTATCAATTTGCTGAAATGTCTGTAATTATCGAATTTTTGAATGAAAATGGTCTTAAACGATTTGGTTTGACTCACCGATCAAGAATCCGTGGTCGAAATAAATTCTGTCCGGCTAGTCCGGCCGGCCGTAGGCACGATAACTCTCAAACGAAATTAGTTACAGGATTGAAATTTGCAGAGTATGCTTGGAGCGTAAATATCTCGGATAAGTCGTTAACGGGTGAAATCCATCAATTGGTTTCGGCCGTTTTTATTAAAAACATTTCTTATGAATATTTCAGAAACCGATCACTCGATCTATCTGAAATTTAGCATCAAATTGTAGAATCATGACCTTTATATGCATGGGAAGTTTTGTATTCATCGCATTGCCGTAAAGAGGCGAAAAAAATTTCAAAAATTTTTTACATTTCAAATTCCAAATTCAATTACCTTTTACCAAGTTAGACTTGTTCTTATACATGGTGTTTGGCAGAACGTTGAACCTACGAAAATGGTGGATAGGTGGGGTCATCTGCTACTTACTCAGCCCTTATTTATTTGGCCCCGGCACCCCGGATATTTAAAAAAAATTTTTTTGCTTTCTTCTAGTTTCAAAACTTTCTTAACTTGAAGAGTAATTTTTATTAAAATTGGTAAAACAGGCAATATTTTTTTTAATCTTTAATTTTGGCAGATTCTTATGAAAATATTGCTTTATTCAGATGTTAGCTAGAAAAAAGTTACGAGTTCTCAAACTTAGAGAAAGATGTAAAACATACTTAAATCTTAACTTCAACTTGCATTAAAAAACAAACAACAAATGATTGAGGAGGTCCAATTCTAGCAAAATATCGCTAGTGTGTGACCTTTCTAATGGTATATAATTTGCTTTTATAAAAACAAACATTCAAGAGTTATTTCATGATTTTATCAAGTAGGAAAATTCGACGAAACTCTACCTTTATGGAAAGTGAAATGTTTTGCGAAATTTACTACTGCAAGGTTGATAAAAATTAAATGATTGATTGAAATTATGTAAGTTCTTGAATTAAGTACAAAGAAAATAGCTGTACCAGTTAGGTGCGTTAATGAAACAATTAAATAATTTTTTAATTAATAATTTCTAGCTGCATCCCAAGGGTGAATGTCAATTTGTACCACTGCTACTGGCAAAACGTAGATCATTTGATTTTTACCAACCCTGCAGTATTAAATTTCGCAATAAATTTCACTTTCCGTAAATGAAGAGTTTCGTCGAAAATTTCCTACTTGATAAAATTATGAAATAACTCTTAAAGGTTTTTTTTATAAAAGCAAATTAGAAACCATTAGTAAGGTTACACACTTTTTGCTTGAATTGGAACTCCTCAATCAATTTTTGTTTTTTTTTTAATGCAAGATCAAATTTAAGTATTTTTTACATCTTTCTGTATGTTCGAGGAGTCATAACTTTTTTCGTAGCTAAAATCTGAATAAAGCAATAATTTTATAAGAATCTGCCAACATTAAAGATTGAAAAAAAAACAAAAATATTGCCTGTTTCACCTATTTTTGATAAAAAAAAATTGGTTCAAGCCCTGTGGACAGGAGCTTTTGGGCGCATGTTCCTTGTGGCCCGTACTGACCAGTAAATAAAAAAAGCAGTATCATGTTGAATACCCTAATATTATTCTGGAACACAAATTTTCCATTACAATAATCTTCATCTAGCTTCTATTTAGTATCAATTCCTGTAGAACGTGATCATAATAAGTGTTTTCCATATAATAAAATGTGTTTGAACTTGGTATGTAGGAAATCTGACATCAATTATTGGAATTAATTGATTTGACAAACAGCCGTCAAATGAGGTAAATAGATTTTTGTGACGATTTTCTGTGACCATAGAACGTCAAAACACGCTGGAATGTGAATTTTAAGCAATATCTTCTGGAATTGAGATCGTATCGAACTGAAATTTTGCACACTCGTGTAGAATGCTTTATTTAAGCATTTCATTATTGCATTTCTTGAAATAGGTACCTTTTCAAGTCGATCAACATCGACTTGAAATAGGTACCTTTTCAAGTCGATCAACATCGTCCTTCTTTCGACGTCTAAACTATGACTTGATTCTTTATGTTTATGTCTTTGAATTTGTTTTCGGTGGAATTCAAAGAGTTCATAGAATAATCGATGAAAATACTGAGAGAGACCCAGGAAATTTGACACATTTTGTCTTATATCTCCAGAAATTGAAATCGTATAGAGCCAAAATTTTGCACAATGTTGCAAAATACTACAATTGACGTTAGTACAAGTTTTTGTTGCAATCTGATGAATAGTTCACGAAAAAAAAATTTTTTTTTTCGAAAAAATTAAAAGAAATATTTTTTTAAAAATTATCAACATTTCGATCATAACAGAATTTTGCCAAAAGTTGCGCGTTTATATCCTCGAACTGACTACCAAGTTTCGATTCAACATCTTCTTTAGTTCCTGAAATATCAGGGAAATAACCTCAAAATTTTAAATGTCTATAACTCCTAAACCGTCCGGCCGATTTTGCCCGTTAACGAACTTAACCGTCGCATTTTTATCAGGAACCTACCCTGAAAGTTTGAAGTCGATAGGACCTTCGGTGCTCCTGTTATCGTGCCTACGGCCGGCCGGCCGGCCGGACGGCCGGACGGCACCCAAAAATCTGCCACCGGATTCGTGATCAGGGAGTCCAAATTAGTCTATTAGCCAATTTTCAGCTCGAAATTCGAAAATTACAGACATTTGGACGAAATGATAGGACGATGTTCCCCTAGAACATGCGCCCAATTACACTTTAAAGTTAAGAAAGTGGTGAAACTAGAAGAAAGCAAAAAGACATTTTTTTTTAAATATCCAGGGGGCTAGGGCCAAATAAATTAGGGCTGAGTGAGTAGCAGATAACCCCTCCTATCCACCATTTTCGTATGTTCAACGTTCTGCCAAACACCCTGTATATAGTATTTTCATAAGTTGCTAGCGAAAAAAATGCTGAAATATTGATCTACATTTGTGTATCAAATATTCTTCCTTGAGTTAAGGTTCATAATAAAGAATGAATGTGTTAATGGTAAGTACTATCAAATTATGAAAAGAGGATTGTATTTTATTAATATATTTTGAACTATAAAAATGATTTGTTCGTCTGCTTATACCTATTCAAATATCAGGAATACATGGACAATCTGCTGATTGTCTCCAGCCTTGCTCTAGACATGTCGATGATACTTTCCTTAGGTATTTCGGGTTGTGAAAACTATGCACCGAGTGTAACTTGCAACAACCCATTCCACGAGGTTGAATCATTGCAGTTTGCTCATTTAATCTTGATAAATAAACTATTATCTGAATTTAATTTCTTTTATGGCGCAGTTCTATTATAAGAATTCATTGATATCATTCCCAACTCTGAGAAACCAATACTTTCGGAAATATGATTTGTCAAAGTTGGAACAAGAGCGCCAAAGCTCCTGTCTACAGGGCTCTCCCACTTTTTTTGGCGCTCTAGTTCCTCGGAACTGAGTGTTATCAATTTGCCCAAATGTCTGTAATTTTCGAATTTTTCGTTGAAAATGGTCAACCCCCATCTGAACAGCATCATCGCCGTAGGGGTGCTTTCCGTACTCCTGTTCTGCGTGGGTGTCATCACCATGAGCATCTACAGGAAGTGGAAGATTGAACAGGAGATCGAAGGGTTGCTGTGGAAGGTAGACAGAGACGAGATCCTCAGATATTTCGATCGAGACATTTCTAGTCCTTCACGTGTAAGTTTTTGATGGGCACCGAAAAGAATGAGTCGCAAATTTTTAAGGTGGATGTGGTTCCCAAATGCGCAAACCCTTTTGATGTAGATTTTTGGCGCTCTAGTTCCTCGGAACTGAGTGCTTATCAATTTGCCCAAATGTCTGTAATTTTCGAATTTTTCGATGAAAATGGTCTTAAACGATTTGGTTCGACTCACTGATCAAGAATCCGTGGTTGAAATTCATTCTGTCCGGCCGGCCGGACGTACGCACCATAACTCTCGAACGGAATGAGCTAGACAGTTGAAATTTTCAGAGTAGGTTTGGGAGATAAATATCTCGACTGAGTTCGTAATTGGGCAAAATCGGACAGATGGTTTCAGAGTAACAAAAAAAATTTTTTTTTTACAAAACAAATTCCAAATAAAATTTTTTCAATAAGCAGTTTTATCATAAGAATCCAATGATATCATTCTTAACTCTAACAAGCTAATACTTTCGGAGATATGATTTTTCAAAATTTCAATAATAAATCGTATAATGTCAACTTATTTTCCTGAGACATGACATTGTCTAATTCCTCGCTAATAGTTGGTTCGAGAAACGTCAAAATCGACTTAGAGAGACAAGGGTAAAAAACCGTCAAATAAACCCCCATGTGGCGATTTTATGTCGATAAGTGAAAACTAAGAATATATATCCCAGGTAAGTAACGACGTTTTATTCTAATACCGGAGAACGACAAGATCGTACGAGGAGAACGACAAGATCGTACGAGGAGCCCGATAGCTGGTTCGTCTAGGCCGTCGGGTTTTCGGTTTCGGAACGAGAGAAGGTGGGCTCAAATCCCGGAAAGAGAATTACACTTTTTGATGCTCTAGTTCCTCGGAACTGAGTGCTTATCAATTTGCCCAAATGTCTGTAATTTTTATTTAAGATGCAGTTTCACCATTAAAATCCACGATATCATTTTCAACTCCAACAAGCTAATACTTTCGGAGATATGATTTTTCTAAATTTCAATAATGAATCGTACGTACTTCTATGTTTTCACAGAATGCTATAATTATTCTATCTAAGCTTTATTATATGATATGTGTTCATACTCGTACATTTCATCCTGTTCTATAAGAAAGAGTCAAATTCATTTCAGCTATTTTAATTTGATTTTCCATGGTGCAGATCTCATTCTCAGATTGCTCATTTAATCTTGATAAATAAACTATTATTTGAATTGAATTTCCTTTATGATGCAGTTCTTTCATAAGAATACATTGATGTGATTCCCAACTCTGAGAAACCAATACTTTCGGAGATATAATTTGTCTGTTTGAACTAGAGCGCCAGAAAGCTCCTGTCCACAGGGCTTGAACCCATTTTTTAATATTTCAGTGATCAAAAAACGCTTCCGAGAAATATTTCCTAAATACCATATTCAATTAGTTTATAAGCACTTTGGAGTTAATTTTTTAAAGATCGTACAGCTAATGATAGAAGCATGCATTTGATTGAAAAGCAATTAAACCTTACGAATACCTTAGATTTCACATAATTATACCTACCATATTCAACAAGGTCGTAAATCAATTGAAGCATATAAAATATGCCAGGTGTCACTCGTAATATAATTTTTTTTAGAGATGCACTAATGGCTCTCTGCTTAGCAACCTGTCACTGTTAATCGTTATTGTTTTGGTATGTACAAAATTACATAACTGGGAAATACAAGTCTTGCAAGCGCTAACAAATCACCCGGCACTTACTTTATCAATAGTTTTGCCAACAGATAAATAATAATTGAAATCCCTCGAAGGTAAATATGTGCTCGTACTATTACAAATTATGACAGCTGACGTATTTAACTCATGTATAAAGTTATGATAATTGGTAATACATCATACGCTGCTATTCAAACAATTTAGCAATTGTTTGATGACATTGAAAGATCTCAGCGTATCCTATATTTGTGTAATATTATGCGATTTATGAAATCTCGATTTTGCAATAATTCGTTATGACAGGTAGGAAATTTCGAGATATATTTAAATAAGTCCCGCATGTAATTCCTGGTAGGGATCTCCCAGGTTTCAAAAAGTCCTACGAGAACAACCTTACATAGTTTTCGAAATCAGTGTGTTTTCGTATGTCGCCGCAGTAACGGATACAAGTGTTTCTGTTGTTTTATTATTTCCAGAGATAATGATTTGTAGCAGAAATTATTTTGTGAGTGAAAAAAATAATTCTTAAAAATTGGTTAAAGCCCTGACATGAAGTCGAGTGCTTTTGCGTGCATGTTCTATTGTCTACTCACCTCTATTGGACACTCTACTACGAATTTAGCATCGATATACCGGGTGTCTCAAGTATACATTTTCCAATGGATTAACTAAGCCATTTCAAAAGATAAAGATCTAAAATTTAGTGTTTTTCAATTGTTCAACTGAGAAAAACAAAAATTGAAAGTCACTTTCGGTTTGACCGGGAGTGACTCAGACTTTTTGCGCGTATGTTCTGGGGAACATCGCGTTATCATTTTGCCCAAATGTCTGTAACTTTCGAATTTTTTTACGAAAATGGTCTCAAACGATTTGGTTCGACTCCCCAATGAAGAATTCGAGGTCAAATGTGATTCTGTCCGGCCGTCCGGCCGTTGCCACGATAACTTGAGAACGAAAAGAGCTAGCAACTTGAAATTTTCAGGGTGGGTGGCGCATCTCAATACGACGGACAAGTTCGTTAATGGGCATAATCGGCCCAGTTGTTTCCGAGTAATAATTTTGTTTTCAACCAATATAAATCCGAATTGAAACTTGGTGAGTAGTTGTAAAATATGAACCTAAGCACGTTTGTGAAATTTTGTGCGAATCGTATGACTAGAAAATCATTAAAAAATGATTAAAAAATATTTTTGTTGTCACGATAACTTGAGAACAGAAAGAGATAGCGGCTTGAAAATTTCAGGTTAGGATGTGCATCAGAACGCGACATTTCAGTTTGTTTATGAGCATAATCGGCCAAACGGTTTTAGAGTTATAGCCATCTGAAATTTGGTTGTTTTTTGTTCCTCATTAACTCGAAAAATACTAAACCGATTGAATTCAAACATGGTTATTAGTTGTAGAATGCCAACGCAAAAATTCTTGCAAGATTTTGTGAGGATAGTATTTGTAGAAAATTTCTAAAAAATTATTGAAAATTGAGAAAAAAATTCTATATATCAGTAACTATTCGTTTGAAATTGCGTACATTTTTCAAGAGCCTTCATAACCTAACTCTACTGCCAAGTTTCAAGTTTTAACACGATCGGTTAAATATTGTTGGAGATTCGAGCAGCCTTGTGTGAGTTCAGTAGATGGGTGACCGTTGCCTCGATAACTTTCGAACGAAAGGAGATAGGGATTTGCAATTTTCAGGGTAGGTTGCGTATCCGAAAGGGAGAGTTGAGTTCGTTTTAGGGCATAATCGGTCAAACAGTTTCCGAGTTATACCCACCTGGAATATTATTTCCTTGATAACTCAAAAAATAAATATTCGATCGAATTGAAGCTTGGTAACTAGTAGTAGAAAATCAGCTTAAAGACGTGTTTAGAATTCTGTAAGACCCGTACCCCTAGAAAATTTCAAAAAAATCACAAAAAAAAAATTGGTTCAAGCACTGACGTGAAGTCAGAAGCTTTTGCGCGTATGTTCTATTGTCCATTCTTCTGTATTGGACACCCTTAATCGAATTTACCATGGTAAATTATGTTGCCATTCTCCTGTATTGGTCACCTAATTCGAATTTACCATGGTAAATTCGAATTAAGTGTGCCCAATACAGGAGAATGGATACTCCGTTGGGCCGATTATGCCCAAAAACGAACTGAACTCTCCCATTCGGATGCGCAACATATCCTGAAAATCGTAAATCCCTATTTTTTTTCGTTCGAAAGTTATCGAGGCAACAGTCACCCATCCAGCTACTGAAGTCACACAAGGCTGCTCGGGTCTCCAACAATATATATCCGATCGTGTTCAAACTTGGAATGTGATAGTAGAGTTCAGCGATGTCGGACGAAAAGTTTCTGATATATAGAATTTTTTTCAATAATTTTGTTAAAATTTTCTAGTGATATGATCCTCACGAAATCTTGCAAGAATTTTTGCGTCGGTACTTTACAACTAATAACTAAGTTTGAATTGGATCGGTTGTGTATTTTTCGAGTTATTGAGGATATAACAACTAAATTTCCAGCTAATGAACTCACCAAAGGCTTCTCGGCTTCCAATATTTTTTCAATATCTCCAACGATATAGATTTGGTCGTGTTCAAATTTCGAACTTGGCTTTAAAATCAGGTATTGAAGGCTCTCGCATATTTTAGCGATATCGGACTAATAGTTTCTGAGATACAAACATTTTTTCAATGATTTTTGGTGATACGATCCTATCGAAATTTCGCAGAAATTTGCACATTGGCATTCTACAACGAATTACCAAGTTTAAATTGGAACTGATATATTTTTTATTAATTATTGAGGAAATAACAACCAAATTTCAGATGATGGATATACAAGTAGCTCCAAGTCGGTTTTGCTGATTATGTTTATCAACGAACTTAACTGAACTGTCACATTCGGATGCGTAACCTACCCTAAAAATTGCAATTCGGTATCTGTTTCCGTTCGAACTTATCGTGACAACGGCTGGCCGGACAGAAACGAATTTGACCTCGAATTCTTCATCAGTGAGTCGAAACTAATCGTTTGAGACCATTCTCTGCCTTCAATTCGAAAATTACAGACATTTGGACGAATTGATAGGCACCCTGTTCAGGTGAACATGCGCGCCAAAAAGAATCCAGTGATAAATGAGCATAATTTCAAGATTTAAATATTAGTTATTCTCCAATCATAATTAACGGAGCCTTAACAATAAGGCAGCATATTTTCGTCATTCAACGTAATTTAATTAGGAAGTTACGAGTGAATTGAGTTAATGAAATTCATGATTAGCAAAATATAAATGATTATTACATTAGCTTTTTCATAGATATCTACAGTCATTTTGAGGACGTTAAACGATAAGAATAACGGCAAATTTACATATCGCGTGCGTTTCATAGAAGGAGAACACCGTGTTCTGCAAGCACAGATTAGCACATACATAGAACTGGTACTTCATTACTTTGGACACATTACGTTGTTCCCTGGCGATAAAATTAGATTTGAAACCATTGTTCACAATGGTGCGTACCTATACAGACATTCTTTCTTAATCTCAACCAAAATTTTACAGAAAACTACCCAAGATAATCCATAAAATTCAATTTTCGTCGACCTCTATGAAAAGTGACATTTTACGTAAAAAATTGGTGGCCGTAAATCGACAGCTTTGCGGACGAGAAAGTACTTTATCGTCCGCAAAATTACTTTCTCGTCCCCTGTGCTCACTATGAATACGGCATGATACGGTTCAATACAAACAGAAGTCTATTGTCTCTCGAATGATTTTCAATGATTTTTTAAAAATTTTCTAGTGATACGAAATTTCTCAAGAATTTTTGCGTTGCCATTCTACAACTAATATCCATGTTTGAATTGATTCGGTTCTGAATTTTTCGAGTTATTGAGGAAATAACAACCAAATTTTAGATGGGTATAACTCCAAAACCGTACGGTCGATTATGCCTATAAACAAACTCAAATGTCACATTAAGATGCACAACCTAACGTGAAAATTTCAAGTCACTATCTCTTTCCGTTCTCAGGTTATCGACCATAAATAACATTTTTTGATAATTCCTTTTGAATTTTCTAGCGATACGATTCATCACAAAATTTCACAAATGTTCTCAGGTTTGTATTCCACAACTACTCACTAAGTTCCGATTCGATCAGATTAGTAATGGTTGAAAGCAAAGTTATTACTCGGAAACCGTTGGGCCGATTATGCCCATTAACGAACTTGTCCGCGTCTTTCAACTTGCTATCTCTTTCCGTTCTCAAGTTATCAATGCAACGGCCGGCCGGCTGGCCGGATCGAATTAAATTTGACCTCAAATTCTTCATCAGTGAGTTGAACCTAGTCGTTTGAGACCATTCTCGGCAAAAAATTCGAAAATTACAGACATTTGGGCAAAATGATAACGCGATGTTCCCCAGAACATATTCGCAAAAATAGTGTATTTTTCATAATACATAAGTAGGTAATGGAAGGGGGTGAGTTTTTAAGGGTAAAAGCGGTTTATCACGATTTGCGGCAAAACTACAAGTCCTATGGAAAAAATTAAATAGCAAATTTTTAAACTTTTTTTTTCACATAACTTTAAAATTGATGTGAAGAAGTGAAATAACCAAGCTTTTGGTTTTTTATTATTATCTTTTACAAGCAAATTTTGTTTTTCACGAAATTTGGTGAAAACTTACCTTTTTATGTCCCAAACACACTGTAATTTTCTTCATTTGAAATATTTATTTTTTCACCTGATTTTCAATCGAAAATTCTCCCATCAAAATATCTGCTTTTTTAAAAATGACGGTGAGCTTGTTGTTCGCTGAAATCTCTACTTTCTGATGGTGTAAGGAAAATATACATTACTATGGTAAATCTTCTCAGAAAAAGCTACGCAATAACAGGTAAGTAGTAAGGCCCAGACCCTCGAAGTCCCTTCCCCACCTCTCTATGAAATACCTTTTGATGGGCTGAAATTTTCCGTAGGTCACTCCAGGCATATAAGTTATCTTAAAATAGCAATAAATAGGCATCTACGCATATAATTTACAGAAGATTCTACAATTTTCTCTAACTAGTGTAGATGTCTTAATAAATATTAACTTTATTAATTTAGCATTTTTTGAGAAAATTCACCATAGTTTTGTAACCATCAGAAAGTAGAGATTTCAACAAACAAAGAGCCCATGGGCATTTTCAAGAATACAATATGGTGAAGAAATGAATATTTTAAATAAAAAAATTACAATGTGTTTGAAAAGGTAAGATTTCACCTAATTTCATGATTTTTTTTTTTGTGAAGGATAAAAATAAAAAACATAATCTTGATTATTTGAATTTTTCACATTAATTTTGAGGTTATTTGAGAAAATTGAAAACACAAGTTTTGGATATTTTTATTACCTACAACTTTGCTGTTTTATTTTTCCATAGGACTTTTTTGGACATTTTTAGGACTAGTATTGCTGTAAATCGAGATAAACCATTTTTTATTCTTAAAAATTCACCCCCTTCCACTTCTCGACCTCAGATCGACCATAAAACATTTTTCCTTTCATTTTTGCTATATTCTCTTAATTTTCCAATGGCTTTCATCCTACAATTATTATTTTTTTCTTCTACCGTTTTCAAAGACTTTTCTATTTTTAAAGACCCTACCTCAGACCAACCCTTATGAGAATAGTAACATGATTATATGAAAACAAATTAGGTAGGAACATATTTTATTTCAGATGATATTTTCGTGCATCATTGATCGTTTCGATACTATTATTTCGTGAATTCGTGTAATTGTCGAAATTAATGACTCATTACTGCCTACGTGCATTTAAGCATAAGACTAAACGAATGAATGTAATAAGTTATGCAATTCCGAGACTTTATGTAGTGTTACACAACCTCTACGAATTTAAATCGACATTGGAGATTTGACATTGAGATACAGCACGGATTTCCCTCATGCTTCTTGCTATCAATATGTTCATCATTAATTGTTTCCGAAGAAATCCGACTAAAATTTACGTAAATACTCGACACACCCTATCAGAGTTAAAAAACTCACTTGAAATAGTAAAACGCACTGTTCAGGTTAATTGAAATACACTTCCAATAGGGACATAAGAATTTCGTATTTCAATACCAACATACGCTTGAAGGTTTTTCATTTGTTCACGTCAGAAAGTCAGCCAAGGTAACTGAATGGTTTTCAGTTCAAAATGAGGCATATCAGTCGATTTCACACCGTTCACAAGAAGAAGGAATCTTCCGACCACACCGTGGCTGATTTTGCGCGAAGACCTTGGCTTATACCCTCCCTCACAAGATCTGATTCACTTAAGAACTGAAGCCTCTTCGTCTTCGTAATTTGAAGAGCGGAAACTTCTCTGTTGAATTCATCCTTAATTTCCTCGTATCTAACACCTATACAGGGTGTTTCATAATATGTGCGCAGGACTTCAGGATGCTCATCCAAATTATGAAAAAAGTTTCTATTAACTGACCCTCAACAATGCACCATTTTCGAGATACAAGGTATTCAAATTGTTTTAGTTTTGTAAGCATTTTTTACTTATAATAAGCTATGTTTTGTGCGGAAAAGTTTTTTTTTAAGTCATAGTTGGTGAAGGTTTTGAAAGGGCAGTGGGTTTCTTCTCCCCCACTTCTACGCCACTGGAAAAAGTACGGTTTTGAGACGCGCATTTGAACCGCCAATGTTTTCTATACAAAAAAGGTACTCCTTGTCATAAGCATAAAGTCGACCATTTTCGGAACAAATCAACATTTATGTTTGAAAACATTGTGAATTTTTGGCGCTCTTGTTCCTCGGAACAGAGTGCATATCAATTTGCCCAAATGTCTGTAATTTTCGAATTTTTGGCTGAAAATGGTCTTAAACGATTTAGTTTGACTCACTGATCAATAATCCGTGGTCGAAATCGATTCTGTCCGGCCGGCCGTTAACACGATAACTCTCAAGTTAGACAGTTGAAATTTTCAGACTAGGTTTGGGAGATAAATATCTGGGTTAAGTTCGTCATTGGGCAAAATCGGCTGCATGGCTTGGGAGTAACGAAAAAAAAATTTCCTGCATTGCAAATTTGGAATTATTTATTTTTTTTACGTAGTTCAGATTGTAAGGATATAGGTTATTGTTTAGTCACGCCACTGATCGGTGACATAATTGCAGAAGAATTCTTTGGGTATTGATTGACAACTTTCAGGTTTCTTCTTTAATTATAGGGCAACCTTAGATATTCAGAACCATCAACTGTTTTTGTTTTCGAATAAATGATGGAAGTATCGCGTTTCCACCGATTATATAACAAAACTAGTTCAAACAGACAAATTATATCTCCGAAAGTATTGGTTTCTCTGAGTTGGGAATTATATCAATGTATACATATGATAGAGCTGCATCATAAAGGAAATTCAATTCAAATAATAGTTTATTTATCAAGATTAAATGAGCAATCATGAGAATGAGAACTGCACCATGGAAGAAATCCAATTAAATCTGGCCAATTTTGCCCAATAACGAACTTAACCGAGATATTCATCTCCCTAACCTACTCTGAGAATTTCAACTACCTAGCTCATTCCGTTCAAGAGTTATTGTGGAAAAACTTTTTTTAATTTTCAAAATTTTTTTTTACACTTTGCGGTAATCTGGTCAATACAAAACTTCACATGCGTATAAAGGTCATGATTCTACAATGTGATGCTAAATTTCAGATAGATCGAACGAACTTGTCCGAGATATTTACGCTCCAAAACCACCTTGCAATTTTCAATCCGCTAACTCCTTTCGTTCGAGAGTTATCGTGCCTACGGCCGGTCGGCCGGCCGGACAGAATCGATTTCGCACTCGGATTCTTGATCAGTGAGTCGAACCAAATCGTTTGAGACCATTTTCAGTCAAAAATTCCAAAATTACAGACACTTGGGCAAATTGATAAGCACTCTGTTCCGAGGAACTAGAGCGCCAAAAAAACAAGTCGTATGACAATTGCCCAAAACAGGTTTAAAGTACCTATAAATAGTAGGTATTCCATAAAACATGTATGAAAGAAGATGAGTAATAATATGAAAGAAGATGAGTAATAAATAAAAAACTACCTTGTAATCGATCAAAAATTTCCTGATCTACGTTCACCAAATTTTCTCCTCTCTCGAACTACAGAATTATGCTTTCAATATTTACGTAATATTTTCAAACATTTTCGGGTGAGGTCGCCGTTGCATCGCTAAAATACGAGTATTTCAACAATACAATATTCCCTTCGGTCAAGTTGACATTATGACAATTCATACATAGAATAATTATATCAATGTGTGAAATACGATTTACATTGAAATTTTGAAGATTCATATCTCCGAAAGTATTAGCTTGTTAGGGTTAAAAATGATATGAATGGATTCTTATGATAAAACTTCTTATTAAAAAAAATTTAATTTGGAATTTGTTTCGTAAAAAAAATTATTTTTTTTTGTTACTCCGAAACCATCTGTCCGATTTTGCCCAATAACGAACTTAGCCGAGATATTTATCCCCCACACCTACTCTGAAAATTACAACTCTCTAGCTCATTCCGTTCGAGAGTTATCGTGCCTACGGCCGGCCGGACCGGCCGGACAGAATGAATTTCGACCACGGATTCTTGATCAGTGAGTCGAACCAAATCGTTTAAGACCATTTTCATCGAAATATTCGAAAATTACAGACATTTGGGCAAATTGATAAGCACTCAGTTCCGAGGAACTAGAGCGCCAAAAAAGAGCGTATAATTTATTTTCCTCGTGGGATTCCTTTCATTCCAATTTTTTCAGCGTTTATTCATGGTGGAGCAAATTTGCAAATATCGCCCTAAACCAAAAATATGAGCTTCTGGCAGTGTAGATCCGCAAACTATGAATTATTATGGACAAGGATATGGAAATCGAGTCTCCTCGGAAGTCGTCCTATACAATTATGGAAAACGATTCAATTCTTTATGCTGGTATTGAACGATTTATTCAGCTTATAAAGAATTCTTCCATACGTGTAAAATTCATCAAGGATGACATTATCCATACTTGATTTCTTTTGCTATTTCTGATGATATCTGAACGGAAGCTGTTCAGATATCATCAGAAATAGCAAAAGAGAAACTCATTGTATACAGGGTGTTTCCTAAACATGCGGCAAAAATTCAGGGGGTTGTTCCTTGGACTATTTTAAGCATGTTTTGTCCTTGGATGATTTTTGAAGAACCTCTTTGTTTCGAAGATACAGGGCGAACAACATTTTTCATATTTTTAAAATTAATAATAGTTTAAATAAAAATGCGTACCGCACTGTGTTTACTAAGTAGGTACAATTTATTTTTAAATTTGTTTAACAACATTCCAATTACTAAAAACGGCCAGTTTTTTGACTAAAAATTGATAAGTGCAGATGGTAAAGGAATACAGATTAAACACGGTTTTCATTTGAATTCGTTTTGTGATGTATTAGCAATGAACATTTTATCTTTGACTATTATGAATCGCTATACAAACGCCGAGATGACTGACATGCATTTCATTTATGGACTTGCTGATGGAAATTCATTAAAAGCTAGGAGGTTGTACATTGAACGATTTCCTGGGCGTAATATTCCTGACAGAAAATTGTTTCAAAATATTCATCAACGTCTGCATGAAACAGGCGCATTGAAAAAAATGGGGGGACCAGGAAAACCAAACACAGTAAGAACGGTGGAACTGGAAGATAATGTGCTGGACATGATCGAAGAAGACCCTAGTACTTCTACTCGAAAAATTTCCAATACTTTGAATGTGAGTAATAAGACTGTTTGGAAAATTCTTAAAGACAATTTGTTATACCCATACCATATGCAACGCGTTCAGGCACTTATTCCTACTGATTTTCCCCCACGTATTGCATTTTGTCAATGGCTTTTAACCACATTAGTTCAAATTCCTCAATTACTGACGCTGATTCTTTTTACCGATGAAGCGAATTTCTCAAGAAATGCAATAAGAAATTTTCATAACAACCATGTATGGGCCGACGAAAATCCACATGAGGTAATTGAAGATCGTTTTCAACATCAGTTCTCATTGAATGTTTGGGTTGGTATTGTGGGTGACTGCCTAATAGGGCCGATATTTTTACCAGAAAGACTTACCGGGGACGTGTATCGCAACTTTTTAGAACAAACGTTACCTCTGTTTTTGGAGGATGTACCATTGGCAATATGGTTTATGCACGATGGTGCACCAGCGCATTTTAGTTTGGTTGTTCGTGAGTTTTTAACATTAACATACGGAGATCGCTGGATTGGAAGAGGTGGACCTCATTTATGGCCTGCTCGTTCCCCGGACTTAAACCCCTTAGATTATTTCCTATGGGGCCATCTAAAATCATTAGTTTATACCACTCCAGTAGAAAATGTGGAAGACTTGCGAAATCGGATCATTGCTGGGTGTAACTTAATAAGAAATGATCCTGGTGTTTTTGAAAGGGTTCGGCAGTCAATGAGGAGAAGATTGGATGCTTGTATGCTGGGTAGAGGTGGTCATTTTCAACAGTTTTTGTAGGTTGAGTTGAATTTTCATGTAATTTTTCATAATAAAATGTTATTATCCAAAATTTTGTTTCCCCTATATCTTCGAAACAAATAGGTTTTTCAAAAATCATCAAAGGACAAAATATTCTTAGAATAGTCCAAGGAACAACCCCCTGAATTTTTGCCGCATGTTTAGGAAACACCCTGTATATTGTATACTAACTCACAAAGAAACTGCAACACCCAGAAGGAGCTGTTTGAATTTTACATTTTTTTTGGTAAGACAAAGATAGTATAGCAAGGAGTAAATGATTAAAATTTGGAGAAATAAATCATGAAGGTTTTTCCAAGTCAACATTTTTTGTTACTTACATATTGTAGCCGTTTTTTGCAAGTTTGTTTTTTAAATTTTACAACAAACCAGCTGCTCGAGAGTTCCAAAGTCGATGTTTAGTTGTTGTTAAA
Source organism: Halyzia sedecimguttata (assembly GCA_937662695.2). Lineage (NCBI taxonomy): Eukaryota > Metazoa > Arthropoda > Insecta > Coleoptera > Coccinellidae > Halyzia > Halyzia sedecimguttata. The sequence goes on along the minus strand of OW569413.2, from coordinate 95,447,617 downwards.
ATGCCTAGAGCACGTGTACGCGGAATTTATCGCCAGCTAAGTGAATTTGAAAGAGGTCGAATTATTGGTCTATGGGAGGCGGGGTTGTCATTTCGAGAAATCGCTAATCGTACGATCAGAAATCCAACTACTGTTATGAGATGTTGTCAAGCGAGGTTTGATAATGCCCAAAATCGAAGAAGAGTAGGCACCGGACGTCGAAGGGGCACAAATGAAGTTCAAGATCGACGTCTAAGACTTATGGCTATTAGAGACCGATTTGCGCAAACTCGATTTATGGCTGATGAGTGGTTAGGAGAACAAGGCCATCCTGTAACGGTCCGAACGGTTTACCGCCGGATAAGGTCTTTTGGACTGCAGCATTATCGACCCCATCTTGTGTTACCTATGACGGTTGAGCATCGCCGGCAACGATTACAGTGGTGCAGAGAAAGTCAACATTGGAATGTGGAATGGCATTAGGTCGTCTTTTCTGTTGAATCTCGATTCTCCTTGGGTGCACATGATGGCCGAAGAAGGGTTAGACGACGTCGGGGAGAAAGACGTGAACCTCAGTTTGATATTGAGCGTCATGTACACCGGATAACATGACAGCGCTGTCTTACCTTCAAGAAATAGTGGAGCCATATGTTCTCCCTTACCTTAACCGGCTCGAGAATCCAATATTTCAGCAAGATTCACAATACTCGACCTCATGTTGCCAGAGTTAGTTTAAATTTTTTTGAAGTGACCCTTGTAAATCTTTTGGCATGGCCGCCCAGATCCCCCGATCTTTCGCCCATAAGAGCATGTTTGGGACATCATGGGAAGATGGCTTGGAAATTTACCCCAGTCCCCACGGACTTTGGATACATGAACTACGGGTAGCTTGGGATAGTATCCCTCAAGAAGAAATAGACCATCTTATTGCATCAATGCAAAGACGTGTTGGGGAGTGTATGGATAATCGCGGTGAACAAACACATTATTAAAAAATTTAATAAAAAAAAATTGTAAACCCTTCGTTTTTTTTCTTCAAATTTCAATCATTTACTCCTTGCTATACTATCTATGTTCTACAAAAAAAAAATAAAATTTAAACAGCTCCTTCTGGATGTTGCAGTTTCTTTGTCAGTCAGTATATATTGTTGTAAGGGGTAACGTTACACTGCAACCATTTGTGCCCCCCCGTCAGAGCTGTCGATGTCATCACAATCTACAGCTCACCTTCCAGTTCCAGACTTCCAGAGTTCTGATGAACTCCAGTATCTGGGATGGCTTCAAGGAGGCTACGTCTTCGCTCCTGCAGATTTCTTACCCAAAGCATTCCTTGCGTTGGTTTGAGATGGCGAGGCATTCCGTAATCAGGTGAACAGGAGTTTCTTCCTCCTCCCAACAGAATCTGATGCGATTGCATTGATAATAAACCAGTGAGTATCTTAGATAGCATCTGTTGTACATAGCTCTTTATTGTATACAGAGGAGCTGGAAGAATATGGAAATTTCAACGAAAATATGTACTTATGTATAATTCGAGTGATTGGAAAAATCTTTCTCAAAGAAATTAGCAGTGAAAACATGTGAAATAAATGGCAATTTCCCGATCTCCATAGGCAGTGATTGCGAATATCACAAATACTGCCTTATGTGAGATCTCTGAGTACCCACTATACAAGTTATTTTCACTCATCAAAATGAACCTCGGTTTATCATAATCTATTTTGTATGTATTCTGCATATTATGGAAAATAGAAATAGAGATAATGATCGATAGAATAGAACCTAAAACGACCCTGGATCGTGTGTTGTTTTCATTACCAGATCGTCACCTAAAATTGATAATACATATATAGAGATAACATGTATATTTATGCAATAAATAATCCTCCACATCATGCCGCTTAGAATATTGGTGAAAATACTACTTGTCATAATTTCGACTGAAACTTGAATGTTTTATTTTGAATGATTACAAACATCGAGGAGGCCAATTTCAGAAATCTTAAAAGGTCCTTTGCACTCGTGCCATCTTCAAGTGCCAACACATCGTATTTGAAAATTTCATTATTTTGGAAATGAATAACTATTAACAAACAATTAACAAAAAATAATTCTGAAGATTTCTGCTTGGTGTCCGATTTAGTGTCCGAAACATGATTCTACAGGGTGAGTCTTTAAGTTGTACATTAATTTTAACCATAGATTCTTATCATCAAATGAAACACATTTTTCATTTAATATTTTTCCAAATTCGGCTCAGGTAAAAAGATACAGGCAGTTGAAATTTCGAAAAAAAAATCGGTTTTTATGTTGTAGCTTTGACATCCTTTATCCGAATAAAATGAATGTTGGTGTGAAGTTTTCTGTAACTATGAAACATATTTTCCAGCTATCAGTTTTTTCCTACTTCTTTTAATGGTTTTCTAGTTATCGATTCGTGGATTCATAAAACTGAACGAAATTAGCATAAAGTAAGCAGATAAAGTTTTATTCGAGTAATTTCTAGAATATTCAATCGTTTTATTACATTGAATTATTCATCATAATTACTCCTTGAACCTTGAACGCACCGTTTTCCAGATATTCATCATTTAATGTTATAAAATGGGAAACTCCTGAAATTTTACTACTTTTATGGATCCGTCCCTGAGCATTAGAATCCCGCATCAAGCTGTAAACGACGGTACCGTACCTTCTTCTTGTTCACCATTAATCTCATAGAAAATGTATATGCAGGAGTGTATTAGCACATTGTGAAATCTTTAAACGCTTATAAATTTTTACCTGAGCCGAATTTGAAAAAATGGTAAATGAAAAAAGTGTTTCATTTGACGAGAGGAATCTATGGTTGAAATTAATAATAATTATTATTATTATTATTATTATTTATTTGATAAGAGTTAAGAAATCTATAAACTCACAGAATAACAAAATGAAAGTTAATGCACATGGCTCAAGAAAAAAAAAATAGTTTGTTCACAATGATTAGGAATTGACAAATTTAATGAAAGGAAAAAAAAAACAAATTGACCATTGTCACGTCCGCCCCCGATTCCACCTGTCATATCGATTCTTGAATGTATTGACGTTGGAGGCCTCCACAATGGCAGATGGTAAACGATTCCAAGACGAAAACACTCTATTGGATAGAAAGTACTCCCTCTGTGTTGTTCGGAAGTTTTCCCTCCGTAGTTTGAACCTGTGGCCACGCAATCGTTCGTTAGTGTTTAAGGTGAAAATAATAAATAACTTTAAGACTCACCCTGTATATATTGCTTCAGACAAATATCTTATGTTTATAAAGCAGAAGCCATTTCAAAATAATATTGTTTTTGATTTTATAGATATTTTTCAGAGTTTGGGAGAAAAAACCCAGAAAGGAACCATTTAGGTATAGAGGACCGTCTTTCGCAAATTTAAAAATTTACACATGACCATTTGTTGTATAAGATAAGCTTATTCAACGATTTTGCATCAATAAATAACACTCAAAAACTGATCAATATTTTACACAATAAACACATGAAAATTCGTGGCGTTACTTAAAACACATGATTAATATCGACGGTGAGCTGCCGATACCTCCTATCTGACAGTTTGAGCGTAATTCAGAAAGGTGCTTTCAATTTAAGTGTTTCGTGGCAGATCGAATGAAAATACCCCCGAAGTGCTGAACAAACCATTCAACCTTTTCAGTCATCGTGTCTATTACATGGACATGAATATCTCATGTTACATATTAGCTAACAAATATTGCATTAATCGCAGTGTCCCTGATTGGGGACATGAAGAATCCGCACGTTCTTCGCCACGGTGGGATCTTTCACGTTCTTTCTGAATTAGGGTTTGTTTTTAATAGTTTCGACGTGTGTTTTCAAGATCATTTAGGAGTGCGTAAGAAATTATAAATATTTAAGTGCCTTACTTTCATGAGATTGGTAGGTAGAAATGTTATTTCATGTCGTGTTATATGCTTGTTTTCTTATTTTTGTTTCAAAGGTTCTCATATACAAACTGACAAAGAAACTGCAACTTACATAATGTAGTCGTTTTTTTGCAAATTTTTCAAATTTTACAACAAACCAGCTGTTCGAGGAGATCCAAAGTCGATGGTTAGTTGTTGTTAAAATACCTAGAGCACGTGTACGCGGAATTTATCGCCAGCTAAGTGAGTGAAAAAGGTCGAATTATTGGTCTACGGGAGGGGGGTTGTCATTTCGAGAAATCGCTAAACGTAAGAACACAAATCCAACTACTGTTATGAGATGATGTCAAGCGTGGTTTGATAATGCCCAAAATCGAATAATGTAGGCACCGGACGTCGAAGGGGCACAAATGAAGTTCAAGATCGACTTCTAAGACCTATGGCTATTAGAGACCGATTTGCGACAACTTGATCTTTGGCTGATGAGTGGTTAGGAGAACAAGGCCATCCTGTAACTGTCCGAACGATTTGGCACAGGATAAGGTCTTTTGGACTGCAGCATTATCGACCCCATCTTGTGTTACCTCTGACGGTTGAGCATCGCCGGCAACGATTACAGTAGTGCAGAAAACGTCAACATTAGAATGTGGAATGGCATCATGTCGTATTTTCTGATGAATCTCGATTCTCCTTGGGTGCACATGATGGCCGAAGAAGGGTTGGACGAAGTCGGGGAGAAAGACGTGAACCTCAATTTGATATTGAGCGTCATGTACATCGGACAGTAGGCGTTATGATATGGGGTGTTATTGCACATGCAAATAGGTCACCTTCAGTCTTTATTCGAGGTAAGATGACAGCGCTGCGTTACCTTCAAGAAATAGTGGAGCCATATGTTCTCCCTCACCTTAACCGGCTCGAGAATCCAATATTTCAGCAAGATAATGCTCGACCTCATGTTGCCGGAGTTAGTTTAATCTTTTTTGAAGTGACCCATGTGAATCTTTTACCATGGCCGCCCAGATCCCCCGATCTTTCGCCCATAGAGCATGTTTGGGATATCATGGGTAGATGGCTTGGAAATTTACCCCAGCCCCCACGGACTTTGGCGGTTCTGATACATGAGCTACGGGTAGCTTGGGATAGTATCCCTCAAGAAGAAACAGACCATCTTATTGCATCAATTCCAAGACGTGTTGGGGAGTGTATAGATAATTGCGGTGGACAAACACATTATTAACAAATTTATAAAAAAAAATTGTGAACCCTTTGTATTTTTTCTTCAAATTTCAATCATTTACTCCTTGCTATACTATCTATGTTTTAGCAAAAAAAAATAAAATTCAAACAGCTCCTTCTGGGTGTTGCAGTTTCTATGTCAGTCAGTATATTATTTTGATCTACTGAACTACAATGTCCAATTGTCCAATGACAATATGACTTTCTCACAAATAAACGATAGGGATGACACCACATGTCGTTGATCTCTCCTTAGTAAATGCTTGGTTGGAATAAAAACACAATATTCACGACAATCCAATCAAAAGAATTTTACATTTATGTAATGTAATTTATGATTATCTAATTCATCCATACCACAAAGTGCACACGCGGACACAATTAAGTAAGACCTCGAATTCTTCATAAGTGAGTCGAAACTCAACGTTTGGGACCATTATCGGACAAAAATTCAAATATTGGGGCAAATTGATAGACACTCTCTGTTCAGGTGAATAACAGTGCCAAAAATAATGTTTTTTCATGTGGAATTCCCCAACAATTTTGTCAGATATCTGTGAAATCAAGAGACGAATATAATGTGAAAGTTCGTTGCAAGGATAGTGGGACACTCTATACAAGGTGTCCCAACGGGAATATTTGACCCCCCCCCCCAGAACTCAGAAACGAAGAATTTTCATGAATTTGTTCCGAAACAAGAGCGCCAAAAAACACCCCCATGAAAGTGGCATCAACCCCCAACAGTTTTTGAATAGGGAAGAGATCTCGAATGTTGGTTAGTGAAAGCTATTTATGTTCAGTACACACACAACCCAGTTGAAATTTTCAAAATCGGTTCATTATTCATCAAAAACCGTAATAATTGAACTTACCGTCAAAAGGTGATATAAAACAGACAGTTGAACCGCCAAACTCGAGAACCTAAGAGTTTTGAAGAATCTAAAAATAATTTTCAAGTCCTGTATTAGGGAAAAATAATTCGTATGACGACATTGTTCCGAAAAAAACACCTGAGGGTGGCAACAACCCCCAACATTTTTGTATATCGAGGAGATGTTGGATGTGGTTTAGTTAAGAAGTTTTTTCTGTTCCCTAAACATCGCAGTTGAAATTTTCAATTTTTTTTTTATTTAGTGGTGGAGCGATTTTCTTATCGTTCATGATCGGAAAATGTGTGAGACAATTCATTACATTATACTATTTTTTGATTTGATTCTTTCTCAAATGTGTTTCATTCTTTCGTAGCTGCATCATAATTCGATTTGAGACTTTCTTACGTGGGCGAAAATGGTCTATTCTATAGAAGAAAGAATAGAAATTCTCAAATTATACTATCGGAATGATGAAAATGCTAGATTAACTGCAAGGTATTTCAATAACAATCATCCAGAAAGAAATATAAGTCACCAATATTTTAAGCATTTTATGAATAAAGTCAAAACTCTTAGGTTCTTGAGTTTGGGCGGTTCAACTGTCTGTTCAAAATCACACTTTGACGGTAAGTTCAATTATTACATTATTTCTTGAATAATGAACCGATTTTGAAAATTGTAACTGGGATGTGTACAGAACATAAATAACTTCCAAACTAAGCACTCTTCCCTCTTCCCTATTCAAAAAAGTTCATCCCCTAAAAACAGAAATTGGCCTGTTTTTTCAAAATCTTCGAAAATTATTCGTTTCTGAGTTCTGTAGATATTTGACAGAGATTATAGATAATTATTTTGACGGAAGTTTTTCGATTCATCAGTATGAAGGTTGATCGTGAATGGAAAGTAAGATAATATACTGACTGACACAGAAACTGCAACACCCAGAAGGAGCTGTTTAAATTTTAATTTTTTTTTTGGTAAAACATGGATAGTATAGCAAGGAGTAAATGATTGAAATTTCAAGAAAAAAAAACGAAGGGTTTACAATTTTTTTTAATAAATTTTTTAATAATGTGTTTGTCCACTGCGATGATCTCTGAAATCCCCAACACGTTTTGGCATTGATGCAATAAGATGGTCTATTTCTTCTTGAGGGATACTATTCCAAGCTACCTGTAGTTCATGTATCAGAACCGCCAAAGTCCGTGTGGGCTGGGGTAAATTTCCAAGCCTTCTACCCATGATGTCCCAAACATGCTCTATGGGCGAAAGCTCGGGGGATCTGGGCGGCCATGGCAAAAGATTCACATGGGTCATTTCAAAAAAGTTTAAACTAACTCTGGCAACATGAGGTCGAGCATTATCTTGCTGAAATATTGGATTCTCGAGCCGGTTAAGGTAAGGGAGAACATATGGCTCTACTATTTCTTGAAGGTAACGCAGCGCTGTCATGTTACCCCGAATAAAGACTAACGGTGACCTACTTGCATATGCAATAGCACGCCTACTGTCCGGTGTACATGACGCTCAATATCAAATTGAGGTTCACGTCTTTCTCCCCGACGTCGTCTAACCCTTCTTCGGCATCATGTGCATCCAAGGAGAATCGAGAATCATCAGAAAAGACGACCTGATGCCATTCCACATTCCAATGTTGACGTTCTCTGCGCCACTGTATTCGTTGCCGGCGATGCTCAACCGTCAGAGGTAACACAAGATGGGGTCGATAATGCTGCAGTCCAAAAGAGCTTATCCGGCGGTAAATCGTTCGGACATGTTACATGATGGCCTTGTTCTCCTAACCACTCATCAGCCAAAGATCGAGTTGTCGTAAATCGGTCTCTAATAGCTATAAGTCTCAGACGTCGATCTTGAACTTCATTCGTGCCCCTTCGACGTCCGGTCCCTACCATCTATCTATAATCTATGGTCCCTACTCTTCTTCGATTTTGGGCATTATCAAACCACGCTTGACAACATCTCATAACAGTTGTTGGATTTCTGTTCGTACGGTTAGCGATTTCTCGAAATGACAACCCCGACAGCTCCTTCTGGGTGTTGCAGTTTCTTTGTCAGTTAGTATATGTATCTCCAATAAAGAGGACCTGAAGAATTCAACTAAACTTTACGTATTATTGTGCTAAACATACAGTCCAAGCATGATGTAGGTATATCTCTCATTCAGGGTTATCGCATTAACCATAAGCAAATTGAGAAAAAAACGACCTCAAATTTTTTGATCGGCGTATCAAATTGAATGCGAGTACGACTTACATTTGTCGCAACCTACACACGGGCTTCCACAGAAAAATGACCGATATAATTCATTTCAGCGGCTGGAGAACATTAATCAATAATTAGATAGCCTTCGGAGGTGAGGCGTGAGTGTCGCGTACGGGAAATCCGGTACCTATAAATTTTACATCTACATTGTCCTGAAGAAGTTCGTTTTATATGAAACGAGACGTTTTATTATAAATGCATTCCGAACTAGATGATCGTGCTTGCGATCTTCTCCATTTCTAACTGATATACGTATGCTTGTATTGACAATCCACAATCGGCTTCATTCACATTTACTGAGTGCCGTTATAGGCTTCTGATTGAGGTATCATTCGATCCGGAATGGCATGTAGATAGTTTTCGAGACAATGCTAAGGCCGCTCGCAAAAATTGCAATAGTTATAAACAATTAAGTAAAAAAAACGGGGGTTTGGTGTTTCGCCAATATCTCAAAAATTGTATGAGATAATTCAAATTTGCATTAAGATTCAAAAAGAGGAGGAAATTTCCTAATAAAAACTCAACTTCCGGAACTATAGGATTAATATTTATATTTTCCCTGAGGGTTGAAAATACGCCCGAAAACGGGTACTTCGGCTCTTGCAAGCCTGTGCCCCTTCATACCTTTAATGAATAAATATTATTCAAACCTATTAAATATGAAAATAAAAAATCGGAAAAATTCAGACGCCTACAGGATAGATTAGTGAACAATAATCCGTGGTCCAGAAACTTTCATCCCTATTTTTTGTAGCAGGAATATTAACATTGCAAATGCAATAATTGTTTAATATTAATCTGAGAATTTTTTCCTTTCGTGGAGCTATTTTTCAAGGAACTGCGAATAGATTCCTGATGGAAACATTGAAAAATTGTTGAATTTTTTGTTATTAAGAATTCACTTAAGTTAAAAATTATAAAGCTTCATTAAACATTGAAAGAAACTTTTTTATAATATTCCTATCTTCTTATGATCAGAAGTCACTTCAAAATGATTTTTAATAATTTTATGTGTTGTTTATGAGATAATTTGAATTTTCTTTTTCTCTCAATCGCGATAAATATTTAGCACTACTTCAGAATGATGTCGTTCCAACATTGGCAAATTTATATCCTGATCAAGGAAATCCTCAAGCTTCACAGAATACGATATGGTTTCAACAGAATGGAGGACCACCTCATTACCAACGTAATGTCAGGCAGTACCTCGACGCAATATTTCCAAATCGGTGGAAAGGAACGCGAGGAACGATCGAATGGTCAGCGCGATCCCCTGATCTTAACCCATTAGACTTCTTGTTATGGGGATATGTGAAGAGCATTGTGTACAAAACTAAAACCCTTGATTTGAATGACCTAAAATATCGAATAACGCTTGCGATCAAATCGATCACTCCTGAGATGTTGAATAATGTTGGAAGAAATTTTTATTTGAGGTTAGGATGTTGCCAAGGCGTTCGCGGTGCATACTTTGATCTTCTACTTCATTAACATTCATAATTTTTTTGCTATATTTTTTATTACATTTAAGTTTTTGATATTGTACAAAAATTACCTGATATTATTTCTTTTAAATTTGATTTTTGCAATGAACATGTGATGAGAAAGTGATAACATTTCTGAATAGATAATGACGAGAACTTTCAAACGATCTATCACAAGCCCATAATTCCTATTTGGAATTGAGGGTTGTGTCTTTCGAAGGGGGTTGAAAGTAGGGTTCGCATTTTTACGAAAAAGAATGATAATTTGAACTGTATAAGCAAACGCATCTGTTTGTAGCAATTTGAACAATTTCTTACAGGCCAACTGAATTATGCGTACTAAACAGAAAATTAAGAAGAAATTCTTTTCAGAATATGCTTATTGAATTTGACATTGATTGAATGAAAACCCAAATATACTATTGTTATATGCGATATTATTGATTTAAATGAGATTTGTCTTTGATAGGCAAACTATTTTTGATGATTAAAATACGCCTTGTTAGTGTTTTGATGATGTATCCATAAAGGAAACAGCAGAAATTTGGGCACTACAATCACAAAACACAAGCATAGTATTCAATATAATAAATCAAATCTTTTTTTTATCCCATGGACGTAATTTTGAGGCAGAGTTAAAAATGATTCATAATATAGATAGATCTTGACGACTCTATTTTGGGTAGAGAAACATGGAAATAACCAAACAAGAAATTTGCTGAACGAACAATTAGATCTAAATTATTCTCAGTAATTGAACCTTTTTCAATAATTGGCTATCAATTTAGAAATGAAATTCGTTAAGCGTATGGAATGGGTTTCTAAAATTGTTAAGATATAGTAGTTTTCACACTTCATAAAAATTAGTGAACAATCATTTATACAATTATTCCTAACATCATACGATATATCATCAACAAACATAATATCATTTGTTATACTGCTTTTAATTGTCAATGAACAACAAGTTATATACGTTATTGAGAATTGTGGCAGTTTAAGTCACTTGAAAATTGAATCAACTCCATAAATATCGAATAATAGAGCCAACTACTTCACAGACAGTTAATGGTATAAGTTTATAGCTGTATAATATTTCTATGCGTAGGTAAATACCTACTATTAATATCATACGTATAGATAGTAGTGAATAGAATTATTTTCATGCTCATAATAATATAAGAAGCTTTAGTAAATCTGAAAATATTTCTAAAATGAGTATAACTCCGAAACCGTATGGACATTATAAACATTAACGAACTTAATTGTCACATTGTTATCGTGGCAACGGACGGAATTGAATTTGACCTCGAATTTTTCATCAGTGAGTCACATTTTTTTTGCGAAATTTCGTGAGGATGGTATCTCTAGAAAATGGAAAAAAAATAATTGAAAAAAATTCCATATATCAGAAACTATTCGTCCGACATCGCTGAAATTTTGCGACAGCCCTCAAAACCTAACTATACTGTGAAGTTCCAAATTTGAACATGATCGTATCTATATTGTTGGATATCCTAGCAGCCTTGGGTGAGTTCAGTAGCTGAATGGTTGGCCGTTGCCTTGATAACTTTCGAACGAAAGGAGATAGGGACTTGCAATTTTCTGGATAGGTTGTGCATCCGAGTATGACAGTTGAGTTCGTTGTTGGGCATAATCGACCCAATGGTTTGAATTTATACCGAATGGAATATCATTTTATCGATAAATCCTAAAATACAAATCCAATCGAATTAAAACTTGGTAACTCAAAATACACAATTCCGTTTCAATTAAAACTCGGTATTTACTTGTAGAATGCGGACGCACACATTTACTCTGAATTTCGTGAATATAGTATCCCGAAATTACTTGAGAAGTAAGTTTTTTCTCATATTCTTAGATATTTAAGGAATTCCAATTCCGATAGAATACTTATTATGTTAGAAATTATGTGATCATAGACGATTCTCTCATTACTCAAGTCTGTCAATAAAATGGTACGAAAATGAAATGTATTCATATCTTATAAAAGCTGAGAAAACGGTCTACATTGATGGTAAATTCGATTGAGAGTGTCTGATAGAGGTGAATAGCCAATAGAACATGCACGTAAAAGTTCCAGTCTTCACGTCAGACTAGAACTAATTCAATTCTTTTCAAAATACCCATATTTCATTCTTTGTAAATTTGTTAATATCTTTCATCATATATTATTTACGTGTTATAATTTGAGAACAACGATCGCTAACACCTTGATTGAATCGAGATTTTCCAGAATGTTTTTTGGACTTTTACCCCCTAATGTAAACGCATAGGGTGACCCGAATTAAATTCTTTCAAGGAGAGAACTGCTGAATTAAAAAAAAAATAATCCTCATTCCCCTTGTGGACCAACATTTTTCATTAGAAAATCTTATAGACCGGGAGGCCACCTTGTTGTCTTTATGACAGTAAATTGAATGTGTATGAAAAATTTTTTGCAGTATAAATAATCAATGAAAAAGGATTAACAGGTATATCCGCAAAAGGAGCTGAGAAAAAGCATGTTGTTGGAATACTTGTCAATACGTGTTTCTGCTCCTTTTGCGGAAATATCCGTTAATCCTTTTCCATTTAAATATACTTGTCCATGTTATCCTGATATCAGTGATATCCATATAATAAATAATTAATGTCTGTCTTCCATTGCAGCCGGAACATATCGACTGACAAATCGGATATTCCGGGATAAACATTTTCAAAATGTGAGAATAATAGTTACAGAATAATCGAATTTACCATCGAGAGACCATTTTCTCAAATTTTACTGAATACCTACTGAATACTGATACGAACGCAGGTAATAAATCAATACAAATGGACATTGATAACTCCCAGTGTGAAAAATCAACAAGTCAAGAGCGTTCCTGCTAATCGGGTCCTTCATGAATGGCTTCGTATAATAAATATACTAAAAATCCAAAGCCAACTGCGTTGGTACAATCATTTGTAAAGACCCTGTATAAATAATAGAGTTGGGCATAATCGAATGATTTCAATAATCGATATATAGGTTCTCGAGAGAGTTCAATAATCGAATGATCATTCGAGATATTGATCATTCGGTATTTCACTCAGTTCTCATCGCGTGGGCGGCTTAGGTTATCCCTTATCTTCAATATAATTGCGTCGGCTCCCTACAGTATTAAGTTTCACATTTTATGGCTTCATTTTATTACATTGCCGTTGGTCCTTTGATAATTTATTATTATGCTATTTGGTTTTGGTCCAATATTTGAAAATTTCTTTCCAGCTGTTCGAAAGGGAATGAGCTATGAAATGAATTATTATGAATCTGAAATTCCATAGAATGCACAATTATATACCTATTTATAATCACTAAATACAATAATACCGGCAACATCATTTCCGTCGGAAAGGGTATTTTCGAAATGTGGACAATTAACCAACATCCGCCGTAATAGATTAGCACCAAAAAAATGTAAACCAAATAATTTTTCTGAATGGCGAAATGTAATGTCAATGAACTTTGTACTTTTTACTTTATTTCATTCTATTTTTCGGCAAAAACATATTTTTAATCGATTATTACACGTCCAGATTGAATTCTCTATGACGTTTTTCATTCCGCCAATTAATTACCTATTTCCTGAATGATTGAAAATAAAATTCGAGTCAATTCAATAGATGCATGCTTAATACCAATTGAACCAATTGAAGCTATCTACAAGCATCAAATGTCACTTATACAAATATTAAAAAAAATAACGATAAAATACTTGTTGAACGAACCTCCGGGTCCAAGTTCTTAATTAATAACAAACGCAATATATCTGAATATTTTGAAAGAACAGCTACTGAATAAGATAAGAATAATAATGAATACCTCAATCTGCAATGGAATAAATAATAAAATCATTCACCGGCTACTATTTCGGCAGCACCCGACCAGAATCCTGATGGCAGCCATAAATTCTATCGATTGTTAAAGAAACCTTTCATATCTCATACTTATATGCCGCCAAAGTAACTTCGAAATATCAAAACATTCAGAACGTATACGAACGAATTACGAATACGAGATATCTCGTATCTCATTTCATTTCATTCAATTCTTGCTCGAGTCGAGTGATATCTCATCTGGATGCCATATGATAGACGACAGAAAATCATTCGAATGAATTCACTCACATTTTTCAGAACATCTCGAGATATCTCGAGATGTTTCAATAATCGAAATGTTCGATTATTTTCACTCGAGAGGTCCCATCGTTATTATACGTATGAACATATAGTCAGATCTTGCGCCGCCCATGGAGGATAGACAGTCTGGTTTTCAGCCTAGAAAGAATCAGATAATCCGTTGAGGTGTAACACTTCTAGAAGAACTTTCAAGGATCTCAACGCTGAATTTTTTTCGCCACAGAGATCGAATCAATAGTTTCCGTATTTAGATATGGGAGTGTGACAGATTCTCAATTTGTGACCAATTAACCTTTTAAGGATTCCATATTCAAATTTAAGGCACAGGTAAGTGGATCTAACCTTTCTTTACAAAGTGCACGAATTGTCAAACATATTTATGGAAGGATATAGTTCATGTAGTCACTCAAATATGTGTAAACACCAGGTCATTTTTCCGAATATGGGCTGAATAATTAAGGATTAACATAATCAATTGACTTCTTAAACTCGTGTTTTACATGATTTTATTGGTACATTCCATTACTATCTTGGAAGGAAGTTCGATGCAAGCACCACGAAGCACCAAAATTGGTGCTTCATATTCGATTTATATCGGAAGTGCAATAATCTTTCGCGGAAAATCAACACCGAAAAGATCACAGACAGGATTGAATGACATCATACAATCACTCTTGTTTAATTACAAATATTGTTTTGACATTGGTGAAAAAAGCGGTATATACAAATTATGTACAGTGTGTCGATAAAGTAAGGAACAAAATTCATAACTGCGTTATTGAATGTTTTCAAGCAGAATGCTCGGACAGGTCAATTTTAGTTTTTGGTGCTCTTGTTCATCGGAACAGAGTGCTTATCAATTTGCCTAAATGTCCGTTATTTTCGAATTTTTGGCTGAAAATGGTTTCAAACGTTTTGGTTCGACTTACTGATCAAGAATCTGAGGTCAAAATCAATTCTGTCTGACCATCCGTTAACACGATAACTCTCGAACGGAATGAGCTAGACAGTTGACATTTTCAGAGTATCGGTTTGAGGGATAAATATCTCAGTTGAGTTTGTTATTGGGCACATGACGGCTTCACAAGACCCGTCTATGTTACGTCATTATTTATTTTTTGCTATTCACTCATGTGTATTGTTTGTATTATTTGAGCAAATAATAAGCCAATACATTACTCCGTTAACATCGACGTATTTGGACAACAAGTAGGTACTTATTTTTATCGTATATACAGGGTTCGGATGAAGTATGGAACAAAGTAAATATCTTTAAAACGAAGAAGATGATATTTATGAAAATCTGGAAATACCCTCAACTTATAATTTAAATGGGACACACTGTATCTTTTTACACATTTTTGAAGATTTTGAGATTTCGAATTCGTAAAGTCTAAATTTAGCAAAAATAATTTTAGAACCAGAAATAAATCACTTCAAAGTAAAAGAATAGGTAAATTCATTTACTTGTCATTCTCAACTGTAAAAAACTAATATTTTTGGAGATATGATTTTTCAAAATTTCAATTATTAATCGTAATCTTATGATTTCATAGAATGCTCTAATTATACTTTGCTGATGTATGGAAATTCAACATATAATCTCTACGACTGTTCCCAAGTCGCAGCAGTATAACTCGCAGCTACGAGAACTCGGGATCCGCGGTCTAGCTTCAGTGGACATGGGAGTGGATTCCAAAAGGGAACCTAGTAAATGGGCGCCACGCAAATTTAATTCTCCCAGATACCCCAGCGTAATGTAATAATCCCTAAATTTACCAAAAGAATATTCACGCTAAAAACAAACAATTTATTCCAGTAGCTTACAACCCAGATATTTATATTCAACAAAAAAAAACTACTGTGAAACCCTGAATAGGGTGCGGCGGAAAATGTACGTAGATATTCTTACTTGATTCGAATACGCGTCGCTCGAGCTCAGGCGCATCCACGTTTTTGTCTATGATCATATACGATTAACACAAATCTTTCCCCAATTTCCGCTTTACAACAATAATGATTTGTATAATCTGATGGTAATATGTTCAGGTCGTATATAGCATGTATAAGATATATTTCGAGATTTATTTACAATAACTTGCGTGCTGGCTATTCCTATTCCGTCAATCCACCCAGGTATCCTGGTATTCTCCTCTATGCCTATTCCTGAACGTAGTATTACGGCGACTCCAATGCCTCAGTTCTATTCTTCCTAACATAAAAACCCTGATGACAGAAAAAAAACCATAAGTGACTCCTCTCAGATACGAAATAAATGAATCTCTCCAATGCATAATAATTTCGGTTATCAGAATATCAAATAGACAAGTTATTCGTTGTTATCTAATATTTATACAGGTCGTACATACCCTGATAGTCGGGGTTATCTTGTATAAGTTTGCTTCAAAATTAAATCTGGCCGTGCCTCCTCCAAATAATTCCTCAGATACACAGCAACGTTCTGGATACAGAAGTGCGTAAGTGAGAGTAATTACAACATGAATTGTTTCTACTAGAAATGACGAGAATGGAACATTTAACGCATACCTGTCAAAGTCGCCAAGATCATTCACGTGGTCAACTTGGATTTGCAAAAGGTCTTTAAATCCTCTTTCGAGATAAGTGAAGGTTACCAAAATCAAACCAATATAACCCTCACTAACTCAATTCGATTTTCGAAACTATATCTAACTAAGAAGATTCCAATAATTCTTACAAAGTTTCGAAAATGCTTATAACCAATTGCTTCCTCCGCTGAACTTCCATAAAATGGATGATCTTATCTCAACGACGCCGAGTCTGACAAAATTTCAGAGCGTCAAAACGAAACAATATTGCCAATCCATCCGGTTCTCTGAACACAATTCCTTATGCGTCGATTGGTACTACTGAGACCCAACCTCGAATTCAATGTCAATACAATCGACAAATTTATGGCCAGCAAAACATAAACAAATCTCTGCCTGGATCAAAAAGGAACGTTACTAACATATGAGGTGAGTCATAGACCTAGGTTTTGAATATAATTATTTATGATGCAGTCCTATCATAAGAATCCATTGATATCATTCCCAACTCTGAGAGGCCAATACTTTGGGAGATATGATTTGTCATCGGTTGAATAATTAGTCGCTAGTAGATTGACAAGAGCGCAAAGACTGTTCACAGAGCTTTCCCACCTTTTTATTCTGAACTAAAGTAAATAAATTAATAGGCTTGCATAGTATTATCAGGAGGTGAACGGTGAGCCTATTGAACATTTGAATCGGTTTTTCAAATTATTATTCTCATTAGTAATTTCGTATATTGGAATTCCAAATAACAAGATCCTTTAAAATCTGCCAACATATACAGGGTGCCACATTTAAATAAAAAAGAGGAAGGTATTTCCGGATAAACGGGAAGGACAATAGTTTTGCGTCATTGTATTAGCCTGTAAAGTTTCATAAATATCGTTGCTTTCGATTTAAAGATATTTGTTTGGTTCCATACTTTATCCCAACCCTGTAGAGTAGAGTAGAGAAATGAACTTACATAGAGCTCGTTAATTAACACCATTCAGCAGTATTCACTTGACATAAAAGGAGATATTGTTAAGGATTTCAGCGTGAAGAATTCGGGAGATGTTGTTGACTAGACATCTGATGGTAACTTCCGATAGTTCATTGAAAATCGGAAGAACAAAATTGATGATATAACCGTATTTGTTACCAGGAATATGCTATGAAGATGATATGCCAATATAGGCATATTCGGACATTAAATTTGAATGATATAACAATAAAAAAAATATAGGAATATCTTTCTGTTTTAAAAGAGAATTATCTTTGATATTAAAAAAATGTGTTCAAGCCCTGTGGACAGGAGCTTTCTGGCGCTCTAGTTCAAACAGACAAATTATATCTCCGAAAGTATTGGTTTCTCAGAGTTGGGAATTATATAAATGTATTCATATGATAGAACTGCATCATAAAGGAAATTCAATTCACATAATAGTTTATTTATCAAGATTAAATGAGCAAATCATGAGAATCAGAACTGCACCATGGAAGAAATCAAATTAAATATGGCCAATTTTGCCCAATAACGAACTTAACCGAGATATTCATCTCCCTAACCTACTCTGAAAATTTCAACTACCTACCTCATTCCGTTCGAGAGTTATATCTATGTCTATGGATGAAAAGCAGTCTCACTACTCTCAGATCTCTTACTTCATGTTCCGTTCCGAAATGTAGGACTTTTCTGAGAAAAACTAATTTCGGAGCAAACAACTGAGATTTTTCTCACTTCGCTCACAATTCTTCGATTGATTAGATAATGTCATGTCTCAGGAAAATAAGTTGACATTATGACAATTCATACATAGGATAATTATATCATTCTGTGACAACGTTGAAATACGATTTATAATTGAAATTTTGAAAAATCATATCCCGGAAAGTATTAGCTTGTTAGAGTTAAAAATGATATCATTGGATTCTTATGGTAAAACTGCTTGTTGAAAAAAATTTAATTTCGAATTTGCTTTGTAAAAAAAAATTTTTTTTTTGTTACTCCGAAACCATCTGTCCGATTTTGTCCAATAACGAACTAAGCCGAGATATTTATCTCCCAAACCTACTCTGAAAATTTCAACTGTCTAGCTCATTCCGTTCGAGAGTTATCGTGCCTACGGCCGGACAGAATGAATTCCGACCACGGATTCTTGATCAGTGAGTCAAGCCAAATCGTTTAAGACCATTTTCATCGTATAATTCGAAAATTACAGACATTTGGGCAAATTGATAAGCACTCAGTTCCGAGGAACTAGAGCGCCAAAAATGGCACGTTTAACTGAGCGGAAACGAACAGAAATTTGAATATGGTGATAAGCTAAGAACATCCGCACAAACTGCCTTTTGCAAGATCCAAAGTAAGTAAATTGATTGCTAAATTTACTGAAACGGGAGCCGTCCATGATTTGCCTCGGCAAGGTCGACCGCGGCTAAACGAAGAAACCAGATTAAATGTGTTTGTTGAAGCTGAAGAAAATCCTCATCTTCCTACAAGACAGCTAGCCATAAATCATAACGTGTAGATAATTTATATGCGGGAGTGTATTAGCACATTGTGAAATCTTTAAACGCTTGTAACTTTTTACCTGAGCCGAATCTGGAAAAATGGTAAAGGAAAAAAGTGTTTCATTTGATGAGAGGAATCTTTGGTTAAAATTAATTGGTCAAAGACTCACCCTGTATATACTTCCACAGATGTAAACAATAATTGTTCACATCTTCACTACAAGAAGCACAATGAAAAACAGTGAATTTCTCCAGATGTTCAAATAGAGACGAAATTTTAAAAGCATTGGGATTTAGGGGCAACAAAAGTTGTCCATTATGTATTGAATACATAAAGGGATCATTATGGTTGTGAATTGTATTTTTTCTTGAAAAATAATCTCAATTATGGCGAGGTCTTTAAAAAATCATGTATTTCTAGATTCAATTATTTTCTTTGGGTGTTTGAGAGGACGAGTCGTATATAAGAAAAATTTACTGTATGTATCTGTAGTAAATAAGACGATCTCTTCCAGGTAGAAATTTTCGAGCCAAAGAAACCCTTTCAATAGTATACACGTTTATACTCAGTAGTTCATAGACACTTATACTCAACCGAGAGTAAAAAAAGCAATCTTGAAAAAAACACATTCAAAACTAAAATATGAAAATCTGCAAGGATAGATATTTATGATAAGAGATACGTTACTATAAGAAGAACAGTTAACAAGTTGAAATAAAAATGTGGAAAAATTATTTTAATTCATAATAAAATATTCCACAGATTGTCACAAGAGTTGATATTTTGTAAAATATATTGGTCTCGCTTTTCCCAGACGAGAACGAGACGAGAAAAATCTCGCTCTCGTGTGAAGCCCTAGTCAGAGCGTTTTGCTTGAAAACATTCAATAACGCAGCTACGAATTTTGTTCCTCAATTCATCGTCATCCACACTGTTTTTCTTTCTGAAGCCGGTTCTGCAACCGGAAGGAAGATTATCTGAACATATGGATTAAACATATAGTAATAAAACCGATCGACCCTCAGTACAAAAATTTCCATAATTCTTCAACGAACGATTTCCTTTTTTAAGCAATAACCACTTCGCGTTCAATTAGAACATTCGTAAGAATTCTTTCTGTCGCTCTTTCGATCAATGTCTTACAGTTGATGACAGTTGTCAATGAAAGCGAGCTATATTTTGTATCGGGTGCTAATCCTACTAATTAATAAATAACCGGCTCGATTATTGAGGTAACAGATTTCAATCAATATTCAGTAATGAATATTGCAGACCTTGAGCCAGACTAAGTCTCTTTCCTGCTCTTTGTGCGGGACTTCGAAGGCATCGTTGATGACGTCTTTGAAAGCATTAAATCGCGAAGAAAATGGAGAACAACATTTCGTTGTAATTTTTCTGATATTTATGAGTTTCCCAATCTATAAGTCATAGAGTAATAAAATTTTGAGGGTCGGTGAGTGAGAGAGTGATTGTAAATGAAAGTAACTTTGTACGTATTAAATTTTGGAAAAAATCGTTCCAGATTACGGAAAAATTCGAGTTTGTTCTTTGCGCAAATATAA
The DNA here is from genome assembly GCA_937662695.2 of Halyzia sedecimguttata. Taxonomy (NCBI): domain Eukaryota; kingdom Metazoa; phylum Arthropoda; class Insecta; order Coleoptera; family Coccinellidae; genus Halyzia; species Halyzia sedecimguttata. The sequence continues at coordinate 95,427,024 of OW569413.2, read as the reverse complement.
TAATTGAGCATGTTCTTGTCTCATTTTTGTAGTGAGAGAATCGAAGAATGTGGGGGAAGCTTTCAGATGGAGGTTTTATTCGAAATATACTTCTCTGAAGTTCTACTGTCATGGAATATTCAATATAGACCAGGATCGATAATTGTTTAAACAAAAAAATTTTGTAAGAACCGTACCCCTAGAAAATTTCAAAAAAAATCACGAAAAAAAAATTGGTTCAAGCACTGACGTGAAGGCAGGAGCTTTTGCGCGTATGTTCTATTGTCCATTCTTCTGTATTGGACACCCTTAATCGAATTTACCATGGTAAATTATGTTGTCCATTCTCCTGTATTGGACACTCTTAATTTGAATTTACCGTGGTAAATTCGAATTAAGTGTCCAAGTGTCAAAGTTTGGACAAGAGCGCCAAAGCTCCTGTCCACAGGGCTTGAACCATTTTTTTTATTTCACATAACTTTGAAATTTATGTAAAAATTCAAATAATCTAGTTTTTGATTTTTTATCTTTTACAAAAATATTTTTATTTCACGAAATTTGGTGAAAACTTACTTTTTTTATGTCCGTAGTTTTTTTGCTTCAAAATATTTATTTTTTCACCTTATTTCGACTTAATATCGAAAGAACAGTCTAATTTTCAATCGAAAATTCTCACGTCAAAATATCTGCTTTTTTATGAAAGTCAGTGGGCTTTTTGTTCGTTGAAATCTCTACTTTCTGATTATAAAAAATATAAATTACCATGGTAAATTTTCTCAGAAAATGTTAAGTTAAAAAAGTTAATAAAGACATCTATTATATTTTGAGAAATTGAATATTAAGCTGTTCTCTCGATATTAAGTCAAAATGAGGTGAAAAATATAAATAATTTAAATAAAAAAAATACTGTGTGTTTGGGACATACAAATCTAAGTTTCCACCAAATTTCGTAAAAAAAAATGTTTGTAAAGGATAAAAATAAAAAACCAAAATCTTGGTTATTTGAACTTTTCACATGAATTTTGAGGTTATGTGAAAAAGGTGCAAATACAAAAGTTGTAGATCTTTTTATTACCTACAACTTTGTCATTAGACTTTTTTCCATTGGACTTGTAGTTTTGACGGAAATCGAGATAAACCGTTTTTTACCCTTAAAAACTCACCCCTTTCCACTCCCCGAACTCAGACCACCCGTAAATTATTTTTCTTTTAATGGTTGGCAAGATTTTCTTCCTTTTCCAATGGGTTTCTGTTCCACCAATCCTTCGAAAGTAATTACTTTCTCGGCAGAATAGTAATTTACGTAACAAGTCCGGAAAATAGGGTTTTTTTGGACGAATAGACAAAATTCTAGGACGAGCGTGAGCGAGTCCTAGAAGTCTATGAGTCCAAAAAAACCTTTTTCGGGCGTGTTGCGTACAATATTTTTTCGGCAACCGTGTAGAATAACAAATCAATGAGACGACACATTTCTTTTTTATATATTTTGATTCTTATTCAAATTAAACAGAACAGAAAATATCACATGTTAACTAATTTTATATGAACTGTCAGTCGTTTTCTCAGTGCTATGGTAACTTCATTTATCAAAAATATACCTACCAAGATTTTCATATTTACAATGACCAAAACGACGTGATTCTTCCGGCCTAGTCCGGGAAGTACGTACTTCCCGGACTAGGCCGGGAAATGCTTCTTTCTCAAAGAAAAAGCGTCCGGGAAGTGGGCACTTCCCGGACGGTTGCCGAAAAAATTTATTTATGTTCTACCTTCCTTGAAATTTCTCTATTGGCTAGTGATAATTCGTCAGTTATCCATTAGTTCGTTCATTCCTCTGTTTATTACTATTCCAATGAATCTGTTCTTATAATTTGATGTCTTTGTCTATCTGACTTGATATATTTCATTGGATTGATGATATTATTTAATGTTATAATTTATTTCATGTTTAATATTTTTCAGAAAACATGCAATTTTCCAAAAATTTATTCAGCATTAGTTGGTATAAAAATTTGAGTTCATCTGCTAATCCTGCGCGCTTGGTTTGAAAAATTCAGGTCTACAACTTTGAAGAAAGGCTCTCATGAACCACCATCTCAGGAACTATATCATAGATAGAGCAACAACCTGAAATAAGAATCACAAAATATTTTGGAAAAATGAAATAAAGGATTTATTGATCCTACCAGTCAGTGCTAGTGCATTATCGAATTCATTCCTCAAATATTGCATCACAGTCTTCACTCCTTCTTCCCCATTGTACGCTAGGCCCCACAAAACAGGTCTTCCCACAAAAACCTGAAATCCGGTATAGTATTTTACTTGACTATTTTTTTTGTAATTGAGTACAGGATATTTCCAAAGGAGATGTATATTTTCAATAGGTGGTAAAAACAAGCCCTGTGGACAGGAGCTGTGGCGCTCTTGCTCTAACTTTGACACATCATATCTCCGAAAATATCAGCTTGTTAGAGTTAAAAATGATATCAATGGTTTTTTATGGTGAAACTGCATCTTAAAAAAAAATGAATTTGAAATTTGTAAGTTAAAATTTTTTTTTTTTCTTTACTCGGAAACCATCTAGCCTATTTTGCCCAATAACGGACAGAATCGATTTCGACCACGCATAGGTCGCAAAAAATTACCCTGACCTCTGACTGCGGAATCTTGTTAGGACATAAATACCAGTAGTGTTATACTAGTTGAGTAATGGTAAAAACGTCTAAAAAAGCAATGACGTGAAGTCAGGAGCTCTTGCGTGCATGTTCCATTGTCTATTCAGGCCTCATTCAAAGTGTATCAAGTTGAAATCCAGTACTCGCTTGTAAAATGGTGACTCAACGGTATGTACGGAATTTCAGCGAATTCTGACGAACGGTTACTGAAATAAAAAATGAAACTAGAATTTTTTTTTTGTGAATTTTCCCTAAATATCATTTAGGGAAAATTAGCGCTTCGGCATCCTAACAAGTAATTACCAAGTTTTAATTGGATCGGATTTGTATATTTTATGTTATCAAGGAAATAACAACTAAATTTAAGATGGGTATAGCTCTGGAGTTTGATCATAAGAATCCATTGATATTGTTTTCAACTCTAACAAGCTAATTCTTTCCGAGATATGATTTTTCAAAATTTCAATAATACATCGTACTTCTGTTTTCACAGAATGCGAATTATATATCTGTTCTATCTGTATGCGGTAGCTGTTGTTTGGTCCAGTTTGGAAAAATAAATGACGAAACTGAAAGTGTATTTCTGACTAGTTTGGTTGATGTAAGCATGTAAACAATTATAAATTTGGATTTGCTAAGTTCATAGGCAGAGTTTTTTGGTTAGTGAGTTGAAAATGAATGATGCAAGGAAGTCGAGCATAATTCTCTAATCATGGAAGATTTAGAACGAGATATCCAACTAATCTACAGGCAGCTATTCCTTAGTAACACTATTTAAGATTTCCTACATAAGTATTCTGATTTGAGTTATCTCGGGGATTATTACATTAGATTTGTTCCATAAATAAAACTGGCTTTCATTTACTCAATTTTTCAGAATGACTCCTGATGGTTTTGAAACACCTGTAGCTAAAATTGGACCGTCATATAAAGATAAGAAGCAATAGGATTTTAATATATTTCATGATGTAGTTCTATCACAATAATCCATTGATATCATTCCCAACTCTGAGAAACCAATACTTTCGGAGATATGATTTGTCAAAGAGCGCCAAGGCTCCTGTCCACAGGGCTTTCCCACTTTTCAAAATTGGTTTAAGTATTTCTGAAAAGGCTTTCACTTTTTTCCGAAATTGAACTTGAAAAGTTATAGTTGAATAATAGCATCGAATTCTCTGAAAATCCGAATTACTTTAGATTTACCATTTTTGCACCTAATGCTAAAGCCTTCAAGACATCGATTCCTTCTCTTACACCGCCATCCAAGTAAACCTCTACCTTCTCACCAACTGCTTTAGTAATTTCTTGCAAGACATCAATCTGTAACACATTAGTTGTTAAAATACCCATTTGCTATCAGAATAAATTAAATATTACAGTTGCGTGCGTTCCATCTAGTTGCCTGGCTCCATGATTAGACACCAGGATACCATCTACCTTTGCATTTACAGCCAACATGGCATCTTCGACAGTCATAATTCCTTTGAGAACGATGGGCAATTTCGTGATACTTCTAAGCCATTCTATATCTTTCCATTGTAAAGAAGAATCGAACAAACTATTGACATATCCCGGAATATCCATGGTTGTGTTCTTATTTTTCAGATCCTGGGCATTTTCTTTAAAATTCGCATATCTGCAAGAGAATGAAAAAAAGTAATCATTAAAGGATATTGTGGGAAGTATATTCATTATTAAATGGTTTCTTTCTGGGTTTTCTCTCCGAAACTCTGAAAAATATATTTTAAATAAAAATTTATTATTTTGTGAATTGCTTCTGCGTAATAAACACAAGATATTTGTCAGAATCAAGCAATCGAACAATGTTGCCTAACAAACAACAACGAAACAACATCAACGATGAAACAACTATATCGTAATGGTTTGCCTTTGGTTCTCTGTAATCCCGAATTGTATCATACAACATCCTCACATTCTTGGTCGCACCGTCTTTATAACTGCCTTCTCCTTCTTTTCAGGAGTGGCGATTACAGTCTATGCCACTTTCTCAATGTGACAATTCTCGAATTTCAGAATAACAACAACAAAATAATTCTGAAGATTTTCGTTAAGTGTCTGAGATATAGACTCCGAAACGTTACGATATACCTAGCTCTTTTATCGTTGATGTTTTTTCGTTGTTGTTAGTTTGGCAACATTGTTCAATTGATTGCTTCGACAAATATCTTGTGTTTCTTACGCAGAAGCAAATCACAAAATAATAATTCTTTGAATTTATAGATATTTTTCAGAAAGAAACCATTCAATTATGAAAACGAAGTCAATATTTTATTTTCTATCCGAATGTTTACATTTTTGAGTGCATTTTCAGGCAAAGGCCTAAAGGGAGAGGGGATAATCCCCCCCAATGTAGAACGGAGTTGGCAAATTTTCAACACAGTTGGAAAAATTTCAATGGAGTTGGCATATTTCCGAAAAATTTTTTATAAAATGTGAAGAAAATTAACTGCCTGACCGGATAAATGCAAAGCAGGCAGATAATAGGAACGGGATAACATGGAATAACACCATGTACACTTGTACACATTCCTGTTGCCGTATAAATTCAATATTCAGTATCTATAGTTTTCGGCACAATGTGTGTAGCCGGCAAATAATAATAGGTATCATAATATAGCGTTATCCCAAAGCGGGTAGATCACTTGATGTTTCAGTTTCGCCGACTGGAGAATGTCATAAAACAAACCATCTGGTACCATTTATTCAAACTGCTGTAAATCAGATAAAAATGATCAGATTGGGTTGAAATTGAGGGAAAATGATTGGATGGTATTGTTCTTCCGATGTGAGAAATTGGGAGTCATTCCAAGAATTTTAACATTTTTGACCAAAATGGGCCATGGGATATCCTTAGAAGTTTTGTGCATTTATTCAAACTGCTGTAAATCAGATTAAAATGGTCAGATTGGGTTGAAATTGAGAGAAAATGATGGGATGGTATTTTTATCCGATGTGCGAAAGTGGGAGTCATTCCAAGAACTTTTAACATTCTCGACCAAAATGGGACATGGGTATCCTTAGAAGTTTTATGCATTTATTCTTATTATATTAACTACTGTAAATCAGATAAAATTTGTCAGATTGGGTTGAAATTGAGGAAAAATTATGGGATGGTATTGTTTTTCCGTTGTGTGAAATTGGGAGTCATTCCAAGATTACCGCACGCGCTCTTCCCAAGCGGTCACCCATCCAAGTACTAACCGCGCCCGACGCTGCTTGACTTCAGTGTTCGTACGATATCTAGCATATTCAGTGTGGTATGACCACAAACAATACTTCCTCTATCTATGCAATTATAGTTATGATGCAGTTCTATCATAAGAATCCATTTTCATGTTCATTATTAAATGGTTTCTTTCTGGATTTTCTCTGTGAATTGCTTCTGCGCAGCACAAGATATTTGTCAGATGCACTAAATCGAATAATGTAGCCTAACAAACAATAATGAAACAACATCAACGATAAAACAACTATTTCGTAACGTTTCGGAGTCTAAATCAGACTCCTTCGTCAGACACTAACGAAAATCTTCAGAATTATGTTTTGTTGATGTTCGATAGTGTCTGACGAAGGATTTAGAATCCGAAACATTACGGAATAGTTGTTTTATCGTTGATGTTGTTTCGTTATTGTTTGTAGGCAATATTGTTCGATTTATTGCTTTTGACAAATATCTCGTGTTTCTTACGCAGAAGCAATTCACAAAATAATAAATTTCATTTAATAGATATTTTTCAGAGTTTGGGAGAGAAAACATAGAAAGAAACCATTTAATAACAATAATATACTATGAAAATTAATGCTTAAATTTCTCAACTTTTCTCGAATATCCGCACTTTTCTGATGTTTAGGTTAATTATGATGATATTGCGACGTAAATCGTAGATATCTTACTCGATATTTGGTGGCAGTGAGAATCTGTTTCTTCTATCCGCAAGTCTGATGCCAATAACCGGCAAATCAACTGTAATAACCAACGCTTTAAATCCAGCTTTTTCCGCTCTTTCGACCAAATTCCTGGTGACATTCCTGCAATCACGAATGAGTTCATATTTCAGTTCGAGTGACGTTGATCTCGTCTACCTGTCATTGAAGACGTACAACTGAAACCACTTAATACATCGTGGTGCCGCTTCAGCCACCTCTTCGATCGTAGTATTCGATGCGGTACTCAGTGTGAAAATGGTTCCTAAGGCTTCAGCAGCTGAAATTTTTTTTTTATTTTAAAATTTCAATGTTATTTCTCTCAACTCAGTATTACCTTTAACACTCGCTATTTCGCCATCTGCATGCGCCATTCTTTGCAGAGAAGTTGGAGAAATTCCTATGGGCATTGAAACTTTTTGACCCAACACCATAGTGGACAGATCCCTCTTCGAAACATCTCTAAGTATTCTGGGTCTTATTTTGTATCTAAGGAATTGAGTCAAGCCTGTATGAAATGGAATCGCTGTGTTAATTCGATTACACTTACCTGGAGAAAGCTACTTTATTATCTTGAAGGGTTCTTTCTCCTCCGGCTCCAGATCTGTAGAAATCCAGAACCTTTTTCGGTAGAAATGAAGAAGCGTATTTTTCATAATCAGCAACACAAACCAGAGGATGATCCATTTTCAATGTTTAGGTGTAGAAGGTTGGGGATAACTCCTACTAAAATTATAATTATTAACAATTTTGATTGAATAAATACACTGCGCAAAAAACAACGCACATTATGGAAATCTCAAATTTATTCTACAACTGAAGGTGTTCTCAATGATAATTATTTTTATCAGAATTATGCATGCATATGTTATCCACTTTCAACGTTTTTCTTCAATACAGATTTTTTTTCCCAGCAGGAATAAAAAAAGATGAGATTATCAGATATTGAATGTATTGGCTCCATTCTGTTTGATTTTCTACACTCGATCGCTATGCAACGAGAAACACGCAATTTGACCCAAGAGGAATGTGCCCAAGCGGTAGTTTTGCGAGAAGACGGGTGGAATTGCAGAAAGGTTTGGAGTTTCCCATACAAGTGTGTCCAGAATGTTGCAGCGATTCAGGGAGACAGGTATGAATGTCCGAAGACCAGGACAGGGTAGACCACGGGTAACAACTGCCATTCAAGAACGTTACTTGAGAGTTTCTTCGTTGAGAGAACGGTTTGCAACCGCTCGCCTCCTTCAAAATCAGCTTGAGCAAACTCATGGGGTGCAAATTAGCACTCAGACAATAAGAAATCGCCTCAGAGAATATGATTCAAGGCCTCGTGTCGCGGCAAGAGGCCCAGCTCTTACCCCAGCCCATCGAAGGGCGCGTTTGGATTTTGCGAGAGAGCCTATCCATTGGGAAGAGGCTGATTGGGATCGACGTTCCCTTGTATACAGACGTCCACATGAAAGATATGCTCAGTGCAATTTCCTGAATACTACTGGTTTCGGGGAGGATCGATTATGGTATGGGGTGGAATATCTTTGACTGCTCGCACAGACCTAGTGGTCGTTGATATGGAGCTATGAATGCTGATAGGTATATAAGGAACATTCTTGAAGAGCATGTAGTGCCATTTGCCCCATACATTGGTGAAAATTTCATTTTTAAGGACGATAATTCCAGACCCCATCGTGCGCGCATCGTTCAGGAGAACCTTGAAGAGGTTGAAGTCTCTCGAATGGAATGGCCAGCAAGAAATCCAGATCTCAATCCGATTGAGCAGGTTTGGGACAACCTCAATAGAAGGCTGAGACGTTCAGAAAATCATCCAGCTACTCTTAATGAATCCAACTCAGAGAAATCTGGGAAGGTTAGATCAGAACATTTTAAGATCACTCATTTTGACCCGTCGTTGCCGAGCTGTAATTAACGCAAGGGGTGGAAATACCAAGTATTAAATCACTTATCAGCATTCCAGCATTTTGAAAATTGTTTATTTCTCTTCTTTCACATAAGATTCGGTGAAACCCTGAATTTTTCTTCCATTTAATGTGTCTTGTTTCGTTCGAAACCGTCCCGAGAGAACATAAAAAATAAGTTATAAAGTAAATAGTTAATTTTCATTAAAATTGAGATTTTTAAAATGTGCGTTAATTTTTTTACGCAGTGTATATAGATGGTTAGATAGACAGATTTTTCATTTCAAATGAAGTTTTCATGGCGGTCACAATCAATGAATATAATACGGTGTGGAAAAGCCAAATGAAATAAATTCATTATCTTGGATACTGTACATATTTATGGAAAATCCCGAAACACGTCAAATTTTAATTTTGAATTGTCATTCTTCTTCGTAAAAATGCGAACCTCACCTTTAACCCCCATCGAAAGACAGATTCAACCCCCAATGTTTCAAATAGGAAGTATGGGTTTATGATACATCGTTTGAAAGGTCTCGTCATTCTCTATTGGGAAATTTTATCACTTTCATGATTATTGCAGAACTCAATAAACACGGAATACGATATAGTTTCAACAGGATGGAGCACCACCAAATTACCAACACAATGTCCGGCAGTACCTCGATGCAATATCGAAGGATAGGAAGGCGAGGAACGATCGAATGGCCAGCGCGATCCCCTGATCTTAACACATTAGAATTCTTTTTATTGGGATATGTGGAGAGCATTGTGTACAAAACTAAACTCCTTGATTTGAATGACATAAAAGATCGAATAACGCTTTAGGGCGATCACTCCAGAGATGTTGAATAATGTTGGAAGAAATTTTTATTTGAGGTTAAGATGTTGCCAAGGCATTCGCGGTGGACGCTTTGAACATCTACTTCATTAACATTAATAATTTTTCGCTACATTTTGTATCAAATTTCGCTAATCACTTTATTTAATTTTTTTCATATTAATTTCAGCAATAAACATAAAAGTGATAACATTATTGAATAGAAAATGACGAGACCTTTCAAACGATGTATCAAAACCGCATATTTCCTTTTTGAAAAATTGGGGGTCGTACCTGTCTTTCGAAGGGGGTTGAAGGTAGTGTTCGCATTTTTACGAAGAAGAATGACAATTTAAAATTTAAATTTGACGTGCTTAGGGATTTTCCATAAACAGTAACCAAAATAATGACTTTATTCCATTTGAATATTCCTTTATACATACTACATGGCTCCTAATTTTTAGGTCATATTATTGAATTGCCTGTTATTATTTATAGTTTTTGCGTGCATGTTCTAGGGAACAGAGTGCTATCATTTTGCCCAAATGTTTGTAATTTTCGAATTATTGGTCGAAAATGCAGAATTTGAGGTCAAATTCGATTATGTCCAGCCAGCCGTCCGTTGCCACGATAACTTTCGAACGAGAAGGGACAGCGATTTGAAATTTTATGGGTAGGTTGCTTAACCAAGTGCAACGGTTAAGTTCGTTAGTGGACATAATCGACCAAACGGTTTTGGAGTCTGAAATATTGTTTCCTCAATAACTCAAAAAATACAGATCCGATCGAATTGAAATCTAGTACTCGATTTAAACAGGCGGCTTGAAGGTTCATGCAGAATTTCTTGACAGGTGTGTGAGGTTTGAATAGACAATAATTTTTCAAATTTTGACAAATCATACTTCCGAAAGTATTGGCTTCTCAGAGTTGGGAATGATATCAATGGTTTCTTATGATAGAACTGCCTGATAAAAGATTAAATTCAAAACGTAGGTATATGGCTCACCTCATATGTCGGATATACATACATCAGCATATTATAATCAGGCGAAGGTTACACGGTCAATCTGGTATCTTATCTCCGAAGTATTAGTTTGTTAGAGTTGAGAATGATATCAATGGATTCTCATGATGAAACTGCATCTCACAAAAATTGAATTTGAAATTTATAATGTAAAAAAAAATTTTTTTTCGTTACTCCGAAACCACCAAGCCGATTTTGCCCAATAACGAACCTAACCGAGATATTTATCTCCCAAACCAACTCTGAAAATTCGTGCGTTGGCATTCTACAACTATTTTCCATGTTTGAAAAAGACCGGATTCGGAATTTTTGAGTTATTGAGGAGATTACAACATTTCAGATGGGTATAACTTCAAAACCGTTTGGCAGATTATGCATATTAACGAACTCAAATGTCACATTCGGATGCGTAACATACCCTATTAGACCAGGGTCGATAATTTTTGAAACCGAAAAAAATTATAGTAGAATGAAACCTATTGTAAAAGGAAGAGAATATAACAAAAATGATAGGAAAAATAATTTACGGGCGATCTGAGGTCGGGAAGGGGTAGGGGTGAGTTTTTAAGGGTAAAAAACGGTTTATCTCGATTTCCTACAAAACTACAAGTTCTATTAAAAGAAGTTGTAGGTAATAAAAAGATCTACAACTTTTATATTTACACTTTTTTCACAACCTCAAAATTTATGTGAAACATTCAAATAACCACGTTTTTGGTTTTCAATTTTCATCCTTTACCAAAAATTTTTTTTTCACTAAATTTGGTAAAAAATTAGGTACCTCTTTATGTGACAAATTCACTGTAATTTTTTGGATACATTTTTTTTTTCACCTTAATTTGACTCAATATCGAAAAAGCAGCCTTATTTTCAATCAAAAATTCTCACGTCAATATATGTGCTTTTTTGAAAAAGTAGGTGGGATTTTTGTTCGTTGAAATCTATACTTCCTGATGGTCTGAAGAAAAATATACATTACTATGGTAAATTCTCTCAGAGAATGCTACGAAAGTACGAAGTAACAGGCAGTAAGGCCCAGACCCTCATAGCCCCTTCCCCACTTCTATATGAAATACCTTTTGATGGGCTAAAATTATCCGTAGGTCACTCACGTATACAAGTTATCTTAAAATACTAATAAATAGGCATCTACACATATTATATAATTTGGAGAAGATTCTACAACTTTCTCAAAATATTGTGGATGTCTTATTAAATATTAACTTAGCGTTTTCCGAGAAAATTTACCATAGTAATGTATGTATATTTTTTTACACCATCAGAAAGTAGAGATTTCAGTAAACAAAAAACCTACCTACTTTTTTAAAAAAGCAGACATTTTGACGTGAGAATTTTTGATTGAAAATGAGGCTCCTTTTTCGATATTGAGTCACATAAACGTGAAAAAAAAATTGAATCCAAATAATTACAGTGTATTTGGGACATAAGAAGGTAAGTTTTCACCAAATTTAGTGAAAAAAAATTTTTTTTGTGAAAGATAAAAATTAAAAATCAAAAACGTGGTTATTTCAATTTTTCACATAAATTTTCAGGTTATGTGAAAAAAGTGTGAACACAAAAGTTGTAGATATTTTTATTACTTACAACTTTGCTATTTAACTTTTTTCCATAGGACTTGTAGTTTTGCCGGAAATCGAGATAAACAGTTTTTTACCCTTAAAAACTCAACCCCTTCCCGAACTCAGATCGCCCGTAAATTATTTTTCCTATCATTTCTGTTATATTCTCTTCTTTCTCCAATGGGTTTCATTCTACTATAATTTTTTTTCACTTTTTACCATTTTTAAAGGCTTCGACCCTGGTTTATATCAATTGCAAGTCGCTATCTCTTTCCGTTCTCTTCTTATAAGTCTTTGTGTCGATATTCTACATCTAGTTACCAGGTTTCAATTCGATCAGGTCTGTATTGCTTGAAAAATTAGTACTTGGAAACTGTTGGGCCGATTATGTCCATTATTAACAAAGTGGTACTTCGCATTTGGAAAATCGCTTTCCATTAAAAAATTATCGTGACAACGGTCGAACTGCCGGCCGGACAGAATCAAATTTGACCTCGAAGTGTCCATCAGTGAGTCGAACTTAATCGTTTGGGCGAAATTATAGCACATCTAGATCAACTTTTAAGATAATTTCGCCGAGTTGGGGATAAATCCTAATGCCATGGATTTCCTAGATATCAGGAAATAGAAATACCAGCATATAGCATATGCACACACTCTGAAAACCCTAATATAACCGCGTTCCATATAACATTTAATGAAGAGATAAGGTGTATGAATAACACACAATCAAGGACTCGAAAGAACATGAATCAGTAGGTGACCAACTTGAAGTGGATATCAACAGCAAAATTATTTCAGCGTTTTTTTAACGAGTTCTGTGACGGCAACAGACGTGTCTGCTGGCTTCGTTGTGCGTATTTTATCGGGTGAGGCAATTAAGTTACGATAATCTCTATCCCGAATTCCCACTGATTTTGAGGAATGAGAATGTACATTTTACATTGAGGTCATTTGGGTGTTGTTCTTGCTATAATATGTATTTTAACTTTCAAAACTACCATAAAAATGATAAATTTAAAAAAGCACTGACGTGAAGACAGTACTCTTTGGCGCGCTTGTTCACGTTGACCAATTTGAATTGAATGATGAGTGCTTCAAGCTCTTGGAAAGAGCGAACTGGAGATCTAGTCAGCCACCATTTACTGTAGGGTCAAAAATTAACAAAGATGTACCTAAGCTAAGCTGGTTACCAGCCAATCTTCCTAATGACAAAATGGTTAAGAAAGTAAGCATCGAAAAGAACTTCACCACAGTGCTAGGTAGGAAGACATACTGGAATAGGGAATCCACCACCCAAGTCCTTTAAAAATAGATCATTAAATGGTACACATATGGTTCAAAAACCAATACAGGAGCTGGCGCTGGAGTATATGGGGCAAGCACTAAATTCTCACCACCGCTTAGGCTCATATCCGAGCGTCTTTCAGGCAGAAATACTTGCAATCGAAGGAGGCGTGGAAATGAAACTAGAAAGAAACTATCAGAGGTGTGATATAGCAATCCATTCTGACGGTAAAGCTGCTATTAAACCTTTGAGCTCCATGTTATGGAGTCTAAGCTAATATAGGACTTATAGGAGTGCCGAAGAAAACTTAATGAAGTAGGTAAGAACATCAGGGTCTCCTTGATCTGGGTTCCTGGTCTCGCGGGGATTAAAAGAAATGAGGAGGTCAACACACTTGCCAAGAAAAGAGCACGAACCCCTTTTATTGGATCGCTGGCTAATAACATGACACCTTCAAATACACTGTCTGAGGATGTGATGCTCGACTTTGAAGATAATCCACATAAATCGAGTACAGATGCCTCAATGTCAGCCGTACATCGATTCTATGCATATTATGCATTATTATATTATGCATATTATGCATTATTAAAACAAAATAAAATGCATCCCTATAAAATGATACCTACCCAGGAGCTCTCGGAAGACGATTTCAATAGGAGAACTTATTTTTGTGAACAAATGATACGTTGGATAACAATATAATACAATCAGTAGACTTTTTTTCTGACGAGTGCACATTTTGGCGCTGTTGTTACTCGGGACAGAGTACTCATCATTTTGCCCAAATGTCTGTTCAATTTATTTTATGATGAAGTTTCATCATAAGCAATTTCATCAGCAATTTCAGACGAATAGTTACTGATATATAGAATTTTTTTTTTAAATTTTCAATGATTTCTCAAAAATTTTCTACAAAAACTATCCTCACGAAATTTTGCAAGAATTTTAGCGTTGGCATTCTACAACTAATAACCATGTTTCAATTCAATCAGTTCAGTATTTTTCGAGTTAATGAGGAGAAAAAAACAAACAAATTTCAGATGGCTATAACTCTTAAGCCGTTTGGCCTATTATGCTTACAAACAAACTCAAATGTCGCGTTCAGATGCACAACCTAACCTGAAAACTTCAAGCTTTCTCTCTCTTTCCGTTCTCAAGTTATCGTGACAACAAAAATATTTTTTAATAATTTTCTAGCGATGCGATTCTCACAAAATTTCAAAAACGTGCTTAGGTTATATTCTACAACTACTCAGCAAGTTTCAATTCGATCGGATTCATATTGTTTGAAAACAAAATTATTACTCGGAAACCATTGGGCCGATTATGCCCATTAAAGAACTTGTCCGTCGTATTGGGATGTGCCATCTACCCTGAAAATTCCAAGTCGCTAGCTCTTTCCGTTCTCAAGTTATCGTGGCAACGGCCGGACGGCCGTCCGGACAGAATCAAATTTGACCTGGAATTCTTCATTGGGGAGTCGAACCAAATCGTTTGAGACCATTTTCGTGAAAAAATTTGAAGGTTACAGACATTTGGGCAAAATGATAAGCCGATGTTCCCCAGAACATACGCGCAAAAAGATCGAATAACGCTTGCGCTTGCGATTAGATCGATCACTCCTGAGATTTTGAATAATGTTGGAAGAAATTTGTATTTGAAGTAAGGATGTTGCCAAGGCGTTCGCGGTGAACACTTCGAACATCTACTTCATTAACATTCATAATTTTTTTGCTACATTTTGTATTAAATTTTAGTTTTTTGATATTGTACCAAATTTCGCTAATTACTTGATTTTATTTTTTCTCTAATTTGATTTTTGCAATAAACATGAAAGTGATAACATTTCTGAATAGAGAATGACGGGACCTTTCAAACGATGTATCACAAGCCCATACTTCCTGTTTGAAACATTGGGGTTGAATCTGTCTTTCGATGGGGGTAAAAGGTAGGGTTCGCATTTTTACGAAAAAGAATGACAATTTAAAATTTAAATTTGACGTGTTTCGGGATTTTCCATAAATATGTACAGTATCCATTTGGCTTTTCCACACTTTTATATGTGTACTAGCTGGCCCGGCAGACTTCGTACTGCCTCTTCAACGCCTGCCCAACGCCAACGCCAACGCCAACTCCAATACCAACTCCAACTCCAACCCCAACTCCAACTCCAACTCCAACTCCAACTCTGACTCCAACTCCAACTCCAACTCCAACTCCAACTCCAACTCCAACTCGAACTCCAACTCCAACTCCATCTCCAACTCCAACTCCAACTCCAACTCCAACTCCAACTCGAACTCCAAGTCCAAGTCGAATTCCAAGTCCAAGTCCAAGTCCAAGTCCAAGTCCAAGTCCAAGTCCAAGTCCAAATCCAAATCCAACTCCAACTCCAACTCCAACTCCGACGCCAACTCTAACCCCAACGCCAACTACAACGCGAATTCCAACTCTGAGTAATTCCTAAAATGACTATTAAAAAATAGGGGTTGGTGATAGAAGGGTTGTATGTATTTTGTAACGCTAACGCCAACTCCAACCCCAACACTAACTTCAATGCTAACTCCAACACCAACTCTAACCCCAACTACAATGCCAACTCCAATCCTAACGCCAACCCCAACGCTAACTTCAACGCCAACTCAAACTCCAACTCCATTTCCACCTCCATCTCCACCTCCAACTCCAATCCAACTACAACTCCAACTACAATGCCAACTCCATAACCAACGCCAACCACAATGCCTACTCCAACTTCAACTTCAACTCCAACCTCAACGCCAACTCAAACTCCAACTCCATTTCCACCTCCATCTCCATTTCCACCTCCATCTCCATTTCCATCTCCATCTCCATCTCCACCTCCAACTCCAATACAACTACAACTCCAACTACAACGCCAACTCCATAATCAACGCCAACCACAATGCCTACTCCAACTTCAACTTCAACTCCAACCCCAACGCCAACTCCAACATCAATTCTTACCCCAACTACGACGCCAACTCCAATCCTAACGCCAACCACAACGCCAACTTCAACGCCAACTCAAACTCCAACTCCACCTCCACTCCACCTCCATATCCACCTCCAACTCCAATCCAACTACAACTCCAACCTCAACGTCAAATTTATTGAATAGCCATAAAGTTCAAATTGACTCTACATTTTAGTTAGAAGACGTTTGTATGGAAAAAAGAAAATGGCTGTTTTTAGGGTGTTCCCGGCAATTATTCGAAATTTTCTCCCCGTAAAAACCATCCTTGGACTTCAACGAACATTAAAAAAAAAAGAATTAGCAAAATTCGTCCAGGCACTGTTGAGTTATGCGCTTACCAACACATTTTGCGATTCATTTTTAATAATAAGAAGATATCGGTACTTGAAATTCGGTGTAATGATTAGATGAATGGTAACTATCATAATCGAATTTCAGGTAGCCGTTATCACTTTGGTAATAATCAATTCCATATAAACTACTACTTAATTATTCTATCGGATCTAACACTTGAGTTAACCTCTATTCACTGTCACAAAAATTAGTTATTAATCATACCACAAATATCACTATCGAAATTCCAACTAACTAGACTTGAATATCCAGTATATCATTTCGAAGTCCGAACAATTTGAACGATAGAAGTAACGCTATAGAGACGATTCGAATCTACAAATACGCTGTTGCCAATAATTCAATCATTTACTTGTGTCTACTTAAATTTGATCCGTAATTTCCAATATTAAGTAGAAAGTTCACTTCTCCCTATGTAGTCTAGTCAACAAGTGCTTTTTGGGTCGAAATTTTTGCGTATTCTCCGAAAATTATGATTGCGGTGTCATTCGATTCGGAATGG
This sequence comes from Halyzia sedecimguttata, assembly GCA_937662695.2. NCBI lineage: Eukaryota > Metazoa > Arthropoda > Insecta > Coleoptera > Coccinellidae > Halyzia > Halyzia sedecimguttata. The sequence continues at coordinate 95,409,943 of OW569413.2, read as the reverse complement.
CAAGTAGATAGTTTTTGAGAAAATGCTAAGGCCGCTCGCAAAAATTGCAATTGTTATAAACAATTAATTGAAAGAAAGGGGGTTTAATTTTTCGCCAATATCTCAGAAACTATTTGAGATAATTCAAAATTGAAAAAAGATTCAAAAAGTGGAGAAAAACTCCTAAATGAAAATCCCAACTCCCGGAACTGTATTATAACAATATTTTTAATTTTCCCAGGGGGTTGAAAATAGGCCCGAAAACGGGTACTCCGGTTTGAGTAAGCCTCTCTCCCTTTAAACCTTTAATGAATAAATATTATTTAAACTAATTAAATATGAAAATCAAAAATTAAAAAAATTCATGCGCCTGCAAGATAGATCAATGAACAATAATCTGTAGTAAAAAAATTTGTATCGCGAGATTTTTCAATTAATTATTCATTATTTAATTAACAATTACACGAACATTAACATTGCAAGTGCGATAATTGTTAAACTATCAATCTGAGAATGTTTTACTTTCTTGTAGCTATTTTTCAAAGGTCTTAGAATAACTTCCCGTAACAATTGAAAAATTGTTAATTTTCGTTTTGTTTAACAATTGAAAACAACTTTTTTGTTATAATATTACTATTGATTCGTTTTCTTATGATCAGAAGCTACTTTGAAATGATTTTTAATAATTTTTATCTCCTATTGTTTAAAAAATTGTTATAAACAAATGCGTTGCTTATGAAATATTTAAAAATTCGTTTCGATAACAAAATCCTTGATGATAATTATGATTGTTAAAAAAACCGTTTCTTAAAAAAAAATTTTATGGCTTAAAAACGCATTTGTTAAATAACAACTTTTTTACACCACTTGTTACGAAAATTAAGGAACCATTTTTTTTTATAATAATTTATCTTGGTCTTTGATAAAAAAAAATCGGTTATTATTCAAATTTTCATTGTTTATTTTAAACAATTTGTTATAAACAAATGAATTATATCAAAAACAACCATCATCTCAAAAAGTTTTTGAGATATTGAGAAAAAAACCAAACCCTCTTTTTTTTCACTTGATTGTTTATAACTATTGCAATTTTTGCGAGCGGCTTTAGCATTCTCTCAAAAACTATCTACATGCCATTCCAAATCGAATGAAACCTCGATCATAATTTTCGGAGGAAACGCAAAAATTTTGACCTAAAAAGCACTTGACTAGATAGACTATATGAGAACAGTTGATTCATGAATAGACAAAACCAAGAAAAAGTCAGAATGACGCTGTTTATATTCGAAGAGATATTAATTTTGATTTATAACATAATTAAATTCGGAATGGAAGGTCTAAGTGATGAGAAAAGCAGTAGTGAGTGATATTTGAATACTCGAAACTGATAATCAAAAGTAGATGTCACTTATTCACATTACTGATGCTGATAACTGGATTTCGATACCCTCAACAACTGATGATGATTGTGGATTCATGCAGCCCAAATTAACGAATATCAAGTAACAATTAACAGTTACAAATAGCAAGTAAAAGTTGAGTTTTCAATGATCAATTAAAGGCGGGTTATTACAGCAAATAAAATAGAATAAGAAACAAATTAAAATGAAATATGAAAGTTAAACATGCACATTTCAATGATGGGGTCTATACACGAAATAAGATAAAATAAGAAATGATAATAAGTAGGTACTAGACATGGCCAACTTCAATCATTATTTCTTATTTTATTTTGTTTTGAAAATGACAATGCTCATAGATTCAAATTCACAGAACTTGCACAAAAGTGTCGAAAAGCTGGGATTTGATTGGTCCATTCTTATTTCTCATTTTGTTTTAGATCATCTATATAAACCAATCCTTTTAGCCCTTAATTATTATTTTATTTGATTTCGTTTCCTATTTTATTTTAATCATTAAAGGATACTGTGGACTGTGGGAGGTATATTCATCATTAAATGGTTTCTTTCAGGGTTTTCTCTCCCAAACTCTGAAAAATATCCATAAAATAAAAAATTTATTATTTTGTGATTTGCTTCTGCATAAGAAACACAGGATATTTGTCAGAAGCAATCAATCAACCAAATAATTTTCCCCACTTACTTACCATCTTCGTAATTCGCGCTCTTGTTCCTCGGAACAGAGTGCTTATCAATTTGCCCGAATGTCTGTAATTTTCGAATTTTTGCCTTAAAATGGTCATGAACGATTTGGTTTGACTCACTGATCAAGAATCCGTGGTCGAAATCGATTCTGTCCGGCCGGCCGTCAGTCCGGCCGTTAATACGATAACTCTCGAACGGAATGAGCTAGAGAGTTGAAATTTTCAGAGTAGGTTTGAGGGATAAATATCTCGGTTAAATTCGTTATTGGGCAAAATAGGTCTGATAGTTTCAGGGTAACGAAAACAAATATTTTTTTTTACATTACATCTTTTGAATTCGAATTTTTTTAAGATGCAGCTTCATCATAAGAATCCATTGATATCATTTTCAACTCTAACAAGCTAATCGGAGATATGATGTTTCAAAGTTTCAATAATACATCGTAAGTTCTATGTATTCACAGAATGTGAACACAGAATATGTCTGTGATCACTATTCATAATGTCATCCTTTCTAGCTATTACAGATTGTCAATTCATAGTTGTTATTTTCTCTTGGAAAGCATGTATTCGATTCTTGAATTTGTGAATATATACAAGACTGTTTAGATGTAGTTTATGGAGGCAATAGGAAAGAAGAACATAATGAAATCATCAAAAGAAATTACTGTTCGTTGACCACTGAGGTTAATATTACCTTTTACTTCCTTAAGTAGTGAGACATGTTCCAATATACAGTATTTTCATAATGTTGCTAGCAAAAAAATACTTAAATATGGATCTACATTTATGTATGAATCATTTTTTCTTGAGTTAAGGTTCATAATACAGAAAAGAATGTGTTAGTGGTATGGACTATTAAATTTTAAATTATGAAAAGAGGGTAGTATTTTATTAATATATATTGAACTATTAAAATAATTTGTTCGTAATCCACTACCTACTCAAATATCAGGAATAAATGGACAATCGGCTATGATTGTCTCCAGCCTTGCTCTAAACATTTCGATGATACTTTCCTTAGGTATTTCGAGTTGTGAAAACTATGCACCGAGTCTAAGTTGCAACAACTCATTCCACGAGGTTGAATCATTGCAGATTGCCCATTCAATCTTGATAAATGAATTCAATGGAAATTTTTGAAGCATTAAGGCATTGAAGCAAAAATTCTTCAAAAATTATCTTATAAAAAAAGGGCTATCTACTTTTTTTTATAAGATAATTTTTGAAGCATTTTTTTTAAACGACACTTTTTTTAAATTTAATTTCTTTCATGATGCATTTCTATCATAGGAATCCATTGATATAATTCCCAACTCTGAGAAACCAATACTTTCGGAGATATAATTTGTCTGTTTAAACAAGAGCGCCAAAAAGCTCCTGTCCTCAGGGCTTGAACCAATTTTTTCATCTCATTACAGATAACAATTTAGCGCAGTAATCAACGAGATTATCTCATAGTGTTTAAAGTTAAGTAAACCTACCCCTTTTAGTGGGTTGTGCATTCACAACATGTGTGAATTAATCGGAATCTGTTCCAGTTGTTACTCAAAATAGATATTCCAGACATATGCGCATTCGCCATTTAGTATTCAAAGGAATATTTTGGTGGCAGATCTTGGAAATTGAATTGAAAATTCCTGTCAGAACTTCGAAACCAAATATTTCATTTTCTATTTATATTCTTATGTTTCGTATTTTCTCTTTCTGATAGTCTCCAGTGACGGAATTATAATTTCGATTTGAATCAAACCATCTCATAGAGTCGCCAATATGTAGACACCAAGGAACTTCGATTCTCTCGAACGGAATGAGCTAGACAGTTGAAATTTTTAGAGCAGGTTTGGGAGATGAATATCTCGGTTAAGTTCGTTATTGGGAAATTGGTGGTTTCGGAGTAACGAAAAAACATTTTTTGTAACATTATAAATTTAAAATTAAATTTTTTTACGATTCAGTTTCATCATAACAATTCATTGATATCATTCTCAACTCTAACAAATTAATAATTTCGCAGATATGATTTTTCAAAATTTCAATACTTTTCTTGGAGAGACAGCTACAAGGTTCCCGATATTTTAATCCAAATATCACTCTCATTGCCCATTTTTTAGTAATGAAAACATTACACACATGTGGAGACAGGCACGGACCTAAGGGAGGGGGATGGAGGGGGGGTGGGTTATCTCTCCCCCCCTTTTAAGTTTAAAAACTTGACTAATGGCGATTTCCACGCTCGGATCACTCGGAGTCATATTTGACAGATATTTTCGGTTCAATTGGACAGATGCATGACAGATGAGATCGATTTCGAGTGCTCCCAGCGTGTCAATGGAAATCGCCATTTGTCGAGTTACACCCGAAACTAGATCACCTCCTTGATTTTCGGTGATGGTAATCCACGACTGTAAAACTATCTGTATTAAATCATCTTTACTTCGTGGCGCCGCTCGTTCAACTTCAATCTTCATTAGTCCCCATATGTTATCAATGGGTCTAAGATCTGGTGAACCTGGAGCCCATGAAATGGTTGTCCCTTGGTGTTCTCGCAGCCAAGCTTTAGTATAGGCCGAAGCCGAAGTATGGCATCTTGCATTATCCGGCTGAAAACGCAACCCCTCTGTATGTAAAACATGTGCCGTTTCAAGGAGAAAAACGTTTAGAATGCCATAATACTTCTCACTATTAATGGCGCCATCAACTATACAGAGAGGCGAAGCACTACGCTGAGATATTGTTATTATTATTATTATACGGTTTGTGCTGGGCAGACGAAAGCCGCCCCTCCGCTGCGACCAATCGGTCTATTGTGGCACACCAATAGTATATAATATATACTTCACCCACAAGCTCAAGTCTCTTGATGAGGGATATGAGTCTGGTGGGTGAGAACTTGACCAGTTCCCTCAGTGTCAGTTTGTGGACTCCTAATTCCTCCAATCTTATCCTGTCCCCAGCGGGGCAGTCACACATGGTGTGTTCGATAGACTCGTCGTCTTCCAGGCAAAGTCTGCACTCGGAGTCCTCAGTCAACCTCAGCGTATTGAGGTGTTTTCTGAGGCCACAATGGCCCGTGTATACAGCTGTACGGATTCTCAGGTCAACCCTAGATAATTTGAGCCATTTTCTGTCTCTTTCAGCTGATGGGCCATGTAATTGTTGAGCGAGCATGAGTGTGTACAGGTATGCTGCTTCAGATTTCTTGGACCCTTTGGTCCACCCATCTGTTGTTCTCCTTCGCCGCTGCTCTGAGTAGATACCACAGGCCGGTTCCGGTCCAATGAGCCCCATGGAAGCCCCCCGTGCTGCCAATGAGTCCGCCATCACATTACCCTTTATGCCCGAAAGCACAACGCTGAGATATTGCTCCCTAAACCATTAGTTTGGTGGGAAATATGGAAATTTGATTGGTAACAGGTTGTTTTGATAGGATTTTAAGTGATTTCCACCAAGTTGGAAACAACTTTCATCATAAATAAAGACATTATTAAAATTATCTTCTTGAAAACGTTGACAAAATTTTATCCCTCCTTCCTTTTGTACCTAATGGTGTCATCATAGGGATTTTTTTGGTTTACTTGATATGTAGCCTTGTCTTCTCTGCGACATACGGACGGTTTCTGGATATACTTTCATATTTCGTTGATTTCAAAATCTGTTTGCCAATTTGCGAAACCCTAGGCGCGGATTGTGTCGTCCTAAGGTCAATAAAGCATTTAAATTGTTTCCTTCAATCTTAAGCGGTCTTCTTGAAACTATGACTCCTATATACACTTTTTCCGAGTTCAGTCAATTGCACTAATTTGTTAACGTTTCGGAAACCTTTTCTGTACAAATATGCTACCTGTTTTCTTTTTTCTAGTTACGTTTATTTCATGAAATGTAAACCTGTTGACAATCAACAATAGTTGACAAATAGTGTTGTCATGCAACTTTGGCCATAGCCGACTATCTGCACAATCTATTTTGTACATTACTCTTGTCTTAGAATGTTTCCAAAAACAAATATATTAAAATTTTAAAAATAATAAATAATACTTTCTAAAGACGCACTATACTTTGCTACTTAGTATAGTAGGATTTCGGATTGTCAATATAGAATTATTGTAAATGTTTTATATTTATATCCGGTTTATCAATCCTGTCTACAAATAAATAAATAAATATACAATGCGTCTTGAATAATCGAAACCAATAATACTCTGCGAAATCTTTGAAAATCGAAATCTGTTCAACGAAGTGATCATAACAAGATTTCTGAAGTAAAATGCAAATTATCCCGACTGACAAGAATATCAACACCTGATTTGAAATACGTTGGACGCCAAAAAATGACCGATCAGCGCTGGCACTATGCTATAATCTGTATTGAAAAATCAGGGGCGGCACCGTTACAAGATTCGAACACTTAATTAGGTAACAGTCGAAAGAATTCTGCGATATTTTTGCGCGTATGTTCTGGGGAACATCGCGTTTCTGGGGAACATTTTCCAAATGTCTGTAATTTTCGAATTGTTCGCCGAAAATGGTCTCAAACAATTGGGTTCAACTCCCTGATCAAGAATTCTAGGTCAAATTTGATTCTGTCCGGCCGGCCGGCCGGCTGTTGCCACGATAACTTGATAACGGAAAGAGATAGCGACTTGAAATTTTCAGGGTAGGTGGCGCATCCCAATACGACGGACAAGTTCATTAATGGGCATAATCGGCCTAATGGTTTCCGAGTAATAATTTTGTCTAGAACCTATACTAATCCGATCGAATTGAAACTTGGTGAGTAGTTGTAGAATATAAACTTTAGTACGGTTGTGAAATTTCGTGAACATTGTATGGCTAGAAAATTTAAAAAAAATTATTAAAAAATATTATTTACGTCTAGACGTTATTACGTCTAGTCTGAAGTTTGGTTGTTATTTCCTCAAAAACTCGACTATACAAAACTGAACCAATTCAAGCAAGGTTATTAGTTGTAAAATGGCAATGCGAAAATTCTTACAAAATTTTGTGAGGATCGTACGACTAGAAAATTTCAAAAAAATCATAGAAAATTATTGAAAAAATTCTATATATCAGAAACTATTCGTCCGACATCGCTGAAATTTTGCGAGATCCTTCAGAACCTAACTCTACTACCAAGTTCCAAGTTTGAACATGATCGGATCTATATTGTTGGAAATCCGAGCAGCCTTGTGTGAGTTCAGTAGCTGGCTGGGTGATCGTTGCCTCGACAACTCTCGAACGAAAGGAGATAGAGACTTGTAATTTTCAGGATAGATTTCACATCTGAATGGGAGAGTTAAGTTCGCTGTTGGCCATAATCGGCCCAGCCGTTTCGGAGTTATACCCTTTTGGAATATTATTTCCTCGATAACTCAAAAAATATAGACTCGATCGAATTGAAGCTTGTTAACTAGTTGTAGAATATCGACATGAAGACGTGTGTAAAATTTTGTGAGGACCGTACCACTAGAAAATTTTTGAAAAATTACGAAAAAATATTATGTATCTCATGATTCCTTGAGAACGGAAAGAAATAGCGACTTGCTGTTTTCAGAGTAGATTGCGCATCTGAATGCAACTTTTAAGTTCGTTAACTAGAATAATCGGCCAAATGGTTTTGGAGTTATATCAATCTGAAATTTGGTTATTTCTTCAATAACTCAAAAAATACAGATCTGATCCAATTCAAATATGTTTATTAGTTGTAGAATGCCAACGCGAAAATTCTTGCAAAATTTCGTGAGGATCGTAGAACTACAAATTTTTTGAAAAATCATTGAAGAAAAAAATTGGTTCACTTCACGTCAGTGCTTGAACCAATTTTTTATCAAATGCGCCTAATATTTCTCCTATATGATAAGATGTTATTGGATGGGGATTATGAAACTGTAGTCCAACTCCAAAGAACTTTCTAATAATGTATGTGTTCATTAAATCGTAAATTTCTCGAAGAAACTTGATAATTTTCTAAGACCAGTTCCATATAGAAATCGCTAGTAAATATAAAACTTATGTAGATTACGGTAAGTTAAGGGAGGATTTGAGGAGGATAAATTGGCACAATTTTACTGAAAATAATGACGTGAATTCTTTTACAGAATCTTTCATTGGTTTAATAAATCATTACACTAAAAAACACACAATAAAAATCAAGCAAACTTATAGAAACTCTGGAAGGAAGGATTGGATTACTCGAGGACTTCTGAAGGCTATAAATAATAAAAATAAGTTATATAAAGAATTGATGAAAAACCCATTAAATATACAATTGAAACAAAACTATATAAAATATCGTAATACTCTACAGAAGATGATAAAAAATGCAAAAAGAGACCACATAAATAATTTCATAAATAAAAATAATTCCAGTGCTAGATCTCTCTGGTCGTATATCGATGATCTGTGTGGAGGAGATAAACCTAAAACTGAAATTAATTCGATTAAAGATTCTGAAGGACTTGAAGTAACAAGTAGAGAACAAATGGTGGAGGAGTTCAGCATATATTATAATGAAATAGGCAAGCAACTCGCAGATAACATAAGAGAGGTTCCAGAGAGCGAAAAAAGCAACTATTTTTGTGGGAGCACGTGTTTCCTTTTTCCAACTTGTGAAATTGAGGTGAAAGGAATTATTTCGGAATTAAAAAGTGGGGGGGCTCCAGGTGATGATGGTATCAGGGCAGAATTTTTGAAAAACATTCGGGAAGAGATAGCGGAGCCAATGATGTTACTAGCCAATATTTGTTTTGAAACTGGTCAATTCCCAGATATTCTGAAAAGAGGTGTCATCAAGCCAATGTACAAATCAGGAGACAGAGCTGTCATTTCCAACTATAGACCGATATGTTTAATTTCAAGCGTGGCCAAAGTAGTAGAAAAACTAATCAAAGTTCGCTTTCTGAAATTTTTAGATAAAAATAAGATTTTAGCTGAGAACCAGTTTGGATTTAGGAAGGGTAAGTCTACTGAGGATGCAATAAAAAAGCTTATGGAAAAGATATATGGCTGGTTAGATAGTGGCAAAGTGGGTCTATGTGTTTTCATAGACCTTAAGAAAGCTTTCGACACTGTGTCGCATCAGAAGCTGCTCCAAAAACTTTACTCTTGTGGGTTTCGAGGAAAAGCCTACAAGATAATGAAGAGTTATTTAACACACAGGACACAGAGTCTAAGAATAGGCGAACAAATAAGTGAACCTAAGATTGTAGAGTATGGAGTACCCCAGGGCACGGTATTGGGACCAATATTATTCCTTATATATGTGAACAACTTATTGTTAATGAGTCATAAATGAGAAGCCATTAGCTTTGCGGATGATACCGTAATATTATATGAGGATGATAGGTGGGAAAAACTCAAAAAAATAACTGAAAAAGAACTTTTTGAAGTGAAAAAATGGTTCGAACAGAATAAACTTACCATGAATATTGAAAAAACAGTATATTTACCATTTTCATCCTATGAATCAGGTCTTCCACATATGGGAAATCTAGTAATCGACAGCTATACATCCATTCCTGAAGCGGATCATTTTAAATATCTGGGAGTTACGATCGACAGACATCTGAAATGGAATAAGCACATAGATATTTTGGTGGGCAAACTAAGGCGTTTGCTCTCGAAATTTAAATACCTAAAGAATTACCTCAGCGTTGCAAATTTGAAGATGTTATATGTAGCCTTGTGTCAGTCTCAGATGATGTATGGAATAATCGGATGGGGTGGAGCCTATAATTGTCACCTGAGGAGAGTTGAAGTAATCCAGAAGTGGTTGATTCGTATAATATACGGAAAACCGCTACTATTTCCATCAGATGATTTGTATGAAATCTCCAAAATTATGAATCCCCATCAGCTATTCGTAATGAAGATATTATCCGATATAAGTTCTGGAAAAATTAAGATTCGAAAAACAGAATATACTTACCAGACAAGAAATAGGATCAATCAGTATTTCACACCAAGAGCTGATAAACGGATTGGCCAAAGAAGTTTCACTTACATAGCCCCACGCCTTTACGCTACAGTTCCCAAGGAGTTGAAAATTATAGTAAATCCTAAAACACGTAAAAATAAATATAGGAACTGGGTGATTGAAAAAGGAAGAAGATATTTTGATTCTGTTATTAACCCTCAATAAACAAATTTTCTAGTTTATTGAAACCATACTTACCAAATTCAATCCACGATTTTTGTTTTTGTTTTTTTGCCCATTGTTAAGAAACCTCCACTTAAGCATGACTCCAACTGTTACTTAGAAAAACACCTTTTAATCACGATTCATTCCGTCATTATGTTCTATTTCTCTTTATATTTATGTTAGAGCCTAAATGTAACTTTATTCTTCGTCACATTAGAATTTTATATTAAGTTTGAATATTGGCTAATATTATTATGTTTATTTTTTTTATTACAAATCACGTACAGGCTCACGCCTCCGTGATTACTGTTTATACCTGTAGTTCACAGAATAAACTATATTATTATTATTATTATTATTATTATTATATTTGCTCATGAGAGACTCACACATTCAGAAACCCTTGAGAATGGAGTAGTATCAAACATTCCATCTTTTTTTATTTTCAGATATCGATGAAATTCTGCAATAGCTTTCAACACCTAATTTTACATCCAAATTCTATATTTAAACTCGATCGAATCTATATTGTTGAAAATATCATTATTATTTCTGGACGCCGAACAGCTCGTGTCGAGTTTAGTACCTGCGTATGGGTGATCGCTGTGGCTATGGACTAGAACAAGCGTGCTGAAGCAGACTGACTTCACTTCAGTGCTTTACCAATTTTCAATTTCAACTGTGTTTTCTTAATAAATGGAAAGAAATGGGAAGAATTTTCGGTTTCATTTTTTCCATATACCATACCTAATTTTAGAACACCATGGATATCAGTGTTTTTTAATGACACTGCAAGATATAAAAACAAACAACATTTTCTGCCATGAACTTAGCCTTAGTAACAGATAATAACATCATAATTTGCGATAATAAAGATTCAAATTTTTTGAATTAAGTTATGCTTGAATATAAATACATATTGTCAGATGAATTTTTATCGATGATTATTATTCTTCTCACGATGTGTGTTTACTTAATTTAAAAGATACACAATTTTTGCCATTCAGATCTATGCACAAAGGTATTTACTTTTGTGTGAAATAATGGGCCGAATTTATGAAAAAAGTATAAGCATATTCTCCATTTTGCACACTTATGACAAGTGGGCAAAAAACTTCCTGTTAATTCTTTTTCCATTTTTTTTATGGAATTATTTGTTGGTGCTATAGAAGATCCAACCCCTTACTATAATTATTCCCACTAGAAATTGAAACATATATCTGAAACGATTCTCCCGAAGTCCAAACTAAAAAGCATAGAAAAAAATTTGGGAAAGCCCTGTTGACAGAGCTTTGTCGCTCTTGTCAAACTACAGCGAGTAATTATACAAACTTTGACAAATCATATCCCCGAAAGCATTGGTTTCTCAGAGTTGGGAATGATATTGACAGCTATTGGGGCAAATTGATAAGCACTCTGTTCCGAGGAACAAGAGTGCCAAAAACTGAATCTCATACTATTCATCCAAATTATAAATTATATCTTGACTGGACCCCATCAATTTCGAGCTTTCTCATGCTCCCTTTGATTGGAATTCTGCATAAGTTACCAGTAACAGTAAAACACATTTTATATCATATTGATTTGGATAATGCAACATACACACAACCAAACTTATAAGGAATCACCCAGTTATTTCGAGAAATAGAATTTAATTTGAAAAAAATTTATTGAGGAGTGAAGAACAGTTTTCGAAACCAAGTTTATTACAGAAATAAAATAAAAATTGGTTCAATTTTCTTAATAATAGAACAAATAATAAAAATATTTCTGTAAAAGTAATTTTTCTGAAAATGACTAGCCCAGCGTTCTTGCAACTGCCTTTGTGGCACGTCTTGTTCTGCCAGAGCAAGACTTATTTCCCTCTGGACATCCGAAAATGCCACATATGGCATTTTTTTTTAATTGTGCAAAAAGAAATAGATTATAAACCCACTTCGACTTGGAGACGAAACAGTAAAATCGAAACAGCCAGGAAAAATCTTATCAATTTTTTTATCTACCTGTTCTTGTTAGTAAATACATGTACTTTTTCATCGCTTGTAAGAAAAAAATAAAAGAATATTTCATGGTAATACTGGGTGATTCCATGTAAGTTTGTTTGTATGTATTTTTGTTATCTTTGTCCAACTCTCCTCAGAACGATGCAAATGCAAAGAAAATTGATTTATGTAACGTGTGGGTACCTATAAAACCATATGACTGAATATATTGCAAGATTACTGCATCATCAATCATCTTGAACAGTGTGACATTTCTCATAGTTTTTCAATTCTAATAACTGCTCCCAATATAAAAGCATTAATCTTCTGCGAGTTCCTTTGAACATTTTTACCTAGATTAGCAACACATTTCATATTGAACACCTACTTAATTGAAAACAAGACGGATCGCAGCATTATGTTTTTGCATTCCTACAAAAAAGTTTAATGAATTATGCTACCTGATCACCCTGAAGCCAGATAAGCAGATACGAAGAAATAATTGATGGAAGGACGAATCGAATTTTACTTTTTGCATAAAATTCAATAAGATTATACTAAGAAATAGTGTTTCCTTGATTTTTGGCGCTCTTGTTCCTCGGAAATGTCCGTAATTTTCTAATTTTTGGATGAAAATGGTCTTAAATGATTTGGTTCGACTCACCGATCAAGAATTCGTGGTCGAAATAAATTCTGTCTGGCTGTAGGCACGATAACTCTCGAACGAAAGGAGTTAGAGGATTGAATTTTGCAGGGTAGGTTTTGAGCGTAAATATCTCGGACGAGTTCGTTAACGGGCCAAATCCACCAGGCGGTTTCGGAGTTACGGCTGTTTTTAGTGAAAACATTTTTTATGAATATATCCGGAACCGATCACTCGATCTATCTGAAATTTAGCATAAAATTGGAGAATCAAAACCTTTATATGCATCCGAAGTTTTGTATTGATCGGATTGCCGTAAAGTCACCCTAAGCACGATAACTCTCGAATGGAATGAGCTACACAGTTGAAATTTTCAGAGTGGGTTTGGGAGATAAATATCTCAGTGAGTTCATTATTGGGCTGAATCGGCCCAATAGTTTCGGATTAATGAACATTAAAAATTTCAAATTCAATTTTTTTTAAGATGCAGTTCCATCATAAGAATCCAGTGATGTCATTTTCAACTCTAACAAGCTAATACTTTCGAGGATATGATTTTTCAAAATTTCACTATCTGCCTGTGTTCACTGTTCATTCATGTCATCTTATTTTTTATATAATTCGTACTTTGAAAATATTTTGTGTTGGAAAACAAGGTTCCGCATCTTGAATATGTGAATATACACAAGACCGTTTTGATACCAAAAATAATATTGACTTGTTGCATTGATTTATTTGCAAATATTGGGGATGATGTTTCAGAAGATTTAGAATTGGATCATTTTAATGATGAAGTTTATGAAGGCAATAGGAAAGAACATAATGGAATCAGCAAAATAAATTACTGTTCGTTGACCACCGAGGTTTATATTACCTTTTACTTCCTCATGTAGTGAGACATGTTCCTGTATACAGTATTTTCATAATTTGGCTAGCAAAAAAATGCTGAAATATTGATCTACATTTGTGATCAAATATTCTTTCTTGAGTTAAAGTTCATAATACAGAATGAATGTGTTAATAGTATGAACAATCAAATTATGAAAAGTGTATTTTATCAATATATTTTGAACTATTAAAATAATTTGTTCGTCAGCCTATACCTATTCAAATATCAGGAATAAATGGCTAATCTGCTAAGATTGTTTCCAGCCTTGCTCTAGACATTTCGATGATACTTTCCTTAGGTATTTCGAGTTGTGAAATGTATGCACCGAGTGTAAGTTGCAACAGCCCATTCCACGAGGTTAAATCATTGCAGATTGCGCATTTAATCTTGATAAATAAACTATTATTTGAATTTAATTTTTTTTATGGTTCAGTTCTATCATAAGAATCTAGTGACTCTGAGAAACCAATACTTTCGGATATATGGTAGGTCAAAAATTGAACAAGAGCGCCAAAGCTCCTGCCACAGGGTTTTCCTCCATTTTTTTCGAAAATGTGTTCGTCGTAATCATCAACTATTGGATTCTCGATACGTCCCTGGTCCGAGGTCAGGTTCAAGGTACCTGTCTGATAACTTCAACAATTTAATGTGCTCTTTCAAGTTTCGTCAACAATACATGTTACTGTTGTTTCTATTTCCTTGTAGCTTAATGCGAGGAGTGATTCTTCGAAGATGAGTGCAACTATGGCTTCACTCGAAGATTTTGAAAAGTATGCCCTTTCAGTGCTACCCAAAAATGCTTTGGACTACTACAGAAGTGGAGCTGGTGCGCAAAGAACACTTGCCGACAACCAGAGGGCGTTTTCAAGGTGAGAGAGTAAAAGATACCTGTATATTTTTCGAATTTCAGACTCAAAAGGAATTCCTTATCTGTTAAGTCTCATGGCATTGTAATTTTTTACAACACTTTCTTACACCATCACCAGCCGAGTAAATTATTAGAAATTATAATTAATTAACTTGTAGGTCTTATTCGAGAACACATTTTACTATGTATGTTTTCAATTAATCAAGTTACTACTGTTGAATAATTTACTTATTTTTGTTTAACTCAATGCTAATGAAAATTTAAATTCAGAAAGAAGGCGATTATTAATTGAGTTCTCCTATCTATATTTGAGCACACTGAGAATACTTATTCGATATACAGTCTCTAACTTGGAATAAATTCAGTAAATCAAAGGCAGTTTTTTGTTGTAAATATCCTCGGACAAGTATTTTAAATTGCGCTCTTTTTGGCGCTATTGTTCCTCGGCACAGAGTGCTTGTGAATTTGCCCAAATGTCTGTAATTTTCGAATTTTGGATGAAAATGGTCTTAAACGATTTGGTTCGACTCACTGATCAAGAATCCGTGGTCGAAATCGATTCTGTCCAGCCGGCCGACCGGCCCTTTAACACGATAATTCTCCAACGGAATGAGCTAGACAGTTGAAATTTCCAGAGTAGGTTTGGGAGATCAATATCTCAGTTAAGTTCGTTATTGGGCAAAAGCGGCTAGAAGGTTTCAGAGTAACGAAAAATAATTATTTTTTCATTACAAATTTCGAATTCAATTTTTTTTAAGATGAAATTTCATCATAAGAATCCATTGATATTATTTTCAACTCTATTAAGCTAATACATTCGGAGATATGATTTTTCGAAATTTCAATAATACATCGTACTCCTATGATTTCACAGAATGCGAATTCTATCTGTCTGTGGTCACTGCTCATACATTTAATCTACCTATAACAGACATGTTAAATGTATTTCTGTTCTAACAAACAAAACTGGAATATTGTCTAAGTTGCAATTAGTATAATATAATTTTCAGAGTAGATTTGAGGAATGAATATCTCGGATAAGTTCGTTGTTTAATTTTGATTTAGTTTCTTCTATGATGTAGTTTTATTATAAGAATCCATTTATATCATTCCCTCCCTACTCTGAGAAACCAATAACTTCAGAGATGAATTGTCTAAGTTTGAACAAGTGCGTCAAAGCTACTGTCCACAGGGCTTTCCCACTTTTTGACGTATAAGATGTTATACAGTGTGTCCCAAATTTGAGATATGGCCTTACTGATTGTTGTATTTTATCTTTGGGTTAGAAATACACTTCGAATATTATAAATAAATTATTAAATTGTAACTTATTATTATTATTAAATTATTTATAATATTCGAAGTGTATTTTTCATAATTTCAATAATAAATCGTACTTCTATGTTTTCACAGAATGCTATTATTATATGATCTGTGTTCATACTCGTACATGTCATCTTGTTTTCCTATAAGAGAGAGTCAAATTCATTTCAGCTATCGTAGAATTATGAGGATAATAATATGATATTAAACTTTTTGATGATATTTTAATGCCCGTGGATAATCCATATGATGATGGAAATATATACTGTGGTAAGTTTATCAGAATGGGTTCGGAATAGCTCCAGTAAAAACAAAACTCAAATATTGCCTAAGTTCCAATATAATATAATTTTCAGAGTAGATTTGAGGAATAAATATCTCGGGTAAGTTCGTGGTTTTTGACGCTCTTGTTTGAATTCAATGATGCAGTTCTGTCATAAGAATCCATTGATATCTTCCCGACTGTGAGAAACCAATACTTTCGGAGATATTTGATAACTTTATCGTGGAAACATGATTTGAATCTTGAATAAATGTAATGGTTTCGATTAATTTCATACTTTATAGGTACAAACTGAGGCCACGCATTTTGAGAGATGTTTCGAAAAGGGTCCTTTCGACAACCGTCCTCAACGAAAGAGTTGCAATGCCCATTGGAATAGCACCAACAGCCATGCAAAGAATGGCTCATCCCGAGGGAGAACTCGCCAACGTGAGAGGTAATTCCCTCGAAGATTTCTTCGATATAATGAAGATTATTTCAACCGAAAATTGTTAATATACTCGTATGTGTTGTTTCAGCGGCACAAGCAATGGGGACGATATATATTCTAAGTTCACTTGCGACTAGCAGTATAGAGGAGGTGGCCCAAGCAGCACCTGATTGTACGAAATGGTTTCAGTTGTATATTTTCAAAGAGAGGTATAGAAAAAAAACACAATACAGGGTGTTTGGCAGAACGTTGAGCATACGAAAATGGTGCTACTTATTCTGCCCCAATTTATTTGGCCCTGACCCCATGGATATTTAAAAAAAAAAATTTTTTTATTCTAGTTTCACCAGTTTCTTAACTTTAAAGTGTCATTTTCATTAAAAATGGGTAAAAACAGGCAATATTTCTGTTTTTTTTTAATCTCTAATATTGGCAGATTCTTATAAAATTATTGCTTTATTCAGATGATTGCTAGAAAAAAAGTAATGAGTCCTCAAACTTACAGAAAGATGTAAAAATTACTTAAATCTTAACTTCAAATTGGATTAAAAAACATACAAAAAATGATTGAGGAGTTCCGATTCTAGCAAAATGTTCTTAGTGTGTTGCCTTTCTAATGGTATGTAATTTGCTTTTATAAAAACGAACCTTCAAGAGTTATTTCATAATTTTATCAAGTAGGAAATTTTCGACACAACTCTACCTTTACGGAAAGTGAAATTTTTTGCGAAATTTAATACTGCAAGGTTGGTAAAAATTAAATGATCGATTGAAATTATGTAAGTTCTCGAATTAAGTCGAAAGAAAATAGCTGTACCAGTTAGATGCGTTAATGAAACAATTAAATAATGTATTTAATTAATAATTTCTACCTGCTTTGTGTAACCATCCCAAGGGAATAGTGAATGTCAATTTGCACCACTGCTACTGGCAAACCGTAGATCATTTAATTTTTACCAACCTTAGTATTAACTTTGCGAAACATTTCACTCTCTGTAAAGGTAGAGTTTCGTCGAAAAATTTCTACTTGATAAAATTATGAAATAAGTCTTAAAGATTTTTTTTATGAAGCAAATTACATACCATTAGAAAGGTTACTAGGGATGTTTTGGTAGAATTGGAACTCCTCAATCAATTTTTGTTTTTTTTTATGCAAGTTGAAGTTAAGATTTAAGTATTTTCTACATCTTTCTGTAAGTTTGAGGACTCATAGCTTTTTTTCTAGCTAACATTTGAATAAAGCAATAATTTTATAAGAATCTGCCAACATTAAGGATTAAAAAAAAATAAAAATATTGCCTGTTTTAACCATTTGTAATAAAAATTACACTTCAAAGTTAAGAAAGTGATGAAACTAGAAGAAAGCAAAAAAAAATTTTAAATATCCAGAGGGCCAGGGCCAATGAGTGATTAGCACATGACCCCACCTATCCACCATTTTCGTATGTTCAACGTTCTGCCAAACTGTATATCATATGTGGCATCTACAATCAATTTTTTTTCAGATCCGTTACAATAGATTTAGTTTCAAGGGCAGAAAAAGCAGGATTCAAAGCTTTAGTGTTGACGGTTGATGCACCTGTTTTTGGAATGAGACTAGCTGACGTAAGAAATGGCTTTACTCTTCCTCCACACTTAAGGTAAGAGATCAAACTTCACATTAATTGAGTTTAAACAACAGACATTCCCTACATTTACTGATTTTTCCTATCGCGCCTAAACCACTGGCCCTGAAACCACTGGACTTCAACTCCAATCAATATACTACGAGGGAATAAGGGAAGGAGGTGAATATTCAAAAATAGGAAAAACTTATGTAAACATATTTATTTATATATTTATGTATTCTTCGGGTTGTTGAGGTTACGAAAAATATCTCTCTTATCGTTCATCTCCAACCCAAAATAAGTCTTTAATTTTCTCAACAGTTCGCGATAATTTAGTGAAATTAGACTAATTTAAACCCCCATCAAACATCAGTTAGTAATGGTCTTATATAGGTAGACGGCCTTGCAGTCCCTGGCCTTCTTACGGCAAAAGAATGAACGTCACTGAACATCGCTCAAGGTTTCTTCATCGCAGAGGGACGGAGTTCGTAAGAATTTCCATAGGTGCCGCTGGTGGGATTTTTCCCTACCAGTTCTCAACCAATGGAATTCGGTTTCCTAGAACTCCTTCGAATCTCATTCAGTGTGGATAAGTTACGCTGACGATTGGTAATAACCATTAAACCGGTTCGTGTCTGTCCCTGAATGACGCTTTCCTCTTTGAGGGAACACTGAGCGATGAGGTGACCTAGCTCGGCCCACGTACAATATTTGTCGATGGTTAAAATCAATGAATATTTCACATTTAGTTATTGGCAATTGGCTACAGTTCACCTCATTTTATGATTATGGGAGGTTGGTCGAAGGGTTGAATATTCAGAAGGTCGACTGAATTTATATATAGGTAAATTAATGGGTTCCTCTGATGGCTGGGATAACAAATAAAAATCCTTAAAAAGTACTGACGTGAAGTTAGCAGCTTTTGCGCACATATTCTTGCGTCTGTTCGGCCTCACCCTCATGACGCTTCAATCCTTTTTTTTTAACGATTATTATAGATTTCAATTCTATCGGATCTGTATTATTGAAAATATTGGAAAAATAAAATTCGGCTTGGGCGTTTTTGTATCTGTAATATATAATTTTTGAAGAAAAATTCAATTTTTTTTCTAGTGCTACGATGCTCACGAAATTTCCCAAAAATTTGCGACTTAGCATTCTACAACTAATTGCCAACGTTCAATTCGATCAGATCTGTATTTTTTCGAGTTATTGAGGAAATAACAACAACATTTTTGATGGATATTACTCAGAAACTATTTGACTCAATATGCACATTAATTTACTGTGTCAGCCGTATGCGTTGCCTACCCTGAAAATTGCAAGTCGCTATCTTTTTCCGTTCGAAAGCTACCGGCCGACCACACCGAATCGAATTTGACTTCAAATTCTTCATCAGTGAGTCGAATCTAATCGTTTGAGACCATTTTCGGCAAAGAATTCAAAAATTCCGAACATTTAGGCGAAATGATAGCACCCTGTTCCCCAGAACATTCGCGCTAAAATTAAAATCTACCATCACCCAGGGTGCGGCAGAACCAGTTGAGCAGTTTTGAGGAGTTATAAAAAAGAAGCAGAGTATATTTGATAAAAATGTTTTATTTCTGAAATCAGTAGGACCATATATATATACTCATTAATTTTTAAAATAATGCGTCCGTCAACTGCAAAACATTGCTGAAGCTGATTTCTGAAGTTTTGAACAGCTTGTTGACGCATTTCGCTTGTTATTGCATTTACTTCTTCAACAATCCACTGCCTTAGCTCTAGCAGGTTTTGGAGGCGACATTTAAACACTTTCTCAAGTATACTTCCTCGAGAATACTGCAAGGGTTTCCTCATACAGATTTGGGCTGTTGGCGTAGTGTGCTGGGTCGAATTCTCATTCAACCATCATAATTTTGAAGCAATCAAAAATCAAATCTAAAGGAAGAACCCTCCTCAAACTGCGGTCTCGAACGCCCAATGCAAAAGCGTGCCTTTGAGCAGAACGAGATGGTGATTAATAAAAATGAAAAAGTCGAGAGCGTTCCTGCCAATAGCCCTTTCAGCACGAGGAAAAAAAAGTTCACCAATTTCATGGAAACTCGCTCTATTTGGCCATTAGGACATAATCAGATGACAAAAAATGGTCAAAAAAATTATACTACAGGGGATTCAGAAAAAAAGTACCAACACGATTGTGTATGCTGGGGTTTAATTCGTACAAAACACTTCATTAAAATAGTGATAAAAAATTATTCAGTATGAAACTTTAAAAAACAGTTTTGATCTTTTGTAAGGCATAAATAAACATTGCATTTGATGCACCTTGTACGGGTCCTACTTTTGCAACCATCATGCCGACAAAACCTCGCAGTTGTTAATGTATCGACGGTGGGAAAATGCTCGTATCCATCATTTTTTTTATCTTTACCAGGTAGAGGTGCCCTATAGTTTTGCGGTTTAGAAATTGAATTGGCTTCTTCATCTTCGATTTCATCTTGGTATTCATTAGGCCTCTTCCTTTTCGGTGTGGCTAATAAACCTTCACCTATTTCCATCCGAAAATTCAGAAGATCTTTAATTTTTCCTTTTGGAACACCTGTTGCTCTACTATCTTCCCGATATTGCATCCAAGAGTTAACAACAGCTAGATCCAAAAAATGCAGAGCAACTTTCAAAGTCCATTTTTTTGTTTTTATGAAAGTTCTGTAATATTCAAGCTGCTGGTCGCAAATATCCACGCCACCCATGTTATCATTGTAGCTTTTAACTATTTCCGGACATCTAACATCCAAGTGCTGTTTTTCCTTTTTACACCACCTTTTCACTGTATGTTCAGGTTCAATACCAGATGTGTTCGAAAGCAAAGTAACCGTTTTTGTATCCTTCCATTTCACTGCTACCATATTTACTTCATTACAAGAGAGTTGCTCACTATCTCCTCTGGCAAGTTGGTTGTCAGGCTTAAAAGTTGCATTATTGATTCTGTTATTCATTACGGTCCCTGTTGCGTAAATCTTCAATTCAGTGAGCCTTTTCATTAGCAAAGGAGTAGTAAAGTATCTATCAAAATGTACAAAACTACCCTCTGGTAGTGATGTACAAAGCCTCAAAACAACTGCAGGACCTAACCCGTATTCAATATCTGGAAGTGGAGTACGCTGCCCCTGGTAAATCTCAAAGTCAAGAGCTATACCTGTTGAGGATGCAAGTACAAAATTTTTCAATCCCGTTGGTCTTGGTTTTCCTTTTACAAATTGTCTCAAATCACAACGACCCGTAAATGGGATCATTTGTTCGTCAATACTGTAGTTGTTGATTGATCTGTCGATTTTCAAACATGCGATCCTCACAGAATCAATTATTGGCTGAACTTTCCACAGAGCGTTTGTAGTGTAATTGTCTGGTGGCTTGTCTGTATCAACAAAATGGAGACACATTCTGAGTAAACTAACGCGATCCCTGGTAAAAATGTCGGTTACATTTTGCAGTCTTATTCCTGATTTCCAATACCAGTGTAAACGAGGGTATGGGATGCAACCAAAAATAAGATGAGCCCCATAAAGTTGCGCAATCTCTGTTGCAGTTGTATTAAGTATTTTACCTCTCTTAGATAAACAATACATATTCGTATACGTAGCAGCTTCGTTAAAATGGCTGTCTGGAAAATACGTTCGAAAGTATTCCAATGGAGTTTTGACAGAAACGTCTGCCCTATTAGCTAAGAATTCTTTTTTATTTGGTTTATTTTCTTTACCTCGAAAAATTTTTTTACCCCATGTAAATTTAGTTTTTTTCTTTATTAGTGAGCTATTATTTTTTACCTGCTCCACGACAACAGATGGCACTGTTTTTTGTACTTGTTCTATGCAGTCATCTGATGAATCAGAGTCGCTCTCACCAAGACTTCTTGGTGGAATGGCACTGCCATCCATCCAAGTTGGGTCAGTATCTGAGTCATCTCCTCCTTCTATCTCAGAATCGTGGTTCAGTAATTCTAACACCTCCTCGATATCTTGTTGTTTGTCTAAGTTGTAATCTAGAAAAAAAAGAAAAACTCACATACAAACATCTAGCCCGCACAAACGTGTAAGTGCAGATTAGGTACTAACAACGTAACTACACAATTGTGTATGTACATGTTGAACGTTCAATTTCGACATGAAAGTAAAATTTTTATTTGAGTATCAATATATAGTTATTTACTATCATAATTGTGAATTCAAAACATGCAGTATCACTTTCGAATTATTGTTTGTTGCTAGAAAATAATACTTACATTTTCTGCGAAAATTTCGACCTTCCATCTTGCCAAACACAAACACTAGAATGAAAAACCCAAACAAACGCACGTGACTTGATGCCGGTCCCAACTCGCAACGGGTACCTACACAAACGATGTCGCGCGTCCAGAATGTTATATTTCGCGAATTTTCAGTTATTATGCAATGTTAAACTTAAACCACACAATTGTGTTGGCAGGTGCTGAAAGGGCTATGGTCCTTCATAATGGCCTCGTATAATTAATATATTTATGCATATATTTCACAAGTCAAATAGACCCCAGGGGGTTCATCAATCGACCAAGCCGGCTCTGAGAGGCTTAACCCGGTTCAGTTTAGTTGAATTTGTTGAGAAGCTACAGAAGCTACTGATGAAGTCCAAGAAGCCAAAAACTCGTCTGCTCTCTTTTGCTTTCTCGGCAAATCAATGAACCCCCTGGGATCTATTTGACTTGTGAAATATATGCATAAGTATATTAATTATACGAGGCCATTATGAAGGACCCTATTGGCAGGAACGCTCTGGACTTGTTGAGATGGTGATTGCCAATATCAATAGCTCTATATTGTCTGGTGTTCTGATGGATCTTCGTTGGCTATGTGTACCTATTCTTTGAGTGCTACCAGTTTCCTATCCAATTTTGTTTGCTGTAGGAACAGCATTATTGCGCGGAATATTGAGCAATCGCCGAAAAGTTCTTTGTGTCGCAATCACTGATCGGTTGCTTTCATAAATTCCACCCACGACAAAGCCACGATGTACTCCGGTCTAAACCATGTTGGATACTAGAACGGGGATGCGGACAGAACAGAAGGAGACCTATTAGGCTTGTTTTGGTTCGCAATTCGGACTGTCCTAGAACCGTCCAAAGTAGTCACACAGTCGTTTATTGTACTTGGACCTGCGTGAATGGGCGAAATCTTTCACACGCTACGTTTGGCCCACTCTTTAGAACCGATTCGGAACTGTCCCTATTGCGAACCAAAACAATCCTATTGTAGCTTCCTTCCCCAACCACCGCCCGAACACCTGCCCCTCCAAAATGCTCAATTGCTTCTGCCGCACGCTATATTCTAACATCCGGCTACTTAATTCCAGAAAATTCAATACTCTAACGAACTGCTTATATCTGAGGGCATAAAAAAATGATTAAGAGGAAATATTTTTCCCAATTTTGACCTGGAGTAATGTTGTTGTAATAGTAGTAATCACAAGTGATTGAATTTTTGCGATAAGTCTGTCGACTTATTTCGTAACGAAACTGAGTTGCTTGTAAACACCACGAGTCCGAAGGACGACTGGTGTTTTCTCTAAGCAACTCAGTTGAGTTATCGAGAAAATTCAGTCACGAGTGATATTAAATCAGACTATTTCACGAACAAAATGACTCATGTTGACGTCTGTAATTTATATTTATCGTTTGTCAAACAGTCCGTATCCATGGTTGAGTCGTTGAAAACACCAAATTTGTAAGACCAATCAATTCAAAGACAGTTGGTGTTTTCGCGATAATACGCCTGGTGGTTGGTCAGATTTTGATATAAGTGAAATAGTCAATGTAAAAACTGTTTTTGGCGCTCTAGTTCCTCGGAACTGAGTGCTTATCAATTTGCCCAAATGTCTGTAATTTTCGAATTTTTCGATGAAAATGGTCTTAAACGATTTGGTTCGACTCACTGATCAAGAATCCGTGGTCGAAATTCATTCTGTCCGGCCGGCCGTAGGCACGATAACTCTCGAACGGAATGAGCTAGACAGTTGAAATTTTCAGAGTAGGTTTGGGGGATAAATATCTCGGCTAAGTTCGTTATTGGGCAAAATCGGACAGATGGATTCGGAGTAACAAAAAAAAATTTTTTTTTTTACAAAATAAATTCCAAATTAAATTTTTTTCAATAAGCAGTTTTACCATAAGAATCCATTCATATTATTTTTAACTCTAACAAGCTAATACTTTCTGAGATATGATTTATCAAAATTTCAATGTAAATCGTATTTCTACGTTTTCACACAATGATAGAATTATTCTGTGGGTATTCTATGAATTGTTATAATGTCAAATTATTTTCCTGAGACATGACGTTGTCTCATTGTCATTCATTCCAGCAATCCTATAAATATGAGAATTCTAATTTAATATCATACTTTTTGTTGGTTGATATTTTCATGCCGATGGTCAATCCATATGATGATGGGAATGCTAATGGTAAGTTAATAATATTGAGTTCAGAATATCTCCACTAAAAACAAAACTAGAATATTGGTGTATTGGAGTAGATTTGAGGAAAGATATATATTATCGTTCATCATAGAATTGAGGAATGAATATCTCTGATGAGTTCGTTGTTGGGTAGAATTCGTCTATTGGTTTTGGATTGATAATTTTTGGCACTCTTGTTGAATTTAAATTCTTCAATGATGTTTGAATTCAATTTCTGCTAAGATGAAGTTCTAAATTTCAATAATGAATCGTACTTCTATGTTTTCACAGAATGCTATAAATATTCTATCTAAGCTTTATTATATGATCTGTGTTCATACTCGTACATTTCATCCTGTTCTGTAAGAGAGAGTCAAATTCATTTCTGCTATTTTAATTTGGTTTCTTCCATGGTGCAGTTCTCATTCTCAGATTGCTCATTTAATCTTGATAAATAAACTATTATTTGAATTGAATTTCCTTTATGATGCAGTTCTATCATAAGAATACATTGATATAATTCTCAACTCTGAGAAACCAATACTTTGGAGATATAATTTGTCTGTTTGAACTAGAGCGCCAGAAAGCTCCTGTCCACAGGGCTTGAACCCATTTTTTTTTCCGAAACATGCGTCACAAGCTAAAAGTATTGAAGGACCAGAGTGTAATTACTTACTGTTCACTAAGTTTCCCTAAGTTTTTATTTGAAAAAAAAGCCTCCCAGTTCTAAACTGAAAAAATGAATCAAATAACGTTTTTCAGTTTGGCCAATTTCACTAGTGCCAGCTTAGATAAATTTGACGATGAAGCCGATGGATCGAAACTAACAGCTTATGTTGCGTCTTTGTTCGATTCCACACTAAACTGGGATGATATAAAATGGTTAAGAACGATCACCAAGCTTCCCATCATATTAAAAGGCATTTTAACAGCGGAGGATGCTATCCTGGCTGCAGAAGCCCGAGTTGATGGTGTTGTTGTTTCAAACCATGGTGCACGACAATTGGATGGAACATATGCTTCTGTATGTATTCAAATTTCAGATTTCAACTATCTCCCGGATGAAATTATTTTAATCCATTTAATTACAGTAGGTAGGACCTAACTTGAATCTTCTTAACACTACAAAAGTAACTGGGTATACTCTTGTCCACTACAGTTTTTATCGTCTGGCATATGTTTCGGAAACAAAGTTTCCATTTTCAAAGACGAAGCTTTACTGGTAAGTTACAGTAACGCTTAGTCTTTGAAGATGGAAACTTTGTTTCCCAAACGTATGTCGGACGACAAAAACTGTAGTGGACAAGAGTGTACCTAGTTACTTTTGTCGTGTTCAAAATAAGTCCACAGTGAACCCAAACTAGAATATTGAATCTTCTTGATTTTGGGATTTTAACACAATGTTTCTTAAAACAGTGAACTCAAACTAGAATATTGAATCTTCCTGCTTTTGGGATTTTAACACAATGTTTCTTAAAACAGTGAACTCAAACTAGAATATTGAATATTCTTGTTTTGAGATTTTAACACAATGTTTCTTAAAAATGATTTCATCGAGTATGGTTTTTTATGATAAAATAATTTCAGATAGATGTTCTGGAAGAAATTGTGCAAGCAGTTAATAACAGACTAGAAGTATATATGGATGGAGGTGTGAGAGACGGAACGGATGTTTTTAAGGCTCTTGCACTCGGAGCCAAAATGGTGAGAATTTAGCGATTAAATATACCTAATTACTAAATGATTCCTTTCTGGGTTTTCCCTCCCAAACCCTGAAAAATATCTATAAAATAGAAAATTTATTATTTTGGAAATTGCTTCTTCAGAAACATAAGATATTTGTCAGAAACAATATACCGGGTGGCCCACCAGAGAAGCGGAGCTCGTTTTGAGGGAGTAAATGAAGATATTTTGAGAATTTTTCCTACACCTAAACCTGATGGTTTCTCAGCAGATTTCGTCAAAAAATTATATATATATATATATATATAATATATATATATATATACAGTCACGGCGTAAACTGGCATCCGCCCATGTTAAAATCGCGGTTGAAGTGGCATCTGGGGTAAAGTGGCATCCGATATATGGATGCCACTTTGCATCAGGCCAGAAATCATCGCAAATGATGTAGTGAACCCTCAGTAATTCATTGCACCTAAAATCAGCTGGAGGTCACTTTAGTCGATATTTGAATGAAACAATACATCACGGTTCAGGGAGTTTCCGTTAGGCGGCGTGGAAGTAGCACACTTGTATATTGAGTATATAGCTGGCGCACAATGTGGCTTCCCTCTGGATACATATTGAGGAAAGGTATGAAGTGGCATCTGTATATGAATTTTTCGTACAGAGTGGCATCCAGGCGGGGTTGCCAGATATAGAAATGCGTGTTTGTTGGAGCCCGCTCGGATATAATTCAATTTCCAAGAATCGACCAGTAAGTTTTATCAGTTGGGGCAATTGATGAAAGGCCGAAGAAGACTAATTCAGATGAAACAGATTCATATGTTGATTTGAGATGTCCTCGACAAAAAGTGTGGAAAAGCACTGAAGTGAATTTAGCAATTTAGGCTTCCTTCATTTCTAGTCAATTCCACAGAACATCAAGAAAAATAATCATTAAGGAATACTGTGGGAGGTATATTAATTATTAAATGGTTTCTTTCTGGGTTTTCTCTCCGAAACTCTGGAAAATATCTATTAAATAAAAAATTATTATTTTGTGAATTGCTTCTGCGTAAGAAACACAAGATATTTGTCAGAAGCAATGAATCAAACAATGTTGCCCAAGAAACAATGACGAAAGAACAACACCGATGGAACTATTTCGTAACGCTTCGGAGTCTAAAACCGACTCCTTCGTCAGACACTTAACGAACATCTTCAGAATTATTTCGTTGATAAGTGCTATTCTGAAATTCGAGAATTGTCTCATTGGCAGTTTTTAAAATCATAGTAACATAGTTTTACTTAGCATACGTAGAAATTTCCAAGCTCCGACTACTTTTTTGCGCGTATGTTCTGAGGAACATCGCGATATCATTTTGCCTAAATGTCTGTTGTTATCGAACTTTTCGACGAAAATGGTCTCTAACGATTGGGTTCGACTCCCTGATGAAGAATTCGAGGTCAAATTTGATACTGTCCTTCTGGCTGGCCGTTGCCACGATAACTTGAGAACGGAAGGAGATACCGACTTGAAATTTTCAGGGTAGGTGGCGCATCCGAATACGACGGACGGAAGTTTGTTAATGGGCATAATCGGCCCAGTGGTTTCCAAGTAATAGTTCTGTTTTCAACCAATACTAATCCGATCGAATTGAAACTTGGTGAGTAGTTGTAGAAGGACGTTTGTAAAATTTTGCGAGAATCGTGTTCCTCAAAAAATTAAAAAAATTTATAAAAAAATATTATTTATGTCACGATAACCTGAGAACGGAAAGAGATAGTGCCTAGAAATTTTCAGGTTAGGTTGTGCATCCGAATGCCACATTTAAGTTTGTTTAAAGGCATAATCGGCCAAACCATTTCGGAGTTATGTCAATCTAAATTTTGGTTATTATTTCCTCAATAACTCGAAAAATACAAAACCAATTCAATTCAAACACGGCTATTAGTTTAAAAATGCCAGCGCGAAAATTCTTGGAAATTTTCGCGATTATCGTATCTCTAGTAAATTTGGAATACATTCATATATCAGAAGCTATTCGTACGACATCCTTGAAATTTTGCGACAGCCTTC
This sequence comes from Halyzia sedecimguttata, assembly GCA_937662695.2. Lineage (NCBI taxonomy): Eukaryota > Metazoa > Arthropoda > Insecta > Coleoptera > Coccinellidae > Halyzia > Halyzia sedecimguttata. The sequence continues at coordinate 95,381,481 of OW569413.2, read as the reverse complement.
AGAACCTAACTCTACTACCAAGTTCCCAGTTTGAACACGATCAGATCTATATTGTTGGAGATCCGAGCAGTCTTGTGTGACTTCAGTAGCTGAATGGGTGACCGTTGCCTCGATAACGGACGAACGGTAGATAGGAACTTGCAATTGGGAATGGGAGGGTTCAGTTCATTTTTGAGCATAATCGGTCTAACGGTTCCGGAGTTATACCCACCTGAAATATTAAATCCTCGATAACTCAAAAAATATAGACTCGATCGAATTGAAACTTGGTAACTAGTTGTAGAATGTCGACATATAGTCAGGAGCTTTTGCGCGTATGTTCTATTGCCCATTATCCAGTATTGGACACTGTTAATCGAGTTTACTGTGGTAAATTCGATTAAGAGTGTACAATACAGGAGAATGGACAATAGAACATACGCGCAAGAGGTCCTAACTTCACGTCAGTGCTAGAACCAATTTAAATATCATCTGATTCTTTATAATACTTCAATCCATCATGTGAATGAAGGGGTTTAAATCATATATTATTTGTTGAATTTCGTTTCTTGCGGATTTCAAAGAAAATTTGCAATAAGCAGACTTGTTCTTCGAAAATAATCGAGATCACAGCTTGATATATTTAATATTGCGGATTCTAGCGTAACACATTATTCTGACTATTCCATTCATATCAAAATCTGACCAACCACAGGCCAAAGTATTATAGCGAAAACCCCAAATGTCTTTGAATTATGAAAGGTGTCATTGAAAAATGGATCCTTGCACAGCACACTCGGCACTGGAACGAAACTTTGGGTCAGTGGCATATTAAGTTATTGATGGGACAGCCCTGCCCCTCATTAACTGAAGAAGTCCTACCACTGAGTAGGAGTAGGCTACTAACCGGACACTGTACCCTAATAAAGCACCTGCACAAGAAGGGGATTTTCCGAGAAGACTCTGTTTGTAGGATTTGTGGGGAGGCAGACGAAACTGCCTGACAAGTTATATTTGACTGTTCAGTCAAGCCAGCAGTAAAAACAAGCACTGACGTGAAGTCAGAAGCTTTTGCGCGTATGTGCTCTTGTCCATTCTCCTTTATTGGACACTCTTAATCGAATTTACCATGGTGAATTATATTGTCTGTTCTCCTGTATTGGACACTCCGAATTTTCCATGGTAAATTCGATTAAGAGTGTCCAATACAGGAGAAGAGACAATAGAGCTCACCATGGTAAATTCGATTGAGAGTGTCCAATAAAGGAGAATGGACAAGAGAACATACGCGCAAAAGCTTCTGACTTCACGTCAGTGCTTGAACCAATTTTTTTTTCAATGATTTTTTAAAAATTTTCTAGTGCTACAATCCTCACGAAATTTTGCAAGAATTTTCGTGTTGGTATTCTACACCTAATAACCATATTTGAATTGGATCGGATCAGTATTTCTTGAGTTATTGAGGAAATAACAACCAGATTTCAGATTGAAAGAACTCCAAAATCATTTGGCCGATTATGCTAGTTAACGAACTTATATGTCGTATTCAGATTCGTAATATACCCTGAAAACTGCAAGTCCCTATTTCTTTCCGTCCTGAGATACATAATATTTCTTCGTAAATTTTTAAGAATGTTCTAGTGGTACGGTCCCTACAAAATTTTACACACGTCTTCATGTCGATATTCTACAACTAGTTATCAAGCTTCAATTCGATCGAGCATATATTTTTTGAGTTATCAAGGAAATAATATTCCAGGTGGTTATAACTCCGAAACCGATGGAATTTTTATGCCCAAAACGTATGCCGAACTCAAACTCTCCCATTAGGAAGTGCAACCTACCCTGAAAATTGCAAGTCCCTATCTCCTTTCATTCGAAAGGTATCGAGGCAACGGTAACCCTTCCAGCTACTGAACTCACACAAGGCATCTCGCGGATCCCCAACAATATAGATCCGGTCGTGTTAAAACTTGGAACTTGGTAAAAGAGTTAGGTTCTGAAGGCTGTCGCAAAATGTCAGGGATGTGGTACGAATAGTTTCTGATATATAGAATGTAAAAATTTGATTCTCAATGAATTTTTAAAAATTTTCTAGAGATACGATCCTCTCAAAAATTTTTAAGAATGTTAACGTTGGCATTCTACAACTGATAACCATGTTTGAATTGCATAGGTTTCGAATTTTTCGAGTAAGTGAGGAAATAACAACCAAACTTCAGATGGGTATAACTCCAAAATTGTTGGGCCGATTATGCCTATAAATGAACCCAAATGTGCCATTCAGATGCACAACCTGACCCGAAAACTTCAAGTCGCTATCTCTTTCCGTTCTCAGGTTATCGCGACATAAATAATATTTCTTGATAATTGAGGGAGTGATACTCACAAACGTCCATAGTTTTGCATTCTACAACTACTCAAGTTTCAATTCGATCGGACATGTATTGGTTGAAAACAAAATTATTACTCGGAACCATTGGGACGATTATGCCCATTAACGAACTTGTCCGTCGTATTGGAATGCACCACCTACCCTGAAAATTTTAAGTCGCTACATTTTTCCGTTTTCAAGTTATCGCGGCAACGGACGGCCGACCGTCCGGCTTGACATAATGAAATTTGACCTCGAATCCTTCATCAGGGAGTCGAACCCAATCGTTTGATATCATGTTCAGCAAAAGATTCGATAAAGACATGTTAACGCGATGTTCCCCAGAACATACGCGCAAAAAGGTCTATCGAAACATAACGCTCAGTCAGAGAGCTTAAGCTTTCATTTTTGCGCGTATGTTCTGGGGAACATCGCGTTTTCATTTTGCCCAAATGTGTGTAATTTTCGAATTTTTTGACGAGAATGTTCTCAAACGACTAGGTTCGACACACTGATGAAGAATTAGAGGTCAAATTCGATTTTGCCCGGTCGGCCGGCCGTTCGACGGTAACTTAAGAATGAAAAGAGAGAGCGACTTGAAAACTTCAAAGTAGGTGGACCATCCAAATACGGCGGACAATTTCATTAATGGGCATAATCGCCCCAACAGTTTCTGAGTAATCATATTGTCATCAACCAATACAGATCCGATCGAATTGAAACTTGGTACCAAGTTGTAGAATACAAATTTGAAGACGTTTGTGAAATTTTGTGAGAATCGTTTTGCTGAAAAATTTTTAAAAAATGATTAAAACATATTGTTTACGTCACGATAACGAAAAGGGATAGCGACTTGCAATTTTCACGGTAAGTTGTGAATATGAATTCGACATTCGTGTTTATTTCCTCAATAACTCAAAAAATTCAGAACAGATTCAATTCAAACTTTGTTACTAGTCGTAAAATTTCGGCACGGAAGTTCTTGCAACACTTCGCAAGAATCGTATAATACAAAATTTTAAAAAAATAGTTGTGAATCATTGAAAAAAATTCTATATATCAGAAACTATTCGCCCGACATCACTGAAATTTTGCGAGAGCCTTCAAAACCTAACTCTACTACTAAATTCCAAGTTTGAACACGATCGAATGTAAATTTTTGAAAATCCGAGCAGCCTTGGATTAGTTCAGTAGTTGAATGGGTGACCATTGCCTCGATAACTTTCGAACGAAAAGAGGTAGGGAGTTGAAATTTTCAGGCTTGTTTGGGCATAAATCGGCTCAGCAGTTTCGGAGTTATAACCATCTGGAATATTATTTTCTCGATAACTCAAATAATACAGACCCGATCCAATTGAAACTTGGTATCTAGTTGTAGAATATCGACATAAAGACGTGTGTGGAATATTGTGAGGATTGTACTGCTAGTGAATTAAAAAAAAATTAGGAACAAATATTATGTATCTAACGATAACTTGAGAACAGCAAGAGATAGCGATTCGCAATTTTCAGGGTAGGGTCGCAGCCGAATGCGATATCGGAATCTGTTTATAGTCATAATCGACCAAACGTATTTGGAGTTACATCTATCTGAAATTTGGTTGTTATTTCCTCAATAACTCGAAAAATACAAAACCGATCCAATTCAAACATGGTAATTAGTTGTAGATTACCAACGCGAAAATTCTTGTGAAATTTCACGAGGATCGTTTCACTAGAAATAGGAGATAGGGACTTACAATTTTCAGGGTAGGTTGCGCATCCAAATGGGAGGGTCAAGTTCGATTTTGGGCATAATCGGTCCATCGGTTTCGGAGTTATGCCCACCTGGATTATTATTTCCTTGATAACTCAAAAATAATATATACTCGATTGAATTGAAGCTTGGTAACTATTTATAGAATATCGACATAAAGACGTGTGTGAAATTTTGTAAGAATCGTACACGTACGAAAAAAAAAATTGTTTAAGCACTGACGTGAAGTCAGGAGCGCGTATGTTCTATTGTCCATTCGCGTGTAATGGACACTCTTAATTCGAATTTACCATGGTAAATTCGATTTTTGTGTCCTATACAGGAGAATTGTCTAGTGTGAGAGCACGAAACGATAGAGAAATATATTAACAAATTGGTTCAACCCCTATGGACAGGAGCTTTGGCGCTCTTGTTCAAACTTTGACAAATCATATCAACGAAATTATTGGTCTCTGGGAATGATATAAATGGATTCTTACCATAGAACTGCATCATGAAAGAGATTAAATTCAAACTGACCGATTCTTCCCAATAACGAACTTATCCGAGACATTCCTTCCTCAAATCTACTCTGAAAATTATGCTATATTAATTAGACAATATTACAGTTTTGTTTTTACTGGAGATATTCTGAACAAAATTCAATTATGTATCTTACCACAGAATGTATTTCCATCATCATATGGATTATCCATGGGCATTATATTATCACCTTAAAAGTATAATATCATATCATCCTCATAATTCTACGATAGCTGAATAACGAACCAGAAATAAATTTGACATTTATCTCTCATAGGAAAATGAGATGACATGTAAGAACACAGATCATATTATAATTCATAGCTAGAATAATCAAGTACAGCATTCTGTGAAAACACAGAACTACGATTCATTATTGAAATTTCGAAAAATCATATCTTCGAAAGGGGGCGTCCATAAATTACGTGAGATGTTTAAGGGGGGGAGGGACTCGAGTCAAATCTCATCTAATCTTACGTTGGAGAGAGGGGGGGTCTCGGCAAATATCACGCAATTTTTTTTTCTGATTGAAACAAAAAAAAAATTATACTATTTTGGTCCATTTAATCCAGATTATACATGCTTAAGATTTAATCTTAAGCTTATATCGCAATACGATTAAGATCATTCACTAATTCGTTGGAAAGAAAATAATTTCATTCATACTTTGACGTTATACATCTACTGACTGTCAAACCAACGCGTTTACGTAAGAAACCCACATTTTGAAAAATCTCACGTGAGATTGGGGGATGGGGGAGGGGGTTGAATAAATTCTCACGACATCTCACCAGAGGGGGAGGGAGGGTCAGAAAATTTAAAAAAAACACCTCACGTAATTTATGGACGCCCCCAAAGTATTAGATTGCTAGAGTTCAAAATTATAAAATTGGATTTTTATGATGAAACGGCATCTTGAATTTGAAATTTGTACATAACAAATTTCAAATTCAATTTTTTTCAAAATGCCGTTTCAAGATATCTATCTCCCAAATCTACTCTACTAAATTTCAGCTGCCAAGCTCATTCTGTTCGAGAGTTATTATGGAATCAAAATTTTGAAATTTTTAAAACATTTTTTTTACACTTTTTGGCAACTTTATCAATACAATAGTTCGCACGCATATTAAGGTCATTATTCTACAATTTGATGCTAAATTTATATAGACCGACTGTTCAGTTTCATAAAATATATTTTCACTGACGTGAGGTCAGTGCTCTTTGGCGCGCGCGTTCACGATGGCAAATTTGAATTGAATGATGAGTGTTTCAAGCTCAGTGGATAGAGCGGGTCGGAAATCTACTCAGAGGGTAGTGAATACCATTTACTGTCCAATGAAAACTTAACAGTGCTGTGTCTAAGCTGGCATGAGGATAGAGTTGCAAAGTTGACAAAGAACACAGCTGCCTCTTCTTCGTCACACATACCCCTAGGAGCTTCTGAGAGATCTCCTTTGGAAAGTCCTAGGAGGGTCAGTATAATCATTATCATGTCTAGCATGCGCTCCAAAGCAGATTGCCACACGTCAATGCTTTTTTAGTCGTTTTTATAGTGGAACACGACTATTCACCAATTGTCAATTCGATCGGACTTGTACGGGTATTTGTTGAAATATTCGGAAAATTTCAAATGTCATTACTGCGAAACCGTTTATACCCATTAACAAACTAAAGCATTGCATTCAGATGCATCACCTAACCTGAAAATTGCTAGTCACTATTTGTCTGCGTGCGAAAGTTATTCTGGTAACGAACAGTCAACCAGAGAGAATTGAATTCGATCTCAAATTCCTCAACAGTGAATCGAACCTAATCGTTCGTGACCATTTTCGACAGTATTCTTAATATAAATATTTCTGAAACAGTGCCACCCAAACGCCGCCCTGACAGCCGGTTATTTGTAACCGAGTATAACAATTTTGTCACTATCCATACAGAACATATTTCCAAACAAGGAACAAAATATTGCTGAAATTTATAGCTAAATATACTAGGGTGTTTGCATGAGGCGTTTATGATGGGATAATGGTATATTCGGGGAGCTCTCAGACAATTTCCAGATTCATTCACATGACTTTTTGACTGATTTAATAAAGTAATATGACGGTTAGCCTATTGGCACGCGAATGTGAAGTCCTGAGTTCGAGCCCTGAGCCGGTATAGAAATAGTCTAGTAATTAGGTCTCTTCTAGTAAGTATTAATTAAACTCCAGTAATATTCAAATTACACTTTTCAAGATGTTGGGGAGATGCGATAGGCGGAGTCAAAGTCTAATCTTACACTCAACGTTCTCTTCATATGAAACCTCCGATCCTAACACCCAACAAAAAATAAAGACTAATAGGTAGGTGAAATGAATCCTGCAAAAATTGGTTCAAACAATGACGTGAAGTCAGGAGCCTTTGCGCGTATGTTCTATTGTCCATTCTCCTGTATTGGACACTCTTAATTTGAATTTATCATGGTAAATTCACGTATTTATGTTGATTTTCTACAACTAGTTAGCAAGCTTCAATTCGATCGAATCTTTATGTGAGCGTTGTCTCGATAACTTTCGAGAGAAAGGAGATAGGGACTTGTAATTTTCAGGGTACGTTGCGTATCTGAATGAGAGAGTTAAGTTCGTTTTTGGGCATAATCGGTTTAACGGTTTCTGAGTTACACCCACGTGTAATATTACTTCCTCGATAACTCAATCGAGGAAATAATATTAGAGGTGGGTATAAATCGGAAACCGTTAAACCGATTATGCCCAAAAACGAACTTAACTGTTCCATTCGGATACGTAACCTACCCTGAAAATTACAAGTCCCTATGTCCTTTCGTTCAAAAGTTATCGAGGCAACGGTCACCCATCTACTGAACTCACACAAGGCTGCTCGAATCTCCAACAATATTTAACCGATCGTGTTAAAACTCAAAACTTGGCAGTACAGTTAGGTTCTGAAGGCTCTTGCAAATATTTCATCAATTTCAGACGAAATTTTGCAAGAATTATCGCGTTGGCATTCTACAACTACTAACCATTTTTCAATTCAATCGGTTTAGTATTTTTCGAGTTAAAGAGGAGAAAAAACAACCAAATTTCAGATGGCTATAACTCTGAAACCGCTTGGCCGATTATGCTTATAAACGAACTCAAATGTCGCGTTCGGATGCACAACCTATCCTGAAAACTGCAAGCCGCTATCTCTTTCCGCTCTGAAGTTATCGTGACAAGAAAAATATGTTATTAAAATTTTTTAATAATTTTCTAACCATACGATTCTCACAAAATTTTACAAACGTGCTAAGGTTCATATTCTACAACTACCCACCAAGTTTCAATTTGATCGGATACATATTGGTTGAAAACAAAATTATTAGGTACTCGGAAACCATTGGGCCGATTATGCCCATTAACAAATTGTCCGTCGTATTGGGATGCGCCACCTACCCTGAAAATTGCGCTGAAAAGTCGCTAGCTCTTTACGTTCTCAAGTTATCGTGGCAACGGCCGGACGGCCGGGCAGAATCAAATTTGACCTCGAATTCTTCATTGGGGAGTCGAACCAAATCGTTGGAGACCATTTTCGTAAAAAAATTCGAAAGTTACGGACATTTGGGCAAAATGATAACGCGATGCTTCACAGAACATACGCGCAAAAACAGGAAAAACACAAAAAAGCACTGACGTGAAGTCAGTTCTCTTTGGCTTGCTTATTCACGATGACCAATTTGAATTGAATGATGAGTGCTTCAAGGTCAGTGGATATCATGCGACTCGGGATTCAGGAGGGTCAGCATAATCATACAGAGCTTCCGAAAAGTAACGAATAAATTCATTATTGCTGAAACTGAGAGGTTTTCTGAAAATTCGTCAGACACTTCCATACTTTCCAATAGACACTTCCATACCACCCATATTTACGACGTAATCATTATTGGAGATATGACGTCATCGTCAATTTTTTTTAATATCAATACCCAATTTCGACTCTGCCAACTGAAAGTGCCTGTCATTTTACGTATACATTGTGAAAAATTATGGTTGTCTGGCAGTTGCCTTAGCGACTGAGGACGGTTTTTATTACTGTCAGATTAAAAGTTGAAATTGTACTTGTTTTTGCGCGTATGTTCTGGGGAACATCGCGTTACTGTTTTGCCCAAATGTCTGTAAATTTCGAATTTTTTGAAAAAAATGGTCTCAAACGATTAAGTTCGACTCCCCTATGAAGAATTCGAGGTCAAATTTGATTCTGTCCGTCCAGCCGTCCGGCCGGCTGTTGCCACGATAACTTGACAACGAAAAGAGCCAGCGACTTGAAATTTTCAGGGTGGGTGGCGCATCCCAATAAGACGGACAGGTTCGTTAATGAGCATAATCGGCCCAGTGGTTTCCGAGTAATAATTTTGTTTTCAACCAATATAAATCCGATCGAATTGAAACTTGGTGGGTAGTTGTAGAATATGAACCTAAGCACGTTTGTGAAATTTTGTGTAAATCGTATGGCTAGAAAATTTTAAAAAAATTATTAAAAAATATATTTGTTGTCACGATAACTTGAGAACTATTCGTTCGAAATTGCTGAAATTTTGCGAGAGCCTTTATAACCTAACTCTACTTCCAAATTCCAAGTTTTAATACGATCGGTTAAATATTGTTGGAGATTCGAGCATTCTTGTGTGAGTTCAGTAGATGGGTGACCGTTGCCTCGATAACTTTCGAACGAAAAGAGATAGGGACTTGCAATTTTCAGGGTAGGTTGCGTATCCGAAAGGGAGAGTTGAATTCGTTTTTCGGCATAATCGGTATAACGGTTTCCCAGTTATACCCACCTGGAATATTATTTCCTCAATAACTCAAAAAATAAATATTCGATCGAAATGGCGCTTTGTAACTAGTAGTAGAAAATCAACATAAAGACGTGTTTAAAATTTTTTAAGAACCGTACCTCTAGAAAATTTGAAAAAAATTACGAAAAGAAAAATTTTAAGAATCCGACCCCTAGAAAATTTCAAAAAAATCACGAAAAAAAAATTGGTTCAAGCACTGACGTATGGTAAATTTGAATTGAGTGTCCAATACAGGATAATGGACAACATAATTTACCATGGTAAATTCGATTAAGGGTGTCCAATACAGAAGAATGGACAATAGAACATACGCGCAAAAGCTTCTGACTTCACGTCAGTGTTTGAACCAATTTTTTATATTTTATTGACCATGTTCAGCAAGAATTCATTAATAGCCTTGGTTACTGTCAGGTAGCCAGCGGTGCACACTTTCAACATCTACCTTAATCATTACCATTAAATTTAGTAAAAAAAAGCTAATAATCATATTTTTGACGAAGTGAACGCAAAATGACAGGCTCTTTCAATTGGCATGGTCTAAATTGGGTGCTGCCAATTAAAAAAAAAATTGATGAAGTCATATCTCGACTAAAGATTAACTCACAAATATGGGTCATCGTCAAAAAGTGCCTTTGTTTTTAACAAAATCGCTTTTCAGAGGATTTTTTGGAAGAACTCTCAGTTCAAGAAATATTGAATTAATTCGTAACTTTTCGAAAGCACTGTAGGCATAATCATAATCATCTCATTAGCAGGCCCACCAAATTAGACTGGCTACTCCTCAGTATTCAACGGTTTTTTTCTGGGTTTTCTCTCCCAAACTCTGAAAAATATCTATAAAATAAAAATTAATTATTTTGTGATTTGCAAATCACAAAATAATTCATTTTTATTTTATAGATATTTTTCAGAGTTTGGGAGAGAAAACCCAGAAAAAAACCGTTGAATAATGAGTATACCTCCCACAGTATCCTTTAATGATTACCTACTCCTCAGTGTTTTGTTAACACTTTTACTTTTTTGCGCGTATGTTCTGGGGAACATCGCGTTATAGTTTTGCCCAAATGTGAAATTTGATTCTGTTGTGCCGTCCGGCCGTCCGTTGCCACGATAACTTGAGAACGGAAAGAGCTAGCGATTTGAAATTTTCAGGGTAGGTGGCGCATCCCAATACGACGGACAAGTTCATTAATGGGTATAATCGGCCCAATGGTTTCCGAGTAATAATTTTGATTTCAACCAAAATAAATCCGATCGGATTTAAACTTGCTGAATAGTTGTAGAATATAAACCTAAGCACGTTTGTGAAATTTTGTGAGAATCGTGTCACTAGAAAGTTTTAAAAAAATTATTAAAAAATATTATTTATGACACGATAACCTGAGAACGGAAAGAGATAGCGGCTTGAAATTTTCAGGTTAGGTTGTGCATCTGAATGCGACATTTGAGTTCGTTTATAAGCATAATCGGCCAAACGGTTTTAGAGTTATAGCCATCTGAAATTTTCTGAAATTTGGTTGTTTTTTGTTCCTCGTTAACTCGAAGAATACCAAACCGATTGAATTCAAACAAGGTTATTAGATGTAGAATGCCAACGCGAAAATTATTGCTGAATTTCGTGAGGATGGTAAAACTAGAAAATTATAAAAAAAATAATTAAAAAAAATTGAAAAAATTCTATATATCATAAACTATTCGTCCGGCATGGCTGATATTTTGGAAGAGCCTTCAGGACCTAATTTTACTGCAGAGTTCCAAGTTTGAACACGATCGGATCTATATTATTGGAGAACCGAGCAGCTTTGTGAGTTCGGTAGCTGGATGTGAATCGTCGTATGATATGTTGTCTGTGGTCGTATTTTTGCGAGAACCTTCAAAATATGAATGTCATGATGACATATTTTTGCGCGTATGGTATGGGAAAATCGTGTTATTTCATCACAAATCTATGGGAGATGATAGCCCTACATTAGCGGTCAAACCTGGTTTTGAAAGAGATCCTCCTTAGGATGGGGCAACTAAATATTCAAGGGATTTCTATGAACAAGAGTGAATATCTTTGAGAAATAGAGAAGGCGATTCTTCTTCAAGAGATCCATGTGCCTTCAGAGGAGTATATTTGCGAGAGGGGACTTTTGAAAGGTTATGTATTATTTTTAATATGATATCGCTGAAATTTTGCTGAAGGCTTCTGATCTTGTAAGGTGAGAGGCTCATTTGTGGATATTAAATCTCGTGAAGGGTAGAGAGGAATTTTAGGCCAGTTTTTCTATCACTAATGAGAATATATCTTTATGTTTCACCTCATAACCTTTAGATCTATCAATGGACATTTATTGGTTAAGAATAAGTAATTGTATACTACTGGAATTCAATTGAATTTCATTCAATATGTTAGTAACTAAACTTATAATTTTCTTTACTTTGATTATTTAAATATGACATTAATTCCAGTAATATTTAAGAATAATTATGTATTCTTCTCCTAAAGAAGAATTGAAGGTAGACAATAATGTGTTAATTTTTTCATCATTGCTTTCTATCCTGACTTCACGAAAAAAAAAAATTGGTTCAAGCACTGACGTGAAGTCAGAAGCTTTTGCGCGTATGTTCTATTGTCCCTTCTTCTGTATTGGACACCCTTAATCGAATTTACCATGGTAAATTCGAATTAAGTGTCCAATACAGGAGAATGGACAACATAATTTACCATGGTAAATTCGATTAAGGGTGTCCAATACAGAAGAAGGGACAATAGAACATACGCGCAAAAGCTTCTGACTTCACGTCAGTGCTTGAACCAATTTTTTATACTGAAGTCAATCTGCTTTGGCGCGCTTTCTATAGACACGATTATGATTTTATGACTAGAGTGACCCTCTTAGGTTCCGAGTCACACGTTCTATCTACTGAGCTAGAAGTCCGGATTATTGAAAATAATTCATCCGAAATATTTCAATATATTCAAATCAGTAGTTTCGGAAATATTCGAAAAAATTACTTTGAATTTAAAATGGCATACAATTCTCACAAAATTTTGCATAAGTCTTCGTGTCGGTATGTTTGAACTATTTAGTTCGGAAATACCGTTGGTATTCACCAAGTTTCGATTCGATTTAAGCTGTATTTTTCGAGTTATTATAAAGAACCAAATTTCAAAAGTTTTTTTTCACCTTGTTTCCTGCTCCGAGCTCTTTTGAAATTTCAGCATTTCAAAAACAAAGCACCCAAGATATAACCGAAACCTCTGCGACATTCTCAACCAACCCAGTTCTAATTCAAATCAAATCATTCAAAACACATACCGAAACTTATCGTTAAGTTAAAGAGCTGAAGGGACATTTTTTACGATTCACTAAAATTTTTGGATGATTTCATCTTTTCCATTATTTTATTCTTGCATTTTCATACAGCTTCCAGGAAAATTATCGTAATAAAAAGTTATTCCTCCAAGAACATTCACGAACTCGACGAAATATTCCGTATTCAACTTTCAATGCCGGCAAAACACAAACAGACAGACGGACAGAATTGAATTTGACCGATAATTGTTCAGCATTAAGACTGAACCGTTTGTTATAGATTATTTTCGCCCAAAATTTGGAAATTGCCGGAAGGAAAAATACCAATTTATATCATAAGTCGAAGTACCCTCCGAAAACAATTTTGAGAACGGCCTTCAGTTCGAACCACAAGAAAGACTGTAAAAGTTTTGTGTTTCAAATATGTTGTTGCAATAGCAACGAAATTAGAGACACTTTGCAAAATTATTCAAAAGTAATAAATGTAATAATCCACCAGAGCTGTGCCGAGCACTGACGAAAAGTGCTTCGATCACCGAGCACTAAGCACTGACTGAAAAGTGCTCCGGAATCTCGAGCACTAAGCCCTTTTATTCATGAAATGCTCGCGATTACTAAGCACTTTCGGAAAGTAATTCGTCTTTGCGAGCACTAAGCACTAAGCACTTTACAAACGGATGAGACTGTTAAACATTTGACGGGGGGCGGGGTGCAAAACCCACTTCCTTCAAGATAAGCTTATATAATATGTTAATTATACTGGTACACCTATTGTTTTGGCGCGATCGTTCCCTGGAACGAGAACATTATCACGTTTTCCGAGTGTCTGTACAATTATCGAATTTTGGGAGGAAAATGTTATCAAAGGATAAGGTTGGACTCACTGAAGAGGAATTCTTGGTAAAATTCAATTCTATCCGTCCGTCCCGATAGAAAAGTGCTAGACTCTTGTAATTTTCAGGGTAGGTTTAGGGTTCAAATGCGCCAGTTGTTCATGTGATCAAATTGAAACTTAGAAATAGTTGTTAAATATGTACACGAACTTATTTCAAATTTCGTGAGAATCATGTCACTAGACAAAAAAAAAGTAAAAATATCTGTCAGATATTGCTGAAATTTTGCAAAAATCGATAGGGCCGGTATTTTTGGAAATATTTTGGAAACATTTATTTTTGGAAACCCTTGGAGATTTCAGTACCTGGGTGAGTGACCATTGTAGAAATTATTTTGAAAATGTGCGCTTTTCAACATTTATTATTGCGCGCTTGAGTCCAGGATCGGGAACATTTCGTCCAAATGTCTTAAATTTTGGAATTTCAAGCCAAAAATGGTCTCAACCGATTGATTTGGACTCACTGATGGGGAATTCCTGGTCAAATTAAATTCTGTTGGTCCTTTCGGCCATCCCCGTAAACACTCATAGGGACATAAGGACTTGACATTTGCAGGTTAGGTTAAGGGCCAAAATACCCTGGTAGCACTAATGGGCAAATCCCGCTCAATAATTTCGGAGTAATGACCATCTAAAATTGAGTTTTCTTAATAAATCGAAAAATACTATTCCTATCGAATTGAAACTTGGTAATTGCTTGTTATATATATTTTTTTCTGGATCCCGCTCCCACTATGCATTTCAACATACGCACGAAAGCTCCTGACCTCACCAGTGCTTTTCAGGAATTTTTGATAATTAGTTTACCTAAAGTGTCTGACTAAGCTATATATTCCGCCATAAATGCTCATGGCAAAAGTTTATAGCTTTTCACTCACCCAAGAAATGCAGAGTCAGGTTTAGAAAAACAATAACCAGCAGTTTTAGGAACTATTTGTAGAACCACAGAGTGTGCATGTTGATGGTCAAAATTCTCAAGATTTGAAACATATTGATGTTTGGTACCATTTTATATGACAAGTTATAAAGAATGGCATTTTTACTTAGATTCTTGCGAAACTGCGCAGTTCACTCACTACTGACTGTAACTTCTTTAACTCTACACTCGAATGAGTCGAATGTCCATAATGATGCGATCGTCTTATGTTTTCAGGTTGTGACAAGTATGAATCGGTTATCCCGAGAAGTGCTCCGCAGCTTTGCAGTGCTTGGGAGCACTTTGTAGTGCTCGGGAGCACTCTAGTGCTTGGGAGCACTTTGTAGTGCTCGGGAGCACTTTAGTGCTTGGGAGCACTTTGTGGTGCTCGGGAGCACTCTAGTGCTTGGGAGCACTTTGTAGTGCTCGGAAGCACTTTTCGGGAGTTCTGAGCACTAAGCCTTTTCGAAAATTTTGAGAAGCACTAAGCACTAAGCACTGCTTCGATATAGTGCTCGCGAGTACAGTGCTTAGGAGCACAAAAGTGCTCAGAGCACTTTGACGAGCACTAAGCACAGGGCTTTGGGACAGCTCTGTAATCCACCTACAATTCAAAATCAAACAATCGTAGGTACCTACCGTAAAAAATTACTGAATTGTATTTAAGAAATAATTCAATCAAAAATATAAATAATTCAATTTTGGGAGTTACTAAAATCCAGGAAATTATTCTGAAAAAATAATCTGAATCCGAATCGTAGTAATCAAGAAACCTGTTACGTTTAGACCTATATTTCAATACATAAAAATATAATTCCGCCTGAAAACAGAGAGCTTGAAAAAACGTCGAATTCATTTGTCTTATCTGTTACATCTAAGATAAGGGAACATCTGGCAGTCTACTCTCCAACCGATGAATAAATTATCGGAAGCCATATCGTACGCGAACCATATGAACCATTATAAACATCATACACTCCTTCAGAAAAAAATGTAAAAATCATTCCGTATCCAGGCATGTATCTATATTCCATTGATGCCAAATGGTAGGAACCCACTTTGACAGTGATCTCGATGCAATTAAGTTGCTCTATATACACATGCGTGTATACTGCAGGATGTCATAGCGCTACAAATCTATACGGAAGCCAGATGGTACGCCATAGCGATATATATATATATAATATATATATATATATATATATAATTGTGATGACTCTGTATATTCCAGAGTTGTTATTTTCTGTAAAGGAGTAGCCAATATGTCTACTCGAAAAAATACTGCCTGTATTGATGGAGTAACTGGATTCTTCATTAATTACAATTTAAATAAACTGCATTTTCTTAATTTTTCGCCATTTTCTCGTAAACGGTGCTTCTAAGGTATGAAGTGATCTGGGGAAACTCATCATAATTTGAGCTTGCTATTCCAAATGTTCCAAATTTCAAATACAGGGTTACATTTAAAAAAATTTAACTTTGGTCTATATCTATGTTTTCGAACACCCTGTATATATGAAAATCATTTTAAATTGTGCTTTTGAACACCCTACACACATCACAAGAAAATATTCTCAAAATATCCTCATTTACTCCCTCAAAACGAGCTCCACGTCTTTGGTGGGCCACCCAGTAACAGTAACGAAACAACATCAGCGTCAGCGATAAAACAGCTAGGTATTTTGTAACACAACCTTATACGACACATTAATTAAAGAATTCTCATTCCCTTGATGGCTTGAACACTTTTCAATTTCAAATTCATATGTGCTATATTAAGTTTCCATGTGCGTTAATTTGAATTATTTTCGGTTTTTGCATTGTTTCAATCTTTGAATCTTGCTGTATCAAATTTATATCATTATAATATTGTTGACATGTCCTATACATGATTGTTATGTCTTGTTATGTATTGTATTCTATTGTATTGATTCAAATTACAGGTATTCTTAGGAAGGCCCGCTTTATGGGGCTTGGCTCACAGTGGCGAAGAAGGAGTAAAGAGTATACTCAAAATCATCCGGCAGGATTTTGACACCGCCCTCGCTTTATGTGGTAAGTTGGCCTTTCTTTTTGTATGCAGGTCTGAAAAATCAGAATATGCTGGTCCGCTATAGTTGACCAGCATGAAATATAACGCGGTGGAAATCAAGTATTCGCATACCTACTAGATAAAGGGTTTTCAATAAGAGGTGTTATTTTGAATAGCCCGCTATTTTGGTCGATGTCACTTTTGAAGCTGTCATTTTTTGACTTTTGACAAGTAGAAACTACACCATTAATAAAATTAATAAAAAAAATACACGTTTCAAGAACGCATTGAAATTATTAAAATTCACTATAAAAAAAAAAGCACTGACGTGTAGTCAGTACTCTTTGGCGCGCGTGTTCACGGTGGCTAATTTGAATTGAATGATGAGTACTTCAAGCTCAGTAGATAGAGCGAGCCGAAGATCTACCCGAAGGATAGTGGACACCATTCACTGTCGGTTCAAAAATTAAGAGTGCTGTATCTAAGCTGCCATCAGGATAGATTAACAAAGTTGGAAAAGAACACAAGTGACTCTCCTTAGTCGCACAAGCTCCTAGAAGATTTGGGAGGGTCAGTATAATCCTAATCATGTTAATCGCACGCGCGCAAAAGCAGATTGACTTAACAATGAAAGAAAAAGTGTAAAAAGTCAATCTGCTTTGGCGCGCGTGCGATTAACATGATTAGGATTATACTAACCCTCCCAAATCTTCTAGGAGCTTGTGCGACTAAGGAGAGTCACTTGTGTTCTTTTCCAACTTTGTTAATCTATCCTGATGGCAGCTTAGATACAGCACTCTTAATTTTTGAACCGACAGTGAATGGTGTCCACTATCCTTCGGGTAGATCTTCGGCTCGCTCTATCTACTGAGCTTGAAGTACTCATCATTCAATTCAAATTAGCCACCGTGAACACGCGCGCCAAAGAGTACTGACTACACGTCAGTGCTTTTTTTTTTTTTTCAAGTTCCTTTAACAAATATAGCTATCAATACAGTTTGGCTGTTAGCTTTACCGTAGATCGAAAAAAAATGCGGTTGTGGGACCTCCGTTTGGAACGCAATTGCCTCTTCTCCAAATCCGAACGTATTTTAATATAGATCTACCGAATTTAGTTATTTATAAATTCGCCTCAGGGCCACCATACAGACATTTCAACTCGGAAACAACGCTATTTCCCCCAAACTGACTTGTGTCCGTGCACTGAATTGACATGAATATTCTTTTAAAACCTCACAATATCGGCTCATTGCTTCCAACATAACCCAAACAACCCAAAACCATTCACTTCTCATCTGCGCAAGCGCAATATACTCGTGCCTGCAAGTCCTCCCAAAATTACACACCTCACAAAAAACTCCGATTCTCCAACACTAGTGGTTCAGGAGATATCGCTTCTCGAATCCACGCATGCGCAGACCCTCACCAGGGGATTCTATAGAGGAATAGCATCCGCCACCCCAAAATCCCAATCCTCTCTGACGAAAGCACCAGCAGTTAAATCACTGATGGTCTGCTCATGCGCATAACGAAAAAGGACCGTAAGGGGTAACATCAATTTCAAAATTAGCCCCATGGCCACGATACGGACACTTTAACTCGGAAACAACGCTACATCCCCCAATCTGACTTGTCCTTGCACTGAATTGCCATGAATATTCTTTTAAAACCTCACAATATCGGGTCAGCACTCCCAACATAACCCATACAACCCAAAAACAGTCACTTCTCCTTCTGCGCATGCGCAATCTACTTGCGGCGGAAAGTCCTCCCAAAATCACACACCATACAGAAAACTCCGATTCTCCAACACTAGTGGTTCAGGAGATATCGCCTCTTGAATCCACGCATGCGCAGACCCTCACCATGGGATTCTGTAGAGGAATAGCATCCGCCACCCCAAAACCCCAATCCTCTCTGACGAAAACTTCAGCAGTTAAATCACTGATGGTCTGCTCATGCGCTTAACGAAAAATGCCCGTAAGGAGTAACATCAATTTCAAAATTGGCCCCAGGGCCACGGTATGCACACTTCAACTCGGAAACAACGGTATTTCCCCCAAACTGACTAGTGTCCGAGCACTGAATTGCTATGAATATTCTTTTAAAACCTCACAATATCGACTCAGCACTCCCAACATAACCCATCCAACCCAAAAACAGACACTTCTCTTCTGCGCATGCGCAATCTACTCGCGGCTAAAAGTCCTTTCAAAATAACACACCTTACAAAAAACTCCGATTCTCCAACACTAGTGGTTCGGAAGATATCACATCTTTAATCTACGCATGCGCAGACCCTCATCAGGGATCTGGATTCTATGGAGGAATAGCATCCGCCACCCCAAAACCCCAATCCTCTCTGACGAAAACTACAGCAGTTAAATGACTTCTCATCTGCGCATGCGCACAACGAAAAATGTCCGGAAAGGGCAGCATGAACCTCAAAAAAATAGGTTTCGGCATTTTAAGCAAAGTATTTCGCAAAATAGTAGTAATTTTTTTATTTTTTTCATGTCACGTGATCTTCACGAAATTTTGCAAAAGTGTTTGCATTGGTCTTTTGCATCTAACTACTGAGTTTCAATTTAATCAGATCCGTATTTTTCGAGTTATCCTGAAAACAAAATTTTAAAATTTTTGAAATTTTTTTTTGCTACTTTAGGGCCGTCCGATCAAAACAAAACTTCGCTGGCATATAAAGGTCATGATTCTACAATTTGCTGCCAAATTTCAGAAAGATCGAGTGATTGGTTCCGGAAATATTCATTAAAAACGTTTTGACTAAAAACGGCCTTAACTCCGAAACCGCTCGGTGGATTTCGCCCGTTAACGAACTTGTCCGAGATATTTACGCTACAAAGCTACCCTGCAAATTTCAACGCTCTAAGTCGTTCCGTTCGAGAGTTATCGTGCTAACGGCCGGTTGGCCGGCCGGCCGGCCGGACCGGACGGACAGAATTGAATTTGACCTCGAATTCTTCATCAGGAAGTCGAACCTAATCGTTTGAGACCATTTTCGAAAAAAAATTCGAAAAATACAGACATTGTGACGAAATGATAGCACGCTGTTCCTTGCGGAACACGCGCGCAAAAATGGTGAAAATTTGGCAGAGACAGTTCGTAATACTCGAAAATTTTTGGGTCACCGTGAAGCACCTTGTCGGACCGCAATAAAGAAATTGGTGGAAAAATTCTAGCTGTTGGCGTTGGGACAAGTTAGTTATGTGAAGCATAAAACCCGTGCACGTCGCTCAAAAACAGCCGAGAATATTGCTGCTTTAGCCGAAAGTATTGAAGAAAACCCAGGTTTGTCCATTCCTCGTCGTTCTTTGGAATTAGGCGTTCCACAAACGTCATTACACCGTATTTTGCATAAAGATTTGGGTCTTAAGGCTTACAAAGTTCAGTTTACACAAGAACTCAAGCCGGCCGATCATCAACGACGTCGTGTCTTTGCTGATTGGGTCGTTGATATGCATGAAAATGATCCGGAATTCCATCGAAAAATCATCTCGAGTGATGAGGCCCATTTCCACCTCGGTGGCTTCGTCAACAAGCAAAATTGTCGCATCTGGGGCTCGGAAAACCCAAGAGTTATTGGTGAAAAGCCTCTCTATCCTCAACGTGTGACTGTTTGGTGCGGTTTATGGTCCGGTGGAGTCATTGGACCTTACTATTTCGAAAATGAGGCTGGGGCAACAGTTACGGTGAATGGATTGCGCTATCGAGAGATGATTAATGATTTTTTATGGCCGGAATTGGATGGTATTGATCTAGACAACGTTTACTTTCAAAAAGACGGCGCTACGTGCCACACAAGCAACGAAACCATTGATCTTTTGCGGGAAAAGTTTCCGGACCGTGTTATCTCTCGAAGAGGTGATCACAATTGGCCACCGAGATCTTGTGATTTAACACCTTGCGACTTCTTCCTTTGGGGCCACGTGAAAGAGAAGGTCTACGCCAATAGCCCAGCGTCGATTCAAGACCTCAAAGATGGAATTCGTGAGACTATCGAGGACATAGGGCAGCCACTTTGCGATTTGGTTATTGAAAATTTCATTAAAAGGATATGGTCCTGTAAGCGTGGTCGTGGTGGTCATTTGCCTGATGTTATTTTCCACTATTAACGGCATAGCTTCTTCTTTATAATGAAATAAACATCCAATCATTTATATTGAAAAATTGCATTTTTCTTTGAATATCAAAATAACACCTCTTATTGGAAAACCCTTTAGCTTCAAGTGGGACAAATCAATGTATGTAGATTGGTCTAGTTGAATAATTGATTATCCATCGCGTATATCTGCTATAATTTATGCTGTTCAGATGGCAGATCGGTGTGTCTTTCAAAAGCATTGTAAATCCCATGCACAGTGAATAATTTTCCAGATTTGTATATGAACGTCGGGTACATTTTGTAATTTTGTTCGCAGGCTGCACAAACATTGGAGAAATAAGGAGATGCATGGTCATCCGCGAATCAAAGCTGTAACAACCAGAACTACTTGGATGTCATATTCTGAAACCTATACAACGAATATATAAGCTAATTGTGCCATAAATTTATCTACTATTCTATCTTATGTTACATCTTTGTCCAGAACCTTTCTTAGAATACAGTTTATATATATGCAATTAATCTGATTGTATTTTTAACTCATTTATAATATTCAAATATTTGAAAATTTGTGAATTTATAATACATTTCATTCGATTTAAGACATATATTAATTATGTGCAAATCAAATAAAAGAGACTAAAATAAAAAATTATATATGATTTACACGCGCAAATTTTCGTGAGGATCGTATCACTAGAAGAAGAAGAAAAATATTTCGTATTCCGCTGAAATCTTCAAGCCGCCATCTTACAATAGAGTACCGAATTTCAGCTCGATCGGCTCTGTATTTTGGCAATTATTGGGAAAATAAAATTAATGATGTGTTTCATGAAGTTTGAATTGGTAGTACCTCCCAAATCATTTCTTCAGACAATGTCTTTCGATGCTCCCTTGAAGAAATTTAAGCTCTTTCGACACCAAAATATCCACAACAAAGTGCTGGGCCGTTCTGTCCATCATTTTCTTCACAATTTCGACGCTACTTACCTTACTCTCAGACTCTAGAACAAACCGGACATTTTCAGGATTCCTTCGTGATGTTATTCGGTGGTTAAAACTCTCTCCAAGAGGAAATGCTCCCACGATTCGCTGATCGTTGTTTTCTGTCCAAAATATGCGTAGATGCAGAAGCATTTAGTTGTATGGATTCTCAATTTATCCCACCTAGTAACGACATTAAAACTAATTTCACGAGAAAATATCCTGGTCAATAGTTCCGGAAACAGCAACTTGAGGTACTCTTGACCAGCGATCCCAACAAAACAGAAAACCCAACAAAAGAACGGGGGAAAAGACCTCAGTTTCTTGCGCCAAACAATATCTACTTTCGTGTATTCCAACTAACCGAATCTCAACAAAATCGACGATCCAACAAATACTGATTAGTTTTCACCCTCACTTAGATTCAAATCCATTGATTCGACGATATACTATATTTCTACCTCAATCCTTAAAGAAACTGTGGTGCAACAAATAAGACGTAATATAATCACTCTGACGTTTCCGACAAAATACCCTGAATCTGTCATTGGAGATAAAAAACGATCGCTCCATTATCGACTCTCGATCGATACGAGATACCGTGCAGAAGCTTCTCCTCCATAGATGGCACTACCAGTACCGAAATTCAATATTCTCTACACAAAATTTGAAACTGCAACAAATCATTCATTTTAAAATGCGACAGAACAAAAAACTTGTCTCCTGTAAACAGCTGCTAAACAAATATTAATGATGTGGTCCCGCTCGAATTTGATATGGATGTTAGTTAAGGGTTTTTGCGCGCATGTTCTAGTGAACAGTGTATAACTTTATCAAAATATTTGTATTTTTTGAAATTGTTGCATGTAAATATCTCAAACGATTATGTTCGAGTTCAGTTGATTTTAGGTACCTATATATATGATATTTTACACCAATACTGTCAATACATTATAATATCCATGATGACATATTAAATTAAAACATACATTTCCGGCTCATTTTTTCATTCTTTTATACAATAGAGTAAAACATGTATCTATATATGGGAGATGATAGCCCTACATTAGGGTCTTGCAGTGGTCTTCGAACATCTGAAATTCTGAATAATCATCGCTTGGATTGGCCAGCCCTGGTTTTGAAAGGGACCCTCCTGGCCTTACGAGCAAAATTATTCCTTTTTGAATTCAAATATTGAAGGAATTTCTAAGAACAAGAGTGAAACTAGCTGAGGCGATTCTTCTTCAAGAGATCTAAGCGGCTAAAGTTAAATTTATTTGTGAGAGGGGACTTTTGAAAGGTTATGTATTATTTTTAATTTGTTCGTTTTCCTCCTCTTTTCGGGTACCTTGAAGAAACCTCTCCGTTTTTTGACGAAGGAATCCATATTGAAGAAAGAAATGCCTATGAGTATTTTTAAATTTCTGCAATTTCTGCAAATTGTGAACCAATTCAATTCTTTTTCGCTGAGTTTTTTCCCTAAGCTCTTGTATCATACGGCGAATTGTATGGTAGCCCATTACACCAACCTCTGCTTACACATATAAAGCTCTCAATCAAAAGAATATATTCATATAATAGCCATAAAATTATACAAAAACCTACTGACACTTCTTCGTCGTGTCAATTCACTCCCAAATGATGGGACGCTTCTTAATTGAATATTGCTTAGTTTATATAATATCTGACTACTTAAGTCATAAAGTTTGTGGTTAAATGGTTGAAATAAAAGCCCCAGAATTTCTCTTCAGAATATACTTTATTGTATAAAAATATAATCATTTATTCTTTGTATTTATAATTCATCACATGAACCATTAGAGTACTCAATTACAAAACGGAATTGAAAATAAGTTTATACGAAAAAAAATCATTGAATCACAAGTTAAGCATATTATCAATGTTTGATAGTTTTTTCCAATTGTTTAGCTATAGCTTCCAGGAAATCTAGAGTATTCAGGTACATTCCTGGTTTTACGTTGCTAACACCACCGTGAATAGAAGCAGCTAAGTCTTTGGTGAGTTTCCCTGATTCAACACAGTCGACACAAGCTTTCTCTAAGGTTTTGGCGAAGTTCACGAGATCAGTAGTACCGTCGAGTTTACCTCTGTGTTCTAATCCTCTAGTCCAAGCAAAGATAGAAGCAATTGGATTCGTTGAAGTCTGATTTCCTTTCTGGTGCTCCCTGAAAATCGTACAAAATTGCATATCAGCCTCAGCAGATGTGGTCGTTCTATTTATTCTTAATATCATATTCTAGTTTACGTTCTCTGTGCACTGCACGAGTATTTTGATCCATGCCGAGCCAGCTTAACATCAAGTACTCATTAATTTCTATTTGAGGTAGATCTAAATTTTCTAGAAAGGCCTATTGCGATTTTAATAGGGAAGTTCAGAAATATTGAAACTACGTCCCACGATAATAAGCGGTTCTTATCATTAATTTTGAAATCTTTTGATTCATCAACTAATTAGCAGTATGAATTCTTCATATCAATTATTGTAAATTCAAATATTGATTGGGAATAGTTTCAATACAATGAAAAAATTACAAACCATAAATTTGGGGTTTCAAAATCCTCATCTCCAGTTGAATCAATACATTTTCAGATGAAATTATATTTTTGAATCTTCCGAATGAGTACCTAACGTCTTCACAGTATTTAGGCACTCCAAGGTGAAGGTACATTATAGTTAATATGGAACGAAGTTCTTTTGCGCGGCCTTTGATGTGAGTGAATCTGTAGATTACGTTACACAATTCGACCAGCATATAATATAATAGATATACGGATATCGAAAATCCGTCATATGAAGATAAAAATATTTCAAATGGACAATCGATCCAAGATAATATTATAACAAAAATAGGCCAACAGATCAAAGAAGAGAAGGCAGAGAGATGAGAAAGGCACAACTGAAGACAGTACTCGAAGATCACATTAGTAAAAATCTGCACTCCATATATTTATATATGAGTTTGAAAGATCAGGACCTGTCGGAAGAATTATCCTTCGCCTTTTTGAAGTCGACTGGGCACAAGTAGGAGACGAAGGGATTTGTTATGGCTTGTCAGGATGGAGTGATAAATACAAGACGGTATAAAATAGCGCTTCACACGAGAGCGAAATTTTTCTCGTCTCGTCTCGTTCTTGTCTCAGAAAAGCGAGACGAGACGAGTCGAGACGAGACGAGTCGAGACGAGACGAGACGAGACGAGACGAGACGTTTTGAAAAATATTATAGGCGATACCGAGACCACATACAGTGCAACCCGAGAGACTCGTTTTAGGTGTCGTTAAATTTTTTTTATGAAGTTTCTATTCGAAAAATCAGAAAAGGTCTACATAGAGAACAAAATATTAACTCTTGTGACTATCTGTTAAATATTTTATATTGAATTAAAATAATATTTTCACATTTTTATTTCAACTTGTTAACTGTTCTTATAACTTCTTTTGGTAACGTATCTATCATCATAAATATCTATCCTTGCAGATTTTTATATTTTGAGTTTGCATGTGTTTTATTCAAGATCGATTTTTTATTCTCGGTTGAGTATATTTGTCTGTTAACTACTGAGTAATACACGTGTATACTATTGAAAGGGTTTCTTTGGATCGAAAAAAATTCTACCTGGAAGATCGTCTTATTTACTACAGATACATACAGTAAACTTTTCTTACATACGACTCGACTTTTTTCAACACCCACAGAAAACAATTAAATACGAAGAGATTCCACTATAATTACCAATATATTTAGTCTACTTATATTATACATCGATCGTTCTAGAAATACACGTAGTTTTGAAGACCTTGCGATAATTGAGATTATTTTTGAGGAAAACATAGAATTCACAACCATAAAAATTGATCCCATTATGAATTTAATACTCAACTGACAACTTTTATTGCCCCTAAATCCCAACCCTTTTAAAATTTCGTTTCCATTTGAACATCTGGAGAAATTGATTGTTTTTCATTGTGCTTATTGTTGTGAAGATGTGAACAATTATTGTATATAAAAAATAGTATTATAGGATTGAAAGTACACTTCAAAATTCATATTGTAATTAAAGAAAAATTCTTGTTGGGCAATGTTTACCTGTAATGCCTGGTGACCGTTCCATGAGCAGCCTCTGACTCGATTGTTTTTCCATCGGGGCAAATGAGAACTGATGTCATCATTCCCAAAGAACCATAACCTTGTGCCACAATGTCTGACTGGACATCTCCGTCATAGTTCTTGCAAGACCAAACAAATTTACCGGAAGATTTGAGTGCTTGGGCAACCATATCATCGATGAGACGATGTTCATACCATATTTTTTTCGCTTCAAATTGACTCTTGTATTCTCTGAAAAATGAATTGGTAAAATTTTCGAAACATCATCGAACGAAAAATTTTAATTTGAAAGCGAAGCCCGCTGAATTTCAATTCAACGTTACCTCCAGATGAATTATAATTTGAGATTGTTTTGTACCACGATTGGTTTACCGTGGTGTTTTTGCGAGTATGTTCTGGGAAACATCGCGTTATCATTTTGCCCAAATGTCTGTAATTTTCGATATTTTTGCCGAAAAGTGTCTCAAACGATCAACTCACTGATGAAGAATCCGAGGTCAAATTTGATTCTGTCCGGCCGGATATACCAAGATAACTTGAGAACGGAAAAAGATAGCGACTTGAAATTTTCAGGATAGGTGGCACATCCAAATAAGACGGACAAGTTTTTTAATGGGCATAATCGGCCTTATGGTTTTCGAGTAATAATTTTATCATCAACCAATACAGATCCGTTCGCATTGAAAATTGGTAGCTAGTTGTAGAATACTAATACAAAGACTTCTGTGGAATTTTTTTAGAATCGTGACCCTAGAAAATGTTGAAAAAATTATTTAAAAATATTTTTTGTCACGATAACCGGAGAACGGAAATAGATAGCGACTTGCAATTTTTAGGGTAGGTTGTACATCTGAATACAATATTTGAGTTTATTAATAGGCATAATGGTTTTAGAGTTACACTCATCTGAAATTTGGTTGTTGTTTTCTCTATAACTCGAAAAATACGAGAATTATCCAATTCAAACATGGTTATTAGTTGTAGAATGCCGATGCGAAAATTCTTGCAAACTTTCGTGAGGATCGTATAACAAGAATTTTTTTAAAAACCATTGAAAAAAATTCTATATATCCGAAACTATTCGTCCGAAATCGCTGAAATTTTGCGAGAGCTTTCAGAACCAAACTCTACTGCCAAGTTCCAATTTTAAACACGATCGGATTTGTATTGTTGGAGATCCGAGATCCGAGCAGCAGCCTTGGGTGAGTTCAGTAGCTGGATGGGTGGCCTTTGACTCGATAACTTTCGAACGAAAAGAGATAGGGACTTGCAATTTTCAAGGTAGATTGCGCATCCAAATAGGAGAGTTAAGTTCGTTTTTGGGAATATTCGGTCCAACGGTGTCGGAGTTATACCCATCTGGAATATCATTTCCTCGAACTCAAAAAATACAGACGTGATCTAATTGAAGCTTGGTAACTGGTCATAGAATATCGACGTGTATTAAATTTTGTATCGATTGTATCACTAAAAAATTTATAACAAAATATGAACAAATATTATGTACCTATCTCACGATAACTTTTGAGAACGGAAAGAAAGAGAAATACATTTAAGTTCATTAATTAGCATAATCGGCGAAATTGATTTGAGTTATACTCATCTGAAATGAGTATATCGATCCTAAATTCGTAGTAGAGTGTCCAATAGAGGTGAGTAGACAATAGAACGTAAGCGCAGAAGCTCCTGACTTGAACCAATTTTTTGCGAATCAACCCTGAGATTAATTATGTTGTAATCAATAATTGGAATCACAACTGTTGACTTGATCGATGAAAAATCCGAACAGTACTTATGATTGTGTAGGATTTTGTTTTTTATCTGTATTCGAAGAAACAACCGAAGCGGAAATATGTAGACTATTTAACGAAAACAGTAATGTATTTTCTTGTTAACTCGACTAGTTAACAAGAGATCTTCAGTTGACTATTACATGAATAATAATGATTTTTCGGAGAGCTACAAATTTTGCGATTTAAGGGAACAATGGGTGAGTGGACACAACCATTGTCTCATATAAAATCTTTGGGTTGAGTGGGGTACCATCTGGTATAATTGGATTCATGGATCCTAAGGGTCAACCTCATAAAATTGGTTGGGACGTTGTAACGAACAAAATATGGTGTCAATATGTCAGTGCGGGACCTTATCTCTCTTGACTGATAGCCTGGGAAGGAAATATGGGATTTCTATGAAAAGTCCATAGATTCCGCACATGCTGTTCACCCTGTCATGTCCCAAGTGCATTTAAGGTCCAAAATACAATGCACCGGATGAAATCTGTGAATTGTGTATTGATGTGTTTCACCCAAAGACTGTATTGCTTGAAATACATAATGATAGAGGAAAGATGTTCGTTCTCGACGGGACGCAACAAAGACATATCATCGTTGATTGTGAAGTAACAATATAAAAACTTTTACTCTCTTAAGGCGCTTTTTTCTGTATAATCCAGTGGCGTCAAGAAAATTTGAGAAAAAAAGTTTGTTCCTCTTTGGAGAAATTCTGTATAATAATATGTTGTTGTCATACCTATTATATTTTGTATCGAGTTTTATTCCATTTTGTTTCCTTTACTCTTATAATATTTCAAAATGTTTTACCCGTAAATTCGAATTATTAAAGTGCATATATCAACATACTAACTTTTCGTAGATTTCTTGGAATATATCCTTGAATTTTCCATCGTATTTTTTCAAGATTGTGTTCTTCGTGGAGAGATATAAGGGCCACTCCTTATTTAACGCCATTCTAAATGAGGAATGAGCGAATGCTTCAATACTTTCATCTGTATTGTACATTCCCAATGCAACGCCAGGTCCTTTGAATGTAAACAGGTCGAATTTCTCTACCTTACCATCCGTAGAAGTGTAAACAATTTCAACCTGTAATTTTGAAATAGTTTCAATGATAAAAAATTATGAGAATTTTGGCAATCTCAAATTCCATTTCAGAGAGTTCAAAAGTCGATGAAAAGCAAATTTGGTTCGCATAGGTGTCCCAAACCTCAATAAAAGTACCATAGATGAGTTTAATTCTAATGAAAACTAGGAAAGGACTGCATGATCACAGACGCAAGACTACGGCAATTATATAAACAATTACTCATTTCTGAATGAATCTCCAAAAT
Source organism: Halyzia sedecimguttata (assembly GCA_937662695.2). Taxonomy (NCBI): domain Eukaryota; kingdom Metazoa; phylum Arthropoda; class Insecta; order Coleoptera; family Coccinellidae; genus Halyzia; species Halyzia sedecimguttata. The sequence goes on along the minus strand of OW569413.2, from coordinate 95,352,505 downwards.
ACAGTGTGTGGATAAATGAAGGAACAAAATTCATAACTGAACTTCTTCAAACAAAACGCTCGGACAGGTCGATTTTAGTTTCTAAGCAACCACCTTATGGCATAAAAATTTTACTTATGACGTCATTCATTTTTACAGAGTGAAGTCATTATTTTTTTTAATGAGCACCCTAAACTTTTTTTGCTGCTTTATTAGACGGTGCAAGTTACCTAAATGGTGATGTAAAATTGGTACCGTAGATAACAATTTTTTTCAGTAAATAATACATTTACTGTATAAAATAAAAATGAAATTTTCATGTAAGAAAATCTTTATTAATCCCAAAAAACAAACGAAATTTAGCGCAAATGTTCAAATTGCTCTCCGTCAACTATTTTGAACTGACCGATAAGAGTGTAAAAACTTTGTAACAAATAATTTTTTTTGCATTAATTATCGTTATGACATCTATGTCACATTGCATGGGCGGATGAAAGAAAAACAATATATGTACCCTTAAATTCCAATTCTATAAACAACACTTGAGTAAGCAGTGAGAGTGTGAGGGAGACATAACCAAGTTTTAAAAGGAAATTATCTTTGTTGCTTTTAAAAAAAATGGCCCGTTCAACTCAACGGGAACGAATAGAAATTGTAATAATGGTTGGATATGGTGATAAGCTAAGAACACATTAGGAAGCATGTGAATTATTCAACCAAGAACATCCTGACAGACTGCCTATTGCAAGATTCACAGTAAGTAAATTGGATGCTAAATTTACTGAAACGGGAGTCGTCCATGATTTGCCTCGGCAAGGTCGACCGCGGCTAAACGAAGAAACCGGATTAAATCTGTTAGTTTAAGCTGAAGAAAATCCTCACCTTTCTACAAGATAGCTAGCAGTAAATCATAACGTGGACTATTTTGTCGTGAAGTTGTTCAATCATCCTTAACAAAGTTCAACTGATTCACGAACTAAACGAGGATGATCCAGTGCGCCGTTTGTCTTTTTGAGAAGAACTAATGTTACGCTGCGATGAAGACCCCAATTTTTCAAATAATATCGTATTTTCTGCGATGCCACTTTTTGCCTGAATGGGTCATTACATCGTCACAATTGCAGGTATTGGTCAAGGGAAAATCCTCACTGGACTCATCGAGACCTTCAAAGTCAACACAGCAAGAAATTGAATGTTTAGATTGCAATAAATTTGATTAATTTATTGCCTGCTCTGGCAGCAATGTTCCCAAATGATGACGAAGCAGATGTACCATACCAGGATATTTGGTTGCAACAAGATGATGGGGTTCCTCCTCACTTTAGAGAAAACGTCACTCAATATCTTGACGCCACATTTGCTGGAAGGTGGATAGCACATCTAAGAGTGGGCACCACTTTCGCCAGACTTGACCCTCTTAGATTTTTTTTTGTGGGGTTATTTAAAATCAAATCAAATCATAATTAAGAAGAGTTACGGAAAAGAATTCGCGCTGAAGTGGAGCAAATTACTCCTGACATCCTTGAGCGAAGTGTACAAAGTGTCTACACTCGTATCGGTCTGTGCCAAATGGATAACGGAGCACAATTTGAATATTTGCGCTAAATTTCGTTTGTGAATGAATCTTTTATTACAGTTAATGCGTTAATTATTAATTTAAAAAAATATTATGTCACTACTCAAAAATTAATGATGTCATAAGTAAAATTTGTACGCCATAAGGTGGTTAATTGAAAACTTAAATTGAACAATGCGAACGCTCGAAAACATTTAATAACGCACTTATGAATTTTGTTCTTTACTTTATCCACACACTGTATGAAATACAGGAAGAAGTGCATTAAGGAAACAACACAAAAGTGGAAACCTCGCAAATTTTATACGGAACCATGCTAGTTCGATTGTGTTCCACCATTGTAGTATATTATTTTCTCAAATGATACACCTTTAGAATCGTACAGCACTTCCAAAGGTTTTCTATTGGAGAAAATAATAAACTGAAAGAATATTCCTTTTTGCAAATCAAAAAATTCTGATTGAATAGGGTTTTACTGCAAGGCTTATTATTGTATAGTTCAAGTTCAACCTACGCTAGGTCGAAAAATTTTCCTTACCTTGCCAGGTCCAGGCACTACAAAATCTTTTGCTTTGTACTGATCTCCGAAGGCATGACGACCAATGACGATAGGGTTCACCCAACCTGGGACCAATTTTGGAATGTTTTGACAGATAATAGGTTCACGGAAAACAGTTCCACCCAATATGTTCCTAATGGTTCCATTGGGAGACAGCCACATCTTTTTTAATTTGAATTCTGAAAATAATCAAGGATGATCAGATATCGTTCCCAGAAAGTTTACGATAATTTATAATCATCTGTGGCCCCAAAGATTTATTCAGGGTGCTATCTAGGAAGGAGCAGACACAGACCCGGGTTTCATGATTATTATCAATCATCAGTGACTAAGCCAACACTGAATGACAACCGAAGGAGTTCTAGGAAACGTAATTCTATCAGTTACGAACTGGTAGGGAAAGAATCCCACCAGCGGCACCTATGGAAATCCTTACAAACTCTGACCCTCTGCGATAAAGAAACCTTGAGCGATGTTCAGCGACGTTCATTCTTTTGCCGTAAGAGGATCAGGGAAGGCAAAGCCTTCTATCTATATATCACCTTACGCACTTATATAGGTAGACGGCTGTGCCATCCCTGACGCTGATCGTAGTTTGTAAGAATTTCCAGAGATACCGCTAGTGGAATTCTTTCCCTACCAGTTCGCAAATGATGGAATTAAGTTTCCTAGATCTGCCTCGGTTGTCATTCAGTGTCGGCTAAGTCACGCTCATGATTGGTAAAAACCATGAAACCCGGGTTTGTGCCTGCCCCTGAATGGCGCTTTCCTCTTAGGGGAACACTGAGCGATGAGGTGATCTAGCCCAGACACGCGGAATATTTCTTGATGGTTAAAATCAATAAATATTTCACCGTGTGTCTTTTTTCAATGTGTGGGACCCCTCACGATGCGTACCTATGTTCATAGAAAAAAAATGTTTAGAATCAGCACTCACCTTCTACTCTCTGTTCATCAGGAGTGATCGTTGCGCATTTTATTCCAACATTGTGCTTCAAGATGGCGTGGGCAGCGTCGATGGTGACTTGATCATCGGTCTGATCTCTATAGGGGAGTCCTAAATCGTAGTAGAGACATTCCACTTTCACGTATGGGAAAATCAGTTTTTCCTTGATGTTTTCCCAGATGATCCTGGTCATCTCATCTCCGTCCATCTCTACTACCGGATTCTTAGCGACAACTCTTTTTTCTGTTCCATCTAGAATTATCGAGAATGAAAATATGGATTGAGGTTCTGTAACATCATAGGATATTTGAATATTCAATGATAATATTGAATCTTTTATGTTGAAAAGAAGGATATATTTATTTTGTAGGATTTTTATCGTTTTCTAGGGGATAATGATCCTCGCCTACACTTTGGTATTAGTAAATAGAACGCTGTATGCTAATATGTACAGGTTTATTCAAAGAACTCTACAATCTTCAACGTATCACCGTCGTAAACAAATACCGTCGACTACTGAGGTTCCTAACCTAACGTCATGATACTATCTACTTATACGTCTTAAGACACTCTCCCCAAGCTTTTCACCGCTCTCATAGGTTTGTACTCCCAAGGTAGTGTTCAACGCTGACTGGTGAATTCCCGGGCTGAAATACTTCACCTTAGATCAATGGGGTTCAACGGGAATGGTTCGTGCAGCGCACTGCAGCGTATTCCTGAAAGACATGCTAATATTTAAGGGGGTGATTCTTTGACTCATTTTAAGAAAACTTCCTATGAACGTATGTCATAAAAGTCTTAACCTTTGAGATATAGATTGATAAAATGTTGGTACTGCGATATGAAGCAATTTTAATTTAATTATTTTAATAAATAACGAAGCACCTGACAAGAAAACATATTTTTTGGATTCTCACTCATTCACAAATCTGATCTCTTAATTTGCTTTCAGTCGATGCACAAACATTTTCACAGTGCATCAGATTTTTGAGAAATTGATCCTGAAGTAAAACGATTTTTATTTTTTTAGCGGAAACCGTGCGTCGGACGAAGAAAACCCATGAGATCAAATTTGCTCAAAAATAAATGAGGATCTCAAAAATAATTTTTATTTCAGAAGGAAGCAGTGTCGTAGTATTTTTTTTCCAAAAATATACAATGCAAAACCCGTATGGACGACACTTGTAGAAAAAATAAAAAATAAAATTTCTTAAAATAAGGCAAAAAATAACTCCCTTAAATATGAGCATGTCTTTAAGGAACACCCTGTATAGTTTCACGAAATTGAGTCTCCCTCGGAAGAAGATGTGTTCATGAGACACCTAACATTAATATTTTCTTAGCATTACCTGTACAGGAAAAAGTATCATGTGACTCTAGAAGGATTAATGGACTTCAAAGCACCTCCAAAGTTAATCTCAACATAGGGATAGGTGTCAGGAATACTTCTGAATTATGGGTAAATAAATATAAATATAATTCCTACATAAAAATTCAAAACTAGTTTTAAATTTGGAATTTTGATTTTAATTTTGTAATGAATTTTTCACTATATTTTATCAATTTTAAAGTTTTACATGTAGAGATTTTTGGAGATTTTAGTACACTATGATCAATTCCTATATCCTGTTATATATTTTCAAGTTACAGTATTCCTCAGATTTACCTGAGAGAACGTATATTTTGTAATGGTTTTCAGTTAACTACTTATGTCTGTATATCAGCATTAAGCTCAAACTTTTATCATTCAGTTCAATTAGAATTTGTAATAAGTGATTTCAATGTATACTTTATTAACTATAAGACCGTTCAGGCAACCTACTAGCACCAATGTACTAAAATACCTGTTTTCATACTTACAGCCTATGACTCCGAATATGGCTTTTAAGCCGAAACATGTCAGCCGATAAAATACAATAAAATTTTATTAAATGTGTTAATAAACATTCTATACATGGCTGCAGAACAAAAAAAACAAATATCGGCCAGTACAATGGCTATGGCGATGAAACGCGAATACGTAGGGCCACTCTGTATATTATGCTGTCTCAAATTTTGGGAGGAATTTTATTTTAGCTCATTCACATGTCTAATGGTCATATCAATAATTAATACAACGAATACTCAAGCAAATAAGTTCTAAATCAAGTACATATTTCAACCCCAGAAAATATCCCAATAAATAAAAAATTCCAAAAATTCAGAAGCAGGTAGATAATAAAATGGAAGAAGAAAGAACACATTTATTTTGTCGAATATATACTTTTGAAATTAGTAGCTATTCGTCCATTGCTCATATGAATTGAATATTCTTGTTACCATTTTAAATCCAGATATCCTTCAGATATTATCTTATATATTATACATATGAAGTAGAAAACAAATATGTAACATTTCAGTAAACATTTTCGAACCTTCGAGTTTGGATTCACGCTCAATGAAAAAATGTAAGACTACGTAAATCATTAGGTTATCAGCTAGACTTATGTCAGTGAATCTATTTATTTATTCATATACGTAACTTGATATATGATATTTGCATGATTTACATTAGAATTAATCAACAAAGTCCAAATTGCAATTTCGCTACAATTATAAAACATATTTAATTCCAATATTAACAAGAGCGCCAAAAATAACAAAATCATTTGCCAATATTTGCTGAACCTATTTAAGAAATGAATGTACCCAACAATAATTTATAATAAAAAAATCGAGAAAAACACTGATATGATGTTGGGAGCTTTTGAGCGCACGTTCTATTGTCTATTCATATTTTTTAGCGTAATTCATTTATTCTTCAATAATCGAAGCTTTGTGAAACCCATCATAAGTGTATATAACTCTGTGATAGTTTCCTATTGCTTTTTCAAATTTATCAAAGCAATAATGGAACTCTTGACGAATATTACAAGTGAAATTGTGAATTTTCTCATTTGAAATGGAAGTACCTTTTTGCACATTCTCGACATTTAGCAATAGGTAGAATTCTTGAAGAAAAGTATTACTGATTATTATTTCACGATTTTCATAGCATGACATTATGATTCTGTTGACTAGATAGATAATAATTTAAAGAATTGAACCAGTATGTTGCGTTGTTAAGAAATCTGGTGAATTAAGCCTGGTTATTGATGAATAGATTCCACTAGGTTTTTTTGAAATGTACAACAATTTTAACAATTGAATTACTACTCACTATCAATTCGCTTTTATGGCATAAAGTTGAGATTCTTGAAACTCGGTCGGATTTACATTCTAAGAAATATAGGGAAAATATTATTTGTTTACTGGAGATAAGCAGCCTCTGTCGAGTTCAGTGCCTGGATGGGTAACTGCTCTGGCTATAAATTTGAACAAGCGCGCCAATGCTCCTGGCCACAGTGCTTTTCCAACTTTTTGCGCGTATGTTCTGGAGAACATCGCGTTCTGATTTTGCCCAAATGTCAGTAATTTTCGAATTTTCGCCGAAAATGGACTCAAACGATTGGGTTCGATTCCCTGATCAAGAATTCGAGGTCAAATTTGATTCTGTCCGGCCGGCCTTTGCCACGATAACTTGAGATCGGAAAGAGATAGCAACTTGAAATTTTCAGGGTAGGTGGCGCATCCCAATAGGACGGACAAGTTCGTTAATGGGCATAATCGGCCCAATATTTTCCGAGTAATAATTTTGTCTACAATCAATACTAATCCGATCGAATTGAAACTTGGTGACTAGTTGTAGAATATAAACCTAAGGAAGTTTGTGTAATTTTGTGAACATCGTATCAGTACGATGTTCACATAATTTTTAAAAAATTATTGAAGAATATTATTTGCGTCACGATAACCTAAGAACGGAAAGAGATAGCGACTTGAAATTTTCAGGTAAAGTTGAGCATCTGAATGCGCTATTTGAGTTTTTTTATAGGCATAATCGGCAAAACAGTTTTGGAGTTATACTCATCTGAAATTTGGTTGTTATTTCCTCAATAACTCGAAAAATACATAACCGATCCAATTTAAACATGGTTATTAGTTGTAGAATGGCAACGCAAACGTTCTTGCAAAATTTTGTGAGGATCGTATAACTAGAAAATTTTAAAAAAATCATAGAAAATTATTGAAAAAAATTCTATATATCAGAAACTATTCGTCCGATATCGCTAAATTTTGCGAGAGCATTCAAAACCTAACTTTACTACCAATTTCCAAGTTTGAACATGATCGAATCTATATTGTTGGAAATCCGAGCAGCCTTGTGTGAGTTCAGAGCTGGATGGGTGAGCGTTGCCTCTACAACTCTCGAACGAAAGGAGATAGGGACTTGCAATTTTCAGGATAGGTTGCTCATCTGAATGGGAGAGTTAAGTTCGCTGTTGGCCAAAATCGGTCAAACGGTTTAGGAGTTATACTCATCCGGAATATTAATTCCTCGATAATCAAAAAAATATAGACTCGATCGAATTGAAGCTTGGTAACTAGTTGTAGAATATCAACATGAAGACGTGTGTAAAATTTTGTGAGGACCGTACCACTAGAAAATTTTTAAAAAATTGCAGAAAAATATTATGTATCTTATGATTCCTTGATAACAGAAAGAAATAGCGACTTGCAGTTGTAAGGGTAGATTACGCATCTGAATACGATATTTATGTTCGTTAACTAGCATAATCCGACAAATGAAATTTGGTTGTTATTTCCTCAATAACTCAAAAAATACGAATCTGATCCAATTCAGATATGGTAGGTAATTAATTGTAGAATGCCGGCGCGAAAATTCTCGCAAAATTTCGTGAGGATCGTAGCAGTAAAAAATGTTTGATAAATTATTGAAAAAAAATTGGTTCAAGTCAGAAGCTTTCGCTCGTATGTTTTCTTGTCCATTCTCCTTCATTGGACACTCTTAATCGAATTTACCATGTGTTATGAATATTATATTATTGGACCCGCTGTACCTAAATTATATCGTTATGAATGTTGTATTGTTGGTATTAACTAATATTAAGGACCTTTTTGGTTGTAAGGTTGATAATTTGTTTGTTAACATGATTGTAATTAATTCGTGCACGCATTCGTGTTTCCAAAATGTACCAGAGGAAAGAATACCAATATTATCGATTGGGAGTAATCACTAATCAGTAGCCTCTTGTGTTGTGTTTATATGAGAGCACGAATGAGTGCTGACGGATGAAAAGATCCGCGGAGAATGCAGACGGAAGACGGAAGGTTTTCTTTTCAGTCAGTCAGCACTGTCAGCAGTCAGCATTAGAATTCCTCAATTAGAGAAGGAATGAATTGGAACTGTATAAAGCGCATTTTATGTGAAACATTAAAGATGTTTTAATCAGAAAAGTGGTTTGTTTAATAGGCCGTTGTAATACATGGTAAATTCGGAGTGTCCAATCCAGGAGAACAGACAATAGAATTCACCATGGTAAATTCGATTAAGAGTGTCCAATAAAGGGTATGTCCAATAAAGCTTCTGACTTCACGTCAGTGCCTGAACCAATTTTTAGATCCAAAATTGAAATCCTGTTATTAAATGATTGCGAGGTGATTCAATTCAGATAAGTGATAAATTATCAAGCTTAAACTCAAGTGGGCATATGTTTTGGTAAGATGAAGTATTATAGAGAGCTACTCTCTTTAAATTACATCACGGCGGTGTTATTATAATTTTTATTTTACGATTTCGTATAGGAGCAACTCCCGAGAACCCGTTTTTCGGTTCCATCGTCCTGCCAATGCATTTCTTAATCGAATCATTGAACTCGAAAAGTCTCCAGTAAATTCGGTCTGCCCTACCCGTTCTGAATATTCTATACTTATACATCAAACATCATTCAAGTAATCATTAAAGGATACTGTGGGAGGTATACTCATTATTAAAAGGTTTCTTTCTGGGTTTTCTCTCCCAAACTCTGAAAAATATCTATAAAATAAAAATTAATTGTTTTGTGATTTGCTTCTGCGTAAGAAACACAAGATATTTGTCAGAAGCAATCAATTGAACAATGTTGAATAACAAACAACAACGAAACAACATCAACGAAGAAACAACATAAATACATGTATCATGAATTTAGATAGAAAAGCAAATAATCAAGAACAACAGAATAATCAACAAGAATAGCAACCCAATCTATTGAATGTGATCCTTATGTTCGTGGCCTTTCTGAAAAAATCAGAAGAATCAGTTCTAAGTTCAATATAAGAACCGTCTTCAAAACACAAAATGATCTTAGGTCTTTATTAACGAAAACAAAAACCATAAATGAAAAACAAAAATCAAAAAACTGTGTATACAGGGTGAGTCTTTGACCACTGCATTAATTTTAACCAAAGATTTCTCTCATCAAATGAAACACTTTTTTCATTTAACATTTTTCCAAATTCAGCTCAGGTAAAAAGATACAGGCTGTTGAAATTTTGAAAAAAAATCAGTTTTTATTTTGTAGCTTTGACATCCTTTTTTCGAATAAAATGAATGTTGGCGTAAAGTTTCCTATAACTATGATACATATTTTCCAAATATTAGTTATTTTCTACTTCTACTGGTTTTCTAGTTATGGACTCGTGGATTCATAAAACTAAACGAAATTAGCATTAAGAAAGCATATAAAGTTTTTCTTGAGTCATTTCAAGAATATTCCATCGTTTTAGAACATTATATTATTCTTCATCATTTCTCCTTAAACGCACCGTTTTCGAGATATTCTTCATTGAATGTTTTAAAATGGAAAACTCCAGAAATTTCACTACTTTTATGGATCCGTCCCTGAGCGTTGGAATCACGAATCAAGCTGTAAACCACGTTACCATGCCTTATTCTCGTCCGCCAACAATGTCATACATAATTTATATGAGGGAGTGTATTAGCACATTGTGAAATCTTTAAACGCTTGTAACTTTTTACCTGAGCCGAATCTGGAAAAATGGTAAATGAAAAAATGGGTTCAAGCCCTGTGGACAGGAGCTTTCTGGCGCTCTAGTTCAAACAGACAAATTATATCTGGTATTGGTTTCTCAGAGTTGGGAATTATATCAATGTATTCATATGATATCACTGCATCATAAAGGAAATTCAATTCAAATAATAGTTTATTAGATAAGTAATAATAAATTACCTTGTAATCGATCAAAAATTTCCTGATCTACGTTCACCAAACTACAGAATTATGCTTTCAATATTTACATAATATTTTCAAACATTTTAGGGTGAGGTCCCCGTTGCATCGCTAAAATACGAGTATTTCAACCCCAATATTTTTGAAGTTACAATATTCCCTTCTGTCAAGTTGAAATTATGAGAATTCATACATAGAATAATAATTATATCAATCTGTGAAATACGATTTACATTGAAATTTTAAAAAATCATATCTCCGAAAGTATTAGCTTGTTAGAGTTGAAAATGATATGAATGGATTCTTATGATAAAACTGCTTATTAAAAAAAAATTGATTTGGAATTTGTTTCGTAAAAAAAAATTTTTTTTTTGTTACTCCGAAACCATCTGTCCGATTTTGCCCAATAACGAACTTAGCAGAGATATTTATCCCCCAAACCTACTCTGAAAATTTCAACTCTCTAGCTCATTCCGTTCGAGAGTTATCGTGACAGAATGAATTCCGCCCACGGATTCTTGATCAGTGAGTCGAACCAAATCGTTTAAGACCATTTTCATCGAAATATTCCAAAATTACAGACATTTGGGCAAATTGATAAGCACTCAGTTCCGAGGAACTAGAGCGCCAAAAAGTGTTTCATTTGATGAGAGGAATCTTTGGTTAAAATTAATGCAGTGGTCAAAGACTCACCCTGTATAATATTCCTTGTATTTGTGGTAAATCATACACAGGAGAAACATCAAGACCACTAGAAGTAAGAAAGTCAGAGCATAAGAATCACTTGAGGAATAGAGACATACATAATTTATTTTATTTTTATACATTTTATCTGTGATTTCCAATGTTTTCAATGAAATAAGGAAATATCCATAATATTCTGTATTAATTTAAAATTGTTACGAAAATATACGAATAAAAATATGAAAAAAAAATACTATAAGAAAATAGAATGAATCAAAATAAATGTACGCAAATGGGGGGTGCAGCCTAATACCTATATTGCCTCAGGCGGAATAGTACCAAGATAACGACTTGAAATTTTCAGGGTAGGTGGCACGTCCAAATACAACGGACAAGTTCGTTAATGGGCATAATCGGCCAAACGATTTCTGAGTAATAATTATGTCAACAACCAATACATATCCGATCGAACTGAAACTTGACAGCTATAGTTGTAGAATACTGACCCAAAGCCGTTTGTGAGAATCGTATCAGTAGAAAATTGAAACTTGGTAACAAGTTGTGGAATACCGACACAAATATGTATGTTAAATTTTGCGAGGTTCGTATCACAAGAAAATTTTTAAAAATTTTGAAAAAATTTTAGGTACCTATCTCACGATAACGATAAAGAAAAGAGATAGCGACTTGCCATTTTGAGGGGAGGTTGCGTATGCGAAAGTGACATTTAAGTTCGTTAATTGGCATAATCGGGAAAATTGTTTTGGAGTTACTCATCTGAAATTTTGTTGTTATTTCATCTATGACTCAAAATATACAAATTCGATCCAATTAAAACTCGGTTATTACTGTCTAATTTTCGCGGAATTTCGTCAATATCGTACACTGAAATTACCTGGGACGTAAGTTTTTTCGTATATTATTGGATAATTGAAGAATTCGAATTCTGATAGAATACATATACCGGGTGGCCCACCACAGACGCGGAGCTCGTTTTGAGGGAGTAAATGAAGATATTTTGAGAATATTTCTGTGATGTGTGTAGGGTGTTCAAAAGCACAATTTAAAATTATTTTCATATATACAGGGTGTTCGAAAACAAAGATATAGACCAAAGTTACATATTTTTAAATATAACACCCTGTATTTGACCAAAAAAATGGAATAGCAGGCTCAAATTATGATAAGTTTCTTCAGATCACTTTATAATTTAGAAGAACCATTTACGAGAAATTGGAAAAAAAATTTGCAGTTTTTTTAAATAGCAATTATTGAAGAAACTAGTTACGCCAGCGATACAGACAGTATTTTTTCCAGTAGACATACTGGCTACTCCTATACAGAAAAAAATCAACTCTGGAATATACAGAGTGATCATATTTAATTTTCAAACATCAACAACAAATAATGGTCAAAAATTCATTATTGTTATTTCAAATGGCATACTCGGTATTTCTATATCTCGTTGAATGTAAAAATTAATTTTGAAACCACCTTCATAAGGTTTTTCTACACCTAGACCTGATAGTTTCTCAGCAATTTTCGACCATTAGGTATTTGTAGTTGATGTTTGAAAATTCATTATGATCACTATGTATATTCCAGAGTTAATTTTTTTTTCTGTATATGCCAATATGTCTACTGTCTGTGTTGCTGGTAAAACTGGTTTCTTCATTAATTGCTATTTAAAAAAACTCCATATTTTCAATTTTTCGCCAATTTCTCGTAAGGTATGAAGTGATCTAAAGGAACTCATCATGTTTTGAGCTTGCCATTCCACTTTTTAGGTCAAATACAGACTGTTACATCCAAAAATATGTAACTTTGGTCTAACTCTTTGTTTTCCAACACACTGTATATATGAAAATAATTTTAAATTGTGCTTTTGAACACCCTACACACATCACAAAAAAATATTATCAAAATATCTTCATTTATACTCCCTCAAAACGAGCTCCGCGGCGACCGCTTCTGTCGTCGGCCACCCGGTATATGGATGGTAAATTCGATTAAGAGTGTCCGGTAGAGGTGAATAGACAATAGAACATGCGCGCAAAAGCTCCTGACTTCACGTCAGTGCTTGAACCAATTTTTGAAATAGTTATAATTGACCCCATCAGTCAATTCAATCCCACTGACAATAAGAATATTCAAAATATAATCCATCCCTTGAGCCAATAAAATTTCTAAAATAAACCCATGGTAGCATGTTGTCTATTTTGGTGGAATCATACTGGCTGCAACCAGCTCTACACTGTTTGAACTTGGAAAGTGCATATCGGAGCCTCCACTAGCTACAGCTATGCATTTTGGTAATAAATAATTGAGTGAAATCTGCCACAAATGTCTACTTACAAGAACGACGAGTAAGAGTATTGAGTAATTCCCCATTTCTGTTGAACTTGGCTGTTGCTTTCGTCAGCTTCGTAAGTACACCTGCCATTACGATAATTACAGCTGCTTAACCTCAAAATGAGAAGTGATGTGCCAAGTGAACGAACCGGTTTAGACCTCCAATCACAACTGCACAGTGCACACTGCTATCTGTACAAATGTCTAGACTGAGCACTCAGACCAGACCAGCTGTATAGCCACAGGGAAGGCAAAGCATTTCATTTTCTTCCCACTTCTGGAAGAATGAGAGATAACAGACGACTGCACGTTGTCAGATCTACTCTGAAAACCTATCGATATCAATATTATTCGAAATATTGGCCATCAGAAAAAGCTTCTAGCTAGATTTCATCATATTTCAGAATTGAGTTGAACAGAAGCAAATCGTAAAACATGTTTTCAATATGACAAAGGAAAATTCAATCCTTCAATTTATGACATGACAGAATTGCTATGAAAATATTACGATTCCAAATGTCGTTAGGTTTGTCAATTCCTGCTTTGTTTCTATGAACCCAACAGTTTCATGTTCCATATACATGTTTCTAATGTAATACAGAAATATGGATATTGCGGAGAAGTATATATAGGTGTAGGTGGGAACGCCCAACGGATTCTGCAGAAGGAGCGGAGAAAAATCATTCTGCTGGTACCTGCCGACACGTGTATCAGCTAGTTTGGCTTCTTCAGGAAAGGGCAACCAAGAAACCAAGGAAACGATGGAAATAAAACTGGAAATAGGTGACACCACAACAGGAGCGAGCAACCAATTATGGCTTCAGCACCGCCAATTCGGAGGCAAATTAGCAGAAACACGCGTCGACAGGTACCAGCAGAATTATGTTTATCTGCTCCTTCTACGGAATTACCCGTTAAACTTCCACTTACATATTTATAATGTACCTATATAATTTTTTGATAATTTTATAACTGTATCTATCATAAGATATGATTAAAAAAAAATTTGTTTTCGTTACTCCGAAACCATCTGGCCTATTTTGCCCAAAAGCAAACTCAACCGAGATATTTATCTCCCTAACCTACTCTGAAAATTTCAACTGCCTAGCTCATTCCGTTCGAGAGTTATTGTAGAAACATAATTTAAAAATTTTCAAAATTTTTTTTTGATACTTTACGGTAACCCGATCAATACAAAACTCCACATGCGTCTAAAGGTCGTGATTCTACAATTTGATGCTAAATTTCAGATAGATCGAGTGATCGGTTTCGGAAATATTCATAATAAATGTTTTTACTAAAAAACGGCCATAACTCCGAAACCGCTTGATGGATTTCGCCCATTCACGACTCTTCCGAGATATTTACGCTCCAAACCTACCTTGCAAATTTCAATCCTCTAACTACTTTCGTTCGAGAGTTATCGTGTTAACGGCCGGACAGAATCGATTTCGACCTCGGATTCTTGATCAGTAAGTCGAACCAAATCGTTTGAGACCATTTTCAGCCAAAAATTCGAAAATTACAGACATTTGGGCAAATTGATAAGCTGTTCCGAGGAACAACATGTCGCAACATAATTGGCCTGGCAAGTTTTCAAATTGACACCCTGTATAGCGCGTGCTGTATATAATGCTGCGTATTCACTTGCAACAGAATGCTCCGAACGAACCAAACGCACCGCGCGCGCTGTAACAAATGTGTCTAGTCAATACGTCGCGCAGAACAGAACCGAACGCGTCAAACATTTTCCGAGGTTTGTCGGTAAATGCGATTTGCACTGGAAACGCAGCGAATACCGCAAACTTTCCAAACAGCCCAATGTTTGTTGCAGCGCGCGCGGTGTGTTTGGTTCTTTCGAAGTGTTCTGTTGCAAGTGAATACGCACCTTAACAATAACAAAATATTGCACCCATTCAAGATTAAATTAGTTTATGAACTGGATGGAGATAGATGGTTTTGACCGCAGAATTCAGTTTTGCGTAGAAATTAAGGACCTTTGCAATGCTGATGAGGGCCTTCCAGCTCGAATTTTATTTAGCGACGAAGCAACATTTTATTTGAATGGTCTGAACTGTCAACAGAGAAAAATGTCAATCGGCCATAAAGACGTTTCGAGTTTCAAGCTCGATTGTCGAACTGTCAAGAATTGAATGACCATCAATTTGAACACTTACTTTGACTATTTCACTCATATCAAATTCTGACCAACCACAGGCCAAAGACAGCTTGTATTATCGCGAAAACATCAACTGTCTTTGAATTATGATTGGTCATACAACTTTGGTGTTTACAACGAATCAACCATGAGTCATTTTAGATATCCCCCCCCCACAAAGATCCATTGTTTAGGTCCAAAAGTGCGAATTCTCCAATTAACGGTAAAATCCAAGGGAGTTGGAGAGTTCCTGACATTAAAAACTATTATTATTAGTTTCATATCCCCCCCCCCCAAGACAAATGTCTGGGTACGCCACTGCACTGAATTTATCTCATAAAGGTTGGTTTATGCTGGCTGGTAACTTTAACTTAATCATATATATATAATATATATAGACATTTATTTTTAGTGTTATGCTTTATAATCAGACTAAATATTCCGTTAACATATTAATTATTATTATTAATAATAAGTAAACGGATTATTCAGTCTCAGTATCAACCATAGCGTTACAAATCTATGTTTCAATTTTTAAGTTAGGGAATAAGTTAAAGTTACCAGCCAGCATAAACCAGCCTTAACTCTGTCTTTTATTTCTGATCTCAACCACAGCCCACTATAGAGATAGTAGATATAGTAGGTTGTGACTCAACTGAGTTTGCTTAGAGGAAACACCACTCGTCCTTTGGACTCGTGGTGTTTTCAAGCAACTCAGTTCCATTAAGAAATAAAAGACAGACTTATCGCGACAATTCAATCACGAGTGATATTACTAATGATACTTTTTGTAAGTTATGGCTCCTTCAAATATCGTTTTTGCAATAAAAACGTGTTTATTTGGTGAAGACTTTTAATTCTCGAGAATTATTGACCCAAATGGCGTCACATGTGCATTACTGAATTCAGAATATTATGATCTATCCATGGCAAGAAAAAATTGGGGCTTGTAATTAAACAAAAATATCGATTATGTCACTGCTTGGTGATGGGAAAACGTTCCTTAAAAAGTAATAGTTATTTATGTATCAAGGGAGTTATGAGGATGTTAACCACAAAGGGCAACAGATTGTTAAGTTGCCCGAGGTTGTTAACATCCAATAACTCACGTGATAGATAATTCATTTTATTTCATACTCAATGAAGAAAAAAGTGGACAGGAGCTTTGGCGCTCTTGTTGAAACTTTGAGAAATCATATCTCCGAAAGTATTGGTGTCTCAGTGTTGGGAATGATCAATGGATTCTCATAATAAAACAAAATGTGTCTATTAAAAAACTCAACAGAATATTTGACAGATGAGTAGTTCTCTTCAATGTGACAAAGTTCATAATGGTATGTTCCGTTTTAAACAGATTTTGGACTTGCGTCCAATTCATACTTAAAATGATGACATGTGTGAACACAGATCATACGATAATTCATAGATAAAATAATTAGAGCATTCTGTGAAAACAACAGAAGTACGATTGATTATTGAAATTTTGAAAAATCATATCTCCGAAAGTATTAGCTTGTTAGAGTTGAAATTGATATCGATGGATGCTTATGATGAAACTGCATCTTAAAAAAAATAATTTTAAATTTGGAATGAAAAAAAAAATTTTTTTTCGTTACTCCGACACCATCAGACCGATTCTGCTCAATAACTTAGCGAGAACTTAGCCGAGATATTTATCACCTAAACCTACTCTGAAAATTTCAACTGCCTAGCTCATTCTGTTCGAGAGTTATTGTAGAAGCAAAATTCTGAAATTTTAAAAAAAATTTTTTGACACTTTAAGGCAACCCTATCAATACAAGACTTCGCATGCATATAAAGGTCGTTATTCTACAATTTATTGCTAAATTTCAGATAGATGAAGTGATCGGTTTCGGAAATATTCATTAAAAATGTTTTTACTAAACACGGCCATAACTCTGAAATCACTTGATGGATTTTGCCCGTTAACGAACTCGTCTGAGATATTTACACTCCAAACCTACCCTGCAAATTTCAATCCTCTAACTCCTTTCGTTCGATAGTTATCGTGTTAACGGAGGGCCGGCCGGACAGAATCGATTTTGACCACGGATTCTTGTTCAGTGAGTCGAACCAAATCGTTTAAGACCATTTTAAGCCAAAAATTCGAAAACTACAGACATTTGGGCAAATTGATAAGCACTCGGTTCCGAGGAACAAGAACGCCAAAAATTTGACAATAAAAATTTAATAGTTTGAAAATTTGACAATTGTCGATTTGTTTCTGTAAATACATTAGAGGGAGTTAAAGATTTATAACTGCTTAGTATCATCCAAAGGGAGTTATAACCATGTTTATAGTTACGCTAACTAAGGGTTTATTTCTTCATAATGTATCAGTATGGAATAAATTAATTTGACCTATCAAACCACTTTCCCTATTCCTGAAAGGTGAGAAAATAAATCCATTATTCCATACTTTTGACGCTCACTGTGTCTTACAAATGTAACTTTTCCATAACACAACAAATCTTGTAATTGCCCGTACGGCACCAGTACGTATTGATCACTTCATACGGGTAATTTTAAAATGAGTTGTGTTTGTAAAAGTTACAATTGTAGGACTTATACTTGTGTTACAGGTCCCAGATAACGAATTTTGTTAATTCCTAAAATATAAGAGTTCCAGTAAATATAGCAACACCGTTTGATCTTTCCTTCAAACGCATTCATTCCACGTGGAAACCGTTGTAACTGGATGGGTAGTGACGTAAAATATGTGGGTGGTTACAACGAATGACTTCGTTTATACACAACCTGCTATAATGGAAAGCCTGGAACGTGATTAAATGGCAATATGGTCAAGAGAACTACGCTATACGATAGTCCGCCATGATTGTTTACATTAATACTGCTTGTACTTGAATAATTTATATTTTTTGATAAATTACTGTGAAGTATTCATGAATAAGTGCAATGCTGGATACAAATGATATATATTCTGTGACTATCGCACAAACTGGTGTTTGTGAATTAAATATGTGTCCTGAATTTTCTACATAGGATGATTAGGTACTCTTGCATCAGGCTGATCTTAATATAGACGAAAATGTAAATCTGTAAGCCATAACTTAATTTACTATTATATTAGGTCTATGGAAACAGCAATTGAGGAATTATTATTTATATTCAAGGATCGAAAATTATTGTAGCTGTTCCGGTTTTCCAAAAACTGAAGAGCTGAAGAATTTATAAGTTAAGGCTTCATTTTTCTTCTACCTCTTTATAACGCAGTTTGCGAGGAACATTTCGAGGACTTCGATGTAATAAGTAGAGTGAAATATAAATGTACACCCAGTGAACATTTTTATTATCAAAACGCCCAAAGTTTCTCTCAAATTCACCAAAGTTCAAGGTACCCTTCAAAACCAGCAAGTCTAGTAGAATGAGACCCATTGAAAGAGGAAGAGAATATAACAAAAATTAAAGGAAAAATAATTTACGGATGATGTGAGGTCTAGAAGTGGTAGGGGTTTTCAAGGGTAAAACCGGTTTATATCGATTTCCAAGAAAACTCAAAGTGAAAAGTGTTACAAAAGTTAAACGGTAAAGTTGTAGGTAAAATGTATTTTTATTTATGTGAAACATTTTTTATTTATGTGAAACATTCGAATAACCAAGTTTTAAGTTTTTATTTTTATCTTTTACAAAAAAAAAGTTTTCACGAAGTTTGACGAAAACTTACTTTATGTCCCAAACACACTGTTATTTATTTTAATTTAAAATATTTATTTTTGCGCGTATGTTCTGGGGAACATCGCGTTATAATTTTGCCCAAATGTCTGTAACTTTCGAATTTTTTTACGAAAATGGTCTCAAACGATTTGGTTCGACTCCCCAATGAAGAATTCGAGGTCAAATTTGATTCTGTCCGGCCGGCCGGCCGGCCGTTGCCACGATAACTTGAGAACGGAAAGAGCTAGCGACTTGAAATTTTCAGGGTAGGTGACGGACAAGTTCGTTAATGGGCATAATCGGCCCAGTGGTTTCCGAGTAATAATTTTTTTTTAACCAATATAGATCCGATCGAATTGAAACTTAGTGAATAGTTGTAGAATATAAACCTAAGCACGTTTGTGAAATTTTGTTAGAATCGTATCGCTAGAAAATTATTAAAAAATTATTAAAAAATATTTTTGTTGTCACGATACCCTGAGAACGGAAAGAGATAGCGGCTTGAAAATTTCAGGTTAGGTTGTGCATCTGAATGCGACATTTGAGTTTGTGTATGAGCATAATCGGCCTAACCGTTTTAGAGTTATAGCCATCTGAAATTTTCTGAAATTTGGTTGTTTTTTGTTCATCATTAACTCGAAAAATACTGAACCGATTGAATTCAAGCATGGTTATTAGTTGTAGAATGCCAAAGCGAAAATGTTTGCAAAATTTGGTGAGGATAGCATTTGTAGAAAATTTTTAATAAATCATTGCAAATAAAAAAAAATTCTATATATCAGTAACTATTCGTTTGAAATTGCTGAAAATTTGCAAGAGCAACCTAACTCTACTGCCAAGTTTCAAGTTTTAATACGATCGGTTAAATATTGTTGGAGATTCGAGCATTCTTGTGTGAGTTCAGTAGATGGGTGACCGTTCCCTCGATAACTTTCGAACGAAAGGAGATAGGGACTTGCAATTTTCAGGGTAGGTTGCGTATCCGAAAGGGAGAGTTGAGTTCGTTTTTGGGCATAATCGGTCTAACGGTTTCCGAGTTATACCCACCTGGAATATCATTTCCTTGATAACTCAAAAAATAACTCTAGAAAATTTAAAAAAAAATCACGAAAAAAAAAATTGGTTCAAGCACTGACGTGAAGTCAGAAGCTTTTGCGCGTATGTTCTATTGTCCATTCTTCTGTATTGGACACCCTTAATCGAATTTACCATGGTAAATTATGTTGTCCATTCTCCTGTATTGGACACTTAATTCAAATTTACCATGGTAAATTCGACAATTTATTCAACTATGTAGCTTTGACTTACCTATGTCTATCTATTTTTCCTTGAGATATTCCTCTTGATATTCTCAGATAACATTTTTATCTGAGTAATTGAGAATTACCTAATTCAGATATCTAACGCTTGTTTGGTTTACAATTGAGAAACATTCAATACGAGTTTTTAATGGAATAAATTCTCGATTTGTGGGAAATACTCTTTTTGCCACTCTAGTTCCTCGGGACAGAGTGCTTATCAATTTGCCCAAATGTCTGTAATTTTCGATTTTTTGGCTGAATATGGTCTCAAACGATTTGGTTCGACTCACTGATCAAGAATCCGAGGTCAAAATCGATTCTTTCCGGCCTGTCCGTCTGGCCGGCCGGCCGTAGGCACTATAACTCTCGAACGAAAGAAGTTAGGAGGATTGAAATTTGCAAGGTGGGTTTGGAGCGTAAATATCTCCGACGAGTTCGTTAATGGGCGAAATCCATCAAGCGGTTTCGGAGTTATGGCTAATTTTAGTAAAAATATTTTTTATGTTTATTTCCGAAACCGATCACTCGATATATCTGGAATTTAGCATCAAACTGTAGAATTAGGATCTATATGCATGTGAAGTTTTGTATTGACCAGGTTACCGCAAAGCGAAAAAAAATAATTTTGAAAATTTAAAAAAAAATTTTCTACAGTAACTCTGGAACGGAATAAGCTAGGCAGTTGAAATTTTCAGAGTAAGGGAGGGAGATGAATATCTCGGTTAAGTTCGTTATTGGGCAAAATAGGCCAGATGGTTTCGGAGTAACGAAAAAAAATTTTTTTTAAGTAACAAATTTCAAATTCTATTTTTATTTAAGATGCAGTTTCACCATAAAAATCCATTGATATCAGTTTTAACTCCAACAAGCTAATACTTTCGGAGATATGATTTTTCGAAATTTCAATAATGAATCGTCCTTCTATGTTTTCACAGAATGCTATAATTATTCTATCTAAGCTTTATTATATGATCTGTGTTCATACTCGTACATGTCATCCTGTTCTATAAGAGAGAGTCAAATTCATTTCAGCTATTTTAAATTGATTTCTTCCATGGTGCAGTTCTCATTCTCAGATTGCTCATTTAATGTTGATAAATAAACTATTATTTGAATTGAATTTCCTTCATGATGCAGTTCTATCATAAGAATACATTGATATAATTCCCAACTCTGAGGAACCAATACTTTCGGAGATATAATTTGTTTGTTTGAACAAGAGCGCCAGAATACTCCTGTCCACAGGGCTTGAACCAATTTTTAAATAAACATTTAAACTCACGTATAGAACAATTTTTATCAACTTTTTGATGAAGCACTTTTCCTCCTAGCTTTTTTCATGCTACGAGAAAAAAGACTCAATTTTGATATCAAATCATATTCATCATGCCCAGAAGAGGAGTTTTTAGTTGAAAAACATTCTAATTTTTGGCTGACCCCACGTATTTTTTGAATGAGATCATATCAAGATGATTTTTGGTTGGATTTATATCAAGACACAATGAGACAAATTAAATATGAATTGAAGAAGAATTCTCTGAAGTTTGCTCAATACCAGTATTGTTCCGTCATTAGGTACTTCATCAGGTGATATTAGAAATATAATCTATAGGTACATTTTGAACTGAATTAAAAACGTACTAAATGATTTATTTTTATTCATAAATATTTGGGATTCTGTTGTCCAAAAGTATATCGAAAAGTGGGAAAGCCCTCTGGACAGGAGCTTTGGCGCTCTTATTGAAACTTTGACAAAACATATCTCCGAAAGTATCGGGTTTTCAGGGTTGGGAATGATATCAATGGATTCTTATTATAGTGAACCGCATCGTAAAAGAAATTAAATTCAAATAATAGTTTATTTATCAAGATCAAATGAGCAATCTGCAATGATTTAACCTCGTGGAATGAGTTGTTGCAACTTACACTCGGTGCATAGTTTTCACAACTCGAAATACCTAAGGAAGTATCATCGAAATGTCTAGAGCAAGACTGGAGACAATCATAGCAGATTCTCCATTTATTCCTGATATTGGAATAGGTATAGGCTGACGAACGAAGATTAAATACGTAATTTATATTCTTATTTTTCTTTATTTGGAAACTTTTGCTAATTTAATAGTTTATACCACTAACACATTCATTCTGTATGATGAACCTTAACTCAAGAAAAAATATTTGATACACAAATGTAGATCACAATTTCAGCATTTTTTTGCTAGCATAGCATTATGAAAATACTGTATATAGAAACATTTCACTACTTATGGAAGTAATATTAGCCTCGGTGTTCAACGTACTGTAATGTCTTTTGATGTTTCCATTATGTTTTTCTTTCCTATTGCCTTCATAAACTACATCATGAAAATTATCCAATTCGAAATCTTCCAAAACATCATCCCCAATATTTATACATACATTATTCAATATGCAACAAGTCAATATTATTTTTGGTATCAAAACAGTCTTGTATATATCCACAAATTCAAGATTCCGAACCTTGTTTTCCAACACAAAATATTTCCAAAATACGAATTATAAACAAACTAGAACAAAAATAAATTTGACATGTCTCTTATAGGTAGATAAGATGACATGTATGAACAGCGAACGCAGATTGAACATAGACAGATAGAATTCGATTTCTGTGAAAACATAGAAGTACGATGTATTAATGAAATTGTGAAATATCATATCTCTGAAAGTATTAGCTTGTTAGAGTTGAAAATTATATGAATGGGTCCTTATGGTAGAACTGCATCTTAGAACGAATTGAATTTAAAAAAAACCGTTTGGCCAATAATGCTTATTAACAAGCTCAAATGTCCCATTCGGATGCACAACCCACCCTGAAAATTGTAAGTCCCTATGTCTTTCCGTTCTCAAGTTATCGTGGGATAAACAAAATCTATATATATATATAAAAGAAAGTCGTGTTAGTTATACTATTTATAACTCAAGAACGGCTCTACCGATTCGGCTGAAAATTGGTGGGGTGCTGGAGATAGACATAGGATACTTTTTTGTCGGAGATCTTCATACAGGGTGTTTTTCTTTTAACGTCAATTGCAACTTTCTGTTTTCCATGCCACAGTCGTACAATGTCATTAATTTGTGTTAAAGAATATATTTTCGAGACGTACATCGTTGAAAATAAAGCATTACTGTACAGGGTGTTCTTTTTCCCACGGCACACTTGTACGCGATTGAAGTGATTTGAACCACAAACAAAGCATTAACTTAATAGGTACCTCTGATAGATTCTCATAATGTATTTGTATTTATTTATTTGTATTATTTGTATTTATTTATTTACGATCTGTTGTAAAATCAACTTTGTGACCATTTGCAGAAAATGTCCTAATGAAATCCCTGCTCAGTTTGAATACTTGGATTTTCATAGGTGTAAAACATTAAAGTAATTTGAATGACTTCTATGAAAAATATACTTTGGCTAATAATAAATGGTTGAACAGTCTCTAGAAGGTTGGATATATTATCCCAATAAAATTAGATAAAAAAAATAGTGTATATACTTATATACTTCAAGTTGAAATTCCTCAAAACTACAATTTGTGGGTTGGATTCTTTCTGCTTAACTACGTCCAATTAACGTTCCAAAAAGGGGTAGTATTGTAACGGTGACTCAATATACATTATCTATATTTTATGACAAACGTGTATAATAAAATCTAAAATCTGCTTATTTATTGCCTCGCGGAACAGAGTTCGACGGGTCAGCTAATTTTTAATAATTTTTTTAAAAATTTCTTAGTGACACAAAATTTCACATACTTCTATGAACTTCCAGAACCTAAAGGGTTCTGATTACAAGTCGAGTGTACGTAAACCAACGAAATAAATACGAGCGATACCGCTGAAACGAAGTGGTTCTGAAAAATTCACATTTGGGATATCGACTTCGTTCAGGTCATTTGACTTTTCTGACTCCTCTGAAATCGTGCGCCGGATATTGTGATAAAGTCGACCATCCAAACCAACCACGAAACCAAAACCAGCCCATTTCAAATCACTGTACCATCTTGGGTCCGTCGCTGTTGTCAGACTTACATTGTTACATTACTTACATTGCGTTTAACCACTTGTAAGCGATATCTGGTAACGTGAAGTTCGGATTTATATTTATGGCTGTGTCTTACTTATTGTGATATAAGGATGGCTCAAATCTTCTTGGTGCAAAATTTTTGTTGAATATACCTCTCTCCAACTGCTGCCTCAAGGACGTTCCCAGTTTGAAACTGACACATTTAATTTGCAGGTATTAATTTGCTTTGTTTTGTCCCATCTGAAATAATACAATCAGACATTTATCATTTTTTCCTTCATGATTCTTCTGTTGTTGGGTTCCTCCCAAGTATCTGTATTAATCGTAGTATTATTTTTTTCGTGGCTTTCATCGTATACATACTAATGAAAACAAACAGGTTTTATACCGGCGCAATGAAAGTTTGTTGGCACGAACATAATGTGTTTGTGCTGATATTCTGCGGTTTTGCTATAACGATACCGGTACCGGCTTCTAATACTTTCTGGGAAGCAAGTATGTTATTTTCACCCTTCATTATTCTTGTTGACAACTTAAGAAACTTCAATAACGTTCAATTAGCTAATTTGAATGGTTTCCCGTCTTGTTTGCAACAATATGTTGGATTTCAGTGCGAATTGGCCTAATTACGATTAGACGATTTATAAATAACTGAGCGGGTACAATTAGACTAAATTTGCGGTCTTGGGATAAATTGATATAGTGTCATATACAGGGTGAATAAGTACGAGAAAATTCAGGGGCTGCATGAAAAAATAGTGAAAGTTAGTCAGTTGGCTATATGTATAACTTTTTTCCGCAAATGATTCGTTGATGATTGCGAGATACGGGCTGTCTTAAAAACTGACTGTTTATTAATTGCTCTGAAACTGGTTGAGATATGCAAATCAAATTTGGTTGGTTTTAAGAGGTTGTTATAGCGCATTATGGGCGCCTTGTTCCTCGTGCTTATCAATGCGCCCAAATGTCTGTAATTTTCGAATTTTTGGATGAAAAGTCCTGTGGACAGGAGCTTTCGCGCTCTTGTTTAAACTTTGACAACTCATATCTCCGAAATTATTGGTCTCTGGGGATGATATGAATGGATTCTCACGATATATATTCTTTTGACTGAGAGTTTTTTATGTGTTAGCAGAGGTTGGTGTAACGGGGTACCATACAATTCTGCGTATGATACAAGAGCTTAGGGAAAAACCTCAGCAAAAAACCCTGTCTCCCCGTGAGTGTTGTGATTTGTAACTATTGTTCACAAAATTTGCTGAAATTTAGAAATATTGATAGGCATTTATTTCTTCAATATGGACCCCTTCTTCAAAGAACGGAGAGGTTTCTCCAAGGTACCCGAAACTCAACCTGAAAAATGAAAAGACAAAAGGAGAAGAACGAACAAACTAAAAATAATACATAACCTTTCAAAAGTCTCCTCTCACAAATATACTCTTCTGTAGGCGCATGGGATCTCTTGGAGAAGAATCGCCTCCGCTAGTTCTCAAAGATATTAATCTTAGAAATCCCTTCAATATTTGAATTCAAAAAGGAAATTGTTGCTCGTAAGGCCAGGAGGGTCTCTTTCAAAACCAGGTCTGACCAGAGTCCAAGTGATGATAATTCAGAACTTCAGATGTTCGAAGAACGCTACAGGGCCCTTATGTAGGGCTATCATCTCCCATAGATGCATGTTTTTACTTTGTATTGTATTCTCACGATGGAACTGCATCATGAAAGAAATTAAATTCAAACAGACCGATCCTCCCCAATAACGAACTTATACGAGATATTGATTCCTCAAATCTACTTAAATCTAAATTCTATTATATCAATTAAAACTTAGACAACATTGCAGTTTTGTTTATACCTACTGGAGATATTCTGAACCCAATTTGATTATGTATCTCACCAAAGAATATACCATCATCATATGGATTATCCACGGCATTATATTATCATCTTAAAAGTATAATATCATATCATCCTCATAATTCATAGCTGATGTTCTTTCATTGGTCATTTTGAATTCAATCATACTTTGTTTTGTAGAACAGGAGGGTATTTCATATCAACAAAAATGAACCAGAAATAAATTTGACATTTATATCTCATGGGAAAATAAGATGACATGTAAGAACACAGATCATATAATAATTCATAGATAGAATAATTAAGTACAGCATTCTTTGGAAACAAAGAAGTAGGATTTATTATTGAAAATTTGAAAAATCATATCTCCGAAAGTATTAGCTTGTTAGAGTTGAAAATTATATCAATGGTTTGTTATGGTGAAATTTCATATTACAAAAATTTGCATTTGAACTTTGTAATGTAAAAAAAAATGTTTTGTTTCGTTACTCCGAAACCCTTAAGCCGATTTTGCCCAATAACAAAATTAACCGAGATATCTATCTCCTAAACCTACTCTGAGAATTTCAACTGTCTAGCTCAATCCATTCGAATGTTATCGTGTTAAAGGAGGGCCGGCCGGACCGTCGGACAGCCGGACAGAATCGATTTTGACCACGGATTCTTGATCAGTGAGTCGAACCAAATTGTTTGAGACCATTTTCATTACAGACATTTGGGCAAATTGATAAGCACTCTG
Organism: Halyzia sedecimguttata; assembly: GCA_937662695.2. Lineage (NCBI taxonomy): Eukaryota > Metazoa > Arthropoda > Insecta > Coleoptera > Coccinellidae > Halyzia > Halyzia sedecimguttata. The sequence goes on along the minus strand of OW569413.2, from coordinate 95,325,480 downwards.
TTCCGAGGAATAAAAGCGCCAAAAATGGTCTCAAACGATTTGGTTTGACTCACTGATCAAGAATCAGTGGTCAAAATCGATTCTGTCCGGCCGGCCGTAGTCACTATAACTCTCGAACGGAATGAGCTAGACAGTTGAAAATTTCAGAGTATATTAAATATACAAATTTCGAATTCAATTTTTTTTAAGACGCAGTTTCATCTTAAAAAGCCATTGATATCATTCTCAACTCAAACAAACTAATAATTTCGGAGACATTTCAATATTAAATCGTAATCCTATGATTTCACAGAATGCTGTATCGAAAATTAACGTCCATATCTATGAATCTGTGTTCATTCATTTCATCATTGTCATCTCAACTACAGATAAGAGACATGTCAAACAAAGTACGATTGAATGCAAAATGACCAATGGAAAAACCTCAGCTATCGTAGATTGCTCTTGGATAATCCATATGACGATGATGGAAATATTTACTTTGGCAAATTAATCAAATTGGGTTCAGAATATCTCCAGTAAAAACAAAACTGGAATATTGGCTAAGTTTCAATTGATATAATATAATTTTCATAGCAGATTTGAGGAATGAATATCTCGGATAAGTTCGTCATTGGCTAGAATTGGACTGTTGGTTTTGGATTAATAATTTTTGGCACTCAAGTTGTATTTAAATTTTTTTATTTTATATATTCTATAATAAGAATCCATTGATATCATTTCCATAACTGTGAGAACCCAATACTTTCGGAGATATAATTTGCAATTAAAAATTTTATGTTCACCATTCTCATACGGGTAATGATCTCAATTTTAAATGAAAAAAAAATGGTATACCAAGAAGATATTTCAAACATCATTCTAGAAGTTCTCTTTCAATTTGTGACCAAAAATCTCTCATGCTTCTTTTCGAATGGGTTGTCGTTTTTATGCAAACATGTGGGAAAGCTCTGTGGACAGGGGCTTTGGCGCTCTTGTCAAACTACTAGCCAGTAATTATTCAATCTTTGACAAATCATATCTCCGAAAGCATTGGTTTCTCATGGTAGGTTTCACGAAGCTTCGATTTGCTTAATTGTGGATTTTATTCCGTGGTTGCATCAAAAATGAACTGGAAATTGACATAGAATCACACTGATTGGGCAATTAAGAGCTGTCAAAACTTTGTGAGTAGGGAATGATATATCAATGGATTCTTATGATAGAACTGCATCATAAAAAGTTAAATTCAAAACGTAGGTCTATGACTCACCTCATTTGTTGTAATTACATACATTAGCAAATTATAATAAGAGCATTATATGAAATCATAAAATTACGATTAATTATTGAAAAATCATATCTCCGAAAGTATTAGTTTGTTAGAGTTGAGAATTATATCAATGGATTCTTATAATGAAACTTCATCTTAAAAAAAAAGGAATTTGAAAATTGTTTTTCGTTACTCCGAAACTATTCGGCCGATTTTGCCCAATAACGAACTCACCCGGGATATTTATCTCCCAAACCTTATTTAATAATTTCAAGTGTCTTAGCTCGTTCCGTTCTAGAGTTATCGTGTTAACAGACGGCCGGACAGAATCGATTTCGACCACGGATTCTTGATCAGTGAGTCGAACCAAAACGTTTAAGACCATTTTCAGTCGAAAATTCGAAAATTACAGACAATTGGGCAAGTTGATAAGCACTGTGTTGCGAGGAACAAGAGCGCACTAAAGTCCGTTGAACACACTGTATTTTCGACAAATTTAATCGAATCATGAAACACCGTACCACTTGGTGTAACAATAAGCTTTCGAATGATGTAGGTATACCTATGGCATCACTTGAATTCCCTATTCAAATTTTAAAAAGAGTAGCCCACTCTTCTGTGGTTGATATTTTGAAGGAAATTTTCACTCTTGGAAACTTTTTTTGATAAATTGATAGTTTTCGAGATTTTCAGATTAACCATTTAAAATGGGACACCCTGTATAAATATATTTGGACAAAATAATTCGAGTTGGTGAAATATTCCCTGCGAAATCTTGCTTAGACGGATAATAATATACATAAATTGCTATTTGCAGTTTCAATTACCAACTTTATTTGAGGAACATTCTCATTTCTCAGGTTATCCTAAATGATACTTTAAATAGCTCTGCAAACAAATCTAGTGCTGAAATTATCAACCTAATATTTATCGCTATTATCCTGTTGTTGTTAGAATTATACGAAATCCCTAACATATCTTAATCAACAATCAAAACCTAGAAGTCGCCTTAATTATTTCCAAATGAACTATTTCTTCTGATAATTTCTTTACTATGCCGGAGATTTTTGTAGATGTCACTCAGTGCCGATTTCTCAGTTGCGAGTTAACCCGAGGTTGCGAGTTACGCATGTATTTAGCGATATTCAGGGCCGGTTTCTCAATTGCGAGTTAACTCGATGCTGAGAGTTACGCATGTATTTAGCGATATTCCTCAACGCGTAACACTCTGGTTACACGCAACCTCGAGTTAACTCGCAATTGAGAAACCGGCCTTCATGACCGCGTAACACTTGGGTTACCCGCAACTTCGAGTTAACTCGCAATTGAGAAACCGGCCCTCATTGGGATAAAATAGGATCTATACTATCGGCCCGGTACGTGCTTCGGTACGTGCTTCGCTACGTATAAAGTGAAATAATAAAAAAAATTAATTGGAACATCAAATTCATTTATTCAAACAAAAAAATATTTTATTAATTACTAGCTATTTTAAAACTTAATCCAAATCATTTGGATAGACAATATTCTTCGTTTTTCCATTTTGAGCATGAATAAACAAACGGCTGGGGGTTTTTCATATTCGACCGTTAATTTTCTGCTTAATGTTTGAATATTTTGAGTAATTTTAATGTAAAATCCGTCCGATCGAACGGATATTCATTACAGATTTCGTAACTTAACGAAAAGATCCAAGTCCCAAGAAACGTTTACTGGAGTAACACTCCTTTAAGTTTTTCATTGGGTAAAATTGAAAAAAATTAAGAGAAAGCTATTTCGGACGCTTCGTGATTCGATCCCGCCACCCCTCGAGGCTCGGAAGGCTCGGGAGCTATAAATTCCCTATCCAACACCTCAGCTCACTCGGCCACATTGCCTATGTTAATCAACTCCGATTATGTACCAAATGAAGATTTTTAGTACTCGGATGATTTCCGTCTTTCGATTTTCAGAATATCGTCAATCCTGTCAAGCGATCGATCGAAATCGGTTACTCGTTCATATTTCTCGCAGTTTTTCTAGACGATTCCATGATTTTCGAGTAATTCCGTTCGAAATTCAAATTCGATTTGAAATTTCTCGTCGCTCGTTCAGACCGAAAACGTCGACATATAAAGGAGCCGCGTTAAAATTCGCCACATAAATACGTGAAATGTCAGATTTTTGTCGATTTTCGCGAAAAGTCACATTTTCCTATCGTTATTCTTCCGGGAAAACGAAAGAGAGAATCGAAAAAAGGGCTCCGTTACGGGTTTATTTCGAATCTCGTCTTCGCGTTCCAGCATATATTGTCGTTGCGAATGCCACCGTTCCTCCGACTTCCTTTCCACAATTTTGCTCCTTTTGTCAAAATCGGCGATTTTTCGCCTTTGCACGATTTTTTTTAAATACACCCCTCTTAACATCCAAAAAAACATCACGTTTATAGTAACATTTTCATAATGTTTCCTTTGATAAATGAAGAACCGCTCGACCGATTTTGAGCAAACTTCACATAAACCATCTACTTAATAGTCCGAACAAAGCCTAAACATTTGGTTTGCAAAGGTGAACCCGTTCTTGAGTTATAAAATTTCAACGAAAAGTGGCATTGATTTTTATATACAGGGTGTTCCTAAATTGAACGTACAAACGAAAAGGGGAGATTCCTTAAGTGAGTTTAAGAAAAAAAAGTCCCATAAACATGGGGTCGCAAACGTTTCGTTTTCGAGATACAGAGTGTTGAAGTTTGAATTTTTTTCAAGTTTTTTTTCATAGTATCTACACTTCACAAGATATTCAACTGAAATTTGGCAAAGATATTACATTTGAGAGTTCTCACCACGTGACATGGCAATTTCGATAGAAGATCTACAGGGTGATATTTTTTCTGGAACACTGCCACCTGTTCTTCTGCAGAACTTTTTTTTTGGTGAGCAACTGTTAATTTGAAAAAATGTAAAAAGAAGCTTTGTTCTTATACTAAACTTTTCGGTCTCTTGTAGTTTTGTCGTATCTACCAACGATTTCGAGAAAAAAAATTTTTAACGATTCTCTCGAAATCCTCGTGAAAATCCAAATTATGATGGGAAGGCCACTTTGTAAGCTGTGGTGAATGAATTCAGTGTCAGTTTTTATGGAAATTTTCCTGATCTGTAGCGATGATTCATAAAGATTCGATAAACTCGTATAATCAACTTGTGAAGTGTAGATACTATGAGAAAAAACTTGAAAAAAATTCAAACTTCAACACTCTGTATCTCGAAAACGAAACGTTTGCGACCCCATGTTTATGGGACTTTTTTTTCTTAAACTCACTTAAGGAATCTCCCCTTTTCGTTTGTACGTTCAATTTAGGAACACCCTGTATACAGGTTGTGGTGATTTCTAGACGAAAAATAAATGCTACCTCTTCCTATAAAATTTTTTCGAAAATTGATGATTAACGAAGTCACAGGGTGTTAAAGTTAAACTTTATTCACAGTTTTTTTGCTCTACGTTTTGCCACGTTGATAATATTTCGACGAAATTTCGTATTTGTGACCTTTACGGGATGAGCAAAACGAATTTGCAAACCATTTTTTCCCATTTTGTAGAGGGCGCCACATACGAGCCTATACTTTTGTTTGAATGGTCCCAACTTTTTTGTGCTACACTGTATGCAAATTTTGACCAATTATCTTCATTCTCTAGACTTTTTTACACAAAAAAGGTATACTTCTTTTGTTTCGATAGATCTAACCATTTTCGAGGAAAAAGCAAAATAGCATTACTTGCATGCGATGAATACGAAATCTTTTCATTTATTTTCAACCTTAAACATAGCAATACACACATAATAATAATAATACATAACCATAAAGTTCCGACGGACTCTATGGAATATTCCTTCCATAAAACGTAGAGCAAACAAACTGTGAATAAAATTTAACTTGAATACCCTGTAACTTCGTTAATAATCAATTTTCGAAAAAATTTTATAGGAAGAAGTACCTTTTATTTTTGGTCTAGATATCACCCCTGAATTTGTTGCTCATCATTTCCGGACACCCTGTATATTGATTGCTATTTGGAGTTTCAATTACCAACTTTATTTGAGAAACATTCTCAGGTTATCCTAAATGATACTTCACATAGCTCTGCAAACAAATCTAGTGCTGAAATTATCAACCAAATATTTATCGCTATTATCTTGTTGTTCTTAGAATTATACAAAATCCCTTACATATCTTGATCAACAATCAAAACCTAGAAGTCACCTTAATTATTTCCAAATGAACCATTTCTTCTGATAATTTTCTTTACTATACCGGAGATTTTTGTAGATGTCACTCATTGGGATAAAATATGATCTATTTCTGAATTATGCCACTTTATCACTGTGTATTTGATTATTCCGTGTTCTCTGATTATATTATATTAAATTATCTTGCAGTTCATGTTGATATTCGGATGAAAGCGAAAACCGACGCTGCGTGTGTTCTAACATTAAATTCACAGATAATTACATTGCTCTTCAATTAGAAGTAAGAAAAATTCAAGGTCTCGTGCAAAAAAGTGAATATTCAAAACAGTTCATTCAGAGGATCACCATAAATAATATTTTATTGTGAGTAACTATTATTGAGCTTGATTTGTATCGACCGGGGCCTTAGTTGTCTTCATATTTATTTTGTTTATTTAATGCACATGCTTTTCAAAGTAGACTTTGGTTTTTGTGAGGCCCCCTGAAATTCACGAGTTACCTTTTGAGGGATGTAGAACTGAAAAGTAAAATAAAACTAGATCCACCATTCTCCCATCAAACATTATGCAAATGAACCTTATCTTCTAAAATATTTGCAACGATTTTAGATTTCGGGTTATACCAGAAATGCATATCAACTCGCTTTATTTCAATTTGAACACATTGTATATTGTTACATTTTCGAATGTATTTTCAAATTCTACGTATATTTTATCCAGTATCTATAGCTATCCTGATTCCTGAGTTGTTACAGTAGGTACCTGGTATATTTTCCACACTGCCGAGAAAAATGGAAATCTTCAGAGAAAGTATGTTTTGCGGTATTTGGCGATTGATAAAACGTAGTATGTATTCTCCTATACTGCAGGTCGTGCATTAAACCATTGCAAAAAGCATAAACAAAAACTATATCGTATTATTCTTCTGTATAGGTAAATTTCTGCACTATCTTTAGTAGTATTTTTGCGCGTATGTTCTGGGGAACATCGCGTTATAGTTTTGCCCAAATGTCTGTAACTTTCGAATTTTTTGAAAAAAATGGTCTCAAACGATTAAGTTCGACTCCCCAATGAAGAATTCGAGGTCAAATTTGATTCTGTCCGGCCGGCCGTCCGGCCGTTGCCACGATAACTTGAGAACGAAAAGAGCTAGCGACTTGAAATTTTCAGGGTAGGTGGCGTATCCCAATACGACGGACAAGTTCGTTAATGGGCATAATCGGCCCAGTGGTTTCCGAGTAATAATTTTGTTTTCAACCAATATGAATCGATCGAACTGAAACTTGGTGGGTGGTTGTAAAATATGAACCTAAGCACGTTTGTGAAATTTTGTGCGAATCGTATGGCTAGAAAATTTTAAAAAAATCATTTAAAAATATTTTTGTTGTCACGATAACTTGAGAACGGAATGAGATAGCGGCTTGAAATTTTCAGGTTAGGATGTGCACCAGAACGCGACATCTCAGTTTGTTTATGAGCATAATCGGCCAAACGGTTTTAGAGTTATAGCCATCTGAAATTTGGTGGTTTTTTGTTCCTCATTAACTCGAAAAATACTGAACCGATTGAATTCAAACATGGTTATTAGTTGTAGAATGCCAACGCAAAAATGTATGCAAAATTTGGTGAGGATAGCATTTGTAGAAAATTCTTAATAAATCATTGAAAATAAAAAAAAAAAAATCTATATATCAGTAACTATTCGTTTGAAATTGCTGAAATTTTGCAAGAGCCTTCATAACTTAACTCTACTGCCAAGTTTCAAGTTTTAATACGATCGGTTAAATATTGTTGAAAATTCGAGCATTCTTGTGTGAGTTCAGTAGATGGGTGACCGTTGCCTCGATAACATTCGAACGAAAGGAGATAGGGACTTGCAATTTTCAGGGTAGGTTGCGTATCCGAAAGGGAGAGTTGAGTTCGTTTTTAGGCATAAACGGTCTAACGGTTTCCGAGTTATACCCACCTGGAATATTATTTCCTTGATAACTCAAAAAATAAATATTCGATCGAATTGAAGCTTGGTAACTAGTAGTAGAAAATCAACATAAAGACGTGTTTAAAATTTTGTAAGAGCCGTACCCCTGGAAAATTTGAAAAAAATGACGAAAAAAAAATTTTAAGAACCATACCCCTAGAAAATTTTAAAAAAATCACGAAAAAAAAAATTGGTTCAAGCACCGACGTGAAGTCAGAAGCTTTTGCGCGTATGTTCTATTGTCCATTCTTCTGATAACATAATTGACCATGGTAAATTCGATTAAGGGTGTCCAATACAGAAGAATGGACAATAGAACATACGCGCAAAAGCTTCTGACTTCACGTCAGTGCTTGAACCAATTTTTTATTATTTTTTCGGTAATTATGTCAGCTCTACTAACAATTTGTTTGACAGGTATTAATTGTAATGGACACATAATAAAGGTCACTATGCTATGATTGTCTCATTAAACCACAGAGAATATTGATATGAATATTCTGAATCATTATTGATGGGAATTCATTTACCAAATTTCAGTCGTAATCAATATTAATTTCTGCATTTCGAGAACACATTTTTTTTATTGGTCAGGTGGAATCTACGTTAAAAAATAATGTATATTTTATAATACATATAGGTACTACTGCTTATTTCCCGAGATATTTGGTGAGTAAAGCAGTAGTATGTATGTATTATAAAAATACACTATTTTTTAACGTATAGGTTTTTGTCACGACTGACTTTGACATTGAAACAGAAACACCCTGTATGTTCAATTGAATTTGTAATTAACGAAGGAGAAGTATTGGTATGTCTTCTGATAGAAGCTAGAATATTAGGAATTTTCATGCAAAAATTTACAAAATATTAACATTTCAATGAAGCCCTATTTGAGAAAATTTAAAGGTTTTTTTAGATTTCACACGAATTTCCTGAAAATAATATGTAAGTGACACATTACAACAATGTAGAATTCAATGGGTAATCTGTTTATCAATGAAAAAACTGGGTATTACATTTAAAAAACGAAAGTTGGTATAATTTCTGGTGAAACCGGAAGTCGAACGAATCTGAATTATTTTCCAAGGATTCATCTCTCCTGGAAAAGCTAACAAAGCTTAACTATAAATTTTAAGTGTTTATCTCGAGTCTTTCTTTGAAATATTCTAACGAACAGTCGTTTTTTGGATATTTTTGGAATATTTTTGGCTTAATGGAAAAAAAATTCTTTCAGGATTGACAATCGAAATAGATCATGACTAAAGGATTAGTTCAAGGTTTCGCAAGATCCAGAACGCTGTGCAAAATATATGGAGAGCAGTACGGATATTCCAGCAGATTACATGCATTCCATAGGCGAAGAAACGAGAAATGCGGGAACAGAAATTTTACAACCGAAAAGAAAGAAATTACAGGAGTTCCTTATGACAAATTATCCATTGGTGTTCCTAAGGAAGTATGGAAAAATGAGAGGAGGTGAGAATTCAGTAAAGTACACGAAACAATCGTACAATGTGCAATTCAGCCATTACTGGAATAAAATATATCTGTAAATAGTTATTGAGTTCTCGCAAATCATTTGGTAGAGCAAATTTTGGAAAGGCCCTTTGGACAGGAGCTTTGGTGCTCTTGTTCAAACAAATCATATTTTCGAAAGTATTGGCTTCTCAGTTGGGAATGATATCAATGGATTCTTATGATTGAACTGCATCACAAAATAAATTATACCGTAGCCGGGGGTTACTTTGAACAAGTTTTGCATTAATTCCATTGCAGCGCAAACATTTCTGCAGATATTTGAAAATGTTTTCAACCAATCGATGGCTTATTATCTCAGCTTCAATTTCCCGTTTGTACGACTCCATTATCTTCAATAGAAGTTGGTGGGGGCATATGTTTATATGTTCAGAAATAACCCCTTAAGAAGGGGCTACTTTGAACAAGAGAGCGTCTACCATAGAAAACGCCAGTTTTGGGCTCCCTGTTCATAAAAATCCCTTGAATATGCAAGTATGAGTTTTTAAAAGAATAATGTCGCCTGATAATAAGGTTTTCCTTCACGGTTTAGCTCGTGAACTCCTGGCAATGTTTATTTTTTCATCGCAATGCTCCTAAGATTGTAAATTAATTTTTTTTCGCTGAGTTTACTCAAGAATGCACAAATAAACACAAAAATTATAACTTTATTGAAAATATTTACATCTCTCAAGGAGCATGGGAAGCGGTAGATACCAACTGCCACTATGTGCGCGCACAGAAGTTTTTCCTCTTCAGCTGAAAATACGGTTGGACGTCCGGGCGATTTCGCTACAATTGAGAGGTAAGCAGCTGCTGCATTTGCCTTCGCCGCCTTCTTGTACATGCAAATCGTTCCAGAGGGAAGGTTCAATCTAAAACAAGAAAATATTCGTAATTAGGAACAACAATGGATTTGACTGTGCTCTAGTAGGTACCTACGTAAACAGAAAAAAAACTACTCAGTAGAAGCAGCCCCGATAGTTGATTTTCCAGCTAAACACTTTTCTACTGCCTTGGCAAGGATTTCTGTTGAATAATTTCTGTACATCCGAGCTCCCAACTTGCGAATATAAGTTCGCGGCTTGTTGGCTTGCCCCTGATGAACAAAAAGTAGACGAAGCGCGATGTTCAAAGTAACCCCTCAAAGTTCCTGTTTTTTACTCGATTAGCCATATAAAATCAACGAAATGAGGTAGAGATATGAAACAAAATAGAAAATGTTGCCAATAGATTGATAAGAAATATATAACTTACCTAAAACGGTATTTCACAACAGGATCACTGCGGCAGAGGAGGTTTGAGGATTGTTCTCAGAACAGCTGATTTCACAATTCCGATAAAAAGGCGCGCAGCGGCTCAGGTTAGCCAACCTGACAACGTTTCGCGATCGTAGCGCCGTCTACATGTAATCATTGAATGTTGAGTACCAACTAGAGGTCGCTAGCTTGTGAACTAAGCCCGCTATGAGGATTTTTGATTTTACAACGTATCTGTTCAAAGTAACCCCTTGTGTTCAAAGTAACCCCCGGTTACGGTATTGAAAAAACAAGAGTGCCAAAAATTATTAATCAGAAACCACCAGACCGATTCTACCCAATAACGAACTTATCCGAGATATTTATTCCTGGAATCTACTCTGAAAATTATATTATATCAATTGAAACTTAGCCAATATTCCAGTTTGTTTTTGCTATTCTGAACCCACTATTCTGAACCCATTTTGATTAACTTACCAAAGTATATATTTCCATCATAATATATTATCGCCCAAAAATTATAATATAGGTACTATAATCAGGGCCGTAGCGAAGAGCTATTCCGAGGGGGGGGAGAAACGTCTTTTGGCGCCCCTAATTTGGAAAAATAGGCAAAAATCGAAAAACACACATATGGATGAAGTGTATATATATTGATAAATACTACATAGTTTCTTAATAAAGAATGAATTATAAATTAATATAACTATCAATGAAAATTATTTTACAAAGAATACCGCGTTCTGAATTTGTGTTTTTGAGTGAAAAAAATTGTTTGCATCTCTCAACAGATCCAGGGCCAAAAGAATTATATTTGACAAAAATAAATATATATACCAAGCTTTCGAGATGATAAGAATAATCTGAAGATTTTATAGATATTAAAAAGAAAACTTTGGAAAAATGATATAACAATAATTTCACGTTACCCTGCTATCTGGAGTGGAATGTTCCAACAATTCTTCGAAAATATCTGCTATTTGGAATGTTGAATGAGTTTTTTGTAATTCCTGAATTTAAGCAATATTTTTGTACTCATCACCCTGAAAATTTTTGTAGTTTGCATATAGAAAATTAAATCTTCGATGTCACTCAATCGAATATTTTACCGAAATATCACGAAAAAAAAATGTTATTTTATAGACACTGAAAATCAACCTGTAAGTGCAGTTGTTAAATGAAGATTCACAAGGTGCTACTTCCCTTAAAAACTATGTGTCAGCAATGGCCAAAACTTTTCGCTCTATTCGAAAATACAGTCCTCTTTTCAGAACGCATGTTCTAGGTATCATTTTGCCCAAATGTCTGTAATTTTCGATTTTTTTGCCGAAAATTGTCGCTAACCATTTAGTTCAACTCTCTAATGAAGAATTCGAGGTCAAATTTGATTCTGTCCGACCGGCCGGCCGTTGCCACGATAACTAGAAAACGGAAAGATATAGCGCCTTGAAATTTTCAGGGTAGGTTGTGCATCTTAATGCTAGTTTGTTCATAGGTATACCTATCTGAAATTTGGTTGTTATTTCCTCAATAACTCGAAAAATACAAAACCGATCCAATTCAAACGTGGTTATTAGTTGTAGAATACCAACGCGAAATCTTGCGAAATTTCGTGAGGATCGTATCACTAGTAATTAAAAAAAAAATCATTTAAAAAAGTTCTATATGTCCTAAACTATTCGTTCGATATCGCTGAAATTTTGCCAGAGCCTTCAGAACTTAACTGTACTGCCAAGTTCCAAGTTTGAACACGATCAGATAGATATTGTTGGATATTCGAGCAGCATTGTTTGAGTTCAGTAGATGGATGGCTGACTGTTAACTGACTCGATAATTTTGGAACGAAAGGAGATAAGCACTTGCAATTTTCAGGGTAGGTCACGCATCCGAATGGGAAAGTTGAGTTCGTTTTTGGGCATAATCGGCCCAACGGTTTCGGAGTTATAACCACCTGGAATATTATTTCCTCGATAACTCAAAAAATTTAGACCTGATCGAATTGAAGCTTGTACTAGTTGCGGAATATCGACATAAAGACGTGTGTAAAATTTAGTGGGAACCGTAGAAATTAAAAAAAAAATTGGTTCTTAATCGGTATATTCGATTAAGGAGAATGGATAATAGATAATGCGCCAAAAGCTCCTGACTTCGCGTCACTGCTTGAACAACTCGCCATGTATTCATGACATTTGCGCCTCTTCCCGTTTCAATTTTTCTTTTCTGGGCTGTCCTTCTGAATTCCGCTCCAGACGGTTTGAACTTATTTTGGCAAGGACCCATATCCATATTCGGTTTTCGATTTTAAATTTCAATCAATATTCATATTCACTATTCACGAATAATGTATATAAGAAGAAGAAGGTTAGTTTCTTTCTATTGAACGATTTTTATGTATAGCCGGGGAAGGCTGGGAATTCCCCACTCTTGCCATCTAGTCTCTAGCAGCAACAAAGCTTTCTACAATGCTGTCGGTCTTGTACAAATAAATTGAGTAAATGGTAGGGTAGGCAATCATTCGATACAGTCACTGCACTTATGTGTAATAATAATCATCTTATGCAAGTAGTAGTTCAAAATAATCTATTTTCATTATGTCATTTTGCTATAGTTTTTCAAATATCCGCGGTCAATTTGGCGCCCTTTGAGATATGATCCGGGGGGGGGAGGCTCCCCTCCCTCCCCCCCCCGGTAGCGACGGCCCTGACTATAATCCTTATAATTCTACGATAGCTGAGGTAATTTCATTGGTCATTTTGCATTCAATCATACTTTGTTTTCTAGAACAGGAGGTATTTTATATCATGAGTAACGAATTTTTAATAGAACCAGAAATAAATATGACATGTCACTTATCCGTAGACACAGATCATGAAATTCATAGACACCAATGCGGACGTTAATTTTCGATTACAGCATTCCGTGAATTCATAGAATTACGATTTATTATTGAAATTTTGAAAAACTATAACTCCTAAAGTATTACCTTATTAGATTTGAAAATTATATCAATGGATTTTTATGATGAAATTTCATCTTAAAAAAAATTGAATTTGAAATTTGTACCTAATGGAAAAATAATTTTTATTTTTCGTTACCGAAATGAACCGGTGATCTAGATAGACGGTAGTTGCCACCATTCACTGTAGAGTCAAAAACAGTGCTGTGCCTAAGCTGGCATAAAGATACAGTAACAACGCTTACACAGGACACAACTGACTGTCCTAATTCACACAAGCTCCGAGGAGTTCTTTAATTCAATTTTTTATGATGCAGTTCTATCATAACACTCCATTGATTTGATTCACAACTCTGAGTAAGCAATGCTTTCGGAGATATGATTTGTCAATTTTGGTGTATGAATTGCAGCATCTGTAGCACGTCAAAGATTTTATAATTTTCCTATACTTCTGTTAAATTCTGGGTCATTTTTCGATACCTATACAAGATTTAGAATAGATTAAAAAATTTTCATAAATAGTATTTTCCTATTAGGTAGATATACAGTTCAATTGAAAATTGTACAACTTTTTGAGAGAAGAAATGTGATAGTGAATGAAATTGTCCAATATCTGAACGCCATGGCATGAAATCTTCTTCTTCTTCTTCCGCGGTGCCGTCTCAGGCTGAACTGAGGCCTTCTGGCCCATTGTTCTTCCGCTTGACAGACTCGTGAGACTCATTCCAAAAAACACGCTGACAGGAATGCCGCGAGCTTAAAAGGAGAAGTCCCTCTCACCATAGGAATCGTAGGTGTTGGGTTGCCTAGGTGTATGACCCTCAATTCTTTAAGGTTGTTACAGTCGAACAGAATATGTTCAGCTGTTTCTTCCATGCTCTTGCACCAGCGACACAGAGCGCTATCGGCCAATCCCATCCTATTCAGATGTTTGTTGAACTGGTGACCAGTTAGTAATCCAGTCACCAGGCTCAGTTCTCTTCTTTCGAGTGAAAGAAGTTTCTTTACTTCCGACTTTGACGATGGTTTCTTAATACAAGGAGTGATCTCCTTAAACCAGAGGGGCCCACATGGTTCACAGATGGCTCTGTAACGACTACAGGGACAGGTGCAGGCATTGTGGGACCTCGAGTGAGCATGTCCATCCCTCTCGGGAAGAACTGCTCGATAATACAGGCAGAACTATACGCTGTTCTTGTCTGCGCGCTGGAAAACATCCGACTAGGATACTCTGGCAAGTACATATATATATGTTGTGACAGTCAAGGAACGTTAAAATCCCTATCTGATGTGAAGATAAACTCCTACTTAGTAGGCGAATGCAGGAAGGCTCTGCGAAGGCTGGGCGCTGGTAACGTTGTAAAACTCATCTGGTGTCCGGCTCACTCGGAGATTTCAGGTAATGTTAAGGCAGATAAGCTGGCGAAGCAGGGGGCTCGGATACCATATATGGCATGAAATGCTCATACTACGTTTGTATACTCAAGAAATAAGATAGTAGTATTCTTGCAGGGTTGCTCTCACTCCAACTGTAGCTGCAACACTTATCAAAAAAGGATTTACAGTGAATGTGGAAGAAGATGCTGGAGTCAGCGCCACTTTCAGAAATGAAGACTACGATTCTGCAGGATGCAAAGTGAAAGACAGTTCATCTGTTTTTGAGTCAGGTGAGTAATATACAGTGTGGAAAAGCCAAATGAATTAAATTCATTATCTTGGTTGATGTACATATTTATGGAAAATTGTCATTCTTCTTCGTAAAAATGCGAACCCTACAATAAAACCCCTTCGAAAGGCATGTACAACCCCAATTTTTCAAAAAAGAATTATGGGCTTGTGGTACATCGTTTGAAAGGTATCGTCATTCTCTATTCAGGAATGTTATCACTTTCACACTTTTTGCAAAAATCAAATTGAAAAAAAAAAAAATCATGTGATACCAAAATTCACTATAATATTCCCTCGAATATTCCCAAATCTTATTTCAATAATACTAAACTTATTTGCTATGTGAAAAAAAATGATCACTCCTGAGATGTTGATTATTGTTGGAAAACATTTTTATTTGAGGTTCGGGTGTTACCAAGGCGTTCGCAGTGAATACTTTGAACATCTCCTTCATTAACATTCATAATGTTTTTGCTACATATTAGTTTTTAATATTGTACCGAATTTAAATCACTTGATTCAATTTTTTTCCAATTAGATTTTTTCAATAAACATGAAAGTGATAACATTTCTGAATAGAAAATGGCGAGACCTTTCAAACGATGTATCACAAGCCTATATTTCCTATTTAAAAAATTGGGGGTTTTTTCCTCTGAGTATATACATAGTGTGCGACAAACATCAGGGGGTATTTCTCAATGAAAAAATAATGACAGTTTGTTCTATAACTTTTGTCCGCAAATTCTTCATTTTCTGTGATACAGGGTGTTAAAAGTTTTTCTTAAAAACTGACCATTCGTTCATTGCTCTGAAACCTCTCGAGGTAAGCAAATGAAATTTTGAGGGTTTTAAGAGGTTATCAAGCATTTTTTGACATGCAATTAAGAATTTGATGTTCATCATTGGCGTGCATACGGGTAATGATCTCAATATTTTGAATGGAAAAAAAGGTATGCCACTTAGATATTTCAAAACAAAAATCATTTTTGAATCCCTTGTTCAATTTGAGACAAAAGATCTTTCATGCCTATTTCCGTATGGGGCGCCGTTTTTATGCAAAAAATAAAACATATTATTAGATTCAGTTTCTTGATCTGGCGAATCTGATTTCAGCGATTTATAAATATCCACTGAATTAGCACGCATGTTCCTGTCTGTGTTTTGATAATTTTTTGTGGTTTATTTTATATCGGTGGTAATTAATAATAAGCCTTAAACATTATTGATATAAATGTGCATCAATCCGCATATTCTAAAGTGTTGATTTCATCAAGTAGTCCATTCATGAAGCTTCTAATACTTATGTCCTTGACTCAACATAAAATGTTCTAATATTTATTCAAACTTATTTTTGGATGACTATCTGAATCAGTGGCGGAGCATATAGGATTTGTGGGCTTCATTTATAGATTGATGTGACTAATGATTATTAATAATTTATTCTTAACGGTTGAAATGGTTAGAAACCAATCCGCCGTATTCACAAAGCATTTAATCTCCGTTAAGTCCTAACTGAGGTCCTAAGTTAAGGATAAATAAGAATCGCAACCTCAGTTTAAGTGAAAATTAACGTGAAACAGACCTGTTTCAGCACCGTTACATACGTTAACTGAGGTTGCAATTCTTATTTATCCTTAACTGAGGACCTCAATTTTAACGGAGATTGAATGCTTTGTGAATACGACGGAATGTCTATCAGAAATAATTCACTATATTCAATAATATAAGTTTGTACTTTTGTACACTACAAAAGTAACTACACAGTAACTACAGGTTTGGTCGCCTGACATATGTTTGGGAAACAAAGGTAAATATTATAAACAAACTTTCGGTACGGCCATGGGTAACCCCCTTTTAACCTTTTTAGCTAGTTTGTTCCTCAGCAAATTAGAACTTGAAATAAGAGAAGAACACAAATATTTTCCAAAATTTTGGGCTAGATACGTAGATGACATATTTGCAATTGTTGATGAAAATTTTGATATTAACGAATTTACCAGTGTCCTAAACAGTGAATACCCTTCTATTGAGTTCACCTTCGAAATGGAAATGGACGGTTAATTGCCATTCTTAGATTTGAATTTATCCAGAGATACCTCAAATTTAATTAGTTTTGACATTTTCAGAAAACCCACCAGTTCTGATATTTACATTTCATCTGATTCGGTAGCTCCCTAGTCACATAAAACAGCCAGCTTACATTTCCTCGTCAACCGGTTATTTAATATTCCGCCAAGCAATATGAACTTCAAGAATGAAAAAAAAATGATTTCCCAAATTGCCGAAAGAAACTGCTATAGTCATCAACTAGTTCAGAGAATTATCAACAAACATAAAGATAAAAAACTCTTCAGTAACATATCCCCAACGAAAGAATGAAAACGGTAAAAGGTTTCTACGCTTTCACGTTTCATCCGAAAACAAACAACAAACTCCAAAATATTTTTGAAAATGTTAATATAAAACTGGCTTTCAAAACTTTTACGAAAATAAACAACTTCTAGGAAATACATTCAATATAACTCCGGACATATTATAATCGGGTATACAGGGTGAGTCTTTGACCACTGCATTAATTTTAACCAAAGATTCCTCTCATCAAATAAAACAGTTTTTTCATTCACCATTTTTCCAGATTCGGCTCAGGTAAAAAGTTACAAGCGTTTAAAGATTTCACAATGTGCTAATACACTCCTGCATTTAAATTATCTATGACATTGTTGGCGGACGAGAAAAAGGCATGGTAACGTGGTTTACAGCTTGAGTCGGGATTCCAACGCTCAGGGACGGATCCATAAAAGTAGAGATATTTCTGGAGTTTTCCATTATAAAACATTCAATGAAGAATATCTCGAAAACGGTGCGTTTAAGGAGAAATGATGAAGAATAATATAATGCTCTAAAACGATGGAATATTCTTGAAATTACCCAAGAAAAACTTTATCTGCTTTTTTATGCTAATTTCGTTTAGTTTTATGAATCCACGAGTCCATAATTAGAAAACCAGTAGAAGTAGAAAATAACTAATATTTGGAAAATATGTCTCATAGTTATAGGAAACTTTACACCAATATTCATTTTATTCGAAAAAATGATGTCAAAGCTACAAAATAAAAACTGATTTTTTTTTTCGAAATTTCAACAGCCTGTATCTCTTTACCTGAGCTGAATTTGGAAAAATGTTAAATGAAAAAAGTGTTTCTTTTGACGATAAGAATCTTTGGTTAATATTAATGCAGTGGATGCGCTTATATTATGCCTTCATATAAATAAGTATTATTTTTTGCAGATATTGTGTTGAAAGTAAGACAACCCATAGAAAATGAAATAGAAAAATTCAAAGAGTATTCCACCCTTATATCATTCCTCTACCCAGGAAATAACAGTGCCTTGGTTAACAAACTAGCAGAAAGGAAAATAACTGCTTTCGGTAAGTCTCAAAAATTCATTTCCTCATTTACCGAATACTGATACTCGATGAAATTTCAGCAATGGACTGCATTCCACGAATCACAAGAGCACAAGTTTTCGATGCCTTGAGCTCAATGGCGAATATTTCTGGGTATAGAGCAGTAGTAGAAGCAGCCAATCATTTCCCAAGATTTTTTTCAGGTAAAGAATAATAATTAAGAATTTATCATTTAATAGACCACATTAGTTAGGTTAGAATCAGTCGCTTGGCGGGAGATCCATATTCAAATTTTTTAACAAGGAATTTCAACTTTAAGATGAAACCACCCTATTTGAAAGAGAATGTTAGTACAGAGACTACAAGTATTGGGTACCTTCATCATTAGTGCATGTTTTCATGTGCATATTTCCACATTAAAATCTACTTCTATTTATTCATATATCAAAATTGAAACCATTCTAGTTCGAAAGATTTCCATGTCGTAGATGACTTCTGTTGTGCGTCATTACAAGGCCGATTTAGGGTTATGTTATTATTTTTGACTGATTTCGAGTGAGCTAAGACATACGTCAATCGAATTTGGTGAACACTTTTATATTTATTAATTACTTTGGAAATATACAATTTTGTTATGAAAACTTGATTCCAGATGATTGAGAAAGGTTCACAGAATATATTTCAACCAAAATAAACCTTAAGAAATTAGCCAAAGTATCTAAAAACAGGCGAGAAATTCGCGTAAATTTTAGTTCCATAAGAAATGCATGGGGAATTCAGTGCGCGGATCCACGGATGGATCGTAATTCAAATTTCTCGCCTAACCTAACTAATGTGGTCTATATGGATCAACCTCCCAGATAGCACAGGTTCTTCCTATGGATGTCTGAAGGATATCCGCAACGGATATTTTGGACAACCATAAGATATCCTTGGAGCTTATTGGGCATCCATAGGATATCCATTACCGACATCCATAAGATATCTATTACAGACATCCATAAGACATCTATTATCGACATCCATAAGATATCCGTTACCGATATCCATTCAATATTTTGAGAGGATGTTCATGGGATATCCTTTGTCCTTGTTCTAAATAATATACCAGGCTGGTATAACTCCGAAACCATTGGACCGATTATGCCCAAAAACAAACATAACTCTCCCATTTGGATGCGCAACCGACCCTGAAAATTGCACGTCCCTATCTCCTTTAGTTCGAAAATAATCTAGACAACGGTCACCCATCCATCTACTGAACTCACACAAGACTGCTCGGATCTCCAACAATGGATCTGATCGCGTTCAAACTTGGAACTTGGCAGTAGAGTTAGGTTCTGAAGGCTTTCGCAAAATTTCAGCGATGTAGGACGAATAGTTTCTGATAAACAGAATTTCTTTCAATGATTTTTTAAAAATTGTCTAGTGATAGCACCCTCGGGAAATTTTTGCGTTGGCATTCTACAACTAATAACCATGTTTGAATTGGATCGGTTTTGTATTTTTTGAGTTATTGAGGAAACATCAACCACATTTCGGATGGGTATAACTCCAAAACCATTTAGCCGATTATGCCTATTAACGAATTTGTCCGTCGTATTGGGACGCGCCACCTACCCTGAAAATGTCAAGTCGCTATCTCTTTCCGTTCTCAAGTTATCGTGGCAACGGCCGGAAGGACATAATCAATTTTGACATAGAATTCTTCATCAGGGAGTCGAACCCAATCCTTGCTCGTACGGCAAGGAGGGTATCTTTCAAAACCAAGTGTGGCCAATCCAAGTGCTGATTATTCAGAACTTCAGATGTTCGAAGACCGCTACAGGACCTTTATGCATAAGGCTATCATCTCCCATAGATACATGCTTCACCATCTTAATTTAGCAGCTGTATGGAAGGCTTGATAAAAGGTTGATTATTTAATGTAGAGTTAACTGTAGACAAACCGCCGTATTCACAAAGCATTATATCTCCGTTAAGTCCCAACTGAGGTCCTCAGTTAAGGATAAATAAGAATCGCAACTTCAGTTAACGTGAAACAGACCTGTTTCACCACCGTTACACACGTTAACTGAGGTTGCGATTCTTATTTATCCTTAACAGAGAACCTCAGTTAGGACTTAACGGAGATTGAATGCTTTGTGAATACGGCGGAATATCTTATTAGACATTGCATAAAATAATCACCCGTTTCTGAAATATTCGTGAAAATATCCCCTAACGACAATAATTTTGAACAGTTTAACCGTGCCGAAAAATGATTTTCCGCACGATGCGGAAAAGTGTTACTCTGGCAATCCAAATGCCGCGGAAAATTACCACTTTGCGCACGCTCGTAGGAATAAGCCTTTTCTGATCTTTTTCATTATAATATCCAGGTTATATGAATCCATCAATACATAAAATATATTCAATTTATAGGTCAGATAACAGCTGCAGGTAAAGTGCCACCAGCGAAAGTACTGATTATAGGTGGAGGAGTAGCTGGTTTGGCAGCTGCTGGTCAAGCTAAAGCAATGGGTGCTATAGTAAGAGCTTTCGACACCAGGTCAGCAGTCAAGGAACAGATTGAATCCATGGGAGCAGAATTCCTTACTATCAATATCAAAGTGAGTTTTTTGTCTCATCTCCCATTAGAAAATTCTTTGGGATATGAACAGTACAGTGCATTTGCTATATATTTTTGGTTGAATACTACTTCACGAGACAAGTTCTGGCATGTTTCTTATGGATACGCATCAACTTTACATGAATTATTTTCAGGAAGAAGGTGGCACTTCTGCTGGGTACAGTAAAGAAATGTCCAAAGAATTCGTCGAGGCTGAACATGCCCTATTCGCAAAGCAGTGTAAAGAAGTTGATATAATAATATCTACAGCTTTAATTCCAGGAAAGAAGGCACCATTATTGATTCTGAAGGTAATATTAGCAATATATGAATGAAGTTCTATATCATATACATAAATCGTAGGTATTAAAATCTAAACCTTGTTTTCTGCGTTCAGGAGCATGTCCTATCTATGAAACCAGGAAGCGTTATCGTGGATCTTGCAGCCGAAGCTGGTGGTAATGTTGAAACAACTAAAGCAGGAGAAATTTACAACTTCAACGGTGTTACGCACATAGGATTAACTGATTTGGCTAGTAGATTACCCACGCAAAGTTCCACTTTATATGCCAACAATGTGTCTAAATTTTTACTATCAATGGGTGAGGGCTATTTTGGATGGTCTATAGGCCAGTGAAAATGAATAATCTGTAATTTTGAGAATTTTGGATTCTAATTAACGATTTCATAGGGGAAAACAATCACTTTAACGTTAATTTGGAAGACGAAGTTGTCAGAGGTAGCATAATATTGGATAAAGGAAAACTATTGTGGCCAGCACCTCCCTTAGCCGTTTCGTTGACACCACCATCGCCTCCAAAACCTAAAACAGCGGCTGAGAAACTCAAGGAACAAGAAGATAAGAAGAACCCTCTGTTGGCCAAAGTTCAGGAGTCTCTCGTGTGTACAGCAGGTGAAAAACTTTTAAAATTATTTCACCATTAAAATACTGAAATTCATTATGCTTTCAGGGCTTGGAAGTATTTTAGGCCTAGGTGCTGTAGCTCCGAATGCAGCATTCACATCTATGTTGACAACCTTCGGATTATCTGGAATAATTGGTTACCATACAGTATGGGGTGTTACTCCAGCACTTCATTCTCCTCTTATGTCTGTCACCAATGCCATTTCTGGAATAACTGCTGTTGGAGGTCTCCTTTTAATGAATGGAGGGTACTATCCCACAAACTCTGTAGAGGTAATATAGCTTTGAGGCCATGTGTCAGACATCTTAATATTTAAAAATCAATGCCACTTTTCGTTGTAATTTTATAACTCAAGAACGGGCTCACCTATCCAAACCAAATTTTCAGGCTTTGTTCGGACTATTTGGTAGATGGTTTATGTGAAATTTGCACAAAATCGGTGGAGCGGTTCTTCATTTATCAAAGGAAACTCTTTGAAAATGTTACCGTAAAACTACACAACTTTGGTCCACATCTTTCATATTTCAGCTTTGTGCTTTGGCCACAATATTTTGAATTTATATTATGTTATACCTGGATGATCTGGACTAACATGAGGTATTCATTTCCTACATTAAGTAACAATAACAGGCTGGGTATTATTTAGCATTTTTTTTAATTAGACTTGGACCATTGTTGTGTAATATGTTGACAAATTTGGTCCTAATAGTGATACCTGGTCAAATCGCATAGTTTCACACGTTGGACTATAGTATAGTGTGTCTCATTTGATTAATCATAGTTAAATCAAATAGGTATTTCTATCTATCTATATTTTGATTAATCGTAGTTAAATCAAATAGGTATTTCTATCGTGGTTGGAAAATTTCAATATATGGAACAACCTCACATTGTTTCATTAAACTTGTAGACCCCCAGGTTTACATACAAAGAATACTAGAATTCAAAACTAGATATCACTATACAGGTCGAATTAAATGCGATTTAGTTTGAGTTACCAATTGGACCATAGTTGAGACCATGGTCGGCGGGATCGAATTCGGAACGTCCGAAATAGCTTTCTCTTAATTTTATTTAATTTTTACCCAATGAAAAACTTAAAGGAGCGTTACTCCAGTAAACGTATCTTGGGATTTGGATCTTTTCGTTAAGTTACGAAATCTATAATGAATATCCGTTCGATCGGACGGATTTTTGCATCAAAATTGCTCAAGATATTCAAACACAGAAAATTAACGGTCGAAAATGAAAAACCCCAGCCGTTTGTTTATTCATGCTCAAAATTGAAAAAAAAAAATGTTTATCCAAATGTTTTGGATTAAGTTTTATAATAGCAAGCAATTCATAATTTTTTTTGTTTAAATAAATAAATTTGATGTTCCAATAAAATTTTTTTATTATTTCACTTTATACGTATCGAAGCACGTAGCGGGCCGCTAGTACATTATAATTTAAACCCTCATTCAAATAATTTACATTCGCTGGTTGCAGGTTCTGGCAGCTTCTGCTGCTTTCATCTCGTTCATCAACATATCCGGAGGATTCTTGGTTACCAAGCGTATGTTGGATATGTTCAAACGACCAGATGACCCAAATGAATACAATTTCCTTTATGGTATACCAGCCGCAGCATTTTTAGGGGGATACGGCTATGCTGCTCTGGCAGGATTGCCCGAAGTTCACCAAGCTGCCTACCTTGCAGCCTCCTTATGTTGTATAGGCGCTCTTGCTGGACTCAGTTCGCAGAAGACGGCTAGATGGGGAAATAATATTGGAATGGTCAGTATTATTTTGAGAATATCTTGTTCAGTCCTACGACTGCTTTCTCAACTAATTCCTTTTGATATATACTTTACTATATGTAAGGTGAGCAGATGTCCGTCGCGACGGACAGTCCGTCATTTGTACAAGATGTCCGTCATTTTCGCAATATTGTACGCGAAAATAAATAACCGAATGCGAGGACCTTTCTTTTTTTTTTAGCCGCACAGGTTTTGGCTGAAGGAATTTCGCGACAAGTAGTAGAGTAGGACCTTTTTGCGCGTATGTTCTGGGGAACATCGCGTTATCATTTTGCCCAAATGTCTGTAACTTTCGAATTTTTTTACGAAAATGGTCTCAAACGATTTGGTTCGACTCCCCAATGAAGAATTCGAGGTCAAATATGATTCTGCCCGGCCGTTGCCACGATAACTTGAGAACGGAAAGAGTTAGCGACTTGAAATTTTCAGGGTAGGTGGCGCATCCCAATACGACGGACAAGCTCGTTAATGGGAATATTCGGCCCAATGGTTTCCGTGTAATAATTTTGTCTTCAACCAATATGAATCCGATCGAATTGAAACTTGGTGAGTAGTTGTAGAATATGAACCTAAGCACGTTTGTGAAATTTGGTGCGAATCGTATGGCTAGAAAATTATTAAAAAATATTTTTGTTGTCACGATAACTTGAGAACGGAAAGAGATAGTGGCTGGAAGTTTTCAGGTTAGGATGTGCAGCAGAACACGACATTTGAGTTTGTTTATAAGCATAATCGGCCAAACGGTTTTAGAGTTATAGCCATCTGAAATTTGGTTGTTTTTTTCTCCTCATTAACTCGAAAAATACTAAACCGATTGAATTGAAACGTGGTTATAGTTGTAGAATGCCAACGCGAAAATTCTTGCAAAATTTCGTGAGTATAGTATTTGTCGAAAATTTTTAAGAAATCATTGAAAAAAAAAATTCTATATATCAGTAACTATTCGTCTGAAATTGCTGAAATTTTGCAAGAGCCTTTAGAACCCAACTTTACTGCCAAGTTTTAAGTTTTAACACGATCGGTTAAATATTGGATGGGTGACCGTTGCCTCGATAACTTTCGAACAAAATGAGATAGGGACTTGCAATTTTCAGGGTAGGTTCAGTATCCGAATGGGAGAGTTAAGTTCGTTTTTGGGCATAATCGGTTTAACGGTTTCCGAGTTATACCCACCTGGAATATTATTTCATCGATAACTCAAAAAATAAAGATTCGATCGAATTGAAGTTTGGTAACTATTATTAGAAAATCAACATAAAGAAGTGTTTAAATTTTTTCAAGAACCGTAACCCTAAAAAAATTTGAAAAAAATTACGAAAACAAAAAATTTTGTAAGAACCGCACCCCTAGGAAATTTCAAAAATATACGACAAAAAAAATTGGTTCAAGCACTGACGTGAAGTCAGGAGCGCGTATGTTCTATTGTCCATTCTCCTGTATTGGACACTTAATTCGAATTAACCATGGTAAATTCGAATTAAGAGTGTCCAATTCCAATTCGATTTTACCATGGTAAATTCGAATTAAGAGTGTCCAATACAGGAGAATGGACAACATAATTTACCATGGTAAATTCGATTAAGGGTGTCCAATACAGGAGAATGGACATTAGAACATACGCTCCTGACTTCACGTCAGTGCTTGAACCAATTTTTAATTGTAAACGTAAAAGTCCTGGGTACCATAGCCCGTGGCCCACCCTGTACATATATTCCACAAATTCAATTCCACAAATCAATATTTTCATCGTACGTTTATTTTTTTCGTCAGATTGGAGTTGCTGGTGGTATTGCCGCCACCTTGGGTCAGCTGGACCTTTCTCCTGAAGTATTAGCTCAAATCACAGCCTGTGCTCTCGGTGGCGGAGCTTTAGGAACACTCATAGCGAAAAAGATTGAAATTACCGATCTACCTCAATTAGTTGCTGCATTCCATAGGTAAGTGGCTAATACTCATGTTCAGTATCATAAAATTACTCAATTAAACTTTTTATCGTTCCAGTTTAGTTGGTCTTGCAGCTGTATTAACTTGTGGAGCCACGTTCATTCACGATTTTTCATCGTTCGCCACAGACCCAGCAGCTAATGTTGTAAAAACTGCTTTATTCCTTGGAACCTATATCGGTGGAGTTACATTCAGTGGGTCTTTAATAGCTTACGGAAAACTTCAAGGACTCCTAAATTCGTCACCTCTGCTTTTACCTGGAAGACATGCCTTGAACAGTGCTTTGATGTTGGGTAGTCTAGGAGCTGGTGGCTATCTCTTTTATGATCCAACACTAATGGGTGGGTTAGGAGCTCTTGGTGCCACTGCTGCTCTCTCTGCTACCATGGGAGTTACCTTAACATCGGCAATTGGAGGTACCTTAAATCTTTTAAAGTATGAAATGTTTCCTACAACCATTTGGACGAATTTTTGCAGGTGCTGATATGCCAGTAGTTATAACTGTGTTAAATAGTTACTCTGGTTGGGCTTTATGTGCTGAGGGTTTCATGCTGAACAACAATTTGATGACAATTGTTGGTGCTCTGATCGGATCATCTGGAGCAATTTTATCGTACATTATGTGCAAAGTAAGTTGGCACTGCTTAAGTGAAACATACCATGTATTCTAGTCAACAAGTGTTTTTTAGGTCAAAATTTTTGCGTATTCTCCGAAAATTATGATTGAGGTATCATTCATTTGGAATGGCATGTAGATAGTTTTTGAGAAAATGCTAAGGCCACTCTCTAAAATTGCATTAGTTATAAACAATTAATTGAAAAAAAAGAAGGGGTTTCAGTTTTTCGCCGATATCTCAAAAACTATCTGAGATAATTCGTTTGAAAAATTTGAAAAAAGATTCAAGAAGAGGAGGAAATTCCAGGAACTAGGACAAATATTTATAATTTTCCCAGAGGGTTGAAAATACTGCCGAAAACGGGTACTGCGACTTGCGTAAGCCTCGTCCCCTTCGGACCTTTCATGAATTAACAATTAATTAACAATTTTTTGTAGCACAAACATTAACATTGCAAGTGTTATAATTGTTAAACTATTGATCGAACAATTTTTTCCTTTCGTAGAGCAATTTTTCAAAGGTCTCGGAATAGATTCTTGTTGGAAAATTTGAAAAATTGCTAATTTTTGTTTTGTTACTAACAATTTACACAAGTGAAAAATTATAAAGCTTCAATTACGTTTTATGCATTGGTTTATAACAATTGTGTAAACAAAAGGAGATAATATTTATTTAAAATCATTTTTAAATAGTTTATGATCATAAGAAAACGGATCAATAGTAATATTATAAATTGCATTATAAGCTTTAAAATTTTTCACTTTAGTAAATTGTTAGTAACCAAACAAAAATTAACAATTTCTCAAATTTTCCAACGGGAATCTATTCCGAGACCTTTGAAAAATACCTCCACGAAAGTAAAAATTCTCAGATTAATAGTTTAACAATTATCGCACTTGCAATGTTAATTTTCTGCTGCAAAAAATTGTTAATTAACTAATGGATAACTAATTGAAAAGTCGCGATGAATATTTTTGGTCCACGGATTATTGTTCATAGATCTATCCTGCATGCGCCTGAATTTTTTCAATTTTTTATTTTCATATTTAATAAGGTTAAATAATATTTATTCATCAAAAGTACGGAGGGGGCAAGGCTTGCGCAGGCGCAGTACCCGTTTTCGGGCGTATTTTCAACCCTCAAGGAAAATTATAAATATTGGTCCTACAGTTCTTTTTTTTTTAGAAAATTTGCTCCTCTATTTGATGATTTTTTCAAATTTGAATTATCTCATAGTTTTTGGGGTATTGGCGAAAGCACAAACCTCCTACTTTTTTTGACTTAATTGTTTATAACTATTGCAATTTTTGCGAGCGGCTTTAGCATGTTCTCAAAAACTATCTACATGCCATTCCAAATAGAATGACATCTCAATCATAATTTTCGGAGAATACGCAAAAATGTTGACCTATAAAGCACTTGTTTCTAGACTAATGAGGAATACTACAATGAAAATTGATTCTGAGAATTAATTTGTTTGAAATTACGAGCCACCTATGTTTCAGGCTATGAACCGATCGTTACCGAACGTTATTCTGGGTGGTTATGGTACTTCAAATACTGGTTCAGGTAAGCCGATGGAAATTACTGGTACGCACACTGAGTTGAACGTAGAGGGAGCTGTAGATGCCATCAAGAATGCGAAAAACGTTATTATAGTGCCTGGTTATGGACTCTGTGTGGCGAAGGCTCAATATCCTATTGCCGAAATGGTTAGTGCGCTCAAAAGTCAAGGAAAAAACGTCAAATTTGCAATTCATCCAGTCGCAGGTAAGAGATTGGTATATAATAAAGGGTTTTCCAATAAGAGGTGTTATTTTGATATTCAAAGAAAAATGCCATTTTTCAATATAGATGATCGGATGTTTATTTCATTATAAATAAGAAGCTATGCCGTTAATAGTGGAAAATAACATCAGGCAAATGACCACCACGACCACGCTTACAGGACCATATCCTTTTAATTAAATTCTCCATAACCAAATCGCAAAGTGGCTGCCCTATGTCCTCGATAGCCTCACGAATTCCATCTTTGAGGTCTTGAATCGACGCTATGCTGTTGGCGTAGACCTTCTCTTTCACGTGGCCCCAAAGGAAGAAGTCGCAAGGTGTTAAATCACAAGATCTCGGTGGCCAATTGTGATCACCTCTTCGAGAGATAACACGGTCCGGAAAATTTTCCCGCAAGAGATCAATGGTTTCGTTGCTTGTGTGGCACGTAGCGCCGTATTGTTGAAAGTAAACGTTGTCCAGATCAATACTATCCAATTCCGGCCATAAAAAATCATTTATCATCTCTCGATAGCGCAATCCATTCATCGTAACTGTTGCTCCAGCCTCATTTTCGAAAAAGTAAGGTCCAATGACTCCGCCGGACCATAAATAGCACCAAACAGTCACACGTTGAGGATAGAGAGGTTTTTCAACTTTGGTTTTCCGAGCCCTAGATGCGACAATTTTGCTTGTTGACGAAGCCACCGAGGTGGAAATGGGTCTCATCACTCAAGATGATTTTTCGATGGAATTCCAATCATTTTCATGCATTTCAACGACCCAATCAGCACAGATACGACGTTGTTGATGATCGGCCGGCTTGAGTTCTTGTGTTAACTGAACTTTATAAGCCTTAAGACCCAAATCTTTATGCAAAATACGGTGTAATCACGTTTGTGGAATGCCTAATTCCAAAGAACGACGAGGAATGGACAAACCTGGGTTTTCTTCAACACTTTCGGCTACAGCAGCAATATTCTCGGCTGTTCTTGAGCGACGTGCACGGGGTTTATTCTTCACATAACTAACTTGTCCCAACAGCTCGAATCTTTCCGCCAATTTCTTTATTGCGGTCCGACAAGGTGCTTCACGACGACCCAAAAATGTTCGAGTTTTACGAACCGTCTCAGCCAAATTTTCACCATTTTTATAGTGAATTTTAATAATTTCAATGCGTTCTTGAAGCGTGTATCGTTCCATTTTTATTAATGGCGTAGTTTCTACTTGTCAAATGTCAAAAAATGACAGCTTCAAAAGTGACATCTACCGAAATAGCGGGCTATTCAAAATAACACCTCTTATTGGAATACCCTTTAAATCTTTTGATGTGGTGGCATCGAAGCTTTGAAGTAATGACTAAGTTGTAGCTAGAAAGAAACCTAGTTAACTTTTGAAATCTTCAAAATTCGCAATTTTGTTTGCCACAAAATGATGAATAGCCGATTTGGACCTTCTTTAAGATAAAGAAATTAATACTGACATAAAACTGCAATTGTCCCAGAGCGAGGAAATATCTTGAAGAGTAGAACAACCGGGATGGCCCACCACAGACGCGGAGTTATTTTTGAGGGAGTAAAATGAAGATATTTTGAGAATGTGTGTAGGGTGTTCAAAAGCACAATTTAAAATTATTTTCATACATACAGGGTGTTCGAAAACAAAGATATAGACCAAAGTTACATTTTTTAAATGTAACACCCTCTATTTGACCTAAAAATGGAATGGCAAGCTCAAATTATGATGAGATTCTTCAGATCACTTTATACCTAAGAAACACCATTTACGAGAAAATGGCGAAAATATGAAGTGCTTTTAAATAGCAATTAATGAAGAAACTTGTTATGTCACCAATACAGACAATATTTTTTTCAGGTAGGCATATTGGCTACACTCCTATATAGAAAAAAAAAATTTGCTCTGGAATATACAGAGTGATCATAATTAATTTTCAAACATCAACTGCAAATAATGGTCGAAAATTGCTGAGGTTTAGTTGTAGAAACCGCGTGCATTTTGAAATTTGTAGAGCATTAAATTTCCTTCAAATTCCATGAGTTAAAATTATTTTTTGACAACATAGTTACCGAGATACAGGACTCACAAATGAAAACATTTCTCAAAATTGGAAAAAACAACCATAAAGGCTGGTTTTCACTCAGTTCATTCTATATATAGCAACACATTTTGCGGAATTTATTCCATTATTACATTCATTTTCAAACGTACAAAAGATATATTTTTTGGAATCTCTGCAATATTCTTGGCAAATAAATTGAATAACTTACATTTCTTCCACAATAAAGTTGAAATGATTCTCATTCAATTCATTATTCAGCAAGAACCACGGAAAGGTGTAGGATATAGATGTGAAATAAATACCTATATTTCTCAAACATAACATTTATAAAGCTTGGGTAAGCTGAAGAAAATTACGATAAAGTCGTTTTAAAGTTTCTGATTTTTCGTTTCCTCTATAGATGACTTTTTGAAATTGAATATAAGTATAAAAAATTGGTTCAAGCACTGACGTGAAGTCAGGAGCTTTTGCGCGTATGTCCTATTGTCCATTTTCCTATATGGAATGGACGATATTAGCATATTGGTATGTCATCTGATAGAAGCTAGAAAATTGTGAATTTTCATGCAAAAATACACAAGTAATTTAATATTTAATAATATAATATATAATAATAATTAATAATAATTGAAAGGGTTTTTTCAGATTTCACAGGAATTTTCTGTGAATAATAATATGTGAGAAACACGTACATTAAAACAATGTAGGATTCAATGGGTAATCTGATTATCAATGAAAAAACTGGCTATTACATTTAAACAAACGAAAGTTGGTATAATTTCCGGTAAAACCGGAAGTCGAACGAATTCAATTTTTGTTCAAGTATTCATCTTTCCTAACAAAGCTTAACTATAAAATTTCAAGTCTTTATTTCGAGTCTTTCTTTGAAATATTCTGACGAACGGTCTTGGTGAATCACTCTGTATATCACTTGAAATCTTGTATTGCACTTATTCACGAATAATTCACAGTAATTTCTCAAAAAATAAAATAAATCAAGCGGTACTAAAGTAAACAAACCGATAAACATGGACACTATCGTATAGTGTACTTCTCTGTAGCAGTTTACTATTTAATCACATTCCAGGCTTTCTGTATAGCAGGTTGTGGAATAAGTAAATAATTGAGATTGAATTCTCTTTCAGGTCGTATGCCAGGACAGCTGAACGTCCTTCTCGCCGAAGCCGGAGTCCCCTACGACGACGTATTCGAGATGGAAGAAATTAACGATGATTTTTCATCCACCGATTTAGTTCTAGTCATCGGGGCCAACGATACCGTCAATAGTGCAGCAGAAGACGATCCAAATTCAGCCATCGCAGGTATGCCGGTTCTGAAGGTGTGGAACGCAGAACATGTGATCGTAATGAAAAGATCCCTAGGTGTCGGTTACGCTGCTGTTGACAACCCCGTATTCTACAAACCCAACACCTCCATGTTGCTTGGAGACGCCAAGAAAACTTGTGATCAGCTCCTAGCTAAGATTAAGGAAAATAGTGAAGCTTGAGCTTAGCATGAGGAGGATTTGGAAGACTGAAACTCTTAGTTAGATTCAGAATTATTTAGTTATAGAAAAATTATGTTTGAAGCGTTATAGACTGCCATTATTTTCGATCGAAGAGATCAATTTTATACAAATTTTTATAGTTATTTTTTTACGTAGGTACATACATTTGGTGGTGTTTATTTTTGTTACTCAAATTGTAACACGTATTGTATTACTATATGTATTTAGTTCTCAGGATATTTGAATCTTCAAAACTTTTTAATTTAATCTTTCTATTCAACATCAATACTTCTTTTTTCCTTATTAATTCTTCAAATAGTCAAACAGTATTCACCGCAATTCTAAGGTTTATTATTTAATACTATCAGTATATACAGTAATATATAATCATTTTTCATTATAATATAGAGATTTGTTGCGAGATACCTATAGGTATAATTGGGAAATATAAAATATATTCCTATACTTTGTTATGGTAGGCATATGGCGTTGAAGTTTTATTGTTGTTGTACATGCTTTGTATTCTACGGAATGTATATTTTTCAATATTTTGAAACAGGTAGTTCTATTATTCCAGTATTCATCAAGAATTTTGAAAATGAATATGATATACCTAATGGTTAAAAATCAATTAAATGTATCAGGATATTAGTGGCACAATCCGAATGTACAATATTTTGTGGATCCACCTCTCTTCTAATTTCCAATAACAATTTCTTCATCAATTCATCTTCGAAGCTAAATTCTTTTTATTTAAAGTTTTGTAATAATTATATATATATTATATAATCATCTTCTTAACAACTCATGTTTGCAAATTGCTTAGCAAAGGAAAGAATGAATTCAACATATTTGATCAGCATACTCTATTCGTAATGATATAAAATCATGCAAATTCTGGAGGGTCATGAATTTGCATGATTTTATATCATTACGAATAGAGTATGCTGATCAAATATGTTGAATGCATCTCAGTATTAGATTAAAAAAAATGTTTCCTATGCCATTCACAAACTTTGACGTTTCCAAATGTTCAATTTAATTTTACAGAATTATTTATTATAATTATATCATTTTATGTGAATAATTTCTTATTCTCCATATTGTTAACAGTATAGAATTGAATTTATCAGGTATGAATAGTAGGAAGGCTGTGGGAAAGAGGCGGATTGGAACAGTTGAGGCAATGGAATATTTATGATACAAAGTAATTTCAAATAAATATTATTAATGCAGTTTTGTTTGAGTTTTCAGGTACATTGAGTATTATAAGACGATATATTTCGGGATTATCAATAATTTACTATCACTTAACTTATTAATTTTCAGATATTAAACTTATACAAACATTTCGAGTATTTGGTATGCCTGATTCGATATTTTATTGGGTAGGTATCCTTCATTATGTATGACATAAATATTTTAGAATCTTTCCAATCAAAATATCAATATTAATTAAATATTATTATGTTGAGAATGAATGTGTATTACCGAAAAATTTAAAATAATAATAATAAGTACCGTATGTGTCTAAATGCTATGCCTACGTAAATTTTGTACATTTTATAATGAAGGTTCTAATTCCTTAGTATATTAAGACAAGTCGCCCTAGTACATCAGTAATCTCCTTGTACGATGATAATACGATCTTATATTTGGGATTATTATTTTATTTCAATAATGCAAGTTCCCAAATGATCATATTACAAAGGACTTGATCGAAACTATAACTTTTTTTCCTTATCTTCATTATAACGATTTAAATGCTTATCCATTTCCAGAAATAGATTTTGTATGTATGAAATATAAATGTATTGTTTATGATTGAAAATAAATATTATTGTGAGTTGAAATAACAATGTTTCGATAACCATTTATGATATTTATTGACATAATATTTCCACAAAGCTTAAGTTGTTTGTATCCGATTCGTATTTTGAGCAAAAATGTACTAAGTATAAATATAAGAGACGATGAAAAAAGTTGAGACCATTGTTGTCAATTTACAGAATGAGTAAAAAGTAACGCACAAAATTCATATGTTCAGTATTTACTATTTTGTAGAATAATGCTGGAAGAGGTCAATTTACAATAGTAATAAGTCATGTGTTATTACTAAATAACGCGTCAAGTCAAGAACATTGATAATTATTCAGCCAAATATGTAGGGTTGCCAACTCTGAGCCATTGAAATAAAGGACATCAACGACATCGGTCCTGGGGGGTCCTGATTTCAAAAGGACAAAGGACATAGTTTAAAAATAAAGGACTGTCCTTTGAAATAAAGGACGGTTACAAATATGGTGCCCTCAATTGGCAAGTTTTCCTATTCCTGTCCTCTCTGGTAGATTTCAAATTATATTAGAGGGCTCCAGGTCCAGACATGATAAAGAAGGCACCCTCTAAAGGCAGATTTCCACATATCTATAATAGCTGGCGCCAGTCCCACTGTGTGATGAAACTTGCAAGCTCGTTCTACTTAATAAAGGACACGAAAGCTTATGGAATACGATGTGGCGAAGATAAAATCAAACAAACGCGCATGTCGCCTCTACAACTAATTCAAAAAGTCATTGATACTGAAATCCTTACAACTGGCGACTGATGAAATTTCAGAAGTATATAAGTACATACATACATTTACCTATTAATTATTTAGAAGTCAGCAAAATCAAGAAATCGACTAGCTCTGGGGCTTCAGTAGATAAACACGTCATTCAAATGCTTCAGTAACCGGCCCTATATCTTGTATATTTCCCCTTGTAAATAAACCTGCATTGTATACCTAGTTTAATAATTTCAAATTAAAAATTTGCTGCGAAGCATATGTCTTTTATTTGATTTGAGTAGCAGTAGCAGGTCATTCAAGAGTTGGCATGCCCCTAGAGAAATGGCATGTCAAATACTGGATACGTATCGGCCTTAACCCTATATTGTTCGATTGTGCAATTAGAGGCAGTTCGAGGAGCTTCTATTCTAGTATTCGATATAAATTAGAGGAGAATTGTTTCGTGATCAGATGCCTATAGCACTTTAAATCAATAAAAAAATAATGTCGTCATTTAAAATTCGAGCCTCGCGAAAAAACGCCGTACTATTAATGCAATTCAATGTTGCCACTTCTTGTTTCGGGCCCAAAATGTCTGACATTTCGTAGGCCCTTATTGATATAATTCAAAGTCAAAATGGACATTACTTTCAATTTTAAGTATTTCTGAGTGTTCCCGAACATAATAAAACAGATTAACACAGATTACAGTTAATCTGTGATATTAATGTTGATCTGAAAAATATACAATATCCTAGGGGATTTGACTATTGTACGTTCGTCAACCTGTCATTTTATTATCATGAATGGCGTGTTTTATGCAGAAAACACCTTGTTTTGTTAGATTATGGGAAAAAAACAAATCAACAAATATTATATCTTTCATAAAACGATTGAATAAAACGTGCCGAATATATGACATATGACAATAAAACTGCAGGTTTTGTAGGTTTGACAAACGTATAAAAGCCAAATCCCCTCGGAGGCTCGGATATTGTATTTTCGTTCATATCAACATTAATATTCTGTTCTATTATAATGTTCGGGAATACTCAGAAATGTTTCAAATTGAAAATTATTTCCGTTTTCAATTTGAATTATATCAATGAAGGCCTACAAAATGTCAGACATTTTGGGCCCGAAACTAGTAGTGGCAACATTGAATTGAAGCAATGAAATGGTGGAGGGGATGCCTTCAAAACATTGATCATGAGTTGTCAAATCTGACATTCTGATGTTATCTATGATTCTGATAACAACAACTAACACGGGCGTACGTGTAAAGGGAAGCAATGAGTGCATACAATGATAAAATGTCGACATTGTTCACTTTCACTGATATTTGAAAATGTGACGACCGAACCGAAAACCTACATTTTTACGATTGCTTAAAATGGGTCGAGCGACCGCTTCTCTAAAACTTCGACAGAATGCAACGAAAACAAGAAAAGATATTAAGGCGAAAGATACAAGAAGAGGTTCCAAACAACCATTGTAATGAATGATACTATATTATGTTTATGTGATTTTGAACAATCATCTTATTTTAGAAAATCACCGGAAACTAGCCGGTCCCCGATATTATTTCCTGCTGGAGATACTGCATTCAAAGCAATACTTTCTGCAAGGTTTTGTGCAGCAATTTGGTCTCATATCACTGACTGTGATGAAACATTCAATTACTGGGAACCAATGCATTTTATGAGTGAGTAAATACAGTAGAATTATGCAAGCAGTAGTATATTTCTCACTCAACTTTTCGTTTCAGTATTCGGCAAAGGTTTACAAACTTGGGAATATAGTCCACAATTTGCTTTGAGGTCATATACATATATACTGTTTCATTCTGTACCTGCTCTCATCTATCAAAAATTATTTCAACCGAATCCATTGCTCATCTTTTACTTCACTAGATGTCTTTTGGGTTTACTTGCTGCATTCTTCGAAGTATATTTCTATAAGTAAGTTTTTATTCTCTTCAATCCATACAACTACGAAATTGAATTGAGAACCAGATATATATTGGAGTTGGGCATAATCAAATGATTTCAATTATTGCTATATAGGTTCTCGAGAGGTTTCTCTCAGTCCTTATCGCGTCAGCTGCTTTCGTTATCCCTTATCTCTAATATGGCTTCAGCTCGCTTCGACAGTATTCAGTATCAATTAATTGCATTCCGCCGCTGAAAGTAAACGCTACAAAAGTTACTGCACTCTTGTCCACTACAGTTTTTGTCATCTGACATATGTTTTAGGAAAGAAATTTTCCATCTTCAAAGATGAAGCGTTACTAAAGCATGCAAACAATTTCTACAATCTAGTATGGCTTGACATTATACCCTTAGTCATAGACCGATTAGTGAGAATAATGAATTGTTAATAGGGGTTAGATCATTATTGAGTAAAATATCTTTTCTCTTATTCATTTCTATTCCTTCAAGTGTTCCTAAGTATAGTTTATTGTAAGTTTTCAACAATTTGAAGGAATTTTCTGAAATTGAGTGGCCAGTTGTTCTTTATACCGAGCTATAATGTTTCTGAACATTTAATTTCATATATACCCGATTTTAACATGTCTGGAGTTTTATCGAATGCATTTCCTAGAAGTTGTTTAATTTTCGTGGAAGTTTTGAAAGCCAGTTATATATCAACCTTTTTAAAAACATTCTGGAGTTTGTTGTTTGTTTTCGGATGGAACTTGAAAGCATGGAAACCTTTTACCGTTTTCATTACTTTCGTTAAGGTAATGATGCTGAAGAGATCTTTATTTTTCAGTAACATTACACATACATTAACGAAAGAAATGAAAACCGTAAAAGGTTTCCATGTTTTCACGTTCCATCCGAAAACAAACAACAAACTCCAGAATGTTTTTAAAAAGGTTGATATATAACTGGCTTTCAAAACTTCCACGAAAATTAAACAACTTCTAGGAAATGCATTCGGTAAAACTCCAGACATGTTAAAAATCGGGTATATATGAAATTAAATGTTCAGAAACATTATAGCTCGGTATAAAGAACAACTGGCCACTCAATTTCAGAAAATTCCGTCCAATTGTTGAAAAATTACAATAAACTGTACTTAGGAACACTTGAAGGAATAGAAATGAATAAGAGAAAAGATATTTTACTCAATAATGATCTAACCCCTATTAACAATTCATTATTCTCACTAATCGGTCTATGACTAAGGGTATAATGTCAACCCATACTAGATTGTAGAAATTGTTCGCATGCTTTATTAACGCTTCATCTTTGAAGATGGAAACTTTGTTTCTGAAACATATGTCAGACGACAAAAACTGTAGTGGACAAGTGTGCAGTTACTTTTGTAGTGTTCATAATAAGTCCACAGTGAACTCAAACTAGAATATGCTGAAAGTAAATGCCGGGCTCGATACCATATTTTTCTGGCTGTTCGAAATGACGTGTGAAAGAATGAACCTTAAATTCCCAAGAATAAATTCGGGAATGACAACAATACGCACCAGATGTCACTTACAAATTCTACCGATCGTTAAACGAACCTCTCATACTCGCCTTCGAGTCTGAAATGCCGTCGATAGTAATTCGAGGTCCCATCTCTGATATATCGATCATTAATTCAATGACAATAACTCGCATAATGTTTTATGGTTTTATTAGCGACCAATTGTAACTTTGATTTAATTTCAGGGCAGTTTGTCGAGAATTTGGAATACACATAGGAAGACTGTGTTTAGCATTCCTTTTATTCTCACCAGGCATGTTCATTTCCTGTACTGCATTTTTACCTTCCTCCTTTGCCATGTACATGTTTATGGGTGCATGTGCAGCTTGGTGGGGAAGAAAATATAATTTGGCTGTGTTTTTCACAGCTCTTGGTTCTTTACTAGGTGAGATTAAAAAATATTGAAATTATTTGTTGGTTTAATATTTTCTCAAATAATAGCTTTGGAATTTTGCATCAATAAAAATTTCTAATCCCGTTGCAATTTTCTAAATTTATGTTTACTCAGACTTCAAAACACAACTAAAACATATTTGTTAGTACAGAGCCATTCTCCTTTAAATTGATTACATTATGTTTACTTAGAATTTAGAACTTAACAAAAAAAGATTTGTTAGTACAGAGCCTTTCCCCTTTAAATTGATTACAGAAGCAATTATTATAACTCAAGATTGATAGTTCAAGCTTTAAATTGGAAAGAGTTTATTTTTAAAGAGTGGAAAGTGAATAAAAATAAGTAGAAATAAAGATGAGACAGAATCGACTTCTGTAAAATTGCAGCGATTGGCTGTATCTTTAGCTATTTCAGACACAGAACTGTTAATTTATGAAATGACGGTGAATAGTGGTTAAGCCTTCAGAATTATATGCATCAATGTTTCTAGGTTGGCCTTTTGCTGCCCTATTAGGAATCCCCATTGCCTATGATATGCTAGTCAGACGGAAATTGTACAGCGATTTCTTTATGTGGTCAAGTCTTTCAGCCATTGTAATATTGGTACCTATGACTATCATAGATTCAACTTATTATGGGAGACTTGTCATTGCTCCTCTGAATATTGTGATATATAATGTTCTGGGAGGGGCCGGACCTGAGCTGTACGGTACTGAACCATTCACGTTTTATATCATCAATGGATTTTTGAACTTCAATTTTGTATGGGTAAGTATACCTGTTTAATTGTCTTCGATTCTGTTTCATAATTCGCTATATCAAACGAGCGATGTATAGAACTTATGAAAACTTTTCTGACTATGTACACATACCAGAAGAGGATATTCTTCGAAGTAGAGAGTATGTAATTTCAAGAGTAAGATGACTGTTGAAAAAAGTTATACAGTCCATCGAAAATTTAACACCTCGATTTTCCGGCTTTAAAATGAAAATGTGGAAAGTCACCCGGACCCGTCAATCTCTGATTCGAGGGGGAATAACTTTTCCGCTCTTTGCATCCCCGTAACTGCAACCCCCTTACGGGGGTGGGCACAACCCCTTGATTTTGAATAGGGATGAGGGGTGTTACAATACTTCATTTTGAAGATCTTATCTAGTACTATCTGATCCTGAAATTTCGCTTGAAAATTTCCATCGATAACGAAATTACATGTAAAATAGTGAAGGAGTACTTACTTTTGTGATTAGTTTATTAAATGCTGGAAATGGGCAATATTCACATCCATGCAGTAATATAAGTTTTGCTGAAAACGTTCACGTACATTACTCGATTTCTGGTGTAATTTGACGGCATTCATTAATGATCCGAGTTGGCAAACAATCCAGTGACTCAGGCTGGGTAGCGTAAATCTTGGATTTCAGGTGACCCCATAGAAAAAAGTCCAGTGGAGCCAGATCTGGGTGGCCACTCAATATGTCCCCTTCTTCAAATCCATTTGTGAGGAAAATTTTCATCTAAGAACTGAGGCACCGGTTCAACGAAATGAGGTGATGCGCCATCTTGTTGGAAAATGATCATTTGATGGTCTTCTGCATTCTCCAATACTTGAAGAGGGCTGGATAAATAGCGTTCTCCAATAGAGAAGTGACCAGTGAGATTACCGGGTATAAATAAGGGCCGATTTTGTGGTTTCTTCCCAAACATCTCATTTTTGGGGACGCTGAGTATGCACCTCACGAAATAATCTTGGATTTTTATCTGACCGATAACGACGGTTATGCCGGTTTACAATGCACTTAAGGTAAAATGAACACTCGTCCGAAAAATAGTAATCGAACAAATAGTTTTGATTACCGTTAATCATTTCACTGATCACTTCCCAGAACTGGAATCGGCGATCGGGATCACCCTTATTCAGTTCCTGAACCAACCGTATCTTATAAGGATGGAATATATGTTGTTCAGGATTCTCATGATTGTTGTGCGTGAAACACCAGATATATCGGACAATTTCCTAGTACTCAAAGTCGGATCCATTGACACATGTCCTAAGACAGCCACGTCCCTCGCTTCGTCTCTTTCATGCACCCTCTTTTTGTTTCCGACTGAAGCAGTAGCGTCAAATTTGGCAACCAGTTGCACAACGTTAGCAGCGGATACATTTTTTCCAGGATGTCATTCGTTAAATGAAGCCGCTGTTGTTCGCGCAGAGTCGTTATTCCAAAAAAATAATTTTATCATTTCCACCCTTCCTTCTACGGAATACCCCATTTTAATTCTACTACAAATTTACAATCGCTTTGACACACTGGTAACGTTCTTAAAAATTCACGATAGACTAAGGCAAATCAAAAACATGGTCCGTCTACTTTTTTGGAGAAAATCTTAACAACTTAACTACTAAATACCTTTGGAATGTGTCGGATACGAATAATATGCTCGAGATAAATTCCACATTGCCACTTTTAGTATTTTCGCTGTTATTTCATTATCGAGGGATATTTTGAAGCGAAATTTTAGGGTCAGATAGTACTCGATACGATCTTCAAAATTAGTTATCGCAACACCCCTCATCCCTTATCAAAATTAAGGGATTGTTCTCACCCCCGTCAGGGTGTTGAAGTTACGGGAATGAAAAAAGCGGAAAAGTTCTTCCCCCTCGCATCACAAATTGACGGGTCCGAGCGATTATCCACATTTTCATTTTAAAGTCGAAATCGAGGTGTTCGTTGAACCACCCTGTATATTTGATTATTAAATGTTATTAGCAATTAGCTACAGTTCATCTTATTCTATGATCATTAATCAAAGTTGATGATATCACTTTAACTTCCCTATTTTTGTAGGTATTGGCTCTATTGAGTCCCATATCTATAGCTGCGTATTATTTATTTGTTCCAACAAAGCAGCCGACAACCTACACATTACCCTACTGGATTTCCCTGAGCCCATTTTTACTGTGGATGGTTGTATTTCTCGTTCAACCCCATAAAGAGGAAAGGTAGTCATAAATAATTTTTAGTGTCATAAAAATGGTAAAATAATTGTTTTCCAGATTTTTATTCCCCATTTATCCAATGATCTGTCTATGCGGTGCTATATCACTTGACGTTATACAGAAGTTAGCATTCCGAGTATGGACCATATTCAATACAATGCCACCTGGGACACACTACTTGGACAAGACAATGTTCATTATGTATACCACAATAATTGTGACTAGTTTATTGGGTAAGTTGGTTCAACAATCTGATGGAGATTAAATTTTTGGAGATACTGAGCCACAGTTCACCTCATTCAATGTTCACTGGTTTGTGGTTTATCTAACCACACTGAACCGGGCGATTTCAGTCCGTAAAGGTCGCTTCATAGGTAGATGGCGTTGCCATCTACCTGCCTGAACATCGCTCAGGTTTTCTTCATCGCAGAGGGTCGGAGTTGGTAAGGATTCTCCATAGGTGGCGCTGGTGGGATTCTTTCCCTACCAGTTCTCGACCAATGGATTTGAGTTTCCTAGAACGACGTCAGTTTTCATTCAGTGTTCGGCTGAGTCACACTGATGATTGGTAATAACCATGAAACCCTGGGTTTGTTTCTGCCCCTGAATGATACTTTCCTCATTGTGAAACAATGAGCTATGAGATGATCTAGTCCGGCCACGAAGAATTTTTGTTGATGGTTAAAATCAATATTATCCCTGTTAAATGAACATGTGGTTGTTTGATGCCTTAGCAAATAAGCTAACCAAGGTCCTTGCCAACATTCCTCACATTCTAAGACATTTTTTCGTTTTACCGAATTTAGTTCTATCATTTAGTGTATTCAGTTTGGTACATGGTTTAATTTGTATTGAAATATTTATTTCATGAGGGATAATATGTAAAGGATTTGAGGTACAGGAATATATGCCCAATAGATAACTATTGAGAATGTAAATTAGATTTGTAGGTGATTGGTATATACAGGGTCTTTATAAATGTAACATTGCAGTTGGCATTGGATTTTTATTTGCCACTTCTCACTTTTTGTGTTCTGTTTATATCATAGAATCTCTTAACTGACAACCAATATTGAATTATTATCAATTCTGAAGAATCTTTTTAAAATTCGTGAAAATTAAGTTTCCAAATTATTTAAATCTGCAATGGCTTATGATTCAGAACAACACACATTTGATGTGATGTCCTATTAACGCAATGGTACATTAATCAATGGTGAATGGATTTATTCCATAGAGGCCTGTACAAATTAATATCTGGCGAAATAGCCTGATGTTCAGATTCTAGAATCTTCTCTGAAAGCCCACATCAGAGGTGTTATCATGCAGACTGGAAACGTTAACAAGGGAAAATCGAAAAGAAGACCTCAAGTTTCTGAAGAAGTTGTTGAAGAACTGAGAACACGAGTTGAACAAACACAAGGGAACAGATTATTCATATTTGTTCAATAGCTAATATGATATCTCTGGAGAATAGAATCTCAACTAATGAATAATTCACTCTCGATTCCATCAGCTTCATATTATCTGAATAGTTATTTATGTACCAAGGATGAAAAACTGTCTATTAAAGCCGAGTCGAGGGAATAGATAGTTTTTCGCCGAGGTGCAAATTAAATTTTTCCGTCGACCTCTACATATTTTTATGAATTGCGGACCTCTTAAAAAATTCACAATAGCAAATGACACATAACCTTATGTTTGTATAGAACCTTATCCACAGTGACCACAGCACTGACAGTTATTCTTATAGACACTTCTGTTTGTATTGAACCGTATCATGCCGTATTCATAGTGACCACAGCGAACAAGAAAGTAATTTTGCAGACGATATAGTAGTTTCTCATCCGCAACGTACTTGCCTTCAATAATAGTCGATTTTATGACCTCAAATTAGTACGTAAAATGTCACTTTTCATAGAGGTCGACTAAAAAGAAAATTCGTTAAAACGGAATAAAATTCCAGGTATTCCATTTATCATTGAGTCTTGCCAGACTCTTGTAATCACAAGGTTTGTTGTAAACCCAGAGAAGGAGTTAGGCTTAGCAATTATGCTATATACGTACCCAAAATTACGTGTAATAAAAAATTAAATCCAAAAATTAATTTACTTGAAAATTTTACCTTCTTCAAACTTAATGCGAACTAAATCAACTATTAAATCAATTCATTTTGTATAATAAATATTTTTGATCCGAACTGGGACAGGTGCAAGAGTAATCTCCCAGTGCATGACAATCATTTATCATTGCCAATGTAAACAAAGGAGAAAGTGAGGTTATGCGTATATTTTGAATTCTGTGGCTGGAATTGCAAATGTAAACAACATGCATATGAAGCGGCAAAAAGAGAGGGTTTCAGTACCATCAACTATTCAACTACGATTTTACAATAATGTATAAATATATTATA
Source organism: Halyzia sedecimguttata (assembly GCA_937662695.2). NCBI lineage: Eukaryota > Metazoa > Arthropoda > Insecta > Coleoptera > Coccinellidae > Halyzia > Halyzia sedecimguttata. The sequence goes on along the minus strand of OW569413.2, from coordinate 95,282,113 downwards.
ACGAATAAAACGAGAGAAAAAAAAGTAACAAATAAATATATGAATTTTTCAGGTATATCGAGGATTTGTGCTCAGTACCGGTACTACCATGCCCCGATGGATTTACTGATGGAGGTAAACAAATACCCACTTGACTTCAAAGTACCTGAAAAGTCTAACATTAATGTATGTGTTGGAAAAGATTGGCATAGATTCCCAAATTCGTTTTTCTTACCGAGTACCAAGTGGGATATACGTTTCATCAAATCTGAATTTGATGGGATGTTGCCCGCACCCTATGCAACCACAGAAAACGCTACGAGCATCGTTCATAATCATTTCAATGACCAAAATTTGGAGAACCCGGATTTGTACATCGACGTCAACAGATGCCATTTCTTATTAGATTTAGACTTGGGGAAACAGACTGTATTAGAGCCGAATTATGGTTCTATGACTAACCGATGGAAAACTATATCATCTTACAATTTTCTAAATAATGAGAAATCCAATAAGTTTTTTAGAGCTTTTTATATACCGTATGTGAGTTATAAGTATATCGAGTTTGGTAATTTCAGTCTTTTGAGAACAAAATATATATGGAAGTGATTTTTTTGTGTTTCATTTCGATTTGCTTATTCCAAATGTAACTCTAAGACATAACCCCTATATGAAGGGTGCCTCAGCAATAACTTGAATTTTAAAAATTAAAAAAATATATATTTATTCAATATTTTATCAACATTTTTTTGTACATATGTATGTAGGTAGTGATGACATTTACAGTATTTACACATGAAACAAAATATCGGTTAAATGGCCACCGTTGCTCTGTTGGCAGGTATGCACTCTTTTGATGAAATTTTGCAGTAAGGGCTGCTGGGTTTGACGAATTTGACGTGCAATTTCTTCTTTGAGTTCCTCAGTTGTCTCAGGATGGTTCGCATAGACCTTACTTTTCAAAAAACCCGAGAGAAAATAGTCCAAACAAGTTAAATCACAACTTCTTGGCGCCAGTTTTGATCTCCGAAACGAGAAATTACTCGACCTAAAAATTGGTTTGTAACAAAGTCATTGTTTCCCTTGCGGTGTGACGGTAGCGCCATCCTGTTGAAACCACATCTCATTCAAGTCCATTCCGTCCAATTCTTGCCAAAAAGATTCTGTCAACATGGCCCCGGTAAGGTAACGATGACCGTCGACAGTAACAGGGGGCATCTTCATCATTTTTATAATGAGTTTTCACTATTAACAAACGTTCTTCCAAGCTATAAGGCACCATTTTCGTAAATGTCTATAGGCGTATTTTGGCGCTGTAACCACAGGTAACTACAGCTCGTAGTTACATGGTTACTACAGGCGAATTTTGGCGCTGTAACCACAGCTTACCATAGTTACATGTAACTATGACGTCATAGTTACTTATAGTTACTGATGACACGAAACAGCTGATCGAATCAAAACAAAAACAAATCTTCCAATGAATTGAAATGGACGAGTTCATTAATAGATTACGTCCATCATAAATGTGAGTTATATATCAAAATATCTTGAGTATGACTTCTTCCTACTGTTTCAATTGGAGAAGAAGACCTTCTACTCCTTTATGAGAGTTTTCTGTTATATGTGCTCTCATTTATTGTTTTGCCGCCCTGTGCCAGAGACTGTCTCATAGATTAGAGTTGTGTAGATTGGCAACTCCAGTGCTATCAGCGGGAACAATGTTTTGGCGACATCTAACAGCTTGGAAGGAAGTAATACATGTGTTTAAATATATTGTCAATAGATGTCGCTAGAGAAAAAAACAAAAGTAGAAGAATCTTTGTGAAATGGAGTATATGTCTATGCGAATTGTAAACGTAAACAAAAACATTGAATTTCAATTTAAAATTATATTTCCTTGTTGATGAAGTTGGAAGCAGTGTGAGTTAAGGTGAGTGAAATTTTCTTGACTCTACAGAGATTGGTTCAACAGGTATGTTACTTTTCATTTATCTATTTTCATAAATAATAATAATAAAGTCCTTCAGCAATGTACATTTCACACAACTTACAAAAAAAGATAGTTTATAATGTTAGATATTATATTTGTATTATTTTAATGCAGTCCCATTAGGTTATCATTAAATAAATTATATTTTCAATTTTGTTCAAGCATGGAATGATTGCATTTCAATAATTGGTCTTTATTATTGATGGTATTCAATTAAAACAATACATATCAAAATTGTTTAGTATCTACTCCTCAAATATCTAATGAGCCAATCACTGATTTATTGATTTAATTAAATCAATAAACATTTTCAGGAAATTACTGGGACAGAGACAGAAGATTCAAACGAAAAATATTCACCTGTGCCTAAAGACCTTCAAACTAGGCAAATACCACTGGAGAGAAAGATACTTAAATTTAAATATATTTCTGGATTTTTGCTGAGGAAAAATAAAAAAAATAACATAGCAAATTGCTACTGCACAAAAATATTTCTCCTCAGGGAAAGTGCTTCAGACTATGCAGATGATGAGCACATTAAAGAAAAAGAATACAATAAATTCAAAAACAGATTGTATTATGTGAACAATGAATTTTTAAACAAAACGTCTAGGGCCTATATGCCATATCATAAAGTATGTTCTAAGTGTGGATCTACATAAAAAACTTTCACTTAACAAGCTGTGAACATAATTATTTAATATCTACAACAATATTTAAATATTTCATCAATATAAAAATATCTTGTAATGTAATGAAAGGACGTTGTAAAAATATTCATAAGAATTGTTCTAAATATTTTAGGTCTGCTAGAAAAATTGATGAAAAATATTGCCAATATAAGAGGTAATTAAAGCAAACATGATTTATTATTTTCCATTTTCCCATAGCATCAATAACTGAAATAGGTTTTTGACTTTGAAATGTATGTAAATGGAAGAATATTACTTTGGTTTATTATTCATCATTAAAATAAATAACCAATATTTTGGTATTTAATTTATGATACTAAATAATTACAAAGTGATGTTCTCACGTTTACATGAACGTTTCAAGTTCCCGCAATACGTTGAGATTCGTCACAATAAGCGACGCGACGATCCTAAATCTACCCGAGCTTCCTTCCAGGCCGGCAGAGGTCGCGGAAACGCTGTTCCAAAAAATCTTGAGAGTTTCCAATCTACACAACTCTAATCTATGGACTGTCTCTTCTGCCTGTGCCCAGTCCCAGTCGTGTCTCGTTTCTGATTTGTTTTTTGTATACGGTATTGCATTACATTTTGATATAACAGGTAATTATTCAGATTCAGATAAATTCGGTGAAAACCGTTAACACGTTCTATGATCCTAAATTCATTCCATTTTACTCATTCGAAATGAGATAGATATACATACCACGCGAGTAACCTTGCTCCTGAGGAAGGTAACGTGGTATGGTATGCTTGACGTCATTGATACGTCATAGTTACATGGTTAACTCCGCAAAAACGTAGTAACCATGTAACTACGAGCTGTAGTTACCTGTGGTTACAGCGCCAAAATACGCCTTAAGTTTTTGCGGAGTTAACCATGTAACTATGACGTATCAATGACGTCAAGCATACCATACCACGTTACCTTCCTCAGGAGCAAGGTTACTCGCGTGGTATGTATATCTATCTCATTTCGAATGAGTGAAATGGAATGAATTTAGGATCATAGAACGTGTTAACGGTTTTCACCGAATTTATCTGAATCTGAATAATTACCTGTTATATCAAAATGTAATGCAATACCGTATACAAAAAACAAATCAGAAACGAGACACGACTGGGACTGGGCACAGGCAGAAGAGACAGTCTCTGGCACAGGGCGGCAAAACAATAAATGAGAGCACATATAACAGAAAACTCTCATAAAGGAGTAGAAGGTCTTCTTCTCCAATTGAAACAGTAGGAAGAAGTCATACTCAAGATATTTTGATATATAACTCACATTTATGATGGACGTAATCTATTGATGAACTCGTCCATTTCAATTCATTGGAAGATTTGTTTTTGTTATGATTCGATCAGCTGTTTCGTGTCATCAGTAACTATAAGTAACTATGACGTCATAGTTACATGTAACTATGGTAAGCTGTGGTTACAGCGCCAAAATTCGCCTTATGTTTCAATTAAATATTGAACAACAAACAAATATGGCTGACTCAACAATTGACGGTCAAAAATGGCGCGCAATTCGAAATTCAAGTTCTTGCTGAGACACCCTTTATATGTACAAAAATATCGTTTATCTTTCATTGAAACCAAAATATACAGGGTGTTTCTGAATAAGTGCGACAAAATTTAAGAGGTGATTCTGTTATGAAAAGGTGGGTATTTGATATAAAATGTTTTGACAAACCTTCCCCGGAAAAGTTACACCCCTCCGAAGATTAACAAAAAAAATTTTTGCCTTTTTTATTTTCCCTGTATATTAAGCTAACGAAACGAAACTCGGTAAATATTATTTGTCAATAATAAAAGTACATATTTTGGAATTTTTCAAACCTGAAGTATGCTTAGAAGGGTTTGAAATAGTCAACCCCTAAGAAATTTTTCTTACAACTTCTTTTTGGATAAAAATTTTCTTTTAAAAAAACATGGCTGGAAGCCCACCTCATTTACTAACTTTTTTGTCACTACAAGTTTTTTTGAAAACTTAAGCATATACGAGAAAAAAATGCAATGCATTTTCAAAAAGCACCGATGAGGTGGAATTTCCCCAACCTAATTTATTTGTTTACAGTCCGTACCTATATTTTACAAGTTTTACTTTATTTTCTTCATCACCCATTCTATTCCTTTCTTGAAGACTTTTAATATACAGGGGAAATAAAAAAGAAAAACAATTTTTTTTGTTAATCTTCGGAGGGGTGTAACTTTTCCGGGGGAGATTTTTCAAAAAATTTCACACCAAATACCCACCTTAATGTTTATCACAGAATAACCCCTTTAAAGTTTGTCGCACTTATTCAGAAACAGCCTGTATATCTCTTATCATGTAAACTTAATTTAAAACTCAAATGAAAGCAGAAGTATTTTTAGTATGCCCCGCTTTCTTACTCGAGAGGTTTAATTCATAATCCCGCTTTGCTCGAAAAAATATCTGGCCAAGTTGTTTTGAGAGCTCTCGCAAAATGTCAACCATATCTGACAGATAGTTTCTGAAAGAGACATTACAAACTTAAAGACTCACCCTGTATGAAATGATTCGCAAATCTACTGAACTACAGTAAATTTTCCAAAGATTATTTTTGTGCAAATCTAAATCCCATATTGTGGATCTGGCAAAGTAATTCCTTCAATGGATATGCTTCAGAGAACTTTTTTTTTCACAATACTAACAGCAATATAGACCAAAACAAACATTATTTAATTATTTATGGTGTAAACGGGAAAAAGATAAAAAAAATTATTCGACAGAGTTTCCACTACGCGATCATCTCGAAAAACCCAGCAAGCTTACCACGGATCTATGAGAACTCCAAAAGTTAGAAGATACAACATTTTTAAACCGAAAATGGATTCAAACAATTCCATTTTGAAAAGCAGGCAGTAGAAACTGGAAGACCTATTGCCATCTCGTGGCCATATTCCACTTCTACGATGAGTTGTTTTGGTGAAAATTGTGTGCTTTTTGATATGGACTGTCAACTCCGTGGCCCTAGACATTTGGAGTTGATATACAGGATGTCCCGAAATATATGCAACAAAATTTAACAGTAGATTCTGGAAGAGAATTTAGGGGACCTATATTTTTATTTTTGTGAAATGGGGCCCCATTTCGGAGTTACAGACCTCTGAATTTGGCCCCTCAGAATCGTTTCATGTCAATATCTGAGAACTTGTTGCATAATACATACCAAATTTTATACTCGGGGGTTCTGAAATATGATAATTCTGAAAGTCTCAACTTTTTTGGCATGGTGCCCCCTTAAGACATTTTTCCTTGGGCCCCCCGGTCTTTGGAGCCCGAAAACCTTGTTAGTGTATTTTTATTTCTCCAAATTTATTATTTCATTTAGGAAAACCCGGATTGTATGTAAAGTTTTGGGTCTCTTCAAGAATCTACTGTTAAATGTTGTTGCATATATTTCGGGACAACCTGTATAGAGCTCTTGGCGACCTCCCATCAGCGATATAGCGAAAGCAGTCACAATATCCTGGAAAGAGCTCCGAGATTTCTTTGGGAGGTCCCTGTGTTGCCTGGGTAACGCTGATTGGGGTGAACACAACCCCTTAATTTTGAAGAGGGATGAGGGGTGTTTGTGATGACAAATTTTGAAGATCGTATCGAGTACTATCTGACCCTAAAATTTCATTTCCAACATTTAATAAACTAATCACAAAAGTAGATAACTTCTCCTCCACTATTTTACCTGTCATTCCGTTATATATGGAAATTTTGAAGTGATTTCAGGATCAGATAGTACTCGATAAGATCTTCGAAATGATGTATCGCAACACCCCTCATCCCTATTCAAAATCAAGGGGTTGTGCGCACCCCCGTAGGTGGTTGCAGTTACGGGGATGCAAAGAGCAGAAAAGTTATTCCTCCTCGAATCATAAATTGAGGAGTCCAAGCGATTTTCCACATTTTCATTTTAAAGCCGGAAAATCGAGGTGTTAAGTTTTCGTTGGACCAAACTATATAAATTCCATACAATATGTAGACGGGTATAAATCAAGTTTATATAATTATGAAAAGAAGTTAGTAAGTATTTTTCCCATTATGTGTTAATGTTATAATATAAATCTGAAAATCTGATCTGCTCGACGCATCTGAACTATATTTTTTTAAGAAATGTGAAGTACGGATCTGGACAATCATTTAGCGGAACATAACCACATTTAATAGCAGTATACGGTCAGACTGATAAATATTATATTATTATCTTTAGTGCAAATAGCAGATTGATATCCAAACACTTTTCAATATTTATGCAATTACTTTATCATTCGTTCAATCCTTGTCCTTCTAAACGATCAAAAATGGGCGACTTTCCACCAACCTTCATCGATGGTTTTCATGATGCGAAACTATGGAAAAACATGAAGTACAAAAAGTTGGGAAGCACTGATTTGATAGTGTCAAACCTATCACTAGGGACAGGTGGATTCAGTCATTTTTATGGGTAATGTATAGATCAATTTTGAAATTAGTTGCTGATTCGATTGTAATAGTTCGAAATATATTTCAGTAGGTTTGTTTTGGTTCGAAGCCAGGTCCGAACCGGTTCCGAAGACGAATGTTGCGTGTGAAATATTTTCCTCTGGTCCGTTTTCAATATATGACTGTGGCGCAGTTCATTCTGACACGAAATCGCTTATAAGATATATCTCATACAAAAAAACTCATTGACATAAAAGGCCCTTTCTATTTGACGCTGTATCACTTCCAAACTGATGCGAAATCAGTTTAAACCACAGAAATAGCCGGAATTTCCCACTATTTCTCTGGTTTGAACTGATTTCGCATCACTTTGGAAGTGATACAGCGTCAAATAGAAAGCTAGGAATGTCGCGCCACTGTGAACCTTTTTGCGCGTAATAATAATAATATAAGTTGTGGGGAACATCGCGTTATCATTTTGCCCAAATGTCAGTAATTTTCGAATTTTTTGCGAAAATGCCCAAACGATTGGGTGGGTCCCTGATGAAGAATTCGAGGTTAAATATGATTCTATCCGGCCGGCCGTCCGTTGCCACGATAACTTGAGAACGGAAAGAGATAGCGACTTGAAATTTTCAGGGTAGGTGGCGCATCCCAATACGACGAACAAGTTCGTTAATCGGCATAATCGGCCTAATGGTTTCCGAGTAATAATTTTGTTTTCAACCAATACAAATCCGATCGAATTGAAAATTGGTGGGTTGTTGTAGAACACAAACCTAAGTACGTTTGTGAAATTTTATGAGAATCGTAACTCTAGAAAATTTTAAAAATATTATTTATGTCACGATAACCTGAGAACAGAAAGATATAAGTCGAATTTAAGCGAATAACTGGAACAGTGCGGTTAAGACCAATCCCTTGCTAAACATAACCGTTCGGTTATAATAGCAAGGGATTGGTCTTAACCGCACTGTTTCGGTTATTCGCTTAAGTTCGACTATAGTGACTTGGAATTTTCAGGTTAGGTTGTGCATCTGAATGCGAAATTTGAGTTTGTCTGTAGGCATAATTATCCAAACGGTTTTGGTGTTATACCCATGTGAAATTTGGTTGTTACTTCCTCAATAACTCGAAAAATATAAAACCGATTAATTTCAAACAAGGTTATTAGTTGTAGAATGCCAACACGAAAATTTTTGCTAGTGTATTACTAGAAAATTTTCAAAAAAATCATTGAAAATTATTGTGAAAAATTCTATACAAGCTGTTCCTTGAAGACATGCTTTTATTTAAGGGGGCTTGACTCATTTCAAGAAAAAAACTTCCTATGAATATATGTCCTAAAAGTCTTAACTTTTGAGATGCGGAGTGATAAAATTTTGAAGTAAAAATGGGTTCAAGCCCTGTGGACAGGAGCTTTCTGGCGCTCTAGTTCAAACAGACAAATTATATCTCCGAAAGTATTGGTTTCTCAGAGTTGGGAATTATATCAATGTATTCATATAATAGAACTGCATCCTAAAGGAAATTCAATTCAGATAATAGTTTATTTATCAAGATTAAATGAGCAATCATGAGAATGAGAAAAGCACCATGGAAGAAATCAAATTAAATCTGGCCAATTTTGCCCAATAACGAACATAACCGAGATATTCATCTCCTTAAACTACTCTGAAAATTTCAAGTACCTACCTCATTCCGTTCGAGAGTTATATCTATGTCTATGGATGAAAAGCAGTCTCACTACTCTCAGATCTCTTACTTCATGTTCAGTTCCGAAATGTAAGAATTTTCTGAGAAAAACTAATATCGGAGCAAACAACTGAGATTTAACTCACTTCGCTCACAATTCTTCGATTGATTACTTCAGGAACATCATTTGACATTATGACAATTCATATTCATACATAGAATAATATCATTCTGTGACAACCATAGATTAAAGGTCTTTAATCTATGGTGACAACGTTGAAATACGATTTATTATTGAAATTTTGAAAAATCATATCTGAGATTTTTCTCACTTCGCTCACAATTCTTCGATTGATTAGTCTCAGGAACATCATTTGACATTATGACAATTCATATTCATACATAGAATAATATTATTCTGTGACAACGTTGAAATACGATTTATTATTGAAATTTTGAAAAATCATATCTCCGAAAGTATTAGCTTGTTAGAGTTAAAAATGATATGATTGGATTCTCATGATAAAACTTCTTATTAAAAAAAATTTAATTTGGAATTTGTTTCGTAAAAAAAAAATTTTTTTTTTGTTACTCCGAAACCGTTTGTCCGATTTTGCCCAATAACGAACTTAGCCGAGATATTTATCCCCCAAACCTACTCTGAAAATTTCAACTCTCTAGCTCATTCCGTTCGAGAGTTATCGTGCCTACGGCCGGCCGGACCGGCCGGCCGGCCGGCCGGCCGGCCGGACCGGCCGGACAGAATGAATTTCGACCACGTATTCTTGATCAGTGAGTCGAACCAAATCGTTTAAGACCATTTTCATCGAAATATTCGAAAATTACAGACATTTGGGCAAATTGATAAGCACTCAGTTCCGAGGAACTAGAGCGCCAAAAATCAGTTTCTTAATAATAACTGAGATAATATTGGAAACATCTTTATAAAATTTGGTACATGTCTTCTATGCATTGAGGTGCATTTTGTGATTAACCAAAATTTTCATTTTTCCCACCAGTGGCGTTCATACTTGTTTTACATTGAATATTTTTGGAGAAAACTATACTAGGCTACTGCTTTCTTTTGTAATAAAAATTACTTTTGAGATCCTCATTCATTGTCGAGCAAATTTGATTTTACGGGTTTCCTTGGTCCGACGCACAGTTTCCGCTTAAAAAATAAAAATCTTTATACTTCAGGATCAATTCCTATAAAATCAGATGCGGTGCGGAAATGTTTGTGCATTGACTGAAAGAAATTAAGAGATCAGGTGTGTCCCAAAATGAATGAGAATCCAAAAAATATGTTTTTTCGTCAGATGCTCTTCTCTTGATTAAAATAATTAAATTAAAATTGCTTCATATCGCAGTACCAACATTTTATCACCCTGTATCTCAAAAGTTAAGACTCTTAGGAGATACGTTCATAGGAAGTTTTTTTCTTAAAATTAGTCAAAGAATCACCCTCATAAATATTAGCATGTCTTTAAGGAACACCCTGTATATCAGTAACTACTCGTCCGACATCGACGAAATTTTGCGAGAGCTTTCAGAACCTAACTCTACTGCCAAGTTTGAACACGATTGGATAATATATATATTGAGTAAGTTCCACTAGGCGATCGCAACGTTCGTAGAGTCGTCTGCGCAGTTCTGCGGTCGTGCGCGTGATCGTTGTGAGACCTTAGTAGAACGCGCCCATTGTTGGAGATTCGAGCAGCCCTGTGTTCGTTCAGTAGATGAATGGGTGACCATTGCCTCGATAACTTTCGAACGAAAGGAGATAGGGACTTGCCATTTTCAGGGCATGTTGCGTATCTGAATGGGAGAGTTAAGTTAGTTGATGGGCATAATCGATCCAACGGTTTCGGAGTTATATCCACCTAGAATATATTTCCTCGATAACTCAAAAAATATAGACTCGATCGAATTGAGACTGTTTCATTTTCGTATAGTAGTACATATTTATAATATAATTTTATCACTGTGATTTTAAATTACGATAATATTCACAAATAATACTCTTTGCTAGTCTTAAATATGATATAATATAGCAAATTATGTTTTTTTTATGATCTTTTACACCCAAAACACGAATTTTGAAAAATCTCACGTGAGATTAGGGAGGGAATAGGGAGTCGAGGAAAATCCTACGACATCTCCCCAGGGGGAGGGGGAGTCATGAAATCCTCAAAAATGCCTCACGTAATTTATGAACGCCCCCAAATAAACCACTACTATACAGGATGTTTTTTATCTAATGGCACAATTGTATGATTTAACTGATTTGTGTCCTTACGCCACCACAGACACAGCACTGTTTAGTTTCGACCCAACAGTGAGTCGAAACTCATCATTTGAGACCATTCTCGGCCAGGAAGTGGACCAGTTTTTTTTTGACGATTGTTTTTACAGTCAGATTTATATTCTTGGAAATATTAGGAATATAATATTGTTTCTTGGAGCTAAGCTCCAGCCAATAATGCTTTTCCCACTTGTTATATTAAACATTCTATTTTTCAGGGACTATTCTCTGGACGAATGTAAATTAGTAGTAAAAGAAGCTTTGGTGTCAGGTATCAACTATATGGACACTGCACCGTGGTATGGACACGGTACATCAGAAACGATTTTGGGAGAAGTGAGTTCATTTTTGTATCGACTCATTTCAGATTAATAATCCCATCACATTTCAGTGTTTAAAAAATATACCGAGACAAGCCTACTATATTGGAACTAAAGTAGGTCGTTATGAGGCAGATCCAAAATTAATGTTCGATTTCTCTGCTAAAAAAACCGAGGAGAGCGTCAAAAAATCTCTGAAAAGGCTTGGTTTGGATTACATTGATGTTATGCAGGTAAAATATTGTTGACACTGCAAACAATCCTGAGAAGTAACAGAACACTGTTTCCGTTATCTATATTTTCAAAGGGAAAGTCTTCTCTCAACCCTGCAGGTGGCTTTTACTTGATAAAAATCCATATTAACTTAAATGAAAAACTGTAAATCATATACTGTGCGAGTGTCTAACATTCGCTACATTTTGTAAATCAAAGACAGTTTTTTTTCTTATAAATATGCTCAAAAACAGCAAATTTGAGATATGACGTCATCGATAATTTTCTTAAATGGCATCAATACTAACTTTTTTATGACTATTCTTAAAGGGTAATTGAAGTTTGAACTCACATGATATATTATATTTCAGGTTCATGACGTTGAATTTGCACCTTCTATAGATATAATCATCAATGAAACTCTTCCAACTCTACAGAAATTCGTGAATGAAGGAAAAATTCGTTATATCGGAATAACTGGATATCCCAATTCAGTACTCAAGGAAATTATTGAAAAAAGCCATATTAAAATTAATACCATACTATCCTATACCAGATTGACAATGATAGACCAAAGTTTGACTGAGTTTATTCCATTTTATAAGGTGAGTCCGTGTTACGTCCCATGACGTCACATTTTAAGAAACGTAGATTTGGTTTTCTCAACAAAGGAGCTCGCTTGTAAAACTTGAATATTTGTCTATTGAGTTAACTGGGTTTTAGTTTACCATGTGTGGTCCCACCCTTGAAAATAATACTTTTACGAAAAGATAACTGCGAGTAGAATTTCTTGTTAAGGTTCGACCTTTGTAGAGCAAAGTATTGCCTATTTCCTGTAAAAGAATGCTAAAATGTGTTTAACAGCTGAAGTGGTGAAAAACTTATCAGTTTCTTAACAAATCGCCCAGTGCTGCGGAATTTATCCAGCTGTTGCTGACAGGTTTTATGCAGATAGTGGGACAAATTCCAGAGTTCGAATTCCTAAGATTAAACACCCTAGAAGTTGACTCATTGGTGCTTGCATCGGGAATCAGGGGTACAATTCTGGTCCTTCGAATTAACATTATCCTGATAAAAGAAACAGGACTCAACCTTTGATCCTTCGAACCATAAAACATCCTGATAAAACAATGCACATGTGCGGACATAGCATTTAACTAATTTCAAGTCACTTTCTTTTCTGATATCCTTTAGTTTTCAGTCGCATGATATTGGTGTTATTAATGCTTCTGTTCATGGAATGGGACTTCTTACAAATTATGGGCCACAACAATGGCATCCAGCTCCAGATAATTTGAAAAAAATTTGTGCTGACGCGGCGAATTATTGTAAGGTAGGTACTATACTTGAATCAGAATACTTTTCTTGAATTATTCATTCAATTCATAGAATTGGAAGCTCTGAAGCATCAGTAAGCAGAAATGTTAATACGGTAGAGTCTAAATGATCGTATGTACATATTCTGCGCCTGCCGATAGGTCTGGCACTGGCTTGAGGAAGAAAGAGTGAGGTCTGGCACTGCTCTTAAATCACCACCTGAGTGCCTGAATACGGTAGAAAGAGTGTAGATCTGGCACTGCTCTTTACTCACCTTCTGGGAATATAAATGATGTATAAACACTAATGCTTACTGACAGAGCCGGTGAATATTCCAATGTCAGTACAGTCCTTGTTGCAACTTGTACCGTCGCTCCAATATGAGGTCAGCTTCAAGCATTCTGGAAATTTTTTCAAAGCCTGAAACTATTTTATAAACAAATACAAAGTTTTTGTGGTTTTCTGGAACCAGAAAATCATACGAAATATGAATTTTGACGAAAAAAAAAAACTCATATTCAACTGCATTCAAAACCCAGAACCTAGTCGCCATCCACAAATATAAAAAACTCAAATCTGTTGAATTGAAAACTCTTCAAATGTTTTCTAGGAAAACAACGTTGAACTGGGAAAATTGGCTTTGTATTTTGGCCTTCAACAAAGTGGTCCGGATACTATTTTAACTGGAGTCAACACTCAAAAGCTATTGAAATCCAATTTAGAAGTTATTCAGAATGGATTAAATGAGCAAGAGATGCAGATCTATGAAGGGGTAAAAAAGAGGTAGTACTCTTTTCAGTTCTTCATTCAAATATTTGCTTCATAGGAATTAAAACTCTTGATCTATGTCTTTTTATTACAGATTCTTCACTGGTTTGAAAGAAACACATTGGGAAGGAATAGAACTGGAGAGATTCAAGGAAAATACGTTTTCAGCATTCTTGTAGGCATCCATTATTTGCCATCAGTTATTTTTATATAATTCAATTTGTACCGTGAAAAAAATATATATTGATGCAGAATTGATTTCAAAAATATTTTCTTCATATACTAGAAAAATATTTCAGAGCGGGGGGTTCAAATCTCTTTCTTCATCGAGAAATATTTTAAATCTATTATAAATACTCGTATTTATTCCTTAAGATTCTTGAATGAGGATATAACTTATGTAAGTTCTGCCTGTTGGTCCTTCACAATAAAATGATACGTTATACCTTATTCCCAAGAAAATCACAAGTTATATGTGATTAGACTTTTATCGATCACATTTTTACATGGGGTGTATGCAAACTTATTGGCAATCAATGCAGGGAAACCTATTAATTCCTAATCTCTGGTCATCAGGTCTTGAATCTCGCTAAATTCGCAACCCGAAAAGAGCCACTTCTTCTCCACGCATGCGTAATATACTCGTGGCTGAAATTCGTTGCAAAATCGCAAACCTCACATAAAATTTCGATTCTCCAACACCAGTGGTTCAGGAGATATCGCAACTTCGATGTACACGTGCGCGAACCCTCCCAAGGGGATTCTATGGAGGAGTAGCATATGCACCACAAAACCCCAATCCTCTCAGATGAAAACTCCAGCAGTTAAATCATTTCTCGTCTGCTCATGCGAATAACGAAAAATGACCGAAAGAGGCAGCATTAAATTCAATATTGGATTATGTTATGAACACTACCTTGGACACTACGCTATTTCCTTGAAGCTGGCTTAGACACTCACTGAATCGACATGATGTAGTAATATGACCTTCCAGTAACACCCCCAGTCGCTAAATTTTCAAAAAAATTTTGAAAACCAATTTACAATTCCACATATTGTTCACCCATTTATTCAATTGCCACGGTAGTTACTCGCCCATATTTTAATCAGTTGCCTTCCTACATATCGCAATAATCAAATAAAATAGGTCGAATGTTTAACCAGATGTTATTTTCCACTGATATTTGGTTTCGGAATTTCAAGCAAGATATTCTGCTGATACTTGAAATTTTACTCATGCTATCCACACGAAATTTTGCACAAGTATTTGCCTCGGTACTTTGTACCTAACTACCGAGTTTCAATTCAATTGGATCAGTGTTTTTCAAGTTATTGTGAAAACAAAATTTTGAAATGTTTGTAGTTTTTTATAGCCATCCAAAAAATACAAAACTTCGCACGCACATAAAGGTCATGATTCTGCAATTTGATGCATCATTTCAGATATGTATATCGAGTGATCAGTTTCGAAAATATTCTTAAAAAATGTTTTAACTAAAATGGCCATAACTCCGCAACCGCAAGGTGGATTTCGGCCGTTAACGAACTTGTCCGAGATATTTACGCCCCAAAACTACCCTGCAAATTTCAACAGTATAACTCATTCCGTTCGAGAGTTATCGTGCGTACGGCCGGACGGCATTGTGGCAAAATGATAGCACGCTATTCCTTGCGGAACACGTGCGCAATAATCGCTCGTGGGTTCATGTGAAGGCTTATCAAGAGCAAATTTATGCTTCAATATAAAATTGACAAAAATGTTGTCCGTTATTATGTTCGTCCGACTTACCCACACGTGTGGAAGTGTTGAATACCTTGAACGAAAATCTCAAATTCCTATCTTCCCAGGAACCTCATAGGTTTTCAGCTCTCTGTTGTGTCTGGCGGAATTAATATTTCCATCCACAGTACACGCGACACGTGTAGACCTTTCTATTTGATATATCGTTGGTATAACCTTCTGACTGGATGACATTATTCAGGAGGTTGTTGCGAATCATTCTCCGTGATTTTCTGTCGTTGGTTTGAAAAAATCTATCACTCCTTCTCAAAGAAAATCGATCTTGAGCGCTCTGGAGTAAATGAAGCTGGGAGGCCGTTAAAAATAAATTATTCAGAAACACGCAGGATTATCATACAGGGTGTATATTACATGAAACACGCCTTTGTTATTAACTTTCTCATTTTATGACATAAATAGTTGTTTGACTCCATCGGCTCCAATCGGCGCTCTAATATTAAGGCGGGTACTCACTGGGCGAGCCACGAACTGCATTGTTAAAAAAACTTGAGAACAATCCAGCCCAGGGAACACAGAGAGCTCCCAGAGATATCTCAGTAACTTACTTCCGGGAACATGTGAGGACTTTTGGTACCTCTCTGGGTGGTTTATTTGTTTGTTTGTGTTTTAGCACTATTCCGAATCCGATCTAGCGAGTAGCCACTGCTGCAAACTAGAGAGGCTTTTTGCACCTCGGCCGGTGTCCTATTAGCTGATGACAGGGTCTCATGGTTGATCTCCCTCAGCTTGGATTGCTAGCCTCCATAGGGTCTCTTAGTCGATCCCCTGCAGCTTAGGTTTACTTAACCGATCTAAGTCCTGCACCGACGCTATTACATGGGTCTCATGTAACATCCCCACTGCCTTGTCGGAGTATTACCTACATAAGGTTCATTTTCCTAGCAAGTAGGATTAGGCCCTTGACTAGATTCCTCGCCCCCATAGTGAAGTCTCCATTGTGTGTGGGCTGGACACTCAAATATGACATGTGAGGCAGTTTCGTGTGCCCTGCCACATTTCCTACAAACAGGGTTTTGTCGGAGAATCCCCATGTAGTTCAGGTGCTTTCTCAGGGTACAGTGTCCAGTTAGAAGGCCAGTTACTGCCCTGAGCTTACTCCTACTCAGTAGTAAGACTTCTTTAGTTAGTGAGGGACATGGCTGCTCCATCATTAACTTACAATGCCGCTCGCCCGATGTTTTGTTCCAGTGGCGAGTGTGCTTCACAGTCGATTTGGTCATCCCTACTCCCGGCTCTGGCCTGAAGACGGGGATAGCCGAGCCCTCTGTAGCGAGTACGTCAGCTCTTTCATTTCCTTCAACCCCACCCGAGCTCAACTCTGTTTCTGGCAGCCAAGGATTACATGTGCTATCGGCATTCCAGCACAAGCCTGGAGTTAATTCTTCAGCTGGTTATTGCCTTAAGTGCTGCCTGACTGTCCGACAGAATTCGTATGTTCCTATTGGAATAGCCCATAGGAATTCTCCACGACACATGTGTCCAAATGTCCGCCGCCTGGGATGAGCTCAGCGAGTTCTCTGCGATATGCTATGTGGAAATTCCCAAATATCTCACAATGTGTACCAGAAAGGAAACCATTATCAAATGGTTTCTTTCTGGGTTTTCTCTCCCAAACTCTGAAAAATATAAGAAATCATTAAAGGATACTGTTGGAGGTATATCCATTATTAAATGGTTTCTTTCTGGGTTTTGTCTCCCAAACTCTGAAAAATATAAGAAATCATTAAAGGATACTGTGGGAGGTATATCCATTGTTAAATGGTTTCTTTCTGGGTTTTCTCTCCCAAACTCTGAAAAATATAAAAAATCATTAAATGATACTGTGGGAGGTATATCCATTATTAAATGGTTTCTTTCTGGGTTTTCTCTCCCAAACTCTGAAAAATATAAGAAATCATTAAAGGATACTGTGGGAGGTATATCCATTATTAAATGGTTTCTTTCTGGGTTTTCTCTCCCAAACTCTGAAGAATACGAAATCATTAAAGGATACTGTGAGAGGTATATCCATTATTAAATGGTTTCTTTCTGGGTTTTCTCTACCAAACTCTGAAGAATATAAGAAATCATTAAAGGATACTGTGGGAGGTATATCCTTTATTAAATGGTTTCTTTCTGGGTTTTCTCTCCCAAACTCTGAAAAATATAAGAAATCATTAAAGGATACTGTGAGAGGTATATCCATTATTAAATGGTTTCTTTCTGGGTTTTCTCTACCAAACTCTGAAGAATATAAGAAATCATTAAAGGATACTGTGGGAGGTATATCCATTGTTAAATGGTTTCTTTCTGGGTTTTCTCTCCCAAACTCTGAAAAATATAAAAAATCATTAAATGATACTGTGGGAGGTATATCCATTATTAAATGGTTTCTTTCTGGGTTTTCTCTCCCAAACTCTGAAAAATATAAGAAATCATTAAAGGATACTGTGGGAGGTATATCCATTATTAAATGGTTTCTTTCTGGGTTTTCTCTCCCAAACTCTGAAGAATATAAGAAATCATTAAAGGATACTGTGGGAGGTATATCCATTGTTAAATGGTTTCTTTCTGGGTTTTCTCTCCCAAACTCTGAAAAATATAAAAAATCATTAAATGATACTGTGGGAGGTATATCCATTATTAAATGGTTTCTTTCTGGGTTTTCTCTCCCAAACTCTGAAAAATATAAGAAATCATTAAAGGATACTGTGGGAGGTATATCCATTATTAAATGGTTTCTTTCTGGGTTTTCTCTCCCAAACTCTGAAAAATATAAGAAATCATTAAAGGATACTGTGAGAGGTATATCCATTATTAAATGGTTTCTTTCTGGGTTTTCTCTCCCAAACTCTGAAGAATATAAGAAATCATTAAAGGATACTGTGGGAGGTATATCCATTGTTAAATGGTTTCTTTCTGGGTTTTCTCTCCCAAACTCTGAAAAATATAAAAAATCATTAAATGATACTGTGGGAGGTATATCCATTATTAAATGGTTTCTTTCTGGGTTTTCTCCCCCAAACTCTGAAAAATATAAGAAATCATTAAAGGATACTGTGGGAGGTATATCCATTATTAAATGGTTTCTTTCTGGGTTTTCTCTCCCAAACTCTGAAAAATAATAAATCATTAAAGGATACTGTGAGAGGTATATCCATTATTAAATGGTTTCTTTCTGGGTTTTCTCTACCAAACTCTGAAGAATATAAGAAATCATTAAAGGATACTGTGGGAGGTATATCCTTTATTAAATGGTTTCTTTCTGGGTTTTCTCTCCCAAACTCTGAAAAATATAAGAAATCATTAAAGGATACTGTGAGAGGTATATCCATTATTAAATGGTTTCTTTCTGGGTTTTCTCTCCCAAACTCTGAAGAATATAAGAAATCATTAAAGGATACTGTGGGAGGTATATCCTTTATTAAATGGTTTCTTTCTGGGTTTTCTCTCCCAAACTCTGAAAAATATAAGAAATCATTAAAGGATACTGTGAGAGGTATATCCATTATTAAATGGTTTCTTTCTGGGTTTTCTCTCCCAAACTCTGAAAAATATAAGAAATCATTAAAGGATACTGTGGGAGGTATATCCATTATTAAATGGTTTCTTTCTGGGTTTTCTCTCCCAAACTCTGAAGAATATAAGAAATCATTAAAGGATTCTGTGGGAGGTATATCCATTATTAAATGGTTTCTTTCTGGGTTTTCTCTCCCAAACTCTGAAAAATATAAGATATCATTAAAGGATACTGTGGGAGGTATATCCATTATTAAATGGTTTCTTTCTGGGGTTCCTCTCCCAAACTCTGAAAAATATCTATAAAATAAGAAATTTATTATTTTGTGATTTGCTTCTGGGTAAAAAACACGAGAGATTTGTCAGAAGCAATTAATGTTAGGCAACATTGTTCGATTGATTGCTTCTGACAAATCTCTTGTGTTTCTTACGGAGAAGCAAATCACAAAATAATAAATTTTTAGTTCAATGATATCTTTTAGAGTTTGGGAGAGAAAACTCTGAAAAATATCTATAAAATACTTTTTTTTTTCAAATGAGAACCCATTTTTTGTCGCTCTTGTTCCTCGGAACAGCGTGCTTATTTTGCCCAAATGTCTGTAATCTTCGAATTTTTTGATGAAAAAAATTTTTTTTTTCTTACATTACAAATTTCAAATTCAATTTTTTTAAGATGCAGTTTCATGATTAGTTATCATTTTCAACTCTAATAAGCTAATACTTTCGGAGATATGATCTTTCAAAATTTCAATAATACTTCCGTAGTTATATGTATTCACAGAATGTGAACACAGAATATGTCTGTGTTCACTGTTCATAAATGTCATCCTATCTAGCTATTAGAAACTTGTCAATTCAGAATTTGAAAAAATTTTCTGTTGGAAAGCAAGTATCCGATTCTTGAATTTGTGAATATATACAAGACTGTTTCGAAACCAAAAATAATATTGACTGATTACATATTGAATAATTAATGTATAAATATTGGGGATGATGTTTCAGAAGATTTAGAATTGGATCATTTTAATAATGTAGTTGACCACTGAGGTTAATATTACCTTTTGCTTCCTTAAGTTGTGAGACATTTATATTCCTATATACAGTATTTTCATAATGTTGCTAGCAGAAAAATGCTGAAATATGGATCTAAATTTGTGTAACAAACATTTTTTCTTGAGTTAAGGTCCATAATACAGAAAAGAATGTGTAAGTGGCATGAACTATTAAATTTTAAATTATGAAAACAGGATAGTATTTTATTAATATATTTTGAACCATTAAAACAATTTGTTTGTCAGCCTCTACCTACTCAAATATTAGGAATAAATGGACATTCTTCTGTGATTGTCTCCAGCCTTGCTCTAGACATTTCGATGATACTTTCCTTAGGTATTTCGAGTTGTGAAAACTATGCACCGAGTGTAAGTGGCAACAAACCATTCCACGAGGTTGAATCATTGCAGATTGCCCATTTAATCTTGATAAATAAATTTAATGACAATTTGTGAAGCATTGTAGATTGCTCTTTTTTTTATAAGATAATTATTGAAGCATTTTTTTAAATGACACTTTTTAAATTTAATATCTTTCGTGATGCATTTCTATCATAGGAATCCATTGATATAATTCCCAACTCTGAGAAACCAATACTTTCGGAGATATAATTTGTCTGTTTGAACAAGAGCGCCAAAAAGCTCCTGTCCACAGGGCTTGAACCAATTTTTTTATTGGTCAGCTGAAATCTACGATAAAAATACTGCATTTTTTATAATAAATACTACTGCATTACTTACCGAATATCTCGGGAAATATGCATTCTAGAGCAGTAGTGTGTATTATAAAAAATACACTATTTTTTATCGTAGATTCTAGCTGACCAATAAAAAAAAGGGTTCTCATTTGAAAAAAATTAGTTTTGAGGTTTTTTTCATGACTGACTTTGACAATGAAATGGAAACACCCTGTATCTTCAATTGAATTTTTAATTAACGAGGGAGAAGCACTGGTATGTCTTCTGATCGAAGCTAGAAAATTAGGAATTTACATGCAAAAATCTACAAGTTATTAACATTGGAATGAAGCCCTATTTGAGTAAATTTGAAGGGTTTTTTCAGATTTCACACGAATTTTCCAAGAATTCATCTCTCCTAACAAAGCTTAACTATGAAATTTCAAGTTTTCATTTCGAGTCTTTCATTGAAATATGCTAACGAACGGTTTTCGTGAATCACCCTGTATACTATGAACACGGAGCTCTACCACATGAGGTGTTCGGCCGGTACAGATATACGGTGAAAGCAGGAATTTGAACGAATGTTATTACCGACTTTTGATCCCTTGTTTTCAAATTTCTAATTTCAGAAAAATATCATCATGTTACAGATTATTCGATTAAGTTTGAATCTAGAACATGGCTGTACAATAAGGTACATATCCAATTCTCATTAGGTATTGAACGAATTTTATTGCTGACGCATCCACTTGTCAAATTTGATTTCGGTAACCACAGAAATAAACATGAAGATAGACAGCCAAAAATTCTAATATTATAGATATTTGGACCAATTGATAGGCACTCTGTTCAGGTGAACAGCACGGCAAAAATGAAGTTGAAGAAATTAATTTTTCTGGGTGTAACACTTCTAAAGCCACTGAATACAATATGCATGACAAAATGCACATAAAAATGCTCGAATTAAAATTTATCATGCATATAATCAAATCACAATTGTGGTTCATCGATAATTTCGATAAGGACTCAATTGTGTGATGAATACGCAATATGAATATGGATATTCTCATCATTATTTCGGGAGCCTGGAGTATGTACTCGAATAATTTGATTGCATTCAGGAAATTTATTTATATCACGTTCCTATCAATATAATCTATCGATCTGTTGCTGCAGTATTTATTTGCACAAGCTAATATTTCAACCAGTGTAACTATGGGGTGAGTTATGCATCAACTTCCGAGGCAAATTTTTATAGTAAAATTAAATAAAATATTCGATTAAGAGTATCCAATACAGGAGAATGTACAATAGAACTCCTGACTTCACTTCAGAGCTTGAACCAATTTTTTTTCGTAATTTTTTAAAAATTTTCTAGAGGTGCGTTTCTCATAAAATTTTACACACGTCTTTATGTCGATATTCAACAACTAGTTACCAAGCTTCAATTCGATCGAGTCTATATTTTTTGTTATCGAGGAGATGATATTCCAGGTGGGTATAACTCAGAAACCGTTAGACCGATTATGCTCAAAAAGAGGAGAAAAACGAACAATTTAAAAATAATATATAAACTTTCAAAAGTTCCCTCTCACAAATATACTCCTCGGTAGACGAATGGATCTCTTGAAGAAGAATCGCCTCCGCTAGTTTTCAAAGATATTCGCTCTTGTTCTTAGAAATCACTTCAATATTTGATTTCAAAAAGGAAAATGTCTTAGCTCCTAAGACCAAATTTCGCAAGAATTTTTGCATTGGCATTTTACAACTAATAACCATGTTTGAATTGGATCGGTTTTGAATTTTTCGAGTTATTGAGGAAATAACAACCAAATTTCAGATGGGTATAACTTCAAAACTATTTGGCCGATTATGCCTATAAACAAACTCAAATGTCGCATTTATATGCACAACCTTACCTGGAAGTTTCAAGTCGTTATCTCTTTCCGTTCTCAGGTTATCGTGACATAAATAATATTTTTTAATAATTTTTCTTAAATTTTCCAGGGATACGATTCTCACAAAATTTCACAAACTTCCTTGGGTTTATATTGTACAACTACTCACCAAGTTTCAATTCGATCAGATTAGTAAAGGTTATCGTTTGGCCGATTATGCTCATTAACGAACTTGTTCGCCGTATTAGGTCGCGCCACCTACCCTGAAAATTTCAAGTCACTATCTCTTTCCGTTCTCAAGTTATCGTGGCAACGGCCGGCCGGACAGAATCAAATTTGAACCTAGTCATTTGAGACGATTCTCGGCAAAAATATCGAAAATTACAGACATTTGGGAAAATGATAACGCGATGTTCCCCAGAAAATACGCGCAAAGAATTACTAACGTGAAGTCAGCACTCTTTGTTGCGCTTGTTCACGTTGACCAATTTGAATTAGAGAGTGCTTTAAGCTCAGTGTATAGAGCGAACCGGCCACTATTCACTGTTGGGTCAAATATGAACAGTGCTGTGCCGAGGCTAGCGTAAGGATACAATATCAAATCCTACACAGAACACAACTGACTTTCCTTACTCACACAGGCTGCTGGGAGCTCCTGAGAGATCTAGTAGGGTCAGTATAATCATAAGCATTTTATTGGCAAGATTGAAATCCGAATGTAATTTCATATAGATCTACCAAATATAGTTATTTATGCATTCATTCAACATCATAAGCAGCCATCTTACTCATGCGTATACGCAGTTCACTTGTCACCGAAAGTGCTCGCTTTAATGCCGCCTGCAACCAAAAACACAAACAAAACGTCTTCTCATGCTCAGAACGAAAAATGCTTTGAAACGGGCAGCGAGAATTTCAAAATTACTCCTAGGGCCACGGTACGGATACTCCAACTCGGAACGAACGCTATTATTCCGAAAATGACTTTCCGCACACAGAATTGCCATGAATTTTCTTTTAAAACCTCACAATATTGGTTCAGCACCAGACCCATGACCGATGGTCCTTAACGACTCCAAACACAAGCCATTCAACCTAAAAACAGCCACCTCCCTTCTTCACATGCGCCGTCCACTCGAGAATGAAAGTCCTCCCAAAATTACATACCTCACACAAGAAGCTGATTCTCCAGTACCAGTGTTTCAGCAGATATTGCAGCTTCAATCCATGCAGACGCAGATCCTCTGAAGGGGATTCTATGGAGGAATAGCATCCTCCAACTCAAAACCCCACTCCTCTAAGATACTCTCCACCAGTTGATTTACTTTTCGTCCGCTCATGCGAAGAATGAAAAATGCTCGAAAGAGGCGGCCTGAATTTTAGAAAAATGTCCCGACCACGTGTTGGACATTTAACCTTGGAAACTACGCTATTTCCTCGAAACTGGCTTGCACACGCAGAGAATTGACATGTGATGGTGATATGGCCTTCCAATACTTACACTTATCAGCCTGACTGAAATGTAGAATTTCTTTTAAACCCTCCTGTGCGTATGCCACAACTCCCAAAGGATGACTTCATGATTCAAATTTAAATTTAAATGGTCAATAATATAAAGGTCACCAAAGATTTTACAATTCGTCCATATTTTAATTTGTTGCCCTAGTACATAATAATATAAGATACCGATCGCAATAATCAGATAAAACAAGTGCAAAACCGAATTCGATGTGTAAAAAGAATATGATTCACGTTCATAACAACTCAAATAATGTGTAGGTATTTGTTGATTTTTTTTAGGTTCCTTGCGGTCTATGAAATTTTACCCAATAACGAACTTAACCGATAAATTTATCTCCCAAACCTACTCTGAAAATTTCAACTGTCTAGCTCTAGTTATCGTGTTAACCGCCGGACGGCCGGACATAATCGATTATTTTGACCACGGATTATTGATCAGTGAGTCGAATCAAATCGTTTGAGACCATTTTCAGACAAAAATTCCAAAATTACAGACATTTGGGCAAATTGATAAGCACTCTGTTCCAAGGAACAAGAGCGCCAAAAATTTTGGTCCCACCTGTGATGGGAGGAAAGTTATCTCCCAGTGATAATCATTGTGGAACTGATCATTTACAACAAGAGCGCCAAAAAGATTACAGCACGCGGTGCTCCCAAGCGTACATCCATCCAAGTACTTGCTTGGCTTCAGTGTTCGAACGATATTTAGCATATTGAGTGTGGTATGGCCTCAAACCATATTTCTACCTCTATCTCTGCAATTATACAGGGTGTTCCTTAAAGATATGCTAATATTCAACAGGGTGATTTTTTGTTATGTCCTAAAAGTCTTAACTTCTTAATAACTGAGATAATATTGTGGATATCTTTATAAAATTTGGTGCATTTTTTCTATGTAACAAGGTGAATTTTGTGATGTAAAAAAATTTTCATTTACTTTACCAGTGGCGTACATACGGGTTATGCCTTGAATATTTTTGGAAAAAAATACTACGCCACTGCTTTCTTTTGAAATTCAAATTACTTTTGAGATCCTCATTCATTATTGAGCCAATTTGGTATAACTTGTTTTCTTCGTCCGACTCACGGTTTCCACTTAAAAAATAAAACTCATTTTACTTCAGGATCAATTCCTCAAAAATCTGATGCGGTGTGGAAATGTCTCGACTGAAAGTAAATGAAGAGATCAGATTTGTTCCAAAATGAATGAGAATCCAAGAAATATGTTTTCTTGTCAGAACCTCTGTTCTTGATTAAAATAATTAAATGAAAATGGCTTCATTCGCAGTACCAAAATTGTATCACCTTGTATCTCAAAAGTTAAGACTTTTAGGACATACGTTGATGGGAAGTTTTTTTCTTAAAATGAGTCAACGAATCACCCCCTTAAATATTAGCATGTATTTAAGGAACACCCTGTATTTATGAAGCAGTTCTATCATAAGAATCCATTGATTTCATTCCCAACTAAGAGAAATCAATATTTGAAATTAATTTCTTTTATGATACAGTTCTAGCAGAAGCATTCATTCATAGCATTTCCAACCCTGAGAAACCAATATATGTACTTTCGGAAATATGATTTTGAAGGTTTGATTGCTCTCAAAAGAATAAAAAATAAAATAAACAATATTCGTCCACTCTTTTCTATCGCCCTACTACTGTTTCCTTTGAAATTCATGGAAATATTTCAATGAAATTACGTTTGCTCGAACATTGCATCTAAATACAACAGATGCATAATGATGAAACAACATGCTACACGTGAAATTTTGAAGATCACTTGATCGATTTCGAACTCTGGTTTGTATCAAAAGAAATTATGTGAACTCGATAATTTCTCCCACTATATATTTCGAGTAATATGCTGAAAATGTTCAGTTCTGAAACAGGTTCAATCGGAAACGGATGTTTTTACTATCATTTCATACATTTTGAGTAAGTCAATTAAATTCATTTATCTTAATATCCTTGCATACTTTTTACGTACGTATTTCGGTAATTTTTGTGGGAACCTTTACAATCAGTTGAGGTCATTTTTCGGCCTCCTATCGCTAATTAAAAAGGATATGAATTAATATTTTCAGCACACGTTTTTTCAAGGATGTTATTATTTCATTATTTATTACTCATTTTCTTTTCATAATTATTCGACAAATGATAATGAATTGTTGTCGTGTGTTTAAATTAGCAAAAAGTGGAAACAATTGCATAGCTGATATTGAGTTTTCAAAAATTTCACCGCACTTTATGTAGTATAAGTAAGTCAATTTCTTCTGTTAAGTTTTTTCAATCAATGTAAATGAACAAGCATATGGTACGATAATTCTTCATTTTCTGTATGAACAACCGGGCTTATATCTTGTAGTTTAGTCAACAAGTGCTTTTTAGGTCAAAATGTTTGCGTATTCTCCGAAAATTATGATTGAGGTGTCATTCGATTCGGAATGGCATGTAGATAGTTTTTGAGAAAATGCTAAGGCCGCCCGCAAAAATTGCAATAGTTATAAACAATTAAGTGAAAAAAAATGTAGGGGGTTTGGTTTTTTTATCAATATCTCAAAAACTATCTTGGATAATTCAAATTTGAAAGAAGATTCAAGAAGAGGAAGAAATTTCCTAAAAAGCGTCCGAACTTCCGGAACAAGTACCAATATTTAAAATTTTCCCAATGGGTTGAAAATACTCAACTGAATAAATATTAAGGTAAATGTCCTAATTATCGACACAATAGCGGGTTCCTCAAAGTGTCTAATACATTTCGACTTCAAAGAATAATTTTATATGAATGAAATATTCTGCTTCTACTTCTCCGAACCCTCTATTTTGATAAAAGTATAAAAAACGAACATATTGAAAGGGGTAAATATTATAAAAAAAATGAATGGTGTCTCAAAGCAGATGTACCCATTATCGACACCGGAAAAATATGAATTACCAATCATCGACATACATGTGCACCAAATATCGACACTTTGGGAAATAGATTTTGGCATCAATAATATGTTTGTATTTAAAGAAATATTGATATATTTAGTGAAAATAACAGTTTAAAAATGTTCACCAAAATTAAAAAAACAAGAGATATATAAATTATCTGCTTAATATGGAAAAATATTTCATGATCTTTGGTTAATCCTTAGAAATTAACGTTTTCACTTCAGATACTTCCTATAAGCCACGTTCATTCAACTTTTTAGCCTCGGTAATTCTACGTGTTCCTCCTCTGTCCTAACTCAATTTTCTTTTGTGTCATTTTCAAGGGCTCTCTCATTTGATTCACAATTTTTTGCATTTTGTATGCTTGCTTCACCAAGAACATGGGCTTCAAAAAGATAATCTGTAATCCCCCCATTCTTACCATTCATATCTTGATGTAGCCCACAAACATTTATATCAGTGTCGGAGTAATCACGGTCATAACAATCCAGTAGTAAATCTACACCCAAATTCTCTTCCCTTACATCCAAGAGAGACGAATTCAGGGAAAAGTTAGCGATTTCTATTCTATCAAAATTATTATTTGCGTCAGAAGTTGCTTCCGACGGGACACAGTATTTTTCATGTGTGCATTGCAGTCTTCTGGACATTTTGTAATCATGAGATAACTGGAAACTAGATATGAACAATTATCCCCACATAAATGTGCGTATGATCGACAGTCATGAAAAAATGGATGATTAAATCATATAAATGGACCACAATCGAATGTCGATCAGTACTGAGAGCAATTTTGAATATTCTATGAGCTGATTATCAAAAGATAACAAAAATAGTTTAATGAGTTCTCCATATAATTGATTATTTTTACTTATGGTATGAGTCTCAGCCGTCGACAGAATATTGCACCTTTTATCGACATAGTGTTGAACGTAGTATCGACATCAAAATTTGTTGTACTTTTATCATGTAATTCGATGGAAAACAGTGTGTCGATAATTGGTACACTGAAAATTGTGGATCTTTTGGGTAGGATAACGAAACAATCGTATCCAGGAAAATGGAGTTAACGTTTCTGAAAGTTAATCAAAAATCATCCCCAGCAACCCAAATATCGACATAGATGTCGATATCTGGGACACAATATGTTTCAGAGGTACCATTTATCGACACACAAATTTCTCATAAGATATGATACACATTGAATTTTTTTTAATAGAACTGAATACAGTTAATCGTCTCAAGTAAATTATTCTTCAAAAAATTTAATTTCACCTGCTTTCGTTGAATCTGGGGAGACATAAATGAAGAGTGTGGACTTATCAGAATAGGAAGGAAAACAGTGCTCACTCGATGAAGACCGACATTCGGCCAATTAACAGCCGATTTTTCGCTGAGAATGCTTAAGAGAAATTAATGGTGTGAACAAATTAATTCAAGAAACTATAAACTAGATAATTGTTGAATTAAAATTTGTAAGGAAATTTTCTTCGTCTTGTTTTATGAAAAATAAACGGAAGTTGTCGATAATTGGGACACTGTCGATAATTGGGACATTTACCTTATTTAAACTTATTAAATATTAAAATAAGAATTGAACAAATTCAGGCGTCTGCAAAATAGATAATGAACAATAATCCGTGGTCCAAAAATGTTTGTCGTGACTTTTCAATTAGTTATCTATTAGTTACTTAACAATTATTTGTAGCATGAACATTAAAATTGCAATTACGATAATTGTTTAACTATTCATCTGAAAATGTTTTCCTTTCGTGGAGCTATTTTTCAAAGGAATCTTGGAATCTTGGAATAGATTTCCGTTGGAAAATTTGAAAAATGTATGATTCTCGTTTTGTTATTAACAATTTACTTAAGTGAAAAATTATAAAGCTTCAATTATCTTTCAAAAGAAAATTTTGAATTATCTCATGTTGGTTTATAACAATATTTAAACAATAGGAGATAATAATTATTAAAAATCATTTTTAAGTAGTTTCTGATCATAAGAAAACGGATCAATAGTAAAATTATAAATTGAAGCTTTATAATTTTTCACTTAAGTAAATTGTTCACAACAAAACGAAAATTAAGAATTTTTAAAATTTTCTTACAGGAATCTATTCTAATACCTTTGAAAAATAGCTTCACGAAAGGAAAAAAAACTCAGTTTATTAGTTTAACAATTATCGTACTTGCAATGTTAATGTTCGTGCTACAAAAAATTGTTAATTAACTAATGGATAACTAATTGAAAAATCGTGATAAACATTTTTGGACCACGTATTATTGTTCATTAATCTATCTTGCAGGCACCTGAATTTTTTTATTTCTTTATTTTCATATTTAATAAGTTTAACTAATATTTATTCATCATAGGTACGAACGGGGCGAGGCTTGCGCAAGCCGCCCTTTTTCGGGCGTATTTTCAACCCTTTAGGAAAATTATAAATATTGATCATACAGTTCCGGCAGTCCGGACTTTTTTAGGAAATTTCCTCCTCTATTCGAATCTTTTTTCAAATTTGAATTATCTCAAATAGTTTTTGAGATATTGGCGAAAATCTTAACCTCCTTTTTTTGCGCGTATGTTCTGGGGAACATCGCGATATCATTTTGCCCAAATGTCTGTAATTTTCGAATTTTTCGCCGAAAATGAACTTAAACGATTGGGTTCGACTCCCTGATGAAGAATTCGAGGTCAAATTTTATTCTGTCCGTCCGGCCGTTGCAACGATAACTTGAGAACGAAAGGAATAGCGACTTGAAATTTTCAGGGTAGGTGGCGCGTACCAATACGACGGACAAGTTCGTTAATGGCATAATCGGCCCAACGGTTTCCGAATGATAATTTTGTTTTGAACCAATACAAATCCGATCGAATTGAAACTTGATGAGTAGTTGTAAAATATAAACTTGAGGAAGTTTGTCAAATTTTGTAGGGATCGTATGACAAGAAAATTAAAAAATATATATATAAAAAATATTATTTATGTCACGATAACCTGAGAACCGAAAGAGATAGCGACTTGAAATTTTCAGGTTAGATTGTGCATCTGAATGCGACATTTGAGTTTGTTTATAGGCATAATACGCCAGTTTTGTAGTTATACCTATCTGAATTTGGTTGTTATTTCCTCAATAACTGGAAAAATACAGAACCGATCCAATTCAAACATGATAATTAGTTGTGGAATGCCAACTCGAAATTTCTTGCGAAATTTCGTGAGGATCGTATCACTAGAAAATTTTTAGAAAATCATTGAAAAAAGTTCTATATATAAGAAACTATTCGTCTGACATCGCTGAAATTTTGCAAGAGCAAATCTCCAGTAAAAATAAAACTGGAATATTGGCTAAGTTTCAATTGATATAATATAATTTTCATAGTAGATTTGAGGAATGAATATCTCGGATAAATTCGTTATTGGGTAGAATCAGTCTGGTGGTTCCGGATTAATAATTTTTGACACTCTTGTTGAATTTAATTTAATTTTTATCATAAGCATCCATTGATATCATTCCCAAGTCTGAGAAACCAATCCTTTCGGAGATATGATTTGTCAAAGTTTGAAGAAGAGCGCGGCCTCAGCTTCTGTCCACAGCGCTTTCCCACTTTTTTCAAAAACGGTCGGCTACCAAGAGTACCTTTTTTGTGTAAAAGACATTGGCGGTTCAAATGCGCGTTCCAAAACCGTACTTTTACCAGAGGCGTAGAAGTTAGAGATAAACGATTCCGGAGCTATATTAACAACAAATCTTTTTTTCAATTCCAATACCCTGAATCACGAAAGTGATGCATTTTAGAGGGTCAGTCAATAGCAACTTTTTTTCATATTTTTGGAACTATCACATACTGGAGTCCAGCGCATATATTATGAAACACCCTGTATATAATATTTATCAATCAAATATTATTCGAACATAAAGTAGCCGCATTTCATAAGGCTAATTAATATACCTGTATTCGAAGTAAATTACAGTAAATAATTAGAAATTAACAAAGAAATAACGGTGATCAATGGATATTACCCAGATTTAATCAGGAGGTGCGCTACTAAATTATATGTAAATGGTGGAAATAAATGAAGTGAAACGTAGTGGTAATTTATTTAATGAACAATTAGATCTCAACTTTTCTCCGGTACTAATCTATTCAAAAAGAGAATAATGAATAAGTGTAGAAAATTATTATATTTTTTTACAAAGTATTGCGGGTGTAAGATTGCGTAACTGGTTTTAAACATGTTGTAAGAAAAATAAGGATGATGAAGAACTCTATGTCCAGGTCATCGATTGTAATGTATAAGAATTACTATTAAGAATTGAATATGGTTCCAATTTTTGACACCATCATTCAAGTCAGTTTTACCATCTAATAAAGAACCAAAAAAACTTTGAAGTGGTCATTAAAAAAAAATTATGACGTCATAAGTAACATTTTAATTCCAAATGATTTTGGAATTATGCCCATCTGAAATTCTGTAGTTATTTCCTCAATAACTCAAAAAACACAAAACCCATCCAACTTAAGTTTGGTAATTAAATTAGTTGTAGAATGCTGACGCCCCAATTTTTGCAAAATTTATTTAGGATAATATTACTAGCAAGTTTTGAAGACATCATTTGAAAAAATTATGTGTTTCAGAAACTATCCGTCCTATATCGATATCCGATCGAATTGAAACTTGGTATCTAGTTGTAGAATGCCAACACAAAGACATAATATATGAGAAATTTCGTGAGGATGGTATCACCAGAAAATGATTTTTTTTTTATATTCTGTATCTCAGAAAGTATCTGTCCAATATAGCTGAATTTTTGTGAGAGCCTTAAAAGCCTAATTCTACAGCTAAATTCTGAATTTGAACACGATTTGATCTATATCGTTGGAGATATTGAAAACATTTTGGAAGCCGATCATCCTTGGGCGAGTTTAGTAGCTGGATAGGTGACCGTTGCCAAGATAACTTCCGAATGGAAAGAGATAGCAACTTGCAATTTTGCAATTTTCGGGGTAGACTGTGCATCCGAATGCGACAGTTAAGTTCGTTAATGGGCATAATCGGCCAAACAGTTTCAGATTCAGAGTTATACCCATCTGAAATTTTGTTGTTGTTTCCTCAATCACTCAGAAAAAAAAAATCTGATCCAATTCAAACTTGGTAAATACTTGTAGAATACCCACGCACTAATTTCTGCGAACCTTCGTGAGGATTGTATCATTAAAAAAAAATGTGGGAAAGCTTTGTGGGCTTTGGCGCTCTTGTCAAACTACTAGCGAGTAATTATTCAAACTTTGACAAATTATATCTCCGAAAGTATTGGTTTCTCAGAGTTGGGAATGATATCAATGGACTCTTATGATAGAACTGCATCATAAAATGAAATAAATTGAATGAGAATCCATTGAAATCATTCCCATAAAAAATAAATTCAAAACGTAGGTCTATGATATCCTAAATTGAGTTCACTGTGGACTTATTATAAACACTAAAAACGTAACTACACTCTTGCCCACTACAGTTTTGTCGTCTGACATATGTTTCAGAAACAATGTTTCCATCTTCAAAGGCGAAGCGTTACTAACAGTTACAGAAACGCTTCGTCTTTGAGGATGGAATGTTTCCGAAACATGTCAGACGACAAAAACTGTAGTGGACAAAAGTGTAGGTACTTTTGTAGTGTAGGTCTATAACTCACCTTATATGTTAGATTTACATACATCAGCCAATTATAATTAGAACATTTTATGAAATAATAAAATTACGATTAATTATTGAAATTTTGAAAAATTATATCTCCAAAAATATTACCTTTTTTTTCGTAACTCCGAAACAACCAGGCCGATTTTGCCCAATAATGAACTTAACCGAGATATTTATTTCCCAAACCTACTCTGAAAATTTCAACTGTCTAGCTCACTCCGTTCGAGAGTTATCGTGTTAACGGCCAAACAGAATCGATTTTGACCACGGATTCTTGTTCAGTGAGTCGAACCAAAACGATTGAATTCCTTTTCAGCCAAAAATTCGAAATTTACAGCCATTTGGACAAACTGATAAGCATTCTGTTCCAAGGAACAAGAGTGCCACAAATAGAAACATTCCTCCAAACATTTTATATTTCAGAAACTATTAGTCAGATTCCGCTAAAATTCCTCGCAAACCGTCAAGCCGAATTTTAGTTTCCCAATATTTTCAAAAATATAGATCCGATCGAAGTGAAATCTAGTAGGTAATCGTTCGAAAAAAGACGGTTTGAATGATTATGCAGTACTTCGTGAGAGTGTTTGTGGCGTGAATAAACATAAGAACATACGCGCAAAAGCTCTTGCCTTCAAGTCAGTGCTTTTTAAGATTTTTTTTGTTTTGCTTTCAAAGATTGATCAAAATTAGTTTCCATGAAAGTTATGATAAATAAATGTTTGTTTTGCAGTTTTCACGAAACTACTACGATGGTTAATTCTAAAGGATTTCTTATAGTAACTCTGCATCTACTGATACATTCAAATGAAATATTCGCGAATAATTCTCCCATAGTAAAAACTGAAGATGGAGCTGTGTTGGGCACTTGCTCATCTTCCAGAAGTGGAAGACCATTTGAAGCTTTCAAGGGAATTCCCTACGCCAAACCACCAGTAGGAGATTTAAGATTCAAGGTAGTTATTGAAAGAATATCAAAAACATAATGGAAGAAGATACACGGTGAAATATTCATTGATTTTAACCATAAAAAAATATTTTGCGTGAGCCGAGCTAGGTCACCCCATCGCTCAGTGTTCCTCCAAAGAAGAAAGCGTCATTGAAAAGCAGACACGAACCGCGGTTTCATGGGGGAAACCGCTGACAAAAATTTGTACACCAGAATTCGAACTCAACCGGAATTTCATTGGAATTCTATAGGAATTCATTAGGAACTAAATAGGAATTCTTTTGAGATTCTATTGGAATTCTTTATTCTTGTACACCAGAATTCCTAGCGGATCACCCCTCGGTTAGAACCAACTATTTTCCGATAGGTGTCGCACTCTAATATCCACAGAAATTCCTTATAATTCAATAGGAATTCTGCGGAATTCAATGGAATTCAATAGGAATTCCACGGAATTCAATAGGAATTCCAGGAATTCAACAGGAATTCATTTGGAATTCCATGGAATTCTACTTTCTTGTACACCAGAATTCCTAGCGGTTTACCCCTCGCAGTTCACCTCATTGAATGTTCACTTGTTGGTTTATCTAACCAAACTAAATTAGTAAAGGTTGACGGCTTTGCAGTCCCTGACCCTCTTACGGCAAAAGAATGAACGTCGCTGAACATCACTCAAGGTTTCTTCATCGCACAGGGTTGGAGTTCGTAAGGATTCTCCATAGGTGGCGCTGGTGGGGTTCTTTCCCTACCAGTTCGCAACTGCAGGAATCAAGTTTCCTAGAACTCCTTCGGTTGTTCATTCAGGGTGCTAAGTCACGCTGATGATTGATAACAACTATGAAACTGCGGTTTGTGTCTGGCCTTGAATGATGCTTTCTTCTTTGGAGGAACACTGAGCTATGGAGTGACCTAGCTCGGTTCACGCGAAATATTTTTTGATGGTTAAAATCAACGAATGTGTGTCTTCCTTAGTTATTGGTAATTAGCCACAGTTCATCTCATTGATAAACATGATTTGAAATGAAAATAGATTTACAATGTTGATACTTTCAGGCGCCTCAACCTATTGACAAATGGCAAGATACATTGAATGCAACAAAGGATGGTCCAATCTGCATCCAGAAGAATTATCTGTTCGCTCATGCAGAAGTGGAAGGACAAGAAGACTGTCTTTATTTGAATGTTTATGTGCCTAAGGTGAGATATGACAAGTGTTGGAAGTAAATTGATCCAGAGCATTGTGCTTAGTGCTTGTGAACGCACCCTAAAGGTAGACGCTCACTTAGCGTCTCCTCCAGAATTGAGGAAGTTGCTGTTTATCTGACGATTCTATGATATTTCCTAATTTTTTTTCCATGTTAAGTGAGAAAACTTCGTTTTTTTTTTGAATAACTCGAAAAATACCGAGAATATTCGAAAACTTTTCATGAAGAAGTTTCAAGTTGACAGTAATCGAATTATTAAAAAATATATGTGATGTTATAAGAGAAAAAACCTGAGTTTGGTATATTTCTCTCAAATGGAACACCCCTTATATGGAAAAATATTTTAAGAATATGCTGACAATCTTTCTTCACATGACCGCAGAAGAAAAAATCAAGATATCGGCTTTTAATGGCTAAGGCGAATAACTAGAACCACCCTGTATATATGTTGAATTGATTATTAAGACTTTTAATGAGAAAAAAAAATTGTACTTCATTTGAAACTTGATTGACTTATACAGTAAGTTATCGTGATTTATAAAATATAATTTCTTGATTCAGTTAATGATTTTTTTGTCGACCCCATGTTGAATTGCTTCAACAGATTTTGCAGGTTTTACCACTAGCCAAGTACAGTTTAACTTCAACTGTGCCTTAGATCTTAGATCCTCTATTTTCTTTTCAAGGCAAGTCAATTTCCCATTTTACATATTTTTTGGTAGCTCTAGCGATAACTACCAACATCGCATGTTTCCGCATCACAGAGTGTTAGAGTTCGTAAGGGTTTCCCTAGGTGGCGTTGGTTACATTTTTTTCCCGGTAGTTCGTAACAATAGGGCTTAAGTTACCTAGAGCTCCTTCGTTTGTCATTCGGTGACTAAGTTACGCTGATGATTGGTAACGACCATGAAACCGGTACGTATGTGTACTGAATGACACTTTCCTCATTGAACACTGAGCGATGTGGTGGCTATCCCTGATCACGAGGGATACCACAAATTTTCCAAATGACATCTAGAAGTTTTGCATTACTTGTTCTGAATGTCTTGTCTACTTTTCATACTTCTATTTATGCTCTTAGGTTTCAAATAGGAGTAAGCTCCTACCAGTTATGGTATCCATTCACTGGGGCGGATACTTCGCGGGAAGAGGTACTAGTGACTTTTTCGGACCAGAAAAATTGATGGACAAGGATATAATTCTCGTGACATTCAACTACCGACTTGGCGTAATGGGTAAGACAGTTTCTTCATTTCAATTCAATTCCACCAAAGTCAATTTTTCATCGAGCTTAACAAAATGTATTATTAATCAGTTCTCAAAAAAGTTTTTTTCAATTGTGACCACGATTTTCACTCCTTAAAGTGAACCGAATTTAATGAAATAGATGAATGATCATCTTTCAGCAACACTCAATTCATGATGATCATCCTTTCAGGATTACCTGAATCACAAAAAAATTTATGATGATTTAATTATCAGCTCTTTGTGGACGAGAAATATTTAATACCGAAATTGTTATAATGAAATATCTAAGGATGCTCACACTAAATGCAACCAGAAACATGGTCTAGAACTAGAGAGTTAAAGAAAAATTTGATACTCTAAAATAATAATAATAACAGTTCTTTATTGGAAAAACATTCCAAAAGGCCATCGACCGAAGTCCTTCAGCCTGTTTATAACAAATGATAAAGAGTATGGATTGATACATGATAGAATGATAAACAATTGGAGAAACACAATCATACAGAAAAAAAAAAAAAAAAAAACAAATAATATTGGTTAGGTAAATAGTATTGAAATTATGAACATTTATTCTGCAAATAATATTGGGTAAGTAGATAGTAATTGATACTCTAATTAATCATAAAATATTCTATTTTGAGTTCACTGTGGACTCATCATGAACACTACAAAAGTAACTACACTCTTGTCCACTACAGTTTTTGACGTCTGATATATGTTCCGGAAACTAAGTTTCCATCTTCAAAGACGAAGCGTTAATAAAGCATGCAATCAATTTCTACACTCAAGTATGGGTTACCATTATACCCTTAGTCATAAACCCATTAGTGAGAATAATGGGTTGTTAATAGGGGTTAGATCATTATTGAGTAAAATATCCTTTCTCTTACACATTTCGATACCTTGAAGTGTTCCTAAGTACACTTTATTGGAATTTTTCAACAATTTGATTTTATAATACAATACATCAACAGGATTTCATATACTTAGTTTAATCTTTGGCCATAGCTAAATGTTAAATAATAGAATAAGTACACTACACTAGTACACAACTACACTCTTGCTCACTACATTGAGACTAAGAACACTGAGTTGTTAATAGGTGTTAGATCATTATTGAGTAAATTATCTTCTCTTATATATTTCTATACCTTCAAGTGTACCTAAGTACAATTTATAGCAATTTCACAACAAGTTGACGGAATTTTCTGAAATTGAATGGCCAGTTGTTGGAACGTGATTCGCAACAGCAGATTTATCGATGTTGTTGTTCCGAATGTGTCCCGTATGCTCTTTATACCGTGTGATAATGTTTCTGGTTGTTTGCCCGACGTAACACTTGTTGCAATCTAAACATTTAATTTCATATATACCCGATTTTAACATGTCCGGAGTTTATCGAATGTAATTCCTTGAAGTTGCTCAATTTTCGTGGAAGTTTTGAAAGCCTGTTTTATATTAACCTTTTTAAAAATATTCTGCTGTTTGTTGTTTGTTTTGGGATGGAACGTGAAAGCGTGGAAACCTTTTTCTGTGTTCATTTCTTTCGTTAGGGTTATGTTACTGAAGAGATTTTTATTTTTATGTTTGTTGATAATTTTCTGAACTAGTTGATGACTTTACCCGTTTCTTTCGGCAATTTGGAAAATAATTTTTCTTTCTTTCTTGAAGCTTACATTGCTTGGCGGAATATTAAATAACCGGTTAACGAGGAAATGTAAGCTGGCTGTTCTATGGTCCCAAAAAAATTACGAGAAAAAAATTGGTTCAAGCCCTGTCGACAGGAGCTTTGGCGCTCTTGTTCAATCTTTGACAAATTATATCTCCGAAAGT
This sequence comes from Halyzia sedecimguttata, assembly GCA_937662695.2. NCBI lineage: Eukaryota > Metazoa > Arthropoda > Insecta > Coleoptera > Coccinellidae > Halyzia > Halyzia sedecimguttata. The sequence continues at coordinate 95,244,060 of OW569413.2, read as the reverse complement.
ATTGGTTTCTCAGAGTTGGGAAGGATATCAATGGAATCTTATGATAGAAATGCATCATAAATTAAATAAATTAAATAAGAATCCATTGATATCATTCCCAACTCGGAGAAACCAATACTTTCGGAGTTATGATTTGTCAACGTTTGAACAAGGGCGCCACAGCTCCTGTCCACAGGGCTTTCCCACTTTTTCAATTTGGCTTCTGTGAGTCAATTCTCAAGAATTTTCGTAATTAAATTCAAAACGTAGGTCTATGACTCATCTCATTTTGGTTTGATATATCAGGAAATTATAATTAGAATAATTATTGAAATCATATCTCCAAAAGCATTAGTATGTTGGAGTTGAGAATGACATCAATGGATTCTTATGATGAAACTGCATCTAAGAAAAAAATTTAAATAAAAATTTTTAATGTAAAAAACATTTTTTTTTGTGTTACTCCAAAACCACTTTTTTTTTGCCCAATAACTAACTTAACCGAGATATTTATCTCCTAAACCTACTCTGAAAATTTCAACTGTCTAGCTCATTCCGTTCGAGAGTTATCGTGTTAACGGCCGGACGGACGGCCGGACAGAATCAATTTTGACCATGAATTCTTGATCAGTGAGTCAAACCAAATCATTTAGGAGCTTTTTCAGCCAAAAATTCCAAAATTACAGAGATTTATGCAAATTGATAAGCACTCTGTTCCGAGGAACAAGAGCGCCAAAAAATGGTTCAAGCACTGTCACGTCAGTGTTTGAACCAATTTTTTATGATTTATATATTAATTCGATGTACCTTCCTTTGTTCCAGGATTGCTATCCACTCTTGACGACGAAGCTCCTGGTAACAACGCTTTGAAAGACCAAGTTCTAGTTTTGAGATGGGTGCAAAGGAACATACGGTGTTTTGGGGGAGATCCTGGAAGAGTAACTTTATTTGGAAATAGTGCCGGGGCCAGCTCTACCCATTTACATATGCTGAGCCCCTTGTCCAGAGGTAATTCTGCATTTAATTCTTCTTCTTCTTCTTGCAAAGTCAATTGGAAAAATATTATTTGTGTTTTATTTTCATAATAATGACCTGAATTTTAGTTCGTATTGAATTACTTGATTCTTCAAGAAGATTTCTTATATTTGCAGGTCTCTTCCACCAAGCCATCAGCCAAAGCGGTTCTGCTTTAGCATTGTGGTCTACTCCTTTGAACAATTTTCAAAGCCAAATGGTGCCTTTACAAGCAGGTATTTTCCATTGTGATGCAACAAGTTCAAAAACTATAGTAGAATGCCTAAGAAAAGTTGACGCGAGAGATTTGGTGAAATCAGGAGATATTTTTAAGGTAAGTTCTGAATTATTTTCATTGTGAAATCCCAAGTTTTCGGTTAATTAAAAAAAAATTTTTTTCCCAATAACTCGAAAAATACCAATCTGATCGAATCAAAGCACGGTTATCAGTTGAAAAATACCGACACGAAGTCTTATGCAAAATTTTGTGAGGATCGCATGACAGGAAAATCGTAAAATCAACTAGTATTGAAGGCAAGTACTTTGCGGACGAGAAAGTAGGTACTTTCTCTCAGTTTCTGTAAAAATAACTGTAAATGCTGTGGTCACTATCGATATGGAAGTGTATGTGTCATTTGCTTTGTATCTGTAATTTGCTATTGTGAAATTATTCAAGTTTCGAAATTCATAAAAATATGTAGACGTTGGCGAAAAAATGTAATATGCATCTCGTCGAAAAACTGTCTATTGTCTCGCCTGCTTGCTATTTGCAATTTGCAGACTCGACTATAATGACAGTTTTTCGTCCTTAGCACATAAATAACTATTATTTAATTATTTAGGTCCATTCTCGGCTAAAAATGAGCAAAATACAGAAAGCGATATCGCAATTGTACAAGCGCGCTAAAAAATCATCAAATCCGAAGAAAGGATCTTGGTGGCCTAGAAGAACCGGGAGATGGAAGGTTGAATTCATTAAATTCAAGCGAATGCACATTACTCTCAAAGTCTGGAGAAAAGCATAAAACAAGTTTTATTATGATAAGATATCTTAAAATACTTGAATCGTTTATGTTCTCTTACTCCGCCCACCATCAATACTCGTTATGTTAAATACAAATGACTCAAACATAATGCGAGGGAAGTTCAGTGAACTGTTTAATTGAGAATATTAAGATGAATGGCTTAATATCCACAAAAATATAATTAAGCACTGACGTGAACTCAGTACGTACCTACTCATTTGACATTTGATACCATTTTCAGCCAAAAATTCCAAAAATACAGACAAATGTTACCACGCTGTTCCTCCACAAAAATTGAAATGAATAGTATTCGAATGAAGTTTTTGTGCCTGTTCTAGGAAACAGCGTGCTATCCATTTAATGTAATATAATATATACAGGGTGGGCCACGGTCGATGGTACCCTGGACTTTTATGTTGAACGGGACATACGATTTTGTTGAAAATTGGGTTTATTGGCTAGGAACCAGTATAGAATATTTTCAGCGCGATATATTATTGCTTTTTTCGATTCTACGTAGCCTCCTGATTCATTCTGTATCAACTTCCTCATCCCTATCTGTAGCGGTTTTTGAGTAGAGTAATTCATTAATTTAATTCCTTCTTTGTGTTTAACATATATAGCTTCAATTCAACATTCATCACTTCGTTACTTGGAATCCTAGAAACTCGAAATTTCGGGTATGGATTACCGATATCCCGTGTATCAATTATGTATAATGACATACGTCCCTAATCATACAGGGTTGTTTAAAATCCGAGACATTGTAAAGTCCCGCATGACGTGCTGACAACGAGGACAGCTGAGACATTGGGGGGAAATCAACCCATCTCTGTCAAAGCCACTCGCGGGACACCTCAAGGGGGGGTATTATCTCCCCTCCTATGGAGCCTAGTAGTAGATGAACTACTACACAGGCTAACGGAGCTTGGCTTCGAATGCTGACGACATAGTTCTAATAGTGAGAGGCAAATTCGAGGGCATCTTATGTGACTTACTACAGGAGGGCCTCAGAATTATTGAGCAGTGGTGCCAGTCGGTGGGGCTGAGTATTAACCCAACCAAGACCACAGTAATTCCATTCACCCGGAAAATAAACCTTCCAGCCATAAAATCCCTCTCATTAAATGGAGAAGTGATTGACTGGAAGACTGAAGTTAAATATCTGGGAATAACTCTGGATAGAAAGCTTCTGTGGAACAAGCATGTGGATATCACTGCAAGTAAAGCAATAAGAGCTCTGATGGCGTGCAGAAATCTATCCGGTAAGACTTGGGGCTGTAGCCCTAAAATACTGCGATGGATGTACGTCATGATTGTGAGACCAATAATTACCTATGGGGCAGTAGTCTGGCATGCCAAAGCAGATCAGACAACTACTAGGAAAGCGCTTGACAAAGTGCAAAGGCTAGCTTGTGTGTGCATCACGGGAGCTATGAGAACGTGTCCAACCAGGGCACTTGAGATCATCAATTATAGCATTAAGCATACTCGCTCCACAATGTTCCCAGTTTAACCATACATTGACGGGCGTAATATTGACTCTGTTTATACCATTTCCGAGATAAAGATTTGGGGATTACGACAGTGTTATTGGTTTGCTACGAAAATAATGCCTACCTGTAAAATTTGTACGAATAAGTTGACCGGGAGGTCCCCTGGTATTCGCTGCGATGATTGTCAGGCGTTTTTTCATGCTAACGGCAGATGCTCGGATGTAATGAAGAACCAAATTCCCATGATAACAAATATGCCGGGAGGACGCTGGATTTGTGCGATCTGTCGCGGTGGTAGCGGAGCGAGCGTGTCTCGTTCTTCGGTTAACCGTGATAACCGTGATTCTCCGTCACCGGTTCGTGGAGGCGGTGACGATGTCGGCGTCGCTGTTGTTCCCCCGGATGTCGCTACTAGCCAGCTCATATATTCTTTGAAAAGCGAAATAGCGGCTATGAGAGGAGACATAAGACAACTTGGAGAATCCGTGTCTTTCTGTTCTAACAAGATTACGGACTTTGAGGATATGCTGAGCAAGGTCAATGAGGTATATAAGCTTGCTAATAAATTGAAAATTGAGAATGACACCTTAAAGAAAGATGTTTCGACTTTACAGTCTAGACTGGACAATTTAGAACAGCATTCCCGAGAAAATAACATTGAAATTGTAAACATACCTGAAAAGAAAAACGAAAATCTAATTGAAATTGTAACAAAAGTTGGAGAATATACTGGTGTCGTGGTGGAACCTTCTTGTTTGTCATCTATTGTAAGAGTTCCCACAAAAATAGAAAATCAGCCTAAGAATATTATCGTTAGGTTTGTTTCCAAGTCGAAAAGGGATGAACTTATGTCTGCGGTGAGAGCAAAACGAATCGCCCTTGGCGGTAAAAATGGTTTTGGTTTGGATGGATTGTCCGACAAATTTTATATTAACGAACACTTAACTGTCAAAAATAAAAATTTGTTAAGGGAAGCTCGAACGACAGCACGAGATAAGGGATATAAATTTGTTTGGACACAAAACGGAAACATACTTATGAGGTTTAGCGAAACATCTAAAATCCTTCACGTAAGGAGTGAGTCCGACCTGGCTGGTTTGAGATAATGATATGTTGATTATCATTAAGTAGTGTTGATTCATTGATAGATTTTTTACCAACTAGTTGATGTCTCTTCATGTACTTTATCAAAACGTGCGTGGTTTACGCACGAAATTGCCCATTTTCAAAATGAGCTTACTTTCCGGATCTTTTGACATAATCTTAGTTACGGAGACATGGTTAAATAGTGAAATTTATGATAGTGAGATTATAGATGAGGGATACGTTATTTTTCGACAGGATCGTAATGCGAATAATTCCGTTAAATCAGGTGGCGGTGGTGTTTTAATAGCTTGTCGTACAGGTCTGAATGCGGCACGGTTGTTGGACTTTGAGGGCGATGTTGAGGATATCTGGATTTCTGTTACTGTTAACCACAGGAAAATTTATATTTGTTGCGTTTACCTTCCTTCAGGGCATGACGTGGCACCAATCTCCTTTCTTAATAGGATTGAATCAGTGAGAGATAAGTTAAGTGACGAGGATCTGATATTGGTGTGTGGTGACTTTAATTTTTCATCGATTTGTTGGACTGGTGGTAACTGCGATAGTATCATGATGGCATCTAACGTGGAAAATAAATGGGCAGGTATAATCGATTCATTGAATTTTCTTGGAATGAAGCAATTCAATCATGTTCAAAATGCTAATAATAGAATTCTAGACCTTATTCTTTGTAATAAGAGAAGAGTAAATAACCTAATGAGGTGTGATGCTCCTCTCGTCGATGAGGATAGCCATCATCCGTCATTGGAATTTCTATTGGATATAAATAATTTCGATTATTTGAAAAATGATGCTTCATACCATTTCAATTTCAAGAAAGCAAAATATGATGAATTGAACCATGAATTGTCTGAGGTTGACTGGAATTGTGTATTGTATAATTTAGATGTGAATGCTGCGGTGGATGTTCTCTATGGTATTCTTAATGGATTAATAATTAAACATGTGCCCAAAACTAAAATAAATAGAAGGTATCCTATTTTTTACTCCAAACAATTAATTAAAATTATAAAAATGAAGCTTAAATTTCACAGGAAATATAAAATTTATGGACTTATTTCAGATTATAATCATTTTAGAAATTTGAGGGCTTTATCTAAAAAAATTATTTCTAGAGATTTTCATCGCTATTTAGAAAACGTCGAGAATGGTCTTGTACATAATTCAAACAGTTTTTTCAAATTTGTATCGCATAAGAAAAATCATAGCAAGTTTCCCTCAGTAATGAGACTCAATAATTTAGATGCGTCATCGTCTGAAGAAATATCAGAATTTTTTGCTGATTTCTTCAGTGGAGCTTTCGAACCTCCATGTCACACCACTGACGATTTGAACACTATCGAGAACGTCTACGGTAGCAGTTATTTAGGGGAAATATATCTCCCTGAAGGACGTATTGAGAAGGCTTTAAGATCTTTAAATCCAAATAAGGGCTCCGGCCCAGATGAAATTCCACCAATTTTTTTAAAAAACTGCAGTCACTACATCGCTAAGCCACTTGTGATCATCTTCAATCGGTCACTCGGGGAGGGCGTTTTTCCTGATATCTGGAAAGTGTCAAAAGTTGTTCCTATTCATAAGAATGGACGTAAAGACCTCGTTGAAAATTATCGCCCAATAACCATTCTTTCCACAATACCCAAACTGTTCGAGGCGTTGGTTCATGAGTTTTTATCGGATCATGTAAAAAATCTAATAGATGAAAATCAACACGGGTTTATGAAAGGGCGAAGTTTGGAAGCTAATCTTCTTAGCTTCATTGAATATATAAATGAGGGCTTCGAGAATTGTTGCCAAGTTGATGCGGTTTACACCGACTATAAAAAAGCGTTCGACAAAATAAACCACCAAGTTTTGTTCCGGCGACTCGCTGAAATTGGTATATCGGGTAGCTTGTTGAGATGGCTGAAATCCTACATTTTGAATAGATCTCAGTTTGTCTGTGTTAATGGTCGAAGGTCTAGATCATTTGCTAATGAATCAGGTGTCCCTCAGGGATCCCATCTGGGGCCCCTGCTTTTCATTATTTATATAAATAATATCTCTGTTTGTTTTCGTTATGTGAAATATCTTGTGTACGCTGATGATTTCAAAATATTTATGATGATCCAATCTTTGGAGGATTGTGTAAGGTTTCAAGAGGACTTGCAACGACTCTGGCGATACTGCCGAGAGAATTTTCTTTTTTTAAATTTCGATAAGTGCTTCAGAATTATATTCACCAGAAATAAAAATATTGTTGATTTCAATTATGAAATTAATCATAAGCAGATACGGAAAGTTTACAGCATACGGGACCTGGGTGTAATTTTAGATTCGAAGCTAACTTTTGAGGATCATATTGATAATGTTACTACAGCCAACAGGGCGCTAGGATTCACTCTGCGTAATTGTAAATTTTTCAAAAGAGATAACACATTGTTGATTCTGTATTATGCTTTCGTCCTGAGTAAATTAAATTTTGTAACATCTATTTGGAATCCATTTTACAAGTGCTACATTAATAGATTGGAAAGTGTGCAGCATAAGTTTTTGAGGTTTTTGAGTCATAAAAATAATTTTCCAATATTAAACCATGAATACACCTTGGCCGAACAGAGGTTTAAATTAATTACTTTGAAGAATCGTAGGAAGCTGAATGACATGAGCCTTTTATATAAAATCGTGAATGAAAAATTATGATTGGGAAATTGTATATTTTTTATTTGTGAATCCTTTGCTGGGTATTCAACCCGTTTGTGATTCTTTGAAATAAATAAATTAAATTTAAAAAAAAAAAAAAAAAAAAAAAAAAAAAAAAAAAAAAAAAAAAATGGGAAAGGGAGTTCACCACCCAGACTTTCAAAGAAAATACCATAAAATGGTACACAGATGGCTCAAAAACCACGACGGGAGCTGGCGCTGGGGTATATGGGACAGGCACCAAGTGCGCACTGTCGGTAGGCTCCCGTTTGAGTATCTTTCAGGCAGAATTACTCGCAATCGAAAGATGTGCAGATATTAACCTAGAAAGAAAATATCAGAAATGCGACATAGCAATCCATTCGGATAGTCAATCTGCTATCAAAGCACTGAGCTCCCATGCCATCGATTCAAAGTTGATATGGGAGTGCCGAAGAAAACTAAATGAAATTGGCAAGAATAATAAGGTCTTTTTAGTCTGGGTCCCCGGTCACTCGGGAGTCAAGGGGAACGAAGAGGCCGATACACTTGCCAGAAAGGCAGCACGAACTCCTTTTATCGGCCCAGAACCTTTCTGCGGTATAGGAAAATGCACCTACAAGAAAGAGTTTCTGGAGAAGGAGGAAACCAAAAGAGAGACACTCTGGCGGAATCTTCCAGGTTTGGTTCATTCCAAAAAGTTCCTTAGGAACTTTAAAGAAGTGAGATCCAAAAGGTATCTGGATCTCTGTAAGAATAAGTTACACCTGGTCACTGGCTTCCTCACAGGACACTGTCGCCTCAGGAAGCATTTGATGAGAATAGGTTTATCAGATACTGACGAGTGCAGATTCTGTGGGGAGGAGGAAGAAACTCCTCTTCACCTTGTTACAGAATGCCTCGCCATTGCAAGTCAGCGAAAGGAATGCTTTGGACAGGAAACTTGTAGGAGTGAAGACGTAATATCCTTGAAGCCTTCCCAGATATTGAGGTTCATTTATACTCTGGAACTGGAGGGCGAGCTGTAGATGGCGTAATGGTGAGAACAGCTCTGATGGGGGGCACAATAGATCTCGAGGTCGCGGTGCAACGTAACCCCTTATCAATAATAATAAATAAAATAATAAAGTCCCGCATTACGCTTTGATCCAGCAGGATGTCGAATTTACCATGGTAAATTCGAATTAAGAGTGTCCACTACAGGAGAATGGACAACATAATTGACCATGGTAAATTCGATTAAGGGTGTCCAATACAGAAGAATGGACAATATAACATACGCGCAAAAGCTTCTGACTTCACGTCAGTGCTTGAACCAATTTTTTTTAACACTCATTCTAATCGCTATTGAATTCATTCGCCACATTGAGATTGACGAACAGAATTTTGAATAGATTTCTAACAAATTTTCAAAAATTATTTTTGTTTCAGTATTTTTCGGTGGATCCACTCTCAATCTTCACCTTAGTAACGGAAAACAAAACTGAAAGAAATCCCGAACCTTTTTTGACACAACTGCCGAAGGAATCAATATTGACTGGAAATTTCTACAGTGTCCCTTGGATTATAGGAATTGTTCAGGATGAGGGCAATCTTAGAGGCAGTGGTAAGTTAACGTCATTTCCTTTTAGGACACAGACAAAACACCTGCAATTATCATAGTGATCCCTTTTCTTTTTTTTTATCCTACTCTGGTTCAAATGGAGGCATGCTCGAGACGCAAAATTAATATGATATGAGATCCCAGTCGGTTCTGTTGGCACAGTTTTTAAATTGTACATTAATTTTAACCATACACTCCTCTCATCAAGCAAAACACTGTTTTCATTCACCGATTCTCCAGATTCAGCTCAGGTAAAAAGTTAAAAGCGTTTAAAGATTTCGCAATGTGCGAATACACTCCTGCACTGCACCCTCTAACATAGAAAAGTATTACCGAAATCTATTGTAGAACAACAAAAAACTTCATCAACTGATCCTTGAAATTCAATGAAATTGTTTGAGAAAACTTATTTACTTACTCAATTCTTATAATACAGCATTAAATAATATGCCACTATTGAAACAATGAACTTCAAATTAACTTCTGAATAGCCAGCAGTAGGTCTCTTGCATGAATTTTTCTTATTATTGGAATCGATTATTATATCCATAAGAATACCGAAAAAGTTCATCCGCCGTCAAAATTTCAATTTTCAACGAGAAAACGATCATTCAAATTTGGTTGCACATAATGCCTGTTCAAACGATCGAAACGTAACCCGTCATATATACTCTCACTCTCTTCTGGTGTCCGTTTCACTCTTTATTCCAGTCTAACACAGCTTCCTATAAAGGGTTCGTAGTCAGCAATGGCTGTAACAAGGAGATGGTAAATTTTGATTACATCATCCGTCATAGCAACGATTCAGAAGCGTTACACATCATAAGAAATTGCTTCTTGATTTACCTTTTTTCAATACGGAAATACACTGCTCAACAATTGATAGGGATCACTTACTTTTTCTAAATTTATTTCTGAATTATTCGCTCCAAGATTATAAATTTAGTCAGATATCAGAGTATTTTCAGTTGATAATATGGTTCACTTGAGAAAAGAATGAAAAAATGGAAAGTTGGAGAGAAAAACAGACTTTATTAGGAACACTCAAAATTCTGTGTTTGAATAACATAAAAATTTTATGATGACACCACAAGAAGGCTGAAGTTTCGGTTAAGCTAGTACCTAGTTGGCCCCCCACGAGCTCGTCTCAAGCATTCTACCCTACGAGGCATACTTTCAATCAACCGATTTATAAAATTTTGGGGCAAATTCGTCCAAATATCCCGTAAAGCGTTAGAAAGGTCCTCCAGGTTATTGATCGGTTGTTCTAAGGTTGACAATTGTCTGGACATCTCAGACCAGACATGTTCGATGCAATTCATGTCTGAAGAGCGAGCTGGCCAGTCCATCCTATCAATAGCATGAGTTTCTAGCGCTTCATTAACCAGACGACTACGGTGTGGACGGGCATTATCGTCAATTAAAATGAAATTCTCGCCCAAGGCAGCCGCAAACGGAACAATTATGGGTTCAATAATCATATCGTGATATCTCTGGCTGGTCATTGTGGTGTTCTGCGGAACAACCAACTCTGTGCGTTGGTTCAAACAAATTCCTCCCCATACACATATAGAACCTCCGCCAAAAGCTGTTGTGGGTACCATAAACTGTTCTGCATACCTTCGACCTCTTTCCCTCCAAGCAAGAATACGTCCATCGGAGTTGACCAAACGAAATCTAGACTCATCCGTAAATAAACATCGGCTCCAATCTTCAACTGTCCAATTGCGGTGCTCCTCAGCCCATTGCCGTCGATGAACCCGGTGTTCCCTATTCAAACGGGGATGTTGTACCCTCCTACGTGCTCTCAAACCACGAACATGTAGTCGTCGTCTTACAGTCTGGTTCGAAATTAGAACTCCTGTTGCAGCTCTCAGTGATCTATTGAGCCGCGACGCCGGGTAAGTGGGATTTCTCCTAGCATTGAGGACCAAAAGACGATCTTGGGCAGCTGTTGTACTGCGCTGCCGACCTTCCCCATGAACATAAGCTACTGAGTCGTTTTGGATGAACCTATTCCAAGCCCGACTCACGACACTTTGCGAAACATTCAACCGCCGGGACACTTCTCGCTGGGACAAACCTTCCTGTATCCACCGTATTCTCGGCACGACTGATAAGCTAATATTGTTCTCATTTCTTCAATTATTGTCACCTTATGTGTTTGAACGAGAGAAAAAACAGATTTAATAACAAATACCACATTGCTTTTCACTCCACATGTAACAGCCTACAGATAATAATCGATTTTGTGAACAAGAGCCGATGAAGTGAGGAAAAATTTGATATAATCAACTCAAAACATCTTAATTTTTCCTTAGAGAACATATAATGTACAGATATTCACGAGATAACTTGAAAAAAATACAAATGAAGAGAAGTTCATAAGTGATCCCTAGCAATTGTTGATCAGTGTATTCAAATTTTATGAATTATGGAAGTGTATAAGGGCATACATGATAATCTGGTATTGAAGTAGATTCAGAAAAACATAAACATATGGTATTTCGTGTTACATGCAAGAGACCTATTGTTTCCACTATAAGATTACTTATACATGATTTTATCATCTCCCATTCCATTCCCTCTAACGACAATTTCTCTCATTGGCGTAATAAGGTCCTTTTCGAATTACACCACTTAGAACAAAAGCTAATGTAAATTTGAATAACGTATCAGTCTTTTCGACTTGTACTATACATACTAAGTTTGTCTCTTGTGCGAAAACGAAATTCTAATCTAGTCTTTTCTATTCTACTTGCAATTTCCCACTCCAGCTTGAAAGATAATTCTGATCTCAGAGATGAAACATATCAGCAATAAATTCAAATGATTAATTGTAAAAATTGTGGATACTTGATAATAATTCCTGTTTCTTCAGCCCTAACAAGACAATCCGGATCAAGGGAACTGTTGAATAAAAACTTCGCTGATTTGATGATAAAAGAAATGTATTACGGCGTCAGTGTGCCAATAAATAAAACTATGGAATTATATAAGAAAGCTCAAAATCTGTATATGAGGGGAGAAGAATTTTTGAATGTTAAAAATCCCAAGAATATACAAGGATTCATTGATGTGAGTGAAACGAAACCAAAATTTCGAAGCAGTAACATTTAACAATTTTGATTTTTTAAAGGACTTATATGTGAAATATTCCTTTCAGTTATGGAGTGATCGTTCAATGAAATATTCATTCTACCAGTCTGTCATGTCCCATGCAGCTGTTGGTGGTAAACCGATATGGGCTTACAGTTTCGAGTACAAGGGAAGACAATCCTATGAAGATGTATGGGCTGCAACAAACGAAACTATTGATTTTGAATGGGGTAATTTTCTGCTGATCTCACTTATTATAATACAATACATCAACAGGATTTCATATACTTAGTTTAATTATTCAACGGTTTTTTTTTTGGGTTTTCTCTCCCAAACTCTGAAAAATATCTATAAAATAAAAATTAATTATTTTGTGATTTGCTTCTGCGTAAGAAACACAGGATATTTGTCAGAAGCAATCAATTGAACAATGTTGCCTAACAAACAACAACGAAACAACATCAACGAAGAAACAACTGTATCGTAACGTTTCGGAGTCTATATCAGACTCCTTCTTCAGACGCTCAATGAAAATCGAGAGAATTATTTTGTTGATAGTTATTTGAGCGTCTGAAGAAGGAGTCTGATATAGACTCCGAAACGTTACGATACAGTTGTTTCTTCGTTGATGTTGTTTCGTTGTTGTTTGTTAGGCAACATTGTTCAATTGATTGCTTCTGACAAATATCCTGTGTTTCTTACGCAGAAGCAAATCACAAAATAATTAATTTTTATTTTATAGATATTTTTCAGAGTTTGGGAGAGAAAACCCAAAAAAAAAAAAAAACCGTTGAATAATGAGTATACCTCCCACAGTATCCTTTAATGATTACTTAGTTTAATCTTTGGCCATAGCTAAATGTCTCAGTACACTGAGACTAAGAACACTGAGTTGTTAATAGGTGTTAGATCATTATTGAGTAAATTATCTTTTCTCTTATATATTTCTATACCTTCAAGTGTACCTAAGTACAATTTATAGCAATTTCACAACAATTTGACGGAATTTTCTGAAACTGAGGGGGTAGTTGTTAAAATGTGATTTGCAACAGCAGATTTATCGTTGTTGTTGTTCGGAATGTGTCCCGTATGCTTTTTATACCCTGTGAGAATGTTTCTGGTTGTTCGTCCGACGTAGCACGTTTCAATCTAAACATTTCATTTCATATATACCTGATTTTAACATGTTTTATCGAATATATTTCCTAAAAGTTGTTTATTTTCGTGGAAGTTTTGAGAGCCAGTTTTATATTAACCTTTTGAAATATATTCTGGAGTTTCTTGTTAGTTTTCGGATGGAAGGTGAAAGCTTGAAAACTTTTTCCTGTTTTTGCGCGTATGTTCTTGGGAACATCGCGTTATAGTTTTGCCCAAATGTCTGTAACTTTCGAATTTTTCGACGAAAATGGTCTCAAACGATTTAGTTCGACTCCCAATGAAGAATTCGAGGTCAAATTTGATTGTGTCCGTCCGGCAGTTGCCACGATAACTTGAGAACGAAAAGAGCTAGCGACTTGAAATTTTCAGGGTGGGTGGCGCATCTCAATACGACGGACAAGTTCGTTAATGGGCATAATCGGCCCAGTGGTTTCCGAGTAATAATTTTGTTTTCAACCAATATAGATCCGATCGAATTGAAACTTGGTGAGTAGTTGTAGAATATGAACCTAAGCATGTTCGTGAAATTTTGTGTGAATTGTATAGCTAGAAAATTTTAAAAAAATTATTAAAAAATATTTTTGTTGTCACGATAACTTCAGAACGGAAAGAGATAGCGGCTTGAAGTTTTTAGGTTAGGATGTGCACCAGAACACGACATTTCAGTTCGTTTATGAGCATAATCGGCCAAATGGTTTTAGAGTTATAGCCATCTGAAATTTGGTTGTTTTTTGTTCCTCATTAACTCGGAAAATACTAAACCGATTGAATTCAAACATGGTAGTTAGTTGTAGAATGCCAACGCAAAAATTCTAGCAAAATTTCGTGAGGATAGTATTTGTAAAAAAAATTTAAAAATTCATTGAAAATTGAAAAAAAAAATTCTATATATCAGTAACTATTCGTTTGAAATTGCTGAAATTTTGCAAGAGCCTTCATAACCTAACTCTACTGCCAAGTTTCAAGTTTTAATACGATCGGTTGAATTGGGAACTTCCAAAACTCTGGTGGCGGGATTCGGCAACTAACCACGCTAGTAATAAATGTAAACAATCTCGTGTTGGACAGGTCAGTCGACGAAGTTTGACCGAAATTTTCATCGAAAATTTAAATTATAATTGACTTGAGATCATTGTTGGATTACTTTGTGATATATATTCAAATATTGATCATTATATAACTAATTTTATGGCACTTGATTGATATAAAGACTACAACCAGTAAGTATATTCATATATGTTTGTCAAACTTACATTATATTTAAAAGTTCTTTCAGTTACTATTTGCGAATGATTAAGAAGGGACTCAGTTGATTAGAATGTCTGGAGTACATAGGAGCTTCAACTTCTAATTCTAGAGTCCTTGTAGAAGGAGAAGAGGTTCTAAATGTAGATCATGTAATCGTGTGTGACAAAACAAATTGTGGTCCCAGTTTTATAGACATTTGTTCTTTATGTTTACAAAGTAGTGCCCTTAATTCAGTACCACATAAAATTGATGGCCCATTAATGTGGAGAATGGTAAACTTAAAATAGAAGGTATGGTATATTCTTGTAAAGTCGGAGCACGGAGGAGGTGTAAACATATTACTGATGTATTAATTAAAGTTCAGGTGCATGATGTTCTAGTTTATTTATGAGAATACAGTGTCAAATTGAACCAGATAAAGCTTTTGTAAAACCGTTACCAATAATTGAAATGATTTTTTCAAAATATGATACATATATTATGTGAAAAGAATTATTAACAATAAGTGTAATGTTTGAGGTATAATAAAGATTATCTGGATGTAGTTCCAGGTAAAGTACTCTTCGGTCTATTAGTTAGACGTGTTTAAAATTTTGTAAGAATCGTACCCCTAGAAAATTGGAAAAAAATGACGAAAAAAAAAATTTTAAGAACCGCACTCCTAGAAAATTTCAAAAAAATCACGAAAAAAAATATTGGTTCAAGCACTGACGTGAAGTCAGAAGCTTTTGCGCGTATGTTCTATTGTCCATTCTTCTGTATTGGACACCCTTAATCGAATTTGCCATGGTATATTATGTTGTCCATTCTCCTGTATTGGACACTCTTAATTCGAATATACCATGGCAAATTCGATTAAGGGTGTCCAATACAGAAGAATGGACAATAGAACATACGCGCAAAAGCTTCTGACTTCACGTCAGTGCTTGAACCAATTTTTATTATTTCTTTCGTAAGGGTTATGTTACTAAAGAGATTTTTATCTTTATGATTGTTGATAATTTTCTGGACTAAGTAGTACATGACTATACCCGTCTCTTTCGGCAATTTGCAGAATCATTTTTCTTTTTTTCTTAGAGTTTACAATGCATAGCGGACTTTTAAATAAACGGATGACCAGGAAATGTAAGCTGGCTGTTTTATGTGACTAAGTAGTAACTGAATCAGACAGAATGTAAGTATCAGAACTGGTAAGTTTTCTGATAATGTCAAAACTGAATGAATTTGCGGTATCTCTATAAGATCGTATCTAGTCCAAAATTTCGGAAAATATGTGTGTTCTTTCTTTATTTCAAGTTCTAATTTGCTGAGGAACAAATAAGCTAAAAAGAGGGATTGGGGAGTTACCAAATGGTTAGTAAATAGATTCAACAGCATCCAAACTCCTCAGACATTGGCAATGAAAAATTCGTACGAGTTCGTTGATAAGTTGAAAAGTTTCAAAATAAGTGATCAACACCGTTTCACCCCTGTTAAAATCGGAATAGACTGGCTTTTTAGTTTAGATCTCCCTCAAATAGAAATTAATGTCTACTTGAAGTTGACCACGCTTCACGTGAAGCAAAATATGTTTTCATTTAACGATTTCAACCGATTGTTCATTGTTCAATTTTCATATGTGTTTTTTCTTTGTTGGGCTTATAGGTCAATCCGCAACCCTTATTTATAATTAAATAAATATTATGAACAAACTTTTGGTAACTCCATTTCCCTCTTTTTAGCTAATTTATTCCCCAGCAAATTAGAACTTGAAATAAAAAAATATTTAACACAAGTATTTTCCAAAATTTTGGGCTAGATTCGTCGATATTTGCAACTATGGATGAAAATTTTGATATTAACGAATTTACCGTCATCTTAAACAGTAGATATCCATCTATTAAGTTCACCTTCGAAATGTAAAAGGACGGCTACTTGCTATTCTTTGATTTGAAATTATCTAGACTCTAGAGATACCACAAATTCAATTAGTTTTGACATTTTTAGAAAAACTATCAATTCTGATATTTACATTTCGTCTGATTCTGTTGATCCCTGGTCACATAAAACGATATCTTTACATTTCCTCGTCAACCGGTTATTTTAAATTGCGCTAATCAATGTAAACTTCAAGAAACAAAGAAAAATGATTTTCCAAATTGCCGAAAGAAACGGGTGTAGTAATCAACTACGAGTAATTCAGATAATTATCAACAAAAATATAGATGAAAATCTCTTTAGTAACATAACTCTCACGAAAGAAATAAACACAGAAAAAGGTTTCCAAGCTTTCACGTTTGATCGGAAAACAAACAACAAACTCCAGAATATTTTTAAAAAGGTTAATATACATAAAAGTGGCCTTTGAAACTTCCACGAAAATAAACAACTTCTAGGAAATACATTCGATAAAACTCCGGACATGTTAAAATTTGGTGGATAGGAAATTAAATATTTAGATTACAACAAGTGCTACGCCGGGCAAACAACCAGAAACATTTACACGCGGTATAAAGAGCATACGGGACACATTCGGAACAACAACATCGATAAATCTACTGTTACTAATTACATTGTTACAACTAGCCACTCAGTTTCAGAAAATTCCGTCAAATTGTTGTAAAATTGCTATAAATTGTACTTAGGTACACTGAAGGTATCGAAGTATATAAGAGAAAAGATAATTTACTCAATAATGATCATAGACCTATTAACAACTCAGTGTTTTCACTAACTGGTTTATGACTAAGGGTACAATGTCCACACATACTTGAGTGTAGAAATTGATAGCATGTTTTAGTAACATCGTTTCCGAAACAAATTATTTCGACAAAATTTGTAGTAGACAATAGTGTAGTTACTATTGTAGTGTTAAAAATCAGTCCACAGTGAACTCAAACTAGAATAGTAGAATAAGTACCTACCCAACTATTTTTTTTAAGGTGTAACCCATTGTGATGATTCGCTGTACTTGTTCAATACTCCTGCATTATTCCCTGAAAATGATGATCCTATAGATAGAGAAATGAGTGAATTGCTCTTAGACAGATGGACAAACTTCGCGATCAAAGGGTAAAAAATATCTTTATTTCCATATGACAAGACAAGGTGAACTTAATTTTTTTTTTTTACAGAAAACCACAGAGGAGTTCCGAAGAAAATTTCTGGCCAAGTTTGAATTTTACCGGATTGAACAACATGAAAAATGATAATCTGTACCTTCTCAATATAACTGGATCATCCTCGGAAGGACAGATTCGAGAAACTGTGCAGAAGGGTTTCCTGAAGGAAAGAATGCATTTCTGGGCATCACAGAAGTTGTGGGAGAACTTCGAGGGACTTGAATAATTTTTAGTAGTTCCTTCTACAAAACATGACTGATTTATCTAGACTTATTCCTAATATTTGTGATATTATTGATGTTGTGATGTTTTGAGTGTTTCAGTCGATCCGAAAAAGAGGAAGAACTTGTTGAGATAATATTAAATTTTTTTCATCCGTATAGTCATAGGTATCTACTGCTTTGGAAATAATGAAACTAATCAAAGCATGTGCGGATTCTGGAAAATTTCCAAATTTTGCTTACGACTCACTGTTCTTCCACTTCCATAATCGTTTTTTACAATTTTACAAAAATTTCATTCTGTACATTTTTCATTTAGATTTATATTATATATGTATGTTTCTATGGTGTGAAATATTTAAAGAGGTAATATTATGGACCAAAATAAAGAGGAAAAACCATACTGAAGTCTGAATAAATCGCGTCCTAGTGCTAAATAAATAGTGAAAATCAACATGTCATGACTTCATCCATTCATTTATGTATTTTTGGTGTAATTAATAATGAATATCTTATTATTTGCACTGGATACACAGCACGAAAGAAATTATTATCAGACCGAGAAACTATACACGTATGGGGACAATGTTCCTTATAATACATATAATATTATGAAGAATTAATTTTTCTTGAAACGTCGCCAAGTGTTTCAAATCTTGGACGATCCTTATAAAAAGTACAAATTTAATTCAACACATCAACCGTGGATACAGGATACACTTTTATTTCTCGAAAACGGCAATTAGTGTCTCCATGAAAATTAGATTTCTGAATTCCTATTTTATTTTATTCCTCATACGGAATTAAAATCAAATTTTGCTCAACATTTCGTACAGGCTGAGAAAATAAATCTATTATAGGAAAATATATTTTTTCTTTTCGACAGCAAATGCATCGAGTATATAATATTGTATTGTATTGTATATTATTATACTGATCCTCCTAGGTCTTTCCCAAGGACACCCCTCATAAGCTCTCGAAAAGCTTGAGCGAGTAAGGAGAACCAGTTGTGTTCTGTGTAAGCTTCGTTACGGTGTCCTTACGCCACCTTAGGCACAGCACTGTTAATTTTTAACCCAACAGTGAATGGTGGCATTCCCGTGACTAGAAAATTTATTTCCTAGCCTCGGGATTGAACTTGGGGCTTCCGCTCCCAAGTCAAACGCTCTAACCCTGAGCCAACCGCCAATAATTTTTTCCCCTGAACAACAGCAAATGCATAGATTATTTTTGTATTCCTCGATTCCTATGATCCAGAATGAAAATAAATTTTTGCTTGACGTATCGTACAGGACAAGAAAATAAAACCTTTACAGGATTTTTTTTTCTGCTGAGTAACAGCAAAAGCATCAAATTCCTATGATGATCCTCCGAAATGAAATTTTGCTCGACGTATCGGACGGGGTGAGAAGGAAAAATATTTTTTCCGCTAGACAACAGTAAATCCATCGGGTTTTTGAAATCCTTCAATTCGTATTTAGAAACTCTAATTTAGGATAAGAAGGAATTTTTGTTCGACATATCGTATACAGGGTGAAAAAATAATTCCTTTATAGGAATATTTTCTTCCGCTCAACGATGGCGAGTATTTGTATATTCTTATTTCTATCATGATCATCATGTAGAATAAAAAATGGGTTCAAGCCCTGTGGACAGGAGCTTTCTGGCGCTCTAGTTCAAACAGACAAATTATATCTCTGAAAGTATTGGTTTCTCAGAGTTGAGAATTATATCAATGTATTCATATGATAGAACTGCATCATAAAGGAAATTCAATTCAAATAATAGTTTATTTATCAAGATTAAATGAGCGATCATGAGAATGAGAACTGCACCATGGATGAAATCAAATCAAATCTGGCCAATTTTGCCCAATAACGAACTTAACCGAGATATTCATCTCCCTAACCTACTCTGAAAATTTCAACTACCTACCTCATTCCGTTCGAGAGTTATATCTATGTCTATGGATGAAAAGCAGTCTCACTACTCTCAGATCTCTTACTTCATGTTCCGTTCCAAAATGTAGGACTTTTCTGAGAAAAACTAATTTCGGAGCAAACAACTGAGATTTTTCTCACTTCGCTCACCATTCTTCGATTGATTAGATAATGTCATGTCTCAGGAAATTATGTTGACATTATGACAATTCATACATAGAATAATTATATCATTCTGTGACAACGTTGAAATACGATTTATTATTGAAATTTGAAAATTCATATCTCCGAAAGTATTAGCTTGTTAGAGTTAAAAATGATATCATTGGATTTTTATGGTAAAACTGCTTATCGAAAAAAATTAATTTGGAATTTGCTTTGTAAAAAAAAAATTTTTTTTTGTTACTCCGAAACCATCTGTCCGATTTTGCCCAATAACGAACTTAGCCGAGATATTTATCTCCCAAACCTACTCTGAAAATTTCAACTATCTAGCTCATTCTTTTCGAGAGTTATCGTGCCTACGGCCGGACGGATCAGCCGGCCGGCCGGACAGAATGAATTTCGACCACGGATTCTTGATCAGTGAATCGAACCAAATCGTCTAAGACCATTTTCATCGAAAAATTCGAAAATTACAGACATTGGGGCAAATTGATAAGCACTCAGTTCCGAGGAACTAGAGCGCCAAAAATGAAATTTGGCTCGACATATCGTACAGGGGAGAAAAATAAATATTTGATGATAATTCTCAATCTTTTCCATTGAACGTTGAACGAAAGCAAATGCATAAAATATTTGTAGGTCTTTCAATTTCTATGATGACCCTCATTAAGAATATAAATGAATTTCACTCGACATAATGTACAGGGCGAGAAAATAAATCTTTCATAGGAATTTTTTTTTCTGCTGAATGACGGCAAATATTGCAAGTAGTTTCAGATTCTACAATTCCAATGATGACCTTCTATTCAGAATAAAAATGAATTTTTGGTCGATATACAGGGTGAGTCTTTGACCACTGCATTAATTTTAACCAAAGATTCCTCTCATCAAACGAAACACTTTTTTCATGTAACGTTTTCCAAATTCAGCTCAGGTAAAAAGATACAGGCTGTTGAAATATTGAAAAAAATCAGTTTTTATTTTGTAGCTTTGACATCCTTTTTTCGAATAAATTGAATGTTGGCGTAAAGTTTCCTATAACTATGATACATATTTTACAAATATTAGTTATTTTCTTCTTCTTCTACTGGTTTTCTAGTTATGGACTCGTGGATAGCATAAAGAAAGCATATAAAGTTTTTCTTGAGTCATTTCAAGAATATTCCATCGTCTTAGAACATTATATTATTCTTCATCATTTCTCCTTAAACGCACCGTTTTCGAGATATTCTTCATTGAATGTTTTAAAATGGAAAACTCCAGAAATTTCACTACTTTTATGGATCCGTCCCTGAGCGTTGGAATCCCGAATCAAGCTGTAAACCACGTTACCATGCCTTATTCTCGTCCGCCAACAATGCCATAGATAATTTATATGCGGGAGTGTATTAGCACATTGTGAAATCTTTAAACGCTTGTATCTTTTTACCTGAGCCGAACCTGGAAAAATGATAAATGAAAAAAGTGTTTCATTTGATGAGAGGAATCTTTGGTTAAATCTAATGCAGTGGTCAAAGACTCACCCTGTATATTTATAGAGTGAGAATTTTTCATCGGATATTTTTTTCTGCTGGACGTGGGAAATTGTATTTAAGATTCTTCAATTTCTATGAAGACCATCGTTCAAAATGAAACCTATATAATAAAATATATTTTTCTTGAACAACGGCAAATTTTTGCTCGACGTATCGTAAAGGGTGGGTAAATTGATTCCCCTGAATGACTGTAATTTTTATGATGACCACCATTCAGAATAAAACTGACTATTACCCTCAATTTTTTTTTGTAGATTCTTCAATTCGTATCTTACAGGGTGAGAAAATAAATCCTCCAAAGAAAATATTCTTTTTCCGCTGAACAACAGCAAATAAATCGGCTATTTTTAGATTTTGCAATT
Source organism: Halyzia sedecimguttata (assembly GCA_937662695.2). NCBI lineage: Eukaryota > Metazoa > Arthropoda > Insecta > Coleoptera > Coccinellidae > Halyzia > Halyzia sedecimguttata. The sequence goes on along the minus strand of OW569413.2, from coordinate 95,222,346 downwards.
CCTATCATGCCCCCATTTAGAATGAACATGAATTTTTTCTCTACATATCGTACAGGGTGAGAAAATTAATCTATCACAGGAAACTATTTATTTTTCTGCCGAACGATGGCTTCTGCATCCAGTAATTTTTGATTCATCGATTCCTATGATGACCCTCATTCAGAATAAAAATGATTTTTTGCTCTACATATCGTACAGAGTGAGAAAATAAATCCGTCCTAGGGAAACATTTATTTTTCGCTGAAGGACGCCGAATGATCAAGTATTTTGACGTTCTCCAATTCTTATGATGACCCTTGTTCAGAATAAAAATGAAATTCTGCTCCACACATCACTCAGTGTGATTAAATAAATCGTTCAAAGAAAAAAAAAATTCGTCGAGTATTTTCAGATTCTTCAATTATTTTGATGAACCTCATTCAGAATAAAAATTCTTAAAAAGCACTGACGTGAAGTCAGGAGCTTTTGCGAACATGTTCCATTGGCTATTCACACCTCATACGAAGTCCATCGAGCTGAAATTCGGTTTTCGATTGCAAAATGGTGGTTCTAAGGTATGTGCGGAATTTCAGCGGATTCTGACTGATAGTTTCCAAAATAAAAAATTTTTGTAGAAAAAATTTTGTTTTCAAGGGATGCGATATTCACGGAATTTCACAAAAATTAGCGCTTCGGCATTCTAGAAGTAATTACCAAGTCTTAATTGGATCGGATTTGTATATTTTGAGTTATTGAGGATATAACAATCAATTTTCGGGAAATCAATTAATATCGGTACCTATAGTATATTCTAAAACAAGTTGCAGAAGGGCTCCTATTAAAACACGAATGCAAAATTCGAAAACGAGCGACGAAGGAGCGAGTTTTCGAACGCATGAGTGTTGGAATTGCCTTCTGCAACGAGTATTAGACGATATTTTCTCTATTTCAGGCAAGTTTTGTAAAATACTGTTGAAATTTAATGAAAAATTCGGATTATACATCCTAGTGACTTTTGTATTGTATCTTGGTAGTTGGTGTGACTGTTACGAAAGTTGACAGATTACGGAATTTCAATTTGAAACGTACCTAGGGCATGGAGATCAGATTTAAAACAGTGTTCTAATAGCATGAGTGATTCAAAATTAGCAAGAAGGAAATCTCTAGTACCATATTTTTTAATGAAAATAAAGCTTTTCCTCAACAATTATATCACTATATCCAGATTATATTGTATTGTCAATTGACGTGTGTTGAAATTTGATAGGATCGAATGTCAGTGCTGACTACCACAAAACGAAAAATATAACTAGAAACAATGCGGGAATGAGTTCATTTCAGCACTGTTTTCAGTGCTGGAATGGACTCATTACGATACTGAAATAGAGAAACACATATTCCAACTTCCGTTGATAAGTTTTCCGCAATGTTATTTTAACCCTTACAGTGAATTTGTATATTGATAATTCTCAAATGTAGGTAGATATTCCGATTTTTCGAAATTTCGGCTACCTACATCTAGTTTTACTTCTAGTTTTATAGTCTGGCTCTAAAGCGTAGAATTTCATATTTCCATCGTACTCAGCCTCCCGAGGAATATGATAATTTGTTTCCATTATTTTTAATTATACTGATAAAGGCTACACGTGTGATATTTAACATGACAACTCCGGCACATCTTGTTGATATTATTTATGCATAATCATGTTAATTTGGTTTATTGTTCCAAGATTAAGAAGAATTTCTTACACGAGGCTAGGGTCAAATATTTTTCGTAATTCTGCGTATACTATTGCTGTCGATTAGAAGATAATATTCGAAAAGCAAAAGTTCAAATATTCGGAAAAAATTAGTTGGTACTAGTTTGAAAGGTACTTTTTGGAAATTGATTGTTGACTCTCATAGTAAAAAATCGGCCCGTCTCATTTATTTGGACTCGATACACTAGATGACTCTTAATCAATTGGTAATCTAATATTTGTAATACATTCAGAGGCGTTTACACAAGGAATTCAATGACTACCCAGTTGAAGTTATACAGAATTGAACAAATATTCAAAGTAGTACAACCTTCCAAGATTTAATTCCAGAATATGAATCTATATTTCTCAAGCCTGTTAGTTGAATGGATAGAATTATCTAACCATTTTAAAAATAAATATTTTTGCGGTTATGACGATACATCTGTAAATGTGTTTAAAACCTCAATAGAGGTATCCTAGGACGTGCTTTGTTACATCATTGAATAATTCCATGGAATACTCAATTTTTCCAGATCAGCTATAAGCATTGATAAATCCTTTATTTTTATTCAATATACAGGGTTGGGATGAAGTATGGAACCAAGTAAATATCTTTTAAACGAAAAAATCGATATTTATCAAAATGACAATAATGCAATGAAACAATATGCATCAGATGTACATTTTTTTGTTAATAATATACTTCCGATTTAACCGGAAATGCCATCAACTTCTTTAATTTAAATGGGACACCCTATATATTTTTACAGATTTTGAAAGAGCTTGTTATTTTGAATTCATACATACTGAGTTTAGTGTCAAAAAATTTGTAAAAACGAAGAATAACTCACTATTAGTTGTACAATAGGTGTACATTTCATTATTTTAGAATAATGAGAAACAAAATTACTTCAATTGTTCAAAATGCTCGCCGTTTACTTGCTGACAATATGCCATCCTATTAACAAATTCTTGAGTCACTCTTTCCAAGACTTCTCCACGTATTAGTTCACATTCATCAATATTTCTTTGTGTCAATTCCTGTAAGTTTGTTGGTCGTCTAACGTAAACACGTGATTCTAGATAAACCCAAAGAAAAAACTCTAACGGGCTAAGATCCGGAGAACTAGCAGGCCACTCTATGAATCCTCTACGTCCAATCCATCGATCGGATCGATCGGATAGAAAAAGAATTTCTAATACACGGTTTCAAATATCTGTCCATCAGGGCGGCTTTGGTAGTGGAATATTTTCAGTAATATCTTTATTGAAAATCCTGCCACTAAAAGATTGGTAAAAGGGTCTGCATGTAAAGTAAAATAAAGTATGATACTCAGTTTCAAATATCCGGCCATCAGGGTAGAGTCTCACACTGCTGAGAGAAGCGGACCCTCTCAGGACGGGCCTAAAAAAAGGTTTTTCCTCTCGAGTGAAAATAAATGTCTTCGACTAATATTCGTCATCACAAAAGTCTGGTAATTAAATCATCTGCTTTACAAGAAATTCTTCTATAGAATAGAAGCTTTTTTCAGCAAAATATTAATTGATATTGCTGGAGAATTGATCCTTCAGGTTTCTCACTGAATGAGGTAGCCTATTATATAATTTATAAACCCAAAAGTTTGGACCATTTTGTGTCTTAGGCAACCTGCAGAATTCATTTCTGAGATCCAGCCTTGCTCTTGTATTATGATGGTGAATATCTGCATTAAACAGTATGGGATTGACTATTATGAACAAATTTCAAGCATTCAAAAAATGAAAACACTAGAAAGAGTAAGAATTCCAGATTTTTGGAAAGAGCTTCTACAATCTGATCTGTAATCAAAATATATAATAATATATTTGATAGAATTGGTATTTACTAGATGGAAATCCATGATATTGATAGATAATTGGGATCACTTATTGAATATTACACATGTTTCGCCAACAGAGTAGCTCCTGCTGATACTTTAGATCTTGAATAGCAAAATCACTCAAATTTTAATGCATCCGAAGAATCTGCTGTGCTAAAAAATTGTTTTATTTAAATAATAATGTGGAAATTTGAATAGGTCATTATAGTTATCAATTATTCATTTTCTAAGTTATCAGAAATATTGTTACTTTCAGTGAGTAGGTAAATTGATATTCCCAACTTTGTAGCGACCTACAAGTGAATCATTAGCTATCATAGTATCACAAATAGATAAATTCCAATTTGAATTATTGCTGATATTGTTTACAAAATAAATAAGGTGTCTGCGTTCGATAGCCTTTGGACTTCGGGCTTGCATATTTTTGGGGATACTGAATATGGAATTATATAATAATGTTGCAATCGCCAAATTTCGACGAATTCAACGAAAATATGCACTCTATGTTGGAATGGTAAAGGAGCTAATCAAAAATTCTATTTTCGATTCAATTGACAGATGAATGATAAGAAAATATACATGTTTTAAATCCTTATGACGGTATCCGAGATTACTCGTTAAGGTCACAATCTCGTAATTGTAAAGTTCCATATTCGATTATTCCTGCAGATATTTTTCTCTGGAATTTTATACATTTTTGCGGAACCCTCATTGCAAAATCGCCTGGCGGTTTCGGAGTAACGAAAAAAAAATTTTTTACATTACAAATTTTGAATTCAATTTTTTTTTTGGGCAAGTTCGAGTAACTGAAGTTTTTGAATGACTTAATGATTATTGTATTGCGCCCAGTATTTGAGTTTTAATTGAGAATTTTCCTTTACTTCTATTGATGCGGATTGCAGCAACCTTTATAAAATTTCCTTGAAAATACTAAAATACCTTTTAATAATGAGTATACCTCCCACAGTATCCTTTGATGAAGACTTACTAAAATAAAGGGCTGATTTCTGTGACTTTTGCTTTCAAACTCCTAGGAGTCTATTTTCCATAAAATTTTTACTCTCGAAGACAGTAAGAATTCAACTCAATCCGACATATGGTTCCCGAATTTAGAGCAAAATAGTTGAACATATTTGCTAGTCTACGATCCCCACGAAATTTCGTATAAGTCTTCGTATCAGTATCCTTCAACAACCTACCGAGTTGAAATTCGAACAGATTAATATTTTTAGAGTTATTGAGAAAACACAATTTTCCAATTTCATAAATTTCTCTTTATGTTTCTAGTCATCTGATAAAAAACACTAGATGGAATGAGTAGTTTTGGAAATATTCAGTTAAAACGCTGAAATTAAAAAGGACCATAACTGCGGAACCACTTGGCGGATTTTGTCCATTAACGATTCAATCGAGATATACAGGGTGTTTCTGAATAAGTTTCCGCAAACTTTGAGGGGTGATTCAGTGATATAAATATATATATATATATATATATATAAATATTTTGAAAAACTTCCCCCCGGAAAAGTTATACCCCTCCGAAGATTAACAGAAAAATTGTTTTTTCTTTTTTATTTTCCCTGTATAATAAAAGTCTTCAAGAGAGGTATTAAAATGGGCGCTGAAGGAAATAAAGCAAAACTTGTAAAATATACGAACTACTCGTATAAACAAATAAATTAGGTTAGGGAAATTCCACCTTGGTGCTTTTTGAAAATGCATTGCATTTTTTCTTGTAAATGCTTGTAGAGTTAAAAAAAGTTAGTAAATAAATTGGGCGTTTCGGCCATGTTTTTCAAAAAGAATAATTTTTATACAAAAAAAAGTTGTAAGAAAAATATCATAGGGGTTAACTATTTCAACCCCTTCTAAGCATACTTCAGGGTTAAAAATATTCCAAAATGTGTAGTTTTATTGACAATTAATATTTACCAATTCGTATCTTTTTGTTAATATTGATTGGATTGTTTTAAGGGATATCGACCAATAATGAAAGTTTGAGTTTTACTCTTTATTCATGTGCCAAGCTTTCGAAACAATTGTGTTCCTTCCTCAGGGCAGCTACAAATTACAAATATTAGTCAGATGTTAGGTTATATTTTACAAGGTGTTTACCGAATGTGAGGTTTTATAACTTTAAAACGTGAAATTTTGAACAACTAAACACTTTACTATGTTTTGGAAATAATGTTTGTTGATTGATGATTAAAATTTAACAAAGAAATCGACTAGCTGTGTGAACAATTGAACAATTTTTGTTAATATACAGGGAAAATAAAGAAGAGAATAGTATATTCTAAAACAAGTTGCAGAATGGGCTGATATTCAAACACGAATGCGAAATTCGAAAACGAGCGACGAAGGAGCGAGTTTTCGTACGCATGAGTGTTGGCATGAGTGTTGCCTTCTGCAACGAGTATTAGACGATATTTCCTCTATTTCAGGCAAGTTTTGTAAAATACTGTTGAAGTTTAATGAAAAATTAGGATTATACATCCTAGTGAGTTTTGTATTGTATCTTGGCAGTTGGTGTGACTGTTATGAAAGTTGACAGATCACGAAATTCGAATAGTACGTAGAGCATGGAGATCAGATTTAACAGTTCTCTAATATCATGAATGATTCAAAATTGGCAAGAAGGAAATCTCTAGTACCTTATTTTTTTATGAAAATAAAACCTTTCCTCTCAACAATTATTTCACCTCATCCAGATTATCTTATATTGACAATAATTGACGTGTGTTGAAATTTGATAGGATCGAATGTCAGTGCTGACTACGACAAAACGAAAAATATAACTAGAAACAATGCGGGAATGAGTTCATTCCAGCACTGTTTTTAGTGCTGGAATGAACTCATTACGATACTGAAATAGAGAAACAATTTTATTTATTAATCTTCGGAGAGGTGTAACTTTTCCAGGGGGAGGTTTTTCAACAAATTGTATACCAAATACCCACCTAAATTTTCATTTTTCACAGAATCATTCCTTAAAGTTTGTCGCACTTATTCAGGAACATCCTGTACATGGAACAAACCCACTTTGTAAATTTCAACTCCCAACTGATTTATTTCGAGAGTTATCGTGCTTAGGGCCGGACGGCTAGATGGACAGAATTGCATTTGACCCCAGATTATTCATCAATGAGTCGAACCCAATCGGTTGAGACCATTTTCGGACAAAAATTCCAAAAATACATACATCTGGGCAAAATCATAGCACGTTATTCCTGGCGGAACAAGCGCGCAAAAATGGTGGGAGCTACTGACCTCAGAAGGTTGTTGTGAAAAAACTCATCGCGATTACTGACTTTTTATGCCGGGCCAGAGTTAACCCGCCATTGGAGCGATGCGGGTAATAGAAGGCAAGTCATGAAAAGTCACTTCTCCAAATGAAATAATTTTGACAGATATAAATTGAGACTTCAGTCAATGAAGCCCTCTGACGGAGGGAGAAGGAACTTTCCCGTCAACCTGTCAATCAAAATGATGTTGTTATTGTACGTTTGAAAACAAATTACTTATTTCCTCAATTCGAATCAGTTCTACGATTACTTGCATTATACATCGTTCATAAATATTGTTCACCATTCAATCAATCATTGGAATCGAATAATATGACTGACAGTAGATTATGTTAATGGCCTGTGTGTATATTACATATAATTTGTTCTAAAAAAACCAGAGATGAATCTATAACCCAGTTGCATTTAGGGATCAGGAGATAAAACTCTCACAATCAGTCATCGTTTAAGTCTGCGATGTTTAATATTTTTTTTATTCGCAAATCAGGGTAAGGCCATTAAACACGCCTATGTAAGAACGAGTATAAAATATAAGATAATCAGTGTTAATTGGTTCAGAATTGTTATTATTTAATTCGACCAATATAAAGCTCCAAGCTAAATGAAAGAAATCAGAAATCGTGAGAAAGTACTTCAGTGAGGGTGTATAATTTTATGTGGTTAACGAAAAATCGACATTTTTCATAGGACAGAATACTTTTCAGGTGATTAATTATATTATTTTCATCATCTCATATAATTTTGACGGTTAAAAACAAATCAACGAATGACTCCTTAATCTCTTGGTGAAAAGTAACTTGATTCAATTATTATTTCAAGTTCTAAATGTTTAGATTTGAATGAGAGGTATGAAATATCTTTGTAACCATGCTGAACAATTTTCATAAAACACCTACAATAATAAATGGATGAAACAGTTTAGAAAAATTGTTCAAAATGACCACCATATACTTCATTTCAAAATGCGGATGTTAATTTGTGACGCATCTTATGGCATTAATATCGAGCTCCTCCATGCAGCGGATTATTCGATGGTATAGGTTTTCTTTCATAGTAATTGGAAGTGAATAAACTTTTGTCTTCAAATTCTCCCATATAAAAAATTCAGTGGTGCTAAATCGGGGGATCTGGCAGGCCAATTCCAAGGCCCTATACGTCTACACCATCTATTCTTGAACATTTTAAATAACAACAATGAGCCGGTGCATCATTCGGTTGATACCAGCACGTACTTAACTCCTCTATAGTCTAGTCAACAAGTTCTTTTAAGTCAAAATTTTTGCGTGTTCTCCGGAAATTATGACTGAGGTGTCATTCGATTTGGAATGGCATGTAGATAGTTATAAGCAATTAAGTGAAAAAAAGAAGGAGGTTTAGGTTTTCGCCAGTATCTCAAAAACTATTAGATAATTCAAATTTGGAAAAAGATTCGAATAGAAGAAGAAATTTCCTAATAAAAATCCCTACTGCTGTAGGAACTGTAGGACCAGGATTTATAATTTTCCTAGAGGGTTGAAAATACACCAGAAAGTGGCCTCACCCCCTTCGTATCTTTGATGAATAATTATTATTCAACTTATTAAATATGAAAATAAAAAATTGAAAAAATTCAGGCGCCTGCACGATAGATCAATGAACAATAATCAGTGGTCCACAAATGTTTATCGCGATTTTTCAATTAGTTATCCATAAGTTAATTAACAATTTTTTGTAGTGCGAACATTAACATTGCAATTACGATAATTGTTAAAGTATTAATCTGAGAATTTTCTCCTTTCGTGGATCTATTTTTCAAAGGTCTTGGAATAGGTTCCTGTTGGAAAATTTGAAAAATTGTTAATTTTCGTTTTGTGCCCTTAAGTGAAAAATTATAAATTATATTAGTATTGATCCGTTTTGTTATAATCTGAAACTACTTAAAAATGATTTTTCATAATTATTATCTCCTACTGTTTAAAAAATTGTTATAAACCAATGCGTAGTTTATGAGATAATTAAATATTTTATTTTGAAAACACAATTGAAGCTTTATAATTTTTCGATATTGAGTCAAAATAAGGTAAAAAGTTAATATTTTAAATCAAAGAAATCACAGTGTGTTTGAGACATAAAAAGGTGAGTTTTCACCAAATTTCATAATAAAAAAAAATTAGTAAAAGTTGAAAATAAAAAACGAAAAATTTGGTTATTTGAATTTTCTCATAAATTTTGAGGCTATGTGAATTAAGCTTAAATACAAAAGTTGTAGATCCTTATATTACCTACAACTTTGCCCTAACTTAATTCCATAGGACCGTTTTTTATCTCACCCCCTTCCACTTACCGAACTCAGATCGCGCTTCCTACTATTATTTTTTTTTGTTTCAAAAATGATCGAAAATTATTAAGTTAATAAAGAAAACATTCCGTAATATCAATTGATACGTCAATGTTGTAACGAAAATAGTACCAAGCAATTATCCACATTTTCAAATCAATGAGTGAATTAAATTTTTTTGTATGAGTGCGTGCAAGCTATCTGTCTCTTCCAAGAATAAAGTAAAAAAATTATAACTGCAAAGATATTATTTTCACACTCGACAAACAAGTTATATGATTGATTTTTTGCAGTGCCTTCCATCGAAATGTTTACATACCAATTTACCGTATCCTACAATCAAATCAAATGAATATTTACAAAATGAATGATGATATTTTTACAATGTCAATTATAATAGATACGCGCAACAACTCCTCTAATAATACTAATTTCGATATCGCGTATTGTTGGAAATGTATTTAATTAAGTGTTATATAACAGCCACAATTAATATATGTAATTGTATTTATATCCAATTTCTAGCTTCAGAATCTCAATTCCGGAAAAAATATTACATACTAAAAATAGATCATCAAAGTATGCGTGCAAATTTTATTTGACAGCACGTGTTGTTGACTTGAGAAGTAAAGGTCATGCATTAGTATCATTCTAATGTCCTCTCAACTCAAAAACAAATCCATCAGAGACAAAACAAGCGACAATATGTAATAGATAGCATGCTTTAGTAACGCTCTGTCTCAGAAGATGGCAACTGTTTTGTCCCGTCGATAATTAATTATTATCTCAGGCAATACCACCTTTGAAATTTTTCTAGTCATGCGTTTCTCACGAAATTTTGCACTCTTGTTTGCGTCTTTCTGGCGCTCTTCTTTCTCGGAACAGAGTGCTTATCAATTTGCCCCAATGCCTGTAATTTTCAAATTTTCGGCTGAAAATAGTCTTAAACGATTTGGTTCGACTCACTGATCAAGAATCCGTGGTTGAAATCGATTCTGTCTGGCCGTGCGACCGGCCGTTAACACGATAACTCTCGAACGAAAAGAGTTAGAGGATTCAAATTTGCAGGGTGTGTTTGGAAGGCAAATATCTCGGACGAGTTCATTAAAGGGCGAAATCTACTAAGCGGCTTCGGAGTTATGGCCGTTTTTAATAAAAACATTTTGTATGAATATTTCCGAAACCGATCACTCGATATATCTGAAATTAAGCATCAAATTGTAGAATAATGACCTTTCTACGCATGCGAAGTTTTGTATTGATCGGGTTAGCGTAAAGTGTTCAAAAATTTTTTTTAATTTCAAATTTTGTTTCTGCAATAACTCTCGAACAGAATGAGCTAGGCAGTTGAAATTTTCAGAATATGTTTGGGAGATAAATATCTCAGTTAAGTTCGTTATTGGTCAAAATAGGCCCGATGGTTTCGGAATAATGAAAATAAAAAAAATTTTTAACACATTTCAAATTCAATTCACCATAAAAATCCATTGATACCATTTTCAACTCTATCAAGCTAATACTTTCGAAATTTCAATAATGAATCGTAGGTCACTCAGGTATACAAGTTATCTCAAAATACCAATAAATAGGCATCTACACATATGATTAAGAGAAGATACTACAACTTTCTCAGAATATTGTGGATGTCTTATTAAATATTTACTTTATTAACTTAGCATTTTCCGAGAAAATTTAATATAGTAATGAACATTTTTTTTAGACCATCAGAAAGTAGAGATTTCAACGAACAAAATGCCCACCTACTTTTTAAAAAAATGGGTTCAAGCCCTGTGGACAGGAGCTTTCTGGCGCTCTAGTTCAAACAGACAAATTATATCTCCGAAAGTATTGGTTTCTCAGAGTTGGGAATTATATCAATGTATTCATATGATAGAACTGCATCATAAAGGAAGTTCAATTCAAATGATAGTTTATTTATCAAGATTGAATGAGCAATCATGAGAATGAGAACTGCACCATGGAAGAAATCAAATTAAGTCTGGCCAATTTTGCCCTATAACGAACTTAACCGAGATATTCATCTCCCTAACCTACTCTGAAAATTTCAACTACCTAGCTCATTCCGTTCGAGAGTTATATCTATATCTATGGATGAAAAGCAGTCTCACTACTCTCAGATCTCTTACTTCATGTTCCGTTCCGAAATGTAAGACTTTTCTGAGAAAAACTAATTTCGGAGCAAACAACTGAGATTTTTATCACTTCGCTCACAATTCTTCGATTGATTAGATAATGACATGTCTCAGGAAAATAAACTGACATTATGACAATTCATACATAGAATAATTATATCATTGTATGACAACGTTGAAATACGATTTATTATTGAAATTTTGAAAAATCATATCTCCGAAAGTATTAGCTTGTTAGAGTTAAAAATGATATCATTGGATTCTTATGGTAAAACTGCTTATTGAAAAAAATTTAATTTTGAATTTGTTTTGTAAAAAAAAATTTTTTTTTCTGTTTCTCCGAATAACCCCAATAACGAACTTAGCCGAGATATTTATCTCCCAAACCTACTCTGAAAATTTCAACTGTCTAGCTCATTCCGTTCGAGAGTTATCGTGCCTACGGCCGGACGGCCGGACCGGCCGGACAGAATGATTTTCGACCACGGATTCTTAATCAGTGAGTCGAACCAAATCGTTTAAGACCATTTTCATCGAAAAATTCGAAAATTACAGACATTTGGGCAAATTGATAAGCACTCAGTTCCGAGGAACTAGAGCGCCAAAAAGCAGATATTTTGACGTGGGAATTTTTGATTGAAAATTAGGTTGCTTTTTCGATACTAAGTCAAATTAAGGTGAAGAAAGAAAATTTTTAAATCCAAAAAATTACAGTGTACTTGGGGCATTTGGGGTTTGAATACAAAAGTTGTAGATCTTTTTATCACCTACAACTTTGCCATTTAACTGTTTCCTATAGGACATGTAGTTTTGCCGGAAATCGAGATAAACCGTTTTTTACCCTTAAAAGCTCCCCCCCTCCCCTTCCCGAACTGAGATCGCCCGTAAATTATTTTTCCTATAATTTTTGTTATATTCTCTTCCTTTTCCAATGGGTTTCATTCTACTATAATTTTTATTCACTTTTTACCATTTTTAAAGGCTTCGACCCTGGTCTATATCCATACTCCTTTCATATGTATGTAAATTGCATGGTTGAGTTTAACCTCCTCGTCTTGACGAAAATCAATCATTATAAATTGAAATGTGTGAATTTCTCTCACCCATCGATCAGCAAACCCCACCTCTCTTTCCTTCGCCATTCAAGGATTCATCTTTTGAAAATCATTCAGTTCAAATTACTTCCCCATTAGAACAACATACCTATATTTCCAGAAATTGTCAATATACGTTAACATAGGTAAGTTTTCAACTTCTGCTTCGATTATGATAAAAAAATACCCGGGATTGACAGCCAATTGTATGGTATCAAATCGAAATGATTTTTATTTCATTCTTTCTTACACGGTATTCTTATTGATATTAATCGAGATTCATATAAACATAGCCTAGTCGTTTAAGGGTTAGGAAATAATAATGCTAAATTGTTTCAGTTTTATGGATTTTAAGAGCAATTACTGCAGTTCACTTTGAATTTCAAGAGAATTGGATTGTTGTACTATAATCTTATATTATTCAGCGAATATCGAACGTTGAAAACGTGCAATTTATAAAGTTTTATACTAGTTTTCATAAACAGAGTGATATGCACTTAACTTTTTCTTTTGGTTTATCATTTTTTCAATAATTGTACCTTTACACCTTTGCAAGAAATCTTTGAAAATAAGCAGGTCAGGTTCTCAAGGACGTAGAATTCAAATATCCACGATAAATGTGATCCTCTATATTTGTGTCTAGATATCCTGACTTTTCTCGGCGAATTTTTCTCCATTATTCAAAAACAAGCTATCATAGAACATTGTTTGAAATTTTTAGACCGTTCTACACATTTCCAGATTAGGCACAGGTAAAAAGTTACAAGCGTTTAAAAATTTCAGAATGTGCTTATAGACTTCCGCATTTTATTTCCATCTCTAAACCTCATCTGATGCTTGAAATTCAATGTAATTGTTTAAGAAAACTCATTTGCTCACTCAATTCTTATGATTTGGTTCTTCATGCAACATTTGTGACAAACATATTCCACTATTAAAACACAGAACTTCCACTTGATATTCAATATCCAATTGTTTCCACTATAAGATTATTCACGATTTGATCATCGCCCTTTCTCATATTGAAAATTCCATAAATATCTTGATTTCCAAGACAATCTCGAATTGAATAGTTGACATGTGACTCCAACTCACTGAATAATCATAATTAGTAGGTAACGTTCACAGAAACTATATGTGAGATCAAATTTTATGGGATCATTGCGTAGTCCAAGTCTTTTCGTTCATACCTCCGTGTGTCGTTCTCAAGCTGCATTGTAAACTGTGCACCAGGCTTTGGCATATAATGGCACTGGAAGAGAATATAAAATTATCTATTTCTTGTGAAAAAGAAGCAATTGCGTCAAGATTGATATTATCTTGATTCAAGGCTAATTCTAGGTCAGAGGCGGAGCAACAAAAATAGTGCAAATTTTATCAGATTTAATAACATTCAACATTGAATATCTCAAAAAGGATGTGTTTCAGAAGAAATGATGAATAATATATACAGGGTGCACCACGGTCGATAGTATTCTGGACTTTTACAGAGGACGGGACGTACGATTTTATTCAAAATTTGGTTTCTTGGCTGGGAACCACTGCTCTATCGAGCTAGAATATTTTTAGTGCTGCGGTGTTGCCCTTTATAAGTACTAATAGCTTTGATTTTTCAAAAAAACACCCTACATATTGTTACTTTTTTCGATCCGCCGTAGCCTCCTGATTAGTTCAGTATCAACTTCATCATCCCTATCTCAAGCGATTTTCGAGTAATTAATTGATTTACTTTCTTTTTTGTGCAAAACAGCTTCAATTCAACATTCATTACTTCGTTAGTCGGAATCCTAGAAAACCTAAATTTCGGGTAAGCATTAACAATATCCCGTGTATCATTTACGTATAATGACATTCGTCTCTAATCGTACATGGTTGTTCAAAAACAGAGGCATACTTAAACGATTAAAAATGCGTTTTTTCAAATGGAATGACCTGTATATCATAAGATGTATTGAAAGAGATTTAAATCTCCTTTCAAACAATATAACATGTTCCTATAACTAAATTGTAAGGTTTTCGAATTAAACAACTTTTCATGCCAATGGGAATATTGAGCTACCTTTTTGGCGCTCTTGTTCCTCGGAACAGAGTGCTTATCAATTTGCCCAAATTTCTGTAATTTTCGAATTTTTGCCTGAAAATGGTCTTAAGCGATTTGGTTCGACTTACTGATCAAGAATCCGTGTTCAAAATCGATTATGTCCGGCCGTCCGTCCGTCCGTCAGTCCGGCCGTTAACACAATAACTCTCGAACGGAATGAGCTAGACAGTTGAAATTTTCAGAGTAGGTTTGAGGGATAAATATCTCAGCAAGTTATTGGGCAAAATCGGTCCAATAGTTTCGGAGTATCGAAAAAAATATTTTTTTTTACATTACAACTTTTGAATTCAAATTTTTTTAAGATGCAGTTTCATCATAAGAATCCATTTATATCATTTTCAACTCTAACAAGCTAATACTTTTGGAGATATGATGTTTCAAAGTTTCAATAATACATCGTAAGTTCTATGTATTCACAGAATGTGAACATAGAATCTGTCTGTGATCAGTATTCATAAATGTCATCTTTTCTAACTATAAGAGATTGTCAAATCATAGTTGTTATTTTCTCTTGGAAAGCAAAACTTCGATTCTTGAATTTGTGAATATATACAAGACTGTTTTGATGTAGTTTATGGAGGCAATAGGAAAGAAGAACATAATGGAATCATAAAAAAAATTAGTGTTCGTTGACCACTGAGGTTAATATTACATTTTACTTCCTTAAGTAGTGAGACATGTTCCTATATACAGTATTTTCATAATGTTGCTAGCAAATAAATACTGAAATATGGATCTACATTTGTGAATCAATCATTTTTTCTTGAGTTAAGGTTCATAATACAGAAAATAATGTGTTAGGGGTATGAACTATTAAATTTTAAATTATGAAAAGAGGATAGTAGGTATTTTCTTAATATATTTTGAACTACTAAAATAATTTGTTCGTAATCCACTACCTACTCAAATATCAGGAATAAATGGACAATCTGCATGTCTCCAGCCTTGCTCTAGACATTTCGATGTTACTTTCCTTAGGTATTTCGAGTTGTGAAAACTATGCACCGAGTGTAAGTTGCAACAACCCATTCCACGAGGTTGAATCATTGCAGATTGCTCATTTAATCTTGATAAATTCACTCCTACAATAAAATGTCTATTTGAGCATCGCATTTATATCACTTTGACATCGATAAAAAAGCTGCATCGTTTTTTACAGCGATAAAACACTCTCCAGCTCGAAATCAAGCCGTACTGGCTCGTTTCCTAGCAACATATCAATATGGCTACCATAAAATTAAATTCGTGAATTTATCTAGCTAAAAATCACTCCAGCATTTTTTTAAGATCGGATAAACTTCTATTTTGTAAACTCAAACTAGATTGCTTTCAAGCAATTTAAACTCGAACAAACGAAACTTATAAAAACTCTCCAGCTTCGCTGTCGAGTTTTTATCAGTTCGTTTGTTCTCGTTAAATTTCTAAGCAATCTAGTTTTCGTAAAAAATAAAAGTTTATCCGATAAAAAAAAAAGCTCTTGTGCTTTTACGTATGATAATTTAACAATTGGCATCGATTGTAAAGTATTGTTGAATTTATTGGAGATTTTATTGAAAAATCATTCAAATGGAAGGCAATAATTATACAAATGAAGTTTTGATGAAATTGTATATTTTTCACGGTCAATGCGATCAAATTGTAGTAAGATCATGCAGAATGTTCTAGTTAGGCCTAAATCTTATTCTGCACTTCTGGTGAAAGCATGAGGATTTGCCTTAAAATAAGTTAATCCATTCAAAATATTATCTTCTTTTGAAGTTATAAGCTTCGGTATTGTTCGTTCTGATCCATAAACGATGGAATTATTCTGCAATCGTACAAATTTTCTCTTGTTCATTGGTTCTAATTCAGGATACATCTCATTAAACATTCTGCATGAACTTGAAAACAAAACAAAATATTAGTAAGATTGAACCCTTTGGAAAGGGAAGGGAATATAACAAAAATGAAAGGAAAAATAATTTACGGGGGATCTGAGGTCGGGAAGTGGAAGGGGTGAGTTTTTAAGGGTAAAAAGCTATGGTTCTATGGAAACAAGTTAAATGGCAAAGCTGTAGGTAATAAAAATATCTTCAACTTTCTTAGTTACATTTTTTTCAAATAACCTCAAAATTTATGTGAAAAATTCAAAATAGTTTTTGGTTCTTATTTTCATTTACTATTGGTTATTTATTTTTTTTACGATATTTGGTGAAAATCACCTTTTTATGTCCCAAAAACACTGTAATTTTTTTTATTTAAAATATTTAATTTTTTCACCTTATTTTGACTTAATATCGATTAAACCGCCTAATTTTCAATCAAAAATACTCTCATCAAAATATCTGCTTTTTAAAAAAGTCGGTGGTCTTTTTATTGGTTGAAATTTCATCTTTTTGATGGTGTTGAAAAAAATATACATTACTATGGTAAATTTTCTCAGAAAATGCTACGAAATAACAGGTAGTAAGGCCCAGACCCTCCTTGCCGCTTCCCCACATCTCTATGAAATGCCTCTTGATGGGCAACATTTTCCGTAGATTAGGAATATAATTAATCTTGAAAAAGCATTTTCTGAAAAAATTTACCATATTAGTGTATATTTTTTTTTACAAGATCAGATTTCAACCAACAAAAAACCCACCGATTCATCATTGAAATTTCGAAAAATCATATCTCCGAAAGTAATAGCTTGTTAGAATTGAAAAAATGATATCAATGGATTTTAACTGTGAAACTGCATCTTAAAAAAAAATTAAATTAGAAATTTGTAATGTAAAAAAAACATTTCTTTTTCGTTACTCCAAAACCATCAGGCCGATTTTGCCCAATAACGTACTTAACCAAGATATTTATCTCCCAAACCTACTCTGAAATTTTCAACTGCCTAGCTCATTCTGTTCGAGAGTTATTGTAAAAACAAAATTTTTAAATACAAAACTTCTCATGCTTATAAAGGTCATTATTCTACAATTTGATTCTGAATTTCAGACAGATTGAGTGATCTGTATCGGAAATATTCATAAAAAATGTTTTCTCTAAAACGGGCCATAACTCCCATACCGCTCAGTGGATTTCACCCTTTAACGAACTCGTCCGAGATATTTACGGTCCAAACCTACCCTGCAAATTTCAATCTTCTCCTTTCGTTCGAGAGTTATCGTGTTAAAGGCCGGCGGATTCTTGATCAGTGAGTAGAACCAAATGGTTTAAGACCATTTGCAGCCAAAAATTCGAAATATACAGGGCAAATTGATAAGCACTCTGTTCCGAGGAACAAGAGCGCCAAAAAGTTGTAGATCTTTGTATTACCTATAACTCTGCCATTTAAATGTTTCTTGTTCTTTCTGTTTTTGCCGGAAATCAAGATAAAACGTTTTTTACGCTTAAAAACTCACTCACCCGCTTCCAATTCCGACCTCAGATCACCCATGAATTATTTTTTTTTAATTTTTGTATATTCTCTTCCTTTCATCCTACTATTATTTTTTTTTCACTTTTTACCATCTTCAAAGGCACTGGTCTATAAACTATTCGTTTCATTTTACAAGTTATTATTTAATTTCAGAAAGATGTATTGGTCCTTTCTGCTCATCTTCCTCTATGTCTCAACATCAATAGCATACAGGGTAAACATGGACCCTACTACGAGAACAACCAACGGAAAGGTTGTCGGTATTAATATGCTTTCAAGGAAAGGAAGGACATTTTCCGCGTTTCGTGGCATCCCATACGCTAAGCCTCCCGTAGGCCCTTTAAGATTCAAAGTAATTTTCGAATCATTTATACAGATAAATATTAATTATTTATTGGGTATAATTATAGGAACCAAAGGAAGCTGAAAAATGGAGCCACACGTATCTAGCAACGAAAGATGCTGAGAAATGTGCCCAAAAGAACTATCTATATGGCAACCAGTCGGTTGAAGGGTCCGAAGATTGTTTATACCTCAATGTGTACACGCCTGTGGTATGTCAGATCATTTTAATTATTTATTCTCTGGAAGGGTGAAGGGTTGAATGTTATAAGAGGAATAATAAAAACTCATTTTTTTTACTACTCTAAAATGCTTATTTCCCGAGATATTCGGTAAGTAATGCAGTAAGCATGTATTTTAAAAAATACACTATTTTTTAACGTAGATTACAGCTGACCAATACAAAAAATAGGTTCTCATTTGAAAAAAATGAGTTTCGAGGTTTTTGTCATGACTGACTTTGACATTGAAACAGAAACATCCTGTATGTTCAATTGAATTTTTTTTAACGAAGGAGAAGCATTGGTAAATCTTCTGTTAGAAGCTAGAAAATTAGAAATTTTCATACCTTAATCTACAAGTTATTAACATTGGAATAAAGCCCTATTTGAGAAAATTTAAAGGGTTTTTTAAGATTTTACATGAATTTTCCGAGAATAATATGTAAGTGACTCATTAAAACAATGGAGAATTCAATGGGTAATCTGATTAGCAATGAAAAAACAGGGTATTAAATTTAAAAAATGAAAGTTGGTATAATTTCCGGTGAAACCGGAAGTCAAATGATTCTGAAATTTATTCCAAGAATTTATCTCTCCTAACAAAGCTTAACTATAAAATTTCAAGTGTTTATTGTCTCAAGTCTTTCTTTAAAATATTCTAACGAACGGTCTTCGTGAATCACGTATATTGATAATATTTTTATATACCTACTGATATATACTTCTTTCAGTTGGAACTTCAGAAATCATCTAAGAAAATGCTTCCTGTCATCGTTTTCATTCACTGGGGTGGGTTTTTTACTGGTACTGGTAGAAGCGATTATCTTGGGCCAGAATATTTAATGGACAAAGACGTTATTCTTGTGACATTCAACTATAGACTTGGATTATTAGGTATATTTCAGATCATATAATTTTATTTCCTTGATAATCTATATTTATAAAAGAAAGTCGTGTTAGTTACACCACTTATAACTCAAGAACGGCTATACCGATTTGGCTCAAAATTGGTGGGGAGGTAGCTTAGAACCAGGAGACGGACATAGGATACTTTTTTGTGTTATACAGGGTGTTTTTCTTTTAACGTCAATTAAAACTTGCTGTTTTTCCTGCCATAATCGTACAATTTTAGTCATGTGTGTTTAAAAATAAACTTTCGAGGCATACACCATTGAAAATAAAGCATTACTATAGAGGGTGTCCTTTTTCTCATGGCACAATTGTACGTGATTGAAGTGATTTGTGTCACAAACAAAGCATTAACTAAATAGCTACCTTGGATGGATTCTCATAATGTATTCGTCCGAAATCTCCATACAGGGTGTTCTTCTTTTAACGTCAATTGCAACTTGCTGTTTTCCATGCCACAATCGTACAATTTCATTCATTTGTGTTAAAAAATAAACTTTAGAGGGATACATCATTGAAAATAAATCATTACTGTACAGGGTGTTTTTTTTCTAATTGCACAATTGTACGTTATTTATTGCCTCTAAGGCGGAACAGAGTTCGCTGGGTCAGCTAGTAATCAATAAATGACCAACATAAAAGGGTAGTAATATTGGATGCAGGACCGTCGCTACCGGGGGGGGAGGGAGGGAGGGATGATTTTTTTCAATGATTTTTCGAAAATTTTCTATTGATACGATCCTCACGAAATTTCGCAAGGTTTCGCGTTGACTACAAAACGGTTTGGCCAGTTATGCCTATAAACAAACTCAAATGTCGCATCAAGATGCACAACCTAACCTGAAAATTTCAAGTCGCTATCTCTTTCCGTTCTCAGGTTATCGTAGCCTGAATAATATTTTTTAATTATTTATTTAAAATTTTCTAGTGATACGATTCTCACAAAATTTCACCAACGTCCTTCAGTTTGTATTCTACAACTACTCACCAAGTTTCAATTTGATCGAATTTGTATTGGTTGAAAACAAAATTATTACTCAGAAACCATTAACCATTATGCCCATTAACGAACTTGTCCGTCGTATTGGGACGCGCCACCTACCCAGAATATTTCACGGCGCTATCTCTTTCCTTTCTCTAGTTATAGTGGCAACGGCCGGACAGAATCAAATTTGACCTCGAATTGTTCATTAGAGAGTCGAAGCAAATTGTTTGAGACCATTTTCGGCAACAAATTCGAAAATTACAGACATTTGGGCAAAATGATAACGCGATGTTACCCAGAACACGCGATGCAATAAAGAAGATTGTATTTTCGAATAGAGCGAAAAGCGTAAGTTTTGGCG
This sequence comes from Halyzia sedecimguttata, assembly GCA_937662695.2. Lineage (NCBI taxonomy): Eukaryota > Metazoa > Arthropoda > Insecta > Coleoptera > Coccinellidae > Halyzia > Halyzia sedecimguttata. The sequence goes on along the minus strand of OW569413.2, from coordinate 95,201,584 downwards.
ATTGCTGACAAATAGTTTTTAAGGAAAGTAGCACCTTGTGAATCTCCATTCAACAAGTGCACTGACAAATTGAACTATAAAACTAAACATGTTTTTAACTGTTTTTTTCGGGAAATTTTCGATGGGGTGTCATCGACGATTTAATTTTCTATATACATACTTACTACAAAAATTTTCAAGGTGATGAATACAAAAATATTGCTTCAATTCAGGAATTACAAAAAACTCATTCCAATATTCCAAATAGCAGATATTTTCGAAGAGTTGTTGGAACATTTCACTCTATAGATAGCAGCAGGGTAACATGACATTATTGTTAAGAAAACATTTTTCGAAAGTTTTCGTTTTAATATTTGTGAACTCTTCAGATTATTCTTATCATCTCGAAACCTTGATGTATATATTTATATTCATGAAATACAATTCTTTTTGGTCCTGGATCTTTTGAGAGATGCAAACAATATTTTCCACAAATTTAATGCTTGTGGCTTTTACTTGATGCAAATCCATATTAACTCAATGACACAGCGACTTCATCAAGTATGATGTAGTCGCTGTGTCGTCGAAACGCGTCACAATATTAAATAAATTAGTGTAAATCGTATATAATTTTTCATTGAGTTAATATTTTTCACTCAAAAACAAAAATTCAAAACGTAGTTTTGTTTGTAAAATAATTTTCATTTATAATTATATTAATTTATAATTCATTCTTTATTAAGAAACTAAGCAGACTTTATCCATATTTTTGTGTTTTTCGATTTTTGAATATTTTTTCAAAATAGGGGTGCCAAAAGCCGCTTCTCCCCCCTCGGAAAAGCTCTTAGCTACGGCCCTGATTGAATGAGCGAACGACATGAATCCAAATTTGCACGACAAAATGGCGAATGCGCTGGTCCATACCGAATGGCTATTATTATCTATAATTTTTGAAACACATTAATGCAAGCTCTATCATGGAAGGACCTATCATAGTATCAATAAGAAGTTATGAAATTCTGCGGTGTAATTTTTTCATACACATTAATTATTGAAAATCGTGAAAAATCCTACAATACCTATATGTACTTATGTATACAGGGTTACAGGGTAAGTCGTACTGAATATTGAAGGACATAATTTTTCAGATCATTTCTGGTGAATAAGGTCCTATAAAATGTTCTCTAAAATGTCACCGTTTTTGAGGACAACGTTGCGTAGTTATCTGACAGGAAAATGACTATAACCTAACATTTTCAAAATATACAGGGTGAAATGTGTCAAATTGTCATGGCCAAACGGGAGACTTTATAAATGTGAATGGAGTACATAAATTATTTTCTTTTTGTTGGGAAACAAAGAGACATTTTGTTTGTGCTTTTATTTATTTTATTTACTACTTACACTGAGTAGAGAGAGAACACCTGATCTTAGAATTATTTTAGCGCTCCTGTTCCTCGGAACAGAGTGCTTATCAATTGCCCAAATGTCTGTAATTTTTGGCTGAAAACGGTCCCCAACTTTTTGTTCAAGAATCCGTGTTCAAAATCAATATCCCCACTTCTTATATATCTGCATGTTAATCGTATTGTTAAATTCATTCTACTCAGATTCGAAAATTGAATAAAACCACAGACAACTAAGTATATTGAATGAAACTTAAAACATATAATGTCAACAACATATCAATATACTATGAAACTTAAGTTATCTCCTGGACTTTTATAATTATTTAATTCAGTTGTTGCTAGGCCGATAATTTGAATAAAATTAGAATTCAATTCGTTTCAGGTTTCTTCTCAACTTATGATGATGCTTCACCTGGAAATTACGGACTTAAAGACCAAAATCTAGCTTTACGTTGGGTACAGAAAAATATTAGATATTTTGGAGGAAATAAGTTTGATGTAACTTTATTTGGACAAAGTGCTGGTGCGGCCAGTGTACATTACCATATTTTGAGCAGAAGTTCTAAAGGTTTGTTGGAATATAAATAATAAAAATTAAGACAATAAGAGGAGTACCTATCCATTCGTCCAAATGTCCGTAATGTTCAATTTTTTGGACGAGAATGGTCTCAAACGATTAGTTTCGACTCACTGATGAAGAATTGATTTTGCCCAGAGTATTTTCAATTGAACTTATTATTCATAAAAACTTTTAACCTACAGACCTTTTTCGAAGAGCTATAAGTGAAAGTGGAACAGCTCTTGCGTTATGGGCACAACCTATCCAAGGGGTAGGAAAGGAGCTATCACAAATACAGGCACAAATGGTGGGATGCGAAGAATATATCAAGAACTCTACCACTTTAGTGAACTGCCTGCGGAAAGTCCCTGTGGAAATCCTGCTCAATAGTGGGGATTCATTCAAGGTGAATAATATTCATATAAAATTAATAACATGGTACATATTCGTTATTCCGCTGCTGGAGAGTTAGCCTTTTATTGACATAAAAATGTAGGAATTCAATTCCAACAAGGAGTTGAATTTCTATGTATATAAATGTATATAGTTAGAATTAAGATTAGATTCGAAGGGTGCAAAGGGCGCATTAGCGACACATCAGACTTTCTCAGGGCTCTCAGGCGCCCCAAAACCCATTAGGATATTGGTAGTGATCGTAGACATATCCCAAAGAGGATGTACCACCTGACAGAAGGTCGGGGTTAAACGAATATCTGTATCTGGAGTGTGTAATACTCGAAGATAAAACGTCAGAACTGTACTATGCTATTTTCCTGGAATTTCCCTAACGATCGGATCGTTCCCCCGAAATCCTATTCGTCTAAGGCGGGGTATTTTCAGCCAGAGAATCACCAATCGTTGCACACCACCTTTGGAGTACTACCCTATGAGATCGTGGGAAAGCCGAAGAGAGTAGATACCTCTAGGGACAACGAGGGTATCGGCCGTCAGGGTAAACACTAGTTCTAATTTGGGATACGAGTTAAACGGAGACAGTTCGGTAGAATTCTGAAGAAGGCAATTTAGACGATTACCGTGGATACGAGTTTTTTTCCCTGATAATAAAACAAATTTTTGGTAGACGAGAAACTCTGACTTAGACGAAGTTGAGTCTATCGAATTTTTAAAGATTTTCATCCAGTCAAAATATTGTACATAAAGTGTAAAAATCGGAACCAGTGTTTTAAAAGCCAAAGACGCAAAAGACGACATTTTAGGAGCGTAATTCAATCAACCCCTACAACCACTGAAATAAATACCATTGTCTGCCAAACATTATATTCATCCAGAAAAAATCTCCTTGCACCAAGAAATATCCACTTTCGTGTATTCAACTAATCATATCCCAACAAAATCCATGATCCATCAAATACTGATTAGTTTTCCCCCGGATCAAATCAATTCAAATCCGTCGATTAGATGAAATACTATATTTCAATTATAACCCTTAAAAGAAAATAAGGTCTATCTAAATCTAAAAGGAATACTTAATTCTGACAAAGTATATGATCGCTTTATTATCGACCCTCGATCGATACGAGATACGGATCCGGAGCTTCCCCTCCGTAGATGGAGCCACCACTGTTTAAATTCTCTATGTTCTACAAGAAAATGGGAATGCGACAATTTATACTCCTGTTGAATGAAGTGAAAATGTGGCTATAGTTACGGTTGTTATGCAAAAAATGAGTTTGACAGATATGAATTGAGGCATTGGCTAATGAAAGTGGGTAAATAATGTATTGTTTTCATAACAATACTTTTCCCTCCAGCTCAAAAAAAAAAACATAAAAAAAGCTACATTGATCAAATATAAACGATGAATAGATAGCGAGATAGATAGATAAACAATAGAAAACAAAAAAAAACACAAAACTAAAGAAAAACTAAAGAAAACAATAAATAATAAAATAATGAATTCAAAAATTTGAAACTTACCTTATCTGACAGAAATTATTTCTATGTCGATTTTGTCCGCCATAGATATTATGTGTTCGCTTTCGTCTGACATTTTGGAATGATGTATGATGAAGAGCTGTATAAAGTTGTAGGTAGTTTAAGTAATCTGAAGCTATTGTTAGGTTTTGGGTTTAATCATCATGTGAGTCTTGATTTAATATTTTGTTAGCAATTATAAGTAGGTATATGAGTTTTTTGTTATGTTGCTAGGTTTAAGGTTCGCATTTTTTTCGTTTAAATTGCAACGCAAAAATGTTTATTTAAAATCATATAGGTACAGGTTATTCTACCAATTTTTATCCTTCTATATATAGTTGTCAATGGGTTGTTACCCCAGAGATAGAATTTGAAATTTTTTAGGTAATCGTGACCAAATCTGTACCAGAATCAGCTTCCTAAATAGAAAACATATCTGAAGAGCTGCCAGCCCTACCCCTTAGCTAAGGGGTTAAAGGCTAAAATGGTGATATTAGATTAGATATTCACCGAGACTTTCTTCTTTTTTTTCAGTTCTTCTCAATAGACCCTCTATCTGTTTATCAACCGGTTATAGAAAAGCGAACTCACAGAAACCCCAACCCATTCATAACAAAACATCCACTGGATTACATAAAAGATGGAACATTCCAGAAAATTCCTTGGATTCTTGGGATTGCTTCGGACGACGGATTGATTAGAGCCTCAGGTATGAATATCAATAACATTAAAGGAGCTCAGGAAAAAAAAATGTTTCGAGAAATATTCTATAGTTTCAGCCGTCTATACAGATAGCCTTGAACACGGTCTGTCAACGCAGCATTTGAATGTCCCTTGGAAGTCTATACCGGGTGGTCCACCACAGATGCGGAGCCGTTTTGAGGGAGTTAATGAAGATATTTTGAGAATATTTTTTTGTGATGTATGTAGGGTGTTCAAAAGCACAATTTAAAATTATTTTCATATAAACTCAAAAAAAAAAAAGTTCGAAAACAAAGATATAGACCAAAGTTACATTGTTTTAAATGTAACACCCTGTATTTGACCTCAAAAATGTAATGGCAAGCTCAAACTATGATGAGTTTCTTCAGATTATTTTATAGCTTAGAAGCACCATCTACCAGAAAATGGCGAAAAATTGAAAATGTGGAGTTTTTGGCGTTCTAGTTCCTCGGAACAGAGTGCTTATCAATTTGCCCAAATGTCTGTAATTTTCGAATTTTTGGCTGAAAATGGTCTTAAACGATTTGGTTCGACTCACTGATCAAGAATCCGAGGTCGAAATCGATTCTGTCCGGGTGGTCCGGCCAGCCGTAGGCACGATAACTCTCGAACGAAAGGAGTTAGAGGATTGAAATTTGCAAGGTGGGTTTGGAGCGTAAATATCTCGGTCAAGTTCGTTGATGGGCGAAATCCATAAAGCGGTTTCGGAGTTACGGCCGATTTTAGTAAAAACATTTTTATGAATATTTCCGAAACCAATCACTCGATCTATCTGAAATTTAGCGTCAAATTGTAGAATTATGACCTTTATATGCATATGAAGTTTTGTATTGACCAGGTTACCGCAAATTGTAATACAAAAATTTTGAAAATTTTTAAATTTTTTTTCTACAATAACTCTGGAACGGAATGAGCTAGGCAGTTGAAATTTTCAGAGTAGGTTAGGGAGATGAATATCTCGGTTAAATTCGTTACTGGGCAAAATAGGCCAGATGGTTTCGGAGTAACGAAAAAAAATTTTTTTTTAAGTAACAAATTTCAAATTGAATTTTTATTTAAGATGCAGTTTCACCATAAAAATCCATTGATATCATTTTCAACTCCAACAAGCTAATACTTTCGGAGATATGATTTTTCGAAATTTCAATAATGAATCGTACTTCTATGTTTTCACAGAATGTTATAATTATTCAATATAAGCTTTATTATATGATTTGTGTTCATACTCGTACATGTCATCCTGTTCTATAAGAGAGAGTCAAATTCATTTCAGCTATTTTAATTTGATTTCTTCCATGGTGCAGTTCTCATTCTCAGGTTGCTCATTTAATCTTGATAAATAAACTATTATTTGAATTGAATTTCCTTCATGATGCAGATCTATCATAAGAATACATTGATATAATTCCCAACTCTGAGAAACCAATACTTTCGGAGATATAATTTGTCTGTTTGAACTAGAGCGCCAGAAAGCTCCTGTCCACAGGGCTTGAACCAATTTTTTAAATAGCAATTAATGAAGAAACCAGTTACGCCAGCAATACAGGCAGTATTTTTTCGCGTAGACATATTGGCTACTCCTATACAGAAAATAAAAATGAAGTCTGGAATATACAGAGCGATCTTCATTAATTTTCAAACATCAACTACAAATAATGGTCAAAAACTTTCTTATTTCAATTGGACATCCGGTATTTCTGTATCTCGTTGAACGAAAAAATTAATTTCCAAACTATCTTCATAAGGTTTTCCTACACCTAATGAACCTGATAGTTTCTCAGCCATTTTCGACCATTATTTGTGGTGATGTTTGAAAATTAATTATGATCACTCTGTATATTCCAGAGTTAATTTTTTTTCTTTATATAGGAGTAGCCAATATGCTACTCGAAAAAAATATACTGTCGGTATTGGTGGCGAAACTGGTTTCATCAGTAGGTAATTGTTATTTGAAAAACCTCCATATTTTTGCCATTTTCTCGTAAATGGAGCTTCTAAGGTATAAAGGGATCTGAAGAAACTCATCATAATTTGAGTTTGCCATTCCATTTTTGAGGTCAAACATAGGGTGTTATATTTAAAAAACGTAACTTTGGTCTATATCTTCGTTTTCGAAATGTATACAGGGAGAGTCTTTGACCACTGCATTAATTTTAACCAAAGATTCCTCTCATCAAATGAAACACTTTTTTCATCTACCATTTTTCCAGATACGGCTCAGGTAAAAAGTTACAAGCGTTTAAAGATTTCACAATGTGCTAATACACTCCCGCATATAAAGTATCTATGACATTGTTGGCGAACGAGAATGAGGCATGGTAACGTGGTTTACAGCTTGATTCGGGATTCCAACGCTCATGGACGGATCCATAAAAGTAGTGAAATTTCTGGAGTTTTTTCCATTTTAAAACATTCAATGAAGAATATCTCGAAAACGGTGCGTTTAAGGAGAAATGATGAAGAATAATAGAATGTTCTAAATGATGGAATATTCTTGAAATGACTCAAGAAAAACTTTATATGCTTTCTTTATGCTAATTTCGTTTATTTTTATGAATCCACGAGTCCATAACTAGAAAACCAGTAGAAGTAGAAATTAACTAATATTTTGAAAATATGTATCATAGTTATAGGAAACTTTACGCCAACATTCATTTTATTCGAAAAAAGGATGTCAAAGCTACAAAGCAAAACCTGATTTTTTTTCAAAATTTCAACAGCCTGTATCTTTTTACCTGAGCTGAATTTGGAAAAATGTTAAATGAAAAAAGTGTTTCATTTGATGAGTGGAATCTTTGGTTAAAATTAATGCAGTGGTCAAAGACTCACCCTGTATATGAAAATAATTTTAAATTGTGATTTTGAACACCCTACACACATCTCGCTCAAAACGAGCTCCGTTTCTGTGGTGGTCCACCCGGTATATCCTTCAATGTGGTAACTAGTGATATCGTTCATTTTGAATTATGTTGCATAATCATTAAAAATAAATAAAATTCTCGAAATAAATATATATTCTTAAACATAAAATTGATAAAACTAGGGTAGGGTAATGAAAATTGCGATAAAATCATGTTAAAGTTCCTAAATTTTCGTTTCTTCTATTCCTCAAATGATTCCGTTTTTTTTTTCATTTCCTCGGCATCAACATTGTTATTCCCATTTTTTATATAATTCTTCAAATAAAGTTCCTCATGATTTTAAATAAAAAAGCATCTAAAAATAACGACTTTTCGGATGGGTTCTATCTGCTGTTGAAAAAATCCCTAAATATTGAAAACTTGACTGTGAAGGTGTTTTATGCGAACTAATTATTTATTTATATGAACAAGGAATTCCATGAAAATAATTCATATACCTATTTCAGCCTTGTGGTCCCAAAAAGATATTTGGAAAACACTGAACTCCAGATTTGACGAGTTGATGCCTAAAATGATGAATTTGGGATTAAGTGTACAAAAAAACGAAGTCGAGTCGATCTGGAAAGAAATAAAAAAATTTTATTTCCAAAATAAAGAAGTAGGGATCTCAACACCAGATGATATTATGAAAGGATTGATAGATGTAAGAATATGTAGGAAATAGAATCATCTAAACCAAAACCTGATATTGTGTACGATTTTTCAGCTATACAGCGATAGAGGTTTTCATTATCCAACATATCAAGCAGCCCTTTTACATTCAAAGATGGGTCATGACCAGATTCGTTTCTTCAATTTCGGTTACAGAGGAGAACATAGTTATAAAACAATTTTTTCTGGGATAAATGATGCCACTTCCAATTACAGCTACAGTAAGTAGGAAACTGAATAATTATTATTAAAGGATACTTTGGTGAATTCATTACTAAATGATTCCTCTGGAACTCTGAAAAATATACAGGATGTATCTGAATATCACCGGAAAAATGTGAGGGTTGATTTTGTGATGAAAATTAAGATGGATATTTGGTATACATTTTTTTGAAAAACCTACCTCCGGAAAAGTTACACCTCTTCGAAGATTAACAAAAGAAATGTTTCCTCTTTTTTATTTTCCCTGTAGGTATATTAAAAGTCTTCAAGAAAGGTAATACAATGGGCGATGAAGAAAATAAAGCAAAACTTATAAAATAGGTATAAGAACTCTAAACAAATAAATTAGGTTAGGGAAAATGCATTGCATTTTTTTCTCGTAACTGCTCAAGTTTTCGAAAAAACATGTAGGGATAAAAAAAAAATGGTTCAAGCCCTGTGGACAGGAGCTTTGGCGCTCGTGCTCGAACTTTGACAAATCAGATCTCCGAAATGATTGGTCTCTGGGAATGATATAAATGGATTCTTACGATAGAACTGCATCATGAAAGAAATAAAATTCAAATAGACCGATTCTCCCCAATAACAAACTTATCCGAGATATTCATTCCTCAAATCTACTCTGAAAATTATATTATATCAATTAAAACTTAGACAATATTGCAGTTTCGTTTCTACTGGAGATATTCTGAACCCAATTTGATTATGTATCTTACCAACGAATATATTTCCATCATCATATGGATTATCCACGGGCATTATAATATCACCCTAAAAGTATAATATCATATCATACTCATAATTCTACGATAGGTGAGGTTATTTCATTGGTCATTTTGCATTCCTGCTTTGTTTTGTAGAACGGGGGATGTATTTTTTTACCAAGAATAACGAACCAGAAATAATTTTGACATTTATCATAGAAAAATAAGATGACATGTAAGAACACAGATCATATAATAATTCGTAGATAGAATAAATTAGTACAGCATTCTGTGAAAACATAGAAGTACGATTCATTATTGAAATTTCGAAAAATTGAAATGTTGAAAATGATATCAATGGATTTTTATGGTAAAACTGCATCTTAAAAATTGAATTTGAAATTTGTAATGCAAAATTTTTTTTTTCCGTTACTCCAAAACCATCATGCTGATTTTACCCAATAATGAAATTATCCAAGATATTTATCTCCCAAACCTACTCTCAAAATTTCAACAGCCTAGCTCATTCTGTTCGAAAGTTATTGTAGAAACAAAATTGAAAAAATTTTTTTTTACACTTCACAGCCGCCTAATCAATTCAAAACTTCGCGTGCATATGAAGGTTATTATTCTACAATTGGATGCTAAATTTCAGATAGATCGAGTGGTCGGTTTCAGAATATTCATAAAAAATGTGTTTACTAAAATCGGCCATAACTCCGAAACCGCTTGGTGGATTTCGCTCGTTAACGAACTCATCCAAGATACTTATGCTCCAAACCTACCCTGTAAATTTAAATGCTCTAACTCCTTTTGTTCGAGAGTTATCGTGTTAACGGCCGGACGGACAGAATCGATTCCGACCACGGATTCTTGATCAGTGAGTCGAACCAAATCGTTTAAGACCATTTTCATACAAAAATTCGAAAATTACAGACATTTGGGCAAATTGATAAGCACTCTGTTCCGAGGAACAAGAAAGCCAAAAATTTTGTAAATAAATTGGGTTTGTCAGCCATGTTTTTTAAAAGGAAAAATTTTTATCCAAAAAAAGATGTAAGAAAAAATATCTTAGGGGTTGATTATTTAGTTTTATTGACAAACATAATTTACGAAGTTTCGTGTCTTTAGCTTAATATAAAGCGAAAATAAAATCAATTTTTTTTTGTTAATCTTCGGAGGGGTTGTAACTTTTCCGGGGGATGTTTTCCAAAAAATTGTATACCAAATGCCCACCTTAATTTTCATCACAGAATCACCCCTTGCATTTTTTCGGTGTTATTCAGATACACCCTGTACATAAAATAAAAAATAGTCTATTTTGAAAATTTCTTCAGAGTTAGAAACACAATATATTCGTCAGAAGCAATATACATACCTATATAGAACAATGCTGCCTAATAAACAGTTACGAAACAACGATAATACTAACTATTTTGTAACGTTTCGGAGACTAAATCAGACTACTTCATCAGACACCAAGCGAAAATCTGATTACTACCATATTTCTAAATTACAAATATATCGTCAACATATCGCCACAAAGTTCTTGGTTTGAAATTTGGCAACATGGTAGAGAGGATAAATTTTTCGATTTAATAAATTCAAAGGAACTAACAATAAAATTCACCTCAGAAAGCAGACAGTTACAAATAGATATTCGAATTTCCTTTCAAACCATTAATTTACTGTGAAAAGAGATTATTAAAACACTTTACGATAGAGCTAATCTAATTTGTTCAACTATTGAAATTTGAAATGATGAAATAGATTTCATCAAACAATTTCTTGAATCCGGATATCCGAGGCAATTCATAAATTAATCTATCACGAATTTAGACAGAAGAAGAGTTTCTAATCAAATGACAACAGAATAACCAATAAGAAGGACACTTTATTTTGAATGTGATCCTTTTATGTTCGCAGCCTTTCGAAAAATCAGGAGAATCATTTCTAAGTTCAATATTCAATATAAGAACGGTTCTTATTCGTCCTTTAATTCTAATATATTTATAGTATATATTTATAAGTTTCTTAAAAATAAGATCATTGAGTATAATTATAGATCTAAAGGGTTTTCCAATAAGAGGTGTTATTTTGATATTCAAAGAAAAATGCCATTTTTCAATATAAATGATCGGATGTTTATTTCATTATAAAGAAGAAGCTATGCCGTTAATATTGGAAAATAACATCAGGCAAATGACCGCCACGACCACGCTTACAGGACCATATCCTTTTAATGAAATTTTCCATAACCAAATCGCAAAGTGGCTGCCCTATGTCCTCGATAGCTTCACGAATTCCATCTTTGAGGTCTTGAATCGACGCTAGGCTATTGGTGTAGACCTTCTCTTTCACGTGGCACCAAAGGAAGAAGTCGCAAGGTGTTAAATCACAAGATCTCGGTGACCAATTGTGATCACCTTTTCGGTCCGGAAACTTTTCCCGCAAAAGATCAATGGTTTCGTTGCTTGTGTGACACGTAGCGCCGTCTTGTTGAAAGTAAACGTTGTCCAGATCAACTCCGGCCATAAAAAATCATTAATCATCTCTCGATAGCGCAATCCATTCACCGTAACTGTTGCTCCAGCCTAATTTTCGAAAAAGTAAGGTCCAATGACACCGCCGGACCATAAACCGCACCAAACAGTCACTCGTTGTGGATAGAGAGGCTTTTCAACAATATCTCTTGGGTTTTCTGAGCCCCAGATGCAACAATTTTGCTTGTTGACGAAGCCACCGAGGTGGAAATGGGCCTCATCACTCAAGATGATTTTTCGATGGAATTCCGGATCATTTTCATGCATGTCAACGACCCAATCAGCAAGGACACGACGTTGTTGATGATCGGCCGGCTTGAGTTCTTGTGTTAACTGAACTTTATAAGCCTTAAGACCCAAATCTTTATGCAAAATACGGTGTAAAGACGTTTGTGGAATGCCTAATTCCAAAGAACGACGAGGAATGGACAAACCTGGGTTTACTTCAACACTTTCGGCTACAGCAGCAATATTCTCGGCTGCTCTTGAGCGAAGTGCACGGGTTTTATTCTTCACATAACTAACTTGTCCCAACAGCTCGAATTTTTCCACCAATTGTTTTATTGCGGTCTGACAAGGTGCTTCACGACGACCCAAAAATGTTCGAGTTTTACGAACCGTATCTGCCAAATTTTCACCATTTTTATAGTGAATTTTAATAATTTCAATGCGTTCTTGAAGCGTGTATCGTTCCATTTTTGTTAATGGCGTAGTTTCTACTTGTCAAATGTCAAAAAATGACCGCTTCAAAAGTGACATCTACCGAAATAGCGGGCTATTCAAAATAACACCTCTTATTGGAAAAACCCTTATAGTCAATTTCAGATGTATGAAGACATCAGTTTTGAAATTTGTTATGACAAAAACATCAGAAGGTATAATAATAGGATTATTTTTTAGATGCCAGTCACTGTGATGAACTTTTATATTTGTTTAAATCCAGTGCCCTTTTTCCGCCCTTGACAAATCTCAATGACCAAAAAATGATAAACAGAATGGTTGAAATGTGGACGAATTTTGCAATTCATAGGTAAGTATTCATATTCATTACTGCATCGATTATCTGAATGAAATTTTATATTTACAGCGATCCAACGTTCAAAAACAATAATCCAGAGTGGTATACGATATCCAACTGGAAAGAGACGAAGGAGAACGAGATACCGAAAAACATCAATTTCCTTGATATATGCGGCATTTACACCAATGATAGTTCTCAATCATTCAAGATGAAATCCGGAATCCACAATGATAGAATCAAATTTTGGGAAAAATTGCCTCTCTTCGAGAATATAGAAGTTCTTGGTCAAAATCATCAGGAATTATAATTCCAGGAAAAAATCAACATATGTTAAACCAGATAAGAGGTGTCTATTTGAAACTGGGAAATTTAGCATGTTGTTTGAAGACAGATGCTATAAATACATATTTCAGTATTCAGAAAATGTTCAATGAAGATTCGATAATTGATAATTATATGCGAAATTATCAGTCATATCGTCCCCTCAATACTTCAAATGGATGACTGAAAAATGATCGTTTTATGGGTTTTTACATGGATGAGATCCCTCAAATATAACCCATTTTATGGTAAAATGAAATAACTCTCTTCCCATGAGAACACGCACATATATTCAGTTGATATGTTTGAAAAGGTACATTCAGGTTTTGTGTTGAAACTAGGCAGGTACCATGGGCGCCCATACTTGGGGGCAAGGGGGGACGCCAGCCCCTAGTTTCTAGGGAAAGCACAAAAATCATCATATGTGCAAAAATTGTTTTGTCAAATAATTATACTTATTGAATATCCTTATGTCTAGCCCCCCCCCCCCCTAAAAATGTCTATACGGGCGCCCTTCGCAGGTACGCCTACATTTGTTGAAAAATTCGATGCCATATCATTTAAATAAAACAAGTGGATATCTAGAGATACCTATATAGATATCTATATGGTTTTAGAACTCTATGCAAGATGCATAGAATATAGAATAATGCATCTATATACTCTACACTTCGGGTTATTCACTAGATAGCCCCTTTCCATTCGATAGCACAATTTCAATTGTGTTTATCTGAAAACTACAGTTTCAGAGTTATCCAGTTGTAGCATTGAGGGGACGATATTATGTTTCACAATACTTGAACTATTATGACGAGATAAGGGACCCATGAGTGAGGGTGAAGATATAGGGGTTGATTCTGGAGATAATATTTATATATGCGAGACCTGTGTGTGCAAAAATCTGTCAGGAATAAACTAGATATGATACGATTCCCATTGCAACTGTATGTGTATATTACATCGACGCCCTGTATGATATAGGATGTCGACGACAATTATCATTTCATTTAATTAAATAAATCAACTGCAGACTCATTGAAAATCAAATTGTTTTGTGTTGTTCTAATACATCACAATAAAAATTTTGTTTTTTTATATCCAATTGGATTGCTCTTCACCTGATGAAATAATTTAACATGCCATACAATAAGTATTAAGTAGATATAAGTATAAGAAATATTAATATATATGATTGAAATAAATATTTATTAAAAAAATAGTATAAAAACAACTTGAAAAAGCACTGTGTCCAGGTCGAGCCACCCATCCAAGTACCTACTGAACGAAGCGGAGTTCGGAAAAGTCACTTTGCGCACGTTTTAAGAACAATGTTTTTCCTTTGATCGTCTTATAATAACAAGAAGAAACCAAATTGAAATGTAATAATTTATTTTGATTTTTTTGATTAATCTGGAATGAAACAACTCAACTATTAAAAAATAAACAATAACTGGAAAAAAAAGAAAAATATGTTATACTTTTCCACACGCTTTTACAGTTAGACGAACGACGCGAAGCGGAGTTCGGATAAGTTTTTGCGTGCGGAAAAGGTAACTTTGCGCATGTGTTAGGAACAATGTTTTTCCTTCGAGCGTCTCATAATAACAAAAAGAAACCAAATTTTTCTGAAACTTTTAAATAATCTGGAATTAAACAAGTCAAGTATTCAAAAATAAACAAAAACTGGAAAAAAAGAAGGAATATCAAATTATTTGTTCGTAATATTTATGAGGAAAGAACAATTATTTACACATTGCTAATTGATTGCTGATTCTGTCAGCTCATGCATAGGGTGTCTCGAAGAACACTGATTCCTCGCGAAAGGGCAAGTAATGTTCTCGTTCGTTGAAGTTGAAGGACAGTCGTTCGAAGGTTGATGATTCTCTGTAGGGCAGCTGCATGGATGGCTTGATAAAGGTTGATTATTTAAAGTAAAGTTATACCGCCGCAGAGCTGAGCCAAAGCACTGTGCTTAGTGCTTGTGAAAGTGCTTGAAGTCTTTTGTGCTCCGGAGTACTGTGCTCCCGAGCACTTTTTAAAACCAGTGCTTAGTGCTTAGTAATTCGAGCAACTCATGAAAAGGCTTAGTGCTTAGTAATCCCTTAAGTGCTCCCGAGCACTTCCGGAGGATTACTAAGCACTAAGCCTTTCCGAAATCATGCCTTTTTGTGCTCCCGAGTACTGTGCTCCCGAGCACTTCTTAAAACCAGAGCTTAGTGCTTAGTAATTCGAGCACTTCATGAAAAGGCTTAGTGCTTAGTAATCCCTTAAGTGCTCCCGAGCACTTCTGAGCACTTCCCTTAGTGCTTACTAAGCACTAAGCCTTTCCGAAATCATGCCTTTTTGTGCTCCCGAGTACTGTGCTCCCTAGCACTTCTTAAAACCAGTGCTTAGTGCTTAGTAATACGAGCACTTCATGAAAAGGCTTAGTGCTTAGTAATCGCTTAAGTGCTCCCGAGCACTTCCGAGAATTACTAAGCACTAAGCCTTTCCGAAATCAAGGTCGTAGGAGTTTATGTGTACCAGGGAGATCAATTGGGGAATGAACGATACTTCTAAATCTTGTAATTATCAGTTGTTGGTTAATTGATTCATGGAATGGGACGTAGATATGTATAAAAGCATTATTAAGTGGATCGTCTTTCAAGAAGATATAAGTGAATTAGTTTTGAAAATTGTTGTGTGAATTCACAGATTTATCCGATATATTCATATTTAAATTTCCAATGCTAAATTGCTTATGAATTCAATCACAATAGAAAATAATGTTATCCGGTTTCTGCAGATTGTATTTTTGACATTTGAAAAAATTTTAAAAAGCAATAAGGATTAATGGAAAACTGCCCCAAAAAAGCACTGAATTCAAAGCACTGAATTCACGTCAGTGCTTTTTTTCAATTGGTATAATAAGGCGAAGAAAACACTTGGCCTAAGTTTCATAATATAACACGATGTTGCTGTGATATATGTTTCGGGTATTATCCCATTTTGATCTTGGGAAATACATTTTATATGTGCAGAAAAAACTGAGACGGTTATAGAATTCATATTTCCATTAATTGTATCAAGTTATGATAAAAAAATAAAGAACTTTTCAAACTGTGCGAGAATAGAACTAATTTTGAGTTCGTTATAGTTCCATAGAAAGTTGCACTTCGTCAATGATGCATATGGGGAATGCAAGTTTGCTTGTTTACATATTTCTCCAATAGGATACAATTTTATGTAACCATTCGGAGTAAATATCCTCATTTCCAACAGATTTCTAAAAGTGCTTAGTGATTAGTGCTCGAAAAATCGAATTACTTTTATAAAGTGCTTAGTGATCGCAAGCCTTTTGTGAAATCGCGGTGCTCTGTGCTCGAGGCTCGTGATCATTTTATTGAGTGCTTAGTGCTTAGGGCTTGGAGCACTTTTCTTCAGTGCTCGGTACAGCTCTGTACCGCCGTATTCACAAAGCATTCAATCTCCGTTAAGTGCTAACTGAGGTCCTCAGTTAAGGATAAATTTGAATCGCAACCTCAGTTATCGTGAAAATTAACGTGAAACAGGGCTGTTTCACCACCGTTAAATACTTTTACTGAGGTTGCGATTCATATTTATCCTTAACTGAGGACCTCAGTTAGGACTTACCGGAGATTGAATGCTTTGTGAATACGGCGGAATATCTTATTAAACATTTCCTTTTCTTCAATTAGTTGACTCGTCGCGATGTAACTCTCTGCGACAGTGGTAGATTTCAAGCCTCCCAGGCGCTTAACATTGGTTATTCTTCCCCAGAATTGGCCCACATAGGTAGTAGCCGACGAACGTCTGAAACTATGACCAGTGTTGTACTGCTCAAGATTTTCCAATTTTAAATATGCTGCTATTTCTGAAGGCATTTTTCCGAACGAATTTATTCTCACACATGGTATACACCACAGGATACACACCATGATATGCACCATTGTCTTTGTCTATATTGGACAAAAAAAAAATTGTTTCATTGGAAATAACAAATATTCTCGATGAATTGTTTTTGGTGTCTGGGATTTTGATTACTATCAAATATCCCATGTCCTCGATGCAAGGGCGTAGCCAGGAATTAATTTCGGGGGGGGTTTTGAAATAGGAATTAATTTCGGGGGGGGGGGTTTAGGGGGTGTAAGGGTCAATTTCTGCAGCAAAAAAATTTTTTTTTAAAGGAAAAATATCATTTCGGGGGGGGGGGGGGTTTGAACCACCAACCCCCCCCCCCCTGGCTACGCCCTTGCCTCGATGTGATCAATCGTTATTTTGCAGAGTTTATCGCGCCTACCAGCACGACCAACCCAAATTAAATGGTAGCAACTTCGATGAGATAAGGTAAATTTCATCAGGTACATTTTCCATAAATATAAAAACTTCACCGTTTTCAAATATTTTGGTTTTTTTCGGACGGTATCCAACATATTGCTTCTTTAAAAACGAAGTAAGTTTAAAATATTCCCTCAAATCTTCGTCTCTCTTCACTTTACGAATAAATTCCATTTCCCCGAAAAAAAATTTCTTCGATTGATACAAAAATGATACCATTGATAGAATCAAGCCCGTTGAATAAGAAAAGGTGATCAGGTATTTTTAAAAAAATTTATCTTTCACATGGCGTAGCTTGAAAGTGAAAATTCACAAAATATAACCTCACTTTCAAGATGTACTACCCCTTAATTAATTAAGCTAACGAGATGGAATTTACATTGGGTAAACCGCGTTTCCATTTTCGCGGATTTTCCGCGGACTATAACTCGCAATATATGGAATACAGAGAAAAATTGTTATAGCGCCATTGGATTCCACGACCCAAAATTTATAAAAAAAAGTCATGACTTAATTCAAATTGGATGATCGATATTTTGACGATTTTTCCATACTGTACATGGATTTTTTTTTGGGCAAAAAAATTTTTTTTTCTGAATTCTTTGAAAAGCATAAATTTCATTGAATAAATCCCGTAGAATAACAAACTCTAAACAGATGTTCTCTATGACGATAAGTTTCAGATTAACAATAAAGTTCGCAAGTAGATTTTCTAAACAACGGAGGTACATTATTATTATTTCAAAAAAAATCATTATCGTTAGCACAGACTGATAATTTTAATTCGGGATTAGATAAACATATAAAGAATACGTCTAGAAAATTTCAAATTGATACAAGGACTGGTTTTGCCGTGATGCCTCTTCGACGAAATTAGATTTTTTATGACCAATTTAGGAGGATCAACTTAATTCCTAACTACATAACTGCCAAAAAAATTATAGTAGGACAATAAGAGTTACTTATTCTTGAAGGTGGATCTTCTACCTACAAACATCCGAAAGATTCCCATATTCAGCTGCGCAACCTACCCTGAAGATCGCAAGTCCCTATCTCCTTTCGTTCGAAAGTTATCTAGGCAACGGTCACCCATCCAGGTACTGAACTCACACAAGGCTGCTCGGATCGCCAACAATATAGATCCGATCGTGTTCAAACTTAAAACTTGGCAGTAGAGTTAGGTTTTGAAGACTCTCGCAAAATTTCAGTGATGGCGGACGCATAGTTTCTGATAAATAGATTTTTTTTCAATGATTTTTTAAAAATTTTCCAGAGATACGATCCTCACGAAATTTTGCAAGAACTTCTGCGTCGGCCTTTTACAACTAACAATCATGTATGAATTGAATCGGTTTAGTATTTTTTGAGTTGTTGAGGAAATAACAACCGAATTTCAAACGGGTATAACCGTTTGTCCGATTATGCCTATTAACGCAGAGACTCTGCAGAGAGAGTTTGGCCGATTATGGCTATTAAAGAACTCAAATGTCGGATTCAGATGCACAACTTAACCTAAAAATTGCAAGTCACTATCTCTTTTTGTTGTCAGGTTATCGTGACATAAATAATATTTTGTTAAATTTTCTAGTGTTACGAATCAAAAATATTTCACAAACGTCTTTAGGTATGTAGTCTACAACTACTCACCAAGCTTCTATCCGATCGGATTTGTATTGGTTGAAAACAAAATTATTACTCGGAAACCATTGTCCGATTATGCCCATTAACGAGCTTGTCCGTCGTATTGGGACGTGCCACCTACCCTGAAAATTTCAAGTCGCTATCTCTTTCCGTTCTCGTGGCAACGGACGGCCGGACAGAATCAAATTTGACCTCGAATTCTTCATGAGGTAGTCGAATTTAATCGTTTGAGACCAGTTTCGGCAAAATATTCGAAAATTACAGGCATTTGGGCAAAATTATAACGCGACGTTCCCCGGGCCAGAACATGGGCGCAAAAATACCAGGAGTCGTTTGATCTAGGACCAAAAAAATTTTATCGATTCTTACAAAAATGATGACCATTCTTAGAATTAAGCCCGTAAAATAAGAAAATGTGCTTAGATATTTTTTAAAAAATTTGCTTTTCACATGGCGTAGCCATTCTCGGCCAAATATTCGAAAAATACAGACATTTGCACTAATTGATAGGCACTCTAGTTCACTTGACCAGCGCGCCAAAAAGCTTGAGAGTTTCATCATTAAATTTTCGAAACATACGCACGGTGTATTTGCTCCAGTGCTGGCTGCTGGGAATCCGAAAATATAATCATTGAAAACTTTTCATTTGATATAGGACTGTGGCAAATAATACGGAGGAATCTGTGGAATAACAAAAACCTATGTGATTCACGTATTATTTTCTAGAATCAAACTTCGAATTTCCTGAAAAAAACTATAATGAAAAAAAATTACCAAATACCAATGAAAAGTGAAATATAATAATTGTAAATTCTGTATTCATTCGTGAAATCGTCACTCACAATAAATATAAAAATACTGAACATATAAAGTATAGATAAAATGAAAATTGGCAGAATTAATTCACCACAGACCAATAAAAAATCAGACCAACCACACAAATGTTTAAAAATCACATAAATAAAATACCAAATTAATGGAAATATCCGTTCTTAATTTTGATGAAATTCTTTAAATCTAATACATCCAAAAGCTTAAGAGTGTATAGATTACTTAGGCACATTTAGTTAGAACACTTTTCGTTTTATTTCATGTTTGCATCTCAAGATAAATGAACAAGTTGATAGTGGCAATGTCTGAAAAATGAATATATTCTGTGATGTGGACATTCATTTCTCTTGAGCATATGTAGTCTATGCATCCTTATGCTAGATACGTCAAAAATGTTCCTTATTAATCTGTGATGAAATTTATGGTTACATTTCATCTTTGTTTCTTTACGATATGACCCTAACTATAAGACATGAAAATTACACATCATGAGGAATGTTGAATACATTTAAGGAGTGAAAGTTTGGAAATTTTTCAATTTCTCTTGGACTTCTGGCAAAGCGTCGTTGACTATTACCAAACTATGACTGTACCCCATGGTCAAGCCAAGCACCTTCAAACCACCAAGTTTACTGACCTGGAAAAGACGTAAAAATAAATGAATTGTAAGAAATTAGGCTAAGACTATTTGAGGAAGAAGAAGAACAAATGGGTTAATAGTCCATAGAATAGTATTGAAATAAACAACATTAGTTAGGTTAGAATCATTCTCTTGGCGGTAGGGGTAAATCCATATTTAAATTTTTCAACATGGGACTCTTACGGAGGTTCAAATTCGAGAAGAAACCACATTATTTGAAAGTGAATCTACAAAGACATCAAATATTGGGTATCTTCATCATTTGTTTTCATGTCCATTCTAACTCAAAATCTACTTCTATGTATCCTTAAATGAAAAAAGAGAATTGATCTGAATACACCAATATTTTGGTATAAGCTTCTTTGTATTTATTTACATGCCCAAATTCAGAAAGTATAACTTGCATTAGTAACTTGCACCTTAAACAACTTTTTAACACATGACTGGACTGTTTCTGGCGTTTCGTACAACAGCTAAGAACAAATTTAATTAATCGATTTCAACTGAAAAATTCTCAGAATTTTTTTACATCTTTTCATTGGGAAGCAATTATCATATTTTTAAGAATCACAAACGAACAATTCAATCAGTTAAATCAGTTCCTACCTCTTTGGGAACAGTGCTCGACTTCTGCATATCACCAAGTCCGAGCTCTCCATATGTTGGGGACGCGCCCCACGCTATGATTGCATCATCTGCGTGAACCATTATGGATGTAAATCCAGTAGCAATGTGGTGAATATTCCACCCATTAAGATCTTGTATCGGCTTAGGATACATGTTAGCCTCTCCTGTCCTCTTGGTTTGACCAAACATGAACAGGATTCCATAATCAGAAAGGGCGAGACTGTATGTGGAGCCACATTGAACAGATCTCACACCTTTGCCTTGGATATCGAAGAATTTAATCAAGCGTGGCACCTAGATAATTCATAAAATATAAATATAATAAATTATAATATAATCATAATATCATGTATAGCGTCGCAATTCACTACTGTATTTAAACGATTTCAATAATTCTTGAGTAGATGCATTAAAAAAAAAACAATCATGTTCATGAGAATCAAATATTACGAAATATTTATGAAAATTACTGCAAATGTCTATTGTAATCTTGTTCCTATAAACCAGGTTTTTGAACTGGCTTTTTCAAATATCAACAAGTATCTAAAAAAACTGGTTCCGTTTCTGCCGTACAGTACTTACCATCTCGTCTTTCTGTTCATTATGACCTAGACGACCGAATCCTCCGAAACCCCATGAAAACGCCCTCTTCTTACTATCTATAGCAACGGTATGATTTTGGCCACAGTTAAAATCCACAATTTCAGGGAAATCAACAGGGGATACATGCCCATCCTTGGTTCTTTCGATGTATATCAAAATTCGCTTTGGACTTGTCTCATTGTTGAAACATAATTTGGTGCTGGTCTTGAAGAACTTCCCGTCAGTATTATGACCCAGCTGACCATACTCCGGGAGACCAAAGGTCCAAAGACCACCCTTTATGTCCAGGATAGCAGAGAAATCTGCCCCACAACCAACCTATAATTGTAATAATACTTTCTGAAGAATACACATGACATGAAAAATTTAGATATAAAATCATGAGAGCTCAAGTGAAATATGTTTTATTTGATTCTCCTGTAACTGCAATATCTTTAGAATAGAATGATTAAAGAATGGTATCTTGTTAGTTTGTCTTGACCCAGCAGTGAGCCCAACACTGACTCCGACATAGGACCTTTCAGTTCCTAACATAAGATGAAAACAATTTTTCACACCATTTTTTCAGAACAAATACTTATTAAGAACTCACCGTTATAAATTATTAACATTATACGTTTTATTTTCTTTATCATTATGAATATATACTCCATTCACTTTTATAAAGTCCCCCGGTTGGCCATGACAATTTGTCACATTTCACCGAGTATATTTTGAAAATGTAAGGTTATGCACATTTTCCTGTCAGACTACTACGCAACGTTGTCCTCTCTACATAGAAGACATAGTAATTACCTACGTATTTTTCACAATGTGAAGTTTCTTGGGAAAAATAATTAATTTGAGAAGATATTATGTGAATTCAACAATTCCAAAGACCTGGCGACTGTTGATGAAAATTTTCCATTGTTGTTACTATGGAAATATTTCACGTATATGAACTGATTGAAAGGTTCAGTTATGATATTTTCTTGTACGGAAAGCAAGAATCAAGTGTTCAAATTTTAATGAAAAGTAATGGATAGAGTAGTCCGTTTGTGATAGTTCATTTGAAAAAAGAATAAAAGTACCTGAATACCCCCGGCAGAAAAACTTCTAAACGAACAGACGTATCTATGAAATTCCTCACTTCTCGAAATTCTCAAGAAATAAGCCTACAGAAGACTTTTAAATATCTTGTTGCACAACTTGAAATACACCAGTTTCAAAATGTAGTAGTACTACAAAACCAGAGTCATTCTTATACCTTAATAAAATATAATGATAGGAAACTAAGTAATTTAATTGGAGATTTCAACATGTCAGAAAGTTTTCCTATTGCAGATTTCGGTTCTGTATAGCACTTCCTGATACCTTATTACCTTGTCTCTGCTTCTTCAAAACTACTACTTTTGGCATTTTCAATTTCAAAGCAAAGAGTTCTTTATTATATTCGAAGATAATGTTCTGTAATAATATCTTGTCTAAGATTGAAGATTATGTTGAGAGTTGAAATTGGCAACGTCTCAGCGAATTGTTTTGACCTTGACAATATTTCAGCAGTGCCAACCTGCCTCTGTTAGTTACAAAAACCTGATAGACCTAAATCATGGCCAACCGGAAGACTTTATAAAAGCGACAGGAGTATATGTATGTCCATTACTATAGTCCACTCTACAGCCTGAACGGCATGATGAGTTTCAATGTTTGAGGTATTCCCTATAATTTGAGGAGTAAAATAGGCTATTGGAAATATTCTCCAATCGAAGAGGAGAGGGGAATACAAAATTTTTATTTAGTTATTTCAACAACATGGATATCAAATGAAAGGTAATATACAGACGATTCCAAATAAATATGCATTATAACACTTTCATACTACGCATTTGGAATAAAATAAGAAAGGTATTGAACTCAATTGCCACACCTCGTACTAAGCAAGATTAAAAATACTCCACAGTACCTTAATAATAGGTGGTCCTCTGTAGTTGATTCTTGTGGGAACTATAATCTTTGGTTGTATATTTCCGACACCACACTGACCAGAACGATTGTCACCACATGCATAAACAGTACCCGTATCTGTAAGGAATAAAGTATGGTGCCTTCCACAAGCAGCTCCGATGATATTTTTGTCCTCCAACCCAGGAACTACAGTTGGAGCATACCTTGTATCTGTGTCATCCAAACCCAGCTGCCCATAAGGATTACGACCAAAAGTCATACATTTGCCTTCTTCAGTAACAATCACGCTGTGAGCTGCTACACATCCACTTATAGCATATCGTACCTAATATAATATAAAAAATGTTGAGATGCCTTATCTTTGAGGAGATAATTTCATATCCTAAAACGAATATAAAGTGAATGCAAACCTTCAAATCTGTGAAGAGATGCGCTGTGAATAAGTTGGGGTACATCTTAGGAGTAGGTTTTATTTCCCGTTTTCCCACATTATCCCAATGGACCTGTCCAAAAATAAGCAACTGCCCAGCAGGTTTGATAATTGTCTTCAAGAGTTCTTCAGGAAGTTGAGTAAGATCATCCAATGTATCTCCATGTCCAGCAATGAGAACTTCATCTGGCTGTGTTGCGTTACCATTATCACTCCTATCAGATAAATCTGAATCAATATCACTATCTTCTTTCCTTTTACCCCTCTTAGCGGTTTTTTTTACCGGAGCTCGCTTCCGTTTAGTCGACATATTAAAGATTACAACAAAAGAATCTCTTGACTATTGTCTAAGGCAGCAGGCACAATACGCGTTCTTATGAGATATAGTTTATTGTAATACGTTAAATATGAAAACACCGGTATTATTATAACTGAAAAACTGTTTTAAAAAACTCCACATCAAATAAACGGATTGAAATGGAACCCTGCTCTTACTTTTTGGGATGTTTATGCTCAAAAAGAATAAATCATTTTAGTTATTAACATTACCAACATAAACTCAGTAAACCCTGAGATAAAAGATAAAACCCCAATTCAAGAAATAACGGACCCGGAAGTCAAACAAAAGAATTGAAGACCACAGAATAAAAAAAAACTAACAAGCAGGAATGCAGTTACTCATAAGTTTGATTCAAATGATTTGAATTTGCCTAAACTAATTCAAAATCAGCATAGATGAATACTAAGATACAAAGGAAATAGAATGAGTATGTCACAACTAATACATATTTTTATAACACGCTCAATTAAAATCTCTGAAAAACAAAAATGTAGTGGAAATATTAATTTTGAGGTATATATAGTAGTGCACTAATATATAGTGAATCGCGTTTCGAAACAATACTTCCATGTTGGATCTAGAAATAATGAAAGCTGTAATAAAATAAATTTTATTCAGTAACAATTTGCAATACTAATATCACAGAATCTGTGTTAATATGAAAAAGAATTTCGATGTTAAAGCTGTGGTTAAAGTCGATTACAGTTGAAGTGACAAATACATATTACATTGACATTTAAAAAATAAATTTGTTCACACAAAACTGGTACGTTTTTTTCAAGAACGTCAAGTAGAAATGGATTTCGAACTAACTAAAGAAAATATCCAACCGCTCCGAGGAGGAAGAAATCCAATACAACTAGGATTAGCTCTACAAGCAGAAACAAATCCTGAAATAAGAAGGGAATTGCAACTTCAAAGAGAGTAATGTTTTGAACATAATGCTGTACTGTAGTACTCACTTTATGTTGTTTCAGAGCGTTTGAAAATGCTATAAAAAACTATCAAGGAGATGATCCTCTAGAAAACTGGTATCAATTTGTTTATTGGGTGGAACAGACTTATCCGAAAAATGGTCATGAAGGGAATTTAGTTCAGTTACTAGAACACTGCCTTAGCTTATTTGAAAACGATAAACGTTATATACATGATAGACGATTTTGTAGACTGTGGATAAAATATGTAAGCAGAACTAAATCACCAGTACAAATATATATATTTTATGTTACGAGCAATTGAATGTCATTTTTGTTGGTTTTTAGGTGGATTATCAACAAAACCCTCTAGAGTTATATCAAATGATGCATGCTCGGGGCCTTTCAATAGGCTGTGCAGATTTATATAAAGCTTGGGCATATTATCATGAAGCAGCAGGAGATTATAAAAGTGCGCATGCAATTTTTGAACTAGGAAAGCAAGCTTTAGCACAACCTTTTGATGAATTGGAGATGGCTCATCAAAGTTTGGTAATGGCAGCTGGAAAACATGTAAGAGAATTAGAATGTCCTTTTTAGGTTCATAAATAAGGTTATATATGGATTTATTGTCTTGGCTCTGAAGATGTAATAACCATTGAATCAGATATAATAATACTAAAGAGATACAGATGTATTTACTAAATGAGTTGACAGTATTTAGTCATGTACTTACTCATTCACTCAAAATATCGGTAAAGTTTTAATATATTGAATATGTCAATGACCTTTGAAGGCATTCAATGAAAAAACAGTTATTATTATTTATAATAAGCATTCGTTGAAGCAAGGTGCAGCTGCAACAAACCAACATATAAAAATAAAAAATCCAAAATTCTAAATGAACCTTTGGTGGACAAGAATCGGCAACTGCTGTCACAAAATTTCTGAACCTCCTTAGCTTTTCTGGAGCAGTATAAATGCATGTATCCTTTTCACAGATGTTATATGGTCATAGCGAAGAGCACCTCAGTGAAAAGAGACAAGCACTTACCTCTTTACGTACTTTCAAATCTGGTAAATCAGTAGGTAGTGTAAGAATTCCAGCAGCTGCAGGGCCCGGAATTTATCCTACGACATCAAATGAAAATGTTAGGCCTAACGCTCCTGTAACAGTCTTTCAAGATGATGACGATGACATTAGAGGAGCTGCTGCAGCTCCTGTTAGTATATTGACAGTAGTGAAAAGGCAGGAGGCACCAAAAGAAAATTTACTGAAACCAGGTCCCTGGTCTCTTTATCCATCAAAGAAAAAGTTGGCCGTTCCTAGGAAGCCTCCATTTACAGGTAATTGCAACTCGGAAGAAAGATATACAGTTTGTTGTTGAACTTTGTGATTTTGTCGCATTTTGGTTTAGTCTTCACTTCCATGTATTGTGAGTCTCTTTAGGAATATGATAATTTTCAGCTTTCGTTAATGACCTCTGCTTTATTTTTGTCTATAGTCATTGGGGGTGCTATTCTCAAAGATATTTCCTTCAAATTCTTATCTCTATTATCTTTTATTAAGAATGAAAATCTGAGAACAATGTAGCAAATAAGAAGCGGGTATAGTCATCAACTAGGTCAGAATTATCAACAAACTTAAAGATGAAGATCTCTTTAGTAACGTAACCCTAACGCAAAGAAATAAAAGTGGGAGAGCTCTGTGGACAGGGGCTTTGGCGCTCTTGTCAAACTACTATCGAGTAATTATTCAGACTTTGACAAATCATGTCTCCGAAAGTATTGGTTCTTCATGGCGGGTTTCACGATGTTTCGATTAGTTTAATTGTGGATTTAATTTGGTGGTTATATCAAAAATGAACTGAAAATTGACCTAGAATCACACCGATTTGGCAATTAAGAGGTGTTAAAGGTATTTTGAAACCCACCGTAACAGTTGGGAATTATATCAATGGATTCTTATGATAGAACTGCATCATAAAAAATTAAATTCAAAACGTAGATCTGTGACTCACCTCACTTGTTGGATTTACATACATCAGCAAATTATAATTAGAGGGTTCTATGAAATCATAAAATTACGATTTATTATTGATATTTTGAAAAATCTTATCTCCGAGTATTAGTATGTTAGAGTTGAGAATGATATCAATGAATTCTTATGGTGAAACTGCATCTTAAAAAAAATTGAATTCGAAATTTGTAATGTAAAAAAAAATTTTTTTTCGTTACTCCGAAACCACATGACCGATTTTGCCTAGTAACGAATTCAACGGAGATATATATCTCCCAAACCCACTCTGAAAATTTCAACTGTCTAGCTCACTCCGTTCGAGAGTTATCCTGTTAATGGACGGCCGGAAAGAATCTATTTTGACCATGGATTCTTGATCAGAGAGTCGAACCAAAACTTTTCAGACCATTTTCATCCGAAAATTCGAAAATTACAGACATTTGGGCAAATTGATAAGCACTCTGTTCCGACGAACAAGAGCGCCAAAATTAGAGAAATTTGTTCTATTTGACCTTTAAAATTTTGAAGAGGTGATCTTTCCATATCTGTAATTAAATCAATAACTAATCATTAAAGGATTCCTTGGGAGGTGAATTCACCAGATTGTTGTCTAAAGAAGGATACTGATTTGGTCTCCGAAACGTTACAAGATCGTTGATGTTGTTTCTTTTCCGTTTGTTAAGCAACATCTATATATCTATACTGGATTCACTTTTATATAGATTCCCGGTTGGCCATGATTTAGGTCTATCACGTTTTTGTTACTAAAACACAGACAGGTTGGCACTGCTGAAATATCATCAAGGTCAAAACAATCCGCCGCGACGTTGCCAATTTCTACTCTCAACATAATCATAACTTAATCTTCAATCTTAGACAAGATATTATCACAGACCATTATCTTCGAATATAATAAAGAACTCTTGGCTTTGAACTGCCAAAAGTAGGAGTGCTATAAAGAACCGAAATCTGCAATAGGTAAACTTCATTCTGACATGATGAACTCTCGAAATTTTGAATGAAATGACTTAGTTTCATCACTATATTTTATTAAGGTATAAGAATGACTCGGGCTTCGTAGTACTACTACATTTTGAAACTGGTGTATTTCAAGTTGTGCAACAAGGTATTTAAATGTCTTCTGTAGGCTTATTTCTTGAGAATTTCGAAAAGTGGGGAATTCCATAGGTACAACTGTTCGTTTAGAAGTTTTCCTGCCGGGTTATTCAGGTACTTTCATTATTTTTTTCAAATAAACTATCACAAAGTAACGGACTACTCTATCCATTATTTTTCAATACAATTCCAACACTTGATTCTTGATTTCCATACAAGAAAATAGCATAATTGAATCTTCCAACCAGTTTATATACGTGAAATATTTCCAGTAACAACAGAGGAAAAGTGTTCTTCTACAGTCGCCAGGACTGAAATTATTGAATTCACATAATGTATTCTCAAATTCATTATTTTTCCGAAGTAAATTCACATTGTGAAAATACGTAATTACTAGGACTTCTATGTAGAGAGGACAACGTTGCGTAGTTATCTGACAGGAAAATGACTATAACCTAACATTTTCAAAATATACATGGTGAAATGTGTCAAGTTTTTATGGCCAACCGGGAGACTTTATAAATGTGAATGGAGTATATACAGGGTGAGTCTTTGACCACTGCATTAATTTTAACCAAAGATTCCTCTCATCAAATGAAACACTTTTTTCATTTAACATTTTTCCAAATTCAGCTCAGGTAAAAAGATACAGGTTGTTGAAAACGCCTGCATGGATCTTCATGAAAATTTCAGGGAATGAGTATAGCCCTATGCTTAATATTCGCCTATAATGACTTGATGATAGCGCAGGTCCGAACTGAGAAAATTATCTTCTTTATTCCACATCTTGTAAAACACCCTGTACATCGAATTTTTCCCAGAATCTACAATAAATAATCTTTCAAACAAGCCTATTGGCAATAATGGCACACTTCGTATCAATATTTTATGAACCATTGAATTAACGCATTATTCGGAGATACACAAGTTCGTGTTTATTTAAATCGAATATTCCAAATATTCAATGGTTCATAAAATATTGATGCGAAGTGTGCCATCATTGCCAATAGGCTTGTTTAAAAAAGTATTTATTGTAGATTTTTAGAAACATTTCACTTCTTGAAAATTATATGTACAGGGTGTTTTACAAGATGTGGAATAAAGAAAATAATTTTCTCAGTCCGTACCTGGGCTATCAACAAGTCATTATGAGCGAAAATTAGGCATAGGCCTATACTCACTCACAGTTATTTTCATGAAGATCCATGCAGGCGTTCAAGAGTTATGCCGATTGAAAGTTTTTGATAAAATGCATCCTGTATCTCTTGGACGAATTTAGGACATATTTTGAACACTGATTTAGACTCACAAAATTTTCCTGTATCTGCACTGAAAGCCTGTACAATAATTTGTGAAATACCCTGTATATCCTTTTCGAAAAAAATAACCCAAAATTATAATCAAATTTGGTCAACGTAGAAAAAATTGACGAAAAATGAACTAAGGTGAGAAATCTTTTTAAAAGCACAAACACTCAAATAAAATTGGTTCAAGCACTGACTTTACGTCAGTGCTTGAATTTTTTTTTTCGTAATTTTTTTGAAATTTTCTAGGGGTACGGTTCTTACAAAAATTTTTATTTTTCGTCATTATTTTCAAATTTTTTAGGGGTACGGTTCTTACAAAATTTTAAACATGTCTTTATGTTGATTTTCTAATACTAGTTACCAAGCTTCAATTCGATCGAATATATTTTTTGAGTTATCGAGGAAATTATATTCCAGGCGGGTAACCGTTAAAACCGATTAAACCGATTATGCCCAAAAACGAACTTAACTCTCCCATTCGGATACGCAACCTACCCTGAAAATTGCAAGTATCTATCTCCTTTCGTTCGAAAGTTATCGAGGCAAAGGTCACCCATCTACTGAACTCACACGAGGCTGCTCGAATCTCCAACAATATTCAACCGATCGTGTTAAAACTTAAAACTTGGCAGTAGAGTTAGGTTCTAAAGGCTCTTGCCTAATTTCAGCAATTTCAGACGAATAGTTACTGATATATAGAATTTTTTTTTTAATTTTCAATGATTTCTCAAAAATTTTCTACAAATACTATCCTCACGAAATTTTGCAAGAATTTTCGCGTTGGCATTCTACAACTAATAACCATGTTTCAATTCAATCGGCGGGTACAGAATCAAATTTGACCCCGGACAGAATCAAATTTGACCTCGAATTCTTAATTGGGGAGTCGAACCAAATCGTTTGAGACCATTTTCGTAAAAATATTCGAAAATTACAGACATTTGGGCAAAATGATAACGCGATGTTCCCCAGAACATACGCGCAAAAAGCGCTAAATACGCGAAAAAGGTTTCCAAGCTTCCACGTTCCATCTCCATCTTCCATGTCTTCCATTTGTAGTGGACAAGAGTGTAGTTACTAGTGTAGTGTTTATAATGTTCTAGTGTGATATCACTACATTCAATTCGAGCAGTGAAATCATTCTTTTGACACACCCTTGAAACTTTATAGTTCATTGTGATGAAGAGGACGAGGAAATTATAGGTGATTCTTCCTCCAAAATTGATATAAATAAGCCTGTTCCTAACTTCCCCACGAGAACCAAAGAAACCTATGTTGGCTGGGTGGTGAGTTTGACGATGCCTGAACCAGTCGACAATCGTTTGCTGCCTATGTATCCTAAATCGAGAGTCTATGCAGATCCTACTACCGAATACAGTTTGGAAGAGCTTACAGCCTTGACATATCAGAAAACAGTGGTAAGTGCAAATCCTGAATGTTTCGCTCTAGGATTCCTCGAAAACCAGTAGCTGCAAGGAGCATTTACAGGACCTCCTTTGAAGTATTCATTTTTTGTCTTTTAAGTACTGTAAAATTTAAAAATCTGATTAGTATTCATGTGAATTCAAATGCTCTCCAGCTATGAAGGCAGTGTCTTCTTGTTAAGTCATCGATTAAAATTTGTGATGACGCGACATCGTTGTTAATGTTTCACTTCAAGGGCTCTTATTTTTATTATTATATGGGTTGTGCTGGGCAGACGAAACCCGCCCCTCCACTGCGACCAATCGGCCTATTGTGGCACACCTGTAGTATATAATCTATACTTCACCCACAAGCTCAAGTCTCTTGATGAGGGATATGAGTCTGGTGGGTGAGAACTTGTCCAGTTCCCTCAGTGTCAGTTTGTGTACTCCTAGTTCCTCCAATCTGATCCTGTCCCCAGCGGGGCAGTCTCACATGATGTGTTCGATAGACTCGTCGTCCTCCAGGCAAAGTCCTCAGTCAACCCCAGCGTATTGAGGTCACAATACTGAGGCCACAATTGCCCGTGTATACAGCTGTAAGGATTCTCAGGTCTACCCTAGAGAATTTGAGCCATTTTCTGGCTCTTGTTGCCACTGCTTGTTTTGGGGTGGCCTCTTATAACTTCGGAGATATGCTAATGGCAAGTTTTTGAAAACCCACCCTGTATGTATTGTATACCGTAGCACTAATAAGTAGAATAGATTTAAAGGGGCCCTAATGACCTCTTGTGGCGTCCCTGGAGATACAGTCAAATCCTCCATAAATGTGAACTTTTTATCCCATATAACCTCAAAATTGCGAAAGAATGCTTAGGTCACAGTGTTGAACTGACTCAATTTTAATTTCCTAAACGTTTCATAGAAATCCGCCGATATTGTCTGTGCCAATATAATCAACTTGAAACATATAAATTTTAAAAGCTTTGACTTGGCTTGAGCGCAAAAAGAAAGAATTCAGTGATCAGCAAACATGTCTTGTTAGACATTTTGTATCAACGGTGAATTAAGGCTAGATCAATTGTACAATAACTGCATTGTAAGGATGCAATTGAATAATTATACAGGGTTGGGATTAAGTATGGAACCAAGTAAATATACGAAAATAACGATATTTATCAAAATTTGCAGGTAAGTGCAATGGAACAAAATGCATCTGATGTACATTTTTTGTTAAAAATATACTTCCGGTTTAACCGGAAATGCCATCAACATCTTTAATTTAAATGGGACACCCTATATATTTTTACAGATTTTGAAAGAGCTTGATATTTTGAATTCATACATACTGAGCTTAGCGTCAAAAAAATTGTAAAACCGAGGGATAACTCACTGTTAGTTGTACAATAGGTGTACACATTTCATTATTTTAGAATAATGAGAAACAAAATTACTTCAAATGTTCAAAATGCTCGCCGTTTACTTGCTGACAATATGCCATCCTATTAACAAATTCTTGAGTCACTCTTTCCAAGACTTCTCCACATATTAGTTCAGATTCATCAATAATTCTTTCTCTCAATTCCTGTGAGTTTGTTGGTCGTCTAACGTAAACACGTGATTTTAGATAACCCCAAAGAAAAAAATCTAACGGGCTAAGATCCGGAGAACGAGCAGGCCACTCTATGAATCCTCTACTTCCAATCCATCCAATTCACATTCAGAAAATCCCTAACCCGTCTATCATAGTGGGGAGGTGCTCCATCTTGTTGAAAACAAACATTTTGTGGTAATTGCCCATTCTGTTGGAGTGCAGGAATAATTTCGTTATTTAGTAGATCCAAATACCTGTCACCATTCAAGTTTCCGTCGATAAAAAATGGGCCTATAAGCCTATTTTCAACAATTCCCATCCAAACATTCAACTTCTGTGGATGCTGGATATGTGCTTCATGAATCCAATGAGGATTCTCATTTGACCAATACCTCGAGTTATGGCGTTTAACAGTTCCATTTAAACTAAATGTTGCCTCATCGGGAAAAACTATGTTAGAAGCAAAATTTTCGTCAGCATTACAGATGTCCATTAGCCGTTCGCAAAACTCCAACCGTCGTTCAAAATCATCGTCTGACAATTCTTGATCCAACTGTACCGTATACGGATGACACTTTTCACTTTTTAATATCTTTCTTACAGAATGTCGACTGATACCATGGTTTACTGCCAA
The DNA here is from genome assembly GCA_937662695.2 of Halyzia sedecimguttata. NCBI lineage: Eukaryota > Metazoa > Arthropoda > Insecta > Coleoptera > Coccinellidae > Halyzia > Halyzia sedecimguttata. The sequence goes on along the minus strand of OW569413.2, from coordinate 95,168,214 downwards.
ATTTGTGGTGGTAGTTTGAGGTGATTCTTCCAAATCGATTTCAATATTTTGTTTAACAGTTTCGTTCGTTGCAGTCCGCGGTCTTCCAGGTTTTAGCAAATTTTTTACCATCCCAGTTATATTAAAACGTTGTAATGTTTTCGTTACTGTTGAGCGTGATATAGGTTTTCTCTCCGGATGCAAATTATTAAAAATATGACACACTTCTTCATGAGTTCTAATACGATCACCATAACCGATCATCATTAAAATTTCAATGCGCTCTTTTTCACTTAATTGAACCATTCTAAATTGTAAAATTTATTTCCGTCAATTAGAATTTGACACTTGCAGAACAAAAGACGTACTTAACAGTACTCGTTTATTTATTACTATGCATACAAACAACATCAATTAGTTTATCTAAATAGTTTCTTGCTCTAATGAAAAAAACTCAAAGGAGGTTGATGAAAGTGCTATATTCCTCGTTTTTACAAATTTTTCTACACTGAACTCAGTATGTATGAATCCAAAATAACAAGGTCTTTGAAAATCTGTAAAAATATATAGGGTGTCGCATTTAAATTAAAGAAGTTGATGGCATTTCCGGTTAAACCGGAATTATATTATTAACAAAAAAATGTACATCAGATGCATTTTGTTCCATTGCACTTACCTGCAAATTTTCATAAATATCGTCCTTTTCGTTTAAAACTTATTTACTTGGTTCCATACTTCGTCCCAACCCTGTAATTTAAATATGCTTGTTGATTTTTAGGCACAACAGAATAGTATGATTTCAATGTCAGTAGAAAAACCAAACATCAGTAACTACATGGTCCCAAATCCGTTCAACACTTCCCTCTCAAGGGAAGCACACACGTCCGAACAGAGGCTTCAGTTATCCCACCAAAATGGAAAGTCACCAGTCGTTCCTATGCAGACTGGCGAAGTGATAGACGTAGATCAGTATTCTCATCAGAGCCTCATTGGTTTAAATTCCCCATCTAATTCTATGTGCTACGAAACTGTTAATGACTCGAGTACTAGTATAAGACAGCAAATTCCGCAGAAAAGCTTCTTGAAGCCAGCAACACCGATAGGTAATTTCGGAAGGGAATCAGTCCTGGTCGATCAGTCATCATTAGGGATGGATAGCTCTAAGGTAGGGTATGGTGCGATAAAATTAACTATAACCTGTGTTGAAAAGGAAAGTGTGCTAGTTCCTGTTTTTCAGTTTTCTCAGGAAATGACTAATGCTCCTGAAATCCAACCTCTGCCGAGTTGCAACTTTGTTATCTGGACTTCACCATCCGCTGAAAAAGTTGAAGCTCCCAAGCCCAATGCCATCAATTTTTACGAACAAGAGCAGCTGCAACCGAGAGGTAGGATTCTGTACAATTCTCATTTAGAATAGCCTTAACTTGTAAATTCCTTAGCTTTTCATTTTATGGAAAACCGAAACAGCACACATTATTTTCATTTCTTGAAGATGAATAATTGCTGTTACACGAAGGAACATAACATTTTCTAACCTACTTGTTCCCCCTATAGTCAGTCTCAAATGTACAGTGGCGGAAACCGAAATGTGAACGATTTTTTTTCCTATTGTAAATATGGCTCCATCCATATACATCCATGTATATCTATGGCTATATCGCGCAGTCGTTGACAACAAATTGGTTCAAGCCATGTGGACAGGAGCTTTTTGGCGCTCTTGCAAACAAATTATATCTCCGAAAGTATTGGTTTCTCAGAGTTGCGAATTATATCAATGGATTCCTATGATAGAACTGCATCATGAAAGAAATTAAATTTAAAAAATGTCTCGAAAACTGCTTCAAAAATTATCTATTACGAACAAATTATTTCAATAGTTAAAAATATTTTAATAAAATACTATCCTCTTTTCTTAATTTAAAATTGAATACTTCATACCACTAATACATTCTTCTCTGTATTATGAACCTTAACTCAAGAAAAAATGTTTGATACACAAATGTAGATCCATATTTCAGTATTTTTTTGCTAGCAACATTATGAAAATACTGTATATAGGAACATGTCTCACTACTTAAGGAAGTAAAAGGTAATATTAACCTCAGCGGTCAACGAACAGCAATTTCTTTTGATGATTCCATTATGTTCTTCTTTCCTATTGCCTCCATAAACTACATCAAAACAGTCTTGTATATATTCACAAATTCAAGAATCGAATACTTGATTTCCAAGAGAAAATATTTTCAATCTACGAATTGACAATCTCTAGCTAGATAAAATGACATTTATGAATAGCGAACAGACAGATTCTGTGTTCACATTCTGTGAATACATAGAACTTACGATGCTTGTTAGAGTTGAAAATGATAACAATGGATTCTTATGATGAAACTGCATCTTAAAAAAAATTAATTCAAAAGTTGTAATGTAAAAAAAATATTTTTTTTCGTTACTCCGAAACTATTAGACCGATTTTGCCCAATAACTAACTCAACCGAGATATTTATCCCTCAAACCTACTCTGAAAATTTCAACTGTCTATCTCATTCCGTTCGAGAGTTATCGTGTTAACGGCCGGATCGATTTCGCCCACGGATTCTTGATCAGTGAGTCAAACCAAATCGTTCAAGACCATTTTCAGTCAAAAATTCGAAAATTACAGACATTTGGGCAAATTGTATAACCTCTGAATAGGGTGTTGCGGAAATTATACGTAGATATTCTTCCTTGATTCGAATACGCGTCGCTTGAGCTCAGGCGCATCCACGTTTTTATATATGATCATATATGATTAACACAAATATTTCCCCAATTTCCGCTTTACAACAATATCAACTAAAAAGATTCTAATAATTCTTACAAGTTTTTGAAAATGCGTATAACCAAATGCTTCCTCCGTTGAACTTCCACAAAATGGACGATCTTATCTCACCCACGCCGGCTCTGACAAAATTTCAGAATGTCAAAACGAAACAATATTGCCAATCCATCCGTTTCTCTGAACACAATTCCTTATGCGTCGCTTGGCACTACTGAGATCCAACTTATCCAATTTATCGCCAGCAAAACATAAACAAACCTCTGCCTGGATCAAAAGGGAACGTTACAATTGATAAGCACTCTGTTCCGAGGAACAAGAGCGCCAAAAACTGGAGGAGAATTGGTCGCAAAACGCGACAGCAGAAGCCTTAAATGTCAGTAAAACTTGTATTTTCAACTTGGAGCGACGCTGGCAGGAAGAGCGCATTCAACGTCCGATCCGAGTTGGAATTAGAAGAATATCTGATCAAAATGATGACAATACGATATGAGATCATTAGTTTTATCAATGAGGAGTCGCCTGGAAGCTGACAATGGTGCTGCTATAAAATATTGATTATGTTGTATCGATAGATATAAAATATTCAATCTTGTTGACTCGTTTTCATTCAGATTTAATCAATATTCGGACCGCAAGAAATCTAAACCTTCAAAACTAACCTCCAAAACTTTGAACTTATACCTATTCATAAAATAATTGAAAAAATATTAAACAGATAAATATATGCCAGTGCTATGTTTGTCAATGTTTTTAGTATTTTACAAGAAATACAGCGACCGAAACTTAGTCTAGATACGTAATTGTTATTATAGTGTAGGCCTGGACGTCGCAGCAATTTACCTAAAGTATTCGGACTCCACTTCAAATTACTTGCTGATCCCTGGCTTAAATGAACCTGCGAAGCGTTTGGGTTTGACTCTTTCATGGACCAGCAATGCAAAATCACGGAATAGAGCTATTCTGTGTCAAAGTCTCATTTAATCAATTAAAACTAGCCAAATATGCTCTATAGAGTCTTTTACTTTTCGGTTTCCGGCACAAGTAGAAAATAATCCAAAGAAAAAGTTACTATTTACAACACTTTTTAATCATAGAATAGATATCACTGTAACGCAAAATTCCAGGAAATATAGTATCGGCACATGTAAATCTAACCACCGAACTAATACTGGTTCAATGAAAAATTATATACGATTTACACTTATTTATTCAATATTGTGACGCGTTTCGTCGACACAGCGACTTCATCAGACTACATCATACTGTGTAGTCTGATGAAGTCGCTGTGTCGACGAAACGCGTCACAATATTGAATAAATAAGTGTAAATCGTATATAATTTTTCATTGAGTTAATATGGATTTGCATCAAGTAAAAGCCACAAGCATTAAATTTTTAATACTGGTTCATTTCAAGCGGGACTAGGTTGCCATCCGTGATACAATATCAAGCGTATGTCTCGGGACCATGTTGCCATTTAATCACGTTCTAAGTTCTTATAGAGAAGGTTATGCCTTAACAAAGTTGAACCAGAATCAATATGAATCTATTCAGATACCATGATCAAGATGCATCGAATAAATTATGCCTGGGCATCCTCTCTAACGCTAACTCCATTAGAAACAACCAAATGATAGCGTCTATTTCACTCAGTGAACGATGGTGGCGCCAAAGTTGATTAGTGAGTCATTGACAAGTTCATGCAGTCACTCCGTATTGAATTCCTAACTATCACACACCAGTAAAAACTACACTATTAACAATTATCACGTAATTCAAATAATTGAAAGCATATGTGCCTGCAGGGTTAGATTGAAATCGGCGCTTGCATTTCGATGTAGCCCTCCGATGCATAATTGGCAACGCTTCGTATTCTCGGAATATTCTGAACTGTATTTAAAGTAGGCTATGGTCAATATTATAAGCTACTAGCGTCCCGGTACGTACTTCGCTACGTATGAAGTGAAATAATAAAAAAATATAATTGGAACATCAAACTCATTTATTCAAACAAAAAATGTTTATTAATTGCTAGCTATTTTAAAACTTAATCCAAAACATTTGGATAAACAATATTTTTTGTTTTTCCATTTTGAGCATGAATAAACAAACGGCTTGGGGTTTTTCATTTTCGACCGTTAATTTTCTGCTTAATGTTTGAATATTTAGGGTAATTTTAATGCAAAAATCCGTCCCAACGAACGGATATTCATTATAGATTTCGTAACTCAACGAAAAGATCCACATCCCAAGATACGTTTACTGGAGTAATGCTCCTTAAAGTTTTTCATTGGGTAAAACTGAAAAAAAATTTAAGAGAAAGCTATTTCGTATGATCCGATCCCGCCGCTCCACGAGGCTCGGGAGCTATAAATTCGCAATCCAACGCCTCAGCTCACTCTGCCACGTTGCCTACTTGAATCAACTCCGATTATGTACCAAATAAAGATTTTTAGTACACGGATGATTTCCGTCTGGCCATTTTCAGAATATCGTCATTCCTGTCAAGCGATCAATCGAAATCGGTTACAAGTTCATATTTTTCTCTGTTTTTCTAGACGATTCCAAGATTTTCGAGTAATTCCGTTCGAAATTCAAATTCCATTTGAGACATTTCTCGTCGCTCGTTCAGACCGAAAACGTCGACCTTGAAGGAGCCGCGTTAAAATGTCTCACAGAAATACGTGAATCGTCATAATTTTGTCGATTTTCGCGGAAAGTCACATTTTCCTATAGTTCTTCCGGGAAAACGAAAGAGGGGATCGAAAAAAGGGCTCCGTTACGGACTAATTTCGAATACACCCCCATCTTTTCGCTCCGAAAACGTGAATTTCTACGAAGCTTCCGTATTTTTCCTCGATAAACCCCTTCGAAATTTCCCCCAAACCCCTCTCCTAACATCCAAAAAAACATCATGTTCATAGTAACATTTTCAAATAGTTTCCTTTGATAAATGAAGAACCGCTAGACCGATTTTGTGCAAACTTCACATAAACCATCTACTAAATGTTCCGAACAAAGCCTAAACATTTGGTTTGGATAGGTGAGCCCGTTCTTGAGTTATAAAATTACAACGAAAAGTGGCATTGATTTTTATATACATATATATTGATTTGCATAAGAGTAATGTGGAAAAACTAAATGTTTCAAGATACTGGAAATACCTAGTCCAATATTCATATGTTTCTTATACTGAAATTGTTATTCAATGTTGATTCAGGTAGTGCTATGAAGACTCCCTTTAAGGTACTAAGCGCAGATGATTTGGCTGAGACAGGATCAAGGGGTAGTACAGACACTGCTAATGCTGCCCAGCCAATGGACAGCGCGAATGTCAAACAGATTTTTGATGAAGATAGCAATTCATCATTTGAGGAGATAAAGGCTAACATTGTATATTCCGATTTGAACAACAGCTGTAATACTCAAACTTTCAATTTCAATTTGAACGCTATGAAAGTTAGCACTCCACAGCCCAAGCAACACGTCACACAGAATTGTTTCGAACATGTGAAAGGCACCAAGAAACAACTTTTCGAAGATGAAAATGAAGCAAAGAAGAATACTGATGGCCTTTCTATAATCTATGAGGAGAGTAAAAGTTATGCGTAAGTTTTAAAATTTTGGATTTTAGTTGGATGAACCTCTTGGCACTTTTATAGGATATATATTGTATATTGTTGTAGGGAGTAACGTTGCACTGCGACCTTAAGGTCTATTGTCCCCCCAAATGAGTGGCACTATTACACTGCGCTTGTTTCAGGCAGTAATTTCAGAGCTGCAAACATTGAAGAAATTGACATATTCACCTCAAGTTCTTGTTTTGTTCGTATATTTTTAAAACAATACCATAGTGTTTTAAGAAGGTCTGAATAAACTATGCTACTACATAGAGTGCAAGTTCACATTGAGAAAAAAGACACTGTAATTCCAGAAAGCATTTCTCCAAAAACGAAATCTGGGCTACTGGTGAAAACTTCATATCACTCGGGGATAGCCATCACACATTATCTGGCCTTCGTAATTTTAGTTAGTTGTTAGTTTACGTCCTCAGAGTAATAAACATAAATTTATTATTGAATTAACGAAGGCTGCGATTCAAAGGATAGAATAAATTAGGTTATGTTAAGACGTCAAGTCAGACAGATAAATATTGAGTTGGTGACATGACATTTCAACAAAAAGGCTTGAAATCCCCACGATTCAGGGGGAACAAATAGAACCAGTCTTATTTATTTTCAAGCCTGAAACAGTCTACAAAATAGTCCCGGAAGCATGCCTATTTCTTCTAAATTTCAGGCGCAGTCAGTTAGGCTGACAAATAGGCACGAAAAAGGCATAATGTATAGGGTATAAGTTACTTCGTTTCTCATGGAGGTCCAGAAATCTGAATATTTTTCATTGATTGTCAAACTTAATGAGTGCAATATTATTTTTACAGATCAAATTCCAGTTCCAGTGCTGCTACTACAAAATCATCAGTCTTGGGTACTACTACAAAGCCAACTGCCATGACAACAATTTCTGAAGAACATAATAGTTACTTGGTTCAAAATCTTATGGCCAACGAGGCTTTGCGTAAAAGTTTACTGGGGGATCTTCTGCCTACACAAGAATCATCACCGATTACATGCATGGAGGATGAACCAATGTCATGTTCGAGTCCACCAGTAACGGACACAGTTCGATCTAGATTGGACCTTGCCCCATCTGATCCGTTCCGATCCACAGAAATCGAGAAATTATTGAATTTGGTGTCATTTCCGGGACCCCATGTCCCAGAATTTCATCCCGTTTCAATGATACCGAGAATATCTGGCAAAAAAGAGAGTATATACGTAAGTGGGGATCATTTTGTGGTCGAAAAAGTACTGGGAAAGGGTACCTTTGGAACGGTTTATAAGGCGTTCCACAGTAAACAGGAAAAATTAGTGGCTCTGAAATATCAAAAACCGGCTAATAAATGGGAGTTTTATATCTGTAGAGAAATTCAAACAAGATTGAGAAATAATCCACTTAGGGAAAGGTTCATGGATGTTACATCTGGATATTTTAGTAAGTGAATCAAAAGTTTCATAGTTTATAGTTTAGTGAACATAGAATAAGGTGAACTGTTAGCTAATTGATAATAACTAAAAGAAAGACGGTGAAATATTCGTCGATTTTAAACATCAACAAATTGTCCCTCATAATCTAGACCAGGCGTTTTCAACCTTTTGGTTTTAACGGCACACTTTTCGTTCATAAAAATTTCACGGCACACCAGCCAAATATAGCCAAGTGCGAATTGGACTGGCGCGTAGAGGGTACAGTGTACCCATAATATGTATAATATAATGGATAGTGGAAGCTTATTAATAGGGTCTCTTTGACATCTTTAGGTATGAAAGCCCAAAAAGAAACGTAAATAAAAACACATGGTTAAAAGTTAAATCTTTATTATGTTAATGGAATATTTGTGCCTGGCGCAAGGAGCAAAGTTTTTTTATTCTCAGGCGAATGGTCGACAAACACACCCGAAGCCCTTCTTCGACAGATAGGAGACGTTCGCGTTTCTCACTTTTTATATTCGTCAACGCTGAAAATCCTTGTTCGCAGAGATATGAAGTCGAAAATGGCAAAAGGACAGTGAGTGATTCTCAGGTCTACCCTAGAGAATTTGAGCCATTGTCTGGCTCTTTTAGCTGAAGGGCCAGTAATTGTTGAGCGAGCATGTCTGTGTCCAGGTATGCTGCAGATTTCTTGGACCTTTTGGTCCAACTAGCTGTTGTCTCCCTTCGCCGCTGTCCTGAGAGAGATGCCACAGACCAGTTCAGATACAATGAGCCCCATGGAAGGCCCCCGTGCCGCCCAGAGAGCCCAGAGAGAGAGTGCCTAGCCTTGTGGATCACCCTTTCCAGGTGTGAATATCAATAGCTCTTCCTTCACTTCATATACACGTGACAAAATACGTCCCCTTGAGAGCCACCGTTCCTCGGTGTGTAGAAGCAACGTGTAGTGGGCTGTATCCGTATCTTGGCAAATTTATTTGAATAATCTAGATTTCATTGGACTGCTTTTAATGAAATTTATAACCTTCACTACATCTTGCAATACAGTTTTTAAGTCATCCGGCAGAGTTTTTGATACTAATGCTTCCCTATGAATAAAACAGTGGGCCAGCACAATATTTGGGTTTATCTGCTTCACCAACGCAACAAACCCTTTTACAGAACCAGTCATTGAAGGCGCTCCGTCGGTATATTCTGTCCAGAAAGTACCGGGAATTATCGATTTAAATTTGGCGGGGCAATGAGGCAGGTAAAAATTTTTTTTCCTAGGTTGGTGCCACTGTCCTTAATTACTATGCCAAGCTTGAGCGGGATCTGTCAACTAGTGTGTCTGCAACAGCTGGTTAAGTCAGTCGATGTCAGAGTGCGTGCCGACTTTTACTATGGGTGATTACGTTGAGCAAAGAATTTGTTTAAAGTTTTGTGTTGCAAATGAATTTTCGTGTGGCGATGCATTGAGAATGTTGCAAAAGGCCTTTGGTGATAATGCTCTATCGAAAACTCGTGCATATCAGTGGTACAGAGCCTTCAAGGGCGGTCGTGAAGTGGTCGAAGACTTGCCTCGTTCCGGACGCCCATCGACGGCTTCGACCGAAGATAACGTCGATAAAATTAAGGAAAAGGTGCTTGAAAACCGTCGTACCAGCTTGATGAAACGTTTGCGTGAGCGTATCCGTAAGAAGCGGCCAAATTTGTGGGCGAACAACTCATGGATTTTGCATGACGATAACGCGCCTTCTCACCGAGCTACGATTGTGACTGACTTTCTCGCCAAAAACTCAACAAACGTGCTTCAGCAACCACCGTATTCGCCGGATTTGGCTCCCTGCGACTTTTTCCTCTTCCCAAAACTAAAATTGCCCCTTCGTGGCACCCGTTTTGAGTCGATAGAAGCCATAAAACAAAATTCGGCGCGAGAGCTAAAGTCCATCCCGGAAAGCGCCTATAAAAAATGTTTCGATAATTGGAAGTGCCGTTGGCATAGATGTATTGGAGCAAATGGAGCCTATTTTGAAGGCGACCCAATAAATTTTGACGATTAAATGTAAAAATGTTGTTTTAATTGAAAATTCCCGGTACTTTCTTGACAGAGTAGTATATTCCAATACAATCGGTCCATGATAAATCGAAGGATTTCCAATACGCATCCAATACATTAAATATGTCTTTTCCTCATGTTGTTTCCGACAGTCCTTTGCAACAAAGGTAGTTTTCAATAATGTGATCCTCAACGATCATGCGTATAAATGCCAGCAGATGTGAATTTCCACTTATGTCAGTTGATTCATCAACTTGTAACGCGAATGTTTGGTATTTTTCTCATTAAAATAGCTTTTAGTTATTCCAACGCAGCATAGGTACATTTCATGGAAATCTCGGCGGCTCACCTGAAAATATACGCAGCACACCGGTTGAAAACCTCTGATCTAGACTAACGAACGATCAGGTCGCCAGTCCGGATCACGAGGCAATATTTGTTGATGGTTAAATCACACCGTGTGTCTTTTAGTTATAGTTTAGTAATACATATATTATTTATTACTGGATTGATTTCTGACGTAACAGCAAGATTTCATTATATACAGGATGTCCCAGAAGTCGACATCAAGCCAGAAGCGGGTGATATTACAAGTCATGATAGTTATGAGAAAAATATTTTAAAAAAATTAGGTAATTTCAAAATTATAGGTATTTAAAGAAAATGGACAAAATCTATACTTTGTGATGGTTATTCAATTCCCATTTCTACAGATCTCAATTTTTTGCCAATTTCATTTTCGTTATGTCATCCTGAATAATACGTCTGTATATTATTGTCCGAAACTTCATGAATTTTGCACCTGTTTGGAGCAAAATGTTACTTTTTGCCCCACTAAACATTCAAAGCTCATATTTGGTCCAATTTCAACTGCCTGTATTGAAAAAAAAATGTACTACGCTAGTTCGGCAAGTAACTGTAAAAGTTGGCGCATTTAATGAGGATTCCAAAATGGTATAACAATTGCCAGTAATTCTGCAAGTTTTTCGGCTAGAATTTTTTCTGCTGCGAAACCCATTTTCAAACCAATTTTTCCTATAAATTTCAATCGATTCTAGTGTACTCAAGCCTTTAATTGAGGCCGTTACTGTAAGACTTCTGGTTGAATTAAAGAGAAAGCTAATTCTACATGACCTAATTATTTTTATATTTTTCTAATAACTATCACGACTTGAACTATCATCCGCTTCCGGCTTCTGGGACACCCTGTATATAGATAAGTGGGAAGGTTTCACTGGAAATCCCACAAAAGTAGCAGTTCAACTTTCCCACTTAAATATACTTCTCCACATTATCCATATTTCTATAGATATCTATATATACTTTATATTTCATAAATAAATGAAAACCTAAAAAGGTTTAAAACATGAATGTAGGCGCTAACATTTTGACATTCAATGATATCCATTGTGGGTTGATTCAAGTTTGGACTGTGCATCAAATATACTCCATTCACTTTTATAAAGTCTCCCGGTTGGCCTTGAAAGTTTGACATATTTCACCGTGTATATTTTGAAAATGTTAGGTTATAGTAATTAACCTGTCAGATAACTACGCAACGTTGTCCTCTGTACATAGAGGACTTAGTAATTACATATTTTTCACAATGTGAATTTACTTCGGAAAAATAATGAATTTGAGAAGATATGTGAATTCAACATTTACAAAGACCTGGCGACTGTTGTTACTGGAAATATTTCACGTATATAAACTGGTTGGAAGATTCAGTTATGCTATTTTCTTGTACGGAAATCAAGAATAAAGTTTTGAAATATAATGAAAAATAATGGATAGTGTAGTCCCTTACTTTGTGATAGTTCATTTGAAAATTGGTTCAAGCCCTGTGAACAGGAGCTTTTTGGCGCTCTTGACAAATTATATCTCTGCAAGTATTGGTTTCTCAGAGTTGGGAATTATATCAATGGATTCCTATGGTAGAACTGCATCATGAAAGAAATTAAATTTAAAAAAAGTGTTGATTAAAAAAAATGCTTCAAAAATTATCTTTAAAAAAAAGGGCAATCTACAATGCTTCAATGCTCTAATGCTTCAAAATTTGTCATTAAATTTATTTATCAAGAGTAAATGAGCAATCTGCAATGATTCAACCTCGTGGAATTGGTTGTTGCAACTTACACTTGGTGCATAGTTTTCACAACTCGAAATACCTAAGGAAAGTATCATCGAAATGTCTAAAGCAAGGCTGGAGACAATCATAGCAGATTGTCCATTTATTCCTGATATTTGAGTAGGTAGTGGATTATGAACAAATTATTTTAATAATTCAAAATATATTATGACGCTTTCTCTCCTAGCTCTATTCACCTCGGCTAGTTCACTATTCGTTCGAGAGTAGGGGGAGTCACAAACAAGAGAGGAAGCAAATTCGAATTTAATTGGGCGCCAGGTAGTTTTTAATATAATTTTCTGAATACTGACTTTCACTATTATTGTGTTGAAAACTACCAAAAGGAAAAAAAACAAGAATCTATATTGGTGAAAGAAAGCTGAAAACAAACAAGAAAAAAAATAGGTTTTTCCTCTATATTTATTCTCGACTTAATGTCTCAAATCAAAGAAATTTATCAGGAATCAAAAAAAAAAATATATATATATAAATATTCAGTAAGATCAGCTCTTATCAATGCAGGGATGAAGGCCGGCGTTCATGTACACGGTTTCATACAATAAAAATAACTGGAATATTTATGTGAGGTGTGATGTTGAATATAAACAATAAAAATTATATATAATATTCGAGTTCGATAAAAAAAAAATAATGGAAAAAGAAAGCTATTATTTCAATAGTCCAATGGAAAGAGACCGAGGAGATAGAATAAAAATTGTACTCATCCAATTGCTCCCCAATGGCTCTAACGTCACGTTCAATGGAAGTTCTCTCTGACGACAGGATAAGGGCTGTACCGGTTCTGATTTTCCAAATTTTTTTTTTCTGAATGGCTGAAGGTGTTGAATTTGTACAACGGTGGAAAGGTTCTCTAAACTTGTGGTTAATTTGGTGTCTTCTATAAATACCAATTTTCCCAGGTTGGTCCAAATTGATGGTAATAAGTAACAACTCCGATTCAATTTTCCGAAGATGTTGGTTGGATTTTCTTTGTTTGTACTTCTTTCAGAGTGCTCAATAAATCCCGTATAAAACGGAAATTCTGTGTGATTTTCCAATCCAATAAATCACCAGAATTTATTCAAACCGACTATTCAATATATCCGATATAATATATCGTAGGAATATCAATTTTCCACTTGAATAACGACGTTTCAATTTTTTCACCTAGCTCTCAAGAAGAATCGATCTTAATTAATTACCAATCATCCCAATCTCATATGCTACCGGGAAGTTGGACCACCTTTTTTCTGTGCCCAGAGATAAACAATGAACCGAAGAATTGTTGATTGCCTATCTTCAAAAATACATCGGGGCATCAAATAATTGGGTTAATTCAATTTATAGTTCCGAACTAGGAATATTTTCTGACCGTTACAACTCCCCCCCTTCCTGGAAGACGGTTTACCCGTCCTGAACATCTGTATCAGACAGGTCATCAGGACAAGACTTGAGATCTTGTACATGCCAAATTCCCCTACTATTACCACTATCATCTACCAAATCATAACAGTTGTTCCCGACCTTTCTACCAATAATAAAGGGACCCACGAATTTTGGTTCCAATTTAGCTGTTAGATAGTTCGCAGCACTTGATAGAACTTTATTTTTTCTCAAAACTCTTTGACCAATTCGAAAATCTAAAGGACGATGTCTCAAGTTATAATATTTTCGATTGCGGTCAGCAGCCCTAATAATTCGTAACCGGACTTTCTCGAAAAGTTTTTTGAGTTCCAGACTTTGTTTTTGTGGATCAGTCTGTTCCTGATTGTCGCCTTCGATAAGCCGCGCCTTAAACTGATTGCCCGAATAGCAATATTCCCTTCCAAAATTCAAGAAGAATGGAGTGAAACCAGTAGTTTCATGTCTGGAAGTCCGAATAGCACAACCAATTGCCGATAGGTTATCAGGCCACTTACGCTGATTTCCCTTAATATAAGATGCAATCATCGTTTTTACCACTCTATTAGTCCGCTCCGTGTGGTTGGCTTGTGGATGATATCTGGCAGTGAAAAACAAATTAACTGAGTAGGTCTTACATAGGTCTTGGAATTTCTTGCTTTTCATCTGAACACCATTGTCACAATTCAAATACTGTGGAACACCGTAAACCAAAAATAATTCTTCTTCAACTATTCTACAAAGGGATTGTGCCGTAGCAGAACGAAGAGGAAACAAGAGAACATATTTTGTAAAATAGTCGATTATGGCCAAAACATATTTGTATCCTCTTGTAGAAGTTGGATAAGGCCCACTAAAATCAAGACTTACCATCTGCCAAGGGGAAACAATTTCTGGTCTCTCACCCATAAGACCAGCAGGACGAGACTGTAACGGCTTGTGACTAGCACATACTTTACAATTCCCCACATAATCCTTCACATCAGCTCTCATCTTTGGCCAAGTATAGAGGGTATATATTCTCCAATAGGTTTTATAAGTACCTGCATGACCAGCACGGGGATCATCGTGAAATTCCGCAAGTATTCGTTTTCGAAAATCTTTGGGTACTACCAACCTCCACGAACTCTGCCCAAATGATGATCCAAGCTCAGACTTCACATGTTTGTAAAGATTGTCGGATTGCAACCTCCACAAAGGAAACTTCTGTGGGTACTCACTAACATTTTCCCTCATCTTAATGTACCATTTGTCAGAAGAGGCCGAGAAGTCGAACGTATCCTTCATCTCTACAACAGAATCAACCACGGGTACGGAACGAGATAGAAAATCCGGAACAACATGATCCTTCCCCCGTCTATGCACGATTTCATAATCAAAGGGCTGCAACCGGAGAGCCCATCTACCTAGTCGGCCAGTGGGATCCTTCAATCGATCCAACCAAAGGAGTGAATAGTGATCCGTAATGATGGTGACATGTGTACCTTCCAAATAGTGTTTCAGCTTCTCTAAAGCCCATATCACAGCCAAACATTCTCTCTCTGTGGTCGTGAAGCGTTGTTCTTGCTTTGTCAAAGATCTAGATAGAAAGCAGATAACCTTTTCACCATCGTCAAAGTTTTGGCTGAGCACAGCTCCCAGTCCATACGCTGAAGCGTCTGTCTGAAGAACAAAAGGAAGTTCAAAATCCGGACAAGTCAAAACTGGAGACGAAACCAAATGTTGTTTTATGATATTGAAGGAACTCTCACATTCATCAGACCACATGAATTTAACACCCTTCTTTGTTAATTTAGTGAGTGGAGCTATCTTGGTGGAAAACTGAGGCACAAACCGGCGATACCATGATGCCATACCTATAAAACGCCTAACTTCCGACACGTTCTTTGGACTTGGCACGTTCAATATAGAACTAACCTTCCCAGGATCCACCCTTAATCCACGCCCGTCAACGATATATCCCAAGTAAAGCAATTCAGACCGACAAAACTGACATTTTTCTCGAGATAATGTGAGACCCCCAGCTATGAGACGATCAAAGACCAATCTCAAAATATCCAAATGTTTTTCGAATGTTGCTGTGACAATGATTATGTCATCAAGATAAGCGAAAACGTACGGCTCTAGATCTGCTCCGAGTACTCGATCTAGCAGGCGCTGCCACCTAGCAGGAGCATTAGTCAGCCCAAATGGCATTCTTTTAAATTGAAATAAGCCACGACCTGGAATTGTGAAAGCTGTACTTTCCCTGCTTGACTCTGCTATACCAATTTGCCAATATGCGCTTCTTACATCTAACGAGCTAACATATCTTGCATCACGAAGTCTATCGAGGATCGCGGATACATACGGAATTGGATATGCATCCTTTTTAGTCTTGGAATTCAGAACACGATAGTCCACGCAAAATCTGTACGTTCCATCTTTCTTCGGAACCAAAATGACAGGAGAAGACCACGGACTAGTTGAAGGTTCCACTACTCCTAATTCCAGCATCTTGTCAAGTTCAGTGTCAATAATCTTCTGTTTGTGTGGTGAAACAGGATAATAGCGTTGTTTAACAGGTGGATAATCACATATAATTTCATGCTCAATCATTGTAGTATAACCCAAACCAGTTCCCATCCGCTCAAATTTTTCCATTAGCAAATTGTCGAGTTCTTGCTGTTGTTCAGTCAACAGCTCATCTCTATTCTTTATGCTACAAATATCAGGAATAGGTGGAGCATCTGCGAAATGCCAAACATCTCTTTTTAAATCCGGAATGATATCCATAGCAACCCAAAAATCACTACCCAAAATTAACTCATTTGAGATGTCCGGTATAACCAAAATATTCAATAAAATCAATTTACCCATCAAGGTCACAGGAGCCAAAACGGTCCCGATGCTTCGACAAATTTGTCCGTTGGCAACCGAACACAAGGTACCCTTGGATGAACTTAGACGAAGACCTAGATTACAAAGTTTCTCATATCCAGAAAGACCAACAACCGAACATGATGCACCAGAATCCAGCAATCCTATCATCCTTTGACCCATTACAGATACCTCCAAGTATGGTCTCCGGTCACCATCTGCATGAGTGATGATGAAATCGAGTAATACCAAATTAGCATGTTTTTTTGTTCTAAAAGGGGTCGATTTTTGAAGACTAGAAGGTTGGTCACGACCACTAGACACCTTCTCACCTAGTTTTCCGACTTGGTACAATTAGGACAGTTCTTAACAGTCACCCCTGGTCTGTTACATTTGAAGCACCTCAGTTCACGAGGCTCAGGACAGTCTCTAAACCGATGACCAGATTTATTACAGTTCCAGCAATTAAAACCAGTATTAGCTGCAGTATTGGAAGCTGAAACTGAGGTAATCCCCACCGGATGAACATTGTGAACTTGATTTCGTCCGCTTTTAGGTGGTGCCGCAGAATTCGGTGCGGAAAAACGCTGGACTCGAGAGTCAACGTTTTCCACCATTCGGCCAAGTTTTGTCAACTCCTCGATGTTGTTGACAGAATGTAGTGCAAGAGCCCTTTGATATCTTGGTAGCAAATTCCTAAGAATCATTTCCACACGACTAGTCTCGTCAGGTGGGTCGGAGAGTCTATTTAAAAGGTTTTCCATAGAAGCGATAAACAAAGCCACCCTTTCATTCTCCCCTTGTCTCTTTGTGCGAATTCGTTCCCACAAGAGAAATTCATAATCATGAGGTCGAAAAACTTCCCTCAGTCCAGAAACAAGATCATTCCAGCCCCCCAGCCTTGACCTGACTGATCTTAGCCAATTAGCCGCATCTCCATAAAACAAGTCGAAGGACGACTGAAACAACTGTTGTTTTGTCACACCTCTCGAAATCATACGATCCTCGACGCTCTGCAAGAAGTCATCCACATCGCCGTTTCCATCATATCGTAAATTCCACTTCCAAATGGGTTCACAAAAAGTGTTGAACACAGGTGGGTCCGCCGAATAACGTATGTTATCTCCAGTGTCTTGCTTCTGGAAAGTATTCTTATCAAATCGTAGATTATGAAGTTTGTTACTGAGTGGACTCACATCGAAATTAACCCTTGAGAACGATCGATTAGGGACAGAATGAACATGAGGCTCATCTACCTCAACAAGAGTGGATCTGCGCATCCTCAGATTGGGTCGCGAATGTTCAATTGAATTTGGGGGATAGCTATGAGCTGATCTGAGCGCAGACGCTCCCGGAGTTCCCTGTACATCTGGCCTTAAATTTTGTCTCGGAGATGTTTGATTGCCCTGGATGACATTCTTAAACACTGGCCTCTCGACAGACACTCGAGGAAATTCACGATTTGTCGAAGAAAAAGCCCTCGTTTCGACTTCCTGTGCAACATCGCCGAATCCAGACACAGTTTCTCGAAGAACTGTATCTGTTGCACCCGTTAACATGTTTTCCAATTCCTCTATTGGTCTATCAAGCAAAGAAACCCCAGAATCAACAACACGAGGAAGAGATGCATGAAATGATCTATCGACTACCTTTTCGAGTAGAATATCAGTCAACCGACGATATTTCTCAAGACATTGCATTTTATTTTGCTGTTGTTCATCATTCTTCATGATCAATCTCCGAAGCCGTCCCTTAACATGTGCCAATCGCGAACTGAGTCTATCATACTCATTAGAAGTATTTTCCGAATCAAAATTAACAATATCATCATCCAAATCGTCCAATTTCTTTCTACAAATCATCAATTCCAGATTGCAATCTAAATCTAAACTATTCATTAAATCAGTGATCTCACAAGATTTTTCTTTGCGAATCAAATTTCTCAATAATACTCTATTTTCGGCCACCGTTGCTTTAGGAATTTCACCCCTAATCTGTATTTCATATTTAAGTTCATCACTCAACAGCCTATTCACGTTCAGATCCATTTTCAAACAACAACAAAAAATTACCAACCGAAAAAAAAAAAAAAAAAAAAATCCTCTCCTCGGTCTATACCTATTCTCAACGCTAATTGAATTAAACGATAAAAAAAATTATTCAGAAAACTGAAATTGAATCTAAAAAATTTTTTTTTTTTTTTTTTAGAGAAAAAAAAATACGTATCTGACCGAAAGAACACAAAACTATTTCGTCTCCTCTTTAACTCAAAAAGGCCCCACGTTGGGCGCCAAAATTTATGACGCTTTCTCTCCTAGCTCTATTCACCTCGGCTAGTTCACTATTCGTTCGAGAGTAGGGGGAGTCACAAACAAGAGAGGAAGCAAATTCGAATTTAATTGGGCGCCAGGTAGTTTTTAATATAATTTTCTGAATACTGACTTTCACTATTATTGTGTTGAAAACTACCAAAAGGAAAAAAAACAAGAATCTATATTGGTGAAAGAAAGCTGAAAACAAACAAGAAAAAAAATAGGTTTTTCCTCTATATTTATTCTCGACTTAATGTCTCAAATCAAAGAAATTTATCAGGAATCAAAAAAAAAAATATATATATATAAATATTCAGTAAGATCAGCTCTTATCAATGCAGGGATGAAGGCCGGCGTTCATGTACACGGTTTCATACAATAAAAATAACTGGAATATTTATGTGAGGTGTGATGTTGAATATAAACAATAAAAATTATATATAATATTCGAGTTCGATAAAAAAAAATAATGGAAAAAGAAAGCTATTATTTCAATAGTCCAATGGAAAGAGACCGAGGAGATAGAATAAAAATTGTACTCATCCAATTGCTCCCCAATGGCTCTAACGTCACGTTCAATGGAAGTTCTCTCTGACGACAGGATAAGGGCTGTACCGGTTCTGATTTTCCAAATTTTTTTTTTCTGAATGGCTGAAGGTGTTGAATTTGTACAACGGTGGAAAGGTTCTCTAAACTTGTGGTTAATTTGGTGTCTTCTATAAATACCAATTTTCCCAGGTTGGTCCAAATTGATGGTAATAAGTAACAACTCCGATTCAATTTTCCGAAGATGTTGGTTGGATTTTCTTTGTTTGTACTTCTTTCAGAGTGCTCAATAAATCCCGTATAAAACGGAAATTCTGTGTGATTTTCCAATCCAATAAATCACCAGAATTTATTCAAACCGACTATTCAATATATCCGATATAATATATCGTAGGAATATCAATTTTCCACTTGAATAACGACGTTTCAATTTTTTCACCTAGCTCTCAAGAAGAATCGATCTTAATTAATTACCAATCATCCCAATCTCATATGCTACCGGGAAGTTGGACCACCTTTTTTTCTGTGCCCAGAGATAAACAATGAACCGAAGAATTGTTGATTGCCTATCTTCAAAAATACATCGGGGCATCAAATAATTGGGTTAATTCAATTTATAGTTCCGAACTAGGAATATTTTCTGACCGTTACAATATTAATGAAATACTATCCTCTTTTCATGATTTAAAATTTAATAGTTCATACCACTAACACATTCTTTTCTGTATTATGAACCTTAACTCAAAAAAAAATGTTTGATACACAAATGTAGATCCATATTTCAGTATTTTTTTGCCAGCAACATTATGAAAATAATGGATATAGGAACATGTCTCACTACCTAAGGAAGTAAAAGGTAATATTAACCTCAGTGGTCAACGAACAGTAATTTCTTTTGATGATTCCATTATGTTCTTCTTTCCTATTGCCTCCATAAACTAAATCAAAACAGTCTTGTATATATTCACAAATTCAAGAATCGAATACTTGCTTTCTAAGAGGAAATATATAACTACGAATTGACAATCTCTAATAGCTAGAAAAGATGGCATTTATGAATAGTGAACACAGACAGATTCTGTGTTCACATTCTGTGAATACATAGAACTTACGATGTATTATTGAAACTTTGAAATATCATATTTCCGAAAGTATTAGCTTGTTAGAGTTGAAAATGATAACAATGGATTCTTATGATGAAACTGCATCTTAAAAAAAATTTAATTCAAAAGTTGTAAAAAAAATATATTTTTTTTCGTTACTTCGAAACTATTAGACCGATTTTGCCCAATAACGAACTTAACCGAGATATTCATCCCTCAAACCTATTCTGAAATTTTCAACTGTCTAGCTCATTCAGTTCGAGAGTTATCGTGTTAACGGACGGCCGGACAGAATCGATTTCGACCACGGATTCTTGATCAGTGAGTCAAACCAAATCGTTCAAGACCATTTTCAGACAAAAATGGGAAAATTACAGACATTTGGGCAAATTGAAAAGCACTCTGTTCCGAGGAAGAAGAGCGCCAAAAAGAATAAAAGTATCTGAATAACCTGGCAGGAAAACTTCTGAACGAACAGACGTATCTATGGAATTCCCCACGTCTTGAAATTCTCAAGAAATAAGCCTACAGAAGACATTTAAATACCTTGTTGCACAACTTGAAATACACAAGTTTCAAAATATAGTAGTACTACGAAACCCTGTTAAACCTATATAATATATAGTGATAAGATAGTAAACTAAGTAATTTCATTCGAGAGTTCAACATGTCCTGAGACAGAATGAAGTTTTCCTATCGCAGATTTCAGTTCTGTATAGCACTTCCTGATACTTTGTATCTGCTTCTTCAAAACTGCTATTGGAATTTTCAATTTCAAAGCGAAGAGTTCTTTATTATTCGAAGATAATGATCTGTGATAATCTTGTCTAAGATGGAACATTATGTTGAGAGTAGAAATTGGCAACGTCTCAAAGACGTGATAGACCTAAATCATGGCCAACTGGTAGACTTCATAAAAGAGAATGGAGTATACTAGTTGCATCATTCCAAGCTTTGAAAGTTTCCTAATCTTGACCCTTTAGATTTTACATCATACATGTGACTTAATATTATCATAGAAGTTTTATATATTATTATATCTAATAAAAATTTTTTTCAGGTGATCAGGCATCACTCCTAGTATACGCTTTCATGCCACATGGTTCCCTTCTAGACCTAGCCAACCAAGTTAAATTAAAAACAGGAAAACCTATGCAGGAATATCTTTGCTTCTACTTCTGTATCCAAATGCTAAGGATTGTTGACGCATTGCACCAAATCAAAATCATACACGCAGACATAAAACCAGATAATTTTTTAATTCAGTTGACTCCAGATTACAGTATAGAATTACAATTAATAGATTTCGGGTGCAGTATCGACATGTCTTTGTACCCACAAAATACTACCTTCACAAGAAAAGTACAGACAGAGAGTTTTATATGCTGCGAAATGCTAGAGAACAAGCCTTGGAATTATCATACTGACTTATTTTGTGTAGCTGCCACGACACACGTTATACTTTTTGATAAATACATAGAGCTCCAGAAAAAATATGACGCATGGAGCATAAAGGAAAAATTCCCAAGATATATGAAATCTGACTTGTGGAACAAATTCTTCAATACACTCCTAAATCAACAAAATGAAGCCGTTCATCTTCAAGTTGCTTTAGATGAAGCTTTAAGTAGTCAGTTTGATAAGTATGCAAGTGGTATGAAAGCGCTGGTCAATTTGATTAAGAATCGATAGCATACAGGGAGAAAGAGGAAACTTCAAAATTAGAAGGGTATAAATCAAAATGTTGGTAGTATATGGAGGATTGTGAAAATTGTTGAGAAAAGGTAGTTCATTCCTGTTTAATGTCTTAATTTATATGTAATTTTTTTGTGATAATCAAATATTGGAATATCATTTACTCCAACAATTTTTACTACACATTCAAGAGGATCTAACGTTATGAACATATGTACCAAAAATAGAATTGCTGATATGGATATTCTTTACCCCAATTTCCTGAAATGAAGAAATTATATTGGTAAGATTTTCTCAACATATTATTTTTTCTCCATTCATTGTATAGCTTAAATACTCACGAATCTCAACATATTTGTAAGATGTTTCCTTTTACCATCTATATTATCTTGTGGCTAACTTTTCAAACTGATTGGTTTGAAGATTTTTTTGTTCTTATAGGATGTTTATATAAGTTAAAAAATAGTATTATGTAACTTAAAGATATTAAAACTTTCAAGCAAGCAATTTTTTATTATTCATTTAAAAGACATTCACTCATTGTATTTGACAATCATTTTTTGTTTTGCAACTAGATGGTATCGGTTTTCCTACTGAAATATTCCTACAAATTTTACACAAATCTTCATAATCAGGCGTTGCCAAAGAAGCAAGTCTAGAATGTATTAAATTGTCATTCATTTTGACTTCGAAAGAACCTGAAAATATATGTTTAAACATGGTTGTTTTTACAGGATTGTAAGCTATAACCTCTTCTTCCTTCGTGTCCTGATATTTGAACATTCGGGCAACCTTCTTTCAAAACAGATGACACTTTTTGGAATTCCTGATATAAGCCACACTCAGAACTAGAAATGATATCAAAACAAGATGATTTACTTCGGCATAAACTTTATTGAATCTTACCAATATTCAATATCAACTTCCACTTTTTGAGACGTCATACCTATTTAGTCTGTAGCTGAAATTATTAGGCATGAGAAAACAGAAATTCATTTATATTCTTAAATAGGATATGCAAGTATATACAATAGGTTATCTCCCTTATTCTTGTAGATACCGGTTGGGGTTTTATTTCTACTTTCTTGTGAAATTGAAGATGGCACAAAAAGGATTTTCATAGCCTTTCTGGGATAATAGGCGTCCTTGAAAAGCTGTATTTACAGGCACCCCTCAAATCTCAACTATCTGTTAACTAATCGAAAAGTCAAAAGCGGTTTCTCAAATGACCTTTTCCGTAAAATTCAATGCGGTCTTCAGAGCAAGCATACAGGGTCAGGTCAAAAAGTTATCGGAACGTAATCATTTATTTGAATGGGACAACCTGTATACTATGTCATATATTTATTGATTATAATGTGAGCTTTATAAAAATCACACATTGATATTTTGTTATAAATAATAAATATATATATATATAATAACAGATCTGCAAAATCAAGCCCCAAGAGCTTCGAGAATCTTGTTGAATGTTAGCAGAACACTAATATATGTATATTGATTATTACCATTATACTACAACAAATGTACCTATCATGGATTATTATGATTCCCTTAATCCCATGGTATTGTTATACCATGCTTTAATCTTAATCCCTTATTCAAATTCTAACATTTCTAATTCTAACCTAAAAACATATACAGATATAAGTCGAATTTATGCGAGTAACCAAAAGAGAGTGGTTAAGACCAGTCCTATAAAAGTGACTACACTCTTTTCCACCACAGTTTTTGTCGTCTGACATGTTTCGGAAACAAAGTTTCCATCTTCAAAGACGGTGCGTTACTAAAGCATGCAATCAATTTCTACATTCCAGTACGGGTTGATATTATACCCTTAAGGCGCGTTTACATTAGTCAAGTGAGTTGATCAAGTCAGTTGAATTCAAGTGACTTGAAAGCGAATCGAATGTGTAAACCCCCCCAATTCGTTTCACTCGATCGGCTGAATTGAACGGCTTCTCAGTTGAAGCACGGTCAACTTTGTGCATTCAAGTGACTTGATCAACTCACTTGACTAATGTAAACGCGCCATTAGTCATATACCAATTAGTGAGAATAATGGGTTGTTAATAGGGGTTAGGTCATTATTGAGTAAAATATCCTTCCTCTTATACATTTCGATACCTTCAAGTGTTCCAAGTACGCTTTATTGGAAATTTTCAACAATTTGACGGAATTTTCTGAGATTGAGTGGCCAGTTGTTAAAACGTGATTTGCAATGTGTTCCGTATGCTCTTTATACCGTGTAAGAATGTTTCTAGTTGTTTGCCCGACGTAACACTTGTTGCAATCTAAACATTTCATTTCATATATACCCGATTTTAACATGTGTCCGGAGTTTTATCGAATGTATTTCCTAGGAGTTGTTTAATTTTCATGGAACCTTTTACCGTTTTTATTTCTTTCTTTAGGGTTATGTTACTGAAGAGATTTTTATCTTTATGTCTGTTGATAATTCTCTGAACTAATTGATGACTATACCCGTTTCTTTCGGCAATTTGGAAAATAATTTTTCTTTCTTTCTTGAAATTTACATTGCTTAGCGGAATATTAAATAACCGGTTAACGAGAAAATGTAGGCTGGCTGTTCTATGTGGCCAGGGAGCTACCGAATCAGACGAAATGTAAATATCAGAATTAGTGGGTTTTCTAAAAATGTCAAAACTAATTAAATTTGAGTTATCTCTGGATATTTTTAAATCTAAGAATGTTATAATATCAACCCGTACTGGAATGTAGAAATTGATTGCATGCCTTAGTAACGCTTCGTCTTTGAAGATGGAAACTTTGTTTCCGAAACATATGTCAGACGACAAAAACTGTAGTGGACAAGAGTGTAGTTACATAGTGTTCATAATAAGTTCACAGTGAACTCAAAATAGAATATAAGACCAATCCCTTTCTTTCTGTCATTCATAACCAATCGGTTATGGAAAGGGATTGGTCTTATCCGCTGTGTTTTGGTTACTCGCTTAAATATGCCTAAAAAGTATATAAGTAAAAAATTCTATGGGTGGAAAGGAACCATCATTATTGTCTGTGATTATTGTCAATGTCATTGTCATTCAGTTGTCAGTTGTCATTTCATTTCATGTTTCTTGACGTTGATGCTTATTGTGCTAACGGTAAAAGGGAATATTTAGCTGATTTTATTTTATTTGTTTCCCTAACCGTTCCTTGTGATATGTACTTAAATTGAAGAAAAATTGGTAACTACTCAATTATTCAATATGAGTGCTCCTGTTCTTTTCGCTTGTTCACGATGCTTCGCCCGTTATCCATTTGAAGAACTTTCTGCTGGACAGCAACTTTGCAAGGTGAGTAATCCCATTCACAATTATCCTAACCCTAAATCTTTAGGATTATTGCAACAGATTTGTAATAAATGCATTCAAGGATTATTATTAAATACTTCGATTAATTGCCTTTCACATCACAATTACCAATATTGAGAATGCATTCCTTGTGATAGCATAGTTATTTTATTTCTTGAAATTCATTTGTATACATGCATATGTAGAATGTAGATGGATATTTAGAGCTTCAATTCAAATCATTTAGAGGCAGTTTTACTGTCGATATAAAGATCCATTTTCTGATATTGTTGTATTTGTTTGTTTGTTGTATTTAGATTGAAACATAATATTTATTGTGTAATGTCTCTATTGCCTGTTCCAGCTTTGTTTATATTAATACCTTGTACGAATTGGTCGCATTTATTATGGGATAATCTGTATGGTAGTGTCTTTTTGTATTTCTTCATACATGAATAACGCTTCATCTTTGAAAATGGAAACATTCTTTCCGAAACATATGTCAGACGACAAAAACTGTAGTGGACAAGAGTGTAGTTACTTTGGTAGAATTCTATTTTTATTATGTATCCTGAATATTGCTTGACTAAATATTTCAAGCCAACTGCCCCAGCTTGGAAGAAAATGACGCTTCTCGCAAAATTAATACTTTGCCTAATTTTAACTGTCTGCACTGAAAAAAAAATGTACTACGATACGTTGGTAAGTGACTTTTGAAGTAGGCATATTCAATAAGAATTCCAAAATGGTATAACACTTGCTAGTAATTCAGCAACTTTCTTGGATGTTCTTGAAAACCCAGCTTTGAGCAAATTTTTCTACAGGGTCTCTATAAATGATTGTAACATCGCAGTTGGCTTTGAATAATACTTTGTCGCACTTCGCTAAGGATCCTGACTAATTACCAGGCATTTGAAATTGTCAGCCTTGATAATTGTATTGTCAGGAAGTTAATAACTTATAATTTGGTGATTAAACTTATATACATGTATATATGAAGCGGCAAAATAAGAATACATATTTCAAATTCAAAGCTAACTGTGATGTTACAATTATTTATGAAGACCCTGTATTATGACTTGGCTAATCACCTTCTTCCGGCTTGACGTCGATTTCTGGGACACGCTGTATATTTAATCTTTTTTCGCTATAATTTTCATTTGATTCCTGCTTCAATATGTTAAGCGTCAAATATCAAAGAGGGATTGAGACAAGTTTTTAATTGTTCGATTCCAAAAGTTCATTTGTTTTCGAAAATAATACTTTTTGATGTGAATTCAGTACTCTTTGGCGCGCTTGTTCGCGTTAACCAATTTGAAAGGTTTCAGAATCGTGGCCATTTTTGTCTGAATATTTCAGAAATTTGTCCTTCGATCCGTCTGAAATTAAGCACCACATTATAGAATTACGACCTTGATATATATGCAAATTTTTGTATTGATCCAATACTCTTTTCTTACTCGGACTGATAAAGTGCAAGTACGGTGGCTATTGAATAAGTGGATGAACGATGTACGGAATTTCGAACTTTGTCTGAATGTTGAGCGGCTGGGAGGGTTTGGAAGGCCACCTCATATCAATTATGTGTGTATGCAAGCCAGTTTGGAGGAAATAGCATAGTTTCCGAGGTGAAATGTATAACTATTATCGTTTCATTATAAAGCGCGCCAATGCAGGTTGAGTTCAGCATGAAAGAAGTAAGACTCGCCATGTCCTTCCCTAAGGAGATCCCTCAGAATCTCCTAAGAGCTTGTGGGAGTTGGGAGAGTCAGTTGTGTTCGTGTAGGCTTTGATACTATATCCTTACGCCGGGTTAGGTACAGCACATTTAATGCTTGGACCAACAGTGAATTGTGCACCAAGTTTGAAACTGGATCAGATCAGATTGTTTGAGTTATTGGAAAAACAATACATGTAATTTTTTCTCAGAAAAATGCGAAAAAAAAGCTTAAGCTCAAAATGTCCACAACACCGAAACCACTCGGCGGATATTTTGTCCATTAACTAACTAAACCGTGATAGTTACGCTCCAAACTAACCTGCAAATTTCAACTCTCTAACTCATTTCGATCGAGAGTTATCGTGTTTACGGCCGGCCGGACGGATTGGAGATTATGTGTCATAGTTAGAGAAAACTTCACCAAAATTGAATTAATTCTGAATACCCATGTTTAACAGCTACAACAGGAAAACTACCTTTAAATTTCAACAGCTTGTAACTTTTTATCTGATCCGAATCTGGAAAAATGGTCAATGGAAAGAGTGTTTTATTTGATGAGAGGAATCTATGGTTAATATGTACAACTTCAGGACTTACCATGGGTGTCCCATTTTAAACGATTAATCTGAAAATTTCGAATTTATCAAAAAAAATCTTCAAATAATTCTGTGAATTTCTCATGAATTGTCCTTGAGGAATGGTCTGGGTCGCTTCCATTTGGAACCACCGATTTAATACTATTGCCAGGGGCAATTCACCCAAGAAATGTTCGATTACGTCAGCTAAAATTCTGAAGAATCCCTCAGCATTGAAATTTGCTTCGTAAATGAAATATCTAACTTCGTCATCTATTGTTAGGCAGAATACATTCAATTGAAATTGATTTTCAACGTCTTTGTTACCGGAATGCATTCAATTGAAATTGATTTTCAACTTCTTTGATAGCGAACGGATTGTCTTGAGACCATAAATGCTCATTTCGACGGTTAGATATTCCCATAGACATAAGGGATTTATTCGCGAGTAACCTGGTTACTGGCGGTATGTGGGTTACACTAACCGTGCCGTTTTC
The DNA here is from genome assembly GCA_937662695.2 of Halyzia sedecimguttata. Lineage (NCBI taxonomy): Eukaryota > Metazoa > Arthropoda > Insecta > Coleoptera > Coccinellidae > Halyzia > Halyzia sedecimguttata. Next base: position 95,140,173 of record OW569413.2, on the reverse strand, counting down.
GCGAGGACGAGGTCAGTAGGGGAAGGTGTTATTGCGTCACAGAATTTAAGTCATCGGTAACTGAATTCTGTAACCGCAGTAACCCTACAGTTTGTATGGGTTACTGACATTTGGTGGCGGTAACAATTCGAAATTTGAAGTGAACGATGGATTTCGAGAATATGGAGGATTGCGAATTAGTAGAAATAACGCTAAATGTAAAAGAGAGGATATTACTGCCGTAGTGGATATAACTACAGCATACATTAAGCCAAATATTATCTTCTATATAGCATTTCTGATATGATTGTCTCTCAACATAGCGGCACTTATCAGCATTTTATATCCACATAGATTTTTCAGCAAGCTATATGATATTATATTTCAACTGTTACTTGATTTTTAGGATCATTGGGATAAATAAAACAGAAGTAATCTATATGATATTGTTCCATCAGAATCCAAACTGTAATAAAATCCATTACTATTTAATTTCACTGAGCAACTAACCTTAATTTGTTCGCAATCAAAAATGACGTTTGTTGGTTAGTGCTTTCTAACCAAGCTGTTTTCGCGAGATCGGTAACCGATGATGTCCGCATCCCCCAACTGCTCACATTTCAGTGACCACACGGTAACTGGACTCAGTAACCGGGTTAGTCGCGAAGAAATCCCTATAGAATAACATGGACTGGCCCTCAAGTAAATTTAGTACACATTTCGTTGCGGAATACATAAGAGAGATATATGTTGTGAAGGATAGAATAAGTAAAGGCAAAATATACAAATTGATGGCTATTGGAATACATTGGAAAACTCCGTTTTTTTTTAAATTTTTTTTTAAGACAAATATTGACTATTTCGAATGATTTGATTATCGAAAAAGCTAAATCAATCACAGTGAGGAATTGAATGTGGCTTATTTTGATATAATAAATATCAGAATATTTAAAAACAAGAGAATTTCATCCTGTCCTATTTGAATGAAACAGTTTTTTTATTTCTGTTCTAAAGTTTTCAATAAGTTCAGGACTGAAAAATATTAGTGATGAAATTAAATTTATATTCGATATAGTGCAATTACAAGGGCAATCAGTATTTTGATGTTCACATAATGTTTGAAGAAAGAAAAAAGGAAAAATTCTATTAATCAAACACATCTCATTATACATTCATGAATTTTACTAAGCATCATTAGTTTGAGCAATTTATAAGAAAAAAACCATCAAATTTGAACCCTGAATCAAATAAAATCCGCACTAAATAGTTCCAGGTATATTGCGGCACTGCTTAGTATGTGTCAAAGTTTTGCCTTTAATTGTTCTTTTCCAGTGCTGATATCAATGGTCTCCTTCTCAAAACCAGTCCATGTTATTCTATGTCTATGGATATTCCATGATGGATAAATTTCACTTCCTCAGATCAAATTAGTGTTTGGCGCTCTATTCAGGTGAACAGAATACCTATCAATTCGTCTAAATGTCTGTTATTTTCGAATATTTGGCTCTCAAACGATTAGTTTCGTCTCACTGATGAAGAATCCGTGGTCAAAATTGATTCTGTCTGGCCGGCCGGCCGTCAGCACGATTAGGCTCGAACGCAATGAGTTAGTGAGTTTTGATCTTGAGAGAAGGTTTGGGTCAAAATGCGAGGACCGCATGACTGGAAATTTGAAAAAAATATATTAAATTTTTTTTTGTACATCAGAAACTATTTGTCAGATATCTTTGATATTCTGCGAGAGCCTTCAAAACCTTATTTTACAGTAAAGTTCTCGATTTGAACTAGATCGGATCTATATTGGTGAAGATATTGCGGAAATATCGAAATATTTCAACGATCGAGATCTACTGGTCCACTAGTTAGACACTAGTCCAGATGTGGGGGTCATGACCCTCCCCTGGACTGGTGGGACCTCAGCAAAATTCTCCTAGATTTTCGTAGAATTATGGCTGGTATGCAAACCACCTAAAAATGACCCCCCCCTGTCTTAAGAGCTGGATCCGCCACTGTTAGAATCATAGGAATAATTCTCGGAATTAACTATTGAAAATAAACTACTGCTATACTATGTGTTTTTTTTTCGAATGGCACAATTGAACGATGAACGATTGAACTGATTTGTGTCCTTACACCGCCATAAACAAAGCACTGTTTATTTTCGACCCAACAGTAAATGTATATACAGGGTGTCCCAAAAATACCACGCGAAAGTGACACTGGAGACTGTCTAATTAAATCGAGGTCGCTGATCACGAATATGCAATTAGTTTTGCCCTAAGTGGCGTACTTTATGAAAAATTTCACTTAGAGTGAAAAAATGGACGAAAATAGTTCAATTTTGGAAGTTCACACCGCCCAAAAAAATCGGAGTAAGGTGTTGTTGATTTTTGTCGTCATATATGGATCCTTTATCTACTGAATAATCCAAACAGAAAATGTCCAGGCCGTACTATTCGGAAATTATGATTTTTTTTCCCAAGGGTCTGTTTTTCGGAAAACTCATTTCGCGGTATTTCCGCGGAAAATTCTGTAGTGAAAAATCCGATCATATATTCGTAATCTACGGCCCCGAATTAGTAAATGACGTAATTTGCATCGAAATCGGAGACCGGTCGAATAATGGCAATTTTTTAATACATTAGCCTTAAAAAAATCCCATTTTTCGAGAAAAATTTTTTGACGCAAAACTATGAAACGGGTACTTATTCTTATAGATTCGGGGCCGCAGATTCCGAATCTACCATCAGATATTTATTACAAAAATTTTCCGAGAAATTATCGCGGAAAGAATTTTCCGAAAAATAGACCCTCGGGAAAAAAATCATAATTTCCGAAGCGTACGACCTGGACATTTATTGTTCGGATGATTCGATAGATAAAGGATCCAAATATGACGTAAAAAATCAGCAACACCCCACTCCGATTTTTTTGGGTGGTGGAATGTTCGAAAATTGACCTATTTTCGTCAATTTTATCACTTTAAGTGAAAATTTTCCCAAAGTACGCCACTTAGGGAAAAACTAATTGCATATTCGTGATCAGCGACCTCGATTCAATTAGACACAAGCTCCGTATCGATATACCATGAAAAAATTTTTTTGGGTCGGCACTTAGAAATATTTTTGACCCGGAATCGGAGGAAAATTCTTCTTTCCCGTCCCAAATCTATGATTTTCACATCTCAATAACCAATTTTCCCCGATTATTGGTCGGTGGATGACGTTTAGATTTATGTATCTATTTTTTCTGTATCTCTATCCGTTCGGAAAATATTAGGTAACGAGCGAATCCGTCAAACACCAAAAAGTTTTCTCTAGTATCCAACACATACAAAAATCTACAATTTTCCGATTAGGTCGGCGCAGCTTTGGTTATTCACTAAATCGGGCACGCAAATCACGAATCTGTAATTAGATTTTCCGTATCTCGTTTAGTTTCGGAGCAATGACGCAATTTCTGGCTCTACCTCCGGAAAATGGACTAATCAGTCGGATTTTTCGCCATATTACCAAAATTAATCGAGATACGGAAAAACTAATTACAGATTCGGAATCTACGGCCTCGATTTAGTGAATAGCCAAAGCCGTGGCGATCTAATCGGAAAATTCTAGGTTTTTGTATGGGTTAGAATCTAGACAAAGGACACACAGCTCTGGCAATGTGTTAGTTGTTGTATGCATTTTATCAATATTTCACAGGAAATAGGTCATAAATACTTCTACAAGGGTTGAAGTATTACAAGATATTTTACTTGCAATTATCTTTTCGTGGAAAATATTAATTTCAAGGGTGAGACCACCCATGCAAAAATAAACCAGTCAACCCAAAACATTTAAGTTTTACAAGCGAGCTGCTTTGTTTAGAAATACAAATGAGCGCTTCCCAACATGTGAAGTCATGGGACGCAACAGTGGTGATATCTCGAAAACCAGCGGACTTTTACTGAGGTCATGTTGATGCTATCTGATAGACCTAATGCCAATCTATCTCCAGTGTCACTTTCGCGTGGTATTTTTGGGACACCCTGTATACATTTACTGTTGGGATATATATATATACAGGGTGAGTCTTTGACCACTGCATTAATTTTAACCAAAGATTCCTCTCATCAAATGAAACACTTTTTTCATTTACCATTTTTCCAGATTCGGCTCAGGTAAAAAGTTACAAGCGTTTAAAGATTTCACAATGTGCTAATACACTCCCGCATATAAATTATCTATGACATTGTTGGCGGACGAGAATAAGGCATGGTAAGGTGGTTTACAGCTTGATTCGGGATTCCAACGCTCAGGGACGGATCCATAAAAGTAGTGAAATTTCTGGAGATTTCCATTTTAAAACATTCAATGAAGAATATCTCGAAAACGGTGCGTTTAAGAAGAAATGATGAAGAATAATATAATGTTCTAAAACGATGGAATATTCTTGAATTGACTCAAGAAAAACTTTATATGCTTTCTTTATGCTAATTTCGTTTAGTTTTATGAATCCACGAGTCCATAACTAGAAAACCAGTAGAAGTAGAAAATAACTTATATTTGGAAAATATGTATCATAGTTACAGGAAACTTTACGCCAACATTCATTTTATTCGATAAAAGAATGTCAAAGCTACAAAATAAAATCTTATTTTTTTTTCAAAATTTCAACAGCCTGTATCTTTTTACCTGAGCTGAATTTGGAAAAATGTTAAATGAAAAAAGTAATCCATTTGATGAGAGGAATCTTTGGTTAAAATTAATGCAGTGGTCAAAGACTCACCTTGTATATACTCGAATGGGTCCTTACGCCACCACAAACAAAGTACTTTTTATTTTTGACCCAGCAGTGAATGTATGTATTTGAACAGAGGTCTTATTCCACCACAAACACCACTGTTCATTTTCGAACCAACAGTAACCCCTGGTTTCTGAAAGGCTGGTCAAAGTTAACAGAACTGTTAATGTCAAATCAGTCCGAGTTTTTGCGCTTTGCGCAACTCAGATGAGGGTTAACAAGATATTGATCACTGATTAGTTAACATTTGTGTTGATCAGCCTTTCAGAAACCGGGGGTGAATGTATGTATTCAAAGAGGACCTTACGCCACCACAGACACAACACTGTTCATTTTCAAACCAACAGTGAATATGTATTTGAATGGGATCTCATTCCACAACAGACACAGCACTCTTTATTTTCGACCAAACAGTGAATGTTTGTATTTGAGTCGAAAATATATTATTGGAAATATTATTTTTTCCCTGGTGCTAAGCAGCTTTGGGCGAGTTCAGTACTTGGGTTGGTGACAGCTCTGCCTATAAATATGAACAATCGTGCCAAAGCTCCTGGCCACAACTTTTCCAACTGTGACAGTCTTTGAAAAAATACATTTGACATGTCTGACAGTGACCAAAGGTATAACACAGACAGATAGAATTTTGAAAAATAATATCTCTGAAAGTATTAGCTTGTTAGAGTTGAGAATGATATCATTGGATTCGTATGATGAAACTGCATCTTAAAAAAAATTTAATTCGAAATTTGTAATGTAAAAAAAATTTTTTTTTCATTAGTCCGTAACCATCCTGCCGATTTTACCCAATAACGAAATTAACCGAGATATGTATGTCCCAAGTCTACTCTTAAAATGTCAACTGTGTAGCTCATTCCGCTCGAGAGTTATCGTGCCTACGGTCGGCCGGACAGAATCAATTCCAACCGCGGATTCTTGATCAGTGAGTCGAACCAAATTGTTTAAGACCATTTTCATCAAAAAACATAGGAACACAGTTTCACTTTACATAGAAAATTCCAAGTTTTAACTCATTCTTCAACCAAATATGGTCAATTCCAATTGAGTAATATCTAAAATTGTTTTCTCTGTTCGCAAAATACAAGTAGACTCCCTAAGTTTACCTTTTATAATTCTCAAGATTTTCGCTTGATGTCTGATGAAGGAGTCTGATTTAGTCTCCGAAACGTTACAGAATAGTTGTTTTATCGTTGTGTTGTTTCGTTACTGTTTATTAGGCACAATTGTTCTATATATCGCTTCTGACAAATATCTAGAGATTCCAACGCAGAGGCAATTTCAAAATAATAACATTTTTGCGCGTATGTTCTGGGGAACATTGCGTTATCATTTTGCCCAAATGTCTGTAACTTTCGAAAATGGTCTCAAACGATTTGGTTCGACTCCCCAATGAAGAATTCTAGGTAAAATTTGATTCTGTCCGGCCGTTGCCACGATAACTTGAGAACGGAAAGAGCTAGCGTCTTGAAATTTTCTGGGTAGGTGGCGCATCCCCATACGACGGACAAGTTCGTTAATGGGCATAATCGGCCCAATGGTTTCCGAGTAATAATTTTGTTTTCAACCAATATAAATCCGATCGAATTGAAACTTGCTGAGTAGTTGTAGAATATGAACCTAAGCAGGTTTGTGAAATTTTGTGCGAATCGTATGCCTGAAAATTATTAAAAAATATTTTTGTTGTCACGATAACTTGAGAACGGAAAGAGATAGCGGCTTGAAGTTTTCACGTTAGGATGTGCATCAGAACACGACATTTGATTTTGTTTATAAGCATAATCAGCCAAACGGTTTTAGAGTTATAGCCATCTGAAATTTGGTTGTTTTTTTTTCTCCTCGTTAACTCGAAAAATACTAAACCGATTGAATTGAAACATGGTTATTAGTTGTAGAATGCCAACGCGAAAATTCTTGCAAAATTTAGTGAGTATAGTATTTGTAGAAAATTTTTAAGAAATCATTGAAAATTAAAAAAAACAATTCTATTATCAGTAACTATCCGTCTGGAATTGCTGAAATTTTGCAAGAGCCTTTAGAACTCTACTGCCAAGTTTTAAGTTTTAACACGATCGGTTAAATATTGTTGGAGATTCGAGCAGCCTTGTGTGAGTTCAGTAGATGGGTGACCGTTGCCTCTCGATAACTTTCGAACAAAAGGAGATAGGGACTTGCAATTTTCAGGGTAGGTTGCGTATCCGAATGGGAAAGTTAAGTTCGTTTGTGGGCATAATCGGTTTAACGGTTTCCGAGTTATACCCACCTGGAATGTTATTTCATCGATAACTCAAAAAATAAAGATTCAATCCAATTGAAGCTTGGTAACTATTAGTAGAAAATCAACATAAAGACGTGTTTAAAATTTTTTTAAAAACCCTACCCCTAGAAAAATTTGAAAAAAATTACTTAAAAGAAATTTTGTAAGAACCGTACCCCTAGAAAATTTCAAAAAAAAATTACGAAAAAAAAAATTGGTTGAAGCGCTGACGAGAAGTCAGGAGCTTTTGCGCGTATGTTCTATTGTCCATTCTCCTGTATTGGACACCCTTAATCGAATTTACCATGGTAAATTATGTTGTCCATTCTCCTGTATTGGACACCTAATTCGAATTTACCATGATAAATTCGATTAAGGGTGTCCAATACAGGAGAATGGACAATAGAACATACGCGCAATTGCTCCTGACTTCACGTCAGTGCTTGAACCAATTTTTAATTTTATAGATATTTTTCAGAGTTTGGGAGAGAAAATCCAGAAACGAATCAATTCAATTTCAAAGAAGTTACTAGAAAATCGTAAATAATTGTGGCTGATAATCAATTATAGTTAGTTACTATGTATAGTTGTTGTTTAGAATATTTTTGCGATAATGAAACCTGAATTTAATATAAAACAAGTCTATTATATTAATATAATCAAACTATCAATGTTATCCGAATGACATCAGTGATTTTTAATCAACTGAGATGAATTAGTTTTTTCAAAATAATGCTCTCCTTTATTGGGGCTAAAATACTGATGCTCGCATTAAATTTTGGGAACCTCTTAAATTTTAACTTTGATGGTTTCTCTAAGAATAAAATATTCTTAAGAAGCACTGAAGTCAGGACCATTTGCGCGCATGTTCAATTCCGCGTCATACAAAGTCGATCGAGTTGAAATTCGGTACTCATTTGTAAAATGGCTTCTCGAAGGCATATGAGCGGATTTTGAAATATAAAATTTTTGAAGAAACAAATATTTTTATTTTTTTTCTAGTGATACGATCCTCATGATGTGTCTCAAAATTAAGTGCGACGGTATTCTACAAGTAATTCGATCGGATCTGTATTATTCGAGTTATTGAAGGAATAACAACATAATTTCAGATGGGTATAACTCCGAAACCGTTTGGCCGACCATGCCCATTAGCGAACTTCACTGTCGTATTCGTAAGCGCAACATACCCCTGAAAGTCCATATTTCTTTCCGTTCGAAAGTTATCGTGGCAACGATCACTCATCCAGATACTGAACTCGCCCAAGGCTGCTCGACATCCAATATTTTTTTCAATATTTCCAACAACCTTTATTCGATCGTGTCACAAATTTAGAACTTGAATGTAATTGTGTTTTGAAGGCTCTCGCAAAATTTTAGCGATATCGGACGGATAGTTTCTGAGACATGGATTTTTGCTTAATGATTTTAAAATTTTCTTGGGGATCGTCCCCATGAAATTCCGCAAAAATTTGCGCGTCGGCATTCTACAACTAATTACCAAGTTTAAATTGGATCAGATCTGTATTTTTTTTTTGTTATTGAGGAAATAACAACAACAAAACCGTTTGGCCGCTTATGCCTAATAACTAACTCAACTGTCGCATTCGGATGCGAAACTTACCCTGAAAATTGCAAGTCGCTATCTCTTTCAGTCCGAAAGTTATCAGAATTGAATATGATCTCAAATTCTTGATCAGTGAGTCGAACCTAATACCTTGGGACCACTTTCGGCAGAATTTTCGAAAATACAGACATTTGGACAATAGAAAAGCACGCTGGTTCCTAGAATATGCGCGCAAAATTGATACAAAGGTCAGATATCTGATTTAAATCATTCATCTGCCGGGGCCAGTATTTATTTGGTTTGCGCATGCTCGATTAATTCAAAATTCTCTTTAATCTAGACCAAGAGTAAATGAAGCAAGTTCTTCACTTTCGGTCATAATGAGTATTTTTGTATATCTGTAGATATTCTTCAACTTTTTTAATATGGTTGAGGTTTCAATGGCGTGTAGGCGTGCAATTGCCCCGTTTTCATCATTCTTGTCATGTCTTGTCTTGTAATGTTCGAATTTGTTGCCCAAAATGTTCTCAAACGTTCAGTTTCGACTGATAATTTGGTTGGTGTCAATTCATAGGTCCTCACGGCACAACCGTACGATTCGACTGATTTGTATCTTAGGAATAATTCTCGGAATAAATTATTGAAAATAAAACCACTTTTTCGCTCTTTGCATCCCCGTTACTGCAATCCCCAACGGTGGTGAGTACAAACCCTTAATTTTGAATAGGGATGAGGGGTGTTGCGATACCTCATTATGAAAGATCTAATCGAGTACTATTTGATCCTGAAATTTCGGTTCAAAATTTTCATCGATAACGAAATGACAGGTAAAATTGTGGAGGATTAGTTTATTAAACGCTGGAAATGGGCAGCATTCACTTCCATGCAGTAATATAAGTTTTGCTGAAATCGTTCACGTACATTACTCAAGATTCCTGGTGTAATTTGACGGCATTGATTAATGATCCGTGTTTGCAAACAATCCAGTGATTCAGGCTGGGTAGCGTAAATCTTCATTTCAGGGGACCCCATAGAAAAAAGTCCAGTGGAGCCAGATCAGCTGATCTGGGTGGCCACTCAATATGTCCCCTTCTTCCAATCCAGGCGTGAGGGAAATTTTAATCTAAGAACTGACGAACCGGTTGAACGAAATGAGGTGGTGTGTCACCTTGTTGGAAAATGATCGTTTGACGGTCTTCTGCATTCTCCAATACTTGCACGAGGGCTGGATAAATGGCGTTCTCCAATAGATCTGAATAAATTTGGCCAGTGAGATTACCGGGTATGAAAAAAGTGCTGATGATGTGATTTCCATAAATACCCGCCCAAACAACTAATTTTTGGGGACGCGAAATCATCTTGGGTTTTCATCTGACCAATACCGAAAGTTATGCCGGTTTACAATGCCGTTAAGGTGAAATCAACACTCGTGCGAAAAACAGATATCGAACAAGTAGTTTTGATTACCGTTAATCATCTCACTGAACTGGAGTAGGCGTTCGGGATCATCCTCATTCAGTTCCTAAACCAATCGTATCTTATAAGGATGGAATTTATGTTGTTTCAGGATTCTCATGATTGTTGTGCGTGAAACACCAGATACATCCGACAATTTCCTAGAACTCAAGGTCGGATCCATTGCTCCATGGCCTAAGACAGCCACGTCCCTCGCTTCGTCCCTTTCATGCACCCTCTTTTTGTTTCCGACTGAACCAGTAGCGTCAAATTTGGCAACCAGTTGCACAACGTAAGCAGCGGATACATTTTTACATGTCGTCCGATAAATAATGCCGCTGTTTTTCGCGCAGAGTCGATATTCCTAAAAAATAATTTTATCATTTACACCCTTTCTTCTACGGAATACACCATTTTTTAATTCTACTAAAGGGTTTTCCAATAAGAGGTGTTATTTTGATATTCAGAGAAAAATGCCATTTTTCAATATAAATGATCGGATGTTTATTTCATTATAAAGAAGAAGCTATGCCGTTAATAGTGGAAAATAACATCAGGCAAATGGCCATCACGAACACACCTACACGACCATATCCTTTTAATGAAATTTTCCATAACCAAATCGCAAAGTGGCTGGCCTATGTCCTCGATAGCCTCACGAATTCCATCTTTGAGGTCTTGAATCGAAGCTGGGCTATTGGCGTAGACCTTCTCTTTCACGTGGCACAAGATCTCGGAGGCCAATTGTGATCTCCTCTTCGAGAGATAACACGGTCCGGAAACTTTTCCCGCAAAAGATCAATGGTTTCGTTGCTTGTGTGGCACGTAGCACCGTCCATAAAAAATCATTAATCATCTCTCGATAGCGCAATCCATTCACCGTAACTGTTGCTCCAGCCTCATTTTCGAAAAAGTAAGGTCCAATGACTCCGCCGGACCATAAACCGCACCAAACAGTCACACGATGGTGATAGAGAGGCTTTTCAACAATAACTCTGTGGTTTTCCGAGCCCCAGATGCGACAATCTTGCTTGTTGACGAAGCCACCGAGGTGGAAATGGGCCTCATCACTCAAGATGATTTTTCGATGGAATTCCGGATCATTTTCATGCATTTCAACGACCCAATCAGCAAAGACACGACGTTGTTGATGATCTGCCGACTTGAGTTCTTGTGTTAACTGAACTTTATAAGCCTTAAGATCCAAATCTTTATGCAAAATACGGTGTAAAGACGTTTGTGGAATGCCTAATTCCAAATTACGACGAGGAATGGACAAACCTGGGTTTACTTCAACACTTTCGGCTACAGGAGCAATATTCTGGGCTGTTCTTGAGCGACGTGCACGGGTTTTATTCTTCACATAACTAACTTGTCCCAACAGCTCGAATTTTTCCACCAATTTATTTATTGCGGTCCGACAAGGTGCTTCACGACGACCAAAAAATGTTCGATTTTTATGAACCGTCTCTGCCAAATTTTATAGTGAATTTCAATGCGTTCTTGAAGCGTGTATCGTTCCATTTTTATTAATGGCGTAGTTTCTACTTGTCAAATGTCAAAAAAGGACAGCTTCAAAAGTGACATCTACCGAAATAGCGGTCTATTCAAAATAACACCTCTTATTGGAAAACCCTTTACAAATTTACAATCGCTTTGACACACTTGTATCGTAAAATTTCTCGATAGACTAAGGTAAATCAGAAACATGGTCCGTCTACTTTTTTGGCCAAGAAATTAATACTTTTTTGGACAAAAACTTAACAACATAACTACTTCATACCTTTGAAATGTGTCGAATACGAATAATATGCTCGAGATGAATTTAACATTGCCTCTTTCACTATTTTCTCTATTTTTCATTATCGATGGACATTTTGAAGCGAAATTTTAGGGTCATACAGTAGGTACTCGATACGATCTTCAAAATTAGTTATCGCCACACCCTTCATCCTTATTCAAAATCAAGGGGTTGGGCTCACCCCCGTTAGGGGGTTGAAGTTACGGGGATGAAAAAAGCGTAGAAGTTCTTCACCCTCGAATCAGAAACTGAGGGGTCCGAGCGATTTTCCACATTTTCATTTTAAAGTCGGAAAATCGAGGTGTTGGAGCACCTGTAATATTGACATAATATATTCCCATATTGTTCCAAAATTAGTCCGGTCAATTTAGACATTCGAAGTTACATAAATTCCCTCCAAGCTGAAAATCGGTAAGATTGTTTAAAATATCATTAAAAACAAAATTTCAAAGTTCCCCATGTTTCCCCTGTAAGGAAAAAAAATTATTCAAGCTCAAAGGTCAAAAAATTAATTTTTCGCGATATTCAGCGAAACGGTAAGCTTTATCATCAAAATACCTCAGACAAAAATTGTAGATCAATAAACTATCTACAAAAAATTTATTGATCCTTTTTTCTCTACGAGCCACCGTTTTTGAGATATAACGATTCAAAAAGTTGTAAAAGTGTAATCGTCATAATATGCACACGTTTCCTCGCCACCTATGAGGTAGTGTACTTAGCGCTTTTTTTTTAACGAGGTTTCCCCAGTAGGCCTATTCCACGGGTCAGTTTTGATTCTGTTTAATTTGAAACTATTGAAAAATAATGGATATTAGCAGATATTGAAAAGATAAGAGCAATTTAAGTTAAAAAAAAAGTAGTGAAATTTAACGTCCGAGTCGTAACTCTCAAAATCTTCTTCTTCTTGATTTTCTTGTTCTTGTTCGTCTTGTTATTCTTCATCTTCATCCTGAGAATGTAAACTGCGTTAATAGCGATGTATCGCATGTTGCCTCGTTGGAATCAAAGGGAACCTCTACTGTTGGCGATTCAATATTAGAGCACGGCCTTGACAATGTTTACATGCCGGAGAACAGAACAGTCCGACTTTTTTGCAACCGCATTTGGCACTGCATCTCTTTTTGCAGTTGCAAAAAATCGAGTTCAGCAGTTTTTCCGGCGCAGGTGGAAGTAAAGTGTGCACTGGTTCTAATGAATTGTTGACCAACTTCCAACCCCAGTCGGTTGGGTCTAGCTGATAACCAAGCCACACTTGAACTTGGTAATATACCCTAAGAAGGTGTTGATGAGCAGCAACTGAGGTTGGAGGATGACAAGCTAATTGTACTTGTTTTTGCGCGTATGTTCTGGGGAACATCGCGTTATAGTTTTGCCCAAATGTCTGTAACTTTCGAATTTTTTGACGAAAATGGTCTCGAACGATTAAGTTCGACTCCCCAATGAAGAATTCGATGTCAAATTTGATTCTGTCCGTCCGGCCGTCCGGCCGTTGCCACGATAACTTGAGAACGAAAAGAGCTAGCGACTTGAAATTTTCAGGGTGGGTGGCGCATCCCAATACGACGGACAAGTTCGTTAATGGGCATAATCGGCCCAGTGGTTTCCGAGTAATAATTTTGTTTTCAACCAATATGAATCCGATCGAATTGAAACTTGGTGAGTAGTTGTAAAATATGAACCTAAGCACGTTTGTGAAATTTTGTGCGAATCGTATGGCTACAAAATTATTAAAAAATTATTAAAAAATATTTTTGTTGTCACGATAACTTGAGAACTGAGAGAGATAGCGGCCTCAAGTTTTCAGGTTGGGATGTACACCACAACGCGACATTTCAGTTTGATTATGAGCCTAATCGGCCAAACGGTTTCAGAGTTATAGCCATCTGAAATTTTATGAAATTTTGTGGTTTTTGTTCCTCATTTACTCGAAAAATACTAAACCGATTGAATTCAAACATGGTTATTAGTTGTAGAATGCCAATGCGGAAACGTTTGCAAAATTTGGTGAGGATAGCATTTGTAGAAAATTTTAAATAAATCTTTGAAAATAAAAAAAAAAGTTCTATATATCAGTAACTAATCGTTCGAAATTGCTGAAATTTTGCAAGAACCTTCATAACCTAACTATACTGACAATTTTCAAGTTTTAATACGATCGGTTAAATAATGTTGGAGATTCGAGCATTCTTGTGTGAGTTCAGTAGATGGGTGAACGTTGCCTCGATAACTTTCGAACGAAAGGAGATAGGGACTTGCAATTTTCAGGGAAGGTTGCGTATCCGAAAGGGAGAGTTGAGTTCAATTTTGGGCAAAATCGGTCTAACGGTTTCCGAGTTATACCCATCTGGAATATTGTTTCCTTGATAACTCAAAAAATAAATATTCGATCGAATTGAAGTTTGGTAATTAGTAGAAGAAAATCAACATAAAGACGTGTTTAAAATTTTGTGAGAACCGTACCCCTAGAAAATTTGAAAAAAACGACGAGAAAAAAAATTTTAAGAACCGTACCCCTAGAAAATTTCAAAAAAATCACGAAAAAAAAATTGGTTCAAGCACTGACGTGAAGTCAGAAGCTTTTGCGCGTATGTTCTATTGTCCATTCTTCTGTATTGGACACCCTTAATCGAATTTACCATGGTAAATTCGATTAATCGAATTTACCATGGTAAATTCGATTAAGGGTGTCCAATACAGAAGAATGGACAATAGAACATACGCGCAAAAGCTTCTGACTTCACGTCAGTGCTTGAACCAATTTTTTTTTCGTGATTTTTTTGAAATTTTCTAGGGGTACGGTTCTTAAAATTTTTTTTTTACTTTTGGTGTTTTTAACGAAACATGCATATCTATACTTATCTAAGCAGTTAGTTTTTTTAGGAGCTCCGTACATAGAAAGAAGAAAGCGAATGCCGTTAGTAATAATTTCTTGTCGAGTAGAATTACTATTTTTAAAAACTTCAGCACATTCAATTAAGTTTTGTTTCTCGAATAGTTTGAAAACTGTTATTTTACCCCTCCTGTAAAATGCAGATGTCGTATCACAGCCAGTTATTGCGTGTAAAAATAGTACATGATTACATTATATTACATTATATTAGTAGTATAAGTTACAATGACCGATAGAAAAATATTTTAACATATATTACAACTATAGAGATGTACATTCTGTCCAGAAAGTACCGGGAATTATCGATTTAAATTTGGCGGGGCAATGAGGCAGGTAAAAATTTTTTTTCCTAGGTTGGTGCCACTGTCCTTAATTACTATGCCAAGCTTGAGCGGGATCTGTCAACTAGTGTGTCTGCAACAGCCCAACAGCTGGTTAAGTCAGTCGATGTCAGAGTGCGTGCCGACTTTTACTATGGGTGATTACGTTGAGCAAAGAATTTGTTTAAAGTTTTGTGTTGCAAATGAATTTTCGTGTGCCGATGCATTGAGAATGTTGCAAAAGGCCTTTGGTGATAATGCTCTATCGAAAACTCGTGCATATCAGTGGTACAGAGCCTTCAAGGGCGGTCGTGAAGTGGTCGAAGACTTGCCTCGTTCCGGACGCCCATCGACGGCTTCGACCGAAGATAACGTCGATAAAATTAAGGAAAAGGTGCTTGAAAACCGTCGTACCAGCTTGAGAGAGATAGCACATGATCTTAAGATATCCCACGAGTCCGCACGTACGATTTTGATTGATATTTTGGCATGACGATAACGCGCCTTCTCACCGAGCTACGATTGTGACTGACTTTCTCGCCAAAAACTCAACAAACGTGCTTCAGCAACCACCGTATTCGCCGGATTTGGCTCCCTGCGACTTTTTCCTCTTCCCAAAACTAAAATTGCCCCTTCGTGGCACCCGTTTTGAGTCGATAGAAGCCATAAAACAAAATTCGGCGCGAGAGCTAAAGTCCATCCCGGAAAGCGCCTATAAAAAATGTTTCGATAATTGGAAGTGCCGTTGGCATAGATGTATTGGAGCAAATGGAGCCTATTTTGAAGGCGACCCAATAAATTTTGACGATTAAATGTAAAAATGTTGTTTTAATTGAAAATTCCCGGTACTTTCTTGACAGAGTAGTATATATGGCGAGGCTCCGGTGGTCCAGTGGGTATAAAGACCTGCTGTGGTGCCGGAGGTCGCGGGTTCGAATCCCGCTCAGGGCATGGATGTGGTGGAGGTGTGATTGTCTGGTATGAATGTGGTTAGGCTAATGACCATAGCAGTCGATGCCTATTCAAAAAAAAAAAAAAATATATATATGGCGTACTCATGCATGTTATGACGATTACAACTTTTTGAATCATTATATCTCAAAAACGGTGGCTCGTGGAGAAAAAAGTATAGATACATTTTTTGTACATAATTTTATGATCTACAATTTTTGTCTGAGGTATTTTTATGATAAAACTTACCGTTTAGTTGAATATCGCGAAAAACTCATTTTTTTGACCTTTGACCTTGAATAAAATTTTTTCCTTACAGGGGAAAGATGGGGAACTTTCAAATTTAATTTTTAATGATATTTTAAACGATCTCACTGATTTTCAGCTTGGTGGGAATTTATGTAACTTTACTCTTATTATTTGGTCTAATTTGACCGGACTAAAATAATTTATGTGTCCCCTGTCCCAACATTTTCGAAGTATTCAAATAATATCTATCTATTTTCTGTTCAGGAATGCAGAGGTTCCTTCCCCGTAGTCAAATGCACATACTGCCGATCTGAATTCCAACAAACGTCGAAGGGGAATACTAGCACCATATGCAAAAAATGTGAGCAGAGCGTGAAGGCTTATGGAAAGCCTTCCGCTTGTGAATATTGCAACATCATAGCTGCCTTCATCGGTAACAAATGCCAAAGATGTTCATATTCTGAAATAAAGTATGGACCTCCTGTAAATTGTGAACAGTGCAAACAAAAATGTGCTTTCGATAGACATGATGATGATAAAAAGGTGAGATTTACGCCCTATTTTAGCATAGAATATGATGATGTGTTGATCTTTTGAACATCCTGTTTGATGCAATCAAGGGTGAAGATGTTCAATATCATGAATCGATGAGTCTATTGGTTGACAAAACTATTGGTCACTAAGTATTTCAACACGTCATATTAAAAGGAATTCTTCATAGGTTGATGGAAAACTGTTATGCTGGCTGTGTACACTATCCTTCAAGAGAGCGCTCGCCAAAACTAAGCAGGGAAATGCTGACAGGAAGGCTCATCTCAAGATGGTAAACCATACTAAAAGTAAAAGTAAAGAAAAGTGAGTTCTGAATATTTTTTGAGAAAATGAGTTTAAGATACTTCAATACTGCATATTTTATCTTTCATCAAAATAGGCCTATACATATAGTCTAGTCAACAGGTGCCATTTAGGTCAGAACTTTTTAGAGTTATAAACAATTAAGTGAAAAAAAGGGGGGTTTGGTTTTTTGCATATATCTCGACAACTATTTGAGATTTTCCAAAATTGGAAAAAGATTCAAAAAGGGGAGGAAATTCTCCCAGAAAGTAATGGAGATACAATTCCATAAGTTTGAAAGTTATAGTAAAACTAAATATAAAAAGCCAGGTGAGAATAATGAAATAAAGGAGAATAGAAAATTAGAAGTTCATTAAAGAAAAATTTGTTTTTTAAATAATTTCTTTTTTTTTCTATTTTTTTATTAAATAAACAATGTAAATTGAAATAATAATGAATTTTTGTTTCAATAGCAAAGATCAAGATAAATGATGATTTAAAAAAAAATGATTCCTTAATATTACATATTTACAAGTGCTAGAAAAAAATTGTTAATTAACAAATCCATTTTTTAACAATAAAATTTTTTTTTAGGGAACGGTATTTTTTATCATAATTTTCATCAAAGATTATGTTTCCAAACAAAATTTAAATTATCTTATAAACGACGCATTTGTTTATAACAATTTTTTAAACAATAAGAGATAAAGATTATTAATCATTTTTTAGTAGCTTCTGGGAAAACGGATCAATAGTAATATTATAAAAAAATGTTTTTTTCAATGTTTAATTAAGCTTTATAATTTTTATGTTGGGTTTCACGAAGCTTCGATCAGCTTAATCGTGGATTTAATTCGATGGTTGTATGAAAAATGAACTGAGAATCGACATAGAATCGCACTAATTCGGCAATTAAGAGCTGTCAAAGCTTTGTGAAACCCAATGTTAACCTGAGTAAATTGTGAATAACAAAGCTAAAATTAACAATTTTTTAATTTTTCCAACGGGAATCTATTATAAAGCCTTTGAAAAATAGCTAAACGAAAGGAAAAAAATCTAGTTTCACAATTATCGCACTTGCAATGTTAATGTTCGTGCTAGAAAAAAATAGTTAATTAACTAATGGTTAACTAATTGAAAAATCGCGATAAAAAATTTGGACCACGGATTATTGTTCATTGATCTATCTGTAGGCGCTTTAATTTTAATATTTAATAAGTTTAAATAATATTCATTCTTATTTTCAACACTCTGGGAAAATTATCAATATAGGTCCTACCGTTCCGGGAGTTGGGACTTTTTTTGGGAAATTTCCTCCCTTTTTTGAATATTTTTTCAAATTGGAGAAGTCTCAAATAGTTTTTGAGATTATCAAACCTTTTAATAATGAGTATACCTCCCACAGTATCCCTTAATGATTACTCAGATTTTGAGATATATGCAAAAAAACAAACCCCCTTTTTTTCCACTTAATCGTTTATAACTTTTGCAATTTTTGCAAACGGCCCTTGAATTTTCTCATAAAATATCTATATGCCATTCTGAATCGAATGATACCTTAATCATGATTTTCTGAGAACTCTAAAAGGCACTTGTTGACTATGACTACGCTATATTTATTCTGTAAAAATCAGGCGCCTACTGTGATTTTAGCTGTATCTGTTGTCCGAAGATCTTAGCAACGCAGATTGCACTTGGGCTTTCTTTTCCTTTAATCGGCATTATCTTTTTGATAATTCAACAGTTCTGCTTATTTTCAAACTTTGCAAATATTTTTGATCTATCACGTCATTCAGAAAAAATTCGAAATTTTCAGACCTAGATCAAGTCATAAACGATCACAACGAGAAAGGATGGACCTAGAAAAGCTCAAAGCTAACCTGGAACAATCTGAACAACAAGGACCTTCACCTCCAAAAATAGTGAAGAACAACGCTGGAGCAAGATTGGATTTGGATCCAAACAGTTCGGATCATGTTATCGCAATGACACAACTGAAAGAGAAGATTGCCAGTCTTCAAAAACAAGTTTCAATGAAGGATGTCCAACTGCTGAATAAAGAGAAGATGGTAAGTTAACACTTGATGTAATTATTAATTTCTGTATATGATAGTTAGAAATAATTAATAATGAAAAATGGCGATACGGTTGTTAATAAATCAACAAGTCCAGAGCGTTCCTGCCAATAGGGTCTACATAATGGCTTTGTATATATTTCACAAGTCAAATAAACCCCAGGGGATTTTATTGATTTGCCAGGAAGCAAGAGCAGACGCTTTTCTGGCTTCTTGGCCTCCATCAGTACTCTTTAGCTTCCCAACAAATACAACTAAACTGAACCGTGTTAAGCCTCTCACAGCCGGCTTGAGGGGTTATATATAAATGCCCACGCCACCTATGAGACTAAACAAGGAATTCAGCCTTTCCGCACCATTGAAAGTTTGAAGCGTGAAATCATATGCTACCATTCGCTCGTCATGCTACCATTCGCTCGATTTTAATCGAGAAACGACTCCCGCAGAGCTCAGACAGTATCTTCCTATGGCTATGAACGCTGTTTTCAAAAATAATAATGAAAAATGGCGAGACCGTTGTTAATAAATCAACAAGTTGAAAGCGCTAAACAGCGTTCATGACTATAGGAAGATACTGTCTGAGCTCTGCGGGAGTCTTTTCTCAATTAAAATCGAGCGAACGGTGGCATATGATTTCACGCTTCAAATTTTCAATGGTGGGGAAAGGATGAATTCCTTGTTGGGTCTCATAGATGGCGTGGGCATTTATATATAACCGCTGAAGCCGGCTGTGAGAGGCTTAACACGGTTCAGTTTAGTTGAATTTGTTGGGAAACTGCTACTGATGAAGGATAAGAAGCCAGAAACGCGTCTGCTCTTGCTTCTCGTCAAATCAATAAAATCCACTGGGGTTTATTTGATTTGTGAAATCTATGCCTAAGTATATTAATTATACAAAGCCATTATGTAGACCCTATTGGCAGGAACGCTCTGGACTTGTTGATCGAGAAATAATTTATAGTAAGCGATGATATGTTATCATTATGATGTTCAGGTGAACAGACTGCCTATCAATTCGTCCAAATGACTGTAATTTTCGAATTTTGGCCGAGAATTGTCTGAAACGATTAGTTTCTATTCACTGATGAAGTATCCGAGGTCAAACTTGATTCTGTCCGGCCGTCAGAATAATTACGCTCGAACGCAATGAGTTAGAGAGCTGAAATTTTCAGAATAGGTTTGGAGTCCAAATACGCCGGCTGATATCGTTAATGGACAACATTTGTCGAGTAGTTTCTGAATTATTGCCATCCGAAATATTGTTTGTCCAATAACTCGATAAATACCGATCTGATCGAATTAAAGCACGGTAGTTAGTTGAAAAATATCGACATGAAGACTTTTCCAAAATTTGTGAGGATCGCATGATCAGAAAATTAAACAAAAATTCTGTTACTCTAAAACTATCCGTCCGATATCGTTGAAATTTTGCAAGAGCCTTCAAAACCCTATTTTATAGTAAAGTTCTAGGTTTGAACTCGATCGGATCTATATTGCAGAAGATATTGGAGAAATAAGAAAAGTCTAACAAAAAATTGGACCAGTTTTTTTTGGACGATTGTTTTTACGCTCGGATTTATATTCTTGGACATATTGCAGCAGACTTGGGTGAATTCAGTACCTGAATGGGTGACCGCTTTGGCTATAAATTTGAAAGAGCGCGCCAAACCTCCTGGACTCAGTGCTTTTTATTAGTAACCAAAAATAAGTCTTAAAATACTTTTATTTTGGTCGAAACAGATGTTGTGTTTGAATTTCAGTAGGGTTATATTCTTAGCCGCTGTTAAAGATTCCTTGTTAGGCATTAGGAAGAATTTGTAATAATTGAAAATAGTTGTTGCGAATTTCTATATTTTCCTATAAATAATTCTTCGGAGTTCTCATTATGTAATTTTTACATTTTGTAACTGCAGTTTCTAACTTTCGTTCATCTTCAGACATCAGAAGGGTGGACACATGGTTCAGAGTATTTTATGCAGGTTCAAATACGAAGAAGTGATAACAAATTGAAAAAGATTATAAAAATTGTGTTATTCTCAAGTATTGTAATGAATAAATTTATTTTTCTTATTTCTGCGCCACGTTGTATAACCTTCTTTAATTTGATATCACTCCTTCGTACCGGGACCTGCATAAAATATTCTGTACCATGTGTTAACTCTTCAGGTGTGAACATGATCAACAACCAAAAAGTAACGGCTGGAACACTTCAATTCATTGAGTCTTGTTTTTGGAAAATATATTAAAATATTATATATTTTGCTTAAATTTTGAATTCAGAGTTGCATACGTCTTTTCGATAGTACAGAATACAATAACGCTAAACCAAAAAATAGTGAAATCCTCCAAAAGGTAGTATTTGGAAAAGTTCCTTGTTGAGCTGATGAGTATTTGCATTTAACAATTGAAGAAAGCTGCTTTTTATTATATTCCTTCAGGGAAGATAAGTGGCGGATTCATCTGAATGCATAATTTAATGAATTTTGTGCGCGCATGTTCTAGGGAACAGAATGCTATCATTTTGCCTAAATGTCTGTAATTTACTAATTTTTGCCGAAAATGGTCTCATAAGATGGTTCAAAGGATATTGTATAAAATATTGTCTCTCATAAATACTTTGAAGATTACAAAGAGTAAGAATAAAGGGGGAATCTATAAGTTTTACATTAATTTTAACCATAGAGACATATTGTTTTATTTGATGAGAGGAATCTATGATTAAAATTAATGTACAAATTGAAGACTGCCCCTTTATATATAAACTCTTAATTTTTGTAATCTTCAAAGCATTTATAATTTATTTATTTATTTATTGATAATACTGTTAATCAACATAAGTTGTTATCACAGATATAAATTTCTTATACATAAAATTCATATTAATATTCATAGTAAAAGATACAATAGTTTATACAATCTTATGAACTTTGAGAACATGAAGTCTGATGTATCTATATGTTGAAATAATTTCATTTGAAACCACTTGAATTTCAGATTACTGAGCTCAAAGCAAAAAATTTCACCAGCGAGTTAGAATTAAGAAACAGATTCCAGAAAACTGTGAAGGAGCACGAGGAAAAAGTGGATTTTATGAATTCGAAAATATCTGGCTTATTAAAAGAGGTCGCTTCACTGTCTAAAACACAGGTTAAGAAAAGAACTGGTAATACCGCTGCTGGTTCAGCAGCGGCCGCCATCTTGGCAACAGAAAATTCAAATAGCGGAAGTGGTACAGATAGCCCAGGTCTAGCATAAATAATTTGGTTTGAATTTAATATTTGTAAAAGGTGAGTAGATAATTTCAGAAACTGACACTGGAAAAACAGGTGTATCCGGATTGAAAATATTGTTGTACTTGGATGCATAAAATTTTATATTCATCATGTATGCTAGAATCTTGATTACTCATCAAAAGTCAGGTAAAATAAAATGATGTTTGAATAAATTAAAATTTTAATTTTGTATAGTCCTATCCTCAATGTTTAATTTATATCTAAGTCTAGTTTTCCTTTAATGTACTATATCGATGAACCTCGATCACTATAATGTTGGTTTTCCCTTTTTTTTTCAATATGGAAAAATTCCCTAAAGTTTATTGCAACTAATCAAGGTCCTAAAATCTTTGTTTACCAAGTTTTCCATCTCCAAAAAATGTTTGAAGAAACATCTCTTTTCATTCATTATGTGGAGTAGTTGAATCATCGAAATTCTTCATTATATAAGAAACTGTGTTTCAATCATCTGTTAATTTTTTTTCATTCAAAGATACTTGAAGTTATGCTTTCTGTTAGGAATTGAAAATATAGCCAATACATCAATTCGAGTGTTAACATGTATTGGACGACTTGGAATGTTGTCTAATTGGAAATTAATCAATTCATTTCTCCTCGTCATAAATCCAAATCAATTAGAAAATTATATTGACGAATAGATGAATTGTTTTGAGTTTGTATTTATGTAATTGACTGTAAAGAACAACATTTTCAAATTTGCAACATTTATGTAAGCATGTTGTTTTTTTCTTTTTGAAATATAAGGTTTAGGATAATCTAGGTATTTATTATCTCATAACTGAAATATTTTTGTAAAATATGTTAAGTAATTAAATGTGTCCTCAATAAAGAAATAGAAAAAGAACATTTGTTTCATTAAAAACTGAAAGAAGAATCAACAGTCATTTATTAAATTTCTAAAATATTGATACTTCATAAAATATATATACACAGATAAAATGCAATATAATGATTACACAACCTACTTTTGGACAATACTCTGGAAGACAGTTTTATGAATTTCCTATTTTAAAAAGGAAACTATTTACAAGAAGTGCCAGCTGTATTGCTAGAGTTTGCATATATTGATACTTGTGGTTCTTCAATATCCCTCTTACTCTGAATTAGTTTAAGTTCCAAATTAGCTGGTGTATGAGGCATGTCTACAAAAATCAAATATGCAATGAGTGTAAATTGAATCCAAATTTTTTTGTGAACGAAAACTGAAGAGTCATATTCAAAGGAATTGGAAAAATATAATAAATAAAAATAATTCAAAATTTTGTTTTGATATTTTAAGCATTATTTTTTCACAGTAACACAGACTGGAATATGTTAAGCAACATGTATTACATGGCAAAAAACTTTGTTTGATAGCCCTTCGATTCAGTATACAATAAAGCTATTTTCTCTATCCAGTTTGAAATTTGATCAAAGTTAACATACTGATTTCATCTTTTACTTGATTTCAACTCGAAAGAATCTAGCATGTCCAATAATAATTTAATTCGAAGATCATTTGAATTTATTACATGATATAAACAGAGTAAGAGGTATAAAATGTTCTTACCTTTGGCACATTGCAATGTTCGGTCCAAAATAGCTTGTAAAGTAGCTATGGTTTTCTCTAATGAGACTTTTAAATCATTGTTAGTTTTATGCATCCAAGCCAACATTAAAGCTGCAAAGACATCCCCTGTACCAACAAATATTGCCTGTTTTTTCTTCAGTGTGATGGATACTCGACAAGATTTACCTAAAACATTTTTTTTTTCAGAAATATGATAGGCAAGGTCATCAGTGAAGTAGTATCTGCTGAACAAAGAAGTTGTAAGTATAAAATAAAATTATTCTGTTCCAACCTTTTAATTCAACTTATTATTTCTTGATCTCTTTGGAAAATTTTGCATTTAATCTTTTATAAAACTATGTTCTATAAATAGGTCAGATTCCAAAAGATCATACTCATATTATGTGTTTGCAATCATTTTAACCCAATATTTGTAGGTATATCTGAATGAAATTACAAATTTTAGATACCTATTTTGGTACTGGCCAGAGCGAATAAATCCCCATCGCCTCCTAAATCTGAAGAAGACACTACTACAATGTTGCATCCTTTAGAATGTAGCTCTTCGATAGCTTCCCAACAATCATCAATGCTACTTATTTTTGATCCTGTTAGTAATTCCAATTCGAATTGATTTGGAGTGAGTATATGAGCGTGAGGTACTACACAGTCTCTATACAAGGGCACAAGTTCCTTTGGAACATAAAGTTCGTCATTATCTCCCATCACAGGATCACAAACTAAAATTGAGATTGATATACCTACTTATAATTTATGCCAGTTGGACCAAGATGCTTACCGAACACAATTTTTGGATTGACGTTTTTCAAATGCTTATATACTGCGACAATTTGTTTGAGGAATGAAGGAGATCCCACATAGCCGGTTAGCAAATAGTCATATTGATCTAATCCATTCTCTTTAAGCCCCTCAAATAAGTCCGATAAATCTTGCTCTTTTAAAATTTGACCAGTTACTTTCTTATACATGGTATGTGTACAAAGCTGCACAGAATTGATGAAATCCACCTCAAAGCCTAGTAGCTATTAAAAACAGATTCTCAATGTTATATCGGGTTAAGTTTCAACTTATGTTGTGAATACCTGCAATGGAAATACGGCGCTTCTGTTTCCAACATATCCATGGACAACATGACTTTGAATTGATAATACTTTTGGTGAACCTTCTTCCATCATTTCTATTTCTTCAGTACAACAAGTGTGAAATGTCTATACAATTCTCAAATGAATGAAATATCATAATCTATTCAAACAGTTTTTATCTAAATACATTTTGTCACGGTATTGTGTTATCAAATAGATATTAACTAATTGAATGATTCAAGGTCTTTCATTGTAATAACATATTATTTTTCTTTTATTATGGAATTATGGATCTAGAGAATGTTAAGAATTAGAGGTTAACAGATATGTCAAAAGTTGACCATAGATTTGATTTTCTTTTTATGGACCCAGGATATTCATTGTTATTTAAGGATTCAAATTTAAGATCTTTTTTTTTTTGTTTAAAACTAGAACTAGGTTTTATATAAGAGAGAGGACGAGTAATGATCTAATAATAACAACTAGAAGCGCCCATGCGTCAGCGAGCCGAGCATAGCAGTGGCTCC
This sequence comes from Halyzia sedecimguttata, assembly GCA_937662695.2. Lineage (NCBI taxonomy): Eukaryota > Metazoa > Arthropoda > Insecta > Coleoptera > Coccinellidae > Halyzia > Halyzia sedecimguttata. The sequence goes on along the minus strand of OW569413.2, from coordinate 95,114,523 downwards.
AACATTAAAGAGAGACTGAGAAATGTGTATAGGCCAATCTTCATGCGTAACTGGGATAGGTAGAAAAAGATCACGTGACATAGGGCAAAACATTCAAATTTAAGTTGCTTTATATAGGTCATTTCATTTTTCGAAATTAGAAAGTATAAAAGGGATTATTAGTGAAAATTTCGATTCTCTGATGAAATAACAATTGATAATGAATTCATTCGGCAAGATATCCCGTGAATATGTACCTTAATAAACAAAATATTATAATTTTATTACCTATGCTATTTTCCTTTGACTAAAAGAAGAGATGTAATTTTTGTTGGGAGATATAAATTCGGACTAACGTAGCATAGAAATTTGTTATTAGTTATCCAGTAGCGGAAAGAATAGTTTTGAGGCACCTCTGTTTCATAATTTGAAAAAAAAAAATTGGGAAAGCCCTGTGGACAGTAGCTTTGGCGCTCTTGTTCAAACTTTCAAAATTCATCTCCGAAATGATGGTTTCTCAGAGTTCGGAATGATATCAATGGATTGGTATAATAGAACTGATTCATAAAAGAAACTAATTTAAAATTAAATTACGAGATATTCATTCATCAAATCTACTCTGAAAGTTATATTATATCTATTGAAACTCAGCCAATATTCCCGTTTTGATTCCACTAAAGATGATCCGATCTTACCAAATTATATATTTCCATCATCATATGGATTATCCAAGGGCATATAGGGTAGGGGTAATTATAATATCTTATAGTGTTGGTCATTTTGCATTCAATCATACTTTGTTCGTTAGATTATTGAGAGATACATTTGACATGTCTGGTATAGGTAAATAAGATTACATGCATGAACAGTGAACACAGACAGATTGTGAATACAAAGAATTACGATGTATTATTGAAATTTTAAAAAATCATATCTCCGAAAGTATTGGCTTTTTAGAGTTGAAAATGACATCAATGGATTCTCATAATGAAATTTTTCGTTACTCCGAAACTATCCGGCTGATTTTGACCAATAACGAAATTAACCGGGACATTTATTTCCCAAACCTACTCGGAAAGCTTCAACTGTCTAGCTCATTCCGTTCGAGAGTTATCGTGTTAACGGCCGGACGGACGGCCGTACAGAATCGATTTTGACCATAGTTTCTTGATCAGTGAGTCGAACCAAATCGTTTAAGATCAGTCAGTCAGTACTTGAACCAATTTTTTTTTTCGTGATTTTTTTTAAATTTTCTAGGTGTACGGTTCTCAAAAATTTTTTTCGTCCTTTTTTTCAAATTTTCTAGGGGTACGGTGATTACAAAATTTTAAACACGTCTGTATGTTGATTTTCTACTACTAGTTACCAAGCTTCAATTCGATCGAATATTTATTGTTTGAGTTATCAAGGAAATAATATTTCAGGTGGGTATAACTCGGAAACCATTAGACCGATTATGCCCAAAAACGAACCCAACTCTCCCTGTCGGATACGCAACCTACCCTGAAAATTGCAAGTCCCTATCTCCTTTCGTTCGAAAGTTATCGAGGCAACGGTCACCCATCTACTGAACTCACACAAGAATGCTCGAATCTCCAACAATATTTAACCGATCGTATTAAAACCTGAAACTTGGCTGTAGAGTTAGGTTATGAAGGCTCTTGCAAAATTTCAGCAATTTCAAACGAATAGTTACTGATATATAGAATTTCTTTTTTTTTTTCAATGATTTATTAAAAATTTTCTGCAAATGCTATCCTCACCAAATTTTGCAAACATTTTCGCGTTGGCATTCTACAACTAATAACCATGTTTGAATTCAATCGGTTCAGTATTTTTCAAGTTAATGAGGAACAAAAAACCACCAAATTTCAGAAAATTTCAGATGGCTATAACTCTAAAACCGTTTGGCCGATTATGCTCATAAACAAACTCAAATGTCGCATTCAGATGCACAACCTAACCTGAAATTTTCAAGCCGCTATCTCTTTCCGTTCTCAGGTTATCGTGACAACAAAAATATTTTTTAATAATTTTTTAATAATTTTCTAGCGATACGATTCTCACAAAATTTCACCTACGTGCTTAGGTACATATTCTACAACTATTCACCAAGTTTAAATTCGATCGGATCTATATTGGTTGAAAACAAAATTATTACTCGGAAACCACTAGGCCGATTATGCCCATTAACGAACTTGTCCGTCGTATTGAGATGCGCAATCTACCCTGAAAATTTCAAGTCGCTAGCTCATTCCGTTCTCAAGTTATCCTGGCAACGGCCGGACGGCTGGCCGGACAGAATCAAATTTGACCTCGAATTCTTCATTGGGGAGTCGAACCAAATCGTTTGAGACCATTTTCGTAAAAAAATTCGAAAGTTACAGACATTTTGGCAAAATGATAACGCGATGTTCCCCAGAACATACGCGCAAAAAGAAATATAAGACTGATACTGAACTGCTATGATGGATTTTCAATAAAAATTGATGTTGTTAAAAAATTATTATTCCTTGCCATTCTAATTTATAAAAAATACGTATTTAGGTATGTGGAAATAAAATAACAATATTCTGCACAGAGTTTCATTTATAGAGATATATTTAATGTAGGTATAGATATATATTATTTGTCGTTCATATCAATATCGATCTAGATTTTAATTGTAGGATTTTTATTATACTGTTCTTACGTAGATATATGGTTTATCTAGGTAGGTGCTGCTATGATGGAATTATGATGGCTGCGATTACTGCTAATCTATATTGTGGTGTATCGAATAATGTAAGTGTTAAAAACGGTTATATTTTAGTGCTTAAGAATGGTGGGTTGGGAAGAAATATAAAATATTCCCTTGAGTTAGGAAGTTTGCTACAATGCCGTGTTTTTTATGCCCAAAGGTTACGATCATGTTCGTCAAGTCTTTGAATTCATGTTCATTTGTGTCTTGAAAAAACCATTGTTGTTGGCTCTTATTATTGATGAGATTTCTAATCAAACCCATGTTCTTATGAATACATTGACATATACATAGTTCTTTCGAAACTGGATCTCTCAATAATTTCTCAAATAAATGTTTATTTTTGTTGCTGAGTTTATTTTGTTTTTGTGGTTTTTAATAAACACCTACGATTATGTATTATGCAATAATATGCACAATAACCACCTTTCTTCATACATTCTATTATTCGGATTTTCGATTATCTGAATGCCTAACGACAACAATTAGTCCGGTTAATCGAGTTTCCACTGTTAGGGTAATGGCAATGAGCCTCCTCCTTCGGTTCCGGCTAGGCCGAAGGGTATAGCCGACACCTGTAAAGAATGGCAAACAGGACTCACAGGGAAAGGCTCGTCCTTCCCCATAGACGTCAAATTGATGCTCTTAGGGATGAGGTGTATCCAAGCGAATATAAAACACTCCAAGGCAGAATCATATCTCCTTGGGAAGTGTATCCTAAGTGAAGGACTGCCTTAATACAGGAGGTAAAAACGCTCCTTGGGTGCCCATCTGGGTTATATTTCTTCCGGTAGTAACTCACGCGTGAAGTGTCGAGACACCGAGTTAAGACTTCTTAACTTGGTGCATGAAGAAAACTACCCTCTAAGAAGGAAACCTGATAATAGGGTAACCTCATGGTGGAATTAACCCCGCTCTCGAAAAACGTAGGAAAGAATTGTTCGGGGGTGTATCTCAGATCAATAAATAAACATGTTTACTTATTGATCTGAGGGTTGTATTCAACCGAGCGAAGGTATTAGTTGATGAATCGGATGGCGGTTCACCCTTTAAATTGTTCCCTTGAAAATAGTTGATAGCTTGATCCGCTCCACCGATTTTGCTCGGACGTCACTCGAAAAGCTCCGAGAAAATCGGTGGAGCGGATCAAGCTATCAACTATTTTCAATGTCAATATAACCGTCAAACTTTCAACGAAATAATTACCCAAAAAAAATTGAGGATGATTTATGAATGCGAAATTTGCCAGGGAACAACATAAAACATTTCTGTTATATGAAAATACATATATGGAAGAACGTATGTTTTTTTTTAAACATGATTCTAAGTTAGCAAGGTACCACACGCAAATCATTAATTGCTTCTCCATTGCGGATGTCCTCTCGGCACGTTATCTTCATGAACCTCATGCAATTTTATTAAAAAAAATTGGTTCAAGCACTGACGTGAAGTCAGAAGCTTTTGCGCGTATGTTCTATTGTCCATTCTTCTGTATTGGACACCCTTAATCGAATTTACCATGGTAAATTATGTTGTCCATTCTCCTGTATTGGACACTCTCAATTCGAATTTACTATGGTAAATTCGAATTGAGTGTCCAATACAGGATAATGGACAACATAATTTACCATGGTAAATTCGATTAAGGGTGTCCAATACAGAAGAATGGACAATAGAACATACGCGCAAAAGCTTCTGACTTCACGTCAGTGCTTGAACCAATTTTTTTTTTCGTGATTTTTTTAAAATTTTCTAGGGGTACGATTCTTAAAATTTTTTTTTCGTAATTTTTTTCGAATTTTCTAGGGGTACGGTTCTTACAAAATTTTAAACACGTCTTTATGTTGATTTTCTACTACTAGTTACAAAGCGCCATTTCGATCGAATATTTATGTTTTGAGTTATTAAGGAAATAATATTCCAGGTGGGTATAACTCGGAAACCGTTAGACCGATTATGCCCAAAAACGAACTCAACTCTCCCTTTCGGATACGCAACCTACCCTGAAAATTGCAAGTCCCTATCTCCTTTTGTTCGAAAGTTATCGAGGCAACGGTCACCCATCTACTGAACTCACACAAGAATGCTCGAATCTCCAACAATATTTAACCGATCGTATTAAAACTTGAAACTTGGCAGTAGAGTTACGTTATGTAGGCTCTTGCAAAATTTCAGCAATTTCGAACGAATAGTTACTGATATATAGAATTTTTTTTTTTTATTTTCTATGATTTATTAAAAATTTTCTACAAATGCTATCCTCACCAAACTTTGCAAACATTTTTGCGTTGGCATTCTACAACTAATAACCATGTTTGAATTCAATCGGTTCAGTGTTTTTCGAGTTAATGAGGAACAAAAAACCACCAAATTTCAGAAAATTTCAGATGGCTATAACTCTAAAACCGTTTGGCCGATTATGCTCATAAACAAACTGAAATGTCGCGTTCTGGTGCACATCCTAACCTGAAAATTTCAAGCCGCTATCTCATTCCGTTCTCAAGTTATCGTGACAACAAAAATATTTTTTAATAATTTTTTTAAAATTTTCTAGCCATACGATTCGCACAAAATTTCACAAACGTGCTAAGGTTCATATTCTACAACTACCCACCAAATTTCAATTCGATCGGATTTATATTGGTTGAAAACAAAATTATTACTCGGAAACCACTGGGCCGATTATGCCCATTAACGAACTTGTCCGTCGTATTGGGATGCGCAACCCACCCTGAAAATTTCAAGTCGCTGGCTTGTTTCGTTCTCAAGTTATCGTGGCAACGGCCGGACGGCCGGACGGCCGGCCGGACAGAATCAAATTTGACCTCGAATTCTTCATTGGGGAGTCAAACTTAATCGTTTGAGACCATTTTTTTCAAAAAATTCGAAAGTTACAGACATTTGGGCAAAACTATAACGCGTATGTTCCCCAGAACATACGCGCAAAAAGGCGACCGGAGTTATTCGAAAATGATGCCTAAATTGATTATCTGTAAATCTCATAGCGGTATCTTCGGCAAAATACCATATTTTTTCTTCATGGTTGATTTCCTCATCTTCTGAATCGCTATCGAGTATCTATTACCTCTATCTCTTCTCTATATGTAATAGATTCAATAATAATTCATTATTCATATTTTTGAAATTTTAATATGACGGAAGCAGTATATTTAGGTTAGAATTTCGAACTCAGAATAAACAATCGCGTTTGGATATCCCTAGATGCTCGAAAATCACGTGATCATAAAATCTACTCGATCTTATCGGATGTAATTACCATATGCACCTCGGATGTAATTACCATATGCACCTACTGAATCCACTGAGTGTGCACCACTATGCGTTTCAAAGTGCGAAATCAACTGTCCTGGCTCTGAACAACTTGGTTGGAAGGCTAAAGCGTTCTCTGGAACGCAAGGTGACCGCTGTGGTGGTCTTTCTGGACTTGGAGGGTGCATAGAATGTGCCCTCACGAACTCGCTCTGTGGAGCGACCAGGGAAGTTGCAGACGTCATTGTGGAATGGACCGGATCCATGTTGGATAACAGACTGATCCTCACATCCCCATGTGGCGATGTAGTGAGATTTGTGGCAGGGAGAGACTGCCCATAGTGGGGGGCATTTTCCTCTCTGCTATGGTTTCTCCCAGTGGACGACCTACTGCTGGTCATAATAGGCACGCTGGATATATGTATTCAAGAGTACGCCGACGACATAGACATTATTGAGGCAATGGGTCATGATGACAGGATACTGGTCGAGAGGCTCTAACAGCAACACAGGCTGGTATGAGGGGGCAATTACATGTGAACACGCCTAACACCTTGATCACGTGGAAAAGGAGGCTGAATAGGAATTCCCTCACTATGAAGGGAGTTCGCATTCCGTTTGCGCATGAGGCAGGATATCTCTGTGTCATTCTAGATAGAGAGCTTAAATGGAATTAGCACCTGGAAAAGATGATTCACAAGGCTGGGCCTGCCAGCGGACTTGCGGAGAGAGGTGGGAACTGGTTTCGAAACAACTCCACTTGTTGTACGTGATAGTTATGAGACCCCAAATCACTGCATGACGGCATCATTGCTTAGTGGGATTGCACTTTAAAAGTACAACTTATCCAAACTCAAGCTTGCGAATATCCAGAGATCTGCTTGCATGATGGTGCAGGATCCTTTCACTAGTGAGAAGGAGCGTGGCGTACGTGTTTCTCTGTAGGCCCAATTGGAGGCCAACGGAGATGATGATCATGCGGTCTGACGTATCTATAACTAAAACCTACACAGAGAGGCCCTATCGTATCGTCTTCTCCAGCAGAGACGATTGGACTGTGTCTAGACCTAGGGGGGCTCTTTCCAGCAGAAAATTTCGCCATTGATCACTGCGCGAATCGCAGATCATTTAAGATTCTTTCGGATAGCCAAGCCGCTTTTGAAGGCCTTGGCTTCCTACAACACTGCACCTCTTTAGTTATTGTGCAGGACTGTGGGACTACATTTGCTGAACTGGGAGAGCGCTACAGGCTGCAACTCATTGGGGTTTCGGCCCACTCAGTCATAGAAGGCAATGAGGTGGCGAACTCATTGGTGGCTCGGAAGATTTCCACGGGACCCACTGGAATTGAACCGGCCTGTGGCATACCTCTGAAGGCAGCAGTAGTGTAGGGTGTTTCAAATTAGTAAAATCCATTGACATGATAAGAATGAAGTATTTGAAATTCACAGTGCCTTTCTAGATTTTTCTTCAATGGCCTTTATTGATCTATAGATAAATGTCACATTGTGTCATATGGTATATTTCTATAAACTTTCAAAACACCTCATCGTAAAAGTCAATGAATATCAAATCGTCAAAATGGGCATTGACTATTATGGAATTCTGCAAATACCTCGTACCAGTTCAAGTCTCGACATAAAGAAAGCGTATATGATCCTCGTATTTTCCATTTAGACATATTAATACACGTTTTCCAGGTATAGGGGATTGGCTTTAGAATTTCACCCTGAACGACTGAAGCAGTCCAATGCAAAAGAGGTGTTCAGTTTGATTTGCGAAGCTTACGATGTCTTAGGAGATCCTTATCGTCGCGCCATATTCGACCAGTACGGAGAGGAAGGACTGAAATCCGGAGTCCCAACGAGAGATGAATTTATCCACCCTTATCACTATCATGGTGATCCACTTCTCACATACCGGTGGGTATTATTACGCGTATGTTCTGGGGAACATCGCGTTATCATTTTGCCCAAATGTCTGTAATTTTCGAATTTTTCGCCGAAAATGGTCTCAAACGATTGGGTTGGACTCCCTGATCGAGAATTCGAGGTCAAATTTGATTCTGTCCGGCCGTTGCCACGATGACTTGAGAACGGAAAGAGATAGCGACTTGGAATTTTCAGGGTAGGTGGCGCATCCCAATAGGACGGACACGTTCGTTAATGGGCATAATCGGTCCAATGGTTTGTTGCGCAGCCACTGACGTGAGAAATCTCGTAGGGGAGATCTCTCAGATCTCATCTGTCTCAACATTTCGTGAATAGGGGCCCTGGTGTACGACGCGTTGCTATTCAAGCAAAGGATTAAAACAGAGGCGTATCATTCCCTTCATTTCTCCATAGACGTGTAATATCGTTGCAAAGTAGAAATCTTTATTTGAACAGGAATCCTAATGTGAACAAATTAAATAACGAATAGAAGACTATCAAAATATATATCGAAGAAAATATAGTGCGAAACAGATTGAATTCAAAATAAAGTGTAGAGAACAAATATATAACACACATATCTTATCTTATCTTATTACCCTAATTATTGCACTAAAACTGTCGTCTGATTTCAGTGAGTTTTTCGGTACTGATTCTCCATACGCCGATCTACTGGATTATTTGAAAAATCCTCCAGCGATATATGAAACTACCGAGAACAAAGCGGTTAGAGAAAAGAAGCCTCCTATTAAACATCCCCTAGTACTAAGTCTCCATGAGATTTTTTTTGGAGGTGTGAAGAAAATGAAAATTCACCGATTGACTTTCGTGGACCAGATGCAAACAAGAACTGAGGTGACAGAAAAAATTCTTTCCATTCCGATCAAGCCTGGCATGCGACCTGGTACTGAAATTGTTTTCTTCGAAGAGGGGGATCAGCATCCTGCCTATGAACCAGGTTGGTCTGAAACATAATTTAAAACTTCTTAAGAAGCCCTGACGTTAAGTCAGGAGCATTTGCGCGCATGTTCTTCTGCAGTGGCGGCTGGTGATAATTTTGTTCAGTGGGCGTTGATTCAAGAATTCGAAAAAAAAATATATATTTTAAAAGGTAATTACCAAATGCCTACTCCTTAAAATGAAACTCAATCCTTCTGTTTTTGTCGCAGATGTACTACTCGATTACCTTTTCGTTGACGTCAGGAATGTCTTCAATTAAATTTTTTTCGATGGACGACATTGCGAGCGCCGTCAGTCTTTCTTCCGTCATTGTATTTCTTAGAAACGTCTTGATCAATTCTAAAGTTGTGAAACATCTTTCATTTTCTGCGGTTGTCATTGGCATCGATATTAAAATAACCAAAACAAAACGTTTGAATCCAAACCAATCGACACTATATTAAATTTAAAGTACGTAAGCAACCGGTCACGTTCTCGTTTTCTTGTGTGATTAATAGAGTTCTCCGACTCATTATGACCACGTAGTGCAAGATTGCATTTGCCTCACAACTACAGACTATCGATAATCTTTAACAGGACGTAACGGTTTTTTGATACCATTTCGTTTTGCTTCATATCTATGGCCGATTTTTCGTATTTTTTTTATCTTTTACTCAGATGTTCCAAATCACGTACACGTTCTCTTGTTCAGTTATCGTCTCCACCAAACAGTAAGCAACTGAAACAAAAAAACGCATGTTTTTCTTCACATCCGCACAACCATAACTTCCGTAAACATTTGCGTCAAACTAAAGTTTAATTTTGTTAGATCAAAAACCCTCAGTGACAGTCCTTGAATCCCCAACGCAACGTTATAATACGAATCATTTGCCAATTGGCACCTACAATATCTATCCATTTAACGTAATCATAAACAAGGTATACTACTACTGAGCGTAGCTATTTTATTCCTCTCTGGGCTTCTACTAATACGCCCGAATCATCACTGAGAAACGCGCGAGACTAGCTGGACTCTGGGTGAGGATGTTTGCCGTTTCCATGGAAACTGGCGATGTCGCTTGAGCAATTGAGATTCATCCTGGCATAGTGCGGACGCTCATAGTATACCTTGTCTATGTGTACGCTTAACGCAAACGTAAGTATTGTGAAATATAGATGGGCGCTAAGTAAAAATGTTATAATTTTAATTCAATCCAGTTTGAAGAGCACGAATATAAAATATATAAATTAATGGTTTCTGTATGTACGTCATTTTTCTAGGGAGGGTGGCCCACCGCAGCCCTCAATCACCAGCCATCCCTGATAGGAGCAATCTATATTGTTGAAATTACATCTTAAATACTCACCGTCCATATTATAAAATTTGGAAATAATAGACGACCATGAATATGACTGTATCCATCTGAATCCTTTGCATTGAACGTTAATTTTCTTCCCTTAGCCGATGTGATCTTCATAACAGAAGACAAGGAACACGATACTTTTGTTCGAGACGGTGATGACTTAATAATGGTTGTGGAAATCACTTTGGAAGAAGCCTTACTGGGGATAACAGTGACTGTAAATACCATCGATCACAGGACAATAAGAATACCGATAACAGATGTTATAGAGTAAGTATTTTGTTCATTTGCACGAATCTAACTTATCTAATTCATATAGAGGGTGTCCGGTGAGTGAGTTGTAGGTACGTGGTTTAACCCTGAATAGAACAAGCCATGGTGATTTCGAATCCATTTCTATAATATATTGAAATATTAAATGTGTATTCATAAGACAAAACATTTCCAATTAAGACTGAAAATAAATTAATATTTCAAATCACAATGTGACCTGCAATTCACGTTCGATGCATTACGGGTTGCAGAATTACTAAATCAGCGTAACGGGGTTTTATACCGTTACAAACATCTTCCAGTTATGAGTTTGTGCGATATGTTAACAATATTTAAGCTGTCGGCAAAGTCTTCAAGATAATCCAAATTTGTCTAAATTTCATTGTGCTGATTCACATAATCATAAACATTCCTCCTTATGCTTTACTAACATTGTCTTTCATTACAGCAATGACTATGAAAAATTCGTAGAGGGAGAAGGCATGCCAATATTGGAGAAATATCCTGAAAAAGGAGATCTGAAAATACACTTCAAGATTTGTTTCCCAACATATCTACCAAAAGCTAGCAGGGAATTATTGTCGAAAGGTTTTCATTTGGCAAAGCTAGGAGGTGGTTGCAGGCAACATGAAACTATCAATAAATTAGTATTAGCTGATAAAATACTACGGGTTGGAACGGACGAGAGATTTCCTCCCGTTTGATGATAAATAAATAGTTGATATATAGATTATTATTATAGATAAAATTTGTATCGAATAAATAATATCATATCTTACTGACTTTACTTTACTGAAATTTCAGGGATCGTATCACTTGAAAATTAAAAACAAATCATTTAAAAAAATTCTATACATCCGAACCTATCCGTCCGATACATCTGAAATTTTGCGAGAGCCTTCAAAACCTGACTTAAGCCGAGTTCCAAATTTGAATATGATCAGATCTATATTATTTGAGCTCCGAGCAGCCTTGGATGAGCTCAGTATCTGGATGGGATATCTTTCGAACGGAGAGAGATAGCGAATTGTAATTTTCAGTCTGTTGAGCATCCGGATGGGACAGTTGAGTTCGTTACGAGACATAATCGGACAAATCGGTTTCCTCAATAACTCGAAATATACCAATTCGATCCAATTCGCATAAGTATTTGCGTTGGCAGTCTACAAACTAATTACCAAGTTTCAATTCGATCGGAACTGTATAGTTTGAAAACAAAATACGTACTTAGAAACCGTTTGGGCGATTATGCCCATTTACGAACATAACCGTAGCATTCAGATGCGCAACCAACCCTGAAAATTTCAAGTCGCTATCTCCTTCCGTTCGAAAGTTATCGTGGCAACGGCCGGCCGAACAGAATCGAATTTGACCTCGAATTATTCATCATCAGTGAGTCGAAACTAATCGTTTATTATAATTACATTTGAGCAAAATGAAACATAGAACATGCTCGCAAAAACGAGGTAAGTGAATGTTTAATACAGGGTGAGTCTTTGACCACTGCATTAATTTTAACCAAAGATTCCTTTCATCAAATGAAACACTCTTTTCATTTAACATTTTTCCAAATTCAGCTCAGGTAAAAAGATACAGGCTGTTGAAATTTTGAAAAAAAATCAGTTTTTATTTTGTATCTTTGACATCCTTTTTTCGAATGAAATTAATATTGGCGTATAGTTTCCTATAACTATGATACATATTTTCCAAATACTAGTTATTTTCTACTTCCACTGGTTTTCTATAGTTATGGACTCGTGGATTCATAAAACTAAACGAAATTAGCATAAAGAAAGCATATAAAGTTTTTCTTGAGTCATTTCAAGAATATTCCATCGTTTTAGAACATTATATTATTCTTCATCCTTTCTCCTTAAACGCACCGTTTTCGAGATATTCTTCATTGAATGTTTTAAAATGGAAAACTCCAGAAATTTCACTACTTTTATGGATCCGTCACTGAGCGTTGGAATCCCGAATCAAGCTGTAAGCCACGTTACCATGCCTCATTCTCGTCCGGCAACAATGTCATTGATAATTTATATGCGGGAGTGTATTAGCACATTGTGAAATCTTTAAACTTGTAAGCTTGTAACTTTTTACCTGAGCCGAATCTGGAAAAATGTAAATGAAAAAAGTGTTTCATTTGATGAGAGGAATCTTTGATTAAAATTAATGCAGTGGTCAAAGACTCACCCTGTATAACTGTGTTTTTTGGAGTATTTTAACATTACTGTAACTACATTGAAAAAATATTTATTGAACTCGTTTTTTAACTCAACCACACTCCAGAGTATACGCACAGTATCCAACTAATAACGACTCTTCGTTTGTACCTCTAATTTAGGAACTGGCTGGACCCCCCCCCCCCCCCCCTCTAATTTTTGTTGAACATACAGACTTAACCATTGTACAATATTGATCAAACTTAGTCCGGAATATTTTTCATTTTTCTCAAGCTCAAAAGTCAATTCAGAATTTGCATAAAATGGTCAAAATGCCATTGATTGGTTAATTCTTATTTTGTTTCAGATCCTCTGTATAAACCGATCCTTCTAGCCCTTAATTCTTATTTTATTTTAATTCGTTTCTTATTTCAATTTATTTGCTGTATGAGCCTTAAATATCTCGATTCTTTGGTACTGAAAACCATGTTTTAGTGAACATGAAATATTGTGCTGTTATTGAAAACTTTATATGTTTATTTGGGGGTTACTGATGTTTGTTTGTCAGCTGTCTTTTATGCATCATGAATTCTGTATTCAAGGTAGGTATAGCCATTGTATAGAATTCCAGGGATTCTTGGCGTCCCTTTCTTGTAGGTACTCAACTTGAATTATCCGCCTTCATCAGGGGCCTCCTTTTGCTTTTGTCACTGAAATGCCGCTTCAAGGATGATCTCTACTCTCTTTTCAAATATTTCAATCAAATCAGAAAATTTCAGTATATAGGGTAAGGTGTTGAAAGAGGTCCCATGTTTTTCTTATACGGATCTAGGTTTTCTTGAGCAATTGAAATATGAATCGATTGATGACCTGTGGAAGTGGATAATACGTTCCAAATATTAAATGGACTATGCCAGGTGGTTCAAAAATAGCTCGGTTCCAGAATTGATTAGATCTATCATAAATAGGTTTTTTGTTCTCGGGTAGCTCTACCTCAGGTTACCTTATGTTCATTTACCATTGAAACACCCTGTGTGTAGAATATGATGCACTAGAAACACTATAACTCGGGAGATTGCCAATTAAAAATCCCCCAAAAAAATGTAAATTTTGAATGTAATATAAAGGGTTTTCTAATTAGGACGATATGATTTTGAAATGAAAATAAAATAGAAATGATTTCAGATATAACTACACTTTTTATATCATTTTAATGTACAATCAATAGTATTTATGTTTTGAATAGCACGTCGTTTAAATGTCCTCCTCGGCGTCGTGTACACAAGTGAATTCGACGAACCCAATTTTCGACGACTTTGTGCAATAAATCGGGCCTAATCTCACGAATGTGGCGTTCAATGTTCATTCTCAAAGCATCAAGTGTTTGTGGCCTGTTTGCATATACCTTCGATTTCAAATAACCCCACAAAAGTAGTCTAAATGAGTCAAATAACAGCTTCTTGGAGACAACAGACGCATTCCTTGAAATTATCTTTTCTTCAAACTTTTCTTGAAGTACGGTGATAGTTTTATGAGCAGTGTGACATGTAGCACCGTCTTGCTGGAACCACATATCTTTTAAATTCACCGCATCTAAATTGGGCAACAAAAAATTTGTCAACATCTAACGGTATCGTTCATCAGCATTCCCTGTAACTGAATCTCCAACCTCATTTTGGATAAAAAATGATCCAACGATACCACCATGCCATAAACCACACCATACATCAGTTACTTTCAGGGTATGCAAAGACTTCTCGTAAATCTGTTGTGGATTGTTTTCCCACCAAAAACGGCAATTTTGATTGTTTACGTATCCACCTAACCAAAAATCAGCTTCATCTGAAAAGATAATTTTTTTTGCAAAATTGCGATCCCTTTCAAGTCGTTCTAATCTCCAAGCAGCAAATTCGCAGCGCCGATGATGGCCCAGTGGCAAAATTCTCGGGTCAAAACAATCCTGTACGGATGTAAATTTAAATCTTTTTGTAAAATTCGCCAATTTGATGTGTTTTAAGTCCTAACTCTTGAGCACAATTGATTAAGTTGGATCTTCTGCAATACTAGCTCTTACAGCAGCAATATTCTCAGCAGTTTTGTCATTTCGGCGTCTTACTGGAGTTTTTACATCGTGAAGAGTAAAATTTCTTTCAAATTTCTCAACAATGCGACGAATGGCAAGCACATAAGGGCGATAATTTCGACCATAGTTTTCGCGAAGTGCGCGAAAAGTGTTTACAAAAATAAGCCTATTTTCGTGAAATTTTTGATTAGTAACCAAACGTTCCTTGGAGCGAGTATTTAGCCATAATAAATTGGCAAAGGTTACTAAACATAAATTCCAAGTCTTTTTTTATTACCATGGTTTCTATATTGTTACAAAATCCTATCAATCTTATTGAAAAACCCTGGTAACCCAGTCAATCTGGTATCAGTCTTGCATCACATCAATCATGGATTGATATATTTTACATTTTTACACTAAAATATCGTTTAATTTTTGTGAAATTGTTTACTGGAATGTTTATAAAAGAAAACAATGAAACCAATTATAGTGACTCATTTTCTAAACGCTGCATTAACCCAATTCAGTTATAATTTGAACAAAATGAAAATATACTGCTCCACAAAATTTGAGGAAGTTCAAAAATTTTGTGACCGTTTCAAAAGTAGCCATACTTGTCCACAAAATGTTCATTTATGAAAAATCAAATGTTTACTCTTTTATATCTCAATAGTATTTTTGCTCCTCGTTTGAACTTATTCAGTTTCTGGCAATTTCTTGTCGTTTGCGATATGTTCTACCTTCTTACAATCAACTTTGATTCAAAATTTGTTTTGCAATAATGCCAAGACGTAAACTTAGTGTGGATGAAGCCAATGGGACTATTGGAATGATCGAGGTGGGACGCAATCAGAGATATGTTGCGAATTTCTTTCGAGTTATTGTTGGATAGTTTCCCGGCTCGCCCAGCGATATCGACAAACTGGAAACGCAACCGAAATAGCGAGAAGTGGATGCCCAAATTGTACTCCTACACGAGATCGGTTTCTGACTGTGTCTACCCGTAGAGAGCCTTTGAGTACTTGTCGAATCATGTGCCTTTTGAACGCTACCGCTGTTTTGGTTTCGATTGAAACAGTTCGTTGAATACTTCAAGATGTAAATATACATTCTCGACGACTTTTGAGAAGGATTCCACCAACTCAAATCATATGCGACTTCGATTGGAATGGGCCAAAGAGCACGTGAATTGGAACGATCAATGGAGATCTGTATTGTCCATAGATGAGTTGAGATATGGACGGTTTCCGGCTTTATAGTCGGCGTGTTCCCTCGGTCACCAGACCTCAATCCCATTGAGCACGCTTGAGATCAGCTACGAAGAACTTTGGATTCTCGTCAACCACCTCCATATACACCTCAAGAACTCTGCGCTTTTACCGCAACTCTGGAGAGAAATTGATCAAGGCTACCTTCAATAATCTGATCGAAATTATGCAAAGTTGTTGTCAGGCTGTGGTTGATGTTTGAGGAGGCCATACTCTTTAATGAACTTCATTTTTTGAATGAACTCTGATTTTGCACTACAAATACTAAAAATAAATTTTTACGTCAAACTTTGTAACTTATTAAGAAATGGCCAGTGGCGTAACGTACACCCCCCAGACCCCCCGTTGGGGGGGGGGGGGGGGGGCACGGGGTCTGGGGGCCCAGGAGTTGAACCTTTTATTTACTTTTTATTTTATCTTGTTGAGAACCAGTTGATAGTAAAAACTAATTTTCTGCTAATGTAATATATGTATTTCCTGGTTAAAATGTTTAGTATAGGCGAGTGAAAATACTCTGGATCGTAATATATCGAAATAAGTAGTATCGATACTTGAATCGTATCGCTTCGAAAGTATCGATACATGAAATATCTAGTATTCACGTATTAGTATTCAGTCGGAAAATAAATCATTTCGATTTCTGAATAAGATGTCTAAAAACTTTTACAACAAGTACATGATCATCTTAATCTTACCTGTAAAGATCATAGAATTTTCAATTAATTCATTGGAATATTTATTATGATAAAACACAATATGCTCATAGTACCTAATTAATTCTCTGATTTACGTTCTTTCATTAATTTCTGACAATTTTAAGTACCTACCTATCTACACTATTCCCGGATGCGTTAAATATATAAGATTTATAAACGAAATCCCAGTATCTGCTAGGTGTATTGTGATAGGTGCTGAAGGAGGAGTGGGGCCCGGGGACAATCATTGGGGGGGGGGGGTGGCTGAGGAACGTTACGCCACTGATAAGAGCGTAAACATTTAGATTTCTCATATTTAAAAAATTGGTGAAAAAAATTTAAACTTTTGAAACAGTCTCAAAATTTCTGAACTTCCTTAACTTTTGTGGAGCAGTATAAGTGTAGTGGGCTCATTCAACTTGAATTAAGTAAATGCTTCAATTTTGTACGAGGTAAATCCAGAGAGGCGATAAAGTAGAAATTATGATAAAATTGTTATTAGTTCGTAAATTAAATGGAATACGGTAGCACAATGTTTCAGTCATGGTCATGATCATTTCAAAATTAAACACACTTATCTTCATGTGTACGCAAGCGCTTGCTACTTGTTTCCTATCCAAGAAAGGCGGGCAATAAACAACTACAACTTTTCATTCATATTCAAAGTGGGCCACAGGCGCTGCGGTGTTACAAAAAGACTAACGCATGGTTTGACGGTTGACAGTTGGGAACACGTGGGACCTAGAATTTTCCGGAAAAACTGAAAATGGGCGCGAATACCCAAAATTCGAACGAGGGTGAAAATTCGTCCGACAAAGGGGCCATAAAGTTGAAAAAAGAGTTGGGTTTAATAGACGGAATTGCAATAATCGTTGGTGTTATTATCGGGGCAGGAATTTTCGTGTCCCCCAAAGGAGTTCTGAGGTATTCCGGAAGTATTGGACAAAGTATTTTAGTATGGATTTTATCGGGACTACTATCGATGATTGGTGCTTTATGCTATGCAGAATTGGGTGAGTGTTTTCGATATATTATATGTTCTTTAAAAAATTCACTTCAAAATCCATAATGTTTACAACAGTACTACCTTTATTCCAACATATGGTTTTCAAATTTATTTATTTATCTTTTCAATATTTGTCATCACATTTTCATATTCAACAATTAATACGCTTTCGAAATATAATACCTATCCTATATTTTTAATTTGCAATTTTTCTTTTTTCAATTATATCTCAATTATTTAATTCCAGTAAGCTATTGATAGGCTTGTATTGTACTATTATTTTTTATTATTCGAGGAACATCATGATTAGTTTTTACTTTTATTGAAAAAATTCTTCGGTTCGTTCCGATATGTTAAATTTTATTCTGGCGACCGAATGTGAGTTTATTGCATCAGACAACAGTGTCTGTTATTCTTTATATTTTTTTCGTACCTGTCGCATGAGGGTTCATCTACCTTTACGTTGGGTTAGTACCTACATAATTCGAATTGTCTGGTTGACTCTGGAATTGAGGTTGGTGCATTGGCGTCTCTATGTTGCGGCTGATGTAATAATTACAGGAAAAAGGTAATCGAATTATTCCTTAGGGTCCTTCAGCTGTGTTCACTTCACAGCTGTGTGTATTGATAGGCCCAACCAAATATAATCATGTTACATGCGAACCTTTGATTTGGAATATTTGAAAGGTCCACTTTAGTTCTACTTCGAGAAGACATGGATAATTTTCTTTAAACACTTAAATCAATTCCACGATGTATTTAAATCTATATAAACAACGTGTACGTAGGTAGTAATAATAATGATGGTATTTCTGCGGAAGTAAATTTTTAATTGATACTAAGCAATTTAATGTCAATAGATGGAAATTCGATCTGTACAATATACCCTTAAGCTTAAATAATTATATTCGCGGCACGGTATGAATTTTTGTGAAAGTAGTTATAATTTTTGCGCGTATATCGGTGACTATTCTCAATATATTTTATTTGAGACTATAAACCTACAGATTTCCTATTGAGCCCTGTATATCTTTGAAATGAGCAAAGCGTTAAATTTGAAAATAAGGTACAAAATATGTGCATAATTTACACAAACTTATTCCGATAACGATTCAGATAACTCATATCTGTAATTTTTGGTGCTCTTGTTCCTCGGAACCGGAGTGCTTATCAATTTGCCCAAATGAATTTTTGGCTGAAAATGGTCTTAAACGATTTCGTACGACTCACTGATCAAGAATCCGTGGTCAAAATCGATTCTGTCCGGCCGGCCGTAACCACGAAAACTCTCGAACGGAAAGAGCTAGACAGTAGCAATTTTCAGAATGGGTTTGGGAGATAAATATTACTGTTAATTTCGTTATTGGGTAAAAAGGTGGTTTCGAAGTAACGAAAAAAATTTATTTTTAAATTACAAATTTCAAATTGCATTTTTTTTAGATGCAATTTCATCATAAGACTGCATTGATATATTTTTCAACTCTAACAAGAACAAGCTAATACTTTCGGAGATATGATTTCTCAAAATTTCAATAATAAATCTTAATTCTATGAATTCACAGAATGCTGTAATCTGTAAATTAACGTCCGTATTGGTATCTATGAATCTATGTTCATACATGTTCCATTTAAAATTCGCTAGGTACCTACTATGGTACCTACTCATGATATAAAATACCTCCCTCCTGTTCTGGAAAACAAATTATGATTGAATGCAAAATGACCAATGAAATAACCTCGTAGAATCATAGAATTAGAATTAGGAGTATTATAGGATATTTTAATTTTTGAGTGATAATATAAATGCCCTTGGATAATCCATATGATGATGGAAATATATACTTTGGTAAGTTAATCAAATTGGGTTCAGAATATCTCCAGTAAAAACAAAACTGCAATATTGTCTAAGTTTTAATTGATATAATATGATTTTCAGAGTAGATTTGAGGGATGAATATCTCGACAAATTTCCTTATTGGGTAGAATTCATCTGGTGGTTTCGGATTGATAATTTTTGGCCCTCTTGTTTTCTTTAAATGACATTTTTTTTTAGTTTAATTTCTTTTATGATTCGGTTCTATCATAAGAATCCATTGATATTATTATTATTATTATTATTATTATTATTATACTGATCCTCATTATATATAATATTATATCATTGCCAACTCTGAGAAACCAATAGGTACCTACTTTCAGAGATATTATTTGTCGAAGTTTCAACAAGAGCGCCAAAGCTCCTGTCCAAAGGCGTTCCCACATTATTTGGAATTCTTTCAACCCTGTCAGAGTTAAACCCCGTATATATCCGACAAGGGAATATATAATACAAAGGAAACCAGTCTACTCTGAGTATTCACAAAATGACATTGTTGTCCAAGATTGAAAGTACTTAACTAGACATGAAATTATGTCAATTATCCAATTTGTATTATTTTCGAATAGGTCTTTGTTCGGCGTGAAAAATGTATATTTATTCACCTCTTTCGGTTATTTGGTTACAAATGTCTGAAAAATATAAGCGAGCTTCATTGTAAGATAAACAAAAATTCACTGATGTCTTACACCCAACACGATATTCAGACAGACATTTGGGCAAAATGAGAAAACACGGAAATTATTTTCGGAAAAGAATATTGACGAAACTCTGTTAGAATAAAACTTATTTTCTCTATTTCAGTATCGTAATGAGTCCATTCCAGCACTGAAAACAGTGCTGGAATGAACTCATTCCCGCATTGTTTCTAGTTATATTTTTCGTTTTGTGGTAGTCAGCACTGACATTCGATCCTATCAAATTTCAACACACGTCAATTGACAATACAATATAATCTGGATATAGTGAAATAATTGTTGAGCAAAAGCTTTATTTTCATTAAAAAATGTGATACTAGAGATTTCCTTCTTGCTAATTTTGAATCATTCCTGCTATTAGGAAACTGTTTTAAATCTGATCTCCATGCCCTACGTACGTTTCAAATTCAAATTCCGTAATCTGTCAACTTTCGTAACAGTCACACCAACTACCAAGATACAATACAAAAGTCACTAGGATGTATGATCTGAATTTTTCATTAAATTTCAACAGTATTTCACAAAACTTGCCTGAAATAGAGAAAATATCGTCTAATACTCGTTGCAGAAGGCAATTCCAACACTCATGCGTTCGAAAACTCGCTCCTTCGTCGCTCGTTTTCGAATTTCGCATTCGTGTTTTAATAGGAGCCCATTCTGTAACTTGTTTTAGAATATACTATTCTCTATTTCAGTATCGTATTGAGTTCATTCCAGCACTGTTTTCAGTGCTGGATGAACTAGAAACCCGCATGGTTTCTATAGTTATATTTTTCGTTTTGTGGTAGTCAGCACTGACATTCGATCCTATCAAATTTCAACACGTCAATTGACAATACAATATAATCTGGATATAGTGAAATAATTGTTGGGGAAAAGCTTTAATTTCATTAAAAAATATGGTGCTAGAGATTTCCTTCTTGCTAATTTTGAATCATTCATGCTATTAGGAAACTGTTTTAAATCTGATCTCCATGCCCTACGTACGTATCAAATTCAAATTCCGTAATCTGTCAACTTTCGTAGTTTCAGAAGGCAATTCCAACGTTGCAGAAGGCAATTCCAACACTCATGCGTTCGAAAACTCGCTCCTTCGTTGCTCGTTTTCGAATGAATTTTGAATGTTAATATTGGAACTCCACTCTTGTTTATTTAGTATTTACAGAACTAGATAAATAAATAGATAGTATCATGAATATTGCATAAATATTTTCAAACTTATATACCTACAGATGTTGTTATCGTATAAAATAGAACCATAACAGAGTCTGTGGCGAATGGAAGACGATTTATGTTTGTCATATCCAAATAATAAACATTAGGAATCGGACATCGAAGAAACAATTTTTAACCCCCTGCATATTTTACTGTATGCGTTTTGTACGTGGAGTTTAATAAGCGAAAAAATTCAAGAGCACTCACGTGACGTTAGGTGCTCAAGCGAGCTCGTTCATTCGATGCTCAATATATTCCATGCACTAATTTATATCACCTCAGGCTACTAAGATGTATGGTTATTAGAGATCCGTTATACAGGGTTTTTCATTAGGAAACGGAAATACTTTAAAGGCGAATAGATGACACCGAGGTGGTTCTATATATTTATTGGCTGTGCAAAATTTCAGCGATTTCGGACGAATAGTTTCTGACATAGAATTTTTTTCAATGATTTTTTAAAGATTTTCTAGTGATACGATCCTCACGAAATTTCGCAAGAATTTTCGCGTTGTTATTCTACAACTAGTAACCATGTTTGAATCGGATCGGATTCGTAGTTTTCAAGTTATTGAGGAAATAACCAAATTTCAGATTGGTATGGTATAACTCCAAAACCAATTGGCCGATCATGCCTATAAAGAAACTCAAATGTTGCATTTGGATGCACAACTATACCTGAAAATTTCAAGTCGCTATCATTTTTCGTTCTCAGGTTATGGTGACATAAATAATGTTTTGCAATAATTTTGTTTTAATTTTCTAGTGATACGATTCCGACAAAATTTCACAAACAACCTTAGGTTTGTATTCTACAACTACTTACCAAGTTTTATGTCGATCGGATCTGTATTGGTTGATGACAAAATTATTACTCAGAAACCGTTGGGCTGATTATGCCCATTAACGAACTTGTCCGTCGTATTTGGATGCGCCACCTACCCTGAAAATTTCAAGTCGCTATCTCTTTCCGTTCTCTATATATCGTGGCAACAGCCGGCCGGCCAGCCAGACAGAATCAAATTAGACCACGAATTCTTCATCAGTGAGTTGAACCTAGTCGTTTGAGACCATTTTCGGCAAAAAATTCGAAAATTACAGATATTTGGGCAAAATGATAACGCGATTTTACCCAGAACATACGCGCAAAAATTAAAATTGACCTGTCCGAGCATTTTGCTGGAAAACATTCAATAACTCAGTTAGGAATTTTTTTCCTTACTTTATCCACACTATGTTTTTCCTCTGGATAAAATCGATAGTTTTTCAATATAGATATTATGCTAATTGACTACTGGATAGCCTGTGAATTTATTAACACGTTCTAATCATCGAAATTGTTAGTCATTCGGTCTCATCAAGTTTTTTTTTTTTTCAGGTACTATGATCCCTAAATCCGGTGGGGATTATGCCTACATAAACGAAGCTTTTGGACCCCTTCCAGCCTTCTTGTATATGTGGGTGGCTCTGTTCATCCTCGTGCCTACCGGAAATGCAATCACTGCTATAACGTTTGCTCAATATATTTTTCAGCCCTTCTGGGGCACCTGTGAAGCACCATTCCTTGCAGTCAGGCTCATTGCAGCTGCCACTACTTGTCTTTTGACTGTCATTAATTGTTATGATGTTAAACTAGTTGCTAGGTCAGTTCTGAGAAAATTTTCCGTTGCATATCATCTTATCTTAATTATGTCACAACTTCACAGAAATAAGGTTTCAAATATTCAATCTAAGGTTAGCCGCATGTTGAGGGCAGCCCAGCACAGCACAACATAGCCTAGCCTAGTAGAGGATTTTGTAACAAATGCAATTGAATAGTACGCCGCATATTGGACGTAGCCGAGCAGAGGCCTACGCGAAGTAGAAACAGAGCACTCTGTCTGGCATTCTACTAGGCAAGGCTATGCTGTGCTGGGCTGCTCTCAATATGCGGCTAGCCTAAGGTCTGTATATCTACCCTCCATAAAATTACTTTGTAATTCCCCAGAACAATAAATTCTAAATTCAAATCGAGGCACCATAGTACTGTCAAATTCACCTATCTACTCTCAATTCAACATTAAGGCCTTTCCAAACGCTAGTTTTTGCACAACCTTTTGTCTGCGCAGTCTTAAGGCGGAAAATAGCCATTTTTAGTGCTTGTACATGATGCAGAGATACCTGTATATTTCGCACAGTTCTAGTGATATCGTCATGGAGGAGGTACTACTCTTGTCAATGTTGGCATACTGTTACCATAGTTACCGTCTACATGCAGCGACAAATCCGCACAGTTCACGGTTATCTATGCTCTCTAACTCAGTTATCGCTGCAACTGCAATGTCTCCGCGCCGTTTTCAAAACTGCGCAATTTTCATATCTACACGCAACGTTTTACCTGCAACGTGTTGAACTGTGCAGGCAAAAGGTTGTGCAAAACGTAGCCTGTGGACCGGCCTTTTAGGGTCGGTCCCATAGATAAGTCGGTCTAAAAATTGCTACGTTTTCATTCCGTCTTGAGACTGCGCAGACAAAAGGTTGTGCGAAACGCAGCGTTTGGATCGGCCTTCAGAATCTGATTTTGCCAGTTCCTAAAATGAATTACGAAGAAAATTTGTCATTAACCGCGAGATGTATCAGAATTTCTGAGTTTGTGCCCGAGAAAAGCCGAAATTTGTATGAGAAAACTGGTCTATGCTGAAAAGCAACTTTAAATGTAAACAATAAAATTGGTTCAAGCACTGACGTGAAGTCAGAAGCTTTTGCGCGTATGTTCTATTGTCCATTATTCTGTATTGGACACCCTTAATCGAATTTACCATGGTAAATTATGTTGTCCATTCTCCTGTATTGGACACTCTTAATTCGAATTTACCATGGTAAATTCGAATTAAGTGTCCAATAACTCCAATATGTAATATTTCATTCCACAAATGTTTCCAATGAACACATAATATTGAATTCTCATTCAAATTAAAAATATCTTAATTCATAGCAGTGCTATGTGAAATATAATCCTTGTTTTTCATTGACACGCTCCGAGCACTCGAAATCGATCTCATCTGTCATGCATCTGTCCAATTGAACCGAAAATATCTGTCAAATATGACTCCGAGCAAGGGCGTAGCCAGGAATCAATTTCGGGGGGGGTTTTGAAATAGGAATTAATTTCGGGGGGGGTTTTGGGGTTGTAGGGGTCACCTTCTGCAGCAAAATTTTTTTTTTAAGAGAAAAAATAACATTTCGGGGGGGGTTTGAACCCCCAAAACCCCCCCCTGGCTACGCCCTTCACTCCGAGTGATCCGAGCGTGTCAATGGAAATCGCCATAATTCACCAATAAATATCTCTCTCTCTCTCTCTCTCTCTCTCTCTCTGTCTCTCTATGGATATTAGAGATGTACGTCGCATTTCACCACAAACTACAAAATATATTATCGCTTTATTTCAGGGTTCAGGAAATATTCACTTGTACGAAGATCTTCGCTCTATGTATCATCGTCGGTGCTGGTATCTATCATTTGTGCAGCGGACATACCGAGTATTTTCAATCGCCCATGGCTGATACGAAATGGGAACCGGGATTTATTGCTTTGGCTTTCTATTCCGGATTGTTCTCTTATTCGGGATGGAATTATCTGAACTATGTTACTGAAGAACTGAAAGATCCTTACAGGTTAGTTGATTAAAGATATTATAATCATTAAAGGATACTTTGGGAGGTGAATTCATCACTACGTAACAATATCAACGATATAATAACTATTCTGTAACTTTTAGGAGATTAAATCAGACTCCTTCATCAGACACTAAGCGAAAATCTACAGAATTATGTTTTATTAGTTATTCTGAGACACTGACATTCTTCGAAAAAACATTACCTTACCTTACTTACTCTACTTTACTTACCTTACCCTACCTTACTCACCTAAGCTCAAATTACCTTAACCTACCTTACCTTACTTGCTTGAACTGACCTTACTTACCTGACCACACTTACCAGATCTTCCTTACCTGACCCTACTTACCAAACCCTACTTGCCAGACCTTCCATATCTGACCGATTTTACCTGACCCTACTCACTTGATCTTACCTACCTGATCCTACTTACCTGACCTTACATTCCTGACTCTACCTACCTGACATCGCTTATTTGACCTTACTTACCTGACCCCACTTACTTGACCCTACTTACCTGACATTACTTACCTGACCGTACTTACCTGACCACATTTACCTGAACCTACTTACCTGACCACACTTACCTTACCTTACTTACCTTACCTTACTTGCCTTAACTAGCCCAACTTGCCTTACTTGCTTTTTTTTGCATCTTCGAAAGTGGAACATGAAGATAGAGATATAAAAGATTAAATCAAATGATTTTGGGAATTTCTTTTTAGTATCGAATTTATTGAGCCGTATTATTCATTAGTTCGATAATTAATACCTTTCTGTAAATTGTCTCATTTCATATTCTTGGTTTTTCAAGGAACCTTCCGAGGGCTATCATCATTTCGATGCCAGTGGTTACAATTGTTTACGTGGTAACGAATATAGCTTACTTCGTCGTCCTCAGCCGTGAAGAAATCCTGTCTTCAGAAGCGGTAGCAGTCACATTTGGGGACAAAATGTTGGGCATGTTTTCCTACTGCGTGCCCATATTCGTGGCTATTTCCACTTTCGGTTCTCTGAATGGTGCAATATTCGCTTCAGCTAGGTTATTCTTCGTTGGTGCACGGAACGGTCATCTTCCTAGGGCTATTGCTCTGATAGATGTGAAGAGATTGACGCCTGTACCTTCACTAGTTTTTATGGTGAGTATAAATTATCGAATATGTGTTTGAATGCTATGTCATGATCTTCTTTTAATACTGGTAAAATTCTTCAGATACACGTAATTTTGAATAACTAAAGTTTTATCGAAATTATTCTCTTTATATAGGGTGAGTATTGAAATTGTACATTCAATATTAACCATAGATTCCTCGCATCAAATAAAACACTTTTTTAATTTACCCTTTTTCCAAATTCGGCCCAGGAAAAGAGATACAGGCTGTTGAAATTTGAAAAACCATTGACATGGTTATTACGAATTAAATGGGTAAAGTTTTCTATAATCATGATACATATTCTGCAAGTTTTTTCCTACCTCCAATGGTTTCCTGGTTATAGATTCACCAGTTCAATAAAACTATGAGAACTTATCATAAAGAAAGCAGATAAAGTTTACCTTAAGTTATTATAAAAATCTACAATAATTTTAAAAGATTAAAGTAATTTTCATCATTTTCCCTAAAACGTACCGTTTTCGAGATATTCTTCTTTGAATGATATGTGAAGTCTGATGAATAATCAAGAAATTTAAGTGCTTTTATGAATCCGACCCTGAACTAGAAATCCTCGATTAAAAGTGAAAGCCATATATGCCATAGATATTTCATCCCCATAACACAGACAGAGAAAAACGTCATGTCATATGTGTCATAGATTAGCTTTTCGTAGAAACGAGCTACCGATGAAGATGATTATTTTGCTCTCTGTTAGTGCCTAATGATACCACGATTTTCCGCATTTCCGCATTTTATTTTTTATTTAGTTTAAATTTGTTATTTCCTCGAATACAATTATACTTCAATTGATTACGTCCGACAACGTTGATCTGATTCGGACTCCATGTCTATGGATTTCGATCGACAGATCGGAGGATTTTTTATGACAGACGTTGAAATTGTTTATATTGTATATTGTATATTATTAAACTGATCGATCCTCCTAGGTCTTCCCCAAGGAGTCCCCTCATAAGCTCTCGAAGAGCTTGAGCGAGTAAGGAGAACCAGTTGTGTAGGCTATGTTACTGTGTCCTTACGCCACCTTAGGCACAGTACTGTTGATTTTTGTGAATGGTGGCGATTACCGTGACTAGAAAAATTCTTTCCTAGCCTCGGAATTGAACTTAGGGCTTTCACTCCCAAGTCAATTACTCTTCCACTGAGCCAACCGCACTGCTGCATTGTAGTGGAAGCAATTGGATAATTAACGAATAAAATATAGATAGGTATCAAGTTAAAGTTCAGTGTTTTAATATTCAAGTATTATAAAAAATTTTAGTAGCAAATGCTGCATCAAGGGCGAAATCATAATTGATGTAGTAATTGAGTAATTTATCCGTAAAAGGATCTGCATGAATAGCAAAAATTTTGTCAAACAAATTCATTGAATTTCAAGCATCAGATGATACAGATTTGGTCAATATACAATACAGTTTACATTAAGAGTTACCTGTGTTCAACGTGTAAAGACAATGCAGGGGTGTATAAGCACATTGTCAAATCTTTAAACGCTTATAACTGTTTACCTGAACCGAATCTGGAAAAATAATAAATGAAAAAAGTGTTTCATTTGAGTAGAGGAATCTTTAACTATATAATAATAAAAATATTAGTGAAATTTCTTGTTATCTGGCTTGTTCAACTCTCGTGTCATGGTCAGACGATATTTGGTGTTTGTCAATAGCATATGATCTGATATGCGAAATTGTGAATCTTAACCACCCTGAGTGTCCTGAGACCCATTCGAAAATACACAGAAAATTTCATCAAGATCGGTCAAGCCCTTTTTGAGTTCTTATAAACCGATTGCAGCGCCATCTGCCTATTAAGTGGCCGAACCCGGCAGACGGTATATTTTCTCTCAAAATAAATGGAGCTATATCAGCGCATCCACCATTTTGAAATTGTCAATTTCAAATTTTCCAATTCTTCTCTCTATAAGATTCTATTGAACTTTAAGCAATATTTTCGAAAAAAATAGCTCAATAGATCCAGCCGTTCTGAAGTTTAGTGTTTAGCAACACATATAACGTGTCATTTTTATTATACAGAAGATAAGAGGATAAGAGAAAATTACTGTAAGATTTATACAGGGTGAGTCTTTAAACTTTAATTTTAACCATAGATTTCTTTCATCAAGCAAAATACTTTTTTCATTTTCCATTTTTCCAGCTCGGCTCAGGTAAAGAGTTACAAGCATTTAAAGATTTCACAGTGTGTTGATACAATCTGGCCTGCACCGTTGTGCATAGAATAGTATATTCTAAAACAAGTTGCAGAATGAGCTGATATTCAAACACGAATGCGAAATTCGAAAACGAGCGACGAAGGAGCGAGTTTTCGAACGCATGAGTGTTGGAATTGCCTTCTGCAACGAGTATTAGACGATATTTTCTCTATTTCAGGCAAGTTTTGTAAAATACTGTTGAAATTTAATGAAAAATTAGGATTATACATCCTAGTGACTTTTGTATTGTATCTTGGCAGTTGGTGTGACTGTTACGAAAGTTGACAGATCACGGAATTTGAATTGTACGTAGAGCATGGAGATCAGATTCAACAGTTTCCTAATATCATGAATGATTTAAAATTAGCAGCAAAGAAATCTCTAGTACATTATTTTTTGATGATAATAAAACCTTTCCTCTCAACAATTATTTTACCTTATCCAGATTATCTTATATTGACAATAATTGACGTGTGTTTAAATTTGATAGGATCGAATGTCAGTACTGACTACCACAAAACGAAAAATATAACTAGAAACAATGTGGGAATGAGTTCATTCCAGCACTGTAAGTAAATCTCAAATCGAATAGTTGATAGCTGATTCCAATTAATAAAAAAATCATAATAGTTAGTACGTAACTTACACAGAAACTCATTGGTTCATAGACTTTATATCTGTCTCCGTATTTGTTAAACATTGTTAAACTCTGTACCAGGTATTGGTATATTATTCAATCGAGGACCCTGGACTAAATCTTGTGGAAAAAAGCAAGTGTGGCAACGTAGAAATACATCGATTCAAGGCCATCCTAGGTCAGGAGCGGATCAACCAAAATAACCCAAATACTCAAATTTGTATCAGATTTTATACCATTCAACTTTGAATATCTCAAAAACGGAGAAATGATAAAGAATAATTGAATTTCCTAAAATTATTAAATATTCTTTTGATGGACTCAAGATAAACTTCAGTTGCTTTTCTTGTACTAGTTTAATTTAGTTTTATGAATCCGTGAGTCAGAACTACGGAACCAATGGAAATAGGAAAAAACTGTTAACCGGAGAATATGAGTCATAGTTATAGAAAACTACTCACCAAAATTAATTTCATTATGTATTTCTGTATCTAACATTACGATTGACCATCATCGAGTTAACACATATTAAAATAAATTATATACTTTCTATTCAAATAAAATAAAAATACATGCACATACAATATTGTTAGAATTTACGAAACAAAAAAAAAATAATAAAATACCATAAATTAAAATTACATGCACAACACATAGTGTTGTTTTGAATTCACAAAAAAAAGATATGATTTTCTTATTTACAGTGTATCATCACTTTGGTGCTCATCACGATTCCAGATGTGTATGTTCTGATCAACTTTGTGTCTTTCGTGGAAGCTCTATTCATAGGCATGAGTATAGTTGGACTTTTGTATATGAGGCGCACCAAACCAGATTTGAAGAGACCTATAAAAGTGAATTTAATCCTACCCTGCCTCTTTTTCGTCATTTGTGTATTCTTAGTGACACTGCCATGTTACGTCACACCTGTGGTTGTGAGTATAGCGACAGGTAAGGAAAAATAGGAGATGCGGAAATAGGAATACATACAAAAACTATTTTTTCAGGTTTCATATTTTGTGGAATTCCTGTGTACTTTGTGACAATTTCGTGGAAAGGTCAACCTGATTGGCTGAAACTGGCATTCATGAAATTTAACGATGGATGTGCCAAATTATTTATGTGTGTTCCTGAAGAAGATTACAAAGATCAATGAGGATATGGGTGCATATCAAGCTCCTTTGAGTATTAAGAAAAGATGGAATCATTATTATTAATTTTATCGTATGACTTTGAAATATTTTGTTATTATTCCCTTTGAAAATGGTTAAAGTGAAAAAAAAATAATAATAGAATGAAACCCATTGGAAAAGGAAATGAATATAACAAAAATCAAGGAAGAAAAATTTACGGGCGATCTGAGGTCGGGAAGTGGAAGTTTGTAAGGGTAAAAAACGTTTTATCTTGATTTCCGGCAAAACTACTAATACTATAAAAAAAAGTTGAAGTGTAAAGTTGTAGGTAATAAAAAGATGTACAAGTAATCATTAAAGGATACTGTGGGAGAGATAATTTGGGAGAGAAAACCCAGAAAAAAAACCTTTAAATGAAAAGATGTACAACTTTTGTATTTAAACTTTTTTCACATAACCTCAAAATTTATGTGAAAATTGCAAATAACCAAATTTTTGGTTTTTAATTTTTATCTGTTACAATTAGATTTGAAAAAATCATTTTTCACCTTATTTTGATTCAATATCGAACAAGCACCCTAATTTTCAATCGATAATTCTCACGTCAAAATATCTGCTTTTTTAAAAAAAGTCGGTGGGCTTTTAGTTCGTTAAAAACATTTTTTTTTGTGAAAGATGAAAATAAAAAACCAAAAACTTGGTTATTTGAATTTTTCACATACATTGTGAGGTTAGTTTTGCCGGAAATCATGATAAACCGTTTTTTACCCTTTAAAACTCACCCCCTTTCACTTCCTGACCTCTGATCGCCCGTATTTTATCTTTATTATTTTCTTAACATTTTTATTATATTCTCTTACTTTTCCAATAATGAGCTTTATTCTACTATTATTATTTTTTTTTTAAATTATCGACCCTGGTTTAATATGTGATTCAAAGTTTGATTCAACCGTTGACATAATGTTGAATTATATATATCATTGCTGCAATGTCTAGCTATGTATTTATGTTAAGTTTTCTGTTCGCTTCGCTACAGTATTCTTGTTGTATTACTCTGTAGTAATTTATAGTAGAATATTTATTTCTTTATATTTATGTTTGGCGATTATTCTTCTCTGGTTGAGAAAATCATGAAATAAAAAAGGAAGAGAATTTATAATGATATAGTTCAATAGTTCATATGCCATGTTAATTCGCTTATTGCTCAAAACATCACTGTTAATTCGCTTGTGTTGGTCACAAAAATCTGCATTTATCCAGAGTTGCAGTTATCTGACTATTGTATTCATTTTGGTTCTCCCTCACATTAAGAAATTCTTTTTTATTCATTAATATTTAAGGAGGACTGGCTGTGAAAATGTTTCGAATTTATGTTTACCGTACAATATTTGGACTAGTTTTATTGGAAATCATTTATTTTCATAAATTTCGACATCGAAACATTGTAATAACTCATTAGACAATCAATTCTGTATATATTTATATAAATATGACTTATTGGTTTGATTTCTGAGTACATTGCCAATAATGTTTGTATTGTAACTTTTGAGAAGTATACAAGAATTCTATTTGTTAATGTATATATTAATATATCATTTTCAAAACTTTTGTTTTAATATTTTCTTAGATAATATATCTTTGAAATCGTGCAAAAACATTGTAATCCTCTTTGACATTTTCTGTATACGTTTTAAAGAAGGTACCTAGAATTCAAATATCTAATACCTAAATCCGTCCTACGTACAAGTTTTTGGCGCTCTTGTTCCTCGGAACAGAGTGCTTATGAATTTGCCCAAATGTCACTCATTTTAGAATTTTTGGATGAAAATGGTCTTAAACGTTTTGGTTCGACTCACTGATCAAAAAACTGTGGTCAAAATCGATTTTGTCCTGCCGTAACCATGATAACTCTCGAACAGAATGACCTAGACAGTTGAGATATTCAGAGTAGGTTTGGGAGATCAATATCTCGGTTAAGTTCGTTATTGGGCAAAATTTCAAAATCAATTTTTGTGAAGATGCAGTTTAACCAAAGATGCCATTGATATCATTCTCAACTCTAACAAACTGATACTTTCGGAAATAAGATTTTTCAAAAATTCAATAATTATTCTTAATTCTATGATTTCATGGAATACTCTAATTATAATTTGCTGATGTATGTAAATACAACATGATGTGAGTCATAGACTTGCGTTTTGAATTTAATTATAAATATTCTTGAGAATTGACGCACAGAAGCCAAATTGAAAACAGGAGATTTGGTGCTCTTGTTCAGATCGTAAAAACATGAACATTTTTTTCCTATTAATTTGAAAAATCGCAGAGTTGCTTTAATATTTCATTACGTTTTTCTCATTCATTATATTTTTCTCCAAGAAATTGAAATAATTGTGAACTGGAACATAAATCTACAGTTTTTCATCAAAATGATGTTCTTTGGATGTTCAAATGGAAATTCAATTTCCTTAATTTGACACATATCTAATATAATATTATAATAACTTTCTATAGTGCACGATGTTATAAATCAGTGTTATACATCATTACATGAACAAGCACGCTAAAGCTTCTTAACCAACATCAGTGCTTTTATAATTTGTAAAAATTCATGTTCTTTTGGATAATTTAAAATATGTTTGTTCAACGATGAATTAGTTGAGGTATGTTTAAACAAATAAATTTACTTCAGGTTTTATTTGATTCCATATGGAAACATTTTATTGAATAATTAACAGCTATGAGTATAAAACCAGTCTTGGTTTTGAATACCTAATGCAGTTCCTAAGTATTCGTTTTCCAATACGTAATTCATAGGAATCTGTATATACAAAAATAATATAAAAATATGAAACAATAATGATAATAAATTAAAATAATAGATAGTGACGATTACAAAATTCAAAAATTCGTTCGCAAGCTTCTTCCATCAGCTCCTGAGGAATTGTCAATACCAATCTCATGAAACCAGGTACTTCAAAACACTGAAAAATATAACTTCAATTAATTAAGCAGCCCTTCATACAGCCACTGGAATTGATACTGAGATTTCTCGAGGAGAACGCACACATGTTATGATTATAACGAGTATTATTATGAGATTATGATTACCTATATCATTGTAGTCTAGTCAACAAGTGCTTTTTAGGTCACAATTTTTGCGTATTCTCCGAAAATTATGATTGAGGTGTCATCAAGGGCGTAGCCAGGAATTAATTTCGGGGGGGGGGGTTTTGGGGGTGTAAGAGTCACTTTCTGCAGCAAAAAAATTTTTTTTTAAGAGAAAAATAACATTTCGGGGGGGGTTTGAACCCCCAAAACCCCCCTCCCTGGCTACGCCCTTGGGTGTCATTCGTTTCGGAATGGCATGTAGATAGTTTTTGAGAAAATTCTAAGGCCGCTCTCAAAAATTGCTATAGTTATAAATAATTAAGTGGGAAAAAAAGAAGGGGATATGGTTTTTCAACAATATCTCAAAAACTGTCATAGATAATTCAAATTTGAAAAAAGATTCAAGAAGAAGAGGACATTTCCTACAAAACAGTCCCGGAACTCCCGGAACTAGGACCTATATTTATAAATTTTCCAGGCGGTTGAAAATACTCCCGAAAACGGGTACTCCGGCTTGCGTAAGCCTCGACCCCTTCGGACCTTTCAAGAATAAATATTATTTAAACTTATTAAGTATGAAAATAAGAAATTTAAAAAATTCAGGCGTCAGCATCAGGATAGATCAATGAACAATAATCCGTAGTCCAAAAATGTTTATCGCGACTTTTCAATTAGTTATCCATTACTTAATTAACAATTTTTTATAGCACGAACATTAACATTGCAAGTACGATAATTGTTAAACTATTAATCTGAGAATTTTTTCCTTTCGTGGAGGTATTTTTCAAAGGTCTTGGAATAGAGTCCTGTCCCCTTGAAAAATTGTTAATTTTCGTTCGGCTATTAACAATTTACTTAGTGAAAAATCATGAAGCTTCAATTATGTTTTAAAACAAAATTTTAAATTATCTCATAAACAACGCGTTGGTTTATAACAATTTTTTAAACAATAGGAGATAATAATTATTAAAAATAATTTTGAAGTAGTTTCTGATCATAATAAATCGGATCAATAGTAATGTTATGAATTGAAGCTTTATAATTTTTCACTTGTGTAAATTGTTCATAACAAAACGAAAATTAACAATTTTTATAATTTTCCAATAGGACTTAGACCTTTGAAAAATAACTCCACGAAAGGAAAAATTCTCAGATTAACAGTTTAACAATTATCGTACTTGTAATGTTAATCTCTGTAGTGTTCACGTCCATGTTCAACAAATGGAGTTAATGAGGAACAAAAAACAACCAAATTTCAGATGGCTATAACTCTAAAACCGTTTGGCCGATTATGCTTATAAACGAACTCAAATGTCGCATTCAGATGCACAACCTAACCTGAAAATTTCAAGCCGCTATCTCCTTCCGTTCTCAGGTTATCGTGTCATAAATAATATTTTTTAATGATTTTTTAAAATTTTCTAGTGACACGATTCTCACAAACGTGCTTAGGTTTATATTCTACAACTATTCAACAAGTTTAAATTCGATCGGATTTATTTTGGTTGAAAACAAAATTATTACTCGGAAACCATTGGGCCGATTATACCCATTAACGAACTTGTCCGTCGTATTGGGATGCGCCACCCACCCTGAAAATTTCAAGTCGCTAGCTCTTTCCGTTCTCAAGTTATCGTGGCAACGGCCGGACGGTTGGACGGCACCACAGAATTAAATTTCACATTTGGGCAAAATGATAACGCGATGTTCCCCAGAACATACGCGCAAAAAAAAGGAGTTTAGGTTTTCGCCAATATCTCAAAAACTATTTGAGAGAATTCAAATTTGAAAAAAATTCAAATAGAGGAGAAAATTTCCCAAAAAAACGTCACGACTGCCGGAACGGTAGGACCAATATTTATAATTTTCCCAGAGGGTTGAAAATACGCTCGAAAGTGCGCGAGACTCGTGCCATTCGTACCTTTGATGAATAAATATTATTTAACTTATTAAATATGAAAATATAATATTGAAAAAATTCAGGAGCCTGCAGGATGAATGAATGAACAATAATCAGTAGTCCAAAAATGTTTATCGTGATTTTTCAATTAGTTATCCATTAGTTAATTAACAATTTTTTGTAGCATGAACATTAACATTACATGGCTGAAATTTTGAAAGAGCCTTCAGAACCTAACTCTACTGCAGAGTTCCAAGTTTGAACACGATCGGACCCATATTGTTGGAGAACCGAGCAGCCTTTTGTGAGTTCGGTAGCTGGATGCGAATCGTCGTATGATATGTTGTCTATGGTCGTTTTTTTGCGAGAACCTTCAAAAACATGAACGTCATGATGACATATTTTTGCGCGTATGTTCTTGGGAAAATCGTGTTATTTCATCACAATCTATGGGAGATGATAGCCCTACATTAGCGGTCAGACTTGGTTTTGAAAGAGATCCTCCTTAGGATGAGGCAACTAAATATTGAAGGGATTTCTATGAACAAGAGTGAATATCTTTGAGAAATAGAGAAGGCGATTCTTCTTCAAGAGATCCATGTGCCTTTGGACGAGTATATTTGTGAGAGGGGACTCTTGAAAGGTTATGTATTATTTTCAATATGATATCGGTGAAATTTTGCTGAAGGCTTCAAAACTTAACTTTAAATTAACCACACTTTCTGATCTTGTAAGGTCAGAGGCTCATTTGTGGATATTAAATCTCGTGATGGGTAGAGAGGAATTTTAGGCCAGTTTTTCTATCACTAATGAGAATATATCTTTATGTTTCACCTCATCACCTTTAGATCTATCAATGGACATTTATTGGTTAAGAATAAGTAATTGAATATTACTGGAATTCAATTGAATTTCATTCAATATGTTAGTAGTAACTAAACTTATAATTTTCTTTACTTTGATTATTTAAATATGACATTAATTCCAGTAATATTTTTCAAGAATAATTATGTATTCTTCTCCTAAAGAAGAATTGAAGGTAGACAATAATTTGTTAATTTTTTCATCATTGCTTTCTATCCTGACTTCACGAAAAAAAAATATTGGTTCAAGCACTGACGTGAAGTCTCTATCCATTCTCCTGTATTGGACACTTTTAATTGAATTTACCATGGTGAATTATATTGTCTATTCTCCTGTATTGGACAGCCTTAATCGAATTCACCATGGTAAATTCGATTAAGAATGTCCAATACAGGAGAATGGACAATAGAACATACGCGCAAAAGCTCCCGACTTCACGTCAGTGCTTGAACCAATTTATTTCACCTAATTGTTTATAACTAATGCAATTTTTGCGAGTGACCTTAGCATTTTCTCAAAAACTATCTACATGCCGAATCGAATGACACCTCAATCATAATTTTCGGAGAATACACAAAAATTTTGACCTAAAAAGCAATTGTTGACTAGACAATTGTCCTGAAACACCTAGGTACTCAGATGATACTTCTTATAAAAGATGGATGAGTTAAGAGAATCAATTGTGCTCCGCGCTAGCTGTGTTTTATTATTTATTACATATATTGGTCTTACCTCTCCTGGTAGACAAAAAACTGATTCTTCCTCGATCATCCTCTGTCCGAATTTCATACCATTTTCAAACTCGGGGAACTTCTCCATCTCTATTTCAATCATCATATACATAGTTCCTTGTGGTTTGTATGGAATAAGCCCCTTTGCAGTCTTTAATATCTCATAACAGATTTTAGCATTTTCCACCAAAGTATCAATAAGACCATCGAAGAATTTCGGTGGTGATGCTTTCAAAATAGTAGGGATGGCTCCCTGTATCAGAGTATTGCTCCCGATGAACCTTTGACTCAACTTCACCATACCTTGTCTCACTCCATGGTCGAAAGCCCCAATGGGATCGTGGATGGCCATCCAACCAACGCGCCATCCTGGGACCAAAAATCTCTTCGCTAGTCCGCCGCATACCAAGATTGGAACGTCAGAATTTAAAGAAGCCACAGAAACGAATTTGTTCCCGGGAAATACTAATCTGTCGTAGATTTCATCCGCTATTATTGGTATCTGGTAGTCTCCAGCTATCGATAATATTCTTTTGAGGTGGATCTCAGAGTACACTGAGCCACATGGATTTGATGGGTTATTAAGAACGACTGCTGCCGTTTTGCTGTCGATCAAACTTTCCAGATGATCCAAATCGATTTCCCAGTCTTTCTCTGGGATGAGATCATAATACTTCACCTGTAACAATAAAATAATTCTGAATTAATCGAAAAAGTAATTCACAGCGAGGTTGATTCGCAGGAAATTTCAAACAAAGAATTATTATTTCCTACTAAATATATTCGAAGGCTCGTTATCTGAGTTTGTATCCTGATTTTTTAGAATTTTCACGGTGATAGTACACAAAGTACAATAGTTGGTCCGATTAGATCAATTCTACAGATGAATTGATGAAAAGTATAACCATACCAACTGTTCGATTAATAATACAGTTGGAAAGCTATTTTTCCTACGAGCGTGCACGAAGTAGTAATTTGAGTAATACTCTTCCGTATCGTGCGGAAATAGTATATTCTAATACAAGTTGGAGAATTGGCTCCTATTCAAACACGAATGCGATATTCGAAAACGAGCGACGAAGGAGCGATTTTTTGAACGCATGAGTGTTGGAATTGCCTTTTGCAACGATTATTAGACGATATTTTCTCTATTTCAGGCAAGTTTTGTAAAATACTGTTGAAATTTAATGAAAAATTCGGATTATACATCCTAGTGACTTGTGTGACTGTTACGAAAGTTGACAGATTATCTGTCAATTTGCTGACACTGCAAGTCATACATGCAAAATGCTATGGGTGAAGAATTTTTAAAATTTATTCCCAAAAACGAAAATGTAGTTTGTTGAAAAGAATTGGTTCAAGCACTGACGTGAACTCAGGAGCTTTGCGCGCATGTTATATTGTCCACACTCGTGCATTGGACATTTTTAATCGAATTTACCATGGTAAATTCGAAAGTGTCCAATACAGGAGTATGGCCAATAGAAAATGCGCGCAAAAGCTCCTGACTTCACGTCCGTGCTTGCGAACCAATTTTTTCAGATTTCTAATTCTTCAACTTCCTAATTTCTGGAGAATATCAGAATTTTACATAATATTCGGCGGTTCTTGTCCCTAATCGTCACCTTTTGCCTTATTTCCCGTTCGAAAACAGTCCGTAGCGGCATATTTTGCGTGAAAAATTTAAAACCAAGCCCATTCTAATCCAACCTGACAGATGTCGAATTTTTTGATTGATCGAAAGAAATTGAAATTCTTGTTGTGTTGACATTCTACTACTAACTACCAAGTTTCAATTCGAACCGTTTTGTGTATTATTCGAAAACAAACTTTGTGCTCGAAAACCGGTTGGCCGATTACGCTCATTAACGAACTTGTGCGTGACATTTGCGCAAACTACCCTGAAAATTTCAAATCGCTACCTCTTTCCGTTCGAAAGTTAGCGTTTGCGCAAAACGATAGCACGCCGTTCCCTAGAACATGCGCGCAATAATGAAAAAAATGGGTTCAAGCCCTGTGGACAGGAGCTTTCTGGCGCTCTAGTTCAAACAGACATATTATATCTCCGAAAGTATTGGTTTCTCAGAGTTGGGAATTATATCAATGTATTCATATGATAGAACTGCATCCTAAAGGAAATTCAATTCAAATAATAGTTTATTTATCAAGATTAAATGAGCAATCATGAGAATGAGAACTGCACCATGGAAGAAATCAAATTAAATCTGGCCAATTTTGCCCAATAACGAACTTAACCGAGATATTCATCTCCCTAAACTACTCTGAAAATTTCAACTACCTACCTCATTCCGTTCGAGAGTTATATCTATGTCTATGGATGAATAGCAGTCTCACTACTCTCAGATCTCTTACGTCATGTTCCGTTCCGAAATGTAAGAATTTTCTGAGAAAACCTAATTTCGGAGCAAACAACTGAGATTTTTCTTACTTCGCTCACAATTCTTCGATTGATTAGATGTCATGTATCAGGAACATCATTTGACATTATGACAATTCATTCATAGTATAATATCATTCTGTGACAACGTTGAAATACGATTTATTATTGAAATTTTGAAAAATCATATCTCCGAAAGTATTAGCTTTTTAGAGTTAAAAATGATATCATTGGATTCTTATGGTAAAACAGCTTATTGAAAAAATTTTAATTTGGAATTTGCCTTGTAAAAAAAAAATTTTTTTTTGTTACTCCGAAACCATCTGTCCGATTTTGCCCAATAACGAACTTAGCCGAGATATTTATCTCCCAAACCTACTCTGAAAATTTCAACTGTCTAGCTCATTCCGTTCGAGAGTTATCGTGCCTACGGCCGGCCGGACCGGCCGGCCGGACAGAATGAATTTCGACCACGGATTCTTGATCAGTGAGTCGAACCAAATCGTTTAAGACCATTTTCATCGAAAAATTCGAAAATTACAGACATTTGGGCAAATTGATAAGCACTCAGTTCCGAGGAACTGGAGCGCCAAAAACATTTAGTATTCACCTTAACTCCAATACTTTCAGCAAGGGTTCTGTAAATGGGAAACCCAGGCCTTGGTACTAGAATATTTTGACCCTTCAAGGGATCCGCCAACGCAGTGATGCACATTTCAAGAGAAGATGAGCAACCGCTGCAGAGGATGATGTCTTGGTAGTTGTACTCTGCCCCATCGAAAGACAGATATTCTGCCACCGCCTGTCTTGCATTCTGATAGCCTACAGCTGGAGCGTAACCGTTGTGAGCCCCTTGCCTAAGTACTTTTATCACCGCCTCGATAGTCTCATTTGAAGTTTTCAGGTTTCCATAGACTGTTGGATCTCCTAGAAAAAAAATTGTATATGTTTTCATTTGTTGATTTCAATTATTTTTTAATGTTATTTATTTTAATTTAATTTTTATGATTGAGGAAAATTATTGATTTCGTCTTACTAAAGTAACATTGTTAAATGGTTCTTTTCTGGGTCTTCTCTCCTAAACTATGATAAATATCTCTAAAGTAAATTTATTATTTTGTGAGTTGCCTCTGCGTTAAAAACACTATATAAAAGGTGTATCAGAAAACACCGAAAAAATGTAAGCGATGATTACGGGATACAAATTATAGTGCGTATTTGGTATAACATTTCTTGAAAAACCTCCCCCCGGAAAAGTAACATCCCTCCGAAGATTAACAAAAAAAAAATGTTTATCTTTTTTTTTTTCCTGTATATTAAAAGTCTTCAAGAAAGGTAATAGAATGGGTTATGAAGAAAATGAAGCAAAAGTGTCAAATATACGAACTATAAACAAATAAATTAGGTTAGGGAAATTCCACCTCGGGGCTTTTTGAAAATTCATTGAATTTTTTTCTCGTAAATGCTTAAGTTTTCGAAAAAACTTGTAGAGATAAAAAAGTTAGTGAATGAATTGGGCCTTTCAGCCATGTTTTTTTTTTAATTTTTATCCAAATAAAGTTGCGGGGAAAAATATCTCAGGGGTTAAAATTAAATTGTGTACTGTGGCTAATTGCCAAATAACTAAAGTGTTCCTCAAATATAGAAGAGTTCTTTGGGGAACACTGAGCGATGAGGTGTCTAGTCCGGCCACGCGGAATATTTGTTGATGGTTAAAATCAATAAATATTTCACCATGTGTCTTATCTCAGGGGTTGACTATTTCAACTCCTTCTAAGCATATATAGTTTTATTGACAAATAATATTTACCAAGTTTCGTGTCCTTAGCTTAATATACAGGGAAAATAAAAAAGAGAAACAATTTTTTTTGTTAATCTTCGGAGGGGTGTAACTTTTCCGGGGGGAGGTTTTTAGTAATTTTAAACCAAATACCCACCTCAATTTTCATCACAGAATCACACTTTACATTATTTCGGTGTTATTCAGAGACACCCTGTATCTTTGTCGGAAGCAATATATCGAACAATGTTGCCTAACAAACAATAACCAAACAACATCAACGATAAAACAACTATTTCGTAACGTTTCGGAGATTATATCAGACTCCTTCGTCATACACTAAACGAAAATCTATGATAGTTTTTCTGACGAAGGACTCTGACTATGAAACATAACGAAATAATTGTTTTATCGTTGATGTTGTTTCGTAATTGTTTGTTAGGCTTGTGTTTCTTGTACAGAAACAATTCACAAAAAATTAATTTTTTTATTTTATAAATATTTTTCAGAGTTTAGGAAAGGAACCCCAGAAAGGAACCATTTAATAATGAATTTTCATCCCAAAGTATCCTTTAATAATTATCTGAAGTAACATTTGATTTACAAATGATTATGATATTGTTACGCATCCATTAATCTTTAGTAATTATTTTTAATTTCCTCAAGAACTCAACACCATACTAATTTTTGTTTGGAGCGCACGTTCAGTG
The DNA here is from genome assembly GCA_937662695.2 of Halyzia sedecimguttata. Lineage (NCBI taxonomy): Eukaryota > Metazoa > Arthropoda > Insecta > Coleoptera > Coccinellidae > Halyzia > Halyzia sedecimguttata. The sequence goes on along the minus strand of OW569413.2, from coordinate 95,072,738 downwards.
AACGATGAATGAATTTCAATAATTTGTAATACATAACACCAGTTTTAGGTAAAATAAATGTATATTTTCAATCCAATTTTCTGATTTTAGCAATGGTGTTTTGTTGCGTTCGAGTGAGAGGAAAACCTTTTTATAGGCTACTATTAAAGGAGTATTAAAATATAGCTTAGATTGAGTTATATGAATTAAAGTTGACTTATGTTTTCTTAGCACAATTGGGATTGGTTTCCTTACAACTTCGTGATTCTTACGATAAATACTCTTCGAACACTCTATTTTATCTTAGTTGAAAATACATTATAAAACCTATACTTCTAGATTTTGTGGGTAGGCAGTAATTTGAAGACTGTCTGATTATGTGCATAGCTATTTATATTTATAAATAGCTATGGACCTATCGGATAACTAAGGATTTGACTGTAATACTTACAAAAAATTGAATTTAAACTTTGGACAGCTTACCGATGGATAAAGAAATCCACTCCTTACGTGGATTCTTCTCGATTTTGATGTTATCAACAATTTCCCCGATGAAATTTCTGGTATTATTCGCCGTGGAAGAAACTTCCACCTTCCAAGCACCGTTTTTAAAGTTGGAAATCTCGACTATCTTGTTCCTCAATATCTGATCTGACATATTCACCAAAACTTTTATTTTATTCGATAATGCTTCGTTCACGAAAATTAAATTGAAAATTATTTATGGTTATTCTGCCGGTAGAGTAAGGGTTTATATAGCACAAGATCGGTTCACAACATTTGTTTTGAGATTTGTGTATAGATACAGGTAATCTATACAATGTCTTTGTGATGCTGAAGGCCTTCAGGTGATCGTAAAGCTTATTTTCTTATCAGAATATAGGAATGAGTTCAGGAAACTCAGGTGGAAGCGTTGTCGTCAATATAATTCTCAGTGCAAAGTTCAATGAATCCCTCTATGGAGGGTTAGTGTAAAAGTGTACAAGCGGTCGAAAACAATTATACGAAGTCCTACTCAAAATCTAATTTATTTAAAGTTAAGGAGGTTCAAAAAATGTAAGTTTTATTGAATATGCTATCCTGGCTAATAAGAAAGATATCTTCATCTCAAATTAATAAAATACTCCAATAAATGTTCAACATATATCGCATTCGAAATGTTCTTTATTAGATATTCCGCCGTATTCACAAAGCATTCAATCTCCGTTAAGTCTTACTGTGGTTCTCAGTTAAGGATAAATAAGAATCGCAACCTCAGTAAACGTATGTGTAACGGTGGTGAAACAGACCTGTTTCACGTTAATTTTCACGTTAACCTAGGTTGCGATTCTTATTTATCCTTAACTGAGGACCTCAATTAAAACTTAACGGAGATTGAATGCTTTGTGAATACGGCGGTATGTATAATTCTGAATATTTTATTTGTTAATTGTTAATTGTAACATCAAACATATGGGTACTTCATAGTCAAAACGATGCAGTTCCATCCAAAGATTAATTTGCGAAGAATTTGAAATTTAGCGATATTGAAAAATACATGAGAAGATTTGTTACGATAAATTTCAGTTTCAATAATATCTTCGTTTGCACGGTGACCTTAAATTTGAAAGGAATGAAAGAAAAAAAAATTCTCACAATTCTTCGAATTATCACTAAGAAATTATTTATGATATAACACCCTTGGTTCGACTGAATTTTCTACGATAAATGTCAAGGTGAGCATTCTACTCCTACCTCAATACTTTCATGGCCATTTCGTTCATTAATTTTTTAAAATTTTTATAGATTTTCGACATTTTTGAAACCGTTTTAATTCATTATATTCCAATGTGATTATTAAAAATTTATTATTATGGGGCATTGATACGCGTTACGATGAAAAAGAAGTTGAAACTACATGGAAATTAATTTCGAATAATAATTTGAAATAATTCTTTTAAAATAAAAATAATAAAAAGATGAATGGCCGTTAAAATATGTGTTTCATTTTCAGGAACTACTCATTTTGAGTAGTTGATCAGAGATGGGGTGGCCAGATCAGAACATCCAAATTGCAAAATCATTTACAGCAAATTATGAATAGGCGAACAAAAACAAAATTTTCAAAAAGTCGCACAAATAGTTTCTAATGTGTTGTATATATTTTTATGCGGGCAGGTTTGAAACTTGGTAATTAGTTTCAGAATGCTGACGTATAAAATTTTGCAAATTTTCGTAAGCATAGATCTTTAGAAAAAAATAAAAATATTTCTTCGAAAAAAAAAAGTTTTCTTTCAAAAATTTATAGTTCAGAAACTATCTGTCAGATTCCGCTGATAGTCTTCACAAACCTTCAAGCCGCATTTTATTCTCCCAATATTTTCAAAAATAGAGATCTGATCGAATTGAAATCTAGTACTCGGTTGAAAAAAGACGACTTGAACGTTCATGTAGTATGTATGTTCATGCGCCTGAGAGCTGACTTCACGTCAGTGTTTTTTGAGAACTTTTTCTATTTAGGTCAAATAGTGGAATATTTTTCATATATTTTTAGTAAGAATTTTGAAGCAACACTGTCTTTTCCTTTAATTAGATCCTCAAACTTAACTTATAGAGAAATTTTATGATCAATAATATTGACCCCATCATCTTGTTTAGCAATATTTGATATCAAGTATCCTGAATAATTTCGAAATTGACTCCATTTGTTGGTATTGTTTTTGAATTCACTTTATGTGCCGTTACATTGAGTCAGCTATGACATATGTGAATAATTAATAAAAAATATGTAATCGAAACATCTCACAAGAACCGGATAAAATAAAAATGCTGCAGATTGAAAACAGAGGGGTATTATTTTCAAATCAAAATACAGCAATTCCCTCCTCTTTTATCTACATTATTCGGTTGTTGTTAACAATTTTATATATTCAGCGTAAGTCGAACAGAATTTATGAATTTAGGTCGACACTTTCATTGGTTCTAGCGAAAAAAATTATATTTCCAAGATTATAAATCCGACTGTAAAAACAAGCGATCAAAAGAACTGGTCTACTTTTTTTTGTTGGGTCGAAAATAAAAAGTGCTGTGTCCGTGTTGGCGTAAGGACCATTGAATATATACATTTACTGTATCGTTTTTGCAATAAAAAATGTATTTATTTGGTGAAGACTTAATTTCAAAATTACATGTGCAAGTGCATTACTCAATTCAGAATTTCATGATCTATCAATAGCAACAAAAAAAAAATATCGATGATCGATTATTCCACACTTTTGACTTACGTTCCCTTACAACTCCGTGATTCTTTTGATTGAAATACTTTTCTAACACTCTATTTTCTCTTAGTTAAAAAAACATTAGTAAACCTACCATTAAATTTGAAATATATATACAGAGTGTGTCTTGGAATTGAACATTATTTTCAACCATATATTCCCCTCATCAAATAAAACCCTTTTTTCATTTACAATTTTTCTAAATTCGACTCAGGTGTAAAGTTACTAGCGTTTGAAGTTTCACAATGTGCTAATATTTTACGAAATTTGGTGGAAACTTATCTTTTCATGTTCGAAATATACTGTAATTTTCTGATTTAAGTATATTTATTTTTTCACCTTATTTCGACTTAATATCGAAAAATCAGCATAATTTTCAATCGAGAATTCTCACGTCAAAATATCTGCTTTTTTAAAAAAAGTCGGTGGGCCTTTTGTTCATTCAAATCTCTACTTTCTGATGGTGTAAAAAAGTATACATTACTACCATCAATTTTCTCAGAAAATACTAAAGTTAATAAGTGGAAAAGTTTAAGTTAATATTTAATAAGACATCTACAACATTTTGAGAAAATTTACCATAGTATGTATTTTTTTTATAACATCAGAAAGTATAGCTTTCAACGAACAAAACCTACCAAATTTTTTAAAAGAGTAGATATTTTGACGTGAGAATTGTCAATTGAAAATTAGGGTGCTTTTTCGATATTAAGTCAACATGAGGTGAAAAAAATGAATATTTCAAATCAAGAAAATTACAGTATGTTTGGGACATAAAAAGGTAAGTTTTGAGCAAATTTAGTGAAAAAAGATTTTTTTTTGTAAAAGATAAATATAAAAAACCAAAAACTTGGTTATTTGAAATTTTCACATATATTTTGAGGTTATGTGAAAACAATGTGAGAACAAAAGTTGTACATCTTTTTATTACTTACAACTTTGCTTTTTAACATTTTCCATAGAACTTGTAGTTTTGACGGAGATTTGACGATAATAATCTATGGTTAACATTAATGTCAAACTCAAGACTCACTATTTCGTTAGCGCCAAAGGGATGTTCTATTTTTGTATTTGATCTATTCATCTCAAAATTTACAATAGTTGCCTGACTTCAATCAGGATATAATTATTGATGATTGTCTTAAAATATATCACATATTTAAATGGGCAGATGTAGTGGGTAATTCCGCAAAAGGAGCAGACAAAAAGTCATTCTGTTGGTACCTGCCTATTTTCAGTTTTATTTCCATCTTTTCCTGGGCCTCTTCATGACAGAGCAACGACGAAACCAAGGAAAAGATGTCACGTGTCGGCAGGTACCAGCAGAATGATTTTTCCCTGCTCCTTTTGCGGAATTACCCATTCTCCGCACTATCCATATTTTTATATTTATATCACATATTGGTATGAAATACGTTATAATATTCGGGGATCAAAGATTTGAGTTCAAGGCTTTTGTGGGTATAACTAAGGATATGACCGTAATATCTACGAACAATTGAATTTTAACTTTTGATAGCTTACCAATGGATAAAGAAATCAGCTCCTTCTGTGGATTCGGATCGATTTTGATGTTATCGACAATTTCCCTGATGAAATTTCTGGTATTATTCGCAGTGGAAGAAACTTCCACCTTCCAAGGACCGCTTTTAAAGTTGGTAACCTTGACTTTCTTGTTCCTCAATATCTGATCTAACATGCTCACCAAAACTTTTATTCGATAATGCTTCGCTCACGGAAAATTAAATTGAAAATTTCAATTTGACTTGTCAGATTTATTCGTTCTGCTGATTCTGCCGGTAGAGTAAGGGTTTATATAGCACCAGATCGGTTCGCAGCAGTTGTTTTGAAATATTTATGATGCTGATGGCGGTCAGGTGACCATTCATAGTGATGCTTATTTTCTTATCAGAATGTAGAAACGAGCTCAGGAAACTTTGGTGGAAGCGTTGTCGTCGATAGAGTTCTCGGTGCAAAGTTCAATGAATCCCTCTGTGGAGGGTTAGTGTAAAAGTGTATAGGAGGTCCAAAACAATTGAACGAAGTCTTAATCGAAATTTAATTTGTTTCAAATTAAGGGGTTTCAAAAAATTTACGTTATTTTCAATTTCGATTAAACGTTCCCCTGGAAGAGCATGAATATGGTTCCAGGCTAATAACGAAAGATGTCGTCATCCCATATTAATAGAATACTCCAATAAAAAAAAAGTTCAACATATATTCAATATCAAATTCAAAATTTTGTATATTCTATGATTATGAATATTTTCTTAATTATATTATTATTATTATTATTATATCATCATAGATATGGGTATTTCATTCTCAAAACGATGGCACTCCCATCCAAAGGTTAATTTTCGAAGATTTTGAAATTTAATGATGTAAAAAAATGTCATGAGCAGGTTTGTTACGATAAATTTCGAATTCAAAAATATCTTCAAACTTCCTCCTATTAACACTTATCCATATAATTATTTATGGTATAATAATTAAATATACAGGTTGTTTCTGAATAAGTGCGATAAACTTTAAGGGGTGATTCTGTGATGAAAATTAAGTTGGGTATTTGGTATAACATTTTACCTAAAACATCTCCCCGGAAAAGTTACACCCCTCCGAAGATTAACAAAAAAAATTGATTCTCTTTTTTATTTTCCCTGTGTATTAAGCTGAAGACACGAAACTTAATAAATATAATAAGAAATATTATTTGTCAATTAAACTACACTTTTTTGAAATTTTCCAACCCTGAAGTATTCTTAGAAGGGGTTGAAATAGTCAACCCCTAAGATATTTTTTCTCACAACTTTTTTTCATAAAAATTTTCCTTTTAAAAAAACATGGATGAGAAGCTCAATTCATATACTGAATTTTTTATTTCTAAAAGTTTCTTCGAAAACCATGTACGAAAAAAATGCAATGCATCTTCATAAAGCACCGAGGTGTAATTTCCCTAACCTAATTTATATGTTTATAGTTTAGTTTAGTATATTTTACAAGTTCGCATTATTTTCTTCATCACCCATTCTATTACCTTTCTTGAAATCTTTTAATAAACAGGGAAAATAAAAAAGAGAAACAATTTTTTTCTTAATCTGGGGTGTAACTTTTCTGGGGGGAAGTTTTTCAAAAAATTTTATACCTAATACCCACCTCAATTTTCATCACAGAATCACCCCTCAAAGTTTGTCGCACTTATTTAGAAACACCCTGTTCATACATTCGATTGAATTTTCTTCAAAAAATTCATTTCAAGGAGTTTATATACTTCCCATCTAAATACTTTCATGGCTTTTCAATACATGCCAACCATTAATTGAAGAATTTCAGAGCAATGATAGCACGCTGCTCCCAAGAACATGAGCGCAAAAAAGAAGCAAACCGTAGACCTGTCCATAAAATTGATTTATCATTTATGTTTTCGGAATAATTCTTAGAAAACCATCGAAAACAAAACTTAATTCGAATTTACCATGGTAACTTCGAATTAAGAGTGTCCAATACAGGAGAATGGACAACATAATTTACCATGGTAAATTCGATTAAGGGTGTCCAATACAGAAGAATGGACAATAGAACATACGCGCAAAAGCTTCTGACTTCACGTCAGTGCTTGAACCATTTTTTTTTTCGTGATTTTTTTGAAATTTTCTAGGGGTAGGTACTGTTCTTAAATTTTTTTTTTGTCATTTTTTTCAATTTTCTAGGGGTACGGTTCTTACAAAATTTTAAACACGTCTTTATGATGATTTTCTACTACTAGTTATCAAGCTTCAATTCGATTGAATATTTATTTTTTGAGTTATCAAGGAAATAATATTCCAGGTGGGTATAACTCGGAAACCTTTTGACCGATTATGCCTAGAAACGAACTCAACTCTCCCTTTCGGATACGCAACCTACCCTGAAAATTGCAAGTCCCTATCTCCTTTCGTTCGAAAGTTATCGAGGCAACGGTCACCCATCTACTGAACTCACACAAGAATGCTCGAATCTCCAACAATATTCAACCGATCGTGTTAAAACTTGAAACTTGGCAGTAGAGTTAGGTTATGAAGGCTCTTGCAAAATTTCAGCAATTTCAAACGAATAGTTTGAATTTTTTTTTTCAATTTTCAATGATTTTTTAAAAATTTTTTACAAATACTATCCTCACGAAATTTCGCAAGAATTTTTGCGTTGGCATTCTACAACTAGTAATCATATTTGAATTCAATCGGTTTAGTATTTTTCAAGTTAATGAGGAACAAAAAACAACCAAATTTCAGATGGCTATAACTCTAAAACCGTTTGGCCGATTATGCTCATAAACAAACCGAAATGTCGCGTTCTGGTGCACATCCTAACCTGAAAACTTCACGCCGCTATCTCTTTCCGTTCTCAAGTTATCGTGACAACAAAAATATTTTTTAATAATTATTTTAAATTATCAAGAACGTGCTTAGGTTCATATTCTACAACTACTCACCAAGTTTCAATTCGATCGGATTTATATTGGTTGAAAACAAAATTATTACTCGGAAACCACTAGGCCGATTATGCCCATTAACGAACTTATTGGGATTCGCCACCCACCCTGAAAATTTCAAGTTGCTAGCTCTTTTCGTTCTCAAGTTATCGTGGCAACGGCCGGCCGGACAGAATCAAATTTGACCTCGAATTCTTCATTGGGGAGTCGAACTAAATCGTTTGAGACCATTTTCGTCAAAAAATTCGAAAGTTACAGACATTTGGGCAAAACTATAACGCGATGTTACCCAGAACATACGCGCAAAAAAATAAAAATGTACTATTTTTGTTCTACTTGAATGAAAAAATACTCTATTTATCCCAAAATAGGTCGCAACCCTACATATGACTCATGAAGTGAAATCAATAAGGTTTGTGAAAAATTGTTGACCTAGAATTTTCAATAACAGAATCTGATGAGGTAATACCCTGGGAAACTCGATCTGTCCATTTGTCAGATTTCTAAAATATTTTTTTCGTTATCGTGCCCGCAAACGGTCTACCAGACTGCAGGCAGAATTAAATTGGACTACGAATTCTCCATCAATCCAAGTCCAATGCAATTATTTTAGACCAAAAGTTTCGAATGTGTTATACATATATTTGCAGTAAACAGAAATATTTAATTTCAATAATGTAACGTGCATTTCCTATAATTTTGTAAGCACACTGTATTTTTCCTTTATTAGATCCTCAAACTTAACGTATATGGTTAGGAAATTTTATGATCAATAATAATATTGACGCCAACATTTTGTTTTGAAGGCAGAGCTTTATGAAATATTATTGCGATTTCAATTGTTTCTTGAATAATTTCGAAATTGAATCACTGTGTTGATATCGCTTTTGAATTACTTCTCTGTGCCGTTGCGTTGAAACAGAATGTGTCAATAAATAATAATCGAAACATCTCAGAGGAACTGAATGAAATGAGAAACGCTGCAGATTCAACACAAAGGTTTATTATCTTCATCAAAATACACCCAATTCTGTCATTTTTGGTACGCTTGTCGCTCAGAACGGAGTACCTATCGTTTTTCCCATAGGTTGTGTTTTTGACTGACAAAAGTCCCAAACGATTCGGTTTGGTTCACCCATGAATAAGTTGGCGTCGAATCAAATTCTGTCCATCCGCCGTAAGCACTATAACTCTCGAACGCAACAAGTTCGAAGAGAGTTGGAAATTTGCAGAGTTTTTTCAAGGTATAAATATCTCGGTTGAGTTCGTTAACCGGCAAAATCGGCAGAACGGGTTCGGAGTTATTGCAATTTTAAATGTAAGCTTTTATAATAATGAAAAATGGCGATACCGTTGTTAATAAATCAACAAGTCCAGAGCGTTCCTGCCAATCGGGTCCATCATAAATGGCTTCGTATAATTAATATACTTATGCATATATTTCGCAAGTCAAATAGACCCCAGGGGGTTCATTGATTTGCCGAGAAAGCAAGAGCATACGCGTTTCTGGCTTCTTGGCCTTCATCGGTACTCTGTAGCTTCTCAAAAAATTCAACTAAACTGACCCGGGTTAAGCCTCTTAGAGGAGGCTTGGTCGATCATACCTAATCGCCCACGCCACCTATGAGACAAAACACGGAAATCAGCCTTTCCCCACCAGTGAATATTTGAAGATGTCTGAGCTCTGCGGGACTCGTTTCTCGATTAAATATCGAGCGAATGGTGGCATATGATTTCACGCTTCAAATATTCACTGGTGGGGAAAGGCTGATTTCCGTGTTTTGTCTCATAGGTGGCGTGGGCGATTAGGTATGATCGACCAAGCCGCCTCTGAGAGGCTTAACCCGGGTCAGTTTAGTTGAATTTGTTGAGAAGCTACAGAGTACTGATGAAGGCCAAGAAGCCAGAAACGCGTCTGCTCTTGCTTTCTCGGCAAATCAATGAACTCCCTGGTGTCTATTTGACTTGTGAAATATATGCATAAGTATATTAATTATACGAAGCCATTTATGAAGGACCCGATTGGCAGGAACGCTTTGGACTTGTTGATTTGTAAGCTTTTATTCCGAATATTTCCGAAACTGTTCATTTGATCTAACTCAGATTCAGCTCCAAGCTTTATAATTACGACTTGAATATAAAGGATGAGTCAAAAATCTGTACCGAGCTTTCTGGGGGTGATAGCACATTGAAAAATAAGTATAGTTTGATGAATTAACTTATGGTCCAAAATGCATATAAAGGGAGATGAATCCTTCCAAAGTTGATAAACACATCATGTGAGTACAAAAACTCAAATATCTCGAAAACGGTTCAATTTTTTGTATTCAGATAAGAGTACCTTTTTCATGTAATTTTCTTCGCTCTATCGAATGCAATTTTTCACCAAAACCCATCCAACCAACAGAACTCAGCCAAGGATCTTCAAAAATATTGATTCGATCGTGTTCGAATTTGGAACTTAAAAGTAAAGTTAGGTTTTGAAGGCTCTCGCAAAATTTCAGCGATATCGGAGGGATAATTTCTAAAATACAGAATTTTATTCAATGATTGTTTTAGTAATTGCTAGTGATACGATCATCATGAAATTTGGCAAAACTTTGCGCTTCGGCATTCTACAACTAATTACCATGTTTGAATTGGATCAGATCTTTATTTTTTGAGTTATTGAGGATATAACAACAAAATTTCATATGGGTATAACTCCAAAACCGTTTGGCTGCTTATGCCTATTGCCGAACTTGAATGTCGCATTTGGATGCGCAACCTACTCTGAAAATTGAAAGTTGTTGTCTCTTTCCGTTCGCAAGTTATCGTGGTAACGGTCACCCATCCAGATACTCCAACAATATAGATCTGATCGTGTTCAAATTTAGAGGTTGGCTTTAGAATTAGCATCTGAAGGCTCTCGCAAAATTTTGGACGGATAGTGTCTGAGATACATTCAATTTTTGGCGCTCTTGTTCCTCGTAACAGAGTGCTTATCAATTTGCCCAAATGTCTGTAATTTTCGAATTACTGCTGAAAATGGTCTTGAACGATTTGGTTCGACTCACTGATCAAGAATCCGTGGTCGAAATCGATTCTGTCCGGCCGTCCGGCCACCCGTTTACACGATAACTCTCGAAAAAATGAGCTAGACAGTTGAAATTTTCAGAGTTGGTTTGAGGGATAAATATCTCGGTTAAGTTCGTTATTGGGCAAAATCGGTCTAATAGTTTCGGATTCTATTTTAAGATACAGTTTCATCATAAGACTCCATTGTTATAATTTTCAACTCTAACAAGCTAATACTTTCGGAGATATTATGTTTCAAAGTTTCAATAATACATTGTAAGTTCTATGTATTCACACAGAATGTGAACACAGAATCTGTCTGTGTGACTATTCATAAATGTCATCTTTTCTTGCTATTAGAGATTGTCAATTCGTATATTTTCTCCTGGAAATCAAGTATTCGATTCTTGAATTTGTGAATATATACAAGATTGTTTTTATGTAGTTTATGGAGGCAATAGGAAAGAAGAACATAATGGAATCATCAAAAGAAATTACTGTTCGTTGACCACTGAGGTTAATATTACCTTTTACTTCCATAAGTAGTGAGAAATGTTCCTATGTACAGTATTTTCATAATGTTGCTAGCAAAAAAATATTGGAATATGGATCTACATTTGCGTATCAATAATTTTTTCTTGAATTAATGTTCATAATACAGAAAAGAATGTGTTAGGGGTATGAACTATTAAATTTCAAATTATGAAAAGAGTATAGTATTTCATTAATATATTTTGAACTATTAAAATAATTTGTTCGTAATCCACTACCTACTCAAATAACAGGAATAAATGGACAATCTGCTATGATTGTCTCCAGCCTTGCTCTAGACATTTTGCTGATACTTTCCTTAGGTATTTCGAGTTGTGAAAACTATGCACCGAGTGTAAGTTGCAACAACCCATTCCACGAGGTTGAATCATTGCAGATTGCTCCTTTAATCTTAATCAATAAATTTGATGACAATTTTTGAAGCATTAAAGCATTGAAGCATTGTAGATTGCTCTATTTTTCTAAAAGATAATTTTTGAAGCATATTTTTAAACGACACTTTTTTAAAATTTAATTTCTTTCATGATGCAGTTCTATCATAGGAATCCATTGATATAATTCCCAACTCTGAGAAACCAATACTTTCGGAGATATAATTTGTCTGTTTGAACAAGAGCGCCAAAAAGCTCTTGCCCACAGGGCTTGAACCAATTTTTTAATAATATTTTCTTAATTCTCTAGTGATACGATCCACAGGAAACTTCGCATAAGTATTTGTGTCGGTATTCTACAACTAATTACCAAATCGCAATTCGATCGGATCTGGATCGCATATTGTATGAAAACAATTTTTAATTTTTGTTCACATGCGAATCGAGTGAAATAAAGATTCAGCGTAAGTATAGGTTGGCAGAATTGAGGAATGTACGGGAATGTAGGTCGACAACACTGGAGTCTGGAGAAATATTTCTTCAAATTTTCTCCCCCAATAGTTTTGGTAGATTGACTGCATATGGGAATTATTGAATCAATCATTTGTATATTTGTATATTTGTATATTTTGTATATTGTATAATTAGGAAGAATCTTTCAAAATAAACGATTCCAATTCCTTAATTTGAGAAACTCCAGAATCTCCAATAGAAAAATAACATTATATCTGATAATTTGTTTTCGAATATTAACAAATCATTCGTATGAAAGGATGACATTGATCATGAACTTGAACCCAATTACACCATACATACAACAAATACGGACTAATCACACACCCAATGAAACAATAAATTGATTCCTTCATTGGTAATTTTCCGGGCCACCAGGCAGACGATAGCGAGCCAGAAATTCAATTCTTTATTCCAATACTGACTTCAAGTAATTATGGTAAAAGTTTAAACCAGTTTGAAACCCATTAACATTAAATGAACTTTCAAATGATATCATCTTCTATGCTCAACATACTATAGATTGTCTATAATAATAAAAAATCAATTTCTATCTATTATTCATAAATCATAATATCAATCTATCATAATATCAATATATCGGTAAATCTTGAAATATTTATTTCACAGAAGCGGACCCCATCCCCTCCCTTAGGCCCGTGCCTAATAACAAAATATATTCTGTGAAACAAATGAATGAAAAAGTATGTACCCATGAAATCAACTACAGATTTATATATTTTTGATATTAAATTATCATATTCATTTGCTACTTATTTACATTAAGGTGTGCACATAAGGGAACATAGAATGATGTGAACTGTAGCCAATTGCCAATTTCTAAAAATGTGGGAAAGCCCTGTGGACAGGAGCTTTGGCGCTCTTGTTCAAACTTTGACAAATCATCTCCGAAATTATTGGTTTCTCAGGGTTGGGAATGATATCAATGTAATCTTATGATAGAGCTGCGTCATAAAATGAAATAAATTAAATAAGAAACCATTGATATAATTCCCAATTCGAAGAAAACAATACTTTCGGAGTTATGAGCGCCAAAGCTCCTGTCCACAGAGTTTTCCCAATTTTTCAATTTGGCTTCTGTGCGTCAATTCTCAAGAATTTTCTTAATTAAATTCAAAACGTAGGTCTATGACTCATCTCATGTTGGATTTATATACATCGGGAAATGATAATTAGAGTATTCTATGATATCATAGAATTGAGAATAATTATTGAAATTTTGAAAAATTATATCTTCGAAAGTATTAGTTTGTTAGAGATGAGAAATGGATTCTTATGATGAAACTGCATCTTCAAAAAAATTGAATTCAAAATTTGTAATGTAAAAAAATTTTTGTTTGTGACTCCGAAACCACCTGGCCGATTTTGCCCAATAACGAACTTAACCGAGATATTTATCCCCTAAACCTACTATCAAAATTTCAACTGTCTAGCTTGTTCCGTTCGAGAGTTATCGTGTTAACGGCTGGACGGACGGCCGGAACGAAATGATTTTGACCATGGATTCTTGATCAGCGAGTCGAACCAAATCGTTTAACACCATTTTCAGCCGAAAATTACAGACATTTGGGCAAATCGATAAGCACCCTATTCCAAGGAACAAGAGCGCCAAAAAGATACACGGTGAATATTCACAGTCTTTTTCACTTAAGGGAAGAACAAATACAAAATTTTATAGGTTGACATCAATTTTTCGTCACATTATATTTTTGCAGTTTCTTCAATCGGGCACGATTCTGAGAAGAATAGTCATCCCCAAAAGAGTATTAAGTAACAGTTCAATAATTGAATGGTTTCTTTCTGGGTTTTCTCTCCCAAACTCTGAAAAATATCTATAAAATAAAAAATTAATTATTTTGTGATTAGCTTCTGCGTAAGAAACACAAGGTATTTGTCAGAAGCAATCAATCGAACAATGTTGCCTAACAAATATTAACGAAACAACATCAACGAAGAAACAACTATATCCTAACGTTTCAGAGTCTATATCAGACTCCTTCGTCAGACGCTGAACGAAAAAATCTTTAGAATTATTTTGTTGATTGTTATTCTGAGATTCGAGAATTGTCACATTGACAGTATTTGAAAATCATAGCTAACATAGTTTTAGTTTGTATAGAAATTTTCAAGTTCCACCTCCTTTATCAATAAATTCAGCCAAATATGGTCAATACCAATTGAGCAATTTGCAAAATTGCATTCTCTGTTCAATAAAATACAAGTTGACTCCTTAAGTTTCCTTTTAATATAATCAGGTTCTGTCATAAGAATCTTTGTATTACTCCAATCCATCATGTGATCTCCTTGGATTGTACATACAAATATTATATACACTGTTTTTTGATTTTTTTTTAGCAGAAACTGTATGTACAATCCAAAGATACAAAGATTCTAATGACAGAAACTGATTATATTAAAAGGAAACTTAAGGGGTCAACTTGTATTTTATTGAACAGAGAATGCAATTTTGCAAATTGCTCAATTGGTATTGACCATATTTGGCTAAATTTATTGAAAAAGGAGGTGGAACTTGGAAATTTCTATACAAAGTAAAACTATTTTAGCTATGATTTTCAAATACTGTCATTGTGACAATTCTCGAATCTCAGAATAACAATCAACAAAATAATTCTGAAGATTTTTTCGTTAAGCGTCTGACGAAGGAGTCTGATATAGACTCCGAAACGTTACGATATAGTTGTTTCTTCATTGATGTTGTTTCATTGTTATTTGTTAGGCAAAATTGTTCGATTGATTGCTTCTAACAAATATCTTGTGTTTCTTACGCAGAAGCAAATCACAAAATAATTATTTTTTCAATTTATAGATATTTTTCAGAGTTTAGGAGAGAAAACCCAGAAAGAAACCATTCAATGATGAATATACCTCCCACAGTATCCTTTAATGATTACTTAACAGTTCAATAAAACAGCTCTCAAAAGCTTATCTGGAAGCAACATTGTATTATAACATGTGTATAGCTTGGATAACACTTATTAGATAATTCACGATCCTTTTTTATCAATGGAAAAATTTCTGGTTTTTGTTTAGGAAATTTGATTGATATCAGTCATTCGAAGCTACAAGTTATGTTGTTATGGAAGACACTATTTATTTAATAAACAGCTACAAAAATATAAATATATATATATAAATACATATAAAAAATATAACTTATGGCAACCTGGCGACTTCAAAAGGGACGATGAAATTTCTTTAGCCATTTTCTCTCACTTATCACTTAATCCTATGGTAATAAAATGAAACTGACGATCCAGATAACAGCCAATTTGAGGCATGTAATTAAATCTGTTGTAGTACGGTTCTACGAACAACCGCTGAATTCGCTGTCAAAAGCAATCTCTTACGCTTACCAGTGATTGGTCCAGTTGTTGAGGTAACTCAGATTCTAAATCTCTTCCAATTGATGTTAAAACAAAGAACAAACACTCAGTTTCTGATAGGCATTTGATAGGGGGAGTAACACAGGCCACATAAAAGATGTGAATTTTGTTTTGTTGTTCAAGAGACTTTAAGAATGTCTGGTTTTTTTCTCTTTCTATTATGGCACCTGCTTCACAATACTTCATACCTTCGATCACTCGTTCCATGATAACTTTCACTAAATCCATCTGGGTTCTCGAGGGAAGCTGATTTGGATCAAAAATTGCTAATTTAAGATTCTTCTGATCATCAACAGAAATCATTCCAAGATCTTTTTCCTGTTGTTGGTCAACGAAATTTAGAGGTTTTGCTAGGTTGTATCACAACCCACTATATCTACTAGCCTGGAAGATGATAAAATGGCAACATCGCTCAGAGACGTACGTCAGTCGAACGTTTGTTAGTTTTTTATTGTAAAAATGGACGATTGCTTCTGATTCTGGAGTTAACCATTATTGTTTTTCGCGGGCATTTCGTGGTATTTTTTGTGTATAACGGTGTCAAATGTGAATTAAGGCAATGTAGTGATAAGTATGGTCGGATATTTATGTTCTGTGATTAAACTGCAGTGTGTAAATAGTGAAATTTCCTTTGGATTATTTCTACTTATTGGAGATGAGTACATTTCAGTTGAGACTATAGACAACAAGTTGGACTAGAAATATGAGTGAAATAGAGCTTTCATTTCTTCCGATTTTATAAAACATTTTGATGACCTTTCTAATAATTTTTCAACAAAAATTGATACATCTGAATAGGAGATCAAGAAGCTCAAAGAATCTATTTATTTTTAAATATATGTATTCAATTTCCAAAAGTCTGCATCTGTAGATGCTTCAGTTGAAATCATTATGGACCTTATTATTCATCTTAAATTATTCATTAAAAATGTTCAGATTTTCTGCAGTGATTTGAAATGGATTCTTCCTTTCGATCTTACCTTTACTTGAGCAGATGGTCTCAACCTCAGATCAATAAGTAAACATTTCCCGCTACAGAAATATAATTAATGGGGATTCAGATTCGGAATTTAACAATTTGTTTTATCAACATTTTTACACAGTTCAGATCAAAGAATAATTTTATGGGAATTCACTCTATGTAGCATTGAATTGATATTCTGAATTCACATAGACTTGTAGTTGTGGTTTACACAAAGAGAAATAGAATTCTATTGTCTCTGGGTTTACATTCGTAAATCATTCTAAATTCACATTGTTCTGTTTTCGCAAATTAACTTTTGAAAAATTTTGTAGAAAATATGAATTACAATGTTATTGTCCACCGAATGGAAAATAAACAGAAACACATAGATAGCAGAAACTTACTATTATAGTAAGAACCAAAACAAGACAAACTCTAAGATGATTATCACAATTTTCATTAGCCTACCTTATTATAGTCTTATATAATAGTTATGTTTGGGAATATATTTTTATTTTGAGAATTTCATTCAAGTTTATAATTTTTTGGTAATTGTCTAGAACATCCCATAACTGTCTAATCGTCCAGAAAGTTTACTCACTTGCTAATTTTGGGTTGTAGATAACGAATCTGAAGTTGAAAATCCGTGCTCTCTTCTAGTTTTTTTTTAAAATCCCAAAGTGTCCAAAATCACAACACTTCATCTCGTAATTACATTGTTTTAAACTGTTTTATCGGTAAATATTCATCATAAATAAGATCTTATTGTTGTCCTCATCATTTTTCGACAGTAAATCATTTGAAAAATGATGAAATAGTCGAAATTTCATCAAAATCCAGCGCTACTGCATTGAAGGAGTATGCCTCTAAGAGACGATTAATTGCGGCGTTGTCAGACTGTGTTCCAGGCTATCTCTATAGTGGGCTGTGGTTGTATCCGGTGAAAATGGGATTTTGTAACAGGATTTCGTTTTTAAATTGCGGAAAACTCATACATGAGAGGTGGTGGTTCAACAATTGGGCATGTGAAGAAGCGTGCATTAGAGGTATAGGCAGGGCTTTCGGTATAAGTTAAAGATTTAGATGTCTTAATTTGAAAACTGATGATATATTTAGGATATATGCAAAGTATAGATCTATTCAGATTTTAACCATAGTTTCATGAGATACTTTGGAAACTCCAATAAAAAAATAACATTATATCTGATAATTTATTTTATTATATATACAAATCATTCGTATGAATGGATGACATTGATCATGAACTTGAACTCAATTACACCATATACATACCGCAAATACGGACTAATCATACACACAATGAAACAATAAATTGATTCCTTCATTTGTAATTTTCCGAGCTACCAGGAAGAATAGCGAGCAAGAAATTAAATTGTTCATTCGAATATTGACTTCGAGTAATTATGAGAACAGTTTGAAACCCATCAACATTAAACGAACTTAAGAAATTCATGTTCTATGCTCGAAATACTAGATTGTCTATAATAGTAAATCAATAAAAAATCAATTTATATCTATTATTCATAAATATAATATCCATCTGTCGGTAATTCTTGAAATATTCATTTCACAGAAGATGTCAAATGAAATATCAACAACTAATTATCCAAAGAAATGAAATGATGATAATATGGTCCAAAACTACTGAGACAGCAATTATTATGATTACGAATACCTTAACAAAATATATTCTGTGAAAAAAATTAAAGAAAAAGCATGTACTCCTGAAATCAACTATATCTTTTTGTTATTAAATTATCATATATATACTTGGTAGTTATTTACATTAAGGTGTGCACTTAAGGAAGACTGAATACAAAATTTTATAGGTTGATATTGCTTTTTCGTCACATTATATCTTTGCAGTTTCTTCAATCGTGTACGGTTCTGAGAAGAATAATCATTCCCAAAAGGGCATTAACTAACAGTTTAAGAAAACAGCTCTCAGAAGCTTATCTGGAAGCAAATTTGTACGTAATATAATATGTAGGTATAGCTTGGATAACACTAATCTGGTAATTTTGGAATTTACGAACCTTTTTCATTAACGAAAAAATTTTAGGTTTTTGTTTAGGAAATTTGATTGATATTTTGAATCGGAATTCCTAGATACTGCATTGATATCAGTCACTCAGACCTACAAGTTAAGTATGTTGTTATGGAAGAGACTATTTGCTTATAATAAACAGCTGTAAAAATATAACTTATGACTACCTGGCGACTGATGACATCAAAAGGGACAATGGAATTTGTTTAGCCATTTTCTCTCACATATCACTTGATCCTAGGGTAATAATATAAAACTGACGATCCAGATAACTGCCAATTGGAGGCATGTAATTCAATCAGTTGTAGTAAGGTCCTTCGAACAGCCGCTGAATTCGCGTTCAAAAAGCCATCTCTTACGCTTGCCAGTAATTGGTCCAGTTGTTGAGGTAACTCAGATTCTAAATCTCTTCCAATTGATGTTAAAACAAAGAACAAACACTCCGTTTCTGATAGGCATTTGATAGGGGGAGTAACACAGGCTTGACAGCACTTGGCTAGGATGGACAATAAGCTTATTTCGGGTTGCAAGTTTTCGAACTGTTCTTTCAATTGGTGTCTTTTAAGCTGACCACACATTTCCGTCAGAAACCACATAAAAGACGTGAATTTCGTACCATCACCAGCTTTGATATCCCTCAACAGTTTATCACGTTCTTGATACCATTGCTGGCATGTGTTCAAGAGACTCTCTAAGAACGTTTGGTTTTTTTCTCTCTCAATTATGGCTATACAGAGCTTTGCACCAGCTTCACAATACTTCATACCTTCGATCACTCGTTCCATGATCACTTTCACTAAATCCATCAGGGTTCTCGAGGGAAGCTGATTTGGATCAACAATAGCTAATTTGAGATTCTTCTGATCATCAACAGAAAATATTCCAAGATCTGTTTCCTCCGCAGCTAAACCTTTCAATTTGGATGTTAAATTATGCGAATCAGCAGCTCCTAAGCTTTTTGATCGTTTCAAATTTTGACTACTACCGATTTGTTGGTGAGTTTTAGGTTGTTGCGGAACGAAATTCAGAGGTTTCGCTTGGTTGTATCCGGTGAAAATAGGATGTTGAGAAAGGATTTCGTTGTTAAATTGCGGAAAACTCATACCTGAGAGGTGGTGGTTCAGCAATTGGGCATGCGAAGAAGCGTGCATTAAATTTATCGGCAGGGCTGTTGGTATGAGTGGAATAATTCCGGGATGATTCAAATGTCTCAGCACATTCCCACTGGATTTCGAGTGTTGCAAATGCGGTAAATGATGTTCTAGGAGTATATCACCGCTGCTTTTAGACGATTGAAGACCGTAGGGCTGTCCGTGGTGATTCATGGTGAATTCTTTGGCATGTACGTTCAACTTTGCTGCGTTGTTGGAAAAGTGTATATCAGTTCTCACGTTTGGGGGCCTATATATTTCCATAGTGGGTTTTCCACGTATCGTGGCCATCGTTTGACTCCTTCTCTTCTGTTCCTTGTTGGGTTTTACGAAACTTCTTTCCCTCATAAGGGCCGTGAAGTCAGTCTTGGAACTACGTTTCAAATTATTATCCTCCGACATGGTATCACCGCGACAGAATTAACTAAACACTGACATAATGTAATATTGGGACTGTTTGTATTAGCAAGACGTACCAACCACGCGTTTCGCAAATTAGGAATTACAAGGTTGGAATTTTTTTACGCCTTCGTCACTCATCGAGTTTTCAAGTGCGTTTTTAACGGATTCCAGTCAGATCGACGCGAATGTTTTCCGTTTTCACTCTTATTTCCGAACGGACTGAAAAGGCTGTTCCTTCCATTCAACGAACGTATGACTGAGGTGCAGATATATTTAGTTTTAGACACAAGTGATGTTCGGGATATAAATAGAAGCATCACGTACGGCTTTCATTGTCTGATATACCTACCTACTTGAGTCATTATGCAATTTTTCCGTCTTTGTTTAATGGATCACTCATTATAGTTTTAGGAGTGTCATCGGTTAATTTGTTCTTGTGCGAGCAAGCATTGTCCGATCGAAAAGAAAGCCTTGGTGGTAATGACGTTTGGGTTGATCTTGAGTTCAGTGTATTCTTGATTATTTATAAATAGTTTTTCACACGGAACTAAAATTCGGATGGAGTATTTACATTTCTGTGTTTGCAGTTTCTATCAGATTTTCTCAAAGATCGCATGTTGAGATGCTGCATTTGGCACGAAATTTAGCAGAGACAGATCGTAAAATGCTGAATAGATAAGCTTTTTCAAATTATTTGGCCGAGCAACTAATATAAACAAAAATCTTAAAAAGTACTGACGTGAAGTCATGAGATTTTGCACGCATGATCTATTGTTTATCTACGCCTCTCACACTCTCACGAAATACTGCATGAAGTTGATTATAAATAAAGGAAGCGTTAACACTTGAATAATGCATTGAGCTTCAACTGATCTCAAATTTTGAAATGAAATAATTCCAAAAATACTAAGCCGATTGAGCTGAAAACAGGTAATTAATTGTAAAATGCATGCTTGAAGGTTTCTGCGGAATTTCAATGGAATCTGACAAATAGTTTCTGAAATATAATTTTTTTTAAGCCAGTGACTTATAGGTTAGTGGTCACGCGCAAAAAATTGATGCACAGCTGAATTCATCTATGAGGATCATTACTGAAACTATTAGATCTACACCTATTCATTGGCTACCCGTTTTTTCAAACATTGTCCCGCCCCGCATTCGCAGGCAGACTGCTGTTTTAAATTCTTGGAATAAATTTCATTATTTTCCGAATTCTTTTCCGATTCTCTCCTTTATACCAGGAAATAAGATTCCCAGATTGAAGTCACGTAATCCTTTATCGTCCAACTGTTTTCTCAATTCTCATAAAAGCGACAAGGAAGTTTGGCGATCTGAATGGATTTCTTGCGATTTATTCAACGAAGGTTTAATTTCTGATCCTTCAATTCGAGTTCCGGGGTTTCATCTTCCAAGAAAATGTGGTCTATTCTGAATCGTTTAAGAACGGGTCATGGTCGTTGCAACAGCATGCTTTTCAGATGGAACTCAGTTTAGAGCCCTAGCCCATATATAGATTCCAGGATGGTTTTAGGGCAATTCATAATGTTTCTGAGTCTTTTTTGGAATGGGTGGTGAATTCCAAATCTATTTAATACACCATGGAATATTCCATTTTGAATTTTTTCGTTTTCTCCGTTCGTCTTTTCCTTTTCCAGATTGAGTTCCGGGTACCTTGGAGAAACCTCTCAGCTTATTCAAGGAAGAATCAATAGTGATGAAAAAGATGCCCTTCAATATTTAATATTTCAGCATATTTTGTTAACAATTTCAATTATCATAAATCACAACACTAACGGGGAGATAGGGTTTTTTTTGCTGAGCTTTTTCACTGAGCTCTAGTATCATGTATCGAATTGTATGGTACCCCGTTACACTAGCCTCTGCTAACAATTTTTTCATACACATTCTTTATTGTTAGATGAGAGAATGTGATGCTCAAAGTTAAAAAGAATATGTATATATATAAAGGGTGTCCCAAATTGGAGTGCCTATTAGACGTTTCTGGAGAACTGTTTAAAATAAGAATAATGAGCATAATACTGACTAAACATATTTGACTTTTTTTCCGTTTTTTTTTTCGATATTCTCAAAACTATTCGAATGAATACAATGGTTTCAACAGAAATGTATTCAGCATTGAATACTTGATCATACCAGGAATGCAAAACTTGAATAGTATATTCTAAAACAAGTTGCTGAATGGGCTCTTATTAAAACACGAATGCAAAATTCGAAAACGAGCGACGAAGGAGCGAGTTTTCGAACGCATGAGTGTTGGAATTGCCTTCTGCAACGAGTATTAGACGATATTTTCTCTATTTCAGTAAAGTTTTGTAAAACATTGATGACATTTAATGAAAAATTCGGATTATTCCTCCTAGTGACTTTTGTATTGTATTTTGGCAGTTGGTGTGACTGCTACGAAAGTTGACAGATTACGGAATTTGAATTTGAATCGTACGTAGGGCACGGAGATCAGATTTAAAACAGTTTCGTAATACTATGAATGACTCAAAATTAGCAATAAGGAAATCTCTTGTAGGTACCTTATTTTTTAATGAAAATAAAACTTTTCCTCTCAAAAATTATTTCACTATATCCAGATTATATTATATATATTGACAATTGACGTGTGTTGAAAATTGATAGGATCGAATGTCAGTGCTGACTACCACAAAGCGAAAAATATAACTAGAAACAATGCGGGAATGAGTTCATTCCAGCACTGTTTTTAGTGCTGGAATGGACTCATTACGATATTGAAATGGAGAAAAAAAATTTTTTTCATCAAATTTATTTTCACTACATGTATAACCGAAGTGCTGGGCTTCGAAAATATTTTAGCTCTGTAGAGAATTCCAAGCAATATCATAATCCCAATTTTCAGATTTCAAATATGACCAGTTCCCCAGAAACGTCATAGGCACTCGAACTTGGGACACCCGGTATATAGGTTATGCATCCGAATAAGACGGTTAAGGGCGTTAATGGGCTTAATTGGCCAAACGGTTTAGGAGTTATACCCATCTGAAATATTGTCTCCTCAATAACTCGAAAAATACATATCCGATTGAATTGCAACTTGGTAATTAGTTGTAACTTGTCTTTCATTAAGTGAGCCCAATTTTATTTTGTGCGCATAAAACACCTTATTTATAGGAAAATTATTGAAATTTATATTTCTTTGTAATGTACAATGGATACCAATACTTATGAAAAAAAAACATCATTTAAATGCCCACCACGGAACGCTGACAGGAATGAATTCGTTGAACCCAATTTTTCATGACTTTTTTAAACAAATCAGGTCGTATGTTAGAAGTTACTCATTCAATATTGATCTGTGAATCGGCTATATTTGCTGGACGATTGCTGTAAATCAATGAGTTAATGTAACCCCAAAGAAAGAATTCCAATGGAGTTAAATCGCAGGAACGTGGCAGATAATTTATCGGTTAATTTCTTGAAATAATCGCGTCACAGAATTTTGTGTCAAGTCATTGTGTCATTGGAAGTTTGACAAGTAACACCGTCTTGTTGAAACCACATGTTCTGCAAATCAGGACGAACCATTTCAGGCCATAAAAATCAGTCAAAATTGAACGATAACGATTTTCATTGACAGCCTTATGAGCTTCGTTGAAAAAAACATAAGGTCCAATGGCTCTTCCAGCATAAAATCCGCACCAAACAGTAAGTTTATCAGGATGCAATGGAAGTTCTTGATATTCTTCAGGCTTATCACCCCTCCAGATACGGAAATTCTGCTTGTTAACATAACCGTTTAACCAGAAATGAGCCTCATCTCTGAGAATGATTTTTTTATGAAAATCTGCATCATTTCCGATTTTTTTCTGAGCACCAATTGCTGAATACTCTACACTTTATGGCTGGTTTTCCTGTCACGCTGACGGTCGGTGCTGACGGTCAGCGCTGATCGGTCAGCTCGGATCCTTTTTGCATCACGCTGATCACATTGAGAAATAGAAGGATGCTATTGTCTCTGGCTCACTGAATGTGGAGGCTTGTCGGCGCCAGCTAGTCAGCGGCGCCGACGCGCCGGCGCGTACGTGCGCGTATATAGCTGACGGCCGTCAGCGCTGCGTGACTCGAAAGCGCTACCTATAGCTACATACATATTGACCCATCAGCGCCGACCGTCAGCGTGACAGGAAAACCAGCCTAAATGATCAGTTGGTTTGAGCTCTTGGGAGGTTGGAAATCGACTGTTGTAGCCGCGACATACGTGAAAGAGTCCGAAACACAAAAATAAAGATACTTGTAACAGAATATTTTGTATTAAATCTTCAACTTCGGATAAAGAAAACGAATCATGTTCATCAAATTCACAGAGTCGCTCTACAATGAGCCAGTTATATTGTGTTGAATCTGATCCAAGACATGAAGACCTGAAGCAGCAATTATTGCCATCGACAATAAACTTCCATAATGCAACGAACTTTATCTTGAATATTAATATGACAACAAATACAGCAAATGAATGTTAAAATATAGTTATAGGTTACATCATGCATTTCTCTTAGAATAGTAAATTGTGTTAGAATAAATGGTTCTTACAGTTGTTTTTCATTTTATTATGGGGTTGCACTCTAGATGAGAAAATAACTATTTTGTTGAACTGAGATTCATTCGAATTTGTCGAAATTTTCGTTCGATATTCATCGCCAGAAACTTCACCGGGCACAACCGTCAAAAAGACAGTAGTTTTTAGTAGTAGGTAGAGTTTAACTCGAAATAAGTTCAAAATTTCCGTACCCCTTTGGATTCCGATAAATTTTTGTTAATCGTTTGTTATTCAGTTAGAATGGGTATTGTAGATGATTTCTTACAGACACAGAATTACGAACAGTCTGGAAAAACTGAGAAAGATTCTGATGAGGATGAAGAAGAAGAAGATGACGAGGAAGAGCTTGAAAATTCCAGCGTTGAGGAAACCTTAGGGGTGAAACTGAACGGGGATGATGAAAGTGACACAGAGAAGAAGAAGGAGGATAAAGGGATGGAAAAGGTTCTTTATTTCAAGTGGTGGATCAAACCTAGCATTATTTATGCGTAAGTATTGAAAATAAGTATGGTGTGAGTCGAATGACAAAAATAATCGTTCATTAGATATACAGCGTGTCTACCATAATTAAAGTCTCATATTTGAGGTTTGCTAACTCAACGTTATTATCTGATTCTCCTCTTTCTATCTTCCTCAGTACCACTGAACAAGTATAAGAGAATGAATATAATGAATTATTTTCGCTGAATGTTGAATGTGCATGGTACTTATTTTTATTATTATATGGTTTGTGTCAGGCAGACGAAACCCGCCCCTCCACTGAGTCCAATCGGTCTATTGTGCACACCTATAGTATATAATCTATACTTCACCAACAAGCTCAAGTCTCTCTCTGAGGGATGTGAGTCTGGTGGGTGAGAACTTGTCCAGTACCCCCGGTCTCAGTTTGTGGACTCCTAGTTCCTCAAATCTGATCCTGTCCCCAGCAGGGCAGTCACACATGATGGACTCTTCGTCCTCCAGGCATAGTCTGAACTCGGAAACCTTAGTCAACCCCAGCGTATTGAGGTATTTTTCTCAGGCCAGAGTGGCCAGTGTATACTGCTGTAAGGATTCTCAGGACCATAGAGAATTTGAGCCATTGTCCGGCTCTTTCAGCTGGTGGGCCAGTGATTGTTGAGCGAGCATGTCTTTGTCTAAGTATGCTGCTCCAGATTTCTTGGACCTTTTGGTCCACCCATCTGTTGTTTTCGTTCGCCGCTGGCCTGAGAGAAATACCACAGGTTGGTTCAGGTCCAATTAGCCTCATGGAAGCCCGCCGTGCCGTCAATGAGTCCGCCATCTCATTACCCTTTATGCCCGAGTGGCCTGGGACCCACAGGAGCTGCAGTCTGCAGTGCTCTTCAAGTTCAGTGAGTGTGGTCCGGCAATCATGCACAAGCAGGGATTTGCAGTTGTATGAAGTCAAGGCCTTCAAAGCAGCTTGGCTATCCGATAAGATCTTGATTGATCCGTGGGCCCCACCTTTCTCAAATGAGCTTCGTACGGTGATCGATGGCGAGAATTTCTGCTTGAAAGACAGTGGCAAAACTACCCAGGCTGATGGATTCACCCCTAGCAATTCTGCAACCGCTGATTCCCGCTCCCACCCTTTGGGTAGTAGCGAAGCCATCTGTGAACCAGCAGGGACCCTCAAGCAGTGAGGTCTCAGAGACGACCCAGTCGTCTCTGCTGGGAAAGACGACTTGGTAGGGCCACTCTGTGTAGGTTCTGGTTTTAGATACGTCTGATCACATGCCCATTATCTCGTTGGCCTCCCCTTACTGAGCTCTTTAGAGAGTTACGAATGGGTATACATTCATAAATCATGGAGAGAAGCAAGGGTAGTTTTCATACTCAAAATGGGACGGAAAGAACCCTCAGAACCTAAATCTTTTTGACCTCTATTTGTTGCCTCCTTTCTCCTAAAAGCCATGGAGAAAATAATAAATAATCAGGTGAGAGGAAGCTATACTACTCCCACAGCAGTGCTAGAGGTCATATCGCTTCTACGGAAGAACAATGACAAAACTGCAGAAAAGATTTGTCCGAGATCACTGAAATTTTGCGAGAACCTTCAAAACCATGAATGTCATGATGACATATTAAATTATAACATACCTTTTCGGGACAATTTTTTCATAACACATTAAAGAGTAAAGGATGTATCTGAGGTAGATGATAGCCCTACATTAGGGTCACGTAGCGGTTTTTTAACATCTGAAGTTCTGAATCATCTTTGAAAACTAGCGGAGACGATTCAACTTCAAGAGATCCATGCGGCTACAGAGGAGTATATTTGTGAGAGGGGATTTTTGAAAGGTTATGTATTATTTTTAATTTGTTCGTTTTTGGCGCTCTAGTTCCTCGGAACTGAGTGCTTATCAATTTGCCCAAATGTCTGTAATTTTCGAATATTTCGATGAAAATGGTCTTAAACGATTTGGTTCGACTCACTGATCAAGAATCCGTGGTCGAAATTCATTCTGTCCGGCCGGCCGGCCGTAGGCACGATTACTCTCGAACGGAATGAGCTAGAGAGTTGAAATTTTCAGAGTAGGTTTGGGGGATAAATATCTCGGCTAAGTTCGTTATTGGGCAAAATCGGACAGATGGTTTCAGAGTAACAAAAAAAAAATTTTTTTTTACGAAACAAATTCCAAATTAATTTTTTTTTAATAAGAAGTTTTATCATAAGAATCCATTCATATCATTTTTAACTCTAACAAGCTAATACTTTCGGAGATATGATTTTTCAAAATTTCAATAATAAATCGTATTTCAACGTTGTCACAGAATGATATTATTCTATGTATGAATATGAATTGTCATAATGTCAAATGATGTTCCTGAGACATTATCTGAGAATAATCTCAGTTGTTTGCTCCGAAATTAGTTTTTCTCAGAAAATTCTTACTTTTCGGAACTGAACATGAAGTAAGAGATCTGAGAGTAGTGAGACTGCTTTTCATCATAGACATAGATATAACTCTCGAACGGAATGAGGTAGGTAGTTGAAATTTTCAGAGTAGTTTAGGGAGATGAATATCTCGGTTAAGTTCGTTATTGGGCAAAATTGGCCAGATTTAATTTGATTTCTTCCATGGTGCTTTTCTCATTCTCATGATTGCTCATTTAATCTTGATAAATAAACTATTTTTTGAATTGAATTTCCTTTAGGATGCAGTTCTATCATATGAATACATTGATATAATTCCCAACTCTGAGAAACCAATACTTTCGGAGATATAATTTGTCTGTTTGAACTAGAGCGCCAGAAAGCTCCTGTCCACAGGGCTTGAACCCATTTTTCTCCTCTTGTCTATTAATTTTTGCGCGTATGCTCGAATTGAAGCTTGGTAACTAGTTGTAGAATATCGACCTAAAGACGTGTGTAAAATTTTGTGGTAACCGTACCTCCAGAAAATTAAAAAAAAAATAGTTTAAAGCACTGACGTGAAGTCAGGAGCTTTTGCGCGTCTATTCTCCTGTATGAGAGTGTCCAATACAGGAGAATGGACAATAGAACATACGCGCAAAAGCTCCTGACTTCCCGTCATTGCTTGAACCAATTTTTTTTTCATAATTTTTTTATTTTGACCTACGGTAAAACTAGATGGCGTAGACCAGACAGTAGTAATGAATCGAATTGTCTAAGAAACTTGAAAAATATAAAGAGGCAGACATAAAGTCAGTACTCTTTGGCGCGCTTGTTGTGTGTTGTATTTTTGAAAGTTCAATAGATTTGCATATTTATTTTAATGCATATCTAAAACAATTTTCAGAATATGCCCAATTGAAATATTGATTTCATAAAGGACTCCAAATATTCATTCTCTGGAAAGAATGGGCCAATAATCAATCCCAATACTGTCTTCATTAGAATTAAAAAGGTATTTCATAGATAAAATATGGTTCTTCCATTTGCATTCCGCATGATTACCGTCTCAACATTATCCTACAGGAAATAACTCACAAAAGTTCTTCATAAAACCTTCAAATTTAGCTGGTGTAATCGTCGATGAGTTTCATGAACTGAAAGCAAACTAATTTTCATGTTATTGGACTTACACATACCGCGTCAATCAATGTCGAAACTTAAGATTGGTATTTTTGTACTCCATCCAGTTCAGACATGCATTGAACATCATTCCCGCGAAGTATTTCACAGTGAATTCTTCGAAATGGCTAATTTCCGAGAACTGATGGACTTGCTTGTGGAGAAAGATCGAAAAAAATCCGATGGTATAGTTAATGATTGGATCGATAGTGTCTTCCTGAAGAGGAGAAATATCACGGTAATCGTTGAAGATGAAACGTCTGAATCGGTCATTGACGTATTTGGCGAAGATAAATTGATGAATTCTACTCTAATGCAGGATTTAGAGGAAAAAATCCGACAATTTCTTAAGGGATTGAATTTGCCCAAAATAAACTGCAAGTATGTTTTCAATTACAAATGTTAATTTCGATTTTTGGCGCTCTTGTTCCCCGGCCGTTAACACGATAACTCTCGATATGTAAACGATAACTCTCGATTGGTTAAGTTCGTTATTGGGCAAAATCGGCCGGGTGGTTTCGGAAAACAAAAAAAAATTTTTTTCTTACATTACAAATTTCGAATTCAATTTTTTTAAGATGCAGTTTGATCATAAGAATCCATGGATATTACTCTCAACTCTAACAAGCTAATACTTTCGGAGATATGATTTTTCAAAATTTCAATAATACATCGAACTGTTTTCATAGACTGCGAATTATATCTGTCTATCTGTCTGCGGTAGCTTGCGTTTGTTAGAAACTCAAAGTGTATTTCTGGAGAGTTTATTTGATGTAAGCTTATAAACAAATTAAAATTTGGATTCGCTAAGTTCATAGGCAGAGTTTTTTGGTAAGTGAGTCGAAAATGAATGATGCAAGGAAGTCGAGCATAATATTATTTAGAATTTAGATTTCCTAACTAATGTACAGGTAGTTATTCCTTAGTAACGCTAATTAAGATTCCCTACATATGTATTTTGGTTTGAGTTTTCTCTGGATTGATTACATTAGATTTGTTTTATAAATAAAACTGGCTATTTCATTTACTCAATTTTTCAGAATGACTCCTGATAGTTTTGAAACACTTGTAGCCAAAATTGGACCGTCATATTAATAAGAGATGTGAAGGGATTTCAATTTCTTTTATGATGAAGTTCTATCATAATATTCCATTGAGATCATTCCCAACTCTGAGAAACCAATATTTTCGGAGATATAATTTGTCAAAGATTGGACAAGAGCGCCAAAGCTCCTGTCCACAGGGCTTTCTTACTTTACATTAATTGTTGCGCTATCAATACGTCCAAATATCCATTAGTTTATAATTTTCAACCGGAAAAAGCCTCAAATGATTCCTTTCTACTAACCGATTCAGAATCCGTAGACAAGTTTTGGCATTATTCATGTATTCATGAATATTCATGTATTCATGAATATTCAATCCTATTCATGAATCTTCATGAAATGCTGTGAATATTCATGAATATTTAACAGACTATTCACTAATAATTTGAACTAGATTTCGTGAATGAAGTCAGTACTCTTTGGCGCGAGTTATACTTACTACCAAAACGTAATTCGCGCTAGTTCACGTTGACTAGTTTGATGCTTACGCCAGCTTAGGCACAAAACTGTTAATTTTTGACCTAACAGTGAATGGTGGCCACTACCGTCGTACTAGATCTTCGGTTCGCTCTATCCACTGCGCTTGAAGCACTCATCATTCAATTCAAAATGAGATAATTTGAAATTTTCTTTTGAAACATAATTAAAACTTTATAATTTTTCACTTAAGTAAATTGTTCATAACAGAACGAAAATTAACAATTTTTAAACTTTTCCAATAGGAATCTATCTTAAGACCTCTGAAAAATAGCTCCACGAAAGGAAAAAATTCTCAGATTAATAGTTTAACAATTACCGTACTTGCAATATTAATGTTCGTGCTAAAAAAAATTGTTAATTAGCTATTGGATAACTAATTGAAAAATCGCGATAAACATTTTTGGACCGCGGATTATTGTTCATTGATCTATCCTGCGGGCGCCTATATTTTTTCAATTTTATATTTTCATATTTAGTAAGTTTAAATAATATTTATTCATCAATGGTACCAAGGAGGCGAGGCTTGCGCAAGCCGGAGTACCCGTTTTCGGGCGTATTTCCAACCCTCTAGGAAAATTATAAATATTGGTCGTACAGTTCCACCAGTTAGGATTTTTTTCTAGGAAATTTCTTCTTCTATTCTAATCTTTTTTCAAATTTGAATTATCTCAAATAGTTTTTGAGATATTGGCGAAATTCTAAACCTCCTTCTTTTTTTTTCAATTAATTGTTTATAACTATTGCAATTTTGGGAGCGTCCTTAGCATTTTCTCAAAAACTATCTGCATGCCATCCCGAATCGAATGACACCTCAATCATAATTTTCGGAGAATACGCAAAAATTTTGACTTAAAAAGCACTTGTTAACTAGACTATATTCAGTAAGTAGTGAAAATACAAATCTTTATTCTTTATTATTTCATGAACGAGCACGCTTAAGCTTCAGATGGCAGGTTAATGATTTTGTTTCAGAATTCTCCTTCCGTAATAAATAGATCCGAGTTTATCATTTGGGGCAGTCCCAGTAATATGACATATAATATTGTTATTCTCAGTATATCAATTTCGAGTAATTAAACTCTATATCGGAATGGAACTTTTTCTTTTCTCCGTATTTATCCGATTGTTTTGACTTATTGCAGCATTTTTGTAACAAGAAGAATAATATGCTATTTTCAAAATATCAGTGACCTATTGATAATGTCGATTTCTATTATTCGATGAAAATTAAATTATGCATGAAAAGGAAACATTCTGGAAAAAAATTAATTCAAGCATTGACGTGCTTGAGGATCTTTTGCGCGTATGTTCTATTGTCCATGTATTTGAAATTCGTAATGGAATTTACCACGGTCAATGGACAATAGAACATACGCGCAAAAGCTCCTGACTTCACGTCAGTGCTGGAGCCAATTTTTTTTTCGTAATTTTTTTGAAACTTTCAAGGAGTACGGTTCTCACAAAATTTTACACACGTCTTTATTTCAAGAACTAGTTACCAAGCTTCAATTCGATCGAGTCTATATTTTTTTAGTTATCGAGCAAATAATATTCCAGGGGGTTATAACTCCGAAACCGTTGGACCGATTATGCCCAAAAACGAGCTTAACTCTCCCATTCGGATGCGCAACCTACCCTGAAAATTGCCTCCCCCTACCGCCTTTCGTTCGAAAGTTATTGAGGCAACGGTCACTAAACAAGGCTGCTCGGATCTCCAACAATATAGATCCGATCGTGTTCAAACTTGAAACTTGGTAGTAGAGTTAGGTTTTGAAGGCTATCGCAAAATTTCAGCGATTTCAGACGAATAGTTCCTGCAAAATATAATTTTTTTCAATGATCTAAAAAAAAAAAATTGTGATACGATCATGACAAAATTTCGCAAGAATTTTCGCGTTGGTATTCTATAACTAATAACCATGTTTCAATTGGATCGGTTTTGTATTTTTCGAATTATTGAGGAAGTAACAACCAAATTTCAGATGGGTATTACTCCAAAACCGTTTGGCCTAGTATTCCTATAGACGAACGCAAATGTCGCATTCAGATGCACAACCTAACGTGAAAATTTCAAGTTGCTACTCTTTCCGTTCTCAGGTTATCGTGACAATTATAATATTTTTTAATAATTTTTAAAAACATTTCTACAGATACGATTCTCACAAAATTTCACGAACGTCCTTAGTTTGTATTATGCGACTACTCACCAAGTTTCAATTCGATCGGATTTGTATTGGTTGAAAACAAAATTATTACTAGGAAACCATTGGGCCGATTATGCCCATAAACGAACTTGTCCGTCGTATTGGGAAGCGCCACCTACCCTGAAAATTTTAAGTTGCTATCTCTTTCTGCTCTCAAGTTATCGTGGCAACGGACGGCCGGACAGAATCAAATTTGACCTCGAATTCTTCATCACGGAGTCGAACCCAATCATTTAAGACCGTTTTCGGTAAAAAAATCGAAAATTACATACATTTGGGCAAAATGATAACGCGATCTTCCCCAGAACATACGCGCAAACATGACATTACTTTCATATTGAAAATTTATTTTTTGAGTTGCATTGCAACGAAAAAATCTTGAAATTAATTAAATTTGACGTAAATAACGTAATTTCTGTTTGAACTCGTTTATTGAACGATTTCATGGTTTCTCTTGGATCGAACACAGAACAAGAGTAATGATTATTAGAACTTGTAAAAACTCAATGTTTCTGGCAGCTAAATTGTAAAACCTAATTACAATTAATTACTGAATTTTCGGTCATTATTTGCAATAACGGTGATATAAATGTTGATAGAACGTCGTATTAATCGTTAGAAATCTTGAAATTAGAATTTTGATTTCAATCTCAATTTCGAATATTGTAATATATCTCATAAATTATATCTTGGATGAGTGAAAGGTGAAGGACATTCAGACTTATGGATTTGTTGAAATTGCAAACAATTTTATCCTGTATTGCGAAAATTTCATCATACCTATCGACATTAACTCTCTTCTTATCGTCTGTGTATTCCTAAAACAAATGTATGTGCAAATTATTTTTACAAGCCTAATTTTGATGGTGGTCCTAAATGACAATTCTATTCTTGTTTTCGGATTCAATATTTATAAGCTACTAGAGGCCCGGTACATATAAAGTGAAATAATACAAAATTTCAATTGGAACATCAAATTCATTTATTCAAACAAAAAAATATTTTATTAATTGCTAGCTATTTTAAAATTATTTAAAACTTAATCCGAAACATTTGGATAAACAATATTTTTTGCTTTTCCATTTTGAGCATGATTAAACAAACGGCTGGGGGTTTTTCATTTTCGACCGTAAATTTTCTGCTTAATGTTTGAATATTTTGAGTAATTTTAATGCAAAATTCCGTCCGATCGAACGGATATTCATTACAGATTTCGTAACTTAACGAAAAGATCCAAATC
Source organism: Halyzia sedecimguttata (assembly GCA_937662695.2). Classification (NCBI taxonomy): domain Eukaryota; kingdom Metazoa; phylum Arthropoda; class Insecta; order Coleoptera; family Coccinellidae; genus Halyzia; species Halyzia sedecimguttata. Next base: position 95,038,874 of record OW569413.2, on the reverse strand, counting down.
CCAAGATACGTTTACTGGAGTAACGCTCCTTTAAGATTTTCATTGGGTAAAAATGAAAAAAATTCGAAAGAAAACTATTTCGGACGAACCGAGATTCGATCTCGCCGCCGCGCGAGACTCGGAACTCGGAAGGCTCGGGAGCTATAAATTCCGTACGCATCAGCTCACTCGGCCACGTTGCCTACGTGAATCAACTCCGATTATGTACCAAATAAAAATTTTTAGTACTCGGATGATTTCCGTTTTTCGATTTTCAGTTTATCGTCAATCCTGCCAAGCGATCGATCGAAATCGGTTACTCGTTCATATTTCTCGCAGTTTTTCTAGAAGATTCCAAGATTTTCGAGTAATTCCGTTCGAAATTCAAATTCGATTTGACATTTCTCGTCGCTCGTTCAGACCGAAAACGTCGACCTTGAAGGATCCGCATTAAAATTCGCCACAGAAATAAGTGAAACGTCAGATTTTTGTCGATTTTCACGAAAAGTCACATTTTCCTATCGTTCTTCCGGGAAAGCAAAAGAAAGGATCGAAAAAAGGGCTCCGTTACGGACTAATTTCGAATCTTTTCTTCGCGTTCCCGCAAATACCGTCGTTCCGAACGCAACCGTTCCTCCGAATTCCTCTCCACAATTTTGCTCCTTTTGCAATAAATCAGCGTTTATTCGTCCTTTCGCGATTTTTTTTAAATACACCCCCTTCTTTTCGCTCCGTAAACGCGAAACTCTACGAAACATCTGTATTTTTCCTCGATAAACCCCTTCGAAATTGCCCCCAAACCCCCCTACAAACATCCAAAAAAATATCACGTTTATAGTAACATTTTCAAAAAATTTCCTTTGATGAAAGAAGAACCGCTCGACCAATTTCGTGCAATCTTCACATAAACCATCTACTTAATAGTCCGAACAAAGCCTAAACATTTGGTTTGGATAGGTGAGCCCGTTCTAGAGTTATAAAATTACAACGAAAAGTTGCATTGATTTTTATATACAGTGTGAGTATTTGACCACTGCATTAATTTTAACCAAAGATTCCTCTCATCAAATAAAACACTTTTTTCATTTAACATTTTTCCAAATTCAGCTCAGGTAAAAAGATACAGGCTGTTGAAATTTTGAAAAATAATCAGTTTTTATTTTGTAGCTTTGACATCCTGTTTCGAATAAAATGAATGTTGGATAAAGTTTCCCATAACTATGATACATATTTTCCAAATATAAGTTATTTTCTACTTCTACTGGTTTTCTAGTTATGGACTCGCGGATTCATAAAACTAAACGAAATTAGCATAAAGAAAGCATATAAAATTTTCTTGAGTCATTTCAAGAATATTCCATCTTTTTAGAACATTATATTATTCTTCATCGTATCTCCTTAAACGCACCGTTTTCGAGATATTCTCCATTGAATGTTTTAAAATGGAAAACTCCAGAAATTTCACTACTTTTATGGATCCGTCCCTGAGCGTTGGAATCCCGAATCAAGCTGTAAACCACGTTACCATGCCTTATTCTCGTCCGCCAACAATGTCATAGATAGTTTATATGCGGGAGTGTATTAGCACATTGTGAAATCTTTAAACGCTTGTAACTTTTTACCTGAGCCGAATCTAGAAAAATGGTAAACGAAAAAAGTGTTTCATTTGATGAGAGGAATCTTTGGTTAAAATTAATGCAGTGGTCAAAGATTCACCCTGTATATTGATTCTCTCTAGAAAAAAAAACAATCATCGTATCAGCAGTCAAATATTTCATTTCATTGATATGTTTGTATATTCTGGTTTGAGTTGTCTGTGGACTGGTAATTTACAATGATTATATTGTAGTTGCTATATACTCCACCCTTGTCCACTAAAATTGTAGTGGTCAAGATTGTAGTTACTCGCTATAAAGAGTGTCCCATCGGTAGTGCCCATTAAAAGTTTACGGAGAAATATATACATTGGATCTGCTTGAAATTCTCGACAAAGACATGAGGCAAATGAATCAATTTTTTTGCGCGAATGTTCTGGCTATCAGGGTGGCGCTTCCAAATACGACGGACAAGTTCATTAATGGGCATAATCGGCCCAACGGTTTGTTGGGCCGATTATGACACTGACACAAAGACGTTTGTGAAATTTTGTGAGATCGTATTACTGGAAAATAAAAAACAAATATTAAAAGATATTATTTATCTCAAGATAACCTGGGAACGGAAAAAGATAGCGACTTGCAATTGTTAGGGTAGGTGGTAGGTAGCGCATCCGAATTCGTCATTTGATTTTGTTAAGAGGCATAATCGGCCAAACGGTTTTGGAGTTACACCCATCCGAAATTTGGTTGTTATTTCCTCAATACCTCGAAAAATACAAAACCGATCCTTTTCAAACATGGTTATTTGTTATAGAATGCCAACGCGAAAATTCTTGGAAAATTTCGTGGGTATCGTATAACTAAAAAAATTTTTAAAAATTATTGATTATCATTGAAAAAAATTCTATAACTAACTCTACAGCCAAGCTCCAAGTTTGAACACTATCGGATCTATATTGTTCGAGATCTCAGCAGCCTTGTGTGAGTCCAGTAACTGGATGGTTGACCTTTGCCTCGATAACTTTCAAACGAAAAAAGATAGGGACTTGCAATTTCCGGGGTAGGTTGCGCATCCGAATGGGAGAGCTGAATTCGTTGTTGCGCATAATCGGCCCAACAGTTTCGGAGTTATACCAATCTGGAATATTATTTTCTCGATAACTCAAAAAATACAGACCCGATCAAATTGAAGCTTGGTTACTAGTAGAATATCCAAATAAAGACGTGTGTGAAATTTGTGAGGACCATACCACCAAAAAATTTTAAAAAATTACGAAAAAATATTATTTCTCTAACGATAACTTGAGAACGGAAAGAGATAGCGACTTGCAATTTTAAGGATAGGTGATGGCGCATCCGAATGCGACATTTAAGTTCATTAATTGGCATAATCGTCCTACTTGTTTTGGAGTTATACTCATCTGAAATTTTGTTATTTCCTCTATAACTCAAAATATACAAATCTGATTCAATTAAAACTCGGTGATTGCTTGTAGAAAGCCGACCCACTAACTTTCGCGGAATTTCGTGAATATCGTATCATGGAGTTACTTGAGGCGTAAGTTGTTTCGTATTTCAATTCCAATAGAATACATATATCACAATTAAATATTCTGTGATCATATACGATTCTCTACTGAAGTCTGTCATTAAAATGGTATGAAATGTATTCATATATTTTATAAAAGCTGAGAAAATGGTATATATCGATACTAAATTCGTATTAGAGTGTCCAGTAGAGGTGAGTAGACCATAGAACATGCGCGAAAAAGTTCCTGACTTCACGACAGTGCTTGAAACAATTTTTATTCTTCATAACTCGCGATGTACTCATCTTGATACATTCATTGCTATGAATTTCAAACACATTCCAAATTCCACTCGAAACATGCGGTTTTTCACATTTTTTTTCAATTAATCAATTCCTATTATCTATTAATTCGGATGTAGTTATACTCGCAAAATGGTAATAATAATTTTATTAAATTTCCTCCTATTTCACTTCTCATTGGTCACGCAAAACTGTAATTATTGGGTTTACATTTTTAAGTTGCAAACATTTCTGGTGCATATCATTTGAGAAAATAATGAACTTAAAATTATATCTCAATAGACATTATCTTACCTGAGATCTCCTCTCATTTCTCGCAAAATTTCATTAATTTACAGAAACCATGCACATGCATTTTCAATTGTAGCAAAAGAAATTTCTGTGGACCCCTAGATGGACAGTGTCATGAAGATAGGTCATTGATTAATGATAGAAATACTCATAGAAATACCGTGATATTTCTATGTTGCCTACTATATTAATTTGATGTAGCAAACAGAGTAAACACACAAAGAGGATAATGAACAGCGACAAAATCGTTTCTAACGAACTCAAAAAACCTAATAAAACTGCAGAAAAACTGTTTCATCTGGAAAATATAGAAAAAAACTATATCGCACTCAAGAATACAGCAGATAGAGAAACCGAACGTTTAAAGCAAGCTGTCAGAGAGTTGGACGAGGCTAACTTAAAAATTCTCGAACTCACCAGGGCTTTAGAAATATCCAAAACGAAAAAGAGTTATTTGAACAACACAATAAGTTCACTTAATAGCAGATGCGATACTGTAGAAGATGAACTCCAGAAGAATATCCAGAAATCACACGAGGATGATCAGAGAATTTCCAAGATTGCGTCAGAAAATTCGACTCTTCGTGAAGCCATACACAGGAGTCAAATCGATAGCATGGCGTTAAATAGAAGTGTAGAAAATGTGGAAGTTCAGATCAAAAATAAGAAATTGCTGATGAACGAGTTGACGAAAAAGGAGATTTCCGTGCAACAAACTGTGAGGGAAATCCAACAGCAGTTTGCTGTCTTGAAGAAAGAGTGTGAAAAAACAACAGAGATAGGAAGACGTATGCACGAACTGAGCGAAGTGATACATTTGAATGAAACTATTAAAATACAATGTGAGACGACTGAAAATGAGAAATTTTCACTTGAGGAGAAGCTGGTTCAATTGAAATCTGCATGCGAGAGTCTGAGAAATTCAATAGGAACAACTGATGATATATTAGGACCATGTTCTGTATCTTCCGATGTTCTGAAGAACTGGCAAAAAGTGAAATGTGACTTTTCTGAAAAACTGCAGATAAATAATGGAAAATTGATGCAAGCAATACAAAAATTACGGGATAAAAAGGATGAAAACCAAAAATTGATCGTTCAGCTGAATAAGTTCAGGGTAGATAATGAGAAACTAAGGATCGCGCAAGGAACTGATTCAGAGGAAAAGCAGTGAATTAACTGAAAGCATATTTCCTAAGTTTTGTGTTGTCATTTTATTCATCTTGAATTGTAAAATATTATTTCATTTCACTGTTCTAATGAATATCTATCCTCATCCGTGATTAAGGTGAAATTAATATAAAACTATTTGGAAAAGCACTGAGATCGGGAGCTTTGGATCGTTTGCTGAAATTTATAGCCAGAGCTGTCAGCCATCCAGGTAACGACTTTCACCAAGCTGCCTTAGCTTGGCTTCAACGAAAAAAAATATTTTCACAATACTCTCAACAATATAGATCCGATTGTGTTTAAATCTAGAACTTGGCTGTGGAATAAGGTTTCGAAGGCTCTTGCAAAATTTCAGAGATATGTGAACTGTGATATATGTCGTAAGTCATATGTGAACTGTGATATAGTCATATCTATGACATTATTGAAATCGTGAATCTTCTACGGATGGTTATTATTTAATGCAACCTTAGAACATATTCCATATATAAATCATTAGGTATATATCCAATTCATTGACTTACGTCCAATATACCTTATTTTACGCATTTTGAGCCCGAATTGCGTTTAGATATCGATTTCGAATCAATTTTACAAATAAAACCTTTATTCAGTAGAGAACAAAAAATCTACTTCAACGTCTCTGATCTGAAAATATCAAAATACGTCCAATATACAATATTTGATTCTCTTTGACCAAGGAATAACTGTTTTCCAACCTCCTCTGAAACTGAATTTCAAAATGATTTTTACGTATTGAATCAGTAAAATAATTCTGATAGTCTGGAAAATACTAAAAAATTTTAAGTTACTTACACTTTTTTATTTGCATATCATTTTATATGATATAGAGTATTTCCAATTTCGACAAATTCTCGAATCTTGGTTACCCTAAATTATAAGTAATCATTAAAAGATACTTTGGGAAGTATATTCATTATTAAATGGTTTCTTTCTGGGTTTTCTCTCCCAAACTCTGAAAAATATCTATAAAATAAAAAATTTTTATTTTGTGAATTGCTTCTGCGTTAGAAACACAAGATCTTTGTCAAAAGCAATATATCGAACAATGTTGCATAATAAACAATAACGAAACAACTTGAACGATAATACAACTATTTCGTAACGTTTCGGAGACTATATTATCAGACTCTTTCGTCAGACACTTAACGATAATCTACAGAATATTTTATGGTTCATTGCTATTCTGAAATTCGAAAATAGTCACATTGACAGTTTCACTATGCATAGAAAGTTCCTACTCTTTTTTTTCAACAAATTCAACCAAATACGGTCAATTCCAATTGTAGTAGGGGGTAACGTTGCAATGCGACCTTAAGATCTATTGTGCTACCCCGTCAGAGCTATCGATGTCATCGCCATCTACAGCTTGCCTTCCAGTTCCATGGTTCTGATGAACTCCAGTATCTGGGATGGTTTCAAGGAGGCTGCGTCTTCGCTGCTGCTGATTTCTTTCCCAAAGCATTCCTTGCGTTGGTTTGAGATGGCGAGGCATTCCGTTATCAGGTGATCAGGAGTTTCATCCTCCTCCCAACAGAATCTGCAACGGTCAGTTTCTGCTAGCCCTAATCTTATCATACTCTTCATAAGGCAGTGCCCTGTGAGTAAACCAGTACCTCCTCACTGGTTTACTCAGCGTGTTTTTACTGAGATCCATATACTTCTTGCATCTGACAGTGTCAAAGTTCCTGATGAATTTTTTGGAGTGATACATTCCGGGGAAAGATCTCTAGAAAATACCACTTTCAGTATCTTCTTTCATCCGAAATTCACTTTTGTAGGTGTATCTACCAACCCCACAGTAGGGTTCCGGGCCAATAAAGGGGGTTTGTGCTCCTTTTTTGGCAAGTGTGTTGGCCTCTTCATTTCCTTTAATCACCTCGTGACCAGGAACCCAGACCAAGGAGACCCTGTTGTTCTTGCTTACTTCATTGAGTTTTCTTCGGCACTCCCATATTAGCTTGGAGCTCGATAACATGAGAGCTTAGAGCTTTAAAAGCAGCTTGACTGTCAGAGGGGATTGCTAACATCTCTGATAGTTTCTTTCTAGGTTCATTTACACGCATCTTTCGGTTGCAAGTACTTCTGCCTGAATGACGCTCGGATAGGAGTCTAGCGATAGTGAGCATTTGGTGCTTGGCCCATATACTCCAGCGCCAGCTCCTGTAGTGGTTTTCGAACCGTCTATGTACCATTTTATGACATTACTTTTAAGAACTTGTGTGGTGGATTCCCCGTCCAGTCTTTTTCCTACCAAGCATCGTAGTGAAGTTCTTTTCGATGCTTACTTTCTTAATCATTTCGTGACCAGGAAGATTGGCTGATGAAATGTACCTGGTAAGAGATGACCAGGCTTTCTGGTTTTTAATACTCTCACCTTTTCCTTTCCTAGATATTCTGAGATTGGCTTCATGGGCAATATTGTCTATCACTAGATGAAATGGTGTGAGATTGGTGATAATCTCAAGTGCCCTGGTAGGACAGGTTCCCATAGCTCCAGTGATACACACACTGGCCTGCCTTTCTACTTTGTCAAGGGATTTCCTCATGCTATTCTGGCCATACGTTATTATGGGCCTCACAATCATGACGTACCGGCTAGATTCCTGCACGCCATTAAAGCCTTTATTGCTTTGCTAGCAGTTATCTCATCATGCCTATTCCACAGAAGTTTCTATCTAGTGTTACCCTTAGATATTAATTTTCAGACTTCCATTCTATAATATCTCCGTTCAAAAAGAGGGATCTCACAGCTGGAAGTTTCCTTCTTCGAGTAAACAGAATCACTGTGGTCTTGTTCGGGTTTACGCTCAGCCCCACTGACAAGCACCACTGCTCAATAATTCTAAGGCCCTCCTGTAGTAAGTTACACAAGGTGCCCTCGAATCCACCTCTGACCATTAGGACTATGTCATCCGCATAGCCTATATGGGTGATTCCGTTCTAACTGTGATATTCGATGTCCTGTATTGTTTGTTCTCATAGGTCATTAATTAATAATCAATTTATGAAATTTTTGTGCTTATTGGAAAATTATGAACATATTTCAACATTATTTTCATATAATATAACTTGCCACTTACAGAAAACTTACAATTTATCACTTAAATGTCAGTACCAACCCATTTCTAGAATTTATTTTTAAATGTCAGTACCGTGTCATGTCCATTTCTAGAATTTATTAATAAATTGTTAGTTTTTTTGTCGTAATAATGATTTAAACTAATTACCTCATAAATTCTAATGTTTATGATCAAACTGAACAAAATTGACACATTTTCTGTTTAATGTATTAAGTTAACATTGAATTCCGGTTCAATAACTTTTGTCTTTAAAGCTTTACTTAATACATTAAATGAAAAATGTGTCAATTTTGTTCAGTTTGATCATAAACATTAGAATTTATGAGGTAATGAGTTTAAATCATTTATTACGATAAAAAAACTAACAATTTATGAATAAATTCTAGAAATGGACATGACACGGTACTGACATTTAAGTGATATATTGTAAGTTTTCTGTAAGTGCAAGTTATATTATATGAAAATAATGTTGAAATATGTTCATAATTTTCCAATAAGCACAAAAATTTCATAAATTGATTATTAATTAATGACCTATGAGAACAAACAATACAGGAGATTGAATATCACAGTTAGAACGGAATCACCCATGTACCCGAAGCTGAGCTGCGTTAGCCTGTAGAGGAGCCCGTCCACTACTAGGCTCCACAGGAGGGGAGATGTTACTCCCCCTTGAGCGGTTCCACGAGTGACTTTGACAGAAGTGGTCATATTGCCCACCTGTGCCTCGACTATCCTCGTTGACAACAACTCATACATCCATTTTATAATGGTTTTATTTACTCCTCGCCTTTCAAGTGCATCTTTGACAGACACATGTGTTATGTTGTCAAAGGCCCCAGATATATCCAGGAATACACACATTGCGATTTCTTCATGGTCCAGAGTTCTCTGGATTACTTCAGGCAGCAGTCTCTGTAGATCGGCCCGCTCTGTAAGCAAGCTGACTTTTGTGAAGTGGAATGCTCTCCAGATTTTCCGTTCTTATGTAGTTGTCCACTACCTTCTCCATCCTTTTCAGTAGAAACAATGTCATACAAATAGGTCTGAAAGATCGGGGATCAGTCACGTCCTATTTGTCTACAGGTCCCCTAACTAAAACTAATGTTTGAACTATGACCAGTCACCCTGTATGTAATGTAATTATCCCTATTTTCTATGCTAAGCTCATTGAATATTCAATTTCAACTTAGGTAAGCTCTAGAACGAAAAAAATTACTATAGAACAGCATAAGAACCCTCTAACCCGGCCCTGTCTAGCCGACAAGGTACAGACCATCGCCGCGACATTCGGCGCCAGGAACGGCGTCGCTTGGCACTCTAGACGTCGAGTACTGTTTGTCACGACACCCCTCCCGGCAAGGGGTCAGAACATTAGGGGTGGGATAATAGTGAGGCAGGAAATCAGATCCGCAGGTGTACGAAGGTGATAAGTTGTGGCTGAGGGCCACCGCTATACACGGTGATTCGTCGTCATTTCGAATATATTTTTGGATAAAATTTTGAGTTTTTATTATTTTTCGGATACTATGTCAGATGGCGTCAAAGACAGATAGATAGTTTATTTGACAATATCATATACATGTGGGAGAATTTGTGTTTAAGTCGACTATTTGAGTTTTTTGGCCAGGCGACACGTGGTGTTGCCTGATGTGGCCGTGTATTCACGTTTCAGCTTACGTGCCTCTTCAGCAAGATTAATTTATGAAGTATAGGATAAGAAATGATTGAAATGACGTGCATCTACCATAAATCTAAAAACTTTTTCAAATATTTTGACTTTTTTCGGACACGGTACCCAACATATTGCTTCTTTAAGAACGAAGTGAGTTTAAAATATTCACTCAAATCTAAGTTTCTTTTCACTTTACGTATACTTTTCAACATGGAATATTTGCTCCATAGTGTACTGGGCTGAACTTTCATCTTCAAATGTAAAAAACAGGCTAACAATACTTGACTTTAGATTTTGCAGGTAATAAACTCAAGCTCGCTTCATTAGCCGCCTGCAATATTTAATTTGGAAGGTCACTACAAGAACTGCTCATTTCAACAGTGTTTACAGTGTGTAGGAGTGAAAAGCTTGAGTTATTATACAATCTGAGAAAAATTCTGATATAATTATGTCTCAAAATCTGCAAGTCTTGTTGCTTGATAAAATTGTTCCTCTGAATATATCATCAAGAGCATGCCGTACTACGCAACGCTATCGATCTAAAACCAAAACTTTAACAGACTTTGACAGTTTGGTGGACACCAAACGATGTGGTGGACGTTTGTTTCTTGTGTTTATCTGAGAGTTTACGGACTGTTTATGTTATAATACTGTGTTACACATAATGATAAGATGTGCAGCTTACGGCTGTAAAAGCCACAGCAGGAAAAAAGAGCCTGGTTCTGTGGTCATGTGGTGCCCATTTGGTTTCAATGTCAGAGAATATATTATCCGTCCTCTCTCTTCTATAGTCTAAATCATAAATATTCTCCTCAAAAAATTTCAACCAATCATATTAACCCATATGATGCAAATCACTTAGCAACGAACCAATATATTTGAATATCAATGCAGCGTGAAAATATCCGGGTATCACGGGTGTTTTAGGTTAATATTTTTGTGACGTTTTAAACTATCGAAAACATTCGGCATGATTGTCGAAAAAATTATATTTATTTAAAGTACAGTTAGTATTATTTCTGCCCTACAATTAAAATTGAGTGAAATTTTTTTGTAGAAATAGTCCTTCATACACCCCTCGTGCCAAATTATCGAATATTTTCCCGACTGTACGAAGTACTCGGAATATAACTACTGAATATCTATTTTTTAAGCTGTAAAAAAGAAAAGTGGAGTTTTATAAATTTGCTAGAGTCTCACATTGCATAAAATAATCACCCGTTTCTGAAATATTCATGAACATTTCCCCTAACAACAATTTGATCAATTTGACATTTCCATGCCGCAAAATATTTTTTCCGCATAATGTGGAAAAGTGTTACTTTGGCAATCAAAATGCGTGCGGAAAAGTACTACTTTCTGCATGCTCATAGGAAGAACCTAGTAGGCGTATTTTGGTTCGGTAGATCAAGAATCAATTAATCTTTTCAATGTTCATAATTCAGCTAGGGGTGTGAATATGAAAAAGTTTTATATAACAAACTCATTTTAATTTTGGCTAAGGAATCACCTCCTGAAAAATTTTTCGCAGTTGTTTTTCAACATCCTGCATATTGCTTCTGACAAGTATCTAGTGTTTCTAACGCAGAAGTAATTTCAAAATAATAATTTTTTTATTTCATAGTTATTATTAGCGTTAGCTCACTTTTTTCCTTATTTGAAGACACAGTAATTCTTATTTGTTTTTTTCTTCAGGGTTTGCTTGGTAGAGAGGAGGGTTTAGAAGGAATATCAGCTTTGTTTTCAATATTTTTGGTTGTTTTCTTCATCATCAAAATCTTCCACTCGAATTATCGAAGGCATGAATATCTGAATTTAAGTATGAGGGTCTCAATTTCACTAAGACAACCCTGTTGGGGTCTTCAACCACCTCATGTACCAATATAATAAACGACATACGATTACGCAGAAACCTTGATTTTCCCCGGATTCCCCTAAACGTATCTTGTAGCGTATCGAATTATGGAACTCGAGAGTGGCATAACAAAATTGTTCGGCAAAATTGATCACTTGTCTTCTTTCTATCGTTCTGTAATAGTCGGTATCTACTGGGGGAAACACACGTTGAAATTTTTTATCTCGGCTTCAATTTTTTCTTGCATCGGATGAACATTTCCTAATGAATTAGGATGAAAATTGTACAGGTATTTTCATAACATAATTTTCGCACCCTAGAAGTAAGCGAAGCACTTAACAAATTTAATTTTTGAGTAACTTATACGTCGAACAAAAATTTCATTTCCCAATGGATTCATAATTTTCTTTTCTGAATGGAAGTATAGTAAATCTGTAATTTAGAGTTTTCAGTATACTCGTTTCCTTTTCTGATTAAACAAATATTTTTCTCACTCATTTCATACAGGTACATATACAAGTGGTCCAGAATTATCTACATTAATTTCTAGAGCTAGTCTTCTTCTTCTTCAGCCTGTTGTCCTAGAGCTAATAGTACGTCCAAAATAAGTGTTCTTCTTAATATACATTTTTTTTCTAGAACTAAATTATAAGGGATATACCACCCTTTGAAGGAGTGAATTGAAAACATTATTTTTTCAAATATCTTCCAAACGGTTTTATGACGGAGCTTCAATTTTGGGAGTGATTATAAGACATTAGGATAATCAATTTCATTTTATCACCTATTTCATCCCTTATGAATACAGGGCACTTTTGGAAATATTATAGAAATGTAACGATTACAGTAAAATACATATATACCTTTGAGTTTGAATAAATCGAACGGTGGCGTCTATCGAATTCTTACAAAAGCACATTTTTTGCGTAGAAAAGGGTAAAGAAAAAATGTTTATAATAATTCATTCAAATAATTAAGAATTAAAAAAAATATGAAGTAGGTGGTAACATGAAATTGATTGTCCTAATAATATTTGAAAAAGAAAGGTTGTAATTCAATCCTTCAAAGGGTGGTAACTCCCTTATTATACAGTTTTAGAAAAAATGTACATAAAGAGGTACCCTTATTTTTGGACGTACTATCAGCTCTAAAAATTAATGTACACAATTCTGGACTACTTTGTACATTATATAATGATAATAATATCAAAAATTATGTTTCTCATATAATAATGGTTCATAATAAAAATAGATGGTGATTTTTCTCAGGTATAATAAGAAGGATATCACGATACACATTAGGAAATCGAGAAAACTGATTAGTGCGTAATTTGCACAAAGTTTGTCGCAAATATTTGTATCACAAGAAAAAGATATACCTACAGTGTGGAAAAGCCAAATGGAATAAATTCAATATCTGCTTTTTTGATATGCCTAACATGCCCAAGCTCGCGAAACTGCTTCTCTATTTCACTTATTGTCCCTTAGATTATAGGCGGAAATTTCGGAAATATCACATGAAACAATCGACTTACTTCTTCTTGTGTTCAGGTGTTATCTCCGTAACCAATGTTTTGTAAAATTGTTATTTTGTGCTTTGTGAATTTCCGTTAATCGAACCATTATTCAAAATTGAAGTTAATGAAATTCAAACACAAATAAGAAAATTTATAAACTACAACTTATCAGCACAAAACAATTTTCGAAGGCATTCTAAAGAAACTAACATTGCCACAGAAAGTGTTTTACGAAACCCCCATCAGAGAAACACATTGTTATGGTTCTTTTTCATTATTTTTCTATCACATCTTGAAGGCAAATAAATTTAGTATTATTGTAATATGATTTGGGAATATTATGATGAATTTCGGTAATCACATGATTTTTTTAATTTGCTTAATTAGAAACTGATTTACCTATATTTTTGAGTATAAATTGCTATTCTTTTTCTCAAGATTTCGTCATCCATTAGTAACGTCAAGATTGGAAAAATTAATGGGATCGAATTGTGTGAGCCTCACAGATCGGGAATTCATGCAGAAATTGCAGCAGAGGATATTGGTGGAATATGGAAACTCAGCTGAGAAAAGAATAAAATCTAGAGAGGTAACTTGAATTCTTAATATAATTCGACACATATTGCCTCTACGATTTGGGACCGATTTGAGACCTTAGACATTATTAAAAGGTTTCTTTCTGGGTGTTCTCTCCAAACCTTGAAAAATATCTATAAAATAAAAATCAAGAAACACAAGATATTTTTCAGAAGCAATCAATTGAACAATGTTGCCTTAGAAACAACAACGAAACAACATCAACGAAGAAACAACTATATCGTAACGTTTCGGAGTCTATATCAGATTCCTTCGTCAGACGCTTAACGAAAATCTTTAGAATTATTTTGTTGATAGATATTCCGAATTCGAGAATTGTCACATGGTACTGCTATGAATTAATTTATTCTTTGTTCAATAGAACCATTTTTGGAATAATACATTAAATAACATGTGTGACGAATACAACGGAATTATAGACCAGGGTCGATAATTTTTGAAACGAAAAAAAAAATAATAGTAGGATGAAACCCATTGGAAAAGAAAGAGAATATAACAAAAATTAAACAAAAAATAATTTACGGGCGATCTGAGGTTGGGAAGTGGAAGGAGGTCAGTTTTTAAGGGTAAAAAACGGTTTATCTCGATATCCGGCAAAACTACGTCCGGCAAAACTACGTGCGGCAAAAGTCCTACGGAAAAAAGATAAAAGTTAATAAAAAGATCTACAGCTTTTGTATTTAAACTTTTTTCACATAACAAAATTCATGTGAAAAATTCAAATTTTGGTTTTTGATTTTTATATTTTACAACAATTTTTTTTTTTGTGAAATTAGGTGAAAACTTACCTTTTATGTCCCAAACACACTGTAATTTTTGCGCGTATGTTCTGGGGAACATCGCGTTATAGTTTTGCCCAAATGTCTGTAACTTTCGAATTTTTTGAAAACAATGGTCTCAAACGATTAAGTTCGACTCCCCAATGAAGAATTCGAGGTCAAATTTGATTCTGTCCGGCCGGCCGTCCGGCCATTCGGCCGTTGCCACGATAACTTGAGAACGAAAAGAGCTAGCGACTTGAAATTTCCAGGGTAGGTGGCGCATCCCAATACGACGGACAAGTTCGTTAATGGGCATAATCGGCCCAGCGGTTTCTGAGTAATAATTTTGTTTTAAACCAATATAAATCCGATCGAATTGAAGCTCGGTGAGTAGTTGTAGAATATGAACCTAAGCACGTTTGTGAAATTTTGTGCGAATCATATGGCTAGAAAATTTTAAAAAAATTATTAAAAAATATTTTTGTTGTCACGATAACTTGAGAACGGAATGAGATAGCGGCTTGAAACTTTCAAGTTAGGATGAGCACCAGAACGCGACATTTCAGTTTGTTTATGAGCATAATCGGCCAAACGGTTTTAGAGTTATAGCCATCTGAAATTTTCTGAAATTTCGTGGTTTTTGTTCCTCATTAACTCGAAAAGTACTGAACCGATTGAATTCAAACATGGTTATTAGTTGTAGAATGCCAACGCGGAAATGTTTGCAAAATTTGGTGAGGATAGCATTTGTAGAAAATTTTTAATAAATCATTGAAAATAAAAAAAAAAATCTATATATCAGTAACTAATCGTTAGAAATTGATGAAATTTTGCAAGAGCCTTCATAACCTAACTCTACCGCTAAGTTTCAAGTTTTAATACGATCGGTTTAATATTGTTGGAGATTGGAGCATTCTTGTGTGAATTCAGTAGATGGGTGACCGTTGCCTCGATAACTTTCGAACGAAAGGAGATAGGGACTTGCAATTTTCAGGGTAGGTTGCGTATCCGAAAGGGAAAGTTGAGTTCGTTTTTGGGCATAATCGGTCTAACGGTTTCCGAGTTATACCCACCTGGAATATTATTTTCTTGGTAACTGAAAAAATAAATATTCGATCGAATTGAAGCTTGGTAACTAGTAGTAGAAAATCAACATAAAGACGTGTTCAAAATTATGTAAGAACCGTACCACTAGAAAATTCGAAAAAAATGACGAAAATAAAAATTTTAATAACCGTACCCCTAGAAAATTTAAAAAAAAATCACGAAAAAAAAAATTGGTTCAAGCACTGACGTGAAGTCAGAAGCTTTTGCGCGTATGTTCTATTGTCCATTCTTCTGTATTGGACACCCTTAATCGAATTTACCATGGTAAATTATGTTGTCCATTCTCCCGTATTGGACACTTAATTCGAATTTACCATGGTAAATTCGGTTAATAAAAAGATCTACAGCTTTTGTATTTAAACTTTTTTCACATAACAAAATTCATGTGAAAAATTCAAATTTTGGTTTTTGATTTTTATTTTTTACAACAAATTTTTTTTTTCTGAAATTTGGTGAAAACTTACCTTTTATATCCCAAACAAACGAGTATTTCTCTATACACGGATGCCTCCAAAGCTGAATCCTCGGTAGGATGCGCAGTTACTGATCGAATCAATATTCTAAAACAATCGCGGATCTCAGCAATATCATGTGTTCAAACAGGCGAACTCTTTGGCATCCTACAAGCCTTGAAAATTATCCACCTCACCTCTAAAAAGGTCGCAATATGCACAGACTCACTGGCCTCTATACATTCAATATCGGACCCCTACTCCCAAAATCCCATTGTTGACAAGATTCAAGCCAAATCTCACGAACTTATACAACTTGGATCAACAATTGTTTTAATCTGGGTTCCATCTCATGTGGGAATTGAGAGCAAAGAAACGGCCGACCAAGCCTGTAAAGAAGCATCCAACTCCATCCTTCGCACAAAACACATCCAACTCCCACAAGACCTCAGCTCATACTTCAGAAGAACAGTCAACGTACAATGGCAGGAACAATGGAGCAGATCCAGCGGAAAACTACGTAGTATACAAGACTCCGTATGGAACTCCATCCAGTTACCAGCAATGACAAGGAAGGAACAACCTGTAATCAGACGACTTCGTATTGGACACTGTAGACTCAGCCACGGCTACCTTATGAGCAACCAAGACCCCCCAATGTGCTCCCACTGCGACACCCCACTGACTATTCCTCACTTCCTAGTAGAGTGTCCGCAATACGAAAACCAAAGAAGAATCCACAAAATTGAGCTGAATCTGAGAGAAACCCTACACAACTCCCCAAACTTTGAATACCTGTTAAAATATCTTAAGGCTACTCAACTGTACACTCAAATTTGAATTTCCTTATCATATTGTCACATATTGATCTTGATTACACTGTAACCGTGTCAATGACCTCTGCAGTCGAGACACACAAATTAAATAAATTAAAAAAAAAAAAAAATATCCCAAAACACTGTAATTTTTTTGATTTAAAATATTCATTTTTTCAACTTATTTCGACCTAATATCGAAAAAGCAACCTAATTTTCAATCGAAAATTCTCACGTGTAAATATCTGTTTCGTTAAAAAAGCCAGTGGGCTTTTTGTTACTTTCTGATGGTGTAAAAAAAATAATAAAGATAATATTTATTAAGACATCTACAATATTTTGAGAATGTTGTAGAATCTTCTCTAAATTGTATGCAAGATGCCTATTTATTGCTATTTTAAGATAACTTATATACCTGAGTGAACTACGGAAAAGAAGTGGGAAAGGGCTAGGAGGGTCTAGGCCTTACAACCTGTTATGTCGTAGCATTTTCTGAGAAAATTTACCATAGTAATGTATATTTTTTCACACCATCAGAAAGTAGAGATTTCAAGGAGCAAAAGGCCTACCGACTTTTAAAAAAAAAGCAGATATTTTGACGTGAGAATATTCGATCGAAAATAAGGCTGCTTCTTCGATATTATTTCAAAATGAGGTGAAAGAATAAATATTTTGAACCAAAAAAATTACAGTGTGTTTAGGACATAGAACACCAAATTTCGTGAATGATAAAATAAAAAACCTATTTAATTTGAATTTTCTTATATACATTTTGGGGTTATGCGAAAAAAGGGTAAATACAAAAGTTGCAGTTTATTACCTACAACTTTTTTCTATTGGGCTTGTAGTTTTGCCAGAAATTGAGATAAACCATTTTTTACCCTTAAAATCTCACCCCCATCCACTTCCTGACCTCAGATCACCCATAAATTATTTATCCTTCAATTTTTTTATATTTTCTTCATTCTCTAATGGGTTTCATCCTACTATTATATTTTTTTCACTTTTTACCATTTTCAAAATTACCAATCTGAAGAATATTTGAAATACAATTTTTATGATTATTTAATAAATTACTTATTTTCATACATATGCTTTTTATGAACTATTAAGAAGAAATTCATTGAAAATTTCGATATTCTCATCCCATCGGAATTATTCCATAGATGGATGAAATGGAAAGGGTGAAGAATCTAGTCCTCACAGGAAAAGTACCGTTTTCCAAAGCTCCACCAGAGATGTTCGATCATCCCGTAATGGTTATCGAGCGATATTGCCAAAAATTAATAGCAGAAAGACGGGCAAAGGTGAGTGTCAAATGAGAAAATATTGATCACAATCAATTAATGGAAATATACAGGGTGAGTCTCCAATTTTAAACATAGATTCCTTTATTTTGTAACATTGATATTGTTTTTCCGAATTAAATGAATGTTGCTGTGAATTTCCCAGTAATTATGACACATTTTCTACAGATATCAATGTTTCCTATCTCCTCTGGTTTTCTAGTTATAGACTTGCGCAAAAAGTTTATTATACAGGGTGAGTCTTTGACCACTGCATTAATTTTAACCAAAGATTCCTCTCATCAAATGAAACACTTTTTTCATTTACCATTTTTCCAGATTCGGCTCAGGTAAAAAGTTACAAGCGTTTAAAGATTTCACAATGTGCTAATACACTCCCGCATATAAATTATCTATGACATTGTTGGCGGACGAGAATAAGGCATGGTAACGTGGTTTATAGCTTGATTCGGGATTCCAACGGTGAGGGACGGATCCATAAAAGTAGTGAAGTGGAGTTTTCCATTTTAAAACATTCAATGAAGAATATCTCGAAAACGGTGCGTTTAAGGAGAAATGATGAAGAATAATTTAATGTTCTAAAACGATGGAATATTCTTGAAATGACTCAAGAAAAAAAATGGGTTCAAGCCCTGTGGACAGGAGCTATCGGGCGCATGTTCATTCTGGAACACAAATTTTCCATTACAATAATCTTCATCTAGCTTCTATTTAGTATCAATTCCTGTAGAATGTGATCATAATAATTGTTTTTCATTTTCCAACTGCCCGATCCCAACAATACTTAGATAATATTATATCCATAAATTAAGCATTTCATTATTGCATTTCTTGAAATAGGTACCTTTTCAAGTCGATCAACATCGTCCTTCTTTCGACGTCTAAACTATGACTTGATTCTTTATGTTTATGTCTTTGAATTTGTTTTCGGTGGAATTCAAAGAGTTCATAGAATAATCGATGAAAATACTGAGAGAGACCCAGGAAATTTGACACATTTTGTCTTATATCTC
The DNA here is from genome assembly GCA_937662695.2 of Halyzia sedecimguttata. Taxonomy (NCBI): domain Eukaryota; kingdom Metazoa; phylum Arthropoda; class Insecta; order Coleoptera; family Coccinellidae; genus Halyzia; species Halyzia sedecimguttata. The sequence continues at coordinate 95,019,803 of OW569413.2, read as the reverse complement.
CAGAAATTGAAATCGTATAGAGCCAAAATTTTGCACAATGTTGCAAAATACTACAATTGACGTTAGTACAAGTTTTTGTTGCAATCTGTCGAATATTTCACGGAAAAAAAATTTTTTTTTCGAAAAAATTAAAAGAAATATTTTTTTAAAAGTTACCAACATTCCGATCATAACAGAATTTTGCCAAAAGTTGCGCGTTTATATCCTCGAACTGACTACCAAGTTTCGATTCAACATCTTCTTTAGTTCCTGAAATATCAGGGAAATAACCTCAAAATTTGAAATGTCTATAACTTCTAAACCGTCCGGCCGATTTTGCCCGTTAACGAACTTAACCGTCGCATTTTGATCAGAAACCTACCCTGAAAGTTTGAAGTCGATAGGACCTTCGGTGCTCCTGTTATCGTGCCTACGGCCGGAAGGCCGGCCGGCCGGCCGGACGGCACCCAAAAATCTGACACCGGATTCGTGATCAGGGAGTCCGAATTAGTCTATTAGCCAATTTTCAGCTCGAAATTCGAAAATTACAGACATTTGGACGAAATGATAGGACGATGTTCCCCTAGAACATGCGCCCAAAAAGTGTTTCATTTGATGAGAGGAATCTTTGGTTAAAATTAATGCAGTGGTCAAAGACTCACCCTGTATATATAGAATTAAATTATTCTTAATCATTCACCTTAAGTATCTTTTTCGAGATATTCTTCAGCGAATATTGTAAAGTCTGAAATTCCAGAAATTTTACTATTTTCACGGATCCGCCCCTGAGAGTTGGAATCTTGAATCAAGCTGTAAACTACGTTGCCTTACCTTTTTCGCATTCACCATCAATGTCATAGATAATTTACATGCAGGAGTTTATTAGCACATTGTGAAATCTTTGAAAGTTTATAAATTTTTACCTGAGCTGGATTTGGAAAAATTGTAAATGAAAATTAGTGATGAGCGGTCACACATCCTGGTACGAAACTCGCTGCTTAGCTGCAGATAAAAATATAATTTCTCCCATTATTTCCAGTATATAGATCCGATTGAGTTTAAATCTAGAACTTGGCTGTAAAATGAGCTGAAATATTAAATAATGAGGGGCATTATTTATTCTTTCTTCAAATTAAATACTCATTGTTTTGAAACTGCAATAATTTATGCATAAAACATGCCATGTTGATTGATTATAAATTCCCATATTGTAGTCATTGCTTGAACAGTTTATGTTGATCCTACCCAAAACATGTCTTGTTATATCTTACTTAAGTAAAGCCATTTTCCTATTGAACTCTATGCCACATTTCTTACCCTTGATACTAGATTGACCGTGTAACCTCCGTCTTAGTTGTGTCATTTTGTTTGTCTAGTAAGGAAAGGACTCTTCGTTGTGTATGTAATCTAAGATACTTGTGGTTACCTATAGTAAGATAGATTGTTGGGAAGGTCAGGAGGGAATTAAATAAAACCATAATATAATATGAAAAGGATATTCATAACTATTTTTACGTACAATCTATACCTAATCTATAGCTCTATATCTATATTTATACCTCTATAGGTATAGTAGTGTACTGATTTCGTTTCAGGTAGGCACAGTTTTGAGATATTGCTCTAACTAACCTAATCCTTTTCAGATAAAAGTACCCAAAGTCAACATACCTAACCATCTTTACTGGGATGATACGATAGATCCGCCATCTGGGTTATCTATCGAAAAGGGTCATATGTTCAGAGACTCCTTGGATAGAATATGTATTCCACCTGAAAGGTTCTTAGCTATCGAAGATGACGAAGACATTGAACAGGGTTACATGTTAACCAACGCTGAATTCGAAACTTTAAGATACGAAGATGCACATATAAGAAGATTACGGGAATGTCAGGTAATATAATATCAAAATTTACTTCGCAGTTCCAAGGGAATCCCTAAGGTATGATGCGTGGAACTCTGTGGTCTTAAGAAACATCAGGAGTTCCTCAGTCCTGCGTTTCATTTTCTTACATATTTCAATCCTTTTAATTGGTAAAATTATATGCTCACTGAGATTGGACGCGTTACATCCAGAAGTAATAATTCTATCAACTTTATCTACTAGAGAGTAAACCGGTTTATGAGAGCTAACTTCTATTGATTTTCTCGGTTATTGCACTTCCGCCTTTTAATGTTATGCGTAACAAAATGGCTCGAGTAAGCATACCACAATAAACCGTTAAGATGGGCGCTCCAGATGAAAAGCTCCACGAGACTGTTTTCCTATAGTATGCGTCAAATCGCTGACCAATAGTATACACAGAGGAAAAGGATGTTGCACTCTTTACGGTTGATGCTGCCCTTTTTTTGAAATTGGCTGAATACTTCACTACTTCAAATAAGAAATTTAAGGGATTGTAATCCAGATGTCTCCATTATCCCAACCCCCCACGGGTTTCCTGTGTGCATGCCAGAACAACATGATATACAGCACAGCAGCCAAGTTTGCCGAACAAAAACGTCATTATTGTAGAGGAGCACCTGTTGAGGTCCCTTCCGGTCGATGCCCCACACGTAAAGGGTGTTCTCTTTCTATCCAGCGATGCGCCTGCATACGAGACTTTCCCATATAACGCAGAAATCATAGATGCTGCAGTGAATACAAGGAGACAGTGGTAAATTGAAGGTAGATCAATCGGTGGAGGTGGCGGCAGACTATATGGGCCTGACAGATATGCCAATGCTGGCAGAGTAAATGAAGAACACCAGAATGGATAAACGCCATCGCAAGATTAACAGCCAGTCACTGCAACTTCAGGTGATTACAAAAGAGGAAGAACACCCCTGGACAGATAAGAGGACATATTACTCGCCACTGATGTCTGTATCAACAACACTGCTCGACGCATGAACAGATACATTCCTCCCAAAATCAGTAAGAAAACCATCCAGGTCCAAATGACCACCCAACAACTTGGCTTCCCAAAAGCAACCAGTGAAATCCAGGAAAAAGCAGATAGACGAAAACTTCCAAAACTCCCAACAAAAGTAGAGTCAGAACAGAAAACAAGTTATATAAGCTATACAAGGCTTTAAGATCAATCACAGTATCGACCCAAAAGAAATGAAGTCAAAAACTGATAAAGGGAACATCATCGCAGAATATCGAAGTGTTCTCTCTGCACCTTCCCAGTTAGATGGAATAGCCGAAGGACCAAGGGGAGACATTGATATCTCTATAAAACTATCACAGGAGATGACCTTGACAACGTCATGAAAATCGCAAAGCCCAATGCTGCAGGTCCAGAGGTGAAATCATCCTATGGGAATATGAGAAGATTCCAAAGATAAGGCTGCTACTTCTATAAAACTCCATAGCCTCCCTAAGAGAGTTACACAATGCTTAAGATCCAACAGAACCACCTTCTCCCTAAGATCAGAGACAACCTGGACCATAACCATAACGGTTTTCAGCCTGCTACTCAGGATGGTAAATAAGATCTTGTCCAGCTGACTCATACAGATCCCTATAAACCAAAATCAAAGAGAATTTGTTATGATAGATGGAATGTTCGTGAACCATAATCAAAGCGAGACGTGGGCAGAGGAGAGACTATTGTGTGGTATATATAGTCTATATTCTTTTGAACTCTGAACGTTAAATTTTGTGTGTTGGATGTTGATATCCCAAATGCTTTCGTCACAATCTCACATTCGTGTATAGAGGGAGGGCCCTGATCATTCTACTTCCATGCCAGTCGCGACAACCGTGTAGACTGGCAACGCTGAAATCGAGTGTAAGATTGGGGCTCAGGAGATTGGAATTGCTTCGATTCAGTATGCCCGAGTGCGTAGGCTCTAACACTCATCTTATGTGGAGTGTCGGTTATTGTTTCTTCTCGCTTGTATTTTATTGTCACAAGTTTGTCATTCTTAGATATATAGTCATGTCAAATACCTCCCGAGATGAAATTTAAGTCGGTAAAATGTTTTTTATTCCTTTTTTGAAATCATGACATTATTTTGATCCAAATAACATTTGCGAAATTTCCAAGCAACGAACTTTCATATTACAATCGAAGAATTTTGCCGACAAAATTTCATCTCTAGTGGTATTATAATATAAGAAACTACGTATTGCGCATATCTAATATAGATTTTGTTCCGCAGACGGTGGAGGAGCTCTATCAACTTTCTGATGAAGTCATTGGAAATCTAAGAACGATGGAAGGAAGAAATGAGGACGATACAGTTTCGAAGAGGTCATCACAAGCAACGTGAAATATTTATCAGACACGCTAGATATAAGTAAAAAAAATGTATCACTCATTATCATTAGGCAACAAATTCGTGAAGTGTAAGCGTAATAATGTATTCTTGGCAACATGGTCACTCGTAAATAAATGAAAAAACCAGTTGGAAGCACTCTCGCCAGGAGCTCGCCCAAAGCTGCTTAGCTTCAGGAAAAAAAAAATAATATTTCCAATATAAATCCCCCTAAAAAACAAGCGTCCAAAAAAAACTAGTCAAAATTTGGCCTTTTTGGCCAAACAATCAGTTTCGACTCAAATACATACATGCTATATGGGATCGAATAGTGCTCTGTCTGTGGTGGCGTAATGACAAAAAATCAGTTGAGTCACACGATTGCACCATTACCTCTCGTCAGTGCTTTCTTAATATTTTTCGTTTCATATGATTTTATTGAACGCATGCATTTATGGCAAAATGTTTGCTTAGCGTAATTTGATTTAATATACAGGATCTTTATAAATGATTGTAACAGTGAAGTTGGATTTGGATTTTTATTTGCCATCTTCTCACATCTTGTGATCTATTTATATCATAGAATTTTTAAACTGACAGGCAATATTGAATTATTGTCAATTCTTAAGATTCTTTTCAAAATTCGTGAAAATATACTTTCCAAATTATTTTAATCTGCAATGACTTATGATTTGTAGAACAAAACACATTTATTGTGATGTCCTATTACCCTAATAGCACAAGTGTATTCCCAAAATGTTCCCGGAATGTCCATTTGCGACAAAAGATATGTTCCGGGAATGTCGCAAAACATCCCGGGGCACCCCGGGAACATTCCCGGTAAAGCCGTTATGGACAAATTGGACATTCCGGGAATGTCCCATCGGGACATTCCCGGAACATCCGTGGATGTTCGCGGAATATTAAAGGGGCATCCCCGTGGCAGTTCGTAATTAATGTACCATTGCGGTATACTGCAATGGTACATTAACCATTGTTGAATGGATTTATTCTGTAGAGGCCTGTAAAAATGAATATCTGGATAAATATCCTGATGGTCAGATTCTAAAATCTTCCCTGAAAGCCCACATCAGAGATGTTGTAAACAGATATTCATGAGCAATGGAAACGGTAACAAGGAAAAATCGACAGGAAGACCTCAAGTTTCTCAAGAAGTTTTTGAAGAACTCAGAACAAGAGATGAACAATGATGGTACAACAACTCCTACCACGTCCACTAGAGAACTGCTATTGGTCTCTAAATAATCTTAACGACGACAAATTATTGGACTCAACTTTTTTTAGTGATGAGGTTTGGTTTTACTTTTCGGGTCATGTGAATTCTCAAAACTGCAGATTTTGGACATCTGAGAATCCCTACTGTTTTATTTACATTCGCAAAAAGTTCGTGTGTGGTTTGCAGTTTCTTGTCGTAGAATATATTGACCAGTTTACTTTCATGATTCCATTGATGAAAGACACACAAGAATAATGCAGGAGTCATTCATAAACCAACCATATGACGAAGAAATACAGTTGGGGTATTTTCAACCAGATGGGTCAACTGCCCACACTACTTCTGCAAATCTAAACTATTTGTAGGAGTTCTCTGACAATCGTATAATAAGTCGAGGACTCCAGCCTTACTTTCCAACACGCTATGCAGACTTAACTCCCCTGGACTTTAACATCCTTGCATACATGGAAGATGTGGTTTTCAAAAAACTATACGATAATATTAAGGACCTCCAATCATAAATAACAATATGCTGCCAAAATATGGGCCCACAAATGTTAAAAAATATATTTCACAACAAACGAAAAATAATTCATGAATACCTTGAGAGTAATGGAGCACATTTTGAACATTTGATGTGAATTCATTGTTAGAATTCTCACAAATGGGCAAACTCCCAAACTGTGAGTTATCTTACAGTTAATTTATTCTGTCCATTTGTATTGATTTATTACCTGCATTCGAACATTAGAATTAGTTCAACAGTAGATATGCATTCAGTTATCAGTACTTGCATCTCAAAAATTCTAAATAGGATTTCACAGATTCTTCCACTCAAACACAAGGGAACAGATCATTCATATCTGTTCAAGAGCTTATATCATATCCCTTGAAAATGACTTAGGAGAATAGAATCTCAACGAATGAATAATTCACTCTCGATTCAATCAGCTCGATATCTTCTGAAAGAAAACTCATCATTCATTCAGCATTCTTTCAATCAAATTACTCTACTCTGGTCTTCACAAGGTCTGTTGTATGTACCCAAAATCACGTGTAATAAAAACTTAAATCCAAAAATCTATTTAGTTGAAAATTTCACTTTCTACAAACTTAATGCGAACTATATCAATTATTGAATCAATTTATTTTGTATGATAAAAAATTTTTGTCCAAACTGGGACGGAAGGAAAAGTAATCTCCCAGTGAGGATCTTTTTGAAAGTCATTATTTATCGTTGCCAATGCAAACGAAGGAGAAAGTGGGGATATGCGTATATTATAAATTCTGTGGTTGGAAAATGAACAAGTCCAGAGCGTTCCTGCCAATAGGATACTTCATAATGGCTTCGTATAATTAATATACTTATGCATATATTTCACAAGTCAAATAGACCCCAGTGGGTTCATTGATTTGCCGAGAAAGCAAGAGCAGACGCGTTTCTGGCTTCTTGGCCTTCATCAGTACTCTGTAGCTTCTCAACAAATTCAACTAAACTGACACGGGTTAAGCCTCTCAGAGCCGGCTTGGTCGATCATACCTAATCGCCCACGCCACCTATGAGACAAAACGCGGAAATCAGCCTTTCCTCACCAGTGAATATTTGAAGCGTGAAATCATACGCCACCATTCGCTCGATATTAATCGAGAAACGAGTCTCGCAGAGCTCAGACACAGTATCTTCCTAATGGCCATGAACGCTGTTTAGCGTTTTCAAAAATAATAATGAAAAATGGCGATACCGTTGTTAATAAATCAACAAGTCCAGAGCGTTCCTGCCAATAGGGTCCTTCATAATGGCTTCGTATAATTAATATACTTATGCGTATATTTCACAAGTCAAATAGACCCCAGGGGGTTCATTGATTTGCTGAGAAAGCAAGAGCAGACGCGTTTCTGGCTTCTTGGCCTTCATCAGTACTCTGTAGCTTCTCAACAAATTCAACTAAACTGACCCGGGTTAAGCCTCTCAGAAGGACCCTATTGGCAGGAACGCTCTGGACTTGTTGATTTATTAACAACGGTATCGCCATTTTTCATTATTATCTGTGGTTGGAATTGCAAATGTGAACAGCATGCATATAAAGCGGCAAAACGAAAGGGTTTCAGAACCAACTACGATGTTACAATCATTTATAAAGATCCTGTATCAATATCGAAGGAAAAGTATTCATGTCACACAGCTATTTAAAATGATGTATGGAACAAACAATTGAACGCTGCTGATTTTTCGGGATAATTGAGATTAAAAGTATCATAAGGATTATTGCCTCTCAATAGGCTACAGGTACCTACTTTTTCAAAAGACAATCGCATTTATTTGTAATTCTCAGATCCATGAATGGATAGTATACTATATACATATATTGCAAGATGTGTATATTATCAATTGTTGAAATTATTACAGATATAGAAATATAAAAATATAAACATTTTTAAAATATTCCAGTATGAATTCTGGCAAACTCATCAACTCAATTGGGCAGGAGGTTCTGGAAATTAAATATGCAATACCAATACATGAGCACTTCTCAGATCTTACAATAAAATACCTACCCAGACATCTTGTTGTATCTTGGATACCTCTGATTCTGAAAGTGTTGGTAGGCATCGTATACCCAAATCTTGAATAAACTATTTCCACTGGAAATTCTTTGATGTTGACAGTAACTACAGGTATAAAGTAGTGAAAAATTAATTCCTTTTGAGCCATGTGAACAAAATAGAATACTCAACCTTCTCGTCCAATCTGATTTCCACAGTATGGTTTTCCATTAATGTTGACAACCTCTGAAGAGCAATCCAATGAGAATTCTTCAAACTTCAGGTATAACATACAAACATTCTGAAAAATAAATATTTTATCACAAGTATAGCAAAAAGCACAACAGTTTGTAATAACTTCAAAAACTGAAGACATAATAGACAACGATCCTCATTTGCCTTCAGGTTGAAATTAATTCAAGGGGTTGAGGAGCAAAAAGTTCTACTTTTTCCGAAATTCCAATATAAAAATTCAATTAAATCCAAGTCAAATGAAAAACAACCAAACTAAATTTCTTTATGCAGAATATCGTGCTTTAAAATGATGCACCTATCCATTTACTGGACATAGTGGCCCATTAAGTTCTTATGTAGCTGGTAGGACATTCTAAAAGTTTCGTTTGTCAAAGTTCCAAAGAACATTTTTTGCGATAGAAATAAGCAACAAATTACTGACAGATTAGACAAAGATAGGTTTTTCGTCAACTCAGGTGTTGGTTGCAATGTATTTTTCTTTCGATATTTATTCAAACAAATTAATGACAAAATCTGAACTTTTCGGTTTCCAATTTTCGAAGCTGAACAGTCCAATTTTTTCGATTTGGAAGGTTTTTGATTTTCTGAAATCATCAGTTTTCAGGTTTTGCAAGGCTGGATCCGCTAACTGCATATGAAGTGGAAATATCATCGAATTTTCGGAAAGTGCTGCAAATTTTATTCTTCCGATACAAATTAGCGGCTAATTATTCACTCATCGGTTGTCCGAATCCATGGCACACTAACTTCATGTAGGTACATCGTGAATTTGGACATTTATCATAAAACCTCCTATATTTCCCTGAATATGTAGGCGGAGTCGCCATCTCTTGGAAAAGGATATAATGTATCTTGCGGGACGGGGTGTAATCTGCTCACAGAATAAGATATAGAGGAGATTTAGATAAAATCTTTGAAAGATATACAGTCTTAATAAATAAAGATTACCATTCCTTTTCAAAATGCAGTCTTTTCTCCCCTTTTTGAGAAAAAAACTGGATCCGAGTGTTACTGGAATAGATAGATAGATTGATTTATTGTTATCATAAAATATACATGATAAGTCTTAAACAAAATTTTAAAAAGCACTGACGTGAAGTTAGGAGCATTTGCTCGCATGTTCTATTGTCTATTCATGCCTCATAAGTATGATACAAGATTGTGAAATGGTAGCTCGAAGGCATGTGCGAAATTTCAGCCGATTCTGACGTATAGTTTCTGAAATATAAAATTTTTTAAAAAATAAAAAAATTTATTGCTTTTTTATTCTAGTGCTACGATATATTTACGGAATTTCGCAAAAATTAGCGAATCGGTATTCAACGGGTAATTACCAAGTTTTAATTGGATCAGATTCGTACCTATATTTCGAGTTATTGAGGAAATAAGAACAACATTTCAGTTGGATATAATTCCAAAACCATTCGACCGATTATCCTTATTAACGAACTTAAATGTAGCATTAGGATGTGCAGTCTACCCTTTAAATTTCAATTCTCTATACCTTTCGGTTATCGTGAGCTTTATAATACTTTTTAATAGGTAATTAAAAAAAAAATTGTGATACGATCCTCACAAATTTTCACATAGGTCTTTGCGTCGACAACAACTAAAAGAATAAGCCAAGATCATTTTTGTAATAATGCTACAGAAAATATATTGCATGCCATCTGGAAAATTTCGAAAATTACCGATATTTCTTTAAATATTCAAATGGAAAAGGTTGTAGGAAAGTATGTAATGGGAATACATCAGTTTGGCAAATTTCCGTAAATTGTTGCAAGTTTTTGCGCGTATGTTCTGGGGAACATCGCGTTATCATTTTGCCCAAATGTGAAATTTAATTATGTGGTGCCGTCTGGCCGTTGGCACGATAACTTGAGAACAGAAAGAGCTAGCGACTTGAAATTTTCAGGGTTGGTGGCGCATCCCAATACGACGGACAAGTTCGTTAATGGGTATAATCGGTCCAATGGTTTCCGAGTAATACTTTTGTTTTCAACCAAAATAAATCCGATCGAATTTAAACTTGGTGAATAGTTGTAGAATATAAACCTAAGCACGTTTGTGAAATTTTGTGAGAATCATGTCACTAGAAAATTTAAAAAAAATTATTAAGAAATATTATTTATTACACGATAACCTGAGAACGGAAGGAGACAGCAGCTTGAAAATTTCAGGTGAGGTTGTGCATCTGAATGCGACATTTGAATTTGTCTATAGGTATAATCGGCCAAACTGTTTTGGAATTATACCCATCTGAATCTTGGTTGTTATTTCCTCAATAACTCGAAAAATACGAAACCGATATAATTCAAACATGGTTATTAGTTGTAGAATGCCAACGCGAAAATTCTTGCGGAATTTCGTGAGGATGGTATAACTAGAAAATTTTAAAAAAATTTTTGAAAATAATTGAAAAAAATTCTATATATTATAAACTATTCGTCCGGCATGGCTGAAATTTTGGAAGAGCCTTCAGAACCTAACTCTACTGCAGAGTTCTAAGTTTGAACACGAGCGGATCCATATTGTTGGAGAACCGAGCAGCCTTTTGTGAGTTCGATAGCTGGATGCGAATCGTCGTATTTTTGCGAGAACCTTCAAAACCATGATTGTCATGATGACATATTTTTGCGCGTATGTTCTTGGGAAAATCGTGTTATTTCCTCACAAATCTATGGGAGATGATAGCCCTACATTAGCAGTCAGACCTGGTTTTGAAAGAGATCCTCCTTAGGAGGAGGCAACTAAATATTGAAGGGATTTCTATGGACAAGAGTGAATATCTTTGAGAAATAGAGAAGACGATTCTTCTTCAAGAGATCCATGTGCATTCAGAGGATTATATTTGTGAGAGGGGTCTTTTGAAATGTTATGTATTATTTTTAATATGATATCGCTGAAATTTTTTGAAGGCTTCAAAACTTAACTTTAAATTAACCACACTTTCTGATCTTGTAAGTTGAGAGGCTCATTTGTCGATATTAAATCTCGTGATGGGTAGAGAGGAATTTTAGGCCAGTTTTTCTATCACTAATGAGAATATATCTTTATGTTTCACCTCAACACCTTTAGATCTATCAATGGGCATTTATTGGTTAAGAATAAGTAATTGAATATTACTGGAATTCAATTGAATATCATTCAATATGTTAGTAACTAAACTCATAAGTTTCTTTACTTTGATTATTTAAATATGACAATTATTCCAGTAATATTTTTCTAGAATAATTATGTATTCTTCTCCTACAGAAAAATTGAAGGTAGACAATAATGAGTTAATTTTTTCATTATTGCTTTCTATCCTGACCTCACGAACAAAAAATTGGTTCAAGCACTGACGTGAAGTCAGGAGCTTTTGCGCGTATATTCTATTGTCCATTCTCCTGTATTGGACACTTTTAATCGAATTTACCATGGTTAATTCTATTGTCTAAAAAAAAAAACAAACAACTACAAATAATGATCAAAAATGCTGAAAAACTATCAGGTTTAGGTGTAGGGGAACCTTATGAAGATAGTTTCGAAATTAATTTGTACGTTGAACGAGATAGAAATACCGGGTGTGCCATTGGAAATAAGAAAGTTTTTGACAATTATATGTTCGAAAATTAATTATTATCACTCTGTATATTCCAGAGTTAATTCCATAAACTCCATATTTTCAATTTTTCACCATTCTCTCGTAAATGGTGCTTCTAAGGTATGAAGTGATCTGAAGAAACTCATCATAAATTGAGCTTGCCATTCCTTTTTTTAGGTTAAATACAGGATGTTACATTTAAAAAAATTTAACTTTGGTCTATATCTTTGTTTTGAACACCCTGTATAGATGAAAATAATTTTTTTTTTAAATGATTTTGAACACCCTACACATAAAAAAAAAATTTTCAAAATATCTTGATTTACTCCCTCAAAACGAGCTCCGCGTCTGTGGTGGGCCACCCGGTATAGTACTATTTTGATTGCATCAATAAATTTCCGACAGCTAAAAAGACGTAAGCACTATGACGTCCTCTTAATTAATTTATATCGATTCATACTCACCTCGGCAGATTTTTCGATAATGAATACACATTCTGAGCTTCCTTCTATGTTGCTCAGGCTGAAAATTTCTTCCCTAATTACACCCCCGCATTCACGATTCGGTCTGTTGGTTGTAGGTGGAGGCACTGGCACTATTTTGGTTATTGGTCGTGGGAAGGGAGTTTCCGTAGTGATTTCCTCACAAGGCAAGTATTCATAATAAGCTTTGTAACCTTGGAGGCATTTGGGTGTCATTGTTACGAAGTCGAGTTCCACAGAATTTCTATTGCGAAGATCCAGAGTAGCTGAAATTATTTTCGAACGTACAATAATAACGTCATTTTTCAATTGAGAGGATCATCGAAAAGTTCTATTTCTCCACCAAGGAGGAGAAGTGTTGCTATGCAACACTTTTCCGGTCGGCGACAGGAAAAGTACTATGCAAAAGATGAATTGGTTACCATGACCAAAAAATTCTCTAATTCAAACGTCATTTCTATTCGTTAAAGTTACATTGAATGTACAATTGGTCAATGTTGCATTTTGAAAATTAAAACCATGTTATAAAAAACTGGTTGGATTCTGTCGCGGATGCTGTTCAAAAGCTGATGCCTCAATAGAGTAATCTGAGTTGCTGGTTCCAGAAATCTCATTCGTATTTCGCAGCGAATCCTCGATGTAGCCTTCTGCTACACTATTTGACTTCCAACCTCCGTGTCGTTCCATAATTACTCAATGTTGGCTCCTCCATTAATAAGTAGTGTAGCAGAAGTTCGCCCCAATGAATGACCTGTGTATTCGTTTGGATGATTCAATTACAAAAAAGTGGCAACCTTTGTTAAAACACTTCCTATAGGTACTATGTATTCCCATCACAGCTCTGTAGCATTTTCCAGATTGTTATTTCAAAAAAAATCTATTTTCAACGAAATTGTTTGGTCTTAACGCAGTGTATCTCCGATAAATATTTAGATTATTCTCCCTAATAACGGTGAATATTCGAACTTTTCGCGTTTTACTATCAGGAATATTGACTATTATAATATTTCCTCGATATCTGTAGTTTTCGTTTTCACCATTTCGTCACATCTGCAGGCACCAGCTACCCCGAATAATAAAACAATCTGAAACAACCACGGGATCGCAATACAAAATTGAAATTACTTGAAATATGATAGTTACCTTTAATCCTAAATATGAATCATCCGGTGCTTCGAAGAGAAAACGTTCAAACTCTTCCTTAAAAAAATTGGTTCAAGCCCTGTGGACAGGAGCTTTGGCGCTCTTGTTCAAACTTTGACGCATAATATCTCCGAAAAAGTATTGGTTTCTCAGAGTTGGGAATGATATCAATGTATTCTTAAGAATATGATAGAACTGCATCATAAAGAAAATTCAATTCAAATGATAGTTTATTTATAAAGATTGAATGAGCAATCTGAGAATGAGAACTGCACCATGGAAGAAATCAAATTAAAATAGCTGAAATGAATTTGACTCTCTCTTATAGAACAGGATGACATGTACGAGTATGAACACAGATCATAAAATAATTCATAGATAGAATAATTATAGCATTCTGTGAAAACATAGAAGTACGACTCATTACTGAAATTTCGAAAGATCATATCTCCGAAAGTATTAGCTTGTAAGAGTTAAAAATGATATCAATGGATTTTCATGGTGAAACTGCATACTAAGAAAAATTGAATTTGAAATTTGTAAGTTAAAATTTTTTTTTTCCGTACTAGAAACCACTTGGCCTATTTTGCCGAATAACGAACTTAACCGAGATATTTATCTCCCAAACCTCCTCTGAAAATTTCAACTGCCTAGCTCATTCTGTTCGAGAGCTATTATAGAAACAACACTTAACAGCAACCCGATCAACACAAAGCTTCGCATGCGTATAATTATTCTACAATTTGATGCCAAATTTCAGATAGATCGAGTGATCGGTTTCGGAAACATTCATAAAAAATGTTTTTACTAAAAGCGGCTGAAACCGCTTGATGGATTCCGCCCGTTAACGAACTCGTCCGAGAAATTTACGCTCCAAACCTACCCTGCAAATTTAAATCCTCTAACTCCTTTCGTTCGAGAGTTATCGTGTTAACGGACGGCCGGACAGAATCGATTTCGACCACGAATTCTTGATCAGTGAGTCGAACGAAATCGTTTGAGACCATTTTCAGCCAAAAATTCTAAAATTACAGACATTTGGGCAAATTGATAAGAACTCTGTTCCGAGGAACAAGAGCGCCAAAAACACTCTTGTTTTTTTTGCAAGATACACTTCATTGGATTTTTGAAAAAATGCGCGCAACTTCAGATATTTACCAATATTTATTTCATGTTTTATCACTAGTTGCGACTTTATCATTGAATATCTGGCCCACAAAGTAGAGGATTTCCATTTTTCGAATTGCACCAATTCACGAAGTGATCATAAGCTGCAGAATATTTGTCAATAGACTTCGATGGTCCAATGAGGATCGAATTTGACCTCGAATTCTTCATCAGCAATTCGAACATGATCGTATGAGACCAATTTCAGCAAAAAATTCTAAAATTACAGATATCTGGCAAAATAATAGCACACAATTCACTAGAACGTGCGCGCAACAAGAGGTGTCTGGGAATCGAGAAAACTGAAATCTGAAAACTGCATCATCCCCTGCAATTTGTTTAATTATCTGTATCGCAAGAAAACAACCTCTTTCCAATAACAAACATGAACAGATTAACTTCCAACACGATATCCAATTTCTCCTTGACCCATTCAGTCATTAATATAGAAGAAATTCTCATTTTTTTAGGGTGGAAAAAATCGGTTCATTTGAAGTTAGCAGAGCTATTTTAAAAATCGGGAAATCGTTATAGGCCACCAGGCTTAAACTTTAAATTGGTACAAAAAGTTTTATTGTTTTAATGGCTTCATTTACATACCAATATTATTATCCTAGGATCCCCTTCACCCCGGAGCTGTGCTGAAGTGGTAGAGGGTGATGCAAATGAACCCCCAATAGGGGCATATTTGCGGTATTACGTTGATATCGCATAAAGGAATCACGATATCGAAAACATTATCATTTCCTATTTTTTCTAACCACCAACTACTGAATACGCGACGCTTTAAATGATCAGTTGGTTTGAGTTCTTGTGTTAAAACAATTGTGTATGGTTGTAAACCAAGGTAATTTCGTAAAATTCGCCACAAAGACGTGAATAGAGATGAATAGTTCTTGTGAACGACAACAAATCGATACATTTTGGGTTTCACGAATACTTTCACCTACGGAAGCAATATTCTCTTCACTTCCTGCATTTCTTTGTCCCGCTGGCACTGTAACATCACGATGTATCAAATTTGTCAAACTTCTTCACTAAACGTTCAATTGTTTTTTTATCCGGACTATTATAACGACCGAAAATTGGAGTTAAAGCACGTGAAGTTACAGTAAAAGATCGCGATTTTTCATAATAAATTTGTTTTATTTGTGAACGTTATCGAAGCGTGTACCTTTCCATGATTAAATGGTAGACATTGACAAATACAACTGTTAATGTCACACATAAAAAATGGCTGTCGTGCGTGAGTAATGTCAATTTGAAAATGGTGCGTTCGTCATTTTGTAGAATATTAAAAATTTCAGAATAATTTGAGAGCAATCCTTTTTTTTCTGCTTGCTTTTACTTACCTGTTTTTTTCCACAACTCGGTGCCACAGTAAGCTCTGTTTTCTATCACTAATCGATCTTGAGAACACAGCTCGCTGCGATCTATTCTGAAATCGAAGAAGTGAATCCGGACTCCACAGGCTCCAGGAAATTTATTGAACCTGCGAAAAAATTATGTTCAACTGTTTTAATTGAAATTGTTTTTGTGTTCTGGTACCAGTGTGTTTCGCTCATATGACAATATATTTCTAGAATTTTAATTCGAAATGGTCTGAAACATTCCATTCAACACAATGGTGTCTCCACGAGGGACGAGGGGAAGGAATACTGAGGGTACCTGGGTAATTAACCCCACCCAGAAAATTAAATACGTACCTACCCCATGGTACCAACCTTAAAAACTCTAAATATATGAGAATCAAGGGCATAGCCTGGGAGGGAGGGAGAGCTTTGTTTCAGAGTTATTTTTTGTTGGTAAATCCCTTACACCCCCCTGCACTTATAAAGTTAATTGCCAAAATGTCAAAAACCCCCTCGAAATTAATTCCTGGCTACGCCCTTGATGATAATAAACTACCTACTCATTTCTCCAATCAAACCGAATAATTATTGAAAAAGGTGAAAAAAAATTGACAGAAACATTTTTTTTGCCGCAAAAATTTTGAAATTTTGTAAGATTCCGGAACAGTACACGGCATATTTATGGCCAGACTTGAAAATCACTGGTCACTGTTTTTATTTGCAGTAAGATGAGAATCATCCAAAAACTCGGAGTTTGGTTTTATATCCTCTAATTTTTGTGACTAGTATCTTAATATATGTATACAAGGTTTATCTGAATAACACCGAAAAAATGTTAGGGGTGATTCTGTGATGAAAATTAAGGTGGGTTTTTGTTATAAATTTTTTTTAAGAACTTCCACCCAGAAATGTTACACCCCTCTTTAGATTAACAAAAAAAATGTTTTACTTTTTTATTTTCCCTGTATATTAAAAGTCTTCAAGAAAGGTGATAGAATGGGTGATGAAGAAAATAAAGCAAAACTTGTAAAATATACGAACTACAAACAAATAGAATAGGTTAGGGAAATGCTATCTCGGTGCTTTTTGAAAATTCAATGTATTTTTTCTGGTAAATGAGTAAAAGTTCTCAAAGAAACTTGAAGAAATAAAAAATTAGTAAATGAATTGAAATTTTCAGCCATATTTTCTTTAAAGGAAAATTTCAATTCAAAAAAAAGTTGTAAGAAAAATATTCTACCTAGAGGTTGACTATTTCAACCCTTCTTAGCATACTTCAGGGTTGAAAAAATTCCAAAATGTGTAGTTTCATTGACAAATGATATTTGTCAAGTTTCACATCTTTAGCTTAATATTCAGGGAAAATAAAAAAGAGAAACAATTTTTTTGTTTATCTCCGGAGGGGTGTAACTTTTCAGGGGGGAGGTTTTTCAAAAAATTGTATGCCAAATACCCACCTTAATTTTCATCACAGAAACACCCCTTACATTTTTTCGGTGTTATTCAGATACACCCTGTATAATTCTTCTGTAAGTGCGTATGTGACTGAACTCGGTTGGTATGTCATTTTTCAGTTTACCTGTAACATATTTTCAAATTTCCGGGATAGAAGAAAGGATATCCTGGACTGAAAAAGAATCCCCTTTTATGGAACAACTCAGTACAGCTCTTTTCTTCATTGATTCTTGCCTCCTCACTTCGACATTGTTCTTGTTTAATTTCCAGTCCATAAAAAATCTCACTGAATTGGACCTGATTCCATTGAAGACAACTGTTGAAGTCATCCACATCATTCACTAAGACTCCATTGATATCTTCCGTTGCCAAAAATTCGTTCTGTTCTCTTTCTTCTCCAGATGCGCCAGGATATGTATGGGTATATCCACCATAAGATTTTTTTGTAAACGGGGTATCAAATTTCAACTCCTGTTTTTCATTAGGCAGTTTCAGAGCTGTGTCATTATATACATCAATAAGATCTGTTCTTACTTTTTTCGGACACTCATCTTGGAAGACTTCTGCTATGAATCCACTGTAGGAGTTCTTCACAAGGCCTCCACTTCTAAACCTTAAAACTTTCACATTTTCGTCGAATATCGAAATTAGTTTCAAATCTTTCTTGCAACCACAGATAAGTTTTCCATCGATCTGTATAAAACCTTCCCTACAATCCACAGAATTGCCAAACCAGAGAAAATGAAATACGATTCTTAGTCGACAGATGTCTTGAGATGCTTTTTGTATTTGAAGGATGCAGTCATGTGGGTAACTCATACTTGCTGGAAAATTAGGAGATTTAAGGATGAAGCGTTTGGAATCCTGTGGTTTGTTCAGGCAACATTCCTTTAAGTTGGAATTTACATTGTTGTGGACATCAAAGCCGGTGCTCGTCAAAGTTTTTTTAATACCATTCGGTGCATTTTCACACTCTTCAATTCTCGTAACAAGTATTTTGAAACCCCTAGCAGAAATTTGGTTATTCGTTCTGAAACGTACTGTTAGCGTTCCATTTTTCGATAAATACGTTTTAGTACCATTTTTTTCTCCACACAGGGCATCCACTAGATCAATTTCTAGTCTGTCATTCACACAACCATCAGACTTCTCAAGAAGGAAATCGATAAAGCGAAACTTGTAGTAGGTGGGACAATTCTGCCCTTTAAATGTCAAGTCACAATTCAAATTCAGTGGATATTCCTCTGGATAGTTAGCAGATTTGAGCAAAAATTGAGATTCCGTAATTGTTTCATCACAAAGACCCCCAAACTCAATGGTTTTCAATTTTTCATCATGATTATCAGACCTTTCATCAACTTTAGGTAGCACACTAGACGTATTTACTGTACGAAGCACTATTTGGGTGGATATGAATATAAAACAGTGAAATTTCAACATGTTTATGAATTCACTCTTTGGATTATACTAATGCTTATTTCTAACGAAGAGTCTTAAATATCTGATGCTTTTGAGTGACTAACCCAGGATATTATTGTTTGATCTTTGGGCAGAACAAACTTGTGGGTTCTTCTTTGAGTCTATACTGACGTACTTATTCAAATATTATGTTTGTTCGTCCGTTGATATTCTGGGATTTTATTTCATCTCTTGCAAAAGTTCTGGGTGGTGATTTCCTGCTTGTAGACATAAAATATTATGCAATATTCTATATGATCTGCATCTAAGGACAAAGTCACATAATACTATAGAAATGACTGGATATTGCAATGATTGATTTTCTAACTGGCGCAACATTGAAGTGATCTCCATCATACCAATTTATTCAATAATTCGATGTCCTTCTCAATTTATACAGGGTGTTTCACGAATGATTGTAAAGGCTTTCAGGGAAGATGCAGGACATTTTGGTGAGTCTAAATCGGTGTTCACAATATGTCCTAACTTTATTCGTTTAAGAGATACAGGATGTTTTATGTATTTAATCAAAAATTTCAATCGGCATAACTCTTGAACGCCTGCATGGATCTTCATGAAAATTTCCGGGAATGAGTGTATGCCTATGCCTAATATTCGCTCATAATGACTTGTTGATAGCACAGGTCCAGACTAAGGAAATTATTTTCTTTATTCCACATCTTGTAAGACACCTTGCACATCAAATTTCGAAGAAGTGAAATTTTTCTCAGGTTCTACAGTGAATACTCTTTCAAACAAACCTAATGGCAATAATAGCAAACTTCGCAACAATAGTTTATGAACCATTGAATATCATGAATTTTCAGTTCATAATAAACAAAAACATGGTTCAAATGATAGGAATTCTCATTTTCGAATCATTTATCGTCAAAAATTTTTTGTTTTGGATAACTGAAACAGATGGTGGCAGAATTAAAGATTTGATAGAAAAAAAACACAAAAAAACATTGAGTTTGAAAATTAATTCGATTGAAAAGTGAGTTACAACTATGACAGGTAAACTAAAAAAAAACTGTGAGTTATTCGCTGATAACTGTGTACAGCTGTTACAAATTAATATTCCTATACTAATTCATTATAAAATGGACTTTATGACTGGCCTACAAGATCCCCAGATCTTACATGCTTGGATTATTTCCTCTGGGGAAACTTGAAAAATAAAGTTTACTCCGAAAAAATTATGGATAGGGAGCAACTGATTAATCGTAATCTAGCTTCATGTGAAGAGATACGAAATCGTCCAGAAATTATAAGGAAAGCTGTAGCGCATTTGATCACAAGTGCTAGAAAATGTTTAGAAGAAAGGGGGATATTTTCGATATCAAGTTACCTATGACTTTTTTTCTCCTTTGTTATCATTTGTTTTTAGTTTAATGTTCATAAGATACATTTTACACTCTTATTCTTAAGTCCATTTTATAATAGTCCAATTAAATGCTTAATATTATTTCGAGTCAAATTATCGGAATATCGGTCTATGCAACCAAAACAAACGCAACTATTCCTTTACACATCTATCCATACTTAATTCGAGTTTTCAGTGGTTCGGTATAAAATCTTCAATTATGCTAACATCTGTGTTCAAATTATTCGAAAAAAGAATTTTCAAAGATGAATGATTCGAAAATGAGTATTTCTGTCATTTCTATTTTCAGGTACCTAGGTAATCAAATGTGGAACTCCCTAAATTCATGTATTGGATGGAATAAGATGCAGCACTTTAATTAAGTGATGTTACTGAGAATTTCAATTGATTCAATATGAATTACCGCATTATTCAGAGTATTACAGGTCCGTGTTTGTTATAAATTATTGCAGATTTGAAATATTAAATGTTTCATAAAATATTGATACGAAGTGTGCCATTATTGCTAATATCCTTGTTTGAAATATTATTTATTGTAGATTCTGAGAAAAACGTCACTTCTTGAAAATCTGATGTACAAGGTGTTTTACAAGATGTGGAATAACGAAAATTAATTTTTTAAGTCCGGACCTGCGCAATCAACAAGTCATTATGAGCAAATATTGAGCATATGCCTGTACTCCATACCTGAAATTCTCATGGAGATCCATGCAGGCTTTCAAGAGTCATTAATATTGAAAGTTTTTGATAAAATACAGAAAACATCCTCTTAAACGAATAAAGTTAGGACATATTTCGAACACCGTTTCGTCGAAAATTTTGAAAGTTGGAAAAACAACACCATCCCATCATCTTCCTTCAATTTCAACCCAATTTGACCATTTTTATCTGATTTACAGCAGTTTGAATAAATGCACAAAACTTCTAAGGATATCCCCTTGTCCCATTTCCTCGAAATTTGGAAATAATTCCAAATTATGAGGCCGAGTTCACGTGCAGTCATCTAATCAAAACTGGACCAATTGATGATTATTACTTCAATTGAATACGGAGTATTCTTCCGATTTTATCTTTAGTAGGTATATTTGAATATTGTAATATTAACACAATTAAATTATTAAAAATTGCTTCCAGCACTGACAGTCAGGAGCTTTTTCGCGCATGTTCCATTGTCCATTCTCCTGTATTAGACACTCTACTTAGAGATAGGTTTTGAAGGCTCTGGCAAAATTAGAATTAGAATAGTTTCTGATTTATAGAATTTTTTTCAATGATTTTATAAAATTTTTGTAGTGATACAATCGTTATGAAATTTCGCAAGAAATTTCGAGAGGGCATTCTACAACTAATAAACATGTTTGAATTGGATCGGTTTGGTATTTTTCGAGTTATTGCGGAAATAAGAACCAAATTTCAGATGAGTATAACTCCAAAACCGTTCGGCCGATTATGCCTATAATAATTTAAATATTACTTTATTTATATATACTGAGTTGGCAATTCTGTACTGTGAAAGGAATGAGGAACACATTTTCAGCTGAATGTTACGATATTCTCCTCCATGTAGTAAAACATCATAATGTCAGATGTAGTCAAGCCACTCTGCTACATTATAAACTCATCCTTCAAAACCGGAATTTTTCCTGCTTCACTAAAAACAGCAATTGCGAAGACCTTTCACACAAAAGGAGACCTAGAAGATCTCACCAATTATAGGCCCATTAGCTCGATCACATCTTTTGCATAATTATTTGAAAAAATTCTTGCTAATCAATTACTGAACTTCTTCTAGAAATTCAAGGTCTTATCTAACAAAAAGCACGGTTTCGCAAAAGGTAAAGGTACGGAAACGGCAGTGTTCGAATTCACTCAAATAATTTATTCATCTCTCAAAAAAGAAAGAATTCCAGCAGGGCTGTTTGCCGATCTTTCTAAAGCCTTTGATTGCGTAAATCACAAATTACTTTTGCAGAAACTAGAGAAGAAGGCCATTATAGAGGCATACCTTTACATCTGATAGAGAGTTACCTGAACGATAGAAAACAGGTTGTAGTTCTTGACATAAGGGATGAAAAATTCAGTTCATTAGAAGAAACCGTACTAGCTGGTGTACCTCAATCTTAGGACCCGTCCTATTTATCGTTTACGATGATGATCTGCCAGAGGTTTTGGAGGAGGAGGTTGTTGATCACAATGACCCCGACGCTTAATTCGAATTCACTATGGTAAATTGGAATTAAGAGTGTCCAATACAGGAGAATGGACAACATAATTTACCATGGTAAATTCGATTAAGGGTGTCCAATACAGGAGAATGGACAATAGAACATACGCGCAAAAGCTCCTGACCTCACTTCAGTGCTTGAACCAATTTTTATTGAATTGTGAACCATATTCCATCGAAGAATTTATTGATTTTCGTGAAACGTAATGGTAATTCCAAATTTGTTGTTTATTGTGTAGGTTGTTAGTTAGATTTTTGACTTGTTTTCATTTAATTATTGTAATTGTATGATGATGATTCTGAGAATAAATGATCCTATTATTATTAATATTAACAAGTTTAAATTCAATCGGATATGTATTGTTCGAAGACAAAAGTACCTACTCGGAAAGCGTTAGACCAATTATGCCCATTAACGAACTTGTCCGTCGCATTTCGACGCCAAGTGAGACACTATCTCTTTCCATTCTTAAGTTATCGTGTCCGGCAGGTCGGACTGAATCAAAATTGACCTCGGATTCTTCATCAGTGAGTCGAACCTGATCGTTTGAGACCATTCTCGGCAAAAAATTCGAACATTACTGACATTTGGGCAAAATGATAGCAAGCTGTTCCCCAGAACATAAACGCAAAGTATTTTATGCAGGTATATAACCCAATCAATGCTTTTCTTCATATATATATTATTATTATTCGCGAATATTACATTTTTGGATAATTAGTCCAGACGTTGTGCTGAGGGGTAGACCTTTTTCGATGGCATTGTATAAATTATTCAGGTACAAATATAGCCGATACCAATACGTATCTATTCACTCCTAACTCCAATTCATCCCCAAAGAATTATAAATAACATGAATACCCATGCAATTTAGCTAAAAGTTCAAGGTCCTTCCAAAAACAGCAATAACTTTCACCATTTTCCGCTAGCGTCTCGTACTATGCAGTGTTTATATTTCATTTCGTCGCCCACTGCGGATCTTACGATAATTCTCGTTATACACACGTCACGATATTGCCATACATACATATCTGGTTAAATTTTTTTATTCACGCATGAGGAAAATGGCGTTTTTTTCGCCGTCTAAACGTTACAACTTTATGCCGATGATGAATCAATGAATCAATGAATCAATGAAGAAATAAAAAAACTGCCAGAGGTTTACGAATTCATATTCATAATAATAAATTTGAAAAAACTTGAAGTAAAAAATCTCTTCAGTGACATAACCAGAACGAAATAAAAAAATGTGGGAAAGCCCTGTGGACAGGAGCTTTGGCGCTCTTGTTCAAACTTTGACAAATCATATCTCCGAAGTATTGTTTTCTCAGAGTTGGGTATGATATCAATGAATTCTTATGATAGAACAGCATCATAAAGGAAATTCAATTCAAATAATAGTTTATTTATCAAGATTAAATGAGCAATCTTCAATGCTTTAATACGTCAGAAATTATCATTTAAAATAATAAGGAAAGTATCATCGAAATCTCTAGAGCAAGGCTGGAAACAATCATAGCAGATTGTGCTGTTATTCCTGATATTTGAGTAGAGTGAGTAGACAGAAGCTGACGAACAAATTATTATCTTTTCATAATTTAATAGTTCATACCACTAACACATTCATTCTGTATTATGAATCAAACTCAAGAAAAAATATTTGTTACACAAATGTTGATTCATATTTCAGCATTTTTTTGCTAGCAACATTATGAAAATACGGTATATAGGAACATGTCTCACTACTTAAGGAAGTAAAAGGTAATATTTATCACAATGGTCAACGAACAGTAATTTCTTTTGATGATTCCATTATGTTCTTCTTTCCATTGCCTTCTTAAACTTCATGATTAAAATGATCCAATTCTAAATCTTCTGAAACATCATCCAGTATTTATACATGAATTATTCAATATGCAACCAGTCAATATTTTTTTCGGTTCCAAAACAGTCTTGTATATATTCACAAATTCAAGAATCGGATACTTGTTTTCCAGCAGAAAATATTTTCAAACTACGAATTGACATGTCTATAATAGCTAGATGACATTTATGAACACAGACAGTTAGAATTCGTATTCTGTGAATACATAGAACTACGATGTACATATTATTGAAATTGAGAAATCAGATCTCCGAAAGTATTAGCTTGTTTGCTTGTTAGAGTTGAAAATGATATCAATGGATTCTCAATATAAAACGCAATCTTAAAAAAATGTAATTCAAAAGTTGTAATGCACAAAAAATAGTTTTTTTCCATTACTCCGAAACTATTGGGTCTATTTCGCCCAATAACTAGCTTAATCTTTACCACTAACACATTCATTCTGTATTATGAACCTTCACTCAAGTAATCACCGAGTTTTAATTGAATCATATTTGTATATTTTGAGTTATAGAAGAAATAACAATAAAACTTCAGATGAATATAACTCCAAATGAATTCAGCCGATTATGCCAATTAACGAACTTAAATGTCACATTCGGATACGCAACCTATCCTCAAAATTGCAAATCGCTATCTCTTTCCGTTCTCAAGTTATCGTGAGATACATAATATTATGTCGTTATTTTTTCAAAATTTTCTTGTGGTACTGTCCTCACTAAATGTCACACACGTCTATATTCTACAACTAGCTACCAAGCTTCAGTTCGATCGGGTCTGCATTTTTCCAGTTATCGAGAAAATAATATTCCAGATGGGTATACCTTTTGGCCGATTATCTTCAACAACGAACTCAACTGTCCCATTCGGATGCGCAACCTACTCTGAAAATTGCAAGTCACTATCTCTTTCCGTTCGAAAGTTATCGAGGCAACGGCCACCCATCCAGCTACTGAACTCACCCAAGGTTGCTCGGATCTCCAACAATATAGCTCCGATCGTGTTCAAACTTGGAGCTTTGCAGTTGAGTTAGGATTTGAAGGCTCTCGCAAAATTTCAGCGATGGCGGAGGAATAGTTTCTGATATATAGAATTTTTTTCAATGATTTTCCATGATCTTTTTAAAATTTTCTAGTGTTACGATCCTCCAGAAATTTTGAAGGAATTTTCGCGTTGTCATTCTATAATTGGACCATGCTTGAATTGGATCGGTAACGTATTTTTCGAATTATTGAGGAAATGACAACCAAATATCAGATGGGTACAACTCCAAACAGTTTGGCCAATTATGCCTATTGACAATCTCAAATGTCACATTCAGATGAACAATCTACCCTAAAAATTGCAAGTTGCTATCTCACTCCGTTCTCAGGTTATCGTGACATAAATAATAATTTTGATAAAATTTTCTAGTGATACGATTCTCATAAAACTTCACAAAAGTCTTTGTGTTAGTATTCTACAACTAGCTACCAAGTTTCAATTCGATCGGATAGGTTGATGACAAAATTATCACTCAGACACCGTTGGCCGATTTCGCCCATTAACAAACTTGGCCATCGTATTGGGACGCGACACCTACCCTGAAAATTTCTAGTCGCTATCTCTTTTCGTCCTCAAGTTATCGTAGCCGGACAGAATCAAATTGGACCTTGAATTCTTCATCAGGGAATCGGACCCAATCATTTGATATCATTTTCAGCCAAAAATTAGAAAATTACAGATATTTGGGCAAAATAATAACGCCAGAACATAAGCGCAATAAGTCTATTGACTATTCATTGAAGTCCGAGACATTTGACGAGGTGTATATTTATCGATCCATTGTTGTCGAAAAGCGGATTTGGCTTTTCTCCAGAAACCCGTGATTCCTTAATCCTGTAAAGGATATTAACAACAGCTGTAACTGAAACGTGACGATGGAGAGTTAGTGAGAACTATGAATTACCGACATTTAGTTCACAGGCTTAGTGAAAAACTAGCTGTCGAAAGTGGTGCAGTGCATCGGAAATTCGGATTTTTCGTATAGGTGAGAATACTTTGTTTTTCTGCACTTCGATGACAGCTATTGAATACCAATTCTGCTTTTCACTCCCTCTAAATTAATTTTTTCGTAAAAACTTCTTTATTTTCCAGATGGAGTATTTCTTGCGTATGTGATTTTATGTGGAATTAAAACCGTTACGCTTTCAGAATAATCAAGAAAATTGATATCATTTGTAAACAATTAGTTACCTGCTGCCAGCGAAGTGATTCAAGTGTTATTATATTCCATTAAATGTTCCTTTGCCTTTGAATGAAATTTCGTATATCGTAAAAGTCTGTAGTTTTAATAATTCTGATGAATTTTCTTGAAGAGTAATTCTGTCACTGTGTGCACAGGTAAGTCTGGATATGTATTTATTATATAGTCTACTCAACAAGTGCTTTTTAGGTCAAAATTTTCGCTTATTCTCCAAAAATTATTAATTAAGGCCGCTCGCAAAAATTGCAATAGTTATAAACAATTAAATGAAAAGAAAAGAAGGAGATTTAGGTGTTTGCCAATATTTCAAAAACTATTTGAGATAATTCAAATTTGAAAAAAGATTCAGATAGAGGAGGAAATTTTCTATAAAAAAATCCAATCTGCTGGAACTGTAGGATCGATATTTAGAATTTTCCTACAGGGTTGAAAATACGCCCGAAAACGGGAAAACGGGTACTCCGACTTGCGCAAGCCACGCCTCCTTCGGACCTTTCATGAATAAATATTATTTAGACTTATCAAATATGAAAATAAAAAATTGAAAAAATTCAAGCCTCTTCAAGATAGATCAATGAACAATAATCCGTGGTCCAAAAATGTTTATAGCAACTTCCCAATTAGTTATCCATTAGTTAATTAACAATTTTTTGTAGCACGAACATTAACATTGCCAGTACGATAATTGTTAAACTATTGATCTGAGAATTTTTTTTTTCGTGGAGCTATTTTTGAAAGGTTTTGGAATAGATTCCTGTTGGAAAATTTTAAAAATTCTTAATTTTCGTTTTGTTATGAACAATTTACTTAAGTGAAAAATTGTAAAGCTTCAATTTTTAATATTACTATTGAAACTACTTAAAAATGATTTTTAATAATTATTATCGCCTATTGTTTAAAAAATTGTTATAAACATAAACCAGATCGTTGTTTATGAGATAATCAAAATTTTCTTTTGAAAACATAATTGAAGCTTTGTAATTTTTCACTTAAGTAAATCGTTAATAACAAAACGAAAATTAACAATTTTTCAAATTTCCTAACAGGAATCTATTCCTGCCTTTGAAAAATAGTTCCACGAATGGAAAAAATTCTCAGATAATAGTTTAACAATTATCACACTTGCATTGTTAATGTTCGTGCTTAAAAAAATTGTTAATTAACTAATGGATAACTAATTGAAAAATCGCCATAAAAATCTTTGGTCCACGGATTATTGTTCATTAATCTATCCTGTAGGCACCTGAATTCTTTCAGTTCTTAATTTTCAATATTAATAAGTTTAAATATTATTTATTCATTAAAGGTTCGGCGTGGCTTGCGCAAGCTGGAGTACCCGTTTTCGAGAGTATGTTCAACCCCCTGTGAAAATTATAAATATTGGTCCTCCAGTTCCAGTGGTTAGGACTTTTTCTGGGGATGTTTCCTAATGATTTTGAATCTTCTTCAAATTTGGAAAACCTCGAATAGTTCTTGAGATATATGCAAAAAACCAAACCCCCTTTTTATCACTTAATTGTTTATAACTTTTGCAATTTTTGCGAGCGGCACTTGAATTTTATCAAAAAATATCTACATGCCATTCCGAATCGAATGACAACTCAATCATAATTTTCGGAGAATTCTAAAAAGTTTTGACCTAAAAGGCACTAGTTGACTAAACTATAAGCGTAGAGCTCCATGATCCACATTTTTCATACTACTTGCATTTCAGTTAAGACATTATTGAAGAAAACTCAAAAGTTTAGCCAATATTCCAGATTTGTTTTCACTGAAGATGATTAACTTACCAAAGTATATATTTCCATCATCATATGTATTATCCAAGAGCTATCTACGATAGCTGGGGGGGTTGTTTCATTGGTCATTTTGCATTCAATCATACTTTGTTTTCTAGAACACGAGGTATTGTATATCATGAGTAACGAATTTTGAATAGAACCAGAAATAAATTTGTCATGTCTCTTATAGGTAGATAAGATGACATGTATGATTATTACAGACATTTGGGCAAATTGATAAGCACTCTGTTCCGAGGAACAAGAGCGCCAAAAAGACGAGAAGGTAAGGGGAGCGGCCCCCACAGTTTTCCTACGCAGGGCCCCTTAATTTGTAAATCCGCCACTGACTCAGTATGTGAGACATTATTTAACTAAAATGCAGAATGTAGAGATGACAAACAGCAGGGCGATTCCGCGGCTTAAAGCTCAAACTTATAATCTAAAATTCATGGTGCAAAAGACAACCCTTTGCAGATCAATATGACTTCCACAGCGCATGAACGACACAAATGGGGAATTTCGTTTTCAATTTGCGCTTGTAAATCATCTTCCAAGGAGCTGAAAGGAACCAGATACATCCATAAGATATTCTTATGTTTCCGTTGAACCCATCTAGTTGTACAATGAATAATATCCTGTATGGTCTTCGATGCGCATTGCCGAATCCAACAAGTTGGAGCATAAAATAGGTCGCAATGCGCCGGCTTGAAAATTTCAGGATCATTCTGACTTAATGGCATATTATTCCGACCCAATTCCATATTGCATCTCCCTGTTCTCGTGTACTTTTACTTCAAATGTCAAAAGTTGAGTTGAAAGGGCAAAGCGCTGCATTTCCTCGCAGATTTATGAGGTCGTAAATTTGAGGTCTTTACCGAAACTGTTCTCGTTTTCCCATTACTCCTAAATGAGAAGACTATAGAAGTTTCAGTTTTGAGCAGTGAAAGAAGAGTTTTTATAATGATAATTAATCGTATAATTGAAACAGGAGACTATCCTCAAGAACTGAAAGAATCTTAGGTTAAACCAATTCATAACAAGTTGGAAAAGCTTTGTAGCCAGGAGCACTGTCCAAATTTATAGCCAAAGCGGTCACCCATCCAGGTACTGAACTCATCTAAGGCTACTCAGCTCCAGGAAAAAAAATGGGTTCAAGCCCTGTGTACAGGAGCTTTCTGGCGCTCTTGTTCTAGAAAAATTATATCCCCGACAGTATTGGTTTCTCAGAGTTGGGAATTATATCATTGGATTCTTTATGAAAGAACTTCATCTTAGCAGAAAGTTAATTCAAACATCATAGAAGAATTTAAATTCAACAAGAGTGCCAAAAATTATCAATCCAAAACCAATAGACGAATTCTACCCAACAACGAACACATCCGAGATATTCATTCATCAATTCTATGATGAACGATAATATATATATCTTTCCTGAAATCCACTCCAATACACCAATATTCCAGTTTTGTTTTTAGTGGAGATATTCTGAACTCAATATTATCAACTTACCATTACCATTCCCATCATCATATTGATTGACCATCGGCATGAAAACATCAACCAACAAAAAGTATGATATTATATTATTCTCATACTTCTACGATTGCTGGAATGAATTAGACAACGTCATGTCTCAGGAAAATAAGCTGACATTATAACAATTCATAGAATACACACAGAATAATTTTATCATTCTGTGAGAACAGAAATACGATTTATATTGAAATTTTGAAGAATCATATCTCCGAAAGTATTAGCTTATTAGAGTTAAAAATGATATCAATGGATTCTTATGGTAAAACTGCATATTAAAAACAATTTAATTTGGAATTTTTCATGTAAAGAATTTTTTTTTGTTACTCCGAAACCATCTGTCCGATTTCTCCCAATAACGAACTTAGCCGAGATATTTATCTCCCAAACCTACTCTGAAAATTTCAACTGTCTAGCTCATTCCGTTCGAGAGTTATCGTGCCTACGGCCGGACCGGCCGGCAGAATAAATTTCGACCACGGATTCTTGATCAGTGAGTCGAACCAAATCGTTTAAGACCATTTTCATTGAAAAATTCGAAAATAACAGACATTTGGGCAAATTGATAAGCACTCTGTTCCGAGGAACAAGAGCGCCAAAAATATCTTCCAAATATTTCCAGTAATATAGATTCGATCGAGTTTATCGCTAGAACTTGGCTGTAAAACACAGATCCGATCGAGTTCAAATCTAGATCTTTACTGTAAAAGAAGGTTTTGAAGGTTCTCGCAGAATTTGAATGATATCTGTCGGATAGTTTCTGATATGGATATTTAATATATTCTGATTTTGCATTCATGAACTCCTAAAAAAATTAGACATAATTCTTCGAGTCGGTATTTTTCAACTTATTACCGTGCTTTGATTCGATCAGATTAGTAATTTTCGAGTTATTAAGAAAAGAAAATTTCAAATGACTATATCTCGGTGGATTTTGCCCATTAACGAACTTCACGGCGCATTTGGACTCAAACCTACCCTGAAAATTTCAACTCTCTTACTTATAGCGTTCCAGAGTAATAATGCTGACGGCCGGACGGCATTTGGCCCAATTGATATGCACTCTGTTCAAGTGAACAGCGCGCCAAAAATTGCTATTATTCAGCTCTTAAAAATGACTAGGGGTAAAGCTACTCTGAAAATTTCAACTGCCTAGCTCATTCCGTTCGAGAGTTATTGTAGATTTTTTTTTTATTTTCATAATTTTTTTTTGACACGTTGCGGTATCCTGATCATTACAAAACTTCACATGAGTATAAGGGTCATGATTCTACAATTTGGTGCTAAATTTCAGATAGATCGAGTGATCGGTTTTGGAAATATTCATAAGAAATGTTTTTACTAAAAACGGCCATAACTCCGAAACCGCTTGATGGATTTTGCCCATTAACGAACTCGTCCGAGATATTTACGTTCCAAACCCACCTTGCAAATTTCAATCCTCTAACTCCTTTCATCCGAGAGTATCGTGCCTACGGCCGGCCGGACAGAATCGATTTCGACCTCGGATTCTTGATCAGTGAGACGAACCAAATAGTTTGAGACCATTGTCAGCCAAAAATTTGAAAATTACAGACATTTGGGCAAATTGATAAGCACTCTGTTCCCAGGAACAAGAGCGCCAAAAAATAATAAAAATAATTCTATAATTCAAATCTGGAATACAATACAGGTTACAGAGAAAACATCTAAACAGGTTTCTAGTTAAGGAATGCTACTACAGCATCAATGAATTTACAATGAGGCGAACTGTGACTATTTGCGCATAACTAAAAAATGGGTTCAAATCTGTGGACAGGAGCTTTCTGGCGCTCTAGTTCAAACAGACAAATTATATCTCCGAAAGTATTGGTTTCTCAGAGTTGGGAATTATATAAATATATTCATATGATAGAACTGCATCATAAAGGAAATTCAATTCAAATAATAGTTTATTTATCAAGATTAAATGAGCAAATCATGAGAATGAGAACTGCACCATGGAAGAAATCAAATTAAATCTGGCCAATTTTGCCCAATAACGAACTTAACCGAGCCTTCATAGTTGATGGGACCAGATGATTCAAAGTTATCCGAGCAACACCGCTTTCTGCATTCTGTGCACTAAATCCTCTGCCAGAGATTTGCAGGCTGGAATAATCTTCAATTCGGTCACGTAGTTCGCTCTCATTCCGCCTAGGCATTCGATGATTAGTACGACCATCCTAACCTCATGACTTGGATGCAGGATCCCCAGTTCGAGCATTATACCTATGTATTTCTTCCTATTCTGTCCTTCTTTCATCACCACATTATTTTCTGCGGAGGAAGAAAATTCGCCGAGATATAATTCCTTGAGGTCTTTGTCCAGTAGGAGTATATCTGGCTTTATGGCGTAGATCTGCCCAGTTGTTGTCATAGTTGTCATAGTTCCAGTAGATGTGAGCTCTGTCATTTTCAACAAGTGCTTCAATCTCCAGAGGCACATATGGTAGCACTGGTTATTTGTCTATACCATAAACCTCTCTCAGATGGAGGTAGAGCCGCATTGTGTCTTTCCACATATCCTGAAGGAGCATCCGCTCTGCAAGCAGACAGAATGTGCATAATAGTTTCTTACTGGCTGTGGCATACTGTGTAGGTACGTTGTGGGGGTGTCCACTTTTATGATGTTCTTTTTATACCATCTGGTATTTGTCATCTCATCTTGACAAGCCATATAACAAATCCCTCCGTCCGACTTGATCCCAGGGCGAAGGATAGTTCTTCCAACAGGCCCTGATCTTTCAAACATTCAAACTCCTGAAGTATATGGAGTGCAGGTGTTTACTCATGTGATCTTCGAATAGTTTCTTCAGTTGTGCCTGCCTTATTTCTTTGCCAACTCTTCTTTGGTCTGTTGACGAGATAGGTGTTCCTGCTAGCTCATGATCGATGGATATGCCGGTTATACTGAGCTTCTCCAAAGCTCTCTGACCAGCCCTAAAGAGGAAGGCTCCTTGGTTCCTGATTTCAAGCTGAGCCACAATTTCTAGAAGTGGGTCTTCACTTCTCAATATCCTTATTGCCATTTCCAAAGTTTGTTGATGGTATTGGTATTCCAAACTTCGCAAACCTCTACCTCCCTGGTTTCGTGGCAGGTATGTCCTTTGAATCGAGCAGTTAGGATGCAGGCTACGATTCATGTTCATCACTTTACGAGTGGTTCTGTCTATAATAATGGATTATTATTATAGAAAAAGTATAACATCTTAACTAGCCCATGCAGAGGAAAAAAATCCAAAACGTCGACATTATCAGGAATCTTAGAAATATGGATCATGCGGAGTAATATATATATATATGGAAAGGTTTAACGGGTAATTCCGCAAAAGGAGCAGATTAAAATAAATTTTCACTTTGATTTCCATCTTTTCCTTGGTTTCTTGGTTGCCCTGTCCTGAAGAAGCCAACTAGCAGAAACACGTGTCGGCAGGTACCAGCAGAATTATTTTTAATCTGCTCCTTTTGCGGAATTACCCGTTAAACCTTTCCATATATATTATCAGGAATGCTAAATAAAAATTCCAACGTTCTGATATTGACTATTCTCCATTCACTTTCATAAAGTCTCCGGGTTGGCCATGAAAATTTTACACATTTCACCATGTATATTTTGAAAATGTTAGGTTATAGTCGTTTTCCTGTCAGATAACTTAGCAACGTTGTCCTCTCTACATAGAAGTCGTAGTAATTACTTATTTTCACAATGTGAATTTACTTCGGAAAAATAATGAATTTGAGAAGATATTATGTGAATTCAATAATTCCATAGTCCTGGCGATTAAAGAAGAAAATTTTTGCTCTGTTTTTACTGGAAATATTTCACGTATATAAACTGGTTGGAAGATTCAATTTTGCTATTTTCTTGTATGGAAATCAAGAATCAAGTGTTGAAATTTCATTGAAAAATAATGGATAGATGAGTTGTCCGTTACTTTGTGATAGTTCATTTGAGAAAAGAATAAAAGTACCTGAATAACCCGGCAGGAAAACTTCTAAACGAACACTTTTCTCAAGAAGACATTCAAATACCTTGTTGCACAACTTGAAATACACCAGTTTCAAAATGTAGTGGTACTACGAAACCCGAGTCATTCTTATACCTTAATAAAATATAATTATAGCAAACTTAATAATTTCATTCTAAAGTTCAACATGCCAGAATAAAGTTTTCCTATTGCAGATTTTAATGTTATGATTATGTTAAGTTTGAGAGTAGAAATTGGCAACGTCTCGGTGAATTGTTTTGACCTTGACGATATTTCAGCAGTGCCAACCTGCCTCTGCTTTAGTTACAAAAACGTGATAGTCATGGCCAACCGGGAGACTTTATAAAAGTGAATGGAGTATATTTACTAATACAGTGGATGAGATGTAACTACCTCTATCCATGAGTATAAAAATTATACGAACCCATTTCGAGACCCTACGAGCGTACTGCCAAAAGGGTCTCCCTATTGATAGAATGCTCTCGACTTGTTGATTTATCAACAACGGTAACAAACATTATTCAATATTAATACTTCAGATTTATACTACTTATTGCTATATCCAACCATCCTGCTTTTATCGTGTTAGAGTCAAAGAGGCTCAATAGTAGAAGTGCACCAATTTGACCAAAAATTGGACTTTTAGATACACGTAAGCGATAACTTGATTTCTGCAATGTCAATAATCCCTTGAAACCGTATATGAACATGCATGCATGTCCGGACATTTCTACTGTTGAATATTCACCTCCTCCATCTGCTGTTCGTGATCCGATACAGTTTAACCTACTTTCAAACCAATACAACAAAAAATACGGTAAGCGATGAAAGATTATTTCCATCCGCTCCAAACTAAGCGGAATTAAAAATAAAATTGGGGAGTTCCCTTAAACTTTAGCGTCGACAGTTATGTGAACTCCACCTATATGTTGTTCGATGAAGAAATAAATTGGTCTCTTTTCATGTCGCAATGAAGGAAAATCCTGGTAAGTATTTTTCGAATTAAATGGAGTGATATTAGTATGTCCAAAGAGTCATAATTCTCGAAAAATTATTGATATTTTTTTAAGGGAGGGGATGATCCCCACCAATTTGAACGGAGTTGGCAAATTTTCAACAGAGTTGGAAAAATTTTCGAAGCAGTTGGAAAAATGTCATTGGAGTTGGAATATTTCCGAACAAATTGTCATAAAATGTGAAGGAATTTGACAGCCTGACCGAATAAATGCAAAGCACGCAGATAATGGGGATGGAATAAGACCATGTACCCTTTTTTATATTCCAGTTGGCGTAAATTCAATATTCAATAGTTTTCGGCACAATGTGCGTAGCCAGCAAAAAAATTAGATTTATCATAATATTGAATTAGTAGCGCAGTATTTGAACGCATGACCAATGAAATAATATCAGCCTACGTAGAATTATCAGGATTATACGATATTATAATTTTTGAATGTTAATATAATGCCCTTGGATAATATAATTGAAATATATAAATCAAATTGGGTTCAGAATATCTCCAGTAAAAAGAAAACTGGAATATTGGCTAAGCTTCAATTGATACAATATAATTTTCAGAGTTGATTTGAGGAATGAATATCTCGGATAAGTTTGTTATTGGGTAGAACCGGTCTGGTGGTTGATTAACAATTTTTGGCATTCTTGATTTTTTTTAAATGATACTTTTTTCAAACTAATTTCTTTTATGATGCAGTTCTACCATAAGAATCTATTGATATCAATCCCAACTCTGAGAAACCAATGCTTTCGGAGATATGATTTGTCAAAGTTTGAACAAGAGCGCTAAAGCTCCTGTCCACAGGGCTTTCCCACATTTTTGACTTCAGATTCAAAGTTAGAACGTGAGTAAGTATTTCAGAACAATTATACAGTAGTGAAATGTTCAAGATAATTACCAAATTTTTGCCCTTATGTTCTGGGAACATCACGTTATCATTTTGCCCAAATGTCTGTAATTTTCGAATTTTTTGCCGAAAATAATCTCAAACGATTGGGTTGGACTCCCTGATGAAGAATTCGAGATCAAATTTCATTCTGTCCGGCTGGCCGGCCGTTCGTTGCCACGGTAACTTGAGAATGGAAAGAGATAGTGACTTGAAATTTTCAGGGTAGGTGGCGCATCCCAATACGACGGACAAGTTCGTTAATGAGCATAATCGGTTTCCGAGTAATAATTTTGTTTTCAACCAATACATGTCCGATCGAATTGAAACTTGGTGTGTAGTTGTAGAATACAATCCTAAGGACGTTTGTGAAATTTTGGGAGAATCGTATCACTAGAAAATAAAAAAAAAATTAACAAAAAATATTATTTATGTCACGAAAACCTGAGAACGAAAAAAGATAGCGACTTGAAATTTTCGGGTGAGGTTGTGCATCTGAATGGGACGTTTGAGTTTGTTTATGGGCATAATCTGCAGAACGGTTTTGGAGTTATACCCATCTGAAATTTGGTTGTTATTTCCTCAATAACTCGAAAAATACAAAACCGATTCAATTCAAGCATGGTATTCAGTTGTAGAATGCCAACGCGAAAATTCTTGAGAAATTTTGTGGGGATCATATCTCTAGAAAATTTTCAAAAAATCATTGAAAAAAATTTTCTATATCAGAAACTATTCGTCCGACATCGCTCAAATTTTGCGAGAGCCTTCAAAACCTAACTCTACTGCCGAGTTCCAAGTTTGAACACGATCTATATTGTTGGGGATCCGAGCAGCCTTGTGCTAGTTCAGTAGCTGGATGGGTGACCGTTGCCTCGATAACTTTTAAACGAAAGGAGTTAGGAACTTGCAATTTGCAGGGTAGGTTGTACATCTCAATGGGAGAGTTATGTTGGTTTTTGGGCATAATCGGTCCATCGGTTTCGGAGTTATACCCACCTCGAGATTTTGCGCATATGTTCTATTGTCCATTCTCCTGTAGTAGACAGTCTCAATCGAATTTACCGTGGTAAATTCGATTAAGAGTGTCCAATACAGGAGAATGGACATATATGCGCAAAAGCTCCTGACTTCACGTCAGTGCTTGAACCAATTTTTTTGGGTCATTGTCCAACTTGGCCACATATGCCCTATTACCTTCTGAAAATGTACATCAAAATCAGACCGTATATTCCTTACATTTGGCGGAATTTGCCCATTCACCGGCAAATTTAGGAGTCAATTCTACCTTTCGAATTTAGAGCCTCTCAGTTTCTTCTTCTCTTCTTACGGAATGATGATCGACGTCCGAATTTGACAAGTGGCTTTATGAGTAAGTAAAATGGAATCGATCCAAGAAATTCTCGGTTAAAAATTCGCCCAAAAATAAAAGTATTTTATATTTTAACATAATAAACCGAAATGAAGATGTTCCTGGTTCGGCACACAACATGCGGAAGTGAACATCGAACTTTCACCCCTATTGGTGCAAAATTTCCGTACCCAGGTGATCGATCGTCTGCTCCAGCAGCATCGCTACTCCTCGGTTCCCAAAACAGATCCCGACCTCGTCTCAGAAGTCAGAACAGTTCGAGCTCAGACGCGGGGGTGAGTCAGCGCGAGTTTGTGAGTTTGATACTGTCGCGGCGTTATCGGGATGCCTTGATGTGTTCCTACCACACCTACCCCTGTAGCCGAGGGTCTCGAACCATGGTGTGGACCCACCGCGGGACCCAACCCAGCGGGGAGAGACCGGTATTTTCACGATTTTTTTTTAATTTCAGTTGAGGGATGAACGAACATATTGAAAACAAAAAATTAAAAAAATGTAATATTTATTTTTCATCTCCAACTCTGATAACCTACATTAATATTCTTGGGAAAGATATCTTCCTAATTTCTCTCCATTTACTCGATAGGGTAGATGCATTTTATATTCTGCGATTAAAATTGATAATACCAAACGATTTTCTTGACAAATAGCTGCAATACCTCATTCTGAAATTAATATTTTTTGCTTCATGCAATACATGGTAAATTTCAATATTCCATTCCAACAGCAGCTAGTTGAAGTGGAGTACCTAGTTGGAGAAAGATGACCCCATTTCTCAACTTTATTTTGAGATGTCAGTGAGATATTTCAGGATACCAGGTCTCAATTTGAAAACTTGCCAGGCCAATTATGTCACGACAGGGATGTTTTGAGAGAAAATGCCGGAACAGGTCAATTTTTATTCGGAGGGGGACATATTTTGAGCATAATTGTAAGCTAAAATCTTCTCAAGCCTAGATTTAGGGGTTGTTACCCCTGAATTCTTTATGGGGAATAGAGGGTGAGCCATACCTCAATTGAAAGACAACTTGTCCCTCTACATAAATACCACAATTTGCAAATTTCTATTGAGTCCTTGAAGTAGGTACAGGTTGTTCATACTTTCAAATTGACACCTTGAATGAAACCTGGAATTCAGAACAGGTCAATTTTTATTCGGAGGGGGACATCCAAACATTTAAGAACAGACTGTATCATTGTTTGGCTATTAATGGAAATCATTTCGAGCATCTCATTTGATTATTACACTAAGTATGAACACCCTGTAACTACTTCAACGACTCAATAAAAATTTGCAAACTGTGGTATTCATGTAGAGGGACAAGATGTCTTTCAATTGAGGTATAGCTCACCCTCTATTCCCCATAAAGAATTTAGGAGTGACAACCCCTACATGTAGGCTTGAGAAGATTTTAGCTTATGTATCAAAATATGTGCCCCTCCGAATAAAAATTGACCTGTTCCAACATTTTCTCTCAAAACATCCCTGTCGTGACATAATTGGCCTGGCAAGTTTTCAAATGGACACCCTGTATATTCAAATTATGCGAAAATATTTATTCATTAGTTTGTGTATCCACGGCGTTTCTAAACTGATTCAAAAATTTTCAAGGGATATTTCTTCAGCAAAAGTTACTGAGACTCCTTCCCCTTCAATTAACTGCCCTTTCAAATTGGGAGAAAATTTATATTTTTATTGAATATTTTCTGTATGGAACAATTCAGAATCATCAAATTTGTAACCCCGAAACACTATCATCCCAAAGGGGTGAAACAATCAACCCCTACAATTATTTGCAACAGAACTTTTTGATTCACAAATTATCTCAACTAATCTGAGTATGTACGAATTCGACATAACAGTGTCTTTTAAAATCTACCAAAATATACAGGGCGCCCCATTTAAATTAAGAAAGTTTAGCGCATTTCCGGTTAAACCAGAAGTACAGTAGTAAAAAAAAAATATGTCATCTGATGCCAGGGTGTTTCTATAT
Source organism: Halyzia sedecimguttata (assembly GCA_937662695.2). NCBI lineage: Eukaryota > Metazoa > Arthropoda > Insecta > Coleoptera > Coccinellidae > Halyzia > Halyzia sedecimguttata. The sequence continues at coordinate 94,980,563 of OW569413.2, read as the reverse complement.
TGATGCAAAAGATTTTAAAAGATAGTTCTTCAGCAAAAGTTATTGAGGCTCCTTCCCCTTCAATTCACTGCCCTTCAAAATATGGGGAAAATTTTTATTTTTATTGAATATCTCCCCTATTGAAACAATTCAGAATCATTACATTTGTAACCCCGAACTACTATCCCAAAGGGGTGAAAAAATCAACCCTTACAATTATTTGCATCATAACTTTTTGATACACAAATTATTTTCACTAAACTTAGTATGTATTAGAATTTGACATAACAAGGTCTTTTAAAATCTACAAACATATTCAAGGTGCCCCGTTTAAATTAAAAAAGTTGAGGGTATTTCCGGTAACAAAAAATATGTCATCTGATGCCAGGGTGTTTCTATATTGATGCAAAAGATTTAAAGACGTTTGGAAATTTTGTGAGAATCGTAGCAACTAAAAAATTTTGAAAATATTATCAAAAAATATTATGTATGTCAGGATAACCAGAGAACGAAAAGTGCATCTGAATGCAACATTTGAGTTTGTTCATAGGCATAATCAGACAAACGGTCTTAGAGTCTAAAATTTTGTCTGCTATTTCCTCAATAACTCGAAAAATACGAAACCGATCCAATTCAAACATGGTTATTTGTTGTAGAATGCAGACGAGAATATTCTCGCGAAATTTCGTGAAGATCGTATCACTAGAAAATCATCACAGGTGACTGCTCTGGCAATAAGTTTGAACAGCGCGCCAAGCCAAAGCCCCTGTCCACAGAGCTTTCCCACCCTTTTTATCTGCAAGACTCCAAAAAAATTATCTCGGGAAACGAAATGCTCTTAAGTTCTTGGCAGATGTTCATCTGGCCTGGCGGTATTCATCCTAAACACATTGGGATCTATTGTTGAATTGTTGCCAACTTTTATATGGGCTAGGACATGCTATTTTCCAACATCCTCCCTCTGCGTTTTGTCCGAATTGAATTCTGAAGCGATGAAAACAACCCTAGTTTATTATTCCATGAATATTATGATATTTGAATATTGATTTTGTGGATGGAAGGCCAATTTCGATGAAAATGCTGTGAATTTTGCAAAAACGATTATTAGTAAGTAAACATTGAGGGATATTTTGGTAGGTGCATTGATCATTCAATAGTTTTTTCTGAGTTTTTCCCCGAACTATGAAAAAGTACTAACAAATATAATAATTTTCTCTAATCCAGTATCGTAATGAGTTCATTAAAGCACTAAAAACAGTGCTGTAATGAACTCATTCCCCGCATTGCTTCAAGTTATATTTTTCGTTTTGTACTTTTGTGGTAGTCAACACTGACATTCAATACTAGCAAATTTCAACACACGTCAATTGTCAATATAATAAAGGGTTTTCCAATAAGAGGTGTTATTTTGACATTCAAAGAAAAATGCCATTTTTCAATATAAAGGATCGTATGTTTATTTAATTATAAAGAAGAAGCTATGCCGTTAATGGTGAAAAATAACATCAGACAAATGACCAACACGACCACGCTTACAGGACCATATCCTTTTGATGAAATTTTCCATAACCAAATCGCAAAGTGGCTACCCTATGTCCTCGATAGCCTCAAGAATTCCATCTTTGAGGTCTTGAATCGACGCTGGGCTATTGGCGTAGGCCTTCTCTTTCACGTGGCCCCCAAAAGAGAAATCGCAAGGTGTTAAATCACAAGATCTCGGTGGCCAATTGTGGTCACCTCTTCGAGAGACAACAGAGTCAGGAAACTTTTCCCGCAAAAAATCAATGGTTTCGTTGCTTGTGTGGCACGTAGCGCTGTCTTGTTGAAAGTAAACGTTGTCCAGATCAATACCATCCAATTCCGGCCATAAAAAATCATTAATCATCTCTCGATAGCGCAATACATTCACCGTAACTGTTGCTCCTGCCTCATTTTCGAAAAAGTAAGGTCCAATGACTCCGCCGGACCATAAACCGCACAAAACAGTCACACGTTGAGGATAGATATGCTTTTCAACAATAATTCTTGGGTTTTCCGAGCCCCAGATGCGACAATTTTGCTTGTTGACGAAGCCACCGAAGTGGAAATGGGCCTCATCACTCAAGATGATTTTTCGATGGAATTCCGGATCATTTTCATGCATTTCAACGACCCAATCAGCAAAGACACGACTTTGTTGATGATCCCACTGAAATACTTGAAGGAGCGTTACTCCAGTAAACGAATCTTGGAATTTGGATCTTTTCGTTGAGTTACGAAATATTGGACGGATTTTTGCATTAAGATACTGAAAATATTCAAACATTAAGCAGAAAATTAACGGTCGAAAATGAAAAACCTCCAGCCGTTTGTTTATTCATGCTCAAAATGGAAAAACAAAAAATATTGTTTACCCAAATGTTTTGGATTAAGTTTTAAAATAGCTAGCAATTGATAAAATATTTTTTTGTTTGAATAAATGTATTTGATGTTCCGATTACATTTTTTTATTATTTCACTTTATACATATCGAAGCACGTACCGGGTCGCTAGTAGATAATAATATGTTCGAATAAATATAACTATAGACAGTTTCTATCAATTCACTCGTATGCCAGATTAAAACTTATTTTGTTCTATTAGACTATGATGGAATACACACTTATTTTTTTCGGAGTGAAGAGTGAACTAAAATGAATTAGAATAGTGACCTATAAATATCGATCTTGTTCATTTCAATATAATATTCTCGACTCACGCAATCCAGTAATTCATCCGCAACCAAATTTTACGGATTTACATATAAGACAGAGACCTGCAATATCGATGATTTTTGAGAGAAAGAGGCCACGTTTGATCCTTGACTATCTGATATTTTCATTGGTATCATGATATTGTTCTCAATTGTTCCTCCAAGATCTCATACTCAGTTCACTTTCAAGGAATAATTTAGATAACACCATGGAAGACATTTTCATACATATTTTCTTCTTCTGCTATGGTAACACTTCTAAAGTAGGTATCTACTTGTGAAAATTGCTTGTCACATAGTGGAATTATTTCTTAAAATCATCAATTTGTTAATAAACAACCTGAAAACACAATACAGTGACTTCATCAATAATTACTAATTTACCTTTGCAGCTTTCACGCTAGCAATCTCAGCAGGCGCGAAATTAAGATGATTTGTGTAATAACTTGTCATCGCGTAGAAAAAAAAATTGTCGGCAAATTTTACCTAATCCCATTTCGGGCGTTTATAATAACAGAAGTATTCAAATACAAACCTATTCGTGAAACATCAACACACTAACATACACCTATATTTTGTTGACAGAATTTTGCGTCTTAATAAAGAGATTTCGATTTGACGATTAACTCCATTATTTTAAGTTATGGAATATTTAAAATGTATGACGTAGTACTAGTCCAATTATGTCATTTATAGAAATCAGATAATGCGATATTTTTGGCGCTCTTGTCCCTCGAAACAGAGCGTCGAAATTTGCCGAAATGTCTGTAATTTTCGAATTTTGGCTGAAAATGGTCTTAAACGATTTGGTTCGACTTACTGATTAAGAATTCGTGGTCAAAATCGATTCTGTCCGGCCGTCTGGTCGTCGGTTAACACGATAACTCTCGAACGGAACGAGCTAAACAGTTGAAATTTTCAGAGTAGGTTTGGGAGATAAATATCTCTGTTAAGTCGTTATTTGGCAAATTCGGACGGATGGTTTCAGAATAACGGAAAAAAACATTATTTTACATTACAAATTTCGACTTAATTTTTTTTAAGATGCAGTTTCATAAAGGGAATCCATTGATATCATTTTCAACTCTAACAAGCTAACACTTTCGGAGATATGATTTTTCAAATTTTCAATAATACATCGTACTTCTATGTTTTCACAGAATGTGACTTCTATCTGTCTGTGTTCTATCTGTGTTCACTGTTCATACATTTAATCTTATCTACCTATAACAGACATGCCAACTGTATTTCTGTTCTAACAAACAAAGTATGATTAAATTCAAAATGACCAATCATAGAATATTATAATTACCCTTACCATATATGACCTTGGATAATCAATATGATGATGAAAATATATAATTTGGTAAGTGGCTTTCCCACTTTTTTTTAATACTCTTTTACGGAATAATCTTTTTTCATTCTAACATTTATAATATAGCATCAATGTAAAATTTGATATTAATGTGGACTAAGCTCAATGAAAATTTGTATATATGATATATAATTTTTCATAGATTAATATGGATTTGCTTCAAGTAAAAGCCGCAAGCATTCTATTAAATAGGACTTAGTCTGGAAATATAAATTGAAAAAAAATTATGGTTTCAATATGTTGTAGCAATAAACGAATTTGAGCATCTATTTCACAATCAGTGAGGGGTTGTATGTAAATCAGTATATAGGATATACAAAGATCGATTTTAAGATGCATCAATTTTTTACAGAGTCCCACACTTTTCCAACATCACAAACCATCAGCAAAATATGGGTCCAAAACCTCAGTTTCAACAAGTAGTAAGCAGTTGAAATCATCTAGAATCAAGTTGTCAGCATCTTCATGCAGACTTGCTCAAACAGAGGTAAATATGAAAATCTTCATACAGGTAGAGCATTCCTACAAACGGAAGAATGGACGTAAATAACAAATTGCCTCATCAGAATCTATCTATCATTTATCTACATCTATTTTTGGCGCTCTTATTCCTCGGATCAGTGCTTATCAATTTGCCCAAATGTCTAGTTGATGTAGATGAAGGATGTGTCTACATCATACATATGTAAATTTCATCTCGTTAGCTTAACTAATTAAGCAGTAGTGCATCTTGAAAGTGAGGTTATATTTTGTAAATTTTCAATTCCGAGCAACGACATGTGAGAAGTAATTTTTGGCGCTCTTGTTCCTCGGAGCAGAGTGCTTATCAATTTGCCCAAATGTCTGTAATTTTCGAATTTTTGGCTGAAAATGGTCTTAAACGATTTGGTTCGACTCACTGATCAAGAATCCGTGGTCGAAATCGATTCTGTCCGGCCGTCCGTCCGTCCGTCCGGCCGTCCGTCCGGCCGTCTGGCCGTTAACACGATAACTCTCGAACGGAATGAGCTAGCCAGTTGAAATATTCAGAGTAGGTTTGAGGGATAAATATCTCAGTTAAGTTCGTTATTGGGCAAAATCGGTCTAATAGTTTCGGAGTAACGAAAAAAAATATTTTTTTTATATTACAACTTTTTAATTCAATTTTTTTAAGATGCAGTTTCATCATAAGAATCCATTGTTATCATTTTCACTCTAACAATCTAATACATTCGTAGATATGATGTTTCAAAGTTTCAATAATACATCGTAAGTTCTATGTATTCACAGAATGTGAACACAGAATCTGTCTTTGATCACTATTCATAAATATCATATTTTCTAGCTATAAGAGATTGTCAAATCATAGTTGTTATTTTCTCTCGGAAAGAAAAAATTCGATTCTTGAATTTGTGAATATATACAAGACTGTTTTGATGAAGTTTATGGAGGCAATAGGAAAGAAGATCATAATGGAATCATCAAAAGAAATTACTGTTCGTTGACCACTGAGGTTAATATTACCTTTTACTTCCTTAAGTAGTGAGACATGTTCCTATATATTGTATTTTTATAATGTTGCTAGCAAAAAAATACTGAAATATGGATCTACATTTGTGTATCAATCATTTTTTCTTGAGTTAAGATTCATAATACAGAAAAGAATGTGTTAGTGGTATTAACTATTAATTTTTAAATTATGAAAAAAGGATAGTATTTTATTAATATATTTTGAACTATTAAAATAATTTGTTCGTAATCCACTACCTACTCAAATAACAGGAATGAATTGACAATCTGCTATGATTGTCTCCAGCCTTGCTCTAGACATTTCGATGATACTTTCCTTAGGTATTTCGAGTTGTAAAACTATACACCGAGTATAAGTTGCAACAACCCATTCCATGAGGTTGAATCATTGCAGATTGCTCATTTAATCTTGATAAATAAATTTAATAACAATTTTTGAAGCATTAAGGCATTGAAGCATTGTAGATTTTTTTTTATAAGATAATTTTTGAAGAATTTTTTTAACGACAATTTTTTTAAATTTAATTCCTTTTATGATGCATCTCTATCATAGAAATCCATTGATATAATTCCCAACTCTGAATCCTTGGTCGAAATCGATTCTGTCCGCCCAGCCGTTACTCCCACGATAACTCTCGAACGGAATGAGCTAGACAGTTGAAATTTTCAGAGTAGGTTTGGGACATAAATATCTCGGCTAAGTTCGTTATTGGGCAAAATCGGACGGATGGTTTCGGAGTAACAACAAAAAAGTTTTTTTACATTACAAATTGCGATTTAAATTTTTTTTAATATGCAGTTTCATCATAAAAATCCATTGGTATTACTCTCAACTCTAACAAGCTAATACTTTCGGAAATATGATATTTCAAAATTTCAATAATACATCGAACTTCTATGTTTTCACAGAATACGAATTATATCTGTCTGTGTTCTAACTGTTTGCGGTAGCTCCCATTTGATCCAGTTTGAAAGGTAAACGTCATTTATGTCAAACGAAACTGAAAGTGTATTTCTGGAGAGTTTGGTTGATGTAAGAATATAAACAATTTTAAATTTGGATTCGCTAAGTTCATAGGCAGAGTTTTTTGGTTGGTGAGTCGGTAATTAATGATGCCAGGAAGTCGAGCATAATTTACGAGTCATTCTCTAATTATGGAAGATTTAGAACGGGATTTCCAACTAATGTACAAGTAGTTATTCCTTAGTAACACTATTCAATACTTCCCACATGAGTATTCTGGTTTGAGTTCTCTCTGGAATGATTACATTAGATTTGTTTCATAAATAAAACTGGCTATTTCATTTACTCCATTTCTCAGAATGACTCATGATAGTTTTGAAACACTTGTAGCCAAAATTGGACCGTCATAGAAAGATAAGATGCAAAGGGATTTTAATTTCTTTCATGATGTAGTTCTATCATAATAATCCATTGATATCATTCCCAACCAATACTTTCGGAGATATGATTAGTCAAAGATTGGACAAGAGCGCCAAAACTCCTGTCCACAGGGCTTTCCCACTTTTTCAGGTAAACTATCCACATTTAAGAAAAAGGATCTTGTATAACTCTGCCATAATTTTTCTGGGAGTTATGTAGCTCTTAAGTTGGAATCCGTAAAACGGTCGAAAAAATATCATACGCTGAAAAACATTGTCATCTCTATACCGGTTTATTAGATAATCATTAAAGGATACTGTGGGAGGTATACTCATTATTAAAAGGTTTCTTTCTGCGTTTGCTCTCAAACTCTGAAAAATATCTATAAAATAAAAATTAATCATTTTGTGATTTGCTTCTGCGTAAAAAACACAAGATATTTGTCAGAAGCAATCAAACGAACAATGTTGTCTAACAAACATCAACGAAGAAAAAACTATATCGTAACGTTGCGGAGTCTATATATCAGACTCCTTCGTGAGATACTTAACGAGAATCTTCAGAATTATTTTCTTGGTAGTTATTCTGAAATTCGAGAAGAACTATCAACAGAATAACTATCATCAAAATAATTCTGAAGATTCTCGTTAAGCGTCTGACAAAGGAGTCTGATATAGACTCCGAAACGTTACGACATTGTTTTTTCTTCGTTGATGTTGTTTCGTTGTTGTTTGTTAAGCAACATTGTTCGATTGATTGCTTCTGACAAATATCTTGTGTTTCTTACGCAGACGAAAATCACAAAATAATTAATTTTTATTTTATAGATATATTTCAGAGTTTGGGAGAGAAAACCCAGAAAGAAACCTTTTAATAACGGTTTATTAGAGGTTTTCAGGATGTATTTAATATGCATTGATTGTTGTGAACAAGAATAATTATTCTGTGCGATGGATACTTTAGAACTTAGCACCAAGTAATTTATTTGTCATTTTTACTTGGCAATCGACCTGTTAAGAAACGGAATTGAATGAGTTTAGTTTGACTCGAGGCCAGACGACAAAATGCATCCCCGTTCATTTAAAAATTCAGCAGCTTTTCCACTACTGTTGTGCATGCATATTTCAGTCAGAGCTCCAATCGCATTCGAACTCAAGCTGCATTTTCACGTAATGCAGATAAAATATCAGAATGACAAAAAACTATTACGTGCAATGAACCTTTCCAGTCGATGAAAATGTGCATGTTATGATCAATAACAATAATGAAATTTGCCGTCTGCGACATATTCCAGATAACGATCGTTGAGCTGAAAGGTTTATTACCGAGAAATACCCTATGGGATGATATTTCCCATATTTATGGGATAATTAAGCCAGGCAGGTTGCTGATTGTCCAGTATCCGAGTTATACTACTGTGAAATTAAGGGAATTTGTTTATGAAATGGAAAATATTTATTTATTCTTCATATCAAATTCCTATAGTATTAGTCCAGGGTCGATAATATTTGAAACCGAATAAAATTATAGTAGAATGAAACCCACTGTAAAAGGAAGAGAATATAACAAAAATTATAGGAAAAATAATTTACGGGCGATCTGAGGTCGGGAAGGGGAAGAGGGCGAGTTTTTAAGGGTAAAAAACGGTTTATCTCGATTTCCGGCAAAACTACAAGTCGTATGGTGAAAAGTTGAATGGCAAAGTTGTAGGTAATAAAAAGGTCTACAACTTTTGTTTTTACACTTTTTTCACATAACCTCAAAATTTATGTGAAAAATTCAAATAACCACGTTTTTGGTTTTTAATTTTTATCTTTTACAAAAAAAAATATTTTTTCACCAAATTTGGTAAAAACTTACCTTTTCATGTCCCAAATACACTGTAATTTTTTGGATTTGAAATATTTTTGTTTTCACCTTAATTTGACTTAATATCGAAAAAGCATCCTAATTTTCAATTAAAAATTCTCACGTCAAAATATCTGCTTTTTTAAAAAAGTAGGGGGTCTTTCTATTCGTTAAAATCTCTTCTTTCTGATGGTCTAAAAACAATATACATTACTATGGTAAATTCTCCCAGAAAATGCTACGAAGTAACAGGCAGTAAGGCGCAGACCCTCATAGCCCCTTCCTCACTTCTCTATGAAAAAACTTTTGATGGGCTAAAATTATCCGTAGGTCACTCAGGTATACAAGTTATCTCAAAAGACCAATAAATAGTCATCTACACATATAATTTAGAGAAGATTGTACAACTTTCTCAAAATATTGTGGATATCTTATTAAATATTAACTTTATTAACTTAGCATTTCCCGAGGAAATTTACCATAGTAATGTATATTTTTTTACACCATCAGAAAGTAGAGACTCCAATGAACAAAAAACCCACGTACTTATTTAAAAAAGCAGATATTTTGACGTGAGAATTTTTGATAGAAAATTTGGGTGCTTTTTCGATATTAAGTCAAATTAAGGTGAAAACAAAAATATTTCGAATCCAAAAAATTACAGTGTATTTGGGACATGAAAAAGTAAGTTTTTACCAAATTTGGTAAAAAATATTTTTTTTTTGTAAAAGATAAAAATTAAAAACCAAAAACGTGGTTATTTGAATTTTTCACATAAATTTTGAGGTTATGTGAAAAAAGTTTGAAAACAAAAGTTGTAGATCTTTTTATTACCTACAACTTTGCCATTCAACTTTTCCCCATAGGACTTCTAGTTTTGCCGGAAATCGAGATAAACCGTTTTTTACCCTTAAAAACTCACCCTCTTCCCCTTCCCGACCTCAGATCACCCGTAAATTATTTTTCCTATAATTTTTGTTATATTCTCTTCCTTTTCCAATGGGTTTCAATCTACTATAATTTTTGTTCACTTTTTATCATTTTTAAAGGCTTCTACCCTGGTCTATATAGTCAACAAGTGCTTTTTGCGTATTCTCCGAAAATTATGATTGAGGTGTCATTCGATTCGGAATGGCATGCAGATAGTTTTTGAGAAAATGCTAAAATTGCAATACTTTTAAACAATTAAGTAAAAAAAAAGAAGGAGGTTTTGGTTTTCACCAATATCTCAAAAACTATTTGAGATAATTCAAATTTGAAAAAAGATTCAAAGAGAAGAGGAAATTTCTTTGAAGAAAGTCCCAACTGCTGGAACTGTAAAATCAATATTTAATATTTTCCTAGAGGCTTGAAAATACGCCCGAAAACGGGCTTTTCGGCTTGTGCAAGCCTCGCCCCCTTCGTACCTTTGATGAATAAATATTATTTAAACTTATTAAATGTGAAAATAAAAAATTTAAAAAATTCAGGCGGCTGCAGGATAGATCACTGAAAAATAATTCGTGGTCCAAAAATGTTTATCATGATTTTTCAATTAGTTATCCATTAGTTAATTAACAATTTTTTGTAGCACGAACATTAACATTGCAAGTACGCTAATTGTTAAACTATTCATTACTCGCTATTCGTTACTCATGATATAAAATAGCCCTCCTGTTCTAGAAAACAAAGTATTATTATTGAATACAAAATGACCTATGAAATAAACTCAGCTATCATAGAATTATGGGGATTATATGATATTATATTTTTATATTTCTGGTGATAATATATTGCCCTTGGATAATCCATATGATGATGGAAATATATACTTTGGTAAGTTAATCAAATTGGGTTCAGAAAATATCCAGTAAAAACAAAACTGGAATAATGGCTGAGTTTCAATGGATAAAATATAATTTTCAGAGTTGATTTGAGCAATGAATATCTCGGATAAGTTCGTTATTGATTGGCATATAATGGGTGGTTTCGGATTTCGGATAATCCCTCTTCTTGTTGAATTTAATTTCTTTAATGACGTTTGAATTTAATTTCTTTTATGATGCATTTCTATCATAACAATCCTGTATATCATTACCAACTCTGAGAAACCAATATATTCGGAGATATGATTTGTCAAAGTTTGACAAGAGTGCCAAAGCCCCTGTCCGCAGGGCTTTCCCACATTTTTGCGCGTTCAATTTGGAAATGGTGTAATGATACCAGTGCCTACTGCATTTAGAAATAAATTATAATAATAATTAATGAATTAATTCATACCAGAATATACTATCATCATTCAATGTCTTAGAGCGCCAAAGCCCCCGACGCCATTTGAGGGCTTTTGTTCCTATATTTTCATCGCGATATTACTACAGATAATAATAGTCGTTAAAAGGGTTATTAAAGAGAACTGCCCTTCGGGATGATATTTTGAATATTTATGGGATATTTCACGCAGGTGACAGATTGCCGAGAATCCGAGCTATATATTCAGGTTCCAGACTGATTAATATCATCAATTTTCATAGAATATTCGCTTGAAAATGTCATTAAATGGTATACCAGGATCATTAGGCGTTGAAGGCCAGGCTTCTTCGAATATCCCTTGGCTCCCGAAATTGCTGTAAATTTTAAACAATAGATGTTTATTTCCGTCTCAGCATGTAGAAATAATGACTTCATATCAGTGCTGAGGTATTCATCATATTGTCAAAAAGTGCCAGAAAAGCTAGTTACACTCATTTTTAATTATTTTTTAATGGGCCTGATGTTTTTGGAGGTCCTAACGAAAAAAAAATCTCTTCACATTACAAATTTCAAATTCAAATTTTTTTCAACATGTAGTTTCATCAAAAGAATCCACTGATATCATTTTCAACTCTAACAAGCCAAACTTTCGGAGATATGAATTTCCAAACCTTCAATAAAAAATCTTAATTCTATGAATTCACAGAATGCAGTAATTGAAAATTACCGTCCGTTGAATTTCATGGTCTGTGTTCATACATGTATTCTTATCTACAGAGAAGAGGCACGTCATATTCATTTCTAGTTCCATTCCTCATGATATAAAATACCTCCTGTTCTAGAAAACAAAGTATGATTGAATGCAAAATGACCAATGAAATAACCTCAGCTATCGTAGAATTATGAGGATTATAGGATATGATAATTTTTGGTTAATGATATAACGCCCTTGGATAATTCATAAGATGATGGAAATATATACTTTGGTAAGTTAATCAAATTGGGTTCAGAATATCTCCAGTAAAAACAAAACTGGAATATTGGCAAAGTTTCAATTGAATAATATAATTTTCAGAGTAGATTTGAGGAATGAATATCTCGGATAAATTCGATATTTAATTTTAATTTAGTTTCCTTTATGATGCAGTTCTATTATAAGAATCGATTGATATCATTCCCAACTCTGAGAAACCAATACATTCGAAGATATGATTTGTCAAAGTTCTGTCCACAGTGCTTTCCTTTCCTACATTTTTAGAACTTTATCCTTTGTATTAGCATTATAAACAGTTTTTCCCTTGTTTGGGAAATTTGTTGTTAACTTTGTTATAACTTGCATAACTAGATATATCTTTGCGTGTGTGTATGCTTTTTGTATGTTTTCCGTTTCAATGCTGATTTGAATTTTGAATTTTTTTTTGTGTCTAGTTTTTTAGAGTGGAGTAACTTTTATATTTCGTTAAGGATTTAAAAATGAGTAATAATATTTTCACTCATTTTGTATTATAATATTGAAATATTTACAGTATAAATAAAGGCAATTTATTATTATTGTATGTGTCACATCAACGAAAATAGTAGATTTATAGTTTGAATCACAGTATAGGGATCTTTTTTCCTCTTTTGTGTAAGTTAAATGTAGTCGAAGATACTACTTCACAATTTATAAGCAGCCTGATAAATATGCCAAATTCTCCGAAATTTACACTGCGTGATGAACACCGCATCATCCTTCGTGCGGCATAATTCTTCTATAAACACCTGTTGTACTATTATATGGAAATAGTTTAATGGGTTTACTTCGGACGAAAAATGAATAGCGTTGCAAAGTTGAATAAATTTCATCAGATATTTGTTATTATTCTCCTTGAAGGGTAGCTCAAAATGAGTATGCCTGAGCTTGCTTGCCTAGTAATTATAATTATTTAATTCAGCATAGAATGGAAAACAAGTAGTTGCTGCTACCATTTCAATCGATATCACCCGTATATGCGCATGTTTAAGGAAACAGCGTTTTTCCCAAATGTCTGTCATTTTCGAATTTTTTGCCGAAAATAGTCTCGAAAGATTAGGTTCGACACACTGATGAAGAATTCGTGGTCAAATTCAGTTCTGTCCGGCCGGCCGTCGTATAACATTTTTACTCTATGCTTCCTGGGATATGAGGTAATTATCAAATGGAAACTCTATGGACAGGGGCTTTAGCGCTCTTGTGTAACTACTAGCTAGTAATTATTCAAACTTTGACAAATCCTATTTCCGAAAGTATTGGTTTCTCAGAGATGGGAATATATCAATGGATTCTTATGATACAGGGTCTTTATAATTATAAATTATTGTAACATCGTAGTTCGTTCTGAAACGCTCTGATTATGCCACTTCGTATGTCTACTGAACGCATTTGCAATTCCAGCCACAGAATTCATCACATATACCCTAATCCTGTGTAATTCATAAAAATACGCATAACACCACTTTATCCTTTGTTTACATGTCGATTTTCCCTTGTTGACGTTTTCAGTCTGGATGAATCTGTTTATAACACCTTTGTTGATGTGGGCTCTCTGATTCTAGAATCGGAACATCAGGATATTTCGACAGATATTAATTTTTACAGGTCTCTACAGAGTGAATCCATTCACCATTGATTGATGAACCATTGCCTGGTTTCGCTAGTGCGTCGGATTCATGCAGTGACTGCGTGCAGCGAATGCTTGCGTCCGCTGCGTCGTCGGAGTGGTTTCATTAGGTGCAGCGGAACTACTGCAGCCGGCATTATTATTTGTGTTCTGTGAGTCGTCAGTGAAAATTGGTTAGCAATGGAGTATGTACTTGCGCTTCATATTTTGGAAGAAGAGCAGAGAATGAATTGATTTTGAAATATCTGAAGCAAAAAAATTAAAAATGGTGACCTGTGCATTTAATGTATAAAAACAGGGATGAGCAAGGTATCTTCAACAACCTCATAACGATACATCTTCTAGATAATTAAGAAAAATTCCAACAAGAACCTAGAGCTCGAAATTATGAATATAAAATTGTACAAAACTGTTCATATTAGCATAGGAAATAAATTTTTTTTAAAATATAACTTCATTTCAACTGATTTCTCTCCATTTCTGTCACGATCATTTTCCATATGTTATCTTTAACATACCTCGGACACATACTGCGTGGAGAACGCTACCACTTTCAACGTCTCATTCTCCAGAGTAAAATTGAGGGAGGAAGAAGAGGAATGGGCAGAAGAAAGTTATCATGGCTTAGAAATATCCTTCAATGCACGGGGATAAAGGACTTCCAAACATTGCAGAATGCTGCATTCAATAGAAACATATGATGTGAATAGATGAGGATGAACGCCTACGCAGGAATCTGCACGGCACTAAAAAAAGAAGATCTTTAACATTATTAGTTTTATAATTATCATGAGATGCATCATATATGCATATATTTTGCGAAACTAATTCAATGAGATTCATCTCTTCGTCCCTTTTGAATTTATCGACACTTATTTTCTCTTGTTTTCGCTGCAGCGACGTCGCACAGACTGGTACCCCAAGCAGTCAGCCGTTTGGCTGTTGCAGTGCTGTTGCGTCGGACGCCGAAGCGAAACCACTTCTTCGTAGTTCCGAAGTAGCAGTCTATTCGAAAGACGGTGCAGCAACTTTCTGCAGTCACTGCCAGTGTTGCCAATGGTTTTCCGTCGAAAAATCCGAAATATTCCTAAAAAAATCCGAAAAAATCCGAATTATTCGTAAAAATATCCGAAAAAAATCCGCTCTCTTATTGATCCACAGAATAACTCAGACCACAAAAAAAATCAACTGCGTAGATGTTCATACATACCACTAACTTATAAAAGAGGAAGAAAAAATTATATAAGCTTGGTGGGACTGTATTATATACAGGACGGTCCAGATCTTAACCAAGAAATTTTAACCACTTATTCTACGTCAAAAACAAGCCCTAGTTTGTCATATAAACATATGTCGAGAAATGCTTCCTCTCCGAGATACAGGGTGTTAAATTATAGAATCAAAAATTTTTATTTGTTAATAACTTTCACACTTCTTAAAATATTTCTATGAAATTTGCGACATAGGTTTTAAGGATCAAGGAGCACTTTTTGAATGAAATTATTATTTTTTATTCTATCAGTGGCTTCCGTACTGCATCGAGACTGAATATTTTCAGACAAAAGAATGATACGCCACTGATTTTTTCGACAATAAAAATGACACTTGCAATCCTTATTTAATTTGAAGCAAATTATCTGTACTTTTTGACGTACGAGGCACCGTTTCCGAGTAAAAAAATTGAACACATTCTCATGCATGTGGAAATCGCTAAAATTTGATAGGGTGGGTATTATAATAATAATAAGACTATCTTTGTAAACGAAACGTGTAATTACAAACAAATGAGCGTTAACAGCTACACTAAAATACGAACTTAAAGAAGATGTTCGAAATAAAGGAAAAAAAATTTTTCCAATAATTTTAACACTCAAAGAGGAAGCATTTCTCGACATAATATGTTTATATGACGAACTATGGCTTATTTTTGAAGTAGAATACGTGGTTAAATTTTCTTGGTTAGGATCTGGACCACCCTGTATATTATGATTGATATTGATGTAGAATATATCCATTTTCTGGAATTGACATTAAAATAATAAAATTGAACGGGGATTCGCTATCACAGTATAGTATCGCCAAATGGTTAACTTTTTGAATAACTAAACTGAATTTCCGAAATACTTAGGGGCTGAATATAGTTCGCCGCTTTTGAATAATTTTGGATAACGATAACCGGATAACCAGACCTTCCTAGAAATCCTAGAGAACCGTAATTTAGAATTTCCAGATGTTCTACACACCCTGGTTGAACTTTATCTCAGAGTAATAAAAAACATTTATTACTATAAGGGTCTGTTTCACCACTTGCTGATAAACTGCTATGGACTTTGGGGGATTTCTTGATTGAAATCTGATTTGAACAATGTAATTTAATTACCGACCTAATTACAGAAATTTCTCTTGGGAAAATCGCTAGAAGCAGGCAATGTCTTGAAAAAATCCGAAATAATCCGCAAAACATGAAAATCCGAAAAAAATCCGCTAGAGGCAAAAATATCCGCAAATCGGATTAAAATCCGCAAATTGGCAACACTGGTCACTGCATGCAGCCGACGCACTAGCGAAACCAGGCCTTTATAGAACATCGAAATAAATGTGTTTTTTGGCGCTCTTGTTCCTCGGAACAGAGTGCTTATCAATTTGCCCAAATGTCTGTAATTTTATAATTTTTGGCTGAAAATGGTCTTAAACGATTTGGTTTGACTCACTGATCAAGAATCCGTGTTCGAAATCGATAACGATAACTCTCGAACGGAATGAGCTAGACAGTTGAAATTTTCAGAGTAGGTTTGAGGGATAAATATCTCGGTTAAGATCGTTATTGGGCAAAATCGGACTAAAAGTTTCGGAGTAACGAAAAAAAATATTTTTTTTAAATAACAACTTTTCAATTCAATTTTTTTAAGATTCATCATAAGAATCCATTGTTGTCATTTTCAACTCTAACAAGCTAATACTTTCGGAGATATGATGTTTCAAAGTTTCAAAAATATCATAATAAAATCGTAAGTTCTTTGTATTCACAGAATGTGAACACAGAATCTGTCTGTGATCACTATTCATAAATGTCATCTTTTCTATAGCTATTAGGGATTATCAATTCATAGTTGTTATTTTCTCTTGGAAAGTATTCGATTATTGAATTTGTGAATATATACAAGACTGTTTTGATGTAGTTTGTGGAGGCAATAGGAAAGAAGAACATAATGGAATCATCAAAAGAAATTACTGTTCGTTGACCACTGAGGTTAATATTACCTTTTACTTCCTTAAGTAGTGAGACATGTTCCTATATACAGTATTTTCATAATGTTGCTAGCATGAAAATACAAAGATATGGATCTACATTTGTGTCTCAACTCAATCATTTTTTCTTGAGTTAAGGTTCATAATACAGAAAAGAATGTGGTATGGACTATTAAATTTTAAATCATGAAAAGAGGATAGTATTTTATTAATATGTTCTGAACTATTAAAATAATTTGTTCGTAATCCACTACCTACTCAAATATCAGGAATAAATTGACAATCTGCTATGAATGTCTCCAGCCTTGCTCTAGACATTTCGATGATACTTTCCTTAGGTATTTCGAGTTGTGAAAACTATGCACCGAGTCTAAGTTGCAACAACCCATTCCACGAGGTTGAATCATTGCAGATTGCTCAATTAATCTTGATAAATAAATTTGATGACAATTTTTGAAGCATTAAGGCATTTAAGCATTGTAGATTGCTCTTTTTTTATATGATAATTTTTGAAGCATTTTTTTTAAACGACACTTTTTTAAAAATAATTTCTTTCATGATGCATTTCTATCATAGGAATTCATTGATATAATTCCCAACTCTGAGAAACCCATAGTTTCGGAGATATAATTTGTCTGTTCGAACAAGAACGCCAAAAAGCTCCTGTCCACAGGGCAGGAACCAATTTTTTCTAAATAATAAATTATTGCGGATTCAAATAATTTGAAAACTGAATTTTCACGAATTTTAAGAAGAATTTTATGAATTGACAATAATTCAATATTGGCTCTGGCTGTCAGTTCAAAAATTCTATGATATAAACAGAAAACAAGAAGTGAGAAGAGGCAAATAAAAATCCAAAGCCAACTGCGATGTTACAATAATTCATAAAGACCCTGTAGAGCGGCATCAACAAAAATTTAATTCAAAACGTGGGTCTATAACTCACCTCATATGTTAGATTCACATACATCAGCAAATTATAATTAGAGCATTCTATGAAATCATAAATATACGATTAATTATTGAAATTTCGAAAAATCATATCTCCGAAAGAATTAGTTTGTTAGAGTTGAGAATTATATAGGTAAGGATTCTTATGATGAAACTGAATCTTAAAAACAATGGGAAAGCTCTGTGGGTAGGAGCTTTGGTGCCCTTGTTCTAACTTTAACAAATCATCTCCGAAATTATTGGTTTCTCAGAGTTTGGAATGATATCAATGGATTCTTATAATGGAACTGCATTACAAACGAAACTAATTTAAAATTAACTAATGAACTTATCCGAGATATTCATTCCTCAAATCTACTCTGAAAATTATATTATATCAATTGAAATTTCAATATTCCAGTTCTGTTTTCACTGAAGATATTCTGAACCCGATTCGATAAACTTACCAAAGTATATGTTTCCATAATCATATGGATTATCCAAGGGCATATAAAGTAGGGGTATATCACCCAAAAATTATAATATCCTATAATTGGTCATTTTGCATTTAATCATACTTCGTTTTCTAGAACAGAAATAAATTTGACATGTTATATGTAGATAAGATGACATGAATGAACAGTGAATACAGATAGAACACAGAGAGACAGAATTTGTATTCTGTGAAAACATGAAGTACGATGTATTATTGAAATTTTGAAAAATCATATCTACGAGAATATTAGCTTGTTAGAGTTGAAAATGATATCAATGGATTTTGATGGTAAAATTGCATCTCAAATAAAAATTGTATTTTAAATTTGTATTGTATTCCGTTACTCCGAAACCATCAGACCGATTTTACCCAATAACGAACTTAGCCGAAATATTTATCTCGCAAACCTACTCTGAAAATTTCAACTGTCTAGCTCATTTCGTTCGAGAGTTATCGTGTCTATGGCCGCCTGGACCGAATTGATTTTATTTCATGTATTCTTAATAGTGAGTCGAACTAAATCGTTTAAGACCATTTTCATCAAAAAATTCGAAAGTCACAGACATTTGGGCAAATTAATAAACACTCTGTTCCGAGGAACAAGTGCGCCAAAAATGGGGCTTCACACGAGACGAGGTAGGCGAGAATATAAAAAATCTCGCCTCGCTCTCGCCAATTCCCAAAAATTTAAGTCTAGTTCTCGCCTCGTTATCAGTTGTCTCGTCTCGCTCAATTCTGAATAACGATAATAAATATTATAATATACAGGGTGAGTCTTTGACCACTGCATTAATTTTAACCAAAGATTCCTCTCATCAAATGAAACACTTTTTTATTTGTAGATCTGTATACCTGTATAATATCTGCAAATAAATTATTATTATTATTATTATTATTATTATTTAACATTTTTCCAAATTCAGCTCAGGTAAAAAGATACAGGCTGTTGAAATTTTGAAAAAAAATCAGTTTTTATTCTGTAGCTTTGGCATCCTTTTTTCGAATAAAATGAATGTTGGCGAAAAGTTTCGTATAACTATGATACATATTTTCCAAATATGTATTAGTTATTTTCTACATCTACTGGTTTTCTAGTTATGAACTCGTGGATTCATAAAACTAAACGAAATCAGCATAAAGAAGGCATATAAAGTTATTCTTGTGTCATTTCAAGAATATTCCATCGTTTTAGAACATTATATTATTCTTCATCATTTCTCCTTAAACGCACCGTTTTCGAGATATTCTTCATTGAATGTTTTAAAATGGAAAACTCCAGAAATTTCACTACTTTTATGGATCCGTCCCTGAGCGTTGGAATCCCGAATCAAGCTGTGAACCACGTTACCATGCCTTATTCTCGTCCGCCAACAATGTCATAGATAATTTATATGCGGGAGTGTATTAGCACATTGTGAAATCTTTAAACGCTTGTAACTTTTTACCTGAGTCGAATCTGGAAAAAGGGTAAATGAAAAAAGTGTTTCAATTGATGAGAGGAATCTTTGGTTAAAATTAATGCAGTGGTCAAAGACTCACCCTGTATAAACGAAATGGTATACAATAATGAATAATTTTGTAAAGGTATGTTTATTACGCTTACAAAAATATTTGTACCTGTACATATTATTTTTAATTTTCAACACTGATAATTTCAACTTTTAAATTGACTCGATGACCAAGAATTCAAACATAATCACACTTGCATCACATAATTTTTCGATGATGTACGTGTTTTTGCCATGATCGTACCTTCTGTAGAAAATAATCTTTCAACAGGTACGGATGTAGCCATTAATAAATAATCGGCCATCTTGGAAAGTGTAGGAAGAACTTTGTCATCACTCTCCACCACTGTAAAATATTTTGATTCCTATTTGCTCTTTCTAACAGCAGATATTTTTCAAACTACGCTTTCCAATATTTCGAAAGTTTTATTGATGTTTTAAATAGGCTATCAATGTGGATACATTTTTTAATAGAATCGAACGATTTGGTATAGGTTTCAAAGAATACCTTTCCAGAGTTGTGTTCGAAAATTAACTCCACGGAGTAGAGTAGAGTTTTTGAAGGTTTGACAGATTTACTCTAGAGTTACTCTGACACTGACACTGACAGTGACAGAAGGTGCCAATATCGGAAAATAGGTTATGTTGGTTTAAGAAATATCCTATTATTATTGTTTTCTTCACATATATGTAACTCTAATCATAAATAGATATTGTGAGCAGTATAAAAACTATTAAATTACCTCACAAAACATTCATAAAACAGTTAGACAAAGATACTAGATTTTCCTTCCCATGAGGTATGTCAATTTTGACAGGAGTAAAATGAACTCCGAGTCGAATACTCCGACTTTTCGAACGACTGACACAGAGTAAAATTTACTCAACCTTTCAGTTTTCGAACGCAATGGAGTAAATATTACTCTACGGAGTTAATTTTCGAACGCAACTCAGTGGGTAGATCATTGAGGGTGTTCTTGGCGTATTCCTCATAACACTTTTCGAAACATTGAATAGCTTCATTTCTTTACATCAGTTTTATCATACGTTGTTCTACAGATGTTCTTCAATAATTGTTCACATTTTCACTACAAGGAGCACAAGAGAATAAATTTCTCCAGATGTTCAGATAGAAGTTTTCAAAGCATTGTGATTTAGGGGCAATAAAAGTTGTCTATTAAGTATTGAATTCATAATGGCATCCGTTTTTATGGTTGTGAATTCTATTTTTTCTTGAAAAATAATTTCAATTATCGCAAGGTCATAACGAATTAATAATCTTCTAAAAAATCGTGTATTTCTAGAACGATCGATGCATAATATAGACAAAATATATTGGTAATTATAGTGGAAACTCTTCATATTCAATTGTTTTCTATGGGTGTTGAAAAAAGTTGAGTCGTATATAACACTTCATACAAAAAATTTAACGAGACCAAAAAGATTCTCGTGTTGCGCTGTATGTGGTCTCGGTATCGCCTATAATATTTTTGAAGACGCCTCGTCTCGCTTTTACCAGACGAGAACGAGAAGAGACGAGAAAAATCTCGCTCGCGCGTGAAGCCCTAGCCAAAAAAAAACGGACTCATTTCGTGAGGGTGAGGAGTGAATTGAGAACAGAACATGCGGGCAAAAGCTCGTGACTTCACGTCAGTGCTTTTAAAGAATTTTATTATTATTATAATCATTTTCGTTTCTTTGCTTTCAGTTGCCACTGCCTGAAAGCAGAATATCTTCTTCGCCTCGTCTCAACTTTGAACACGGTCATCAGTCAACGGAAACAATGTCGCCTCTTATTGATTCCTTCCCGGTAATAAATAACAACCCCAAAACCCATGAGGAGATGAGATCCCTGTCCAACAACAATACCGATAGTATATACCCACTCACTCCAAACGGTAAGGATTTAGAAACGGTCACAAAATAGTATATCTTCTGAAACAAGTTGCAGAATGGGCTCCTATTCAAACACGCATGAGTGTTGGAATTGCCTCCTGTAACGAGTATTAGACGATATTTCCTGTATTTCAGGCAAGTTTTGTAAAATATTGTTGAAATTTAATGAAAAATTCGGATTATACATCCTAGTGACTTTCGTATTGTATCTTGGTGGTTGGTGTGACTGTTACGAAAGTTGACAGATTACGGAATTTGAATCGTACGAAGGGCATGCAGATCAGATTTAAAACAGTTCCTTAATAGCATGAATGATTCAAAATTAGCAAGAAGCAAATCTCTAAAACCTCATTTTTTAATGAAAATTGAACTTTTTGATAGGATCGAATGTCAGTGCTGACTACCACAAAACGAAAAATATAACTAGAAACAATGCGGGAATGAGTTCATTACAACACTGTTTTTAGTGCTGCAATGAACTTATTACGATAATGAAATAGAGATAAGGTATTATGATTTTGTTGATCTTGGCAACTGACGAGCTGTTCAGATTATAATTAAGATTTTATCATTTTCAGAGGCACTACGCTTATATGGCAGTTATCTGACGGATTATGAAAAGACTGAAATAGAAAAGTATTCCAAAATATGGTATCTAGGAATTAAGGCTAGAAAAATTCATTGGAACAAAAGTGGAACACACAATGGCGGATATGATGATGAAAGTGGAAGCTACAATAAGGTGAGGGAATGTTTATTTGGAAAACCATTATTTTTTATCATATGCTATATTCCTATATGTTATCGGATATTTTAGTGAATGGGACCAATAAGCAAACGAATAAGCGTCAATACAATATGTATACTGTTTTTGCGCGCATTTTCTGGGGAACAGCGTGCTATCATTTTGCCTAAATGAATGTAACTTTCTAATTTTTGCCGTACACAAAGTTGGTGAAATTTTGTGAGAATCGTATCACTATAAAATTTTAAAATAATTATTAAAAAATATTAAATCAACAAGTCCAGAGTGTTTTTGCCAATAGGGTCACATAATGGCTTCGTATAATTAATATACTGGGTTTTATTTGACTTGTGAAATATATGCATAAGTATATTAATTATCGAAGCTATTATTTAGACCCTATTGGCAGAAACACTCTGGACTTGTTGATTTATTAACAACGGTATCGCCAATTTTCATTATTATTTCAAAAATATTATTCATCTCACGATAACCTGATAACGAAAAGAGATAGCGACCTGCAATTTTTAGAGTTGGTTGCGCATCCGAATGCGACATTTGAGTTTGTCAATTGGCATAATTGGCCAAACAGTTTTCGAGTTATACCTATCTGAAATTTGGTTATTATTTCCTCAATAACTCGAAAAATGTTGAACCGATTTAATTCAAACATGGTAATTAGTTGTAGAAGGCCGACGCGAGAATTCTTGCAAAATTTTGTGAGGATCTTGTCACTAGAAAATGTTCAAAAAAATCAATGAAAACTATCGAGAAAAATTCTACATATCGGAAACTATTCGTCCAACATCGCTTAAATTTCGCGAGAGCCTTTAAAACGTAATTATACTGCCAAGTTCCAAGTTTGAACACGATCGGATCTATATTGTTGGAGATCCGAGCAGCCTTGTGTGAGTTCAGTAGATGGATGGGTGACCGTTACCTCGATAACTTTCGAACTGAAATATATAGGGACTTGCAATTTTTTGCGTACGTTGCTCATCCGAATGGGAGAGATAGGTTCATTGGTGGGTATAATCAGGCCAACGGTTTTGGAGTTGTACTCATTTGGAATATTATTTTCTCAAAAACTCATAAAATACAGACCCGATCGAATTGAAATTTGGTAACGAGTTGTAGAATATTGACATAAACACGTATGTGAAATTTTGTGAGGATCATGTCTCTAGAAGATTAAAAAAAAATTATGAAAAATTATTATGTATCTCACGATGACTCGAGAACGGAAACAGATAGCGACTTGCAATTTGTACGGTATGTTGCGCATCTGAATGTGACATTTGATTTCAATAATAGGCATAATCAGCCAAATATTTTTGGAGTTATTTCCTCTATAAATGAAAATATATAAATCGGATCCAATTAAAACTCGGAAATTACTTGTAGAGTGCCGACGGCAAATTTTTCGCGTAATATACATTTAAAGAATCTCAATTCCAATTGAATACATATGTCAGAATTAAAATTTCTGTGAGTTTAGAGGATTATCTCATTAGTCTGTCATTAAAATGATACTAAATGTATTAATATCTTATAAAAGTTGAGAAAACGGTCTATATCGATCAAGAGTGTCCAACAGAGGTGAATAAAAAATTAATAAGACTATTAACAGTAATTTTGTCGGTTTAGGGTTTCATTTTAATTTTTTTCAGCTATCTCTAAAAATTTCACAAACTATGCTCGATTAACTTCGTATGAGTCGTGAATACACAATGGAACATGCCCGCAGAAGCTCCTGACTTCACATCAGTGCTTGTTCATTATTGTTTACGTGGGAAGGTTTAACGGCAAAAGGAGTGGAGAAAAATAATTCTGCTGCTACCTGCCGACACGTGTTTCTGCTAGTTGGCTTCTTCAGGACAGGACAACCAAGAAACCAAGCAAAAGATGGAAATAAAAGTGAAAATAGGTGACACCACATCAGGAGGGAGCAAACAATTGTGCCTTCGGCTCTAGGACCTCCATTTCGGAGGTAAACTATGGCATCGGCACGGAGGAAGCATAAGCAACCTGTGCGATGCGACCTCAATCCGAGGATATGAAACATATGGTTGCTCGCTTCTGGTGTGGTGTCACCCTTTTTCACTTTTATTTTCATATTTTCCTTGGTTTCTTGGTTGCCCTGTCCTGAAGAAGCCAACTAGCAGAAACACGTCTGGGCAGGTACCAGCAGAATTATTTTTCTCTGCTCATTTTGCGGAATTACCCGTTAAACCTTTCCACTTAAATATATTTCTCCACATGAACCATATTTCTATTATTGTTTACGTTCATCGTTAATATTAAAGATCCATTCATCATTTCAAGATTCACCGCTAATTTAAAAGGGTTCGTGTTGACATTCGACTACAATAATAATTATTTCATTAATTACTGATGTAAACAACTGGAAATCACGTAACTATAACCGAGGATGGAACGTTCAAATATAAATATTAGGGGCTAATCCGTTGCATGTCGCCATGTTTGAAGCTATAATTGAAAAATATATGCAGCTCTAGGACATGGAAATAGGAAAATCCACCAGAGGAACGGTGACAGCTTGTGCCATACTGCTTGGATAATTTATTCAAGCCTGGAATGGGCTTTTAATTTGATTACTATATCAACATCCCAAACGCTTTCACAATGTTTGATTTATTTTTTGTGGATCTTCTGCGTGTCTACGAGAATATCGTAAGGAAGTCGTGAAATACATTTCCTGCATTTCGGAACCTCCTCTCCAGGCTAAAAGATGCCTTATATAGTAAAGTTATGATAAAGCATCGAAAGTGTGTTGAATACAGTTAAGTAAAATAACAGGAAAAAATAAATCGAACATTCATGTTAGTTACTTTATTTTTTTCCCTGTGTGAGAAGAAAACCCTGAGAGGATCCACACTCTCAGGATTGTGAGGCTCCGGCTTTCATTTGGTTACTCACTAAAAAGCCTCTCACAAATTCCTTGGAGTAGTTCTTCGTCCTGCCCTTACAGCGTCCGTTATCAAAAGAGATGAGCTG
This sequence comes from Halyzia sedecimguttata, assembly GCA_937662695.2. Taxonomy (NCBI): domain Eukaryota; kingdom Metazoa; phylum Arthropoda; class Insecta; order Coleoptera; family Coccinellidae; genus Halyzia; species Halyzia sedecimguttata. Next base: position 94,955,024 of record OW569413.2, on the reverse strand, counting down.
CAAGCGGCCTTCACAGATGGGACCTGATGACTCGAAGTTATCCGAGCAACACTGCTTTCTGCTTTATGTGTGTCAAAACCTCGGCCAAGGATTTACAGGCCGGAATAATCTTCAATTCTGTCTCGTAGTTCGTTCTCATTCCACATAGACATCCTATGATTAGTCCAACCATCATAATATTATGCCTAGGATATAGAGTCCCCAGATAGACAGGAAAGGAAAATTCGACAACAGACAATTTCTAGAGCTCACTGTCCAGCAGGACTATCTGGCTTTATGTCATGGATCTGCCGATATGTTGGAATAGCATAGTTTCACTAGATGTGAGCTCTTTCATTTTCAATAACTGCTTCAATCTCCAGGATGCATATGGTAGCAGTGGTAGCACTGATTCGTTGTCTATACCATCAACCTCTCTCAGATGGAAGTAGAGAATTCGGAGTGCCGCAGTGTGTCTTTCCACATATCCTGATGGAGCATGGACTCTGCAAGCAGATAGAATGTGCATAAAAGTTTCCTGCTGGCTATGGTATGCTCTGCACGTTGTGGGGGTGTCCACTTGTATGATGTTCTTTTTATACCATCTGGTATTTATCACCCCATCTTGACAAGCCATAACAAATCCCTCGGTTGCTGACTTGAGCCCAGCGGAATTCAAAAAGGCCAAGGATAATTCTTCCGGCAGGCCCTGTCTTTCAAACTCTTGAAATATATGGAGTGCAGGTGTTTACTCATGTGATCTTCGAGTAGTGTCTTCCGTTATGCTTGTCTTATATCTCTGTCAACTCTTCTTTGGTCTGTTAGCGTGATAGATGTTCCTGCTAGCTCATGATCGATGGATATGCCAGTTATACTGAGCTTCTCCAAAGCTCTCTGACCAGCCCTAAATAGGAAAGCTCCTTGGTTCCTAATTTCATGATGAGCCATCATCTTCAGAAGCGGGTCTTCACTTCTCAATATCCTTATTGCCATTTCCAACGTTTGTTGATGGTGTTGGTACTCCAAACTTTGCAAACCTCTGCCTCCCTGCGTTCGTGGAAGGTATATTATTTTAATCGAACAGTTGGGATGCAGGCTACGATTCATGTTCATCACTTTACGAGTGGTTCTTTCTAGCTCGAGCATTTCATTCACTGTCCAGTTATATATATCCCGAATGAGTAGGTGATTATCGGGACTGCAGCTGTTCGTTGCAGAGCCTTTATTTTTCCCAGACATAACTCGGAGCTTCTTTTTGTAGCTTGCTGTTAAGGCGTCCTTGATTTGGGTTGTCTCCAGCACGCCTCTTTGCTTAATTCTAAGAAATTTGAAATTCCCTTTTTGCGGTGTCGAATGCTTATTCCTCCTTCTAGTTCGATGTTTTCTCATGTATCTTCAGTTCTTCCTTTGCTTAGATGAAAAACAGCACATTTGTCCAAACCGAATGACATTCCTATTGCTCAGGTGAATTCAGCAACGATATCCAGTAGTTGTTGTAGTGCTGCCTTGGAAGAAGCGTACAGTTTTGAGTCGGCCATGTACAGGAGATGTGAGACCAGATGTTCTCTTCTCCCTGATGGCCCGACCTTGTACACTATTCTGCTTGCCCTCAACTCAGTTCTTAATGGTATTAGAGTTATGCATAACAATAAATGGCTTAGCGAGTCTCCTTGAAATACGCCTCTCCTGTATCTCACCCATCCGGTATAAGTGGTCCGACCTTAAGATCGAACAGCAAACTTATTCCTCCATAACGCCATGGATTTCCATCGCATGGAGGATGTTAGGGTGGACTTTCAGCATCTCTAGCAGCCGTATTATCAAGCTGTGCGCCGATGTGTCAAAAGCTCTTGCGTAATCCAACCATGATGTATGTAGGTCGCGCTTGTAGTGTCTCCCATCTTGACAAATGCTCTTGTCTATAAGAAGGTTGTCCTTGCACCCCTGTACTCCTTTCCTCGATCCTCTTTGTTCGTAGATTTGATTCCACACTGGTCCAATGAACTCCAGAATCCGATATTGAAGAACACTAGTGAGAATTTTATACAACGTGTTGAGACACGTGATTGGACGGTAGTTGTTTGGCTGTCCTAGATCACTTGATTTCGGTATCAGTACAGTTCTGTCCTCTACCAACCATGAAGGAATTGGCTCACGGTGAATTACTGTCTCATTGAATAATCTAGCTAGGTGTTGGTGGGTAGCTGGAAAATTCTTCCACCAGTAGTTCAGAACGCCATCCAGTCCAGATGCCTTGAAATCATTATTGTTCGTCAAGGCATGTCTAATCTCTTCGGTTGTTATTTCAGTCAGCTCTTCGGTTTGTGGCAGACTTTCATCACATAATATCTGGAATCTGTGAAGTGCTGGAGTATCCATGGTTTCCACTGGTTGCTCGTACAAATCGTTCCAGAAATGTTCGACTTTTTCCGGTGTTTTTTTTTTCCGGTGGGTGTTTTGCTTCTACTTGTTTGGGTCGAAATAACTCCGAAGGTTCTGCGGTGGAGGTGTTGTTATCTTCTATCCACTTTTACCTCTTGATCTTCTTCTTTGCCGCCCAAGTGATTTTATCTTATCGACAGATTTATGCTTTAGTATTTTGATGGTGGGCAAACTCATCGTACGATGCAACGCACGCAGCTGATTATGTGTTATTATTAGTATAATTATTATAGAAAATGATTTAGAAGAATCAATTCACTAATTAGTTGGTGATCTCACTCTTCTGTCTCTCTTGAAAACCCCATTTTTTCTTGAAGCTCGAATAATTAGATTCAATAATAATGACTTATATCTGAAATGATCCGCTGGTTCAATTTATTATATTGTTAAATATTATTCTATTATTGTAGGTGATACACGATCACATCAGCTATCGCTATGAGATACTAGAAGTTATAGGAAAGGGAAGTTTTGGCCAAGTGATAAAGGCCTTAGACCATATGACCAATAAGCACGTAGCTATTAAGATCATTAGGAACAAGAAACGATTTCATCACCAAGGCCTAGTTGAAGTCAGAATTCTGGATCGTATTAGAAAAAAAGATCCCGATGATAATAACAACGTTATACATATGTTAGAGTATTTCTTCTTCAGGAACCATTTATGTATAACCTTCGAATTGTTGAGGTGAATATTGAACAATCTTGAATATATTTCCATGATCATATCATATCATTTCAATTAAGTGAGGATAAACCGTTATTAGTATGCAGCATTTAATTATAGAATATACCGGGTGGCCCACCACAGACGCGGAGCTCGTTCTGGGGGAGTAAATGAAGATATTTTGAGAATATTTTTTTGTGATGAGTGTAGGGTGTTCAAAAGCACAATTTAAAATGATTTTCATATATACAGGGTGTTCGAAAACAAAGATATAGACCAAAGAGACATTTTTTTAAATGTAACACCCTGTATTTGACCTCAAAAATGGAATGGCAAGCTCAAAGTGTGATGAGTTTCTTCAGATCACTTTACACCTTAGAAGCACCATTTACGAGAAAATGGCGAAAAATTCAAAATATGGAGTTTTTTAAATAGCAATTAATGAAGAAACCAGTTACGCCAGCAATACAGACAGTATTTTTTCGAGTAGACATATTGGCTACTCCTATACGGAAAAAAAATTGCCTCTGGAATATACAGAGTGATCATAATTAATTTTCAAACATCAACTACAAATAATGGGAAAGCTGCTGAGAAACTATCAGTTTTAGTTGTAGGAAAACCTTATGAAATTAGTTTCGAAATAAATTTTTACGTTCAACAAGATTTAGAAATACCGGGTGTGTCATTTGAAATAAGAAAGTTTTTGACCATTATTTGTAGTTGATGTTTGAAAATTAATTATGATCACTCTGTATATACTAGAGTTAATTTTTTTCTTTATAGGACTAGCCAATATGTCTACTCGAAAAAATACTGTCTGTATCGCTGGCGTAACAGGTTTCTTTATTAATTGCTATTTAAGAAAACTCCATATTTTCAATTTTTCGCCATTTTCTCATAAATGATGCTTCTAAGGTATACAGTTATCTGAAGAAACTCATCATAATATGGGCTTGCCATTCCATTTTTTATGTCAAATACAGCGTATTACATTTAAAAAATGTAACATTGCTATATATCTTTGTTTTCGAACACCACGTATATAAGCAAATTGTGCCTTTGAACACCCTACACACATAAAAAAAAATATTCTCAAAATATTTCCATCAACTCCCTCAAAACGAGCCAAAGGTGGTGGGCCACCCGGTATACATGGATGACATTTTTTAAATAAGAAACCAAAGACCAGTGTTTCTAAACACTGGTCTACGCATTGATCCATTTCATGTGATTATAAATATCATTATAAAATGTATAAAAGGTTTCCACGGAGTGTGTCTTCATCAAAGTTGAATAGTGACGGACCGGTTTCGTCGTTGTTTGGACTTATGACTTATCAGTAATGCATAATTCAACGATGATGAAAACACTACGAGGAAAAAGGTCTTTATGAGAAACCAGCAACCACTTCTGAGTACTAAGTAAACAGAAGTGACATCTTGTGTTCAACCAATAAAGCTCCTCGACTGCGATCATCCGAAACTATAAATACCTGTGTACTTTCTTTTCCCCACTACGCTGATTCGTAAGTACTCCGTTTGGAGTATCATGCTGTCCACCATGGGGGAGGGAAAAGGCCCAGGTTAATTCACAAGAGTGCAAATATCGGAACCATACCTCTCTTTTTCTGGATTTAATATTTATGAATGCAAAATTTCAATTATCATTCAATTTGACCGAATATCTTTTCGATTTCAGTTTAAATCTCTACGAATTGATCAAAAAGAATAACTACCAAGGATTCAGCCTAAACCTTACCCGAAGATTTGCCAAAAGCTTACTCAAGTGTCTTCGATTATTGAACAAAGAAAATATCATACATTGTGATCTTAAACCAGTGAGTATTTTATTTCTAATACAAAAGACCTAGTAGTATCATATTTTTGAATGTACTGATAAGGGCTTAGGATTTTATATTAAATGCCTGTTAAGTTGAAAATGAGCTTGTCCAGTAAGAATAATTGATTGGCTGATAATGAATGCTACTATGGTATCAGTGTCTGTTTTTTTCCAATGTAGGGTCGCTTTCATATTGTACGCATATAATATATATATAAAATTCTACGGTGTGTGTATGTCATTGAACGACAATACCGATTTGATGAAATTCTGTGTGTGTTTTTGAGTGGGCCCTTGGATAATTAAGAATTGCAATCGGAACCAGTAGGAGCCGCTAAATAAAGTTACAGACAGATTATATTGAAGTGTAGTTAATGTGTAATGTGAGCATATCGCAGTTATCAACTTAAAGAAGTTGCTTATATTTATGTGATCTGCAACCATATTATAATACCCACCATCACTTACACAAAAAATACAGGCTGTTCTGCCAGATGAGCCAATTTCAAGCGCCAAATATCGTCCGGACAGGACATTAGAATTGGGAGTCATAGACCAGGGTAGAAGCCTTTAAAAATGATAAAAAGTGAACAAAAATTACAGTAGATTGAAACCCATTGAAAAAAGAAGAGAATATAACAAAAATTATAGGAAAAATAATTTATGGGCGATCTGAGTTCGGGAAGGGGTGAGTTTTTAAGGGTAAAAAACGGTTTATCTCGATTTCCGGCAAAACTACAAGTCCTATGGGGAAAAGTTGAATGGCAAAGTTGTAGGTAATAAAAAGATCTACAACTTTTGTTTTCAAACTTTTTTCACATAACCTCAAAATTTATGTGAAAAATACAAATAACCACGTTTTTGGTTTTTAATTTTTATCTTTTACAAAAACATATTTTTTCACCAAATTTGGTAAAAACTTACCTTTTCATGTCCAAATACACTGTAATTTTTTGGATTTGAAATATTTTTGTTTTCACCTTAATTTGACTTAATATCGAAAAAGCACCCAAATTTTCAATCAAAAATTCTCACGTCAAAATATCTGCTTTTTTAAAAAAGTACGTGGGTTTTTTGTTCATTGGAGTCTCTACTGTCTGATGGTGTAAAAAATCAGTGGTAAATTTTGGTAAATTTTCTCGGAAAATGCTAAGTTAATAAAGTTAATATGTATTTAATAAGATATCCACAATATTTTGAGAAAGTTGTATAATCTTCCCTAAATTATATGTGTAGATGCCTATTTGTTGGTCTTTTGAGATAACTTGTATACCTGAGTGACCTACGGATAATTTTAGCCCATCAAAAGTTATTTCATAGAGAAGTGAGGAAGGGGCTATGTGGGTCTGCGCCTTACTGCCTGTTACTTCGTAGCATTTTCTGGGAGAATTTACCATAGTAGTGTATAATGTTTTTAGACCATCAGAAAGTAGAGATTTTAACGAATAGAAAGACCACCTACTTTTTTAAAAAAGCAGATATTTTGACGTGAGAATTTTTAATTGAAAATTAGGATGCTTTTTCGATATTAAGTCAAATTAAGGTGAAAACAAAAATATTTCAAATCCAAAAAATTACAGTGTATTTGGACATGAAAAGGTAAGTTTTTACCAAATTTGGTGAAAAAATATGTTTTTGTAAAAGATAAAAATTAAAAACCAAAAACGTGGTTATTTGAATTTTTCACATAAATTTTGAGGTTATGTGAAAAAAGTGTGAAAACAAAAGTTGTAGATCTTTTTATTACCTACAACTTTGCCATTCAACTTTTCCCCATAGGACTTGTAGTTTTGCCGGAAATCGAGATAAACCGTTTTTTACCCTTAAAAACTCGCCCTCTTCCCCTTCCCGACCTCAGATCACCCGTAAATTATTTTTCCTATAATTTTTGTTATATTCTCTTCCTTTTACAATGGGTTTCATTCTACTATAATTTTATTCGGTTTCAAAAATTATCGACCCTGGTCTATCAGTATTTGTCAGATTTTGCTTCCGGCAACAGCAAATGGCACAATGATAATGTCACTTGTAATAACACTTGTAAACCAATGTTTCATGGCAATATATACATGATCAATGTTTACACATATTTTCAGGAAAATATATTACTGAAACAAAGAGGAAGTACATCGATAAAGGTGATCGATTTTGGAAGTTCATGTTACACAAATCAACGCATTTATACCTACATCCAATCCAGATTTTATAGATCTCCAGAAGTAATATTAGGCTTATCTTATGGAACTGCGATAGATATGTGGAGTTTAGGTAAGAAAGCTGGTTATACAATAATTAATGTTTTCCTGTTCAGAATGTATCATACCAATTATGTATATTACTTGACTATATACATCCATTTTTTCTTGAATTCCATGCAAATGCAAATATATCAAAAAGATTTTAGAAAAATTATATCCTATTTCAGGTTGCATCTTGGCAGAATTCTACACAGGTTATCCCTTGTTTCCTGGGGAAAATGAAGTGGAGCAACTTGCGTGCCTCATGGAAGTATTAGGACCACCTCCCGATGACTTGATTGTTGCTGCTACACGAAGAAGGCTATTTTTTGGTGAGAAAAGTCAATTATTACCAGAATTTCATACAAGTCTAAAGAAATAAGATTTCCAGTATTCTCAAAACCAATAATAATTTTCCGAATTTGTAAGAGGCAATGTATTGTTGGTCTCAGTACAAATTCTCCGTTATATGAAATTTTAATATTTACCTCAACGATTTCGATTACTTTATCTTCGTTCATTCAATGAGGTGAACTATGCTAATTGCCAATAACTAAAAAAAAGACACGGTGAAATATTTATTGATTGCAACTATCAACAAATATTCCGCGCAGCCGGGCTAGATCACCTCATCACTCAGTGTTCTCCAAAGAGGAAAGCATCATTCAGGGACAGACACAAACCCAGGGTTTCATGGTTATTACCAATCATCAGTGTGACTTAGCCAACATTGAAAGACACCGAAAGCATTCTAGGAAACTCAAATCCATCGGTCGCGAGTTCGTAAGGATTTCCATAGGTGCCGCTTTTGGGATTTTTCCCTACCAGTTCGCGACCGATGGATTTAAGTTTCCTAGAACGCCTTCGGTAGTTCGGTGTCATTCAGTTTAACCATAGATTACTCTACCTTCTCTAACTGAGCCAAATATGGAAAAATGAAAAAGTAGTTTCATTTGTTGAGTGGAATGTATGATTAAAATTAATGTACAACTTAAAGACTCACCCTGTATAGATATTCAATCCAGTTTTGTAACTTCACCAAAGTTTAGTTGTCATTATATCAATCGTAAATGAAATTGGTAGAAGCGATTGGTTTGTTTAATTGGATACACACTGAAAATCACTGTAGGGCTTCACACGGGACGAGAGTAGGTAAAATATTTAAAAAAAATTGGTTCAAGCACTGACGTGTCACGTGACACTCTTAATTCGAATTTACCATGGTAAATACGAATTAAGTGTCCAATACAGGAGAATGGACAACATAATTTACCATAGTGAATTCGATTAAGGGTGTCCAATAGACCACATTAGTTAGGTTAAAATATTCTCTTGGCGGGAGATCCATATTCAAATTTTTTAACAAGGAATTTCAACTTTGAGGTGAAACCACCCTATTTAAAAGAGAATGTTAGTACAGAGACATCAAGTATTGGGTACCTTCATCATTAGTGCATGTTTTCATGTTATTTCCACATTAAAATCTACTTCAATTTATTCTTAAATCAAAATTGAAACCAGTGTAGTTCGAAAGATTACCGTATTTCGTAGATGACTTCTGTTGTGCGTCATTACAAGGCCGATTTAGGGTTATGTTATTATTTTTGACAGATTTCGAGTGAGCTAAGACATACGTCAATCGAATTTGGTGATCACTTTTATATTTATTAATTATTTTGGAAATATACAATTTTGTTATGAAAACTTGATTCTAGATGGTTGAGAAAGGTTCACAGAATCTATTTCAACCGAAATAAACCTTAAGAAATTAGCCAAAGTATCTAAAAACAGGCGAGAAATTCACGTAAATTTTAGGTCCATAAGAAATGCATGGGGAATTCAGTGCTCGGATCCACGGATGGATCGTAATTCAAATTTCCCGCCTAACCTAACTAATGTGGTCTATACAGGAGAATCGACAATAGAACATACGCGCAAAAGCTCCTGACTTCACGTCAGTGCTTGAACCAATTTTTTTTTCGTAATTTTTTTGAAATTTTCTAGGGGTACGGTTCTTACAAAAATTTTTTTTCGTCATTTTTTTGAAATTTTCTAGGGGTACGGTTCTTAAAAAATTTTGAACACATCTTTATGTTGATTTTCTACTAATAGTTACCAAACTTCAATTCGATCGAATCTTTATTTTTTGAGTTATCGAGGAAATAATATTCCAGGTGGGTATAACTCGGAAACCGTTAAACCGATTATGCCCAAAAACGAACTCAACTCTCCCATTCGGATACGCAATCTACTCGGAAAATTGCAAGTCCCTATCTCCTTTTGTTCGAAAGTTATCGAGGCAACGGTCACCCATCTACTGAACTCACACAAGGCTGCTCGAATCTCCAACAATATTTAACCGATCGTGTTCAAACTTAAATCTTAGCAGTAGAGTTGGGTTCTAAAGGCTCTTGCAAAATTTCAGCAATTTCAGACGAATAGTTACTGATTTTTAGAATTTTTTTTTTTATTTTCAATGATTTCTTAAAAATTTTCCATAAATACTATCCTCACCAAATTGTGCAAGAATTTTCGCGTTGGCATTCTACAACTAATAACCATGTTTCAATCCAATCGGTTTAGTATTTTTCGAGTTAATGAGGAGAAAAGAACAACCAAATTTCAGATGGCTATAACTCTAAAACCGTTAGGCCGATTATGCTTATAAACAAACTCAAATATCGTGTTCAGATGCACATCCTAACCTGAAAACTTCAAGCCGCTTTCTCTTTCCGTTCTCAAGTTATCGTGACAACAAAAATATTTTCTTTCTTTACCAGTTTTTTTTATACGTACTTCCACAGATATATACAATAATTGTTCACATATTCACTACAAGGACCACAATAAAAAACAATAAATTTCTGCAGATGATCAAATAGAGTCGAAATTTTAAAAGCATTTGGATTTGGGGGCAATGACAGTTATCCGTTAAGTATTGTATTCATAATGGAATCAATTTTTATGATTGTGAATTCTATTCTTTCTTGAGAAATGATCTCAACTATCGCAAGCTCTTTAAAAAATCGTGTATTTCTAGAACGATCGATGTATAATATAGACAAAATATATTGGTAATTATAGTGGAAACTCTTAATATTCAATTGTTTTCTGTGGGTGTTGAAAAAGGTCGAGTCGTATACAAGAAAAGTTTACTGTATGTATCTGTAGTGAATAAGACGATCTTCCAGGTAGGAATTTTCGAGGCAAAGAAACGCTTTCAATAGTATACACGTTTATTACTCAGTAGTTTGTAGACACATATACTCAACCGAGAATAAAAAATCGATCTTGAAAAAAACACATTCAAACCTTAAATATAAAAATCTGCAAGGATAGATATTTATGATAAGAGATACGTTACTATAAGAAGTTATAAGAGTAGTAAACAAGTTGAAATAAAAATGTGAAATTTTTTTTTTATTTACAATAAAATATTACACAGATAGTGACAAGAGTTGATATATTGTAAAATATATTGATCTCTATGTAGTTCTTTTCTAATCTTTCGAATGAAAACTTCATAAAAAAATACGAGACGAGGTGAGACAAATCTCGCTCTCGTGTGAAGCCCTAAAAATTAGTCATACAAATTTACAGGAAAACCTGTTCTGATGAATTATTAAATTTAAATAGCTCATTTTATTTACAGCTTTTATAGATAATAAAGTGTTCAGCTGATTCTAATGAATACACAGTGTTCACGATATTTCTAAAATTACAATATACAGGGTGAGTCTTTGACCACTGCATTAATTTTAACCAAAGATTCCTCTCATCAAATGAAACACTTTTTTCATTTAACATGTTTCCAAATTCAGTTCAGGTAAAAAGATACAGGCTGTTTAAATTTTGAAAAAAAATCAGTTTTTATTTTGTAGCTTTGACATCCTTTTTTCGAATAAAATGAATGTTGGCGTACAGTTTCCTATAACTATGATACATATTTTCCAAATATTAGTTATTTTCTACTTCTACTGGTTTTCTAGTTATGGACTCGTGGATTCATAACACTAAACGAAATTAGCATAAAGAAAGCATATAAAGTTTTTCTTGAGTCATTTCAAGAATATTCCATCGTTTTATAACATTATATAATTCTTCATCATTTCTCCTTAAATGCACCGTTTTCGAGATATTCTTCATTGAATGTTTTAAAAAGGAAAAATCCAGAAATTTCACTGATTTTATGGATCCGTCCCTGAGCGTTGGAATCCCGAATCAAGCTGTAAACCACGTACCCATGCCTTATTCTCGTCCGCCAACAATATCATAGATAATTTATATGCGGGAGTGTATTAGCACATTGTGAAATCTTTAAACGCTTGTAACTTTTTACCTGAGCCGAATCTGGAAAAATGGTAAATGAAAAAAGTGTTTCATTTGATGAGAGGAATCTTTGGTTAAAATTAATGCAGTGGTCAAAGACTCACCCTGTATACAATAATACAATACAACATTTCAAATGAGCATATTCCTGAACCAGGAGCCTATCATATCCAGTCGCGAAATTGAACAAATTCATAGAATCTGTAGAATATTGAATGACTGGTTAAATGAAAAAACTAATTCTACCTCATCTGTTTATTCAGACTGAATGAATTAAAACCTTAATTCTATTTGTTTCAGATTCTCAAGGCAACCCTCGTTGTATAACAAACTCAAAAGGTCATAAAAGAAAACCCGGTTCCAAAAATTTACAAATTGCACTTAGGTGCAACGATCATGCTTTCATAGATTTCCTTTCGGGATGTTTGCAGTAAGTATCACAATCAGGATATTTTGAATTTTCATAATAAAAGAAAAATCATTATTGTTGGAAGAGGAAAGGAGCTTAAAGAAAAATTCGGCAGAACTCTAATAAACGCAAGCAAGAAAGTCTTGAATTATTCCGAGTTTCCATTTTATTTGCAAATAGCATTATTACTGATGAAAAAGATATTGCTTTCAGAGCTAGATTCGAGCTATTCTGATCATCGATTTTGAGCAATATAATATCTGTCATTTTATTTTAAGAAACATCTTAGGTACTAGTATATTATATTATATTATATAAGTTGTGCCGGACCGACGAAACCCTCCACAGTCGGTCTATTGTGGCAAACCTATCTATTTATACTAACTGGCAAAAAACTACAACACCCAGAAGGAGCTGTTGAAATTTTAATTTTTTTTTTGGTAAAACTTAGACAGTCTAGCAAGAAGTAAATGATAAAAATTTGGAGAAATAATCGTGAAGGTTTTTTCATGTGAACATTTTTTGTTACTTACATATTGTGGTCAATTTTTGCAAATTTTTTAAATTTTACAACAAACCAGCTGTTCGAGGAGATCCAGAGTCGATGCTTAGTTGTTGTTGAAATGCCTAGAGCACGTTTACGCGGAATTTATCGCCAGGGAATTTGAAAGAGGTCGAATTATTGGTCTACGAGAGGCGGGGTTGTCAATTCGAAAAATCGCAAACCGAACGCACAGAAATCCAACTACTATTATGAGATGTTGTCAAGCGTGGTTTGATAATGCCCAAAATCGAAGAAGAGTAGGTACCGGACGTCAAAGGGGCACAAATGAAGTTCAAGATCGACGTCTCAGACTTATGGCTATTAGAGACCGATTTGCGACCACTCGATCTTTGGATGATGAGTGGTTAGGAGAACAAGGCCATCCTGTAACTTTCCGAACGGTTCACCGCCGGATAAGGTTTTTTGGACTGCAGCATTATCGACCCCATCTTGTGTTACCTCTGACGGTTGAACATCGACGACAACGATTACAGTGGTGCAGAGAACGTCAACATTGGAATGTGGAATGGCATCAGATCGTCTTTTCTGATGAATCTCGATTCTCCCTGGGTGCACATGATGGCCGAAGAAGGGTTAGACGACGTCGGGGAGAAAGACGTGAACCTTAGTTTGATATTGAGCGTCATGTACACCGGACAGTAGGCGTTATGGTATGGGGTGCTATTGCACATGCAAGTAGGTCACCTTTAGTCTTTATTCGAGGTAACATGACAGCGCTGCGTTACCTTCAAGAAATAGTGGAGCCATATGTTCTCCCTTACCTCAACCGGCTCGAGAATCCAATATTTCAGCAAGATAATGCTCGACCTCATGTTGCCAGAGTTAGTTTAAACTTTTTTGAAGCAACCCATGTAAATCTTTTGCCATGGCCTCCCAGATCCCCCGATCTTTCGCCCATAGAGCATGTTTGGGACATCATAGGTAGAAGGCTTGGAAATTTACCCCAGTCCTCGCGGACTTTGGGCAGCTCTGATACATGAACTACAGGTAGCTTGGAAAAGTATCCCTCAAGAAGAAATAGACCATCTTCTTGCATCAATGCCAAGACTTGTTGGGGAGTGTATAGATAATCGCGGTGGACAAACATATTATTAACAAATTTATTAAAAAAAATTGTAAACCCTTCGTTTTTTTTCTTCAAATTTCAATAATTTACTCCTTGCTATACTATATATGTTTCACCAAAAAAAAATTAAACAGCCACTTCTGGTGTTGCAGTTTCTTTGTCAGTCAGTATACTTCACCCACAAGCTCAAACCTTTTCACAAGGGATATGAGAGTGGCGGGTGAGAACTTCTCCAGTTCCCTCAAAATTATCAGTCCACCTCAGCGTACTAGGTGTTTCCTGATGCCACAATGACCCGTGTATACTGCTGTTAAGATTCTCAGGTGTACTCTAGAGAATCGAGCCATTGTCTGACTCTTTCAGCTGATGGGCTAATAATTGTTGAGCATATCTGTATCCAGGTATGCTGCTCGGTCTGCTCCAGATGTCCTGGATCTTTTGACCAACCATCTGTTGTTGATATGGAAATCAATTCTGAAATCATTTGAAACGAATAACCAGATAATTTTTCCAGGTGGAACCCCAAGAAAAGGATGACGCCAGACGAGGCCCTTACCCACAGCTGGTTCCTTTCATTATCCACCTCGAACATGCATGACTACAACGATCTCCGCCACAGCCTCTCCGATCTCAATATCGGGGTCGACATACATTCCCCCAACAGTACTTCCGGTAGTAGCCATTCACAAAGCCATGAAAAATACAACGTGGCACCCCAAAGAAGTGATCGAATAAAGGCTAAAATGATAGATAACAAGTCACACGTCAAATTCAAGTTGGACAAGAATGACGCTGGTACATTTCTCCCTCCCATTCTCTAGTTCGTGGAGAGTGTTAGCTCGTTGTACCTGAGCATTGGCAATGCTTTATGAATTGGAATTAGGGGAATAAACGAGTACGGTGTTTGTTTCTTGGAGGAACAGCTGGACACAATTCATTTCAAACAAGTTTGGTCATTTTCAAAATCTAAAGAGATTCGAAATTTATCCCTGCCAAAACTGGTGAATAGGTTATGGAAACTAGTTATTCTTGAATGGAATAAATCGTTGGAAAGTCGCGATAAACATAGTTAAGGTAGTCACCACAGGTGTGGTGGTGATTTTTTCCGATAATAGAGAAACCAGATATCATCATCATTCAAATTACAAAATGAAATAGATGTTTGTAGACAATAAGATAGATCTCTGGAAAGACTTAGTAGGTTCATGTTAAACTTTTATTTAAATGCCAACTGTATTAGATACGTATAGAATAATATTGCAAAAGAGATGCATATTGGGAGCGTGTAACAGAAAATGAAATTTACTAAATGTTATTTTGCTCCTTAATTCCTTCCCTAAAAGTATTTCATTTTAAAAATTCGATGTGGAGTAATCGAAAGTTGATCCGAATTAACAAACCAGACACAGAAATGCGGGAGTAGGAACCAGTTTTCACTGGAAATATAACAAACCTTTACCTGTTGGTGTTCACAGATAGACCGATCCATCAGAAGAGCCAGTCAGAGTCTGTTAATAAGTTGATGAATATGAATGAGTAGGGATATAAAGATACCTCGAAGGATGATAGTTCCACATAATTTTAAGAGAAAATCAACCCAAATTCATTCGATAACCATTTCCTCGGAGTTATCATTTCAATAGAAATGAAAATAAATGTGACCTTCTCTACTGAGAACAAAAAAATTTACTTAAGGATCTGTGATCCGAAAATATCTGTTTCCATTCATCAAAATTCGTTCAATATACCATATTTTATTCCCTATGACCAACAGATGGTTTTGAATATCGATATAAATAACTGTTTCTCAACATCCTATGAAACCACAACCCACTATATCTACTAGCCTGGAAGATGATAAAATGGCAACACAGCTCAGAGACGTACGTCAGTCGAACATTTGTTAGTTTGTTATTGTAAAAATGGACGATTACTTCTGATTCTGGAGTTAACCATTATTGTCTTTCGCTGGCATTTCGTGGTATTTTTTGTGTACAACGGTGTCAAATGTGAAATAATGCAATGCAGTGATAAATATGGTCGGATATTTATATGTTCTGTGATTAAACTGCAGTGTGTAAATAGTGAAATTTCCTTTGGATTATTTCTACTTATTGGATATGAGTACATTTCAGTTCAGACTATAGACAACAAGATGGACTAGAAATATGAGTGAAATAGAACTTTCATTTCTTCCGATTTTATAAAACATTTTGATGACCTTTCTAATAATTTTTCTTCAAAAATTGATACATCTGGATATGAGATCAAGAACCTCAAATAATCTACTTATTTTTATTATATGTATTCAATTTCCAAAAGTCTGCATCTGTAGATCTGTAGATGCTTCAGTTGAAATCAATAAGGACCTTATTATTCATCTTAAATTATTCATTAAAAATGTTCAGATTTTCTGCAGTGATTTGAAATGGATTCTTCCTTTCGATCTTACCTTTACCCGAGCAGCGATGGTCTCAACCTCAGATCAATAAGTAAACATTTCCCGCTACAGAAATATAATTAATAGGGATTCAGATTCGGAATTTATCAATTTGTTTTATCAACAACACAGTTCAGATCAAAAAATAATTTAATGTGAATTTACTCTTTGTAGCATTGAATTCACATAGACTTGTAGCATCCCATAACTGTCTAATCGTCCTGAAAATTTACTCACTTGCTAATTTTGGTATTTTGGTTGTATATAACGAATCTGAAGTTGAAAATCCGTGCTCTCTTCTAGTTTTTTTTTTTTAATCCCAAAGTGTCCAAAATCACAACACTTCATCTCGTAATTACATTGTTTTAAACTGTTTTATCGGTAAATATTCATCATAAATAAGATCTTATTGTAGTCCTCATAATTTTTCGACAGTAAATCATTTGAAAAATGATGAAATAGTCGAAATTTCATCAAAATCCAGCGCTACCGCATTGAAGGAGTATGCCTCTAAGAGACGATTAATTGCGGCGTTGTCAGACTGTGTTCCAGGCTATCTCTATAGTGGGCTGTGTTGAAACTGACAATGATTCTCTCGTATTGAAAAATTATCGAAGAATAAATGAATAAGCAATATTAGTTTGATTTTGGTACTTTCCGAATTTATATTATATAAATTTCATCGGGAATGAAATTGCTCTGGATAATTGGTAGTAAATTATGTTGTTCAACCGATTTTTGAGTGAATTTTGATATGCTTTTGACTCATCGACTTATCTTATACGCGGTCGGCCGCTGGGAAATAAACATGAACATAGACAGATTTGATATGTTGTCTATGACATTATGATTTATGAAATTCACTCCAGGCACGTCATATTAAAAAACTGTTGACAACTTCGCTGGTTGAGTGTAATACATCGCGATTGTTGGAATATTTCGGTATTTCGGCATTATCTTCACCAATACAGATCCGATCGAGGTCAAAACTAGAACTTCTCTGTAAAATAAGAATTTGAAGGCTCTCGAAAAATTTGAACGATATCTATCTGATAGTTTCTGAAATAAACAATTTTTTTAATAATATTTTTTTAATTTTCCACTCATGCGATCCGCACCAATAAGAATACTCTCTTTGTCCATAGAAGATACGATACCTACCTACTGATAAATGTAAATATTCTGAAACATCTCTATTTTACTCTTTTTGGCATTTTCTCTCGTCCTTAATGTATGTATTTGTAAATGACGATTTGTAACAAGTTCTCTCAATATGTATCTCAAAATCGTATGATATCGCTCGAGCGATGAGTGATTATGAATATGTTCAAATCAAATCTTCACAAAAATAAAAACAAATCCTGTTTAAATATCACCGAAATTCTATTACATCTGATGGAATATGGACTTCAGTCAGATGCAATAGTAACTGAACTTTTCGACATTTTGTGCTGCATGCATGAAACTGCAATTGAAAATTGGATGAATTTCTCATTGACACTCTATGTATCCAAAATGTATGAATACCTAATCAAATTATCTATACTTCTATAAAGACTTGATATGAAGCTGCCGAAATAGATCTTTAATGGCTATTAAATACGTGCTTTTCTGTCCGTACGCGTCATAATATTTTCAATAGTATTTACATCGTGAAATTGTAAGGGCCAACTGAATATATTAATGCCAGGCAGTGCTGTGATAATTTCTTACTTACTCATTGTCAGAAAGACGATTTAAGCAAAGCAACATCATTTTGGTAGCATTAATTGAATCATCTGTTATCAGGTATTTAAATGAAATTATACCCATTTTGTGTAGAACGCTTCAATATATAGACCCCTTAGAAAATGGTAAAAAGTGAAAAATCAATAATAGTAGGATGAAACCCAATGGAAGAGGAAGAGAATACAACAAAAATTAAAGGAAAAACCATTTACTGGTGATCTGACGACGGGAAGTGGAAGGTAGTGAGTTTTTAAGGGTAAAAAACACGATTTCCGGCGAAACTACAAATCCTAGGGAAGAAAGTTTTGGTATTTTTTTATCTTTTACAAACAATTTTTTTTCACGAAATTTAGTGAGAATTGTAATTTTTTTGATTTGAAATATTGATTTTTTTCACCCTATTTTGACCTAATATCGCAAAAGCAATCGATAATTCTCACGTCAAAATATCCGTTTTTTTAAGTTTGTGGGCTTCAAGTTCGTTGAAATCTCTACTTTCTGATGGTGTAAAAATAATATACATCACTATTGTAGATTTTCTCAGAAAATGATACGAAATAACAGGTTGTAAGGCCCAGACCCTCCTAGCCCCTTCTCCACTTCTCTATGAAATACCTTTTGATGGGCTAAAATTCCGTAGGTCACTAAGGGATATAAGTTATCTAAAAATAGCAATAAATAGGTATCTTCGCCTATAATTTAGCGAATAATCTACAACTGTCTCAAAATATTCTAGATTGTAGTTTTCACCAAAATTTGAAAAAAAAAACAATTTTAAAGATAAAAATAAAAAACTTGGTTATTTGAATTTTCACAGAAATTTTGAGGTTAAGTGAAAAAAGTGTGAATACAAAAGTTGTAGATCTTTTTATTACCTACAACTTTTCCTTTTAACTCTTTTCCATGGGACTTGTGGTTTTGCCGGAAATCGAGATAAATTGTTTTTCACCCTTTAAAACGCACCCCCTTCCACTTCCCGACCTCAGATCGGCCGTAAATTATTTTTCCTTCCATTTTTTTATATTCTATTACTTTTCCAATGGGTTTAATCCTACTATTATTTTTTTTGTTTAAAAAATGATCGTCCCTGGCTTAATATGCGCTTTGATGATATCCCAGTTATCGTGGTCCCCGTTTGGACTCACTAGTCAGTTATTATTCATATATTAATGTGCCTTCATATTTTCTGCTAATTTCCAGAAATATCCATATTCTAAAAAATCTTCCCCTCTTTTGATCGAACTTACAACACTTTTCTGAACTAAAGGGATATCTATACCTTGTGAGCACAAAATCAATGGACATTTCCTTCATATACGAGAAAACTTCGATTACGTTTATAAATCTTCTATTCATCATGAAAAAATTTCAGTTGTAACGTAACAACTCACCCTAGAGACTTTTTTATTTTTACCCCCCTAGTCATAGTCCACAAATCGCATTGCACGCAGGGTAGAAAAAGAAGAAGGTTTGAAAACACATACGGAAAGGTTGCCAACAACGTAGCATTTTTTATTGAATAACAAATCAATAAAAATATCGTTATAGAAAAATGAAGAACGAATTTGAAATCATAAAAAAATAAATTGCATATTTATTTATTCATTTAAATTAACGTGTTTTGGCTACTAGGTCATTGACACAGGGTACAATGTTTGATTTTTCTATGAATTACAGATGTAGTTGTACTAGATTGATCCCAAGATATGTAGGTATTGCATATTGAACTATGTAGTTATCAATAAATAAAATGACCTAAAATATATATGTACAGGAATGTAGTGGTTTCATCCAATCTTCATGATTTTTATAAAACTTGAGCTCTCAGATTGACCAAATGAACGACTTTGTAGTTCAAATATTTCCTTCTCTAGATGAATAATCTATAGTAGAAAAATTGTAACACCGAAAAGTTATATAAGTGAAACAATAATTCGTAGGCATAGGCAAAAAATTGTTGAACCCAGTTTCCCTGAATTATGGATATGTTTCTATAATTTGTAATCGAAAACATAATAGTTGTATCCTTAATACACTGTTCCATAAGATATTGACCATTCATAAATTAATGTAATTTTGTATAAAAGCTGGTCATCAACTCGAATATTTATTCTTGGTATTCATAAAATCATTATCATTATTTTTGTACCACTGAAACTATTCTAGTTTTTCCGTTATGGATGATATTTTTTCGACCATATTATTCGAAAGTAAAAATTATTTATATTTCTCGTTGAATTCTGAAAGTCTTTTGATCTAAATAAAGTAATGTAATTGTATATCAACTGGAAATTAGTGATCATATTCCAAAGAATATCTAAGTAGTATATTAAATGTTGCGAAATGATACCTACCAACAAAAACTATAAATTGTACTTAAAAGATTTTATAGTTTCATATCCACTGTGTAATGGATGAGATATCAAGTGAGTGAAAAAATGTTGAAATTCTTGAGTTATAGTTTTGTTGTATAAAATATAAATAAAGATGTGGCAAATTTATTTTTATTTAATATATAGATTCACCTACAGGAAATGAAGAATTCGCAGAAAGAATGAATTACCTTTATACCTTCTCGAAACGAATTCGAAATTACGCATGACATATCTTGAAACCACTTAATAAAAAAATAATTGGCTCAGTCTCTAACTTCTATAACCGTCTTTCACGGGATTTTTTCAAAAAGGGCAAAATTCCGAATCCACTACCTTAGAGCGTAGAATCTCCGTACCTACTGACTTCAACCCCATTCTACTTAGGGCCGTTTTCTCAATTGCGAGTTAACTCGAGGTTGCGAGTTGAAGCATGTATTTAGCGATATTCATGAATGTGTAACACTCGGGTTACCCGCAACCTCGGGTTAACTCGCAATTGAGAAACCGGCCCTACTCGCAACCCGGCATACCCTGTTCCTGTTATCACCCCGTCTACTAGCTTTTCACCGCTCTCATAGGGTTGTACTCCGGAAGTGGTATTCAACGCTGATTTGTGGTTACATGAACGAACGTCTGAAGTATTGGTACATGTCGTCTGCAGGAACTAGGATAGTCATTTCAGAATCTATGAAGAAAGTATTCAATGCGAACACTGTGGTGGATCGGTTGCATCCACGAACGAATAAATTTCAATCTCAAAAGGTGAACTGAGAAAGAATTATCATTATGATAATACTCGGAACTAACTGCGGAATTTGAATTCGATCAGATCACTATTTCTAGAGTTATTGGGAATACAAATTTTTCTGATTTTAAATTTTTTTCTGTTCCTATTAAGTGTGGATTCATGCAGCCCAAATTATCGAGTATCGAGTAACAATTAACAATAACAAGTAGGAGTTCGACAACTTTTAACTTTCTACTTTAATTGAACAAGTTTTGTAATTGTACGCAAATTGTGCGCAGCTGAACGCAGATTAGACAGTTCGATGATGTAAATATAACCTCAATTTGTAAAATATTTAATTTATTTGGTGTGTATTTATGTGGGTTCCGTGTTATTACATTGGAAAATTGCATTTAAAACACTTGTTTTCAAATATAGGGGGAACAGAGGTTATTTTGAAAAATTAATACCTCGGATCTTTGACTTGTGGGTTTTTATTTCTTAATTGTTAATTTGAGTGCATGAATGCTGCATTTTTGTACTCGGTTATTCATAATTGTTATTTGATACTTTTTACTTGATAATTGTTATTTGATGCTGCATGAATCCACACTAATTCTATGGATAAATTACTCTATTAGAGTTAAAAATTATATCAATGGATTCTTATGGTAAAACTGCATATTTAAAAAAATTTAATTCGAAATTTTTAAGTAAAAAAATTTTTTTTTGTTACTCCGAAACCATCTGTCTTATTCTGCCCAATAACGAACTTAGCCGAGATATTTATCTCCCAAACCTACTCTGAAAATTTCAACTGTCTAGCTCATTCCGTTCGAGAGTTATCATGTTAACGGCCGGACGGACGGCCGGACAGAATCGATTCCGACCACGGATTCTTGATCAGCGAGTCGAACCAAATCGTTTAGGACCATTTTCATCGAAAAATTCGAAAATTACAGACAATTGGGCAAATTGATAAGCACTCTGTGCCGAGGAACAAGAGCGCCAAAAATGAAGGCAAATCGATTTGAAATTCGTCATGTGGGTAATCTTTTTGTGGACACTTCATATGCTGGAGATCCTTAATTTATTATAGCTGGCTATGATACTTTGAAGTCTTGTCTTTCAATCCATATAAAGCTGTTATGGGTTCGTGAAATATGATTAAATAACATAGCCTCTACAAGTATAATTTTTTTGGCAAAATGACAAATATTTCGAAAACTATTGAACAAAAATATGTGAAATGTATATAAGAGCATGCAGGAAGTCCCAGAGTATTGAAAGCACTACTGAATATAGTGTGACCCATTTGAAAAATCATAGTCACCCTCTATTCATGTTTTTATGGGACACGCATATATTTTTAGGTTTTGCTATTATAAAAAAATTTGCCAAATTTTGACCGTAATGCATACACGCTCAATATTATTGTACAATATTTAGTTTTGTGCAATATAATTGATCGTACGTGGGCGATATTGAAAGGTTGCGCAATATATTGCACAACCATCAATATCGTCGCCAAATGATAACTATTTCTGCACCTAACAATATATTGTACAATAATATTGACCGTCTAGAGGCCACCGTCCATATATTGAGTACCCCACATTGCGGAATAATATTGAGCGTGTATGGGCCGCTTAACGCTTATATCGTCCGCTGTGGCACTAGTGGGACACCCTGTATACACAGATAAATCGGTTTATACAGAAAAGCATATTGAAATGAATTTTCACCTAATGACCGCGTTTTCACTATTACTTCATCGAAATTAAAACTAAACTCTAATTTCCAACTGATGATCAAGTATCGCAAAGCAATTTTTAATTTAAATGGTATTGAGCTCTCTGGCTCTGAATCAAGTCGACTCAACAACATGTAGGGGTATCAATGCATTATTGTTATCACTTTTCGTACTCATTATGAATTCTCATTATATGTCGTCATTAAATGTTATTCACGTACATAATTTTGTTGCCGATTTTGAAAATCTATTTCATAATAACTGATAAGGAGAATAGGAGAATCCATGAGATTCTAACCGGTTCTAGATATCGAACGCAAGGTTGTTCAGATGGAAACGTAAACACAATTTCATAGTGTGACTTGACTGTATAGCCTGTTGTGTAGTGTATAAACTTTAAATCCACATAAAATATTCAAAATAAAAGGACCACGATGCTTAGAAAAAGTGTTAGTCCACTATTTTTTATGAGAGACAAAACCCTCAACAAATTAATATCAAGTTTAGGATGTGATATAGTGAAAAATAATAGCACGGGCTCTCATACATTGAAAGTATCCGAACAAATTAGTGAGAAAAGAAAAAAGGCCCTTCTGGGAGGTGGGATTGATCGAATAAATACACAACATAAGAAGGTAGGTACTGCTACGGTATATTTGCTATAATTCTTGAATGTTACTAATATTATTGAGACTCTGAAACTCTTTGGAGGAATCTTATTTTAAAATGCATTCCATTCTTGCTGGAAATTCTATTGATAAACTATTGAAATTATTTCTATATTTTATTATATTTAATCACCGCCAATCATCTTCTCGATTCAACTACACACACACACACACACACACACACTCTGCTTCATAAGTTTTCTAAACACACAACCACAAATTTTTCATAAAAATATTTAAATCTAATTTAATCTAATTTCTTACATAATTGTTGAATAAATAAATAATAATAATAGTAGGAATACCTAATATAAATAAATAAATATTGTAATTTGGCTCGATAAAAATTAGTAAATTTTGAAATGATATAAGTTTGAAACTTTTTATATTTCTTCCCATTGATTATTTATCCAACTATTCTCAATATCTATCTTGTGTAGTTCTTGAAACTGTAGCAAAACTCTTGTCACGTGCTTGATGTGATCTAATTGAAATTAAATCGCTTTGTTAGAATTTAACTTTTCTCTTTCTCATTTTTTTCTTAATTTTAATCAAATTATTATCTCCTGTCTCATATCATTTTATTTTCATTTCATTTCTATAATATGGTAATTAATATGTTTTAGATTTTATAATTTTTAATCCTAGCAATTCTGCGTGATGACCATATTTTTTTATTTTAATTTGTTACCTATACCTACCTTCTGTAACAAAAAGCTTTTTTCCCGCTGAAGCTCCGGGGTCTATAATGCTATAATTGATATTTTGCAGGGAAAGTTGACAGCTAGAGAAAGAATCCACTTATTCTGCGATGATGATAGCTTTGTGGAGTACGACATGTTTGTTGAGCACACTTGTACAGATTTTGGAATGGAGAAGCAAAAGGTGAGTATAACGAAATTTCAGAAACAATTCGAGGAGCCACCTCCAGTCTTAGCTGTTTCATATTCATAATTCTCCTTTCTTTCTGTGAATAACTTATCAAAATACATATTTTTTTCCGAAAAACTGTAGACTGAGGAATTCACCATATTCTCAAAAAGTACCAGAAAAGCTAGTTGGTACTTACTGCACGTCTCCAACAATTATTGAAAAAATTGGTTCATGCAGTGAAGTCCGGAACTTTGGCGCGCATGTTCTATTGTCTATTCACATGTACTGGACAATCTTAATTGAATTTATCATCGATAAACATACCCAAATTTCGCAGCATTAATATTGGTTGCATTGGATACATAAAACAAATTGAAAATACTAAATATTCAGGTATTATCATGTTTCGAAATCCATATTTTAAACTTGAATGAATTTTTTTTTCAGATTTCTGGAGACTCCGTTGTAACTGGTCATGGGTTAGTAAACGGTCGACCAGTATATCTTTTCAGCCAGGATTTCACTGTTTTCGGAGGTAGCTTATCATCAGTACACGCTAAAAAAATTTGTAAAATAATGGATCAAGCTATGCTAGTTGGAGCGCCAGTGGTAGGACTGAACGACTCGGGTGGAGCCCGAATTCAAGAAGGGGTTGATTCGTTAGCAGGTTATGCAGATATTTTCCAGAGAAACGTTCTTGCTTCAGGCGTGATACCACAAGTGAGTTTAAACCGAGTTGTTGCGCCTTTGAATCTCTATCCTATACTAGTCTGTCGAAATGTCGAAAATACAATCTGACGGTGGGAAATTTAGAGTGCATACGAAAGAGAACACTAATCAGGCAGTCGATACAAGTTATAACAGATATGCTCGATGATGAGAATTAATAATCACAGCCCCCTGTAGAGATAGCCTGGAACACGGTTTGACAACTCCAAAATATATCGTTATAGAGGCCTACTTCTTAAATGGGGTAGTCCGAGTTTTCGTATATTTCGAATTTAAAACACTAACGAATTCATTGAATTAGATATTTTATTCGGAATTTTTGGAAGAATCAACGAAATGAGACCCTATACTTGGTTAATGAATTGAATAACTGCACTCCTTCTGCAAAATAAACTTGCAATAAAGTTGGAGGCACACTATATTTTCATTTATATTTATCTGAACCTGTGCTATCAAATGTAGGAAATCACCGCAAGTAGAAAATAATCCACAGAAAAATTCACTACACGCTATTTAATTGAAAAACTGTAGTTATAATCACAGAATAGATAGACTTAGTCAGGAATGGTACAGGATTATATTCAGGTTTATCAATTTACAAATTTATTTTTCAGATTTCTCTTGTTATGGGACCTTGTGCGGGTGGAGCAGTATATTCTCCCGCAATGACAGATTTTACCTTCATGGTTGAAAATACCTCTTATCTTTTCATCACTGGACCAGATGTAGTCAAGGTAAACAAATCCAAAATTATTTTTCCACCTTGCCGGTCGAACGATATCTAAGGTCTCGAAATAAATATATAAGTACTCTTATTAAACATAACATTTATAAAACTAAGGTAAGCTAACCAAAATTGCGATAAAATCATATAAAAGTTTCAAATTTTTCGTTTCTTCTATTCCCCGGATGATTTTCTTTCTTTTCCATTGACCACGACATCAACATTGATATTTCTATTTTTTACATGAATCTTCTAATGAAGGTCCTTTTTGATATGAACTGAAGAATATAAAGATAATGACGTTTCGAGATTGAATATATAAAAATAAATAGTTTTTTTGATATTTTTATTCCATTGGATGTATATCATTTTTTTAAGTACCTAATTTTTGATAAGGCCATCGCAATTTCTTATTAAATTGGAAGAAATAAAAGCCAATTTTTTCATTTCAGTTTCAGTTGTTGTTGCTAGACTTGCTTTTGGTGCTGGTTTTGAAAAGTAGTTATTTTCGTAAATTTGAGAGGAACTTTGGGCGTTTTAATAATAATTATGTTTAATCTGGCTGTAAATGTATACTTTGCTTTACGTATTACATCGAAATCCTCGAAATGTTCCTCACGAACTGCGCTATAAAGAGGTAGAAGGAAAACATTGCCTCAACTTACAAACTTTTCAGCTCTTCTTCTTCTCTTGTTGAGGAAAAGCTTTATTTTCATTAAAAAATATGGTACTAGAGATTTCCTTCTTGCTAATTTTGAATAATTCATGCTATTAGGAAGCTGTTTCAAATCTGATCTCCATGCCCTACGGACGTTTCAAATTCAAATTCCGTAATCTGTCAACTTTCGTAACAGTCACACCAACTACCAAGATACAATACAAAAGTCACTATAGGATGTATAATCCGAATTTTTCATTAAATTTCAACAGTATTTTACAAAACTTGTCTGAAATAGAGAAAATATCGTCTAATACTCGTTGCAGAAGGCAATTCCAACACTCATGCGTTCGAAAACGCGCTCCTGCGTCGCTCGTTTTCAAATTTCGCATTCGTGTTTTAATAGGAGCCCATTCTGCAACTAGTTTCAGAATATACTATTAAACTACTCAGTATAAACAAACAGTAGTAAGGACCTCTTAAAATACCGCCCTTAAATTTAAATTAGCTTGATAAGTATACCAGGGGCGGACTAGGTTGTACATTTTAGTGCTTACATTTTTAACACCATGCGTATGATAAAGAGTTAAAAAAAAATAAATCTGGATACCTTGAACATTAAGCTAAAGGAAAGGTACTCTTGTTCATTGTCGAAAAAATAAACCGTTTTCAAGGTATCCAAATTAGTTTTTCTAGGAAATGGAAAAGAATCGAAATCATTACCCTATCCTATTTGCACAAACATGACATTTATAAAACTAGGAAAGGCTAATGAAAATTGCGATAAAATCATATTTCGTTTCTTCTATCTCCCGAATGATTTCTATTCTTTTCCATTTCCTGGAAAAACAAATTCGGATACGTTGAAAACGGTTCATTTTATCAACAATGAACAAAGATTACCTCTTCTCTAGCTTAATGTTCAAGATATCCAAATTTGTTTATTTTAACTCCTTATCATAAAGGGTGTTTAAAAATGTAAGCATTAAAATGTACAACCTAGTCCGCCCCTGGTAAACTAAACAAGCTTATTTAAATTTAAGGGCAGTATTTTAAGAGATCCTTATACCTACTACTATTAATCATATCAAATTTTCATCAGATTATATTAAGAAGTTTAAAGTGTATTCCAGTAAAATGGATTTCCAGTGGCGTCATTTAGGAGGACGTATCTCCGTAGGGAGGGCCGCTAGGAAAGATAATAATGGGAACTTGTCATCAAATTTTTTTATGTTTTATCTGAATCCGAGAGATTTCACACGTTTTCCCGGACACCCTGTATATGAAATTCAATGTTTCGATTGCAACAAGTGCTACGTCAAGCAAACAACCAGAAACATTCTCACACGGCATACGGGACATATTAGGAACAACAACATCGATAAATCTGCTGCTGAAAATCATGTTTTAACAACGACCGCTCAATTTTAGAACATTCCTACAAATTGTTGAATAATTCCATAAACTGCACTTATAGGGCCCAGTAACAAAGCCTACACAGAACACAGATGGTTCTCCTTACTCGCTCAAGCTCTCGAGAGCTTATGAGGGGTCTCCTTGGGGAACACCTAGAAGTGTAATAATATAATAAAACAAGCCCTGTGGACAGGAGCTTTCTGGCGCTCTAGTTCAAAAAGACAAATTATATCTGGTATTGGTTTCTCAGAGTTGGGAATTATATCAATGTATTCATATGATATCACTGCATCATAAAGGAAATTCAATTCAAATAATAGTTTATTAGATAAGTAATAATAAATCACCTTGTAATCGATCAAAAATTTCCTGATCTACGTTCACCAAACTACAGAATTATGCTTTCAATATTTACGTAATATTTTCAAACATTTTCGGGTGAGGTCCCCGTTGCATCGCTAAAATACGAGTATTTCAACCCCAATATTTTTGAAGTTACAATATTCCCCTCTGTCAAGTTGACATTATGAGAATTCATACATAGAATAATAATTATATCAATCTGTGAAATACGATTTACATTGAAATTTTAAAAAATCATATCTCCGAAAGTATTAGCTTGTTAGAGTTGAAAATTATATGAATGGATTCTTATGATAAAACTGCTTATTAAAAAAAATTTGATTTGGAATTGGTTTCGTAAAAAAAAATTTTTTTTTTTGTTACTCCGAAACCATCTGTCCGATTTCGCCCAATAACGAACTTAGCCGAGATATTCATCCCCCAAACCTACTCTGAAAATTTCAACTCTCTAGCTCATTCCGTTCGAGAGTTATCGTGCTTACGGCCGGCCGGCCGGACAGAATAAATTCCGACCACGGATTCTTGATCAGTGAGTCGAACCAAATCGTTTAAGACCATTTTCATCGAAATATTCCAAAATTACAGACATTTGGGCAAATTGATAAGCACTCAGTTCCGAGGAACTAGAGCGCCAACAAGAGTTATCGTAAAAAAAAAATTTTTTTAATTTTCAAAATTTTTTTTTACACTTTGCGGTAACCTGGTCAGTACGAAACTTCACATACGTATGAAGGTCATGATTCTACAATTTGATGCTAAATTTCAGATAGATCGAGTTATCGGTTTAGGAAATATTCATAAAAAATGTGTTTTACTAAAATCGGCCATAACTCCGAAACCGCTTGATGGATTTTGCCCATTAACGAACTTAGCCGAGATATTCACGCTCCAAACCCACCTTGCAAATTTCAATCCTCTAACTCCTTTCGTTCGAGAGTTATCGTGCCTACGGCCGGCCGGCCGGCCGGACAGAATCGATTTCACCCTCGGATTCTTGATCAGTGAGTCGAACCAAATCGTTTGAGACCATTTTCAGCCAAAAATTCGAAAATTACAGACATTTGGGCAAATTGATAAGCACTCAGTTCCGAGGAACTAGAGCGCCAAAAAATAATAAAGTTCACAGTGAACTCGAACTAGAATACTGTTATATTAATATTGATTTATCTATCAGTTACAGTTTTAAACACAGGGTTTATGATGTTAAGATCCGTTTATTTCAAAATATTCTATTTTCAGTCTGTAACTAATGTGGATGTTACACAAGAAGAGTTAGGAGGTGCGAAAACCCACACGTCAATATCAGGAGTGGCACATAAATCTTTTTCTAACGACGTAGAGGCTCTACTTCAACTGAGGGATTTTATGGGTTACTTACCACAATCGAACAGTCAACCTGTCCCTGTGCGAGTTTGTGATGAAAGATGGTAACAAGAATATTGGGTACACATTTTCGTTCGTTAATTGACTTTAGCTTTAAGCGATTTGGACGTACGAATACTAGACACCATAATACCACCAGAAACAACTGCAGCGTACGATATGCTGGATATAATCGTGAATGTAGTGGACGAAAGAGAATTTTTCGAGATAATGCCAAAGTATGCGAAGAACATAGTAGTTGGGTTCGGTAGGATGAATGGACGTTCAGTTGGAATTGTTGGCAATCAACCGAAAGTGGCAGCTGGTTAGTATACACAAGAGAGTATAGTAGGTAAGCGAGTTGCGTCTACCAAATTGATCTCATAGACTGGAATTACGTCATGTCCAAAGCATTAAATAATGAAAAAACAGACAAATTATATCTCCGAAAGTATTGGTTTCTCAGAGTTGGGAATTATATCAATGTATCCTTATGCACTGCATCATAAAGGAAATTCAATTCAAATAATAGTTTATTTATCAAGATTAAATGAGCAAACTGAGAATGAGAACTGCACCATGGAAGAAATCTAATTAAAATAGCTGAACTGAATTTGACTCTCTCTTATAGAACAGGATGAAATGTACGACTATGAACACAGATCATATAATAAAGCTTAGGTAGAATAATTATAGCATTCTGTCAAAACATAGAAGTACGAGATTCATTATTGAAATTTTGAAAAATCATATCTCCGAAAGTATTAGCTTGTTGGAGTTGAAAATTATATCAATGGATTTTTATGGTGAAACTGCATCTTAAATAAGAATTGAATTTGAAATTTGTTGCTTAAAAAAAATTTTTTTTTTCGTTACTCCGAAAGCATCCGGCCTATTTTGCCCAATAACGAACTTAGCTGAGAAAATTTCAACTGCCTAGCTCATTCCGTTCTAGAGTTATTGTAGAAAAATTTTTTTTTAATTTTCAAGAAATTTTTTGGACACTTTGCGGTAACCTGGTCAATACAAAACTTCACATGCGTATAAAGGTCATGATTCTACAATTTGATGCTAAATTTCAGACAGATCGAGTGATCGGTTTCGGAAATATTCATAAAAAATATTTTTACTAAAATCGGCCATAACTCCCAAACCGCTTTATGGATTTCGCCCATTAACGAACTTGTCCGAGATATTTACGCTCCAAACCCACCTTGCAAATTTCAATCCTCTAACTCCTTTCGTTCGAGAGTTATCGTGCCTACGGCCGGCCGGACAGAATCGATTTCGACCTAGGATTCTTGATCAGTGAGTCGAACCAAATCGTTTAAGTTCATTTTCAGCCAAAAATTCGAAAATTACAGACATTTGGACAAATTGATAAGCACTCGGTACCGAGGAACAAGAGCGCCAAAAATATTAAACCGATCCTACTATAACATGGTAATTATAGTTGAAGAATTCCCTCACGCAAATTCCTGCGGAATTCCGTGAAGATCATATCACTAGAAAATTTTCAAAGAATCATTGAAATTTATTGAAAAAAATTCTATAATAATATATCAAAAAAATTGGATCAAGCACTTACGTGAAGTTCGGAGCTTTTGCGCGTATGTTCTATTGTCCATACTCCTGTATTGGACACTCTTAATCGAATATACCATGGTAAATTCGAGTGTGTTTTCAGCTTTCTAATTTCTGGAAAATGTCATCATGTTACATATTATTCGATGGTTTTTATCCCTAATCTTCACCTTCTGCCTAATTTCCATTTCGAAAACAGTCCGTAAAGGCATATTTTTCGTGAAAAATTTAAAACCTCTCCCATTCTAATCCAAGATTCATGATGTCGAATTTTTTGATTGGTTGAAAGAAATTGAAATTCTTCCGAAAAATACCAGCTTTCTTTACGTCGATTTCGAATATAAAAGTTTTGAAAAGGAAAACTCCACATATTTTATTGAGCGGATCGATCTTTCGACATAAACTCGCGAGCAAGTCCTACTTTGGAGCATGCATCCATATCACTCTACTTTTCGACTATCGATTTTGTCGCGATTTGAGGTAGGGACGTGAACAAAATTTTTTTCATAAATCCTTAAAAAATGGTAATATTGGTAATAGATATTGATTACGTCTTCGGCTTTCGCTTCTTACCGTTCCAAAGTTTCGATCGCGAGCTTTGACAATCCTCGAAACGTCCCTTATTAAATCTTAAAATAAATTCCCAAAATTCCCGATTTACTTAGTAAAAATAGGTCACCTTCGGATTTTTTCTTAATTATATGCAATTTTTCCAAAGATCACCACTATAGCCTTATCGGCAATTTCAACCATCCCCTATTCCCCCGGTAACCTCAAAATATCCTCATTTTCCACCTTTTTTTCTCGAGACGTCCCATCATTTACACAATTTTTTCCTAAGTAAAATTCAAAACGTCCTGTCAGAAACTGAACTCGCCCAACGTTCTCGGTTTCCATTATTTCTTCTATAACTCCTACAATATAGATTCGATCGTGTTGAAATTTGGCTTAAGAATTACGATTTGAAGGCTTTTGCAAAATTTCACCTATATCGGACGGATAGTTTCTGAGATACATAATATTTTTACACGCATATTCAATAATTTTTTAAAAATTTTCTAAAGATACGAACCGCACGAAATTCCGCACAAATATTTGAAATGGCATTCTACAAGTAACTACCAAATTTCAATTCGATCGGTTTTGTATTGTTCGAAAACAAATTTGTACTGGGAAACCGTTAAACCGATTACGCCTATTAACGAACTTGTCCGTTACATTTGGATGCGCAACCTACCCTGAAAATTTCAAGTCGCTATCTTTTTCCGTTCTCAAGTTATCCTGGCAACGGACGGCAAAACAAATTCAAAGCACTCACACGACGTCAGAAGCTTTATCGCGTACCTTCACTTACAAGATGCTCTCCCGGCGTAGCCGTTGATTGCCCGGCCTTCTGAGCCAAAAGCCCGGGATCGATTACCGTGGCGGGTATAATTTGTGAACGCTTAAACAAGACACACGGTGAAATATTTATTGATTTTAACCATCAAAAAATATTCCGCGTGGCCCGGCTAGACACCTCATCGCTCAGTGTTCCCCAAAAAGGAGAGTATCATTCAAGAGCAGACACAGACCCCAGTGTTTCACGGTTATTACCAATCATCAGTGTTACTTAGCCATTTCTTGACCCTCTTACGGCAAAAGAATGAACGTCGCTGACATCGCTCAAGGTTTCTTCATCGCAGAGGGTCGGAGTTCGTAAGGATTCTCCATAGGTGGCGCTGGTGGGGTTCTATCCCCTACCAGTTCTCGACCGATATAAATAAGTTTCCTAGAACGCCGTCAGCCGTCAGTCTTCATTCAGTGTTTGGCTAAGTCACACTGATGATTGGTAATATCCATGAAACAGTGGGGTCTGTACACGTGTATCTGCTCTTGAATTATACTTTCCTCTTTGGGGAACACTGAGTGACGAGGTGATCTAGCCCGGCCACGCGGAATATTTGTTGATGGTTAAAATAAATAAATATTTCACCGTGTGTCTTGATTTAGTTATTGACAATTAGTCACAGTACACTTCATTTAATGTTTTGTACGCTTTTTTCTTCAATTTTTTTTATTGATCTACTGGAAAAATATTGATCTATGGCTAGGTAATCTGCTGGCACTACTGAGAATGCTTTCAACATTCACAGTCATCAAAAATTTGAATTTGATTTATACATTTTTGCAGGCGTTTTGGACATAAATGCTTCTGTGAAGGCAGCCCGCTTCGTTAGATTTTGTGATGCCTTCAATATACCAATCATAACTTTGGTGGACGTTCCTGGTTTTCTCCCAGGAGTCAATCAAGAACATTCTGGAATAATCAGGCATGGAGCTAAACTTCTATATGCATATGCGGAAGCTACAGTGCCAAAGTTGACTGTGATAACAAGAAAGGTAGGTATTACAGTAATAGGTCTCATGCATGAATGATTTTTATTATTGGAATCGATTATTATATCCATAAAGAATACTGAAAAAGTTCAACCGCCGTCAAAAATTTCAATTTTCAGCGAGAAAACGATCATTCAAATTTGGTTGCACATAATATATGCCTGATCAAACGATCGAAACTTGGCTCCTCCCCGTGACGTAACCTGTCATATGTACTCTCACTATCTTCTCGTGTCCGTTTCACTCTTTATTTTTATTCCAGTGTAACACATCACACTATAGACCACATTAGTTAGGTTAGAATCATTCTCTTGGCGGGAGATCCATTTTCAAATTCTTTAAACATGGGAGTCTTATGGAAGTTCAACTTTGAGATGAAACCACCCTATTTAAAGCAGAATGTTAGTACAGAGACATCAAGTATTGGGTACCTTCATCATTAGTGCATGTTTTCATGTTCTTTGCACATCAAAATCTACTTCTATTTTTCCTTAAATCAAAATTGAAATCGGTGTAGTATGAAAAATGTCCGTATGTCGTAGACGACTTCTGTTGTGCGTCATTACAAGGCCGAGTTATGCATAGACAACATATGCATATGATATTATTTTTGACTGATTTCGAGTGAGCTTAGACATACGTCAATCGAATTTGGTGAACACTTTTATATTCATTAATTATTTTGGAAATATAAAATTTTGTTCTGAAAACTTGATTCTAGATTGTTATAAAGGTTCACTGAATCTTTTTCAACCGAAATAAACCTTAAGAAATTAGCCAAAGTGTCTAAAGGCAGGCAAGAAATTCGCGTAAATTTTAAGTCCATAAGAAATGCATGGGGAATTCAGTGCTCGGATCCACGGATGGATCGAAATTCAAATTTCCCGCCTAACCTAACTAATGTGGTCATATAATCGGCATTGGCTGTAACAAGCAGATGGTACATTTTGATTACGCCAGCCGTCATAGCAACGATTCAGAAGCGTTTATTCGAATTTGCTTCTTGATTTACCGATTTTCAATACGGAAATATTCAAATTTTATAAATTACTAGCTGACCCAGCGAACTCTGTTCCGCCTTAGAGGCAATAAATAAGCAGATTTTAGATTTCATTATACACGTTTGTCATAAAATATAGATAGTTTATATTCACCGTTTCTATACAATCCCTTTATGTCTCAATAATTGAACGTTAATTGGATGTAGTTAAGCATAAAGGATCCAACCCACAAATCGTTGTTTAGGAATTTCAATTTGAAGTATATGAGTAAATACACTATATTTTTATCTAATTTTATTGGTACAAATCACTTCAATCGCGTACAATTGTGCAATTAGAAAAAAAACACCCTGTATAGTAATGCTTTATTTTCAATGGTGTATGCCTCGAAAGTTTATTTTTAAACACACATGACTAAAATTGTACGATTATGGCAGGAAAAACAGCAAGTTTTAATTGACGTTAAAAGAAAAACACCCTGTATAACACAAAAAAGTATCCTATGTCCGTCTCCTGGTTCTAAGCTACCTCCCCACCAATTTTGAGCCAAATCGGTATAGCCGTTCTTGAGTTATAAGTGGTGTAACTAACACGACTTTCTTTTATAAATATATAGATGAAAGTGTATGAGGGCGTCCATGATGATCTGGTATTGAAGTAGATTCAGTCGAAAAACATAAACATATGGTATTTCGTGTTACATGCAAGAGACCTATTGATCTTTGTGGACTATTATGATCATATTATATGTAGCCCACAAAGTAATAATACGCCCGCTATATATGACGGTACCGCTTCGTTGGAAACCCGAGGGTGTGTACTGTACACACCCTGCTCAAAACTCAAAGATATCAGACTATTGGCGTATTCCATTGGTAGAACTCGTGCGCACTGAGTGCATGAATCGTATTCCATTGGGGAATTTCGTCAAGCACTTTGACACATTTTGACTCATTTTGACGTCCAGTGCAACATTTTTTGCACTCAGTGCGTGCTCAGTGTAGCACTGGTGCTGCCAATGGAATACGCCATCAGATACATACTCCATTTTCAGGGTTACGGAGGAGCATATGATGTAATGGCTTCAAAGCATCTTAGAGGAGACGTGAATTATGCTTGGCCAACCGCAGAAGTTGCAGTGATGGGTGCCAAAGGTGCAGTAGCCATTTTATATAGGGGAAAGTCAGATGTTCAAAAATATGAAGCTGAATACATTGAGAAATTTGGGAATCCGTTCCCAGCAGCTCAAAGAGGTAATAAAGAACTTGAGTAAATTTTTCTATAAATCATATTACGAACCTTTTACACTGATGAATAATTCTTTTACAGGGTTCATTGATGATATAATTGAACCAAGAACAACTAGATGGAGATTATGTCGTGATTTGGATTTGTTTGAAACCAAAAATTTGAAAAATCCGCCCAAGAAACATGGAAATATTCCACTGTAAAATCGTCAAAAGATCTTCAAAATAAATAGATCCACGCAAGTTTGACAATGTAATCGTCGATTGTTTTTTTTTATCCCAAACCAAAGTACCTACCTATACAAGAAGTTTTCAAAGGCGAGTCTATTTTTTCAGCAGGAGGTAGAACTTGTCTATAACCACGTAGGACCAAAAATTAATTCGATTAAGAATAATATGGCCAATACAGGAGAACATATAATAGAACATGCGCGCAAAAGTTCCTGACTTCACGTCAGTGCTTGAACCAACTTTTTTTCGTAATTTTTTTAAAATTTTTTAGGGTTACGGTTCTCCCAAAATTTTACACATGTCGATCGAGTCTATATTTTTTTAGTTATCGAGGAAATAATATTTCAGGTGGGTATAACTCCGAAACCGTTGGGCCGATTATTCCCAAAAACGAACTTAACTCTCCCATTCGGATGCGCAACCTATCTCCTTTCGTTCGAATGTTATCGGGGCAACGGTCACCCATCCAGCTACTGAACTCTTACAAGGCTGCTCCAACAATATAGATCCGATCGTATTCAAACTTGGAACTTGGCAGTAGAGTTAGGTTCTCAAGACTCTCGCAAAATTTCGGCAATGTCTGAATAGTCAGTCAGATAGTGATACAATCCTCACGAAACTAGCTGGGAGGTCAACGATACAATAATTATTCTTCCCAGGATGAGGTAACAACTGATAAAACTGTTTTTTAATGTTTAGTAAGGAAGTTCCTTTGATTACAAAGAAAACACTAAGCTTAGATAGATTTTACAGGGAAAATTTTGAGGTATTCTTCCTGGTGGATGATCGGGAACCTTCCAGGTGATGAGTATCGGTTCTTCCAACTGGAACTCACAATATATTTCTGACACGGTGTAGGTATAATGTAAGGATCAGTCCCAGTACAACATCAAACATCATAATACTCAAAGGGTTTGGTAAAAGGTTGATTCTCAATCCAACAATAACTTCTATTTGACATGTGTTAAGCATGCAGCCTCACAAAAAAATGTAATAGCGAGTTTTATAAGATACAGCTTCAATCCGAGACAAAAATTTTAGACAGCTTCAATCCCAGCCAAAAACTATAGATAATAAAAACAGTGTTAAAATATTAGTTTCCAACATACAAGATTTCTCTGTACAAATCTGGGGATCGGAATTAATTTAAGCCTAGAAAAACACGAGACACACAATCACTCGAAATTTAAAGATACTCTCCCCTATGATTCGCTCAGAACATTAATCAATAATATATTCAGCTGAAAAATTAGTAGGAATAAAAATAATCAAACACAAGGTGCTCTACATTATTTTCTTACAAAAATGGCGTGTAAAACAATATTAGCTAATTTCAATCTAAAATCATCGAGTAAGATAATTTACCAAAAGCAATTTCAACACTCACCTCCAAATTAATTCATGGTATGATTCATGATATGTAGTGTAGGGCCGGAGAACGGCCCTATTATTAAATCAATCATACTAAATTCTTGTTGTTTGTCACCTTCCTTGGTCTGAACTTCCGCAATTTAATTGATAAACACCGGATTTATCTCCCTCTTAACATGATTTTGCTCGAAATAGCATCGAAGTAGAAAGGTATGGTAAAATTAATTTATAAAGATTCACCTAGTTTTCAGTGTATTGGGAGATTTCTTATACAGGGTGTCCGGAAATGATGAGCAAAAAATTCTGGGGTGATTTCTAGACCAAAAATAAACCGTACCTCTTCCTATAAATTTTTTTCGAAAATTGATTATTAACGAATTTACAGGGTTTTAAAGTTAAATTTTATACACAGTTGTTTTGCCACGTTAATAATATTTCGACGAAATTTCGTGTTTGTGGATTTTACGGGATGAGCAAAACGAATTTGCAAACCATTTTTTCTCATTTTGTAGAGGGCGCCACATACGAGCCTATACTTTTATTTGAATGGTCAGAACTTTTTTGTGCTACCCTGTACGCAAATTTTCACTAAATATTTTCATTCTCTGGACTTTTTTACACAGAAAAGGTATACTTCTTTTGTTTCGAAAATCTAACCGTTTTCGAGAAAAACGCAAAATAACATTACTTGCAAGCGATGAATACGAAATTTTTTCAATTTATTTTCAACCTTAAACATAGAATAAATGGTTTGCTAATTCGTTTTGCTCATCCCGTAAAAGCCACAAATACGAAATATTATCAATGTGGCAAAACGCAGAGCAAAAAAACTGTGAATAAAATTTAACTTCAACACCCTGTAACTTCGTCAATAATCAAGTTTCAAAAAAATTTTATAGGAAGAAGTACCATTTATTTTTGATCTAGAAATCACCCCTGATTTTTTTGCTCTTCATTTCCGGACACCCTGTATACTTACTCTACTCCACAGTCAAATATCGACTAGTGTTGTAGAAGCAATTTTCCATGTTAATATTCAATAATTACAAAACTGAGAAATCCAAACAACCCTCTTTACAAGCCTTCCAACGAACTATTATACCAGACTACAAAAATAGAACCGATACTTACAAGAATGCAAAGACTCAGGAAGAAATTCATCAAGAAAGAAAGCAATAGATCCATCATCAACCCTCTCGTCCACTCTTACCAAGAAGAAGCAGCTAAAACAAAACTACCAACTCTGCCACTAGCACAATATCTCCAAACTCTTTAAAACAAACACACATTGTAATCATAATGTATTGTATACAGAAATAATATTGTAACTGGCAGGAAGACTTCGGTCGTTAGCCAATTGATCTTGTATCAATAAAGTTTATTATTATTCAATAATACAATAATACATGTTATTTTTATTTCATTGTAACTTCACTAAGGCATACATTTTTTTCCGTTCTTCAATAGAATGTTTGTACATCAAGTAGGACTTCAATATTTCATCATATTCCTTTCCACTTACAGCCTCATATTTCATTTTCATTTCTTTCATGTGTTCAATACTTAGCTCGCATTCTTCTTGTTGCTCCTTAATATCCTTAATCAAATCTTGGTAAGCTTCAATTGCCTTTGGAACTTCCATAAAAATATCTAGCTTCATTTTGTACTCTGCAATTTTGGATTTCAAATAATTGCTTTCTATTTTAGCTTTACAATCTCGAGTTGTCTGATCACACAATTCTGGGACTTTCTTCAACCGTAGGTCGAGCATTTCTTTTAATAGGTTGGTTCTAGTAACAACATTTTCAATAAATATTTTTTGTTCTCTAGCCAATTTTTCTTTATAATCAATAATGGTTTGGTCCCTTTGTGTTAAAGACAGTTCACATAACGATGTTGACAGCTGTAGTTCCTTGATAACTTGGTCCAAATCTTTTGATGTAATCTTTTTGAATTGTCCAAACACTTTAGATCTTTTTTCCCATAATTTTTTCTGTAAAACGGATTTCA
This sequence comes from Halyzia sedecimguttata, assembly GCA_937662695.2. Taxonomy (NCBI): domain Eukaryota; kingdom Metazoa; phylum Arthropoda; class Insecta; order Coleoptera; family Coccinellidae; genus Halyzia; species Halyzia sedecimguttata. The sequence goes on along the minus strand of OW569413.2, from coordinate 94,915,849 downwards.
ATTTTTCCCCTTCTTGATATGTCAGTTCTCTTCTCGTCAAAGTTAACCCTAGCAAAATTTGATTTTGTAATTTCAGGTATTGTTTCAATTTGATATCATTTATTATGTCTTCAAGCTTGTTTTTCAATTCAGTACCCAATTCTAAATCGTCTACACACTCAATCAAGCAATCATATAGAATCTTATTTTTAATGTACCTTCTGTATTCAATTTTTAAAATATGATCTGGATCCTTCTGTTGTGTTTCGTCCTTGAATGTAGAATTAATTGTATCATAGGCAGTAAGTACTGTGTTTTTATGAATTTCAGCAAAACTTGCCATATTAACAATTAACATTAACGAAAACGTGAAAACGATATCAGAGTCTCTGACGATATATTCAAATTTAACTAATTCAAAGGAATGTCAGTTGAACCATAGAATTGAATGAGTTAGTATGTTTCTGTTTGTAAGGAAGTCGAACTTCGAACTTCTTCCTCTGAGGTACAAATATATTATTATATTATATATTAGTCCATTTATAAAACAGAATATAAAGTAGTTTCTAGATTCAGAATAGACGGAGGACCTCATAATAATAAGAAATCCTAAATTTCGTGAGTCCCCAAATCTCAAATATGAATAAGAAAAAGAATTCCAAATGTCGATGTCAATGAATATTGTCATATGTCATATTCAAATAGAAAAGATTGTTAATTTTGAATTGACTTCGAAGCTTCGAACGTACGTTTTGAATTTTTGAAATTTAATTGTAGTAGTTGTCTGTAGTTATCCGAATTAAAATAATATGGATCAAGTATTTAATTTCGATAAAAGCTTACAACAACGGTTAAGAGAATATAAGGATGTCTTTGATGGGTTCGAAGTACTTCCAGCATCTGCATTGATGAAGGAATGGGGCTTTTACTTGGAACTTACGATGGACCAAAATGGATGGCAAGCAGTTTGGAAAATTTCTAGAACAACTTGTGACTTTTTGAAAATTCCTTTTCCCACAATTGTATTGGTATTTGTTCTGGATGTAGATTTCTCTAGTTTACAAGCTTTAGTTCGAGTTATAGCAGTTCAAGATGAAATTCATATTCCAGAGAAACATCATGTGCCCTTGATACAATTATGGCCCACAAAGGCACAAGATAAAACAGTCGCGTTGAATTTGTCTTCAACTGCCAATGTAATTGATATGCTACGATTCTTCTATATACATTTATTTATGCCTTGGGATTTAGATGATGATGATACAGCTGACTGGAAATCCAAACATTTAGAATCGAGACTGAGATTATATTATGATATGAAAAATGGGGTTATACCGAAAGCGACATCATTACATTTATGTTCTTTAACAACAGAGGCTCGCAGAATGCAGCATAATAAAGAAGTGATTGAAATAGAATTGGAGGAATCTGCTATCGATGAGGATTCTAACGAGAAACATATAGATGAACTTACTAATATTCATTTGAGATTAACTGAAATTAAGTGTGAAGTAGAAATTTTGGAGAATCCTTTGCTCAGAAAGGCTCTTTTGAGAAGACAAAATCAACAACAGCAAGTGGCTAATATCAATGATGTAAAAGGTAGTTACTGAATTTCCTATCAGAATATCCAGAATATTTTTGAAAGTTTGATATAAAACTGGCTATCAAAACTAGAATAATCAAATTAGTGCTAAGTATCACAAATCCATGGCAATTATTTATTATTCAATCGATGAGTTTAAGGATGAATTACTGATGCTGCTTTATTTTTTTTATAATTTCATTTACACTGGTTTTATTACCGAAAATGGTCAAATGAAAAATGTAATATTTTTTTTGTTAATGATGTTTTATTCATTTCTAGAACCTAGAATATGGCTGATTCAAGAGAATGGCAACGTTGACAGTTATTTGAGATTCCTAGAGCAAGTTAAAGTATTATACCCAATTGACAAAGTCACTGTATTACCTAATCTTTGTGATACCTTAGAAAATGGAGGCCCTAATGATTCCTTTATTTTGAGTGAAGGAAAATATGAAATAAATCTTAAATTTGCATTTGAAAATGGTGGAATTCTGAAAGGTATAGGTGAAAGAGATTCCATTCTACTTGTTTCTATGTTAGATGATATCATGTTGGACTTTCAAGTGGACCATTGTTTGATAGAAAATGTTACTCTAGATGCTAGTCACTCACAATGTGCTGCAGTTGTTCGTAAAGGAAAGGTATGGAAGTATAACTGTGGGTTTGGTAAAACTTTGATTACTCTGTCAAGCACTGGGACAAGACTATCAAAATCGAATTAATTTTTAGTCCATTTACATTATTTACTTTTGGCTCAACCGTCAAATTTGATTTGAAATACATGAAGAATTGATAGGCACCTCAAAGTTTTATAGAATCCACAGTCAGTCTAGAATATGAGGTTTATGGGAATCATTTAAACGAAAACATAGTTATATTTTGAGGAGACCTGTTTTATTTAACTTGCCAAATTTTTACTGAACACCCTCTCGGGTGATCCTGCTTTATACCTGCCCAATGGGTTAATGGACCTGCGTTCCGATACCGGGTATTTTCTGACACTGGAGAAAGTTGATGGTCTATGAAATGCGATTGTTATAATGTGCAGGTATCTTTCCTCTGAGTCATGGAATGACGTACTCGGTTCGACTATGTTGAATCGCTCTTGTCACCACAAATACAGGGTGTTCCATCTCAGACGAGCCACCTGTATATTTTTTATCCCATAGCGATTGGGAAAATTTCCCAAAACACGTAGAATGATTTTGTTTGGGGGACATCTTTTGATATATATTTGAGGCTTGAACAAGCAACCCCCTAAGGCTGGTTTCCTGTCACGCTGACGGTCGGCGCTGACGGTCAGCGCTGATCGGTCAGCTCGGATCCTTTTAGTATCGCGCTGATCACATAGAGAAATAGAAGGATGCTATTGTCTCTGGCTCACTGAATGTGGAGGCTTGTCGGTGCCAGCTAGTCAGCGGCGCCGACGCGCCGGCGCGTACGTGCGCGTATATAGCTCAGCGCTGACGGCCGTCAGCGCTGCGTGACTCGAAAACGCTACCTATAGCTACATACATATTGACCCATCAGCGCCGACCGTCAGCGTGACAGGAAAACCAGCCTAAGAGGGGGGCTTCAACCCCTCAAAATTGAATAGGGGAGAGGGGTTGAGTGATACCTCATTTGAAAGGTCTTGGAAGCCTCTTTACAATGGTGTATGACAAACATAATTTGGATAAACTGTTTTTGGCAAAAAACAATTTTTTAGCTCAAATAAGCCACCTTGAATATTTTGGTTATTTTTACAATGTACAAGCCCATTTTTACTAAGCCCTTTTTACAAACTATAAAAAATCACATTCTTAAAAAAATGTAAGTGTTTTATCATGCTTACAATCAAAAAAATAAAATCTGCGATTTTAAATCAAATATCCAAATTGTTCTCCATTAACTTTCATACAATAATACAATCTTCACTGAAAACTGTCTCTAACATGGTTCAGTATAATCGAAGTTATTTGACGACTCTCATTTACAATTCTTTGGCTAGTTCGTCCAAATTTTCAGGCGGAGTCACAAAAATCTTGGAATTAAGATATTCCCGCAAGAAGAAGTTCAGGTCAGGAGATCGGACAGGCCACGTTAGATTGTCTGATACCGGAAGCTGCAGAAAGTTGTCGTACAGATTGAGTGTTTGGCATTAGTTGGACATGTCCCAATATCGCCACAGCTACTACTTCATCATTCGCAATTCCAATGGGTGCCCTTTTTTATCCACTACTGAACCCGTCTCAACAAATTTTGAAATCAATTCCATTACGTACTTATGGCGAACGCTACGTTCAGGATGGTTTTGGTTAAATATTGGGCACAATTTTGGTTTTGGTAATGTCCTTGCAATGTGTACCTACACCATAATTATTGTATTTATTATTTTAAACAAATCAGCAAAGTAGTAACTCAACAGATTCTTTTATAATACACCAAATGATCGAAGAAACGTATTATAACCAGATACACACCTTCTTGTTTTTATTTATAGTTTGAAAGAATTTTTCTTATTACTTGTGAAAATATTGCAATTAAATTTTTTTAAGATTTTTTAAGTTTGTACAAAGTGCTTGATAAAAATGGCCTTGCACATTGTAAAAATAACCAAAATATTCAAGGTGGCTCATTTGAGCTTAATAATTGATTTTTGGCGAAAACAGTTAATCAAAATTACGTCTTTTGTACTCCGTTGTAAAGAGGCTTCCAAGACCTTTCAAATGAAATATCACTCAACCCCTCTCCCCTATTCAATTTTGAGCGGTTGAAGGGCCCCTTTCAGGGGGTTGCTCGTTCAAGCCTCAAATATATGTCAAAAGATGTCCCCCAAACAAAATCATTTGGCATGTTTCGGGAAATTTTTCCAATCACTATGGGATATGAATTATATGGGGTGGCTTGTCTGAGATGGAACATCCTGTATAATAGATTTGATACTTAACTCATTTTATCTTATCAATACAATGAGCTTCCATTGATTGAAGCTGTGACTTCCAGGTTCAGATACCTGTTTTCTTTACCTATCCCAAAGGCTACTTCACAATCTAGTTCTTACAAGATATACTGACTGACAAAGAAACTGCAACACCCAGAAGGAGCTGTTCAAATTTTAATTGAGGTCGAGCATTATCTTGCTGAAATAATGGATTCTCGAGCCGGTTAAGGTAAGGGAGAACATATGGTTCCACTTTTTCTTGAAGCTAACGCAGCGCTGTCATGTTACCTCGACTAAAGACTAAAGGTGACCTACTTGCATGTGCAATAGCACCCCATACCATAACGTCTACTGTCCGGTATACATGACGCTCAATATCAAACTGAGGTTCACGTCTTTCTCCCCGACGTCGTCTAACCCTTCTTAGGCCATCATGTGCACCCAAGGAGAATCGAGATTCATCAGAAAAGACGACCTGATGCCATTCCACATTCCAATCTTGACGTTCTCTGCACCACTAATCGTTGTCGGCAATGCTCAACCGTCAGAGGTAACACAAGATGGGGTCGATAATGGTGCAGTCCAAAAGACCTTATCCGGCGGTAAAGCGTTCGGACAGTTACAGGATGGACTTGTTCCCCTAACCACTCATCAGCCAAAGATCGAGTTGTCGCAAATCGGTCTCTAATAGCCATAAGTCTTAGACGTCGATCTTGAACTTCATTTGTGACCCTTCGACGTCCGGTGCCTACTCTTCTTCGATTTTGGGCATTATTAAACCACTCTTGACAACATCTCATAACAGTAGTTGGATTTCTGTTCGTACGGTTAGCGATTTCTCGAAATGACAACCCTGACTCCCGTAGATCAATAATTCGACCTCTTTCAAATTCACTTAGCTGGCGATAAATTCCGCGTACACGTGCTCTAGGCATTTTAACAACAACTAAACATCGACTATGGATCGATACAATATACAGGGTGAGTCTTTGACCACTGCATTAATTTTAACCAAAGAATCCTCTCATCAAATGAATTTGATGAGGTGCTCAGGTAAAAAGTTACAAGCGTTTAAAGATTTCACAATGTGCTAATACACTCCCGCATATAAATTATCTATGACATTGTTGGCGGACGAGAATAAGGCATGGTAACGAGGTTTACAGCTTGATTCGGGATTCCAACGCTCAGGGACGGATCCATAAAAGTAGTGACATTTCTGGAGTTTTCCATTTTAAAACATTCAATGAAGAATATCTCGAAAACGGTGCGCTTAAGGAGAAATGATGAAGAATAATATAATGTTCTAAAACGATGGAATATTCTTGAAATGACTCAAGAAAAACTTTATATGCTTTCTTTATGCTAATTTCGTTTAGTTTTATGAATCCACGAGGCCATAACTAGAAAACCAGTAGAAGTAGAAAATAACTAATATTTGGAAAATACGAGTATGTATCATAGTTATGGGAAACTTTACTCCAACATTCATTTTATTCGTAAAAAGGATGTCAAAGCTACAAAATAATCACTGATTTTTTTTCAAATTTTCAACAGCCTGTATCTTTTTACCTGAGCTGAATTTGGAAAAATGTTAAATGAAAAAAGTGTTTCATTTGATGAGAGGAATCTTTGGTTAAAATTAATGCAGTGGTCAAAGACTCACCCTGTATAAGTAACAAAAATTTTTACATGAAAAACCCTTCACGATTTTTTTCTCCAAACTTTAATCATTTACTCCTTGCTATACTATCTGTTTTAACAAAAAAAATTGAATAAATAGCTCCTTGTGGGTGTTGCAGTTTCTTTGTCAGTTAGTATAATTCAATATTCATTTCTATAAGTATTAAATGTTCATTAACGTAAGGTATCATTTTATCAAAGGTGACATTTTCCAACTGTAAGCTGATTGGCGATGGCATATCTACCACTCATCAGGGTATCATAGTGCTCGCAGGAGCGGAGCTCGAACTGATCAACTGTGTGATGTATGGCTTTTATACAGCTCTAGTTGGTAACTCAGATTCGAAGGTAGGAATGAGAAACACGGAAATTCACGATGTTTATTATGGATTGAAAATATATGATAATTCCTGGATTAACATGCAGAAATGTACCTTCAGAAACTGCAAGGATTATGGTGTGTGTGTTGAAACGGAGAATAACCTGGCAGGAGATGATCACAAAGTTGGGGATTTTGATCTATTAAATATGTGAGTTTGATATCTTTAATATAAACAGTTTGTGGATAAAGTAACGACGATGTAATGTTCCATTCACGCAAAAAGTGGCTTCGTCAGAAAATACGATATTATTTAAAAAATTGGGTTCTTCATCGTAGCGTAACATTAGTTCAACTACAAACGGCGCTCTGGATCATCCTCGTTTAATTCGTGAATCAGTTGAACTTTGTAAGGATCATAGTTCTCTTTCTTGAACAACTTCGTGACAAAAGAGTGGTCCACGTTATGGCTTAGGGTAAGCTGTCTTGTAGAAAGGTGAGGTTTTTCTTCAGCTTCAACTAACACATTTAATCTGGTTTCTTAGTTTAGCCGCGGTCGACCTTGCCACGGCAAATCATGGACGGATTCTGTTTCTGTAAATTTAGCAACCAATTTACCTCACTGTGGATCGTGCAATAGGCAGTCTGTTAGGATGTCCTTGGTTGAATAATTCACATACTTCCTCATGTGTTTTTAGCTTGTCGCCTTATCCAACTAAAATTTCTATTTATTTCCGTTCAGTTAAACCTGCCAGTTTCAAAGCTAATTCGCTTGAAAACTTAGTTATGCCTCTCACACACTCCCACTACAATTACTCAAGTGTTGTTTTTGGCGCTCTTGTTCCCCGGAAGTCGGAACAGAGTGCTTATCAATTTCCCCAAGTGTCTGTGATTTTCGAATTTTTGGCTGAAAATGGTCTCAAACGATTTGGTTCGACTCACTGATCAAGAATCCATGGTCAAAATAGATTCTATCCGGCCGTTAACACGATAACTCTCGTACGGAATGAGCTAGACAATTAAAATTTTCAGAGTAGGTTCGAGGGATAAATATCTCGGTTAAGTTCGTTATTGGGCAAAATCGCCTGATGGTTTCGGAGTAACGAAAAAAAAATTTTGTTTACATTACAACTTTTGAATTCAACTTTTGGAAGCAATTTTATCACAAGAATCCAATGATATCATTTCCAACTCTAACAACCTAATACTTTCGGAGATATGATTTTTCAAAATTTCAATAATACATCGTAGAGTTCTATGTATTCGCTGTTCATAAATCTCATCTTATCTAGCTATTAGAGTCATGTCAATTGTTAGTTTGAAAACAAGTATCCGATTTGTGAATATATACAAGACTGTTTTGAAACTGAAAATAATATTGACTGGTTACTTATTGAATAATTTATTATTATTATAAATATCACAGTAAGCGACCTAGGCCGATGTAACTGCATTTAACAATTGTTACATTTACGTATAAATTCGGGATGATGTTTCAGAAGATTTAGAATTGAATCATTTTAATGATGTAGTTTATGAAGGCAATAGGAAAGAAGAACATAATGGAATCATCAAAACAAATTACTGTTTGTTGACCACTGAGGTTAATATTACATTTTACTTCCTTAAGTAGTAAGACTATATACAGTATTTTCATAATGTTGCTAGTTAATATATTTTGAACTATTAAAATAATTTGTTCGTAAGCCTCTACCTACTCAACTATCAGGAATAAATAGACAATCTGCTTTGATTGTCTCCAGCCTTGCTCTAGACATTTCGATGATACTTTCCTTAGGTATTTCGAGTTGTTAAAACTAAAAATGATTGCTCATTTAGTCTTGATAAATAAATTTAATGACAATTTTTGAAGAATTATAGATTGCTCTTTTTTTGGCGCTCTTGTTTAAATGTTAATTTTTGAAACATTTTTTTTCTAACGACACTTTTTGGCTTTTTGGGTTCGTTATTCTTGATATAAAATACACCTTGTGTTCTAGAAAACAAAGTATGATTGAATGCAAAATGACCAATGAAATAACCTCACCTATCGTAGAATCATGAGCATGATATGATATTATACTTTTGAGGTGATAATATAATGCCCGTGGATAATCCATATGATGATGGAAATATATTCTTTGGTGAGATACATAATCAAATTGGGTTTAGAATATCTCCAGTAAAAACAAAACTGCAATAATGTCTAAGTTTTAATTGGTAATTTTCAGAGTAGATTTGAGGAATGAATATCTCGAATAAGTTCGTTATTAGGGAGAATCGGTCTGTTCGAATTCAATTTCTTTCGCGATGTATTTCTATCGTAAGAATCCACTTATATCATTCCCAGAGACCAATAATTTTCGGAGATATGATTTCTCAAAGTTTTAACAAGAGCGCCAAAGCTCCTGTCCACAGGGCTTGTTATTCCTTACAGTAATTGTTATTTTCTCAAAAAAATTGTTATCTACGGTACCAATTTCTCACACCATCATTTAAATCTCATAAAAAGTCGTCATTTAAAAAAAAATTTGAATCGGGTGAGACTAAACTGAGTTATTGGTTAACATAAAAGAACACATTTTTATCTGTTTGGAAAGATAGATAATTAATTTCCCAAATCCGCCACTGTTTTGATTTGATAATTTTGAAGGAATCAGTTTGCAGAGAAACCTTTCCTTCAATATTTGTGTATATCATTGTAAAACCACTTTCTCAATTTGATTTATTTATTGATTTCAGAATACCTCAACTAACTACCGAATTTGTAAATGGCACAAATAATGGTAAAGGAGATGTTCTCATCAATCGTACCTCAAAAATCAATGCAATGGAAGATCTGTTTTCCAAATTCGATCCAACAGTTTCAGGAGAGCCTTCAGATGAAGATATGATCACTGAAGATGATGGTTGTCAAGATATTGGCAATGGGCTAGATGAAACTGTTATTGAAAGGGACTGTTTGAATTGAAGATTAAATAAAAGTGCCAGCTATTTATGTGATATGATGAACTTTATTCGGTATAATAATATAATGCAAACTTTTATATATTGATTCCTCCCAAATATGAATGCGTTTTTAGTTTGTTTGAAATTGAAAAATGGGAAGTTTGGAAGATTCTTTAATTTTAACGATTTCTTGGAAATATTAACACATTTCCGTTGTTGTTTAGTGAATTTGTTTCTGTTGCGAATTGAAATTTAATTATGAAAATATTTCAAATCATGTGAAAATTTGATATGGTTATGATGAAATATAATTTAAGTATTTCTAAGCTATAAAATGTTCAATAAAAATTCGTTAGTTTTTCATCTTCCACTATATTTTCGGCACATACAAACAAGGATTTGTAAAGAGAAAAATAAAAAATGTTTCAATAGATACAGATAAATTAAATGAATACTTTGTATTGAAAATTAGTGAGCAATCTCATATAACAAAACACATTATATAAGTAACAAAAATCACATATATTGTTGCAGCTTTGATTCAGTAAGTTGAAAATTCGATATCGATAATAACGTAATGAACAAAATGAAAGGAACCTCCTAATAACGCCTTAATAATTCCTTTATACATACCAATAGACTTTATGTGCAACTGCAACAATAATTGCATTATATAATGTCAACAATCATCAATAGAAATGTAAAAACAATATTTTATTGCTTAACCTAACAAACAGACAATTTTTTTGGGAATCTAAACTGACTAGTCAATTACCGATACTGGGTTTACCACATATGAGTTTCTCGTATCTCGCTTATTATATGGGCAGCCCTCTGTAAAGCCTGAAAAATTCCAATTAGTGTCATTATATACATAACATAATACAAATAAATATGTGACACTGGTTAGATGGATATTTATGATAGTGAATAATAATGGGGACGCCCCATTTTCAAATTCACATTACTCACAGACGGCAGCCATTTTTTTATTTGTGACATTGACAGTTGTATTTTTTAATGTCTACCATTTAATCATGGAAAGGTACATGCTTCAAAAACGTTGGCAAATAATCCAAATTTATTATGAAAAATCGCGAACTGTAGCCCAACTTTATGTGCTTTAACTTCAATTTTTGGCGCTCTTGTTCCTCGGAACAGAGTGCTTATCAATTTGACTAAATGTCCGTAATTTTCAATTTTTTTTTATTTAAATGGTCTTAGACGATTTGGTTTAACTCACTGTTCAAGAATCCGTGGTCGAAATTGTATCTGTCAAGCCGGCCGGCCGAAGGCAAAATAACTCTCGAACGAAGTGAGCTAGACAGTTGAAATTTTCAGAGTAGGTTTGGGAGATAAATATCTCGGCTAAGGTCGTTGTTGGGCAAAATCGGCCAGATGGTTTCGGAGTAACACAAAAAAATTTTTTTTTACAATACAAATTTCAAATTGAATTTTTTTCAATATGTAGTTTCACCATAAGAATCCATTGATATCATTTTTAACTATAACAAGCTAATATTCGGATATATGATTTTTAAAAATTTCAATAATAAATCGTACTTCTATGTTTTCACAGAATGCTATAATTATTCTATGTATGAATTATTATATGATCTGTGTTCATACATGTCAACTTATTTTCCAATGAGACAAGACATGTCAAATTCATTTCAGCTATCGTAGAATTATAATATGGTATCATATCATACTTTTTGGGTGATATTTTAATGGTTAATCCATATGATGGGAATGGTAAGTTAATAAAATTGAGTTCAGAATATCTCCAGTAAAAACAAAACTGGAATATTGGGTAAGTTTCAATTGATATAATAAAATTTTCACAGTGGATTTGATCAATGAATAACTCGTTCATCATAGATCCGATAATTTCGTTGTTGGGTAGAATCAGTCTGTTGGTTTTGGATTAATAATTTTTGGCACTCTTGTTGGATTTAAATTCTTTTATGACGTTTGAAATTAATTTCTGTTATGATGAAGATCTATCATAAGAATCCATTGATATAATTCCCAACTCTTACCAATGATTTGTCAAAGTTTGAACAAGAGCGCCAAATCTCCTGTCCGCAGGGCTTTCCCACTTTTTGGTCGTTATAATCATCCGGATAAAAGAACAATTGACCGTTTAGTGAAGAAGTTTCAAACAACTTTTACACTTCATGATCTTACAGTGCCAGCGAGACAAAGAAATGCAAGAAGTGAAGAGTATCGCTGCCATTGTTCACAAGAATTATCCGATGTTGACTGATTTTGTATGGGCTAAATTGGTTCGTCTTGATTTGCAGAACATGTAGTTTCAACAGGACGGTGCCACTTGTCATACTGCCAATGACACAATCACTTTATTGATAACAAAATTAGATGATTCGATTATTTCAAGAAATGGACCGATAAATTATCCGCGTCATTCCTGCGATTTAACTCTCTTGGACTTGTTTCTTTGGGGTTAAATTAAGTCATTGGTTTACAGCAATCATCCAGCAAATTTAGACGATTTACAGTTCAATATTGAACAAGTAATTGCTAACATATGACCCGATTTGTGTGAGAGTTATGGAAAATTGAGATCAACGACTTCATTCCTGCTAGCTTTTCCGCGGTGGACATTTAAATGATGTTTTGAAGTTATTTTTTTGAATCATTGAAAAATCAGCACCCGTAATTCTGAATTATTGATTTTTTTTTTTTTTTTTAATTTATTTATTAGGACCCAAGAGGCCAAAAAAAAGCCTATTACAGGTACACTTAACATTCAAAGAGGTGTTCAAAAGCAAATTTACATCCACAAAATATCACATACTGTAAACTTTCCCAAATATATCACTTACAACAACTTAAAATATATCATGTATAATAATATTTCAACTCATAACAAATACATTCATTTCCCCTCCCTTCTCCCTATTTTATTTTTATTTAATTTTTTTTTTATATAAAATCTGAAACAACAAAAAACAAGGGAACGAAAATTAAAGGAAGAATCAACGTTCTTGGTATCACATTAGATTATCACAGGTCTGATCTCAGTTCAAAAAGGAAGGACTTGCCCATCCTGGAAAATGTTTTAAGAGTATTTGCACTTTTTATTTTTACCGGAAGTTTATTAAACCAATCAACTGCACAGCTAGTGATCTTCTTTTTTCCCGTATTAGTAGCAGCAGGCATCACCTGAAAATGTTGTTTAGTGCGTATGTTGTATCCATATTCCATATAACGCAGAATTAGGTAGAATTTGGATATTCGGGCACAATAGCTGGTTACTTATTTTATAAATTAGTTTGATGCTGTCCAGTTTTATTATTTCTCTTACCTTCAGTAGTTTCAGCCTTTTATACATGTTATCGGTGTTTGTTCGTGGGTCAAGATTGGAAAGAATTTTAATTGCCCTATTCTGAGCTACCTGCAAACTATTCAAGTTTATTTCGCTGGTTTGTCCCCAGAAGGCAGCCAGGTATATCAGGTGAGAGTGCACGAATGCATAATACAGCAAGAATCTCGACTCCACACTTAGATATATTGAATTCTTTCTAAACAGTTGGCAAACATTATATATCTTCATTTTAAGCAGTCTGATATGCTCGTTAAATTTAATATCCTTGTCTATTGTAAGTCCCAGATGTTTGGCTGAATCTACTTGTTTGATGTTTTTATCATTAACTCTCAGTTCTATATTTGTTATTTTCCTTCTATTAAAGATCATAAAATTACAAATATTCTCATTCAGCATTATATTGTTATTATTAACCCATTCACATATGGAGTCCAAATCTTTCTGCGCATTACAAGAAACAGCAGCCTCATCACCCGCCACCATGAGCACTGTGTCATCAGCATACAGCGTAATATCTCCTATCAAAGGTATCGTGGCAATGTCATTGATATAAATCAAAAATAGAGTAGGGCCAAGTATGGACCCCTGAGGAACACCAAACTGAACTTTTTTTCTCTCACTCTTAGTATCGCCCACCTGAGTATACTGCACACGGTTTTGAAGATAACTAGCAAACATCTGCAGAGCATTAGATACCACTCCCATTTGTTGCATCTTCTCCAACAGCATGACTCTATCAACCACATCAAAAGCCTTGCAAAGGTCCAGGAAGACTGCAAGCAAACATCTTCCCTTATCGACAGTAGAATAGATTTTTTCCAATGCATCCGTGATAGCTGATTGAGTATTTCTTTTTTGTAGAAATCCGTGTTGTTTACCAGTTATTAACCCATTTCCTCTTAAGAATTCTAATAGTCTCGAATTCAATATTTTTTCAAAAATCTTAGAAAACACAGTAAGCACTGATATAGGTCTATAATTACTCGGATTGTTCACTTCTCCTTTTTTGTAAACTGGGGTAATTTTCGCTATTTTTAAAATATCCGGAAAATTTCCTTCTTTGATATGTTCATTGATGAGTGATGCAAGTATTGGAGCGATATCTGTAGCTAAGTCTTTTATTAGTTTTACCTTAATCCCATCACATCCAGGGCTTGCATTCTGCTTTAAGCCCTTAATTATCTGGATAATTTCTTTAGTGTTGGTTTTTCTCAAATAAAAAGATACTTGGTTGGATATGGAATTCGGTTTTATTTTTTTCCTGTTCACAATGATACTTTCAGCCATATTTATAAAGTTGTTGTTGAGTATGTTGGCTATGTCCGCTTGATTGTAATATTCATTGCCATTGTATAGAACACTTTTACATGTTGTTTTCGATTTTTTTTGTCCCGTCATTTCTCTCAGTACCTCCCATTTTTTTGCTGGGGAACCATCACAGTTTTTTATTTTTTCCTCGTAATGTTTGGCTTTGTTAGCAGTAATCAGATTAGTTATCTATTTCTGAATATGTTTATAACTTCTTTTATTTAATTCTGAGTTATATTTCTTCCACTGTATGTACCTTTCATTTCTCTCCTTAATTTTCTGATAGATTTCTTTTGTAAACCAACCTTCCTTAATATTGTTTGTGAATTTTCTATTACTTGTTGTAGTATGCTTTATTATTTCATTTTTAAACATATCTACTAAATTGTCAAAGGAATGTTCTTTCTCCGTTACTGAGTTTAACAGTCCCTTCAATGATACCATAAGTTCATCATACTGTAAAATTTTCGTCTTATAGATCTGTTTTGGTGTACTTCTTGTAGGTGCCAGATTAACTTCAAATTTTATCACTCTGTGATCAGAAATAGGATGGTCCATTAGTGTAAGAGGTTTAATATTTTCACAATCGGTGATGACATGATCGATAATAGATCCTCTACCAGAGTTAATATCAATTCTAGTAGCTGATTTTTGATCTATATCGTTAATAATTTGAAAGCCATTACTTATTATGTTTTCAATATAAGTACTTCCCTTGTTTTCTTCCAAAAGATCTATATTAGCATCCCCTAGCAGAATAACTTTAGTGTACTTAGACATTATATGATCTATTGTCTCAATAAATTCATTTCGATCAGCAGTAACTGTATTTGGCTTACGATAAAACACACAGAATTTAAAATCAATATTCTGAAAATTGACAATTAGTATATCTCTATTATTATTAGTACTATCTTGAAATATGGGTTGCACCTTCCAACACACCTTTGCATACACAGCAACACCACCTCCTCTCCCACCTCTACAAGAAAATGCTGCACTATAACCATTGATGAAAAAGCCATCAACTTCATTTTGGTATATCCAGGTTTCCGTCAACAGTACTACATCAGGGGATTCACTCATAATTATACCTTCCAGTTCACCAAGTTTACCTCTAATGCTATGTATGTTAATATATATACACTTTAATTGGGTCCCTGCACTAAGTTTTTTTGCTGTTCTAAAACTTCAGAACTCGTTACGGATATGACTTTGCTGACATCATTTTTTCTTAGAAAAATACTTCCATTTTTGAACCATACATATTTAAAATTGTTATCCTTCTTGAAATTTCTAGCTTCCTTGTATAGCTCGCTGTAATATTTAGTTAAGTCGTGATTGAAAAATACTTTATTATCCTCATTAAAACCGAGAGCTCTGGCATTCACAAACTTTCCCTTTGCTGCATTCATAAATGTCTGTTTGGTCACTGCATCCTTGAAATTCACCTTCAATAGTTGAGATTGCCCCTTCCTTCCATTTAGCCGTGTCGTAGTTGCCTCTTGTTCACTTATATGATTATCAATTTCCAAATATTGCAAACATTTTTTCATGATTTCTGTTGTACTTTCGTTTGGTACTGCAGGAATACCAGTAATTATGATATTATTTTCGAGGGATTTCTGCTCCTTCTGATTCATTTCACGTTGAATAAAGAATACTTGTTTCTTAAGGTCATTGACCTCCGATTGTAATTTTTGATTTATTGCAACTTGATTTTCATATTTTTCAGAAAGATCATCAAGTTTTTTATTCATTGTTATTAAAAGATCCATCACTTCACTAATTCTTGGTTCATTTGATTTTTGCGCGGATTCGTTTCCCATATTAACCCTACTTTTCTGTAGGCAAGTAAAGCAAATCCATTTATCTCCTTTTTCATTTTTCAATTCCTGTTGGATCTTCTTTAATTCATCCTTGGAAATATCTACACAACCAATATGATACCAAATATAACATTTAAAACACAAAACAGCATACGAATTACTCGTTGATTTTGAACACACACCGCAAGGATACGCCATTTTTAATTTTTTTTTTTTTTTATTTATTTATTTATTTATTTTTTTTTTTTTTTTGACAAATATTATAAACCAATTTAGCAAAACTGCCTACCTTCAACATATCTCCAGCTTCCTTTCTTCTCTGTGCAATATGCTCAGACTCATCCAATAGTTGATCAGCATTGTCCGCCTTGTAGAGGTGGGTTACCAGTTCAGATTGAAGGTTATCTTTCACAAAGTTGACCAGAAAATGCATAACAGCTTTGGGGACAGTATCCTGAATAGATTTTCGGACAATGTAGAAGTAGGTCTTGATTAATCTCTCTGGAAAATGACATATCTGATTATTTTTTCTGAACCTATCACTCAAGCTAATGCTGATATTGTATTGTATTGTAGTAGGGGGTAATGTTGCACTGCCACCTTAAGGTTTATTGTGCCCCCCTGTCAGAGCTGTCGATGTCATTACCATCTACAGCTCGCCTTCCAGTTCCAGAGTTCTGATGAACTCCAGTATCTGGGATGGCTTCAAGGAGGCTACGTCTTCGTTCCAGCAGATTTCTTGCCCAAAGCATTCCTCGCGTTGGTTTGAGATGGCGAGGCATTCCGTTATCAGGTGATCAGGAGTTTCATCCTCCTCCCAACAGAATCTGGACTCGTCAGTTTCTACTAGCCCTAATCTCATCATATGCTTCCTGAGGCCGCAGTGCCCTGTGAGGAAGCCAGTGAGGAGATGCAGCATGTTCTTACTGAGGTCCAAGTATTTCTTGGATCTGACAGTATCAAAGTTCCGTAGGAATTTCTTGAGTGATACATTCCGGGGAGAGATCTCCAGAAAATACCTCTCTCAGTTTCTTCTTTCGTCCAGAATTCAGTTTTGTAGGTGTGTCTACCAACCCCACAATAAGGTTCCGGGCCAATAAAGGGGGTTTGTGCTCCTTTCTTGGCAAGTGTGTTGGCCTCCTCATGTCCTATGATTCCCGCGTGACCAGGAACCCAGACCAAGGAGACCCTGTTTTTCTTGTCTACTTCATTGAGTTAAGCTAATGCTGATACTAACCTATAATTTCACAATCGTGTTCTTCATTCTCAGATAATTTCCTATAGCCGCTACTGTTAATAGGAACTGAAGGGAGTAGATTTACAGGTTTAACTGGGCTGAGCACAGATTTTTCAGCCTCGTTTCTAATGGCATCAAAATTATTTGGTAAATGTTCTATGTCATTTTCTCTATCGCCATTTTGTTGGGTCAGACTCGAAACCCAATTTGTTGCATCGTCATTAAGCTGAGGGTTGCTAGAAGATCTTGACTGTAAGAGAATAAATATATATTATGAGACATTGCTAGACTGAATCAATGAAGCTGATTTTTTCAACACAGTCAAATGAACAACATGACAGTTTCGATTGTAGTTATTAATTTGATGACTGGCAGACATGTTTCCCTTCCAGATAAACAAGAAGAGAAGCGGAACATGTACAAAGCCACTTTTACGCTTCCCTACTTAATACTTCTCCAGAAACTTATCCTTGAAGATCATTTTATTGGTCATATCCAATGTTCATGTTCATATAGATGCAAACAAACAGAAGTGCATAAATTAGTCATTTTAATGATTTCTTATTACACTTTTATACAAATTCTAGTTTGAGTTTACTCTTGTCCACAACAAAGCGTTTATAAATCAGGCTATCTATTACTCTACTCAGTATGGGCTGACATTACCCTTATTCTTAAACCGATTAGTGAGAACAATGAGTAGTTAATAGGGGTTAGATCACTATCGAATAAAACATCGTTTCATTTATACACTTCGATACCTTCAAGAGTTCCTAGGAAGTATTTATTGGAATTATTCAACAATGTGACGGAATTTTCCGAAATTGTGAGGCCCGTTACTATATCCCATATGATCTATCGTAGAACTATGAGGATTATAGGATATTATAATTTTTGGGCGATATTATAATGGCCTTGGATAATCCATATGCTGATGGAAATATATACTTTGGTAAACTAATCAAATTGGTGTTTAGAATATCTCAATTAAAACCAAAACTGGAATATTGGCCAAGTTTCAATTGATATAATATAATTTTCAGGGTAGATTTGACGGATCAATATCCCGGTTAAGTTTGTTATTGGGCAAAATCGGCAGGACGGTTTCGGAGTAACGAAAAAAAAAATTTTTTTTTACATTACAAATTTCTGATTCAATTTTTTTTGAGATCATGCCATTGGTATCATTTTCAACTCAAACAAGCTAGTACTTTCGGAGATATGATTTTTCAAAATTTCAATAATAAATCTTAATTCTATGAATTCACACAATGCAGTAATCGAAAATTAACGTCCGTATTTATATCTATGAATGATCTGTGTCTGTATTATTTGTGTTCTGTGATCTGTGTTCCTACATGTCATCTTATTTACAGATAAGAGACATGTCATATTTATTTCTAGTTCTATTCCTCATGATATAAAAACGCAAAATAACCAATGAAATAACCTCAGCTATCGTAGAATTGAGGATTATAGGATATTATAATTTTTGGTTTATATTTTAATGCCCTGGGATAATCCATATGATGATAGAAATATACACATTGGTAAATTGATCAAATTGGGGTTCAGAATATCTCCATTAAAAACAAAACTGAAATATTGACCAAGATTCAATTGATACAATTTAATTTTCGGAGTAGATTTGAGGAATGAATGTCTCGGATAAGTTCGTTATTGGGTAGAATCGGTCTGGGGTTTCGGATTAATAATTTTTGGCCCTATTGTTTTTTTTTAATTCAATTTCTTTTAAGATGCAGTTTTATCATAAGAAACCATTGATATAATTCCCAACTCAGAGGAAGCAATACTTTCGGAAAAATGATTTGTCAACATTTGAACAAGGTGGCCAAAGCCCCTGTTATCAGGGCATTTTTCATTTTTTCATAAACCCGATAATATTTCCGTAGTTTTATCTTTTTATCCTATAAGTTGTTTAATTTTTTGCTGAAGCTTTGGAAGCCAGTTTTATATTAAATTTTTTTTAAATATTCTTTTCTTTTGTTGGATGGAATATGAAAGCTTAAAATCTTTTCCCGTTTTTATTTCTTTTGTTAGGGTTATGTTAGTGAAAAATTGTTTATCTTTATGTTTGTTGATAATTTTTTGAACTAGTTAATGACTATATCCGTTTCTTTCGGCAATTTAAAAATTATTTGGCTTTCTTTCTTAAAGTTTTCATTGTTCAGCGGAATTTTAAATAACTGGTTTTTGACGAAATATATGAATGGTTCTTTAATGTGATCTGGAAGCAATTGAACAAGACGAAATGTAAATGTCAGAATTGGTAAATTTTCTAAATATATCAAGGCCGATTGAATTTGAGGTTTGTATCTCTAGATAATTTCAAGCTCGTGGCGTACTGTCAAGAAGTGAATGGCCATCAATTCAAGTATCGTTTTTGCAATGAAAATGTGTTTACTAAGTGAAATTTCAAAATTTTTACATGTTTTTCGAATAAAGAAAATCGATATCTCGAGAATTATTGACCCAAATGTTGTATTGTTACTTCACCCAACGTCACCCTTTTAATTGCGTTGTTATCGATAATCCAATTGTGATGGATGAGTAATTAGTGAAAAAGCAAATCAAACAATAAAAGAATACCTGAACAACATTCATGATGTCATTATAACTAGCAACTGGCAACATTTTGAACAGATAATCGAAAAAATCAGCTTGCTCTGGATTTGGATGCATAGGCCTCTAGAGAAAAATAGACATTATCAATGGAAAAAAATACTATCACAGTTTAAAAAAAGTTAAAAATGTAACATTTTAACTCCGAGTTACTAAACTCTGTGCTAAATATTTTAACTTCGAATTCCAGGCAAGAGTGCCTTAGTATTATACATACCATTGGCTTAGGTTCAACAAAGTGAACTGGCTGTTGATGTTTGCCAAACATACTTTTTGGTCTTGATGGCTTTGGAGCATTCTCATTTGATTTGATCATGGAAGGTACCATAGAGATCTCCTTTGAGAAATCGGGGTGCTTCGTATTAATATAGGCTAATTCTATGCATACAAGGTTTTCTACCATCGAATTTGTGGGTGGAAGTCTTCTTCTCAGAAGCTGAGTTACTACGTCTACTATTTTTTCATAGAGCTTCGGAAAACGTAACATCTCTTGTTGTACTTCACTGCCACAATGCTAGAAAAACAATTATTTTATGATTTCACTGAAATCATATCTAAATGTATTCACTCAAGTAATTTCCAAGATAAAGTTTTAAAAATCCTGACTTAACTCACTTGTATGATCCTTTGCATTTCCTCGTGTATTAATTCAACGCATCTTAAAGAAGGTTCTCCCAAACGGCGAATTTGTCTTTTTACCAATAATTCGAATGATACTTCTGGCACAAACAGTGCAGGTCTAGGCCCATTTGCGTTCCTGCAAAACCAAGTTAAGAAGCCAGTTGAAGCTAAGGCTCAATTGAGAATGGAAGTTATGGGTAATATCAGTCTTCAAGTTGGATAAGTATTGGCCATATTTCACTCATGTTGAATGAAGTTAGTTGTTTGACCTTGAATCAGCATACTAATGAGATATTCTGTGAGTGTGAAGTAAGTGGAAATTAGGTATAATCTATTATATAAATATGAATTGCTGTTCGTTAGTCTCGCTAGAACTCGAGAAAATTTTGGTCTTGAATTATTTGTGGAAGTCCAGAGAAGGTTTAAAAGGTGAATTGCCATCACAAACAAAAAGTAACAATGCAAACAAAAAAATCACCTTATCGCAGTCAATATATCCATTTTAGTCAACCCAGCAAGAGGATGAATAGAATCTAAAGTTCTTCCAAAAGTTTCGTGGAAAATATAGCAAATTCTAGCACCTCCACACAGCTCTGTAGTCTCAATATTTCTTGATGTACCTTCAATGGTTGAACAGTAAGCCGAAGCAAATTTGGTTATTATTTGTAGTAACGTTTTGCTCTTGTCCGAAATATCCTCACCATAAGAATTTAGTAATGATTGAAATTGGGCCATCCGTAAGTTAACTCTAGTCTAAAAAAAAAAATCCATGATTAAAATATAGAATAATTTCGGTAGAAACCAAAATCGCTCAATACTCCCCTAAAGAGGAAAGTTTCATTCAGGGCAGATACGTACCGGTTTCATGGTTGTTACCAATCATCAGCGTAACTTAGCCACTTTCAATGAGGTGAACTGTGGCTAATTGCCAATAACTAAAGAAGACACATGGTTAAATATTCATTGATTTTAACCATCAACAAATATGTTACGTGTGGCGAGCTAGGTCACCCCATCGCTCAGCATTCCTCCAAAGCTGAAAGCGTCATTCAAGGGCTGACACGAACCGCGGTTTCATGGTCGTTACCAATCATCACCCTGAATGAACACCGAAGGAGTTCTAGGACACTTAATTCCATCAGTTGCGAACTGGTAGGGAAATAATCCTACCAGCGGCACCTATGGAAATCCTTACGAACTCTGACTGTCTGCTATGAAGAAACTTTGAGCGATATTCAGCGTCGTTCTTTCTTTTGCCGTAAGAGGGCAAAAGAATGAACGTCGCTCAAGATTCTTCTGTATACGAAAGCACTCACTTTTAAGTCAGGTAGGCAATCTCTTATATGGTGCATCAAAAGTCTATTCAACGTTTTGGCTAAATAAGGAGTACCATTAATTGTAGCTAAAGTAGGATATTTGGTTTGTAAGAATGTCGCCTCATCTTTGAGGGAATCCTTTATGGATTTGTTGTTCATTATATCTTGCTGAGATCGATTCACTACACCTATTATGCCCAGTTTCACTGGAATCACTCTTCCACACAGGATTTCTTGGGCGTCAGTTCCTGAAAAAAAAATTTACAAGAAAAAAGAGAAATTAGCAATCCTAATTTAAATGAAAGAACTAAACTTATATGAAATCGAACAGTATTTTACAGAAACAATTGCTCGCTAGAAAACATTATCTTCTAGTAGCTATGACGATACTGTTATAAATGTTCCGCAGAGCAAATTCCATGGGCGGCGCTAGGATCTTCGGAAATATTAAAGTTATAAAAAATGGATGGCACATTCTTGAGAAAAAATAAACTGAAATAAAGAAATCTCTATTCCGAGTTCTGAGCGAAAATTGAAAATTTGACCTTTGAAAGCTCGATATCTCAAACAGTGAGGAGGAATTCGAGGTCAAATTCGATTGATTTTCTCAAATCAGAAGAGAATATGTTTTTAGAATATATGTAAAAACTGATATGTTTCCATTTAAAAATAGGTTCAAGCACAATAGACAATAGAACATACGCGCAAAAGCTCCTGACTTCACGTCAGTGTTTGAACCAATTTTTTTTTTCGTAATTTATTTAAAATTTTCTAGGGATACGGTTCTCACAAAATATCGAGGAAATAATATTCCAGGTGGGTATAACTCCGAAACCGTTGGACCGATTATGCTCAAAACGAACTTAACTCTCCCATTCGGATGCGCAACCTACCCTGAAAATTGCAAGTCTCTATCTTCTTTTGTTCGAAAGTTATCGAGGCAACGGTCACCCATCCATCTACTGAACTCACAGAAGGCTGCTCGGATCTCCAACAATATACAGTGCGCGTCTAAATTATGGAACAAATTCATTTTCTCAGAAGAAAAATATTTGGCAACAAAACCTTAAACAGGTCAATTTTTGCTTCACTTTTACCAAATTTTTAGGCATTTTTGAAGGATTTTTGTTGCACCCTGTGTCATCCCCATAAACCATCTAAATTTTTTGAATAGGAAAGTGTGTCATGTGGTACTTTTTTGGCAAGGTCTTTGTATCTTCTTTACAGACGTGCAGAAATTTTCAAGAAAAAAATTTTCTTTTTTCAAAAATCGTTAGTTCAAAGAGGTTTTCAGTATGTGCACTTTGTCATGGCTCATTTACTTTGAGACGATGGTACCTGTTGAAATTTGTCACCAAATGAAAGTCGACCATTACAGTTGTGCATGAACGAAACTGTAATGCTCGACTTTCATTCGGTGACAAATTTCAACAGGTACCATCGTCTCAAAGTAAATGAGCCATGACAAAGTGCACATACTGAAAACCTCTTTGAACTAATTATTTTTCAAAAAAAAAAAAATTTTTTTCTTGAAAATTTCTGCACGCCTGTAAAGAAGATACAAAGACCTTGCCAAAAAAGTACCCAGGGCCTACTTTCCCTGTTCAAAAAATTTAGAGCGTTGATGGGGATGGCACAGGGTGCAACAAAAATCCTTCAAAAATGCATAAGTAAAAGTGAAACAAAAATTGACTTGTTTCAGGATTTTGTTGCCAAATATTTTTATTCTGAGAAAATGAATTTGTTCCATAATTTTGACGCAAACTGTATATCCAATCGTGTTCAAGCTTGGAACTTGGCAGTATAGTTAGGTTCTGAAGGCTCTCGCAAAATTTCAGCGATATCCGATGAATAGCTACTGATATATATAATTTTTTTCAATAATTTTCCAATTAATTTTTGAGAATTTTCTAGTAATACGATCCTTACGAAATTTTGCAAGAATTTTCGCGTTGGCATTCTACAACTAATAACCATGTTCAAATTTAATCGGTTTTGTATTTTTCGAGTTATTGAAGAAATAAAAACCAAATTTCAGATGGTTATAACCTCAAAACCGTTTGGCCGATTATGCCCATAAACAAACTCAAATGTCGCATTCAGATGCAAAACCTAACCTGAAAATTTCAAGTCGCTATCTCCTTCCGTTTTCAGGTTTCATGACATAAAGAATATTTTTAAAAAATTTTTTAGTAATACGATTCTCACAAAGTTTCACAAACGTGCTTAGGTTTATATTCTACAACTATTCACCAAGTTTCAATTCCATCGGATTTATATTGGTTGAAAACAAAATTATTACTCGAAAAACCATTGATTATGCCTATTATCGAAATTGTCCGTCGTATTGGGATGTGCCACTTACCCTGAAAATTTCAAGTAGCTAGCTCATTCTGTTCTCAAGTCATCGTGGCAACGGCCGGCCGGACAGAATCAAATTTGACCTCGAATGCTTCATCGGGGAATCGAACCCAATTGTTTGAGACCATTTTCGGCAAAAAATTCGAAAATTAGAGATATTTGAGCAAAATGATAACGCGATGTTCCCCAGAACATACGCGCAAAAATATAACTTTATGTCATAACTTGGTAAATCAAATAAATAATATAAATTTCATTATTCTACCGAAAATTCTGTTTCAGTAATGTTTTTTGGTAGAGATAGCATCAACAGTTTTGAAGATATCGAGCTTTGCAAGGAATGTCAAATTTTCAATTTTCGCTCATGACTTGGAAATGAAAAGAGTTATCAATATGCGATCTTCAGATTATTTTGTTTCTCAAAAAAGAGCTCGAGAATGAGCCATCCTTTTCATTATAACCCTTATAGTTCTCGAGATTCTACTTTGATTGCTTGATAATTTTAGGCGAACGAATGCTTCTGTTACTTCCGTGAACCTGTTGTTTTTACTTCTCATATATCAAATTATAGTTTCATGGAAAACACGATCTTAAATTACCTGCGTCCATCAAATCAATTTTAGTTACTACAGCCAATGTTCTTCTACCATCAGGATCTACCTGTTTGGCTATAGCCAGACTTTCTGAGGTAGCCATATCAGTATTTGCAGTGATTACAGCTAAAATTATTGAGTTTGGATTTGCTATATACTTTATGAGTAGATCTCTGATTTGGAGTTCAATATCTGGGGGTTGATCACCTACAGGGACCTGAAAATACTCATTAAAATCAACAAACACTACTTAATATAAATCTATATTAGATAAAATAAAATACTATTTATTGAAGACTATGATTGGTTTCTTTGCATTGTGATTGGTATTGTCTGATGACGAAACAGGTCACTCTGCTCATTTAACAGTGTAAATAAACATAGTATGTTTATTTCAATATGACTATGGAAGGAAGCTATAACTCCACTAAAATCTCATATTTTTCCATCATCACTGAATCACATCAAATTAATATACCTTTGTAATACCAGGTAAATCCACTAGGGTTAAATTTACTACTTTTGTCGAATATATCTTTAAGTTTATTGGTTCTGGACAAATTCCTTTGTTATCTCCTGCCATTCGATTTGTTTCATTTTCTATTTCTGCTCGAATATCCTCGAATTCTTTGAAGATTTTATTTTTCTCATGTAGGAAAACTCCCCAGTCTTCAATCTCCATAGTTCCTGAAAAAAATTATGTGAAAGGTAATCGAACACAACAATAACATGCCCAATTCGTCATAGTTTTCTATATTAGCTATCTAATGATATAATTTTGATCGACTTCATTTACATACCATCAGCTGCTTTCCTGTGCTCCCTATCGTCTTTTGGACAATAAACTAATTGCAAAACAAGGGGTCTTCTAGTAACGATTCCTACGCCTCTTGGCAAAAACGATTTACCAACTAGACTCTCAATAACTGAACTCTTTCCAGAACTCTGTATGAAAACAAGGTAAGAACATGACAACATTTGATCTATATTTTTATTTTACCTGAGATCCTAATACAACAATCTGCGGCAAATGAACTGCATCCGAACCAACAGTATTGAAAACATCTTGAAGTTTATTAATCACAGGTATAAGAGCCTCCATTGTTCGGCAATGATATCCTATTTGAAACCGATATCTCTTAAAAAAGGAATTAATTGAACGTTACAATTATTTAATATCCTTCAAGCTTCAAGATGAATGGTACAATTTTATCATAACCGAAAGTATCTGGAAATCTTAATATTCCAGTTTCCGTTTTTCTTATTGGAATAATTTGATTTTGAAGATGATTTAATTTGACAGGATGACAGGACAGGACGTTGGAGCTTGGAGCAGGTAAAAATTGGCCTACCCTAAAACCGGATGAACCAGAAAACATAGAGATTTATTAGATTTGGATCAGAGACATAGAGGGATTTCCCTCTATTTCTCTGATTTGGATATGTTCCATTACAAGGGTATACCACAGATTACTGTGGGTATACACCAGAGAAATATTTCTCTGGTATACACGGTTATACACCTTAGACAAGATGTCTTACCTAAGATTACAGATCCAAGAGTACTGAAGAGATTGGTAATGTACTGATTCCGCTTTTCTAAATTACTCTAATAACCTTTCAGTATCGCAG
The DNA here is from genome assembly GCA_937662695.2 of Halyzia sedecimguttata. Lineage (NCBI taxonomy): Eukaryota > Metazoa > Arthropoda > Insecta > Coleoptera > Coccinellidae > Halyzia > Halyzia sedecimguttata. The sequence continues at coordinate 94,889,516 of OW569413.2, read as the reverse complement.
GGACTTCTGCTATTGTCTATGACCTAATTTTTCTAGCCTTGGCTTTATTGTGATCGTCTAGTGAATTAGAAGGACTACCTACCTCTTTAGGCAACCCAAGTTACACTCAATGAAAGAAGGAAAATGGGCGGAAAGTTTGAAGATTCAAACAAGGTTAAGCGTTCAGATACGTATATTTTGGATAAGTGTGGGAAAAGAACGATTAGACAAACCCCCAGTAGTGTGATGATAGTTGTGATCAGAGAGGAACCATCTAGTACTCGTTGAAATGTTTGTGAGATGTGAAACTTAATGAAATTAAATTTCGAAGGTAAATGTTTCAATTTCAAAACGACATCAAACAAGATATATATTTTGTATTCAATGAGCTTCTTCAACTACACCTACCGCTTTCTCTTCCTATTTTATCGATGAAAAACAAAAACTTATTCAGAAATAAACTCTGGCATACAGAACGATTTTATTTATTCATTTTCCTAACAATTGCATAATTAAAAAAAAATTGGTTCGCTCGAGCCAATTTCACTAATCTGAGATTATGAGCTTTCGCTCGCATGTTGTCATTGTCTATTCTGCCCTATTCGACACTCTTAATCGAATATTTACCATATCGATGGTAAATTTCTCAGCTTTTATAAGATATTAATACATTTCGTACCATTTAAATGACATACTTGAGTAACGAGAGAATCAGAGAGAGATCACAGAATTTTAAATTTTGACATATTATGTATTCTATTAGAACTGAAATTAAATAAATATCTAATAATATACGAAAACACTTACGTATCAAGTAATTTCAGAGTACGATATTCACGAAATTCCGGTAAAATTATCGCGTCCGCATTCTACAAGTAATTACCAAGTTTTAATTGGATCGAATTTGTATATTTTGAGTTCTAGAGGAAATAATATTCTAGGTAGGAATAACTCCGAAACCGTTTGGCCGATTATGCCCAACAACGAATTTAACTGTCCCATTCGGATATGCAACCTACCCCACACAGCACAGACTCATTTCTGAAATATTGCAGGAATATGTTTTGGATATATTTGAGATATTTCGGCTATATTGCGAAACATATATGAAATATTTCAGGAATATTGCAGAAACATTCGAATGTCCGCCCCATAACCTAACATAGCAATATTGCAGAAATATTTTTCGATATATTTCTGCAATATTGTAGAATTATTCTGCAATGTTTATGCAATTTTTTATTATATTGGAAAATATATATGAAATATTTCAGGATTGTTGCAGAAATATTCAAATTTATGCTCTCTATCCTATAACGTCACAATATTGCAGACTTATTTTTTGAAATATTCCTGCAATATTGTAGAATTATTTTGTAATATTTATGGAATATTTTTGTTATATTGCAATATATATATGCAATATTTCAGGATTCTTGCAGAAATATTTCTGTTATTTCATGAGATGTGGTATAGGTTTAACTCACATAAAAAAATAGTAGGCACAATTAATATCTTTATTCGCTCTCTACTGGACATTCAACATTTCTGTTTTTTAACTTTTTCCACTTCCCTGGAGGCTCGCAATTTGGCTTGAGCTAACCATTTCGATATGGGTTCAATAATCAAACATAGATAATCAAATCATTAGATCTGTTCAACTCTACCTTTGTACGTATATAAAAAGCACGTCAATATAACGTCTCAATAATCAGACCGATGAGATCACAACCTACTCTTTATAGGGCTGTGATAAGATGTTGGTATAACCTAAAAATATAAAATTTTGTATCAATGATATCTATAAACTTCTAGCTATTATACCTTAGATAATCAAATCAGCTTACCACTGCATTTATAATATTTAACGCCAATTAGTCTTTAATAAACATTAAACTCACAACTAAATGTACTAACAAAGTAAAGTAACAACAGACTGCCTCACGACACGATACAACAACACTGGTAAACAGAAAAAATGGCGGCCTGACTAAAAAAAAAAGAGAGGATGCGTAAAGCCTCGAACTAGAGAAAGAAATCACCCAAACATATTATAGTAGAGTTCAAACCGGGCTCTATCGTGTCACCCCGTGGGACCTTCATTGCTAAAATGTATAGACCACTGGGTATCATTCTCCATACCCTTACAATGTAAATTCAACTGGTCGTCAAAAAATCGTCGTGTGCAGGAAGGGGTGGGGGGAATTTTTCCAAAAATTGACAAAAAAATTTTTTCTGTTCATGGTCATCTATATACGGTGAACATCACTCACACAAACTTCTGTTGAAATATACGATTCAGAAATATTTTTTATTAATTGTCAAAAAAGTCGGATACAATGCTCTTAAATGGAATTCCTTAAGATATAAACGCTTGCCCTGAACACCCATATTAACTATTATGTTCCACTCGGTTTTACTCGAGATCTGTTAGGATTATCGAAAAAATGCTTTATATGAAAGGTCTGCTCCGAAAACCAACAATTCAGATGCTTCTTTCAAAATTACAATAGATAGAACAGTTTCCTCACAAAATAAGAAATTGTGTTATTAACTCCCATTAACCGAAACCGAACCTGGAGACGCTAGTAAGGCGCAATTTGTAGCGTTAGTCCATGTTAGTGGCGACCTTATGGATTTGAGCTTTGATCTATGCACATAAGGTTCGTTATATCTATCCGACCAACTTTACAGTACTATTCCTGCGTGCCTTCAGAACGCATTTTGAAGATATTGTTTAAATTACTAATTTTTTATATATATGAGAATTTTACATATAATTCATATATATTTGATTAAATTTTGTTAATTCGTTAATAAATATGCAAATATGCGAGTTCAAACTTATATTCATTACTTCATAAATCAATTTTGTGACGTAATATTAACACATTTTTGAAATCATCGTTCATTCTCATTAGTAGTAACAAGATTTCCTGAATCCTAGACCAAAAATCTAGAAAAGAATTAAGAAGGTATATAGTTGGTATCTATGATATTTAGGGCCTAAAAATTTCTTACATGTCATGATTCATCTAATTCAACTATCACTATCACATGAAGAATCATCAAGGGAAGGAAGATTTGAAAAATTTGAAGTACTCGTATTTGCACATGTTTTTGGGCCATACATTTGCAGGAGCCAATACACGGAATTTGTTTTCTTTTACAGGAACACATTGATCCTGTGCAATCTGAAATGAGAATTTCCATTTCATAAAGAATATTTACGGATCTGATATTCGAAATAATATTTACCTTTCCTACAACTGCAGTTGCTAAGGATAGATGTTTCCTTAGGTAGGATTGGCATCGTCGTTAATTTTGGCAGAAGTTTTCCATTTTCTACATACCACCCACTAAATATAGGATCCGGTAAAGATGGTCATGGTACATTACTATTGATCCAAATTTTTGTTTGGTAATGGACTCGAAGGCTGTGTTGTCTCAAATTATCCAATGTTCGAGGTAATTTACTTATGGATCTTGAAGAAGCTATAATATTCCCCTCAGCCTGTTGATACATTTCACATTTTCGTTTGTCGTATACAGATGGATTTCAAATTCAACAATATCATTGAATACTTATTCTCTCAAATTCTCAAAATCTTGAAAGTTCACTCTGCAGTATCTGCTCAGAATCTTCATCATTTTCATTATTTTTTTACCTTCTTCGACATTTTGACCGAATGAAGATGCAAAGATGAGCGTAATGTGACTATCTTCATACCAATAATGTTGTAACTCAAGAACCATTCATCCATTCTATAGTACTATTTTCAGTTTATCCCACTGTTCCTCCTGCAGCTTTGGAATTTTTGTTGATATGCTCTAGCGCCTGATCTACAGAAAGTTGGTTAAAATTCCCAATCAAACATTTAATGACAAAATTCCTATTTTTGAATTCATCATGTACTTCCGGTGCCATGTTTGAAAGTATTCAATGATATTGTTGAATTTGTAATCTGTCTGTATACGACAAACGAAAATGTGAAATGTATCAACAGGCTCAGGGGAATATTATAGCTTCTTCAAGATCCATAAGTAAATTACCTCCAACATTGGATAGTTTGAGACAACACAGCCTTCGAGTCCATTACCAAACAAAAATTTGGCTCAATAGTAATGTACCATGACCATCTTTACCGGATCCTATATTTAGTGGGTGGTATATAGAAAATGGAAAACTTCTGCCAAAATTAACGACGATGCCAATCCTACCTAAGGAAACATCTCTCCTTAGCAACTGCAGTTGTAGGAAAGGTAAATATTATTTCGAATATCAGATCCGTAAATATTCTTTATGAAATGGAAATTCTCATTTCAGATTGCACAGGATCAATGTGATCCTATAAAAGAAAACAGATTCCGTGTATTGGCTCCTGCAAATGTATGGCCCAAAAAACATGTGCAAATACGAGTACTTCAAATTTTTCAAATCTTCCTTCCCTTGATGATTCTTCATGTGATAGTGATAGTTGAATTAGATGAATCATGACATGTAAGAAATTTTTAGGCCCTAAATATCATAGATACCAACTATATACCTTCTTAATTCTTTTCTAGATTTTTGGTCTAGGATTCAGGAAATCTTGTTACTACTAATGAGAATGAACGATGATTTCAAAAATGTGTTAATATTACGTCACAAAATTGATTTATGAAGTAATGAATATAAGTTTGAACTCGCATATTTGCATATTTATTAACGAATTAACAAAATTTAATCAAATATATATGAATTAATGTAAAATTCTCATATATATAAAAAATTAGTAATTTAAACAATATCTTCAAAATGCGTTCTGAAGGCACGCAGGAATAGTACTGTAAAGTTGGTCGGATAGATATAATGAACCTTATGTGCATAGATCAAAGCTCAAATCCATAAGGTCGCCACTAACATGGACTGACGCTACAAATTGCGCCTTACTAGCGTCTCCAGGTTCGGTTTCGGTTAATGGGAGTTAATAACACAATTTCTTATTTTGTAGGAAACTATTCTACCTATTGTAATTTTGAAAGAAGCATCTGAATCGTTGGTTTTCGGAGCAGACCTTTCATATAAAGCATTTTTTCGATAATCCTAACAGATCTCGAGTAAAACCGAGTGGAACAGAATAGTTAATATGGGTGTTCAGGGCAAGCGTTTATATCTTAAGGAATTCCATTTAAGAGCATTGTATCCGACTTTTTTGACAATTAATAAAAAATATTTCTGAATCGTATATTTCAACAGAAGTTTGTGTGAGTGATGTTCACCGTATATAGATGACCATGAACAGAAAAAAAATTTTTGTCAATTTTTGGAAAAATTCCCCCCACCCCTTCCTGCACACGACGATTTTTTGACGACCAGTTGAATTTACATTGTAAGGGTATGGAGAATGATACCCAGTGGTCTATACATTTTAGCAATGAAGGTCCCACGAAAATCTGTTTTAGAGCTCTTTTCATGCCTTGTGAACTCTACTATTATATATTGCATGTAATGTTGAATTATTTCTGTCGTGATTTGTAATAAATATGTCTATGCATATATTCATAGGAATATAGGCAAAACTATAAATTTTAACTTTGTAGAAAACTGTTATAGTTTGTAACATTTCTGTAATATTTCTGAATATTTCAACTGTAATATTGAAATATAATATTCCAGCAATATTTCTCAATATTGCAACTGTAATATTGAAACACAATATTCCAGCAATATTTCTGGAATATTGCAACTGCAATTGCAATATTGCAATATTGTGGCAATATTTCCTGAATATTGTGTGCTGTGTGGGACCCTGAATATTGCAAGTTGCCGTGGCAACGGTAACCCATACAGCCACTGAACTCACCCAAGGCTGCTCGGATCTCCAGGAATATGGAGTGTTCAAATTTTGAGCTTGGCTGTAAAGTTTGGTTTTGAAGCTTCTTGTGATATTTCAACGATTTTCAATGATTTACAATGTTTTTTTTAGATTTTCTAGTGATAGAATCCTCACAAACTTTCGCAAGTTATCGTGAGATAAATGATATGATTAATAAATTTATTGTTTTTTTTTATTTTCTGTTGATACGAACCTCACAAAATTTCTTTCGGTCTTTTATGTCGGTATTCTACAACTAGTTACCAAGAATTGCAATTTGATCGGATTTGGTTGAAAACTAAATTTGTACTCGGCAACCGTTGGGCCGATTATGCCCGTTAACGAACTTGTCTGTCCCATTTGAACCTACTCTGAAAATTTCAAGTCGCTATCTCTTTCCGTTCTCAAGTTATCGAGGCCGGCCGGACATAATCAAATTTGACCTCGAATTCTTTATCGCTGCGTCGAACCTAATATTTTAAGATCATTTTCGGCAAAACATTCGAAAGTTACAGACATTTGGGCAAAATGATAGCACGAGCGCAAAACTATATTTAGAACTTCGTTGTTTATACTAGAAGATATTGTAGAATGTAAAGCTATTTTTCTCGAAAACTCAAAGACAATAAAGCTATCGGACATGAATAGTGAAATATCTTACAAAGTTGAAACCATATAGCTTCAATTTCTGTAGGGCAATGAGCTGTACTGAAAAAATTATCTTTAAACACAAATTTTATTACTACGAACTTGCCCCAATCTATTAATCTAATCAACTTAACAATTAAATAAACCTTGAATAGGATATGAAAAATAAACGTGTTATGTATCAATATTTATTTCGGAAACAGAAGATCTTGGGTATTGATTGTGCAAAGTATTCGACAAGTACACTATTAGAAAGTATAAAAATGGTTTCTAGATTAAATAAAATAATGCATGATCATACTAATCTAAAAAATTGACTCCTATTATTCCGGAGTAACTTTTAAGCATATATTTATGAAATGTGCTTATGGAGACATTTAGGTTAAAAGAAATACAATAGAATTAATTCTTCAATTAGACATTAAACACTAATCAATCACAAAACGAGCTACCTTTTCTATAATTGCGAATTAAAAATATAAAAGCTTGTACGAATAGTTGTGTGAATTTTAAAAAGTATTAAAAACTAATCTTCTCATTAATTTCTCTTATGTATTTCGTTTATTGTTTGAAGGCGTCCACTGGCCATGCGTTCTTTTTTTGCAAAATGAATCTATTATACTCCATTTGAACACATAGCACTTATATAAAACAAGATTTATTGTTTATTGCCTAGTATGAATTGGTACCTTGTTGAATTTTACAAAAAATTGAGATTTTGCGGACACTGAATAGAATCGATTACATCCATGAAGAAAAATTTTAAAAGTTATAGATTTATTATATTTCAGGTACTTTTTGATTCCAGGCTTTTCTAGTTTCAGTTGAATCAATAAACTAACATTTGCTGAGAATTATTCAATATAATTGAAAATAAGAACGAAAGAAAAATATCTAACCTAAGTTTACTTATACTATTTATCACATATATAATTTTAAAGTTCTGCTCAACTATCAGCGCATTTGTCAAATGATAAATATTTCTTGATTGTTAATACCTTCGATTTTCTTATTATTTAAATGAAATTCCAGAAAAAAATGAGAAGAGTTTGGACAATATTCTTACTTACATATATAATTTGTCTTGATTGAAAAAGTATCACATCTATCTTTAATATATAAGAGTAATTGTTGACTATGTAGTAGTTAGAACAGTTATATATTGCTTTGTGATTATACAAGAGTTTTTGGTTGTGTCTTATCACCTAAAACAGAAAATTTCGAATTAAATAAATAAAACTGTTTCCAAAATTCCCAATTTTTATCAATTTCAACATCGACCTCTAAAACATCAATACACTATAATTCAACAAATATAAAATGATTACAAATACATATTCGTTCCTTACACAAAAAGCAACCACAGCCTTGTCTCTATCAATTGAGAAAAATAAACTAGTTACAACACCCTGTTTTTCAGTTAAAATTAATGTTTGATTAATACTGACTTCCTCTAATAAACTCATCTTAAAATTATGTCACGCTTCTTGTATATTCTAATTTTTTAATTATTATTGATTATTCAATTGGTCTCTCCATCTCAATGTATCAGTCAAAAAACTTGGTTCTCAATTTTTATTATTATATAATTATCAGATATACCCCCCCTTTAACAGAGTTATACTGGCAAGTCTTCTAACGAGTTTATTTGTTTCCAAGGGTATTTAGTCTAGTCAACAAGTGCTTTTTAGGTCAAAATTTTTGCGTATTCTCCGAAAATTATGATTGAGGTGTCATTCGATTCGGAATTGCATGTAGATAGATTTTGAAAAAGGGCCGTTCGCAAAAATTGCAATAGTTTTAAACAATTAAGTGAAAAAAAGGGGTTTGGTTTTTCACTTATATCTTAAAAACCATTTGAGATAATTCAAATTCGAAAAAAGATTCAAAAATGCAAAATGGTACCAACTGCCGGAATTGTAGGACCAATATTTATAATTTTCCCAGAGGGTTGAAATACGCCCGAAAACGGCTACTCCGGCTTGCGCAAGCCTGGCCTCCTTCGGAAATTTAATGAATAAATATTATTTAAACTTATTAAATATGAAAATAAAAAAGCGAACATTAACATTGCAGTGCGATAATTGTTAAACTATTATATGAGAATGTTTTCCTTTCGTGGAGCTATTTTCAAAGGTCTTAGCATAGATTCCCGTTGGAAAAATAAAAAAATTGTTAATTTTAGTTTTGTTATTAACAATTTACTTCAGTGAAAAATTATAAGACTTCATTAAACATTGAAAATAACTTTTTTTTATAATATTACTATCGGTCCGTTTTTTTATGATCAGAAGATACTTAAAAATGATTTTTAATGATTTTTGTCCCCTATTGCTTAAAAAATTGTAATGAACAAATGCGTTGTTTATGAGAAAATTTAAATTTCTTTTTTTGATAACATAATCCTTGATGATAATTATGATTTAAAAAAAAGCGGTTCCTTCAAATTTTCTTTATCGCTTAAAAACGCCTTTTTATAAAAATTGAGGAACAATTTTTTTTTAATTATTATTTATCTAGGTCTCTGATAAAAAAAAATCGATTATTATCTAAATTTTGATTGTTTATTATTAATATCAACAATTTGTTATAAAGAAATGAATTATCTTCTTATATTTTCTCTGGTTTTCTATTTAAAAAAACAAAAACAACCATGCATTATTTTTTTTTAATTTATTTATATTTTTTATTGTACTTCAGTTCAATTATTTTTTTTAATAACACATGGTCATTTTTGTTTTTTCAAATAGGACGAGAAAAAAAAAGATCATGCATTTGTTTATAACTAATTGTTTATTGAATAAACAATGAAAATTTTAATAATAATCGAATTTGTTTTTTAATATCAAATGATAATGATTTAAAAAAATGGCTACTTAATTTTCATAGCAAGTGGTAAATTAAATTGTTATTTAACTATTTAACAAATGCGTTTTTAAGCGGTGAACATTTTGTTTAAGAAACGGTTTTTTTTAATCATAAATTATCATCAAGGATTATGTTATCAAAAAAAAAAAAAAAAAATTGTCTCATAAATAACGCATTTGTTTAAAACAATTATTAAAAAAATAGGATATAAAAATTATTAAAAATCATTTTGAAGTAGCTTCTGAACATAAGAGGGAAGGATCAATAGTAATATTATAAAAAGAAGTTTTTTCAATGTTTAATGAAGCTTTATAATGTTTCACTAAAGTAAATTGTTAATAAAAAACGAAAATTAACAATTTTTTAATTTTTCCAACAAGATTCTATTCTAAGACATTTGAAAAATAGTTCCACGAAAGGAAAAAATTCTCAGATTAATAGTTTTACAACTACGCAAAAATTTTGACGTAAAAAAATCACTTGTTGTGTGAAAGTGAAACTGACATTTTTTCATCTAATTTACTTATTTTATATATTTTGGTTTTGTAGTATCTAAACATATTACGAAATAATATTATACAAATTTCGAGAACCATGTTCTTTGAAAGATTTCAAAGATATTTTGAATATTTCCTTCTAGTTCAGTTTTTTCACTTCTTTCATTTCCTCATCGCATTCGTACATTATCGAACTATAATAGTTAACGGCCTTTTTGCTTTTTATTCCGTTGATTTTCTATTTCTAATAAATTACATTAATAAAAATATTAAAGAAACATTTTCTTCCTGGAAAATATTGAAATGAAGAATTATATTTCTACTGAAAAAATAAATTAAAATGTTAAATAGGAAATGAATTATGGTAAATATAAATATATTAGAACATCACTCATTTTGATCATTTTCTAATTTTGAGAAGAGCATCATGTTGATATAAACATAAATGTAAATGAAAACTTTGGTTTTATTCTTATTCAGTAATACCTACTATGAATGTTTTACTATATGAGACTCGGACAACTTTTATTCAAAACCTATGCCTCACTGAAAAGACCTCAAATTGCCCAACAACTATAATTCGATAGTTCAAGTATTGATATTTTCCTTATACTCAAAATTAAAAAACAATCATTCCTATGATTTCATAGACATTATACAGAGTTACAATTATTGGTTTTTATTGTGTTGGTGGTTCATTAAATTACCACCTGAGGTAGGTATTCTAGAAAAACTGAATGTTTTATTCGATATTAGGGCCGGATTCTGAGGACAATTGAATGTAGTTTCTCTTCTGAATTCTATGGAATTGGACAGATAAACTGAAGATAAACCACAAGTATTCGTCATCAGAATCCGTTGGTTTTGATAAGGGGGTTACGTTGCACCGCGACCTTGAGATCTATTGTGCCCCGTTGGTTAGACTGTTATTACATTTGTAGATTGCTGGATTTAGTGATGCAATTTTAAGGGTCGTGGATTTGCTACAAGTATCAGTTTTAGTTAAGGACTCCTAAAATATACCTTGTTCAAGGTAAATACTGATGTTGTCCCTCATCATGAGAATCTGTTTTGCTACTTAATGATACTATACAGGGTCTTTCACGAGGAAGGTCACCCATATTTATACGGGAAACTACTGAACGTATTTTCATGAAATTCAGCACTTTTAAGTACTTCACGATGCTGATGAAATCTAAAATATTTTCAAGGCATGAGCACCTCCGGTTTTTCCGGAAATGACGTCAACTTCCGTTTTTCAAATTAGAACACCATTTTTTCATTGCAGAAATAGATTCATTAGAATATTTCAAGTTATTTTGATGTAACATTTTTCAGTTTTGGTTGGAAAATTCTCTCTGAGCGGGAAAATTCGAAAAACAAATCGAAAATAGAGCTCCGCTGAAACAAGAATAACTTCGAGATTTTTGGATGGAAAATTTTCATTTTTGGGATTTTTCAAGATGTAAGATTGATGTATCCACTTTAAAAATCGAAATCGCGATTCATGATACAGGGGGTGAAAAAATCGCTTTCAAAGTTAGGGATGACAAAATCGTGAAAAATCAATTTTTTCAAATGAGAACCCCATTTTTTTATGGCAGATATTGAATCTACGTTAAAAAATAATGTGAGTGTATGCATCACACCCTTGCCCTAAAGTGGATATTTTCTGAGTTATTCACAAAAAACTGTTTTTCGTCTTGAATTTTCAGCTATTTCTTTTCCCTTCACGCCAAAAAGATGAAATTTTCAGGAACTGTTACTTAAACCATGTCTTAGATTTTACTACCCTAATATGCAAGAGAAAAAAGTTACAGGTTGTTCCTAAATAGATGGCGAATTTTGATTCGAATTTGTATCGGAAACCTCTTTATTTCAACTAATCGGCCATCGGTTTTCTCTCCAGTGATAAATAAATAATTCCTTATGAACCATATGCAAAAACTTACCATGTTTTACATTCTTTTTTTTTATGATAGATAGGTATACCAAATTAATAGTAAACACAAAATGCTACTGAATAAAGAGGAATTTGGCAGATGTAATTAATGATATCTATCATTAAAAAAAAAGAATGTAAAACATGGTAAGTTTTTGCATATGGTTCATAAGGAATTATTTATTTATCACTGGAGAGAAAACCGATGGCCGATTAGTTGAAATAAAGAGGTTTCCGATACAAATTCGAATCAAAATTCGCCATCTATTTAGGAACAACCTGTAACTTTTTTCTCTTGCCTATTAGGGTAGTAAAATCAAAAACATGGTTTAAGTAACAGTTCCTGAAAATTTCATCTTTTTGGCGTGAAGGGAACAGAAATAGCTGAAAATTCAAGACGAAAAACAGTTTTTTTGTGAATAACTCAGAAAATACCCACTTTAGGGCAAGGGTGTGATGCATACACTCACATTATTTTTTAACGTAGATTCAATATCTGCCATAAAAAAATGGGGTTCTAATTTGAAAAAATTGATTTTTCACGATTTTGTCATCTCTAACTTTGAAAGCGATTTTTTCACCCCCTGTATCATGAATCGCGATTTCGATTTTTAAAGTGGATACATCAATCTTACATCTTGAAAAATCCCAAAAATGAAAATTTTCCATCCAAAAACCTCGAAGTTATTCTTGTTTCAGCGGAGCTCTATTTTCGATTTTTTTTTCGAATTTTCCCGCTCAGAGAGAATTTTCCAACCAAAACTGAAAAATGTTACATCAAAATAACTTGAAATTTTCTAAGGAATCTATTTCTGCAATGAAAAAATGGTGTTCTAATTTGAAAAACGGAAGTTGACGTCATTTCCGGAAAAACCGGAGGTGCTCATGCCTTGAAAATATTTTAGATTTCATCAGCATCGTGAAATACTTATAAGTGCTGAATTTCATGAAAATACGTTCAGTAGTTTCCCGTATAAATATGGGTGAGGTTCCTCGTGAAAGACCCTGTATAGTCACTAAGTTTCCATTAACTCAATTATAATTAACTAAAACAAATAGTGTCTGAGTATATGAAACCACAAATAATAAGAATGATGTTGAATATGAAGATAAATATGTTAAATAATTCTCTGCGGATCTACTGCAACCCTGCTCAAAAGATAAATGAGAGTGAAGATCTTTCATGAGATTGGATACATATCGCTTTGATTCTTAGTTTCAATATACTGCCACTAGGTTTTGGGGGTTCAACCCCAGTTACTTTCAGTAAGAAGAAGGCATGCTTACATCATTAGTATACCAATAGGTTCACCCTGTATAATGAACATTGAGTTTATTCCTACAATTAAATACAATTGAAGCATGTTTAATGAAGGTATGAAGCAGAACAAATGAAGAATTTCTTGAATAGTCCATTCTGAACAAAAACAAATATTTTGTCGAGACTCAGCGCGAACTTAACGAATGCGTAGAGGTAGTTTTTGACGATCCCGAAGGTGATTCCAGGAGGTTTGCGTGTTCCTGGCTGTGAATAGATATATCAGTATTCACTGCGACATTCACATATTTGGGGGCGTTCGAAGGGGAAGGGATATTCGGGTTTTGTATGTTGGCATTTTCGGTGATATAGTGCGTTAGGCGACACATCAAGGGTCCAAGGTTCACCGTGTAGAACTCCACTAACTGTAGGATGTCGTAGAACTTTGTTTGGCCATTATCTAACGTGAAAACTGTTATGTTTCGTTCTTTGTCGATCATTGGGACTATCTGTTGGTGGGCCAATTTTCCTTGGCATTTGTAGGTTAGGACGTACGTTCCTTCACTGGTTCGGCTTGGCCTCACAATGAACACTCTGTAAAAAAAAGAAAACATTTGATGCCATTTTCTCAGTAATACTTTGGGGATGCGTTAATAATTATTTTCCTGACAAATGCGAAAAGTGATACTTTTCCGCACGCATTTAGAGTTGAACGAACGACGTGAAGCGGAGTTCGGATAAGCTTTTGCGTGCGGTAAAGTAACTTTGCGCACGTGTTAAGGTGCATATTAATGTTAAATGCAGTCACGTGGTACGTTTTGGAATGGAACCATAGTCTCTGTGATGGAACGCCATATGAAATAAAGTAGCCCCTCCTAAAAGGAAGGCCAATCAACTTTCCATCACTTTTTAGAGTATGGCGGCGAAGGTGGATGAGAGTTCAATTGACAGCTGTTTTATTTGAATCATCGTTGAAAAATTGATTTCAAGTGGATATTCGTACTATTTTTTTAAGTCCAAATTACCGAGGACTCAGTGTTACCAACTCATTTTCCAGATATAGAAGAACAGAAGATGAAATACATGTCATAGAAGAGCAGAATGGATTCAAGGCAGGAAGATCTTGCGTTGACAAACATTTTTGCGTAAGACAGCTTTTGGAAAAAAGAACTGAGAGAAACTTGATTTTTGTAGAAAGGCTTATGTTAGTGTACCACTCCTTAAATTGGGAAAGCCTTGCACGAAAATGGCGTAAGCCAAATATATACTAGGACAGTGAAGGAGCTCTACACGGATATTTCAGCAAGGGTGAAGGTGGGAACCAAAATGTGTAAGGAGTTTCTTATCTCAAAAGGTCTCCGCTGGGCTCCAGTAGACCCGACTCTGTTTAAGGCCTACCTTGCCTCGACTTTTCACTCTACACTTTGCTGACGACCTGGTCATCATGGCCAAAGATGAGGAAGATATTTATTATATGTTGAGACAATTACATGAGGCATATAAACAGTGGGATATGACCATAAACACCCCAAAAACAGAATATATTGTTGTGAATAATGGCAGAAGTGATCTTATCCTGCGGGATAAAATTATACAGGGAGTATATGAATATCTCGGAGTGACCCTCACAGCAATCGGATCCAGTAGAAAGGGAAATAGGGAAATAAAGAAAAGGATCGCCCAAGGAAGATCAATTACGGAACAAATGAATGGCTTACTTTGGAGTTCACACAAGTAAGAAATGATATTTAAAAAAAATCTGTAAAACCTTAATAGTGAATATGGGGTACCTAACATGGAGACGAGGTATGGGAAATGACAACGCAACTTAAGAATGAAATGAAAGCGATGAAAATGGGATATTAGAGGCGCTGCTCTAGACTAACGCTACAGGATCGAGTCAGGAATGAGGAGATAAGAGCTAGAGTGGGTGTTGATGCATATATTATTTACACAATTGAAGCAAAAACGCTACCATAGTTTGGGCACGTGTCAAGAATGAGTGACGAGAGATAGCCATCTAAAGTCCTCAATTGGGTTCCTCCGCAAAGAAGAAGAGGAAGACCTAAAAACGTGTAGGGAAGGAGTTCAGGAAGCGGTGGACAGGAGAGGTTTGCAAGACCGAGATTGGCAGAATAGGAGCCTATGGCCACTGAGATGCAAGAAATTACATTATTTTATATAAACATCCTTCTGATAATAAAAGACAGCATAACAAAGGTTATGCTATCGACTCCGTTCATCTTTTGAAAAATATAAGAAACAACTGGTTGACCTACCATATCCTTATATCCAACAATTAATTGAAAAGCAGAATGTGAGACTAGTACTAACATTTTTTTAATCAAACCACAGTGGTAGCACTTATGAAACTTGGTCCTAGGCATCACTTGAGTGAAGCTATGAAGGTTATGCTATTTTTGTTAGTTATTCAAAATCATCCAATAGAGGACCGATTGAAAATATAGGTGTGCTATTAAATAAAATCATGTCTTTATTGTATGGCATGTATAATTAATCAATTTGTTTGAATATAAGAAAAATCCTATAGTTAAACTTTTAAATTTACCGCCTTTTCTCTATCCACTTTGGCGGCCATATTGGTTTTGATGACTGGCCTTCAATGTAGGAGGTGTTGGACATGGGAGTCAGTTTTCGATTTTGCTTTGGACAACAGGAAATCACACAATGACAGGGTCGAAACGAAAATGATGAAATATCACTTTAATCTAAAATGTCAAAAGAGCTATGTGCTCTTGACATATTGTGCAGCATCTTGAAGGTAGAATTTCCAAATAACTGCAATAAAATGGGAACAAACTCCTCCTTGTTCTCTTACTATACAGGTGAAACGAAGGTTACGTATGCATTCGCGAAAGTCGTATTAACAGCAATGTCTTCTACTAAAGAAATTAATTATTAACAGCAATGTCTTCTACTAAAGGAATGAATTATACGAGATCATAAATGTTAGAGTATAATAAGTAGTATAATACTTATTAATGAGTTAGACATATACCTACATATTATCTAGAATAGTGGTAATCCGGTCCTGCTCTCTAATAAATTACCCTGCAAAAATTCTGAACGATTTAATTCGTTATGGAAAGACTTATGTATTACTTTTGCGGTGAGGTAGGTCAGAGTTTCTAAACTAATTCAAGGGCACGTTCTTGTATTGCTTGAAGTGGCTATAGTCGAATAATAATAATGAATGTGGCCATGCATTCAGCCCACGGAAAGATATTACTGTTAGACCAGCGGTTGAACATAAAATAGACATGAATATAGTCACGTATGTGACATATTGCATGATTCTATAATGTTTTATAGAATCATGTGATCGTTGTTGCGTTTGGTTGTTGTTGGCTTGAAGCTATTGAACGTTTCGTCGATGATTCTCAAGAATGATGACCCGAATAATAACAATGGTTGTCTATTCAATGTGAAAGCAAAATGAAAAATATAAAAAAGCACTGACGTGAAGTCAGTAATCTTTGCCTTTGTTCACGTTAACCAATTGGAATGGAATGATGAGTGCTTCAAGCTCAGTGGATAGAGCGAACCGGAGATCTAGTCAGATGTAAGTGGCCACCATGCACTGAGCTGGCGTAAGGATACAGTAACAAAGCCAACACAGAACACAACTGAGTCACACAAGCTGCTTGGAGCTTCTGAGAGGTCTCTTTAAGGAAGACCTAGGAGTCATTTGCAAGCGTGCCAGAGCAGATTGACTTCTCTCATTGCGAAAGCAATCTGCATTGGCGCGCTTTTTAATGACATGATTATAACTATACTGACCTTCATAGAGCTTCCCCTCACTGACTTCACGTCAGTGCCTCAACAAATTTTTTTTTCGTGATTTTTTTAAAATTTTCTAGTGGTACGGTTCTCACAAAATTTCACACACGCCCTTATGTCGAAATTCTACAACTAGTGACCAAGCTTTAATTCGATCAAGTCTATATTTTTTGAGTTATCGAGAAAATAATATTCCATGTGGGTACAATCGGTCCATCGGTTTCGATGGACCGATTATGCTCAGAAACGAACTCAACTCTCCCATTGGGATGTGCAACCTTCCCTGAAAATTGCAGGTTCCTATCTCCTTTCGTTCGATAGTTATCGAGGCAACGATCACCCATCCAGCTACTGAACTCACACAAGGATGCTCGGATCTCCAACAATATAGAAATATAGATCCGATCGTGTTCAAACTTGGAACTGGGTAGTAGAGTTAGGTTCTGAAGGTTCTCGCAACATTTCAGCGATGTCGGACGAATAGTTTCTGATATATAGAATTTTTTTCAATGATTTTTTATAATATTTTTAAATTTTCTAGTGATACGATCCTCACGAAATTTTGCAAGAATTTTCGCGTTGCCATTCTACAACCAATAACCATGTTTGAATTGGATCGATTTTGTATTTTTCGAGTCATTGAGGATATAACAACCAAATTTCAGATGAGTATTGCTCCAAAACCGTTTTGCCGATTATGCCTATAAACAAACACAAATGTCGCATTCAGATTCACAACCTAACCTGAAAATTTCAAATCGCTATCTCTTTCCGTTCTTAGGTTATCGTGACATAAATAATATTTTTTAATAATTTTTTAAAAATTTTCCAGCCATATGATTCTCACAAAATTTTATAAACGTTTTTTGTATTCTACAACTACACACCAAGTTTCAATTCGATCGGGTTAGTATTGGTTGAAGACAAAATTATTACTCGAAACCATTGGCCCGAACTTGTCCGTCGTATTGAGATGCGCCACCTACCCTGAAAATTTCAAGTCTTTATCTCTTTCCGTTCTCATGTTATCGTGGCAACGGCCGACAGAATCAAATTTGACTTCGAATTCTTCATCAGGGAGTCGAACCCCATCGTTTGAGACTATTTTCGGCGAAAAATTCAGATATTTGATCAAAATGATAACGCGATGTTCCCCAGAACATACTCGCAAAAAAGATATCACAGAAATGATGACTCAAATTCCCCAAGAAGAAAGAGAATTTTATGAGCACATCATTTCATTATCCAAAATCAATTCAGGGAAACAATTATCATCATCTAGTTCTGGAAAATCAAAAAATATTGACTCGCCATATAGTTCTGCGAATATGAAAAACAAAAACACCAATCAGAAGAAATAAAGCAAAGAGACCTGGCTAAAAGAATGGATCAACAAGTCCAGAGCGTTCCTGCCAATCGGGTCCTTCATAAATGGCTTCGTATAATAAATATACTTACGCATATATTTCACAAGTCAAATAGACCCCAGGGGGTTCATTGATCTGCCGAGAAAGCAAGAGCAGACGCGTTTCTGACTTCTTGGCCTTCATCAGTACTCTGTAGCTTCTCAACAAATTCATCTAAACTGACCCGGGTTAAGCCTCTCAGAGGGCTTGGTCGATCGTACCTAATCGCCCACGCCACCTATGAGACAAAACACGGAAATCAGCCTGCGGGTCTCGTTTCTCGATTAAATATCGAGTGAATGGTGGCATATGATTTCACACTTCAAATATTCACTGGTGGGGGAACCAAGGGACCAAGCCGGCTCTGAGAGGCTTAACCCGGGTCAGTTTAGTTGAATTTGTTGAGAAGCTACAGAGTACTGATGAAGGCCAAGAAGCCAGAAACGCGTCCGCTCTTGCTTTCTCGGCAGATCAATGAACCCCCTGGGGTCTATTTGGCTTGTGAAATATATGCATAAGTATATTTATTATACGAAGCCATTTATGAAGGACCCGATTGGCTGGAACGCTCTGTACTTGTTGATTTATTAACAACGGTATCACCATTTTTCATTATTATAAAAGAATGGAGCTGAGGAGCCAACAATTTCAGTAAAAAGCCACAGTATTTTCTTATATTTTTTGTTAGTATTTAAAGGAATCAAATTTGGTTATTAAAATATTTTCATATTAATTGTTATATTACTAACCTATGTACCCACTTCACTTCACAAGTATTTTTTGGCGCTCTAGTTCCTTGGAACTGAGTGCTTATCAATTTGCCCAAATGTCTGTAATTTTCGAATTTTTGGCTGAAAATGGTCTCAAACGATTTGGTTCGACTCACTGATTTAGAATCCGAGGTCGAAATCCATTCTGTCCGGCCAGCCGTAGGCACGACAACTCTCGAACGAAAGGAGTAAGAGGATTGAAATTTGCAAGGTGGGTTTGGAGCGTAAATATCTCGGACGAGTTCGTTAATGGGCGAAAACCATCACGCGGTTTCGGAGTTATGGCCAAATTTGGTAAAAACATTTTTTATGAATATTTCCGAAACCCATCACTCGATCTATCTGAAATTCAGCATCAAATTGTAGAATCATGACCTCTATACGCATGTGAAGTTTTGTATTGACCAGGTTACCACAAAGTGTCAAAAAAATTTTGAAAATTTTTAAAAATTTTTTCTACAATAACTCTTGAACGGAATGAGCTAGGCAGTTGAAATTTTCAGAGTAAGTGATTTGCTTCTGCGTAAGAAACACAGGATATTTGTCAGAAGCAATCAATTGAACAATGTTGCCTAACAAACAACAACGAAACAACATCAACGAAGAAACAAATATCCTGTGTTTCTTACGCAGAAGCAAATCACAAAATAATTAATTTTTATTTTATAGATATTTTTCAGAGTTTGGGAGAGAAAACCCAGAAAAAAACCTTTCAATAATATAATTCTAGACTATCGCTATATCTAACGAGAATTTGTGTTATAGAATTGGACATTATATCCTCATGAAATGCGAACAGACATCGCAACATTTCCTGTTTCTCTAGTATAGAGCAAGCCCGGTCATGGATATGATAATTTCGATGCTAACAACGTCTGTGGGCAGATCCTTAGAATCGCCGTGCATTTCGCGGAATTAAACCATCACGGTCTGCCACCTGAACTTGGCTTGAGGAAGAAGCATGATTGCCAACCAGTTTTTCATCGTGAATTAGCAGAAGTATCCTTACAATGTTGCTATAGAATGATTATTAATGCGAACAAGCCTAGCACGTGTAACTACATTCAGACATTTTTTCGATGACAGTTTGCCAGATTTCTAAATTTAAAAGTTTATAGGCTCATAATTCGTGAGATTGTTAGTTTCATTCACATTGTATCTATATCGTTTCAAAATTACTCGACTCATTAAAAGAAAGAAATTTTCGATATTAAAAATCATATCTCCGAAATAATTGGTTTCTCACAGTTGGGAATGATATCAATGGATTATTATGATAGAACTATGAGGGGTCTCCTTGTGGAAGACCCAGGAGGATCAGTATAATAATAATAATATAATATAATATAATGGAAGAAATTAAAAGCCCTTTGCATCTTATTTTGATATGACGGTCCAATTTTGGCTACCAGTGTTTCAAAACTATCAG
Source organism: Halyzia sedecimguttata (assembly GCA_937662695.2). NCBI lineage: Eukaryota > Metazoa > Arthropoda > Insecta > Coleoptera > Coccinellidae > Halyzia > Halyzia sedecimguttata. The sequence continues at coordinate 94,869,060 of OW569413.2, read as the reverse complement.
GAGTCATTCTGAAAAATTGAGTAAATGAAATAGACAGTTTTATTTATGAAACAAATCTAATGTAATCAGTCCATAGTGAACTCAAACCAGAATAATTATGAAGGAAACCTTAAATAGTGTTACTAAGGAATAACTACCAGTACATTAGTTGGAAATCTGCTTCTAAATCTTCCTTTATTAGAGAATTATGCTCGACTTTCTTGCATTATTCATTTTCGACTCACTAACCAAAAAACACTGCTTATGGACTTAGCGAATCCAAATTTCAAATTGTTTACATTCTTACAACAACCAGACTCTCCAGAAATATACTTTCAGTTTCGTTCGACAATAATGACGTTTATCTTTCAAACTGGACCAAACCACAGCAAAGAGATTGTACACAGACTGAAGTATTCGCATTCTGTGAAAACATATATTGATAAGCACTCTGTACCGAGGAACAATCAGAGTATCAATTATATCAATGGATTCTTATGATAGAACTGCATCATGAAAGGAATTGAATTCAAGAAAGTGTCATTTAAAATGAAAACAAGAGTGCCAAAAATTATTGATCCAAAACCACCAGACCGATTCTACCTAATAACGAACTTATCCGAGATATTCTTTCCCCAAATCTACTTTGAAAATTATATTATATCGATTGAATCTTAGCCACTATTCAAGTTTCTTTTTCACTGGAGGTATTCTGAACCGAATGTGATTAACTCACCAAAGTATATATTTCCATCATCATATGGAATATCCAAGGACATATAGGGTATATAATATAAGTATATAATATTCTATAATTGGTAATTTTGCTTTCAATCATACTTTGTCTTCTGGAACAGAAATAAATTTGACATGTCTCTAATAGGTAGATAAGATGACATGGATGAACAGTGAACACAGATAGAACACAGACAAATAGAATTCGCATCCTCTGAAAACATATAGAGGTTCGATGTATTATTGAAATTCTGAAAAATCATGTCTCCGAAAGTATTAGCTTGTTAGAGTTGAGAATAATATAAATGGATTCTTATGATGAAACTGCATCTTCAAAAAATTGAATTAAAAATGTGTGATGTAAAAAAATTTTGTTTTTTGTTACTCCGAAACCATCCAGCCGATTTTGCCCAATAACGAACTTAGCCGAGATATTTATGTCCCAAACCTACTCTGATAATTTCAACTGTCTAGCTAATTCCGTTCGAGAGTGACCGTGGTAACGGAAAGTCGGACATAATCGATTTCGACCACGGATTCTTGATCAGTGAGTCGAACCAAATCGTTTAAGACCATTTTCAGCCAGAAATTCGAAAATAACAGACATTTGGGCAAATTGATAAGCACTCTGTTCCGAGGAATAAGAGCACCAAAAAAATAATATTCTCAATATTTCTTAGAATATAAATCCGACTGTAAACAAACGTCAAAAAAAAATAGTCCATTTTTTGGCCTGGAATGGTCTCAAACGAATAGTCTCGACACCAATACATACCATTCATTGTTGGGTCTAAAATAAACAATGCTGTGGCTGTGGTGGCACAACGACCCACTCAAATACATACATTCACTGTTGGGTCAAAAATAAAAAGTGCTGTATTTGTGGTGGCGTAAGGACCCATTCGAATACAAACATTCACTTTTGGATCAAAAATAAACAGTGCGCTGTTTGTGGCAGTATAATGTATATAGCAGTGGTTTTATTTTCAATAATTTATTCCGAGAATTATTCCTATGATACAAATCAGTCGAATCGTACGGCTGTGCCATGGGGACCTATGAATTGATATTTAATAATTTTTTTTTTCGGAGATATGATTTGTCAAAGTTTGAGTAATTACTAGCTAGTAGGTAATCATTAAAGGATACTGTGAAAAATATCTATAAAATAAAAAATTAATTATTTTGTGATTTGCTTCTGCGTAAGAAACACAAGATATTTGTCAGAAGCAATCAATCGAAGAATGTTGCCTAACAAAAAACAACGAAACAACATCAACGAAGAAACAACTATATCCTAACGTTTCGGAGTCTATATCAGACTCCTTCAGACGCTTAACGAAAAAATCTTCAGATTTTTTTTTTTTTTATTTTTTTTTTGTATATAATATTCCTTGTATTTGTGGTAAATCATACACAGGAGAAACATCAGGACCACTAGAAGTAAGAAAGTCAGAGCATAATAAGAACTTGAGAAATAGAGACATACAGAAATCAAAAATAGCAGAACATGTATGTACAATCCAAGGAGATCACATGATGGATTGGAATAATACAAATATTCTAGTGACATAAAATGATTTTATTGAAAGGAAACTTAAGGAGGCAACTTGTATCTTATTGAACAGAGAATGCAATTTTGCAAATTGTTCAATTGGTATTGACCATATTTGGCTGAATTCATTGAAAAAGGAGGTGGAACTTGGATATTTCTATACAAAGTAAAACTGTGTTAGCTATGACTTTCAAATACTGTTAATGTGACAATTCTCGAATCTCAGAATAACAATCAACAAAATAATTCTGACGATTTTTCGTTAAGCGTCTAAAGAAACGTTACGATATAGTTGTTTCTTCGTTGATGTTGTTTCGTTGTTATTTGTTGGGCAACATTGTTCGATTGATTGCTTCTGACAAATATCTAGTTTCTTACGCAGAAGCAAATCACAAAATAATTAATTTTTTATTTTATAGATATTTTTCAGAGTTTGGGAGAGAAAACCCAGAAAGAAACCATTCAATACTAGCTAGTAGTTTGACAAGAGCGCCAAAGCCCCCGTTCACAGAACTTTTCCACTTTTTCGGCGCTCTTGTTTGATTTTAAACTCTGAATTCTGTATTAACTCATGTAAAAAAAAATCTTCCACATGTTTGTTACTCTACTCATGTTAGGAGTATGTAAAGTTTCTATCATGTCTCATCCTATATGTGATCCAATTTCAGCCTCATCTGCCAGGTTGTATTTATCAAAACAATGTTCCACACCCCTCATTCTAACGAGGAGGAAAAAAGCTTTATAAGCCGTCGCTGTTTTGTTCTTGTCTACCCTTTTTCGGTTCAGTATCAATTTATTTGGATGCCCTTTTTCGGCAGCCAAACAAGTCTCCAGGTTCCATCTCTTGTAAATGCTCGTAATCCACCATGATTTCAAAGATCCTCATTCCGCATCAGGACGCTACCTGGGGGTGATTATTTGCACTTCCATTTTCTCTCTTTTCATGACGCCATTGTGAAATTTCCATAGAGAATCTGAAAAATCCTTTTATTTCATCAGGCTTAGCGGTGGAAGGAAACTTATCCTCATGCTTCCATGAAATTTTGAGACGATTTTACTTGATTCGAAATAATATGAATATATATATACAGGGTGGACCACTTTTTAATGGAATCACTTTAACATTCGATAACATGTACAAACTCAAGACAAAAACGTCCCAAGCTACAAGATGTTTTCAGATTTTTTCGATTTTTCATACGCTTTTGTGAAATAGTGTCTCGAATTTATTAGCGGAATTTCAGCTGATTCTGACGCATAGTTTCTGAAATATAAATTTTTGAAGAAAACATATTTTATGTTTTTGGCGCTCTAGTTTCTCGGAACTGAGTGCTTATCAATTTGCCCAAATGTTTGTAATTTTAGAATTTTTCGATGAAAATTGTCTTAAACGATTTGGTTCGACTCACTGATCAAGAATACGTGGTCGAAATTCATTCTGTCCGGCCGTAGGCACGATAACTCTCGAACGGAATGAGCTAGAGAGTTGAAATTTTCAGAGTAGGTTTGGCAGATAAATATATCGGCTAAGTTCGTTATTGGACAAAATAGGATAGATGGTTTCGGAGTAACAAAAAAAAAATTTTTTTTACATAACAAATTCCGAATTAAATTTTTTTCAATAAGCATTTTTACCATAAGAATCCAATGATATCATTTTTAACTCTAAGAAGCTAATACTTTCGGAGGTATGATTTTTCAAAATTTCAATAATAAATCGTATTTCAACGTTTTCACAGAATTATATAATTATTCTATGTATGAATTGTCATAATGTCAACTTATTTTCCTGAGACATGACATTGTCTAATTCCTTGCTAATAGTTGGTTCGAGAAACGTCAAAATCGATTTAGAGAGACGAGGGTAAAAAACCGTCAAATAAACCCCCATGTGGCGATTTTATGTCGAAAAGTGAAAATTAAGAATATATATCCCAGGTAAGTACCGACGTTTTATTCTAATACCGGAGATTGACAAGATTGTACGAGGAGCCCGATAGCCGGTTCGTCTAGTCAGTCGGGTTTTCGGTTTCGGAACGAGAGAAGGCGGACTCAAATCCCGGAAAGGGAATTACACATTTTGGCGCTCTAGTTCCTCGGAACTGAGTGCTTATCAATTTGCCCAAATGTCTGTAATTTTTACTTAAGATGCAGTTTCATCATTAAAATCCATCGATATCATTTTCAACTCCAACAAGCTAATACTTTCGGAGATATGATTTTTCTAAATTTCAATAATGAATCGTACGTACTTCTATGTTTTCAAAGAATGCTATAATTATTCTATCTAAGCTTTATTATATGATCTGTGTTCATACTCGTACATTTCATCCTGTTTTATGAGAAAGAGTCAAATTCATTTCAGCTATTTTAATTTGATGTCTTCCATGGTGCAGTTCTCATTCTCAGATTGCTCATTTAATCTTGATAAATAAACTATTATTTGAATTTAATTTCCTTTATGATGCAGTTCTTTCATAAGAATACATTGATTTAATTCCCAACTCTGAGAAACCAATACTTTCGGAGATATAATTTGTCTGTTTGAACTAGAGCGCCAGAAAGCTCATGTCCACAGGGCTTGAACCCATTTTTTAAGCGATAATCATGAAATTACGCGAAAATTAGCGTGTCGGCATTCTACAAGTAATTACCGAGTTTTAATTGGATCAGTTTTGTATATTTTGAGTTATACAGGAAATGACAATATAATTATAATTAATGTAATGACATGTACGAGTATGAACACAGCTCATATAACAAAGCTTAGATAGAATAATTACAGCATTCTGTGAAAACATAGAAGTACGATTCATTATTGAAATTTAGAAAAATCATATCTCCGAAAGTATTAGCTTGTTGGAGTTGAAAATGATATCGATGGATTTTAATGGTGAAACTACATCTCAAATAAGAATTGAATTTGAAATTTGTTACTTAAAAAAAATTTTTTTTATCGTTACTCCGAAACCATCTGGCCTATTTTGCCCAATAACGAACTTAACCGAGATATTCATCTCCCTAACCTACTCTGAAAATTTCAACTGCCTAGCTCATTCCGTTCGAGAGTTATTGTAGAAAACAAATTTAGAAATTTTTTTTTTGACACTTTGCGGCAACCTGGTCATAACCCGGCCATAACTCCGAAACCGCTTGATGGATTTCGCCCATTAATGAACTCGTCTGAGATATTCACGCTCCAAACCCACCTTGCAAATTTCAATCCTCTAACTCCTTTCGTTCGAGAGTTATCGTGCCTATGGCCGGCCGGCCGGCCGGACCGGCCAGTCAGAATCGATTTCGACCTCGCATTCTTGATCAGTGAGTCGAACCAAATCGGTTGAGACCATTTTCAGCCAAAAATTCGAAAATTACAGACATTTGGACAAATTGATAAGCACTCAGTTCCGAGGAGCTAGAGCGCGAAAAATGTTGTTAGGGTCTGTAAAGCATCGAATTGCACCAGAATCCGTCAGCCCCGATTGAAGAGATCGCAAAAATGCGCACATTCAAATTTATTTCATTGCATAGAATATTAATCCCTTACCCATCTCCTTCTCCATATCTGGTAACCAGCGAGGAAGCTTGATCTCTAGTCAGGCTGCTATGGAACCAAGGCTGCATGGTGTGAATCCCTATATCTACATGGTTTTCGTTCAATTTAGGATTAACTGTCCTTCTGGTAGGTATTTTATGACGCCGTTTCCACATATAACCTTCTGCTAGTGCTATTTCGTTGGCTTCTACTGGGTCTTCAACTATCCTACCTTGTTTTCCGGTGAAATCCATTGCTACCCTACTTCGAACAGACTCCTGAAACAAAACAAAAACAGAAATTATAGAAACAGCAGTCGACGAATCAGGAAAATGTTAGCAGATGGTGCAAACATATATTGCGACCAAACAATCCAGCATGGGAATCTGGTGAACTTGTTCTATCATAAGAATCCATTGATATTATTCCCAATGAGAAACCAATACTTTCGGAGATATGATTTGTCAAACTCTTAAATTCATTTTTTATGATGCAGTTCTATCACAAGAATCCATTGATATCATTCCCAATTCTTAGATACCAATACTTTCGGAGATATGATTTGTCACATTTTGAACAAGACCGCCATAGCTCCTGCCACAGGGCTTTCCCCCTGTTTTAATAATTTCAAATGTAGTAATTCTAGACTTCTTTCCTTTGGATTTTAGATGGACATGTCATTGAACTATGTAAAAAATGTAAGTCACTTGAAAACTATCAATTCTATGCATGTGCCAATGTCATATGAATCGTAAGGAAATTTAGTTTAGAATTACTATATGAAACAAGAGCCAATAAAAAATATCTATTTGAAAAAACCGAGTTTTTTAGAAAAAACTGAAAAAAGACTATATTCATCATTCATGAAGAACCGTGAATTGTTGGGAAAATTGATTATGCACCTTGAATAAACAGCATTTTTAATAGGTACTCGCAAAGTTTTATTGTTTATGGTCTACAAGTCACTGAGATACAAGGCGTCAAAGCATTACTCTTAGGTGTCAAAATTTTTCTTAAAATGCAAATATCGCCAAAACGATCAAAGATGGCCATGGATATATTTGACTAAACAGACCTTATTCTTCGAAGAGGAATCTAAATGTGGGATAAAAATGAGGATTGCAATTTAAAATAAGGAAGTTGGTAGCTACTTCCGGTATAATCGGAAGTGGTAGAAAACTGCCAATATTTAAAAAACGTAGTTCAAGGTCGAGAACCTTTGTGTGTAAATTCTTATGTGCATATCGCGTTGACTTTCCCATATAAGGCTAATTGTTCCTTTAAAAGAATTACCCTGTACCTTGTGATCTCCGGTTGGGCGATATTGTGAACATATCTTTCAATGAACCATTGAAAGAACTACGTTCCCTCAAACATTTTTCTGGCATACGTGAAACGTGAATCAGTTTCTTGTTTATGCGACCGCATATAAGTTTCCAGTCGATTAAAACAACGAAGATGCTCGTATTTCATCACATTAATCGACATAAGGCATCTAACGAATGCTCGAACACGCACGCAGGCTATATAGCAACCCCTCTTCGTTATAGATGGAAATAACTGCCATTCCAACTTCGCCTCATTGGATCCTGCGAGAACAACAAATGTCCTCATTAGTTAGATATATTACACGAGATGGTTTGACTTCGACTGTAAATATTCAATAAAATTGCCTTCAACTCCATTTTGATGGTCGATTTTTTCTGATGATAAAGCGAAAATGCGTCTGAAGGCAATATGCAATAAAAACGATCGTCCCGAGCCGAATATCTGCCTTGATATTGTGCCCTCATGTCACACCCTCACTACCAGAACTCTGCAAATCGCATTATAATCGAAACGAAGTGTTTTCGTAGTAAGGGTGCAATTTTCGCATCTGCAAAACCGACAATAAGCTGATTCTGTTGATAAAATGAGATCATTAAGGTGCATAGCGTGGTACTACGAATAATAGCAGCCGTTTCAATATCAGAAAGCACTCATAGACATATAGAATGAACAGAGCAATATCTTAATGAATTTTACCCCCTCGGAAAAAAAATCAAACTAATACATCGCTAGAGCATTGAATTTAGACAATATTCTAGTTTGAGTTCACTGTGGACTGATTATGAACACTACACTAGTAACTACACTCTTGTCCACTGCAAATTTCGTCGTCTGACATATGTTTCCATCTTTTGAGACGACGCGTTACTAAAGCATGCTATCAATTTCTACACTCAAGTAAGGTTTGACATTATACCCTTAGTCATAAATTGACGTATCAGGAAAGGCGATACCGAGACCTTTTTATTCAAAAATTAGAAAATAGAGATCAATATATTTTACAAAATATTGACTCTTGTCACTATCTGTGAAATATTTTATTGTAAATTAAAATAATTTTTTCACATTTTTCTTTCAACTTGTTAACTGTTCTTATAACTTCTAATATCTATCCTTGCAGATTTATATATTTTAGGTTTGAATGTGTTTTTTTCAAGATCGATTTTTTATTCTCGGTTGAGTATCTATATGTGTCAATAAACTACTGAGTAATAAACGTTTATACTATTAAAAGGGTTTCTTTGACTCAAAAATTCCTACCTGGAAGATTGTCTTATTTACTACAGATACATACAGTGAACTTTTCTTATACGACTCGACCTTTTTCAACAACCACACGAAAATATTGAATATGAAGAGTTTCCACTAATTACCAATATATTTTGTCTATATTATACATCGATCGATCTAGAAATACACGATTTTTAAATACCTTGGGATAATTGATATTAAGAATTCACAAAAACTGATCCCATTATGAATTCAATACTTAACGGAAAACTTTTATTGCCCCTAAATCCACCCCAATGCTTTTAAAATTTCGTCTCTATTTGAATATCTGGAGAAATTTATTGTTTTTTATTGTGCTTCTTGTAGTGAAGATCTGAACAATTATTGTATACATCTGTGGAAGTACGTATAATAAAACTAGTAAAGAAATGAAAAATTAAGCTATTCAATGTTTCGAAAAGTGTTATGAGGAATACGCGAAGACCTCAATGATCTACCCACTGAGGAGGCATCCATTGAAAACGATATCAATTTGTCCAATTCTATTAAAAAATGTATCGAGTTCGATACCCTCTTTAAAACATCAACAAAAACTTCGAAATATTGGAAAACTGAGTTTGAAGAACATTTGCAGTTAGAAAGAGCAAATAGGAATCAAAATTGTATTTCAGAGTGGTGGAAAGTGCATGAATAAGTTCCTACACTTTCCAAGATGGCCGATGATTTATTAATGGCTACATCCGTAACTGTTGAAAGATTATTTTCCATAGCAGGTATAATCATGGCAAAAACACGTACATAATTGAAAGATGATGTGATGCAAGCGTGATTATGTTTGAATTCTTTGTCATCGAGTAATTTAAAAGATGAAATTAACAGTGTTTAAATTTGAAAAAATTATTTACATGTACAAATATTTTTGTATAAGAGCGTAATAAATATAGCTTTACTGAATTATTCGTTGTTATCTACCATTCCATATTATAATATTTATTATCGCTATTCAGAATTAAACGAGACGAGACGAGACAACTGATAACGAGACGAGAGCGTGGCTTAATTTTTTGGGAATTGGCGATACTGACACGAGATTTTTTATTTTCTCGCCATTTTCTATTGCGATTGTAACAGGGGTGTTCGGAAATAATGAAACTACGTCTCACTCAGTTTTTATTGGCAATGTCAATCATCCTGTAGGTATAGATTTTTTCACGAAAAGCTTTCTCATTCACCCCTGTAAGATTCAAACAACAAGTCTTACGTTTATCTCCTCAATACGGATTAAAGGCTAAATTACCCGAGTTGAAAATCCGAGGAATACGAACCCCAAATCCGCAGCGAAAACATCAGCTGAATTTCCCTTTTCCCATTCTTATGAACATGTCATCGGTTAAGTTGCTATAATCGCGATCCAGCCTTACTGAAATTGGCTTCTCACCTTCGCCGATACCGCAGATTAAAATTTTCCCGATCAAACTTCATCGATAAAATGAGAAGAAAATATACTAACTGACAAAGAAACTGCAACACCCAGAAGGAGCTGTTTAAATAAAAATTTTTTTTTGGTAAAACATAGATAGTATAGCAAGGATCAAATGATTAAAATTTGGAGAAAAAAATCGAGAAGGTTTTTTCATGTAAATATTTTTTGTTACTTACATATTGTAGTCGTTTTTTTGCAAATTTATTAAATTTTACAACAAACCAGCTGTTCGAGGAGATCCAAAGTCGATGTTTAGTTGTTGTTAAAATGCCTAGAGCACGTGTACGCGGAAATTATCGCCAGCTAAGTGAATTTGAAAGATGTCGAATTATTGGTCTAGGGGAGGCGGGGTTGTCATTTCGAGAAATCGCTAACCGTATGAACAAAAATCCAGCTACTGTTATGAGATATTGTCAAGCGTGGTTTGATAATGCCCAAAATCGAAGAAGAGTAGGCACCGGACGTCGAAGGGGCACAAATGAAGTTCAAGATCCACGTCTAAGAGTTATGGCTATTAGAGATCGATTTGCGACAACTCGATCTCTGGCTGATGAGTGGTTAGGAGAACAAGGCCATCCTGTAACTGTCCGAACAGTTTACCGCCGGATAAGGTCTTTTGGACTGCAGCATTATCGACCCCATCTTGTGTTACCTCTGACGGTTGAGCATCAACGGCAACGATTACAGTGGTCCAGAGAACGGCAACATTGGAATGTGGAATGGCATCAGGTCGTCTTTTCTGATGAATCTCGATTCTCCTTGGGTGCACATTATGGCCGAAGAAGGGTTAGACGACGCCGGGGAGAAAGACGTGAACCTCAGTTTGATATTGAGCGTCATGTACACCGGAAAGTGGGCGTTATGGTATGGGGTGCTGTTGCACATGCAAGTAGGTCACCTTTAGTCTTTATTTGAGGTAGTATGACAGCGCTGCGTTACCTTCAAGAAATAGTGGAGCCATATGTCCTCCCTAACCTTAACCGGCTCGAGAATCCAATATTTCAGCAAGTTAATGCTTGACCTCATGTTGCCAGAATTAGTTTAACATTTTTTGAAGCGACCCATATGAATCTTTTGCCATGACCACCCAGATCCCCCGTACTTTCGCCCATAGAGTATGTTTGGGACATCATGGGAAATTTACCCCAGGCCCCACGGACTTTGGCGGCTCTGATACGTACTACAGGTAGCTTGGGATAGTATCCCGCAAGAAGAAATAGACCATCTTATTACATCAATGCCAAGACGTGTTGGGGAGTGTATAGATAATCGCGGTGGACAAACACATTATTAACAAATTTATTGGAAAAAATTGTAAACCCTTCGTTTTTTTCTTCAAATTTCAATCATTCACTCCTTGCTACACTATCTATGTTTAAACACTAAAAAATAAAATTTAATCAGCTCCTTCTGGGTGTTGCAGTTTCTTTGTCAGTCGGTATAATTCCTACGAAGTTTTCATTGCCAATGTCAATCATCCTGTAGGTATAGATTTTTTCACGAGAAGCTTCCTCATTCACCCCTGTAAGATTCCAAAATCATCAAAAAAGTCTTACGTCCATCTCCTCTATAGGGCTTAAAGGCTAAATTACCCGAGTTGAAAGATAAAATCCGAGGAATATGAACCCCAAATCCGCAGTGAAAACATCAGCTGAATTTCCCTTTCCCCATTCTTATGAACATGTCATCGGTTAAGCTGCTATCATCGCGATCCAGCCTTACCGAAATTGCCTTCTCACCACGCCGAAGACGTCGCTTCTTCGCCGATACCGCAGATTAAAATTTTCCCGATCAAACTTCATCGATAAAATGAGAAGAAAATATGATAGACTTTCCGATGCGCCAGCAGTTTCGCAGTCTCCCTCTCATTTCCCCGAGAACGGACTTTTCACAACTTTTTATTGGAATGTCAGAGACCGGTTTCTTTCGCTGACTCGAGAGTTGAAACTTTCTCGTCCTTTGTTGGGTGTTTCGGAGATGTTTTTCCGGCTGCTTTTCCCATTCTGTCTGTTTTCTGAATACGAGAGCTAGGCCTGCCGAATATTTTATGCCAATAACAGGCTGAAATTTAGAGAAGTTTTCGCCGGGAAATGTCAATAACATAATAAGACTGACTATGGTCGAACATCCCTGGAAAATTTTGAGATGATGTCGTTGAATGGGGAAACGGCCTCGCTAACCGACAAATGAAACATTTCAATTTATAATTTTATTTGTAGGAAGCACTGGTTTCTCGTAATCAATAGGTTTTTATATATTTCCGCATTCGAAATAATAAAAAATGGTTCAAGCACTGACGTGAAGACAGACGCTTTTTGCGCGTATGTTCTATTGTCCAATCTACTGTATTGGACACTCTTAATCGAATTTACCATGGTTAATTCGATTAAGAGTGTCGAATACAGGAGAACAGACAATAGAATTCACCATGGTAAATTCGATTAAGAGTGTCCAATACAAGAGAATGGACAAGAGAACATAAGCGCAAAAGGTTCTGACTTCACATCAGTGCTTGAACCAATTTTTTTTTCAATGATTTTTTAAAAATGTTTTAGTGCTACGATCCTCACGAAATTTCGCAAGAATTTTTGCGTTGGCATTCTACAACTAATAACCATATTTGAATTGGATCGGATTTGTATTTTTTGAGTTATTGATGCAATAACAACCAAATTTCAGATTGATATAACTTCAAAACCATCTGGCCGATTATGCTGGTTAACGAACTTAAATGTCGCCTTCAGATGCGCAATCTAACCTGAAAACAGCAAGTCACTATTTCTTTCCGTTCTCAAGGAATCATGAGATACATAAAATTTTTTCGTAATTTTTTGCAAATTTTCTAGTGGTACGGTCCTTACACAATTTTACACCAGTCTTCATATTCTACAACTAGTTACCAAGCTTCAATTCGATCGAGTCTATCTTTTTTGAGTTATCGGGGAAATAATATTCCAGATGGGTATAACTCCGAAATCGTTGTTCCGATTATGGCCAAGAGCGAACTTATCTCTCAGATGTGCCACCTATCCTGAAAATTGCAAGTCCCTATCTCCTTTCGTTCGAGAGTTGTCGAGGCAACTATCACCCATCCAGCTACGTATTTATTATTATTATTATTGATAAGGGGTTACGTTGCACCGCGACCTTGAGATCTATTGTGCCCCCCATCAGAGCTGTTCTCACCATTACGCCATCTACAGCTCGCCCTCCAGTTCCAGAGTATAAATGAACCTCAATATCTGGGAAGGCTTCAAGGATATTACGTCTTCACTCCTACAAGTTTCCTGTCCAAAGCATTCCTTTCGCTGACTTGCAATGGCGAGGCATTCTGTAATAAGGTGAAGAGGAGTTTCTTCCTCCTCCCCACAGAATCTGCACTCGTCAGTATCTGATAAACCTATTCTCATCAAATGCTTCCTGAGGCGACAGTGTCCTGTGAGGAAGCCAGTGACCAGGTGTAACTTATTCTTACAGAGATCCAGATACCTTTTGGTATCCTAAGGAACTTTTTGGAATGAACCAAACCTGGAAGATTCCGCCAGAGTTTCTCTCTTTTGGTTTCCTCCTTCTCCAGAAACTCTTTCTTGTAGGTGCATTTTCCTATACCGCAGAAAGGTTCTGGGCCGATAAAAGGAGTTCGTGCTGCCTTTCTGGCAAGTGTATCGGCCTCTTCGTTCCCCTTGACTCCCGAGTGACCGGGGACCCAGACTAAAAAGACCTTATTATTCTTGCCAGCTACGTAACTTACACAAGGCTGCTCGGATCTCCAACAATATAGATCCGATCATGTTCAAACTTGCAACTTGGTAGTAGAGTTAGGTTCTGAAGGCTCTCGCAAAATTTCAGCGATGTTGGACGAATAATTTCTGATATATAAATATTTTTCAATAATTCTCTATGATTTTTTAAAATTTTTCTAGTGATTCGATCCTCACGAAATTTTGCAAGAATTTTTGCATTGCCATTATACAACTAATAACCATATTTGAATTGGATCGGTTTTGAATTTTTCGAGTTATTGAGGAAATAACAACCAAATTTCAGATGGGTATAACTCCAAAACCGTTTTGCCGAGTATGCCTATAAACAAACCCAAATGTCGCAGATGCCCAACCTAACCTGAAAATTTCAAGTCGCTATCTTTTTCCGTTCTCAGGTTATCGTGACATGAAAAATAGTTTTCAATAATTTTTTTAAAATTTTCTAGTGATACGATCTTCACAAAATTTCACAAACGTCCTTAGGTTTATATTCTACAACTACTCACCAAGTTTCAATTCGATCGAATTAGTATTGGTTGTAGACAAATTTATTACTCGGAAACCGTTATGCCGATTATGCCCAACGACGAACTTGTCCGTCGTATTGGGATGCGCCACCTACCCTGAAAATTTCAAGTCGCTAGCTCTTTCCGTTCTCAAGTTATCGTGGCAAAGGACGGCCGGCCGGCCGGACAGAATCAAATTTGACCTCGAATTCTTTATCAGGGAGTCGAACCCTATCGTTTGAGACCATTTTCGGCCAAAAATTCGAAAATTACAGAGATTTGGGCAAAATGATAACGCGATGTTCCTCAGAAAATACGCGCAAAAATTGGTTCAATTACTGACGTGAAGCCAGGAGTTTTTGCGCGCATGTGTTATTATCTACTCACCTCTTTTTTTGACCACGGATTCTTGATCAGTGAGTCCAGGACCATTTTGAGACCATTTTCTGCCAAAAATTCGAAAATTACAGACATTTGGGCGAATTGATAAGCAATCTGTTTTGAGGAACAAGAGCGCCAAAAGCAACGACGCTGTCCACAACAAATTTCCCTTCCTATCCTTTTCATGGAAGGACGAAATTGAACGTCAGCTTTTGAAATGATTTAAAAACATAACCTAATTGAGTATTAATATTACAACTAAATATAAACAAAATGGGGGATTATAATCATTATTTCAATTTGTGGTATAGAAACTGTTATTCAAAATATTATCAGTTGTACCTACATGCAAAGTAGGCACTACAATTATCTCTAATAATTATATAAATGCATTAAATAGCAAAAGAGAAACAATCACAGCAGCTCCAATTATGATTGTTACAAAAGAAGGAGCAAAAGCTCCTGACTTCACGACAGTGCTTGAACCAATTTTAATGTTTGCGACTGTCAGAAGTTTCTTCATCGCAGAGGGTCGGAGTTCGTAAGGATTCTCCATAGGTGGCGCTGGTGGGGTCCTTTTCCTAGCAGTTCTCGACCGATGGAAATAAGTTTCTTAGAACGCCATCAGTTTTCATTCAGTGTTTGGCTAAGTCACACTGATGATTGGTAATAACCATGAAACCCTGGGGTTGTGTCTGCCCCTGAATGAAACTTTCCTCTTTGGGGATTACTGAGCGATGAGGTGATCTAGCCTGGCCACGCGGAATATTTGTAGATGGTAAAAATCAATGAATATTTCACCTATGTATTGTTTTAGTTGTATGTTATTATATAAGGTCGGAGGAAAGCTAGATAAATCCAGCATTACAACGACGTCGTTCAAATTACTAAACGAACGACGAGAACTTGTCGTTGCGATTTCTTCGTCTCATGAATTTTCGTCTTTAAGGTTTTGGTGAAATTATAGTAATGGCAATATATTATCCAGAGTTTTTGTTGATACGTGTGAATAGTCGAGCGTGTAATTGAAAACTTGACTCATTATTTATTGAAAATGAATTTCCATGAAGTAAAGACCAAATCAATCAAATATACAATAATTTCAAATTACAAAAAATGAATAACCTGACTTCACAACGATAGAAAATGTTGAAAATTCATTACCATCACTAATTCGCAGCGAAATATGAAATAATGAAAGCGGTCATTAAATCACAATCTAATGATAGAGCAATGCAAATTTTATATCGGAAATCAGGACACCATTTGCATATTTTTATTACTGAAACTCACCAAGTTTGAACAATATTACCCCATAAAAACCGGAGTTTCATACAGTGTTGCATTTATTGTCCCCAGGTCGTTCACTTCGGATTATTAGTATTCATAAACCAAGGCATATAACTGCAGCTTCGGAATAGACTTGAATCGTGTTTTAAAAATTGATAGATAGTCTTGATCCCTCTGGGGACATACCACGAACTATTATTATTAGGTATTGATAACATTAAATTGACCCTCCTAGGTCTATCCGAGAGAGACTCCCAGAAGAGGTGGGAGTTTATTTATTCATTTATTATTAAATAGGAACCTCCACAAAAAAATCCAATAACTGAGTTTCGCAGAATTACAATATCAATGAATAAAAAGTTTACATCCTAATTAATTCATACACACACATACAGGCCCGCCGCTAGCTGTTTGATCGCCCGCGTGCAATACCGATTATGCCGCCCTACGACTACTTACTTACTCTGTGTTTCGTCAAAAAAGGATAATTAATGTTTTTTCATTATGGTGGAAATGGAAATTTTTCAATATTGGTGGAATGAAGTTCAAGAATCCGTGGTCAAAATTGATAAGAGACATGTCATATTTATTTCTGGTTCTATTCAAAATTCGTTGCACTAGTAATTTTTTCAAAAATTATTAAAAAATAATATTTATTTCACGATAACCTGAGAACGGAAAGAGATAGCGACTAATAGCAATTTTTAGGGTAGGTTGAGCATCTGAATGCGAAATTTGAGTTTGTCAGGGACGGGCTGAAGCCAAATTTTTGGGGGTGAAAAGCATTGAAAATTTTACAACTGTGCACGAAGGATTCCAAAAAAAATTCCAATTCCGGAACACATATCATATAATTATTAATAGATACAATAATTAAGTACAGCATTCTGTGGAAACCATATTCTTAATAAGGTCTAAGTTGGAAACATAGAAGTAGGTACGATTTATTATTGAAATTTTGAAAAATCATATCTCCGAAAGTATCAGCTTATTAGAGTTGAAAATGATATCTTTGGATTCTTACGGCAAAATTGCATTTTAAAAAAAATTGAATTTGAAATTTGTAATGTAAAAAAAAAATTATTTTCGTTACTCCGAAACAGTTACGCCGATTTCCTATAACGAAATTATTATAACGAGATTACTCTGAAAATTTCATCTGTTTACCTCATTCTGTTCGAGAGTTATCGTCTTAACAGAGGGCCTGCCGGACCTGTAATTCGAAAATTACAGAGATTTAGGCAAATTGGCACCTTGTTCAAAGGAGCAAGAGCGCCAAAAAAGGAGCAAACTGCGTACTCACATATTTACGTTGCTAAATTCAATAGAAATTAAAGCTTTTTAAAATGCTGCCCGAAAGTGTCAAACAGCTCAAATTGGTACCAGGAAATATTCCTACTCCATTGAAGTTTTTCCAACTTCTTCGAAATTTTTTCCAACTCCTTCGAAAATTTTCCAATTGTGTTGAGAATTTGCCAACTCCGTTCAACATTGGGGGGATCATCATCCCCCGTGGGTACCTTACCTACGCCTCCTAACTGAGAAGAAAGCTCAGAGGGGATTCCCCTAACTTCGCTTGTCCTGCTTTTCATAGAATGACAGACGACTTTTGGATTTGCATCTTAGTTTTAACGGATTCCAATAGATGGCGTTGTTAACGTGATTCGGTCGGTTTTTCTCCATGCGATGACATTTCCTATACACAAGAACCTTGAGGTGGCTTGGGTATTAAGACAATGACTTGAATTACGTGATGAGTCGCTCGATTTGCCGCCCCCCTGGACGTGCGCCCGTGTGCGGTGCACGCCTTGCACGCCCGCTTACGGCGGGCCTGCACACATACATCATAATTACACACACAAAAAAAGAATTTTCAAATAAATACAAATCCGTACATCCGTGCTTTTTAGGTCAAATAATTTGCGTATTATCCGAAAACTATGATTGAGGTGTGATTAGATTCGGAATGGCATGTATATAGTTTTTGAGAAAATGCTAAGGCCGCTCGCACAGATTGCAATAGTTATACACAATTAAGGGAAAAAAGAAGGGGGTTTGGTTTTTCACCAATATCTCAAAAACTATTTGAGATGGTTCAAATTTGGAAAAAGATTAAAAAAGAGGAGGAAACCTCCTAAAAAATGTCCAACGCCCGGGACTGTAGGACCAATATTTATAATTTTCTCAGAGGGTTGAAAATACGCCCGAAAAAAAAGCCTCCTTAGGAACTTTCACTAATAAATATTATTAAAACTTATTAAATATAAAGATAAGAAATTAGGCGCCTGCAGGATAGATCAATAAACAATAATCCGTGGTTCAAAAACGTTTATCGCGATTTTTCATTTAGTTAATTAACAATTGTTTGTAGTACGAACATTAACATTGCAAGTGCGATAATTGTGTAACTATTAATCTGACAACTTTTTCCTTTCGTAGAGCTATTTTCAAAGGTCTTAGAATGGATTCCTGTTGGAAAAATTAAAAAATTGTAAGTTTTCGTTTTGTTATTAACAATTTACTCACATGAAAAATTATAAAGCTTCATTAAACATTGAAAAAATTTTTTTTTGTAATATTACTATTGATTCGTTTTGTTATGGTCAAAACAAAACCTACTTAAATATGATTTTTAATAATTTTTATCTCTTATTGTTTAAAAATTTTTTACAAACACATGGGTTGTTTCGAGAAAATTAAAATTTTTTTTTGATAGCACAATCCTTGATGATAATCATGATTAAAAAAAAACATTATTTGTAGTCGATGTTTGAAAATTAATTATGATCACTCTGTATATTCCAGAGTTACTTTCAATTTTTATGTATAGGAGTAGCCAATATATCCACTCGAAAAAATACTGTCTGTATCGCTGGCGCAACTGGTTTCTTCATTAATTGCTATTTAAAAAAAATCCATATTTTAAATTTTTCGCCATTTTCTCGTAAATGGTGCTCCTAAGGCATAAAGTGATATGAAGAAACTCATCATAGTTTGAGCTTGCCATTCCATTTTTGAGGTCAAATACAGGGTGTTACATTTAAAAAAAATGTAACTTTGGTCTATATCTTTGTTTTCGAACACCCTGTATATATGAAATTAATTTTAAATTGTGCTTTCGAACACGCTACAATGCATCCCAGAAAATATTCTCAAAATATCTTCATTTACTCCTTCAAAACGAGCTTCCCGTCAGTGGTGGGCCACCCGGTATATCGTATATACTGCCATACAATGTAATTATGGAAATGCGCTGTTGCCAAATATGCGAAATATTCACAGAAATCAGGAAATCTCAAGAGAATGTCATATACTTTATGGAGGTTAATTTTTTGATGTAGGATTTTGGAATTGGGGCGTGTAGAGAAAGCTTGGGTACAGTTAGGGGCTTCGCTCTTTATGAGATCTTATCAATTAAAAATTTTACATGAAATATATTTGGTGTTGGGTATTTATCCCGGTGGCTAGGGCGAAAATATCTAGGCGTATGGCGGAAGGTGGCGCAAAAAAGATATTGTTTTATTTGATTCTTGAATTCTACATACTTTAAAACGTAAATTATAAAAATTTCAAGCATGGTGACAAAATTATTTTAGTTGCATGATTCCAAAAGTTTATTTTATGGGTAAATAATAAGTAATAAACATTTAATATATCTAAGCACCTGATAAATAACTATTCTCATCAATTTTATCGTTATCATTTACCAACTTCCATACTATAACGGGTTCGTATTTCAAGAGTAGGATGGAAAATTGCCCTGAACTTTCACGTACAAATAAACGAACTTTTCATCGAGTGAAAAGGATAACGAATATTCCGGGAACAATATACATCGGCACAATTATTCACAAACGACGAAGGGGTCGAGAGGAGGAAATACCCGGAGCTCACAATAATATGAATTCCTGCCGTTCTGGCAAAACGCACCGACAGGAAGTACAATATTGCTTTTAATTTATCATCTGGCGGCATAATATACCTGCTAGTTCATCTGCTGTTGAGCTCTTCTAGTTCAACAATCACCGTTTTATTGTTCCACGAGATCCCATGATGAAATAATGAACTGGATGAAGCGGGCGAACGAACGAATGCTACAAGAATTTGTATAGAATAAATTGTGCGCATTAGAAGAATTACGAATGACAAAATTCAGTAAGTGTCGTATATGGTTGAGGGTGTAGAAGATAGGCACTTAAAAATTGGTTCAAGCACTGAAGTCAGGAGCTTTTGCGCGAATGTTCTATTGTCCATTCTCCTGTATTGGACACTTTTAATCGAATTTACCATGGTGAATTCTATTGTCTATTCTCCTGTATTGGACAGCCTTAATCGAATTCACCATGGTAAATTCGATTAAGAGTGTCCAATACAGGAGAACAGACAATATAATTCACCATGGTAAATTCGATTAAGCGTGTTCAATACAGGAGAATGGACAATAGAACATACGCGCAAAAGCTCCTGACTTCACGTCAGTGCTTGAACCAATTTTTTTTTCGTGAAGTCAGGAGAGAAAGCAATGATGGAAAAATTTACACATTATTGTCTACCTTCAATTCTTCTTTAGGAGAAGAATACATAATTATTCTTGAAAAATATTACTGGAATTAATGTCATATTCAAATAATCAAAGTAAAGAAAATTATAAGTTTAGTTACTAACATATTGAATGAAATTCAATTGAATTCCAGTAATATTCAATTACTTATTCTTAACCAATAAATGTCCATTGATAGATCTGAAGGTGATGAGGTGAAACATAAAGATATATTCTCATTAGTGATAGAAAAACTGGCCTAAAATTCCTCTCTACTCATCACAAGATTTAATATCCACAAATGAGCCTCTCACCTTACAAGATCAGAAAGTGTGGTTAATTTAAAGTTAAGTTTTGAAGCCTTCAGCAAAATTTCAGCGATATCATATCAAAATTAATACATAACCTTTCAAAAGTCCCCTCCCACAAATAAACTCCTCTGAAGGCACATGGATCTCTTGAAGAAGAATCGCCTTCTTTATTTCTCAAAGATATTCACTCTTGTTCATAGAAATCCCTTCAATATTTAGTTGCCTCCTCCTAAGGAGTATCTCTTTCAAAACCAGGTCTGACCGCTAATGTAGGGCTATCATCTCCCATAGATTTGTGATGAAATAACACGATTTTCCCAAGAACATACGCACAAAAATATGTCATCATGACATTTATATTTTTGAAGGTTCTCGCAAAATTCGACCATAGACAACAGATCATACGACGATTCACATCCAGCTACCGAACTCACAAAAGGCTGCTCGGTTCTCCAACAATATGGATCCGATCGAGTTCAAACTTGGAACTCTGCAGTAGAGTCAGGTTCTGAAGGCTCTTTCAACATTTCAGCCATGCCGGATGAATAGTTTACGATAAATAGAATTTTTTTTCAATTATTTTCAATAATTTTTTTGAAATTTTCTAGTTATCCTCACGAAATTCTGCAAGAATTTTCGCGTTGGCATTCTACAACTAATAACCATGTTTGAATTCAATCGGTTTTGTATTTTTCGAGTTAATGAGGAACAAAAAACAACCAAATTTCGGATGGCTATAACTCTAAAACCGTTTAGCCGATTATGCTTATAAACGAACTCAAATGTCGCATTCAGATGCACAACCTAACCTGAAAATTTCAAGCGGCTATCTCCTCCCGTTCTCAGGTTATCGTGTGATAAATAATATTTTTTAATAATTTTTATAAAAGTTTTCTAGTGACACGATTCTCACAAAATTTCACAACTATTCACCAAGTTTAAATTCGATCGGATTTATTTTGGTTGAAAACAAAATTATTACTCGGAAACCATTGGGCCGATTATACCCATTAACGAACTTGTCCGTCGTATTGGATGCGTCACCTACCCTGAAAATTTCAAGTCGCTAGCTCTTTCCGTTCTCAAGTTATCGTGGCAACGGCCGGATGGCCGGACGGCACCACAGAATTAAATTTCACATTTGGCAAAATGATAACGCGATGTTTCCCAGAACATACGCGCAAAAAATGGGGAAAGTCCTGTGGCAGGAGCTTTGGCGCTTTGACAAATCATATCTCCGAAAGTATTGGTTTCTCAGAGTTGGGAATTAAATCAATGGATTATTATGATAGTACTACATCATGAAATAAACTAAAATCCCTTTGCATCTTATCTTTATATGACGGTCCAATTTTGGCTACAAATGTTTCAAAACTATCAGGAGTCATTCTGATAAATTGAGTAAATTAAATAGCCAGTTTTATTTATGAAACAAATCTAATGTAATCAGTCCAGATAGAACTCAAACCAGAATACTTATGTAGGAAATCTTAAATAGTGTTACTAAGGAATAACTACCTGTAGATTAGTTGGATATCCCTTTCTAAATCTTCAAGGATTAGAGAATTACTCGTAAATTATGCTCGAGTTTCTTGCATGATTCATTTTCGACTCACTAACCAAAATACTCTGCCCATGAACTTAGCCAAATTTCAAATTGTTTACATGTTTACATCAACTCTCCAAACTCTCCAAAAATACACTTTCAGTTTCGTTTGATATTAATGACGTTTATATTTCAAACTGGACCTACCGCAAACAAAAAGAACAAGACAATGGTAGAACTAAGACTTCTTCAATGCGGTAGCGCGGGATATCGCACATTGCGAATTTAAAACTCTAGTGAATTAATTGAATAGGTTTTCTTGCTTGGAATCCCCGGATGAATAAACAATATGAGACCCTATTTGGTCAATTAATTGAATAACTACATTTCATTCTGCACAATATTAGTGAGATCAAGTTGAAATAGAAACCTAGGTAGTTGTTATTCAATTCATTGATCAGCAAGAACCACGACAAGGTGTAGGGTTAACTATTGCCAAAATAACGCGATGTTCCCCAGAACATACGCGCAAAAATTATAAACTTTAATTAATTTCTCAAAATAAATATAATTCTCATACATAACAATTATAAGACTAATGAGGTGGGCTAATGAAAATTGTGGTAATCATATTAGACTTCTTCATTTTTTGGTTCTTACTATAATGGTGAGTTTATGCTATCTCCAAATGTTTCTGTTTATTTTCCATTCAGTCGACATTAACATTGTTATTCGTATTTTAAAATTTTTCAAAGGTAGATTTGCGAAAATAGAACAAAGTGTATTTAGAATGATTTTCGAATGTAAACCACAAGTCTCCGTGAATTCTGAATAACACATTTCAATGCTACGAAGAGTAAATTCACATCAAATTATTTTTTGATCTGAACCATGTAAAAATGTTTATAAACAAATTGATGAATTCTTAATCATAATCCCCATTAATTATATTTCTATAGCGCGAAAGCAGATTAGTAAGTAGAGACCATCTGCTCAGGGTTAGATCGAAAGGAAGAATCCATTTCAAATCACTCCAGGAAATCTGAACATTCAATGAATAATTTAAGATGAATAAGGTCTTAATTGATTTCAAGTGAAGTATCTACAGATGAAGACTTCGAAATTGAATACATATATAAAAATAAATAAACTCTTTGAGCTTCTTGATCTCCCATCTAGATGTATAAATTTTTGTTGGAAAATTATTAGAAAGGTCATCAAAATCTTTTAAAAAATCGGAAGAAATGAAAGTTCGATTTCACTCATATTTTAAGTCCATCTTGTTGTCTATAGTCTCAAGTGAAATATACTCATCTCCAAGTAGAAATAATTCAAAGGAAATTTCACTATTTACACACTGCAGTTCAATCACAGAACATAAATATCATTGCATTGCACTAATTCACACCGTTATACACAAAAATACCACGAATAACCGCGGAAAACAATACTGGTTAATTCCATAATAAGAAGTAATCGTCCATTTACGTCCATTACAATAACAAACGTTCGACTGAATCGCCTGGCATATGACTCATAGCGGTGTTGCCATTTTATCACGTTCCAGGCTTGTTAAATATAGTAGGCTATGGTAATACACGGACAAGGCAGTGGGGATGTTATATGAGACCGATGTGATGTCATAGGTGCAGGGTGCAGGACAAGTAAACCTGAGCTGCAGGGCATCGACTAAGAGACCCTATGGAGGCTAGCAACCCGAGCTGAGGCAGATTAACCATGAGACCCTGTCAGCTAATAGGAGACCGAGCGAGGTGCAATAAGCCTCTCTAGGCTGCAGCACGGGCTACTCGCTCGATCGGAATCGGTCTAACACAAACAAACAAACAAGCCCACACTTGCATCATGTAGCTAAGTAGGTTTGCAAAATGATAGTGGCTTGGTTCGAGTGCGCAATGAATATTCAAGTATTGACACCAATATCCCATACCACATCAAAATGTAATACCTCGGAACATGCAGACTCTCTATTCATCCTTATACTAAATCTCGAAATAGCAGATTTAATGGAAGGTGATTTTAAAGAAATTTATGTTTTCACGAAAGTAACTGCCTCCGTTGCGTGCCACGCATCAAAAGCGCCTCTGTAGATCCTAAAATCATATTGTGTAGTAAAAACGGAGCGTTTTTATAACAAAATGATAACGGGGAAGAAAGGGAATGAAAAGAATGAACCTCTTTCATCGCATATTGCGAGAATGCGGGGCCCAGTATAGCATCAAATTACAAGATCATAACAAGCTTCCTGGGAAGCCAGCTCGCTCTGTATGGGGAGTTTGCTACTAATGAAAATTTGAAGATGTCTACTGGCTAGGTGAAAAACGAAACATCGCCGAACGAGGACTCCTTTCAGCAGGGCTGACGTAGTGAATAATTTTCCTAATTTAAATGAGGATACTTATCCTCTCTAATTGCGTCATTCATTCATAATAATGGGGGCTGCGCTAGTTCATTATAATGGAAAGTGGAAGGGTGATATTCCGAAATAATTCCAGATTCAATTTGCGATGAAAACAATTTTTTTTTTTCGAATTGCTCTGAAAGGAATTCTCTCATTAGGGGGATTTGAAACCGTTGAAACCAGTTCAAATCATTTTAAATTGTGAAAAAGGTCCATAGTACACATTGAAAATTGTTCTACTTCAGTTTTCGCCGATAGATGGCGGTACTAGAAAATTTACCAAACTTTCAAATTAAATTGGAAGCTTTGTTTATTCATGTTTCTCGTTGAAAGTTTTACAATTTGCTGAAATTTTGTATCTTGAGTACCTATTGTAATTGTTTAGTTTGATTTTTTTTAGTTATTAGTATTCTTTTTGTTTCGTTCTTGGTTTGTGTCGACAAAAATGACAACTTGCTTGTAGTAGGTTATTGAATTCGGAACATTTGTTTGTACAAAACATTTACATATATTATATATAATGATTCAGAAGTCAAGCACTACCCTCTATTTGATTAAAATATCAATTTAATGAATTATTTTTGGTATCTCATCAATTTACCTAGTTATGAATGATTACATCAAATATGTTTTGAAATCTATTATCATTTACTTAATCATTGAGAATATAACCAGTTTTCAACCAGAATAGGATAAGTTTGATCAAATGCTGTATACATGAGTATATTTTGATGAAGTTTCAAATTATACATCGAAAATAATGAATTCAATTCTCAATTTAAATGCGCCTTGCCTGATGAAGGTAATTTATACATTTGAATAATAATAAAATTGGTTCAAGCACTGACGTGAAGTCAGAAGCTTCTGCGCGTATGTTCTCTTGTCCATTCTCCTGTATTGGACACTCTTAATCGAATTTACCATAGTGAATTGTATTGTCTGTTCTCCTGTATTGGACACTCTCAAGCGAATTTACCATGGTAAATTTGATTTAGTCCTGACATTGACGACAAAATTATTTTAATAGTTCAAAATATATCAATAAAATACAATCCGCATTTCATAATTTAATAGTTACCACTAACACATTCATCCTGTATCTGTAATATGAACTTTAACTCAAGAAAGAATATTTGATACACAAATGTAGATCAATATTTCAGCATTTTTTTTGCTAGCAACATTATAAAAATACTGTATATAGAAAAATGTCTCACTACTTAAGGAAGTAAAAGGTAAAATTAACCTCGGTGGTCAACCAACAGTAATTTCTTTTGATGATTCCATTATGTTGTTCTTCCCTATTGCCTTCATAAACTAAATCTTTAAAATAATCCAATTCTAAATCTTCTGAAACATCATCCCCAATACTTGCACATGAATTATTCAATATGCAACAAGTCAATATTATTTTTGATATCATAACAGTCTTGTATTTGTGTATACCCACAAATTCAAGATGCGTAAACTCGTTTTCCCACACAAAATATTTTCAAAGTACAAATTATATAAACAAATAAGATGACATGAATGAACAGTGAACACAAATAGAACACAGACAGATAAACCTCGCATTCTGTGAAAAGATAGAAGTACTCGTACGATGTATTATTAAGATTTTGAAAAATCATAATTCCGAAAGTATTAGCATATAAAGGTCATAATTCTACAATTTCAGATAAATCGAGTGATGAGTTTCGGAAATACTCATAAAAAATGTTTTTACTAAGAACATACATAACTCCGAAGCCGCTCGGTGGATTTCCCCCTATAACTAACTTGAGATATTCACGCTCCAAACCTATCCTGCGAATTTCTATCCTCTTACTCCTTTCGTTCGACAGTAATCGTAACCGGCCGGCCGGACAGAATCGATTTCGACCACGGATTCTTGATCAGTGAGTCGAACCAAATCGTTTAAGATCATTTTCAGCCAAAAATTCGAAAATTACAGAAATTTGGGCAAATCGATAAGCACTCTGTTCCGAGTGACAAGAGCGTCAAAAAGAACTACAAATATTTCAACATCATTGAGATACTTCGAGTCGCCAGTTTATTCGCATAAATTCGTGTAAGCATGAACATTCCTTTATGCAGAAGTTCATTATTACCACAGAACATTATGCTTCGTCTTTAGAGAATGGGTAGGTTCCAGAACATTATAATATTTCACGATTTGCTGGTGCGAGTGGGTAATTATGTCTCCAAAATGCGTGCTGCGTTAATTCCTGAAGCAGTGTACATTATTCAAAGCAGACATTCCTTGCCGACCCCACATAATCCAAGTGGACTTTATCTACGAGGAAAATGTTGACATATCCATTCCAGCGTACTTCATTCCAACGAAACGAATATCCTGGAGTTAAGCGACCCAAAAACAAGATGCATGGGGTGTGGGTTCACATCCGGTTGGTCCTTAGCTATGGGGTGTTCTGTCGGGTATTACCAAATTACTGGTTTAGGGATAACACAGTTAAATTGAGGCTTATAGGTAAACAATTCCAGGGATATCGTAAGAAGTGTTGAGATATTCGTCAACAGAATTCGCTCTGATCGGGGATTCTCATTTTGAGTCATCGTTATCTGTTTACACGCAGAATTCTGTTTGGAGAACTGATCTTGGGATTACGTGACACACGTAGAAAGACACAATTTTCCTGTATTTCCCTTTCCCCCAGCTACTTGGGTTCTACGGTGAGTATATTCTATTTTGAGTTTACTGTGAACTTGCTATGAACACTACAAAAGTAACTACACTCTTGTCCAATACAGTTTTTATCGTCTGACATATGTTTCGGAAACGAAGTTTCCATCTTCAAAGACGAAGCGTTACTAAAGCATGGAATCAATTTCTATGGGTTGTCATTATACCCTTAGTCATAAACCGATTAGTGAGAATAATGGGTTGTTTATAGGGGTTAGATCATTATTGAGTAAAATATCCTTTCTCTTATACATTTCGATACCTTCAAGTCTTCCTAAGTACACTTTATTGGAATTTTTCCACAATTTGACGGAATTTTCTGTATGTCCCGTATGCTCTTTATGTGTGAGAAATGTTTCTGGTTGTTTGCCCGACGTAACACTTGTTGCAATCTAAGCATTTAATTTCATATAGCGGGTGGCCCACATCAGACGCGGATCTCGTTTTGAGGGAGTAAATGAAGATATTTTGAGATAATTTTTTTGTGAAGTGTGTAGGGTGTTCTAAAGCACAATTTAAAATTATTTTCCTATATACAGTGTGTTCTTAAACAAAGATATAGACCAAAGTTACATTTTTTTAATAGTAATACCCTTTATTTGACCTAAAAAATGGAATGGCAAGCTCAAATTATGATGAGCTTCTACAGATTACTTTATACGTTAAAAGTACGAGAAAATGGTGAAAAATTGGAAATATGGAGTTTTTTTAAATAGAAATTAATGAAGAAACCAGTAACGGCCGCGATACAGATAGTATTTTTTTGAATAGACATATTAGCTACTTCTATACAGA
This sequence comes from Halyzia sedecimguttata, assembly GCA_937662695.2. Taxonomy (NCBI): domain Eukaryota; kingdom Metazoa; phylum Arthropoda; class Insecta; order Coleoptera; family Coccinellidae; genus Halyzia; species Halyzia sedecimguttata. Next base: position 94,840,958 of record OW569413.2, on the reverse strand, counting down.
AAATGAAAAATTAACTCTGGAATATACAGAGTGATCATAATCAATTTTCAAACATCAACTACAAATAATTGTCAAAAACTTTCTTATTTCAAATGGCACACCCGGTATTTCTATATCACGTTGAACGTAAAAAATAATTTCCAAACTATTTTCACAAGGTTTCCTACACCTAAACCTGATAGTTCTTTCAGCAATTTTCGACCATTATTTGTAGTTGATGTTTGAATTTTTTTTTTATTTTCTGTATAGGAGTAGCTAATCTGTCTATTCAAAAAAATACTGTATGTATCGCGGGCGTAACTGGTTTCTTCATCAATTGCTATTTAAAAAAACTCCATGTTTTCAATTTTTCGTCATTTTCTCTTAAATGGTTCTTCTAAGGTATAAAGTGATATGAAAAAAATCATCATATTTGAGCTTGCCATTTCATTTTTGAGGTCAAATACAGGGTGTTCGAACACTCTGTATATATGAAAATAATTTTAAATTGTGCTCTTGAACACCCTACACACATCACAAAATGTTTTGTGAGTTTTATCGAATGTATTTCCTAGCAGTTGTTTAATTTTCGTCAAAGCTTTGAAATCCAGTTTTATATTAACCTTTCTAAAAATATTCTGGAGTTTGTTGTTTGTTTTCAGATGGAACGTGAAAGCGTGGAAACTTTTTGCCGTTTGTATTCCTTTCGTTAGGGTTATGTTACTGAAGAGATTTTTATCTTTATGAACTAGTTGATGACTATGCCCGTTTCTTTCGGCAATTTGGAAAATCATTTTTCTTTCTTTCTTGAAGTTTACATTGCTTAGCGGAATATTAAATAACCGGTTGATGAGGAAATGTAAGCTGGCTGTTTTATGTGACCGGGGAGCTACCGAATCTGACGAAATGTAAATCTCAGAATTGGTAGGTTTTCTAAAAATGTCAAAATTAACTAAATTGGAGTCATCTCTAGATATTATTGAAAGGTGTTTTTTTGGGTTTTCTCTCCCAAACTCTAACAATATGTGACAATTCTTGAATTTTACAAAATAACTATCAACAAAATAATTCTAAAGATTTTCATTAAGCGTCTGACGAAGGAGTCTGATATAGACTCCGAAACGTTACGATATAGTTGTTTCTTCGTTGATGTTGTTTCGTTGTTGTTTGTTAGGCAACATTGTTCAATTGATTGCTTCTGACAAATATCTTGTGTTTCTTACGCAGAAGCAAATCACAAAATAATTAATTTTTATTTTAATTATATTTTTCAGAGTTCAGGGTTTTCAGAGAAAACCTAGAAAAAAACCTTTCAATAATGAGTATACCTCCCACAGTATCCTTTAATGATTATTCATCTCTAGATAATTTTAAATCTAAGAATGACAAGTAGCCGTCCTTTTCCATTTCGAATGTGAACTTAATGGATGGGTATTTACTGTTTTAGACAGTGATAAATTCGTTAATATCAAAATTTTCATCAACAATTGCGAAGATCTACGTCTCTAGCCCAAAATTCTGGGAAATATTTGTGTTCGTTTTTAATTTCAAGACCTAATTTGCTCAGTAACAAATTAGCTAATTTCCTCTGAAGGTTTGGGCAGAAAATGTTCGAAACCATAGCATAGGTCCCTTTTTCATTGAGGGCAATTTGAATGGCGATAATTATTTAGTAGTTTTAGTACTACTTCAAAATGATGTCTTTCCAACTTTGGCAAATTTATATCCCGATCAAGCAAATCCTCAAGTCCCACGGAATACGATACGGTTCCAACAGCATGGAGCACCACCACATTACTAACGCAATGCCCGGCAGTACCTCGACGCAATATTTTCAAATCGGTGTATAGGAAGGCGAGGAACGATAGAATGGCCAGCGCGATCCCCTGATCTTAACCCATTTGATTTCTTTTTATGGGGATATGTGAAGAACGTTGTGCACAAAAATAAACCAATTTCTTTGAATGACCTAAAAGATCGAATAATGCTTGCGATTAGGTCCATCCTAACTCCTGAGATGTTGAATAATGTTGGAAGAAATTTTTATTTGTGGTTAGGATGTTGCCAAGGCGTACGCGGTGAACACTTTGAACATCTACTCCATTAACATTCACAATTTTTTTGCTACATTTTGTATTACATTTTATTTTTAAATTTCTCTAATCCCTTGATTTCATTTTTTTCTAATTTGATTTTTGCAATAAACATGAAAGTGATAACATTTTTGAATAGAGATTGACGAGACCTCTCAAAAGATGTATCACAAGACCATACTTCCTAAATTGGGGGTTGTAGTTGTCTTTTCAAGGGGGTTGAAGGTAGGGTTCACGGTTTTACGAAGAGGAATGGCAATTTAAAATTAAATTTTGACGTGTTTAGGGATTTTCCATAAATATATACAGTACCAGAGATAATGAATTTAATCCACTTTGCTCTACCACACTGTACATTGAGATAATAATTATATTTTGCTCCACTAGTTTCGGAAAATACCTTTAACGGATGGACTGATTTTGGTTTATATTTTCAGATAATAGGCTAAATGATGCAAAAAAAGAGAAAATGTCAGTCTCTTGATCTATATTTGCACAGTTTACTTCTCGAAATATATTAATTTTTATCAAAACTACCAGAATGATATTTATAAAATTTAGTAGGTTTAATACATCAATACCACTTTTCGTTGTAATTTTATAACCCAAGAACGGGCTCACCTATCCAAACCAAATGTTCAGAATTTGTTCGGACTATTTAGTAGATGGTCTATGTGAAGTTTGCACAAAATCGGTCGAGCGGTTCTTCATTTATCAAAGGAAACTCTTTGAAAATATTACTATAAAATACTTATAAAATGTTTTTTTGGATGTTAGGAGGGGGGTTTGGGGGAAATTTCGAAGGGGTTTATCGGGGAAAATACGGAAGTTTCGTAGTGTTTCACGGTTTCGGAGCAAAAGGATGGGGGTGTATTTTAAAAAAAATCGCGAAAAGGCGGAAAAACGCCGATTTTGGCAAAAGGAGCAAAATTGTGGAAAGGAATTCGTAGGAACGGTGGCGTTCGGAACGACGGTATTTGCGGGAACGCGAAGACGAGATTCGAAATTAGTCCGTAACGGAGCCTTTTTTTTCCTTTTTTCGATCCTCTCTTTCGTTTTCCCGAAAGAACAATAGGAGAATGTGACTTTTCGCGAAAGTCGACAAAATTCTGACGTTTCACGTATTTCTGTGGCGAATTTTAACTCGGCTCCTTCAGAGTCGACGTTTTCAGTCTGAACGAGGGATGAGATTTGTCAAATCGAATTTGAATTCCGAACGGAATTACTCGAAAATCTTGGAATCTTCTAGAAATACTGCGAGAAATATGAACGAGTAACCGATTTCGATCGATCGCTTGACAAGATTGACGATATTCTGAAAATCGAATGACGGAAATCATCCGAGTAGGTACTAAAGATCTATATTTGGTACATAATCGGAGTTGATTCACGTAGGCAACGTGGCCGAGTGAGCTGAGGCGTTGAATTGGGAATTTATAGCTCCCGAGCCTTCCGAGCCTAGAGGGTCGAATCTCGGAGCATCCGAAATAGCTTTCTCTTAATTTTTTTCTATTTTTACACAATGAAAAACTTGAAGGAGCGTTACTCCAGTGAACATATCTTGGGATTTCGATCTTTTCGTTAAGTTACGAAATCTATAATTAATATCAGTTCGATCGGACGGATGTTTGCATTGAAATTACTCAAAATATTCAAACATTAAGCAGAAAATTAAGGGTCGAAAATGAAAAACCCCCAGCCCCCCAAGTTTATTCATGCTCAAAATGGAAAACCAAAAAATATTGTTTATCTAAATGCTTTGGATTAAGTTTCAAAATAGCCAGCAATTAATAAAATATTTTTTTGTTTGAATAAATGAGTTTGATGTTGCAATTAATTTTTTTATTATTTCACTTTATACGTAGCGAAGCACGTACCGGACCGCTAGTAATTAATAAAATGAAATAAAGTGAAATTCGGAGTTATGTTATTCGACTAATATTGTAACTTATATTTAGTATTTGGAAATAATTAACCGAAAAGGGAACATCCAAAAACGGGAATAAGGATATGCATTAAATAAATTGAAATATTTCAGGTCATATTTCTCTGTCGAATGGCTGATCCAAGGGATCCATGCCAGGAAATTATCCTTCGCTCAATAAAAGCGAAATCAACTAAAACTCCTTCATCCTCAACTCATCGAAACTGCGTCTCGTTCCAAATGGAAAAGCAAAATTAGAACGAAAAAGAATTAAATCGAGACGAAGTTGGTGGGAATAATTGGAAAAAAAGTTCGAATTAATTCCTATCGCGTTTGAAACAGGATAATGCGAATCGGGAAGAATTCCCAAATTCCCTTTGAGTGGAAACATGTTAATTAATTGAAATTTTATACAAATGTTCTTACTTTAATCAAGACGCTAGACGACAAATCCAATTCGACCCGAGAATTTTCATTAATGAACATGGCTTTTCCGCGTTTCCAGGAAGATTAACTCTGCTCCAGTTCGGTTATCCACTCCGATGGAAATTTCATGACAATGTTCGTCTTCAGTCTTCTAAAAACATCAATGTAAATGGAATAATCGAGCCAACTGATGAAAATTTCAGTCGATTATTGAAGGTTATAAGATAAAGGCCTTGAAATCGCAACACCGACAAAGGATTGAATAAAATCTGCAGCATGGTTTTATTCCCGGTCGCTCGACGATGCTATCTTGTTTATCCGACTGCACCAAGGCTTGGGACCGTGGGGATCCCGTGGACGTGGTGTACCTTGATTTTGCCCGAGCTTTCAACCGAGTGCCTCATGGTAGACTTCTCAAGAAACTGGAACACCAGGGCAGTAGAGGTGGCTTGTTGAGATGGATCGGCGCCTTCCTCGCTAATTAATAGACCTTTTCGTGTTAGAGTGGGTGATACCTACTCTTCCTTCGATACTTCCCTCACCTCTGGTGTACCACAGGGTTCCGTACTGGGGCCAATATTATTCCTGCTCTACACGTCTGATCTACCACGTCTCCTTAAATCTACAACTGTCCTTTTCGCTGATGATGCAAAAGTGTATAACAACCCCATATCTAACTCAGACACTCTGCAGATGGATCATGGATACATTGAGTGATTGGTGCCTGGATTGGATGCTGCCGCTTAATACGGAAAAGTGCACTTTGTTGCATATTGGAAGGAATAACCCCAACCGGAACTATACCATCAATGGTCAGCCTTTACGTACGGTTACAAGCCAGAGGGATCTAGTTTCGAATGACCTAACTTGGACGAATCATATAAGTAACATTACCTCCAAATCGAGACAAGTTGCCTTTCTTCTCTTCAAGTGCTTCAAGGGGTGTGATGCCAGAACTTTTAACCTACTCTACCGATACTATGTGCGTCCATTCATAGAATATGCTGGCCCTGCATGGTGGCCTTCCTTCCAGGCTGACGGGAACCGATTGGAGCTGCTCCAGAGATGGGTAACCAGACTCCCCTATGGTCCGGTGCGACCGTCTTATGATGAGAGAGAGTTGCCAACGTTTGAGGACAGGATACTGCGAGGAGATCTGATATTCACTTTTAGAGCCATTCATGGCCATTTTGGGGAGCACATGAGGGGTCTGTTCACAATAAATCGGAACCACCTTTGTGGCCACTCGTTCAAGCTTAGTAGGGAGACTTTTAGAACATCCCAACGACAGCGGTTTTTACCCAATAGAGTGTTTCATCATTGGCATCTGCCTGATAGCATTATCGACGCTACTAGTACCAACGCCTTCAAGGATGCCTATGACCGACTAAATGTAAATTGAGTAGGTATATATAGGTTCATGCCTCTACTCTTATTGTATTAATAATAATAATAATAATAATAATAAGTCCCAGGTGGCAATTGATTAATAATAACAATTATTGCCTCCCACGAATGCTGGGAGGCAGAGGTTTGCAAATACCAACACCATCAACAAACGTTCGAAATGGCAATAAGGATATTGAGAAGACCCGTTTATGAATATGGTAGCTCATCATAAAATCAGGAATCAATGAGCTTTCCGTATTTAGGGCTGGACGTAGTTTTTCGGAAAATCCAAGTATAACAGGCATTATTCATCGATCAAGAGCTAGCAGGAACATCTATCAGACCAACAGACCAAAGAAGAGTAGGCAGAAAGATAAGACAGGCACAACTGAAGACACTAGTCGTTTATCACATGAGTAAAATTCTGCACTCCATATATTTCAGGAGTTTGAGAGACCAGGGCCTGTTAGAATAAATAACCGTCACCTTTTGAGGTCTACTACACGGAGGGATTTGTCATGGCTTGTCAAGATGGTATGAAAAGAGCATCATGAGATTGGACACACCAACAACTTGCAGAGAATGCCACAGAGAGCAGGAAACTGTTATGCACATCCTGCCTGCTCGCAGAGTTCATGCTCCAACAGGATATATAGAAAGACACAATGCGGCACTCCGAATCTTATGGTATAGACAACAAAGCAGTGCTGCCATATCTACCTCTGGAGATCAAAGCAGTTGTTGAAAATGATAGAAATCGCTGGAACTATACTATTCCATTATCTCGGTAGATCCACGCCATAAAGCCAGTTATGGTTCAGCTGGACAAAGAGCTCAATGAATTGTTTCTTTGTGAATTTTCCTCCCCTGCTGAAATTTCTATGCTTGAACTGGGAACTACTACTAATCATAGGATATATATGCGCAGTGAGAGCGAATTGCGTGAGATAATTGACCGGTGTGAAGTTAGCCACATCCACACATACACTCAAAGATCAAAAATTGAGAGCGTTGTTCATGAATGTATGAAAAATGGCAATACAATGTTGAATAGTTTGTGTAGCCCCTAGGGGGCGGTGGCTGGGGGCGGTAAAACGAAAAATGGCAAATACGAAGTGTTCCAAGATGAACTTTGGAACAGTTCTTCAGACGGGCGTTAAGAATGAGATGAAGTATATCACATAGTTTGTGCGGCCGTGGGGTGGCGGTAATCGGGGGCGGCATATAGAAAAATGCCGCCCAAACTATGGGACATAGTTCATTTTAGTATATAAAGTGCGTCAGCATTTTACCATTGAGTTATTGAGGCTATAACAACGAAATTTCGGATGGTTATAACTCCGAAACTGTTCGGCTGATTATACCATAGACATAGAATAACATGGACTGGCCCTCACGTAACTTTATCACACAGTTCGTTGCGGAATACATTAGAGAGAGAGAGATGTTATGAAGGATAGAATACTTGAAGGCAAATAATGGTATAAAAATAATGATGTTTTTTTATAAGTATCAGAATATTCAGAAACGAGTGTCGGATTTAATTGAAAATGTTTTGCCTTTAAATATTCTGTCTACAAATCACCAAAACACATACACAATACACGAAACCAAAGAATACAGTAACAAGAAAGGTCAGAGAATAAAGGAAACCAATGTTTTATATTCTGTGGTTTTGCTAAACGCCAAATTATAAGAAAATATTCCTATACCGTGGTTTGCCTTTAACTATTCTGTCTTTTTTCAATGCTGATTTCAATGGTCTCTTTCTCACAACCAGTCCATGTTATTTTATGTCTATGGATTATACCTATTAACGAACCTAATAGCCACATTTAGATGCGCTAAATACTCTCAAAATTGCAAGTCGCTATTTGTTTCCGTTCGAAAGTTATCGTGACAAAGGTCGCCTAGCTAGCTAGCTGCTGTATCCAACAATATATCTCCAATAATATAGATCCGATTGTGTTCAAATTTGGAACCTGGCTGTAGAATTAGGTTTTGAAGGCTCTCGGAATTTCAGCGATATGGGATTACATGAGATACAGAAAAATTTTTAATAATTTCTTAAAAAATTTCTAGTCATACAATACTGATAAAATTTGGCACAAGTCTTTGTCGGGTCAACGCTCAAAATTATGGATTCGGGATTCCTGGAATATTTTCAGGCCAGGTCTAATTCTAGAAAATCTTTGTTGTAGACCAGCAGTTTTAATGAATTATACATATCTTTTTGAATTCAGAATAGACAGGATGTGGGTCCTGCATATTCCATATCTCCTCAAGCGTAAAATTGGCAAGCTGGGGAAAATGTGTTGTAAACGACATTTAAATGTCATTTTGATGAAAAAACTGAAGCGCTATTTGCCACATTTACATAAATCTCGTGATAGCAATATTGGCGTAGACCTAATATGAATGAACATTTGGAATTCATTCTAAAAAAGATGTCCTTGAGAACGATGAAAAGTAGGGAAAAATTTGGAGATAATGATATTATGAAAATGCTTGTTTATATGGTGGCCATAAATAATATATATATTCATGGAAAATTTGGATATGTGTGGATATTGGTGGATATATGTTCCTTGGGACCAAAAGCTTGGTAGGGATATGTTGATGATATTTGTTGTCTGGCAACATGATATAGAGTAAAACAAAGTTTTCGACTTTTGTGTTGAGGACTTTCAGATTCCCGATTTCAATGATTTCATTGAATTTTCTTAATATTTTTTGACTTGTCGCAGTTCAGGTATCGCTGATATTTTCCAGACCCTTCAAACCCCTATTTTACAGCCAAGACATGGACTTAAATGATTGTAAGTATTATGAAAATATAATTTTTTTTCCTGGAAGCCAAACTGCCTTGGGCGAGTTCAGTACCTACCTGGATGGGTGACCGTTCTGACTATAAATTTCAATAAGCGTGCCAAAGCTCCCGACTCCAGTTAGTTTTCAACTAGTTTTTTGGCGAACTTGTTCACCTGAAAAGGGTGCTCATCATTTCGTCCCAATCTCTTTAATTTTCGAATATGTAGCTGATAATTATAAGATATTAAAATTACTGCTATACATAACGTTTTCTCCGAATGGTCAACTTATAGTCTCTCATGGCACTACCGTACAATTGGACTGATTTGTTTCATAGAAATTACTCTCGGAATACACTTCTTAATATAAACCATTACTATAAGGTTTTTTTCATCTCACGACACAATTGTATGATTGAAATGATTTGTGTCCTTACGCCACCACAAACAAAGCACTGTTCATTTTCGGCCCAACAGTAAATGTATGTATTTGAAGGGGTTCTCACGCCACCAAAGACGCAGCACTGGTTATTTTCGACCCAACAGTGAAAGTATGTATTTGAACAGAGACCTTACGCCACCACAAACACGGCACAGCTGAATTCATCTATGACGATCATCGCTGGATCTATTAGATCTACACCTATTCATTGGTTGTCAGTTCATTGTCCCGCCCCACATTCGCAGGCAGATTGCTGTTTCAAATTCTTGGAATAAATTTCATTCTTTTCCAAATTCATTTCCTATTAAGTATCTCTTATATTCTAGGCAATATGATTCCCAGATTGAAGTCACGTAACCTTTTATGGTCTAACTGTTTTCTAAATTTGAATGAAAGTGATAAGGAAGTTTGGCGGTCTGAATGGATTTCTTGCGATTTATTCAACAAAGATTTAATTTCTGTTCCTTCGAATAGAGTTCCAGGGATTGATCTTCCAAGGAAAATATGGTCTATTCTGAATCGTTTGAGAACCGGTCATGGTCATTGCAACAGCATGCTTTCCAGATGGGACTCAGTTGAGAGCCCTAGTTGTGAATGCGGGGAAGCAGAGTAAACGTAAATAAAGATATCATTTAGTTAATGAGAATGTGTTGTAAACGACATTTAAATGTCATTTTGTTGAAAAAACTGAAGCAAAATTTACATAAACCATGATGGCGATATTGACGCAGACCTAATATGAATGAACATTTGGAATTCATTCTGAAAAAAATAACCTTGAAAATGAAGAAAAGTAGTGAAACCTTTGAGGATAATGATATTATGAAAATGCTTGTAGATGTCTGTTCAGATATCACCTATTTCCAACTAGAGATGATTTTTATTGACAAGATTTTGGAATCGCAATGTAGTAGGTAGGGATATGGTGATGATATACCGGGTGGCCCACCACAGCCACGGAGCTCCTTTCGAGGGAGTAAATGAAGATGTTTTGACACTATTCTTTTGCGATGTGTGTAGAGTGTTCAAAAGCACAATTTAAAATTATTTTTTTGTATACAAGGTGTTCGAAAACAAAGATATACACCAAAGTTACATTTTTTTAAATGTAACACCCAGTATTTGGTCTAAAAAATGGAATGGCAAGCTCAAATTATGATGAGGTCTTTCAGAGATCATCTTATACCTTAAAAGCACCAGTTACGATAAAATGGCGAAAAATAGAAAATATGGAGTTTTCTAAATAGCAATTAATGAAGAAACCAGTTACGCCAGCGATACAGAAAGTATTTTTTCGAGTAGACATATTGGCTTCTCCTATACAGAAGTCCAAAATTAACTCTGGAATATACAGGATGATCATAATTAATTTTCAAACATCTATTACAAATAATGGTCGAAAACTGAGAAAGTATCAGGTTTATATGTAGGAAAAACCTTATGAAGATATTTTCGAAATTAATTTTTACGTTCAACGAGATATAGAAATACCGGGTGTGCCATTTGAACTAAGAAAGTTTCTGACGAATATTTCTAGTTGATGTTTGAAAATGAATTATGATCACTCTGTACATTCCAGAGTTAACTCTTTTCTGTATAGGAGTAGCAAATATGTCTATTCGAAAAAATACACTCTGTATCACTTGCGTAACTGGTTTATTCATTAATTGCTATTTGAAAAAAAACTCTTTATTTTCAATTTTTCGCAATTTTTTCGTAAAGGGTGCTTCTATTGTATAAAGTGATCTGAAGAAACTCATCATAATTTGAGCTTGCCATTCCATTTTTGAGGTCAAATACAGGGTGTTACATTTAAAAAAATGTAACTTTGGTCTATATCTTTGTTTTCGAACACCCTGTATATATGAAATTAATTTTAATTTGTGCTTCTGAACACGCTACAATGCATCACAAAAAAATATTCTCGAAATATATTCATTTACTCCCTCAACACGAGCTCCGCGTCGGTGGTATAGGCCACCCGGTATAGTAGAAACTAATCGTTTGGGATCATTCTCGGCCAAAAAATGGACCAGTTTTTTTTGGATGCTTGTTTTTACAGTGGGATTCATATTTTTCGAAATATTGGTAATATTATTTTTTTCCTGGAGCTAAGCAGCTTTGGGTGAGTTCAGTACCTGAATGGGTGACCTTTCTGGTTATAATTTCGAAGAAGCACGCCAAAACTCCTGGCCGCAGTGCTTTTCCAACTTATTGTCCATTCAAATGATATTCTTTTTGCTATATTCAGGTATCAAAATCCACCCCCAAAAAAGAAACTCAATTGTCCTCAAATATATCCGATGTTCATACCCACCCAACCGAAAATATTTATTTTCCGTTATGTTTGACTGATTTCCAGAATCACTCCAATCTATTCTTCGTCGGCCCGGAGCCCGGAATCCGTTCTTCTTGAGTAGATGGGGGTAATAAATCGAACACCCGGAACATTCTCCCCAATTTAAATCCCTAATTTATTGCAGGTTCGAAATCCCGCTTGATTAACTCAGATCCCTCGGAGTATTTCTCCCACATCCATTAGGCGTGTCTTCTTCTGTATTCCTCAGCTCCAGGGATCAACAATCGAACTTAATTGAAATTACCGTTCGCGATAATTATCCCCTGTTGATCCTGGGAAATAAACAACAACAAGAATAAGCGATTTTAGTAGTGGTGGTGAGGGTGCGATGAAGTTAGAAAGTTACAGGCTGCGCACTCTTGTTCTGGATATTGTAGATTCGATGTTCATACACGAAAGACATGCATAAATGTGCTAGAAATGGGGTAAAAATGTACATTTTCCTATTGAAAATTTACCCAAGTAGTCTGTCCTCCCCCAACATCTATTAAATATTTTTTCTACGAGCGTGCACAAAGTAGTACTTTTCCGCACGCATTTGGGTTGCCAAAATAACATTTTTCTACAAACGTCAAAAAATGACAAGGTTCGCGCATTGAAAACAATATGCGAAGTGACCCTTTTTTTCATTTTCCTTCGTTACCATGACACCGTGCGCGAAGTAGTGTGCGAAGTACTTACTTCGCACACTGCATGTAAACTATATGGAGTTTTTATATTTTAACCTTTATGTTCCTCAATCAAACAAACAAATGCCATTTTATTTTCATAGTTACAGTATTTACTTGATTTGGAAAAACATTTTGAGCCAGTTCAATACTATTTGTCATATTAAGCTATGCATGTTACTTATTTTAGAACAATATTTTTGGCGTTTGTAGAAAAAATTTTGTTTGCATCTCATGCGCGAAATACTTTGGTGATCTCGACTATTTTTTTAACTCGGCTGCGCCTCGTTAAAAAAATCACTTCTCGATCACCAAAGTAGCATTTCGCGCACTAGATACAAAAATAACTATTTTCTACAAACGTCAAAAAATGACAAGGTTCGCGCATTGACAACAATATGCGAAGTGACCCTTTTTTTCATTTTCCTTCGTTACCATGACACCGTGCGCGAAGTAGTGTGCGAAATACCTACTTCGCACACTGCATGTAAACTATATGGAATTTTTATATTTTAACCTTTATGTTCCTCGATTTCTCCGGTGAAAGATTTAAAATTACAGAATTGGCCGCATCTGCCGAGTTAGGTGAGGTCTGCTTACATCATCGTCGCTCGAAATTTCCATTATTTCACAGTTATAAATCTCACGCACGAAATTGACGCGAATAAAAAGTCACTCCAAAATAATTATCAAGAACTGTCACTTTGAAATAATGGTCAACAAATGCCATTTTATTTCCATAGTTACAGTAATTACTTGATTTGGAAAAACAGTTTAAGCCAGTTCCATACTATTTTTCATATTAAGCTAAGCATGTTACTTATTTTAGAACAATATTCTTGAAGTTTTGTAGAAAAAATTTTGTTTGCATCTCATGCGCGAAATACTTTGGTGATCTCGACTATTTTTTTTAACTCGGCTGCGCCTCGTTAAAAAAAATCAGTTCTCGATCACCAAAGTAGCATTTCGCGCACTAGATACAAAAATAACTATTTTCCAAATCGTGCGGAAAAAATATTTTTTGTACAACTGTCAAAAAGACTTGACTTTTCTTCATCACTTTGGATGCGTAAATGATTACTTTTTTCACCGTGAAAAAAAGTCTTTTTTTCACCTTTAAAAAAAGATTTTTTTCACTGCCAGAATAATTCACACAATAAACATGAAATATTACTTTTTGAAAGATTTATTTCTTACAGAGTCAACTATTGATGATTAGTAATTCTCGAATCAACTCTTCAACTAATATTCAACGTTTTTAATCAGAAACAACATCTTCAGGAAAATATGTTTTAGAAGTAATTATTTCACCGTGTGCGAAATACTTACTTCGCACACTGCATGTAAACAATATGAAATTTTTATATTTTAACCTTTATGTTCCTCGATTTCTCCGGTAAAAGATTTAAAATTACTGAATTGGCCGCATCTGTCAAGTTAGGTGGCGTACTGCTTATTTCATCGTCGCTCGAAATTTCCATTATTTTACAGTTATAAATATCACGCACGAATTTGACGCGAATAAAAAGTCACTCCAAAATAATTTTCAAGAACTGTCACTTTGAAATAATTGTCAACAAATGCCTTTTTATTTCCATAGTAACAGTAATTACTTGATTTGGAAAAACAGTTTAAGCCAGTTCAATGCTATTTTTCATATTGAGCTAAGCATGTTACTTATTTTAGAATAATATTTTTGACGTTTGTAGAAAAAAATTTGTTTGCATCTCATGCGCGAAATACTTTGGTGATCTCGACTATTTTTTTTAACTCAGCTACGCCTCGTTAAAAAAGATCAGTTCTCGATCACCAAAGTAGCATTTCGCGCACTAGATATAAAAATAACTATGTAGTGCCGGCCTGTTCCCCTAAACTAATACACGAACGAATGAAAAAAATAGATGTCTTAGCGATGGCTAGTCTAGGTTGTCCATGAATATTTTTCCCAATAGGGGATTACCCATGATGAGTCTTTCATCGCCAGTATAAATTTTATCGTTGAAACTAAATTTAATGTATTAAATCAATGTAAAAGGCCTCTCCGTACAGAACAAGGGGGGTGAAACTGGGGGTTCTATGATCCTAACTTGTAATCAAACATGGCCGCCTCAGAATTTCCGGTCAGAGTGACAGTCCAACCGAAAATGACCCCTATACTTCTGATTGATATTTACTCAAGCAAAAAACAAGGGTCAACTGAGATGATTGGAAGATTTTTGTTGGAAGTCATTAATAATAATAAATATTCTATTTATCTATTTATTCTATTTTGATACGTTATCTGATTGGGTGAGTCCTGCTAAATTTGATGTCAAAACTTTTCATCATCCCTATAGGGATGATGAAAAAAACCATTAGGGATAAGCGAGTAAAAAGCTCTCTTTCAAAATGGAAACTGCAAGTTTCCATTTTGAAAGAGAGCTTGTTACTCGCATATCCCTAATGGTTTTAAGCAGAAAAAGTACTTCATATTTCCAAGGAATATTGATAAAGCGGCAGCTTGGGAGCAAGCTTATTGTATCTGTCCAAGCACTAATGCTATTAATTATCGTTTATGCAGTGTTCATTTCTCAGATTATTATAATCCAAGAGTGCTTACACGTCCTCATCATGAAGCTATTCCTAGATTTTTGCCCTATGTTACTGCCCACAATGATTATTATTATGCACAAAAATCTTCTTCTGGATTGAATATCAAAAGGGTTTTTTTTCATGAACACTCTTCGAGGATGAGACAGCCTAAAGAGAAGATGCCTGCCCGACTGATGAGCACTTCGATATTAGGTGATATTGTTGGAAAGTTTTTTTTGAAGTATCTTTTTAATTATTCAAATATTTTTGAATGATTTATTCAATTGAATGAATATACTGTTTTAAGGAATATTTTCATATTTCTCGAGTATTTACAAACAATAAATAAAATGCTAAATTTCATCATTGTGCTTACTTTCCCTTCTTTAATTTATTAATTTTCGATGTAAATTATGGCATTCAATCATAAATTGTGTTTGCAGGATCAGGATTTATAATAGTAGCGGTAAATTTACATTGGAGGTGAATATAATACACGAAAAGAACTAGCAGCGCCATTCGATCATTCCTTGTAACCAAACATGGCAACTGTATGGTGTTGCCTACGATTAGCTAGGAGTTTTCATTTATTATAATAAGTATTAGTGTTCTATGGTACAGAATAACCAGCCCCTCGTTTCTCTCAAGAAGGTGTTGCCCAATTGCATCATGCAGAGCTTCTTAATACATAAATTCGGGTCAAAGAAGGGGAGAAGGAACCCCCAACACCTTCAATCCCTTCCCTCCCCACCAACATTATTCCCCAGAGATTACGGGATATATCCTCCAAGTTCTGAGTAATTAACACCGGGTTGTCGTGTTTAGCGAATACCGGAGAGAATTTGAAAACGGGTAATGAACTCTTTTGGGGACACACAATCCTGCAGACAAAGGCTTCAATGTTCTGAGACGTCTTCCTGACAAAGAGGCGGAAGATTAGTTCTTTCATCTGGGTTGTCTCCATGCGTGAATTTGGAAATACCATCCACCTATGAAATAGTTTACCCAGAATTGGGTGAAATTCTGTTATATGCAAGAGCGCATGCCTTTCTCTGAAACTCCATCCGTTAAATTACAATATTCTAAATATAATATACAGGATGTTTGGTAATTCGATGTGATCTTCAAGGGCTATATACTAGACGTTATTTGCAACGAATTGGGTCCAGTGAACCATGGTCCGAAAATCTATGGTTACGAAGATATGGCAATTTTTCACTTTGGAAACTTTTTTCTTTGTTATAGAAAATAATTAATTTTGTTGAAAACTACCTGACTCTAAATATTCAATGAATATTTCAAAGCTGAAGAGATGGTTTTCATTTCATGCGATAGAGTATTTACTGAAAAATTAGATCACCAAAGATATAAGGGCTCATAAATGAGATCAAGTGTTTTCCTCATCAAATCTTGATGGAACCATTGACAATTACTCCAAAAAAGTACAGGGTTTTCCAATAAGAGGTGTTATTTTGAATAGCCCGCTATTTCGGTGATGTCACTTTTGAAGCTGTCATTTTTTGACCTTTGACAAGTAGAAGCTACGCCATTAATAAAAATGGAACGATAAACGCTTCAAGAACGCATTGCAATTATTAAAATTCACTATAAAAATGGTGAAAATTTGGCAGAGACGCTTCGTAAAACTCGAACATTTTTGGGTAGTCGTGAAGCACCTTGTCGGACCGCAATAAAGAAATTGGTGAAAAATTCGGGCTGTTGGGACAAGTTAGTTATGTGAGGAATAAAACCCATGCACGTCGCTCAAGAACAGCCGAGAATATTGATGCTGTAGCCGAAAGTGTTGAAGACAACCCAGGTTTGTCCATTCCTCGTCGTTCTTTGGAATTAGGCATTCCACAAACGTCATTACACCGTATTTTGGGGATTTGGGTCTTAAGGCTTATAAAGTTCAGTTAACACAATAACTCAAGCCGGCCGATCATCAACAACGTCGTGTCTTTGCTGATTGGGTCGTTTAAATGCATGAAAATGATCCGGAATTCCATCGAAAAATCATCTTGAGTGATGAGGCCCATTTCCACCTCGGTGGCTTCGTCAACATCTGGGGCTCGGAAAACCCAAGAGTTATTGTTGAAAAGCCTCTCTATCCTCAACGTGTGACTGTTTGGTGCGTTTTATGGTCTGGCGGAGTCATTGGACCTTACTTTTTCGAAAATGAGGCTTGAGCAACAGTTACGGTGAATGGATTGCGCTATCGAGAGATGATTAATGATTTTTTATGGCCGGAATTGGATGGTATTGATCTGGACAACGTTTACTTTCAACAAGACGACGCTACGTGCCACACAAGCAACGAAACAATTGATCTTTTGCGGGAAAAGTTTCCGGACTGTGTTATCTCTCGAAGAGGTGATCACAATTGGCCACCGAGATCTTGTGCTTTAACACCTTGCGACTTCTTCATTTGGGGCCACGTGAAAGAGAAGGTCTACGCCAATAGCCCAGCGTCGATTCAAGACCTCAAAGATGGAATTCGTGAGGCTATCGAGGACATAGGGCAGCCACTTTGCGATTTGGTTATGGAAAATTTCATTAATGAGATAAGACCAAACATAACAAACCAACGCAAGGAATGCTTTGGGCAAGAAATCTGCAGGAGGGAAAACGTAGCTATTCAGTTATTTAGCTCCCATTGTTGGACCCCTGCTCTGTAGTGGCCTTTTACAAGCCCACAAAAGAGTTATTGTCCAGCAGGTGCTACCTTGGATGTCCTCTTCACAAGTTCATCGGCATTTCCTTCATTACAACAGTGCTCTGGCACCCATAGAAGAAATACCTCATTGTCTCTAGTCATCTGCTTTATGGTATTCTGGCATTCTGGCATGGATGTTTCCAGGTCTCTCAGTGTTCGCTCTAATATAGATGTCGGCCCCCATGAGGTTCCTTCTCGGACACTCATGAAAAAAGGTAATAATGGAAGGTTGAGGAATTTCATCGAATTTTTAGTGCTAATGGAAGATCTTGTTGGCTGTAAGTCAAAGCAAGTTGGCCGCGAATGCATCTCTGGTGGTTTAATGTTTGAAAAGAGCAGAATTGGATAGGAATTAAATCAGGCGCCTATCTTGTTAGGGTTGGATGCAAGAAATCAAATTTTTCATAAAGTAAGGATCAAATTATACAATAAATATTTCTAGTATTGCATCACGTTGGACTCTACAATATGACACTTATCACACTTCCTCCCCTTCTCCACAACATATACGCACCCTATTTACAAGGGCATTACTCCAAGAATAATTGCACGTAAGGGTAGAATTTTAATATTTCATTTCTATGAGTTTGGCTAACCCTCCGTATGCTCACTGAAAAAAGAAAGATGAAAGGCTTAGTGTTTGTCCTCATACTTGCCGTGGATGGAAGACGTATCCACGTAGAAACACACTCTCGAAAATTTCCGCAGGGAACAAACCTTTATTCTCCCGGAGCAGGCTGGAAGTCAAGATAGTGATGATTAATTAAGCTTTATCTGAAAATGGATCTGTTTGGAATAATGAAAAATGATTCGTGAAAAACAAAAGTCTGGGCAGAGATTTTGTATACCGTTCTGGCTTAGGAGAGCCGGGAAAGTTTTGCGGTATCACTAGTCATTTTCTAGATTAATCGTTGATAATTCCATGGGGAATTTTTTCATTTTTGTTGAGGGGGGGCTTTTGACGTCGCGTTAATCAAGAATAAATGTCGAGAGCGTTGAGCTTTTGTTCTCTCTACCCGTTCGTCGAGGGAAAATGTTATCATCTATAAATTCTTCTGATTAACTGAACGTAATGGATGTACCATAGATGCATAGAATAACGTGGTGTCGACTGGAATATTTGTCCGAAAAACTGAACTAGAATTGTCAAATCTTGTTCTAGTTCACCCTGTAAACTACAGGGTGCCAGAAAAGTAACGTAACGCGTCAATAATTCTTGCCGGCTCAACTCAAGCCGGCCGATCATCAACAATGTCGTGTCTTTGCTGATTGGGTCGTTGAAATGCATGAAAATGATCCGGAATTCCATCGAAAAATCATCTTGAGTGATGAGGCTCATTTCCACCTTGGTGGCTTCGTCAACAAGCAAAATTGTCGCATCTGGGGCTCGGAAAACCCCATCCTCAACGTGTGACTGTTTGGTGCGGTTTATGGTCCGGCGGAGTCATTGGACATTACTTTTTCGAAAATGAGGCTGGAGCAACAGTTCCGGTGAATGGATTGCGCTATCGAGAGATGATTAATGATTTTTTATGGCCGGAATTGGATGGTATTGATTTGGACAACGTTTACTTCCAACAAGACGCGCTACGTGCCACACAAGCAACGAAACCATTGATTTTTTGCGGAAAAGTTTCCGGACCGTGTTATCTCTCGAAGAGGTGATCACAATTGGCCACCGAGATCTTGTGATTTAAAACCTTGCGACTTCTTCCTCTGGGGCCACGTGAAAGAGAAGGTCTACGCCAATAGCCCAGCGTCAACTCAAGACCTCAAAGATGGAATTCGTGAGGCTATCGAGGACATAGGGCAGCCACTTTGCGATTTGTTTATGGAAAATTTCATTGAAAGGATATGGTCCTGTAAGCGTGGTCGTGGTGGTCATTTGCCTGATCTTATTTTCCATTATTAACGGCATAGCTTCTTCTTTATAATGAAATAAACATCCGATCATTTTTATTGAAAAAGAGCATTTTTCTTTGAATATCATAATAACACCTCTTATTGGAAAACCCTTTACAAAGACAATAATCCATTGAGTACGTGTGCAAAACAATCACAATGACGTTTTCCTATGGCCTTATAAAAGCGAGTAACACTCAGAAATCTCTTTTAATCTTACTTTTTCTCATATCCAGTAGCATAGATACAAAAAACAGTTATCTTTCATCCAAAAAACTGAACTCCGCATAAAGCCTATCATTTGAAAAGTTCGTATGAATTCCGAGTCGAAGGAACTCCATACAATTTTTCGCATACTTTTCGTCATAACCATTCAGAACAAATTGCGAATGAATTGCTATGTTCCTCCGGAAATTTCGTTCCGAAATGGTATTAAACCGTGATAAGGTTCTTATTTATATAGCGTCAATTTTCCAGCATACTTGCCATCATCACACTCCAAAACCATTACCGCTGACAACTTCTCAAGACCTCTTTTCCATGGAGAAAGTTTTCAGGTTTTATAGATTCAGAAACTTCGAGGTGCATTACTTCAAATTGTTTTGAGTGAAAAGTTTGTGTTGAGAGGGAGGACATAATATTTATGGGAGACTTTGTTTTCGTTCACGTCATTGTTCTGAATTTTGAATGAAATACATGAACCTGACCAAGCATAAACATTCTCTTTCTGTTTGGAGTTTTCACTCTAATTCATTAGTGGAATTTCTGTTTGCTACTAATTATGCTAGCATAATCAATGCGATTTTGTTTATACGCTTTGAAGGGTGCATTATTCACCTATCTATCAAATACTGATAAAATGTTGAATGTGTTCGATGATTTACAGAGGAAATGTAAGTCTAGATGTCTGTATTTTTTGAATTTTTGGCCAAGAATGATTTCAAATGATTACTTTCGACTCACGAGTCAAATTCATTTCAGCTATTTTAATTTGATTTCTTCCATGGTGAAGTTCTCATTCTCAGATTGCTCATTTAATCTTGATAAATAAACTATTATTTGAATTTAATTTCCTTTATGATGCAGTTCTTTCATAAGAATACATTGATTTAATTCCCAACTCTGAGAAACCAATACTTTCGGAGATATAATTTGTCTGTTTGAACTAGAGCGCCAGAAAGATCCTGTCCACAGGGCTTGAACCCATTTTTTTGCTATATTTCGTCGTTGAAATGTTGGCAACCCTAAGACGGATCTGTCTGGATCAATGTTCTACACTAGATGAATACCATTATGAGGTATCCTGCATGATAATATCTATGAAAATGCAAGCCGACCTTCAATTCCCTGATGCGATTATATTTTAGAGTGTTGGGGCCGACATATTTAAAATGTGATTCATAGTTTCATTATTTTATTCAAATGAGAATGACTGAGAATACTTCAAGTATACTCATTGTATAAAAGATTTCTGGTCTACCGAAGCACAGAATATTTTCAGGGTTAAGTGACACTCCTAAAGGCATCATGAATAAATATTCGCAATTTAGAACGACTAGACTGCAGGGATTGAACAAAATTGTCTGCAATATTTAGTAATAGCTGTCGGTATATCCCGAATTTATGATATTTCTAGGTTTTTTAATTTGGCTGGAGTAGTGCAAGTCTGTATTATATGTTCTGTTATTGCATCACGCGCGCCCCAATTTCAGACTGAATGTTCAAGCAACGAAACTTTTTCATGGGGTTTTATGTTTCCGTCACGACAGTATGATTTCCTACTCGCTACAGCAGGAGACAACTCTTATTTTTTATTATAATATGACTTTTGAAGTTTTGATAACGCAGTTACTTTAAAATGAAATAATTCTGGTATCAATTGTATGAACTGTGCAAGATTTTATACATAATATCCTAATTGGAAATATAAATATCTTTTCTCTATTTCAGTATCGTACTGAGTCCATTCCAGCACTGAAAACACTGCTGGAATGAATTCATTCCCGCATTGTTTCTAGTTATATTTTTCGTTTTGTGGTAGTCAGCACTGAAATTCGATCCTATCAAATTTCAACACACGTCAATTGACAATACAATATAATCTGGATATAGTGAAATAATTGTTGAGGAAAAGCTTTATTTTCATTAAACAATATGGTACTAGAGATTTCCTTCTTGCTAATTTTGAATCATTCATGCTATAAGGAAACTATTTTAAATCTGATCCCCATGCCCTACGTACGTTTCAAATTAAAATTCCGTAATATGTCAACTTCCGTAACAGTCACACCAACTACCAAGATACAATACAAAAGTCACTAGGATGTATAATCCGAATTTTTCATTACATTTCACAGTATTTTACAAAACTTGCCTGAAATAAAGAAAATATCGTTTTAGAATATACTTTTCTTTATGTGTATATGACTAACCCTTTCAATTCAATTCCAAGGGTAGTCTCGGAGTTAACTCTCCAGGCTATGAAACAGGTAGAGAGCTGGGGCAAGAGTCAGTCTCACTGTTAGCCCCACAAAAACAATTATTATACCATTTACACTAAAAAAGAATTTGTAGGGAATTAAAGCGCCCAAAACTCATGGGTATGAAACTAAACCTGACTGATGAGGTACGCTACCTAGGCGTTATGCTTGATACCAAGCTAACCTGGAACGCACTACTCTCAGCAACAGCTGCCAAGGGCAAGAAAACCCTCACGATTACTCGGAGGGCAATTGGCAAAACATGGGGCTTGAGCCTGGGAATCACTAGGTGGATTTACATTGCTATAATGAGGTCCTCCATCACATATGCTAGTGCTGTGTCGTGGACAAAAATGAACCACACCAGGGCCGTCAAAGAAGTGGAGACAGTTCAGAGACTGACCTTGCTTTGTGTTACTGGAGCAATGGAAAGTACTCCAACTGCGGCTATGGAGGTTCTCGTCAGACTTATTCCCCTTCACCTTCCGGTGAGGGCCGAAGCGAGGCTGGGGGCCTACAGCCTGCAGCTAAACTGTGTCTGGAGATAACGGTCATACGGACACGCTGGGATTGGGGTACTTACTACCGATCCTGAACATGGTGGGCGACTGGAGTCCAGTAACTCACAAATTTGATGCTTCCTTCAAGCTGGGGCTCAAGCCCCCCGCAGAGGGAATAAATGACCACACAGTGAACTAACATGGTTCACGGACGGACGCTCTGGAACTGGAGTGTATAGGGCTGCACCCAATGTGAGCATTTCAATGTCGCTATATTCCAGGCGGAAGTGATAGCCATCACGACATGTGTCGTGGATAATATTCGGATGGGTTATTCCAATAGGAACATACGAATTCTCTCGGATAGTCAGGCAGCACTCAAGGCAATAACCAGCTGGTAAACTAACTTCAGGCTTGTGCTGGAATGCCGACAGCACCTGAAAACCTTGACTGCCAGAAAACGAGTTGATCTCTGGTGGGTGCCTAGGCACACAGGGGTTGAAGGGAATGAAATGGCTGACACACTCGCTAGAGTGCGCTCTGCTTTCCCCCTCTTCGGGCCAGAGCCAGGAGTAGAGGTGACCAAATCGGCTGTGAAAGTCGTAATTGAAAAATTGATCCTTGCACAGCATACTCGGCACTGGAACAAAACTTCGGGACAGCGGCATAGTAGGTTAATGATGGGGAAGCCCTGCACTCACTAACTAAAGAAGTCATACTACCTAGTAGGATTAAGCTCAGGGCAGCAACTGGCCTACTAACCGGACACTGTATTCTGAGAAAGCAACTGAACAACATGGGGATTCGAGAAAACCCTGTTTGTAGAAAATGTGGGGAGGTAGATGAAACTGCCTCACATGTCATATTTGACTGTCCAGTCCACACACAATGGACACTTTACTATGGGGGCGACCCTGAGTGCCAGAAACCGTGCGAGGATTCTAGACAAAGGCCTAATCCTATTTGCTAGGAAAATGGACCTTGTGCTGGTAATACCTTGACAAGGCAGTGGGGATGGATGTTACATGAGACATTTATAATGTCAGAGGTGCAGGACTTAGCTCGGTTAAGTAAACCTGCAGGGGATCGGACACCCTATGGAGGCTAGCAACCCGAGCTGAGGCGGATGGACCTCGAGGACTTGTCAGCTAATAGGATACCGAGCGAGGTGCAATAAGCCTCTTTTGGCTGCAGCACTGGCTACTCACTCAATCAGTATTGGTCTAACACAAACACAAACACTCGGAAAGGAGCCTAGCGATAGTGAGCATTTGATGCCTGCCCCATTATACTCCAGTGCCAGCTCCTATATTGGTTTTTGAACCGTCTATGTACCATTTAATGGCATTCTTTTAAAGAACTTGGGTGGTGGATTCCCTGTACCAGTCTTTCCTCCTACCTAACATCATAGTGAAGTTCTTTTCGATGCTTACTTTCTTAATCATTTCGTCACTAGGAAGATTGGCTGGTGAAATGTATCCGGTAAGGGATGACCAGGCTTTCTGGTTTTTAATACTCTCATTTCCTGTTCCTTTCCTAGATATTCTGAGAATGGATTCATGGGCCATTTTCTCTATCACTAGATGAAGTGGTGTGAGATTTGTGATAATACCATGGTGCCATGGTAGGACATAGCTCCAGTGATACACAAACAGGAAAGACATTGATATAGTACACTGATCTATCTAACCTGTGACATACATGCAGTTCTGGTAACTTTTGGAAAACAGCTAGAACGTATTCAAGATCCATTTACATAAATAAAATCATTATTCTCAATTGCGTGCATATATTTAGAGTTGAAATGATATTCTGAAGCGATTTAGATGTAAAACAAGAATAATGAGATACGACTGGCACTCATACATAAGCGGAAGTGAAACTATTTATTACAAACTATCGCTCATACATAAACCGCAGAAATTTATCTACACTATATATCGCAGGGTTCAAAACGAACAACAAAAATTACACAGTTTTCATAATTCTGCATATATTAAATATGCATGGAGATGGAATGTCTACAGGAAGAAGAATTTCATTCGGTTTTGTTTCCGGCCAGATATTATTCGGGGCAATTTCATCATACTTCGACAGGGTTCAGTGTTCAGGATCTGGAATTCTACGAAACTTCTAAGTAGGTCAGATAAACAGTCGGAATTAGAGACGACGTTATCCAATTACTTCGGAATTTAAAATATATCGCTCACTTTATCGGAATCGCTTTTTTACTGACTCGGAAACCAGCTATGGTCCTGCAAAAACTTGTTCCAGAAGACATAAACTTGAAAAAAATATTGATTTTATAATTCATTGGGGATTGCGGTAACCGAGAAATTTTATTTAAGTCTCATGTTTGAGAAAATGTTTCCTGTTCAAAGTTTTGTTTTAGGCGCAGAACTTTCTCTCATTTTCTCCCTGGTAATTTTTTTTTGGTAAAAGATAGATAGTATATCAAGAAGTAAATGATAAAAATTTGGAGAAAAAAATCGTGAAGGTTTTTTTATGTAAACATTTTTTGTCACTTGCATATTGTAGTCGTTTTCTGCAAATTTCTTAAATTTTACAACGAACCAGCTGTCCGAGGAGATCCAAAGTCGATGTTTAGTTATTGTCAAAATGCCTAGAGCACGTGTACGCGGAATTTATCGCCAGATGAGTGAATTTGAAAGAGGTCGAATTAATGGTCTACGGGGGGGCGGGGTTGTTTTTTCGAGAAATCGCTAACCGTACGAACAGAAATCCAAATACTGTTACGATATGCTGTCAAGCGTGGTTTGATAATGCCCGCAGAATCGAATGCTCCTTCGACGTCCTGTGCCTACAGGACGTCGAAGGAGCACAAATGAAGTTCAAGATCGACGTCTAAGACTTATGGCTATAAGAGACCGATTTGCGACAACTCGATCTTTGGCTGATGAGTGGTTAGGAGAACAAGGCCATCATGTAAATGTCCGAACGGTTTACCGCCGGATAAGGTCTTTTGGACTGCAGCATTATCGACCCTATCTTGTGTTACCTCTGAAGGTTGAGCATCGCCATCAACGATTACAGTGGTGCAGAGAACGTCAACATTGGAATGTGGAATGGCATCAGGTCGTCTTTTCTGAAGAATCTCGATTCTCCTTGTGTGCACATGATGGCCGAAGAAGGGATAGATGACGTCGGGGAGAAAGACGTGAACCTCCGTTTGATATTGAGCGTCATGTACACCGGACAGTAAGTGTTATGGTATGGGGTGCTATTCCACATGCAAGTAGGTCACCTTTAGTCTTTATTCGAGGTAACATGACAGCGCTGCGTTACCTTCAAGAAATAGTGGAGCCATATGTTCTCCCTTACCTCAACCGGCTCGAGAATCCAATATTTCAGTGAGATAATGCCAGTTCCGTTTCACATTGATCATTTTCTTCTGATGATTTTTGAATGGTCTTGGCGATTTTAATTTTGTTTGTAAGTGAATTCGGGATTGGACGCAGGGAAGCGATTAACTGGCACAGAAACAACACCGTATCAAAAACTCGATGCATCGAAATATCGAAATAAAAATAAACGACTCCACGACACGTTTCGACAATGGATGGAATAATCGAATGCTTTTCAGTTCACTTTCAAACTAGAAACACGTCAGACCGGTAGGTCATCAATCTTGAAGCCGTTTGTGGAGAACGTGAGCAAAAAAATTGAGAAACAGTGGCGCGCGCCCGACTCGGAGGACTGTGGTCTCCATACAAATTGAATTAAATATATTTCTTGTCTGCATATTTGGTTCTTCGTAGGGCTATAAAATGAGGCGAACAGTGTTTCCCGTTTTTGGCGCTCTTGTTACTCGGAACAGAGTGCTTATCAATTTGACCAAATGCCTGCAATTTTCGAATATTTTTTGATGAAAATGGTCTTAAACAATTTGGTTCAACTCACCAATCTCAAATGTTCATAAATACTGTATTTACTCTAACGAAAAGGAGACTTATTATAATAGCACACACAAATAGTAATAAGGATTTTTTTGCGCGTATGTTCTGGGGAACATCGCGTTATAGTTTTGCCCAAATGTCTGTAACTTTCGAATTTTTTGACGAAAATGGTCTCAAACGATTAAGTTCGACTCCCCAATGAAGAATTCGAGGTCAAATTTGATTCTGTCCGTCCGGCCGTCCGGCCGTTGCCACGATAACTTGAGAACGAGAAGAGCTAGCAATTTGAAATTTTCAGGGTAGGTGGCGCATCTCAATACGACGGACAAATTCGTTAATGGGCATAATCGGCCCAGTGGTTTCCGAGTAATAATTTTGTTTTCAACCAATATGAATCCGATCGAATTGAAACTTGGTGGGTAGTTGTAGAATTACTTCTTAAGCACGTTTGTGGAATTTTGTGCGAATCGTATGGCTAGAAAATTTTTAAAAAATTATTAAAAAATATTTTTGTTGTCACGATAACTTGAGAACGGAATGAGATAGCAGCTTGAAATTTTCAGGTTAGGATGAACACCAGAACCCGACATTTCAGTTTGTTTATGAGCATAATCGGCCAAACGGTTTCAGAGTTATAGCCATCTGAAATTTTCTGAAATTTCGTGGTTTTTGTTCCTCATTAACTCAGAAAGTACTGAACCGATTGAATTGAATGGTTATTAGTTGTAGAATGCCAACGCGGAAATGTTTGCAAAATTTGGTGAGGATAGCATTTGTAGAAAATTTTTAATAAATCATTGAAAATAAAAAAAAAAAATTCTATATATCAGTAACTATTCGTTTGAAATTGCTGAAATTCTGCAAGAGCCTTCATAACCTAACTCTACTGCTAAGTTTCAAGTTTTAATACGATCGGTTAAATATTGTTGGAGATTCGAGCATTCTTGTGCGAGTTCAGTAGATGGGTGACCGTTGCCTCGATAACTTTCGAACGAAAGGAGATAGGGACTTGCAATTTTCAGGGTAGGTTGCGTATCCGAAAGAGAGTGTTGAGTTCGTTTTTGGGCATAATCGGTCTAACGGTTTCCGAGTTATACCCACCTGGAATATTATTTCCTTGATAACTCAAAAAATAAATATTCGATCGAATTGGTGCTTGGTAACTAGTAGTAGAAAATCAACATAAAGACGTGTTTAAAATTTTGTAAGAATCGTATCCCTAGAAAATTTGAAAAAAATGACGAAAAAAAAAATTTCAAGAACCGTACCCCTAGAAAATTTTTAAAAAGTCACGAAAAAAAAATTGGTTCAAGCACTGACGTGAAGTCAGAAGCTTTTGCGCGTATGTTCTATTGTCCATACTTCTGTATTGGACACCCTTAATCGAATTTACCATGGTAAATTATGTTGTCCATTCTCCTGTATTGGACACTTAATTCGAATTTACCATGGTAAATTCGAATTGAGAGTGTCCAATACAGGAGAATGGACAACATAATTTACCATGGTAAATTCGATTAAGGGTGTCCATGTCCAATACAGAAGTATGGACAATAGAACATACGCTCAAAAGCTTCCGACTTCACGTCAGTGCTTGAACCAATTTTTTTACTTATTGGCGCTCTTGTTCCTCGGAACAGAGTGCTTATCAATTTATCTAAATGTCTGTAATTTTCGAAATTTTTGATGAAAATGGTCTTAAACGATTTGGTTCGACTTACTGATCAAGAATCCGTGGTCAAAATCAATTCTGTCCGTCCGTTAACAGGATTACTCTCGAACGGAATGAGCTAGGCAGTTGAAATTTTCAGAGTAGGTTTGGGAGATAAATATCTCGTGTAGTTTCTCTTTTAGCAAATATCAGCCCGACGGTTTCAGAGTAACAAAAAAAATGTTTTTTACACTACAAATTTCAAATTACATTTTTTTTAAGTTGCAGTTTCATCATAAGATTCCACTGATACCATTTCAAATGATATTATTAAAAATTTCAATAATACATCGGAGTTCTATGTATTCACTTCACTGTCTTTGTTCACTGTTCATAAATGTCATCTTATCTAGCTATTAGAGTCATGTCAATTCGTAGTTTGAAAACAAGTATCCGATTCTTGAATTTGTGAATATATACAAGACTGTTTTGAAACCGAAAATAATATTGACTGGTTACATATTGAATAATTTATGTATAAATATTGGGGATGATGTTTCAGAAGATTTAGAATTACATCATTTTAATGATGTAGTTTATGAAGGCAATAGGAAAGAAGAACATAATGGAATCAACAAAACAAATTACTGTTCGTTGACCACTGAGGTTAATATTACATTTTACTTCCTTCAGTAGTAAGACATGTTCCTATATACAGTATTTTCATAATGTTGCTAGATAATATATTTTGAACAATTAAAATAATTTGTTCGTAATCCACTACCTACTCAAATATCAGGAATAAATGGACAATCTGCTATGATTGTCTGCAGCCTTGCTCTAGACATTTCCTTAGGTATTTCGAGTTGTGAAAACTATGCACCGAGTGTAAGTTGCAACCCATTCCACGAGATTGAATCATTGCAGATTGCTCATTTAATCTTGAAAAATAAATTTAATGACAATTTTTGAAGCATTGTAGATTACTCTTTTTTTTTGACGCTCTTGTTTAGATGATAAATTTCGAAACATTTTTTTTAAACGACACTTTTTCTAAATTCAATTTCTTTCATGATGCAGTTCAATCATAAGAATCCATTGATATCATTCCCAACTCTGAGAAACCAATAATTTCGTAGATATAATTTGTCAAAGTTTGAACAAGAACGCCAACGCTCCTGTCCACAGGGCTTGAACCAATTTTTGTTTTATATGGAACTAGGACTGGAAATGCATTGATTAATCACATCCATATACAAATGACGAGTTAGGCTCAAAGTAATGGAGGTGAATAAATGAGGAAGAACTTTCTCCTGACGAAGACTTTTCGCAGGAGTTCTGGATCCGGCAATTTAACTTGTCAAAGTCTATGCCATTGCTAGATGGAGTTAAGGTGGCTCGGAAACGTGAAATGTCCAAAGCTGGCACTGAAGTAGAGATAATGTGGGTAGTCTCAAAACTCCCGAACTAATTACACACCTCTACTGCCATGAATTAATTTTCCTTTTGGATTTTGCCGCGGAGGTAACGAACTTAATTTCCTGTGACGAGTTTAAACGATTCTCAGCACGCGTATTTCGAAAATTTAGGGCGTGGTCATGCATAGCTAATTGCAATTTATACAGGGTGTCCGGTGTCGAAATTCAACAAATTCACTGTAAAAGCTCATAACTTAGGGCGACGTCGCAGATTCGTCAGTTCATATAAATAATTTTGGATTAACCATTTTCGTGCTTTTACTGTGTAAATTCAATTATGAATTTCACACATTCGAGTGGGATGTTTTGAGTAAATTAGGTGAAGCTACTCCTCTAACATTGCCATCTTCTAAAATGAATCCTGAATTGATTGCTCGTCGACTAGTTGATGTTTCCAATTCGGTTGAAATTTCAAGAACAAGAATAAAAAATATGAAGTAAAATTTGCATAAATTTAGGACATCATCTTCCTCTGTAGACAGTATCTCGAATCTTGGATGAATTAAAATCTGCAATTAAACGTACTAAATCTCGAATAGCAGCAGGATTTGATGGAATTTATCCTGAATTCATCAAATACTTGGGCAAAAGGGCATTGTCTTGGTCATTATCACTCTATAATAATATACTAAATACTGGAAATATTCCAAAAGAATTCCGCAAAGCCAAAGTCATAGGCATTTTAAAACGTGGAAAGAATTCTTCTGATTCTAACAGTTATGGACAAGTTAGTCTGTTGAGTGGTCCTTTTAAAATTTTAGAAAAATTGATTCTATTCAGGATTGAATCGTCTGTAGAAGACGTTCTACAGAATTGCCAGGGAGGCTTTAGGAAAAATAGGAATTGTTGTGATCAGGTACTTAGCCTTACTACTTTTATCGAAACAGGTTTCAATATAATAACATGAAAACAGGAACAGCATTTGTGGATTTGTCGGCAGCATATGACACAGTTTGGAAATATGGTTTTATTTTCAAACTTTATAACCATTTAAAGTGTGGAAAAATGGTTCGTCTACTCGAAAATATGTTGATAGATAGAAGGTTTCATGCTTTTGTGAATAATAATAGTAGTACTTTCAAAAATTTGAAAAATGGTCTCCAACAAGGTTCAGTTTTAGAACCTCTCCTTTTCAATTTATATCTGTGTGATATTCCTGCTACTTCCTCTGAAAAATTCGTACACGCTGATGACTTTGCCCTTGCATTTCGTCATTCGGATTTCCAAAGTATTGAAAATAATCGATCTATTCCAGGGTATAATATTCTCAGATTGAAGTCACGTAATCCTGTATGATAGATGATAAAAAAGAATCCATTGTCATTCCAAAATTTTGTCGATCATCTCCTAGTTGGAAATAGGTGGTATTTAAACATATATCAAGCATCTACATAATATAATCTTTAATAACTGAGTCATCATTTTCTAATGTTGTGCGAACTATTTGAAGGGACTTGACTGGAACATTTGGGAACAAACTAAAAGCATCGAAACTACCTATAATGTCATATTGGTTCAAATTTGAATTCTGTAGTTTTTCAAGGAACGAGCGGCTGGACGGAATTGGATTTGACTCCGGATTAGTCATCATTGAGTCGAACCCAATGGTTTGAGACCATTTTCAGCCAAATATACACACATCTGGGCAAAATGATGAGTACGCTGTTCCTGGTGAAACAAGCGTGTAAAAACAAAAACGTGCCTCTCATATTTCTGTAGCCCAGAAAAGGTTTCACCCAAAACTTGATTATGATATCATCATAAGTTCATCAAGATAAGAAGGGGGTTGAAATGGGGCGAATGGTTTCCTGTAATTTACGCACTATCAGCGTTCTCAATCAAACGCCCGGTCATTAAACAACGCTTAGTATGATGAAGCTGATATGTAACTCTTATGGTAAGACGAATTTATATATACTGAGGCCAAAATGGAATATTCCGTAATGACCTAATACAAAACTTCGGCCAAGCTTCAGCGCGGGTTGGTTGAATAGAAATAAATTCCACAAATTTTTGGTTATACGAAATATAAACGTATGCCGCTTCTAAAGACACATGACCTCTATGACAGCCATATAATTAGGGCCAAGCAAATTCCACTACCGAAATTTTCAGCTCTCGCCAGAATTTGCATTAACTCGACCACATGAACTGTTGAAAACCTTAGCAATAAAATTAAGTCTGAATTGACGTTTCCAATGGATCATATTGGAAATTCCTAATGGACTCCAATACAATTCTGCATGAAAATTCAAAGGGTGTCTCAGCAAGAACTTAAATTTTAAAAATAAAAAAAAATATATTTATTTAATATTTTGTTAACATTTTTTTCTACATATGTATGGAGGTAGTGATGACATTGACACAAGGAACAAAATATCGGTTAAATCGCCACCATTGCTCTGTTGGCAGGTATGCACTCTTTTAATGAAATTTTGCAGTACATTTTGCAGTAGGGGCTGCTGGATTTGACAAATTTGACGTGCAATTTCTTCTTTGAGTTCCTCAGTTGTTTCAGGATGGTTTGCATAGACCTTACTTTTCAAAAAACCCCAGAGAAAATAGTCCAAACAAGTTAAATCACAACTTCTTGGCGGCCAGTTTTGGTCTCCGAAACGAGAAATTACTGGATCTGAAAACTTGGTTTGTAACAAAGTCATTGTTTCAAAACAAGAAAAAATTACACAAAGGAGGGCAAAAAAATATCTATAATAAACCAGATTCAGCTCGGTGGACTAATTCACGCAAAGTAACACTTCTTAATACCTCAGCAATAAGGGCTCTATATGCATTCCTTGTTTTGTTTTTTAGATCTTCCATATCAATTGGAGGAGTCTGGTACATATGATCTTTCAAAGATCCCCAAAGGAAGATATCTGGTGTTAAATCTGAAGATCTTGCAGGCCATCTTATCGGTTCATTGAAGATAGACGGATCGGCACACACGGATTATAACTCAAAATCAAGATTATACAAAATATCGTAGCCTACTGCAATTCTTCCAATTTGTTATTTCAATTGACGTTTTCTCCCTCAAATCGAAGGTAAAATACATAGTGTGATACATCGTTGGAAAGGTAATTTTGAGAAGAATTGAAAAATTGCCGAAAATATAAAGGGTGCTATTTGAGATAAATCAGTCAGAGTCAATTCCGGTCAAACCGAAATCATAAAATTTTCAAATTTTTATCTTTTGAAATGGCTGAGATAATCCATTGGAACATGTATACTGAGATACCCGGTGTATCAAAATTTGGTTCAAGCACTAACGTGAAGTCAGATGCTTTTGCGCGTTTGTTCTCTTGTCCATTCTCCTGTATTGGACACTCTTAATCGAATTAACCATGGTGAATTCTATTGTCTGTTATCCTTTATTGGACACACTTATTCGAATTTACCATGGTAAATTCGACTAAGACTGTCCAATTCAGGAGAATGGACAAGAGAACATACAACAAAAGCTTCTGACTTCACGTCAGTGCTTGAACCAATTTTTTTCCCATGAAATTTTGCAAGAATTTTTGCATTGGCATTCTACAATTAAAAATCATGTTTGAATTGGATCAGATTTGTATTTTTTGAGTTATTGAGGAAATAACAACCACATTTTAGATTGATATACATAACTCCAAAATCATTTGGCCGATTATGCTAGTTAACGAACTTATATGTCGCATTCATATGCGCAATCTACCCTGAAAACTGCAAGTTGCTATTTCTTTCCGTTCTCAAGGAACCATGAGATACATCATATTTTTTCGTTATTTTTGGAAAATTTTCTATTGGTACGGTTCTCAGAAAATTTTACACATGTCTTCATGCCGATATTCTTCAACTAGTTACCACGCTTCAATTCGAACGAATCTATATTTTTTGAGTTATCGAGGAAATAATATTCCATGTGGGTACAATCGGTCCATCGGTTTCGATGGACCGATTATGCCCAGAAACGAACTCAACTCTCCCATTGGGATCAGTATAACTCCGAAACCGTTGGGCCGATTATGGCCAACAGCGAACTTAACTCTCCCATTCAGATGTGCAACCTATCCTGAAAATTTCAAGTCCCTATCTCCTTCCGTACGAGAGTTGTCAAGGAAACGGTCATCCATCCAGCTACTGAACTCACACAAGGCTACTCGGATCTCCAACAATATAGATCCGATTATGTTCAAACTTGGAACTTGCTAGTAGAATTAGGTTCTGAAGGCTCCCGCAAAATTTCAGCGAAGGCGGACGAATAGTTTCTGATATATAGATTTTTTTTCAATAATTTTCTATGATTTTTTTAAAATTTTCTAACGATACGATCCTCACGAAATTTTGCAAAAATTTTCGCGTTCCCATTCTACAACTAATAACCATGTTTGAATTGGATCGGTTTTGTATTTTTCGAGTTATTGAGGATATAACAACCGAATTCCAGATAGGTATAACTCCGAGACCGTTTCGCCGATTATGCCTTGAAACAAACTCTAATGGCACATTCAGATTCTCAACCTAACCTGAAAATTTCAAGTCGCTACCTCTTTCCGTCCGGTTATCGTGACGTAAATAATATTTTTTAATAATTATTTAAAATTTTCTAGCCACGCGATTCTCACAAAATTTCACAAACATCCTTAAGTTTATATTCTACAACTACTCACCAAGTTTCAATTCGATCGGATAAGTATTGGTTGTAGACAAAATTATTACTCGGAAACTATTTGGCCGATTATGCCCATTAAAGAACTTGTCCGTCGTATTGGGATGCGCCACCTATCCTGAAAATTTAAAGTCGCTACCTCTTTCCGTTCTCAAGTTATCATGGCAACGGCCGGCCGGACAAAATCTTATTTGACCTCGGATTCTAGATCAGGGAGTCGAACCCAATCGTTTGAGATCATTTTCAGCGAAAAATTCGAAAATTATAGACATTTGGGCAAAATGATAACACGCAAAAAAACATCTTCAAAACTATTTCAAACCCTTCTTAGCATATATCAGCGTTGAAAAACTTCCAAAATGTGTAGTTTTAATGACAAATAATAATTTAATGACTAATAATAGTTTCGTTCAATTCAATTTTCAGCAAGAACCTGGAGAAGGCTTAACTGTCTAAAAAATTATAAACTTAAATAAAATATATTCTCAAACATAACAATAATGACTTTCAAATATCTACCAAATGTTTCCCTTTCTTTTCCATTCGTTCGACATTAACATCATATTCCTTTTTGCGCGCTTGTTCTGGGGAACATCGCGTTATTATTTTGCCCAAATGTCTGTAATTTTCGAATTTTTTTGCCGGAAATGGTCTCAAACGATTGGGTTCGACTCCCTGATGGAGAATTCGTGGACAAATTTGATTATGTCCAACCGGACGTCCGTTGCCACGATAACTTGAGTACGGAAAGAGATAGCGACTTGAAATTTTCAGGGTAGGTGGCGCGTCCCAATACGACGGATAAGTTTGTTAATGGGCATAATCGGACCTCGGTTTCCGAGTAATAATTTTGTTTTCAACCAATTTCAACAAAAAATCTGATCGAATTGAAACTCGGTGAGTAGTTGTAGAATACAAACCTAAGGACGTTTGTGAAATTTTGCGGGAATAGTATCACTAGAAGATTTTAAAAAAATTATTGAAACCTATTATTTATGTAGGAATTTATTCCGAGCTAAACTGACGTGATCAGGTCAAATAATTCATATTTTGGCAAGAGGTTTTTGTCATCAAATTACGCCTCCTACAGCACTGGCAGAACAGTTCAGCAAACGGCAAACACTGGATCCCGTCGTCCTTGGACGGGAGATCCTTCGACGTTATGTGGGCCGCCGGTACGTTTCTTACGTAACAATTATAATTTTTATTTCGGGGAACAGTCACGGTTGGCTGTGTCTCCCTCCGAATGGATTAGTGAATTTTCGAGCAATTTGTTCCCTAATGGAGTTTTAACAACCTCCCGGGAAGAACTACATCAGGACTTTTTGTAACGGTACCATACTGTGCGCAAATTATAGGTATTTTCCCCTCGATTTTAATGCGGGAATTAGGAAGCAGGAGGAGAAAGATGGACGAACTAACACGTATTATACAGGGCATTTTGAATGCCCTGTAAGCCATTTTTGTGCGCTCGTTCCGCCAGGAACAGCGTGCTGTCATTTTGCCCAGATGTCTGCATTTTTGGCCGAAAATGGTCGCTTCACCATGGTAAATTCAATTAGTAGTGTTTAATATAGGATAATGAACAATAGGACATGCGCGTAAAAGCTCCTGATTTTTTTATTTCGTGATTTTCTTTTTATTTTCTAGGGGTACGGTCCTCACAACATTTTACACACGCTTTCATGTGGATATTCAACAACCGTACCTTTTCAAGTTCAATTTCGGAAAAAGTAAAACCAATTGCGGAAAAAGTAAAAGCAATTTCGGAAATTGTACTAAGTAAATCTGAATATTTTGTCCTAAATTGGATTAACTTTTTCCGAAATTGAACTTGAAAAGGTATAGTTATCAAGCTTCAATTCGAACGAGTCTATATGTTTTGAGTTATCGAGGAATTAATATTCCAGGTGGGTATAAGTTATCGAGGCCACGGTCACCCATCCAGCTACTGAATCCACACAAGGCTGCTCGGATCTCCAACAATATATTATGTATACTCCATTCACTTTTATGAAGTCTCCCGGTTGGCCATGAAAATTTGACACATTTCACCATGTATATTCTGAAAATGTTAGGTTATAGTCATTTTCCTGTCAGATATCTACGCAACGTTGTCCTCTCTACATAGAAGTCGTAGTAATTACGTATTTTCACAATGTGAATTTACAACGGAAAAATAATGAATATGAAAAGATATTATGTGAAATCAATAATTCCACAGTCCTGGCGACTGTAGAAGAAAATTTTTCCTGTGTTGTTACTGGAAATATTTCACGTGTATAAACTGGTTGGAAGATTCAATTATGCTATTTTCTTGTATGGAAATCAAGAATCAAGTGTTGGAATTTTATTGAAAAATAATGGATAAAGTAGTCCGTTACTTTGTGATAGTTCATTTGAAAAAATAATAAAAGTACCTGAATAACCCGGAAGGAAAACTTCTAAACGAACAGACGTACCTGGAATTCCCCACTTCTCGAAATTCTCAAGAAATAAGCCTACAGAAGACATTTAAATACCCTGTTGCACAACTTAAAATACACCAGTTTCAAAATGTAGTAATACTATGAAACCCGAGTCATTCTTATACCTTAATAAAATATAATGATAGGAAACTAAGTACATAATTTCATTCGAGAGTTCAACATGTCAGAATGAAGTTTTCCTATTGCAGATTTCGGTTCTTTATTATATTCGAAGATAATGGTCTGTGATAATATCTAGACTAAGATTGAAGATTATGTTATGTTTATGTTGAGAGTAGAAATTGGCAACGTCTCGGCGAATTTTTTTGACCTTGACGATATTTCAGTAGTGCCAACCTGCCTCTGCTTTAGTTACAAAAACGTGATAGACCTAAATCATGGCCAACCGGGGCACTCTATAAAAGTGAATGTATGGAGTATATATCCGATCGTGTTCAAACGTGGAGCTTGACAGAAGAGTTAGGTTCAGAAGGCACATGCAAAATTACAGCGATGTCGGACGAATAGTTTCCGATTTATAGAAGTATTTTAAATGATTTTTTTTTAAATTCTCTATTGATACGATCCTCTCGAAATTTTGTAAGAATTTTCGCGTTGGCAATCTTCAACTAATACTCATGCTTGAATTGGATAGGTTTTGTATTTTTCGAGTTACTGACGAAACAACAGCCAAATTTCAGATGAGTATAACTCCAGAACCCTTTGCTCGATTATAACTATAAACAAACCTAAATGTCGCATTCAGATGCAGAACTTAACTTCAAATTTTCAAGTCGCTATCTCTTTCCATTCTTGGGTATCGTGAAATAAATAATAGGTTTTAATAATTTTTTAAAAAATTTCTAGTGATACGATTCTCGCAAAATTTCACAAACGTCCTTAGGTTTGTATTCTACAACTCACTCACCAAGTTTCAATTCATTCAGATTTTTTGGTTGAAAACAAAATTGTTACTCGGAAACCGAGGTCCAATTATGCCCTTTAACAAACTTGTCCATCGTATTTGGGACGCGCCACCTACCCTGAAAATTTCAAGTCGCTATCTCTTTCCGTACTCAAGTTATCATAGCAACGGACGGCCGGTCGGACATGATCAAATTTGTCCGCGAATTCTCCATCATGGAGTCGAACGCAATCGTTTGAGACCATTTTCGGCAAAACAATTCGAAAATTACAGACATTTGGGCAAAATAATAACACTATGTTCCCCAGAACAAGCGCGCAAAATAGAATATAATGTTGATGTCGACCGAATAGAAAAGAAAGGGGAACATTTGGTAGATATTTGAAAGTCATTATTGTTATGTTTGAGAATATATTTTATTTAAGTTTATAACTTTTGCGATACTTAACACTTCTCCAGGTTCTTTGCTGAAAAATGAATAGAACGAAAATTCTAAATATATTTGTCATTAAAACTACACATTTTGGAAGTTTTTCAACGCTGAGATATGCTTGGAAGGGTTTGAAATAGTCAAATCCTAAGATATTTTTTTTACAACTTTTTTTTGGATACGAATTTTTCCTTTAAATAATTATGCCTTAAAAGCCCAATTTATTTACTAACGTTTTATCTCTAACAGTTTTTTCAAAAATCTAAGCATTTACGAAAAAAAAATGCAATACATTTTCAAAAAGCACCGTGGTTGAATTTCCCTAACCTAATTTATTTGTTTATAGTTGGTATATTTTGCAAGTTATGCTTTATTTTCTTCATCACCCATTCTATTAACTTCCTTGAAGACTTTTAATATACAGGGAAAATAAAAAAGAGAAACCATTATTTTTGTTAATCTTTGGAGGGGTGTAACTTTTCCGGGGGGAGGTTTTTCAGAAAATTTTATACCAAAGACCCACCTTTATTTTAATCAAAGAATCACCCCTTACATTCTTTTGGTGTTATTCAGATACACCCTATATAGACGGCTGTGGGTATACTACTTACAATATCTCTAGTCACTTTAATCGATGGTTATCCGAGCTTCGATGTCTAATTTTAATTGTGATTAGGCTCGAGACTTTTGGTAGAATCCTTTATATTGAGATGATATTAATATCTTGTATTGCAAAATGTCAACATTTTGATATTGGGCTGATATGTAAAAACTATATTTGGCCAATACATAGAAACTATATTGTGCCAATATATAGAAGCTATTTTAGGCCGATATTGATAACCTATATTGGTGCTTCATTGTAAAATGTCAACATTTTGTTATTGGTCCAATGTAGAAAAACTATACTGGGCCAATATATAATAACGATATTGGGCTGATATTCATTTTTAATATTAGCTATATTCTAAAATGTCAACATTTTGTTATTGGCCCAATATTGGTTATCAATATTAGCCCAATATAGTTTCTCTACATTGGTCCAATAACAAAGTGTTGACATGATTCAATGAAGCACCAATATTGGTTATCAATATCGGCCCAATATAGTTTTAATTTATTGACCCTATATAGTTCTACATTGGGCCAATAACAACATGTTGACATATTTCAATGAAGTACCAATATTGGCCCAATATAGTTTTTCTACATTGGGGCAATAAAAATATGTTATTTTACAATGAAGCGCCAATATTGTTTAACAATATCGGCCCAATATAGTTTCTCTACATTGGGCCAATAACAACATGTTGACATTTTACAATGAACCACCAATATTTTTTATCAATATCGGTCCAATATAGTTTCTCTACATTGGGCCAATAACAACATGTTGACATTTTACAATGAAGCACCAATATTGAATATCAATATCGGCCCAATATAGTTTCTCTACAGTGGGCCAATCACAACATGTTGACATTTTACAATGAAGTACCAATATTGGTTATCAATATCAGCAGCATTTTGTTATTGACCCAATCTATAGAAACTATATTGGGCTAATATATAGAAACTATATTGTGCCAAGATATAAAAACTATATTGTACCAATATATAGAAATTTTATTGGGCCAATATTGATATCCAATATTGGCGCTTCATTGTAAAATGTCAACATGTTGTTATTGGCCCATTGTAGAGAAACAATATCAGCCCAATAAATTTGCCCTATTGGCCCAATATTGGACCAATATCGGTGTGCTGCCTGGGTTGGTACCATCCTAGATAAATCGATCTTATGGACCTTTCCTTGAGTAAGAAAGTCGACTTCATCAGCAAGCTGCATCTGCTTAAGCAACGATGATGAGCGTACCATTGTGACTACTCACAACTTGTCAGGCATGATACTGAAAAAACGCGGTGGAAAGGCGGGATACCAGCCACTCACGACAAATAATCAATGATCATATAATAAATTGTAATCTTACAAATCTAGACTAAATTTGAATTTTTCAATAAGTTAAATCGTGATAATATATTCAGATTAAAATGACGTTTATGAGCATTGTTGCAACCTCAAGTTCGCAATATTATCATGACCAGGACGGTTACAAAGTACACATAATATTCCAAGATTAATCTACGTTTGACAAGAAAATTGCATAAATATCAGTTACAGCGCATATCGTGAACCCTTCGTGTGGTTAGCAACACGTCTTGTTCTCTGGGACACGAATCTGAACAAAGTATGAACTCGGTGAGAAATTCATATACGCTGATGACATTCCCTTGCATTTCGTCACTCTGATTTCCAAAGTACAGAAAATAATCTATCTGCAGATAGATTCTGAAAAATTACCTATCTGACTGGCGTTTGTGAACGAATCCAAATTAAACTGAGGTTTCTTGCTTTCATTTAAACAATAGTAAAAAATATAGGACATTGAGTGTAAGCTTTCGGTGATTCTTTCTTGAGACATAATTTCAAACCTAAATACCTTAGAGGGAAACTAGATTCCTCTTTGAATTCTAATGCTCATTTGGATGACGTGCGTCTGAAGTTGAAAACAAGGAATAATATTCTGCAGAAATTCGCTGGTACTTTCTGGGGTGCTGATGCTGCTACTCTCCGTATGGCAGCCTTAGCCTTGGGTTTTTCTGCCGCTGAATATTGTTGCCCCGTCTGGTTTAACAGTGTTCATGGGCAAAAAATTGATGCACAGCTGAATTCATCTATGAGAATCAGCACTGCAACTATTGGATCTACACTTATTCATTGGATACCAGTTCTTTCAAACATTGTCCCGCCCTGCATTCGCTGGCAGACTGCTGTTTTAAATTATTGTAAAAATTTTCATTCTTTTTCACATTCTTTTCCGTTTCACTCTTATATTCCAGGCAATAAGATTCCCAGATTGAAGTCACGTAATCCTTTGTGGTCCAACTGTTCTCAATTCAAATATAATCGACAAGGAAGTTTGGAGGTCGGAATGGATTTCTTGCGATTTATTCAACAAAGATTTAATTTCTGATCCTTCAAATAGAGTTCCGGGGTTTGATCTTCCAAGGAGAAAGTGGTCTATTCTGAATCGTTTAAGAACGGGTCATGGTCGTTGCAACAGCATGCTTTTCAGATGGAACTCAGTTGGGATCCCTAGTTGTGAATGCGGGGAACCAGAAGGATTTAGGGCTATTCATAATGTTTCTGAGCCTCTTTTTGAATGGGTGGTGAAATTCAAATCTATTTGATAAACCATGGAATATTCCATTTTGAATGTTTTCGTTTTCTCATTTTGTCTTTTCCAGATTGAGTTCCGGGTACCTTGGAGAAACCTCTCAGCTTATTCAAGGAAGAATCAATAGTTATGAAAAAGATGCCCTTCAATATCTAATATTTTAGCATATTGTGTTAACAATTTCAATTATCATAAATCACAACACTAAGGGGGAGACAGGGTTTTTTTGCTGAGGTTTTTCTCTAAGCTCTTGTACCATAAATCGATTTGTATGGTACCCCGTTACAATAACCTCTGCTAACACTTTTTTCATACACATGCTTTATTGTTAGATGGCAGAATGTAATATATGTTATGCATATACAGGGTGAGTCTTTGACCACTGCATTAATTTTAACCAAAGATTCCTCTCATCAAATGAAACACTTTTTTCATTTAACATTTTTCTAAATTCAGCTCAGGTAAAAAGATACAGGCTGTTGAAATTTTGAAAAAAAATCAGTTTTTATTTTGTAGCTTTGACATCCTTTTTTCGAATTAAATGAATGTTTGCGTAAAGTTTCCTATAACTATGATACATATTTTCCAAATATTAGTTATTTTTTACTTCCACTGGTTTTCTAGTTATGGACTCGTGGATTCATAAAACTAAACGAAATTAGCATAAAGAAAGCATATAAAATTTGTCTCGAGTCATTTCAAGAATATTCCATCGTTTTAGAACATTATATTATTCTTCATCATTTCTCCTTACACGCACCGTTTTCGAGATATTCTTCATTGAATGTTTTAAAATGGAAAACTCCAGAAATTTCACTACTTTTATGGATCCGTCCCTGAGCGTTGGAATCCCGAATCAAGCTGTAAACCACGTTACCATGCCTTATTCTCATCCGCCAACAATGTCATAGATAATTTATATGCGGGAGTGTATTAGCACATTGTGAAATCTATAAACGCTTGTAACTTTTTACCTGAGCCGAATCTGGAAAAATGGTAAATGAAAAAAGTGTTTCATTTGATGAGAGGAATCTTTGGTTAAAATTAATGCAGTGGTCAAAGACTCACCCTGTATATGTTATATTGTTTCTTCAATTCGTCTAAGATCCTTCATACAAAATATTTGCCTTGATCTGTTATTTAACGATGATAAAGAATATACCGTCGGCTAAGAAGCAACATCACACAACTTTGCAGAAGATTTAAAAAAACTCATGGGTTGTGCTCAGCTGGTGACAGTGACAGGAATGTCACATCCACAGTTTTCACTGTATATCGTTAACAACTAAATAATCCCATTTTGGACTTTTATTCTCATAATTCATTTGAATAATTTTCCAATGTGTTGGATATTTGTTATATGCGGATGATCTCATAAGATCAAGATATTCTCGAAGATTTCATTCAGAAGAAATACATCTTTCATTTTCAATACCAAATAAATCAAACTAGTTCAGTTAATATAAGTCTCTCACAGTTTTAACTAAACTAATTTTCGTTTTTTTTTAAATTTCTACATCTATAGTTATTTATTTGCCTTTCATAACTTATTTGATATTTGGTTTTT
This sequence comes from Halyzia sedecimguttata, assembly GCA_937662695.2. Taxonomy (NCBI): domain Eukaryota; kingdom Metazoa; phylum Arthropoda; class Insecta; order Coleoptera; family Coccinellidae; genus Halyzia; species Halyzia sedecimguttata. Next base: position 94,798,376 of record OW569413.2, on the reverse strand, counting down.
TGATTGAAAGATATTTACGTATATGAATATGTACTGTTTTGATATATCCGCAAGTATTCCTGTGAATAATACTTATTGATCTGCATGCCTATACATTTTTTGGGGAAGTTTCGACCTTTTTCAAGTGCTGCCTATTACCTTGTGAAAAATGTATAAGTACATCAAAATCGGAAACACCCTGTATATCTCTGAAATAATTTGGTATCCTATTACGAGCACGCAAAAGGAACAAGAAATGTTGTAGATAAAATATATTGATGAAAAAATTCTTGTGGTGAGACATCTATGTATGTAGATTTAGGAATGATTTTCATAAAAGAAATTAAACGATGTTTAATTTTTGCAGTAGATGATGACAGTTTTCAGGAAGATGTCCAATCCCTATTGATTTCTTTTCAAATTAATTCACACGAACCTGATCTGGAAAAAAAACGATACATCATAAATTCAAAATCATTAATAAGGATACTTTGGGAGGGAAATTCATTACTAAATGATTCTGGGTTCTGGGTTTTTTCCCCCAAACTCTGAAAAATATCTATTCTAAAGAATTTTATTATTTTGGAAATTGTTCTGCGTTAGAAACTCAAGATATTTGTCAGACGCAATATATAGAACAATGTTGCCTAATAAATAGTAACGAACCACATCAACGATAAAACAACTATTTTGTAACGTTTTGCAGACTAGATCGGACTCCTTCATCAGACACCAAACCAAGTCTCCGAAACCTTATAAAATAGTTGTTTTATCGTTGATGTTGTTTCGTTATTATTCATTAGGCAACATTGTTCTATATATTGCTTCTGACAACTATCCTGTGGTTCTGACGCAGAAACAATTTTCAAAATATATATTTTTGAATTTATAGATATTTTTCAGAGTTTTGGAGAGAAAATCAAGGAAGGAACCATTCAGCATTATAAATTTGAGTTTGTTACTATGTTTAATAGTCGTATTCTGTTTATTGTGTTGGACTCACCTTCAAATTCACAAGCATTGAGTTTGTCTAATTTCTAAATTTAAAAACATTGTTTCGTGTCATACATATTTTATTCATAGAATTTGTTCAACTATCTCTGGAAGGTTCTCGTTTTACAAGCATCTGCAAGAAGAATAAAAAAGCAATTCAATTCCAATAGAAATCTATCGTAAATTTCGATAGTAAATGAGAATGACCGATATCATCTCATGCGAAGGAATAAAAGAGAATCGATTTGATGTAGAAGCTATTTAAAGGACAGGTTTAATCTTCAAGAAATTCACCCCTGGGGGTACCCATTGTCAGGGCCGTAGCGAAGAGCTATTCCGAGGGGGGGGAGAAACGTCTTCTGGCGCCCCTAATTTGGAAAAATAGACAAAAATCGAAAAACACACATATGGATGAAGTGTACATATATTGATAAATACTACATACTTTCTTAATATAGAATGAATTATAAATTAATATAACTATCAATGAAAATTATTTTACAAAGAATACCGCGTTCTGAATTTGTGTTTTTGAGTGAAAAAAATTGTTTGCATCTCTCAACAGATCCAGGGCCAAAAAAGAATTATATTTGACAAAAATAAATATATATACCAAGCTTTCGAGATGATAAGAATAATCTGAAGATTTTATAGATATTAAAAAGAAAACTTTCGAAAAATGATATAACAATAATTTCACGTTACCCTGCTATCTAGAGTGGAATGTTCCAACAATTCTTCGAAAATATCTGCTATTTGGAATATTGAATGAGTTTTTTGAATTCCTGAATTTAAGCAATATTTTTGTACTCATCACCCTGAAAATTTTTGTAGTTTGCATATAGAAAATTAAATATTCGATGTACTCAATCGAATATTTTACCGAAATATCACGAAAAAAAAAATGTTATTTTATAGACACTGAGAATCAACCTGTAAGTGCAGTTGTTAAATGAAGATTCACAAGGTGCTACTTCCCTTAAAAACTATGTGTCAGCAATGGCCAAAACTTTTCGTTCTATTCGAAAATACAGTCCTCTTTTTAGAACGCATGTTCTAGGTAACATCACACGTTATCATTTTGCCCAAATGTCTGTCCTCAATAACTCGAAAAATACAACACCGATCCAATTCAAACGTGGTTATTAGTTGTAGAATACCAACGCGAAAGCTTGCGAAATTTCGTGAGGATCGTATCACTAGTAATTTAAAAAAAAATCATTTAAAAAAGTTCTATATGTCCTAAACTATTCGTTCGATATCGCTGAAATTTTGCCAGAGCCTTCAGAACTTAACTCTACTGCCAAGTTCCAAGTTTGAACACAATCAGATAGATATTGTTGGATATTCGAGCAGCCTTGTTTGAGTTCAGTAGATGGATGGCTGACTGTTAACTGACTCGATAACTTTGGAACGAAAGGAGATAAGCACTTGCAATTTTCAGGGCAGGTCACGCATCCGAATGGGAGAGTTTAGTTCGTTTTTGGGCATAATCGGCCCAACGGTTTCGGAGTTATAACCACGTGGAATATTATTTCCTCGATAACTCAAAAAATATAGACCTGATTGAATTGAAGCTTGTACTAGTTGCGGAATATCGACATAAAGACTTGTGTAAAATTTAGTTGGAACCGTAGAATTTAAAAAAAAATTGGTTCTTAATCGGTATATTCGATTAAGGAGAATGGACAATAGAACATGCGCCAAAAGCTCCTGACTTCGCGTCAGTGCTTGAACAACTCGCCATGTATTCATGACATTTGCGCCTTTTCCCGTTTCAATTTTTCTTATCTGGGCTGTCCTTCTGAATTCCGCTCCAGACGGTTTGAACTTATTTTGGCAAGGATCCATATCCATATTCGGTTTTCGATTTTAAATTTCAATCAATATTCATATTCACGAATAATGTATATAAGAAGAAGAAGGTTAGTTTCTTTCTATTGAACGATTTTTATGTATAGCCGGGGAAGGCTGGGAATTCCCCACTCCTGCCATCTAGTCTCTAGCAGCAACAAAGCTTTCTACAATGCTGTCGGTCTTGTACAAATAAATTGAGTAAATGGTTGGGTAGGCAATCATTCGATACAGTCACTGCACTTATGTATAATAATAATCATCTTATGCAAGTAGTAGTTCAAAAAAATCTATTTTCATTATATCATTTTGCTATAGTTTTTCAAATATCCGCGGTCAATTTGGCGCCCTTTGAGATATGATCCGGGGGGGGGAGGCTCCCCTCCCTCCCCCCCCGGTAGCGACGGCCCTGCCCATTGTGCAAACAGGATGCTCTATTCCATTTATATTTCCCCAGCGTATCGTCTAGGAGTACAAGCGGCGAAAATTGGAAGAGATAATTTTAATAGTGGTTAGGAATATTTTTCGAGTGCAAGCATTTTATGATATTAGATGAACTAGAACTAGAATAATCCATTTGCCACGAAGATATTTCGTCCATTTTTACTAATGGGTAGTTACTCTATACAGGGTGTCCGGGAAAATGTGGGATATCTCACGGATTCAGATGAAACACAACAAAATAAGATGACAAGTTCCCATAAATTTTTTTCCTAGCGGAGATACGACCTCCAAATGACGCCACTGGAAATCCATTTTACTGGAATAAATTTTAAACTATTTAATATTATTTAATGAAAATTTGATATGATAAATAGTAGTAAGGATCTCTTAAAATACAGCCCTTAAATTTAAATTAGCTTGGTTTGTTTACCAGGGGCGGAGGTTGTACATTTTAATGCTTACATTTTTAGCACCCTGTATGATGTATGATGATGGTGTTAAAAATACAAATTGGATACCTTGAACATTAAGCTAAACAGAAGGTACTCTTGTTCAATGTCGATAAAATGAACCATTTTCAAGGTATCCAAATTTGTTTTTCCAGGAAATGGAAAATAATCGAAATCATTCGGGAGATAGAAGAAACGAAATATGATTTTATCGCAATTTTCATTAGCCTACCCTAGTTGTACATTTGTTCAAGCCCTGTGGACAGGAGCTTTCTGGCGCTCTTGTTCAAACAGACAAATTATATCTCCGAAAGTATTGGTTTCTAAGAGTTGAGAATTATATCGATGTATTCTTATGATAGAACTGCATCATAAAAGAAATTCAATTCAAATAATAGTTTATTTATCAAGATTAAATGAGCAATCTTAGAATGAGAACTGCAACATGGAAGAAATCAAATTAAAATAGCTGAAATGAATTTGACTCTCTCTTATAGAAAAGGATGACATATACGAGTATGAACACAGATCATATAATAAATCATAGATAGAATAATGATAGCATTCTGTGAAAACATAGAAGTACGATTCATTATTGAAATTTCGAAAAATCATATCTCCGAAAGTATTACCTTGTTGCAGTTGAAAATGATATCAATAGATTTTTATGGTGAAACTGCATCTTAAAAAAAAGTTAAAATTTTTTTTTTCGTTACTCCGAAACCATTTGACCTATTTTGCCCAATAGTCAACTCAACCGAGATGTTCAGCTCCCTAACTTACTGTGAAAATTTCAACTGCCTAGCTCATTCGTTTCGAGAGTTATTATAGAAACAAAATAAAAAAATTAAAAAATTTTTCTTTTGACACTTTACGGTAATCTGATCAATACAAAACTGCACATGCGTCTAAAGGTCATGATTCTATATTTCGATGCTAAATTTCAGATAGATCGAGTGATCAGTTCCGGAAATACTCATAAAAAATGTTTTCACTAAAAACGGCCATAACTCCGAAACCGCTTCGAATTAAAGAGTTTACACTGTTCTTGGTTGCAACAAGAAGGGACTCCTCCTCACTTTGGAATAAACTTTCGTCAATATCTTGACGAGTCGAGGACATATTGAGTGGCTACCGCGTTCCCCAGAATTGACCTCCCTAGATTTTTTTGTGGGGTTATTTAAAATCAGAAATTTCTTTTAATACGCCAAATAATTTAGGAGAGTTACGACAAAGAATTCGCTCTGAAGTGGAGCAGATTACTCCTGAAGTCCTCGAGCAAAGTGTACAACATTTTTAGCGCTCTTGTTCCTCCGAACAGAGTGCTTATCAATTTGCCCAAATGTCTGTAATTTTCTAATTTTTGTCTGAAAATGGTCTCAAACGATTTGGTTCGGCTCACTGATCAAGAATCCGAGGTCGAAATCGATTCTGTCAGGCCGGCTGGCCGTTAACAAGATAACTCTCGAACGAAACGAGTTAGAGGAATGAAATTTGCAAGGTGGGTTTGGAGCGTAAATATCTCGGACGAGTTCGTTAATGGGCGAAATCCATCAAGCGGTTTCGGAGTTATGGTCATTTTTATAAAAACATTTTTTATGAATATTTCCGAAATCGATCACTCGATCTATCTGAAATTCAGCATAAAATTGTAGAATCATGATCTTTATACGCATGTTATGCTTTGTATTGATCAGGTTACCATAAAGTATAAAAAAAAAATTTTAAAATTAAAATTTTTTTTTCTACAATAACTCTCGAATGGAATGAGCTAGGCAGTTGAAATTTTCAGAGTAGGTTAGGGAGATGAATATCTCGGTTGAGTTCGTTATTGGGCAAAATAGGCCAGATGGTTTCGGAGTAACGAAAAAAAAAAATTTGTTCTAACTAATAAATTTCAAATTCAATTTTTTTTAAGATGCAGTTTCACCATAAAAATCTATTGATATCATTTTAAACTCCAACAAGCTAATACTTGTTAAATTTATTTCAGCTATTTTAATTTGATTTCTTCCATGGTGCAGTTCTCATTCTCAGATTGCTCATTTAATCTTGATGAATAAACTACTATTTGAATTGAATTTCCTTTATGATGCAGTTCTATCATAAGAATACATTGATATAATTCCCAACTCTAAGAAACCAATACTTTCGGAGATACAATTTGTCTGTTTGAACAAGAGCGCAAGAAAGCTCCTGTCCACAGGGCTTGAACCAATTTTTACACTCGTATTTGTCAGTGCTAAATGGTTAATGGAGCACAATTTCAACGTTTGCGTTAAATTTGTTTTGGGTTGATGTAAGGTTTTCTTCCATGAAAGTTTCATGTTTATTTCTTACAGTAAAGTGTTAATTTCTCAAAAAATTGTTATCTACGGAAATAATTGTTCACATCGTCATTTAGGTAAGTTGCACCATGTAATAAAGCATCAAAAAAATTTGGGGTACCTACACATTAAAAAATAATCTGACGTCTCTGTGAAAATGAACGACGTCATAAGTAAAATTTTTATAAGGTCATAAGGTGGTTAATTAAAAACTAATATTGACCGAGCGTTTTGTTTGAAAACATTCAATAATGTATATAATTTTGTTCCATGCTCCATCCACATTGTATTTTCAATGTAATGCGATATATTTCGAACTATAATATTACCAGGTCATGCTCTTCATTAATGAGGATATCGTGTATATTATAAAACCACGAAACTGTTAAATATAAACTCCGAGAGAAATGTTACATTTATCACATTTGGAGAATAACAGCGTTCAACAACGCTACATCAAAACTACACCATATTATTACTTCATTATCCCGAAACGGACGCTTTACCATTATGAATCCACGAGTAATTCAATTTGCAGGAGATAAATACGGAAAACCGACCGAAATAGAGTTTTCGCCCTTATTATTCACGTTTTGTTTTGGACGATTTTATTTGCAATATAGTCTACTCGACAAGTGCTTTTTAGGTCAAAATTGTTGCGTATTCTCCGAAAATTATGATTGAGGTGTCCTTCGATTCGGAATGTCACGTAGATAGTTTTCGAGATAATGCTAAGGCCGCTCGCAAAAATTGCAATAGTTATAAACAATTAAGTGAAAAAAAAATATACCAATAGCTCAAAAACTATCTGAGATAATTCAAGTTTGAAAAAAGATTCAAGAAGAGGAGGAAATTTTCTAGAAAAAAGTCCCAACTCCCGGAACTAGGTTCAATATTTATAATTTTCCCAGAGGGTTGAAAATACTCCAGAAAACGGATACTCCGGCTTGCGTAAGCCTCGCCCCATTCCGACCTTTCATGAATAAATATTATTTAAAGTTATTGAATGAGAAAATAAAAAATTGAAACATTCAGGAGTCTGCTGGATAAATCAATGAACAATAATCCTTGGTCCAAAAATGTTTATCGTGATTTTTCAATTAGTTAATTAACACTTTCTTGTAGCACGGACATTAACATTGCAAGTGCGATCATTGTTAAACTATTATTTTGAGAATTGTTTTCTTTCGTTGGGTTATTAACAATTTACTGTTACTGTGAATAATCATAAAGCTTCAATTATGTTTAAAAAAAAAAATTGGTTCAAGCCCTGTGGACGGGAGCTTTTGGGCGCATGTTCATCTTCCTTGTGGCCCGTACTGACCAGTAAAGAAAAAAATCGATGAAAATACTGAGAGAGACCCAGGAAATTTGACACATTTTGTCTTATATCTCCAGAAATTGAAATCGTATAGAGCCAAAATTTTGCACAATGTTGCAAAATACTACAATTGACGTTAGTACAAGTTTTTGTTGCAATCTGATGAATAGTTCACGAAAAAAAAATTTTTTTTCGAAAAAATTAAAAGAAATATTTTTTTAAAAATTACCAATATTTCGATCATAACAGAATTTTGCCAAAAGTTGCGCGTTTATATCCTCGAACTGACTACCAAGTTTCGATTCAACATCTTCTTTAGTTCCTGAAATATCAGGGAAATAACCTCAAAATTTTAAATGTCTATAACTCCTAAACCGTCCGGCCGATTTTGCCCGTTAACGAACTTAACCGTCGCATTTTGATCAGAAACCTACCCTGAAAGTTTGAAGTCGATAGGACCTTCGGTGCTCCTGTTATCGTGCCTACGGCCGGACAACCGGCCGGCCGGCCGGCCGGACGGCACCCTAAAATCTGACACCGGATTCGTGATCAGGAAGTCCGAATTAGTCTATTAGCCAATTTTCAGCTCGAAATTCGAAAATTACAGACATTTGGACGAAATGATAGGACGATGTTCCCCTAGAACATGCGCCCAAAAATTAAATTATCTCATGAACAATGCATTGGTTTATAACAATTGTTTGAATAATAGGAGATAATAATTATTAATCATATTTAAGTAGTTTCTGATCATAAGAGAACTGATCAATAGTAATATTATAAATTGGAGCTTTATAATTTTTCACTTAAGTAAATTGTTCATAACATAACGAAAATTAACAATTTTTAAAATTTTTCAATAGGAATCAATTCTTCTAAGACCTTTGAAAAATAGCTCCACGAAAGGAAAACATTCTCAGATTAATAATATAACAATTATCCTACTTGCAATGTTATTGTTCGTGCTACAAAAAATTGTTAACCAATGGATAACTAATTGAAAAATCGCGATAAACATTTTTGGACCACGGATTATTGTTCACTGATCTATCCTGCAGGCGTTTGAATTTTAAAATTTTTCATTTCCATATTTAATAAGTTGCGCAATCCGGAGTACCCGTTTTCGGGAGTATTTTCAACCTAGGAAAAATAAATATTGATGCTACAGTTCCGGCAGTTGGAAGGTTTTTTAGGAAATTTCCTGCTCTATTTGAATCTGTTTTCAAATTTGAATTATCTCAAATAGTTTTTAAGATATTGGCGAAAACCTAAACCTCCTTCTATTTCCTCAATTAATTGTTTATAACTATTGAAATTTTTGTGAGCAGCCTTAGCATTTTCTCGAAAACTATCTACATGCTATTCCGCATCGAATGATAACTCAATCATAATTTTCAGAGAATACGCAAAAATTTTGACCTAAAAAACACTTCTTGACAAGACTAATAGTGGGAGTTGGACTATGGTTTGTGGCTCCGCGTTGGGGCGCCTTAGAAAACTTAATCATTGAGTTTCGATATGAAGCAATAAGCTGAGGAGGAACTATGAGTAACTTTCATTCAGTATACGAAGAATTCTTCTTGTTATGAGGTCGCCAGAGCTTTCCGAATCACAGAGTTTTCTTTTGTTCATGGTTTTTCCATAAAGACGCTCGATTTTTGCGCGCGCGGTGTTCCACAAGGAACAGAGTGCTTATCAATTTGCAAAAATGTCTGTAATTTTCGAATATTTGGAAGAAAATGGTCTTGAACGATTGTGTTCGATTCACTGATCAAGAATCCGTGGTCAAATCGATTCTGTCCGGCCGGCCGGTCCTGCCGTAGGCACGATAACTCGAACGGAATGTTCACAAATTCACAACAACCTTGTGATTATTTGAATATTAAAATGCATTTTGAAGTTTATTGTCATTCCAAATTCGCCTATTTTATTATCAAAATGAGGCAGTTATACAAAAAAATTGGTTCATGCGTATGTTCTATTGTCCATTATCCTATGTATTGGACACTTTCAATCGAATTTGCCATGGTAAATTCTATACAGGAGAATGAACAATAGAAAATTCGCGCAAAAGCTCATGACTTCACGTCACTGCTTGTAACCTACCCTGAAAATTGCAAGTCCCTATCTCCTTTCGTTCGAAAGTTATCGAGGCAACGGTCACCCATCCAGCTATTGAACTCACACAAGGCTGCTCGGATCTCCAACAGTAAAGATCCGATCGTGTTCATACTCGGAACTTGGCAGTAGAATAAGCTTCTAAAGGCTTTCGCAAAATTTCGGTTCGGACGAATAGTTTCTGATATATATAATTTTTTTCAATGATTTTCAATGATTTTTTTAACATTTTCTAGTGATACGATCCGGAATTTTTGCGTTTGAATTGGATCGGTTTTGTATTTTTCGAGTTATTGAGGAAAAAACAGCCTAGGTTCGGATGGGTATACTTTTCGGCCGATTATGCCTACAGACAAACTCAAATGTCACATTCACATGCACAATCTAACCTAACAACACCAAGTCACTATCCCTTTCCGTTCTAAGGTTATAGTGACATAAATAATATTTCTTAATAATTTTTTTAAAATCTTCTAGTGATACGATTCTCAAAAAATTTCACAATCGTCTTTGTGTTAGTATTCTACAACTAGCTACCAAGTTTTAATTCGATCGGATTTTTATTGGTTGAAAACAAAATAACTACCCGGAAACCATTAGTCCGATTATGCCCATTGACGAACTTGTCCATCGTATAGGGATGCGCTACCTACCCTGAAAATTTCAAGTCCCTATCTCTTTCCGTTCTCAAGTTATCGTGACAACGGACGGCCGGCCGGTCAGAATCAAATTTGACCTCGAAAATCTCATCAGGTAGTCGAACCCAATCGTTAATGGTTTGTGCCCATTTTTGGCAAAACATTCGAAAATTACAGATATTTGGGCAAAACGCAATGCTCCCCAGAACATACGCGCAAATATAATGGGTTCTCAATTGAAAAAAATGAGTTTTGAGATTTTTGTCATGACTGACTTTGACATTGAATTAGAAGCACCCTGTATTATAAATTGAATTTTTAATTAACGAAGGAGAAGGCATGTCTTCTGGTAGAAGCTAGAGCATTAGGAATTTTCATGCAAAAATCTACAAGTTATTTACATTGGAATGAAGCCCTATTTGAGAAAATTTAAAGGGTTTTTTCAGATTTCACACGAATTTTCTGAGATTAATATATAAGTGCCACATTAAAACAATGTAGAAAAAAACTGAGAATTACATTTGGTATCATTTCCTTGAAACCGGAAACCGAACGAATCTGATTTTTTTTTCAAGAATTCATCTATCCTAACAAAGCTTAACTATAAAATTTCAAGTGTTTACCTCAAGTCTTTCTTTGAAATATTCTAACAAACGGTCTTCGTGAATCACCTTGTATACTAAATAGAATATTGATCATCATCAAGGCACCATGCTGTGAGGAATTTCAATGGCAAATGAACAATACTATCAATAATATCCAAAATGTCTAAAAAAAAATCAATCAACCGGAAGTGCGCTCTCTCAGAAACATTTCTAAATTTTGAGAGTTTACAAATACAGGTAAACATTCAGTCGATTGACTTACCATTTATGATACGATTAATTTTATTGAAATTTACTAATTTAGGTATTTGATTTCTTGTCCTTCTTAAGATGATCTGGGTAATAATCGTGAATGAACTCTCCGTCTGCCCCAATTAACGCGAAATTAGGAAAATCTTCTTCATTCTCATCTTCAACCTGTAATTAGGTAAACTGAGTACGTAAAATTTTTGTTTTCGAAAAATGTCCAATATATTCAAAACTTACATAAACAACTTGTGCCTTTTGCATTTGGCTCTTCTCTTTCTCTACCTAAAATTTCGACATGAAATGAGAAAAATAAATCGTTGCCACCAATAGTCTTCGAAAAAATTGTTAAGTCGAGAATTAGAAATTGTCGCACTTTCGGTCGAAATCACTAAGGAGAATTTGGAATGCGACTTACTCGTTCGAGAATAGGTGGTTGTGTTTCATTTCCCGCATCACTCGTCTGAAAAAATCAGGAAAAATTATTAGGACAGAATTTTGACAATATTGGAAATTTAACATAATAATTTATATACAGGGTGAGTCTTTGACCACTGCATTAATTTTAACCAAAGATTCCTCTCATCAAATGAAACACTTTTTTCATTTAACATTTTTCCTAATTCAGCTCAGGTAAAAAGATACAGGCTGTTGAAATTTTGAAAAAAAATCAGTTTTTATTTTGTAGCTTTGACATCCTTTTTTCAAATAAAATGAATGCTGGCGTAAACTTTCCTATAACTATGATACATATTTTCCAAATATTAGTTATTTTCTACTTCTACTGGTTTTCTAGTTATGGACTCGTGGATTCATAAAACTAAACGAAATTAGCATAAAGAAAGCATATAAAGTTTTTCTTGAGTCATATCAAGAATATTCGATCGTTTTAGAAAATTATATTATTCTTCATCATTTCTCCTTGAACGCACCGTTTTCGAGATATTCTTCATTGAATGTTTTAAAATGGAAAACTCCAGAAATTTCACTACTTTTATGGATCCGTCCCTGAGCGTTGGAATCCCGAATCAAGCTGTAAACCACGTTACCATGCCTTATTCTCGTCCGCCAACAATGTCATAGATAATTTATATGCGGGAGTGTATTAGCACATTGTGAAATCTTTAAACGCTTGTAACTTTTTACCTGAGCCGAATCTGGAAAAATGGTAAATGAAAAAAGTGTTTCATTTGATGAGAGGAATCTTTGGTTAAAATTAATGCAGTGGTCAAAGACTCACCCTGTATGTAGGTATTTAACTGAATTACTGAATTATCAATGGAGATTCTTACAGAGAATCAAGTCGCATAGACCGTACCATACATCTTAGGCTGAGGGATTGTCATCTTTAAACAAGAGAGTCCATTTAGAATTTCGCGTTATTTATGATGGTGGCGATATATTCGTAATATGGCAACATGGTAGAGAAGAATTAGACAAATTTTTCGATTTCATAAATTCAAAAGAACCAACAATAAAATAATACACTATGGAAATAGAGAAGAATAGTCTAGATGTTTCGATAATAAAGTATCCAACCCATTTTGAAACAGGACACATACAAAAAGATATTTGAATTTATATTCAAATCATCAAGCAAATAATGAAATTGATTTCATCAACAAATTTCTTCGAATTTCTCGGATAAAGAATATCCGAGGCTATTCATAAATACTATCATGAATTTAGATAGAAGAGCTTCTAATAAAATAACAATTAATCAAGAATAGGCAACAAGAACAACAACCCACTCTTAATGTAAACGAAATAGCCAGTTTCAAATTTCAAAAATTTTTTACATTACAAATTTCAAATCAAATTTTTTTCAAGATGCAGTTCTACCATAATAATCCATTGATGCCATTTTCAACTCTAACAAGCTAATACTTTCGGAGATATGATATTCCAAAATTTCAATAATACATCGTACTTCTATATAGATATAGATCATGTGATCTATCTATAAGAGACGTCATATTTATTTATTTATATAATTCGTACTTTGAAAATATTTTGTGTTCGAAAAGAAGGTTCCGCATCTTGAATTTTTGAATATATACAAGACTGTTTTTATACCAAAAATAATATTGACTTGTTGCATATTGAATAATTTATGTGCAAATATACGGGATGATGTTTTAGAAGACTTAGAATTGGATCATTTTAATGATGTATTTTATGAAGGCAATAGGAAAGAACAAAATAATTGAATCATCAAAAGAAATTACTGCTCGTTGACCACCGAGGTTAATTTTACTTTTTACTTCCTTAAGTAGTGATATATGTTCCTATATACAGTATTTTCATAATGTTGCTAGCAAAAAAATGCTAAAATATTAATCTACATTTGTGTATCAAATATTCTTTCTTGAGTTCAGGTTCATAATACAGAATGAATGTGTTAGTGGTATGAACTATTGGATTATGAAAAAAGGACTGTATTTTATTAATATATTTTGAAGTATTTAAATAATTTGTTCGTCAGGCTATACCTATTCAAATATCAGGAATAAATGGACAATCTGCTATGATTATCTCCAGCCTTTCTCTAGACATTTTGATGATACTTTCCTTAGGTATTTCGAGTTGTGAAAACTATGCACCGAGTGTAAGTTGCAACAACCCATTCCACGATGTTAAATCATTGCAGATTGCTCATTTCATCTTGATAAATAAACTATTATTTGAATTCAATTTCTTTTATGGTGCAGTTCTATCATAAGAATCCTAACTCTGAGAAACCAATTATTTCGGAGATATGGTTTGACAAAAATAAAACGTCAAAGCTCCTGCCACAGGACTTTCCCCCTTTTTTTTTTAGCTGCCAAGGGTATGTTTTCCATGAATTGTAATATACTCCAAGAGGTCATTATTGGTCATCTAAATGCCAAATTAAGACTCAAACCGATACGAGGTTTAATTTATAATTATTATTATTATATTCGAAAGAAGTACATCATACAAGTTTGAATAGTTAAAGGTTATAATTTCCTAATGTACCGCCAGTTACACTCTTAGCTTGAATCGGTTAAGATCTTCCTACGATGGAGTCACTCACATCCGAGAACCAAAGATCCCTACGCGGTGAAACCATAGACATAGAATAACATGAACTGGCCCTCACGTAACTTTATCACACAGTTCGTTGGGGAATACATTAGAGAGAGAGAGAGAGATGTTATGAAGGATAGAATACTTAAAGGCAAATAATGGTATAAAAATAATGATGTTTTTTTATAAGTATCAGAATATTCAGAAACGAGTGTCGGATTTAAATGAAAATGTTTTGCCTTTAAATATTCTGTCTACAAATCACCAAAACACATACACAATACACGAAACCAAACAATACAGTAACAATAAAGGTCAGAGAATGAAGGAAACCAATGTTTTGTATTCTGTGGTTTTGCCAAACGCCAAATTATAAGAAAATATTCATATACCGTGGTTTGCCTTTAACTATTCTGTCTTTTTTCAATGCTGATTTCAATGGTCTCTTTCTCACAAGCAGTCCATTTTATTTTATGTCTATGGGTGAAACTCACTAAATAATTGACCGGAGCCTACCAGGCTACCGGACTACCAGATCTGATTCGTTGGTTTACGAAACGGAGCGCGATCTTCTATAAATATCCGAGTTGATTGGAAATTGCTGGTGCTTCATAAATTCAACTATTCAGTATGTCAGCACGAACAACCGTGGTCGTTATCGGAGGGAATCCCTAGATCGGTTTCGCTTTCATTACTGCCTCGAATCTCTGCGAACGCCGTAGAGAAAGAAGACGAAATAGGGAAATACGGAATAATTGGCCAACTTGATTGGTCGATTGTGAATTGAAACTGTCGTCTAGGAAACGCTGGAAGTGAGGGGAATATTTTCTGGAGATATGCGATTAGCTACGTCAGCTACTACGAGATGACGCTATACAGGATATCCCGGGGAGAATGCGACAAAGGGAAGCCATAAACTAAGGTCATCTATAGGTGTAACCAACCATATTGAGGGATTTCAATCTCCTGACGGTTTTGGACCTACAGTGTTCTGTTCCCATTTTGTATATATACTGACTGACAAAGAAACTGCAACACCCAGAAGGAGCTGTTTAAATTTTAATTTTTTTTTTGGTAAAACATAGATATGTTGTATTATGTTGTCCATTCTCCTGTATTGTGTCCAATATAGGAGAATGGACAACATAATTTACCATGGTAAATTCGATTAAGGGTGTCCAATACAGAAGAATGGACAATAGAACATACGCGCAAAAGCTTCTGACTTCACGTCATCAGTGCTTGAACCAATTTTAATTACAGACATTTGGCAAAATGATAGCACGCTGTCCCGGAGTAGCATAATTTTGGATATTTGCTATCTTTGTTGATATAAATTCATCCTGTACGTAAACACTAAACATCCCTTCCACTTTTATAAGCATAGGTGACTAATTCAACAAACTATCGAAAAATATTACTTGGCAAAATTGACAACATATTTCTTCTTGCCTTTCTTGAAAATTGGCACAATAGCCACGATTATGAAATCTGGGTACATAGTGGAACAAGCTCTATTGAATAAATTTTTGCACGCATGTTATGGGGAACAGCGTGCTTTTGTTTTTCCCAAATATCTGTAATTTTCGAATTTTTTGCCGAAAATGGTTTCAAAAGATTTTGTTCGACTCACTGATAGACTTCAAGTTCAACTTCGATCATCACTTAGTCAGGTGGTGTGAGAAGATTTGTTTTATAAAATTTCAATTATTTATTCACAGTAAAGCCTGAAGAAAGGTAGATAAACCAGCATATCTCGAAATTATTTCGGTAATGAAGCTTGCAACAGAGGATTTCCATAATCTACTCCAGTGTGTTCTTTATGGCTGTTTACAAAGTTGGTTTTGTCTCGTGACAAATTTATGGATTTATCTGATCATGCGAACTTCCCAGCATCCTGTTATTACATGAATGGTGAGAGATGGAGGAAACTTGGAAAATTATATCAAGACGAAGTCATGGAGGAAAACTCATTTCATAAATCGAATATGGATATTTAAATCTGTTCAGGAGCTACCGATTTATGGCCTGGATATATAGGATTTTCCTCGGAAATTTTATACACGTGAGTAGGTTAAAAACACTATTTCAGGATATGGGCGGAATAGTTATTTGTTTGTTCTCATTTGTCGGGAACTCATCATAAAGATTAGAACTTCGTCTGAGTAATCACGATAACTTTTATTAGAAATGTTAACTTTCTACACGCGACAGGTTAGATTAGGTTCTCTACTAAATAATGCAGTTTATGGTTCCCGAGTTTACTTGGTCCGAACTTTTCTCACATTTTCTAACACCTACAATTGAAATCAATAAATCATATTCCCAACAACTGAGCACCAAGAGGGTCTTTTCTTTTCTCCTAATATTTCCGAATTTTATTAATTACAAAAAGTTGGTGCATCAAAAATGATAAGAAAGTGGGAATAAAGCCAAATCATATCTCCGAAAGTATTGGTTCAGAGCTCGGTATGATATCAATGGATTATTATGATAGAACTGCATCATAACAGAAATTAAATTCCCCTTGCATCTTATCTTTATATGACGGTCCAATTTTGGATAAAAGTGTTGTTTTAAAACTATCAGGAGTCATTCTGAAAAATTGAGTAAATGAAATAGCCAGTTTTATTTATGAAACAAATCTAATGTAATCAGTCCAGATAGAACTCAAACCAAAATACTTATGAGGGAAATTTTAAATAGTGTTACTAAGGAACCTGTACATTAGTTGGAAATCCCGTTCTAAATTTTCCATAATTACAGGATGACTTGTAAATTATGCTCGACTTACTTGTACCTATACTATTCATTTTCGACTCACTAACCAAATATTTTCAAAGTACGAATTATATGAATAAACTAGAGCAGAAATAAATATGACGTCTCTTATAGGTAGATGAGATGACATAAATGAACAGTGAACACAGATAGAACACATACATATAGAATTCGCATTCTGTGAAAACATAGAAGTACGATGTATTATTAATATTTTGAAAAATCATATCTCCGAAAGTAATAGCTTGTTAGAGTTGAAAATGGCATCAATGAATGGAGTGCTAATCAATTCGCCCAATTGTCTCTAATTTTCGAATTTTTTGAGGAAAATGGAAATTGGTTCGACTCACTATTCAAGAATCCGTGGTCAAAATCGATTCTGTCCTGCCGGTCGTAGACACGATAACTCTCGAACGGAATGAGCTACACAGTTGAAATTTTCAGAGTAGATTTAGGAGATAAATATGTATCTCAGTTAATTTCGTTATGGGGCAAAATCGGCCTGATGGTTTAGGAGTGACGAAACAATTCAAACTCAATTTTTTTAAGGCTTCACCATACGAATCCATTGATATCATTTTCAACTCTAACAAGCTAATACTTTCGGAGATATGATTTTTCAAAATTTCAATATCAAATCTTACTTCTATATTTTCACAGAATGCTATCATTATTTTATCTATGAATCATAATATGATCTGTGTTGAAACGTGTCATCTTATTTTCCTATAAGAGACATGCCAAATTTGTTTCAGGTATCATAGAATTTTGAGGATTATAATATGACATGATACGTTTTGGGTGATATGTTAATGCCTGTGGATAATCCATTTGATAATGGAAATATAGACTTAGGAAAGTTAATCAAATTGGGTTCAGAATATCTCCAGTTAAAACAGAACTGGACTATTGGCTAAGTTTCAATTGATATAATATAACTTTCAGAGTGGATTAGAGGCTTGAATATAATTTCGTGGGATTAATAAGTTTTGGCACTCTTTTTTTTTTTCAAAATGACACTTTTTTGAATTAAATTTCTTTCATGATGCAGTTGTATCATGAGAATCCATTGATATCATTCTCAACTCTGAGAAACCAATACTTTAGGAGATATGATTTGTCATCGTTTTACCAAGAGCGCCAAAGCTGTCCAGAGGGCTTTCCCACTTTTTTATGAAGCGCATTAAGTAGGCTTGTTTGAAATTACAATTCAGATTAATATGCCAAAATTAATCTCATCAAACTTTTAAAAAATTGAATAATTGCCCAATGGATCTTTCTTTCAGTGACCAGACGAAATAAGTGTCATCATGAATATGATTGTAACTAGTAATTTTTTTTAAATTTGGTCTTTCGATATTTGATCGAATTTTCCCCCAAACGTAGTTTCATTCTGGTGGAAAGTTGCTCCTATTCGTATTTTCGCCATTAAAAATCTTTCAATTCACATCTGAGAATCCCAAGAATGCAAATCTTGCTGCCATTTGCCAACTTATAGTAAGATTTTGCATTGAAATATCGATGGCTTAAGTGCAAAACGTCTTATCCCCAATAACCAGAATTGACCAGGGTAAACAAAAAACCTTCTGGTTTCAAAGAACTTTTCGTGAATCAGTATTTGAACATTTCATGATGATGATGTTAAATCGTTTGTAACATATTTGAATATCATATTTAAAATTTAGGTTAACCCAATGCTTCAGAATGCGCCAAAATCGAAATTTTAAATAGTCGGAGGGTTACGACGTTTTGCACTTAAGCAATCGATATATAATTTTGTCATGAATATCCATCGTTAGTTCAATTTCAACGACGGTTAATTATTCTCTATGATCACAGATTTATGAAAATTCGAACAAATGTCGAAAACCCAAGTTCAAGCAAAATTTTCTTCCAGACTTTGATATACATTCTCGACGATTTTTGAGAAGGATTCCACTAACTCAATCTCATGTGCAACTTCGATTGGTATGGGCCAATGAGCATGTAAATGGGAACGATCAATGGAGGTCTGTATTGTTCTCATATGAGTTGAGATATGGACTGGTTTCGGATAGTTGGCGTGTTAGTTTATGGACCCATCCTCAGGTGCCAAGAAATTGTAGATCGGTTCAGGAAGTTCATCCGTTCACATGTGGTACAGTTACTGTTTGAGGAGACATTTATTTCAATGGACGTACAGAATTGTTGCTGCTTGATGCTGCCATGAATGCGCAAATGTACATAGAACAAGTCATTGAAAATATTATGCCTTTGTTTTAAGACGATTTTGGGGCAATTTTCTTACTTTTGGACGATAATACGCCACACCATGGTGCCAGAATTATAGATGAAGCTTTGGAAATCCATGGTAGTCTACATCGGACCTGCCGTCTGGGTCGGCAGACCTCAATCCCATTGAACACGCTTAGGATCAGCTAAAAGAGCTTTGGATTCTCATCAACCACCTCCACATAGACTTAGAGAACTCAGACGGCTTTTACCGCGACTCTAGAGAGAAATTGATCAAGGCTACTTCGACAATATATTCGAAAGTATGCAAAGATGCTGTCAGGCTGTGGTTGATGTACTAGGGGGTCATACTTCTTACTGAATTGTTTTTTAAATTGTTTGAGTGAACTAATTTCGCACTACAAATACTAAAAATAATTTTTTAGCTGAAACTATGAAACTTTCAAAGAAATGGGCAAAATCGTGAGTTAGTGAGTAAACATTCAAATTTCTCATATTCAATAAATTGATAAAAAAAATTGGTTCAACAGGAGCTTTCTGCGCTCTTGTTCAAACAGACAAATTATATCTCCGAAAGTATTGGTTTCTCAGAGTTGCGAATTATATCAATGTATTCTTATGATAAAACTGCATCATAAAGGAAATTCAATTCAAATAATAGTTTATTTATCAAGATTAAATGAGCAATCTGAGAATGAGAACTGCACTATGGAAGAAATCAAATTAAAATAGCTGAAATGAATTTGACTCTCTCTTATAGAACAGGATGACATGTACGAGTATGAACACAGATCATATAATGAAGCTTAGATAGAATAATTATAGCATTCTGTGAGAACATAGAAGTACGATTCATTATTGAAATTTCGAGAATAAACATTTTTTTTTCGTTACTCCGCAACCATCGGGCCTATTCTGCCCAATAACGAACTTAACCAAGATATTCATCTCTCCTCTCATTCCGTTCGAGAGTTATTGTAGAATTTTTTTTTTTAATTTTCCAAATTTTTTTTTTTACCCTTTGCGGTAACCTGGTCAATACAAAACTTCACATGCGTATAAAGGTCATGATTCTACAATTTGATGCTAAATTTCAGATAGATCGAGTGATCGTTTTCGGAAATATTCATAAAAAATGTTTTTACTAAAATCGGTCATAACACCGAAACCGCTTGATGGATTTCGCCCAACAACGAACTCCTCCGAGATATTTACGCTCCAAACCCACCTTGCAAATTTCAATCCTCTATCTCCTTTCGTTCGAGAGTTATCGTGCCTACGGCCGGACAGAATTGATTCTTGATCAGTGAGTCAAACCAAATCGTTTGAGACAATTTTCAGCCAAAAATTCGAAAATTACAGACATTTGGGCAAATTGATAAGCACTCTGTTCCGAGGAACTAGAGCGCCAAAAAGGAAACAGTCTGAAAACTTCTGAACTACCTTAACTTTTGTGAGGAAGTATACATTTTCGGAATTCACTTTTGAACTTGGGACATTTAGATGCTTTATTCAACGCTGAAGTGAGATCCTTCAGAATCACTATAAAATAGTTATCTTCGAGACGACAAAAAACTGTAGTGTACAAGAGTGTAGTTACTTTTATAGTATCTTCGATTCACTGAGGTTTGCTCAGTCTTAAACTCGTATTAGAACTAACGACAATACGAGGAAGTGTATTGTTATTGTATTCTCCGTTGTTTTCACGTAATAAAATCTAATATTACTATCGTAGATCCCACTTGTCAGGAGAAATAGCCAATATTTATCTCAAGACATTAACCTCCGACATCCTGATGGAGTTCCTCCATCACCGTGTCAGATATAATTTCCTGTTTGTTTGAGTTGAAAACCATAATAATTACAACAAATCTTATAAACGATCGTTTTCATTACAAATGCCTAGAGGCAGCCATAAACAACGAAAAATCGACAATTCGTGTTCATATCGTTGAACAGGAAATGGAAGTTGGCGAAGAATTATTCTGAATTATGTGCTCTTATCTTCCATCTCCGTCATTTGCTATCCTCCAAATGATGTTCTTGGAGGCGAGCTTTCCTAAATATACATCACATGAAAAATCACGGCAGTGGAGGTATTCTCCCAATTTTCGGCCATCGAAAAAAAAACAGAATTTATAAAATACATATATTCTCAGATTCTGCGTTCATAAAACTTGAATTGTATGCTTGTGGCTCTTGCTTGATGCAAATCCATATTAACTAATAGTTATTTATGTATCTACCAAGGACAACTGTCAATTATAGTCGATAAATCAACAAGTCCAGAGCGTTCCTGCCAATCGGGTCCTTCATAAATGGCTTCGTATAATAAATAGAACGCGTCTGCTCTTGCTTTCTCGGCAAATCAATGAACCCCCTGGGGTCTATTTGACTTGTGAAATATATGCATAAGTATATTTATTATACGAAGCCATTTATGAAGGACCCGATTGGCAGGAACGCTCTGGTTTGTATTGAACCGTATCATGCTGAATTCATAGTGACCACAGCACTGACAGTTATTCTTACTTATCTTACAGGCACTTATGTTTGTATTGAACCGTATCATTCCGTATTCATAGTGACCACAGAGGACGAGAAACTAATTTTGCGGACGAAAAAGTAATTTTACGGACGAAAAAGTAATTATTTGTCAGATAAGTATTTGCTTTTAATAATAGCCGATTTTACGGGCGCAAATAAGTGCGTAAAATGTCACTTTTCATAGAGGTGGACGAAAAAATGTATTTATTATTTTATTGTCATTCCGGAGGAATAATAGCCTAGAAAAACTCATTAAGAATAATAAATCAAAGAGCCACAAAGATCCGGTGTTAAATTGCGGAAGTTGTGCTAAATTATACAGGCTGTAGATGAATAGTTAGGAAAACATTTTACAGGTGATTCCTTGTCAAAAAAACATGGATTTTTGATATAATTTTATATTTTGAGCAACCCCTGCTCAAAGGGGGCTGTATATACCCCCTAAAGATGAGGCCAGAAAAGCCATTTTAATTTTTTTCTTAAAAACCAAAGAACTGACAAGAACGAAATTGAGCTGACACTATATGCGAGTGAGAAGGCACTCAAAAATGTTTTTGGTTCTGTTCCCCTATATTTGTAAGGGGGTTTCGCAAGAAACCTTTCTCCTCATTCATATTATATCATATTATTAATTTTAGAAAGCTTTATTAATTCTGATAAAATAATAAATCAGATTTGTTGTAATTCCTCATTGCACAATCGTACGCTCCGAGTGGTTCGTATCATATGAATAATTCTCGTATTAAATTATTGAAAATAAAATCGCCACAAACAAAGCACTGTTCATTTTCGACCCAGAAGTAAATGTATGTATTTGAATGGGTTCTAAGGACACCACGAACATAGCACTTTTTATTTTTAACCCAACGGTGAATGTATGTATTAGCACCACCACAGACGCAGCACTGTTTATTTTCGACTTTATTCACGACTCGTGAATGGTATGTATTTGAGTTGAAACTAATCGTTTGATACCGTTCTTCGCCAAACAGTGGACCAGTTTCCTTTGGACGTTTGTTTTTACAGTCGTATTTATATTCTAAGAAACAGTGAGAATATTATTTGTTTCCTGGAGCTAAGCAGCTTTGGGAGCGTTCAGTACCTGGATGGGTGATCGCTCTGGCTATAAATTTGATCAGCGGGGCAAAACTCCTGGCCACAGTGCTTTTCCAACTTGTTTCTTCTCAAATTTAATTGATCACGTGGATAATTCAGAATGCTGAGTATATCCGAAAAATACTGTCGAATTTAAAGTGTTGATGTAAGAACTTTGTCGAGGTGTTGATTTCACAGGTGACGCTAAAGTTAAAGAGCAGTTCTTAGGGTAAACAGCTTTTTACTGACCCCACTTATTCTCATTCCAAACATACTTCTTGAAAGATGTCGGAGTTTTTCACTCAACTTAGGTAAAAAACTGCATAGATGCAGATAACGACATACAAGTAATTTAGGAAAAGCCAAATTGTACATAGGTACTGTACTGTACATATTCATTGCAAAACCCGAAAAGGGTCGAATTCACATTTTAAATTGTCATTCTTTCTCGTAAAAATGCGAACCCTACCTTCAACCCCCTTCGAAAGACAGGTACAGCCCCCAATTTTTCAAATAGGAAGCATGGGTTTGTCGTACATCGTTTGGAGGTCGCGTCATTCTCTATTCAGAAATATCTATCACTTTCATGTTTATTGCAAAAATCAAATTAGAAAAAATAAAATCATATGATTACCGAGATTCATTATAATATTCCCTTGAATAAATAAACAACTTATGGTGAACACTACAGAGCCTATGATTCCCTTGAATATTCTCAAATCTTATTACAATAATACTAAACTTATTTGCCTTCAATTTCCTCCTGAAATGTTGAATAATGTTGGAAGAAATTTTTATTTGGGGTTAGGATGTTGCCAAGGCGTTCGCCGTGAACACCTTAAACATCTACTTCATTAACATTCGTATTTTTGATACATTTTAATCTTAGATTATGAAATTTCGTTAATTATTTGATTTTATATTCTTCTTATTTGATTTTTGCAATAAACATGAAAGTGATAATATTTCTAAATAGATAATGACGAGAAATAGGTGGTTGTACCTGTCTTTCGAAGCGGGTTGAAGATTTGGTTAGCATTTTTACGAAGGAGAATGACAATTTAAAATTTAAATTTGACGTGTTTCGGGATTTTCCATACATATGTACAGTAACAAAGATTAGGGCTTCACAAGAGAGTGACTATCTGTGAAATATTTTATTGAAAATTAAAATTATTTTTATTTCAACTTGTTAACTGTTCTTATAACTTCTTATAGTAACGTATCTCTCATCACATATATCTATCCTTGCAGATTTTTATGTTTTACGTTTTGATGTGTTTTTTTCAAGATCGATTTTTTAGTTTCGGTTGAGTATATGTGTCTGTAAACCTCTGTAAATTGTTTCTTGTATACAACTCGACCTTTTTCAACACCCACAGAAAACAATTGAATATGAAGAGTTTCCACTATAATTACCAATATATTTAGTCTATATTAAACATCGATCATTCTAGAAATACACGATTTTTTAAAGACCTTGCGATAATTGAGATTATTTTTCGAGAAAAGATAGAATTCACAACCATTAAAGCTGATCCCATTCTGAATTCAAAACTTAACGCACAAGTTTTATTGCCCCTAAATCCCAATGCTTCTAAAATTTCGTCTCTATTTGAACATCTGTAGAAATTTATTGTTTTTTATTGTTCTTCGTGTAGTGAAGAGGTGAGCAATTATTGTATACATCTGTGGAAGTACATATAATAAAACTGGTAAGGAAATGAAAAATGAAGCTATTTAATGTTTTGAAAAGTGTTGTGAGGAATGCGCCAAGATCACCCTCAATGATCTACCCTCTGGAAGGTATTCATTGAAATCGGTACTAATTTGTCCAATTTTATTAAAAAATTAATCGATATAGAAAGTCTCTTTAAAACATCAACAAAACCTTCGAAACATTGGATAGCTGAGTTTGAAGAAAATTTGCTGTTAGAACGAGCAAATAGGAATCAAAATTGTATTTTAGAGTGGTGTATAGTGCATCTAAAAGTTCCTACACTTTCCAAGATGGCCGATGATTTATACATGGCTACATCCGTACCTGTTGAAAGATTATTTTCCACAGCAGCTATGATCATGGCAAAAGAGCGTGATTATGTTTGAATTCTTGGACATCGATTAATTTAAAAGAAGAAATTAACAGAGTTAAAAATGAAAAAAAATTATGTACATGTAAAAATTCAAAGTCATCGAGTAATTTAAAAGAAGAAATTAACAGAGTTAAAAAAAAAATTTGTACATGTACAAATATTTTTGTATAAGAGCTTAATAAATTTAGCTTTACAAAATTATTTATTGTTATCTACCATTTCGTTTATATATTATAATATTTATTATCGTTATTCAGAATTAAGCGAGACGAGAAGAATAGAGACGAGACGAGATAACTGATAACGAGACGAGAACGAGACTTAAACGAGACTTAATTTTTTGGGAATTGGCGAGACCGAGACGAGATTTTTTATATTCACGCCTACCCTCATCTCGTGTGAAGCTCTAATCAAGATAAAGAATTAATTCCATTTGGTTTTCCCACGCTGTATATTACCGTTAAGAACTTGTGGTAGGAAAATATGGAATATTAATTAAAACAGGTGAGTGACAGTAATACAGAATAACTTTTCGGTGGAAAAGTTGGATAAGGATAAATTAATTAATCTAGAGAATTTTAGGGGAGTTTATATGCCCCTTTTAGCTTCGTTATCTACAGAAAAAAATTTCACAGCTGAACTCAAACTTTTTGTATATCTTGTCGATATCTTCCGACACGAAGCTATTAACCGACATGTCAAATTGATGAAAGCTGGCAATGTTATTTCTGATTATATCGTTCTTGGGGATTTCGGAATATTACAAGTAATTTCAGTACTTCCCTCTGATATTTCGGGTATATTTTTGTTCTGATATTTTGTGTTTATATGCCGAGAAAAGAAAGCAACGATATTGAATTATTTACAGAAAACTCCCAGTTTTTGTACTTCAAATAGAATGGTATAACTGTATATGAATGAATAACTTATTTCTGTATACATAAAAGAAAATCTGATTTATGTTTCGAGGATATCGATAAGGGTAAACAAACAGGAAGGCCATTAGTTGGTGAAAAGGTATTGAATTTTTGATAATTCGTTCGGTAAGGAACATTTTTCTGCTGAATATATTATGAAATGATTATATATTGGATAAATGTCTGATATTGAGATTCTGGTTATGAATGATGAATAAGCTGAGTGACAATACTTGGAAGATAATTTTATAACTGGAAATCGTTGAACATTGAGATTATTCCACACATAAATCAGAGAAAAACATTGAATAAACACATTTGTTCATTTACGATAGATGGCGCTATACGCTCAACGAAAGGGACAAGAGGAACAGCAAAAAAAAACCAAATCAACATTTTTGTGATAACTTCCGAACGACTCAACCGATTCTAGTAATTTTTCGAATTTGTATCAATAAATATTTCAGTAAAGATTTATTTCCAACACCTTCCCCATAAGTCTTCAAGACCGCCATGGACGGACAGACCCCTAGCACTTAATGGTCAGAAACTTTTTTTTGTTGGAGATATCAGTGAAATTCCTCTATTTACGCAATTTAACATTAATTCTGCAGAAAAGGTATAAGGCATAAAAGGTAACATTGTAAAAATACACCATTTTCGAGTTTCAAGCATTTTTATGAATGAATATCAAACTTTTTTCATGAATATTGCAAGATGTTTATTGTTCATATGGTTACTTAAACTTCTCTTTCTGTGATTGTTCATTTATCTGAAACTTTCCCCAAATATTTTGATATTTTTCATAATAGCACGCTGTTCCTTGCGGAACACGCGCGCAAAAATGGTTGTAACTCGAAAACGGTGCATTATTTGGCGCACTAGTTCCTCGGAACAGAGTGCTTTTCAATTTGCCCAAATGTCACTGATCAAGAATCCGAGGTCGAGATCAATTCCGGCCGGCCGTAGGCACGATAACTCTCGAACGAAAGGAGTTAGAGGATTGAAATTTGCAAGGTGGGTTTGGAGCATAAATATCTCGGACAGGTTCGTTAATGGGCAAAATCCATCGAGCGGTTTCGGAGTTATGGCCGATTCTAGTAAAAACATTTTTTATGAATATTTCCGAAACCGATCACTCGATCTATCTGAAATTTAGCATCAACTTGTAGAATCATGACCTTTATACGCATGTGAAGTTTTGCATTGACCAGGTTACCGCGAAGTGTAAAAAAATTAAACCTGAGAAAGAGTCACGTATTGCCAGGACACCCTATATAGCAATCATTACCATCATTAACTGATATCCTGTTGAGAATTGCTAAATATATCTTTGTTTGGTGTTTTTCCTGCTCTTTCTCTTGTTCCTTTCGTTGTGCGCACATCTATTGTAAATTAACAAAACATTTATGGACATAACATTCATATTTGTTGACATAGAATTTGATTTTGCCATAAAAATAGGACTTGATACGTAAGATTTCAGAGTAACCCCCCTCTTCCAAGGGGTTAGTTCAGTACTACTGGATTTTTCTCCACAAGTTTTTCCCTGAGATGCGTAGTTTTCGAGTAAAAACCAAATTCCAGGTATGTTATAATATATTATTTTGCGATGATTCGTTGGATATGGGAACGATTTCAGCACAGCTGCCGTGGCCGAGGCAAGGCACTGGGGCAGACTTGTGTCTGGCAAAATGCCAGTTGGATGAACACAACAAATTTGGGTCTAGCGATGCTGTGAAAGCTGAAATTAATGTCTCGTATGGGGGATCTGTGAAACCGCAAAAGACTTGATTGCACTATAACGCAACAGATTATCAAAATCAAATCATATGCTTCACATGATTTGATTAAAAATGATCGAATTTGAAGTAAAATCTAGGAATTAATCGGCCATCGAAGTTTTGTGTTCTTTGAATTGAAAGCTGATTGTATTGTTGTGATAAATTTTACAAAAATATTTCCCTTGCGAACGATGGTAAACATTACACAACATTGAAATACCAAGAAATCGAAATACAATTATTTCAATTTCTTTGAACATTAACGATAATCAGTCTCACTAAAAAAGATTACACCAAGTGATCCCTGTTCAGTGATACAGGTACTTTATAAATTATTGTAACATCGCAGTGCTTTGGATCTTTATTTGAAACTTCTTACTTCTTGTGTTCTGTTTATATGATAGAATTTCTAAACTGGCAGCCAATATTAAATTATTGTTAATTCTTAAGATTCTTTTTAAAATTCGTGATAATTTTGTTTCCAAATTAGTTGAATCCGCAATGACTTATGATTTAGATCGAAACACATTTATTGTGATGTCCTATTACCGCAATGGTACATTAACCATTGTTGAATGGCTTTATTCTGTAGAGGCCTGTAAAAATAAATATCTGGATAAATATCCTGATGTTCATCATTAATCAATGATGAATGGACTTCCTCTGAAAGCTGTAAGCCTGTAAAAATGAATATCTGGCGAAATATCCTGATGCTCAAATTCTAGAATCTTCTCTGAAAGCCCACATCCAAGGTATTATAAACAGATTCATGCAGACTGTAAACAAGGGAAAATCGACTTTTTTTAGTGATGAGGCTTTGTTTCACTTGTCGGATTATGTGAATTCTCAAAACTGCAGATTTTGGACATCGGAGAATCCCCACAGTTTTATTGATACTTCATTACATTCGCAAACAGTTGGTGTGTGGTTAGCAGTTTCGCGTCGTAGAATATATGGCCAGTTTTCTTTCATGATACCATTAATGGTGAAAAGTACAAAATAATAATGCTGGAGCCTTTCATAAACCAACTAGATGACGAAGAAATACAGTTGGGATATTTTCAACAAGATGGGAAAAATGTTCACACTACTTCTGCAAATCTAAGTTATTTGCTGGAGTTCTATGACAAGGACTCCAGCCTTCCTTTCCAATACGCTCTCCAGACTTGACTCTCTGGACTTTACAGTCTTTGCACATCTAAATTACAAGGTTTTCAAAAGACACTACGACAACATTGAGGACCTTCAATCATCAATAACAATGTGTTCTTAAATATTGACCCACAAATATAAAAAAATATATTTGACAACAAGACAAATGGCCAAACTCCCACACTGGGAGTTATCGTACAGTTATTCAATGTATTCTGTCCGTTTATATAGATTTATTACCTGCATTCTAACATTAAAATTAGTTCAACAGTATACATTCAGTTACCAGTACTTACATCTTCTCAAAAATTCTAAATAGGATTTAAAAAATTCTTCCATTCAAACACGAGGAAACATATTTTTCATATCTGTTCAATATCTAATAATAGAATACCAACTAATGAATAATTCACTCTCGATTCCATCAGCTTGATATTTTCTGAAATAAAAATCCTTAAAACGGAGTGAAATCCCAGTATCATTCCATTCATCATTCTATCAATCAAATTGCTATGGTCATCACAAGATCTGTTGTAAACCCAGTGAAGAAGTTAGCCTGAGAAATTATGCTATGTACCCAAAATCACGTGTAATAAAAACTTAAATCCAAAAATTTATTTGTTTGAAAATTTTATTTTCTACAAACTTAATGCGAACTATATCAACTTTTACTCAATTTATTTTGTGTAACAAAAATCTTTGGTCCAAACTGAGACCGGAGGAAAAGTAATCTCCCATCAGTGACAGTCATTTTGGAACTCATAATAAATCATTGCCAATGCAAACAATGGAGAAAGTGAGGTTATGCGTATATTATGAATGATGTGGATGGAATTGCAAATGTGAAGAGCACTCATATGAAGCGGCAAAATGAGAGGGTTTCAGAATCAACTACGAAGTTACAATCATTTATAAAGACTCTGCATATCATGATCTATTATTTTTCGAATTCCCGTTCAATTCAAACTTATTGAAATATAAAATTCATATTTCCCATGTCATGAGAAAGATATGAAAGTTCAACTTACGCTTTCTGTTGCTATAGATTGTTCAACTGCACTCACCTGAAACAAAACAGAAAATATGAAGGAAATGGATACATTTCATGTTTGTTTATTTTTACACCGAAACAAAACATTTATAGGGATTCAATACAATACAAAATATTTGCATTCTTTGAATTTCAACCATTCCTATATCTAGTGTTGAAAACAGTTTGCTGTATCTGGAAACAGGATACCACAATGCATCAATATCAACATATTGAATTAAAACGACAATTTTTCCAGCTCATTTTTTCATTTTTTTATAGAATAGAAAGTGAAGCATATATCTCTATGTGATGATAGCCCTACATATCGGCCCTGTAGCGGTCGTCGAACATCTCAAGTGCTGAATAATCATCGCTTGGATTGGTCAAAATTGGTTTGGAAAAAATCCCTCCTGGCCTTATCAACGGAGGTGATTCTTCTTCAAGAGGTCCATGCGGCTACAGAGTAGTATATTTGAGAGGGGGGACTTTTGTATTATTTTTTAGTTGTTCGATTTTCTCCCCTTGTATTTTCATTTCAGGTGAGTTTCGGGTACTTTGGAGAAACCTCTCCGTTTTTTGACGAAGGAATCCATATTCAAGAAAGAAATGCCCATCAATATTTTAAATTTCAGCTAATTTCGCGAACAAATTCAATATTTACATACCACAACTGGTTGACTGGTAACTGGTGACTGTTACCAAAGAATGAGCTTTCGATTTTAATAAAATTATCTCGTTTATTTTATCAATGTCCTAGGGATATTACTACTGATATTTCTGTCAGTTGAAAGCACATCTGAACTATGCGATTTGATATTTTCTTGGAAACTGAGATATTTATGGAATTTCCAGAATTAGAATAGGCGATGATCAAATTGTGTATAATCTTATAGTAGAAACAATTTTTTGGATATTGAATGAAAATTAAGTTGATGTTCAGTATTTCAATAATGAAGGATAAATAGTGGAATATTTTTGTTAGAAACGCTGCACTATTGTTAGTAATGTGAGTGAATAAGTTTCCTAAAACTACCCTGTATGTTAGACACCAACATGAGACTGAAAATAGGGCAATTTAATTCGAAAATTTGACCCAATTCGCAGACTCTCTGTAGTGAAACTTACTGGAAAATAGTCAAGGGCAGTTGCTCCGACATCCTCCTGGAAATAAAACTATGATGAGATATGAAATGTTCCAATCAATAAGTAGAAATTGCCACTTCAGAACTCTTCCTGGATTCATTGGGTTCAAACTTATCAGACAAAGCAGAAACTTCGTTTCAGGAATATCAATTTGTCTTCAAATGTGTAGAAAATCCCTCACCTATAGAATTCGAATGCAACATTGTCTATCGTTTGCGATTTATTATCGCCGCATCATACTCACGTAGGTTAGATTGAATTGCAAAATCAATTGTTGGAGGAAGGTGTGAAATGGTGGTACGATAACGATCTCTGTTTGTTGCGGAATATAAATTGAATGATTTTATTCAGCTAGCTTCATTATTTTAATGCATCTGCCTTAATTTTGATATCAACAATTCGCGTTATTCACCAGGTATTGGGGTCTGTAGTATGTTCGAAGTCTCTTGGAGGAACCACGTGATTTATCAAATAAGGTTTGTTCAAGTTTCCTGGATTTAATGAAGGACCAGCGAATTTATTGCGTTACAGACCTTTTAATTAAACCCCGGTATGATAGCTGATCGCCTAAAGAATCAGTATATATGCCAATTTGGTCACTTTCTTTGCCTTTAGTTGATTAATCAATTTTCAAAAGAATTATGAGCAAAAAAGGAAAAATAATATTTTATATGGTTTTCGGACCTGAATTTTGGCACATTGATCTAACATCTAATTTTGAAAAAAATTACTTAGAGTGTTTCCAACAAAAACTTCGAATTTTTCGAGATGATCAAAATTTTTGTTTAAAAATGGCGATGTCCGCTCAAACCGGTCGTAGTTGGTCGAGTTTTATATCATTTTTTGATGCACCAACTTTTTGTAAAATATAAAATTTTGAATAGAAGAGAATAGTTTTGGTGCGGAGTAGCAGGGAAGCACTGTATAAATAAAAGTATAAAATTAAATTACATATACAGGGTGTCCCAAGTTCGAGTGCCTATAAGAAGTTTCTGGAGAAGTCTACATATTTGTAATCTGAAAATAGGGATTATGATATTGCTTGAAATTCTCTACAGAGCTAAAATATTTTCGAAGCCCAAGCAACTCCGGTTATACAGGGAGTGAAAATAAAATAATTCATAATAAATTTTCAAGTTTTGCAATCCTGGTATGATCAAGTATTCAATGCTGAATAAATTTCTGTTAAAACCATTGTATTCATTCGAATAGTTTTCAAAATATCGGAAAACAACCGGAAAAAAGTTAAATATGTTCATTAATCATTATGTTCATTATTCTTATTTTAAACATCCTGAGCGTGAACCGTTTTTACAATATCGAAGAGGAAGAATGGGGAAAGGTCATGCAATTCTTTGAATTTCAGAAGTATCATCACAGGGTGTTTCAAATTTTGTGTCAAAACTTGAGATCAAAAGTTGGTCATAACTTCTGTTCTTCAAATTAGAGCCCTATTCTTATGATTGCGTTGGATTCTGCGGTGAAAAATAATGATAGTTTTCTAGTATAATTATGCTCCTAAATTCAATAGAAAACCTATATTTTTCAGAGTTAGGATTTAGGAGCATAATCATGTTGGAAAACTATCATTATTTTTCACCGCAGAATCCAACGCAGTCATAAAAAAATAGGGTTCTAATTTCAAAAAACAGAAATGGCCAACTTTTGATCACAATTTTCGACACAAAATTTGAAACACCCTGTGATGATATTTCTGAAATTCAAAAAATGCATTGCCTTTTCACATTCTTCCTCTTCGATGTTGTAAAAACGGTTCACGCTCAGGATGTTTGAAATGAGAATAATGAACATAATGCTGACTAAACATATTTGACTTTTTTCCGGTGTTTTTTAGATATTTTGAAAACTATTCGAATGAATGCAATGGTTTTAACAGAAATGTATTCAGCATTGAATACTTGATCATACCAGGAATGCAAAACTTGAACAAATGTTTAATCATCAAATTTATTTTCACTCCCTGTATAACTGGAAGTGCTTGGGCTTCGAAAATATTTTAGCTCTGTAGAGAATTTCAAACATCATAATCCCAATTTTCAGATTTCAGATATGTACAGTTCTCCAGAAACGTCTAATAGGCACTCGAACTTGGGATATCCTGTATATAGCTCGTTTTGAGGGAGTAAATGAAGATATTTTGAGATTATTTTTTTGTGATTATTTTCATTTTTATTTATAATTATTATTTTCATATATACAGAGTGTTCTAAAACAGAGATATAGACCAAAGTTACATTATTTTAAATGTAACACCCTGTATTTGACCTCAAAAATGGAATGAAATTATGATGAGTTTCTTCAGATCACTTTATACCTTAGAAGCACCATTCACGAGAAATTGGCGAAAAATTGAAAATATGGAGTTTTTTTTAAATAGCAATTAATGAATAAACCAGTTAGGCCAGCGATACAGACAGTATTTTTTCGAGTAGACTATTGGCTACTCCTATACAGAACAAAAAATTTAACTCTGGAATATACAGAGTGATCCTAATTAATTTTCAAACACCAACTGCAAATAATGGTCAAAAACTTTCTCATTTCAAATGGCACATCCGGTATTACGACGGCGTATTATGGCCAATGTAGAATATAAAAAATCTGTCAATTGACACATTAAATCTGTCAATTGTATTTTTGAGGTCAAATACAGGATGTTACAATTGAAAAAATGTAACTTTGGTCTATATCTTTGTTTTCGAACACCCTGTATACATGGAAATAATTTCAAATTGTGCTTTTGAGCACCCTACATACATCCGAGAAAATATTCTCAAAATATCTTCATCTACTTCCTCAAAACGAGCTCCGCGTCTGTGGTGGGCCACCCGGTATATACAGGGTGTTTCTGAATAAGTGCAACAAACTTTAAGGGGGGATTCTGTGATGAAAATCAAACAAATTATCCAAAAAATAGTTGTGAGAAAAAATATCTAAGGGGTTGACTATTTCAACCCCTTCTACGCATACTTCAGAATTGAAAAAATTCCAAAATGTGTACTTTTATTGACAAATAATATTTATCAAGCTTCGTGTCTTCAGCTTAATATACAGGGAAAATAAAAAAGAGAAACAATTTTTCTTGTTAATCTTCGGAGGAGTGTAACTTTTCCGGGGGGGGAGGTTTTTAAAAAAATGTTACACCCACCTTAATCACATTATCACTCCTTAAAGTTTGTCGCACTTATTCAGAAACACCTTGTATAGTATATAAAATTATATATAGAGTCGCAATGTATTTTCGATCGGAAGTTATCGTGGCAACGGTCAGTCGGAAATAAACAAATTTGAACTCAAATTCAGTGAGTCCAATCTAATCGTTTGAGACTATTTTCGACAAAAAATTCTAAAATGACAGACATAAGGGCAAAATGATAGCAAGCTGTTTCTCAGAACAGGCACGCAAAACATAACGGGAGTTATACTTTGGAACAATAGTACTATAGAAGATATGCGAGTGGCACAAAGACCTAAAGTGTGGTAGAGAAGTAGTACAAGACGAGAAGATAAGACAAGGCCATCAACCTCAACGACCGATGGAGACATCGTCAAATTGAAGAATCTTAAACTCAGCAATCGTTGATTAACAATCAGAGAGGCCTTGCAGATATGGTTGGATTAACAATCGGATCATCTCAATCAATTTAGAAGTACTATTTGCGGTTATGTCTTGTCATCTTATTTAAAAACAACTCACTGTGTGTTTAAGTGGCAGAAGAGATGATAAGTGGTCAGCAGTTCAAAAACACATGGTGAGGAGACTTGGATCTAAACTTATGATCACAAAATAGTTTAAGGATGAATATCGCATCAAATGTGAAGTAAATTGGAAAAAAGTGAAAAATAGATGTTTTCTTCGTTTATCGGTTTCGTTTTCAGGTGTGCTATTCTGAAATTCGAGAATTCCAGAATAGCATATGACAAAATAATTATATCCGGAATTAACTGTCGGACAAAGGAGTCTGATATATTCTCCGAAACGTTACGAAATAGTTGTTTCATCGTGGGTGTTGTTTCGTTATTGTTTGTTAGGCAACATTGTTTGGGAGAGAAAACCCAGGAAGAAGCCATTTAATAATGAATATACCTCCCACAGTAATCTTTAATTATTATAGATACGCATCACTGAAGACTTATATCAGTGTAAGCTGTAACGTTCGATGAATGCGACGAAACTATACGAAACAACATAAATATGCCACTATAGATCGTCTATCTGAATATTTAATCTGTTGTTTGAATATTTCAAAGAATTTCCAGATTGCCCAGTCTCATTACCTCGATGAAAAATTATATACGATCAACTCTAATTTATTTAATATTGTAACGCGTTTCGTCAGCACTGCGACTTCATCAGACTACATCATGCTAAATTCCTAACAAGTAATGATATCCCTATGCCTAGATAACATGGACACAGGAGTCTTATTTAAAACTAATTACATGAGAGACTTATTTAAGACAAATTACATAATCTTACACTGTTAGTTCTTTGTACCCATTTACAATAATTCATTCATAATGCTTTTATAAATTGATTCTCTATTTGAATATATTCAGTAACGCAGAAAAATTTAGATCTAATTGTTCATTCTTCAAAACCAACAGGTGAATATCTCATACCGGACAAACAATAACCTCGCAAACCTAATAAAGAACAATAAATCAAAAAGGAATAAAGAAGATAAATCTGGTGTTTATCAATTAAATTGCGGGAGTTGTGATAAATCATATATAGGAGAAACTGGTAGAAATTTCGGCATAAGAATAACGGAACATCACCACAGCTGCAAAAACAACAAAATTAATTTAAGTTATTCGAATCATTTATTAGCAGGACATAAGTTTAACCCGGATTTCAAAATTCTACACAATTTGAATAAAGGTGCGCAACTCAATTATTGGGAAATGGTGGAAATAAATAGAGAAAAACATACGGGTAATTTAGTTAATGAACAATTAGATCTAATTTTTTCTCCGTTACTCAAACTGTTCAAATAGAGAATCAATTTATAACAACATTAGGAATGAATTATTGTAAATGGGTATAAAGAACTAACAGTGTAAGATTATGTAATTAGTCTTAAATAAGTCTCTCATGTAATATGTTTTAAACAAGTCACTCATGTAATTAGTTTTAAATATGATTCTGTGTCCATGTCAATTTGGTATAGGGAGATCATTACTTGTTAAATATTTAGTATGATGTAGTCTGAAGAAGTCGCTGTGTCGACGAAACGCGTCACAATATTAAATAAATTAGTGTAAATCGTATATAATTTTTCATAGAGTTAATATGGATTTGCATCAATTAAAAGCCGCAAGCATTAAATTTTTCAGTCTAATGCAGTAATGACTGCAAACTTCACAGGTTATATGAATTGATTACCAATGTTATATTGAAAGAAATCTGAAGCGGGCTAAAATTTAGGAAATAATTTTGATTAGGAACTTACAGAGGTGGTGGAGGCCCTTATCAAAGATTCTTCTTCTGACTGAAATTGGTGAAAATCAAATCGTAATTAATGAATTTGTTTTGAAATGTATGGCAGCTGATATTCATGTTTTTTGCCTATTTATTATATAGCCGAATTGGTACGAAGATAGTTGTTGACTTACGAAAGGATCTTCCGAGGCTTGTGCTTTGTAAACCACCTGAAATGGGGAGAAATTTAGAAAATAATGAAACTAGTACCAGCTTCTCAAGATATCGAAGATATTTCAAGAGTCTCCTTGTATCTATACAGGGTGAGTCGTTAAGTTGTACATTAATTTTAATCATAGATTCCTCTTATCAAATACAAAATTTTTTCATTTACTATTTTTCCAAATTCTGCTCAGGCAAAGACATACAGGATGATATCGCAAAAAAATCAGTTCCTTTTCGTTTTGTTGCTTTGAGATGGTAATTAAAGTAAAATTAATAGAAATAGCCGATAAATTAGAATATAACCTAATTATTACATTTGTGTGCTTGCCTCGGTTAAATTAGAGTAAATGCGAGGTTGTCAGATTGTTTTCCGATTGACTAATCAACGGCTTTGATCTTGACCTTGGGTTTTGATACTATCGAAAAGCTTTGTGAAACCCGATTTCCATTAATCGGCTTGCTATATTTTGCAGAGGAATTGGTTATTTGTGGATTAAACGTATTTTAGTGAAATCCACCGCTAATATAATATTTATCTAGTCTATGCTACCTATAGGGTTCGGTTATAGAGTTTATAATAAATCATCTTGTATAAGTATATTGTCTATGTATGTGGTTCGATATCATTGTATTTATACATATGAGGAAAATAAGAATATTCGAGTAATGTGACAATAGTTGATGATGAAATTAAGGATAATGTTATGGCATTAAAAGCCATTTCTTAAGACTTGAGTTTTCTCAAACAATTTTATTGAATTTCAAACATCAGATGATGAAGCTAGAGGAAATTAATTATACAAAAATAACACCAGTAAGAGTTTATCTGTTCAACAGGTAAAGAAAGTGCACGGGTGCATTAGCACGGTAAAGTTTTTAAACCTTTATAACTATTAACATGAGCCGAATCTGGAAAAATGGTAAATAAATAGGATTTTTTTGATGAGAGGAATCTACTGTTAAAATCAATGAACAACTTAAAGACTCACACTGTATATTACTGAATATGACGTTATTTTGTTAGATGATTATTGAAGTATATTTGAGAATTGAAATTAATATTCATTTTTCAATTTTTTCACATGGTAATGAATATTTTTGACAGAATCAATTGATTGAGTTATTATGAGTTTGAAATTTCCATGTAAAACTTACTGCACTTCCTTGGCGTTCTCGTTCCTTAGATGGTCCCTACGAATCACATAATATAGCTTACTAATTATTCAACTATTTAATGAAGATATATCTAAGGAATTCTTGTTCTGAATAGTTAATTTTTTTAAGTATGCTCAAAAAACTTACGGGAAGGAGAAGTGGTTTGTCGTCTTTCTTCTTCTTTCCCTGCAAATGATGAGTTGGAAGATAAATAGACTAAAATTTAGAATTTCTTTCGAATGAACAATAAACTGGTATTTCCTATTAAGAATTTGTATCTAATATTTATTTAATTGATTAATTATGCTGAGAAACGAAGTACTAGCTATTAACATTAAATTAAATTATTATTCGAATACAACTGCGATTGGCTTTGTTAACGATTACTGGAAGAATGATCGTATGACGTATGCGTTTGAGCTCATACTTAATCTGCCTCTCTTCAACTTACAGGTAAGGAAATGTAGCCTGATGGATACAATAACAATTTCTCGTAGTCGAAAACTCCTACCTGGTAACTGAAAATACTTGAATTTACTGGACCAACTCGATTCAAACCTCTTGGCAAAGCTCTCAGATGTAATGCCAACGATATTCGATTTCGAAACACCCTTTGCAACAGTCATAAGAGACCGTCTGAGTGTGGTCATCTATTTGGTATACGAATAGATCAAAATCAGGTAAGAGTGCAGGTATTGGGGTATATGGTCCGAAACTGAGGACCTCTGTGCCCCTGGGACATCTTACAGACAGATACACAATCTGTCGACATTTGTGTTCAAGAATGTCTGAAGAGAAATCACAAGGGGGCTCAAATCACACACTGAAAGACCTGGATTCACCCATCTAAGGTTTCCAACTCTCCTGAGAATGCCAAAAAAAGCAAATGGCTAGAGGCAATAAAGTGACTCTTCTATGAGTACCAAGGCACTGTGGTATTGAAGGTACTGAGAAGGCTGATAAACTTGCGAAAAGGACCACCAGGTGGACCAGAACCTTTCTATAGGCTTGAAAACACCACTAAAGGGCAGCGGTGCAACCGTGGAAGCTATCTAACAGTATAACTCTTTGGAGGAATACTGCAGGATTTGCACAGAGATTCGTGGATTTCTCACGATCCTATACCAGAAAGCTCCCGCAGCTGCCACAAGTTGAGCTTCAGGTAATAGTGGGACAGCTGACAGGGCACTATCGGTTCAAATACCAATTGAACGACATGGCAAATTCCGCAAATGAAACATTCAGCCCCTGTGGGTCGGATAAGGAAACTGCCAAACACACAGTTTGCAAATGCCCAGAGCTGGTCGACCTAAGAATCTTACATTTGGGTGAGCCAGCTCTAAATCCTGACGACATGACAGCCATGTCTCCTAAGGAGGTCATCAGGTATGTTGACACCATTGACAATGTCCTACCACCCCCTAATAATAATAATAATAGTCATTGGATTTCAGGAGAGAAAATCAAGAGTATGTGGTGACAAGCAAAGGTATCTGCACATTTGTAACAATGGATTCATGGACACAACCCTCAATATTATAATTCAACACGGCGAGACTTCGCACTAGCCGGGGGGTATAGTAGGAAACTACATTCTTTCCTCCGATCATCCTGCCTCTTCGCCATTCTAGTCAGTAGATGTCGCCTCGTCTTGACGAACACCTGTCAACACTGTGCGTGACGTATTCAAATCGAAGCGCCGCACTGGAGAAATTACTTCGGCTCTCACTGGACAAGCCTTATTGATAAGTTCAGCAGAATGGTTTTCTCTGCTCCTTTTGCGGAATTACCCGTTATACTTTTCCATTTAAATATACTTATCCGCGTTATTCTATTTTCTTTGATCTCTCCATACTTTTGTCAAAAAATTTTCAGATATTCAGATACACATTCATTATTTTCTCCTGTATCTCATGATTACTCAAGTTGTAAACCTTCTATCGATACCCTGTAGGGCACAATACTGTAACATGAACAATGAATGGTTCCGTGACAACAAAAATAAAGATTCTCAAAACTCCTCTAATCGAAATGAAAGAAAGCCACAAAGTTATAAGTCAACGTCAGAAGGATAATTTCAAGTTTCTGATACGAGTTCGCGTAGTTTCTTCGGTTCATAATTTTGTCGTTCAACAAAACTTCCTGAAATTCTGGAAGCCAACAGAAGTTACTGAGCTCTCTCAGCTGGGAGAGACAATTTGGAGGAGCCGAAACGAGAGAAAATCGTTCATATCTTTGAAATTGTTTCAGGCATTAAATTTTCAGGTTTTACGAGTTGAACATCTCTGGGTTAATTTTCGGTACTCTTGAAGTGAATCTCTTCTTTAACGTGAAGTGGAACTGTTCTAACTGAAACATCTCACAAGGAAAGGACTAGATGTTCATTTCAAATTAGGATAGCGGTCTGAACAATTAAGGATATACAGGGTTGGGATAAAGTATGAAACCGAGTAAATATCTTCAAAACGAAGAGGATGATATTTATGAAACATTTCAGGGGAGTACAATAACGACGTATAAGGTATCTGTCATTGTACTTCCAGTTTAACCGGAAATACCCTAAACTATTTTTTTAAATTTAAATGGCGCAACCTGTATATGTTCGCATGTTTTAAAGAACCACTTTAAACAAAAAAACAAACTGTATTTTCTTGATACCACTATTTTGATAACAAGCACGAAGTAATTGTACAATGCAATATTGATACAATAAATAATACAATAAATAAAATCATGCTTCTATATGAAAATGTATAGCAAAGAAGAGGTGTCTACATAGTTTTTAGGAGAACTAAAGAGGTATTAGTTTCGTCACGGAATAAAACATAAATAATGTATCTTGCACTAAGAGAAGTAGTAGTTGTTGTTGTAGAAGTAAATTATTTTCAGTGTAATGGTATATAAAGACTAGATAGAAGAGGAATAGGAGGTTCCTTCATCTGGATGAAAACGGGGGAACTATAAACAATTATTGGGACTTCGATCTTAAAACCGCCCTGATATGTTACTACAAAACTCTTATTTCTCGTTTATGAAATAGAGTGGGAAGATCTCCGAAATTTCGGATGCAAGCACCAATGAGTGAACTTGTAGGATGTTTAATCTTAGGCATTTGAAATCTGGAATTTCTCCCACCTATCTCAACTGAATCTACTTGAGTTCTGCTTGAAACCTGTAAGCAGCAGCTGATAAATTCTGCTGGACTGGGCAATGTGTTTAGAAACTGATAAGTTAAATCACTCTACAAAGCTGGAACCTTAACAAGGAATTCTACTCGCAGTTATCTTTTCGTAAAAGTGTTATTTTTAAGGGTGAGAACAAACATGGTAAATTAAAACCCAGTTAAGTCAATAGACAAATTTTAACGTTTTACAAAGCGAGCGCCTTTGTTGAGAAGAACAAATCTACGTTTCTTAAAATGTGACGTCACGAGGCGTGACAGTTACTAATGTACTTCCAGTTTAACCAGAAATACCCTAAACTATTTTTTTTATTTAAATGGGGCAACCTGTATATGTTCGCATATTTTAAAGAACCTCGTTATTCCGGAATAATACATACTGAGTTTAGCGGAAATAGTTTGAACAAGCGCGCAAAAACGAGAAATAAATGACTTCACAGTTTAGAAGAGGTAACTTTATTTACTCTAGACTAATGAGATCATTTCTCATGCACCACCGTTCACCCCCTGACAATACAATGCAAGCGCATTAAATTACTCAGTTCAGACTAATTAGAATGAAAACTGCACACGAGTTTTTAGACGTTCTTTGTATTAATGTAAGAAATAAACGAGTACTATCTAGTAGGTAACTGTCAAACTAATTGACAGAAATAAATTGTACGATTAAGAATGTATCATTTAAGTGAAAAAGATAAAAATAAATAATAAAAAAGAAATAGTTGTTTTATCGCTGATGTTGTTTCGTTATTTTTTTTTATTTTAGTTATATTTGATAAATCCACATATTAATTTTTTCAAAGTTTATTATAAGATTCCAAAAATTAAATTTTGAGAGAACTTACACTCTTCTTATTCTTCTGCGAGAAAATCTTCCTGATAGCCCCAAATTTTTTCGCCTGAAAATGAGTTTGATTGATATCATACAAAAAAATCAATTTTTTGTCAACTCACTTTCTCAGTGGTTTCAGCGGTATCTAGTACTTGATTCTAAAAAAAATTGGATTGAAATTTTGAAGGTTGACAAATTAAGTTCAGATTATTCAAAAGTGAACAAAACGGCAGTTGAGAAAACAGATGCTACATATACAGTGTGGCAAAGCCAAATGGAATAAATTCATTATCTTGCTTACCGTACCTATTTGTGGCAAATCCCGAAACACGTCAAATTCAAATTTTAAATTGTCATTTTTCTTCGTAAAAATGCGAACCCTGCCTTCAACCCACTTCGAAAGACAGGTACAACCCCCAATTTCTCAAATAGGAAGTATGGTCTTGTAATACATCGTTCCACGGAAAACGATACGGTTCCAACAGGATGGAGCACCACTACATTACCAACGCAATGTCCGGCAGTACCTCGACGCAATATTTCCAAATCTTAACCCATTAGATTTCTTTTTATGGGGATATGTGAAGAGCATTGTGTACAAAACTAAACCCCTTGATTTGAATGACCTAAAAGATCGAATAACGCTTGCGATTAAGTCGATCACTCCTAAGATGTTGAATAATGTTGAAAAATATTTTTATTTCAGGTTAAGATGTTGCCAAGGCATTCGAGTTGAACACTTTGAACATCTGCTTCATTAACATTCATAATTTTTTGCTACATTTTAGTTTTTGATATTGTACCAAATTTCGCAAATCACTTGATTTTATTTTTTCTTATTTTATTTTCGAAATAAAAATGAAAGTGATAACATTTCAGAATAGAGAATGACGCGACCTTTCATACGATGTATAACAAGCCCATACTACCTCTTTGAAAAATTGGTTGCTGTACCTATCTTTTGAAGGGGATTGAAGGTAGGGTTCGCATTTTTACGAAGAAGAATGACAATTTAAAATTTAAAATTGACGTGTTTCGGGATTTTTCATAAATATTTACAGTAACCAAGATAATGATTCGTTCCATTTTGCTTTTCCATACTGTATACGTATGCATACATACAGTGTGAGTCTCTAACTTGGAATGATTTAAGCAAATCAAAGACAGTATTTTTGTTGTGAACATGCTAGGACACATCGATTAGTTTTTAAAATTGCGCTATTTGTGATGAAAGAAAATTTTAAACAGCTTGTCCCATGTTTAAGATATGACGTCATCGATCAAAATTTTTAGCTGATAAATGGATATATTTTAAATATATATATGTAAAATCATTCACTATAATAATATGTCGAGTATTTTAATCAATTAAAGAACGATTCAATTTAGTATGACTAATTTTAGGAGATGAAATTTTGATCGTACACTCACACTACCGGAAGTAGAAGGTTGAGGCTCCTGGTGTGGCTCAATCGTCTGAAAATTAGCACAAGAAAATCACGAATCAAATTGCCAAAAATATTTCCCAACATAAAAAAAAATGGGACATCACAATTCCAATTTAGACTTACGGGTTCCGGAGGTACATTTGTCGGTTCTTGCCTGCCAATTCGCTGCAATAAGTTGTGGATAACAGTTAAAATTTCTATTTTATCGACTCGACAATTTTGAACTTACTAATTTTCTCCTTATGGAACGAGTGAGCCTTCCCAAACTTATCTCTCTATCTTTCGGTACTTGCTAAATTTACAAATATTGAAAATCGTTAGATGGATTCAACCGTAGGTGAATTTTGATAAGAACTTACTTCTATAGCAACTAAATATCTATAAAAAGCTGTTGATGCCCTTTTGGGTTCCCATAACGTCTGAAATAATTTTAAATTGATCGATTTGGCATTTACTCCCCGTAATTTAAGAGGAAACTTACGCGTCTAGAACTGGAACGATAATCTCTCTGGAAAATAAAGACGACAGTGAAAATTACTCTTGCAATTTGATTGGTGTGAATATGGAATCGAAATTTTGATCACTTACTCCAGAGAAGTCGAGCAGAGCCAAATGATCGTGACTAAATCTCTGAAAAATGAGAGTATATTTCAATTTGATATTGAATATATTTTAACGAGTTTGTATTCATTTGATTTTATTGTAGGTATCTTAGTCTAGTCAATAAGTGCTTTTTAGGTGAAAGTCTTTGCGTATTCTCCGAAAATTATGATTGAGGTGTCATTCGATTCAGAATGGCATGAGATAGTTTTTGAGAAAATGCTAAGGCCGCTCGCAAAAATTACAATAGTTATAACCAATTAAGTGAAAAAAAAGAAGGGAATTTGGTTTTTCGCCAATATCTCAAAAACTGTCTGAGATAGTTCAAATTTGAAAAAAGATTCAAGAAGAAGAGGAAATTTCCTAAAAAAAATCCCAAATCCCGGAAATAGGACCAATATTTATAAATTTCCCAGACGGTTGAAACTACTCCC
This sequence comes from Halyzia sedecimguttata, assembly GCA_937662695.2. Lineage (NCBI taxonomy): Eukaryota > Metazoa > Arthropoda > Insecta > Coleoptera > Coccinellidae > Halyzia > Halyzia sedecimguttata. Next base: position 94,754,253 of record OW569413.2, on the reverse strand, counting down.
GAAAACGAGTTCTCCGGCTTGCGTAAGCCTCGCTCCCTTCGGACCTTTCATGAATAAATATTTTTTAAACTTATTAAATAAAAAAATACAGAATTGAAAAAATTCAGGTGTCTGCAGGATATATAAATGAACAATAATCCGCGGTCCAAAAATGTTTATCGCGACTTTTCAATTAGTTATCCATTAGTTAATTAACAATTTTTTGTAGCACGAACATTAACATTGCGATAATTGTTAAACTTGTTTAAAATTTTTTTCTTTCGTGGAGCTACTTTTCAAAGGTACTGGAATAGATTCCCTTTTTGAAAAATTTCAATTTTCATTTTGTTACTAACAACTTACTTACGTGAAAAATTATAAAGCTTCAATTATGTTTTAAAAGAAAATTTTAAATTATCTCATAAATAACGCATTGGTTTATAACAATTTTAAAACAATAGGAGATAATAATTATTAAAAATCATTTTTAAGTAGTTTCTGATCATAATAAAACGAATCAATAGTAATATTATAAATGGAAGCTTTATAATATTTCACTTAAGTAAATTGTTCATAACAAAACGAAAATTAACAATTTTTAAAATTTTCCAATACGAATCTCTTCTAAGACCTTTGAAAAATTACTACACGAAAAGAAAAAATACCCAGATTAATAGTTTAACAATTATCGTACTTGCAATGTTAACGTTCGTGCTACAAAAATTATTAATTAACTAATGGATAACTAATTGAAATCGCGATAAACATTTTTGGACCACGGATTATTGCTCATTGATTCATCCTGCAGGCACCCGAATTTTTTATTTTTATATTTAATAAGTTTAAATAATATTTATTCCGAATCGAATGACACCTCAATCATAATTTTTGGAGAATACGCAAAAATTTTGACCTAAAAAGCACTTCTTGACTAGACTATCTACTTCATCCCTAGGCATACTAGGTATACTGCATTCACATTTATAAAGTCTCCCGGTTGGCCATGAAATTTTGACACATTTCACAGTGTATATTTTGAAAATGTTAGGTTATGCTCATTTTCCTGTCAGATAGCTATGCAACGTTGTCCTTCCTACATAGAAGTCGTAGTAATTACGAATTTTTCACAATGTGAATTTTCATGGGAAAAATAATTAAATTGAGAAGATATTAGTGAATTACACAATTCCAAAAGACCTGGCGACTGTTGAAGAAATTTTTTCATCTGTTACTATGGCAATATTTCACGTATATAAACTGATTTGAATACTCTGTTATGCTATTTTCTTTTACGGAAATCAAGAATCAAGTGTTGAAATTATAATGGAAAATAATGGATACAGTAGTCCGTTACTTCGTGATAGTTCATTTGGAAAAAGAATAAAAGTACCCGAATAACCCGGCAGGACAACTTCTAAACGAACAGACGTACCTATGGAGTTCCCCACTTTTCGGAATTGTCAATATATAAGCCTACATTAATAATAAGTAATTTCATTGGAGAGTCCTAAGAAAGAATGGAGTTTTCCTATTGCAGATTATTCGAAGATAATGATCTGTGATAATATCTTGTCTAAGAAGGAACATTATGTTGATTGTTTAGAGTAGACATTGGCAACGTCTCAGAGAATTGTTTTGACCTTGACGATATTTCAGAAGTGCCAACCTGCCTTTGTTTTAGTTACAAAAACGTGATAGACCTAAATCATGGCCAACCGGGAGACTTTATAAAAGTGAATGGAGTATAGATGGCGCAATCAACTACGCCACAGCCGGAAAATCAACCGTATCGTATTCAGGGTGTTTCTTAAAAAATTGGAAATATTTTAACTGTAAAATCTTAAGCTCAAAATATTAAGATTTAACCTAAATCCCGTGCAAAAAATGTGACTCCTTAGTGAGTTACAGGGTGTTTTATTTAAAAATTATGTGTGTCCATTACTTTAAAACTATCAGACGTGTCCTACTTGGCAGTGTAGGTGCTCTACACCCTACTGAATTATGTTAAATAAATAGTTCTCGCTAGTACTAGGGGCGTACGACAGGAGCAATTGACTGTTTGAACCTTCCCAAATACTAGACCGTTGGCGAAATTTCCATTTTAGTATAATTTTTCGATCCTCCAATACTATTTATGTAAATAACGTACTTTATCTTCGTAACGATGAAATCATTATTTTTTGAGATTTTCAAAGTTGAACATACAGCTGCACAATTATTTTGAACACTATTTTGTATCAATTATGTTGGTGTTTGCGTCAGTAGGGAGTAGAGTACCTACCTACATTTCCCGGAAAGTATGACAAGGATATGTCAGATAGGTCTAAAGTAATGGGCACAAATTATTTTAAAATTTTTAGATGAATACCCTGTAATGAGGACCTATAAATCACTAGACCGGCATTTTCAGTCCGTAAAGGTCTTAATAGGAAGGCCGATTTGCAGTCCCTGACCCTATTACGGCAGAAGAATCATCGCTCAAGGTTTCTTCATCGCAGAGGGTCAGAGTTCGTAAGGATTTCCATAGGTGCCGCTGGTGGGATTCTTTCCCTACCAGTTCGCAACTGATGGAATTAAGTTTCCTTGAAATCCTTCCGTTGTTCATTCAGGGTGATAAGTCACGCTGATGATTGGGAACAACCATGAAACCCGGGCTCGTGTCTGCACTTGAATGACGCTTTCCTCTTTGGGGAACACTGAGCGATGAGGTGATCTAGTCTGGCCACGCGGAATATTTATTGATGGTTAAAATCAATAAATATTTCACCGTGTGGCTTTTTTAGTTATCGGCAATTAGCACAGTTCAACTCATTGAATATAAAAATTCAAGTGTTTATGTCGGGTCCTTCTTTGAAATATTCTAACGAGCGCTATTCGTGAATCACCCTGTATATCTTAAGAACTCGTTTATAATAGAATATATCCTGCGTTGTATGAATGAATACCCAATATTTGCTAAAAAAACTTAACAAAATGTTACTTAAAACGGAATTCAGCTTTTGCATGACTTTTACCGAACAAAACATTTATGTACAGTGTGTGGATAAAGTAACAAAAATCATAACTGCATTATTGAATGTTTTCAAGCAAAAAGCTAGAACAGGTCAATTTTAGTTTTTAATTAACCACATTTTTAGAGAGTGACGTCATAACTTTTTTTAATTATTATCTACGGTAACAGTAGCGCCCCGTGATCAAACACCAAAAAAAAATTGAGGTATTCATTTAAAAAAAAATTTTGATGTCACTCTGTAAAAATGAATGACGTCATAAGTAAAATTTGTACGCCATAAGGTGGTTAATTAAAAACTAAAATTGACCGAAACGATCCCCTTGCTTAAAAACATTCAATAACGCAATTATGAATTTTATTCCTTAAATTTATCCACACAATGTACTTGAAACAGAGATATAACATTGGGATATATCCACTTATTTTTTTTATGATAAATAATTTGGTAGGGCAGTTCAAATCTAATGAGTTTAGATTAGTCCAAATGACTTACTCTCAGATTGGCCCCAGGTCCTAAATGTTCTCTGCAGCCTCTCTGAAATAAGAACGTCGAAATAGAATTTTGATTCTTTTCTTTTCCAGACTTCATAATATTGTGTTTAAACTCAAAAGACTTACTCTTCTGAAAAGTGGACTCTGTGGTTTTTGCTGTAAAATAAGGAAAAATCAAAAATGAAAATTGGTTCGACACTTTTTCTGGAAGAAATGGAGACAATTCAATGTATAGGGTGACCCATGTTAAGATCCATTGAAATAACTCTTTGGGGAGAGCTAGAATCAGAAAATCTTTCAAATAAAAGTTTCTCAGTCTTCAGGGGGACATGCAGACATTCAATCTGACATTGGAGTTGGATTTCAAGGCCATTTCAAGGTCAAGTAGATTTTTTGAATAGGGAATATACATTTTTCTCTGTAGAATTAATCGTAATAAACTAGGAACATTTTGTCTCTTTCGTATTTGACATGAAATGAATCGGTATGGAGATATGAAGTGTTCTATGCTCAGAATGGTAATAATGAAAATCTTCCACACAACAAACTACAGAGCATATTTGATGAAGTGAGTATTCAAGGAGAGAAAAATATCAAATCGGGGTCAACTTAAGTGTGTGGTTGGAAAAAAATTCAGAATATAAACTAGTTTTTTCTTTTGAATATGTATGTTCATATGGAATAAAAAAACAAATGATTCCATAAGAAATAACTCTGAAGTACTTTATCATGATCATATTAAGCAGAAACACTTCATATCTCCAGATAAATTCATTTAAAGGAAAAAACGTTTTTAGTTTTTCACAAAGATTAATATTCTGCACAAAAAATGTATATTCCCTATTCAAACAATCTATTTGACTCTGAAATGACCTTAAAATCCAACTCCAACGTCAGAATAAATATCGATGTTCCGCTAAAGACTAAGAAACTTTTATTTGAAATATTTTTCGATCCTTTAAAATGGGTCACTCAGTAGAATTCACAATTAATTGCGATGATTGATTGTAAAAATTCGAATTTAAATATTAAATATTTTTCCACTAGAGGTTGAAACGAAATATTCGAAAAATAGTTCAGTGAATGTATATGGATAAAAACGCGAATAAAATGAATTTTTAGCATTTCAGGAAGTAAAATGATATGTCTTTGTTGAAAATCCGTGGATTTTCTAAATGTTCAACTTGATAACGCTCATTAACAATTTCGCCCACTTGTTCATAGGTCCGCTTGCGATCCCCATGTCCCAGAAATATCAAGATTTCTATTCGCTGCTTTTCACTCAATTGATTCATATCGAATGGAAAATTCTCGGGAAATATGATATGATTCCCCTTAGACAGATCAGTTAGTAACTAAAACGATACCATACATTTTGCCATTTTTAGTTAATCTGCTTGAATGACGAAAGAATATTATATCAACAAAAACTGAAATTTTTCTTGACCTCCTCAATTTGTTTCGAGAGCCCCTTCATGTGTGTGGAAGCGACACCATATCCTTATCTGTTTATTGTTTTATTTGCGTTCTAATACATTCATTCGCAGCTGTTTTCAACTTGTGTAAAAATTCTTCTTTTCATTGTAACACTTTTATTGCAAGAATTTCAAGGTAAAATTCTATTTTTGTTTACATAACTGAATTGGTCATCCAATGACTTTTGATGCGATATATCACAAGCAATATTTTTCCAATAGAAACAAATTGTTGAGGGTTAAGGGTATAAACCCCCAACTTCAAAACTGCATGCGTTTCACAAACTTCGAAATTAGAAATTAGCGGGTAGGAGGATATTTCTCAATATTTATTATTTCAAGAATAAGAAAGAAATTGATTAACAAATTCTTTTTTCAGTCACACCGCTCAATGTGCAATCGATTGTCCTTTCATTTGATATATGACAATCCATATATGAAAAAACAATAGAGGGGTGTGGAACGTAAAGGGTGGGAGATTTCAAATTCAAAAAAGCATAGGGAGACCTGCTTTCGAAATTACAAACCATGGATTGATGGATTTCCCTTAATAATATTAGTGAAAGAATAATGGTCTGCTTGCAGTATGTACTCTCCAATCAAAAATTGTAAATTATTTCCTAATTTTTTAATGAAAAAACTGCACAACAAATTCTACTTTTAGCCACATCGCTCAATAGGTAATCAAATTAACTTTCATTTGATGTATCACAATCTATATATTCCCATTTGAAAAAATAATGTAGAGGGGTGCGGGGCATAGGGGGTGAGAAATATGAAATTGCTTTTGAAATTAAAAATCGACGGGTGCGAAGATTTCCTTAATGATTCTTCGTACAAGAATTATTGACCTGTTACGTTACTTTTTTGGCACGCTGTATAGATTATTTAGAAGCAACTCGGTGTCCTATATTTACCCTTAAGGGTTAGGTGTAGTCAGCTTTTTCAAAATTTTTGTTTTTGTTTTTTTCTTGAATCATTTTCTTAAGGCATAATATCTTAGAAATATTCTCTGTAAATTTAAAGAAAATCCGACAAATACTTTTCGGGTTATTCGATAATTAGCAAATGGCTCTCGGGCGCTCTGAGCGAGACCAGATAGCTAACAGCAGGAAAGCACTTAGCGTGCTAACGGAAACACTCCAGAAGGTATAGAATGCTACGTAGACAACATCAAATAGATATTTTGGAAGCCGTCATAATGGCTGAAGAACTATTATATGGCCCAGGAATAGATGACCCTATATAAGTATTTAAATAATACGTAAATTGTGTGTGAAACTTCATATGCGTTTTTCTCAAAACTATGTTCTTTGAACTGGTGACTACTGTAGCTCAAAAATCGCTCGGTAGGTTTTAATGAAATTTACATAGCTTTTCGAGAACATAAAAAACTAGTGCCTGATCGAACGATTTTTTTCAATATCGATTTTTTATAAACATTTAACTGTTGTTTTTTTCCCGAAAATATGAAAAAATCTTTCCTGAGGCTGCCATTTTGTTAATTCAAAAGAAAAGAAAAAAGCTTCGATCAGGCACAAGATTATCTATTAATAAAACTATTTTTTTTGGTCCGATTTTTGATTAATCTCCAAGGATAGGTGATGGTCATCGCAAGGAGCTTCGGTTGGAACTGGATCAACACAAACAGCCATTAAGGTAAATGTCCCAATTATCGACAGTGTCCCAATTATCGACAACTTAGGTTTATTTTCCATAAAACAAGACGAAAAAAAATTCCTTACAAATTTTAATTCAACAATTATCTAGTTTATAGTTTCTTGAATGAATTTGTTCACACCATTAATTTCTCTTAAGCATCCTCAGTGAAAAATCAGCTGTTAATTGGGCGACTGTCGGTCTTCATCGAGTGAGCACTGTTTTCCTTGCTATTCTGATAAGTCCACACTCTTCATTTATGTCTCCCCAGATTCAATGAATGAAGGTGAAATTTAATTTTTTGAAGAATAATTAACTTGGGACGATTAACTGTATTCAGTTCTATTAAAAAAATTTTAATGTGTATCATATTTTATGAGAAATTTGTGTGTCGATAAATGGTACTTCTGAAACATATTGTGTCCCAGATATCGACATCTATGTCGATATTTGAGTCGCTGAGGATGATTTTTGATTAACTTCCAGAAACGTTAACTCCATTTTCCTGGATACGATTGTTTCGTTATCCTACCCAAAAGATCCACAATTTTCAGTGTACCAATTATCGACACACTGTTTTCCATCGAATTACATGATAAAAGTACAACAAATTTTGATGTCGATACTACGTTCAACACTATGTCGATAAAAGGTGCAATATTCTGTCGACGGCTGAGACTCATACCATAAATAAAAATAATCAATTATATGGAGAAATCATTAAACTATTTTTGTTATCTTTTGATAATCAGCTCATAGAATATTCAAAATTGCTCTCAGTACTGATCGACATTCGATTGTGGTCCATTTATTTGATTTAATCATCCATTTTTCATCACTGTCGATCATACGCACATTTATGTGGGGATAATTGGTCATATTTAGTTTCCAGTTATCTCATGATTATAAAATGTCTATAGAAGACTGCAATGCACACATGAAAAATACTGTGTTCCGTCGGAAGCAACTTCTGACGCAAATAATAATTTTGAATCGAGTAGAATAGAAATCGCTAACTTTTCCCTGAATTCGTCTCTCTTGGATGTAAGGGAAGAGAATTTGGGTGTAGATTTACTACTGGATTGTTATGACCGTGATTACTCCGACACTGATATAAATGTTTGTGGGCTACATCAAGATATGAATGGTCAGAATGGGGGGATTACAGATTATCTTTTTGAAGCCCAAGTTGTTGGTGAAGCAAGCATACAAAATGCGAAAAATAGTGAATCAAATGAGAGAGCCCTTGAAAATGACAAAAAAGAAAATTGAGTTAGGACAGAGGAGAAACAAGTAGAATTACCGAGCCTAAAAAGTTGAATGAACGTGGCTTATAGGAAGTATCTGAAGTGAAAACGTTAATTTCTAAGGATTAACCAAAGATCATCAAATATTTTTTCATATTAAGCAGAGAATTTATATATCTCTTGTTTTTTTAATTTTTGTGAACTGTTATTTTCACTAAATATATCAATATTTCTTTAAATACAAACATATTATTGATGCCAAAATCTGGATTTCCCAAAGTGTCGATATTTGGTGCACATGTATGTCGATGATTGGTAATTCATATTTTTCCGGTGTCGATAATGGGTACATCTGCTTTGAGACACCATTCATTTTTTTTATAATAGTTACCCCTTTCAATATGTTCGTTGTTTGTACTTTTATCAAAATAGAGGGTTCAGAGAAGTAGAAGCAGAATATTTCATTCTTATAAAATTATTCTTTGAAGTCGAAATGTATTAGACACTTTGAGGAACGCGCTATTGTGTCGATAATTGGGACATTTAAAATTATTAATTTTTTTCTTTGAAATTTCGGTCAAATCAAGTCGAAACCTTATTTAATGATGATTTACTGGCAACAAAAAATTATTTAAAATTGTCATGTTTTCATGTCTCTGACTATACCTGACACCTGTATGCGCATTTTCCAATGAATCATCTTGTACAACCAGGATAACACAATAAGTCTCATAGGCTGCAGCGTTTTCTCCCCCTCCCAGCGACCTCCTGAATCTGCAATACTTTTTTTTAAGGGTGACGTAACTCCAACTAGAACATGAACCGATTCGCACGTCGAGCCCTCCTTTCGAAGTCTGCCCTCTCGAGACCCCTTCAGCTCACACCGATTCCATTATTTTTAACCGCATCGATATTCCCCGTCCGTGCCTCCAGTTCACCACCGCTCCGCTTCGCGATTGCGGAAGGTCGGGAGGAGTCACGTGAGCCACCGAGAAAGTGTTGCGTTCGCAGATTTCCAGCCTCCGAGTTCACGTTTTCCAATAATCGTTATCCACGGGTTGCATGTTGCATCGGGGGCGCATGCGTCCGGCGGCAACTACCCCATCAGAGGTGAAGCTGAGAACGGTCATTGTCAAGGTCGTTCGATCGCTATTCCGTCGGGGAAATTTCTGTAGGAAGTGTAGGAATTGCCGTAGCATTGATGAAAACCTTAACAGGAAATGGGAGAATGAGTATGTGATGTAAAATTATGACTTTTCATTACTCATTGATGTAACGGGTGTTCTTTAGCTGCATGAGAAGTTTCGATGGTTGTTGTCTATGGTTTTACAGTTGCATATGTTAAACTATATTGACATTTCTGTTCAGTAAGCTTTGTCAATGCATCATTATCTTCTAATGTAATCTTTTTCTGTAGGAAGTGTAGGAATTGCCGTAGCATTGATGGGAACCTCAACAGGAAATGGGAGAATGAGTATGTGATGTAAAATTATGACTTCTCTTTACTCATTGATGTAACGGGTGTTCTTTAGCTGCATGAGAAGTTTCGATGGTTGTTGTCTATGGCTTTACAGTTGAATATGTCAAACTGTGTTGACATTTCTGTACAGCAAGGTTTCTTAATGCATCATGAATCTTCTAATGTAATCTTTTTCTGTAGGAAGCGTAGGAATTGCCGTAACATTGATGGGAACCTCAACAGGAAATGGGAGAATGAGCATGTGATGTAAAATTATGACTTCTCTTTACTCATTGATGTAACGGGTGTTCTTTAGCTGCATGAGAAGTTTCGATGGTTGTTGTCTATGGCTTTACAGTTGAATATGTCAAACTGTGTTGACATTTCTGTACAGTAAGGTTTGTTAATGCATCATGAATCTTCTAAGGTAATCTTTTTTCTGTAGGAAGTGTAGGAATTGCCGTAGCATTGATGGGAACCTCAACAGGAAATGGGAGAATGATATGTGATGTAATATTATGACTTTTCATTACTCATTGATGTAACGGGTGTTTTTTTAGCTGCATGAGAAGTTTCGATGGTTGTTGTCTATGGTTTTACAGTTGAATATGTCAAACTGTGTTGACATTTCTGTTCAGTAAGGTTTGTCAATGCATCATGAATCCTCTAATGTAATCTTTTTCTGTAGGAAGTGTAGGAATTGCCGTAGCATTGATGGCAATTTCAACAGGAAATGAGAGAATGAGTATGTGACGTGAAATTATGACTTTTCATTACTCATTTATGTAACGGGTGTTCTTTAGATGCATGAGACGTTTCGATGGTTGTTGTCTATGGCTTTACAGTTGAATATGTCAAACTTTGTTGACATTTCTGTTGTTTGTCAATGCATCATGAATATTTTAACGTCAGAACAACGCTCCTAAATTATGGAAACTTACTTTAAAACAGTGGGGAAGCCCTGTGGAAAGGATCTTTGGCGCTCTTGTTCAATCTTTGACAATCCATCTCCGAAATTGTTCTCAGAGTTTCTCAGAGTTAGGAATGATATTAATGGATTCTTATAATAGAAATGCATCATCAAAGAAACTAAATTGAAATTAAATAACGAACTTATCCGAGATATTCATTCCTCAAATCTCATCTGAAAATTATATTATATCAATTGAAACCAATATTCCATTTTTGTTTCACTGAAGATATTCTAAACCCAATTTGATAAACTTAGCAAATTATGGATTATCCAAGGGCATATAGGGTAGGGGTAATTATATTATCCTATAATTGGTCATTTTGCATTCAATCATACTTTGTTTGTTGAAACAGAAATACATTTGACATGTCTGTCATAGGTAGATAAGATTACATGTATGAACAGTGAACACAGATAGAACACAGACATATAGAATTCGCATTTTTTGAAAACATAGAAGTACATTGTATTATTGAAATTTTGAAAAATCATATCTCCGAAAGTATTAGCTTGTTAGAGTTGAAAATGATATCAATGGATTTTTATGAGTGAGACTGTATCTGAAAAATTGAATTCGAAATTTGTAATATTAACGAAAATCAACAATAATGAACTTAAACGAGATATTCATTTCCCAAACCTACTCAAAAAATTCTATTAATAATAATCATTATATCATACAAGACGCATCCGCCAATCTGCAACGCTAGTTGTAATCATTTCATCAAATTTTCATAACTCAATAGAAGTTTCATTGTTGATGTTGTTTCGTTTTTGTTTGTTAGGAGATATTGTTCTATATGTGTTTCTAACGTAGAAGCAATCCACAAAATAATAAATTTCGGGCGTGGGAGAGAAAACCCAGAAAGGAACCATTTAGTATTTATAATTTGAGTTATTGGGGAAACGATATTTCACACGGTTATAACTCCGAAACCGTTTGGCCGATTATGTCCATTAATGGACTTCACCGTCTAATTCGGATGCGCAACCAATCCTGAAAATTGCAAGTCGGTATGTCTTTTCGTTCGAAAGTTATTGTGGCAACGGAAGGACGGCCAGTCGGACAGAATTTCAAACGATAAACATAGATCCTATAGAATTTAAATCCGAACAAGGCTGTAAAACAATAGAAATATTGTCAAATACACCCGTAAATTTGAAAGTACACATCAAAACTGAGTATCAGCTCAACAGCAAATGCGAGAGTGTCCAATGAAACATATCGGTTTAGATTACTGAATGCTCACTAGGCGCGTTACAAAATGGCGAATGCACTCTTAGTAAATTCGCGGTTGGGAAGTTATTCTAGATCCTATTGTGGTATAACCAGGGGCGGCTGGTGAGGGAGGGCTGCGGGGCACCGCCCTCCCTATAAAAATGGCCGTACATGTATAAACAATTAATTTGTATATTTTATATTCGTGCTTTTCTATTCATACTGGATTCAATTAAAATTAACATATTTTTACCTTGCGATCATCTATATTTCACAATAATTACATTAACGTTAAGCGTCCGCAAATATAAGGTATACTATGAGCGTCCGCACTATGCTGGGCTAAATCTCGAACGCCATGGAAACGGCAAACGTCCTCACTCAAAGACCAGCTAGTTCAACGCGATTCTCAGTGATGATTCGGGCGTTCAGAGTAGCAGCCCAGAGTAATAGTTACGTTCAGTATACCTTGTTTATGGTTACGCTAAATAGTTAGGTATTGTAGGTGCCTATCGTTTCGTGTTATAAAGTTGCGTTGAGGATATAAGGACTACTGAGGATGTGTGATCTGGCAAAATTAAACGTTAGTTCTTTGAGTTTAGCAGACGAGGTAAATATTAAAAACTATGAACGACCTGTGCCCGTATTCATTGTGAGGCAAGGGCAACTATGGGGTATAAGAATCGGGCGGAGTTTACGCGGAAGTTTGACGCAAATGTTTACGAAAGACGTTTCTAAGGAATATAATGTCGGAAGAAAGACTGATGGCGCTCGCAATGTGGTCCATCGAACAAAATTTAGTTGAAGACATTCCTGACTTCAACGAAAATGTGATCGAGAGTTTCATCTGCGACTAAGTAAGAGAATTGAGTTTAATTTTTTATTGGTTTCTCAGAGTTGGGAATTATATCAATGGATTCCTATGATATGCATCATGGAAGAAATTAAATTCAGAAAAAGAATCGTTTAAAAAAAATGCTTCAAAAATTATCTTATAAAAAAAAGAACAATCTACAATGCTTCAATGCCTAAATGCTTCAAAAATTGTCATGAAATTTATTTATCAATACCAAATGAGCAATCTGCAATGATTCAACCTTGTGGAATGGGTTGTTGCAACTTACACTCGATGCATAGTTTTCACAACTCGAAATACCTAAGGAAAGTATCATCGAAATGTCGAGAGCCAGGCTGGAGACAATCATAGCAGATTGTCCATTTATTAATTTAATAGTTCATATCACTAACACATTCTTTTCTGTATCATGAACCCTAACTCAAGAAAACATGATTGATACACAAATGTAGATCCATATTTCAGTATTTTTTTGCAAGCAACATTATGAAAATACTGTATATAGGAACATGTCTCACTACTTAAGGAAGTAAAAGGTAATATTAACCTCAGTGGTCAACGAACAGTAATTTCTCCTGATGATTCCATTATGATCTTCTTTCCTATTGCCTCCATAAACTACATCAAAACAGTATTGTATATATTCACATATTTAAGAATCGAGTTTTTGCTTTCCAAGAGAAAATAACAACTATGATTTGACAATCTCTTATAGCTAGAATAGATGACATTTATGAATAGTGATCACAGACAGATTCTGCGTTCACATTCTGTGAATACATAGAACTAACGATGTATTATTGAAACTTTGAAACATCATATCTCCGAAAGTATTAGCTTGTTAGAGTTTAAAATGATAACAATGAAAAAATTTTAATTCAAAAGTTGTAATGTAAAAAAAATACTTTTTTTTGGTTACTCCGACTATCAGACCGATTTTGCCCAATAACGAACTTAACCGAGATATTTATCCCTCAAACTTACTATGAAAATTTCAACTGTCTAGCTCATTCCGTTCGAGAGTTATCATGTTAACGAACGGACGGCCGGACAGAATCGGTTTCGATCACGGATTCTTGATCAGTGAGTCGAACCAAATCGTTTGAGACCATTTTCATCAAAAAATTCGAAAATTACAGACATTTGGTCAAATTGATAAGCACTCTGTTCCGAGGAAGAAGACCGCCAAAAAGTAGGCATTTGGTAATTACCTTTTAAAAAATATATACTTTTTTGTATTCTTGAATCAGCGCCCCCCTGAACAAAATTATCACCAGCCGCCACTGGGTATAACCATTTGAATATCGATTCATTAAGGATGAAAAATCTCATGGTTTAACCCTGAGTAGAACAAGCCTGTGGACAAGGACTCTGGCGCTCTTGTCATATTACTAGCGAGTAATTATTCAAAATTTCACAAATCATATCTCCGAAAGTACTGATTTCTCAGAGTTGGGAATGATATTGTTGAGTCCTGATTATTTTATCAGGATATTATGGCTCGAAGGATCAAATGTTGAGTCCTGATTATTTCATCAGGATATAGTGTTATTTCGAAGGACCAGAATTATACACCCTGATTGTTTTATCAGGGGGATGAGTAAATGGGTATACTTAGCTTTAAGCTCCTAGTAGTAATATCGTTGATTACGGCGTAAGTGGGAATGCATACTAAATTTCCGATGCCAGCACCAATGAGTGAAATTCTAGGAATTCGAAGTCCCGAATTTCTCCCACTATGGGCACTAACTCTACTTGCTTTCTGCATATAATCTATCAACAACAGCAGATAGATAACCTTCACAGATTCGGGCCATAGCGTCTAGACAAAAAGAATACCAGCACTGGGCAATGTGTTAGAAACCTGATTAGTTTTTTTCCACTGGTTATTAAAGCCATTTTAGCATTCTTTTACTGGAAATAGGCAATAAATCGCTCTACAGAGGTCGAAGCTTAACAAGGAATTCTACTCGCAGTTATCATTTCGTAAAAGTATTATTTTCAAGGGTGAGACCACACATGGTAAACTAAAACCCAGTTAAACCAATAGACAAATATTCACGTTTTACAAGCAAGCTCCTTCGTTGAGAAAAACAAATCTGCGTTTCCCAAAATGTGACGTCACGAGACGTAACATATATCAATCCATTCTTATGATGATTGCACCAAGTAATTATTCAAATATAGTAATACCTATATCTGGCATTGATTATATGAATATGATATATTCAGAATTAACCCGCATTAAATTTGTGCGTTTTCAACCCATTAAAGTTGGGAATTCGAAACAGCAAAGTTGAGTATACTTGTACGAAAAGCGAGTAAAAAAGTAATATAGAATATGGGAGTGTTATCCGTGTTAGGGCTTTTATATGGGTCCCATTTTTGCGCCGGCTTAACTGCATTGCGGTGAGGATTTGTTGCGTTTTTACAATCTGATTTCGTGAAAACTTTATACAGTGTGGAAAAGCGAAATGGAATAAATTCATTATCTCGGTTACTGTACATACTTATGGAAAATCCCGAAACACGGCAAATTTTAATTCTAAATTATCATTCTTTTTCGTGAAAATATGAACCCAACCTTCAACCCCCTTAGAAAGACAGGTTCAACCCCCAATTTTTCAAACAAGAATTATGGGCTTGTGATACATCGTTTGAAAGCTCTCGTATTTCTTTATTCAGAAATATTATAACTTTCACGTTTATTGAAAAAATCAAATTACAAAAAAATAAATGTGATTACCGAAATTCATTATAATATTCCATCGAATAAGTATTCCCTAATTTTATTACAATAATACTAAACTCATTTGACTTAAAGATGTGATAAAAAGGAAATGATCACTCCTGAGATGTTGAATAATGTTGGAATACATTTTTTTTTAGGTTAGGATGTTGCCAAGGCGTTCGCGGTGAACACTTTGAACATTTACTCCATAATTTTTTTTGTTGCATTTCAGTTTTTGGTATTGTACCAAATTTCGCTAATCACTTGATTTAGTTTTTTTAAATTTAATTTTTGCAATAAACATGAAAGTATGTGAATGATGGGACCTTTCAAACGATGTATCCCAAACACATACTTTGGGGGTTGTACCTGTCTTTCGAGAGGAGTTGAAGGTAAGGTTCGCATTTTTACGAAGAAGAATAACAATTAGAATTATTTATTCATCAGAAGTGAAAGGCGATAAGTTATTCGGTACAATTCATACAATTTTAATAGTGGAAAACAAATCAGGACATTGATATTGGAAATAATAAACTGTCGTATAAGTTTTTTTCAGCATTTTTGATTGTTAGTTCGTGATGCGTATTTCTGGCACAAAAACTGACTTTGTACGACGAGCTTGTTCGTATGCGTCTTTACGCGACTGCCAATACTGACTTCACACATTGACATAACATAGTGCTTGGAGGCGTAGTGTCATCGAAGTGGATGATTAATTGATACAACGCTGTAAAGGCCGGTCCATACGCTACGCTTTGCACAGCCTTTTGTCTGCGCAGTCTTAAGACGAAATGAAAACGTAGCAATTTTCAGAGTGTCTACATGGTGCAGAGATATCTGTATATTTCTAACAGTTCTAGTGAATCGCCATAGTTGCCGACTACATGCAGTGGCAAATCAGCACAGTTCACGGATATCTATGCTCTCTAGCTCAGTTATCGCTGCAACTGCAACGTCTTCGCGCCGTTTTCAAAACTGTGCAATTTTCCTATCTACACGCAACGCGTTGAACTGTGCAAGATAATAATTATTATTAATTATAACCTTGTATAGACATGAAATAAATATTAAAATCACTATAACAATGCTGAAAATATTACACAAATATTCATATATTTCTGTGGTAAGAATCGATACTGCATTTCATATTTAGGTAGTTAAATAATATTAATCTATTTTGATCGCTTCAATTTGGGAGGTCATTAAGAGGAGAATCGGGGTAAACAAGTTGGAAATGCACTTTGGCCAGGAGTTTTGGCGACTGTAAAAACAAACGTCCAAAGAACACTGGCCAACTATTTGGCCGAAAATGATCTCAAACGATTAGTTTCGACTCAAATACATCTGTTGGGTGGAAAATAAACAGAGCTGTGTATGTAGTGGCGTAAGGACCCATTCGAATACATACATCTACAGTTTGGTCGAAAATAAACGGTGCTATGTTTGTGGTGGCGTAAGGACAACAAACAGTTCAAACAAACAATTGTTCCATGAGATAGAAATCACCCGGAATAGAAATTCGTGAAATAACTGATAATATAGGAAATTACGGGTAATTTTATTGAGGATACAGGAGAATAGACAATAGAACATGCGCACAAAAGCTACTGACTTCATGTCAGTGCTTGAACCAATTTGTTTTTATTTCTGTCGAAATAATAACTTCGATGAATGGTATATCTACTGAATTTAAGTATAGATCTTTCAATAATTCAAAAATTATTAATCTGAAACCACCGATTCTATCCAATAACAAACTTATCCGAGATATACATTCCCCAAATCTACTCTGAAAATAATATTATATCAATTAAACCTTAGACAATATTGCAGTTTTGTTTTTACTGGAGATATTCTGAACCCAATTTGATTAACTCAGCAAAGTATATAATTCCATCATAACATAATCCATATGCATTATCTTATCACCAAAAAAGTATTTGTGATATCCTCATAATTCTACGATATTTGAGGTTATTTCATTTGACATGTCTCATATAGGAAAATGAGATGACATGTATGAACACAGATCATATAATAATTCATAGATAGAATAATTACAGCATTCTGTGAAAACATAGAAGTACGATTTAATATTGAAATTTTGAAATATCATATTACCGAAAGTATTAGCTTGTTAGAGTTGAAATTTATATCAATGGATTCTTATGGTGAAAGTGCATCTAAGAAAAGAGGGGGAAAGCCCTGTGGCACTCTTGTGCAATATTTGACAAATCATATCTCCGAAAGTATTGGTTTCTCTGAGTTGGGAATGATATCAATGGATTATTATGATAGAACTACATCATGAAAGAAATTAAAATCCCTTTGCATCTTATCTTTATATGACGATCCAATTTTAGCTACAAGTGTTTCAAAACTATCAGGAATCATTCTGAAAAACTGAGTAAATGAAATACCCAGTTTTATTCATCAGTCCCGAGAAAACTCAAACCAGAATACTTATGTAGGAAATCTTAAATAGTGTTACTAAGAAATAATTACCTGTACATTAGTTGGAAATCCCGTTGTAATTCTTCCATAATTAGAGAATGACTCATTAAATATGCTCGACTTCCTTGCATCATTCATTTTCGACTCACTAACCAAAAAACTCTGCCTATGAACTTAGTGAATCCAAATTTCAAATTGTCAACATGCTTACATCCACCAAACTCTCCAGAAATACACTTTCAGTTTCGTTTGACATTAATGACGTTTATCTTAAACTGAACCAAACGCCAGCTACCGCAAACAGATAGAACACAGACAGATAGAATTCACATTCTGTGAGAACATAGATGTACGACGTATTATTGAAATTTTGAAAATTCATATCTCCAAAAGTATTAGCTTGTTAGAGTTGAGAATAAAATCAATGGATTCATATGATGAAACTGCAATTAAAAAAATGGGTTCAAGCCCTGTGGACAGGAGCTTTCTGGCGCTCTAGTTCAAACAGACAAATTATATCTCCGAAAGTATTGGTTTCTCAGAGTTGGGAATTATATCAATGTATTCATATGATAGAACTGCATCATAGAGGAAGTTCAATTCAAATGATAGTTTATTTATCAAGATTAAATGAGCAATCATGAGAATGAGAACTGCACCATGGAAGAAATCAAATTAAATCTGGCCAATTTTGCCCAATAACGAACTTAACCGAGATATTCATCTCCCTAACCTACTCTGAAAATTTAAATTACCTAGCTCATTCCGTTCGAGAGTTATATCTATGTCTATGGATGAAAAGCAATCTCACTACACTCAGATATCTTACTTAATGTTCCGTTCCGAAATGTAAGACTTTTCTGAGAAAAACTAATTTCGGAGCAAACAACTGATATTTTTCTCACTTCGCTCACAATTCTTCGATTGCTTAGATAATGACATGTCTCAGGAAAATAATTTGACATTATGACAATTCTTACATAGAATAATTATATCATTGTGTGACAACGTTGAAATACGATTTATTATTGAAATTTTGAAAAATCATATCTCCGAAAGTATTAGTTTGTTAGAGTTAAAAATGATATAATTGGATTCTTATGGTAAAACTGCTTATTGAAAAAAATTTTATTTTGTATTTGTTTTGTAAAAAAAAAATGTTTTTTTTGTTACTCCGAAACCATCTGTCCGATTTTGCCCAATAACGAGCTTAGCCGAGATATTTACCTCCCAAACCTACTCTGAAAATGTCAACTGTCTAGCTCATTCCGTTCAAGAGATATCGTGCCTACGGCCGGCCGGACCGGCCGGACAGAATGATTTTCGACCACGGATTCTTGATCAGTGAGTTGAACCAAATCGTTTAAGACCATTTTCTTCGAAAAATTCGAAAATTACAGACATTTGGACAAATTGATAAGCACTCAGTTCCGAGGAACTAGAGCGCCAAAAAAATTGAATTAGAAATTCTTAAAAAATTTTTTTGTTAGGTACTCCGAAACCATCATTCAATTTTGCCCAATAACGAACTTGACCGAGATATTTATGTCCTAAACCAACCCTGAAACTTCAATTGTCCATCTCATTCCGTTCGAGAGTTATCATGTTAACGGCCGGATGGCCGGAAAGAATCGATTTCGACCACGTAGTCTTGATCAGTAAGTCGAACCAAATCGTTTGAGACCATTTTCATCCAAAAATTCGAAAATTACAGACATTTGGGCACATTGATAAGCACTCTGTTCCGAGGAACAATAGCGCCGAAAATCTGTCTTTGATTTACCTTATTAATTCCAAGTAAGAGAGTCACACTGTATACATTCCTTCCGTAAGCCCATCGATCCTACTTACGGTCATCTCTGCATGGCAACATCAAATAATGGAACAACTTGAACGACGTGACAGATGCACGTACACGAGCTGCACCTCGATGCATATGAATTTTAAAATGAAAGCGAAACAAATTTACGAGGCGAAGGGGTCACCATTGGGGCTCGCGCCAGATGCTCCCGCAACGATTTATCGCGGACATTTTGTTGCCAAGCCGTACTTTGTTGCAAGCATCGCGTGAAATGTGCTACGAAATTTATGAAGAGTTATCGGACAATGGCAGACCCCAGACCGTTATTTATTTGAGTGATGCGGATTTCGGTGAGTCAGGGAAACTATCGCCACTGTCTTTTTCATAAATCCGGTTGTTGAAGTGTTTATTCGATTTACTGCTCTTCCCGAAGTTTCATGATTTATTTGGATTATCTTATTCTAGACTGTTTTATCGCTTCATCGAACTGATTGGAACTTTGCGAAGTATATCGAGTCAAAGCTCCTGTGAATGTTTGGAAAACGCCGCGTTCGGTTTAAAAGGAGGGCCATACAGCCGCAACCTCGAAGTGTTAACCATCCTAATACAGAGTGAGGGTGCCTTTTGGCGATCTTGTTCCTCGGAACAGAGTGCTAATCAATTTGCCCAAATGTCTGTAATTTTCGAAATTTTGACTGAAAATGATCTTACGGCCGTTCCCAATATTCAATCTATCTATACTGTTTTACCTTACTTGAGATAGAAAACTCTATCTATCTTCCTCTTTACCATCCCAATAAAGCTGCCGACAGTAGGTTATCCTATTTTAGGTTGCTATCTACTGATGGGAGTCTACTACAGATAGCTGTTTGTATGGAATTGACAGTTGACGCGTCCCAATATTTTTAGGTAATATCAAATGGTTACCCCTAGTAATCTTTATCTTGATCCGTGAAATTTGACGGATATTAGTAGAAAGAGTGTTGCGGATAGAAGTTGTTATACTAGCTAGTTTTAGTTGAAATACGGCTACATACATTTTTGGCGCTCTAGTTCCTCGGAACTGAGTGCTTATCAATTTGCCCAAATGTCAGTAATTTTCAAATTTTTCGATGAAAATGGTCTTAAACGATTTGGTTCGACTCACTGATCAAGAATCCGTGGTCGAAATTCATTCTGTCCGGCCGGTCCGGCCGTCCGGCCGTAGGCACGATAACTCTCGAACGAAATGAGCTAGGCAGTTGAAATTTTCAGAGTAGGTTTGGGAGATAAATATCACGGCTAAGTTCGTTATTGGGCAAAATCGGGCAGATGGTTTCGGAGTAACAAAAAACAAAATTTTTTTTACAAAACAAATTCCAAATTATATAATTTTTCAAAATTTCAATAATAAATCGTATTTCAACGTTTTCACAGAATTATATAATTATTCTATGTATAAATTGTCATAATGTCAAGTTATTTTCCTGAGACATGACATTGTCTAATTCCTTGCTAATAGTTGGTTCGAGAAACGTCAAAATCGACTTAGAGAGACAAGGGTAAAAATCCGTCAAATAAACCCCCATGAGGCGATTTTATGTCGAAAAGTGAAAATTAAGAATATATATCCCAGGTAAGTACCGACGTTGTATTCTAATACCGGAGATCGACAAGATCGTACGAGGAGCCCGATAGCCGGTTGGTCTAGGCCGTCGGGTTTTCGGTTTCGTAACGAGAGAAGGCGGGCTCAAATCCCGGAAAGGGAATTACACTTTTTGGCGCTCTAGTTCCTCGGAACTGAGTGCTTATCAATTTGCCCAAATGTCTGTAATTTTTATTTAAGATGCAGTTTCACCATTAATATCCATCGATATCATTTTCAACTCCAACAAGCTAATACTTTCGGAGATATGATTTTTCTAAATTTCAATAATGAATCGTACGTACTTCTATGTTTTCACAGAATGCTATAATTATTCTATCTGAGCTTTATTATATGATCTGTGTTCATACTCGTACATTTCATCCTGTTCTATAAGAAAGAGTCAAATTCATTTCAGCTATTTTAATTTGATTTCTTCCATGGTGCAGCTCTCATTCTCAGATTGTTCATTTAATCTTGATAAATGCTGTTCTTTCATAAGAATACATTGATTTAATTTCCAACTCTGAGAAACCAATACTTTCGGAGATATAATTCGTCTGTTTGAACTAGAGCGCCAGAAAGATCCTGTCCACAGGGCTTGAACCCATTTTTTAGATAAGAAATTCTCAGAAACGCAGTCAAGAACTGGCCGGAAACTGAAAAAGTTATCAAACGAGGAGCAAAAGACTATTCAGATATAAGAGAGTAACCATTTGATTTCTCATAAATGAACATCTAATGGAAAATAATCGGCAATTTTTGAAACAATCACAAAATTTCTGAACTTCATTAACTATATTCTATTTTGAGTTCAATGTTGACTTATTACGAACACTACAAAAGTAACTAAACTCTGGTCCACTACAGTTTGTGCCGTCTAACATATGTTTCGGAAACGAAGTTTCCATCTTTAAAGACGAAGCGTTACAGTACATTTGTGTCGATTCGGTTATTTCAATTCAAATACCTGTATTCTGCGAATTTACCAAGAACGGAGAGGATATTACAGAATTATTTTCATTGTTTATTTCATGAAGCTAACTTCACCCATTAAAAAAAAACATAATACTTGAACTTGAATCTTTCGAACAGCTTATTGAATGAATAATATATTCTGGAAGTGTTAAATCTATTTGCCGATATAAAATTAGCATCCAATTAATTTTTCCCGGTCGAAGCCCAAATTCCACCTCCATTGTGAACATTTTGTTGGCACTTTGATCTAACATATGGATTCATTAATGTATTCTGGCAACCGTCCATTTCTCGGAGCCGTTTTTCATTCCGATTTCTACACGTTTCGCTGAAATTTTCTATCGGGATCCTAGCCAAGAGTACTCCTGAAGGTTCTCGTTGCGGTCTCGTCGTTTATCGAACGGTTTACACACCGTACATCTGGCGTTGAAGGCAGTCAATATCGTCCGATATCCATGCGTCCAATTCATTTCGATGGTGTATTGTTCGGACCAGCAGGCCAGTTCTGGCACCCCTCTGACTCCTCTCCAGGACATAGACGCCAATCTATCTTACCTATACGGATATTCCGGCATAGCAACAGAGTTATAATGGGTGTGCATTAGTCAGACGTTATATGAGTGTGTTGTTAATTGAAAATCTTTCAATGGTTTCGTTGTTCGAGGGTTTTCATTTTGAATAGCGAAATGGATTCGTTGAATGCGAGTTATGCAAACGATACATCGAACTCTGTAGTCTCGAATTGATTGGAAATGATTTTTTTCTACAATCGATATCCCAAGTAGGCATTTGCTGTCATATTTGACAACACAAAAGTTGGAGGAATATCCCTTTGTCGTTCATAAGTGACTTAATGAAAAAATTGGTTCAAGCCCTGTGGACAGGAGCTTTTTGGCGCTCTTGTTCGAACAGACAAATTATATCTCAGAAAGTATTAGTTTCTCAAAGTTCGGAATTATATCAATGGATTCCTATGATATAAATGCATCATGAAAGAAATTAAATTCAAAAAAAGTGTGTTTGAAAAAAAATGCTTCAAAACTTATCTTATAAAAAAAGAGCAATCTACAATGCTTCAATGCCTTAACGCTTCAAAAATTGTCATTAAATTTATTCATCAAGATTAAATGAGCAATCTGCAATGATTCAACCTCGTGGAATGGGTTATTGCAACTTACACTCGGTGCATAGTTTTCAGAACTCGAAATACCTAAGGAAAGTATAATTGTCTAGAGCAAGGCTGGAGACAATCATAGCAGATTGTCCATTTATTCCTGATATTTGAGTAGGTAGTGGATTACGAACAAATTATTTGAATAGTTCAAAATATATCAATAAAATACTATCCTCTTTTCATAATTTAAAATTTAATAGTTCATACCACTAACACATTATTTTGTGTATTATGAACCTTAACTCAAGAAAAGATGATTGATACACAAATGTAGATCCATATTTCAGTATTTTTTTGGGAGCAACATTATGAAAATACTGTATATAGGAACATGTCTCACTACTTAAGGAAGTAAAAGGTAATATTAACCTCAGTGGTCAACGAACAGTAATTTCTTTTGATGATTCCATTATGCTCTTCTTTCCTATTGCCTCCATAAACTACATCAAAAAAGTCTTGTGTATATTCACAAATTCAGGAATCGAATACTTGCTTTCCAAGAGAAAATAACAACTATGAATTGACAATCTCAAATAGCCAGAAAAGATGACATTTATGAATAGTGATCACAGACAGATTCTGTGTTCACATTCTGTGAATACATATATCTTACGATGTTTTATAGAAACTTTGAAGCATCATATCTCCGAAAGCATTCGCTTGTTAGAGTTGAAAACGATAACAATGGATTCTCATGATGAAACTGCATCTTAAAAAAATTTGAATTCAAAAGTAGTAATGTAAAAAAAAATATTTTTTTTTGTTACTCCGAAACTATCAGACCGATTTTGCCCAATAACGAACTTAACCGAGATATTTATCCCTCAAACCTACTCTGAAAATTTCAACTGTCTAGCTCATTCCGTTCGAGAGTTATCGTGTTAACGGCCGGACGGAAGGCCGGCCGGACAGAATCGATTTCGACCACGCATTCTTGATCAGTGAGTCGAACCAAATCGTTTGAGACCATTTTCATCAAAAAATTCGAAAATTACAGACATTTGGGCAAATTGATAAGCACCTCGTTCCAATGAACAAGAGCGCCAAAAAGTGGGAAAGTTCTGTGAACAGAAGCTTTGGCGCTCTTGTTCAAACTTTGACAAATCATATCTCCGAAAGTATTGGTTTCTCAGAGTTGGGATTTATATCAATGGATTCTTATGATGAAGTGCATCATAAAAAAATAAATGCAGATATTAGTTTATTTATCAAGATTAAATGAACAATCTGCAATGATTTAACCTCGTGGAATGGGTTGTCGCAAGTTACACTCGGTGCATAGTTTCAACTCGAAATACTCGAAAAAGGAAAGTATCATCGAAATGTCCAGAGAATATCCCATTGTCGCTGATATGTGATTAAATAAAAAAATTGGTTCAAGTCCTGTGGACAGGAGCTTTGGCGCTCTTGTTCAAACTTTGACAAATCATATCTCCGAAAATAATGGTGTCTGGGAATGATATAAATGGATTCTTACGATAGGACTGCATCATGAAAGAAATTAAATTCAAATAGACCAATTCTCCCCAATAACGACCTTATCCGAGAAATTCATTCCTCAAATCTACGCTGAATATTATATTATAGGTATCAATTAAAACGTAGACAATGTTGCAGCTTTTTTTACTGGAGATATTCTGAACCCAATTTGATTATGTATCTTACCAAATAATATATTTCCATCATCATATGGATTATCTACGGGCATTATATTTTCACCTTAAAAGTATAATATCATATTATCCTCATAATTCTACGACTGCTGAGGTTATTTCATTGGCCATTTTGCATTCAATCATACTTTGTTTTCTAGAACAGGAAGTGTATTTTATATCAAGAATAACGAAGCAGAAATTATTTTGACATTTATTTCTCAGGCCGATTTTGCTCAGTAACAAAATTAACCGAGATATTATCTCTCAAACCTGCTCTAAAAATTTCAAATACCTAGCTCATTCTGTTCGAGAGTTATTGTAGAAACAAAATTTAAAAAATATTTTTTAGACACCTTTCGGCAACCCGATCAATACAAAACTACACATGCATATAGAGGTCATTATTCTACAATTTGATGCTAAATTTTAGACAGATCGAGTGATCGGTTTCGGAAATATTCATAAGAAATGTTTTTACTAAAAACGTCCATAACTCCGAAATCACTTGGTGGATTTCGCCCATTAACGAACCCATCCGAGATATTTACGCTCCAAACTTACCTTGCAAATTTCAATACTCTAACTCCTCTCGTTCGATAGTTATCGTGTTAACGGCCGGCCGGAGGGCCGGCCAGACAGAATCGATTTCAACCTCGGATTCTTGATCAGTGAGTCGAACCAAATCGTTTGAGACCATTTTCAACCAAAAATTCGAAAATTACAGACATTTGGGCAAATTGATAAGCTCTCTGTTCCGAGGAACAAGAGCGCAAAAACCGTTAACAAACTCGTCCGAGATATTTACCCCCCGAACTCACCCTGGAAATTTCAATCCTCTAACTCCTTTCGTTCGAGAGTTATCGTGTTAATTTGGGCAAATTAATAAACACTCTGTTCCGAGGAACGCCAAAACGAATCGAACGCAGAAGATAGTTTAGCAAAAAAAATTTCCAACTTGCGCAGCCCAAAAAACGTCTTTCAACAGTCAAAGACCATCACGCACGAAACCAAATCCGTAATTCATTCTTAATTAGACACTGACCTCGACCAATCTTTCCCGAATCAACTTAGTCACGGCGAGGTAATTACAGGCACAAAAACCGGCACCGACATCTGTTTCCATTTCCTCCTCGAACGATTTCCCAGAGCAGCCATTTCCATTCGCCGGCGGCGGGCAGCGGGGGGGCCGACAAAAAAATCGCAATTTCCGAAACGAAACGCGAAAACGACATAAAGTGACATTCCGTTACGGAACGGGTCGTTGCCGGCCCTGATCGAGATAAAATTTAATTAAGATTTGAAGCCCGTGATTTCACGGCTGAATGCGTGCAAAATTCCGAATATTCAGTTTCGAGTTGGACGGGGGGGACCTATTTTTAGCCGCCATCCCCCGTTTTTGCGCCCGCCGCGGATGAAATTACCGTTCGTTGGATGTGTTTCCCGGATCTGCGTTGCCAGCCGGCAAATTGGATGCAATCTAGTTACATCGGCCAATATTCGGCATTTTTGCACGCGCTGATTGATGCACGTCGAATCGCGATAGCCTTGCATTTGGGTGTAATGAAAAATTGTTCGACTGAAATCAGCGGGGTTTGACGGCCACCGTGCAGGGATTGACGTTGTTTTCGTTGCAGACTGAAAGGTGAAATGATTTCGAGATCGAAAACTGCATTTCGAATATTATGAATTGTGCAACTATTCGGTTTGCTGTAAAACAATATATACTGACTGACGAAGAGACTGCAACAACCAGAAGGAGCTGTTTAAATTTTATTTTTTTTTTCGGTAAAACATAGATAGTATAGCAAGGAGTAAATGATGGAAATTTGAAGAAAGAAACGAAGGGTTTGCAATTTTTTTTTTATAAATTTGTTAATAATGTGTTGGTCCACCGCGATTATCTATACACTCCCCAACACGTCTTGGCATTGATGCAATAAGATGGTATATTTCTTCTTGAGGGATACTATCCCAAGCTACCTGTAGTTCATGTATCAGAGCCGCTAAAGTCCGTGGGGGCTGGGGTAAATTTCCTGGCCTTCTACCCATGATGACCCAAACATGCTCTATGGGCGAAACATCGGGGGATCTAGGCGGCCATGGCAAAATATTCACATGGGTCGCTTCAAATAAGTTTAAGCCAACTCTGGCAACATGAGGTCGAGCATTATCTTGCTGAAATATTGGATTCTCGAGCCGGTTAAGGTAAAGGAGAACATATGACTCCACTATTTCTTGAAGCTAACGCAGGGCTGTCATGTTACCTCAAATAAAGACTAAAGGTGATCTACTTGCATGTGCACCCCATACCATAACGCCTACTGTTCGGTGTACATTAAAGCTCAATATCAAACTGAGGTTCACGTATTTCTCCCCGACGTCGTCTAACCCTTCTTCGGCCATCATGTGCACCAATGGAGAATCGAGATTCATCAGAAAAGACGACCTGATGCCATTCCACATTCCAATGTTGACGTTCACTAGACCACTGTAATCGTTGTCGGCGATGTTCAACGGTCAGAGGTAACACAAGATGGGATCGATAATGATGCAGTCCAAAAGAACTTATCCGGCGGTAAACCTTTCGGACAGTTACAGGATGGCCTTGTTCTGTTATCCACTCATCAGTCAAAGATCGAGTTGTCGCAAATCGGTCTCTAATAGCCATAAGTCTTGGACGTCGATCTTGAACATCATTTGTGCTCCTTCGAAGTCCGGTGCATACTATTCTTCGATTTTGGGCATTATCAAACCACGCTTGACAACATCTCATAACAGTAGTTGGATTTCTGTTTGTACGGTTAGTGATTTCTCGTCTGACAACCCCGTCTCCCGTGGACCAATAATTCGATCTCTATCAAATTCACTTAGCTGGCGATAAATTCCGCGTACACGTGCTCTAGGCATTTAAACAACAACTAAACATCTACTATGGATCTCCTCGAATTGGGGGCGATGGGTCGGATGTAGTTACCTAGAAAAAATTTCGAAGGAGTTGGAAAACATTTCGAAGCAGTTGGAAAAACTTCAATGGAGAATTTGACCATCTGACCGGAAAAACGCAAAGCAGGCAGATAATAGGGACGTGATAACACGGAATAACACCGTGTACCCTTCTACACATTCCTGTTGCGGTAATTTCAATATTCAGTAGTTTTCGGCACAATGTGTGTAGCCGGCAAAAAATAATATTTATCATAATAAAGCGTTATCCCAAAGTGGATAGCTCTTTAGATATTTCAGTTTCACGGACTGGAGTATGTCATAAAACAATCCATCTGGTACCAATTTGAGCTGTTTCTCACTGTCAAGCGGCACTTTAAAAAGCTTTTATTTCTATCGAATTAAGCAACGTGAATATGTGAGTTCGGTGTTGTTATGTAATCCATTTGATTTGTGAAATATATGCATAAGTATATTAATTATACGAAGCCATTATGTAGCGTAGACACTTTTGGCAGGAACGCTATGGACTTGTTGTTATGGAAAAATTAAAGGAATGGGCAGTTTTCGAGTTATAGATTTTTAAGAAAGCCAGGAAAAATGGTGCGTATTTTGAAGTGTGAAATTTTCCATAATGTTCATAGAATTCACAGAATTATCATTAAACATTTAAATTTGCAATTCGTTCACAATAACAATCACATGTATATCTACAAAAGAATCCAATCGAATAAGGTTAATTCTGCAATAGATATTCAATGTCCCGTTAGTTTAATAAAATAAGATGTACAAGGTTATTTCCCAGAACACCGTAGTAGGTATTGCTTTTGATTCAACAAAAATTCGCAGGTATCGGTGAGTTCACTAACTGGATGGGTAAACGTTCAATTTGACTAAGCTCGCCGAAGCGAACTGACCTCACGTCAGTGTTTTCCAACTTTTCATATTCCAGCATTTCCTTAGAGATATCCATAAAGATTTTAAGCACCAGTAGATAAAGAATTAATGCCTGAAGACTGAAGTCAAGACGATTACATTACGAAGCAAATGTTTAATTATCCATAAATGATGAAGATTCTATTTCAAATAGCGAATTTCACGGTTGGTCCCGTCAAGCAGAAATTATTCAATCTTGTCGAATTAAGAAAGTTCATCATTAATTGATCCCACAGGGCTTGCTGCTGGCTAATGCCACATTAATTAAATCATTTAGCGTCATAGTCGACATATCACGGCTTAACTCCGTGGTCCGAACATGTACTTCGACATTTCTAGTATTTAATTAGGGTTCCGTGACATGAGGAAGTATTCGACTTTACGTTGAATTTTACCCGATATGAACTGTACGAATTCAAAATTCAGAGGAGTCAGTATTCTGATATATAAATATTCTTTTGACTGAGAGTTTTATATGTTAGCAGAGGTTGGTGTAACGGGGTACCATACAATTCTGCGTATGATACAAGAGCTTAGGGAAAAACCTCAGCAAAAAACCCTGTCTCCCCGTAAGTGTTGTGATTTGTAACTATTGTTCACAAAATTTGCTGAAATTTAGAAATATTGATAGGCATTTATTTCTTCAATATGGACTCCTTCGTCAAAAAAAAACGGAAAGGTTTCTCCAAGGTACCCAAAACTCAACCTGAAAAATGAAAAGACAAGAGGAGAAGAACGAACAAACTAAAAATAATACATAACCTTTCAAAAGTCTCCTCTCACGAATATACTCTTCTGTTGGCGCATGGGATCTCTTGGAGATCGCCTCCGCTAGTTCTCAAAGATATTGATCTTAGAAATCCCTTCAATATTGAATTCAAAAAGGAAATTGTTGCTCGTAAGGCCAGGAGGGTCTCTTTCAAAACCATATCTGGCCAGTCCAAGTGATGATTATTCAGAACTTCAGATGTTCGAAGACCGCTACAGGGCCCATATGTAGGGCTATCATCTCCCATAGATGCATGTTTTTACTTTGTATTGTGTAAAATAATGAAAAAATGAGCAGGAAAAATTTACGATATAATTTAATGTGTCATCATGACATATGGTAATATAAGTATTCTGATAATTCCAATATTGCTGGAAACGTCGATAGTGAATCTTTTGACAACTGAGGGCAGGATCATTAATTCGGAGAATATGCGTAGAATACATGGTGCGAACACTTTCTGACATATTTTCGGCCGAAATGCGGTCCAAATGATGGCAAATACCCTCATAAAGACGTATGTGGATTTTGTGAGGATCGTATAACTAGAAAATTTCAAAAATATTATTGAAAAATATTATTCATCTAAGAATAAGTTAAGAGTTTGTTAATAGGCATAATCGACCAAACGGTTTTGGAGTTATACCTATCTGAAATTTGGTTGTTATTTTATCAATAACTCGAAAAATATTGATCCGATCCAATTCAAACATGGTAATTAGTTATGGAATGTAGACGGGTTAATTTTGGCTTAATTTCGTGAGGATTTCCAGAATATTTATAAAAAATCATTGAAAATCATTGAAGTAATCTATATTTCAGAAACTATCCATTGGAAATCACTGAAATTTTGCGAGAGTCTTCAAAACAGAACTTTACAGCCAAGTTCCAAAGGTGAACACGATCGGATCTATATTGATGCAGATATGAGCAGGCTTCAGTGATTTCAGGAGTTGGATGGGTGACCGTTGGCACGATAAGATTCGAAATGTAGGACTCCAAAAAATTCCTCCGGATCGTTGACACTGTCAGATCCAAGAAATATATGGACATCAGTTATAATACTTTGCAGCTCCTCACTGGTTTCCTCACAGGGCACTGCCTTCTTAGGAAACATATGATGAGATTAGGGCTAGCAGAAACTGAACAGTGCAGATGGGAGGAGGATGAAACTCCTGATCACCTGATAACGGAAGGCCTCGCCATCTCAAACCAACTCAAGGAATGCTTTGGGCAAGAAATCTGTAGGAGCAAAGACGTAGTCTCCTTGAAGCCATCCCAGATACTGGAGTTCATCAGAACTCTGGAACTGGAAGGCGAGCTGTAGATGGTGATCGACAGCTCTGACGGGGGGGCACAAAAGACTTTAAGGTGCAACTTTACCTTCTACACATCTTTCAGCTCGGTGGACTAGTTCACCCGAAGTAACACTTCTCAACACCTCAGCATTAAGAGCTCTATATGCATTCCTTATTTTGTTTTTTAGATCTTCCAAATCAATAGGAGGAGTCTGGTGCACACAATCTTTGAAATATCCCCAAAGGATGAAATCTAGCGTCGTTAAACATGGAGATCTTGCAGGCCATCTTATCGGTCCATTTGAAGGTAGATGGATCAGCACACACAGATTATAGGTCAAAATCAAGATCACACAAAATATCGTCGCCTATTGCAATTCTTCCAATTTGAAATTTCAATTGACGTTTTCCACCTCATGTAAAATACAGAGTGTGATATATCGTTGGAAAGATAATTTTGAGTTGAATTAAAAAATTGTTAAAAGTATACAGGCTATTTGAGATAAAAAAAATTAGAGTCACTTCCAGTCGAGCCGAAAGTGTCTTTCAATTTTTGTTTTCCTCAGTTGAAGGTTCCTTGAACGAATTGAAAATCACAAAATTTTCAAATTTTTATCTTATGGAATGGCTGAGATAATCCATTGGAACATGTATACTAGGACACCCAGTATACGTTGAAAATTGAAGGGGTCTGAAAAATCTTTCAGCTGCATGATTCATTTATTCAGAAAACAATAAACCAAACGCGACTGTTGCAGGTGCATGGAGCCATCTTTATTGACTGTACATGCCGGAGAACGCAAACACATTTTGGTCACGAATTTCTGGTTCCTGATTGATGTTTAAGCGAGATCTGCGTGTTCGCATTCAATTGTGCTTCGAACGTGGCGGTTCTGTTGAATCGCGAACGTCACGATGAATTTCTACAATATCCAGTTGACACTTACGCATTTCAATGAAGGGGTTGGGCCTGGGCAAGCCTGGGATGTTGATGAATTACTG
Organism: Halyzia sedecimguttata; assembly: GCA_937662695.2. Lineage (NCBI taxonomy): Eukaryota > Metazoa > Arthropoda > Insecta > Coleoptera > Coccinellidae > Halyzia > Halyzia sedecimguttata. The sequence goes on along the minus strand of OW569413.2, from coordinate 94,722,516 downwards.
ATTTATCGAATAGTCATTCGGCTTATATGCGAATGCAGTGACGACGGCAAATTTGAACTGGCAAGCCTCAGATGAATTTGTGTGATGAATGACTATACAGGGTGAGTCTCTGAGTACATCAATTTTAACCATAGATTGCTCTCATAAAATAAGACTCCTTTTGGCGCTCTGATTCTTCGGAACGGAGTGCTTAGCAATTTGTGCAAATGTGTGTAATTCTCGAGTTTTTGGATACGTGCATAGGTTTATATTCTACAACTATTCACCAAGTTTCAGTTCGATCGGATTTAAATTGGTTGAAATCAAAATTATTACTCGAAAACCATTGGGCCGAATATGCCCATTAACGAACTTGTCCGTCGTATTGAGATACGCCACCTACCCTGAATATTTCAAGTCGCTATCTCTTTCCGTTCTCAAGTTATCGTGGCAATGACCGGACGGCCGGCCGGACAGAATCAAATTTGACGTCGAATTCTTCATCGGGGAGTCGAACCAAACCATTTGAGACCATTTTCGTCAAAAAATTCGAAAGTTACAGACATTTGAGCAAAATGATAACGCGATGTTCCCCATAACATAGGTACGCGCAGAAATTCTATATATCAGAAACTATACGTCCGACATCGCTGAAATATTGCGAGAGCCTTCAGAACCTAACTCTACTACCAAGTTACAAGTTTGAACACGGTCGGATCTATATTGTTGGAGATCCGAGCAGCCTTGTGTGAGTTCAGTAGCTGGATAGGTGACCGTCGCCTCGAAAACTCTCGAACGAAAGGAGATAGGAACTTGCAATTTTCAGGGTAGGTTGCGCATCTGAATGGGAGAGTTAAGTTCGCTGTTGGTCATAATCGACCGAACGGATTCGGAGTTTTATCCATCCGGAATATTATTTCCTCGGTAACTCAAAAAATATTCTTCTTCTACTGGTGCCTATCCTCTGTGGATGTTGGCAATCACGTTGGTCCACATTACTTTATTGATATAGACTCGATCAAATTGAAGCTTGCTAACTAGTTGTAGAATACGGACATAAAGACGTGGGTAAAATTTTGTAAGAACCGTAATTCTAGAAAATTCTAAAACAATTACGAAAAAAAAGGTTCAAGCACTGACGTGAAGTCAGGAGCTTTTGCGCGTATGTTCTATTGTCCATTCTCCTGTATTGGACACTCTTAATCGAATTTACCAAGGTGAATTCTATTGTCCGTTCTCCTCAATTGGACATTCTCAATCGAATTTACCATGGTAAATATACCATGGTGAATTCGCTCCTGATGTCAAGTTAGTGCTTGAACCAATTTTCAACATGCAAATGGCTGACCTAAGTTTCATTGAAAACTAGCTGACCCAGCGAACTCTGTTCCGCCTTAGAGGCAATAAATAACGTACAATTGTGCAATTAGAAAAAAAACACCCTGTACAGTAATGATTTAGTTTCAATGCTGTATACCTCTAAAGTTTATTTTTTAACACAAATGAATGAAATTGTACGATTGTGGCATGGAAAACAGCAAGTTGCAATTGACGTTAAAAGAAGAACACCCTGTATGGAGATTTCGGACGAATACATTATGAGAATCCATCCAAGGTACCTATTTAGTTAATGCTTTGTTTGTGACACAAATCACTTCAATCACGTACAATTGTGCCATGATAAAAAGGACACCCTGTATAGTAATGCTTTATTTTCAATGGTGTATGCCTCGAAAGTTTATTTTTAAACACACATGACTAAAATTGTACGATTATGGCAGGAAAAACAGCAAGTTTTAATTGACGTTAAAACAAAAACACCCTGTATAACACAAAAAAGTATCCTATGTCCGTCTCCTGGTTCTAAGATACCTCCCCACCAATTTTGAGCCAAATCGGTATAGCCATTCTTGAGTTATAAGTGGTGTAACTAACACGACTTTCTTTTATAAATATAGATAGATATAGATATAGATATCAAAACAGAAAGGAACAAGGTTCCAATCATATGATCCTATACAGCAGGGGTGGTCAACTTGATGAGACCCAAGATCTACTATTTACTGACAAAACTCTGCGCGATCTACCAATATAGATATATAGTGCGCGTCAAAATTATGGAACAAATTCATTTTCTCAGAGGAAAAATACTTGGCAACAAAACCCTGAAATAGGTCAATTTTTGTTTCACTTTTACCGAATTTTGATGCATTTTTGAAGGATTTTCGTTGCACTCTGTGCCATCCCCATCAACCCTCTAAATTTTTTGAATAGGAAAAGTGGGTCATGTGGTACTTTTTTGGCAAGGTATTTGTATCTTCTTCACAGGCGTGCAGAAATTTTCTAGAAAAAAATTTTCATTTTTGAAAAATAGTCAGTTCAAAGAGGTTTTCAGTATGTGTACTTTGTCATGGCTCATTTACTTTGAGATGATGGTACCTGATGAAATTTGTCACCGAATGGAAGCCGACCATTACAGTTTTGTTTATGCACAACTTTCAACCCCTTCGAACCCTTTAATGGAGAAAAAAATGGGGGGGGGGGGCGTGAGGGGGTTGAAAGGGGTTGAAAGTTGTGCATGAACAAAACTGTAATGATCGACCTCCATTCGGTGACAAATTTCATCAGGTACCATCGTCTCAAAGTAAATGAGCCATGACAAAGTGCACATAGGTACTGAAAACCTCTTTGAACTAACTAGTTTTCAAAAAAGAAAAATGTTTGCTTGAAAATTTCTGCCCGCCTGTAAAGAAGATACAAAGACCTTGCCAAAAAAGTACCACAGGATCCACTTTCCCTATTCAAAAAATTTAGAGGGTTGATGGGGATGGCACAGGGTGCAACAAAAATCCTTCAAAAATGCATAAAAATTCGGTAAAAGTGAAACAAGAATTAACCTGTTTCAGGATTTTGTTGCCAAATATTTTTCTTCTGAGAAAATGAATTTGTTCCATAATTTTGACGCGCACTGTATAGTTCTATAATTGTAGACATTTTAAATGAAATTTGATGCTGTCTGCCTCGCCGCGATCGAATGGACCTATACCTACGATCGACCAGTCGATCGCGATCGACCGGTTGGCCACCCCTGCTATACAGGAACCAATTCTTAGCCACGTCATCTATCTCTACATCCAAATATTTCTCCAATGGCTGAAAGATCGCGGTAATTTTTTTTCAGCACACTTCTTCGCCTCGAGAGCAAGTCCTCCTCTTCCGGAGACAAGAAAGTGGCGACCTCGATCCCAAATCCCCCGTGACTTCGATATCCCCGAAGAACTGAAGCCATCGCCGAAAGTGCCCTTTTTTCAGTCCTCTTATGCTCGCCCTGTACTTGAGGAGTTAGTGCACCCAGACGGCAAATCGAATAAAACCTGTTTACGTGAGCCAATATTGGCATCGTCGTGCGAAATCGTTTTCAACACGTTGACTCGGGAAATGGATTTCGAAAACGGATGGAAGACTGCCTCGAAAATTGGAAAAACTTACTACGACGATCTATGCCGTGTACGCTAACCGGAACGAATTGGGCGTAGGTACTGCATTTTCGTGATAATGCGGAGTGAGGCCAGACAATCATCGATGGTTTATCGACTATAAATTTGGGCTGCACGTTGGAGGAAGAATTTAGCGAGACAGTTGCTCAGGGTGTTCGGTGAATATAGGGCGAGATTCACGAAGACCGTTCGTAAGAATATTTCAAAGAAAGACTCTAGCTAGATCAAAAATCGGCAAGACGATTTTGGAGTTATACCCATCTGAAACTTGGTTGTTATTTCCTAACTCGAAAAATATAAAACCGATCCAATTCAAACATGGTTATTGTTTGTAGAATGCCAACGCAAAATGTGTTGCAAAATTTCGTGGGGATCGTATCAATAGAATGTTTCTAAAAATTTATTGAAAAAACTGGTTCAAGCACTGACGTGAAGTCAGGAGCTTTTGAGCGTATGTTCCATTGTCCATTCTCCTGTATTGGACAGTCTAGATTGAATTTACCATGGTGAATTGTATTGGACTGTATTGGACACTCTTACTCGAAATTTACCATGGTAAATTACAGGAGAATGGACAATAAACATACGCGCAAAAGCTCCTGACTTCACGTCAGTGCTTGAACCAATTGTTTTATTCGTATGTCTGTAATTTTCGAATTTTTCGATGAAAATGGTCTCAAACGATTTGGTTCGGCTTACTGATCAAGAATCCGTGGTCGAAATTCATTCTGTCCGGCCGTCCGGTCCGGCCGGCCGTAGGCACGATAACTCTCGAACGGAATAAGCTAGAGAGTTGAAATTTTCAGAGTAGGTTTGGGGGATAAAAATCTCGGATAAATTCGTTATTGGGCAAAATCGGACAGATGGTTTCGGAGTAACAAAAAAAAAATTTTTTTTTTACAAAACAAATTCCAAATTAAATTTTTTTTTAATAAGCAGTTTTATCATAAGAATCCATTCATATCATTTTTAACTCTAACAACTCTAATACTTTCGGAGATATGATTTTTCAAAATTTCAATATTAAATCGTATTTCAACGTTGTCACAGAATGATATAATTCTATGTATGAATTGTCCTAATGTCAGCTTATGTTCCTGTAACATGACATTATCTAATCAATCGAAGAATTGTGAGCAAAGTGAGAAAAATCTCAGTTGTTTGCTCCGAAATTACTTTTTCTCAGAAAAGTCTTACATTTCGGAACGGAACATGAAGTTAGTAAGAGATCTGAGAGTAGTGAGACTGCTTTTCATCCATAGACATAGATATAACTCTCGAACGGAATGAGGTAGGTAGTTGAAATTTTCAGAGTAGATTAGGGAGATGAATATCTCGGTTAAGTTTGTTATTGGGCAAAATTGGCCAGATTTAATTTGATTTCTTCCATGGTGCAGTTCTCATTCTCATGATTGCTCATTTAATCTTGATAAATAAACTATTATTTGAATTGAATTTCCTTTATGATGCGGTTATATCATATGAATACATTGATATAATTCGTAACTCTGAGAAACCAATACTTTCGGAGATATAATTTGTCTGTTTGAACTAGAGCGCCAGAAAGCTCCTGTCCACAGGGCTTGAACCCATTTTTTTTTTAAATTTTCTAGCAATACGTTTCTCACAAAATGTTACACACGTCTTTATGTCGATATTCTACAACTAGTTAGCAAGCTACAATTTGATCGAGTCTATGTTTTTTGAGTTATCGAGGACATAATATTCCAGATGGATATACCTCCGAAACCGTTGGGCCAATAATGGCCAACAGCGAACTTAACTCTCCCATTCAGATGCACAACCGACCCTGAAAATTGCAAGTTCCTATCTCCTTTCGTTCGAGAGTTATCGAGCCCACGGTGACCTATCCAGCTACTGGGCTGGATTGTGTATTTCCGGAGAGTTTGTTTGATGTAAGCATGTAAACAATTTGAAATTTGGATTCGCTAAGTTCATAGGCAGAGTTTTTTGGTTCGTGAGTCGAAAATGAATGATGCAAGGATGTCGAGCATAATTAACGAGTCATTCTCTAATTATGGAAGATTTAGAACGGGATTTTCAACCAATGTACAGGTAGTTATTTCTTAGTAACACTATTTAAGATTTCCTATATAAGTATTCTGTTTAGAGTTCTCTCTACACTGATTACATTAGATTTGTTTCAAAAATAAAACTAGCTATTTCATCTACTCAATTTTTCAGAACGATTTCTGATAGTTTTGAAACACTTGAAGCCAAAATTGGACCGTCATATAAAGATAAGATGCAAAGGGACTTTGATTTATTTGATGATGTACTTCTATCATAATAATCCATTGATATCAATACCAACTCTGAGAAACCAATACTTTCGGAGATATAATTTGTCAAAGATTGGAGAAGAGTGCCAAAGCTTCTATCCGCAGGGCTTTCCCACTTTAATTTTCTTCAGAGTTCGGGGGAGAAAACATAGCAGGGACCTTTGAGTAATGAATTTACCTCCCAAAGTATCATTTAAAGATCATTCACTATTTTCTTCGATCTTTCTTTGTGAATAGAGTTTAGGTGAAGAAGCCAATTTCAAAGTCTTCAGCACGTGGTACTTATCATTAACTTATTCAGAACCCATTATTCCACTGAAAGAAACATTTAAATATACATGAACTGGCGACCAAACGATAGGAGAAATGGCCGTTGTACAATTAACATATTAAATACTTCATCGTCCACAGCTTTCCATATACGAATTAATGTATCCCAAAGAATTACAGTTAAGCGAAGAAATTTACATTAACATATTATTATATTTCCATCGATTTGAGCATCTCTTTATTGAATGGGCGATTTGAAAATTTAATAACCGATATAAAGATGGAGAAAGTCGGAAGGCACAGCGGGAACGAATTGCTGCAATATAAATTAGAATGGAAATAATGACCTAGGATTCAACAATCAATAGGTTAGTTGAAGACAGGATGATGCAGAGCATTGTAATGTCAATTCGATTTCAATATAACAATAACCGTTAAAAGCCAGGGCATTAATGATTTATAATGATATTCTTGAAATGTATGAAGACATAATTAAAATTAAATTAGAGAACAGCTATTTTTTTTCGGTATAGGATTTAAGTTGGAATACAGTTATATAAAGAATGGTGGTCGTATCGGATATAAACGATAGATCGAATACTTTCGCAGATTGAGATGAACATGAACTCTAGGACGTCAGTAGATTTTGCGCGCGTGTTCTATTGCCTACTCACCTCTATTAGATACTCTTAATCGAATGTAGCATCGATATATAATGTTTTATCAGCTTTTCTAATAGGATAATTGAAGTTTTTAGGAAAAATTGGTTCGAAAATGGATATCTCAACAGAAAAAATTCTAACCGAAAAACTTGCAGAATTACTAGCATTTGTTGTACCATTTTGGAATCCTCATTAAATGCGCCAACTTTTGCAGTTACTTGCCGAACTAGCGTAGTACATTTTTGGCGCTCTAGTTCCTCGGAACTGAGTGCTTATCAATTTGCCCAAATGTCTGTAATTTTCAAATTTTTCGATGAAAATGGTCTTAAACGATTTGGTTCGACTCACTGATCAAGAATCCGTGGTCGAAATTCATTCTGTCCGGCCGGTCCGGCCGGCCGGCCGGCGTAGGCACGATATCTCTCGAACGGAATGAGCTACACAGTTGAAATTTTCAGAGTAGGTTTGAGAGATAAATATCTCGGCTAACTTCGTTATTGGGCAAAATCGGACTGATGGTTTCGGAGTAACAAAAAAACAATTTATTTTTTACAAAGCAAATTCCAAATTAAATTTTTTTCAATAAGCAGTTTTACCATAAGAATCCAATGATATCATTTTCAACTCTAACAAGCTAATACTTTCGGAGATATGATTTTTCAAAATTTCAATAATAAATCGTATTTCAACGTTGTCACAGAATGATATAATTCTATGTATGAATTGTCCTAATATCAACTTATGTTCCTGTGACATGACATTATCTAATCAATCGAAGAATTGTGAGCGAAGTGAGAAAATCTCAGTTGTTTGCTCCGAAATTAGTTTTTCTCAGAAAAGTCCTACATTTCGGAACGGAACATGAAGTAAGAGATCTGAGAGTAGTGAGACTGCTTTTCATCCATAGACATAGATATAACTCTCGAACGGAATGAGGTAGGTAGTTAAAATTTTCAGAGTATGTTAGGGAGATGAATATCTCGGTTAAGTTCGTTATTGGGCAAAATTGTCCAGATTTAATTTGATTTCTTCCATGGTGCAGTTCTCATTTTCATGATTGCTCATTTAATCTTGATAAATAAACTATTATTTGAATTGAATTTCCTTTATGATACAGTTCTATGATATAAATACATTGATAGAATTCCCAACTCTGAGAAACCAATACTTTCGGAGATATAATTTGTCTGTTTGAACTAGAGCGCCAGAAAGCTCCTGTCCACAGGGCTTGAACCCATTTTTTTTTCAGTACATGCATTGGACGAAATATGAGCTTTGAATATTTTGTGGTGCAAAAAGTAACATTTTGCTCCTAATGGGGGCAAAAGTCATAAAGATTTGGGCAATTATATATAGACGCATTATTCAGGATGACATAACAAAAATGAAATTGGCAAAAAATTAAGATTTGTAGAAATGGGAATTGAATAACTATCACAAAATATAGATTTTGTCGATTTTCTTTAAATGCCTATAATTTTGAAATTACATTACCTAATTTTTTTAAAATATTTTTCTGATAACTATCATGACTTGTAATATCACCCGCTTCCGGCTTGACGTCGACTTCTGGGACATCCTGTATATTTTTCAGAGTTTCGGAGAGAACATTTATCAAGGAACCATTTAGTGACTTTAGATAATATTACAGAAAACCTGAATTTAAAACGAGAGTCAGAGTAAAAAGATATCTGATCCAGTATATTTCAGATTTGAAATATGCCTTCGCCTTCACATTTTTCATATAAATTAGTAGGTATGATGCCGATATAGGATATGTCTACCTCTTCATAGTTTATTCACAAAGTTCATCTCTCGTTTCGTAGAATAATACGTGGCTCATATCAGATAATCCGAAAAAATGGAAATTCATCGAATGAGGTGACTTAATGAGTTGGCGTGAGAGTAATCTATATTCATGAGTTTTTTTTAAATATTGCATGATTACTAGGCAACGCGACATGCAGGAATAGAGGGGTTCGGCGATATTGAAAATTGCGAAATGATAATTGCTATTCTACATGTTTATTTTATCTCAGCTTCAGTTCCGGATTTCCTGTATAATTATCGTGTGCAAACTGTTCGGTCGGTAGGAATTACAATTTGACCGATATGTAGAATGTTCGAGTAAACAAAGATGATCACGATTTGCGTTGATGGAATTTTCAAATTCAAACAAGAACGATAAATTACAATCAGAAAAAAAATAAATAGAATTGGTTCAAGCCCTGAGGACAGGAGCTTTTTGGCACTCTTGTTCAAACAGACAAATTATATCTCCGGAAGTATTGGTTTCTCAGAGTTGGGATTTATATCAATGGTTTCCTATGATAGAAATGCATCATGAAAGAAATTAAATTTAAAAAAAGTGTCCTTTAAAAAAATGCTTCAAAAATTATCTTATAAAAAAAGAGCATTCTACAATGCTTCAATGCCTTAATGCTTCAAAAATTGTCATTAAATTTATTTATCAACATTAAATGAGCAATCTGCAATGATTCAACCTCGTGGAATGGGTTGTTGCAACTTACACTCAGTGCATAATTTTCACAACTCGAAATACCTAAGGAAAGTATCATCGAAATGTCTAGAGCAAGGCTGGAGAAAATCATAGCAGATTGTCCATTTATTCCTGATATTTGAGTAGGTAGTGGATTACGAACAAATTATTTTAATGGTTCAAAATATATTAATAGAATAATATCCTCTTTTCATAATTTAAAATTTAATAGTTCATACCACTAACACATTCTTTACTGTATTATGAACATTAACTCAAGAAAAAATGATTGATACACAAATGCAAATCCATATTTCAGTATTTTTTTGGTGGCAACATTATGAAAATACTGAATATAGGAAAATGTCTCACTACTTAAGAAAGTAAATGGTAATATTAACCTCAGTGGTCAACGAACAGTAATTTCTTTTGATGATTTCATTATGTTCTTCTTTTCTATTGCCTCCATAAACTACATCAAAACAGTCTTGTATATATTCACAAATTCAAGAGTCGAATTTTTGCTTGCCAAGAGGAAATAACGACTATGATTTGACAATCTTTTATAGCTAGAAAAGATGACATTTATGAATAGTGATCACAGCCAGATTCTGTGTTCACATTCTTTGAATACATAGAACTTACGATGTATTATTGAAACTTTGAAACATCATATCTCCGAAAGTATTAGCTTGTTAGAGTTGAACATGATGACAATGGATTCTTAAGATGAAACTGCATCTTAAAAAAATTTGAATTCAAAAGTTGTAATGTAAAAAAAAATATTTTTTTTCGTTACTCCGAAACTATTAGACCGATTGTGCCCAATAACGAACTTAACCGAGATATTTATCCCTCAGACCTAATCTGAATATTTCAACTATCTAGCTCATTCCGTTCGAGAGTTATCGTGTTAATGGCCGGACGGACGGACGGACGGACATAATCGATTTCAACCACGGATTCTTGATCAGTGAGTCAAACCAAATCGTTTAAGACCATTTTCAGCCAAAAATTCGAAAATTACAGACATTTGGGCAAATTGAAATTGCACTCTGTTCCGAGGAACAAGATTCACATGCTCGATAATCGTCTATACGTGGACAATTGGCACGTTACGAAACAAACCTGGACTGCTCTGGTTATAAAATTGAACAAGCGCGTCAAAGCTCAAGGACACAGTGCTTTTCCAACTAGTTCAATCTTGCCTTGCTTCTTCTGACTGACATAGTGTATTCAATTTAAAGATTATTTCCGTCTGCAGAAAAAAGTACCGAGTGATTTATGGCCCGAATACACTTTAATCTGGAACGGCTCACCACCCACAGCAAACAATCCACATGAAATATACGAAATTGAAAACTGCATAAAAAGCCAGACACAAGAAGAACCCGCATTTAGAGATGCTTCAACATTCGCGGCAATAAATCAACGCAACCGTACACACACCAACAACCAACCCAAATGCACAATCACTTCCAGCGAATTCCTCCGGACGACGTTGCCAAATTTTTATCTTCTCGCCGAATGCAAGCGTCTAAGAAAAGAAATTATGATTTCGGCCTTTGTGGCCTCATCTGATGCGAAACAGATCAGATACTCGAGTAATTTGCGACTTTTGCGATCAATCAAGTTGGAAGTGTAATTAACAGAAGCGCGGATGGCAAATTTCCAGAGACTCGATCAAATGGAAACAGATTTCGCCTCTCTTCCAAGAATAACTCGACAGAATGTTGAACGTGTTTAATGGATTTTGGAACTTCTGAATCGATGCGAGATGTATGGCGTGGAAGGTGTAGAATAACCGCGTTATTGGTAGGAAGTGATTGATTCGGATGATTATTAATTAATCTCGAAGGAGAGGAGGTGGTCGGCGAAAGATTCTGATACTCATCTCTTTATAATAGGCTGTTTGACAGCGTTAAAAATATCGTCGTAATTATTCATCTCGGCGTAGATTATAGGTTTTATAAGTGATTTGCATGGTTCTGAGTGAAAAACTAGTTGGAAAAGCGCCACGGACGGGAGTCTTGGCGCACTTGTTCAAATATATAGCCAGATCATTCACATTCACCCATCTAGGTACTGAATTGGCCGAAGACAGCTTGGCTTCTCACAATAATACAATTCAGAACAACAACATAGATTCAATCAAGTTTTAAATCTAGAATTTGGCTCTAAAATAGGGTGTAGAGTGTGTCAGCAAGAACTTGAATTTTAAGAATATATATTTATTTAATATTTTATTTTCTACATATGTATGGAGGTAGTGATGCCATTTACACATGAAACAAAATATCGGTTAAATGGCCACCGGTGCTCTTTTGGCAGGTATGCACTCTTTTGCAGCAAGGGCTGCTGGACGTGACGATTTTATTGTGCAATTTGTTTTTGAGTCCCTCAGTTGTCTCAGGATGGTTCGCATAGAACTTACTCTTCAAAAAACCCCAGAGAAAATAGTCCAAACAAGTTTTATCACAATTTCTTGGTGGCCAGGTTTGGTCTCCGAAACGAGAAATTTCACGACCTGAAAACTTGGTTTATAACAAATTCATTGTTTCTCTTGCGGTGTGACAGGTAGCGCCATCTGGTTGAAACCACATCTCACTTAAGTCCATTTCGTCTAAATCTTGCCAAAAAAAGGCTGTCAACACATAATAACACATATAATGGGTTTTCACTATTAACAAACGTTCTTCCAAGCTATAACCGACCATTTTCGTAAATGTCTATGTTTTAGTTAAACAAACAACAAATATGACTGACTCAATAATTGACAGTCAAAAATGGCGTGCAATTCGATATTAAAGTTCTTGCTGAGACCCCCTTTACATATCCAATCCTCACTGGGTATTTTAGAATCTGCCATTTTCGATATAGTGCAGCGCTAAAGCCTTTGAAATTGGTATAAGGTAAAAAAAAATAATAGTAGGATGAAAGCTATTGGAAAAGAAAGAGAATATAACAAAAATAAAAGGGAAAATAATTTACGGCCGACCTGAGTTCGGGAAGCGGTTAGGGGAGAGTTTTTAAGGGTAAAAAACGGATTATCTCGATTTCCGGAAAAACTACAAATCCCATGGATAAAACTTAAGGGGCAAATATTTAGGTAATAAAAAAAGATGTATAACATTTGTATTTACACTATTCTCACTAAACCTCAAAATTTGTGAGAAAAATTGAAATAACCAAGATTCTTGTTTTTAATTTTTATCCTGTAGAAAAAAAAAATATCACGAGATTTCATGAAACCTTACCTTTTTATGTCTCAAACGCACTGTAATTTTTTTGATTTAAAATATCTATTTTTTCACCTTAATATCGAAAAAGCACCCTAAGTTCCAATCAATAATTCTCACGTCATTTTAAAAAAACATCGATTATTTTAAAAAAGTAGTAGTTTTGACGTGGGAATTATTCGAATTTTATTCGCTGAAATCTTTACTTTTTGATAGTGTAAACAAAAATGTACATTACTATGGTAAATTTTCCCATAAAATACTACGAAAGAACACGTAGTAAGGCTCAGATAGCCTTAGATACTCGTAGCCCACTTCTCTATGTTATCTTAAAATATCAATAAATAAGCATCTACGCATATAATTTGAAAAAGTGGGGAAGAGCTGTGGACAGGAGCTTTCGCGCTCTTGCTATTGGTTTCTCAGAGTTGGGAATGATATCAATGGATTCTTATAATAGAACTGCGTCATAAAAGAAACTGAATTAAAATTAAATAACGAACTTATCCGAGATATTCATTCCTTATCTACTATGAAAATTATATTATACAATTGAAACTAAGCCAATATTCCAAGTTTGTTTTCACTGAAGATATTCTGAACTCAATTCGATAAACTTACCAAATTATATTATATTATTATATTCCCATCATCATATGGATTATCCAAGGGCATATAGGGTAGTGGTATTAAAATATCCAATAATCGGTTATTTTGTATTCAATCATACTTTGTTTGTTAGAACAGAAAAACATTTGACATGTCTGTCATAGGTAGATAAGATTACATGTATGAACAGTGAACACAGACTGATAGAATCCGCATTTTGTGAAAACATAGAAGTACGATTTATTATTGAAATTTCGAAAAATCATATCTCTGAAAGTATTAGCTTGTTATTGTTGAAAATGATGTCAATGAATTCTTCTGATGAAACTGCATCTTAAAAAAAATTAATTCGAAAATTGTAATGTAGAAAAAAAATCCATCCGGCCCATTTTGCCCGAAAACGAACTTACCGAGATATTTATCTCCCAAACATACTCCGAAAATTTGAACTGTCCAGCTCATTCCGTTCGAGAGTTATCCTGTTAACGGCCGGCCAGAATCAATTTTGACCACGGATTCTTTATCAGTGAGACGAACCAAAACGTTTGTGACCATTTCCAGCCAAAAATTCGAAAATTACAGACATTTGGGCAAATAGATAAGCACTCTATTCCAAGGAACAAGAGCGCCGAAAAATATCGATGATATTGCTGCTTGGTAATGGAAAATAGAACCATAAGATTTATGGGATAATATTCCTTAAAAAATAAATTAATTTAACCCGTCAAACCATTTTTCTCTAATACTCAAAGAAAATAAAACAAATCCATTATTTCGTTCTTTTGACACAAACAGCATAGAATTTATTTATTCTTCAAGTCAAGTATGTTTCACATTATACTATTTACTAACCTCTAGAGCTGAAATATTTGACAAATAATAATATTCGCAAGAGAAAATTTCATCTAAAAATTACCCATATACCGAGGAAACTAGTGAATTTTTCCCGGTCTTGAGTTGGCGAAAATGAAGAACGTTTCCCTAAATTATCTGTAAAATTCCAAACGAACTTATTAGGCATCATATATAAAGCCAACAAAAATTGAATTTAGACATGAAGTTTCATTTAGATGCAAAAACCGGAATAATGTTAATAAATTCAATTACATTTTGTTCAACTCTCAACCACCCAAATCTCCGGGGGCACCTCGAGCAGAAAAAAAAACCTTCTTTTTTATTACTCATGCAGAAACTTAGACGATAAAAAACGGTGCGGATGATTATCGTGAAAAGTTGGTGCTAAAATGAAATGCGAAAATTTAACAGATTCAAAAGATGATATGTAATTATTGTTCTTTTCCAGTAGTTCCATATCTTATATAACTCCGACAAGAAAGAAAATGTAGGATCTCGAGGGAAGGGGAAGGGGCGAGTTTTTAAGGGTAAAAAACGATTTATCTCGATTTCCGGAAAAACTACGAGTCCTATGGAAAAAAGTAAAATGGCAAAGTTGTAGATAATATGAAGATCTACAACTTTTGTATTTACACATTTTTCCCATAATCTCGAAAATTATATGAAAATTTCAAATAACCTCGTTTTTGGTTTTTAATATTTATCTTTTACAAAACTTTTTTTTTTTCCAAATTTAGTAAAAACTTACCCTTTTATGTCCCAAATACACTGTAATTTTTTGGATTTAAAATATATTTTTTTTCACATTAAATTGACTTACTATCGAAATAGCACCCTTATTTTCAATCAAAAATTCTCACGTAAAATATCTGCTTTAAAAAAAAGTAGGGGGGCTTTTTGTTCGTTAAAATCGCTACTTTCAGATGGTCTAAAAAAAATATACATTACCTTGGTAAATTTTCTCAGAAAATTCTACGAAATAACGGGCAATAAGGCCCAGACCCTCCTAGTTCCTTCCCAACTTCTCCATGAAATACCTTTTGATGGGCTCAAATTTTTCGTAGGTCACTCAGGTATATAAGTTATCATAAAATAGCAACAAATAGGCATTTACGCATATAATTTAGAGAAGATTCTGAGGATGATTGATTCTAAACTTTCTCAAAATATTGTAGATGACTTATTAAATATTAACTTTCTTAGCATTTTCTGAGAAAATTTACCATAGTAATGTATATTTATTTTTGGACAATCAGAAAGTAGAGATTTCAACGAACAAAAAGCCCACCTACTCTTTTAAAAAAGCAGATATTTTGATGTGAGAATTTTTGATTGAAAATTAGGGTGCTTTTTCGATATTAAGTCAAATTAAGGTGAAAAAAAATTTGAAATCCAAAAAAATTACAGTATATTTGGGACATAAAAAGATAAGCTTTTACGAAATTTGGTGAAAAAAAAATTGTAAGAGATACAAATTAAAAACCAAAAACAAGGTTATTTGAATTTTTCACACAAATTTTGAAGCTATGTGAAAAATGTGTGAATACAAAAGTTGTATATCTTTTTATTACCTACAACTTTGCCATTTTCCCTAGGGCTTGTAATTTCGCCGGAAATCGAGATAAACCACTTTTTACCCTTAAAAACTCACCCCCTTTCCGAACTCAGATCGCCCATAAATTAGTTTTCCTATCATTTTTGATATATTCTCTTCCTTTTCCAATGGGTTTCATTCTACTATATTCTTTTTCACTTTTTACCATTTTTAAAGGCTTCGACCCTGGTCTATATCTACCAGAATAGTTCAAGAGCCGGTGGCTGGCAGACCACACATATTTTAGGAGAGCCTGAAATTTCCCCAGTTAGTCTATGGTAACTTCCATATATGAAATTGAGGATAGCTAAGCCTAGTCGTGGTGGCTTCAGCGTCCCTCAGTTATGGATTTCAGGTGACCCCATAGAAAGAAGTCCAGTGGAGTCAGATCAGGTGATCAGGGTGGCCACTCAATATGTCCCCTTCTTCCAATCCAGGCGTGAGGAAATTCTTCATCTAAGAACTGACGAAATGAGATGGTGCTCCATCTTATTGGAAAATAATAGTCTTCTGCATTCTCCAATACTAGCACGAGGGCTAGATAAATAACGTTCTCCAATAGATCTAAATCATTTTGGACAGTGAGATTACCGGGTATAAAAAAGGATCGATTATGTGATTTCCATAAATACCTGCCCAAACATTTAATTTTTGGGGACGCTGAGTATGCACCTCGTGAAATAATCTTGGATTTTCATCTGACCAATACCGACAGTTATGCCGGTTCACAGTGCCGTTAAGGTAAAATGAACACTCGTCCGAAAAACAGTTATCGAATAGGTAGTTTTGATTACTGTTAATCATTCCACTGACCACTTCATAGAATTGGAGTCGCCGATCGGGATCATCCTCATTCAGTTCCTGAACCAATCATATCTTATAAGGATTGAATTTATGTTGTTTCAGGATTCTCATGATTGTTGAGCGTGTAACATCAGATACATAGGACTACTTCCTAGTAGGGGAGAGCGGGGCTGAAAGTGCCGGGGGTAAGTTGTGCCGATGCGAATATCTCGGAAACAGAAAGAGATATATATACGATCGGATTGTGTCATTTGTGTCGCGTATTGCCTAATACTTGGCCACAGACGGCTGCCCTTTTAGTTGCGTCAGCGACGAGTACCGAATGGTAGTGCATGTGAGATACCTCTAACGACAAGTAAGTAAATATTTTCTTTCCGATACTTTTTGGTCCTAAGCTAGCATTTTTTGTGCTTTTGATATGACATTTTTAGTAAAATGTTTGTTATTTATCCTAGTTTGTTATGCAGAGTAATTTTAATGCTTTGAGCAGAGTTATTTTTATATATGAGACAAAATATCACTCTATAATAAACGGGGTAAAATGTGCCGTTCATGTGGGGCTGGTTGTACCGCAGCACAACCAACCCCAAAGTAACCTTTATTGGTTTCAATATTGTTTATGATTACGCGAGCACTTATGAAAGAAAGAAAATACTTTTTGACATGATACTTAATACTTCATTTATTGTCTAAGACAGAATGGGGACATACAAGCGAAAAACTGAAAGAAGAACTACATCTCAGGAACTTATTCAAAGGACTGGTGATGCAGTCATCTAGGGATGACATAAATTTAGCGCTGTTGCAAATAAATAAGAAATTTATCACCTCCCTGATTAATTGGACATAATAAAGGACGTAAAAGAAAGACAGCTGTTCTTACTGACACGCAAAGACAAATGCTTTTCCGAAGAACAGACTAATAAAAAAAAGACGAATGAAAGAGAAACTACAAAGAAGGTTAAGGAAAAAGGGAAGGGAAAAGCGCAACAAATAAATAAACCGACTAAGAACCCCACTAGGAGAAGAGTTTTGCAAGATGACGACAGTTCTGATGACGAGCAAGAATGGTTCTGTATCATATGTTGAGATTCCCATAGGGGAAAAGGGTTTGAATGCAGAGAATGTAGGAATTGGGCCCATTTGCAATGTCTTGAAGATATAGAAAGCCTATAACATTTGTGTTCCCTAATTGCTATTCTTATCAGACATCTGAAAAATAAATTGTTGTGATATATTTTTTTAATTTCTTAAAAAGACTCAAGAGACTGATCAATAAGATAAGAACTCTGGAAAATACTCTGTTACTTTATAACTTAAGATAAATCTTTATTCTTTTTTAAATGTATTCCCTAGAGACTGATATTTTTGTTAATTGATCTAAATCTCATGAATAAGTACAAATTTTTTGATTAAAAATATGCTTGTTTGAAATAATTACATAATTAAACATAATTTGTTTTTTTATGATAATACTCAGAATTATAAGCAATTGAATTTTAAAAACTGTTAATTTATAGTGAATAAATATATCATTGTAAAATTGATATCTTTTTTTAACCTAAATTAATTTTTATTAATGTAAAACACATACAATTATCAACGGCACAACCGACCTCAGCTACGGCACAACTTGCCCCAAAGTGAGGTTGGTAGTGCCTTTCTGCCGCTGTGTAAATAAATCACTTTTTCTTAAAAACTATTGAAAACGTGTAAAATCTGTAGGTAAATTGGTATTTAGGACTAAATTTGGCTTAGAATGATTCTTTGCTTTCAGGCATAGTAGTTGTTTTATCCGAATCATAAAAGGTTTTGTCAAAATCGGCACTTTCAGCCCCGCTCTCCCCTACTCGGATCCATTGCTACATGACCTAAGACAACCACGTCCCCAGCTTCGTCTCTTTCATGCACCCCCTTTTTGTTTCCGACTGAACCAGTACCGTCAAATTTGTCAACCACAACGTTAGCGGCGGATTGATTTTTTTCCAGGATGTCGCTCGTTAAATAACCGCTGTTCGCGCAGAGTCGTTATTCCTAAAAAATAATTGTATCATTTTCACCCTTTATTCTACGGAATACACTACAAATTCTACTACAAATTCACAATCGCCTTCACACACTTGTAACGTTCTTAAAAATTCACGGTAGACTAAGGTAAATCAAAAACATGGCCCGTCTACTTTTTTGGACAAGAAAATATTACCATTTTGGAAAAAAACCTTAACAACATAACTACTACATACCTTTGAAATGTGTCGGATTAGAATAATATGCTCGAGATAAATTCCACATTACCTCTTTCACTATTTTCGCTGTTATTTCATTATCGATGGATATTTTGAAGGCAAAATTTTGGGGTCAGATAGTAAATATAGTAGTAGACATACCACCGTATTCACAAAGCATTCAATCTCCGTTAAGTCCTAACTGAGGTCCTCAGTTAAGAATAACATTTCATATGGTAGGTATCATAGACTACCTGGATAAATTTCAGGCTTTCCAAAAATATGCGTTGTCTGTCGGACAAACATTGCGAATTTCGATGTTGGTTTGTTACCTTCAATACCGTTTGAATAAATATATTTTTGGGAAATTACTGTGTAGTATTAGTGAAGAAATGCCCATACACGAATACAAGTGAGATCTTGTCTTTGATTAAATAACTAGTGTGAAAATTTCAAGTCGCTATCTCTTTCCGTTCTCAAGTTATCGTGGCAACGTCCAACAGAATCAAATTTGACCTCGAATTCTTCATCAGTGGGTCGAACCTAATCGCAGGGATTAATACACTGAGATAGAGATAGCGCTCAAATTCTCGGCGATATATTTAGTGCTACCAAACATCAGAAATTGCATAATTGGATAGATAAGTTTTACGTGTATTCTTCGTGTTAAAAATTCCCACAAAGGAATGATCAAGTCATCGAAACTCGGAATTTCATATTGTTTGATACTTTAAGTAGGTTGTTTGGTGGAAATTCGAATATCATTAATTTCACCCGCTTGTTGCCCCATTTTCATCATTTTCTATGGAACTAATAGTCGCAAAACACGATTTCTTCGAAAAACTTCAGGACTAATCTAGAAATGACTCAATTCCAAGCGGCAAACTCATTTCCACATATGTTTAGGAACATGCAAACGTCATTTCCTAAATTTTTTATTGTACGGTATCTCGTTGAGCTGATGAAAATTATGTTATGAGTTATGTCACGCGAAATATATACTTTGTCGTTAACTCCTGTAGAATGACAGATATTGCTTTCAATGAATATGTGTGAATTCATGTTTTTGCGCGCATGCTATCAATTTTGCTTTCAATTTTCAGGTTAGGTTGCGCCTCCAAATGCGACGTTCAAGTTTATTAATGGATATAATCGGCCAAACGGTTTCGAAGTTATACCCATCTGAAATACTGTTTCCTCAATATCTGAAAAAAAAAGTCAGGAGCTTTTGTGCGTATGTTCTATTGTCCATTCTCCTATCTTACCTACTATGGTAAATTCGATTAATACTGGAGAATGAACAATAGAATATAAGCACAAAAGTACTGGACTTCGCGTCAGTGCTTGAACCAATTTTTTTTCTTGTAATTTTTTTGAAATTTTCTGGGGGTTCAAAATTTTAAGCACGTCTTCATGTCGATATTCTACAATTATTTTTTAAGCATTTTCTAGTAATACGATCCTCACGAAATTTTGCAAGAATTTTCGCGTTGACATTCTACAACTAATAACCATGTTTTTAATTCAATCGGATTTGTAATTTTCGAGTTATTAAGGAAATAACAACCAAATTTCAGATGGGTATAACTCCAAAACCGTTTTGCTGATTATGCCTATAAACAAACTCGAATGTCGCAATCAGGTGCACAACATAACCTGAAAATTTCAAGTCGCTATCACTTTCCGTTCTCAGGTTATTGTGACATAAAAAATATTTTTTAATCATTTTTTGAAAAATTTCTAGTGATACGATTTTCATAAACGTGCTTAGGTTTATATTCTACAACTATTCACCAAGATTCATTCGATAGGATTTGTATTGGTTGAAAACAAAATTATTACTCGGAAACCATCGTGATATTTCAGAAACTGTCAGAATCTGTCAGATTGCGCCGAAATTCCGCACATACTTTCAAGCCACCATTTTAGAATCGAGTACCGAATTTCAGCTCGATCGACTTTGTACGAGGCGCGCAAAAGCTCCTGACTTCACCTCAGTTTTTTCACGATAGGTTTCTATATGACGGATGTCTAAAAACCCTAAAGTTCGATAGTGCAAAAGTGCTATGAATTTTTGCTCATACAATGAATGAGCGTGCTTCTAACACTAACTCAGAATATTTAATATTGAAGACAATATAGGCAGAAAAGGACAAGGATCCTGTAGAATGAATCGTTCAATTCAATAATATTTCCCTAATGCTCTATCGATACTTCACAATTCAGATTTAATTTACAAAACACTATTGAATATTAATACCTCAACAATATATCAACATAAAATAAAACAAACATCTTCGAAAAAATACACCAACAAGAAGTCCGAAGATAATAAAATTATCTGATGTCCATTCTAGTGTGAAGAAACACGGTATACACTGCTCACTCTTGACTATCCTCATATTGTTACAATATCTTTAATAACACCACCCCAGGACAATTTGAACACTCTATTCCTCCACTGTATATCGGGCGTTAATAACGCATTAAAAAATATACAGGGTCCTGTACATTCTCTTAGTAACCACCCCATCACAAATTTGAACTTGTTGAACGGAAGAGATCCATTCTGCACCGTCGTTAACAAAATCCAGTCGCACAAGAACCAAATCTGAATGTGGATGAGAAAGAAAATTGTGTAATTCCACTGGAATAAGATCCAGGAAGCCCAAGCTGCTAAAACTCCTATCACCAAACATTCTGACAAGGGTTCGAAAATTATTACTAAAGGAATCATGGCTACCCGAAGTTGGGCCCAGCGTGTCATCCTGGCCCGAAATCCGTGTATATCGCTCAGTCCAGAATTTTGCAAAGCTGGCTGGCTACTTATAGTGGTCCTCCAACCTTTCTCCTTGAAATATCTGCATATGAAGAAGTCTTCAGCCAAATAACAACCGAAAGTTTTCAAACCCCCTTTATCTTCCAACACGGATTTCCGTAGAAGGGTCGACATACCCGTATGGCAATTCCTGCGAAGCAAATCGGCTGCTAGATAAATTCTTGACTGTACTGTTCCGAAATAGATCTTTTCAAGGATAGCTGGGAATCCCTCTTTGTCGCTCGTAAACGGCATCTGATGGACTAAACCAGTTTTATCAGTCATGTAAGCCACCATATCAAGAAGTGTATCATTTTTCATCTTTATGCCGCTATCGGAAACTAGTATTAAGTCATAAATACTGTCCTCGAAAGCCTTGTAGATGTTATTAATCTTAGGATTATCCCCGACTCGCATGGCACCTCTGAACACCTTTGTCGTAATGTTTGGATACTTCTTCATGAGTTGTTCGACGATTTGCATAGCTGGATCTTGGTCGCTTTCCATGCAGAAAAGGATTTCATATTGGGGATATGAGAGGGTGAAGAACGATTCGAGATTTTCTATCAAATTCGGGTCGATACCTGTGAGTGGTTTCAGGATAGAAACACCTGGATATAATTTCAGAGTGTCGATTTCGGGATATTTTCTGTGGAGTCGTAATTTTCCATGTAAAATTGCTAATATATGTAGCACCCATAGTGATAACCATAAGGAAAGAAATATTGCTGCCAGTACATAAAGGAAATTAATAATTATTTGACTCATTTTCGAATACTTGACTTTAAATTGTCAAATTTAATTCTATGAGTTCCATACATCAAAGATGCATAGAATACATGGTGTGGGCATATTTACGGCTGAAATGTGGTCAAAATACTGTCAGATATCCCCGATAGATGACGGTACTAGAAATTATTACCGTGTGTTGGAATTGTTTACTTTGATTTTTGGCGCTCTTGTTCCTCGGTAAAGAGTGCTTACCAATTTGCCTTAATGTCTGTCTAAATACTGTCAGTTATCCCCGATAGATGACGCTACTAGAAATTATTACCGTGTGTTGGAATTATTTACTTTGATTTTTGGCGCTCTTGTTCCTCGGTAAAGAGTGCTTACCAATTTGCCTTAATGTCTTGATTTCCAAATTCTTGGCTGAATATAGTCTCGAACGTGTTGGTTCAACTCAGTGGTCGAAAATCCGTGGTCAAAATCGATTCAACGCGGCCAGCCGTCCGTCCGTCCGTTAACACGATAACTTGAGAACGGAAAGAGATAGCGACTTGAAATATTCAGCCTAGGTGGCACGTCCCAATACGAAGGACAAAGTTCATTAATGGGCATAATCAGCCCAATGGTTTCCTTGTAATAAATTTGTTTTCAACCAATACAAATCCGATCGAATTGAAACTAGGTGAGTAGTTGTAGAATACAAATTTAAAGACATTCGTGATATTCTGTCAAAATTGTATCACTACAAAATTTTTAAAAAATTGGTTCAAGCACTGACGTGAAGTCAGGAGCTTTTGCGCGTATGTTCTATTCTGCATTCTCCTGTACTGGACACTCTTATTCGAAGTTACCATGGTGAATTATATTTTCGGTTCTCCTGTATTGGACACTCTTAATCGAATTTACCATGGTAAATTCGATTAAAAATAATAATAATGATTTTTCCTGGACTCCAAATCTACCCTGAACATTTCAACTCTAACTGATTGCTTTCAAGAGTAGGTAAACGTGCCGGGCGGAATTTTGGGCAAATTGATAGGCACTCTATTCAGGTAAGCTTACGAGCCAAAACTAATTATAACAAAACTTTAGTTATGTGTCTACATTAAAAAAAACAAATACAAATTTTATGATCCATATATTGAGTTTCTTTAAATTTTTAATAAGGGAGATTATGCTGCCGCGCCCTGTACATGAACTTATTTAGAATACGTTCAAGTTGGCAGTTTTCAAAGTAGATTGCTGGATTATTTCTATCAATCTGAAGTGTCACCCTCCATTTCCATAAAATAAGAACATTTCAGTTCTAGTCAGAATAGTCCTTGAAGAAATATCTCAAGGAACATCATGAATATTCCAATAGATGTTCCCAAGGCGGTTGCCTTGTCACGTAACGTGCTTGGATCTAGACGATTTATGGCACCACTTTGAAAAAAAAAAATTATCTTTTCAGAAAATATTATCTTTCCCCTGGCATTTTTTGCTATCATCTTTTCGTCTGTGTGACTCTATAATAGCTGGATACTCGTAGAATGCGTTCTGTAACGTCGTGTGACCATCACTAATGACTTCAAATAACCCTCATCCACAGTTTTCTTGTAACCTTTGCTGGGCCGGATCGTAAGTTGATAGTATTATATTCTAGTTTGAGTTCACTGAAGACTGTTTATGACTAGTTACTACAATCTTGTCCACTACAAATTTTATCGTCCGACATGTTTCGGACACGATGTTTCCATCTTCTGAGACGATGCGTTACTAAAGCATGCTATCAGTTTCTAAACTCAAGTATGGGTTGACATTATACCCTTAGTTATAAACCGATTAGTCAGAATAAGGAGTTATTAATAGGGGTTAGATCATTATTGAGTAAAATATCTTTTATCTTATACATTTCGATACCTTCAAATGTTCCGATAACTCTCAAACGGAATGAGCTGGAGAGTTGAAATTTTCAGGGTAGGTTTGGAAGATAATTCTCTCGGTTAAGTTCACTACTGGGCAAAATCGGCCATGTGTTTTTTTTTACATTACAAATGTCAAATTTTTTTCAAGATGCTGTTTCATCATATGAATCCATTGATATCATTCTCAACTCTGACAAACAAATAATTTCGGTGATATGATTTTTAAAAATTTCAATAATTAATCGTAATTTTATGCATAGAATGCTCCATGACGGAGGTTACTCGATCAATCTGGTTCAGTTTGACATCAATCATGATTTCAGATTGACGGGAAACTCATTGTATATTATATTGTATATATTGTATACGCGTAGACTGATAGACTGATGGTCCAGATTGATGGCAAGATCCATGTCAGACTGATGCCAGATTGATACCAGATTGACCGTGTTACCTCCGCCTAATTATAATTTGCTGACGTATGTAAATCCAACATATGAGGCGAGTCATAGACCTACGTTTTGAATTCAATTTTTAAATGATGCAGTTCTGTCATAAGAATCCATTGGTATCATTCCCATCTAGCGAAATATTAAATAACCGGTTGAGGAAGGAAATGTAAGCAGGTCGTTTTATTAAAATGTTAAATTTCAGTTGCTCTCTGATCACAAAAAAATTGGTTCAAGCCCTGTGGACAGGAGCTTTTTGGCGCTCTTGTTCATACAGACAAATTATATCTCCGAAAGTATTGGTTTCTCAGAGTTGGGAATTATATCAATGGATTTCTATGCGTGCAGACAATTTCAAGAAAAAAATTTTCTTTTTTGAAAAATAGTTAGTTCAAAGAGGTTTTCAGTATGTGCACTTTGTCATGGCTCATTTACTTTGAGACGATGGTACCTGATGAAATTTGTCACCGAATGAAGGTCGATCATTACAGTCTAGTTCATGCACAACTTTCAACCCCCTCACATTCTAATTTTTCACGTGAGGGGGTTGAAAGGGGTTGAAAGTTGTGCATGAACAAAACTGTAATGGTCGACTTTCATTCGGTGTCTAATTTCATCAGGTACCATCGTCTCAAAGTAAATGAGCCATGACAAAGTGCACATACCGAAAACCTCTTTGAACTAACTATTTTTCAAAAAAGAAAATTTTTTTCTTGATGTTGTCTGCATGCCTGTAAATAAGATACGAAGACCTTGCCAAAAAGCTACCACATGACCCACTTTCCCTATTCAAAAAATTTTGAGGGTAAAAGTGAAAAAAAATTGACCTGTTTCAGTATTTTGTTGCCAAATATTTTTCTTCTGAGAAATTGAATTCGTTCTATAATTTTGACGCGCACTGTATATTTTTGAAATGCTTATTTAAAGCTCTATCGGAATATGCAAAAACACATGAGGTGTCCCATTTGAAAACAAATTTTCATGCCCAGATCAGAAAAGTACGTGAGAAGTATCTACAATAATGGTTTTACAGAAATGAAAGTTTTCAACAAAATAAAAGTTACAGCAATAATTCGAAAATGCACATTTTCCAAGAACATCATGTAACGGTGATGGATAACGAAATTCGGTTTTCACCCTTGAGTTTCTCATGAGAATTCGCCTCGGACACCGACATCAGTTTTCTTCTGTCTAGTACAGAAATAGGACCTATCCTTCAAAAGTGTACAATTTGGCCCACCCTGTACCTACAAGAGTAGGTAGTAATATGTATATTTCGAAAAGTTCCGCTCATCGCCATAAACCCAAAAGCAAAAAAATCCGAATGACAAACGTGAGTCCCATGCATAATGTATCCCAAATCCTAAATCAGATTTGGGATAGGAATTTCCATCCCGCCATCTTTCAACATAAGCAGATATTATGCCCGAGCGGAAAAATTTGTTGCGGGCGCAAAAAATCACGTTTCCCGCTATAAAATATAGATGATATTTGCCGGTGAAAGAGGCACACACCGCCCACTTTCTTTGCATGAATGATTTACGGATATTTTCCACATTCAGGCTGTCACATTCGCCGCATCCAAAGGACTGAATTATTGATTGCGACTTCGCAAAAAGACCTATTGATCCTCGTTGCTATATCGAGGGTTCTGCTGGGAGTTGTGGAAGCCGCACAAAGTCATTCATTGCACAATATACGGCTCATTTCGGTGACCTATTCGTCTTCGCTGAATTGTTAGTGGGAATCCATACAAATCATAGCCCGATAAGCTGACGGGTATCAAACGACGAACCCGTATTGTCTCTGGCAGAAGGCGTTCACTGACAAATGGAAAATCCTATTGACATCCGTCTACTTGTCTAGCTTTGCTCGACTGCGAGTCCTCGAAACGAAGACTGTTATAATAATGAAAAATGGGTTCATGCCCTGTGGACAGGAGCTTTCTGGCGCTCTAGTTCAAACAAACAAATTATTTCTCCGAAAGTATTGGTTTCTCAGAGTTGAGAATTATATCAATGTATTCTTATGATAGACCTGCATCATAAAGGAATATTCAATTCAAATAATAGTTTATTTATCAAGATTAAATGAGCAATCTGAGAATGAGAACTGCACCATGGAAGAAACCAAATTAAAATAGCTGAAATGAATTTGACTCTCTCTTATAGAACAGGATGAAATGTACGAGTATGAACACAGATCATATAATAAAGCTTAGATAGAATAATTATAGCATTCTGTGAAAACATAGAAGTACGATTCATTATTGAAATTTAGAACTTCATCTTAGCAGAAATTGAATTCAAACATCATAGAAGAATTTAAATTCAACAAGAGTGCCAAAAATTATCAATCCAAAACCAATAGACGAATTCTACCCAACAACGAACTCATCCGAGATATTCATTCCTCAATTCTATGATGAACGATAATATATATCTTTCCTCAAATCTACTCCAATACACCAATATTCCAGTTTTGTTTTTAGTGGAGATATTCTGAACTCAATATTATTAACTTACCATTACCATTCCCATCATCATATGGATTGACCATCGGCATGAAAATATCAACCAACAAAAAGTATGATATTATATTATTATCATTCTCATATTTATACGATTGCTGGAATGTATGACAATGAGACAACGTCATGTCTCAGGAAAATAAAATGAACGGAACAGAGTGCTTATCAATTTGCCCAAATGTCTGTAATTTTCGAATTTTTGGCTGAAAATGGTCTCAAACGATTTGGTTCGACTCACTGATCAAGAATCCGAGGTCGAAATCGATTCTGTCCGGCCGGCCGTAGGCACGATAACTATCGAACGAAAGGAGTTAGATGATTGAAATCTGCAAGGTGGGTTTGGAGCGTAAATATCTCGGACGAGTTCGTTAAAGGGCGAAATCCATCAAGCGGTTTCGGAGTTATGGCCGTTTTTATTAAAAACATTTTTCACGACTATTTCCGAAACCGATCACTCGATCTATCTGAAATTTAGCATCAAATTGTAGAATCATGAACATTAGATCAAATCAAATCATCTTTATTTGTGCAAGGATACATACAGTATATACACACGTCAGAAAAGTTAATGATATATCTACAATGACAAACAAACACACATAAAATGGCGCAAACAATGCAAAAAAAAAATTTTCATATATAATTCATATGACCCAGGAGAAAAACTCAACTGAAATTTAAATGGTGGAATTCATTGTAGTTGTAAAAAGTATTATTACTTAAGAAATCCGACATTTTGGCCTTGAAGACGCATGTGAAGTTTTGTATTGATCGGGTTACCGTAAAGTGTCAAAAAAAAATTTTGAAATTTTTCAAAATTTGTTTCTACAATAGCTCTCGAACGGAATGAGCTAGGCAGTTGAAATTTTCAGAGTAGGTTAGGGAGATAATATCTCGGTTAAGATCGCTATTAGGCAGAATAGGCCAGATGGTTTCGGAGTATCGAAACAAAATTTTTTTTCAACTCACAAATTTCAAAATAATTTTTTTAAGATGCAGATTCACCATAAAAATCCATTGATATAATTTTCAACTCCAACAAGCTAATACTCGTACATATCATCCTGTTCTATAAGAGAGAGTCCAATTCATTTAACCAATTTTAATTTGATTTCTTCAATGGTGCAGTTCTCATTATCAGATTGCTCATTTAATCTTGATAAATAAACTATTATTTGAATTGAATTTATGATGAAGTTCTATCATAAGAATACATTGATATAGTTCTCAACTCTGAGAAACCAATACTTTCGGAGATATAATTTGTCTGTTTGAACAAGAGCCAG
The DNA here is from genome assembly GCA_937662695.2 of Halyzia sedecimguttata. Taxonomy (NCBI): domain Eukaryota; kingdom Metazoa; phylum Arthropoda; class Insecta; order Coleoptera; family Coccinellidae; genus Halyzia; species Halyzia sedecimguttata. The sequence goes on along the minus strand of OW569413.2, from coordinate 94,694,260 downwards.
AAAGCTCCTGTCCACAGAACTTGAACCAATTTTTTTTCATTCATCTCTATAATTGTGAATACTCGAATTGTTCGAATTCAATATTATATATTCTTATAAAATCGAAATCAATAGATAGAGATTCAGTGAATGCTGGTTATGGGTAGTAGGTAATTATTGTTGAATAGGCCGGCTGGGGAATTGAAGGAATTTCTCAGATAATTGTATAGGCATAGAATTGAGGAATTTTAGCTGCCCATTTCAGCGAATTTCATACATATTTTTAGATTCAATTCGATAATCATTAAAATTTGAGGGACTATTGTTCCTAAACTCGTAAGGAATTCTTCAATAAAATTCTTTATGATTTGGATATTCGATTTTTGAATTGAAATGTGTCACGCATGTAGTATGATAGGCTATAAAAACTAAAAATACTCTGAATTAAAATCACAAAATTAATTGGTACGATTGAGTTGCATATTACCATTATCGTATGCTCAGCGATCTGGAGTATTATAGGATGGTTCTATAGAGAAATTAACTAGCAGGGAATATTACAATGCATGTTTAGCCGGAAAATGTCACAGTTGGCACGCTTGTTCAAATTTATATATCGTTCACCGAAGTTTGCAAACTTCTGTGAAACGTTCTTTGAAGTTATTCTTTTGGTCGAAATGAAAAAAGCTACATCCGCTCCGGGAATCGAATTTGGTACCCCCGGAACCACCGGGGAGTCAGTCTGAAATTCTTCCCTCGACCACAAAGTAGCGATGTGACATTATATATCTTTGTATTACTCCAATCCATCATGTGAATTCCTTCGATTGTACATACATGTTCTGCTATTTTTGATTTCTGTATGTCTCTATTTCTGAAGTGTTCTTATGTTCCACTTTCTTACTTCTAGTGGACTTGATGTTTCTCCTGTGTACACATTTTTATTTACCACAAATACAAGGAATATTATATACACAGTTTTTTGTTTGTTAATCATTAATGGGTTTTGTCGTTGTTGATAAAGACCTTAAATCATTTTGTGTTCTGACGACGGTTCTTATATTGAACTTAGAACCGATTCTTCCAATTTTTTCACAGAGTTTTTGTTGATTATTTTGATGTACTTGATTATTTGCCCTTATATCTAAATTCATGATAGATATATTTATGAATTGCCTCGGATATTTTCAAGAAATTTTTTGATGAAATCAATTTAATTTTTTTGAATTTTAGGAGTAGAACAACTTAGGTGCTCTATCGTAAAGTGTTTTAATAAAACCTCTTTTCACACTAAGTTGATGGTTTGAATAGAAATTTAAATATCTATTTGTATGTGTCTGCTTCCTGAAGACACTTGTTTCGAAATGGTTCGGATACTTAATTATCGAAACATCTAGAAAAGGAAGCTGATTATTTTTGTGTATTTCCAAAGTGAATTTCATTGTAGTTTGCTTTTAATTTATGAAATCGGAAAAATTTGCCTAACTCTTCTCTACCATGTTGCCAAATTACATATATATCATCAACATATCCGCCACCACATTTGGTTTCAACAAATATGTATCCACAAAATTTTCTTCAAAATTTTCCATGAATATATTACTCACTTTTAGTTGCCCCTAAATCCCAATGCTTTTAAAATTTCGGCTCTACTTGAACATCTGGAGAAATTTATTCTTATTGTTTTTTATTGTGCTTCTTGTAGTGAAGATGTGAACAATTATTGTATACATCTGTGGAAGTACATATAATAAAACTGGTAAAGAAATCAAAAATGAAGCTATTCAATGTTTCGAAAAGTGTTATGCGGAATACGCCAAGAACACCCACTGGAAAGGTACTCATTGAAAACGATACCAATTTGTACAATTCTATTAAAAACTCGACATCGATAGCCTCTTTAAAACATCAACAAAACGTTCGAAACATTGGAAAGCTGAGTTTGAAGAACAGTTGCTGGAAAGAGCAAATAGAAATCAAAATTGTATTTTAGAGTGGAGAAAAGTGCATGAAAGAGTTCCTTTCCAAGATGGCCGATGATTTATTAAATGCTACATCCGTACCTGTTGAAAGATTATTTTCTACAGCAGGTATGATCATGGCAAAAACCCGTACATCATTGAAAGATGACGTGATGCAAGCGTGATTATGTTGAATTCTTGGTCATTGAGTATTTGAAAGATGAAATTCACAGTGTTTAAAATTTAAAAAAATATGTACATGTACGAATATTTTTGTATAAGCGTAATAAATATAGCTTTACAAAATTATTCATTTGTATCTACCATTTTGTTTGTATACTGTAGTATTTATTATCGTTATTCAGAAGTAAGCGAGACGGGACGAGACAACTGATTACGAGACGAGGCCGAGACTTAAACGAGACTTAATTTTTTGGGAATTGGCGAGACCGAGAAGAGATTTTTTATATTCTCGCCTACTTCCGTTTCGTGTGAAGCCCAATCCAGAATTCTCGTTGTACTAAATACTGAACTTACATAGGTTTACCATATGCACAATAAAATTGAAAATAATCTTCGATCAAAGTTGCTAATCAGATTTCCCTCTGGTATTAGATAAGGGTGCGTATTGATTTATTGAAGTGTGTAGTGCCTCAGACGTCCCCATCCCATTACAAATCCCTCGGGAGATAAAATGGGGACAAACTTCTATGTATACGTTTACGTTTACCTTTCATTCCAAAAGAGCTCGTTATTATCGGAAATAAAAAAAACCCATCGAGAAAAGAATATTTACCGTATTGTTTTCCAGACCATTGTAAACGTAAATATGCTCCTAGGTCAATTTTTCCGTATCTATTCGCAACATGAAGCCACCAAGAGTTTTCCGTTGGTTTCGAAACGTGCCCTGTTGTGGAAATAATGCCATTTTCCTGTTATGAGCTCTATGCGGAAAATGTACTGAAACGAATGCTTCCTATATCGACGCGGTGGAAGTCATATTCGGGCGGTAGACATTCCTTCCTCGAATTACATTTGCATTTTCTGCTCTTTATTGCCCGGAGGTATTTACGTAACTACCCTTTTTTGCTTTGGAAGTGGGTTGAATATGCCATGTTTGCACAATCCTCATGATAGAAATATTCAAATCACCAGCCCGGGGGTGGCTGATGTTTTCGGAAGTTATGTTTGAATTTTTCGATTTACTAACATTTATTTCTTTGTTAGTATATGGTCGAGGAAATGTTTTATTATCATCCTGGGTCTATCGGACTATGTTGATGACAAGAATCTGCTTGTGATAGAGTCTTTGGGGCCAGATCTCAAGATATTGGCAGAAGAAGTACTGCAATATACCGAAGTATGGTTTGGTAAAAACAATATGGTGCTCAATAAAAACAAAACGAGATTGGTTTTATTCCACCCTCCAAATTCCAAGTTAGAGGTTCCCGATAGTGTGACTCTGAATTGCAGCAAATTCAAAACTTCACAGAGCACCAGATTCTTAGGCCTGCACATCGATGAGGAACTGAATTGGAAACAACATGTAGACCACCTGAGTAAGAAAACAGGGCCATCCATTTATGCATTCAGGGTAATCGCCAGATATATGGACGCAAGGGTACTAAAATCAGTCTATCATGCAACCATTGAGGCAAAGCTGAGATTTGGTATTACTTTCTATGGATCGGGAAATGTTTCATCCTCATTCGTGCTGCAGAAGAAAGCTATAAGAATAACGGAAAATTTTACGCCCAGAGAATCATGTAGAGGACACTTCAAAAAGAAGGGCATACTAACACGGTATGCATTATACAGGGTGAGTCTTTGACCACTGCATTAATTTTAACCAAAGATTCCTCTCATCAAATGAAACACTTTCTTCATTTACCATTTTTCCAGATTCGCCTCAGGTAAAAAGTTACAAGCGTTTAAAGATTTTACAATGTGCTAATACACTCCCGCATATAAATTATCTATGACATTGTTGGCGGACGAGAATAAGGCATGGTAACGTGGTTTACAGCTTGATTCGGGATTCGAACGCTCAGGGACGGATCCATAAAAGTAGTGAAATTTCTGGAGTTTTCCATTTTAAAACATTCAATGAAGAATATCTCGAAAACGGTGCGTTTAAGGAGAATTGATGAGGAATAATATAATGTTCTAAAATGATGGAATATTCTTGAAATGACTCAAGAAAAACTTTATATGCTTTCTTTATGCTAATTTCGTTTAGTTTTATGAATCCACGCGTCCATAACTAGAAAACCAGTAGAAGTAGAAAATAACTAATAGTTGGAAAATATGTATCATAGTTATAGGAAACTTTACGCCAACATTCATTTTATTCGAAAAAAGGATGTCAAAGCTACAAAATAAAAACTGATTTTTTTTCAAAATTTCAACAGCCTGTATCTTTTTACCTGAGCTGAATTTGGAAAAATATTAAATGAAAAAAGTGTTTCATTTGATGAGAGGAATCTTTGGTTAAAATTAATGCAGTGGTCAAAGACTCACCCAGTATATTCAAGAATATTTAATATTCCTTCATAAACATAAAGAACTGTTTTTTCAACATCTTAATCTCAAGAAGAACTATACCACAATAACGTTGGCATTCAATCTACCAAAACATGAATTAGCAACTACTCAAAGGCAAACAGAATACTTTTTGAGAAGAAAATATTCAAGCTGTTATTGTACATGGAACCATATAGCTTGGAGGAGTTTTTTGGGTGACCGTAACTCTATTTCTTGACACTATTTCATTTCTTCTCTTGTTTGTAACTCGAATTGTTTTGAAATAAAGATGTTTCTTATCTTATCTTATCTATCTTATCTTATTCTTTCGTTCTTGTGGTTTCCCTTCGTCCGTTCCTTACTATAATATCGAACATGGAAGAAACACTAAAATAAAGTAAGCAATAATAATTGATACTGGGGGTATTAAATTTTTTTTAGGATGCATAATCATCTCATCTAATCTAATATCATTTTCAACTCTAACAAGCTTATACTTTCGGAGATATGATTTTTCAAAAATAAAATAATTAATTGTAATTCTATGTTTTCAAAGAATGCTCTAATTACTCTATCTATGGATTATCATATAATCTGTGTTCACACATGCGATCTTATTTATATAATTTTTTTTTATTTATATATATTTTCCTATAAGAGTCATGTCAAATTTTTTTCTGGTTCGTTACTTATAAGCTTTACTTTCGTTCAACTAACTGTGTATTTTAGTCGGAAACAGTTTTTTTTGGAGGCTTGTTTTTACAGTCGGGCTTATTTCATGGAAATATTGAGGATATATTTTTTTTGTTCCTGGAGCTAAGCAGCTTCGAGTGAGTTCAGTACCAGGATGGGTAACAGCTTTGGTTTTAAATTTTAACAAGCGCTCCAAAGCTCCTGGCCACAATATTTTTCAAACTTTTTGGCGCTCCTCGGAACAGAGTGCTTATCAATTTGCCAAAATGTCTGTAATTTTCAAATTTTTGGATGAAAATGGTCGTGCTCACGGCCGACCGTAGACACGATAACTATCGAACGGAATGAGCTAGACAGTTGACATTTTTAGAGTAGGTTTGGGAGATAAATATCTCGGTTGAGTTCGTTATTGGCTAAATCGGCCGTATAGTTTCAGAGTCAGGGAAAACAATTTTTTTTAAATTACAACTTTAGATTTAAATTTTTTGCGCGTATGTTCTGTGGAACATCGCGTTATCATTTTGCCCAAATGTCTGTAATTTTCGAGTTTCTTTCCGAAAAGTGTTTCAAACGATTGGGTTTGACTCCCTGATGAAGAATTCGACGAAGAATTTTCAGGGTAGGTGGCGCATCCCAATACGACGGATAAGTTCGTTAATGGGCAAAATCGGCCCAATGGTTTCCCAGTAATAGTTTTGTTTTCAACCAATATACAAATCCGATCGAATTGAAACCTAGTGGGTAGTTGTAGAATTTGATCCTCAGCACGTTTGTGAAATTTTGTGAGAATCGTATCACTAGAAAATTTAAAAAAAATTATTAAAAAATATTTTTTAATAATAACTGAGAACAGAAAGAACGGAAGCGACTTGAAATTTTCAGGTAAGGTTGTGCATCTGAAAGCGACATTTTTGTTTGTTTATAGGTATAGTCGACCAAACGGTTTTGGAGTTATACCCATCTGAAATTTGGTTGTTATTTCCTCAATAACTCGAAAATACAAAACCGATTTAATTCAAACATGGTCATTAGTTGTAGAATGCCAACGCGAAAACTCGTGCATAATTTCGTGGGGATCATATGACTAGAAAATTTTTGAAAAATCATTGAAAATTATTGAAAAAAATTCTATATAGTTATCAACTATAACTATAACTATTCGTCCGATATCGCTGAAATTGCGAGAGCCTTTAGAACTTAACTGTACTGCCAAGTTCCAAATTTGAACACGATCGGATATATATTGTTGGAGATTCGAGCAGCCTTGTGTGAGTTCAGTAGATGGATGGGTGACCGTTGCCTTGATAACTTTCGAACGAAACGAGATAGAGACTTGCAATTTTCAGGGTATGGTGCGTATCCGAAAGGGAGAGTTAAGTTCTTTTACGGACATAATCGGTCCAACGGTTCCGGAGTTATACCTACCTGGAATATTATTTCCTCGATAACTCGAAAAATATAGACTCGATCGAATTGAAGCTTGGTAACTAGTGGTAGAATATCGATATAAAGACGTGTTTAAAATTTAATAAGAACCGTTCCCCTCGAAAATGTCAATAAAATTAAGAAAAAAAAGTTGGTTCAAGCACTGACGTGAAGTCAGGAGCTTTTGCGCGTATGTTCTATTGTCCATTATCCTGTATTGGACACTCTTAATCGAATTTACCATGGAAATTCGTGTTAGTGAAATATATATATATATTCTTTTGACTGAGAGCTGTATATGTGTTAGCAGAGGTTGGTGTAACGGGGTACCATACAATTCGACGTATGATACAAGAGCTTAGGGAAAAACCTCAGCAAAAAACACTTTCTCCCCGTGAGTGTGGTGATTTGTAACTATTGTTTACAAAATTTGCTGAAATTTAAAAATATTGATGGGTTATATTTCTTCAATGTGGATTCCCTCGTCAAAAAACGGATAGGTTTCTCCAAGGTACCCTACTCAACCTGAAAAATGAAAAGACAAGAGGAGGAAACGAACAAATTAAAAATAATACATAACCTTCCAAAAGTCTCCTCTCACAAAAATACTTCTCTGTAGGCGAATGGGATCTCGTGGAGAAGAATCACCTCCCCTAGTTTTCGAAGATATTCACAACTGAAATCCCTTCAATATTTGAATTCAAAAATGAAAATGTTGCTCGTAAGGCCAGGAGGGTCTCTTTCAAAACCAGGTCTGACCGGTCCAATTCCAAGCGATGATTATTCAGAACTTCAGATGTTCGAAGCCCGCTACAGGGCCCGTAAGAAGGGCTATCATCTCCCATAGATATATATTTTACTTTATATTGTATAAAAGAATGAAAAAATGCCACAGACCTGAATTTCGCAAAGAGCTGCAATTCTTCTTGAACCGCGGGCCAATACTAAACTATAACTTTATTCTGTGTATTGTCCCCATATAACAGGTATTTTTTCTAGATTAATAATCATCCGAGTAATATGTTTGAATCGACCAGCCATTCTTTCAACGTATATTCGATGGTTGATAACGAACCATTCGTGAATGAATGGCAGCGTTCAATAAGAGCAGATATAAAATAGGTCCATGAGTCGTATATCGAATTTCGCTGCGAAAAATAACGAATGATTGACATAAATCGAATGGCAATTTGTGGAATTCAGTTGTCGATCGTTGCTGAAAAGTTCATTGCACTGGAGTGTCGCCATAGTAGAACCCCGCTGGATTCTAGGAATATAACTTGTTTTTTTCGCACGATCAATAATGCACCTATTGGATTCGAAAATATTTTATTTTATAGATTGATGCTGGGTCTCCATCTGCGTCACGGAGCAATCATTGCTCACTGCTAGCAGAAGAAATGATTGTGGAACTGTCATTTGAAATTTGAAAGAGATATCTCGGAACGATAGAGCCCTCTCTACTCAAAGAACACGGAGACGGAGTGATCAAACTGGCAGTTATTTTATACAGGGTCAAAAAAAATTGGTACAAGCACTGAAGTGAAGTCGGGAGCTTTTGCGCGTATGTTCTATTGTCCATTCTCCTGTATTGGACACTCTTAATAGGAGAATGGACAATAGAACATACGCGCAAAAGCTGCTGACTTCACGTCAGTGCTTGAACCATTTTTTTTTTCGTGTGGTTTGGAGCTTTTGCGCGTATGTTCTATTGTCCATTCTCCTGTATTAGACAGTCTTAATCGAATTTACCATGGTAAATTCTATTGTCTGTTCTCCTGTATTGGACACTCTTAATCGAATTTACGATGGTGAATGGTCAATTTTTTGCAATTGAATCATCCAAACGAATACACAGGTCATTCATTGAGGCGAACTTCTGCTACACTACTTATAGATGGAGGAGCGAACATTGAGTCTTTGAAACGACACGGAGGTTGGAAGTCAAGTAGTGTAGCAGGAGGCTACATCGAGGATTCGATGCGAAATAAGAATGGGATTGCTGGTAGGATATTGAGCGTCAACAAATTCCCTGGAAACAGCAACTCAGATTACTCTATTGAGGCATCAGCATTTGAACAGAATCCGAGACAGAATCCTAACAGTTCATCATTAGGTACATGGTTTTAATTTTCAAAATGCAACATTGACCAATTGTACATTCAATGTAACTTTAACGAATAAAATTGGTTCAAGCCCTGTGGACAGGAGCTTTGGCCGTCTTGTTCAAACTTTGACAATCATATCTTCGAAGGTATTGGTAAGAGTTGGGAATTATATCAATGGATTCTTATGAAAGAACTTCATCTTAGCAGAAATTGAATTCAAACATCATAGAAGAATTTAAATTCAACAAGAGTGCCAAAAATTATCAATCCAAAACCAATAGACGAATTCTACCCAACAACGAACTCATCCGAGATATTCATTCCTCAATTCTATGATGAACGATAATATATATTCTTTCCTCAAATCCACTCCAATAGTCCAATACACCAATATTCAAGATTTGTTTTTACTGGAGATATTCTGAACTCAATATTATTAAATTACCATTACCATTCCCATCATCATATGGAATGACCATCGGCATGAAAATATCAAACAACAAAAAGTATGATATCATATTATAATTCTCATAATTCTACGATTGCTGGAATGAATTAGACAATGTCATGTCTCAGGAAAATATGTTGACATTATAACAATTCATATATAGAATAATTATATCATTCTGTGAAAACATAGAAATACGATTTATTATTGAAATTTTGAAAAATCCTATCTCCGAAAATATTAGCTTGTAGAGTTAAAAATGATATCAATGGATTCTTATGAAAAAACTGCATATTGAAAAAAATTTAATTCGGAATTTGTTATGTAAAAAAAATTTTTTTTTTTACTACGAAACCATCTGTCCGATTTTGACCAATAACGAGCTTAGCCGAGATATTTACCTCCCAAACCTACTCTGAAAATTTCAACTGTCTAGCTCATTCCGTTCGAGAGTTATCGTGCCTACGGCCGACCACGAAATCTTGATCAGTGAGTCGAACCAAATCGTTTAAGACCATTTTATTCGAAAAATTCGAAAATTACAGACATTTGGGCAAATTGATAAGCACTCTGTTCCGAGGAACAAGAGCGCCAAAAATGAAGTTTGAATGATATAATTTTTTGTTCATGGTAACCAATTCATGTTTTGCATAGTGACACTTTTCCTGCCGCAGACCGGAAAAGTGTTGCTTCTCAATCGCAAAATGACGTTATACAGGGTGAGTCTTTGACCACTGCATTAATTTCAACCAAAGATTCCTCTCATCAAATGAAACACTTTTTTCATTTACCATTTTTCCGGATTCGGCTCAGGTAAAAAGCTACAAGCGTTTAAAGATTTCACAATGTGCTAATACACTCCCGCATATAAATTATCTATGACATTTTTGGCGGACGAGAATGAGGCATGGAAACGTGGTTTACAGCTTGATTCGGGATTCCAACGCTCAGGGACGGATCCGTAAAAGTAGTGAAATTTCTGGAGTTCTCCATTTTAAAACATTCAATGAAGAATATCTCGAAAACGGTGCGTTTAAGGAGAAATGATGAAGAATGATATAATGTTCTAAAACGATGGAATATTCTTGAAATGACTCAAGAAAAACTTTATATGCTTTCTTTATGCTAATTTCGTTTAGTTTTATGAATCCACGAGTCCATAACTAGAAAACCAGTAGAAGTAGAAAATAACTAATATTTGGAAAATATGTATCATAGTTATAGGAAACTTTACGCCAACATTCATTTTATTCGAAGAAAGGATGTCAAAGCTACAAAATAAAAACTGATTTTTTTTCAAACTTTCAACAGCCTGTATCTTTTTACCTGAGCTGAATTTGGAAAAATGTTAAATGAAAAAAGTGTTTCATTTGATGAGAAGAATCTTTGGTTAAAATGAATGCAGTGGTCAAAGACTCACCCTGTATAATATTGATCCAAAACAATGAGGAAGATATTTTCTCTATGTCCGATTACTGCAATTTATTATTCAGAAATAATAAACCAGGGGTAAATATTCCAATCAGAACTTGTGGTATATTTCCTCTACAACTGAATTATGGGACAAACATCGTATCCGAAAATCTATAAGCAGGAATTTATGAATTAGTTAAGCCGACCCTCGTCCAGACCCATCAATTCGAAGACATTTCCTACACTTCCATGCTTCTGTAATGCAATTACGATGGAGAGGGTAGCGTATTTTATGCTTAGACCGACGCTTCTCGAATTATACTCGTAGAATATACATGAAACGTTCGGAAAGCATCGATTGCGCTCAACCCCAGATGAAACTTGATTCAATTATATACTAACTGACAAAGAAACTGCAACACCCAGAAGTAGCTGTTTAAATTTCAATTTTTGTTTGGTAAAACGTAGACAGTATAGCAAGGAGTAAATGATTAAAATTTGGAGAACAAAATCGTGCAGGTTTTTTCATGTAAACATTTTTTGTTATTTACATATTGTAGTCGTTTTTTGCAGTTTTTTTAAATTTTACAACAAAACAGCTGTTCGAGCAGATCCAAAATCGATGTTTGGTTGTTGTTTAAATGCCTAGAGCACGTGTACGCGGAATTTATCACCAACTAAGTGAATTTGAAAGAGTTCGAACTATTGGTCTACGGGAGGCAGGGTTGTCATTTCGAGAAATCGCAACCGTACGAACAGAAATCCAACTACTGTTATGAGATGTTGTCAAGCGTGGTTTGATAATAATGCCCAAAATCGAAGAAGAGTAGACACCGGACGTCGAAGGGGCATACATGAAGTTCAAGATCGACTAATCGTCTAAGACTTATGACTATTAGAGACCGATTTGCGACAACTCGATCTTTGGCTAATGAGTGGTTAGGAGAACAAGGCCATCCTGTAACTGTCCGAACGGTTTGCCGCCGGATAAGGTCTTTTGGACTGCAGCATTATCGACCCCATCTTGTGTTACCTCTGACGGTTGAGCATCGCCGGCAACGATTACAGTGGTGCAGAGAACGTCAACATTTGAATGTGGAATGGCATCAGGTCGTCTTTTCTGATGAATCTCAATTCTTCTTGGGTGCAAATGATGGCTGAAGAAGCCACGCCGGGAAGAAAGACGTGAACCTAGGTTCACGTCATGTACACCGCACAGTAGGCGTTTTTTTTCTTCAAATTTCAATCATTTACTCCTTGCTATACTATTTATGTTTTACCAAATAAAAATTCAAATTTAAACAGCTCCTTCTGGATGTTGCAGTTTCTTTGTCAGTCAGTATGAATGAAGCCCTTTCACACATATACGGTTCATATTAGGTTATAAGTTTTTTTTCCGAAATACAGGCTCAATCACAATTCCAATTTTTTCGAGACGTCATCATCAAAGTCATTCAAAATTTGAACACAAGAATCTTTGCATGCTTCCTGCGTCTTCAATTTATTATTAAGATTTGTCCCACAGCACTGGTTTAGATCTACTGCTGAAATCAGTAGATCCCCAGTTGGTAAACCTAATTTTCTCATGAATACTGAGATAGCAACAATATCCCGAAAATATGTATTTATGTTTATATTTCTATATTAAAACAATTTGATATGTACTCCCTAGACACGAATCCTAACCGGATAGAAACCTATTCGTGTCGAGGGAGTATTTGGTGCTGTACGGTTTCTATTCGGTACCGAATCTGAACCGAAGCACCTTTTCACATTTGTCGCCAGCGTCTGAAACGGAACAGATAACGAACCGAACCGAATGGAACCGTATGCTTGTGAAACAAGCCTTATTAAGGGAAGAAGCGTCAAAACATGATATTTTAAATAATTTTTTTGCCAGTAAATTATTTTTTTCGGCAACCGTCCGGGAAGTGCCCACTTCCCGGACGCTTTTTCTTTGAGAAAGAAGCATTTCCCGGCCTAGTCCGGGAAGTACGTACTTCCCGGACTAGGCCGGAAGAATCACGTCGTTTTGGTCATTGTAAATATGAAAATCTTGGTAGGTATATTTTTGATAAATGAAGTTACCATAGCACTGAGAAAACGGCTGACAGTTCATATAAAATTAGTTGTCAACATGTGATATTTCTGTTCTGTTTAATTTGACTAAGAATCAAAATATATAAAAAAGAAATGTGTCGTCTCATTGATTTGTTATTCTACACGGTTGCCGAAAAAATATTGTACGCAACACGCCCGAAAAAGGTTTTTTTGGACTCATAGACTTCTAGGACTCGCTTACGCTCGTCCTAGAATTTTGTCTATTCGTCCAAAAAAACCCTATTTTCCGGACTTGTTACGTAAATTACTATATTTTACAAAAGTAAAAATTGTGAATTATCAAATAAGTTTTCGACTTGATTTGACAGAAATTTCAGAAAAAAATATTAATAATTTTGAAAGAAATGGCTGTTTATGTTGAGCCAGTTCCAACCCAAGCTCCTTGCGGTGACCATCACTTATCCTTGGAGATTCATCAAAAATCAACCGGACGAAAAAAAATTGTTTTATTAATAGATAATCTTGTGCCTGATCGAAGCTTTTTTCCTTTTAAATTAACTAAATGGCAGCCTCAGCAAAATTTTCTCCATATTTTCGGGAAAAAACCAACAGTTAATTGTTTATAAAATTTCGCAATTAAAAGGAAAGAGAAAATCTTCGATCAGGCACAAGTCTCTCATGTTTTCGAAAGGCTGTATAAATTTCATTAGAATCTACCAAGCGGTTTTCGAGCTACAGTGGTCACCAGTTCAAAGAACGTAGTTTTGAGAAAAACGCATTTTTTGATTTACACTCAATTTAAGTATTATTCAATTACGTAAAGAGTCATCTATTCCTGAGCAATATAATAGTTCTTCAGCCGTTGTGGCAGCCTCCAAAATACCTATTTGATGTTGTCTACGTATCATTCTACCTTCTGGAGTGTTGTCGTTAGCACGTTAGCTGCTAGCTACCTGCTGTTAACTACCTGCTCTCGCCCAGAGCGCCCGAGAGCCCGTTGCTTATTATCAAATTACTCAAAAAGTATTAGTCGGATTTACTTCAAATTTTCAGAGAATATTTCTGAGATATTATACTTTACGAATTAATTCGAATTTACCATGGTAAATTCGAATTAAGTGTCCAATACAGGAGATGGACAACATAATTTACCATGGTAAATTCGATTAAGGGTGTCCAATACAGAAGAATGGACAACAGAACATACGCGCAAAAGCTTCTGACTTCACGTCAGTGCTTGAACTTTTTTTTTCGTGATTTTTTTGAAATTTTCTAGGGGTACGGTTCTTAAAATTTTTTTTTTCAAATTTTCTAGGGGTACGGTTCTCACAAAATTTACGTCTTTATGTTGATTTTCTAATACTAGATACCAAGTTTCAATTCGATCGAATAATTATTTTTTGAGTTATCAAGGAAATAATATTCCAGGTGGGTATAACTCGGAAACCGTTAGTCCAATTATGCTCAAAAACGAACTCAACTCTCCCATTCGGCTGCGCAACCTATCCTGAAAATTGCAAGTCCCTATCTCCTTTCGTTCGAAAGTTATCGAGGTAATGGTCACTCATCTACTGAACTCACACAAGACTGCTCGAATCTCCAACAATATTTAATCGATCGTGTTAAAACTTGAAACTTGGCAGTAGAGTTAGATTATAAAGGCTCTTGCAAAATTTCAGCAATTTCAGACGAATAGTTACTGATATATAGAATTTTTTTTTTCAACTTTCAATGATTTCTTAAAAGTTTTCTACAAATATTATCCTCACGAAATTTTGCAACAATTTTCGCGTTGGCATTCTACAACTAATAACCTTGTTTCAATTCAATCGGTTGAGTATTTTTCGAGTCAATGAGGAGAAAAAAACACCCAAATTTCAGATGGCTATAACTCTAAAACTGTTTGGCCGATTATGCTTATAAACAAACTCAAATGTAGCGTTCTGTTGCACATCCTAACCTGAAAACTTCAAGCCGCTATATCTTTCCGTTCTCAAGTTATCGTGACAACAAAAATATTTTTTAATAATTTTTTAATAATTTTCTAGCGATACGATTCTCCCAAAATTTCACAAACGTGCTTAGGTTTATATTCTACAACTATTCACCAATTTTCAATTCGATCGGATTCATATTGGTTGAAAACAAAATTATTACTCGGAAACCATTGGGCCGATTATGCCCATTAACGAACTTGTCAATCGTATTGAGATGAGCCACCTACCCTGAAAATTTCAAGTGGCTACCTCTTTCCGTTCTCAAGTTATCGTGGCTACGGCCGGCCGGACAGAATCAAATTTGACCTCGAATTCTTCATTGGGCAGTCGAACCAAATCGTTTGAGATCATTTTCGTAAAAAAATTCGAAAGTTACAGACATTTGGGCAAAATGATAACGCGATGTTCCCTAGAACATACGCGCAAAAAAAGAAAAAAAGATTTTTTGAAAAAGCTGACTACACCTAACCCCTTAAGTGAACTAGAACGAAACGATGAAACGATGTGATGTGGTACCTCCAGATCAAGAGTCGAAAACCCACAGGATCATTATTTGAGAGAATAATGAAACAATGTAATACTTTGTCACATATAGCAGATATCATTCTTAACTAATCTCGAACGAAACACGAAAAACTTCGTAAATTTGGCCGATATGTGTATTCAAGTGGTGAAATCCTCGGGACCATGACTGTAACTCGGACGATTCGAGAAGAGGAAACGGACGAATGAAAGAACCGCAATTTGTCCCGTTCAAGCGAACGAGACAATGATATTCGCTATTGGGCGTGCAATCGTCGAGATTTATTACCGAGTTTCTCAGCGAGAAGTTAATGAAGGTTTCGAAAAGCGCGGAGAAAACTGCCGATGTGAGGTGAATTTGCTGAGGGAATCCAGGCTTTTAAGTCAATTGTGTGAACACTTAAATTGCAAGTTATCGTCATAACGAATCGAGAATAATTGTTCGTCCGCTAGTGTGAAATCGATTCATTTCTTAGAAGATGCTGCTGCAGTTGCAGGTCGTTCCTTCCTTGCTTCGCATGAAAGGATTCTAGAGGAGTTGAATGGAAATAGATTTGATCTGGGGGTTTACTATTTTCTATTCGAAAGGCACGTACTGTTTTTGGCGCTCTTGTTCCTCCGAACAGACTGCTTATCAATTTGGCCAAACGTCTGTATTTTCGAATTTTTGGATAAAAATTGGTTCAAGCCCTGTGGACAGGAGCTTTCTGGCGCTCTTGTTCAAACAGACAAATTATATCTCCGAATGTATTGTTTTCTCCGAGTTGAAAATTATATCAATGTATTCTTATGATAGAACAGCATCATAAAAGAAATTCAGTTCAAATAATAGTTTATAAATCAAGATTAAATGAGCAATCTGAGAATGAGAACTGCACCATGGAAGAAATCAAATTAAAATACCAGAAAGGAATTTGACTCTCTCTTATAGAACAGGATGACATATACGAGTATGAACACAGATCATATAATAAATCATAGATAGAATAATTATAGCATTCTGTGAAAACATAGAAGTACGATTCATTATTGAAATTTCGAAAAATCATATCGCCGAAAGTATAAGCTTGTTGGAGTTGAAAATGATTTCAACGGATTCTTAGGGTGAAACTGCATCTTGAATGAAAATTGAATTTCAAATTTGTTACTTAACAAAAATTTTTTTTTCGTTACTCCGAAACCATCTCGCCTATTTTGGCCAAAAGCGAACTTTACCGAGATATTTATCTCCTTAACCTACTCTGAAAATTTCAACTGCCTAGCTCATTCCGGTCGAGAGTTATTGTAGAAACAAAATTTAAAAATTTTCAACATTTTTGTTTACACTTTACGGTAATCCGATCCATACAAAACTTCACATGCGTCTAAAGGTCATGATTCTACAATTTTTGATGCTAAATTTCAGATAGATCGAGTGATCGGTTTCGGAAATATTCATAAAAACCGAAACCGCTTGATGGATTTCGCCCGTTAACGAACTCGTTCGAGATATTTACGTTCCAAACCTACCCCGCAAATTTCAATACTCTAACTCCATTCGTTCGAGAGTTATCGTGTTAACGGACGGCCGGACAGAATCGATTTCGACCACAAATTCTTGATCAGTGAGTGGAACCAAATCGTTTAAGATCATTTTCAGCCAAAAATTCGAAAATTACAGACATTTGGGCAAATTGATAAGCACTTTGTTCCAAGGAACAAGAGCGCCAAAAATGCACTATTTAGATTTCAGCTGAACAAAAAAAAAAAGGATCTCATTTGAAAAAAAAGAGTTTTGAGGTTTTTCTCATGACTCTTTTAACTAACGAAGGAGAAGCATTGGTATATTTTCTGATAGAAGCTAGAAAATTAGGAATTTTCATGCAAAAATCTAGAAGTTATAAATATTGGAATAAAGTCCTATTTGAGAGAATTTAAAGGGTTTTTTCAGATTTCACACGAATTTTCTGAGAATAATATGTAAGTGACACATTAAAACAATGTTGAATTCAATGGGTAATCTGATTATCAATGAAAAAACTGGGTATTACATTCAAAAAATGAATGTTGGTATTTCCGATGAAACCGGAAGTCGAACGAATCTCTTAACAAAGCTTAACTATAAAATTTCAAGTGTTTATCTCGAGTCTTTCTTTGAAATATTCAAACGAACGGTCTTCGTGAATCAACCTGTACACGGACTTTATACTACCAGCAAAAAGCATTTATAGACCTCATTATCACAGAAAAAACGTAATTACTCTTATATTTGCCCACCGTACACAAGAGATAAGCCGATAAAAGAAACGATTAAACAAACAAAACAACGAACAAAAACTCGTGCCGCGTACGGACGAATTTTCTCATCCGGTCGCCTAATCAGCTCTGCCGCGATTGATTTCCCCATTGTTACTCGAAATTCTAGATTGATTCGTTCGGAAACAAGTCACGTACTCGTTCCGCATTCGCCCATATCATATTGTTCATCGGGATCAGAGGCGTTTTATGTTAACGGCGGTTGTAAAACGGATGGTAAATCTGCATTTTCCCGATGCATCGGGGTCATTTCTGATTCGCTGACCCACTTGGGCGTAATCATGGTCGGTTTATTGAGAAAATTTGCGAAATACGTGTCTCTGAAATATTCCATTCAATTTCGTCAGTTATGGTAGTGCAATAAAATTATTATTATATTGAAAGCATTTTCCAATAAATGCAGAAGCTCTGCAAGTCAGTTCCCTTAAATCGCTTTATAGCCTTATAGCCACAAGGTTCAGTTTTAGCACCTCTTCTTTTCAATTTATATCTGTGTGATATTCTTGCTACTTCCTCTGAGAAATTCATATACGCTGATAACATTGCCCTTGCATTTCGTCATTCTGATTTCCAAAGTATAGAAAATAATCTATCTGCAGATTTAGATATCCTGAAAAAGTACCTATTTCAGTGGCGTTTGTGTCCGAATCCGAATAAAACTGAGGTTTCTTGCTTTCATTTGAACAATCATCAAAAATATAAAACATCGAGTGTAAGTTTCGGTGATTCTTTCGTGAGACATAATTTTTATCCTAAATATCTAGGAGTAAAACTAGATTCCTCTTTGAATTTCAAAGCCCATTTGGATGACTTTTGTCTGAAGTTGAAAACGAGGAATATTATTCTGCAGAAATTAGCTGGTACTTCATGGGGTGCTGATGCAGCTACTCTTCGAACGGCAGCCTTAGCCTTGGTTTTTTCTGCCGCTGAATATTGTCGCCCCGTCTAGTTTAACAGTGCTCATACTCAAAAAATTATCGAGACAACGGTCACCCATCCAGCTAATGAACTCACACAAGGCTGCTCGGAACTCCAGAAATATAGATCCGATCGTGTTCAAACTTAGAACTTGATAGTAGAGTTAGGGTTTGAGCGCTCTCGCAAAATTTTAGTGATGTCGGACGAATAATTTCTGATATATAGAATTTGTTTCAATGATTTTTTTAAAATTTTTTAGTGATACGATCCTCACGACAATTCACAAGAATTTTCGCGTTGGCATTCTTCAACTGATAACCATGGTTGCATTGGATCGGTTTTGTATTTTTCGAGTTATTGAGGAAATAACAACCAAATTTCAGATGGGTATAACTCTAAAACCGTTTGTCCGATTAAACCTACAGATAAACTCAAATGTCGCATTCCGATGCACAACCTAACCTGAAAATTCCAAGTCACTATCTCTCTCCGTTCTCTGGTTCCGTGACATAAATAATATATTTTTTTGCGCGCGTGTTCCGCAAGGAACAGCGTGCTATCATTTCGTCACAATGTCTGTATTTTTCGAATTTTTTTTCGAAAATGGTCTCAAACGATTAGGTTCGACTTCCTGATGAAGAATTCGAGGTCAAATTCAATTCTGTCCGTCCGGTCCGGCCGGCCGTTAGCACGATAACTCTCGAACGGAACGACTTGCAGGGTAGTTTTGTAGCGTAAATATCTCGGACAAGTTCGTTAACGGGCGAAATCCACCGAGCGGTTTCGGAGTTAAGGCCGTTTTTAGTCAAAACGTTTTTAATGAATATTTCCGGAACCAATCACTCGATCTTTCTGAAATTTGGCAGCAAATTGTAGAATCATGACCTTTATATGCCTGCGAAGTTTTGTTTTGATCGGACGGCCCTAAAGTAGCAAAAAAAAATTTCAAAAATTTTAAAATTTTGTTTTCAGGATAACTCGAAAAATACTGATCTGATTAAATTGAAACTCAGTAGTTAGATGCAAAAGACCAATGCAAACACTTTTGCAAAATTTCGTGAAGATCACGTGACATGAAAAAAATAAAAAAATTACTACTATTTTGCGAAATACTTTGCTTAAAATGCCGAAACCTATTTTTTTGAGGTTCATGCTGCCCTTTCCGGACATTTTTCGTTGTGCGCATGCGCAGATGAGAAGTCATTTAACTGCTGTAGTTTTCGTCAGAGAGGATTGGGGTTTTGGGGTGGCGGATGCTATTCCTCCATAGAATCCAGATCCCTGATGAGCGTCTGCGCATGCGTAGATTAAAGATGCGATATCTTCCGAACCACTAGTGTTGGAGAATCGGAGTTTTTTGTAAGGTGTGTTATTTTGAAAGGACTTTTAGCCGCGAGTAGATTGCGCATGCGCAGAAGAGAAGTGGCTGTTTTTGGGTTGGATGGGTTATGTTGGGAGTGCTGAGTCGATATTGTGAGGTTTTAAAAGAATATTCATAGCAATTCAGTGCTCGGACACTAGTCAGTTTGGGGGAAATACCGTTGTTTCCGAGTTGAAGTGTGCATACCGTGGCCCTGGGGCCAATTTTGAAATTGATGTTACCCCTTACGGGCATTTTTCGTTATGCGCATGAGCAGACCATCAGTGATTTAACTGCTGAAGTTTTCGTCAGAGCGGATTGGGGTTTTGGGGTGGCGGTTGCTATTCCTCTACAGAATCCCCTGGTGAGGGTCTGCGCATGCGTGGATTCAAGAAGCGATATCTCCTGAACCACTAGTGTTGGAAAATCGGAGTTTTTTGTGAGGTGTGTAATTTTGGGAGGACTTGCAGGCACGAGTATATTGCGCTTGCGCAGATGAGAAGTGAATGGTTTTGGGTTGTTTGGGTTATGTTGGAAGCAATGAGCCGATATTGTGAGGTTTTGAAAGAATATTCATGTCAATTCAGTGCACGGACACAAGTCAGTTTGGGGGAAATAGCGTTGTTTCCGAGTTGAAATGTCTGTATGGTGGCCCTGAGGCGAATTTATAAATAACTATATTCGGAGATCTATATTAAAATACGTTCGGATTTGGAGAAGAAGCAATTGAGTTCCAAATGGAGGTCCCACAACCGCATTTTTTTTCGATCTTTGGTAAAGCTAACAGCCAAACTGTATTGATAGCTATATTTGTTAAAGGAACTTGAAAAAAAAAAAAAAAAGCACTGACGTGTAGTCAGTACTCTTTGGCGCGCGTGTTCACGGTGGCTAATTTGAATTGAATGATGAGTACTTCAAGCTCAGTAGATAGAGCGAGCCGAAGATCTACCCAAAGGATAGTGGACACCATTCACTGTCGGTTCGAAAATTAACAGTGCTGTATCTAAGCTGCCATCAGGATAGATTAACAAAGTTGGAAAAGAACACAAGTGACTCTCCTTAGTCGCACAAGCTCCTAGAAGATTTGGGAGGGTCAGTATAATCCTAATCATGTTAATCGCACGCGCGCAAAAGCAGATTGACTTAACAATGAAAGAAAAAGTGTAAAAAGTCAATCTGCTTTGGCGCGCGTGCGATTAACATGATTAGGATTATACTGACCCTCCCAAATCTTCTAGGAGCTTGTGCGACTAAGGAGAGTCACTTGTGTTCTTTTCCAACTTTGTTAATCTATCCTGATGGCAGCTTAGATACAGCACTGTTAATTTTTGAACCGACAGTGAATGGTGTCCACTATCCTTTGGGTAGATCTTCGGCTCGCTCTATCTACTGAGCTTGAAGTACTCATCATTCAATTCAAATTAGCCACCATGAACACGCGCGCCAAAGAGTACTGACTACACGTCAGTGCTTTTTTTTTTTTATTTTTAGTGATACGATTCGCACAAAATTTCACAAACTTCCTTAGGTTTATATTCTACAACTAATCACCAAGTTTCAATTAGATCGGATTTGTATTGGTTGAAAACAAAATTATTACTCGGAAACCATTGGGTCGATTATGTCCATTAACGAACTTGTCCGTCGTATTAGAATGCGCCACCTACCCTGAAAATTTCAATCTATCTCTTTCCGTTCTCAAGTTATCGTGGCAACAGACGGCCGACTGGCCGGACAGATTCAAATTTGTCCTCGAAGTCTTCATCAGGGAGTCGAACCCTATCTTTTGAGACCATTTTCGGCAAAAAAACCAAATGTTTAGGAATTTATATTCTTGATTTAGAAAAAGATTTTGGGAATTATATTTTAGGATGGGATATCGGGATTTATGTCATGGTGTGTTCAGAAATAACTCGATGTTCCTCAGAGCATACGCGCAAAAACGAATTATTAATATTGTTTGGAATTTATATATTAGAATCTTTGAAATTGTCATTTAAGAATAGGCATAGATTTGGCGGTCAAGTCAATGAAAGGTTTTTTGTACAAAAATTTTAGCTTTGCCATAAGCTCAGGGAAATTTTAATCGAAATAGAGTGAAAAATATTCACAAAAAAAACGGCGACTTGGTTTTAATTAGCTCTTTCTCTGAGATAACTTACCAAGTGATAATTGATCAGTTATCGAGCGGGATGAAAAATGATTAATTACTAAAATGACTATTCAAAAATAGGGGTTGGTGATAGAAGGGTGAAAATTTAGGGTTGTATGTATTTTGTAATGCCACATTATAAAAAAATAAAAACAAAAAATTTCGTCCAAATATTAAAAAAAAATATTTAAGGGTGAACAACCCTTATCACTTAGGGGTATGAAAAATAGATAGCAGCGGATTCTCAGACCTACTGAATACGCATATAAAATTTGGTAAAAATCGGTAGAGCCGTTTCGGAGGAGTACGGTAACTAACATTGTGACATGGAAATTTTATATATTAGATTATCCATTGTGGCCACGGAACTCTGTTCTTTCTGTTTCCAGAATAAGCGTATAACATATGACGCATAAATTAATTTTCTTACGAACTTATTGAAATTATATTATTAATTCACTTTGAACTTGTAATGAATCAAATTATAAGATAAAATTTGTGGCACATTTATTTCTTTAAGAAATTGTTAAATCTGTTTTATTTTCGGGTATCAACAGAACTTATTCCAAATACCCAAAAACTAGAATAGGCAGATCACATGGACCCACTTGCAGATTTCATAAATTGTTTATTTGAACAATGGTGCACTCGTGAGCAGTGAAATTGAAACTCCAGCATTTTTTTAATGTTCTACTATGGAATTCGATACGCCAAGGTCATCCGATCAGACCTTCATGCAATTTTCAGATGCAAGCACTTCGCAACATTAAAAATACACCTTCATTGTACGATATGAATCATTTCGAATTCCAACGAAATATGGCGCAATATGATTTACGGGACAGTGGAATTTATGTTGATTTTAATCAAGAAGATACACGAAACCAAAAAAGAAATTCGACCATGGATTGCTAAATGTGTAATGGAAGAAATTCATTAGATTACGCTAAAAAATGTTTTCCTTTCCCATTTCCGAGTTTTTGAGACACAGAACATCAATTTCTGGAACTTTTGGTTGTACTTACATTTGGAACATTGGCTCTGCTAAATTCCCTCGTCGAAGTATCGTTCTTGTTCTTGAATGCTCGGTAGTTCTCCCGTAGTTGTTTCCCATACTGAAAAAAAATTGCATATTAAACTTTGATTGAATTTACTTCAATTCAAATAATCAAACATTCTAAACTAACACCATTAATAAATCTAGAATTCAAACTCTTATATCATATGAATCTCATTGGATTAGAGGAACAATTACACATCCAATTAAAAAAAATCTTGAAAAGGGGGAAAGCCCTGTGGCAGGAGCTTTGGCACTCTTGTTCAATCTTTGACAAACCATCCCTCCAAAAGTATTGTTTACTCAGAGTTGGGAATGATATCAATGGATTCTTATGAAAGAACTGCATCATAAAAGAAATTAAATTCAAATAATAGTTTATTTATCTAGATTTAATGAGCCATCTGCCATGATTCAACCTCGTGGAATGGGTTGTTGCAACTTACACTGGGTGCATAGTTTTCATAACCCGAGATACCTAAGGTATCATCAAAATATCTAGAGCAAGGCTGGAGACAATCATAGCAGATTGTCCATTTATTCCTAAATGTTGAGTAGGTATAGGCTAACGATCAAATTATTTTAATAGTTCAAAATATATTAATAAAATACAATCTTATTTTCATAATTTAACAGTTCATACCACCAACACATTCATTCTGTTTTATGAACCTCAACTCAAGAAAAAATGTTTGATACACAGATGTAGATCCATATTTCAGCATTCTTTTCGCTGGCAACATGATGAAAATACTTTATATAGGAACATGTCTCACTACTTAAGGAAGTAAAAGGTAATATTAACCTCAGTGGTCAACGCACAGTAATTTATTTCGATGATTCTATCATGTTCTTCTTTCCTATTGCCTTCATAAACTACATCATTAAAATGATCCAATTCTAAATCTTCTGAAACATCATCCCCAATTTATATATAAATTATTCAATATGCAACCAGTCAATATTATTTTCGGTTTCAAAATAGTCCTGTATATATTTACAAATTCAAGACTCGGATACTTGTTTTCCAACAGAAAATATTTTCAAAATACGAATTGACATGTCTCTAATACCTAGGTAAGATCACAGAACACTAGTATATGAGATGAGATGACATTTATAAACATCAGTGGGCACATACAGATAGAATTCGCATTGTGTGAATACATAAAGAACTACGATGTATTATTGAAATTTTGAAAAACAATTTTTTGGAGTTTTTATTGATTCCTGAATATTTTAAATAAGTAGAGATGACCTGTTTTTGTACCGAGCCCTTTGATTGTTTCATATGACACAAAATGACAAAATTTGAATGGTTGTTAGAACTCTTATAAAATGATAATAATAATTGCCCCCAGGGTTCCGTACTGGGTCCTCTTCTCTTTTTAATGTTCACATCGGATCTTCCTTCTACAGTGAAGTCAATGTGTTCGTTGTTTGCTGATGATGCCAAGATTTACGGTGATCCGTTTACCGCGTCTCGTGTTATAGAGGATGACCTCGATGCCATCCTGAGATGGTCCAATACCTGGATTATTCCTCTCAATCTGGACAAATGCAAGGTACTTCACCTTGGTAAATACAATCCAAGACACATCTACCACTTGTCCCATCACATTGTTGAGTCAGTTTAATCTCATTGCGATCTCGGAGTAACCATGACCCAGGGCCTGTCTTGGTCAGAACATATTGTGGCTGTTAACAACAAAGCCAAGAGAATGCTCTACCTAATCCATAAGACTTTTCGACGTTGTGACCCTCATACCTGCAGTATTCTGTATTCCACTTTTGTTCGACCCATCCTTGAGTACGCCGGTCCGGTTTGGGCACCTGTTCTATCCCGTGATGCCAATCTGCTCGAGTCAATCCAGCGGAGGACTTCTAGGATACCATATGGACCTGTGAGACCTACCTACAAGCAGAGACTATCTGTGATGCATCTTACTACCTTCGCAACTCGCCGCTTACGAGGAGACTTGATCATAACATATAGAGCCCTCCACCGGTTATTCAGTGCAGATCTTTCCTCCTGCCTGAATTCTGACACCCGTCTGCGAGGTCACAATCTGAAATTGTCGAGGGAAAGGTTCAGGTCTACCGTTCGGGAACACTTCTTTTCCAATAGAGTGTTTACATTGTGGAATGGACTTCCGGCTGCCGTGGTCTGGGCATCATCGGTGAATAGTTTCAAGAACTCTTTGGTCAGTTGGTTCGCGAGTGATGCTTCATGAATGTTTATCTCTGTGCTTGCCTTGTAGTGAGTTCTCGTTTTCTTTCTCTTCTGTATTGTCTATGACAATTCTTCTTTGTTAAGTTTGATTTTTTTGAGTTTATAAATTAGTCTCAACTCTACTGTAATAATAATAATAATAATAATAATAATCATAATAAGCCGTTCAAACTGAAATCCGATACTGGATTGTAAAATGTCGACTTATACGTTTGTGCCGAATATCAACGGAATAGGACATATTATACTTTCTGAAAAAAAAAAACATTTTTTTTTCTAGTGATTTTAACTATTAATCTCATGAGATATGAGTTCATGTTGGAAGTTTTCTACTTGAGATTCAATTTTGGTTCCTTATTCTTTTTAGAATATTTGAATTATTATCATTCGAAGAGAAAAATTAATCAAAAGCATCAATTTTGAAACCAGCCTATATAACAATGTGTTGAATATTATTTCTGTTGTTTCTAATTCAGTCATGGAAGCAACAAACTGAATTAAAAAATTAATTAAGTTTATCACAGGAACAAAATACAAGCTATCAAAACTTTCGAGAGGATTCTGAAATAGGAATAAGGAAGTTTCTCTGTGTTCCTTCAGTGTTGACGTAACTTGTAATCCGGCATGTTAATTTTCAAATTAATTGGAGTGCACTCGGTAATCTCAAACAGAAGCAACATAAAGTGTCTGTATAGATTAAAACAATGAAACTTCGGGAAATGCCCTTGTTTGGAAATGCCGCTATATTTAGTGTAAGATGTTGGCCGCTACAATAGAAAACATGGAATATATACTCCATTCACTTTTGTAAAGTCTCCCGGTTTGCCACGATTTAGGTCATTAAAATTTCAACACTTGATTCTTGATTCCCGTGCAAGAAAACAGCATAACTGAATCTTCCAACCAGTTTGTGTACGTGAAATATTTTCATACTCATGATGAAAAATTGTCATCAATAGTCGCCAGGTCTTTGGAATTGTTACATAATATCTTCTCAAATTCATTATTTTTCCCAAGATTCACAATTCACAAATGAAGGGTGGAGGGAAAAAACAAGGAATGTCACAATTTTAAGAAATCTTGATTATGACGCCATCTGCAAGGTATGAAACGTATCCATTATTCTCGGAAGAATGAACGATAATAACTAGAACAGTCCTATAACTATACGGATTCTCAATAACACTACAAAGGATAAAAACTAGAAATGTCCATGCGTGATGGAAAAGAAGAAGGAGGGTCCATGTGTAACTGTGCTCCTAACCTTATTACACATTTCAACCGTTTTTATCATTCAGTTCGTTTGTTTACGGGAGCAACATATTTTCTTCCGTATTCACGGGAATATATGAGTATTTTCGAGTATCAATAAACGCTTAAAAATGTCTGACAGTGATAGTGATAATTGTAAGACTGCCGATAACGGTACGAGAAAGAGGAGGAAAACTGGAAGAGTTGTGGATGTTATGAAAAATATAAGATTACAATCTCACGAAGAAGGGCCACCATGCAACTGCAAAAGACTTAAGTGTTTTGAAACTATAACACGTGCAGAAAAAAGTCAAGTTTTGGGATATTTCAATAGTTTATGTTCAAATGATGAACAGAACGCATACCTAGCTGGATTAATGACACTGACACCAGTTCAGAGAAGACAACCTCGTCAATCTGAACAAAACGCAAATTTTCACGACGCTTATTTTGCCTATAAAATAAGAGTATGTTCTATTGTCCATTCTCCTGTATTGGACACTCTTAATCGAATTCACCATGGTAAATTCGATTAAGAGTGTTCAATACAGGAGAATGGACAATTGAACATACGCGCAAAAGCTCCTGACTTCACGTCAGTGCTTGAACCAATTTTTTTTCGTGAATTCAGGAGTTTTTGCGCGTATGTTCAATTGTCCATTCTCCTGTATTGAACACTCTTAATCGAATTTACCATGGTGAATTCGATTAAGAGTGTCCAATACAGGAGAATGGACAATAGAACATACGCGCAAAAGCTCCTGACTTCACGGCAGTGCTTGAACCAATTTTTTTTTCTTGAAGTCAGGATAGAAAGCAATGATGAAAAAATTAACACATTATTGTCTACCTTCAATTCTTCTTTAGGAGAAGAATACATAATTATTCTTGAAAAATATTACTGGAATTAATGTGATATTTAAATAATCAAAGTAAAGAAAATTATAAGTTTAGTTACTAACATATTGAATGAAATTCAATTCAAAGTAATATTCAATTACTTATTCTTAACCAATAAATGTCCATTGATAGATCTAAAGGTGATGAGGAGAAACATAAAGATATATTCTCATTAGTGATAGAAAAACTGGCCTAAAATTCCTCTCTACCCATCACGAGATTTAATATCCACAAATGAGCCTCTCACCTTACAAGATCAGAAGCCTTCAACAAAATTTCAGCGATATCATATTATAAATAATACATAACCTTTCAAAAGTCCCCTCTCACAAATATACTCCTCTGAAGGCACATGGATCTCTTGAAGAAGAATCATCGTCTCTATTTCTCAAAGATATTCATTCTTGTTCATAGAAATCCCTTCAATATTTAGTTGCCTCCTCCTAAGGAGGATCTCTTTCAAAACCAGGTCTGACCACTAATGTAGGGCTATCATCTCCCATATATTTGTGATGAAATAACACGATTTTCCCATAACATACGCGTAAAAGATATGTCATCATGACATTCATATTTTTATATTTGAAGGTTCTCGCAAAAATACGACCATAGACAACATATCATACGACGATTCGCATCCGCTACCGGCGCTACCGCTTCGCTACCGAACTCACAAAAGGCTGCGCGGTTCTCCAACAATATAGATCCGATCGTGTTCAAACTTGGAATTCTGCAGTAGAGTTAGGTTCTGAAGGCTCTTCCATAATTTCAGCCATGCCGGACGAATAGTTTATGATATATAGATTTTTATTCAATAATTTTTAATTATTTTTTTTTAATTTTCTAGTTATACCATCCTCACGAAATTCTGCAAGAATTTTCGCGTTGGCATTCTACAACTAATAACCATGTTTGAATTCAATCGGTTTTGTATTCTTCGAGTTAATGAGGAACAAAAAACAACCAAATTTCAGAAAATTTCAGATGGCTATAACTCTAAAACCGTTTGGACGATTATGCTCATAAACGAACTCAAATGTCACATTCAGGTGCACAACCTAACCTGAAATTTTCAAGCCGCTATCTCTTTCCATTCTCAGGTTATCGTGATAACAAAAGTATTTTTTAATAATTTTTTAATAATTTTCTAGCGATACGATTCTCACAAAATTTCACAAACGTGCTCAGGTCTATATTCTACAACTATTCACCAAGTTTAAATTCGATCGGATTTATTTTGGTCAAAAACAAAATTATTACTCGGAAACCATTGGGCCGATTATACCCATTAACGAACTTGTCCGTCGTATTGGGATGCGCCACCTACCCTGAAAATTTCAAGTAGCTAGCGCTTTCCGTTCTCAAGTTATCGTGGCAACGGCCGGACGGCCCAACGGCCGGACGGCACCACAGAATTAAATTTCACATTTGGGCAAAACTATAACGCGATGTTCCCCAGAACATACGCGCAAAAACGTTTTAACTAAAAATGGCCGTTATGATCACTCTGTATGTTCAAGAGTTAATTTTTTATCTTCTGTATAGTAGTAGCTAATATGTCTATTCAAAAAATTACTGTCTGTATTGTGGGAGTAACTGGTTTCTTCATTAATTCCTATTTAAGAAAACTTCATTTTTGAGGTCAAATACAGGATGTTCCAATTAAAAAAATGTAACTTTGGTCTATATCTTTGTTTTCGAACACCCTGTATATATGAAAATGATTTTAAATTATGCTCTTGAACACCCTACAGACATCACTAAAAAAAAATCCAAATTATCTCATTTACTCCCTAAAATCGAGATCCGCGTCTGTGGTGGGCCACCCGGTATATTAATTTTTGCTCCTCCTGTGAAATTATCCAATACGGAATTAGGGAGCTTTCTTATTAAGGCGACGATAAGCACACTGACTTCAACCCATGGCTTTCCCAACTTTTGTCTCTCAATAGTGGCAACGAATCCATCAAAGAGAGCCCTTTCCCGGAATTTACCATACCATTGATAAATGACCTGTGCGTCGATATTTCACTGCATTTCGATAATAGAAAACAATAAACCGTGAATTACATCACCTGACACCAGAGTATGACTCACTATTTGCATTTATTCGAAATCGAGTGTAGAATACAGAACGAATAACCATTTCACTACGGATTCATAGCATAAATTGCTTTCGGTGAGTTTCCACGCTAAATGGTGTCCGTAATTTCCGGCGGATCGTTATTTATATTGGAAAATTTCATAATATTCATGCTCCAGTTCGAAATTCGCGATGTGGCGAGCTCGCTATTCGTTGAAATGCACGTGCGTAAAATTTATACTCTTTTCCGGAGTATGAGTCATATATGATTTTTCATTTGAGTTAATATGCATTTGCATCAATTAAAAGCCACATAATCTAGTTTGAGTTCGCTGTGGACTTATTATGAACACTAAAAAAGTAGCTACATTCTTGTCCACTACAGTTTTTGTCGTCTGACATATTATTATTATTATTATTATTATTATACAAAGATCAGAGAGTTGAGGCAAAGCCTATAAACTCACTAATAAAAAAAAATTACAAAATTTGAGTGTTCGAAGAAAAAAAAAAGAAACGGTTATCTACCACAAAAAAAAGAAAAAATACCAAGAGTATAAAATCAAAAATGTTCAATAAATAAGTACCAATAAATCATCACTATTGTATCCCCAGCCATCGATCGTAATAGTTCTTGAAAGGAATAATATATTCTAAAACAAGTTACAGAATGGGCTCCTATTAAAATAAAACACAATAAAAACACGAATGCAAAAATTCTAAAACGAGCGAGTTTTCGAACGCATGAGTGTTGGAATTGCCTTCTGCAACGAGTATAAGAGGATATTTTCTCTATTTCAGGCAAGTTTTATAAAATACTGTTGAAATTTAATGGAAAATTCGGATTATACATCCTAGTGACTTTTGTATTGTATCTTGGTTGTTGGGGTGACTGTTACGAAAGTTGACAGATTACGGAATTTGAATTTGAAACGTACGTAGGGCATGGAGATCAGATTTGAATCAGTTTCCTAATAGCATGAATGATTCAAAATTAGCAAGAAGTACCATATTTTTTAATGAAAATAAAACTTTTCCTCAACAATTATTATTTCACTATATCCAGATTATATTGCATTGTCAATTCACGTGTGTTGAAATTTGATAGGATGGAATGTCAGTGCTGACTACCACAAAACGAAAAATATTACTAGAAACAATGCGGGAATGAGTTCATTCCAGCACTGTTTTTAGGGCTGGAATAGACTCAATACGATACTGAAATAGAGAAACAAAGTTTCTATATTCAAAGACGAAGCGTTACTAAAGCATGCAAACAATTTCTACAATCTAGTATGGATTGACATTATACCCTTGGACATAAATCGCTTAGTGAGAATAATGGGTTGTTAATAGAGGTGAGATCATTATGGAGTAAAATATCTTTTCTCTTATACAGTTCGATTCCTTCAAGTGTTCCTAAGTACAATTTATTGAAATTTTTCAACAATTTGACGGAATTTTCTGAAATTGAGCGGCCAGTTATTTAAACGTGATTTGCAACAGCAGATTTATCGATGTTGTTGTTCCTACTGTGTCCCGTATGCTCTTTATACCGTGTGAGAATGTTTCTCATTGTTTGACCGACGTAGCACTTGTTACAATCTAAACATTTTATTTCATATACAGGATGTCCCAAAAATGCCACGCGAAAGTGACACTGGAGATAGATTGGCATTAGGTCTATCAGATAGCATCAACATGACCTCAGTAAAAGTCCGCTGGTTTTCGAGATATCACCACTGTTGCGTCCCATGACTTCACATGTTGGGAAGCGGTCATTTGTATTTCTAAACAAAGCAGCTCGCTTGTAAAACTTAAATGTTTTGGGTTAACTATTTAATTTTGCATGGGTGGTCTCACCCTTGAAATTAATATTTTCCACGGAAAGATAATTGCAAGTAAAATATCTTGTAATACTTCAACCCTTGTAGAAGTATTTATGACCTATTTCCTGTGAAATATTGATAAAATGCATACAACAACCAACACATTGCCAGAGCTGTGAGTCCTTTGTCTAGATTCTAACCCATACAAAAATCTAGAATTTTCCAATTAGATCACCACGGCTTTGGCTATTCTCTAAATCGAGGGCGTAGATTCCGAATCTGTAATTAGTTTTTCCGTATCTCGATTAATTTTGGTAATATGGCGAAAAATCCGACTGATTAGTCCATTTTCCGGAGGTAGAGCCAGAAATTGCGACTTTATTCGTCATTGCTCCGAAACTAATCGAGATACGGAAAATCTAATTACAGATTCGTGATCTGCGTACCCGATTTAGTGAATAACCAAAGCCGCGTCGACCTAATCGGAAAATTGTAGATTTTTGTATGTGTTGGATACTAGAGAAAACTTTTTGGCGTTTGACGGATTTGCTCATTACCTGATATTTTCCGAACGATAGAGATACAGAAAAAATAGAAACATAAATCTAAACGTCGTCCACCGACCAATCATCGGGGAAAATTTGGATATCGAGATGTGAAAATCATAGATTTCGGACGGGAAAGAAGAATTTTCCTTCGATTCCGGGTCAAAAATATTTCTAAGTGCCGACCCAAAAAATTTGTTTCATGGTATATCGATACGGAGCTCGATCACGAATACGTAATTAGTTTTTCCCTAAGTGGCGTACTTCGGGAAAATGTTCACTTAAAGTGAAAAAATTGACGAAAATAGGTCAATTTTGGAACTTTCCACCGCCCAAAAAAATCGGAGTAATGTGTTGCTGATTTTTTACGTCATATTTGGATCCTTTATCTATCGAATCATCCGAACAATAAATGTCCAGGTCGTACGCTTCGGACATTATGATTTTTTTTCCCGAGGGTCTATTTTTCGGAAAATTCTTTCCACGATATTTCCTCGGAAAATTTTTGTAATAAATATCTGATGGTAGATTCGGAATCTACGGCCCCAAATCTATAAGAATAAGTACCCGTTTCATAGTTTTGCGTCAAAAAATTTTTCTCGAAAAATGGGATTTTTTTAAGGCTAATGTATTAAAAATTTGCCAAAATTCGACCGGTGTCCGATTTCGATGCAAATTACGTCATTTACTAATTCGGGACCGTAGATTACGAATATATGATCGGATTTTTCATTAGAGAATTTTCCGCGGAAATACCGCGAAATGAATTTTCCGAAAAACAGACCCTTGGGAAAAAAATCATAATTTCCGAATAGTACGGCCTAGATATTTTCTGTTTGGATTATTCAGTAGATGAAGGATCCATATATGAGGGCAAAAATCAACAACACCTTACTCCGATTTTTTTGGGCGGTGTGAACTTCCAAAATTGACCTATTTTCGTCCATTTTTTCACTCTAAGTGAAAATTTTCCCAAAGTACGCCACTTAGGGAATAACTAATTGCATATTCGTGATCAGCGACCTCGATTTAACTAGACACGAGCTCCGTATCGATATACTATGAAAAAAATTTTTTTGGTCGGCACTTAGAAATATTTTTGACCCGGAATCGAAGGAAAATTCTTCTTTCCCGTCCGAAATCTATGATTTTCACATCTCGATATCATCCCCGATGATTTTTCTCTAGTATCTAACCCAGGGGTCACCAATTAGTTTCATTGGAGGTCCGTTCACAAAATCTGTATATCTGTCGCGGGTCGTTGATAGCATTATGATGGCATAAGAATTTGACTAGCAGTTAATCTAAATCCAATATCTATAATTAGTAAATAAAACGAAAAGTTATCTGAATTTTTTTAATCAAGAATACATGTTTTCTGGAAAAATGGTCCGCAAAAAAAAGGTTCGCGATCCGTATCCGGACCGCGGTCCGCCATTTGGTGACCCCTGGTCTAGACTATTCGAAGACCCCTAGTCTGTGAAAGTCGGAACGGTTTCCATGTTACAAAACAATGAATGTGGGAGCGAGATAGCCGATAAGGGTTTTGGTTTTTTTTAATAAGTAGCAATTCTGGTTCTGATTATCAAAAATTGGTAGTGTTGTATCATTTTGAAAAGGGCATGAAATGGACCAGTTTTTGCGATTATTTGTCAATTCAGTCTGATATAATTTTTTTTCACAGCAGTCAGTCAAACTTAAGTTAACGTTTTAACTTCGGCATAAAATAAAAAAAAAAGTTAGACATTTTTTGAAGGATTTTGTTCTAGTTGTCGGTGAAGTTATTACTTCATTGTTTAAAGCAACTATTCAGGATAGCCTAGGTAAAAAAAAAACATGAGTTTGAAGTAATTTCTAGCAATGCTAGGCGATAAAAGACCGAAAACTGGAGATTTTTAAAAAATACACAAAAGTGGTGATATCTCGAAAACCAGCGGTCTTTTACTGAGGTCATGTTGATGCTATCTGATAGACCTAATGCCAATCTATCTCCAGTGTCACTTTCGCGTGGTATTTTTGGGACACCCTGTACACCCGATTTTAACATGTCCGGTGTTTTATCGAATGTATTTCCTAAGAGATGTTTAATTTTCGTGGAAGTTTGGGAAGCCAGTTTTATATGAACCTTTTCAAAAATATTCTGGAGTTTGTTGTTTCGGATGGAACGTGAGAGCATGGAAAAACGGTAAGACCTTTCCATATGAGATATTTATATCCCTAACCTACCCTGAAAATTGTCTAGCTCATTACGTTCGAGAGCTATCGTGCCTACGGCCAGCCAGCCGGACAGTGAGTCGAACCAAATCGTTTAAGACCATTTTCATAACCAATTCAAAAATTACAGACATTTCGGTAAATTGATAAGCACTCTGTTCTGAGGAACAGGAGAGTCAAAAATGAGGGAAAGCCCTGTGGACAGGAGCTTTGACGCTCTTGTTCAAACTTTGACAAATTATATCTCCAAAAGTATTCGTTTCTCAGAGTTGGGAATGATATCAATGGAATCTTATGATAGAACAGCATCATAAAATAAAATGAATTAAATAAGAATCCATTGATGTCATTCCCAACTCGGCGAAACCAATACTTTCGGAGTTATGATTTGTCAAAGATTGAACCAGAGCGCCAAAGCTCTTGCCACAGGGTATTCCCACTTTTTCGATTAGTCTTATGTGCGTCAATTCTCAAGAATTTTCGTAATTAAATTCAAAACGTCGGTCTATGACTCATCTCATGTTGGATTTATATACATCAGGAAATTATAATTCGAGTATTCTCCTATGAAATTATATAGAATTGAGTATAATTATTGAAATTTTGAAAAATCATATCTCCGAAAGAATTAGTTTGATACAGTTCTTATATGAAGCTGCATCCTAAAAAAGTTGAATTTAAAATTTGTAATGTAAAAATTATATTTTTTATATTACTCCGAAACCACCAGGATTTTGCCCAATAACGAACTCGTCCGTGACATTTATTTTCTAAACCTGCTCTGAAAATTTCAACTGTCTAGCTCATTCCGTTCGAGAGTTATCGTGTTAACGAACGGACAGACGGCCGGATAGAATCGATTTAGACCATGGATTCTTGATCAGTGAGTCGAACCAAATCGTTTAAGACCATTTTCAGCCAAAAATTCGAAAATTACAGACATTTGGGCAAATTGATAAGCACTCTGTTCCGAGGAACAGAGTGCCAAAACCTCCATATTTTAAATTTTTCGCCATTTTCTCGAAAATGGTGCTCCTAAGGTATAAAAGGATCTGAAGAAACTCATCATAATTTGAGCTTGCCATTCCATTTTTGAGGTAACCTACAGGGTGTTACATTAA
Source organism: Halyzia sedecimguttata (assembly GCA_937662695.2). Taxonomy (NCBI): domain Eukaryota; kingdom Metazoa; phylum Arthropoda; class Insecta; order Coleoptera; family Coccinellidae; genus Halyzia; species Halyzia sedecimguttata. Next base: position 94,659,172 of record OW569413.2, on the reverse strand, counting down.
AAAGATGTAACTTTGGTCTATATCTTTGTTTTCGAACATCCTGTATAGATGAAAATAATTTTAAATTGTGCTTTTGAACACCCTACACACATCACAAAAAAATATTCTCAAAATATGTTTATATAGGTAGGTACTTCCTCGAAACGAGCTCCGCTTGTGAGGTGGGCCATCCGGTAGGATTCCAATCCTTATTGAAATCCTACAATATTTCACGGTTTTTCCTAGCGGACGAACAAAGGATACGTGAAAATTTATACAATCACCGATTTCCCTCAGGACAGGGGCGGTTTCATCAGCATTGATGCAATCTAATGTTTCCAATTCGGCTTTGTATTCAGACGCCAATAAGGAAATGAAGTTTATCTGAAAGATCAACTCAGCTCATTGAAAATCCTCCCGCACGTCACGAGAACACCCGAAATCTCCAGCAAGGAAGTGTCTTTTATCTTCTCCGGGGGAAATTCACTTACTGGAACGATACCAAAACCAGCAGAAATATACCCGGAAAATTCAGGTCACGCACGCCGTGAAACACGGCTCTCGGTTGAATTCTTACGGTAATTAGCGAAACGAGGAATTCGATCGGGCACGGTAACTTTATTCTAGATTAGTATGGATGATAAATGACATTGATTGAGAATGCGATGTTGTTTCAGTCGAGATTGCTAACGGACGGGGACCATAATTGAACGAAAAGGGAAAGGAAATTATTTCCTCTGTAATATTATACGCAGGATTATTAAATCGTTCCTTTCTGGGTTTTCTCTCCCGAACTCTATATCGATGAAATGAAAAATTTATTATATTGTGAATTGCTCCTGCAGTAGAAACACAATATAAACTGCCCCACAAGAGTTAGGGATATCATATTAAGTTGTTCTGAGGGGCGTAAAATATTAAAGACATTATCTAAAACATGATCAACTGCCAATATATAGTTATTTATTATACAAGGGAAAAAAGTATTAGATTTTAGCTCGAGGTTATGTTGTCTCCCGACGCGAAGCGGAGGGAGACAAAAAACCGAGAGCTGAAATCTAATATTTTTCCCGTGTATAATACACTATTTTTTTCTGTGGCAGGAAAAACGACGATTTAATAGTGAAAGAACATATTATTACAATATATTAAAGTCAGAATGTTATCGATATGAAATTTGAATTTTTAAACTAGTAAGCTATTAGACCTGCGTTGCTAAGGAAAACTTCAGTGTAATCAAATATCTGTCAATTTAATTGTGTGATTTCATTCAAAAATTGCGAACTCAGTAATTGTTTAGTAGTTATTTTGAATACTATAAAGTTAAAAATGCTTGATTCTGAGTTTTCTCCGACTCCACCAGAGATGATAGAAGCAGCGCAAGTAGCAAATATCTTCCATTATCTAAATGTATATATATCCGGGAAAAAAGTATTCACTTTTTTCCCGGGGAAAAAAGTAATTTCGTGAAAAGTTATATTTTGTCACCTGTCAACAGAGATTAAATGTCAACATTTTTTCCCGTCACAGAAAAAAACTTATTTTCTACAAACGTCAAAAAATGACAAGGTTCGCGCATTGAAAACAATATGCGAAGTGACCCTTTTTTTCATTTTCCTTCGTTACCATGACACCGTGCGCGAAGTAGTGTGCGAAGTACTTACTTCGCACACTGCATGTAAACTATATGGAGTTTTTATATTTTAACCTTTATGTTCCTCAATCAAACAAACAAATGCCATTTTATTTTCATAGTTACAGTATTTACTTGATTTAGAAAAACATTTTAAGCCAGTTCAATACTATTTTTCATATTAAGCTATGCATGTTACTTATTTTAGAACAATATTTTTGGCGTTTGTAGAAAAAATTTTGTTTGCATCTCATGCGCGAAATACTTTGGTGATCTCCACTATTTTTTTAACTCGGCTGCGCCTCGTTAAAAAAATCAGTTCTCGATCACCAAAGTAGCATTTCGCGCACTAGATACAAAAATAACTATTAATTCGATTTGAATGCATATTTTCACCATCTGGTCGCCTTTTTTCTTTAGTTCGGCAGTTTTTCACATTATTCGTAAGATTTAGCATTTCACTATGCAGTTTATTTATTGTCAGTCTCTTAGCGATATCGAACTTAGGTAATTTAACGAGCTTCTTAAGATGCCAAGACGTACATTAACAAACGCCGAGGCTAATAGGGCTATCGGTACGCTACAGGGTGGCCTCACTCAAGTCGCTGTGGCAGAAACATTTCAAGTATCGCAAAGTGTAATATTGCGACTCTGGAATAGGTTCAATGAGACAGGTTCGGTACAGGAAAGACATAGGGTTGGCGGACCAAGAAAAAGAACACCCGCACAAGACCGTTATGTCACCATTTCGGCGAGGAGATATCCTCTTTCTTCATGTAGGATGCTGAGAAATCGACTTTTAAATGCCAATGGTCCTGAAATTTCCATTGAAACCATCCGACGTCGTTTCGTGGGGATTAACCTGGCTTCTAGACGCCCATTGAGGGGTGTTCCGTTAACATGTGAGCATAAACGACAAAGATTAGAATGGGCCAGGCAGCATGTTAATCTGAAGGTCCAATGGCGTAGTGTACTTTTCACAGATGAATCCAGATACGGTCGATTTTCAGATTCTCGAAGCATAAAGGTATGGACTATGCCGCGTATGCCCCAAAATCGCCGTCATGTGCAAGAGGTTCATCCATTTCGAAGAGGCTCTGTTATAGTATGGGCTGAGATATGTTACAACGGGCGCACAGACCTTCACATTTGTCCTGGCAATATGACTGCTTTACATTATAGGGAACATGTCATTGGCAACGTAGTGCCAAATTTTCATGCTGCCATTGATGAAGCTTTCCAATTTCTTGACGATAACGCAAGACCACATCGTGCAGCAATAGTAGAAAATGCGCGAGACGAGCATGGTATTCCACATTTACCAATACCTCCGCATTCGCCAGACTTAAACTGCATAGAACATGCATGGGATATGCTACAAAGAAGACTAGGTGATCACCAACCTCCACCAGAAACATTGAATGACCTCAAAGCACTACTGCCTCGTTTATGGAATGAAATTCCTCAAGATATGCTCAACACCCTCGTTGACAGTATGCAACGAAGATGTCAGGCGGTCATTGATGCCCGTGGTGGCCATACCTTGTATTGAAGGCATAAAAAGATAAAAAAACAAAGGCCCGGAAATAAAAGTCGTTATATTTGACCCTATTCTGTTAATCACCCCTGTATATGTTGCAGACCAAAAGACTTGCATTTATAGTTTTGTACCTAAAACTATATTAAATTACGTTTTCAGCGCAAACAAAGGTTTCAGAATGTCAGTTATTTTAGTTGAAACGATTATCCCTAACTCTTGTGGAGCAGTGTATTTGTCAGAAGCAATCTATTCGAATATTTCCCTCATACATAGAACTTCTCATGACAAGAATGTAACTATCGAAAAATGACAGCGGCAATTGCACTGTAGAGCGAAAATTGTATCCGAAAAGATCCCGTTGCCTTGACAACACAAACAATACAAACAGACAAACTTCAAAGTCCCAAAAAATGTCGCGTTTCGGTGAATGCTCAATACAGGTGAATGCTCAATGAGCCAAAAACTACCAAATGTAACAGACCGTATATATGGCGACAGTTCATGGATTTTTGTGAGGCCAAAGTATATATTCTGGACAAAGAGACGTCCATATGAGTTCTGTCGAAAATAAACTGCTCCACAAGAGTTAGGGATAACATATTAAGTTGTTCTGAGGGGCGTAACATTTTTAAGACAATATCAAAAACATGATCAACTGCCAATAAAAACTTATTAATTCGATTTGAATGCATATTTCCACCATCTGGTCGTCTTTTTTCTTGAGTTTGGCAGTTTTTCATATTATTCGTAAGATTTGGCATTTCAATATGCAGTTAATTTATTGTCAGTCTCTTAGCGATATCGAACTTAGTAAATTTCATGAACTCCAAGACGCCAAGACGTACATTAACAAACGCCGAGGCTAATAGGGCTATCGGTGATACAGGTGAATGCTCAATGAGCCAAAAACTACCAAAATGTAACAGACCGTATATACAGCGACAGTTCATGGATGTTTGTGAGGCCAAAGTATACAGGGTGAGTCTTTGACCACTGCATTAATTTTAACCAAAGATTCCTCTCATCAAATGAAACACTTTTTTCATTTAAAATTTTTCCAGATTCGGCTCAGGTAAAAAGTTACAAGCGTTTAAAGATTTCACAATGTGCTAATACACTCCCGCATATAAATTATCTATGACATTGTTGGCGGACGAGAATAAGGCATGGTAACGTGGTTTACAGCTTGATTCGGGATTCCAACGCTCAGGGACGGATCCATAAAAGTAGAGAAATTTCTGGAGTTTTCCATTTTAAAACATTCAATGAAGAATATCTCGAAAACGGTGCGATTAAGGAGAAATGATGAAGAATAATATAATGTTCTAAAACGATGGAATATTCTTGAAATGACTCAAGAAAAACTTTATATGCTTTCTTTATGCTAATTTCGTTTAGTTTTATGAATCCACGAGTCCATAACTAGAAAACCAGTAAAAGTAGAAAATAACTAATATTTGGAAAATATGTATCATAGTTATAGGAAACTTCACGCCAACATTCATTTTATTCGAAAAAAGGGTGTCAAAGCTACAAAATAAAAACTGATTTTTTTTCAAAATTTCAACAGCCTGTATCTTTTTACCTGAGCTGAATTTGGAAAAATGTTAAATGAAGAAAGTGTTTCACTTGATGAGAGGAATCTTTGGTTAAAATTAATGCAGTGGTCAAAGACTCACCCTGTATATTCTGGACAAAGAGACTTCCATAGGCCTTCTGGCGAAAATATTACCGGACTGGGCATTCAATACGTGCTAGCAGAATGGTGAGGAATATAAGGACTTCACAGTGAAAACAATCTGGAATGTCACTGCAAAATTACTGATGGAAAAATATTACATTCGTGAAATATTCCAATGAATCACACCCGTGCATAAAATTGACCAGATAATCTTATAAAAATTTCATTCAAGAGTGCCAAACATTATTCTACCCGACAACGAACTCATCCGAGATATTCATTCCTCAATTTATTCTATAGAATAAATTGAGGAATTTAAATTTTCAATTATAAATTGTACTTCTATGTTTTCCCAGAATGCTATAATTATTCTATCTATGAATTATTTTAATATGATCTGTGTTGGTACATGTCAACTCATTTTCCTGAGACATGTCAAGTCAAATTCATTTCAGCAACCATTGAATTATGAGAATTATAATATGATATCATACTTTTTGGGTGATGTTTTAATGCCCATGGTTAATCCATATGATGATGGGAATGGCAATGGAGAGTAAATAATATTGAGTTCAGAATATCTCCGGTAAAAACAAAACTGGAATATTGGCTAAGATTCAATTGATATAATATAATTTTCACAGTAGATTTGAGGAATAAATATCTCGGATATCATATTATAATTCTCATAATTTTAATGTTGCTGAAATGAATTTGACATGTCATGTCTCAGGAAAATAAGTTGACATGTATCAACACAGATCTTATTATAATAATTCATAGATAGAATAATTATAGTATTCTGTGAAAACATATAAGTACGATTTATAATTGAAATTTTGAAAAATCATATCTCCGGAAGTATTAGCTTGTTAGAGTTGAAAATTATATCTATGGATTTTTATGGTGAAACTGCATCTTAAAAAAATTTAATTTGAAATTTGTAATGTAAAAAAAATTTTTTTTCCGTTTCTCAGAAACCATCAGGCCGATTTTGTCCAGTAGCGAACTTAACCGAGATATTTATCTCCCAAACCTACTCTGAAAATTTCAACTGCCTAGGTCATCCTGTTCGAGAGTTATTGTAGAAACACATTTACAAATTTTCGAAATTTTTTTTCACACTTTACGGCAATCTAATCAATACAAAACATCGTATGCATATAAAGGTCATGATTCTACAATTTGATGCTAAATTTCAGATAGACTGAGTGATCGGTTCCGGAAATATTCATAAAAAATGTTTTGACTAAAATTGGCCATAACTCCGAAACCACTTGGTGGATTTCGCTTGTTAACGAACTCATCCGAGATATTTACGCTCCTGATCTACCCTGCGAATTTCAATCCTCTAACTCCTTTAGTTCGAGAGTCATCGTGCCTACGGTCGGACAGACTTGATTCCGGCCACGGATTCTTGATCGGACAGACATTTGGGCAAATTGACAAGCACTCTGTTCCGAGGAACAAGAGCGCCAAAAACCAATTATGAGATCATCCCTAAAATTTGTCTCTCCAGAAGAGAACAATAATTGTCTTCGAATATAGTCGATGAACAAGTGTAAACATGCATCAGTAGTACGCAGAACCATCGGAACTATTATAAGTGCTCCTTCCGTGACATGAGTTATACATTTTTCGTTACTTTGTAACATTCAAATACATTCAATTTCCATGTCAACTGCTTCTAGGAGCGCCTCGGAACTGTAATTATGTATTAATTCATCAATCATACGCTCAATTCAATTAGATTAATTACACTGACACAAAGCCGATGGTACAATGGTTCCGAGTGGGTTTTTCAAGTACGTCGAACAGGGAATCTGACAATTTACACACGTGTGAAACAGTATAATTAAACAATTATGTAACGTAGTCCCACATTTTGTCGACCTTGTAGCCGCCAAAAGCGCTTGATTGCGGTGACGCCTGATCGGATTCTTCTCTTTGCTAATTAAGACGAAAAATCCAACGGATGCTATAAAGCGAGTGCGTGAGGTGAATATTTTTGCGTGCCTGTAGCAAGTCTGTATCGTTTTGCCCAAATGGTCTCAAATTTTGGATTTTTAGCCGAAAATGGTCATTTGACATACTGATGGCGAATCTGCCATTAGTCCATTAGTCAGACCATCTTGAGGCCTGAGCAAAATCAACTCAAAGGCTACGGAAACGTACCCATTTGAAATTTCATTTTACGAATACTTCCGAAACGAATTTATCATCTATACTCCATTCACTTTTATAAAGTCTCCCGGTTGGCCATGATTTAGATCTATCACGTTTTTGTAACTAAAACACGGGCAGGTTGGCACTGCTGATATTTCGTCAAGGTCAAAACAATTCGCCGAGACGTTGCGAATTTGTACTCTTAACATAATCATAACTTAATCTTGAGATAAGATATTATCACAGACCATTATCTTCTAATATAATAAAGAACAGAACCGAAATCTGCAATAGAAAAACTTCATTCTGACATGTTGAACTCTCGAATGAAATGACTTAGTTTCCTATCACTATATTTTATCAAGGTGTAAGAATGACTCGGGTTTCGTAGTACTACACATTTTGAAACTGGTGTATTTCAAGTTCTGCAACAAGGTATATTAAATGTCTTCTGTAGGCTTATTACTTGAGAATTTCGAAAAAGTGGGGAATTCCATAGGTACTTCTGTTCGTTTAGAAGTTTTCCTGCCGGGTTATTCAGGTACTTTTATTCTTTTTTCAAATGAACTCTAACAGAGTAGCGGAGTACTCTATCCATTATTTTTCAATACAAGTCCAACACTTGATTCTTGATTTCCATACAAGAAAATAGCATATAATGGAATACTCTAACCAGTTTATATACGTGAAATATTTCCAGTAACAACAGAGTAAAAAAATTTCTTCTACAGTCGCCAGGATTGTGGAATTATTGAATTCATATAATATCTTCTCAAATTCATTATTTTTCCGAAGTAAATTCACATTGTGAAAATACGTAATTACTATGACTTCTATGTAGAGAGGACAACGTTGCGTAGTTATCTGACAGGAAAATGACAATCCGCCGTATTCACAAATCATTCAATCTCCGTTAAGTCCTAACTGAGGTCCTCAGTTAAGGACAAATAAGAATTGCAACCTCAGTTAACGTATGTAACGGTGCTGAAACAGGCCTGTTTCACGTTAATTTTCACTTAAACTGAGGTTGCGATTCTTATTTATCCTTAACTGAGGACCTCAGTTAGGACTTACCGGAGATTTAATGCTTTGTGAATACGGTGGTATAACCTAACATTTTCAAAATATACATGGTGAAATGTGTCAAATTTTCATGGCCAACCGGGAGACTTTATAAATGTGAATGGAGTATAGACTTGTCAAGTTGACTTCAGCGAGCTATAGAAATATAGGACCAGAATCGTTCAAGGAAGTTCTGTGAATTATACAGTACGAGTAGGGCTTCACGCGAGAGCGAGATTTTTCTCGTCTCGTCTCGTTCTCGTCTCGTAAAAGTGAGACGATACGAGACGAGACGTTTTCAAAAATATTATAGGCGGTACCGAGACCACATACAGCGCAACACGAGAGTCTCGTGTTTGGTCTCGTTAAATTTTTTGTATGTTTGGTCGAATGTAAATATACAGTGATTGGACCAGTTTACCCCGATCTTTGGAATATATGGATATTTCGGCATCCGATCGAGTTCAAGTCTATAATAATTTTTATCTTTTATTGTTTGAATAATTGTTCTAAACAAATGTGTTGGTTATAAGAAATTTTTATTTTTTTTTTTTGGAATTATAATCTTCGATTAATATTATGGATAAAAAAAAATGGGTTCAAGCCCTGTGGACAGGAGCTTTCTGGCGCTCTAGTTCAAACAGACAAATTATATCTCCGAAAGTATTGGTTTCTCAGAGTTGGGAATTATATCAATGTATTCATATGATAGAACTGCATCATAAAGGAAATTCAATTCAAATTTTAGTTCATTTATCAAGATTAAATGAGCAATCATGAGAATGAGAACTGCACCACATTTTCAATTTTTTTTTTGACACTTTGCGGTAATCTGGTCAATACAAAACTTCACATGCGTATAAAGGTCATGACCCTACAATTTGGTGCTAAATTTCAGATAGATCGAGTGATCGGTTTCGGAAATATTCATAAAAAATATTTTTACTAAAATCGGCCATAACTCCGAAATTTCGCACTCGGATTCTTGATCAGTGAGTCGAACCAAATCGTTTGAGACCATTTTCAGTCAAAAATTCCAAAATTACAGACATTTGGGCAAATTGATAAGCACTCTGTTCCGAGGAACTAGAGCGCCAAAAAAACAAGTTTCGTATGACAATTGCCCAAAACAGGTTTAAAGTACCTACAAATAGTAGGTATTCCATAAAACATGTATGAAAGAAGATATATATATTCTTTTGACTGAGAGCTGTATATGTGTTAGCAGAGGTTGGTGTAACGGGGTACCATACAATTCGACGTATGATACAAGAGCTTAGGGAAAAACCTCAGCAAAAAACCCTTTCTCCCCGTGAGTGTGGTGATTTGTAACTATTGTTTACAAAATTTGCTGAAATTTAAAAATATAAAAAGTTACAATATTCCCTTCTGTCAAGTTGACATTATGACAATGCATACATAGAATAATTATATCAATCTGTGAAATACGATTTACACTGCAATTTTGAAAAATCATATTTCCGAAAGTATTAGCTTGTTAGAGTTAAAAATGATATGAATGGATTCTTATGATAAAACTGCTCATTAAAAAAAATTTAATTTGGAATTTGTTTTGTAAAAAAAAAATTTTTTTTTGTTACTCCGCAACCATCTGTTCGATTTTGCCCAATAACGAACTTAGCCGAGATATTTATCCCCCAAACCTACTCTGAAAATTTCAACTCTCTAGCTCATTCCGTTCGAGAGTTATCGTGCCTACGGCCGGACAGAATGAATTTCGACCACGGATTCTTGATCAGTGAGTCGAACCAGATCGTTTAAGACCATTTTCATCGAAATATTCGAAAATGACAGACATTTGGGCAAATTGATAAGCACTCAGTTCCGAGGAACTAGAGCGCCAAAAAACCGTTTCTCCAAAAACAAATTTTTATTGCTAAAAAAAAATTGGTTCAAGCACTGACATGAAGTCAGAAGCATTTGCGCGTATGTTCTATTGTCCATTCTTCTGTATTGGACACTCTTAATCGAATTTACCATGGTAAATTCGAGTGTCCAATACAGGAGAACAGACAATAGAATTTGCCATGGTAAATTCGATTAAGAGTGTCCAATACAGGAGAATGGACAATAGAAAATATGCGCAAAAGCTTCTGACTTCACGTCAGTGCTTGACAAAATTTTTTTTTTCCTGAAGTCAGGAGCTTTTGCGCGTATGTTCTCTTGTCCATTCTCCTTTATTGGACACTCTTAATCGAATTTACCATGGTGAATTCTATTATCTGTTCTCCTGTATTGAACACTCTTAATCGAATTTACCATGATAAATTCGGACTGTCCAATACAGGAGAACAGACAATAGAATTCACCATGGTAAATTCGATTAAGAGTGTCCAATAAAGGAGAATGGATAAGACAACTAACGCGCAAAAGCTTCTGACTTTACATCAGTGCTTGAACCAATTTTTTTTCAATGATTTTTTAAAAATTTTCTAGTGCTATGATCGTCACGAAATTTCGCATGAATTTTCGCGTTGGCATTCTACAACTAATAACCATATTTTAATTGGAACGGATTTAAATTTTTTGAGTTATTGAGGAAATAACAACCAAAATTCAGATTAATATAACTCCAAAACCATTTGGCCAATTATGCTAGTTAATGAACTTAGAAGTCGTATTCAAATGCATAATCTACCCTGAAAACTGCAAGTCGCTATTTCTTTCCGTTCTCAAGGGATCATGAGATACATAATATTTTTTCGTAATTTTTTTAAATTTTACTAGTTGTACGGTCCTCACAAAATTTTACACACGTCTTCATGTCGATATTCTACAACTAATTACCAAGCTTCAATTCGATCGAGTCTATATTTTTTGAGTTATCGAGGAAATAATATTCCAGATGGGTATAACTCCGAAACCGTTCGGCCGATTATGGCCAACAGCGAACTGAACTCTCCCATTCAGATGTGCAACACATCCTGAAAATGACAAGTCCCTATCTCCTTTCGTTCGAGAGTTGTCGAGGCAACGCTCATCCATCCAGCTACTGAACTCACACAAGGCTGCTCGGATCTCCAACAATGTAGATCCGATGTTGAAACTTGGAACTTGGTAGTAGAGTTAGGTTCTGAATTTTCTCGCAAAATTTCAGCGATATCGAACGAATAGTTTCTGATAGATAGAGCTTTTTTCAATAATTTTCCAATTAATTTTTAAGGATTTTTTTATGAATACGATCCTTACGAAATTTTCAAGGATTTTCGCGTTGCCATTCTACATCTCATGTTTGAATTGGATCGGTTTTGTATTTTTCGAGTTATTGAGGAAATGACAGCCAAATTTCAGATGGGTATAACTTCAAAACCATTTCGTCGATTATGCCTATAAACGAACTCAAATGGCGCATTAAGATTCTCAACCTTACCTGAAAATTTCAAGTCACTATCTCTTTCCATTCTTAGGTTATCGTGACGTAAATAATATTTCTTAATATATTTTTTTAATTTTCTAGCGATACGATGTTCACAAAATTTCACATACGTCCTTAGGTTTATATTCTACAACGAGGGGGAGTTCACTCGTGGATATTATTGTACCGACTGTGGATATGCTTGGATATATTTGGATATGTTTGGATATATTTGGATATGTTTGGATATATTTGGATATGTTTGGATATATTTGGATATATTTGGATATGTTTGGATATATTTGGATATATTTGGATATTTTTGGATATGTTTGGATATTTTTGGATATACTTGGATATATTTAGAAATATGTGGATATATTTGGATATGTTTGGATATATATTTACTGTTGTCCTTTCATCTGCGCATGCTCAGTAGCTTTTTGAGGTTATGTCTGCATAAATAACAAACAGCTTGCGTTTTATTTTATACTTAAAGTTCAGAAAGCTGCCTAGTTATATTAGTGATACTGAATATATTCAGAATAAAGTATCGTAAATTGGGGATTGTATAGATATGGATGAGAAATTGAGAAAATTTAAACAACATTTTTTGCTAAACCTTCCCATTAACATTCTACAGGGCGATAAAGTGAAAATCTTAAATACTTTTTTTTATATTCTCCATTAGATTAGAGATATTAACTTGAAAATTGGCAGGTATCAGTTGTTTATCAGTACGAATCAGCACATGTCATTTTGACGAATTTGGATTATCCATTGACGTATTACAGCAAGGTTACCAAATTATTTTGATCTATACTTTTTGCGGACCCTGTATATTATAAAAATGTATACTCATAATTAATCCCCTTACGGTGTATCAATCATTTTTTCTTGAGTTAAGGTTCATAATACAGAATAGAATGTGTTAGTGTTATGAACTATTAAATTTCAAATTATGAAAAGAGGATAGTATTTTATTAATATATTCTGAACTATTAAAATAATTTGTTCGTAATCCACTACCTACTCAATGTCAGGAATACATGGACAATCTACTATGATTGTCTCCAGCCTTGCTCTAGACATTTCGATGATATTTTCCTTAGGTATGTCGAGTTGTGAAAACTATGCACTGAGTGTGAGTTTTGCAACAACCCATTCCACGAGGTTGAATCATTGCAGATTGCTCCTTTGATCTTGATAAATAAATTTAATGACAATTTTTGAAGCATTTTTCTTATACGACACTTTTTTTTTTAATTTAATTTATTTTATGATGCAGTTCCAGGAATCCATTGATATAATTCCCAACTCTGAGAAACCAATACTTTCGGAGATATAATTTATCTGTTTGAACAAGAGCGCCAAAAAGCTCCTGTCCACAGGTCTTGAACCTTTTTTTTTTAGAAACATTGCCATCCACATTGCTATCTCAGCAACCTCATAATAGTACTTACTAATAGGATAACAAGATTTGACAGCACATGTCATTTCGACAAATTTGGATTATACATTGACGTATTACAGCGGGGTTACCAAATTATTTTGATCTATACTTTTTGCGGACCCTGTATATTATAAAAATGTATACTCATAATTAATCCCCTTACGGTTTTCTATCGAAAAGGTACTCTAAGTTCATGTAATTCGAAACCACCATGGTAAATTCAAATTAAGTATCCAATGCAGGAGAATGTACAACATAATTTACCATGGTAAATTCGATTAAGGGTGTCCAATACAGGAAAATGGACAATAGAACATACGCGCAAAAGCTCCTGACTTCACGTCAGTGCTTGAACCAATTTTTTTTTTTCGTAATTTTTTTGAAATTTTCTGGGTACGGTTCTTAAAAAATCGTCTTAATGTCGGTTTTCTACTAATAGTTACCAAGCTTCAATTCGATCGAATCTATATTTTTTAAGTTATCGAGGAAATAATATTCCAGGTGGGTATAACTCGGAAACCGTTAAACCGATTATGCCCAAAAAAGAACTTAACTCTACCATTTGGATATGCAACCAACCCGGAAAATTGCAAGTCCCTATCTCCTTTTGTTCGAAAGTTATCGAGGCAATGGTCACCCATCTACTGCAACTCAAAGCTGCTCGAATCTCCAACAATATTTAACCGATGGTGTTAAAACTTAAAACTTGACAGTAGAGTTGGGTTCTAAAGGCTCTTGCAATATTTCAGCAATTTCGGAGGAATAGATACTGATATATAGAATTTTTTTTACTAATTTTCAATGATTTCTTAAAAATTTTCCATGAATACTATCCTCACCAAATTCTGCAAGAATTTTCGCGTTGGCATTCTACAACTAATAACCATGTTTTAATTCAATCGGTTTAGTATTTTTCGAGTTAATGAGGAGAAAAAACAAACAAATTTCAGATGGCTATAACTCTAAAACCGTTAGGCCGATTATGCTTATAAACAAACTCAAATGTCGTGCTCAGATGCACAACCTAACCTGAAAACTTCAAGCCGCTATCTCTTTCCGTTCTCAAGTTATCGTGACAACAAAAATATTTTTTAATAATTTTTTAGTCAAAATTTCACAAACGTGCTTAGGTTCATATTCTACAACTACTCACCAAGTTTCAATTCGATCGGATTCATATTGGTTGAAAACAAAATTATTACTCGGAAACCATTGGGCTGATTATGCCCATTAAAGAACGTATCCGTCGTATTGAGATACGCCACCTACCCTGAAAATTTCAAGTCGCTAGCTCTTTCCGTTCTCAAGTTATCGTGGCAACGGCCGGACGGCCGGCCGGACAGAATCAAATTTGACCTCGAATTCTTCATTGGGGAGTCGAACCAAATCGTTTGATACCATTTCCGTCAAAACATTCGAAACTTACAGACATTTGGGCAAAATGATAACGCGATGTTACCCAGAAGATACGCGCAAAAAATATCCATTTCTATGGGGTTCCGACAAAATTGATCTCAGCGAAATGGAACTCAAGCACAAGTGATTATATTTAGATCGATGGTTAGATATATTTCGATATACTTATGTTTAGATATGTTTGGATATATTTGGATATATTTGGATATATTTGGATATATTGCAATATAGTTGGATATATTTGGATATATTTGGATATGTTTGGATATATTTGGATATGTTTGGATATATTTGGATATATTCGGATATTTTTGGATATGTCATGGATATATTTGGATATATTTAGATATGTTTGGATATATTGTACCCAATTCTGAGAGTGATTTCCCCCTCGTTCTACAACTACTCATCAAATTTCAATTCGATCGGATCAGTATTTGTTGTAGACAAAATTATTACTCGGAAACCGTTGGGTCGATTATGCCCATTAACGAACTTGTCCGTCCTATTGGTATGCGCCACCTACCCCGAAAATTTCAAGTCGCTATCTATTTCCGTTCTCAAGTTATCGTGGCAACGGACGGCCGGACAGAATCAAATTTATCCACGAATTCTTGATCAGGGAGTCGAACTCAATCGTTTGAGACCATTTTCGTCGAAAAATTCGAAAATTACAGACATTTGGGCAAAATGATAACGCGATGTTCCCCAGAACAATTCTTAATTAACAATATTTTTCTACCGCCATTCCGAATCGAATGACGGAATGACCTCAAAAATCTAAATGATAGATTGTATAAATGAGTGGCGAAAGAAAAATATTATTTAATAATATCCAACTCATTATTGAAATTAGTCTGGTGCTTTGGAATGGTCAAATATCTTTCACGAATATTTTATATTCAGCCCAAGTTCAGATAATGTGCTAGAATATCTCGACATAGCCGGCGTACGGGCACCAACAACAACAACCAACTTGAATTTAATCTGATGCCACCTGATGGGGCATGGCGTTTAATCAACCATGTACCCATGACCGCCACGAAATCTACGCCTTGCTGCCTTCACCGCAACTTTTTTATTAACAGCGAAAATAATATATCGGTGCTACTGTTGGGTCGGGCAGTGTCTTGTACCTCGAAGTTCGCCATTAATCAATCACCCAAGAAATGGTGGTTGTCTTATCACCACTGGCGACGGATTTTAATTTGTATAGGGTAAATATGGGATAGTCGCCCACCTGTTTGAAATGGGCAATTAAAATGCAGAAGAGAAGCATCCAATAATGTTATAGGTTTAGCTTATACAGTGTATGTGTGTTGAATCCTAATTGTTTTATCAGAATAATATGATAATGAAAAATGGCGATACCGTTGTTAATAAATCAACAAGTCCACAGCGTTCCTGCCAATCGGGTCCTTCATAAATGGCTTCGTATAATTAATATACTTATGCATATATTTCACAAGTCAAATCGACCCCAGGGGGTTCATTGATTTGCCGAGAAAGCAAGAGCAGACGCGTTTCCGGCTTCTTGGCCTTCATCAGTACTCTGTAGCTTCTCAACAAATTCATCTAAACTGACCCGGGTTAAGCCTCTCGGAGGCGGCTTGGTCGATCATACCTAATCGCCCACGCCACCTATGAGACAAAACATGGAAATCAGCCTTTCCCCACCAGTGAATATTTGAAGCGTGATTGGCAGGAACGCTCTGGACTAGTTGATTTATTAACAACGGTATGACCATTTTTCATTATAATTTTTGAAAACGCTAAACAGCGTTCATGGCCATTGGGAAGATACTGTGTCTGAGCTCTGCGGGACTCGTTTCTCGATTAAATATCGAGCGAATGGTGGCATATGATTTCACGCTTCAAATATTCACTGGTGGGGAAAGGCTGATTTCCGTGTTTTGTCTCATAGGTGGCGTGGGCGATTAGGTATGATCGACCAAGCCGCCTCTGAAAGGCTTAACCCGGGTCAGTTTAGTTGAATTTGTTGAGAAGCTACAGAGTACTGATGAAGGCCAAGAATCCAGAAACGCGTCTGCTCTTGCTTTCTCGGCAAATTAATGAACCCCTGGGGTCTATTTGACTTGTGAAATATATGCATAAGTATATTAATTATACGAAGCCATTTATGAAGGACCCGATTGGCAGGAACGCTCTGGACTTGTTGATCAGAATAATATGACTCGAAGGATCAAATGTGGAGTCCTGATTCTTTTCTCAATATAGTGTTAATTCGAAGGACCAGAACTTCACACCATGATAGTTTTATCAGGGGGATGAGTAGAGGGGAATACTTAACTTTAAGCACCCCAAAGTAATCTCGTTGATTACGGTGTAAATTGATACTTCGCAATAAGATAACAATCACGAAGATAGGAACAGGTGAAAAATTCGAACGCACTTTAAACAAAACAACAAACTGTATTTTCTTTTTCATATTTTGATTGACAAAGAAATTGTACAATGCAATAATAATACAATATAAAATCTTCCTCCTATATGAAAATGTATAGCAAGGAAGAAGTGCCTGTCGATAAGTCGCTTCAAATAGTTCGAACGAAATTAGAAATTGATGACTCGGTGATTAAAGATTCAAAATTTGATGATATTAAGGAAATGCTTGATGTATGTTTGAATACAACCTAATTCCAACTAGGAGATGTTTTTTATCGACAAAATTTTGGAATGGCAATGGGTTCGCCTTTATCACCTGTCATGAGTAATATATTCATGGAAAATTTTGAAGAAAAATTTGTGGATACATATTTGTTGAAACCAAAAGTTTGGTGGCGATATTATGTTGACGATATATTTGTAATTTGGCAACATAGTAGAGAAGAGTTTCGATTTCATAAATTCAAAGGAACCTACAATAAAATTCACTTTGGAAATAGAGAAAAATAATCAGCTTTCTTTTCTAGATGTTACGATAATTAAGTATCCGAACCATTTCGAAACGAGTGTCATCAGGAATCTGACAAGGATTTTTGTTGAAAAATATAATAAATTTTTTTCTTGAAATTGTCGGCACGCCTGAAAAGAAGATACAAAGACCTTCCAAAAAAGTACCACATGACCCACATTCCCTATTCAAAAAATTTAGAGGGTTGATGGGAATGGCACAGGGTGCAACAAAAATCCTTCAAAAATGCATAAAAATTCGGTAAAAGTTAAACAAAATTGACCTGTTTCAGGATTTTGTTGCCAAATATTTTTCTTCTGAGAAAACGAATTTGTTCCCTAATTTTGACGCGCACTGTATACAAAACTGCAATATGACCTAAGTTTTAATTGATATTTTATAATATACATACTACTGTTTTACTTACAGAATGTCTCGGGAAATAAGCATTTTAGAGCAGTAGTATGTATTATAGAAAATCTACTATTTTTGGCGCTCTTGTTCCTCGGATCAGAGTGCTTATCAATTTGCCGAAATGTCTATAATTTTCGAATTTTTGGCTTAAAAGGACCTTAAACGATTTGTATCGACTCACTGATCAAGAATCCGTGGTCGGAATAGATTCTGTCCGGCCGCCCGTCCGTCCGGCCGTTAACACGATAACTCTCGAACGGAATGATCTAGACAATTGAAATTTCGGAGTAGGTTTGCGGCATAAATATCTCGGTTAATTTCGTCATTGGGCAAAATCGGTCAGATGGTTTCGGAGTAACAAACAAATATTTTTTTTGCATTACAAATTTCAAAATAAGTTTTTCTCAAGATGCAGTTTCACCATAGGAATCCATTGATGTCATTTTTAACTCTTACAAGCTAATACTTTCGTAGATATGATTTTTCAAAATTTCAATAATAAATCGTACTTCCGTGTTTTCACAGAATACGATAATCCTTCTATCTATGAATTATTATAATATGATCTGTGTTGATACATGTCAACTCATTTTCCTGAGACATGATATGTCAAATTTTGATATTTAATGCCCATGGGTAATCCATATGATGATGGGAATGGTAATGGTAAGTTAATAATATTGAGTTCAGAATATCTCCTGTAAAAACAAAACTGAAATATTGGCTAGAGTTCCAATTGATTCAACATAATTTTCAGAGTGGATTTGGGGAAAGATCATTCTGTGTTTTGAAGACGGTTCTTATATAGAACTTAGAACCGATTCTTCTAATTTTTTCAGAAAGGCCACGAACATAGGGGATCACATTCAACAGATTGGGTTGCTGTTCTTGTTGATTATTTTGTTGATCTTGATTATTTGCTCTTCTATCTAAATTCATGATACATGTATTTATGAATTGCCTCGGATATCCATTTTCTTCAAGAAATTTTTTGATGAAATCAATTTCATTATTTCGAATATAATGAGTAAACCTCCCACAGTATCCTTTAATGATTACCTTATTCTATGTTCAGAATGATGTAAATCCAGAATAATATAAACTCCTTACCTTAGCCAGCCTCATCAGTGCTATCCAAGTCGTCGCAAAATTGTCGGATAAACTTGTTAGACGGATTAACGCCTTAGGTAGCACGGGTATGCCTACGTAAGGATCTTCCTCAACAGGTTCTTCCGGCTTATCCACTGTATTGCGAAGACGTGGAGTAGCGGCCGGCCTCAACAACAAATGATCCTTATGATTTGGGCGATCCTTTTCCACGCGGTACACTTGTAGCTCGGACAGTTTACCGATCAGAACAATCCCGGGAATGTCGTGTACATGGATCTGAAACAGAAAGAGATAATGTAAGTGTCAATTTCATAGTCGCTTGATTAGGATCGAAATGGTGCCGATATCTGTCTATGACAGCTCCATCTAGCGGAATAGATATTCGATATTCAGTTAGTCAATGAAATTGACAAGCGTGAAAATTGTATTAATTGTCTTTTGCAATACCTGTGGAAGTTTTCGTTACTTCCGACGTTTTTATCACGTTCTAATTGGCTCATCGGTTGCCAGAAAAACATGACTGATATACAGTGTGCGTCTCTCACTTGGAATAAATATAGTAAATCAAAGACAGTTTTTTGTTGTAAATATGCTTGAAGGGGTCCATTAGAATTTTACATTGTGCATTTTTTGGCGCTCTTGTTCCTCGGAACCGAGTGCTTATCAATTTGCCCAAATGTCCGTAATTTTCGAATTATTTGATGAAAATGGTCTTAAACGATTTGGTTCGACTCGCCGATCAAGAATCCGTGGTCGAAATCAATTCTGTCCGGCCGGTTCGGTCCGGCAGGTCCAGTCCGGCCGTAGGCACGATAACTCTGGAATGAAAGGAGTTAGAGGATTGAAATTTGCAGCGTAGATTTGTAGCGTAAATATCTCGGACGAGTTGGTTAACGGGTGAAATCCATCAAGCGGTTTCGGAGTTATGGCCGTTTTTAGTAAAAACATTTTTTATGAATATTTCCGAAACCGATCACTCGATCTATCTGAAATTTAGTATCAAATTGTAGAATAATGACCTCTTTCAGCATGAGAAGTTTTTTATTGATCGGGTTGCCGTAAGGTATAACATTTTTTTTTATGTACAAATTTTGTTTTTAATAATAACTCTCGAACATAATGAGCTAGGCAGTTGAAATTTTCAGAGTAGGTTTGAGAGATAAATATCTCGATTAAGTTCGGGCCATCAGTCTACGCGTATACAATCAGTTTCCCTTCAATCTGACATCAATCCATGATTGATGCCAGACTGAAGTGATGCCAGATTGACCGTGTAACCTCTGTCTTAGAGTAGATTAACCCTCTCTCAAACCAAATTGCTTGGCAGAAAGTAAGTTATTTTTGTTACGATAGCCTGTTAGTCTGCTTTTAAAATTTTCTCGAATATTTCACTGAGGTTCGTGATTTTAGCGTAATGGGCCTATTTTTGGCGCTCTTGATCCCCGGAACAGATTGCTTATCAATTTGTCCAAATGCCTGTAATTTTTGAATTTTTGGCTGAAAATGGTCTTAAACGATTTGGTTCGTCTCACTGATCAAGAATCCATGGTTAAAATCGATCATATCCGGCCGGACCTCCGTCCGGCCGTTAACACGATATCTCTCGAATGGAATGAGCTAGACAGTTGAAATTTTCAGAGTAGGTTTAGGTTAAGTTCGTTATTGGGCAAAATCGGCCGGATGGTTTCGGAGTAACGAAAAAAAAATTTTTTTTTACATAACAAATTTCAAACTCAATTTTTTTTTTAAGTGTAGTTTCACCATAAAAATCTAGTGATATCATCTTCAACTCTAAAGAGCTAATACTTCCGGAGATATGATTTGTCGAAATTTCACTAATGAATCGTACTTGCATGTTTTCACAGAAAGGTGTACTTAATTATTGTATCTATGAATTATTATATGATCTGTGTTCTTACATGTCATCTTATTTTCCTACGAGAGATAAATGTCAAAATTATTTCTGGTTCATTATTCTTGATATAAAATACACCTCCCATTCTAGAAAACAAAGTATGATTGAATGCAAAATGAAATAACCTCAATATCGTAGAATTATGAGGATGATATGATAATATTATACTCTTGAGGTGATAATATAATGCCCGTGGATAATCCATAATATGGATTATTCCATCATCATATTATCATAATATATTCTTTGGTAAAATACATCATCAATTTGGGTTCAGAACATCCCCAGTAAAAACAAAACTGCAATATTGTTTTAATTGATACAATATAATGTTCAGAGTAGATTTGAGGAATGAATATCTCGGATAAGTTCGTTAGTGGGGAGAATCGGTCTATTTTAATTTAATTTCTTTCATGATGCAGTTCTATCGTAAGAATCCATTTTTGTCATTCCCAGAGACAAATAATTTCGAAGATATACCGCCGTATTCACAAAGCATTCAATCTCTGTTAAGTCCTAACTGAGGACCTCAGTTAAGGATACATAAGAATTGCAACCTTAGTTAACGTATGTAACGATGCTGAGATAGGTCTGTTCCACGTTAATTTTCACTTAAACTGAGGTTGCGATTCTTATTTATCATTAACTGACGACCTCAGTTAGGAGATTGAATGCTTTGTGAATTCGGCGGAATATGATTTTCCAAAGTTTAAGCAATAGCGCCGAAGCTCCTGTCCACAGGGCTTGAACCATTTTTTTTATGTAAGTAAATGTTCTTCGAATTTACCATGGTAAATTCGAATTAAGAGTGTCCAATACTCCTGGCTGCGAAACCTGAGGGATTGGTTCAGTTGCACTTCAAGTCAACTCTTCAGATCCGCTATATCTAGGGTTCGAATAGCCGTGATGATTGCCAACCTTCGAAACGAAGTGGGCACTTGAAGAAGAATACAGGAGAATGGACAACATAATTTACCATGGTAAATTCGATTAAGGGTGTCCAATACAGAAGAATGGACAATAGAACATACGCGCAAAAGCTTCTGACTTCACGTCAGTGCTTGAAGCAATTTTTTTTTCGTGATTTTTTTGAAATTTTCTAGGGGTGCGGTTCTTAAAATTTTTTTTTTCGTCATTTTTTTCAAATTTTCTAAGGGTACGGTTCTTACAAAATTTTAAACACGTCTTTATGATGATTTTCTACTACTAGTTACCAAGCTTCAATTCGATCGAATATTTATTTTTTGAGTTATCAAGGAAATAATATTCCAGGTGGGTATAACTCGGAAACCGTTTGACCGATTATGCCCAAAAACGAACCCAACTCTCCCTTTCGGATACGCAACCTACCCTGGAAATTGCAAGTCCTTATCTCCTTTCGTTCGAAAGTTATCGAGGTAACGGTCACCCATCTACTGAACTCACACAAGAATGCTCGAATCTCCAACAATATTCAACCGATCGTGTTAAAACTTGAAACTTCGCAGTAGAGTTAGGTTATGAAGGCTCTTGCAAAATTTCAGCAATTTCAAACCAATAGTTACTGATATATAGAATTTTTTTTTCAATTTTCAATGATTTTTTACAAATACTATACTCACAAAATTTTGCAAGAATTTTCGCGTTGGCATTCTACAACTAATTACCATGTTTGAATTCAATCGGTTTAGTATTTTTCGAGTTAATGAGGAACAAAAAACAACGAAATTTCAGATGGCTATAACTCTGAAACCGTTTGGCCGATTATGCTCATAAACGAACTGAAATGTCACGTTCTGGTGCACATCCGAACCTGAAAACTTCAAGCCGCTATCTCTTTCCGTTCTAAAGTTATCGTGACAACAAAAATATTTTTTAATAATTTTTTTTTAATTTTCTAGCCATACGATTGGCACAAAATTTCACAAACGTGCTTAGGTTCATATTCTACAACTACTCACCAAGTTTCAATCCGATCGGATTTATATTGGTTGAAAACAAAATTATTACTCGGAAACCACTGGGCCGATTATGCCCATTAACGAACTTGTCCGTCGTATTGGGATGCGCCACCCACCCTGAAAATTTCAAGTCGCTAGCTCTCTTCGTTCTCAAGTTATCGTAGCAACGGCCGGACGGACAGAATCAAATTTGACCTCGAATTCTTCATTGGGGAGTCGAACCAAATCGTTTGAGACCATTTTCGTCAAAAAATTCGAAAGTTACAGACATTTGGGCAAAACTATAACGCGATGGTCCCCAGAACATACGCGCAAAAACATGTAATCTCTATTTTGAAGCTGATTCAAATTATCCTATTACATATTTAATATAGGCATTCCATCGGCTTTTGAATGGTTACAATGTAGTCTCCGCTTTCCGCCTGAGGTTACGGTACGACCTGGAAGGGTATTCCAGTTTTTTCGACCCGATGATGTAAGACGTGCTCAACTGCTCAATGAGATACTCCTATTCAATTATTTCAGTGGAATTGTTGACATTTTTCATCGTCTTTATCTAGATCTGTCGCGGTAAATTCATAAGTAATTTACTTTTTGCGACATTCATTCGTGTTTTTTATTATATGACACGCGATACACAAGGTTGATCTAATTAGAATTGAGTCCGATTCTATCGAGAATGAAAGATGGCTGTCAGTTGTGCGACTGAGTGGATAAGAAAAGTATGACAAACTGACCAGTAGTTTGTAATGAAAGATGTAAATGACCATGTGTACTAGTGCTATGGATATTATAATCATGCTATTCCAAGAAAAAATTGTTCAGTTAATAATAGCTTAGCAAGACATATTTCACGTAATGAATACTGCAAAACTTTACCTGAAATTTATTAATTGGTCAATGATAGATAATATGGTTAATAGATATGTTAAATATCTATGAATACCAACTATACTAACTGACAAATAAAATGCAACACCCAGAAGGAGCTGTTTAAATTTAAATTTGTTTTTGGTAAAACATAGATAGTATAGCAAGGAGTAAATGATTGAAATTTGAAGAAAAAAAAAGAAGGGTTTACATTGTTTTTAATAAATTTGTTAATAATGTGTTTGTCCACCGCGATTATCTATACACTCCCCAACACGTCTTGGCATTGATGCAATAAGATGGTATATTTCTTCTTGAGGGATACTATCCCAAGCTACCTGTAGTTCATGTATCAGAGCCGCTAAAGTCCGTGGGGGCTGGGGTAAATTTCCAAGCATTCTACCCATGATGTCCGAAACATGCTCTATGGGTAAAAGATCGGGGGATCTGGGCGGCCATAGCAAAACTTTCACATAGGTCGCTTCAAAAAAGGTTAAACTAACTCTGGCAACATGAGGTCGAGCATTATCTTGCTGAAATATTGGATTCTCGAGCCGGTTAAGGTAAGGGAGAACATATGGTTCCACTATTTCTTGAAGGTAACGCAGCGCTATCATGTCACCTCGAATGAAGACTAACGGTGACCTACTTGCATGTGCAAAAGCACCCCATATCTACCATAACGCCTACTGTCCGGTGTACATGACGCTCAATATTAAACTGAGGTTCACGTCTTTCTCCCCGACGTCGTATAATCCTTCTTCGGCCATCATGTGAATCCAATCGAGATTCATCAGAAAAGACGACCTGATACCATTCCACATTCCAATCTTGACGTTCTCCGCACCACTGTAATCGTTGCCGGCGATGCTCAACCGTCAGAGGTAACACAAGATGGGGTCGATATTGCTGCAGTCCAAAAGACCTTATCCAGCGGTAAACCGTTCGGATAGTTACACGATGGCCATGTTCTCTAAACCACTCATCAATCAAAGATCGGTCAAATCGGTCTCTAATAGCCATAAGTCTTTGAGGTCGATCTTGCACTTCATTTGTTCCTTTTCGACGTCCGGTGCCTACTCTTTTTCGATTTTGGGCATTATCAAACCACTCTTGACAACATCTCATAACAGTAGTTGGATCTCTGACAACCGCGCCTCCCGTAGACCAATAATTCGACCTCTTTCAAATTCAATTAGCTGGTGATAAATTTCGCGTACACGTTCTCTAGGCATTTTAACAACAACTGAACATCGACTTTGGATCTCCTCGAACAGCTGGTTTGTTGTAAAATTTAAAAAATTTGCAAAAAATGACTACAATATGTAAGTAACAAGAAATGTTTACATGAAAAAACCTTCACGATTTTTTTTCCAAATTTTAATAATTTACTCCTTGCTATACTATCTGTCTTACCAAAAAAAAAATAAAAATTGAAACAGCACCTTCTGGGTGTTTCAGTTTCTTTGTCAGTTAGTATATAATCAGACCTACATATTTTGTTTGCTTATTGCAACAAATATTGCTTATTGGGTCATATTGTTATCTTCTCAAGTTTTAACAATATTGCTACGGTATTGAGTACATATTATAAAATAAAGAAAGAAACCAGTATAACGTGGAATCACCTAATAACTTTTTCATGTAAATTAAGTATTAGGTTCGGCCTGTTTAAGCAATGTTGGTTATCAATTTTGTTCCAAAAATATTGCTATCAGTAGTTCAAAAATCAGTGATTTGAGTGCTAACAACGATAAAGTTCATGAATTTTGCGTGTAAAAGAAGAAAACTTTAACCATATTCGCTGAAAAATGTGTCCGTTTTTCTAACCTAATATTTCTCAAATGAAACAAAGGCGAAAAACTAACAAGACTCAGATCGTATCCAGTTATTGAGTTTTTTTGGGAACACAGCGAATATTGGTAATCGCTACCATGGCCCATTGAAGACTAGCAAACACCTCAACAATTATTAAATGGTTTCTTTCTGGGTTTACTCACCCAAAAATATCTATAAAATAAAAATTTATTATTTTGTGATTTGCTTCTGCGTAAAAAAAACACAGATTTATCAGAAGCAGTCAATCGAACAATGTTGCCTAACAAACAATAACGAAATAACATCAACGATGAAACAAAGGTATGGGCCTTTTTCTTTCGTTCACTGCCATATTCTTTGCCAAAATAATTCACAAAATAAACCTGAAATATTAATTTTCGAAGGATTTATTTGTAACAGTCAATTATTAATTGATTATTTATCATAAAACAATTTCATTTATTGGAATAATAATTGATATAATCTTGGTTGTTAGAATTTTTCACATAAATTTTGAGATTATGTAAAAAAAGTGTAAATACAAAAGTTGTAGATCATTTCATTACCTACAACTTTGATTTTCAATTTTTTTCCATGGGACTTGTAGTTTTGCCGGAAATCGATATATAAACCTTTTTAACATATTTCAGACGATGTAAATTCACATTAACAATTGTAAGGTTGTTTGTATTTCGTTTATAAAATTCATGTTTTCATGGCACATTCGAGAGAAATTTAACACTCTCATATGCCATTAAGAAATATCGCATTGTACAAAAATAACTATTTTGCAATTTTTTAACCGTAACCAGCCACATTATGTCATTTTCCATCGGATTTAAATATAAATCAAACCTAGAATTCAAGATTATTACGATTTTAATAGATAATTTGTTTTTAATAAGCAATTTTTTACTATCTAACTTGACGCTCCTGAAATTCAAGTATACGCTCTTTATTATAAGCCAAAATAACACTAACTAATTATAATTTTTTATTAAGCATTTTTGCACGTAACAATCGAAGCCTAAAATTAAGTGCTCAATATTTTCTCGACCATAGCAGGTTCTTAATCACTTCTTCATGAATGATTCAAATCAAAATGAAGACATCTGTATATTTTATTCACAAGATTGTCTGATTATTCAGAGTGATGAAGAAGTTATGTTGGAAAAGGACATAGATCAAACAAGATAAAACTGAGATGTTTTTTATACCCATGATATCCCTGGCAAATGATGAATTATTCTGAGATGAGAGAATTATTTTTTTACAATTTTTGCTGTGAAGTATAATTAGTATTGAATATTCTACTAATTTGAGTTTAAAATGAGATTCCCCGACACTATTAATAGTTATTAATTGTGAAGAAATATCTGATTTGAGAAGTTGAGTGATGTGCTTGAACTATCCATAAAATAATTTATGGCGACACTGAAAGAAATATTAATATAGAAGGGTTAATAAGTAATGATTCTTTATTTGGGTTTGAGTTTTATGTCATAAATAAATGATATTTATTATTCATAAATATTATTAATAATTAGAACTTGATTTTTGAAACTTATTTCTCAGAAATATTTTTTATTTGGGCAACATTTATTGATAATCATAAGGGATTATTGCCAGGAGATAAATGTTATACAGAAAAGTCATGTTCAAAAATATTATCAACGGTAAAAAATAATTCATTTTCACCAAACAAATCATATTTGAATTAAAAACTTCCCTTATTTCTGTGAGAACATGTATGTACAATCCAATCCAAGATCATATGATGGATTGGAGTAATACGAAGGTTATGATGACAGAATCTGATTGCATTAAAAGGAAACTTAAGGAGTCAACTTGTATTTTGTTGAACAAATAATGCAGTTTTGCAAATTTCTCAATTGGTATCTCGATTGGTAATTGAACGTATTTGGCTGAATTTATTAAAAATGGAGTTGGAACTTGGAAATTTGTATGCAAACTAAAACTATGTTACTATGATTGTCAAATACTGCCAATGTGACAGTTCTCGAATTTCAGAATAGCTATCAACAAAAAATAATTCCGAAGATTTTCTATGCAAAGTAGAACTTCCGTTACCGCTTGTAACCACTCTCGTTAAAATGTAGAAATTATATCCGTTTGATACCGGTATTAAGCGGTATCAAACGGTTATAATTTCTACATTTTAGCGAGAGTGGTTACAAGCGGTAACGGAAGTTCCCCTCCAAAGCTGTCATTTCGACATTTGATACCGGTATCAGAATTTATAACCGGGTCCTTGAGGTGGGTTACTAGCGGTTGACATTTGTTGAAAGTTTGAAATTTTCAAAAGTATTGAAAGTTTGAAACTGTTGAAAGCAATCGAAATGGTTGTGGCAAAGGAAAGCGTGGATTTTTTTTAATATACTCTAAACTACCAAGGAGTGGATTACGTCATTACAGACCGCCAAACGGCGAATGTTTTATTAAGCGGTAATAGAATGAAGGCAATCTGGCTTGGATATAGACCACAAAAAGACTAGTAGACCACGTTCTTGTTGTACTGGTTAGTGCCCACCTCTTTACTTTTTCTTAATTATAGGTGGTGATAATCATTTTCTATAATTTTATCAAACAAATTTAATTATGGAAGGTTTTCTTTTTTCATTAGAAACAATTGAAAAAATGCAATTTCAGTATATATTTCAAGGCAGTAATCCCCTAGCTTTAGCCTGAAGTGCATTATCCACAATTTGAATAGTGCTATATCATCACTGGGAGAAATTCCAATAAGACACAATAATTCTCGTTAGTGAATAGCATTTCGTCAAATAAATTCCACATTTCCATGTAATTCATGTTAATTATTTATCAAACGTTAGAATATGTAAGGTTTGCATATTAAAAAGTAAACAAATATTTACGAAGATTAACCGTTTACGTTTTAGTGACAACACTGACAACCTCACTAACATTTTGCGATTATGGGGTGGAGGATAAACTTTTGACATTGATGACAAACCGTTGTTAATAACCGGGTTATAAGCGGTATCCTCGCTAAAAAATATTTATGTTACTATGAATTTCAAATACTGTCAATGTGACAATTCTCAAATTTCGGAATAGCTATCAACAAATAATAATTCTGAAGGTTTTCGTTAAGTGTCGTTGATGTTCTTTCGTTATTGTTTGTTAGGCAACATTATTCGATTGATTGCTTCTGACGAATATCTTGTGTTTCTTACGGAGAAGCATTTCACAAAATAATAAATTTTTTATTTTATAGATATTTTTCAGAGTTTGGGAGAGAACCCAGAAAGAAAGCATTTAATAATGAATATACCTCCCACAGTATCCTTTAATGATTACTTAAAACAAATAATTATTGAACCTAAATTTATTAATCAATAATAACACCCCTCCGAAAATTAACAAAAAAAATTGTTCATGTACGCTTATCCTCGCATACACAACAGATCTCAACGTTCTAAGACTTCGTGAAATACCTAGTATGTTATTCGCAGATCTGCGCCTCCATTTATATTATGGGTGTTGGAGTAGTAAGGATTCTGAATTTTTTTGTTGATTCCTATTTCTAGTCTGCATGCCAAATTTCAGATAATTACGACTTCGAAGAGTCACTGAGAGAAATGTAAGGACTAATAATTAATATTGATTCTTTATGTGGGAGGGTTTCATTTGTTATTAAAAATTTGTATTAATTATTCATAATTTTTGCCCTTATATTTTGGGGAATATCGCGTTATTATTTTGCTCAAATGTCTGTAATTTTCGATTTTGAATGCGACATTTGAGTTCATTTATAGGCATCATCGGCCAAACGGTTTTGGAGTTATACCCATCTGAAATTTGGTTGTTATTTCCTCAATGACTCGAAAAATAAAAAAACCGATCTAACGTTGTTATCAGAAGTAGAATGCCGACGTGAAAATTCTGGCGGAATTTCGTGAGGATGATGTAACCACAAAATTTTTCAAAATTCATTGAAAAAAATTCTATATATCAGAAACTGTTCGCCGAAATTTTGCGAGAGCCTACAGAACTTACTGTACTGCCAAGTTCCAAGTTTGAACATGATCGGATTTATATTGTTGGAGATCCTAGCAGCCTTGGGTGAGTTCAGTAGCTGGATGGGTGACCATTGCCTCTATAACTTTCAAATGAAAGGAGATAGGGATTTGAAATTTGCAGGGTAGTTAGCGCATCCGAATGGGATAGTTAAGTTGGGCATAATCGGCCCAACGGTTTCGGAGTTATACCCACCTGGAATATTATTTCCTCGATAACTCAAAAATATGTTCTCGATCGCATTGAAGACGTGTGTACAATTTAGTGAAAACCGTAACCCTAGAAAATTTTTGAAAAAATTACGAAAAAAAATACGTCAGTGCTTGAAACAATTTTTGCGCGTATGTTCTGGGGAACATCGCGTTATAGTTTTGCCCAAATGTCTGTAACTTTCGAATTTTTTGACGAAATTGGTCTCAAACGAGTTAGTTCGACTCCCCGATGAAGAATTCGAGGTCAAATTTGATTCTGTCCGTCCGGCCGTCCGTTGCCACGATAATTTGATAACGAAAAGAGCTAGAGACTTGAAATTTTCAGGGTGGGTGGCGCATCGCAATACGACGACAAGTTCGTTAATGGGCATAATCGGCCCAGTGGTTTCCGAGTAATAATTTTGTTTTCATCCAATATAAATCCGATCGAATTGAAACTTGGTGAGTAGTTGTAGAATATGAACCTAAGCACGTTTGTGAAATTTTGGGTGAATCGTATAGCTAGAAAATTTTAAAAAAATTATTAAAAAATATTTTTTTTGTCACGATAACCTGAGAACGGAAAGAGATAGCGGCTTGAAAATTTCAGGTTATGTTGTGCATATGAATGCCACATTTGAGTTTGTTTATGAGCATAATCGACCAAACGGTTTCAGAGTTATAGCCATCTGAAATTTGGTGGTTTTTTGTTCCTCATTAACTCGGAAAATACTGAACCGATTGAATTCAAACATGGTTATTAGTTGTAGAATGCCAACGCGAAAATGTTTGCGAAATTTGGTGACGATAGCATTTGTAGAAAATTTTAATTAATCATTGAAAATAAAAAAAAAAATTCTTTATATCAGTAACTATACGTTTGAAATTGCTGAAATTTTAAAGAGCGTTCATTACCTAACTCTACTGCCAAGTTTCAAGTTTTAACACGATCGGTTGAATATTGTTGGAGATTCGAGCATTCTTGTGTGAGTTCAGTAGATGGGTGACCGTTGCCTCGATAACTTTTGAACCAAAGGAGATAGGGACTTGCAATTTTCAGGGTAGGTTGCGTATCCGAAAGGGAGAGTTGAGTTCGTTTTTGGGCATAATCGGTTTAACTGTTTCCGAGTTATATCCACCTGGAATATTGTTTCCTTGATAACTCAAAAAATAAATATTCGATTGAATTGAAGCTTGGTAACTAGTAGTAGAAAATCAACACAAAGACGTGTTTACAATTCTGTAAGAACCGTACTCCTAGAAAATTTGAAAAAAATGACGAAAAAAAAAATTTTAAGAACAGCGCCTCCAGAAAATTAAAAAAAAATCACGAAAAAAAAATTGGTTCAAGCACTGACGTGAAGTCAGAAGCTTTTGCGCGTATGTTCTATTGTCCATTCTTCTGTATTGGACACCCTTAATCGAATTTACCATGGTTAATTATGTCGTCCATTCTCCTGTATTGGACACTTAATTCGAATTTACCATGGTAAATTTGAATTAAGAGTGTCCAATACAGGAGAATGGACAACATAATTAACCATGGTAAATTCGATTAAGGGTGTCCAATACAGAAGAATGCACAATAGAACATACGCGCAAAAGCTTCTGACTTCACGTCAGTGCTTGAACCAATTTTTTTTTAATAATCAGAACAACTTTGAACTTATTTGTCAGAAATATTTCATCTATTTGGCAATATTTATTAATAATTAAAATGAGTTATTGGCAGGAAATAAATGTATCATGTCCGAAAATATGATAAACTATATGAAAAATATTCATTTTCAAAAAACAAATCATATTTGAATCGAAAACTTCCCTCATATCTGTCAAACAAATATTTATTGAATTATGATAGAAGCAAAATTGTCAACGCCCTGTATATACTTTAAAAGCATTCTGGGATATTTTTCATAAGAACTTCATTACTGGGAATAGGCGACAGAAAATAACATCTTAATATTCATCTGTACCCTCAAGAAACATCCCGTATAAGTAGATAACACACATCAAGATGCTACAGAAAGTTCATACACAGATGAAAATCTACCCTAAAAGGTTCTTCTGGAGTTCAACGACTCGAAATCCTCCCCAAACTCCAATAACAAGATCTGGGACACATCGACCATTCAGGAACTAACGGTCTCATGGTCTGCAACATTTTTCATCGGATAATTTCGAAATTTTCGAGTCGACATCCCTTGCTCACCGACATGTCAGACACGGATGGTAACCGAATGGAGTTCAACGACATTCAGCGTAGGGAAAATCGAGGGGCATCTGACGTTGGCAATCTGTGTTAGGTAATGCGGTTACCGCAAGAGGCAAATAGTGAGGAAATGTTAGATAGCTCGGGCGGAAATGTTCTCTGTTTCGACTTCTCGGATTTGAATCATGGATGACAATGAATGCTACATACTTTGATGAAAGTTAGGAAAGTATAGGATTCGATTAAGGTCTAAATTCTACTCACAAGGGATTGCTGGTTTTCTTTAAACCGGTTACTTCGTAGTGTTGATTTCATCAGCGTTGAATTGTGAGTAGAATTTAGACACAAGTGACACCTGGAATTCCATCAAACTACAGCTACAGAAGATAATTACCCTCATTATTTCAAAGAGAATACATGTATTCTATCTGAAATAATGAGGGTTATTATCTTCTTGTAGCTATAGTTTGATGGAATTCCAGGTGATCTCAAATTGGCCACCGAGATTTTGTGATTCAAAACCTTGCGTTGCAACTTCTTCCCTGTGGGGCCACGTGAAAGAGAAGGCCTACGCCAATAGCACAGCGTCGATTGAAGACCTCAAAGATGGAATTCGTGAGGTTATCGAGGACATAGGGCAGCCCATTTGCGATTTGGTTATGGAAAATTTCATTAAAAGGATATGGTCCTGTAAGCGTGGTCGTGGTGGTCATTTGCCTGATGTTATTCTCCACTATTAACGGCATAGCTTCTTCTTTATAATGAAATAAACATCCGATCATTTATATTGAAAAATGGCATTTTTCTGTGAATATCAAAACGCCTAAATGCAGCAGGTGTGACAAGAGTGTAACCCGATATTCAAATCAGACACATGGCGGCGTAAATTTTCCGCATATGCAACAGATAAGAGAAATTAATCGAATTCCGGATTCCCAAGTCCTTATCTGCGCGAAATTACAAAGACTGACTGACAGTTCGTCGGTATCGCGTTCGTATAAGCGGTGCATTTAAATAGTCCCGTCCGATATCAGCGGCAACGCTGCCAGCGAAGGGGAAACGGCGCTGATATTAATCGGAAACATTATTATGCGACCTTATCAAACAGACCGCGATGTATAAAACACATCCTGCGCTTGATAATCGCAACGGGTACGTAAAAAAATTGTTTCAAGCCCTGTGGACAGGAGCTTTTTGGCGCTCTTGTTCAAACAGACAAATTATATAGCGAGTTGCGTCTACCAAATTGATCTCATAGACTGGGATTACGTCATGTCCAAAGCATTAAATAATGAAAAAACAGACAAATTATATCTCCGAAAGTATTGGTTTCTCAGAGTTGGGAATTATATCAATGGATTCCTATGATAGAAATGCATCATGAAAGAAATTAAATTTAGAAAAAGTGCCGTTTAAATAAAATGCTTCAAAAATTTTCCTATGAAAAAAAGAGCAATCTACAAAGCTACAATGCATTAATGCTTCAAAAATTGTCATTAAATTTATTTATCAAGATTAAATGAGCAATCTGCAATGATTCAGCCTCGTGGAATGGGTTGTTGCAACTTACACTCGGTGCATAGTTTTCACAACTCGAAATACCTAAGGAAAGTATAATCGAAATGTCTAGAGCAAGGCTGGAGACAATCATTGCAGATTGTACATT
Organism: Halyzia sedecimguttata; assembly: GCA_937662695.2. Lineage (NCBI taxonomy): Eukaryota > Metazoa > Arthropoda > Insecta > Coleoptera > Coccinellidae > Halyzia > Halyzia sedecimguttata. Next base: position 94,625,754 of record OW569413.2, on the reverse strand, counting down.
TATTCCTGATATTTGAGTAGGTAGTGGATTACGAACAAATTATTTTAGTAGTTCAAAACATATTAATAAAATACTATATCCTCTTTTCATAATTCAAAACCTAATATTTCATACCACTAACACATTCTTTTCTGTATTATGAACCTTAAATCAGTCGAGTTGTGACGTTACTCATATTACTTCTGAATACTCTATGTTCGGTTGCCCATGACAATCATGCATTAAAAGAGAAAGAAATCGTGCATTAAAATAGGTCATTAATGCCTGATTTTGTGAACGTTAAACAGAGCTTTTATTGGGAGGTCGACGGAAAAATACATAACGTAATGCCTTTTAAAAATACAGAATCAGCGTCTCGAATAACCAAACGGGTGAATCACAAGTTGCACCAGACTGCTTAACATCTTCTAACGAGATATTCCGTAAAAATAATGGGATATTCATAACATGTCTACGAACTTCTGGTTTATGATAAAAATAAGAATTCAATCTGCATCTCGTCCGATATTGCGGATTCTAAGCCATGCAGCTGCATGTACTTCTAACGCATAATTTTGAATAATCTGTCCAATTAGAATTGCAAATTGATATCTGACTGGGTTACCCGAATATCGATATAAACTCAAGTTGATCTCCAGCAACTGACCGGCAAAACGGGCAATTGGTTTGCTGCCAAGCAACATAATTTTCGAACAAGAAGAAATATCAAAATCGTTCGGTGGTTTGGAGACGTAAGACCACGGCGTAATATATGTGTGTTATTCTATAACCTGAATCTATGGCAGAATACGTATGAGACTAATTTTTGAACACAAGTTGAGAATCTGATTTATAGTGTTTTTTCATTGGGAGGGCTCAAATTTTAGATTTATATGAAATGAGTTGTATGAGAAGCATAATTTTAATTTATGGTTCAATCCAAAATGCATCACCCACTTAAATTGAGTGTGGAATAATATATTGGCCAAGTGGCGCACTAGGTATGATTTACCAGAGATGTGACAATAGTTTAAAAAATTTATTTAAATCCAACATGTAAAATATTTGACTTTTCAAAAGTATAGCGAAAATTTGACCCCCCTCCAGAACTCAGAAACGAAGAATTTTCAAAGATTAAAAAACATGTCAACTTCTGTTTTGAGGGGGACGAATTAGCTTCATGAGTTTGTTCTGAAAAAATCTTCGATAAAGTCAACAGGTAACGAGAGTATTAACTAGAGCGCCAAAATGCCCGGAATGGGCAGCATGAACATCAAAAAAGCCCTGTGGACAGGAGCTTTCTGGAGCTCTATTTCAAACAGACAAATTATATCTCCAAAAGTATTGGTTTGTCAGAGTTGAGAATTATAATGTATTCTTATGATAGAACTGCATCATAAAGGAAATTCAATTCAAATAATAGTTTATTTATCAAGATTAAATGAGCAATCTGAGAATGAGAACTGCACCTTTGAAGAAATCAAATTAAAATAGCTTAAATGAATTGGACTCTCTCTTATATAACAGGATGACATATACGAGTATGAACACAGATCATATAATAAATCATAGATAGAATAATTATAGCATTCTGTGAAAACATAGAAGTAAGATTCATTATTGAAATTTTTAAAAATCATATCTCCGAAACCATTAGCTTGTTGGAGTTGAAAATGATATCAATGGATTTTTATGGTGAAACTGCATCTTAAAAATAAATTTATTTTGAAGTTTGTGAGTTATAAAAATTTTTTTTTTCGATACTCCGAAACCATCTGGCCTATTTTGCCCAATAGCGAGCTCAACTGAGATATGTACCTCCCTACCTACTCTGAAAATTTCAACTGCCTAGCTCATTCCGTTCGAGAGTTATTGTAGAAACAAAATTTAAAAATTTCCAAATTTTTTTGACACTTTACGGTAACCCGATCAATACAAAACTTCAGATGCGTCTAAACGTCATGATTCTACAATTTGTTGCTTAATTTAAGATAGATCGAATAATCGGTTTCGGAAATATTCATGAAAAATGTTTTTACCAAAAACGGCCATAACTCCGAAAGCGCTGGATCGATTTCACCCTTTAAAGAACTCGTCCGAGATATTTACGCTGCAAACCTATCCTGCAAATTTCAATCCTCTAACTCCTTTAGTTCGAGAGTTATCGTGTTAACGGACGGCCGGGAATCGATTTCGACCACGGATTATTGATCAGTCAGTCGAACCAAATCGTTTGAGACTATTTTCAGCCAAAAATTCGAAAATTACAGACATTTGGGCAAATTAATAAGCACTCTGTTCCGAGGAACAAGAGCGCCAAAAATAACAAGAACAGAAGGACTCTATGTCCAGGTCATCGAGATATAGAAAAATCATTAGATACTTGTTATGAATTTAGTATGATCTAGACTGACGAAGTCGTTGTGTCGACGTAACGCTTCACAGTATTAAATAAATTAGTGTTAATCGTATATAATTCTTCATTGAATTTATTATTGTTCGTAAATTTAACTTTCGAAATAAGCGAGTATAGAATTTTTCAAATACAGTGAATTAATCACTAAGCGGTTCCAAATACGGACGAAACCAGTCTGTCGCCATTCAACTCTAATGAAGACACACTCTGTGGATTAGTCTTAACATTGGTCTCTGCTAGTCCTTGAATGATTAGTGATAGCTTTCCCTTAAAGCATTATTCCCTTTGTATAGTTCCGATATTGCGCAGTGGGAGAGAAAACCCCGAAAGAAACCATTTAGGCCGGCGTCATACCTCTTTGAATTCATATTCTTAAATTCATAATCTGAATTCTGAAAGCTTGTAAAGTCTAGAAATGAATACTCTGGAAAAAACAGAATGTGTGAGGAGGAATTAGTATGCAATTCGGTGCTTTCGGAATTAATAATATAAATTCAGAGTATGAATTCAGAGTGACATTCCGGACGGAGTCCGGCCCATAGACATAAAATAACATGGACTGGTTGTGAGAAAGAGACCATTGAAATCAGCATTGAAAAAAGACAGAATAGTTAAAGGCAAACCACGGTATATGAATATTTTCATTTAATTTGGCGTTTGGCAAAACCACAGAATACAAAACATTGGTTTCCTTTATCCTCTGACCTTTCTTGTATAATGTATTGTTTGGTTTCATGTATTGTGTATGTGTTGGTGATTTGTAGACAGAATAGTTAAAGGCAAAACATTTTCATTTATCTCCGAGACTCGTTTCTGAATATTCTGATACTTATAACACAATTTACTGTGCATCATTATTTTTATACCATTATTTGCCTTTAACTATTCTATCCTTCATAACATCTCTCTCTCTAATGTATTCCGCAACGGACTGTGTGATAAAATTACGTGAGGGCCAGTCCATGTTATTCTATGTCTATGGTCCGGCCTTACAGATCGATGGATCAATGAAGTTTAGTTCATACTGCCTTCCGAAATTTTATGGAAATTGGCCATCAAATGCAATCAGAGAGCTACCTCTATAAAATATCCGGACAATATATAGAATACGTCATATGGATTCCGAAAGTCCATTATATTATATGTCTCTATTTTCACTAAATTCCTAGTTCCGACTTTGTTGCACAGGATTTTGGAATCGAATGTCAACCCAGCATTTCATTATGAGGTTCGGCCAAGTGGAACATAAGCTGAGTTAGGTGCACAGTGGAAGCAACATAATTTCACAATTTATGTAACCCCATAAAATTCCGTTTTATGAGTTCACCACTCCACGTACTCTTACATAGTTGCAAAATGGCGAACGAGAGAGCAGGAGAAATTGGTATTTTCATAAATTTTGCAACTTTACTATGGGTTTTATTAAGTTAATTTAAATTTAGATAATGACCTCCGCTAGCACATAATTGGAGAATATGATGAACTAGAACAAGAGTCCTTCTTCGGGTTGATATATCGCCTGGTAAAATAACAAATTATTCCCGAATGAAATCAGCCACCATTTTGTGTTGGATTAATATTAAGGGTATTGGTCAGTTGTGGTAATCAGGATAATGAAGCTATACTTTACCCCACTGCTTCTCCTTTTATCTTGCATTTTTCTCGTTTTTTGCGCGTATGTTCTGGTGAACATCGCGTTATCATTTTGCCCAAATGTCTCTAACCTTCGAATTTTTTGACGAACGAAAAAATATAAACTCGATCGAATTGAAGCTTGGTAACTAGCTATAGAATATCGATATAAAGACGTGTTTGAAATTTTGTAAGAACCGTACACCTAGAAAATTACAAAAAAATTACAAAAAAAAATTTGTAAGAACCCTACCCCAAGAAAATTTCAAAAAAATTACGAAAAAAAAATTGGTTCAAGCACTGACGTGAAGTCAGGAGCTTTTGCACGTATGTTCTATTGTCCATTCTCCTGATGTATTGGACACAATTAATCGAATTTACCAAGGTAAATTCGATTAAGAGGGTGTCCAATACAGGAGAAAGGACAATAGAATTCACCATGGTAAATTCGATTAAGACTTCACATCAGTGCTTGAACCAATTTATTCTCGTCTTTTCTCGGAAAAAAGAGACGTTTTGAAAAATATTATAGGCGATACCCAGACCACATTCATACATATTTTTTTTATGAAGTTTTTATTCGAAAAATTAGGAAAGATCTACATAGAGAACAATATATTCCACAAAATATTTCACAAAAATTTCTGCCTGGAAGATTGTCCTATTTACAACAGATACATACAGTAAACTTCTCTTATATACAATTCGATCTTTTCCAACAACCACAGAAAACAATTGAATATGAACAGTTTCCACTAAAATTAGCAATATATTTTAACTATATTATACATCGATCGTTCTAGAAATACACGATTTTTTGAAGACCTTACGTTAATTGAGAGTATATTACAAGAAAAAATAGAATTCACAACCATAAAAACTGATCCCATTATGAATTCAATACTTAACGGAAAACTTTTATTGACCCTAAATCCCAATGCTTTTAAAATTTCGTCTCTATTTGAACATCTGGAGAAATTTATTGTTTTTTCTTTTGTTTCTTGTAGTGAAGATTTGAACCATTATTGTATACATCTGTGGAAGTACACATAAGAAATGAAAAACGAAGCTATTCAATGTTTCGAAAAGTGTTATGAGGGAATACGCCAAGAACACCCTCAATTATCTACCTACAAAATGTATCGACATAGCACATAGCCTCTTTAAAACATCAACAAACCTTCGAAACATTGGAAAGCTGACTTTGAAGAATATTTGCTGTTAGAAAGGTCAAATAGAAATCAAAATATTTTAGAGTTGTGGAAAGTGCATGAAAAAGTTTTTCCTACACTTTCTAAGATGGCCGATGATTTACTAATGGCTACATCCGTACCTGTTAAGAGATTATCTGCCACAGCAGGTATGATCATGGCGAAAACACGTACATCATTGAAAGATAATGTGATGCAATCGTGATTATGTTTGAATTCTTGTTCATCGAGTAATTAAAAGATTAAATTAACAGTGTTTAAAATTAAAAATGGGTTCAAGCCCTGTGGACAGGAGCTTTCTGGTGCTCTAGTTCAAACAGACAAATTATATCTCCGAAAGTATTGGTTTCTCAGAGTTGGGAATTATATCAATGTATTCTTATGATAGAACTGCATCATAAAGGAAATTCAATTCAAATAATAGTTTATTTATCAAGATTAAATGAGCAATCTGAGAATGAGAACTGCACCATGGAAGAAACCAAATTAAAATAGCTGAAATGAATTTGACTATCTCTTATAGAACAGGATGAAAAGTACGAGTACGAACACAGATCATATAATAAAGCTTAGATAGAATAATTATAGCATTCTGTGAAAACATAGAAGTATGATTCATTATTGAAATTTAGAACTTCATCTTAGCAGAAATTGAATTCAAACATCATAGAAGAATTCAAATTCAACAAGAGTGCCAAAAATTATCAATCCAAAACCAATAGACGAATTCTACCCAACAACGAACTCATTTGAGATATTCATTCCTCAATTCCATGATGAACGATAATATATATCTTTCCTCAAATCTACTCCAATACACCAATATTCCAGTTTTGTTTTTAGTGGAGATATTCTGAACTCAATATTATTAACTTACCATTCCCATCATCATATGGATTGACCATCGGCATGAAAATATCAACCAACAAAAAGTATGAAATTATATGAGGAGTAACTTTTCAAAACGCATTATGTCCAATTTGGGCGAAATTGAGTTTGAAGCGGATTCAGAAATGTTTTCTGTTGCTCTATAGCCCTATGTAAACGAAATCTTCCAAATGGCATTATGTCCCTCTGTGCCTCTGTAATTCAAATCCAAAGTATGTAAGCCGCATCGCAATGAATTATGTTTACGTTTGCATTTTTAAAATAAATAAAATATAACCAAAAACATGTTTTATCGATTTGCTCATGTTAATTAGGTTACAGTGCAGACTGTTTTCTCTAAATGTATAAAAAATCGCAAAAAACAGCATTATTATTAGGTTACTGTGCAGACTGTTTTCTCTAAATGTTATAAAAATCGCAACAAACAGCATTATTTTCAATTTCAACCACATCAAAACGCATTATATACAATGAGATGAATCAAAACGCATTGAGTCCAAACGTTACATTTTCTGTGTATATCTGATCAATATTGATTTAAATGAGATTAGTTATTACCTTTAGATGTAAATTTCTATCAAACAAACTCGACATACTCAAATTATAAGCCAGGGAGGAAGAAAAAATCGTTTTTCGTTGATTCCCAATAAAATGGTTTTTGGACTTAATGCGTTTTGATAAGTTGCTCCTCATATTATGATTCTCATATTGATACCATTACTGGAATTAATGACAATGAGACAACGTCAAAGTTGACATTATAACAATTCATAGAATAGCCAAAGAATAATTCTATCATTGAAATTTTGAAGAATCATATCTCCGAAAGTATTAGCTTGTTAGAGTTTAAAATGATATGAATGGATTCTTATGGTAAAACTGCTTATTGAAAAAAATTTTAATTTGGAATTTGTTCTGTCAAAAAAAATGTTTTTTTTGTTACTCTGAAACCATCTGTCAGATTTTGCCCAATAACGAACTTAGCCGAGATATTTATCCCCCAAACCTACTCTGAAAATTTCAACTGTCTAGCTCATTCCGTTCGAGAGTTATCGTGCCTACGGCCGGACGGCCGGCCGGCCGGACAGAATGAATTTCGACCACGAATTCTTGATCAGTGAGTCGAACCAAATCGTTTAAGACCATTTTCATCGAAAAATTCGAAAATTACAGACATTTGGGCAAATTGATAAGCACTCAGTTATGGTAAAACTGCTTATTGAAAAAAATTTTAATTTGGAATTTGTTCTGTCAAAAAAAATTTTTTTTTTGTTACTCCGAAACCATCTGTCAGATTTTGCCCAATAACGAACTTAGCCGAGATATTTATCCCCCAAACCTACTCTGAAAATTTCAACTGTCTAGCTCATTCCGTTCGAGAGTTATCGTGCCTACGGCCGGACGGCCGGCCGGCCGGACAGAATGAATTTCGATCACGAATTCTTGATCAGTGAGTCGAACCAAATCGTTTAAGACCATTTTCATCGAAAAATTCGAAAATTACAGACATTTGGGCAAATTGATAAGCACTCAGTTCCGAGGAACTATAGAGCGCCAAAAATTATGTAAATGTACAAATATTTTTGTATAAGTGCGTATAAATATAGCTTTACAAAATTATTCCTTGTTATCTACCATTTCGTTTATATATTATAATATTTATTATCGTTATTCAGAATAACGAGGAGAGACAACTGATAACGAGACCAGACCGAGAATTGGCGGGACCGAGACGAGATTTTTATACTCTCGTTCGTGTGAAGCCCTAATGCTGATTTTGTGAGGATCCTATGACTAGAAAATTTTAAAAAGATTAATAAAAATAATTCTGTATCTCAGGAAATATTCGTCAGATATGGCTGACATTTTGCAAGAGCCTTTAAAAACATATTGTACAGCCACATTCTTGATTTAAACTCGGTCGGATTTAAGTTCTTGGAAATATAGGGAATTTTTTTTTCTAGAGCTAAGGTCGTACTACTATATCGTAACGTTTCGGAGTCTATATCAGACTCCTTCGTCAGACGCTTAAGGAAAATCTTTAGAATTATTTTGTTGATAGTTATTTTGCGAAATTCAACAAAATAATTCTAAAGATTTTCATTAAGCGTCTGACGAAGGAGTCTGATATAGACTCTTAAACGTTACGATATAGTTGTTTCTTCGTTGATGTTGTTTCGTTGTTGTTTGTTAGGCAACATTGTTCAATTGATTGCTTCTGACAAATATCTTGTGTTTCTTACGCAGAAGCAAAGCACAAAATAATTAATTTTTATTTTATTGATATTTTTCAGAGTTTGGGAGAGAAAACCCAGAAGAAAACCTTTCAATAATATAATAATATTATTGATCCGTTTTCTTATGATCAGAAACTACTCAAAAATGATTTTTAATAAGTATTATCACCCTATTGTTTAATAAATCGTAATAAACCAATGCGTTATTTATGAGATAATTCAAAATTTTCTTTTGGAACATAATTGAAGCTTTATAATTTTTCACTTAAGTAAATTGTTAATAACAAAACGGAAATTAACAATTTTTCAAATTTTCCAACAGGAATCTATTCCAAGACAAAAATAGCTGCACGAAAGGAAAAAATTCTCAGATTAATAGTTCAACAATTATCGCACTTGCAATGTTAATGTTCGTTCCACAAAAAATTGTTAATTAACTAATGGATAACTAATTGAACAGTCGCGATAAACATTTTTGGACCACGGATTATTGTTCATTGATCTATTCTGCAGACGCCGGAATTTTTTCAATTTCTTATTTTCATATTTAATAAGATTGAATAATATTAATTCATGAAATGTCCGAAGGGGGCGAGGCTTACGCAAGCCACAGTACCCGTTTTCGGCAGTATTTTCAACCCTCTGGGAAAATTATAAACATTCATCCTAGCTCCAGGAAACTTGGAACTTTTTTTATGAAATTTCCTCCTCTTCTTGAAACTTTCTTCAAATTTGAATTATCTCAGATAGTTTTCGATATATTGGCGAACACCCAAAGCCCCTTCCTTTTTTTCTCACTCAATTGTTTATAACTATTATATTAATAACTTTTGCGAGCGTCCTCAGCATTTTCTCAAAAACTACTTGCCATTCCGAATCGAATGACACCTCAATCATAATTTTCGGAGAATACGCAAACATTTTGACCTAAAAAGCACTTGTTGGCTAGACTATAGTTCAGTTAGAATTTACAGTCGCATAATTCCTTTCAGTAACCTGCATAGTTCACCATTTCGTACTTGATGGAACAGAAACGCAACAATAAATTTCCGCCGCCTAATCAATAATTTCGCGAACGCAGAAATGGGAGGTCACAAAACCAAATTATCCATCCATATTCACATTTCCGTTTCATTAAATCAGTTCAGCGTCATAAAATCTGGAAGATTTTCATATCCACTGCAGTCCGAACTACGCGGAACAAAAATGTAACAGTGAGTCAGCCATCTAGACGTGTATTTTCTGCGCTTATTAAAATTCAAGTTTTGGGTCTGTTGAATATTCAGAAAGATACTTCACGTATAAATCTCAACAAGTAAGGTACCGGAGGAAAAGAATCGGTCTCATCATCGCTTTACATCTTGGAACGATTAAGGTGGATACAGACTACACGTTTCGCTTTATCGCCTCAAATTTTAACCAAAATGGAATTTGTAAGTTTTGATGTATACTCCATTCACTTTTATAAAGTCTCCCGGTTGGGCATGATTTAGGTCTATCACGTTTTTGTAACTAAAACTAAGGCAGGTTGGTACTCCTGAAATATCGACAATGTCAAAACAAATCTCTGAGACGTTGCCAATTTCTGCTCTCAACAATCAACATAATGTTTCATCAGATATTATCACAGACCATTATCTTCGAATAATAAAGAACTCTTCACTTTGAAATTCAAAATGCCGAAAGCAGTTTTGAAGAAGCAGAGTCGAAGTATCAGGAAGTGCTATACAGAACTGAAATCTGCAATACGAAAACTTCATTCTGTCTTAGGAAATGTTGAACTTTCGAATGAAATTATTTAGTTTCCTATCCTATAACTATATTTTATTAAGGTTTAACAGTGACTCGGGTTTCGTAGTACTACTACATTTTGAAACTGGTGTATTTCAAGTTTTGCAACAAGGTGAAATGTCTTCTGTAGGCATATTTCTTGAGAATTTCGAAAAGAGGGGAATTCCACAGGTACGTCTGTTTGTTTAGAAGTTTTCCTGCCGGGCTATTCAGGTACTTTTATTCTTTTTTCAAATGAACTATCACAAAGTAACGGACTACTGTATCCATTATTTTTCATTAAAATTTCAACCCTTGATTCTTGATTTCCGTAGAAGAAAACAGCATAACTGAATCTTTAAACCAGTTTATATACGTGAAATATTTCCATAGTAACAACAGATGAAAAATGTTCTTCAACAGTCGCCAGGTCTTTGGAATTGTTGAATTGGATTTGTTATGGCCTTTCAAGATGGGGCGATAAATACCAGATGGTATAAAAAGAAATTCATATGAAAATGGACACCTCCACAACGTGTAGAGCATGCTATAGCCAGCAGGAAACTATTATGCACATTCTGTCTGCTTGCAGAGTCCATGCTCCATCAGGATACGTGGAAAGGCACAATGTGGCACTCCGAATTCTCTATTTTCATCTGAGAGACAACGAACCAGATATAGGTCCTGCTGAACAGGGAACTCAAGGAATTGTTTGTCGTCGAATTTTCCTCCCCCGCTGAAGATAATGTGTTGATGAAAGAAGAACAGAAAACGGAAAAATACAAGGATTTAATGTTCAAACTGGGAATCCTGCATCCAAGGCGAGTTAGGATGGTCGTTCTAATCATAGGATACCTATGCGGAATGGAAGCGCACTACGTGGCAGAGTTGCGGATGATTCTGGCCTGTAAATGCCTGGCCGAGCAATTGGCAGACAGAAAGCAGAAAGCAGTGTTGCTCGGACACTTCGAGTTATCAGGTCCCATCAACTGTGAAGGCTGCTTGTAGCTAATTTCTTTTTTTAAGGGACGCTGTAAGGGTAGGAAGAAGAACTACTCCAAGGAACGTGCGAGAGGTTTTTTAGTGAGTAAACAATCAACAACTGGAGTCTCACACTCCTGAGAGAAGCGGACCCTCTCAGAGCAAACATAAAAATTTTCCCTCTCGAGCGTACAAAAAAAAATTATAATAAACCAAATAACGGCGTCGAATTTTCCTCCCCCGCAGAAAATAATGTGGTGATGAATGAAGAACAGAAGAGGGAGAAATACAAGGATTTAATGCTCGAACTGGGAATCCTGTATCCAAGGAATAAGGTTAGGTTGGTCGTACTAATCATAGGATGCCTAGGCGGAATGAGTGCAAACTACGTAACTGAATTGAAAATTATTCCGGCCTGCAAATGTCTGTCCGAGGATTTAGCACTCAGAATGCAAAAAGCGGTGTTGCTCGGATCACTTCGAGTCATCAGGTTCCATCAACTGTGAAGGCTGCTTGTAGCTAATTTCTTTTTTTAAGGGACACTGTAAGTGTAGGACGAAGAACTACTCCAAGGAACGTGCGAGAGGTTTTTTTAGTGAGTAACCAATCAACAACTGGAGTCTCACACCCCTCAGAGAAGCGAACCCTCTCAGGGCGGACCTATACAAGGTTTTTCCTCTCGAGCGGATAAAAAAATCCCAGATAACAAACCTAGAAGTGCTTCACTAGATGCCAATGAAAACCTCATAGGATGATCCCATCAGTGTTCGATTTAATTTTTTTAAATTATATTTCACGATTAAAATTGAAATATTTAGCAGCAGTATCGACTAAAAATTCGCGAAATTCTGGTACAAGTGCGTTAAAAGTAGCTATAGAATAGAAATAGAACGTGAAGTGGAAATCGAGCTTTATAAGGACCCTGAAAGAGATCTCACAACAAAACAAAGAAAAGTCTGTCGTCCAGAGTGAGTCGAGTCTCTTTAATATTCGTATCACGTGTAGGTTTTTATTTTCGGTAGGTTTAGCATTTTTATTTATTGAAATTTCGCACAGACAGCCCCCGAAATTGTCGCGCCCACGGCACATGATGCGTAAGATGTCCGGAGATACAACTAAACAGGTCCTGAGGACCACTCCGTTCTTTGGCAGACGAATGATTTGTTTACGTTTCGAGAATATCTTACTCAGATATTGATTGAGAGTCAGTAAGTTTTTATTTTTCTTTGACTTATGAATAAAGATTTTTGCGCGAATGTTCTGGGGAACATAGCGTTATAGTTTTGCCCAAATGTCTGTAACTTTCGAATTTTTTGACGAAAATGGTCTCAAACGATTTAGTTCGACTCCCCAATGAAGAATTCGAGGTCAAATTTGATTGAATACGATAACTTGAGAACGGCTAGCGACTTGTGGGGTGGCGTCAGGGTGGGTGGCGCATCTCAATACGACGGACAAGTTCGGACGGACAATGGGCCCAGTGGTTTCCGAGTAATAATTTTGTTTTCAACCAATATGGATCCGATCGAATTGAAACTTGGTGAGTAGTTGTAGAATATGAACCTGAGCACGTTTGAGAAATTTTGTGCGAATCGTATGGCTAGAAAATTTTAAAAAAATTATTAAAAAATATTTTTGTTGTCACGATAACTTGAGAACGGAAAGAGATAGCGTCTTGAAGTTTTCAGGTTAGGATGTGCACCAGAACGCGACATTTAAGTTTGTTTATGAGCATAATCGGCCAAACGGTTTTAGAGTTATAGCCATCTAAAATTTTGTTGTTTTTTGTTCCTCATTAACTCGAAAAATACAGAACCGATTGAATTCAAACATGGTAGTTAGTTGTAGAATGCCAACGCAAAAATTCTTGCAAAATTTCGTAAAGATAGTATTCGTAAAAAAATTTTAAAAAATCATTGAAAATTGAAAAAAAAATTCTATATATCAGTAACTATTCGTTTGAAATTGCTGAAATTTTGCAAGAGCCTTCATAACCTAACTCTACTGCCAAGTTTCAAGTTTTAACACGATCGGTTGAATATTGTTGGACATTCGAGCATTCTTGTGTGAGTTCAGTAGATGGGTGACCGTTGCCTCGATAACTTTTGAACGAAAGGAGATAGGGACTTGCAATTTTCAGCGCAGGTTGCGTATCCGAAAGGGAGAGTTGAGTTCGTTTTTGGGCATAATCGGTCGAACGGTTTCCAAGTTATACCCACCTGGAATATTATCTCCTTGATAACTCAAAAAATAAATATTCGATCGAATTGAAGCTTGGTAACTAGTAGTAGCACATCATCATAAAGACGTGTTTAGAATTTTGTAAGAACCGTACCCCTAGAAAATTTGAAAAAAATGAAGAAAAAAAAATTTTAAGAACCGCACCCCTAGAAAATTTCAAAAAAATCCCGAAAAAAAAATTGGTTCAAGCACTGATGTGAAGTCAGAAGCTTTTGCGCGTATTTTCTATTGTCCATTCTTCTGTATTGGACACCCTTAATCGAATTTTCCATTGCAAATTATGTTGTCCATTCTCCTGTATTGGACTCTCTTAATCGAATTTACCATGGTAAATTCGATTAAGAGAGTGTTACCTTTCCACATTCTTCCTCTTCGATGTTGTAAAAACGGTTCACGCTCATGATTTTTGAAATAAGAATAATGAACATAATATACTGACTGGACATCTTTGACTTTTTTTCCGTTTGTTTTTTCTTTATTTCGAAAAATATTCGAATTAATACAATGCTTTCAACAGAAATGTATTCAACATTGAATACTTGATCATACCAGCAATGCAAAACTTGAAAAAAAAATTTATTTGCACCCCCGGTATAACCGGAAGTGCTTGGGCTTCGAAAACATTTTAGATCTGTAGAGAATTTCAAGCGATATCATAATCCCAATTTTCCAGTTCTCCACAAACGTCTAATAGGCACTCGAACTTGGGGCACCCTGTATAGAATTATAATTGATCGTGCCAATCTAAAACAAATTATTCTAATAGCTGTTCCCCAACACCGATCGTGTGTTCGTCAACCAGTAGCACATCCATTACTCAGTCGATTACTGAAATTTCGTGGATTGAAAGCTGCTGGTGTTTCTCCTCGTAATTTTCCAAACCTATTAGCATAAACTGACACTAATGGCTCATAAAAGTTGTCCGTTTCGCGCTATTTTTGAATGATTATAATACGTACAGGTGCGGCAAACAAAAGGATTTATGTATATCCTATATAGTTTTCGACCTATCGTATTTTATTACAACATTTAAGTAGCATTTTGATATTTGGTATTGTATAGATATTATCCTATATCACGCGTTAGGAGTAATGTATTTTTTCAACATCTGGATGATTGTTAGCCTTTTGATCCTTTAGAATCTTTAGATCTTCTACTCTCTCTTTAGTCCCAATTTAATGATTACCTACATTAAATACTCGTTAGGACTTAGAAGAACAGTTTGACTTCCTTGAAAAAAAATATAGGTACACTGAGAGAAATGTTAGGTTTAAATTATAATGATTTGGGAGAGTTTTATTTCTCATTAATAAATTATATTAATTAATCAAAAATATTATTAATGATTAGATCAACTTGATTTTAACCTTATTTCTCAGAAATAGTTCATTTATTTAGGCTAAATTTATTAATAATCAAAAGTGGTGATTACCAGGACATAATTTTCGAAAATATTATTGCCTATAAAAATAATTCATTTTTACAAAACAAATCTTATTTGAAGTAGAAACTTTCCTTATTTCTATCAATATTTATTGAATTTTGATTGAAAAAATTATCAATTGAAAAGTTGGAACGCCCTGTGGAAAGTATTGATTTCTCTGAGTTGAGAATGATATCAGTGAATTCTTATAATAGAACTGCATCAAAAAGAAATTAAATTCAAATAAAAGTTTATTTATGAAGATTAAATGAGCAAACTGCAATAATTCAACCTCATGTAATGGGATGTTGCAACTTACACTCGGTGCATAGTTTTGACAACTCGAAATACCTAAGGATAGTTTCATAGAAATGTCTAGAGCAAGGCTGGAGACAATCATAGTAGATTGCCTATTTATTCCTGATATTCGAATAGGCATAGGCTGAAGAACACATTATTTTAATAGTTCATTTCATTTATTTGAAACATTAAATATGCATTTTCTATTCTTGTTTTTCATTATTTGAAAACTCATTATAAGAAAAACTATAGGTATATATTAATAAAATAAAATCTTCTTTTCATAATTTAATAGTTCATACCACTAACACATTTATTCTGCATTATGAACTCATGAAAAAATATTCTTAGCATTTTTTTGCTAGCAACATTATGAGAAATCTGTATATAGGAACATGACTAACTACCAACGGCCGGTTTCATAATGAGTTTTAAAGTCTCTTTAAATTTAAAGCATTCTTTAGTTAAGGATATTTTGAACCAAATTGTCTATCTAAAGCATCCTTTAAGTTTAAAGGGACTTTAAAACTCATTATGAAACCGACTGTTAGGGAAGTAAAAGGTAATATTAACCTCGGTGGTCAACAAACAGTAATTTCTTTTGATGATTCCATTATGTTGTTCTTTCATATTGCCTTCATAAACTACATCATTAAAATGATCCAATATTGGACACTCTGATCCAGTATTGGACACTCTTAAACGAATTTACCATGGTAAATTCGATTGAGAGTGTCCAATACAGGAGAATGGACAATAGAACATACGCGCAAAAGCTCCTGACTCCAGGTCAGTGCTTGAACCAATTTTTTTTTCATAATTTTTCAAAAATTTTCTAGGGGTACGGTTCACACAGAATAACATTCCAGGTCGGTATAACTCCGAAACCGATGGACCAATTATGCCCAAAAACGAACTTGACTCTCCTGTTGGTATGTGCAACCTACCCTGAAAAGTCCCTATCTCCTTTCATTCAAAAGTTATTGAGTCAAGGGTCACCCACCCAGCTACTGGACTAACACAAGGATGCTCGGATCTTCGAAAATATAGATCCGATCGTGTTCAAACTTGGAACTTGGCAGTAGAGTTATTTTTTTGTATATAGAATTTTTTCAACGATTTTCAATGATTATTTGAAGAATTTTGAGTTGTACAATCATCACGGAATTTGGCAAGAATTTTCGCGTTGGCATTCTCAATTAATAATCATGTTTGAATTGGATCGGTTTTGTATTTTTCGAGTTATTGAGGAAATCTGAACCAAATTTCACATGGGTATAACTACAGAACCGTTTGGCGGATTATGCATATAAACAAACTCAGCCATTCAGATACACAACCTTACCCGAAAATTTCAAATCGCTATCTGTTTCCGTTCTCAGGTTATCGTGACACATATAATATTTTTTGATAATTTTTTTTTTAATCTTCTGGTGATACGATTCTCAAAAAATTTTACAAACGTCCTTAGTTTACTATTATGGTATTTCCTGACCGTAATTATTGTAGGTTAATATGTTGCTTGGTTTTTTCGGTCCAAAACAAATAAAACTATAAATATTTATTGAACGACGTAAATCAGCGATCAGTGTGTTGTAGTCATAGTCGGCGATTGTAATATGTGAACACAGATATTTTTAAACAATAAAAAGTAGTTGACAAGAAAATACGTATAGAAAGAGAGAACATGAATTAGTGAGGAAAGTTGTATACAGGGTCACAATATTATATGTAAGTATAAGGTGATTCGGAAAGTTGCAAACTTGTGATTAATGCGATATATAATATTGTGTAAATTGTGGCCAAAACGTACGTCGTTTAATAAATATTTAAAGTTTTATTTATTTTGGACCGAAAAAACCAAGCAACATATTAAGTCCTTAGTTTAGCATTCTACAACTACTCACCAAGTTTAAATTTGATTGGACTTGGTTGAAAACAAAATTATTACTCGGAAACCTCCTGGCCGATTATGCCCATTCACGAACTCGTCCATCGTATTGGGATGCAGCACCTACCCTGAAAATTTCAAGTCGCTATCTCTTTCCGATCTGAAGTTATCGAGGCAACGGATGGCCGGCCAGCCGGACAGAATTAAATTTGACCTCGAATTCTTGATCGGGAAGTCGAACCCAATCGTTTAAGATCATTTTAGGCAAAAAATTCGAAAATTACAGACATTTGGACAAAATGACAACGCGATGTTCCCCGGAACATACGCGCAAAAAGACAGCTAGAAGGTTCATGCAGTATTTTGTGAGGGTGTGTGCGGAGTGAATAGAGAATGGAAAATGAGCGCAAAAGCTCCTGACGTCAGTACTTTTCAAAAAATGTTTGTACCTAATTTTCGCAATCCAAAAGTTTCCCATGACTCTCGAGTAAATCCCCTTCTCTAATTTTAGTCCAATCGAA
Organism: Halyzia sedecimguttata; assembly: GCA_937662695.2. Lineage (NCBI taxonomy): Eukaryota > Metazoa > Arthropoda > Insecta > Coleoptera > Coccinellidae > Halyzia > Halyzia sedecimguttata. The sequence continues at coordinate 94,608,264 of OW569413.2, read as the reverse complement.
GTTCATCACACTCTTATCTAACTAATGGCAAGTCGATAAATTCAGTTCGCGTCTGATAAGCCGAATTTACTCCTGGTTTCGATCTGTTTCCTTTTTGACGGCATTATGAGGAAATGCAATAACATTATCCAGACCACCGCTGATAAACAGCCGGCAACAAAAATAAATATCGCCTTTATTTATAAATACACTATCAATTTAAATTCAAGAGATAATAATGGAGCGTGCATAGCCTATGAATTCGGTTAGTGAAACTGATTGCGTTCTCGTGGGGCGCTAAAAGTTAATTCCCTCCAGAGTTCAGGCTCACACTTTGTCCCTTTTCGTTTACCCGGAAATACGAGGATATAAATGGCAATTAAATTGATTTAACAAGAAGGTACGTGAGTGTGCCCAGGCACAAGTAGAGACAAGTATTTCGATCCTCTATTACAATATGAAATGAAAAGATTATGATCTCGGGATGTAGAATTGTTTCTTTATAATTAGGGGTCCGGAAGGACCTGATTGAATTCGGAAAGTTTTTCGATTAATTCCAAAATGCAGTTATATAAAGGGTTTTCCAATAAAAGGTGTTATTTTGAATAGCCCGCTATTTCGGTAGATGTCACTTTTGAAGCTGTCATTTTTTGACATTTGACAATTAGAAACTACGCCATTAATAAAAATGGAACGATACACACTTCAAGAACGCATTGAAATTATTAAAATTCCATATAAAAATGGTGAAAATTTGGCAGAGACTGTTCGTAAAACTCGAACATTTTAGGGTCATCGTGAAGCACCTTGTCGGACCGCAATAAAGAAATTGATGGAAAAATTCGAGCTGTAGGGACAAGTTAGTTATGTGAAGAATAAAACCCGTGCATGTCGCTCAAGAACAGCCGAGAATATTGCTGCTGTAGCCGAAAGTGTTGAAGAAAACCCAGGTTTGTCCATTCCTCGTCGTTCTTTGGAATTAGGCATTCCACAAACGTCATTACACCGTATTTTGCATAAAGATTCGAGTCTTAAGGCTTATAAAGTTCAGTTAACACAAGAACTCAAGCCGGCCGATCATCAACAACGTCGTGTCTTTGCTGATTGGGTCGTTGAAATGCATGAAATGATCCGGAATTCCATAGAAAAACCATCTTGAGTGATGAGGCCCATTTCCACCTCGGTGGCTTCGTCAACAAGCAAAATTGTCGCATCTGAGGCTCGGAAAACCCAACAGTTATTGTTGAAAAGCCTCTCTATCCTCAACGTGTGACTGTTTGGTGCAGTTAATGGTCCGGTGGAGTCATTGGACCTTACTTTTTCGAAAATGAGGCTGGAGCAACAGTTACGGTGAATGGATTGCGCTATCGAGAGATGATTAATGATTTTTTATGGCCGGAATTGGATGGTATTGATCTGGACAACGTTTACTTTCAACAAGATGGCGCTACGTGCCACACAAGCAACGAAACCATTGATCTTTTGCGGGAAAAGTTTCCGGACCGTGTTATCTCTCGAAGAGGTGATCACAATTGGCCACCGAGATCTTGTGATTTAACACCTTGCGTTGCGACTTCTTCCTTTGGGGCCACGTGAAAGAGAAGGTCTACGCCAATAGCCCAGCGTCGATTCAAGACCTCAAAGATGGAATTCGTGAGGCTATCGAGGACATAGGGTAGCCACTTTGCGATTTGGTTATGGAAAATTTCATTAAAAGGATATGGTCCTGTAAGCGTGGTCGTGGTGGTCATTTGCCTGATGTTATTTTCCACTATGAACGGCATAGCTTCTTCTTTATAATGAAATAAAACTCCGATCATTTTTATTGAAAAATGGCGTTTTTCTTTGAATATCAAAATAACACCTCTTATTGGAAAACTCTTAATATATAATAATATTAACTATTATATTATATAATAATTTCACAAAGCATTCAATCTCCATTAAGTACTAACTAAGGTCCTCAGTTAAGGATAAATAAGAATCCCAACGTGAGTTAACGTGAAAATTAATGTTAAACACGCCTGTTTCACCAGCGTTAAATACTTTAACTGAAGTTGAGATTCATATTTATCCTTAACTGAGGACCTCAGTTAGGACTTAACGAATATTGAATGCTTTGTGAATACGGCGTTTAGTCTGATTACATTAAAAGGAAACTTAAGGAGTCGACTTGTATTTTGATGAACAGAGAATGCAATTTCGCAAATTGCTCAATTGAAATTGAACATATTTGGTTGAATATGCGAAGGAGTTGGAAATTTCTATGCAAAGTGAAACTATGTTGCTATGATCTTCAAAGGCTGTCAATGTAACAATTCTAGATTTTCAAAATAACTGGAATAACAAAAAAAATCGATTGAGAGTGTCCGATACAGGAGAATGGACAATAGAACATACGCGTAAAAGCTCCTGACTTCACGTCAGTGCTTGAACCAATTTTATTCTCGTAATTTTTCTAGCTTTATCTAGAGGTACGGTTCTCACAAAATTTTACACACATAATTCTGAAGATTTTTCGCTTGGTGACGAACGATTCAGCCTTAGCCTTGGTTTTTTCTGCCGCTGAATATTGTTGCCCTGTCTGGTTTAATAGTGCCCATACTCAAAAAATTGATGCACAGTTGAATTCATCTATGCGAATGATCACTGGAACTATTAGATCTACACCTATTCATTGGTTGCCAGTTCTTTCAAACATTGTCCCGCCCCACATTCGCAGGCAGACTGCTGTTTCAAATTCTTGGAATAAATTTCATTCTTTTCCGAATTCATTTCCGATTATCTCCTACATTCCAGGCAATAAGATTCCCAGATTGAAGTCACGAAACCCTTTATGGTCCAACTGTTTTCTTAATTCGAATAAAAGTGACAAGGAAGTTTGGCGGTCTGAATGGATTTCTTGCAATTTATTCAACAAAGATTTAATTTCTGATCCTTCAAATAGAGTTCCGGGGTTTGATCTTCCAAGGAGAATATGGTCTATTTTGAATCGTCTAAGAACCGGTCATGGTCGTTGCAACAGCATGATTTTCAGGTGGAATTCAGTTGAGAGTCCCAGTTGTGAATGCGGGGAAGCAGAGGAAACCATAGATCATTTCGTTAATAATTGTCGCATATATAGATTCAAAGATGGTTTTAGGGCTATTCATAATGTTTCTGGATCTTTTTTAGAATGGGTAGCGAGTTTCAAATCTATTTAATGAAATATAGGATATTAAATTATAATTTTTTTCTAGATATTTTTCATACGAAGGAACTGTTTAGTAATTTTGTGAGGGTCATTTTTGCGCGCATGTTTTGGTGAACAGAGTGCCTTCATTAAATGTCTGTTTTTTTCGAAAATGATCTCACCGATGAAGAATTCGAGGTAAAATTTGATTCTATCCGGCCAGCCGTTGCCACGATAACTTTGGAACGGAAAGAAATATAGGGAATTGCTATTTTCAGGGTGGGTTGCGCATTCGAATTTGAGGGTTAAGTTCGTTAATGGGCATAAGCGGCTGAACGGTTTCCATGTAGGTACTAATTTTGTTTTCGAACAATAGAGTTCCGATCAAATTGTAACTTGGTAATTAGTTATAGAATACTGACACAAAGACAAATTTGAATATTCTAGAGGGTCATATGCCAAAATAATTTTAAAAAAATTATAAAATAATTTAATGCATCTCATCTTAACTTGGGAATGAAAAGAGATAGCAACTTGCAATGTTCAGGGTATTGGAGTTATACCTATATATGAAATATTGTTATTTCCTCAATAATTCAAGAATTACGAATCCAATCCAATTTAAACATTGTAATTACTGTTAGAATGCCTACACGCAAATGTTTGTGAAATTTCTTGAGCACTAGAAAAACTTGAAACTTAAACTTAAAAAATTTCATTTTTCAGAAACTACACGTCAGAATCCGTTGAAATTCCTCACATCCCTTCGACTCACCATTTTGCAATCGAGTACCGAATTTCAGTTCGATCGACTTCGAACGAGGCGTGAATAGATAATGGAACATGCGCGCAAAAGCTCCGGACTTCACGTCAGTCAGTCAATAAGAATTTTTCCTTCTGTCATGCTGCAATAGAATTGATTGAATGAATAAGTTCTTGAAATATTTTGCATGCCTATTCGATTCACAAATGTTTTTGTGGAATGGTTTATTTTTATGTGGTTATACCTACAACTTATCGAAAGGCGTCTCCTCAGCGTGTATATTCAAGTTTGAAGTGTTTACATATCAGACCCTCAATAAACACACCTTTTTCCTTGTCCATTTAACGAAATATTTGTTTATACATTGATAATGATAATTAGGGAAGGAAGATAACATAATGAACAAATAGAAACAGATGGTTCTGAGATTTTAAAATTCTCTATTCTTCCATGATATGGAGTATGGACACCAGATACGGATGGTAAAATAATTCGGAATCATCTTCGACAAGGTAATGTGGCATATTCACAATTAATCACTTCGTTCAATGTCAAGGACAGCAAGAACTTCTATACCTTTTCAAGTTCAATTTCGCTGAAGGTCATCCTTCAATAACTTAACATAAGAGTTAAACGCATAAGAAAGAAGATATTCCTTACGAACAGAACAACGATATGGAAAATCCCGAAACACGTCGAGTTTAAATTGTCGTTCTTCTTCGTAAAAATGCGAACCCCACTTTCGTCCCCCTTCGAAGTATGGTCTTATGGATCTTATGATACACCGTTTGAAAGGTCTCGTCATTCTCTATTCATGAATTCAATTTTGAATAATGGTTAGATTAACTGAAATGCACAAAATAACAATTTTACATATTTTTTTATAATTTGATTTTTGCAATAAACATGAAAGTGATAACACTTCTGCAGAAGTGTTATAACAATTTTACATATTTTTTTCTATTTGATTTCTGCAATAAACATGAAAGTGATAACACTTCTGCAGAAGTGAAAAAAATATGTAAAATTGTTATTTTGAGCATTTGAGTTAATCTAATCACTATTCAAAATTGAAGATAATGAAATTCAAACACAAATTAGACGATTTATAAACTACAACTTATCAGCAAAAAATAAATTACGAAGGTCTTCTAAAGAAAGTAACATTGCCACAGAAAGTGTTTTACGTAGTTTTCATGGTACCATCTGGAAAATACAATGTTATGGTTCTTTTTCAGTTTCTTTCTAACACATCTTGAAGGCAAATAAGTTTAGTATTATTGTAATAAGATTAGGGACTATTCGAGGTAATATTATAATGAATTTTCCTAATCAATTGATTTTATTATTTTCTAATTTGTTTTTTGTAGTAAACATGAAAATTATAACATTTCTGAATAGAGACTGACCTTTCAAACGATGTATCACAAGTCCATACTTCCTATTTGAGAAATTGGGGGTTGTACCTGTCTTTCGAAGGGGGTTGAAGGTGGGGTTCGCATTTTTACGAAGAAGAATTCGATTTTAAAATTCGAATTTGACGTGTTTCAGGATTTTCTATAAATATGCACCTACAGTAACCAAGATAATGAATTTATTCCACTTAGCTTTTCCACACTGTATACCCTATTATTGTTGAATCATATTGTTTTCTCAAAATAATGCTTGTGCTATAAGAGTTGTTTTGTGAAATTATAACGTAAGCGTAAAATGAACTAGAGAATCAACAAGTTGAAGTGTACTATAAAAATGTCTCTCCTAGGGAGTCCCAATAATTTTATCTTTTTTCGAATATTGACTTTCAATTCACTTGTTCTGAATATTATTCTACCGTGTATTCGATGCTTCTAGATTTATTCATTGCATACATTTTGAAGAAACTGACAAATACATTTTTAGAACAAGAAAAGAAATAGAAAAGTTCTTCATCCACGTATTTTTTATACTTATTTAGAATCATTAACTTCTTTATTTCAAGTGCCATTTTCAATGTTTCAGATTATTGATGGATACTCAAAACTTCTATGCCATTTGTCAGTATTATTCACTACATTCAGGATATGTAGGTATTTTTATCTATTCAATTATGTTGCAGGGTTCTTAAAAAATAAGAGTCCCTTTTTTTCCGACAAATCTGCTTAAAGATTGTTGTAAGTAAAAAAAAACAATCTGTTCCAGATCGGTGTAGATCGGCCAAGTATTTCGAGTGGTCTATTCTACTACATACGGACATGAAGAAATTTAATCGAATACGGGCCGCTTTACTATCACTTTGGACGCAACCAACAGTAACAAAAAAAAAACAATTCAATTCAAAAATCGAGCATTCAAACTCACCAGCGATCGAGAACGAGGAGGCTGATGAAGTATTGCTCGGATCACAAAAATCCCGAAATTAGTACGTAGTCACTAGCTATATGACACATATCACGTCGGCCTGAAGGGGCAATGTCAAAAGTTCATGAAATTCCAAGCGGTTGTGTCAGAACCTACCGGCAGCCGGTTTCGAACTGCTATCATCCATTGCTTCGCGGGATTGCCTATGGGTCTAGAGATGACAGCTGTTCGCGCATTCGCCAACTGGGTTCCTCGTACATAGCTTAGAGAACGAGTACAATAGAAATTTTCGTTTAGATTTCGCCGGATGTCAAAAAACCGTTTCAGCGCTCAAAGTTATATATTGAAAAAATTACGAAAAAAAAATTGCTACAAGCACTGACGTGAAGTCAGAAGCTTTGGCGCGCAAATGAATGTACAATTTTTTTTTTCTAATTTTTCAAAAATTTTCTAGGGGTACGGTTCTCACAAAATTCTACACACGTCTTTATGTCGATATTCTAGAGCTAGTTACCAAGCTTCAATTCGATCGAATCTATATTTTTTGAGTTATCGAGGAATTAATATTCCAGGCGGGTATAACTCCGGAACCGTTGGCCCAAATATGCCCGTAAACTTAAGTCTCCCATTCGGATGCGAAACCTAACCTGAACATTACAAGTCCCTATCTCCTTTCGTTCGAAAATTATCGGGGCAACGGTCATCCATCCATCTACTGAACTGACACAAGGCTGCTCGGATCTCCAACAACATAGATCCGATCGTGTTCAAACTTGGAACTTGGCAGTAGATTAGGTTCTGAAGGTTCTCGCAAAATTTCAGCGGTGTCGGACGAATAGTTTCTGATATATAACATTATATTCAATTTTTTCTAGTGATACGATCCTCACAAATTTTCGGAAGAATTTCGGCGTTGGCCTTCTACAACTGACAACCATGTTTGAATTGGATCGATAGGGTATTTTTCGAGTTATTGAGGAAATAACAGCCAAATTTCAGATGGGTTTAACTCGAAAACCGTTCGGCCGATTATGCCTATAAACAAACCCAAAAGTCGCAATCAGATGCACAACGTAACCTGAAAATTTCAAGTCGCTATCTATTTCGGTTAACATGTTATTGTGAAATAAATGATATTTTTTAAATTTTTTATTGATATGATTCTCAGAAAAATTCACAAACGTCCTTCGTTTTGTATTCAACAACTACTCACCAAGTTTCAATTCGCTCGGATTTGTATTTCTTCATCTCTTTCCGTTCTCAAGGTATCGTGGCAACGGACATCCAGCCGGCTGGACAGAATCGAATTTGTCGAAAATTACAGACATTTGGGCAAAATGATAACGCGATGTTCCCCAAAAAAAATGTTTGCAAATATCAGGCTCCAAAATTTTACCGCACACTTCCTAACGAACTGAGGGATATAAAAAACTATAAAAACTTCAAGAGCAGAATAAAACAATGGATGAAAGGATTTTACGGCAAATATCATCAACATGAACTAAACTAGGCCACAAAATAACATATACGAAAAACCAATAAAAAATATATAAAAGAAATATATTTTAAATAACTTTCGATTAGCGACATAAAATAAACTACTAGATAATGACAGTGGAATGGAAAAATAAAAAATTATGGGACACGAGCCCCGGACAAGACAAAACAACAATGGAATGCAATGAAATTGTTTTCATTAGTTTTTTTTTGGATAGCTAACTCTTTTCCATTCATTGTTCGTGACTTGCGAGACTGATTCCAGAATCCTATTATCCAAAATTTGTTATATCTCGGCATTTTTTCTCATTTTCAAACTAGTTTGGCTGATTTGACAGTAGACAATATGAATATGAAAATAGAGAGACATGAATGATATGATGAGTGTTGACATTTCTAATTCAATCTATTCAAACTACATCATTATTCATTAAATTCTTTCCCGACAAGCCAAAAATCCAAAACTGTTGACAACTTTGTTTGTCGGGTGTAAAAAAGTTGACCAGTACACCTCAATCGTTGTAATATTTCGATATTTCGGCAAAATCTTCACCAATAAAGATCCGATTGAATTCAAATCTGGATTTTTACCGCAAAAATAAAGTGTTCAAGGCAAAATTCAACCGTATCAGACGAATAGTTTCTGAGATTTTGCACACTTCATGCGCGCAAAATCTCAGAATATTCGTTTTCTGACCGGAAACGAATGAAAACCCTATACCTACCTACATATACGGGGTGAGTCTTTGACCACTGCATTAATTTTAACCAAAGATTCCTCTCATCAAATGAAACACTTTTTTCATTTACCATTTTTCCAGATTCGGCTCAGGTAAAAAGTTACAAGCGTTTAAAGATTTCCCAATGTGCTAATACACTCCCTCATATAAATTATCTATGACATTGTTGGCGGACGAGAATAAGGCATGGTAATGTGGTTTACAGCTTGATTCAGGATTCCAACGCTCAGGGACGGATCCATAAAAGTTGTGAAATTTCTGGAGTTTTCCATTTTAAAACATTCAATGAAGAATATCTCGAAAACGGTGCGTTTAAGGAGAAATGATGAGGAATAATATAATGTTCTAAAACGATGGGATATTCTAGAAATGGCTCAAGAAAAACTTTATATGCTTTTTTTATGCTAATTTCGTTTAGTTTTTATGAATCCACGAGTCCATAACTAGAAAACCAGTAGAAGTAGAAAATAACTAATATTTGGAAACTATGTATCATAGGTATAGGAAACTTTACGCCAACATTCATTTTATTCGAAAGAAGGATGTCAAAGCTACAAAATAAAAACTGATTTTTTTTCAAAATTTCAACAGCCTGTATCTTTTTACCTGAGCTGAATTTGGAAAAATGTTAAATGAAAAAAGTGTTTCATTTGATGAGAGGAATCTTTGGTTGAAATTAATGCAGTGGTCAAAGACTCACCCTGTATATATATAGGGTGAGACAGGGAGAGACGTATGAGGCCGGCCTGAAGCTCTGAGTTTACATGTTATCGAGTATAAGCTAATATGGGAGTGCCGAAGAAAACTGAAGTATGCAAGAACAACAGGGTCTCCTTGGTCTGGACTCCTGGTCACGCGGGAATTAAAGAAAATGGGTAGGCCAACATACTTGCCAAGAAAGGAGCATAAACCCCTTTTATTGGCTCGGAACCCCGCTGTGGGGTAGATATATACACCTACAGAAGTGAATTTCCGATGAAAGAAACAGCTGGCAGAGGTATAATCTGGAGATCTCTCCCAGGAATGTATCACTCCAAAAAGTTCCTCCAGAACTCTGAAACTGTCAGATGAAAGGAATATATGGACCTCAGTAAAAACACGCAGCACCTCTTAACTGTTTTTCTCACAGGGCACAGCTGTTTTAGGAAGTATATGATGAGATTAAGGCTAGCAAAAACTGACGAGTGCAGATTTTATGTGGAGGAGGACGAAACTCCTGATCATCTGATTACGGAATGCCTCGCCATCTCAAAACAACTAAAGGAATATTCGCTTTGGGCAAGAAATCTGCAGGAGCGAAGACGTAGCCTCCTTTAAGCCATTCCAGATATTGGAGTTGATCTGAACTCTGGAACTGGAAGGCGAGGTGTAGCTTGTGATGACATCGACAGATTTGACGGGAAGGCACAATGGACCTTAAGGTCGCAGTGCAACGATAGGTACCCTCTACAACAATAAACAATACAATATGCTGCCTGAGTCTTCAATTTTGCTCTATTTATTGAAAGTTACGTCCTACAGCACTGGTGAATCAGTCGATACACATAAACGTTTGTTAACGTGCTCATTTCATCACAAATACTGAGAAAGCAACAAATCCCGAAATAATGCATTTAAGTTTATATATCGGATTGGGAACAATTCGAAAAGATTGAAAGATATCTGCTCTCTTTGAGGTTAAAACCACAGAACACACCTATGGTTAGACCGAAACTAAACCGTGGTTGTGTGTTCCCTACACTCCAATTCAGAACTGATTGAAACTGTATGAGACCTAAGTATGTCGAGGGAATATTTGGTGCTGCATGGTTTTCAAATTTTTAATGACTTCGATATATTTGACGTAGCGAAAAAAGTTGGAATTTGGATTTAGCGTGTGTTTCACAAGAAAACATGAAACTTAACATGAACCGTAAGATAAACGTGTTTATGCGTAAGGGTTTCATTCGTTTTCGGGTGAATGTTCGATTCAAGAGGACCATGGAGCATTTCCCTATTGAGAATGAGAGTTGCTGCGTTTCTTTCCTTTGCCAACGTTCCGTTGTATAGTTGCTAGGCACGCTATTTGATTGAAGAGGCCCGACTGCTCACCGGCTGGTAACAAATCCCGAACGCAGCCGTAGGTGGCCGATCAGCTGACAATCAGCTGATGCCATGGCCGTTGTGAGCTTAGACGCTCGGTTCCTGACGAACGTGATGAAATAGGTAGTAACTATTTTAGTTACATTAATTGAGGTAGGTAGTGGAAATAGGCGGTGGATCGACTCGGTGAGTTGACCTTGCCCGATCGGTTTGTGTTGCCTGGCAGTCTGGGATGTAAAAATTACGCTTTTTAATGTGGTGGCATTCGTGACAAACGTGGAAATTATAGGTCACTTCCTGCTGAATATCGATAGCTTCTAATGCATTTCTGTGATATCGGGTCGAAGCGGTTGGTGCGCTGCAATGAGTGTGCGATTCTTATAATTCTTAATAATTATTGGCTAGGAAACTGTGGTATCGTTCTCTCCCTTTGCCATGTACAGGTTTTTCTTTATGGGTGAGTCTTTTTTCAACAGGAAGTAGAAGTCATCGAATGCCATTCGTGAAATGAAAAGGTATGAAACTCCAACGCAGATTGCGATCTCTGACACGCAGATCAGCTGTGCTGGATGCGTTGTACGTTGACCCGTTTCAGATCTGATGTATTTGATGAGCATTGAGCTCTCCAACTGACACATGTGCCCTCAGATTTCAAACCCCCAGAATTAAAGAAAAGGGAAGATTTCAGAGTGATGGTTGTAACCTTCGAAGATGTTATGCAACAAATTATTTCGCACTTATGCAGACCAAGCATTGTGCTCAGTGCTTGTGATAGCACTTGAAGCTGTATTGGGATCCCGAACACTTTTTAAAACCTGTGCTTAGTAATTCAAGCGCTTTATGAATCCCTCAAGACCTATTAAGTACTAGCTTTCCATATTAGGAAGATCTTCTACACCTATTCATTGGCTACCAGTTCTTTCAAACATTGTCCCGTCCCGCATTCGCAGGCAGACTGCTGTTTTCAATTATTGGAATGAGTTTCATTCTTTTCCGATTCTCTCCTATATTCTAGGTCTAGGTAATAAGATTTCCAGATCGAACTCACGAAATCCTTTATGGTCCAACTGTTTTCTCAATTCGAATAAAAGCTACAAAGATTTAATTTCTGATCCTTCAAATAGAGTTCCAGGGTTTGATCTTCCAAGGAAAATATGGTCGTTGCAACAGCATGCTTCTCAGATGGAACTCAATTCAGTTGAGAGCCCTAGTTGTGAATGCTTGGAAGCAGAGGAAACCATATAACATTTAGTTAATAATTATCTCATATATAGATTCAAAGATGTTTTTATGGTTATTCATAATGTTTCTGAATCTTTTTTAGAATGGGTAGCGAATTTCAAACCTATTTAATAAAATATAGAATATTCCATTTTTAATTTGTTCGTTTTCTCCTTTTATCTTTTCCTTTTCCAGATTGAGTTCCGGGTACCGTGGAGAAACCTCTCAGCTTATTCAAGAAAGAATCAATAGTGATGAAAAAGATGCCCTTCAATATGCAATATTTCAGCATATTTTGTTAACAATTTCAAGTATCATAAATCACAACACTATAGGGGAGACAGGGTTTTTTGCTGATATTTTTCCTTAAGCTCTTGTATCATCGAATTGTATGGTACCCCGTTTCACTAACCAAGAGTGTTTCTGTACCATGAAATGCGAGTGCACATATTTTTTATACATAGTTCTATGAGAACGGATGGTAATCAAAGTTTTGTAGAGCATTCATAATATTTACCTTGTTGCAATGGAACAATAGACGCTTAGAGTACAACTTATATTTATTTACAGGTTGTCAGCTCAGATTTATTGGAGAGTGATGAGTTTTGAACTGGAAAAAGGTGTTCAGGGACCTATCAGACGAGGATTCTGCAGATCTTAGATCCTATTGAATTTTTTATAGGATGGAAGTTAGAAGATTCAGATTTAAAAACGAATATATGCTTCATATTATTCTTTAATGAACGCACGAGGAGGAATATCTGTCCTCGAGGACGATTGCCAAAAAACTTATAAATGAAGACTTATGATATAGGTACTGAAAATATTGCATAGGAGAAAACGAGATTACTTAAAATTCTCATGGCTTTGGTCTCCAGTTCAAGTGGGGTCTTATCGAACACTAAATATCTAGGTCGGTATACTTTGTCGAATGATTTAGGTTCACGTCTTATAAATGTGAAACATATACAGGCATTCAGAAATTCCAACAGATTCTGTTGGTCTAGTAGATAATCTGGAAATCAACTAAGTAGTTGAAAATGCCGAGATTCTCATGGAAACTGGTCCAAGAGAGGGTAATTTATGTGTGTTAGATGATGTTGACCAAGAGCTCCCATGTTATCGAATACAAGCTAATATGGGAGTGCCGAAGAAAACTCAATGAAGTAGGAAAGAACAACAGGGTCTCCTTGGTCTGGGTTCCTGGTCACGCGGGAATCATAGGAAATGAGGAGGCCAACACACACAAAAAAGGAGCACAAACTCCCTTTATTGGCCCGGAACCTTATTGTGGGGTTGATAGACACTCCTACAAAAGTGAATTCCGGACGAAAGAAGAAACTGAGAGTGGTACTTTCTGGAGATCTCTCCCCAGGATGCATCACTCCAAGAAATTCCTCCGGAACTTTGATACTGTCAGATCCAAGAAATACTTGAACCTCAGTAAGAACAAGCTGCATCTCCTCAGTGGCTTCCTCACAGGGCACTGCGGCATTAGGAAGCATTTGATGATATTAGGGCTAGCAGAAACTGACGAGTGTAGATTCTGTTGGGAGGAGGATAAAGCTCCTGATCACCTGACAACGGAATGCCTCGCCATCTCAAATCAACGCAAGGAATGCTTTTGGGCAAGAAATCTGCAGGAGCGAAGACGTAGCCCCCTTGAAGCCATCCCAGATACTGGAGTTCATCAGAACTCTGGAAGTGGAAGGCGAGCTGTAGATGGTAATGACATCGACAGCTCTGAAGGGGGGGGGTCCTTAAGGTCGCAGTGCAACGATACCCCCTACAACAATATACAATATACATGTTTACCAAGAAGAAGAGGTTCGAGATGATGTCAACTTTTTGAGGCGCCTTCAAAGGTATTGATGAATTCTCAGCCATGAAGAATGGAAAAAATAGAAATCTCCATCTGCATCAGATGTTCTTTTTCTAGAAACGAGTACATGGGAGGCACATAGCAGAAGGATAAATGTCTCCGGATTGGTACAAGAGGTAAAAAAAAGGTGGTGGTCAATTTTAACCTCGCAGATGCGGCTGTTCAGCACACAGCACACAATATTCAGGAAATATTGCCACAATATTCCAATATTTCAATTGCAGTTGCAATATTCCAGAAATATTGCTGGAATATTGTGTTTCAATATTACAATTGCAATACTGAGAAATAATGCTGGAATATTGTAGTTCAATATTACAGTTGCAATATTCAGAAATATTAAAGAAATGTTACAAACTATAACAGTTTTCTACAAAGTTAAAATTCATAGTTTTGCGTATATTCCTATGAATATATGCATAGACATATTTATTACAAATCGCGACAGAAATAATTCAACATTACATGCAATATATAATATGTTTGTGTGCTTTCTTTCTCTAGTTCGAGGCTTTACGCATCCTCTCTTTTCTTTTAGTCAGGCCGCCATTTTTTCTGTTTACCAGTGTTGTATCGTATCGTGAAGCAGTCTGTTGTTACTTTACTTTGTTAGTTCAGTTAGTTGTGAGTTTAATGTTTATCAAAGACTAATTGGCTCTAAATAATATAAATGCAGTGATAAGCTGATTTGGATTATCTAAGGTATAATAGCTACAAGTTTATAGATATCATTGATACAAAATTTTATATTTTTAGGTTATACCAACATCTTATCACAGCCCTATAAAGAGTAGGTTGTGATCTCATCCGTCTGATTATTGAGACGTTATATTGACGTGCTTTTTATATACGTACAAAGGTAGAGTTGAACAGATCTAATGATTTGATTATTGAACCCATATCGAAATGGTTAGCTCAAGCCAAATTGCGAGCCTCCAAGGAAGTGGAAAAAGTTAAAAAAAAGAAATGTTGAATGTCCAGTAGAGAGCGAATAAAGATATTAATTGTGCCTACTATTTTTTTATGTGAGTTAAACCTATACCACATCTCATGAAATAACAGAAATATTTCTGCAAGAATCCTGAAATATTGCATATATATTTTGCAATATAACAAAAATATTCCATGAATATTACAAAATAATTCTACAATATTGCAGGAATATTTCAAAAAATAAGTCTGCAATATTGTGACGTTATAGGATAGAGAGCATATATTTGAATATTTCTGCAACAATCCTGAAATATTTCATATATATTTTCCAATATAATAAAAAATTGCATAAACATTACAGAATAATTCTACAATATTGCAGAAATATATCGAAAAATATTTCAGCAATATTGCTATGTTAGGTTATGGGGCGGACATTCGAATGTTTCTGCAATATTCCTGAAATATTTCATATATCTTTCGCAATATAACCGAAATATCTCAAATATTTCCGAAACATATTCCTGCAATATTTCAGAAATGAGTCTGTGCTGTGTGGGGAAATACTAGGCCGATCTACAGAATTCATCACCCAGAGACTTCCAAGCTCTCAATTTCGAGAGAGAAATTGTGCAGTCTCATCTGAAGATATTTCAGAATTTACCGATGTATCCGCTACTTCATTCATTTTCAAAGCGAATAAATTAATTTTGAACTACTAAAAATTTATTTCAAACATATAAATGTCTCAATATTTCATTCCATTTTCCACACCCTAAAAGACTAGTGTTCCATATATGGAACGGCCATTTTTTCCAAATTAGAGGACAATTAGGCCTGCAAAATCATTTGCTGATGAGGAACATAGCTTTATCATTTTGCCCATTGTCTGTAAAGTTCGAATATTTTGCCAAATATGGTCTCAAACGATTAGGTTCGACTAAAATTTGATTCTGTCCGGCCAGCCATTGCCACGATAACTTTCGAACGGAAAAAGATGGCGACTTGAAATTTTCAGAGTGGGTGGCGCGTCGAAATACGACGAACAAGTTCGTTAATGGGCAAATGTAGCAAAGCCCCTGTCCACAGGACTTACCCACATTTATTTTATGAAGTCTTCGAGTTCAGCACCAGGATGGGTAACTGCTCTGGGTATGAATTTGAACAATCGCATCAAAGCTCCTGGCCACGGTGCTTTCCCAACTTGTTTTCGGAAGTTTTGTTCCAGAGCAATAACGCGATAAATCAGTCGATCCACATCAACATTTGGATCATTTTCTCGTAAATATTGAGATATCAAGAAATCCCGAAAATATATATTTATATTTATGTAAGTATATATCCTCTGATATCTGATAAATGTTATGTAAACAATTCAGGAAAGTTTGAGAGATATCTGCTCGCTTAGATGATAAATCCGCAGAACACATGTAAATATTTACTTCAGGGTTAAAATCGAAACTAGACCGTATTTGTGCGAACACCTCATTTGATCTGTGTTCCCTGTACACGAATGCAGACCTGAGTGAAACCGTATGAAACCTATAGTCTAGAACAAGAGCTTTTTGGGTAAAATATCTCAAAAACGGTTTGAGGTAATTCAAACTTGAAAAGAGATTCAAATAGAGGAGGAAATTTCCTAAAAAACGACACAACTGCCGGAACTGTAGGTCCCATATTTATAATTTTCCTAGAGGGTTGAAAATATGCCCGAAACGGGTACTCCGGCTTGCGTAATCGTGGCCCCTTCGATGAATAAATATTATTTAAACTTATTAAATATGAAAATAAAAAATTGAAAAAATTCAGGCGCCTGCAGGATGGATCAATGAATAATAATCCGTGGTCTAAAAATGTTTATCGTGATTTTTCAATAAGTTATATATCAATAAAATAAAATTATGTAGCACGAACATTAACATAGCAAGTACGATAATTGTTAAACTATTAACCTGAAAATGTTTCCTTTCGTGGAGCTATTTTTCAAAGGTCTTAAAATAGATTGGGAAAATTTTAAAATTTGTTAATTCTCGTTTTGTTATGAACAATTTACCTAGTGAAAAAATATAAAGCTTCAATTTATAATATTACTATTGATCCGTTTTCTTATGATCAGAAACTACTTAAAAATGATTTTTAATAATTATTATGTTCTATTGTTAAAAAAATTGTTACAAACCAATCCGTTGTTAATGAGATAATTATAAATTTTAAAATTAAACATAATTGAAGCTTTTCAATTTTTCACTTAGTAAATTGTTCATAATAAAACGAAAATTAACAACTTTTTAAATTTTCAATTGAAAAATAGTTCCACGAAAGGAAACAATTCTCAGATTAATACACTGCGCAAAAAAATTAACGCACATTATGGAAATCTCAAACTTATTCTACAACTGAAGGTGTTCTCAATGATAATTATTTTTATCAGAATTATGCATGCATATGTTATCCACTTTCAACGTTTTTCTTCAATACAGATGTTTTTTCCCAGCAGTAATAAAAAAAGATGAGATTATCAGATTTTGAATGTATTAGCTCCATTCTGAAATCAGTTGTTCTCGATCAATTCTAGTGATCAATAGTTTTTCTTTCGTTTGATTTCCTACACTCGATCGCTATGCAACGCGAAACACCCAATTTGGCCCAAGAGGAATGTGCCCAAGCGATAGTTTTGCGAGAGGAAGGGTGGACATACACAAGAATTGCAGAAAGGTTTGGAGTTTCCCATACAAGTGTGTCCAGAATGTTGCAGCGATTCAGGGAGACAGGTATGAATGTCCGAAGACCAGGACAGGGTAGACCACGGGTAACAACTGCCATTCAAGAACGTTACTTGAGAGTTTCTTCGTTGAGACAACGGTTTGCAACCTCTCGCCTCCTTCAAAATCAGCTTGAACAAACTCATGGGGTGCAAATTAGCACTCAGACAATAAGAAATCGCCTCAGAGAATATGATATAAGGCCTCGTGTCGCGGCAAGAGGCCCAGCTCTTACCCCAGCCCATCGAAGGGCGCGTTTGGATTTTGCGAGAGAGCATATCCATTGGGAAGAGGCTGATTGGGAAAGAGTTCTCTTCACAGATGAGTCTAGATTCTGCCTCTACCATTGTGATCGAGGTTCCCTTGTATACAGACGTCCACATGAAAGATATGCTCAGTGCAATTTCCTGAATACTACTGGTTTCGGCGGAGGATCGATTATGGTATGGGGTGGAATATCTTTGACTGCTCGCACAGACCTAGTGGTCGTTGATAATGGAGCTATGAATGCTGATAGGTATATAAGGAACATTCTTTTAGAGAATGTAGTGCCATTTGCCCCATACATTGGTGAAAATTTCATTTTTATGGACGATAATGCCAGACCCCATCGTGCGCGCATCGTTCAGGAGTACCTTGAAGAGGTTGAAGTCTCTCTAATGGAATGGCCAGCAAGAAGTCTTGATCTCAATCCGATTGAACAGGTTTGGGACAACCTCAATAGAAGGCTGAGAAGTTCAGAAAATCATCCAGCTACTCTTAATGACTTAGGAATGCAACTCAGAGAAATCTGGGAAGGATTAGATCAGAACATTTTAAGATCACTCATTTTGAGTATGAACCGTCGTTGCCGAGCTGTAATTAACGCAAGGGGTGAAAATACCAAGTATTAAATCACTTATCAGCATTCCAGTATTTTGAAAATTGTTTATTTCTCTTCTTTCACATAAGATTCGGTGAAATCCTGAATTTTTCTTCCATTTAATGTGTCTTGTTTCGTTCAAAACCTTCCCGAGAGAACATAAAAAATAAGTTATAAAGTCAATGTAGAGTTAACTTTCATTAAAATTGAGATTTTCAGAATGTGCGTTAATTTTTTTGCGCAGTGTAGTTTAACAATTATCGTACTTGAAATTTTAATGTTCATGCTACAAACAATCGTTAATTAACTAATAGATAACTAATTGAAAAATCGCGATAAACATTTTTGGACCACGGATTATTGTTCATTGATCTATCCTGCAGACGCCTGAATTTTTAAAATTTTTTATTTTCATATTTAATAAGTTTAAATAATATTTATTCACGAAAGGTCCTAAGGGGGCGAGGCTTATGCAAGGTGGAGTACTCGTTTTCTGGAGTATTTTCAACCCTCCGGGAAAATTATAAATATTGGTCCTAGTTCCGTGAGTTGGGACTGTTTTTGGCGCTCTAGTTCCTCGGAACTGAGTGCTTATCAATTTGCCCAAATGTCTGTAATTTTGGAATATTTCGATGAAAATGGTCTTAAACGATTTGGTTCGACTCACTGATCAAGAATCCGTGGTCGGAATTCATTCTGTCCGGCCGGTCCGGCCGTAAGCACGATAACTCTCGAACGGAATGAGCTAGAGACTTGAAATTTTCATAGTAGGTTTGGGGGATGAATATCTCGGCTAAGTTCGTTATTGGGCAAAATCGGACAGATGGTTTCGAGGTAACAAAAAAAAAAAATTTTTTTTTACGAAACAAATTCCAAATAAAATTTTTTTTAATAAGCAGTTTTATCATAAGAATCCATTCATATCATTTTCAACTCTAACAAGCTAATACTTTCGGAGATATGATTTTTTAAAATTTCAATGTAAATCGTATTTCACAGATTGATATAATTATTATTCTATGTATGAATTCTCATAATGTCAACTTGACAGAAGGGAATATTGTAACTTCAAAAATATTGGGGTTGAAATACTCGTATTTTAGCGATGCAACGGGGACCTCACCCGAAAATGTTTGAAAATATTACGTAAATATTGAAAGCATAATTCTGTAGTTTGGTAGATCAGGAAATTTTTGATCGATAACAAGGTAATTTATTATTACTTATCTAATAAACTATTATTTGAATTGAATTTCCTTTATGATGCAGTGATATCATATGAATACATTGTTTTAGGAAATTTCCTCCTCTACTTGAATCTTTTTTATCGAATTTGAATTATCTCAGATAGTTTTTGGGATATTGGCGAAAAACCGACGCCCCTTCTTTTTTTTTGCACTTAATTGTTTATAACTATTGCAATTTTTGCGAGTGGCCTTAGGATTTTCTCAAAACCTATCTACATGCCATCCCGAATCGAATGACACCTGAAGAATCTATTGTTTACTAGACAATTAAAATAACACAACTAAGGGTAAAAAATTTTTTTACATTACAAATTTTAAATTCAATTTTTTTTAAATGCAGTTTCATCATAGGATTTCATTGATGTCATTCTCAACTCTAACAAACTAATACTTTCGGAGATATGATTTTTCAATATTTCAATGATTATTCTCAATTCTATATGATTTCATAGAATACTCTAATTATAATTTCGTGATGTATATAAATCCAACATGGGATGAGTCATAGACTTACGTTTTGATTTCAAATACGAAAACCTTGAGAATTGACGCACAGAAGCCAAATTGAAAAAGTGGGAATGCCCTATGGACAGGAGCTTTGGCGCTCTTGTTCGAACTCCGAAAGTATTGGTTTCCCCGAGTTGGGAATTACTCAATGGATCTTATTAATTTTATTTTATGATGCAGTTCTATCAGAAGATTACATTGATATCATTCCCAACTCTAAGAAACCAATACTTTCGGAGATATGATTCGTCAAAGTTTGAACAAGAGCGCCAAAGCTCCTGTCCACAGGGCTTTTCCACATTTTTCTATTGGAATATGATCTTTGGACTCAGGCATGAATTGTACTCATCACAAGCAAGGATCCTTTTCTTATTCGCATATGGCAATTAACTGGGTGATACGCTGGCGTAGATATGACCTTGAAAGGACGTGATATTGTTAATGATGTACAATTAAATTCCCCATTAATACGAAATGAGTTCCAAATGTGGGTGATAAATTAATTCTTATAGTCCGATTTTAAACATTCGGTAGAATAATTATAGACTACACAGTCGATGGAAGTGATCACCAGGTGTAACTAGCTCTCTATCCCACCGACCTGGAACTTTCATTAGTAACCGGCAAAAAAATTATAGTTATTTTCAGGAATGGTTAAGTAACTAATTGCCTCATGCCGGCTTGATCGTGTGAAATGAAAAACTGTTAAAGTGAATCTGAAATACAATTAATTCAATTGTGAGAAAGAATGTGATGAACTTAATGAGGTGACTCCATAGGTATACATTTCGATGTATACGAAAGCCTCAAAATGTAATATTCAGAGTTTTCCTGAATGGAGCATTTCATCGTCACAATTTCAGGTATTGGTCAAGAGGAAAACCGAGAAATTGAACACATTGCAATAATCTGACGGCTTTTAATAGTACCTTACTTTTTAGACGAAAACCTTACAGAAGAAATATGAAGTTTTTGCGGTTTCATTTAGTGCCTGCTCCGGCATCAATGTCTTAAACCCCTTAGATTTATTTTGTGTGATGGTTATTTCAAATCGAAGGTTTATTTTAACAAGACAAATTTTTTTTTTACCAATTTTTTTGGCGCTCTTGTTCCTCTGAAATTTTCGAATTTTTGGCTGAAAATGGTCTTGAACGATTTGGTTAGACTCACTGATCAAGAAGAAGAAGCCGTTAACACGATATCTCTCGAACGGAATGAGCTAGACAGTTGAAATTTTCAGAGTAGGTTTGAGGGATAAATATCTCGGTTGAGTTCTTTATTGGGCAGAATCGGTCTAATAGTTTCGGAGTAACGGAAATTTTTTTTTTTTTTACATTACAACTTTTAGATTAAAATTATTTTAAGATGCAGTTTCAACATAAAAATCTATTGTTATCATTTTCAACTCTAACAAGCTAATACTTTCGGAGATATGATGTTTCAAAATTTCAATAGCACATCGTAAGTTCTTTGTATTTACAGAATGTGAACACAGAATCTGTCTGTGTTCAATGTTCATAAATATCATCTTTTCTAGCTATTAGAGATTGTCAATTCGTAGTTTGAAAATATTTTCTCTTGGAAAACAATTATCCGATTCTTGAATTTGTGAATACATATACCTATACAAGACTGTTTTGAAACCGAAAATAATGTTGACTGATTGGGAGATAAATATCTCGGTTAATTTCGTTATTGGGCAAAATAGGCTCGATGATTTCGGAGTAACGAAACAAATTTCAAATTAATTTTTTTTTAATATGCTGTTTCACCATAAAAATCCATTGATATAATTCTCAATTCTAACAAGCTAATACTTTCGAGAATATGATTTATCGAAATTTCAATAATGAATCGTACTTCTGTTTTTTTTTTAATGATTGTTTTTGAAGCTTTTTTAAGACACTTTTGTTTATATTTAATTTCTTTCATGATGCAGTTCTATCATATATATATATATATATTCTTTTGACTGAGAGCTGTATATGTGTTAGCAGAGGTTGGTGTAACGGGGTACCATACAATTCGACGTATGATACAAGAGCTTAGGGAAAAACCTCAGCAAAAAACCCTTTCTCCCCGTGAGTGTGGTGATTTGTAACTATTGTTTACAAAATTTGCTGAAATTTAAAAAAATTGATGGGGATATATTTATTCAATGCTGATTCCCTCGTCAAAAAACGGATAGGTTTCTCCAAGGTACCCGAAACTCAACCTGAAAAAATTAAAAGACAAGAGGAGGAAAGGAACAAATTAAAAATAATACATAACCTTTCAAAAGTCTCCTCTCACAAAAATACTTCTCTGTAGGCGAATGGGATCACGTGGAGAAAAATCGCCTCCGCTAGTTTTCGAGGATATTCACTCCTGAAATCCCTTCAATATTTAAATTCAAAAATGAAAATGTTGCTCGTAAGGCCAGGAGGGTCTCTTTCAAAACCAGGTCTGACCGGTCCAAGTCCAAGCGATGATTATTCAGAACTTCAGATGTTCGAAGCCCGCTACAGGGCTCTTAAGAAGGGCTATCATCTCCCATAGATATATATTTTACTTTATATTGTATAAAAGAATGAAAAAATGCGCCGGATAAATTACGACTTATATAAGAATCCATTGATGAAATTCCTAACTCTGAGAAACCAATACATTCGGATATATTTTCCTATTATCTATAAAATGAAACTTCCTAATGGAGCAGTATTATTATTTCCTGATTACATATAGATCATTGAGTGGAAAGCATATAAACTGCGCATCTTACTGGAACGCTAAACAAATTGCTAACATATTATTTACATATGCGTACCCCTAAAGCGAACGCTGAGAGAGGAAATGTGATAATTAATTGATGATAACTTATTCTTGGCTTCTATCTACGTCGGAACCATCACAACACATTACTTTAAGCAAATATCTTCAGTTAATTAACTAATCAAGGGACTTTAATGTTTGATGTACTTATTAGCTTTCTCTTTGATGGACTAAGTTGCGCTTTGGGGAAAGGCACTGACGTCGCCTAGGCTCCGCTATCCTCTTCGTAAGTGAATTCGATCTAAGTGGATGGGTCTTCAGGATGAGGGATCAATCGGTGAATATATAACTAATTTCACATCATTATCTCCAGGGGATCATAAAGTGGAAGTTTCCTTTACCAATGAAAAAATGGCGAATAATCCCAATTCAATTAATCTGTAATGAGGAATTCACTTGAGGTTTATCAGTTCCAGCCATAGACATACAGGGTGATTCACGAAGACCGTTCGTTAGAATATTTCAAAGGTAGACTCGAGATAAATAGTTGAAATTTAAAAGTTGAACTTTGTTAGAGAAGATTAATGCTTGAAACAAATTTCATATTCCGGTTTCACCAGAAATGATAACAATTTTCGGTTTTCAAATGTAATACCCAGTTTTTCATTGATAATCTGATTATCCATCCAACGACCCATTCCACGAGGTTAAATCATTGCAGATTGCTCATTTTATCTTTATAAAAAACATTTATTTGAATTTAATTTCTTTTATGATGCAGTTCTATCATAAGAATCCATTTATATCATTCCCAACTCTGACAGACCAATATTTTGGATATATGATTTGTCAAAGTTTGAACAAGAGCGCCAAAGCTCCGGTCCACAGGGCTTTCCCACTTTTGTTCTTTTAAGTTATCAAAAACTCTTCTCCACCCATAACATCCAATAATCTTTTGTAATAACAAGATATCTTGGTATCTACATTTAAATGGAGTATCAGTTTTCGACAGTACAGAACAGAACAAACCCAAATAAATAATATGATCCGAAATGAGCACTGGAATAGTATATTCTAAAACAAGTTACAGAATGGGCTCCTATTAAAACACGAATGCGAAATTCGAAAACGAGCGACGAAGGAGCGAGTTTTCGAACGCATGAGTGTTGGAATTGCCTTCTGCAACGAGTATTAGACGATATTTTCTCTATTTTAGGCAAGTTTTGTAAAATACTGTTGAAATTTAATGAAAAATTCGTATTATACATCCTAGTGACTTTTGTATTGTATCTTGGTAGGTGGTGTGACTGTTATGAAAGTTGACAGATTACGGAATTTGAATTTAAAAATGGGTTCAAGCCCTGTGGACAGGAGCTTTCTGGCACTCTAGTTCAAACAGACAAATTATATCTCCGAAAGTATTGGTTTCTCAGAGTTGGGAATTATATCAATGTTTTCATATGATAGAACTACATCATAAAGGAAATTCAATTCAAATAATAGTTTATTTATCAAGATTAAATGAGCAATCATGAGAATGAGAACTGCACT
Source organism: Halyzia sedecimguttata (assembly GCA_937662695.2). Classification (NCBI taxonomy): domain Eukaryota; kingdom Metazoa; phylum Arthropoda; class Insecta; order Coleoptera; family Coccinellidae; genus Halyzia; species Halyzia sedecimguttata. The sequence goes on along the minus strand of OW569413.2, from coordinate 94,583,978 downwards.
TGATGGAAGAAATCAAATTAAATCTGGCCAATTTTGCCCAATACCGAAGTTAGCCGAGATATTCATCTCCCTACCTACTCTGAAAATTTCAACTACCTACCTCATTCTGTTCGAGAGTTATATCTATGTCTATGGACGAAAAGCAGTCTCACTACTCTCAGATCTCTTACTTCATGTTCCGTTCCGAAATGTAAGACTTTTCTGAAAAAAACTAATTTCGGAGCAAACAACTGAGATTTTTCTCACTTTGCTCACAATTCTTCGATTGATTAGATAATGTCATGTCTCAGGAAAATAAGTTGACATTATGACAATTCATGCATAGAATATCATTCTGTGACAACGACGAAATACGATTTATTATTGAAATTTTGAAAAATCATATCTCCGAAAGTATTAGCTTGTTAGAGTTAAAAATGATATCATTAGATTCTTAAGGTAAAACTGCTTATTGAAAAAAAATTAATTTGGAATTTGCTTTGTAAAAAAAAATTTTTTTTTTTGTTACTCCGAAACTATCTGTCCTATTTTGCCCAATAACGAACCTAGCCGAGATATTTATCTCCCAAACCTACTCTGAAAATTTCAACTGTCTAGCTCATTCCGTTCGAGAGTTATCGTGCCTACGGCCTGCCGGCCGGACCGGCCGGACAGAATGAATTTCGACCACGGATTCTTGATCAGTGAGTCAAACCAAATCGTTTAAGACCATTTTCATCGAAAAATTCAAAAATTACAGACATTTGGGCAAATTGATAAGCACTCAGTTCCGAGGAACTAGAGCGCCAAAAAGTACGAAGGGCATGGAGATCAGATTTAACAGTTTCCTAATAGCATGAATGATTCAAAATTAGCAAGAAATCTCTAGTACCATATTTTTTCATGAAAATAAAGCTTTTCCTCAACAATTATTTCACTATATCTAGATTATATTGTATTGTCAATTGACGTGTGTTGAATTTGATAGGATCGAATGTCAGTGCTGACTACCACAAAACGAAAAGTATAACTAGAAACAATGCGGGAAACAATGACATTACGATATTGAAATAGAGAAAAGTCTGAAACAGATTGAAGCCTTCATTTTAATCAGTGACGAAAATAGAAATTTTACTTTGATTTGGATTAAAAAGTTGATGATACGTTTAACGAGCAGAATTCGTATGTACACATGTGTCTGTGTCAACATTTTTCAGTGGAACTTCTAATTGAAAAATTCTTTGTGAAGATACGTTTGCTATTCCACGAACACAATTAAATTTTTTCTCTGTGGCTTTGTAATTCTCTGTAATGCAGGAACGGTCGGACGTTTCATTACGCTTAACCTGCTTCCACACTTCTATTCAGAGAAAATTAAGTTACGACAGCGATAATATGTATGTGTTCTTTTTTACTGGCCCGTCCAACCTGCTTTGTTTCTTTGTATTTCCATTGTGCGCGGCAGACCTTCTGGTTTTGTCAGGGGATCCATTCCGAAGTATGCGTGGAACTGATGGAAATTTAAGGCAGTTTTTCGAAGACGTGCCTGTTTTCAGTCAGCTCCATTTTTCGGATACGGCATCCTACGGTCTGGGGGAATTGGGGATGCAACTGGAATAACTTCCGATTTCTTTGGTTTCTTGAGGTTTATTATTTCCGGAAATTCCATGTTCAGAATATGCCTGTGTTGTATGAGGTTATGTCGATGGAACAACTCACTTCACAATTCACATACACTGAGAGAAATGTTAGAGTTAAAAAGTGGGAAAGCCCTGCTGACAGGAGATTTGGCGCTGTTGTTCAAACTTTGACAAATCATATCTCCGAAAGTTTTCGTTTCTCAGAGTCGGGAATGATATCGATGGATTCTTTTGATAGAACGGCACCATGATAGAAATTAAATTCAAACAAGAGCGCCAAAAACCACGAACTTACCCGAGATATTCATTCGTTAAATCCGCTCGAAAAATTATGTTATTATTATTATTATTATTAAACGATGAAAAGAGTTGAGGCAGAGGCCTATAAACTCACAATAACAAAATTCAACAAAACAAGTATTTCAAGAACATTAAATTACATTGAGAAAAAAAGAAATAACAGAAAACAACTAAGTGGTGACTGTCGTTCGAAATGTCAGAGTATTCGACTCCGAGTTCATTTTACTCATGGGACGGAAAATCTAGTACCTTTGTCTCACTGTTTTATGAATATTCTATGGGGTAATTTAATAGTTTTAATACTGCTCACAATATATATTTATGATTAGAGTTACATATATGTGAAGAAAACAATAATAATAGGTTCTTTCTTAAACCAACATAACCTATTTTCCGATATTGGCACCTTCTGTCACTATCAGCGTCAGTGTCAGAGTAAATCTGTCAAACCTTCAAAAACTCTATACTCTACTCCGTGGAGTTAATTTTCGAACACAACCCAAGAGCAACGAATTTTGTATAGAACCAGAAATAAATATGACATATTATCTTATTGGCAGATAATATGACATGTATGAATACATGTACATTCATATATATGAATACGGACGTTAATTTCCGATTATAGCATAATGTGAAATCATAGAATTTCGATTTGAAATTGAAATTTTGAAGAATCATATCTCCGAAAGTATTAGCTAGTCAGAGTTGAAAATGATATCAATGAATTCTTATGATGAAACTTCATCTAAAAAAAAATTATTTGAAATTTTTAATGTAAAAAAAAATTTTTTCGTTGCTCTGAAACCATCAGGCTGATTTTGCCCAATAATATACTTGTTTGAGTTATTTATCTCCCAAATCTAATCTGAAAATGTCAACTGTCTATTCATTCCGTTCCAGAGTTATCGTTTTAAAACGTTTGAGACCATTTTCATCCAAAAATTCAAAAAGTACAGACATTTGGTCAAATTGAGAAGCACTATGTTTCCTTTGCAGTGCGAAGCCAACTAGAACAAATCGTAGAGAACAATTTTTGTTTGAATTCAATGAGGTATTTACCTAGTATGTGCTTACATCGTCTGTGCATTAACTTAGTTGTGTCTTTGCGATAATGCCCATTAACTTCGAGCAACCACGGAGATATAATGCAGACACCCTTGACCTTCATTGCAGCAAACCAGGTAACAGTATATATTCATATAAAGTCGTATCTTTCAGAACGGTCGATGAAATGTTTATTGATGATATAATATTGGCCATATGATTGCCCACGCTATATATTTCCGTGTATCAATTAGTGGAAGGACTAATACTCATGCTAAAAATTTACTAATTTTAACAAGATGGATATAATTATCTTAAATTGAGAATGCTTGGATTTCTACATCCCCAACTTTGGACCACGATACGACTGAGATGTGGACGTTTCAACTGAAGCATTTATTACTAAATGGTTCCTTTCTGGGTTCTCTCTCAAAACACTGAGAAATATCTATAAAATAAAAAATAATAGTTTATTTATGAAGATTAAATGAGCAATCATGAGAATGAGAACTGCACCACATTTTCAAATTTTTTTTTTACACTTTGCGGTAATCTGGTCAATACAAAACTGCACATGCGTATAAAGTTCATGATTCTACTGCCTTCTACAGTCTGGTGCTAAATTTCAGATAGATCGAGTGATCGGTTTCGGAAATATTCATAAAAAATATTTTTACTAAAATCGGCCATAACTCCGAAACCCCTTGATGGTTAACGCCCATTAACGAACTTGTCCGAGATATTTACGCTCCAAAACCACCTTGCAATTTTCAATCCGCTAACTCCTTTCGTTGGAGAGTTATCGTGCCTACGGCCGGTCGGCCGGCCGGACAGAATCGATTTCGCACTCGGATTCTTGATCAGTGAGTCGAACCAAATCATTTGAGACCATAAATTTTTCCGGCTCATTTTTCCATTATTTTATACGATACAAAGTAAAACATCTATCTATGGGAGATGATAGCCCTAAATAAGGGCCCTGTAGCGGTATTCGAACATCTGAAGTTCTGAATAATCATCGCTTGGACTGTCAGACCTGGTTTTGAAAGAGACCCTCCTGGCCTTACGAGCAACATTTTCCTTTTCGAATTCAAATATTGAAGGGATTTCTGAACAAGAAGGAATATTTTTGAAAACTAGCGGAGGTGATTCTTCTCCAAGAGAACCCATGCGCCTACAGAGAATTATATTTGTGAGAGGAGACTTTTGAAAGGTTATGTAGTATTTATAATTTGTTCGTTCTTCTCCTCTTGTCTTTTCATTTTTCAGGAGTTTCGGGTACCTTGGAGAAACCTCTCCGTTTTTTGACGAAGGAGTCCATATTGAAGAAATAAATGCCTATCAATATGTTTAAATTGCAGTAAATTTTGTGAACAATAGTTACAAATCACGACACTCACGGGGAGACAGGGTTTTTTTGCTGAGGTTTTTCCCTAAGCTCTTGTATCATACGTCGAATTGTATGGTACCCCGTTACACCAACCTCTGCTAACACATATACAGCTCTCAGTCAAAAGAATATATATATATATATTTGAGACCATTTTCAGCCAAAAATTCCAAAATTACAGACACTTGGGCAAATTGATAAGCAATCTGTTCCGAGGAACTAGAGCGCCAAAAAAACAAGTTTCGTATGACAATTGCCCAAAACAGGTTTAAAGTACCTACAAATAGTAGGTATTCCATAAAACATGTATAAAATAATAAATTACCTCGTAATCGATCAAAAATTTCCTGATCTACGTTCACAAAATTTTCTCCTCTCTCGAACTTTGGAATTATTCTTTCAATTTACGTAATATTTTCAAACATTTTCGGGTGAGGTCCCCGTTGCATCGCTAAAATACGAGTATTTCAACCCCAATATTCTTGAAGTTACAATATTCCCTTCTGTCAAGTTGACTTTATGGCAATTCATACATAGAATATACATAGAATAATTATATCAACCTGTGAAATACGATTTACATTGAAATTTTGAAAAATCATATCTCCGAAAGTATTAGCCTGTTAGAGTTGAAAATGATATGAATGGATTCTTATGATAAAACTGCTTATTAAAAAAAAATTAATTTTGAATTTGTTTTGTGAAAAAAAAATTTTTTTTTTATTACTCCGGAACCTTCTGTCCGATTTTACCCAGTAACGAACTTAGCCGAGATATTCATCTCCCAAACCTACTCTGAAAATTTCAACTCTCTAGCCCATTCCGTTCAAGAGTTATCGTGCCTACGGCCGGACGGCCGGCCGGCCGGACAGAATAAATTTCGACCACGGATTCTTGATCAGTGAGTCGAACCAAATCGTTTAAGACCATTTTCATCGAAATATTCGAAAATTACAGACATTTGGGCAAATTGATAAGCACTCAGTTCCGAGGAACTAGAGCGCCAAAAATTGGTTCAAGCCCTGTGGACAGGAGCTTTTTGGCGCTCTTGTTCAAACAGACAAATTATATATCCGAAAGTATTGGTTTCTCAGAGTTGGAAATTATATCAATAGATTCCTATCATAGAAATGCATCATGGAAGAAATTAAATTTAAAAAAAGTGTCGTTTAAAAAAAATGCTTTTAAAATTATCTACAATGCTTCATTGCCTTAATGCTTCAAAAATTGTCATTAAATTTACTTATCAAGATTAAAGGATCAATTTGCAATGATTCAACCTCGTGGAATGGGTTGTTGCAACGTAGACTCGGTGCATAGTTTTAACAACTCGAAATACCTAAGGAAAGTATCATCGAAATGTCTATAGCAGGGCTGGAGACAATCATATCAGATTGTCCATTTATTCCTGATATTTGAGTAGGTAGTGGATTACGAACAAATTATTTTAATGGTTCAAAATATATTAATAAAATACTATCCTCTTTTCATAATTTAAAATTTAATAGTCCATACCACTAAAACATTCCTTTCTGTATTATGAACCTTAACTCAAGAAAAAATGATTGATACACAAATGTAGATCCATATTTCAGTATTTTGCTTGCAACATTATGAAAATACTATATATAGGAACATGTCTCACTGTTAAGGAAGTAAAAGGTAATATTAACCTCAGTGGTCAACGAACAGTAATTTCTTTTGATGATTCCATTATGTTCTTCCCTCCTACTGCCTCCATAAACTTAATCAAAACAGTCTTGTACCTATATATTCACAAGTTCGAGAATCGAATACTTGCTTTCCAAGAGAAAATAACAACTATGAATTGACAATCTCTAATAGCTAGAAAAGATGACATTTATGAATAATGATCACAGACAGATTCTGTGTTCACATTCTGTGAATACATAGAACTTACGATGTATTATTGAAACCTTGAAACATCATATCTCCTCAAGGACTAGCTTTTTATAGTTGAAAATGATAACAATGGATTCTTATGATGAAACTGCATCTTAAAAAAATTTGAATTAAAAAGTTGTACCTAATGTAAAAAAATATATTTTTTTTCGTTACTCCGAAACTATTAAACCGATTTTGCCCAATAACGAACTTAACCGAGATATTTATCCCTCAAACCTACTCTGAAAATTTCAACTGTCTAGCGCCTTCCGTTCGAGAGTTGTCGTGTTAACGGCCGGACGGACGGCTGGACGGCGGACAGAATCGATTTCGACCATGGATTCTTGATCAGTGAGTCAAACCAAATCGTTCAAGATCATTTTCAGCCAAAAATTCGAAAATTACAGACATTTGGGCAAATTGATAAGCACTCTGTTTCGAGGAATAAGAGCGCCAAAAATTTTGTCTGAAAATGCGTTAGAAATACAAGATATTTGCCCGAAGCAATATACAGGGTGGCCCAGCATTACGTGACACTTTCTCAGGTTAAATAAAATATGTAGAGACGAGTCCCCCCTACGAAGATATATGCCTCAAAATGGTAGATACTACCCTAATTCAGTTTTTTCTGATAACTTCCGAACGAAAAAACCGATTCTGATAATTTTTCGAATTTGGATCAATAAAAATATCAGTATTGATTTGTTTCCAACATCTTCCCCATAAGACTTCAAGACAACCAGGGACGGAGTGACCCTAGCACTGAATGGTCAGTAACTTTTTTTCGGTTGGAGATATCGGTGAAAATCCTCCATTTATGTATTTTACCATTCATTCTGAAAAAAAGTATACGAGTGCAATGTTGAAAAAATGCAACGCTTTCGAGTTACAAGCATTTTTATGATTGAATATCAAAATTTTTGCAAGTTGTTAATTCTTGATATGGTTGCTAAAACTTCTCTTTATGTGGTTTGTTGTGATGGTTGTAACTCGAAAACGGTGCATTTTTTCAATGTTTCACTGGAATATCGTTTTTTTCAGAATGAACGATAAAATACATACATGGAGGAATTTCACCGATATCTACAACCAAAAAAAAGTTACCACCACATGTTACCTACTACAAGTTATATAGGCACCATTGAGTGCTAGGGTCAGTTTGTCCCTAGCTGTCTTGAAGGCGAGGTGTTGTAAACAAATCATTACTGATATTTTAGCTTTCAAATGTTATATTCTGTACTTTCATAATTTTTTTTTAAGTGCACTTTGAGCTCATTTATTTCCAGGCCCCGCAATTTAAATTTGAAAAATTGCATTATCTGTTCAACAAAATACAAGTCGACTCCTTAAGTTTCCTAAAAATTGTCATCAATTGTCTCTATTCCGCAAGTTGTTCTTATGTTCCGACTTTCTAACTTCATATTTAGTTGAATTTGTTGAAGAAGGAGTTGCAACCTGGAAATTTCTATGTAAAAAGAAACTATGCTACTATGTTTTTGAAAGAATATCCATGTGATGAATTTCGAATTTCAGAATAACTGTCAACAAAAAATAATTCTGAAGATTTTCACTTGGAGTCTGATCAAGGAGTCTAATCTAGTTACAAAATAGTTGTTTTATCGTTGATGTTGTTTCGTTACTCTTTGTTAGGCAACATTTTTCTACATATTGCTTCTGGTAAGAAATTTCTATTTCCGCAGAAGCAATTTTCAAAATAATAATTTTTTTATTTTATAAATATCTTTCAGAGTTTGGCAGAGAAAACCCAGAAAGGAGCGATTTTGTAATGATTGTATGACAATGTATACGTTGATGATTACTTGAATCATTTATGATGCTGATTTTTCGTTCCATCATAAAGGGTTTTCCAATAAGAGGTGTTATTTTGATATTCAAAGAAAAATGCCATTTTTCAATATAAATGATCGGATGTTTATTTCATTATAAAGAAGAAGCTATGCTGTTAATAGTGGAAAATAACATGAGGCAAATGATCACCACGACCACGCTTACAGGACCATATCCTTTCAATGAAATTTTCCAAAACCAAATCGCAAAGTGGCTGCCCTATGTCCTCGATAGCCTCACGAATTCCATCTTTGAGGTCTTGAATCGACGCTGGGTTATTGGCGTAGACCTTCTCTTTCATGTGGCCCCAAAAGAAGAAGTCGCAAGGTGTTAAATCACAAGATCTCGGTGGCCAATTGTGATCACCTCTTCGAGAGATAACACGGTCCGGAAACTTACCCGCAAAAGATGCGACAATTTAGCTTGTTGACGAAGCCACCGAGGTGGAAATGGGCCTCATCGCTCAAGATGATTTTTCGATGGAATTCCGGATCATTTTCATGCATTCAACGACCCAATCAGCAAAGACACGACGTTGTTGATGATCGGCCGGCTTGAGTTCTTGTGTTAACTGAACTTTATAAGCCTTAAGACCCAAATCTTTATGCAAAATACGGTGTAATGACGTTTGTGGAATGCCTAATTCCAAAGAACGACGAGGAATGGACAAACCTGGGTTTTCTTCAACACTTTCGGCTACAGCAGCTATATTCTCGGCTGTTCTTGAGCGACGTGCACGGGTTTTATTCTTCACATAACTAACTTGTCCCAACAGCCCGAATTTTTCCACCAATTTCTTTATTGCGGTCCAACAAGGTGCTTCACGACGACCCAAAAATGTTCTACCGAAATAGCGGGCTATTCAAAATAACACCTCTTATTGGAAAACCCTTTATTACAATGAATATAATCAACAATTTTCTGCTAAAAATATCCGAAAATGAAACTTTCATGATAGCACGATGAGTTTTTCCGTACAGCCCTGCACCCTAATGAAATATGCAACTCGAAATGCCTTGGTGTCCAGTTGTCATCATACATTGTGGATATCTTATTAGAATTTCAATGAGAAATACCTACTAATTGTTTGCACCCGGATAGCCAGCTGATAACATTGCCGGCCACCGTCTGCGAGGGGCATAATGGTGGTCATTAATTATTTCATTACGGCTATGGTATTCGTTTGATTTAATATGTATACCAGCGAGTACTACGATACCCACGCTAAAATGGACAATTAAAACAGCAATATGGTGGTGTAAAAGTGCAACGAAATGTTTAGGCCACTAATTTCGGCCTTGTCTAGAAATAGTTCTCTGCTCATAATCATCCGAAGGTAAAATTACTTCGGATATTGCTACTACAAGCCAGGAAATGAGATTTTTATGCGCGTATGTTCTGGGGAACATCGCGTTATCGTTTTGCCCAAATGTCTGTAATTTTCGAATTTTTCGCCGAAACTGGTCTCAAACGATTGATTTCGACCTGATCAATAATTCGAGGTCAAATTTGATTCTGTCCGGCCGGCCGTTGCCACGATAACTTGAGAACGAGAAGAGATAGCAACTTTAAATTTTCAGAGTAGGTGGCGCATCCCAATAGGACGGACAAGTTCGTTAATGGGCATAATCGGCCCAACGGTTTCCGAGTAATAATTTTGTCTACAACCAATACTGATCCGATCGAATTGAAACTTGGTGAGTAGTTGAAGAATATAAACCTAAGAACGTTTGTGAAATTTTGTGAACATCGTACCGTTAGAAAATTTTTAAAAAATTATTAAAAAATATTATTTACGTCACGATAACCTAAGAACGGAAATAGATAGCGACTTGAAATTTTCAGGTAAGGTTGAGAATCTTAATGCGCCATTTGAGTTGTTTTATAGGCATAATCGGCAAGACGGTTTTGGAGTTATACCCATCTGAAATTTGGTTGTTATTTCCTCAATAATTCGAAAAATACAAAACCGAACCAATTCAAACATGGTTATTAGTTGTAAAATGGCAACGCAAAAATTCTTGCAGAATTTAGAGAGGACCTTATAACTAGAAAATTTTTAAAAAATCCTAGAGAGTTATTGAAAAAATTCTATATATATATCAGAAACTATTCGTCCGATATCGCTGAAATTTTGCGAGAGCATTCAGAACCTAACTCTACTACCAAGTTTCATGTTTGAACATGATCGGATCTATATTGTTGGAGATCCGAGCAGGCTTGTGTGAGTTCAGTAGCTGGATGGGTGAGCGTTGCCTCGACAACTCTCGAATGAAAGGAGATAGGGACTTGCAATTTTCAAGATAGGTTGCACATCTGAATGGAAGAGTTAAGTTCGCTGTTGGCTATAATCGGCCCAACGGTTTCGGAGTTATACACATCTGGAATATTATTTCCTCGATACCTCAAAAAATATAGACTCGATCGAATTGAAGCTTGATAACTAGTTGTAGAATATCGACATGAAGACGTGTGAAAAATTTTGTGGGGACCGTAGCACTAGAAAATTTTTAGAAAATTACGAAAAAATATCATGTATCTCATGATTCCTTGAGAACGGGAAGAAATAGCGACTTGCAGTTTACAGGGTATATTACGCATCTGAATACGACACTTAAGTTCGTTAACTAGCATAATCGGCCAAATGATTTTGGAGTTATATCAATCTGAAATTTGGTTGTTATTTTCTCAATAACTCAAAAATTAAAAACCGATCCAATTCAATTATGGTTATTAGTTGTAGAATGCCAACGCGAAAATTCTTTCAAAATTTCGTGATGATCGAAGCACTAAAAAGTTCTCGAAAAATCATTGAAAAAAAAAATTGGTTCAAGCTCTGACGTGAAGTCAGTGTCACTTATTATCCTTATTCAGAATCAAGCGAGACGAGAGGAGAAATTGATAACGAGACGAGACCGAGACTTAAACGAGACCTAATTTTTTCGGAATTGGCGAGACCTAAACGAGATTTTTTATATTCTCGCATACTATCGTCTTGTGTGAAGCCCTAGAACATACATGCAAAAGGTCCTGACTTCACGTCAGTGCTTCTCTCAATATTTTAGTTGATATAACCAAACTGTTCTTTGTCTTTCAGTGTATAAAACGCTATTGGGGAGATATTTTTCATACAATGCAAAAATATTAATTGGATTGTTGCTTAATTCAATTTAGCGATCCAAAGATTGTGAGATGGAAATTCTTCGACTATTTAATATTCCTAAGTCCCCTTAGGAATCCCAAAATTGAGTACGACTCGGACTGAAACGACCTCCAGGGAATTCGTAAAATAAAATAAAAACTGAATAAAGGAGATATTGTTATGTTACTTCCGAGTTTCCCTCCAGAGGACAACGTCCTATCAACAGCGACTTAGATCCTCGATTTTTTCTCCATCCCAACGGAACGATCGGTTTCAGATGGATTTCCGGTCTGCGTTACAGGAGTTGAGGAGGTGAGGGCATTATGTTACAAATCAATACGGCCAACCGGAGTAATTTGAACTGACGATGCGAACTTCCTGCCGGGTCGTAGGTTTATAACGGTCCCTGCTCAACAACTGTCACCTGGAAGGACGGGAAAAATTCCTCACGTAGTTTTCCGGAGCCCCCGTGCCTAATCACATTCCCCCGAGATTCCTAGATTGATGGAGGGACCCGGAAATGCAATGCCATTAGTTATGTGGAATGATCGGAAATACAGATACGTCGGCTGATGCGAATTAATTCTGTTCGGCGGATGGAGATGGGGCTTTGGAAAATTGATAAGAGGATGAAGTGAGTGCTGTTGCGAGCTTCGGCTGTTGGTTTTGTGTGAAAGTTGGGCGTATGTTCGAGAATTATTTATTCTGACTCGAGCCGAGATACATCGAATGGATATGTAATGTAATCCAAAAGTAATACCATAATTTAATTGTGGCACTTGAGATTATCACAAATCTCACACCAATTCCTTATAGTATAGAAAGTATTGAAAACCAGAAGTGAGAGTATTGTGATTTTTATCTATTGTTCACAAAATTTTCTGAAATTTAAGAATATTGATAGGCATTTATTTTCCCCATATGGACTCCTTCGACAAAAAACGGAAAGGTCTCTCCAAGGCACCCGAAACACAAACTGAAAAATGAAAAGACAAGAGGAGAAAAACGAACAAATCAAAAACAATACATAACCTTCCAAAAGTCTCCTCTCACAAATATACTTCTCTGTAGGCGCATGGGAGCTCTTGAAGAAGAATCCTCTCCGATAGTTTCCAAAGATATTCACTCTTGTTCTTAGCCCTTCAATATTTGAATTGAGGCCAGGAGGGTCTCTTTCGAAACGAAGTCTGGCCAATCCAAGCGATGATTATTCAGAACTTCAAATGTTCGAAGACCACTACTGGCGCTACAGGACCCTAATGTAGGGCTATCATCTCCCATAGATACATATTTTACTTTGTATTGTATAAAATAAAGAAAATGAGTGGGACAAATTCCAGATTTTGAATGCCTAAGATTAAACATCCTAGAAATGCCCTCATTGGTACATGCATCAAAAATTTCGGATATATTCTCACTCCTATTGAGAAGCGACAAACGACAGTATTGCTGTAACATACCTATCAGGGCAGTTTTAAGGTAAAAACCCCAATCAATGTTTATATTTCCTCCGTTTTTACCCAGATGAATGAACTTCCACTTTTCCTTCTATCAGGTCTATATACAATTACACTGCAAGAATTCACTACTACTCCTCTTAGTTCTCTAAACATGGCTATTTTGATCCGTCATAAATCGATCCTATTTCCTTTCATACATTTTCTCCTCATCTTAGTAATTTTTGTCTAATTGTAAATAACAATTTATGCCGCAATCAGCGTGATTACTGCTGCGGGTGCTTAAAGTTAATTATACCATCTTTTCACCGGCATTCTCAACGACATTAATCAACAAGATTGATAATATTCAGTCAGTTGTTCCTCAGGGTAGAAACAACAAAAACTTATCCCCCTGATAAAACAATCAGGGTACGAATAATCTGCTCCTTCGAATCATCAATATTATCCTATATCCTTATAAATCAATCAGGATTCAACATTTGGTCCTTCGAGCCGGATCTGATAAAACAATCAGGATTCAAACAGTAATCACTAAAGGATACTTTGGAAGGTAAACTATTGATGGTTCCTTTCTGGGTTTTCTGATTTTGGACAAGGCCAGGAAGACTTATAGCTTGATCGGTCACTCATCCAGGTACTGAACACGCCCAAGCCTGCACAGCTCCAGGAAATAAAATAATATTCCAAATATTCCCAAGAATATAAATCCAACTGTTTAACAATTGGATTAATATCCAAGCGTCCAAAAAAATTGGTTTCCTTTTTGGCCGAGAAACAATTAGTTTATAATAAAATACATACATTCACTGTTGGTTCGGAAATAAACAGTGGTGAGGCTGTGGTAGCGTATGGACCCATTCAAATACATATCGTAAAACGGGGTAACTTGATAAAAAATTTGGGATATTTCGTTATGCCCTGCTGTTCTTGAATTCATATCATGCCTGTTATGAGTTATCCTTTTTCTCTAACGAAGAGATCCTGATAGTTGGAAAAATCCCAGGATATCCAAGTTGTTGAGAATATAATTCATTTTTCAAGTTATCCCGTTTTGAGGTAACTTGATAAATGATCGTATTCGTACGAATTTCTCATGTTTAACTCTTTCGAAGTAACTTAAAAATCATTTTAAAAAAATTATCACTTAAAATTGACCACAAAATTAAATTCTGGGTGCTCTCACTTTTCTGTTCAGAGTGTTAACAGGAATATTGAATCTTTTTGACTGTTCCTCGAGATTGACCTGTCTGTCTTCCCTGCATAATCATATAGCCTCCTGAACAGTTTGCTTTACATAATCCCTATCATTTCGTCTCCTCAGCGTGCTATCATTTTGCCCAAACGCCGGCGGACCGTTGGCACGATAACTTTCGACCGGAAAGAGATACTGACTACGCTGACAAGAATGTATTGATTGCCTTTGGATATATTCACTTTGAAATACATATTTCTTCCAGAATTCGGCAAAATATGGAATTGATAGTCATCCGCATGGGAAAATTGTTTTTGTTTTATAACCATTTTCCAATCTTTGTTTGTAACTTGCGAAACTGGTTCCTGAATCCTATTACCAAGTTTTGTTATATATCTCATCATTTTCGAACTGGTTTGTCTGTCAACCTGTCATTTCAGATAATCACATGAACTCCACCATAGAGAGATATGAAATATGAATGACATCACAGAACACTAATAGCGATTTCCATTGACACGCTCGGAGAGCTCGAAGAGAGTTGACCGAAACTGACCGAGAACTGTCAAAAACCACTCTCAGAGCAACTTCAATGTAAAATGATTCTCCTCTCCCTTTTTTATAGTTTTGAATTTCATTTTGAAGCGAAGTGTAGAAAATATAATAAATAAAATAAAACTTAACCTAATATTTCGAATTGCTCTGTTCCTGACTAGATCTTTAAAACGCGATCGAAAATAATGGCCCTGAGAGCAAATATATTTGCTCTGATTTGTCAATGGAATATGAATCATCGATCTCATCTCTCCAATGGAAAACTGAAATATGACTTCGAGTGCTCTGAGCGTGTCAATGGAAATCGCTATAAGAATAATGATCAATGCAAACACGTCATGAATACTTATATTCCTTCAACAAAAACTGTTCAGAATTTGTTTGGTTGAATGTAAAAACAGTGGACTAGTTGACCCCGATCTTTATAATATTTTGAAATTTCGGCAATATCTTCACCAATATAGATCCGATCAAGCTCAAATCAAGAACGTTACTGTATAATAAGGTTTTGCAGCCATGCGTTCCTCACAAAATGTCGCATAAGTCTCCTTATCGGTATTCCACCACCAATTACCGTGCTTTGATTCGATCAGATTAGTAGTTTTTGAGTTATTGGAAAAACAAAATTTCAAATGGCTATAATTCTGAAATCACTCAGTGGATTTTGCCCATTAACTCAGGCGGCGCATTTGGAATCCAAACCTACCCTGAAATTTTCAACTTCTAACTCATTGCGTTCGAGCGTATAATCGTCCGGCCGGGCAGAATCAATAATTGTGACCTGGGATTCTTGATCAGTGAATCGTTTAAGACCATTCTCGGCCAAATATTCGAAAATTACAGACATTTGGACGAACTGATAGGCATATTCATAGAACAGCGCGCCAAAAAAACTTCCTTTTTGGAAACACCCTTTATTATCGGTATATAACGTTTTTCCGCATACCGTGTGTTCCATTTTGAGATTGACGCTTAATTTGCTCTACTCCACAGCCATGACCGTTGAACTCCGCTTCGATGCTAACTATCCTATTATCGAATGGTCACGTACTTCTTGTAACATTAGATATCCCAAAAAAAAACTTACTCGGGAACAGTAAAAACCGAATATGAAAGACTATTCGTATAATTTCGAGTTCAACGGAACCTCTTTTTTTCGTTTTTCAAATGATGAAACTTAATGTACTCGAAACGATGTTTCTGGAGAACGACTCCGCTGATTTATGCTACCAGTATAAACCTAAACCACTCTATAAACTCCAGAATGATTAAGTGTAGTTCGTGTGTTATCCTTTGAGTCGAAATTTATAACATCAAACATATAACGGAGCCCCTCAACTATGGCCATGGTCCCAGTCGAGCATTAAACACGTGCAACGGGGCGAGAAGCAGCGTGGCTAATGTTCAAGATTGGATCGATTAGTGATGGAAATAAAACCCTTGGAGGATGGCCGGAGTGATCCAAAAATTATATGAAGCATTTCTAACAAGCTTTCCACATGGGGCCTGTTTCGACTGGGGTCCATTTTTAACGAGATTAACAAGTATGCGAAAGGAAATTGGTGAATGTGGCGTCGAGCGGTTCCAGGAAGGGTTGATGGAGGTTTTTTGCGGGCAGCTCGATGAACCGATATAAAACATACATGAGGAGAGACTGAAGAGGTGGTGGTGCCTCGAGATAGGCTGAAAATATTTTTTGCGAGGAATTGAAATCGGGTTCGTTATGTCAGCTACTAGAGAATGAATCAATGGGCTGAACTCATGAAAAAGTGGGGAATGCACTGACGTGAGGTCTTTCTGCTTTGGCACGCTTGTTCAAATTCATAGCCAGAGGAGTCATCAATCGATGTACTGAATTCACCCAAGGCTGCAGCCTTGCACCGTTGCCAAGATAACTTTCGGACGGAAACAGACAGCGACTTGAAATTTTGAGGGACAGTTACGCATCAAAATGCGATGGTTAAGTCCGTTAATGGGCATAATAACCAAATGGTACAAATTTTGTATTCGAACTACATATCTGATCGTATTGAAACTTGGTATCTAGTTGTAGAATAAGTAATCATTAAAGGATACTAAGGGACATACATTCTTTTTTGGTTCTTTTTTGCGCGTATGTTCTGGGAACATCGCGTTATCATTTTGCCAAAATGTCTGTAACTTTCAAATTTTTTTACGAAAATGATCTCAAACGATTCGGTTCGACTCCCCAATGAAGAATTCGAGGTCAAATTTGATTATGACCGGCCGGCCGTTGCCACGATAACTTTAGAACGGAAAGAGCTAGCGACTTGAAATTTTCAGGGTAGGTTGCGCATCTCAGTACGACGAACAAGTTCGTTAATGGGCATAATCGGCCCAAAGTTTTCCGAGTAATAATTTTGTCTTCGACCAATATAGATCCGATCGAATTGAAACTTGTTGAATAGTTGTAGAATATATACTTAAGCACGTTTGTGAAGTTTTGTGAGAATCGTATCGCTATAAAATTATTAAAAAATTATTAGAAAAAATTTTTGTTGTCACGATAACCTGAGAACGGAAAGAGATAGCGGCTTGTGTTCCTCATTAACTCGAAAAATACAAAACCGATTGAATTCAAACATGGTTATTAGTTGTAGAATGCCAAAGTGAAAATTTTTGCAAAATTTCGTGAGGAAAGTATTTGTAGAAATTTTTTTTAAAATCATTGAAAATTGAAAAAAAAAAGGTATTTATCAGTAACTGTTCGTCTGAAATAGCTGCAAGAGCATTTAGGACCTAACTCTACTGCCAAATTTCAAGTTTTAACACGATCGGTTAAATATTGTTGGAGATTCGAGCAGCCTTGTGTGAGTTCAGTAGATGGGTGACGTTGCCTCGATAACTTTCGACCGAAAGGAGATAGGGACTTGCAATTTTCAGGGTAGGTTGCGTATTCGAATGGGAGAATTAACTCGAGTTATACCCAGCTGGAATATTATTTCCTTAATAACTCAAAATATAAAGATTCGATCGAAATGAAGCTTGGTAACTAGTAGTAGAAAATCAACATAATGAAGAATTTAAAATTTTGTAAGAACCGTACCCCTAAAAAATTTGAAAAAAATTACGAAAAAAAAAATAGAATTCACCATGGTAAATTCGATTAAGAATGTCCAATACAGAAGAACAGACAATAGAATTCACCATGGTAAATTCGATTACGAGTGTCCAATACAGAAAAACGGACAATAGAACATACGCGCAAAAGCTTCTGACGACACGTCAGTGCTTGAACCAATTTTTTTGACTCTGAAAATATTTAAACAAGAGAAAGATTTGTTTTATTATTTGAATTGCTTCTGCGTTAGAAACACAAGATATTTGTTACAAGCAATTGATACAACAATGTTACCTAACAAACAATAACGAAACAACATCAACGATAAAACAACGATTTTGTAACGTTTCGGAGAGTAGATCAGACTCCTTCGTCAGACAGCAAGCGGAGGTCTTCAGAATTATTTTTTGTTTATAGTCATTCTGAAATTCGAAGATCTTCACATTGACAGTCTTTGAATGTCATAGAAAAATAGTTTCACTTTGCATAGATATTTCAAAGATTCGTTTAAGTCGGGTCTAAGCTTCATAAAAGAAATAAGTTGAAAAAATATATTAGAAGCCACCTCCGCTGCGGGAATCGAACCCCCATTAAGCCACGGAACAGATATGAGGATGTTGGGGTCAGGCTATACTTCAATGAATTATCGTACTATCGTGAGGATCGTACGACCAGAAAATTGAAAAGAAAAATATGTAAGACACATCAAAACCTTACTTTAAAGACAAGTTTTGGATTTGAACTAATTTTAATTCACTGAATGCCTACTGCAATTTTTTACATGATAACACTAAGAGGACGGCTTGAAGGTTCATACAGTATTTCGTGAGGGTGCCTGAGGTGTGAAGCGACATTAAAACATGAGCGCAAAAGCTTCTGACTTTATGTTGGTGCTTTTTACGCGTATGTTCTGCTGTGGAACATCGCGTTATCATTTTACCCAATTGTCTGTAACTTGCGAATTTTTTTACGAAAATGGTCTCAAACGATTTGGTTCGCCTCCACAATGAAGAATTGTCAAATTTGATTCTGTCCGGAGGCTGTTGCCACGATAACTTGAGAACGGAAAGAGCTATACTTTGGCAAATTGATAAGCAATATATTCTGAAGAACAAGAGCGCCAAAAATCAGTTCAGTCATCTAAAATAAGGAAGTTCGTAGCTACTTCCGGTTTAAACGGAAGTGATAGAGAACTGTCAATATTTGAAAAAAGTAGCTCATCGTGCAGAACCGCTGTGTGAGAATTTTTATGAGCGTATCATTCTTACTTTCCGATATATGGCTAGTTTTCCCTTTAAAAGAATGACCCTATATATCTTTGACCTCTCAGGTTAAAGAGAGGCAACGTTACAATTTTCCTCCGGAATCAGGGAACCTGAATTTCTCGAATTTTAAGTTCTAACCGGAATTGTCGAACAGGAGAAAACAATCCTTGGATTAAATCCGCGCTACAAAATAAACCAACTTAACTCACTGTCTAAACTATCAAAGTATCTACAAAACAGTCGCGACAAGATGAAAAACAACAAACTCCAAACAAACCAGCCGTTGCAGTAAAGGAAGACGTCTCATTCTGGAAAATAATTTGTGAAATTTGCAGTTGAAAAAAAATTTGTATTTCATTTCTCCGAAACCAACATATTTCCCAATAATAGACTGATGTTTCCCAATAATAAACTCAACCGAGATTTTCATCTCCCAAACATGCCCTGAAAATTTCAACTGCCTAGCTCATTCCTTTCGAGAGTTATCGTGTTAACGGACGGCCGGACAGACATTTGGGCAAATTGA
This sequence comes from Halyzia sedecimguttata, assembly GCA_937662695.2. Taxonomy (NCBI): domain Eukaryota; kingdom Metazoa; phylum Arthropoda; class Insecta; order Coleoptera; family Coccinellidae; genus Halyzia; species Halyzia sedecimguttata. Next base: position 94,564,647 of record OW569413.2, on the reverse strand, counting down.
TATGCACCTTTTCCTCTTATCTGTAGCTTTGTGGTTCAACGACCCCTTGCTTAAGAGTTTATTAGTCCGCAAACAGTAAAACCTGAATTTGATTTATTGGTCACCTGATAATTTGAAATGGTTAATTTATTTTCAATCTAAATTAGAAATGTTTTCTGACATGAATCCCTATTGATATTACATAGTTAATATTTCAATATATTATAGAAATTATTTCAGCATCATGAGAAAACATACATGTACGATGTAGTATTGAAATTTTGAAAAATCATATATCCGAAAGTATGAGCTTTTTAGAGTTAAAAATGATATCAGTGGTTGCTTATAGTGAAACTGCATCTTAAGAAAATTGAATTTGAAGTATGTAAGGTAAAATAAAATATTTTTTTTTCGTTACTCCGAAACCACATTTTTGCCCACTAAGGAATTTAACCGAGATGCTTATCTCCTAAACCTATTCTGCAATTTCCAACTATCTAGCTCATTCCGTTCGAGAGTTATCGTGTAATCAGATCAGTGAGTCCAACCAAATCGTTCAAGACCATTATCATCCATTACAGACATTTGGGCAAATTGATAAGCACTATGTTCCGAGAAACAAGCCGGCCAAAGATGAGGGCTGCCATTTAAAATGAGGAGTTTCGTTGCTACTTCCAGTATAACCGGAAGTGGTAGAAATCTGTTAATATTCTAAAGACGTAGTGCATGGTGCAGAACCCCTGTGTGAGAATTTTTATGAGCGAATCATTATTACTTTCCGATATATGGCTAATTGTCCCTTTAAAAGAATGACCTGTATATCGTGTATATCGTTGACCTCCCAGCTCAAAGTGAAGCAACGTTACGAATTTCCTCTGGAATCAGGGATATACATACAACTGGAATTTCTCGAAATTCAAGTTCTAACAGGAATTGTCAAACACGAGAAAACAATCCTTGGATTAAATCCGCGCTCGCGAAATAAACCAACTAAACTCACTGACTAAACTATCAAAGTATCTGCAAAACAGTCGCGACAACATGACAAACAACAAACTCCAAACAAACCAGCCGTTGCAGAAAAGGAAGACGTCTCATTCAACGACGTCTGGAAAATAATTTCATACTTCCCCGCGAGACGCCGAATTCCAGACGGATTTCTTCTATCAAAGGATGATTAATAATACCGGGAAATAATCTTGACGGATAATAGATGTCCCGGCACAGATTCCGGAGTGGATGTCTCCCGCGAAAAATTATCGACTAATGAAAAAAGGAATTTCTATCGCCCCATTACGGTAATAGATGAATCATTCCATCATCGTGAAAGCCATGGTCCAAGGGCGTATCATTTGCGAGCTTTTTTGATGTATCGCCACGTCTAGCAGGAGTCAGAGCGATTTGTTATTTTTGTTTTTCTGCGTTTGCCGTCGAGAACATGAACTTTTGAGTGGGACAATTTCTGCTATTTGGGAACAGATTTATGGAGTTGAAACTTCTGCGACAATGATCGAGCTCAATTGGTCAGGATTGCTTACTGCATCGGATTCAGTGTTTGAATCTGCAGCGGTTACAGAAACTTACAGGTTGTAACAGAAAACTGAACCTTTTCTGGTTTAGAGAAAAAATGGAGATCTAAAGATTAGTTCAAGCACTGACGTGAAGTCAAATTTTCTAGGGGTACGTTTCTTACAAAAATTTTTCATTCGTTAAAGTTACATTGAATGTACAATTATTGGCCAATGTTGCATTTTGAAAATTAAAACCATCTAATATTGAACTGGTAGGATTATGTCTAGATTCTGTTCAAAAGCTGATGTCTCAATAGAGTAATCTGAGTTGCTGGTTCCGGGGAATTCATAGACGCTCAATATCCTACCAGCAAACTCATTCTTATTTCGCAGCGAATCCTCGATGTAGCCTTCTGCTACACTACTTGACTTCCAACCTCCGTGTCGTTTCAAAGACTCAATGTTGGCTCCTCCATCTATAAGTGGTGTAGCAGAAGTTGGCCTCAATGAATGACCTGTGTATTCGTTTGGATGATTCAATTGCAAAAAAGTGGCAACCTTTCTTGGAACACTTCCTATACTATGTATTCCCATCACAGCTCTGTCGCTTTTTCTAGATTGATAGATTTTAAAAAAAATCTATTTTCAACGAAATCGTTTGGTCTTAACGCAGTGTATCTCCGATAAATATTTAGATTATTCTCCCTAATAACTGTGAATGTTCGAACTTTTCTCATTTTATTAACAGAAATATTGTCGATTATAATATTTCCCGTGTCCTCGATATCTGTAGTTTTTATTTTCACCATTTCGTTACATCTGCAGGCACCAATTACTCCGAATAATAAAACAATCTGAAACAACCACGTGATCAAAATACAAAATTAAAATTACTTGAAATAGGATAGTCAACCTTAATCCTAAATATGAATCTTCCGATAATTCGAATAGAAAACGTTCGAACACTTCCTCACAAAAAACTCTTGATTTTTTTTGCACGATACCCTTCATTGGATCTTTTCAAAAAAGCGCGCAACTTCAGATTTTTACTAATATCTACTTCGATGTTTGATCGCTAATTACGACTTTATCATTGAATATCGGGCTCATAAAGTAGAGGATTTCCATTTTTTTTTCTGTAGCCATTAAGTTGAAATATGCTAGAAGCACATTCTCTTGGTAAACTGTTTTTCGAATTGCACCAATTCACGAGCTGCAGAATATTTTTCAATAGACTTCCATAGTCCAAGGGAAGAGACTGCTTCATTCGCCAAAACCTCAATTGCTCAAGATATTTTCTCTTTCAACCACTTCTCAACAGCTTTCAAATTATAACTATCAATTATTTTACTTTATATATGTCAGAATGAATTTTGCGTGGCAACCGTAACTAGGCAAATGTTCCATAATTCACTCAATTATGACGATCGTAAATGGATAGAATTATGTGCGTAAATGTTAATCAATCCAAAAGTGGATAATCAAATTTTTATGAATTTCAAAACGTTTGAAAATAAAATAACATATTTCATTCGGAGTGAAAGTGACTTTTCATGGCTCGATTTTTAAATAAACTCAAGCTCGCCATGAAAAGTGATACTTCTCCTCCTTATGAAATAATATACTATTCCTTGTGGAGAATCAGAGCTGTGCCGAGCACCGAAGAAAAGTGCTTCAAGCCCTAAGCACTAAGCACTCAATGAAAATACTCCCGAGCCTCGAGCACTAAGCACCGCGTTTTCACAAAAGGCTTGCGATTACTAAGCACTTCATAAAAGTAATTCGATTTTTCGAGCACTAAGCACTAAGCACTTTTAGAAAACTGTTCAAAATGAGGTTATTTACTCCGAATTGCTTTATAAAATTGTATTCAATTCGAAAAACATGTAAACTTGCAAACTTGCGTACTTCATATGCATCATTGACGGAAAAGAAATGGAGTGCAGCGAAACAAATTTCTATACAACTAACGAACTCAAAATTCGTTATATTCCTACACAGTTTGAAAAGGTCTTTATTATTTTAGGAAATGATGATACAATTAATGGATACATGAAATCCATAAGCGTCCCACTCTTTCTGCACAGGCAAAATGTATTTCCCAATTTCAAAATGGGATAATACCCGAAACATACACCTATGACAACAACATAGTATTATATTATGATACTTATGGCAAGTGTTTTATTTCCCTTAATATTTAAAAAAGCACTAATGTGAATTCAGTGGTCTTTGGGACAGTTTTCCATTAATTCATAATTTAATTCGAGTTGATCAATATGTCGTAACTGCTTTTATAATTTTTTCAAAATGTCAAAAATATAATCTGCAGAAATTGGATAGTATTATTTTCTATTGTGATTGTAGTCATAAGCAATTTAGCATTGTAAATCAGATGGAAATTTAATTGAGAATATCGAATAAATCTGTGAAATCACATGAATATTTTCGAAAAAATTCACTTATATCTTCTTGATAGACGTTCCACTTAATAATGCTCTGATACAGAATATTTTCAGGAGTTGGTAATAGTAACAGATCCACTTCCCATCACACATTAACTCCTCCAAAAACGTTACCATCAATTCGTGTTACGACATGATTTCGGAAAGGCTTAGGGCTTAGTAATCCTCGAAAGTGCTCGGGAGCACTTAAGGGATTACTAAGCACTAAGCCTTTTCCTGAAGTGCTTGAATTACTAAGCACTAAGCACTGGTCTTAAAAAGTGCTCGCGAGCACAGTACTCGGGAGCACAAAAAGGCTTCAAGCACTTACACAAGCACTAAGCACAATGCTTTGGCCCAGCTCTGTGGAGAATTTAAAAAAGTTTCATTTGAAAAAAACAAGAGTGCTAAAAATTATTCATCCGAACTACCAGACCGATTCCCCCCAATAACGAATTTATCTGAGATATTAATTCGTCGAATCTACTATGAAAATTATATTATATCAATTGATATTCCTGTTTTGTTCTCCCTGGAGCTATTCTGAAACCTCCGAAATATTGTTAGAGTTGAAAATTATATCAATAGATTCTTATGATGAAACTGCAGTTAATTAAATAACTACTTAAAGTATATCAAAGTGTTTATTCTAATTATCGACTATCCTACAGTGGATATAACAACTTCTACTTATCAGTTGACAGAAATACCACTCAAAATATGACGACCATAAATAATATTAATGAGGGCGATGAACGAAATGGTAGTAAGTAATGTGAGATATAGAAATAGATCCTATATTTTATACATCTCAATATGAAGAAATGCGGATCAAAAATTTAATCGTTCCATATACGTTCGCCATAAATAAATATATTCAAAAACATCTCGAGCAAAATTATGGAGTTCTTCAGTATCTTCTGGTAGAGTTCATAAAGCAAGGCAGTCCGATATGAGCAGTGTTTACCATAATGGAATTAACGGCCCTGCATATTTCGATCCTGATAAATCTCCACAATAATCCTATAAATATGCGTGTATGACGTACAGACATTCTATAAAACAAAACCAACGCCGAGATAACTGGAATTTCATAGTTTCATGACTTCTTGGCTCCTTCCAGGTCCAGGTTAAATGCACATACATAAATTTTTATGAGCTTCGTTCGGAGTTGTCTGAAATAGTTGCCAACTTTGAGCATTAAAATTGTCCAGCCATTGATGCATTGCCCCACATAGAAGTCGACGCAGAATATACCTCGAGGCGAATGATCTCTGCTCTGCGGAAACAGGGGAAAACTCAGTGCAATATTCTTTTTCTCCCTATCCTCTCTGACACTGATATTTTCCTTCGGTTGTTTAAAAACAAATACAAAATAATTGTTGGAAAAGGAAATTTGAACATAATTCATTGATATTATTTTCTTATTAAATGTTTTTTTTTCTGGGTTTTCTCCCGCTAGCTCTGGAAAATATCTATAAAATAAAACAATTATTATTTTTTCTACAAGCGTGCGCGTTCAACCCTTTTTCCGCACACATTTCGTATCGTAAAGAGTCACATTTCCAAACAGTGCGGAAAAAACGCCTGCTAATCCATTTCCGCACTGTTAACAGTGCGGAAATGGATTAGCAGGCGTTTTTTCCGCACACTTTTTATGTAGAATATACTGAATTATCTAATATTTCTATGCATCGAACGCTTACGACGAGGTTACTATGGAAACAACATGTGAATTGACAATTGTCATTAATTTCTTTGAAAATAGCAAATTGATTTCAATCCGTACGTAATATTTTCGGTAAGAATGGATATATCTGATGATGACCTGCCCTCGGACATATTAGAAGCATCTTATGAAGCCAATTTGAAGTTGCTTCCACCCAAATCAATCGAAAAATATGAGAAGCGCTATTCTCAATTCATTGCCTGGTGTGATTCCAAGAAAGTAAAACCCAGGAAGGAGGAAGTCTTTTTGGCTTATGATGGTATGATGGTATGATGGTATGATGGTAACGACATGCAAGGATTACGCTTGTCATTCATGTGTAGGTATTATGAATTAATAATATCAAATTTGTTCTGTGTGTTGAACTCAAATCGATCTCATACCTATAATAAAAGTGCTTGTAGAAAAAACATTGTTCCTAACTCGAGCGAAAAGTGTCTTTCCCGCACTCAACTGCTTATCCGAACTCCGCTTCGCGTCGTTCGGCTAACGGCCGTTTCGTGCGGGAAAGTATCACTTTCCGCACTTGTTAGGAAAATAACTATTTTGATTTGCTTCTGCGTAAGAAACACAGATTTTTCAGAAGCAATCTTTCGAAAAATGTTGCCTAACAAACAATAACGAAACAACATCAACGATGAAACAACTATATCGTAACGTTTCGGAGTCTATATCAGTCTCCTTCTTCAGACAACGAAAATCTTCAGAATTATTTTTTGTTGATTGCTATTCTGAAATTCGAGGATTGTCACAATATTGTGACACTTTTCGAGGATTGTCACGATTGCAACTTTGAAAAGTTACGATATAGTTGTTTCATCGTTGATGTTGTTAGACAACATTGTTCGATTGATTGCTTCTGATAAATCTGTTTTTTACGCCGAAGCAAATCACAAGATGATAAGTTTTGGCGCTCTTGTTCCTCGGAACAGAGTGCTTATCAAATTGCCCAAATGTCTGTTATTTTCGAATTTTCGACTGAAAATGGTCTTAAACGATTTTGTTTGACTCACTGATGAAGAATCCGTGGTCGGAATTGATTCTGTCATGCAGGCCGGCCGTCCGTCCGGCCGGCTGTCCGTCCGGCCGGCCGTTAACACGATAACTCTCGAACGGAATGAGCTAGACAGTTGAAATTTTCAGAGTAGGTTTGAGGGATAAATATCTCAGTTAAGTTCGTTATTGGGTAAAGTCGGTCTGATAGTTTCGGAGTAACGAAGAAAAATTTTTTGACAATACAACTTTTGAATTCAAATTTTTTGAAGTTGAAGTTTCATCATAAGAATCCATTGTTATCATTTTCAACTCTAACAAGCTAATACTTTCGGAGACATGATGTTACAAAGTTTCAATATTACATCGTAAGTTCTATGTATTCACAGAATCTGTCTGTGTGACTATTCATATATGTCATCTTTTCTAGCTATTAGAGATTGTCAATTCGTATATTTTCTATTGGAAAGCAAGTATTTGATTCTTGAATTTGTGAATATATACAAGACTGTTTTGATGTAGTTTATGGAGGCCATTAGGAAATAAGAAAATAATGGAATCATCAAAGGAAATTACTGTTCGTTGACCACTGAGGTTAATATTACCTTTTACTTCCTTGAGTAGTGGTAGTGAGGCATGTTCCTATATACAGTATTTTCATAATGTTACTTGCATAAAATACTGGAATATGGACCTACATTTGTGTATCAATCATTTTTTCTTGAGTTATGGTTCATAATACAGAAAAGCATGTGTTAGTGGTATGAACTATTAAATTTCAAATTATGAAAAGAGGATAGTATTTTATTAATATATTTTGAACTACTAAAATAATTTGTTCGTAATCCACTACCTACTCAAATATCAGGAATAATGGATGGACAATCTGCTATGATTGTCTCCAGCATTGCTCTAGACATTTCAATGATACTTTCCTTAGGTAACTCGAGTTGTGAAAACTATGCACCGAGTGTGAGTTTTGCAACAACCCATTCCACGAGATTGAATCATTGCAGATTGCTCCTTTAATCTTGAAAAATAAATTTTAATGACAATTTTTAAAGCATTGAAGCATTGTAGATTGCCCTTTTTTAAAGATAATTTTTGGAGCATTTTTTTCAAACGACACTTTTTTTTTAATTTAATTTCTTTCATGATGCAGTTCTATCATAGGAATCCATTTAAATAATTCCCAACTCTTGAGAAACCAATACTTTCGGAGATATAATTCGTATACAAATTTGTTTTTCCACAAAATGGAACTACCCTAGTTTTATAAATGTTATTTTTGTACAACTAGGGTAGGCTAATGAAAATTGCGATTAAATCATATTTTGTTTCTTCTATCTCCCGAATGATTTCGATTCTTTTCCATTTCCTGGAAAAACAAATTTGGATACCTTGAAAAGGGTTCATTTTATCGACAATGAAGAAGAGTACCTTTTCTATAGCTTAATATTCAAGGTATCCAAATTCGTATTTTTCAACTCCTCATCATACAGGGTGTTAAAAATGTAGGCATTAAAATGTACAACCTAGTCCGCCCCTGGTAAACTAAAAAAGCTAATTTAAATTTAAGGGCAGTATTTTAAGAGGTCCTTACTACTGTTTGTCACACCAAATTTTCATTAAATATATTGAGTAGTTTGAAATTTATTCCAGTGAAATGGATTTCCAGTGGTGTCATCTAGGATGCCGTATCTCCGTAGGGAGGGCCGCTAGGAAAAAAATTGATGGGAACTTGTCATCTTATTTTGTTATGTTTATCTGAATTCGAAAGATTACCCACATTTTCCCTGACAGCCTGTATAAGGGAGCTTGGTGGTAGAACGCGGAAAAATAAAACGACATTATAAACTTTTCTGGTCACAAATTCACGACAAAAGCAGGCCGCCAAAAGCATAAAACATCATGTCTCCTCGAAATTATTCTCCTATTTCATCCCTCCAGCCCCGAAATCTCCGACGATGCCCCTCTTCCGCGGAATAATTCTGCCAAAATTCAAATTCGGAATCAACGTCAACGTTTCTCCTGCATGCCCCGCCGAGAGACCCCTGATTATAATATTAAAATTAATGAAGGCCTCTGGAACAATGGCCGTCAACTGCGGATTTTTCCCCAATTTTCACGTCACGCTGTCACGGCCAAGAATGCGTGCCTAATTTCCTTACACAATTTTCATCGGAATCGCGGCCGAGTCGACCGGGCCACGGAATGTGATTACGATTTTGCGGTGCTTAATTTCGTATTCATGTAAGAAAAAATTAAAAAGGGGAAATTTAATCCGGACAGGCATTTACGGAAAACAGGGGGCTATGACAAACGGGCGGGCAGATGACGTGTTCGTGACGGGACCCTTTATCATTGCGAATATTTAAGACATTTTTGTGAGATTTAGCAAAAACGGGAGTTTCATTCGTCAGAATTTCTTTTTGGCACGCTGTTCTATGAACAGAGATTTTTTATAATATTTGGCCAAGAATGGTCTCAAACCATTTGGTTCAACACACTGATCAAGAATCCGAGGTCAAATTTGATTTTGGCCGATTGCGCTCGAACGCAATAGGCTAGAGAGTTGAAATTTTGAAGGTAGGTTTGGAGTCCAAATGCACTGGCTAATCTCGTTAATGGGCAAAATCCAACGATTGGTTTCAGAGTTATAGCCATTTGAATTTTTGTTTCCCAATAACTCGAAAAATCTGATCCAATCAAAGTACGGTAATTAGTTGAAAAATACCGACACGAATACAAAATTTTGTGAGGATTGCATGGCGAGAAAATTGAATAAGAAATATTTAAAAAATTCTGTATCTCAGAAACGTCAGGTATACTTAAAATTACACGGGAGCCTTAAAAACCTTATTGTATAGTAAAGTTCTAGATTTGAACTCGATCGGATCTATGTTAGTAAAGATACTGCCGAAATATCCAAATATTCCAACGATCGGGGTGAACTGGTCCACTGTATTTAGGATCGACCAAACAAGTTGTCCACAGTTTATTCCATGAAGTTAGTAACTTCATTAACATATCTGTCTTAAAAGAACTTCATGTTCCTCTATGATCTTGACATTACACTTGTCTGAGACCTATTGCCTGTTACAGACACATACAAATAGATATTTGAATTTCTGCTCAATTCATCAACTTAGTGTGAATAGAGGTGTTATTAGAACACTCTTCAAATCGAATGATAATTAATCAAGTACAATATAATAACCAACAAGAATAACATCTAAATCGATTGAATGTGATCTCTTATGTTCGTGGACTTTCGGAAAAAATCAGAAAAAAAAGTTCAATATAAGAACCTTTTCCAAGACACAAAAATGATCTTAACTCCTTATTAGCTAAGACAAATCCGATTAATGAAAAAAACATGTAACAACTATGTGTATAATATTCCTTGTACTCGTGGTAAATCGTAAACGAGAGAGACATCGAAACCACCACAAAAACGAAAGTCGGAACATATATAAGAGCAGCTTAAGAAATGTCATGTAAAAATCAAATATAGCACAACATATATGTATAAATAAAATAAATAAAAACTTTAGGAGTCAACTTGTATTTTGTTGAACAGAGTATGCAATTTTACCAATTGCTCAAATGGAATTGACCAGATTGAATTGGTTGAAGAAGGAGTTGGAACTTGGAAAATTCTATGTAAATTGAAACTATGTTGCTACTTTTTTAAAAAAATCTGTTGATGTGATAAATTTGAAATTCCAGAATAACTGTCGAAAAAAAAAGATTTCTAATGGTGCCTGAAGAAGAGGACAGAAAGTCTCCAAAACGTTACAAAATAGTGGTTTTATCTCTTATGTTGTTTCGTTACTGTTTATTAGGCAACATTATTCTATATATTGCCTCTGACAGATATCTTGTGTTTATAACACACAAGCAATTTAAAAATAATAATGTTTTTATTTTAAAGATATTCTCCAGAGTTTGGGGGAGAAAACCCAGAAAGGAACCATTTAATAATGAATGCACCTCCCAAAGTATCCTTTAATGATTTTATTTATTACAGAGACTGGAAGAATTTTCTTATGAATAAATTCATTTATTAATGAACAAGTTTTGGTGATTATCGATAAAAATGAGATACCTATCAATGAATCTATTTTCATGTTTAATATTAATTGGATATTTTTCAGAGTTTGAGAGAGAAAATCCAGGAAGGAACCATTTAATTAGAATGAATTCACTACAATCGTTCAGAAATAGATTAAAATTGCGAAATTTCACATATGGGATGATTTGTCGGAAAATTCTGTAATAATCGTTAATTTTATAAAGCTTCAACAAAAGCTCTAAATATTATTCTTCCCCTCGGGAATTAAAATTCAATAATCGTAAATACCAATTTCGAATCCACATGTTCACAAGAATATATCCACGAAATTTAATATTGTCGGCCCATAACCAGCAATTTAATTATATTCCAGCGTCACTAAACGCCCCAATTGAAAATCGGGTCAAACGTTGGTCGTTCCGATCCAAAAAAATTAAATTATGGACAAATTCGCATTAAAATGCGCCAAAAAGCCGTATCGCTGAGTTCAATAATTCGAAATGTGGTCATAATTGAATTCAGACTTGGTGCCGATTGCCCAAGCCTAAATCAATTTCTAACTCGATTTATACCACTGTTGTATGGCTCAATTATAATTAGAGTATAATTGTTGCTGGAAATTCGTTATATTGCATGATTTTCCAAGGAATAACTAGGGGGCTCGATTTGCTAAAATCCTAAAAAAGCACTAGCACAATAGTTGTGAGATTATTTTTCAGAATAAGAAAAAATATGAATAACATGCCTGACTTAATGGAGATTGAATGCTTTGTGAATACGGCGGATAGTCTTAATGTTTCTGAGTCATTTTTGGAATAGGTGGTGAATTTCAAATATATTCAATAAACCATGGAATATTCCATTTTGAATGTTTTCGTATTCTCCTTTTGTCTTTTCCTTTTCCAGATTGAGTTCCGGGTACCTTGGAGAAACCTCACAGCATAGTCAAGCAAGAATCAGTAGTGATGAAAAAGAAGCCCTTCAATATTTAATATTTCAGCATATTTTGTTAACAGTTTCAATTACCATAAATCACAACACTATAGGGGAGACAGGGTTTTTTGCTGAGGTTTTTCCCTAAGCTCTTGTATAATACGTCGAATTGTATGGTACCCCGTTACACTTAGGTACCTCTGCTAGTACTTCTTTCATACACATGCTTTATTGTTAGATATATATATATATATATATATATATATATATATATATATATATATATATATATATTTGTCTAACAGACGCTTCGAATCCCGGTACGTACTTAAGGCGACCTAAGACCCACATGATCCGAAAGTATATAACGAGTATATAAGTGAGAAATAAGTTATTCAAACATATAACTCTTTAGGCAGCCTCAGAGGGGAAAAGATTTTTTTTTCTTATAAAAGTTGTATGAACGATACTCATCTTCAATCCCGAAACATTACGCAAACTTTCCAGTCCCACATATACAGCATCACTAAATACGACCAACGTTTCCGATCCCAGCGGTGTTGCCAGCTCTTCGGGTCATTCCACGGTGATTTCAATGTATAAAAGGATGCGAAATATAAGTTGTGACCGCAAAAATTCCTGTCTATGTTTTTCAGTTGACGCGAAGAAAATATATTCACGATAGAAACGGATAATGAAAAGAGCAACCAAAGATATTTTTCTGCGAGGTGTACATATGTTAATAATAATAATAATAATAATCGATATATCATGATGGGGGAGCTGCGTGCTTTACTCCGTACGATAGGCTTGCCCACCATCAATCTACTGAAGCAAAAAGCTGTCAATAGAATAAGATCACTTGCGGCAGCAAGGAAGAAGCTGATTAAGAAGCAGAAATGGATAGAGGACAACAACACGTTCACCGCAGAGACCTCAAAGCTATTGCAAGTTGCCACAAACAAGTAGAGGCAGAAAACCCGCCATCACCAGAAGAAGTCGAACGGTTCTGGAAGAAATTGTACGAGCGACCAGCGGAAACCCGAGATACTCCAGCACTTCACAGATTCCAGACATTATGCGATCAATCAAAGTGTGCAACCAACTGAAATAACAACCGAAGAAATTAGACAAGCCCTGAAGAACAAAAATGATTTCACGGCACCTGGACTGGATGGGATCCAGAACTACTGTGGAAGAACTTTCCAGCTACTCATCAACACGTGGCCAGATTACTCAGTGGAATAATAATTCACCGTGAGCCAATTCCATCATGGTTGGTAGAGGACAGAACTGTACTGATTCTGAAATCAGGCGATCTAAGACAGCCCTAGAATTACCGCCCTATCACGTGTCTTAACACTTTGTATAAGATTCTCACAAGTGTCCTTCAAAACCGGATTCTGAAGGTTATCGCACCGCTGTGGAACCAAATCTACGAGCTAAGAGGGGCACGGAAAGGAGTACAGGGGTGCAAGGACAACCTTCTCATAGACAAGAGCATTTGTCAAGATGCGAAACACTACAAGCGCGATCTACATACATCATGGCTGGATTACGCGGAAGCATTTGACACATCGTCGCACAGCTTGATAATACAGCTGCTAGAGATGCTCAAAGTCCACCCTAACATCATCCATGTGATGGAAAACATTATGGCGCTATGGAAGACCAAGTTCGCCGTTCGATCGGAAGGTCGAACCACGTATACGGGATGGGTGAAATACAAGCGAGGCGCTTTTCAAGGAGACTCGCTAAGCCCGTTATTATTCTGCATAACACTCCTACCATTACCACCGGAGTTGAGGGAGAGCAGAATAGGGTACAAGGCCGGTCCACCAGGCAGAAGAGAACATCTGGTTCCACATCTCCTGTACATGGATGACTTAAAACTGTACGTTCCTTCCAAGGCAGCACTACAACAACTTCTTAACATCGTTGCGGAATACACCTAAGCAATAGGAATGTATTCGGTTTGGAAAAATGTACTGTTTTCCATCTGAGCAGAGGAAGACCTGAAGAAGTAGGAGAAGACATCGAACTGGAAAGAGGAATAATCATTCGGCACCTCGATGAAGAGGAAACTTACAAATTTCTCGGAATGCAACAAAGAGGCGCACTGGGGACAACCCGAATCAAGGAGACCTTAACAGCCAGCTACGAAAAGACGATCCGGGATATATGGAAATCACAGCTGTCTGGTAAAAACAAGGTGTCAGCTACGAACATCCTGGCAGTCCCGATAGTCACATACTCTTTCGGGGTAATTAAGTGGACAGTGAATGAGACTCTCCAGCTAGACAGGGCCAAACGTAAAGTGATGGACATGAATCGGAGCCTTCATTCAATGAAAAATTATATACGATTTACACTTATTTATTCAATATTGTGACGCGTTTCGTCGACACAGCGACTTCATCAGACTACATCATACTAAACAACTAGACAAGATTTTAGTATGATGTAGTCTGATGAAGTCGCTGTGTCGACGAAACGCGTCACAATATTGAATAAATAAGTGTAAATCGTATATAATTTTTCACTGAGTTAATATGGATTTGCATCAAGTAAAAGCCACAAGCATTAAATTTTCGGAGCCTTCATCCCAACTGCTCGGTACAAAGAATATATCTCCCACGAACGCAGGGTGGCAGAGGTTTGCAGACTTTAGAATACCAATACCATCAACAAACGTTGGAAATGGCAATAAGGAGAAGTGAAGACCCACTTCTGAAAATGGTAGCCCATCATGAAATTAGGTACCAAGGAGCTTTCCTATTTAGAGCTGGACGGAGAGCCTTGGAAAAACTCAGTATAACTGGAGTATCCATCGACCATGAGCTAGTGGGAACACCTATCACGCCAACAGACCAGAGAAGAGTGGGCAGAGAGATCAGACAGGCACAACTAAAGACGCTACTCGAAGACCACATAGGTAAAAGTCTGCACTCTATATATTTCAGGAGTCTGAAAGATCAGGGCCTGTCGGAGGAACTATCCTTTGCGTTCTTGAAGTCGGCTGGACTAAAGTCTGAAACGGAGGGATTCGTTATTGCTTGTAAAGATGGAGAGATAAATACAAGATGGTATAAGAAGAACATCATGAAAGTGGACACCCCAACAACTTGCAGAGCATGCCACAGTCAGCAGTCACTGTCTGCTTGCAGAGTCCACGCTCCATCAGGATATACAGAAAGACACAATGCGGCACTTCCATCTGAGAGAATTTTATGGTATACACAAGGAGCCAGTGCTACCATATGTGCCTCTGGAAATTGGATCAGTCATCGAAAATGATAGAGCTCGAATCTACTGGAACTATGCTTTTCCAACAACTCGGCAGATCCATGCCATGAAGCCAGATATAGTACTGCTGGACAAAGGTCTTAAACCGAAACTTATTAATAAATATGCTAGGGAGTTTTGTTCTTCGAAGTAATTAATATTTAAATCACCGCAGACGAAAAATGTTCCAGATCCTGTACAACAATGGTTCAGGACAAGCGACAATGTTTGAGTGAACAAATCTATATTACCTTGGGGAGGCCTGTAGACGCTCACAATACAGACAGAACAAGTCAATTCTATCACATTTATTGCGCAGAACTCAAAATTCATTTCCTCTTTAAACTTTTTGACATAAAATATTTCCTCCACCTGATACATAGCTTTAGTGTAAATTGCTGTTCCACCATGTTGTCGAGTAGGTCTGCAGTAAGAAGCAGCCATTGAATAACCTTTTAGAGTCATCAAGTTGATTTGTTCACTATTACATCAGTGTTCCGAAACGCTTATGATATCAGGATCAATATTATCAGTTAATATTTCAAGTTGGTCAATTTTATTGGAAATTCCTTGAGCGTTAAGTTGTATGATTATAATGTTGTCATCTCGTGTGCACATACCTAAACTAAAAATTCCATTGCTTTTTTATAAAGGAATATGCGAATTGAGATTTTCAAAACAGAATATGAATATAACGGGATTAAATTGGGCAAATAATCATTTCCTTGAAATATCTATGGGACTGCTCATGGGTTACTCAAAGATTGTTGATTAGATTATTCGCAGAATAATTGAATGTATATGTCTAATCGACTGATAGAATTCAAAATTTTAGTAGTCAATCAGGCCATCAACGTTTGTGAAACCCCCACGATGATAGAATAAAACAACTCCATGGGCTACTTCAACCATGATTAGTAGGTATACGTGCATAAGGATAGTCCACTAAAACGAACGATATTTCAATAAAAAATCCATTAGGAAAGCACTTCTAAAAGTTCAGCTACAGGGTGTGGCAAAATGAATGGACAATACGATACCTGTAGGTAGAGGACGTTGTTCTGGTCCAGAACAATCAGTTTTATGTTTTGTAAGAATCCCTCGGGTTTCGAGATATTCAATATTTTTGAAAATTCAAAAAAATTCCATCTATCGCCAATCTTTTCGATGCCAAGACTACAATCGACGGAATTTTTCAATACGTTCATTAAGTATTCCTGGATAGATGCACTATCAAATTGATACTATGGCTTTTATGACGCATGCATAGTTTATTTCTAAACGAATAATTACCCAAAATCATATTTTGCCAATTCATTTAATGTTCAACTCAACGTGATGTAACAATAAATTAGGTCACCCGACTGCCAAATGAACGAAAAACATGCCTGTTTCTGAGATTCTGTAATGGTCCAGTATTCAATACAAAATAAATTCATGTACCTACTACACCTTCTGAGGTATTATCTCTTCATTCTGATCGCATACCTTATTTCAATAATTTTTTGTTTAGCTAGTCAAGGCCGTAGCCGGTGGGTTGTCAGGACCCCATCGAACGCTCGGCACCAACGGGTTTTTTTTCAGAAATAAATTATTCTCATTGCTCTGAAAATACTCTCCACTTTTTTATATTGGTGTAAGTGGGAGACTTGAGAGTAGACAGTTTCTGGACAACCGGCAGTTGAAGAGGTCTCAAAATATTTTAGAGAAAGTGTTCATTGTCGAAAGCACCCACATTCACATTTTCAGCACAAAATTATGATGACTGTTCCAGAAACTTCTGATAGATGAATAATCCTGTATAAATTATATTATCGTACAATTATTATTGCTCGCAAACTACGCAAACATTTTTTAGAGCTTAAGCCAATTCAATGAATTCTTAAAAAATTTAATCTCTCCAAACAAAGCTTAACTATTGAATTTCAAGTGTTATCTCGAGTATTCCTTTGAGATATTCTAACGAATATTCGTCGTAAATCACCCTGTATTCAAAGGTTATGCTATTCTTGGTGTAATTTATGCCTAACATACAGGGTGATTCACGGCGATAGACTATTAGACCCGGTGGGGCCAAATGACATCCAGAGCCCCACGAACGCGCGAGGGGGTGGGTTGAGGCTGTCTCACCTTCCGCCACAAATTCTGGGTAACTCGCCACCCAACACCATCTAATTCGGCAGCGAGCAATAAAGCCGTCGCCCCAGACCATCTTGGGGTAAGAGAGGGGGTTTTAGTGAGTATGGCGGCAGTTCTGCTGGTGAGTCTCACACTACCCTGGCGTAGAACCAGGGTGCCTATAAAAGGTTTCCCCCTCTACAAAAAAAAACGGAACTAGTCAGAATTTTTAGCTGAAAATTCGCATAATGGGGTTTGAGATATTGATCTTCCTCCCTAAAATAATTTCAAACCTCTCCCACTTCCGGTTTTACCGAAAACAGACTACTACTTTCTTGATTTAAATAGCACACCCATATATTATCCTTTCATCGGATAGCTTATTTGATAGCAATTTCAGTGATCTGGTCCTCACTTTTCTTTGAATATTTCTTCAGGAGAAGTTTTTTTCGAGATAATCTTTTTCGATCTTGATTTTTCCAATACGTAGTATAACAGACTGGTGGCAGTTCACACCAAAAATGTACAGGGTGTTTACGAGAAGGCCATGAACTTGGACAACTCAAATTCATCAAAACTCAAGATTTTCAAATTGCCACTAACATTTTTTGTTCTTTCAGTCGATTCTACGCCTAAAAAGAGGGGGGCTTACTTAAGCAAACCCTATACCTAAAATGAGGACTTGGAGAGTTAACGACGAAAAACTTGAAATCTGGAAAAAGCGCAATTTCTTAGTGGAAGTGGTCTGTGACTTTCGGGAAACATAGGAAGAAACTAAAATCCGATGTTTCGAAAACTTAATTTGACATTTCCCGATATTTAATTAATGGTTTGTTGCGATTGTTGATTATTTTAAAACATTATTCTTTTTTTTCTACCAGTATTTATAGACCGAAATAGAATATTTCCATTTATGTAGTTTTCATTGAAAATAGCTACTTTTAATTTGGTTTTGGATTCTCAACAATCCAATGTAAAATGAATTAAAATTCATGGGATGTCCAATTAAGTTTTCGAAACATCGAGTTTTAGTTTCTTCTGTGTTTCCGGAAAGTCACAGACTACTTCCACTGAGAAAGTTATGCACATTACTGAAATTGCCATTAAATGTAGTAGTCTTTATCCGGTATTACTGGAAGTGGTAGAGGTTTAAAAATATTTTGGGAAGGAAGACCAATGTCAATTTTCAGCTCAAAATTCTGATTAGTTCTCCATAAACGTCTAATAGTCATCGATGTGAATCACCCTTATATTGATTACTTTTGATCGTTACGCTTAATACTGTCGATTTGGCACTGGTACACGCAGTATAATATCACGAATGAATTTTTAAAATTCATCAAGTCAAATTGTCTGGTACTCTACTCATGAATGATTGAAATGAAAATTCCATCAGAAATACCTCAAATAAACCATATTCATGACGTTGACCACCTTAATCGGGTTTGTATAAGCTTCCGTAAGGTTGTACGATGTAAAAACAAATTTGTGAGAATCTGAAATATCCATAGTATATTCATTGCTCATAAAGACGGTTTACTATACCGGGATCATATAAGATCCAAAATAGATGATTTGAGGTCTGTATATTATGAAGCTCTCAACGTGCAGTGTTGCCATGTTTATGGACTGAACGCGTCGGTCAGCTATACGAATCATATACATCAGATTCAAGTCGGTAGAAGCGCCCTCGCACTGGCCAAACCCTGAAACTTTCTGTATATAATATCGTGTATAACCGACTTTTCACACCCAGCTGAAAATTCACCCCTAGCTCCCCCTAACCTCCCTCATAATGATTCTATAGTCGAACGTTTCCAGACCCGGAGCCGGGTCTGACAACGTCACTTTTGGAGCGTATAGTCGGTCGAGTATACCGATTTGGGTCTGTATGTGCGGTCGAACAAATCTATATATATATATATATATATATATTCTTTTGAACTTGTTAGATGAAAGAATGTAATGCTCAAAGTTCAAAAAAAAAATATTTATATATACAGGGTGAGTCTTTGACCACTGCATTAATTTTAACCAAAGATTCCTCTCATCAAATGAAACACTTTTTTCATTTACCATTTTTCCAGATTCGGCTCAGCTAAAAAGTTACAAGCGTTTAAAGATTTCACCATGTGCTAATACACTCCCGCATATAAATTATCTACGACATTGTTGGCAGACGAGAATAAGGCATGGTAACGTGGTTTACAGCTTGATTCGGGATTCAAACGCTCAGGGACGAATCCATAAAAGTAGTGAAATTTCTGGAGTTTTCCATTTTAAAACATTCAATGAAGAATATCTCGAAATCGTTGCGTTTAAGGAGAAATGATGAAGAATATAATAATGTTCTAAAACGATGGAATATTCTTTAAATGACTCAAGAAAAACTTTATATGCTTTCTTTATGCTAATTTCGTTTAGTTTTATGAATCCACGAGTCCATAACTAGAAAACCAGTAGAAGTAGAAAATAACTAATATTTGGAAAATATGTATCATAGTTATAGGAAACTTTACGCCAACCTTCATCTTATTCGAAAAAAGGATGTCAAAGCTACAAAATAAAAACTGATTTTTTTTCAAAATTTCAACAGCCTGTATCTTTCTACCTGAGCTGAACTTGTAAAAATGTTAAATGAAAGAAGTGTTTCATTTGATGAGAGGAATCTTTGGTTAAAATTAATGCAGTGGTGAAAGACTCACCCTGTATATACATAGTCGATCGAATTGAAGTTCAGTACCTACTCGATTGAAAAAATGTTGTCTCGAAAGAATAAGCGGAATTTGAGCGATTTGATGGATATTTTCGGAAATATTGAGGTTTTGAAGAGAAAAAACTCATTTTTTTATAGTAATACGGTATTCACGAAATTTCGCAAAAATGAGCGCCTCGGCTTTCTACAATCAACTACCAAGTTTTAATTGGATCGGTTAATGTACCGTTTGTCCGATTATGCCCATTAGCGAACTTAACGGTCCTTTTCAGATGCGCAAACTACCCTAAAAATTGCAAGTCGCTGTCTCTGTCCGTTCTCAAGTTACCGTAGCAACGGCCAGCTGGACACAATGAAATTTGACCTCGAATTCTTCATCATCCGAAGTAAAAAATTTGCTGATTTAGATAATGTTCCCCTTCGATATAAATTCAATCATAATTGTTATTGGAAATTCAGAGTATTGCAGAATTATTCGGAGAGGAATTCATCGAGGAAATCCCTCAGCAGCCTTGTTATTCCCTCCGTATCGGAAGAAATCTCATGAATAAATTCCGGGAGTCGGTAAACTCGGTATTGTTCTATATATCGCCATAACCAGCCATCTAAATATTCCATCGATTTTCCGGAATTGCAACATAAATCGGAACGAATTTCATATATTATCTTTCATTGTCTAGTTTAATACCGTTATCTTTGCTTCGTGAATATTTAGTCTCGCAATAACATCGTTTCATTATCGATGTTTTATAGAATTTTGAATATTGTATATCGTCATTTTACTTGCAGATTCTTCCCCATGAATGAATAGCATTGCAATAGGTCTCTTGCATGTAACACGAAATACCATATGTTTATGTTTTTCTGAATCTACTTCAATACCAGATCATCATGTATGCCCTCATACACTTTCATAATTCATAAAATTTGAATATTTAGGTATTGAAAATCGGTAAAACAAGAAGCAATTTCAAATGAGGTGGAACGCTTCTGAATCGTTGCTATGACAGATGACGTGATCAAAATTTACCGTTTGCTTGTTACAGCCAATGCTGACTTCGAGCCCTTTATAGGGAGCTATGGAGCCACTGGAATGAAGAGTGAAACGGACACGTGAAGAGAGTTAGAGAAGGTAGGACTGGCTATGTCACGGACTGGCGCCAAGTTTCGATCATTTGAACAGGCATTATGTGCCACCAAATTTGAATGATCGTTTTCTCGTTGAAAATTGAAATTTTTGACGGCGGTTGAACTTTTTCAATATTCTTATGGATATAATAATCGATTCCAATTATGAAAAAAATTCACGCAAGAGACCTATTCAGAAATCAGAATTCCTGAAATGGATAAGGGGTCAAATATCAAACCCTTTAACATTTATATTCAATAAATCTACCCAAATGGGAATATATCCTTCAAAATTCGAAATTCTGTAGTAATTCCCATCTAAAAAAATTGGTTCAAGCCCTGTGGACAGGAGCTATTGGGCGCATGTTCATCTTCCTTGTGGCCCGTACTGACCAGTAAAGAAAATAAAGAAAAAAAGCAGTATCATGTTGAATACCTTAATATTATTCTGGAACACAAATTTTCCATTACAATAATCTTCATCTAGCTTTTATTTAGTATCAATTCCTGTAGAACGTGATCATAATAAGTGTTTTCCATATAATAAAATGTGTTTGAACTTGGTATGTAGGAAATCTGACATCAATTATTGGAATTAATTGATTTGACAAACAGCCGTCAAATGAGGTAAATAGATTTTTGTGACGATTTTCTGTGACCATAGAACGTCAAAACACGCTGGAATGTGAATTTTAAGCAATATCTTCTGGAATTGAGATCGTATCGAACTGAAATTTTGCACACTCGTGTAGAATGCTTTATTTAAGCATTTCATTATTGCATTTCTTGAAATAGGTACCTTTTCAAGTCGATCAACATCGTCCTTCTTTCGACGTCTAAACTATGACTTGATTCTTTATGTTTATGTCTTTGAATTTGTTTTCGGTGGAATTCAAAGAGTTCATAGAATAATCGATGAAAATACTGAGAGAGACCCAGGAAATTTGACACATTTTGTCTTATATCTCCAGAAATTGAAATCGTATAGAGCCAAAATTTTGCACAATGTTGCAAAATACTACAATTGGCGTTAGTACAAGTTTTTGTTGCAATCTGATGAATAGTTCACGAAAAAAAAATTTTTTTTTCGAAAAAATTAAAAGAAATATTTTTTTAAAAATTATCAACATTTCGATCATAACAGAATTTTGCCAAAAGTTGCGCGTTTATATCCTCGAACTGACTACAAAGTTTCGATTCAACATCTTCTTTAGTTCCTGAAATATCAGGGAAATAACCTCAAAATTTTAAATGTCTATAACTCCTAAACCGTTCGGCCGATTTTGCCCGTTAACGAACTTAACCGTCGCATTTTGATCAGAAACCTACCCTGAAAGTTTGAAGTCGATAGGACCTTCGGTGCTCCTGTTATCGTGCCTACGGCCGGCCGGCCGACCCAAAAATCTGACACCGGATTCGTGATCAGGGAGTCCAAATTAGTCTATTAGCCAATTTTCAGCTCGAAATTCGAAAATTACAGACATTTGGACGAAATGATAGGACGATGTTCCCCTAGAACATGCGCCCAAAAAGTGGGAAAGCCCAGTGGACAGGAGCTTTAGCTTTGACAATTTATATCCCCGCAAGTATTGATTTCTCAGAGTTGGGAATGATATCAATGAAATCTTATGACAGAACTGCATGATAAATTAAATAAGAATCCATTGATATCATTCCCAGCTCGGAGAAACCAATACTTTCGGAGTTATGATTTGTCAAAGTTTGAACAAGAGCGCCAAGCTCCTGTCCACAGGGCTTTCCCACTTTTTCAATTTGGCTTCTGTACGTCAATTCTCAAGAATTTTCTTAATTAAATTCAAAACGTAGGTCTATGACTCATCTCGTGTTGGATTTATATACATCAGGAAATTATTATCAGTGTATTCTATAAGAAATCATACATAATTGAAATTTCGAAAAGTCATATCTCCGGAAGTATTAGTCTATTAGAGTTGAGAATGACATCAATGGATTCTTATGATGAAATTGCATCTTGAAAAAAAATTGAATTCAAAATTTGTAATGTAAAAATTTTTTTTTTTGTTTCCCCGAAACCACCTTCCGATTTTTCCTAATAACAAACTTAACCGAGATATTTATCTCCTTAACCTACTCTGAAAGTTTCAACTGTCTAGCTCATTAGGTTCGAGAGTTATAGTGTTAACGGCCGGACGGATGGCCAGCTGGACCGAATTGATTTCGACCATGGATTCTTGGTTGGCTCAGTGAGACGAACCAATTCGTTTAAGATCATTTTCAGCCAAAAATTCACAAATTACAGACATTTGGGCAAATTCATAAGCACTCTGTTCCGAGGAACAAGAGCGCCAAAAATAGGCCCATTTCGCTCATCACGAACCTCAGTTAAATATTAGAGAAAATCTTAAAAGCAAACTAATAGAGGCTATCGTGACAAAAATATCTTACTTTCTGCCAATCAATTTGGTTTCAGAGAAGGTGAATCTACTCTAAGACGGAGGTTACACGGTCAATCTGGCATCAGTTCAGTCTGACATCAATCATAGATTGATGGTCCGGATTGATCGTCAGATTGATGCCAGCTTGATACCAGATTGACCATGTAACCTCCGTCTCAGGACGTCATACTGGTATTAAAAACGGAAATTTATGAAGCCTTGGATGAAAGTAAGCCATGCATGGCTGTGTTCTTAGATCTCACAACTGCCTTTGATACCGTAAGTCACCATATATTATCAACAAGCTTAAAAAATATAGGAGTAAGAAATGATTGCCTCAAGCTTTTCAGAACAAACCTTGAAGAACGCCAACAGTGTGTAATGATAAATGGTGAAATGAGTAATTAGAAGACCATATAATATGGTGTTCCACAGGGAACAGTACTTGGACTGATGTTGTTATCTATTCATGTCGATGAATTGTATTGCTTGCCATCAAAGGGTAAACTAATAAGCTCCGCAGATGATACCACAATGTTTTATATGGATAATAATTGGGATCTTGATATTATCAGAGACAGCAAACTCAATCAATGGTTGCTATTTTCTCAATAACTCGAAAAATACAAAACCGATCCTATTCAAACATGGTTATTAGTTGTATAATGCCAACGCAAAAATTCCTGCCAAATTTCGTGAGGATCGAATCACTAGAAAATTTCTAAAAAATCATTCAAAAAATATATATATATTCGTCCGACATTTTGCGAGAGCCTTCAGAACCTAACTCTACTGGAAGGGTGACCGTTGCCTCGACAACTTTCGAACGGAAGGAGATAGGGACTTGTAATTTTCAGGGTAGGTTGCACATCCCAATGGGAGATTAAGTTCGGGCATAATCGGTCCATCGGTTTCGGAGTTATACCCACCTGGAATATTATTTCCTCGATAACTCAAAAAATATAGACTCGATCGAATTGAAGCTTGGTAACTAGTTGTAGAATATCGACATAAGGGCGTATGGTTTTGTAAAATTCTGTGAGAACCGTACCCCTAGAAAATTTTTAAAAAATTTCGAAAAAAAAAAATTATTCGAATTTACCATGGTAAATAGAACATACGCGCAAAAGCTCCTGACTTGACGTCAGTGCTTGAACCAATTTTTAGTTTTTGGCAATTGCCTCATTCTATGCATTCCTCCAGGTCTAAGTCTACGTGCGATATTGAACTTGAAATGTGGTGTTTCGTTCTGAAACATTCAATCATAGAAGGTTTTTTCATTTATATTCGAAACGATTAAGTCTACAATTCATGCTCAACTGCACGTAACCTTTCTATTGATCGGATACAAGAATATATACTTCCTTCGAAAAAGCAATTGAGTGTTTCCGAATCGGTAATGTTCAAACAGCATTTTCTGGGCAGCGTTCATTCGAAAAGGAATAAGTCTCGAATTGTGGTGTCTCATTATTTCGCAATTTGCTCCACCCAAATGCATTTTTAATTCGTTGTCGGAATCTAATGTCGATCGGTGCAGGGCAATGCATCGTTATTCCGTTTGAATTGGCCCGTTCATCCGGAAAATAAGTTTGTATGTATACTTTTCATGGAGATACGAACATAAGCTGTATTTATGTAGGTACTCCAACTAATTTCTTATTCTTATTTATTGTTTCTTGTCATTCTAGTCCATCATTTTAATATATTTCTCAGTTACCAATCATATAATATTGAAAAACTTGTTTGGGAATGATATTAATAGATTCTTATGATAGAGCTGCATCATGAATCATTATCTTCAAAAAAGTGTAATTTAAAAAAAACAATAGTGCCTAAAATTGTGAATCCAAAACTACCAGACCGATTCTACCCAATAACGAACTCATCCGAGATATTTATTCCTCAAATCTACTCTGAAAATTATATTATATCAATTGAAACTTGGCCAATATTCCAGCTTTGTTTTTACAGGAGATATTCTGAACCCAATTTGATTAACTCACCAAAGTATACTCGTATATTTCCATCATCATACGGAAATAATTCTTCTGATCCTAGCAGTTATCAACCCATTAGTCTGTTGAGTGTTCCTTTTAAAATTTTAGAAAGATTGATACTTTTTAGGATTGAATCGTTTGTAGAAGACGTTCTACAGAATTGCTAGGGTAGCTTCAGGAAAAATAGAAATTATTGTGATCAGGTTCTTAGTCTAACTACTTATATCGAAACAGGTTTCAATAGTAAAATGAAAACACGCACAGCATTTGGCTATTTGTTGGCAGCATATGACACGGTATGGAAAGTTGATTCGATTTTAAAACTTTATAATCATTTAAAGTGAGGAAAAATGGTTCGTTTACTCGAAAATATGCTGACGGATAGAAGGTTTCGTGTTTTTGTTGATAAAAATAGTAGTAAATTCAAAAGTTGGAATATGGTCTCCCACAAGGATCAGTTTTACCTCTTCTTTTCAATTTACATCTGTGTGATATTCCTGCTACTTCCTCTGAGAAATTCATATACGCTGATGACATTGTCCTTGCATTTCGTCATTCTGATTTCTCAAGTATAGAAAATAATCTATCTGCAAATTTAGAAATCCTGAAAAAGTACCTATTTCAGTGGCGTTTGTGTCCGAAACCAAATAAAACTGAAGTTTCTTGCTTTCATTTGAACAACCATCAAAAATATAGAACATTGAGTGTAACTTTCGGTGTAACTTTATTTGAAGCGCGAGATCACTGGCATAAATTACGAAGAGGAGTGGGCCAAGAACAGACCCCTGGGAACTCCACTTGTGACTTGTCTGTCCGAAGAAAAAGAGTGACCCACCCTAACCGTGAAAGCTCTGTCTGTCATATAATTTCCAATCCATAGGTTAAGTTGGCCCCGAATACCGAATGTGTCGAGTTGTGCATTAGCCTCCTCACTGGGATCCTGTCGAAGGCCTTGGCGAAATCAAGATAAGCGATATCTGTCGGTATTTTTTTATCGTAAGCTGTCGTCCAATCGTTCATACACTGTAGAAGATTGCTGGTGGTGGATTTACCTTTGACAAAACCCTGTTGCTCCGACGGAATGATTTTGTTTTTTGTTAGGAATGTTGACATATCTTCTACAATTATTGATTCCATTACTTTGGAAGGAACGGAAAGAAGACTAATGGGCTTGTAGTTAATTGGGTTGAGTTTATCGCCTTTTTTGTTAACCGCAGTGACTGAGGCCCGCTTGCAGGCTCGTGGGACTTGAGATTTCGTGAAAGAGACAGACATGATTGTAGACAACGGTGAGCAGAGGGCTCCAGAAAATTTCTTGAGAAAGAAGGGGTCAATCCGTCCAAACCAGGAGATGCATTCAACTTAATGTTAGATAAATGATTTTTTATCTTTTCCGAGGTGAACGTCACATGGCTAAGACTATTACGCAGTCGTTGCGCTTTAATTTTTTGGTAGTTGATCATATCGAGGCTCAACTGTAAAGGAGCCTGCGAAAGAGTCAGCCAAAGCCTCAGCTATCATTCGCAGGCACATTGCAGTTTCAAATTCTTGGAATAAATTTCATTTTTTTCCGAATTAATTTCCGATTCTCTCCTACATTCCAGACAATAAGATTCCCAAATTGAAGTCACGAAACCCTTTATGGTACAACTGTATTCATAATTTGAATAAATTTGACAAGGAAGTTTGGCGGTCTGAATGGATTTCTTGCGATTTATTCAACAAAGATTTAATTTCTGATCCTTCAAACAGAGTTCCGGGGTTTTATCTTCCAAGGAAAATATGGTCTATTCTGAATCGTCTAAGGACCGGTCATGGTCGTTGCAACAGCATGCTTTTCAGATGGAACTCAATTGAGAGCCCTATTTGTGAATGCGGGGAAGCAGAGGAAACCATAGATCATTCAGTTAATAATTGTCGCATATATATAGATTCAAGGATGGTTTTAGGGCTATTAATAATGTTTCTGAATCTTTTTTAGAATGGGTAGCAATTTCACACGAATTTTCTGAGAGTAATATGTAAGTGACACATCAAAACAAATTATGGGTAATTGGTAATCTGACTATCAATGAAACCAAAGTTGGTATCATTTCCGGTGAAACCGGAAATCGAACGAATCTGCATTTTTTTCCAAGAATTCATCTCTCCTAACAAAGCTTAACTATCAAATTTCTATGAAATCTTCGTGAATCAACCTGTAGATCCAATCGTGTTTAAATTTGCAACTTGGCTGAAAAGTTAGGTTTTGAAGGCTCTCGCAAAATTTCAGCGATGTCGGCCGAATAGTTTCTGATATATAACATTATTATATTGATATATATATTATATATATACAGGGTGAGTCTTTGACCACTGCATTAATTTTAACCAAAGATTCCTCTCATCAAATGAAACAATTTTTTCATTTTACCATTTTTCCAGATTCGGCTCAGGTAAAAACTTACAAGCGTTTAAAGATTTCACAATGTGCTAATACACTCCCGCATATAAATTATCTATGACATTGTTGGCGGACGAGAATAAGGCATGGTAACGTGGTTTACAGCTTGATTCGGGATTCTGACGCTCAGGGACAGATCCATGAAAGTAGTGAAATTTTTGGAGTTGTCCATTTTAAAACATTCGATGAAGAATATCTCGAAAACGGTGCGTTTAAGGAGAAATGATGAAGAATAATATAATGTTCTAAATCGATGGGATATTCTTGAAATGACTCAAGAAAAACTTCATATGCTTTCTTTATGCTAATTTCGTTTAGTTTTATGAATCCACGAGTCCATAACTAGAAAACCAGTAGAAGTAGAAAATAACTAATATTTGGAAAATATGTATCATAGTTATAGGAAACTTTACGCCAACATTCATTTTATTCGAAAAAAGGATGTCAAAGCTAGAAAATAAAAACTGATTTTTTTTCACAATTTCAACAGCCTGTATATTTTTACCTGAGCAGAATTTGGAAAAATGTTACATGAAAAAAGTGTTTCATTTGATGAGAGGAATCTTGGGTTAAAATTAATGCAGTGGTCAAAGACTCACCCTGTATATATTATATATGATTTTCAATATTTTTTTAAAAATTGTCCAGTCATACAATCCCCCCTGAAATTTGGCAAAACAGTGCGCGTCGGCATTCTACAACTAACTATGTTTTATATTTTGGAGAGAACATCCTAAATTAAAACCATCGCACGATGAATGCACTTCCCGAAGTATCCAATTATTACGACGGATACCGTTTCCAAAGATCGATACGAAGCAAAATATGATCCGTTATTTCAGGGTAAAAAAAGCACCAGCCAATTTGTCGCAGTGCAAACATTTTTCCGAACCCACGCCCCTCTTAATGAAGGGAGTGTCGAAGGAAAGAAAATTTAATAATGCTCTCAACTGGACAAAAACGTTCGACACAGTTCGATTCTTTCGACGTTCACTATATTCACCTCCGAGGGGTTGAAGGGGTGAGGGGGCGAACGGATCGATAGGCAGGGCAATCAATTTAATATCATTATCAAAGTTATTCGGAACGAAATTTCGCTCTATCGTCTGTTGCGATTTCGGGAAAAAGGAAAGTATGTTACATCAGGCGGATGAATTGCTTCCGAAATAACACTTTTCAGTTGAGTGTTGCTTTTATCGTTTTTGTTGTATTGAGTTTAATCCGGGAAAAGTTCGAGAACGGTATTTGAAATGTTCGAGTTTTGTGATTGGTTCCCAAAGACTTGGAATTAAGGTTTCTAATGCATGTCTCCTGGACGTAAACTCGATAAAGAAATGCTGGAAGAACTTCTATTTCGTGATTTTGTAAGCAGAATGTAACGGTATAGTGTGAACTGACTTGGGTCAATTTTTCAAATGCGGCTCGAAGGACCAAAAAATGTGTAATTAATTGAGGGAGGTTGAATTGGTTAATCTATTTACACTATATGTTCGTTGGAATATTTCAACGAATGAATCGAGATAAACAATTAAAATTTTATAGTTAAGCTTTGTTAGGAGAGATAAATTCTTGGAAAAAAATTCAGAATCATTCAACTTCCTGTTTCACCGGAAATGATACCAACTCTCGTTTTTAAATGTAATACCCAGTTTTTTCAAAGGTTATCAGATTACCCATTGAATTCTACATTGTTTCAATGTGTCACTTACATTTTATTCTCAGGAAATCCGTGTGAAATCTGAAAAAAACCCTTTAAATTTTCTCAAATAGGGCTTCATTTCAATGTTAATAACTTGGAGTTTGGTATGAAAATTCCTAATTTTATACCTTCTATCAGCAGACATAACAATGCTTCTCCTCCTTTAATTGAAAATTCAATTGAAAATACAGGGTATTTCTATTTTGATGTCAAAGTCACTCATGACAAAAATCTCTAAAACGCATTTTTTTCAAATGAAGTTCCATTTTTTTAGTAGTCAGCTAGCATCTACGATAAAAAATAGTGTATTGTTATTATACATACCACTGCTTTACTTACCGAATATCTCAGGAAATAATCATTTTAGAGTAAAAGTATGTATTTTAAAAATACACTATTTTCAACGTAGATTCAAGCGGATTCTCATTTGAAAACAAAAAGTTTTGGGGTTTTTGTCATGACTGACTTTGACATTGAAAAAGAAACATCCTGTATATTCAATTGAATGTTTATTCAACGAAGGAGAAGCATTGGAATGTCTTCAGATAGAAGCTAGAAAATTAGGAATTTTCATGCAAAAAGTCTACAAGTTATACACATTGGAATGAAGCCCTGTTTGAGAAAATTTAAACGGCTTTTTCAGATTTCACACGAATTTTCTGAGAATAATATGTAAGTGACACATTAAAACAATGTATAATTCAATGTGTAATCTTATTATCAATGAGAAAACTGGGTATTACATTTAAAAACAGAAGTTGGTATCCTTTCCGATGAAATCGGAAGTCGAGCGAATCTGAAAAATTCTTCCAAGAACTCATCTCTCCTAACAAAGATTAACTATAAAATTTCAAAGTGTTTATCTCGAGTATTTCTCTGAAATATTCTAACGAACGGTCTTCGTGAATCACCCTGTTGGTATATCGATGCTGAATTCGTAGTAGAGTGTCCAATAGAGGTGCATGAGTAGACAATAGAGTATGCGCGCAGAAGCTCCTGACTTCACGTCAGTGTTTGAACCATTTTTTTTTCATTTGATCAAAGGAATCTATGGCTGAACTTAATGTACAAATTAAAGACTAATCCAGTACATTAGCTGTATATAGGCACTGGGTATATTTACAGATGGAGAGATAGAAATATAGAATGTTGATCCAGAATTCCAGAATTATCCAGTTTCATATTGATTGCAATTAATAAATAAGTGAGAGGAGCCGCGTAATTCTGCGCATTCGCCATTCTGCACCTTTGTATATGAAAATTACAAATAATCCTATCTGTGCTATATTTTCATGAATAATAGTCTCGTCAACAAGTACTTTTTAGGTCAAAATCTTTCCGTATTCTCCGAAAATTATGATTGAGGTGTCATTCGATTCGGAATGGTATGTATATAGTTTTTGAGAAAATGCTAAGGCCGCTCGCAAAAATTGCAATAGTTATAAACAATTATGTAATCATTAAAGGATACTGTGGGAGGTATACTCATTATTGAAAGGTTTCTTTCTTAGTTTTCTCTCCCAAACTATGAAAGATATCTATAAAATATAAATTAATTGTTTTGTGATTTGCTTCTGCGTAAGAAACACAAGAATGTCAAAAGCGATAAATTGAACAATGTTGCCTAACAAACAACAACGAAACAACACCAACGAAGAAACAACTATATCGTATTAATTGAAAAAAAGGAAGTTTAGGTTTTCACCAATATCTCAAAAAAGATTTGTGATAATTGAAATTTGAAAGAAGATTCAAATAGAGGAGGAAATTTCCTAAAAATAAAGTCCCGACTGCCGGAATTGTAGGACCAATGTTTATAACTTTCCTACTGGGTTGAAAATACGCCTGAAAACGGGTACCCGGCTTGCGCAAGCATCTCCCCCTTCGTACTTTTGATGAATAAATATTATTTAAACTTATTAGATATGAAAATAATAAATTTTAAAAATCCGACACACGCAGGATAGATCTATGAACAATAATCCGTGGTACAAAAATGTTTATCGCGATTTTTCAATAGTTTTCTATTAGTTAATTAACAATTTTTTGTAGCACGAACATTAACATTGCAAGTACGATAATTGTTAAACTATTAATCTGAGAATTTTTTCCTTTCGAGGAGCTATTTTTCAAAGGTCTTAGAATAAATTCCGATTGGAAAATTTGTATATTTTCCGTTTTGTTATGAACAATTAACGTAAGTGAAAAATTATAAAGCTTCATTTTATAATATTACTATTGATCCGTTTTCTCATGATCACCAACTACTTAAAAATGATTTTTAATAATTATCATTTCCTATTGATTAAAAAATTGTTATAAACCAATGCGTTGTTCATGAGATAATTTAAAAGTTTCTTTTGAAAACATAATTGAAGCTTTATAATTTTTCACTTAAGTAAATTGTTAATAAGAAAACGAAAATTAACGATTTTTCAAATTCTCCAACGGGAATATATTCCAAGACCCTTGAGAAATAGCTCCGCGAAAGTAAAACATTTTCAGATTAATAGTTTAACAATTATCGCACTTGCAATGTTAATATTCATGCTACAAAAAATTGATAATTAACTAATGGATAACTAATTGAAAAATCGCGATAAACATTTTTGGACCACAGATTATTGTTTATAGATCTATCCTGCAGACGCCTGAATTTTTTATTTTTTTTTATTTTAAGTTTAAATAATATTTATTCATGAAAGGTTCCAAGGGGACGAGCCTTACGCAAGTCGGAGTACCCGTTTTCGGGAGTATTTTCAACCCTCTGGAAAAATTATTGTTGTTATTATAAGTTGGGACTGTTTTTTAGGAAATTTCATCCTCTTATTGAATTTATTTTTCAAATTTGAATTATCTCTACAGTTTTTGAGATATTGGTGAAAACCATCAACCACCAAGCTAAACCGGTGGAATTGCCCAAAAAATAACACTTAAATGCGCAGGGGGTTTCATTAACAAATTTATTCATGCAAAGTTACCAGAGGTACAGCTATCGACAGATGTTATAATAGATGCAGCAGTTTTTACTGAAGGAACATTTTCTGTGTCTGAAATAGGGTTTAAACATATCTCCATTGTACCAGTGCTATATATATATATATTCTTTTGAACTATGAAATATTTTTCTAATTTGCATGAACTGACATTTTATTTATGGGTGTCGTGTATTGTACAATTCATATGCAATTATTTACTCGCAAATTTTGGCCATGCCCAATCAAACCTGCAAACTGCAACAAATAATAAAATAACTGTTCCTCTCGGAACAAGCGTGCAAAAATATCCCGGTTCGTTGAAACAGAAATTGAAATATATTTTTGCAACATCCATATGCTTGTCCTTGCCACGTGTTTCTCAATATAGGTACTCGTATATCTCGTTTGTAATAATTCAATATTAGATGTGTACATAAGATATGATAGCCGACTAAATAAAATACAGCGTATTTTTCAGCTCTCCCATTTATTCTGTCGACTTCTAACCGGAAACAAACATAGTAAATGTTAACCTTTGCAGTTTGTTGGATTAACGAAATTGAATTGGAATTTGATCCACGATTCAGTTACGGCCGTATCTTATTGAAAATATTGTGTACTGTATTACGAGATTTTCAGATGTAATCAAGTACAAAATACTAATTTCTTTATTTTCTAGATATTTTTCAGAGTTTGGGAGAGGAAACCCAGAGACCAGCCATTTAATTACAACTATTATACAGTATCCACATTCCAGAGAAGGAGTACCCTTTCACGTCTAGCTATTTAATAATATGTATCAGTACTGTATGCCACATAATTTTAGCAACGTTTCTCATCCATTGTGTCAATAGCTGTCTCTTATAATATTTTTTCTGTGACGAGAAACACGTTTGACATTTTATCTCTGTTGACGGGTAACAAAATATCACTGTTTATGAAATTACTTTTTTGCGCGTATGTGCTGGGGAACATCGCGTTATAGTTTTGCCCAAATGTGAAATTTAATTCTGTGGTGCCGTCCGGCCGTCCGTTGCCACGATAACTTGAGAACGGAAAGAGCTAGCGACTTGAAATTTTCAGGGTAGGTGGCGCATCCCAATACGACGGACAAGTTCGTTAATGGGTATAATCGGCCCAATGGTTTCCGAGTAATAATTTTGTTTTCGACCAAAATAAATCCGATCGAATTTAAACTTGTTGAATAGTTGTAGAATATAGACCTGAGCACGTTTGTGAAATTTCGTGAGAATCGTATCGCTAGAAAATTATTAAAAAATTATTAAAAAATACTTTTGTTGTCACGATAACCTGAGAATGGAAAGAGATAGCGGCTTGAAAATTTCAGGTTAGGTTGTGCACCTGAATGTGACATTTGAGTTTGTTTATGAGCATAATCGTCCAAACGGTTTTAGAGCTATAGCCATCTGAAATTTTCTGAAATTTGGTTGTTTTTTGTTCCTAATTTACTCGAAGAATACAAGACCGATTGAATTCAAACATGGTTATTAGTTGTAGAATGCCAACGCGAAAATTCTTGCAGAATTTCGTGAGGATGGTATAACTAGAAAATTAAAAAAAAAATAATTAAAAATTATTGAAAAAAAATCTATATATCATAAACTATTCGTCCGGCATGGCTGAAATTTTGGAAGAGCCTTCAGAACCTAACTCTACTGCAGAATTCCAAGTTTGAACACGATGGATCTATATTGTTGGAGAACCGCGCAGCCTTTTGTGAGTTCGGTAGCGAAGCGGTAGCGCCGGTAGCGGATGCGAATCGTCGTATGATATGTTGTCTATGGTCGTATTTTTGCGAGAACCTTCAAAAATAAAATATGAATGTCATGATGACATATCTTTTACGCGTATGTTATGGGAAAATCGTGTTATTTCATCACAAATCTATGGGAGATGATAGCCCTACATTAGTGGTCAGACCTGGTTTTGAAAGAGATCCTCCTTAGGAAGAGGCAACTAAATATTGAAGGGATTTCTATGAACAAGAGTGAATATCTTTGAGAAATAGAGACGATGATTCTTCTTCAAGAGATCCATGTGCCTTCAGAGGAGTATATTTGTGAGAGGGGACTTTTGAAAGGTTATGTATTATTTTTAATATGATATCGCTGAAATTTTGTTGAAGGCTTCTGATCTTGTAAGGTGAGAGGCTCATTTGTGGATATTAAATCTCGTGATGGGTAGAGAGGAATTTTAGGCCAGTTTTTCTATCACTAATGAGAATATATCTTTATGTTTCACCTTTAGATCTATCAATGGACATTTATTGGTTAAGAATAAGTAATTGAATATTACTTTGAATTGAATTTCATTCAATATGTTAGTAACTAAACTTATAATTTTCTTTACTTTGATTATTTAAATATCACATTAATTCCAGTAATATTTTACAAGAATAATTATGTATTCTTCTCCTAAAGAAGAATTGAAGGTAGACAATAATGTGTTAATTTTTTCATCATTGCTTTCTATCCTGAATTCACGAAAAAAAAATTGGTTCAAGCACTGACGTGAAGTCAGGAGCTTTTGCGCGTATGTTCTATTGTCCATTCTCCTGTATTGGACACTCTTAATCGAATTCACCATGGTAAATTCGATTAAGAGTGTTCAATACAGGAGAATGGACTATTGAACATACGCGCGAATGCTCCTGAATTCACGAAAAAAAATTGGTTCAAGCACTGACGTGAAGTCAGGAGCTTTTGCGCGTATGTTCAATAGTCCATTCTCCTGTATTGAACACTCTTAATCGAATTTACCATGGTGAATTCGATTAAGAGTGTCCAATACAGGAGAATGGACAATAGAACATACGCGCAAAAGCTCCTGACTTCACGTCAGTGCTTGAACCAATTTTTTTTTTACTAAAGCACTTTTTCCCTAAATCATTTACTACCCAAGTATGGGTTGACATTATAATTAGTCTTAAACCGATTATGTAATTAGAACAATGAGTTGTTAATAGGTGTATCATTATTGAGTAAACATATTATCTTCAAGTGTTCCTGAGTACAATTTATTGGAGGCAATTTTCTGAAATTGATGTGTCCCGTATGCTCTTTATACCGCGTGAGAATATTTCTGGTTGTTTGTACAACGTGGCACTTGTTGCAATCTGAACATTTAATTTCATATATCCCCGATTTTGACATGTCCGGAGTTTTATCGAATGTATTTCCTATAAGTTGGTTAATTTTTGTGGAAGTTTTGAAAGCCAGTTTCATATTAACCTTTTTAAACATGTTCTGGAGTTTTGGTTTGTTTTCGGATGGAACGTGAAACCTTGGAAAACCTTTTTCACTTTGCATCCCAGAACAAACAACGAGTATTTTCAAAAAGGTTAATATAATAGTTATTTATACAACAAGTGAGTTAAATGAATGTTTATTCATGAGAAGAAAGTTTAATTAAGTTAATTTATTCGAGTGAATAAACATTTTTAACTCACGTGTCGTATACAAAATTTTATCCCATTTTGATGAAATTTCAAATATTGAATACTTTTTAGAGGAAATATTAGGTATAATTCAAATTCATAACGAGATTTCCCTTCGATCGATGGTTGCTAGGGCACTATGTAATTAATTGTTTGCAAGTGTCAATGAGAATTATAGAACCCTCAAAGAATTTTTATTTCGAAAAAATGTTGAGCGGTGACGACGAGGTTGTAGTTCCTGAGTGCATTATACAAGAATTGAGGCAGCAGAAGCAGTAATTCCATTAAAATCAAAAATATTGTACGAAAATCAATATACGGCATTTTGTGCCTGGAGAAATAATAAAAAAGCCAAAGGTGTCAACGAAAAAATAATTTTGGCGTATATTTCCGAATAATGCAAGAAAGTTAAGTCGTCGTCTTTATGGTCCTACTATTCGCAACTTAAGAAAATGTTGGCTCTGAAAGAAAAAATAGACATCGGCAGATTTCACCAAGTCACCGCCTTTTTGAAGCAACATTCCAGGGGATACGTAGTAAAGAAGTCGAAGGTATTCACAAGAGAGGAGTTTGAATACTTTTTAGATGCCGCTCCTGATGAGCAATATTTATTGATAAAGGTAGTTTTTATTATGGGTGTTGCTGGAGGGTTTAGAATCGGCGAGCTGGTGACTATGACCGTAGATGACGTGGAAGATCGGGGCAGCGTATTGGTTATTTAGATTCCAGATACGAAAACGAAAAAAGAAAAGAGTGTTCACTGTGGTCAATGGTACTAATAAGGTTGCTGCACTCGATATATTCCGCAAGTATAGGAACTTGATGCCAAGCAAAGTTGATCACAAGCGACTATTTATAAATTATAGAAATGAAAAATGTACCGTCCAGCCTGTAGGTGTGAATACATTTTCGAAAATGCCCGCTACTATTGCAAAGTATTTGGGCCTTTCTGATGCTGAACAATAGATACAGGGCACAGTTTTAGGCGTTCTTCTGCAACTCTACTCGCAAATGCTGGGGCAGATTTGACAGTTTTGAAAAGACATGGTGGATGGCGCTCAAGCTCGGTTGCAGAAGGATATATTGAAGATTCACTGCAAAACAAAATAAATATTTCTGAACAAATACTTGGTGGGGTCACAAAAACCTGATGCAGAAATGGATATTCCAGCAGGGCCTGAGAAGTCCTCAAACACATGTGCTATAACGACTGAGTGTGTTTCCTTTGGAGGAGGTACAGGTTTCCAGTTCTATTTTCAATCTTAATACTTAATTGTTATTTTAACTTTAATGATAGAAATGACTGTTAATGTAGAATTTTTGATAAATTTTAATAATATACTTTAAAATGAGATTTAGGTGCATTGTGTGTGGAAATAATTATTTCCAGAAAGTGAGTGGTGAACATTTTATTCCACTAGTGAATTAAAAAAATTTTAATTCACTCAGTGGATAAACGTCAACTTACCCTTGTTACCATGGGTTGAATATTGTCGTCTTTAAACGTCAAAATGGGAAAAATGTATAAATCGAGATCGAGCGGAGAAGTATATTTAAATGTTAAAGTTTAACGGATAATTTTGCAAACGGAGCAAAGGAAAAAATCATTCCTCTGGTACCTGCCGACAAGTGTTTCAGCTAATTGGATGCCCTGTCAGGAAGATGCCAATTAGCTGAAACACGTGTCGGCATAGGTACCAGCAGAATGATATTTCTCTGTTCCTTTTGCGGAATTAATGCGGAATTGATGTTGTTTGGTTACTGTTTGTTAGGCAGTATTGTTCTATACAGCGTGCCAAAAAGTAACGTAACTCGTCAATAATTCTTGTACGAAAAATTATTAAGGAAAATACTCGCACCAGTCGGTTTTTAATTTCAAAAGCAATTTATCGTATGCTTTTTGGCGCTCTAGTTCCTCGGAACTGAGTGCTTATCAATTTTCCCAAATGTCTGTAATTTTCGAATTTTTCGATGAAAATGGTCTTGAACGATTTGGTTCGACTCACTGATCAAGAATCCGTGGTCGAAATTCATTCTGTCCGGCCGTCTGGTTGGTCCG
The DNA here is from genome assembly GCA_937662695.2 of Halyzia sedecimguttata. Lineage (NCBI taxonomy): Eukaryota > Metazoa > Arthropoda > Insecta > Coleoptera > Coccinellidae > Halyzia > Halyzia sedecimguttata. The sequence goes on along the minus strand of OW569413.2, from coordinate 94,526,683 downwards.
GCCGGCCGATCCGGCCGGCCGTAGGCACGATTACTCTCGAACGGAATGAGCTAGACAGTTGGAATTTTCAGAGTAGGTTTGGGAGATAAATATCTCGGCTAAGTTCGTTATTGGGCAAAATCGGACGAATATTTCGGAGTAACAAAAAAAAAATTTTTTACAAAGCAAATTCCTAATTAAATTTTTTTCAATAAGCACTTTTACCATAAGAATCCAATGATATCATTTTTAACTCTAACAAGCTAATACTTTCGGAGATATGATTTTTCAAAATTTCAATAATAAATCGTATTTCAACGTTGTTACAGAATGATATAATTCTATGTATGAATTGTCATAATGACAACTTATTTTCCTGAGACACGACATTATCTAATCAATCGAAGAATTGTGAGCGAAGTGAGAAAAATGTCAGTTGTTTGCTCCGAAATTCGTTTTTGTCAGAAAATTCTTACATTTCGGAACGGAACATGAAGTAAGAGATCTGAGAGTAGTGAGACTGCTTTTCATCCATAGACATAGATATAACTCTCGAACGGAATGAGGTAGGTAGTTGAAATTTTCAGAGTAGGTTAGGGAGATGAATATCTCGGTTAAGTTCGTTATTGGGCAAAATTGGCCAGATATAATTTGATTTCTTCCATGGTGCAGTTCTCATTCTCATGATTGCTCATTTAATCTTGATAAATAAACTATTATTTAAATTGAATTTCCTTTATGCAGTTCTATCATATGAATACATTGATATAATTCCCAACTCTGAGAAACCAATACTTTCGGAGATATAATTTGTCTGTTTGAACTAGAGCGCCAGAAAGCTCCTGTCCACAGTGCTTGAACCAATTTTTTGAATTTGATATTTCTCACCCCCTACATCCCGCACCCCTCTACTTTCCATTCTAAATAACCAGAAGATACTTTCCTTGTAATTAGAAACCACCTGGAAGTAGTTCCTTTGGAATTGGAAAATCAAGAGATACTTCCATTGGATTCAGAACATCGAATTTGAAATTTCAGTGCCGAAGTTTCCATTGGAACAGTTCTAGATTCATCTACAGGGTGATCATAATATCGGACTCCGAGGAAGCCACGACATTCCTTGTTTTATGTTATGTTAAGTAGTATGAGACTGTGTAGGGTGAAAAAAGGCCGACCTATTGTAATTTTTCAATTTTAATATATACAGGGTGTTTCAAGGATGATTGTACAGGCTTTCAGTGAAGATGCAGGACATTTTGGTGGGTCTAAATCAGTGTTCGAAATATGTCCTAACTAAATTCGTTTGAAAGATACAGGATGTTTTTTGTATTTTTCAAAAAATTTCAATCAGCATAACTCTTGAACGCCTGCATGGATGTTCATGAACATTTCAGGGAATGAGTATAGGCCTATTCCTAATATTCGCTCATAATTACTTGTTGATAGCACAGCTTCGGATTGAGAAAATTATTTTCTTTATTCCACATCTTCTGAAACATCCTGGACATGAAATTTTCGAGAAGTGAAATTTGTTTCAAAATCTGCAATAAATACTCTTCCTCTTGGCAATTATGGCACACTTCGTGTCAATATTTTATGAACTATTGCATATTTGGAATTTTCAATTTATATTGAATCAATTGTAACATCACTTAATTATACAGGGTGTCCCAAGTTCGAGTACCTATTAGACGTTTCTGGAGAACTGGACATATTTGAAATCTGAAAATTGGAATTATGATATTGCTTGAAATTCTCTACAAAGCTAAAATATTTTCGAAGCCCAAGCACTTCCGGTTATACAGGGAGTGAAAATAAATTTGATGAAAACATTTCTTTCTTCAGGTTCTGCATTCCTGGTATGATCAAGTATTCAATGCTGAATACATTTCTGTTAAACACATTGTATTCATTCGAACAGTTTTCAAAATACCGGAAAAAAGTCAAATATGTTTAGTCAGTATTATGTTCATTATTCTTATTTTAAACATCCTGAACGTAATGCGTTTTCACAACATCGAAGAGGAAGAATGTGGAAAGGTCATGCTTATTTTGAATTTCAGAAATATCATCACAGGGTGTTTCAAATTTTGTGTCGAAAATTGTGATCAAAATTGGCCATAACTTCTGTTTTCCAAATTAGAACCCTATTTTTTTATGATTGCGTTGGATTCTGCAGTGAAAAATAATGATAGTTTTCTAACATGATTATGCTCCTAAATTCAATAATTTTTGAGTTTTTTTTTTTAAGAGGCGTCGTGAAGCACTTTGTCGGACCGCAATAAAGAAATTGGTGAAAAATTTCGAGCTGTTGGGACAAGTTAGTTATGTGAAGAATTAAACCCGTCCACGTCGCTCAAGAACAGCCGAGATTATTGCTGCTGTAGCTGAGAGTGTTGAAGAAAACCCAGGTTTGTCCATTCCTCGTCGTTCTTTGGAATTAGGCATTCCACAAACGTCATTACACCGTATTTTGCATGTAGATTTGGGTCTTAAGGCTTATAAAGTTCAGTTAAAACAAGAACTCAAGCCGGCCGATCATCAACAACGTCTTGTCTTTGCTGATTGGGTCGTTGAAATGCATGAAAATGATCCGGAATTCCATAGAAAAAACATCTTGAGTGATGGGGCACATTTCCACCTCTGTGGCTTCGTCAACAAGCAAAATTGTCGCATCTGGGGCTCGGAAAACCCAAGAGTTATTCTTGAAAAGCCTCTCTATCCTCAACGTGTGACTGTTTGGTGCGGTTTATGGTCCGGCGGAGTCATTGGACCTTACTTTTTCGAAAATGAGGCTGAAGCAACAGTTACGATGAATGGATTGCGCTATCAAGAGATGATTAATGATTTTTTATGGCCGGAATTGGATGGTATTGATCAGGACAACGTTTACAAGACGGCGCTTCGTGCCACAGAAGCAACGAAACTATTGATCTTTTGCGGGAAAAGTTTCCGAACCGTGTTATCTCTCGAAGAGGTGATCACAATTGGCCACCAAGATCTTGTGATTTAACACCTTGCGACTTCTTCCTTTGGGGCCACGTGAAAGAGAAGGTTTACGCCAATAGCCCAGCGCCGATTCAAGGCCCCAATGTTGGAATTCGTGAGGCTATCGAGGACATAGGGCAGCCACTTTGCGTTTTGGATATGGAAAATTTCATCGAAAGGATATGGTCCTGTAAGCGTGGTCGTGGTGGTCATTTGCCTATGATGTTATTTTCCACTATTAACGGCATAGCTTCTTCTTTATAACGAAATAAAAATCCGATCATTTATATTGAAAAATTACATTTTTCTTTGTTTCTTTCAAAATAACACCTCTTATTGGAAAACCCTTTATAAGTGGACAATTGGCACGTTACAAAATCTAGAAATATTTTCAATTGCCGTTCTGTTCCCTTAAATTTGTTGGTCCGGACCTGGTTCCTGCCAGAGTTCAGTTCGGAGCACTACAACGACGACTAGGCAATATTTCACGCAGCTCCTTGCTACTTGCTAAATTCGCGCAGTCGAATTCATTTCAATGATACATGCTTTAATTATCGGAATGGAATACGAATTTGCAGGAGCCATTATTAATATCTGATCTGATTATAATTTACGGCGCAGTATATTTCTGGGAGATCTTGATCAATGGGGCTCTTTTCTCAGCTTCTCATTATATCGGTCAGAAATAAAATGATACATGTCCGAAATTTATATAGATTTGCAGGCGTAAATTCTTCACCAAGGATACTGTTCTCTAATTGATTCTGAAATATTGTCGGCTGTAAATTTGGAATGAGGTGAGTGAACGGGAAGCAAAATAGTGAGGTAAATTCCTAGACTGTACGTAATCCTAGATGAAACAGAAATGGAGTGGAATACTCGCCCTGAAGTCAGCATGTGTCGTCCATCTACAGGGCGAGTATGTGAGTGGTAGATTAATTTTAACCATATATTCCTCTCATCAAATAAAACACTTTTTTTCATCTACCATTTTTGGCGCTCTAGTTCCTCGGAACTGAGTGCTTATCAATTTGCCCAAATATCTGTAATTTTCGAATATTTGGCTGAAAATGGTCTCCTACGATTTTGTTCGACTCACTAATCAAGAATCCGAGGTCGAAATCGACTCTGTCCGGCCGGCCGTAGGCACGAACTCTCGAAAGAAAGGAGTTATAGGATTGAAATTTGCGAGGTGGGTTTGGAGCGTAAATATCTCGGACAAGTTCGTTAATGGGCGAAAACCATCAAGCGGTTTCGGAGTTATGGCCAATTCTAGTAAAAATATTTTATTGAATATTTCCGAAACCGATCACTCGATCTATCTGAAATTTAGCATCAAATTGTAGAATCATGACCTTACTAAGCATGTGAAGTTTTTTATTGACCAGGTTACCGCAAAGTGTAAAAAAAATTTTTTTAATTTAAAAAAAAATTTTCTACAATAACTTTCGAACGGAAAGAGGTAGGCAGTTGAAATTTTCAGAGTAGGTTAGGGAGATGCATCCCTCGGCTTAGTTCGTTACTGGGCAAAATAGGCCAAACGGTTTCGGAGTAACGAAAAAAAAAAATTTTTTATGTAACAAATTTCAAATTCAATTTTTATTTAAGATGCAGTTTCACCATAAAAATCCATTGATATCATTTTCAACTCCAACAAGCTAATACTTTCGGAGATATGATTTTTCTAAATTTCAATAATGAATCGTACTTCTATGTTTTCACAGAATGCTATAATTATTTTATCTAAGCTTAATTATATGATCTGTGTTCATACTGTTCTATAAGAGAGAGTCAAATTCATTTCAGCTATTTTAATTTGATTTCTTCCATGGTGCAGTTCTCATTCTCAGATTGCTCATTTAATCTTGATAAATAAACTATTATTTGAATTGCAATTGAATTTACTTTATGACGCAGTTCTATCATAAGAATACGTTGATATAATTCCCAACTCTGAGGAACCAATACTTTCGGAGATATAATTTGTCTGTTTGAACAAGAGCACCAGAAGGCTCCTGTCCACAGGGCTTGAACCAATTTTTTCCGTTTCGGCTCAGAGACAAAGATACAGGCAGTTGAAATCGCAGCAAAAAATCAATTCTCCTACGTAGCTTTGACATGGATATTCAGAATGAAATTAATGTTGGTGTGAAGTTTTCTAATACTATGACAAATATATTCCGAGCAATCGTTTTCGGTGCTCTTGTTCCTCGGAACAGAGTGCTTATTAATTTGCCCAAATGTCTGTAATTTTCGATTTTTTGGCTGAAAATGGTCTTATACGATTTGGTTCGACTCACCGATCAAGAATCCGTGGTCACAGTCGATTCTGTCCGGCCGTAGGCGCGATAAATCTCGAACGAAAGGAGTTAAAGGATTGAAATTTGCAGAGTAGGTTTGGAGCGTAAATATCACGGACGAGTTCGTTAACTGGTGAAATCCACCAAGCGGTTTCGGAGTTATGCGGTTTTTAGAAAAACATTTTTTATGAATATTTCCGAAACCTATCACTCGATCTATCTGAATATTAGCATCAAATTGTAGAATCATGATGTTTATATGCTTGCGAAGTTTTGTGTTGATCAGATCCCGAACAGAACGAGCTAGGCAGTTGAAATTTTCAGAGTATACCAAATCTAGTTTTTTTAAAAGCAGTTTCACCATAAAAATCCATTGATGTAATTTTCAACTCTAATACGCTAATACTTTCGGAGATATTAATTTTCAAAATGTCAATAATACATCGTACTTCTGTTTTCACAGAATGCTATAATTATTCTACCTTTGAATTATTATATGATCTGTGTTTATACTCGTACATGTAATTTTGTTTTCCTATAAGAGAGAGTCAAATTCATTTTAGCTATCGTAGAATTATGAGGATTATAATATGATATTACACTTCTTGATGATATTTTAATGCCCGTGGATACTCCATATCATGATGGAAATATATACTTTGGCAAGTTTAACAGGATAGGTTCAAAATAGCTCCAGTAAAAACAAAACTCAAAAATTGGCTAAGTTTCAATTGATATAATATAATTTTCAGAGCGGATTTGAGGAATGAATATATCGAGTAAGTTCGTGGTTTTTGGCGCTCTTGTTTGAATTCAATTTCTTTCATAATGCTGTTTTGTTATAAGAATCCATTGATATCTTTCCCACCTCTGAGAAGCCAATAATTTCGGAAATGAAATGTCAAAGTTTGAAAAAGAGCGCCAAAGCTCCTGTCCACAGGTCTTACCCACTTTTTATTTCCTACATCCACTGGTTTCTTAGTTATAGACGCAGGTACATAAAACTGAATGAAATTAGCATAATGAAAGTAAAGGAAGTTTAACTTGAGTCATCCTAAGAATCATCAATCATTTTAGGAAATTAAAATATTCCTCACCATTTCTCCTACAACGCGTCGAGATATTCATAGTGGAATGTCAGGATATAAATTCGCCAAAGTAGGAACGACATCATTTTGAAGTAGTTCTAAATATTTTTCGCCATTCAAATTGCCCTCAATGAAAAAGGGGCCTCTGATATGTTTTCGAATATTTCCTGCCTAAATATTAACCTTTTGAGGGAATTGCGTGTGTTCCTCTCTCATCCAGTGAGGATATTCGGTAGACCAGTAGCTGCAATTTTGACGATTAGTATGGCCGTTGAGAGAAAAAGTGCACAAATCAGAAAACAAAACGTCTACTAATAGGATAATATCGTTATTCAACATGTCCATCACTTGTTCACAAAAATAAGTTCTTCTATCAAAATCGTCTTCCATGAGCTCCTGGGTAGGTATCATTTTATAGGGATGCCTTTTATTTTGTTTTAATATGTGTACAATCGATTTATATAGCTGATATTGAATGTTTTCTTCAAAGTCAAGCATCACATCAAATTCCACAGCCTCGCACATTGTATTAGCAGCTGCTTTTTCAATCTGTCTTACAAGCCAAACTCGCGAAACTGCTTCTCTATCTTACTGTTAATCCCTTGGGTTATAGGCGGCAAATTCAGAAAGTTTAGTATTATTGTAATGATAATAATAATGCGTGAGGGGGTTGAAAGGAGTTGAAAGTTGTGCATGAACAAAACTGTAATGGTCGACTTTCATTCGGTGACAAATTTCATCAGGCACCATCGTCTCAAAGTAAATGAGCCATGACAAAATGCACATACTGAAAACCTCTTTGAACTAACTATTTGGCGCTCTAGTTCCTCGGAACTGAGTGCTTATCAATTTGCCCAAATGTCTGTAATTTTCGAATATTTCGATGAAAATGGTCTTAAACGATTTGGTTCGACTCACTGATCAAGAATCCGTGGTCGAAATTCATTCTGTCCGGCCGGTCCGGCCGCCCGGCCGGCCGTAGGCATTATAACTCTCGAACGGAATGAGCTAGAGAGTTGAAATTTTCAGAGTAGGTTTGGGGGATGAATATCTCGGCTAAGTTCGTTACTGGGCAAAATCGGACAGAAGGTTTCGGAGTAATAAAAAAAAATTTTTTTTTTCACAAAACAAATTCCAAATTAAATTTTTTTTAATAAGCAGTTTTATCATAAGAATCCATTCATATATCATAAGAATCCATTCATATCTCTAACAAGCTAATACTTTCGGAGATATGATTTTTCAAAATTTCAATGTAAATCATATTTCACAGATTGATATAATTATTCTATGTATATACATAGAATGTACTATGTATGAATTGTCATAAAGTCAACTTGACAGAAGGGAATATTGTAACTTCAAGAATATTGGGGTTGAAATACTCGTATTTTAGCGATGCAACGGGGACCTCACCCGAAAATGTTTGAAAATATTACGTAAATATTGAAAGCATAATTCTTTAGTTCGAGAGAGGAGAAAATTTTGTGAACGTAGATCAGGAAATTTTTGATCGATTACAAGGTAATTTATTATTATTTATCTTCTTTTATACATGTTTTATGGAATACCTACTATTTGTAGGTACTTTAAACCTGTTTTGGGCAATTGTCATACGAAACTTGTTTTTTTGGCGCTCTAGTTCCTCGGAACAGAGAGCTTATCAATTTGCCCAAGTGTCTGTAATTTTGGAATTTTTGGCTGAAAATGGTCTCAAATGATTTGGTTCGACTCACTGATCAAGAATCCGAGTGCGAAATCGATTCTGTCCGGCCGGCCGACCGGCCGTAGGCACGATAACTCTCGAACGAAAGGAGTTAGCGGATTGAAAATTGCAAGGTGGTTTTGAAGCGTAAATATCTCGGACAAGTTCGTTAATGGGCGAAAACCATCAAGGGGTTTCGGAGTTATGGCCGATTTTAGTAAATATATTTTTTATGAATATTTCCGAAACCGATCGCTCGATCTATCTGAAATTTAGCACCAAATTGTAGAACCATGACCTTTATACGCATGAGAAGGTTTGTATTGACCAGATTACCGCAAAGTGTAAAAAAAAAAATTGAAAATGTGGTGCAGTTCTCATTCTCATGATTGCTCATTTAATCTTGATAAATAAACTATTATTTGAATTGAATTTCCTTTATGATGCAGTTCTATCATATGAATACATTGATATAATTCCCAACTCTGAGAAACCAATACCAGATATAATTTGTCTGTTTGTTTTCAAAAAAGAAATATGTTTTCTTGAAAATTTCTGCACGCCTGTAAAGAAGATACAGAAACCTTGCCAAAAAAGTACCACAGGACCCACCTTCCCTATTCAAAAAATTTAGAGGGTTGATGGGGATGGTACAGGGTGCAACAAAAATCCTTCAAAAATGCATACAAATTTGGTAAAAGTGAAACAAAAATTGGCCTGTTTCAGGATTTTGTTGCCAAATATTTTTCATCTGAGAAAATGAATTTGTTCCATCATTTTGACGCGCACTGTATATTGGAATCGAACCCATATCAGAGATACCTCTACTGAAAACATTCCTCTCCACACGTATACGCGTGTTTCAATGCACAAGCATTTCCAATCATGTTCAGGTTAGCGAGCGAATATTCCAGAAAGTTTTTTTTTTCGCATTGAACATTCATCAAACGTCATCCATCCGGTAGACGGCAGCAACGAAAATACGAAATCCAATCCAATTCCACAGAGGATTCCAAATGGAAAAAGGACCCTCTGAAAAATTGAAACCACATCAATTTGCTCGATGGGTTCATTCATATTCTTGCTCGTGAGTCTCAGTTTTCCGTGAATAAGTAAGTGGATAGAAGACACATGCATAGAATGAAATATACAGAATGTTTATCTCAATATGACATCCTGCTCAAGAGTTCCGATTGTATAAAATCATTTTTCGTCGACCTGTATGAAAAGTGACATTTTACGTACTAATTTGCGGCTGTAAAATCGGCTATTATTGAAGGCAAGAACTTTGCGGACGACAAAGTTCTTTCTCGTTCGCAAAACTACTTTCTCGTCTGCAAAATTACTTTCTCGTCCGCCGTGGTCACTATGAATACGGCATGATACGGTTCATTACAAACATAAGTGTCTGTTAGAATAACTGTCAGTGCTGTGGTCACTATGGATACGGTTCAATACAAACAGAAGTGTATGTGTCATTTTCTATTGTGAAATTATTTAAGAGGTCCGAAGTTCATAAAAATATGTAGTTTTGGGCGAAAAAATGTAATATGTACCTCGGCGAAAAACTGTACATTGTCTCGTCCGGTTGCTATCCTCGGCTCCGCGTCGGATCGCAAGTTGCAGACTCGACTATAATAAACAGTTTTCCGTCCTTAAATACTTTCTTCGTACATAAATAACTATTTTCGAATGGAATCCAAGGTACTGAATACGACTCATTTCTTCTTGTACGTGGAAGGAAGTAATATAAATAAAAAATTGGTTATGTGGACAGGAGCTTTCTGGCGCTCTTGTTCAAACAGACAAATTATATCTCCTAAAGTATTGGTTTCTCAGAGTTGGGAATTATATCAATGTATTCTTATGATAGAACTGCATCATAAAGGAAATTCTATTCAAATAATAGTTTATATATCAAAATTGAATGAGCAATCTGAGAATGAAAACTGCAACCACGGAAGAAATCAAATTAAAATAGCTGAAATGAATTTGACTCTCTCTTAAAGAACAGGATGACATGTACGAGTATGAACATGATCATATAATAAATCATAGATAGAATAATTATAGCATTCTGTGAAAACATAGAAGTACGATTCATTATAGAAATTTCGAAAAATCATATCTCCGAAAGTATTAGCTTGTTGGAGTTGAAGATGACATCAATGGATTTTTATAGTGAAACTGCATCTTGAAAAAATTGAATTTGGATTTTGTAGGTTAAAAAAATTTTTTTTTTTGTTACTCCGAAACCATCTGGCCTATTTTGCTCAATAACAAACGTAACCGAGATATTCATCTCCCTAACATACTCTGAAAATTTCAACTGCCTAGCTCGTTCCGTTCGAGAGATATTGTAGAAACAAAATTTTTAAATTTTCAGAAATTTTTTTGACAGTTTACGGTAACCCGGTCTATACAAAATTTCACATGTGTATAAAGGTCATGATTCTGCAATTTGATGCTGAATTTCCGATAGATCGTGTGATCGGTTTCGGAAATATTCATAAAAAATATTTTTACTAAAAACGGGCCATAACTCCGAAACCTCTTGATGGATTTCGCCCTTTAACGAACTCGTCCGAGACATTTACACTCCAAACCTACCCTGCAAATTCCAATCCTCTAACTCCTTTCGTTCAAGAGTTATCGTGTTAACGGCCGGACGGACGGTCGGCCGGCCGGACAGAATAGATTTCGACCTCGGATTCTTGATCAGTGAGTCGAACCAAATCGTTTGAGACCATTTTCAGCCAAAAATTCGAAAATTACAGACATTTGGGCAAATTGATAAGCACTCTGTTCCGAGGAACAAGTGCAACAAAAAATGGTTAAAAAAAGTGGGAAAGTCTTGTGGACAGGAGCTTTAGCGCTCTTGTTCAAACTTTGATAATTCATATCTCCGAGAATATTGGTTTCTCAGGGTTGGGAATGACATCAATGCATTCTTTTGATTACTTATCCGAGATATTTATTCCTCAAATATACTCTGAAAATTATATTATATCAATTGAAACTTAGCCAATATTCCAGTTTTGTTTTTACTGGAGATTTTCTTAACCCAAATTTATTAACTTGCCAAAGTATATATTTCCATCATCATCATATGGATTATCCAAGAGCTATTTACGATAGCTGAGGTTATTCCATTGGTCATTTTGCATTCAATCATACTATTTGTGCGTTTGTTCTGGGGAACATCGCATTTTGCCTATATGTTTTCGAATTTTTTTGCCGAAAATGATTGAATTCGACTACCTGGAATATAATTTCCTCGATAACTCAAAAAATATAGTCTCGATAGAATTGAAGCTTGGTAACTAGTTAACTAGAAAATTTAAAAAAAATAGGAAAAAAAAGTCAGGCGCTTTTGCGCGTATGTTCTATTGTCCATTCTCCTGTATTGGACACTCTTAATCGAATTTTTTGACATGTCTCTTAACTGTAGATGAGATGACAATGATGACATGTATGACACAGATCATTTAATTCATAGATATGGACGTTTCTTTTCGTTACTGCATTCTGTGGAAGTTAGGATTCAATATTGAAATTTTGAAAAATCATATTTCTGAAAGTATTAATTTGTTAGAGTTGAAAATGATAACGATGGATTCTTATGATGAATCTGAATCTTAAAATTATGGCCGATTTTGCTCAATAACGAATTCATTTGAGATATTTAACTCCCAAACCTACTCTGAAAGTTCCAACTGATGTCTAGCTCATCCCGTTCGAGAATGATCGTGTCTACGGCCGGACAGAATCGATTTTGACCACGGATTCTTGATCATTGAGTCGAAACAAATCGTTAAAGACCATTTTCAGCCAATTACTCGAAAATTACAGCCATGCATTTTGGCAAATTGATAAGCACTTTGTTCCGAGGAACAAGAGCGCCAAAAAGTATGGCTTGGCTATTACATGGCTCAGAATTAGAGACCAAGAACTTAATTTATTTCGTCCGACAGCTGTGGAACAGCCAAGCCATACTTTGTGTTTTTCCAAGATGTGCGATTTGTAGAGTTAGAGCTCATAGATAAAGGCCTTGCTTGGTTAGGGGTTTGGCTCTATATGAGATATGTTAACTATTTGGCGCTCTAGTTCCTCGGAACTGAGTGCTTATCAATTTGCCCAAATGTCTGTAATTTTCGAATTTTTCGATGAAAATGGTCTTAAACGATTTGGTTCGACTCACTGATCAAGAATCCGTGGTCGAAATTCATTCTGTCCGGCCGGTCCGTCCGTCCGGCCGGCCGTAGGCACGATAACTCTCGAACGAAATGAGCTAGACAGTTGAAATTTTCATAGTAGGTTTGGGAGATAAATATCTCGGCTAAGTTCGATATTGGGCAAAATCGGAAAAATGGTTTCGGAGTAACAGAGGAAATTTTTTTTTTACAAAACAAATTCCAAATTAAATTTTTTTCAGTAAGCAGTTTTATCATAAGAATCCATTTTTAACTCTAGCAAGCTAATACTTTCGGAGATATGATTTTTCAAAATTTCAATAATAAATCGTATTTTTACGTTTTCACAGAATTAAATAATTATTCTATGTATGAATTGTCATAATGTCAACTTATTTTCCTGAGACATGACATTGTCTAATTCCTTGCTAATAGTTGGTTCGAGAAACGTCAAAATCGACTTAGAGAGACAAGGGTGAAAAACCGTCAAATAAACCCCCATGTGGCGATTTTATGTCGAAAAGTAAAAATTAAGAATATATATCCCAGGTAAATACCGACGTTTCATTTTAATACCGGAGATCGACAAGATCGTACGAGGAGCCTGATATCCGGTTGGTCTACGCCGTCGGGTTTTCGGTTTCAGAATGAGAGAAGGCGGGCTCAAATCCCGGAAAGGGAATTACACTTTTTGGCGCTCTAGTTCCTCGGAACTGAGTGCTTATCAATTTGCCCAAATGTCTGTAATTTTTATGTAAGATGCAGTTTCACCATTAAAATCCATCGATATCATTTTCAACTGCAACGAGCTAATACTTTCGGAGATATAATTTTTCTAAATTTCGATAATGAATCGTACGTACTTCTATGTTTTCACCGAATGCTATTATTATTCTATCTAAGCTTTATTATATGATCTGTGTTCATACTCGTACATTTCATCCTGTTCTATAAGAAAGAGTCAAATTCATTTCAGCTATTTTAATTTGATTTCTTCCATGGTGCAGTTCTCATTCTCAGATTGCTCATTTAATCTTGATAAATAAACTAATATTTGAATTGAATTTCCTTTATGATGCAGTTCTATCACAAGAATCCATTGATATAATTCCCAACTCTGAGAAACCAATACTTTCGGAGATATAATTTGTCTGTTTGAACTAGAGCGCCAGAAAGCTCCTGTCCACAGGGCTTGAACCCATTTTTTAACTGTGAATGCTTCGCACGAGTCAACCAAGTTTACATAGAATGTTTGTGGTGGGATATAAATATTCTTGTATCAGAGACTAAAATTAGTCTGAACTACACAGTTCAACCTAACTTATTTCTTGATTTTCCATAACCCACGAGAAAGTTCCAATTTAATCCTCCCTAGTTCTTATAAATATAAAGAATAACATCACGTGAAACAGTTACATCATCCAAACACTACAGGTATTCGGCAACCACTGCTTCGGAACGAATATTTACAGGTTATAAAGGGTTTATCTGAGCATCTCTGGAGGTTAAAAATATGTAAATTCCGTTTCATTGTGAGACGAACTCATTTGCCAAACGAATTCGTTATTAATGCAAATTCTCTTAGACACTTTGTTCCCTACAATTTTCATGACACAGTTTTCATCTCTGATTTCGACTGCCGATAAGCGTTTTACATATTTAACAGAGCGTTCGTACGTATTATACAGGGTGGTCCAGATCTTAACCAAGAAATTTTAACCACATATTCTACATCAAAAATAAGCCCTAGTTCGTCATATAAACATATGTCGAGAAATGCTTCCTCTCCGAGATACAGGGTGTTAAAATTATTAGAAAAAACAAATGTTTTTTTTTCCTCTACTTCGAACATCTTCTTTAAATTCATGAGAGTGTTTAATTTTTTTACTCGGAAACGGTGCCTCTTACGTCAAAAAGTCAGGAGAATGAATTTGCTTCAATTTAAATAAGGATTTCAAGAATAAATTTTATTGTTGGAAAAGCCAGTGGCGTATCATTTTTTTGTCCAAAAATATTCTGTCTCGATGCAGTACGGTCACCACTGGTGAAATAACAAAAAATTATTTAATTCAAAAAGTGCCTCTTGATCCTTAAAACCTCTGTCCCAAATTTCATAAAAATATTTTAAGAAGTGTGAAAGTTATTAATCAAAAACATGTTTTTTTCTATAATTCTAACACCCTGTATCTCGGAGAGAAAGCATTTCTCGACATATATTTACATGACAAACTAGGGCTTATTTTTGACGTAGAATACGTGGTTAAAATTTCTTGGTTACGATCTGGACCACCCTGTAGACACGTAACCGGGAAGATCTCTGTCCGTTCTACCGCTGAATAATTTTGTGTATTGTGTATGTTCTGTGTTAGCGGGTCGATCTGTGTTAGGTCACGATTTGTTCCATTCCGTTGGCCAAATCAGCTATTTACCATATTTTTAAATTCACGTTGAATATGTTTGTGTGCTACGAGAGGCTGAATTATGTAACGGATCTCGGGGAATGGGACAACTCATCATTTTTCTAGAACAAAGGCCGTAAACGTATAATATATTTAAAACACGGACGTGGGTCCAGAATCTACGTTGAAAAAATGGTTCAAGCACTGATGTGAAGCCAGAAGCTTTTGCGCGTATGTTCTATTGTCCATTCTTCTGTATTGGACACCCTTATTCGAATTTACCATGGTAAATTCCAATTAAGTGTCCAATACAGGAGAATTTACCATGGTAAATTATGTTGTCCATTCTCCTGTATTGGACACTCTTAGTTCGAATTTACCATGGTAAATTCCAATTAAGTGTCCAATACAGGAGAATGGACAATAGAACATACGCGCAAAAGCTTCTGACTTCACGTCAGTGCTTGAATCATTTTTTTTTCGTGATTTTTTTTAAAATTTTCTAGGGGTTCGGTTCTTAAAATTTTTTTTTCGTCATTTTTTTCAAATTTTCTACAAAATTTTAAACACGTCCTTATGTGGATTTTTTACTACTAGTAACCAAGCTTCAATTCGATCGCTTATTTATTTTTTGAGTTATCAGGGAAATAATATTCCAGGTGGGTATAACTCGGAAACCGTTGGGCCGATTATGCCCAAAATCGAACTGAACTCTCCCATTCGGATACGCAACCTAATCTGAAAATTGCAAGTCCCTATCTCCTTTCGTTCGAAAGTTATCGAGGCAACGGTCACCCATCTACTGAACTCACTCAAGGCTGCTCGAATCTCCAACAATATTTAACCGATCGTGTTAAAACTTGAAACTTGGCAGTAGAGATAGGTTCTAAAGGCTCTTGCAAAATTTCACTAATTTCAGACGAATAGTTACTGATATATAGAATTTTTTTTTTCAATTTTCAATCATTTTTTAAAAATTTTCTGCGAATACTATCCTCACGAAGTTTTGCAAGAATTAACGCGTTGGCATTCTACAACTAATAACCATATTCGAATTCCATCGGTTTAGTATTTTTCGAGTTAATGAGGAACAAAAAACAACCAAATTGCAGATGGCTATAACTCTAAAACCGTTTGGCGATTATGCTCATAAACAAACTCAAATGTCGCATTCAGATGCACAACCTAACCTGAAATCTTCAAGCCGCTATCTCTTTCCGTTCTCAGGTTATCGTGACAACAAAAATATTTTTTAATAATTTTTTAATAATTTTCTAGCGATACGATTCTCACAAAATTTCACAAACGTGCTTAGATTTATATTCTACAACTATTCATCAAGTTTCAAGTCGATCGGATCTATATTGGTTGAAAACAAATTTATTACTCGGAAACCATTTGGCCGATTAGGCCCATTAACGAACTTGTCCACCTACCCTGAAAATTTCAAGTCGCTAGCTCTTTCCGTTCTCAAGTTATCGTGGCAACGGCCGGACGGCCAGCCGGAGAGAATCGAATTTGACCTCGAATTCTTCATTGGGGAGACGAACCAAATCGTTTGAGACCATTTTCGTAAAAAAATTCGAAAGTTACAGACATTTGGGCAAAATGATAACGCGATGTTCCCCAGAACATACGCGCAAAAATAGTGTATTTTTGGAGTTCTTGTTCCTCGGAACAGAGTGCTTATCAATTTGCCCAAATATCGAATTTTTTGATGAAAATGGTCTCAAAGGATTTGGTTTGACTCATCGATCAAGAATCCGTGATCGAAATCAATTCTGTCCGGCCAGTACGGCCGGCCGTAGACACAATAACTCTCGAACGAAAGGAGTTAGAGGATTGAAATTTGCAGAATAAGTTTGGAGCGTAAATATCTCAGAGTTCGTTTAAGAACGAAATCCACCAAGCGGTTTCGGAGTTATGGCCGTTTTTGGTAACAATATTTTCTATGAATATTTCCGGAACCGATCATTCGATCTATCTGAAATTTAGGATCAAATTGTAGAATCATGACTTTTATATGCATGCGAAGTTTTGTATTGATCGGATTAGCGTGAAGTGGCAAAAAATGGCCGGCCGGTCCGTCCTGCCCTTGGCACGATAACTCTTGAACGGAATGGGCTTCACAGTCGAAATTTTCAGATTAGGTTTGAGAGATAAATATCTCAGCTAGGTTCGTTATTGGGCTAAATCAGCCCAATAGTAACGAAAATTTGGCAGAGAAAACCCAGAAAAAAACTTTTTAATAACAAGTGTTTATCTCGAGTCTTTCCTTGGAATATTCTACCGAACGGTCTTCCTGAATCACCCTGTATATAACCGTAGAGAAATGAAGGTATCGGGTATCAAGAGGAGAAAAAAACGTACAAAATCAATAAGAAGAGCGAACCTACACTCGAGGCAGATTTAGTTCTATAATTCCATCATCCCCTACAATGTTATAAGAATCCTCGAAAAAAATTCAGAAATATCCTTTCGCCTAAGAGAAAACGATACATTTTTCGATGAACATCGATACACGTGTTACAGGATGACATAAATTCTTTTTCCATCATTATTCTCTTGCTCCCTAGTCCCCGCGTATGAAGGTAATCGAGGGAGGCTTGGAGCAATAATCTCCATCGATTCAGGGACTGAATTTTCCAACATTTCCCATTTCTGTTAGATCGTTATCCTTGGAAAGGAAGATCGTTTCAGATTGTGATAGGGGTTTGGAGCGGCACTTGGCGTTGCTCTTGCGCTCTCGGGGGAAATAAGGGTTTATTGTTGTTTCGGAATTATGCCCCTATTAATTATTTAGGCGTGCTCTTGACGTCGGACTAATTACGCGTCTATGAAGCTAGCGTTTGCTCGTTTGTTGCTAAATCGGCACGGATCTTCCTAGGAAATGCGTTTCGGGGGGCTGTTTACTCTGTGCACACCTGCCCTTCAACGGGTCAATGGGGATCATGTAATGGTTCAATACTGACCTGTGGATTCATGAAAAATTAAGAATATTCTCGGAAGTTTCGGAGACGGGATGAGGTGATGACGATGGTGGATAACCGAGAATCAGAGTCGAACTTGTAGAGGGTTTTCCAATAAGAGGTGTTATTTTGAATAGCCCGCTATTTCGGTAGATGTCACTTTTGAAGCTGTCATTTTTTGACATTTGACAAGTAGAAACTACGCCATTAATAAAAATGGAACGATACACGATTCAAGAACGCATTGAAATTATTAACATCCACTATAAAATTGGTGAAAATTTGGCAGAGACGGTTCGTAAAACTTGAACATTTTTGGGTCGTCGTGAAGCACCTTGTCGGACCGCAATAAAGAGATTGGTGGAAAAATTTGAGCTGTTGGGACAAGTTAGTTATGCTAAGACTAAAACCTGTGCACGTCGCTCAAGAACAGCCGAGAATATTGCCGACGTAGCCGAAAAGTGTTGAATAAACCCAGGTTTGTCCATTCCTCGTCGTTCTTTGGAATTAGGCATTCCACAAACGTCATTATACCGTATTTTGCATAAAGATTTGGGTCTTAAGGCTTATAAAGTTCAGTTAACACAAGAGCTCAAGCCGGCCGATCATCAACAACGTCGTGTCTTTGCTGATTGGGTAGCATGAAAATGATCCGGAATTCCATCGAAAAATCATCTTGAGTGATGAGGCCCATTTCCACCTCGGTGGCTTCGTCAACAAGCAAAATTGTCGCATCTGGGGCTCGGAAAACCCAAGAGTTATTGTTGAAAAGCCTCTCTATCCTCAACGTGTGACTGTTTGGTGCGGTTTATGGTCCGGCGGAGTAATTGGACCTTACTTTTTCGAAAATGAGGCTGGAGCAACAGTTACGGTGAATGAATTGCGCTATCGAGAGATGATTAATGATTTTTTATGGCCGGAATTGGATGGTATTGATCTGGACAACGTTTACTTTCAACAAGACGGCGCTACATGCTATACAAGCAACGAAACCATTGATCTTTTGCGGGAAAAGTTTCCGGACCGTGTTATCTTTCGAAGAGGTGAACACAATTGGCCACCGAGATCTTGTGATTAAACACCTTGCAACTTCTTCCTTTGGGACCACGTGAAAGAGAAGGTCTACGCCAATAGCCCAGCGAGAATTCTAGACCTCAAAGATGGAATTCGTGAGGCTATCGAGGACATAGGGCAGCCACTTTGCGATTTGGTTATGGAAAATTTCATCAAAAGGGATATGGTCCTGTAAGCGTGGTCGTGGTGGTCATTTACCTGATGTTATTTTTCACTATTATCGGCATAGCTTCTTCTTTATAATGAAATAAACATCTGATCATTTATATTGAAAAATGGCATTTTTCTTTGAATATCAAAATAACACCTCTTATTGGAAAACCCTTTACAAGAGACCCAAGAAATATATAGACCCCACTAAAAACACATGGTTTCCTCAAAGGGCACTGCAGCCTTAGGAAGCATAATATGATGAGATTAGGGCTAGCAGAAACTGTCTAGTACAGATTCTGCTGGGAGGAGGATGAAACTCCTGATCACCTGATAACGGAATGCCTCGCCATCTCAAACCAACGCATGGAATGCTTAGGGCAAGAAATCTGCAGGAGCGAAGAGGTAGCCTCCTTGAAGCCATCCCAGATACTGGAGTTCAACAGAACTCTGGAACTGTAAGGCGAGCTGTAGTTGGTGATGGCATCGACAGCTCTGATTGGGGTGGCACAATAGACCTTAAGGTCACGTGCAACATTACCCCCTACAACAATATACAATATAAAAGTCACAATTTTGTCCAAATGTGTATAACCGTTGCCACTATAACTTTCGAACGGAAAGAGATAGCGACATGCAATTTTTAGGGTAGGTTGCACATCTGAATGAGATATATTATGTACTTATATATATTATGTACTTATATATTATGTACTTATTATGTACAATACAAAAATAACTACACTCTTTTCCACTACAGTTTTTGTTGTCCAGTGTGGTTCAACGAAATTGTAATACCTCGATTTTCCGGCTTTAAAATGAAAATGTGGAAACTCGCTTGGGCCCATCAATTTCTGATTCGGGATTTTTCACCCTTTGCATCCCCGTAAATGCAACCCCCCAACAGGGGTGAGCACCTCCCCTTGATTTTGAATAGGGATGAGGGGTGTTGCGATACGTCATTTTGAAGATCTTATCGATTACTATCTGATCCTGATATTTCGCATCAAAATTTCCATCGATAACGAAATGAGAGGTAAAATATTGGATGAGTATTTACTTTTGTGATTAGTTTATGAAATGCTGGAAATGGGCACCTTTCACTTCCGTGCGCAGTAATATAAGTTCTACTGAAAACGTTCACGTACGTTACTCAAGATTTCTGGTGTAATTTTACGGCATTCATTAATGATCCGAGTTCGAAAACAATCCGACTCAGGCTGGGTAGCGTAAATCTAGGATCTCAGGTGACCCCATAGAAAAAAGTCCAGTGGAGCCAGATCAGGTGATCTGGGTAGCCACTCAATATGTCCCCTTCTTCCAAACCAGGCGTAAGGAAAATGTTCATCTAAGAACTGACGCACCGAAATGAGGGGGTGCGCCATCTTATTGGAAAATGATCGTTTGTATTCTCCAATACTTGCACGAGGGCTGGATAAATAACGTTTTCCGATAGATTTGGCCAGTGAGATTACCAGGTATAAAAAAAGTGCTGATTATGTGATTTCCATAAATACCCGCCCAAAAATTTAATTTTTGGGAAAGCTGAGTATGCACCTCACGAAAGAATCTTGGATTTTCATCTGACCAATACCGACAGTTATGCCTGTTTACAATGCGGTTAAGGTAAAATGAATATTCGTCCGAAAAACAGATATCGAACAAGTAGTTTTGATTACCGTTAATCATTTCACTGGAGTCGGCGATCGGGATCATCCTCATTCTGCTCCTGAACCAATCGTGCTTATAAGGATGCAATTTATGTTCTTTCAGGATTCTCATGATTGTTGTACGTGAAACACCAGATACATCGGACAATGTCCTAGTACTCAAGGTCAGATCCATTGCTTCATGACCTATGGCAGCCACGTCCCTCGCTTCGTCTCTTTCATGCACCCTCTTTTTGTTTCCGACTGAACCAGTAGCGTCAAATTTAGCAACCAGTTGCACAACGTAAGTAGTGGATACATTTTTTCCAAGATGTCGTTCATTGAATAAATCCTCTGTTGTTCGCGCAGAGTCGTTAATCATTTTAATTCTACTACAAATTTAAAATACTTTGACATACTTGTAACGTTCTTAAAAATTCAGGATAGACTGAGGTGATTTTAAAACATGGTCCGTCTACTTTTTGGACAAAAACTTAACAACATGATAAGTATATACCTTTGAAATGTGTGGGATACGAATAATATGCTCGAGATAAATTCCACATTACCTCTTCCACTATTTTCGCTGTTATTTCATTATCTATAGATATTTTGAATCGCAATTTTAGGGTCAGATAGTACTCGATACGGTCTTCAAAATTAGTTATCGCAACATCCCTTATCCCTATTCAAAACCAAGGGTGAGCTTGTGCTCACGCCCGTTAAGGGGTTGAAGTTACGGGGATGAAAAAAGCGGAAAGTTCTTCACCCTTGAATAAAAAATTGAATGGTCTGAGCGATTTTCCACATTTTCATTTTAAACTCGGAAAATCGAGTTGTTCAGTTTTCGTTGGACTACCCTGTATGTTTCGGAAACAAAGTTTCCATCTTCAAAGACGAAGCGTTACTGTGAATAACGCTTCGTCTTTTGTTCGTAACTTTTGTAGTGAATGGGACAGTTATGTTCATTAATGGTTATAATCGGCCAAACGATTCCAGAGTTATACCCATCTGTAATATTGTTTTCTCGATAACTCCAAAACTATAGATCCGATCGAATTGAAACTTGATAAGTAGTTGTAGAGTACCGACGCAAAGAAGTTCGTCAAATTTTGTGGGAATCGTGTCACTAGAAAATTGAAAATTAATAGTTAAAAATATTATGTATCTCTCGATTACTTGAGAAGGGTAGGTTGTGCATCCTAATGCGACATATGAGTTCGTTAAAAGGCATAATCAGCCAAACGGTTTTGTTGTTATATCAATCTGAAATTTGGTTGTTATTTCTTCAATAACTCAAAAAATACCATGTCGATTCAATTCAAACATGGTACTTAGTTCTAGAACGCACAAATATTCGCAAGATTTCGTGAAGATCGTATTACTAGAAGATTTTGAAAAAAAAACATTGAAAATAATTGAAAAATATATCTATATATTAAAAAGAATTCGTCCGACATCGCTGAAAATTTGCGAGAACCTTCAAAACCTAGAAGATTCATGCATTTTATTTTCGTAAATTATTAGATATTCAATTGAATTTCAATTTCGATAGAATACATAATTATGTCAGAAATTCTTTGGTCGAAATGTATTCAAATCTCTTAAACTGTTGCATCCACTTTGTTTCGCCCTTTATTGTGGCCAACACACACTTCCATTCGGAGTGCTCGTCGCATATTTTGACATCGCGAACCATAAATAAGGGCGGGAACCCGCGAAAAAAAGTCAGCAAATTACTTTCATTTGATTTCCATCCCTTTGTGACAGAAGAAACGAAGCTCCTTTGATATCTCGTTCTTTTCAGGGCCCATTCCTTTTCATACGTTTTCCCGTCTTCGCAATAAATCGCCTTCAGATGCCAGGCTCGGTATTAAAATTATTTCCCACATTTCTTAGATGTTCCCGCGCAATGAGTGAACCTCGATTACCTTTGTAAGGGCGTTTTTATCGTCGGCTGGCCATATTTCTATCCGCTTTATTCGAACATCTTACGTCGAACGGTCCTGAATTGGAGAGGTATGCGAGGATTTTTTGTCGAATTCGTTTGATGGCGGAAGAATTGCGGCAGGATTCCTGTCCGCGATAATCCTCGCCTGTTGGGAGTTTAGCTGTGTTGTGGAAATTTGAATGGGAGATAGAATTAATCCGCCGCGTTAACATTGAGAAGATTCGTCGATTCTTCTGGGATAATAAAAGTATACTGTGGTTTTTATTTTATGAAAGGATGGGAGAAGGTTGGTATACTCTGGACTAACTGAATGTAGGTAAATGGCGTTTCGCAAACTTTCCACTCCTAAAACCGGCATGAGTCCACACAATCTGAATCTGGTTAATAGTCCGGATAAATCAATATATTATATAAAATGGGTTCAAGCCCTGTGGACAGGAGCTTTCTGGCGCTCTAGTTCAAACAGACAAATTATATCTCCGAAAGTATTGGTTTCTCTGAGTTGGGAATTATATCAATGTATACATATGATAGAGCTGCATCATGAAGGAAATTCAATTCAATAATAGTTTATTTATCAAGATTAAATGAGCAATCATGAGAATGAGAACTGCACCATGGAAGAAATCGAATTAAATCTGGCCAATTTTGCCCGATAACGAAATTAACCGAGATATTCATCTCCCTAACCTACTCTGAAAATTTCAACTACCTAGCTCATTCCGTTCGAGAGTTATTGTGGAAAAACTTTTTTTAAATTTTCAAAATTTTTTTTTACACTTTGCGGTAATCTGGTCAATACAAAACTTCACATGCGTATAAAGGTCATGATTCTACAATTTGATGCTAAATTTCAGATAGATCGAACGAACTTGTCCGAGATATTTACGCTCCAAAACCACCTTGCAATTTTCAATCCGCTAACTCCTTTCGTTCGAGAGTTATCGTGCCTACGGCCGGTCGGCCAGCCGGACAGAATCGATTTCGCACTCGGATTCTTGATCAGTGAGTCGAACCAATTCGTTTGAGACCATTTTCAGCCAAAAATTCCAAAATTACAGACACTTGGGCAAATTGATAAGCACTCTGTTCCGAGGAACTAGAGCGCCAAAAAAAACAAGTTTCGTATGACAATTGCCCAAAACAGGTTTAAAGTACCTACAAATAGTAGGTATTCCATAAAACATGTATGAAAGAAGATGAGTAATAATATGAAAGAAGATGAGTAATAAATAAAAAATTACCTTGTAATCGATCAAAAATTTCCTGATCTACGTTCACCAAATTTTCTCCTCTCTCGAACTACAGAATTATGCTTTCAATATTTACGTAATATTTTCAAACATTTTCGGGTGAGACCCCGTTGCATCGCTAAAATACGAGTATTTCAATCCCAATATTTTTGAAGTTACAATATTCTCTTCTGTCAAGTTGACATTATGACAATTCATACATAGAATAATTATATCAATGAGTGAAATACGATTTACATTGAAATTTTGAAGAATCATATCTCCGAAAGTATTAGCTTGTTAGAGTTAAAAATGATATGAATGGATTCTAATGATAAAATTTCTTATTAAAAAAAATTTTATTTGGAGTTTGTTTCGTAACCATCCGTCCGATTTCACCCAATAACGAACTTAGCCGAGATATTTATCCCCCAAACCTACTCTGAAAATTTCAACTCTCTAGCTCATTCCGTTCGAGAGTTATCGTGCCTACCGGACCGGCCGGCCGGATTAGTGAGTCGAACCAAATCGTTTAAGACCATTTTCATTGAAAAATTCGAAAATTACAGACACTTGGGCAAATTGATAAGCACTCAGTTCCGAGGAACTAGAGCGCCAAAAATCAATGCCACTTTTCGTTGTAATTGTATAACTCAAGAACGGGCTCACCTATCCAAACCAAATGTTTAGGATTTGTTCGGGATATGTAGTATATGGTTTATGTGAAGTTTGCACAAAATCGGTCGAGTGGTTCTTCATTCATCAAAGGAAATTTTTTGAAAATGTTACGATAAACGTGATGTTTTTTTAGATGTTAGGAAGGGGGTTTGGGAGAAATTTCGAAGAGGTTTATCGAGGAAAAATACGGAAGTTTCGTAGAGTTTCACGTTTTCGGGGCGAAGAGATGAGGGTGTATTTTAAAATAAATCGCGTAAAGACGAATAAACGCCGATTTTAGCAAAATTGTGGAAAGGAATTCGGAGGAACGGTGGCGTTCGGAACGACGGTATTTGCGGGAACGCGAAGACGAGATTTGAAATTAGTCCGTAACGGAGCCCTTTTTTCGATGCTCTCTTTCGTTTTCCCGGAAGAACGATAGGAAAATGTGACATTTCACGAAAATCGACAAAAGTCTGACGAATTTTAACGCGGCACCTTCAAGGTCGACGTTTTCGGTCTGAACGAGCGACTAGAAATGTCAAATCAAATTAGAAAAGCTGCGAGAAATATGAACGAGTACCTAACCGATTTCGATCGATCGCTAGACAGGATTGACGATTTTCTGAAAATCGAAAGACGGAAATCATCCGAGCACTGAAAATCTTTATTTTGTACATAATCGGAGTAGATTCACGTAGGCAACGTGGCCGAGTGAGCTGAGGCGTTGGATTGGGAATTCATAGCTCCCTAGCTTTCCGAGCGTCACGGTGTGGCGGGATCGATTCTTGGTGCGTCCGAAAGCTTTCTCTTGAATTTTTTCATTTTTACCCAATGAAAAACTTAAAGGCGCGTTACTCCAGTAAACGTATCTTGGGATTCGGATCTTTTCGTTAAGTTACGGAATCTATAATGAATATCCGTTCGATCGGACGGATTTTTGCATTAAAATTGATCAAAATATTCAAACATTAAGCAGAAAATTAACGGTCGAAAATGAAAAACCCCAAGCCGTTTGTTTATTCATGCTAAAAATGGAAAAACAAGAAAAATTGTTTATCCAAATGTTTTAGATTAAGTTTCAAAATAGCTAGCAATTAATAAAATATATTTTTTTTGAATAAATGAATTTGATGTTCCTATTATTTTTTATTATTTCACTTTTTTTTTCACGGACGAAAATTTTAACGAGTATTAGTAGGACGTATTGACATCTTGTTATTCTATGCAACTTGAAATCGGCCAACGAATAAATTAGTTTATTTGATACAGCTTACTGTTAATTTCCGGAATAAATGATGAGATCGATTTGAAATTATTTTAATGTCATGTGATATCTATAATTCTATGTGATATCTATAATTTGGGCTGAATTTATGTCAATTAAATACTTGAAATATGTCCCAGGATAAGTAACCATGTAATGAAACCTAGGCTTGTGTATTATTTATTACCTGAAATTATGCGTCCGTGCCAAATTTTAAGTACACGTAATTCACCCGGAGAACGTTTTCACGGTCTAGATCATTTTCCGTACGGCTTCCATTCAGAGGCCTATTATTTAATATCATTTCCCCTGCATAAATATGTGAAAATTTGAATAATTTATGACCCATTCTAATGGATTTCTATCAAGCTAAGTTTGATTCAATCGAATACTTCCTTCCTGTTCAAATTGAATACAAGTCGGGGTAGTAAGAATATGTCTAATATATATTATATGTGATAAATAATAAATTTTATCTTGAAAGGTCTCGAAAATTTCATGAAAGTCTGAGGAAAATGGTTTTTCATAAAATATTGCTTAAAGGAAATATTCATCAAGTTTTGTTGATTTTGATTGAGGTAAAAAATGAGGAATTAGTTTAAAAATATTGATGCTAGAGAGAATAATTCTGGAAAATAATAATATTAATAATAATATACAGATATTCAATTCAGGATATATTTTACAATTACAACAAAGTGAATTTTTTTTATCCAGGGGGCCAGAACCAAATAAATTAGGGCTGAGTGAGTAGCAGATGACCCCACCTATCCACCATTTTCATATGTTCAGGGTTCTACCAAACCCCCCTTTATAATGGGATTTCACTTTTAATAAACGTTTCTCCAAGCTCTAACGCACTATTTTCGTAAATGTCTATGTTTTATTTAAACAAATAACAAATATAGTCTAGTGAACAAGCGCTTTTTAGGGGAAAATTTTTGCATATTCTCCGGAAATTATGATTTAGGTGTCATTCGATTCGGAATGGTATGAGGATAATTTTTGAGAAAATGCTAAGGCCGCTCGCAAAATTTGCAATAGTTAGAAACAATTTAGTGAAAAAAAAGAAGGGGCTTTGGTTTGTCGCCAATATCTTAAAAACTATCTGAGATAATTCAAATTTGAAAAAAGTTTCGAGAAGAGGGGGAAATTTCTTGAAAAAAACCCAACTGGAACTATGTCCAATATTTATAATTTTCCGAGAGGGTTGAAAGTACTCCCGAAAACGGGTACTCCGGCTCGCGTAAGCCTCGCCCCCTTCGGACCTTTCATGAATAAATATTATTTAAAATTATTAAATATGAAAATAAAAAATTGAAAACCTTCGGTCGCCTGCAGGATAGATCAATGAACAATAATCCGTGGTCCAAAGATTTTTATCGCGACTTTTCAATTAGTTATCCATTAGTTAATTAACAATTTTTTGTAACATGAACATTAACATTGCAAGTGCGATAATTGTAAAACTATTAATTTGAAATTTCTTTCTTTCGTGGAGCTATTTTTCAAAGATTCCCGTTGGAAAATTTGAAAAATTGTTAATTTTCGTTTTGTTATTAACAATTTACTTGAGTGACAAATTATAAAGCTTCAATTATGTTGCAAAAGAAAATTTAAAATTATCTCATAAACAACGCATTAGTTTATAACCATTTTTTAAACAATAGGAGATAATAATTATTGAAAATCAGTTTTGAGTAGTTTCTGATCGTAAGAAAACGGATCAATAGTAATATTATAAATTGAAGCTTTATAATTTTTCACTTGAGTAAATTATTCATAACACAACGAAAATTAACAGTCTTCAAAATTTCTAATAGGCATGTATTCTAAGACCTTTAAGGAATAGCCTCACGAAAGGAAAAAAAAATCAGATTAATAGTTTAACAATAAGCGTTCTTGCAATGCTAATGTTTGTGTTACAAGACATTGTTAATTAAATAATGGATAACTGAAAGAAAAATCGTGATAAACGTTTTTGGACAAAAGATTATTGTTCATTGATCTATCCTGCAGGCGCCTGAATTTTTTCAATTCTTTATTTTCATATTTAATAAGTTTAAATAATATTTATTCATGAAATGTCCGCAGGGGGCGAGGCTTACGCAAGCCGGAGTACTCGTTTTCGGGAGTATTTCCAACCCTCTCGGAAAATTATAAATATTGGTCATAGTTCCGGAAATTGGGACTTTTTTCAGGAAATTTCCTCCTCTTCCCGAATCTTTCTTCAAATTTGAATTATCTCAGATAGTTTTTGAGATATTGGCAAAAAACCAAAGCCCCTTCTTTTTTTTGGTGCTTATCAATTTACCCAAATGTCTGTAATTTTCGAACTTTTGGCTGAAAATGGTCTTAAACGATTTGGTTCGACTCACCGATCAAGAATCCGTGGTCGAAATCACTTCTGTCCGGCTGGCCGGCCGGCCAGCCGTAGGCACGATAACTCTCGAACGAAAGGAGCTAGAGGATTCAAATTTGCAGAGTAGCGTTGTAGCGTAAATATCTCGGACGAGTTGGTTAACGGGTGAAATCCATCAAGCGGTTTCGGAGTTATGGCCGTTTTTAGTAAAAACATCTTTTATGAATATTTCCGAAACCGATCACTCGATCTATCTGAAATTTAGCATCAAATTGTTGAATAATGACTTCTATATGCATGCGAAATTTTGTTTTTATTGGCTTGCAATACGGTATCGAAACATTTTTTTTTATTTTTAAATTTCGTTTCTACAATAACTCTCGAACAGAATGAGCTAGGCTGTTGAAATTTTCAGAGTAGGTGTGAGAGATAATTATCTCGGTTAAGTTCGTTACTGGGCAAAATTGGCCTGATGGTTTCGGAGAAACGGAAAAACTATTTGTTTTTGCAATACAAATTTCAAATGTAACTGCTTTCAAGATGCAGTTTTCACTTAATTGTTTATAACTATTGCAATGTTTAAGAGCAGCCTTAGTATTTTCTCAGAAACAATCTACATGCCATTCCGGATCGAATGACACTTCAATCATAATTTTCGGTGAATACCTACGCAAAAATTTTGACCTAAAAAGCACTTGTTGACTAGACTTATATGGCTGACTCAGCAATTGATAGTCAAAAATGGCGCGCAATTCGAAATTCAAGTTCTTGCTGACACACTCTTTATATTTTTCATTAAGATATTTATATTCATAGATAAGCCATTTCCCTCATCAATCATCTTCGGTCTATACCTTTATGACTCCGTTCAAAACAGGAAACGGCGTTAATTGAAAAACTTATCTCGTGCACTTTCATCTCGTTATTTGAAAAACGTAAAGTCTTATGAATCGCTTCCAACTGAACGGCTTCCTCTCTTCACGTTATATCAATAATTCCATCTTTCAAACTGCCTTTGTATGGAACCAGGAAATGGCTGGAAACAAACGCTGAGACAGGCACTCTCACAAATGGACAAGAAACTTCCGCCTTGAATTTTTCACTTCGAATCAACTGATCCTATGTTCCTCTGGAACATTAAGATATTATGATTGATGACAATTCGCTTTCCTTGTATGTTTTATTTCACGCGTTGTTGAGCTACGGCCCTTTTTTTGAATTCTTCTCGGGTTCTGAAATTGCGATATAAATTTTTTACCAGTTGGGGCAATCTGACCCTGAGTTCCATCAAAGAGTCTATTTTTCGTTTCACATTTCATTAATGCGGTGGCAAAAAAACCGATCTTCAAGTTCGTTTTTGCCTATCTCCATATTAGGCCTTAAAAGTAGAAAGTTGCACTACAAAAGTAACTACACTATCACAACATAGTGGGTTGGAAGATGATAAAATGGCAACACCGCTCAGAGACGTACGTCAGTCGAACGTTTGTTCGTTTGTTATTGTAAAAATGTACGATTACTTCTGTTTCTGGAGTTAACCATTATTGTTTTTCGCGGGCATTTCGTGGTATTTTTTGAGTACAACGGTGGCAAATGTGAATTAATGCAAAGCAGTGATAAATATGGTCGGATATTTATATGTTCTGTGATTAAACTGCAGTGTGTAAATAATGAAATTTCCTTTGGATTATTTCTACCTATTGGAGATGAGTACATTTCAGTTGAGCCTATAGACAACAAGATGGACTAGAAATATGAGTGAAATAGAACTTTCATTTCTTCCGATTTTATAAAACATTTTGATGACCTTTCTAATAATTTTTCAACAATCATTGATACATCTGAATAGGAGATCCAGAAGCTCAAAGAATCTATTTATTTTTATATATATATATGTATTCAATTTCCAAAAGTCTGGATCTGTAGATGCTTCAGTTGAAATCAATAAGGACCTTATTATTCATCTTAAATTATTCATTTAAAATGTTCAGATTTTCTGCAGTGATTTGAAATGGATTCTTCCTTTCGATCTTACCTTTACCAGAGCAGATGGTCTCAATCTCAGATCAATAAGTAAACATTTCCCGCTACAGAAATATAATTAATGGGGATTCAGATTCGCAATTTATCAATTTGTTTTATCGACATTTTTACACAGTTCAGATCAGAAAATAATTTTATGTGAATTTACTCTTTGTAGCATTGAATTGATATTCTGAATTCACATAGACTTGTAGTTGTGGTTTACATTCATAAATCATTCTAAATTCACCTTGTTCTGTTTTCGCAAATTAACTTTTGAAAAATTTTTTAGAAAATACGAATTACAATGTTATGGTCCACCGAGTGGAAAATAAACAGAAACATTTGTAGATAGCAGAAACTTACCATTATAGTTAGAACCAAAACAAGACAAAATCTAAGATGATTATCACAATTTTCATTAGCCTACCTTATTATAGTCATATATAATAGTTATGTTTGAGAATATATTTTTATTTTGAGAATTTCATTCAAGTTTATAATTTTTTGTTAATTGTCTAGAACATCCCATAACTGTCTAATCGTCCTGAAAATTCACTCACTTGCTAATTTTGGGTTGTAGATAACGAATCTGAAGTTGAAAATCTGTGCTATCTTCTAGTTTTTTTTTTTAAATCCCAAAGTGTCCAAAATCACAACACTTCATCTCGTAATTACATTGTTTTAAACTGTTTTATCAGTAAATATTCCTCATAAATAAGATCTTATTGTAGTCCTCATCATTTTTCGACAGTAAATCATTTGAAAAATGATGAAATAGTCGAAATTTCATCAAAATCCAGCGCTACCGCATTGAAGGAGTATGCCTCTAAGAGACGATTAATTGCGGCGTTGTCAGACTGTGTTCCAGGCTATCTCTATAGTGGGCTGTGACACTATTGTCCACTACAGTTTATGTCGTTTTGTGATTTATGTTTAGGAAACAAAGTTTCCATCTTCGAAGACGAAGTGTTACTAAAGCATGCTATCAATTCGTACACTGAAGTAGTGAGGTTGGCTCAGGGGTAGAGCGTTTGACTTGGGAGCGGAAGCCCCAAGTTCAATCCCGAGGCTAGGGAATAAAAAGACCTAGGAGGATCAGTATAATAATATACAATTTACACTATACCCTTAGTTATGAACCAATTAGTGAATTATTATAGGGGTTAGATCATTATTGAATAAAACATCCTTTCTCTTATACATTTCGATTCCTCCAAGTGTTCCGAAGAATACTTTATTGGAATTTTTCAACAATTTGACGGAATTTTCTGAAATTGAGTGGCCAGTTGTTAAAACGTGAATTTCTACAGCAGATTTATCGATGTTGTTGTGCTTTACACCGTGTGAGAATGTTTCTGGTTGTTTGCCCAACGTAGCACTTGTTGCAATCTAAACATTTGATTTCAAATCAACAAGTCCAGAGCGTTCCTGCCAATAGGGTCCTTCATAATGGCTTAGTATAATTAATATACTTATGCATATATTTCACAAGTCAAATAGACCCCGTGTTTTGTCTCATAGGTGGCGTGGGCGATTAGGTATGATCGACCAAGCCGGCTCTGAAAGGCTTAACCCGGGTCAAGTTGAATTTGTTGAGAAGCTACAGAGTACTGATGAAGGCCAAGAAGCCATAAACGCGTCTGCTCTTGCTTTCTCGGCAAATCAATGAACCCCCTGGGGTCTATTTGACTTGTGAAATATATGCATAAGTATATTAATTATACGAAGCCATTATGAAGGACCTTATTGGCAGGAATGCTCTGGACTTGTTGATTTATTAACAACGGTATCGCCATTTTTCATTATTATTTTTGAAAACGCTAACCAGCGTTCATTGCCATTGGGAAGATACTGTGTCTGAGCTCTGCGGGACTCGTTTCTCGATTAATATCGAGCGAATGGTGGCATATGATTTCACGCTTCAAATATTCACTGGTGGGGAAAGCCTGATTTCCGTGTTTTGTCTCATAGGTGGCGTGGGCGATTAGGTATGATCGACCAAGCCGGCTCTGAGAGGCTTAACCCGGGTCAGTTTAGTTGAATTTGTTGAGAAGCTACAGAGTACTGATGAAGGCCAAGAAGCCAGAAACGCGTCTGCTCTTGCTTTCTCGGCAAAACAATGAACCCGCTGGGGTCTATTTGACTTGTGAAATATATGCATAAGTATATTAATTATACGAAGCCATTATGAAGGACCCTATTGGCAGGAACGCTCTGGACTTGTTGATTTATTAACAACGGTATCGCCATTTTTCACTATCATTTGATTTCATTCAACTTGTCTGGAGTTTTATCGAATGTATTTCCTTGAAGTTGTTTAATTTTCGTGGAATTTTTGAAAGCCAGGTTTATATAAACCCTCTTAAAAATATTTTGCTGTTTGTTGTTTGTTTTCGATGAAACGTGAAAGCCTTTCGTTAGGGTTATGTTACTGAAGAGTTTTTTTATCTATATGTTTGTTTATAATTCTCTGAACTAGTCGATGACTATACCCCTTTCATTTGGCAATTTGGAAAATCATTTTTCTTTCCTTCTTGAAATTTATATTGCTTAGTGGAATATTAAATGACCGGTTGACGAGGAAATGTAAGCTGGCTGTTTTATGTGACCATCAGGGAGCAACCGAATCAGATGAAATGTAAATATCAGAATTGGTAGGTTTTCTGAAGAAGCCAAAATTAATGAAATCTGAGCTATATTTAGATAATTTTAAATCTAAGAATTGCAAGTAGCCGTCCTTTCATTTCGAAGTAGAACTAAACAGAAGGGTATTTAATGTTTAGTACAAATGTAAATAATTGTAAAATGTAAATAATTGACGATATTGGGGTGTATGGTCCGAAACTGAGTTTCGGTGTGCCCCTAAAAGACGAGCCCTCTATTTTATAGGCAGATACACTAGCTTGTCCGTTAAGTATTGAATTCATAATGGGATCAGTTTTTATGGTTGGAATTCTAATTGTTCTTGAAAAATAATCTCAATTATCGCAATATCTTTAAAAATTAGTGTATTTCTAGAATGATCGATCTATAAAATAGAAATTGGTTCAAGCCCTGTGGACAGGAGCTTTGGCGCTCTTGTTCAAACTTTGTCAAATCATATCGAAAGTATTGGTAAGAGTTGGGAATTATATCAATGGATTTTTATGATAGAACTTCATAATAGAAAGAAATTGAATTCAAACATCATAAAACGATTTATATTCAACAAGAGTGCCAAAAATTATTAATCCAAAACCAATAGACCAATTCTACCCAACAACGAACTCATTCGAGATATTCGTTCCTCAATTCTATGATGAACGATATTTTTTCCTCAAATCCACTCTGAAAATTATATTAGATCAATTGAAATTTCAACCAATATTTCAGTTTTGTTTTTACTGGAGATATTCTGAACTCAATATTATTAACTTACCATTACCATTCCCATCATCATATGGATTAACCATGGGCATTAAATATCAAAATTTGACATATCATGTCTCAGGAAAATGAGTTGATATGTATCAACACTGATCATATTATAATAATTCATAGATAGAATAATTATCGCATTCTGTGAAAACACATAGGAACGATGTTTTATTGAAATTTTGAAAAATTATATCTCCGAAAATATTAGCTTATTAGAGTTAAAAATAACATCAATGGATTCCTATGGTGAAACCGCATTTCGAGAAAAACTTATTTTGAAGTTTCTAATGTAATTAAATTATTTTTTTTTACTCCGAAACCATCTGACCTATTTTGCCCAATAACGAACTCAGAGAACTTGGGAGATATTTATCTCCCAAACCTATTCTGAAAATTTCAACTGTCTAGCTCATTCCGTTCGAGAGTTATCGTGTTAACGGCCGGCTGGACAGCCGGACAGAATCTATTTCGATTTCGTATTCTTGATCAGTGAGCCAAAAATTCGAAAATTACAGACATTTTGGCAAATTGATAATCACTCTGTTCCGAGGAACCAGAGCGCCATAAATGTCAAAAAATTATTTTAATTTACAATAAAATATTTCACAGATAGTCACAAGAGTTGATATTTTGTAAAATATATTGATCTCTATGTAGACCTTTTCCAATTTTTCGAAAAAAAAATTTCATAAAGAAAATTTGACGAGACCAAAAACGAGACTCTCGGTTTGCGCTGTATGTGGTCTCAGTATAGCCTATAATATTTTTTTAATCTCGCTCTAAATCAACTTTGCCTACTCATTTTGAAGTCCTGCTTTCCTGACAACCAAGAAGTATATCAAAATCATGGGCAGTACGTTTGGTCTATCAGGTCATTCTTGCACTAAAACATTATTCACCGTTGTTTTTCTCGACAACCCAAGAATTTAACTACACAATCTCTCCACAACATCACATATTCGACCTGATAATGAATGTGGTACAAGGTTTTCCTTCCAATCTCCTCGTGCATAACTCATTGTTCTATTCTTGAATCCCACTATGTATACGAACCTTCTAGAGGTGATATGAGTTTTTTCAAACGATAAAGTTAATTTATGGCAACCCCCAATGTATGAATTCTTCGATCCCATGAACGGTGTTGCAACACACTTGGAGTAATTATAGGAAAGTTGTAATGCTTGCTTTTGATGGCCGTTTTATGCTAGCAGTGAACCCATATTGAGCGTATGGCTGAAAGTTATTAATAGGTCCTATTGTTTGCCAGGCACTTTATATATTTAAGGTTTGTTGCTACCTTCTGGTTGAGCCATCAATCATTTTACATCCAAAGTTTATGACTGTTCAACGGTCAAATAGCACAGCTGATAGGATTTATGGAAATTGTAGGGACGTGAAACATGCTGCGGGGGGCCTCCAGATTGATTGAATTGGAAGGTTTATTGTTTATATACACGGGATATTTCATGAATTCATTATTGCACAGTTCGAACATCGGAAGAAATATTTCACGCCTATTTCGTTTGACAATATTTCAATCAGAGTATGTATGAGGATTTTAGTTGATGGAAATGTCAATAAATTGTATGGAAGTATGGAGTATGGAATATCCAAATCAGTATAGACTTCTCCTCTACCAATATTTCAATACAATTATTGCTGACATTGAGGAAAGATTGAAGTTACCAGTCTCGTGCAGCATACACAACTTGTTTGGCCAAAATATACAGGGTGGGCCGCGGTCGATGGTACCCTGGACTTTTACGGAGAACGACAAGTACGATTTCATCGAAAATTTGGTTTCTTGGCTAGGAACCACTGCTCCATCGATCTAGAATATTTTCAGCGCTGCGGTGTTGTCGCTCATATGAAAAAGTACTAAGAATTTTGATATTTTAAATGGAACACCCTGTATATTATCTGTTTTTTTGAATCGCCGTAGCCCCCCTATCTCTAGTAGTTTTCGAATAATTGATTGATTTACTTCTTTTTGTTCTGGGAAACATCGCATCTGTTCTGGGAAACATCGCGTTATCATTTTGCCTGTCATTTTCAAAAATGGTCTCAAATGCTTAAGTTCGACTCCCCGATGAAGAATTCGAGGTCAAATTTTATTCTGTCCTGCCGGCCGGCCGTTGCCACGATAACTTATGAACGGAAAGAGCTAGCTACTTCAAATTTTCACGATAGGTGGCGCATCTTTACGACGGATAAGTTCGCTAATGGGCATAATCTGCCCAATGGTTTCCGAGTAATAATTTTGTTTTCAACCAATATAAATCCGATCGAATTGAAACATGGTGAATAGTTGTAGAATGTGAAACTAAGCACGTTTGTGAAATTTTGATTGACGGATTGACATTTGCAGGCTAGGTTTGGAGCGTAAATATCTCGGACGAGTGCGTTAACGGGTGAAATCCACTAAGCGGTTACGGAGTTATGGCCTTTTTTAAAAACATTTCCTATGAATATTTGTCCGAAACCGATCACTTGATCTGTCTGAAATTTAGCACCAAAATGGAGAATAATGACCTTTATAGGCGTGCAAAGTTTTGTATTGCTTAGGTTGCCGTAAAGTGTAAAAAAAAAAATTTTTATTTTTAAATTTTATTCCTACCATAACTCTCGAATAGAATGAGCTAGGCAGTTGGAATTTCCAGAGTAGGTTTGGGATATAAATATCTCGGTGAAGTTCGTTATTGGGCTAATCGGCCGGATGGTTTTGGAGTAACGAAAAAAAAATTTTTTTTTACATTACAAATGTCAAATTAAATTTTTTTTAAGATGCCATTTCACCACAAAAATTCATTGATGTCATTTTCAACCATAACAAGGTGACACTTTCGGAGATACGATTTTCCGAAATTTCTATAATGAATCATACTTCTATGTTTTCACAGAATGCTGTACTTAATTATTATATTTATGAATTATTGTATGATCTGTGTTCTTACATGTCATCTTATT
Source organism: Halyzia sedecimguttata (assembly GCA_937662695.2). Lineage (NCBI taxonomy): Eukaryota > Metazoa > Arthropoda > Insecta > Coleoptera > Coccinellidae > Halyzia > Halyzia sedecimguttata. The sequence continues at coordinate 94,490,311 of OW569413.2, read as the reverse complement.
TTCCCATGAGAGATGAATGTCAATATTATTTTTGATATAAAATATTCCAGAAAACAAAGTATGATTGAATGCGAAATAACCAATTAAATAACCTCAGCTATCGTAGAATTATGAGGATGATATGATATTATACTTTTAAGGTGATAATAAAATGCCCGTGGATAAACCATATGACGATGGAAATATATTCTTTGGTAAGATAGATAATCTAATTGGTTTCAGAATATCTCCTCTAAATACAAAACTGCAATATTGTCTAAGTTTTAATTGATATAATATAATTTTCAGAGTAGATTTGAGGAATGAATATCTAGGATAAGTTCGTTATTGGGATGAATCGGCCTGTTTGAATTTAATTTCTTTCATGATGCAGTTCTACCGCAAGAATCCATTTATATCATTCCCAGAGACCAATGATCTCGGAGATATGATTTGTCAATGTTTGAACAAGAGCACCAAAGCTCCTGTCCGCAGCGCTTGAACCAATATTATTTATATAAGGGGTTACACCGCAGGGCTGAAAATATTCTAGATCGATGGAACAGGGGTTCCTAGTCGAGGAACCAAATTTCAATAAAATCGTAGGTCCCGTTCTTCGTAAAAATCCAGGGTACCATCGAGGTTGGCCAACCCTTTATAAAATAATATCTGCATCATGCATGCAGTATTAACAACAACGTTAGCCAAATCTAATTCTATCCTGAACACCACATCATTTCTGTACCAGATTACCTCGGACAAAACAAATACCGGCAGTAACCCTCTATGCCAACATTCCCACAATCACGTCAAACTCTAAATTTCAGCGACACTGACTCAGTCGGTCGGTCCATATCTTCGCCCATTCTTAATCAGCCGGATTCTATGTTCTGTGAAATCACCTCGGGTTCGAAATTATAGCGAGTCGTTATCCATTCCGTTCCACCGAATCTGCGGTTTCAGCCGCAGCTGGGCGGATACAAGCACGCGAGATGCACACATTGCATCCAGGCCATCTGAGAGTTATGGCACGCTGAAATCGTCTTCGGGGCAATTGAATTTCAGCGTAGAATGTGGACCTGAACATGATCCGCGACGTTGGTATTGTGGATATGTGGCGGTATGATGAAATTAGTGATTAGTGTTCGAGCGGCAGTAGGTTTGTTCCACCTAGATTCGAGTAACATCTAGTTGAGTAACCCCTGGAGATGCTCTAGAGTTGCAGAAACTTGCCACGAATTAGCTCTAAGACGGAGGTTACACGGTCAATCTGGTATCAACCTGGCATAAATCTGACCTATTTCTGTTAACAGGTCCCCTCTTTCGGAGTTACAGCCCCCTGAAATTCGCCTTAAAATAGTCTTTGCTATAGACCACATAAGTTAGGTTAGAATCATTCCCTTGGCGGGAGATCCATATTCAAATATTTTAACAGGGGTGTCTTATGGAGGTTCAACTTTGAGATGACACCAACCTATTTAGAGAATGAAGAGAATGTTAGTACAGAGACATCAAACATTGGGTACCTTCATCATTAGTGCATGTTTTCATGTGTTTCATGTATTTATCCTTGAATCAAAATTGAAAACAGTGTAGTTCGAAAGATTTCCGTATGTCGTAGATGACATATCTTGTGCGTCATAACATGTCCGATTTAGGGTTATGTTATTATTTATGACTGATTTCGAGTGAGCTAAGACAAACGTCCATCGAATTTGCTCAACTCTTTTATAGTTATTAATTATTTTGTAAATATACAATTTAGTTATGAAAACTTGATTCTAGTGCATTCAGTAATTCAGTGCTCGGATTCACGGATGGATCGTAATTCAAAATTCCCGCCTAACCTAACTAATGCGGTCTATTCTAGTTTGAGGTCTCTGTGGACTCATTACGAACTCTACAAAAGTAACTACACTCTTGTTCACTACATTCACTACTGTAGTGAACAAGAGTGTAGTTACTTTTTAGTAGCCTTCTCCTTTTGGCGCTCTTGTTCCTCGCAACAGAGTGCTTACTATTCTGCCAAATGTCTTTAATTTTCGAATCGACACTGATCAAGAATCCGTGGTCAAAATCGATTATGTCCGACCGGCCGGTCATTAACACGATAGCTCTCAAATGAACTAAACAGTTGAAATTTTCAGAGTAGGTTTAAGAGACGTATATCTCGATCAGTTCCGTCATTGCGCAAAATCGGCTGGCTGGTTTCGGAGTAAAAAATAATTTTTCTACATTACAAATTTTAAATGCAATTTTTTTTTGAGATGCAGTTTCATAATGAGAATCCACTGATATTATTCTCAACTCTAACAAACTAATACTTTCGGAGATGGATTTTTGAAAATTTCAATAATAAATCATAATTCTATGATTTCACAGAATGTCGTAATCGAACATTAACATCCGTATTTGTATAGCTATCAATTTCATGATCTGTGTTCATACATGTCATCTTATCTACCGATAAGAAATATGTCATATTTATTTCTGGTTCTATTAAAAATTCGTTACTGATGATATAAAATACCTCGTGTTCTAAAAAACAAAGTATGATTGAATGCAAAATGAGCGATGAAATACCCTCAGCTATCGTAGAATTATGAGGATTATAGGATATTGGGAGTTTTTTACATTTTCTGTGTATATCTGATCAATATTGATATAAATGAGATATATATATATATTCTTTTGACTGAGAGCTGTATATGTGTTAGCAGAGGTTGGTGTAACGGGGTACCATACAATTCGACGTATGATACAAGAGCTTAGGGAAAAACCTCAGCAAAAAACCCTTTCTCCCCGTGAGTGTGGTGATTTGTAACTATTGTTTACAAAATTTGCTGTAATTTAAAAATATTGATGGGGATATATTTCTTCAATGTGGATTCCCTCGTCAAAAAATGGATATGTTTCTCCAAGGTACCCGAAACTCAACCTGAAAAATGAAAAGACAAGAGGAGGAAACGAACAAATTAAAAATAATACATAACCTTTCAAAAGTCTCCTCTCACAAAAATACTTCTCTGTAGGCGAATGGGATCTCGTGGAGAAGAATCGCCTCCGCTAGTTTTCGAAGATATTCACTCCTTAGTTATTACCTTGAGATGAGAATTTCTATCAAACAAACTCGAAGTACTCAAATTATATGCCAGGGTGGAGGAAAAAATCGTTCTTCGTTGATTTCCAATAAAATGGTTTTTGGTTTTTGGACTAAATGCGTATTGAAAAGTTGCTCCCCAATTCTACTTGACTATCACTTACTTAAATTTATCCCAGAAATCTTACGTTTCTTGAAAAAATTGCAATAGACAACATAGTTCTTCAATTGAATGGGCTTTCTAACTCTTTAATAATTCTATAATAAGCCTGAAAAATGTTTCCATTTGCACTGTACCTTTGAGTTGAGATAATGAATAATATGCGATTCAGACGTATCAGAAAAACTGAATTTTTAATTATTACATCCCCCTTTTCCAATAATACTTTACATTCATAACGAAAAGTTTTCCAATTTCTCATTCGGAATATTAATTGAGAAACTTTGAATTCGTTCCGCTGAAATATGTTTTTGATTATACTTTTCGTCGTCAATCATGCCTGATAACTGGGTACGAAAAACTTCAATTGGTTTTAAATGAAGATACAAAATCGAATCAGAGCAGAATAAATTAGATTGCGATACTGATAGATCCTACATTTATTAGTTTTCCGGGAGTCTTCGGAGACGAAATCGAGCAATTAATTTGCCGAGTTTTACGTCAATATTAGATTTCAGAACGTTTTTCGGAATATACTGTTCTAGCAAATTGACAACCACTCAGTTCATGTACTCTGATCTCAAATAGATCTCCCCGCGCAATGTTGAACGGAGTTGGCAAATTGCCAAAACAGTTGTAAGAATTTTAAAGAAGGTGGAAAAATATCAAAGCTGTTGGAAAATTTCGAAGCAGTTGGAAAAATTTCGAGGCAGTTGGAAAAATTTCGAAGCAGTTGAAAAAATTTCGAAGGGCAAAATTTCGGTGTAGTTGGAAAAATTTCAGAGCAGTCGGAACAATTTGTTCTATTTTCAACTATATATTTTTTTTCAATACACTTGAAGTTGTCTCAATAGCCATTTTTGTATTAAGTGCGTAAAATGAGTGTTTTTTTCATGACACATGAGAGTGTCAATTTTCGGCCGAGACCGCAGGTCGAGGCCAAAAATTCACTCGAATATGACATGAAAACACGAATTTTATTCGCACGAAATACAAACAACATTTTTGGCGCTCTAGTTCCTCGGAACTGAGTGCTTATCAATTTGCCCAAATGTCTGTAATTTTCGAATATTTCGATGAAAATGGTCTTAAACGATTTGGTTCGACTCACTGATCAAGAATCCGTGGTCGAAATTCATTCTGTCCGGCCGTAGGCACGATAACTCTCGAACGGAATGAGCTAGAGAGTTGAAATTTTCAGAGTAGGTTTGGGGGATGAATATCTCGGCTAAGTTCGTTACTGGGCAAAATCGGACAGAAGGTTTCGGAGTAATAAAAGAAAAATTTTTTTTTTTACAAAACAAATTCCAAATTAAATTTTTTTTAATGAGCAGTTTTATCATAAGAATCCATTCATATCATTTTTAACTCTAACAAGCTAATACTTTCGGAGATATGATTTTTCAAAATTTCAATGTAAATCGTATTTCACAGATTGATATAATTATTCTATGTATATTCTATGTATGAATTGTCATAAAGTCAACTTGACAGAAGGGAATATTGTAACTTCAAGAATATTGGGGTTGAAATACTCGTATTTTAGCGATGCAACGGGGAGCTCACCCAAAAATGTTTGAAAATATTACGTAAATATTGAAAGCATAATTCTGTAGTTCGAGAGAGGAGAAAATTTGGTGAACGCAGATCAGGAAATTTTTGATCGATTACAAGGTAATTTTTCATTATTACTTCTCTTCTTTCATACATGTTTTATGGAATATCTACTATTTGTAGGTACTTCAAACCTGTTTTGGGCAATTGTCATACGAAACTTGTTTTTTTGGTGCTCTAGTTCCTCGGAACAGAGTGCTTATCAATTTGCCCAAGTGTCTGTAATTTTGGAATTTTTGGCTGAAAATGGTCTAAAACGATTTATTTCGACTCACTGATCAAGAATCCGAGGTCGAAATCGATTCTGTCCGTAGGCACGATAACTATCGTTAATTTGATTTCTTCCATGGTGCAGTTCTCATTCTCATGATTGCTCATTTAATCTTGATAAATAAACTATTATTTGAATTGAATTTCCTTTATGATGCAGTTCTATTATATGAATACATTGATATAATTCCCAACTCTGAGAAACCAATACTTTCGGAGATATAATTTGTCTGTTTGAACTAGAGCGCCAGAAAGCTCCTGTCCACAGGGCTTGAACCCATTTTTTTTTTAATATTCCACTTTATACGTAGCGGGTCGCTAGTCTTTAATAATTATATTTCAGACGATGTAAATTCACATTCTCAGTTGTACTAAAAAATGTTGTTTCTATTTCGTGCGTATAAAATTCGTGTTTTCATGGCACCTGCGAGTGAATTTTGTATTGACACTCATTGACACACTTCATGTGCCATGAAAAAAACACTCATTTTACGCACCTAATACAAAAAAAATGGGTTCAAGCCCTTATGGACAGACCGGTGTGAAGAGAGCAGATGAAGATAGCGGATGAAATCTCCGGAAACACCCGAACGGCGCAACCAGTGGCGCACCGATCGATTCAGTCATAATCATATAGAACCAATATATTCTGGCATGAATTGAAGAAAATCGAAGTTCTGCGATAATATAAATACACAACAACTTGAACTGATGGTTTCTTCGAGAGATGAACTTCATTTGGAACTTATTTTGTGAGTCCGATCAAGCTCTTGTTGAATATTGATAGATTTATCAATGCTGGGACATGAATGTTATTTTCGCATGGGATGATTTTGGCAAGATAATGGTAATGGAGATTCGGTTCTTTACTGAAAAAAGTATCCGCATTGGATGGGACCCTGGGGTTGAAATTTCAACCCTTAACACAAAAAACCCGGGTTTTCATCCGTTTTTCCCAGAAGGAAGAGTTTTTTCATCAACACATTTTGAGAACATTTTGACAACGACGATATCGATATTCAGTAAAATAATGGTTCACTTCGGATGGGGCCCAGGGGTTGAAATTTCAACCCTTAACACAAAATCTCGGTTTTTCCTGTTTTTTTCATAGAAGGAAAAGTGTTTTCATCAACAGATTTTGAGAAAATCTTGACTACGACGCTGCTCATATTCAATACAAAAATGGTCCACTTCGGATGGGGTCCTGGGGTTGAAATTTCAACCCTTAAGAGAAAATCTCGGGTTTTCCTGTTTTTTTCATAGAAGGAAACGTTTTTTCATCAACAGATTTTGAGCACATCTTAACTATGACGGAATCGATATTCAGTAAAAAAATGGTCCACTTCGGATGGGGCCCTGGGGTTGAAATTTCAACCCTTAACTCAAAAATCTCGAGTTTTCGTCGTTTTTTCCCAGAAGGAAAAGTTTTTTCATCAACACATTTTGAGAACATCTTGACTACGACGATACCGAAATTCAGTAAAAAAATGGTCCACTTCGGATGGGGCCCTGGGGTTGAAATTTCTACCCTTAACACAAAATCTCGGTTTTTCTTGGTTTTTTCATAGAAGGAAAAGTTTTTTCATCAACAGGTTTTGAGAACATCTTGACTAGGACGATACCGATATAAGGTAATAAAATGGTCCACTTCGGATGGGGCTCTTGGGTTGAAATTTCAACCCTTAAGACGAAATCTCGGTTTTTCCTGTTTTTTTCATAGAAGGAAAAGTTTTTTCATCAACAGATTTTGAGCACTTCTTAACTATGACGGAGTTGATATTCAGTAAAAAAATGGTCCACTTCGGATGAGGCCCTGGGGTTGAAATTTCAACCCTTAACACAAAATCTCGGATTTTCCTGGTTTTTTCATAGAAAAAAAAGTTTTTTCATCAACAGATTTTGAGAACATCTTGAATACGACGATACCGAAATTCAGTAAAAAAATGGTCCACTTCGGATGGTGCTCTGGGGTTGAAATTTCATCCCTTAACAGAAAATCTCGGTTTTTCCTGTTTTTTTCATAGAAGGAAAACTTTTTTCATCAACAGATTTTGAGAACATCTTGACTAGTACGATACCGATATTAGGTAATAAAATGGTTCACTTCGGATGTGGCTCTGGGGTTGAAATTTCAACCTTTAACACAAAAAAAAACCGATATTTTGTGTTAAGGGTTGAAATTTCAACCCCAGAGCCCCATCTTAGTGGACAATTTTTTTACTGAATATTTATATCGTCATAGTTAAGATGTGCTCAAAATCTGTCGATGAAAAAACTTTTCCTTCTATGAAAAAAACAGGAAAAACCGAGATTTTCTGTTAAGCGTTGAAATTTCAACCCCAGAGCCCCATCCGAAGTGGACAATTTTTTTACTGAATATCGGTATCGTCGTAGTCAAAATGTTCTCAAAATTTGTTGATGAAAAACTTTTCCTTCTATGAAAAAACCAGGAAAATCCGAGATTTATGTTAAGGGTTGACATTTCAACCCCAGGGCCCCATCCGAAGTGGACCATTGTTTTACTGAATATCGACCACGTCATAGTTAAGACGTGCTCAAAATCTGTTGATGAAAAAACTTTTCCTTCTATGAAAAAAACAGGAAAAACCGAGATTTTCTGTTAAGGGTTGAAATTTCAACCCCAGAGCCCCATCCGAAGTGGACCATTTTATTACCTAATATCGGTATCGTCCTAGTCAAGATGTTCTCAAAATCTGTTGATGAAAAAACTTTTCCTTCTATGAAAAAGCCAAGAAAAACCGAGATTTTCTGTTAAGGGTAAAAATTTCAACCCCAGGGCCCCATCCGAAGTGGACCATTCTTTTACTGAATATCGACTCCGTCATAGTTAAGATGTGCTCAAAATCAGTTGATGAAAAAACTTTTCCTTCTATGAAAAAATTAGGAAAAACCGAGATTTTGTCTTAAGGGTTGAAATTTCAACCCCAGAGCCCCTTCCGAAGTGGACCATTTTATTACCTAATATCAGTATCGTCCTAGTCAAGATGTTCTCAAAATCTGTTGATGAAAAAACTTTTCCTTCTATGAAAAAACCAAGAAAAACCGAGATTAAGGGTAGAAATTTCAACCCCAGGGCCCCATCCGAAGTGGACCATTTTTTTACTGAATTTCGGTATCGTCGTAGTCAAGATGTTCTCAAAATCTGTTCATGAAAAAACTTTTCCTTCTATGCAAAAAACAGGAAAAACCGAGATTTTCTGTTAAGGGTTGAAATTTCAACCCCAGAGCCCCATCCGAAGTGGACAATTTTTTTACTGAATATCGATATCGTCATAGTTAAGATGTGCTCAAAATCTGTTGATGAAAAAACTTTTCCTTCTGGGAAAAAGACGAAAAATCGAGATTTTTGATTTAAGGGTTGAAATTTCAAAACCAGAGCCCCATCTGAAGTGGACCATTTTTTTACTGAATATCGATTCCGGCATAGTTAAGATGTGCTCAAAATCTGTTGATGAAAAAACTTTTCCTTCTATGAAAAAACAGGAAAACCCGAGATTTTGTCTTAAGGGTTGAAATTTCAACCCCAGGACCCCATCCGAAGTGGACCATTTTTATACTGAATATGATTATCGTCGTAGTCAAGATTTTCTCAAAATCTGTTGATGAAAAATCTTTTCCTTCCATGAAAAAAACAGGAAAACCCGAGATTTTGTGTTAAGGGTTGAAATTTCAACCCCACAGCCTCATCCGAAGTGGACAATTTTTTTACTGAATATCGATATCGTCATAGTTAAGATGTGCTCAAAATCTGTTGATGAAAAAACTTTTCCTTCTGCGAAAAACGACGAAAAACCGAGATTTTTGCGTTAAGGGTTGAAATTTCAACCCCACGGCCCCATCCGAAGTGGACCATTTTTTTTACCTAATATCGGTATCGTCGTAGTCAAGATGTTCTCAAAATCTGTTGATGAAAAAACTTTTCCTTCTATGACAAAAACAGGAAAAACCGAGATTTTGTGTTAAGGGTTGAAATTTCAACCCCAGGGCCCCATCCGAAGTCGACCATTCTTTTACTGAAGATCGGTATCGTCGTAGTCAAGATGTTCTCAAAATTTGTTGATGAAAAAACTTTTCCTTCTATGAAAAAAACCGGAAAAACCGAGATTTTGTGTTAAGGGTTGAAATTCCAACCCCAGGGCCCCATCCGAAGTGGACCATTTTTTTACTGAATATCGATATCGTCGTTGTCAAAATGTTCTCAAAATGTGTTGATGAAAAAACTCTTCCTTCTGGGAAAAACGGATGAAAACCCGGGTTTTTTGTGTTAAGGGTTGAAATTTCAACCCCAGGGTCTCATCCAATGCGGATACTTTTTTCAGTAAAGAACCGAATCTCCATTACCATTATTTTGCCAAAATCTTCCCATGCCAAAATAACATTCATGTCCCAGCATTGATAAATCTATCAATATTCAACAAGAGCTTGATCGGACTCACAAAATAAGTTCCAAATTAAGTTCATCTCTCGAAGAAACCATCAGTTCAAGTTGTTGTGTATTTATATTATCGCAGAACTTCGATTTTCTTCAATTCATGCCAGAATATATTGGTTCTATATGATTATGACTGAATCGATCGGTGCGCCACTGGTTGCGCCGATCGGGTGTTTCCGGAGATTTCATCCGCTATCTTTATCTGCTCTCTTCACACCGGTTATGGACAGGAGCTTTCTGGCGATCTAGTTCAAACAGACAAATTATATCTCCGAAAGTATTGGTTGCTCAGAGTTGAGAATTATATCAATGTATTCTTATGATAGAAATGCATCATAAAGGAAATTCAATTCAAATAATAGTTTATTCATCAAGATTAAATGAGCAATCTGAGAATGAGAACTGCACCATGGAAGAAACCAAATTAAAATAGCTTAAATGAATTTGACTCTCTCTTATAGAACAGGATGACATGTACGAGTATGAACACAGATCATATAATAAAGCTTATATAGAATAATTATATTATTCTGTGAAAACATAGAAGTACGATTCAAAATTGAAATTTAGAACTTCAACTTAGTAGAAATTGAATTCAAACATCATAGAAGAATTTAAGCTCAACAAGAGTGCCAAAAATTAATCAATCGAAAACCATGAGACGAATTCTACCCAACAACGAACTCATCCGAGATATTCATTCCTCAATTCTATGATGAACGATAATATATATCTTTCCTCAAATCTACTCCAATACACCAATATTCCAGTTTTGTTTTTAGTGGAGATATTCTGAACTCAATATTTTTAACTTACCATTACCATTCCCATCATCATATGGATTGACCATCGGCATGAAAATATCAACCAACAAAAAGTATGATAAGTATCATTATTATAATTCTCATATTGATACCATTACTGGAATGAATGACAATGAGACAACGTCAAAGTTGACATTATAACAATTCATAGAATAGCCACAGAATAATTCCATGATTGAAATTTTGAAAAATCATATCTCCGAAAGTATTAGTTTGTTAGAGTTAAAAATGATATGAATGGATTCTTATGGTAGAACTGCTTATTGAAAAAAAATTAATTTGGAATTTGTTCTGTAAAAAATATTTTTTTTTTGTTACTCCGAAACCATCTGTCCGATTTTGCCCAATAACGAACTTAGCCGAGATATTTATCCCCCAAACCTACTCAGAAAATTTCAACTGTCTAGCTCATTCCGTTCGAGAGTTATCGTGCCTACGACCGGACGGCCGGACCGGCCGGACAGAATGAATTTCGACCACGGATTCTTGATCAGTGAGTCGAACCAAATCGTTTAAGACCATTTTCATCGAAAATTACAGACATTTGGGCAAATTGATAAGCACTCAGTTCCGAGGAACTAGAGCGCCAATAACTATTCTCCCGGAATATCTATTTCGTCGAGGACTACGGGACCATCCCGAACATAACGTGAACGGATATCGGATCACACTCCAACCCGACCAAATTAATTCATTACCCCTTCCTGACCACTGACGTGAACTACACCCATACTAAATCAATCAGATGCAGTATTCATGACATCGCGAAGCATTTTCATCTTGTTGCTATGTCGGAATGGATAGCTACCTGTCTGGGAGAGGTTAGAGAGGAAACTGTCATGCCTCACCTTGAATTATAGCAGACTGCGAGGTTTTCAACTGGCACGACCATTGTTTGGCGTTAATTACAGTAATTACCCTATTGTTCGACACGACCGTTGCTTATGGTTTTATTCTTCTTTGTCTATATGTATTTGGCATGGAATGGCTTCACGATTCCACCCACTTGAAAAATCACACGAATTATGCTCATCCTATAGGACTTCGGTTGGCGAAATGGAATCGACGGTTCGAGTCGGATGACAGGTGTGTACGAGGGTCATTTGATGTGGCTCGCTGGTTCGACCAGGAACAGAGTGCTATCGTTTTGCCTAATCAGCCCTATTCTGTAAATCGGATAGAAATGAACGCATCGGATCGTAATCTGACAAATCGAAATGTATCTCTTCTATCGCGTCCAATTTTGGTATTCTATGACCAATGTAGAAGACGCTGCAGAATCGGAATTCTTATTTCTATTCGACGCTCTTGGAAGTAGCCGGCAACGTTGCATGTGCACGCAAATCTCGCCCTTAATAACCACTGACATTTATCAGTTTGTTTATTTTGGGTAACTTAACCTAGCAAATTTCATAAAGATATGCAGTTTACTTTCATGAATTTTAGTAGAAAACAATAACACGCTGTTTCTGGCGGAGCAAGTGCGTAAAAAGAAAAGAAAGGGAAATTTTTTTAATAAAAAGCGAAGTGAATAAATTTTCAATTTATCCCGTAGAATTTAAAAACAGAATGAAAATTACAATTCTCCAATAGCTTCAAATGCTTCAGCAGTCGTCAGAATTGGTTGTTCAAAGTGAGAACTGACTTCATTTATGAAATCGACAGCAATTGTTTAAGGTAAACGGTAAAGGCGAAAATTCATGAGACGATTTTGTCGCCAAAAACCAGCGATTTTGTCGTCCAAAATTTCGACGATTTTTTCGTTCAAAACCAGCGACTGTCGTTCGAAATTTCCCTTCCCCTATATTTCATGGAGCGACAAAATCGCACGACAGATTATTTTGAACTGACAGAAACATAACCTAATTGAATTTAAATATTACAACTAAATACATATTCAGGTACAAAATGAGTTCCGGAAGTACTACAGTTATCTCTAATAATTATATAAATGTATTAAATCGCAAAAGAAAAACAAATGGGAACTTCCAAGACGATGCAATTTCTGGAGTACCTACATATAGGAGCTTCAACTCCTAATTCTAGAATCCTTGTAGAAGGAGAAGACTAAGAGGTTCTAAATGTAGATCATGTATGACAAAACAAATTGTGGTCCGATTTTTATAGACATTTGTTCCTTATGTTTACAAAGTAGTGCCCTTAATTCAGAATCACATAAAATTGATGGCCCATATTAATGTGGAGAATGGTAAACTTAAAAAAAAAGTATGGTATATTCTTGTAAAGTTAACACGATAACTCTCGGACGGGATGAGCTAGACAGTTGAAATTTTCAGAGTAGGTTTAGGAGATAAATATCTCGGTTATTTTCGTTAGTGGGCAAAATCGGCCAGGGGGTATCGGAGCAACAAAAAAAATTATTTTTTCTACATTACAAATTTTAAATAATTTTTTTTTAAGATGCAATTGCATCATAAAAATTCATTGATGTCATTTTAAACTCCAACAAACTGATACGGATATATGATTATTCAGAATTTCAATAATTATTCTCAATTCTATATGATTTCATAGAATACTCCAATTATAATTTCCTGATGTATACAAATCCAACATGATATGAGTCATAGATCTACGTTTTGAATTCTTGAATTTTTGAAAATTGAACACAGAAGCCAAATTGAAAAATTGGGAAAGCCCTGTGGACAGGAGTTTTGTCGCTCTCGTTCAAACTTTGACAAATCATAACTCCGAAAGTATTGGTTTCTCCGAGTTGGGAATGATATCAATGGATTCTTGTTTAATTTATTTATTTTATGGTGTAGTTCTATCATAAAATTTCATTGTTATCATTCCCAACTCTGAGAAACCAATACTTTCGGAGATATAGTATGTCAAAGTTTGAACAAGAGCGCCAAAGCTCCTGTCCACAGGGCTTGAACCAATTTTTTTATATTTTTCCTTCCGTAATTCCTGCATTCGTTTTCAGATAACAAAATACAACGTGTTATCAAAGAAAACTTTCGATAGAATTTCAATACAACTGCGAGTATAACCCAACTAAACGAAAAAAAAAATGTTCCTACACACACAAGAAATCCTATCTCAGATCCGCACGTATCCCCGCATGTCCGCTTTCGGATTCACTTCCTCAATACTAGCGAAAACCCTACGTGTTTTTTTTCAATTCGTGGAATAAGAAGTAGCCGTAGGGGATGATTGGGGATCAGTGTTGTTTCAAGCCAAAATTCAGGAAAAAGCGGGTTCGATATTCCCCAAGGTTGTTTTTGAATTTGAGAGTGGATCTGAGATGAACAGTTGTCAGATTATGGATGCATTGGCTTTTTATATAATAAAGAAAAAGAAATACTGTGCAAATATTAAGGAGAGAGCTTTCATTTCCTCTTCGAAAGATTTCAAGTCCGCCTAATTTGTGAATATTGTTGCTTACTCAACTTCTTTTTACTACCTTTCCTAGAACACTGTGATGGAAAAATTGGAGTAGCGTGAAAGAACTGATATGTTGGCATACAGAGCCAACATTTTTGAAAAAATTCCCCTTTACTTCCAGAAAAAGCCTGAGACCAGTCAAATTCGCTCAACTCTTGATCACTACAAATAAGTTGTCGTCTAGCATATTATGTGTCGGAATAGTATATTCTAAAACAAGTTGCAGAATGAGCTCCTATTCAAACACGAATGCGAAATTCGAAAAAGAGCGACGAAGGAGCGAGTTTTCGAACGTATGAGTGTTGGAATTGCCTTCTGCAACGAGTATTAGACGATATTTTCTCTATTTCAGGCAGTTTTTGTAAAATACTATTGAAATTTAATGAAAAATTCGGATTACACATCCTAGTGAATTTTGTATTGTATCTTGGTAGTTGGTGTGACTGTTACGAAATTTGACAGATTACGTAATTTGATTTTGAAACGTAGGTAGGGCAGATTTAAAACAGTTTCCTAATAGCAGGAATGATTCAAAATTAGCAAGAAGGAAATCTCTAGTACCATATATTTTAATGAAAATAAAGCTTTTCCCCAACAATTATTTCACTATATCCAGATTATATTGTATTGTCAATTGACGTATGTTGAAATTTGATAGGATCAAATGTCAGTGCTGACTACCACAAAACGAAAAATATAACTAGAAAGAATGCGGGAATGAGTTCATTCCAGCACTGTGTTCAGTGCTGGAATGAACTCATTACGATACTCAAATAGAGAATATTATATTCTAAAACAAGTTGCAGAATGGGCTCCTATTAAAACACGAATGCGAAATTCGAAAACGAGTGACGAAGGAGCGAGTTTTCGAAAGCATGAGTGTTGGAATTGCCTTCTGCAACGAGTATTAGACGATATTTTCTCTATTTCAGGCAAGTTTTGCAAAATAGGTACTGTTGAAATTTAAAGAAAAATTCGGATTATACATCCTAGTGACTTTTGTATTGTATCTTGGTAGTTGGTGTGACTGTTATGAAAGTTGACAGATTACGGAATTTTAATTTGAAACGTACGCGTAGGGCATGGAGATCAGATTCAAAACAGTTTCCTAATAGCAGGAATGATTCAAAATTAGCAAGAAGGAAATCTCTAGTACCATATTTTTTAATGAAAATGAAGCTTTTCCTCAACAATTATTTCACTATATCCAGATTATATTGTATTGTAAATTGACGTGTGTTGAAATTTGATAGGATCGAATATCAGTGCTGACTACCACAACAAGAAAAATATAACTAGAAACAATGCGGGAATGAGTTCATTCCAGCACTGTTTTCAGTTGCAAGTTCTATTGCCTGAAATATGCTCGGATAGGAGCCTAGCGATAGTGAGCATTTGGTGCCTGGCCCATATACTCCAGCGCCAGCTCCTGTAGTGGTTTTTGAACATTCTGCGTGCCATTTAATGGCATTTCTTTCAAGAACCTGTGTGGTGGATTCCCTGTCCCAGTCTTTTTTCCTACCGAGCATCGTAGTAAAGTTCTTTTCGATGCTTTCTTTCTTGATCATTTCGTCCCTAGGCAGATTGGCTGATGATGTTCCTGGTAAGAGAAGAACAAGGCTTTCTGGTTTTTAATACTCTCATTCCCTGTTCTTTTCCTAGATATTCTGAGAATGGCTTCATGGGCCATTTTCTCTATCATGATGTGAGATTTGTAATAACCTTAAGTGCCCTGGTTCAGGTGATAATAACTCCAAAACCGTTTGGCTGATTTGGTCTATTAACGCATTTAACTACCGCACGGTCTCTGATTGAATTGAAATTGATCTCGAATTCATCATCGGTGAGCCGAAACCGGTCTCCATCTCTTTTGGAAGTCCGCTGACAAGCCCAGAGAGAAGAAAAGGAATATTTACTGAGAAATTCAGCATCGAATCGGAAATATTCCGAATATCTCACCTAGCAGCGAAACGTAGTAAGGGGATGTAGCTTATCATCTTTCCACGAAATCCCGAGACTTGTATGTTATTATCGAATTAATAAAGTCGGAATTGAACTTTCTGAACCGGGTACAGCTCAATAATAATGCGTTAACGGAGGAAATTCCCGCCCGCCGTTTCTAACGAGAACTTCGGGAAACTTTGATATCTCTCCGCGAGCTTTTATGCTCCGAGATGAATGTAATTATTTGCAAGTTCAATGAACAGTCCCATCAGAAATTAACTGGGGCCACATCGGCATCGTGTCGCTGAGAGGCGGCGCTACAGGACGAGCCATTTTAGACATTCTGAAATTGTTGAATCTGTGATTACCGAGATTGTCAGTGAATGGATAGCAAATATCCACTTGGCAATTATTCTATCCATTCAACTTCTAGTCCAGTCAACAAGTGCTTTTTAGGTCAAAATTTTTGCGCATTCTTCGAAAATTCTGATTGAGGTGTCATTCGAATCGGAATGGCATGAATATAGTTTTTGAGAAAATGATAAGGCTGCTCGCAAAAATTGCAATAGTTATAAACAATTAAGTGAAAAAAAAAAAGCAGGGGGTTTGATTTTTCGCCAATATCTCGGAAACTATCTGAGATAATTCTAATTTGAAAAAATGTTCAAGAAGAGGAGGAGATATCCTAAAGTAAAGTAGCAACTCCCGGAACTAGGACCAATGCTTATAAATTTTCCAAAGGGTAGAAAATACTCCCGAAAACGGGTCTCCGGCTTGCGTAAGCCTCGCCCCCTTCGGACCTTTCATGAATAAATATTATTTGAACTTATTAAATATGAAAATTAGAAATATAAAAAAATCAGGATGGATCAATGAACAATAAACCGTGGTCCAAAAATGTTTATCACGACTTTTCAATTAGTTATCCTTAGTTAATTAACAATTTTTTGTAGCATGACCATTATCATTGCAAGTGCGATAATTGTTTATATTATTGTTTATATTAATCTGAAAATTTCTTCCATTCGTGGAGCTAATTTTCAAAGGTCTTGAAATAGAATTCCGTTGGAAAATTTGAAAAATTTGAACTTTCGTTTTGTTATTAGCAATTTACTTAAGTGAAAAATTAAAAACCTTCAATTATGTTTTCAAAAGAAAACTTTAAATTTTCTCATAAACCACGCATTGGTTCATCACAATTTTTTAAAAAGTAGGCGATAATAATTATTAAAAATCCTTTTTAAGTAGTTTCTGATTATAAGAAGACGGATAAATAGTAATATTATAAATTGAAGCAATATAATTTTTCACTTAAGTAAATTATTCATAACAGAACGAAAATTAACAATTTTTAAAATTATCCAATAGGACTCTATTCTAAGAACTTTGAAAAATAGCTCCACGAAAGGAAAAAATTCTCAGATTAATAGTTCAAAAATTATCGTGCTTGCAATGTTAATGTTCGTGCTACAAAAAATTGTGAATAACAAATGGATAACTAATTGAAAAATCACGATAAACATTTTTGGACCACGGATTATTGTTCATTGATCCATCCAACAATTTTTTATTGGCATATTCAATAAGTTTAAATAATATTTATTCATCAAAGGTACGAAGGGGGCGAGGTTTGCGCAAGCCGGAGTAGCCGTTTTCGGGCGTACTTTCAACCCTCTTGGAAAATTATAAATATTGGTACTACACTCGGTTCTACAGTTCCGGCAGTTGGGTATTTTTTGGCGCTCTAGTTCCTCGGAACTGAGTGCTAATCAATTTGCCCAAATGTCTGTGATTTACGAATTTTTCGATGAAAATGGTCTTAAACGATTTGGTTCGACTCACTGATCAAGAATCCGTGGTCGAAATTCATTCTGTCCGCGGTCCGGCCGGCCGGCCGTAGGCACGATAACTCTCGAACGGAATGAGCTAGACAGTTGAAATTTTCAGAGTAGGTTTGGGAGATGAATATCTCGGCTAAGTTCGTTATTGGGCAAAATCGGACAGTTGCTTTCGGAGTAACAAAAAAAAATTTTTTTTACAAAGCAAATTCCAAATTGAATTTTTTTCAATAAGCAGTTTTGCCATAAGAATACAATGATATAATTTTGAACTCTAACAAGCTAATACTTTCGGGGATATGATTTTTCAAAATTTCAATAATAAATTGTATTTCAACGTTGTCACAGAATGATATAATTATTCTATGTATGAATTGTCATAATGTCAACTTATTTTCCTGAGACATGACATTATCTAATCAATCGAAGAATTGTGAGCGAAGTGAGAAAAATCTCAGTTGTTTGCTCTGAAATTAGTTTTTCTCAGAAAAGTCTTCCATTTCGGAACGGAACATGAAGTAAGAGATCTGAGAGTAGTGAGACTGCTTTTCATCCATAGACATAGATATAACTCTCGAACGGAATGAGGTAGGTAGTTGAAATTTTCAGAGTAGGTTAGGGAGATGAATATCTCGGTTAAGTTCGTTATTGGGCATTTTTTTTAAATACACCTCCATCTTTTCGCTCCGAAAACGCGAAACTTCCTTATTTTTCCTCGATAAACCCCTTCGAAACTTCCCTCAAACCTCCTTTCCTAACATCCGAAAAAACATCAGTTTATAGTAACATTTTCAAAAAGTTTCCTTTGATAAATGAAGAACCGCTCGACCGATTTTGTGCAAACTTCACATAAACCATCTATTAAATAGTCCGATCAAAGCCTAAATATATGGTTTGGATAGGTGAGCCCGTTCTTGAGTTATAAAATCACAACAAAAAGTAGCATTGATTTTATATATTAGGAAGATTTACCCGAAATTTACGACCCGGGCCCGAAATCGTAGTTCTTAGGTGCTCTAAAACAGCCATTTATAATTTGCAAACTCAATTGAATTAACTATTGTCAGAAACTGG
This sequence comes from Halyzia sedecimguttata, assembly GCA_937662695.2. Lineage (NCBI taxonomy): Eukaryota > Metazoa > Arthropoda > Insecta > Coleoptera > Coccinellidae > Halyzia > Halyzia sedecimguttata. The sequence goes on along the minus strand of OW569413.2, from coordinate 94,471,644 downwards.
TAAACGGAGCAATGAACAATAAAATTCGTTGAAATATCGATCATACACATGCAGCAAGACAACGGACCGAAATCGTAAAGGTCGAAAATAAAAGTGATTTATGGAGGGAGAATTACAGCCAACTGTGAAAGAACACAATTCTGTATGTGCATAGTTTTCTGAAATAAAATCATGACGATGCTGGTTTCTTTTGCTTACGTTCGGACGACAAATGAGTCTTTCACCGCGAAACATTGGTTTTGCAATTTATTCGCTGTCACAAAGACCATTTTATTCCTGGTATAATGTTCCGCTATCCGTATAACCTTTTAGAGTTATATTACGTTGCAGGAATTGAGGTTTTTTTCGCGTTATTTACCCTGTCACGTAAATTGTACTAATGAAGCTAATTTCTGTTGGTTCTAGCACAATAATGGAATTGAAAATGGAACAGTGAGAAATGGATGTGCGCTTTTTATTGACCTGCTGTTTCGGATACCGAACAGACCCATTAGACGCATTTGAAAATGGTCAAAAAAATTGGTTCTAGCTAGTGTCCGACCGAAACTGGTTTTTCAGCCGAAACCGAAACCGAAACCGAACTTTCGGCCAGGGTCTCAGTTTCGGCCGAAACCGAAACCGAAACCGAAACTTCATATTTCATACTGAAATCTACTGTATATTTTACAATTTCATTTGCATATACATAAAAACAGATGAGGAGTGGTGAATACAATAAAAAGTCAATTTTTTTGAGATCTTTATTTATTATTTTGGTATTACCAAGTTATCAAAATAATCAGTCGAAGTATACAGGGTGATTCCAAATCAGACGTGAACCTAGGAGGAGGTGTTAGTATGGATCATTTGCTGTGGTTTGAGCCATTTTTATTGATGACCGAAAGTTCTGGTTCTGTTGAAAAAGAATTAGTATGATTTGAAAGGAGATGTAAGAAGCAGATAGAGAAAAATAACGAATTCAATATTTTTCTGTTGCAACTAAGCTCGAAATTTTATTAGAAAATGTATTCATAAATCATGTTCCACCATTCCATAAGCAAGCATAAGATGTCTTCAGTTGTTATTTTCCGCCTGAAATTTACTCACGCTGTCTTTTGATACACATTCACTATTTTATATACCGGACATTCAAGAGGCTGCTTATAAAAAATCTGCTGAAACGAAACTAGTTAAGCAATCTAACGAAATCTTTCAGAGATTGAAGAAGGGAGTAGACAAGTTTTTAAAATAATTTTGGCATACTAAATTGTGAAATTCGAAAGTTGCAGACAAATACTAGAAATTCATTTTTCATTTTTTCATATCCCACATTTCAAATCATACTAATTGTTTTTCAACCTATTATACAGCATAGTTTTGCTTTTTTCGTATAATATCCTTTTCTGATAAAAATTAACCAAAATTATCATCAAATTTGCTCAACGTAGAAAAAATTGACGAAATATGAACTAAGTTCAGAAATCTTTAAAAATCACCCGAACTCCAAAAACTGTTGATTTTCGGTTATTAATAAATATGGATTAAACAACAGCTAATGAGTCATACCAACTCCTCCTCCCAGTTTCACGTCTTATTTGGAATCACCCTATGTAATCTAATCAATAATATTTACTGAATTCTGATGATTTCTCAGTCTTAACAAAGATAGATTACAATAACTTGTACGACAATTATGTATACCTATATATAACTCCTGGCCAAACGACCAGGATAATTCACGAACAGTCAAGTTTCGGCCTGGCCGAAAGTTTCGGCCATTTTGGGCCGAAACCGAAACTAAGGCCGAAACTAGATTTCTTGGCCGAAACTGGCCGAAACCGAAACTGAAACCGAACTTTCGGTCGGTCACTAGTTCTAGCCCTGTGGACAGCAGCTTTGGCGCTTTTGTTGAAACTTCGACAAATCATATCTCCGAAAGTATTGGTGTCTCAGAGTTGGGAATGATCAATGGATTCTTAAATTAAAACAAAATGAGTCTATTAAAAAAAATTACTTCGAAATTATTGGTTTCTCAGTTGGGAAAGATATCAGTGGGTTCTCACTTAATTTATTTCATTTTGTGATGCAGTTCTATCATAAGAATCCATTGATATTATTCCCAACTCTGAGAAACCAATACTTTCGGAGATATGATTCGTCAAAGTTTGAACGAGAGCGCCAAAGATCCTGTCCACAGGGTTTTCTCACTTTTTGTTCCATATTGTCTAACACCGGTTGTCGCTTTTTCCGATTTTCGTGGCATTCTCCACCTTGAATTGAAAATTCAAAGTTACCCGATGTATCTACCAAATTCAAATTGCGGGTAACATTGAACGACTCAAAGTTACCTTATATTCATACGTTTCCCAAGTAGTTCAGAAATTAAGAATTTTAACAAATATTTAATGTTTACGAATGAGTATTTTAAAATGGAACTGGAGACGACCACACAAAAGGCAAGGAAAATCAATAACTCACCTACTGAAAACTGCCTTTGTATATTTAATTTTGAATTATTAGGAAGCAACCAACACCCGCTGAAAAACGCCATCAGAAATGGCGCGTTAAACATAACAGAATATTTGACAGATGAGTAGTTCTCTTTAATGTGACAAAGTTCGTATTGGTATATGTTGTATCTTGGATTGGCGTCCAACTTATACGTAAAAGTAGGACGCAAGTCTAATATGACATGTGTGAACACAGATCATACGATAAGTCATTGATAAAATAATTAGAGCATTCTGTGAAAATGAAATGAAAATGGATGTACGATTTATTGCTGAAATTTTGAAAAATCATATCTCCGAAAGTATTAGCTTGTTAGAGTTGAAAATGATATCGATCGATTCTAATGATAAAACTGCATCTTGAAAAAAATTTATTTGAAATTTAAAATGTAAACAATTTTTTTTTTTCGTTGCTCCGAAACCATTAGACCGATTCTGCCCAATAACGAACTTACCCGAGATATTTATCTCCTAAACCTACTCTGAAAATTTCAACTGCCGAGCTTTCCGTTCGAGAATTATCGTGTTAACAGAGGGCCGGTCGGACCGGCCGGCAGAATCGATTTTGACTACGGATTCTTGATCAGTGAGTCGAACCAAATCGCTCGATTTCCGGCAAAACTGCAAGTCCCAAGGAAAAATATTGAATGGCAAAGTTTTAGCTAATGAAAAGATCTACAAATTTCGTATTCACAATTTTTTCACATAACCTCAAAATGTTTGTAAAGAATTCAAATTGGTAGGTAACCAAATTTTTGGTTTTTTATTTTTACCTTTTACAATTTTTTTTTCATGAAACATTTTTTCCCGAACACACGGTGTTTCAAAATATTCATTTTTTCACCTTATTTTAAAATGATATCAAAAAACCTTCCTAATTTTCAATCGATAATTCTCACGTCAAAATATGCATCTGCTTTTTTAAATAGTCTGCAACTTTCTGAAGGTGTAAAAAAACATTACTCAGGAAAATTTTCTCAGAAAATCCTTCAAAATATCAGGAATTAAGTCACAGACCCTCCTAGCCTCTTCCCCACTTCTTTTTGAAATACCTTTTGATGGGCTAAAATGTTCCGTACGTCACTCAGATATACAGGGTGATTCACGAAGACCGTTCGTTAGAATATTTCAATGAAAGACACGAGATAAACACTTGAAATTTTATAGTTAAGCTTGGTTAGGAGAGCTGAATTCTTGGAAAAAATTTCAGATCCGTTCGAATTCCGGTTTCACCGGAAATGGAACCAACTTTCGTTTTTTGAGTGTAATACCCAGTTTTTTCATTGATAATCAGACTACTCATTGAATTCTACCTTGTTTTAATGTATCACTTACATATTATTCTCAGAAAATTCGTGTGGAATCTGAAAAAACACTTTAAATTTTCTCAAATACGACTTCACTCCAATTATAATAACTTGTAGATTTTTGCATGAAAATTCCTTATTTTCTAGTTTCTATTAGAAGTTATATCAATGCTTCTCCTTCATTAATTAAAAATTCAATTGAACATACAGGGTGTTTCAATTTCAGTGTCAAAGTCAATCATGACAAAAACTTCAAAACTCATTTCTTTCAAATGAAAACCCATTTTTTTTGTTGGACAGCTGGAATCTACGTTAAAAAATAGTGTATTTTTTATAATACATAATATGGCTTTACTTATCGAATATCTCGGAGAATAAAAATTTTAGAGCAGTAGTAAGTATTATAAAAAAAAATACAAATAGATTCTAGCTGACCAATAAATAAAATTGGTTTTCATTTGGAAGAAATGCGTTTTGAGGTTTTTGTCATGACTAACTTTGACATTGAAATAGGTACCCTGTATGTTCAATTGATTTTTAATTAAAGAAGGAGAAGCATAGGTATGTCTTCTGATAGAAGCTAGAAAATTAGAAATTTTCATGCAAAAATCTATTATTAAAATTGGAATCAAGCCATACTAGAGAAAATTGAAAGGGTTTTTTCAGATTTCACACGAAATGCGCCGCATTTGATATCCATAATTCATCAAAAGGATATTAATTATAAGAAAATGGAGAACTTCAATATTCCTCGTCTAAATCAAACAAATTCTGGTGGGTTGAAATGGAACGGACCCTTGAATAAATACTCACAATGCCATGCTGGAAGTGTATTTATAGTTTGCTTACCTGAAACAAAAAGGAATATTAGTTCAACAAAACGGTAATTAAGACATCCAGTCTTGTGAATATTTTATACGCGAAGAATAAATATTAACAAGCTAGAACATTATTCATAATCAAGATTTTTAATGAGGAAATAATTTATCGTCAGGGTAGTTCATTATCTCATGTTCAGTGATTAGTAAGTTGATTATAAAACACCCACAAAGTTCATGTTATCGAGGTATTTCCAGCCAATCAACTTGTATTTTGAAAGCACAATATCTCCGATACTTGAACTAGAAAGAAAAATCGTTGCAAATGTTCTACAGCTGTTCATTATTTTAATAATGGCTAATTGTGTCTTCTCATCTTGTTTTCAGGAAAGAAGAGAAAGACTTACACTGCTCCACAACTTCAGTAATTTTAGGACGTTTCAAAAATTTCCTTATTCTTGTCCGCCAAATGTTTATTTATGAGAAATCAAATGTTTACTCTCTTAATCTGAATGGTTTTTTTTCCTCGTCTGATAACTTTTTTAGTCTCAGGCAAGTTCCTGTCGTTTGCGTTTCTGAGAATTTTTGATCAGTTATTTTTTTACGTTCTTAAAATCAACTCTGATTAAAAAACTGAAAATTTGTTTTGCAAAAAAGCATCGATATCGAGAAACTGGAAACGTGACCGAAAAACCGAGAAGTGGAAGCTTAAGATCTACCACTCCTGCACAAGATCGGTTTTTGACTGTGTCTACCCGTAGAGAGCCTTTAAGTACTTGTTGAATCATGCAACAGCGCCTTTTCAATCCTACCAGAGTTTTGGTTTCGATTGAAATAGTTCGTCGAAGACGTTGATCTAAATTCTCGAGTACTTTTGAGAGGGATTCCACTAACTCAAAATCATATGTGACTTCGTTTGGAATGGGCCAATTAGCACGTGAATTGAAACGACCAATGGAGCTCTGTATTTTTCACAGATGAGTCGAGATATGGACGGTTTTCGGATAGTCGGTGTGTTCGGGTATGGACCCATACTGTGGTGTCCAGAAATCGAAGATCGGTTCAGGAAGTTCATCCATTCAGAGGTGTTATAGTTACTGTTTGCGGAAGTATTTGTTTCAATGTACGTACAGAATTATAGGTGTTTGATGCTACTATGAATATGCAGAGTTACATAGAGCAAGTCATTGTCAATATTATTCCTTTGTTGTTCCTTTGTTGTTGCTGCTATTGGGCCAAATTTCTTATTTTGACTGCTTGATAATGTGCAAGCCATTCTTCGAAACTCCTCAATGAATTATTCAACGCAGCAAAAGGTATTCTTCCGACTTCTCTCTGAATTTCAAGTCGCAGGTCTTCCAAATTACCTATCTGGCCGATTTTGGTAAACGGTAATCTTCAAATGGCACCACAGAAAATAGTCGAGGGGGTTCAAATCTGGAAATCAGGGTGGATATTCAACTGATTATCTCCTACTAATCTATTTCTCAGGAAATGTGCCATCATGATACCTCCTCAGCATTTTGTTGGAACCAAATATTCTCAGCTACTTGTCGACCATTCACACCGGGAAAGAGATCAATGACTGCAGGTAATATTTGATTCCTCAGTTACTCTAGATAAGAGTCACTATAGTCAAATTTCCTTCAATAAAAATGGTCCAATAATATGATGGCCAATTGTGGCCAACTACACATTCAAATTTTCGGGATGTTGGGTGTGAACTGTCTGCGCCCAATGAGGATTTACTGTGGACCAGAAGCGACAATTATGTCGATGGGCAGACCCATTCAAGTAAAACGTAGTTTCATCCGTAAAAAGAATTCTCGATGAAAAGGTATCATCCTCATTGCATCTCTCTTGCATTACTTCACAAAACTACGCTCGTCGGTCGAAATCGTCATCAGATAATTCTTGTGAGCTTTGAATCCTGTATGGGTGAAACTAAGTTTTCCTAAGAAGATTACCAACTGACTGCTTACTCACTTCGAATTCATCGGCTAGTTTTCGCGTAGATTGTTTCGGATTCTCTTCTATGGAAAGTAATATATCGGGGGCCTTATCGCCACATGTCGTAGTTGAAGGTCTACCAGATTTTGTACAGTTTTTAACATTTCCAGTTTGTTCGAAATGTTTAACCACCTGACAAACAGTAGTTTTACTTATAGGATTTCTGTCTTGATAATGCTCTTTAAAAATTTCGCACACTTGTTCATAGGTCCGCTTGCGATCCCCATGTCCCAGAAATATCAAGATTTCTATTTGCTGCTTTTCACTCAAATGATTCATATCGAATGGAAAATTCTCGGGAAATATGATATTATTCGCCTTAGAGAGATCAGTTAGCAACTAAAACGATACCATACATTTTGTCATCTTTAGTTGATCTGCTAGATTGACGAAAGAATATGTTTTCAACAAAAACTAAAGTTTCGAGAACACCTTCATGTGTGCGGAAGCGACACCACCATCATTATCTGTTTATGGTTTTATTTGCGATCTAATACTTTAATTCGCATCTGTTATTGCATTGTTATTGCAAGAATTTTATTTTGAATTTGATTCTCGTTCACATAACTGAAGTGGTCATCGAATGACCTCTGATGCGATAATTCACAAGCAATATTTTTCCAATAGAAAAAAATTGCTGAGGGTTAAAAGTATAAACCCCCAACTTCAAAACTACTTGCATTTCTTAAACATCGAAAATTGAAAATAGAATTCAGCGGGTAGGAGGATATTTGTCCATATTTATTATTTCAAGATTAAGAAACTGATACCAGTCACAAAGTGTTAATTTTGTAATAAAAAATAGCTTAACAAATTCATCGCTCAATGTGCAATCGAATGTCCTTTCATTTGATATATCACAATCCATATATTCCTATTTGAAAAAAAACAGAAGGGTGTGGGTGAGAGATTTCAAATTGAAACAAGCATAGGGAGAACTGATTTCGAAATTACAAATCCATGGATTCATGGATTTTCCTTAATAATATTTAGCAAAAGAATAATAGTCTGACAATAATAAATTGTAAATTATTTCCTGATTTTTTAATACAAAAACGGCAAACCAATTCTACTTTTTGCCACATCGATGAATAGGTAATCAAATCACCTTTCATTTGATGTATCACAGTCCATATACGAGATTCCCATTTGAAAAAAAATAAGTAGAGGGGTGTGGGGCGTAGGGGGTGACGAATATCAAATTCAAAAAACCACAGGATAAATTGCTTTTGAAATTAAAAATCGACAGATGCGAGGATTTCCCTTAATAATTCTTCGTGCAAGAATTATTGACGAGTTACGTTACTTTTTTGGCACGCTGTATATGACCCATTAACCCCATTGCGACATGAAAACGCTCGGCTTAGTGTGGTTACAGAAGGCCACAAACCAGTGAACATAGAATATGATGGAATCACAGCCCACTATAGAGATAGCCTGGAACACAATCTGACAACGCCGCAATTAATCGTCTCTTAGAGGCATACTCCTTCAATGCGGTAGCGCTGGATTTCGATGAAATTTCGACTATTTCATCATTTTTCAAATGATTTACTGTCGAAAAATGATGAGGACTACAATAAGATCTTATTTATGATGAATATTTACCGATAAAACAGTTTAACACAATGTAATTACGAGAGGAAGTGTTGAGTACACTTTGGGATTAAAAAAAAAACTAGAAGAGAGCACGGATTTTCAACCTCAGATTCGTTATCTACAACCCAAAATTAACAAGTGAGTAAATTTTCAGGACGATTAGACAGTTATGGGATGCTACAAGTCTATGTGAATTCAGAATATCAATTCAATGCTACAAAGAGTAAATTCGCATTAAATTATTTTTTGATCTGAACTGTGTAAAAATGTTGATAAGACAAATTGATAAATTCCGAATCTGAATCCCCATTAATTATATTTCTGTAGCGGGAACTGTTTACTTATTGATCTGAGGTTGAGACCATCTGCTCGGGTAAAGGTAAGATCGAAAGGAAGAATCCATTTCAAATCAATGCACAAAATCTGAACATTTTTAATGAATAATTTAAGATGAATAATAAGGTCCTTATTGATTTCAACTGAAGCATCTACAGATGCAGACTTTTGGAAATTGAATACATATATATAAAAATAAATAGATTATTTGAGTTTCTTGATCTCCTATCCAGATGTATCAATTTTTGTTGAAAAATTATTAGAAAGGTCATCAAAATGTTTTATAAAATCGGAAGGAATGAAAGTTCTATTTCACTAATATTTCTAGTCCATCTTGTTGTCTATAGTCTGAACTGAAATTTACTCATCTCCAATAAGTAGAAATAATCCAAAGGAAATTTCACTATTTATACACTGCAGTTTAATCACAGAACATAAATATCGGACCATATTTATCACTGCATTGCATTAATTCACATTTGACACCGTTGTACACAAAAAATACCACGAAATGCCCGCGAAAAACAATAATGGTTAACTCCAGAATCAGAAGTAATAGTCCATTTTTACAATAACAAACTAACAAACGTTCGACTGACGTACGTCTCTGAGCTGTGTTGCCATTTTATCATCTTCCAGGCTAGTAGATAGTAGTGGGTTGTGATGGAATGTAGGTAAGTGGCTAATAACTAAAAGATGGCTGAAATATACGAATATTTCACAGTGTGTCTTTTAGTTATTACCAATTAGCTACAGTTCACCATATTCTATGAACAACTTATGCGTTTTATTCCACCTTAACGATATACCTTCCCCCTTTATAGTGCTTTATGTTCGTTTCTTTTCGTGACAGGCTCAAATTCCGCGATTCCGTATTCAACTGTGAAGATTTATCTGCGAAATTGAGATGATCCGGATAATACTCATGGGATGAATACAACGTGATTGAGGTTGAACTTATAATATCACCCGATAAGTTCGTCAAACATATTCAGCAGTCGAATACCTTCAAGCTTCAACTCCGCAATGATGAGTATTTAGATAATTCTCAAACTTAATTAAAAGCTATTCCCAAGTCGAACTACCACCCCCGGAGTATTTAATTACGATTCACGAGAAACTTCGACCGTTTCGAACCTTCAACGGACCACATCAGAGCCGGATACATTCTCGGAAGTGCCACTCGAAATTGAAGAGTCGAGGAAGCACGAACATTCTAGTTTTCGAGAGTAGAACATACATCATCAGGGCGATTTAATATCTAACTGGATTTAATTCAGCACATTGTTGTCGGACCATCCACGCATATCATCGAGTATGTATGATGGTGAGTGACATACGTTTTTGGGTGCTGTAACGACCATTCCCTGGTCTGGATATAACCTGCTCTTCCACAAATCGCTCGGGCGCCAGTTGCAATAGGTTATGCAAGGTTGCAACTCCTTGATTAAATCGGTCAATGATTGTAGTAACTAGGTTACCTTTACACAGTGTCGCAGCCTCGAATTTGTAGAGAAATAAGGAGTTTTCGATAGTGGTAGCGCCCTCTATGGACGGAAAGCTTCTGCTCGGTATATAGTATCGATCGAGAGCCGATAATTGAGCTATCCTTATTGTTCATCTCCGATAGATTCAGGGTCTTTTGTTGGAGTTTGCGTCTTAAGACTTTCTGTAAGCTGACTGCTGGACAACAGTCTATGATCTGTGACCACAGTTTCTTCAATTATTCAAGTTGAAATACAGATCATCGCCTGATAGACGGAACTTAATCCAATTCAGGGAGAAAACTAATCATTATTTGTTGGATCTTCGATATTGTTGAGATCTGATTAGTTGGATCAAGCGAAAACGGATTCCTTGGCGAGATAAAGAAATTGTGGTCCTTTTTCCACCCGTTATTTCGTTGGTTTTTCCGTTTGTTGGGATCATAGGTCGAGAAAACCTCAAGTTGCTGTTTCTTGTAATTTTGGCCAGGATATTTTCTCGTGTTTTGGAAGATTAACGTCGTTACCACGTGGGACCAATAGGGGAGCCATACACCTGAAAGCCTGACCATCTACGCATGTTTTGGGGAGAAAACATCTATCAGCGAAGAGTGGGAGCATTTCACCTTGGAGAGAGGTTTAAACAACTTTAAACACTAAATAGATTCAAGTAGGAACACAGAAAAGCTCCGTTACCGACTATTTCACTATATCTACGTACATTAAAGAATCAATATACAGGATGTCCCAACGAGAATTTGCCCCCCAGAACTCAGAAAAGAAAAACAGTTCAACTTCTGTTTTGAGGGGGACAAATTTACATCATGAATTTGTTCCGAAACCCCCCCCCCCCCCATGAAGGTGCCATCAACTTCAACATTTTTGGAATAAGGAAGATATGTCGAGTATTGAGTATTGGTTAGTTTGAAAATTAATTATGTTCTGTACACAATTAACACAGTTAAAATTTTCAAAATCGGAAACATCGACCACATTGTTCTGAAAACACCACTTAAGGGTGGCAAGAACTACCAACATTTTATAAACATGGTAGGAGATGTTGGATGTGGTTTAGTTAAGAGGTCTTTTCTGTGTCCAGAACATCGCAGTTGAATTTTTAAAATTTCTGTATTTGATGGTGGAACAATTTGAATTTTTGAAAGTTTTTACTTTAAAAACATTCGATATTCTCATCGTTCATGATCAGGAAAATGTGTGAGACAATTCATTACATTATAATATCTTTTATAAGATTATTTCTCAAATGTGTTTCAGTCTTTCATTTCTGCATCATAATTCGGTTTGACACATACTTACGTGGGCGAAAATGGTCTATTCTAATAGAAGAAAGAATAGAAATTCTCAATTTAAACTATCGGAATTACGAAAATAATAAATCAACATGCAAGGTTTCTTAATAACAATCATCCATAAAGAAATATAAGTGACCGATCTGTTGAATTGAATTTGATGAATAAAGTCGAAACTCTTAGGTTCTTGAGTTTGGGCGGTTCAACTGTCTGTTCAACTTCACCTTTTGACGGTAAGTTCAATTATTACATTATTTCGTAAATAATGAACCTAAATTTTAACTGGGTTTTGTACAGAACATAAATAACTTCCAAACTAACCAACACTCGACTTCTCTTTCCTATTCAGCAAATTTTGGGGGTTGATGCCACCTTCATGGGGGTGTTTTTCCGGGACAAACTCATGATGGAAACATGAACAGAAGTTGACCTGTTTTTTTTTAATCTTCGAAAATTTTTCGTTTCTGAGTTCTGGGGAAGGTCAAATTTTCGTTGCAGACCCTGTATATACTTTGGCAAGTTAATCAAATTGGGTTCAGAATATTTCCAATAAAAATTTTCATTGTAATATCTCGGAAAAGTTTGTTATTTGGTAGAATAGGACTGTTGAATTTGGTTTAATATAATCATTAAAGGATACTGTGGGAGGTATATTCATTATTGAATGGGGTATTCTTTCTGGGTTTTCTCTCCCAAACTCTAAAAAATATCTATAAAATAATTTTTTTTATTATTTTGTGATTTGCTTCTGTGTAAAAAACACAGATTTGTCAGAAGCAATCAATCGAACAATGTTGCCTAAAAACAATAACGAAACAATGAAACAATTATATCGTAACGTTTCGGAGTCTATATCAGACTCCTTCGTTAGACACGAAAATCATCAGAATTATTTTTTGTTGGGAGAGAAAACCCAGAAAGAATACCCCATTCAATATTGGATTAATAATATTTGGAACTCTTGTTGAATTTAAATTCTGTTATAATGTTTGAATTTAATTTCTTTTACTGCGAAGTTCCATTAAAAGAACCCATGATATAATTCCCAACTCTGAGAAACCAATACAAATTTTTTGAATCGGCATTCTAGATCCAATTACAATTGTTTGAATTGAATGGGCATCCTAATTTCAGATTGATATAACTCCAAAACCGATTGGCCGATTATGCCTTTTAACGAACTCAAATGTCACATTAAGATGCAAAACCCTAAAAATTCCTGAAACCCTAAAATTTGAAAGTCGCTATGTCTTTCCGTTCTCCATTAATCATGAGATAAAGAATATTTTTTAATAATTCTTTGCGTCGGTATTCTACAACTACTTACCAAGTTTAAATTCGATCTAAGCGATATTTTTAATTGAGTTAACGAGAAAACAATATTTCAGGTGGGTATAACTCTGATACTGTTTGGCAGATTATACCCAACAAAAACCATAACTTAGCCTATAGTATACGCACCCTGCCCTGAAAATTGACAGTTGCTATCACTTTCCATTCGAATGTTATCGTAGCAACGGTCACCCATCCAGCTACTGAAGCTGCTCAGATCTCCAACAATTTAGACTCGCTCATGTCCAAATTTGAAACTTGGCTGTAAGTTAGCTTCCTTCCGCAATATTCCTGCGATATCAGAAGGACAGTTTGGATATAGAATGTTTTCAATTTTTTTTTTCAAATTTTCTAACCCAGATAATTTCAAGTCACTTTCTCTTTCCGTTCTCGTGTTATCGCGGCAACGGCCGGACAGAATCAGATTTAACCTCGAATTCTTCATCAGGGGGTCGAACCAAATCGTTTGAGGCCATTTTCACCAAAAAATTCTAAAACTACAGGCATTTGGGAAAAATGATAACGCGATGTTCCCCAGTACATGCGTGCGATAATAGTAATATCTGGCAACCATGTATAGCGTTTTATGTCGGATATCTTCGAGTCTAAAGATTGCGAAAATGAACGAGCTGTCTCTATCAACCGGAGGAAACTTCGCGGCTATATACGTTGGGATTTATTTGCCAAAACTCCGCAGGATACAGTGGGATTAAATTGTTCAGGAATAAGCTTCCGATGGGCAGGAGCGAGGTCCTGAGGGGATACAACGCCAAAACTCCACCGCTGGCCAAACCGTATAATAATAATATAAAATAATTGTGTTGTTCCCGATACATACTACAGTTCTATGGAGTTTCTATGGAGAATAAATGTTTGTAGTTATTAGTGTTCCACAGAACATCACTGAAATAATTATGAAGTTTATAATTGACTTGTAGAGGGGTTTATTGTGAGTGCAATATTTGAGTTTCAAATTGAATACGGTTATCTGTAGCAAAGTTTTGAGATATTTATATCAATTATGCATGGAAAACATCTTACAATGATCCTTTTTCCTGCTTTGATGATACATTCGCCTTTTTCGACGCGATGTTCAATACCGGTGTGGCTTGATTTATGCAAACACTCTCAGATTTTTAAGCGAACCTAAAAAAAGTCTTAATAAAATGGGTTCAAGCCCTGTGGACAGGAGCTTTCTGGCGCTCTAGTTCAAACAGACAAATTATATCTCCGAAAGTATTGGTTTCTCAGAGTTGGGAATTAAATCAATGTATTCTTATGAAAGAACTGCATCATAAAGAAAATTAAATTCAAATAATAGTTTATTTATCAAGATTAAATGAGCAATCTGAGAATGAGAACTGCACCATGGAAGAAATCAAATTAAAATAGCTGAAATGAATTTGACTCTTTCTTATAAAACAGGATGAAATGTACGAGTATGAACACAGATCATATAATAAAGCTTAGATAGAATAATTATAGCATTCTTTGAAAACATAGAAGTACGTACGATTCATTATTGAAATTTAGAAAAATCATATCTCCGAAAGTATAAGCTTGTTGGAGTTGAAAATTATATCGATGGATCTGAAACTGCATCTTAAATAAAAATTACAGACATTTGGGCAAATTGATAAGCACTCAGTTCCGAGGAACTAGAGAGCCAAAAAGTGTAATTCCCTTTCCGGGATTTGAGCCCGCCTTCTCTCGTTCCGAAACCGAAAACCCGACTGACTAGACGAACCGGCTATCGGGCTCCTCGTACGATCTTGTCGATCTCCGAATCTCCGGTATTAGAATAAAACGTCGGTACTTACCTGGGATATATATTCTTAATTTTCACTTTTCGACATAAAATCGCCACATGGGGGTTTATTTGACGGTTTTTTACCCTTGTTTCTCTAAGTCGATTTTGACGTTTCTCGAACCAACTATTAGCAAGGAATTAGACAATGTCATGTCTCAGGAAAATAAGTTGACATTATGACAATTCATACATAATACAGAATAATTATATAATTCTGTGAAAACGTTGAAATACGATTTATTATTGAAATTTTGAAAAATCATATCTCCGAAAGTATTCGCTTCTTAGAGTTAAAAATGGAATCATTGGATTCTTATGGTAAAACTGCTTATTGAAAAAAATTGTATTTGGAATTTGTTATGTATAAAAAAATGTTTTGTTTTGTTACTCCGAAACCATCTGTCCGATTTTGCCCAATAACGAACTTAGCCGAGATATTTATCTATATATATACTCTGAAAATTTCAACTCTATAGCACATTCCGTTCGAGAGTTATTGTGCCTACGGCCAGCGATAGCTGAGGATATTTCATTTGTCATTTTGCATTAAATCATTTGATCACTTTACTTTCTACAGTAGGAGGTATTGTATATCATGAGTAACGTATTTTGAATAGAACCAGTATTAAATATGACATGTCTCTTATCGATAAATAAGATGACATGTATAAACACAGATCATGAAATTCTTTGATACAAATACGGAGGTTGAGTTTCTATTACAGCATTCTGTGAAATCATAGAATTACGAATTATTATTGAAATTTCGATTAATCATATCTCCGAGAGTATTAGCTTGTTAGAGTTGACAATAATGTCAATGGATTCCTATGGTGAAATTGCATCTTGAAAAAATTTAATTTGAAATTTGTAATGTAATAAAAATGTTTTCTTCGTTTCTCCGAAAACATCAGGCCGATTTTTTCGAATAACCAAAATTTGTATTTCCTGAACTTAACCGAAAATTTCAACTGTCTAGCTCATTCAAGACAGAATCGATTTTGACCACGGATTCTTGATCAGTGAGTCGAATCAAATCGTTCAAGTCCATTTTCATCCAAAAATTCGAAAATTATAGACATTTGGCGAAATTGATGAGCTCTGTGTTCCGAGGAACAAGATCGCCAAAATGAATTGAAAAATGGTTTAAGTTAGGTAGTTGGATCTTGGTCCATATGATTATAAATTCGACCTGAAAATTTAACTATAAATATAAAGAATAATGAACTTTGAGTCAAAGAAAAATAAAAGTCATCTCCGAAGACAAAAACCAACGACGCAGGCCAATACCACCAATGGAGAAAAAAGCTACCGATTGAGACGAAACTCCCAAATTTGACATTTTATTTTTCTCCCACTAGAATAAAAATTCATTTTTGGCGCTCTTATTCCTCGGAACAGTGCTTATCAATTTGCCCAAATGTATGTAATTTTAGAATGTTTGTATGAAAATGATCTTAAAGTATTTGGTTCGACTCACTGATCAAGAATACGTGGTCGAAATCGATTCTGTCCGGCCGGACAATAATACATCGTACTTCTATATTTTCACAGAATGCGAATTCTATGTGTCTGTATTCACTGTTCATAAATGTCATCTTATATACTATCGACTTGTTGTTGTAAATTGAATAATTCATGTTTAAATATTGGGGATGATGTTTCAGAAGATTTAGAATTGGATCATATTAATGATGACCACTGAGATTAATATTACCTTTAACTTCGTTAAGTAGTGAGACTTGTCCTAGACAGTATTTTCATGATATTGCTAGCAAAAATATGCTGGAATATGGATCTACATTAATGTATCAAATATTTTTTCTTGAGTTAAGGTTCATAATAAAGAATAAATATGTTAGTGGTGTGTTCTATTAAATTATGAAAAGAAGATTTTATTTTATTAATACATTTTTCCGTATAATGAGATGAGTTTTCAAATAAATAAAAACAAGAATATAATGAATGAACTATTAAAATAATTTGTTTTTCAGCCTATACCTATTGAAATATCCAGAATAAATGGGAACTCTGCTATGATTGTCTCCCCCCTTGCTCTAGGCATTTCGATGATACTTTCCTTCGGTATTCCGATATTGCGAGTTGTAAAAACTATGCACCGAGTTTAAGTTGGAACAACCCATTCCACGAGGTTAAATCATTGAAGATTAATCATTTAATCTTGATGAATAAACTATTATTTGAATTTAATTTTTTTTATGATGCAGTTCTATCATACGAATCCATTGATATCATTCCCAACTCTGAGAAACCAATGCATTTGGAGATATGATGACACTTTTTGTATTAAAATGTTTTTTAATAATTTTTGTTTTAAATTTTTTAGCGGTACGATTCTAGCGAAATTTCACATACGTGTTGGCATTCTACAAATAGTTAACAAGTTCCACTGCGATCGGATCTGTATTGTTTCAAACCTAAATCAGCCCGATTATGCGCTATCTCTTTCCGTTCGAAAGTTATCGTGGCAATGGTCGGCTGAACAGAATCAAATTTGACCTCGAATTCAGCATCAGTGAGTCGAACCTAATCGTTCGAGACCATTTTCGGCCGAAAGTCCGAAAATAACAGATATTTTGGCGAAATGATAGCACGTTGTTCCTCACAACATGCGCGTAATTGAACACAATATTTTAGAATTTTCTGGAAACTCCATATTAATTCGCGGAGGCGATTTTGTACAGAGAATAAATTGTTGAATTTCATCCTGTATAGTACGAAACGTTCTGGAATGCAAACCAAAAATAGAAACATTGCTCCACTTGTACCCGAGCACATTTAATCGAATAATTCTATCAATAAAAACAATAAATGAAAAACAAAATATGTATGCCAAACTCAAAAAAAATCCTGATAATGAAGAACTTAAAATAAAATATTTGGAAATGAAAAAACAATTACGTAAAACAATATTGAGAGCTAAGCAAGAATACTTCGAGAAATGTATCGAGGATAACCAGAATGAAACTGTAGCCCTGTGGAGGTACGTGCAAAATTCCTCGAAAAAGGAAACACAAATTACATACATAAGGACAGAAGAAAATAGGGTAGTTCAAGATGAACAAGAAATAAGCGATATATTTAATGACTATTTTAGCGGTATTGGAGAGAGATACGCCAACGAAATAACGGAACCAGCAGAATTCAAAGAAGAAAAAATTCATTTACAAGAGTCTTTTTTGCGCGCGTGTTCCGCAAGGAACAGCGTGCTATCATTTCGTCACAATGTCTGTATTTTTCGAATTTTTTTTCGAAAATGGTCTCAAACGATTGGGTTCGACTGCCTGATGAAGAATTCGAGGTCAAATTCAATTCTGTCCGTCCGGCCGGCCGGTCCGGCCGGCAGGTCCGGCCGGCCGGTCCGGCCGTTAGCACGATAACTCTCGAACGGAACGACTTAGAGCGTTGAAATTTGCAGGGTAGTTTCGTAGCGTAAATATCTCGGACAAGTTCGTTAACGGGCAAAATCGACCGAGCGGTTTCGGAGTTAAGGCCGTTTTTAATAAAAACGTTTTTTATGAATATTTCCGGAACCGATCACTCGATCTTTTTGAAATTTGGCATCAGATTGTAGAATCATGACCTTTATATGCCTGCAAAGTTTTGTGTTGAACGGACGGCCCTAAAGTGGCAAAAAAAAAATTTGAAGATTTGAAAATTTTATTTTCAAGATAACTCGAGAAATACTGATCTGATTAAATTGAAACTCAGTAGTTAGATGCAAAAGACCAAAGCAAACACTTTTGCAAAATTTCGTGAAGATCACGTGACATGAAAAAAATAAAAAAATTACTACTATTTTGCGGAATACTTTGCTTTTAATGCCGAAACATATGTTATTGAGGTTCATGCTGCCCTTTCCGGGCATTTTCCGTATTGCGCATGCGCAGATGAGAAGTCCTTTAACTGCTGTAGTTTTCGTCAGAGAGGATTGGGGTTTTGGGGTGGCGGATGCTATTCCTCCATAGACTTCAGATCCCTGATGAGGGTCTGCGCATGCGTAGATTAAAGATGCGATATCTTCCGAACCACTAGTGTTGGAGAATCGGAGTTTTTTGTAAGGTGTGTTATTTTGAGAGGACTTTTAGCCGCCAGTAAATTGCGCATGCGCAGAAGAGAAGTGACTGTTTTTGGGTTGGATGGGTTATGTTGGGAGTGCTGAGTCGATATTATGAGGTTTTAAAAGAATATTCATAGCAGTTCAGTGCAAGGACAAGTCAGTTTGGGGGATGTAGCGTTGTTTCCGAGTTAAAGTGTCCGTACTGTGGCCCTGGGGCTAATTTTGAAATTGATGTTACCCCTTACAGGCATTTTTCGTTATGCGCATGAGCAGACCATCAGTGATTTAACTGGTGGTGTTTTCGTCAGAGAGGATTAGGGTTTTGGGGTGGCGGATGCTATTCCACTATAGAATCCCTTGTTGAGGGTCTGCGCATGCGTGGATTAAAGATGTGATATCTCCTGAACCACTAGTGTTGGAGAATCGGAGTTTTTTGTAAGGTGTGTTATTTTGAGAGGACTTTTAGCCGCGAGTAGATTGCGCATGCGCAGAAGAGAAGTGACTGTTTTTGGGTTGGATGGGTTATGTTGGGAGTGCTGAGTCGATATTATGAGGTTTTAAAAGAATATTCATAGCAATTCAGTGCAAGGACAAGTCAGTTTGGGGGATGTAGCGTTGTTTCCGAGTTAAAGTGTCCGTACCGTGGCCCGGGGGCTAATTTTGAAATTGATGTTACCCCTTACAGGCATTTTTCGTTATGCGCATGAGCAGACCATCAGTAATTTAACTGGTGGTGATATCGTCAGAGAGGAGTAGGGTTTTGGGGTGGCGGATGCTATTCCTCTATAGAATCCCCTGTTGAGGGTCTGCGCATGCGTGGATTAAAGATGTGATATCTCCGGAACCACTAGTGTTGGAGAATCGGAGTTTTTTGTAAGGTGTGTTATTTTGAGAGGACTTTTAGCCGCGAGTAGATTGCGCATGCGCAGAAGAGAAGTGACTGTTTTTGGGTTGGATGGGTTATGTTGGGAGTGCTGAGTCGATATTATGAGGTTTTAAAAGAATATTCATAGCAATTCAGTGCAAGGAAAAGTTAGTTTGGGGGATGTAGCGTTGTTTCAGAGTTAAAGTGTCCGTACCGTGGCCCTGGGGCTAATATCGAAATGGATGTAACCCCTTACGGGCATTTTTCGTTATGCGCATGAGCCGACCATCAGTGATTTAACTGCTGGTGCTTTCGTCAGAGAGGATTGGGGTTTTGGGGTGGCGGATGCTTTTCCGCTATAGAATCCCCTGGTGAGGGTCTGCGCATGCGTGGATTCAAAAAGCGATATCTCCTGAACCACTAGTGTTGGAGAATCGGAGTTTTTCATGAGGTGTGTAATTTTGGGAGGACTTGCAGCCACGAGTATACTGCGCTTGCGCAGACGAGAAGTGAATGGTTTTGGGTTGTTTGGGTTATGTTGGGAGTAAAGAGCCGATATTGTGAGGTTTTAAAAGAATATTCATGTCAATTCAGTGCACGGACACAAGTCAGTTTGGGGGAAATAGCGTTGTTTCCGATTTGAAATGACTGTATGGTGGCCCTGAAGCGAATTTATAAATAACTATATTCGGTAGATCTATATTAAAATGCGTTCGGATTTGGAGAAGATGCAATTGCGTCCCTAACGGAGGACCCACAACCGAATTTTTTTCTGATCTACGGTAAAGCTAACAGCCAAACTGTATTGATAGCTATATTTGTTAAAGGAACTTGAAAAAAAAAAAAAGGCACTGACGTGAAGTCAGTACTCTTTGGCGCGCGTGTTCACGGTGGCTAATTTGAATTGAATGATTCAAAAATTAACAGTGCTGTATCTAAGCTGCCATCAGGATAGAGTAACAAAGTTGGAAAAGAACACAAGTGACTCTCCTTAGTCGCACAAGCTCCTAGAAGATTTGGGAGGGTCAGTATAATCCTAATCATGTTTATAGCACGCGCGCAAAAGCAGATTGACTTAACAATGAAAGAAAAAGTGTAAAAAGTCAATCTGCTTTGGCGCGCGTGCTATAAACATGATTAGGATTATACTGACCCTCCCAAATCTTCTAGGAGCTTGTGCGACTAAGGAGAGTCACTTGTGTTCTTTTCCAACTTTGTTACTCTATCCTGATGGCAGCTTAGATACAGCACTGTTAATTTTTGAATCATTCAATTCAAATTAGCCACCGTGAACACGCGCGCCAAAGAGTACTGACTTCACGTCAGTGCTTTTTTTTTTATTTCCCACAGATTCAGAAGAAATAGAAAAAGTTATAAGTAGCCTCAAATCCAGAAAATCTACTGGACATGATGGAATTCGCTCGGAAGTGTTGAAACAAGTGAAACATGAGATAGCAGAACCTATCACCTATTTGGTTAACAATTGTTTTGAAAAAGCGTGTTTTCCGGACATTTTGAAAATAGGGATAATAAAACCATTACACAAAGGCGGAGATAAAACACAAGTTGACAACTACAGACCGGTTACTCTTATATCCAATGTAGCTAAAATATTTGAAAAGTTATTTAAAGTACGAATGGTTGCTTTTATGAATAAGTACAATATACTTTCCAACAGTCAATTTGGGTTCCGCCAGGGCATTTCAACAGATAAAATTAGTGACTGAAAAAATATATGAAAACATAGATAAAAATACTCCAAATCTAGCTGTTGTGATAGATCTGGCAAAGGCTTTCGATACTGTTGACCACCAAAAATTATTAGAAAAACTATCAAATCATGGCTTCAGAGGAAAAATAAACACCTTATTTCGCAGTTTTCTTTCAGGCAGAAAACAGATTACAAAAATAAACGGAAAATTTAGTAGAACAAAGATACCTAAATATGGGGTTCCACAAGGAACAGTACTCGGACCTCTCTTTTTCCTGATTTATTTAAATGATATATTTCAACAAAAATCTGCTGGAAAAATTATAAGTTTTGCCGACGATATGATAGTAATGTACGAAGATAGATCTTGGGAAAATCTGAAACAGAAAGCAACAAAAGATTTGAGGATGCTAAAGAAATGGTTTGAACAAAGTAAGCTCACCTTGAATCAACAGAAAACCCAATATCTAACCTTTTCATCTAATAAAATTGGACTTCCAAATTTGGGCACCCTTCGAGTCGATGATAGGTTGGGAATAGTGAATACAAATGCAACGAAATATCTTGGTGTTTATATAGACCAACATTTGAAGTGGGATCAACATATGCATTATTTGACAAGAAAGCTAAGAGGAATTGCATACAGATTTAGATCAATACGAAAAGATATCCAATCCACAAGACATCTCCAAATACTTTATGACGCACTAGTACAATCACAACTCTCATATGGAATCATAGGATGGGGAGGTGTCTTGGATTGTCATAAAAAAAGCCTAGATGTCTTGCAAAAATATATTTTAAAAATTATGTATGGAAAGAAGTTGACATTCCCTAGTAGACAGATATACGAAATATCAAAAGCATTGGATATAAGGCAAATCTATGCCAATAAAATTATAATAAATATCAAACAGAAGAAGATACAATTAGACATCAAAGAACACAATTACCAGACCAGAAAAAGGAACATCAACTATAAAAGACAGAGGGCAGAAAAAAAAATAGGACAGAGAAGCTGCACATACCTAGCTTCGAGATTGTACCCAAAAGTGCCCACCGAAATAAGAGAACTAAGAAACATAAAGAAATTCAAGAGGGAAATAAAGAACTGGTTGACTTCAGGAGATAGATCTATGGTGCATAAAATAATCAACTCAACATAAAGAATAACGACAATAATAAAAAAAAATGTGAATTAGGAAGAATGAAACTAACCCGATTGTGACAGATATTCTTGAACGTGACTGTGAGCCCGATGAAGACAAAATATATACAACAGCGTGACGAGGAAAGGAAGCTTGGACAGAACAGGATTTTTATTTTTATTTTAGTGTTTGATAAATTTGTTGTAGTTAGAGTGAAATTTATTTTAAACAACTGTAAACAGTTATTATAAATAACTCACAGTTTTTTCTAGAGTTTAAACAATGTAGTAGTTGAATAAACTCATTTCTATTCTATTCTATTCTATTCTATTCTAAATATCTGAATCATTTCATGTTCCCAATTTGTGTTCCTCCTTACGGCAAAGGCTGGCATGTCGCCACTCACCGTTGCATGTAATAAAACTAATATTGAATACGGCATATGTTGGACAATGTCCCGATCCCTCAAGATGCATCCACAAGTCAAAGAGATGCCGCCATTTATCATTGCAAATTGCTATTCGGAATAACGAAGCTGTAACCAGTTGTCGGGAAAATTAAGTGCCACCGAAATGAGCAAACGAGCTGATGTTAATTAATTCGGAAAATATTGCCGGAGACGTATCCCTGTACTTTTCACTGGAATGTTAATCTGAGCAAGATATGGGATTCTGAAAACTGTAGAAATGGTAACTCTATACATATATCAACTCTATATAAACAGTCATTGAAGGCTTGAAGTGGTAATAAACTTCTTCTGGTACCGTATCGTCACTTAGATCTTAAATTATTCGGTGAAAATATGTTATTTTAGGCATGTTGAATTTCCGCATGGGCTGCTTAATATTGTAAGGAATGAACTAAAGTCTGATTTACATATTAATTTGCTATCACAATTTAATTCTGAATTCGCGTTGGGATATTTGAGTTAATGTTCCTGAATGGCTCGAATTCATTATACTAACTTCACGAATAACTAGTATCATGTTAAATTATCTCTAAGTTGACTTTATTGGCGCTCTTGTTCCCCGGAACAGAGTGCTTATCAATTTGCCCAAATGTGAACGATTTGATTTGACTCACTGATCAAGAATCCGTGGTCTAGAATGAGCTGGACAGTTGTAATTTTCAGTGTAGATTTAGGAGATTAATATCTCAGTTCAGTTTGTTATTGGGCAGAATTGGCCTGATGGTTTCGGAGTAACGAAAAGGAAATTTTTTTTACTACTAATTTCAAATAAAATTTTTTCTAAGATGCAGTTTTACCATGAGACTCCATCGATATCATTTTCAACTCTAACAAGCAAATACTTTCGGAGATATGATTTTTCAAAATTTCAATCATAAATCGTACTTCTGTGTAAACACAGAAGTACGATTACGATGCTTTACTTAATTATTTCATCTATGAGTTATTCTATGATCTGTGTTCATGCATGTCATCTTATTTTCCTATAAGGGACATGCCATCTTAGTTTGCTTTAGGGGACATTTCGAATGTCCAACTATGGTGGAATTAAGATGATGATATGATGAACATCGATAAATCTGCTGTTGCAAATCAGGTTTTAACAACAGGCCACTCAGAAAATTCCGTCAAATTATTGAATGATTCCAATAAATTGTACTTGTATAATATCAACCTACTTGAGTGTAGCAGTCATAATCAGTCCACAGTGAACTCAAACTAGAATATTGAAAATTTTTTTCTTAATATGGCAGATCTCATATTACTATGTAACTATGCGGTTTTTTAAATCAGTGAAACATAATCAATTTATCAACAAATGAGTGAGCGCGCTGGAGTTCCAAAAGTGATGATAGTGTTTTCTATTTTTTTCCCATTATAGAGTGGAAAAAACTGAATATCACATGATAACATTAGCTCCATAAATCTCACAATTGACTGAGAATTATTACCTTAATTTTTGTATACGTGGAACGTAGAAAACGATTATAAATCTATCCATATTTTATTCACAACACAAGATTTCGATTTCAGAAAAAACTTGATGTATTCGTCTTGTCACATATTTCTGAGTTATTTTCCATAATATATAATTTACTATTCCACTCAAGAAATTTCAATCAATTATATTAACGCATATGATACAAATCACTAGCAACGAACCAATATTTTTGAATATCAATGCAGTGTAATATCCGGGTATTTGCATATATTATATTAGGTGAATATTTTTCTGACGTTTTAAACCATCTACAACATTCGGGATGATTGTCAAAAAGATTTTTTTTATTTAAATTACAGTTAGTATTATTTCTGCCCTAAAATTCAAATTGAGTGAATTTTTTTCCGGAAATAGTCCTTGATACACCCCTCGTGCTTGCTAAATTTTCGAATATTTTTCCCTCTTGCACTTCGTGCAGTCAAATATTCGAGTATTTGGCCAGCACTCGGTATACAGGGTGTTTCACTGGTAAATGAACATACGTTAACCTGAGGTAGATCTACTCCAGACGAGTCCAAAAAACCTATATATGATAGGTCTAATTAGTTCCATAGCCGAGATACAGGGTGATTTATGTATTCGACAATATTTTCAATTGCTTATAACTTACTAACCATCCAGGAGAATCAGTTGATATTTGGAACGTGAAATACACTTCCATGGGTCAATCGATTTATCTTTAAACTTATCAAAAAATCTAGGTCCGTATTAGAAAAAAAATTGGTTCAAGCACTGACGTGAAGTCAGAAGCTTTTGCGCGTATGTTCTATTGTCCATTCTTTTGTATTGGAAACCCTTAATCGAATTTACCATGGTAAATTATGTTGTCCATTCTCCTGTATTGGATACACTTAATTCGAATTTACCATGGTAAATACCCTGTAACTTCTGAATATTTCAATGATAATATCGAGTTTCTTGTGAAATCGACATTTGATTTATAACTGTGTGTCGGTATTTTGGTTGAAGAGATATCCCGTAGTTCTTCATGTGTATCAATTGAAAAAGAATAGATATCCTTTTCGGTCTATAAAGGATTTTCTCAGTCGTGAAAGAATTTCGAACAGGATTTCTGCCAAACAGGCCATGCATCTTTTTATATGCTACATCTCCGATTACCGAACTCAATGATGAAAAAACCATATTTCTTTTCACGCCTTATAATACGATCATCTTCCACACAAAGGTTGTTCTCATTCTATATGAATATAAAAAAAAAACTTTCATTCATCTTGGTGTACACACAAAAGAAATGTCGAAAAACATAAAATATATTTTGACCGAATTGGCCATATCCGTCTTTCCTAACTCGATTCAAAAAATAGGGCATAAATTTGAACCAGATTGGCAGTCATCGTTGATTTTTATATCTTTTCTTCCAACAGATTGAATCCCAATAGTTGGAAAAGTATAGGATGAAATATTTTCTCGCCTGTAATGTGGCCCCATAATCCTATGCTACAAATCAATGTATATATCAGTCCTCAATTTTGCGGAGCGCTTCTGTTATGAATGAACTTTTTCATTGTAACGTCCCTGTATATACAGGGTGAGTTTTTAAGTTGTACATTAATTTTAACCATAGATTCTTATCGTCAAATGAAACACTTTTTCCAGTTATCATTTTTCCGAATTCAGCTCAGGTAAAAGTACCAATTTCAAATTCAATTTTTTTTTAAGTGCAGTTCCACCATAAGAATCCATTGATGTCATTTTCAAATTCAATTTTTATTTGCAGTTTCACCATAAAAATCCATTGATATCATTTTTAACTCCAACAAGCTAATACTTTCGGAGATATGATTTTTCGAAATTTCAATAATGTATCGTACTTCTATGTGTGCACAGAATGCTATAATTATTCTATCTAAGCTTTATTATATGCTCTGTGTTCATACTCGTACATGTCATCCTGTTCTATAAGAGAGAGTCAAATTCATTTCAGCTATTTTAATTTGATTTCTTCCATGGTGCAGTTCTCACTCTCAGATTGCTCATTTAATCTTGATCAATAAACTGTTATTTGAATTGAATTTCCTTTATGATGCAGTTCTATCATAAGAATACATCGATATAATTCTCAACTCTGAGAAACCAATACTTTCGGAGATATAATTTGTCTGTTTGAACTAGAGCGCCAGAAAGCTCCTGTCCACAGGGCTTGAACCAATTTCAATCTTTGTATTTTACTTAAATGTAAAGTACGTTTTGTAGGTGTAAAACTAAATAAAGTCAATTCAAACGGTTAAAAAATCCATGAATCATTGTATTCAATACACATAAGATATTGTAACATTAAATATGGTTTTATAAATGTAACAAGAAAACCTTAGGTACGTTTATTCTACCATCTATATGCTATTCAGCCTATATCTAATTATTGTTTTATGGCTCCCTTGGTACCATCGATTGACCTTCAAACTATGTACTGTAATTCGTGTACCATACTTTGTTTATTATATTTGGAGTAATTACACCCTTTTTGAATATTTCAAAATTGTGCCGTATGACCGAGAAACAATTTACGGTTCATTAGATTATTCTTTACTGTGAATACACAATTATTTCAGTTGCAGGTAGACGTGCAACAATTCATCTAGAAACCGAAATTGTTTTTTCGTTGTTGGCATATCATCATTCAAATAATTCCACGACCGTAAGTTGAATATTAAGTAGCATTCAGGTAGTTTAGAATCCGAGACAGAATATCATAAATATTTTTGATTCATGATTATGCATAAGAAAGAACAGTAACTTCAGAGAGAACACTTATTTTAACAGCTTTATCTCATCTCATTAAGATGCAATTTTTTTCGTGGTGTAGGATATGCATCAAGTAGAAGCTCGAGAACACAATTTATAACATTGTGAAGGTTATATTCAAGAACATTTCGTTTTTATTAATATTGTATGTCATACTGGCGCCTGAAATCTACTCAAACATTCCGGGTCCAAACGAATTCGAACATCTAGTGGGCTGCAATTAAGAACCCAAGCGTAACCTCAACGAGCATTGACGTGAAGTCGGGACCTTTAGCGCGGATGTTCTATTGTCGGGATTTACCATGGTAAATTCGATAAAGAGTGTCCAGTACAGGAGAATGGACAATAGAAGATGCGCGTAAAAGCTGCTGACTTCACGTTAGTGCTTGAACCAATTTTTTTTTCGTAATTTTTTTGAAATTTTCTGGGGGTGCGGTTCTCACAAAATTTTACACACGTCTTTATGTCGAGTTTACAAATAGTTAGCATGCTTCAATTCGATCGGGTACATATTTTTATATAATATCATATCACATAATTATCGGGGAAATAATATTCCGAAGCCCTCAGACCGATCATGCCCAAAATGCACTTAGATCTCCCATTCGGATGCGCAACCTACCCTGAAAATTGCAAGTCTCTCATCCAGCTACTGAACTCACACAAGGCTGCTCGGATCTACAACAATATTGATCCGATCGTGTTTAAACTTGGAACTTGGTAGTAGAGTTAGGTTCTGAAGGCTCTCGCAAAATTTCAGCGATGTCGGATGAATAGTTTCTGATATATAGAATTTTTTTCAATGAATCTCAATGATTTTTTGGAGCTCTTGTTCCTCGGAACAGAGTGGTTATCAATTTGCCCAAATGTCTGCAATTTTAGAGTTTTTGGCTGAAAATGGTCTTAAACGATTTGGTTCGACTCACCGATCAAGAATCCGTGGTCGAAATCAATTATGTCCGGCCGGTCTTAGGCACCATAACTCTCGAACGAAAGAAGTTAGAGGATTGAAATTTGGAAGGTAGGTTTGTAGCGTAAATATCTCGGACGAGGTTCATTAACGGGCGAAATCTATCAAGCGGTTTCGGAGTTATGGCCCTTTTTAGTGAAAACATTTTTTATGAATAATTCCGAAACCGATCACTGGATTTATCTGAAATTTAGCATCAAATTGTAGAATGGAGGCCTCTATCTGCATGCGAATTTTTTTAAATTTTTAAATGTTGTTTCTACAATTACTCTCGAACATAATGAGCTAGGCAGTTAAAATTTTCAAAGTAGGTTTGAGAGAAAAATATCTCGGTTAAGTTCGTTACTGGGCAAAATTGGCCTGATGGTTTCGGAGAAACGAAGAAAAATTTTTTTTTACATATTACATTTACAAATTTCAAATTCAATTTTTTCTTAAGATGCAGTTATACCATAAAAATCCATTGATATAATTTTCAACTCTAACAAGCTAATGCTTT
The DNA here is from genome assembly GCA_937662695.2 of Halyzia sedecimguttata. Taxonomy (NCBI): domain Eukaryota; kingdom Metazoa; phylum Arthropoda; class Insecta; order Coleoptera; family Coccinellidae; genus Halyzia; species Halyzia sedecimguttata. The sequence continues at coordinate 94,443,142 of OW569413.2, read as the reverse complement.
CGAAGATATGATTTTTCGAAATTTGATGATCTTTTCTAAACATTTCCTTTTTTATTCAGTGCGATATCTTAATGTTTAGAGAAATTACAGCTCTGGAATAATGCCTATTGGGAATCTTTCTGTTTACAGATAAGAGTCGATTTTGCGTTAATTCATTTGATGGAAGGGGACTATGAAAAGGAGAAGAGCTAGCAATTCAACTTCACTCAACTCGAATGTCGCATTCAGATGCACAACCTAACCTAGAAATTTCAAGCCGCTATCTCTTTCCGTTCTCAGGTTATCATGACATAAATAATATTTTTTAACAATTTTTCTAAAATTTTCTAGCAATACGATTCTCACAAAACGTCACAAACGTCTATAATTTTGTTTTCTACAACTACTAAGCAAGTTCCAATTCGATCGGATTCGTATTGGTTGAAAACAAAATTATTACTCGGAAACCATTGGGCCGATTATGCCCATTAACGAGCATGTCATACCCAATCGTTTACAGCAAAAATTCGAAATTTACAGATATTCGGGCAAAAAGATACCGCGATGTTCCCCGGAACATGCACATAAAAAAGAATCTTTTGAAACAGTCTCAAAATTTCTGAATTTCCTTAACTTTCGTGAAGCAGTATACTTAAACGTTTCAGAGATGTGATATAGCAATCCACTCTGACAGTCAAGCTGCTATTAAGCTCTGAGCTGTTATGTTATCGAATCCAAGCTAATATGGGAGTGCCGAAGAAAACTCAATGAAGTAGGCAAGAACAACAGGGTCTCCTTGTTCTGAGTCCTTGGCCTGAGTAGGCCAACGCACTTGCCAAGAAAGGAGCACAAACCCCCTTTATTGGTCCGGAACCCTACTGTGGGGTTGGTTGATACACATAAAAAAATTAATTCCGGATGAAAGGAGAAACTAAAAGAGGTATTTTCCAGAGATCTCTCCCTGGAATGTATCACTCCAAGAAATTCCTCCGGAACTTTGACACTGTCAGGTCCAAGAGATACTTGGACCTAAGTAAGAACACGCTGCACCTCCTCACTGGTTTCCTCACAGTGCACTGCTGTCTTAGGAAGCATATGATGAGATTAGGGCTAGCAGGAACTGACGAGTGCAGATTCTGTTGGGAGGAGAATGAAACTCCTGATCACCTGATAACAGAATTCCTGGCCATCTCAAACCAACGCGGGGAATGCTTTGGGCAAGAAATTTGCAGGAGCGAAGACGTAGCTTCCTTGAAGCCATCTCAGATACTGGAGTTCATCAGAACTCTGGAACTGGAAGGCGAGCTGTAGATGGTAATGACATCGAAAGCTCTGACGGGGGGCACAATAGACCTTAAGGTCGCAGTGCAACGTTACTCCCTACAACAATATACAATATACTTAACGCTTCGGATGTGTGTGAGTTTCGAAAACGATGTATTTTTTAATCGTACAAATTTAACCATGCGGATTCTTCTTCATACCTTAGCATTCATATACAAATGATAAAATGATGGCCACCGTTGGCTTATGCAAATGTTGATTTTATGCCCACCCCTCCTGACTTCTCAATATCCACACCCGGAAGCAGCGCCAAACGCCCGGACTGCAATTCACGAAGTATATGCTCATTAATTTATATTCGCTACGCGCTAGGAATTTCTGTACTTAGCAGCAAAAACGGAAATTGTAAATGTTTAACCTTCGTTTATACGACTACTAAAATATAATGCCTAATTCTGTTCCACTACTAAGCAGATCCTGGAACTGTGGGAGCGAGCATAGAATATTGACTCGGCATGATCTGGAAAAGACGACACCGCACAGGGTTTGATGGAGGCAGATGAACAGTACACCAAGGGACTTTCATATCTGCAGGATTTCTATATCAATCGCCTAGGGGTTGATTGAGTTAAGGCGGGTTTATACAGCAAATAAGATAAGATAAAATAAAATAAGAAATAAAATAAGAAAGTTAAACATGTACATTTCTATGAGAGCGTTTATACACGAAATAAGATAAGATAAGAAATAAGAATAAGAATTAAAGTTGGCCAACTCTCATCTTTATTTCTTATTTTATGTTATTTCGTTTGGGAAATGAAAATGCGCATGCTCAAAGAGTGAAATTCATAGAACTTTCATTAAATTGTCAAAAAGCTGCGATTTGATTGGTTCATTCTTATTTCTTATTTTGTTTTAGATTATCTGTATAAACCGATCCGTTTAACCCTTAATTCTTATTTTATTTTAATTTGTTTCTTATTTTATCTTATTTGCTGTATAAACCCGCCTTTACTTTCCTAACATTCGTCTTTATCGTCTCTGGTTTTCAACAAAACACTTGTTCTGCTATTTACAATTAACCTCGAAGAAATTTTACAACTCCGACAGTATTTACTTCCGCAATTACTCAAGTTCGTCAACTACCGCAATAAACTCGAAATTCGTCTAAGTCAGAATTCCATAAAACTGTCTAAGTGTCAGGGATACAAACTCGTACTTCAACGTCTACCGACTTCCCCTGCTCAGAATACACCCTCCCTTGATTGATCATCCCCAAGGTACCTATTCTGATCCCCTCCCCCCCCCCGCACTTGGCTTGCCTTCGATCTCACAAGGTAGTGCAATTATTGGTGATTCTCTGCCTGAACCACGGCAATTGTTAAACTATTTATCTGAGAATTTTTTATCGTGGAGCTATTTTTCAAAGGCCTTAGAATAGATTCACGTTTAGGAAAATAAAAACATCATTAATTTTCGGTTTTTTATTGACAATTCACTTAGGTTAAAAATTATGAAGCTTAATTAAACATTAAAAAATAATTTTTGTTATGATATTACTATTGATTCGTTTTTTCATGATCAGAAGCTACTTGAAAATGATTTTTAATAGTTTGTATCTCTTATTGTTTAAAAAATTGTTATAATAATTTATTTTTTAGAACATAATCTTTGATGAAAATTATATTTAAAAAAAATTATTGCTTAACAATTAATTAACATTTTCTTGCTACCACTTGTAATTGAACCAAGGAACCATTTTTGTTGAAATCATTTTTTATCTTGTTCTTTGATATACAAAGGAATAGATAATTACTTAAATTTTCATTGTTAATTTAATAAACAATGAAAATTCAAACAATAATCAATTTTGTATCTTTGATATCTAAGACCAAGATGAATAATAATTAAAAAAATAATTATTTCTTAATTTCAATTATGAGTGGTAGATAAAAATTGTTAATTAACAAATCCCTTTTTTCGAAAAGAAAAATTTTTTAAGAAACGGTTTTTTTGAATCATAATTTTCATCGAAGACTATCTTTCCAAAATATTTTTTAAATTATCTTATAAACGACGTATTTGTTTATAACAAATTTTCCTACAATAAGAGATAAAAAAAAAATTGAACGCTTCTGATCATGAAAAAACGGATTATTAGTAATATTATATAAAAAAAATGTTTTTTTTAATGATTAATTAAGCGTAATAAGTTAATTGTTAAGCCAATGAGAAAGTCAGGAGACTTAGCGCGCATTTTCTATTGTCCATAATCCTACACACTATCGAATTCACCATGGTAAATTCGATTGAGTGTCCAATACAGGAGAATAGACAATAGAACATGCGCGCAAAAGCTCCTGACTTTCACGTCAGTGCTTGAGCCAATTTTTTTTTTGTAATTTTTCAAAAAAATTCTGGGAGTACGGTTCTCGCAAAATTTTGCACACGTCTTTATGTCGATATTCTACAACTAGTTGCCACGGTCTATATTTTTTGAGTTATCGAGGAAATAATATTCCGGGTAGGTATAACTCCGAAACTGATAGACCGATTATGCTCAAAAACGAACTTAATTCTCCCATCCAGATGTTCGACCTACCCTGAAAATTTGAAAAACCTATCTCCGTTCGTTCGAAAGTTATCGAGGCAATGGTCATCCATCCAGCTACTGAACTCACACAAGGCTGCTCGGAGCTCTAACAATATAGATCCGATCGTATTCAAACTTGGAAATAGATTTAGGTTCTGAAGGCTCTCACAAAATTTCAGCGATGTCAGGCAAACAGTTTCTGATATATAGAATTTTTTCAATGATTTTTTGAGAATTTTCCAGTGATACGATCCTCACGAAATTTCGCAAGAGTTTTTCGTTGGCATTCTACAACTGATTTTGGATTGGATCGGTTTTGTACTTTTCGAGTTATTGAGGAAATAACAACCGAATTTCAGAAGGGTATAACGCAAAAACAGTTTGGCCGATTATTCCTATAAACAAACTCAAATGTCGCATTCAGAAGCACAAACCAACTTGAAAATTTCAAGGCGCTATCTCTTTCCGTTCTCAGGTTATCGTGACATAAATAATATTTTTTAATAATTTTTTTTTAAATTTCTAGCGATACGATTCTCACAAAATTTCACAAACGTGCTTTCCACAACTACTCACCGAGTTTCAAATCGGTCGGATTTGTAGTGGATGAAAACAGAATCATTACTCGGAATCCATTGGGCCGATTATGCCCATTAACGAACTTCCGTGGTATTGGGATGCGCCACCTACCCGGAAAATTTCAAGTCATCTCATTCTTTTCTCAAGTTATCGTGGCAACGGACGGCCGGAATCAAATTTGACCTCGAATTCTTCATCAGGGAGTCGAACCCAATCGTCTGAAACCATTTTCGGCAGAAAATTCGAAAATTACAGACATTTGAGCAAAATGATAACGCGATGTGTCTCAGAGCGTACCTACGCGCAAAAGAAATTTTTTTACTCTTGAAGATGTTTCCTTCGAAGTAGAAAAAAAATGTATTCGATAGTTCTCGAGATATTCACATTACTCGTTTAAAATGGGACACCCTGTATAACACCATCATCAAGCCATAGAACAATCAGCATCGAAATCGATATATTCGCTCAGCAACTCATTCGTAAGTAAAAAAAATGGGTTCAAGCCCTGTGGACAGGAGCTTTCTGGCGCTCTAGTTCAAACAGACAAATTATATCTCCGAAAGTATTGGTTTCTCTGAGTTGGGAATTATATCAATGTATTCATATGATAGAACGGCATCATAAAGGAAATTGAATTCAAATAATAGTTTATTTATCAAGATTAAATGAGCAATCTGAGAATGAGAACTGCACCATGGAAGAAATCAAATTAAAATAGCTGAAATGAATTTGACTCTCTCTTATAGAACAGGATGAAAAGTACGAGTACGAACACAGATCATATAATAAAGCTTAGATAGAATAATTATCTATAGCATTCTGTGACAACATAGAAGTATGATTCATTATTGAAATTTAGAACTTCATCTTAGCAGAAATTGAATTCAAACATCATAGAAGAATTCAAATTCAACAAGAGTGCCAAAAATTATCAATCCAAAACCAATAGGCGAATTCTACCCAACAACGAAATCATCCGAGATTTCCATTCCTCAATTCTATGATGAACGATAATATATATCTTTCCTCTAATCTACTCCAATACACCAATATTCCAGTTTTGTTTTTAGTGGAGATATTCTGAACTCAATATTATTAACTTACCATTCCCATCATAATATGGATTGACCATTGGCATGAAAATATCAACCAACAAAAAGTATGATATTATATTATAATTCTCATATTTATAAGATTGCTGGAATGAATGACAATGTTATTAACTTACCATTACCATTCCCATCATCATATGGATTGACCATCGGCATGAAAATATCAACCAACAAAAAGTATGATATTATATGAGGAGTAACTTTTCAAAACGCATTATGTCCAATTTGGGCGAAATTGAGTTTGAAGCGGATTCAGAAATGTTTTCTGTTGCTCTATAGCCCTATGTAAACAAAATCTTCCAAATGGCATTATGTCCCTCTGTAATTCAAATCCAAAGTATGTAAGCCGCATCGCAATGAATTATGTTTACGTTTGAATTTTTTAAAGAAATAAAATATAACCAAAAACATGTTTTATCGATTTGCTCATGTTAATTAGGTTACAGGCCAACACTTACTGTGCAGACTGTTTTCTCTAAATAAAAATAAATATAAAAAATCGCAACAAACAGCATTATTTTCAATTTCAACCACATCAAAACGCATTATATACAATGGGATGAATCGAAACGCATTAAGTCCAAACGTTTTTTACATTTTCTGTGTATATCTGATCAATATTGATTTAAATGAGATTAGTTATTACCTTTAGATGTAAATTTCTATCAAACAAACTCGACATACTCAAATTATAAGCCAGGGAGGAAGAAAAAATTGTTTTTCGTTGATTCCCAATAAAATGGTTTTTGGACTTAATGCGTTTGGATAAGTTGCTCCTCATATTATGATTCTCATATTGATACCATTACTGGAATGAATGACAATGAGACAACGTCAAAGTTGACATTATAACAATTCATAGAATAGCCACAGAATAATTCTATCATTGAAATTTTGAAAAATCATATCTCCGAAAGTATTAGCTTGTTAGAGTTTAAAATGATATGAATGGATTCTTATGGTAAAACTGCTTATTGAAAAAAATTTAATTTGGAATTTGTTCTGTAAAAAAAAATTTTTTTTTTTGTTACTCCGACACCATCTGTCAGATTTTGCCCAATAACGAACTTAGCCGAGATATTTATCCCCCAAACCTACTCTGGAAATTTCAACTGTCTAGCTCATTCCGTTCGAGAGTTATCGTGCCTACGGCCGGACGGCCGGACCGGCCGGACAGAATGAATTTCGACCACGAATTCTTGATCAGTGAGTCAAACCAAATCGTTTAAAACCATTTTCATCGAAAAATTCGAAAATTACAGACATTTGGGCAAATTGATAAGCACTCAGTTCCGAGGAACTAGAGCGCCAATAAAATTGCGTCGAAAAGGGACCGTAAAAAATAACTAAAAATGCCTTCCCCAAACAACGAACGAAATTACAATCCGAATATCATGTCAGGGTAGGTGGTAACTGTTAACTGAACCGGCACGTACAATTTATAAAATCATCAATCAGAGTCCCCTTTCCCGCCACTCGTACCTGTGAATGACGCGATGTTTTCACTTTTCAGGGAATATCATCAATCATCTCGTATGAACCGAAATCAAATCAGCCCTGAAACGGAAATTACCGCGCCCTACCTAATTACGGGGGATGCCTGTTTTAGCGTGCCACGGTGATGAGGTCATTTGAATCGGATGTAATCATAGGGCTGCTTGATTAAAATTAATAATATCCGAGTAGAACATCGCCCTCCTTCAATATCTAATTTTCGTTGAACATTATGTTACGAAACGCGATATTCCGTCGGTTGAATGATGGAAAATTTAATGTAGACGAATGGGCGAGGACCGAAAGTTGGGGAAACAGTCTGCTTGAACAATATCAATCCGCGGAATTTTGTTTTCGTAAATTAGGATTTCGGAGAACACCACCAAAGGCGACCAAGTAACACTAAAAGCTATTTCTGGAAGGTATCTGGACAATTTTCGCTAATGCAGAAGTTGGAATAATGAATTGAGTGATGATTCTAATTATGTAATTGGAAACTCAACAAATCGTGACGGACTTGATTATATCAAAGTGGGTCAGAAATAGTAAGGTGCTGAATTCTGAGTTGGAATTCATAATAGAAGTATTGGGTGGCGCAACAGAACCTATATTATAATGAAATTAAAAGGTTCCTTTCAGGGTTTTCTCTCCTAAACCGAAAAATTTACCATGTGTGGTCTCACCCTTGAAAATAATACTTTTGGTGGAAAAACAACTACGAGTATAATTTCTTCTTGAGTTTCGATCTTTGTAGAGTGATTTATTGCCTATTTTCTGTAAAAGAATGCTCAAATGCGTTTAACAACTGAATTGGTAAGAAACTTATGAGTTTCACATTGCCCAGTGCTGGTATTCGTTTTCTCTAGATGTTATCGACAGCTTTTATGCAGAACTCAAGTAGAGTCAGTTCAGAAGAGCGGGACAAATACCAGATTTTGAATGCCTCAGATTGAACATCTTAGAAGCGCACTCATTGGTGCCCGCATCCGTAATTTCGGAGATATTCCTACTCTATTTTCATAAACAACAAATGAGAGTATTGTTATGACATATCAGGGCGGTTTTAAGATCGAAACCCCAATCATTGATAATATTTCCCCCGTTTACCCAGATGAAGGAACCCCCTATTTTCCTTCTATCTGGTCTTTTATATACATTTTACAGTGAAATAATTCACTACTACTACAATTTCTCTTAGTGCAAGAGACATTATCCTGATAAAAGAATCAGGACTCAACATTTGATCCTTCGAACCATGACATCCTGATGAAACAATCAGGATTGAACAATATATTTCCATCATCATATGGACATTATGACATATTACATGTATGAACAGTGAACACAGATAGAACACAGACAGATAGAATTTGCATTATGTAAAAACATAGAAGTACGATGTATTATTGAAATTTTGAAAAATCATATCTCCAAAAGTATTAGCTTGTTAGAGTTGAAAATTATATCAATGGATTCTTATGATGGAACTCCATATTAAGCTTTTGCGTGCCTCGGTGATGACGTCATTTGGATCGGATGTAATCATAGGGCTGCTTGATTAAAATTAATAATATCCGAGTAGAACATCGCCCTCCTTCAATATCTAATTTTCGTTGAACATTATGTTACGAAACGCGATATTCCGTCGGTTGAATGATGGAAAATTTAATGTAGACGAATGGGCGAGGACCGAAAGTTTGGGAAACAGTCTGCTTGAACAATATCAATCCGCGGAATTTTGTTTTCGTAAATAAGGATTTCGGAGAACTTCACCAAAGGCGAGGAAGTAACACTAAAAGCAATTTCTGGAAGGTATCTGGACAATTTTCGCTAATGCAGAACGCAAAAGTTAGAATAATGAATTAAGTGATAATTCTAATTCTGTAATTGGAAACTCAATAAATCGTGACGGACTTGATTATATCAAAGTGGGTCAGAATTAGTAAGGTGCTGAATTCTGAGTAGGGATTCATAATGGAAATATTGGGTGGCGCAACAGAACCTATATTTTAATAAAATTAAAAGATTCCTTTCAAGGTTTTCTCTCCTAAACCGAAAAATTTACCATGTGTGGTCTCACCCTTGAAAATATTACTTTTACTGAAAAAATAACCTGTAACGTTCCTTTTTGATCCAGGCAGAGGTTTGTTTATGTTTTGCTTGCGATAATTTTGTCGATTGTATTGACATTGAATTTGAGGTTGAGGCTCGTTATTGCCAATCGACGTATAGGGAATTGTGTTCAAGGGACCGGATGAATTGGCAATATGGTTTCGTTTTGACGTTCTGAAATTTTGTCAGAGTCGGCGTCGATCAGATAAGATCGTCCATTTTGTGGAAGTTCAGCGGAGGAAGCAATTGGTTATACGCATTTTCGAAACTTTGTAAGAATTATTGGAATCTTCTTAGTTGTATATAATTTCGAAAATCGAATTAAGCTAGTGAGGGTTATATTGGTTTGATTTTGGTAACCTTCACTTATCTCGAAAGAGGATTTAAGGACCTTTTGCAAATCCAAGTTGACCACGTGAATGATCTCGGCAACTCTGACAGGTAAGTGTTAAATGTTCTATTCTAGTCATTGTTCTTTATGTTAGGAAGAGTAGAACTGAGGCATTCTAGTAAATACAAGATGGTCAATAAGTAACGCTGTGAGACAGCCAACGCAGGGTTGCAGATCCCGAATATATACAAGGTGGTCAATAAACAACGCTGTGGGACATCCAATCCAGGGTTGCAGATTACGAGCACCGAGGGAAAGAGGACAGTAATGCGAGACCATCAACGTAATACTACATTCAGGAATGGGCTTAGAGGAGGATACCAGGATACCTGGGTGGATTGACGGAATAGGAATAGCCAGCAGGCAAGTTATTGGAAATAGCTCTCCAAAATATATCTTATACATACTATATATGACCTGAACATAATATCATCAGATTATATAAATTATTATTGTTGTAAAGTGGAAATTGGGGAAAGATTTGTGTCAATCGTATATGACCATAGATAAAAACGTGGATGCGCCTGAGCTCAAGCGACGCGTATTCGGATCAAGGAAGAATATCTACGTACAATTTCCGCCGCACCCTATTCAGGGTTCCACAGTGGTTTTTTTTTGTTGAATCTAAAGATCTGGGTTGTAAGCTACTGTAATAAATTGTTTGTTTTTAGCGTGAATATTCTTTTGGTAAATATAGGAATTATTACATTACGCCGGGGTATCTGGGAGAATTAAATTTGCCTGGCGCCCATTTACTAGGTTCCCTTTTGGAATCCAGTCCCATCTCCACTGAAGCTAGACCGCGGATCCCCGAGTTCTAGTAGCTCCGAGTTTAACTGCTGCGACTTGGGAACAGTCGTAGAGGTTTTAAACTACGAGTAGAATTTCTTGTCGAGTTTCGACCTTTGTAGAGTGATTTATTGCCTATTTTCTGTAAAAGAATGATCAAATGCGTTTAACAACTGAATTGGTAAGAAACTTATGAGTTTCACATTGCCCAGTGCTCGTATTCGTTTTCTCTAGATGTTATCGACAGCTTTTATGCAGAACTCAAGTAGAGTCAGTTCAGAAGAGCGGGACAAATACCAGATTTTGAATGCCTCAGATTGAACATCTTAGAAGCGCACTCATTGGTGCCCGCATCCGTAATTTCGGAGATATTCCTACTCTATTTTCATAAACAACAAATGAGAGTATTGTTATGACATATCAGGGCGGTTTTAAGATCGAAACCCCAATCATTGATAATATTTCCCCCGTTTACCCAGATGAAGGAACCCCCTATTTTCCTTCTATCTGGTCTTTTATATACATTTTACAGTGAAATAATTCACTACTACTACAATTTCTCTTAGTGCATTATCCTGATAAAAGAATCAGGACTCAACATTTGATCTTTCGAACCATGACATCCTGATAAAACAATCAGGATTGAACAATATATTTCCATCATCAAATGGACATTATGACATATTACATGTAGGAACAGTGAACACAGATAGAACACAGACAGATAGAATTCGCATTCTGTGAAAACATAGAAGTACGATGTATTATTGAATTTTTGAAAAATCATATCTCCGAAAGTATTAGCTTGTTAGAGTTGAAAAAGATATCAATGGATTCTTATGATGAAACTGCATCTTAAGCTTTAGTGTGCCACGGTGATGAGGTCATTTGGATCGGATGTAATCATAGGGCTGCTTGATTAAAATTAATAATATCCGAGTAGAACATCGCCCTCCTTCAATATCTAATTTTCGTTGAACATTATGTTACGAAACGCGATATTCCGTCGGTTAAATGATGGAAAATTTAATGCAGACGAATGGGCGAGGACCGAAAGTTAGGGAAACAGTCTGCTTGAACAATATCAATCCACGCAATTTTGTTTTCGTAAATTATGATTTCGGAGAACTCCACCAAAGGCGAGGAAGTAACACTAAAAGCAGTTTCTGGGAGGTATCTGTACAATTTTCGCTAATGCAGAAGGCAAAAGTTGGAGTAATGAATTAAGTGATGATTCTAATTATGTAATTGGAAACTCAACAAATCGTGACGGACTTGATTATATCAAAGTGTGTCAGAATTAGTAAGGTGCTGAATTCTGAGTAGGGATTCATAATGGAAATATTGGGTGGAGCAACAGAACCTATATTATAATGAAATTGAAAGGTTCCTTTCAGGGTTTTCCCTTATAAACCGAAAAGTTTACCATGTGTGGTCTCACTCTTGAAAATAATACTTTTACTGAAAAATTGGTTCAAGCACTGACGTGAAGTCAGAAGCTTTTGCGCGTTTGTTCTATTGTCCATTCTTCTGTATTGGACACCCTTAATCGAATTTACCATGGTAAATTATGTTGTCCATTCTCCTGTATTGGACACACTTAATTCGAATTTACCATGGTAAATTTCCATCATGATATGGTATGGTATGATAGGGGTAATTATAATATCCTATAATTGGTAGTTTCGCATTCAATCATACTCTGTTTGTTAGAACAGAAATACATTCATCATGTCTGTCATAGAAAGATGAGATTATATGTATGAACAGTGAACACAGATAGAACACAGACAGATAGAATTCGCATTCTGTAAAAACATAGAAGTACGATGTATTATTGAAATTTTGAAAAATCATATCTCCAAAAGTATTAGCTTGTTAGAGTTGAAAATTATATCAATGGATTCTTATGATGAAACTCCATCTTAAGCTTTAGCGTGCCACGGTGATGAGGCCATTCGGATCGGATTAAATTTTCAGAGTAGGTTAGGGAGATGAATATCTCGGTTAAGTTCGTTATTAGGCAAAATAGGCCAGATGGTTCCGGAGTAACGAAAAAAAATTTTTTTTCTTAACTAACAAATTTCAAACTCAATTTTTTTAAAGATGCAGTTTCACCATAAAAATCCATTGATATCATTTTCAATTCCACCAAGCTAACACTTTCGTAGATATGATTTTTCGAAATTTCAATAATGAATCGTACTTCTATATTTTCACAGAATGCTATAATTATTGTATCTATGATTTATTAAATGATCTGTGTTCATACTCGATCATGTCATCTTGTTCTATGAGAGAGAGTCAAATTCAGTTCAGCTATTTTAATTTGATTTCTTTTCCATTGTGCAGTTCTCATTCTCAGATTGCTTATTTAATCTTGATAAATAAACTATTATTTAAATTGAATTTCCTTTATGAGGCAGTTATATCATGAGAATACATTGATATAATTCCCAAATCTGAGAAAGCAATACTTTCGGAGATATAATTTGTCTGTTTGAACAAAACCGCCAGAAAGCTCCTGTCCAAAGGGCTTGAACCCATTTTTTTACTTTTCAACTAGATTTCTATATAGGATCAGATGATTTCCGATCGTCATTGATTAGAAGTGGATACGTGACTAAAAACATGTGAATTTCATAAAATGCACATTCGATTCAATGTATAGAAGACATGTGAATGACAGCAACCAGAAAATTTGCATATATTAGAATAGTTCGGAACTTAATTATTTTTTTATGAACTCATCATGTATCATTTTCGTGGTATTACTCATGTTATAATTATTGTTTATTGTTCGTGAATCATGCGAATGAGTGAAACCAATAAGTTATCCACCTAATGCATAATGTTCCACTGGGCAGCACATCGTATGGCTATTATTATTTGCGCGCACATTCTGTGGAACCGTGCTATCATTTTGCCCTGATGTCTGCAATTTTCGAATTTTTTGCCGGTAATGGACTCAAACGATTGGGTTTGACTCACTGATGAAGAATTCGAGGTCAAAATTGATTCGTTCTGGCCGGCATCTATATTGTTGGAGATCCGAGCGGCCTTGGGTGAGTTCAGAAGCTGGATGGGTGAGCGTTGCCACGATAACTTTCGAACAGAAATATATAGTGACTTGAGATTTTCATGGTAGGGTGCGTCCAAATGCGATGAAACAGTTCGTCAATGGGCATAATTGGCTAAACGGTTTCCGAGTACTAATTTTGTTTTCAAACAATACAGATCCGATCGAATTGAAACTTCGGAAGTAGTTGTAGAATACCGCCAAAAAGACGTGTGGGGAATTTTCTGGAGATTAAAAATAAAATAAAAAAAATTGGTTCAAGCCCTGTGGACAGGAGCTTTTGGGCGCATGTTCATCTTCCTTGTGGCCCGTACTGACCAGTAAAGAAAAAAAGCAGTATCATGTTGAATACCTTAATATTATTCTGGAACACAAATTTTCCATTACAATAATCTTCATCTAGCTTCTATTTAGTATCAATTCCTGTAGAACGTGATCATAATAAGTGTTTTGCATATAATAAAATGTGTTTGAACTTGGTATGTAGGAAATCTGACATCAATTATTGGAATTAATTGATTTGACAAACAGCCGTCAAATGAGGTAAATAGATTTTTGTGACGATTTTCTGTGACCATAGAACGTCAAAACACGCTGGAATGTGAATTTTAAGCAATATCTTCTGGAATTGAGATCGTATCGAACTGAAATTTTGCACACTCGTGTAGAATGCTTGATTTAACGTCGGTACAAATTTTTTTATTAAAAAATTTTCCAACTGCCCGATCCCAACAATACTTAGATAATATTATATCCATAAATTAAGCATTTCATTATTGCATTTCTTGAAATAGGTATCTTTTCAAGTCGATCAACATCGTCCTTCTTTCGACGTCTAAACTATGACTTGATTCTTTATGTTTATGTCTTTGAATTTGTTTTCGGTGGAATTCAAAGAGTTCATAGAATAATCGATGAAAATACTGAGAGAGACCCAGGAAATTTGACACATTTTGTCTTATATCTCCAGAAATTGAAATCGTATAGAGCCAAAATTTTGCACAATGTTGCAGAATACTACAATTGACGTTAGTACAAGTTTTTGTTGCAATCTGATGAATAGTTCACGAAAAAAAAATTTTTTTTTCAAAAAAATTAAAAGAAATATTTTTTTTAAAATTACCAACATTTCGATCATAACAGAATTTTGCCAAAAGTTGCGCGTTTATATCCTCAAACTGACTACCAAATTTCGATTCAACATCTTCTTTAGTTCCTGAAATATCAGGGAAATAACCTCAAAATTTTAAATGTCTATAACTCCTAAACCGTCCGGCCGATTTTGCCCGTTAACGAACTTAACCGTCGCATTTTGATCAGAAACCTACCCTGAATTTTTGAAGTCGATAGGACCTTCGGTGCTCCTGTTATCGTGCCTACGGCCGGAAGTACGGCCGGCCGGCCGGCCGGCCATACGGCACCCTAAAATCTGACACCGGATTCGTGATCAGGGAGTCCGAATTAGTCTATTAGCCAATTTTCAGCTCGAAATTCGAAAATTACAGACATTTGGACGAAATGATAGGACGATGTTCCCCTAGAACATGCGCCCAAAAAACACAGGAGTGCCAAAAATTTTCAATCCTAAACCACCAGAGCGATTCTACCCAATAACGTACTTATCCGAGATATTCATTCCTCAAATCTACTCTGAAAATTATATTATATCAATTGAAAATTAGCCAATATTCGAGTTTTTTTTTTAACTGGTGATATTCTGAACCCAATTTGATTAACTTTCCAAAGTATATATTTCCACCATCATATGGATTATCCACGCAAATATTAAAATATCCTATAGTCATAATTCTACGATAGCTGAAGATATTTACATTTTCAAGTCATTTTGCATTCAATTATACTTTGGCTTCTAGAACAGGAGGTATTTTATATCATGCAGTGCGGTTGGCTCAGTGGTAGAGTAATTGACTTGGGAGCGGAAGCCCCAAGTTCAATTCCGAGGCTAGGAAAGAAATTTTCTAGTCACGGTAATCGCCACCATTCGCTGTTGGGTCAAAAATTAACAGTGCTGTGCCTAAGGTGGCGTAAGGACACAGTAACAAAGCCTACACAGAACACAACTGGTTCTCCTTACTCGGTCAAGATCTTAGAGCTTAGAGGGGTCTCCTTGTGGAAGACCCAGGAGGATCAGTATAATAATAATAATATAATAATATAATGAGTAACGAATTTTGAATCCGCCCAGAAATAAATATGACATGTCTCTTATCGATAGATAAGATGACATGTATGAACACAGATCATGAAATTCATAGATATCAATACAGACGTTTATTTTCGATTACAGTATTCTGTGAAATCATAGAATTACGATTTATTAAAGAAATTTAGAAAAATCATTTCTCCGAAAGTATCAGCTTGTTAGAGTTGAAAATGATATCAATGGAGTCTTATGATGAAACTGCATCTTAAAAATATATTATTTGAAATTTTGAGACCATTTTCATCCAAAAATTCGGAAATTACAAACATTGATAAAATTGATAAAACAAACAGATAGCGGCTTGCAATTTTCAGGGTAGGTTGCGCCAGCGAATGCAACATTTCATTTAATTATAATGCATAATCAGCCAAACGGCTTTGGTGTTATACCCATCGTACATTTTGTTGTTATTTCCGCAATAACTCTTAATATACAGATTCGATACGATTAAAACTTTATTATTACTTTTAGAATGCCGATGGGCTAATTTGTGGAAAATTTCGAGAATAACTTATCACTAGATCAAAATTTAAAAATATTTTTCTTCAAAAACCTTATATTTCATGAACTATATGTATGTTAGAATCCGCTGAAATTGCGCTTATATCTTCGAGCCACCATTTTTGGTGCTCTTGTTACTGGTAACAGAGGGCTTATCAATTAGCCCAAATGTCTGTAATTTTCGAATTTTTGGCTGAAAATGGTCTCAAACGATTTGGTTCGACCCACTGATCAAGAATCCGTGGTCGAAATCGATTCCGTCCGTTTGTCCGTCCGTCCGTTAACACGATAACTCTCGAACGGTATGAACTGGACAGAAATTTTCAGAGTAGGTTTGGGAGCTAAATATCTCGTTTGAGTTCTTTATTGGGCAAATTTGGCCTGAAGGTTTCGGAGTAAAGAAACAAATTATTTTTTCCATTACAAATTTCAAATTCAATTTTTTTTTAAGATGTAGTTTCATCATAAGAATCCATTGATATATTTCTCAACTCTAACAAGCTAATACTTTCGGAGATATGATTTCTCAAAATTTTCAATAATACATTGTACTTCTATGTTAATTTCAGAGGAGATTTGAGGAATGAATATCTCGGATAAGTTCGTTATTTAATTTTAATTTAGTATTGTTCATGATGCAGTTTTATTGTAGCAATCCATTGATATCATTCCCAAATCTGAGAGACCAATAATTTCGGAGATGAATTGTCAAAGTTTGTACAAGAGCGCCAAAGCTCCTGTCCACAGGGATTTTAGATCGATCGACGATGAGGCGTGAATCGACAGTGCTTTTTAAGAATATTTGAATGATTAAGGGGAAGTATTAATGCAAAGTATTCATTTGCACTCAAACATATTCCATAACTCTGATTATAATTTGGGGTAAGGAGAAACGCCCTTATTTATGAGGAACCACCAGAAAACAATTTGATTTAGGTAGTCTTAGAAATATGGATCCAAATTGCGGTAATAAGCATATAATACACGGTATATTGAAAACAGCTGAGCTTTCAAAATCATTGGGGGAAGGGTGATATCGAACCGCCTTGATATCTTCCATACCGTTGTTAAGTGAGTACCTTTCCCCGCCTCCATAAATAAAGCAGCATGTAGGGACAGCAACCCCCTCTTACGCTAATAATAGACTGAAGACGACTAATTAGAATATATGTTGTAAAATACCAATTAACAAGTGTGTTAGATTATAACCTTTAGGGGTGCTAGGTTTAGGGGAGTCATTGAAACACTTGACGAAAACGAAAACAAAATTTTATTTCGAGGGGCCCTCTTTTTGCTACAACGATACTTTACCAAATTATTACTGACCAAAAAAGGGCTCCTCGAAATAAAATAATGTTTTTGTTTTCGTGAGAAATTTGAATAATGTGCTCCCACAAGGTTCAGTTTTAGCGCCTCTTCTTTTCAATATATATCTGTGTGATATTCCTGCTACTTCCTCTGAGAAATTCGTATACGGTGATGACATTGCCCTTGCATTTCGTCATTCTGATTTCCAAAGTTCAGAGAATAATCTATCTGCAGATTTAGAAATCCTGAAAAATTACGTATTTTAGTAGCGTTCGTGTGCAAATCCAAATGAAACTGAGGATTCTTGAATCCATTTGAACAATCATCAAAAATAAACAGCAGTGCGTGTGCCTTTCGGTGATTCTTTCTAAAGACATAATTTTAATCCTAAATACCTAGGAGTGAAACTAGATTCCTCTTTGAATTTCAAAGCCCATTTGGATGACTTGCGTCTGAAGTTGAAAACAAGAAATAATATTATGCAGAAATTAGCTGCTACTTCATGAGGTGCTGATGCAGCTACTCTTCGAACGACAGCCTTAGCCTTGGTTTTTTCTGCCGCTGAATATTGTTGCCCCGTCTGGTTTAATAATGTTCATACATGTTCATGCTGAATTAATCTATGGATCATCACTGGAACTATTAGATCTCCACCTATTCATCACTTGCCAGTTCTTTTAAACATTTTGTTCCACCCCACATTCGCAGGCAGACTACTGTTTCAAATTCTTAGAATAAATTTCATTATTTTCCGAATTCATTGCCGATGCTCTCCTATAATTCAGGCAATAAAATTGCCAGATTGAAGTCACTTAGCCCTTTAAGGTCCAACTGTTTTCTGAATTTGAACAAATGTGACAAGGAAGTCTGGTCTGAATGGATTTCTGCGATACATTCAACAAAGAAATAATTTCTGATCCTTCGAATAGAGTTGCGCGTCTTGATCTTCCAAGGAAAATAAGGCCAATTCTTAATCGTTTAAGAACCGCTCATGGTCGTTGCAACAGCGTGATTTTCAGTTGAGAGACCTAGTTGTGAATGCGGGGAAGTAGAGGAAACCGTAGATCATTTAGTTAATAATTGTCACATCTATAGATTCTAAGATGGTTTTAGGGCTATTCATAAAGTTGAATCTTTTTTAGAATGGGTAGTGAATTTCAAATCTATTTAATAAAACATGGAATATTCCATTTTTAATTTGTTCGCTTTCTCCTTTTATGTTTTCCTTTTCCAGATTGGGTTTCGGGTACCTTGGAGAACCCTCACGCTATCATTGTAGCTCAACACCAAGAACAATTTTCTCCGAATGTCTGGCTTGGATATGTTGGGTATCAGGTGATTGGTCCAACCACCTAGATTGAATGGTAGTACATACGTTCAATTTCGACAAGAAAAACTACCTGTACTTTAAAATATTCCTTTGCGTGTCCGAAGGACAATGTGGTTTATGCATGATGGGGCCTACACACATTTCAGTATTGGAGCACGTCAGCATTTGAATGATACATATACAAATCGATGTATAGGGCCAGGTGGACCTCAAGCAGTTATGGCCTGCCCAATCACCAGATTTAAAACCTCTGGACCTTACCTTTTGAGGCAATTTAAAAACATTGGTTTACAAGATATGAAAGACTCAAGAAACCGTATTGTTCTTTCATGTAGGGTTACGAGTATTCAAAATACTCCCGGATTTTTTGACCGGGTAACCCAATCTATGCGCCGACGTCTAGACTCTTGTGTAACGGCCGAAGGTGGTACCTTCAACATTGAATATGACCATAAATAGCAAGAAAGAAATATTATTTATCGAAAGTAATGAACATATTAGTTGATTACAATCGATGACAATCGATACACGCCTTTCGGCGTGTATCTTCTACCAATTTAATATGATATTTAATTTGTGAAAAGTTAAAATTTTTTGTTTTTTACATTTATTTAATATCTGTACCAGTTCTCACTAAAAATGTCAACTTATCCGTTTAATGGATAAATTTGAGGTCGAAAATAATTCCAGCCTCTACGACTTAGGCGTATTTTAATTTTTTCTCAAAAACCGTGAGCTTTAGCAAGAAATAACATGAGACCTTATTCGTTAAGAATGGAACAAGGTACCCAAAACTAATTTGTTTATTGTAAAATATTAATATAGAAAAAAGGCTCTAGCGAAACAAGGTTTAGAGGTGACTTTTTCTTCCCCTTGCAATCATAGAGGAACACCTCTAAAATTTTTTTAGAGTGCCTTCTCAGTCGAATACAATATCTGCTCAATTTTATTCTTGTCAGTTTTTTGGTTTTTAAGGAAAAAATTAAAAACTGCTTTTCGGGCGCCATCTTTATGGATCTCACAGCAGAAAAAATCCTAGCCGAAAAACTTGCAGAATTACTAACAAATGTTATACCATTTTGGAATCCTCATTAAATGCGCCAACTTTTACAGTTACTAGTCGACCTAGCGTAGTACATTTTTTTTTCAATACAGGCAGTTGAAATTGGACGAAATATGAGCTATGAATATTTAGTGGTGCAAAAAGTAACATTTTGCTACAGATTGGGGGAAAAAGTAATGAAGTTTTGGGCAATAATATACAGACGCATTATTCAGGATGACATAACGAAAATGAAATTGGTAAAAAATCAAGATTTGTAGAGATGGGAATTGAATAACCATCACAAAGTATAGATTTTGTCGATTTTCTTTGAATGCCTACAATTTTGAAATTACATCACCTAATTTTTTTTAGGATTTTTCTGATAACTATCATGACATATAATATCACCCGCTTCCGGCTTGACGTCGACTTCTGGGACATCCTGTATGTACATTTACTTCTTCCCAGGATTTAGCGCTATGTGAATTTTTATGTGTTCTCGAAGAAAATAACGTAATGATTTCATGTTATTCCACGTTGATCCGGATATAATGATTTATTAAGGACACATAAAACGGTAAAATTCTAATTTCAACACGAATAGATCCTATCGCCTCCTTATACCGATTGCAGAGTCTATATTTTGTCCTTAACGAACATAATTATGAACTTTGGAGTGTGAAATATCCCTATTCGTCCGGGAATGGCACAAGTTAAAACAGTTCCATTAAAAAACATATCGGCCTGACACGCGATAAGTTGACGAAATGACCGGCATTATTCTTTCTCCGCTATCAAAAACGTTATCTCGGCTTTCCGTTTTTGCCCGCATAAAATGCATTCTAGGAAAATTTCCGGGACATGACAATAGTAATTTACGTAACAAGTCCGGAAAATAGGTTTTTTTTGGACGAATAGACAAAATTCTAGGACGAGCGTAAGCGAGTCCTAGAAGTCTATGAGTCCAAAAAAACCTTTTTTCTACGACCGTGCGTTTTACCCACTTTCCCGCACTCATTTTAGTTCAGAAAGTGCGGGAAAGTAAAATATGTCAATTTATCGTTATTGAATGTACATTTCATGGATTTCACCTGTATATTACTATTCAAACTAATATAAGTTTTAAAATTCAATCTAACCCATACTATTTTTCATTCATTGGAAGGAAGAAATTGCGATACTTTTATATACCCTATACATTTTTCATAACAATCAAACTAAGCTGAGTCAAATAGTTTAGTGTGGTAACCAAAGATTTATTATGGCAACCAAGTTGTCATCAAGACGTCAAAGTTTCAAATCGAAGCGTTGTCGAAGTGTCCGATTCTGGCATTTTTCAAATTACTTTCAATAAAAGCCATATTTTAATGGATTCGTCAGACGAAGAGCTCCCAGAAGCAATATTAAAGGCCGCAGATGAGGTAAATTCAGACCTGTTACCAAGTAAATCACGAGAAAGATACGAACAGCAATACAACCACTTTATAAACTGGTGTAAGAAGAAAAAGGAGTGAATAGCTTCAGAGAAGAGCAATTACTAATATTGAAGGGATTCAATTTGTTTGAAATGCCTGGTATATTTAAATTGCTTTTGTTGAAACCACATCAAGACGGCAAAGTTTCCGTATCGCATCGATTATTTTCTTCTGGTGATTTTTGAATTGGTCTATTCCGGGAAGTACGTACTTCCCGGACTAGGCCGGGAAGTGCTCCTTTCTCAAAAAAAAAGTGTCCGGGAAGTGGGCACTTCCCGGACGGTTGCCGAAAATAGTAATTTACGTAACAAGTCCGGAAAATAGGGTTTTTTTGGACGAATAGACAAAATTCTAGGACGAGCGTAAGCGAGTCCTAGAAGTCTATGAGTCCAGAAAAACCTTTTTCGGGCGTGTTGCGTACAATATTTTTTCGGCAACCGTGTAGAATAACAATCAATGAGACGACACATTTCTTTTTTATATATTTTGATTCTTATTCAAATTAAACAGAACAGAAAATATCACATATCAAATTGTTGACAACTAATTTTATATGAACTGTCAGCCGTTTTCTCAGTGCTATGGTAACTTTATTTATCAAAAATATACCTACCAAGATTTTCATATTTACAATGACCAAAACGACGTGATTCTTCCAGCCTAGTCCGGGAAGTACGTACTTCCCGGACTAGGCCGGGAAATGCTTCTTTCTCAAAAAAAAAGCGTCCGGGAAGTGGGCACTTCCCGGACGGTTGCCGAATAAAGATGTTTTCCTTATCAGCTTGAATTATTATTCTGGAAATTCAAGAAATATACAGTGCGCGTCAAAATTATGGAACAACTTCATTTTCTCAGAAGAAAAATATTTGGCAACAAAATACTGAAACAGGTCAATTTTTGTTTCACTTTTACCGAATTTTTATGCATTTTTGAAGGATTTTTGTTGCACCCTGTGTCATCCCCATCAACCCTCTAAATTTTTTGAATAGGGAAAGTGGGTCATGTGGTACCTTTTTGGCAAGGTCTTTGTATCTTCTTTACAGGCGTGCAGAAATTTTCAAGAAAAAATTTTTCTTTTTTGAAAAATAGTCAGTTCAAAGAAATTTTCAGTATGTGCACTTTGTCATGGCTCATTTACTTTGAGACGATGATACCTGATGAAATTTGTCACCGAATGAAAGTTGACCATGACAGTTTTGTTCATGCACAACTTTCAACCCCTACTCTAATTTTTCACGTGAGGGGGTTAAAAGTTGTGCATGAACAAAACTGTCATGGTCAACATTCATTCCGTGACAAATTCCATCAGGTACCATCTTCTCAAGGTAAATGAGCCATAACAAAGTGCACATACTGAAAACCTCTTTGAACTAACTATTTTTCAAAAAAGAAAAATTTTTTCTTGAAAATTTCTTAACGCCTGTAGAGAAGATACAAAGGCCTTGCCAAAAAAGTACCACATGACCCACTTTCCCTATTCAAAAAATTTAGAGGGTTGATGGGGATGGCACAAGGTGCAACAAAAATGCATAACAATTTGGTAAAAGTGAAACAAAAATTGACCTGTTTCAGGATTTTGTTGCCAAATATTTATCTTCTGAGAAAATAAATTTGTTCCACAATTTTGACGCGCACTGAAGTCAAGTCAACAAGTACTTTTTAGGTCAAAATTTTTGGGTAGTCTCCGAAAATTATGATTGAGTTAGCATTCGATTCGGAATGGCATGTAGATAGTTTTTGAGAAAATGCTAAAGGCGCTCGCAAAAATTGCAATAGTTATAAACAATTAAGTGAAAAAAAAAAGAAGAAGGTTTAGGTTTTCGCCAATATATCAAAAACTATTTGAGATAATTCAAATTTGAAAAAATATTCGAGAAGTCGAGGAAATTTCCTAAAAAATAGTCCCAACTCCCGGAACTAGGATCAAGATTTATAATTTTCTAGAGGGTTAAAAATACTCCCGAAAACGGGTACTCCCGCTTGCGTAAGCCCCGCCCCTTCGGACCTTTCATGAATAAATATGATTTAAACTTATTAAATATGAAAATAAAAAATTGAAAAAATTCAGGCGTCTGCACGATAGATCAATGAACAATAATCCGTGGTCCAAAAATGTTTATCGCGACTTTTCAATTAGTTATCCATTAGTAAATTAACAATTTCTTTTAGCACGAACATTAACATTGCAAGTACGATAATTGTTAAACTATTAATCTGAGAATTTTTTCCTTTCGTGCAGCTATTTTTCAAAGGTCTTGGAATAGATTCCCGTTGAAAAATTTGAAAAATTGTTAATTCTCGTTTTGTTATTAACAATTTACTTAAGTGAAAAATTATATAGCTTCAATTATGTTTTCAAAAGAAAATTTTAATTTTCTCATAAACAACGCATTGGTTTATAACAATTTTCTAATCATTTTCAAGTTGTTTCTGATCAAAAGAAAACGGGTCAATAGTAATATTATAAATTGGAGCTTCATAATTTTTCACTTAAATAAATTGTTCATTACAAAACAAAAATTAACAATTTTCAAAATTTTCCAATAGGAATCTATTCTTAGACCTTTGAAAAATAGCTCCACAAGAGGAAAACATTCTCACATTAATAGTTTAACAATGATCGTACTTGCAATGTTAATGTTCGTACTACAAAAAATTGTTAATTAACTAATGGATAACTAATTGAAAAAACGCGATGAACATTTTTGGATCACGGATTATTGTTCATAGATTATCCTGCAGGCGCCAAAATTTTTTCAATTTTTTATTTTCATATTTAATAAGTTTAAATAATATTTATTCATCAAAGGTACGAAGGGGGTGAGGCTTGCGCAAGCCAGAGTAGGTACCCATTTTCGGGCGTATTTTCAACCCCCTAGGAAAATTATAAATATTGGTCCTACAGTTCCGGCAATCAGGACTTTTCTTAGGAAATTTCTTCCTCTACTTGAATCTTTTTCAAATTTGAATTATCTCAAATAGTTTTCGAGATATTTGCGAAAACCTAAAGCTCCTCCTTTTTTTGCACTTAATTGTTTATAACTATTGCAATTTTTGCGAGCGGCCTTGGAAGTTTATCAAAAACTATCTACATGCCATTCCGAATCGAATGATACCTCAATCATTATTTTCGGAGAATACGCAAAAAATTTGACCTAAAAAGCACTAGGTACTTGTTGACTAGACTAATATCTGGGCTTTCTGTTTTTGCCGGCATAAAATGCATTCTAGGAAAATTTCCGGGACATGACAAAAGATGTTTTCCTTATCAGCTTGAATTATTATTCTGGAAAATCAAGAAATAGACCGATGGTGACTTCCGCATTGTGTATTTCCGCTCGAATGCGTCCGTTATGAATATAGTGATCCATGTGAATATCGGGTCTTTCTGATGTTTATCCCGGTTAACTTGAGAAAGCTGGTTAATGGGGCGGAAAAGTTTTTCTCCCTTCGGGGGAAATGTTTCTAAACAAACATGGTAGTTTCAGATATCTTTAGTATAATACAATTAGATCCAATGGGCGATCAAGTTTCAACTTGGACCCTTCGGATTGAAATAAAAGTATATCGTCTGAAAACTGATGATCAGTATTATCAAATTTCCTTACTCGTTCATAACTGTATAACTTGTATGATGACTATTTCCGATGGGGTATTGAAATTTGAAAATTATCGAAGAAATCATGATGTATACATTATGAGACGTATTCACCACTAAATGGTTACTTCGTGGGTTTTCTCTTAAAAACTCTGAAAAATATCTATGAAATAAAAAAAAATTATTATTTTGAAACTGCTTCCGCGTTAGAAACACAAGATATTTGTCTAAAAGCAATATACAGGGTCCGAGGCCGCCACACCGACACGGGCAAGGAGGTGATGGGGTTGACCGTTTGAGTAAGCAGTTCGAGTACTTTGAAACCCTAGTAAAATTAGTTTTGTAACCCCCACTAAAACAAATGGTAGGGAGTGGGGGTACTTTTTAAAATGAATAATTTGTTTCCACAGTAACGTACTAATAATGAATTGGGTTCCAAAACTGCGATCTTTGATCTTTCATATGGTGTATCGTTGACACTTGGGGCTAAAGCGATTACAAAGATGTTGTCAAAATAATGTCAGAAACACAACTTTTTCGATAACGGGGTAGAGCTTGCCATTATCATATTGAAATGTTTCCTCTTGCGAGTGTCGTCTGGGACCATATAGTGGTTATAGAATACATACCTAAGGACGTTTGTGAAACTTTGTGAGAATCGTATCACTAGAAAATTAAAAAAAAATCATATTTATGTCACGATAACCAGAGAAAGGAAAGAGATACCGACTTGAAATTTTCAGGTTAGGTTGTGCATCTGAATGCGAAATTCGAGTTTGTTTATTGGCATAGCCGGCCAAACGGTTTTGGAGTTATACCCATCTGAAAGTTGGTTGTTATTTCCTCAATACCTCTAAAAGTACAGAACGCAAAAATTCTCGTGAAATTTCGTGAGGATCATATCACTAGAAATTTTTTAAAAAATAATTTAAAATCATTGAGAAATATTCTATATATCAGAAACTATTCGTCTGACATCGCTCCCAAGTTCCAAGTTTGAACACGATCTGATCAATATAGTTGGAGATCCGAGCGGCCTTGTCTGAGTTCAATAGCTGGATGGGTGACCGTTGCCTCGGTAACTTCCGCACGAAAGGATATAGGGACTTTAAATTTTCAGGGTTTGATTTCGGGCATAATCGGTCCATCGGTTTCGGAGTTATAGCTACCTGGAATATTATTTCCTCGATAACTCAAAAAATATCTACTCGATCGAATTAAAGCTTGATAACTAGCTGTAGAAAATCGATATAAAGACGTGTGTAAAATTTTGTGAGAACTGTACCCCTAGAAAATGTTTAAGAAATTAAGAAAAAAAAAATCGGTTCAAGCACTGACGTGAAGTAAGGAGCTTTTCTGCGGATGTTTCATTCACCATGTTAAATTCGAGCTTTGATTTTAAATGACTAGAACTCTGAAACCTCTCTGTAGATTTTGAACATTAAGGAACTTAGCCGGCGCATTTGGAGTCCAAACCTAGCCTGAAAATTTCAACTCTCTAACTCATTGCGTTCGAGCGTAATCGTACTGAGGGCCGGCCGTACAGAATTTTGACCTCGGATTCTTCATCAGTGAACCGACACTAATCGTTTGAGACCATTCTCGGCCAAAAATTCGAAAATTACATACATTTGGATGAATTTATAGGCACTGTTCAGGTGAACAGCGCAACAAAATTATATTTTCGACGAATTAACTGTATACAGGGTGTATCTGAATTACACCGAAAAAATGTAATGTAGGTATGATGAAAATTAAGGTGAGTATTTGGTATAAAATTTTTCAAAAACCTCCCCCCTAGAATAGTTACACCCCTCCGAAGATTAACAAGAAAAATTGTTTTTCTTTTTGGGCGCATGTTCTGGGGGAACATCGTCCTATCATTTCGTCCAAATGTCTGTAATTTTCGAATTTCGAGCTGAAAATTGGCTAATAGACTAATTCGGACTCCCTGATCACGAATCCGGTGTCAGATTTTCGGGTGCCGTCCGGCCGGCCGGCCGGCCGGCCGGCCGGTTTCCCGGCCGTAAGCACGATAACAGGAGCACCGAAGGTCCTATCGACTTCAAACTTTCAGGGTAGGTTTCTGATCAAAATGCGACGGTTAAGTTCGTTAACGGGCAAAATCGGCTGGACGGTTTAGGAGTTATAGACATTTAAAATTTTGAGGTTATTTCCCTGATATTTCAGGAACTAAAGAAGATGTTGAATCGAAACTTGGTAGTCAGTTCGAGGATATAAACGCGCAACTTTTGGCAAAATTCTGTTATGATCGAAATGTTGGTAATTTTTAAAAAAATATTTCTTTTAATTTTTTCGAAAAAAAAATTTTTTTTTCGTGAACTATTCATCAGATTGCAACAAAAACTTGTACTAACGTCAATTGTAGTATTTTGCAACATTGTGAAAAATTTTGGCTCTATACGATTTCAATTTCTGGAGATATAAGACAAAATGTGTCAAATTTCCTGGGTCTCTCTCAGTATTTTCATCGATTATTCTATGAACTCTTTGAATTCCACCGAAAACAAATTCAAAGACATAAACATAAAGAATCAAGTCATAGTTTAGACGTCGAAAGAAGGACGATGTTGATCGACTTGAAAAGTACCTCATTTGACGGCTGTTTGTCAAATCAATTAATTCCAATAATTGATGTCAGATTTCCTACATACCAAGTTCAAACACATTTTATTATATGGAAAACACTTATTATGATCACGTTCTACAGGAATTGATACTAAATAGAAGCTAGATGAAGATTATTGTAATGGAAAATTTGTGTTCCAGAATAATATTAAGGTATTCAACATGATACTGCTTTTTTTCTTTACTGGCCAGTACGGGAAGATGAACATGCGCCCAAAAGCTCCTGTCCACAGGGCTTGAACCAATTTTTTATTTTCTCTATTAAAAGTCTTCGAGAAAGGTAATAGAATGGGTGAAAAAGAAAATAAAGCAAAACTTGTAAAATATACGAACTATAAACAAATAAATTAGGTTAGGGAAATTCCGCCACGGTTGTTTTTGAAAATATATTGCATTTTTTTCAAAAATCATTCAGTTTTTGAAAAAACTAGTAGAGATAAAAAAGTTAGTAAATGAATTGCGACTTTTTAAAAGGAAAGTTTTTATCCCATAAAAAGTTGTAAAAATATCTTAGGGGTTGACTATTCCAACCTCATCTAAGCATACTTGAGGATTGAAAACATTCCAAAATATTTAGTTGTATTGACAAATAAAACAGGGGGGTCCTCGAGTAACTGTACACAGCTACAAGGTGAATAGGTGATACCCAGGGGAGCCAGAAAACATCAATTAAAAATGTGCTAAGGCACTTCGTTTCTGAGATACAGGGTGATTTATCGATCTGAGCAAAATATTTGGTTAGTTATAACTCCCGAACCGTTCAATGAATTATTTTCAAATTTGGCACTTATTGTCATCTCAGGCCAACAAACTCTGCATATCAACCATACCAAAATAGTGCAGACCAGCACTCAGATATTTTGATTTTACTTTACGGTCTAATAACGCACCATGTACATGAAATATCAATTAGTTGTACTCCTAGAAAATAAAAAAAAAATTGGAATAAAAAAATTGCAAAAAAAATCGAATTTATCATGGTAAATTCCGTTAAGAGTGTCCAATACAGGAGAACAGACAATAGAATTCACCATGTTAAATTCAATTGAGAGTGTCCAATATAGGAGAATGGACAATAGAACATACGCGCAAAAGCTTCTGACTTCACGACAGTGCTTGAACCAATTTTTTTTAACTAAATTGTGTTTTGTTACCAGCACATCCAGAATTTGATTTATCATTCAGTGGTTATTCAATTGATGGAAGAGTGAAGATGCATATCGTGAGTTCGAATTTTAAAAATAAAAAAAAACCTTTTTAATTATCTTGGTTGATTCGTTCAATTTCAGGAGGGTCTCATCACAATATTCAAGGCAGAAATGGTATGCTTAAAAATGTAATGTGTCAATTACTTTTCAAGAAAAAAAAAAGAACGGTTTGCTTGCCGTTCTAATGAAAAACCTTATTCGAAGGACAAATCTATGGAGCATCAGATGATATTAACGACATTGATATTTCTGGTAAATAGTGTTTCATTAAACCAAAATATCTGAGTCCTGGTCTGGCCTGGTTTGTTGGCCTGAGACTACAATAACTGCCAAATTTGAAAATAATACGTTGAACGGTTCGGAAGTTATAACTAACCAAAAGTTTTGCTCAAATTGATAAATCACCCTGTGTCTCAGAAACAGAGAGCCTTAGACCATGAAACTATGTACAGTTACTCGTGGACCAACCTGTATTTACCAAGTTTCGTGTCTTTAGCGTAACATACAGGGAAAAGAAAAAAGAGAAACAAATATTTTTGTTAATTTTCGGAGGGGTATAACTTTTCCGGGGGTAGGTTTTTCAAAAAATGTTATAACAAACACCCTGCTTAATTTTCATCAGAGAATCTCCCCTTACAATTTTCCGGTGTTATTCAGACATTTTCTTGATTTAGAGAATGAAAAATTCAGAGCTACAGTCGTTTTAATCATCCTCTAGGCTAGGCGTCCAAATTTTATATCAAGAGTGCACCCTCCAAACAATGCGTAGTCAGTAACGCTGTCTTTGGCAGGGCACCAAACAATACAGAAATCGATTGAGGAGTGCATCAGATAACAATATCGCGTGTTAGTGTCTCATAATCCATTTTCTTCGCCTGTTTGTTGACCGAGCACTTCGAATTCGGATGTGCGCCTGACAATAAAAATGTAAATATTTCATGAGATCTTTTCCGTGAAGCACTTGCCGAATTATTGGGAGATACCACCTACGAAAAAATATATACCGGGTGGTCCACCACGGACACGGAGCTCGTTTTGAGGGCGTAAATGAAGATATTTTGAGGATATTGTTTGTGATGTATGTAGGGTGTTCAGAAGAACAATTTGAAATTATTTTCATATATACAGGCTTCTCGAACATGAAGATATATTCCAAAGTTACATTTTTTAAATGTAACACCCTGTATTCGACCTAAAAAATGGAATGGTAAGCTCAAATTATGATGAGTTTCTTCAGGTCACTCTATACCTTAGAAGCAGCATTTACGAGAAAATTGCGAAACACTGAAAATATGGAGTGTTCTTAAATAGCAATTAATGAAGAAATTAGCTACACCAGCAATACAGACAGTGTTTTTTCGAGTAGACATATTGGCTACTCCTATAAAGAAAAAAAAATTAACTCTGGAGTATACAGGGTGATCATAATTAATTTTCAAACATCAACTACAACTGCTGATCTAAAATTGCTGAGAAACAATCAGGTTTAGGTGTAGGAAAACCTTATGAAGACAGTTTCGAAATAAATTATTACGTTCAACGAGATATAGAAATACCGCGAGTGCCATTTCAAATAAGAAATTTTTTGACCATTATTTGTAGTTGATGTTTGAAAATTAATTATGATCACTCTGTATATTATTAAGAGGTTTTTTCTGGGTTTTCTCCCCCAAACTCTGAAAAATATCTATAAAATAAAAATTAATTATTTTGTGATTTGCTTCTGCGTAAGAAACACAAGATATTTGTCAGAAGCAATCAATTGAACAATGTTGCCTAACAGACAACAACGAAGCAACATCAACGAAGAAACAACTATATCGAAACATTTCGGAGTCTATATCAGACTCCTTCGTCAGGCACTTAATGAGTATACCTCCCACAGTATCCTTTAATGATTACTCTGTATATTCCAGAGCTGATTTTTTTTCTGTATATGAGTAGCCAATATGTCTATTCGAAAAAAATACTGTCTGTATCGATGGCTTAACTGGTTTCTTCATCAATTGCTAATAAAAACAATTGGCTCAAGCACTGACGTGAAGTCAGGAGCTTTTGTGCGTATGTTCTATTGTCCTCCTGGATTGGACACTCTTAATCGAGTTTGCCATGGTAAATTCGATTTGATTAAGATCGTCCAACACAGGAGAATGGACAATAGAACATAGCTCCAGACTTTTTTTTTAATTTTCTAGGGGTACGATTCTTACAAAATTTTAGACACGTCTTTATGTCGATATTCTACAATCCAGTCTATATTTTGTGAGTTATCGAGGAAATATTAATAATAATTTTAAAGGTGGGTATAACACCGAAACCGTTGTACTGATTATGCCCAAAAACGAACATAACTTTCCCATGCGGATATGCAACCTACCCTGAGAATTGCCCTATCTCCTTTCGTTCGAAAGTTATTGAGGCAATGGTCACCCATCCATCTACTGAACTCACAAAAGGCTGCTCGGATCTCCAACCATATAGATCCGATCGTGTTCAAACTTGGAACTTGGCAGTAGAGTTAGGTTCTGAAGGCTATCGCAAAATTTCAGCGATGTTGGACGAATAGTTACTGATATATAGATTTTTTTCAACGGTTTTCAACGGACAGAATCAAATTTGACCTCGAATTCTTCATCAGGGAGTCGAACCCAATCGTTTGAGGCCATTATCGGCAAAACACTCGGAAATTACACAGTCATTTGAGCAAAATGATAACGCGATATTCCTCAGAACATCACACACAGCATGGAATATTGCACTGAAATATTCCCCAATATTTTCAAGAAATATTTACGAGAGGTTTAGGCGATATTCACTACAAGGAAATTTTTGAACCATTGGTCGAATATTTGCCTAATATTGCTCAAATATTTCATGAAATATTCCTTCGAATAATTCATAAATATTTTATGAAATATTGATGAAAAATTCATGAAAGATTCGAATATTTACCTGAAGTTCGATTTTTGAGATCAAATACAGGGTGTTTCATTAAAAAAAATGTACCTCTTTGAGTTCGAACACGCTGTTTATAGGAAAATAATTTTAAATTGTGCTTTTGAACACCTTATACACATCACAAAAAAATATTCTCGAAATATCTTCATTTACTCGCTCGAAACGAGTTCCGCGTCTCTGGTGGGCCACCCGATATACATTATCTGCCTATCAGATGCTCCGTGCTTCTGCATGATTCCGTCAGCAATTTCCTCCTGTGTACACATCGAATCAGTTTGTACAAATAGGACGTTGCCAGTAATATCGGACCCGAATGAAAAAGAATCTGCCTTCGAACGTATATATGTACTTATTTGAATGAACCAACCAAATAACCATTCCTATACCATATATACTGCCGGTTCACATATTTGGTTACTTTGATGGATCATTTTCCCGTAGGACTATAGTCCTCTGTAGGTATACAGGGTGAACCACGAAGACCGTTCGTTAGAATATTTCAAAGACAGACTCTAGATAGAATAGAATAGAATAGAATAGAATAGAATAGAATAGAATAAGAGTTTATTGAAGAATAATCTACATTAAATAAACTCTATGGCACTGTAGAGTTAATTTTATAAGTATTAACTCTGCACAGTATTGAACATAACAAGTTTCTTTATATCCGCTGAAAACTAATCCATTTTCTCATAATATGCACTCCAAAAAAAGAAGAAAAAAAACACATATTCCAAAGTAAACAAAGATAAACACTACTTTTATTTTATAGTTTTATTTTTATAGTTAAGCTTTGTTAGGAGAGATGAATTCTTGGAAAAAATTTCAGATTCGTTCGACTTTCGGTTTGACCAGAAATGATACAAACATTCGTTTTTGGGCGCATGTTCTAGGGGAACATCGTCCTATCATTTCGTCCAAATGTCTGTAATTTTCGAATTTCGAGCTGAAAATTGGCTAATAGACTAATTCGGACTCCCTGATCACGAATCCGGTGTCAGATTTTTGGGTGCCGTATGGCCGGCCGGCCGGCCGGCCGTACTTCCGGCCGTAGGCACGATAACAGGAGCACCGAAGGTCCTATCGACTTCAAACTTTCAGGGTAGGTTTCTGATCAAAATGCGACGGTTAAGTTCGTTAACGGGCAAAATCGGCCGGACGGTTTAGGAGTTATAGACATTTAAAATTTTGAGGTTATTTCCCTGATATTTCAGGAACTAAAGAAGATGTTGAATCGAAACTTGGTAGTCAGTTCGAGGATATAAACGCGCAACTTTTGGCAAAATTCTGTTATGATCGAAATGTTGGTAATTTTTAAAAAAATATTTCTTTTAATTTTTTCGAAAAAAAAATTTTTTTTTCGTGAACTATTCATCAGATTCCAACAAAAACTTGTACTAACGTCAATTGTAGTATTTTCCAACATTGTGCAAAATTTTGGCTCTATACGATTTCAATTTCTGGAGATATAAGACAAAATGTGTCAAATTTCCTGGGTCTCTCTCAGTATTTTCATCGATTATTCTATGAACTCTTTGAATTCCACCGAAAACAAATTCAAAGACATAAACATAAAGAATCAAGTCATAGTTTAGACGTCGAAAGAAGGACGATGTTGATCGACTTGAAAAGGTACCTATTTCAAGAAATGCAATAATGAAATGCTTAATTTATGGATATAATATTATCTAAGTATTGTTGGGATCGGGCAGTTGGAAAATTTTTTAATAAAAAAATTTGTACCGACGTTAAATCAAGCATTCTACACGAGTGTGCAAAATTTCAGTTCGATACGATCTCAATTCCAGAAGATATTGCTTAAAATTCACATTCCAGCGTGTTTTCACGTTCTATGGTCACAGAAAATCGTCACAAAAATCTATTTACCTCATTTGACGGCTGTTTGTCAAATCAATTAATTCCAATAATTGATGTCAGATTTCCTACATACCAAGTTCAAACACATTTTATTATATGGAAAACACTTATTATGATCACGTTCTACAGGAATTGATACTAAATAGAAGCTAGATGGAGATTATTGTAATGGAAAATTTGTGTTCCAGAATAATATTAAGGTATTCAACATGATACTGCTTTTTTTCTTTACTGGTTTAAATGTAATACCCAGTTTTTCATTGATAATCAGATTACCCATTGCATTCTACATTGTTTTAATGTGTCACTTACATATTATTATCAGAAGACTCGTGTGACATCTGAAAAAACCCTTTAAATTTTCTCAAATAGGGCTTCACTCCGATGTTAAAAATTTGTAGATTTTTGTATGAAAATTCCTAATTTTCTAGCTTCTATCAGAAGTCATACCACTGCTTCTCCTTCGTTAGTCAAAAATTCAATTGAACATACAGGGTGTTTCTATTTCAATGTCAAAGTCAGAATCGAAAACCTCGAAACTAATTTTTTTCAAATGAGAACCCATTTGTTTTATTGGTCAGCTGGAATCTACGTTAAATAATAGTGTATTTTTTATAATATAACATACTTCAGATTTATTTACCGAATGTCTTGAGAAATAAGCATTTTAGAGCAGTAGTACCTATGTATTTTAAAAATTACACAATTTTTTAACGTAGATTCCAGCTGACCAATAAAAATAATATCTTCTCATTTGATAAAATTAGTTTTGATGTTTTTGTCATGACTGACTTTGACATTGAAATAGAAACACCCAGTATGTGCACTTGAATTTTTAATTAATTTTGATGCAAAAATCTACAAGTTATTAACATTGGAATGAAGCCCTATTTGAGAAAGGTTAAAGGGTGTTTTGAGATTTCAAAAGAATTATCTGAGAATAATGTGTAAGTGACACATTAAAACAATGTAGAATTCAATGGGTCATCTCATTATCAATGAAAAAACTGGGTATTACATTAAAAAAAATATTAAAGTTGGTATCATTTCCGGTAAAACCGGAAGTCGAACGAATCTTAACGGAGTTCATTGAGTCGAACCAAATCGTTTAAGAGCATTTTCATCCAAAAATTCGAAAATTACAGATATTTGGGTGAATTGATAAGCAAGCAATCTGTTCCGAGGAACTAGAGCACCAAAAAAGCGAATCAGGTCTATGTTTATAATGTTTCTGAATCTCATTTAGAATGGGTAGCTAGTTTCAAATCTATTTAATAAAATATAGTACCTATATCTCATTTTTAATTTGCTCGTTTTCTCCTTTTGTCTTTTCCTTTTCCAGATTGAGTTTGGGGTACCTTGGAGAAACCTCTCTGCTTGTCGAAGGAAGAAGCGATAGTATAGAAAAAGATGCCCTTCATTATTTAATATTTCAGCATATTTTGTTAACAATTTCAATTTTCATAAATCACAACACTAAGGGGGAGATAGGGTTTTTTTGCTGAGTTTTTTTCCCTAAGCTCTAGTATCATATATCATATTATATGGTACCCCGTTACACTAACCTCTGCTTACACTTTTTTCATACACATGCTTTATTGTTTAGATAAAAAACAAATTGTAATGCTCGCGAGGTTCAAAGGAATATATATATATATATATTGATGAATAACAACGAATCGAAATATCCTCGCCTTCCACCTACAAGAAAACATCACTTCAGGGACTACTCGGGATTAAATCCAAAGTTGAACTTAAGGCTGTTCTTTCATTAAGAAGTATTACGCTCCATTAATCCACGAAAGTTGCGGCAACTTTCCTTTCTATTTAGCATCTCATTCTGATTCTCCGAAAGTTTACCAAACTGATAAAGACACTTTTTATCGGTTAAGAGAACAAAGAATAGACTCTCCTTGCACGGCGAATCTGCCGCGAAACTTTATCTCATATTTCACGTCGAAAAATACATATATCAAGTCATAGTAGCAACGGGAATTTCCCAAGACACCGAAAATTAAGATATACCGTCTTTGAAGACCCGAAGTTACACCCTCCCCCCCTTGAAAAACGGAACTGCGGCACAGTCCAGAATCCCCGGCGGAATGGACATAAATTAATCACGGGGATAAATCCGGGAAACAAATTTAAAACAAACAAAACCCATTCGATTTTATGTCCTCACGTGTGTTTGCAGGATTGGCAATAATGGCTTGTCACGAAAAACTCGGAAATATATGGCCTCAGTCGGAGGTGTTTTTCGACGGCAATTGGCTGAAATATTGTCGAATCGTTGTTGCAATAGTTGTCGCGATATATGGGCGGTGCACCGATGATTTTTTCGCAATTTTGGGATTAACGCGATTGCGATGGTATTGAAATATTATTTCGTGTTTTCCGGTTATTTGAGGAGAAATGGAGGAAAATATGTCACCTAATTCGCTTTACTGCTACTTCTAGGTGACCACGTTCCTTCGGTGGCATAAAGAATGTACGCTACAAGAATTTAGATCGGTGGCCAATCCATGGAGGTACAGTGGCGGAAACCGAAATGTGAACGATCTTTTTTCCTATTGTAAATATGGCTCCATCCATATACATTTATGTACATCTATGGCTATATCGCGCAGTCGTTGACAACAAAAACGTCAGAATTTATTAAGGTAATTGCAAATAAACGGAAATAGTTAAATAATGCCTCGACATTTAAGCGATGGTAAGAAAATGTGGGCAATTGTTAAACTGGAGGTGAATTGGTCGCTAAATGCGACAGCAGAAGCCTTAAATGTCAGTAAAACTTGAATTTTCAACTTGAAGCGACGCTGGCAGGAAGAGGAAATTATTGAAATTTTAAGAAAAAAAAACGAAAGGTCTACAATTTTTTTTACTAAATTTGTTAATAATGTATTTGTCCACCGCGATTATCTATACACTCCCCAACACCTCTTGGCATTGATGCAATAAGATGGTCTATTTCTTCTTGAGGGATACTATCCTAAGCTACCTGTAGTTCGTGTATCGAAGCTGCCAAAGTCCGTGGGGGCTAGGGTAAATTTTCAAGCCTTCTACCCATGATATCCCGAACATGCTCTATGGGCGAAAGACCGGGGGATCTGGGCAACCATGACAAAAGATTCACATGGGTCGCTTCAAAAAAGTTCAAACTAACTCTGGCATCATGAGGTCGACCATTATCTTGCTGAACCATTGTATTCTCGAGTCGATTAATGTAAGGGAGAACATATGGCTTCACTATTTCTTGAAGATAACGCAGCGCTGTCATGTTACCCCGAATAAAGACTAAAGGTGATCTACTTGCATGTGCAATAGCACCCCATACCATAACGCCTACTGTCTGATGTACATGACGCTCAATATGATACTGAGGTTCACGTCTTTCTCTCCGACGTCGTCTAACCCTTCTTCGGCCATCATGTGCACCCAAGGAGAATCGAGATTCATCTGAAAAGTCGACCTGATGCCATTCCGCATTCCAATGTTGACGTTCTCTGCACCACTGTAATCGTTGCCGGCGATGCTCAACCGTCAGAGGTAACACAAGATGGGGTCGATAATGCTGCAGTCCAAAAGACCTCATCCGACGGTAAACCGTTAAAGGATGCCCTTGTTCTCCTAACCACTCATCAGCCAAAGATGGTAAATTTTCTCGGAAAAAAAAATTATGTTGTATTTCCTGAGCTACTTTTTCGTCACGGCAAAACGAGCATCGCTATGTATAATTCCTAACTAAACATCGTACGAGTGTATAGGCAATAAAATAAATGCAAACTCGCCAACGTTTACTGCTTTGTGGTATTCTTTTGTGGTCCCCTGCTACCCGAAATTGTTATTGCACTCCCATCACTCAGCTTGTAATTTGTATGTCACAAAACTCATATAGTAAAGATTTGAAAAATGTGAGAATATACTTTTAAACTCCACAAATTGATCTGTATCTCCCACCAAGTCGTCACTTTGTACATTCCCTAAATCCCCTCTTCATGAATTCATTCAAGCCGATTCTTGGGATGATGATAGAGAGAACAATATTGATGTCCTGCTATTCCCCCGAGGTCTCATTTCTCGCGAATCATCCATCCTCTCCCCTTCCTGATTACTTGACAGAAGTTTGCGAATTGTTGCCCCTTAAGATGATAAGTGAATATGACTGACTGACAGGGGTTCAAATAGGAAAGGCAGTGACCTAGTTGAATCCGTATGTATACTGCGGGTTGGGGTGTTAAATTGTTGAATTGTGGTTAAGAGCCTGAAATTTTCCGTATACATGGTATTTTAACGGTATAAAACCAGGTCACGCTGTTTCCGTAGTTATGCAACCCGTGAATTGTTGGTGACTTTATGGTTGGAAATCGTTGTTTTATTTAGGTCTATATTAGAAATGTTTTGTCTCATGAATCCGTATTGATTTTCCACATTCAATAATTCAATATATTATTTAAAACATTCCAGTATGATTTTGTCCAATACCGCCAATTTATCGTTTCCATTCTGCGCGACTAGAATTTTCTGTGGTCATACGATTGATGGGTATAGCAAACTCTCGGGGATTTATTCGTTATTTACGGTCGAAACTGTCGTGCGTGATACATCTCTGAAACGTTTCTCTTAAGATTCGTTTGTTCTCAATAGTTGATCTGAATATCTGTCAACAGTTAGTGAGATTATTCGTGAAGATATACGTCAAGTTGTCGTTTTGGCTGAGGCGAGAAATTCGCTGCATGCATAACATATGTTAAGTTGAAGCTATTGTTGGATTGAGGTGAAAATCAACATTACTGAACCCTTCGAATATTTTGATGTTTGATGTTGTACTGGTACTGATCCCTACATTACCTACACCGTGTCTTGAGAGATCGTGAATTCCAGTTGGAAGAATCCATACTGATCGCTTGGAAGGATCCTGAACATGCATTAGGAAGAAATACCTTAGATTTCCACTGGGAAATCTAAGCTAAGTGTTTTCTTTGTGATCAAAGGAATTGTTTCATTATTAAACCTTTAAAAACCACTTGTATCAATTGTCACCCTATATCCCAGGAAGCATAATTGTACCGTTGACCTCCCAGCTAGTCGGACAGACATCTGAAAGATATCCTGAAATTGATGCAACAACATTTGGGGACAGACCACTTTTTCTTATTTTTTCCGAAGACCCCCCTCTTTCGGAGTTACAGCCCCTTGAATTTCACCCTACACACATCACAAAAAAATATTCTCAAAATATCTTCATTTACTCCCCCAAAACGAGCCCCGCCTCTGTGATGGGACACCCGATATAATTAGGATCTCTAAATGTCATGAAATATGGATGTCATCTATGTGAAAGCCGAAAGTATGGCAGATTTGTTTACTCTCCCCGCTGTTCTGAATATTCCTTGGTCCTCCACAGAACAATCCTCCGAAAAAAATTCTACCAGACTGAATAATCACTGAACGACGAATTTGCCGAATGACAGAAATCTAGAGATCTGCTCAGTTTTTATAAGACAAATGGTAATAAGGCCCGAAATGGTGCTCCATTTATTTCCTGTCACGAACAACATTATGTTGATGTCATTCCCTACGAAGATGAACCTCCTCCAAAGACCGGGGTAGAATTTCCTACTGAATAAGGCAAAGGGAGTTTCCTTCCTAGAAAAGCGCAAAATTCTGCCGATTCGAAAACAGTGAATTATTCAGGAGCATTAATTTCGCAGACTGGTCGCTTTTTAAAGCACACCTCGACTGCTAATGTTTGATACATCTCGGCGAGTCCTCAAAGAGTTATGGCTATAATTATAAACGCATTATGACAGAAACAGTGTCGGCTTAGGTCGGACTGATCGACTATTTGGGTCGCGTTTTTGGTGACTGCAGATGTCTCTAATGAATTTCTGATCATTGGGGCGCGGGTGGGGATCAAGTCGATAGGCGTTTTTTTGCAACTAGTGCTTATTTCGTGAATGATAACACTTAGCTCATGTCTGATTTGATTTGACAGATAATTAGTTTTATCCTTCCGCTGAACGAATATGGTTGTGTATACGCTTGAACAACGCTGGGAAATATTGCGACATTACTTTGAAAATCATGGAAATGTTGCAGAATGTGTGCGAAAATTGCGTACGGATTTTGGAAGAAGAGAAGCACCGTCAGCTCCGTATGTTCGTTATCTTGTGAAAAAAGTGAAATAAACTGGCATCCTCATCGATAAACCAAAGCGTGAAAAGCCAAAAACAATGCGTACACTCGAGAATATTGCTGATGTGGCAGAAAGTGTGCGTGAAGCGCCATCAACATCAATTCACCGTCGTTCTCAAGAATTGAACATTTCGGCGACATCATTGAGACGAATTTTGCATAAAGACCTTGGTATGACGCCATACAAAGTCCAATTGGTTCAGGAGTTGCCCTGTTTTTGAAGATCGCATTATCAGCCGCAGAGCTGATGTCGGAGCTGCCATTTGACACCGTTGGACAATTATTTGTGGGGTGCCGTCAAGGCCGTCTTAAACTATGCTGGGGCCCTTGGGCACACAATAATTTGGGGCCCTTTTGGAAAGTAAAGAAAGCGAATTATATATTTTTCCACCCTGATAACTATTGAACGGAATGAGCTAGAGAGTTGAAATTTTCAAAGTTGGTTTTGGATATAAATATCTCGGTTAAGTTTGTTATTCGGCTAAATCGGTGGTTTTGGAGATCGAAAAAAAAAAATTTTACATTAGAAATTTCAAATTCAATTTTTTTAAGATGCAGTTTCATCATAAGAATCCACTGATATCATTCTCAACTCTAACAAACTAATACTTTCGGAGCCAAAGCCCCTGTCCGTAGTGCTACCCACTTTTTTCAGGGGAACATCGCCGTTGTCACGATAACTTGAGAACGGAAAGAGATAGTGACTTGAAATTTTCTGGGTACAATACAACGGACAAATGCGTTAATCGGCACAATCAGTCTCCGAGTAATAATTTTGTTTTCAACCAATACAACTCCGATCGAAATTCAAACTTGGTAATTGGTTGTGTAATACAAACCTATGGACGTTTCGGAAATTTTTTGAGAATCGTATCACTAGAAAATAAAAAAAAATCATTAAAAATATTATCTATGTCACCTGAGAACGGAAAGAGATAGCGACTTGAAATTTTCAGGTTAGGTTGTGCATCTGAATGGAACATTTGAGTTTGTTTACAGGCATAATCGACCAAACAGTTTTGGAGTTATACCCATCTGAAATTTGGTTATTATGTCCTAAATAACTCGAAAAATTCAAAACCGATCCAATTCAAATACGGTTATTAGTATTAGAATGCTAACGCAAAATTTCTTGAGGATCGTATCACTAGAAAAATCTTTTAAAAAATCATTGAAGAAAATTCTATATCCGAAACTACTCGTCAGACATCGCTGAAATTTTGCGAGAGCCTAGCTCTACTGACAAGTTCCAAGTTTGAACACGATCGGATCTATATTGTTGGAGATCCGAGTAGCCTTGTGTGAGTCCAGTAGCTGGATGGGTAACCGTTGCCTCGATAACTTTTGAACGAAAGGATATAGGGACTCGCAATTGTCAGGGTAGGTTACGCATCCGAATGAGAGGGTTGATATTGTTTTTGAGCCTAATCGTTCCAACGATTTTGAAGTTATATCCACCTGGAATATTATTTCCTTGATAACTCAAAAAATTTAGACTCGATCGAATTGAAGCTTGGTAACTAGTTGTAGAATATCGACATAACGACGTGTGTACCGTACCCCTAGAAAATTTTAAAAAAATTACGAAAAATAAATTACGAAAAAAAAAATTGGTTCAAGTACTGACGTGGGAGTCAGGAGCTTTTGCGCGTATGTTCTATTGTCTCTTGAACGAATATACCTGCATGTCGAATACAGGAGAATGGACCATAGGACATACGCGCAAAAGCTCCTGACTTCACGTCAGTGCTTAAACCAAGTTTGTTTACTTATATTGAGCCAAATACAAGCCAAGTTTAGTCTTATATGACTTTTTGGCGCTCTAGTTCCTCGGAACTGAGTGCTTATCAATTTGCCCAAATGTCTGTAATTTTCTAATATTTCGATGAAAATGGTCTTAAACGATTTGGTTCGACTCACTGATCAAGAATCCGTGGTTGAAATTCATTCTGTCCGGCCGGCCGTCCGGCCGGTCCGGCCGTAGGCACGATAACTCTCGAACGGAATGAGCTAGAGAGTTGAAATTTTCAGAATAGGTTTGGGGGATGAATATCTCGGCTAAGTTCGTTACTGGGCAAAATCGGACAGAAGGTTTCGGAGTAATAAAAAAAAAATTTTCTTTTTACAAAACAAATTCCAAATTAAATTTTTTTTAATAAGCAGTTTTATCATAAAAATCCATTCATATCATTTTTAACTCTAACAAGCTAATACTTTTGGAGATATGATTTTTCAAAATTTCAATGTAAATCGTATTTCACAGGTTGATATAATTATTCTATGAATATTCTATGTATGAATTGCCATAAAGTCAACTTGACAGAAGGGAATATTGTAACTTCAAGAATATTGGGGTTGAAATACTCGTATTTTAGCGATGCAACGGGGACCTCACCCGAAAATGTTTGAAAATATTACGTAAATATTGAAAGAATAATTCCAAAGTTCGAGAGAGGAGAAAATTTTGTGAACGTAGATCAGGAAATTTTTGATCGATTAGAAGGTAATTTATTATTTTATACATGTTTTATGGAATACCTACTATTTGTAGGTACTTTAAACCTGTTTTGGGCAATTGTCATACGAAACTTGTTTTTTTGGCGCTCTAGTTCCTCGGAACAGATTGCTTATCAATTTGCCCAAGTGTCTGTAATTTTGGAATTTTTGGCTGAAAATGGTCTCAAATGATTTGGTTCGACTCACTGATCAAGAATCCGAGTGCGAAATCGATTCTGTCCGGCCGGCCGACCGTCCGTAGGCACGATAACTCTCGAACGAAAGGAGTTAGCGGATTGAAAATTGCAAGGTGGTTTTGGAGCGTAAATATCTCGGACAAGTTCGTTAATGGGCGTTAACCATCAAGGGGTTTCGGAGTTATGGCCGATTTTAGTAAAAATATTTTTTATGAATATTTCCGAAACCGATCACTCGATCTATCTGAAATTTAGCACCAGACTGTAGAAGACAGTAGAATCATGACCTTTATACGCATGTGAAGTTTTGTATTGACCAGATTACCGCAAAGTGTCAAAAAAAAATTTGAAAATGTGGTACAGTTTTCATTCTCATGATTGCTCATTTAATCTTCATAAATAAACTATTATTTGAATTGAATTTCCTTTTTGATGTAGTTCTATCATATTAATACATTGATATAATTCCCAACTCTGAGAAACCAATACCAGATATAATTTGTCTGTTTGAACTAGAGCGCCAGAAAGCTCCTGTCCACAGGGCTTGAACCCATTTTTTTGCCTTAAATCGATCCTTACTAAGCTGATAAAAATCAAGTCAAATGTTAGGGACATTATATACTTCAAAAAAAAAATTGGTTTAAGCACTGACGTGAAGTCAGAAGCTTTTGCGCGTATGTTCTATTGTCCATTCTTCTGTATTGGACACCCTTAATCGAATTTACCATGGTAAATTATGTTGTCCATTCTCCTGAATTGGACACTCTTAATTCGAATTTACCATGGTAAATTCGAATTAAGTGTCCAATACACTTTTTTGAAATTTTCTAGGGGTGCGGTTCTTAAAATTTTTTTTTTCATCATTTTGTTCAAAATTTCCATTGATACGGTTCTTACAAAATTTCAAACACGTCTTTATGATGATTTTCTACTACTAGTTACCAAGCTTCAATTCGATCGAATATTTATTCTTTGAGTTATCAAGGAAATAATATTCCAGGTGGGTATAACTCGGAAA
The DNA here is from genome assembly GCA_937662695.2 of Halyzia sedecimguttata. Classification (NCBI taxonomy): domain Eukaryota; kingdom Metazoa; phylum Arthropoda; class Insecta; order Coleoptera; family Coccinellidae; genus Halyzia; species Halyzia sedecimguttata. The sequence goes on along the minus strand of OW569413.2, from coordinate 94,399,647 downwards.
CCGTTGAACCGATTATGCCCAAAAACGAACTCAACTCTCCCTTTCGGATACGCAACCTATCCTGAAAATTGCAAGTCCCTATCTCCTTTCGTTCGAAAGTTATCGAGGCAATGGTCACCCATCTACTGAACTCACACAAGAATGCTCGAATCTCCAACAATATTCAACCGATCGTGTTAAAACTTGAAACTTAGCAGAAGAGTTAGGTTATGAAGGCTCTTGCAAAATTTCAGCAATTTCCAACGAATAGTTACTGATATATAGATATTTTTTTTTCAATTTTCAATGATTTTTTTAAAATTTTTCACAAATACTATCCTCACAAAATTTTGCGAGAATTTTCGCGTAGGCATTCTAAAACTAATTACCATGTTTGAATTCAATGGGTTTAGTATTTTTCGAGTTAATGAGGAACAAAAAACAACCAAATTTCAGATGACTATAACTCTAAAACCGTTTGGCCGAATATGCTCATAAACAAACTGAAATGTCGCGTCCTGGTGCACATCATAACCTGAAAACTTCAAGCCCCTACCTCTTTCCGTTCTCAAGTTATCGTGGCAACAAAAATATTTCTTAACAATTTTTTTAAAATTGTCTAGCTATACGATTCGCACAAAATTTCACAAACGTGCTTAGGTTCATATTCTTCAACTACTCACCAAGTTTCAATTCGATCGGATTCATATTGGTTGAAAACAAAATTATTACTCGGAAACCACTGGGCCGATTATGCCGATTAACAAACTTGTCCGTCGTATTGGGATGCGCCACCCACCCTGAAAATTTCAATTTGCTAGCTCTTTTCGTTCTCAAGTTATCGTGGCAACGGCCGGACAACGGCCGGACAGAATCAACTTTGACCTCGAATACTTCATTGGGGAGTCGAACTAAATCGTTTGAGACCATTTCGTCAAAAAATTCGAAAGTTACAGACTTTTGGACAAAACTATAACGCGATGTTTCCCAGAACAAACGCGCAAAAATAGGCAGAGTTTTACTTAATTTTGTCTTAATTTGGTTAAATAAACATAATTTTGATTTAAATTTTAAGACCAAAGAAAATGTTATTCTCGTCTCGGGTGCTTACTGTTACTGTGCCCGACAAAAATGTTTTCAGAATATATGTGAGAGAAAGTCTATCTTTCGGGGCCCCCCTAGGGATGGGGGCCCTGGGCACGGGCCCCGTGTGCCCTTATGGTAAAGACGGTACTGGGTGCCGTCAAAGATAAGTGTTACGCCAACAAGCCAGAGACAATTGACGCTTCAAAGGACAATATTCGTGAAGCCATTGGTGAAATACAGCTGCACAAAATCGATAATGTGCTTAGAAATTGGACCGATCGTGTAGGTTACTGCATGGCCAGCCGAGGCAGCCATTTGAATGAAATTATTTTCCATTATTAACCGGAAGGATTGCACTTTCAAATAAAAAAAGAAATTTAAGAAAAAATTCAGTAGCTATTTTTTTATTGCATTTTCAAAAAAAAAAAAGTTATTTGGTGGACCCGTTACATGGTGTTTGGTAATTTGACGTGATCCTTCAAAGGGGAAATACTAGACGTTATTTGCAAGGAATTGAGTCCAGTGAACCATGGTCCGAAAATCTATGGTTACGAAGATATGGCGATTTTTCAACTCTATGGAAATTTTCTGATTTGTTATCGAAAATATTTAATTTTGTAAAATCTACTTGACTCTAAATATTCAATGAATACTTTTTTAAAAGCTGAAGGGATGGTTATCATTTCGTGCGAATGAGTAGTTACTAAAAAATTAGATAACCTGAGATATAAGGGGTCATAAATGGCATCTACTATTTTCCTCATAAAATCTTGATGAAAAAATTGACAAATACTCGAAGGAAGTATCATGAACTTGGTGTACAAATTCAGGAAAAAACTTCCTTGTTCCATTAGCTTCTCAGAAAGGTACATATATCAATAATTCCTTCACGAAATCATTGAAAATATGGCCGCAAAACCGCTCCAATGAGGCGTATTTTATTCCAGAGACACACAATGAAATATCAGCATTTTTGGCGCTCTTGTTCCTCGGAACAGAGTACTGATGAATTTGCCCAACTGTCTATAGTTTTAGAATTTTTTTAGTTTTCAGAGTAGGTTTGTGACATAAATATCTCAGTTAAGTTCGTTATTGGTCAAAATCGGCCAGATGGTTTGGGAGTAACAAAAACAATTTTTTTTTAGATAACAAATTTCGAATTCAATTTTTATTAAGATGCAGTTTCATCATAAGAATCCATTGATATTACTCTCAACTCTGACAAGCTAATACTTTCGGACATATGATTTTTCAAAATTTCAATAATAGATCGATCTTCTATGTTTTCACAGAATGTGAATTATGGCAGCTAAGTTAATAGGCAGAGTTTTTTAAATAGTGAGTCGAAAATGAATGATGCAAGGAAGTCGAAAATAATTTACGAGTCATTCTCTAATTATGGAAGATTTCGAACTAATGAATTGAATTAAGAGTGTCCAATACAGAAGGTTCAACATAATTTACCATGGTAAATTCTATTAAGGGTGTCCAATACAGGAGAATGGACAATAGAACATACGCGCTAAAGCTCCTGACTTCACGTCAGTGCTTGAACCAATTTTTTCTTTTTGAAACTATTTATTTCAATTTTCATTCGAGAAATACTGTGATTTTTTAATTCGTACTAATCCTACTCGAAACAAGCAACTACTAATCCCATTAATCACAAGTAAAGGAGAAAATAAGTATCGAAATAGTCTGTTACTTGCTGGTACTTCCGACTATATTATCGTGGGAAATTTATTACATATATAACTTTTTGGAATGTTCATCAACCAAGGAAGTTTTTTCACTTATTCGTACGCAGAGTCAATTTTAATAGTTCTGAGAAATTCGCAATTGTTTCATGAAAATTTAATGAGAAAAAGAATTGATGCCACTTAAGACTCTTTATTTTTCGGGATATTTTTGGTAATGATTTTTCTTGAAATGATCCTCATCTCAACAGCTTTCAAAAAAGCCTTACTTATATTTTCAGTCTCGAGTAGTTGAAAATGTCGAAATTGATTGTTATCGATGGTAAGTCGAAAAACTTTCAAAAAGTCGAAATATCAATATGTATATCTCAGTAACCATCGATCTTTGGACCATGGTTCACTAGACTTAAATCGTTGCAAACGTTGTCTAGTATAACCTCGTTAAAGGATCACGTCGAATATTACCAAACACCCTGTATATTTTTAACACATAGACTTCTGCAAAATTTCGTGAAGATCGTATAGCTAGAAATTTTTTGAAAAACTATAAAAAAAATCTGTATCTCAGAAACTGATGATCCGGCATCGCTGACATTTTGCGAGATCCTTCAAAACCTAATAATACAGCCAAGATCCAAATTTGAAAACGATCGAATTTATAATGTTGATGTTATTGAAGAAATACTGAAAACCGAGCAGCGTAGGGCGAGTTCAGTTACTGGATGGGAGAACATTACCACGATAACTTTCGAACGGAAAGATATAGTGATTTGCTATTTTCAGGGTAAGTTACGCATCCGAATGCGACAGTAATACACATCCGAATTTTTTTTCTTATTTCACCAATAACTCAAAAAATACTGATTTGATCCAATTCAAACTTGGTAATTATTGGTAAAATGCCAACGCGTAAATTTTCGACCAAAAAATCATTGATACAAATTTATAATATATCAGGAAGCAGCTGTCCGACATCGCATCGCTGAAATTTTACGAGAACCTTCAAAACCATGAATGTCATGATGACATTAAATTATAACATAAATTTTCAGGTCGATTCATAATAGGTTGTGAAGCATGTATCTATGGAGATGATAGTTCCACATTAGGGTCGTGTAGCGGTCTTTATTTCGACCATCTGAAGTTCTGAATAATCATCCTTTGGATTGGCCAGACCTGGTTTTGAAAGAGACTAGGAGGGTCGATATTTTCCTTTTTTAAATCAAATATAGAAGGGATTTCTAAGAAAAAGAGTGAATATCTCTCTGAAAACTAGCGGAGGCGATTCTTCTTCATGAGATCCATGTGGCTACAGAGGAGTATATTTGTGAGAGAGGACTTTTGAAAGGTTATATGTATTATTTTTTATGAATTTCTTTTATCAAAAACCAACTCTCCTGCCAAGTTCCAAGTTTGAACACGATCAGATCTATATTGTTAGAGATCCGAGCAGCCTTGTGTGAGTTGTAGCTGGATGGGTGACCGTTGCCTCGATAACTTTCGAACTAAAGGAGATAGGGACTTGCGATTTTCAGGGTAGGTTGCACATCCCAATTGCAAAGTTAAGTCCGTTCTTGGGCATAATCGGTCAATCGGTTAAAGAGTTATACCAACCAGGAATATTATTTCCTCGATAACTCAAAAATATAGACTCGATCGAATTGAAGCTTGGTAACTAATTGTAGAATATCGACATAAAGGCGTGTGTAAAATTTTGTGAGAACCGTACCCCTAAAAAATGTTTATCAAATTACGAAAAAAAATTGGTTCAAGCCCTGACGTGAAGTCAGGAGCTTTTGCGCGTATGTTCTATTGTCCATTCTCCTGTATTGAAATGTATTGAATTTACCATGGTAAATCCGATTCGAGAATGGACAATAGAACATACGCGCAAAAGATCCTGACTTCACGTCAGTGCTTGAACTATTTTTTTTTATTCTTCTAGTGCGATAAAAAGTTTCCAACCCTTCAAATCTGCTGGTATGGAAGGAATATTCTCCTGTATGCTGCGATAAAGTGTAGATTATATTGTTGCTCCAATTGAAGAGCTCTTCAGGGCTACCACTAAGATCGGTAAGAAAATATAAAATAATAATAAATGGAAAGAAATCGACCCTGTGTAGTAATGCATTATCAGGACTCCTCGGGGAAATTATTTCGGACCCGTAACAATACAAGGTACAGAAAGAATTTGCGTGACTACTGGATATTTATCATAATATTCATGGACGCAATTACCCTTACATACCACTGCAATTCACGGGCTGATTATCAAGCACCATTATGCCCCCCCCCCCCCTCTTTGCATGAGAATTCAAAGCGACTTTTTACGATTGTAATTCAACTTTTCCAATATCAAGGGATCAAAAAAACAGAAGTTACGAAATAAATAATTGTAGTTTGATATAAAAATGTTTGTAGGATGAAAGAAACGTTAAAGTGCAATATGGTCGCAGTAGGATTACTACATTTTTCATGAGGAAAAACGTGAATTATAAGGGGAACCGCTGTCTATTGATCTTTCATCAATCAATGACGAATGACAAATTACCCTGCAGTAAGGAAGTGAATTGTTCAGTTGGGGATACATTGTAATACGGCAATTCTAATAATAACAAGGTCGGTGCAACAAATTTAAAGTTATGATTGATGTAAAATTCGATATGAATTTTCGTATATAAAATACAGGATCAATTAAATAGATTGAGTTATCGCAAATCACTTGGTGAAACCATCTTGATAAAAATTCTCCTGTAAGTGTGTATACAAGGTGTCCCAACGAAAATTTGACCCCTCCACAGAACTCAGAAACGAAGAATTTTCGAAGATTTTAAAAGGACGGGTCAACTTCTGTTCTGAGGGAGATGAATTTCCATCATGAGTTTGTCCCGAAAAAAACACTCCCATGAAGGTGGCATCAACCCCCAAGATTTTTTGAATAGGGAAGCAATGTCGAGTGTTGGTTAGTTTAAAAGTTATTCATGTTCTGTACAGAACCCAGTTAAAATTTTCAATATTTCATTATTCACGAATTAATATAATAATTGAACTTACCGTCAAAAGGTGATGTTTAACAGACAGTTGAATCGCCCAACTCAAGAACCTAAGAGTTTTGAAGAATCCAAAAGTAATTTTTAAGTTCTGTATTAGGGACAAAGAATTCCTATGACAACATTGTTCCGAAAAAACGACCTGAGGGTGGCAACAACCCCCAACATCTTTTGAATATGGAGGAGATGTTGGATGTGGTTTAGCTAAGAAGTTTTTTCTGTTCCCTAAACATCACAGTTGAAATTTTCAAATTTTTTTATTTAATGGTGGAACAATTTGAATTTTTGAAAATTTTTACTTTGAAAACATTCGATTTTCTTATCGTTCATGATCGAAAAATGTGTGGGACAATTCATTACAATATAATATTTTTTTGAAGATTCTTTCTCAAATGTGTTTTAGTTTTTCGTTTCTGCATCATAATTCGGTTTGAGACGAACTTACGTTGGCGAAAATGGTCTATTCTATAGAAGAAAGAATAGAAATTCTCAAATTATACTATCGGAATGATGAAACTGCAACGTATTTTAATAACAATCATCCAGAAAGAAATATAAGTCACCAATATGTTATTTAATGAATAAAGTCAAAACTCTTAGTTAGGTTCTTGAGTTTGGGCGGTAAGTTCAATTATAACATTATTTCGTAAATAATGAAAAGATTTTGAAAATTTTAACTGGGTTGTGTACAGAACATAAATAACATACAAACTATAACCAATACTCGACATCTCTTCCCTATTCGAAAAATGTTGGGGGTTGATGCCACATTCATGGGGGTGGTTTTTTCGGAACAAACTCATGATGGGAGTTCGTCCTCATCAAAACAGAAGTTGACCTGTTTTTTTTTAATCTTCGAAAATTGTTCGTTTTGAGTTCTGGGTGGGGGTTAAATTTTCGTTTTAAAAAAACATAGCTAAAAAGCCCAATTCATTTGCTAGCTTTTTATCTCTACAAGTTTTTTCGAAGACTTGAGCAAAAGTTAAGAAAATAAGGCAAAACTTGTAAAATATACGAAGTACAAACAAATAAATCAGGTTAGGGAAATAACACTTCGGTGCTCTTTGAAAATGCATTGCATTTTTTCTCGTAGAAAACCAGGGTGGAATTTCCCGAACCTAATTTATTTGATTATAGTTCGCATATTTTACATCTTTTGCTTTATATTCTTCATCACCGATTTTATTACCTTTCTTCAAGACTTTTAATATACAGGGAAAATAAAAAAAGGAAACATTTTTTTTTGTTAATCTTCGGAGGGGTGTAACTTTTCTGGGGGGAGGTTTTTCAAAAAATTTTATACGAAATACCCACCTTTATTTTCATCACAGCATCACCCCTTACATTTGTCACGGATCACGTAAATTTTAAATTGTCATTCTTCTTCGTAAAAATGCGAAACCTACCTTCATCCCCCTTCGAAAGACAGGTGCAACTCCAAATTTTTCAAATAGAAAATATGTGCTTGTGATATATCGTTTGAAAGGTCTCGTCATTCTCCATTCAGAAATGTTATCACTTTCATGTTTATTTAAAAAAACAAATTATAAAAGAATAAAATCAAGTGACTAGCGAAATCTGGTACAATATAAAAACAGAAATGTATTACAAAATGTAGTAAAAAAATTATGAATATTAATGAAGTAGGTAAATGTTCAATGTGTTCACCACGAACGCTTTGACAACATCCTAACCTTCAATAAAAATTTCACCTGAGGAGTGATCATTTTCTTTCACATCACATCTAGAAGGCAAATAAGTTTAGTATTATTGTAAAAAGAATTGGGAATATTCGAGGAAATATATAATGAATTATGGTAATCACATGATTATATTTTTTTCTTATTTAATTTTTGCAATAAACATGAAAGTGATAAATTTCTGAATAGAGAATGACGAGGCCTTCCAAACGATGTATCATAAGCCGATACTTACTACCTATTTGAAAAATTGGGGATTATACCTGTATTGGACACTTTCGAATTTACCGTGGTAAATTCGAATTAAGTGTCCAATACAGAAGAATGGACAACATAATTTACCATGGTAAATTCGATTAAGGGTGTCCAATACAGGAGAATGGACAATAGAGCATACGCGCAAAAGCTCCTGACTTCACGTCAGTGCTTGAACTGATTTTTTTTTCGTAATTTTTTTTATTTTCTAGGGGTACAGCTCTTACAAAAATCGTTTTTCGTCATTTTTTTCGAATTTTCTAGGCGTACGGTTCTTAAAGAAATTCAAACACGTCTTTATGTTGATTACCCAGCTTCAATTCGATCGAATCTTTATTTTTTGAGTTATCGAGGAAATAATATTCCAGGTGGGTATAACTCGGAAACCGTTACACCGATTATGCCCAAAAACGAGCTTAACTCTCCCATTCGGATACGCAACCTACCCTGAAAATTGCAAGTCCCTATCTCATTTTGTTCGAAAGTTATCGAGGCAGCGGTCACCCATCTACTGAACTCACACAAGGTTGCTCGAATCTCCAACAATATTTAACCGATCGTGTTGAAACTTAAAACTTGGCAGTAGAGTTAGGTTCTGAAGCCTCTTGCAAAATTAGAGCAATTTCAGACGAATAGTTACTGATATATAGAATTGTTTTTTTTAATTTTCAATGATTTCTTAAAAATTTTCTACAAATACTACCCTCACGAAATTTTGCAAAAATTTTCGCGTTGCCATTCTACAACTAATAACCATGTTTCAATTCAATCGGTTTAATATTTTTCGAGTTAATGAGGAGAAAAAAACAACCAAATTTCAGAGGGCTATAACTCTAAAACCGTTTGGCCGATTATGCTTATAAACAAACTGAAATGTCGCGTTCTGATGCACATCTTAACCTGAAAACTTCAAGCCGCTATCTCTTTTCCGTCTCTCAAGTTATCGTGGCAACGGCCGGACGGAATCAAATTTGGCATCGAATTCTTCATTGGGGAGTCGAACGAAATCGTTCGAGACCATTTTCGTCAAAAAATTCGGAAGTTACAGACATTTGGGCAGAATGATAACGCGATGTTCCCCAGAACATACGCGCAAAAAGGCACCACAAAAAATTGGTTCAAGCACTGACGTGAAGTCAGAAGCTTTTGCGCGTATGTTCTATTGTCCATTCTTCTGTATTGGACACCCTTAATCGAATTTACCATGGTAAATTATGTTGTCCATTCTCCTGTGTTGGACACTCTTAATTCGAATTTACCATGGTAAATTCGAATTAAGTGTCCAATACAGGAGAATGGACAACATAATTTACCATGGTAAATTCGATTAAGGGTGTCCAATACAGAAGAATGGACAATAGAACATATGGTAAATTATGTTGTCCATTCTCCTGTGTTGGACACTCTTAATTCGAATTTACCATGGTAAATTCGAATTAAGTGTCCAATACAGGAGAATGGACAACATAATTTACCATGGTAAATTCGATTAAGGGTGTCCAATACAGAAGAATGGACAATAGAACATACGCGCAAAAGCTTCTGACTTCACGTCAGTGCTTGAACCAATTTTTTTTTTCGTGATTTTTTTTTAATTTTCTAGAGGTACGGTTCTTAAAATTTTTTTTTTCGTCATTCTTTTCAAATTTTCTAGGGGTACGGTTCTTACAAAATTTTAAACACGTCTTTATGTTGATTTTCTACTACTAGTTACCACCAATCCGATCGAATATTTATTTTTTGAGTTATTAAGGAAATAATATTCCAGGTGGGTATAACTCAGAAACCGTTTTTCCGATTATGCCCAAAAACGAACTCATCTCTCCCTTTCGGATACGCAACTCACCCTGAAAATTGCAAGTCCCTATCTCCTTTCGTTCGAAAGTTATCGAGGCAACGGTCACCCATTTACTGAACTCACACAAGAATGCTCGAATCTCCAACAATATTTAACCGATCGTATTAAAACTTGAAACTTGGCAGTAGAGTTAGGTTATGAAGGCTCTTGCAAAATTTCAGCAATTTTAAACGAATAGTTACTGATATATAGATTTTTTTTTTTTATTTTCAGTGATTTATTAAAAATTTTCTGCAAATGCTATCCTCACCAAATTTTGCAAGCATTTTCGCGTTGGCATTCTAGAACTAATAACCATGTTTGAATTAAATCGGTTCAGTATTTTTTGAGTTAATGAGGAACAAAAAACCACCAAATTTCAGAAAATTTCAGATGGCTATAACTCTGAAACCGTTTGGCCGATTATGCTCATAAACAAACTGAAATGTCGCGTTCTGGTGTACATCCTAACCTGAAAACTTGAAGCCGCTATCTCATTCCGTTCTCAAGTTATCGTGACAACAAAAATATTTTTCAATAATTTTGTGAAAATTTTCTAGCCATACGATTCGCATAAAATTTGACAAACGTGCTTAGGTTCATATTCTACAACTACCTACCAAGTTTCAATTCGATCGGATTCATATTGGTTGAAAACAAAATTATTACTCGGAAACCACTAGGCCGATTATGCCCATTAACGAACTTGTCCGTCGTATTGGGATGCGCCACCTACCCTGAAAATTTCAAGTCGCTAGCTCTTTTCGTTCTCAAGTTATCGTGGCAACGGCCGGACGGCCGGACGGCCGGACGGCCGGACGGACAGAATCAAATTTGACCTTGAATTCTTCATTGGGGAGTCGAACTTAATCGTTTGAGACCATTTTCGTCAAAAAATTCGAAAGTTACAGACATTTGGGCAAAACTATAACGCGATGTTCCCCAGAACATACGCGCAAAAAGGAAACGAAATTACATGAACGAGCAGGCTAAAGCTCACGTCACCGTGAACCACTCAAGAACGGCAACGTATAAATAAAGCGCAATAATTCGATAATACCTTAAAGGCAGTCGAGTGCGCAGGCAGACAATTAATGTGCGATGTCTGGTCCTCGCCGATAGAAAAGACTCCCGAATCCCGGCCGATTCAATTGCGGCAAATCGTCGAGATACCGGGTAAAGAGATTAAATTGACCGGAATTACAGGCGGCGATATGACCGCTTTCCGATTGCCCGTCCCGAGGAAATCGAGGGTCCGATCCGGTATGATTTACGGGATGAGCTCTTTACATATGAGGGCATTAAATTTTCATAAATAACGGACCTACCCAGGAGCGATTTATTAAACATGCATGGACCCAAATTCGGAATTTGAGTAGGGCTGAATGGCTGAGGCGATTTCGACCTGTATAAGCCTGATTGATTCGTTTTTAACACCGTTTCATCGACTATGAGAATTATTATGTTCTACATCCGCGAAGATATTCCATGAAGTTAGCAGAGCCACTTGCAAGAATATCATTGAAACCTATTGCATTAATTGTAGAGAATTCGTCGTGAAAGAAAAATAATTTGAACCCAAATTGATAAACTCACCAAATTATAACGGGTCCGCCAAATAACTTTTTTTTTTTTGAATATTCAATAAAAAAATTGGTTCAAGCACTGACGTGAAGTCAGAAGCTTTTGCGCGTATGTTCTATTGTCCATTCTTCTGTATTGGACACCCTTAATCGAATTTACCATGGTTAATTATGTTGTCCATTCTCCTATATTGGACACTCTTATTTCGAATTTACCATGGTAAATTCGAATTAAGTGTCCAATACAGGAGAATGGACAACATAATTAACCATGGTAAATTCGATTAAGGGTGTCCAATACAGAAGAATGGACAATAGAACATACGCGCAAAAGCTTCTGACTTCACGTCAGTGCTTGAACCAATTTTTTTTTCGTGATTTTTTTTTAATTTTCTAGGGGTGCGGTTCTTAAATTTTTTTTTTCGACATTTTTTTCAAATTTTCTAGGGGTACGGTTCTTACAAAATTTTAAACACGTCTTTATGCTGATTTTCTACTACTAGTTACCAAGCTTCAATTCAATCGAATCTTTATTTTTTTAGTTATCAAGGAAATAATATTCCAGGTTACTCGGAAACCGTTAAACCGATTATGCCCAAAAATAAACTCAACTCTCCTTTTCGGATACGCAACCTACCCTGAAAATTACATGTCCCTATCTTCTTTCGTTCGAAAGTTATCGAGGCAACGGTCACCCATTTACTGAACTCACACAAGAATGCTCGAATCTCCAACAATATTCAACCGATTGTGTTAAAACTTGAAACTTGGCAGTAGAGTTAGGTTATGAACGCTCTTGCAAAATTTCAGCAATTTCGAACGGATAGTTACTGATATATAGAATTTTTTTTTTTTTATTTTCAATGATTTATTAAAAATTTTCTACAAATGCTATCCTCACCAAATTTTGCAAACATTTTTGCGTTGGCATTCTACAACTAATAACCAAGTTTGAATGCAATCGGTTCAGTATTTTTCGAGTTAATGAGGAACAAAAACCCACCAAATTTCAGAAAATTTCAGATGGCTATAACTCTAAAACCGTTTGGCCGATTATGCTCATAAACAAACTGAAATGTCGCGTTCTGGTGCACATCCTAACCTGAAAATTTCAAGCCGCTATCTCATTCCGTTCTCAAGTTATCGTGACAACAAAAATATTTTTTAATAATTTTTTTAAAATTTTCTAGGCATACGATTCGCACAAAATTTCACAAACGTGCTTAGGTTTATATTCTACAACTACCTACCGAGTTTCAATTCGATCGAATTTATATTGGTTGAAAACAAAATTATTACTCGGAAACCACTGGGCCGATTATGTCCATTAACGAACTTGTCCGTCGTATTGGGATGCGCCACCTACCCTGAAAATTTCAAGTCGCTAGCTCTTTTCGTTCTCAAGTTATCGTGGCAACGGACGGCCGGACGGACAGAATCAAATTTGACCTCGATTTCATCATTGGGGAGTCGAACTTAATCGTTTGAGACCATTTTCGTCAAAAAATTCGAAAGTTACAGACATTTGGGCAAAACTATAACGCGATGTTCCCCAGAACATACGCGCAAAAACTACTGAATAAATTCTCAAATTTCTTTTTTTATTTGAAAGCACAATCCTTCCGGTTAATAATGGAAAATAATTTCATTCAAATGGCTACCTCGGCTGGCCATGCAGTAGCCTACACGAACGGTCCAATTTTTAAGCACATTATCGATTGTGTGCAGCTGTATTTCACCAATGGCTTCACGAATATTGTCCTTTAAAGCGTCAGTTGTCTCTGGATTGTCGGCGTAACACTTATCTTTGGCGGCACCCCACAAATAATAGTCCAACGGTGTCAAATCACAGCTCCGAGGTGACCAAAACAACATCAGCTCTGCGGCTGATAATGCGATCTTCAAAAACAGGGCGCAAAACATCGAGTGTAGCTTCGGCTGTGTGGCACGTAGCACCGTCCTGTCGAAACCAAATGTTGCCAATATCCTCCTCTTCAATTTTTGTGAAGAAAAATTCGTTCAACATGGCCCGATAACGATCGCCATTGACTGTAACGGCCACTCCTTGCTCATTTTCAAAGAAAAATGGCCCAATTATGCCTCTGGACCAAATTCCGCACCAAACGGTGACTCGTTTTGGGTGTATCGGTTTTTCAATGTATGCGTGCGGGTTTTCTGTGCCCCAAATGCGACAATTCTGCTTGTTTACATACCCGCCAAGATCAAAATGTGCTTCATCTGAAAAGATGATTTTTTTGGCAAAATCGGCATCTTCTGTAAGTCGATCGCAGGCCCACTTAGCGAAGCGAAAACGCATTGGATGGTCAGTTGGCTTCAACTCCTGAACCAATTGGACTTTGTATGGCGTAATACCAAGGTCTTTATGCAAAATTCGTGTCAAGGATGTCTCCAAAATGTTAATTCTTGAGAACGACGGTGAATTGATGTTGATGGCGCTTCAAGCACACTTATTCACGGGAGTACGCACTGTTTTTGGCTTTTCACGCTTTGGTTTATCAATGAGGATGCCAGTTTCTTTTACTTTTTTCACAAGATAACGAACATACGGAGCTGACGTTGCTTCTCTTCTTCCAAAATTCGTACGCAATTTTCGCACACATTCTACAACATTACCATGATTTTCAAAGTATTGTCGCAATATTTCCCAGCGTTGTTCAAGCGTATACACAACCATATTCGTTCAGCGGAAGGATAAAACTAATTATCTGTCAAATCAGACATGAGCTAAGTGTTACCATTCACGAAATAAGCACTAGTTGAAAAAAAAAACGTTAGATGGCGGACCCTGTATAATAGTCTAAGATCCGAACCTAAATTGACCTTCACCGAGCTGACAATAGAATGAAACATATTTTATAATAAATTTAGTATATTAGAAAATATACTAAAGATGGGTTGGCTGAGAAAATCCTGGACAGACTGTTTTTAATCATTTGAAAAAAATGATTTTCAATTAAATTTTGCAACATCAAGATAATAAGAAAATTTTTATACTGACTTAAAGTATAAAACGTATTGAATGTGAAGCCGTTAACTTGCCTATTATTTACCTGGACGAACTACTGGGTTGCCAGGTACAAACAGGTATGTCGAAGGCAGTTACTTTCACTTGATCGGATAATAGAAAAAAATTGATATCATCATAAGAGCTGTTTTATTGCGAACACGTCGATATAGGCTTGTCTGCAAAATTTTTGGTCCTCATAGGGGTGTGCGAATTTTAAATATTTAAATTTCAACGCGAGTGGAAAAAATTTAAAAAAATCAATCAAAAAAATGTTGCCAAACTTTGACCGTTAAGCTTATATCGGCTGCTGCGGCTCTAGTGGGACAACCTGTACATCGTCAGACTAGATCTCCGGTTCGCTCTATCGAAATTGACGCCCACTTACTCCTGATTCGCTGAACGTGAAATCTCCTATATCGATTGTCTTCGTGCGTAGTTTGGCTGGATGAGAGATAAGTTGTTTCATTGAGTGTACGTCAACAAAGCGGACTCTGTCTAACCCAGGGGTCAGCGGCTGTTTGGTTATGAAGCTGCGGCTCTGTAGTTCCAGACGCAAATATTATTTATTCTTATGAATAAATAGATTAATTTTATCGAAAAACATTATTTTTGAAAGTACTATTTATTATTGGCAAGAATAATTTTTCTGGCTTTAATTAAATTAAAAACTTTGAAATTTTGTAAATTGTAATTTTATACTCTTCTGACTCAAAAAGGTTGCCGACCCTTGTCTAACCTAAAATTTGAAATAATTGAGGATGAATGTGTTCGGCAATTTTCAATTAGTGAAACTATATAGAAAATCTTGGTACCTATGCATTATAAGTTGAGTTTTGCAACGTGCAGAAATTTGTCAAGAAGGAAACATCCTCCAGTGATATTGCTAATAAAAATATCAAGATCTATACTTACTAGTCAAGCAGGACTATGGCATTTTCGCTGAATTGGAATGCTGTAATACGGTATAACATTGGGAAAAGAGGAATATCTTACTTAAAACATTTACTGTACAGCGATTGTTCATGGTTTTTTATTCAACTGACTGCATTTTATGTTAACATCATTTTAATTTAATTAACCATGGTAAATTCTATTAAAAGTGTCCAATACAGGAGAACAGATAATAGAATTCACCATGGTAAATTCGATTAAGAGTGAGAATGGACAAGAGAACATACGCTCAAAAGCTTCTGACTTCACGTCAGTGCTCGAACCAATTTTTTTTCATGCAGTATGAAATAATATTGATTATACATCACGTCAGTTATTGGAAGTTAACAACCTCGGGCAACTTAACAATCCCTCGGGATTGCAATCTGTTGCCCTCTGTAATTAACATAACTCATAACTCCCTTGATACATAAATAACTATATATAATACAGCATATTGTTTAGATTTCAATTTTATTTCGAATCAGGATATGATACTCGAGTAAATATCCTATATTCATAGCATCACTGGAGGACGTTTTCTTCTTGTCAAATTTCTGCACGTTACAAAACTCAACTTATAACGCGTAGGTACAAAGATTTTTCATAATGGTTCACTAATTGATAATTGTCGAACAACTTCATATTTCGATTATTTCAAATTTTAGGTTAGACCAGGGGTCGGTCACCTTTAGAGTCAGAAGAGTAAAAAATTTAAATTCACAAAATTTCAAAGTTTTTAAAATCCAGAAAAATGATTCTTTCCAACAATAAATAGTACTTTCATAAATAAAGTTTTTCGATGAAAAAACTACTCTATTTATTCATAAGAATAAATAATATTTGCGTGTGGAACTAAAGAGCCCCAGCTTCACATCGAAAGAGACGCATGTGGCCCACCCCTGTGTTAGATAGATCAGATTGCCCTTTGTTGACGTACACTCAATGAAACAAATTACCTCTCATCCAGCCAAACTACGGACGAAGACGGTCGATATAGGAGATTTCACGTTCGGCGAATCTGGAGTACGTGGGCGTCATTTTCGATGGAGTGGACCTTCGATGCAGTGAACTTTCGATTCAGTGGACATTCGATGCAATGATTCTTCGATGGAGTGAGACCTACTCTATAAATTGAGCTTGAATCACACATCGTTCAATTGAAATCGATCAACGTGAACAAGCGCGCCAACGGGTACAGTCGTGCCGCTGATCCGTCCTATCATTTCGCGATGGAAGCCAGAACAATCCATTAATTTCGGTCTAGTCAAAGGCCGGCAGATCGATCCGTTTGCGTAGGCATCAAATAATAGAGCATCGCGTGATTTCTAGGAGTTCCCGAGCCGTTGTCACAGGAAACACAATTCATCGAGCACTGTCAACCCGATCACGAACGCGGAGGTGCAAATACCTATGCGCCCCTATATGCTGTTGTTGGCAAGGGGGAAATTTCTGGGCGATTCGAACGATTTGGGCGTTGAAAATTTATGGAAATGACGGTAACTGATTGGGTGTAATGACTCGGGGAAATTGTTGCATTTCGATCATGAATTTAGACTTTCGTTGATTTTTTGGCGCGGTTATGGTAGAGATAGACCAGGCTCGATAATTTTTTAAACCGAAAAAAATTATAGTAGAATGAAACCCGTTGTAAAAGGAAGAGAATATAACAAAAATGATAGGAAAAATAATTTACGAGTGATCTGAGGTAAGGGAAGGGGGTGTGTTATTAAGGGTAAAAACCGGTTTATTTCGATTTCCGGCAAAACTACAAGTCCTATGGATAAAAGTTTAATCGCAAAGTTGTAGGTAATAAAAAGATCTACAACTTTTGTTTTCACACTTTTTTCACATAACCTCGAAATTTATGAGAAAAATTCAAATAACCACGTTTTTTGTTTTTAATATTTTTATCTTTTACAAAAAAAAAATTTTTTTCACCAAATTTGGTGAAAACATACCCTTTTTATATTCCAAATACACTGTAATTTTTTTGATTTAAATTTTTTTTTCACCTTAATTTGAGTTAATATCGAAAGAGCACCCTAATTTTCAATCGAATATTCTCACTATTAAAAGGTTTTTTTTCTGGATTTTCTCTCCCAAACTCTGAGAAATATATATAAAATAATATATAGTTGTTTCTTCGTTGATGTTGTTTCGTTGTCGTTCGTTAGGCAACATTGTTCAATTGATTGCTTCTGACAAATATCTTGTGTTTCTTACGCAGATGCAAACCACAAAATTAATTTTTATTTCATAGATATTTTTCAGAGTTTGGGAGAGAAAACCCAGCAAAAAAAACTTTTAATAATGAGTATACCTCCCACAGTATCCTTTAATAAAAATTCTCACGTCAAAATATATGCTTTTTTAAAAAAGTTTGTGGGCTGTTTGTTCGTTGAAATCTCTACTTTCTGATGGACTGATGGTTCGTTCGAGAGTTATGGTGTTAACGGACGGACGGCTGGCTGGCGGGACAAAATCGATTTCCACCACGGATTCTTGATCAGTGAGTCGAACCAAATTGATTGAGACCATTTTCAGCCAAAAATTCGAAAATTACAGACATTTGGGCAAATTGATAAGCACTCTATTCCGAGGAACAAGAGCGCCAAAAACTATTGACCTCTTCGTTGATCGAGTGTAAAACCAGTACATCTCTCTCGTTGGAATATTTCGATATTTCAGCAATATCTTCACAAAAATAGATCCGACCGAGTTCAAATCTAGAACTTTACTGCAAAATAAGGTGAATTTCAACGATATCTAACAAATAGTTTCTGAGATACAGAATTATTTAAATAGTCTCACGATTAGGTTGATTCACTGAAGAATTCGAGAGCCTTCACGTACACGTTTTTCTCCAATTTTTCCGTATTTTTTTTTGGAAATTTGATCTTTTCCATCCATCCGATACAAAAACACAACTCCACATAACTGCTGGAAGTAATTCGCTTCATGAGACAATTAAGGGATCCCCTGTCACGCCTCCCTCATTTCCGGATCGTTAAAGAATTCCAAGGCACAATGAAAATAATTCGCCTTTTCTGTAGTTGTCAAGAACATGCCGGGAATCCATGATGGAGAAAGCCCAAGTCCGATTCGAGTAACCAAATTCCCGAAGTGTCATTTCGCAAACAAAACAGAAACTAGGGAATAGAGTTTCATCTCCTGGAAAATTGAAAAGCTCTGTTTACCGGACTTGGACTTCGTTACGAGCATTGTCTCATTAAAACTTTGTTCATTGACATACAAAAAACGTTTTATCCTGACACTAAATCAATACCAATGTCTTTATTAGTTGGTTAAGAAGCGATGTTTTAAACGAAAAAGTCGGTGTTAGAGAAAGTTGGCGACTATTTGAGAGACGAATTTAATGAGTTCTATGCTGAACACCCACGAAGCAATTATTTCATCAAAGTTAGATAGAAAAATGGGTTCAAGCCCTGTGGACAGGAGCTTTCTGGCGCTCTAGTTCAAACAGACAAATTATATCTCCGAAAGTATTGGTTTCTCAGAGTTGGGAATTATATCAATGTATTCATATGATAGAACTGCATCCTAAAGGAAATTCAATTAAAATAATAGTTTATTTATCAAGATTAAATGAGCAATCATGAGAATGAGAAAAGCACCATGGAAGAAATCAAATTAAATCTGGCCAATTTTGCCCAATAACGAACTTAACCGAGATATTCATCTCCCTAAACTACTCTGAAAATTTCAACTACCTACCTCATTCCGTTCGAGAGTTATATCTATGTCTATGGATGAAAAGCAGTCTCACTACTCTCAGATCTCTTACTTCATGTTCAGTTCCGAAAAGTAAGAATTTTCTGAGAAAAACTAATTTCGGAGCAAACAACTGAGATTATTCTCACTTCGCTCACAATTCTTCGATTGATTAGATAATGTCTCAGGAACATCATTTGACATTATGACAATTCATATTCATACATAGAATAATATCATTCTGTGACAACGTTGAAATACGATTTATTATTGAAATTTTGAAAAATCATATCTCCGAAAGTATTAGCTTGTTACAGTTAAAAATGATATGAATGGATTCTTATGATAAAACTTCTTATTAAAAAAAATTTAATTTGGAATTTGTTTCGTAAAAAAAAAATTTTTTTTTTGTTACTCCGAAACCATCTGTCCGATTTTGCCCAATAACGAACTTAGCCGAGATATTTATCCCCCAGACCTACTCTGAAAATTTCAACTCTCTAGCTCATTCCGTTCGAGAGTAATCGTGCCTACGGCCGGCCGGACCGGCCGGCCGGACAGAATGAATTTCGACCACGGATTCTTGATCAGTGAGTCGAACCAAATCGTTTAAGACCATTTTCATCGAAAATTACAGACATTTGGGCAAATTGATAAGCACTCAGTTCCGAGGAACTAGAGCGCCAAAAATTGGTTCAAGCACTGACGTGAAGTCGGGAGCTTTTGCGCGTATGTTCTATTGTCCAGTCCCCTGTATTGGACACTCTTAATCGAATTTACCAGGCACCATGGTGAATTATATTGTCCAGTACAGTGTCCAATACAGCAGAACGGACAATAGAATTCACCATGGTAAATTCGAATAAGAGTGTCCAATACAAGAGACTGGACAATAGAACATACGCGCAAAGCTCCTAACTTCACGTCAGTGCTTGAACCAATTTTTTATTGGTAATTTTTTTGGAATTTTTCAGGGGTAGGGTTCTTGTTCTTACACAATTTCAAACACGTCTTTATATATAAATATTCTACAACTAGTTACCATGTTTCAATTCGATTGAGTCTATATTTTTTGATCTATCGAGGAAATAATATTCCAGGTGGGTATAACTCCGAAACCGATCGACCGATGGCTATAATTTCGAAACTCGACGTATTTTGACCATTAGCGAACTTAGCGGGTGCATTTGGACTCCAAACCTACCCTGAAAATTTTAACCTCTTAACTCATTGCGTTTGAGAGTTAAGAATTGATTTGGACCTCGGATTCTTCATCAGTGAGTCGAAGTTATTCGTTTAAGACCATACAAAAATTCGAAAATAACACACATTTGGACAAATGGATGGCTGTTCGGTTGAACAAGCGTGCCAAATATAAAAGCGATGGAGGCAAACACTGATATTCATAGAATCATCCCCTGCCTGAAATTCCCGCGCGTTTTTAATTCAATATTCCATAAACTTTTATGACTACGGAACCCTACTTTATTCCTGCTATAAAACTGATTGAGTCAGTTTGAAATTCCGCAGGAATACACTGTACAAAAATATTTTCTCTGGTTGAATGGAACGATAAACTGGGATCTAATTGAAGAAGAATGAAAAATAATGGGAAACAGGATTAACTCTTTTCTCTTATCTACCACGATCCAGCTACGTCTCTGTGGTGGAGCTTCATTTCATCCGCTGAAATTCGTAAGCAGGAGGTGCTAAATCAGAATTTATAGCCTGCGAGTGGTTATCGTTAAATTTTTATGATTGCCGAAAATGAGCATCAAATGTGGCGGCCAGAAGACCGGCCCTTTTTCGTTCGCCGCCTTGGCAGGTTTCGAGTGTACTCAAATTGATCGTTAAATTCTTGCTATACTCTTAATTAATTATCGAGACTCAGCTCCCTATCGAGGAATACATTGCAGGAATGCCTATTTTTTGTTGTTGCAGGTCTGTTGATTTCCTGTCGAGAAAATAAATTGATTTCGCATTTAGAGATTGATGCTTGGAACCCAAATGGTTTCCATTTCAACCCGACTGATTCAGAAGGATGTTAATGCTTTTACTCATAATTCATTTGTAATCGATGGATTTCTATCCTACGGAACAGTCGGTAAGCGAATCACCACGTGCTTGATACTTTCCTGATTAGCAAATCTCACTTTTCCGGCTAGCAAATGTTACTTTAACGGCTAGTTGGTGTCACTTTACATTCATAACAGTCCGTAAGCAAATCATTACATACTTCATACTTCACCGGCTAGCAACTGTCACTTTCGCGGCTAGCAAATGTTATTTTACCAGCTAGCTTGTGTCACTTCACCTTCAGAATAGTCAAGAAGCAAATTACATACTTCATACTTTCCCTGTTAGCAAATGTCACATTCTCACCTAGCAAATGTTACTTTAGCGGCTAGCTTGTGTCACTTTACCTTTAGAAGAGTCAGTAAGCAAATCATTACTTCCTTCATACTTTTCCGGTTAGCAAATGTCACTTTCCCGGTTAGCAAATGTTACTTTACCAGCCAGCTTGCGTCACTTCACTTTCAGAATAGTCAGGAAGAAAATCATTACATACTTCATACTTTCCACGCTAGCAAATGTCACTTTTCCGGCTACTAAATATTACTTTACCGGCTAGCTTGTATCACTTCACCTTCAGAACAGTAACGAAGCAAATCATTACTTACTTCATACTTTCCCGGTTATCAAATGTTACTTTACCAGCTACCTTGTGTCACTTCACTTTTAGAATAGTACGGAAGCAAATCATTACATACTTCATACTTTCCCAGCTAGCAAATATTACTTTACCGGCTATCTTGTATCACTTTACCTTCCGAACGGTCAGGAAGCAAATCATTGCTGACTTCATACTTTCCCGGTTAGCAAATGTCACTTTCCCGGTTAGGGATGTTACTTTAACAGCTAGCTTGTGTCACTTTAATTTAAGAATAGTCAGGAAGCAAATCATTACATATTTCATACTTTCCCAGCTAGCAAATGTCACTTTCCTGGCTAGCAAATGTTACTTTACCGGCTAGCTTTTGTCACTTTTACATTCAGAACCGTCAGGAATGGAATTATTACATACTTCGTACTTTCCCAGCTAGCAAATGTCACTCTCCCGGCTAGCAAATGATACTTTACCGCCTAGCTTGTGTCAGCTCACCTTCAGAACAGTCAGGAAACAAATCATTGAAGGATACTGTGGGCTGTGGGAGGTATACTCATTATTAAAAGGTTTCTTTCGGGGTAATTTTTTTTGTAGTCTTTTTTCAGAGTTTGGGAGAAAAACCCAAAAAGAAACCTTTTAATAAATCATTACATACTTCATACTTTCCCGGCTAGCAAATGTCACTTTCCTGGCTAGCAAATGTTACTTTACCGGCTCGATTGTATCACTTTATCTTCAGAACGGTCAGGAAGCAAATCATTGCTGACTTCATACTTTCCCGGTTAGCAAATTTCAATTTCCTGGTTAGCAAATGTTACTTTACCAGCTAGCTTGTGTCACTTTACTTTTAAGAATAGTGAGGAAGCAGATCATTACATACTCCATACTTTCCCAGCTAGTAAATGTTACTTTCCCGGCTAGCAAATGTTACTTTACCGGCTGGCTTGTATCACTTTTACATTCAGGACCGTCAGGAATGGAATTATTACATACTTCATACTTTCCCAGCTAGCAAATGTCGCTCTCCCGGCTAGCAAATGATACCTAACCGGCTAGCTTGTGTCAGCTCACCTTCAGAACAGTCAGGAAACAAATCATTACATAATCATTAAAGGATACTGTGGGAGGTATACTCATTATTAAAAGGTTTCTTTCTGGGTTAATTTATATTTTTCAGTCATTTTTCAGAGTTTGGGAGAAAAAACCCAGAAAGAAACCTTTCAATAAATCATTACATACTTTCCCGGCTAGCAAATGTCACTTTCCTGGCTAGCTTATGTTACTTTACCGGCTTGCTTGTGTCACTTTGTCAAGCAACATACTCACAGATTGCTTGAAAATAATTTGTAATTTTATAATAAAAATTGATACAAGTACAGAGACCCTAATAATTATTATTAAAATTTAATTATCAATGTGATAGATTACTGGTAATAATGTTTATTAGCCTCAATTGGACACTCCTCTTCGAATTCGCCATCGATATAGATTTGAATACATTTGGTACCATTTTAATGACAGACTAGAGTAATGAGAGAATCATCTAATATTACAGAGTATTAATCCTGACATGTGTATTCTTTCGAAATTAAAACACGATAGTCAGGAAATTAGCGCGACGGCATTCTGCAAGTAATTACCGAGGATTAATTGGATCGGATTTGTATATTTTGAGTTATAGAAGATATAACAACAACATTTCAGATGTGTATAACTCCAAAATCGTTTGGCCGATTAAGCCTATTAACGAACATAGATGTCGCATTCGGATGCGCAACCTACCCTGAAAATTGCAATCTCTTTCCGTTCTCAATTTATCGCGAGATGCATAATATTTCTTCATATTTTTTTTTTTATTTTCTCGTGACACGATCCTCAAAAAACGTCCTGATTTCTGTATCTAGGCATATTTATATCTAGAGCAAACTGGGGTGTGTTATTCGTTGACGTTGTTATACTTATACAGGTACAAGTATAGCTGCGATTATCAAACTGTCCTCAAGCCCACTCCAAACAGGTTTATCCATGAACCTTCGATTTCGAAAATGTTCCATGAAATATTTCCTAAATCTGGTCTAACCACAGTCTTTTGGTCCCGAGAATCATCATTTCAGCACACTCGTGTAGATATTATACAACGAAATCTAGGAAATTTACTGACCATTCAAATGTAAATATCAGCAGTCCAAATATATGAGGTAGTAAAACGTTGAAATGGGCATAATATTTTCATTCAGGACCGGAACGAATTCATATGACACGCATTTGCAATATCTGAAAGTGTATTGTGATGTCGAAGTCTTCAAGGCGGAAACCTATATGGATCATAAATTCAGTAACTGTTGAATTCCAGTTCCAGTTTGCCCTTATTCTTCGGGAAATCTAGGACCGTAGATCCTTTGAAGTAGCTGAAAGTTTTTCCTGTATTTGGGAGGAATGGGTTATGTATAAGGTTGGAAATTCTGCCTTTATGAAAGCTTTCAAGTCGTTCTTCAGGAAGGATCAAGGTCGTTGCTAGAAGTGCATCAGTAAGTCGACGATTTTCGAGTATATAAAATGAAGTGAAGCGGATATATACTGACTGATAAAGAAATACAACACCCAGAACGAGCTGTTAATTTTTTTTTTTGGTAAAACATAGATAGTATGGTGAGGTTAAAATGATTGAAATTTGAAGAAAAACGACGAATGGTTTACAATTTTTGGCGCTCTTGTTCCTCGGAACAGAGTGCTTATCAATTTTCCCAAATGTCTTTAATTTTCGAATTTTTGGCTGAAAATGGTCTTGAACGATTTGGTTTGACTCACTGATCAAGAATCCGTGGTCGAAATCGATCCTGTCCGGCCGTTAACACGATAACTCTCGAATGGAATGAGCTAGATAGTTTAAATTTTCAGAGTAAGTTTGAGGGATAAATATCTCGGTTAAGTTCGTTAGTCGGCAAAATCGGTCTAATAATTTCGGAGTAACGAAAAAAAATTTTTTTTTTTACATTATAACTTTTGGGTTCAATTTTTTTAAGATGCAGTTTCATCATAAAAATCCATTTTTATCATTTTCAACTCTAACAAGCTAATAATTTCGGAGATATGATGTTTCAAAGTTTCAATAATACATCATAAGTTCTATGAATTCACAGAATGTGAACACAGAATCTGTCTGTAATCACTTTTCATGAATGTCATCTTTTCTAGCTAAAAGATTGTCAATTCGTTGTTCTTATTTTCTCGTGGAAAGCAAGTATTCGATTATTGAATTTGTGAATATATACTAGACTGTTTTGATGTAGTTTATGGAGGCAATAGGAAAGAAGAACATAATGGAATCATCAAAAGAAATTACTGTTCGTTGACCACTGAGGTTAATATTACCTTTTACTTCCTCAAGTAGTGAGACATGTTCCTATATACAGTATTTTCATAATGTTGCTACTGTTGCTAGCAAAAAAATACTGAAATATGGATCTACATTCGTGTATCAATCATTTTTTATTGAGTTAAGGTTCATAATACAGAAAATAATGTCTTAGTGGTATGAACTATTAAATTTTAATTTATGAAAAGAGGATAGTATTTTATTAATATATTTTGAACTATTAAAATAATTTGTTCGTAATCCACTACCTACTCAAATATCAGGAATAAATGGAAAATCTGCTATGATTGTCTTCAGCCTTGCTCTAAACATTTCGATGATACTGTCCTTAGGTATTTCGAGGTGTGGAACGGTACAATAAAATAAAGATATATTCATTATTGAAATAAAAATTGGTTCAAGCCCTTTGGACAGGAGCTTTCTGGCGCTCTTGTTCAAACAGACAAATTATATCTCCGAAAGTAATGGTTTCTCACAGTTGAGAATTATATCAATGTATTCTTATGATAGAACTGCATCATAAAGGAAATTCAATTCAAATGATAGTTTATTTATCAAGATTAAATGAGCAATCTGAGAGTGAGAACTGCACCATGGAAGAAATCAAATTAAAATAGCTGAAATGAATTTGACTCTCTCTTATAGAACAGGATGACATGTACGAGTATGAACACAGATCATATAATAAATCATATATAGAATAATTATAATATTCTGTGAAAACTTACGATTCATTATTGAAATTTCGAAAAATCATATCTCCGAAAGTATTAGCTTGTTGGAGTTGAAAATGATATCAATAGATTTTCATGGTGAAACTGCATCTTAAAAAAAAATATTTTGAAATTTGTAGGTTAAAAAAAAATTCTTTTTTCTTTACTCTGAAACCATCTGGCCTATTTTGCCCAATAGCAAATTCAACCGAGATATTTATCTCCCTAACCTACTCTGAAAATTTAAACTGCCTAGATCATTCCCTTGGAGAGTTATTGTAGAAACGAAATTTAAAAATTTTCAAAATTTTTTTTTTACACTTTACGGTAACCTGATCAATACAAATCTTCCCATGCGTCTAAAAGTCATGATTCTACAATTTGATGCTAAATTTCAGATAGATCGAGTGATCGGTTTCGGAAATATTCATAAAAATTGTTTTTACTAAAAACGGCCATAAATCCGAAACCGCTTGATGGATTTCACACGTTAACGAACTCGTCCGAGATATTTACAGTCCAAACCTACCATGCAAATTTCAATCCTCTAACTCCTTCCTTTCGAGAGTTATCGTGTTAACGGACGGCTGGATGGCCGGACGGCCGGACAGAATGGAGTTCGACCACGGATTCTTGATCAGTGAGTCGAACCAAATCATTTGATACCATTTTCAGCCAAAAATTCTAAAATTACAGACATTTGGGCAAATTGATAAGCACTCTGTTCCGAGGAACAAGAGCGCCAAAAAGGAAAAAACCAAAATGATAAATCAAATATTAATGGCTCAATAAAGAAAATGCGAATGAACTAATCTAACTACATAAAAAAATTGAAATTAAGAAGAACTCACATTTCAAGGATCCCCGAGATCACGCTTGAAATTAATCAACAAACTATGTGATCATTACGGAATATGTGAACCTTAATGATGTTTCCTGATATTTAGTTGGTATTGAGGTATTCAAACAACGTTTTCATCATGATCAATTTTTTTATATGCATATACAACATTATATATTATTATCCGCAATTATTAGTGAAGAAGGAAAGCATCCTGTTGAATAGCTTTTATCATTGACCCTATAATTTTCATAATTCTTTATAATACCAAGGAATTTTTCAATTTCTTATAATGAGGCTATCTCATGGGTTGAAAATGATCCTATGGAATTGTACCAACACATGCGAAAAGTTTGACCAGAAAATCGCGAAAGAAAAAAAAATCTGGCAGTGTCATCTGATGGAGTATTTTAGAATGACGTTAATTAGAATTTTGCTGGTTCAGTTGCCATCTGCCTAACTTAAAACCACAATATGATCCAGTTTTTGACACGCTGTTCAGGTCTATCAATCTGCAAACATCTGTAGTTTTCGAATTTTTGAGCGAGAATGGCCTCAAACGATTACTGATGAAAAATCCGAGGTCAAACTTGATTCTGCCGTCAACACTTTTACGCTCGAACGCAATGAGTTGAAATTTTCAAAGTCGTATAGGTTTAGACTCCAAATGCGCTGACTAAGTTCGTTAATGGGCAAATTCCACCGAGTGATTTCAGACATGAACTCGAAAAATATTGATCTGATCGAATTAAATCGCGGTAGTTAAATGAAAAATACCGACACGAATACTTATGCAAAATTTTGTAAGGATCACATGACTGGAAAACTAATGTTGTGTTTCTGACGCAGAACCAATTTAGAAAATTATAATTTTTGGCGCTCTAGTTCCTCGGAACTGAGTGCTTATCAATTTGCACAAATGTCTGTAATTTTCGAATATTTCGATGAAAATGGTCTTAAACGATTTGGTTCGACTCACTGATCAAGAATCCGTGGTCGAAATTCATTCTGTCCGGCCGGCCGGCCGGCCGTAGGCACGATAACTCTCGAACGGAATGAGCTAGAGAGTTGAAATTTTCAGAGTAAGTTTGGGGGATGAATATCTCGTTAAGTTCGTTACTGGGCAAAATCGGACAGAAGGTTTCGGAGTAATAAAAAAAAAATTTTTTTTCACAAAACAAATTCCGAATTAAATTTTTTTTAATAAGCAGTTTTATCATAAGAATCCATTCATATCATTTTTAACTCTAACAAGCTAATACTTTCGGAGATATGATTTT
Source organism: Halyzia sedecimguttata (assembly GCA_937662695.2). Taxonomy (NCBI): domain Eukaryota; kingdom Metazoa; phylum Arthropoda; class Insecta; order Coleoptera; family Coccinellidae; genus Halyzia; species Halyzia sedecimguttata. The sequence goes on along the minus strand of OW569413.2, from coordinate 94,371,889 downwards.
TCAAAATTTCAATGTAAATCGTATTTCACAGATTGATATAATTATTCTATGTATATTCTATGTATGAATTGTCATAAAGTCAACTTGACAGAAGAGAATATTGACAGAAAGAATATTGGGGTTGAAATACTCGTATTTTAGCGATGCAACGGGGACCTCACCCGAAATGTTTGAAAATATTACGTAAATATTAAAAGCATAATTCTGTAGTTCGAGAGAGGAGAAAATTTGGTGAACGTAGATCAGGAAATTTTTGATCGATTACAAGGTAATTTATTATTACTTATCTTTTTTATACATGTTATATAGAATACCTACTATTTGTAGGTACTTTAAACCTGTTTTGGGCAATTGTCATACGAAACTTGTTTTTTTGGCGCTCTAGTTCCTCGGAACAGAGTGCTTATCAATTTGCCCAAGTGTCTGTAATTTTGGAATTTTTGGCTGAAAATGGTCTCAAATGATTTGGTTCGACTCACTGATCAAGAATCCTAGTGCGAAATCGATTCTGTCCGGCCGGCCGACCGGCCGTAGGCACGATAACTCTCGAACGAAAGGAGTTAGCGGATTGAAAATTGCAAGGTGGTTTTGGAGCGTAAATATCTCGGACAAGTTCGTTAATGGGCGAAAACCATCAAGGGGTTTCGGAGTTATGGCCGATTTTAGTAAAAATATTTTTTATGAATATTTCCGAAACCGATCACTCGATCTATCTGAAATTTAGCACCAAATTGTAGAATCATGACCTTTATACGCATGTGAAGTTTTGTATTGACCAGATTACCGCAAAGTGTCAAAAAAAAAATTTGAAAATGTGGTGCAGTTCTCATTCTCATGACTGCTCATTTAATCTTGATAAATAAACTATTATTTGAATTGAATTTCATTTATGATGCAGTTCTATCATATGAATACATTGATATAATTCCCAACTCTGAGAAACCAATACCAGATATAATTTGTCTGTTTGAACTAGAGCGCCAGAAAGCTCCTGTCCACAGGGCTTGAACCCATTTTTAATTGTATTCTTACATATTTTTCAGAGTTTGGGAGATATTATTCTTCTGTTATAAATATTTGTCTTGAACGTTTAGGAAGAAAACCCATCAACAATGAATTAAAGAACATGTCCGTGCCAGAATCAAAGTTCTCCACGCTCTTAAATTACTCTGAATCGTAAAAGAGTTTCCAATATATTATATCAGATGAATTTCCCAATTTAATACGAAAATATCATCAATCTGCTCTCGCAACTTCCAAACTCGAAATCGCTGTTGCTAGCATAAAACTCATGATCTTCAACAGATAAGGAATTAAATTATATTCCATCACAAATTGATTACAAACAAATGGAAAACTAAACAGTATTATGTACTCTAAGAGCTGAAATCCTATAACTTTGAGTTTATGGTCTGTTTACCTTCATATGTCTGTATTATGATGACTTGAATAGGATGTTAGGAATAATACCCTCTGGAAGGTGGGTAAACACACAGTTTCTATAGAGGAGCAGCTTTGTAGTAATCTTCTTTAATAACTGTCTGTTTTAAAGTAGTCGTTAATGTGAAATATGTGAGTTTCTGCGAATCTGGCGCGAGGCATTATGTGAACCATTCCCGGAATATCTTTCCCAGATTTCAGTTTGAAGGTTTTTTGCGCGTATGTTCTGGGGAACATCGCGTTATAGTTTTGCCCAAATGTCTGTAACTTTCGAATTTTTTGACGAAATTGGTCTCAAACGATTCAGTTCGACTCCCCAATGAAGAATTCGAGGTCAAATTTAATTCTGTCCGGCCGGCCGTCCGGCCGTCCGTTGCCACGATAATTTGAGAACGAAAAGAGCTAGCGACTTGAAATTTTCAGGGTGGATGTCGCATGGCAATACGACGGACAAGTTCGTTAATGGGCATAATCGACCCAGTGGTTTCCGAGTAATAATTTTGTTTTCAACCAATATAAATCCGATCGAATTGAAACTTGGTGAGTAGTTGTAGAATATGAACCTAAGCACGTTTGTGAAATTTTGGGTGCATCGTGAGGCTAGAAAATTTAAAAAAAATTATTAAAAAATATTTTTGTTGTCACGATAACCTGAGAACGGAAAGAGATAGCGGCTTGAAAATTTCAGGTTAGGTTGTGCATCTGAATGCGACATTTGAGTTTGTTTATGAGCATAATCGGCCAAACGGTTTTAGAGTTATAGCCATCTGAAATTTTCTGAAATTTGGTGGTTTTTTTTTCCTCATTAACTCGAAAAATACTAAACCGATTGAATTCAAACTTGGTTATTAGTTGTAGAATGCCAACGCGAAAATGTTTGCAAAATTTGGTGAGGATAGCGTTTGTAGAAAATTTTTAATAAATCATTGAAAATAAAAAAAAAATTCTATATATCAGTGACTATCCGTTCGAAATTGCTGAAATTTTGCAAGAGCGTTCATAACATAACTCTACTGTCAAGTTTCAAGTTTTAACACAATCGGTTGAATATTGTTGGAGATTCGAGCATTCTTGTGTGAGTTCAGTAAATGGGTGACCGTTGCCTCGATAACTTTCGAACGAAAGAAGATAGGGACATGTAATTTTCAGGGTAGGTTGCGTATCCGAAAAGGAGAGTTGAGTTCGTTTTTGGGCATAATCGGTTTAACGGTTTCCGAGTTATATCCACCTGGAATATTATTTCCTTGATAACTAAAAAAATAAAGATTCGATTGAATTGAAGCTTGGTAACTAGTAGTAGAAAATCAGCATGAAGACGTGTTTAAAATTTTGTAAGAACCGTACCCCTAAAAAATTTGAAAAAAATGACGAAAAAAAAAAATTTAAGAACCGTACTCCTAGAAAATTAAAAAAAAATCACGAAAAAAAATTGGTTCAAGCACTGACGTGAAGTCAGAAGCTTTTGCGCGTATGTTCTATTGTCCATTCTTCTGTAATGGACACCCTTAATCGAATTTACCATGGTTAATTATGTTGTCCATTCTCCTATATTGGACACTCTTATTTCGAATTTACCATGGTAAATTCGAATTAAATGTCCAATACAGGAGAATGGACAACATAATTAACCATGGTAAATTCGATTAAGGGTGTCCAATACAGAAGAATGGACAATAGAACATACGCGCAAAAGCTTCTGACTTCACGTCAGTGCTTGAACCAATTTTTATATGTACTCCAGAGAATATCAAAGAATTAGCAGTGGATAAAGTTGCTGGTTTACGCGCTATCGGTTCCCAACCTTTTTGAGGAACATTACCCATAAGTTGGGTTAGATATTAGTAATAACAACACCCTCCCACCACAAAAAAATTGGTTTACCCTGGGTTACAATAAAAATAAAAATAAGTCTTAGAAGAGGGTCGATAATTTCGGAAACAAAAATAAATAGTAGTAGGATGAAACCCATTGGAAAAGGAAGAGGATATAACAAAATTAAAAGGAAAAATAATTGACGGGCAATCTGGGGTTGAGAAGTGGAAGGTGGTGAATATTTAATGATAAAAAATAGTTTATCTCGATTTGCGGTAAAACTACAAGTCCTATGAGTAAGGTTGTAGGTAATAAGAAGATGTACAAATTTTATATTCACACTTTTTTCACATAACCTCAAAATGTATGTGAAAAATTCAAATAACCAAGTTATTGGTTTTTTATTTTTTATCTTTTATAAAAAAAAATTTTTTCATCACTAAATTTTTATATCCCATTGTAATTTTTTTGATTCAAAATATTTATTTTTCCACCTTATTTTGTCTTAATATCGAATACGCAGCCTAATTTTCAATCGAAAATTCTCATATCAGAATATCTGCTTTTTTAAAAAAGTCGGTGGCCTTTTTTGGCGCTCTTGTTCCTCGGAACAGAGTGCTTATCAATTTGTCCAAATGTCTGTAATTTTCGAATTTTTGGCTGAAAATGGTCTTAAACGATTTGGTTCGACTCACCGATCAAGAATCCGAGGTCGAAATCAATTCTGTCCGGCCGGTCCGGTCTGGCCGGCCGTAGGCACGATAACTCTCGATCGAAAGGAGTTAGAAGATTTAAATTTACAGTGTAGATTTGGAGCATAAATATTTCGGACGAGTTTGTTAAGGGGCATATTTCCAGAACCGATCACTCCATTCATCTGAAATTTAGCATCACATTGAAGAATCATGATCTTTATATGCGTGAGAAGTTTTGTATTGCTCTGATTGCTGTAAAGTGAAAAAAAAAAAATTTTTAAATTTTCAAATTTTGGTAAGTTATGTACTGGAGGACGGAAAGAGGGTCGGTCGCGCATCCGAATGCAAAATCAAAGTTCGTTAAAAGGCAAATGGTTTAATTCAAAATATACAAATCCGATCCAATTAAAACTCCTTAATTATTTGTAGAATGCCAACGCGCAAATTTTCGCGGAATTCCGAGAATATCTAATCCTGAAATTACTGGAGAGGTCAGTTTTTTCGTACCTATACAGTGCGCGTCAAATTTATGGAACAAATTCATTTTCTGAGAAGAAAAATATTTGGCATCAAAATCCTGAAACAGGTCAATTTGTGTTTGCCTTTAACAAAATTTTTTGCATTTTTGAAGGATTTTTGTTGCACCCTGTGCCATCCCCATCAACCCTCTGAATTTTTTGAATAGGGAAAGTGGGTCCTGTGGTACTTTTTGGCAAGGTCTTTGTATCTTCTTTACAGGCATGCAGAAATTTCAAGAAAAACATTTTCTTTTTGGAAAAATAGTTAGTTCAGAGAGGTTTTCAGCATGTGCACTTTGTCATGGCTCATTTACTTTGAGACGATGGTACCTGATGAAATTTGTTACCAAATGAAAGTCGACTATTACAGTTTTGTTCATGCACAACTTTCAACCCCTACGAACGAGAAAAAAATGGGGGGGCGTGAGGGAGTTGAAAGGGGATGAAAGTTGTGCATGAACAAAACTGTAATGGTCGACTTTCATTCGGTAACAAATTTCATCAGGTACCATAGTCTCAAAGTAAATGAGCCATGATAAAAGTGCACATACTGAAAACCTCTATGAACTAACAATTTTTCAAAAAAGAAAAATTGTAATACATTGCATTAACAGTGCCTAATAGAGGTTAATAGACAACGGAACGCACCTAGTGGGATGAAATAACGCTTTCGAGTTGGTGGATTTTTTGATAGTTGGTAAACCTCCCCTATATCTCACCAGTCTCCCCTAATGCAGAAAGGATTGATGGTACGTTTTGATTAGGATATGATAAACCTCTGTGTGGAATTTGCCGCATTTTTTGTAGGGCAGTGGTGCCAAATGCGTAAAAATACGATATCCTTCCTCCCGTCTATTTCTTGACGAAAGACGGCAGATTCGGTCTGTCGATTTTTCCTAGAAACGACGGGAATTCTCTGCCTCGTCTCGGGCGGTCGGATAATTATCTCTGCCTGGTCTCTGGCGAGAATGTCGTATCCTGAATTACTGGAGATGTAAAATTTTTCGTATATTATTGGGTAATTAATGAATTTCAATTCCGATAGAAAACATATGTCAGAATTAAAAATTCTGTGAAGATTATCTCATTACTCAAGTATATCATTAAAATGATACGAAATGTATTTGTTGCGTCTCATGACGTCACATTTTGAGAAAGGTAGATTTGTTTTTCTCTACAGAGGAGTTCGCTTGTAAAACGTGAACATTTGTCTATTGGGTTAACTAAGTTATAGTTTACCATGTGTGGCCTCAACCTTGAAAATAATACTTTTTGTGAAAATATAACTGCGAGTAGAATTTCTTGTTAAGCTTCGACCTTTGTAGAGCGATATATTGCTTATTTACTGTAAAAGAATGCTAAAATGCATTCAACAACTGAAGTGGGAAGAAACTTATTAGGTTTCTAACACATTTCTCAGTGCTGGTATCTTTTTTGTCTAGACGCTATGGAAACCCCTAATCTCTGAAAGTTAATTATCAGCTTTTGCTGATAGACTACATGCAGAAAGCAAGTTGAGTCCAGATAGTAGGGAGAAATTCGGGATTTCGAATTCCTAAGATTAAACACCCTAGAACAGGGGTCACCAATTAGTTTCATTGGAGGTCCGTTCACAAAATCTGTATATCTGTCGCGGCCCGTTTCATAGCATTATGATGGCATAAGAATTTGACTAGCAGTTAATCTAAATCCAATATCAATAATTAGTAAATAAAACGAAAAGTTATCTGAATTTTTTTGATTAAGAATACATATTTTCTGGAAAAAGGGTCCGCAAAAAAAAAGGTTCGCGGTCCGTATCCGGACCGCGGTCCGCCATTTGGTGACCCCTGCCCTAGAAGTTCACTCATTGATGCTGGCATCGGAAATTTAGTATGCATTCCCACTCTTTTTCGTAAACGACAAATGAGAGTATTATTGTAACATATCAGGGGCGGTTTTAAGAAATCCCAATCTTATGTTTCTTCTATCTGCTCTTTTATGTACATTTCACTCTTAAATAATTCACTACTGCAAATACTACTACTTCTCTTAGTGCAAGAGACATTACTTATATTTTGTTCGGTCGCGAAACTAATACTCCTTTAGTTCTCCTTCCAAATATGTAGTCACTTCTTCCTTGCTATACATTTTCATATAGAAGGAAGATTTTAGATTGTATTAATATTGCATTGTACAATTACTTCGTGCTTGTTATCTCATTATCGGTAATGAGAAAATACAGTTTGTTGTTTTGTTTAAAGTGCGTTCGAATCTTTAGCCAATTCCTATACTCGTAATTGTTATCTAATTGCAAATAACACCTTACGCCGTAATCAACGATATTACTACTGGGTGCTTAAAGTTAAGTTAAGTATAAAACAATCAGGGTGTATAATTCTGGTCCTTCGGAATAACATTATATCCTGATAAAAGAATCAGGACTCAAATTTGATCCATCGAACCATAACATCCTGATAAACCAATCAGGATCCAACAGTATTCGTATCGAATAAAAGATGAGAAAACGGTCTATATCGATGGTAAGTTGTATTAAGAGTGCCCAATAGAGGTTAATAGACAACAGAACGCACCTAGTGGGATGACATAACGCTTTCGAGTTGGTTGATTTTTTGATATTTGGAAAAACTTGCTCCTATATCTCACCAGTCTCCCCTAATGCAGCAAGCATTGGTGGTACGTTTTGATTAGGATATAATAAACCTCTGTGTGGAATTTGACGGATTTTTTCGTAAGGCAGTGGTGCCAAATGCGTGAAAATACGATATCCTACCTCCCGTCCATTTCTGGACGAAAAACGGCAGATTCGGTCTGGCGATTTTTCCTAGAAACGACGGGAATTCTCTGCCTCGTCTCGGGCTGTGGGATAATTATCTCTGCCTGGTCTCGGGCGGTCGGATAATTATCTCTGCCTCGCCCACGTCAGTATAATTCGATTGACCTTGCCTTACTTGCAATGACAAAACGGACGTTTTTTGAAGCGTTTTATGACGATGTAAATTATCACTGATCGCATATGCACCGGTGGTTCCAAGAAAAAGCTAATAGAGCATTCGCGAGTCGTTGGGGCGGAACAAGAAACGATTAGAATGGCAGCGGATATGTTTATATTTTGAGAATCGTCATTCAACCTTTCGTTGGAATTGAAATAATACATTTTAATATCTTCATGTTCCCTTCGAGTTCGACCGCATAAACGAAAAGGTCGGAGTCAAGCCTCGTTGTTTCGCAAAGAAGCAGGCTGGACTTCGAGTGAATGCGTATTTTTGGCGCTCTTGTTCCTCGGAACAGAGTGCTTATCAATTTGCCCAAATGTCTGTTATTTTCGAATTTTTTGCAGAAAATGGTCTTAAACGATTTGGTTCGAATCACTGATTAAGAATCCGTGGTCGAAATCGATTTTCTGTCCGGCCGTCCGTCCGTTAACACGATAACTCTCGAACGAAAGGAGTTGGAGGATTGAAATTTGCAGGCAGATTTGGAGCGTAAGTATCTCGGACGAGTTCGTTAACGGACAAAATCCGCCGAGTGGCTTTGGAGTTATGGCCGTTTTTAGTAAAAATATTTTTGATGAATATTTCCTAAACCGATCTATCTAAAATTTAGCATCAAATTGTAGAATAATGACGTTTATACGCATGCAAAGTTTTGTATTGATCGGGTTGCCGTAAAGTGTAAAAATATTTTTTTTTTATTTTGTTTCTACAGTAACTCTCAGAACAGAATGAGCTAGGCAGTTGAAATTTTCAGAGTAGGTTTGGGAGATAAATATCTCGGTTGAGTTTGTTAGTGGGCAAAATAGGCCAGATGATTTCGGAGAATAGAAAAAAAAAAATTTTTTAACTTACAAATTTCAAATTTAATTTTTTTTAAGATGCAGTTTCACCATAAAAATCCATTGATATCATTTTCAACTCTAATAAGCTAATACTTTCGGAGATATGATTTTTCGAAATTTCGATGATGAATCGTACTTCTATGTTTTCACTTAATGCTATAATTATTCTATCTATGAATTATTATATGATCTGTGTTCATACTCGTACATGTCATCTTGTTCTATAAGAGAGAGTCAAACTCATTTCAGCTATTTTAATTTGATTTCTTCCATGGTGCAGTTCTCATTCTCAGATTAATCATTTAATCTTGACGAATGAACTATTATTTGAATTAAATTTCCTTTATGATACAGTTCTATCATAAGAATACATTGATATCATTCCCAACTATGAGAAACCAATCCTTTCGGAGATAGGATTTGTCAAAGTTTGAACAAGAGCGCCAAAGGTGCTGTCCACAGGGCTTGTTTGTTGACGAAAAAAAAAATTTTTGAGAACCGTACCCCTAGAGAATTTCAAAAAAATCACGAAAAAAAAGTTGGTTCAAGCACTGACGTGAATTCAGAAGCTTTTGCGCGTATGTTCTATTGTCCATTCTTCTGTATTGGACACTCTTAATTCGAATTTACCATGGTAAATTCGAATTAAGTGTCCAATACGCGCAAAAGCTTCTGACTTCACATCAGTGCTTGAACCAATTTTTCCTTTAAAATTTGCTAATGATAGATTCCTCGCGAAATTTCTAAGTATTTGCGTCGGTATTCCATAACTATTTAACAAGTTTGGAAACCCTTTGTCCGTTTAGGCCCATTAGCGAACTTGTCCGTCGCATTTAGATGCGCAACAGACAATTGAGCAAAATGGTGCGCGCAATAATAAAGCCTAAAAATCTGCAGCTTTTTATACTTTTTGTCTTAGAAATAATTATAACTAATACGCATACAATCAATTCATCAAGAACAGCGAAATAATACTATTCAATTGATCTCCCACATCCAAAACTTAGCCTTCGTAACATTTAATGATTGAAATCTTCCAAACATTCGCAGACAGAAGATATATCAACCATAACGAAACAAATTGATTAAATGCTCGTGGGCACATCATTAACCAGTAATTTCTTGATAGAATCACGAACAGACAAGGAAAAAAATATGAATATGCATAAATTCAATATCAATACGAATGAATCATCGAGAAAGCAGAGTAGGACTGAGAATTGAAAGTGTTATTCTGTCTCATACATAAAGAGAATGAACCTAACCGGTGTGAAAAGAGCAGATGAAGATAGCAGATGAAGTCTCCGGAAACATCCGAACGCCGGAACCTTTGGCGCACTGTTCTATTCAGTCATATTAATATAGATTATTACAAGGTTTCTTTCTGGGTTTTCTCTCCCAAACTCTGAAAAATATCTGTAAAATAAAATGTATTATTTTGTGATTTGCTTCTGCGTGAGAAACACAAGATATTTGTCAGAAGCAATCAATCGAACAATGTTGCCTAACAAACAACAACGAAACAACATCAACGAAGAAACAACTATATCGTATGGTTTCGGGGTCTATATCAGACTCCTTCGTCAGACACGTAACGAAAATCTTCAGAATTATTTCGTTAATAGTTATTCTGAAATTCGAGAATTACATCATAGCCAACATAGTTTTACTTTGCATAGAAATTTCCACGTTGCAACTCCCTTTTCAATAAATTCAGCCAAATATGGTCAATACCAATTGAGCAATTTGCAAAATTGCATTCTGTGTTCACCAAAATACAAGTTGACTCCTTAAGTTTCCTTTTAATATAATTAGGTTCTGTCATCAGAATCTTTGTCTTACTCCAATCCATCATGTGAACTGATAGTTTCTTCGAAAGATGAAATGAATTTGAAACTTATTTTGTGGATATGATCCTGCTCTGTTGAATATTGGTGGATTTATCAATTCTGACATGAAAGTTATTTTGGCATGGAAAACTTTTAGCAAGATGTTGATTATGGTGATTCGGTTCTTTACTGAAAAAGTGGGAAAGCCCTGTGGTGTTCTTGTTCAAACTTTTACAAATCATATCTCCGAAAGTATTGGTTTCTAAGAGTTAGTAATGATATCAATGGATTCTTATGATAGAACTGCATCATAAATATAATTGCAGAGTTAGAGGAAGAAATATTTTGTGCGGCCATACCACACTGAATTATGCTAGATACCGTCCGAACACTGAAGCCAATCAGCGTCAGGTGCGGTTAGTACGTGTATGGGTGACCGGTTGGGAATACCGCGTGCTGTAATCTTTTGTCAATTTGGATTCTATGAGCATTCTATGAAATCATAAAATTACGATCAATTATTGAAATTTTAAAAAATCATATCTCCAAAATGATTAGCTTGTTAGAGTTGAATATGACATCAATGGATTCTTATAATGAAACTGCGTCTTAAACAATTTCATTTAAAATTTGTAATGTAAAAAAAATATTTATCATTACTCCGAAACCACCAGGCCGATTTCACCCAATAACGGACTCAACCGAGACATTTATCTCGCAAACCTTCTCTGAAAATTTGAACTGTCTAGCGCATTTCGTTCGAGAGTTATCCTGCTAACGGCCGGACTGACCGAACAGAATCGATTTTGACCACGGATTCTTGATCACTGAGTCGAACCAAATCGTTTAGGACAATTTTCATCCAAAAATTCGAAAATTACAGACATTTGTGCAAATTGATAAGCACTCTGTTCCGAGGAACAAGAGCGCCAAAAAGCATATCAACGAATTTGAATAAATCGAGTGTTTGTGGCTCGAAATTGCCTTGAATGGAAATTATATTTCGAACATCCTGTAGATGCTATATCATTCTGTAAAAGTGCGATACAAAAAATAGGGCTTCTGCAGGGCATCTCTCCAATTTTAGCGTTGTATCTATGTACAAAGGTGAAGACTGTAGATGACTTCAAGCGTGACGTTATAAATGTAAACAAATATTCGTAAAGTTGAAATATCTGAAAAACTGCTACACTCAGATATACGGAATCCTGATGGAAGCTCATCGGAAATTTGATGCTGAATCCAAAGTCAGGAGCTTTTGCGTGCATGTTCTATGGTCTACTCACCTCTATTGGATACTCTACTACGAATTTAGCATCGATATATACCGTTTTCTCTGCTTTTATAAAATATATGAATAGATTTCATACCATTTTAATGACATAATTCAGTAGAGAATCGTATATGATCACAGAATTCTTAATTGTGATATGATATGTATTCTATTGGGATTGAAATACGACAAAACTTACGCCGCAAGTAATTCCAGGATACCATATTAGTGGTTTGGCATTATACAAGTAATCACCGAGTTTTAATTGAATCAGATTTGTATATTTTGAGTTATAGAGGAAATAGCAACAAAATTTCAGATGAGTATAACTCTGGAACAATTTGGCCGATAATGCCATTTAACGAACTTGGATGTTGCATTCGGATGCGCAACCTACCCTCAAAATTGCAAGTCCCTATCTCTTTTCGTTCAAAAGTTATCGAGGTAACAGTCACCCATCCAGCTACTGAACTCACTCCACCCCCGAAACATGTCACGTAGATGATCTGAATAAAAGGTTCCACAAATCGAAGTGTTCTTAAGACTTTTCTCCTTTCTCACCCAAGGATGCTTGGATCTCCAACAACAATATAGATCTGATCGTGTTCAAATTTGGAACTTGGCAGTAGAGTTAGGTTTTGAAGGCTCTCGCAAAATTTCAGCGATGTCAGTCGAATAGTTTCTGATACATAGAATATTTTTTTAATGATTTTTTTGAAATTTTCTAGTGATACAATCCTCACGAAATTTTGCAAGTATTTTCATGGTGCATTCTTCAACTAACAACCATATTTGAATTGGATCGATTTCGTATTTTTCGAGTTATTGATGAAATAACAACCAAATTTCAGATGGGTAACTCCAAAACCGTTTGGCCGATTATGCCTATTTAAACCCCCTAATGTCGCATTCAGATGCACAACCTGCCCTTAAAATTGCAAGTCGCTATCTCCTTCCTATCTCAGGTTATCAGGATATAAATAATTATTTTTAATTATTTTTTTTTTAATTTTTTAGTGATACGATTCACACAAAATTTCACAAACGGCTTTGTGTCAGTATTCTACAATTAGCTACCAAGTTTCAATTCGATCGGATCTGTATTGGTTTATGATAAAATTATTACTAGGAAACCATTGGGCTGATTATGCCCATTAACGTACCTGTCCGTTGTATTGGAACGCGCCACCTACCCTGAAGTTTTCAAGTCACTATCTCTTTCCGTTCTCAAGTTATAGTGGCAACAGCTGGAAAGAATAAAATTTGACCTCGAATTCTTCATCAGGGAGTCGAACGCAATCGCTTGAGACCATTTTCGGCAAAAAATTCGAAAATTATAGACATTTAGGCAAAATGATAACGCAATGTTCCCCAGAACATACGCGCTAACACCAACACCAACAAGCGATCGATCGAAATCGGTTACTTGTTGATATTTCTCGCAGTTTTTCTAGACGATTCCAAGATTTTCGAGTGATTCCGTTCGAAATTCAAATTCGATTTGACATTTGTCGTGCCTCGTTCGGACCGAAATCGTCGACTTCGAAGGAGCCGCGTTAAAATTCGCCACAGAAATACGTGAAACGTCAGAATTTCGTCGATTTTCGCGAAAAGTCACATTTTCCTATCGTTCGTACGGGAAAACGAAAGAGAGGATCGAAAAAAGGGCTAAGCTACGGACTAATTTCGAATCTCGTCTTCGCGTTCCCGCAAATACCGAACGCCACCCGTCCTCCGAATTCTTTTCCTTCATTTTGCACCTTTTGCCAAAATCGGCGTTTTTTCGCCTTTTCGCGATTTTTTTTTAAATACACCCCCGTCTTTTCGCTCCGAAAACTACGAAACTTCCGTATTTTTCCTCGATAGACCCCTCGGAAATTTCCCCCTTTCCCCCCTCCTAACGTCCCAAAAATCGTCACGTTTATAGTAACATTTAAAACATTTTTTTTTTGATCCCCTTCTGTGAATCACATCTTCACTTTAGTATAGTAGACTAGTAGCCAGCAGTCCATATTTTGGGATTCAGATGATCCAGCAGATCTACCTAGCAATAGATCCACATTTTTGACAATTCAGAACCAGGTTCTCCAATCTCTATATTCTCTTATATCTTCTATATACTCTCTTGGGATGCTCAAATTTCTGGTATCAGTAAGAAGTTTTATCACTGTTTGCACCAGCTTCGTCTACTGAAGAACTTTCTGCCCTTCTACACCAGAAATAACTTATTCTTTTCCCTTCTGCTCCCTATTCTGAATTATGGAGACGTTGCATACATGGGACTAACAACTAACCAATTAAACAAGCTGGAGCGCTTGCAGAATGCAGGTATCAAGTTCGTCTACAATTTGAGGAAATATGATCATGTCACTCAATGCAGACAAGATTTGAGTTTGTTGACTATCAAACAACGTCGAGCTTGGCATTTGTTGCAGATGGGGTACAAGGTTTTGAAATCGAAAGAACCTGCTTATTTATACAGCAACCTTCGACTGCTTGGAGATGAGATCCGTCCGACCAGAGCACTTGCCAACAACACTTTGAGAATACCACAACATTTTACCAATGTTAGTTTTAATGGTTTTTCTTTAAGATTTCCACAGTTTTGGAACCGTATCCCTAGGTCGATAATTCAGGCACCATCAGTCATGTCTTTCAAAGTGCGCCTCAAGAAGTACATCAGTGAAACTTCTTCTACTTTTTAATCGTCCTTGTATTATTTTCAAGATCGCCTTTCCTTCCTTTCCTTTTCCTTTCCTATATTTCGTCTAATCAGGAGAGCCTCGATATTTAATTTAATAATCTGTTGTACTCTGGTTGAAAAATATTTTTAGTTCAAAATAAGTTGGGTTGGCAGGAAGATATCGCTTGGCGATATGCCCACCTATTGCACATTATACAGGGTGTCCCAAAAATACCACGCGAAAGTGACACTGGAGATAGATTGGCTTTAGGTCTATCAGATAGCATCAACATGACCTCAGTAAAAGTCCGCTGGTTTTCGAGATATCACCACTTTTGTGTATTTTTTAAAAATCTCCAGTTTTCATGGTATATCGATACGGAGCTCGTGTCTAATTAAATCGAGGTCGCTGATCACGAATATGCAATTAGTTTTTCCCTAAGTGGCGTACTTTATGAAAATTTTCACTTAGAGTGAAAAAATGGACGAAAATAGGTCAATTTTGGAAGTTCACACCGCCCAAAAAAATCGGAGTAAGGTGTTGTTGATTTTTGCCGTCATATATGGATCCTTTGTCTACTGAATAATCCAAACAGAAAATGTCCAGGCCGTACTATTCGGAAATTATGATTTTTTTCCCAAGGGTCTGTTTTTCGGAAAACTCATTTCGCGGTATTTCCGCGGAAAATTCTCTAATGAAAAATCCGATCATATATTCGTAATCTACGGCCCCGAATTAGTAAATGACGTAATTTGTATCGAAATCGGAGACCGGTCGAATTTTGGCAATTTTTTAATACATTAGCCTTAAAAAAATCCCATTTTTCGAGAAAAATTTTTTGACGCAAAACTATGAAACGGGTACTTGTTCTTATAGATTCGGGGCCGTAGATTCCGAATCTACCATCAGATATTTATTACAAAAATTTTACGAGGAAATATCGCGGAAAGAATTTTCCGAAAAATAAACCCTCGGGAAAAAAATCATAATTTCCGAAGCGTACGACCTGGACATTTATTGTTCGGATGATTCGATAGATAAAGGATCCAAATATGACGTAAAAAATCAGCAACACCCTACTCAGATTTTTTTGGGCGGTGGAAAGTTCCAAAATTGACCTATTTTCGTCAATTTTTTCACTTTAAGTGAAAATTTTCCCAAAGTACGCCACTTAGGGAAAAACTAATTACATATTCGTGATCAGCGACCTCGATTTAATTAGACACGAGCTCCGTATCGATATACCATGAAAAAAATTTTTTGGGTCGGCATCTATGATTACCACATCTCAATAACCAAATTTTCCCCGATTATTGGTCGGTGGACGACGTTTAGATTTATGTATCTATTTTTTCTGTATCTCTATCCGTACCATATTAGGTAATGATCGAATCCGTCAAACGCCAAAAAGATTTCTCTAGTATCCAACACACCCAAAAATTTACAATTTTCCGATTAGGTCGACGCAGCTTTGGTTATTCACTAAATCGGGTACGCAGATCACGAATCTGTAATTAGATTTTCCGTATCTCGATTAGTTTCGGAGCAATGACGAAAAAAGTCGCAATTTCTGGCTCCGGAAAATGGACTAATCAGTCGGATTTTTCGCCATATTACCAAAATTAATCGAGATACGGAAAAACTAATTACAGATTCGGAATCTACGCCCTCGATTTAGTGAATAGCCAGAGCCGTGGCGATCTAATCGGAAAATTCTAGTTTTTTGTATGGGTTATAATCTAGACAAAGGACTCACAGCTCTGGCAATGTGTTAGTTATTGTATGTATTTTATCAATATTTCACAGGAAATAGGTCATAAATACTTCTACAAGGGTTGAAGTATTACAAGATATTTTACTTGCAATTATCTTTTCGTGGAAAATATTAATTTCAAGGGCGAGATCACCCATGCAAAAATAAACCAGTTAACCCAAAACATTTAAGTTTTACAAGCGAGCTGCTTTGTTTAGAAATACAAATGAGCGCTTCCCAACATGTGAAGTCATGGGACGCAACAGTGGTGATATCTCGAAAACCAGCGGACTTTTACTGAGGTCATGTTGATGCTATCTGATAGACCTAATGCCAATCTATCTCCAGTGTCACTTTCGCGTGGTATTTTTGGGACACCCTGTATAAAACATCATGTACTTTCCTCAGTTCAAGCAATAAAGAGTTCTAATAATAATAATATATTCTTCTGATGTATTGTTTCAAACAATCACCCTGTATTAGGAAATATTCTTCGTGTGATCTTGAAGTCTTTGCTTTAGAAATAAAAATATTCCATTCAATATATTCGATGAGGAACACAAATGTTTCCACCACATTGCTAGACAAAGCAAACAAAAATCCAACCAGAATAAATTCAATTTGGATTTGGATATCTATATCGAATACGAAACAGAGGGGAACCCAGAACTACCAATGTCCCAAAAAAAAATTAGCGCGTTTTCCAATTTCCTGATAACTGAATGTGAGAAAATAAAACCGTGAATAACCAATTTCGATTCGGATTCTGAGGACGTTTTCCGGCAATCGGAATACATAAATTTCGAGCCGAGGCGACTTTCACGAAAAATACGCCCTCTTCTTTCCCGTATTCTCATTTCATTAAAATTCTTCGTTGTCGTTTTCTAAAATGGCATCAGTTCCGGGAGGGACTGAAAGAAATCAGCAATATTGAAGACCAGGGGATCCGAAAACATGTAAACATAAACACGAAAACGCAGACATTTTTATGCAAAACACGACTCTGGAAACTATATATCCCAATATTCAATTCTATTTCCGTGGAGAGCTCATGGCAAAGAAAGGTATAAGGTAAACACAGCCAGGCTGGGGATGGGTACCTAAAGGAAATCAACATTCAAGAAATCCAGTCGTCAAATGAATAACAAATCTACCTCAGGACGAGAAAACATTTGTCCATTTGAGTTTCTAGCTTAAGGGTTGTTGTTCCCAAATAAAACTATTTAGTGATCCAATATTTACCGTTTTCCCTAGATATGGTTCTTTAAAACTTATCAGATATAAATTGCTCCTCAAAAGTATAGGGGATATCAAATTATCTTATGTTTTCGCTTCATAAAAACCCAATATACAAAGTTTCAGTTGAGAATAATAAGATTTCAAAGAAATGATATAGATACATTGAAACAGCATAAAAAATATAAGGTGAAAATAAAAAATTGGTTCAATCCCTGTGGACAGGAGCTTTTTGGCGCTCTTGTTCAAACAGACAAATCATATCTCCGAAAGAATTGGTTTCTCAAAGTTGCGAATTATATCAATGGATTCCTATGATAGAAATGCATCATGAAAGAGATCAAATTAAAAAAAATGGGTTCAAGCCCTGTGGACAGGAGCTTTCTGACGCTCTAGTTCAAACAGACAAATTATATCTCCGAAAGTATTGGTTTCTCAGAATTGGGAATTATATCAATGGATTCTTATGATAGAACTGCATCATAAAGGAAATTCAATTCAAATAATAATTTATTTATCAAGATTAAATGAGCAATCATGAGAATGTGAACTGCACCATGGAAGAAATCAAATTAAATCTGGCCAATTTTGCCCAATAACGAACTTAACCGAGATAGTCATCTCCCTAACCTACTCTGAAAATTTCAACTACCTAGCTCATTCCGTTCGAGAGTTATATCTATGTCTATGGATGAAAAGCAGTCTCACTACTCTCAGATTCATGTTCCGTTCCGAAATGTAAGACTTTTCTGAGAAAAACTAATTTCGGATCAAACAACTGATATTTTTCTCACTTCGCTCACAATTCTTCGATTGATTAGATAATGTCATGTCTCAGGAAAATATGTTGACATTATGACAATTCATACATAGAATAATTATCATTCTGTGACAACGTTGAAAGACGATTTATTATTGAAATTTTGAAAAATCATATCTCCGAAAGTATTAGCTTGTAAGAGTTAAAAATGATATCATTGAATTCTTATGGTAAAACTGCTTATTGAAAAAAATTTAATTTGGAATTTGCTTTGTATAAAATTTTTTTTTTTTGTTATTCCGAAACCATCTGTCCGATTTTGCCCAATAACGAACTTAGCCGAGATATTTATCTCCCAAAACTACTATGAAAATTTCAACTGTCTAGCTCATCCCGTTCGAGAATTATCGTGCCCACGGCCGGCCGGACCGGCCGGACGGCCAGACAGAATGAATTTCGACCACGGATTCTTGATCAGTGAGTCGAACCAAATCGTTTAAGACCATTTTCATCGAAAAATTCGAAAATTACAGACATTTGGGCAAATTGATAAGCACTCAGTTCCGAGGAACTAGAGCGCCAAAAAGTGTCGTTTGAAAAAAATTCTTCAAAAATTATCTTATGAAAAAAAAGAGCAATCTACAATGCTTAAATGCATTAACGCTTCAAAAATTGTCATTAAATTTATTTATCTAGATTAAATGAGCCATCTGCAATGATTCAACCTCGTGGAATGGGTAGTTGCAACTTACACTCGGTGCATAGTTTTCACAACTCGAAATACCTAAGGAAAGTATCATCGAAATGTCTAGAGCAAGGCTGGAGACAATCATATCAGATTGTCCATTTATTCCTGATATTTGAGTAGGTAGTGGATTTCGAGCAAATTATTTTAATAGTTCAGAATATATTAATAACATACTATCCTCTTTTCATAATTTAAAATTTAATAGTTCATACCACTAACACATTCTTTTCTGTATTATGAACCTTAACTCAAGAAAAAATGATTGATACACAAATGTAGCTCCATAGTTCAGTATTTTTTTGCTAGCAACATTATGAAAATACTGTATATAGGAACATGTCTCACTACTTGAGGAAGTAAAAGGTAATATTAACCTCAGTGGTCAACGAACAGTAATTTCTTTTGATGATTCCATTATGTTCTTCTTTCCTATTGCCTCCATAAAGTACATCAAAACAGTCTTGTATATATTCACAAATTCAAGAATCGAATACTTGCTTTCCAAGAGAAAATAACAACTATGAATTGAAATAGCTAGAAAAGATGACATTTATGAATAGTGATCACAGACAGATTCTGTGTTCACATTCTGTGAATACATAGAACTTACGATGTATTATTGAAACTTTGAAACATCATATCTCCGAAAGCATAAGCTTGTTAGAGTTGAAAATGATACAAAAGTTGTAATGTAAAAAAAATTTATTTTCGTTACTCTGAAACTATTAGACCGATTTTGCCCAATAACAAACTTAACCCAGATATTAATCCCTCAAACCTACTCGGAACATTTTAAATGTCTAGCTCATTCCGTTTGAGAGTTATCGGGCTAACGGCCGGACGGACGGACGGCCGGACAGAATCGATTTCGACAATGGATTCTTGATCAGTGAGTCAAACAAAATCGTGCAAGACCATTTTCATTTGGGCAAATTGATAAGCACTCTGTTCCGAGGAACAAGAGCGCCAAAAAGTGAGAAAGCCCTGTGGACAGGGCGCTCTTGGTCAAACTTCGACAAATCATATCTCCGAAAGTATTGGTTTCTCAGAGTTGGGAATGATATCGATGGATTATTATGATAGAACTGCATCATAAAAGAAATTAAAGTCAAATAATAGTTTATTTATCAAGATCAAATGAGCAATCTGCAATGATTCAACCTCTTGGAATGGGTTGTTGCAAGTTACACTCGGTGCATAGAAACTCGAAAATAGTATCATCCGAATGTCTAGAGCAAGACTGGAGACAATCGTAGCAGATTGCACATTTATTCTTGATATTTGAATAGGTATAGGCTGAAGAACAAATTATTTTAATAGTTTTTTTTTTCTAAAGATTAAATATGTATTTTATATTCTTGTTATTTGAAAACTTATCTCATTATACGACAAAATAATTAATGAAATACAATCCTGTTTTGATAATTTAATAGCTCATACCCCTAACACATTAATTCTGTATTATGAACCTAAAATCAAGACAAGTCGCTAGCTCGTTCCGTTCTCAAGTTATCGTGGCAACGGCCGGACGGCCGGACGGCCGGACGGCACCACAGAATTAAATTTCACATTTGGGCAAAACTATAACGCGTATGTTCCCCAGAACATACGCGCAAAAAAAATATTTGATACACAAATGTAGATCCATATTTCAGCATTTTTTTGCTAGCAACATTATGAAAATACTGTATATAGGAACTTGACTCACTACTTATGGAAGTAAAAGTTAATATTAACCTCAGTGGTCAACGACCAGTAATTTCCTTTGATGATTTCATTATGTTCTTCTTACCTATCGTCTTCATAAACTACATCATTAAAATGATCCAATTCTAAATCTTCTTGAACATCATCCCCAATATTTATACATACATTATTCAATATGCAACAAGTCAATATTTTTTTCGGTTTCAAAACAGCCTTGTATATATTAACAAATTCAAGATTCGGATACTTGTTTTCCAACAGAAAATATTTTCAAAGTACAAATTGACATGTGACAGTGAATACAGATAGATATAATTCGCATTCTGTGAATACATAGAACTACGATGTAATATTGAAATTGAGCTTCTTAGAGATGAAGAATATATCATTGGAGTCTTATGATGAAACTGCATCTTAGAAAAAATTTAATTCAAAAGTTGTAAGAAAAAGAAATGTTTTTCGTTACTGCAAAACCGTTGGGCCGATTTTCTCCAATAACGAACTTAACTGAGATATTTATCTATCAAATCTACTCTGAAAATTTCAACTCTCTAGCTCATTTGGTTCAAGAGTTATCATGTCTACGGCCGGACCGGCCGGACAAAATCGATTCTGACCACGGATTCTTGATCAGTGAGTCGAACCAAATCGTTTAATAGTCTAGTCAACAAGTGCTTTTTAGGTCAAAATGTTTGCTTATTCTCCGAAAATTATGATTGAGTTGTCATTCGATTCGGAATGGCATGTAGATAGTTTTTGAGAAAATGCTAAGGGCGCTTGCAAACATTGCAATTGTTATAGACAATGAAGTGAAAAAAAAAGGAGTTTTAGATTCGCCAATATTTCTAAAATTATTTGAGATAATTCAAATTTGAAAAAAGATTCAGAGAGAAGAGGAAATTTCCTAGAAAAATTCTCCACTGCTGGAACTGCTGGACCAATATTTATGATTTTCCTATAGGGTTGTAAATACGCCCGAGAACGGGTACATCGGGTTGCGCAAGCTTCACTCCCTTCGTACTTTTGATGAATAAATATTATTTAAACTTCTTAAATATCAAAATAAAAAATTGAAAAATTCAGGCGCAGGTAGGATAGATCGATGAACAATAATCCGTGGTCCGAAAATGTTTATCGCGATTTTTCAATTAGTTATCCGTCAGTAATTTAACAATTTTTTGTAGCACGAACATTAACATTGCATGTTCGATAATTGTCAAACTATTAATCTGAAAATTTTTTCTCCTTTCTTGGAGGTATTTTTCAGAGGTCTTAGGATATAGTCCTATTGGAAAATTTCAAAAATTGTTAATTTTCGTTTTGTTATGAACAATTTACTTAAGTGAAAAATTATAAAGCTTCAATTTATAATATTTTTATTGATCCGTTTTCTTATCATCAGAAACTACTTAAAAATGATTTTTAATAATGATGATCTACTATTGTACAAAAAATTGTTATAAACCAATGCGTTCTTTATGAGATAATTCAAAATTTTCTTTTGAAAACATAATTTAAGCTTTATAATTTTTCACTTAACTAAATTCTTACTAACAAAACGAAAATTAACAATTTTTCAAATTTTCCAACAGGAATCTATTCCAAGTCCTTTTAAAAATAGCTCCACGAAAGGAAAAAATTCTCAGATTAATAGCTTAACAATTTATCGCACTTGCAATGTTAATGTTCGTGCTAAAAAAAATTGTTAATTAACTAATCGATTACTAATAGAAAAGTCTTGATAAACATTTTGGAACACGTATTATTGTTCATTGATCTATCCTGCAGACGCCTACATTTTTTAAATTTTTTATTTTCATATTTGATAAGTTTAAATAATATTAATTCCGAAAAGGTCCGAAGGGGACGAGGCTTACGCAAGCCGGAGTACCCGTTTTCGGTAGTATTTTCAACCCTCAGGGAAAATTATAAATATTGGTCCTAGTTCCGGGAGACACTTTTTATTAAATTTCCCCTCCTTCTTGAATCTTTTCTCAAATTTGAATTATCTCAGATAGTTATTGAGGTATAGGTGAAAAACCAAAGCCCCTTCTTTTTTTTCACTTAATTGTTTATAACTATTGCATTTTTTGCGAGCAGCCTTGGCATTTTCTCAAAAACTATCTACATGCCATTCCGAATCGAATGACACATCAATCATGATTTTCAGAGAATAAGCAAAAATTTTGACCTAAGAAGCACTTTTTGACTAGACTATTAGGAAAACAACTATTTCCGTCGACCTCCCAATAAAAGCTCTGTTTAATGTTCACAAAATCATGCATTAATGACCCATTTTAATGCACGATTTCTTTCTATTTTAATGCATGATTGTCATGGGCAACCGAACATAGAGTATTCAGAAGTAATATGAGTAACGTCACAACTCGACTGATATTTCATTTTTATGTATGAGGCCTGTGACTCTCACTCTTCAATCACAGAATAGTCGCGTATTTATCTCTGGTTCCATTGTTATTCCCAAGATGCATAGAAGACAATCCTTGTATTTTGACAGTATTTGGACCGCAAATCGGCCGAAAATATGTCAAAGAGTGTCTTCACCATGTATTCTATGCATCTATGTTATTCCACAGAGAAGAGAAATAATGAAACAAATCCAAACATAATCGATCTGTCAAATTACGAGTAATATAGCTGCTTTCAATCTTAATCTTAATCTAATATCGCCAGTTACTTTAATTACAATGAGTAACGAAGTCAATATCCCCTTAACTCCCCCGGACGTTGCAGAAATGGCTAAAGCAGCAACTTTGACCCTGCTACCTGAAAAAAGCCGACATTTGTATGACAAAACCTACGCAGAATTCATGTCATGGTGCGAGGAGAAGAACGTTTTCAATTATTCTGAAACAGTTTTGTTGGCATACTTTAAGAGTGTTGCAGAAAAGGGATACTTAGCAAGTTTATGGCCAAAGTATTCAATGCTGAAAGCAACATTGAACGTTAAAAGGAATATTGATATAAGCAGATATCACAAACTGGTGGTGTTCATTAAGGGACAAAAAGTGGGTTATATTCCTAAGAAATCGAAAGTTCTCGAGAAAGATCATGTAAAAGAGTTTATAGCAAATGCTCCAGACAGTATTTTCTTGATGTCAAAGGTAAATATAAAACTCAATTAAATTAATTTTCTAAATTTTTCTTATTGTCACGTGGATATAAAATATGTAACTTTAAATTTTTTATTTGAAGGTCGCTTTGATATTTGGAGTATCCGGGGCATTGCGAAAAGATGAGCTGTATAAGTTGCAGATAAATGATGTGCAGGATATGGGCTCGAAATTTTTAATAACAGTGAATTCATCCAAAACGCACTCGAAAAGGATATTCACTGTGGTGGATAATGAGGAGCGTACACTTTTGAATCCAATCAAGAGATATATATCCTTGAGACCAATTCACACTCCGCACGAAAAGTTTTTCGTCTTTTACAAGAACTTTAAATGCTCAATACAGCCAGTAGGAATCAATACGTTTTCGAAATTACCATCGTTAATTGCAAAATTTCTCAAATTAGAACAACCCAATCTGTATACAGGTCACTGTTTTCGGCGTTCTTCTGCATCTATCCTATCGGACAGTGGAGCAGATTTTGCAGCCATCAAACGGCTTGGAGGATGGAAATCAACATCTGTTGCAGAAGGGTACATCGAAAACGATGAAAAATAGATTAGAAACTGCTGAAAAAATTTTATGCGATAATCGTTCGCCAGTAATTAATACATCAGCTCCCACCAGTTCTACACATTCCTTATCGCAGAACGTCAGTAACGATGTAAATGTGGACTATTCAGAATGTCACATCTCGAAAATTTCGTCTATGAATTTTACGAATTGTTCAATTGGAACCATAAATATAAATATGTCAAAGTGAGCATCGAGATTTTCATTGTCAAATTTTATATTGTGAGAAATAAAATTTATTTGAATAAATCATTTATTTCTCGCTCCGCTCACGTGTTAAATATCTCGACCATTAATCGCTATCATTAATAAACTAGTTGATTAAATAACTAATTTCACCCACGAATCCAAAGGCTTCAGACAACAATGAAGAACGACAAAAATGTACCTGATTCCGTCCCTGGCAGAGACCCAGTTTATCTTTATCTGATTGCAACTATAATTGGAACCAGTTTTTCTGCTAATTATATCGTTTACCTATTGCAGGTTTTGCGGTAGTCGCGAGTTGCGATGACTAAGCGAACCATCATGTTGCAACCATTACGGGACATTCTGACCCGTCAGAATTTTACAGGAAATCAATTAGATTGCGCGAACTTGTACGCAGATGAAACATTGAAACCGCAATATAGATGACAGGTTGTAAAAGAACATATGGAATAATCGAGGAGAGAAAAATTATCATAAAGAGGTGATCTTCACGAAGGTTGTTATTGATGCTTCCTCATTTATATTGAGGTCCATGCACACAAGTCGGGGGGAATTCAGGATATACGATGAGAAACGGAAGCCATGAGAGAGGTTTTGAAGAAGTACGTTATATTTTCTCTGGTAGAATAAATGTCGTTATTCCTTTTAGGTCACAGTTCACAGACTGCACGTCACCATATTTCGCGTGGCTTCCTCATTTTTGACAGAGCGTGCATGAACCTTGGATGACAATGTTAGACAGGGTCTTTCTAGATTATTGTAACATCGCAGTTGGATTTGCATTTTTGGCGCTCTTGGTCCTCGGAACGCAGTGCTGTTCAATTTGCCCAAATGTCTGTAATTTTCGAATTTTTGGATGAAAATGGTCGATTTGTTTCGACTCACCGATCAATAATCCTTGGTCGAAATCAATTATGTCCGGCCGGCCGTAGGCACGATAACTCTCGAACGAATGGAGCTAGAGGATTGAAATTTGCAGGGTAGGATAGGAGCGTGAACATCTTGGACGAGTTCGTTAACAGGCGAAATCCACCAAGTGGTTTCGGAGTTAAGGCCGTTTTTTGTCAAAATATTTTTTATGAATTATTCCGGAACCGATCACTCGATCTATTTGAAATTTAGCATCAAATTGTAGAATCATGACTTTTATATGCATGAGGAGTTTTGTATTGATCGGATTGCCGTAAAGTATCGAAAAAAAATTTCAAACATTTTTAAATTATGTTTCTACAATAACTCTGGAACAGAATAAGCTAGGCAGTTGAAATTTTCAGATTAGGTTTGACAAATATCTCGGTTATGTTCGTTAATGGGCAATATCGGCCTGATGGTTTTGGAGTAGGCAAAAAAAAATTTTTTTTTACATTACAAATTTCAAATTCAATTTTTTTTAAGATGCAGTTTCACCATAAAAATCCATTGATTTCATGTCATTACATGTCATCTTGTTTTTCTATGGAAGAGGGTCAAATTCATTTCAGCTATCGTAGAATTATGAGGATTATAATATGATATTAAACTTTTGGTAATATTTTAATGCCCGTGGATAATGCATATGTTGATGGAAATATATATACTTTGGTAAGTTGGGGGTTCAAGGTAGGGTTCGCATTTTTGAGGAGAAGAGTGACAATTTAAAATTTAAATTTGACGTCTTTCGGGATTTTCCATAAATATGTACACTGTACAGGCTGGGCCAACTTGGACACTTTCGAAGGAAAAGTCCTTTTTCTGTACTGGATAGACGAAACCTGTTACATAGTTACAGGATGTTTTTCGAAAATGTGTATATATTGCTGTCTTTATTCTTCTGGTGAAAATTTTCTTTTATGTAAAAACAACAATGCATAAATTTTCTGGAAACTGTTATTTTATCTGATCTCGGCATGAAAATGTTTTTTTCAAATGGGATATCCCTTAAATTTTTGCACATTTCAATAGGGTTTGAAATTAGAATTTCGAATATATAGCATACTTGATATTTTCCGTAATTTTGAATTTCATTGCAGATTCACAAGTTGAGCAGAACTCACGAAATAAATAGAGCTTTTACTATTTGAAACAAATTGGTTGAAGCCCTGCGGACAGGTGCTTTGGCGCTCTTGTTCAAACTTTGACAATTCATCTCCGAAATTGTTGGTTTCTCAGAGTTGGAAATGATATCAATGGATTCTTATAATAACTGCATCATGAAAGAAACTAAATTGAAATTGAATAACAAACTTATCCGGGATATTCAGTCCTCAAATTTCCTCTGAAAAATATATTATATCAATTGAAACTTAGCCACTGAAGATATTTTGAATTTGATAAACTTACCAGGGTAGGGGTGATTATAATATCCTATAATTGGCCATTTTGCCTTCAATCATACTATGTTTGTTAGAACAATCTGTCATGTCTGTCATACGTAGATAAGATTATATGTATGAACAGTGAACACTGATAGAACACGGACAGATAGTATTCGCATTCTGTGATAATATAGAAGTACGATGTATTAATGAAATTTTGAAAAATCGTATCTCCGAAAGTATTAGCTTATTAGAGATTAAAATGATATCAATGGATGAAACTGCATTAAAAAAAATTAATTCGAAATTTGTAATGAAAAAAAAAATTTTTTTTTCTTTTCTCCAGAACCATCCAGCCGATTTTGCCCAATAGCGAACTTAACCGATATATTTATCTTCCAATTTCAACTGTCTAGCTCATTCCGTTCGAGAGTTATCGTGTTAACGGACGGACGGACGGACCGCCAGCCGGACAGAATCGATTTCGACCACGGATTCTTGATCAGTGAGTCGAACCAAATCGTTCAAGACCATGTTCAGTCAAAAATTCGAAAATTACAGACATTTGGGCAAATTGATAAGCACTCTGTTCCCAGGAACAAGAGCGCCAAAAACGTTTGACTTAAATTTGCATTACTTAATTGAGGAGTAACTTTTCAAAACGCATTATGTCCAATTTGGGCGAAATTGAGTTTGAAGCGGATTCAGAAATGATTTATATTGCTCTATAGCCCTATTTAAACATAATCTTCCAAATGGCATTATGTCCCTGTGTAATTCAAATCCAAAGTATGTGAGCTGCACCGCCATAAATTATGTTAACGTTAGTATTTTTAAAACAAATTAAATATAACTAAAAAAAATAATCGAATTTACCATGGTAAATTCGATTAAGGGTGTCTAATACAGAAGAATGGACAATAGAACATACGCGCAAAGGCTTCTGACTTCACGTCAGTGCTTGAACCAATTTTTTTTTTCGTGATTTTTTTGAAATTTTCTAGGGGTGCGGTTCTTAAAATTTTTTTTTGCGTCATTTTTTTAAAATTTTCTAGGGGTACGGTTCTTACAAAATTTTAAACACGTCTTTATGATGATTTTCTACTACTAGTTACCAAGCTTCAATTCGATCGAATATTTATTTTTTGAGTTATCAAGGAAATAATATTCCAGGTGGGTATAACTCGCAAACCGTTTGACCGATTATGCCCAAAAACGAACCCAACTCTCCCTTTCGGATACGCAACCTACCCTGGAAATTGTAAGTCCTTATCTCTTTTCGTTCGAACGTTATCGAGGTAACGGTCACCCATCTACTGAACTCACACAAGAATGCTCGAATCTCCAACAATATTCAACCGATCGTGTTAAAACTTGAAACTCGGCAGTAGAGTTAGGTTATGAAGGCTCTTGCAAAATTTCAGCAATTTCAAACGAATAGTTACTGATATATAGAATTTTTTTTTCAATTTTCAATGATTTTTTAAAAATTTTTTACAAATACTATCCTCACGAAATTTTGCAATAATTTTCACGTTGGCATTCTACAACTAATTACCATGTTTGAATTCAATCGGTTTAGTTTTTTTCGAGTTAATGAGGAACAAAAAACAACCAAATTTCAGATGGCTATAACTCTAAAACCGTTTGGCCGATTATGCTCATAAACGAACTGAAATGTCGCGTTCTGGTGCACATCCTAACCTGAGAACTTCAAGCCGCTATCTCTTTCCGTTCTCAAGTTATCGTGACAACAAAAATATTTTTTAATAATGTTTTTAAAATTTTCTAGCCATACTATTCGCATAAAATTTCACAAACATGCTTAAGTTCATATTCTACAACTACTCACCAAGTTTCAATTCGATCGGATTTGTATTGGTTGAAAACAAATTTATTACTCGGAAACCGCTGGGCCGATTATGCCCATTAACGAACTTGTCCGTCGTATTGGGATGCGCCACCCAAAAAAATGAAAATTTCAAGTCGCTAGCTCTTTTCGTTCTCAAGTTATCGTGGCAACGGCCGGACGGCCGGACGGACAGAATCAAATTTGACCTCGAATTCTTCATTGGGGAGTCGAACTAAATCGTTTTAGACCATTTTCGTCAAAAAATTCGAAAGTTACAGACATTTGGGCAAAACTATAACGCGATGTTCCCCAGAACATACGCGCAAAAAGTAATCATTTACACATCCATAGTGATGAAGTCATTTTTTTGAAAGTTGTACAAAATAGTAATTTACGTAACAAGTCCGGAAAATAGGGTTTTTTTGGACGAATAGACAAAATTCTAGGATGAGCGTAAGCGAGTCCTAGAAGTCTATGAGTCCAAAAAAACCTTTTTCGGGCGTGTTGCGTACAATATTTTTTCGGCATCCGTGTAGAATAACAAATCAATGAGACGACACATTTCTTTTTTATTAATTTTGATTCTTATTCAAATTAAACAGATATATAACATATAATATATAACATATAACAGATATATAACATGTTAACTAATTTTATATGAACTATCAGCCGTTTTCTCAGTGACTTCATTTACCAAAAATATACCTACCAAGATTTTCATATTTACAATGACCAAAACGACGTGATTCTTCCGGCCTAGTCCGGGAAGTACGTACTTCCCGGACTAGGCCGGGAAATGCTTCTTTCTCAAAGAAAAAGCGTCCGGGAAGTGGTCACTTCCCGGACGGTTGCCGAAAAAGTCTATTATAATAGTTTGAGACCAGTTTCATCCTCAAATTAATAAAATCCAGACCTTTGGCCGAAACGATATTGCCCCGGTACGAGCCCGCAAAACGGCTTTTGCTGCACCAACGACTGCTCATATCGCGTCATCAACCGTTCGTTCAATACGGGAACATCGACCTGTTTACAAGAAATGTAATTCTGTAGAGTGGTCAATATTTGCCGAAGATACGATCTAATCCGAATGCCCATATTCATTTCAGGCCGTACTCGCGAAAATTTTCATAAAGGAAGTAAGCCGCGCCGTGGAATATTATAATCGGGGTCTGCCGTATCTGTAGGTTTCGTTATTGTTGGGAGATTAAATGTCTTTATACCCACTGCACCACCTGAGCCGGCCATTCTTTATTTATTCAATCACAGATGCATAGAATACATGGTGCCGACAGTTTTTGACATATTTTCGACAGAAATGCGGTCCAAGTAATGTCAAAATACACGGACATTGTTCTATTTCAGTTTTCGCTGACAAATGTCGGCACTAAAAAATTGGTTCAAGCCCTGTGGACAGGAGCTTTTTGGCGCTCTTGTTCAAACAGACAAATTTGTCCATTCTTCTGTATTGGACACCCTTAATCGAATTTACCATGGTAAATTATGTTGTCCATTCTCCTGTATTGGACACTCTTAATTCGAATTTACCATGGTAAATTCGAATTTACCATGGTAAATTCGAATTAAGTTTCCAATACAGAAGAATGGACAACATAATTTACCATGGTAAATTCGATTAAGGGTGTCCAATACAGAAGAATGGACAATAGAAAATACGCGCAAAAGCTTCTGACTTCACGTCAGTGCTTGAACCAATTTTTTTTTTCGTGATTTTTTTCAAATGTATTGATAAATCTTGCTGGGGATTGTATTATGATTTCGGAAACTTTCGTTCAATTTTGGTACGATGGTTGAAGACAAAAAGGTCTTTTTTCGTTTGATTTCCGATATCTCCAGGCCAAATGGACGAAAGCTCATGGGCCGAGAAAAATAAGTCAAAAAATTAGGGATATTTTTTTTTA
This sequence comes from Halyzia sedecimguttata, assembly GCA_937662695.2. Taxonomy (NCBI): domain Eukaryota; kingdom Metazoa; phylum Arthropoda; class Insecta; order Coleoptera; family Coccinellidae; genus Halyzia; species Halyzia sedecimguttata. The sequence goes on along the minus strand of OW569413.2, from coordinate 94,341,610 downwards.
CTTTATTCCTTCGGATTGCGAGACAGCCGTAGGTAGCTCTGATTTTTGGCGCTCTAGTTCCTCGGAACTGAGTGCTCATCAATTTGCCCAAATGTCTGTAATTTTCGAATTTTTGGCTGAAAATGGTCTCAAACGATTTGGTTCGACTCACTGATCAAGAATCCGAGGTCGAAATCGATTCTGTCCGGCCGACCGTAGGCACGATAACTCTCGAACGAAAAGAGTTAGAGGATTGAAAATTTGCAAGGTGGATTCGGAGCGTAAATATCTCGGACGAGTTCGTTAATGGGCGAAATCCATCTAGCGGTTTCGGAATTATGGCCGATTTTAGTAAAACACATTTTTTATGAATATTTCCGAAACCGATCACTCGATCTATCTGAAATTTAGCATCAAATTGTAGAATCATGACCTTCATACGCATGTGAAGTTTTGTATTGACCAGGTTACCACAAAGTGTCAATAAAAATTTTAAAATTTTACAAATTTTTTTCTACAATAACTCTCGAACGGAATGAGCTAGGCAGTTGAAATTTTCAGAGTAGGTTAGGGAGATAAATATCTCGGTTAAGTTCGTGATTGGGCAAAATAGGCCAGATGGTTTCGGAGTAACGAAAAAAAAATTTTTTTAAGTAACAAATTCCAAATTCAATTGTTATTCAAGATGCATTTCACCATAAAAATCCATCGATATCATTTTCAACTCCAACAAACTAATACTTTCGGAGATATGATTTTCCTAAATTTCAATAATGAATCGTACTTCTATGTATTCACAGAATGCTATAATTATTCTATCTAAGCTTTATTATATGATCTGTGTTCATACTCGTACATGTCATCCTGTTCTATAATTTCCCATTCTCAGATTGCTCATTTAATCTTGATAAATTAACAATTATTTGAATTGAATTTCCTTTATGATGCAGTTCTATCATAAGGATGTATTGATATAATTCTCAACTATGAGAAACCAATACTATCGGAGATATAATTTGTCTGTTTGAACAAGAGCGCCAGAAAGCTCCTGTCCACAGGGCTTGAACCCATTTTTTACCTGTAGTTTTGAAACCAAAACGAAACAACAAAATTCTGTTTTTACACCCTCGATACGACTATTTTCCACTGAATAAGTCAAATTATTTTTTTGTTTCCTTGACTTATTTTGATAGTGTATTAGTTAAGATGTTAGATTAATTTCATCGGTGAATTTTCGAGCTTCGGTATTTCGCAACTTATGTATAGTCCCTTGTGAAAATGTATGTATATCTGGTTTTGCACTATAATCTGTCAAAATTAAGTCAATTTTTGTGAAACATGCGCAACTGTAGATGTTCACCTTAGTCGGAAAGATGGTAAAATCATTATATTTTACAGTTGAGTTGAATAATCTTTCACAAAAACTTACCGGTCCGTCGGTGTAGAAATGTCTCTGAAAAAAAAAGTTCCTGTCAGTTCTAGCATAATTCAAATAGTAAGTATACGAAGAAAAATTTTTATGAATGATTTTTTTCTCGTATTGAATGTAATTGTACGCATATTCTGAGGTACAGCGTAAGTTGAAAAAAAAATATTAATTATCTCACGATAACTAGAGAAAGGAAAGAAACAGCGACTTGCAAATTCGAGGTGGGGGTTGCGCATCCGAAAACAACATTTGAGTGTGTTAATCGGCATAATCGGCCGAACGGTTTTGGAGTTATGTACCCATCTGATATTTTGTTATTTCCTCTATAACTCAAAATATACAAATCTGAAATTATATGTTTTTTCTTCAAACATTTTAAATTTCAGGAACTATTCGTCAGAATGAGCTGAAATTTCACACATTCAGGCCTCCATTTTACAATCGAGTACCAAAATTCAGCTCGATCGACTTTGTATGAGGCGTGAATAGACAATGGACCATGCGAGAAAAATCTCGTGACTTCACCTCAGAGATTTTTTCTGGAAAAAAGTGGGACTATACGGATTCATGATCAGTGAGTCGAACCAAATCGTTTAAGACCATTTTCAGCCAAAAATTCGAAAATTTCAGACATTTGGGCAAATTGGTAAGCACTCTGTTTCGAGGAACAATAGCGCTAAAAACATGCATGAATAATGTGAATATTCAGTAGGTAAATTTCGAGGTAATATTTGTTCACTATATAAGATAAGTATCCCCTCTATTTCCAAAATTCTTCACCATTAATTTCCTTATTCCGTTATACTATTTCTGGGCCCTTTAAATTTCAAATGGACTACCTAGTTCAAAAATTACAGACATTTGTACGAATTCATGCGAATTCAGGTGAACAGTGCTCCAATTAAAATTGTACAATTTAATCGTTTTCATTTAATGTTCATGAAGACTCTGAACTGGTTCTTGTTACCAGTTTAATCATCAAATAATTCGAGGTGTTTATTCAAGAATCCTTTTCCGGCGATTATCAGATTCATTACCTCGATATATTTGATATGTGTTATGAAGGTCAGTAACTATTGTAAAGTCTGAGTGTAATTGGATTCATAGCTAGCGTCACATGCACACATGCTCACATGGCCAGTGATTTCTTTGAGCTTCTTGATATTTTATTTCTGGCCTTTCTTCAATATATTCACTTTGTTCTCACCGAATCAATAGTCACTATTCAAATACTCCTCGAAACCTTTTGATTAAAATTGCTTTGTTGTCTGACTGCCTCTGCTATAATTTTTGTTATGTGAAAATAAATAATATAGAGTTTTTGAGATTTGAACATATAGAAATGCTCTGTCAGTAGCCACCGATCCAGTTCATTTCATTTTGTCCATATGTGTTCGATTTTGAATTATACTGGGTGTTCATAAATGATTTTACATACTACATACCTTTGAAATTTGTCGGATACGAATAATATGCTCGAGATAAATCATATTGCCTCTTTCACCATTTTTGCTGTTATTTCATTATCTATGGATACTTGGAAGCGAAATTTCAGAATCAGATAGTACTCGATAAGATCTTCAAAATGAGGTATCGCAACACCCGTCATCCCTATTCAAATTCAAGGGGTTGTGCTCACCCCCGTTCGGGGATTGCAGTTACGGGGATGCAAAGAGCGGAAAAGTTGTTCCCCCTCAAATAAAAAATTGACGGGTCCGAGTGATTTTACACATTTTCATTTCAAAGCCGAAAAATGGAGATATTATGTTTTCGTTGGACCACACTGTATATACTGTTCATATTCGCGATTTCATCCACATAATTTATTTTCTGGCAATACAATTGTCAAGGCTGTCAATTTCAAAGGCCTGTTAAATAGTCAGGATCCTCAGCGAAGAGCGGCAAAGAATGATTCAAAGGCAACTGCGATGTTACAATCATTTATAAAGACCCTGTATTTCAAATGATCAATTAGTTCTATCAAAATTTTTACACAGTTCTGATCAAAAAATGATGTTATGTGAATTGACTCTTCATAGCATTGAATTGGAGTTTTATTATCCAGAATTCACAGAAACTTGTAATTCTGGTTTAAATTCGTAATTCATTCTAAATTCACTTTGTTCTGTTTTCGCACATTTACTTTTGAATAATTTTGTAAAAAATTGGGAAAGCCCTATGGACAGGAGCTTGGCATTCTTGTTCGAACTTTGACAAATTGTATCTCCGAAAGTATTCGTTTCTCAGAGTCGGAAATAATATCAAAGGATTCTTGTGATAGAACTGCATCATAAAACAAATTAAATTCAACAAGGTTGCCAAAAATTATCAATCCAAAACCACCATACCGATTTCACCCAATGACGAACTTATCCAAGATATTAATTCCTCAAATCTACTCTGAAAATTATATTATATCAATTGAAACTTAGCCAATGTTTCAGGTTTGTTTTTACTGGAGATATTCTGAACCCAATTTGTTGAACTTACCAAAGTATATATTTCCATCAATATCCAAGAGCTATCTATGATGTTATGACATTGGTCATTTCGCATTCAATCATACTTTGTTTGACATATCTCTTATCTGTAGATGAGATGACAATGATGACATGTATGAACCCAGATCATGAAATTCATAGATGCGAACTTTAATATTTGAGTACAGCATTCTCTGAGATCATAGAAATACGATTTAATATTGAAATTTTGAAAAATCATATCTCCGAAAGTATTAATTTATTAGAGTTTAAAATTATATCAATGGATTTTTATGATGAAACTGCATCTCAAGAAAAATTGAATTTTGCCCAATAACGAACTTAACCAAGATATTTATTTCCCAAACCTACCCTGAAAATTTCAACTGTTCAGCTCATCCCATTCTAGAGTTATCGTGTTAACGGCTGGCCGGACAGAATCGATTTTGACCACGAATTCTTGATCAGTGAATCAAACAAAATCGTTTAAGACCATTTTTATCCAAAGATATTCGAAAATCACAGACATTTGGTCAAATTGATAAGCACTCTGTTCCGAGGAACAAGAGCGCCACAAATACGACTAGCAATATTAATGCCGACCGAATGGAAAAGACACGGAAACGTTTGACAGATAGCAGAAACTCACCATTAACACGAACCGAAAAATTACAAACCCTAATATTTTTGGCTTGTTCCAGAGTACTCAAATGTCTGTAATTTTCGAATTTTTCGATGAAAATGGTCTTAAACGATTTGGTTCTACTCACTGATCAAGAATCCGTGATCGAAATTCATTCTGGCCGGCCGGCCGGCCGAAGGCACGATAACTCTCGAACGGAATGAGCTAGACATTTGAAATGTTCAGAGTATGTTTGGGAGATAAATATCTCGGCTAAGTTCGTTATTGGGCAGAATCAGACAGATGGTTTGGGAGTACCTAACAAAAAAAATTTCAAATAAAATTTTTTTCGATATGCAGTTTTATCATAAGAATCCATTGATCATCATTTTTAACTCTAACAAGCTAATACTTTCGGAGTTATGATTTTTCAAAATTTCAATAATAAATCGTATTTCTATGTTTTCACAGAATGATATAATTATTATATCTTGAATTGTTATAATAATATATGTGTTGATACATGTCAACTTATTTTCCTGAGACATGGCATTGTCTAATTCATTTCAGCAATCGTAGAATTATGAGAATTATAGTATGATATCATACTTTTTGTTGGTTGATATTTTCATGCCGATGCTCAATCCATATGATGATGGGAATGGTAATGGTAAGTTAATAATATTGAGTTCAGAATATCTCCAGTAAAAACAAAACTGGAATATTGGTGTATTGGAGTATTGGAGTGGATTTGAGGAAAGAATATATATATTATCGTTCATCATAGAATTGAGGAATGAATATCTCGGATGAGTTCGTTGTTGGGTAGAATTCGTCTATTGGTTTTGGATTGATGATTTTTGGCACTCTTGTTAAATTTAAATTCTTCTTTGATGCTTCTTTGATGTCTGAATTCAATTTCTGCTAAGATAAGGTTCTTTCATAGGAATCCAATGATATAATTCCCAACTCTTACCAATACCTTCGAAGATATGATTTGTCAAAGTTTGAAAAAGAGCGCCAAAGCTCCTGTCCACAGGGCTTGAACCAATTTTTTTGTTATCACAATTTTCACTAGCCTACCCCAGTTTTATAATTGTTATGTTTGAGGATATATATTTATTTTGAGAATTTAATTTGAGTTTATAATTTTTTTGGCAAGATTTAACAGTACAGCTTCTCGTGGTTCATTCTGAACAAGTAATTGAATAACAAATACCTAGTAGTAGGGGAGCCCAAGCGGGGATTTTGGGATTTACTGAAGCGCGGCAGATTAATATATGGGGGGATACCTTGTACCTGGTTAAGTTTTTCCACCAAATATGAGCCATATATATATGGCCGCCCGTCAAGGATAAAGCATCAGATTAGTAAAAAAAAGTTGATCATCGGAAATTCTCGAGCGCGTCAGATTAAGGTAGGGCGAGTTAGTTACATGCTGAAAAGTGGTTATTCCATTAATCTGACAATTTGAGAGTGACGTAAAGAAGGGGGAGGGTTACAAAGTTGTAAAAAAAACGACATCTTGACATTCTCGAGCGTGGTAAAATTTTTTTTATTTTGAAGGGAATAATGCAAGAATTACGAAAAATATATAATCTGACGATTTTCACAAGCCGAAGTAATAAAAATTAATTGATAAAGTTGAATGCGTGCAGCTATGCCATGCCTATATTCCCCTCTCCGTGTTTCTATTCTCCTCTCACTCATTCTCTATCTATTGCTCTCAAACTCCGTCCCACTCCGGAAGAGGATTCTACTGATGAGGATGATTAAAAAAAATACCCTTAAAAATTAAATTTTGTATAATTATTATTTTTATAAATATTCTCCTCAAAACAACATAATCTTTTTCATTTGCACGCTATTTCCTGAGCTTTTCGATTAATTAAGTGCAATGATTTAAAAAAATTAAAAAAAAAAATTTTATTGTCAGATTTAGCGAATCCCTCCAGACAATCGTCAGATTAGGAGACAGCACGTCTAGGCCATATTGATGAACCATATATATCTTAATCTGACGCGCTTGAGTATTTCTAAATGGCGATTTTTTTTGCATATTCTAATAATGACCACGAGTTTGCGTTACATCCCAATCGTCAGATTATTATACAAGAGCATCTTTTAAGGTTCACTTAACACCCCCTTAGAAAATCCAACGAGTTCGATAAAAAAAATTTTTTTTTCATTTTCAACCCTTACGTATGATCACCTCCATCATGGAAACGATCAGATTAACATCTATACATTTTTTAAAATACGTAGGACACAGATGCTATCAATATCTGACGCACTCGAGTATTTCCACGTAACGGTTTTTTTTTACATTTTTGAAAATTTATATCCGCTCACCCCACCGATCAACGGGTATATATTATATAACATTTTTTTCTTCTTATCATCTAAGCTTGACAACCCAATAGCTCTCTATGATGCTCGAGTAAATCCCGAATTAGCCTCGTGGGCTCCCCTACTATAGGTACATATTTCAACCTGAGCTCAATAATATTGTGCTGAATTAAATGTAGTTATTCAATTAATTCACTAGAATTTTAAATTCGAAATATACGATATCCAGGGCTACATCATTGAAGAAGTATGCCTCCAAGAGACGATAAATTGCAGCGTTGTCAGACTGTGTTCCAGGCTATTTCTATAGAGGACTGTGGTATGGCAGAGCAAAAGTGGGAAAGCCCTGTGGACAGGAGCTTTGGCGGTCTTGTTCAAACTTTGACAAATCATATCTCCGAAAGTATTGGTGTCTCAGAGTTGGGAATTATATCAATGGATTCTTATAATAGAACTGCATCATAAAAGAAACTAAATTAAAACAAGAGCTCCAGAATGTGTCAATTAAAAAATAACTTCGAAAGTATTGGTTTCTCAGAGTTGGGAATGATATCAATGGATTCGTATTTAAATTTTTCATTGTATGATGCAGTTCTATCATAAGAATCCATTGATATCATGCCCAACTCTGAGAAACCAATTCTTTCGGAGATATGATTTGTCGAAGTTTGAACAAGAGCGCCAAAGCTCCTGTCCATAGGGCTTTCCCACTTTTTGTACCATATTTTCTGACACCGGGCGTCGCTTTTTCCGATTTTCTTGGCAATCTCCACCTTTAAATGAAAACTCAAGTTACCCGATGTACCAAATTCAAATTGCGGTTAACATTGAACGATTCAAAGTTACCCGATATTCATAGATTTCCCAAGTATAGTTCAGAAATTAAGATTTCAAATAAAGATTTAATGTTTACGAATGATTATTTTAAAATGAAACTGGAGACGACTACATGAAAGGCAACGAAAATCAATAACTCACCTGCTCAAAACCGCCTTTGTATATTTAATTTCGAATTATTAGGAAGCAACCAACTCCCGCTGAAAAACGCACTCAGAAATGGCGCGTAAAACGTAACAGAATATTTGACAGATCAGTAGTTCTCTTTAATGTGGCAAACTTCATATTGGTATGTTCCGTTTTAAACAGTATTTTGGAAATGCGTCCAACTTTTACGTATGATAAAAATAAATTTCATCATTTGTAAGGTTTTATTCAAAGTTAGAGTGGAATTCAAAGTTATCCAAGATGACTGTAACGAACCAGAAATAAATTTTAAATGTCTCCTAGAGGAAATAAGATGACATTAGTGAACACAGATCATACGATAATTCATAGATAAAATAATTAGAGCATTCTGTGAAAACATAGAAGTACGAAGTATCATTGAAATTTTGAAAAATCATATCTCCGAAAGTATTAGCTTCTTAGAGTTGAAAATGATATCAATCGATTCTTATGGTGAAACTGCATCTTAAAAAGAAATTGACTTAATTTGAAATTTGAAATGTGGAGAAAATTTTTTTTGTTACTCCGAAACCATCCAGCTGATTTCTCCCAATAACGAGCTTAGCCGAGATATCTATGTCCCAAACCTACTCTGAATACCGGCCGGACAGAATTGATTCTGACCACGAATTCTTGATCAGTGAGTCGAACCAAATCGTTTAAGACCATTTTCAGCCAAAAATTCTAAAATTACAGACATTTGGGCAAATTGATAAGCACTCTGTTCCGAGGAATAAGAGCGCCTAGAATGAGAGGTAGATTGAAAATGCGTGTATTCGGTTACCGTGTGCGGACGCTCCTAAAATCAACCAGCTGGAAAGATGAACATAATTGAATTTGACCACGAATTCTCCATCAGTGAGTCCGAATAGGTGCACACTGGTGCAAGAACTCAAAAATTGATTACACGTTTAAGATTATTATCTAGATTCTAGACTCTCACTCAATTAAAATAGCAGATCAACTTACTCGGATATACATCTCCCCCAACTGCATGATCCTCTGCATGCCAGATTCATCAGCGGAGTAGAAAAGTCTCTGGTCTTTCAATAACAGAAAACAGGCCAAATTTTTGTCTTCTATCTGCAGCCCGGCCCTTGAGAAGAACACTGGACATTGACCTGAGTCCACAACCTTCTGAAATGGGAAAATTTTCATATCAACAAATGGAGTAAATACGGATCAAATGAGATGAATTTAATTACACAGCTATAATGGCTATTTACATTACAAGGAGGGAAAGCACAACTTTGCCCGGATTATTTGATTCTCGACGCTCAGCGTAGGGTATTAAAATCCAGGGGAGGAAAAGATATATCACATCTGAGGTATGTATATTACATTCCCAACTACCTTTCGTTGAATAATTCTGAAAATTTATTGTATTTCGTGAACAATTATTATTTTTATTCATGATCATCCCACGTAATAGCAATATTTGAGAAATCAGACGTAGTCAGACCTGAACCAAAGCATTGTGCTTAGAACTTGTGGGAGAATTTGAAGCCTTTATGTGCTTCCGGGCACTTATTGAAACCACTCCTTAGTGCTTAGTAATTCAAGCACTTTATGAAAAGGCTTGGTAATCCCTAAAGTGCTCCCAGGATTACTTACTCAAGGTTATCAATTGAGACAAGATCGTCAAAAATGTATGAAAATGGGGCCAACCCAACATGTAAAACAATAATGGTGTAAGTACCATCGCATTCGCCATTTTGTATCGCTCTAAACACATAGTAACTCTTTCTGGTCTACTATTAAGGAACTATTGCGTGTGACCAACATTTCGTATATTTTTCATTCTTCGGGAGACACTCGTTATTAACCATCATTTGTTAATTATTAATTATCAATGTTCGATATACAATGACCTCATCCCAAATAATGAGGTGAGGTAATTATTAAACAGTTTCCATATTTCCATCTTAACATTTGTATTCCAACGAATGTACCCATCAGGTGAGGCTTATTGGAGCTTTTCAGTAGCTTAATTCCAAATAAAAACTGTTTATTCGTTAGAGTGGCCTTCCATGGTCCACCCACCTTACTCTGCAGCCCCTCAGAAAGTCTATAATTTTTGTATATTTTTCAGTATAATGAATACATGTATGAAATCTGTATGTGCTCCAGTATAGTTACCAAGATCTCAAATTTTGATATTTAAGGGTTGAAAAAACCACCCTACAATCGTAGGGGAAATCAATAATTTTTCAGGGGATATTGATATCGATACAAGATGTACCATATGAAATCTGTATGTGCTGCAGTGAATTAGTTCCCGTGATATTCAATATTGAAATGGGTTAGAAACTACCCCGCAGCCCAAAGGGAACTCAATTACTCTGGCGAACAGTTTAGTGAGTAATTATAATTAAAATACACGCCAATAGTCATGACGTTCGGGTGTTTCTGCCAAATAGTCTGCGGAAACAGTAAGTCAGGTTCGCACCAGTTCACTTCACCAGTTTCAAACAATATGATCAACGCTTTCGAAAAGAATTCGTAATATTCACTTTATTACTTATTTTGCCTCACTGTCAGTCGACGTACGGAGATAGAAAAGGCGGGATTATCTATACTCCAAATTTCCCCATCTTCATTTATCCCAGACACAAATTACCACGAAATGAAGAAGGTCTGGCGTTTTCTTCGAGCATTTATCATTTTAGCTATACAGGGTGAATCACGAAGACCGTTCATCGGAATATTTCAAAGAAAAACTCGAGATAAACAGGTGACATTTTATATTTAAGCTTTGTTAGGAGAGATGAATTCTTGGAAAAAATTTCAGATTCGTTCGACTTCCGGTTCACCGGAAATTATACCAACTGTCGTTTTTTAAATGTAGTACCCAGTTTTTGGCACTCTAGTTCCTCGGAACTGAGTGCTTATCAATTTGCCCAAATGTCTGTAATTTTCGAATTTTTCGATGAAAATGGTACGATTTGGTTCGACTCACTGATCAAGAATCCGTGGTCGAAATTCATTCTGTCCGGCCGGTCCGGCCGTCCGGCCGGCCGTAGGCACGATAACTCTCGAACGGAACGAGCTAGACAGTTGAAATTTTCAGAGTAGGTTTGGGAGATAAATATCCTGGCTAAGTTCGTTACTGGGCAAAATCGGACAGATGGTTTCGGAGTAACAAAAACAATTTTTTGTTTTACAGAACAAATTCCAAATTAAATTTTTTTCAATAAGCAGTTTTACCATAAGAATCCAATGATATCATTTTTAACTCTAACAAGCGAATACTTTCGGAGATATGATTTTTCAACATTTCAATAATAAATCGTATTTCAACGTTTTCACAGAATTATATAATTATTCTATGTATGAATTGTCATAATGTCAACTTATTTTCCTGAGACATGACATTGTCTAATTCCTTGCTAATAGTTGGTTCGAGAAACATCAATATCAACTTAGAGAGACAAGGGTAAAAAACCGTCAAATAAACCCCCATGTGGCGATTTTTATTTAATTTCCTTTATGATGCAGTTCTTTCATAGTAATACAGTGAATTCTACATTGTTTTAATGTGTCACTTACATATTATTCTCAGAAAATTCGTGTGAAATCTGAAAAAAACCTTTAAATTTTCTCAAATACGGCTTCATTCCAATGTGTATAACTTGTAGATTTTTGCATGAAAATTCCTAATTTTCTATCAGAAGACAAACCAATGCTACTCCTTCGTTTATTAAAAATCCAATTGAACATGCAGGGTATTTCTATTTCAATGTCAAAGTCAGTGACAAAAACCTCAAAACTAATTTTTTTTTCAAATGAGAACCCATTTTTGTTTATTGGCCAGCAGTTATCTACGTTAAAAGATAGCGTATAAGTGTAATATAATTATACTACTGCTTTAAAATACGAAGACATAGGGCAAAATATCATGGCATTTCAAAGCAGTAAGGTGGGTGGACCATGGAAGGCCATGCTCCTTTGAAGGCCAACTATAAGAAAGTCATATTTATAGTCAGGTGATGACAAATTCTTTCCGCTCACAATAAGCTCCAACAAACTCAAGGATACAGACGCGGCAGCGAGTCACTCGCGTTGCTATTTTGTCCGTGTAGTCCCTCGCTTCGTAGACTTCGTTCGGCGACGTTCAAATTGTAATTCACGCGCTCACCTAAAGGTAAGTTTTTTTGTGAATAACCCATTATTATTGTATTCTTTTTACTGTAAATTGTTATGTAAGGATTTTTTGTGGTACCAAAGAAAAAATATAATGATTTTGCTTTGATTGTAGTTGAAATATTGGCAGTGTTCCTATGAAAGCCGGTGGTTCTTTATAAGACCAATAAAAAATTTGACGGTTGGCCTTGCTAGGGTACATGGGCCTTGCTAGGAACATTTACTAATGAAAAGGTGAACTTAGTTTTTACTTTGACGAGCCGTTTGGTTCTTAAAGCAATGTTCAATGATTATAATTATATTATTCATAAGGATTATTCAACTTTTTAACTTAGACTTTTTAGGAACATTATAGGTAAAAAAAAACTATATATAATTACATTGTAAAACGCATTTGTTATCGATGCCTTCCCAGATATTGAGGTTCATTTATACTCTGGAACTGGAGGGCGAGCTGTAGATGGCGTAATGGTGAGAACAGCTCTGTTGGGGGGCACAATAGATCTCAAGGTCGCGGTGCAACGTAACCCCCTTATCAATAATAATAAATAAAAATATCGATGTAATACTCGTTACTATAATTTTCATATAATTTCCATTAATATATCCTTAGTTATAAGATGGTGTTCAAGAAATGTTCGTTAAGTTTTTTAAAGAAGATTATAATGTGTTAGGCATTTAATTTTTTATTTAAATGAAAGAGCTTTTTCTGTGGTTTTGGAAAAAGCGGATATTTTGATTATTACAATTCTAGTTGTAAGTTGAACGACTGATTTATAATATTGGCCTTGTTTGGAGCCTTGTTCCTTACAAGGCCGTTCAGAAGAGCTTTATGAAAGTTTAGTTCCAGAAATAGTGATTACATCTAGAATAAAAAAAAGTAATTTATATAATACACAATAAAACAAAGAGTTTATAAATGATTCGTTTGTTTTATTTATCTAGTAAATGAACAAATAAAAACTGTTTATTCGTTAGAGTGGCCTTCCATGGTCCACCCATGTAGTATTACACTTATTATACGCTATTCTTGGCGCTCTGGTTCCTCGGAACAGAGTGCTTATCAATTTACTAAAATGTCAGTAATTTTCGAATTTTTTGATGAAAATATCCTAATAGATCTGGTTCGACTCACTGATCAAGAATTCGTGGTCGAAATTGATTCTGTCCGGCCGGCTGGTCCAGTCGTAGGCACGATAAGCCTCGAACGGAATGAACTAGACAATTGAAATTTTCAGAGTAGGTTTGGGAGATAAATATCTCGCCTAAGTTTGTTATCGGGCAAAATCGGTCGGATGGTTTCGGAGTAACAAAATATTTTTTTTTATATTAAAAATTTCAAATTCAATTTTTTTCAAGATACAGTTTCAACATAAGATTCTATTGATATCAGTTTTAACATTTCTAACAAGCTAATATCTTCGGAGATATTATGATTTTTCAAAATTGCAATAATAAATCGCGTGTTCCACTAGGCAATCGCAACGTTCGTAGAGTCGTCTGCGCAGTTCTGTGGTCGTGCGCGTGATCGTTGTGGCACCTTAGTGGAACGCGCCCTATGTTTTCACAGAATGCTATAATTATTCTATCTGTGAATTATTATATGATCTGTGTTGATACATGTCAACTTATTTCCCTGAGACATGACATGTGAAATTCATTTCAGCTATCGTAGAATTATGAGGATTGATATATGATATCATACTTTTTGGGTGATATTTTAATGCCCATGGTTATCCATATGATGATGGAAATGGTCATGGTAAGTTAATAATATTGAGTTCCCTATATCTCCAGTAAAAACAAAACTGGAATATTGGCTAGAGTTTCAATTGATATAATATAATATTCAGAGTGAATTTGGGAAAAGAAAATATCGTTCATCATAGATTTGAGGAATGAATATCTCGGATGAGTTCGTTGTTGGGTGGAATTGGTCTATTGGTTTTGGTTAATAATTTTTGGCACTCTTGTTGAATTTAAATTCAATTATGATGTTTGAATTTAATTTCTCTTATGATGAAGTACTATCATAAGAATCCATTGATATAATTCCCAACTCTTACCAATACTTTCGGAGATATGCTTTGTCGAAGTTTGAACAAGATGACTGACTTTGACATTGAAATAGAAACACCCTATATGTTCAATTGAATTTTTAATTAACGAAGGAGAAGCATTGGTATGTCTTCTAATAGAAGCTAGAAAATTAGGAATTTTCATGCAAAAATCTACAATTTATCAACATTGGAATGAAGCCCTATTCAAGAAAAATTCAAAGGATTAATTCAGATTTCACACGTATTTTCTCAGAATAATATGTAAGTGACATATTTTCAAATCTGAGCGTTTTTTTCGTGTCTAGGTTCTTTGGTTAAATTAACGTTCTTTCTTTTCAATGTATGGTGTTGAAATAATTATCATTATTATTAAAACAATTCAATGGGGAATCTGATTATCAATGAAAAGCTGGTTATTACATTTAAATATTGGTTCAAGCCCTGTGGACAGGAGCTTTTTGGCGCTCTTGTTCAAACAGACAAATTATATCTCCAAAAGTATTGGTTTCTCAGAGTTGGGAATTATATCAGTGGATTCCTATGATAGAACTGCATCATGAAATAAATAAAATTTAAAAATCGTGTCGTTAAAAAAAATCTTCAAAAATTATCTTTAAAAAAAAGAGCAATCTACAATGCTTCAATGCTTTAATGCTTCAAAAATTGTCATTAAATTTATTTATCAAGATTAAATGAGCAATCTGCTATGATTCAACCTCGTGGAATGGGTTGTTGCAACTTAGACTCGGTGCATAGTTTTCACAACTCGAAATACCTAAGGAAAGTATCATCGAAATGTCTAGAGCAAGGCTGGAGGTGTCCATTTATTCCTGATATTTGAGTAGGTAGTGGATTATGAAAATAAAAAAATTATTTTAATAGTTCAAAATATATTAATAAAATACTATCCTCTTTTCACATTTTGAAATTTAATAGTTCATACCACTAACACATTCTTTTCTGTATTATGAACCTTAACTCAAGCAAAAATGTTTGATACACAAATGTAGGTCCATATTTCAGTATGTTTTTGCTAGCAACATTATAAAAATACTGTATATAGGAACATGTCTTACTACTTAAGGAAGTAAAAGGTAATATTAACCTCAGTGGTCAACGAACAGTAATTTCTTTCGATGATTCCATTATGTTCTTCTTTCCTGTTGCCTCCATAAGCTACATCAAAACAGTCTTGTATATATTCACAAATTCAAGAATCGAATACTTGCTTTCCAAGAGAAAATATTTTCAAACTACAATTTACAATCTCTAATAGCTAGAAATGATGACATTTATGAATAGTGAGCACAGACAGATTCTGTGTTCACATTCTGTGAATACATAGAACTTATGATGTATTATTTAAACTTTGACACATCATATCTCCGAAAGTATTAGCTTCTTAGAGTTGAAAATGATAACAATGGATTCTTATGATGATACTGCATCTTAAAAAAATGTTAATTCAAAAGTTGTAAAAAAAAATTTTTTTTTTCGTTACTCCGAAACTATTAGACCAATTTTGCCCAATAACGAACTTAACCGAGATATTTATCCCTCAAACCTACTCTGAAAATTTCAACTGTCTAGCTCATTCCGTTCGAGAGTTATCGTGTTAACGGACAGAATCGATTTCGACCTCGGATTCTTGATCAGTGAGAGTCAAACCAAATCGTTCAAGACCATTTTCATCAAAAAAATCGAAAATTACAGACATTTGGGCAAATTGATAAGCACTCCGTTCCGAGGAACAAGAGCGCCAAAAACGAAAGTTGGTATCATTTCCGGTGAAACTGGAAGTCGAACGAATCAGAAATTTTTCCCAAGAATTAATCTCTCCTAACAAAGCTCAACTTCAAGTATTTATCTCCAGTATTTCTTTGAAATATTCTAACGATCGGTCTTCGCGAATCACCCTGTAAATAATCCCACCCTTCGAGCCACTCGTCCGAATGGAAACTTATATTTTCCGGTCGCCACGCCATTATTCACATATATTTATACTCCGCACTTTCTGCATTCAGATTGTATCGCTCCAGTATCTCCGTTTCATTCAGTGCATACAATATAGAAGTTCCAACTTCTTAAATAGCACTCCAATAAACCTGCTTTATGGCCCAAGTGTTACTTGTATTGTACTTAGGAGAGCGCCGGGTATTTATGAATATATTGTCGGGAAAAGCGGGAAAATGCCTCTGCTGAATGCGGCAGACCGTTCTCCGAAAATTGTAGAAATGATCAGGTTTGAAGGGGGGGCGGTTTTGAGATGGATATTTCTCCGCAATAAAAAATTTAGTACCACAGTTATAGTGGTGATTTTTTTTTATTAGGTTCCTAAAGAATGAACCTTCGGAATCGTACAGCATACTTATCCTCGTAATTTATCTAAGATTTTCACCGTGTAAGTAATGGGAAGAATTTAAAAATCGAATAAAAATTCTTAACCCTTAATTGGTATCGTCGGGTCATTTTGGACCTACCACCTTATTTACTAAGATATCCGAGACGAATCGGTATAATAGGCCACATTAGTTAGGTTAGAATCATTCGCTTGGCGGGAGATCCATATTCAAAGTTTTTAACGAGGAATTTCAACTTTGAGATGAAACCACCCTATTTAAAAGAGAATGTTAGTACAGAGACAACAAGTATTGGGTACCTTCAACATTAGTGCATGTTTTCAGGTTATTTCCACATTAAAATCTACTTCTATTTATTCATAAATCAAAACTGAAATCAGTGTAGATCGAAAGATTTCCGTATGTCGTAGATGACTTCTGTTGTGCGTCATTATACAAGGCCGATTTGTGGTTATGTTATTATTTTTGACTGATTTCGAGTGAGCTAAGACATACGTCAATCGAATTTGGTGAACACTTTTATATTTATCAATTATTTTGGAAATATACAATTTTGTTATGAAGACTTGATTCTAGATGATTGAGAAAGGTTCACAGAATCTATTTCAACGGAAATAAACCTTAAGAAATTAGCCAAAGTATCTGAAAACAGGCGAGAAATTCGCGTAAATTTTAGGTCCATTAGAAATGCATGGGGAATTCAGTGCTCGGATCCACGGATGGATCGTAAATTCAAATTTCCCGCCTAACCTAACTAATGTGGTCTATAGGTTTGGGCTTCGTGAATTCTCCGGATATCTGCCTATCTAGAGGTGTGTAGCATTTCAGTTGCGTATGTTTATTCTAAGTGTTGTTATTAGCTCCTTTGGGTCAGTTTTGACCCGACGATACCAGTATTGTTATTTTTCGGTTGTGATGGATCACATTTTGATCGACGGTAAAAGCTACAATGAAGAAGAAATACGGTCATGACAGCAGAGTAGATAAGGAATCAAAGAAACTTGAGATGATACTCTACTATAATACAACTAAATGTCACATTGAATAAAAAATGTGCCAATTCCAAATCAGGACCTCCACAATTGCTGCCCAAGATGAACAACCTAACAACCGAAAACGACGTAGATGATACAGATGCCCTTCAACAAAAGACAATAAATATAGTACCTACTTGCTGCAGAACCTAAATGTAAAAGATATATATGCAAGGTTCACAGCTCCACAACCCTGTTATGTGATCACTGCCAATAATACATAATAAGAAAAGTTATTCACAGTTTTTTTTTTCTGATATTATTATTATCTAAAATTCCATTTTATTTCATGAATGGTGCCTTATGTTTTGTATTCACAAATTTTTGAGAAGAAAATATTAGGATTTTCTCGAAATTCGCTGTTTTAGATACTCCAATTTTTATTCATTGATGAAAACGTGGTATTCAGCTTAAGAAACCAGTGTTGAAGAATGACTCCTTCTTCAATTATTGATAATTATTTTTGACATTTGAATATAAAGCTATCTGCATGTATTCTGCGTAGGTGTTCGATGGACAAAAATCTTTAAAGACTTTAAAAACCTTGTAAAAAATTCGGGTAAGCAATGACCCGACCTTACCAGTTATGTTACCAAAAAGCACGATATCAGTAGAGGGTTAAAAAGCTCTGAAGTTAGGAGATTTTGCGCTTTTTGCGAGCATATTCTGGGAAATATCGCGTTATCATCTTGCCCAAATGTCTGCAAATTTCGAATTTTTTTGCCGAAAATGGTCTCAAGCGTTGGGGTTCGACTGCCTGATGAAGAATTCAAGGTCAGATTTGATTCTGTCCGGCCGGCCGTTGCCACGATAACTTGAGAACGGGAAGAGATAGCGATTTGAAATTTTCAGGATAAGTGGCGCATTCCAATACGACTGACACGTTCTTTAATGAGTATAATCGGTCCAATGGTCTTCGAGTAATAATTTTGTTTTCAACCAATACAAATCCGATCGAATTGAAACTTGGTGAGTAGTTGTAGGATACAAACTTAAGGACGTCTGTGAAATTTTGTGAGAATTGTATCACTAGAAAAATAAAAAAAAAATTATCAAAAATTATTATTTATGTCTAGATAATATAAACTGAGAACCGAAAGAATTAACGACTTAAAATTTTCGGGTAAGGTTATGCATCTGAACATGACATTTTAGTTTGTTTATAGGCATAATCAGCCAAATGGTTTTGGAGTTAAACCCACCTGAAATGTGGTTGTTGTTTCCTAAATAACTCGAAAACTACAAAACTGATCCAATTCAAACATGGTTATTAGTTGTAGAATGCCAACGCGAAAAATCCTGCGGAATTTCGTGAGGATCGAATCACTAGAAAATTTCAAAAAAATCATTAAAAAAATTTTATTTATCGGAAACCATTCGTCTGGCATAGCTGAAATTTTGCGAGAGCCTTCAGAACCTAACTCTACTGCCAAGTTCCAAGTTTGAATACGATCGGATCCATATTGTAGGAGATCCAAGCAGCCTTGTGAGAGTTCAGTTGCTGGATGGGCGACCGTTGACTCGATAACTTTCAAACGAAAGGAGATAGGGACTTGCAATTTTCAGGGTAGGTTGCGCATCCAAATAGGAGAGTAAAGTTCAGTTTGTTGGGAAGCTTCAGAGTACTGATGAAGGCCGAGAAGCCAGAAACGCGTCTGCTCTTGCTTCCCGGCAAATCAATGAAATCCTTTGGGGTTTATTTGACTTGTGAAATATATGCATAAGTATATTAATTATACGAAGCCATTATGAAGACCCTATTGGCAGGAACGCTCTGGACTTGTTGAAGAATTAAATTCGGAAAAAAATCGAAATATTCCAACTTTTGGATGAACATATAGCAACTGGCTAGTGGCAATAACTCTTCTATGGGTGCTAGGGCACTGCGGTATTGATAGAAATGAGAAGACCGATGATATTCAAATTGTTGATAAATATACGTCAGATAAAAGTTACATTAGTTGTACGGTTATATGTCGTTATATTTGTTTATATGAAATTTAGACATATAAGTTCAAAAAAAATGTACTCAAAGATAAACGGTATAAAATGAATAAATAATTAACTAGGAACTTCAATTTGGACTTTATTTGTTGTTTAATTAACAAAGAATTATAAGTTTCAAAGTTTTTCATTGTATCTCCATTAGTTCAGAAGTTTTACTAAAAGTAAACATAAAAAACCAGGTGAGAATAATGAAATGAAAGAGAACAGAAAATTAAAAGTTCAATAAAAGAGATGCCTATTTTTAAATAATATCTATACATGATTTTTTTTTTGTTTTTCAAGTAGAAATAGAAAGAAAATTCAGAGAGACAATTCATTTATTTAAAACATTATTAACCCTTTACTGCGCAACTTTTTATTTTTTTTCGAAAAAATTATATGAGTTCCAGAAATGCTTTCAGATATCGGGAAAAATAGTGAAAAAAATCCAGATGTAAAAAACTAGTCTATATTTGTAATTTTTTTTCATGTTGCAGATATGCTAAAATGCACTTTAAGTGGTCTCTATAGTCGTCTTTAAAAGTTGTCTACGTGCTTCCTATACTATATAAGTGCTTTTAGGGCCGGTTTCTGAGAAATATAACATCTGGTTTATCTGTTCAATTCAATAGAATTCAGTACATAAACGGAAGATAAACTCCATTCAAATGCGTCAGAAATCGGCCCTGAATGCAGCTGATTTATATATCTGTATGTAGTTTTCATCCCTCCATTCCAGCTTTGATGAGATATCTCTTACTTTCTTCTGGTCCTTACGCAGATTTTTTTTTTTTCACATCAGCGATTTCTTCTGCGTTCTTGCGTTTTTGATGAGATCGCTAATGATTTTTACGTTTCCTGACGTTGATGGATCTTCAGGTGATATGATTTCGAAGAAATCAGATCCTTTGGCAGGATCCGGTGAAAAATTATGCAATATTGGCATTTTGTCCATGTCCAAAAGTTCATCACTTTCAATTTCAGTATCACAAGGCAGAAGGTTTCCTCAATCTTGAAGAAGAACGTCATCTGCATCTTCTCCTGAGAAAATTATTGTCTATATTCACTGAGTTCTGGTAAATGATCAGCGAAGTATTTCAAGCTCCACGTCAGAATTTAGTTTTTCGATGCGTTATCCTGAAAAAATATAAGACAATGTAAATTCTTCTCGTCGGATCTACAATGGGCACTATTACAGATATGCTACACTCCAATGAAAATATTTCATGTTCAACGGGGCATTGTAGCATAAACGCAACGCTCATTCAAAAAGCGCTAAAAACTTCTAGCTAGATTTTATTTTTACGAAAATTTGAATTTGTAATACTACTTACCATATTCAAGCTCCCTATATTTTTTTTACACAAATTCACTCCGAAATTGAACTCCAGGAAAGCAAAAAACGAATTCTAGTTCTCTCACTTGTCTGTTAACGTTTGTATTTTGAACTGATATTTACCGTTAGATAGGCCTCCACCTATGTGGTAATCTATGAATTATGAAGCATATTAGTTTACGAGTAGAGTAATCTTCACAGATTTCTCTAATATGAATTATTTGCCGAAATAAAGAGTATGAAAGCTAGCGTAGCATATATGCTACGTTGCGCAGTAAAGGGTTAATATCAAAGACCAAGATAAATATTGATTTATAAAATGAATGATTCTTCAATATTAAATACAAGTGGTAGAAAAAAATTGTTGATTAACTAATCCATTTTTCAGCCATAATTTTTTTTTTAACAAACGGTTTTTTTTTTTAATCATAATTTTCTTCAAAAATTATGTTTCCAAAAAAAATTTAAATTTTATTAATTTAAATAATATTTATTCATTAAAGGTCCGAAGGGATCGTGGCTTGCTTAATCCGGAGTACCCGTTTTCGGGCGTATTTTCAACCCTCTGGGAAAATTATAAATATTGGCCCTACAGTTCCGGGTGTTGGAGCCTTCTTTGGTAAATATCAGGGGCGGATCTACGTATGGGCATTATGGGCTCCGGCCCATACCACCTATCCTGACAATTTAAAGTCGCTATGTCTTTCCGTTCCCAAGTTATGGTGATGGCAACGGCCAGCCGGACAGAATCAAATTTGATCTCGAATTATTCATCAGTTAGTTGAACCTAGTAGTATGAGACCATTATCGGCAAAAAATTCGAAAATTTGGGCAAAATGATAACGCGATGTTCCCCAGAACATACTCGCAAAAATACAACGCCCTGATTTAGATATTTTTGAGGGCACTAAATTAATTGTGTCATTAAAAGAGTTCGTGAACAACATACGACACCAATCCGATCAGAAGCTGAAGGAATACGAAGAAAAAGCTACGAAACAGGACTGTGTGGGAACAGAGACTAGGTACAGTGAAATGAACAAAAGACGCATAACTTAAAAATTTCCAGATAAGTCCACAGATAAAATCTCAGTACCTAGGTATATGGCGCTGAAAAAATTAAGAGACACGCTAAACGTTGCGTTAGAAGCTGATTATGGATTTAAATAAATGAAGCCTAGTCTATGAGACATCTAGCAAAAAAATCAAATTTTCAATGGATTCGCAAGACAAGAATATGGAAAGCATAGATCTGGAAAGTGTACGTAAAATTATTGATTGTTATCCAGATGACGTAGACGAACATTTTTTAGTGAATGAGTGTAATCAGTTGAAATCTTACTTACTACAGTGTGAGCCAGAGTCTTACACCTCTTGCTATGAAATTGTTATGCTAGTTTATGAAAAGAAACTTGTTGTGGGAATTATTGTTCCTCAAATTGTTATACGACATCAAAGAATTCTTTAACGTTGCCTATAACTTGCTGTGAAGCAGAGCGCTTTTTTTCCGGGATATCAAACTTAGAGAACAAATAGGTATAGGACAACAACGTCGAACTAACGACTGAATTATTATCGGCCTAGGCCGCTTACTGTGATATTTGTAATAATAATAATAATAATAAACTGTAATTTATAGGAATTACTATGTGATGAGTATAGTTAGGATTATGCAGCACAAAAATGCCGGAAGGTAATTTTATAATTTACATGCGTACGCAAGTCATATTAAAAAAACAAAATATTTTATTGTGTCCTATACAGTACAACTACACCACTCGAGAATACAGTTTTTTGAGGGCCCCTAAGTAGTATTAGCCCAGGGCCCCACAAATTCACGATCCGCCCCTGGTAAATAACCTCCTCTTTTTGAATATTTTTTCGAATTTAAAAATCTCAAATATTTTTCAAGGCATATGCAAAAAACCAAACCCCTTTTTTCACTTAATTGTTTATAACTTTTGCAATCTATGTGAGTGGCCCTTGAATTTTCTCAAAAAATATCTACATGCCATTCCGAATCGAATGATACCTCCATCATAATTTCCGGAAAACTCAAAAAGTTTAGACCTAAAACGCACTTGTTGACTTGACTAATAGCCAGGGCTCCTAAGGACGGCAGCTGGAATGTTTACACCATTTACAATGTTCTTACGAGTGAATAAGTAGGGTAATAGAACAAAAGATCCTATCGGTTGCAGTTCTGAAGGGCTGGACCAAGCCTGACGACCCTTTTCTAATAAAAATAATAATAATCTTAAATATTCGAAATATTTGGATTCAACATTTAACAATTTGGTGGGCCGAGCTTATATGAGACAGAGAAATTCAACTGCGGGCCGGAAGTTTTATCTTGTTCGAATTCCAGTAGTAAGGAAAGACATTCTTTTACAAACGATAGAAGTCGAATGTACTACACTTTCAAGTAACACACATGCCAACATTTGTTAATTATCTCTTTGTTCAGTACCTATTGATAAGCAGAGATCCTCATAAAACAACAGCAACATTCCATGAACATGTGAGTAATTGAAATGGATAACGCAAATAGTAATGACTCTTATCGCCCATTATTTTAACAAAAAATGTCTTTGTCGCTTAAATGAGTGAAAGTGTTTCAATTATTCATAAGTAGGTATTCGAGCGGAAAATAAGCGAAATTATCAGGTGGCAGATATTCATTTGCACGTGAATTTCCTTATCTTTCTGCTCGCATTATTATTATTAGCATGTGAGCCTAAATGGAACTTCCTTTGACCATGAATCATGATACTGATAACTGAAGAATGAGAAATATTTACAGGTATGGAACTGTTGATCAATTTCGGAACAAGAAATGGAAGATTAGGTACTGGGACTGTGTCATATACATATTCACGAAGACCGTTCGTTAGAATATTTCAAAGAAAAACTCGAGATGAATTCTTGAAAAAAATTTACCGACTTTCCAACTTTACAGTTTTTTCATTGATAATCGGATTACCCAATGAATTCTACATTGTTTTAATGTGTCACTTACATATTATTCTCAGAAAATTCGTGTGAAATCTGCAAAAACTGCAATCTATACAGGGTGATTCACGAAGACCGTTTGTTGAAATATTTAAAAGAAGGACTCGAGATAAAAACTTGAAATTTTACAGCTTCGTTAGGGAAGATTAACTCTAGGAAGAAATTTTGGATTCGATCGACTTCCGGTTTTACCGGAAGTGATATCTACTTTCGTTTTTTTAATGTAATACTCAGTTTTTTCATTGATAGTCTGATTACCCATTGAATTCTACATCGTTTCAATGTCACTTACATATTATTCTCAGAAAATTCGTGTGAAATCTGCAAAAACCCTTTAAATTTTGTCAAATAGGGCTTCATTCCAATGATAATAACTTGTAGATTTTTGCACGAAAATTCCTAATTTTCTAACAGAAGACATACCGATGCTCCTCCTTCATCAATTGAAAATTCAATTGAACCAACAGGGGTTTTTCAATGTCAAAGTCAGTCATGGCAAAACCCTCAAAACTCATTTTTTTCAAATTAGAACCTATTTTTCTATTGATCAGCTGGAATCTACGTTAAAAATTGTGTATTTTTTATAATACATATTACTGCTTTACTTATCGAATATCTCGGGAAATGAGCAATTTAGAGCAGTAGTATATTTTATAAAAAATACATTATTTTTTAACGTAGATTCCAGCTGACCAATAACAAAAAATGGGTTCAAGCCCTGTGGACAGGAGCTTTCTGGCGCTCTAGTCCAAACAGACAAATTATATCTCCAAAAGTATTGGTTTCTCAGAGTTGAGAATTATATCAATGTATTCTTATGATAGAACTGCATCATAAAGGAAATTCAATTCAAATAATAGTTTATTTATCAAGATTAAATGAGCAATCTGAGAATGAGAACTGCACCATGGAAGAAACCAAATTAAAATAGCTGAAATGAATTTGACTCTCTCTTATAGAACAGGATGAAATGTACGAGTATGAACACAGATCATATAATAAAGCTTAGATAGAATATTTATAGCATTCTGTGAAAATATAGAAGTACGATTCATTATTGAAATTTAGAACTTCATCTTAGCAGAAATTGAATTCAAACATCATAGAAGAATTTAAATTCAACAAGAGTGCCAAAAATTATCAATCCAAAACCAATAGACGAATTCTACCCAACAACGAACTCATCCGAGATATTCATTCCTCAATTCTATGATGAACGATAATATATATATTTCCTCAAATCTACTCCAATTCCAATACACCAATATTCCAGTTTTGTTTTTAGTGGAGATATTCTGAACTCAATATTATTAACTTACCATTACCATTCCCATCATCATATGGATTGACCATCGGCATGAAAATATCAACCAACAAAAAGTATGATATTATATTAGAATTCTCATATTTATAGGATTGCTGGAATGAATGACAATGAGACAACGTCATGTCTCACGAAAATAATCTGACATTATAACAATTCATAGAGTACCCACAGAATAATTCTATCA
The DNA here is from genome assembly GCA_937662695.2 of Halyzia sedecimguttata. Taxonomy (NCBI): domain Eukaryota; kingdom Metazoa; phylum Arthropoda; class Insecta; order Coleoptera; family Coccinellidae; genus Halyzia; species Halyzia sedecimguttata. Next base: position 94,316,304 of record OW569413.2, on the reverse strand, counting down.
TTGTGTGAAAACGTATAAATACGATTTACATTGAAATTTTGAAAAATCATATCTCCGAAAGTATTAGCTTGTTAGAGTTAAAAGTAATATGAGTGGATTCTTAAGGTAAAACTGCTTATTGAAAAAAAATTAATTTGGAATTTGTTTTGTAAAAAAAAAAATTTTTTTTGTTACTCCGAAACCATCTGACCGATTTTGCCCAATAACGAACTTAGCCGAGATATTTATCCCCCAAACCTACTCTGAAAATTTCAACTGTCTAGCTCATTCCGTTCGAGAGTTATCGTGCGTACGGACAGCCGGACGGCCGGACCGGCCGGACAGAATGAATTTCGACCACGGATTCTTGATCAGTGAGTCGAACCAAATTGTTTAAGACCATTTTCATCGAAAAATTCGAAAATTACAGACATTTGGGCAAATTGATAAGCACTCAGTTCCGAGGAACTAGAGCGCCAAAAATGGGTTCTCATTTGAAAATGATAAGTTTTGAGGTTTTTTGACTTTGCCATTGAAATAGAAACACCCTGTATGTTCGCTTGAATTTTTTATTAACGAAGAAGAAACATTGGTATGTCTTCTGATAGAAGCAAGAAAATTAGGAATTTTCATGCAAAAATCTACAAGTTATGAACATTGGAGTGAAGCCCTATTTGAGATAGTTTAAAGGATTTTTTCAGATTCCACATGAATTTCCTGAGAATAATATGTAAGTAACATTGAAACGATGTAGAATTCAATGGGTAATCTGACTATCAATGAAAAAACTGAGTATTACATTTAAAAAACGAAAGTAGATATCACTTCCGGTGAAACCGGAAGTCGATCGAATCCAAAATTTTTTCCTAGAGTTCATCTTCCCTAACGAAGCTGTAAAATTTCAAGTTTTTATCTCGAGTCCTTCTTTTAAATATTTCAACAAACGGTCTTCGTGAATCACCATGTATAGATCGAGGTATAGATCAATAGCGAATATTTCACAAAATAATCCCATTTCAAAATCATTTCAAAATGTTAGTTATACTACAATTCAAGAATTAATCATGAAAATAAAGATAATTCATTTACTCACCTCTATATAGCAAATCTCATGATAATTGTCAAAAAACTTTGGATTCTCGCAAATTACTCCACCTTCATTACGAATTCTCTGAATAAAAAAAACAAAACATGATAAACCAAAAAATATAAATATCCAATTAAAAAAAATAACATAAGGGTGAAAAATAAAATGGAAAGGTTGCAAAAATCTTCAGAGGGGAATCCAGAATTCTGTTTCTGTATGAAAATCCCGTATCTTCAAACAGCCCAATATGAAAAATTTTCGTCATGAAGTGCTGAATCTAATCCAAGTTATTACTCCTGTTCGTAGAATAAAAGAGAATGAGTTGCTCTCAACTTTTTAAAATTTCTGGCTCGATATCTACATTATGCAACTCTAAAAGTTACCACAGAAGCATACTATTATATTTATATCAGTAGCCACTAAACGAAAAACATATTTTTTGACCTCCATAAAGTTAGCAGAGCCACTTGCGAAAATTTCAATGAAACCTATTGCATTAATTGTCGAATATTTGTCGAGAATTTGTCGTGAAAGAAAAAAATTTGTCGCGCGCTTAGTTTTTTTTATATGGGGTGGCTCTGCTAACTTAATATTAAGTTAGCAGAGCCACTTGCAACAATTTCAATGAAACCTATTGCTTTAATTGTCGAGAATTTGTCGTGAATTTGTCGTGAAAGAAAAAAGTCTGTCGCGCGCTTAGTTTTTTTTATATGGGGTGGCTCTGCTAACTTAATATTAAGTTAGCAGAGCCACTTGCAACAATTTCAATGAAACCTATTGCATTAATTGTCGAGTATTTGTCGTGAATTTGTCGTGGAAGAAAAAAGTTTGTCGCGCGCTTCGTTTTTTTTGTATGGGCTAAATTAATATTTGGCTAAAGGGGCCACACACAAATCACGTAAGTTGGTTAATCGTATTTTTTTTCAATCAGAAATGAGCTGAATAATTGTCGAAGGACCCAAACATATTCGTCGTGACAGAAAAAAAATTGTCGAGCCCTTAGTTTTTTTTAAATGGGGTGGCTCTGCTAACTTAATATTAAGTTAGCAGAGCCACTTGTAACAATTTCAATGAAACCTATCGCATTAATTGTCGAGTATTTGTCGTGAATTTGTCGTGAAAGAAAAAAGCTTGTCGCGCGCTTCGTTTTTTTTGTATGGGCTAAAACAATATTTGGCTAAAGGGGCCACACACAAATCACGTAAGTTGGTTAATCATATTTTTTTTCAATCAGAAATGAGCTGAATAATTGTCGAACGACCCAAACATATTCGTCGTGACAGAAAAAAAATTGTCGAGCCCTTAGTTTTTTTTAAATGGGGTGGCTCTGCTAACTTAATATTAAGTTAGCAGAGCCACTTGCAACAATTTCAATGAAACCTATCGCATTAATTGTCGAGTATTTGTCGTGAATTTGTCGTGAAAGAAAAAAGCTTGTCGCGCGCTTCGTTTTTTTTGTATGGGCTAAAACAATATTTGGCTAAAGGGGCCACACACAAATCACGTAAGTTGGTTAATCGTATTTTTTTTCAATCAGAAATGAGCTGAATAATTGTCGAACGACCCAAACATATTCGTCGTGACAGAAAAAATTTTGTCGCGCGCTTAGTTTTTTTTAAATGGGGTGGCTCTGCTAACTTAATATTAAGTTAGCAGAGCCACTTGCAACAATTTCAATGAAACCTATTGCATTAATTGTCGAGTATTTGTCGTGAATTTGTCGTGAAAGAAAAAAGTTTGTCGCGCGCTTCGTTTTTTTTGTATGGGCTAAATTATTATTTGGCTAAAGGGGCCACACACAAATCACGTAAGTTGGTTAATCATATTTTTTTTCAATCAGAAATGAGCTGAATAATTGTCGAACGACCCAAAACTATACGTCGTGACAGAAAAAAATTTGTCGAGCCCTTAGTTTTTTTTTAAATGGGGTGGCTCTGCTAACTTAATATTAAGTTAGCAGAGCCACTTGCAACAATTTCAATGAAACCTATCGCATTAATTGTCGAGTATTTGTCGTGAATTTGTCGTGAAAGAAAAAAGCTTGTCGCGCGCTTCGTTTTTTTTGTATGGGCTAAATTAATATTTGGCTAAAGGGGCCACACACAAATCACGTAAGTTGGTTAATCGTATTTTTTTTCAAACAGAAATGAGCTGAATAATTGTCGAAGGACCCAAACATATTCGTCGTGACAGAAAAAAAATTGTCGAGCCCTTAGTTTTTTTTAAATGGGGTGGCTCTGCTAACTTAATATTAAGTTAGCAGAGCCACTTGTAACAATTTCAATGAAACCTATCGCATTAATTGTCGAGTATTTGTCGTGAATTTGTCGTGAAAGAAAAAAGCTTGTCGCGCACTTCGTTTTTTTTGTATGGGCTAAAACAATATTTGGCTAAAGGGGCCACACACAAATCACGTAAGTTGGTTAATCATATTTTTTTTCAATCAGAAATGAGCTGAATAATTGTCGAAGGACCCAAACATATTCGTCGTGACAGAAAAAAAATTGTCGAGCCCTTAGTTTTTTTTAAATGGGGTGGCTCTGCTAACTTAATATTAAGTTAGCAGAGCCACTTGCAACAATTTCAATGAAACCTATCGCATTAATTGTCGAGTATTTGTCGTGAATTTGTCGTGAAAGAAAAAAGCTTGTCGCGCGCTTCGTTTTTTTTGTATGGGCTAAAACAATATTTGGCTAAAGGGGCCACACACAAATCACGTAAGTTGGTTAATCGTATTTTTTTTCAATCAGAAATGAGCTGAATAATTGTCGAACGACCCAAACATATTCGTCGTGACAGAAAAAATTTTGTCGCGCGCTTAGTTTTTTTTAAATGGGGTGGCTCTGCTAACTTAATATTAAGTTAGCAGAGCCACTTGCAACAATTTCAATGAAACCTATTGCATTAATTGTCGAGTATTTGTCGTGAATTTGTCGTGAAAGAAAAAAGTTTGTCGCGCGCTTCGTTTTTTTTGTATGGGCTAAATTATTATTTGGCTAAAGGGGCCACACACAAATCACGTAAGTTGGTTAATCATATTTTTTTTCAATCAGAAATGAGCTGAATAATTGTCGAAGGACCCAAACATATTCGTCGTGACAGAAAAAAAATTGTCGAGCCCTTAGTTTTTTTTAAATGGGGTGGCTCTGCTAACTTAATATTAAGTTAGCAGAGCCACTTGTAACAATTTCAATGAAACCTATCGCATTAATTGTCGAGTATTTGTCGTGAATTTGTCGTGAAAGAAAAAAGCTTGTCGCGCGCTTCGTTTTTTTTGTATGGGCTAAAACAATATTTGGCTAAAGGGGCCACACACAAATCACGTAAGTTGGTTAATCATATTTTTTTTCAATCAGAAATGAGCTGAATAATTGTCGAACGACCCAAACATATTCGTCGTGACAGAAAAAAAATTGTCGAGCCCTTAGTTTTTTTTAAATGGGGTGGCTCTGCTAACTTAATATTAAGTTAGCAGAGCCACATGCAACAATTTCAATGAAACCTATCGCATTAATTGTCGAGTATTTGTCGTGAATTTGTCGTGAAAGAAAAAAGCTTGTCGCGCGCTTCGTTTTTTTTGTATGGGCTAAATTAATATTTGGCTAAAGGGGCCACACACAAATCACGTAAGTTGGTTAATCATATTTTTTTTCAATCAGAAATGAGCTGAATAATTGTCGAAGGACCCAAACATATTCGTCGTGACAGAAAAAAAATTGTCGAGCCCTTAGTTTTTTTTAAATGGGGTGGCTCTGCTAACTTAATATTAAGTTAGCAGAGCCACCCCAATTAAAAAAAACTAAGCGCTCGACAAACTTTTTTCTGTTACGACGAATATGTTTGGGTCATTCGACAATTATTCAGCTCATTTCTGATTGAAAAAAAAATACGATTAACCAACGTACGTGATTTGTGTGTGGCCCCTTTAGCCAAATATTAATATAGCCCATACAAAAAAAACGAAGCGCGCGACAAACTTTTTTCTTTCACGACAAATTCACGACAAATATTCGACAATTAATGCAATAGGTTTCATTGAAATTGTTACAAGTGGCTCTGCTAACTTAATATTAAGTTAGCTGAGCCACCCCATTTAAAAAAAACTAAGGGCTCGACAAATTTTTTTCTGTCACGACGAATATGTTTGGGTCGTTCGACAATTATTCAGCTCATTTCTGATTGAAAAAAAATACGATTAACCAACTTACGTGATTTGTGTGTGGCCCCTTTAGCCAAATATTGTTTTAGCCCATACAAAAAAAACGAAGCGCGCGACAAGCTTTTTTCTTTCACGACAAATTCACGACAAATACTCGACAATTAATGCGATAGGTTTCATTGAAATTGTTGCAAGTGGCTCTGCTAACTTAATATTAAGTTAGCAGAGCCACCCCATTTAAAAAAAACTAAGGGCTCGACAATTTTTTTTCTGTCACGACGAATATGTTTGGGTCCTTCGACAATTATTCAGCTCATTTCTGATTGAAAAAAAATATGATTAACCAACTTACGTGATTTGTGTGTGGCCCCTTTAGCCAAATATTAATTTAGCCCATACAAAAAAAACGAAGCGCGCGACAAGCTTTTTTCTTTCACGACAAATTCACGACAAATACTCGACAATTAATGCGATAGGTTTCATTGAAATTGTTGCATGTGGCTCTGCTAACTTAATATTAAGTTAGCAGAGCCACCCCATTTAAAAAAAACTAAGCGCTCGACAAACTTTTTTCTGTTACGACGAATATGTTTGGGTCGTTCGACAAATATTCAGCTCATTTCTGATTGAAAAAAAATATGATTAACCAACTTACGTGATTTGTGTGTGGCCCCTTTAGCCAAATATTGTTTTAGCCCATACAAAAAAAACGAAGCGCGCGACAAGCTTTTTTCTTTCACGACAAATTCACGACAAATACTCGACAATTAATGCGATAGGTTTCATTGAAATTGTTACAAGTGGCTCTGCTAACTTAATATTAAGTTAGCAAAGCCACCCCATTTAAAAAAAACTAAGGGCTCGACAATTTTTTTCTGTCACGACGAATATGTTTGGGTCCTTCGACAATTATTCAGCTCATTTCTGATTGAAAAAAAATACGATTAACCAACTTACGTGATTTGTGTGTGGCCCCTTTAGCCAAATATTAATTTAGCCCATACAAAAAAAACGAAGCGCGCGACAAGCTTTTTTCTTTCACGACAAATTCACGACAAATACTCGACAATTAATGCGATAGGTTTCATTGAAATTGTTGCAAGTGGCTCTGCTAACTTAATATTAAGTTAGCAGAGCCACCCCATTTAAAAAAAACTAAGGGCTCGACAAATTTTTTTCTGTCACGACGAATATGTTTGGGTCGTTCGACAATTATTCAGCTCATTTCTGATTGAAAAAAAATATGATTAACCAACTTACGTGATTTGTGTGTGGCCCCTTTAGCCAAATAATAATTTAGCCCATACAAAAAAAACGAAGCGCGCGACAAACTTTTTTCTTTCACGACAAATTCACGACAAATACTCGACAATTAATGCAATAGGTTTCATTGAAATTGTTGCAAGTGGCTCTGCTAACTTAATATTAAGTTAGCAGAGCCACCCCATTTAAAAAAAACTAAGCGCGCGACAAAATTTTTTCTGTCACGACGAATATGTTTGGGTCGTTCGACAATTATTCAGCTCATTTCTGATTGAAAAAAAATACGATTAACCAACTTACGTGATTTGTGTGTGGCCCCTTTAGCCAAATATTGTTTTAGCCCATACAAAAAAAACGAAGCGCGCGACAAGCTTTTTTCTTTCACGACAAATTCACGACAAATACTCGACAATTAATGCGATAGGTTTCATTGAAATTGTTGCAAGTGGCTCTGCTAACTTAATATTAAGTTAGCAGAGCCACCCCATTTAAAAAAAACTAAGGGCTCGACAATTTTTTTTCTGTCACGACGAATATGTTTGGGTCGTTCGACAATTATTCAGCTCATTTCTGATTGAAAAAAAATATGATAACCAACTTACGTGATTTGTGTGTGGCCCCTTTAGCCAAATATTGTTTTAGCCCATACAAAAAAAACGAAGCGCGCGACAAGCTTTTTTCTTTCACGACAAATTCACGACAAATACTCGACAATTAATGCGATAGGTTTCATTGAAATTGTTACAAGTGGCTCTGCTAACTTAATATTAAGTTAGCAGAGCCACCCCATTTAAAAAAAACTAAGGGCTCGACAATTTTTTTTCTGTCACGACGAATATGTTTGGGTCCTTCGACAATTATTCAGCTCATTTCTGATTGAAAAAAAATACGATTAACCAACTTACGTGATTTGTGTGTGGCCCCTTTAGCCAAATATTAATTTAGCCCATACAAAAAAAACGAAGCGCGCGACAAACTTTTTTCTTCCACGACAAATTCACGACAAATACTCGACAATTAATGCAATAGGTTTCATTGAAATTGTTGCAAGTGGCTCTGCTAACTTAATATTAAGTTAGCAGAGCCACCCCATATAAAAAAAACTAAGCGCGCGACAGACTTTTTTCTTTCACGACAAATTCACGACAAATTCTCGACAATTAATGCAATAGGTTTCATTGAAATTGTTGCAAGTGGCTCTGCTAACTTAATATTAAGTTAGCAGAGCCACCCCATATAAAAAAAACTAAGCGCGCGACAAATTTTTTTCTTTCACGACAAATTCTCGACAAATATTCGACAATTAATGCAATAGGTTTCATTGAAATTTTCGCAAGTGGCTCTGCTAACTTTATGGAGGTTATTTTTTGAAATATGAAAAGATGCGACCGATTTAAAAAACACGTAGTCTAGCTTTCATTGCGAAAATTGATAGGATTTTGTGATAACAACTAGGTGGGACACAAGGTGTCCCATAATTAGAAGCTTCTAGTGGATATATATTGTTGTAGGGGGTAACGTTGCACTGCGACCTTAAGGTCTATTGTGCCCTCCCTTCAGAGCTGTCGATGTCATTACCATCTACAGCTCGCCTTCCAGTTCCAGAGTTCTGATGAACTCCAGTATCTGAGATGGCTTCAAGGAGGCTAGGTCTCCTGCAGATTACTTGCCCAAAGCATTGCTTGCGTTGGTTTGAGATGGCGAGGCATTCCGTTGTCAGGTGATCAGCAGTTTCATCCTCCTCCCAACAGAATCTGCTCTCGTCAGTTTCTGCTAGCCCTAATCTCATCATGTGCTTCCTGAGGCCGCAGTGCCCTGTGAGGAAGCCAGTGAGGAGATGCAGCTTGTTCTTACTGAGGTCCAAGTATTTCTTGGATCTGACAGTATCAAAGTTCCGGACGAACTTATTGGAGTGATACATTCCGTGGAGAGATCTCCAGAAAGTACCTCTCTCAGTTTCTTCTTTCGTCCGGAATTCACTTTTGTATGTGTGTCTACCAACCCCACGATAAGGTTCCGGGCCAATAAACGGGGTTTGTGCTCCTTTCTTGGCAAGTGTGTTGGTTTCCTCATTTCCTAGGATTCCCGCGTGACCAGGAACCCAAACCAAGAAGACCCTGTTGTTCATGCCTACTTCATTGAGTTTTCTTCGGCACTCCCATATCAGCTTGGATTCGATAACATGGGAGCTAAGAGCTTTAATAGCAGCTTGACTGTCAGAGTGGATTGCTATAGCACAGCTCTGATAGTTTCTTTCTAGGTTCATTTCCACGCTTCTTCCTATTGAAAATACTTCTGCCTGAAAGATGCTCGGATAGGAGCCTAGCGATAGGGAGCATTTGGTGCCTGGCCCATATACTCCAGCGCCAGCTCCATGGTAAATACGAATTAACAGGGTCCAATACAGGAGAATGGACAACATAATTTACCATGGTAAATTCGATTAAGGGTGTCCAATACAGAAGAATGGACAATAGAACATACGCGCAAAAGCTTCTGACTTCACGTCAGTGCTTGAACCAATTTTATTGATTTGATTTAATTCAGGAAGAGCATTGATGATCTCTCCCTCAATTTCATGTGTATGCATGGTTCATGTATGGTCATAAATCGACGTAAAGTCACGTCATTTTACTGGTGTCAATATTGGCCAAACCTCATAATGTGCTGCATTTCTCCCAATGCGGGTCATTATGGAACCCATCCTCTGTACAGCTTTCTCGTATCGTGGTCATTTAGTGGATGTTTTCAAAATTCCTGGAATGCTCCATATATTTGGTCAACCGCTAACATCTTGGCAACTTGCATGGCCTTCTTTAACCTTTGCTACCCAATTAGATTTCAGATTAGATGATAAGAAGGGCGATAAGGCCATGTAGATATCGCAAACACTTTGACCTGAAGATATATTGTGCGACCCCGGGCTGTTTACCAGTCCATCAGTAAAGTCTCAATACAATTCAATATATTCCTGGATGCTACCTCCATCACTGATTCCAATTCCAGGAGCCACGAGCCAAAGTGTTGTATCCATTTCCGATAGATAGCTCCACAGTCGTGAAGCAGCTGCTCGGCTGTTTCAGTGTCTTCTTGACAGAAGCGACAGGTATCAGAGGAATCCTTTGGCAGAAACTCAAAGGGGTATACTCTGTAGATTTTTCCCATGAATGTATCACTCCAAAAAGGTCCTCCGGAACTTTGACACGCTGCACCTCCTCACTGGTTTCCTCACAGGGCACTGTGGCCTTAGGAAGCAAATGATTCGGGCTAGCAGAAACTGACGAGTGCAGATTTTTTTGGGAGGAGGATGAAACTCCTGATCACCTGATAACGGAATGCCTTGCCATCTCAAAACAACGCAAGGAATGTTTTGGGCAAGAAATCTGCAGGAGTGAAGACGTAGCTTTCTTAAGAACATCTCCCAGATACTGAAGTTCATCAGAACTTTGGACCTGTAAGGCGAGCTGTAGATGGTGATGACTCGACAGCACTAACGGGGGAGCACAATAGACCTTAAGGTCGCAGTACAACGTTACTCCTTACAACAATATACAATATATATACAGGGTGAGTCTTTGACCACTGCATTAATTTTAACCAAAGATTCCTCTCATCAAATGAAACACTTTTTTCATTTAACATTTTTCCAAATTCAGCTCAGGTAAAAAGATACAGGCTGTTGAAATTTTGAAAAAAAATCAGTTTTTATTTTGTAGCTTTGACATCCTTTTTTCGAATAAAATGAATGTAGGCGTAAAGTTTCCTATAACTATGATACATATTTTCCAAATTTTAGTTATTTTCTACTTCTACTGGTTTTCTAGTTATGGACTCGTGGATTCATAAAACTAAACGAAATTAGCATAAAGAAAGCATATAAAGTTTTTCTTGAGTCATTTCAAGATTCCATCGTTTTAGAACATTATATTACTCTTAATCATTTCTCCTTAAACGCACCGTTTTCGAGATATTCTTCATTGAATGTTTTAAAATGGAAAACTCCAGAAATTTCACTACTTTTATGGATCCGTCCCTGATCGTTGGAATCCCGAATCAAGCTGTAAACCACGTTACCATGCCTTATTCTCGTCCGCCAACAATGACATAGATAATTTACATGCGGGAGTGTATTAGCACATTGTGAAATCTTTAAACGCTTGTAACTTTTTACCTGAGCCGAATCTGGAAAAATGGTAAATGAAAAAAGTGTTTCATTTGATGAGAGGAATCTTTGGTTAAAATTAATGCAGTGGTCAAAGACTCACCCTGTATATACAATATCTCCATCACTGGTTCCTGGCCCCATTAGCCACGAGCCAAAGTGTTGTAGCCTTTTTCGATAGACAGCTAGCAGTGGCTTCTTCACAGAAGTGACAGGTATCATAGGTTTCCCATGTTCCACATAAATGATAATTAACAGGACAGTGTCCTTTGAGTGAACTCATCAATTTCCTCAATTTGGATTAGCTGAGTTAGAGAACCTTTTTGGTTCAGCTCGTCATGTAGGAGAGGAATAACTTGGCATATCTTGGTCCCATGACCCTTCGCCAGTACGCAAGCTTCCTCTTTTTTCCCATTTCTTCACATCCATCAACTGATGGCTGGCTGGGAAACCACCATAGTTTATCTGAAACTCGTGTCTCAGAGGAGAGTTATCTGTGACAACATCCATGAGATCCTTGCCTTCGTTTAGTATGCGAAGATGATCGCCAGGTTTCAGCCCCCGCTCCCTCGCCACTGTAAGAGCCCATTTCACTGCCTCGTATTCTAGAAAGAGTCCTAAAGGAGGCAGGTCCAGAATGATCTCCATAGCAGTGGTTAGGCAGAAGCATGATACTCCTGTAATAAACAGACATACCTACCGTCCATTGAAGTTTTTCAATGGCTGGTTTTCCCGTCCTTTATTTATCCCTTGGCCACCAGATGAAAGCTGCGTAGCTTTCGATGTGTTGCACAATGAATTTAGTGATCCAGTTTTTCAATTCTGCCACCTAATACTGACTCCTCTTGAGTAGAATCTAGCTCCAATTTGAACGCCCATTTGGCTGCCTCGTATTCTAGGAAGAGTTCTAACGGAGGCAAGTCCAGAAATTCCTCCATAGCAGCGGTTAAGCAGAAGCATGATGCTTCTGTAATAGACAGGACATACCATCCATTGAAGTTTTTCAAGGGCTGGTTTTCCCGTCCTTAATTTATTCCTTGGCCACCAGATGAAAGCTGCGTAGCTATCGATGTGTTGCACAATGAATTTAGTGATGCAGTTGGTCCATTCTGCCACCTAATGCTGACTCCTCTTGAGTAGAATCTAGCTAAAATTTGAACGCCCATTTGGCTGCCTCGTATTCTAGGAACAGTCCTAAAGGAGGCAGGTCTAGAATGACCTCCATAGCAGCGGTTAGGCAGAAGCATGATGCTCCTGTAACAGATAGGACATACCGTCCATTGAAGTTTTTCAAGGGCTGGTTTTCCCGTCCTTAATTTATCCTCTGGCCACCAGAAGAAAGCTGCGTAGCTATCGATGTGTTGCACAATGAATTTATGGATCCAGTTGGTCAATTCTGCCACCCAACACTAACTCCTCTTGAATAGAATCTAGCTCCAATTTGATATTGATCGGACTACAATTTTAACTATTGTATCACACAACAATAACCAATCTATTTCATGTACACAAATCCACGTAGCGTTCACTACTTCAAGCTTAAGCATTCTTGGGACTTGTGCCATAGTCCGACGGTTTAACTTTTCAAATTTCTGGTACTTTCTCCGTAGAAGATTGAGGAATTACCGAGACCATGTTTTTGCATACAATAAAAAACTCGATCCCAAATGTCGAAGGGAAAAATGATATAAGAAGTATATGTACGTAATTATATTAACTATTTGAACGAGACTACAAAAGAATGAATCACTCAGTAAAGCCAGTAACTAGAAGAATTAATTCAGGGTTCACGGTTACATAGGAAAACGTATCAATGGAAATATGAAAAGTGAAAACCGATAGCACGCGGGAAGAAACCTTTAAGATACCTATAGCGCTATCTGTTGGGAGCTCAGTAATCTTCGCTTCATTCCGAATCCGTGAATAACAGCGGACTACCATTTTGTAGAATCCTATTCCACTTCATTTTAGAGTTTCCGTTTGTCGGAAGAGACTTGGCACGCGTTAGGAACGCCACCTTACGGTTATTCTCTACACATGCTCTCGTTTGGAAAGCGCCATCTAGGATTATATTTAAATTATCCTCCAGGAGATGAGGCTTCAATTTCCAACTTTATATCCATATTAGGCGTATTCTTTTTACCAATTTCAGCTGAGATTAACTGAGATTCTCAGTTCTGACTCAGTAGTTAGAAGGCAAAATGCAAGATTCTATGCATCTATTGAGATGCAACAAGGTAAAAAGAATACGGCTATTAGGTTGTATAAAGGATAGATTATATGTTCTGTGGGATAGGTGCATAGAATACATGGTGCGGACATACTGTGACATATTTTCTGCCGAAATGCGGCTCAAATACTGTCAAAGTACAAGGATATTGTTGTAAAGGTTCTTCTTCAGTTTTCGCCCATTGTCGACACTAGCAATTTCACATAAATTTTAAATTAAACTCGAAGCTTTGTTTATTCATGTTTCTAGTAAAGGTTCTACTTCAGTTTTCGCCCATTGTCGACACAAGCAATTTTACATAAATTTTAAATTGAACACGAAGCTTTGTTTATTCATGTTTCTAGTTGAAACATGAACAATTTGTCCAACAATTTGCTTAAATTTCGTATTTTGAGTATTTTAATTATTTAGTTTGATTTTTTCTTAGTTATTAGTATTCTTTTTGTTTTATTCTTGGTTTTTCTCAGTAAATAATTTTCTTTGAATACTGTAGTGGCTTGTTTATTCCTTTTGAGCTATGTTTATTTCTATTTTTAAATAAAAAATAAATAAATAGATAATGGCACTCCGTATTCGATTGAAAATCGAAATTTTATCTAATCAGTTTGCATCATTCTTAAAACAACAAGTATAAATATGATATTCAAATACTTACAGATGGATCGCTCAGAAAATCAAACTTCGATATGACTTGTCGCAATACATATCGTACATTGGCTCTCCTTTTGAATTTCATCATTTCATTAAAAACGTCCACCATTATTTCGTGTTCTTCGAGTACACGCTCTGGAAATAGATATGAGGTTATGATGTAATAAATCCTTAGACTATAGATCTATAGTCTAAGAATAAATCCTGTTAAATGCGAATTCATGGTTATTTGGGACTGTATATCGACACAAGCAAAAATGGAGACATACATAATTAATCAAGAAACACCCAAATGCAATAAACACTTCCAGGTTTGATCGTAAATTCATGTATTCCAAAATTATTTTAAAACCTGCCAAATTCCTTCTATATTTTCTGAAAAGAAATTCGTTAGAATGCATTCACTAGTTTCATTTCAGCAGATTTTTCATACGCAACCTTTTGAATGTTAGGCATAAAAAATTGGTTCAAGCCCTGTGGGCAGGACCTTTGCCGCTCTCTTTCAAACTTTGACAAATCATATCTGCGAAAGAATTGGTCCCTCAGAGTTGGGAATATTGTTATGATAGAACTGCATCATAAAGGAAATTCAATTCAAAAAGTAGTTTATTTATCAAGATTAAATGAGCAATCTGAGAATGAAAACTGCACAATGGAAGAAATCAAATTAAAATAGCTGAAATGAATTTGACTCTCACTTATAGAACAAGATGACATGTACGAGGATGAACACAGATCATATAATAATTCATAGATATAATAATTATAGCATTCTGTGAAAACATAGAAGTACGATTTATTATTGAAATTTCGAGAAATCATATCTCCGAAAGTATTAGCTTTTTAGAGTTGAAGATGATATCAATGGATTTTTATGGTGAAACTGCATCTTTAAAAAAATTGAATTTGAAAATGGTAGGTTAAAAAAAATTTGTTTTTCGTTACTCCGAAACCATCTGGCATATTTTGCCCAATAACGAACTCAACTGAGGTATTTATCTCCCAACACTACTCTGAAAATTTCAACTGCCTAGCTCATTCGGTTCGAGAGTTATTGCAGAAACAAAATTTAAAAATTAAAAATTTTTTTTTTACTCTTCACGGCAACCCGATCGAAATAAACCTTAACATGCGTATAAAGGCCATTATTCTACAATTGATGCTAAATTTCAGATAGATCGAGTAATCGGTTTCGGAAATATTCATAAAAAATGTTTTTGCCATAACTCCGAAACCGCTTGGTGGATTACCAACTGAAGAAATTAGAAAGGGGGTACGTGCATGTATAAGAAATGGTGGAGGTAATTTCGAACATAATTTATGAATACATTTTCTAATGAAATTTCGAGTTTAGGTGCAATAAAAAATATTTAATTCCTTATTTTCCTTTCTTTGCTTCTTATATCCCTATTTAAATCATACTAATTTTTTAAAATCTTTTAAAATGCCCAAGAACTCAAATATCTCGGAAACTGTTTATTTTTGGTTATCAATAACAATAAATATAGCTCAAACGACAGCAAATGATCCATACTAACACCTTCTCCGAGGTTCACGTCTAATTCGGAATCAGCCTGTATAATATATACTTATAGAACTTAAACGTACCAGCCTTTTTATCAACCCAATATTCGACCAGGGACCAGAATGCAGTAGTGTTGTATTGCATCTTCTTCGCAATTATCCTGCACACTTCTAATACAGTGAGGTGTCTTTCCACAGCTAGGAGAACTTTGCCCTGATCTGAATCTTCTAATTTGTGGAAAGTTATTTTCACGGGACGGTCATGCTAAAATCAAAGAAATCCATAAGAATTCCATAACAATTAATCAAGTACAACCAACAAGAATAACAATATTGAATGTGATCCCTTGTGTGCGCGGCCTTTCGGAATAAATCAAGTTCATTTTAAGAACCGTTTTCAAAACACAAAATGATCGAAAGTCTTTATTAACTGAGACAAAACCGATTAATAAAAAAGAAAAATCCAAAAACTGGGTATGTTATATTCCTTGTATTTGTGGTAAATCGTATACAAGAGAAACATCGAAATGAAACACCAACTATCAAGAAGAATTTCTAGTTAAAATCATATTCATGTTGACACTAATATTCTCTAGTTTCGAAAAACAATTATGTTAGGTAGTTATTCAATTTTTAAAAGAGAAAAAAGAAATTCATGGTTTTCTGATCTGAATTTTTGCACATTGACCTAAATTGTAATTTCAGACAAGTTTATTTAGTGCGTTGCATACAAAAAGTTCGAATTTTCCGTGATAATCGATAATCTATTTTCTGGCATATTTACAATAGTATGATCAGTATTAGTAAGCAACTGAATATCGATACCCAAACCAAATAATTTACTTTGAGCTGATGGTAATTGCAAAATGGTGAAGGTGTCAGTTATAACCAACCATAATATTACACGGGTCAACATAAAATTTTACCTAAACGTTACTTAAAAATTCAATTGAAGATACGGGATGTTTCTATTTCAATGTCAAAGTCAATGATGACAAAAACCTCAAAACTAATTTTTTTCAAATGAGTTCCCATTTTTTTTATTGGTCAGCTGGAATCTACTTTAAAAAAAATGTATTTTTTTATAATAATACTACTGCTTTACTTACCGAATATCTCGGGAAATAAGCATTTTAAAACAGTAAGTATGTATTATAAAAAATACATTATTTTTTGACGTAGATTCCAGCTGACTCTCATTTGAAAAAATTTAGTTTTTAGGTTTTTGTCGTGACTAACTTTGGCATTGAGAAAAGAAAGTTGAACAATGACAGCTTGTATACGCGAAATAAGATAAAATAAGTAATATAAGAACAAAAAGTCAACGAATTAAACTAAACAACTTTCATCTTTATTTCTTATTTTATTTTGTTTTGTTTGGAAACTGACAATGTGCATGCTCAATGAGTGAAATTCGCATAACTTGAATGAAATTATCGAAAAGCTGCGATTTCATTGGTTCATTCTTATTTTGTTTTAGATCGTCTGCATAAACCAATCCTTTTAGCCGTCAATTCTTATTTTATTTTAATTCGTTTCTCATTCTAATTATATTTTAATTAAACCCGTAAAATGACTATGTTGCTCTAAATTATAAATATTGCGGCCAAAACCAACACTGCTCTTCCGGATAATGATTTCAACACATCTGATAACAGTTATGGTAAACGTTTTCAGATAAATTCATAGTTATCACAATATTTCAAGGTATTATACCTTATCTGAACTTGACCTTGAAACTCCTAGATATGGATAATTTTATTAGAATTTACGATCCAGCAATCAGTTTGGCATTGACCTTCGCTTTTTTTTTCCAATTTAATATATCTCACTGATTTGATATGAAATGCAAAGCTAACTGAAGTACCTAATCTCAATATGTTCATTGATAAGTTTCATCAATAACCACTTTTTGAACGCTTGTGCGATTGCACTTATAATTCTTCCAATTGTCGAATTATCAACACAAAATGAGTAAAAAGTAACGCACAAAATTCATTCTCGGTAGTTACTATTTTGTAGAAGAATGTCTGCTTTTGCGCGCATGTTCTAGGAAACAGAGTGCTTTAATTTTGCCCAAATGTCTGTAATTTTCGAATTTTTTGCCGAAAATGGTCTCAAACGATTAGTTTCGACTCATTGATGAGGAATTCTAAGCCAAATTTTATTCTGTCAGGCCAGCCGGCCCTTGCCACGATAACATAACTGTATAATAAATTCCGTAATCCAATTTTGGTGCATATCAATGAAAAATTCTGAAACAGATTAAGTGCAGACTCAGAACCACTCTTATAAATATTTCACCCCCCAATTCTACAGCCTTCGAGCGCCACTTGCAACCCCTAAAGTGTGATGGAGTGCTCATTTCTTATGTTTATTGGAATTTATTGCAAATATTAACCTAATAATTGTTTGTAATAAGCATAGAGCCTAGAGATTATTTGCGGTAGGTTCAGATACGTTTAATTCACAATAAACTATTTCACTGTCAAATTTAAGAAGCCGATTAACGGGATTCGGGTTTGAAAAAGCTTTTCGATGCTCGAAACCCAAGATTCTCAGATAAGAAAAACCTTGATAAAAACCATCGATTATTGAATGGAGAAAAAAACGTGACAATTCAACCGAAGAGCAGTACAATAATATTCGCATACTGTGACACAGCACGAATTTTAAGATTTTAATAATTATTAGGATCTTAACTTATAGCGTCCCTTTTTTATGTTCTGATACTTAGTTCCGTGGAAATTTCTCTTCAACTATAATTAGGTTGAATATTTGGAATGATACTTGTAATTTATATTTCACTATGAAGTATTAAATTTATTTATCGTTTGATAGAAAGAGTGAATTTTGAATCCGGATAAAAAGATTTCTAAAGTTTGTTTTACACGGTGAAGAAATTCATGAATTTCTTTGCGAAGTTCTTCATGAATTTATTCGCGAATTTCCAAATATCCAGACGACAGCAAAAGCAGCTGCGGCTCGATTCTGAACTTCACTCATTTTCTACCACAAAGCACAACTAGAACTTCCAAACAACAACCTCAACGACCACTTTTTCATGTTTTAAAGCTTTTCCGATAATTTATTGGATGAAACAAATGTTGGTACCCCTGACTTCATGCGAACCTTGTTGATACACGGAGAATTTCTTCATGAAGTAACTTCATAAAGAACTTCGCGAAAAAATTCATGAATTTCTTCGCCGTGTAAAACTAACTTTATGCATCAACTACTTGGAATAAATATAATATAATAAATAGTTCAACGAGGAAAGGAATAGCAGAGACAAAGATTAGAACAATCCACACAGTATGATTTCATCAAAGTTGAATAGCTACATACCGGTTTCATCCTTATTACATCTAAACTTTGATCGTTTGCTAGTCCTTTTCTTGTTGAAATATACTAGTGGTTAGCATTCCTAAAGCGTTATTCCACCTTCTTTTTTATAATAAATAGTCTAAAATAATTAGAAGTGGTGTGATTTTTAACTAGAAAATTATTAATTGAATGTGTCTTACAAGATTAAATTATGTTCTATGCGAGAAATCCTCAGAATGATTGTGCGGAATCAAAGCAGTATGAAAACAAAAATAGCAATTAATATGTAGAACAGATATGCAGTAGTCTATGCCTTTATTTAAGCACAGATCATCTGTGATTCCAGTTCAGGTCTGTATTCATGAAAGTAGTCAAATTTCTGAAATTATTATCAGATTCTATGAAATTCACTCAAGAACATCTCGAAAAATAATTTACCTTCCTAAAATGATTCTGCTAATTTCTCATAGCATTTGTTTTATGAAGCGAATCTAAAACGAGAAAATCCGTAGAAGTAGAAAAGAACTGTTAATTGGAGATTATGTGTCATAGTTATGGAAAACTTTTTTTCAAAATACATTTCGTTGGGAATAACCGTGTCAAAGCTACAAAAGGAAAACTGATTTTTTTTGCAATTTCAACAGCCTATATCTTTTCACCTGGGCAGAATCTGGAAAAATGGTAAATGGAAAAAGTGTTTTATTTGATAAGAGGATTCTATGGATGAATTCAACTCAAAGACTCACCGTGTATAGTTGATAAGTCAATAAACTTATATTAACTCAATGAAAAATTATATACGATTTACACAAATTTATTTACTTCTGTGACGCGTTTCGGCGACACAGCAACTTCATCAGAATACATCATACTAAATTCTTAACAAATAATGATCTCCCTATACCGACCTAGATGACATGGACACAGAATCTTATTCAAAACTAATTAAATGAGAGACTTATTTAAAACAAATTACATAATATTACACTGCTAGTTCTTTGTACACATTTATAATAAAATAAGGGAACATCATCATCACAGCTACAAAAACGCCAACATTAATTCAAATTATTCGAATCATTTATTAGCAGAAGGACACAAGTTTAACCCGGATTTCAAAATTCTACACAATTTGAATATAGGTGCGCAACTCAATTACTGGGAAATGGTGGAAATAAATAGAGAAAAACATACGGATAACTTAGTTAATGAGCAATTATATCTAAATTTTCACCATTATTCAATCTATTCATATAGAGAATCAATTTATAAAAGCGTTAGGAATGAATTATTTTAAATGTGTACAAAGACCTAGCAGTGTAATATTTTTATGTTAGTAGTTCTAAATATGTCTATTATGTAATTTGTTTTAAATGAGTCTCTCATTTAAATAAATTAATGTAAATCGTATATCATTTTTCATTCAGTTAATATGGATTTACATCAAGTAAAAGCCACAAGCATAAAATTTAAAAAAAATTTATATTACCTTTTCATCTTCCAACCGTTTGTATGGAAAGGGAGAAGCACACATACAAGAATCGTTGGCATCTGTCGTTGCTGAACATCTTCCTGCAAAGAGATTGATCACATTATTTCCGTTTCCTTCTTGCAGAATATAATCCCTGTAGAATGATGAATGAATTTGTTTCATCTCATTTAGAGGAAAAACCTCGGAATCAAAAATAATAAATGGTTCAAGTACTGACGTGAAGTCAGGCACTTTTGCGCGTATGTTTTATTGTCCATTCTCCTGTATTGGACACTCTTAATCGAATTTACCATGGTGAATTATTTTAAGAGTGTCCAATACAGGAGAATGGACAATAGAACATACGTGCAAAAGCTCCTGACTTCACGTCAGTGCTTGAACCAATTTTCTTCTTTCAAATTAATCAACGAACATAATTTTTGAGTGCCACTACGGCCCTGAATAATATTGCAATTTAATTATTACAAATACTTTCGTTTGTAAACACAGAATTCTGTGATTGTATCTTCCCGAAATCGAACTCATCAATTAAGAATAATGGAAAACCTTTTTGGCGGTCTTGTTCCCCAGAACAGAGTGCTTATCAAATTGCCCAAATGTCTGTAATTTTCGAATTTTTTGATGAAGATGATCTTGAACGATTTGGTTCGACTCACTGATCAGGAATCCGTGGTCAAAATTGAGTCTATCGGGCCGGCCAGCCCTCTGTTAACACGATAACTCTCTAACGAATGGAGTTAGAGGATTGAAATTTGCAGGGTAGGTTAAGAGCGTAAATATCTCGGACGAGTTCGTTAACGGGCGGAATCCACCAAGTTGTTTCAGGGTTATGGCCGTTTTTAGTAAAAACGGTTTTTTATAAATATTTCCGAAACCGATCACTCGATCTATCTGAAATTTAGCACCAAATTGTAGAATAATGACCATTATATGCACGCGAAGTCTTGTATTGATCGGGTTGCCGTAAAGTGTAAAAAAAAAATTTTAATTATAAATTTTGTTTCTACAAGAACTCTCGAACAGATAGAGCTAGGCAGTTGAAATTTTCAGAGTAGGTTTGGGTGATAAATATCTCTGTTAAGTTCGTTATTGGGTAGAATAAGCATAATGGTTTCGGAGTAAAAAAAAAAAATTTTAAATTACAAATTTCAAATTCAATTTTGTTTAAGATGCAGTTTCATCATGAGAATCCATTGTTGTCATTTTCAACTCAAACAAGCTAATACTTTCGGAGATATGATTTTTCAAAATTTCAATAAAGTATATATCGTAGATCTATTTATTCACAGAATGTGAACACATAATCTGTCTGTGTTCACTGTATCCGATTCTTGAATTTGTGAACATATACAAGACTGTTTTGAAACCAAAAATAAATCGACAATCTGCTATGATTGTCTCCAGCCTCGCTCTAGACATTTCGATGATATTTTCCTTAGGTATTTCGAGATGTGAAATCTATGCACCGAGTGTAAGTTGCAACAACCCATTCCACGAGGTTGAATCATTGCAGATTGCTCATTTTATCTTGATAAATAATTTTAATGACAATTTTTAAAGCATTAAAGCATTGCAGATTTCTCATTTTTTTTTAAATGATAATTTTTGAAGCATTTTATTTGAAGAACACTTCTTTTAAATTCAATTTCTTTCATGATGCAGTCCTATCATAATAATCCATTGATATAATTCCCAACTCTGAGAAACCAATACTTTCAGAGATATAATTTGTCTGTTTATACTAAAGCGCCAAAAAGCTCCTGTCTTCAAGGCTTTCCCACTTGTTTGATTTGAAAGTCAAGTTAAGTAACACGATTCAGTTTCCGATATGCATACATTTATTCGTGGACCACCCTGTAGATGCAAAAATTATCACTGACCTCAGACCCAGACTTTCAGTATTAGTTCCCCTCAATTGTATCTAATATTTAACTCACCCCTTTTCTCAATAGCCAGTGATAAAAGGTCCGTCATGGTGGTGAAATCAAGAGGAAAAATTACATAGGTACCTCGTAAAAAAGTTGAGGAAGGTGATCACACAGAATTACGAGGAGTGGACTACGAACTTATAACACCGTCATACACTTAATGAAGCGACGTTTTGAAAAATAAATGAATTAATGTCCCACCAATTTAACGCTGTTATAACTACACCGATGATGGAATCATCGTTTATCACTTAAGTACCTTTAATAAATATTCAAGGAACATCGTTTCAATCAGACAACAGTAAAAAGGTCAGTAAATAGAGCAGTAACGAGTGCAAGGTGGTAGGAATAAATAAGATTTTAAAAGCACTCACAGATCAGGGTCGATAATTTTTTAAACCGAAAAAAATTATAGTAGAATGAAACCCATTGCAAAAGAAAGAGAATATAACAAAAATGATAAGAAAAAAAATTTACGGGTGATCTGAGGTCGGGAAGTGGAAGGGGGTGAGGTTTTAAGGGTAAAAAACGGTTTATCTCGATTTCCGCCAAAACTTCGAGTTCTGTGGAAAAAAGTTAAATGGCAAAGTTGTAGGTACTAGAAAGATGTAAAACTTGTGTATTTGCAACTTTTTCACATAACCTCAAAATTTATCTGAAAAATTCAAATAACCACGTTTTTGGTTTTTAATTTTTATCTTTTACAAAAAAAAATTTTTTCACCAAAATTGATAAAAATTACCTTTTTATGTCCCAAATACACTGTAATTTTTTGGATTCAAAATATATTTTTTTTCACCTTAATTTGGCCTAATATCGAAAAAGTACCCTAATTTTCAATAAAAAATTCTCACGTCAAAATATTTGCTTTTTTAAAAAAGTAGGTGGGCTTTTCGTTCGGTGAAATCTCTACTTTCTGATGGTCTAAAAAAAAATGTACATTACTATGGTAAATTTCCTCAGAAAATTCTACGAAATAACGGGCAATAAGGCCCAGACCCTCCCAGTTCTTTGCCTATTTCTCTATGAAATACCTTTTGATGGGCTGAAATTTTTCGTAGGTCACTCGGGTATATAAGTTATCATAAAATAGCAACAAATGGGCATCTACGCATACAATTTAGGGAAGATTCCGAGGATGATTGATTCTAAACTTTCTCAAAATATTGTAGATGACTTATTAAATATTAACTTTCTTAGATTTTCTTCTTTTACTGGGGAATCGTTTTGAAGGAAGAAAATATAAGGGTGCCATTTAAAAAAAATAAGTGGGGTTAGTTTTTTCAGGGGTGGTAATTAGAAACAGAATTTTAACGACGAATTCTGCTAGAGTTTTTGATGCCATTTAAAATACTTTTTGTTTGAACTTTCTACCTTGTCTGAGAGTCGAGATATTGGCTGTTTGAAATATCTTGGGACATCCTTTATATTTTTTATTGCTTTTTTGGATCCAGCAGCTAATTTGAATGAACTTTCATAAGCATTCCCTGCACCTAACTGCAGCCGTTCTTCAGATAGTTCAACTTTACTAATATTTTTGAACTAATTGAAGAGCATAACAGTATTCATGTTGTGGTTTCGTGAATATTCATTATACTAACCAATTTTTGCGCGTATGTCCTAGGGAACATCGCGTTATCGTTTCGCCCAAATGCCTGTGATATTCCACATTTTTCCGAGAATGATCTCAAACGATTAGGTTCCACTCACTGATAAAGGATTCGAGGTCAAATTTGATTCTGTTCGGACGGCCGTTGTCACGATCACTTAAGAATTAACGGAAAGAGATATGATGAAATTTTCATGGTGGGTGTCGCATCCAAATACGACGAATAAGTTCGGTAATGGGCATAATCGGCCCAACCGTTTCCGAGTAATCATTTCGTCATCAACCAATACAGATCGGATCGAAATGAACCTTGGTTGTAGAATGCAAGCCTAGTTGTAGAATATCGACATAAAGACGTGCGTAAAATTTTGTGAGAACCGTGCCCCTAGAAAAAAAACCATGTCAAATTCGATTAAGAGTGTCCAATACAGAAGAATAGACAATAGAACAAACGCGCAAAAGTTCCTGACTTCGGTTGTTATTTCCTCAATAACTCGAAAAATACAAAACCGAATAAATTCAAACATGGTTATTAGTTGTAAAAGTCCAGCAAGAAAATTCAGGCCAAATTTCGTGAGGATTGTATTACTAGAAAGTTTTAAAAAATCATTCGAAATTATTGAAAACAATTCTATATATCATTCAACAATTCGTCCAACAATGAAATTTTGCGATAGCCTTCAGAACCTAATTCTACTGCCAAGTCCCAAGTTTGAACACGATCGATATAAATTGTTGGAGATTCGAGCAGCCTTGTGTGAGTTCAGTAGATGGATGGGTGACCGTTGCCTCAATAACATTCGAACGAAAGGAGATAGGGACTTGCAATTTTCAGGGTATGTTGCGTTTACGGGCATAATCGGTCCAACGGTTTCGGAGTTATACCCACCTGGAATATTATTTCCTCGATAACTCAAAAAATATAGTCTCGATCGAATTGAAGCTTGGTAAGTAGTTGTAGAATATCGACATAAAGAAGTGTTTAAAATTTTGTAAGAACCGTAACCCTAGAAAATTCCAAAAAAATTACCACCAAAAAAAAATTTGTTCAAGCACTGACGTGAAGTTAGGAGCTTTTACGTGTATGTTCTATTGTCCATTCCCCTGTATTGGACACGATTTTTTAGATTGTGAAATTATCACACCTATCATACCTCAACGACGCTGAAGCCACCGCGACTGGGCTTAAAATATGTGTTGTCTGCCGGCCACTGGCTCTTATAGACTATGTGATAAGAAACATGAAACAAACAAAATCTGAATTGTCGATAATATTACTCACCACAAATTTTGTCATCATCAGAAACACTGAATATTCCTATATTGAACCAACGTGCCATTATTCTGACAAAATTAGTTTTGCAACCATAGAGTCCCACTAATATCAAACTACAATCGAAAACATTTAACAAACATAACACTTATCACAAGAAAGGACAGAATACAACTGAAATTCAATGTGCACAATGCACATGCCAGATTCGGCTTTAATTTTTTTTGTGGCGATTTGGATTCTCGCACTAGATATGATTTCCAATTTTTTATTTCGAGTGAAACATCTGGACTTGATGAGAAACGAATATACTACTGTTTCAATAGAAATCGAATAATTTTGTTTAAGATTATGGAATGTATATTGAAACTCAACCATTTACAGTAATGAAGCTACTTTAGGGTAATAGACTTTATGAACTTTTCTAAAGTGTTTAATGCTTTTACTGGATGCAAATCCAAATTAACTCAATGAAAAATTATATACGATTTACACTAATTTATTTAATATTGTGACGCGTTTCGTCGACACATCATCAGACTACATCATACTAAATTCTTAACAAGCAATGATCTCCCTATACCTAGATGACATGGACACAGAATCTTATATAAACCTAATTACATGAGAGACTTATTTAAAACAAATTACATGATAGACTTATTCAAAACTAATTATATAATCCTACACTGCTAGTTCTTTGTACACATTTACAATAATTCATTCCTTACGCTTTTATAAATTGATTATCTTTTTGAATAGATTGTGTAACCGAGAATCTAATTGTTGATTAACTAAATTACCCATATGTTTTTCTCTATTTATTTCCACCATTTCCCAATAATTGAGTTCCGCACCTTTATTCAAATTGCGTAGAATTTTGAAATCCGGGTTAAACCTATGTCCTTCTGCTAATAAATGATTCAAATAATTTGAATTAATTTTGTTATTTTTGTAGCTGTGGTGATGTTCCTTTATTCTTATACCAAAAGTTCTACCAGTTTATCCTATATATGATTTATCACAACTCCCGCAATTTAATAGATAAACAGCGGATTTGTCTTCTTTATTCCTTTTTGATTTATTGTTCTTTATGAGTTTTGTGAGGTTATTGTTTGTACGGAATGAGGTATTCACCTGTTGGTTTTGAAGACACCTTTTTAGTAGTTGACTCGGTGTATCAAAATATGTTAAGCTATTGAATATTTAATTCTTATCCGTAATTTCTGGAATTACTGACCTAATTGTTTTTCTTAATTGTTTTTCTTTAACATTTTTATGATTAACTCTGTATTATATCCACTATTCGCCGCTTTTTGTTCAATATTTTTTAATTCTGTACAATAATTTTCTTCGGATAAAGGTATATTAATTAGCCGGCTATTTGGCGGAACAAGCGTGCAAATTGACTGGTTTTTGTCCTATGTTCGATGGGCAAATCTATGCAGAAGAAGATTATATCTAAGACGAATTGATATTTCATATACAGGATGTGTTATTAGGCCCAAGATTAAAAATATTATTTCTTGGACTGTTCTGTACTTTTCCGGTATGGTTTGTATGAACGTGTTGATGGCGTGACATGATTATAATAATTATTGAATGGTTCCTTTCTAGGTTTGCTCTCCCAAACTCTGAAAAATATCTCTGAAATAAAAACTTTCTTATTTTGTGAATTGATTCTGTGTTAGAAACATATTTGTCAGAAGTAATGTATAGAACAATTTGAGTGAGAAGGTTTAACGAGTGATTCCGCATAAGATGCAGAGAAAAATCATTCTGCAGATACCTGCCGACACGTGTTTCTGCTAGTTGGCTTCTTCAGGACCGGGCAACCAAGAAACCAAGGAAAATATGGAAATAAAACTGAAAATAGGTAACACCACAACAGGAACGAGCAACCAATTGTGCTTTCAGCCGCTGAAGAAGCTAACTAGCAGAAACACGTGTCAGCAGGTACCAGCAGAATGATTTTTCACTGCTTCTTTTGCGGAATCACCAGTTAAACCTTCCCACTTAAATATACTTCTCCGCATTATCCATATTTATGTATAAAACAATGTTGCCAAACAAACAATAACGAAACAACATCAACTGTTGGATCCTGATTGTTTTATCAGGATGTTATGGTTCGAAGGATCAAATGTTGAGTCCTGATTCTTTTATCAGGGTATGATGTTGTTTCGAAGGACCAGAATTGTACCCAGCAGTAATCTCGGTGAATACGGCGTAACTTGTTACTTGCAATAAGATAACAATTACGAGGATAGGAAGTGGTGAAATATTCGAACGCACTTTGAACACAACAACAAACTGTATTTTCTTGTTACCGACAACGTGATAACAAGCACGAACTAATCATACAAATTTAATATTTATACAATCTAAAATCTTCCTTCTATATAAAAATGTATAGCAAGGAAGAAGTGACTACATATTTCGAAGGAGAACTAAAGGAGTATTAGTTTCGCGACCGAACAAAATATAAGTAATGTCTCTTGCAGTAGTAAATTATTTTAGTGTAAAATGTATATAAAAGACCAGATAGAAGAAAATAGGAGGTTCCTTTATCTGGAAAAATCAGTGGAAACATCAACAATGATTGGGGTTTCAATCTTAAAACCACTCCTGATATGTTACAACAATACTCTCATTTGTCGTTTATGAAATACAGTGGGAATGCATACTAAATTTCCGATGCCAGCACCAATGAGTGAATTTCTAGGGTGTTCAATCTTAGGAATTCGCAATCTCGAATTTCTCCCACTATGGGTACTAACTCTACTTGCTTTCTGCATATAATCTATCAACAACAGCTGATAGATAGCCTTCACAGATTAGGGCCATACCAGCATTGGCAATGTGTTAGAAAAATGATAAGTTTCTTAGCACTTAGCAGTGTTAAGAGGTATTTTATTATTCTTTTACAGGAAATAGGCCATAAATCTCTGTAGAAAAGGTTGAAGCTTAACAAGAAATTCTACTAGCAGTTATCTTTCCATAAAAGTATTATTTTCAAGGGTGAGACCGCACATGGTAAACTAAAACCCAGTTAACTCAATAGACAAATATTCACGCGAGCTCCTTTGTTTAGAAAAACAAATCTACGTTTCCCAAAATGTGACGTCATGAGACGTAACATCAACGATAAAACAACTGTTTCGAAAAACTGCAGAATTATTTTTTGTTGATAGCTATTTTGATATTCGAAAATTGTCACATTGTGTTTCTATGAAGGAGATTACACGGTCAACCTAGCACCAGTTCAGTCTGACATCAATCATGGATTATTATGTTGTCTATGGTCATGGATTGATGTCAGATTGACGGGAAACTGATTGTATACGCGTAGACTGATGGACTGATGATCCGCAATGATGGCCAGCTGATGTCAAATTGATGCCAGATTGATACCAGATTGGCTGTGTAACGTCCGTCTAATGCAGAAGCAATTCACAAGATTATATTAATTTTATTTTACAGATATTTTTATAGTTTGGTAGAGAAAACCCAGAAAGGAACAATTTAATTTTGTACAGTAACTCGTGCTCCTCCTGTATTTTCGCAAATAGCTACGTACAGAAAACAGAATAACACGCAGAGTTTTCCACAACTGAATTATCATCCGTGATATTTAGGTCAAGTTACGTTTATAATGCAATGTTGTGAAAACACGCCAGGAATGACGACTATCGCAATCTACACTTGAAAAGAGATGGAGAGAAAACATTGCAACCTACGTCAATATGAACAAGATTACTACGGAAGGTCTGCGCGGTTGGCGCGAAAACAAACGTAGTATATTGATCCGAACAACGTAACGTCGTAGAATTTTGTCTGCGAAATGGGAACTATAGACCAGGGTCGATAATTTTTAAAACCGAAAAAAATTATAGTACAATGAAATCCGTTGTAAAAGGAAGAGAATATGACAAAAATGATAGGAAAAATAATTTACGGGCGTTCTGAGGTCAGGAAGGGGAAGGGGGTGAGTTTTTAAGGGGGAAAAACGGTTTATCTCGATTTCCGGCCAAACTACAAGTCCTATGGAAAAAAGTTAAATCGCAAAGCTGTAGGTAATAAAAAGATCTACAACTTTTGTATTCACACTTTTTTCACATAAACTCAAAATTTATGTGGAAAAATTCAAATAACCACGTTTTTGGTTTCTAATTTTTATCTTTTACAAAAAATTATTTTTTCCATCAAATTTTGTAAAAACTTACCATTTCATGTCCCAAATACACTATAGTTTTTTGTATTAAATTTTTTTTTATCATCTTGATTTGACTTGATATCGAAAAAGCACCCTAATTTTCAATCAAAAATTCTCACATCAAAATATCTGCTTTTTTAAAAAAGTAGGTGGGTTTTTTGTTTGCTGAAATCTCTACTTTCTGATGTTCTAAAAAAAATATACATTACTATGGTAAATTTTCTCAGAAAATTCTACGAGATAACGGGCAATAAGGCCCTCCTAGTTCCTTCCCCACTTCTCTATGAAATACCTTTTGGATGGTCTGAAGTTTTTCGTAGGTCCCTCAGGTATATCAGTTATCATAAAATAGCAACAATTAGGCATCCACGCCTATAATTTAGACAGGATTCCGAGGATGATTGATTCTAAACTTTCCCAAAATATTGTAGATGGCTTATTAAATATTAACTTCATAGCATTTTCTGAGAAAATTTACCGTTTGTCATTCAACTTTTTTTCCATAGGACTTGTAGTTTTGCCGAAATCGATATAAACCGTTTTTTACCCTTAAAAACTCACCCCCTTCCCCTTCCCGAACTCTGATCGCTAGTTAATTATTTTTCCTATCATTTTTGTTACATTCTCTTCCTTTTTCCAATGGATTTCATTCTACTATAATTTTTTTTTCACTTTTTACCATTTTTAAAGGCTTCGACCCTGGTCTACTATCCAGAAATGCACACGCCCACAAATTTGATCGAATGGATCACTTCAGAGGCAGCTGAGTGGAAAAATAGTAAAAAGGCTAAACTAAATCAACAAGTTGGATAAGCGCTGTGGCCAGGAGCTTTGGCACGTTGTTCAAATTTCAGGCAGAGCGGTCACTCATCCAGATACTTAACTCGCCCAAGGCTGTTTAATTCCAGAAAAAAAAAATATTCCCAATTCTTCCAATATACATTCTCTGTTGGGTGGAGAAGATAAAACGAGGAACTATGAATCAAAATTTTATAATAGAACTGCATCATACAAGAAATTAAATTCAAATAATAGTTTATTAATCGAGATTAAATGAGCAATCTGCAATGATTCAACCTCGTGGAATGGGTTGTTGCAACTTACACTCGGTGCATAGTTTTCACGATGTATTGTTGAAATTTTGAAAAATAGCGAATAACAAAAAATACTCAAAAGTGGCAGTTACACCCCCAGTCGTTAACCGTTTAGAAAAATTTTGAAAAACAATTTAAAATTCCACACATCGTTCACGCATTAATTCAGTTGCCACGCTAGTTACTGGTCCATGTTTTAATCAGTTACCATCGTACATATCGCCTTGATTCAGATAAACGCGCAAAAACAAGTCGAAATTATGTTCACCAGATGTTATATACTCGTATTCCACGTAGGAATTTAAACTGAAATAATTTGAAGTTCTAAATTATTAATTTTTTTTTAGGCTCTTAGTGGTCTGTTATCAGTGAAATTTTGCACACCCCAAAAGCTCATCATTGCTCACTGAAGTCCCAAAATTGAACTCAATCCGATATTTGTTTGCGGAATTTCAAGCAAAATAATCCGCTTATACTTAAAAAAAATTTTAAATTTTTTCTACTCATGCTATCCCCACGAAATTTTGCACAAGTGTTTTCGTCGGTACTTTGCATCCAACTACCGAGCTTCGATTCAATTGGATCAGTATTTTTCGAGTTATAGTGAAAACAAAATTTCATTTTCAAATATTTGACTTTTTTTTTTGTTTATAGCCATCCGATCAATAGAAAACTTCACAGGCATATAAAGAGCATGATTCTACAATTTGACGCTAAATTTCAGATAGATCGAGTAACCGGTTTCGGAAATATTGTTTAAAAACATTTTATCTAAAAATGGCCATAACTTCGAAACCGCTTGGTGGATTTTGCCCATTAACGAACTTGTCCGAGATATTTACGTTACAAAACTACCCTGCAAATGTCAACGCTCTAACTCGTTCCGTTAGAGAGTTATCGTGCTAATGGCCTGCCGGACCGGCCAGCCGGTCGGACCGGACGGACAGAATTGAATTTGACCCCGGATTATTCATCAGTGAGTCGAACTGAATCGTTTGAGACAATTGTCGGAAAAAAAATCGAAAAATACAGACATTGTGACGAAATGATAGCACGCTGTTCCTTGCGGAACACGCGTGCCAAAATGGAAAGAAGGAGAAGGGGCTCCAAAAATGTTTAAGCTTTAATCGTTAATCCGTCACTGTTTTTCGAAATCTTCTTTTTATTGGCGCTCTTGTTGCTCGGAACAGAGTGCTCATCAATTTGCCCAAATGTCTGTAATTTTCGAATTTTTGGCTGAAAATGGTCTTAAACGTTTTGGTTCGACTCGCTGATCAATAATACGTGGTCGAAATCAATTCTGTCCGGCCAGCCGTTAACACGATAACTCTCGAACGGAATTAGCTAGACAGTTCAAAATTTCAGAATAGGTTTGGGACATAAATATCTCGGCTAAGTTCGTTATTGGGCAAAATCGGTGTGATGGTTTCGGAGTAAAAAAACCAATTTTTTTTACATTACAAATTTCAAAATGAGTTTTTCTCAAGATGCAGTTTTAGCACAGGAATCCTTTGATGTCATTTTGAACTCTAACAAGCTAATACTTTCGGAGATATGATTTTTCAAAATTTCAATAATAAATTGTACTTCTGTGTTTCCACAGAATACGATAATTATTCTATCTATGAATTATTATAATATAATCTGTGTTGATACATGTCAACTTATTTTCCTGAGACATGATATGTCAAGTTTGGATATTTAATGCCCATGGTTAATCCATATGATGATGGGAATGGTAATATGGTAATGGTAAGTTAATAATATTGAGTTCAGAATATCTTCAGTAAAATCAAAACTGAAATATTGGCTAAAGTTTCAATTGATATAATATAATTTTCAGAGTGGATTTGAGGAAAAAATATATCGTTCATCATAGAATTGAGTAACGAATATCTCGGATGAGTTCGTTGTTGGGTAGAATTGGTCTATTGGTTTCGGATTAATAATTTTTGGCACTCTTGTTAAATTTGAATTCTTTCATGGTGTTCGAATTTAAATTCTGCTATTATGAAGTTCTATCATAAGAATCCATCGACATAATTCCCAACTCATACCAATACTTTCGAAGACATGAATTGTCAAAGTTTGAACAAGAGCGCCAAAGCTCCTGTCCACAGGGCTTGAACCAATCTGTTCAAGAAAAAGTAAATGAACTTATCATTTGTTGCAGCCATTTCGTTCGGCAGTTTCTCTTCCTGATCCTCTTCATTAAAATTGTCTTCATTAGGCGGGATCCCACAAAACTGGTTAATTACGAAATGTAAGGTAGATGTTCTATGTGACCATGAAACAGCCGAGTTCGACGCCGTATACATTTCTGAATTTATCCGTTTTCTGTGAATATTGAAGGTAATTGAGTTGGTGTAATTCTTCATTGTACCCACAGAAAGTTGAAATTCTCAGAGTGGGTTTGGGAAATAAATATCTCGGTTAAGTTCGTTATTGGGTAAAATCGGCCGGATGGTTTCGGAGTAACGAAAAGAAATATTTCCGGAGATTTCTCCCCGGAATGTATCACTCCAAAAAATTCCTCCGGAACTTTGACACTGTCAGATCCAAGGAATATATGGACCTCAGTAAGAACATGCTGCACCTCCTCACTGGTTTCCTCACAGGGTACTGCGTCCTTAGGAAGCATATGATGAGATTAGGGCTTACAGAAACTGACGAGTGCACATTCTGTTGGGAGGAGGATGAAACTCCTGATCACCTGATAACGGAATGCCTTACCATCTCAAACCAACGAAAGGAATGTTTTGGGCAAGAAATCTGCAGGAGCAAAGACGTAGCCTCCTTAAAGCTCATCAGAACTCTGGAACTGGAAGGCGAGCTGTAGATGGTGATGACATCGACAGCTCTGACGGGGGGGCACAATAGACCTTAAGGTCGCAGTGCAACGTAACCCCCCACAACGATATAAAATTGCTTCGGCGGAAATTAGCCAACACTCCTTTGTTATTCGTTCTTGTAACGGCTCAATGTGTCCCGGTTTGGTCGGCTCCATCCGGATCAGAAAACAGAGTAGCCAAGCTGCAAGAATTCTAAATATCCAGCTCCATTGAGATTTCCTTGGAAGAAAATTGATCCTATTACTCGATTACGAGCAGTCCCTGCTCAAACATCGACTTTTTCTTGATATTAAGTGTGGCCATGCCTCACTCTTCTATATTGATCATCATCGGTTAGTTCCTGGAGGATTTTCTTTTAATAAGGATGAAACTTCTATGTTTCAAGAATTGTGGTTACTGAAGACTGGCTAATTTTGACTTCCCTAGCTACCTGCCTAGTGGGGATATGAGGATTTTCTTAAACATAGAGGAGTACTTTCATTTTGACATTTTCAGTGAGGGCACTTTATATACCTCTATATACCCGAAGGTCACATGAAATAAATCTGCACTCCATATATTTCAAGAGTTTGAAAGACCAGGGCCTGTCGGAAGAATTATCCTTTGCCTTTTTGAAGTCAGCAGGGCCATCTGAAACGGAGGGAGTAGTTATGGCTTCTCAGGATGGAATGATCAATACGAAATGGGGTAAAAAGAACATCATGAAAGTGTACACTCCAACAACTTGCAGACCATGTCACAGCCAGCAGGAAACTCTGATGCACATCCTGTCTACTTGCAGAGTTCATGCTCCATCAGGACATATAAAGGGACACAATTCGGTACGCCTATTTCTCTGCTTCCATCTGAGTTTATGGTATAGCTGGACAAAGAGCTGGAATGAGAAGCGAAATGAGAGCGAACTACGTGGGAGAATTGAAGATTATTCCGGCCTGTAAATACATGGTCTAGGTATTGGCGCACAGACTACAGAAAGCAGTGTTACTCAGATCATTTGGAGTCATCAGTTCCCATCAACCATGAAGGCCGCTTGCAGTTCATCCCTTTTTTAAGGAACGCTGTAAGGCAGGGCGAGGAAGTACTCCAAGGAATGTGTGAGAGGTTTCTTAGAGTATAACCAAACAATAACTGGAGTGCCCTAAGTGCAGACCCTCTGAGGGTAATCCTATAGGAGAGTTTTCCTATGACACAGGAGCTTTGGCTTATGGAGATAACAAATCTGCAAATCTATTTGTGCCAGGTTTGAGCTTTTTATCTTCAAAACTGCGGCCTATAGTGCAAAAAAAATTTAATGCCTTGGGGTGGGCAAGCATTCACGGTCTTGTTCATTGCTACTCCCAAATACCGAATTTCAATTCAATCGGATCTGTAATTTGGGAAATATTGGTAAAATAAATTTACAAATGAGTATATATCCGAAACCATTGGGAAATTTTGTCTCTGAAGTCCTTATTTCGAAAGTTAAAGTGTCTACAGATGGACAGCATTTATGCTGACTAGGCATTCTTCATCGGCGCAATGCACGGAAATGCCACCACACACATAGACAGACTTCTTGATCTGCACCTCCAAAACGGATGTTATGAAAAGTAAAAAATTGATCGGAATCTGTGCGAAGGATAACTTCAAGGCTGATAAAAATTCATGAAAAATAAAATCAACTTATATATCACCCTTTATATTGGTACCTACTAATTCTACTGCATCTTCATCATCAAATTATACCATAACTCCCGTTCTATAGAATGACGTCGAAAAATATCCGATATGGTGATGACTTGGAAGATTACGTCAGACAAACGCTAACATAATTTGCATGTTTGCATTATCAAACGACTGTACACAATTTATAAAATATCAAGTGATAAACGTTAACAAAAACGTAGCAATGTAAATAGCTTATCTCTCAGCATGTTCCTCAACTTGGAGGGATACGCGTAATGGAGAAATTGATATCTATCAATGGTGATCCTTGTTGCACTATTGAGTGCTCATTCACCATTTAGAATACGCCATAACTTCTTTGTAATTTTGCTCCACTATTATACAGGTGTTAATATTATTTATTATTATTAGATCTGAGTAGTGTCGCTTAGTTCAGCACATTACCCATTCAATTCTAAGGTCATTGGAAATGGTGTCAAGATACCTGTTAATCTCCTTAGGATTTGGAACTGAGTAACTGACCCACCCATATGTAAAATTTTGGGGCTGGCCAGCTCTGG
The DNA here is from genome assembly GCA_937662695.2 of Halyzia sedecimguttata. NCBI lineage: Eukaryota > Metazoa > Arthropoda > Insecta > Coleoptera > Coccinellidae > Halyzia > Halyzia sedecimguttata. The sequence continues at coordinate 94,281,233 of OW569413.2, read as the reverse complement.
ACATTTGCAAATTATATATTCGACTATTTCCTTTTCCGATCTACAGAGCCTGAATGTGCCGTCTGCTGACTTGCCCATTCGGTACAAGTGGTATTTGTTTCCGCATTTCCCTGTCCCACCATTACCCGAAGTTGAGTTCGTCGCAGTTGTGGGAGCTTTCTGGTATGGGATAGTGAGAAATCCACGAATCTTTTTGCCTGTACAAGTCCTGGAGTATTTTTCCAAAGAGCTATTCTGATATTTAGCCCCCCTTGTTGGACTGCGGTCCCGTAGTGGTCTTTCTCAAGCCCACAGGGTGGTTCTGGTCCAGCAGGTGTTACCCTGGAGGTCCGTTTCGCAAGTTCATTGGTCTTTTCATTTCCTCCAATACCACAGTGTCACAATGGTAATCCGGCAGGCAGTAGGGAATCCATGGGCGATTCCAGGTCTCTCAGTGTGGTCTGGCTGTCCATTATAATATACAGGTTGATTCCAAATTAGACGTGAACCTTGAAGGAGGTGTTAGTAGGACTCATTTGCTGCCATATTTATTGATAACCCAAATTCAACAGTTTCGGAAATATTTGAGGTCTTGTGATTTTTAAAAGATTTCTCACTCAGACAATATATTCGTAAATTATGTTCGAAATAACCTCCACCATTCCTTATACAAGCACGTGCCCTCTTTCTCCATAACCAACGCCAACCACAATGCCTACTCCAACTTCAAGTTCAACTCCAACCCCAATGCTAACTTTAATGCCAACTCCAACACCAACTCTAACCCCAACTACAACGCCAACTCCAATCCTAACGCCAACCCCAACGCCAACTTCAACGCCAACTCAAACTCCAACTCAATTTCCACCTCCATCTCCATTTCCACCTCCATCTCCACCTCCAACTCCAATCCAACTACAACACCAACTACAACGCCAACTCCATAACCAACGCCAACCACAATGCCTACTCCAACTTCAAGTTCAACTCCAACCCCAACGCTAACTCCAATGCCAACTCCAACACCAACTCTAACCCCAACTACAACCCCAACTACAACGCCAACTCCAATCCTAACTCCAACCCCAACGCCAACTTCAACGCCAACTCAAACTCCAAGCCCATTTCCACCTCCATCTCCACCTCCAACTCCAATCCAACTACAACTCGAACTACAACGCGAACTCCATAACCAACGCCAACCACAATGCCTACTCTAACTTCGAGTTCAACTCCAACCCCAACGCTAACTCCAATGCCAACTCCAACACCAACTCTAACCCCAACTACAAGGCCAACTCCAATCCTAACGCCAACCCCAACACCAACTTCAACGCCAACTCAAACTCCAACTCCATTTCCACTTCCATCTCCAACACCAATCCAACTACAACGCCTTAACCAACGCCAACCACAATGCCTACTCCAACTTCAAGTTCAACTCCAACCCCAACGCCAACTTTAACGCCAACTCCAACTCCAACATTATTGAATAGCCAAAAAGTTCAAATTGACTCTACATTTTAGTTAGAAAACGTTTGTATGGGAAAAAGAAAAGGGCTGTTTTTAGGGTTTTCCCGGCAATTATTCGAAATTTTCTCGCCTTAAAAACCATCCTTGGACTACTTTGCGAATTGTAAAATGGAATAAGGTTATATAGCTAAAGTCCCAATAAAGAGTAAATAAATTGTTAAACCAACACATTTTGCGATTCATTTTTATATTATAGATTATTACATATGGTAAAGCTGCAGAACCACTAGCGAATGGTCACTAAAGACATATCCTACTTTGGAAATTATGTAAAACATTATACGTATAAATACTGTGTTCTTATCTAACCTATTAAGAGTTCGTATCTAGTGTAGGCATTATGACTTCGTATAATTAATGTATTGCGAGCTATAATATATTCGAGCTACACAGGTATTGTTGAGATATTGTAATATTAGGATCTCAATAATGACCAATGATTTTCCAACATAAAAGGATTATGGCAGTGGATGATAGTACAATTTAAATATCAATTATCATTCCAAAGGACTGATACGTGTCATATGATTCAGTTTGAGTCCAAACTCAAAGATTTCTAAGTGCCGAAAGTTACGTCTACCCCTTGTCAGTTTGGCATATACTCACCATCATCATCATCATCATTTGAAGCGGTTCCCAAACAATCCATCATGATGATATAGGTACTGCCACAAATCGGTGTAGAAATAAATCGATCGTAATCCAACACGAAAAGATGATATGGCACAGTCTGCACTTCAAACAACACTTTTGTCTATTCCAAAAATGCGAACGATTTTGTCAATCACCACGAAATGATGCCTTTGCGAGGGTACAAGGAAACGTACGCAAGACTCAGGTGAAATATCGCGTATTTCACTATAAACACACACACTCTAGGAAAACACGTGACAAAGCTCGCGTAGTCGGTGACCAAAACAGACTGAATAACCGAAATGGGAAATACGAGAATGAGAAGTGAATGAAGTGAATCAATGCGCGTCGTCTTGTCTGATACTATTATACGTCGCGACGACCCCTGCTAAGTGCAATATATCGGGATTGTTCTCTGATAAAATTTGAGATTATGAATTTATTGGAAAAGCGCCATGAGTACAACCTCCCACCTAAGGATGAGCGCATATTGAAATATGGAGAAAAAAAATTGGTTCAAGCCCTGTGGACAGGAGCTTTTTGGCGCTCTTGTTCAAACAGACAAATTATATCTCCGAAAGTATTGGTTTCTCAGAGTTGGGAATTATATCAATGGATTCCTATGATGAACTGCATCATGAAAAAACTTAAATTTAAAAAAAGTATCGTTTAAAAAAAGGCTTCAAAAAAAAGAGCAATCTACAATGCTTCAATGCTTTAATGCTTCAAAAATTGACATTAAATTTATTTATCAAGATTAAATGAGCAATCTGCAATGATTCAACCTCGTGGAATGGGTTGTTGCAACTTACACTAGGTGCATAGTTTTCACAACTCGAAATACCTAAGGAAAGTATCATCGAAATGTAAAGAGCAAGGCTGGAGACAATCATAGCAGCTGCTATGATTGTCTCCAATGACAATCTAGATTGTCCATTTATTCCTGATATTTGAGTAGGTAGTGGATTACGAACAAATTATTTTAATAGTTCAAAATATATTAATAAAATACTATCCTCTTTTCATAATGTGAAATTTAATAGTTCATACCACTAACACATTCTTTTCTGTATTATGAACCTAAACTCAAGATAAAATGATTGATATACAAATGTAGATCCATATTTCAGTATTTTTTTGCTAGCAACATTATGAAAATACTGTATATAGGAGCATGTCTTACTACTTAAGGAAGTAAAAGGTAATATTAACCTCAGTGGTCAACGAACAGTAATTTCTTTTGATGATTCCATTATGTTCTTCTATCCTTTTGCCTCCATAAACTACATCAAAACAGTCTTGTATATATTCACAGATTCAAAAATCGAATACTTGCTTTCCAAGAGATAATATTTTCAATCTACGAATTGACAACCTCTGATAGCTAGAAAAGATGACATTTATGAATACGGAAATACTTTCCGAGATATGATTTTTCAAAGTTTCAATAATACATCGTAAGTTCTATGTATTCACAGAATGTGAACACAGAATCTGTCTGTGTTCACATTCTGTGAATACATAGAACTTACGATGTATTATTGAAACTTTGAAAAATCATATCTCGGAAAGTATTTGCTTGTTAGAGTTGAAAATGATAACAATGGATTCTTATGATGAAACTGCATCTTAAAAAAATTTGAATTCAAAAGTTGTAATGTAAAAAAAAATATTTTTTTTCGTTACTCCGAAACTATTAGACCGATTTTGCCAAATAACGAACTCAACCGAGATATTTATCCCTCAAACCTACTCTGAAAATTTCAACTGTCTAGCTCATTCCTTTCGAAAGTTATCGTGTTAACGGCTGGCCGGACGGCCGGACAGAATTGATTTCGACCACGGATTCTCGATCAGTGAGTTAAACCAAATCGTTCAAGACCATTTTCAGCCAAAAATTCGAAAATTAAAGACATTTGGGCAAATTGATAAGCACTCTGTTCCTAGGAACAAGAGCGCCAAAAATGGTTCAAAAACTGGCGTGAAGTCGGGATCTTTTGAGCGCATGTTCTATTGTCTACTCATCACTGTTGGACACTCTACTACGAATTTAGCTTCGATATATACCGTTTTCTCAGCTCTTATAATATACGAATATATTTCATACCATTTTAATGACAGACTTCAGTAGGTATTACGAGAGAATCGTCTATGATCATAGAATTTTAAATTCTCACATATGTATTCTATTGGAATTGAAATACGAAATATGTACGCCTCAAGTAACTCCGGGATACGATATTCACGAAATTCCGCGAAAATTAATGGGTCGGCATTCTTCAAGTAATCACCGAGTTTTAATTGGATCAGATTTGTAGGTATATTTTGGGTTATAGAGGAAATACCAACAAAATATCAGATGCGTATAACTCCAAAACAATTCGGCCGATAATGCCAATTAACGATCTTTATTGTAGTATGCGAATGCGCAACCTACCCTGAAAATTGCTCTCTTTCCGTTCTCAAGTTATAGTGAGATACATATATAATATTTTTTCGTATTTTTTTTTCTAAGTGTACGATCCTGCCAAAATTTCACCCACGTCTTTATTCGATATTCATTTCGATCGGGTCTGTATTTTTTGAGTTATCGAGAAAAAAATATTCCAGATGGGTATAACTCCGAAACCGTTGGGCCGATTTTGCCGAACACCGAACTTAACTACCCATTCGGATGCGCAGCCTACCCTGAAAATTGCATTAAGTCCCTATATATTTTTGTTCGAAAGTTATAGAGGCAACGGTCACACATCTAGCTATACTGATCGTGCGCTATCCGATCGTGTTCATACTTGGAACTTGGCAGTAGTTAGGTTAAGAAAGCTCTCGCAAAATTTTAGCGATGTCTGGTGAATAGTTTCTGATATATTGAATTCTTTTTCAATGAATTTTTTCAATTTTCCTGTGATACGATCCTAAAAAAATTTTGCAAGAATATTTGCGTAGGCATTCTACAACCAATAGCCATGTTTGACTTGGATCGGTTTTGTATTTTTCGAGTTATTGAGGAACTAACAACCAAATTTCAAATTGGTATAACTCCTTTACCATTATGCATATTAACGAACTTAAATGTCAGATTCAGATGCGCAACCTACCCTGATAATTGCATATCGCTATCTCTTTCCGTTCTCCGATTAAAGTGACATAAATAAATATAACATAAATAATATTTTTTAATAATTTTTTTTTAATTTTCTGTTGACACAATTCTCACAAAATTTCACATTTAGTATTCTACAACTAGCTACCAAGTTTCAATGCGATCGGATCTGTATTGGTTGATGACGAAATTATTATTCGGAAACCGTTGAGCCGATTAGGCCCATTAACTTGTCCGTCGTATTTCGATGCACCACCCACCCTGAAAATTTCAAGTCGCAATCTCTTTTGGTACTCACCGGTTTCTGACCGGACCGGATTCTGACCGGTTGGACAGAATCAAATTTGACCTCGCGAATTCTTCATCAGTGAGTTGAACCTCATCATTTGAGACCATTTTCAGCCAAAAATTCGAAAATTACAGACATTTAGGCAAAATCATAATGCGATGTTCCCCAGAACATACGCCCAAAAAAAATTGGTTCAAACATTGACGTGAAGTCAGGAGCTTTCGCGCGCATGTTCTATTGTCTATTCACCGCTATTGGACTCTCTCAATCGAATTTACCATCGATATAGAGTATAGACCGTTCTCTCATCTTCTATAAGATATGAATAGGTACATTTCGTACCATTTTAATGACGGACTTGAGTAGGTAATGAGAGCATCGTCTGAGATCATAGAATTTGCGCGTCGGCATTCCACAAGTTATAATCGAGTTTTAATTAGATCGGATCTGTATATTTTGAGTTATAGAGGAAATAACAACAAAATTTCAGATATAACTTCAGTATTTAAGTCCAAAACCATTTGGTCAATATGCATATCAACGAATTCAAATGTCCCATTCGGATGCGCAATAATAAGGTGATCAAAATTTTCATTAAATCGCAGTAGGGCTTCACGCGAGAGCGAGATTTTTGTCGTCTCGTCTCGTTCTCGTCTCGTAAAAGCGAGACGAGACGAGACGAGACGTTTTTAAAAGTATTAAAGGCGATACCAAGACCACATACAGCGCAACACGAGACTCTCGTTTTTGGTCTCGTTAAAATTTTTGCATGAAGTTTTATATACGACTCGACTTTTTTCAACACCCACAGAAAACAATTGAATATGAAGAGTTTCCACTTTAATTACCAATATATTTTGTCTATATTATTAATCGATCGTTCTAGAAATACACGATTTTTTAGAAGATTATTAATTCGTTATGACCCTAAAGGTTATTATTATTGAAATTATTTTTCAAGAAAAAATAGAATTCACAACCATAAAAACGAATGCCACTATGAATTCAATACTTAATGGACAACTTTTATTGCCCCTAAATCCCAATGCTTTGAACACTTCGTCTCTATCTGAACATCTGGAGCAATGTATTCTCTTGTACTCCTTGTAGTGAAGATGTGAACAATTATTGAAGAACATCTGTGGAACTACATATAATAAAACTGGTAAAGAAATGAAGCTATTCAATGTTTCGAAAAGTGTTATGAGGAATACGCCAAGAACACCCTCAATGATCTACCCACTGGGAAGGTATTCTTTGAAAACTATAACAAATTGTTCAATTCTATTAAAAAATGTATCGACATCGATAGCCTATTTAAAACATCAACAAAACTTTCGAAATATTGGAAAGCTGACTTTGAAGAATATTTGCTGTTAGAAAGAGAAAATAGGAATCAAAATATTTTACAGTGGTGGAGAGTGATGAAAAAGTTCTTCCTGCACTTTCCAAGATGGCCGATGATTTATTAATGGTTGAAAGATTAATTTCTACAGCAGGTATAATCATGGCAAAAACACGTACATCATTGAAAAATGATGTGATGCAAGTGTGATGATGTTTGAATTCTTGGTCATCGAGTAATTTAAAAGTTGAAATTATCAGTGTCGAAAATTAAATATAATATGTACAGGTACAGATATTTTTGTATGAGAGCGTAATAAACATACATTTACAGAATTATTCATTATTGTATACCATTTCGTTCATATATTATAATATTTATTATCGTTATTCAGAATTAAGCGAGACGAGACGAGACAAACTGATAACGAAACGAGAACGAGACTTAATTTTTTGGGAATTGGCGAGAGCGAGACGAGATGTTTTATACTCTCGCCGACTCTCGTCTCGTGTGAAACCCTAAATCGGAGTAGATAAAAGCCTCTATTTAATTTCAATTTCTAAAACTTTTCGTACCGCTTCTAGACTTGCTTCTGGTGCTGGTTTTGAATGTTAGATATTTTGGTAAATTTGAGAGAAACTTCGGGCGCTTTAATAACAAATATGTTCAATCTGGCTATATAAATGTACCTATACATACACCTCATTGCCCATTATGTCCGAGTGGCCCGGGAGTCCCGGGATCCATATGACCTGCAGCCTGCAGCACTCTCCCATTTTAGCAGGCAGTGTGGTATGACAGTCCTGCACAAGCAGGGAGTTGCAGAGTTGTATGAAGTGAGGGCCTTCAAGACGGCTTGGTTCTCCGACAGGAACTTCATTGATTATGAGCTTCGCATAGTGATCAATGGCGAACATTTCTGCTTCAAAGACAGTCGCAAAACTACCCTGCTGATGGATTCACCCTCAGCAATCTTGCAACCACTAACTCCCTCTCCGACCAAATAAGTTCAAGCCATATCGAAATGCTCAGGGATATCAACAGGGACAGTGCAGAAAATTTTGAAAAAAGCTCAATTGCATCCCTACACTTACATGTCCAGTCTCTGCGTCAATGGACTACTTTTAAGGGTCACATTTTGTGTACGAATATCGAGAAAAATCAGATAGAATCTCGATTTCATCAACAGCATACTGTGGAGCGATAAATAGAAATGCAGAAAAGATGGCTATTTTAACATGCATAATTTGCATAGCTGGCAGCGGACCAATCCCCATTTAGCGAGAGATGACCGATACCAGTATTATACTAACTGACAAAGAAACTGCAACACCCAGATGGAGCTGTTCAAATTTAATTTTTTTTTTGGTAAAACATAGATAGTATAGCAAGGATGATTGAATGATTAAAATTTGGAGAAAAAATCGTGAAGGTTTTTTCATGTAAACATTTTTTCTTCCTTACATAATTGTAGTCGATTTTGAAAAGTTTATAAATTTTACAACAAACCAGCTGTTCGAGGAGATCCATGTTGTCCCATCGATGTTTAGTTGGATTTAAAATGCCTAGAGCACGTGTACGCGGAATTTATCGCCAGCTAACTGAATTTGAAAGAGGTCGAATTATTGGTCTACGGGAGGCGGGGTTGTCATTTCGAGAAATCGCTAACCGTACGAACAGAAATCCAACTACTGTTATGAGATGTTGTCAAGCGTGGTTTGATAATGCCCAAAATCGAAGAAGAGTAGGCACCGGACGTCGAAGGGGCACAAATGAAGTTCAAGATCAGCGTCTATGACTTATGACTATTAGAGACCGATTTGCGACAACTTGATCTTTGGCTGATGAGTGGTTAGGAAAACAAGGCGATACTGTAACTGTCCGAACGGTTTACCGTCGGATAAGGTCTTTTAGACTGCAGCATTATCGACCCCATCTTGTGTTACCTCTGACGGTTGAGAATCGCCGGCAACGATTACAGTGGTGCAGAGAACGTCAACATTGGAATGTGGAATGGCATCAGGTCGTCTTTTCTGATGAATCTCGATTCTCCTTGGGTACACATAATGGCCGAAGAAGGGTTAGACGATGTCGGAGAGAAAGACGTGAACCTCAGTTTGATATTATGAGCGTCCATGTATACCGGACAGTAGGAGTTATGGTATGAGGTGATATTGTATGCAGGTAGTTCACATCTAGTCTTTATTCGAGGTAACATGACAGCGCCGCGTTACTTTCAAGAAATAGTGTAGCCATATGTTTTCTAACATAAGTATGCTCCTAAATTCAATAAAAAAAACTCTGAAATTATTGAATTTAGGAGCATAATCATCTTAGAAAACTATCATTATTTTTCACCGCAGTATCCAACGCAATCATAAAAAATTGGTTCAAGCCCTGTGGACAGGAGCTTTGGCGCTCTTGTTCAAACTTTGACAAATTATATCTCCGAAATTATTGGTTCCTTAGAGTTGGGAATGATTTCAATGGAATCTTATGATAGAACTCCATCATAAAATAATATAAATTGAATGATAATCCATTGATATCATTCCAAACTCGGAAGGGGCTCTCCCACTTTTTCAATTTGGCTTATTCTGTGCGTCAATACTCAAGAATTTTTGTAATTAAATTCAAAACGTAGGGCTATGACTCATCTCGACATGTTGGATTTATATACATCAGGAAATTATAATTAGAGTATTCTATGGATTCATATAGAATTTTGTGCATGATTATTGAAATTAAGAAAAATCATATCTCCGAAAGTATCAGTTTGTTAGAGTTGAGTATCACATCAATGGATCCCTATGATGAAACTGCATCTTAAAAAAAATTGAATTTGCAATTTGCTATGTAAATAATTTTTTTTTTGTTACCCCGAAACCACCCAGCCGATTTTGCCCAATAACGAATTTAACCGAGATATTTATCCCCTAAACCTACCCTGAAAATGTCAACTGTCTAGCTCATTCCGTTCGAGAGTTATCGTGTTAGCGGCCGGCCGGACATAATCAATTTTGACCATGGATTCTTGATCAGTGAGTCGAACCAAATCGTGTAAGAGCATTTTCAGCCAAAAATTCCAAAATTACAGACATTTGGGCAAATTGATAAGGACTCTGTTCCGAGGAACAAGAGCGCCAAATACAGGGTTCAAATTTGAAAAACAGCCAATTTTTTATCATGACCTTTCCACATTCTTCCTCTTTGATATTGTAAAAACGTGAACCGTGAATATACTGACTAAACATATTTGGCTTTTTTCCGGTTTTATTTTCAATATTTTGGAAACTATTGGAATGAATACTATGGTTTTAACAGAAATGTATTTCAGCATTGAAAACTTGATCATACCAGGAATGCAAAACTTGAAAAAGAGATTTTTTCATCAAATTTATTTTCATTCCCTGTACAACCGGAAGTGCACTCGAACTTGGGACACCCTGTATAATGCCCGTCGATTATCTCCGGTACTCGATTGTAAATGGTGGCTTGATTGTGCTGAATTTCAGCGGAATTCTGAAATATAAAATTTTGGAAGAATATATCATTTTTAAGGGATGTTTATATATTATAATATTTTTAAGGGGCATTTTTGGGCAAAATGATAGCACGCGGTTCCCTAGAACGCGCTTGCAAAAATTTTTAAGTAACAACAATTAATTTAGTATTTTCAGAAATAGAGGATAACAAGCCCTGTGGACAGGAGCTTTCTGGCGCTCTAGTTCAAACAGACAAATTATATCTCCGAAAGTATTGGTTTCTCAGAGTTGAGAATTATATCAATGTATTCTTATGATAGAACTGCATCATAAAGGAAATTCAATTCAAATAATAGTTTATTTATCAAGATTAAATGAGCAATCTGAGAACTGCACCATGGAAGAAACCAAATTAAAATAGCTGAAATGAATTTGACTCTCTCTTATAGAACAGGATGAAATGTACGAGTATGAACACAGATCATATAATAAAGCTTAGATAGAATAATTATAGCATTCTGTGAAAACAGAAGTACGATTCATTATTGAAATTTAGAACTTCATCTTAGCAGAAATTGAATTCAAACATCATAGAAGAATTTAAATTCAACAAAAGTGCCAAAAATTATCAATCCAAAACCAATAGACGAATTCTACCCAACAACGAACTCATCCGAGATATTCATTCCTCAATTCCAGTTTTGTTTTTAGTGGAGATATTCTGAAAAATATTATTAACTTACCATTACCATTCCCATCATCATATGGATTGACCATCAGCATGAAAATATCAACCAACAAAAGTATGATAATATTCTAATTCTCATATTGATACCATTACTGGAATGAATTACAATGAGACAACGTCAAAGTTGACATTATAACAATTCATAGAATAGCCACAGAATAATTCTATCATTGAAATTTTGAAAAATCATATCTCCGAAAGTATTAGTTGTTAGAGTTAAAAATGATATGAATGGATTCTTATGGTAAAACTGCTTATTGAAAAAAAAAATAATTTGGAATTTGTTCTGTAAAAAAAAAATTTTTTTTCTACAAACGTCAAAAAATGACAAGGTTCGCGCATTGAAAACAATATGCGAAGTGACCCTTTTTTTCATTTTCCTTCGTTACCATGACACCGTGCGCGAAGTAGTGTGCGAAGTACTTACTTCGCACACTGCATGTAAACTATATGGAGTTTTTATATTTTAACCTTTATGTTCCTCAATAAAACAAACAAATGCCATTTTATTTTCATAGTTACAGTATTTACTCGATTTGGAAAAACATTTTAAGCCAGTTCAATACTATTTTTCATATTAAGCTATGCATGTTACTTATTTTAGAACAATATTTTTGGCGTTTGTAGAAAAAATTTTGTTTGCATCTCATGCGCGAAATACTTTGGTGATCTCGACTATTTTTTTAACTCGGCTGCGCCTCGTTAAAAAAATCAGTTCTCGATCACCAAAGTAGCATTTCGCGCACTAGATACAAAAATAACTATTTTGTTACTCCGAAACCATCTGTCCGATTTTGCCCAATAACGAACTTAGCCGTGATATTTATCCCTCAAACATACTCTGAAAATTTCAACTGTCTAGCTCATTCCATTCGAGAGTTATCGTGCCTACGGACGGACCGGCCGGACGGCCGGACAGAATGAATTTCGACCACGGATTCTTGATCAGTGAGTCGAACCAAAATCGTTTAAGACCATTTTCATCGAAAAATTCGAAAATTACAGACATTTGGGCAAATTGATAAGCACTCAGTTCCGAGGAACTAGAGCGCCAAAAATAAAATGTATCAAATAGCTTAACATATTTTGACAAACGGATTCACCAAACTTCATCAAAACCAACAGGTAAATATCTCATTCCGGAAAAAATAGCCTGGCAAAAAGCCAATAATAAATATAATAAATCAAATAGCACTAAAGAAGATAAATCCGGCGTTTTTCAGTTAACTTACGGTAGTTGTGATAAATTATATTTTATAGGTAAAACAGGTAGAAATGTTGGAACAAGAATTAAGGAACACCATCATAATTCCGGAAACAACAAAATTAATTATAATTATTCAAATCATTTATTAGCAGAAGGAAATAAGTTTAACCCAGATTTTACCACAATTTGAATAAAGGTGTCACAATATTAAATAAATAAGTGTAAGCATATATAATTTTTCTTTTAAGAAAATGTAAAATTTGTAGTGTTGTTTGCCTAACATTGTAATTTGCATTCAGAAAACATAGTTAGTTTCAGTCAATGAAAACAATTCCACAAAGTGTCAGGCAATATTTTGAATTTCAAAACTCTAGTGCAATAATCTGGTTAAAAAAACTCCTGAAAATGAGCGTGATACCGGGAATGTGTGTCAAGTTGAGTGGGCCCCCTGATTGTCCAAGTATACCTATCGCTTTTAGTTATATGCCTGCTCCTTATACATATCCTCTTATTCCAACGGTGCAACCTGTGATACCTCCATGTTGTCCAGCATATTACGAACCTGTGTGTCAACCTGAATATGGATCATGTTGTGGGCCATGCTGAGAGTTCATCCTATACCGTCAAGAGATTCCAGACAACCCGTATTTGTTAGAAAGCTTCCTCAAGTATCAATATAAATTATAAATGAACATGAATAAATTATTTCTAAGCTATTCTATTCTACATAACTGTGACTCATGTACTTTTATGATACCATTTTAAAAATTTCAACATGTTGATTCTGGTTCTCAAAAAAATTATTTTATCTGCTTTCACTTTTTATAGGACAATATTGTTTCCTGTAATCGAGCACAAAAATAAGGAGTTTTCAACTTTCAAGTACTAGTCGATATACATGGCATTATCGATAAAATTGCCACAATTTCGAAAAATCAAAGCTCAAACAATTTCAAAAGATTATATTTCCATATAAAACACACTCCACTTAAATAAATAAAATATTTGTATCAAATACAAAATATCCCTTGTGCATTAAAATATTACATTAAAATAAATAGTTCATGAGCAATACAATTATCTTTGGTTCCGTAAATATTTGAGGCGTTACCAATTATCTAAAAAGTCAAGTCCTGTTTTAGGCAATGAATCGTTGGAAGATTCTTCTTTATCGAACTCTACCAAGTCAATATTTTGCCTGCGAGGTTCCATTTCCTATAATAAAAAGCAGTATTGGTTTAATTGCAATATTTTAGTAACTAAAGAATCAAACCTTTACTGCAGGTTTTTTGGGTACACTCAATACTTTCACAGCTTTCTTGTTTTTAGTAGCTTTGGGAGTTAATATGGATAAATCTCTTTGGCTTCTGGTCTTAAAACTGAAAGGTGCTGAGTGTTCATCTCGATAAGAACAGTTATTGTCATCGATAATTATTTTTGATGAATATTCCTGAGAGTTTTTAAATCCATCAGTTTCTTGACAATTATATTTTATTAGTACTTCAGGCTTTATAATACTTTCATTCAATATTTGCTCTTGCTCTACAGGACTCAGGGTATTCCAAAGTTCTTCATAAGCAGCTTTAGTCTCATTAATATCATTATAAATTCGAGAAGCAATAGGGTTCATAGAACTGAAATATTCCTCAGCTCTTTTATTCAAATCCATTTTCGATAAGCTATCAAATCAAAAGGCATTAAAAAATTAATGGAGTTCACTCAATCATGGTGAGAACTGCGTTAAATACGGTCTCTCCTGAAAATTATTGAATAGTGTTTGTTGTTTGTAAGTAAATTGTATCTGTAGGCATTTCGTTTACCTCTGAATTCGGTACCTGAATTCTGATATTTCAGAAATTTATAGTTATAATATTATAAATATTTTATTTCACACTGAATGTAGATGACACAATAACTTAATAACTATTCCAAATGATTCATTAATCATAACGATGAATGAGAATGACAACAAATGTTAACCTAAAATTACAGAATCCAGTTAGTTCACAGATTATCTGTGCGGTATGCATGCGCATGGAGGTATAATCTGTGATACAACGGTGCATTATCTGTGGCATTATGGAGGGCGGGGTATGTTCCATAGCAAACATAAAGCATTAATCTGTGTTTATATCAAGCTCCATTTTGACTTAAATTAACGATGAAATAGCCAATACTTAGTTATCTGTGGAAATAGCAGTAATAGCACATACTACTTGTAGTTGTGTAGTTCATCAGATATACATTTACGAATGATTCCCAAGTTTTTTGTTCCGATCTCTCCAAAATCTTTCAAAGTGCCATATAAATAAAACTGTACATCAAAGATTATAGAGAGACTCTTATAATCTTTGCTGTACATATTAGCATGAAGCCTTCTATTTATTAACCGATGAGTGTAGGCAAGAATCATTATACCTCTGGACAACGATAAAAATCTGAAATAATAACCTATTGCAGAAAAATTTCATTAACAATTGATGTAGATGAGTACACCCACCTTCTCCCAATTAAAAAGACTTTATAATCATATAATTTATTATACTTATACAAAACTAGAGATACTAAATTTCTTTGTTTCATAACTGCTCGAATAGACTTTACAATAAAAAATGATCTTACAATAAATATAGTTGAATCTCTTAGTAATATTGAGGAAGCATAAACAACAAAGAGCTTGGACTGTACCAAACTGATTCTAATAATTGGCAGCAGCATAATGTAAGCCTCTTTTAATCACATGTGGGTATTTCTGCCATACTGGAATCTCTCAGGCATGTTGCACATCACTTGTTCTATAGGCATTCCTGTAGAAATGAGAAGCGGTTTTAGTCAAATAGTATGTGCAAATATATACAGGGTGGACAAATTAAATTATGTCCATCTGGCTGACATTAAGCATGATGAACAATACTTAATACCATTTTGAAAGTTAATGAGGAATATCTTGAGTTGTGTAAGTGAAATATATACCCCATATGACACTTACCAAGAGGTGACTGGGGGATCACACCATTGTTCACCCCAGCAGCTATATTGCCTTGAGCCGGGCTTCGGGTATAACTTTTTAAATCAGCTAGCAAATTTTGCCACACAGCTATTTTATCATAATGTCTCTTTAGAAGTTCTTCCTTTCTGGATAGCTCTAATCGCAACTCACTTATATCTTCCTTAACAACCATCTCAGGTTTGAGTGCTGACAAAAGAAATCGTTTCTGTAAAAAAAATGCCTCCATTTGTCTTGCTAAGTCTATAAATCTCAAAGTTGTCTGTTCAACTTCAACTTTAATTTCTTCTTTATCTGTTGTAGGAACAGCTTCATCTTTTGTAAGAACGTTCAGACAATGCTGAAATGCTTCTTCAAATTCATCTACTAAATTACCGCTACCGTTTGTTGGTGTTGCCATTGCTGAAACTGGTGGAGATGCCTCCTTCATTGAGGGACTGAGGGTATAAATTTGTTTGGACTTAAAAGTAAGAAACAAACAAGGGGAATCGTAAATAAAGAAAATACTGAGGTTATGTTTGTTTGGCTTTGAGACATGAGAATTGTCTTTTTATCACAATCGTTTATGGTTTGAAGTTTTCTTTCGTGAACTTCTGTTATTATACTACGTGCCATTTCATCTTCATGTATAGAGCTAGAATTCGAAATAAATTAGTATTTTCCCAAAAATCTTATTCAAATGTATAATAGTCAATTTTATTTTCGGAAAAAAATATTGTTTTAGATGATCATAGAATATCTTTAATTTTATTGAAGAATTAACTAATTTCTATGACACATAAATCTTGATGAGAAACAAAAAATATGGACATCCATGCTGCGCAAAAACTAAAAGTATATCCAACAAACACTAATTTTTAGTTCTTTACACACTATTTTCTTCTCGCTTCTCCTGTTTAATCATAGTGTGATAAGCCAAGAAGGTAAAATCAGAACTAGACCAAAAATTAACAGAAGTTAGTTGCAATATTCAGTATCATAATATTCTAACATCCTTTTGGAACACGCTATTTTGAATGATTTTCTTCGAACATAATATTAGTTGATTGTTTGATGAAGTCGTAATCGATGTATCTTAACTTCGTCAAATTTAGTGAAGAGTTTTATTCCTGATTTCTTTGTTCGAATGGTGGACAGGTGAGTGTCAGTTATCCTTTGTTTTGTTGATAAATATCAGCTGTTTTGTATTTGTGTTGTGTAATCTACAATGTCGTTGTCAGTAAAATCGGTATAAAAATTGTCAATAATAATGAAATTGTAAAAATTTATTGTTTTAAATGAGTATTCAAAAGTTAGGAAATGTTGATAATTTGTTAATCTTAATGCAAAATTCAATAATGAATATGAATAAAACTGATGAGATTCTCATTTTTGTATAGAGTCAACTTCAACATGCCGAATTTAAGGCAGAACTATCAAGAATTACCAGACTTTGATCATGATGATGAACCTAGTGTACTAGTTCACACAGCAGAAGCACCAAGAACAAAATGGAACCACATAAGAGATTTAGATTCATTTCTGAAAATGGTCTATGAATATCATCAAAAGCATGGATTCACCTGCATTGTTGCTAAAGAAGTTTGTGAGACGGTGCGCCGTATATTTATGTCTGTATTCCCATTACTCATATTCTACGCTGTAGATTATAAAGTTTTATTTAGTGTAAAAGCTGATACAAATGTAAGCTTCTATGATCTGATACTGCCTTTTGATGAAATACTGAAAAGTATGGGAATGTGGACCTGGATATGGATAGTGATGCTTATAATTGTTTTTATTTTTTTTTCAATCCGTTCAATTTTAAAAGTTAGGTATTTTTATGAAATAAAGCAATTTTACAACACTGCCCTCAGAATCGAAGAAGAGGATTTAGATAATTATGTGTGGCAAGATGTGCAAAAAAAAATTATTGCAGCACAAACAGAACTATCCATGTGTGTTCATAAACGTGAATTAACAGAGCTTGATATACATCATAGGATTTTGAGGCAGCAGAATTATTTTATAGCTATGGTGAATAAGCATCTGATTCCACCTCGGATAACAGTACCTCTTCTTGGTGATGTATTGTATTGGTCAGTAGGGTTTCAACTCAATTTGAGGTTTATTTTCTTTCAC
This sequence comes from Halyzia sedecimguttata, assembly GCA_937662695.2. NCBI lineage: Eukaryota > Metazoa > Arthropoda > Insecta > Coleoptera > Coccinellidae > Halyzia > Halyzia sedecimguttata. The sequence goes on along the minus strand of OW569413.2, from coordinate 94,263,783 downwards.
TTCCCATGGGGTGCTTTCAAAGATTCATGGCACTTGAGAGATGAATATAGGAAGGCTACTTTGAAAGCCGACCTAGCCAATCAACTGAAACTTGCAATAAGATTGTTCGCTGTAGGAAATTTGATATTATGTTTTCCTATATTCCTTTGGCAACTGATATATTCGTATTGTTACAACTCTGATTTGATTGTACGTAAAGTACCCTGGGAATTTGCTACTAGAAATTGGTCACTTTATGGAAAGCAGTATTTGAGGCATTTCAACGAGCTTGATCACGAGTTGGAAATAAGATTGAATAAAGCATATAAACCAGCAAGTAGATATTTGGAAGTATTCTATTCGCCGCTCTATGCAATTTTCGCTGAAACTTGCCAAATTTTGGTGGCATCAACTCTAATGGCTTTCTATGTATTGACGTTGATACATGAAGAAATACTGGCTATAGGCAATGCTGTCCTTATATTTACCGTTGCATCTGTAATCATAATAGTTTGCAAAAGTCAGATGCCCAAGGAACATGTTCCGAATAGTCCTGATATTTTATTGGCCAATGTTTTGTTGCACACACATTATTTACATCAGGAATGGCAGACCAAGGCTCATACCGCCAAAGTGAGAATGGAATTTGAAAGACTGTTCCAGCTTCGATTTCAAGGTGAATATCTTAAATTATACATTAAAGACCTTTTTGGTAATTCATTTGAATGGTAGTAGCTTTGTTGCAATTAGTGTGGCTTTTTAAATTGTACAGTTTGGTATAAGTATTGAATGTGAATTTGTTAGATCTGCTTTTATAGGTTCCACATGTGTGTGATACCCCTATTTCGCTGCTTTCTGTAAATGGAAGGACCACTCACAGATGAATAATTCTAGGTCAAATTCGATTCTGTTGAAGGTGGAATTCGTTAATGGGCATGATTGGCCAAAGAGTTTTGGAGTTGAAGTTTTGTTTTGAAAAAAAAACAGTTCGGAGAATTGAACCTTGGTATCTAGTTGTAGAATGCAGAAACAAAGGCTTTTGCGAAATTTTGAGAGGATCGTATTACTAGAAAATTTTAAAAATATTCTGTATCTCAGAAACTATCTTTTCGATATCGCTGAAATTTCAAGAGATCCTTCAAAACCTCATTCTACAGCAAAGTTCAAAATTTGAACACGATCGGAACTATATAGCCAAACCAAATAATATCATTTGAATGAACTAGCTTGCACTTTTTAAAACATCCTGATATCTCGAAAGGTTTGGTTGTTTTCACTCACAAGGTTCCATCTCTTATTTATTTCGGGCTTTGAAACTTAGGGACACAGAAAGCTATTCAAATGAATATTTACTGAAAAATCTATATAGCTTTGAAGAGAGGAATAAAAATGGGTTCAAGCCCTGTGGACAGGAGCTTTCTGGCGCTCTAGTTCAAACAGACAAATTATATATCCGAAAGTATTGGTTTCTCAGAGTTGGGAATTATATCAATGTATTCATATAATAGAACTGCATCCTAAAGGAAATTCAATTCAAATAATAGTTTATTTATCAAGATTAAATGAGCAATCATGAGAATGAGAAAGGCACCATGGAAGAAATCAAATTAAATCTGGCCAATTTTGCCCAATAACGAACTTAACCGAGATATTCATCTCCCTAAACTACTCTGAAAATTTCAACTACCTACCTCATTCCGTTCGAGAGTTATATCTATGTCTATGGATGAAAAGCAGTCTCACTACTCTCAGATCTCTTACTTCATGTTCAGTTCCGAAATGTAAGAATTTTCTGAGAAAAACTAATTTTGGAGCAAACAACTGAGATTTTTCTCACTTCGCTCACAATTCTTCGATTGATTAGATAATGTCTCAGGAACATCATTTGACATTATGACAATTCATATTCATACATAGAATAATATCATTCTGTGACAACGTTGAAATACGATTTATTATTGAAAATTTGAAAAATCATATCTCCGAAAGTATTAGCTTGTTAGAGTTAAAAATGATATGAGTGGATTCTTATGATAAAACTTCTTATTAAAAAAAATTTAATTTGGAATTTGTTCCGTAAAAAAAAAATTTTTTTTTGTTACTCCGAAACCATCTGTCCGATTTTGCCCAATAACGAACTTAGCCGAGATATTTATCCCCCAAACCTACTCTGAAAATTTCAACTCTCTAGCTCATTCCGTTCGAGAGTTATCGTGCCTACGGCCGGCCGGACCGGCCGGACAGAATGCATTTCGACCACGGATTCTTGATCAGTGAGTCGAACCAAATCGTTTAAGACCATTTTCATCGAAATATTCGAAAATTACAGACATTTGGGCAAATTGATAAGCACTCAGTTCCGAGGAACTAGAGCGCCAAAAACCAATAGATATCTAAATTTTTCAGGAATTGTGGAAGATTTGCTGTCCCCGTTCATGACGCCTTTTCTTCTGTTCTTCTATGTTGCACCCAAATCCAAAGACATCGTGGACTTTTTCTATAATTTCACAGTTTCGGTGACTGGTGTGGGTGATGTATGCAGTTTTGCTGTTATGGATATCAGGAAACACGGAAACCCTGATTGGCATCATAAAAATGCCGACGAAAGGGAAGTGCCCACTCAGTTTGCTCAGGCTGAGGATGGAAAAGTTGAATTGTCTCTCCTTCACTTTAAACATACTAATCCAAATTGGACACCACCAACCGAAGCACAATCATTCTTCCACTCGATTCAAGATCATGTGAGTATAAGTCAATGCATACATAGTCATGAAATAAAAGCTTTTCTCTATTTCAGTATTGTAATGAGTTCATTACAGCACTAAAAACAGTGCTGTAATGAAGCCATTCCTGCATTGTTTCTAGTTATATTTTTCGTTTTGTGGTAGTCAGCACTGACTTTCGATCCTATCAAGTTTCAACTCACCTCAGTATATTATAATCTGGATATAGTGAAATAATTGTTAAGAGGAAAAGTTTTATTTTCATTAACAAATAAGGTACTAGGGATCACCTTCTTGCTGATTTTGAATCATTTATGCTATTAGGAAACTGTATTAAATCTGATCTTCATGCCCTAAGAACGATTCAAATTCCGTAATCTATCAACTTTCATAACAGTCACACCAACTACCAAGATACAATGCAAAAGTCACTAGGATGTATAATCCGAATTTTTCATTAAATTTCAACAGACAAAATTGCGTGAAATAGAGAAAATATCGTCCAATACTCGTTGCAGAAGGCAATTCCTACACTCATGCGTTCGAAAACTCGATCCTTCATCGCTCGTTTTCGAATTTCACATTCGTGTTTGAATAGGAACCCATTCTGCAACTTGTTTTAGAATTTACTATTTAAATCTTCATGAGGGAAATGATTTATAATCCGTCAATGATGGAAGCTATAAATCTTGAGTATTCTGAGATGGGATTTCTTTTTACAAGAGTTTGGTTTTGCTACTGTAAATATGCCATAATAAATGATATTATATTTTATTTTGCAGGAAAATGAAATTGAAGGTTTAATGAGCGGAGACAGTTCTCTACAGCAATTTACGCCTCGAATGCAAGCATCTCAGAGTCTACTAATCAGGGAGAACCCAATCGAGACTTCGGAAAAAGAAGTTAGCAGGGGAGCTTTGTACTTGCATCTTTTACGTAGCCAACATGAACAGGCTCGATCGATAAGAATACCTGCCCAAGAAAACACACCACTCCTTTTCAGTCACTAATCTAGTCATGAAATTACGCTTTAGAAAAGTGATAGTGTGTGTGATGAAGATTGATTTTAAAATTAAAGAATAGGAGTATTGCTTGATATTCTTTCCTCAATTTATTTCAATATATATTAATTCCGTTTGTAATGGAACCAATCGTGTAAATATGATTTTATAAATTATAACACATGAATCTTTTTTCTTGTATACAATTATGAGAATATCCATGTTTTATCAATAGAATATTGACTAGGTTGTAGAATTTTTCAAATTCATTACTGAAGGTAGCTTATAAAATTAAGTGTAATTTGAAATCTTCGATATTGTAAGTGAAGTGCGAATTAATTTTTATTTCATTGTAATATCAAGTAGGTATATTTGGTAATTAAAACTGATTGACTGATGATTATTTTTGTATGTATTTTATTTCAATGACATCAAGTGATATGAGTCTGTGAATAATTCTGATGTAATTGAAACAATTTTGTGGAATATTTCTTGAATTTTCAAAAAACCATGAAAGAGGTAATTACTTTTGTTGTTTGAAATCACGAAAGAATAATGTGGTATATGAGTTAAAAAGTACAAACCTACATAATTTCTTCGGGATTAGTAGAAATAAATTATTTTTTTCATAACAATAACTTTTTATTTTATTAATTCCTTATTTTCCTGGGTATGAAATAGATTATTTCACATAATACATTTGAGAAGTATCAAAGTAATGGGCCCCAACTGTTCATAATATTGGTGAACTAACATTCAGGGGCGGCTGGTGAGGGAGGGCAGTGGTGCGCCGCCCTCCCTAGAAAAATGACTTACATGAAGTTGTGTGGCAAATGCAATCTTGAAGTACGTGGTCGTAATGAGTCAGAAGCCTCGATTAATAACACAAGAAAACGAGAACGTGACCGGTTGCTTACTTACTTTAAATTTAATATATTGTCGTTATGGATTGGATTCAATGTTTCGTGAAATATGTGAAGTTTTAGTTATTTCAATATCGATGCCACTGACAACTGCAGACACTGAAAGATGTTTCCCTACTTTAAAATTGATCAAGAAGTTTCTAAGGAATACAAAATTTAGTTAAAGACATTCCTCACTTCAACAAAAAGGTGATCGTGTATTCATCTGCGACAAAAACAGAATGATTGAGTTTCATCTTGAGATGTAGGAATTTGGTAATTACATTTTAAAATATATACACTTTTTATGTATTCTTGTATCAGCGCCCTCCCAAATCGGACTTTTATTTGAAATAAAATTCAAGAGGAATACCTTTCTTAGTCATTATGATTGAATGAATACATATCATATAAACAAATTTTATACTTATAAAAAATATAAGCGATGATATCTTCAATTTTCATTTGTCAATTAAAGTTCCTCTGATTTTTTTAACATCTTGTGCTTTGTTTTGTTCCTGTTTTCTCTTATTCATTCCTTTTCTCTCTAGTTGCTTTTCAATTATTCTTGCATTGTTGGCATAACTGTCAGCAACTTCTCTCTAGATGAAAAATAAAAATCATTAGTTAGGGAAATTATAGAGGGAGTGAATGATTTGGTACTGCATACATATACATTTTGTTAAGAAAGTACTAAGAATTTATTTAAAAAGCCTGCTCAAAGCAGTTGTGGAAATAATCCGGGAGTTTAATGGTCAGTTTAACCTATCAGATAAGTGTCAAATGCGATCTTTAAGAATATCTGCTGGATGTGATGATGAATGATACAAGTAGAATCAAGTGATAAATATATCTCACCGCCTCAATTTCATCTTCTTCTTCATCAATTGTAGAAACAGTAACTGAACTAAATTTGCCCATATTTTTAGTGTGTTTAGTAACCATAATTTTCTTTGGCTGTTCGATAGCCACTTGATTATAAATGTCTGTAATAGGTCCTTCTTTCGTCGATTTAATGAGTGATCCTTTCACAATGAAACTAACGGGGCTTTCTGCATCATGTTTGTAATATAGGAGAAGCGAGCATTTTTTACATTTCAGTCGGAATTGTCGTTCGATACCTTCAGGTCTTTTCAGGTAGACTGTTTCATCTGGATCACAAGTCATTTTATGGGCATGATTTGTTCCATCCAGCACTCTTGCTCCATCTCTTTTACGTAAAGGTAACCTCTCGATTGAACAATCTGAAATGAATTATTGTATTGGTATGTTCGATTATAGATTAAGTTTTCTGATAAAGGAAATCATTTATTTCAAGTTTACCTAAAATAAGAGTCATTTGTCCACAAAGGCAGTAATAAATGTGAAGAGGTTTTTCGTCTCCATATTCCTCTTGATCCTTTGTATCTGAACATGCAATGCTTCTTGATACTACTTTTGGCATTTTGTCTTTTTAATTTAATCTTGAAGTTGAAATTCAGAAAAACAATAAACAAATTAGAAATTACAAAACTTTAGGGTTATCATCAAAGACATAGAATTTTACATCTTTTTCTTCTCTAAAAAAATTCCGCCCGGACAGAATCGATTTCGACCTCGGATTTTTGATCAGGGGGTCTATTCTCGACCATTCGCAATTTTAACGATGGGTCGCATATGCTATATATTGCTATAGAGATGCGCACGATCGTGCAAATTGCGAATGGTCGAGAATAGACCCCCAGTGAGTCGAACCAAATCGTTTGAGACCATTTTCAGCCAAAAATTCCAAAATTACAGACACTTGGGCAAATTGATAAGCACTCTGTTTCGAGGAACTAGAGCGCCAAAAACAAGGTTGTGCATTCAGAGATGTATATTCTGCACAACTAGGGGAAAGTAACGCTTAGAAAAATCTTCAGTCGTGTGATCTTCGTAAACAGACAAAGATATATCAACCAACTGGTATATTCACATTTCTAAAAGGGCGATATGGAGAGTACCTCTGGTGGGTAGTAATGTTTCTGTACCTGCAACATGACGTTGGAATATACACCGGATCGTAGGCCAGTTAGTGTATATAAATTAATTATATTCGCAGTGGGTGAGAAAAGAGCATTGCTTGACCTACTCTCTTTCTACCTGATTCAGTCATTCAGAAGGTGGTTAAAGAGCAGTGCTGGACCTACACTCTTTCTTCCTAAGGCCAGTGCTTGGCCTACAGTTATCGGCGCAAGATATGTACAGGGGATGCGCTAATTACAGTGGTCGGTGTCGTTTTTAGCTTTATCAGAAGGAGCACAACAGAGCCCTGACCAACGAAACCGTGTTCCTGCTTCATCGGTAATAATAATAATAATAATATAGTTTATGTTCACAAAAAAAAAATACATCATGTATAACACAAAACATAAAAATTCTTCTTCAAGAATAAACGGTGCATCGATTCATCGGATGAAAATGCAGGAAACGTTAACACTGTTGAAATGAACAGTTCTTGTAGTGATCTTCCACATTCCTTATTGCAGACGGCTAATGAAGCTAGTTTGAGTTTATTACCTGCAAAATCTAAAGTCAAGTATTCAGAATATCAGAATTTTTAAAACTGGTCTCAGAGAGTAAAGGGACAACAAGCCTCGAGAAGGAAATATTGTTAGAATACTTTTCACATTCGAAGAAGAAATTTCAGCCCAGTACACTATGGAGCAAATATTCCATATTGAACTTGAAGTGAAGATAAACTCAGGTTTGAGTGAATATTTTAAACTCACGTCGTATTTAAAGAACCAATATGTTGGGTACCGTCCGAAAAACGCAAAAATATTTGGAAAAGGTGAAGTTTTTAGATTTATTGAAGATGCATCAGATGAAATTCACCTTCTCATAAAAGTTGCTATCATATTTGGGTTGGCCGGTGCCTGCAGGCACGATGAACTCTGCAAGATAATGATTGATCCCATCGAGGACAAGGGAAATTTGATAGTGGTCAAAATCCCGGAAGCCAAACACAATTCTTTGAGAATATTTGTTATTTCCAATGAAGCGAATCATGGATATCATTTGCAACTCTACCATAAATATGCGAATCTGAGGAAAAAAAATTGGCAAACAAGCACTGACGTGAAGTCAGAAGCTTTTGCGCGTATGTTCTATTGTCCATCCTTCTGTATTGGACACCCTTAATCGAATTTACCATGGTAAATTATGTTGTCCATTCTCCTGTATTGGACACTCTTAATTCGAATTTACCATGGTAAATTCGAATTTACCATGGTAAATTCGAATTAAGTGTCCAATACAGGAGAATGGACAACATAATTTACCATGGTAAATTCGATTAAGGGTGTCCAATACAGAAGGATGGACAATAGAACATACGCGCAAAAGCTTCTGACTTCACGTCAGTGCTTGAACCAATTTTTTTTTCGCGATTTTTTTTGAAATTTTCTAGGGGTAGGTACGGTTATTAAAATTTTTTTTTTTCGTCATTTTTTTCGAATTTTCTAGTGGTACGGTTCTTACAAAATTTTGAACACGTCTTTATGTTGATTTTCTACTACTAGTTACCAAGCTTCAATTCGATCGATTATTTATTTTTTCAGTTATCAAGAAAATAATATTCCAGGTGGGTATAACTCGGAAACCGTTAGACCGATTATGCCCAAAAACGAACTCAACTCTCCCTTTCGGATACGCAACCTACCCTGAAAATTGCAAGTCCCTATCTGCTTTCGTTCGAAAGTTATCGAGGCAACGGTCACCCATCTACTGAATTCACACAAGAATGCTCCAATCTCCAACAATATTGAACCGATCGTATTAAAACTTGAAACTTAGCGGTAGAGTTAGGTTATGAAGGCTCTTGCGAAATTTCATCAATTTCTAACGATTAGTTACTGATATGTAGAATTTTTTTTTTTTTCAATGATTTATTAAAAATTTTCTACAAATGCTATCCTCACCAAATTTTGCAAACATATCCGCGTTGGCATTCTACAACTAATAACCATGTTTGAATTCAATCGGTTCAGTATTTTTCGAGTTAATGAGGAACAAAAACCACGAAATTTCAGAAAATTTCAGATGGCTATAACTCTAAAACCGTTTGGCCGATTATGCTCATAAACAAACTGAAATGTCGCGTTCTGGTGCTCATCCTAACCTGAAAATTTCAAGCCGCTATCTCATTCCGTTCTCAAGTTATCGTGACAACAAAAATATTTTTTAATAATTTTTTTAAAATTTTTTAGCCATATGATTCGCACAAAATTTCACAAACGTGCTTAGGTTCATATTCTACAACTACTCACCAAGTTTCAATTCGATCGGATTTATATTGGTTGAAAACAAAATCATTACTCGGAAACCGCTGGGCCGATTATGCCCATTAACAAACTTGTCCGTCGTATTGGGATGCGCCACCTACCCTGAAAATTTCTAGCTCTTTTCGTTCTCAAGTTATCGTGGCAACGGCCGGACGGCCGGCCGGACAGAATCAAATTTGACCTCGAATTCTTCATTGGGGAGTCGAACTTAATCGTTTGAGACCATTTTTTTCAAAAAATTCGAAAGTTACAGACATTTGGGCAAAACTATAACGCGATGTTCCCCAGAACATACGCGCAAAAAATTGGAAATGTCTAATAAGATATTGCCCACAAATAACTCTACTTTAAATAGTCAACTTTTATCAAGCCATCCAAACAGCTGCCCTACAGAGAATAGTCAACCTTCGAACGACTGCCCTTCAACTTCAACGAACGAGAACATTACTTGCCCTTTTGCGCCGAATCAGTGTTCATCGAGATACCCATTGAATGAACTTTATAATATGTAAATAATATTTCTTTCGCCATAAATATTACGAACATATCATTTGATATTTCTTCTTTTTTGGCGCTCTAGTTCCTCGGAACTGAGTGCTTATCAATTTGCCCAAATATCTGTAATTTTCGAATTTTTGGCTGAAAATGGTCTCAAACGATTTGGTTCGACTCACTGATCAAGAATCCGAGGTCGAAATCGATTCTGTCCGGCCGGCCGTAGGCATGATAACTCTCGAACGGAAGGAGTTAGAGGATTGAAATTTGCAAGGTGGGTTTGGAGCGTAAATATCTCGGACAAGTTCGTTAATGGGCGAAATCCATCAAGCGGTTTCGGAGTTATGGGCGATTTTAGTAAAACACATTTTTTATGAATATTTCCGAAACCGATCACTCGATCTATCTGAAATTTAGCATCAAATTGAAGAATCATGACCTTTATACGTATGTGAAGTTTTGTATTGACCAGTTTACCGCAAAGTGTCAAAAAAAAATTTCAAAATTTAAAAAAAAATTTTCTACAATAATTCTCGAACGGAATGAGCTAGGCAGTTGAAATTTTCAGAGTAGGTTAGGGAGATGAATATCTCAGTCTTAACCGTTATTGGGCAAAATAGGCTAGATGGTTTCGGAGTAACGAAAAACATTTTTTTTGTTAAGCAACAAATTTCAAATTCAATTTTCATTTAAGATGCAGTTTTACCATTAAAATCCAACGATATCATTTTCAACTCCAAGAAGCTAATACTTTCGGAGATATGATTTTTCTAAATTTCAATAATGAATCGTACGTACTTCTATGTTTTCACAGAATGCTATAATTATTCTATCTAAGCTTTATTATATGATCTGTGTTCATACTCGTACATGTCATCCTGTTCTATAAGAGAGAGTCAAATTCATTTCAGCTATCTTAATTTGATTTCTTCCATGGTGCAGTTCTCATTCTCAGATTGCTCTTTTAATCTTGATGAATAAACTATTATTAGAATTGAATTTCCTTTATGATGCAGTTCTATCATAAGAATAAATTGATATAATTCCCAACTCTGAGAAACCAATACTTTCGGAGATATAATTTGTCTGTTTGAATAAGAGCGCCAGAAAGCTCCTGTCCACAGGGCTTGAACCCAGTTTAATTTTTTCCAGTTATTGTTTATTTTTGAATTATTGAGTTGTTTAATTCCGGATTAATTAAAAGTTTATTATTATATTAAAATTTGGTTTCTTCTTGTTATTATAACACTCTCGAAGGAAAAATATTGTTCCTAATACGTGCGCAAAGTGACTTTTCCGCACGCAAAAACTTATCCGAACTCCGCTTCGAGTCGTTCTTCTAACTGTAAATGCGTGCGCTAAAGTATCACTTTGCGCGGTTGTTGGGAAAATAACTATTTTCTTTCATCTATTATCGCCTAATTTAAGTTACATATTTCATCACATCATCTTTATTGATTAGTAAATAATCACAAATCACGAAAATGCTATTTGGTGATTCGGTTGAAACAGTCTTCATCATCTGCTGGGACAACGGTAGTAACAAACCCAGAACTTCCTATTCACCAAAACCAATCCTTTATTCCTCAAGTTATTTCTGAATAAGAACATCATCGGAACCTACATCAGGTTTTCATCCTTTGATATGGTATCACACTTCTTACATTCAAGATTTCTTTTTGGCCTACCACCTTAGTTTCATATCAAATACTTATGAAGAACCATTATCTAGTGAGGAGACAGCCTGTATATAAAAATGTGAAATAACATTAACATTTAAAATTACATCTGGCAAATTTATCTGCGATATAACAGAACATAAAGAAGTTAATGACTTATTTCAATCTTCCTCACACTGCATCGTTAGCGAGCTCAAGATCAAAAATGTTAAAGGGTCCTGTTTATCCATCCTTCATTCCTCTGGTTATCTTCATTTACTCTTCGCTCGGATGAGCCACCTCCCACCACTCGCTGAAGCTATAAAAGGCTGCAGGACCGGAACAAAGTTAAGTATATTGCATACGCGAGCTGTTAAGTGCGAAACGTACTAAAGTGTGTTACAAACTGAAACCAATTATGCTGTGGAGAGCGTTTTTTCTGAGTGCCTTGCTTGCACTTGGGGTGCAAGCCAGAAATAGTCTTTTTGGGTGAGTCTACCTATGTCGACGTATCTATTTAATATGCTCCGAAACATGTAGAGAAAATCCAAGAATCTTCTTTAAAATCATTGTTTCAGTCGTTCCCCCATGAAAATGTACAAATTATAAATATTTATAACACACAAACTGATCAACGTAGTATATTTCGGATGGAATATTTGATTTAGCAGAAGAAAATATATTCACCGGCAAAATGAGGGGAACGGACAAATCTCAACGAAGTTTGTAGTTAATTTTCTCTTGAACCCTTCGATCGATTTTTGCAATTTTTATTTTTTTTTAATCATAGCTTGATTCCTTGTGAATATAACTGTTCAGATGCCGTCCTCAGTTACTAGGTTTGTTGTTATATACAGGGATGAACAAAGAGAATGAAATGTAAGCTTTTATGCAGAACACCCTGTGGAGTAAATCGTTGACAGGCGAGAATGTTTACGAACACTCAGATATCGCCTCATCTTTTCTGAACATTTCCTTGTTTTATTCATTGTGATATCTTAATTTTGAGAAAAATTACAGCACTTCAACTGGAATAAAGCCGATTGGGCAAAGGTTCTGTTTATACAGATGAGAGTCGATTTTGCGCTAATTAATTTGAGAGAGACTATAAAGAGGAGAACAGAGCTAGTAATTCAACAATTAATTCTTCACCAGATAATAGGGACAGGTAAATTCAATATTCAGTAGCTTTCGGCACAATGTGTGTAGCCGGCAAAAAAATAACATTTATCATAATATAGCGTTATCCCATTGCGGGTAGCTCTCTAGATATTTCAGTTTCGCCGACTGGAGTATGTCATAAAACAAACTATCTGGTACCAATTTGAGCTGTTTCTCACTGTCGAGCGGCATTTTAAAAAGCTTTTATTTCTATTGAATTTAGCAACGTAAATATGTGAGTTCAGTTTTTTTATGTAATCCTTCATGCACAGTTGGAAAATTTTCAATGTTTTTCCCCCCTCCAATAATTTGGCTTCAGTCCGTCTCTGGGCCGATTATGCCTATACCCAAACTCAAATGTCGCATTCAGATGCACTAACTAACCTGAAAATGTTAAGTCGCTATATCTTTCCGTTCTCAGGTTCTCGTGACATATACAAAATTTTTAAATAATTTTTTTTTAATTTTCTACGGCTACGATTCCCACAAAATTTCACGAACGTCCTAAGGTTTATATTCTACAACTACTCATCAATTTTCAATTCGATCGGATTTGTATTGGTTGAAAACAAACTTATTACTCGGATACCGTTGGGCCGATTATACCCATTAACGAACTTGTCCGTCGTATTGGGATGTGCCACCTACCCTGAAAATTTCAAGTCGCTATCTCTTTCCGTTCTCAAGTTATCAGCCGGCCGGACAGAATCAAATTTGACCTCGAATTCTTCATCCGGGAGTCGAACCCAATCGTTTGAGACCATTCTCGGCAAAAAATTCGAAAATTACAGATTTTTGGGCAAAATGATAACGCGATGTTCCCAGAATATACGCGCAAAAAACGAAGTAACTGTACTGTTATGTGACCAATGAATCAAGCTACAATTCAGAAAAAAATTGGCTCTATACTTGAACTCGATCGGAATTATATTGTAGAAGATATTAGAGAAATACAGAAAAAAAAATTGTGATCTTGAGGAATGATGATCTCCACATGAGGAGCTTGCCTTCTATTCCAAGATGCTTCAATTTGAAGAGGAGCCTTCTAGAACCATATAGACCTCATTAACAGGTTTACCCCCGATTTACGCCAAAGTCCAATCATTAATGAATTTCAGAAGGTTTGTTACTGATCATCTGGGCATTGATCCATGGTGTTTTCTCAGCAAAATACATACACGTAAATGTAGACCGACAATTCAATTAACATATAATACCCAAAATGGTATTAGGTACACTCGAAAAATCAGATAAATTAACAACAGCAGATCCGCAGATATATTATGTTGGAAGACTGTTTTCGTCTCTGTTTGTTACAAAGCATATGTTAATTGGAATCAGAATTAATATCGAAAGTTCAGGTAGGAAATATGTTTTTGGGTTAAAACATGAATAAAGGTGTTGCTTTTTTCATAGGTTATGTATAAACCCATCATTCTCTCAACTTTACTAATTATTCTATTTTGTTTACATAACATATGGAGTAGCAATATCAACAATTTATTCACTACTGACCCGATCGATATGCATGGCATAATAGTTGTTGTGTATGGTGACTTCACCTTACTAAAATCTGAGAATAACTTATAATACTGATTGGAAACATCCGAAGAATATACTGCTTCGGCTATTGGAAATAGTCCCAACAGTGCATCCCATTTTTAAAGAAATATAAATATACGTATTAAAGCAAAAGTGACACATCTTTATTCCTATGGATACTATTTACATTAAATAAGGTTGTATTATATGCTGCTATATACGAAAAATAAAATTGGCGCCCTTGTTCAAACTTAGACAAATCATATCTCCGAAATTATTTGTCTTTGGGAATGATATAAATGGATTCTTACGATAGAACTGCATCATGAAATAAATTATATTCAAATAGACCGATTCTCCCCAATAACGAACTTATCTGAGATATTCATTCCTCAAATCTATTCTGAAAATTATATTATATCAATTAAAACTTAGACAATATTGCAGTTTTGTTTTTACTGGAGATATTCTGAACCCAATTTGATGATGTATCTTACCAAAGAATATATTTCCATCATCATATGGATTATCCACGGGCATTATATTATCACCTCAAAAGTGTAATATCATATCATGCTCATAATTTTTCGATAGGTGAGGTTATTTCATTGGTCATTTTGCATTCAATCATAGTTTGTTTTCTAGAACACGAGGTCTATTCTATATCAAGAATAACGAACGAGAAATAATTTTGGCATTTATCTCTCATAGGAAAATAAGATGACATATAAGAACACAATTCATATAATAATTCATAGATATAATAATTAAGTAGGTACAGCATTCTGTGAAAAACATTCTCGAAGTACGATTCATTATTGAAATTTCGAAAAATCATATCTCCGAAAGTATCAGCTTGTTAGAGTTTAAAATGATATCAATGAATTTCTATGGTGAAACTGCATCTTAAAAAATTCAATTTGAAATTTGTAAAAAAAAATGTTTTTTCGTTACTCCTAAACCTTCAGGCTGATTTTGCCCATTAACGAATTTTGCCGAGATAATTATCTCCCAAACCTACTATGAAAATTTCACCTCCCCAGCTCATCCTGTTCGAGAGTTATTGTAGAAACAAAATTTAAATATTTTTAACATTTTTTTTGACACTTTATGGCAACTCGATCAATACAAAACTTCTCACGCATATAAAGGTCACTATTCTACAATTTGATGCCAAATTTCAGACAGAACAAGTCATCGGTTTCGGAAATATTCATAAAAAATATTTTTACTGAAAACAGCCATAACTCCGAAACCGCTTGATGGATTTCGCCCGTTAACGAACTTGTCCGAGATATTTAAGCTCCAAACCCACCTTGTAAATCTCAATCCTGTAACTCCTTTCGTTCGAGAGTTATCGGGTTAACGGCCGGCCGGACAGAATCGATTTCGACCACGGATTCTTGATCAGTGAGTCGAACCAAATCGTTTGATACTATTTTCAGCCAAAAATTCGAAAATTACAGACATTTGAACAAATTGATAAGCACTCTGTTCCGAGGAACAAGAGCGCCAAAAATTGGTTCAAGCACTGACATGAAGTCAGGAACTTTTTCAGTCGTCTACCCACCTCTATTAGATACTCTTAATCGAATTTAGCATCGATATATACTCCGCTTTTATAATATATGAATAAATTCATTACCATTTTAATTACAAATTTCAGTAACGAGTGAATCTTCCATGATCACGGAATTTTTAACTCTGAAATATGTATTCTATTGGAATTTGAATACGAAAAAACTTACGCCTCAAGTAACTACAGAATACGATATTCACGAAATTCCGCGAAAATTAGTGGGTCGGCATTCTACAAGTAATCACCGAGTTTTAATTGGATTAGATTTGTATATTTTAACTTATAGAGGAAATAACAACATTTCAGATGAGTACAACACCAAAACCATTTGACCTATTATACCAATTAACGAACTTAAATGTCACATTTGCATGCGCAACCTACCCTGAAAATTGCAAGTCGCTATCTCTTTTCGTTCTCGGATTTCCCAAAGGAAAATCAACATAAGCCAGAAAAGAAATGTGTTTTGTATTTTGAAACAAATTTCAGGGTAATTCAAGGAAAAAAAGTCATGACCACGAAAATATATGACTTGATATGATAGGTCTTTCTAAAGCAAGGATTATCCGTGATAAAATATGGAACGAGCAGCAAAAGTATTTCATTCTGTGATTAATGTAGTATGAATGTTTAATTATTTTCCTAGGATGTTGTTATCATCATATCCTCAGGATCCTTGAGGCGCATATTAATTTCTTGATACATATACAAATCACTCATTAAGGATGACTTCCAATGGCAATAATAATCGTTCGAACAAAGAAAGACCTATCACTGCATTTAATAGATTTGTTATTGGAAAGATCCAATGAGTCTCGTAGTATCCTTCAATCAAATTTAACATTAAATATAAAAAAAATGGTTCAAGCCCAGTGGACAGGAGCTTTGGCGCTCTTGTTCAAACTTTGACGAATCATATCAGTAGGTATTGTTTTCTCAGAGTTGGGAATACAATGGATTTTTATGATGGAATAAAATAACCCCAACTCTGAGAAACCAATAATTTCGAAGTTTTTTTTTTAATAGACATATTTTGGAGCTCTTGTTTCAATTTAGTTTCTTTTATGATGCAGTTTATTATAAGAATCCATTGATCATTCCCAACTCTGAGACACCAATACTTTCGGAGATATGATTTGTCAATGTTTCAACAAGAGCGTCAATAAAGCTCCTGTCCAAAGGGCTTGAACCAATTTTTTCTATATTAGTTTGTTTCTATAATTGTGCCGTTCTGAGGATGTTTTTTCTAGATTTGTATCCCCATACAATACTATACAGTGAGAGGAATAGGCTTTATTAACAATGTAACAGAAAGTGTGAGCAATGGAATTCCACATCATTATTGTTTAATTTTCTTGAATCAAGTTTGACCTCGAATTCTTCACCAGTGAGTCGAAACTAATAGTTTGAGATCATTCTCGGCCAAATATTCTAAAATTATAGACATTTGTACCAATTGATAGGCACCCTGTTCACCTGAAAAGCGCGCCTGAAAATATTGTGGCAAGATACAACTCAAACTCGAATTTAATTTTGAGTTTATTTCATTTCCACTACGCAGTAGTTGGTGGTCTTGAGGCAGAAGATCTATCGTCTACGTCTACTTGGTTTACTGTTAGATGCACAAAATGTAATGTTCAAGGTTCAAAAGAATATATCCTTGGCTTTTGATTGACGTAAATCCATATTAACTCAACTCAACTCAACTCCGTCAAAAAATTCGGAAGTTAAAGACATTTGGGCAAAATGATAACGCAATGTTCCCCAGAACATACGCGCAAAAATGGTGAAAATTTGGCAGAGAAGTTCGTAAAACTCGAACATTTTTGGGTCATCGTGAAGCACCTTGTCGGACCGCAATGAAGAAATTGGTGGAAAAATTTGAGCTGTTGGGACAAGTTAGTTATGTGAAGAATAAAACCCGTGCACGTCGCTCAAGAACAGCCGAGAGTGTTGAAGAAAACCCAGATTTGTCATTCCTCGTCGTTCTTTGGAATTAGGCATTCCACAAACGTCATTACACCGTATTTTGCATAAAGATTTGGGTCTTAAGGCTTATAAAGTTCAGTTAACACAAGAACTCAAGCCGGTCGATCATCAACAACGTCGTGTCTTTGCTGATTGGGTCGTTGAAATGCATGAAAATGATCCGGAATTCCATCGAAAAATCATCTTGAGTGATGAGGCCCATTTCTACCTCGGTGGCTTCGTCAACAAGCAAATTTGTCGCACCTGGGGCTCGGAAAACCCAAGAAATTTCATTTGCCTGATGTTATTTTCCACTATTAACGGCATAGCTTCTTCTTTCTAATGAAATAAACATCCAATCATTTATATTGAAAAATAGCATTTTTCTTTGAATATCAAAATAACACCTCTTATTGGAAAACTCTTTACTAGTGGAAGCTTCACCCTGAAGCGATATAACCCCTTTGTACTAATATTATACTTAATTTTGGTAATCACACGTTTCATTTTATCCTGTTTTAATTTTTGCAATAAACATCAGATAACATTTCTGAATAGAGAATGACAAGACCTTTCAAACGATGTATCACAAGTCCATACTTCCTATTTGACAAATTGGAGGTTGTACCTTATCTTTCGAAAGGGGTTGAAGTTAGCACCCGCGTTTTTACGAAGAAGAATGATAATTTAAAATTTGAATTTGACGTGTTTCGGGATTTTGCATAAATACGTTAATATGGCTTTTCGACACTTCAAAAATATCTAAAAATTATCTTAGAATCGCATCGGGACATCTTCAGCATATTCTTCCATCCTGAATGATTTCGTGGTTACTCCGAAATTATCAGAAATTAGTATTATTTGCTTGTTTATTTACAATAATTTGCTTGAATCAGCACTGCCATTTACCTTTATGTAACGAACTAAAGATTATCTTGACACGGAAGAAGGAGAGTGTCTTGTTTAGCATGCAATAAATTACTCACCTCAAGATGTTTCTAAGATCGAGATGTAATAAATAAAACATTCATTTGAAAGCATCCTCACGAGAAAGGATTTCACGGAAAAGTGCATTCCTCTCCAATGTCATCAGTGATTATTCTGGACGATAAGCAGTAATAACAATCTATTCGAAGAATTTGCAAGATGTTATCTGAGTTCCTAGAAAGTACGAAAAATGAGTGAAATTAATTCATAATTAACTCCACTGTTCTATTTACTGATACACTCGCGCGATATAAGATATACAATTTGTGACATCGAATATACATAAACATTGAAATAAGCATCTTCTTAATTTGAGGGGTATCGAAATTTTTATGATATAGATTTTTTTTTTCGAATGAAAGGAGGAGGTTCTTTGCTCTTTCAATGATAGAACATATTTTAGAAGAAATATTATGGTTATTTTAATGATAATAATAATAATCAAAACAAAGAGGTGCACTTTAGACAGCCCAAATTAAGGATGTCTTAACATCCGGCTACAAAAAGAAGCTCCAAGACATATGGAAATCACTGCTGTCCGGTAAAAACAAAGTGTCTGCTACGAACAGCTTGACAGTCCCGATAGTCACCTACTCTTTCGGGGTAGTTAACTGGACTGTGCCCCAGTATGGCTAAATAGCTGTCACGCCCATCTGATTGACGTCCAACTAAACCATACCATGCGATTAATTAGTGGTGCAGTGCGTCCGACACCCACGTACTGGCTTCCTCTGTTGAGTAATACGAATCCACCTGAAATCCGCCGAACTGAAGCTCTACTCAAAGAATTCCGAAAGCTTCAGGAGAATCCAGGGCTCCCTCTACACGACGACATGCCTACTCTGCGGAGGAATCGTCTTCGCTCGAGAAAACCTCCCATAGGGAAAGCCGAACAACTGGCAAACAACAATATTAGAAGAAAAGACCAATGGATACAAAGCTGTCAACGTATTGAGGATCCCGAAGCTCGAAGGTGGTTTGAGGCGTATGACTGCGATACCACAGGTACCAATCTCGACAGACAGAAATGGGTCAAGCTGAATAGAATTCGTTCCGGATATGGCCGATGCGCTGACTCTCTCCACAAATGGGGTTTAGCTGACTCTCCAAGCTGTGACTGCGGAGCCCCCCGCCAAACCATCAAACACATTAGAGAGGAGTGCCCTCTGCGTTCTTTTCAGGGGAGTTAGAGTGATTTCATGAAGGCTAATGAATTTGCGCTTGACTGGATCGAAAACTTAGATATTAATATTTAATATTTTACCTTTGTTTGTTTGTGTGTTGTATTGTATTATTGTTGTATTATTGCATGTATGCCATACGAGTAAATAAATAAAACTGGACAGTGAATGAAATTCTCGAGCTAGACAGATCCACTCATAAAGTGATGAACATTAATCGTAGCCTGCATCCAAATTGCTCAGTACAAAGAATATATCTTCTACGAACGCAGGGAGGCACGGGTTTGCAAAGTTTGGAATACCAACATCATCAACAAACGTTAGAAATGGCAATAAGGATATTGAGAAGGGAGGACCCTCTTCTGAAAATGGTAGCTCATCATGAAATTAGGAACCTAGTATCTTTCCTATTTAAGGCTGGATGAAGAGCTTTGAAGAAGCTCAGTATAACTGGTATATCCTTCGATTATGAGCTAGTAGGAATACCTATCTCGCCAACAGACCACAGAAGAGTAGTCAGAGAGATCAGACAGGCACAACTGAAGAAACTACTCGAAGATCTCATGAGGTAAAATCTGCAATCCATATATTTCGGAAGTTCGGAATTCTTCCTGCCGGAAGAATTATCCTTTACCTTTTGAAGTCAGTTGGGCTTAAGTCTGAAACGGAAGGATTTGCTATGGCTTCTCAGGATGGAGCGATAATCAAATCAAAATCAAAAAAGTTTAATCAAACACCAATACATTACATATTACACGTCACAAATTATACAATATTCTATCCTCAATATGAAATCAGTCAAGAGAGCGGACCACCTAAGCAACTGAATACTTGTATTGTGAGTCCACCCTCCCAACCGAGATCCACATGTAAGCCATCCACAATAACCCGGGCGAAAGGGACGGGGAAAGCAGCGAGTCCTGAGGAAAAAATATCCTCCTTTATTATCTGCGGAATATCTCGAACACCTGTGGGTTTTCAATCATATATTTTTTGACCATGAATTTGTATCTCCTAATAAAACAGACCTCTCTGATAACCATGGGGAGCATATTATACAATCTTGGTGCAAAATAAAGCAAGGATCTCTGAGTTAATGTTTTTTTTAATAAATACAAGATGTTATAAAAATAAGATCATGAAAGTGGACACACCAACAACTTGCAGAGCATATCACAGCCAGCAGGCAACTGTCTGCTTGCAGAGTCCATGCTCCATCAGGATATTTATAGAAAGACACAATGTGTATAGGCAACGAACTATACGTAGCTCTGAAAATTAAAGCTGTTGAAAATGATAGAGTTGACATCTACTAGAACTATGCTATTCCAACAACTCGGCAGATCCACGCCATAATGCCAGATATAGTCCTGCCGAACAAAGAGCTCAAGGAATTGTTATCGAATTTTTCCCCCCTGTCGAAAATAATTTTTTGATGAAGAAAGAACAGAAGAGGAAAGAAACAAGGATATAATGTTGGAACTGCGGAATTTATATCCAAGGCATAAAGTTGAAATGGCCGTACTAATCATAGGATGTCAAGGCGGAAGGAGGGCGAACTACGTGACAAAATTGAAGATTATTTCGGTCTGTAAATTCCTGGTCAAGGTATTGGCACACAGAATGCAGACAGCAGTGTTGCTCGGATCACTTCAGGTCCCATCAACTTGCAGCTCATCTCTTTTGATAAGGGACGCTGTAAGGGCTGAACGATGAACTACTCCAAGGAATGTGTGGGAGGTTTTTTAGTGAATAAAAAAAACTGGAGTCTCACACTCCTGAAAGTGCGGAGTCTCTCAGGGGAAGCCTATGAAAGGGTTTTTCTCTCAGTTGGTGTTTAACAACCACATTAACCAACTTAGTTGTGAAAAAATAATTAATAATAATACTAGGTACTACTTTATTTTCAAATTAGTCACATTCCCAAAATGATGAGAACTAATCTGAAAGAAATTATGTCATTATAGAAATCAAAGTTATACAACTAAAGAAAAATCAATTTATGGCGTAGGGGAAAAGTCACATAGCGAAATATTAATCGATTTTAATCATCACCAAATATTCCCTCGGGATGGTCAGCTCATCGCTCAGTTTTCCCCTAAAAGAGGAAAGCGTCATAAAGGGCGGATAAGTACCGGTATCACGGTTATTACCAATAGTCAGCGTAACTTACTAAATCTCACCAGCGCCTCCTAGGAAAATATTTACGAACTCCAACACTCTTATGCGGAAACCTTGAGCGATGTTCAGTGACGTTGATTCTTTTGTCGCAAGAATGGAATTATTAATAAATATTCCTCCTTTTTAGTGAACCAATGGAACAAAGTTCATAATATTTATAATTTATAGCCTAATTTCTGATAATTCTTGCCATTTACTAAATGAACTAGAAAAAACTCTGACGCACTCGGAAGAAATATTGGAATAATAAACGCAGCAACAAATATCTTCCTCTTTCTATCACTATTGTCCATCGAAACAAGAGCTCCTTGTTTGCAAACAAGGTCAGTAGTTATACAATTTTTATAACAATGTTATCTTGACACATCAGGAGAATGCTAATTTTTTCGCCATGATTCTTCGGTCATAAATATGGTAATTGGGGATCTTCCAGCTTCATTAACTAGAACACATAAAAAACATATGATATTTACCGCTACAGTCAAGTCATGTGTTGTTTCTAGAAACGAAGATACTGGAAACATACAACGACTTTCAAAACTGGTTATAAACTTGACCCCGTAATGTTATGACGATAGGCCATGGGCGTATCAACAAAGATGCGAGATGTAGTCATGAATATCTGTCAAGCGTATTCGAATGATAAATCCATACTCATGAAATACTTAAACTATAAAAATATGAAACAGTGAGTAATACACACACATATCGACAAAATATATCATAAATCCAATGCAAAATGAATGAATTAAATGTGTGAAGGAAAAAGAAGAAAATATTAACGAAAAATAGTGTATATACCCCATGCAAGTTGGCTGAATTAAATGTTAAAGGAACAAGAAGAAAATAAGGGTGGGAACGGTTAGGGATATTTCATCAAAAATATGAGATTGAAAGGAAATACAATCGAAGTTGGACAAATAGTTGCTGAAGATGATGACATAGAGGTCCTATGCTTGTACACTGAAAATCTAACACAGAATTAAAGGGTTATGAATTACAGGAAAATTATTGCAGACGTCACGGAGAAGATGGGGGAACAATAAATGTTGAAATATTTCAAAGAAAAGAAATTGAAAGAATCTCCAAAAAAGAATATTCGAATGTGCAGAAGTTCAATTTACCGAAAATGAAAAAGGTATATTTGTATTGCAGTATAATATTAATGGGAATACAGACCGTTTGATTAGAGGAGTAACATAATCATTAGACAAGACAACAAGTGAAGACCTTCCAATATTAATAACATGAGATTTCAATACAAGTATGCTATTAAAAAAAATTAGAATAAAATGGAAAGAGTAGATTGCAAAATATTTCTGAATTTTATTGTCTGAAAAACATTGTTATCTACGGCACCAATTTTATACACCATCATTTAGGTTGCACCTTCTAATAAAGCAGGAAAAAAAATTGGGTTGGCCATTCAGAATCAATTATGACTTCACTCTGTAAAAATGAAAGACGTCATAAGTCATACATTTTTGTGGAAAAGGTGGTTAATTAAAAGTTGGTTCAAGCACTGACGTGAAGTTCGGAGCTTTGGCGCGTATGTTCTATTGTCCATTCTCCTGTATTGGACACCTTTAATCGAATTTACCATGGTAAATTATGTTGTCCATTCTCCTGTATTGGACACTTAATTCGAATTTACCATGGTAATTTACCATGGTAAATTCGAATTAAGAGTGTCCAATACAGGAGAATGGACAACATGGGATAGTGAAAATTCCTTGCGATCTTTGAGAACCGGAAGGAGTTATCATTATTATTTTCATTCGTGAGTTTTACATTCTTCGAAATCCATTAATGTATTTTTTACGTGACTGATCACCTCTAGAATCCACTTCAATAAACAACACAATGGTTATGAGATATTCAAACAGTGAATAATAATAATAATTGCTCATTAGGTGCATGTTCGATATAGGTAATTATTTGTGATGAGTCAGTTTTGAGAAACACAATGCTAACAGAATAAACATCGCATATTACGTTGGAAACTATTCCTACATTAGCCAAATATTGATTTGAGAAATACGATAGGTATTTATTGCAATTTTTGCAATTAACACTTAACTACACAATGGATGAAATACGGATTTGTTATTTGAAACGTAGTTCTAGAATAAGTAATAATTAAAGGATACTGTGGGAGGTATACTCTTTATTAATACTGTCAATGTGACAATTCTTGAATTTCACAATAACTATCAACAAAATAATTCTAAAGATTTTCATTAAGCGTCTGACGAAGGAGTCTGATATAGACTCCGAAACGTTACGATATAGTTGTTTCTTCGTTGATGTTGTTTCGTTGTTGTTTGTTCGGCAACATTGTTCAATTGATTGCTTCTGACAAATATCTTGTGTTTCTTACGCAGGAGCAAATCACAAAATAATTAATTTTTATTCTATAGATATTTTTCAGAGTTTGGGAGAGAAAACCCAGAAAAAACCTTTTAGTAATTCTAGAATGTCAGGAATGGAAATAAATCTATACATTTTCAAGTTCAATTACGGAAAATTAAGATCAATTGAGGAAAAAGTAAAACCGATTTCGGTTATCGTAAAAGCAATTTCGGAAAAAGTTAAATCAAATTCGAAAAGGCTAAAAGCAAGCTCGGAAAAGGTAAATAAAATTTCGGGAAAAGTAAATGCCATTTCGGACAAAATTTCAGATTTATTAAGTACCTACAATTTTATATCCGTCATACTCATTTTCGTTAGATGTTCGTTATGAATATCTTCCATCCCATGTTTTTGCGCGCATGTTCCGAGGAACATCGCGTTATCATTTTGCCCAAATGTTTGTAACTTTCGAACTTTTTGCCGAAAATGGACTCAAACGATTAGGTTCGACTCCCAGATGAAGAATTTGAGGTAAAATTTTATTCTGTCCGGCCGGCCAGCCGTTGTCACAATATCTAGAGAACAAAAAAGTTAGTGATGAAATTTTTAGGGTTGCTGGCGCGTTCAAATACAATGGACAAGTTCGTTAATGGGCATTATATATGGCCTAAGGGTTTCCGAGTAATAATTGTTGTCATTATTAATTATTAAAAAATATTATTTTTGTCACGATTACCTGAGAACGGAAAGAGATAGCGACTTGCAGTTTTTAGGATAGATTTTGCACCTGAATACGACATTTGAGTTTGTTAATAGGCATAATCGCCAAACGGTTTTGGAGTTATACCCATCTGAAATTTGTTTGTTATTTCCTCAATAACTCGAAAAATACGAATCTGATCCAATTCAAACGTGGTAATATGTTGTAGATTGCCGTCGCAAAAATTCTTGTGAAATTTCGTGAGGATCGTATTACTAGAAATTAAAAAAAATACATTGAAAATCAATTCAAAAGAATTCTATACATCAGGAACTATGCGTCTGACGCTGACATTTTGCGAGAGCCTTCAGAACTATACTGCCAAGTTCCAAGTTTTGAACAGGATCGTATATATATTGTTGGAGATCCGAGCAGCATTATGTGAGTTCAGTAGCTGAATGGGTGACCGTTGCCTCGATAACTTTAGAACGAAAAGAGAAGGGATTTGCAATCTTCAGGGTGGGCTGGGTATAATCGGCCCAACGTTTTCGGAGTTGAACCCATCTGGAATATTATTTTATCGATAACTCAAGAAATACTAACCCGATCGAATTGAAACTTGGTAAATAGTTCTAGAATATCGACGTAAAGACGTGTATGAACTTTTGTCATACATCAATTCTTTTGTTGATCAATTTTGAGATGAAGCGATTCAGATTTGAAGATGGACCTTTGAAATAAAAATATATGATAATTTTTCTTATTTCAGTCTTCATGACGATGCCTTATTTGGCTCTTGGCCGGATCTGGCCACCTCAGAAAGTAGAAATCAACCAAGGGACGTCGAGCCAATGACCGAAAAAGACAGGGAACCATTGTCTCCAGATTACAAGGATCCCGGCGAGAGGAAGAAGGGAAATCCAGTTGTACCATCTAAGCCACAATCCTTCGATGACTCCGTGATACCTGGTGGAGTTATCGACATTCCCGCTGGTGGTTTTCCACCACTTTTCGGGGATCCCTTCCGCATTCCAACAGTCAACGAGAGACCCGTTGGGGGTGTTTTCGATTTCGACCACGATGAGTTCGGTATTCCAGGACTGAATGGGCAGAACCCTGGAGGAATTTTCAGCAGTATCTTCTCTTCGCTGGGCGAGGTCAGACCTTGGTGGAAAGGGTAAGGGAAAAGAATATGGTCATTTAGATTTTTACCTCATAGTTCTGACAAGATCCATTATTCTTATGATAATAATTAATTTTATTTCCTCGAAAAAAAATTAATGCATTACGGAAATAAGCATCTGTCTACTATATACTATACTAGTGGCCCGGTACGTGCTTCGCTACGTATAAAGTGAAATAATAAAAAAATTTCAATTGGAACATCAAATTCATTTATTCAAACTAAAAAATATTATGTTAATTGCTAGCTATTTTAAAACTCAATCTAAAACATTTGGATGAACAATATATTTTGTTTTTCCATTTTGAGCATGAATAAACAAACGGCAGGGGATTTTTCATTTTCAAGCGTTAATTTTCTGCTTAATGTTTGAATACTTTGAGTAATTTTAATACAAAAATCTGTCCGACCGAACAGATATTCATTATAGATTTCGTAACTCAATGAAAAGATCCAATTCCCAAGATACGTTTACTGGAGTAACGCTCCTTTAAGTTTTTGATTGGGTAAAAATGAAAAAAATTTAAGAGTAAGCTATTTCGGACGCTCCGAGATTCGATCCCGCCACCCCGCGAGGCTCGGAAGTCTCCGGAGCTATAAATTCCCAATCCAACGCCTCAGCTCACTCGGCCACGTTGCCTACGTAAATCAACTCTGATTATGTACCAAATAAACATTTTTAGTACTCGGATGATTTCCGTCTTCCGATTTTCAGAATATCGTCAATCCTGTCAAGCGATTGATCGAAATCGGTTACTCGTTCATATTTCTCGCAGTTTTTCTAGACGATTCCAAGATTTTCGAGTTATTTTGTTCGAAATTCAAATTCGATTTGACATTTCTCGTCGCTCGTTGAGATTGAAAAAGTCGACCTTGAAGGAGCTGCGTTAAAATTCGCCACAGAAATACGTGAAACGTCAGAATTTTGTCGATTTTCGCGAAAAGTCACATTTTCCTATCGTTCTTCCGGGAAAACGAAAGAGAGGATTGACAAAAGGGCTCCGTTATGGAGTAATTTAGAATCTCGTCTTCGCGTTCCCGCAAATACCGTCGTTCCGAACGCCACCGTTCCTCCGAATTCCTTTCCCCAATTTTGCTCCTTTTGCCAAAATCGGCGTTTTTTCGCCTTTTTGCGATTTTTTTGAAAATACACCCCCATTTTCTCGCTCCGAAAACGCGAAACTCTACGAAACTTCCGTATTTTTCCTCGATAAAACTCTTCGAAATTTCTCCCAAACCCCTCTCCTAACATCCAAAAAACATCACGTTTAGTAACATTTTCAAAAAGTTTCCTTTAATAAATGAAGAACCGCTCGACCGATTTTGTGCAAATTTCACATAAAATATCTACTAAATAGTCCGAACAAAGCCTAAACATTTGGTTTGGATAGGTGACCCCGTTCTTGAGTTATAAAATTACAACGAAAAGTGGCATTGATTTTTATATATATTGATGACGTTCAATTAATCTATTCGAAATATTTCCCAAAACTACCCGAAAAAGAACAAGTAAGTTCATAAAGATGTTAAGAGTTATTTCCACTATTTCTTCATATTCTCCGATTTAAACTGATTGCTGAATTTCATTAAGGATTGCAATTCTACTTGTATATAGCTAGAATTAGGATTACATTTTAAGGGTGCAAACGACGCATTATCGATACATCAGACGTCTTCTGGACCCTCTGTCGCCTGAAACCCTTTGGTATAAGATTAGAGATCTTAGACAGATCCCAGAGATAATGTACCGCCTGAGAGGATATGAAGTATTTAATACCAAAACCCGACTCTCTGGCGTCTCCAAGAACCTCAGGGTTAACGGGATATCTATATCTGGATTCTATAATACTCGAAGGGCTCTTGTGATGCAATGTAAAAAACGACTATATTCCTGGAATTGCCTCAAAACCGCGGGATCATTCCCATGGAATCCTATTGCTCGAAGGCGGGGTAGTTTCAGCCAGAGAATCACCAATCGTTGCACACCACCTTGGCCGTACTACCCTGTGAGTTCGAGGGCAAGCCGATGTGCGGGGGGGTAATGATAACCTTCGACAGTACCAGAAATCGGGACGAAGGAAGTGAGTTCTAATCAGGGATACGAGAAAGACGGCAAATTTGAGTGAATACGAGTTTTTGTCCCTGAGACTCAGATGATTTTTTTAAACATTGAATTCTGACTTTGACGAATTTAGAGTATATTGCGGTAGTTGGCCAACTTCAGTAATTGCAATTGCAAAAGTAAATTCTATCAAAGTTGTAAATATTTCTTCGAATTGTATTGTAAATGAAGAGTGGTGTAAATATCAGCGAAAGTGTTATTGAAAACCAAAGACGTGAAAAAAAAATGGTCTGTAAAAGATAAAAATAAAAAACCAAAAACTTGGTTTTCTGAATTTTTCACATAAATATTGAGATTATGTGAAAAAGTGGGAAAGTTCTGTGGACAGGAGCTTTGGTGCTCTTGTTCAATCTTTGACAAATCATATCTCCGCAAATATTGGTTTCTCAGATTTTGGGAATGATATCAATGGATTATCATGAACTACATCATGAAAGAAATTAAAATCCCTTTACATATACTATTTATATGATGGTCCAATTTTACCAATAAGTGTTTCAAAACTATCAGGACTCATTCTGAAAAATTGAGTAAATGAAATAGCCAGTTTTATTTATTATTATTATTATTTATGAAAAAATCTAATGTAATCAGTCTAGAGCGAACTCAAACCAGAAGACTTATGTAGGAAATCTTAAATAGTGTTACTAAGGAATAACTACCTGAACACTTGGGCATCCCGTTCTAAACCTTCCATAATTAAATAATGAATCGTAAATTATGCTCGACTTCCATCATTCATTTTCGACTCACTAACCAAAAACTCTGCCTATGAACTTAGCCAATCCAAATTTCAAATTGTTTACATGCTTACATCAACCAAACTCTTCAAAAATAGGCTGTCAGTTTCGTTTGACATTAATGATGTTTATCTTTCAAACTGGACCAAACGACGGCTACCGCAAACAGATATAATTCACATTCTGTGAAAACTTAGAAGTACGATGTATTATTGAAATTTTGAAAAATCATATATCCAAAAGTATTAGCCTGCTATAGTTGAGAATAATATCAATGGGTTCTAATGATGAAACTGTATTAAAAAAAATTAATTCAAAATTTGTAATGTGGAAAAAAATGTTTTTTTCTTTACTCCAAACATAACCAAGATATTCATGTCCCAAATCTACACTGAAAATTTCAACTCTCATTACGTTCCAGAGTTATCGTGTTAACGGATGGCCGGACAGAATCGATTTCGACCAGGGATTCTTGATCAGAGAGTCGAACCAAATCGTTTAAGACCATTTTCAGCCAAAAATTCGAAAATTACAGACATTTGGGCAAATTGATGAGCACTCTGCCCGAGGAACAAAAGCACCAAAATGTATTAATGCAAAAGTCGTAGATCTTTTTATTACCTACAACTTTATCATTTAACTTTTTTCCAAAGGACTAGTTTTGCCGGAAATTGAGATAAACCGTTTTTTACCCTTAAAAACTCACTACCTTCCACTTCCTGACCTCAGATCACCCGTAAATTATTGGCGCTCTTGTTCCTCTAAACAGAGTGCC
The DNA here is from genome assembly GCA_937662695.2 of Halyzia sedecimguttata. Classification (NCBI taxonomy): domain Eukaryota; kingdom Metazoa; phylum Arthropoda; class Insecta; order Coleoptera; family Coccinellidae; genus Halyzia; species Halyzia sedecimguttata. The sequence continues at coordinate 94,234,250 of OW569413.2, read as the reverse complement.
CAAAATGTCCGTAATTTTAGAATTTTTTGATGAAAATGGTCTTGAACGATTTGGGTTGACTCACTGATGAAGAATTCGTGGTCAAAATCGAGTCTGTCCGGCCGGCTGGCTGGCCCTCCGTTAACACGATAACTCTCGAACGCATTGAGCTAGTCAGTTGAAATTTTCATAGTAGGTTTAAGAGACAAATATCTCGGTTAAGTTCGTTATTGGGCAGAATCGGCATGATGGTTTTGGAATAACGAAAAAAAAAATAACAGAAATTTCAAATTATTTTTTTTTTTAAACGCAGTTTCATCATAAGAATCCATCGATATCATTTTCAACTATAAAAAAAGCTAATACTTTCGGAGAAATGAATTTTCAAAATTTCAAACATAAATCGTAATTCTATGTTTTCACAGAAGGCTGTACTTATAGAACTCTATACGACGTTAGTATAGAGTTCATTGGATGTACTTAATTATTCTATCCATGATTATTATATGATCTGTGTTCATTCATGTCATCTTATTTTGCTTTAAGTGACATTTCAAATTTATTTCTGGTTCGTTATTCTTGATATAAAATACCCCTCCTGTTAAAGAGAACAAAGTATGATTGAATGCAAAATGACCAATGAAATAACCTCAGCTATCGTAGAATTAAGGGATGATATGATATTATACTTTTAAGCTGATAATATAATTCCCGTGGATAATCCATATAATGATGGAAATATATATTTTGGTAGGTAAATTGAGTTCAGAATATTTCCAGGATGAACAAAACTGGAATATTGGCTGAGTTTCAATTGATGTAATATAATTTTCATGGTAAATTTGAGGAATGAATATCTCGGATGAGTTCGTTATTGGGTACAGTTGGTCGGTTGGTTTTGGCACTCTTTTTTAATTTATATTCGTTTATGATTAATTTATTTTATGATGAAGTACTGTCATATAGGAAACCATTAATATCATTCCTAACTCTGAAAACCAATAGTTTCGAAGAAATGATTTCTTCCTTCAATTTTTGTTATATCCCCTTCCTTTTTCAATGGGTTCCATCCTACTATTATTTTTTTTTTCACTTTTTGCCACTGGCACTGGTCTATAATCTGGTTTCTCATCAAAATCGATATAGTAACCATTCAGTTTCAATAGTTCACGTTTCCGGCAATACATCAGTTCAATAACTATTCGTTCGTCAACTTCGCTTTGAAATTTCACCTTCTAGAACCTACGGGTGAACGACAATGTCAATGATTATTATTGCAAGTGGGATATACTTCATTGGATATAATGAGTCACATAATTTTCTTGTTAGCGCGATATCAGCTCATATATCAGCTATTGTTTTTCACACCATATCTAACCCATTCAAATTTAGATTCAACTTTTCCATTATGAAGCTCACGAATTTTTAACATCGCATTATTATAAGCTGACCTTGTGATGTTCATTAGTCATATCTTCATGGAATCATGATACATACAAGAAAGGTTGCGAATTCTATGAAAAGGATTATTATTTCCAGCTGGAAATGTATCATTTTCTATAAAATTTTCTAAAAAGTGGTGAGGTTTTGTGTGTAGGGATGCTGTCAGGGTTGCCACCCGTACTCTAAAATAGAGTATTTTCCTCTTTTTCGTGTAGGTTCACTTCATAATCACGACCATATCACCAATTTGTTCTGTCCTAAGAGGGACTACTTGTACCCCAGGCTAGCTATAGAGCTTTAGACTATTTTATTATGGCGCCACTATATTTATAACGATGTTATGTCGAATATCTCACGTGGGAATTTGTTGAAAAGTGGGAAAATGATCACAATTTGACTTTACTACTATGTTACATCTAAGGAACTCAAAGAGGTACATGGAGTGAAGCTCCGGAAGACGGCCTAAATTGATCACTAATCGTAGGTCCCTGTATAACCCTGATGGGGTAGTTACAACAATTATGATATTTAGCTTTCAATGTAATGTAATGTAAACTGAAGATCTTTCAGATCTGAAAAGAATATCATACAGAAAATATATCTGGGTACTATTGCATTGTATTGTATATTGATTATACTGATCCTCTTAGGTCTTCCCCAAGGAGACCCCTCATAAGCTCTCGAAGAGCTTGAGCGAGTAAGGAGAACCAGTTCGTGTTCTGTGTAGGCTTTGTTACTGTGCCCTTACGCCACCTTAGGCACATCACTGTTAATTTTTGACCCAACAGTGAATGGTGGCGATTACCGTGACTAGAAAATGTATTTCCTAGCCTCGGAATTGAACTTGGGGCTTCCGCTCCAAAGTCAAATGCTCTCCTACTGAGCATAATTCTTCAATGTACTTAGATAGAGAAATTGTTGACAACTGCCCTTTTCTGGGGTCCTACTTAACTTTATTCAGGTGGATAAAATCTCTCTCCAAGGAGAAATGCTCCCACGATTCGCTGATCGATATGTTCTCTCCAAAATATGCGTTAGCTGGGTAGGCATTCAGGTGTATGAGTCCCTAATTCGTCCCAAGTGATAACGACGTTAACCTTCCAAATGCAAGATCAAATATCTAGCATAAGAGTTATAGACACATAATCCAATAAAAGAATGGGGGAAAAGAACCACGGTTCTTCGAAGAAAAGGTGGTCCGCTAAACTCAAATCTAAAGACGCAAATTAACTGTGACAGCGAATCCTGAATCTGTCTGTCATCTGAGATAAACAACGATCACCCCATTATCGACTCCCGATCGATACGAGATTCGGAGCAGGAGCTTCGTCTCCATAGATGGCACTACCAGTATCGAAATTTGTTATTCCCTACAAAAAAGCTGCGATAACTCTAATAAATAACACTGAAATATTTAAGTAAATCTTACAGTTACTAAAAACTTAAACGAGCTGGTGATATATTTCAAAATGAAATTCTATTACGAAAAAACTCTGTGATAGATAATCATAGAAAAAAATATTATGTACTCTTTTTTTGTGCTGTGTACTTTCTTTTAGTTCTACCGAAATGAAAAAAAATACTAGGGGAATAGATTATCCCAAAAAAAAGGTGGCAACCCTAGATGGCCTACTGCCACAGGAGGATCCACACATGCTCGGATGAAAAAGACGTGATATTTCCTGAATACGACCACGACGAGTTTCGTTCGAATGGCCAACTTGGTCACCAATTAGTTTATTTGGAACAAGCTTCAATTCGATCGAATATCGATATCGGATGAATAGTTTCTGAGAAACAGAATTTTTTTAATGATTTTTTTTTAATTTTCTAGTGATACAATCCTCTCGAAATTTCTCAAAAATTTGCGCGTCAGCATTCTACAACTTCTACAATAACCAAGATTGAATTGGATCGGAGTTCCATTTTTTTATTTATTGGGGAATTAACAACAACATTTCAGAATTAAGTAGCTGAATGCCGAATTTTATTCCTCTGAATTGTGTCTTATAGAAATGATTCAATAAAAACAATATTTTCCCACAATTTATGATAAGTAACTTGAAGGGAAAGGATCATAGAATATAAAATTATATGAAAGACCACCACATAAAATCATTTGCACCATTTTACAAACAGCCTGTATAGTAGAGAGTACAAGTGAATTTCGATGGGAACACAATAAACCTTCTTGTGAAATTAGAAACGTTTCTGTATTTAAAGTGTTTTCCACTCGGAAATTTCAGAAGATTATATTGGCTCCAAGGTTAGTTTGCACATTCTATTACTCCTAATTTGCACATTTCCAATCCTCAATCTACAAATCAAATCTATAATAATGGTTATTGACCCCTATACCAAAGATGAAGATTTACCATTATCTCAATTTGTGTAATAGCTCAATTTAATCAAACTGTATTTAATGGTTTCGTTAGTGATGGATAAAAACTAGTTAGAGTAGTTGTAACGAACTCTATTCTTGTTCAGTTCCTCCGTCATGTGAGAAACTACTGCCAATTCTACTACGGATAGGCATAACCGTAGTATTTTTATTCTAATGCAAAAGTTTTTAGGAGTTGAAACTTCGACGAAAATTATGGGGGTATTTCATATATTTACCTCCAAGTTATTACTCTTCGAAATTGGGGAAACTGCCTGGATATAAAATATATGTCATTAAGACTTTGTTTGACAACAGTGTATCTAAGTGTTTCAACATCTTTGAATTCACGTGAAGAGAGTTTGAGTAATATCAATTTTTTTTGTAGTCAAGTTTACAACTTTAGGACAAAAAGTCGTGGTACAAAAAAGTTTAAATTTCTCTTCATGAATCAAATTCTCCAATTTGAAAAATGTTGAAGGATCAAGAAGTTCAGATGCAAAATATAGTAGGGGTTGATTTTTCCACTCTCAAAAAGTGAAATTTAGTAAATAATGATTCAGGTTTTTAATTTCTACAAATTTATTTATCGATAACGACAATTGTTTCGCCACACTGTAGTTTCTTCAGGTTCTACATTTGAATTGATTCATTATGAGGATTGAGAAACACTGAACAAAATGTTTAAAGAGAGTGTTATCAATCTACAAATCAAATCTATAATAATCGTCATTGACCCATTTCTATCTCAACGATCAAGATTTACCATTATCTGAATTCGTGTAATAGCTCAATTTAATCAAACTGTATTTAATGGTTTCGTTATTGATGGATACAAATTAGTTGGAGTAGTTCTAACCAACATTCTCCATTCTTGTTCAGTTACTCCGTCCAGTGAGGAACTAATGCCAATCCTACTACGGATATACTTATGAATGAATTTCCGCTATGGACAATGTTCATTTGTTCTAAGCTATTAGATCCGTCTACCGTAGGAATAGTTATACTTTCCAAGATGATGATATCCAGTTTCCGTTATAGTAATTTTCCACAGATAATATGTTGTTCGGTTCTTGTTATTATTTAAGGTGAATAATTTTTCGAAATATACAGGACTAATTACTGATGAAGAAAATAAACTGTTCCAAGGAAGTTAAGGATATGGGGATATACCTTGAATTTATGCAACAGGTTGTAACTGGAAGGGAAGTGAACATACAGCAAAATAAATTCTTAAAAAGCAAAAAAATTTTTAATTTTTTTTTTTGCGATACGACATCGTAGTGATACGAAGGTCCGCGAAAATTGGCGCGTCGGTATTCTACAAGTAATTACCAAGTTTTAATTGTATCGGATTTGTATCTTCTGAGTCGTTGAGGAAGTAACAACAAAATTCAAGATGGGTATAACTCCGAAACCGTTAGGCCGATTATACCGAACACTGAGCTTAACAGTGTCATTTGGATGCGCAACCTACCCTGAAACTTCTTAATTCGAATTTACCATGGTAAATTCGAATTAAGTGTCCAATACAGGAGAATCGACAACATAAATTACCATGGTAAATTCGATTAAGGGTGTCCAATACAGAAGAATGGACAATAGAACATACGCGCAAAAGCTTCTGACTTCACGTCAGTGCTTGAACCAATTTTTTTTTCGTGATTTTCTTGAAATTTTCTAGGGGTACGGTTCTTAACATTTTTTTTTTCGTCATTTTTTTTCAAATTTTCTAGGGGTACGGTTGTTACAAAATTTGAAAACACGTCTTTATGTTGATTTTCTACTACTAGTTACCAAGCTTCAATTTGATCGAATATTTATATTTTGAGTTATCAAGGAAATAATATTCCAGTTGGGTATAACTCGGAAACCGTAAGACCGATTATGCCCAAAAACGAACTCAACTCTCCCTTTTGGATACGCAACCTACCCTGGAAATTTCAAGTCCATATGTGCTTTTGTTCGAAAGTTATCGAGGCAACGGTCACCCATCTACTGAACTCACACAAGAATGCTCGAATCTCCAACAATATTTATTAATCGTATTAAATCTTGAAACTTGGCAGTAGAGTTAGGTTATGAAGGCTCTTGCAAAATTTCAGCAATTTCAAACGAATAGTTACTGATATATAGAATTTTTTTTTTTTATTTTCAATGATTTATTAAAAATTTTATACGAATGCTATCCTCACCAAATTTTGCAGACATTTTCGCGTTGGTATTCTACAACAAATAACCATGTTTGAATTCAATCGGTTCAGTATTTTTCGAGTTAATGAGGAACAAAAAACCACCAAATTTCAGAAAATTTCAGATGGCTATAACTCTAAAACCGTTTGGCCTATTATGCTCATAAACAAACTGAAAAGTCGCGTTCTGGTGCACATCCTAACCTGAAAACTTCAAGCCGCTATCTCTTTCCGTTCTCAAGTTATCGTGACAACAAAAATATTTATCAATAATTTTTTTTTAAATTTTCTAGCCATACGATTCTCATAAAATTTCCCAAACGTGCTTAGGTTCATATTCTACAACTACTCACCAAGTTTCAATTCGATCGGATTTATATTGGTTGAAAACAAAATTATTACTCGGAAACCACTGGGCCCATTGACGAACTTGTCCATCGTATTGGGATGCGCCACCCACTCTGAAAATTTCAAGTCGCCAGCTCTTTTCGTTCTCAAGTTTTACTGGCAACGGCCGGACGGACGGCCGGCCGGACAGAATCAAATTTGACCTCGAAACCTTCATTGGGGAGTCGAACTAAATCGTTTCAGACCATTTTCGTCAAAAAATTCGAAAGTTACAGACATTTGGGCAAAACTATAACGCGATGTTCCCCAGAACATACGCGCAAAAATGCTGTATACATGAGAATGTTCTGATGAAATTTCAAATTATACATCGGAAATAATAAATAAAATGCTCAATTTAAATGAACCTTACATGATAAAGGTAATTAATACATTTGAATAATAATATGATATCGAAAGATATTATGTAGAGGTATTCTGTATTATTCAATGTATAAATTAAATGCTTATATTCTAATGACATTGGATGTGATCTTTTGTAAAGGAAAAATAATGATTTCACAGATTTCTTCATTCACTGTTCCATTCAAAATGTTCCAATTAAACTCCTTTACTGATAAATCCCTTATTTTACCTCATTTTGTCTTGGCAAGATGAAATTTCTGTTCCAAGCAAATGAGGTTTACATATAATGTCCGAACAGATGTCTGAGTCTGATTAATCAAAAAGTAAATTGATTTTTCAATAAACGGCTTCATTATATTCTTTTAATTTGGATTTACGAACTAGCAACGGCGGAAAGTGAACTTTATCGCTTGTCAGTTTTCATTTACACGCTTGTCACAATCTTCGAAATCGATTCTAGCGGCACCATCGTTAACAAAGTGAAGTAGTACATAAGGTACGTGATTTGACAATTCTAGGTCCGTTTTTCGGCCGAAAATTTTAGCAGGGAGTGTCGACACCTTGTTATTCTATGCATCTTGGTCTCAACCAATCCAGTTAACAGGTTAGGGCTCGGTTGAAAAGGAGAAATATGGGGATATATCCTGAATGCTATGCTCCATACACAGAGCCGGATTAACCTTTAGGCAGAGAAGGCGACTGCCTAGCTAGGGACCCCGTGCGCGCACTTGAAAATATATAATGATAGTTGAAAAGGGGGCCCCGAAAATTGCACTGCCTATGGGCCACGCACATGGTTAATCCGGCTCTGTCCATACATTATAATTTCTTCAGATTAGTAATTAATCCGGCTCTTATCCCAGACTTGCTTCTCGCACAGATTTGAGTGCATAGAAACGTCGTCGTACACTTTGTGTAATGTGAAATGATTCATATGAGTGCATGAATAGGGTAACCCTTTCGCGACAAGTCAATAAACTGAAAGTAGCCCAAGTTTGTCTAGTGATAATGATGAGTGGATGAGCTACTTTCTACTTTCGTTCGAGAAAATATGATTTGATATTAATTATTAACCTGGTTTACGACCTGGTAGATGTATATTTGGGTTTTTCAGTTATTAAAATTACGAGTAGGTATATCGTTCGTTCATTGACCGTGAATACGTTTCAGTTTGTCGGCTAACGGAAAATCCAACTAGTAATAGAATGACGAGTACTGTTGTTTCCAGAGGCTGAGCCCGACTCCAAACGAAGCATGCTTTACACAAACGTTTAGTATTTCCTTTTCAAAATACACTATTTCCCCCTATTATAAAAGGCATTGAAAATGTCTCTAACAATTTATGCAGTGCCACCCAGAATGATCTGTCATCAAAGCACACAATAATGATGAAGGTCAAGAAGCCTGAAACGCGTCTGTTCTAGCTTTTCGGAAATCAATGAGATTCCCTGGCTGGTCACCTCATCGCTCAGTGCCTCCCCAAAGAGGAAAGCGTAATTCAGGGCAAATACGTACCGGTTTCATGGTTGTTACCAATTATCAGCGTAACTTACTCTTTCTCTGACTAAAGCATGACCAAATCTGTCCAATTTTGTGGCAACCATAACTATCGAAAGGTTATTTAATTCTTAGGAACTTGGGAATTATTCTACTGTCCCTGCATCTGCACATGAAAGTTAGACTGATTTCTGTGTGTGACAATTTCGTGTATGATTCTTCCAATTTTCTGAAAAGGATGATTGAAAAAGGCCCATACCTTTGTTTGAAGTAATCATTAAAGGATACTGTGGGAAGTATACTCATTATTGAAAGGTTTTTTTCTGGGTTTTCTCTCCCAAACTCTGAAAAATATCAATAAAATAAAAATTAATTGTTTTGTGATTTGCTTCTGCGTAAGAAACACAAGATTTGTCAGAAGCAATCAATTGAACAATGTTGCCTAACAAACAACAACGAAACAACATCAACGAAGAAACAATTATATCGTAACGTTTCGGAGTCTATATCAGACTCCTTCGTCATACACTTAATGAAAATCTTTAGATGTTGATAGTTATTTTGTGAAATTCAAGAATTGTCACTAAGAGAATATCGCTTTAGGAAAGCTAACCACTAGTAATTGTAGATAAAAGGACTAGCAGAGACCAAAGTTTTGGAGCAATCCACAGAGTGTGTATGATTTCATCCAAGTTGAATAGCTACATACCGCGGGTTCATCCTTATTAGGAATCATCAGTGGAGCACAATTCAACGCTGATGAAATCAATACTACGAAGTAACCGGTTTAAAGAAAACCAGATGTTGTTTCGTTGTTGTTTGTTAGGCAACATTGTTCAATTGATTGCTTCTGACAAATCTTGTGTTTCTTACGCAGAAGCAAATCACAAAATAATTATTATTTTAAAGATATTTTTCAGAGTTTGGAAGAGAAAACCCAGAAAAAAACCTTTCAATATTTCACCGTGTGTCTTTTAGTTATTTGCAATTAGCTACATTTTATCTTATTCTATGTCCCCTGAATATTAATTTGATTTGTGAACCCTATGCATAAGTATAATAATTATAAGAACCCACAACCAGAACGCTCTGGACATGTTGTACTACGGTATATCAGCCATTTTTCGATATTAGAAATCAAAAAGATATAAATCCAATACACGTGATAATTTTCCTGTACATTTAGTAAAAAATCAGATTGAATGTTGGAAGGAAAGATTGTTTCTTCTTTGCCAAACAAACTAATTAATCCGGAGATGATTCTGCCATACCTAATATCAAACGGTTCTTTTAAGTGTCCATTTGATGTCAACATTTCTCATATCTAGGACAATTCTGTATTTTCAGGTGAGATACTGAGCCATGGAACAGGCATAAACACAATAGGCCATTAAAGCTGTATTTATTTCTTCATTTAACGTTGAAAAGGTTTTCGGTTGAATGTTTCATTAGTTTTTGATTCACACAAATGAGTACTCTAGGATAAATATTGATAATTCATTCATGGGGATTAGGTCAGTGATTTCCAAACTTTATGGTACTTCTCATTAAAAGGGTTTTCTTTCCCAAACTCTGAAAAATATCCTTAAAATAAAAAATTTATTATTTTCTGATTTGCTTCAGCGAAAAAACACAAGATATTTGCCAGAGGCAAGGGTGTTTCTATGTTTTTCTCAAGACTGTCACTGTGAGAGATTTCAAATTTCAGAATATCTGCCAATAAAGAAATAATTCTGTTTTCTGATTTTAGCTCGGTGTCTGAAGAAGAAGACTGAAAAATATCTTGTATTTCTAACGCAGAAGGAATTGCAAAGTAATAATTTCTTATTGATATTTGTCAGAATTTGGCAGTGAAAACCCATAAAGGAAGTGATGAGTTCACCTTCTAAAGTATTCTGTAATGATTAATTAGATCCTTGTTGAAAATATCGCATGAATTCCATTCAAACTGCCAATTTACCTGTCGTTTTTAATCAGATTGAGAAAACAGTTGGACCACAAAGGTTTACGTGACTTAAATCTAGAACTTTGATATGCTCTGCACTTTACATTATATTCTCGTTAATATTGATCGACTTTTTTGAATGGGACAGATTCATGAACATTCATCTTGATATGAATGTTGCAAATCAGTTCCACAGAAAGAAGGAAATGTTGCAACCTTTATTTGTTGGACGATATTAATCTAGGACAGAGCGGCCTGTCGGAGCAGAAAGTTATCATTAAACTAATTGTTTTGATTATTATCAGGAATAGATTGTTTGATAAGTTCTCGTCTCTGTATTGAAAGTGACCTCACATTCGGTTATAATTTCCAGATTTACAATGTTTGATTATTTACAGGTCTAACGTCTGTATCGAAAGAGAAGAAAGCACAGACGATGAAGCAGAAGAGGAGGGAAGGGAAGTTGCTAAAAACGAAACGGAATCTGAGGAAGTACCAAATTTCTTCGCGACTTCTGTCAGCCTGTCGAACTGCCATCAGACTCCCACCAAATATGAGTGTGTCACGAAGTGAGTATCCTTACATAGTATAAAATAAACTCGCTTCCCGCTGTCTGTCTGTTCCTATGTATGCTTAGATCTTTAAAACTACGGAAAGGATTTTGATGCGGGTTTTTTCAATAGATAGAGTGAGTCAATAGGAAGGTTTGTATGTATAATACATGCATAATATATTAGAGAAACACTGATAATTTTAGAGGTTTCTAATGTGATGTCGTAAATAAACACATTTTTTTGCGCTTACATTGCAAACACTGGCTGAACCCTACGAGAACCCTACGAGATCGAAATAATGTTGTACAGTATGGTACAACTTAAAAAGGTCTACAAAAAAGTCCGCGATGGTATATGTCTATCTCTTAAGGATAACCCACAATAACCATTTTTGTGCGTATGTTCTGGGGAACATCGTGTTATAGTTTTGCCCAAATGTCTGTAACTTTCGAATTTTTTGACGAAAATGGTCTCAAACGATTTAGTTCGACTCCCCAATGAAGAATTCTAGGTCAAATTTGATTCTGTCCGTCCGGCCGTCCGTCCGGCCGTCCGTCCGGCCGTTGCCACGATAACAACGAGAACGAAAAGAGCTAGCGACTTGAAATTTTCAGGGTGGATGGCGCATCGTAATACGACGGACAAGTTCGTTAATGGGCATAATCGGCCCAGTGGTTTCCGAGTAATAATTTTGTTTTCCACCAATATAAATCGAATCGAATTGAAACTTGGTGAGTAGTTGTAGAATGTGAACCTTTGCACGTTCGTGAAATTTTGTGTGAATCGTATTTGCTAGAAAATTTTAAAAAAATTATTAAAAAATATTTTTGTTGTCACGATAACTTGAGAACGGAAAGAGATAGCGGCTTGAAATTTTCAGGTTAGGATGTACATCAGAACGCGACATTTCAGTTTATTTATGAACATAATCGGCCAAACGGTTTTAGAGTTATAGTCATCTGAAATTTTCCGAAATTTGGTTGTTTTTGTTCCTCATTAACTCGAAAAATACTGAACCGATTGAATTCATGGTTATTAGTTGTAGAATGCCAACGCGAAAATTCTTGCAAAATTTCGTGAGGCTAGTATTTGTAAAAAATTTAAAAAAAATCATTGAAAATTGAAAAAAAATTCTATATATCAGTAACTATTCGTTTGAAATTGCTGAAATTTTCAAGAGCCTTCATAACCTAACTGTACTGTCAAGTTTCAAGTTTTAACACGATCGGTTGAATATTGTTGGAGATTCGAGCATTCTTGTGTCAGTTCAGTAGATGGGTGACCGTTGCCTCGATAACTTTCGAGCGAACCGAGATAGGGACTTGCAATTTTCAGGGTAGGTTGCGTATCCGAAAGGGAGAGTTGAGTTCGTTTTTGGGCATAATCGGTCAAACGGTTTCCGAGTTATACCCACCTGGAATATTTCCTTGATAACTCAAAAAATAAATATTCGATCGAATTGAAGCTTGGTAACTAGTAGTAGAAAATCATCATAAAGACGTGTTTAAAATTTTGTAAGAACCGTACGCCTAGAAAATTTGAAAAAAAATGACGAAAAAAAAAATTTTAAGAACCTAACCCCTAGAAAATTTCAAAAAAATCACGAAAAAAAAAATTGGTTCAAGCACTGACGTGAAGTCAGAAGCTTTTGCGCGTATGTTCTATTGTCCATCCTTCTGTATTGGACACCATTAATCGAATTTACCATGGTAAATCAATACTCAAGCTCTTCGAGAGCTTATGAGGTGTCTCTTTGGGGAAGACCTAGGAGAATCAGTATAATAATATACAATAATATACAATAATAATATGGTCCTTTAGAGCATGTAATTTAAATTAATATTTTCGAAGATATTGCAGATTTCCGTTAAAACCATTGTATATTCATTCGAATAGTTTTCAAAATATCGAACAAAAACCGGAAGAAGAGTCAAATATGTTTAGTCAGAATTATGTTCATTATTCTTATTTTAAACATCCTGAATGTAAACCGTTTTTACAACTTCGAAGAGGAAGAATGTGGAAAGGTCACGCATCTTTTGAATTTCAGAAATATCATCACAGGGTGTTTCAAATTTTGTGTCGAAAATTGTGATTAAAAATAGGCATTACTTCTGTTTTTCAAATTAGAACCCTATTTTTTTATGATTGCCTTGGATTCTGCGGTGAAAAATAATGATAGTTTTCTCTTCGTCTTCGATGTTATAAAAACGGTTGACGTTCAGGATGTTTAAAATAAGAGTAACGAACATAATACTGACTAAACGTATTTGACTTTTTTTTCCGGTTTATTTTCGATATTTTGAAAACTATTCGAATGAATACAATGGTTTTAACAGAAATGTATTCAGCATTGAATACTTGATGGTACCAGGAAAGCAAAACTTGAAAAAAAATGTTTTCATCAAATTTATTTTCACTCCCTGTATAACCGGAAGTGCTTGGGCTTCGAACATAATTTAGCTTTGTAGAGGATTTCAAGCAATATCATAATCCCAATTTTCAGATTTCAGTTCTCCAAAAACGTCTATCTCGAACTTGGGACACCCTGTTTATTGACTTTCTACAATATAGTCGAATATTCCAATGAAAATATAAAGAAAGATACTACTATTCCTCTATTGTTTATATTCATTTGCTAATTTATCCATATTTTCATTCCCTGATTTATAACTCGCGAAGAACTGATCGTAGAAAATTGGGGTGAAAATCATATTTCAATGGAACTTGAAAAATTTGGTGAAATTGACAAATTTGAATAAAAATAGATTGATTGGAGTACTTTCTCGATTATTTTTGAGGGCATGTTCTAGGGAACAGTGTTGTCATCATTTTGCCCAAATGTCTTAAATTTCCGAATTTTTTGTCGAAAATGGTTTCAAGGTTCGACTCACTGATGAAGAATTCGTGGTCAAACTCGATTCCGTCCTACCGGCCGTAGCCTCGACAACTTTCGAACGGAAAGAGATACCCACTTGAAATTTTCAGGGTCGGTTGCGCATCCGAATGCAACATTTAAGTTCGATAATTGGCATAATCAGCCAGATGGTTTTGTAGTTATACTCATGTGAAATTTTGTTGTTATTTCCTCTTCAACTCAAAATATACAGATCTGACCCAATTCGCTGATTAATTGTAGAATGCCTATTTTTTTTCGTGAGAACCGTGACCCTGGAAAATTTTAAAAAAATTACGAAAAAAAAAATTTCGTTCAAGCACTGACGTGAAGTCAGGAACCAATTTTTTTTTGATCCTTTCACCCGATTTTCAAACTTTGGACTGAATTGATTCAAATGAATTTTTTGGAAGATTGTCCCACAGGGTGTCAACTGTCAGAAAGTTTAATTATTTGAGAAAATAAAGAACCAAAATAGAAAATACATGATGCGTCATACGAAATGCAATTAACAGTGAGCACACATGAATTAACAATGAGTAAACAAAATGCCTCAAACGCATCATTTCAAACGAACCATGAAGCTTTCGTTGCCTGTCGTCCAGTTTCAAGTCCGCTAATTCTTTGCAAATATATGTAAATTGGTTTGACACGGTTGGTGGACTCAGCGAGAAGAAATAAAGATAATAATAATAACCATTTAATGTTTAAAATCACGGTGTAACGAGGAAAATTAGAAATAACTGCGTTGAATGTGATTAATTCATAATTGACGCAAACGAATTAACCGCAGATGTCTTTCAATCAAAATTCTTATCCATAATTTGGTTATAAAGTCCAAATTCAAATTCAATAATTCTTATAAATACTAACTAGAATCGACGAACTGCTAAAAAATTGTCCTCTATTCATTGTCATCTTTTTGTTGAGGAAAGGACAGTCTGATCATTAGTGTCGGTAAGGTGCTTTCGAACCCTGGGCGCGACATTTAATAGGTCTAATCGGCCAAACGGTTTTGGAGTTATACCAATCTGAAATGTTGTTGTTATTTCCTCAAATGCATGAAACCTAAAAATTCGATCTGATTCAAACATGTGCCAACGCGCAAATTTTTGCGAAATTTTGTGAGGATCGTATTGCTAGTAAGTTTTCAAAAAAAATCATGGAAAAAATTCTAACTAAGTACTATCTAAACTGAATTTCTGTGACATTTTAAATAATTCTTGAATAACTTCGTTTGATCTAAATAGAATACATAAATTGCAAAATTGATTACTCAGACTAGTTTTTGGTATTCGCAAGTTTGAACATATCATTCATACGTTCAGAATTAATAAATGGTTACTCGAGAAACTGATTCAAGCACTGACGTGAAGTATTCGAATAACGAGCTTCAATTCGATCGAATCTATATATTTTAAGTTTTCGAGGAAATAATATTCCAGGTTTGATAACTCCGAAACCGTTGGACCGATTATGCCCAAAAACGAACTTAACTCTCCCATTCGGATGCGCAACCTACCCTGAAAATTGCAAGTGGCTATCTCCTTTCGTTCGAAAGTTATCGAGAGAACCGTCATCCATCCAGCTACTGAACTCACACAAGGCTGCTCGGATCTCCAACAATATAGATCCAATCGTGTTCAAACTTGGTAGAGTTAGGTTCTGAAGGATCTCGCAAAATTTCAGTGATGTCGGACGAATAGTTTCTGATATACTGCTTCAGTTACCGAATATCTCAGGAAATCAGCATTTTAGAGGAGTAGTATGTATTCTAAAAAATTCACTATTTTTTAACGTAGATAATCTGACCACTGAAAGAATGGGTTCTCATTTGAAAAAAAAATGAGTTTTGAGGTTTTTGTCATGACTGACTTTGACATTGAAATAGAAACACCCTGTATGTTCAATTGAATTTTTAATTAACGAAGAAGAAGCATTGGGTTGTCTTCTGATAGAAGCTAGAAAATTAGGAATTTTCATGCAAAAATCTACAAGTTATTAAGTCAGATTTCACAAGAGTTTTCTGAGAATGATATGTAAGTGACACATAAAAACAATGTAGAATTCAATAAGTATTCTGATTATCAATGAAGAAACTGGGTATTACATTTGAAAATGAAAGTCAAACGAATCTGAAATTTTTTCCAAGAATTCATCTCTCTTAACAGAGCTTAACTGATGTAAAATTTCAAGTGTTCATCTCAAGTCTTTCTTCGAAATATAACGAACGGTCTTCGTGAATCACCCTGTATATAAACGAAAAGCAATTTTATCTTTTATTACTTGGTAATGAAGAATTTATTTTTCCGCTCGGGAGGAAAAACCTTTTATAGGCTTACCCTCAGAGGGTCCGGTTCTCTCAGGAGTGTGAGACTCCAGTTGCTGATTGGTTACTCACTAATAAACCTCTCTAAGTACGTCCCTTGGAGTAGTTCTTCGTCCTGCCCCTACAGCGTCCCTTAACAAAAGAGATGAGCTGGAAGCGGCCTTCACAGTTGATGGGACCTGATGACTCCAAGTGATGTATCTGAGGAACACCACTTTCTGCATTCTGTGCGCTAAATCCTCGGCAGGGATTTGCAGGCCAGAATGATCTTCAATTCGGTCACGTAGTTAGCTCTCATTCCGCCTAGGCATCCTATGATTGATTTATTATAATTATTATCCGTCCGTAATTGCTGAAATTTTTGGAGAGCCTTCAAAACCTAACACTACAGCAAAGTTCCAAATTTGAACACGATTGGATCTATGTATATTGCTGGTGATCCGAGTAGCCTTGAATACTCCAGACTTTTTAATTTTTTTTTTATTTCGGGAATAAGGTGCCTCCTGTGTCCTTCACATCCATTCGGAAGTTTCACTGAAGAATTGAAGACTTATCAAGTACTATTAATTTTTTTGTCGTTTCAGGGTCAATAACCACGGTGTGGTAAAAACATTCACTGTTCGCTATAAGTGCTGTTATGGTTATGCAAGACAAGAAGGATCCATCGGATGTACTAAACGTGTGGAACTGAAACCATTGCTGGAAACCTTGTCAGACTTGAACGCAAACGAGTTCAAAAAATTGATTGAAGATAATGGACTTACTGACAGGTTCAATAACGAAAATTTAACCGTGTTTGCACCAATGGACCAATCCATGAATGAATATAATGAGAAGATGAATCAGTTCGTAAGTACATAATGTTTCACGTATAATTACGAAAGTATTGAAGTGGCATGAGGAACTTTAGGTCACTCGCAAAGGAACTTCTTCCATTGTTCCCTTCAACTAAGATTAATAAAACAATGGCGTGAAACTGACATTTGAAAATTTTCAGAGCGAACTTTTCGTAGTGAATCGGTGAAGAATTGTAAAAATCTGGAAAATTCTCAAAGACTATAAATTGCTCACAATTTTTCATTGTTTGTTGTTTTATATCATATAAGGGTGAAACACGGTAGATGGTACCCTGGACTTTTACGGTGAACGGGAAGTACTATTTTATTGAAAATTTGGTTTCTTGGCTAGGAACCACTGCTCTATCGATCTAGAATATTTTCAGCTCTGCGGTGTTGCTGCTTATATCAAAAAGTACTAACAACTTTGATATTTCAAGTGGAACACCCTATACCTATATTTTTGCTTTTTTAGATTCGACATAGCCGCAACTGATTAATTCTGTATCAACTTCCTTATCCACACCTCTAGCGGTTTTCGGGTAATTAAATGAATTATTTCCCTTTTTGTGCAAAACATAGCTTCAATTCAACATTCATTACTTCGTTACTTGGGATCCTAGAGAGCCGAAATTTCGGGTATGGATTGCCAATATTCCGTGTATTATTTACGTTTACGTGTAATGACATACGTCCCTAAGTATACAGGGTTGTTCAAAATCCGAGGCGTTTCCGAGACATTGTAAAATTCCGCATTAAGTTTTGATCCATAAAGGAATTCTGAATTCCTACAAATTTTCTCTTGTTCATTGGTTCTAAGTCAGGATACATCTCATTAAACATTCTGCATATTCTTGCTACTATTTGATCGCATTGACCGTGAAGAATAAACAATTTCAAAAACTTCATTTGTATAATTATTGCCTTCCATTTGAATCATGTTTCGAGCAAATTTCCGTTAATAAATTCAACAATACTTTACAATCGATTCCTATTGTTAAATTATCATAATTTACATGTTCTTCTTCATGGATAACTCATAATCACAAAATGTTGCTCAATATTCCCATTGGCATGAAAACTTGCTTTTAATTCGAAAATCTTACAATTTAGGTATTGGAACATGGTACCTATATCGTTTGATCGGAAATTTAATTTTCTTTCAATACATCTTATGATATACAGGTCATTCAATTAGGAAAAACGCACTTTTTATCGTTTAAGTATGTCTCGGAAACGCCTCGGATTTTGTACAATTCTGTATAATAAGAGGCGTATGTCATTATACGTAAATAATACACAGGATATTGTTAATCCATACCAATTAATTACTCAAAAACTGCTAAAGATAATGATGACAACGTTCATACAGAATTATTAATCAGGAGGCTACGTCGAATCGAAGAAAGCAATAATATATAAGGTGTTCCATTCGAAATATCAAAGTTGTTAGTACTATTTTATATAACCGGCAACACCGCAGTGCTAAGAAGATTCTAGATCGATAGAGGAGTGGTTCCTAGCCAAGAAACCAAATTTTCAATAAAATCTAGCGTGGCCCACCCTGTATAATATTTCCGATTTCGGCAAAACCTCAAATCTTGCGTACCATATTATATTTGGGTAAAAATATCATTTAGCTTCTGATCAAACTTAAATATTAGAGTCTCAATTTTTTTAAATAATTCCATAAGTACCATACTTATCTCGTCTCGACCTACGACGGGTAGATATTAAATATCGATTTAAAATAATCTTTCAAACAATTTGCTCTTCCATCATAAAAATTACATAAGCATAGACATGATATTTCTAACTCTATCAATTCACATTGCATCATGAAATTCGTTCGACTTCACGTCAAAAATATGTCACGGTTGAATAGTTTGCTGTAAGTGTAAAACAGTGGAACATTTTTTTTGTCCTCTTGAGAGGAAAAAGCTTTTATAGGTTCACCCTGAGAGGGTCCGCTCTCTCAGGAGTGTGAGACTACAGTTGTTGTTTGGTTACTAACTAAAAAGTGGGAAAGCCCTGTGGCAGGAGCTTTGGCGCTCTATTTCAATCTTTGACAAATCATATCTCCGAAAGTATTGGTTTCTCAGGGTTGGGAATGATATCAATGGATTCTTGTGGTAGAACTGCAGCATGAAAGAAATTAGACAAAGCCACGAACTTACCCGAGATATTCATTCCTCATATCCACTCTGAAAATTATATTATATCAATTGAAACTCAACCAATATTTGAGTTTTGTTTTTACTGGAGGTATTCTGAACCCATTCTTATTAACTTACCAAGTATATATTTCCATCATCATATGGATTATCCACGGGCATTAAAATATCACCAAATAGTATAATATCATGTTATAATCCTCATAATTTTACGATAGCCGAAACGAATGTAACTCTCTCTTAAAGGAAATTAAGATGACATGTACGAGTATGAACACAGGTCATATAATAATTCATAGATGGTATAATTATAGCAATCTGTGAAAACATAGAAGAACGATTTTCATTGAAATTTTGAACAATCATATCTCCAAAAATATTAGCTTGTTAGAGTTGAAAATGATATCAATGGATTTTTATGGTGAAACTGCATCTTAACAAAAATTGAATTTGAAATTTGTGATATAAAAAAAAAATTTTTCCTTGCCCCGAAACCATCAGGATTTGCAATTCAAAAAAATTTAGAAATATTTTTTTTTGCCACATTACTACAATCCGATCAATACGAAACTTCGCATGCTCATAAAAGTCATGATTCTACAATTTGATGCTAAATTTCAGATGGATCGGTTCCGGAAATATTCTTAAAAATTGTTTTGACTAAGAACGACCATAACTCCGAAACCGCTTGGAGGATTTCACCCGTTAACGATATTTACGCTCTGAACCTACTCTGTAAATTTCATTCCTGTAACTCCTTTCATTCGAGAGTTATCGTACCTACGGCTGGCCGTACATAATTGATTTCGACCACGGATTCTTGATCGCTGAGTCGAACCATTTTCATCGAAAAATTCGAAAATTACAGACATTAGGGCAAATTGATAAGCACTCTGTTCCGAGGAACAAAAGCGCCAAAAACCTCTCGCACGTTCATTGGAGTAATTCTTCGTCCTGTCCGAAAGCGTCCCTAAAGAATAATCTTCAGTTCTGTCACGTAGTTCGCTCTCATTCCGCTTAGATATCCTATGATTAGTACGACCATTCTAACTGTATGACTTGGATACAGGATCCCCAGTTCGAACATTAAATCCTTGTATTTTTCCTGTTTCCTTCTGTTCTTCTTTCGTCACCACATTATTTTCGGCGGGGGAGGAAAATTCGACAACGAACAATTCCTTGAACTCTTTGTCCAGCAGGACTATATCTAGCTTTATGGCGTGGATCTGCCGAGTTGTTGGGGTAGATCCGAGCTCTGTCAACAACTGCTTCAATCTCCAGAGGTACACTGGTTCGTTGTCTATACCATAAACCTCCCTCAGATGGAAGTAGAGAATTCGGAGTGCCGCATTGTGTCTTTCCACATATATCCTGATGGTGCAAACAGACAGGATGTGCATAATAGTTTCCTGCCGGCTGTGACATGCTCTGCGTGTTGTTGGGGTGTTTACACTCATGATGTTCTTTTTATACTATCTTGTATTTATCACCCCATCTTGACAAGACATAAAAAACTCCACCGTTTCTGACTTGAGCCCAGCTGACTTCAATATTCTTCTGACAGGTCCTGATCTTTCAAACTTCTGAAATATATGGAGTGCAGATGTTTACTCATGTGATCTTCGAGTAGTGCCTTCAGTTGTGTCTGTCTTATCTCTCTGCACACTCTCCTTTGGTCTGTTGGCGTGATAGGTGTTCCTGCTAGCTCATGCCAGTTATACTGAGGTTCTCCAAGTCCTTCTGTATAGCCCTAAATAGGAAAGCTCCTTGGTTCCTAATGTCACCATTTTTAGAAGCGGGTCTTCACTTTTTAATATCCTTATTGCCATTTCCAACGTTTGTTTATGGTGTTTGTATTCCAAACAAACCCCTGCCTTCATGCGTTCGCGGAAGGTATATTCTTTGTATCTAAGTGTTGGGATGCAGGCTACGGTTCATATTCATCACTTTACGTGTGGATCTGCGAAGCTCGAGAATTTCATTCACTGTCCAGTTAACTATCCCAAAAGAGTAAGCGACTATCGGGACTGTCAAACTGTTCGTAGCAGACACTATTTTACCCAGACAGCTGTCCATATATCTCGGAGCTTTGTTTTGTAGCTAGCTGTTAGGGCAGCCTTGATTTGGGTTGTCTACAGCACGTCACTTTGTTTCATGGATGGACCAGTTTAATATCATTTTTATTATAATGGGGTCATGTGGCTTGGTGCAGCCTTCAGAACAGTGACCGATATGATTTTTCGTTCTATTACCCTCCTTATGCAATCCTATAAGGCCATTGTCAATAGTATTAACATACTCGATGACGTCCTTAGGTTCTTTGTCTATCACATCGTGAGGATTTAGAAGTGGCTCACAAATATGTAAAGATCTTAGGCTATGCCTTTGCCTTGCTTAACACTGCAAGATTGGTAAAAATTAAATGTACGACTTCCCAGTGGCAGTGGTGCAAATTGACCTTCACCCTTGGGATGGTTTCACAAAGAAATTATTAATTAAATAAATTATTTAATTATTTCATTAACGCACCTAACTGGTACAGCTATTTTCTTCGTACTTAATTCAAGAACTTACATAATTTCAATCGATCATTTAATTTTCACCAACCTTGTAGTATTAATCTTTGCAAAACATTACACTTTCTCTGAAGATAGAGTTTCGTCGATAAAATTTAAAATTATGAAATAACTCTTTGAAGGCTTATTTTTATAAAAATAAATTACATACCATTAGAAAGGTCACACACTAGGGATATTTTGATAGAATTGGAACTCCTCAATCATTTTTTGTTTGTTTTTTAATGCAAGTTGAAGATTTAAATATTTTATACATCTTTCTGTAAGTATGAGGATTCATAACTTTTTTTCTAGCTAACAACTGAATAAAGCAATAATTTACTAAGAATCTGCCAACATTAAAGATTAAAAAAAATATTTTGCCCGTTTTACCCATTTTTAATAAAAATTACACTTTAAAGTTAAGAAAGTGGTGAAACTAGATAAACGAAAACAATTTTTTTTTAAATATCCAGGCCAAATAAATTAGGGCTGAGTAAGTAGCAGATGACCCGACCTATCCACCATTTTCATATGTTCAACGTTCTGACAAACACCCTGTATTCATCTGAGGTATTCGTTTTTTGGAATACAAGAAGTTTCATTAATGTTTACCTGTCAACAGAAATTTCAATTCAATTTATTGTGCTACTTTGTTCCTGCTTCAGTCTTTCGTAAACTTTGCAACTTTGCAAAATCAACAATTTAAATTGTGAACTGTTCTCATAAATTGCAAATGTATAAGTGCTCAATTAATTATTATTACCGATTCAACCATTGCACTTGAGGACTGTATACAATAATTTCATAATTGTTTCTCTGTCAACAGGAATTTCAATTCAATTTATTTGTGCTACTTGGTTCCTTCTTCGATCTTTCGTAAGGGACTTTGAGAAATCAACAATTCAAATAGTGAACTGTTCTCATAAATTGCAATTGCATAAATGCTCTATAATGATCGATTCAACCATTCCGTTGAATATTTTCAGAATGATTTGGGTCCCGCACCGCAGAGAAAGAAGAGAGATCTCAAAAATATATTGGCATCCGATGAGCTTGTATGGAACCATGTGACTGATGGTTTTGTTGACTTAACGGAACTCATTAACGAAGAAATCATTTACAAGTAAGTACAATGAAACATCTCGCGAATAAAGTTTTAACCGACCATATATTGAGTTAATGTCGAATTACTACGGTGTTACGGGTCAATAAACCTATGTGTAGTGTTCCCTGCTCCGCCTCGTTTTGTCGCAATAAATTGAAGATTTATTCGTTTTCTAATTTAATCGCATTCGAATGAATGTAGTTCATCCATGAAGTTAATTCCGAAATAAAATTCTTAAAAAGCGTGACGTGAAGTCAGGAGTTTTTGTGGGCATGTTCTTTTGTTTATTAACGCCTCACACACGCTCACGAAATATTGCAGGCACCTTCAAGCCGAGTACTAGATTTCACTTCTATCAGATCTGTATTTCTGAAAATATTGGGTAAATAAAATTCGGATTGGAGGTTTGTGCGGAATTTCAGCGAAATGACAAATAGTTTCTGAAATATATCATTTTTCAGAAAACATTTTTTTTTCGAAGAAATATTTCTTTTTGCGCGTATGTTCTGGGGAACATTGCGTTATCATCTTGCCCAAATGTCTGTAATTTTCGAATTTTTTGCCGAAAATGGTCTCGTTCGACTTCCTGATGAAGAATTTGAGATCAAATTTGATCCTGTCCGTCCGGCCGCTGCCACGACAACTTGAGAACGAAAAAAAAAAGCTAGTAGCAGTGGTGCAAATTGACATTCACCCTTGGGATGGTTACACAAAGCAGATAAAAATTATTCAATTGTTTCATTGACGCACCTAACTGAGTGGTACAGCTATTTTCTTTGTACTTATTCGAGAACATAATTTCAATCGATCATTTAATTTTTACCAACCTTGCAGTATTAAATTTCGCAAAACATATCACTTTCCGTAAAGGTATAGTTTCGTCGAAAATGTCCTACTTGATAAAATTATGAAATAACTCTTGAAGGTTTGTTTTTATAAAAGCAAATTACATACCATTAGAAAGGTCACACACTAGGGATATTTTTCTAGAATTGGAACTGGTCAATAATTTTTTGTTTGTTTTAATGCAAGTTGAAGTTAAGATTTAAGTATTTTTTACATATTTCTGTAAGTTTGGGGACTCATAACTTTTTTGTTGCTAACATCTGAATATAGCAATAATTTTATAACAATCTGCCAACATCGAAGATTAAGAAAAAAACAAAAATATATCCTGTTTCACCCATTTTCAATAAGAATTACACTTTCAAGTTAAGAAAGTGGTGGAACTAGAAGAAAGAGAAAAAAATAAAAATATGCAGGGGGACAGGGCCAAATAAATTAGCGCTGAGTAAGTAGCAGATGACCACACCTATCCACCATTTTTGTATGTTCAACGTTCTGCCAAACACCCTGTATATGCACGAACAAACTTCAAATTTGGTCAATAATGAAACTTACCTCACTTAATTTCTGGTACCTATCTCAAAATTAGAAGTAAACCAACGAAACTGCGTATGCGCAGTATTGCCCCGCTGCGCAGTATTACCCCTACATTCCCCAATCTTTTTAAGTAGAAAAATTAAACTTCATACTAATCGATTAAGGTCATGTTCAAGCAATTTTAGTCCGCATTTCGATTATGTTCTTATACCTATTTTCTTTACTTTATTTTTCACAGTGAAAATCAGAACAACACGATCCGCATCAACAACTACCCGACACAGAATTACGACCGACTTGTCACTGCAAACTGTAAACGCGTTGTCAAATCCAACAACCTGGCAAGCAATGGCATTGTCCACTTGGTGGATGGGGTGATCACTCCAGTCAAGGATTCTGTGCAGGACATCATTCGCACCTATAAGAGATTGGACCTTCTTTATAAAGGTAAACGACTTTTCGTTGGGATTTTATTTGAGTTGATGAATGCTTCAATTCATCCTGAACTGCAACACAGATAACACAAGGTCATCCGATGGATATCCCTAGAACATCCTTCATGAACTGTATGGATGTATAATGGACATTAAATAGTATCCAAAACATATCTTGTGTACGTCCATAGGATATCCAAATGGAACATCCTGTACAATGTAACATGAATAAAATATCCTTCAAGGATATCCATAAGATATCCCCCCAGGATATCCAAAGACATCCGAAGGACTTCCTTGAGATATTCATCGAAGAATTTGAAATGGATATATATCAGTGAATATTCTATGGATATCCAGAGGATATCCTGTATTATCTAGAGATATACAGGATCGGTCTGAATTCATGCAAAAGATTCAACAGATGGTTCTTTAGCAAAAATGATTGAGGGTCCCCTTCAAGTTACTGAATTTGGGGAGTTTTTTTTATTTAACATCTCCTCTATGAAACAATTCGAATGAATATAATAATATATGGCAGACCGCTAACGCTAATATATAATATATTTTTTGACAGTTAACTCCGGAATGTTATCACAGAGGGGTGAAAAATGAAAAATGTTTTCATCAGAAATTTTTGTTATTCCAAAATTTTAGACAATAAAGAGTTGATTGGAAGGAAAAATTCAATAAACATTGTAAGGATTCATCGATTTATATCAAATATGTTTTGTTTCGTTCAATAACTTCTGTCCATTTCGATGGCTATTTCATAATTCCTGGTATTCATTTCCTTACGCCGCTCTTGAGAAATGAACTGTTAGCTGTCTTGAGAGATGAACTGTTAAAAAATGTAGTACATTCTATACGAACCATGTGTTACAGTGATGGAAAGCACAGATTTACTGAAGAAATTCAAAGATGAAGGCCACTACACCGTTTTCGCACCTACTAACGAAGCTTTCGACAAACTCGAACCATCGACAAGGGAAAAACTACTGAGGGGAGAAGCTTGCGCAAAATGTGAGTATCCTCTTAGGATAATTATGAATAAATATAGGGGCTTCAAAAAATTCAAATAGAATTTGTTCGAACGAACTCGTGAAATTATTACATTTTCGAACTGAAATATCATTAAGAAATAAATGATTTTTTTTGTTCAGAACAAGCATTTATTCGTGTCATGGTCTGAGACGATGAAGATGAGGTGAGTTTTCATTGAGGTGTAGTTGAAATGCCGACTGTTAGATATAATCACCTTTATAATTTTACCAATCTGCATCGGAAAAACTCGTTACGCGATAGTGAATTTAATAGGTGAAATAGGTAAAAATTGAATGCATGTTGCTTTTACTTTGTGCAAATCCATATTGAGTCAATGAAAAATTATAAATGATTCACGCTAATTTATTTAATAGTGTGTTTGGTTGGCATATATTTCTAAATTCTTAAAAAGTAATGATCTCCCTATACCTTGATAACCTGGACATAGAGTCTTTCCGTTCTTCTTATTCTTACGACTTATTCAAAACTAGTAACATAATCTTACACTCCTATAGTTCTTTATAAACATTTGCAAGATGTTATTCCTACCGCTTTCACCTTTATTTAAAATTATGTAGAATTTTAAAATACCTGTTGAACTTGTCCTTCTGCTAATAAATTATAAAGAATACAGGGTCGCAGGCCGCCATACCGACATGGGCAAGGAGGTGATAGGGTACCATTAGGGTGTCACACTTCCTGTTGTTAAACTGTCCTCCGGGTCTTCAGATGGAAGTTAGGGATGGTTTAAGCCAGGGGTGAGTTTCCTTATGTTGCAAGTATTTAAGATACCAGTTGATATAGAGCAATGAAATTCGACGGATTGAGTGAGCAGCTCGAGTAATTTGAAACCCTGATGAAATAAGTTTTTGTAACCCTCAATAAAACAAATGATTTTTTCCACCGTAACGTACTAATAATAAATTAGATTCCAAAACTGCGATTTTTCACCTTGCATTTGGTGTATCGTTGACACTTGGGGCTCAAGCGGTTACAAAAATGTTATCAAAAGAATGTCACGAAAACACCACATTTTCGATAATGGGGTAGATCACTACATATAGATCGACGTTTTCCAGCTTACCATTACCATATTGAAATTTTTTCTCTTGCGAGTGTCGTTAGGGACCATAGTATCCATATTTTCAAGATATTTAGAAGTATACATGGTGTTCCAAAAACGGCTAGTAATCTCACAACTTCCAAATTTTCAACGTGTACTGTATACTTTGTCATTTTTCAATTTTTTCTAATATTTCATTTAGCATAAAACGTATGCAATCCGCAAATAAGAAGAAATATTCTGTGTCCATGATATTTTATTATTTTCACAAGACTTGAAAATGCGCCTATTTGCCTGAAAAATAAATCAAAAATGGCTGCTTAAATACAAACTTGGTTCAAGCCCTGTGGACAGGAGCTTTCTGGCGCTCTTGTTCAAACAGACAAATTATATCTCCGAAAGTATTGGTTTCTCAGAGTTGGGAATTATATCAATGTATTCTTATGATAGAACTGCATCATAAGGAAAATTCAATTCAAATAATAGTTTATTTATCAAGATTAAATGAGCAATCTGAGAATGAGAACTGCACCATGGAAGAAATCAAATTAAAATAGCTGAAATGAATATGACTCTCTCTTATAGAACAGGATTAAATGTACGAGTATGAACACAGATCATATAATAAAGCATAGATAGAATAATTATAGCATAGAAGTACGATTCATTATTGAAATTCCGATAAATCATATCTCCGAAAGTATTAGCTTGATGGAGTTGAAAATTATATCAATGGATTTTTATGGTGAAACTGCATCTCAAATAAAAATTGAATTTAAAATTTGTTACTTAAAAAAAAATTTTTTTTTTCGTTACTCTGAAACTATCTGGCCTATTTTGTCCAATAACGAACTTAACCGAGATATTCATCTCCCTAACCTACTCTGAAAATTTCAACTGCCTAGCTCATTCCGTTCGAGAGTTATTGTAGAAATTTTTTTTTTAATTTTCAAAAATTTTTTTTAACCCATTGCGGTAACCTGATCAATACAAAACTTCACATGCGTATAAAGGTCATGATTCTATAATTTGATGCTCAATTTCAGGTAGATCGAGTGATCGGTTTCGGAAATATTCATAAAAAATGTTTCTACTAAAAACGGCCATAACTGCGAAACCGCTCAATGGCTTTCGGCCATTTACGAACTCGTCCGAGATATTTACGCTCCGAACCCACTTTGCAAATTTCAATCCTCTAACTCCTTTCGTTCAAGAGTTATCGTGCCTACGGCCGGCCGGACCGGCCGGACAGAATCGATTTTGACCTCGGATTCTTGGTCAGTGAGTCGAACCAAATCGTTTGAGACCATTTTCAGCCAAAAATTTGAAAATTACAGACATTTGGGCAAATTGATATGCACTCTGTTGTGAGGAACAAGAGCGCCAAAAAATTTCTCCTCACAAACTTGCGTTAACATTTGTCATAGAATTAAAAAATGGGTTCAAGCCCTGTGGACAGGAGCTTTCTGGCGCTCTAGTTCAAACAGACAAATTATATCTCCGAAAGTATTGGTTTCTCAGAGTTGGGAATTATATCAATGTATTCATATAATAGAACTGCATCCTAAAGGAAATTCAATTCAAATAATAGTTTATTTATCAAGATTAAATGAGCAATCATGAGAATGAGAAAAGCACCATGGAAGAAATCAAATTAAATCTGGCCAATTTTGCCCAATAACGAACTTAACCGAGATATTCATCTCCCTAAACTACTCTGAAAATTTCAACTACCTACCTCATTCCGTTCGAGAGTTATATCTATGTCTATGGATGAAAAGCAGTCTCACTACTCTCTACTTCACTCACTAATCTCTTACTTCATGTTCAGTTCCGAAATGTAAGAATTTTCTGAGAAAAACTAATTTCGGAACAAACAACTGAGATTTTTCTCACTTCGCTCACAATTCTTCGATTGATTAGATCATCATTTGACATTATGACAATTCATATTCATACATAGAATAAATAATAATATCATTCTGTGACAACGTTGAAATACGATTTATTATTGAAATTTTGAAAAATCATATCTCCGAAAGTATTAGCTTGATAGAGTTGAAAATGATATGATTGGATTCTTATGATGAAACTTTTTATTAAAAAAAATTTAATTTGGAATTTGTTTCGTAAAAAAAAAATTTTTTTTTTGTTACTCCGAAACCATCTGTCCGATTTTGCCCAATAACGAACTAAGCCGAGATATTTATCCCCCAAACCTACTCTGAAAATTTCAACTCTCTAGCTCATTCCGTTCGAGAGTTATCGTGCCTACGGCCGGCCGGCCGGACCGGCCGGCCGTAGGCACGATAACTCTCGAACGGAATGAGCTAGAGAGTTGAAATTTTCAGAGTAGGTTTGGGGGATAAATATCTCGGCTAAGTTCGTTATTGGGCAAAATCGGACAGATGGTTTCGGAGTAACAAAAAAAAAATTTTTTTTTTACGGAACAAATTCCAAATTAAATTTTTTTTAATAAGAACCTTTATCATAAGAATCCACTCATATCATTTTTAACTCTAACAAGCTAATACTTTCGGAGATATGATTTTTCAAAATTTGAATAATAAATCGTATTTCAACGTTGTCACAGAATGATATTATTCTATGTATGAATATGAATTGTCATAATGTCAAATGATGTTCCTGAGACATTATCTAATCAATCGAAGAATTGTGAGCGAAGTGAGAAAAATCTCAGTTGTTTGCTCCAAAATTAGTTTTCCTCAGAAAATTCTTACATTTCGGAACTAAACATGAAGTAAGAGATCTGAGAGTAGTGAGACTGCTTTTCATCCATAGACATAGATATAACTCTTGAACGGAATGAGGTAGGTAGTTGAAATTTTCAGAGGTGTTTAGGGAGATGAATATCTCGGTTAAGTTCGTTATTGGACAAAATTGGCCAGATTTAATTTGATTTCTTCCATGGTGCTTTTCTCTAACTCATGATTGCTCATTTAATCTTGATAAATAAACTATTATTTGAATTGAATTTCCTTTAATATGCAGTTCTATTATATGAATACATTGATATAATTCCCAACTCAGAGAAACCAATACTTTCGGAGATATAATTTGTCTGTTTGAACTAGAGCGCCAGAAAGCTCCTGTCCACAGGGCTTGAACCCATTTTTTAGAACACCATTTATACTTCTTAATATCTTGAAAATATGGAGACTATGGTCCCTAACGACACTTGCAAGAGAAAAATTTTCAATATGGTAATAGGAAGCTGGAAAACGTCGATATGTACGTAGTGTTCTAACCCGTTATCGAAAATAGTGTGTTCGTGATATTCTTTTAATAACATCTTTGCAACCGCTTGAGCCCCAAGTTCAAAGATACACCAAATGAAAGGTAAAAGATGGCAGGTTTGGAATCTAATTTATTATAAGTACGTTACCGTGGAAAACAGTAATTTGTTTGGTGGGGGTACAAACATTTATTTCACCAGAATTTTAAATTACTCGAGCTGCTTACTCAAACCGTCAAATTTCATAGCTCTATCTCAACAGGTGTCCAAAATATTTGCAAAATAAGGAAACTCACCCCTGGCTTAAACCATCCCTAACTTCCATCAGAAGACGCGACACCCTAATGATACCCTATCACCTCCTTGGCTATGTCGTTATGGCGGCTTCGGACCCCGTATATAATTTGTCACAACTACCGTACTTAATTTAGCAGATAAACACCGGATTTATCTTTTTTATTGCTCTTTGATTTATTATTCATTTGTCCGGAATGAGATATATTTACATGTTGGTTTTGAAGAAACATTTCAATTTGGTGACTCGGTTTACCAAAATATGTTAAGCTATTGAATATTTTATTTTTATCCTTCATTCTTCGAAATACTAAACTAATTGTTTTTCTGAATTATTTTTTCTTCAACAATTTTCCGATTAACTCCGGATCATATCCATTGTTTGCCGCTATTTGCTCGATAATTTCTAATTATTTACAATAATAATTTTCTTCGGGTAAAGACATATTAATTACCCGGTGAAACATACCATGAAATGCCGCGACTTTATGTTCGAATGGATGACACGAGGATCTATGAATAATTGTATCCGTATGGCATGGTTTCCTACATATTGAAAAATTATGTTTATTATTTTTCCGCGTTTTAAGTTTCAAATTAAAAAAAAAATTTTCACCATCGTTTTTCATTTCTGTTGTGAATTTGACATTTGGATGAATGCTATTAATGAAATCTAAAAATATTTTCTCTATTTCAGTATCGTAATGAGTCCATTCCAGCACTGAAAACAGTGC
Source organism: Halyzia sedecimguttata (assembly GCA_937662695.2). Classification (NCBI taxonomy): domain Eukaryota; kingdom Metazoa; phylum Arthropoda; class Insecta; order Coleoptera; family Coccinellidae; genus Halyzia; species Halyzia sedecimguttata. The sequence goes on along the minus strand of OW569413.2, from coordinate 94,203,401 downwards.
TGGAATGAACTCATTCCCGCACTGTTCCTAGATATATTTTTCGTTTTGTGGTAGTCAGCACTGACATTCGATCCTATCAAATTTCAACACACGTCAATTGTCAATACAATATAATCTGGATATAGTGAAATAATTGTTGAGGAAAAGCTTTATTTTCAAAAATATGGTAGGTACTAGAGATTTCCTTCTTGCTAATTTTGAATCATTCATGCTATTAGGAAACTGTTTTAAATCTGATCTCCATGCCCTACGTACGTTTCAGATTCAAATTCCGTAATCTGTCAACTTTCGTTATAGTCACACTAACTACTAAGATAGAATACAAAAGTCACTAGGAAGTATAATCCGAATTTTTCATTAAATTTCAACAGTATTTTACAAAACTTGCCTGAAATAGAGAAAATATCGTCTAATACTCGTTGCAGAAGGCAATTCCAACACTCATGCGTTCGAAAACTCGCTCGATTTCGAATTTCGCATTCGTGTTTGAATAGGAGCCCATTCTACAACTTGTTTTAGAATATACTATTCAATTGCCGGTCTGCTCCCTCAAAACACGCTAGCAGATCATCTACGTATCTAAACCAATATACGAATTTGGAAAAAAATAGGATGTATCTTAGTGATGGCTTTTAGATTTCTATGAATATTTCCGCCAATAGGGGGCTAAGCCGATAAGCTTGTCGATAAGGTCGGAATTTTCCACTATACCAGTTGTTCGAGAGTAATTGTAAAAATATTATATTGAGGATGCAATTAAGTGGCGTATTTTGATGAAAAAAAAAGAACTATTCAAGCTTATGGTCGCCCCACTACTTCATGAATACAAGCTCATATTGAAATCTTTCTCCACAGCTATCATCAGCCATCACGTCACCGCGCATACCGTGTGTTCAGTTGCCATCATTGGAAACTCAACCACACACAACGTGGATAGTGAGATCTTAAACATGGAAAGAACCCAAGACGACCAGCTTATATTTGAAAACAAAGCCAAAATCATCGAAACAGACATCATGGGCACAAACGGAGTGGTCCATTTCATCGACACCATAATTATTCCGGAATCGGCCCTATTTATCAACGACGCCTTGAAAAAGGAGAAACTTACCAAATTCCAGGAAATAATCGAGAAAGCTGAATTGACAGATGAAATCAACAACTTGGACAATGCCACCGTTTTTGCACCATCGGATGAAGCCTTCGAAAAGGAGGGCGCCAAGAAACTCTTGGAAGAGATAGGTGATGATAAGGAGAAATTGAAAGAGTTGGTTAGGTATCATACTATCCAAGGAAAAGTGCAATCATGCGATATGAACAACAACGCCCTTTTGAAATCTTTGGATAACGAGAAACCTCTGAGGGTCAACCTTTACTCAACGGTAAATAATTCATATCTATTTAATTTCTATTTAATATAGTTGAATTGTACTCAATTCGTAACGAAAATTTCACTGAAATTCGATGTATACCTGAGGAAAATGCCTAACTTTTCGATATGTTTGACTTTTCAGCTGCCAATTTTCAGTAACATTCTCTTCAAAGCAACCGTGAATTGCGCGAAAATTAGTGGATTTGACGAAAAGACATGTGGATCCGTCATACATGAAGTTAACAAAGTCCTAGTTCCACCCAAACAGAACATCTTGGAAGTTGTGAAATCTGATCCGAAATACTCCAAAATCCAAAAAATCATAGAAGGAACCGAAATTGAGGAGTTTCTAGCACAAGAGAACAGGACAATCACATTTTTGGCACCTACTGACGAGACCCTGGCAGCATTGGACGAAGACGAACTCAAATCTTTGGAAGATAAGGAGAAGGCAGTGGAGATCTTGAAAACTCATATTCTTACAGGTATAGTGTTTGATAATTTCGGATTTTACTCGATGGCAAATATTTTTAATGATAAATGATTTTAGAACATCATTCAAATTTTCTTCTTGCGCGCTTCTTCCGCCAGGAACAGAATGCTATCATTTGGTCCTGATGTCTGTTTTTTTTAAATTTTGTTGCCGAAAATGATCTCAAGCGATTGGGTTCATCTCACCGATGAATAATCCGTCTGCCATAGGCACGATAACTCTCTCACGAAATGAGTTAGCGAGTTGAAATTTGCAAAGTAGATTCAGAGCATAAATATCTCGGCTGAGTTCGTTAAAGGGCAAAATCCGCCGGGTGGTTTCGGAGTTATGGCCATTTTGAGCTTAAGCTTTTTTTCAGCATATTTCCGAAACGAATATTTCGATCTGCCTCAAATTCAGCATCAGGTTGTAGAATTACGAGCTTCATACGCATACAAAGTTTTGTATTGACCGGATGATTGCGTATGAGAAAAAATAGAAAATTTTAAAATTTTGTTATTCTCTATAACTCGAAAAATACTGATCCGATCGAATGGAAACTTGGTAGTAAGTTGCAATCAAACCAACATAAACACTGTAAAATTTGTGGAGAATCTCATGACTAGATAGAAACAATTCAAAAAGTGTTCAACTATTTTGCGGCTAGCTATTTCCGTTCTCAAGTTATCGTGGCACCGGCAGGACAGAATCTAATTTGACCTCAAATTCGTCATCGGGGAGTCGTACCCAATCGACCTTTTTCGGCAAAAAATTCGAAAGTTACAGACATTTAGGCAAAATGATATCGCGACGTTTCCCAGAACTTAAGCACAAAAATTATGAATGTTAATGAATATTTTCAATAAATTTAATTTATCCGAAGAAACTATCACGCTGATAATTTTTATGTCTTAGATAAATGTATGGAAATTTGATTAATTTACTAAAATAATCTATCTGCAGTATAATATTTTGTACAAGTTCAATATCTCTAAACAGAATTATATTCTTTCAGAAATTCTGTGTTGTACTGGTGTGGGACCTCAGACTTGGGGATTTAATTCCCTTGTGTCAACTTTATCAGAGCAGAATCTCCAAATAGGCAGGACCGGCAGTCATCAGATCCGTATTGGTCGTGGTGTTGTAACCAGCTGTGATAATTTGGCTACTAATGGTGTTGTGCACAGCATAAATAAAGTTTTCTTCCCTCAACGACATATGACAGCCAACGTTGGAGGATACTTCCTATTCGACTTTTAAGATTTATGTGTTTTCGAACAAAATAGAGTGATATATTTGAGTTGACTGAATATTTGTACTTCTCAATTGAGAGCTATTTCGATTATTTATTCGAACGTAGAGTACTAGTGAGAATGCTTGGAAGTAGAGAGGTCTATGAATAATTATTATATTATTATTTATATTTTGAATGTTGTTTTATTTCAATCAAATTCCAAGAATATGTTTCTGCACCAGTGAGTTGAAAATTTCGGAATTATAAAAACATTGGCAATGCTGAACATAATATAATCACATCGAAATATCTCATATCTCCTTTCGAAAGGAAATTTAATGAGCTTTCCAACGCAATTTTTGTAGGGCCAATAAAGGAAAAGTTATTGAAGAAGCTTTCGGCTAAAAAAGTATTTTTTATTAAAGGATACTTTAGGAGGTAAATTCATTGATCAATTGTTCCTTTCTGGGTTTTCTCTCCCAAACTTAGAAAAGTATCTATAAAATAATAAAATAATTATTTTGAAAATTACTCGCACGTTAGAAACACAGGATATTTGTCAGAAGCAATATACAGAACAATGTTGCCTAATAAACAATAACATCAACAATAAAATAACTAATTTGTAATGCTTCAGACTGCTTCATCAGACACAAAGCGAAAATCTTCAAACCATCAACTTAGCGTGAAAAGAGGTATTAAAACTTACAATAGAGCTAACCTAATTAGTTCTACTCTTGAAATTCGAAATATTGAAATTGATCACATCAAAGAATTTCTTGAAGATAATGGATATCCGAGGCAATTCATAAATACATCAATCATGAATTTGGATAGAAGAGGTTCTAATAAAATAACAAATAATCAAGTACAGCAGAATAATCAAAAAGAACAGCAACCCAATCTATTGAGTGTGATTCCTTTATGTTCGTGGCCTTTCTGAAAAAATCAGAAGAATCGGTTCTAAGTTCAATATAAGAACCGTCTTCAAAACACAAAACGATCTCAGGTCTTTATTAACAAAGACAAAACCCATTAATGAAAAACAAAAATAAAAAAACTGTGTATATAATATTCCTTGTATTTGTGGTAAATCGTACACAGGAGAAACATCAAGACCACTAGAAGTAAGAAAGTAGGAACCTAACAACAACTTGAGAAATAGAGACATACAGAAATCAAAAATAGCAAAACATGCATGTACAACCCAAGGAGATCACATGATGGATTGGTGTAATACAAAGATTCTGATGACAGAATCTGATTATGTTAAAAGGAAACTTAAGTAGGTTGTCAATATAATTGTTTCATCGTTGATGTTGTTTCGTTATTGTTTGTTAGGCAACATTGTTCGATTGATTGCTTCTGACAAATCTGTGTTTTTTACGCAGAAGCAAATCACAAACTAATAATTTTTTGATTTTATAGATATATTTCAGAGTTTGGGAGAGAAAATCCAGAAAGAAACCATTTAATAATGAATATACCTCCCCATAGACAACATATTACCTCCCACAGTATCCTTTAATGATTAGTAATTCTGAAATTTGTCACTTTGACTGTCTTTGAAAAATATAGCAACATAGTTTCAATTTACATAGCAATTTCCAAGTTCCAACTCCTTCTTCGACAAATTCAACCAAATACGGTCAATTCCAATTGAACAATTTGCCAAATTGCATTCTATGTTCTACAAAATACAAGTCGACACCTTGAGTTGCCTTCTTGTCATCAGAGTCTGATTTGGAATCTTTGTTTTAGTCCAATCCATCATGTGATCTCTATGTGTACATACATCTTCTGGTTTTATTTATTTTTGTATTTCTCTATTTCTTAAGATATTCGTATGTTCCGACTTTCTGACTTCTAGTGGTTTCAATGTTTCTCCTGTATACGATTTACCACAAATACAAGGAAAATTATATACACAGTTTTTGGCTTTCTCATTTTCATCGATCAGCTTTGTCTTAGATAATGAAGACCAAAGATTATTTTGTGTCTGGAAAACGGTTCTTAAATTGAACTTAGAACCCATCTCCTGGTTTTCTTCCGAAATGCCAGGAACATAAGGAATCACATTCCATAGATTAGATTGTTGTTCTTGTTGGTTATTATCTTGTACTTGATTCATTGTTGGAGAATAACGCTTTATAGGAAAAATATCACTAATGATCGAAAATGATTGGACTAGTAGATACCAATATATTAATAGTAATCTACAGAGTGAGTCTTCATCAAAGTTGAATAACGACAGACCGGTTTTGTCTGTATTTGGACTCATCAGTGGAGCATAATTCAAAGATAATGAATATATATATTTCAGAGTTTGGGAGAGAAAACCCAGAAAGGAACCTTTCAATAAAAAAAGAATTAAAAAAATAGAAATTTCGCTTATCTCAAAAAGGATTGAGTTTAAAAAAAAAATACTATTCGACATTTTCTGATGTAGTTTAGGTGCATTAGTTCATGAACACCCTGCTAACATGATTATTTGTGACATGTAGAACTGTAGAGGAATATTCACTCAGTAGGAAATTGAAGAAAAACAAAAACGACAATCTATATTTCAGAGAAAATCGATGATATATTTAATAAACAAGGGTATGAGAAACTTTCAAAACTTGTTGCATCTTTGATGTTCAAGTAAGTAGCAACTATTGTACAGAATGAACTCAAAAGCATTATGATGATACAGATAAGGGATTCTAGGTTTTTCGCAGAGACACATTTCTCCTGTTTACAAATGAAATCCACCAGCTTTGTTCGAGTGAAAACTATAGTCTCACTGAACGAGGTTTTCACACTTGAAGTTTCATCATCTGTATCAGCAGAATTGAGGAATAGTTCGAATGTCACATGCTTCCTACGTTCATCCTGTATTTTGATTATTTTGAGGTAGATTAGAGGGGGTAAAATGAAGACCAATGGGCTGATGAGTGCGGCACCAATCAAGGACATCACGATGTCGAACCTTGGTACAGATTCTGCTATTATTACCGCCAATATGATGAGGACTGTTCTCAAAAAGCATCTTCTGGCATTAAATTCTGAAAAATAAATACGTATTAGTTCACTCCAATGATTCATCTTATACTTGTTATTTTAATATTCCGTGATTTAAATAGCAGTAACTTCTATTTTCATAAAATAGGCATAACTAATGTACCGTGATTCTGATGTTCGAAAGAAAACGCTCTGTGGTTGTATTGGATTGGTTGGTTTCAATTGAAAGGATGTGACTTGGTTGTTCAAGGATATCAAGTGGATTTCTGAAGTGCTCGGCGACACTTAGGGTTGGAAAATATAAAAGGAAGACAATGACCACCATAGGGTTCGCACAGGGCTGAACATATGGGCAGTATGATTCGAAGTCGCAGAATTTGACCAAGGGTTTCAGGAAATTGACGTCATCATAGAATGAGTCTGTTCCTTATTAAGTTAAATAACCTTACCTCTGGTAATGTTGAATGATTCCTCCAAATGTTGATAAAGAGCACTGTTGCTGATTGCCGTTGTAAGACATAGTTGAACGGCTATACCAGAATAGACGCAATGTGTAATAAGGTGGATGGAGAAACTGAAAGAGGTATTTTCTGGAGATCTCTCCCAGGAATGTATCACCTCAAAAGGGGGTCGAAAGACCACCATAGGATTCGCACAGGGCTAAACATATGGGCAGTATGATTCGAAGTCGCAGAATTTGACCAAGGGTTTCAGGAAATTGACGTCATCATAGAATGAGTCTGTTCCTTATTAAGTTAAATAACCTTACCTTTGGAAATGTTGAATGATTCCTCCAAATGTTGATAAAGAGCACTGTTGCTGATTGCCGTTGTAAGACATACTTGAACGGCTACCAGAACAGACGCAATGTGTAATAATGTGGATGGAGAAACTGAAGGAGGTATTTTCCGGAGTTCTCTCCTAGGAATGTATTACCCCAAAAAGGGGTCGAAAGACCACCATAGGATTCGCACAGGGCTAAACATATGGGCAGTATGATTCGGAGTTGCATAATTTGACCAAGGGTTTCAGAAAATTGACTTCATCATAGAATGAGTCTGTTCCTTATTAAGTGAAATAACCTTACCTCTGGAAATGTTGAATGATTCCTCCAAATGTTGATATAGAGCACTGTTGCTGATTGCCGATGTCAGACATAGTTGTACGGCTACCAGAACAGACGCAATGTGTAATAATGTGGATGGATAAATTGTTTCCAGAATACTTGGCTTCAGCGATTTACCGAATATCAAATAGGCATTTATACAGGTAATTCCAAACATGGTCAAGCTAACTGAAAACAATTAATTCAGAAATCAATTAATACAAAATAGCTTGGAAAATTATCCACCTAGGAAGCTTACGATTACAGCTTTCGAAATATCTTTCTTCTGCTTCATATCGACCTGAATGGTCAAAATATTTGGATGTATGTCGAATTGGAAAGTAACCATGCCGAAAGCTATTAGCAAATATTCCCATGTTGATTTTTCAACCAGAACATCTGAGGTTGGTGGTTCTTCTTTCGAACTATATTGCAGACTTCCATTAATAAGGAAGAAAACTGAAAACACTATGCACACTGATACCAGGCATAGATATCTGAAAATATATTCATCGACATAAGTGCTGAATCTTGGCAATAGGATATGATATTTTCAGAGAAGGAAATACTCAAAAAAATATTCCATTTAACTAAATAGATCATACAAATGCTGCACGAAAGGGAATAGTTTTTTATCTGATTCCGATTGTAGGAACTAGGGCTTCACACGAAAGCGAGATTTTCCTCGTCTCGTCTCGGAAAAGCGAGACGAGACGAGACGTTTTGAAAAATATTATGGGCGATACCGAGATCATATACGGTGCAACCCGACAGTCTCGCTAGATTTTTTGATGAAGTTTTTATTCAAAAAATTAGACAAGGTCTACATAGAGATCCATATATTTTACAAAATATCAACTCTTGTTACTATCTGTGAAATATTTTATAGTAAATTAAAAGAATTTTTTCACATTTTTATTTCAACTTGTTAACTGTTCTCATAACTTCTTATAGTAACGTAACTCTTATCATAAATATCTAACCTTGCAAACTTTTAAATTTTAGGTTTGAATGTGTTTAATTCAAGACCGATTTTTTACTCTCGATTGAGTATATGTGTCTATAAACTACTGAGTAATAAACGTGTATACTATTGAAAGGGTTTCTTTGGCTCGAAAATTTTCTACATGGAAGATCGTCTTATTTACTATACAGATACATACAGTATACTCTTCTTATATGTATTCGACTCTACCTTTCTCAAGACCCACAGAAAACAATTGAATATGAAGAGTTTCCACTATAAATACCAATATATTTTGTCTATATTATACACCGATCGTTCTAGAAATATACGATTTTTAAAGACCTTGCGATAATTGAGATTATTTTTCAAGAAAAAATAGAATTCACAACCATAAATACTGATCCCATTATGAATTCAATACTTAACGGACAACTTTTATTGCCCCTAAATCCCAATGCTTTTAAAATTTTGTCTCTATTTGAAGATCTGTAGAAATTTATTGTTTTTTTATTATGCTTCTTGTAGTGCAGATGTGAACGATTATTGTGTACATTTGTGGAAGTACATATATTAAAACTGGTGAAGAAATGAAAAATGATGCTATTCAATGTTTCGAAAAGTGTAGATCTGTAGAAATTTATTGTTTTTTTATTATGCTTCTTGTAGTGCAGATGTGAACAATTATTGCGTACATTTGTCGAAGTACATATAATAAAACTGGTAAAGAAATGAAAAATGATGCTATTCAATGTTTCGAAAAGTGTTATGAGGAATACATTAAGAACTCGCTCAATGATCTACCCACTGGGAAGGTATTCATTGAAAACAATACCAATTTGTCCAATTCTATTAAAAAATGTATGGACATTGATTGCCTCTTTAAAACATCAACAAAACTTTCGTAACATTGGAAAGCTGAGTTTGAAGAACATTTGCTGTTAGAAAGAGCAAATAGGAATCAAAATTGTATTTTAGAGTGGTGGAAAGTGCATGAAAAAGTTCTTACACTGTCCAAGATGGCCGATGATTTATTAATGGCGACATCCGTACCTGTTGAAAGATTATTTTCCACAGCAGGTATGTTCATGGCAGAAACACGTACATCATTGAAATAAGTTGTGATGCAAGCGTGATTATGTTTGAATTCTTGGTCATCGAGTAATTTAAAAGATGAAATTAACATTGTTTTAAATTTAAAAAAATATGTACATATACAAATATTTTTGTGCAAGAGCGTAATAAATATAGCTTTTCATAATTATTCATTGTTATATACCATTTCGTTTATATATTATAATATTTATTCAGAATTAAGCGAGACGAGAAGAGACAACTGATAACGAGACGAGACCGACACTTAATTTTTTGGGAATTGGCGAGACCGAGACGAGATTTTTTATATTCTCGCCTACACTCGTCTCGTGTGAAGCCCTAGTAGGAACTTATTCTTATCACGGATATGTTTCACATGGTATCAATCCTGATGGTCAGTACATCGAACAAGCAAATGCGTTTGCTAGGACAATGAAACGGTGAGTATCGTAGGTAATATCGGCTGTAGCTCTTTATTGAACAGGGAGGCTGAAGGAATATATCAGTTTTCAACAGTCTTTCGATTCAGAAAGGATTACTGTAGCAAAACCAACATTTTATGGTGAACCGGAAGAGAATGTATCCCAGAGGCCCTAATCATGAACATTTATTTATTAAGACAAGAGCACCAAAAATGTCTAACAGAGAGGAAACATAAGATAGGAGAAACGAATCTAATTGGGGGAAGTTCGAGTAAGTGAAATTTTTATGTGTCTTATTAATTATTGTATGAGCAGTATTTAGAGATCAAGTGAGTGAAAACATAATTGTTTTCTATATTTCTATCGACATACTTCACAAAAGATAAAGAAAATAAAGAACTTACTTCATATCCTTGGGACTACCCAGCCACAAAATGGGACACAGAATTGTTCCTAAAACCAATATCCATATACAAAAAGAAATATTTAAACCACCATCAGATAGTCTCAATCCGAGTAACTGTATGTTTTGGGATGCTGGAAAATTTTCAACTAGAAATTCTGCCATTATGATCCATAATTAGTTAGGTATCTTACCGACTATCAAGTTAGGTATACCCCCTCCAAAAACCGTGATATCTACCAGAATAGTAATAAATTTTCCCAATTTTCTTCCGTATGTGAATTCGCCAAGTGCAGAGTAGGGGTATCTGCTTTTATTATTGATAGAAGGATCGATTCCTTCAGCTATTATCCAACATCTTCCAAGTAATATCGCAGAATATACTTGTATTGATAATACGATAACAATGAGTAGAATTCCATAGAATCCTGTGAAACATGTTAAAATCATATCTTAAAATTCGATGAATATTTGGAACGAGAAGTTCCTAATAAAAAAAATTGGTTCAAGCCCTGTGGACAGGAGATTTCTGGTGCTCTTGTTCAAACAGACAAATTATATCTCCGAAAGTATTGGTTTCTCAGAGTTGAGAATTATATCAATGTGTTCTTATGATAGAACCGCATCATAAAGGAAATTCAATTCAAATAATAGTTTATTTATCAATATTAAATGAGCAATCTGAGAATGAGAACTGTACCATGGAAGAAATCAAATTAAAATAGCTCAAATGAATTTGACTCTCTCTTATAGAACAGTATGACATGTACGAGTATGAACACAGATCATATAATAAATCATAGATGGAATAATTATAGCATTCTGTGAAAACATGTACGATTCATTATTGAAATTTCGAAAAATCATATCTCCGAAAATATTAGCTCGTTGGAGTTGGAAATGATATCAATAGATTTTAAGGGTGAAACTGCATCTTAAAAAAAAAATTATTTTGAAATTTGACAGGTAAAAAAAATTTTTTTTCGTTACTCCGAAACCTTCTCGCCTATTTTGGCCAATAGCGAACTTATCCGAGATATTTATCTCCCTAACCTAATCTGAAAATTTCAACTGCCTAGCTCATTCCGTTCGAGAGTTATTTTAGAAACAAAATTTAAAAATTTTCGAATTTTTTTTTTGGCACTCTACGGTAATCCGATCTATACAAAACTTCACATGCATCTAAAGGTCTTGATTCTACAATTTGATGCTAAATTTCAGATAGATCGAGCGATCGGTTTCGGAAATATTCATAAAAAACGTTTTTAGTAAAAACGGCCATAACTCCGAAACCGCTTGATGGATTTCGCCCGTTAACGAACTCGTCCGAGCTATTTACGCTCCAAACCTACCCTGCAAATTTCAATCCTCTAACTCTTTTCGTTCGAGAGTTATCGTGTTAACGGACGGCCGGACAGAATCGATTTCGACCACGGATTCTTGATCAGTGAGTCGAACCAAATCATTTGATACCATTTCCAGCCAAAAATTCGAAAATTACAGACATTTGGGCAAATTGATAAGCACTCTGTTCCGAGGAACAAGAGCGCCAATAATATCACATTTTTGCGCACTTGTGCCAGGGAGCTATAATTTTGGTTAAATATCAGCATAACAGAGAGGCTGGTTTTGGAAAAACAAACAACATATCTGATCGACTTGAAAACTGTTACTTGGATGGAGATTAACGACTTCCAGGTTATGCGAATTTTTTATGTACATAAAAGGGCATAACAGATAGATAAGTTTCGGAAACTATACAGTGTTTGGATAAAGTAAGGAACAAAATACATAAATGCGTTATTGAATGTTTTCAAGCAAAACGCTAAGACAGGTCAATTTTAGTTTTTGCGCGTATATTGCAGGGGAACATCGCGTTATCATTTTGCCCAAATGTCTTTAATTTTCGATTTTTTTTCCGAAAATGGTCTCAACGATTGGGTTCGACTGCCTGATGAAGAATTCGAGGTCAAATTTGATTATGTCCGGCCGGCCGGCCGTTGCCACGATAACTTGAGAACTGAAAGAGATAGCGACTTGAAATTTTAAGGATAGGTGGCGCATCCCAATATGACGGAACAGTTTGTTAATGAGCTTAATCGGCCCAATGGTTTCCGATTAATAATTTTGTTTTCAACCAATACTAATCCTATCGAATTGAAACTTGGTGAGTAGTTGTATAATACAAACACACGAAAAATAATGATAGTTAATTAAAAAAAAACGCAGAAATTATTGAATTTAGGAGCATAATCATGTGAGAAAACTATCATTATTTTTCACCGCAGAATCCAACACAATCATAAAAAAGTAGGGTTCTAATTTGAAAAACAGAAGTTATGGCCAATTTTTGATCACAATTTTCGACACGAAATTTGAAAGACCCTGTGATGATATTTCTGAAATTCAAAAGATGCATGACCTTTCCACATTCTTCCTCTTCGATGTTGTAAAAACGGTTTACATTCAGGATGTTTAAAATAAGAATAATGAACATAATACCACAGCCCACTATAGAGATAGCCTGGACCACAGTCTGACAACGCCGCAATTAATCGTCTCTTAGAGGCATACTCCTTCAATGGGGTAGCGCTGGATTTTGATGAAATTTCGACTATTTCATCATTTTTCAAATGATTTACTGTCGAAAAATGATGAGGACTACAATAAGATCTTATTTATGATCAATATTTACCGATAAAACACTTTAAAACAATGTAATTACGAGATGAATTGGTGTGATTTTGTACACTTTGGGATTTAAAAAAAAACTAGAAGATAGCACGGATTTTCAACTTCAGATTCGTTATCTACAACCCAAAATTAGCAAGTGAGTAAATTTTCAGGACGATTAGACAGTTATGGGATGTACTAGACAATTACCAAAAAATTATAAACTTTAATGAAATTCTCAAAATAAAAATATATTCCCAAACATAACTATTATATAAGACTATAATAAGGTAGGCTAATGAAAATTGTGATAATCATCTTAGAGTTTGTCTTGTTTTGGTTCTTACTATAATGGTAAGTTTCTGCTATCTACAAATGTTTCTGTTTATTTTCCATTCGGTGGACAATAACATTGTACTTCGTATTTTCTAAAAATTTTTTCAAAGGTTAATTTGCGAAAACAGAACAAGGTGAATTTAGAATGATTTATTAATGTAAACCACAACTACAAGTCTATGTGAATTCAGAATATCAATTCAATGCAACAAAGAGTAAATTCACATAAATTTATGTTTTGATCTGAACTGTGTAGAAAATGTTGATAAAACAAATTGATAAATGTTTACTTATTGATCTGAGGTTGAGACCATCTGCTCGGGATAAGGTACGATCGAAAGGAAGAATCCATTTCAAATCACTGCAGAAATCTGAACATTTTTAATGAATAATTTAAGATGAATAATAAGGTCCTTATTGATTTCAACTGAAGCATCTACAGATGCAGACTTTTGTAAATTGAATACATATATATAAAAATATATAGATTCTTTGAGCTTCTTGATCTCAGATTCAGATGTATCAATTTTTGTTGAAAAATTATTAGAAAGGTCATCAAAATCTTTTATAAAATCGGAAGAAATGAAAGTTCTATTTCACTCATATTTCTAGTCCATCTTGTTGTCTATAGTCTCAACTGAAATGTACTCATCTCCAATAAGTAGAAATAATCCAAAGGAAATTTCACTATTTACACACTGCAGTTTAATCACAGAACATATAAATATCCGACCATATTTATCACTGCATTGCATTAATTCACACTTGACACCGTTATACACAAAAAATACCACGAAATGCCCGCGAAAAACAATAAAGGTTAACTCCAGAATCAGAAGTAATCGTCCATTTTTACAATAACAAACGAACAAACGTTCGACTGACGTACGTCTCTGAGCGGTGTTGCCATTTTATCATCTTCCAGGCTAGTAGATATAGTGGGTTGTGATGTGATAATATCTACTGACTAAACATATTTGACTTTTTTTCCGGTTTTTTTTTCGATATTTTGAAAACTATTCGAATGAATACAATGGTTTTAACAGAAATGTATTCAGCATTGAATACTTGATCATACCAGGAATGCAAAACTTGAAAAAACATTTTTTTCATCAAATTTATTTTCACTCCCTTTATAACCGGAAGTGCTTGGGCTTCGAAAATATTTTAGCTTTGTAGAGAATTTCAAGCAATATCATAATCCCAATTTTCAGATTTCAAATATGTCCAGATCTCCAGAAACGTCTAATAGGCACTCGAACTTGGGACACCCTGTATAGTATTTTTACTCATTCTATGAATGAAAAATAAATAAATCCATTATGATCAGATTGGGAAAACTGTACATAAATATATTGAATAGTACGAGGGTAAATTCGAATTAAGAGTGTCCAATACAGGAGAATGAACAACATAATTTACCATGGTAAATTCGACTCGGAATAGTAAGTATATTATATCGAATGGCGATAAAGAGTGTGAATAATTTGGTTTTACGATAATCGATTCAAATGATCATTTTTTAAAGAACAATATCTAATAAACCAATGCAGGAATATTCGACAAAGCTGTCCACAATTGAAGTAGGTGCAGAGTTTTACCAAAGGAAAATTATTATTAAAACCTTCGAAATTTTCTATGATATACTATCGGCATATATTACTCACTGCAAAAAGAACAACAATTCTTGGGATTCTCCTGAACAATAGTTTATCACCTTATCACTAGTTTCAAATTAGACATTTCGACATATTTCCGGACGGAATGTTTCAAAACATCATAATAGCACAATTAAATTTAGCTTACCACAGTCTATTATAGCTTTAGGCAACGCAACTATTGGGAATACTCCAAATACATCTATTATGCAAATAATTGCAGAAACGAGGGATAAGCTATCATGATTGCCTGCTCTGAACTTCACATCTTCGTTTTGTATCAATAGAGACCTTTCCGAAAACCGCATATTACTTGTATATGATGAGGAAGTAAAGACAAACTCGTGTGAAAATCATCCTCTGAAGCCATATTCGTATTTCGTACTAGATCGATAGAAGGTTTTCTCCGATATTATAGTAGGTATTAAGTTACGGAAGATTGAATTACGATATCATAATCAACATAAAGTTGTAGTAAAAAGAGTTTGTCGAGATGTAGAATATAGGTATAGAGTAGACCGACACTATGATGAATATTTTAACATTTTGAATAGAATATACAGGGTGAGTCTTTAAGCTGTACATTAATTTTAACCATAGATTCTTATCGTCAAATGAAACACTTTTTTCATTTACGATTTTTCCAAATTCGGCGTTAATAAAAAGATACAGGCTGTTGAAATTTCGAATAAAAATCAGTTTTTATTTTGTAGCTTTGACATACTTATTTCGATTAAAATGAATGTTGGTGTGAAGTTTCCTATAACAATGATACATATTTGCCAAATATTAGGTTTTTCCTACCTCTACTGGTTTTCTAGTTATAGACTCGTGGATTCATAAAACTAAACAAAATTAGCATAAAGAGAGCAGATAAAGTTTTTCTTGAGTCATTTCAAGAATATTCAATCGTTCTAGAACATTAAATCATTCTTCCTTAAACGCACCGTTTTCGAGATATTCTTCATTAAATGTTATAAAATGGGAAATTTCACTACTTTTATGGATCCGCCCTGAGCGTTGAAAACCCGAATCAAGCTTTAAACTACATTGCCGTACCTTTTTCTCGTCCACCATTAATGTTTTAGACAATTTATATGCAGGAGTGTATTAGCACATTGTGAAATCTTTAAACGCTTATAACTTTTTAGCTGAGACGAATTTGGAAAAATTGTAAATGAAAAAATTGGTTCAAGCACTGACGTGAAGTCAGAAGCTTTTGCGCGTATGTTCTATTGTCCATTCTTCTGTATTGGACACCCTTAATCGAATTTACCATGGTAAATTATGTTGTCCATTCTCCTGTATTGGACACTCTTAATTCGAATTTACCATGGTAAATTCGAATTAAGTGTCCAATACAAATTTGATTCAATTGATTTCAATTGAATCAAATTTGACTTCGAGTTCCTGATCACTCAGTGGAACCTGCAAAATTGCAGGTGCAAAATTATAGTACCTACACGCGGTTCCACCAGATCATGCGCGCAAAAATGGGCACTGAAACCATAGTTCTTATGCACAGGGTGAACTTAGATTTATTAAAGATAGAGAATGTCCGAAATTACCTTTACCCGGTCCTAATATTTTAAATGGCAGAAAGGGAATGTGGGGGTCGAAAAGGGTTATAAAACTGTAAACAATGAAATTTCGCGATCTCATCTTCGAATTCACACATCGAGTTCATACTGCCATAATTTTTCTTTTTTCAAGATTCTTCTATTGATATTTAGTAATGAAGGTCAGTATAAATGAAATACTAGAACACTGCTTTGTAAACATTTAATTAATACATAACGCTGAAATTAGAGGTATAACATCAATTGACCACATTTTATTGCCTTTAAATTAAATGATAATTATACAATCAATAATTTCGATATTGGTAATGCCATACTATTCAAACTATAATCAATGCTTTTTCTAACATTACATTTTTCAGCAATTATTGACATTCACAAAATTTCAGGCCACTGGATCTTTTATTCACTTATTAATCACTAGATTATTTGAATCGACCGAAATCACAAAATGTACCTTATTATTGAACATACCATGTTATATTGACTTGTTTATTTATTAACAACGGTATCAGCCATTTTTCAATATAACCATGTTATATTTACAACTACAATTCAATGGATTTTATTGTCATTCCACATGGAAATTTTCCCAAATTTTTTATTCATTTATTCATCAATAAATAAGGTAGCTTCTGTAGTATCATTAAGTGATATTATAAAGAATGATATAACATACACCTACATCATGGAAGGAAATTGTGATAGTAAAGCTATGGAAAATGTATTTCATTGAAGAAGACGTCCTTGATAGCTAAGGGATTGCAACTGAGGATAAATATTTTTGAGGAATCAAATCAAGAAAAATATCTATATATTTCAAGATATTGTTTTCCATTCCTACATCAGATTCTGAACTTCAGGCTCTATAAATACAGGGTGGGCCACGGTCTATGGTACCCTGCACTTTTACGGAGAACGGGACGTACGATTTTATTGAAAATTTGGTTCCTTAGCTAGGAACTACTGCTCCATCGATCTAGAATATTTTCAGCGCTGCCGTGTTGCCGCTTATATAAAAAAGTACTAACAATTTTGACATTTCAAATGGTACACCCTGTATATTATAACTTTTTTCGATTCACCGTAGCCTCTTGATTATTCCTGTATGAACTCATCCCTATCTCTTGCAGTTTTCGAGTAATTGATTGATTTACTTCTTTTTTGTGCCAAATATAGTTCCTATTAAACATTCATTACTTGGAAATCTAGAGAGCTGAAATTTCGGTTATAGATTACCAATACACCGTGTATCATTTACGTTTAATGAAATACGTCTCTAATCATACAGGGTTGTTCAAAATTCGAGGTTTTTCCGAGAAATACTAAAACGAACAATGTCTAAGCGAAGATAACATTTTAAATGGATTAACTTATTTTAACTCAAATCCTCATGCTTTCACCAGAAGTGCAGAATAACACTTATCTATAACCAGAACAATCTGCATGATCTTGCTACAATTTGATCGCTTTGACCCTGAAGAATAAGCAATTGCACCAAAATTTGTATAATTATTGCCTTCCATTTTAATGATTTTTCAATTAAATCTCCTTTAATAAATTTAACAATACTTTACAATCCATGACAATTGTTAAATTATCATAATTTACAGGTTCTATTACATTTCATGGATAGCTAATACAAAATGTAGCTAAATATATTCATTTTCATTCGCATCAAAACTTACTATGAATTCGAAAACCTTACAATTTAGATAAAGGAACATGTTATATCGTTTGAAAGGAAATTTAATTATGTCTCAATACATTTGGTATACAGGTCATTCCATTTGAAAACCACTCTTTTTATCGTTTAAATATGTATCGGAAACGCCTCGGATTTTGAACAACCCTGTATGATTAGGGACATATATCATTATTCGTAAATGATACACGGAAAATTGTTAATCACTACCCAAAATTTCAGCTTTCTAGGATTCCACGTAACAAATTAAAGAATGTTGAATTGAAGCTATGTTTTGCACAAAAAAGGGAGTAAATCAATTAATTACTCGAAAACCGCTAGAGATAGGGATGATGAAGTTGATACTGAATTAATCAGGAGGCTACGGCGGATCGAAAAAAGGAATAATATATAGGGTGTTCCGATTGAAATATCAAAGTTGTTTGTACTTTATGATATTAGGAGCAAAACCGCAGCACTGAAAATATTCTAGATCGATGGAGCAGTGGTTCCTAGTCAAGAAAACAAATTTTCAATTAATTCTTATCGTCCAGGGTACCATCGACCGTGGCGTACCCTGTACATCACACGAACTGAGTTTTATAAATTTACAAGAAGGTAATTCAAATAACTTAAATATTTCTTCTTTATTCTGAGCGGATATATTCATCAATCAGAAGAAGTTTCAAGCTCATACAAATACATAACATTCTCTATGTCTTTATATCTATATTGTCCCTTATATCCACGGCTATTGAAATATATTCACGAATTTTTTATACATAGCCAATATTGTATGTCTATCCGGATGTACAATATTGACTTCACAACAATAACTTATATATCTAGGATCTGAAAATATTTAGCCATAATAAATTCGATGAAAAATGGAAATAGTGGAGAACTGAATGGAGAGATAATGGACGCAATGATGAAAAAACTTTATTTAGCAAAACATAAAAATATATACAAAAATAAAACTGTACACATAACGCAGCAGCAAAAAAAGACTGATGAGAAGTCATGAAATGCAAACATAATACTGCATAAAAAGCTGTTAAGCGAAATAAATGGAATGCAGGAAAGAACACTTTGAAGAAATGTTTAGTCATTAGTTAAGTAAAAACAATAAATTGGATTGATTCTAGAACGAATCTACACACCAAATTTAAAAACTATAAACGATATGGTGTAATTATTTAATTAATTGTTAAAATGGCCTGATTTTTGTTCGAGTGAAATTAAAGGATTCTAGTGTCTATTTCCAAACGGATTTGTAGGATGCAAAGTATATGATTCTAAACTTAATGATGAGTTAGCGACGTAGGTATAGAGCTCACTGATTTCTTCTAGGTCCGAGTTTCCTGAAATATCAATTGACAACGAATAATTTATCTTTCACGAAGTAAATATGTGAATTGATATATATTAATAGCGATGAGAGCATTTCCAGCATGTTCAACCTGCAAAAAAGATTCATTGGTTATACTATGAAAAACATTACACAGTATCTAAAAAAAATATTAATCTCTACTAATAATATAAAGAGGTTATTTTGGTAAATAAATAATTTCAATAATTAATCACAATCAATGTAACTGAAGTCGGCAAAAATTCTTTATTACGACGTACGCTATCTGAACATTTTGTAATAAAAGGAATAAAAACTACAGCAAATACATTCACTACTTTTAGCTTTACAAAAAAGTCCGCGACACCACGCATCTCAGTTTAAAATCTCAGCCATAAAGATGGTTTTTATGTTGAATGGAATATTGAATTTGGATACAGGTTTCACGTATACTTTGTGCTAATTCTTATAAAAGCAAATAGCTGAATCAAAATAGATAAAGTTTACTTTTCACGGCATGCTAATTGATGGAGTTGGTCCGAAGATAATGCGTAATAAAACCAATGAGCAATTTCGTTGTCTCTGCCGCTGGTTGTGCGAAAATGGTAGGCGGGGAGTGGAGGAGAGGGGCGAAGGAGCAACTATATCGGTGTGCCTCTTGCCTCACTCCATCGAAGACATGGTGGATAGGTGGAAGAATACATGGTGTGCTATGAACGGAGCTAATTTCTGTCCCTGTTTTTCGTTGATTCCCAATAAAATGGTTTTTGGACTTAATGCGTTTTGAAAAGTTGCTCCTCAATTATTCTTGTCAACAATAAATAGCACTTTCATAAAATAAGTTTTTTTTGATAAAAAACTAATCTATTTTATTTATAAGAATAAATAATATTTGCGTATGGAACTAAAGAGCAGCAGCTTCACATTCAAAGAGCCGCCGACCCATGGGTTAAATAGATTGCGCTTTGTTGACGTACACTCAATGAAACAACTTATCTCTCATCCAGCCGAACTACGGAAGAATATTGTCGATATAGGAGATTTCACGTTCGGCGAATCAGGAGTAAGTGGGCGTCATTAACGATGGAGTGAACTTGCGATGAAGTGAACTTTCGATGCAGTGAGTCTTCTATGGAGTGAACTCTACTCAACTAAATACGGTGCAGGTAGCCACATGGCCCAGCTAGGGGGCTCGGGCACCTCCTTGCCCCCGAGTATGGTCGCCCATGTACATATGGGCTGGACCAATACTCACGAACCCGTTCTAATAATAATAATAATTAGTTGGTGTCAAATAAAGTTTATATGACAAATATTCGAATTTTTGACATAATAATAAAAACAAGGGAGAAGGAGGAGTAAGAACAAGAAATTATATGAAAGCCTTCATTAATTCTGAAGTAACACCTTAAAATGTTCTGCATCAATTTAGAAACATCCTCTCTATATAATATTTCCCCTATGTGTTCCCTATACATTACTCAAATAATTATGGGGGTGGATATGAACTCACCATTTTATCAGAACTACCCCTTAGATTCTCAATATTTCCTATGTCCCATACCGAGAAGCATTTCGGCCACTCCAAGGTAGTATACCATTTGGGCGATACCGAACAATGGGGCTATAACCATGCATCTGCAACCACCACCTCTAAAGAATGCTGAAGGTCCTTCGTACTTCATTATCTTCCTGAAAATTCGAATTAATGTAATTTAATGATTATCCATGAAAATTGAAATGGTAATGGAGAATGTTGTTGAATTTTTCTTACTCAACAGAAAACTAAATTTCGTAAGGCTTTGCATGCTCCTAATTTGCGCATTTTTGCCTCAAATCGCTTTCAGACGATTACATTGTACCAACTGATAAGTTCAACTATGCCCCTACGGACGATAACTTCCGGAATAAATATCTCAGAGATATTTGCAGGGAACAAAGAATGGGAAAATTATGTTTTTGAAAACGTATGATCCACCACTTGGATCCGACGAATGGTCATTTAAAAAGTATCTTCTTAATATCTCAGTGATCATATAATATACAGGGTGAGTCTTTGACCACTGCATTAATTTGAACCAAAGATTCCTCTCATCAAATGAAACACTTTTTTCATTTACCATTTTTCCAGAGCGGCTCAGGTAAAAAGTTACAAGCGTTTAAAGATTTCACAATGTGCTAATACACTCACGCATATAAATTATCTATGACATTGTTGGCGGACGAGAATAAGGCATGGTAACGTGGTTTGCAGCTTGATTCGGGATTCCAACGCACAGGGAGGGATCCATAAAAGTAGTGAAATTTCTGGAGTTTTCCATTTTAAAACATTCAATGAAGAATATCTCGAAAACGGTGCGTTTAAGGAGAAATGATGAAGAAAAATATAATGTTATAAAACGATGGAATTTTCTTGAAATGACTCAAGAAAGACTTTACATGCTTTCTTTATGCTAATTTCGTTTAGTTTTATGAATCCACGAGTCCATAACTAGAAAACCAGTAGAAGTAGAAAATAACTAATATTTGGAAAATATGTATCATAGTTATAGGAAACTTTACGCCAACATTAATTTTATTCGAAAAAAGGATGTCAAAGCTACAAAATAAAACTGATTTTTTTTCAAAATTTCAACAGCCTGTATCTTTTTACCTGAGCTGAATTTGGAAAAATGTTAAATGAAAAAAGTGTTTCATTTGATGAGAGGAATCTTTGGTTAAAATTAATGCAGTGGTCAAAGACTCACCCTGTATAATATCACAGTGGGCTATTGATTTAATAGGCGTCATTAACAAATAATTCAATCATGATTGGAGAAGCTCTCCAATGTGGATTTTTTTTTAATATTAGTCTAGTCAACAAGTGTCTTTTAGTTCAACACTTTTTAGAGTTCTCCGAAAATTATGGTTAAGGTGTCATTCGATTCGGAATGGCATGCATATATTTTTCGTCAAAATTCAAGGGTCGCTCGCAAAAATTGCAAACGTTATAAACAATTAAGTGAAAAGTAAAGTGGGTTAGGTTTTTGCATAAATCTCAGAAACTATTTGAGATTTTTCAAATTTGAAAAATGATTCAAAAAGGCCGAAATATCCCAAAAGTCCGAACTGAAGGAACTATAGGAACAATTGAGCTGGTGCCCAGCTCTGGACCAATATTATATAAATATTGGTCCTACAGTTCCGGAGTTCCCCCTTTTTTTTAGGAAATTTCCTCCGCTTTTCGAATTTTTTTTCAAATTTGAGAAATCTCAAATAATTTTCGAGATATATGCAAAAACCAAACACCTTTTTTTTGTCACTTAATTGTTTATAACTTTTCATTATTTTCAATAAAAATAAATCAACAAAATATTATTTGCCCCAATGGACACTACGCTAAATCAGTGAGAATGGATATAAAAATTTTATATTTGTACAATAATTCGGAATTCGCTTGGACTGTGAAAAATACAAAAACTTACACAAAAGCATCAACCACTCCATTATATGTCCTATCTCCTTCAGCCTTCGTGAGAGCTTGTAATCTCGTCTTAACTACGTCGATAGGGTTGACAACCAGAGCTGCTGTGCAGCCGGCAGCACAGCCGGATATAAATGAACACCAGAAGACAGATTCACCTTGAGGAAAACATTCATAATGTAAGAATACAATAGAAACATAGATTTAAAAACCAAAGTTTACAGAAGTTGTGTTTTCTTCTTATAATATTGTAGGAATTATAATATTTTCACCCTTGTAAATAATAGATTTAAGATTAGTTTTACTGGTGCAGATGAAGTTGAACGACGTTCGAACAGATATTTTAGACGCTTTTCTGGATTATATCCCTGTCTGAAGAAATCCTAAAACATTCCCATGATATCGAATATTGACTCTGGAGGCGCGTAGAAGGCACTTAGTCGTCTAGACTATTTTTCTCTGAAGAGGAAGTGCCTAATACCATTTCCATGTTTAGCTATTTCACCTAAATCTTGGAAGGGCCTTCGTGTGCGACCAGTTCTCAGAAGTCAATATAGCTCCCGATATCGTTCCCATGCAACCACATTGGTTGCAGCAAAGTATCACAAGGTAGAGGATCTACCAATCAGCGTTGACCACTACCGTGGTAGTACAGCCCTTAGCTGATGGAAGGGGGACTTTCTTATTTCTTCCAGTAGCTTGCGTGCAGGAGTTGACCTAAATATTTTCGAAGAAAAATATGATGAGGCACTGTTTTTTCTTCGCAATATTTATTCCTATAATTTTCATTCGCGTAAAAAATTGACAAACATTTCTGTGCATTTGTAATATTTCACTATATGCATCGTTTTTGAATAGAATTGGCCTCGCTAATTATTGAATATTTTTCCATTTTGTTTTGTTGCGGTGCGTTGAGTTTTATAACATAGAATTTTTATCACAGGGTGGTTAAGGCTTTCTGTACGAAATATTAAGGTTCCTACGGTAGCTCTGGCGACACCTTGTGGCGAAGTGCCGAACACTTGAAAGGGAGAGATGTATTATTTTGATCTTTTTCTCCTGGTGGATTCTCCCATATTGGTTATCTATGGTCTAGTTTTGAAACTTTTATTCTTCTATCGCCACAATTTAATATAGCGAATTGAAGGATATTATCTTATTTTTTCCACTATAAATGGAACAAATAACCATATTTGGACTATTGATAATATCCTGAATTGTAAAATATTTCTCCCTTACTCATTCCTCCTTAACTTACCTGATCCGTCATTCCTCTTAGGCCCTAAACTATTGAGAGTAGCGAAAAGTGGAAAATACACGACAGAAAACGTAACATCTCTGGCCATAGTAGCACCAACGCCCTTATATAATCCAAGCAAACCATGAGTCTTCAGGAGATTTATCGTCAAACTAGTTGCTGTTATTTTCGGTACGGATTTACCCTCTGAAAAATTGAAAAATCAGAAATTGATCCAACAAGCTTCAGAAATGGTGGACTGTACCTGCTAAAGCAGCTGCCGTCACCCTTCCTGCGTCCTGCATTTGAATTTTGAGAAGTTCCATAGGCGTCGTTATCACAATTTGGCAGAAACCAGCGAGACCTCCAGCTGCCATTTGTCGGATCATTGGCAATTTTCTACAAATATATAAAATATATATAAAATTCTGTAAGTGTGTATGTGTTTGAACTCCTCCTATACGACGTGACCGATTTTTATGAAATTTTGTGTGTGTATTTGAGTGGGTCTCTAGGAGGTTTAGATTCACAATCTCTCCCATTAGGAGCACCGCGATCAAGTAATAGAATATTTCAGACAGTCGATGTGTCATAAATGTAAATAGGCAAAGTCAAACTGTCATAACAAAAATTCGAACCCAGTTAAGAAAATTTTCTTGTCAGAAATTAACCCAATAAGGAGAATATACCTTGGGTACGAATATTTTTCTTAGATTCATTGTAGATATCAAAATATATTGGACGTATTTCTATACTCACCCTTCAGATGTGGTCAGGTGATGTCTGAAGAAGTCATTAGCTGCTAATTTGATAGCCTTTTCCGGGGTTATCAGTAAAATATTGACACCAGATCCTCGGTACATGCCGAAATATCCTTCTGCTCTGTAGGTTTTCCTCATGCAGTCAAGTCTGGAAGAAAGCAAAACCTTATTTCATGTCACAAGCATTAGCTATATAGATTGGTTTAGTTTTTGGCGCTCTTGTTTCAAAATAATAATACTCACATTGATGAGTACATTCTTTCGCCATTAGGTCCAATCTTCTGGTTTTGTAGTCTTGTTTTGACCAAATCCAGTGGAAAGACACATGATACTCCGATGATGCCTGCGATTCCTCCATTTACGATTTTCGGTACAAGTCTGTGAAAAATATGGAAATCGTTCTTGTAGTAGGAATAATACAATACAAGATTCCAATTCTCAAAGTGTCAGACAGTGCAATTTATTCAGTTGTCAGAGCAAAGGAGATATTGGCGATGTCTGTTTTCCGGAACTGCTTGTACAGAGTAGAGCAGAAGTAATGTCATACTATGTGTAGGATTTGTATCGTTGTCTAGGGGATACTGATTCTACATTGACACTTTTGGATTAAATAGAACACTAAAATGTACAGATTTATTTACAGAACTTTACAATCTTCAATTTCGCCGTCATAATCAAATATACATAAAATGTCGTTGGTTCCTAACGTCTTGGTATTATT
The DNA here is from genome assembly GCA_937662695.2 of Halyzia sedecimguttata. Taxonomy (NCBI): domain Eukaryota; kingdom Metazoa; phylum Arthropoda; class Insecta; order Coleoptera; family Coccinellidae; genus Halyzia; species Halyzia sedecimguttata. Next base: position 94,177,867 of record OW569413.2, on the reverse strand, counting down.
TATACTTCTACGTAGCACATCTCTACCGTCTATTAGTCATTTCGCACGTTTAAAAAAGTTTTACAACACTCGCACTTAGTCTCTCACGTCTAACCTTCGCTGGAAACAATGGGGTTCCCCGAGAAGGATTTCTGGAGCGGTACTGTAATTCCAGGAAATTGGATCTCCCATGAAGCGAAATACGTTTTGTCATAAAATGTATGAGGCAACTAACACTAATATGGTCTTAGCGATTTCCTGTTGAAAACAAATGAACATCTCAAGGATGATGGATTTCATTAATTGAACAAAGAAACATTTAGAGCAGAGTTAGGGATCCAGAGGAAATGGAATATTGATATTTTGGAGTCACAAATAAATGTAATCCGAACTTAGTATGTTATGGATTAACAACTAAATAATATACATATATAATATAATATGAATTAACCATACAAATATAATATATTGAAAGATCATAAAGAGATTATTGACTCCACTGCATAAAAATGGTTTTGACACAATTAATAGTTCTCGACTGCACCTTAAACTTGTTCATCACACTTTATAAAATTAATCCGAACATAAGCAGAAGTAAAAACATCTTTACTTCAGATACTCCAACCTGTTTATGCCTACCTAAAATGGGAAAAAAGTAGTCAACCTAACGTTTGCATATTGTACAGGCTTAATACTTTCAGTTGATATATTTTGTAAATTAAACAAACAAAATGCAATGTTTGAAAAAAAAATTAGTTTTTAATTAATCATATCAAATTTTTCAGTGAACCTATTCGCGATATATTACTTAACATATTAAAATTGATATAAAATAATTTTCATCTATTGAACAGACGATTGAAGGCCATTTCCCACTCGGATCTTAAACTACTTAGTATTGCCAAGGAAACGTTTCATTAGACAATAAAAAAAGCTTCATTATTGACAAATTTCCGTTGCTTTATATCTCATTGTCTCTATCTTTCGACGTATATGAATCAGAAAAATACTGTGAACATGATAAATATGTGTGAATAATTACTGAGCGTTGAAACATCACTATCAAAGTATTTAAGATAATAGGATATGTACCAATTAATAGGCATGCAATTGCAGCTTTATATTGATTGCTGCTACTCATAACTCATAAACGGATATAATTCCTGATGGATGATTCACATTGATTACCTTTTAAAATTTCCAAATTTTTATTTCGAATATAAGTTATTGAAAACATAATATAACTGAAAAAATTGAATGTTAGTGAATTTGTTTTATCTATACCTACTACTATATAATTTCTTGAATAAAATAATGAATCTGAATATGCCTTGTTTTTTTACCTTTGCACAGCTAGTCATCTTGAAATTTCGTTGGTCATAGTGGGAGGGACATAGACTATTCAAAATATCCTAGCGAGGGAGGAGGTGAATATTGAAAAAAATAGGAAACTAATATGAAAGAATGTATCGATTTCTCTGATCGCAGCCTACTTGTCATTCATAGATTTGAAATTATCTAGAGATATCTCAAATCCAATCAGTTTTGACATTTTTAGACTGAACTGATTATCTATTGAATAAGTATACTCACGAAAACCGGGGTTGAGAATCTCCCATTTATTTTTCTGTCTACTAAGAGGAGCTCCTGAAAAGAAACACGACAAAAATCACATTCACAATAGGACAATTTCAGAATAATACATTTCTGAAATTTACTAATAGTCATTAGTTGTGAAACAATCACGTATATTCTTGTTACATGTTTTTTTAGTAACATTTACCTTGACTTTGTCTTCATTGAGTGTATCACATTGAAGTTGAGAACTGAAATGAATTAGTATTTATTCTTCGCAATAGAAATGACTCGATCAGAACATAAAATCTGAAATCCATAACTCTAGTTTCACTTGAGATAAATATACAACTGTTTTTTTCTAGAATAATGTTTGTTCCTTCGCAAACAAGCTTTCAAAATATCACTATTTCCATTATGGATTTGGAACTAATTGGCTGTGAATTGGATGAGGATTTCAAATTTAATTTTTGGTCTTGGAAAAATCAGTTTTCTTCAAATATATTCAAACCCTTTACGGATGTTACTACTAATAAAGGAAAATCCTTCCTTCAGAAACTGACCATTAACCATCAATATTGAACTTACATATTATTCTCAGAAAATTCGGGTGAAATCTGAAAACGCCCTTTAAATTTCCTCAAATAGGGCAATTCCAATGTTAATAACTGGTAGATTTTTGCATGACAATTCCTAATTTTCTAGCTTCTATCAGAATACATACCATTGCTTCTCCTTCGTTAATTAAAAATTCAATTGAACATACAGGGTGTTTCTATTTCAATGTCAAAGTCATTCATGATAAGAACCTCAAAACTATTTTTTTTCAAACGAGAACCCATTTTTTTTATTGTTCAGCTGGAATCTACGTTAAAAATAGTTTATTTTTTATAATAGAACAACATATTGCTTTATTTACCGAATATCTCGGGAAATAAGCATTTTAGAGCAGTAGTATGTATCATAAAAATACACTATTTTTTAATGTACAGGGTGTCCCAAGTTCAGGTGTCTATTAGATGTTTCTGGAGAACTGGATATATTTGAAATCTGAAAATTAGGATTATGATATTGCTTGAAATTCTCTACAAAGTTAAAATATTTTCGAAGCCCAAGTACTTCTGGTTATACAGGGACGGAAAATAAATTTGATGAAATTTTTTTTTCTAGTTTTGCATTCCTGGTATGATCAAGTATTCAATGCTGAATACATTTCTGTTAGAACCATTGTATTCATTCGAATAGTTTTCAATATATCGAAAAAAAAGTTGGTTTGGTCAGTATTATGTTCATTATTCATATTTCAAACATCCTGAACGTAAACCGTTTTTACAACATCGAAGAGGAAGAATGTGGAAAGGTCATGAATCTTTTGAATTTCAGAAATATCATCACAGGGTGTTTCAAATTTTGTGTCGAAAATTGTGATCAAAAATTGGCCATAACTTCTGTGTTTCAAATTAGAATCCTATTTATTCATAACTGTGTTGGATTCTCCGGGGAAAAATAATGATAGTTTTCTAACATGATTATGCTCCTTAATTAAAAAAAAAAACTCAAAAATAATTGAATTTAGGAGCATAACATATAAGAAAACTGTCATTATTTTTCAGCGCAGAATCCAACGCAATCATAAAAAAATAGAGTTCTAATTTGAAAACCAGAAGTTATGGCCAATTTTTGATCAAAATTTTCGACCCAAAATTTGAAACACCCTGTGATGATATTTCTGTAATTCAAAAGATGCATGACCTTTCCACATTCTTCCTCTTCGATTTTGTGAAAACGGCTTACATTCAGGATGTTTAAAATAAGAATAATGAACATAATACTGACTGAACATATTTGACTTTTTTTCCGTTTTTTTTCGATATTTTGAAAACTATTCGAATGAATACAATGGTTTCAATAGAAATGTATTCAGCATTGTATACTTGATCATACCAGGAATGCAAAACTTGAAAAAAAAAATTTTCGTCAAATTTATTTTCACTCCCTGTATAACCGGAAGTGCTTGGGCTTCGAAAATATTTTAGCTTTGTAGAGAATTTCAAGCACTATCATAATCCCAATATTCAGATTTCAAATATGTCCAGTTCTCCAGAAACTTCTAATAGGCACTCGCACTTGGGACACCCTGAATATTCCAGAAAAAAATGAGTTTTGAGGTTTTTGTCAGGACTGACTTTGACATTGAAATAGAAACACCCTGTATGTTCGATTGAATTTTTAATTAACGGAGGAGAAGCATTGGTATGTCTTCTGATAGAAGCTAGAAAATTAAGAATTTTCATGCAAAAATCTCCAAGTTATTAACATTTGAATGAAGCCATATTTGAGAAAATTTAAAGGTTTTTTTTAGATTTCACACGAAATTACACCATAAAACAATATATTAAATGAACCAGCGTGCTAAAGCCCCGTACATCAAGTGAGTGCTTTTGAAATTTTTAACATTCTATCTGAATCTGCATTTCATATGGTCAGTCAGATCAATGTTAATTAACATTAGATTGTGTAGTGCTCATCTATATCACCTTTCAATCGATTCTATTAATCTGATTATTCCCTGACCCATAATATTGTATAATTGTCAATGTATTGCTGACGAGCGTAACACTCATGCAAATCTAACTTGATTAATGTAAAACAGATGCCTGCATTATGTAATTACAAAAATTGTTTAATTAATTCGGCCCCATCTCTTTAACGAGGGCTACAGCATTCTCATACTGTTATATTTCCGTCCATATTCTTGTGATGTAGAAAATGTCTGACTGTGCAGGACGTAAAGTAATGTTCCATTGGGTCTTTCGACCTATTGAATTTGCGAAAAATTATTATTATAATACATTCTTAAAGAGCCTTTGCACGCATGTTACATTATCTATTCACGCCTCATAAAAAGCCGATAGAGCTGAAATTCAGTACCTACTGGATTGTAAAATGGTGGCTCCAAGGTTTGTGCGGAATTTGACGGATAGCTTCTGAAATATGTATTATATTATTGAAGAAAAAAAATGTTATTTCTAGTGATACGATATACCGTGTGTCTCAGTATACATGTTTCAATGGATTATCTCAGCCATTTCAAAAGATACAAATTTTATGATTTTCAATTCGTTCAAGGAACCTTCAAATGAGAAAAACAAAAATTGAAAGTACCTTTCGGTTTGACCCTATATATTTCAGGCAATTCTTTAATTCTACTCAAAATTATCTTTCCAACGATGTATCACACTTTGTATTTTACATTTGATTTGAGGCAGAAAACGTCAATTGAAATTTCAAATTGAAAGAATTGTAGTAGGCTACAAGTGGTTAGTGGCTACAGTGGACCGATAAGATGGCCTGCAAGATCTCCAGATTTAACACAGCTAGATTTCATCCTTTAGGGATGTTTGAAAGATCGTGTGTACCAGACTCATCCTATTGATTTGGACGATCTAAGAAACAAGATAAGGAATGCATATTGAGTCCTTAATAGTCTAGTCAACAATTGCCTCTTAGGTCAAAATTTTTTCGAAGAGTCGGAAAAATATGGTTGAGGGCTCATTCGATTCGTAATCCCATTTAGGAAGTTTTTGACAAAATTCAAGATGCGCTCGCAAAAATTACAAAAGTTATAAACAATTAACTAAAAAAGAAGGGTGGTTTCGTTTTTTACTTATATTTCAGAAACTATTCGAGATATTGCAAATTTGAAAAAAAGATTCAAAAAGAGGAGGAAATTTGCCAAAAAAATGTCCTAACTCCCGGAAGTGTGGGATGAATATTGATAATTTTTACAGAGGGCTGAAAATTCGTCCGAAAACGGCTATTCCTGTATCTGTAAGCCACGCCCCCTTCAATTACTTTAACAAAATATGTTATTTAAACATATTAAATATTAAAATTTTAATTCAAAAAAATTCAGGCACTTAGAGGATAAAATAACGAATAATATTCCGTCGGCAAAAAATTTTTATCACAATTTTTCATCAAGTTATTCATTAGTTAATTAACAATTTATCAAAGCTTGGATATTAACATTGCAAGTGAGATAATTGTTAAACTACGAAACTCAGTTTTTTTTCGCTTCGTGGATCTATTTTTCAAAGGGTACAGAACAGATTCCCGTCGGCAGAATTTAAAAATTATTAATCCTCACATTGTTATTAACTATTTACGTCGGTGAAAAATTTCAAAGTTAACTAAATCCAGTAAAAATTTTTTTTTTTAAATGCACTTATTCGTTTTTATATTAACAAAAGTTACCTAAAAATGATTTTTTATAATTTTTATCTTCAATTGTTTAAAAAATTGTTTATAACAATTTTTTTTATCTGTTGAATTGGCTGAGATAATCCATTGGAACATGTGTACTGGGACACCCGGTATATACGATATTCATGAAATTCCGCAAAAATTAGCGCGTCCGCACTCTTAAACTTATAATCAAGTTTTAATTGGATTGGATTTGTATATTTCAGATATTGAAGAAATAACAACAAAATTTAAGATGGGTATAACTCCGAAACAGATTGGCCGATTATGCCCATTAGCGAACTTAACTGTCACATTCGGATGTGCTCTCGCAAAATTTCTGCAATATCAAAAGGGTAGTTTCTGAAATACATAATATTTATTAATAATTTGTCCTTGCCCTAAAGAAGCCAATTAGCAGAAACACGTGGCGTCAAGTAACAGCAGAATGATATTTCTCTGCTCCTGTTGCGGAATTTCCCGTTAAATTTTTCCATTTATATCATTACTAGCTGACCCACGCAACTTCGCCTGCGCCAAATCGGATATTGCGGCTGCAATTTTTATTTCCAAATGCGAAAAATCTTAAAAAAAAAACCTAGAACCCGATTGCAGCGCCTCCTACCGGGACAATTGAATTTCCAAGTTATCCAGGGACCCACTCAAACACGTAATTCTAAGAAATACCTACAACCCGATTGCGGCGCCACCTACCGGGTTCAATTGCGAATACGAACTACCCACTCAAACGTATCTGGTTAAGAAAAGTGAGCAAAGGTGAGAAAGACAGGAGACCGGCTTCGTTCTCATCCCTACTCCGTGCTGTTTACTGGGACGAGACACCGGTATAGTCTGGCAAATGAGTGTTGATCCAGAAAGACGCGGAAATTAAAAAAAAATCTAGCACTAAGTATAGCAGGAATGAACTGCCTTGATACATTCACAAAAATAAATATTTTTTTTGTACAAAAATTTTAGCTTTGCCATAAGCTCAGGGAAATTTTAATCGAAATAGAGTGAAAAACATTCACAAAAATACGGCGACTTGGTTTTGATTAGCTCTTCTTCTTCTTCTACCGCGGTGCCGTCTCAGGCTGAACTGAGGCCTTCTGGCCCATTGTTCTCCCTGATTAGCTCTTTCTCTGGGATAACTTACCAAGTGATAATTGATCAGTTATCGAGCGGGATGAAAAATGATTAATTACTAAAATGACTATTGAAAAATAGGGTTTTGTGATAGAAGGGTGAAAATTTAGGGTTGTATGTATTTTGTAATGCCACATTATAAAAAAATAAAAACAAAAAATTTCGTCCAAAAATAAAAAAAAACGTTTAAGGGTGAACAACCCTTATCACTTAGGGGTATGAAAAATAGATGTTGGCCGATTCTCGGACCTACTCAATATGCTCACAAAATTTCATGAGAATCGGTCAAGCCGTTTCGGAGGAGTACGGGAACGAACATTGCGACACGAGATAATAATACAATTTATGCTTCATAATCAAGATTGAGCTCAATAAATGTATAAATTGATATCAGTCATATCTGGAATGTTATTTCAGAATAATTTCGAATTGATGAGCTTTGAACATTAAACAACGGTTCTCGTCTTCAATGAATTTTTTCTCAGGTGTAGAATCTTAAAATTGGTTCAAGCCCTGTGGACAGGAGCTTTGACGCTCTTGTTCAAACTTTGACACATCATATCTCCGAAAGTATATTGGTTTCTCAGAGTTGGGAATGATATCAATGAATTTTCATGATAGAACTGCATCATGGAGGCAATTCAATTCAAATAATAGTTTATTTATCAAGATTAAATGAGCAATCTGAGAATGAGAACTGCACCATGGAAGAAATCAAATTAAAATGGCTGAAATGAATTTGACTCTCACTTATATATAGAACAGGATGACATGTACGAGTATGAACACAGATCATATAACAATTCATAGATAGAATAATTATAGCATTCTGTGAAAACATAGAAGTCCGATTCATTATTGAAATTTCGAAAAATCATATATCCGAAAATAATAGCTTGTTAGAGTTGAAAATAATATCAATTAGAATTGTATGGTGAATCTGTATCTCGAAAAAAAATGGAATTTGCAAGTTAAAAAATTTTTTTTTGTTACTCTGAAAACATCCGGCCTATTTTGCCCAATAACGAACTTAACAGAAACCTAATATGACAATTTCAACTGCCTAGCTCATTCTGTTCGAGAGTTATTGTAGAAACAAAATTAAAAAATTAAAAAATTTTTTTTTTACACCTTACGGCAACTCGATCAATGCAAAACTTCGCATGCGTATAAAGGTCATTATTCTACAATTTGATGCTGAATTTCAGATAGATCGAGTGATCCGTTTCGGAAATATTCATGAAAAATGTTTTTCCTAAAAACGGCCATAACTCCGAAACCGCTTGGTGGATTTTCGCCCGTTAACGAATTCGTCCGAGATAGTTACACTCCAAACCTACCTTGCCAATTTCAATCCTATAACTCCCTTCGTTCGAGAGTTATCGTGTCAACGGAGGGCCGGCCGGCCAGAATCGATTTCGACCACGGATTATTGATCAGAAAGTTGGCAGATTACGGAATTTGAACCGTACATACGGCATGGAGATCAGATTTAGAACAGTTTCCTAATAGCATGAATGATTCAAAATTAGGAAATTTGTAGTACCTTATTTTTTAATGAAAATAAAACTTTTCCTCTCATCAATTATTTCACAATATCCAGATTATATTATATTGACAATTGACGTGTATTGAAATTTGATAGGATCGAATGTCAATGCGAGAATGAGTTCATTACAGCATTGTTTTTAGTGCTGTAATGAACTCATTACGATACTGAAATAGAGAAAATGTATTATTTTGATAATTGAATCTGCGTTAGAAAAACCAGATATTTGTCAGAAGCAATATATCGAACACTGTTGCTTAACAAAGGATAACGAAACAACTTCACCGATAAAACAACTATCAGTGCTTTTTATTATAATGCGTAGATAAGTTTCTGACTTTCTGACAAAATAATATTTGGCGCGCTTGTTTCCTGAACAAAAACAAACAGCCCAAACAAATGTCCAATATCTTCCGAATTTTTGGGCGACAATAAAGCTCTCAAACGTTTACTTTCGGCTCAATGATGAAGAATCCGAGGTCAAACTTGATTCTGTTCTTCCTGCCGGCAATCCCCACGATTATTATCGAACGAAATGAGCTACAGAATACATTTGCAGGGTAGGTTTACGGTCCAAATACGCAGGTTCAGTTCGTCAATGATCAAAATCCGCCGTGGGGTTACGGAGTTATAGCTATCTGAAATCTTGTTTTCCCAATAAATAAAAAAATACAGATCTGCTCTAATTAAAGCTCAGTTGTAAGTTGAAAAATGCCGGGACGAAGAAAAAAAGAGCAAAATTTCGTGAGGATGGTCTGACTAAAAAATTTTTAAAAATATATTAAAAAAATCCTGTAACTCAGAAACTATTCTCAGTTGTCGCTGAAATTTTGCGAAAGCCTTCCAAATCATATTTTACAGCTGAGATCTAGATTTGAACTCAATCGGATCCTTATTGTTGGAGATTTTGGGTAAATATAGAAAAACTCCGTATGATTTAAAATTTTAAAATAACATAAACCGAGACGAAAAAGATTTTTCATTTTGATGATATGTCAGAGTTTAGTACCTAATGTGTTGAAGTTCCTATCGATAACTCGATAATTATTCAATTAGCACGACACTTTGACATGAAATCAGATTAAAATGGATTAATTTATTTCACATTGAAATCCGTTCGGCGGATAGTATGAAATTATTGTTAATAATGCAGAAACGTCTATAGGTATAATTATGTCGAAATATTTTCATTTTCCATCATTATTTGATGGCCTCATAACATATCTACGAATTAAACGTTCTTAGAGAATATCTTATCAATTATACCATATTATATTATCCTTCGTTCGGAAATATATGGAGATATCAGATTAAATTGTCTACACATGAAATATCACTATTGATATAATATGTAGGCATGTTTCTTTTTATTAATCAAAACTTGGCTTCTACTGAACATTTTGCTTTCTGGTTTGGCAAGCGCACATAAACATAATTTGTATTATAATAAAAACATATATAGGTGCAAATACCATACTTAAATTTGTTATAATCTATGTTAAATGCACTGCCCACTCACCTTAAAATAAGTAGGTAATGACAGAAAGCAAGAGTGAAGGAAGTTCATAATTAATTTCGAATATTTCATGAATTCTCTGAATGATTATGTGAGACTATTTAAAATTATTGAAAAAACGCCGTCCCGGCGAATCTACTTGCCAAAAATATATTTAGAATTCGCTAATACTCTAATCTTTCATTCGAATAGATTACCTCTATATCGATTTATTAAGAGGTCTACAATATCCGAAAGCTAAAATTGCACATGAAATGTCAGTGATCCTACCTTGCGAATTTAGGTTATCACAAAAAGTGACACTTGCAATTGGTGGGTGCTGACTTGTAAACAACGCACGTTCCTCTAGGGAGATTTCTGTCTATTTGTCGTCTAGTACGTAAGGAGCAATGTGGAGCAATGTTAACTGAGGTGATTTTTTTCAATGATCTTGACACATGACTGCTGTTGAATGTGACAATCAGCTGACCGACCCAGGTTTTACACTTTTGACAGTGGCAGCTTGTGGTTTAATCAATGAATTAGTTGGGACGAATCCCCATAGATGTCTCTCCGCAAAATATGTAGGGATCTTTACTGGTTATACCGGGTAGCCCACCACGCGTAGCTCGTTTTGAGAAAGTAAATGAAGATATTTTTAGAATATTTTTCTTGTGAAGTGTGTAGGGAGTTCAAAATCACAATTAAAGATGTATTTCATATACAAAGGGTGTTCGAAAACAAAGATACAGAGTTACATTTTTTAAAAGACTGAATCTTTGTATTTTATATAAAGAACAATAGATTTTATTTTCTATAATTTGTTGTTTTATTCGCCTCTGATAGCAACCTTGTCTTTAATAAATTTTTGAAAAACTTGTTTGTGGTAAAGGCACCCCTTGCACTTCATAAAATTGCCAACAAACGGATATTAAAGGCATTGGCGAACTCCCACCGATGTGCGGGTGATTTTGCAAAATTTTTAAAAATTAAAAAAAAAATGTTGCGCATCTTTTCTTATGCTTCCTACAACAGCAGTAGATAGCTAAAATGTTGAAATTATACATAGTTTACAAAGGATTCATTTTACGTAAAAATAAAAAAGTTACAACAAGAAAACTATGAAAAGTGGTGCAAAATCAAACCACTCTACGGCTTCTTCATTAATTGCTATTAAAAAAAAATTTCTCGTAAATGATGCTTCTAAGGTATAAAGTGATCTGAAGAAACTCATCATAATTTGAGATTGCCATTCCATTTTTTAGGTCAAATACAGGGTGTTACATTTGAAAAAAATTTAATTTGGTCTATATCTTTGTTTTCGAACACCCTGTATATAAGAAAAACATTTAAAATATTGCTTTTGAACACCCGACATATATCACTAAAAATATTCTCAAAATATGTTTATTTACTCTTTACTAACGAGCTCCGCGTCTGTGGTGGGTCACGCGGTATAATCAGTGGGGTGCCACTGAGGGCCGGTTTCTCAATTGCGAGTTAACTCGAGGTTGCCTGTAACCCGAGTGTTACGCGTGTTATCGCTAAATACATGCGTAATTGCGTAATTGAGAAACCGGCCCTGAGGGCCGGTTTCTCAATTGCGAGTTAACTCGAGGTTGCGAGTTGACGCATGTATTTAGCGATATTCATGAATGCGTAACACTCGGGTTACCCGCAACCTCGGGTTAACTCACAATTGAGAAACCGGCCCTGAGCGAATTAAATCGTCAATTTGAAAATAATGGTCGCATTCAGCGGACGAAGCGCTCAGCCACTTTACGCTACCGCTACCTAGCACAAATCAAATGTGCTCCATAAAATAGCCTCCGTTCCACAACGTGTTGAGTTCGTAGGGCATGTGCCACCGAACGTTTTGGTAACGGTTGCGCAACTGTTTCGTCCGCTGAATGCGACCAATGGCTTCGTAGCGTTAAAACCACAAAAGCTTCAGTATTCGATTCAAATCACTTTTAGAGTCTATCGTAGAAAACCCCATACACTTAAAAAATACCATTAAATACCAGTGGCGTAGCTATAGGAACATACAGGGTGACTGGTGACCCATAGTCCAAAAGTTACTTGTAGTTAGGAGACCTCTATAATGATTCAAATCAGGTTATCAAACTTTCTGTTAACATCCCCTACGAAGATATGTGCCTCCAAATTGTAATCCCATAATTCAGTTTTTTGTGATAACTTCCGAACGACTCAACCGATTCTGGTAATTTCTAGAATTTGAATCAATAAAAATTACAGCAATGATTTGATTCCAACACCTTCGCGATAAGTCTTCAAGATAGCCAGGGACTGACTGACCCTAGCACTTTTTTTGGTTGGAGATATCGGCGAAATTCCTCCATTTATGTATTTTATCATTAATTTTGCAAAAAAAACGCTATACCGGGGCAACATTGAAAAAATGAACCGTTTTCGACAACCATTTGTATGATTGAATATCAAAATATTTGGGGTAAGTTTCAGATAAATGAAAAATCACAGAAAGAGAAGTTTTAGTAGCCATATCTATATAAAAATGCTTGTAACTCGAAAACGGTGCATTTTTTCAATATTGCACTAGTATACCTTTTTTTTGGAGAATAAATAAAATACATAAATGAAGGAATTACACCGATATCTCCAACCAATACCATTTGGAGGCACCTATCTTCGAAGAGAGGCGTCGTAGGAAAAAACATTAAAGCATTCCTGACTCATCTTTACATAGGTACTTTATTTACAGCTGAGAAAGTCTCATGTAGTGCAGGGATACCCTGCATATGACAACTCTAGAACCTGATGTGGATGTTTAGCATATTCGTAAAAAATTAAGTACTTAACGTTATCAGTTCTTTATTACTGTTTTAAGATATATGAACAATCTCTGTACAAAATCATAAAAAGATAATATTAATAATTCAACAAACGCACATACACAAAAGCAACATTCTGCTAAGGCTACGCATTTCCATCTTCTTGTAGTTTGGTCATCGAAATATCATTTGCATCTTGGTTACCCTGAAAGGATTTCGATTATTTTAAATACATTTCGTGATATTCAAGACAATAAAATGTATTATTGAATAGTTTCTTTCTGGGTTTTCTCTCCTTAACTCTGAATAAGCAATAAATCGAACAATGTTGCCAAACAAACAATAACGACAGGATGAAACAACAAAATTTCAGAATAGCTAATGGTTAAGTGTCTGACGAAGGAGTCTGATTTAGAATCTGAAACGTTAGGGAATTTAGTTGTTTCATCGTTGATGTTGTGTCGTTATAGTTTGTTAATATCTTGTGTTTCTTACGCAGAAGAAATTCAGAATATATAAAATTTTTATTTAACATACATTTTTCAGAGTTTGGGAGAGAAAAACCCCGAAATAAACCATTTAATAATTAATGTACCTCCCACAGTATCCTTGAATGATTATTTTATACAATAAAATGTACCTATTCATAATTCTAGCTCAAATATGTTCCCACTCTCACAATTTATTTTTACATTACATTACAAACTTCGAATTGATTTTTTGCACGTATGTTCTGGGGAACATGGCGTTATCATTTTGCCCAAATGTCTGTAACTTTCGAATTTTTTGACGAAAATGGTCTCAAACGATTTGGTTCGACTCTCCGATGAAGAATTTGAAGTCAAATTTGATTCTGTCTGGCCGGCCGTTGCCACGATAACTTGAGAACCGGCAGAGCTAGCGACTTGAAATTTTCAGGATATGTGGTGGATCCCAATACGACAGACAAGTTCGGGCATAATCGGCCCAATGGTTTCCGAGTAATAATTTTGTTTTCAACCAAATCAATCCGATCGAATTGAAGCTTGGTGACTAGTTGTATAATATAAACCTAAGCACGTTCGTGGAATTTTGTGGAAATCGTATCGCTAGAAAATTTTAAAAAAATTAAAAAAAAATATTTTCTAATATGCGATCACCTGAGAACGGAAAGAGAAAGTGATTTGAAATTTTCAGGCTAGGTTGTACATCTGAATGCGACATTTGAGTTTGTTTATAAGCATAAGCGGCCAAACGGTTCTGGAGTTATACCCATCTGAAATTTGGTTGTTATTTCCTCAATAACTCAGAAAATATAGTAGCGATCCAATTCAAACTGGTTATTAGATATAGAATGCCAACGCGAAAGTTCCTGCCAAATTTCGTGAGGATCGTATCACTAGAAAATTTTGAAGTAATCATTGAAGATTATTGAAAAAAAATCTATATATCAAAAACTATTCATCCAATATCGCTGAAATTTTGCGAGAGCCTTCAGAATTTAACTCGCAAACCAAGTTCTATGTTTGAACACGATTAGATATATATTGTTGGAGATTTGAGCAGCCTTGTGTGAGTTCAGTAGATGGATGGGTGACCGTTGCCTCGATAACTTTCGAACGAAAGGAGGTAGGGACTTGGAATTTTCAGGGTATGTTGCGTATCCGAATGGTTGTCCGAATGAGTTAAGTTCGTTTATGGGTATAATCGGTCGAACGGTTCCGGAGTTATACCCACCTGGAATATTATTTCCTCGATAACTCAAAAAATATAAACTCGATCGAATTGAAGCTTGGTAACTAGTTGTAGAATATCGATATAAAGACGTGTTTGAAATTTTGTAAGAACCGTACCCCTAGAAAATTTCACAAAAATTACGAAAAAAAATTGGTTCATGCACTGACGTGAAGTCAGGAGCTGTTGCGCGTATGTTCTATTGTCCATTCTCCTGTATTGGACACTCTCAACTCAATCGAATTTACCATGGATATTAATTCCTCTGAAAATTACATTTTATCAATTGAAACTTAGACAATATTGCAGTTTTGTTTTTACTGGAGATATTCTGAACCCAATTTGATTATCTATCTTACTAAAGAATATATTTCCATCTTCATATGGATTATCCACGGGCATTATATTATCACCTTAAAAGTATAGGTAATATCATATCATCCTCATAATTCTACGATAGCTGAGGTTTATTTCATTGGTCATTTTGCATTCAATCATACTTTGTTTTCTAGAACACGAGGTGTATTTTATATCAATAATAACGAACCAGAAATAATTTTGACATTTATCTCTCATAGGAAAATAAGATGACATGTAAGAACACAGATCATACAATAATTCATAGATAGAATAATTAAGTAGATACAGCATTCTGTGAAAACAGATGTAAGATTCATTATTGAAATTGTTGGAAATGGAATCAATGGATTTTTATCGCGAAACTGCATCTTGAAAAAAAATTGAATTTGAAATTTGTAATGTAAAAAAAAATTATTTTTTCGTTACTCCGAAATCATCGAGATATCTTTCTTCCACCGAGATTTTTATCTCCCAAATCTACTCTGAAAATTTCAACTGCCTAGCTCATTCTGTTCGAGAGTTATTGTAGAAACAAAATTGAAAAAATTTGAAATTTTTTGTTGACAAATTACGGCAATCCGATCAATACAAAACTTCGCATGCATATAAAGGTCGCTATAATACAATTTGATGCCAAATTTCAGACAGATCGAGTGATCGGTTTCGGAAATATTCATAAAAAATATTTTTACTAAAAACGGCCATAACTCCGAAACCGCTTAGTGGATTTCACCCGTTAACGAAGTCGTCCGAGATATTTAGGCTCCAAACATACCCTGCAAACTTCAATCCTCTTACTCCTTTCGTTTGAGAGTTATCGTGTTAACGGCCGGCCGGACGGCCGGACAGAATCGATTTCGACCACGGATTCTTGATCAGTGAGTCGAACCAAATCGTTTAAGACCATTTTCAGCCAAAAATTCGAAAATTACAGACATTTGGGCAAATTGATAAGCACTCTGTTCCGAGGAACAAAAGCGCCAAGAACGATAGACCTAAATAATGGCCAACCGGGAGACTTTATTTTATACAAGTGAGTGGAATATATGGTATAACTAAGCATTATTTTGTAAACAAATTTTATTTATAAGTGATTTGTTTGAAATTTTACCTTGTTTTCGAATTGTGCTATGATTCACAATTTGAATTTTAGTAACAGCGTAATTGTAGTAACCTAAACAGACCGACTCTCTTTATTTCAACATCGAAATCCACGTACTTCATGACATACAGTAAAAACTTCTTCTTTCACTTACATTTTCACTCTTATAAGCAAAAATAATTCGGTCGGTAGGTTCGTTGGGAAATTTCCTTGGTTTGATGAGCTTCCTCACGAAGGGTGTAAGTAATTGGGGATCCACATCTTGTGGATTATTCGGTGTTGTGAAATAACTGACAATCAATCCAACAGTGATGGTAACTAATGCTCCTATTAGACAGTACCATAAGTACGATAAACGATACAACATAAATCTTTCACTGAAAAAAAAATTAGGCGATTTAGATTAAATTTTTACAATTTGTCCCAACAACATTTAGGTTAGGTTGATAGCATAAATTCATTACTATATTTTGTCTAAAACCTGGTGTTCTTCCAAATTCAAAAACTTTGATTTACCCTGCACATTATGAATGGCAAGCACAATCCCAAGGCATAGACGTGAAGATAAGAACACTGGAAATTTATCTAAACGGATTATTAGGTTCTATTCGAAATTTACCGATTCCGTCTATTTGCCTGCTTATGTACCGATTTCACTTTTTTTCTTCATAACTTTTATTTAAACCATATACCGGGTGGCCCCCCACCGACGCGGAGCTCGTTCTGAGGGGGTAAATGAAGATATTTTGGGAATATTTTTTTGTAATGCGTGTAGGGTTTCAAAAGCACAACTCAAAATTATATTCATATATACAGGGTGTTCGAAAACAAAGATATAGGCCAAAGTTAATTTGTTTTTAATGTAACACCCTATATCTGACCTAAAAAATGAAATGGCAAGCTCAAATTATGGTGAGTTTCTTCAGATCACTTTATACCTTAGAACCACCATTTAAGAGAAAATTGCGACAAATTGAAAATATGGAGTTTTTTAAATTGCAATTACTGAAACCAGTTACGCCAGCAATACATACAGTATTTTTTTGAGTAGGCATATTGGCTACTATTATACAGAGAAAAAGATTTAACTCTGGAATATACAGAGTGATCATAATTGATTTTCAAACATCAACTACAAATAATGATCGAAAATTGCTGAGAAACTATCAGCTTTAGGTGTAGAAAAAAGATAATTTCGAAATTAATTTTTCCGTTCAATGAGATATAGAAATACCGGGTTGACATTTGAAATAAGAAAGTTTTTGACCTCTATTTGTAGTTGATGTTTAAAAATTAGTTATGATCACTCAGTATATTCCAGAGTTAATTTTTTTTCTGTAGAGGAGTAGCCAATATGTCTACTCGGAAAAATACTGTCTGTATCGGCGTAACTGGTTTCTTCATTAATTGCTATTTAAAAAAAATCCATATTTACACGAACTTGCGATTTTTTCGTAAATGCTGCTTCTACGGTATAAAGTGATCTGAAGAAACTCATCATAATTTGACCTAGCCATTCCATTTTTGAGGTCAAATACAGGGTGAAAATTTAACTTTGGTCTATATTTTTGTTTCCGAGCACCCTGTATATATGACAATAATTTTAAATTGTGCTTTTGAACACCCTACACACATGACAAAAAATATTCTCAAAATATCTTCATTTACTCCCTCAAAATGAGCTCCACGTCTGTGGTGGGCCACCCGGCATACTCTTTTGATTGAGGGCTGTATATGTGTTAGCAGAGGTTAGTGTTACGGGGTACCATACAATTCGACGTATGATACAAGAGCATAGGGAAAAACCTCACCAAAAAAATCCTGTCT
Organism: Halyzia sedecimguttata; assembly: GCA_937662695.2. Lineage (NCBI taxonomy): Eukaryota > Metazoa > Arthropoda > Insecta > Coleoptera > Coccinellidae > Halyzia > Halyzia sedecimguttata. The sequence goes on along the minus strand of OW569413.2, from coordinate 94,160,063 downwards.
CCCCGTGAGTGTTGTGACTTGTAAAAATTGAATTTGTTTACAAAATTAGCTGAAATTTAAAAATATTGATTGAACGTTTTATCGACTGTTATTCTACAAATAAGTTGATCACCTTGTACATGCATACAAATTTCATTCATATTAAATTTGAGCTTGATCATATTAGAAATCATAATTCTCAACATGTTTTTCCTTTTACTGATACTTAAATGTATAAATCAACAAGTCCAGAGCGTTCCTGCCAATAGGGTCTACATCTAAGTCTCACCAATTTGTATCCTTTTTTTTTTCTTGTATTATTTTATCATTGTATTGCAATTTGTGCTCATTGTATTTTTCCCAACCTTCTTAAGGCTTCGGCTGTATTGGGGGCGTAAACCTAAATAAATAAATAAATAAATAATGGCATCGTCTAATTAATATACTTATGCGAATATATTTCACAAGTCAAATGAACCCTAGGGGATTTCATTGATTTGTCGAGAAGCAAGAGCAGACACGTTTCTGGCTTTTTGGCCGTCTTCGGTAGCTTCCCAATAAATTCAACTGAACTGAACCGAGTTAAGCCTCTCACAACCTGCTTGAGCGGTTATACGCCTACGCCCCCTATGAGACAAAACAATGAATTCAGCCTTTCCCCACCAGTGAAAATTTGAAGCGTGAAATCATATGGCACCATTCGGTCGATTTTAACGAAGAAACGAGTCCCGCAGAGCTCAGACAGTATCTTCCTATGGCCATGAACGCTGTTTAGCTGAATTCCTTGTTTTGTCTCATAGGTGGCGTGGGTGTTTATGTATAACCGCTCAAGCGGGCTGCGACAGGCTTAACACGGATCAGTTTAGTTGAATTTGTTGGGAAGCTACAGAGTACTGATGAAGGCCAAAGAGCCGGAAACGCGTCTGCTCGTGCTTCTCGGTAAATCATTGAATTCCCCTGGGGTTTATTATGACTTGTGAAATATATGCATAAGTATATTAATTATACGAAGTCATTATGTAGACCCTATTGGCAGGAACGCTCTGGACTTGTTGATTTATTAACAACGGTATCGTAATTTTTCATTATTACTGAATGTATAACAAAAAAAAATGCAATCAATTGCAATCAGCATGCTTCAAAATATTAGATCCATAAATTGGGCATCCACATTCTCATGCATAATCATATAACTGAAAATAAATTACTCTGTATGCGTTATGTCAGTGACGTTCAATGTGGGATCAAAATGTAAATCTAACAATTTCGACGATTGTTTTGGTACGAAATGATAATGACATCCCTCTGTTGTGACGACTTTTTCGGGAAACCTCAAATTTCCGGAAGCTATAGCAGCTTGTGCTCCAAAACCAAGCCAAGACATAATCACTAGTCCAGAAAATCCTCCACTCAAAGCACCCTTGAATCAGAAAAATCTATATAACAACTACAAACATAAGTAGGAAAGGATGATATTTCAAAACGAGCGCAGTAGAATGAATTGACCCGTTGTAAAAAACCAAAAATTAAATTATATAGAAACAAAAGACAATGTCACTTTGTATGTTCGTCCTCTATGCGCTCCTAAATTTCACATTCATCCGATTGTGATGAAACCTTGTAGTCAAAAATGCGTATGCCTGCAAAATATTGTTTCTGTGAATTGTTGGATTTGTCGATTGAAAAGCAAATTTCAAGAATGAAACAACACGAAATTATAAATAATTATTCGTCAGAATGCTTGCAGTTCAGTTATTTGATTTGCTAGGGATTTCTCTGCACCGGTTGATACTGAAAATCAGCGTGTCTATTCTTCTCCGAAATATCTATCCACCACGGCTTTGCAACGGTACCAGCCTTAAGCTATATCATGGCCTTCTGTATACACTGGCCAGGAACACGACTAAATGGCAACATGGTCTAGAGAAGTACGCTGTACGATGGTCCACCATGCTTTTCGATTTGTTTATTATATATTATATAATGCTTAAATAATAATATTATGTGAGAAATTAATGGGTAGTAATAGTGAATATGCGCAATACAAGTGATCATTATGTGATTGAATACCTAGTGTTTATGAATTAAATAGTTTGTAGTGAATTTTCCTCTGGATTTTTTTCGACTTACGGTGAGTACCTACATCTGTTAGCCAATACCTGAGGCAAAGTATACATTTACAGCCAGATTGGGCAATTAAAGCGCCCAAAGTTACTCTAAAATTTACCAAAATACCTACTTTTCAAAAGCAACAAAAATAACTCTTTAAATCTTTATAAATTGAAATGAAATAGAGGTTTTCATTACTTTCAAATTCATAAAAGATTTTGATGACCTTATTAAAAATTAGCCCAAAAAAACAATATAATATATATATTCAAGTTCGAAAAGTCATTATCTTTAATCATCATTTGAAAAATTATGCAAAAAATAGGAATATCAAATGTTGATGTCCAGGAATTGGAAAAGAAACGGGGGATAGAAGAAACGAAAAGTTAGAAACTTTAATACCTATAATTTTATGGAAATTTCTATTATCAAACCCTCGTTTTAAAAATGTTATGTTTTAGAAATAATAAATATTTAAATCGAGAATTTTTTTTGTTTTCACTTTTTATGCCAAGAGTTGACCTTACATCTTACCGTGGTTCTTCTTCATTGATTGTTTATGATTGCGTTGGATTCTGCGGTGAAAAATAATGATAGTTTTCTCACATGATTATGCTCCTAAGTTAAATCATTTCTGAGTTTTTTTTTTAATTTAGGAGCATTATCATTTTAGAAAACTATCATTATTTTTCACCGCAGAATCCAACGCAATCACAAATAAAATGGGTTCTAATTTGAAAAACAGAAGTTATGGCCAATTTTTGATCACAATTTTCGACACAAGATTTGAAACACCCTCTGGTGATATTTCTGAAATTCAAAAGATGCATGACCTTTCCATATTCTTCCTCTTCGATGTTCTAAAAACGTTTCACGCTCAGGATGTTTAAAATATGAATAATGAACATAATACTGACTAAACATATTTGACTTTTTTTTCGTTATTTTGAAAACTATTCTAACGAATACAATGGTTTAAACAAGAAAAGTATTCAGCATTGTATACTTGATCATATCAGGAATGCAAAACTTGAAAAAAAAATTTTTTTCATCAAATTTATGTTCACTCCCTGTATAACCGGAAGAGCATGAGCTTCGAAAATATTTTAGCTCTGTAGAGAATTTCAAGCGATATCATAATCCCAATTTTCAGATTTCAAATAAGTTCAGTTACTCAGTAACTCGAACTTGGGACACCCTGTACTGAATTTCCTTAGATTGAAACGATTTCTTTGCGTGCACATAAACTCTGGCGAAGATAATTATGTAGGTCACAAGTATGACAACCACCACAGGATTTCGACATATTTAATGATTTCCACAATATCCTGCAAACGTGAATGACAAAGAAACGTCACAAATATACAATGCTTCCTAGTATATCGTAAGATTTTTTATTGCGAAACTAATATTTCAGTATGATCCATCCGTACTCCTCTTGAAAATGACAGAGTTTGACATTCTTTGCTGATTTGTCCCAATATTCGACAGGTCGATATTTTTGAAGCGCCTTCGATTTCTTTCTTCTTTAACTGCATTCAGATGTTCTTGAAGGTCTTTCAATGCAGATTTTCTGGATTTGAATAGCCTGTCGATAGTATCAGAAATAAACTGAATCTTTTCACTTGATTTAGTGGACATTATATATACAATTTTAGAACGGAAATTTAGAAGAACACTTTGATAGTTGTGACGGATCTTGATAGAATGAAACATGAAATGTTCAAAATGTATTCTGTGTCCTTTGATATGGATATCGTTGATCATTGTATGTGTCGAATCGAGTCGATATTCAGGTGAACAGAGTATGCCTATCAATTCGTCCAAAATATTTGTTACGTCTCATGACTTCACATTTTGGGAAACGCAGAAATGTTTTTCTAAACAAAGGAGCTCGCGTGAGTATTTGTCTATTGGGTTAACTGGGTTTTAGTTTACCATGTGTGGTCTCACCCTTGAAAATAATCATTTACGAAAAGATAACTGCGAGTAGAATTCCTTGTTAAGCTTCGACCTTTGTTGAGCGATATATTTTGCTTATTTCCTGTGAAAGATTGATAAATGCATTCGAAAACTGAAGTGGTAAGAAAACGTATCAGTTTCTTACACATTGCCAGTGCTGCTATTCCTTTTGTCTAGACGATTCGGAAACCCCCGGTCTGTGAAAGTCATTTATCAGCTTTCGTTGATAGATTATATCCAGACAGGGAGTAAAATTAGTCCATATAGTGGGAGAAATTCGAGATTTCGAATTCCTAAGTTTAAACAACTTAGAAAAGTTCACTGATTTGTTCATTTAGTATGCATTCCTATCCTACCCTTTTTCGTAAACGACAACTGGGAGAATAATTGTAACATATATAAGGGCGGTTTTAAGCTCGAAACCCCTAATCGTTGTTAATATTTCCCCTTTTTACCCAGATGAAGAAACCTCCTATTTTCCTTCTATCTGGCCCTTTATAAAGAATTAAACAGTATGAATTCATTACTATTCTTGATCTGTCGCGAAACAATAACATTGCCTTGTCTTCGTAGAAACTTAGTAGTCATTTCTTCATTGCTATACATTTTCATATAGAAGGAAGATTTTATATTGTATTAATATTGCATTGTACAATAACTTCGTGCTTGTTATCTCAGTATTGGTAACAAGAAAATACATTTTGTCGTTTGTTTAAAGTGCGTTCGAATATTTCACCACTTTCTATCCTCGTAATTGTTATCTTATTGCAAGTAACAACTTACGCAGTAACCAACGAAATTACTACTGGGTGCTTAAAGTTTAGTATACCCCTTTACTCATCCCCCTGATAAAACATTCAGGGTGCATAATTCTGGTCCTTCGAAAAAACATAATATCCTGATAAAAGAATCAGAACTCAACATATGATCCTTTGAAACCATAATATCCTGATAAATCAATCAGGATTCAACAATATTTTTTCAACTTATATGTCTAAGTTTCTCATAAATAAATATAACTCATGTAACTTTTTATCTGACGTATATTTATCACCAATTGCAGCTTTTACTTTGAAGGTTTTGTTCCGAGAATAAACGATTATTATCAGTAAAAACATTGTAGTTTTAATTTTCTTGATTTTTCGAAATTATGCTGATAAGTTTTCAATGGCCTAATTGTTTTTTCGGAAAATATATTGTTAATCATCAAGGATCTGACCATTTTATGTACATTCATCTTCACCTTCATTAGGACGTCCATGCTTATGAATAATTATCAATAGTTACTTATGGATTCTTTGTATTAAAATCTATCTTGCTTCATTCAAATTTCTATCTGCAGCTACATTTACTTCTCATTCTCGAAACTACCTTCGGATTCCGTTTTTTACTTGCTTAATACCCTTTTTTGTTTTAGAATAATACATGATTGTCTTAATTTTTCTGAATAGAAACAGAAAAAAAATGCAGAGGGAATTAATTTGTTTATAACAAATTGTTCATTAAATAAAGGATGAAAATTTGAATAATAATCTTTTTTTCAATATCAAAGACCAAGATAAATAATGATTTAAAAAAATGATTCCTTTATATTAACAAGTGGTAGAAAAAAAATGTTAATTATCGAATCCATTTTCAAGCAATAAACTAAATGTATTTTTTTAATCATAATTCTTATGGAAGATTATGTTTCTAAAAAAAAAATTAATTATCTTATAAACAACGCAATTGTTTATAACATTTTTTTAAACAATAAGTGAGAAAACGGATCAAAAGTAACATTATCAAAAAAATGTTTTTTTCAATGTTCAATTAAGCTTTATAAATTTCAACCTACATAAGTGAAGAAAATTAACAATTTGTTTAATTTTTCCAACCAAAGGAAATCTATTCTAAGATCTTTGAAAAATAGCTCCAAAAAAGGAAAAAAATCTCAGATTAATAGTCTAACCAGCGCAATCCAGAGTACACGTTTTCGGGCGTATTTTCAACCCCCTGGGAAAATTATAAATATTAGTCCTGCAGTTTCGGTAGTCAGGACTTTTTTTTTGGCAAATTGCCTCCTCTTTTTGAATCTACTTCGAATTTGAACAATCTCTAATAGTTTTCGAGATTATTGAAAGGTTTCTTTCTGGGTTTTCTCTCCCAGACTCTGAAAAATAGCTATAAAATAAAAATTAATTATTTTGTGATTTGCTTCTGCGTAAGAAAAATAAGATATTTGTCAGAAGCAATCAATCGAACAATGTTGCTTAACAAACAACAACGAAACAACATTAACGAAGAAACAACTATATCGTAACGTTTCGGAGTCTATATCAGACTCGTTCGTCAGACACTTAACGAAAATCTTCAGAATTATTTTGTTGATAGTTTGGGAGAGAAAACCCAGAAAGAAACGTTTTAATAATGAGTATACCTCTCACATTATTATCCTTTAATAATTACTTAGTTTTTGAGATATGTGCAAAAAACCAAGCCTCCTTTTTTTTACTTAATTGTTTAACTTTTGCAAATTTTGCGAGCGGCTCTCGAATTTACACAAAAAAAATCTACATGCCATTCCGATTCGAATGACATCTAAATTATAATTTTTGGGGAGCTCTAAAAAGTTTTGGCCTAAAAGGCATTTGTTGACTAGACTAAAAAGGATTCCTAAGAATCCTACTCCTTCGCTTGGCCAAATTTGTCTTCCTTTGTCTCCCTGCACGAGCTTGTACGTTGGCATGGTAGTCCTGCTTTACTTCGGATGATTTATAATGGATAGTGTTCAAGAGTTGATATTATTGGATTTTACTCACCCAAGCATTGACCCATGGCAACAGGATTCCCATCGTGAAGATACCAAGTGAAGGACCGCTAGCAATAGCATTCAAACTCATGGTTAACTGAAATCATAAGTTATAGAACAATTATACCTCATTTCAATTGTAACAATTTTTATGATTATTCTCGTTTGAGTTTTCAGTGGACTAGATCTTACCACTTTATAGCAAGTAACAAAACTTCTGATCTATTAGTCTTCATAACTTTGGGCTGCTATTACAGATTACAACGAGTCTTCAATCGGGATTAGATCATTATTGGGTCATGCATCCTTTAATTCACATTTGGATTCTAGGGATTCTAGGGATTCTAGGGATTCTAGGGATTCTAGGGTACCCAGATACAATTATTTGCAAATTTTGAGAGTTTAACGGAATTTTCGGTAACAGAGCAATAATAATCATAATCAGATACCATAATCAATAACTCGTTCTTTTCAGTTATCAGTTTTGGATTAAGGGTAGTATCATCCCATATTTAGGTAGATTAACAGAGTGATAGTAACGTTTCATCCCTGAAGATAGGAATATAGACCAGGGCCTTTAAAAATGGTATGAAGTGAAAGAAAATTATAGTAGAGTGAAGCCCATTGGAAAATGAAGAGAATATAGCAAAAATTATAGGAAAAATAATTTACGGTCGATCTGAGTTCGGGAAGGGGAAGGGGGTCAATTTTTAATGGTAAAAAACGGTTTTTCTTGATTTCTGGCAAAACTACAAGTCCAATGGGGACAAAGTGAATTGCAAAGTTGTAGGTAATAAAAGGATCTACACTTTTGTTTCTACACTTTTTTCACATAACCTCAAAATTTATGTGAAAAATTCAAATAACCACGTTTTTAGTTTTTAATTTTTATGTTTTACAAAAAATATTTTTTTCACAAAACTTAGTAAAAACTTAGGTTCCTTTTTATGTCCCAAATACACTGTAATTTTTTGGATTTAAAATTTATTTTTTTTTTCACCTTAAATTGAATTAATATCGAAAAAGCATCCTAATTTTCAACCAAAAATTCTCACGTCAAAATATCTGCTTTTTTAAAAAAGTAGGTTGGCTTTTTATTTATTGAAGTCTCTACTTTCCGATGGTCTAAAAAAAATATACATTACTATGGTAAATTTTCTCAGAAAATGCTACGAAATAACAGGTAGTTAGGCCGAGACCCAAATAGCACTTTGCCCAATTCTCTATGAAATAACTTCTGATGGCCTAAAATTTTTCGTAGGTCACTCAGGTGTGTAAGTTATATTAAAATAGCAACAAATAAGCATCAACGCATATAATTTAGAGACGATTCTATAACATTATCAAAATATTGTAAGTGTCCTATTAAATATTAACTTCATTAACTTAGCATTATCTGAGAAAATTTACCATAGTGATGTATATTTTTTTTAGACCATCAGAAAGTAGAGATTCCAACGAAGAAAAAGCTCACCTACCTTTTTAAAAAGGCAGATATTTACCTGAGAATTTTTGATTGAAAATTATGATGCTTTTTCGATATTGAGTCAATTGAAGTTGAAAAAAAAAATATTTTAAATCCAAAAAATTACAGTGCATTTGGGAAATAGAAAATTAAGCTTTTACCAAATTTGGTGAAAAAAAAATTTTTTTGTAAAAGATTAAAATTAAAAACCAAAAACGTGGTTATTTGAATTTTTCACATAAATTTTGAGGTTATGTGAAAAAAGTGTAAATGCAAAAGTTGTAGATATTTTTATTACCTACAACTTTTTTCCATAGGACTTATAGTTTTGCCAGTAATCGAGATAAACCGTTTTTTACCCTTAAAAACTGACCCCCTTCCCCTTCCCGACCTCAGATCACCCGTAAATTATTTTTCCTATCATTTTTGTTATATTCTCTTCCTTTTACAACGGGTTTCATTCTACTATAATTTTTTTCGGTTTCAAAAATTATCGATACTGGTCTAATATCTTTCTTGAAAATTATGTCTCACGACAATATCTTTAGTGGACAAGAGTTTACCTACGCTCTATAAAGTGTCGAATCGCTAGTTTGGGTATATAAGAGGTGAAATAGACATTTATATTATTTACCTGTAGAACTGTCCCTAATCTTTCGACTATTACTACCAAGGCCACACAAACTACACCAACCACAATAACGGTTAACTTCATCAATAAATATGTTTGTTTATCTGTTAATGATTTCGAGACGAAAGGCTTAAAAAAATCTTCTAGCACTACAGCTGCCATTGAGTTGAGTCCAGTTGACAAAGAGCTGAAAAAATATGTCTATTCAGTTATGAATGATGAATGTTTCCATATTCCATATGAGTGCATGAATTGGGCGAATAACCACTGCGAAAATATTCCGCAACAGCAAATTGTACAGGTTGTTTTGAGAGGTGGGTAATCAGTTGATATATTCAATGCCGAATACTGACTTAGAACTGAGTTATCTATACGTCCATATTTGCAGGGATTCGTTTTCAATTTGATTCAAAGGGTGCAAACGACGCACTAGCGACACATAAGATGTTTTCTGGTCTTTCAGGTGCCCCAAAACCCATTAGGATAACGGTAGTGATCCAATACTGATTCCAAAGAATATATACCACCCAACAGGAGATAAGGTAATTAACCCAAAACCTCGACCCTCTGGCCTCTCGAAGGAGTTCGGTAATGACGGAATATCTATATCTGAAGTTTGTAATACTCGAAGATGAAACGTCGGGATTCTCATAAATTTTGGTGCCACGTTAAAAACGCCTGTTTTCCTGGAGTTTTCTTGAACCGTTGGATCTTTCCCGTGGAATCTTATTGGTCTAAGCCAGGGTATTTTCAGCCAGGGAATCACCAATCGTTGCACACCACCTCGGGAGTACTACCCTATGAGATCAAGGGAAAGCCGAAGAGAGTAGATACAGCCAGACAGTTCGGTGGTAGAATTCTGAAGAAGGCAATTTAGACGATTAGCATGGATCTCTGATAATAAGACAATTTTTTGTAGACGAGAAACTCTGACTTAGATGAAGTCAGAGCAAATGGTGGTAGTTGTCGGACTACAGTAATTGCGAAAGTAAATTCTATCGAAGTTGTGGAGATTTTCATCTAGTTATTATATTGTAAATAAAGAGTAAATATCAGAACCGGTGTTTCGAAAACCGAAGACGCGAAAGAAGAAATGTTAGGAACGTAATTCAATTAATTAACAGTGCTGTGCCTAAGGTGGCTTAAGGACACAGTAACAAAGCCTACACAGAACACAAACTGGTTCTCCTTACTCGCTCAAGCTCTTCGAGAGCTTATGAGGGGTCTGCTTTGGTAGACCTAGGAGGATCAGTATAATTAATATACAATACAATACTATCCTCAGGTGATGAACTTAGTCAAAATGCCGCCCCCAGAAAGTTGGCGCCTGAAACAGTTACTTCGCTGTTTCACCACCAGTTCCGGCCCTGACAATAGATCTCTTGCATGTTTTTCTTTTATTATTGAAATCGATTATTATATTCATAAGAATAATGAAAAAGTTCAACCGCCATCAAAAATTTCAATTTTCAACGAGAAAACGATCATTCAATTTCGGATGCACATATTAACTGTTCAAACGATCGAAACTTGGCGCCCGTCCGTGACGTCACCCGTCATATCTACTCTCACTCTCTTCTCCATGTCCGTTTCAGTGTTAGTTTTGCTGTAAAAAGCAGAAGGACTCGCCGAAGGTAGATTTGGATTACGTCTCTCTCTTCTCGTGTCCGTTTCACTCTTTGTTTCGCTGTAAAAAACAGATGGTCTCGCCGAAGGTATATTTTGATTAAGTCAGCCGTCATAGCAACGATTGAACATATAAGAAGCGTTACACCTCATTTGAATTTTATAAACTTTGAAAGTGGATAAGGGCATACTCGTACATGATGATCTGATATTGAAGTAGATTCAGGAAAACATAGACATATGGGATTTCGTGTTACATGCAAGAGACCTATTATCCATCGTTAAAAACTGCAGCGTTTCTAGCATCCCGAAGGTTTCAGGCTTCATGCCAAATTTTTTTTCAACAATTAATTATTCTCACCTTAGGGCTGCACTGAATATCCCAGCTACGAAAATTCCAGGTAGTCCAGGGTAACCTCCAATAGTCTCCATCACAAGAAGTGGTAGCAGTTGGTCTTTTTCCTTAGCTAACTGGAAATATTTGATTATACCAGATTTGTAGAAGCCATGCATGCACCGGATCGAATACGTTTAATATTCGACATAAAATGAAACAATCTCAGTAAAAATACAGGGAACCCGGATTTAACGTTAATTTATTTCTGGAGGTGATTCCACAGATAAAAATATGAAGGAAACATCACACCAACTTGGTTTGATTATTAAAAGCTTGAAAATATTATCAGGTATACTCGCCAAAGATTCAGTGAATCTACTTTTTCGAGAATGTAGTTTACATTTGGCATATTTCGAGAGGAAAATACTAAATTTATGTGCAAAATTATCAGCATTTGTACCATAGTAGTCAATGGATCACACTTGTGATATATTGCATAGATCACCATCCCAGCATAACAGCACACTGACATCGTAACGACCAGCAAACCGATATAAAGCCATAAAGACCTGAAAAAGATGTCATATTAAGTCATATTAATAAAGAATAATGAAGAAATCTTGGTAAAACGTCATAATTTATTTTTGCTACAATCGTATGTGGATAGCTCACTGAAGGCACCCTTCTAGGTTCGTAAAGTATATTTCATGAACTGTGGGATAATGGTAGTACTTTTACGCACTCCACCAAATACGAGTCGGTTTCTTTACCACATAGAATTATTGCATGAGCTGAAGGCTTTCCGTTAATGATCGAAAATACTAACTCTACACACTTGTAGATTGTAGAATAAATAGGTATCTATTACAAAAAGGATCTTACTTAGTGGCTGATTTGATGGTAGACAAGGATAAGAATCTCTGCATCATATTCTGATTAACTGCTCCATTCTGAAGAAAATAAACGAATCCTCCTATTGAAAGTGACCACACTGTGTGTCTCGAAGAAGGATCCAAATCAAAGCTGTGATATAGAATATATTATGCAACTATTTTTTCACATATCTTGTAACAAATCATTTGAATAGGAGCTTGCACTTGATGTGAATCCAGATCAAGTGAAATAAAACATATTATAAAAGAAAGTCGTGTTAGTTACACCACTTATATCTCAAGAACGGCTATACCGATTTGGCACAAAATTGGTGGGGAGGTAGCTTAGAACCAGGAGACGGACATAGGATACTTTTTTGTGTTATACAGGGTGTTTTTCTTTTAACGTCAATTAAAACTTGCTGTTTTTCCTGCCATAATCGTACAATTTTAGTCATGTGTGTTTTAAAATAAACTTTCGAGGCATACACCATTGAAAATAAAGCATTACTATACAGGGTGTCCTTTTTCTCATGGCAAAATTGTACGTGATTGAAGTGATTTGTGTCACAAACAAAGCATTAACTAAATAGGTACCTTGGATGGATTCTCATAATGTATTCGTCCAAAATCTCCATACAGGGTGTTCTTCTTTTAACGTCAATTTAACTTGCTGTTTTCCATGCCACAATCGTACAATTTCATTCATTTGTGTTAAAAAATAAACTTTAGAGGGATACATCATTGAAAATAAATCATTACTGTACAGGGTGTTTTTTTTCTAATTGCACAACTGTACGCGATTGAAGTGATTTGTACCAATAAAATTAGATAAAAATATAGTGTATTTACTCATATACTTCAAATTGAAATTCCTAAACAACGATTTGTGGATTGGATCCTTTATGCTTAACTACATCCAATTAACGTTCAATTATTGAGACATAAAGGGATTGTATAGAAACGGTGAATATAAACTATCTATATTTTATGACAAACGTGTATAATAAAATCTAAAATCTGCTTATTTATTGCAATGGCAATTCGTCCCTTCAACAGAGTATTAAATTATGGTACCAGATGGCGCTCTGGCCCACAATAGATCTCTTGCAAGTATTTTTCTTATTATTGGAATCGATCATTATGTCCATAAGAATACTGAAAAAGTTCAACCATCGTCAAAAATTCAAATTTTCAACGAGACCACGATCATTCAAATTTGGTTGCACATAATGGCTGTTCAAACGATCGAAACTTGGCGCCTCTACGTGACGTAACCCGTCATATCTACTCTCACTCTCTTATCGTGTCCGTTTAACTCTTTGTTCCAGGGTCTCACTCCCCTCTATACAGGGCTCGTAGTCGGCATTGGCTGTAACAAGCAGATGGTACATTTTGATTACCTATGTCAGCCGTTATAGCAACGCTTCTACCAGTTAGAAGCTGGTCCCCTCATTTGAATTTGCTTCTTGATTTACCGATTTTAAATACCGAAATATTCAGATTTTATAAATTATTAATGTGTACGTGGGTATACATGATGATCTGGTATTGAAATAGATCCAGAAAAACATAAACATATGGTATTTCGTGTTACATGCAAGAGACCTATTGTAACTCAGCGGAAAAAAAGCACGGTACATTGTTTGAAGATAGGTGGTTTTGAAAATAAATAATGGTCCACACATGTGCCCCCCTAGCCCCCCTTCGGAGCTGAAGGAGTCCGTCATTTTTTTCCTACGTATTTCTTTAATTTGTGCATTGACAGTTATCGTAAGAGTTGTAATTCCCATGACAACAGCATTTACTTTATTAATAAAAATTGGTTCAAGCACTGACGATTCTGACAAAATTTTACACACGTCTGTACGTCGATATTCTATAATTAGATAACAAGTTTCAATTCAATCGGGTCTGTATTTTTTTGAGTTATCGAGAAAATAATATTCCAGATATTCCGAATTTACCATGGTAAATTCAATTGAGAGTGTCCAATACAGGAGAATGGACAATAGAACATACGCGCAAAATCTTCTGACTTCACGTCAGTGCTTGAACAAATTTCATAACTCTCATATCTCTGGGGTACATGGCGTCAAAGCCTTCCTTTTAGCTGTGGAATTTTTAAAAAAATGCAAATATACTAATATAAGATACACAAAAGCACAATTAATACTTTTCTTCGAAGAAGCACTATTCAATTGTGTAAAAAATCAAGCGAAAATGATAAAATATTGTATAAACTCACTTTGGTCCTTCTATCCTTCCGCTGTCCCAGTTTCGCTGCCATACATTACCAAACCCTCCAGCATCGAATGTTCCTTTCACTACTACTAAAACCAACGCTCCAAACATTATAATTGTTTGAATTACATCAGTCCATACAACAGCTTTCAAGCCACCCTTAAATTTGAGGAAAAAAAAATGGAATAAGCATTAAGGTAAAGTACTTTAGCCTTTGCGCGCTCTTGTTCAGGTCCTCAAAACTATGCGATCTGAACCGATGAAAATCAGTACACTTAGAAGCGTCATGCTAATCAAAATATATCATTTCAAACGTAATAATGTTTCTATCAAGGTCCTTCAGTTGGTAGGTTGTCAGATGCCAACTTGATTCTGAGATATCGAACCTTTCTCAAACATTTTTGTTTCTTCTAGTGATACGATACTCACTATATTTTCCGCGAACCATAATTGTTATTCTACACCTTAATATCACATGTCAACTCAATCGGATCAGAGGTTTTGGAAATATTGGATAAACCAAATTTCCAACGGGAATAACTACGAAACTATTGGGTGGGTATTACCAATATACGAACTTAGCCGGTGCGTTTCCATATGAATCCTACCCTGCAATTTTCAAGTCTCCAAGTAGAATACTTAGGAAGTCATCGTGTTTACGGCAGCACTATGGATTTGACCATGAATTCTTCCAGACTGTTGTAGGAATGACATTCGAAAACCAATGATAGTGGGCGTGAACCAGTGCGCAAAGAGAATGATCTAGAGACATTTTCGGCAGAATGTTAGCACGCAGTCATTAAATGGTACATAGACGGTTCAAAAACCAAAGGAGCTGGCGCTGGAGCATATGGGGCCGGGACCAAATGCTCACTATCGCTAGGCTCCTATCCGAGCATCTTTTAGGCAGAAATACTTGCAATCGAAAGATGCGTGGAAATTAACCTAGAAAGAATCTATCAGAGGTATGATATAGCAATCCAGTCTGACAGTCAAGCTGCTATTGAAGCTCTGTGCTCCCATGTTATCGAGTCTAAGCTAATATGTGCCGAAGAAAACTTAATGAAGTAGGAAGAACAACAGAGTCTCCTTGGTGTGGGTTAATGGTCACTGGAAATGAGGAGGCCAACATACTGGCCAAGAAAGGAGCATGGGCCCCTTGTATTGGAGCGGAACCCTACTGAGGGGTAGGTAGGTACACCTTCAAAAGTGAATTTCGGATGAAAGAGGAATACTCTGAAGATATCTCCCAGTATTGTATCACTCCAAAAAGTTCCTCCGGATCTTTGACACTGTCAGATCCAAGAAGTATATAGATCTCAGTAAAAACACGCTGCACCTCCTCACTGGTTTCCTCACAGGGCACTGCTGTCTTAGAAAGCATATGTTGAGATTAGGGCTAGCAGAAACTGACGAGTGCAGAATCTGTTGGGAGGAGGATGAAACTCCTGATCACCTGATTACGGAATGCCTCGCCATCTCAAACCAACGCAAGGAATGCTTTGGGCAAGCATTAGCGAAGACGTAGCCTCCTTGAAGCTATCCCATATACTGGAGTTCATCAGGAGTCTGGACTTGGAAGGAGAACTTTAGATGTTGGTGACATCGACAGCTCTGATGGTGGGGCACAATAATAGATCTTAAGGTCACAGTGCAACGTTACCAGTGCAACGCTGTTCCCTAGAACATACGCGTAAAAAAGTCATGACCATATCAGGAGAGTCTGAGCTCATAGTACCCAGAATGTGGCAAAGGGAGTCGATTTTCGTCGTTCTCGAAAATACGACTAGGTATTATCCCCAAACTGAGTGACCGGGAATATTTCAGAATTGTTGTAACATGGCGCGCTTGAAGTTGATTTTCAAGAGAGCCTGTATACGATCATTTTTGAACTGAATATGCTGACTACAAAAAATTTCAATATTAACTGTATTGAATTAAAATGACATGACATTCTTTATTCTAATAAAATATATCATACGCTCTAGAATTCCTGTCTTCTCAACTTACCATTGATGTGTAAAATATACATATAATGCATACTGCTGGCGTTGTGTAGTGGACGTTAACCCCAGTAACTGGAATATAAGATGAGAAATAGATATATTCAAAATTTATATGTGGGAGAAGAATATGTGTCAATATGAACATACCTTGATTGAATGCCAAAGCTGGTACGTATATTACCAGTGGAAGCCATGTTATCTGGAATGGAAATGAAGCAACAAAATGTTGATATATTTATATTGGTACAAATGAGAGATTCAAAGGAGTGTGCATATTAAAAAAAAATTGGTTCAAGCACTGACGTGAAGTGAGGAGCTTTTGCGCGTCAATTCGATTAAGAGTGTCCAATACAGGATAATGGACAATATGAACATACGCTCCTGACTTCACGTCAGTGCTGAAACCAATTTTTTTTCATAATGTTTTCATAATTTTCTAGGGGTACGGTTCTCACAAAATTTTACCCACGGCTTCATGTCGATATTCTATAACTAGCTACCAAGCTTCAATTCGATGGAGTCTATATTTTAGGATTATCGAGGAAATAATATTCCAGGAACAAATTAAAAATAATACATGACCTTTCGCAAGACTCCTCTCACAAATATACTGCTAAATAGCCGCATGGATCTCTTGAATAAGAATCGCCTCCGCTATTTTGCAAAGTTATTCACTCTTGTTCTTAGAAATCCCTTCAATATATGTTTTCGAAAAGGAAAATGTCTTTGCTCATAAGGCCAGGAGGGCCTCTTTCAAAACCAGGTCAGGCCAATCCAAACGCAATCATCGTTTGGATTGGCCTGACCTGATTTTGAAAGAGAGCCTCCTGGCCTTTAGAGCTAAGACATTTTCCTTTAAAAAAACATATATTGAAGGGATTTCTAAGAACAAGAGTGAATAACTTTGAAAACTTCAGAACTTCAGATGTTCGAAGACCGGTTCAGGGCCCTAATGTAGGGCTATCATCTCCCATAGATACATGCTTCACTCTCTATTGTGTTATGAAAAAAATGTATGTTATAATTTAATATGTCATCATGACATGCATGGTTTTGAAGGTTCTCACAAAATTTCAGCGAGGGCGGACAAGTGCTTTCTGATTTATAAATTTTCTTACAATAATTTTTTTTTAATTTTCTAGTAATACGATCTTCACGAAATTTTGTAAAAATTTTTGGGTTGGAACTATAGAACTAATTACTATGTTTGAAATGAAGCGAAATCGTATTTATTGGGTTATTGAATAAATAATAAACACATTTCAGATTGATATAGCTCCAAAACCATTAGGCCGATTATGCTAATTAACGAACTTAAGTGTCGCATTCAGATGCGCAATCTACCCTGAAAACTGCAAGTCGCTATTTATTTCCATTCTCAAGCTATTGTGAGATACATAATGTTTTTTCATAATTTTTAAAAAAATTTTTAGTGGTACGGTCCTCACAAAATTTTACACAAGTCTCAAGTCGATATTCTACAACCATAGTTACCAAGCTTCAATTCGATCTATATTTTTTGAGTTATCGAGTAACTAATATTATGCCCATAAACGAACTTAACTCTCCCAATTGGATACGCAGCATACCCTGAAAATTGCAAGTCCCTATCACCTTTCGTTCGAAAGTTTTCGAGGCAACGGTCACCCATCCATCTATTGAACTCACACAAGGCTGCTCAAATCTCCAACAATATATATCCACTCGTGTTCAAATTTGGAACTTGGTAGAAGAGTAAGGTTCTGAAGCCTTTCGCAAAATTTCAGCGATGTCGGACGAATTGTTACCGATATACAGATTTTTTTTCAATAATTTTCAACGATTTTTAATAGAATTTCTAGTACTATGATCCTCACGAAATTTCGCAAGAGTTTTCATGTTCGCATTCTACCACTAATAACCATGTTTGAATATAATCGGTTTCGTATTTTTCGAGTTATTGAGGAAATAATAACCAAATTTCTGATGAGTATAACTCCAAAACCATGGCGCCGATTATGCGTATAAACAAACTCAACTGTCGCATTCAGATGCACAACCTAATCTGAACTTTTCGAGTTGTTACCTTTTTCCGTTCTCAGGTTATCGTGACATAAAGAATATTATTTTTTAATTTTTTTTAATTTTATAGTTATACGATTCTTACTATTTGGGGATAATGATAACGCGATGTTCCCCAGAATATACGCGCAAAAATTCGATCAGATAGATAAGTCCACCTTGAGTTGAATCAAAAGACAAAACCCGAAACTCCTTAACCACCGGTGTTACAGGGTCGTGAACTGGATGGTATTGTTGTTGTATGAATAGATAGTCATGCTCATTCAGAATTAATTAATTCAGCCTTTAAAAATGATAAAAAGTGAAAAAAAATTATGATAGAATGAATCCCATTGGAAAAGGAAGAGAATATAACAAAAAATATAGCAAAAATAATTTACGGGTGATCTGAGTTCGGGAAGGGAAAGGGGGTGAGTTTTTAAGGGTAAAAAACGATGTATCTCAATTTCTAGCAAAACTACAAGCCCTATGGAAAAAAATTGAATAGCAAAGTTGTAGGTAATAAAAAGATCTACAACTTTTGTATTCACACTTTTTTCACATAACCTCAAAATTTATGTGAAAAATTCAAATAACCAGGTTTTTGGTTTTTAATTTTTATCTTTCACAAAAAACATTATTTTTCCACATTTTCCAAATTTGGTTAAAACTCACCTTTGTATGTTTCAAATACACTGTAATTTTTTGGATTTGATTTTTTTTTCACTCTAGTTTCACTCAATATCGTAAAAGTAGCCCAATTTTCAATCAGAAATTCTCACGTCAAAATATCTGCTTTTTAAGAAAGTAGGTGGGCTTTTGTTCGTTGAAATCTCTACTTTCTGATGGTCTAAAAAAATATATACATTACTATTGTAAATTTTCTTAGAAAATGCTAAGTGAGTTAATATTGAATAAGTCATTTACAATATTTTGAGAAAGTTTAGAATCAATCATCCTCGAAATCTTCTCTAAATTAAATGCGTAGATGCCTATTTTTGCTTTTTTATGATAACTCAAATATGTACTTACCTTGGTGACTTACCATAAATTTCAGCCCATCAAAAGGTATTTCATAGAGAAGTGGGGAATAAACTAGGAGGGTCTGGGCCTTATTGCCCGATATTTCGTAGAACCTAGTTTTTTAAAAAAACAGATATTTTGACGTGAGAATTTTTGATTGAAAATTAGGCTGCTTTTTCGATATTAAGTGAAATTAAGGTGAAAAAAAATTTAAAGTCCAAAAAATTACAGTGTATTTGAAACATAAAAAGGTAAGTTTTTACCAAATTTGGTGAAAAAAAAATTGTTTGTAAAAGATAAAAATTAAAAACCAAAAACGTGGTTATTTAAATTTTTCACATGAATTTTCAAGTTATGTGAAAAAAGTGTGAATACTAAATTTGTAGAATTTGGTGGAAAAAAAATGTTTTTTGTGAAAGATCAAAATTACAAACCAAAAACCTGGTTATTTGAATTTTTCACATAAATTCCTCCCTTCCCCTTCCCGACCTCAGATCTCCCGTAAATTATTTTCCTATCATTTTTGTTATATTCTCTTCCCTTGACCCTTGTCAATTTCGAATCAATATAGTTGATCATACTTCTGCAGTTCGCGATGGGCTATGTTGAAAGATTTTAAATGATTTAAAATATCTACATTAAAATAAATTCCTTTTAAAGCAACTTACCATACCAAAAGTGAATAGTATAGAGCCGAATAATCTCACTTTCCTATCGAATCTTCTCTCGTGGTACTACAAATAGGAATTATTGAATTATGTCTCCTCACATTAATAGAAACTCACCTCATAAGTGGACGTCAAATTCAAGTCATGGAAGACTGGCAAGTAAATGTATTGAAAAACAAAAGCCATTATGAATAACCCCATAATAATATAGAGATACTGTAGTCCATAAACGTAAATTTCTGTAGGAATTCCCAGCATAGAAATACCGCTGATATAACTGAAACAGAAAATCATCTAGTTTGAGTTGATTATGAACACTACACTACAAAATGTTGACCTCGGACATTTTTCGGAAACGATGTTTCCATCTTCTGAAACGAAGCATGCTATCAATTTCTACACTCATATCAAGTATGGGTTGAAATTATACCCTTAGTCATAAAACGATTAGTGTGAACGATGAGTTGTTGAAGGTGTTAGATCATTATTGAGTAAAATATCTTTCCTCTCATACATTTCGATACCTCCAAGTGTTCTTAAGTAAAATTTATTGGAATTTTTCAACAATTTGACGGAATTTTCTGAAATTGAGTGGCCAGTTGTTAAAACGTGATTTGCAACAGCATATTTATGGATGTTGTTATTCCGATTGTGTCCCATGTGCTCTTTATACCATGTGAGAATGTTCCTGCTTGTTTGCCCGACGTAGCTCTTGTTACAATCTGACTCAATGAAAAATTATATACGATTTACACTTATTTATTCAATATTGTGACGCGTTTCGTCGACACAGCGACTTCATCAGACTACATCATACTGATGTAGTCTGATGAAGTCGCTGTGTCGACGAAACGCGTCACAATATTGAATAAATAAGTGTAAATCGTATATAATTTTTCATTGAGTTAATATGGATTTGCATCAAGTAAAAGCCACAAGCATTAAATTTTTTACAATCTGACTATTCAATTTCATATAAACCCGATTTTAACATGGCCGAAGTATTATCGGATGTATTTCCTAGAGGTTGTTTAATTTTCGTGGAAGTTTCGAAAGCACTTTTCAAAATTATTCAGGAGTTTGTTGTTTGTTTTCGGATGGAACGTGAAAACTTGGGAACTTTTTACAGTTTTTATTATTTTCGTTAGGGTTATGTTACGGAAGAGATTTCCATCTTTATGTTTGTTGATAATTTTCTGAACTAGTTGATGACTATACCCATTTCTTTCGGAAATTTGGAAAATCATTTTTCTTTTTCTTTATTTTCTTTCATTTCTTAGCGGAATATTAAATTCCCGGTTGACGATGAAATGAAAGCTAGCCATTTAACGTAACCAGAGAACAGGTGAATCAGACGAAATGTAAATATCAGCATTGGTAAAGGTTTTCAAAAAATGCTTCAATATGATGCATCTCTAGATACATTCAAAATAAAAAATGGCAAGTAGAAATATCAAAATTTTTGTCCACAATTGCAAAGTTGTCGTATCTTGACCTATCTAGCCCAAAATTTGAAAAAGTATTTGTGTTATTTTTTGGCGCTCTAGTTCCTCGGAACTGAGTGCTTATCAATTTGCCCAAATGTCTGTAATTTTCGAATTTTTCGATGAAAATAGTCTTAAACGATTTGGTTCGACTCACTGATCAAGAATCCGTGGTCAAAATTCATTCTGTCCGGCCGGTCCGGCCAGCCGGCCGTAGGCACGATAGCTCTCGAACGGAATGAGCTAGACAGTTGAAATTTTCAGAGTAGGTTTGGGAGATAAATATCTCAGCTAAGTTCATTATTGGGCAAAATCGGTCAGATGGTTTCGGAGTAACAAAAAAAAATTTTTTTTTACAAAGCAAATTCCAAATTAACTTTTTTTCAATAAGCAGTTTTAACATAAGAATCCAACGATATTATTTTTAACTCTAAGAAGCTAATACTTTCGGAGATATGATTTTTCAAAATTTCAATAATAAATCGTATTTCAACGTTGTCACAGAATGATATAATTATTCTATGTATGAATTGTCATAATGTCAACTTATTTTCCTGAGACATGACATTATCTTATCAATCGAAGAATTGTGAGCGAAGTGAGAAAAATCTCAGTTGTTTGCTCCGAAATTAGTTTTTCTCAGAAAAGTCTTACATTTCGGAACGGAACATGAAGTAAGAGATCTGAGAGTAGTGAGACTGCTTTTCATCCATAGACATAGATATAACTCTCGAACGGAATGAGATAGGTAGTTGAAATTTTCAGAGTAGGTTAGGGAGATGAATATCTCGGTTAAGTTTGCTATTGGGCAAAATTGGCCAGATTTAATTTGATTTCTTCCATGGTGCAGTTCTCATTCTCATGATTGCTCATTTAATCTTGATAAATAAACTATTATGTGAATTGAATTTCCTTTATGATGCAGTTTTATCATATGAATACATTGATATAATTTCCAACTCTGAGAAATCAATACTTTCGGAGATATAATTTTTATTTCAAGTTCTAATTTTCTGACGAACAGAGAAGCTGAAAAAGGGAGACAGCGGTGTTACCCATGACCGCAACGAAAGTTTGTTTATAATATTTATCGTTGAAAGAAAAGATATTTTGCCCCATGTAAAGCGAGGTTAACATGAAGTACTCATTAATTCCTATTTGAGGCTAAACTAGAAAGCCAGTCTTTCAAATTTTCTATTGCGATTTTAACAGGGTTGTTCGGACATAATTAAACTAAGTCCCACGAAATGAAGCGGTCTCCATTTGTTTTTTACCAATGTCTGAGGAATTTGGAAGCTGGTGAACCTATTTGCTAACTGTTGGATCCTGATTGTTGTATCAGGATGTTATGGTTCGAAGGATCATATGTTCTGATTCTCTTATCAGGGTATAATGTTATTTCGAAGGACCATAATTATACACCCTGGTTGTTTCATCAGGGGGATGAGTACAGGGGTATACTTAACTTTAAACACCCGGTAGTAATCTCATGGATTACGGCGTAAGTTGTTAGTTGCAATAAGATAACAATTACGAGAATGCGAAGTGGTGAAAAATTCGAACGCACTCTTAACAAAACAACAAAATGAATTTTCTTGTTACAATGCAATATTTTTTATTTATTTATTTTGTAAACAGGAATACAAACAGGTGATTTTCACACCCACAAATGCATTCACAATGACATTTAAACAAAAACGTGCAAAACTGAAGCAAAAACCATTAATTACAAATATATCTGCAGAATATCATTATCTGAAATTATAAAAATTCAAAACAAAAATTGATACAAATAAAAGTGAGTACCACCCATACCAAAATATTCAACAAATATCCATCTCACAATTTATCGAAATAAATCCCGAGTAGGCGATTCTTTATGTTCCTCGAACTGTCGAAGAAAAGGTCACAATCATCCTCAAATAAATTAAAAACTCTCAATAACCGATACAATACAATACAATACAATACAATACAATCTAAAATCTTCCTTCTATATGAAAATGTATAGCAAGGAAGAAGTGACTACATATTTGGAAGGAGAACTAAAGGAGTATTAGTTTCGCGACCGAACAAAATATATGTAATGTCTCTTAAACTTAGAGATGTAGTAGTAGTATTTGTAGTAGTGAATTATTTCAGAGTAAAATGTATATAATAGACCAGATAGAAGAAGAAAAGGAGGTTCCATGATCTGGGTAAAAAAGGGAAATATTAACAATGATAGGGGTTTCGATCTTAAAACCGCCCTGATATGTTACAACAATAGGTTTGTTCCATCAACCAGTTTGGAACAGCTTGGAGCATCACACTCATGCGCATTGAGGACTTGGAGCTCGAAGTCGCGTTCCTACAAGATTTTGGAGTACACAACCAGTGTTGCCAGATATACAGATTTCTCCGTATTTATACAGATTTTCGATGTATGATACAGATTGCCTCCGAATACAGATTTTTATACAGAATTCTCTCATATTGATAAGAAATATCATTTTTCACTTTAAGTTGAATTAGTTTAATGAATTATGAATTCTAAAATTGAACACGGTAGAAAATATAAAGCATATCGATATCTTGGCGCTTTGGTGGTTAACAGAATAGGTCGGGGAATCCCGGGATTTAGGTAGTTCCCACATATTTCGCATACGTTGCTTGAGATGAGTCGAAATCCGACTTTGCTGATTTCAAAGGATTGTATAATTATTTTATTCTAAGTACATGAATAGAGACAATTTTCATGCTCATGAGAGAACAATATTTTTTAATCATCATGATCTCCATTAATTACAAATATGTATTTCATTTGATTCTGCACTTAGCCATACGCCATACCTATTGGCTGTTGGCATTGCATTTATAGGAATATAAAAATGTTGAAGATGCTGACGTCATGAAAATTGAAATAAAGCTAAAGATTTCCTAAGCACTTCAAAGAATTGATAAATTAAACTACAGATAAGATGTCAAATCTACAAAAAAACGTTTCTATGGTCATACAGATTTTATACAGATTTTTGCTAATCAACTACAGATAAATGGCTTCGGCCATCTGGCAATTCTCCTTCTGATGGGTTGGAGCTCGATAGGGAGCACCAAACCAGCGCATGCGTACTTGCAATTCATCTATAACCTGCTTAAGCTCTTCTTGTCACAACAAACAAACTAACCTTACTTCACTACTTTTGAATTTTGATTTATCCGCAGATATTCGTTTTGTCGATGTGTCGATTTAGCTATATTTGAAATGGATTCACAACTGTGGATTGATACATTCCTGAGCAATTGCGATGTGGAATCATTTAGCAAAAATAATACTATTTTCAGCCATTGCACACTGAAATCTGACAAACAGAGAACAGCAATCAACTTAGGTAGGTAGGTAAAACATTTCAAAATTAAAATTTCTCATTTGACTAGTGAGGTTAGGTTACCAACGTCACGCAAACGGCGACGCCCACTCGCTCTTTACTCGTTCCAACAAAACTTCGCGAGGTATAACATTGGAGCTAACCCGGGGCGACTCTCTGCAACTCTAGGGCATCTCCAGGGGTTGCTCCAAAAATGCTGATGGAACAAACCTAATAATCTCATTTGTCGTTTACGAAAAAGAGTGGGAATACATACTAAATTTCCGATGCCAGCACCAATGAGTGAACTTCTAGGGTGTTTAATAGTAGGAATTCAAAATCCCGAATTTCTCCCTCTGTCTGGACTTACTCTACTTGCTTTCTGCATATAATCTATCAGTAAAAGCTGATAAATAACTTTCACAGATTAAGGGGTTCCATCGCGTCTAGACAAAAAGAATACCAGCACTGTGCAATGTCTTAGAAACCTGATAAGTTCCTTATCACTTCGGTTGTTGAATGCATTTTAGAATTCTTTTATAGGAAATAGGCAATTAATCGCTCTACAAAGTTCGAAGCTTAACAAGAAATTCTACTCGCAGTTATCTTTTAGTAAAAGTATTATTTTCAAGGGTGAAACCACACATGGTAAACTAAAACCCAGTTAACTCAATAGACAAATATTCAGGCTAGCTGCTTTGTTTAGTAAAACAAATCTACGTTTCCCAAAATGTGAGGTCGTGAGCCGTAACTGTGATATATTAATTTTATAGGAATTATTCTGTATAGGGAACGCGAAGTGCGATGTTTTTTTATAGACTTCGTATGTTCGCTTATCGCAATATTGGAACAGATGGAAGATTGAATTGTATTCCACGCAGTTCCAAATTGAATGGCAATAAATAAAGATATAATAATTTAAGGTAGTTTCATATTAAACATTTATGGTATTAAAAATATCACAGTGGCGACGAGTATTTCGAACCCTCGTATCAAGACTCCAAAATGAGTGAATCTCGAGAAAATTTATATTATGGACAAATACGTGAATTCAATAGTGACACGTGTGACTGGATAATCTACAAACGCAGATTAGACAATTATTTTCTGGTAAATGAAATTACTGACATCGGGAAGAAACGAGCCATACTGCTGAATTCTCTCAGTGAAAACGACTACAAATTGATTTATAATCTATGTATGCCTTTTCCACCAGAAGAAAAAACATACACGGAATTAGCAGTTCTGTTAGATGAATATTTTAGAGTTCCTGAGACATTTTTTGTGGCTAGAGATAAGTTTTTCTCCGCTTTCATGCAGCCGAATGAAAGTTCAAATGAATGGGCAGCAAGGGTAAGAAGTTTAGCCCTCAATTGTGAATTCCGGGGAACTGAGGTGGACATGATGCTGCGAGATCGATTTGTGATTGGATTCCACAAAGGACAAGTAAGATCAAGACTCTTCAAAGAATCATCCATCTCGACATTTGCCGACATCACAAAATTGGCATTATCAGAAATGGCGGCATTAGGTCAGCAAAACCAGCAAGTAAAAATGGAACCGGATCTCCTCCATATTGGTCATGGGAAAAATCAAGATAGATCCACGCATGTGCATCAAACGGGCCACAGAAAGCATCCAGCCAGTGGACCACAGAAGAAAACAACGCAGGCGCAAGTGAATGTCAAGTGTCAGTGTTGCGGTCGGAAGAACCACCTCACTGCGCAATGTCTTTACAGGGAGTATAGTTGTAATATTTGTAAACAAAAAGGGCATTTAGCTCCTCTCTGTACAAAAAGGCCATTTAAACCTAAATCTCATAGTTATCAGTCACATAACTTCATACAGAATGATATATTTTCGGTCAACGAAAGTAACATAAATGGAAATAATTTTAAAATTCAAGTTAAAATTAACGGAAGTGATCATTTATTCCTTCTGGACACAGGCGCTAGTATTTCAGCGGTTTCCGAGAATTACTTCAGGAAACATTTTATTAATGTTGAATTGATTACTTCATATGAAGTATTTAATGTGTATAATGGGTCAAAAATGCCAACATTAGGGTTTTGTTTTTTGCCAATTTGGTACAACCAAAAAGTAGTAAAATTGAAAGTTTATATCATAAGTAATGGCGGTCCACCTATTTTAGGGAGAGATTTTATGGAATTTCATAAAATGTGTTTGTCTTCGATGAATTTTATGAATGACAATTTAGCATGCTTACATGAAAAATTTAAAAATTTATTTGATGGTAAACTGGGTAAATTCAATAAGACTGTTACTACATTGAAATTAATTGATAAAAATTGTTCCCCAAAATTTGTCAGAGCACGTCCTCTACCATTTGGAATGAAGGAAAAAGTAGAAATTGAGTTGAATAGATTAGTTGCTCAGGGTATCTTGAAACCAACGGATTATTCTAGTTGGGCAACTCCAATTGTTCCAATAATAAAAAAGAATGGGGATGTTAGAATTTGTGGCGATTTTCGTATTACCATTAACCCATTAATTGAAATTGATCAATTTCCGCTACCGAATATCCAAGATTTGTTGGTGGAACTTCAAGGTGCTACAAAGTTTTCAAAGATTGATTTAGATCAGGCTTATGCCCAGTTGGAAATATCAGAAGATTCCAAAAGGTTGGTCACAATATCAACCCATAAGGGTTTATTTCAATATCAGAGACTTCCATACGGTGTAGCTTCCGCTCCGGCTAAATTTGCGAAAACTATGGAAGCACTATTATATAATTTAGAAGGAACAATCTGTTTCTTAGATGATATTCTAATTTTTGGTCGAGATGAAAAGCAACATTTTGAACGTCTCCAGAAAGTCTTAGAAACATTGCAAGATGCAGGTCTGAAGGTTAGTTCATCAAAATGTGAATTTTTTCAGGACAAAATCAAATTTTTGGGTTACGTAATTAGTAGAGAAGGTATTAATATGTGCGAAGATAAGGTTCAAGCTATAAAAGACGCGAGTATACCTAGAAACGTAAAAGAGTTACAATCATTCCTGGGAATGGTCAATTTTTATTGTAAATTTGTTCCTAATTTGTCTACCATCCTACATCCTTTACATCAGTTATTGAAAAAGGACGCTCTTTGGAATTGGAGTACGGAATGCAATAATTCATTTCTGAAAATTAAACGAATAATGTGTTCTTCGAAAACTTTAATTCATTATAATGCGGACTACGAATTGAGATTAACGTGCGATGCTAGTCCATATGGAATAGCCGGCGTAATTTCACATGTTTTACCGTGTGGTCAAGAAAAACCGATCGCTTTTTCGTCAAGAACTCTTTCAGAATCAGAAATGAATTATTCACAAATTGAACGCGAAGGGCTGGCGATCATTTTTGGTTTGTCAAAGTTTAACCAATATTTATATGGTAGAAAATTTACTTTAGTAACTGACAATAAACCGTTGATGGCTATTTTCAATCCTAAGAAGGGTATTCCACAATACTCAGCAAATAGATTACGCCGATGGGCGGTTATACTTTCGAACTATGAGTATAAGATAGTTCATGTCAAATCAAAAGACAATATCGCGGATTTTTTATCTCGAAGTCCGGCAAACGGTAACAATTTTGAGAATCTCGATAGCAATGTAGATTTCAGTAATTATTTCCTCAATACGAGTGAATTTTGCGTGAATTTTGAAGAAATTTCAAAGTGTGTTGAAGATGATGAAAAGTATAAGAAAATTCGTCAATTTATAAGCAAGGGTTGGCCTCAGTATGCCAAAAAAGATGCAAGTTTCAAGAAATATTTTCCGATTAGGTATCAGTTGAGTATTGAGAATGATTTAATTTTGTGGAATAACCGGATAATTATCCCCATAGAGTTGAGAGATAAAATATTGAATCAATTACATTCATCTCACTTGGGAATGGAAAAAATGAAATCCCTAGCTCGGTCATATATCTTCTGGCCAGGAATTAATTTAGATATTGAAAATGTTGTATTGAGTTGCTACAACTGTACGATGAATTCAGGTTCACCTTCGAAGGTCGCACTGCAACCTTGGAAGTGGCCGGAAGTTCCTTTTTCCCGTCTTCATATGGACTATTTAGGCCCATTTTTGGGTAAACATTTTTTAGTTATTTTAGATGCTCACTCAAAGTGGCTTGAGGTTTTTCCAACAAATCGTATATCTACAGATTTTACTATTAAGGCACTCTCAAGCACTTTCGCCAGATTCGGCTTGTGTGATACTGTTGTTTCAGACAATGCAGCAGTTTTCACTAGTAAAAAAATTATAGAATTCCTAGATAGATTCAATATTCGGTCAATAACATCTCCACCAAGATATCCACAGTCGAATGGTGCGTCCGAAAATGCGGTTAAAACTGTGAAAAATGCATTGAAGAAAATATTCAGTTCAAATAATAGTGATGTCAATTTAGCTCTCAATAATTTTCTAATGGACTATAGGACTACCCCTCATTCTACTACGGGAGTTTCGCCAGCTAAACTTGTTTTTGGGAGAGACTTGACAACGAAATTCAGTCTACTTAAACCTAAAGCATTCAAACAAATTAAAGAAAAGGTTCTTAAGTCTCAATCAAACCAAAGGAAACATTATGGCGGCATTAAATTCAAAAACTTTTCAGTAGGGGAGAAGGTAATTGCAAAGGATTATAGATATGAAAATAAGGAGAGATGGATAGGTGGTATTATTACAAAAATTATAGGTAAAAATACATATATTGTCGAGATACCTGTATTAAATCAAAGGTGGAAACGTCATCAGAATCAGTTGAAAAGACGCAGAATTTCAGAGCATAATATACCGATAATGGATAGAGATAGTGATAGTTCTGTGGCATCACAAAATCAAAACCTAGTACATGCTAATGATGATTCACATTCTATGAGACCTAAGAGAAAGATAAAACAACCTGATAGATTGAATTATGATAAATGATTGAATTGTATAACTTTAACCATAGGTTTGTTGTAATGAAAATATTTACCTTAATCAATTTATACTAATGATTTAATAATTAAGGAAACTGTATGAATTTATTTTATGTGGGGAAGAGTGTGATATATTAATTTTATAGGAATTATTCTGTATAGGGAACGCGAAGTGCGATGTTTTTTTATAGACTTCGTATGTTCGCTTATCGCAATATTGGAACAGATGGAAGATTGAATTGTATTCCACGCAGTTCCAAATTGAATGGCAATAAATAAAGATATAATAATTTAAGGTAGTTTCATATTAAACATTTATGGTATTAAAAATATCACAGTAACACTAACCATTTGGCAAGATTTTAGACGATCGGTCTCATTCGTTTTCCGGGTTCATGAATCTTGGGTAGACAATAAATTTTCGATAAATTTGACGGTATAAAGTGCATACGGTATACATTCGGTACAATATCATCGATCAATCTGCTGTTGCAAATCACGTTTTAACAACTGGCCGCTCAATTGCAGAAATTTCCGTCAAATTGTTGAAAAATTCCAATAAATTGTTGAAAAATTTCGATAATTTGTACTTAGGAACACTTGAAGGTAGCGAAATCTAATAGAGAAAATATTTTTCATTCAATAATGATCTAATCCTCATTGACAACTCATTTTTCTCACTAATCGGTTAATGACTAAGGCTATAATGTCAACCCATACTTGAGTGGAGTAAATGATAGCATGCTAGTATCGCTTCGTCTCAGAAGATGGAAACATCGTTTTCGAAATATATGTCAGACGACAGAAGTGTAGTTACCAGTGTAGTGAAATAAAAAAGTACTTTTTACATTCATATCATAGAAAAAGCCAGTACCTAAAACCTTCAATTTTGAAGGAGTCATTTCTGTTATATTAGTTCGAATTATGAGAAAAATGCGTTTCACTTACCTAGCAAGTAGAGACATAGCCACAGGAAATATCTGCATGTTTCTACCCCCCATGAGGTATTCTTGTGCATTTTCAGATTTCTTGATGAATCCAAAATAAAATCCAACTATAACACATAGAAACAACATAATAACGAAGGAACCGTAATCTTGCCAATCGAAATGTTGCATAGCAGCCCCTATTTCTGCCACCCCTATGCCAAGTACGGTCTTCTCTCCAACATCCACCGACGACTGCATACCTTCTAGTACTATTTCTGCCATTTTTTAGTTCTTACTGAGGATACTAGTATATCTGAAAAATTTACAAGAATTAAGAGCCGAACATTTTATTTGAAATTTGATATATAGTGCATCCGTGAGGAAGCAGAGGAATTGAATAATAAGTAGAATGGTAGTACACCAAACTGCTAAAACTCAACGATTTTTCTTGTTGGTTTTTGGTTCGACCCACTGATCAAGAATTCCTGGTCAAAATCGATTCTGTCCGGCCGGTCCGGTCATTAAGACGATAACTCTCGAACAGAATGAGCTGGACAGTCGAAATTTGCAGAGTAGGTTTGGGACATAAATATCTCAGATGAGGTCATTATTGGGCAAAATCGCAAAATGATGTTTTCGGAGTAACGAATGAAAATTTTTTTTTGAGATGCAGTTTCTTTCCCACTTTCTTCTGGTATAAAGAAGGAACTCTTATTTATTATTTACGAGAATAATCATTAAGAAGATAGTAAAAACATTCTTACTCACCCCAATCAATAAGTATAAGTCAATTTCCAATGGTATTTTGAGTTTCTGTCGGTGGAAGCACAAGCTTTCAAGAACGCCTTCCAAACAATTCTGATCTGTAACCTTACCGAGGTCATAGCACTGCTTTATTACAGGTTTGTACATGAACTAAAAGCTTCTAGGGATGTCAAAACTATTGAAGATTTACCAAGGGGGACACTTACACCGTACATTTACTGGGTCAACGAGATAATGGACCCCTCAATTGCCCTATGAGCACAAATAATAATAGGTAAGCACTCCGAGATCATTATTTGCAATCTTCGGATATGATGGTCGCTTAATTGAATGCATTATTTCATTTAATAATCTAATCATATCTTCTGTGAACGATAAGTCTGTTTTTCGAAATTGATTGTTTCTCCTGGAACAATAAAGAAACAAAGCATTTGACGAATTCTGTTTGTAAACAAAGCTGAAATTGATGACTCCCAGTCTAGGAGGAAGTTGAGCCCCATTCTCGATTTTGGTCACCCAATTTCGGCAGACTTTCCGACCTAGTCATCTCTTCCTGTGATTATTTTATTGAGAAATAGCTCTGCTTCTAATTTTGGATTGTTTGCATGCCACTTGATCATTTGAATATCACGCCTTCGTATATCTCAATCACCATAAGCTCGAAAGTCAATTTTTTTTTATGTTGTTTGTGCACTATTCTTGAATGATGTATCCCTATCAATGAGCTATAGGAATAATACTACGTGGTTCCTTTCTGGGTTTTCTTTCCCAAATTCTGAAAACTATGCTAAAATAAAAAAATTATTAGTTTGTAAGTCGCTTCTGCTTTAAAAACACAAGAGATACACCTAACAAAAAATAACGAAACAACATCAACGATAAAACAATTATTTCGTTATGTTTTGGAGATAAGAACAGACACCTTCGTCAGACAGTTTTCGAATTTCAAAAATATTATTTATTTGGCGCTCTCGTTCCTTGGAACAGAGTGCTTATCAATTTGCCCAAATGTCTGTAATTTTCAAATTTTTGGATGAAAAAGTTCTCAAACGATTTGGTTCGACTCATAGATCGAGAATCCGTCGTCGAGATAAATTCTTTCGTAGGCGCGATAACTCTCGAATGAAAGGAGTTAGAGGATTGAAATTTGTAGGGTAGGTTTGAAGCGTATTTTTTTCGGACGAGTTGGTTTACGGGCGAAATTCACCAACTGGTTTCGGAGTTATGTTTTTAGTAAAAATATTTTTTATGAATATTTCCGGAACCAATCACTCGATCTATCTGAAATTTAGCATCAAATTGTAGAATCATGACCTTTATATCCATGCGAAGTTTCGAATTTAATACATTGATGTCATCTTCAACTCTAACAAGCTAATACTTTCGGAGATATGATTTTTCGAAATTTCAATAACACATCGTACTTCTATATGTTTTCACAGAATGGAATTGTATCTGTCTGTGTTCTATCTGTATTGACTATTCATTCAATTCATCGTATTAACCTATAAGAGACGTCATATTTATTTGTGTTCTAGTTGATTTATATAATTCGCACTTTGAAAATATTTTGTGTTGGAAAACAAGGTTCTGCGACTAAAATTTGTGAATATATACAAGAATGTTTTGATACCAAAAATTATATTGACATCAAGCGGATTCTGAGTTATGGCGTTTTTAGTAAAAACATTTTTTATGAATATTTCCGAAACCGATCACTCGATCTATCTGAAATTTAGCATCAAATTGTAGAATCATGACCTTTAGACGCATGTTAAGTTTTGTGTATTGATCGGGTGACCGTAAAGTGTAAAAAAAATTTAGAAAATTTTTAAATTTAGTTTCTACAATAACTCTCGAACGGAATGAGCTAGGTAGTTGAAATTTTCAGAGTAGGTTAGTGAGATAAATATCTCGGTTAAGTTCGCTATTTGGCAAAATAAGCCAGATGGTTTCGGAGTAATGAAAACAATTTTTTCTAAGATGCAATTTCACCATAAAAATCCATTGATATGATTTTCAACTCCAACAAGCTAATACTTTCGGAGATATGACTTTTCTAAATTTCAATAATGAATCGTACTTCTATGTTTTCACAGAATGCTATAATTATTCTATCTATGATTTATTATATGATCTGTGTTCATACTCGTACATGTCATCCTGTTCTATAAGAGAGTCAAATTCATTTCAGCTATTTTGATTAGATTTCTTCCATGGTGCAGTTCTCATTCTCCGATTGCTCATTTAATCTTGATAAATAAACTATTATTGGACTTGAATTTCCTTTATGATGCAGTTCTCATAGACATAGACCTTATATCCTAGGATATTAGGTCTATGGTTCTATCATAAAAGAATACATTGATATAATTCTCAACTCTGAGAAACCAATACTTTCGGAGATATATGTTATTTGTCTGTTTGAACAAGAGCGCCAGAAAGCTCCTGTCCACAGGCCTTGAACCAATTTTTTAAATTTGTTCGTACTGATTGAAGGTATTTATCGACAGCAATATTTGCGAACTAACAATAACAACAGAAAATTTCAGGAAAAGGTTATCATTTTCCCTTGTGCGGAAATAAATGTTGAACACTTTAGAAAATAATGAATTGAATTCATAGTTACCAAATATTGCAGTGGCGAATAGTGATTACGGATTTTATTGCAGTGGCGTAGCCATGATTTATATTCGTGAATTGTGGGTGGACTGAAACTATTCTTCACGGCATCTTCTAGAATTTGAAATACGTTGAACCCCGTACTTATTAAAGAATATAACTGAATAATAATTAATAATTTATTTTATCTGATTTAGAAGAAAAAATAAATACTTCAGAAGGATAAATAAAACAAAGAATTGAATTAAGAAACCAGACACGTGATCTGTGTTGATATCTAAAATTGACGTAAAGACATTTCGGTATACCATCGAAAATGTTGAAAGTTTGAGCAGAATCATTATCGGCATTTCTCTCGAAACTCCTAGTTAAACAGCAAATCTCTATTTGGGTTCAAAATATTTCATTGCAAAAATTCATTCAAGCCAGCGATATATGCTCTCTTGTTCCTCGGAACAGAGTGCTTATCAATTTGCCCAAATGTCTGTAATTTTCGAATTTTTGGTTCGACTGATCACGAATCCGTGGTCAAAATCAATTTACATTACAAATTTCATTTTTTTTGAGATGCAGTTTCACCATAAGAATCTATTGATATCATTTTCAACTCTAACAAGCTGATACTTACGGAGATATAATTTTTCAAAATTTCAATAATAGATCGTGGGTAATTCATATGTATACACACATATGTTTTCACAGAATGCTATGATTATTATATCTATGAATTATTATATGATCTGTGTTCAAACAT
This sequence comes from Halyzia sedecimguttata, assembly GCA_937662695.2. Taxonomy (NCBI): domain Eukaryota; kingdom Metazoa; phylum Arthropoda; class Insecta; order Coleoptera; family Coccinellidae; genus Halyzia; species Halyzia sedecimguttata. The sequence continues at coordinate 94,125,478 of OW569413.2, read as the reverse complement.
GTCATCTTATTTTCCAATTAGAGACATATCAAATTCCTTTCAGCTGTCGTAGAATTATGAGGATTATAATATGATATTCTACTTTTTGGGTGATATTTTGATGCCCGTGGATACTCCATATGATGATGGAAATGTTTTGATACCGTTATACTTTTCTACCAAAAATTATATTGACATCAAGCGGTTTCTGAGTTATGGCCGTTTTTAGTAAAAACATTTTTTATGAATATTTCCGAAACCGATCACTCGATCTATCTGAAATTTAGCATCAAATTATAGAATCGTGACCTTTAGACGCAAGTGCAGTTTTGTATTGATCGGGTGAGCGTAAAGTGTCAAAAAAAAATTTTGAAAATTTTTAAATTTAGTTTCTGCATTAACTCTCGAACGGAATGAGCTAGGCAGTTGAACATTTTCAGAGTAGGTTAGGGTGATAAATATCTCGGTTAAGTTCGCTATTGGGCAAAATAGGGCAGATGGTTTCGGAGTAGCGAAAACAAAATTATTAACTTAAAATTTCAAAAAACATTTTTTTTTAAGATGCAATTTCACCATAAAATCCATTGATATCATTTTCAACTCCAACAAGCTAATACTTTCGGAGATATGATTTTTCGAATTTCAAAGTGCCATTTATTTGTGAATGAAATTATTCGCGATTTTTTCAAAATTAATCAATATCTATTATTTATTAGAAAGTATAGAAAATTCTTTGAGGTTGACTGTGCTCTACTCGTGACAGAATCATGAAGTCTTTAAAAATGGCTTTAATACAAACATATACATACAATGGAAGACAGAACTCTCTCTTGCAGATGTCCGAAGTATGTGCTAATTATTTTGGATCGGTTCTGGTACAGGAATAGTGGCCTTTCGGGGTCCTGTTCATTTACAAATCTCGTAACGAAAATACATCTCATACGACTAATAGTCTATTCTAAAAGTTGCAGAATAGTGACGCTATTTCAGGCAAGTTTTGTAAAATACTCTTGAAATTTAATGAAAAATTCTGATTATACATCCTAGTGAATTTTGTATTGTATCTTGGCAGTTGGTGTTACGAAAGTTGACAGATTACGGAATTTTAATTTGAATCGTACGTAGGGCATAGAGATCAGATTTAAAACAGTTTCCTAATAGTATGAATTATTCAAAATTAGGAAATCTCTAGTACCTTATTTTTTTTATGAAAATGAAACTTTTCCCCTCAACAAGTATTTCACTATATCCAGATTATATTATATTGACAATTGACGTGTCTTGAAATTTGATAGGAAAGAATGTCAGTGCTTACTACCACAAAACGAAAAATATAACTAGAAACAATGCGGGAATGAGTTCATGCCAGCACTGTTTTTAGTATTGTTATAAACTCATTACGATACTGAAAATATTACGGTTTGCACTGAAATATAACATGGTTTCGAATAAGTTTTACTCTGTTCTTAGGAATACGGAATTGTTACAAGCCAGCACACAATCATAATTGGTGAATTTTCTTGTTATTTCATCCTTCTGAGGAATAATGAATGCTTGAACCACTTCACTGATCATTGCTATTTACTTGTGCATATTATCAGTGATATCGATTTTTCTCTGATAAGATAAACACTAAACATCGGCTACTTCTGAATTCCTGAATGTGATGCATTGTGATGATCTTGAATATGTGAGATATTGTGTATAATTCATGTACCCACGTGTTAGCCCTAGTGCATAGGATACAAAATGGAGCATAATTGGCCACTGGATGAAACGGTATTTTTGCTGGATCATGTAAAGTATAGTACGAACCTATAATGTAGCAGAAAATATTGCGTTTTAAATTTCGATTCACTCATCACAGATAATGAACATATTTTCTCTATTTCAGTATCGTGATGAGTTCATTACAGCACTAAAAACAGTGCTGTAATGAACTTATTCCCGAATTGTTTCTAGTTATATTTTTCGTTTTGTGGTAGTCAGCACTGATATTCAATCCTGTGAAATTCCAACACACGTCAATTGTCAATATAATATGATCTGTATATAGTGAAATAATTGTTGAGAGGAAAAGTTTTATTTTCATTAAAAAATAAGGTATACTAGAGATTTCCTTCTTGCTAATTTTGAATACTTCATACTATTAGGAAACTGTTTCAAATCAGATCTCCATGCCCTACGTACGATTCAAATTCAAATTTCGTAATCTGTCAACTTTCGTAACAGTCACACCAACTGTCAAGATACAATACAAACGTAACTAGGATGTATAATCCGAATTTTTCATTAAATTTCAACAGTATTTCACAAAACTTGTCTGAAATACTCGTTGCAGAAGGCAATTCCAACACTCATGCGTTCGAAAACTCGCTCCTTCATCACTCGTTTTCGAATTTCGCATTCGTGTTTGAATAGGAGCCCATTCTGCAACTTGTTTTAGAATATACTTATACTATTCTAACTTAAGAGTACCACATAACTATAACTTTATGGAAGTTTTCATTTTATCTGAACTTTTTTCAACAGGAAAATTCAAGGAAACCCAAGGCAATTGCAAAAATGATTAGAATAGTGAAATATAAAACAAGTCCTCCTCATTTGGATGCTTAGTTCTGGAGTATAAAGCTGTTGTAGCTTCATTAAAATCTATAATTACATGGGTTGGATCAAGCAAGGTGCCTTGTTTCATTGTAGTTGATAGTTGAGACCATATTAAAAAAATAAGCTCAGCCATGAAATCCTTGTTCAAACCGTTCTTCTGAGTAGTCCAAAATTATATCTTCAACTGCTTATAATGCCATAATTGAGGTACATAGGCCATTTATTTTCTGATATGAGTTACACTTACGCATCTTTTAATAAAATACATGTGCTTTGGTGATCTTGTTCAAACTGTGACAAATCATATCTCCGAAAGTATTGGTTTCTCAGAGTTGGCAATGATATCAATGGACTCTTATGATAGAACTGCATCATAAAAGAAATTGAATTCAAAAAAGGCCTTTAAAAAAAACAAGAGTGCCAAAAGTTATTAATCCGAAACCACCAGACCGATTACACCCAATAACGAACTTATCCGAGATTTTCATTCCTCAAATCTACTCTGAAAATTTTATTATATCGATTGAAACTTAGCCAATATTCCAGTTTTGTTTTTACTGAAGATATTCTGAATCCAATTTTATTAACTTACCAAATTATATATTTCCATCAACATATGGATTAATGATGAAAAATGGCGATACCGTTGTTAATAAATCAACAAGTCCATAGCGTTCCTGCCAATCGGGTCCTTCATAAATGGCTTCGTATAATGAATATAGTTATGCATATATTTCACAAGTCAAATAGACCCCAGGGGGTTCATCGATTTGCCGAGAACGCAAGAGCAGACGCGTTTCTGGCTTCTTGGCCTTCATCAGTACTCTGTAGCTTCTCAACAAATTCAACTAAACTGACCCGGGTTAAGCCTCTCAGAGCCGGCTTGGTCGATCATACCTAATCGCCCACGCCACCTATGAGACAAAACACGGAAATCAGCCTTTCCCCACCAGTGAATATTTGAAGCGTGAAATCGCTTCAAATATTCATAGGTGGCGTGGGCGATTAGGTATGATCGACCAAGCCGGCTCTGAGAGGCTTAACCCGGGTCAGTTTAGTTGAATTTGTTGAGAAGCTACAGAGTACTGATGAAGGCCAAGAAGCCAGAAACGCATCTGCTCTTGCTTTCTCGGCAAATCGATGAACCCCCTGGGGTCTATTTGACTTGTGAAATATATGCATAACTATATTCATTATACGAAGCCATTTATGAAGGACCCGATTGGCAGGAACGCTCTGGACTTGTTGATTTAACATATGGTTTATTCAAGGGCATTATATTATCACCTAAACATTTTAATATCCTATAATCCCCATAACTCAACGATAGCTGGGGTTATTTCATTGGTCATGCTGCATTCAATCATACTTCGTTTTCTAGAACAGGATGTGTTTTATATCATGAGTAACGAATTTTGAAAAGTTCCAGAAATAAATATGAAATGTCTCTTATCGGTAGATAATATGACAATAAAGGTGACGAATAGTCAGTTCAGTAAATGAACTATTACGGTAGGTTACATAAAGCCTCCATTAGCTTAATTATAGATTAAATTCAATGGTTTCATTAAAAATGAACTGGAATCGACATAGATTCACACTAATGTGGTAATTAAGGACAGTCAAAGTATCATACAACCCGCCGTTAGTCATAAAATTGTGGGCAATTCTTCTAATACTATGCTACTTCATTGCAGGAAAGAAGACATGATAGATCTCCTCCGGTATGGAGCTATCCAGGAATGCTCAAAATTGTTGAAGAGGTATTATTCCATTTTTAATCAGTGTTTAACTGTGTGCTATTCTCATCATACGTCAGTCATATAAAAACGTGGGTGGATTTTCGTTCAACATGGATTTTTGGAAGAGTAATTGCTTCTTGTATTACAAGGAAGAGGGTACAAATATACGTTATGCGCAGGGGTGGCTGGTGAGATGAATGACTTACATACATGAACAATTATTTTATATATTTCATATTCCTGCCCTTCAAACTGGATTCAATCAACATTAAATAATTTTTACCTAGTGACCATCCATACTTCACAATAATTACATTTGAGTTAAGAGTACGCATAGACAACGTATACTGTGAGCGTCCGGGCTATGCCGGGCTGAATCTCGATCGCCCAAGCGAAATAGTCGGTTACCATGGAAACGGCAAACGCTCCCACTCAGAGACCAGATAGCCTCGCTCGATTCTCAGTCATGATTCGGGCATATTAGTATAGAAGCCCCTCAGATCAATAAGTAAACCGGCCAGCCGGACGGCCGGCTGGCCGGACAGAATCAAATTTGTCCTCGGATTCAGTTCAATTACAAACATTTGGGCAAAATGATAACGCGATGTTTCCCAGAACATACGCGCAAAAATGAAACCAAACGTGTTTATTCTATTTTTACAAAAATCTTATTCTCCTTGTCTTGCATATAAATCAATAACTTTTTCTAGAAACTGTTCTTCTGGACTCTCTTGTCTCGCTGGACTCTTCAGCAGCTATTGGCACTATTCATGAAATCGTACATTGAATACAAATAATTAAAATAACAATAATTTTCAACTTCCCTTTCAGATACTCAATATCTTCATCATAGTATCTCTGGTAGTAGTAGGTCTGGAAACGCATGCATACTACCTTTTCCTGGTAGCAATGTTTTCTTTTATGTTGACAGCGATTTTCATGGTGATATATTTGTTAGAATCACTGACTACACTACCCCAAACTTACTACTGGATAGATTCTGCATATGGTATAGTGGCAGGGTTGTCATTCGTTTTGTCTTGTTCAGTGATTCTCGCAACATTAAAGAAGGAGTTCATATTGACTTGTGTGAGTATTATTAAGTTAGAGTTTAGTATATTGCAAAAACAGAATAATTTTTTTCAGATAGTGGGCTACTTGAACACATTGGCATATTTCACAGATGCTTTGAATAAGTATCGTTTAGCTGTTAGACCGAGAGAAAAGGTGTCGTGGTCAAGGCCACTCCGATATCTGCAAGATGATCAGGATTTATGAAATATTTCAATTGAAAATTATTTTTTGAAATCTATTTCGTAGATAAAAAAAATTAAACTTCAACGCAATAAGAATAATTATGAACTTCATTCCGTTATCCTCTACAAAAAAATACAATTGAATTAGATAAATAAGTTTGAAAAAACTACAATACCTCAGACAAAGTTTGTATTTTAAGCAGCCTCCCTCAGTTGCTGAATTTTATCCAACTGCTCAAAACTCAAAAGATTGTGCCCATTCATAATCCGAAAATAAATTGTTTCTTTATGGAAACCCAGGAAGGAGAGGTATACAATTCTGAATAATCCCGCAAGTAAAAGAATATTGGGCTAGTTTAGGACAATAGATTCTAGTTGGAGTTCAGTGTGGACTTGTTATAATAACCTGACAAGTAACTACACTCTTGTGTACTACAGTTGTGGACTACAGTGTTAGGACATTATACTGACAAACCTTTAACTTTAAGATGTCTGTTCGACTAGCTGGGAGCTCAGCGATATATCTATTCTTTCTGGGATACTAGGCAAAAATAGAAAATTGGTTTTAAAAGGTTTAATAAAAAATTCTTTTAATTACAAAGACTAATAAGGAAACTTAGCTTAAGGTTTCTACAACGTTGCTCCAAATTAGGAGGCAGGCTTCTTCAGGGGCTTCGTCCAGAGAAAGCTGAAGGTGCTCTTCCAGTTACATAAGGCACAGGCAATTATTCCGAATAAAAGCTTAGAATCTCTGTAGATTCCATTTGTCTTTTCCACACTGTATGCCCTACAGTGTAGCGAAATGGAATAAAGGAATAAATTCTATAACGACTAACGACTGTTCCCAAGTCGCAGCGGTTAAATTTGGAGCTACTAGAACTCGGGGATCCGCGGTCTAGCTCCAGTGGAGATGGGAGTGGATTCCAAGAAGGAAACCTAGTAAATGGGCGCCAGGTAAAATTAATTCTCCCAGATGCCCCAGCGTAATGTAATAATTCCTAAATTCACCAAAAGAATATTCACGCTAAAAACAAACAATTTATTCCAGTAGCTTATAACCCAGGTCTTTAGACTCAATAAAATAAAACTACTGTGAAACCCTGAATAAGGGTGGCGGAAGTTGTACTTAGATATTCTTCTTTGATTCAAATACCCGTCGCTTGAGCTCAGGCGCATCCACGTTTCTAATCTATGATCATATATGATTACCACAAATCTTTCCCCAATTTCCGCTTAACAACAACAATAATAATTTATATAATTGATGATAATATATGTTCAAGTCGCCTATAGCAGGTATAATATATATATCGAGATATGTTTCCAATAACTTGCTTGCTATTCCTATTCCTGAACGTAGTATTACGCCGATGGTCTCGCAATACTGTCCTCTTTCTCTCTGTGCTCGTAGTCTGCAACCCTCGATTGAATGTCCCACAGCGTTGCTTACTGGCCACCTTGTATATACACTCGTGATCTGCAACCCTGCGTCGGCTGTCTCACAGCGTTACTTATGGAACACCTTGTATACACGCAGTTCTACTCTTCCTGACATAAAAACCCTGATGACAGAAAAGAAACCATCAGTGACTTCTCTCGGATAAGAAATAAATGAATTTCCCCAACATATAATAATTTCGGTTACCAGAATATCAACCAGACCAGTTATTCGTTGTTATGTAATATTATTAAATTCGTACATACCCTGATATTCGGGGTTGTCCTGTATAAGTTTGCTTCGAAACTAAATCTGGCCGTGCCTCCACCAAATAATCCTTCAAGCACACAGCAATGTTCTGGATATAGAAAGATAATTACAACCTGAATTGTTTCCACTATAAATGACGATAATAGAACATTTAACACCTACCTGTCAAAGTCGCCAAGATCGTTCACTATTGCAATTTTTGCGAGCGGCTTCAGCATTTTCTCAAAAACTATCTACATGACATTCCGAATCGAATGACACTTCAATCATAATTTTCGGAGAACACGCAAAAGTTTTGACCTAAAATGGGTTCAAGCCCTGTGGACAGGAGCTTTCTGGCGCTCTAGTTCAAACAGACAAATTATATCCCCGAAAGTATTGGTTTCTCAGAGTTGGGAATTATATCAATGTGTTCTTATGATAGAACTGCATAGAAAGGAAATTCAATTCAAATAATAGTTTATTTATCAAGATTAAATGAGCAATCTGAGAATGAGAACTGCACCATGGCAGAAACCAAATTAAAATAGCTGAACTGAATTTGACTCTCTCTTATAGAACAGGATGAAAAGTACGAGTACGAACACAGATCATATAATAAAGCTTAGATAGAATAATTATAGCATTCTGTGAAAACAAAGAAGTATGATTCATTATTGAAATTTAGAATTTCATCTTAGCAGAAATTGAATTCAAACATCATAGAAGAATTCAAATTCAACAAGAGTGCCAAAAATTATCAATCCAAAACCAATAGACGAATTCTACCCAACAACGAACTCATCCGAGATATTCATTCCTCAATTCTATGATGAACGATAAGATAATATATATCTTTCCTCAAATCTACTCCAATACACCAATATTCCAGTTTTGTTTTTAGTGGAGATATTCTGCACTCAATATTATTAACTTACCATTCCCATCATCATATGGATTGACCATCGGCATGAAAATATCAACCAACAAAAAGTATGATATTATATTATAATTCTCATATTTATAGGATTGCTGGAATGAATGACAATGTTATTAACTTACCATTACCATTCCCATCATCATATGGATTGACCATCGGCATGAAAATCTCAACCAACAAAAAGTATGATATTATATGAGGAGTAACTTTTCAAAACGCATTATATCCAATTTGGGCGAAATTGAGTTTGAAGCGGATTCAGAAATGTTTTCTGTTGCTTTATAGCCCTATGTAAACAAAATCTTCCAAATGGCATTATGTCCCTCTGTAATTCAAATCCAAAGTATGTAAGCCGCATCGAAATGAATTATGTTTACGTTTGCATTTTTAAAAGAAATAAAATATAACCAAAAACATGTTTTATCGATTTGCTCATGTTAATTAGGTTACAGGCCAACACTTACTGTGCAGACTGTTTTCTCTAAATGTATAAAAAATCGCAACAAACAGCATTATTTTCAATTTCAACCACATCAAAAGCATTAAGTCCAAACGTTTTTTACATTTTCTGTGTATATCTGATCAATATTGATTTAAATGAGTTTAGTTATTACCTTTAGATGTAAATTTCTATCAAACAAACTCAACATACTCAATTTATAAGCCAGGGAGGAAGAAAAAATCGTTTTTCGTTGATTCCCAATAAAATGGTTTTTGGACTTAATACGTTTTGATAAGTTGCTCCTCATATTATGATTCTCATATTGATAACTGGAATGAATGACAATGAGACAACGTCAAAGTTGACATTATAACAATTCATAGAATAGCCACAGAATAATTCTATCAATGAAATTTTGAAAAATCATATCTCCGAAAGTATTAGCTTGTTAGAGTTAAAAATGATATGAATGGATTCTTATGATAAAACTTCTTATTAAAAAAAATTTAATTTGGAATTTGTTTCGTAAAAAAAAAATTTTTTTTTTGTTACTCCGAAACCATCTGTCCGATTTTGCCCAATAACGAACTTAGCCGAGATATTTATCCCCCAAACCTACTCTGAAAATTTCAACTCTCTAGCTCATTCCGTTCGAGAGTTATCGTGCCTACGGCCGGACGGCCGGCCGGACAGAATGAATTTCGACCACGGATTCTTGATCAGTGAGTCAAACCAAATCGTTTAAGACCATTTTCATCGAAATATTCGAAAATTACAGACATTTGGGCAAATTGATAAGCACTCAGTTCCGAGGAACTAGAGCGCCAAAAAGCACTTGTTCGACCGATATATAACGCCGATATATATCACAATATATATCGATATTTATAAGAAGTGATATATATATCACGGATATTTAAAAATTTACTGAAATTTGCGACGCTGCTTAAAACAATTATAATGAATAGCGATTTAAGAGTGCACGCCTATGGCCACGTCAAAGGGCCACAGCCAACAGCAGAAAACGGGTATTTACCCACATCCCACATACCGACCGCTTGAATGAAGCAACGCATTTTTGGGGAATCCCCAAATTCGTCAAAGGGCCGGTTTCTCAATTGTGAGTTAACCCGAGGTTGCGGGTAACCCGAGTGTTACGCATTCATGAATATCGCTAAATACATGCGTCAACTCGCAACCTCGAGTTAACTCGCAATTGAAAAACCGGCCCTTAGTATATCTTCATCGGGGAATGGTATTTTTCAACATTCGGCTTGATATAATCAAAATTAAGAAATCGATTGGAACGTGACAAAACAGCCAAACTTTTTTTTGTTCAAATATCTGATCACTTTCTTTATTTCTGTTATTTCCCTTGTTTCTGAGAATCTGGTTTACTTTTTTCAATAACTTTAGTAAATCACCACTTTAATGCTTGTAATTTATTGATTTTAATTAAGACAAAACCTCGAAAATTGTTTATAAAAATAAATATTGGGAAATTGATATACCTATATCCGATATTTTGATATTTACATAAATATCGTGATATTTTCGAACCCTGAATTACTTATTGATATTCTGAGGTTCCACCAAAGAAACCAACTGCGATGTAGAGATTTCTCTACACCTTCACGTAAGCTAAGATTAAGAATTTGTTTGTGGTAATTCGATCACAGACTTGTTCGGCTCTCAGAAATGAAGCGGTGCAAAATAGACGGGATATTCCAGGAATAATAAAATGATTACCTAAGGTTGACCTTGGTTCTCGGCCGTTGTTGATTTGTTAATCTCATATAGCAATGCGATGTACGATGTATCAGGAATAGGAGGTTATTTTGTGATCCTTGAAGATATCCTATATTCTCGCGATAAAGAGTGAAGAGTTTTTGTGATATCCGTCTCCCAACTAGCTGAAAATGAAAGAAAAATTCTAGTATTTCAACAGTTTTTGTGTATTCGTGGTAAGTGATTTCTTTCATATCATAGGTACTAATATCGACACGGTCAGTGTCGGACAGTAATATATGAACTCATTGAATTCTAGTTGGAGTAACTTATTGCGCGCATGTTCTGGGGAACATCGCGTTATAGTAGAGTTCACAAGGCATGAAAAGAGCTCTAAAACAGATTTTCGTGGGACCTTCATTGCTAAAATGTATAGACCACTGGGTATCATTCTCCATACCCTTACAATGTAAATTCAACTGGTCGTCAAAAAATCGTCGTGTGCAGGAAGGGGTGGGGGGAATTTTTCCAAAAATTGACAAAAAATTTTTTTCTGTTCATGGTCATCTATATACGGTGAACATCACTCACACAAACTTCTGTTGAAATATACGATTCAGAAATATTTTTTATTAATTGTCAAAAAAGTCGGATACAATGCTCTTAAATGGAATTCCTTAAGATATAAACGCTTGCCCTGAACACCCATATTAACTATTATGTTCCACTCGGTTTTACTCGAGATCTGTTAGGATTATCGAAAAAATGCTTTATATGAAAGGTCTGCTCCGAAAACCAACGATTCAGATGCTTCTTTCAAAATTACAATAGGTAGAATAGTTTCCTCACAAAATAAGAAATTGTGTTATTAACTCCCATTAACCGAAACCGAACCTGGAGACGCTAGTAAGGCGCAATTTGTAGCGTTAGTCCATGTTAGTGGCGACCTTATGGATTTGAGCTTTGATCTATGCACATAAGGTTCGTTATATCTATCCGACCAACTTTACAGTACTATTCCTGCGTGCCTTCAGAACAGAACGCATTTTGAAGATATTGTTTAAATTCCTAATTTTTTATATATATGAGAATTCTACATATAATTCATACATATTTGATTTAATTTTGTTAATTCGTTAATAAATATGCAAGTATGCGAGTTCAAACTTATATTTATTACTTCTTAAATCAATTTTGTGACGTAATATTACCACATTTTTGAAATCATCGTTCATTCTCATTAGTAGTAACAAGATTTCCTGAATCCTAGACCAAAAATCTGGAAAAGAATTAAGAAGGTATATAGTTGGTATCTATGATATTTAGGGTCTAAAAATTTCTTACATGTCATGATTCATCTAATTCAACTATCACTATCAGATGAAGAATCATCATTTTGAAGATATTGTTTAAATTCCTAATTTTTTATGTATATGAGAATTTTACAGATAATTCATATATATTTGATTTAATTTTGTTAATTCGTTAATAAATATGCAAATATGCGAGTTCAAACTTATATTCATTACTTCATAAATCAATTTTGTGACGTAATATTAACACATTTTTGAAATCATCGTTCATTCTCATTAGTAGTAACAAGATTTCCTGAATCCTAGACCAAAAATCTAGAAAAGAATTAAGAAGGTATATATAGTTGGTATCTATGATATTTAGACCCTAAAAATTTCTTACATGTCATGATTCATCTAATTCAACTATCACTATCACATGAAGAATCATCAAGGGAAGGAAGATTTGAAAAATTTGAAGTACTCGTATTTGCACATGTTTTTTGGGCCATACATTTGCAGGAGCCAATACACGGAATTTGTTTTCTTTTACAGGAACACATTGATCCTGTGCAATCTGAAATGAGAATTTCCATTTCATAAAGAATATTTACGGATCTGATATTCGAAATAATATTTACCTTTCCTACAACTGCAGTTGCTAAGGATAGATGTTTCCTTAGGTAGGATTGGCATCGTCGTTAATTTTGGCAGAAGTTTTCCATTTTCTACATACCACCCACTAAATATAGGATCCGGTAAAGATGGTCATGGTACATTACTATTGATCCAAATTTTTGTTTGGTAATGGACTCGAAGGCTGTGTTGTCTCAAACTATCCAATGTTGGAGGTAATTTACTTATGGATCTTGAAGAAGCTATAATATTCCCCTGAGCCTGTTGATACGTTTCACATTTTCGTTTGTCGTATACAGACAGATTACAAATTCAACAATATCATTGAATACTTTCAAACATGGCACCGGAAGTACATGATGAATTCAAAAATAGGAATTTTGTCATTAAATGTTTGATTGGGAATTTTAACCAAGTAGATCAGGCGCTGGAGCATATCAACAAAAATTCCAAAGCTGCAGGAGGAACAGTGGGATAAACTGAAAATAGTACTATAGAATAGATGAATGGTTCTTGAGTTACAACATTATTGGTATGAAGTTAGTCACATTACGCTCATCTTTGCATCTTCATTCGGTCAAAATGTCGAAGAAGGTAAAAAAATAATGAAAATTGATGAAGATTCTGAGCAGATACTGCAGAGTGAACTTTCAAGATTTTGAGAATTTGAGAGAATAAGTATTCAATGATATTGTTGAATTTGAAATCCATCTGTATACGACAAACGAAAATGTGAAATGTATCAACAGGCTCAGGGGAATATTATAGCTTCTTCAAGATCCATAAGTAAATTACCTCCAACATTGGATAGTTTGAGACAACACAGCCTTCGAGTCCATTACCAAACAAAAATTTGGATCAATAGTAATGTACCATGACCATCTTTACCGGATCCTATATTTAGTGGGTGGTATGTAGAAAATGGAAAACTTCTGCCAAAATTAAGGACGATGCCAATCCTACCTAAGGAAACATCTATCCTTAGCAACTGCAGTTGTAGGAAAGGTAAATATTATTTCGAATATCAGATCCGTAAATATTCTTTATGAAATCGAAATTCTCATTTCAGATTGCACAGGATCAATGTGTTCCTGTAAAAGAAAACAAATTCCGTGTATTGGCTCCTGCAAATGTATGGCCCAAAAACATGTGCAAATACGAGTACTTCAAATTTTTCAAATCTTCCTTCCCTTGATGATTCTTCATGTGATAGTGATAGTTGAATTAGATGAATCATGACATGTAAGAAATTTTTAGGCCCTAAATATCATAGATACCAACTATATACCTTCTTAATTCTTTTCTAGATTTTTGGTCTAGGATTCAGGAAATCTTGTTACTACTAATGAGAATGAACGATGATTTCAAAAATGTGTTAATATTACGTCACAAAATTGATTTATGAAGTAATGAATATAAGTTTGAACTCGAATATTTGCATATTTATTAACGAATTAACAAAATTAAATCAAATATATATGAATTATATGTAAAATTCTCATATATATAAAAAATTAGTAATTTAAACAATATCTTCAAAATGCGTTCTGAAGGCACGCAGGAATAGTACTGTAAAGTTGGTCGGATAGATATAACGAACCTTATGTGCATAGATCAAAGCTCAAATCCATAAGGTCGCCACTAACATGGACTAACGCTACAAATTGCGCCTTACTAGCGTCTCCAGGTTCGGTTTCGGGTAATGGGAGTTAATAACACAATTTCTTATTTTGTGAGGAAACTATTCTACCTATTGTAATTTTGAAAGAAGCATCTGAATCGTTGGTTTTCGGAGCAGACCTTTCATATAAAGCATTTTTTCGATAATCCTAACAGATCTCGAGTAAAACCGAGTGGAACATAATAGTTAATATGGGTGTTCAGGGCAAGCGTTTATATCTTAAGGAATTCCATTTAAGAGCATTGTATCCGACTTTTTTGACAATTAATAAAAAATATTTCTGAATCGTATATTTCAACAGAAGTTTGTGTGAGTGATGTTCACCGTATATAGATGACCATGAACAGAAAAAAATTTTTTGTCAATTTTTGGAAAAATTCCCCCCACCCCTTCCTGCACACGACGATTTTTTGACGACCAGTTGAATTTACATTGTAAGGGTATGGAGAATGATACCCAGTGGTCTATACATTTTAGCAATGAAGGTCCCACGGGGTGACACGATAGAGCCCGGTTTGAACTCTACTATTATCATGTTGACCAAATGTGTGTAATTTTCGAATTTTTTGCTGAAAATGGTCTGAAACGATTGGGTTCGACTCCCTGATCAAGAATTCGAGGTCAAGTTTGATTGTGTCCGGCCGTTGTCACGATAACTTGAGAACGGAAAGAGATAGCGACCTAAAATTTTCAGGGTAGGAAGCGCGTCCCAATACGACAGACAAGTTCGTTAAATTGCATAATCGGCCAAATGGTTTCCGAGTAATTTTGTTTTCAACCAATACAAATCCGATCGAATTGAAACTTGATGAGTAGTTGTAGAATACATATTCGAAGACGTTGGAGAAATTTTGTTAAAATAGTAACACTAGAAAATTAAGAAAAAATTATTATAAAATATTATTTATGTCAAGAAAACCTGAGAACGGAAAGAGATAGTAACTTGCAATTTTTAGGTTAGGTTGTGCATCCGAATGCGACATTTGAGTTCGTTTGTAGGTTTAATCGGCCATACGGTTTTGAAGTTATACCTACCCATCTGAAATTTGGTTGTTGTTTCCTCAATAACTCGAAAAATACAAAACGGATTGAATTCAAACATGCTTATTATTTGTATAATGCAAACGCGAGAACTCGAAATTTCATGAGGATCGTAATACTAAAAAATTTTCAAAAAATCATTGAAAATTATTGAAAAAAATTCTATATATCAGTAACTATAAGTCCGACATCGCTAAAATTTCGCGAGAGCCTTCAAAACCTAACTTTAGTGCCAAGTTTCAAGTTTGAACACGATCGGATCCATATTATTGGAGATCCGAGGACCCTCGTGTGAAGTAATCATTAAAGGATACTGTTGGAGGTATACTCATTATTGAAAGGTTTTTTCTGGGTTTTCTCTCCCAAACTCTGAAAAATATCTATAAAATAAAAATTAATTATTTTGTGATTTGCTTCTGCGTAAGAAACACAAGATATTTGTCAGAAGCCATCAATTGAACAATGTTGCCTAACAAACAACAACGAAACAACATCAACGAAGAAACAACTATATCGTAACGTTTCGGAGTCTATATCAGACTCCTTCGTCAGACGCTTAATGGAAATCTTTAGAATTATTTTGTTACGTTTTTTTTACGCAGAAGCAAATCACAAAATAATTTCTTTTTATTTTGATCATTGACCATTTTCATCTAAAAATTCGAAAATTACAGACATTTGGGCAAATTGATAAGCACTGTGTTCCGAGGAACAAGAGGCCAAAATCACCTCTGATCACTTACAATGAATAACATAATTTCAGATGGTTCTGCAAACTGGATACTTTAGGACTTTTCCGGGAACATTGAAGGTCTTTGAAACAGTAAGTAGATTTTCCTACATATGTATAATGAGTCTCTTAAGTGAGTGCCTGGTTTATATTTGATGGATAGTTGACCAAAGGTAGAGCTTTTTTTGGATATGTTTAACATTTTTCATTCCTTCTGATTATATGCATCCAAAATATTCTTGATTTTGGTGCGATTTCTCGTTATTATGCATAATATAATTTCATATCAGACTTCAGGGAAATATATTAGGATTTAGGAAAAATCATTTGAGTTGTCTCATATCTGAAAAGTCAAATCCATAGAATTCATAATCAATTTATGATTACTTGGCAGTTTATATTATTCTGTGGCCCAAATGATAAACTTTTAAAATAATTATTTATTTTTTATATTCTCACAAATTTATAATGGATAATTTAAATTGAATGTATGCATTTGAATGGGCTTCTATGTCACCACAAAGATAGAACTGATTATTTTCGATCCAAAACTGAATATGATTTGATTTCGTTTACCATGTTGACATACTGTTTCGTTTTAAGTAACGGTTAATCTGAACTATCGATTCAATTGATCTCCCGATTATATTGATTTACTAAAACAACGTAGATGTAGAAAAATGTTGATCTACTGAAAAATATAGATCTATAACTAGATAGATCTGCTGGCCACTAGTCTAATACTATATGAAAAATTATTTCTTATGCTCCTCCAGTGCTTTCACCCCAAATGCCTTCAAGTTTCATATTTATTTTTGTGTTTGTTTTAGGGGTGATGGATATTTATTTCTGTTACAGATCTTCAGTTTCCTAGGAATGCTGATGACTATAATCTTCAACAATTACTCCAACATATATTTCAATGTTTCCCACATTTACACTATAATTTCTGCAATTGCATTGGGTGTTACGTTATTTCTGATAATTGTGAATTTTGTGAGCTTGGCTGGAGTCCTGGATCCCATACTGAAGTTTCAAAAATATTTTCATCTCATCTTCATGATGTTTGTTCTGTCTTATTCATCGATAATGTTGTATAATGGTTCGTCTCATATACAATTGGTACTAGCTGGGGTGAGTAAATGGACTTACTTTATTGCATTTGATCTTTAACTAATCTTTAACTAAATTAATATCAAATCCCTTCTTAATGCTTCTTTCTTGATACTCACAGTCCCAATTCTTTCAATGAAGAACACAAATTAAAATCTCAATCCTATTTTGAAAGTTGAATCTTCAAATTAATAAGATTGTTTTTCAATAAAGATTACGAAAAAAAATTGGTTCAAGCCCTGTGGTCAGGAGCTTTGGCGCTCTTGTTCAAACTTTGACACATCATATCTCCGAAAGTATTGGTTTCTCAGAGTTGGAAATGATATCAATGTATATTTATGATAGAACTGCATCATAAAGGAAATTCAATTCAAATAATAGTTTAATTATCAAGATTAAATGAGCAATCTGAGAATGAGAACTGCACCATGGAAGATATCATATTGAAATAGCTGAAATGAATTTGATTCTCTCTTATAGAACAGGATGACACATACGAGTTTGAACACAGATCACATAATAATTCATAGATAGACTAATCATAGCATTCTGTGAAAACATAGAAGTACGATTCATTATTGAAATTTCGAAAAATCATATCTCCGAAAGTATTAACTTGTTAGAGTTACAAATAATATCAGTAGATTTTCATGGCAAAACTGCATCTTAAAAAAAATTTAATTTGAAATTTGTAAGTGCAAAAAATTTTTTTTTTCGTTACTCTGAAACCATTTGGCCTATTTTGCCCAATAACAAACTTAACCGAGATATTAATCTCCCAAACCTACCCTGATTTATTTAATCTGCCTAGCTCATTCTGCTCTGGAGTTATTGTAGAAACAAAATAAAAAAAAAAAATTTTTTTTGACACTTTACGGCAACCCGATCAATACAATACTACGCATGCTTATGAAGTTAATTTTCTACAATTTGATGCTCAATTTCAGTTAGATCGAGTGATCGGTTTCGGAAATATTCATAAAAAATGTTTTTACTAAAAACGGCCATAACTCTGAAACCGCTTGTTGGATTTTGCCCGTTAACGAACTCGTCCGAGATATTCACCTTCTGAGCCTACCCTGCAAATTTCAATCCTCTAACTCCTTTCGTTCGAGAGTTATCATGTTAACGGACGGCCGGACAGAATTGATTTCGAACACAAATTCTTGATCAGTGAGCCGAACCAAATCGTTCAATCCTCTAACTCCTTCCCTTCGAGAGTTATGGTGCCTACGACAGAATTTATTTCGACCACGGATTCTTGATCAATGAGTCGAACCAAATCGTTTCAGACCATTTTCATCCAAAAATTCGAAAATTACAGACATTTGGGCAAATTGGTAAGCACTCTGTTCAAAGGAACAACAGCGCTAAAAATGAAACGTTTACAGCAAAAGTGGCCTAAGCCACATTTTTTCTAAAATTGAGTAAATAGCAAGAACGAACCACAAATAAAACAAATTTTCTGTTACCGACCTATTTCGACCATTCAGCACAAGATTTCCCACATAAATCAACTTTTGCACACATACTTAGTTCAAATTTGCTGGCCCAACCAACTTCAGCATTGTGCTATGTACAATATCCTAACGAGAAACCAAATACATTAAGTAACTTATAAAATCGCCCCTAATAATTGCGTGATCAAGCTTCAAAAAAGTGCAAAATTTTCTTCTTCTATTTTCTCTATGATGAATATTTTGGGCTCAGGCCACATTTGCTCTGAGCGCCTCAAATATGAGTGGACGTTCAGCAGAAAATACTCAGATATATGATATTCTGTTGACAACCTAGCTATATTGAGTCATAATTTACCTCCAGGGTACACCTTCTGAGTCAGAACCATTCCGTGGGCTTTGAAAAGGCCACTACAGGGCAGCATTCCAACAATGGGAGCTAAATAACAGAATAGGTCCTTGGAGAAATACTCCAAGCCTTGCAAAGGCTAAAAGATTCGTGGATTTCTCCAGCTCCTGCAGCTGATACGAGCTGAATTTCGGTTCATAGTGCGACTGCTGACAGGTTATTGTCGATACAAATAATAATTGTACCGCTTGGACAAGTCAGCAAACGAAATATGCAAGCTCTGTGGATCGGAAAAGGGAACTGCCGAACACATAATTTGCTAATGCCCAGAGCTGATCAGCCTGATAATTTTACATATGGGCGGGACAGTTCTAAAAGCTCGCGACATGATAGCCAAGGCTCCAAAGTACCTCATCAGGTATGTTAACACCATTGACAATGTCCTAAGAATTGAATAAGTAGGGCAAGAGAACAGAACATCGTACCGGTCGCCAAGGCCGTCTTAACTATGCTGAGGCCCTTGGGCACACAATAATTTAGGGCCCTTTTGTGAAGTAAAGAAAGCGATTTATACATTTTTCTACCCTGATAACTCTTGAACGGAATAAGCTAGACAGTTGAAATTCTCAGAGTTGGTTCTGGATATAAATATCTCGGTTAAGTTTGTTATTGGCCAAAATCGGTGGTTTGGGATTAACGAAAAAAAAATTGGTTCAAGCCCTGTGGACAGGAGCTATTGGGCGCATGTTCATCTTCCTTGTGGCCCGTACTGACCAGTAAAGAAAAAAAGCAGTATCATGTTGAATACCTTAATATTATTCTGGAACACAAATTTTCCATTACAATAATCTTCATCTAGCTTCTATTTAGTATCAATTCCTGTAGAACGTGATCATAATAAGTGTTTTCCATATAATAAAATGTGTTTGAACTTGGTATGTAGGAAATCTGACATCAATTATTGGAATTAATTGATTTGACAAACAGCCGTCAAATGAGGTAAATAGATTTTTGTGACGATTTTCTGTGACCATAGAACGTCAAAACACGCTGGAATGTGAATTTTAAGCAATATCTTCTGGAATTGAGATCGTATCGAACTGAAATTTTGCACACTCGTGTAGAATGCTTGATTTAACGTCGGTACAAATTTTTTAATTAAAAAATTTTCCAACTGCCCGATCCCAACAATACTTAGATAATATTATATCCATAAATTAAGCATTTCATTATTGCATTTCTTGAAATAGGTACCTTTTCAAGTCGATCAACATCGTCCTTCTTTTGACGTCTAAACTATGACTTGATTCCTTATGTTTATGTCTTTGAATTTGTTTTCGGTGGAATTCAAAGAGTTCATAGAATAATCGATGAAAATACTGAGAGAGACCCAGGAAATTTGACACATTTTGTCTTATATCTCCAGAAATTGAAATCGTATAGAGCCAAAATTTTGCACAATGTTGGAAAATACTACAATTGACGTTAGTACAAGTTTTTGTTGCAATCTGATGAATAGTTCACGAAAAAAAAATTTTTTTTTCGAAAAAATTAAAAGAAATATTTTTTTAAAAATTACCAACATTTCGATCATAACAGAATTTTGCCAAAAGTTGCGCGTTTATATCCTCGAACTGACTACCAAGTTTCGATTCAACATCTTCTTTAGTTCCTGAAATATCAGGGAAATAACCTCAAAATTTTAAATGTCTATAACTCCTAAACCGTCCGGCCGATTTTGCCCGTTAACGAACTTAACCGTCGCATTTTGATCAGAAACCTACTCTGAAAGTTTGAAGTCGATAGGACCTTCGGTGCTCCTGTTATCGTGCCTACGGCCGGCCGGCCGGCCGGCCATACGGCACCCAAAAATCTGACACCGGATTCGTGATCAGGGAGTCCGAATTAGTCTATTAGCCAATTTTCAGCTCGAAATTCGAAAATTACAGACATTTGGACGAAATGATAGGACGATGTTCCCCTAGAACATGCGCCCAAAAATAATTTTTAACATTACAAATTTCAAATTCAATTTTTTTTAAGATGCAGTCTCACCATAAGAATCCACTGATATCATTCTCAACTCTATCAAACTAATACTTTCGGAGATATGATTTTTCAATACTTATGATGCAGTCAAAGTTTGAATAATTACTCGCTAGTACTTTGACAAGAGCGCCAAAGCCCCTATCCAAAGAGCTTTCCCACATTTTGCGCGTATGTTCTGGGGAACATCACCGTTGTCACGATAACTTGAGAACGGAAAAAAATAACGACTTGAAATTTTCAGGGTAGGTGGCGCATCACAATACGACGGACAAGTTCTTTAATGGGCATAATGGGCCCAATGGTTTCCGAGTAATAATTTTGTTTTCAACCAATACAAATCCGATGGAATTGAAACTTGGTAAGTGGTTGTAGGATACAAACCTAAGGATGGGAAATTTTGTGAGAATCGTATCACTAGAAAATTCTAAAAAAATATTATTTATGTCACAATAACGGAGAACGGAAAGAGATAGTGACTTGAAATTTTCAGGTTAGGTCGTGAATCTGAATGCAACATTTGAGTTTGTTCATAGGCATAATCGGCCAAACGATTTTGGAGTTATACCCAGCTGAAATTTGGTTATTATTTCCTGAATAACTAGAAAAATACAAAAGCGATCCAATTCAAATACGGTTATTAGTTGTAGAATGCCAACGCCAAAATTCATGCTAAATTTCGTGAGGATCGTATCACTATAGAGAATTATAAAAAAATCATTGAAAATCATTGAAAAAAATTCAATATATCCGAAACTATTCGTCCGACATCGCTGAAATTTTGCGAGAGCCTTCAAAGCCTAACTCTAGTGCCAAGTTCCAAGTTTGAACACGATCGGATCTATATTGTCTGAGATCCGAGTAGCCTTGTGTGAGTTCTGTAGCTGGATGGGTAACCGTTGCCTCGATAACTTTCGAATGAAAGGAGATACGGACCCCCAATTCAGGGTTGGTTGAGCATCCCAATGAGAGGGTTAATATCGTTTTTGAGCATAATCGGTCCAACGGTATTGAAGTTATACCCACCTGGAATATTATTTCCTCGATAATTCAAAAAATATAGACTCGATCGAATTGAAGCTTGGTAACTAGTTGTAGAATATCGACATAAAGAGGCGTGTAAAATTTTGTGAGAACCGTACCCCTAGAAAATTTCAAAAATATTACGAAAAAAAAAATTGTTTCAAGTACTGACGTGAAGTCAGAAGCTTTTGCGCGAATGTTCTATTGTCTCTTAATCGAATTTACCTGCATGTCCAATAAAGGAAAATGGACTATTGAACATACACGCAAAAGCTCCTGACTTCAGTGCTTGAACCAAGTATTTTGACTTATATTGAGCCAAATACAAGCCAAGTTTTGTCGTATATGACATTTTTGTCTCAAATCGATCCTAATCGATTCTGATTCAGTCAAAATCAAGTCAACTGTTAGGGACATTTTATGCTTCTAAAAGAAAATAGGCAAAGTTTGACTTGATTTTGTCTTAATTGTCTTAATAAACATAATTTTCATTTAAATTGTAAGACCAAACTAAATTTTATTTTTGACTCGGGTGCTTACTGTTACTGTGCCCGACAAAAATATTTTTAGAATAAATGTGAGAGAAATTGTCTGTCTTTCGGGGCCCCCCTAAGGATGGGGGCCCTGGGCACGGGCCCCGTGTGCCCTTATGGTAAAGACGGTAATGCCGGTCGCAGTTCTGAAGGGCTGGACTAAGCCTGACGACCCCGTTCTAATAATAATAATACATACAGGAACTAGAGGCATCTAATGTTCTACCCAACTTTAACGAACCCTTCGCCATCCACATTTCCAACAACCCATGGAGCACGTCTGGGTTATATTACGGCTGGACATTACTCAACTCACCCCATCCTCCAAAGAATTCGCAAGATCGTTCACTCATCGAACAAAAATGTTTACCAACTATAATTAAAATATTCCAACAACAAGGTTTCTCACTTAGAGCTATTTCATTTAGCTATTTTGTTAGCTGTCATATTAAGAGCTTCAATTTCAGGAAGAATACAGGAGAATGGACAATAGAACATGCAAAAGCTCCTGACTTCGCGTCAGTGCTCAAACAAATTTTTTCTCACAAAATTTTACACACGACTTTATGTCGATATTCTACAACTAGTTACCAAGCTTCAATTCGATCGAGTGTAAATTTTTTGATTTACCGAATATTCCAGGTGGGTATAACTCCGAAACCGATGCACCGATTATGCCCAAAAACGAACCCAACTCGCCCATTGGGATGTGCAACCTACCCTGAAAATTGCAGTATACCAATTATACCTATAAACTACCTCAAATGTCCTATTCAGATGCATAACCTTACCCGAAAATTTCAAGTCGCTATCTCTTTCCGTTCTCAGATTATCGTGACATAAATAATATTTTTTGATAATGTTCTTTAAATTTTTTAGTGATACGATTCTCACAAAATTTCACAAACGTCCTCAGTTTTGCATTCTACAACTACTCACCAAGTTTCAATTCGATCGGACTTGTATTGGTTGAAAACAAAATTATTACTCGGAAACCATAGGGCCGATTATGCCCATTAACGAACATGTCCGTCGTATTGGGATGCGTCACCTACCCTGAAAATTTCAAGTCGCTATCTCTTTCCGTTCTAAAGTTATCGTGGCAACGGCCGGCCGGACATAATCAAATTTGACCTCGAATTCTTGATCAGGAAGTCGAACCCAATCGTTTGAGACCATTTCGGCAAAAAATTCGAAAATTACAGACATTTGGGCAAAATGATAACGCGATGTTCCCCAGAACATACGTGCAAAAACCAAAAACTTAGTTATTTCAATTTTTCACATAAATTTTGAGGTTATGTGAAAACAGTGTGTATAAAAACGTTGTAGATCTTTTTATGACGTACAACTTCTCTATTTAACTTTTTTCCATAGGACTTGTAGCTTTTCAGGAAATGAGATAAACCGTTTTTTACCCTTAAAAACTCACCCTTCTACTTCCCGACCTCATATTACCCATACATTATTTTTGCTTTAATTTTTGTTATATTCTCTTCCTTTTCCAATTGTTTTCATCATTATATATTTATATTTTTTTTGTTCCAAAAATTATCGAGCCTGGTCTATAGCAGAGGATCTCAGCTAAAAAACCGTAAATCGATCATTTTGACTCAGTGTGTTTCACTTGTAACCTCGCTTGTAAACCCACGAAATAATAGTTGCATAAGGAATCGAGTAATTAATTCAGATATAATGATTTTTAACGAAAATTCTTGAGTTGAGTATTCCGTAATAAAGTTGGTGAGATACGTGCAATATTCTTGAACACTTTCGCTTCATTTCAATAAGTTATTCACTAACGATATTCACTTCGAAGAAGACTATTTTTGCTGTGTATCCTAACTACTTAAAAACTTTTTTTTTCAGAGGTAGCTATATGCATATACACCTCAAATTCATATTTTTCAGACCACTGGTGTACTTCTAGCCATAACATTCCTGGTAGATGGTATTAATGGATTCCATTCTGAATCTATCTTCCAGTCACCAGCTTGAAAATTGAGGAATTATTACAGAATGAATTAATTTTGGCTCTACTCTGTAGAAGGAGGATGATGCAGTATGACTTTTCCAAAGTTGTGATAATATCGTACTGAAGAACTTTTGTATTATATACTTTTCTACTTATATTTTTAGTAACATGTATTTTGAGTTGTTCCCTTCCATTTGAATATTTTTATGTGTTCCAGTTCATTACTCAGAAATATTCCGAATTGTTGAAATCACATTTATATTTTATGTACAAGTTATAAATTTTCATTTACATCTTTAAGTATGTTTTTGGGAAACGAAATCTCACAATTCATTAACACGGTCCTGATCGTTCATGAATTTACAAGTTGATGGTATAGTCATCCCACCCAAAAATTCTACAGGGTGTTTAGTAATATGCAACGATTTGAGTCTAGTGAACCAAAATCCAAAAGGCTATGATTACTGAGATTGATTTTTCGACTTTTTGAAAGTTTTTCTGCTTACCATCGGAAACAATTAATTTTGTGGAAACTACTCAACACTGAATATAGAAGTAAGATTTTTTTGAAAGCTGATGAGGTGGGGATCATTTCCAGAAAAAACCGTTCACCAAAAATTCGAATAACTTAAAAAATAAAGAGTCTAAAGTGGCAGCGATTGTTTTTCCCATTTAATTTTCATAAAACAATTGCGTATTTCTCGAAAACATTATAATTAACTTTGCGTAGGTACAAATAAGTGGAAAAACTTCCTTGGTTGATGAACTTTCCAAAAGGGTACGTATACAGGGTGAGTCTTTGACTACTGCATTAATTTTAACCAAAGATTCCACTCATCAAATGAAACTTTTTTCATTTACCTTTTTTCCAGATTCGGCTCAGGTAAAAAGTTACAAGCGTTTAAAGATTTCACAATGTGCAAATACACTCCCGCATATAAATTATCTATGACATTGTTGGCGGACGAGAATAAGGCATGGTAACGTGGTTTACAGCTTGATTCGGGATTCCAACGCTCAGG
Organism: Halyzia sedecimguttata; assembly: GCA_937662695.2. Taxonomy (NCBI): domain Eukaryota; kingdom Metazoa; phylum Arthropoda; class Insecta; order Coleoptera; family Coccinellidae; genus Halyzia; species Halyzia sedecimguttata. The sequence goes on along the minus strand of OW569413.2, from coordinate 94,100,199 downwards.
GACGGATCCATAAAAGTTGTGAAATTTCTGGAGTTTTCCATTTTAAAACATTCAATGAAGAATATCTCGAAAACGGTGCGTTTAAGGAGAAATGATGAAGAATAATATAATGTTCTAAAACGATGGAATATTCTTGAAATGACTCAAGAAAAACTTTATATGCTTTCTTTATGCTAATTTCATTTAGTTTTATGAATCCACGAGTCCATAACTAGAAAACCAGTAGAACTACGAAATAACTAATATTTGGAAAATATATATCATAGTTATAGGAAACTTTACGCCAACATTCATTTTATTGGAAAAAAGGATGTCAAAGCTACAAAATAAAAACTGATTTTTTTTCAAAATTTCAACAGCCTGTATCTTTTTACCTGAGCTGAATTTGGAAAAATGTTGAATGAAAAAAGTGTTTCATTTGATGAGAGGCATCTTTGGTTAAAATTAATGCAGTGGTCAAAGACTCACCCTGTATAATAAATTTTCCCACGGGGTCAAAAAAAATAGCCGGAAATCCAAGCAAATAACAGACTTTTTCGATACTTGGTTATCCCTTCATCTTCTCCTTCACTTGTGATTATTAGTTGCTTGTTACGAGTTGGACTAGTACGAATAAAAATACATCACAATATTTCCCGAATGAAAATTGAAATACTCCTCAATTAACTGAGAGTAACTCTAAAGAATTTCAATTTGGAGATTATAAGTTTCAAACATGTGGGTAAGTCCTGTGGACAGGAGGTTTGGTACTCTTGTTTATACTTTGACAAATAATATCTCCGAAAGTATTGGTTTCTCAGAGTTGGGTCAACAATTAACAGTGTTGTGCTTAAGGTGGCGTAAGGACACAGTAACAAAGCCTACACAGAACACAACTGGTTCTCCTTACTCCCTCAACCTCTTCGAGAGTTCGAGGGGTCTCCTTGGGAAAGACCTAGGAGGATCAGTATAATAATGTACAATATCATTGGATTCTTATGATAGAACTTCATCATAGAGAAAAATTTATTCGAACATCATAAAATAAATCAAATTCAACAAGAGCGTCAAAAATTATTAATCCGAAACCACCAGACTGATTCTTCCCAATAACGAACTTATCCGAGATATTCATTCCTCAAATCTACTCTGAAAATTATATTATAGCGATAGAAACTTAACCAATATTCCAGTTTTGTTTTTCATGGAGATATTCTGAACCTAATTTGATTAACTTACCAAAGTATATATTTCTATCATCATCATCATATACAAGAGCTATCTATACGATAGCTGACGTTATTTCATTGGCCATTTTGCATTCAACCATTTGTTTGACATGCATCTTATCTGTAGATGAGATCACAATGATGAAACACAGATTCATAGATACGGGTGTTATTTTTCGATACAGCATTCTGTGAAATCATAGGGTTACGATTTCATATTGAAATTTTGAAATCATATCTCCGAAAATATTAGCTTGTTAGAGTTCAATATAGTACGAATGGAACCATGAACCAGAAATACGCGGAAAATTAAAAAAAATCTAGCACTAAGTATAGCAGGAATAATCTGCCTTGATACTTCAATAAAAATAAATATTTTTTTTGTACAATAATGTTAGCTTTGCCATAAGCCCAGGGAAATGTTAATCGAAATAGAGTGAAAAACATTCAAAAAATACGGCGACTTGGTTTTAATTAGCTCTTTCTCTGAGATAACTTACCAAGTGATAATTGATCAGTTATCGAGCGGGATGAAAAATGATTAATTACTAAAATGAATATTAAAAAATAGGGGGTTGTTGATAGAAGGGTGAAAATTTAGGGTTGTATGTATTTTGTACTGCCACATTATAGAAAAATAAAAACAAAAAATGTCGTCCAAAAATAAAAAAAAATTGTTTAAGGGAGAACAACCCTTACGACTTAGGGGTATGAAAAATAGATAGTAGCCGATTCTCAGACCTACTGAATACACATATAAAATTTGGTAGAAATGGGTGAAGCCGTTTCGGAGGAGTACGGTAACTAACATTGTGACATGGAAATTTTATATATTAGATAGATTAGATAATTAATAATGAATACTAAATTCGGGAGATATTACATGGCTAGGGCCTGATATTTGCAGTAAGATATGTCTCTTTTTGGAAATAAAGAATATTATGATATACATCAAAATAAGTGACCGAACTAAATGGACTTTATAACATCGCTTAGTAGTTTCAAGTGTTGGATAATATTTTCATAGTATTGTGAAAATTGATGCTAACACCAAGTTAACCAAATTTCAGATAACCACCCAAAAAGCACCTGTTGACTAGACATTTAGTGCGATATTTTCCGAATTTCTTCCTGAATAATCTTTTCTGTTCGAGTTTATCTTTTATAAATCACACAATTGTGTGATTTATAAAAGATAAACTCGAACAGAAAAGATAGCCATTGTTATCATCATACTATAATCGTACATCATACTACTCATAACGGGCACCTGTGGTGAGCAATCATGAGATAAGATACAACTGATAAAGATTTTTGTCACAGTCAACTTGTGTCATCCGTTCATTCCTTTTTTGGATCTTTTTTCAGTAATTTGAAATGGTAAGACAATTTTAGTGGTAATCTATGTGAATTCTGAGGGCCAATCGATTCTATTTCCAGGAGATCAGGACAGATTTCTTCAGGACCATTCCAGGATGTCTGAAGGCTCTTGAATTCGTAAGTTTGCAATTTAATTTTGCTTAACAAATTTGAACCATCAATCATTAATTCGGGTGTGATTTGTATATCGCTTACGGTTCATTATCCCGTGTTTGCGCGCGTGTTCCGCAAGGAACAGCGTGCTATCATTTCGTCGCAATGTCTGTATTTTTTTAGGAATTTTTTTTCGAAAATGGTCTCAAACGATTGGGTTCGACTCCCTGATGAAGAATTCGAGGTCAAATTCAATTCTGTCCGTCCGGTCCGGCCGGCCGTCAGCACGATAACTCTCGAACGGAACGACTTAGAGCGTTGAAATTTGCAGGGTAGTTTTGTAGCGTAAATATCTCGGACAAGTTCGTTAACGGGCGAAATCCACCGAGCGGTTTCGGAGTTAAGGCCGTTTTTAGTCAAAACGTTTTTTATGAATATTTCCGGAACCGATCACTCGATCTTTCTGAAATTTGGCATCAAATTGTAGAATCATGACCTTTATATGCCTGCGAAGTTTTGTTATGACCGGAAGGCCCTAAAGTGGCAAAAAAAAATTTCAAAAATTTTAAAATTTTGTTTTCACGATAACTCGAAAAATACTGATCTGATTAAATTGAAACTCAGTAGTTAGATGCAAAAGACACTTTTGCAAAATTTCGTGAAGATCACGTGACATGAAAAAAATCAAAAAATTACTACTATTTTGCGGAATACTTTGCTTAAAATGCCGAAACCTATTTTTTTGAGGTTCATGCTGCCTTTTCCGGGCATTTTTCGTTGTGCGCATGCGCAGATGAGAAGTCATTTAACTGCTGTAGTTTTCGTCAGAGTGGATTGGGGTTTTAGGGTGGCGGATCCTATTCCTCCATAGAATCCAGATCCCTGATGAGGGTCTGCGCATGCGTAGATTGAAGATGCGATATCTCCCGAACCACTAGTGTTGCAGAATCGGAGTTTTTTGTAAGGTATGTTATTTTGAGAGGACTTTTAACCGCGAGTAGATTGCGCATGCGCAGAAGAGGAGTGACTGTTTTTTAATTGGATGGGTTATGTTGGGAGTGCTGAGTCGATATTGTGAGGTTTTAAAAGAATATTCATAGCAATTCAGTTCAAGGACAAGTCAGTTTGGGGGATGTAGCGTTATTTCCGAGTTAAAGTGTTCGTACCGTGGCCCTGGGGTTTTGGGGTGGTGGATGCTATTCCTCCATAGAATCCCCTATTGAGGGTCTGCGCATGCGTGGATTAAAGATGTGATATCTCCTGAACCACTAGAGTTGGAGAATCGGAGTTTTTTGTAAGGTGTGTGATTTTGAGAGGACTTTTAGCCGCAAGTAGATTGCGCATGCGCAGAAGAGAAGTGACTGTTTTTGGGTTGTATGAGTTATGTTGGGAGTGCTGAGCCGATATTGTGAGGTTTCAAAAGAATATTCATGGCAATTCAGTGCAAGGACAAGTCAGTTTGGGGGATGTAGCGTTGTTTCCGAGTTAAAGTGTCCGTACCGTGGCCCTGGGGCTAATTTCGAAATTGATGTTACCCCTTACGGGCATTTTTCGTTATGCGCATGAGCAGACCATCAATGATTTAACTGCTGGTGCTTTCGTCAGAGAGGATTGGGATTTTGGGGTGGCGGATGCTATTCCTCTATAGAATCCCCTGGTGAGGGTCTGCGCATGCGAGGATTCAAGAAGCGATATTTACTGAACCACTAGTGTTGGAGAATTGGAGTTTTTTGTGAGGTGTCTAATTTTGGGAGGACTTGCAGCCACGAGTATATTGCGCATGCGCAGACGAGAAGTGAATGGTTTTGGGTTGTTTGGGTTATGTTGGGAGTAATGAGCCGATATTGTGAGGTTTTAAAAGAATATTCATGTCAATTTCGTGCACGGACACAAGTCAGTTTGGGGGAAATAGCGTTGTTTCCGAGTTGAAATGTCTGTATGCTAGCCCTGAGGCAAATTTATAGATAACTATATTCGGTAGATCTATATTAAAATACGTTCGGATTTGGAGAAGAGGCAATTGCGTTCCTAACGGAGGTCCCACAACCGCAATTTTTTTTGATCTACGGTAAAGCTAACAGCCAAACTGTATTGATAGCTATATTTGTTAAAGGAACTTGGAAAAAAAAAGCACTGACGTGAAGTCAGTACACATTGTCGCGCGTGTTCACGGTGGCTAATTTGAATTGAATAATGAGTACTTCAAGCTCAGTGGATAGAGCGAGCCGAAGATCTACCCAAAGGATAGTGGACACCATTCACTGTCGGTTCATAAATTAACAGTGCTGTATCTAAGCTGCCATCAGGATAGAGTAACAAAGTTGGAAAAGAACACAACTGTCTCTCCTTAGTCGCACAAGCTCCTAGAAGATTTGGGAGGGTCAGTATAATCCATATCATGTTTATAGCACGCGCGCAAAATCAGAGTGACTTAACAATGAAAGAAAAAGTGTAAAAAGTCAATCTGCTTTGGCGCGCGTGCTATAAACATGATTAGGATTATACTGACCCTCCCAAATCTTCTAGGAGCTTGTGCGACTAAGGAGAGTCAGTTGTGTTCTTTTCCAACTTTGTTACTCTATCCTGATGGCAGCTTAGATACAGCACTGTACGCTCTATCCACTGAGCTTGAAGTACTCATCATTCAATTCAAATTAGCCACCGTGAACACGCGCGCCAAAGAGTACTGACTTCACGTCAGTGCTTTTTTTTTTTTAAATTTCAATATCTGAAAATTAATGCGTTCCATTATTGGAACACAGGGAATGGAAGGTAAGGTCTAATTTCATTAGGAAATATTGCAGTTCATATGGAACAGACATGTATTCAACGAACATCTTAGAATTCAGAGGATATTTATTACACTTAATCAACATGAAAGGTCTTAGAACACTGTTCATGCATTTTTCATACATTTTTGTTTTATTTTTACCATCCGATGATTGAAACCATCTTACCGGCTTACAGGTTAGGATGATTTTGGTATGGTATAGTTGGGATTTTCTTTTTCTCTGCAGCATCTCGGTACCTAAAGATGCCCCGAAAGAAACGAAATGCCTACAAAGCATTTTATTTCATGAACAGTTATATATCAAAATTATGATCTCCTTTTTGAGTGGCGTAAACCACGGCTATTTCCTTCAAGTAATTCCATCAAACGGCATCAAAAAAGTGGAAAAGCTCTGTGGACAGGAGCTTTGGCGGTCCTGTTCAAACTTTGGCAAATCATATCTTCGAAATTATTGGTATCTGAGAATTAACTAAATGGATTCTTACGATAGAACTGCATCATGAATGTAATTTAATTCAAACAGACCGATTCTCCTCAATAACGATCTTATCCGAGATATTCATTCCTCAAACCTACTCTGAAAATTATATTATATCAATTAAAACTTAGCGAATATTGCAGTTTTGTTTTTACTTGAGGTGTTCTGAATCCAATTTGATTATGTATCTTACCGAAGAATATATTTCCATCATCATATGGATTATCCACGGGCATTATATTATCACCTTAAAAGTATAATATCATATCATCCTCATAATTCTACGATAGCTGAGGTTATTTCATTGGTCATTTTGCTCTCAATAATACTTTGTTCTCTAAAACAGGAGGTGTATTTTATATCAAGAATATCGAACCAGGAATAATTTTGTCATTTATCTCTCATAGGAAAATAAGATTACATGTAAGAACACAGATCATATAATAACTGATAGATAGAATAATTCGGTACAGCATTCTTTGGAAACATAAAAGTATGATTCATTATTGAAATTTAGAAAAATCATATCTCCGAAAGTATTAGCTTCTCAGAGTTGAAAATGATATCAATGGATTATTATGGTGGAATCGCATCTCAAAGAAATTTAATTTGAAATTTATAATGTAAACAAAAATTTACTTTACGTTACTCTGAAACCATTTGTCTGATTTTGCCGAATAACGAACTTATCCGAGATATCTATCTCACCTAATTAACTACTAATTAATAAAATTCTTTCATATTCACCTTTCACCATAAATCTCTACACATTGAGACATGAGACATTAAAGTTCGTTAATAGCCATAATCGGTCAATCGGTTTTCGAGTTATACTCATATGAAACAGATAATCGGTTCTAGAATACTGAGGCACAAATTTTTGCGAAATTTTGGGAGAATGAAAAAATTCTGTCCCTCAGAAACTATCCGTCTCTACAACCAAATTTGAACACGATTGGATCTATACCGTTGGAGGTATTGGAGTTTCTGGGCGCATATTCTAGGGAACAGTGTGCTATCATTTCGCCCAAATGCATGCCAGCCATAGCCACGATTACTTCCGATCGGAAATAGATAGCGACTTGTAATTTTCAGGGTAGGTTGTGCATCTAAATGGGACAGTTAATTTCGTCGATTTTGGAGCTATAACCACCTTAAATTTTTTCATTCCCTCAATAATTCAAAATATAGAAATCCGATACAATTAAAACTACTTAAAAGTTATTTGTGGAACGCTGACGTGCTAATTTTTGGAAAAAAAATAATTTTTTTCTTAAAAAATTTTATATTTCAGAAACTATGCTTCAGTATCTGATCAAATTCCGTACATACCTTCAAGCCATAATTTTGCAATCGTTAGGTGCTGAAATTCAGTTCGATCGACCTTGTATGAGGAGTGAATTGACAATAGAACATGCCCGCAAAAGCTCCTGTTTTCACGTCAGTGCTTTTTAAGATTTTTTCTGTAATAGGGTCAACTTCTTCTTGGAAATAAAGGCTCATTATTAGTATAATTATTATTTTTGGCACTCTTGTCCTTGTTATTTGGTATGACTGATCAAGAATCCGTGGTCAAAATCGATTCTGTCCGGCCGGCCCTCCGTTAACACGATAACTCCCGAACGGATTGAGCTAGACAGTTGAAATTTTCAGAGTAGGTTTAGGAGATAAATATCTCGATTGAGTTCGTTATTGGGCTGAATCGGCAAGATGGTTTCGGAGAAGCGAACAAAAAAATTTTTTTTCACATCACAAATTTCAAATTAATTTTTTTTTAAGATGTAGTTTTATCATAAGAATTCATCGATATCATTTTCAACACAAACAAGCTAATACTTTCGGAGATATGATTTTTCAAAATTTCAAACATAAATCGTACTTCTATGTTTTCACAGAATGCTGTACTCATAGAAATCTATACTACGTTAGTATAGAGTTCATTGGCTGTACTTAATTATTCTATCTATGAATTATTATATTATTATATTCCTTTAAGTGACATTTCAATTTTTTTTTCTGCTTCGTTATACTTGAAATAAAATACCCTTCTTGTTATAGAGAACAGGAACAGAGTATGATTTAATGCAAAATGGCCAATGAAATAACCTCAGCTATCGTGGAATTAAGGGGATGATAATTGATATTATACTTTTAAGATGATAATATAATGCCCGTGGATAATCCATATGATGATGGAAATATATACTTTGGTAGGTAAATTTGGTTTCAGAATATTTCAGTATGAACAAAACTGGAAAATTGGCTGAGTTTCAATTGATGTAATATAGTTTTCATAGTAGATTTGAGGAATGAATATCTCGGATAAGTTCGTTATTGAGTAAAATTAGTCAGTTGGTTAGGTATTAATGATTTTTGGCATTCTTGTTAAATTCAAATTCCTTTATGATGTTTGAATTTAATTTATTTTATGATGAAGTTCTATCATAAGAAACCATTGATATAATTCCAACTCTGAAAACCAATACTTTCTGAGATATGATTTGTCAGAGTTTGAACAAGAGCGCCAAAGCTCCTCAGCGCTTTCCTACTTTTTATTGTCACCTAACAACCCTGAACACCAACATTTATAAATGACTCATACATATTGTTTTCAACAGGTATTCAGTTTCGTAGGACTTGTGTTCTACTTGATTGAAAATGAGGACTGGGTTCGCACTGAGTACTTCATAGGAATAATTGTTGCGATACTGGTAGCCGTCACGATTGTGGTGTTCTATCTCAGTGGAATTGCTGAACCACTGGGTCCAATAATAGGGCTTCAGACCTACTTTCACCTGATTTGGATGTTTTATATGATACGAGTTGCGTCTTTGATACTGAACGAAGGAGGCTCTAATTTCGCAGCAGTCTGTGAAGGTGTAAGTATACGGAGTTTGTATCCTCCATTCACATTTATAAAGTCTCCCGATTGGCCATGAAATTTTTACACATTTCACCGTGTATATTTTGAAAATGTTAGGTTATGCTCGCTTTCCTTTCATGTAACTACACAACGTTGGCCTCTCTACATAGAAGTCTTAGTAATTACGTTTTTTTCACAAAGTGAACTTTCTTGGGAAAAATAATTCATTCGAGAAGATATTATGTGAATTCAACAATTCCAAAGACCTGGCGACTGTTGAAGACAATTTTTCATCTGTTGTTACTATGGAAATATTTCACGTATATAAACTAGATGGAATATTCAGTTATGCTATTTTCTTGTACGGAAATCAAGAATCCAGTGTTGAAATTTTAATGAAAAATAATGGATACAGTACTCCGTTACTTTGTGATAGTTCATTCGAAAAAAGAATAAAAGTACCTGAATAACCCGGCAGGAAAACTTCTAAACGAACGGAGGTACCTACCTATGGAATTCCCCACTTTTCGAAATTCTCAAGGAATAAGCCTACAGAAGACATTTAAATACCTGAGTAAGTTTTACAACTTGAAATACACCAGTTTCAAAATGTAGTAGTACTACCAAATCCGAGTCCCTGTTCAAGTGTTCAACCTTAATATAAAATATTAATGAAAAATTGGTTCAAGCACTGACGTGAAGTCAGAAGCTTTTACGCGTATGTTCTATTGTCCATTATTCTGTATTGGACACCCTTAATCGAATTTACCATGGTAAATTATGTTGTCCATTCTCCTGCATTGGACACTCTTGATTCGAATTTACCATGGTAAATTATGTTGTCCATTCTCCTGTATTGCACACTCTTGATTCGAATTTACCATGGTAAATTCGAATTAAGTGTCCAATACAGGAGAATGGACAACATAATTTACCATGGTAAATTCGATTAAGGGTGTCCAATAGAACATACGCGCGAAAGCTTCTGACTTCACGTCAGTACTTGAACCAATTTTTTTTTTCGTGATTTTTTTGAAATTTTTTAGGGGTGCGGTTCTTAAAATTTTTTTTTTCCTCATTTTTTTCAAATTTTCTAGGGGTACGGTTCTTACAAAATTTTAAACACTTCTTTATGATGATTTTCTACAACTAGTTACCAAGCTTCAATTCGATCGAATATTTTTTTTTGAGTTATCAAGGAGATATTATTCCAGGTGGGTATAACTCGGAAACCGTTCGACCGATTATGTCCAAAAACGGACTCAACTCTCCCGTTCGGATACGCAACCTACCCTGAAAATTGCAAGGCCCTATCTCCTTTCGTTCGAAAGTTATCGAGGCAACGGTCACCCATCTACTGAACTCACACAAGAATGCTCGAATCTCCATCAATATTCAACCGATCGTGTTAAAACTCGAAACTTGGCAGTAGAGTTAGGTTATGAAGGCTCTCGCAAAATATCAGCAATTTCAAACGAATAGTTACTGATATATAGAATTTTTTTTTCAATTTTCAATGATTTTTTAAAATTTTTTTACGAATACTATCTTCACGAAATTTTGCAAGAATTTTTGCGTTGGCATTCTACAACTAACTACTATGTTTGAATTCAATCGGTTCAGTATTTTTCGAGTTAATGAGGAACAAAAAACAACCAAATTTCAGATGGCTATAACTCTAAAACCGTTTGGCCGATTATGCTCATAAACAAACTGAAATGTCGCGTTTTGGTGCACATCCTAATCTGAAAACTTCAAGCCGCTCTCTCTTTCCGTTCTCAAGTTATCGTGAGAAAAAAAATATTTTTTAATAATTTTTTTAAAACTTTCTAGCCATACGATTCGCACAAAATTTCACAAACGTGCTTAGGTTCATATTCTACAACTACTCACCAAGTTTCAATTCGATCGGATTCATATTGGTTGAAAACAAAATTATTACTAGGAAACCACTGGGCCGATTATGCCCATTAACGAACTTGTCCGTCGTATTGAGATGCGCCAGCCACCCTGAAAATTTCAAGTTGCTAGCTCTTTTCGTTCTCAAGTTATCGTGGCAACGGCCGGACGGTCGGCCGGACAGAATCAAATTTGACCTCGAATTCTTCATTGGGGAGTCGAACTAAATCGTTTGAGACCATTTTCGTCAAAAAATTCGAAAGTTACAGTCATTTGGGCAAAACTATAACGCGATGTTCCCCAGAACATACGCGCAAAAATGGTGATACCTGTTGATTTCTTAATATAAAATACAATATGGTGATAGGATGGGCAAATAAGTAATTTTATTCGAGAGTTGAACATGTCCTAAGACAGAATGAAGTTTTCCTATTGCAGATTTCAGTTCTGAATAGCACTTCCTGATACTTTGTCTCTGCTTCCGGCATTTGCAATTTCAAAGCGAAGAGTTCCTTATTATTCGAAGATAATGATCTGTGATCTTGATCAAGATGGAACATAATGTTGATTGTAGAGAGAAATTGGCAACGTCTGATACTTTGTCTCTGCTTCTTCAAAACTGCTTTTGATATTTTCGTAATTTCAAAGCGAAGAGTTCTTTATTATACAAAGATAGTGATCTGCGATAATATCTTGCCTAAGATGGAAAATTATGTTGATTGTTTAGAGTAGAAATTGGCAACGTCTCAGAGAATTGTATTGACATTGACGATAGTTCAGGAGTGCCAACCTGCCCTAGTTTTAGTTACAAAAATGTAATAGACCTAAATCATGGCCAACCGGGAGACCTTATAAAAGTGAATGGAGAATATTTCTGCGGCTAGCCCGATTAAATACGATGGCATCCACATATCTGCTTGTTATATTTCATTTTTCATTTCTGGTTTCCAAATCCTTCTGATTTGGAGGATTGATATTTAAATGTTTCGATCTGGAAGAAAGCATTAGCAGCAGAAAACTTGGATCGATATGTCGGTTGCTCCATTCCAAAACACAGTATGTGAAAATAATGGAATTGTGTGGGAAACGAGATTTAGTGTTTATGTTTGGCCCTGAGACGTTTTTAATCCAATTTTTTTTATTTTACGGTTACGTGTTACAGTTCGTCGTATAATTTTTTCTACATAATCAAATTGTACATATCTTTAGTTGTTACTATAGATTTGGCACATGCTTGGTTTTGGTATTGAATATGAAACATTTTTGCTGGTTGCAAATCCGAGTAAGTATCTGCATCAAATTTGAATAAATAACAGTTTATTATATTTCACCGAATTCAAGATAAAAAACAGTTTAACTATGTCTAACGTTTATTAGTTTAGACACACCACAATAGTTTAGAAATACTACAACCAAAGAATCTACTACATACTATCCTCTAAATTGCTGTTGTCATACTCCTCGACTAAATCTGGAGCAGAATCGCAGAATCTGATCATGTCTTTCAAATTGCCAAAACAGAGTATCTGGTATATACTGTGTTTTGCTCTGGGAAAAGCAGATGCTGTGTTTTGAAATGTGAAGATGAGAAAATTTGTGCAGATACTGGGTTGTGGTTATGTCATATCTCTAAATCTATTGAAATTATCAGCAAAGGGGCTAGGTTGAAAGATGCGTCCAAACACAGTATATCCAAATATTAAGAAATATCATTTTCTGAAAAAATGTTAGTTACTGTGTTTTGGAATGGAGCAGCCGATGTGTATAATCAAATATGATATCTTTCATTCAATTCTAAGCAAAACAGCTTTTACGAACATAGGTCCAAAACGCTAGCTTTGATATACCGGGTGTCCCAGTATACATGTTCTAAAGGATTATCTCAGCCATTTCAAAAGGTGAACCTTTGTAAATTTTATGATTTACAATTCGTTCAAGGAACCTTCAACTGAGAAAAACAAAAATTGAAAGTCATTTTCGGTTCGACCGGAAGTGACTCTGACTTTCTTATCTCAAATAGCACCCTATATATTTTTGGCATTTTTTTAATTCTACTCCAATCGATGAATCACACTCTGTATGTTACATTTGATTTGAGGGAGAAAGAATTGCAGTAGGCTACGATATATTTTGTGTAATCTTGACAAATGATGATCCACGATTCTTGGAGAATGTTTTATGGTCCGATGGGTCGACATTCAGTAATGACGGTTACATGGATACATTTTATTTATATTTTATGATGGATTTTCGTCATGTATTTTATGTTTCTATTTTACCCTACCTATGTAAGGTGGGTGGACCATGGAAGGCCACTCTAACGAATAAACAGTTTTTATTTATTCGTTAACTAGATAAATAAAAGAAACGACTCATTTATAAACACTTTGTTTTATTGTGTATCATATAAATTACTTTTTTTTTTATTCTAGATGTAATCACTATTTCTGGAACTTAACTTTTATAAAGCTCTTCTAAACGGCCTTGTAAGGAACAAGGCTCCAAACAAGGCCTATATTATAAATCAGTCGGTCAATTTACAACTAGAATTGTAATAATCAAAATATCCGCTTTTACTAAAACCACAGAATAAGCTCTTTCATTTGAATAAAAAATTAAATGCTTAACACATTATAATCTTCCTTAAAAAACTCAACGAACATTACTTGAACACCATCTCATAACTAAGGATATATTAATGGAAATTATATAAAAATTATAGTAACGAGTATTTTTTTACCTATAATGGCCTTCTTACGGGTCCGTTCTTTGTAAGGCCAAAATGTTCCTAAAAAGTCTAAGTTAAAAAGTTGAATAATCCTTATGAGTAATAAAATTATAATCATTGAACATTGCTTTAAGAACCAAACGGCTCGTCAAAGTAAAAACTAAGTTCATATTTTCATTAGTAAATGTTCCTAGCAAGGCCCATGTACCCTAGCAAGGCCAACCGTCAAATTTTTTATTGGCCTTATAGAGAACCACTGGCTTTCATAGGAACACTGCCAATATTTCAACTACAATCGAAGCAAAATCATTATATTTTTTCTTTACTACCACAAAAAAATCCTTACATAACAATTTACAGTAAAAAGAATATAATAATAATAGGTTATTCACATAAAAACTAACCTTTAGGTGAGCGCGTGAATTACAATTTGAACGTCGCCGAACGAAGTCTACGAAGCGAGGGACTACACGGACAAAATAGCAAGCGAGCGACTCGCTGCCGCGTCTGTAACCTTGAGTTTGTTGGAGCTTATTGTGAGCGGAAAGAATTTGTCATCACCTGACTATAAATATGACTTTTTTATAGTTAGCCTTCAAAGGAGCATGGCCTTCCATGGTCCACCCACCTTATATTTTTTTTAAATTACTGATTCATTGAGGATGTTTTATTTTCAGGTATTTGGACTGCTGCTGGCATTGACGTATCTAGTAGATGGAATTTATGGGTTTAGAACAAATCCTCCAATGCCTTTTCGTCAATAATAATCTTATAATCTTCCAAAAGAAACCGAATCATCCCGACCATATTGCAGATATTTTTATTATCATGTTGCTACAATTTTCTACAGCGAGTGATGGATTCCAGAGAATGATGTGTTCAATTATCTTTAATTTCGATCCACATCCATTCCGTGAAATGATTCGTCTCAAATTTTTAAATATCTTCATAATGAATTGAATCATACGAATATATTGAAATAAATATTACACTTTTATAACATATTGTTATACTATTTACATGAATAACCGATGTACATACAGTTTAATAAAAAACCTCACTCGGACACAAAATAATGTTGAAGTTTCTTATATTTCCTTGAACTACATAATATATAAACATTGTAAGGGGTGTTTTTAATGTACCTAGGGCTACTCACATGTACAGTGGCGGAAACCGAAATGTGGACGATTTTTTTTCCTATTGTAAATATACGATCGAATCGCTTTGTGTCGACCATCTTCTAAGGAACACAAAGCGATCGGATCTTTGAATGACCCACTAACCCTCTACAGCATGGCTGGAGTAATGCTTCGGAAAGCAGTCACAATCCTTTTTCGCATATTAGGAGCTGTTGTTGGAACTTCATCGTTCACGATTCCCTTTATGTATCCCCACAAAAAAAATCTAGTTTGGTGAGATCCGATGATCTAGCAGGCCATCATGTAATTTTTCGTGTCTGCTGGACACAGGGGTGAAAATAGTCCTAAGGTTACTTCTGAGAAAATGTAAGGTATTCAATTGTCTACATCACAATGGAAAACAAGCCCTGTGGACAGGAGCTTTCTGGCGCTCTTGTTCTCAGAGTTGAGAATTATATCAATGTATTCTTATGATAGAACTGCATCATAAAGGACATTGAATTCAAATAATAGTTTATTTATCAAGATTAAATGAGCAATTTGAGAAAGAGAACTGCACCATGGAAGAAATCAAATTAAAATAGCTGAAATGAATTTGACTCTCTCTTATAGAACAGGATGATATGTACGAGTATGAACACAGATCATACAATAAATCGTAGATAGAATAATTATAGCATTTTGTGGAAACATTGACATTGAAATTTCGAAAAATCATATCTCCGAAAGTATCAGCTTGTTGGAGTTGATAATGATATCAATAGATTTTTATGGTGAAACTGCATCTTAAAAAAAATTGAATAAGAAATTTGTTAGTTGAACAAAAAAATTTTTTTTTCGTTACTCCGAAACCATCTGGCCTTTTTTGCCCAATAACAATCTTACTCGAGATATTCATCTCCCTAACCTACTCTGAAAATTTCAACTGCCTAGCTCATTCCGTTCGAGAGTAATTGTAGAAACAAAATATAAAAATTTTCTACATTTTTTTTTACACTTTACGGTAACCTCATCAATACGAAACTTCACATGCGTATAAAGGTCATGATTCTATAATTTGATGCTAAATTTCAGATAGATCGAGGGATCGGTTTCGGAAATATCAATAAAAAATGTTTTTACTATAAACGGGCATAACTCCGAAACCGCTTGATGGATTTCGCCCATTAACGAACCTGTCTGAGATATTTAAGCTCCAAACCTACCTCGCAAATTCCAATCCTCTAACTCCATTCGTTCGAGAGTTATCGTGTTAACGGCCGGACGGACGGACGGAATGCCGGTCGGACAGAATCGATTTCGACCTCGGATTCTTGATCAGTGAGTCGAACCAAATCGTTTGAGACCATTTTCAGCCAAAAATTCGAAAATTACAGACATTTGGGCAAATTGATAAGCACTCTGTTCCGAGGAACAAGAGCGCCAAAAATAGTCTAGATGCGTAATTGTTATTATAGTGTAGGCCTGGACATCGCAGCATTTTACCCAAAGTATTAGAACTCCACTTCAAATTACTTGCCAGTTCCTGGTTTCAATGAACTGCGAAGCATTTGAGTTTGACACTTTCATGGACTAGCAATGCCTAACCACAGAATAGAAGAGCTATTCTGTACCAAAGCCTCATTTAATCAACTAAAAATAGCCAAATATGCTATGTAGAGTCGTTCACTTTTCGGCATCGTATTTTTTGGGTTATTGAAGTAATAATAACCAAATTTCAGATTGATATAACTTCAAAACCATTTGGCCAATTATGCTAATAGACAAACTCAAATGTCGCATTCAGATACGCAATCTACTCTTAAAACTTGCAAGTCGCTATTTCTTTCCGTTCCCAAGGTATCGTGAGATACATAATATTTTGTCATAATTTTTTTAAAATTTGCTAGTGGTACAGTCCTCACAAAATTTTACACACGTCTTCATGTCGATATTCTACAAGTAGTTAGCAAGTTTCAATTCGATCGAGTCTATATTTTTTGAGTTATCGAGGAAATATTATTCTAGATGGGTATAACTCCGAAACCGTTGGACCGATTATAGCCAACAGCAAACTTAACTCTCCCACTCAGATACGCAACCTACTCTGAAAATTGCAAGTCCCTATCTCCTTTCGTTTCAGAGTTATCGAGGCAACGGTCACCCATTCAGCTACTGAATTCACACAAGGCTGCTTGGATCTACAACAATATAGATCCGATCGTGTTCAAACTTGGAACTTAGTAGTAGAGTTGGGTTTTGAAGGCTCTCGCAAAATTTCAACCATGTCGGATGAATAGTTTCAGATCTAAAGAATTTTTTTCAATGATTTTTTAAGAATGTTCTAGTGATACGATTCTCACTAAATTTCGCAAACATTTTTGTGCTGGCCTTTTACAACTAATAACCATGTTTGAATTGGATCGATTCTGTATTTTTTGAGTTATTGAAGAAATAACAACAAAATTTCAGATGGGTGTAACTCCAAAACTATTTGGTCGATTATGCTGATAAGCAAGCTCAAATGTGTAATTCAGATAGACAACCTAATCTGATAATTTCAAATCGCTATCTTTTTCCCTTCTCAGGTTATCGTGACATAAAAAATATTTTTTATAATTTTCTAGTGGTATGATTCTCACTAAATTTCACAAACTTGCTTAGGTTTATATTCTACAACTATTCGCCAAGTTTCAATTCGACGGGATTAATATTGGTTGAAAACAAAATTATTACTCGGAAACCATTGGGCCGATTATGCCCATTAACGAACTTGTCCGTTGGATTGGGATGCACCACCTATCCTGACAATTTTAAGTCGCTAGCTCTTTCCGTCTTCAAGTTATCGTGGCAACGGCCGGACGGCCGGACAGAATCAAATTTGACCCCGAATTCTTCACGGGGAGTCGAACACAAACGTTTGAGACCATTTTCGGCAAAAAATTGGAAAATTACAGACATTTGGGCAAAATGATAAGGCGATGTTCCCCGGAACATACGTGCAATAAAAAAAAATGTATAGCCAGAGTGATCACCTATCAAGTGAAATCATTCAAGGCTGCTTAGCTCTAGGAAAAAAAATAATATTCCGAATATTTTCAATAATATAAATTCGACTGTAAAAACAAGCGTCCAAAAAATGTTTGTGATCTTCTCTAACCACAATTAGCTGAGCGTTTCCATGTCGCAATAGGGTGCTATAGGTTTTCTGCATTGCATTCCCTGACTCCCTCTAGCGTCAAAAGAAGGAACGTCACTGAACATCGCTCAGGATTTCTGCATCATTGAGGGTAGGAGTTCGTACAGATTTCCCTAGGTGGCGCTGGTTAGATTTTCTTTCCAGTAGTCCGCAGTAATAAGGTTTTCCTAGAGCTCCTTCCTTATTCTATGTATATGTTCGAGCTAATTTTTATCATCTTCTTCATTAATTGTTACTAGTATTGATTGTGGTACATCGCGGTTAAATTTTCAGTACTAGGGCCTTGATAATACGGAGATAATTTTGTCATAGAGAATGCTGAAAGCATGTTGCTTGATATAACAACACGCTTGAATGATTCTCTATGACAAAATTTTGAGTATTTATCAAGGTCCCATGGGTATTCTATAAGATTTCACTTTGAAGATTTCAATTGATTGTCAATCTGACATTTAATAATTGTCACTAGTTATATCACAAGTGATTGAATTTTTGCGATAAGTCTGTCGACTTATTTCTCAACGAAACTGAGTTGCTTGAAAACACCACGAGTCCGAAGGAGTGGCGTTTTCTCTAAGCAACTCAGTTGAGTTAAGAAATAAAAGACAGACTTATGAAATAAATTCAGTCTAGAGTGATATTTCATTAGACTATTTCACGAACAGAATGACTCATGTTGACGTATGTAATTTATATTTTCTACAAACGTCAAAAAATGACAAGGTTCGCACATTGACAACAATATGCGAAGTGACCCTTTTTTTCATTTTCCTTCGTTACCATGACACCGTGCGCGAAGTAGTGTGCGAAATACCTACTTCGCACACTGCATGTAAACTATATGGAATTTTTATATTTTAACCTTTATGTTCCTCGATTTCTCCGGTGAAAGATTTAAAATTACAGAATTGGCCGCATCTGCCGAGTTAGGTGAGGTACGCTTACATCATCGTCGCTCGAAATTTCCATTATTTCACAGTTATAAATATCACGCAGGAAATTGACGCGAATAAAAAGTCAATCCAAAATAATTATCAAGAACTGTCACTTTGAAATAATGGTCAACAAATGCCATTTTATTTCCATAGTTACAGTAATTACTTGATTTGGAAAAACAGTTTAAGCCAGTTCCATACTATTTTTCATATTAAGCTAAGCATGTTACTTATTTTAGAACAATATTTTTGAAGTTTGTAGAAAAAATTTTGTTTGCATCTCATGCGCGAAATACTTTGGATATCTCGACTATTTTTTTTAACTCGGCTGCGCCTCGTTAAAAAAAATCAGTTCTCGATCACCAAAGTAGCATTTCGCGCACTAGATACAAAAATAACTATTTATCATTTGTCGTTGTCGTTGTCATTTGGTTGAGTCGTTGAAAACACCAAAGTTGTAAGACCAATCATAATTCAAAAACAGTTGGTGATAATACGAGCTGTTTTTGGCCTATGGTTGGTCAGATTTTGAAATGAGGGAAATAATCAATACAATAATTGATTGTCTATCTGAAAACACCACATGTAGGGTATTATCGCTATGTAATCCAGAGGTGACTGGATGAGATTTGACACAAGACTCAAAATTAAGTAATTTGATTGGTATATTTAGTAAAAAATTATCAGATTAAACCTCACAGGGGATTGGAGGAATTATTTCGATGTTCGAATAGTGAGGTTCATTATAAGCTATGTATGCTGGCTATGTGATGATCAGCCAGCGGGCGAAATGAGATAAATGCACATCGTTTATTGTTCCTTCGAAATATTAGAATGTACTTTTAACTTCATGGAAAATACATAATGAAAAATTATGCATGTTTACAATACAATATTTCCCATACTATCTGTTCCAGATAACGAAGGCAATAGGCTTAATGGAGTTTTTATCATAAATAATTACACCCGTTTTTATCCACTACGAATAGTGACTCAAAGCGAAGTATGGTTTTATGTGTCAATATGTTCATTGTAAAGGTTTTTTGTGCCATCATTTTCTTAGTAATATTGAGAATTTATCTTCATTTCAAGAACGTATATCGATATTGGCAAAATCGGGGTGTTCGAGTGATTCAGCCAATAGTATTTCCATTTGGTAATTTCTGGCCAATCATTAAAAGGAATGTGGGAATAAGTCCGACTCTGGCAGAATGGTATAATGCCGTAGATGCTGAAGTAGTTGGACTATATGCAATTGATGAACCTATTTTGTTAATAAAGGTGAGGAAGTGTACAATGTGTATAAATGAATAATAATAATACTGCTTATCTACTCCTATTAAATTATATACCTATTCATTATACAATTGCTTCCAATCAATTAATAGTATCTGTAAACAAGCAACGTGGGTTATAATAACTCACTACTATAACTCACTACTATATATATTCCTTTGACTGAGAGTTTTATATGTGCTAGCAGAGGTTGGTGTAACGAGGTACCATACAATTTGACGTATGATACAAGAGCCTAGGGAAAACCTCAGCAAAAAACCCTTTCTCCCCGTGAGTGTTGTGATTTGTAACTATTGTTCACAAAATTTGCTGAAGTTTAAAAATATTGATAGGCATTTATTTCTTCGGTATGGACTCCTATAACTCACTACTTTAACTCACTACCATAACTCACTACTATAACTCACTGCTATAACTCACTACTATAACTCACTACTTTAACTCACTACTTTAACTCACTACTTTAACTCACTACTTTAACTCACTACAATAACTCACTAATATTCTTGGAATTATTTACCAGTCGAATATCGAGGTGGTTCTGTGCCTCTGTCGCCTGAATAATTTCGACTTTTTCAAATTAAGTTGATGCCTAATTACCGTGAATATTTTGCTGAAAAAGATGAATTCAGATAGTGAAGATGAATTCAGATAGTGAAGATGAATTATTATGTACACCTCCAGAAATAAGAGAAGTAGCTAACGTAACAAAAAGTATTATGGCAAAATTTATTGCCCAAAAAATCCCAAAACAAGTATACAGTTTTATACACAAATTTTCAAGATTGGTGTAGCAGTAGAATCATTAAGGTATCGTTTACAGAGAATGTTCTTTTGACATATTTTAGTGAACTCAGCACTAAATATAAAGCATCGTCTCTATGGACTTTATAATCCATGCTAAGAAGCACACTCAACATAAATAATGGAATCAACATAGAGATTTAATTAAAATTACGTGCGTTTCTTAAACGTCAATCATTAATGATGCTCCTGATGAGAAATATCTGGCGACAAAGGTACTAGATCTCATAATAATCCAATCGTTTTCATCATCTAGTTAACATCATAATTTATTTTAGTTTGTTTTAATAATGGGCATTATGGGTGGTTGTCGTGCAGCAGCATTGCACTCTATGCAAATTACAGATTTAGAAGACCATGGAGCTATTTTTATGGTCAGTGTACCAAATACAAAAACAAAAATTGCCAGAAAATTCACTGTTACGGGAAATTTTCATTCCATAGTTAGAAAATATTTAAGTCTTCGTTCTACTGATATATCGCAAACGATATTATTCCTTAAATTTCAAAATGGAGAATGTCACTCACAAAGAATTGGCATTAATACATTTGGAGCAATGGGGAAAGACATTGCTACATTTTTGAAATTATCAGACTGTAATTTATATACAGGGCATTGTTTTCGTCGCTCGTCTGCAACTTTATTAGTAGATGCTGGAGGGAACTAAAACGTCATGGCGGTTGGCGATTAACTACTGGGGCTGAGAGGTACATTGATGATTGCGAAAAGAATAAGACAGATGCTGCAAATAAAATATATAGTTCAATAACACCTCAACCATCAACAACATATATGCAACAAACACAAAAAGAAACAATGAACTTGCATAATTCAGTCCCACATATTTAGTTTACTGGTTGTTCAAACAGTTACAGTTAATTATATTAATAAACAAAATGAGTAAATATAACAAAAATTATGATAACATTGTAATAGGTAGGTAACTATTAAGATTTTTGGATAAAGTTCTTTCTCTGTACTTGTATCTTGCTATTTATTGTTATAGTCGTAGATAAAGTATAGTATTCAACTTGCGGTAATGGTCATAACTCATTTGATGAATTACAGCACCCAACTGCGGCTCGCCCTGCAAACTATATCTTCATTAATCATGACTTACATTACCGGTCGTTAAATAATATGCTATTATTAAATCCCATTTGGCATCTATACATGTCAATGAAAACAAAAAAACATAAAACGCAATAGGTATATTCGCATGATTATATGGAAATAGTTGGAAAAAAAAAACATTAATCAGAGGCAGATATCCACCTCCCTCATTCTCGCTATAAGCCTTACTCACAAATGAATGCCTCAATCTAGCCAAATATCAGACTTATAATGTTTTGCGAGATTGAAATTCTTTCACGAGATACCGAATTACCCCACAGTAAAATATTATAGTCTAAATGGGAGTGAAAAAGGCCATAATACTTCATTAATCACCCCATAAGAGGAGATCCTTTTAGCTGGCTGAAAGCATGCTTTAATCAATTTAGTACTCAAGTAATTAACATGATATGATATCTCCGTGTTTCGAAGTTAATGTTTCATTTCCGGATTTGATAGTAAAATTACCCACTCGGTTTTATCAATAATGGATGATTAGCTTTCCACAAATTCGTGAAAGTTTGGAGTGAAGTATGCACCTCCAATATCACCACATCTCGAGTTTTTGAAGAAATTAAAAAGGCATGTGTAATCAGAAAACATGATGAACCATTACATGATCAGGCAAATCGTTCATAAAAAGAATAAATATGAGTGGTCCCAGAACTGACCATTGTGGAACACCCATACACACATTAATCTATACCCATTACGTACATTTATCTATACGTAAAAAGCTATGTATCCACTGTAGGAACAAACTACGAAATCCTAAATTGTACATTTTATGAAGTATGAAGCAGAAAGTCTAACATTCAAACTCGAACTTAAATAAGAAATCTGCAATGCTATCATAAACTATTCTTTCAATTATTTTAGAAAAACTACTCTACGAAGTAATCGGTCTATAGTTAGTTTGTTATAAGTTTGTTATTTATTTTAGAGGTTATATAGATAGTTGATGAACTGATACCATAATACCCAGTGAAATTTCTCTCACTCATAATTGAGTATACTTCAAAAGTAGCAGCAATTTTAACGTCAGAGCTGAGGGATTCATTTATTCTCAATGAAAATGGATACTTCGAACAAGCTTTCCTTCCAGTAATGGTACTAACTATATTGCATACTGATTTGCTAAAATTTGATGAAAGATCCGAACAAGTTTGATTATACCCAAGTTTAGTATTCACCAAAAGTTTTTTGTAGACTCTCTTTCGATCATTGTAGATTTCAAGAAGGTTATTTGATACCATGGTTTTGACTCAAGTTCAAATGTTCTCACTGTACAACATTCATCGATATTGGATTCTGGTCCAGCAGGTATTATCCTGTAGGTGCTTAGTGCAAAACTGTGTGGCTTTGCTCCACGACCTGCAGTTCAAGATTTATGAACTGTTGAAAAAATAATGTCGCTCAAGGAAATGCTACCTAAGCGTTTATTATATTGAGTTTGGAAAGTTCAACTCGTAGGTTTAGGACGATGTTAGTTGGAGCCCTTTTCATCTAGTTCTAGATCATAGGAAATAAATAAAATCGTTTTCTGTGAATAACATATGTACCTATTCATTTCAGGATCCAGATGTAATTAGAGATATTCTAGTGAAGGACTTCAATAGCTTTTCGGACAGGGGCGTTTTTTTGGATAGGAATGATTCCTTGGCAGGTCAATTATGGAAGTTGCCAACCCATAAGTGGAAACCTCTACGAACAAAGATGTCCAGTTGCTTCACGATTGGAAAACTAAAAATGATGTTTTCGAATTTGTTAGATGCAGGAACAGAGATGGAATCGTTTCTGGAGAATGCTTCTGATGCTAAATCGATTGATGTAAGTACTTGAATAATATGTTTTCAGTGGGGAAGATATTATAAAGCGAATGTTGAAAAAGCTATTCCACAAGGTGTTCAACCATATCTTGGAGTATTTCACCAAAGACCTGTTCTGTTATTTAGCTCCCCGTGGAGTCTCAATCCATCGTAGCTGTTCTTAAATTTATTCAAACTACTGGACTCAACAACAGATCTGGGCAAACCGTTCCAACGATCGAGTATTCTATTGGACAGAAAATATTGCCGTGTACTTCTCCTAAATGGCTCCTTGGCAAGCTTCTGATTATGTCCCCGGAGGTTATTCCTGTTGAAATCGAACAAATTACGCAGATCAACTCCAAATTTATTATTTATGGCTCGATAAAAAACTATTAAATCCCTCCTAGTACGGCGATCCTCGAATGACGTTAGACCAAAAATCTGCAGCCCGGTATTGTAGTCGGGTCGACCATAGGCGGAATACGGAACCCTGGTACACCCTGGTATCTCTGGACCGACTCCAGCAAATCTCCTTGGAGAGCAACCCATCAGGCAGGTCTGGCATATTCCAAAATTGGTCTCACGTAGCTCTCGTATAGTAATCTCATTGTCTGAATGCTGCAGTTACAGAAGGACTTTTGAATCATGTAAGTGATTTTCTTGGCTCTAGCACTGATAGATAAGATATGCTCAGACCAGTCCATGTTAGAAGTGACAGTCAATCCCAAGTCCCTCTGCATCTCAACCACGTAAGGGGACTGTCAGCGAGTGAGTACGGTATAGGTGTATTCCTCTTGCCCATGTATAAGACACAACACTTATCAGTGTTGAGTGGCAACAACCAGTCCTCCGTCCACTGGGTGATAGTATCAAGATCATGCTGCAGCTGATTAGTGTTCAATGATGGGACTCCGTATATTTTAGTATCATCAGTATACAGAAGGCACCTGGACCTAATGAGATGAGGGAAATCGGTGGTGTAAAAGAGAAAAAGAATTGGTCCAAGCACTGATCCATGTGGCACTCCACTTAGAACTCGTCCCTCCACGGACGAAAAAACTCCACCAACCCTTACCCTGAAAGTTCTCAGACTCAGAAAAGATTCTATCCGCAACAACAGACGGCCACGTATTCCAAGGTGTTCCAATTTCTTGAGCAATTTAGTGGGGCACACGGTCGAAAGCTTTTGAGGACTCTAGATATATAAAATCCATTGGAATCCCCTCGTCGAGCGCTCTACTCAAATCATTTATTGCAGAAAGGAGATTAGTGAGGGTTGAACGACCTGAAAGGAAGCCATGTTGCTCTTTAGGGACTAAGTGGCTCTGCAAATTCCAGAATTTGATCCGCCAAGATACGCTCCAATACTTTAGCTATTGTTGACACCAAGCTTATGGGCCGGTAATTTGTAGGCAAAGTCTTATCTCCACCCTTATGAATCGGAGTTACAATAGCTGATCGCCAGTCAGATGGTAGCACAGATGTTAAAAAAGATCGTTTGGACAGAAGGTATAGAGGTCTTGCAAAACCACTGGAGCATCGTAAGCTGAAGAAATATTCAGAGCCGACAAATGTTCCATCACCAGTTCTTCGGACAAAAAAACATTATCCAGGTCGAGAGCACAGTGAAGGGAGTTAACTTGTGGTATACTGGAAGATTGTTCATTCGTGAAATGAGAGGGAAAGGAATCAGCGAGCACATTAGCCGACTAGAGAGTGCTTCCACAAAGATTGCCGGAACCATCCCGGACCACCGGAACTGAAAACTTGCTGTTGAGGTTGCCACGCACTTATTTGAAAAATTTCTTTCTATAATGGGATGTAGCAAGACTGTGCTCGAACTGTTTCGATGATGAAATTAAAGAAGATAAGTAATTTGAGTAACTTCGATGATTCTGATAATCTGTTGTATTCATGCTTCGAGTATATCGTCGCCAAAGGCATTTTTTGGCCGTTCTATATCCCTAAGTAATGGAAGATGTTGAAGATTGTAGAGTTATGTAAATAAACCTGTACATATTAGCATACAGCATTCTATTCAATTCTAAATGTAGAATCATTATCCCCTAGAAAAAAATCCTACACTAAATTAAAATTATACTTCATATTTCAGATGGACGATTTATGCAAGAGGTTCACAGCTGATGTTATCGCCCACTCAATATTCGGTCTCGATGTGAATAGTTTCAAGGACGACAACAATGATTTCTTAACTATGTCGAAACATTTGTTAGTCCACAGCAAAAAAAGGATGGTCGTTACTGCTCTGCAAGTTTTCGCACCGAATTTTTTCGATATATTCAGCTTCATTAAATTCGAGACAATAAATAAATTCATAGTCGCTTTTGTGTATAAGCTAGTGGAGACTGTCATTACATTCAGGGAGAAGACAGGAACTGTAGGGAGAGATATGATGCAGCTTTTGATTCAGTTGAAGAAATTCGGAAACGTAGAGGGAGATAACGGAGAGAAAATAAAATCAGGTAATTGGGCATCGGAAATTCTATTTGTATATAGTTACAGTTGAGATTAGATTCGAAGGGTGCAAACGAGGCATTACGTTCTCTGGACTATCGGGTGCCCCAAAACCCAATAGTATATCGGTAGTGTTCCTAGACAGATCCCAAAGGACATGTACCACCCGACAGAAGATCAAGTATTCAATCCAAAACCACGATTCTCTGGCGTCTCCAAGGAAGTCGGGATCAACCGAATATCTGTATCTGGAGTTTATGATACTCGATATTCATGAATTTTGTTGCAACGTTAACAACGTCTATTTTCCTGGAATTGTCTTAAACCCTCGGATATATCGGCGGGTTATTTTCAGCCAGGGAATCACCAATCGTTACACAATACCTTGGGAGTAATACCCTATGAGAGTGAGGGATAGCTTAAGGAGGGGGGAAAAGAGTAGGTACCGCTAAGGACAAGGGGGGTATGGGCAGTCTTAGTGAAGGATTCGAACAGATTGTCCAAATCAAGGGAGGAAATTAACTGAATTATTTTCTTTGCCATCGAGTTGCTAGTTCACAGAATAAGCCATGTCTGATTTAAAACTCTTCTAAAACAGTAAGCAAGAAAGGTTTCTCAACACTAAGATTCTTTGCAAAAAAAATAACCTTGAAAACTTGATGAATTACATGTGTTATACCATTTTGAAATAATCATTGAATACACCAACTTTTGAAGTTAATTGCTAGCATAGTACTTTTTTTCAGTACAGACAGTCGGGTACATAATAAAAATAAAATTGAATTTAAAATAAAGATTTTCAGTAGTGGGAATTGAATTTGAAAATACTTACCCAAATTAGATTTTTTTCAATATTTATCTTATAACTTTTATGACTTGGTCTATCACACACTTCTGGCTTAAGGTCTATTGTGCCCCTCATCAGAGCTGTCGATGTCATCACCATTTACAGCTCGCCTTCCAGTTCCAGAGTTCTGATGAACTCCAGTATCTGGGATGGCTTCAAGGAGGCTACGTCTTCGCTCCTGCAGATTTCTTGCCCAAAGCATTCCTTGCGTTGGTTTGAGATGGCGAGGCATTCCGTTATCAGGTGTTCAGGAGTTTCATCCTGCTCCCAACAGAATCTGCACTGGTCAGTTTCTGCTAGCCCTAAATCATCATGTGCTTCCTAAGGCCGCAGTGCCCTGTGAGGAAACCAGTGAGGATATGCAGGCTGTTTTTGCTAAGATTAATATATTTCTTGGATCTGACAGATACAAGTTGCGGAGGAACTTGTGATACATTGTGACACATTGTGATACATTCCTGGGAGAGATTTCCAGAGAATACCTCTTTCAGTTTCTTCTTTCACCCGAAATTAACATTTGCAGGTGTATCTACCTACCCCACAGTAGCGTTCCGGACCAATAAAAGGGGTTTGTGCTCCTTTCTGGGCAAGTGCGATGGCCTCCTCATTTCCTTTAATTCCCGCATGACCAGGAACCCAGATCAAGGAGACCCTGTTGTTCTTGCCTACTTCATTAAGGTTTCTTCGATACTCCCATGTTAGCTTAGACTCGATAACATGGGATCTCAGATCTTTAATAGCAGCTTGACTGTTAGAATGAACATGAAATTATTTCTACAAACTATTCGGATTTCTTCATGAAGTAGTTGTGAATGAATGATAATATTGATTTTAATTACAGAAGGAATTGATAATTGCCTAACAATGGATGAAGTAGTAGCCCAAGCTTACACTTACTTTTTCACTGGTAGCGAGACTGCTTCTTCAGCTTTAATCATGCTTCTATACGAATGCGCTTCAAATGAGTACATCCAGAAAAAAGTACAACAGGATATCGATGCATCACTGGCTGTTTCAGAAGGAAAAGTATCGTATGAAGCAATACTTGAGATGAAATATCTAAATATGGTGGTATCAGGTCTGTAACTTAGACAGGGCCCTGCAATCGTGAGTGTCGGGATTCTGTATCCGCAGGATAAGGCAACTTATAAGTTTCGTTCGCCCCAAATTACTTTATTTTTGCATTCAAAGAATACTTTCCATTCGCAAAAAAATATTTGGCATAAGAAGCTTTTTTCAAATAGGTCACTCTAGCTGATCTGATTAGATATATATCAAAATACACAAAAGTCCAATAGAATTTCAAGCAAGAAAGTACTTTGACTTCTGGAATAAAAATCCACCAAAAAGTTTGAGAGTCTCAATAATAAAAAGAAGTAACATTCAAGAATTCTAGCTAATTTAGTGTAACAGTTTACTCCTACATATTTTCACCTTCAAATTTTCAAATCGAGGGTGAGTGATCCAGAAGAAAAATCGAATGATATGAGGAGCGTCAAATTTTTTGTTTCATGGGTTTGGGAAGGTTATGATTTGAAAATTATTATTATTATTTGAACGTCAGTCATGTGGCTTCATTCAGCTGCAGCCCTTCAGAGCTGCCACCGATATGATCTTTTGTTCTATAACCTTTCTTGAAATCTACATACATTCAAACGAAGCTGCAAAATTACCTAGTTCAGTTGCTACAGGGACACGCCGCATTATTACAGGGCCTATAGATATAATTCCCTGTGTTTCAGTAATAAATAACTTATATGCTCTTTTAACTATTGAGTTTGAAAATTATCATTTTTTTAGAAACTCTGAGGAAATACCCTATTCTTGGGTTCCTCCTGAGGAAAGCAGTAGAGGATTACAGAATTGAAAAGTTGAATCTGGAAATAAAGGAGGGCACCAGGGTATATTTTTCTATAGAAGGGTTACATAAAGATGAAAAATATTACCCAGATCCAGAAAAGTTCGACCCGGAAAGGTTTTCGAAGGAGAATCAAGCTTCAAGACATCCTCTTACTTATTTGCCATTTGGAGAAGGACCAAGAAATTGTATTGGTAAATATTTACTAGGTTACAAAAATAAATAGGAAAAATATTGGTCCCCACGGAGATGATTTTGAAAATATACATATACCGGGTGGCCCACAGACGCGGAGCTCGTTTTGAGGGAGTAAATGAAGATATTTTGAGAATGTTTTTTTGTTATGTGCGTGAGGTGTTCAAAAGCATCATTCAAAATTATTTTCATATATACAGGGTGTTCTGAAACAAATATATACATAGACCAAAGTTACAGTTTTTTAAATGTAATACCCTGTAGTTGACCTCAAAAATGGAATTGCAAGCCATTCATATGATGAGTTTCTTGAGATCACTGTATACCTTAAAGCACAATCTACGAGAAAATGGTGAAAAATTAAAAATATGCAGATTTTTGAATAGCAATTAATGAAGAAACCACAGCTGCACCAGCGATACAGACAGTATTTTTTCGAGTAGACATATTGGCTACTCCTATACAGAAAAAAAATTAACTCTGGAATATACAGAGACATTTTGCTCCAAACGGGCGCAAAAGTCATGAAGTTTTGGGCAATAATATACCGACGCATTATTCAGGATTACATAACATAAAGAAAATTGGCAAAAAATTAAGATTTCTTGAAATGGGAATTGAATAACCATCACAAAGTATAGATTTTGTCGATTTTCTTTAAATGCCTATAATTTTGAAATTACATCACCTAACTTTTTTTAAATATTTTTCTGGTAATTATCATGACTCGTAATATCACCCGCTTCCGGCTTGACGTCGACTTCTGGTACACCTGTATATTATCATTTATTGTCTTAATCCTAGAATCCCTTGTACTAACTCCATTTTTTTCAGGAAAAAGATTGGGATATTTCATGGTAGCAGTAGGAGCCGTACACATTTTCAGGAAATTCAATGTCAACCTTTGCGAAGATTCTGATATACCCATTAGGTTCAACCCTCTCTCCTTCACTATAAGACCAGAAAATCCGCTATTTCTAAAGGTTACACCTAGATGAACTACGCAATGTATTTCATTCAAAAATTAAAATTTTAATGGT
The DNA here is from genome assembly GCA_937662695.2 of Halyzia sedecimguttata. Classification (NCBI taxonomy): domain Eukaryota; kingdom Metazoa; phylum Arthropoda; class Insecta; order Coleoptera; family Coccinellidae; genus Halyzia; species Halyzia sedecimguttata. The sequence goes on along the minus strand of OW569413.2, from coordinate 94,070,064 downwards.
TACATTTGGTTTCTTAATTCTCACTGCAATTCTTATTGAAATCCTACGTTACTGCTTACTAATGATCCATAGGAATTGAAAAATTTCAAACAAGTATAGTGTGCGTCTAAAAATATGGTTTAATGAAAACATATTATCCCCTTTCAGGGACATCAAAAAATATTTTGATTCATTTATCCAAGGAACATTTTCCCCTAATTCTTATTGCACCTATTTTTGGCGCTCTAGTTCCTCGGAACTGAGTGCTTATTAATTTGCCCAAATGTCTGTAATTTTCGAATTTTTGGCTGAAAATGGTCTCAAACGATTTGGTTTGGCCGTAGGCACGATAACTCTCGAACGGAAGGAGTTAGAGGATTGCAATTTACAAGGTGGGTTTGGAGCGTAAATATCTCGGACAAGTTCGTTAATGGGCGAGATCCATAAAGCGGTTTCGGAGTTATGGCCGATTTTAGCGAAAACCGAAACCTAGGTTACCGCAAAGTGTAAAAAAAAAATTTGAAAATTAAAAAAAAAAAATTTTCTACAATAACTGTCGAACGGAATGAGCTAGGCAGTTGGAATTTTCAGAGTAGGTTAGGGAGATGAATATCTCGGTTGAGTTCGTTATTGGGCAAAATACGCCAGATGGTTTCGAAGTAAAGAAAAAAAATTTTTTTTTTTAAGTAACAAATTTCAAATTCAATTTCAATTCAAGATGCAGTTTCACCATAAAAATCCATTGATATCATTTTCAACTCCAACAAGCTCATACTTTCGGAGATATGATTTTTCGAAATTTCTATAATGAATCGTACTTCTATGTTTTCACAGAATGTTATAATTATTCTATCTAAGCTTTATTATATGATCTGTGTTCATACTCGTTCATGTTATCCTGTTCTATAAGAGAGAGTCAAATTCATTTCAGCTATTTTAATTTGATTTCTTCCATGGTGCAGTTCTCATTCTCAGATTGCTCATTTGATCTTGATAAATAAACTATTATTTGAATTGAATTTCTTTTATGATGCAGTTTTATCATAAGAATACATTGATATAATTCCCAACTCTGAGAAACCAATACTTTCGGAGATATAATTAGTCTGTTTGAACTTGAGCGCCAGAAAGCCACATTCACAGGGCTTGAACCCATTTTTTTTCTTGCCCTGGAATTCTCGAGATTTTTTAAAGTTGAAAAACATGTGGAAATTTAGAAATGAAGTCTTCACCAGATAAAAATATTTTTATTGCAAAAACTATACTTGAAGGAGTCATAAACTCACAAAATGATCAAACTTTGTAATTATTTGTAGAATTTACGCGCTAATTTTGCGAAATTTCCTATCACTAGAAAAAAAATACTCTCCAGAAATGTTATATTTCAGAAAGTATCAGTCAGATTACGCACATATCTACAAGACACCATTACTCAATCGACTTCGTATGAGGCGTGAATAAACGATGGAACAAAAGCTCCTGATTTCGTGTCAGTGCTTTTTAAGAATTTTTAATAATAATAGTCATGCTCAAGATAACGATGTAATCAATCAATTAGTAGGCTACAAATAAATATCTTATCATAATGAATTTGGGAGGTTCAACGAAAATGATTCAATATTATACAATCAGTTTAATATTTATTAATAGTACATTTTCGGAAATATCAACCACATAGGTATTTCCAGTGAATTCTCTAATTGGTACAAAATATTACCAAATAATAAATTGTAAAAACATTAACAAAATAATTTAAGTACAATATAATACAAAACCAATTCCAAATCTTCATTTCCAGTAAGTTACAATTAGGATCTGAGCAACATCAATAGTGAATATATACTTTTTACATCTTTTATCTACACAAGAACTTATATTAGACCGATCTATATCATTCAAATAAATAAATATCATATTTTCTTACAACTATTTCAATAAGTAACTATTCATCGAATTGGCATTGGCAGATATTTTTCAGAAAACTGAAAAGTATAATTTTATTCCAGAATAAATAAGTAACAACAACTTTGCGAGTGATCAGAGAATAATATTATGAACATATTTCTATTCCTTTGGATCACTATGCAAAGATGAACAATGTATCCCACATTTTTCGAAAATATATAATTCAGTTGGCATCATTTTTTCATCCCATCACCAACTCGATTCTACTTGAATTTTTAAAGCTACATTTTTGTCTTAACGACATTCGAATCACAATATGAAATACCATATACAGCAACACAATATACAAACAATACTATCAGATTCATAACTTGAAAATATTAATTTGATCTTTTTTTGGTCAACACTTATCTAGCTAATTAATACTTTGGTAATATTGGAATCTCATATTTTGGCAACAATGACTACATTTTTTAACGATTAAAAACATGTACTGCCCACTAATTGCACCCTCCTAGTGGAGTGTGTCAATATTTCAATAAAACTGGAAAAATTGGGGTTATTAGAAGTATCACGATGCCTCATCACTGTGAATTGTATAAAATTTTGCAAAAATTCCTTGCAGACAATATTTTCCTTGAAGGATTCATAACGGATTTAAAATATTTTTAAGGTTTCAATTACGTCATATCTCAGTATAAAAATTGAAAATACATATCGAGGATAGGGGTTGTACAATTTGTAAATTTTTGCTATGAGGTACTGATATGTGGAAGATACTTTTCCCAGATTTATTGAAATTATTCAATCTACCCTATAATTGTTCTGCCTGTTGGTTATTATAACCTACATATTTAACATATTCATATTTTTTAAGTTTTATTTTTACAAGGTTCATTGATACATGAAACATTCAGTGCTTCACTAGAACCATTTGCGAATCCCAAAATTGGGGTCGTATTTGAACAACTCAGCTTATCAATTTTTTATATTCTTGACAAAGGAAAATAATTCAATAAGGAACAAAATCAAATCAGATTTAGAGTATCTCTATTCCTATTGAGTTAGACTCTCCTTGAAATGTTTGACAAAGAGAACGAAGTACATAAAGATACTGATTAACTTTTCATCAAGTGTTGTCTTACGGAAAGTATGATCTTATCACACATGAAATAATATATGTACATTTGTAATGTGATTTTTTAATTCTCATTGTACAACCTGTTGTACTACTATTTATAATTTTATGACACTTTTTTCTTCGATATTTAAAACTAAATCGTATTCAACAGTCTAGTCAACAAGTACTTTTTAGGTTTTTTTGCGTATTCTCCGAAAATTAAGATTGAGATGTCATTTGATTCGGAATGGCATGTAGATAGTTTTTGAGAAAATGCTAAGGCTGCTCTCAAAAATTGCAATAATTATATTATTCTTATACTTATACATATAAAAATAATATTCTTAAAGAGGAGGAAATTTCCTAAAAGAGTGGTAATGTCCGGAACTGTAGGACCAATATTTATAATTTTCCCAGAGGGTTCAAAATACGTCCGAAAACGGGTACTCCGGCTTGCGGAAGCCTCGCTTCCTTCGGACCTTTAATGACTAAATATTATTCAAACTTATTTAATATGAAAATAAAAAAATTCAGGCACCTGTAAGATAGATCAATGAATAATAATCCGTAGTCCAAAAATTTGTATCGCGATTTTTCAATTAGTTATCCATTAGTTAATTAACAATTTTTTTTAGCACGAACAATAACATTGCAGGTGCGATAATTGTTAAACTATCAATCTGAGAATTGTTTCCTTTTGTTGAGCTATTTTTCAAAGGTCTTAAAATAGATTTCCGTTGAAAAAATAAAAAAATTGTTAATTTTCGTTTTGTTATTAACAATTTACTTAAGTGAAAAATTATAAAGCTTCATTAAACATTGAAAAATACCTTTTTTTATAATATTACTATTCATCCGTTTTCTTATGATCAGAAGTTACTTAAAAATGATTTTTAATAATTTTTAGCCCTGTTGTTTGAAAAATTGTTATAAACAAATGCGTTGTTTAAGAGATGATTTAAAATTTTTTTTGATAACAAAATCCTTGACAATAATAATGATTGTTAAAAAAAACCGTTTCTTAAAAAAAATTGTTAAATAAAAATTTTTTTACACTAGTTACGAAAATAAAGGAACCTTTTTTTTAAATCAATTTTCATCTTAGTCTTTGATATTACAAAAAAATCGATTATTATTCAAATTTTCATTGTTTATTTAATGAACAATTTGTTATAAACAAATGAATTATCTCTTTTTTTCCTTTTCCTATTTAAAAAAACAAAACTAAGCATGTATCATTTAAAAAAAAATTATTGAATTGAAAGTTCAAAAAAAAATACCTATAAATATTTTTTTTTAATACTGTTGTTTTTGTTTTTTTAAATAGAAAAATAAAGGGATAATTGTTGTAATTGTTTGAACAATAGGAGATAAAAATTATTAAAAATCATTTTTAAGTAGCTTCTACTCATAAGAAAACGGATAAATAGTAATATTATAAAAAAAATGTTCAATGCTTAATGAAGCCTTATAATTTTTCACTTAAGGAAATTGTTGATAACAAATCAAAAATTAACAATTTTTTAATTTTTTCAACGTGAATCTTCGAAAAATAGCTCCACGAAAGGAAACAATTCTCAGGTTAATAGTTTAGATATTATCGCACTTACAATGTTATTGTTCGGGCTCAAAAAAATCGTTAGTTAACTAATGGATAACTAATTGAAAAATCGGGATACTAATTTTCAGACTACAGATTATTGTTCATTGATCTATCCAGCAGGTGCCTGAATTTTTTAATTTTTTTATTTTCATATTTAATAAGTTTAAATAATATTAATTCATTAAAGATCCAAAGGGAGCGAGGGTTGCGTAAGCCGAAGTACCCGTTTTCGGGCGTATTTTCAACCCTCTGAAAAAATCATAAATGCTGGTCCTACAGTTATGGGATTTCGGACTTTTTCTGAAACTTTTTTCAAATTTGAATTATCTCAGATAGTTTCTGAGATATTAGCGAAAAACGTCCCCTTTTTATATTTTTCACTTAATTGTTCATAAATAACAATAGCAATTTTTGCGAGGGGCCTTAGCATTTTCTCAAAAACTATCTACATACCATTCCGAATCGAATGATACCTCAATCATAATTTTCAGGAAATACGCAAAACTTTTGACCTAAAAAGCACCTGTTGACTAGACTATAACTCGAAAACGAAGATCTGACCAACCCTACAGCTCTAAGAATGGATCTATGACTTCCATATCCTCTTCCATCTTCAATTGCACAGAAATCTTGATGCGTACCTATTCATTAGGTCAGACATTCATGGCATAAAACATAGGTTTTTGAGACTGCATCGATATATTCTGCGGAGAAGTGGGGGAAGTCATGGTACTACTATTACTTTGTCCCAGCTTAATAGTATCTGGTGGGGATACACTAGCAGCACCTTCAGGAACACCCCTCTCGGTAAATTTTGGTTTAGTAGGCGAACTTCCAAGTACATCTTTTTGCGAGGGAAAAGAAATCTCGATTGACTGCCTGTAACCATTTTGGACAGGTATACCTTGTCCGCTATCGGTATCAGTTGATGTATCGGACGTGCTGTATCTAGGACCCATTGGAAAGCTATGCCTGTTCATCTTGCTCACATAAGTTGGGTCTCCCTGCCATGCAGGGCCAACCACTGGTCTGTATCTCGGGTTGGAGTAGTAGTTGCAGTTTGGCACAGGTGTTTGTGTTGCTCTAGCTGCTGTCGAGAACTGCCCAGGCAGTGGGGATTCACTTCGTGCATTAACAATATGTGGCTGCGCTGGATAGGGAATTCTTATCATTTGTTTCGGAGGATTCGAAGTCATCACGCTCGAGTTGTAATGGTAATGGTGGTCCTCAACGTGCATATGCAATCTCTGCTGGTATATGGGGTCCACATATCGTTTGTTGATCTGGTTCTGATTCGATACTCTAGCATAGTCACTCTGCTGGTAGTAAACATTTGAAGATACTCCGCTTTGACAGCCTTCTATATGGTTATACGGAATGTATACCATAGTTTGATGGTACGTCCTAGATACTTCAGATGGTGGAGGTGACAACGGTCTGCCATTACTTTTCTGCCTCGGTAAACTTTGGTACATTTCGTTACATCTACTACCAACTTTCATCACGGTTGGGTAGCTATTCGGATTGCCATTCGTCCTGTAAACTTGCCTGCAATATTGTCCAGATTGATACATGTTTTCTTCCGCGAAACTTGTGGGTCTATACGGCGGTGGATATCCTCTGGTTTTAAATTCTTCAGGTGCTGCAGTAGGGTACTGGTGGGGTATGTTCTGATTTGGATTCTTGGATTTTGAATTATCCACGTTTGACAATCCGCTCTCGGAATAATAAGGCCATGATATTCGTCCTGCGGATTCTGGAGGTTGCATTTGGTTTTGGATCTCTTGGATGATTTGGGTCGTTGTGCCGAATCGTGGTTTGATTCCTCTGACGCTAGGTCTTTTGTTGAAACCGTAGTCGTCATGCTCGTCATCATCCTCTTTGTTGCATTCCGGTTGATATCTGAAAAGATATTTCAATTCAGTCCTAGCAGATTTATTTAACACTAGTGTTTAAGGGTTATTAAAAAAATATTTCGACAACGAAATGAGCCATCGAATGGAGGTATCCGAATTTAATTGTCACAGTGTTTTAGCTGTCACCAGTTTCACCAACAATAACAAAGGTATTCACATAGAGGATTAGAGCTATAAAGAGAAATATCCAGAAGCCTAGAAATAAATCGATACAAAATTGGTTGAAGCACTGACGTGAAGACAGTAGCTTTTGCGCGAATGTTCCATTGCCTTATAGGTAGTCAATCAAGCTCAAATTCGGTACTCGATTGTGAAATAGTGGCTTGAAGTTTTGTGCACAATTTCATCTGACAAAATTACTGTTAATACTCACCTCTACTTCACCTCCATTGGAAAATCTCAATGGAATACCATTGATGTATAGACCGCTTTCTCAGCTTTCATAAGATAAGAATACATTTCGTATCATTTTAATGACATACTTCAGTTATCAGAGAATAATTACGGAGTTTTAATTGTATATTCTGAGTTGGAAATAACAACAAAATTTCAGATGTGTAAGTATAGCTCCAAAACCGTTTGGCCGATTATGCCTATTAACGAACTTAATGTCGCATTCGGATGCGCACGTACCCTGAAAATTGCTAGTCGCTATCTCTATCCGTTCTCAAGTTATCGTGAGATATACAAGCTCTCGAAGAGCTTGAGCGAGTAAGGAGAATCAGTTGTGTTCTGTGTAGGCTTTGTTACTGATTTAATAAAATTTTCTTCAATGATTTTCAAAGATTTTTTAAAAATTATCTAGTGATACGATCCTTACGAAATTTCTCAGAAATTTGCGCGTCATCATGCTAAAACCAATTACCTAGATTGAATTGGATTTATTTCAAATTTTATGAGTTATTGAGGAAATAGGAACAAAATTTCAAATAGGTATAACTCCAAAACCATTCGGCCGATTATGGCTATTAATGTCGCATTTTTAAAACGCAACCTTCTCTGAAAATTGCAAGTCGCTATCTCTTTCCATTCTCAAGTTATCGTGAGATAAATAATATCTTTTAATAATTTTTTAAAAATGTTCTAGTGGTACGATCCTCACAATATTTCACATACGTCTTTATATCGGTATTCTACAATTAGTTACCAAGTTTTAATTGGATGGGATCTGTATTAGTTGAACACAAAATAAATACTCGGAAATCGTTGGGCCGATTATGCACATTAACGAACTTGTGCGTCGCATTTAAAAATTTCAAGTCGCTACCTCCTTCGGTTCGAAAGTTATCGTGCCAGAGGGCTAGACAGAAAAAAAATTGAGCTCGAAGTATTCATCAATTAGTCGAACCTAATCGAGACCACTTTCGGCAAAAAATTCGAAAGTTACAGACATTTGGCCATAATGATAGTACCCTCTTCCCAAGAACATGCGCGCAAAAAGAATAGGGTATCATAGAATATCTAATATAGTTTAGAAGTTAATCAACGAACACAATTTTTCGAGAGAAATTTTTTATCACCCTGGATATCAACAATATAGCGAAAACGGACCTATGTTTACATGAACTTTTAGAATTAAAATTATGCATAGATCAGTATCATTAAATATGAGAGGGAACCAAGAGCTTTATCGCTTCGTCCCGAAAATTCTCGTCCTAACCAAAGAAAAGACAATAAAAATGGTGTCTCAGCAAGTACTTGAATTTTAAAAATTAAAAAATATATATTTATTTAATATTTTATTAACATTTTTTCCTACATATGTATGGAGGTAGTGATAAAATTTGCAAATTAACCAAAATATCGGTTAAATGGCCACCGTTGCTCTGTTGCCAGGTATGCACTCTTTTGATGAAATTTTGCAGTAAGAGCTGCTGGATTTGACGAATTTGACTTTGAGTTCCTCAGTTGTCTCAGGATGTTTCGCATAGACCTTACTTTTCAAAAAACACTAGAGAAAATAGTCCAAACAAGTTAAATCACAACTTCTTGGCGGCCAGTTTGGTCACCGAAAAGAGAAATTACTCGACCTGAAAACTTGGTTTGTAAGAAAGTCATTGTTTCCCTTGCGGTGTGACAGGTAGTGCCATCCTGTTGAAACCACATCTCATTTAAGTCCATTCCGTCTTATTCTTGCCAAAAAAAACCTGTCAACATGGCTCATTAACGATGACCGTCGACAGTTTATAATGGATTTTCACTATTAACAAACGTTCTTTCAAGCTGTAACGCACCATTTTCGTAAATGTCTATGATTTAATTAAACAAACAACAAATATGGCTGACTCAACAATTGACGCAATCCGAAATTCAAGTTCTTGCTGAGACTCCCTTTACAATTGAGGAGGAAATATTCTTATTGTTCATCTAATGGTATTTTCTGGGTTGTCTCTTCTAAACTCTGAAAATCTATAACACAAAAAAAAATTTCTTATGATCAATAGAGTACTCACTTTTTCTTAATTCTCTCGATTCTACCCGCATCTTGTTGTACGAACATAGCCAATTCGTCACCGGATTCCGAAGCGGACGGCGTTCCGGCCAAAACATCCGGCGTTATCCTCTTGGTATCCTCCTGGTCGTTCCTCAAGGCCTCATCGATGTCCTCCAGACTGTATTCCGTTCCAACCGAACTCGCAACAGACGCCCTTTCCCCCCCGTTGTTCGCATGATTGTTCATCTGGTAATAATAATCGTCCACATTCGTTATGCCGCTAACACAGGCTGTGAGCGGAGCCAGAGAGGAGAGGAACTGTTTCCTCGATTCGTTGGTGGAAGAGTTGATCCTCGATGCCGGCAGATGGGGGTGGTGATGATCTATTTCGTGAGGGCCGTTACCGAGATCTGGAAGGGTGGGTGTTACCTTCGTTTCTTGAGGCGTGTTGTTGACTACGTTGTTCTGGTTGTCCAAGGGTTTCTCGTTTTTTTTCGTGAAGAGATCCGTTATTTTCTTGTATGTTGATGAGACTGATGAAGCGTTTGAACTGGCCGTGGACGATGATGATGGGGAAAAATTCTTGTCCTGTTGTTTGAGTGCTGTCACCTGATTAGAAAAAATCAATTTCATTAATTGAATACTTTTACGTGCGACTGATAATATGATTAGTTCTCGTATACTCCATTCACTTTAATAAAGTCTCTCGGTTGGCCATGATTTAGGTCTATCACGTTTTTGTAACTAAAACTGAGGTAGGTTGGCACTACTGAAATATCGTCAATGTCAAAACAATTCTCTGAGACGTTGCCAATTTCTCTCTACAATCAACATAATGTTCCATCTTAAACAAGATCACAGATCATTATTTTCGTATAATGAAGAACTCTTCGATTTGAAATTGCAAATGCCGGAAGCAGAGACAAAGTAGGAAAACTTAATTCTGTCTTAGAACATGTTGAACTCTCGAATGTCATTACTTAGTTTCCTATCCTTTCACTATATTTAAGGTTTAACAGCGCCTCGGGTTTCGTAGTATTACTACATCTCGAAACTGGTGTATTTCAAGTTGTGCAACAACGTATTTAAATGTCTTCTGTAGGTTTATTTGAAGAGAATTTCGAAAAGTGGGGAATTCCATAAGTACTTCTGTTCGTTATTTTGAAGTTTTCCTGCCTGGTTATTCAGGTACTTTTATTCAGAAATTCAAAATCACAAAGTAACGGTATCTATTATTTTTCATTAAAATTTCAACACTTAATTGTTGATTTCCGTACAAGAAAATAGCATAACTGAATCTTCCAACTAGATTATATACGTGAAATATTTCCATAGAAACAACAGATGAAAAAATTTATTCAACAGTCGCCAGGTCTTTGGAATTGTTGAATTCACATAATATCTTCTCAAATTCATTATTTTCCCCAAGAAAATTCACATTGTGAAAAATATGTTATTACTACGACTTCTATGTAGAGAGGACAACGTTGCGTAGTTATCTGACAGGAAATTTAGCATAACCTAACATTTTCAAAATATACATGGTGAAACGAGTCAAATTTTTGCTCAATCGGGAGACTTTATAAATGTGAATGGAGTATAAGTGAATGATTCATCATCGTCGAGCGAAATGTGATTTTCTGGAAGGGACAAGAACAAGTATACAGGGTGAGTCTTCACAGCACCGTTCTAGATAGAAAAGTGTTACTGGTATCTATTGTAGAATAACTTCTCATTGCTTGAAATTTAATGAAATTGTTAGAGAAAACCTATTTGTTGAATCCTGATTGGTTTATCAGGATATTATGGCTCGAAGGATCAAATGTTGAGTCCTGATTCTTTCATCAGGATATAATGACATTTCGAAGGACCAGAATTATACACCCTGATTGTTTTATCAGGGGGATGAGTAAGGGGGTATACTTAACTTTTAGCACCCAGTAGTAATCTCGTTGATTACTGCGTAAGTTGTTACTTGCAATAAAATAACGATTGCGAGGATAGGAAGTGGTGAAATATTCGAACGCACTTTTAACACATCAATAAAATGTATTTTCTTGTTACACACAAAGTGATAGACATGCATTTTGGCATTTTTTTACAAGAAATAGGCATAAATCGCTCAACAAGGGTCGAAGCTTAACAAGATATTCTACTCGCAGTTATCCTTTCGTGAAAATATGAATTTCAAGGGTGAGACCACACATGGTAAACTAGAATCCAGATATAACAAATATTCACGCGAGCACCTTTGTTTAGAAAAACAAATCAGCGCTTCCCAAAATGTGACGTCATGAGACGTAACACTATTTACTCACTCAATTCTTATAACGCTGCATTAAATAATACCTATTCCTCTATTGAAACAATGAACTTTAACTTAATTTTCATTTAATATCCACCAATTGTTTTCACTACAAATTATACATAATTTGATCACCGCCCATTCTTGTTATTATCATTATCGAACATTCCATAAAATATATACATTAATCCACTCATTTCCAAGCAAATCTCAAATCGAATAGTTGAGATTTGAATGTGAAAATTTCAGCGATATCAGACGGATAGTTCTGAGATATGGATTTTTTTCAAAGATTTTCAGTGATTTTTTTCAAATTTTCTAGTGATACGATCCTCATGAAATTTTGTAACAATTTGCGCGTCAGCCTTCTGAAACTTTTTACCATGTTTGAATTGGATTGGTTTAATATTTTTCAAGTTCAGGAGGAAATGAAAACAAAATATCAAATAGATATAACTCCAGAACGATTTCACCTATTAACTAACACAAACGTTGCATTCGGTCAATCAACCTACCCTGAAAATTTCAGGTCGCTATCTCTTTCCGTTCTTAATTTATCGTGGCAACGGCCAGCCTGCCGGACATAATCAAATTTCGAATTCTTCATCAGTCGAACCTAATCGTTTAAGACCATTTTCGAAAAAAAAATCGAAAATTACAGACATTTGCGCTAAATGATAACGTGATGTTCCCCAGAACAGAGTGTATAGCAGATAATCTTCCCTTTCGTATATTTCTATTTCTACCTATTCAACGGTTTTCTTCTGGGTTTTCTTTCCCAAACTCTGAAAAATATCTATAAAATAAAAATTAATTATTTTGTGATTTGCTTCTATTTCTACCTGTTGGAACTGTCCAAATTTGTACATTGATCACCGATGATTAATTATCTATGTTTGGCGAGTTTCGTAAATCACCGGAACCATAAAAGCACATTGAATAATTAACTATTGTTTACCTTATTGGCTTGTCGTCAATGAAAATTATCATCTTTCTTTAATATTCAGTTATTGACGGAGTTGTTTTAGATAAAAAAAAACCTAAGTCTATGACTCACCTGCTCATATATTGGATATACATACATCAGCAAATTATAATTACAGCATTCTATGAAATCATAAAATTACGATTAATTATTGAAATTTTGAAAAATCATATCTCCGAAAGTATTAGTCTGTTAGAGTTGAGAACGACATCAATGGATTCTTATGATGAAACTGCTCTTAAAAAAAATGAATTTCAAATTTGTAATGTAAAAATTTTTATTTGAGTTACTATGAAACCGCGCGATAGCGAACTCAACCGAGATATTTATCTCCCAAACCTACTCTGAAAATTTCAACTGTCTAGCTCATTACGTTCGAGCGTGCTTACGGCCGGTCGGACAGAATCGATTTCGACCACGCATTCTTGATCATTGAGCAGGACCAAAACGTTTAAGACCATTTGACGCCAAAAATTCGAAAATTACAAACATTTCGGCAAATTGATAAGCACTCTGTTCAGAGGAACAAAATCGCCAAAAACACAGAATAAATCGGAATTTCCTCCGCTAAAGTCTACTTTCAGGGTTTGGGACCAGGATGTCAGATGGATCATTATTATTCTCACCTGAATAACTGAACCAATCACTAGAATGTTCGAAGAAAAATAAATTACACTGACCAGAATTATTATTCAGTACCTCGGAAGCTACATTTTTTCCAGCAAGTTTTAACTACAAGGCGTACGTGAGTTTGAATAGATCATTCGAGTTGACTATTAATATCATTTACCGTACTATTGATTGTCTTGAAACCGCAGTGGCATCAGGTGCAAACTCAGGCCGACTGATTTGTGGCAATGAAAGAAATGTGGGCAATTTAATGCTTGGCTGCGTCCACAATGGGGACATCGAATTATTCATTCAACATGAATGTTATGGAACTGAGGTTTGTAAAGGAAAAAATTATAAAAGTACTGACGTTGGGGAGCTAGCTTATTCGTGTGATGATCAATATATTATACTGATTTGTAACGCCCGACTATACTGAAATTTATAGTTATTAGATATCCGATAAAGTGAGAAAACAAGATTTGTAAGTGGCCATTCAACATTCAAATATCATCATATTTTGGTGAAAATCTATAGATTTCTAAGGTGGAGTTTAATCATCCCTGCTGTGGGGCATGGTCATGGATGGTCTCCTGCGGTAAACGGATTCAATGTTCAAGGTCACGCTGATGACATAGTGATAACCGTCAGAGGCAAGTATGGTGGTGTGATACGTGACAATATGCAAAAAGCCATCAAAATCACTGAAAAGTGGTGTGAGGAAGAAGAATTAAAAGTCAATCCCTTCAAAACTAGCCTTATTTCCTCCACAAGCAAAAGAATTCTTCATTAAAAAGCGGCAGTCTTCAAAAGCCAAGCTTTGAATTATTCCAGCGAGTGCAAGAACCTTGGTATTATCCTAGGCAGCAAACTGGAAGAGTATACACAGACAAGGTTATTTTAATAACTCCAGCGGCCATGTGGACATACAGAAAGCTCTTTGGTAAAACTTGGGGACCTCCAAAATCCAAAAATTGTACTCTGGTGATAAGCTTCATTGTCACCTGTGGATTAAAACAACTCCCACTTCAGCTTTGGAGGACTTACTCCTCTTCATCTCTATGCGACGAGATGCAGTATAATATTTTGTGTATTGAGCTGTCAATGTCATAACCATCTAGAGGTCGCCTTCCAGTTCTGATGAACTCCAGCATCTGGAATGGCTCCAAGGCGGCTACGTCTTCGATCCTGCAGATTTTTGCCCAATTATTTATTGCGTTGGTTCGAGATGTCGAGGCATTCCGTAATCATGTGATCAAGAGTTTCATCTTTCTCCTCACAGAATCTGCTTTCGTCAGTTTCTGCTTGCCCTAATTTAATCATATGCTTCATAAGGTAGCAGTGCCCTGTGAGGAAACCAGAAAGGAGGTGCAGCATGTTTTTACTGAGATATATTTCTTGGATCTGACAGTGTCAAAGTTTCGGAGGAACTTTTTGGAGTGATACATTCTGTAAGAGATCTCCAGAGAATACCTCTTTCAGTTTCTTCTTCCATCTGAAATTCACTTTTGTAGGTGTATCTACCTACCTCACAGTAAGGTTCCGGGCCATTAAAAGAGGTTCATGCTCCTTTCTTGGCAAGTGTGTTGGCCTCCTCATTTATTTTAATTCTCGAGTGACCATGAACCCAGACCAAGGATACCCTCTTGTTCTGACCTACTTCCTTAAATTTTCTTCGGCACTCCCATATTAGCTTAGACTCGATAACATGGGAGCTTGGAGCTTTAATAGTAGTTATACTGTTAGAATGGATTGCTATATCACACCTCTGATAGTTTATTTATAGGTTCATTTCCACTCATCTTTGGATTGCAAGTATTTCCGGCTGAAAGACGCTCGGATAGGAGCCTAGCGATAGTGAGCATTTGGTGCCTGTCACATATACGAGTACTCTAGTGTCAGCTCCTATATTGGTTTTTGAACTGTCTGTATACCATTTAATGGCATTATTTTCAAGAACTTGGGTGGTGGATTCCCTGTCTGTCTTCCTACCTAGCATCGTAGCGAAGTTCTTTTCGATGCTTACTTTCTCAATCATTTCGTCACTAGGAAGATTGGCTGATGAAATGTACCTAGTAAGAGAGGACCAGGCTTTCTGGTTTTCAATACTCTGTTCCTGTTCCTTTCCTAGATGTTCTGAGAATGGCTTCATGGGCCTTTTTGTCTATCACTAGATGAAGAGGTGTGAGATTTATGATAATCTCAAGAGCCCTGGTAGGACAGGTTCCCATAGCTCTAGTGATACGCACATAGGCAAGCATTTGTACTTTGTCGAGGGTTTTCCTCGTATTATTCTGGCTTATTTTTGTAGAGATGCAGTAAAAATATCTCGAAGTGAAAAACTCCTTCTTGGGAATTGGGTGAGACAAATGAGGATATTGAATCAATTGTTTCAAATCTTCTAGGTGAACACTCTTTGTAAAGGTCATTCGTGACCGTCAAAGTGCTGTGGACTTCATTGCAATGTGGACAAGAGATCCTCTTTGTAGTATACAAAGGGAGCCAAGGCCAAAAGAGGTGTGGAGATTGGAATTTATGGACCAAAAGTGCGTCTCAAGATACCTCTAGAAACGCAACTGTTTGTCATACAGTCAGAGATACTGCCAGTGGACCTACATATGCTCCCAGGAGTGTTTGAAAATAAACTGCGAGGGATTGAACATATACATTGTAACAGATAGCCACACAACCATGAGGATATTGGAAGCTTACAGCAAGAGCTCTTATCCTATAGTGGAAATACCGCAACAACAGCTGGTCAGGGGAATCAGGGAAGTGACACTTTTTTGGGTTCTAGGGCACTATGGTGTTGAAGCAAATGAATTGGCAGACGAACTTGTTAAGCTGGCTACTGTACATAGCCCATATGTGGCCTGAGCAAAGTCTACTATAGAGAGGTTAAGCTAATCAAAAGGAAAGCTTTCTGTGAACACACTACATGAAAAAAGATTTATCAGACTCTCGCCGTCCTAAACGAGGAATCTCATGCAATTATCAAGCGATTAACTACGTGTTATCGCGGGACTGCTAACGGGACACTGCCGGCACAAATATTATCTATACCGTATTGGCAAATTGTCAAATGGAATGGGCACACTCTCTAGATTGAAAGAAGCCGTTGACGACATTTTTCTATCGACAAAGTGGGTAGAGTAATAGAACAAATGATCAAAATCGTTGCAGGTCCAAAAGGCGACATATAAGCCAATTGACCCCGGTTCACAATCTACAATCTATTGGAGAAAATAATGTCGACTCGAACGTCTAATCCGTTTTTCCGTCTAAGCAGGAATTCTACTTCCTTCTATTCTCACGTCTGTCGTGCTCAGCTGCACCCTTCGAACTTGAACCATGAGCTAAGGGCTGTACTACCACGGTAATGGTCAACGCCGATTGGAAGTTCCTCTACCTCGCGATACTTCACTGGAACCAATCGGGTTCTATGGGAACGATATCGGGAGTCTTATTGACTTCTAAGAACTGGTCGCTCACGACGGTAGTTCCAAGATTTAGGTGACAGCTAAACATGGAAATGGTATTATCAGTTTCCTGTTCGACGAAAAGTAGTCTGCCAATCTAGACGACTTAAGTGCGTTCCAAGCGCCTCCTGAGTCAATATTCGATATCATGGGGATGTTTTAGGATTTCTTCAGACAGGGATATAATCCTGAAATGCGTCTAAGATAGGTATCTGTTCGAACGTCGTTCAACTTCATCTGAACCAGTAAAACGAATCTTAAGTCTATTATTTACAAGGGTGAAAATATTATAATTCCTACAATAATGTACTGATCAATGTACGAATTTCTCGAATTAGAAAAAAACTCCATTACAGATCTATCATATGTCCGATTCCATCTGAATTCCTTTCAATATACCACGTATTTAATCGAAAAGAAATGAAATTATCCAGGCAGTTAAAGCCGAACCCGGTATGAAAAGGCGACGGAGAAAAAACTCGAAAATTTCATTGATATGTCAACAGGATGGAAAAAGGAAGAACGTCGATGAAAAACAAACACTCCAGTTGAAATGGATTCCCAATTGAAACATTTCCTCGAGAACGGCATGGTAGATAAGATTGAATAAGCATTCAAATGAGGGGCTTTTGAGTGCTTCAATAATAGATGAAATTCACCGGAGAAATTCGTTTTTGTTTTTACGTTCGACTTGCTTATTTATCATTACCAGGAAATGTGGATTTATACGCATCAGATTCTTCGCATTTAGTTTCTTACTTATGTATTGACAATAGTCCAAACAATTCATACGTGACACATGAAAAAAGGCGGATGTTCTGTTTTATAAATTTCAAAAACCTAAAATGTTGTTGGATGTTTAGTTTAGTAAACTAAGCACATCCAACAAAATTTCAGGTTAGGTTGTGCATCTGACATTTGAGTTTGTTTGAAGGCATAATCAGCCAAACGGTTTTGGAGTTATACCCATCTGATATTTGGTTATTATTTCCTCAGTAACTCGAAAAATATAAAACCGATCTAATCCAAACACGCTTATTAGTTGTCGAATGTCAACCGAAAATTATTGAGAAATTTTGTGAGGTCGTATCACTAGAACATTAAAAAAAAACATTGAAAATCATTGAAAAAAATTCTGTATATCAGAAACTATTAGTCCGATATCGCTGACATTTTGCGAAAGCCTTCAGAACCTAACTATACTGCCATATTGTTGAAGATCCGATCAGCCTTGTGTGAGTTCAGTAGCTGGATGGGTGACCGTTGCCTCGATAACTTTCGAACGATAGGAGATAGGGACTTGCAACTTTCAGGGTAGGTTGCGCATCCGAATGGGAGTGTTAAGTTCGTTATGGGGCATAATCGGTCCGACGGTTTCGCAGTTATACCCACCTGGAATATTATTTCCTCAATAACTCAAAAAATATAGACTCGATCGAATTGAAGGTTACTGGTTGTAGAATATCGACTTAAAAAACATGTGAAAAATTTTCTGAGAAGGTACCAAAAAAAAATTTTAAAAACATTACGAAAAAAACATTGGTTCAAGCACTGACGTGAAGTCAAGGGCTTTTGCGCGTATGATCTATTCCTCATTCTCCTTGTTGGACAATCTTAATCGAATTTACCATGGTAAATTCGATTAAGAGTGTCCAATACAGGAGAATGGACATTAGAACATGCGCGCAAAAGCTCCCGACTTCACGTCAGTGCTTGAACCAATTTTTAATGAATGAATGATTTTCATAGCATTTTTTCTCTTCACGAAACAGACAACAAAAGTCTAGCTAAAAAAATAATTTGACGCGTATAACGAAAATTCTAGTTTTCTATTTTTGACTCAATTTAATAAGTAACAATGTCCTATACGGAAACACCAATTACACATAATTTTACTTATTTCTTTCTGCTCTTTCCAAATTTGTAAAAAAAAATTCAAAATATCGATTGACACCTACTTTTTGATATTTTTAAGTCCGGACCTGGAATCGTAATTATTTCTTATTATGTTAATTGATATCCCTATGGTCAAAGAACATGAGAACCAAATCTTAGAGAAAAGTACGGGGTGGTTCGTAAGTTATGATTAATTGAAAAAATGAATAACCCTGTATCTGGGTTATAAAGAACGTTATATCCATAAAATATAAGTTATTGAGAAGCACTTTGTTGTCTCCCATCTACCCTCACTGTATGCATATTTCCTAATGAATCGACCTATATAATATATTTATAATTTTCAAGAACCAGAGACCCATGGCAACACAGGTTTATAATTTATAAGTATATTATATACAGGATACTTCATAATATGTGCGAAGGACTTCAGGATGTTATAGCTCATCCAAAAATATGAAAAAAAGTTTCTATTAACTGACCCACTAAAATGCACCATTTTCGAGATACAGGGTATCGAAATTAAAAAAAAATTCGTTTTTTGCGAATATCTCCGGAACTGTTTATCCTACAGAAAACAGTTTTTGTAAGCGTTTCCTACTCCTAATAAGCTAGGTTTCGTGGGGAAGAGTTTTTTTTTCAAGTCAAAGTTGGTGAAGGTTTTGAAGGGGCAGTGGGTGTTTTTCTCGCCAACTTTTACGCCACTGGAAAAAGTACGGTTTTGAGACGCGCAATCGAACCGCCAATATTTACTACACAAAAAAGGTACTCTTGGCCATAAGCTCTAAAGTAGACCATTTTCGAGACAAATCAACTTTTATTTTGAGAAACATGGTAAGTTTTTTGAAATATTTTTTTTTCTTAATGATTAAACAAAATTTATTCAAGCGTAGGACCACGTAACAAAACCAAACGTTAACTTCATAATTAAAAAAAAAAAAAAATCATACAGTTACATTAAATGTTGGAAATGTCCGCCGTTAGCCTCAATGCACGCAGCAATTCTTCGACGCAATTTCAATACCTCCAAAATGGTGCATTTTGGAGGGTCATTTAATAGAAACTTTTTTTCATATTTTAGGACGAGCTATCACATACTGAAGTCCTGAGCTATATTATAAAACATCATGTATATCGTGGTATTCCCAGATCGATATACGGGGTTACAGGGTAAGTCGTACTGAATATTCAAGGACGTTATTATTCAGGTCATTTCTGATGAATTTGGTCCTATAATATGTTCTCCAAAATTTCACCGATATTGAGATATTGAATTTAAATTTTTTTTTTTATTATTATAAATCAACAAAAACTGCACCTAATACTAACAGCTTAAAAAGACTGCTTGACAAAGGTTATAATTGAAGAATTTTCACTGAATGATTTTAACTTTGAAACGCTTTTTGAAAAAAAAATATATGGAAGTTATTCTGCAGATGCTTTTAAGAACTTCTTCGTCTCTTCATTTATTCAACAAGGTATAACACTTGCTATTACATAGGCAAAACATTGACCAAATTACAGTTAAGGTAGTAGAGGGTACAATATATTCTGAGACAGAGGATTATTGATGCATCCGACGAAATGAGGCGGAGCCAGCAAACTTCTGACGTGAAAAGTAATTTAAGGAAACCAATGATAATTTATATGAGAAAGGACGGCGGACATGTCGAACAAGAGTCATAAAAACATTGTTCTGTTTCTTTTTGTTTTATTTGAGCATTATTAGCTTCTTTTACCTCTAAATAAAAATGTACCCTCTACTACCTTAACTGTAATTTGGTCAATGTTTTGCCTATTTAATAGCAAATGTTATACCTTTTTGAATGACTAAAGAACCTAGAAGTTTTCAAAAGCATCTGCAGAATAACTTCCATACATTTTTTTTAAAGAAAAGCGCTTCAAAGTTTAAAACATTCAGTTAAAATTCTTCAATTCTATAACCTTTGTCAAGCAGTCTTTTTAAACTGTCGGTAGTAGGTTCTGTGTTTGTTGATCATTTTTATTGATTGACATCCCCTCTAACTAGATACATCAAAAAAACGGACCCTAGGTGCAATAATCCTAAAAAAAATCGATAAAGAAGCCAAAAAATGAGGGATTAAAAAAAATCGTCAAAATTCAATATCTCAATAACGGAGACTTTTTGGAGAACATATTATAGGATCAAATTCATCAGAAATAACCTGAATAATAACGTCCTTCTATATTCAGTACGACTTACCCTGTAGCCCTGTACATTTTATAATATATAGCAAGTACAGGTTACGATATTTTACGACCGATTCATGAGAATTATGATGTTTCAATAAAATACTCACCTCCGGAGAGTTCCTGGCCTCTTCACCAGGAGGACTCGCTCGTGTCTGATTTTCCGTTTCCTGCTCCACCTGGACGTCATCCACGTCGCAGGTCAACTGTTTAATCCTCTCGACTAGAGAATTATCCGTCTTCGATTGATTCTTCCGACTCCTTGGTTCATATCTGATCAGTGATCTTCTCAAGGTGTTCCTTTCGATGGCTTTCTTTATCGATTCGTCGGTTTCGCCACTTTGGATGATCTGCGGTAACTTCGACCTTTTCGCTTCCTCGAAAGCACGCAGGGATTCCGCTGTGACAAGGTACTGTTGGATGGATTCATCATCCTTCCCTGGGAAAAAATTAAGTTCAGGTTATCGTGAGATAAATAATGTTTTTCAATAATTTTTAATTACTAGTGATACGATTCTCACAAAATCTCACAAACGTCTTTGTGTCAGTATTCTACAACTATAGGTATCAATACAAAACTTCACATGCGTATAAGGGTAGTTCTCACGAAATGTTCCACTTTGGTGTTCATGACAGTTTTCTGCTACATAAAACTGGTTTAATCGTTCAATTCTCTATATTATATCCTTTTGAAATGTAACAATCACTATAAAGAATAAAAAATTGCAAAATTTCAAAAATTTTAATTTTCAACGCTAGTTTTCTTTCCAGAAGAATTGAAAACCTCACCTCCGTGACTGTTCCTCTTAGTTATCGCATTGTCCTAAACTCAAAATTATAGCATTAATGGAATTCTGGCACAGCGTATTTCTAGTTCATTATCCACAATTAACTAAATAATGTTGACATGATAAAATCTCAATAAAAAATTGGTTCAAGCACTGACGTGAAGTCAGAAGCCTTTGCGCGTATGTTGTATTGTCCATTCTTCTGTATTGGACACCCTTAATCGAATTTACCATGGTAAATTCGATTAAGGGTGTCCAATACAGAAGAATGGACAATACAACATACGCGCAAAAGCTTCTGACTTCACGTCAGTGCTTGAACCAATTTTTTTTTTCGTGATTTTTTTGAAATTTTCTAGGGGTACGGTTCTGAAAATTTTTTTTCTCGTCATTTTTTTCAAATTTTCTAGGGGTACGGTTCTCACAAAATTTTAAACACGTCTTTATGTTGATTTTCTACTACTAGTTACCAAACTTCAATTCGATCGAATATTTATTTTTTGAGTTATCAAGGTAATAATATTCCAGATGGGTATAACTCGGAAACCGTTAGACCGATTAAACCCAAAATTGAACTCAACTCTCCCTTTCGGATACGCAACCTTCCCTGAAAATTGCAAGTCCCTATCTCCTTTCGTTCGAAAGTTATCGAGGCAACGGTCACCCATCTACTGAACTCACACAAGAATGCTCGAATCTCCAACAATATTTAACCGATCGTATTAAAACTTGAAAATTGGCAGTATAGTTAGGTTATGAAGGTTCTTGCAAAATTTCAGCAATTTCGAACGATTAGTTACTGATATATAGAACTTTTTTTTTTATTTTCAAAGATTTATTTAAAATTTTCTACAAACGCTATCCTCACCAAATTTTGCAAACGTTTCCGCATTGGCATTCTACAACTAATAACCATGTTTGAATTCAATCGGTTCAGTATTTTTCGAGTTAATGAGGAACAAAAAACCACCAAATTTCAGAAAATTTCAGATGGCTATAACTCTGAAACCGTTTGGCCGATTATGCTCATAAACAAACTGAAATGTCGCGTTCTGGTGCACATCCTAACCTGAAAATTTCAAGCCGCTATCTCATTCCGTTCTCAAGTTATCGTGACAACAAAAATATTTTTTAATAATTTTTTTAAAATTTTCTAGCAATACGATTCGCACAAAATTTCACAAACGTGCTTAGGTTCATATTCTACAACCACCCACCAAGTTTCAGTTCGATCCGATTCATATTGGTTGAAAACAAAATTATTACTCGGAAACCACTGGGCCGATTATGCCCATTAGCGAACTTGTCCGTCGTATTGGGATGCGCCACCTACACTGAAAATTTCAAGTCGCTAGCTCTTTTCGTTCTCAAGTTATCGTGGCAACGGCCGGACGGCCTCGAATTCTTCATTGGGGAGTCGAACTTAATCGTTTGAGACCATTTTTTTCAAAAAATTCGAAAGTTACAGACATTTGGGCAAAACTATAACGCGATGTTCCCCAGAACATACGCGCAAAAATTTGAATATGGATCTCCCGCCAAGAGAATGATTCTAACCTAACTAATGTGGTCTATAGCAATATTTCGGATCTTGCTGTGGAAGCAATATATTGCTATGCGCGAACAGAATAGAACAGAATAGACTAAATGTTTACATATCTCATCATGTTAACATACCAGTCGTCGGTTGGGTGCAAGGAAACAGCTGTCTCACTGCGGAATTCGGCTTTAGGCTATTGTTCGATATCAGGACATGATTTCCGAGCTTGAAAGTGAGCATCATCTCCGTAGTATCTGGCGACGCTTTATTGTGACAATTCTCCCGCTTTGTACGTTCGTTTTCCGCCGACTGCTCCTTGTTTATCTCTTCTTGCGTGTGATCGTCCGAGGCACCGTCGCATCCGTCTCTCTGACCATTAGATTGCGCCTCTATGAACCTGACGAACCTCCTTTGACTTCCTTCTTCGTCCGATGTAGCACTGGAGTCTGTGTTCTGAGAAAACAAATTATAGAATAGAGACTAGTGGCCAGCAGTCCATATTTTGGGATTCAGATGAGCCAGCAGATCTACCTAGCCATAGATCCACATTTTTCTGGTAGATCTACATTTTTACGTTAGATCTATATTTTTCCGGTAGATCTACATTTTTTAGTAGATCAATATTATCGATAGATCAATTGAACCGGTAGTTCACACACACGAAAGTCCCATCGAAAAATGTCGAAGCATTTTTGAGTTCCTATAAACCGAATAGCGCCACCTACCGGTTTTCAAATGTAACCTCGTCACCCACTTAAACAATAATAATAATAATGTTTATTAAGATTCAGATCACAAAAAGTAACTTAAAAGTAAAGTTTCATCAAAATCGGTCGAGCCATTTCTGCGATAGCAATGCCACCTAGCGGGGTATATTGTAGACCTGACACATACCCAGATACAGACACAAACTTCAATTGAAATCGGTCCAGCCGTTCATCCTATAAACCGGTTACACTGCCAGCACCCGGTTTCCTATTGTGACTCTAAGACCCACTCAAACACGCACACAACGTTTTATTTTGGGGCGCCCCCTACCGGATGCTATTGTGAACCAGAAAAACACCGAATCACAAACACAAAGTTTCATCAAATTTGGCCCAGTCTTGAGTTCCTATAGATCGATTGTAGCGCCACCTACCGGGACCAATTGAGAACCGCCGCAAAAGACACGCACACGAAGTTTCATCAGAATCGGTCAAGCCCTTTTTGATTTGTAATTTTTCAAAAAACTCTCTGTATAACAGTGGTTTTACTCTTTCAACGGTTTTACAAAGTTTATAATTGGCCTCTTGATAGATATCTCGAGATGACATTTCACTAAAAATACCCTGTATAGTGGTTTTTCTTCGACAATTAATTTTGTTGAAATATTTACATTCACTGTTTGGGAGAAAATTAACAGTGCTGTGCTAAATATGGCATAAGTTCATAGTTATAAACCAATTACTTAGCAGATCCAGCTATTAAATCCATATAACTAACTTAATCACATCTAAGCTACCCACTCGATGAATCAACAGTTCAAATATGTTCATGGAATGGAATATTATATATTCACTGTTGGATCAAAATTGAACAGATATGACAGAGGAGGCCACCATTCACTGTTAGGTTAAAAATTAACAGTGATGTGTCTAAGGTGGCGTAAGGACACAGTAACAAAGCCTACACAGAACACAATCTCCTTATTCGCTCAAGCTCTTCGAGAGCTTATGAGGGGTCTCCTTAGGGAAAACCTAGGAGAATCAGTATAATAATATATAATAGATGGTCCAAGTGACCGAGCACATAAAAATGGGAAAATAATCTTACCTAATGTAATTTATATCATCAATTCTTATGATAATTAATAATAGGATAGATTTTGGATTGTGTGGGATGAGTAGAAAAATAAATAACCATCCTGAATATAATATATTGTTTCAACTTCATGATTTTTACACTTTGGTCTTGTTCTAGGTATATCATATCAAATTATTCTCCATTCTGGAAAGATGTGTTGTCCAATTCCCACTCTGAAACAATTATAAACTGTTAAAATTCGATTACTTACAACAAATAGGTACTGTTAATCAAAAATTGTCACTACATTTTCCAAATCGTGATGAGAAGAGCACCATTGCAATGGAATAAAGAGCCATCCGGTAAAAGATGAAAATCATATTAACAACCATCCTGTCAAGTGTAGGTATACATTCAAAAACCGAACCAAACTTAATAGTTTAAAAGTTACTTTACCTAAAAATATCATTATTAGGCGTTCCTCACATTTTATCGTTCAATAAAACAATACTGTTGCAAATAGATTTTAGTACCTGTTTCCTAAATTGATTTACCTCTATTGGAGATTGGTATCGTTCATTTAAAAGTCAGAATACTATCCTCGATCCAGAAGAAACACTGACATTTATATTACTTGACCACAGGAAGAAATAGTATAGGCAAATTCAAGCGAATAACCATAACACAGTTGTTAAGATCAATCCCTTTCTATCATGACCAATCGGTTATATTTTAAATGTACTTGAATGTGGAGATAAAGCCATTATTATTATTATTATTATATTTGGTAGGGGAACCACTGTGTTTTGGTTATTCGCTTAAATTCCACCTATGTTCAAAAAATACTTACGAATAGAAATAGATAATGTATATCAACGGAAGTATTCTTTATATATATATCAGTGTAAACCATTTCCCAGATGTATGTATAGCTATTAATACAGATATCCTTATTGATTCATGTTCCTACAGTAGAATACTTACTTTCTATCGTGATATATCCTGGAAAACTTCAAAATTGTAGTACCTATTATTTATGTTCATACACTGGGAGATCATCTGACCTGAAAATCGTCGAAATCTTTATAAATTTAAGTAAAGTAGTAATTACCTTATAGTACTTACTTATAGATTTATATTCCAGGTAATTTATAACAGATAATCTTTGATTTCAGGAAAATCCATCCGTTCAGTCCATTTTAAGGTTATTCATTTCCACCGGCGAATACGTACCGATCGTGGTAAAAATCAATTTCTGTTGAAAGTATCAAATCGGAACCAAAGGTTTTTATCGATCCTGAATAAATCTCGGCACATTTCTGATCCAAAATCGATCGATTTTCGTTAAATTCTCCCAAATTGACATTCACTATTCAGACAGTTTTGACCTTGGAATGTTTCTAACATTTCTAACCCAGGGCTTCCCAAACTGTTCGTCGCGGCATTGTCTTAGGGGAGTCGCATGTCGATGCGACCGAGTCTAGTGAGCTGATAACGTACAAGATAACATATTAACAGGCTAGTACTTAAATTGGTATATATTTTTGGGGGCCGAGTTAAGGGGAGTCGTACAAAAATGGGAATGCCCCAAGGGCGTTACAGTAAAAAAGTTTGGGAAGCACCGGTCTAGCCTATTCCTTTCGAAAAATTAGAGATGTGCAAGTGGGATTTTGTCCATTAATTACTTCGTGAGATAAAACAGAACGCCACCTTCATCCCAAAATCTTGGGGTCGGTCGACTTCGGCCTCGCTCGGGTCATTTTATTTCTATAGTTCCATAAAAACGGTCGATTTTCCGCATTTTGGCGATTTTCAAACGCTCGTAGAAAACGAACGGAAAAAAAATCGGAAAAAGTGTCTCGCTATTCTATCCGTCTATATACGGTCTTTCGATCGGTACCGTTAGATACGGTCGGGCGAGAGGAACGAAAAAGCCTTTAGGTTTCGGGCGAGGCCGCTTTTC
The DNA here is from genome assembly GCA_937662695.2 of Halyzia sedecimguttata. Lineage (NCBI taxonomy): Eukaryota > Metazoa > Arthropoda > Insecta > Coleoptera > Coccinellidae > Halyzia > Halyzia sedecimguttata. Next base: position 94,043,546 of record OW569413.2, on the reverse strand, counting down.
GCCGTTTCGACGATTTCGCGACTTTTCCGGAATTTTTTTAAAATACTCGCTACTTCCCGATCTCGACGAAAATCGCCTTCGGCGATACGTCGGTCCTCGCCCTCGCCGCGGCGATATTCGCCTTTCGCGAGGCTCGCGGCTTCGCCGCTCGCGAAAATTTCTTCGAAACCGCCCGTTTTAGAAAGTTCTCAAAATTTATCTTCTATGGTTCCGACTTTGCTACTTTAATAATATAGCGTTGACGAGTTTATTCGATACAACTCTGAAAAGAAAACCCGTATTTCTTACACAGGGCCTTTATAAATGATTGTATATCGTATAGATGGTTCTGAAACCCTCTCATTTTGCCGCTTCATATACCTGGGCGCCCGAGAGTCCAGATAACGTCTGATATGTCGCTAATACCCTTATTACACTATCCGCCGTATTCAGAAAGCATTGTTAAGTGAACAAGTCCAGCCAGAGCGTTCCTGCCAATAGAGTCCTTCATAATGGCTTCGTATAATTAATATACATATGCATATTTTTCACAAGTCAAATAGACCCCAGGGGGTTCATTGATCTGTCGAGAAAGCAAGAGCAGACGCGTTTCTGGCTTATTGGCCTTCATCAGTACTCTGTAGCTTCTCAACAAATTCAACTGAACTGAACCGCGTTAAGCCTCTCAGAGCCGGCTTGGTCGATCATACCTAATCACCCACTCCACCTGTGAGACAAAACACGGAATTCAGCCTTTCCCCACCAGTGAATATTTGAAGCGTGAAATCATATGCCACCATTCGTTCGATGTTAATCGAGAAACGATTTATAACAACGGTATCGCCATTTTTCATTATTATTTTTGAAAAACGCTAAATTGCGTTCATGGCCATTGGAAGATACTGTCTGAGCTCTGCGGGACTCGTTTCTCGATCAACATCGAGCGAATGGTGGCATATGATTTCACGCTTCAAATATTCACTGGTGGGAAAAGGCTGAATTCCGTGTTTTGTCCCATAGGTGGCGTGGGCGATTAGGTATGATCGACCAAGCCGGCTCTGAGAGGCTTGACCCGCTTCAGTTTAGTTAAATTCGTTGAGAAGTTACAGAGTACTGATGAAGGCTAAGAATTGACATGACTCTAATAGCTAGATAAGATGACATTTATGAACAGTGAACACAGACAGTGAATACAAAGAACTACGATTTATTATGGAAATTTTGAAAAATCACATCTCCGAAGGTATAAACTTATTATAGTTGAAAATGATATCATTGGATTCTTATGATGAAATTGCATCTTGAAAAAAAACGAATTCAAAAGTTGTAATGTGAAAAACAATTTTTTTTTCGTTACTCCGAAACCATTAGGCCGATTTTGACCAATAACGAACTCAACCAAGATATTTATCCCTCAAACCTACTCTGAAAATTTCAATTGTCTGGCTCATTCCGTTCGAGAGGTATCGTGTTAACGGCCGGACGGACAGCCGGACAGAATCGATTTTTACCATGGATTCTTTATCAGTGAGTCCAACCAAATCGTTTAAGACCATTTTTGGCACTCTAGTTCCTTGGAACTGAGTGCTAATCAATTTGCCCAAATGTCTGTAATTTCCGAATTTTTCGATGAAAATGGTCTTAAACGATTGGGTTCGACTCACTGATCAAGAATCCGTGGTCGAAATTCATTCTGTCCGGCCGGCCGTAGGCACGATAACTCTCGAACGGAATGAGCTAGACAGTTGAAATTTTTAGAGTAGGTTTGGGGGATAAATATCTCAGCTAAGTTCGTTATTGGGCAAAATCGGACAGATGGTTTCGGAGTATCAAGAAAAAAATTTTTTTTTACAAAACAAATTGCAAATTAAATTTTTATCAATGAGCAGTTTTACCATAAGAATCCATTCATATTATTTTTAACTCTAACAAGCTAATACTTTCGGAGATATGATTTTTCGAAATTTCAATGTAAATCGTATTTCTACGTTTTCACATAATGATATAATTATTCTGTGGGTATTCTATGAATTGTTATAATGTCGACTTATTTTCCTGAGACATGACGTTGTCTCATTGTCATTCATTCCAGCAATCGTATAAATATGAGAATTATAATATAATATCATACTTTTTGTTGGTTGATATTTTCATGCCGATGGTCAATCCATATGATGATGGGAATGGTAATGGTAAGTTAATATTGATAATATTGAGTTCAGAATATCTCCACTAAAAACAAAACTGGAATATTGTTGTATTGGAGTAGATTTGAGGAAAGACATATATTATCGTTCATCATAGAATTGAGGAATGAATATCTCGGATGAGTTCGTTGTTGGGTAGAATTCGTCTATTGGTTTTGGATTGATAATTTTTGTTACTCTTGTTGAATTTAAATTCTTCTATGATGTTTGAATTAAATTTCTGCTAAGATGAAGTTCTTAATTTCAATAATGAATCGTACTTCTATGTTTTCACAGAATGCTATAAATATTCTATCTAAGCTTTATTATATGATCTGTTAATCTTGATAAATAAACTATTATTTGAATTGAATTTCCTTTATGATGCAGTTCTATCATAAGAATACATTGATATAATTCTCAACTCTGAGGAACCAATACTTTCGGAGATATAATTTGTCTGTTTGAACTAGAGCGCCAGAAAGCTCCTGTCCACAGGGCTTGAACCCATTTTTAGTCAAAAATTAGAAAATTACAGATATTTGGGCAAATTGATAAGCACTCACTCCGAGGAACAACAGCACCAAAAAACTCCATATTTTCAACTTTTCGCCATTTTCTCGTGAATGGTGTTTCTAGGGTATGGAATGATCTGAAAAAACTCATCGTAATTTGAGCGTGCCATTCAGGGTGTTACAGGGTGTTACATTCTAAAAAATATAACTTTGGTCTATGTCTTTGATTTCGAACACCCTGTATATATGAAAACAATTTTAAAGTGTGCTTTGGAACACCCTACACACATCAAAAAAAAAATATTCTCAAAATATCTTCATTTACTGCCTCAAAACGAGGTCCGCGTCTGTGGTAGGTCACCCGGTATATCAGAAGCCCCATCATTTACCTACTCGGTAAGCTCTTTCCAGTTATCCCGCCATAAGAAATTTTCATCGCCCATAATTTCAACAGAACGCTATGCGATACCCTCCAGAACCTCGAGTCGAGAGGGAATCACAAGGGAGGAATAATTGGTGATACTCACTTGTTGAAGCTCCAACGTTTTAATGGAGGGACTGCTGCCTGTTCCACCTTCTAAACTGGGCTGTTTCCAGAGCTTTCCCCCTTTCAGGATGCCGCTTATGGGCGAACCTCCCGCTGGGACGTTCAGGCGAGAGGCAGGAACCGGTCGTTCTTCTCTTCTGTCTTCGTCCGAGGAATACCCTCTTTCTGTCCCCATCCTGGGGGAGCGGTCTAGCGTGAAGTCGTGGTGGTTGGGATCATCTGGAAAATAATTCGGGAATTCATTGGAGTTGGCGATTTTAATTAGATGCTTGTGTCACAGAGTGTTGTTTATAAATTACTAGCTGACCCAGCGAACTCTGTTCCGCCTTAGAGGCAATAAATAAGCAGATTTTAGATTTTATTATACACGTTTGTCATAAAATATAGATAGTTTATATATATAATCATATATTTCTGCTTAACTGCGTCCAATTAATCATATATCAATTTGCAACATTCGAAGATAATCGACGCCGCTTCTGCGGTCGCATAAGTTCCCTATTCAAATACATTATGAGAATCTATCTGAGGTACCTATCAAGTTAATGTTTTGTTTGTGGTACAAATCACTTCAATCGCGTACAATTGTGCAATTAGAAAAAAAACACCCTGTACAGTAATGATTTATTTTCAATGATGTATCCCTCTAAAGTTTATTTTTTAACACAAATGAATGAAATTGTACGATTATGGCATGGAAAACAGCAAGTTGCAATTGACGTTAAAAGAAGAACACCCTGTATGGAGATTTCGGACGAATACATTATGATAATCCATCCAAGGTACCTATTTAGTTAATGCTTTGTTTGTGACACAAATCACTTCAATCACGTACAATTGTGCCATGAGAAAAAGGGCACCCTGTATAGTAATGCTTTATTTTCAATGGTGTATGCCTCGAAAGTTTATTTTTAAACACACATGACTAAAATTGTACGATTATGGCAGGAAAAACAGCAAGTTTTAATTGACGTTAAAAGAAAAACACCCTATATAACACAAAAAAGTATCATATGTCCGTCTCCTGGTTCTAAGCTACCTCCCCACCAATTTTGAGCCAAATCGGTATAGCCGTTCTTGAGTTATAAGTGAAGTAACTAACACGACTTTCTTTTATAAATATAGATGAGCATTCAACCGCCGATATGTCAGAGTATCCCGTATAACAATTCGCTATCGATTCGTTACAGGTAGAATATCTGAATGTCCGGTACGCTAACGAAAAGTCGTTATCTGAACCAGCAACAAAACGTTATCAAAAACCTCTACTACTTTGATAAAGATCAAATAACGAAAGACTATCATCCAAACGATAAAGTTTTAATACAGAAATTCTTTATCGAACAGATACCTATTTTGGGAGCAAGAATTAATAAGAATTACGGTGGAAAAACATAATTTTAAATGTTTTTCTTATATTTCTGCGTTTCATCGTTCGGATATCTCAATCATTCTCTCATTTTACCCCTACTACCATAATATTGAATTAACGTATTAAATTAAATTTTCGTTCCATTTGGATTCGAACCTGCATACCTTAGCTCCAATTTTCGATCTGACCACCACCTTACCAATTCATCCATCCACTAACCTTGTTGTAGGATATCACAAGTGCGTGCATTTTAACGACTGATTGAAAATTTGCAAGGTGGGTTTGAAGTGTAAATATCTCGGACGAGCTCGTTAATGGGCGAAATCCATCAAGCGGTTTCGGAGTTATGGCCAATTCTAGTAAAAATATTTTTTATGAATATTTCCGAAACCGATCACTCGATCTATCTGAAATTTAGCATCAAATTGTAGAATCATGACCTTTATACGCATGTGAAGTTTTGTATTGACCAGATTACCGCAAAGTGTCGAAAAAAAATTTTGAAAATTTAAAAAAAGTTTTTCTTAAATAACTCTCGAACAGAATGAGCTAGGTAGTTCAAATTTTCAGAGTAGGTTAGGGAGATGAATGTCTCGGTTAAGTTCGTTATTGGGCAAAATTGGCCAGATTTAATTTGATTTCTTCCATGGTGCAATTCTCATTCTCAGAATGCTCATTTAATCTTGATAAATAAACTATTATTTGAATTGAATTTCTTTTATGATGCAGTTCTATCAAAAGAATACATTGATATAATTCCCATCTCTGAGAAACCAATACTTTCGGAGATATAATTTGTCTGTTTGAACTAGAGCGCCAGAAAGCTCCTGTCCACAGGGCTTGAACCCATTTTTTGATAGCCGGTTTTAACCGAAAAAAAATCCTGTAATACGAGATATGTTTTCACCAAAGTGGTGAATGCTCTTAACGTCGTCATCTCTCTAGTGAAAATGGAGACCCTGCGCATTCGCCATTTTGCAAGCGGACGAGATTTGTTTTATTATGACTATTAAATTAATTCTCCTCAAAAATTTCAACCAATCATATTAACGCATATGATACAAAACACTTAGCAACGAACCAATATATTTGAATATCAATGAAGCGTGAAAATATCCGAGTATTTGCAACGTGTGCTTTAGGTGAATATTTTTCTGACGTTTTAAAACATCGAAAACATTCAGGATGATTGTCAAAAAAAAAATTATTCATTTAAATTACAATTTTACAGTATTATTTCTGCCCTACAATTAAAATTGTGTGAAATTTTTTTCGGAAAATAGTCCATTATACACGCCTCATGTTGCCAAAGTATCCTTAGTTTTTGGGAAGCACCCGAGATATGACTGCAAATATTATTAAAATGAACTTTCCCGAGAACAGCTTCAGCCATTTCAGAAACAATCCATCAGATATCGCTGAAATTTTGCAAGAGCCTTAAAAACCTAATGTTCTAGATTTAAATACGAACGGATACCTATATTGGAAGATATTGCAAAAGATCATTACCGGAATAGGAAAATTTTAGGTTTTTCCTATTCAGCTTAATATCAGACATGGACACCCGATTTTTTTTTCATGTTTATGATCGTAGAAAAGTAATTTAATAAATAAATCCAAAAGCTTCGCTTGTCACCATCATACGAGGTCAAATTTGATTCTGTCCGTCCGGCCGTCCGTCAGGCCGTTGCCTCGATAACTTGAGAACGAAAATATAAATTCGATCGAATTGAAACTTGGTGAGTAGTTGTAGAATATGAACCTTAGCACGTTTGTGAAATTTTGTGCGAATCGTATGGCTAGAAAATTTTAAAAAAATTATTAAAAAATATTTTTTTGTCACGATAACTTGAGAACGGAAAGAGATAGCGGCTTGAAGTTTTCAGGTTAGGATGTGCTCCAGAACGCGACTTTTCAGTTTGTTTATGAGCATAATCGGCCAAACGGTTTCAGCGTTATAGCCATCTGAAATTTGGTTGTTTTGTGTTCCTCATTAACTCGAAAAATGCTAAACCGATTGAATTCAAACATGGTAATTAGTTGTAGAATGCCAACGCGAAAACTCAGGGTAGGTTTCAGGGTAGGTTGCGTATCCGAAAGGGAGAGTTGAGTTCGTTTTTGGGCATAGGTAATCGGTCAAACGGTTTCCGAGTTATACCCACCTGGAATATTATTTCCTTGATAACTCAAAAAATAAATATTCGATCGAATTGAAGCTTGGTAACTAGCAGTAGAAAATCATCATAAAGACGTGTTTAAAATTTTGTAAGAACCGTACACCTAGAAAATTTGAAAAAAATGACGAAAAAAAATTTTAAGAACCGCACCCCTAGAAAATTTCAAAAAAATCACGAAAAAAAAATTGGTTCAAGACTGACGTGAAGTCAGAAGCTTTTGCGCGTATGTTCTATTGTCCATTCTTCTGTATTGGACACCCTTAATCGAATTTACCATGGTAAATTATGTTGTCCATTCTCTTGTATTGGACACTTAATTCGAATTTACCATGGTAAATTCGAATTAAGAGTGTCCAATACAGGAGAATGGACAACATAATTTACCATGGTAAATTCGATTAAGGGTGTCCAATACAGAAGAATGGACAATAGAACAAACGCGCAAAAGCTTCTGACTTCACGTCAGTACTTTAACCAATTTTTTATTGTGTAATTTTCAGCAGAATAGTTAGTATGATGGTGCCAAGAAAGACTTTTGGATTGATTTGTAAAAATGAACAAAAAATCTGGTGTTCATGTAAATGGTGAGCTGTTAACCTAAATAGGAAAAACCTAAAATTTTCCTACTCCGGTCCTGATTTTTTCAATCTCGGAAATTTTAAATGGAGAAGGTCGAAAAAAGTGACACAGGTGTCAAATTTGAAATCACTCTGATAATGTAGTTCAAAAAAAAAACAAGGGTGCCAAAAATTATTAATCCGAAACCACCAGACCGATTCTCCCCAATAACGAACTTATCCCAGATAATCATTCCTCAAATCTGCTATAAAAATTATATTATATCAATTTAAACTTAGCCAATATTCCAGTTTTGTTTTAACTTAGATATTCTGAAGCCAATTTGATTAACTTGCCAAAGTATATATTTCCATCATCATATATTATGGATTATCCAAGGGCATTATATTATAACCCAAAAATTATAATTTCCTATAATCCTCATAATTCTACGATAGCTGAGGTTATTTCATTGGTCATCTTGCATTCAATCATACTTTGTTTTCTAGAACAGGAGGTATCGTATATCATGAGTAACGAATTTTGAATAGAATAGAAATAAATATGACATGTCTCTTATCGGTAGAACGGTAGATAAGATGACATGCATGAACACAAATTATTAAATTCATAGATACGAATACGTACGTTAACTTTCGATTACAGCATTCTGCGAAATCATAGAATTAGATTTATAATTATTTATAATTGAAATTTTGAAAAATCATATCTCCGAAAGTATTACCTTCTTAGAGTTGAAAATGATATCAGTTTATTCTTATGATGAAACTGCATTAAAAAAATTGCATTTGAATTTCTACGTTAAAAAAAAATTTTTCGTTACTCCAAAACCATCAGGCCGATTTTGCCCAATGAAGAAACTTAACCGAGATATTCATTTCCCAAACCTACTCTGAAAATTTCAACTGTCTAGCTCATTCCGTTCGAGAGTTATCGTGTTAACGGCCGGACAGAATCGATTTTGACCACTGATTCTTAAACTCTGTTCTGAGGAACAAGAGTGCCAAAAAGTATTTCCCACCGTTATTAGGTTTGTTTGTGAAATATTTTGTCAAGGGAAAATATATCAATACTCAACGAAAAATGAACAATCTGAAGCTTTTCCTGGTCGCTGAATTTTTAAATTTCCAAGCTATGTATGAATTCACCGCTGAAATATTAAAACTGCTCTGCTGGATACGAGGCTTTCACGCCATTCAGGATGGAAGTAATAATGCCCGATATTTGTGTTCCGTGTTGATTAATAACCTTTCGGGTAGCACTGGGACGTTTTTTTGTCGGGATTTTTCATCTGGAGAATGGCGTGGATTCAAAAGAACTTGTGTTCAATTCGTTTCGCGAGAACGCGAGAAGCAATCAATTTCATATTTTATAAATTCTTAAAAAGCACCGTCATGAAGCCAACAGCATCTCTTGCGCGCATGTTCCTTTGACTACACGCTTCACACAACCTCACAAAATACTGCATATAAAACTTCAAGCCGCCTTTTTTCAACCGAATACTGAATTTCAATTCAGCCGGATCTGTATTTTTGGAAATATTGGGAAAAAAAAGGGAAAAGCCTTGTGGCTGGAGCTTTGGCACTCTTGTTCAAACAGACAAATTATATCTCCGAAAGTATTGGTTTCTCACAGTTGGGAATGATATCAATGGATTCTTATGATAGAATCGCACCTTAAAAGAAATTCAATTCAAATAATAGTTTATCAAGATTAAATGAGCAATCTGCATTGATTTAACCTTGTGGAATGGGTTGTTGCAACTTACACTCGGTGCATAGTTTTCACAACTCGAAATACCTAAGGAAAATATCATCGAAATGTCTAGAGCAAGGCTGGAGACGATCATAGCAGATTGTCCATGTATTCCTGATATTTGAATAGGTATAGGCTGACGAACAAATTATTTCAATAGTTCAAAATCTTCTATATATAAAAATGAATCCCTAAATCCCTTGGTGACGCCGTCACGCGTGAACGGCTGGACCGATTTCACTATTTTTTGTTGTTGTGTTTATTATGGTCAGGAGAACTTTCTTATGACAGAAAAAATTAAAAAATTGCGTCATACAGGGTGTTTTTCTTTTAGGTAACGTCAATTGTAACTTGCTGTTTTTCACGCCAATCGTAACAATTTCATTCAATTGTGTTAAAAAATATACTTTCGAGGCATACATCATTGAAAATAAACCATTACTATGCAGGGTATTCTTTATATCACGGTACAATTGTACACAATTGAAGTGATTTGTGCCACAAACAAAGCATTAACTAAATAGGTACCTTGGATGGATCTCATAATGTAATAATTTTGTTTTTCCTCTGATGTATGGACATAGCGCATGGACAATTATAAGGCGCGTGTTCACGCGTCGGAAAACCGTCATCTTTGTTTATTTACGCACCACAAAACAAACACAAAAATATAGTTTATCAGAAAGCTATAAATTGCTATAATAAAAGCTATACTGTATCATAACTGTGTGCGTCTGTCAAAAACAAATTGAAACCTTATAAATAGCCGGAAATCAGGAACACTCTGTTTTATAAGTAAGCAACATAATGTGCAATTAATCGAAAATAATAATTTAACTTCATACATTCCGAGCATTTTTTTTTGCGCTCTAGTTCCTCGGAACTGAGTGCTTATCAATTTGCCCAAATGTCTGTAATTTTCGAATATTTCGATGAAAATGGTCTTAAACGATTTGGTTCGACTCACTGATCAAGAATCCGTGGTCAAAATTCATTCTGTCCGGCCGGCCGTAGGCACGATAACTCTCGAACGGAATGAGCTAGAGAGTTGAAATTTTCAGAGTAGGTTTGGGGGATGAATATCTCGGCTAAGTTCGTTACTGGGCAAAATCGGACAGAAGATTTCGGAGTAATAAAAAAAAAATTTTTTTTTTACAGAACAAATTCCAAATTAAATTTTTTTCAATAAGCAATTTTTTATCATAAGAATCCATTCATATCATTTTTAACTCTAACAGCTAATACTTTTGGAGATATGATTTTTCAAAATTTCAGTGTAAATCGTATTTCACAGATTGATATAATTATTCTATGTATGAATTCTCATAATGTCAACTTGACAGAAGGGAATATTGTAACTTCAAAAATATTGGGGTTGAAATACTCGTATTTTAGCGATGCAACGGGGATCTCACCCGAAAATGTTTGAAAATATTACGTAAATATTGAAAGCATAATTCTATAGTTCGAGAGAGGAGAAAATTTGGTGAACGTAGATCAGGAAATTTTTGATCGATTACAAGGTAATTTTTTATTATTACTCATCTTCTTTCATACATGTTTTATGGAATACCTACTATTTGTAGGTACTTTAAACCTGTTTTGGGCAATTGTCATACGAAACTTGTTTTTTTGGCGCTCTAGTTCCTCGGAACAGAGTGCTTATCAATTTGCCCAAGTGTCTGTAATTTTGGAATTTTTGGCTGAAAATGGTCTCAAACGATTTGGTTCGACTCACTGATCAAGAATCCGAGTGCGAAATCGATTCTGTCCGGCCGGCCGACCGGCCGTAGGCACGATTACTCTCGAACGAAAGGAGTTAGCGGATTGAACATTGCAAGGTGGTTTTGGAGCGTAAATATCTCGGACAAGTTCGTTCGATCTATCTGAAATTTAGCATCAAATTGTAGAATCATGACCTTTATACGCATGTGAAGTTTTGTATTGACCAGATTACCGCAAAGTGTAAAAAAAAAAAATTTGAGAATTTAAAAAAAGTTTTTCCACAATAACTCTCGAACGGAATGAGCTAGGTAGTTGAAATTTTCAGAGTAGGTTAGGGAGATGAATATCTCGGTTAAGTTCGTTATTGGGCAAAATTGGCCAGATTTAATTCGATTTCTTCCATGGTGCAGTTCTCATTCTCATGATTGCTCATTTAATCTTGATAAATAAACTATTATTTGAATTGAATTTCCTTTATGATGCAGCTCTATCATATGTATACATTGATATAATTCCCAACTCAGAGAAACCAATACTTTCGGAGATATAATTTGTCTGTTTGAACTAGAGCGCCAGAAAGCTCCTGTCCACAGGGCTTGAACCCATTTTTTATTAACTTAGGCGGTGCGAAGTTCGCCGGGCCAGCTAGTATATAAATAAAATACAATTTCATAATTTAATCGTTGATACCAATTACACATCCATTTTGTATTATAAACCTTAACTTAAGAAAGAATATTTGATACACAAATGTAGACATATTTCAGCTTTATGAAAGTACTGTATATAGGACCATGTCACACTACTATAGGAAGTAAAAGGTAATATGTCCCATGTTAGCGAGTGTAAGCTAATATGCGAGTACCGAAGAAAACTTAATGAAATAGGCAAGAACAACAGGGTCTCCTTGGTCTAGGTTCCTGTTCACTGGGGAATTAAAGGATATGAGGAGGTTAACACGCTTGCCAAGTAAGGAGCAGGAACCCCTTTTATTGGCCCGGAACGCTACTGTGGGGTAGGTAGGTAGGTACACCTAAAAAAGTGAATTTAGGATGAAAGTAGAAATTGAAAGAGGTATACTCTGGATATCTCTCCCAGGAATGTATCACGCCAAAAGGTTCCATCTTTGACACTGTCAGAGCCAAGAAGTATATGAATCTCGGTAAAAACACGCTACACCTCCTCACTGGTTTCTTCACAGGGCACTGTTGTCTTAGGAAGCATTTGATGAGATTAAGGCTAACAGAAACTGACGAATGCAGATTCTCTGCGGAGGAGGAAGAAACTCCTGATCACCTGATTACGGAATGCCTCGCCATCTCAAACCAATGTATTTTTCCGATGAATAAATTGTAATTGAATAACGAGATTACTGAAAATATCTCCACACATATTTTCGGATATAACCTTGTAATTCCCGATAAAAAAATACAATTTCCCTAGTCAAAGTTGTACTTTGACTGCTGTAATAGCAGGGTGAAAATATTCCGATTTGACATTCACAACTATTCCGTATTGAATTGAATTCACTGGCAATTCGACAAGCAGTGGGAGAGGGTTGTTGAATAGAATCAGATCGATGTAGCTTTCATTGCTCGCAAGTCGAATATTCTGTCGAGAAAGGATGCACGTTTTTCGTAGGCCGGAGTTTCAACTTGTGAAACAGGGTGTTTAAAAGAATATCCAGGAGGTATGACCCCTCAAAATATACTCGTACCATTTCACAAATAAATTTATAAAAGAAGCTTGCATGATATTCCAAATGAATTTAATTTATATAATTATGTAAAACCTATTATTATTAGATATCAAAACAGGGTCGTGAGGCTTGGCACAGCCCTTTAGAATTACAACCGATAGGATATTTTCTTATATTACCTTACATATTCAATCCTAAGGACATTGTCAATGTTGTCAATGTCAATTTCGCGACTTTTGCATGGTATAATCCTCAGAAATTGCTGAGTATTTTAAACCTAGGGCGCCCTCTAGGGAGATGCCATTGTAGCTAGAGATTCAACCCCCGGGTATAACATCGATCGTATATCGATAGTTGTTGGTTCCAGTTCCAGTTAATTGTACACGTTATGTGGATTTAGTTTGGCACAACGAACTGATGAGTTTATTCTGTTTTCAAAATGGACGCCTTGTCAGTGAATTATAAATGTTACTAGGGCTATTTTGAGCGCGTGTTCTAGGAAACAGCGTTCTATGATTTTGCCCAAATGTCTGTTATTTTCGGTATTTATTGAGAAATTTTTGTCCGATAATGATCTCAAACGATTAGTTTCAACACACTGATGAATAATCCAAGGTCAAACTTAATTATTTCCGGTGGTCAGCACATTTATTCGAGAACGCAGTGAGTTAGACAGCTGACATTTGCAGAGAAGATTTGGATCCAAATAAGCTGGGTAAGTTCATTAATTGGCAAAATCTGACGAGTGGTTCCCGAGTTATATCCGTCTGAAATATTGTTTTCCCAATAACGTGAAAAATACTTATAATTTCGTGGGGATCATATGATTTTAAAATTTTGGTTCTCAGAAACTATCCCATAGATATCGTTGAAATTTTTTGGGAGCTTTCAAAACCTTATTTTATAGGCAAGTGTTAGATTTGAATTCGATCAGATCTATGTAGTTGAAGATATTGGGGAAATATAGAAAAATCATCACCAATATAATAATAGTTGACCAATTCTTTTTGGCGCGCTTGTCTACATTCCCAAACTAAGTATTCAGATAAAAAGATGGTTCAAATTGATTGCTACTATAATTCGTTCAAGTTTCACCTGACCCCTATAATTTGATAGACCAAATTTGGATTCTAGCAGAGAATTTCATCTTCTTAATACGGAGGCTACCAGGGTTCTGAGTTTGATCCCCGAAGCGGAAGTAGCATTTTTTCATTCTTTTTTAATTTTGACCTTTATAAAGTTTCTCCAGTAGATTGTTACGAGAGACGCTGGTATAACATTCATAGAATTCACAGAATTGTACAGTCAGTACTCTGGTAGTTTAATACATTGAGACATTCGCAGCCTTGGGTGAGTTCAGTAGCTGAATGTTTGCCAAGATACCTTTAGGACAGATGGAGATAGCGACTTGGAATATCCAGGGTAGGTTGCGCCTCCAAATGCGACGGTTAAGTTCGTTCATGGGTATAATCGACCAAACGGTTCCGAAGTTATGCCCATCTGTAGTTTCGTTGTTATTTCTTGAATAACTCGAAAAAGACTCATCGAATCAAATTGACACTTGGTATTTAGAATGCCAACCCACCATTTTGTGGGAAATCTGTGGGTAAAAATTGAAATGTTTTAAAAAAATCAACATACTTTTTTAGGGGTGGTACTCATTTTTTTTGTTGCAGGATTCAATATTTGAGAAAATGCTGAATCAGTACAATTAAAGTTTCTGAGGAATGGTTTTGCCGGAAAACGATCGATATCCTTCGGGACCGGAAGATGTGACAGCAGCGAGAATCGGGACTTGGAACAAAGTTCATTGTTCTGAGCATGGCTTTGTGAATCGGAAGTTCGAAAGGCAAACGAGGTGTTTCGAGGGCGTAGAAACCTACGGCAATCTTGCCGTCGTATGATTATTAAACTTCGGAACAAAGGCAAACGTTATACCGTTTTCATATTTAGATTGAATGAAACGGAAACTCAGTGTAATGAAATGGCCCAGATGATATCCACGAAGATCCAGTATTTCACCTAGTTTCTCCTCTATGTATAGTTGAAAAATGAGCAGATAAACATACAGGGTGTTCCTTGATAAATATGTTCAAACTTCACCAGATCATTCTACATGAAAAAATAGACCAAAGTTACATTTTTTTTAATGTAACACCATGTATTTGACCTCAAAAATGGAATGGCAAGCTCAAATTATGATGAGTTTCTTCAGACCACTTCATACCTTAGAAGCACCATTTACGAGAAAATGGCGAAAAATTGAAAATATGTAGTTTTTTAAAATAGCAATTAATGAAGAATCCAGTTACGCCAGTGATAAAGACAGTATTTTTTCAAGTAGACATATTGGCTACTCCTCTACAGAAAAACAAATTAACTCTGGAATATACAGAGTGATCATAATTAATTTTCAAACATCAACTACAAATAATATTCACACACCTGGTATTTCTATATCTCGTTGAACGTAAAAATTAATTTTGAAACTATCTTCATAAAGTTTTCCTACACCTAAACCTGATAGTTTCCCAGCAATTTTCCACCATTATTTGTAGTTGATGTTTGAAAATTAATTATGATCACTCTCTATATTCCAGAGTAGCCAATATGTCTACTTGAAAAAATACTTTCTGTATTGCTGGCGTAACTGCTTTCTCCATTAATTGCCATTTTAAAAATTCCTTTTCAATTTTTCGACATTTTCTCGTAAATGGTGCTTCTAAGATATAAAGTGATCTGAAGAAACTCATCATAATTTGAGCTTGCCATTCCAATTTTTAAGTCAAATACAGGGTATTACATCTAAAAAAATGTAATTTTGGTCTATATCTTTGTTTTCGAACACTCTGTATATATGAAAATAATTTTTAAATTGTGCTTTCGAGCACCCTACACACATCACAGAAGAATATTTTCAAAATATCTTCATTTACTCCCTCAAAACGAGCCCCGCGTCTATGGTGGGCCACCCGGTACAGTTCGTCCTATAAACTATGATCCAAAATTTTACCGTGAAGAAACTGCAGAGTGTTGATATTTAAAGAGAAAAAATAATTTTCGAAAATATCAACAAATTATTGCTGTAATCTTGCGTGAACATTCGAAATCTAATTTTTAAGCCACGTTCTAAATTTGAACCCCTTCGGATCTATATTTTGGGAGTTATTGGAAAAATGTTGGAAAGCCCTGTGGGCAGGGGCTTCGGCGCGCTTTTGATCAAACTTTGATGAATCATATCTCCGAAAGTATTGGTTTCTCAGAGATGGGAATTATATCAATGGATTCTTATGATCACTGCATCATTGAATAAAAAAACAAGAGTGCCAGAAAATATCAATCCGAAAACACCAGACCGATTGCCTACGAAATTAATCGAGATATTTATCTTCCAAACCTACTCTGAAAATTTCAACTGTCTAGCTCATTATGTTCGAGAGTTGAAGGCTTGCCGGTAGGCTGGACAGAATCGATTTTGATCACGAATTCTTGATCAGTGAGTCGAACCAAATCGTTTAAGACGATTTTGTTCCAAAATTTCGAAAATTACAGACATTTATGAATTGATAATCACTCTGTTCCGAGGAACAAGAGCGCCAAATATACTGGAAACTAAGCAGCGTTGGGCGAGTTCAGTATCTGGAAGGTTACCACGATAACTCGCTAACAGAAGATATGACGACTTGCAAGTTTCAGGGTATGCGACAGCTTAGTTCGTTAATATACCTAATCAACCAAACGGTTTTGGAGTTATACATCTGAAATAATATTGTTATTTCCTCAATAACTCGGAATATACGAATCCGATCCAAGTTAAACATAGTAATTAGTTGTGGAACGCCAACGCAGAAAATTTCGCGTAATTTCCTTTGAATCGTATAACTACAAAATTTAAAAAAAATCATTAAAAAAAATTCTGTATCTCAGAAACTATCCTTCCGATATCACTGAAATTTTTCGAGAGTCTTCAAAACCTAATTTTACAGCCTATTTCTAATTTTGAACGCAATCAGATCTACATTGTTCGAAATATTGAAAACAAATATTGGAACCCCAGAAGGCTCCGGTGAAAGGATAACTTTCGAACGGAACGACCTGCAATTTTCAGGTTAGTTTGCGCATCCGAACGCGACAGTTAAGTTCGTTAATGGACCCAGTTATACCCATCTTAAATTTTGTTGTTATTTCCACAATAACTCATAATTTTTTTTCTTAAAAAATTTTATATTTCAGAAACTAGAACGCTCGAGACACCATTTTACAATTTAGTATAGAATTTCAGCACAATCGACTTTTATTAGGCGTGGAGAGACTAAGGAACATCTCTTCATAATAGACGAAGTTAAAACGGTATTCTAACCACATTTTTGTATTGTATATTATTATACTGTACGGAATTTTCGAATTGCTGCCGCTAAACTTTCATAATCTTTGAGATATTGTTCAATACTGAAATCTCGTTGTTCTTAGTGTATGCCAACACATTGCTGTACAAAAGGGGGTAAATTGATATCCCGCATTAGTTTCGGGACACCCTTTATAAATAACATTTCTCTTTGAAGTAAAACAGCGTATCACAATGGAATTTTTGCAACAGTAGGCAAAGTAGGCAAAGAGACCTACTACTGAATATCTTGGAGCTTCTCCTTTCTGTTGTGTTCAACGCATGAAGCAATTCCTTTTAAATTACTAGTACAGTGGCTCACGTGCAGAGTTGTCGTTTGATCTTTCATGCATTCCTACACAAAACCTAAAAACATGAGGCTTCATTTCGAATATTTATTTCCCTCAAGGAGAAAGCTCCAACAAGCAACTCAAAGGGTTATTCCCTTCTCAAGTGATATTAGGTGCATTCCGAAGTAAACAGGACTTGTTCATACATTTTTGGCGCTCTTATTCCTCGGAACAGAGTGCCTATCAATTTGCCCAAATGTCTGTAATTTTCCAATTTTTGGCTGAAAATGGTCTCAAACATTTTGGTTCGGCTCACTGATCAAGAATGCGTGGTCAAAATCGATTCTGGGGGTTCAGAATATCATCATTAAAAACAAAAATGGAATATTGGCTAAGTTTCAATTGATATAATATAATTTTTGGAGTAGATTTGAGGAATGAATATCTCGGATAAGTTCGTTATTGGTTAGAATCAGTCTGGTGGTTTCGGATTAATAAATTGTGGCACCCGTGTTTTGTTTCAAAAGACACTTTTTTTAATTCAATTTCTTTCATGATGCAGTTCTATCATGGGAATCCATTGATGTCATTCCCAACTCTGAGAAACCAATACTTTCGGAGAAATGATTTGTCAAAGTTTGAACAATAGCGCCAAGTCTCAGTCCTCAAGGTTTTCCCACATTCTGTGAATGTGTTATTCTGAATTGTTAATTTTGTTCCATTTATTCAATATTTGTACCAATTCTCAATAAAATCGTCAAAAATGATTCCAGCCTATATGACCCTTTATAAATAATTTTTTTCTCAAAAACAGTGGCGGAGACCTTATTTTTTTTGTTCAGAGCTAGTCAAGCTATTTGAAACTAATTTTTCAATGGTACAATATGAATAAGAAAAAAAGTTTCTTGAGATACAAATTATAGAGATGGCTTTCACTACCCTTGGCAAACAGAAGGGATCCAAAAAAAAAATTGGAGTGTCTTCTCGCTCGCATATAATGTCTGCTCAGTTTAATTATTGTTAGTTTTTTGAATCTTAAGATGAAAATAGCTTTCCTAAGCAGCAGCTGATAAGGAAAATTATATAAAAAACTCACCCTATTTCCTGACAAGGAATCACCTTCTACATTTTTCGATTATTTTTCACAGTCGTTACAAAAATATTGCACTTGAACTGAGAATAAAAATCACATTCCTTCATCATTTTTCCCACATGCATTAACATAGGACTCACCTGTACAATTATCAGGAGTAGTAGGGGTTGTTTGTTGGCTCTGATCAGTCTTCTCCCTCTCCCCCGGTTCCTCTAGATCCGAGTGTGGCCCTCCACCGTCGTCCGATTGAGAACTATCACCTGAAATAAAATCGGGAAATCAATCCTGGTGTTCAATGCCTCGAATTCACATTCCCGATTTAAGTCGGGACCAGGATTTAGTGTCCTCTCGAAATTGATGACGTGTAGTTGTTCTCGGAGCTTTCAGGTTGAGCCAAATCCGGATTGATTCAATTTCATTCGGTCCGGTTATATTCTTCTCCTTGTAAGAAGTTAAGACTTATTCTCATTAAACGTTTGGGAAAATACACATTTAAAAAAAATTGGTTCAAGCCCTGTGGATGACAGGAGCTCTTGTTCAAACAGACAAATTATATCTCCGAAAGTATTGGTTCAGAGTTTAGAATAATATCAATGTATTCTTATGATAGAACTGCATCATACAGGAAATTCAATTCAAATAATAGTTCATTTATCAAGATATAATGAGCAATCTGAGAATGAGAACTGCACCATGGAAGAAATCGAATTAAAATACCTGAAATGAATTTGACTCTCTCTTATAGAACAGGATGACATATACGAGTATGAACACAGATCATATAATAAATCATAGATAGAATAATTATAGCATTCTGTGAAAACATATAAGTACGATTCATTATTGAAATTTCGAAAATTCATATCTCCGAAAGTATTAGCTTGTTGGAGTTGAAAATGATATCAATGGATTTTTAGGGTGAAACTGCATCTTGAAAAAATATGTATTTGAAATTTGTAAGTTAAAAAAAAATTTTTTTTTTCGTTGCTCCGAAACCATCTCGCCTATTTTGGCCAATAGCGAACTTAACCAAGATATTTATCTCCCTAACCTACTCTGAGAATTTCAACTGCCTAGCTCATTCCGTTCGAGAGTTATTGTAGAAAATAATTTTAAATTTTCAATTTTTTTTTGACACTTCACGGTAACCCGATCAATACAAAACTTCTCATGTGTCTGAAGCTAATGATTCTAAAATTTGGTGCTAAGTTTCAGATAGATCAATTGATCGGTTTCGGAAATATTCATAGAAAACGTTTTTAGTTAAAACGGCCATAACTCCGAAACAGCTTGATGGATTTCGCCCGTTAACGAACTCGTCCGAGAAATTTACGCTCCAAACCTACCCTGCAAATTTCAATCCTCTAAATCCTTTCGTTCGAGAGTTATCGTGTTAACGGCCGACCGGCCGGACAGAATCGATTTCGACCGCGGATTCTTGATCAGTGAGTCGAACCAAATCGTTTGATACCATTTTCAGCCAAAAATTCGAAAATTACAGACATTTGGGCAAATTGATAAGCACTCTGTTCCGAGGAACAAGAGCGCCAAAAATTATGGAAGAAAGGGGGAAAGCCCTGTGGCAGGAACTTTGGCGCTCTTGTTCAAACTTTGAAAAATCATATCTCCGAAAGTATTGGTTTCTCAGAGTTGGGAATGATATCAATGGATGATTATGATAGAACTACGTCATGAAAGAAATTAAAATCCCTCTGCATCTCATCTTTATATGACGTTCCAATTTTGGCTACAAGTGTTTCAAAACTATCAGGAGTCTTTCTGAAAATTGAGAAAATGAAATAGCCTGTTTTATTTATGAAACACATCTAATGTAATCAGTCCACAGACAACTCAAACCAGAATAGTTATGTGTGAGAAATCTTGAATAGTATTAGTAAGGAATAACTACCAGTACATTAGTTGAAAATCCCGTTTTAAATCTTCCATAATTAGAGAATGACTCGAAAATTATGTTCGACTTCCTTGCATCATTCATTTTCGACTCACTAACTAAAAAACTCTGCCTATGAACTTAGCGAATCTAAATTTCAAATTGTCTACATGCTTATATCAACCTACGCTTCAGAAATACACTTTTAGTTTTGTTTGACATTAATGACGTTTATCTTTCAAACTGAACCAAACGCCAGCTAACGCAAACAGATAGAACACATACAGAATACAGATAGAATTATTCGCATTCTGTGAAAACATAGTAGTATGGTGTATTATTGAAATTTTAAAAATCATATCTCCGAAAGTATTAGCTTGTTAGAGTTGAGAATAATATCAATGGATTCTTATAATGAAACTCCATGTTAAAAAAAAATTAATTTGAAATTTGTAACGTAAAAAAAAATTTTTTTGTTTGTTACTCCGAAACCATCCAGCCGATTTTGCCCAATAACGAACTTAATAGAGATATTTATGTCCCAAAGCTACTCTGAAAATTTCCACGGATTCTTGATGTGACTCGAACCAAATCGTTCAAGACCATTTTCAGCCAAAAATTCGAAAATTACAGACATTTGGGAAAATTGATAAGCACTCTGTTCCGAGGAACAAGAGCGCCAAAAGTTGGTTCAGGCACTGACTTACAGTCAGGAGCAAAATCTCCTGATATATAGAATACGCGAGCAAAGGCTCGCGTATTCTATTCTCTACTGTCTTAATCGAATTTAGCATAGATATATACCGTTTTCTCAACTTTTATGAGATTTGAATATTACGGGTCCGCCAAATAACTTTTTTTTTTGAAAATGCAATAAGAAAAACTACTGAATATTTTCTCAAATTTCTTTTTTTATTTGAAAGTGCAAATAAAAGTCCAACGGTGTCAAATCGCAGCTCCGGGGTGGCCAAACGACATCAGCTCTGCGGCTGATAATGCGATCTTCAAAAACAGGGCGCAAAACATCGAGTGTAGCTTCGGCTGTGTGACACGTAGCGCCGTCTTGTTGAAACCAAATGTTGCCAATATCGTCCTCTTCAATTTTTTTTCTCCGAAATGTTTAATTCTTGAGAACGACGGTGAATTGATGTTGTGTGCTTCACGCACACTTTCTGCCACAGCAGCAATATACACGGGAGTACGCACTGTTTTTGGCTTTTCACGCTTTGGCTTATCGATGAGGATGCCAGTTTCTTTCACTTTTTTCACAGATAATGAACATACGGAGCTGACGGTGCTTCTCTTCTTCCAAAATCCGTACGCGTTTTTCGCATACATTCTGCAACATTACCATGATTTTCAAAGTAATGTCGCAATATTTCCCAGCGTTGTTCAAGCGTATACACCATATTCGTTCAGCGGATATGATTATTATAGATATTATTAGATAAAACTAATTATCTGTCAAATCAGAGCTAAGTGTTACCATTCACGAAATAAGCACTAGTTGGAGAAAAAAAACGTTAGATGGCGGACCCTTTATTTCATTCCATTTTAATGACAGACTTGAGTATTGAGATATATATATATAATCACAGAATTTTTAATTCTGACATAATATGTAATCTATCGGATTTGTGTAAAACTTACTTCTCAGGTAATTGCAGGATACGATATTCACGAAATTCCGGGAAAGTTTGCGTGTCGGCATTCTACAAGTAATTCTCGAGTTTTAATAGGATCCGATTTGTATATTTTTAGTAATAAAGGAAATAACTACAAAAATTCAGATGTGCATAACTCCAAAACCATTTGGAGTATGGATTATGCCTATTAAAGAACTTAAAGTCGCATTCGGATGCGCATTCCACACTGAAAATTCCAAGTTGCTATCTCTTTCCTTTCTCAAGTTATTGTGAAATAAATAATATTTTTTCGCATTTTTTTTTTCTAGTGATACTATCCTCACAAAATTTCACACATTTATTTATATCGGTATTCCACAAGTTGTTACCAACTTTCAATTCAATTGAATCTGTATTTTTTGAGTTATCGAGGAAATAATATTCCAGTGGATATAACTACGAAACCATTGGCCGAGTATGCCCAACAACGAACTTAACTGTCCCACACAGATGCGCAACCTACCCTGAAAATTGCAGCTACTGAATTCATCAAGGTTGCTCGGATCTCCAACAGTACCGATCCGATCGTGTTCAAACTTGGAAATTGACTGTAGAGTAAGGTTTGTGAAGGCCCTAGCGAAATTTCAGCGATGTCGGACGAATATTTTCTGATATATAACATTTTTTTAAATCATTTTTAAATTTTTTTTAGGGATTACCATGATTTAATTGGATATAGAATTCGTATTTCTCGAGTTACTGAGGAAATAACAACCAAATTTCAGATGGGTATAACTCCAAAACGTTTTGGCCGATTATACCTATTAACAAACTCAAATGTCACATTCGGATGCACAAACCTATCCTAAAAATTGCAAGTCGTTATTTAATTCCGTTCTCTGGTTATCTGAGATTAGTAATATCTTTTAATAATTTTTTAAAATTTTCTATTGATACGATTCTAACAAATTTCATTAAAAATTCAGACATTTGGGCAAAATGATAGCACGCTGTTCACCAGAATATGCGCTCAAAAAATCACTGACGTGAATTCGGTACTCTGTGATGCGCTTGTTCAAGTTGATCAATTTGAATTGAATGATATGATTGCTTTGAGTTTCATTTCCCGTGTGCAAAACTATGGGTAGGAAAGATATTTTCTACTCAGACGCTAGTGGATAGCATTAACTGTTGGGTGAAATATCAACAGTTCTGTGCATGAGGTGGCGTAAGAAAACAGTAACAAACCATAGACAGAACACAACTGATTCTTCTAAGTTGCAAAAAATTCTGGGAGCTTCTATGAAGTCTCTGATTCCTATAAAATAAAAAAGTGGATTGTTTTGAAATTTGCTTCTTCGTTCGAAACAATCGATATTTGTCTCATCAGTTCGAATTTCCGCAACAGAAGCAGATTTCCGGCGGACCTACTCATTATTTTATCAACCGAGTATAATTTTCTGCCCTGGTCAGAGTTTTGGAGCCCGAGCTCTTGGACGTAAATGTTGATTTGTCGACTCGTGGGTTCTTGTAAGCGGTTAAAATTGTAGATGTCGGGAAATTATGGAATTACTGTAATTAAACGTAACTATGAGGCACGTTTGCGTAAATCTCGGTGGACCCAATTTGGGTATGCTCCGTCGGCAACTGATTGGAAGTTTGGGATTTGGAAGGTTATCATGAGGTACGTTGTTTATTTCAAGGACTGGCTCACTCCTGCACAAGCGGTCCTTCCATAAAAGCGCTAACGAAACAGGATCAAACTGTTATCCTCTCTATATTCTATAATGCAGCAAGCAATCAGTATATTTATTGAGTAATCATTAAAGGATTCTTTGGAAGGTGCCCCAAACCGTTTCAGATACAATTAGTACCGTAAAAGCCCCCCACTCCGCCAATGAGTCCGTGACCTCCTTGCAGACCATTTTTATGGAATCTATGAACTGATATCGTTTTATCTGTAACCTTTAGAATTCACCTTCAAAATTCTTTCATTATTACTCAGTGGTTCATTTACAATTACAATCCCTAAGATTACTGAAAAATATTGCAGGTAATGATGGTTTCGAAGGGGATGAAATTAATGCTGATCGTGTATTAGAATATTCAAACAGCTTTAAAAATACATGTAAAGTGTGCATACTGTGATATCAGCTTTTTTTGGCGCTCTTGATCCTCGGAACAGAGTGCTTGTCAATTTGCCCAAATGTCTGTAATTTAAGAATTTTTTGATGAAAATGTCTTAAACGATTTGGTTCGACTCACTGATCAAGAATCCATGGTCAAAATCAATTCTGCGTTCGGCCGTTAACACGATAACTCTCGAACAGAATGAGCTAGACAGTTGAAATTTTCAGAGTAGGTTAAGGAGATAAATATCTCGGTTGAGTTCGTTATGGAGCAAAATCAGCCAAGTGGTTTCGGAGTAAAAAAAAATAATTTTTTTTGACATTACAAATCTTGAACTCAATTTTTTTTAAGATGCAGTTTCACCATAAGAATCCATTGATGTCATTCTGAACTCTAACAAACTAATACTTTCGGAGATATGTTTTTCAAAATAATTATTTTCAATTCTATAGGATTTCATAGAATACTCTAATTATAATTTCCTGATGTATATAAATCCAACATGAGATGAGTCATAGACCTAAGTTTTGAATTTAATTACGAAAATTCTTTCGAGTTGACGCACAGGAGCCAAATTGAAAAAGTGGGAAAGCCCTGTGGACAGGAGCTTTGGCGCTCTTATTCAAACTTATCATAACTCCGAAATTATTGGTTTCTCTGAGTTGGGAATAATATCAATGGATTCTTATTTAATTTATTTTATTTTATGATGCAGTTATATCACAAGATTCCATTGAAATCATTCCCAACTCTGAGAAAACTAAACTTTTGGAGATATATTTTGTCAAAGTTTGTCCTCAGGGCTTTCCCACATTCTTATTTTATTAGAAAAGGCTGCTCAACAGGCAGTAATGACTGCCCTATAACAGAGCGGCATATAGTTACAGAAATAATGACATAGAGGATACGTACAACAAATAAATCCAAAGTAAAGCTGATCAATTAATACAATACAAAGAACAGTGCAAATCTCATACATCCACATCTCACAGAACCATGCTTAGGCTACACAATTCAGGTTCAAAGTTCGATAAAACCCTATAATAATCCCCTATACAGAATTCGTTTTATATGTTTTCTGATCGGAACAGAATTAGTAGTAATATTCAAACTTGTATCCCTTAAGGCGAAAATTCATGGAACAATTAAATCGCAACGACAAGATTCTCGTCGTTCGTTTCTAAACGAACGACGTCGTCCAAATTAGTATGTACAGTCATTTGGACGACGTCGTCCATGTCGCTGGACATTCATACGACAACTGATGACATACCTCTGACAGCCGCTAAAATTAAAATTGTTTCAAGCACTGACGTGAAGTCAGGAGCTTTTGCGCGCATATTCTATTGTCCATTCATCTCTATTGGACAAATTCAAATGAAAGTAGATAATATTATCCTATCTAATATGTCTTCGACAGAAATTACTATTGTTGTGTGCCCAAATGTAATTCATGGGCGAAAAAAATGCCAAAATGTATAGGTTTTATTCTGTATTGTTTTATTCTGTCCAACTCCCTGTGAAAGTAACTAGTATAGGTTTGTGTTTTCACTTCTTACCTCCGGAAAACCAAATATAAATATAATTGTTGAAACTGCGTTAGGAAGATAACTAATAGACCGAAGAGTACTCAACTTGGAACTACATCATCTTCAAACAGAGTACAAGGAGGTACCTCGAAAGAGAACTGAGAGGAAGGATGTGTCGATGACTTGCTGTGCTGAAAAGCCTCATTCAGAAGAAGAAATAAGCATCACCCAAGCACCCTTGCGTTAGTTGAACAGCAATAATAATTAGAGTAGTATACTTGGTTGTGCACATTGTTACCAGACCACCTAACATTTGTGCCATTGATATATCCCGGTTATCTACAAAGAGTGATATCTTGAACAGTGACAGTGCTTTGAAAAGTTTAACAGGCATAAACAATTTAATATTTTCAATTGAATAGAAGAGATGGTCATCAAAACTCTTGGAAAAAAAACAAAAAAAAGCACCTCAAACATTACACTTATTGTTAATAATTGTTTTCACATAATAAATATGTGTCATATCTTGAAAAAATCATTTTAATTATGGATAACTGTTTTACCACAGCTTTATCTGGATCAATTAGTCACTATATATCCTCAGAAATGAACTAGAACAGCATGCACCTGAACTTGAATTAAAACATCAGTAATATGTTTACACCTGCTCCATGCTACGACTTTGTAAGAATATACCATACTTTTTTTTAAGTTCACCATTCTCCACATTAATATGGGCCATCAATTTTATGTGGTTCTGAAATAAGGGAACTACTTTGTAAACATAAGGAACAAATGTCTATAAAAATGGGACCACAATATGTTTTGTCATACATGATTACATGATCTACATTTAGAACCTCTTCTCCTTCTACAAGGATTCTAGAATTAGAAGTTGAAGCTCCTATGTACTCCAGAAATTGCATCGTCTTGGAAGTTCCCATTTGTTTTTCTTTTGCGATTTAATATATTTATATAATTATTAGAGATAACTGTAGTACTTTAGGAAATCATTTTGTACCTAAATATGTATTTAGTTGTAATATTTAAATTCAATTAGGTTATGTTTCTGTCAGTTCAAAACAATCTGTCGTCCGATTTTGTCGTTCCATGAAATATAGGGGAAGGGAAATTTTGAACGACAGTCGTTGCTTTTGAACGACAAAATCGTCGAAATTTTGGACGACAAAATCGTTGGTTTTCGACGACAAAATCGTCTCATGAATTTTCGCCTTTACTAGTAATGCAGTTGAATTTTCTAAAGCATCTGTACAAGGGTGAGTTCAACAGATATTTAGTATGGTTTATTCACATCTTTGGAATATGCAGTAAATTTCAATGAATCATATTCACCACCAACTTATCTCCCAGTTATCCCAAACATACGTACACAATAATTCGTCAACTCTAACCATCCGAGTGCTCTTCGCACGCTTATTTGCATGTTCAGTGCGAATAGAAAACCAGATAGTGAGTAGTCAACGTTATAATAATGGAAACTGGAACATTATATATACATATACAGTGCAGGGAAATATTTACATTATGCAAAGCTTCAAACGCTTTTCCGACAACATGTAATATCGCTTGGTGAAATTGAAATTGCCGCTTTCCATTAGTTTCCTCTATGGAGGAACGCTTTGGAGCGTTGACATCTGGATGCCTTTCATTTGCAGCCTTCTCACTCGCACATCAGTAGCTATCAAATAGATTCATAAATATGACAACATTCATAGTTTGAAACTGATGTTAATCCATAGACATAGAAAAACATGTTATTCTATGTCTATGTGTTAATCTGACGAACTGATGAAGAAAATTACAGAGAAAAATTGGTTCAAGCCCTGTGGACAGGAGCTTTTTGGCGCTCTCGTTCAAACAGACAAATTATATCTCCGAAAGTATTGGTTTCTCAGAGTTGGGAATTATATCAATGGATTCCTATGATAGAACTGCATCATGAAAAAAGTGTCGTTTAAAAAGAATGCTTCAAAAATTATCTTAAAAAAATGGGTTCAAGCCCTGTGGACAGGAGCTTTCTGGCGCTCTAGTTCAAACAGACAAATTATATCTCCGAAAGTATTGGTTTCTCAGAGTTGAGAATTATATCAATGTATTCTTATGATAGAACTGCATCATAAAGGAAATTCAATTCAAATAATATTTATCAAGATTAAATGAGCAATCTGAGAACTGCACCATGGAAGAAACCAAATTAAAATAGCTGAAATGAATTTGACTCTCTCTTATAGAACAGGATGAAATGTACGAGTATGAACACAGATCATATAATAAAGCTTAGATAGAATAATTATAGCATTCTGTGAAAACAGAAGTACGATTCATTATTGAAATTTAGAACTTCATCTTAGCAGAAATTGAATTCAAACATCATAGAAGAATTTAAATTCAACAAGAGTGCCAAAAATTATCAATCCAAAACCAATATTCTACCCAACAATGAACTCATCCGAGATATTCATTCCTCAATTCCAGTTTTGTTTTTAGTGGAGATATTCTGAACTCAATATTATTAACTTACCATTACCATTCCCATCATCATATGGATTGACCATCGGCATGAAAATATCAACCAACAAAAGTATGATAATATTCTAATTCTCATATTGATACCATTACTGGAATGAATTACAATGAGACAACGTCAAAGTTGACATTATAACAATTCATAGAATAGCCACAGAATAATTCTATCATTGAAATTTTGAAAAATCATATCTCCGAAAGTATTAGTTTGTTAGAGTTAAAAATGATATGAATGGATTCTTATGGTAAAACTGCTTATTGAAAAAAATTTAATTTGTTATTTGTTCTGTAAAAAAAAATTTTTTTTTTGTTACTCCGAAACCATCTGTCCGATTTTGCCCAATAACGAACTTAGCTGAGATATTTATCCCTCAAACATACTCTGAAAATTTCAACTGTCTAGCTCATTCCGTTCGAGAGTTATCGTGCCTACGGCCGGACCGGCCGGACGGCCGGACAGAATGAATTTCGACCACGGATTCTTGATCAGTGAGTCGAACCAAATCGTTTAAGACCATTTTCATCGAAAAATTCGAAAATTACAGACATTTGGGCAAATTGATAAGCACTCAGTTCCGAGGAACTAGAGCGCCAAAAAAGAGCAATCTACAATGCTTCAATGCTTCAAAAATTGTCATTAAATTTATTCATCAAGATTAACTTAGCAATCTACAATGATTCAACCTCGTGAAATGGGTTGTTGCAACTTACACTCGGTGCATAGTTTTCACAACTCGAAATACCTAAGGAAAGTATCATCGAAATGTCTAGAGCAAGGCTGGAGACAATCATAGCAGATTGTCCATTTATTCCTGATATTTGAGTAGTTAGTGCATTACGAACAAATTATTTTAATAGTTCAAAATATATTAATAAAATACTATCCTCTTTTCATAATTTAAAATTTAATAGTTCATACCACTACACATTCTTTTCTGTATTATGACTTAACTAAAAAAAATGTTTGATACACATGTCTAGATCCATATTTCAGTATTTTTTTGATAGCAACATTACGAAAATACTGTATATAGGAACATGTCTCACTTTTTAAGGAAGTAAAAGGTAATATTAACCTCAGTGCTCATCAACGAACAGTAATTTACTTTGATGATTCCATTATCTTCGTCTTTCCTATTGCCTCCATAAACTACATCAACTTGATACTTGTATATATTCACAAATTCAAGAATCGAATTCTTGCTTTCCAAGAAAGAATATTTTCAAACTACGAATTGACAATCTCTGATAGCTAGAAAAGATGACATTCATGAATAGTGAACACAGACAGATTCTGTGTTCACATTCTGTGAATACATAGAACTTACGATGTATTATTGAAACTTTGAAACATCATATCTCCGAAAGTATTAGCTTGATACAGTTGAAAATGATCACAATGGATTCTTAGGATGAAACTGCATCTTAAAAAAAATTGAATTCAAAAGTTGTAATGTAAAAAAAAATATTTTTTTTCGTTACTCCGAAACTATTAGACCGATTTTGCCCAATAATGAACTTAACCGAGATATTTATTCCTCAAACCTACTCTGAAAATTTCAACTGTCTAGCTCATTCCATTCGAGAGTTATCGTGTTAACGGCGTGACGGCCGGCCGGACAGAATCGATTTCGACCATGGATTATTGATCAGTGATTCAAACCAAATCGTTCGAGACCATATATTCTAAAATTACAGACATTTGGGCAAATTGATAAGCACTCTGTTCCGAGGAACAAGAGTACCAAAAAATGTACTAACCCTTTCTTGTCACTTTGTACTTGATATAAACGACCGATTCTCGTTTCGCCATTACACACACATTCGAAAATTCGACAGTGGTCCCCACTGTGCGATTCTACAACTGACTCTCGACTATGTGTGCCCTGTTATCATTGTATTATATTATGTTCCCATGCATATTTACAATTCTGCCAGATAAACTGAAGTGGGTATGCCTTGTACGAAATGGTAATGATGACATTTGTTCGTGCTCCCGCTATTATTATCAGCGCACAATGGAGGACCATTGCGTTCTTTACCGCGAAAGTTCACATTTCGCTCAGGGATTGAGGAAAATTGGGAGGATAAGACAATGGGAATAACAGAAGACTGAGGACCTAAATAATTAGAGGCGTTTCCGTAAGTGCATAATGATGTTCAGATATAAGCTGGAAGGGTTAGTTAATGGGAGATTGCGATATCCAGGGATTAAGAAAAAATAAGCTATGTTTTTTTTTTAAGAATTTAATGCTTGTGGCTCTACTCGATGGAAATCCATATTAACTCAATGAAAAATTTTATACGATTTACACTTATTTATTCAATATTGTGACGCGTTTTGTCGACACAGCGACTTCATCAGACTACATCATACTAAATTCGTAACAAGTTATTATCTCCCTATACCTAGATGACATGGACACAGAATAATTTAAAACTAATTACATGAGAAACTTATTTAAAACAAATTACATAATAAACTTATTTAAAACTAATTACATGAGATTACACTGCTGGTTTCTTTGTACACATTAACAATAATTAATTCCTAATGCTTTTATAAACTGATTCTCTATTTGAATAGATTGAGTAACGGTGAAAAATTTAGATCTAATTGTTCATTACCATAATTACCCGTAAGTACAATCCTTCCGGTTAATAATGGAAAATAATTTCATTCAAATGGCTGCCTCGGCTGGCCATGCAGTAGCCTACACGATCGGTCCAATTTTTAAGCACATTATCGATTGTGTGCAGCTGTATTTCACCAATGGCTTCACGAATATTGTCTTTTAAAGCGTCAATTGTCTCTGGCTTATTGGCGTAATACTTATCTTTGACGGCATCCCACAAATAATAGTCCAACGGTGTCAAATAACAGCTCCGAGGTGGCCAAACGACTTCAGCTCTGCGGCTGATAATGCGATCTTCAAAATCAGGGCAACTCCTGAACCAATTGGACTTTGTATAGCGTCATACCAAGGTCTTTATGCAAAATTCGTCTCAATGGTGTTTCGGTGAATTGATATTGATGGCGCTTCACGCACGCTTTCTGCAACAGCAGCAATATTCTCGGGTGTACGCACTGTTTTTGGCTTTGCACGCTTTGGTTTATCGATGAGGATGCCAGTTTCTTTCACTTTTTTCACAAGATAACGAACATACGGAGCTAACGGTGCTTCTCTTCTTCCAAAATCCATACGCAATTTTCGCACACATTCTGCAACATTACCAGGATTTTCAAAGTAATGTCGCAATATTTCCCAGCGTTGTTCAAGCGTATACACAACCATATTCGTTCAGCGGAAGGATAAAACTAATTATCTGTCAAATCAGACATGAGCTAAGTTTTACCATTCACGAAATACATACTAGTTGAAAAAAAAGGCCCTTTATAACACCCTGATGTATATGATTATAATATATAAATGTGAGAAAATCATGTGTCGTAAATTATTACAATTGCATCTTCTATGATCTTCTATGAATTCTAATTACCTATGCTTGTTCCGTATCCAAATTAGTAAACCTGGCAAATAATTCGAAACAACCAACTAATTGATAGGGTAATTAGTAGCTATAAGAAACAATAGAGCAATTACTCCTGGAGTATAGTAACAGCTTTCTGTTAACGGTTCGTAGATAACTTCGAAGGACTTAAGAAACAGTGTAGTCATTTCACATGCAAATTAATGAATAAACATTAAACACAACGGGTTCAGCTTCCTAATTGCCTGCAGTGAAAGAAAATGAAGAAATTCGTTGGAATGGAAACAATTAAAATCTTTTCATAGATCAAGGGAACTCAAATTGCACTGTGGACAATATCGCGAATGGTATTGCAAATATTGTCACGTTAGAAAGAATAAGTTCGTATATTGGTACCTACATTCATAACCGTTTTTTGAAAAAATTTTGCAAATTTAACACAAAAGTTTTCTCATCGTCATGAGCATTGACCGAGGTTCCTGCATCACAGAGGGTTGCAGTTCTTAAGGATCTTCCAAGGTGGCGCTGCTTGAGACTACGTGCTTCTTCCTCCGCAACTATAGGAGTTAAGTTTCTTAGAGATCCTTCGGATGTTAAACAAGCATGAAACCAGTATGTATCTGCCCTGAATGAATATGTACTTGCCTCATATCCACTTCGGTCGATGAAGTGGCTTATACCATAGAGAAATAGAAGGAAGAGAGAGTTCGATTGCCTACTAAACAGGGGCGGCAAGGAATCCAGCTCGGTTTGGTGTAATTTTTATTTATTTGTATACCGTGGTGGTATTGCGAAGGGCGCATGCGGGCATTTACCCGCGCTCTTTAAATTTATTAGTAGTGTGATACTGATTCAACTGATTTCATTTACATAAATCACTTCGTTCAGTACTGATTCAGCTGATTTTAGTTACATAAATCACAAAGTGATTTATATAACTTCAGTTGAATCAGTACTGAACGAAGTGATTTATGTAAATAAAATTAGTTGAATCAGTACGAAAGAAAATTGTTATTGAGCCTCTGAAAAAAAGGAAGGAGAAGAGGAAAAAAAAGTACTTTGATAAATTTGTTTATATTTGAACAATTGTTCGATAACATAATAAATAAAATATGAATCTTATATAATTTTTCATTGAGGTATAAAATAGTCAATGACTGAAATAATTTTGATGCATGACAGTATTTGAATTAAACAATCAATTCATTAAAATATATTGTGTAAATAAATTCACTTGGCAATGCTCCGAAGGACAGGGATGTTTCCATCATATCTGCAACAGTTTGACTTAAAGTTTTGGCAGCAATAGATACTTTCATTTCATATTCAGGATATTGTTTCAAATTGATATATTCTTTACGTATTTTGGGTGCCAAATAAAATTTTCTTGTTTAATCTAAATCTAAATATTGTTAAACGTAACATGATTTTGCAATTTCATGGTTATCAAACTGAATATTATATTTGAGGAAAGTATTTCTTGTTGATTTTAGCAGATGAGGGGGATCGAATAAGCGAAAAAATTATCATTTAGGCTAAAGTTATAATCAGTTCTACCTGTTTGAGTATTACAAAGTTGTCTGATTGCTGCTCGATTAGTTGTCCCCTAATCGTAAACAGTCCCCATTACCTCCAACCTAATGCTTTGGACAATTTCAACTATTTCGAACAATAAATGCTTCAGATCTGCTGTCTGTACCTCTGGTAAAATAAAAACCCAGAGGTTGGTTGGCCAAATCTTTCCTACGTCCCAGGGAACCCAAATCAACCAATCCAACAATTTTATCAGTTACTCGATCCAGCACATCTTGCTTTAAGAAAGTTATTCCATCAAAATCCTCTGTACAGCATGTGTTCTAAGCACAAAGTTTGATGTAAGTTTAACAAGGTTTATTAATATCTGTTTATTCAAACCCACATCAATAGGACTGCCTTGCAAAACTTTTTGTATAGTGTTAGATTGTTATATAGTTAGATTTTGACAGAAACAATGATTTTCTAAGTTTACCTCTAATTTTCTGATGGGATCTACACATAATACACCTTACTTTTCCTAGGTGTAAGATTCTTCATCCTACTTTCAGCTATATGCCCTAGAATGCTAGTCCTTCATCTGACCTGAAAGTACCTCGTATGAAGGTCCAGCAAGACTTTCTTCTACGCTTGCGGTTTCAGAAGTAGCAGCACATTCAGATTCATCAGTTTCAGATTCATCTTTTACGTTTACTGGCAGAGCAAATTTTGTCAGCCTACCTATTGTTGTAGAAGTAAAAGCAGATTCCTCGAAGTGATCTTCACATAAGTATTGCCTCGCGTTAGTTTCTGATAAATTCATGATGGCAAACAACTGATGTCTTCTTGGTGGGCAATTCTCAGGAAATTTAGTTTGATATTTCTTATTATTAATATTATAATATCAATCTTCACTAGTTTTGGCATTGATCTGAAAGAAACATTTAATCAACAAGCATATAAAATTGTTCTTCAGTGAAGTTATACTAATAACAGTATTAAACATACACTAGGGGGTCTATAAACAATTATAATATCACATAAGGTGTTAAATTATTATAAAACTATGCTTGATCTCATATTTTGTACACAATTATTAAATTTGTAGCATAATTTTCGAAATATATTTTCATCATTGAACACTTCACAGGAATACGTGAAATTACTTACCACTCCAAAATGTAACAACGGTGAATTCAGTTCTCTATTATTATATCAATCTTCACTAGTTTCAGCATATTATATCTGAAAAAAATGATTTAATCAACAATACAAAATTGATCTTCCTTTTACAGGGAAGTTATAGTATACTATATGTCAGTATAAAATTTAGAAAGGGAGTCTTTATCCATATCCAATGTATAATATAAACAAAAACGAGAACGTTTTTTAACAAACTTACCCAGAGTCTCAGAGATATCTTCTGTTCGAAAGCATAACAAGAACCAAACACAAACGCCATTTTAAATAATACATTTCAAG
This sequence comes from Halyzia sedecimguttata, assembly GCA_937662695.2. NCBI lineage: Eukaryota > Metazoa > Arthropoda > Insecta > Coleoptera > Coccinellidae > Halyzia > Halyzia sedecimguttata. The sequence goes on along the minus strand of OW569413.2, from coordinate 94,009,037 downwards.
TTCCCGTTCTATTGATTAACGGAGAAAGAGAGGAGATATTCTCCTCTCTGTTGGAAACCAGCTGGATTCTTCGCATTCCACAAACTTGCCGCCTGGAATGCGGGCTATCTGGCGGTCTCTCTATTCTATTGTCTCTGGCTTATACTCCATTCACTCTTATAAAGTCTCCCGGTTGGCCATGATTTAGGTCTATCACGTTTTTATAACTAAAACTAAGGCAGATTGGCACTCCTGAAATATCGTCAATGTCAAAACAATTCTCTGAGACGTTGCCAATTTCTACTCTCAACAATCAATATAATGTTCCATATCAACCAAGATATTATCACAGACCATTATATTCGGAGTTCGAATAATAAAGAACTCTTCGCTTTGAAGAAGATGCCGAAAGCGCTTTTGAAGGAGCAGCAACAAAGTATAAGGAAGTGCTAAACAGAAATCATATCTGCAATAGGAAAACTTCATTCAGTCTTAGGACATGTTCAACTCTCGAATGAAATTACTTCGTTTCTTATCCTATCCTACCACTATATTTTATTAAGGTTTAACAGTGACTCGGGTTTCGTATTACTACTACATTTTGAAACTGTCGAATTTAAAGTTGTCCAACAAGATATTTTAATGTATTATGTAGGCTTATTTCGCGAGAATTTCGATATGTGGGAAATTCCATAGATACGTCTGTTCGTTTAGGAGTTTTCCTGCTGGGTTATTCAGGTACTTTTATTCTTTTTTCAATTGAACTATTACAAAGTATCGGACTACTCTATCCATTATTTTTCATAACAATTTCAACACTTGATTCTTGATTTCCGTACAAGAAAATAGCATAACTGAATGTTCCAACCAGTTTATAGCCTTGAAATATTTTCAGTAACAACAGTGGAAAAATTTTCTCCAACACGCAGATCTTTCGAATTGTTGAATTCACATAATATCTTCTCAAATTCATTATTTTTCCAAAGTTAATGCATATTGTGAAAAATTGGTTCAAGCACTGACCGAGTCAGGAGCTTTTGCGCTTTTGTTCTATTGTCCATTCTCCTGTATTGGACACTTAATTCGAATTTACCATGGTTAATTCGATAAAGGGTCAGGGAAAGATCTATACCATAAGGCCTTATTTCTGGTGGAACTATTTATTGATGACTACAAAGATTTTTGTCTGCTCGACTAGTTTCGGCGGTACAAACACTCTCAAGAGTTGAGTAACAAGACAAAATGCAGTAGTCCTGTCACAGCTCCAAAATTGGGCAGAACAATTGACGGGGAAACATTTTAAATATTAAATGTTTCCCCAAACTTCTTTATGTTGAAACTTGGTGGGTAGTTGTAAGTATAGAATTAAAACTACCCACCAAGTTTCAATTCGATCGGATTTGTAGTGGTTGAAAACAAAATTATTACTCGGAAACCATTTGGCCGATTATGCATTCACGAACTTGAAAATTTCAAGTCACTATCTCTTTCCGTTCTCAGGTTATCGCGGCAAATTTGACCTCGAATTCTTGATCAGGGAGTCGAACCCAATCGTTTGAGACCATTTTCGGCAGAAAATTCGAAAATTACAGACATGGGGGCAAAATGATAACGCATGTTCCCCAGAACGCAAACATCGATAACGTCTCTGCTTTTTAACGGGAAATGGTAGAAAAATAAGAATTACAGAAATATGTTCCTTAAAAATGGGTTCAAGCCCTGTGGACAGGAGCTTTCTGGCGCTCTAGTTCAAATAGAAAAATTATATCTCCGAAAGTATTGGTTTCTCAGAGTTGAGAATTATATCAATTTATTCTTATGATAGAACTGCATCATAAAGAAATTAAATTCAAATAATAGTTCATTTATCTAGATTAAATGAGCAATCTGAGAATGAGAACTGCACCATGGAAGAAACCAAATTAAAATAGCTGAAATGAATTTGACTCTCTCTTATAGAACAGGATGAAATGTACGAGTATGAACACAGATCATATAATAAAGCTTAGATAGAATAATTATAGCATTCAGTGAAAACATAGAAGTACGATTCATTATTGAAATTTAGAACTTCATCTTAGCAGAAATTGAATTCAAACATCATAGAAGAATTTAAATTCAACAAGAGTGCCAAAAATTATCATTCCAAAACCAATAGACGAATTCTACCCAACAACGAACTCATCCGAGATATTCATTCCTCAATTCCAGTTTTGTTTTTAGTGGAGATATTCTGAACTCAATATTATTAACTTACCATTACCATTCCCATCATCATATGGATTGACCATCGGCATGAAAATATCAACCAACAAAAAGTATGATATTATATTATCATTCTCATATTTATACGATTGCTGCAATGATACAACGTCATTTCTCAGGAGAATAAGTTGACATTATAACAATTCATAGAATACCCACATAATAATTCAATCATTCTGTGAAAACGTAGAAATACGATTTACGTTGAAATTTTGAAAAATCATATCTCCGAAAGTATTAGCTTTTTAGAGTTAAAAATGATATGAATGGATTCTTATGATAAAACTGCTTATTAAAAAAAATTTAATTTGGAATTTGTTTTGTAAAAAACAAATTTTTTTTTTGTTACTCCGAAACCATCAGTCCGATTTTGCCCAATAATGAACTTAGCCGAGATATTTATCCCCCAAACCTACTCTGAAAATTTCAACTCTCTAGCTCATTCCGTTCGAGAGTTATCGTGCTTACGGCCGGCCGCCGGACCTGCCGGACGGCCGGACAGAATGGATTTCGACCACGGATTCTTGATCAGTGAGTCGAACCAAATCGTTTGAGACCATTTTCATCGAAAAATTCGAAAATTGCAGACATTTGGGCAAATTGATAAGCCACTCAGTTCCGAGGAACTAGAGCGTCAAAAATAAATTACTTTGAGCTATCAGACCAATTTTGCTATTCCTGAAAGGGCAAAAAATAAATTCATCATTCCATACTTTTGACGTTCACTGTATATTCAAAGGAGCGACGTTAAGAACGGTGAGTTCAATAGTTCCATCATATCCCGAGGATAACGGGAAACATCTCGGATTGCTTTTTTATCCTGGGGCAAATATATTCCGATGGATCTCATATATTTATATATCCCGATCCGGAGTAAGTTTCCACAGAATCCCGGAAATATTGGAGATTGGAGAGTGGTAAGTATTTTCGGAGTGAAAGAATCCGATGGGAAATTTGATGTTTGTGCAAACTGGGATCGAAGGCTAATATGAATGTTATGAAATGGTTTCTCTGCAGCCATGCCTGGTGATATACAGGGGCTTTTGTAATGGAATATCAATATCGAAGGATATGGATCTATGCCTAATTTCAAGTCGAAAAGTTTATATATAGTCTAGTAAACAAGTGCTTTTTAGGTCGAAATTTTTGCGTTTTCTCCGAAAATTATGATTGAGGTGTCATTCAATTCGGAATGCCATGTAGATAGTTTTTGCGAAAATGCTACGGCCACTCGCAAAAATTGCAATAGTTATAAACAACATTAAATTGTTTCTTTCTGGGTTTTCTCTACCAAAAAATATCTATAAAATAAGAAGTAAATTATTTTGTAATTTGCTTCTGCGTAAGAAACACAAAATATTTGTCAGAAGCAATCAATCGAACAATGTTGCCTAACAAATAACAACGCAACAACATCAACGAAGAAACAACTATATCGTAACGTTTCGGAGTCTATATCAGACTCCTTCGTCAGACGCTTAACGAAAGATCTTCAGAATTATTTTGATGACCGTTATTCTGAGATTATTTTATAGATATTTTTCAGAGTTTGGGAGAGAAAACCCAGGAAGAAACCATTTAATGATGAATATACCTCCCACAGTATCCTTTAATGAATGGTTATGAACAATTAAGTGACAAAAAAGGGGTTTGGTTTTTTGCCAATATCTCCAAAAATGTTTGGGATAATTCAAATTTGAAAAAAGATTCAACCGCAAAGGAAATTTCCTAACAAAAAAGTCCCAACTCCCGGAACTGTAGGACTAATATTTATAATTTTCCAAGAGGTTGAAAATACGACCGACAACGGGTACTCCGGCTTGCGCAAGCCTCGCCCCCTTCCTACCTTCAATGAATAAATATTATTTAAACGTATTAAATATGAAAATAAAAAATTGAAAAAATTCAGACGCCTGTAGGATAGATCAATGAACAATTATTTCTGGCCCAAACATTTTTATCGCGGTTTTTCAATTAGTTATCCATTAGTTAATTAACAATTTTTTGTAGCACGAACATTAAAATTGCAAGTGCAATAATTTATTGTTAAACTATTAATCTGAGAATGTTTTCCTTTCATGGAGCTATTTTTCAAAGGTCTTAGAATAGATTCCAGTTGGGAAAATTCAAAAATTGTTAATTTTCGTTTTCTCATTAACAATTTACTCAAGTGAAACGTAATAAAGCTTCATTAAACATTGAAAAAACTTTTTTTTTATAATATTATTATTGAACCGTTTTCAGATCAGAATAATTTAAAAATTATTTTTAATAATTTTTATTTTATTGATATCTTATTAAATTATTAATGGGCATAATCGGCCCAACGGTTTCCGAGTAATAATTTTGTTTTCAACCAATACACGCCCGATTGAATTGAAACTTGGTGAGTAGTTTCAGAATGCAAAACTAAGCACCCCTGTAAAATTATGTGTGCATCGGATCACTAGAAAATTAAAAAAAAATTATCAAAAAATATTATTTATGTCACCATAACCTGAGAATGGAAAAAGATAGCGACTCCAAATTTTCGGGTAAGATTGTGCATCTGAATAGGATATTTGAGTATCTTTATAGGTATAATCGGCAAACGGTATTGAAGTTACACCCATCTGAAATTTGGTTGTTATTTCCTCAATATACTATATATACTATATATACTATTAATGTGAGACGACGTTGAATGCAGACGTGTTTTAAGCGGCTCTCGTTGTTTCGTTAATTTTATCATACAATTAGTAGTGCTTTGTTCTTGAATTTGGTATCACCCTGTAGCTTGGAGGTCGTGGATTGGGAGTGTTGTGCCGGTTTGACCTAATCAAAATGCCTAGTTGCGTAATTTGTACGAGTTCCCTAAACAAGAAATCTCCGGGCTTACAGTGTAATAAGTGTCATGCCTTTCTTCATGCAAACGGCAGATGTTCTGATGTGACAAAAAACATAATCTCAACGATAACAAATATGCCTGGAGGTAGATGGGAATGCGTCAATTGCCGTGGTAATGATCGCTCCGGTGTTGCTTCTTCGTCGGCGATTCGTATTTCGCCGTCGCCTACATCGTCGCCTAACCGCGAATTCTCTGCGGCAGGGGACACTGGGGACGGAGTTATCGCAGTGGCGGATGATATTGATGTTTCCAGACTTATGTTATCTGTAAAAACCGAAGTCACGGCTATGAGAAATGATATTAAAGAGCTAAGGAACTCCGTATCATTTTGTTCCAATAAAATAACGGACTTTGAACAGAAGATAAGTAAGCTTCATGAAGTCCTGAAGCTTGCAAATCAAATCAAGATGGAAAATGAGCATCTAAAAAAAGAAGTGTCAATCTTGCAGGTTAGATTGGATAATGTTGAACAAAATTCCAGGTTAAATAATATCGAAATCACTGATGTACCCGAAAAGAAAAATGAGAATTTGATCGAAATTGTTAAAAAGGTCGGTGAATGTGTAGGTGTAGAGGTTGAGTCCTCTTGTATTTCATCCGTCTCTCGAGTGCCGACAAAAATTGTCAATAAACCCAAAAATATTGTAGTGACATTTACTTCCAAAGCCAAAAAGGATGAAATTATGTCTGCAGTTAAAGTAAAACGAAATCAGCTGGAAAGAAAGAACGGCTTTAAATTGGATGGACTTGCAGACAGATTTTATATTAATGAACACCTCACTATCAAAAATAAAATTATTTTCAAAGCGGCTCGAGCTGGCGCAAAGGAAAAGGGATTCAAATTTGTATGGGCCCAGAACGGAAATATACTAATGAGAAAAAATGAAACATCTAGAATCCTGCACATTCAAAGCGAGGCTGACTTGGCTAAGCTATCCTGAGTAAAAAAAAAAAAAAAAAAAAAAAAAAAAAAAAACCAGTTTTCTAAATGGCTCTACACGCTCTATATCAGAATGTGCGCGGGTTACGTACTAAACTGTCCACTTTTAATATCAATACATTAATTGATACCTTCGACGTGATATTGGTTACAGAATCGTGGTTAAATGATAATATATTCGATCATGAGTTAGTAGATATTAGTCATAGTATTTTTAGGAGAGATAGAGACTTAACAAAATCTTCAAAAAAAGATGGTGGAGGAGTATTTATAATCGCTCGCAACGAATTAAATGCAAGTCTTGTTCCTGAGTTCAATAGTGAAGCCGAAGATATCTGGGTAGTGATTAAAGGTAACATTCGGAATATTTACATTTGCTGTGTATACATAGCACCAGGAAACGAAATGGCTTACTTGTCTTTCGCGGAGAAGCTGGAGTCAAACAGGGAGAAAATCCGAGATCAGGACTTGATATTGATCTGTGGTGACTTTAATTGCGCAACTTTAAAATGGGTGAGTCAATCAACGTCCGTTGTGTTGAACCCATCTGAGGTGGAAAACAAATATGCATGCATTGTTGACACTTTGAATTTTCTTGAATTAAAACAGTTTAATAACATAGTTAATAGAAGTAACAAAATATTAGACTTAATTCTTTGTAACAAAATGAGAGTGAACAATGTATGTCGTTGTGATACTCCACTAGTAAGCGAGGATGACCACCATCCAGCTATAGAATTTTTATTCGATATTAATAATCACTTTTATTTAAGGGAGACCCCTATGTATAATTTTAGCTTTAGGAAGGGTAATTATGATGCCTTGAACTTAGAACTGTCGAAGATAAATTGGAGTTTATTATTGGAGAACTTAAATGTTGATGCTGGTGTTGATGTTCTTTATGATATCTTAGACAAATTAATCGTAGAGTATATACCTAAAACTAAGAATAATAAGAAATTTCCTCCATTTTACTCGAAAGAGACAATACGAATAATTCAACAAAAATATAAATTCCATAGCAAATATAAAATATATAAGGACAAATATGATTTTGACCGTTTCAGACATTTTAGGAGACTTTCAAAAAGACTTATTTCAAGAGATTATCGTCGCTATTTAGATACCATTGAACAGGAACTTTCAAATAACTCAAAAAGTTTTTTTAAGTATATTTCTCATAAAAGATGTCATAGTAAGTTCCCCTCAGTTATGAGATACGATGACGTGGAAGCCACATCATCAAAAGATATTTCAGATCTTTTCGCAAATTTTTTTAGTTCCGTCTTTGAGCCTTGCGATGATACTGTTGAAGATCTGGATGACGTGGAGAACATCTACAGCAGTAATTATTTGTCAAATATTTCCCTGTCTCGAGCGGATGTAGAAGAAGCTTTGAAATCATTAAATTGTAACAAGGGTCCGGGTCCGGATGGAATTCCGCCTGTATTCCTGAAATATTGTCATAAGTCCATTGCATTGCCACTGACTATTATCTTTAATCGGTCGCTCGATAGCGGTGTTTTTCCCACTCGTTGGAAGCTGTCTAAGATTGTACCTCTTCACAAGGGTGACCGAAAGGATTTTATTCAGAATTACAGACCGATAACTATTTTATCAACTATTCCCAAGATGTTTGAATCTTTAGTATACAAATTCATTGCATATCAAGTTAAAACCTTAATAATAAATAATCAACACGGTTTTATTAAGGGTCGTAATTTGGAAACCAACCTCCTAAGTTTTCTCGATTATCTCGGTGAAGGGTTTGAATGCCGGAGTCAGATCGACGCAGTTTATACGGATTTTAAAAAGGCGTTCGACAAAATTAATCATTCAGTGTTGCTGCGTAGACTTGCTGAGATTGGCATATGTGGTAATTTACTTAGATGGATGAATTCCTACATATTGAATAGATCCCAATTTGTTAGTATAAATGATCAGAGATCTGGACTGTTTCCTAATACGTCAGGCGTGCCTCAGGGTTCTCATCTTGGGCCCCTCCTTTTCATTATTTATATCAATAATATTTCTTCCTGTTTTCGTTACACTCAGTTTTTAATTTATGCTGACGATCTTAAAATATATATGAAAATAAATAACATTGAAGACTGTATTCTGTTTCAGGAAGATATCGATAGACTTGGTGATTTTTGTAAGAAAAATTTTCTTTTTTTGAATTTGAATAAATGTTTCAAAATTACATTTACAAGAAACATAAACACAATTAATTTTCTCTATTCGATTGATCAGACTCAGCTGCAACAAGTTGGAAGTATCCTTGATTTAGGAATAACGCTTGATAGTAAATTAAGTTTTAATGAACATACGGAAAACGTCATCTCATCATCGAATAAAATGCTTGGCTTTACCCTTCGGCATGGTAGAATGTTTAGAAGGAATAATTCCATTCTGACGTTATATTATTCTTTTGTATTCAGTAGACTTAATTTTGCTTCATCTATATGGAATCCTCAATACAAGTGTCATATAAAACGGCTGGAAAGCGTACAACATAAGTTTTTGAGATATATAGCTTTTCGAAACAACTTTCAAATTGTCAACCATAATTATTCTGAAGCTCAACATAAGTTTGGTTTGCTCAGCTTAGAAGATCGTAGGAAGCTAAACGACATGTGCTTATTATATAAAATTGTGAATGATGTCCTCTCGGTCCCAAGTATTCTTCAGTTAATATCTCTTAGGGTACCTGAGAAAAGATTGAGATCTAAAGAAGTGTTTGCCATACCCTTTCGTAGAATGAATATTACTCGGAATTCACCTATGTGTAGAGTTTTGACAACTTTCAACATTGAGTGTATAGATGTCGATATTTTTAATATTTCTCTCGCTCAATTTAAAATTTTTTTAAAGAACAAGTTTTTTGCTTATACCGATTAACCTATATATTAATTAATTTTTAATTTAAATTTAGTATTAATGTTTTTTTAGTTATTTATATATTATATCAGGGTTAGATTATATATTTTTTTTTTTCTTCTCCTACTGTGATTGTATGATGATATTCTATTTAGTATAAATTGTGAATACTGTGTTGGGTTGAAATACCTGTTTGTATTCTTGTTGGAAAATAAATAAATAAATAAATAAATAAATAAATAAACCGAAAAATATAAAACCGATCCAATTCAAACATGGGTGTCAGTTGTAGAATGCCACCGCAAAAATTTCTGCAAAATTTCATAAGGATGGTATAACTCCAAATATTTTTGAAAATCATTGAAAAAAAATTCTATATATATGTGAGAGCCTTCAAAACCTAAGTCTACTGCCAAGTTCCAAGTTTGAATACGATCAGATCTATATTGTTGGAGTTCCGAGCAGCCTTGTGTGAGTTCAGTAGCTTTGGCTTGATAACTTTCGAACGAAAGGAGATAGGGACTTGCAATTTTCAGGGTAGGTTGAACATCCCAATGGGAGAGATAAGTTCGTTTTTGAGCATAATCGGTAACTAGTTGTAGAATATCGACATAAATGAGTGTGTAAAATTTTGTGAAAACCGTAACCCTAGAAAATTTTTCAAAACTAAAAAAAAAAATTGTGAGAACCTTACCCTTAGAAAATTTTTCAAAATTACGAAAAAAAAAATTGGTTCAAGCACTGTTCAAGCAATTTACCATGGTAAATTCGATTAAGTGTCCAATACAAGTGGACAGACAATATAATTCACCATGGTAAATTCGATTAAGAGTGTCCAATACAGGAGAATGGACAATACTGACTTCACGTCAGTGCTTGAACAAATTGTTTGAAATCAAAATTATCATCAAAGATTATGTTATAAAAAAATGTTATATTTTCTCATAAAGACTAAACTAACACCTTTGAACAATAGCTCCATGAAAGGAAAGGATTCTCAGATCAATAACTTAATAATTATCGCACTTGCAATGTTAATATTCGTGCTACAGCTACAAAAAATTCTTAATTAGCTAATGGATAACTAATTGAAAAATCGCGATAAAAATTTTTGGACCACGGGTTATTGTTCATTGATCTATCCTGCAGGCGCCTGAATTTTTTCAATTTTTTATTTTCATATTCAATAAGTCTAAATAATATGTATTCATTAAAGGTTCGAAGAAGGCGAGGGTTGCGCACGCCGGAGTGCCCGTTTTCAGGCGTATTATCAACCCCCTGGGAAAATTATCAATATTGGTTCGACAGTTCCGGCAGTTAGGACTTTTTTGGGATATATCCTTCTCGTTTTGAATCTTTTTTCAAATTTGAATTATCTCAAATGGCTTTTGAGATATTGCAATCTTTGCGACCGGCCTTAGCATTTTCTCAAAATCTATCTACATACCATTCCGAATCAAATGACAACCCAATCATAATTTTCGGAGAATACGCAAAAATTTTGACCTAAAAGCACATGTTGTCTGGAGCTACTAGATCATACAAACATAGTTCCCTTTTCGCTATATTAATTGCTGATATATTAGGGTAATAACATGAATCTCCACAAAAATTGTTTTTGTCGTCACGAAATAGTTGCCTTACCGTTGACGTTGTTGCGTTATTGTTTGTTAGGCGACAACTTTTCTATACATTGCTTCTGATTAATACCTAGTGTTCCTAATGCAGAAGAAATTTTATAGATATAGAGTTTGGGAGAGAAACCCCAGAAAGGAACCATTCATTTGTTAAGAATTAGTATGATGTAGTCTGAAGAAGTCGGTGGTTCGACGAAACGCGTTGCAATATCAAAGTAATACGTGTAATCATGTATAATTTTTCATTTAAATTAATACAGATTTGCATCAAGTAAAAAACACAAGCATTCCAATTCATTAATCACTCTGTACTCTACTATTTGCCAAACTCTAAATTAAATTGAATATCCTCTTTGAAATTCCTCCTGCCTCGTGAACTCCCTTATATACATTCATTCATGCATACTTTTTCAATGTTAACAGTTCAGCAGTTCAGATTAACTGAAATTCCATCAGAACTATTCAAACTAAATTAGGAAGGACCAACAAGAGTGGTATGAAACAAATTAATTACGCTCCTCGTAGGAATTCTATATCTGCATCTGCACCTCCACGCTTGCTTGCTAATCGCAGCCGACCCTAATTTGAATTGCAAAAAAAGAGATTATACCATGTTTTCAGTGTTCTGTCGGGTTTAGAAATAGTAATTCAGAGAAGTTCTTTCTACAGAGCGATTCATAGCAAGGAAATATTTGATAACATGAAATTGGAAGATCTTTCCAGAGATGGATCTAGGAATGTTAATTGTGCTAATTTTGTTCAATTTAGTAGTTGATACACTAATCGTACTTGCAGTGTTTAGGGTAGGTTGCGCCTCCGCATGGGGCAACTGAGTTCTTTAATAGGCATAATCGGCCGAACGGTTTCGAACCACCATTTTACAATCGAGAGAATCGAGTACCGATTTTCAGCTGGATCAACTTCGTATGAGGCGTGAATAGACTATGCATCTTGCGCGCATAAGCTCCTGACTTCACGTCAGTGCTTTTCAAGAATTTTTTTATATGCAATTCAATATTTCTTAGTGTTCATACCAGGGCACTATCATTGCGACCAAATACCAAATGTCCGTCCGTCCATCCGTCTATATGATAACTTTCCTGAGTCGTAACTTAGTTGCTATGTAAGGTGGGTGGACCATGGAAGGCCATGCTCCTTTGAAGGCCAACTATAAAAAAGTCATATTTATAGTCAGGTGATGACAAATTCTTTCCACTGACAATAAGCTCCAACAAACTCAAGGATACAGACGCGGCAGCGAGTCGCTCGCGTTGCTATTTTGTCAGTGTAGTCCCTCGCTTCGTAGACTTCGTTCGCCGACGTTCAAATTGTAATTCACGCGCTCACCTAAAGGTAAGTTTTTCTGTGAATAACCCATTATTATTGTATTCTTTTTACTGTAAATTGATATGTAAGGATTTTTTGTGGTACTAAAGAAAAAATAGAATGATTTTGCTTCGATTGTAGTTGAAATATTCGCAGTGTTCCTATGAAAGCCGGTGGTTCTTTATAAGGCCAATAAAAAATTTTACGGTTGGCCTTGCTAGGGTACATGGGCCTTGCTAGGAACATTTACTAATGAAAATGTGAACTTAGTTTTTACCTTGACGAGCCGTTTGGTTCTTAAAGCAATGTTCAATGATTAAATTTTATTATTCATAAGGATTATTCAACTTTTTAACTTAGACTTTTTAGGAACATTTTGGCCTTACAAAGAACGGACCCGTAAGAAGGCCATTATAGGTAAAAAAAACTATTTATAATTACATTGTAAAACGCATTTAAAACTTATTTGTTATCGATGTAATACTCGTTACTATAATTTTTATATGATTTCCATTAATATATCCTTAGTTATGAGATGGTGTTCAAGAAATGTTCGTTGAGTTTTTTAAAGAAGATTATAATGTGTTAGGCGTTTAATTTTTTATTCAAATGAAAGAGCTTTTCCTGTGGTTTAAGTAAAAGCGGATATTTTGATTATTACAATTCTAGTTGTAAGTTGAACGAATGATATATAATATTGGCCTTGTTTGGAGCCTTGTTCCTTACAAGGCCGTTTAGAAGAGCTTCATAAAAGTTTAGTTCCAGAAATAGTGATTACATCTAGAATAAAAAAAAGTAATTTATATGATACACAATAAAACAAAGTGTTTATAAATGATTCGTTTCTTTTATTTATCTAATAAATGAACAAATAAAAACCGTTTATTCGTTAGAGTGGCCTTCCATGGCCCACCCACCTTATACATAAATCATAAACGTATCTCTAATAGGTATCCATGTATTTCAATAGCTTAGAGTGTAAGATATCAGATGAACGATCGCGCTAAAGCTCCTTTCGGTGACATCCGAAAAAGTACTTTTTCGTCCGCTGTGGTTACAGTTTTTCGTCCTTGATACATAATGCGGCGAAAATTGGCACAAACTTCCTATTAAAGTAGAGTAGGTACGTAACAGGTTGCAAGTTGGCGGAGGTGCCAGGCATACTATCATAGGCTATTCCTCACAATTCTGTGAGAATAGGAGCTTTTGTGCGAATGCAATCGAATTTACGAATGGTAAATTCGATTAAGAGTGTCCAATACAGGATAATGGACAATAGAACATACGCGCAAACTCTCCTGGCTTTTTTTTACCTCCTGTATTGGGCAATAGAACATACGCGCAAAAGCTCCTGACTTCACGTCAGTGCTTGAACCAATTTTTGGATCTCTTGTTCCTCGGAACAGAGTGCTTATCAATTTGCCCAAATGTCTGTAATTTTCGAATTTTTGGATGAAAATGGTCGTAAACGATTTGGTTTGACTCACTGATCAATAATCCATGGTCAAAATCGATTCTGTACGGCCGTCCGTCCATCCGTTCGGCCGTTAACACGATAACTCTCGAACGGAATGAGCTAGACACTTTTCAGAGTAGATTTGGGAGATAAATATCTCGGTTAAGTTCGTTATTGGGCAAAATCGGCCAGGTAGTTTCGGAGTAACGAAAAAAAAACATTTTTTTTGCATTACAAATTTTGAATTTTTTCAGGATGCAGTTTTATCATAAAAATCCAATATTGTGTATTCTATGAAATTGATGAATTTTTGATGTGTAAGGTATTTACTATTGAAATAAACATTATTATTATTATTATTATTATATCATTCTCAACTCTAACGAACTAATACTTTCGGAGATACGATTTTTCGACATTTCAATAATTACTATTTAAAAGGTTTCTTTCTGGGTTTTATCTCCCAAACTCTGAAAAATACTTTAAAACAAAAATCAATTATTTTGTGATATGCTTCTGCGTAAGAAACACAATATATTTGTCAGAAGCAATCAATTGAACAATGTTGCCTAACAAACAACAACGAAACAACATCAACGAAGAAACAACTATACTCCATTCACTTTTATAAAGTCACCCGGTTGGCCATGATTTAGGTCTATCACGTTTTTGTAACTAAAACACAGGTAGGTTGGCACTGCTGAAATATCGTCAAGGTCAAAACAATCCGCCGAGACGTTGCCAATTTCTACTCTCAACATAATCATAACATAATCTTCAATCTTAGACAAGATATTATTATCACAGACCATTATCTTCGAATAATAAACAACTCTTCGCTTAGAAATTGAAAATGCCGAAAGTAGTTTTGAAGAAGCAGAAGTGCTATACAGCACCGAAATCTGCAATAGGAAAACTTCATTCTGACATGTTGAACTCTCGAATGAAATTACTTAGTTTCCTATCATTATATTTTATTGAGGTATAAGAATGACTCGGGTTTCTTAGTACTACTACATTTTGAAACTGGTGTATTTCAAGTTGTGCAACAAGGTATCTAAATGTCTTCTTCAGAAAAGTGGGGAATTGCATGGGTACGTCTGTTCGTTTAGAAGTTTTCCTGTCGGGTTATTCAGTACTTTTATTTTCTTCAAATGAACTATCACAAAGTAACGGACTACTATATCCATTATTTATATTCAATAAAATTCCAACACTTCATTCTCGATTTCCATACAATAAAATAGCATAATTGAATATTACAACCAGTTTATATACGTGAATTATTTCTAGTAGCAACAGAGGAAACCTTTTTTCTACAGTTGCCAGGACTGTGGAATTATTCAATTCACATATCTTCTCAAATTCATTATTTTTCCGAAGTAAATTCACATTGTGAAAATACGTAATTACTACGACTTCTTTTTAGAGAGGACAACGTTGCGTAGTTATCTGACAGGAAAATTACTATAACCTAACATTTCCAAACTATACATGGTGAAATGTGTCAAATTTTCACGGACAACCGGGAGACTTAATAATATAAAAGTGAATGGGTATATATCGTAATGATTACTTTCAATAATTACTCTCAATAATTCTATATGATTCAATAGAATACTCTAATTATAATTTGCTGTTGTCATAGACATAATATCACTTATTTTTACTTCTATAGTCTTCGGCTGTTGTATGTAAATCCAACATGAGATAATTCATAGACCTACGTTTCGAATTCGATTACGAAAATTCTTGAAAACTGACACACAGAAGCCAAATTGAAAAAGTGGGAAAGCCCTGTGGAAAGGAGCTTTGGCGCTCTTGTTCAAATTTTGACAAATCATAACTCAGAAAGTATTGGGTTTTCAGAGTTGGGAATGATATCAATGGATTCTTAATTAATTTAATTTCTTTCATGATGTAGTTCTATCGTGAGAATCCATTGATATAATTCCCAACTCTGAGAAACCACTTTTGGAGACATGAATTGTCAAAGTTTATCTGAAATTTCGAATCATACTTCCACAAATATTTCTTCTGCAACAGCTTCGCGCCAGCGATAGTACCTAATATATGAAACAGTATATTCTCACCGAATCTTCCAACCTATGTAGATTGGTTTTAATACAAAAGAGATCCTGGTCTACGAGCAATAACCTCAAGTGCACTTTTCGGCGATAATGTCAACGATATTATGAACGACATTGAAGAGGAAACTCTAATGGATATGTGGAAAACTCAATTATGTTAAACGCGATTAGTGTCAAGTGAGGTTACATTATTATTCATACCTATTTATCGGCATAATTTCATTTTCTATCGGATAGACAGTGAAAATATCGAACGTATAGATGAAGTTATTCATCGGGGATATAATATATCTGATATAAGAGTACGATATCAGATATATAGGTATATTAATTAATCATTAAATGATACTTTGGTACGGTCCTCACAAAATGTGAACTAATAAACATGTTTGAATTGGATCGGTTATGTATTTTTCGAGTTCTTGAGGAATTAAGAACCAAATTTCAGATGGGTATAACTCCAAATCCATTTTGCCGATTATGGCAATAGACAAACTCAAATGGCGCATTCACATTATCAACCAAACCTGAAAATTTCAAGTACCTATATCTTACCGGTCTTAGGTTATCGTGACGTAAATAATATTTTTCAACAATTTTTTTAAAATTTTCTAGCGATATGATTCTCACAATATTTCACAAACGTCCTTACGTTTGTATTTTACAACCACTCACCAAGTTTCAATTTGAACTGATTAGTATTGGTTGTAGACAAAATTATTACTCGGAAACCATTGGGCCGATTATGCCCATTAACGAACTTGTCCGTCGTATTAGGATGCGCCACCTTGCCTGAAAATTTCAAGTCACTATCACTTTCCGTTCTCAAGTTATCGTGGCAACGGCCGGCCGGCCGGACAGAATCAAATTTGACCTCGAATTCTTGATCAGGGAGTCGAACCCAATCGTTTGAGACCATTTTCCGGCGAAAAATTCGAAAAATACAGATATTTGGGCCAAATGATAACGCGATGTTCCCTAGAGCATACGCGCAAAAACGTTTTACACTTCTGAATATTTCCAAATATATATAGTCTAGCAGAGGATTAAATCTAATACGATCGTTCCTTGACAGAAAATATGAATTTCACTTGCTTGAGGCCTTTCTGCACCCCTAGAATGACGCATCCCATCTCGAAAGTTATTATATACGATATATCACAGTTTGACTAGCAATTTCTCTGAAATTGGCGTCACCGAAATATATATGCTAAGTCGGGATGAAATGAGATGTTTTCTCAAATGAAAGTTTTCTTCATTAAGCCTGAAATTTAAGTTTGAATATTTTCACCGCTGAAGGAGCGGAATCTCATCTGAAATATGAAAATTATGCCAAGTGAATAAGAAATGAGAATGAGAAAGCTCTTGCTTTCTCGGCAGATCAATGAGCCCCCTGGGGTCTATTTGATTTGTGAAATATATGCATGCATAAGTATATTTATTATACGAAGCCATTTATGAAGGACCCGATTAGCAGGAACGCTCTGGACTTGTTGATTTTTTAACAATGGTATCGCCATTTTTCATTATTATTATGAGTCAAACCAAATCGTTCAAGACCATTTTCAGCCAAAAAGTTACAGACATTTTGGGCAAATTGTTATGCACTCTGTTCCGAGGAACAAGAGCACCAAAAAATACTTATACTAAAATTGTTTATAATTGTTGGTTCGAATTTTCACAAACAAATACTAGACATTATTTAAATCAACTGCCCTGAATTAAATGCTCGCAAAATTTTGTCCACCTTGAAATTGGAACAGCGATAAAAATTGACGTTTTGTGTAATAATAGGAATTAGGGGCCCAAATCATTCCTACAACAATATGAATTCGATTGAAAAATCGTGGGAAATAGACGGCTTTAAATGACTTTCATTAAGGCTCAGATAAAGGGTGACCGACGAACAAAACCGATAACCATTAACACACAATTATTAACATATCAGCATTAACGAATATCAGGTAATAATACGATAGAGCTGGCGTAAGAACTATGTGAATGTCACGCTATTTGCGCAGCGTGTAAGCGGACATCGTAATGGGCTTCGACCGGAAGTCGGGGGTTCCCAAGGAATACGCTAATCGTAGAGATCATCTTGGTTCAAGAAATGCAATCTCAGAGAGCAAGAAAAAACACTGCAAATTTAACAAAACAGTCCTTTGTTTTCTCGTCGGAATTACGTACATTCTCTCTAGTTGTGTCTTTAAATTTTTTTCAATTTTTCTCCATATTTTCTTCATGACTCCCGAGCTACTAATCATAGCATATTAGGGTAAAACTATTTATTGTATACATCACAACATCAATACGCAATTTGAATGCCGTATCAATCTATCGATTTCTGAATATTTTTTGCGCCAGTTTGCCCAGATGTCTGTATTTTTGTAATTATTGGCTGAAAATTATTGAGTTTGACTCACTGATGAATATACTGCTACAAAAGTTAAGGAACTTCAGATATTTCGTGATCGTTTCAAAATTTGACTTGATTATTGTCCACCAAATGTTCATTTATGAGAAATCGTATGTTTACTCTCTTATATCTGAATGGATTTTGGCGTACTGGTTCCTCGGAACAGAGTGCTTATCAATTTCCCAAATGTCTGTAATTTTCGAATTTTTGGATGAAAAAGTTCTTAAACGATTTGGTTCTGCTCACTGATCAAGAATCCGTGGTCAGAATCGATTCTGTCCGGCCGGTCCGGCCGTAGACACGATAACTCTCGAACGAAATGAGCTAGACAGTTGAAATTTTCAGAGTAGGTTCGAGTGATAAATATCTCGGCTAAGTTCGTTATTGGGCCAAATCGGCCTGATGGTTTCGGAGTAAAGAAAAAAAATTGTTTTTACATTACAAATTTTTTGAATTCAAGATTTTTAGGTGCAGTTTCATCATAAGAATCCATTGATATCATTTTCAACTCTAACAAGCTAATACTTTCGGAGATATGATTTTTCAATAATACATCGTAATTCTGTATGTATTCACACAATGAGAATTCTATCTGTCTGTGTTCACTGTTCATCAATGTCATCTTTTCTTATATATTAGTGTTCTGTGATCATATCTAACTATTAGAGACATGTCAATTCGTAGTTCGAAAATATTTTCTGTTTGAGAACAAGTATCCGAAACTGAATTTGTGAATATATACAGGACTGTTTTGAAACCGAAAATAATATTGACTGGTTGCGTATTGAATAATTTAGGTATGTATAAATTTTGGGGATGATGTTTCAGAAGATTTAGAATCATTTTAATGATGTTGTTTATGAAGGCAATAGGAAAGAAGAACATAATGGAATCATCAAAAGAAATTACTGTTCGTTGACCACTGAGGTTAATATTACCTTCTACTTCCTTAAGTAGGGAGACATGTTCCTATATACAGTATTTTCATAATGTTGCTAGCAAAAAAATGCTGAAATACGGATCTACATTTGTGTATCAAATATTTTTGAGTTGAGGTTCATAATACAGAATGAATGTGTTAGTTAGTTACATATAAGTTGGGTTTTGTATATGATATTTTTGTTTAAATTTTTGACCATGAGCCTATGAAACGTTGACATCTGCGATTGAAAGCTTCTTCAAAGCCGTATATTATTTTCACCGACACCTTTCGCGGAATCTTCCGACAGTCCTTAACGCCCAGGAGATTTCAGAGCTGTTCAATGTTCATTCCTGAATTTTCCATTGAAAGGCATTGCGAAGTATATAAAGATAAGACCCGTTGTCAGGGCAATATTGCGAATTGTTTTCTATCATTCCCTCGAGATATTTCTCGCTTCTTCTTATATTTTTTGTCAGTCTGTCATGCCTCAACGGATCCTCATCCACTTGTAAAAGCTATTTATAAACCAATATTTCGGTCGGTTCAATATTTTTTTTAAAATATACACACTGTCGTGTCAAGTTTTTGAAACAAGCTGAGAAGATGATTTGCTGAATTATCCAGATATTCATTCCTCAAATCTATGATGATAATTATATTATATCAATTAAAACCTAGCCAATATTCCAGTTTTGTTTTTACTGGAGATATTCTGAACCCAATTTTATTAACTTACCAAAGTATACAGGGTGTCCCAAGTTCGAGTGCCTATTAGAAGTTTCTGGAGAACTGGACATATTTGAAATCTGATAATTGGGATTATGATATTGCTTGAAATTCTCTACAGAGCTAAAATATTTTCAAAGCACAAGCACTTCCGGTTATACAGGGAGTGGCAATAAATTTGATGAATAAAATATTTTTTCAAGTTTTGCATTCCTGGTATGATTAAGTATTCAATGCTGAATACATTTCTGTTAAAACCATTGAATTCATTCGAATAGTTTTCAAAATATCGAAAAAAAAACGGAAATGAGTCATTTATGTTTAGTCAGTATTATGGTCATTATTCTAATTTTAAACATCCTGAGCGTGAACCGTTTTTACAAAATCGAAGAGGAAGAATGTGGAAAGGTCATGCATCTTTTGAATTTCAGAAATATCATCACAGAGAGTTCGAAATTTAGTGTCGAAAATTGTGATCAAAAATTGGCCATGACTTCTGTTTTTCAAATTAGAACCCTATTTTTTCATGATTGCGTTTGATTCTGCGGTGAAAAATAATGATAGTTTTCTAACATGATTATATGCTCCTAAATTCAATAATTTCTGAGTTTTTTTTTAATTTAGGAGCATAATCATGCTAGAAAATTATCATTATTTTTCACCGCAGAATCATAAAAAAATAGGGTTCTAATTTGAAAAACAGAAGTTATGGCCAATTTTTGATCACAATTTCCGACACAAAATTTGAAACACCCCGGGATGATATTTCAGAAATTCAAAAGATGCATGACCTTTCCACATTCTTCCTCTTCGATGTTGTAAAAACGGTTCACGCTCAGGATGTTCAAAATAAGAATAATGAACATAATATTGGCTAAACACATTTGACTTTTTTTTCGATATTTTGAAAACTATTCGAATTAATACAACGCTTTCAACATAACTGCATTCAGCATTGAATACTTCGTCATACCAGGAATGCAAAACCTGAGAAACAAATTTTTTCATTAATTTTATTTTCACTCCCTGTATTACCGGAAGTGCTTGAGCTCTGTAGAGAATTTCAAGCAATATCATAATCCCAATTTTCAGAATGCAAATATCTACAGTTCTCCAGAAACGTCTAATAGGCACCCGAACTTGGGACACCCTGTATATTTCCATCATAATCATCATCATATCTGGATAATCCAGCCTTAATCGAATTCACCATGGTAAATTCGATTAAGAGTGTCCAATACAGGAGAACAGACAATAGAATTGACCATGGTAAATTCGATTAAGACAATACACGAGAATCGACAATAGAACATATGCGCAAAAGCTCCTGACTTCACGTCAGTGCTTGAACCAATTTTTAAATGATAATTTTTGAAGCATTTTTTTAAACGACACTTTTTCTAAATATAATTTATTTCATGATGCAGTTCTATCATAAGAATCCATTGATATAATTCCCAACTCTGAGAAACCAATACTTTCAGAGATATAATTTGTCTGTTTGAACAAGAGCACCAAAAAGCTCATGTCCACAGGGCTTGAACCAATTTTTAGATTTTTTATTCACCCCAGAAAAGTCAATTTCGAATAGGTATTTCACAGACGAGTAGACTTTCGATTCCGGCGTAACGCCACCTATTCAAAGTCACGAAAACAAAATAACGAAATAGAATTCAATCAAGATCCACCCCGTAGAACTCCGGCAACGTACGTCTAATCCTATTCGCAAACACGACCCCGAATGCAACGACGGAGCACCCGTACAGCAAATTTAATCATTCCCAACTGAAATTTTGCAAATTCCCGGGTGCTACAAGCCCCTTATCTCATTAGAACCTTTCGATACCCCCCAGGCCCCAAAATTCACACGACGTAACTTAAGATCCCTGTTATCCCTTTCTGGAAGAGAGAGTCTTGTTACCCTTTGGGCTGTAAATTATTCAGCATGAAATTTAACGATTTCCGCATAGCTTTATCGGTCCATTCAGGACTAAAATTGTATGATAATTTTTTAAGAAGCTTTTGCGCGCAGGGGTCATTGTATATTCAAGTCTCAAATGAAGTCGATCGGGCTGAAATTCGGTACTAGATTCTAAACTACAAAGTGAGTGTAGAATTCCAGCGGATTCTGACGAATAGTTTGTGAAATATAACGCCGTATCCAGACGGGTGTAATATAACGCGTAATGCAGGGCATAATGTAATGCTGGGTCCAGACGGGTGTAATCTAATGCCGGGTTCAGACGGGTGTAATGTAACGCGTAATGTAATGCGTAATGTAAGGCGAATTCTCCAGTGTGGACGGTACTACGAGCATTGCATTTAACGCTCGTCTACCGTATACACGGAGAATTCGCCGTACATTACGCATCACATGACATGTTACATTACACCTGTCTGGACCTGGCATAACGCGTAATGTAATGCGTAATGTAAGGTGAATTCTCTGTGTGGACGGTAAATGAGCGTTACATGCAATGCTCGTAGTACCGTCCATTCGGAGAATTCGCCTTACATTACGAATTACATTACGCGTTACATTACACCCGTCTGGACCCGGCATAAGGCGAATTCTCCGTGTGGACGGTAGACGAGCGTTACATGCAATGCTCGTAGTACCGTCCACTCGGAGAATTCGCCTTACATTACGCGTTAGATTACACCGTCTAGACCCGGCATTACGCGTTACATTACACCCGTCTGGACCCGGCATAAGTCAAATTCTCCGTGTGGACGGTAGACGAGCGTTACATGCAATGCTCGTAGTACCGTCCACTCGGAGAATTCGCCTTACATTATTCGTTACATTACGCGTTACATTACACCCGTCTGGACCCGGCATAAGGCGAATTCTCCGTGTGGACGGTAGACGAGCGTTACATGCAATGCTCGTAGTACCGTCCACTCGGAGAATTCGCCTTACATTACGCGTTAGATTACACCGTCTAGAACCGGCATTACGCGTTACATTACACCCGTCTGGACCCGGCATAAGGCAAATTCTCCGTGTGTACGGTAGACGAGCGTTACATGCAATGCTCGTAGTACCGTCCACTCGGAGAATTCGCCTTACATTACGCGTAACGTTACACCCGTCTGGACCCGGCATAAGTCAAATTCTCCGTGTGGACGGCAGACGAGCGTTACATGCATTGCTCGTAGTACCGTCCACTCGGAGAATTCGCCTTACATTACGCGTTACATTACACCTGTCTGGACCCGGCATAAGTCGAATTCTCCTTGTGGACGGTAGACGAGCGTTACATGCAATGCTCGTAGTACCGTCCACTCGGAGAATTCGCCTTACATCACGAGTTACATTACACCCGTCTGGACCCGGCTTAAGACGAATTCTCCGTGTGGACGGTACTACGAGCATTGCATGTAACGCTCGTCTTACATTATGCATTACATTACGCGTTACATTACACCCGTCTGGACCCGGCATAAGGCGAGTTCTCCGTGTGTACGGTAGACGAGCGTTACATACAATGCTCGTAGTACCGTCCACTCGGAGAATTCGCCTTACATTACGCGTAACGTTACACCCGTCTGGACCCGGCATAAGTCAAATTCTCCGTGTGGACGGTAGACGAGCGTTACATGCATTGCTCGTAGTACCGTCCAATCGGAGATTTCGCCTTACATTACGCGTTACATTACACCCGTCTGGACCCGGCATAAGTCGAATTCTCCGTGTGGACGGTAGACGAGCGTTACATGCAATGCTCGTAATACCGTCCACTCGGAGAATTCGCCTTACATCACGAGTTACATTACACCCGTCTGGACCCGGCTTAAGACGAATTCTCCGTGTGGACGGTACTACGAGCATTGCATGTAACGCTCGTCTTACATTATGCATTACATTACGCGTTACATTACACCCGTCTGGACCCGGCATAAGGCGAGTTCTCCGTGTGTACGGTAGACGAGCGTTACATGCAATGCTCGTAGTACCGTCCACTCGGGGAATTTGCCTTACATTATTCGTTACATTACACCCGTCTGGACCCGGTATAAGTCGAATTTTCCGTGTGGACGGTAGACGAGCGTTACATGTACCTAATGCTCGTAGTACCGTCCACACGGAGAATTCGCCTTACATTGCGCATTACATTACGCGTTAGATTACACCGTCTAGACCCGGCATTACGCGTTACATTAAACCCGTCTGGACCCGGCATAAGGCGAATTCTCCGTGTGTACGGTAGACGAGCGTTATATGCAATGCTCGTAGTACCGTCCACAACAAATTTCAGAATGAGTATAACTCCGAAAACCTTCGAACCTAAGTGTCCCATTTGTCGTGGCAACGGTAACCCATTCAGCTACCGAACTCGTCCAAGGTTACTCGGATCTCCAACAATATAGATCCAATCGTGTTCAAATTTGGAACTTGGCCGTAAGGTTTTGACGGCTATCGCCAAATTTCATTGATATCGGACGGACAGTTTCTGAGATACATGATATTTTTCAATTGTTTAGGTCTATCACGTTTTCGTAACTAAAACTTAGGCAGGTTGGCTCTGCTGAAATATCGTCAATGTCAAAATAATTCTCCGAGACGTTGCCAATTTCTACTCTCAACATAATATTGCATCTTAGACCAGATATTATCACAGACCATTATATTCGAATAATAAATAACTCTTCGCTTTGAAATTGAAAATGCCGAAAGCAGTTTTGAAGAAACAGAGACAAAGTATCAGGAAGTGCTATACAGAACTTATACCTGCAATAGGAAAACTTCATTCTGTCTCAGGAAATGTTGAACGCAAAACGATAGCACGCTGTTCCCTAGGACATGCACGCAAAAATATTTTAGTACCGCAAGAATTGGTCTGTGAATAATCACAGTAAATTCTGAAATTTATTCATAATGGTCACAATCGGTCCAGCGGTTTCCAAGAACTAATTTCGTTTTAACCAATTCAGAACCGATTGAATGGGAACTTGGTAACTAGTTATTGAATACCGGTTTTTAAGACGTATGTGAAATTTTAAAATATACAGGGTGAGTCTTTGACCACTGCATTAATTTCAAACAAAGATTCATCTCATCAAATGAAACACTTTTTTCATTTACAATTTTTCCAGATTCGGCTCAGGTAAAAAGTTACAAGCGTTTAAAGATTTCACAATGTGCTAATACACTCCCGCATATAAATTATCTATGACACTGTTGGCGGACGAGAATAAGGCATGGTAACGTGGTTTACAGCTTGATTCGGGATTCTAACGCTCAGGGACGGATCCATAAAAGTAGTGAAATTTCTGGAGTTTTTCATTTTAAAACATTCGATGAAGAATATCTCGAAAACGGTGCGTTTAAGGAGAAATGATGAAGAATAATATAATGTTCTAAAACGATGGAATATTCTTGAAATGACTCAAGAAAAACTTCATATGCTTTCTTTATGCTAATTTCGTTTATGAATCCACGAGTCCATAACTAGAAAACCAGTAGAAGTAGAAAATAACTAATATTTGGAAAATATGTATCATAGTTATAGGAAACTTTACGTCAACATTCATTTTATTCGAAAAAAGGATGTCAAAGCTACAAAATAAAAACTGATTTTTTTTCAAAATTTCAACAGCCTGTATCTTTTTAACTGAGCTGAATTTGGAAAAATGTTAAATGAAAAAAGTGTTTCATTTGATGAGAGAAATTTTTGGTTAAAATTAATGCAGTGGTCAAAGACTCACCCTGTATATTATCTCACGATAACTTGAGAACGGAAAGAGATAGCGACCTGAAATTTTTAGTGTAGGTTGTGCAACGGAATGCGACATTTGAGTTTGTTTATTTTGTGAGAATCCTACTACTCAAAATTTAAAAAAAAATTATTGAAAGTCAGAGAAAAAAATTCTATATATCAGAAACTATTCGTCCAACATCGCTGACCCTTCAAAACCTAACTTTACAGCCGAGTTCCAAATTTGAACGAGATTGATTCTATATTGTAGGAAACACGAGCAACCTTGGGTGAGTTCACTAGCTGGATGGGTGACCGATCCCACGATAACTTTCAAACGGAAAGAGATTGCGATTTGTAATTTTCAGGGTAGGTTGCGCATTCGAATGGGACAGTTAAGTTTGTTGTTGGGTATAATGAGCCCAACGGTTTCGAAGTTAAACTCATCAAATGGTGGCTCGAAGTTATGTACGGAAATTTGGAGCATAGTTTCTGAAATATAAAATTTTTGAAGATAGCTGAATAAAATTAAAATCTAACCTTAAACCGACAAAATTATTGTTGTCACCTGGACACTCATAATCGAATTTGACCTCGGATTCTTCATCAGTGAGACGAACTTAATCGTTTGAGACCATTTTCGCCAGAAAATATTACAGACATTTGGGCAAAATGATAGCAAAATGATCCCAAACTCTGTTTGGAAGAGAAAACCCAGAAATAAACCATTCAATGATGAATATACCTCCCACAGTATCCTTTAATGATTACTTATGATGAGTTCTAAATCTCATGAAAGAAATTACTCACCATTGTAGACTTCCTCTACCTATATAGGCTAAGTGATATTTCTAGATCTGATTCGTTCAAATCTGTATATTCATCGGAAGCTTTGGTTCTGACCCTTCAATTCAAACACTCAATCCAATGGGAGGACACATCATTAGAGAGTAGATATATTTAGAACACCTTCGACCATAAACACTTCACTTCACCATTCGAATAACCCGAAAATTACCCAATAATCACATGATCCAACACCGATTCACAATTTTTTGGGTTCGATTCACAAATACATTATTTCTAGATCACTTGCTTTGCAACGCCCACCTCTTCCATTCAGTGTGAACTGAGGCTCCTTGAATTATCATATCGTAGATTTTATCTCGACAACAATGTGATATAGCAGATAACGGATCACCCAGAAATTTACGATCTATTTTCGCCAAATATCTTCGACATAATTCCCATGGTATCCTTTCGATCAATGAAAAATTGAATATACTAATTGCCGAGGTGAACGAAAGTAGCGCATATACAGGGTGTATCTGAATAACACTGAAAAAATGTAAGGGCTGATTCTGTGATGAAAGTTAAGGTGAGTTTTTGGTATACAATTTTTTGAAAAACCTTTCCCCGGAAAAAAGAGAAAGAATTTTTTAAATTCCCTGTGTATTGAGCTGAAGACACGAAACTTGATAAATATTATTTGTCAATAAAACTACACATTTTGGAGTAAGCTCAGAAAGGGTTCAAATAGTCAACCCCTAAGATATTTTTTCTTACAATATTTTTTTGGATGAAAATTTTTCTTTTAAAAAAAAACATGACTGAAGAGCCCAATTCATTTACTGGCTTTTTTATTTCTACAAGTTATTTTTTATTTTTGATCATTTATGAGAAAAAATGCAATGCATTCTCAAAAAGCACCTAGAGGTGGATTTTCCCTAACCTAATTTATTTGTTTATAGTTCGTATATTTTACCAGTTTTGCTTCATTTTCTTCATCGGCCATTCTATCACGTTTCTTGAAGACTTTAAATATACAGGGAAGATGAAAAAGAGTAAATCTTCGGAGGGGTGTAACTTTTCCGGGGGGAGGTTTTTCAAAAAATGTTATACCAAATTCCCACCTTAATTTTCATCACAGAATCGCCCCTTACATTATTTCGGTGTTATTCAGATACAGTATAAAGAAGCTAGAAATAGATTGTAGGTTTCAGATTCGATAAGTACATTGATCAATGGGAATACTCGTATACACGGTGTCCTAAAGTATGTGTTACAAACTGATATGGACAACTTCTTGTGTGATTTTAAAACGAAAAGTTTATAAATACATACGACTGAAATTGCATAGTTTATAAGATACAGGTATGAAAATTTTATGAAAGCAAGTTGAAAAAGTACTGTGGCAAGGAGTTTTGGCACGTTTTTTCAAATTTATAGCCTATATAAATGAATAAGCAATATTAGTCTGATTTTACTTACCGAATTTATATTATAGTGTGGAAAATTCAATTGGAATAGATTCGATATCTTGGATATTGGACATATTTATGGAAAATCCCGAGACACAACAAATTTAAATTTTAAATTGTCATTTTTCTTCGTACCCTACCTTCAACCCCCTTCGAAAGACAGGTACAAACCCCAATTTTATAAATAGGATGTATGGGCTTGTGATACCTCGTTTGAAAGGCTGCGTCATTTTTAAATTTTATCACTTTCATGTTTATTGCAAATTTCTAAATAGAAACAAATAAAATCAAGTGATAAGCGAAATTTGGTAGTTATAATAACAAAAACTAAAATGTAACACAAAATGTAGCATAAAAATTATGAATGTTAATGAAGTAGATGTTCAAAGTGTTCACCGCGAACGCTTTGGCAAGATTCTAACCGCAAATAAAAATTTCTCCCAAAATTATTCAACATCTCAGAAGTGATCAACCTAATCGCAAGCGTTATTCGATATTTTAGGTCGTTAAAATCAAGGGGTTTAGTTTTGTGCTCAATGCTCTTCACATATCCCCATAAAAAGAAATCTAAGACATTGCGTTGATTATGTGGTGGTGCGCCATCCTGTTGGAACCATATCGTATTCCTTGGAAGTAGAGGATTTCCTTGTTCAGGATATAAATTTGCCAAAGTGGGAACGACATCATTTTGAAGTAGTGTTAAATAATTATGGCCATTCAAATTGCCCTCAATGAAAAAGGGGCCTATGATATAGTTTCCAACCATACATCAACCTTTTGAGAGAATTACTTGTGTTCCTCTCTCATCCAGTAAGTATTTTCGGTAGACCAGTTGCGGCAATTTTGACGATTAGCATGGCCGTTGAGAGAAAAAGTGCACTCATCAGAAAACAAAACGTCTACTAATTGGATAATATTGTTATTCATCCTGTCCATCATTTGTTCACAAAAATAAGTTCTTCTATCAAAATCGTCTTCCTAGAGCATGTTGTTTAAATATGTTTAGAATCGATTTATGACCGACATTCAATGTTGTAGAGGCATCTCGATTTATGAGGATTATCTTCAAAGTCGAGAATCTCATCTAATGCCGCATCCTCATACAGTGTATTAGAAGCATGCTCCTTTAATCTGCCAAACTCGAGAAACTGCTTCGCTTCTACTTATTGACCCTTGAGTTATAGGCGGTTATCTCCGTAACCAATCATTTTATCTCCGTAACCAATCATTTGTAAAATTGTTATTTTGTGCATTTCCGTTAATTGAAACATTGAAGTCAATGAAATTCAAACACAAATTAGGCAATATAAAAAGTCTTTGTGAATTATCAATTTCGATTGAAATAAAGGATTGAAAACGTTCAAGAATTTCCATTTCGCCCAACTTTCTCGATCACAAATAGAAAAACACAGCAACGATTATATCGTTCTACGCGACTCGTTGCGTGACTCATGCTTTCATTCACGTTCTATTTAAACATTCGCCAATTCCACATCCAAAAATAGAGGAATGGTTCTGCTCAAAACGAACCGCAAATTTCCCGTGTACGCAACACATCAAACGAAACTTTCTTTCTGAATTTGAAGGGTAAACTTCGAACAGTCGATGTACAAAGTGAAACTCGATAATCATGAAGCCTTTCAAAGCTTCCGTCATAATGCATGTTTCCGTTGCTTGTCCGTACTTTTCGCGTTTGTGGATAAGGATTTCTTGCACGGCAGACGAACTCGATAACTTATCGGACATCGTGTGTTAAAATTCTGAGATTTACATGACTTGAAATTTCGGAAGTATACTCCATTCACTTTTATAAAGTCTCCCGGTTGGCCATGATTTAGGTCTATCACGTTTTTGTAACTAAAACACAGGCAGGTTGGCACTGCTGAAATATCGTCAAGGTCAAAACAATCCGCAGAGACGTTGCCAATTTCTACTCTCAACATAATCATAAAAGACCATTATCTTCGAATATAATAAAGAACTCTTCGCTTTGAATTTGAAAATGCCGAAAGTAGGAGTGCTATACAGAACCGAAATCTGCAATAGGAAACTTCATTCTGGCATGTTGAACTCTCGAATGAAATTACTTAGTTTCCTATCATTATATTTTATGGAGGTATGAGAATGACACGGGTTTCGTAGTACTACTACATTTTGAAACTGGTGTATTTCAAGTTGTTCAACAAGGTATTTAAATGTCTTCTGTAGGCTTATTCCTTGAGAATTTCGAAAAGTGGGGAATTCCATAGGTACGTCTGTTCGTTTAGAAATTTTCCTGCCGGGTTATTCGGGTACTTTATTTCTTTTTTCAAATGAACTATCACAAATAAGTAACGGAGTACTCTATCGATTATTTTCCAACAAAATTCCAACACTTGATTCTTGATTTCCATATAACAAAATAGCATAATTGATTCTTCCAACCAGTTTATTTACGTGAAATATTTACAGTAACAACAGAGGAAAAATGTTCTTCTACAGTAGCCAGTACTGTGGAATAATTTAATTCACATAATATCTTCTCAAATTCAATATTTTTCCGAAGTAAATTCACATTGTGAAAATGCGTAATTACTAGGACTTCTATGTAGAGACGACAACGTTGCTTAGTTATCTGACAGGAAAATGACTATAACCTAACATTTTCAAAATATACATGGTGCAATGTGTCAACTTTTCATGGCCAACTGGGAGACTTTATAAATGTGAATGGAGTATAGATACCAGTTTTACACTGACTGACAAAGAAACTGCAACACCCAGAAGGAGCTGTTTAAATTATATTTTTTTTTTTGGTAAAACATATAGATAGTATAACAAGGAGTATATGATTAAAATTTGAAGAAAAAAAAAACGAAGGGTTTACAATTTTTTTTTAATAAATTTTTTAATGATGTGTTTGTCCACCGCGACTATCTATACACTCCCCAACACGTCTTGGCATTGATGCAATAAGATGGTCTATTTCTTCTTGAGGGATACTATCCCAAGCTACCTGTAGTTCATGTATCAGAGCCGCCAAAGTCCGTGGGAGCTGGGGTAAATTTCCAAGCCTTCTACCCATGATGTCCCAAACATGCTCTATGGGCGAAAGATTGGGGGATCTGGGCGGCCATGGCAAAAGATTCACATGGGTCGCTTCAAAAAAGTTTAAACTAACTCTGGCAACATGAGGTCGAGTATTATCTTGCTGAAATATTGGATTCTCGAGCCGGTTAAGGAAAGGGAGAACATTTGGCTCCACTATTTTTTGAAGGTATCGTAGCGCTGTCATGTTACCTCGAATAAAGACTAAGAGTGACCTACTTGCATGTGCAATAACACTCCATACCATAACACCTACTGTCCGGTGTACATAACGCTCAATATCAAACTGAGGTTCATGTCTTTCTCCCCGACGTCGTCTAACCCATCTTCGGCCATCATATGCACACAAGGAGAATCGAGGTTCATCAGAAAAGACGACCTGATGCCATTTCACATTCCAATGTTGACGTTCTCTGCACCACTGTAATCATTGCCGGCGATGCTCAACCGTCAGAGGTAACAACAGATGGGGTCGATAATGCTGCAGTCCAAAAGACCTTATCCGGCGGTAAATCGTTCGGACAGTTACAGGATGGCCTTGTTCTCCTAACCACTCATCAGCCAAATATCGAGTTCTCGCAAATCAGTCTCTAATAGCCATAAGTCTTAGACGTCGATCTTGAATTTCATTTGTTCCCCTTCGATTTTGGGCATCATCAAACCACGCTTGACAAGATCTCATAACAGTAGTTGGATTTCTGTTCGTACGGTTAGCGATTTCTCGAAATGACAACCCCGCTTCCCGTAGACCAATAATTCGACCTCTTTCAAATTCACTTAGCTGGCTATATATTCCGCGTACACGTGCTCTGGCATTTTAACAACAACTAAACATCGACTTTGGATCTCCTCGAACAGCTGGTTTGTTGTCAAATTTGAAAAATTTGCTTAAAACGACTACAATATGTAAGTAACAAAAAATGTTTACGTGAAAAAACCTTCAGATTGTCCATTTATTCCTGATATTTGAATAGGTATAGGTTGACGAACAAATTATTTTAATAGTTCAAAATATATTAATAAAATACAATCCTCTTTTCCTAATTTGATAGTTCTTACCCTAACACATTCATTCTGTATTATGAACCTTAACTCAAGAAAGAATATTTGATACACAAATGTAGATCAATATTTTAGCATTTTTTTGCTACCAACATTATGAAAATACTGTATATAAGAGCATGTCTCACTACCTGAGGTAATATTATTCCATTATGTTGTTCTTTCCTATTACCTTCATAAACTACTTTATTAAAATGAACCAATTCTAAATCTTTGGAAACATCATCCCCAATATTTGCACATAAATTATTCAATATGCAACAAGTCAATATTATTTTTGGTATCAGAAGTCTTGTATATATTCACAAATTCAATACCTTTTCCTTGTTTTCCAACAGAAAATATTTTCAAAGTACGAATTAAATAAATAAACTAGAACACAAATAAATATGACATCTCTTATAGCTAGATAAGAGACATGAATGAATAGTGAACACAGGTAGAGCACAGACAGATATAATTCGTACATAGAAGTACGATGTATTATTGAAATTTTGAAAAATTATATCTCCGAAAGTATAAGCTTGTTAGAGTTAAAAATCATCAGTGGATTCTTATGACGCAACTGCATCTTAAAAAAAATGGGTTCAAGCCCTGTGGACAGGAGCTATCTGGCGCTCTAGTTCAAACAGACAAATTATATCTCCGAAAGTATTGGTTTCTCAGAGTTGGGAATTATATCAATGTATTCTTATGATAGAACTGCATTATAAAGGAAATTCAATTCAAATAATAGTTTATTTATCAAGATTAAATGAGCAATCTGAGAATGAGAACTGCACCATGGAAGAAATCAAATTAAAATAGCTGAAATGAATTTGACTCTATCTTATAGAACAGGATGAAAAGTACGAGTACGAACACAGATCATATAATAAAGCTTAGATAGAATAATTATAGCATTCTGTGAAAACATAGAAGTATGATTCATTATTGATATTTAGAACTTCATCCTAGCAGAAATTGAATTCAAACATCATAGAAGAAATCAAATTCTACAAGAGTGCCAAAAATTATCAATCCAAAACCAATAGACGAATTCTACCCAACAACGAACTCATCCGAGATATTCATTCCTCAATTCTATGATGAACGATAATATATATCTTTCCTCAAATCTACTCCAATACAACAATATTCCAGTTTTGTTTTTAGTGGAGATATTCTGAACTCAATATTATTAACTTACCATTCCCATCATCATATGGATTGACTATCGGCATGAAAATATCAACCAACAAAAAGTATGATATTATATTATAATTCTCATATTTATACGATTGCTGGAATGAATGACAATGTTATTAACTTACCATTACCATTCCCATCATCATATGGATTGACCATCGGCATGAAAATATCAACCAACAAAAAGTATGATATTATATGAGGAGTAACTTTTCAAAACGCATTATGTCCAATTTGGGCGAAATTGAGTTTGAAGCCTATTCAGAAATGTTTTCTGTTGCTCTATAGCCCTATGTAAACAAAATCTTCCAAATGGCATTGTGTCCCTCTGTAATTCAAATCCAAAGTATGTAAGCCGCATCGCAATGAATTATGTTTACGTTTGCATTTTTAAAAGAAATAAAATATAACCAAAAACATGTTTATCGATTTTCTCATGTTAATTAGGTTACAGGCCAACACTTACTGTGCAGACTGTTTTCTCTAAATGTATGAAAAATCGCAACAAACAGCATTATTTTCAATTTCAACCACATCAAAACGCATTATATACAATGAGATGAATCAAAACGCATTAAGTCCAAACGTTTTTTACATTTTCTGTGTATATCTGATCAATATTGATTTAATTGAGATTAGTTATCACCTTTAGATGTAAATTTCCTTCAAACAAACTCGACATACTCAAATTATAAGCCAGGGAGGAAGAAAAAATCGTTTTTCGTTGATTCCCAATAAAATGGTTTTTGGACTTAATGCGTTTTGATAAGTTGCTCCACATATTATGATTCTCATATTGATACCATTACTGGAATGAATGACAATGAGACAACGTCAAAGTTGACATTATATCAATTCATAGAATAGCCACAGAATAATTCTATCATTGAAATTTTGAAAAATCATATCTCCGAAAGAATTAGCTTGTTAGAGTTTAAAATGAGATGAATGGATTCTTATGGTAAAACTGCTTATTGAAAAAAATTTTATTTGGAATTTGTTCTGAAAAAAAAAAATTTTTTTTTGTTACTCCGAAACCATCTGTCAGATTTTGCCCAATAACGAACTTAGCCGAGATATTTATCCCCCAAACCTACTCTGAAAATTTCAACTGTCTAGCTCATTCCGTTCGAGAGTTATCGTGCCTACGGCCGGACGGCCGGACCGGCCGGACAGAATGAATTTCGACCACGAATTCTTGATCAGTGAGTCGAACCAAATCGTTTAAGACCATTTTCATCGAAAAATTCGAAAATTACAGACATTTGGGCAAATTGATAAGCACTCAGTTCCGAGGAACTAGAGCGCCAAAAATATGAAATTTGTAACGTTAAAAATTTTTGACATTTTGACATTCGATCGCAGCCGGACGGAGAGAATGTATTTCGACCACAGATTCCTTATTGGTGAGTCGAACCAAATCGTTTAAGACCATTTTCATCCAAACATTCGAAAATTACAGACATTTGGGCAAATTGATAAGCACTCTGTCCCGTGTGACAAGAGCGCCAAAAAGAAACATACGTGTAGTTTACCTCGAATAAACAAAGACTGACCTTTCGTACAGCATTCCAATAACCATTCCGAAATTTAACGAATTCATTTAGCTTTATCTGAATGCGTCAAGACATCTTCATTAAATATAGCACCAGGATCTGTAGTTTTTGGTTGTCAAAGTGACATCGTCTATTGATATTTCTCAGTTTTTCAAATATAATATTTCAAGATAATAGTGTATCACAAATTGTTGTCGTTTTTGTGTATCGAGTAGTGTAGACGAGTTCTCGTACCCTCCGTTTTCCAGTGAAGTTTCTATTCATAACCGAGTATTCTGTGGAAAATGATGTGATACCACCTGAAGATGTAGGATTCTCAACCTCTTGGTGATAGTAAACCCTATATATTTCGAAAAATATCTCTCTCATTGAAATTACAATTTGTAAACATTGACTATATCGATTATCTGTTAAGATAAGAAACTCGTTTCACCCGAGGCGGTCGTTGACGCCGCTTCGAGGTAGGCAAGCAAACTAACATCCGCCAAAATGGCGGAGGAGCCAACGAGCAACGCTTTTGACTACAAGAGCGGAGCAATTCCCAGCAATCCTTTGAACAATACATCGTTACCTTCTACTTATCACACTCCAATTAGTCCTCAACCCAATGCGACCTACTCATCTGCAGCTAAATCAACCCCAAAAATAACTTATCCGAAAAAAGATCAAGCAATAGTCTTCCACTCCGATGACAGCTTAAAACTTCAAGATTTCGTCCGAGCCGTAAGCCAAATAGTTGGTGCCAAATCGATTACCTATGCATCTAGGATCTCCAACAATCGCATATGCATCTATCTCTCGAGTCTGAGCATTGTCGATGATCTTATCATAACTCATCCCTTCATTAATGTAAATAACATACAAGTTCCTACTCGAAGATTGATATCACCCACGAAAAGAATAGTCATTTCCAATGTTTCCCCATGCATTCCACATGAATACGTCGAAAGAGCTATCAAAAGTTACGGCCTTCAATTATCCTCACCCATTATGTTCCTGAAGGCTGGAATCCCAGGCGACGAATTCAGTCACATTCTGAGCTTTAGGCGGCAAGTTTATGTCCATGTTACTTCTGAAAACTTCGAATTACAAACGTCCACCATCATTTCATTCGACGATACCGACTACAGAATCTTCCTCTCTACTGACAAAATGGAATGTTTTCTCTGTAAGCGGCCAGGCCACATTGCCAACTCTTGTCCTAATCCACCAAACCTCAGCCTTCCACCTCGAAATGAAAACGTTCTTCCCCCATCGGACTCTCAAGCACTTGAACAACCAACCCCCACCCCTGATACTCATTGCCTCGCCACCTTACCTCTGGTACACAAAAGAGGACACTCACAAGTAGACACGCCCAGTGAAGCCACCAGCACACCCGATGAGATACCAGATCCACCTAGTGATGACATCGCAAGAATGCCTCCACCGAAAAATTCTACAATAGCAGTCCCATCCCCCAAAAAAATCAACAAAAAAAAACGGAAACTAGAAATGACAACCGAATACGGCATATCCAGTCAAATAAGAGCTGATATTACCCGAGTATACAATGCCAACCCCAATGAATTCACTCTTCCAATAGACACTCTCTTCGCATTCATAGAAAACACCCACGGCTCGAGCAGCCCTCACGAAGAAGCATCTAAAGTGACAAACAACACCCGCGGTCTACTACAGGACATGTACTTAATATACCCACACCTCTCTGAAAGATCTATGAAAAACCGATTCACTCGCATATCCAAGAAAATCAAGGAGAATATCACGAATAGTTCAGTTGAATCAGACAGTATCCCCAGTATCACGCCTTCTACCCCATTTGAAAGTAGCGACGACGATTGGCCTTCTGACTCCTCTCAACATTCAGCTCCCCCATCACAATAATACTAGACCATAACCATTCAATCTTCTACAATGGAATTGTAACGGTTTCTTTCCTCGCCTAGAACGTATCCACCAGATAATCTCAGAGACATCTGCAGACATATTATGCCTGCAAGAGACCAATTTCAAAGAGAACAAAGTGTATAACCTCAAGCATTACACTTCCTACCATCACATTAGAGTCGAGTGTCCCAGAGCTAGTGGTGGCTCATCTGTCTTCATTTCGGACGATATTTTTTCCTACCAATTCCATCTAAGCACCAACTTGGAGGCAGTTGCTGCAACAGCCTTCCTCCCGAAGAAAATGACAATATGCTCCCTGTACATTCCCCCAAACTTCAACATCACGAGAACAGACCTCCAAGACCTCATATGTCAGCTACCAGAACCCTTTATACTGGTCGGAGACTTTAACGCTCATGGGATCATGTGGGGATCCACCACTACCTTTGGTAGAGGACACGTGGTGGAAGAAGTTATAAACAACCTCGGCTTATATCTTCTGAATACGGGCAGTGCCACTTTTTTCAACATGTCCTCCACCTTCTCGAACATCGACCTCAGCCTATGCGATGCTCGTACTGGATCCCATCTCACATGGAAAACCCTCGATAGTCTTTATGGCAGCAATCATTTCCCGATACTGATCACGGACAATACTCCGAAAATAGCGCATAACATCGAAAAATGGAGATTAAAGCAGGCTGACTGGCTTGGATTCGGTCTGACCATAAATGAACAACTCAATGAATTTGCCCTCTCCGATAACATCGAGGAATCCGTCGAGCTCTTGACGGGCATCATAACATCAGGTGCAGAGACGTATGTGAAGAAATACTCATTCGACCATTCAAGAAGGATTGTTCCGTGGTGGAATGACCAATGCGCCGAAGCTGTAAGGAATTGTAAGTCTGCGTTGAATAAATTCCGAAGAGTTCGTAGCCAAGACAACCTAGTCAAATTTAAGAAACTCAGAGCTATATGCAGAAGAACACTCAAAGAATCCAAGAAAAGCTCCTGGTCCACGTATGTAAATTCCATAACACCTAACACACCGAGCAATCTAGTATGGAAAAAAATTCACCAGATACAGGGAAAGAGCACTGCATACAAAATCCCAGCAATTACATTCAACAACACAATCCACACGGACAGCCAAGAAATAGTTGATGTTCTTGGGCAATACTTCTACTCGAAAACTACCACAAACCAGACACCTGCCTACCCCCTCAATTCTGAAGAAAATTTTCCATCACCATCCGCCGATTGCAATGAGTTAAACCTGCCGTTCACCATGACTGAACTTACTTATTCTCTTAATACGTTCAAAAACTCAGCAGCTGGTCCTGATGATATACCAGTAATATTCCTGAAACATCTGCATAACAATTCCCTAGAGATAATCCTGAAGCTGTACAACAACATATGGACGACTCAAAAATTCCCACCCTCCTGGAAACGATCCACCATTATTCCAGTCAGGAAAGGAGGTACAACTGACTCTTGCCCGAGCTCCTTCAGACCGATATCGCTCACATGCACTCTGTGTAAGCTGTTGGAGAAGATGGTTAATCGTCGGCTTCTCTGGTATCTTGAAAGGCACAACCTTCTGAACAAATACCAATCGAGCTTCAGAACTCACCGAAGCACCATGGACAACCTATTTTCCCTACAAACCCACATCGCAAATTCGCTGTACCAAAACCAAGATGTCATTGCAGTTGCACTAGACATCGAGAGTGCTTATCCCACAACGAAGACCCCCACCATCACACAAAATCTTAGAAAACTCGGTCTTTCCGGAAATATATTACAGTTCCTAGTCAAATTTATTTCCTTCAGGTCATTTTCAGTTACTGCTAACGGCAAAACATCAAAACAATTTTTCGTTGAGAACGGACTCGATCAGGGTTCTGTACTTAGTACAACCCTCTTCCTGATTGCCATAAACGATGTAGACAAATGTATATCTCTACCAGTCAAGCTCTCCATATTTGCCGATGACCTGTATCTGTACTGCCATGGGAAAAACACAATTACTACCAGTACCGTCCTACAACACGCTGTGAATGCTCTCGAACTCTGGTCAGAATCTAGTGGATTTAAATTCGCTGCCAATAAGTCTAAGGTCATCAAATTCTCTAGGAGACGTAATAACCATCAGACTCCTACAATTCGTCTCAACGGTGTCGTCCTCCCAATAGTGAACGACTTAACCATTTTGGGCCTTACCTTCGACTCAAAACTCACCTGGAAACATCATATACAAAAGCTAAAAGGTAGCTGTTTGAAGAAGATGAACATCCTCAAAACGCTGGCCCACTACCGATGGGGCACCGATGAAAGAGTACTTCTCAGAATCTATAGAGCCCTAATTCGTTCAAAACTGGACTACGGCTGCATAATATACACTACAGCTTCGAAAAACACTCTCCGATCTCTCGACGTCGTTCATAATACCGCCCTAAGAATTTGCACCGGAGCCTTCCGCTCAAGCCCAGCACTAAGTCTCTATTGTGAGTCTCATGAACTTCCCCTCCAACTCCGACGCCAAAAACTGCTCTTAACATATGCAGCCAGAGTATCAGCTAACCCAAGTAACCCTGTCTACACTTTAATTAATTCCCCAGAGAGATTACCAGCAAACAGCACACGATGCCAGCCTCTTCCAGCACTAATTGAAACCTTCTCAACATCCATCTCTTTCTCTGCCACCACTACCTTCTCGATCTCTCAGACTCCCCCTTGGATAAGAGTCTTACCAATCGTTGACATATCACTTAGCCAGCACAAAAAATATGATGTTCCAAACGAACTTTTTCGAAAGTCCTTCCGGGAGATACTAGAGAAATACTCGTTTGATGAAGTCCTATACACGGATGCCTCTAAAGCTGAATCCTCGGTAGGATGCGCAGTTACTGATCGAAACAATATCCTAAAACAATCGCGGATCTCGGCAATATCATGTGTTCAAACAGGCGAACTCTTTGGCATCCTACAAGCCTTGAAAATTATCCACCTCACCTCTAAAAAGGTCGCAATATGCACAGACTCACTGGCCTCTATACATTCAATATCGGACCCCTACTCCCAAAATCCCATTGTTGACAAGATTCAAGCCCAATCTCACGAACTTATACAACTTGGATCAACAATTGTTTTAATCTGGGTTCCATCTCATGTGGGAATTGAGGGCAACGAAACGGCCGACCGAGCCTGTAAAGAAGCATCCAACTCCAACCTTCGCACAAAACACATCCAACTCCCACTAGACCTCAGCTCACACTTCAGAAGAACAGTCAACGTACAATGGCAGGAACAATGGAGCAGATCCAGCGGAAAACTACGTAGTATACAAGACTCCGTATGGAACCCCATCCAGTTACCAGCAATGACAAGGAAGGAACAAGCTGTAATCAGACGACTTCGTATTGGACACTGTAGACTCAGCCACGGCTACCTTATGAGCAACCAAGACCCCCCAATGTGCTCCCACTGCGACATCCCACTGACTATTCCTCACTTCCTAGTAGAGTGTCCGCAATACGAAAACCAAAGAAGAATCCACAAAATTGAGCTGAATCTGAGAGAAACCCTACACAACTCCCCAAACTTTGAATACCTGTTAAAATATCTTAAGGCTACTCAACTGTACACTCAAATTTGAATTTTCTTATCATTATTATTATTATATTGTCACATATTGATCTTGATTAGACTGTAACCGTGTCAATGACCTCTGCAGTCGAGACACACAAATTAAATAAAAAAAAAAAAAAAAATATAGCACCACCTTTTGTCCGTTATATTCAAGGGAAAATCAGAACCACCATTACAATATTTTTCTCGCACGGAAAAAGAAATAATTCAGCAGATTATACGTTCGTTAAAATCTCGGAGAGCACTGCTTGTTCGAACGAACTGTCATTGTTAACTTCTTATTCCACCCTTCTTCAACACCGAATACTATTCTTGGAATATTTCCATAGCATAGAGACTGATTTCGTATTCATAATAACGTATGCTTTGCATGGAACTGAGGTCCCCAGTTAAGGATAAAAAAGAATCGCAACCTCAGTTAACGTATGTAACGGTGCTGAAACAGGCCTGTTTCACGTTAATTTTCACTTAAACTGAGGTTGCGATTCTTATTTATCCTTAACTGGGGACCTCAGTTAGGACTTAACGGAGATTGAATGCTTTGTGAATACGCGGATAGTCCCTTATTATCCTTAACTGAGGACCTCAGTTGGGACTTAACGGAGATTCAAACACTTAACAATGCTTTGTGAATACGGCGGATTGACTATTTGAACATGGTGTACTCCTGCGTGGTTCGAAATTAAATATTGAAGCAGAAGCACAAACGTAAAATTTTTATTAGTTGATATTTCCATATTTGACAATGATCGAACAATAATAAGAGCATATTAGTTGTTCACACCTTTGTACGGCAATCTTTATGCAATTAAAAGGTTAAGAACGTCTCCACCGACTTTTGTCAGCTTCGATTTGTTGGATTTTCTCCGCCCTGTGGCAGGAGCTTTGGCGGTCTTGTTCAATTTTTGACAAACCGAAACCATAACTCTTAACTCTTAATTGACGAATTAGTGTGATTCTATGTCAATTCCCAGTTCATTTTTGATTAAACCACCGAATTGAATCCACAATTAAGCTAATCGAAGCTTCGTGAAACCCACCATCAGAGTTGGGAATGATATCAATGGATTCTTGTACTAGAACTGCACCATAAAAGAAATTAAATTCAAATAATAGTTTATTTATCAAGATTAAATGAGCTATCTGCAATGATTCAACCTCGTGAAATGGGTTGTTACAACTTACACTCGGTGCATAGTTTTCACAACTCGAAATACCTAAGGAAAGTATCATTCGAATGTCTAGAGCAAGGCTGGAGACAGATTGTCTATTTATTCCTGATATTTGAATAGGTATAGACTGACGAACAAATTATTTTAATAGTTCAAAATATATTAATAAAATACAATCCTCTTTTCATAATTTAATAGTTCATACCACTAACACATTAATTCTATATTATGAACCTCAACTCAAGAAAGAATATTTGATACACAAATATAGATCAATATTTCAGCATTTTTTTGCTAGCAACAGTATGAAAATACTGTATATAGGAACATGACTCACTACTTAAGGAAGTAAAAGGTAATATTAACCTCGGTGGTCAACGAACAGGAATTTCTTTTGATGATTCCATTTTGTTGTTCTTTTCATTTGCCTTCATAAACTACATCATTAAAATGATTCAATTCTAAATCTTCTGAAACATCATCCCCAATAATTGCATATAAATTATTCAATACGCAACAATTCAATATTATTTTTGATACCAAAACAGTCTTGTATATATTCACAAATTCAAGATGACATGAATGAACAGTGAGCACAGATCGAACACAGACAGATAAAATCCGAATTCTGTGAAAAAGAGAAGAAGTAGAAGTACGATGTATTATTGAAATTTTGAAAAATCATATCTCCGAAAGTATTAGCTTATTACAGTTGAAAATGACATCAATAGATTTTTATGATGTAACTGCATCTTAAAATCAATTGAATCTGAAATTTGTAATGTAAAAAAATTTTTTTTTCGTTACTCCGAAACCATTGGGCCGATTTAGCCAAATAATGAACCCAACCGAGACATTTATCTTCCATACTCACTAAGAAAATTTCAACTGCGTAGCTCATTCCGTTCGAGAGTTATTTTGCCTGCGGCCGGCCGTATTTTTCTGCCACTTTACAGCAATCCGATCAATACAAAACTTCGCATGCATATAAAGGTAATATTCTTATATTTGGTGCTACATTTCAGATAGATCGAGTGATCCGAAATATTAAAAAAAATATTTTGAATAAAAACAGCCATACCTCCGAAACTGCTAGGTGGATTTGGCCCGTTTAAGAACTCGTCTGAGATATTTGCTCTTCAAACCTACCCTGCAAATTTCAATCCTCTAACTCCTTTCGTTCGAGAGTAATCGTGCCTACGGCCAGCCGGACAGAATAGATTTCGACCACGGATTCGAGGAAGATATCGCATCCTTAATCCACGCATGCGCAGACCCTTACCAGGGGATTCTATGGATTAATAGCATCCGGCACCCCAAAACCGCAATCCTCTCTGACGAAAACTACAGCAG
Organism: Halyzia sedecimguttata; assembly: GCA_937662695.2. Taxonomy (NCBI): domain Eukaryota; kingdom Metazoa; phylum Arthropoda; class Insecta; order Coleoptera; family Coccinellidae; genus Halyzia; species Halyzia sedecimguttata. Next base: position 93,966,585 of record OW569413.2, on the reverse strand, counting down.
TTAAATCACTGATGTTCTGCTCATGCGCCAAACGAGAAATGTCCGTATGGGGAAAAATCAATTTCAAAATTAGCCCCAGGGCCACGGTAGGGACACTTCAACTCGGAAACAACGCTACATCCCCCAAATTGACTTGTCCTTGCACTGAATTGCTATACACAATATCGCTCAGCACTCCCAACATAACCCACACAACCCAAAAACAGTCACTTCTCTTCTGCGCATGCGCAATCTACTCGCGGCTGATAGTCCTCTCAAAACCACACACCTTACAAAAACCTCCGATTCTCCAACACTAGTGGTTCAGGAGATATCGCATCCTTAAACCACGCATGCGCAGACCCTCACCAGGGGATTCTATGGATTAATAGCATCCGCCACCCCAAAACCCCAATCCTCTTTGACGAAAACTACAGCAGATAAATGACTTCTCATCTGCGCATGCGCATAACGAAAAATGCCCGGAAAGGGCAGCATGAATTTCAAATAAATAGGTTTCGGAATTTCAAGCAAAATATTCCACAAAATATAGTAATTTTTTGAATTGTTTCATATCACGTGATCTTCACGAAATTTTGTAAAAGTGTTTGCTTTGGTCTTTTGAATCTAACTACTGAGTTTCTATTCAATCAGATCAGTATTTTACGAGTTATCGTGGAAACAAAATTAAAATTTTCAGAGAATTTTTTTTGCCACTTTATGGCCATCCTGTCAGTCACAAAAAACTCCGATTCTCCACCACTAGTGGTTCAGGAGATATCGCATCTTGAATCCACGCATGCGCAGACTGGCACCGGGGGATTCTATGGAGGAATAGCATCCTCTACCCCAAAACCCCAATCTTCTCAGAAGCAAACTCGAGCAGTTAAATTATTTCTCGTCTGCTTATGCGAATAACAAAAAATGCCCAGAACAGGCAGTTACACCCCCAGTCGTTCACCGTTCAGACTAATTTTGAAAACCAATTTAAAATTCCACACATCGTTTACGAATTAATCCAATTGCCATGCTAGTAAGTAGTCCATATTTTAATCAGTTGCCCTCGTACATATCGCATTCATTCAGATAAACGCGCAAAAAATACGTCGGAACGAAATCACCAGATGTTGAGATATTCCATGTAGGAATTCGAAATGAAATATAATTTGTCCAGTTTGGAAGTTCAACATTATAAATTTTTTTTTTAGGCTCCTAGTGGTCTGTTCGCAGTGAAATTTTGCACACCCCAAGAGGTCATTATTAGTCACCGAGGTGCCAAAACTGAACTCAATCCAATATTTGGTTTCGGAATTTCCAGCAAAATAGTTAAAATTTTTTTTAATTTTTTCTACTCATGCTACCCCCACGAAATTTTGCATAAGTGTTTTCGTTGGTACTTCGCATATAACTACCGAGCTTCAATTCAATCGGATCAGTTGTTTTCGAGTTATAGTGAAAACAAAATTTCAATTTCATTTTCAAATATTTAACATTTTTATTTTTAGTTTACGGCCATCTCATCAATATGAGACTTCGCAGGCATATAAAGGTCATGATTATACAATTTCATGCTGAATTTCAGATAGATCGTGTGATCGGTTTCGGAAATATTCTTGAAAAACGGTTTAACTAAAAATGGCCGTAACTCCGAAACGGCTCGATGGATTTTGCCCATTAACGAACTTGTCCGAGATATTTACGCTCCAAACATGCCCTGCAAATTTCAACGCTCTAACTCCTTACGTTCGAGAGTTATCGTGCTAAATGCCGACCGGACCGGACGGACATAATTTAATTTGACCTCGAATTCTTCATCAGGGAGTCGAACCCAATCGTTTGAGACCATTTTCGCAAAAAAATTCGAAAAATACAGACATTGTGACGAAATGATAGCACGCTGTTCCTTGCGGAACACGCGCGCAAAAACAAAACTGCAATATTGTCTGAGTTTTAATTGATATAATATAATTTTCAGAGTAGATATGAGGAATGAATATCTCGGATAAGTTCGTTATTGGGGAGAATCAGTCTGTTTGAATTTAATTCCTCTCATGATGCAGTTCTATCGTAAGAATCCATTTACATCATTCCCAGAGACCAATAATTTCGGAGATATGATTTGTCAAAGTTTGAACAAGAGCGCCAAAGCTCCTGTCCACAGGGCTTGAACCAATTTTTTAATAATTTTTTTGAATTTTTCTTCTGATTTACAACTACTACAACTTCAATTTGATCGGATTAGTATTCGTTGTAAGCAAAAGTATTTCTCGGAAACCATTGGGCCCATTAACTTGTCCGTCGTATTGGAATGCGCCACCTACCCTGAAAATTGCAAGCCGCTATCTTTTTCCGGTTTCAAGTTATCGTGACAACGGCTGGACAGAATCAAATTTGACCTGGAATTCTTCATCAGGTAGTCTAACACAGTCTAACAGACATTTGGGTGAAATGATAACGCGATGTTCCTCAGAACATGCGCGCAAAAATAGAAATCTTAAAAGCTAGTTACGAATGATTTTATTAAAATGTTTCTTTCTTGGTTTTCTCTCCCAAACTCTGAAAAATATCTATAATAAAAATTAATTATTTTGTGATTTGCCTCTGAGTAAGAAACACAAGCTATTTGTCGGAAGCAATCAATCGAACAATGTTGCCTAACAAACAACAACGAAACAACATCAACGAAGAAACAACTATATTGTAACGAAAATCTTTAGAATTATTTGTTGATAGTTATTCTCGTATTTCAGAATCAACAAATTATTCTATAGATTTTCGTTAAGTGTCTGACGAAGGAGTCTGATATAGACTCCGAAACGTTTTGATATAGTTGTTTCTTCGTTGATATTGTTTCGTTGTTGTTTGTTAGGCATATGTTTGATTGATTGCTTCTGACAAATAGCTTGTGTTTCTTACGCAGAAGCAAATCACAAAACAATTAATTTTTATTTTATAGATATTTTTCAGATTTTGGGAGAGAAAATCCAGAAAGAAACATTTTAATAATGAGTATACCTCCCACAGTATTTTTTTTCTTTTATCTTTTTCTGTGATCTTTAGTTGGGATGTGAATTATGAATTCCGAGTGTGCTCTGAGGGAGACAAGATTGAAATTCTGACGTTAGTTTTGGTGCTGTCAAAAGCATAAACGTATTAATCAGTTATTTCAGTTCCATACTAATTGAAGAAGAAACCGATAAACACAATTTATTATGGGCAATTTAAGTTCATGCGCCAAAAAATTAGAATGGTGGTTGAAAGTGATAGAGTTCATTCTCGGTGTAATTATAGTGCTCGCATGGGGAGCGTATCCGATAGTCCTCTTCACACCTTACCATTTTGGATACCTATGCTGTGGATATTGGATTATATTCCTCGGTTTTATATTGACGATGGTATTCGACAGCGATCACCTGTTTCTGGAGAAATATTTCTGTGTTTTAGGATGTATTGTATTTTTATGGGTATTCATTGTGTCATTCCTCGGCATGTTTGTTGGAGATCGTGCTGAGAGGGCCATAGAAAATATTTTGATGCTTATACTAACTGGATTTGAGAGTGCGATTCTCATATTCGACACTGTATTACAGTTCAGGAAATGAACCCATCATTAGTTGGATATTTTAGATATTCGATTTATGTTGTGTTACAAGTGAGAAGATGTTCCTAGAAATGTGAAATAAATGGTAATAATATAACAAATTTCATTTCGCATTATTAATAATCAGAAGTAATTGATATAAATTCAATTTAAATATGAATCATTAAATGACAAACTTGAAATGATGATAGTATAATCTGCTCAATATATGCGAATTAAGTAAATATAATAAACTGCTCCACACTGCCAATAAAAACTTAAATAAATTCGATTTGAATGCATATTTTCACCATTTGGTCTTTTTGGCGCTCTAGTTCCACGAAACTGAGTGCTTATCAATTTGCCCAAATGTCTGTAATTTTCTAATTTTTCGATGAAAATGGTCTTAAACGATTTGGTTCGACTCACTGATCAAGAATCCGTGGTCGAAATTCATTCTGGCCGGCCATAGGCACGATAACTCTCGAATGGAATGAGCTAGACAGTTGAAATTTTCAGAGTATGTTTGGGAGATAAATATCTCGGCTATGTTCGTTATTGGGCAAAATCGGACAGATGGTTTCGGAGTAACAAAAAAAAAATTTTTTTTTACAGAACAAATTCCAAATTAATTTTTTTTCAATAAGCAGTTTTACCATAAGAATCCAATGATATCATTTTTAACTCTAACAAGCTAATACTTTCGGAGATACGATTTTTCAAATTTTCAATAATAAATCGTATTTCTACGTTGTCACAGAATGATATAATTATTTTATGGATGAATTGTCATAATGTCAACTTATTTTTCTGAGACATGACATTATCTAATCAATCGAAGAATTGTGAGCGAAGTGAGAAAAATCTCAGTTGTTTGCTCCGAAATCAGTTTTTCTCAGAAAAGTCTTACATTTCGGAACGGAACAGGAAGTAAGAGATCTGAGAGTAGTGAGACTGCTTTTCATCCATAGACATAGAATGTTCAGTTCTCTCAATATATGACGGGACTGACGGAAGGGATTATTATAACTTCAAAAACATTGGGGTTGAAATACTCGTATTTTAGCGATGCAACGGGGACCTCACCCAAAAATGTTTGAAAATATTACGTAAATATTGAAAGCATAATTCTGTAGTTCGAGAGAGAAGAAAATTTGGTGAACGTAGATCAGGAAATTTTTGATCGATTACAAGGTAATTTTTCATTATTACTTCTCTTCTTTCATACGTGTTTTATGGAATATCTACTATTTGTCGGTACTTTAAACCTGTTTTGGGCAATTGTCATACGAAACTTGTTCTTTTGGCGCTCTAGTTCCTCGGAACAGAGTGCTTATCAATTTGCCCAAGTGTCTGTAATTTTGGAATTTTTGGCTGAATATGGTCTCCAACGATTTGGTTCGACTCACTGATCAAGAATCCGAGGTCGAAATCGATTCTGTCCGGCCAGCCGTTGGCACGATAACTCTCGAACGAAAGGAGTTAGCGGATTGAAAATTGCAAGGTGGGTTTGGAGAGTAAATATCTCGGACGAGCTCGTTAATGGGCGAAATCCATCAAGCGGTTTCGGAGTTATGGCCGATTTTAGTAAAAATAAATTTTTATGAATATTTCCGAAACCGATCACTCGATCTATCTGAAATTTAGCATCAAATTGTAGAATCATGACCTTTATACGCATGTGAAGTTTTGTATTGACCAGATTACCGCAAAGCGTCAAAAAAAAATTTGAAAATTTAAAAAAAGTTTTTCTACAAAAACTCTCGAACGGAATGAGCTAGGTAGTTGAAATTTCCAGAGTAGGTTAGGGAGATGAATATCTCGGTTAAGTTCGTTATTGGGCAAAATTGGACAGATTTAATTTGATTTCTTCCATGGTGCAGTTCTCATTCTCATGATTGCTCATTTAATCTTGATAAATAAACTATTATTTGAATTGAATTTCCTTTATGATGCAGTTCTATCATAAGAATACATTGATATAATTCTCAACTCTGAGAAACCAATACTTTCGGAGATATAATTTGTCTGTTTGAACTAGAGCGCCAGAAAGCTCCTGTCCACCCTTTTTTTTCTTGAGTTTGGCTGTTTTTCACATTATTCGTAAGATTTAGCATTTCAATATGCAGTTAATTTATTGTCAGTCTCTTAGCGATATCGAACTTAGTAAAATTCACGAGCTTCTTAAGACGCCAAGACGTAAATTAACAACGCCGAGGCTAATAGGGCTATCGGTATGCTACAGGGTGGCCTCACTCAAGTCGCTGTGGCAGAAACATTTCAAGTATCGCAAAGTGTAATATCGCGACTCTGCAATAGATTGAATGAGACAGGTTCGGTGCAGGAAAGATATAGGGTTGGTGGACCAAGAAAAACAACACCCGCACAAGACCGTTTTGCCACCATTTCGGCGAGGAGATATCGTCTTTCTTCATGTACGATGCTGAGAAATCGTCTTTTGAATGCCAATGGTCCTGAAATTTCCATTGAAACCATCCAACGTCATTTGGGGGCGATTAACCTGGCTTCTAGATGTCCATTGAGGTGTGTTCCGTTAACACGTGAGCATAAACGACAAAGATTAGAATGGGCCAGGCAGCATGTTAATCTGAACGTCCAATGGCGTAGTGTACTTTTCACATATGAATCCAGATACGGTCGATTTTCAGATTCTCGAAGAATAAGGGTATAGACTATGCCGCGTATACCCCGAAATCGCCGTCATGTGCAAGAGGTTCATCCATTTCGAGGAGGCTCTGTTATGGTATGGGCTGGGATATGTTACAACGGGCGCACAGACCTTCACATTTGTCCTGGCAATATGACTGCTTTACATTATAGGGAACATGTCATTGGCAACGTAGTGCCAAATTTTCATGCTGCCATTGGTGAAGCTTTCCAATTTCTTGAATATAACGCAAGACCACATCGTGCAGCAATAGTAGAAAATGCGCGAGACGAGCATGGTATTCCACATTTACCAATACCTCCGCATTCGCCAGACTTAAACTGCATAGAACATGCATGGGATATGCTACAAAGAAGGCTAGATGATCACCAACCTCCACCAGAAACATTGAATGACCTCAAAGCACTACTACCTCGTTTATGGAATGAAATTCCTCAAGATATGCTCAACAGTCTCAACACCCTCGTTGACAGTATGCAACGAAGATGTCAGGCGTTCATTGATGCCCGTGGTGGCCATATCTTGTATTGAAGGCATAAAAAGACAAAAAAAAAACAATAAAATGTCCGGAAATAGAAGTCGTTAAATTTGACCCTATTCTGTTAATCACCCTGTATATGTTGCAGACCAAAAAACTTACGTGCATTTATAGTTTTGAACCTAAAACTATGTTAAATTACGTTTTCAGCGCAAGCAAACAAAGGTTTCAGAATGTCAGTTATTTTAGTTGAAACGATTATCCCTAACTCTTGTGGAGCAGTTTATTTGAATATTACCTACTACATTTCACAACCAAGAAAGTTTTTTATGTTCACATCTTCAGCCGTTACTACGATAACTCTGGAACGAAAGAAGTTAGAGCATTGCAATTTTCAGGGTAGGTTTGGAGCGTAAATATCTCGGAGTTCGTTAACGGGCGCAATCCACCAAGCGGTTTCGGAGTTATGGACGTTTCTAGTAAAAATATTTTTTATGAATATTTCCGAAATTTCTCATCAGATTGAACAATAATGACCTTTAAGCGCATGCGAAGTTTTGTATTGTTCGGGTAGCCATGAAGTGTAAAAAAAATTTTTTTTTATTTTTAAATTTTGTTTCTACAATAACTCTCGAACAAAATGAGCTAGGCAGTTGAAGTTTTCAGAGTAGGTTTGAGAGATAATGATCTCGGTTAAGCTCGTTACTGGGCAGAATTGGCCTGATGGTTTCGGAGAAACGAAAAAACAAATTTTTTTTTACAACACAAATTTCAAATTTAACTCTTTTCAAGATGGAGTTTCACCATAAAAATCCATTGATATCATTTTCAACTCTAACAAGCTAATACTTTCGGAGATATGATTTTTCGAAGTTTCAATGATGAATCGTACTTCTGTACTTCTTATGTTTTCATAGAATTCTGTACTAAATTATTGTATCTATGAATTATTATATGATATGTGTTCTTACATGTCATCTCATTTTCCTATGAGAGATAAATGTCAAAATTATTTCTGGTACCTACACCTCTTGTTCTAGTTTTTTATAAGATAATTTTTGAAGCATAGTTTTAAACGACACTTTTTTTGAATTTAATTTCTTTCATGATGCATTTCTATCATAGGAATCCATTGATATAATTCCCAACTCTGAGATACCAATACTTTCGGAGATATAATTTGTCGGTTTGAACAAGAGCTCCAAAAAGCTCCTGTCCACAGGGCTTGAACCAATTTTTTTTTCACAAACAGCCCAAATATGTTCGATGGTTTAAAACCTCCCAAAATGATTTACCTAAAGCACACGTGAATATTTTCTCGAAAATGGTCTCAAACGATCTGGCTTGACTCATTGATGAATAAACCGGGCTCCGTCTGTCCAGCCGTAAGCACGATTAATCTCGAACGAAAGGAGTTAGAGAGTTGTAATGTGCAAGGTAGGTTTGGAGCTTAAATATCTCGGTTAAGTTCGTTAATGGACGAAATCCACCGAGTGCTTTAGGAGTTATGGCCATTTTTAGTTACAGCATTTTTTATGAATATTTTCGAAACTAATCACTTGATCTAACTGAAATTCATCATCAAGTTGTAGAATCATGGCGTTCATAAGCATGCGAATTTTTGTATTGATCGGAAAATTAATTCTAAAAATTGAAATTTTTGTTTTCGCAATCACTCATGAGGATCGCCTGACTACAAAAAATTCAAAAGATGTTCAACTGTTTTGCGGAATATTTTCTTGAAATTCCAAAACCAAATATCGGATTGAGTTTAATTTTGGCATTGTGGTGACCAATAATGACCTATCGGAGCGTCCGAAATTTCATTGAAAATAGACCACCAGGAGCCTCAATAAAAAATTCAACCATTATAGAACTTCTAAAACTGGGCAAACTGGGGAAATCACATCTGGTATACACTTGACTTCAGTTCCTACACGTGTTCCATCTGATTATTGCGATAGCTAGCATATGTACAAGGGCAATTTCTTCAAATTGGACGAGTAAGTACCGTGACGATTGAATAAGTGGGTGGGTGAACGATGTGTGGAATTTTGAATTGTTTTTCAAAATTTGTCTGAAAGTTGAGCGCCTGGGGTGGAGACTGAAAGGCCATATTACCACCTTGAGTCAATTATGTGAGTGTGGAACCCAGTTTAGAGGGAATAGCGTAGTATCCAAGGTGTAGTGTTCATAATGTGGTCCTTGGGGCCATTATTGAAATTCATGCTGCCTCTCTTTCGGGCATTTTTCGTTATGCGCATGAACAGAAGAGAAATGATTTAACCGGTGGAGTTTTCGTCTGAGAAGATCGGATTTATGAGGAGCAGGATACTATTCCTTCATAGAATCTGCGATATCTCCTGAATCACTGGTGTTGGAGAATCTGAGTTTTGTGTGAGGTGTGTGATTAAGGAATTTTCAGCCACGAGTAGATTGCGCATGCCCAGAAAAGAAATGATTTAATCGGTGGAGTTTTCGTCTGAGAGTATTGGATTTATGAGGAGCAGGATACTATTCCTTCATGGAATCTGCGATAACTCCTGAATCACGGGTGTTGGAGAATCTGAGTTTTGTGTGAGGTATGTGACTAAGGAATTTTCAGCCACGAGTAGATTGCGCATGCCCAGAAGAGAAATGAATTAACCGGTGGAGTTTTCGTCTGAGAGGATTGGATTTATGAGGAGCAGGATGCTGTTCCTTCATAGAATCTGCGATATCTACTGAACCACTGGTGTTGGAGAATCTGAGTTTTGTGTGAGGTGTGTGATTAAGGAATTTTCAGCCACGAGTAGATTGCGCATGCCCAGAAGAGAAATAATTTAACCGATGGAGTTTTCGTCTGAGAGGATTGGATTTATGAGGAGCAGGATACTATTCCTTCATAGAATCTGCGATAACTCCTGAATCACGGGTGTTGGAGAATCTGAGTTTTGTGTGAGGTATGTGACTAAGGAATTTTCAGCCACGAGTAGATTGCGCATGCCCAGAAGAGAAATGAATTAACCGGTGGAGTTTTCGTCTGAGAGGATTGGATTTATGAGGAGCAGGATGCTGTTCCTTCAAAAAATCTGAGATATCTCCTGAATCGCTGGTGTTGGAGAATCTGTGTTTTTTGTGAGGTGTGTGATTATGAGATTTTCAGCCACGAGTGGATTGCACATGCCCAGAAGAGAAATTATTTATCAGCTGGAGTTTTCGTCTGAGAGGATTGGATTTATGAGAAGCAGGATGCTATTCCTTCATAGAATCTGCGATATCTGTTGAACCACTGGTGTTGGAGAATCTGAGTTTTGTGTGAGGTGTGTGATTATGGGATTTCTAGCCACGATTGGATTGCGCATGCCCACATGTGAAGTACCTGTTTTTGGGTTGTATGGGTAATGTTGGGGGTGGTTTACTTGTAGCTACCATAGGTGGTGCTGAGCCAATATTGCGACATTTTGAAGGAAAATTTATGGCATTTCTGTGCATTGACAAGTCAGTTTCGGGGAAAAAGGATAAGGTAGAAACCATCACATTGAACGAAGTATCCAGTTTAAATAACGTTATTATAGAAAAAAAAGACACTCACCATCCTCATCGTTTCCATCATGTGTGGCACTACACTCTCTACATACAGCATGTCTCTGCTGTCCTCTTCTGGCCATCTGCTGCAACGCGAACAGCTCCTGTTCCTCTAGCTCCATATCTTTATACCCCTCCGGCGGGCTCAAAGTAACAGCATCCACGAACTCCAAGGGCGGCGCGAATTTCGGGCTTTGGGGTGTCGGATCGTACCCCTCGTACACGCTACAGTTACAATTCGGCTCGCAGCACGTCAACCGAACCATCTCGTGCTGATTGCAAGTACACACGCTATCGTCGTCCTCGTCGTCATAGTCACATTCTTCGCGTATCAAAATGATGTAGTCGGCGTCGAAAAATTCGTTCTTATTCTCGTTGAACACGACCCTATTCTTCTGCTTGTCCCTGTTCCTACCCGGTCTCTTCAGCAACGATTTCAGGTTGCCGGTGTCCGGGTTGTGTTTCGCTCTGTCGCTGTCTGTTCCCATTTTGGCACTGAGATTCTTACGATTGTTCGAGAGGAGGTAAAACTGCTCGCCGAGTCCTGTTTCCTCGTCGAAGGAGATCACGTGGAACTCGTCCTCGCTGTCGGTGGCTTGGTTGAGTTCGTCGTACACGTAGCAATATCCATTCAAGACTGCTGGGATAGATCCGACCTGGCTGACGTCAAATTGACAGAAGTCTTCGCCACCTGTAATGAAGATCACGTATGAGGATCTCTTTTGTCCCGAGTGCATGTAAAGAGTAGTTATTAATTTCATTAGGACATTGTTAGTGCGTATTTTTACTTAATCTTGTTCCCAGGAAGGAGTATCTGTGCAGAAAGAAAGAGATTCCACTGTTATCTATAGGAATGTGAGTTCATTTGTTATGATGAGGTGTTTCGTTCGGTTCTTATGATACAATTATTCAAATCGAATTTCCCACAAGTTCAGATGGTGCATTCATAAAAAAAGTTCATGAATAACTACTGACATAGGTTCATGAAAGGGTATGTTCATATATTCATATATAATGATTATAAATAATGCTTCAGATAATAAATTTCCACGATAAATTAACAGGATTAGGCATATATATAGGGTGATTCACGAAGACCGTTCGTTAGAATATTTCGAAGAAAGACTTGAGATAAACATAATAATCTGGATATTTTATAGTTAAGCTTTGATAAGAGATGAATTCTTGGAAAAAAATTCAGATTCGTTCGACTTCCGGTTTCACCGGAAATGAAACCAACTCTCATTTTTTGAATGTAATACCAAGTATTTTCATTGATAATCAGATTATACATTGAATTCTACATTGTTCTAGTGTGTCATTTACATATTGTTCCCTTTAACTTACTCTTACCCTTTAAATTTTCTGAAATAGAGATTCATTCCAATTTGTAGATTTTGCATGAAAATTCCTAATTTTCTAGCTTCTATCAGAAGACATACCAATGCTTCTCCTTATAGAAGTAGTATAGTGTATAGTGTATTACACTTATACACCAATTCTTAACGTAGATTTCGGCTGAGCAATAAATTAAATGGTTTCTCATTTGATAGTTTTGTGGTTTATGTCATAACTTACTTTGACATTGATATAGAAACACCCTGTATGTTCAATGGAATTTTCAATTAACGAAGGAGAAGCATTGGTACTTCTTCTGTTAGAAGCCAGAAAATTAGGAATTTTCATGCAAAAATCTACAAGTTATTTACATTGGAATAAAGCGATATTTGAGAAAATTTAAAGAGATTTCCAGATATGACACGAATTTTCTGAGAATAATAATATGTAAGTGACACATTAAAGCAATGTAGAATTCGATGATTAATCTGATTATCAATGAAAAAACTGGGTATTACATTTAAAAATCGAAAGTTGGTATCATTTCCGGTGAAACCGGAAGTCGAACGAATCTGAAATGTTATCCAATAATTCATCTCTACTAACAAAGCTTAACTATAAAATTTCAAGAGTTTATCTCGAGTCTTTCTTTGAAATATTCTAACGAAGCAGCTGCATTTTGCGCGTGTGTTCTGGGGAACATCGCGTTATCATTTTGCCCAAATGTCTGTAACTTTCGAATTTTTTTACGAAAATGGTCTCAAACGATTTGGTTCGACTCCCCAATGAAGAATTCGAGGTCAAATTTGATTCTGTCCGTCCGGCCGTTGCCCCGATAACTAGAGAACGGAAAGAGTTAGCGACTTGAAATTTTCAGGGTAGGTGGCGCATATCAATACAACGGACAAATTCGTTAATGTTCATAATCGGCCCAATGGTTTCTGAGTAATAATTTTGTTTTCAACCAATATAGATCCGATCGATTTGAAACTCGGTGAATAGTTGTAGAATATAAACCTAAGCACGTTTGTGAAATTTTGTGAGAATCGTATCGCTAGAAAATTATTAAAAAATATTTTTGTTGTCACGATAACCTGAGAACGGAAAGAGATAGCGGCTTGAGGATTTCATGTTAGGTTGTGCATCTGAATGCGACATTTGAGTTCGTTTAGGAGCATAATCGGCCAAACCGTTTTAGAGTTATAGCCATCTGAAATTTGGTTGTTTTTTGTTCCTCATTAACTCGAAAAATACTAAACCGATTGAATTCAAACATGGTTGATAGTTGTAGAATACCAACGCAAAAATTCTTGCAAAATTTCGTGAGGATAGTTTCTGTAGAAAATTTTTAAAATATCATTGAAAATTGAAAAAAAAAATCTATATATCAGTAACTATTCGTCTGAAAGTGATGAAATTTTGTAAGAGCCTTCAGAACCTAACTCTACTGCCAAGTTTCAAGTTTTAACATGATCGGTTAAATATTGTTGGAGATTCGAGCAGCCTTGTGCGAGTTCAGTAGATGGGTGACCGTTGCCTCGATAACTTTCGAACGAAACGAGATAGGGACTTTCAATTTTCAGGGAAGGTTGCGTATCCGAATGGGAGAGTTGAGTTCGTTTTTGGGCATAATCGATCAAACGGTTTCCGAGTTATACCCACCTGAAATATTATTTCCTTGATAACTCAAAAAATGAATATTCGATCGTATTGAAGCTTGGTAACTAGTAGTAGAAAATCAACATAAAGACGTGTTTGAAATTTTGTAAGAACCGTACCCCTAGAAAATTTGAAAAAAATTTCAAGAACAGTTGTCCACTCTCCTGTATTGGACACTTAATTCGAATTTACCATGGTAAATTCGAATTAAGAGTGTCCAATACAGGAGAATGGACAACATAATTTACCATGGTGAATTCGATTAAGGGTGTCCAATACAGAAGAATGGACAATAGAACATACGCGCAAAAGCTTCTGACTTCACGTCAGTGCTTGAACCAATTTTTTAATCTGCCTTACATGCCCAAACTCGCGAAATTGCTTCTCTATTTTACTTATTGTCCCTTGGGTTATAGGCGGCAAATTCTGTAATTCTCATGAAACAAGCGACTTACTTCTTTTTATGTTCAGGTGTTATCTCCGTAACCAATCATTGGCAAAATTATAATTTGTGCATTTCCGTTAATCGAACCATTATTCAAAATTGAAATTAATGAAATTCAAACACAAATTAGACCATTTATATAAACTACAACCTTTCAGCACAAAACAATTTGCGAAGGCTTTCTAAAGAAACCAACATTGCCATAGAAAGTGTTTAACGTAGTTTTTATGGTACCATCTGGAAAACACAATGTTATGTTTTTTTTTTTCATTTTCTTTCTATCACATCTTGAAGGCAAATAAGTTTAGTATTATTGTAATAAGATTTGGGAAAATTCGAGGAAATATTATAATAAATTTCGGTAATCACATTATTTAAGTTTTTCTAATTTGATTTTTGCAATAAACATGAAATATCTTTCAAAGGATGTATCACAAGCCCATAATTCCTATTTGAAAAATTGTGGGCTGTACATGTCTCTCGAAATGGTTGAAGGTAGGGTTCGCAAGTTCACGATGAAGAATGGCGATTTAAAATTCAAATTTTTCGGAATTTTCCATAAATATGAACAGTAACCAAGATAATGAATTCATTCGATTTGGCTTTTCACACTGTATAAGATTTACATAACGTTTTCAGATAATTATTTTAGTTTGAAAATATCCAAGAGGACCCAACGGATGAAGGAATCAAATAAAATCCTTAATTTCATTAAACGAAGTTCAAAATATTCATCTTACAATGTGGGAATTCGAGATAAATCCTAATGCATCCAAATCGAGCTCATTTCTCAGATCTTTAAATCCATAAATAATGGTTTTTTCCCTTCAACTCCACCGTCCTACAATTGAGATCAAATATCTGTCCGAGTAACTTGAAGACTCGATTCTTCAATCGAAATTCTACACCACGTAAATCCGAGCTACATGATCTCTTTCAGATTCCATTCCACCTCATCACACTCTCTCGCGATAAAACTAAAACAATGCCAGAGAACTTCCTCCTGGAGGAAATGAGAAATATCGAATCCCCTTTCTTGTCGTTTCTTTCAGAAATTCGTGCTTTTTACGATATTACGTAGCCGCTTTGAAGTGAACATTAAGTTTGATATAATCACGTCGAGTATCAACTGCTCTTCGGATACATATTCTCTTTGTGGCAAACGGCTCCTGGAGAAAAAGCTGTAATAGTGTGCCTTCTTTCCTTTGTGCAGTCCGCTACACGAGTGCCTAGATGAGTGAATCTCGTGTGCGGCTTCAAAGATGAAGATTACGTGATGCAGTAGTGAATAGGTGGATACCTCTTTATTCAGTGTGTGGATAAAGGAAGGAACGAAATTCTTAACTGTGTTATTGAATGTTTTCAAGCAAAACGCTCGGACAGGTTAATTTTATTCGATCCGGCATAGCATACAGATAGTTTTTGAGAAAATGCTGAGCGCTCGCAAAAATTGCAATATAGTTATAAACAATTGAGTGAAAAAAGGTTTAGGTTAGGTTACGTTAGGTTCAAAAATGAAAAAAGATACAAATAGTTGAAATTACCTGAAAAAAGTTTCAACTACTGGAACTGTAGGACCAATATTTATAATCTTCCTAGAGGAGGGCTGATATAATACGCCCTAAAACGGGTACTCCGTCTTGCGCAAGCCTCGCCCCCTTCGTACCTTTCATGAATAAATAATAATAATAATAATAAATGTCTTTATTTCAAAGAAAAGATGTACAGAAATCTCAAGGGGAAGTTCACCTTAAGGTGCTCTGCCACTTAACCCTTGTTAACCAATAGATACTACTTGAACGTGCATAATACAACATAAAAAAAACAAATCCAAAATTACAGAAAATCAAGAAATAAACACAAGAAACCTATGAGAGAACTTGAAATTTTTCAATGATATTATAATTTACCAAATGCCTCGAGACAAACCACAATCAGTTAAATGGAGTTGAGAATGTGAGCCTTGATTTTTTTTTTTTGAACATGAATTGGTCCAACTGTTTGAAACCATCAGGCAGCGCATTGTATAACCTATATATGTTGAAACGGAAACTTCTTTGGAATGTAGAAGTTCTGTGATGGGGACACGACAACATATTTCTGTACCTTATATTAACACTATGTATATCCGCTCTGTACCTCAAATTGCTGTAGAGATATGGAGGGCTTTATTTAACTATTATTTTGTGAAAAACGCAAAGAGCGTAATATTCCAAACAAATTATTACAATATTATTTAAACTTATTAAATCTGAAAATAGAAAACTTCAGGCGCCTGCAGAATAGATCAATGAACAACAATCCGTGGTCCAAAAATGTTTATCGCGATTTTTCAATTAGTTATCCATTAGTTAAATAACAATTTTTTGTAGTACGAACATTAACATTGCAAGTACGATAATTGTTGAACTATTAATCTGAGAATTTTATTCCTTTCGTGGAGCTATTTTTCAAAGATCTTGAAATAGATTTCTGTTGGAAAATTTAAAAAATTGTTTATTTTCATTTTGTTATGAACAATTTACTTAAGTGAAAAATTATAAAGCTTCAATTCACAATATTTCTATTGATCCGTTTTCTTATGATCAGAAACTTCTGAAACATGATTTTTAATATTTATTATCTCCTATTGTTTAAAAAATTACTATGAACCAATGCTTTGTTTATGAAATAATTTAAAATTTTCATTTGTATAATTGAAGCTCCATAATTTTCACTTAAGTAAATTGTTAATAACAAAACGAATATTGACAATTTTTTAAATTTTCCAACGGGAATCTATCCCAAGACCTTTGAAAAATAGCTCCACGAAAGGAAAACATTCTCAGATTAATAATTTAACAATTATCGCACTTGCAATGTTAATGTTCGTGGTACAAAAAATTGTAAATTAACTAATGGATAACGAACTGAAAAGTAGCGATAAACATTTTTGGACCACGGATTATTGTTCAGTGAATTATCCTGCAGACGGCTGAATTTTTTCACTTTTTATTTTCATATTTAATAAGTTTAAATAATATTTATTCATGGAAGGTTCTAAGGGGGCGAGGCTTACACAAGCCGGTGTACCCGTTTTCGGGAGTATTTTCAACCCTCTGGGGAAATTATAAATATTGGTCCTAGTTCCGGGAGTTGGGCCTTTTTTTAGGAAATTTTCTCCTCTTCTTGAGTTTTTTCAAGGTCGGAAGTTGATCCTCTTAAATCGGTCATAAATTAGCCATATATGATGTGAGTGTTAAAAGTGATGTTTTACACTCATTTCGGTCAGTTCCAAATGGTTGACAGAGAGCACTTTGAACATTTGCGCTAAGTGTCATTTGTTTTCGGGTTGAATAAATATTTTGTTCCATGAAAATTTCATTTTTGGCGCTCCTGTTCCTCGCATCAGAGTGCTCATCAGTTTACCCAAATATCTGTAATTTTCGAATTTTTGGATGAAAATGGTATAAAACGATTTGGTTCGACTTACTGATCAAGAATCCATGGTCAAAATCGATTCTGCTGGCCGTTAACACGATAACTCTCGAACGGAACGAACTAGACAGTCGACATTTTCAGAGCAGGTTTGGGACATAAATATCTCGATTAAGTTCGTTATTGGGAAAAATCGGCCGGATGGTTTGGAAGTACCAAAAAAAATTATTTTTTACAATATGTACAAATTTCGAATTAAATTTTTTTACGAAGCAGTTTCATCATAACAATCCATTGATATTACTCTCAACTCTGAGAAGCTCATACTTTCGGAGATATGATTCTTCAAAATTTCAATAATACATCGTACTCTTATGTTTTCACAAAATGTGAATTCTATCTGTCTGTGTTCTATCTGTTCGCGGTAGCCTTAGACTATAGATGGCAGTAGCTGTCGATTGGTCCAGTTCCAAAGATAAACGTCATTAATGTCAAACGAAACTGAAAATGTATTCCTGAAGAGTTTGGTTGATGTAAGCATGTAAACAATTTGAAATTTGGATTCGCTAAGTTCATAGGCAGAGTTTTTTGGTTAGTGAGTCTAAAATGAATTATGCAAGGAAGTCAAACATAGGGTACGAGTCATTCTCTAATTATGGAACATTTAGAACGGGATTTCCAACTAATGTACAGGTAGTTATTCCTTAGTAACTATTTAAGATTTCCTACATAAGTATTTTGGTTTGAGTTCTCTCTGGACCGATTACATCAGATTTGTTTTATAAATAAAACTGGCTATTTCATTTATTCAATTTCTCAGAATGACTCCTGATAGTTTTGAAACACTTGTAGCCAAAATTGGGCCGTCATATAAAGATAAGACGCAAAGGGATTTTAATTTCTTTCATGATGTAGTTCTATCATAATAATCCATTGATATCATTCCCTATTTTGAGAAATCAATACTTTCGGAGATATGATTTGTCAAAGATTGTACAAGAGCGCCAAATCTCATGTCCACAGGGCTTTACCACTTTTATTTCTTACAGTATCTAAATGTGTTATTTAATGAATAAATTGTTATCTACTGTTCCAATTTTTTACACCATCACTTAGATATGTCCAATAATGCAGCAAAAACAATTTGGGGTGGTCATTAAGAAAAATAATTGCAACGTCACTCTGCAAACTGAATGACGTCATAAGTAAAATGTATAGGCTATAAGGTGGATACTTAAAAAACTAAAATTGACCTGTTCGAGCGTTTTTGGCGCTCTTGTTCCTAAGAACAGAGAGCTTATCAACTCTCGAACGGAATGAGCTAGACAATTGAAATTTTCAGAGTAGGTTTGGGAGATAAATATCTCGGCTAAGTTTGGTATTGGGCAAAATCGGACAGATGGTTTCGGAGTAACAAAAAAAAAATGTTTACATAACAAATTTCAAAATAATTTTTTTCAATATGCAGTTACACCATAAGAATCCATTGATATCATTTTTAACTCTAACAAACTAATACTTTCGGAGATATGATTTTTCAAAATTTCAATAATGAATCGTATTTCTATGTTTTCACAGAATGATATAATTATATCTATTGATCTGTGTTGATACATGTCTACTTATTTTCCTGAGACATGACATTGTCTAATTCATTTCAGCAATCGTTGAATTATGATAATTATAATATGATATCATACTTTTTGTTGGTTGATATTTTCTTGCTGATGGTCAATCCATATGATGATGGGAATTGTAATGGTAAGTTTATAATATTGAGTTCAGAATATCTCCAGTAAAAACAAAACTGGAATATTGGTGTATTGGAGTGGAGTATTGGAGTGGATTTGAGGAAAGAATATATATTATCGTTCATCATATAAGTGAGGAATGAATATCTCGGATGAGTTCGTTGTTGGGTAGAATTCGTCTATTGGTTTTGGATTGATAATTTTTGGCACTCTTGTTGAATTTAAATTCTTCTATGATGTTTGAATTCAATTTCTGCTAAGATGAAGTTCTTTCATAAGAATCCATTGATATAATTCCCAACTCTTACCAATACCTTCGAAGATATGATTTGTCAAAGTTTGAACAAGAGCGCCAAAGCTCCTGTCCACAGGGCTCGAACCAATTTGTTTCTTGAAAACATTCAATAACGCAGTTATGAATTTTGTTCCTTACTTTATCCACACACTGTATTTGCCCAAGATGTTGGCAACATTGCCGCCCGTTTGGTACGAACTTCCAGAACACGAAGTCGATATCTTCTGTTTATGTATCACTTCGCTTTGACATGGAACAGTCATTTGCAACTTCATGGAAGAAACTTGGAAGTTTAAATGTGGACACAACTATTCCAGGTCTTTTCTGGAAGTTCGCGAACATCTGACAATCAGGAGTATCCCAGTCAGTGTGAGGCATCTCGGCGCAATTGTGGAAAACCAATTTACTGCTGGGACTTCGGAAATAATAGACAATTCAGGCCAGGCGAGATAAGGTTGGAAATTAAGGGTTAACTGGAAAAAATTTCCAGTTTAATGAAACTTTCTGGAGTTGTTTGTGGGTATGTAAGCAAACTACGGTCGAGTTATCCAACAAAATTTCCGTTTGGAATTTATGGGGATACGATTTTTGACGCTCTTGTTCCTCGGAACAGAGTGCTTATCAATTTGCCCAAATGTCTGTAATTTTCGAATTTTTGGCTGAAAATGGTCTTGAACGATTTGGTTTGACTCACTGATCAAGAATCCGTGGTCGACATCGATTCTGTCCGGCCGGCCTTTAACACGATAACTCTCAAATTGAATGAGCTAGACAGTTGAAATTTTCAGAGTAGGTTTGAGGGATAAATATCTCGGTTAAGTTCGTTGTTGGGCAAAATCGGTCTAATAGTTTTAGAGTAACGAAATAAAATATTTTTTTTACATTACAACATTTAAGTTAAATTTTTTTAAGATGCAGTTTCATCATAAGAAACCATTATTATCATTTTCAACTCTAACAAGCTAATACTTTCGGAGATATGACGTTTCAAAGTTCCAATAATACATCGTGAGTTCTATTCACAGAATGTGAACACAGAATCTGTCTGTGTTCACATACATCGATAGTGACTCGCCAGAACCTCTAGCAGCTTGGTTGGGAGGCTCTTATGTATCCACCTTATAGTCCAGACCTGGCACCAAGTGATTATCTTCTGCTCCTGTCCATGGTGAACAATTTTGCTGGTGAAAAATTCGCTTCAACAGAGGCTTGTGAAAATGGACTGACTCAATGTTTTGCCAATAGGGACGAGGGCTTCTATGAGAGAGGCACAATGATATTACCTCCAAAATGCCAACAAGTTATAGAAAAAAACGGCACATATTTGATCTGAATCGCGGATCATTCAAGTATGGTAATTAAGGCCTTCAATTTCATGCAAAAATGATGGATTTCTTTTCACTACACCTTATACAGGGTGAGTCTTTAGGTTGTACATTAATTTTAACCATAAATTCTTATCATCAAAGCAAACACTTTTTTCATTCAACATATTTCCGAATTGGGCTCAGGTAAAAAGATACAGGCTGTTGAAATATCGAAAAAAAAAATCTGTTTTTATTTTGTAGCTTTGACATCCTTCTTCCGAATAAAATGAATGTTGGTGCGAAGTTTCCTATAACTATGATACATGTTTTCCAAATATTAGTTTTCTCTTGCTTCTACTGTTTTTCTAGTTATTGACTCGTGGATTCATAAAACTAAACGAAATTTGCATACAGAAAGCAGACACATTTTTTCTTGAGTCATTTCGAGAATACCCAATCGTTTCAGAACATTCGATTATTCTTCGTAATTTCTCCTTAAACGCACCGTTTTAGAGATATTCTTCATTGAATGTTATAAAATGGTAAACTCCAGAAATTTCACTACTTTTATGAATCCCCCCCTGAGCGTTGGAATCCCGAATCAAGCAGTAAACCACGTTGCCGTACCTTTTTCTCGTCTATCATTAATTTCATAGATAAATTTTACCCAGGAGTGTATTAGCAAATTGTGAAATCTCTAAACGCTTATAACTTTTTACCTGAGCTGAATTTGGAAAAATGGTGAATGAGAAAAGTGTTTTATTTGATGAGAGGAATCTATGGTTAAAATTAATGTACAACTTTAAGACTCACCCTGTATATAGTGCGGAAGTTCAATATAATAATGCCCGACAGCATTGCGTCAGATTTATACAGATTTTTCGGCGTCTTGCCTTTAGAGAACAGACGGGTTCTATGCTTCCTATGCAAAATATTACAATAATTTCAAACCCTAGACTACGAGACTACGTAGTATTGGACAGATGATCGTGGCGTTGTTCACAAATAATTCATATCAAAGATCAAATGGTTGATCAGAAATATAACCTCGAAATATAACCCATACTTGCCGCATCGTTTAACCTGATATTTTTAAAAGGATTTGTAGAGAAATAATAATATTTTTTGCGTCACGATGATGAGCCTGCACATCCTGTCATTATTGTTTTCAAATTATTCTCGAAAGAGACCAATAAATGTTGTAACTTTGCTTCTCGCGAGGTGAAAGAAACTTGCTGCTCTGAGTGAAACTCGTGATTGAGAACGCTGGTTGCTTTTGAAACTATAAAAAATGTGGGAAAGCCCTATGGACAGGAGCTTTGGCAAACTTGCTCAAACTTTGACAAATAATATCTCCGAAAAGATTGGATTCTCAGAGTTGGGAATGATATCAATGGGTTATTATGATGAAACTGCATCTTAAAATAATTGAATTTGTAATGTAGAAAAAATTGTTTTCTTCGTTACTCCGAAACCCCCGTCCGATTTTGCCCAATAACTTAACCGAGATATATATCTCAAACTTACTCTGAAAACATTTGGGCAAATTGATGAGCACTCGGTTCCGAGGAACAAGAGAGTCAAAACTTTCATTTTTACCCTGTAGCTACGAAACTATGGGAGATATCAAATTTCTGTTTTCGGCTCTATTTGTTTCATAAAAAATGGGTTCAAGCCCTGTGGACAGGAGCTTTCTGGCGCTCTAGTTCAAACAGACAAATTATATCTCCGAAAGTATTGGTTTCTCAGAGTTGGGAATTATATCAATGTATTAATATGATAGAACTGCATCATGAAGGAAGTTCAATTCAAATGATAGTTTATTTATCAAGATCAAATGAGCAATCATGAGAACGAGAACTGCACCATGGAAGAAATCAAATTAAATCTGGCCAATTTTGCCCAATAACGAACTTAACCGAGATATTCATCTCCCTAATCTACTCTGAAAATTTCAACTACCTAGCTCATTCCGTTCGAGAGTTATATCTATGTCTATGGATGAAAAGCAGTCTCACTACTCTCAGATCTCTTACTTCATGTTCCGTTCCGAAATGTAAGACTTTTCTGAGAAAAACTAATTTCGGAGCAAACAACTGAGATTTTTCTCACTACGCTCACAATTCTTCGATTGATTAGATAATGACATGTCTCAGGAAAATAATTTGACATTATGACAATTCATACATAGAATAATTATATCATTGTGTGACAACGTTGAAATACGATTTATTATTGAAATTTTGAAAAATCATATCTCCAAAAGTATTAGCTTGTTAGAGTTAAAAATGATATCATTGGATTCTTATGGTAAAACTGCTTATTGAAAAAAATTTAATTTTGAATTTGCTTCGTAAAAAAAAAATTTTTTTTTTGTTACTCCGAAACCATCTGTCCGATTTTGCCCAATAACGAACTCAGCCGAGATATCTATCTCCCAAACCTACTCTGAAAATTTCAACTGTCTAGCTCATTCCGTTCGAGAGTTATCGTGCCTACGGCCGGCCGACCGGCCGGCCGGACAGAATGATTTTCGACCACGGATTCTTGATCTCTGAGTCGAACCAAATCGTTTAAGACCATTTTCAACGAAAAATTCGAAAATTACAGACATTTGGGCAAATTGATAAGCACTCAGTTCCGAGGAACTAGAGCGCCAAAAACTAGCACAGGACTATCAAAACCACATCATCATATCTCTTAAGAATCTTAGGATGGCATGAGCTTGTCCTAGAAATTAATTTCTAATTGTAGGATACTAATTTCGGAAATAATTACGATATTCTATTGAATTCTCGAATAATTTTGTTTGACATTTTCGGATGTTACAGGAACATTTCGCAATCTTGCATGAATATAGAATTACAGAGTTAGATGAAGAAATTTTGTTCGCGGCCATACCACACTTAATATGCTAGATACCGTTCGAACACTGAAGCCAAGCATAGTCGGGAACAGTTAGTATTTGGATGGGTGACCGCTTGGTGACACCGTGTGTGCCGTAACATTTTTTCAATTTGGCTTCTGTGCGTCAATTTTCAAGAATTTTCCTAATTAAATTCAAAACCTAAGTCTTTGACTGACCTCATGTTGGATTTACATACTTCAGATAATTATAATTGGAGTATTCTATGAATTCATAGAATTAGAAATTTTGAAAAAACATATCTCCGAAAGTACCGGCAAACGAGGTAACTTGATCAAAATTTTTGTCGAATTGATTTCAAAGTGTTTATTGTGACAAAATCTATCCTTCCACTCTAAAAGAGTAGATCCTGATAGTTGGAGAAATTCCAGGATATCCTAGTTTTTGGAAAAAAATGGGGTAACGTGATTTGGTCATTTGGTGGACAAGAATCCGCAACTTTTGAAAGGGTCAAAAATTTCTGAATTTCCTTAACTTTTGAGGAGCAGTGTATTCATCATTCCGAGTGGTTTTAAAATATTTCTTTCAATGATATAATGGAGGATATAGTATCATTATCACTATGTTTGCTTTAACGAATTGAACGACATGATGGTAAGGTGAGTATGATATATTATAGTTGTAGGTCAGTAAATATCAACAACATAATATATTGATATTATTCCGAGACATTACTTCGTGTAGGAACTGTCACATACTAACGGCAAGAAATATGAGGGGCCCAGCGAGTGCTACATGAATTACCATAAAGGACTTTGACGATAATATATTCAGAGCATATTCTGCTAAGCTGCTTAGGAATGGCACAATTCTGAACGTCCGGTTCACTCCTGTGACAAAGATAAAGAATATTTGATAACTATGATATAGGCACATAGAAATGATACGTTTCCCATATGGAAGTTAAATCTGCTGAATGGATATTTTCCTCTCGAAAGCTTCCTTGAAGGTCGGTTTCAACCTTCCCCTTTTTGTCACATTAGCTGAAGAACGCTGCATTTTTTTATCCGGCTGTCCGAAGGACGGTTATCTTTTTCGAGGGCATGTAATATGTCAATTTATTCTAGTTTGATTTCACTGTGCACTGATTGTGAACATTACAGTAGTTACTACACTGTTGTCCACTACAAATTTCGTCGTCTGACATCTGTTTCGAAAACAATGTTTCCATCTTCCGAGACGAAGCGTTACCAAAGCATGCTATGAATTTCTACACTGAAGTATGTGTATTATATCCGTAGTCATAAAACAATTAATGAGAACAATGAATTTTTCAACAATTTGACGGAATTTCCAGAAATTGAGTGGCCAGTAGTTGGAACGTGATTTGCAACAGCGTTTTATCGATGTTGTTGTTCCGAATGTGTCCCGTATGCTCTTTATACCGTGTGAGAATTTTACTGATTGTTTGCCCGACGTAGCACTTGTTGCAATTTAAACATTTAATTTTATACAGGGTGAGTCTTTGACCACTGCATTAATTTTAACCAAAGATTCCTCTCATCAGATGAAACACTTTTTTCATTTACCATTTTTCCAGATTCGGCTCAGGTAAAAAGTTACAAGCGTTTAAAGATTTCACAATATGCTAATACACTCCCGCATATAAATTATCTATGACATTGTTGGCGGACGAGAATAAGGCATGGTAACGTGGTTTACAGCTTGATTCGGGATTCCAACGCTCAGGGACGGATCCATAAAAGTAGTGAAATTTCTGGAGTTTTCCATTTTAAAACATTCAATGAAGAATATCTCGAAAACGGTGCGTTTAAGGAGAAATGATGAAGAATAATATAATGTTCTAAAACGATGGAATATTCTTGAAATGACTCAAGAAAAACTTTATATGCTTTCTTTATGCTAATTTCGTTTAGTTTTATGAATCCACGAGTCCATAACTAGAAAACCAGTAGAAGTAGAAAATAACTAATATTCGGAAAATATGTATCATAGTTATAGGAAACTTTACGCCAACATTCATTTTATTCGAAAAAAAGGATGTCAAAGCTACAAAATAAAAACTGATTTTTTTTCAAAATTTCAACAGCCTGTATCTTTTTACCTGAGCTGAATTTGGAAAAATGTTTAACGAAAAAAGTGTTTCATTTGATGAGAGGAATCTTTGGTTAAAATTAATGCAGTGGTCAAAGACACACCCTGTATATACTCCATTCGCTTTTATTAATTCTCCCGGCTGGCCATGAAAGTTTGACACATTTGACCGTGTATATTATGGAAATGTTAAGTTGTAGTAATTTTCCTGTCAAATAACTACGCAACGTTGTCCTCTCTGCATAGAGATTAGTGACCGACCGAAAGTTCGGTTTCGGTTTCGGCCAGTTTCGGCCAAGAAATCTAGTTTCGGCCTTAGTTTCGGTTTCGGCCCAAAATGGCCGAAACTTTCGGCCAGGCCGAAACTTGACTGTTCGTGAATTATCCTAGTCGTTTGGCCAGGAGTTAATAGTAGGTATACATAATTGTAGTACAAGTTATTGTAATCTATCTTTGTTAAGACTTAGAATTCATGAGAATTCACTTTAATGATTATTAATTATATTACATAGGGTGACTCCAAATACGACGTGAAACTTGGAGGAGGAGTTAGTATGAATGTCTCATTGGCTGTTGTTTAATACTTATTTATTAATAACCGAAAATCAACAGTTTTTGGAGTTCAGGTGATTTTTAAAAGATTTATGAACTTAGTTCATATTTCGTCAATTTTTTCTACGTTGACCAAATTTGATGATAATTTTGGTTTATTTTCATCAGAAAAGGATATGATATGTACGAAAAAATCGAAACTATGCTGTATAAGAGGTTGAAAAGAATTTGTAGGATTTGAAATGTGGTATATGAATAAATGAAAAATCAATTTCTAATATCAATTTGTCTGCAACTTTCGAATTTCACAATTTTGTATGACGAAATTATTTTAAAATCTTGCCAAATTCCTTCTTCATTCTATAAGAGATTTCGTTAGATTGCATAACTAGTTTCGTTTCAGCAGATTTTTTATAGGCAACTTTTTGAATGTCCGGCATATAATATAGTGAATGTGTATCAAAAGACAGCGTGAGTAAATTTCAGGCGGAAAATAACAACTGAAGATATCAGAAAGACGGCATGTGCTTGCCTATATGGAATGGTGGAACATAATTTATGAATACATTTTCTAATGAAATTTCGAGCTAATTTGCAACAAAAAAATATTGAATTCGTTATTTTTCTCTATGTGCTTCTTACATCCCCTTCCAAATCATACTAATTCTTTTTCATCAGAACCAGAACTCAAATAACTCGGAAACTGTTGATTTTCGGTCATCAATAAAAATGGCTCAAACCACAGCAAATTATCCATACCAACACCTCTTCCAAGGTTGACGTCTGATTTGGAATTACCTTGTATACTTAGACTGACTATTTTTGCGCGTATGTTCTGGGGAACATCGCGTTATAGTTTTGCCCAAATGTCTGTAACTTTCGAATTTTTTGAAAAAAATGGTCTCAAACGATTAAGTTCGACTCCCCAATGAAGAATTCGAGGTCAAATTTGATTCTGTCCGGCCGGCCGTCCGGCCGGCCGTTGCCACGATAACTTGAGAACGAAAAGAGCTAGCGACTTGAAATTTTCAGGGTAGGTGGCGCATCCCAATACGACGGACAAGTTCGTTAATGGGCATAATCGGCCCAGTGGTTTCCGAGTAATAATTTTGTTTTCAACCAATATGAATCCGATCAAATTGAAACTTGGTCGGTAGTTGTAGAATATGACCCTAAGCACGTTTGTGAAATTTTGTGCGAATCGTATGGCTAGAAAATTTTAAAAAAATTATTAAAAAATATTTTTGTTGTCACGATAACTTGCGAACGAAATGAGATAGCGGCTTGAAATTTTCAGGTTAGGATGTGCACCAGAACGCGACATTTCAGTTTGTTTATGAGCATAATCGACCAAACGGTTATAGAGTTATAGCAATCTGAAATTTTCTGAAATTTGGTGGTTTTTTGTTCCTCATTAACTCGAAAAATACTGAACCGATAGAATTCAAACATTGTTATTAGTTGTAGAATGGCAACGCGAAAATGTTTGCAAAATTTGGTGAGGATAGCATTTGTAGAAAATTTTTAATAAATCATTAAAAATAAAAAAAATAAATTCTATATATCAGTAACTATTCGTTTGAAATTCATGAAATTTTGCAAGAGCCTTCATAACCTAACTCTACTGCCAAGATTCAAGTTTTAATATGATCGGTTAAATATTGTTGGAGATTCGAGCATTCTTGTGCGAGTTCAGTAGTACCGATTTGGTGTAGCGTAAGGCTCCGAAGAAACGATCGCTCGACCCGGAGTTTTGCCGTCGAGTCGAAGAAGACGAATCGATTTGTGTTTTTCCCAAATTTCGTTCTTCTAGGTTGAGCCTAAATATACTAATTCGATACAAGTTTCGGAGGTTTTGAGTCCGACGATTTTCCATTCAAAAAGTCAATCCGAGAAACGTCAGAATTAATTCGAGAGACGGGGTCGGAAATTTTCGAAAGCGAAACTGACGATTTAGGCCTTTTTTATAACTTGGTAACCGAAATAAAAAATAAAGATATCAAAAAAGTTGTCTTTTTATTTTATTTAACACTGCTTAACTGTTTTTATGTATATGCAAATAAAATTGTAAAAAATACAGTAGATTTCAGTATGAAAATAAAGTTTCGGTTTCGGTTTCGGCCGAAACTGAGACTCTGGCCGAAAGTTCGGTTTCGGTTTCGGTTTCGGCTGAAAAACCAGTTTCGGTCGGACACTAATAGAGATAGTAGTAATTACGTATTCTTCACAATGGGAATTTACTTCAGAAAAATAATGAATTTGAGATATTACGTGAATTCAACAATTCCAAAGACCTGGCGACTTAATGAAACTATTTCACGTATATAAACTGGTTGGAAGATTCAGTTATGCTGTTCTCTTGTACGGAGATCAAGAATAAAGAATTAAAATGTTAATGAAAAATAAAGGATGAGTAGTCCGTTACTTTGTGATAGTTTCTTTGCAAAAATGATATAATTACCTGAGTAACCCGGCAGGAAAACTTCTAAACGAACAGACGTACCTATGAAATTCCTCACTTTTCGAAATTCTCAAGAAATAAGCCTACAGAAGACATTTAAATGCCTTGTTGCACAACATGCAATACACCAGTCTCAAAAAGTAGTAGTACTACCAAACCCGAGTCATTGTTAAACCTTAATAAAATATATATATATATATATATATATATTCTTTTATATATATATTCTTAATAAAATATAGTCATAGGATAGGAAACTAAGTAATTTTATTCGAGAGCTCAACATGTCCTGAAACAAAATGAAATTTTCCTATTGCAGATTTCAATTATGTATAGCACTTCCTGATACTTCGTCTCTGCTTCTTCGAAACTGCTTTCGGCATTTTCAATTTCAAAGCGAAGAGTTCTTTATAATTCGAAGATAATGGTCTGTGATAACATCTTGTCTAAGATGGAACATTATGTCGACAGTAAAAATTGGCAACGTCTCAGAGAATTGTTTTGACATTGCCGATATTTCAGGAGTGCCAATCCGCCTCACTTTCAGTTACAAAAACTTGTTAGACCTATATCATGGCCAACCGGGAAACTTTATTAAAGTGAACGTAGTATTTACCGAAAGTCTATTAAGGAGAAGGGAGGAGGAAACTAATATAGTAAATCAATATGAGTTGTTATCATTCTGTTCGTCCTCACGATACAAAATTCAGACATTTTGATAGTTCATCCATGTTTTTCTGTTCAATTATAATTTTTTCGTTCACTCGGGATTGTTTGTTTATTTAGTTAATATAAATATTTCTGTGGGTAGGTATCTCATTCCAAACATCTGTATGATCATCTAAGAATTAATTCATTCCGATTACTGTCCAAAGGAACATTTTTCCAAAGATTAAGTGAGATTTGATGCCAGTTTATCTTGAAAAACCTAAATGTGTTTACTTTATCGCATAACAGTGTTGCTAGGTGCGGCAACATTGGCAAGTAGCTCATTCAATAGGTAATTTTATGTTCAATGAGATGAATTATGACCGGAAACTAAGGAATAAATACAGTGTGTTTGTTTTTGGCCCTTACCAAAAAATTAAGTCCGGACCTGGAATTTCAAATCAATCCTTGACATGAGGTGAGTCATTTTGAATTACTTAGGAAAATTCTGGAAAATTGACGCACAGATGCCAAATTCAATTAATGTACTAACCACGCCAACGTTGCTTGGCTTCAGTGTTCGAACGGTATGTAGCATATTCAGTGTGGTATGGCCGCGAACAATATTTCTTCCTCTAACTCTGCAATTATATTTATGATGCAGTTCTATTTATGCAAGATGTGAAAGAAAATTATTCGAGAATTCAAAAGAATATCGTAATTATTTCAGAAATTAGTATCCCAATATTTAAAATTAATTTCTAGTACTTGTACATGCCATCTCAAAATTATTAAAATATATGATGATGTGGTTTCGACAGTCCTGTGCTAATTTTGTATGAAACGAATAATGCCTAAAACAGAAACATGATATCTCTCCTACTTTCGTAGCTACTCTTGTTCCTCGGAACAAAGTGCTTATCAATTTGCCCAAATGTTTGTTATTTTCGAATTTTGGGCAGAAAATGGTCT
Source organism: Halyzia sedecimguttata (assembly GCA_937662695.2). Classification (NCBI taxonomy): domain Eukaryota; kingdom Metazoa; phylum Arthropoda; class Insecta; order Coleoptera; family Coccinellidae; genus Halyzia; species Halyzia sedecimguttata. The sequence continues at coordinate 93,936,466 of OW569413.2, read as the reverse complement.
CAAACGTTTTGGTTCGACTCATTGATCAAGAATCCGTGGTCAAAATCGATTCTTTCCGACCGTCCGTTAACACGATAACTCTCGAATGGAATGAGATAGACAGTTGAAATTTTCAGAGTAGGTTTGAGAGATAAATATGTTCGTTATTGGGCAAAATCAGTCGGATAGTTTCAGAGTAAGGAAAAAAAAAATTCTTTTTTTTTACATTAAAAATTTTTGAATTCGATTTTTTTTAAGATGCAGTTTCATCATAGGAATCCACTGATATCATTTTCAACTCTAACAAGCTAATACTTTCGGATATATGATTTTTCAAAATTTCAATAATACATCCTACTTCTATGTTTACACAGAATGCGAATTCTATCTGTCTGTGTTCGCTGTTCATATATGTAATCTTATCTACCTATGACAGACATGTCAAATATATTTCTGTTCTAACAAAGTATGTCCTTGGATAATCCATATGATGATGGAAATAAATAATTCGGATTATCAAATTGGATTCAGAATATCTTCAGTGAATTTGAGGAATGAATATCTCGGATAAGTTCGTGGTTTCGGATTAATAATTTTTGGCACTCTTGTTTATTTTTTAAATGACACTTTTTTGAGTCTCTATTTCTTAAGTTGTACTTATGTTCCGAGTTTCTCACTTCTAGTGGTCTCGATGTTTCTCCTGTATACTATTCACCACAAATACAAGCAATATTATATACACAGTTTTTGGTTTTTTCTTTTTCTTTTCGATCTTCGGTAAAGCTAACAGCCAAACTGTATTGATTGCCATATTTGTTAAAGGAACTTGAAAAAATAAAAAAAGCACTGACGTGAAGTTAGTACCCTTTGGCGCGCGTGGTCACGGTGGCTAATTTGAATTGAGTGATGAGTACTTCAAGCTCAGTGAATTGAGCGAGCCGGAGATCTACCCAAGGGATAGTGGATACCATTCACTGTCAGTTCAAAAATTAACACTGCTGTATCTAAGCTTTCGTATGGATGGAGTAACACTGTTGAAAAAGAACACAACTGACTCTCCTTAGTCGCACAAGCTCCTAGAAGATTCTGAGGCATCTCCTTGGGAAAGACTTGGCAGGGTCAGTATAATCATAATCATGTTTATAGCACGCGCGCCAAATGCAGAGTGGCTTAACAATGAAAGAAAAAGTGTAAAAAAGCATTGACGTGGGGTCAATCTGCTTTGAGGCGCGTGCTATAAACATGATTATGATTATACTGACCTTGCCGAGTCTTTCCCAAGGAGATCCCTCAGAATCTTCTAGGAGCTTGTGCGACTAAGGAGAGTCAGTTGTGTTCTTTTTCAACAGTGTTACTCTATCCATACGGAAGCTTAGATACAGCACTGTTAATTTTCGAACCATCAGTGAATGGTATCCACTATCCCTTGGGTAGATCTCCGGCTCGCTCAATTCACTCAGCTTGAAGTACTCATCACTCAATTCAAATTAGCCACCGTGAACACGCGCGCCAAAGAGTACCGACTTCACGTCAGTGCTTTTTCTTCGTTAATCGGTTTTGTCTTAGTTAATAAAGAACTAAGATCATTTTGTGTCTTGGAAACGGTTCTTATATTGAACCCCTGATTTTTTCTAAAAGGCCACGAACATATTATGGTAAATAGATATTTTTGAGAGTTTGGAGAGACAAGAACCATTTGAAAATGAATTCACATCCCGAAGTATCCTCTAATGATTACTCAAAACAAACGTCTGAATGACCCCGGATGGCTGGCATAATACAAAATAAGGATTATCTCCAAATCTATCAATACATCGAACCCATAGAAAGTTACCATTTATCAAGTCACACAAAATAAATTTAACGTTGTTCGATGTAATAAATCATTAATTTTTACCTGTGAAACTGGTCAATCCTTCAGTGGTATCCTCGTCGTAATCGACATCATTTCCATCAGCTTCTAAAATACCACCATCGCTACCATTACTCTCCCCACTTTCTTGCTCTTTTCGTGTATTTAGTGCGAAACCTTCGACCACCTGTTTTGCAACATCTGCTCCATCACAATCCTCTTTATCCTTGTCGTCACTGATCCCAGCCTTCTTCAGTTTCTCCTCCAGATACCTCAATCTCGACTTATTCTCGTCGATCCTCCTATTTATCTCCTTGCTGGTCAACTTCAAACCTGAATCACTCGAGTCGATAGAGTCCAGATTAACCTCTTGCGAAGTTTTATCGGGAGTTTGTGCTGCTTTGTTGTCGTTCGCGTCACTTTCACTGTCGAAAACTAACCTCCCATTCTTGAAGCTCCAACGGAGGTTTCTGAGTTCGCGGACCTCCTCGCTCTTGATCGTATCGCTGGTTTCGCGGACGTCTGGCTCGACGGGTTCGCGGTTTCCTGGGGCTGAGCTGGTGCAACCTGGAAGGAGAGCTTGTCTCAACCCGACGCAGCCTTGTGGGGCGGCCGTCTTCGTCGGACTGCACCCTGGCGCCGGTGCAGGAACACAGGATTCGGCGTGGATCGATGCGGGAGGCTTTGGTGAACGAGATTCGCTGAGGTGCGCATCGACTGGAACGTGTGGACGTCGGTCTTCGCCGGAGGAAGATGCTGGAGTCGATGGTGCCGACGTGACGGCAAGGTCGTGGGTGACGGTTGATGACCTGCCGTAGACAAAAAGGTATTAGTATGAAAATTTTAAGCGAGTATTATAGTTAAGATAGCACTAGGATGAATTTCATAAAAGAAAACGATGTCGTAGATGGGAAGATATCAGAGGCAATGAGCTAATTCAATTAGTGGAGCTTCATAAACGTCCCAGTCGCATTTTTACCTAGCATTTCAGTGAAATATTTCCATTTTTCAACGGTAAAATGCAACGACCAACGTCCCAAGTTCGGGTGCCTATTAGACGTTTCTGGAGAACTGTACATTTTTGAAATCTGAAAATTGGGATTAATATATTACTTGAAATTCTCTACAGAGCTAAAATATTTTCAAAGCCTATGCACGGTTATACAGCGAGTGAAGATAAATTTGATGAAAAAAAATTTTTTTCAAGTTTTCCATTCCTAGTATGATCAAGTGTTCAATGCTGAATACATTTCTGTTAAAACCATTCTATTCATTCGAATAGTTCTCAAAATATCGAATATTGAATATTGAATTTGGGAGCATAATCATGTTAGAAAACTATCATTATTTTTCACCGCAGAATCCAACGCAATCATAAAAAAATAAGGTTCTAATTTGAAAAACAGAAGTTATGGCCAATTTTTGATCACAATATTTGACACAAAATTTAAAACACCCTGTGATGATATTTCTGAAATTCAAAAAATGAATGACCTTTCCACATTGTTCCTCTTCGATGTAGTAAAACCGGTTCACGCTCAGGATGTTTAAAATAAGAATAATGAACATAATACTGACTAAACATATTTTGCTTTTTCCCGTTTTTTTTTCGATATTTTCAAAACTATTAATGGTTTTAACAGAAATGTATTCAGCGTTCAATACTTGATCATACCAGGAATGCAAAACTTGAAAAAAAACACTTCGACAATATTTTAGCTCTGTAGACCACTTCAAGCAATATCGCAAGCAGATGTTATGGAAGAATAGCATCTCCCACCTCAACTCCATCAGTTAAATCATTTCTCGTCTGCCCATGCGAATAACGAAAAATGCCCGAAGGAGGCAGCATGAATTTCAATATTGGCCCCAAGGATAATGTTATGAACACTACACCTCGAAACTCACAGAATTGACTTGAGCTGTTAATATGGCCTTCCAATTACATCACCCCAGTCGGTCACGGTTAAGACAAATTTTGAAAACCAATTTAAAATTTCACATATAGTTCACACATTAATTCAATTGCCACGGTAGTTACTCGTCCATATTTTAATCAGTTGCCCTCGTACATATCACATTGATTCAGATAAACGCGCAAAAAACACGTCAAAATATGTTTACCAGATGTTGTATATTCCACGTAGGAATTCGAACTGAAATAATTTGTCCAGTTTGGAAGTTCAAAATTATAATATTTTTTTAGGCTCCTGTTGGTCTGTTCTAAGTGAAATTTTGTACACTCCAAGAGGTCGTCATTGCTCACCGAAAGGCCAAAATTGAAATCAATCTGATATTTGGTTTCGGAATTACAAGCAAAATATTCCGCTAATAGTTTAACATTTTTTGGATTATTTCTACTCATGTTATCCCCACGAAATAACGCATTTTTGTGGGTACTCTGCATCTAACTACCGAGCTTCAATTAGATCGGCCCAGTATTTTTCGAGTTATAGTGTAAACAAAATTACAATTTCAAATATTTGACTTTTTTTTCATTAATAGTCATCCGATCAATACAAGACTTCGCAGGCATATAAAGGTCATGATTCTACAATTTGATGCTAAATTTCAGATAGATCGAGTGATCGATTTCAGAAATATTCTTGAAAAATGTTTTAACTAAAAACGACCATAACTCCTAAACGGCTAAGTGGATTTTCCTCTGCAAATTTCAACGATCTAGCTCATTCCGTTCGAAAGTTATCGTGCTAACGACCGGACCGGTCGGCCGGAGCGCGGATTAACAGAATTGAGTTTGACCCCGGATTAATCATCACTGAATCGAACTGAATCGTTCGAGACCATTGTGGAAAAGAACCCCCCTATTTCCGAATATTATACATTTCATTAAAAGTTGATATTCTTCGGTACATGTAAAATGGTTAACTCATTAGTACATAGATGAAATCTAATCGCTGTCCTTATTCCATATTATTCATTGAGCAACCAATCGGTCGAACGTTGCTACTGAACTCCGTTTACTCTCGAAGTTACCTAATGATCATATTTATCAATACCACTTAAGAAACACCTAACATGAACGAGTGTCAGTCCGCTCTACAAAGTCCTCGAGAATTCGAGAGGCAGGCCGTTAAAATTGATTTTCGCGCATTCCATCACAAGGTTCTTCGTCGAAAATAACTGCAACATAAGTTGCACTCGTAAAATTTCTGCTGCACTTAGCTGAACACTAACTTTTTACGAGCAGATGCGCCAAAGCATCGCTTAAATTTGATAAGTTCACATTCGTTACACACGGAGGTGTAAACATTTATCTCTTTGCCGCAGTGTAACATGAAAGACTGATTCAGGTTCTTATGACGAAACGTCCGACTTTGTGTATACGAATTGCGTATGGCGCCATCTTCAGTGGGGAAATTCTACTATAAAAACAACCGCAACTAAAATTAGCGAGTAATGAAAATTTTAAAATTCCAGAAAAATTGGGGATAACCTTTGCAACGATATCTTTTACACCTTTTCCAAATGTACTTCTGAAAGTGTCAAATATATTTCAAGAAATATCAGATGGATTGTAGAATATTTCAAATTTACTTCGGAATGATCAATTTAATTTTGGAAGGCATCGTTTGAATTTTAGAATTTTCAAATTTTTTGTGGAAAATACACCTAAAAAGCACTTGTTGACTAGACTATAAGTTAACATACTTATCAGGGTTCGACCGATATACAGGGTGAGTCTTTGACCACTGCATTAATTTTAACCAAAGATTCCTCTCATCAAATAAAACAGTTTTTTCATTCACCATTTTTCCAGATTCGGCTCAGGTAAAAAGTTACAAGCGTTTAAAGATTTCACAATGTGCTAATACACTCCTGCATATAAATTATCTATGACATTGTTGGCGGACGAGAAAAAGGCATGGTAACGTGGTTTACAGCTTGATTCGGGATTCCAACGCTCAGGGACGGATCCATTAATGTAGTGAAATTTCTGGAGTTTTCCATTTTAAAACATTCAATGAAGAATATCTCAAAAACGGTGCATTTAAGGAGAAATTATGAAGAATAATATTATGTTCTAAGACGATGGAATATTCTTGAAATTACCCAAGAAAAACTTTATCTGCTTTCTTTATGCTAATTTCGTTTAGTTTTATGAATCCACGAGTCCATAATTAGAAAACCAGTAGAAGTAGAAAATAACTAATATTTGGAAAATATGTCTCATAGTTATAGGAAACTTTACACCAATATTCATTTCATTCGAAAAAAGGATGTCAAAGCTACAAAATAAAAAGTGATTTTTTTTCGAAATTTCAACAGCCTGTATCTTTTTACCTGAGCCGAATTTGGAAAAATGTTAAATGAAAAAAGTGTTTCTTTTGACGATAAGAATCTACGGTTAAAATTAATGTACTACTTAAAGACTCACCCTGTATATTCAAAACAAAACACAACAAAGTATTTTTAAAATGTTATCAGATTATCTCAAATAATTCCTGATGGCCAGAAGAAGCTATTCCTTGTAACTATTGTAAGATAAAATATTGATTTAAATGTCAAACGACAGAGTTTGTTGGTTATTTAGATTTCGGACATACATTTCCTGGTTTTTATGTGCAAATATCTAAAATTAAAACAGAAAAAAAAATTTTCGAAAAATATGAAAAACCAATATTCATAGTTAGAGGAACAATTATTATGGATTAAATCTAAAACCAGAAATATTGAGGAAAATTAAAACGGTGCGATATTGAAGTTATCATGGAAATAATTTTTACTACCTGTAAATTAGTTGGAAACCCCGTTCTAAATCTTCCATAATTAGAGAATGACTCATAAATTATGCTCGACTTCCTTGCACTATTCATTTTCGACTCACTAACATCAAAACCCAGCCTATGAACTTAGCGAATCCATATTTCAAATTGTTTACGTGCGTACATCAACCAAACAGGTCAGAAAGATACTTTCAATTTTGTTTGACATTAATGACGTTCATCTTTCAAACTGAGTTTGAAATTTGTAATGTAAAAATAATTTTGTTTTCGTTACTCCGAAACCTTTTAGCCTATTTGGCCCAATAACGAACTAAATCGAGATATTTATGTTTCAAACCTACTATGAAAATGTCAACTGTATATCCCTTTTCGTTGGAGAGTTATAGTGTTAACGGCCGAACTGGACGGCCAGACTGGTTGGACAGAATCGATTCTGACCACGAATTCTTGATCAGTGAGTTAAACCAAATCGTTTAAGACCATTTTCATACAAAAATTCGAAAATTACATACATTTGGGCAAATTGATAAGCACTATGTCCCAAGGAACAAGAGGGCCTAAAATGAGGGTTGCCATTTAAAATAAGTGGTAGGAACCTACCAATATTTCAAAAATGTAGTTCATTGTCGTGAACCTTTGTGTGTGAATTTTTTTGAGCGTATCATTTCTACTTTCCCATATAAGGCTAATTGTCCCTTCAAAAGAGTGAATATGTATACCCAGTAGGCAAAGAGGTGAATCGTTGAAAGCAAAACATTGGTCTTTACCGAAGTCAATACCTGTGAACCCAAATCTCACGTATTAATTGAGTGAATCAGATCATTCGATTCTCCTATACATATGTAATGAGAAAGAATTAGAAGAGCTATAAACATGGATGAAATGAGTTTCGACATTAGATATTCAATGCGTGCAAAAAGTCAAATATACGGAAGCACACGAACTATGCCACAATTTAATGATATCTAGTAACTGTCTGCTCATTTGAATAACACCTTGATTATATTAGAAAACAGCAAGAAACTGAGTGGATTTGCTTAATTGTTAAAGAAGTTAGCGATGGTTGTGTAGTTTACGAGATCACTGAATAATCGTTCGTGGAATTCCTAATCTGCCACACATCACGCATACACAAAAAGCTAACTGGGCTACTAAGTAGTATAAACAGTAAGATATATTGTATATCGTTGTAGGGGGTAACGTTTTACTGCAACCTCAAGGTATATTGTGCCATCCCAACAGAGTTGTAGATGTCACCACCATCTACAGCTCATACCTTCCAGTTCCAGAGCACTGATGAACTCCAGTATGTGGGATGGCTTAAAAGAGGCCACGTCTTCGCTCCTGCAGATTTCTTGCCCAAATCATTCCTTGCGTTGGTTTGAGATGGCGAGGCATTCCGTAATCAGGTGATTAGGAGTTTCATCCCCCTTCCCACAGAGTCAGCACTCGTCAGTTTCTGCTAGCCCTAATCTCATCATATGCTTTCTAAGACAGCAGTGCCCTGTGAGGAAAGCAGTGAGGAGGTGCAGGGTATTTTTACTGAGATCCATATACTTCATGGATCTGACAGTGTTAAAGTTCCAGAGGAACTTTTTGGAGTGATACATTCCTGCGAGAGATCTCCAGAGTATACCTCTTTCAGTTCCTTCGTTCAACCGAAATTCACTTTTGTAGTGTGTCTACCTATCCAACAGTAGGGTTCCGGGCCAATAAAAGGGGTTCGTGCTCCTTTCTTGGCAAGTGTGTTGGCCTTTTCATTTAGTTTAATTCCCGACCAGGAATCCATTGGAACATGTATACTGGGACACCCGGTATATCAAAGAAATGCTATATTAGGTGATAATTGGGGGTGCTTTTGACAACATCCTGCACACCTCCATATGCAATGGTGCCAGGCGCAAAGGGGAAGAACCCTCCACTGTTGAGTCGATATCGGCAATGCTGAAAAGGCTAGACTTCACGGCCTACCTGAGGGAGACTGAAGTAACTTCGCTGACTCTTCTATGGTGCCAGGGCATTGTTGTACTAAAGGAAATGAGAAGGCCGATGAACTTGCGAAAAGAGCCAACAGGGTAACACCTGCTATTCATTATTAAATGGTTCCTTTCTGCGTTTTCTCTCTCTGTCTAAAAAATATCTATAAAATAGAAAAAATATAATTATGTGAATTGGTTCTGCACAAGAAATTTGGCAGAAGCAATTTAACGAATAATGTTGCCTAACAAACAATAACGAAACAACATCAATGATAAAACAACATCAACGATAAAACAACTAAACTGCTCCACAAGAGTTAAGGATATCATATTAAGTTGTTCTGAGGGGCGTCAAATTTTAAATATAATATCAAAAACATGATCAACTGCCAATAAAAACTTATTAATTCGATTTGAATGCATATTTTCACCGTCTGGTCGTCTTTTTTCTTGAGTTTGGCAGTTTTTCACATTATTCGTAAGATTTAGCATTTCAATATGCAGTTATTTTATTGTCAGTCTCTTAGCGATATCGAACTTAGTGAATTTCATGAGCTTCTTAAGATGCCAAGACGTAAATTAACAAACGCCGAGGCTAATAGGGCTATCGGTATGCTACAGGGTGGCCTCACTCAAGTCGCTGTGGCAGAAACATTTCAAGTATCGCAAAGTGTAATATCGCGACTCTGGAATAGGTTGAATGAGGCAGGTTCGGTGCAGGAAAGACATAGGGTTGGTGGACCAAGAAAAACAACACCCGCACAAGACCGTTTTGTCACCATTTTGGCGAGGAGATATCCCCTTTCTTCATGTACGATGCTGAGAAATCGACTTTTAGATGCCAATGGTCCTGAAATTTCCATTGAAACCATCCGACGTCGTTTGGGGGAGATTAACCTGGCTTCTAGACGTCCATTGAGGGGTGTTCCGTTAACACATAACGACATAAACGACAAAGATTAGATAGATAGATTAGAATGGGCCAGGCAGCATGTTAATCGGAACGTCCAATGGCGTAGTGTACTTTTCACAGATGAGTAGAATAAGGGTATAGACTATGCCGCGTATACCCCGAAATCGCCGTCATGTGCAAGAGGTTCATCCATTTCGCGGAGGCTCTGTTATGGCATGGGCTGAGATATGTTACAACGGGCGCACAGACCTTCACATTTGTCCTGGCAATATGACTGCTTTACATTATAGGGAACATGTCATTGGCAACGTAGTGCCAACTTTTCATGCTGCCATTGGTGAAGCTTTCCAATTATGATAACGCAAGACCACATCGTGCAGCAATAGTAGAAAATTCGCGAGACGAGCATGGTATTCCACATTTACCAATATCTCCGCATCCGCCAGACTTAAACTGCATAGAACATGCATGGGATATGCTACAAAGAAGACTAGATGATCACCAACCTCCACCAGAAACATTGAATGACCTCGAAGCACTACTGCCTCGTTTATGGAATGAAATTCCTCAAAATATGCTCCCTCGTTGACAGTATGCAACGAAGATGTCAGGCGGTCATTGATGCCCGTGGTGGCCATAACTTGTATTGAAGGCATAAAAAGACAAAAAAAAACAATAAAATGTCCGGAAATAAAAGTCGTTAAATTTGACCCTATTATGTCAATCACCCTGTATATGTTGCAGACCAAAAAACTTACGTGCATTTATAGTTTTGAACCTAAAACTATATTAAATTATGTTTTCAGCGCAAACAGAGGTTTCAGAATGTCAGTTATTTTAGTTGAAACGATTATCTCTAACTCTTGTGGAGCAGTTTAATTCGTAACGTTTCGGAGTCTATATGTTGTTTCATTGTTGTTTGTTAGGCAATATTGTGCGATAGACATATATCTTGTGTTTCTAGCGCAGAATCAGAAAATAATAACTTTTTTATTTTATAGATATTTTTCAGAGCTTGGGAAAGAAACCATTTAATAATCCTTTGCCTGACACTGCATTTGCATTTGACATTCAACGCTAACTATGATAGGGACATTAATTCGTGAACTATACTCCTATGATGATATGAGCACAAAGTATCGTACGGGTAATATTCTCCATGTTTGGATTTAACTTTTAGCAATTTGGCAAGCCGTGCTAATATGCAACGGGGAAATTCAAGCGCGGGCGGATAAATTATATCCCCCCCCGGGCCGCATGTGGCCCGGTTTCTGAGGGTTGCCCACGCCTGATATAACGTCATCACGCCACACGGATGACGTTGACGTTTTCCACAATGAAAACCAAAGGTATCTAGATTTTCTTATGGCATTTGCTAATCACGGAATAATAAGCATATTTATTTAAGTTATATCATACTGTTTTCCCATCCAAGAGTTTTTCAGGTAGAAATACTTGCAATCGAAAGATGCGTGGAAATTAACCTAAAAAGAAACTATCAGAGATGTTATATAGCAATCCACTCTGACAGTCAAGCTGCTATTGAAGCTCTGAACTTCCATGTTATCGAGTCAAAGCTAATAAGGCAGTATCGAAGAAAACTTAATGAAGTAGGCATGAAAAACAGGATCTCCTTCGATTTTGACTTCAATAATCGGGATCAATAAAAAAACCTTCCTCAAGTTTAAATCAACTATGTATTTTACCGAACGTTAAACAAATAATAAATAGTAAAAGAAACAAAAAATTACAAAGAAGGTGAAATGTTGACCATCTGCTTCTACACATCTTTCAGCTTGGTGGACTAGTTCACGCGAAGTAACACTTCTCAACACCTCAGCATTAAGGGCACTATATGCATTACTTATTTTGTTTTTTAGATCCTCGAAATCAATAGGAGGAGTCTGGTACACAGGATCTCTCAAATATCCCCAAAGGAAGGAATCTAGCAGTGTTAAATCTGGAGATCTTGCAGGCCATCTTATCGGTCCATTTGAAGATAGATGGATGGACACACACGGATTATACGTCAAAATCAAGATTACACAAAATATCGTAGCCTACTGCAATTCTTTTAATTTGAAATTTCAATTGATGTTTTCTCCCTCAAATTAAATGTAAAATTCACAGTGTGATACATCCTTGGAAAGGTAATTTTGAGTAGAATTGAAGAATTTGCCAAAAATATATAGGGTGCTATTTGAGATAAAAAAAGTCACTTCCGCTAAAACCGAAAGTAACTTTCTATTTTTGTTTTTCTCAGTTGAAGGTACCTTGAACGAATTGAAGATCATAAAATTTTCGAATTGATATCTTTTGCAATGGCTGAGATAATCCAATGGAACATGTATACTGGGACACCCGGTATATTAGGTAGTTACTGATATAAAGCGAGGAAATGAATAAGGAGAAACTGATAGGCGATGCCTCTAGGTGTGTTTTGCCACGGCATGGGAGCTTTGAGTTCGTTTATTTTCAAGGTTTGTAAATTGAATGTACAAATTTTAGAAATTAATTTGATTTGATTTCCAGAGGAGGCTCACTCCACCTCTACAATAAGATGGTGGAGTGCATTTAGACTTACTGAAAACGAATTCGTGCAGAAATTTAATTATGTCCGTTCGTCCGTAAGCACGAAAACTTTCGAAATAATACGAAAGTTACAGATTTAAAATTAATTAAATTTTAAGCTCGAATATGAAGTTCGTAAATGGGGGAAAATCCGCCGCGGGTTCCGTTAATATACCCATTTGGAATTTTATTTTCTCAATTAATACTAGTTCCATCAAGTTTAAATCAATATTGTCGAATGAACTCATGTTCACGCAAAATTCAGGCTGGTACTCCGATTCACTAGATTTACCTGAAAGTTTGAATATGCATACAAATTATGAATATAGAATGAGTTTTTTCAAATTGCTGTAATATAGTTACTTTATCAGAAGATAAAATTGGGTTTTCTATGAAAATGTTATCACTTGATGTTGTTGTGTCTATACAATAAATAACTACATTTTGCATATTTCCATCGATATACAGGGTGACTCATTGTGCATTTTAGAGTTATGAAACTTTTGTCTGAACCATTTTTTTTTCTGGCATTCCTTGTGGTCGAGTAAATACAACATTAAAGGTTGAATGAATCATGCAGGATTATTATCAGTCAATTTAACTTTATTTTAGTTCTCTTGTTTTGTTTCTTTACAGGGTATTTCAAAAATAGGTGGTGCCGTTGACAGAAGATGTAGAGCATTGAAAAATAGGTAAGGTGAGGTTTGCTTAGTAAAAAGAATTCAAGATATAGTGTGTTACAAAAAAACTTCCTTTTCGCATATTTTACGATTATGTCGACACTATTGGCAATATTGTAATGAAATTTGGATTTTCTACTTGTAATTCTTCGTTTAATTTTTAATTTTAGTATTACTAATACCAGCATAGCTATTATTTCATCATTTTCAAATCGAAATATCCCGAAAACAGAACACAACATCGAGTTTTACCCAGAGTACCTTTTGGTATAAAATTTAATGGTATTTAAGTTCAAAATTGGATTAGAAAATTTAATCAAAATTGGATTAGAAAATTTAACTTCAAAAAAGTTAAGTTTAAAACAACAGGGTCTTTATAAATGATTGTAACATCGCAGTTGGGTTTGAATAATTCTTTGCTGCACTTCGCTGAGTATCCTGACTATTTTACAGGCCTTTAAAACTGTCATCCTTGATAATTGAATTACCAGAAGATGAATTATGCGGACGGAATCGCAAATGTGAACAGTATGTATATGAAGCGGCAGAATTAGTATATTTCAAAGCCAACTGCGATGTTCCAATCATTTATAAGGACCCTGTATACAGGGTGATTCACGAACACCGATCGTTATATTTCAAAAAAAGACTAGAGATAAACACTTTATAGTTAAGCTTTGTTAGGAGAGATTCATTCTTCTTCACCGGAAATGATACCAACCTTCGTTTTTTAAATGTAATACCTAATTTTTTCATTGATAATTTGATTACCCATTGAATTTTACATTGTTTTAATGTATCACTTACATATTATTTTCAGAAAATTCGTGTGAAATCTGAAAAAAACCCTTTAAATTTTCTCAAATACGGCTTCATTCCAAAGTTAATAACTTTGCATGAAAATTCCTAACTTCCTAGCTTCATCAGAAGACATATCAATGCTTCTCCTCCGTTAATAAAAAATTCAATTGAACATATAGGGTGTTTCTATTTCAATGTCAAAGTTAGTCATGACAAAAACCTCAAAACTCATTTTTTTCAAATGAGAACCAATTTTTTTTATTCGACTTCAAAAGAATATTGAAAAAGTGTAATATAAACCACTGCTCTAAAATACTTATTTCCCGAGATATTCGGTAAGTAAAGTATGTATTATAAAAAATTCACTATTTTTTAAAGTAGATTTTACCATGGTAAATTCGAATTAAGAGAGTTCAATACAGGAGAATGGACAACATAATTTAACATGGTAAATTCGATTAAGTGTGTCCAATACAGAATCATGGACAATAGAACATACGTGCAAAAGCTTCTGACTTCACGTCAGTGCTTGAACCAATTTTATTTTTCGTGATTTTTTTTAAATTTTCTAGGGGTACGGTTCTTAAAAATTTTTTTTCTTAATTTTTTTCAAATTTTCTAGGGGTACGGTTCTTACAAAATTTTAAACACGTCTTTATGTTGATTTTCTACTACTAGTTACCAAGCTTCAATTCGATTGAATATTAGTTTTCTGAGTTATCAAGGAAATAATATTCCAGGTGGGTATAACTCGGAAACCGTTAGACCGATTATGCCCAAAAACGAACTCAGCCCTCCCTTTCGGATACGCAACGTACCCTGAAAATTGCAAGTCCCTATCTGCTTTCGTTCGAAAGTTATCGAGGCAACGGTCACCCATCTACTGAACTCACACAAGAATGCTCGAATCTCCAACAATATTTAACCGATCGTATTAAAACTTGAAACTTGGCAGTAGAGTTAGGTTATGAAGGCTCTTGCAAAATTTCAGTAATTTCAAACGAATAGTTACTGATATCTAGAATTTTTTTTTTTCAAGTATTTATTAAAAATTTTCTACAAATGCTATCCTCACCAAATTTTTCAAGCATTTTTGCATTGGCATTCTACAACTAATAACCATGTTTGAATTCAATCGGTTTAGTATTTTTCGAGTTAATCAGGAACAAAAAACCCCCAAATTTCAGAAAATTTCAGATGGCTATAACTCTAAGACACATAAACAAACTATATGTCGCGTTCTGGTGCACATCCTAACGTGAAAACTTCAAGCCGCTATCTCTTTCCGTTCTCAAGTTACCGTGACAAGAAAAATATTTTTTAATAATTTTTTTAAAATTTTCTAGCCATATGATTCGCATAAACTTTCACAAACGTGCTTAGGTTCATATTCTACAACTACTCACCAAGTTTCAATTCGATCGGATTCATATTGGTTGAAAACAAAATTATTACTCGGAAACCACTGGGCCCAGAATGCCCATTAACGAACTTGTCCGTCGTATTGGGATGCACCACCCACCCTGAAAATTTCAAGTCGCTAGCTCTTTTCGTTCTCAAGTTATCGTGGCAACGGACGGCCGGACGGACAGAATCAAATTTGACCTCGAATTCTTCATTGGGGGGTCGAACTGAATCGTTTGAGACCATTTTCGTCAAAAAATTCGAAAGTTACAGACATTTGAGCAAAACTATAACGCGATGTTCCCCGGAACATACGCCCAAAAACTGGGTATTACAGTTAAAAAATTGGTTCAAGCCCTGTGGACAGGAGCTATTGGGCGCATGTTCATCTTCCTTGTGGCCCGTACTGACCAGTAAAGAAAAAAAGAAAAAAAGCAGTATCATGTTGAATACCTTAATATTATTCTGGAACACAAATTTTCCATTACAATAATCTTCATCTAGCTTCTATTTAGTATCAATTCCTGTAGAACGTGATCATAATAAGTGTTTTCCATATAATAAAATGTGTTTGAACTTGGTATGTAGGAAATCTGATATCAATTATTGGAATTAATTGATTTGACAAACAGCCGTCAAATGAGGTAAATAGATTTTTGTGACGATTTTCTGTGACCATAGAACGTCAAAACACGCTGGAATGTGAATTTTAAGCAATATCTTCTGGAATTGAGATCGTATCGAACTGAAATTTTGCACACTCGTGTAGAATGCTTGATTTAACGTCGGTACAAATTTTTTTATTAAAAAATTTTCCAACTGCCCCATCCCAACAATACTTAGATAATATTATATCCATAAATTAAGCATTTCATTATTGCATTTCTTGAAATAGGTACCTTTTCAAGTCGATCAACATCGTCCTTCTTTCGACGTCTAAACTATGACTTGATTCTTTATGTTTATGTCTTTGAATTTGTTTTCGGTGGAATTCAAAGAGTTCATAGAATAATCGATGAAAATACTGAGAGAGACCCAGGAAATTTGACACTTTTTGTCTTATATCTCCAGAAATTGAAATCGTATAGAGCCAAAATTTTGCACAATGTTGCAAAATACTACAATTGACGTAAGTACAAGTTTTTGTTGCAATCTGATGAATAGTTCACGAAAAAAAAATTTTTTTTTCGAAAAAATTGAAAGAAATATTTTTTTAAAAATTACCAACATTTCGATCATAACAGAATTTTGCCAAAAGTTGCGCGTTTATATCCTCGAACTGACTACCAAGTTTCGATTCAACATCTTCTTTAGTTCCTGAAATATCAGGGAAATAACCTCAAAATTTTAAATGTCTATAACTCCTAAACCGTCCGGCCGATTTTGCCCGTTAACGAACTTAACCGTCGCATTTTGATTAGAAGCCTACCCTGAAAGTTTGAAGTCGATAGGACCTTCGGTGCTCCTGTTATCGTGCCTACGGCCGGAAGTACGGCCGGCCTGCCGGCCGGCCGGCCATACGGCATCCAAAATTATGACACCGGATTCGTGATCAGGGAGTCCGAATTAGTCTATTAGCCAATTTTCAGCTCGAAATTCGAAAATTACAGACATTTGGACGAAATGATAGGACGATGTTCCCCTAGAACATGCGCCCAAAAACGGAAGTTGGTATAATTTCCGGTGAAACCGGAGGTTGAACGAATCTGAAATTTTTTCCAAGAATTCATCTCTCCTAAAAAGCTTAACTATAAAATTTTGATTGTTTATCTAGAGTCTTTATTTGACATATTCTAACGAACGGTCTTCGTTAATCACCCTGTATAAGGCTATGCAAAAATTCAGATATATAGGAAAAATGTACCCACGGTGTTCCCTAGAACATGCACGCAAAAACAATTGTTGGAAATAATCACCATTTCTTGAAACGTAATAAATCAGTTTTCGTCCAATTTTGATTTCCATGGATCTGTAGAAGGTTGGATACAATCATGGTGAGCCATAATCATGAAAATTTCAGCTGTGTATCATCTAGCCTACAGACTATCCAAGTTATTAAGTCGAAAGTTTAAACATGTGTTTGAGTGATAAAAGAAATATGTACCAAAGATTGCGCCAGGTGTTTGATAGTTATCTCGAGAGTTATCTAGATACTGGTTATGGATGAAATTATTCAATTTACTGAAGAAACGCATAAAAGAAATAAAAGAATACAATTTGTTACAAATCCCAATTAACAAATATGAACATAAGAACAGTAGGACCAATTATAATAATGCCATATCATGAATTTTACATTATGTTCGAAATATAAATCATTCATCTACAAACAAGTAGAAATATGTTTCGTTTGCGAAGTCTCTTCTCCTAGTAGGGTTACAAGCGTTTGAACATTGTTGAAACATGACTTCCTCATTCATTGATTGAAAGTACATACTTACAAATTACAGTTACAAATTTATTTGGGGAGTATTTATGGAATTTTGTTATCACGAGAATATGAATTAAATGAACATAGAAGCTTAGAATTGGCGTTGATACTAAAAGATTGGGCGGTTAATATGAGAAAGAAAGACGGGACCGAATTTAAAGAAGCAACGGTGAAGAGAATGTGGAACGTTTCGTGTAAACTGTTGCAAGAAAAATCCTGTTATGACTATAATATTATGATTGACTCGTTTAACAATATACTTCATAAACCAACCCGAGATGCCCGCGATGCTATCAGGAAGAAACTACAAACGGATCCATGTGAACATAAATCCAGTTCAGTTTCGTTGAAATTATCTGAAGTTAACAAAATAATATTGCTATGGAATGAAAATACTCCTGAAGATCTTATGCCTAAATTTTACCATATTGCTGCTGTAGAATTAGCCTGTCGAGGAGGAGAGGCAGTTGCTTGTCTAGTGGATTTTTTACAAATCGAGAAAAAATATATCCATGACTCTCTAACAAATCGCATTGAATACAATCCGGTGTTCACTAAAACGTACCAAAGTGGTTCTAAAATCTGTACAAGTATTCAATGGTTGATTTCCAAAGAAAGACAAAGCTGCCCTGTACGTCTTTTTCATAAACTGAGATCAAAACGAGGCGACAATATTACCTCACCACGACTGTTCTTAAAACCAAATCGATCCCGGAAAAATTAAACAGACAAATGGTACTATAATGTACCTCTAGGAAGCAATACTATAAGTGGAGGAACTAAATATACTGCTAAGGCAATTGGCTTGAATGCTAATGACTAAAATATATCAAAGCACTCGAATAGATCAACTGCTGTTAGCGAATGGGCAAAAAGTGGTGTAGAAAAACAACAATTGCTGAAAATTACTGGTCAAAATTCTATAAAACCATGCTTAAATCTCGACCAAGAATACCACAACAAGATCATAAATATTATGAGTGGTAATAGATCTTCTATAGTAGAGAACAGCAACGAATCTAATGTTAAGTTAAAGTTTAATAATTGGGCTTTCCCTTACTGTACTTTCAGGTGACAATTTAATAATAATAATAATAATAATAATTCAGACGAATGAGTCTGGTATACCTACGAAACGTTACGATATAGTTGTTTCATCGTTGATGTTGTTTCGTTATTGTTTATTGGCTAACATTGTTAGTTTGATTGATTCTGACAAATCTGTGTTTTTTAAGCAGAAGTAAATCACAAAATAATAATTTGACAACTCAATAATAATAATAATAATAATAATTCAGACGAATGAGTCTGGTATACCTACGAAACGTTACGATATAGTTGTTTCATCGTTGATGTTGTTTCGTTATTGTTTATTGGCTAACATTGTTAGTTTGATTGATTCTGACAAATCTGTGTTTTTTAAGCAGAAGTAAATCACAAAATAATAATTTTTTATTTTATAGATATTTTTCAGAGTTTGGGAGAGAAAATCCAGAAAGAAAACATTTAATAAATAAGTACATGTTTCGTTGTGTTGAGTTATCAATTTTTTGGTCAAAAAATTTTCCGCCGAATATCCCTCGCACATTGACAAATGCATCATAATTTCATAACGAGTTTTTCAAGCTCGTTGCTTGGTAACAGCCCTCAGCCTTCGGCTTCGGGTTGTTACCAAAGTTTATATTGTATTTTCATAACGTATCTTGTCTTTTATAAATATCGTAAGGATATTACTACTGAAAATCTGAAAATCTTCCGCAATCGAATCATGGATATGAAAGTTGATATTTTCGGTGAGATGAAATGTAACATATTTTAGTAGAAGTACGTTAGAGTACGTTTCATGAAATGAATATAGAGTATGAAAAACTTACGGATTCTTCTCGCTGCACTTCCTCTCGAAAAGACCATTTATCCTCGAAACATTGTTGTTGTTATCCTGCCGCCCCAGAAGTTTCTTCTCCACTCCAACGCCATCTCCTGCGACCGCGGAAAATTTAAATTTATACCTATCACTGAACATCTCGGGCACATCATTCAAGAATTCCTCGATTATGAAATTTCTGACCGAACTGACCGACGAATAACTCCCACTATCACTATCACTGATACTATACAACAGATCTGGTACATTAAAACTACCAGGTTCGCACTTCTGGCGAAGGGCATCAGGTACGAAGGAACTATCTCGACAATTTTCGACGCAACACCGATCTTTCGCACTCTTTTCGCACCGACTGAGATCATATGTTCCTTCCGCGGTACGACCGCTCAAAACGTCGCCTAAACTACCGCACCCACCAGCAATTTGACATTGACTCGGACACGACTCCGGCACCGCGCCACTCTCGAATGGTTCTAGAGTCCCTCCGCGATCAATTTGCAGCATGTCATGTCTTTGTATGGGTGCGTCTATGCCCACGTGCTCGAATGCACTCACGATCCGATTGTCACCTTCCAGCTCTACATGGTCATTGTCTTCGGTACTGTTAGCGTACCTCGCCAAGACGCTAGCGGTACCGCCGGTGGAGTTGACGCCGTAAAACTTGCGTGCGCTCTCTTGGGTGTCGTCCTCGGCGGTTTTGTCTTCCCCCGCTGATTTCGATCGTTGGGTTGTATCGCCTGTTTCCGTCGAATGGGTATTGTAGTGGTCACGGGTAGGTGGTTCTTCTTCCGGTGCCCGGAGTGGTTGCGGCGGAGGCGCCTGGAAAAAATTGGGAAGTTAACGGAATGCGGCTCGACGGCTGGATGGGAAATGGAGTGGTGTGGGAGAGTGCACTTTGTTCGGGCTACACTATATTTATGTAAGGCTTCAAAATATGCATACGTATTTAAAAATGGGTTCAAGCCCTGTGGACAGGAGCTTTCTGGCGCTCTAGTTCAAACAGACAAATTATATCTCCGAAAGTATTGGTTTCTGTGAGGTGGGAATTATATCAATGTATACATATGATAGAGCTGCATCATAAAGGAAATTCAATTCAAATAATAGTTTATTTATCAAGATTAAATGAGCAATCATGAGAATGAGAACTGCACCATGGAAGAAATCGAATTAAATCTGGCCAATTTTGCCCAATAACGAACTTAACCGAGATATTCATCTCCCTAACCTACTCTGAAAATTTCAACTACCTAGCTCATTCCGTTCGAGAGTTATTGTGGCAAAACTTTTTTTAAATTTTCAAAATTTTTTTTTTACACTTTGCGGTAATCTGGTCAATACAAAACTTCACATGCGTTAAAAGTCATGATTCTACAATTTGATGCTAAATTTCAGATAGTTCGAACGAACTTGTCCGAGATATTTACGCTCCAAAACCACCTTGCAATTTTCAATCCGCTAACTCCTTTCGTTCGAGAGTTATCGTGCCTACGGCCGGTCGGCTGGCCGGACAGAATCGATTTCGCACTCGGATTCTTGATCAGTGAGTCGAACCAAATCGTTTGAAACCATTTTCAGCCAAAAATTCCAAAATTACAGACACTTGGGCAAATTGATGAGCACTCTATTCCGAGGAACTAGAGCGCCAAAAAAACAAGTTTCGTATGACAATTGCCCAAAACAGGTTTAAAGTACCTACAAATAGTAGGTATTCCATAAAACATGTATGAAAGAAGATGAGTAATAATATGAAAGAAGATGAGTAATAAATTAAATACCTTGTAATCGATCAAAAATTTCCTGATCTACGTTCACCAAATTTTCTCCTCTCTCGAACTACAGAATTATGATTTCAATAATTACGTAATATTTTCAAACATTTTCGGGTGAGGTCCCCGTTGCATCGCTAAAATACGAGTATTTCAACCCCAATATTTTTGAAGTTACAATATTCCCTTCTGTCAAGTTGACATTATGACAATTCATACATAGAATAGTTATATCAATGTGTGAAATACGATTTACATTGAAATTTTGAAGAATCATATCTCCGAAAGTATTAGCTTGTTAGAGTTAAAAATGATATGAATGGATTCTTATGATAAAACTTCTTATTAAAAAAAAATTAATTTGGAATTTGTTTCGTAAAAAAAAATTTTTTTTTTGTTACTCCGAAACCATCTGTCTGATTTTGCCCAATAACGAACTTAGCCGAGATATTTATCCCCCAAACCTACTCTGAAAATTTCAACTCTCTAGCTCATTCCGTTCGAGAGTTATCGTGCCTACGGCTGGACGGCCGGCCGTACGGCCGGACAGAATGAATTTCGACCATTTTCATCGAAATATTCGAAAATTACAGACATTTGGGCAAATTGATAGGCACTCAGTTCCGAGGAACTAGAGCGCCAAAAAACTCCATATATACAATTTTTGTCATTTTCTCGTGAATGGTTTTTCTAAGGTATAAAGTGATCTGAAGAAACTCATCATAATTTGAGCTTGCCATTTCATTTTTGAGGTCAAATACAGGGTGTTAATATTAAAAAAATTTAACTTTGGTATATATCTTTGTTTTCGAACACCCTGTATATATGAACATAATTTTAAATTGTGCTCTTGAACACTCTACACACATACAAAAAATTTTTTTCAAAATTACATTCATTTACTCCCTCAAACCGACATCCGCGTCTGTGGAGGGCCACCCGGTATATATTGAGAATTATTATTGAAATTTTGAAAAATCATATCTCCAAAAGCATTAGTTTGTTAGAGTTGAGAATGATATCAATGGATTCTTATTATAAATCTGCATCTTAAAAAAAAATTTAAGTTAAAATTTGTAGATGGTCAACTTTAATATTTATTTCTTATTTGCATTTTGTTCGTAATATGATAATACTAATGTTCAAACAGTAAAACTCACAGATTTTGCCCAAAACACAGAAGTCGTTGTGAAAAATCTACGATTTTATAGGTTAATTCTTAATTCATACGGTGTTGTACATCATCTGTCTAAACCCTTAATGGTTATTTTATTTCAATTTCTTTCTAATTTTATTTTAATTTGAAATACATACTTGACAGCAGTGCATTTCTTCAGTTATTTCTATGAATTGCTTCACATCACTCTCGCTTCGCCGAATCATGAAATGTAATTGATGGCAGATGAACTATTGTGCTCCCCTATTCATAGACATAAATGATATCGCTTCACCTATTATTATACCATCAAGAGAAAATAACTCTTATCGCTTATTGCCACCAAAATTCGAATTAAGTTCATTGAAGGGTAACGAACTGTGAATACTAACATATGCTGAAAACAAACGAGGAAAAAAAAATTGGTTCAAGCACTGACGTGAACTCAGAAGCTTTTGCGCGTATGTTCTATTGTCCATTCTTCTGTATTGGACACCCTTAATCGAATTTACCATGGTAAATTATGTTGTCCATTCTCCTGTATTGGACACTCTTTATTCGAATTTACCATGGTAAATTCGAATTAAGTGTCCAATATAGGCTCTTGCAAAATTTCAGCAATTTCAAACGAATAGTTACTGATATATAGAATTTTTTTTTTTATTTTCAATGATTTATTAAAAATTTTCTACAAATGCTATCCACCACCAAATTTCAGAAAATTTCAGATGGCTATAACTCTGAAACCGTTTGGCCGATTATGCTCACAAACAAACTCAAATGTCGCATTCAGATGCACAACCTAACCTGAAATTTTCAAGCCGCTATCTCTTTCCGTTCTCAGGTTATCGTGACAACAATAATATTTTTTAATAATTTTTAAATCATTTTCTAGCGATACGATTCTCACAAAATTTCACAAACGTGCTTAGGTTTATATTCTACCACTATTCACCAAGTGTCAATTCGATCGGATCTATATTGGTTGAAATCAAAATTATTACTCGGAAATCACTGAGCCCATTATGCCCATTAACGAACTTGTCCTTCGTATTGAGATGCGCCACCTACCCTGAAAATTTTAAGTCGCTAGCTCTTTCCGTTCTCATGTTATCGTGGCAACGGCCGGACGGCCAGCCGGACAGCATCAAATTTGACCTCGAATTCTTCATTGGGGAGTTGAACCAAATCGTTTGAGACCATTTTCGTAAAAAAATTCGAAAGTTACAGACATTTGGGCAAAATGATAACCCGATGTTCCAGAACATACGCGCAAAAAATGATGAAAAGCGAAAGCTATTTAATAGGCAGTTTGAATGGAATTTTGTTAACCACTTTTTACCATGTACGGGAAAAAACTTCAATGAGGTTGAAAATTTGGATTTAGACTAAAATACAATTCTTAAAAATTGGTTCAATCATTGACGGGAAGTCAGGAGCTTTTGCACGCATGTTCTATTATCCATTCACCTCTATTGGACACTCTTAATCGAATTTACCATCAATATAGACCGTGTTCTCAGCTTTTATAAGATAGGAATACATTTCGTACCATTTTGAAGACTCGATTAATGAGAGAAGAATGTTTGAGGCGGCCATATACGTATTACATATATCGAAATTGAAATTCTTGAAATATCTAAGAATATACAAGAAAAAATACTGCATAAATCCTCTTGCCGTATTTAATCAACTGAGTGAAAGATTTAAATTCCTTTAAAAATATCGGAACTTACCCAAGTCTGCTCGGAACTCCAATAGAGGTCCGATTGTGTTAGAACTTACAAATGGTTGTAGAATTAGGTTTTGAAGATTCTCGCAAAATTTAAGCGCCGTCGGACGTTCCTGATATATTGAATTTTTTTGAATGATTTTTTGAGAAATTTCTAGTAATACGATCTTCACGAAAATCTGCGACCTTCCTGCATCGGCAATCTAGAACTATTAAATGGTTTCTTTCTCGGTTATCTCTCACAAACTCTGGAAAAATCTATAAAATAAAATATTGATTTTTTTGTGATTTGTTTCTGCGTAAAAAACACAAGATATTCGTCAGAAGCAATCAATCGAACAATGTAGCCTAACAAACAACAACGAAACAACATCAACGATGAAACAAAACAACTATATCGTAAGGTTTCGGAGTATATATCAAACTCCTTCGTCAGACACTTTACGACAATCTTCAGAATTATTTTGTTGATAGTTATTCTGAAATTCGAGAATTATCAACTATCAACAAAATAATTCTGAAGATTTTCGTAAAGTGTCTGACGAAGGAGTTTGATATAGACTCCGAAACCTTACGATATAGTTGCTTTGTTTCATCGTTGATGTTGTTTGTTAGGCTACATTGTTCGATTCAATTCAATTCAATTCAATTCAATTCAATTCAATTCTTCATTGATCCCTAAGACACAGAATAATGTATAGGACAAGTCAACATCAGGAAAAAAAAGAAAAGCATAGTTACAAACTTGTAGATGGCGTAATGGTGAGAACAGCTCTGATGGGGGGGGCACAATAGACCTCAAGGTCGCGGTGCAACGTAACCCCATTAAATAATAATTGCTTGCTTCTGACAAATATCTTGTATTTCTTACGCAGAAGCAAATCACAAAATAATTTTTTTTTTATTTTATAGATATTTTTGGGAGTTTGGGAGAGAAACCCAGAAAGAAACTATTTAATAATGAAAATACATCCTACAGTATCCTTTAATGATTATTATAGAACTAATCATGTTTGAATTGAATGGGCATGCTTTATTTTGAGTTATTGAAAAAATAAGAACAATTTCAGATTGATATAGTAACTCCAAAACCGTTTGGCCGATTACGCCTTTTAACGATCTCAAATATTAGATGATCGGACAACCCTGTATATTTCGAAACCATACATGTTGCCCTTTTATTGAAAGTGCTTCGTTGGAGTATGCCCGGAATAGAATAAAAAACGTCGATTAGTTTGATAAATATCAAGTCGGAGAAGCCACCGGTAAAAAAATATATTGAAGTCAAACCGGCATACCAAAAAAAGCTGTTGGGTATTTCAAATCAATGAATGTATTCGGCAGCCCTATTCATCACGTCCTAAAGAAAACATCCGCCGCTTTCAAAACCTTTCGATTTCCTTAGCTTCATACCGACATCAAATACAATATATTGATAAATATACTGCTCCGCAACAGTAAGGGAAGTTCAGAAATGTTGTGACCGCTTCAAAAGTTTCCGATTCTTGTCCACCAAATGTTCATGTATGAGAAATCAAGTGATTTATTAAATTTGAATGATTTTTTTGCTCCTTGTTTGATAACTTTTTCAGTTTCACGCAATTTCTTGAGAATTTTAGATCAGTATTGTTTTATTAGACCAGGGTCGATAATTTTTGAAACCGAATAAAATTATAGTAGAATGAAACGCATTGTAAAAGGAAGAGAATATAACAAAAATTATAGGAAAAATAATTTACGGGCGATCTGAGGTCGGGAAGGGGAAGAGGGCGAGTTTTTAAGGGTAAAAAACGGTTTATCTCGGTTTCCGGCAAAACTACAAGTCCTATGGGGAAAAGTTGAATGGCAAAGTTGTAGGTAATAAAAAGATCTACAACTTTTGTCTTCACCATTTTTTCACATAACCTCAAAATTTATGTGAAAAATTCAAATAACCACGTTTTTGGTTTTTAATTTTTATCATATTTAAAAAATTGGAGAAAAAAAATGGGAACTATTGAAACAGTTTCAAAATTTCCGAACCTCCTCAACTTTCGTGGAGCAGTATAAGTCAACCACCCACCTGATTTTCCGGCGAGGCATCATCCTCCAACTCCGATCCTTCAGGACCACTCCTGAACTCCACCGGGGCTTCTAATATAGGCTCATCGGATTCCTGACGAACGAAAGGCGATCCCGCAGGATCCAGAGAATGAAACGCAACGTCGAAATTATCGCTGCTTTCTTTCAGTTCCGAAAGCAAAAAACTTTCGACCACCTTACGGAAATCGATGTCTTCGGATTCTTTTCCGCTGTTTTCCACGGAATCGCACTTTTCTAGCGAACGGGAGAATGTTCCGAGGTCAATTTCGTCTCTATCTGCGGGGAAATTGGGGTCGGGATTTGATTTTCTCCAGTGATCGATTGGCGTGAACATACTTTCGACTTGTAATATCTCAGGTACGTTTATTGATTGAGAGAGAGGTTCCTCTTTTTCTTCCATTTCATCGACTGGTGTATTGTCAGTATAATCTTGTGTTGACTTCAATGTATTTTCGTCTGCATCGTCTTCTTCGTCCCGTTCGGTGCTCATTTCAGATCGGCAGACATCTTGGGAAGATCCTTGTGATGTATCATTGCAAAATCCAGCGTTAAATTCATCATGTCTTCCCTTGGATTCTGAAAGGTTGTGTGCAAAATGTATCATAGTTTCTTGCTCATCAAGGTTAGGTGTATAATGCAAATGATTATATTTCTTCGAATCTTCACTCTCCTCCACACTAGCGCAATAATTGAAATCTTCATTTGATAGCTCTTTGTAATCTTGGGAAGATTCCTGTGATGTTTCTTTGCAAAATCCATCGTTAAATTCATCATGTCTTCCATTGGATTCTGAAAGG
The DNA here is from genome assembly GCA_937662695.2 of Halyzia sedecimguttata. Classification (NCBI taxonomy): domain Eukaryota; kingdom Metazoa; phylum Arthropoda; class Insecta; order Coleoptera; family Coccinellidae; genus Halyzia; species Halyzia sedecimguttata. The sequence continues at coordinate 93,909,687 of OW569413.2, read as the reverse complement.
TTGCATGCAACATAAATCATAGTTTCTTGCTCATCAAGGTTGGGTGTATAATGCAAATGATTATATTTCTTCGAGTCTTCACTCTCCTTCACACTAGCGCAATAATTGAAATCTTCATTTGATACATCTTTATAATCTTTATCATATACCCCTTGAAAAATAATTCCTGTACTATCGTAGCAAGAATTAACTATTAATTTTTGGTCACCTAAACCAACAGCGTAATCTCTATCATTGGTTTCAGTTGATTTGAACTCAGAATCGTTTTCTAGATCGTCTTTTTCATTATGATTCGAGCAGTATTCGTTTCTGAGAGTATCTTCGTTGCCATGAGGTGATTCTATATCAGAAAATGTGTAATAGGCCCCCTGAAGGTAGGTTTTTTCCTCCGAACTGCTTATATCTTGGTCATGGTTAAAGTTCACCACTTCTTTCTGTTCATTCGACCAAATAAAACTATCGTTTGGCATTTCAGAAACTTTTGGATCACTAAAATTGAGTTTATGCTGCAGGGTGTGCTCTTGCTCTTTGAGTTTGAAATTTAAATCGTTTCTATTATCTGTATCCAATAATTTCGAACACTTCTCATCCTTTCCTGGTGATTTTTTTCTTGCCGATGATCTGCGTTGCCGCACCGGTATCCTAGAAGATCTCCTTTCCTCGCCTTTTCTGGCTTCGCCAGCCATCTCCGAACGGCATATTTCGTTTAACTGATAATCCTCATGACTGGTTTCGAAGTCGACGTTTTCGTGTTCCTCCTCGATTGCAGACAGAATATTCAATTCCCCCAAAAATTCCATATTTCGACAGGGGGGGATTCCGACGTCGGTTTTGGGGTATTTTAAGAATCCTATTAACGTCGAGGAGAAGTTGTTTCGTAGGTTGATGGATGGGAGTCGGAGTTGGAGGTTTTATTTTTTGGAGATATATTCTTCATCCTTCCTTCGGTGCGGCTCGTTAGGATAGGATCTGGAAGAAAATTAAAAAATAATTAGACGGCGTGAAATGATTCTGTGCTTCAGAGTTGGTTTTTCTCTGCGGATTGGAAGAAATCAATACTCAAATAATCATTATATACAGGGTATTTCTGAATGAGTGCGACAAACTCTAAGGGTTGATTCTGTGATGAAAATTAAGGTGGGTATTTGTTATAAAATTCTTGAAAAACCTTCCCCCCGGAAAAGTTAAATCCCTCCGAAGATTAACAACAAAAATGGTTTCTCTTTTTTTATTTTCCCCGTATATTAAGATAAAGACACGAAACGTGGTTAATATTATTCATCAATGAAACTACTCAATTTGGAATTTTTTCTACCCTTAAGTATACTTAGAAGGGGTTGCAATAGTCGACCCCTAAGATATTTTTCCTTCCATTCCATTATTTTTGGATGAATTTTTTTTTTAAAAACATTGCCGAAAAGCCCAATCCAATCACTAAATGATTTATTTTTTTTAGTTTTTTCGAAATCTTAAGCATTTACGAGTAATAAAATGCAATGCATTTCCTAAACGCAATGAGTTTGAATTTGCCTAACCTAATTTATTTGTTTATAGTCCATATATTTTACAAGTTTTGCTTCATTTTCTTCATCGCCCCAATTACCTTCCATGAAAACTTTTAACTTATTACGAGGAAAATAATAAAAATTGGTTCAAGCCCTGTGGACAGGAGCTTTTGGGCGCATGTTCATCTTCCTTGTGGCCCGTACTGACCAGTAAAGAAAATAAATAGATTTTTGTGACGATTTTCTGTGACCATAGAACGTCAAAACACGCTGGAATGTGAATTTTAAGCAATATCTTCTGGAATTGAGATCGTATCGAACTGAAATTTTGCACACTCGTGTAGAATGCTTGATTTAACGTCGGTACAAATTTTTTTATTAAAAAATTTTCCAACTGCCCGATCCCAACAATACTTAGATAATATTATATCCATAAATTAAGCATTTCATTATTGCATTTCTTGAAATAGGTACCTTTTCAAGTCGATCAACATCGTCCTTCTTTCGACGTCTAAACTATGACTTGATTCTTTATGTTTATGTCTTTGAATTTGTTTTCGGTGGAATTCAAAGAGTTCATAGAATAATCGATAAAATACTGAGAGAGACCCAGGAAATTTGACACATTTTGTCTTATATCTCCAGAAATTGAAATCGTATAGAGCCAAAATTTTGCACAATGTTGCAAAATACTATAATTGACGTTAGTACAAGTTTTTGTTGCAATCTGATGAATAGTTCACGAAAAAAACATTTTTTTTTCGAAAAAATTAAAAGAAATTTTTTTTTAAAAATTACCAACATTTCGATCATAACAGAATTTTGCCAAAAGTTGCGCGTTTATATCCTCGAACTGACTACCAAGTTTCGATTCAACATCTTCTTTAGTTCCTGAAATATCAGGGAAATAACCTCAAAATTTTAAATGTCTATAACTCCTAAACCGTCCGGCCGATTTTGCCCGTTAACGAACTTAACCGTCGCATTTTGATCAGAAACCTACCCTGAAAGTTTGAAGTCGATAGGACCTTCGGTGCTCCTGTTATCGTGCCTACGGCCGGAAGTACGGCCGGCCGGCCGGCCGGCCGGACGGCCGGACGGCACCCTAAAATTGACACCGGATTCGTGATCAGGGTGTCCGAATTAGTCTATTAGCCAATTTTCAGCTCGAAATTCGAAAATTACAGACATTTGGACGAAATGATAGGACGATGTTCCCCTAGAACATGCGCCCAAAAAGAGGTTTAACTTTTTCGGGGGTAGGTTTTTCAAAAAATTTCATAACAAGTACCCACCTTAATTTCATCACAAAATCACCCCTTAAAAATTGTCGCACTTATTCAGAAACACCTGTATAGGAACCGCCTTGATGGATTCGTCAGCCAAATGAAACTGATCTTCCCAGGAAAATATGGTCTGTTCTGAATCGTTTAAAAATATGCCATGGTCGTTGCAAGAGCATCCCAAGCTCAAATTGTGAATGCGGGAAACAGAGGAAACTTCGGCAAATTTATATCCCCAAGTTCAACAGAATACGATATGGTTCCAACAGGATGGAACACCACCACATTACCAACGGAATGTCCGGAATTACCTCGACGCAATATTTCCAGTGGATAAGAGGAGGAACGATCGAATGGCCCGCGCGATCCCCTGGTCTTAACCCATTAGATTTATTTTTATGGGGATATGTGAAGAGCATTGTGTACAAAACTAAATCCCTTGATTTGATTGATCGAAAAGATCGAATAACGCTTGTGATTAGCTTGAGCATATGTATATGTATTTATTCCATTTAGCTTTTCCATACTGTATGGGAGAAATATGAGGATGCAAAAGTTCTTGAAAATTATAGTTTCAGTGCAATTTTATTGAATCAATCTAAATAATAATTGAAGTAATTCACTATTCAAGGATTTTGCAGCAGGACAATAATGTGCAGAAGTATTTTTCGAGGCCATCTTGAAGTAGTAAGATAACCGTTGTGACCTGGCCCTAATCGTCGATTCCCATAGAAATCCAACTAATGAAAGGTTTTTTACAGCAGCTTCATTGCCCATTTTCCTCACAGGAACATTTCGGACAGTTCATTTCGCCGAGTAGACCTTGCAGTAGAAATTGCGGCAGTATATGTCTTGGCAATTAACGGTAGACAGTCGAGCTAATCTCTTATTACGGTGTTGTGGTCCATTTCCCTTTCATCCCAGCTTTCCTGTCGTAACTTTAGTCCGTTCTCGGGCTCCGGGAAATTCAGGGATTCGAATTTAACGCCGTTTTGCGTCGTTCAGCCCTGTCGTTATACTTGCTCCGGTCGGCAGCGGTGAATATGATAACGATGAGATTGGTTTGGAACCACGATTTGAATGATTGCAAGATAATGTCTCGGTTGCGGAATATAAGCTATGCGTACCACAGTCAGACCTGACGGTTTTTGAATAAGGGGGAAATTATGGTTCCCCGCTAACCCTGGAAATTGGAAACAAATGTCAATGTCATGTTGCTTCTGGACCAGGAGCAGATAGGAGATACGAAGATATATTGATGTCATGTTGCGACTGAAGGATCTGGGATTGGACATTTCGATTTGTCATTCCATATGATTCCACAGCTCTCTATAGAGATAGCCTGGAACACAGTCTGACAACGCCGCAATTTATCGTCTCTTAGAGGCATACTTCTTCAATGCGGTAGCGCTGGATATCGTATATTTCCAATTTAAAACTCTAGTGAAGTCATTGAATAGGTTTTCTTGCTTGGAATACCTGGATGAATAAACAATATGAGACCCTACTTTTTCAATAAATTGAATAACTACATTTCATTCTGCACAATATTATTGAGATCAAGTTGAAATAGAAACCTAGGTAGTTATTATTCAATTCATTGTTCAGCAAGAACCACGAGAAGGTGTAGGGTTAACTATTGGCAAAAAAATTATAAACTTGAATGAAATTTTCAAAATAAATAAATATTCCCACACATAATTATTATAAGACTAATGAGGTAGGCTAATGAAAATTGTGATAATCATCTTAGAGTTTGTCATGTTTTGGTTCTCAATATAATGGAGAGTTTCTGCTATCTACAATTGTTTCTGTTTATTTTCCATTCGGTGGACATTATCATTGTTATTCGTATTTTCTGCAAAATTTTTCAAAAGTAAATTTGCAAAAACGGAACAAAAGGAATTTAGAATGATTTACGAATGTAAACCATAACTACAATCTCTGTTAATTCTGAATATCAATTCAAAGCTACAAAAAGTAAATTCACATAAAATAATTTTGTGATCTGAACTGTGTAAAAATGTTGATAAAACAAATTAATAAATTCCGAATCTGAATCCCCATGAATTGTATTTCTATAGCGGGAAAGCAGATTAGTAAGTTTAGACCATCTGCTCAGTGTTAGATCGGAAGGAAGGATCCATTTCAAATCACTGCAGCAAATCTGAACATTCTTAATGAATAATTTGAAATGAATAAGGTCCTTATTGATTTCAACTGAAGCATCTACAGATGAAAACTTTCCGAAATTGAATACATATATAAAAATAAATAGATTCCTTGAGCTTCTTGATCTCCCATCCAGATGGATCAAGTTTTGTTGAAAAATTATTAGAAAGGACATCAAAATCTTTTATAAAATCGGAAGAAATAAAATTTCTATTTCACTCATATTTCAAGTCCATCTTGTTGTCTATAGTCTCAACTGAAATGTACTCATCTCCAAGTAGAATTAATCCAGAGGAAATTTCACTATTTACACACTGTAGTTCAATCACAGAAGATAAATATCCGTCCATATTTATCACTGCATTGCATTAATTCACATTTGACACCGTTTTACAGAAAAATACCACGAAATGCCATTTACAATAACAAACGTTCAACTGAATCGCCTGGCGTACGACTCAAAGCGGTGTTGCCATTTTATCATGTTCCAGGCATGTTAGATATAGTGGGCTATGGTGATTCTGCAGCCAGTTATATACAGGCTGGTGCAGCGTGGATAACAAAATTGCTAAGTTCGCAAGATGAAAGGGCGCACAAGGCTGAGCCACTACTCAAAATGTTTTCTAGGGTAGGAAGTTAGTTTCCATGATGCCTGCTTGAACCATTCAACATAGTTCGTTCGCAGTCACGAACTTTTCAACGATAAAAATCCGCTATGATGGGCCAAAAATTGGTGCAAGCACTGACGTAAAGGCAGGAGCTTATGCGCGCATGCTCTATTGTGTGTTCACCTCTATTGGACACTCTTAATCGAATTTATCATCGATATAAACCGTTTTCTCAGAATATATTTTAATGGCATTTAATGGTATTGTAAGAATGGTATTGTAAGAATGGTCTAAGATCAGAGATTTTTTAAATTCTGACATATGTATTTAATCGTAATTCAAATTCATTAGATATCCCATAATATACGGAAAAACTTTCGTCTCAAGTAATTTCAGGATACGATATTCACCAAATTCCACAAAAATTGGCGCGTCGGCATTGTTCAAGCAATTACGCAGTTTAAATAAGATCGGATTTGAATATTTTGATATCTAGAGGAAATAAAAACAAAATTTCAGATGTGGATTACTCCAAAACAATTTCGCCAATTATGCCTATTATCGAACCTTAAAAATTGCAAGTCTCTTTTCGTTCTCAAGTTGAGAGAAACCAAAAATGTTTTCATAATTTTTTTAAAATTTTCTAGAGATATAATCCTCACAAAATTTCACATACGTCTTTGTGTTGGTGTTCCACAACTTAGTTTCAATTTGATCGGATTTGTATTTTTTAGGTTTCGAGAAAATAATATTCCTTATGAGTATAACTGCAAAACCGTTGGGCCGATTATGTCCAACAAAAAACTTAGCTGTCCCATTCGGATGTGAAACCAGATAGGTATATCTTCGAACCTTTATATTCATGTGAAGTTTTGTGTTGATCGGGTTGCCATAAAGTGTCAAAAAAAATTTTAAATTTTGTTTCTACAATAGCTCTCGAACAGAATGAGCTAGGCAGTTGAAATTTTCAGAGTAGGTTTGAGAGATAATTATCTCGGTTGAGTTTGTTATTGGGCAAAATCGGCCAAACAGTTTCGGAATAAAGAAAAAAAAAATTTTTTTTTATATTACAAATTTCAAATTCTATTTTTTTTTAAATGCAGTTTCACCATAAAAATCCATTGATATAATTTTGAACTCTAACAGGCTAATACTTTCGGAGGGATATATATATATAGGGCTAACTGTAGTTCGCAATTCATTCGTAACTCCCATTTTGAATGCAATAATCATAAAACCCAATATTTACTATCCTGGCACATATCCAAAACTTAAGTCTTCAGTTTGGATCGATCCTCAATTTCCTTAGGTGTAAATTTGCCGATAAACTAAAGCCGCTAAGCAAGAATCTTCCATATCCCCTACCGACAACCTACGGTTTATCTATCCCTCATCCGGGATCTCAAAATCACACAACATGCCCTTTGCTCTGCTCTCGATCCCGCATTTATGGTTGAATTTCACGCCGAGCCATTTGCCGCTATTTCCCGTATAATTCCCATAGAATTGCTCCGTTTATTCCCCTATGTTCTAGATCAGCAGTAGGGCACGAAATATAATATGCAGAAGAACATCAAGAATATGTGCACATATAGTGCTTCCCAGCAATTCCGCAGAAAGAGGAATTTTCTGTTCTATTAATATTTCTGAATTTTTTTCTCATAAAAAGTTGGTGCATCAAAATTAATAAAAAAGCCCTGTGGACAGGAGCTTTGGCACTCTTTTTCAAACTTTGACGAATCATATCTCCGAAAGTATTGGTTTCTCAGAGTTGGGAATGATATCAATGGATATTTATGATAGAACTGCAACATAAAATAAATTCAAATACTAGTTTATTCATCAAGATTAAATGGGCAATCTGCAGTGATTTAACTTAGTGGAATTGGTTGCTGCAATTTACACTCGGTGCTTAATTTTTACAACTCGAGATACATAAGGAAAATGTCATAGAAATGTCTAGAGCAAGGCAAGAGACAATCATAGCAGATTGTCCGTTTATTCCTAATATTTTAATAGGCACTGAATTTCCCATGTATTTCTTATGGACCTAAAATTTACGCGAATTTCTCGCCTGTTTTTAGATACTTAGGCTAATTTCTTAAGGTTTATTTCGGTAGAAATAGATTCAGTGAACCTTTCTCAACAATATAGAATCAAGTTTTCATAACAAAATCGTATATTTCTGAAATAATTAATAAATATAAAAGTGTTCAGCAAATTCGATTGACGTATGTCTTAGCTCAGTCGAAATCAGTCAATAATAACAACATAACTCTAAATCGGCCTTGTAATGACGCACAACAGAAGTCATCTACGACATACGGAAATCCTTCGAACTACACTGGTTTCAATTTTGATTTAAGGATAAATAGAATAGATTTTAATGTGGAAAGAACATGAAAACATGCACTAATGATGAAGGTACCCAATAATTGATGTCTCTGTATTAACATTCTCTCATTCTCTTTTAAATAGGGTGATTTCATCTCTAGGTTGAAATTCCATGTTAAAAAATTTGAATATCGATCTCCCGCCAAGAGAATGATTCTTACGTAACTAATGTGGTCCATAGGCTGACGTACACATCATTTCAATAGTTGATTTCATTTGTTTGAAAGATTAAATATGTATTTTATATTCTTGTTTTCCTTTATTTGAAAACTTATCTCATTAAAAGACAAAATATATCTTCTTTTCATAATTGAATAGTTCATACCACTAACACATTCATTCTGTATTTTGACCTTAACTCAAGAAAAAATATTTGATACACATATAGATCAATATTTTAGTATTTTTTTGCTAGCAACATTATGAAAATACTGTATACAGGAACATGTCTCACTAGTAAAGCTAATATTAACCTAGGTTGTCAACGAACAGTAATTTCTTTTGATGATTCCATTATGTTGTTCTTTCCTATTACCTTCATAAACTACATCGTTACAATGATCCAATTCTAAATTTTCTGAAACATCATCCCCAATATTTATACATAAGTTATTAAATTTGCAACAAGTCAATATTATTTTTGGTACCAAAACAGCCTTCTATATATTCATAAATTCAAGATTCGGAACCTTGTTTTCCAACACAGAATGTTTTCGAAGTACGAATTATAAACAAATAATAAATAAGGTTGATATCAATTCTACTCCGGCACTGAGCTCTGACTCTCTGACGTTCGGAAACGGTGATCGAGAACACGATTATTTGCAAGAACCTGCAAACAGCTGATGATGATCTACTCGATCCAGGGTTACACCATATACAATAGATAGTCTAAATGTATATGGGTTACACTTTCCGAAAAGCCCAAGATGATATGTAATGTATGAACACAGATCATTCATAGATACGATTACAGCATTCTGTGAAATCATCACGAATCACGATTTAATATTGAAATTTAAAGAATCATATCTCCGAAAGTATCAGCTTTTTAGAGTTCAAAATAGTATCAATGGATTCTTATGATGAAACTGCATTTCGAAAAAAATTGATTTTAAAATTTGTAATGTAAAAAAAAATTTTTTTTTTCGTTACTCCGAAACCACACGTTTTGCCCAATTTTGCCGGCCAGACAGACGGCCGGACAAAATCGATTTTGACCATGGATTCTTGATCAGTGAGTCGAACCAAAACGCTTGAGTCTATTTTCAGCCAAATATTCGAAAATTACAGACATTCGGGTAAAATGATAACGCGGAGGAACATTCCCCAGAACATGGCGTAAAAAGTCGAATATCGTTTAAATAATTAATATCGCGGGTTTCTCCGTAATCCTATATATTTAAATAATCGCAAATAGTGATGTGAATAAAAAGAAATGTTTAAAATTGCTTCAAACAGATGTGTTTGCATTGATAATAAACTAGTGAGTATCTTAGATGTTGTAGCTATTTATTGTACAGGGGGCAAGGAATATAACCATTTCCAACAGTTTTTGTGTTTCTATAAACGATTACTGTAGAAAAATCATAATTTTATGGTTAACAGAAAGATAATGTGCTTGAGGTGAGAAATTTTGGTTCTAGTCATTTCATTTTTGTAATTCAATCGAAGCGTGTCAGAGGTGTTTTTCGTCCAAGTTGATATACAGGGTGTCCCAGAAATCAACGATAAGCCGGTAACGGGCGATAGGCCAAGTCATAACAGTTATTAGAAAAATATTTAAAAAAATCTTTGTCATGTACTTTTCGAATTATAGGTATTAGAAAAAAAAAGGAAAAACTGACATCCTGTGATGATCTTTCAAGTCCTGTGTCTACAAGTATTAATTTTTCGTCAGTCTTTTTGCTGTAATGTTATCATGAATAACCCTTCTGTAAATTACAGTTTAAAATCAAAACATAACTGCCTCAGTTTTAAATAAAATGTTGGATTTTTGCCACACATTAAATTCAAAATAATTACATCATCCTACTTTAACCGACTGTACTGTAAAAAAAATGTACTACACTATTTTGGCAAGTAACATCAAAAGATGGCGCATTTAGTCTGGATTCCAAAATGGTATGATACTTGCTAGATTACTTCTTAGTTGAGGAAATTAATAATGTTTTTTTAATTGGAACCGGATTTCAGGCCAATTCTGTTTAATGATCGGAAATGGAGCCTAGGCATCTTTAAGTCCACAATTTACGAGCAAAGTTTGATTTAAACGGTAGACGGAGAGTGACGCTATTTTGCCTAGTAAGAGTGAGACAGATGGTGACGCTAAGTGTGAGCGAGATAGATAGTGACGCTACTTTTATGCGAGAGTGAGACGAAATAAAAGGTGCAAGTTTGAAATAAAATTCAGACATTGGATTTTTTCAGTTGAATTTAATTTAATTAGATTTACAAGAAATTACAGCAAATGGTCAAATTGTTGGCCTTCAGCTGCAATGCAAGCTCTACATCTTCTCAAAAATGATCGCGTAATAAGACGGGTGTAACTTCTTGAGTTAATGTATTCAGCGGCTTCTGTAATTCTTCGGCGCAGCTCGGCTAAATCTTGAATGGGCTTAAAGTGCATTTTTTCTTTATCATTCCCCAGTAAAAGAAATCTAGGGGGTTCAAATCGGGTGAACGGGCAGGCACACGAAATTGTACCACCCCGCCCAATCCACCTATCGGGGTATTCTCGCATAAGAGTAGCGTCACTATCTATCTCGCTCACACTTAGCGTCACCATCTGTCTCACTCATACTAGGCAAAATAACGTCACTCTCCGTCTACCGTTTAAAACAAACTTTACTTGTAAATTGTGGACTTAAAGATGCCTAGGCTCCATTTCCAATAATTAAACAGAATTGGCCTGAAATCCGGTTCCATTTGAAAAAACATTATTATTTTCCTCAACTAAGAAGTAATCTAGCAAGTATCATACCATTTTGGAATCCTGACTAAATGCACCATCTTTTGATGTTACTTGCCAAAATAGTGTAGTACATTTTTTTTAAACTACAGTCGGTTAAAGTTGGATGATGTAATTATTTTGAATTTAATGTTGGGCAAAAATCCAACATTTTATTTAAAACTGAGGCAGTTATGTTTTAATTTTGAACTGTAATTTACTGAAGGGTTATTCATGATTACATCACAGAAAAAAGACTGACGAAAAATCAATATTTGTAGACACAGGACTTGAAAGTTCATCACAGGATGTCAGTTTTTCCTTTTTTTTTATAATACCTATAATTTGAAAAGTACATGACAAAGATTTTTTTTAATATTTTTCTGATAACTGTTATGACTTGGCCTATCGCCCGTTACCGGCTTATCGTTGATTTCTGGGACACCCTGTATACAGTGCGCCTCTAAATTATGGAACAAATTCATTTTCTCAGAAGAAAAATAGTTGGCAACAAAATCCTGAAACAGGTCAATTTTTGTTGTACACTGTGCCATCCCCATCAACCCTCTCAATTTTTTGAATAGGGAAAGCGGGTCCTGTGGTACTTTTTTTGGAAACTCTTTGTATCTTCTTTACAGGCGTGCAGACATTTTCAAGAAAAAAAATTTCTTTTTTGAAAAATAGTTAGTTCAAAGAGGTTTTTAGAATGTGCACTTTGTCATGGCTCATTTACTTTGAGACGATATTACCAGATGAAATTTGTCACCGAATGAAAGTCGAACATTACAGTTTTGTTCATGCACAATTTTCAACCCCCTCATGCCCCCCCCCCCCCCCATTTTTTTCTCCATTAAAGAGTTCCTAGGGGTTGAAAGTTGTTCAGTTGATCAGTTAGTCGTACCAAAACGTTTGAGATAATTTTCAGGCAAAAATTCTAAAATTAAAGACATTTGGGCAAATTGATAAGCACTCTGTTCCAACGGACGAGAGCGGCAAAAATGAAATGCATATTCGAAAAGTACCTATTTGGAATTTCCCTAACCTAATTTATGTGTTTATAGTTTGTATATAGTATATTTCACAAGTTTTGCTTTATTTTTTTCATCATCCATTCTATTACCTTTCTTGAAGACTTTTAATATAGAGGGAAAAGAAAAACGGGAAACAATTTTTTATTGTTATACTTTAGGGGTGTAACACGAGAAAAAATGCAATGCATTTTCAAGAACCGATTTAGAATATCCCTAACCTAATTTATTTGTTTATAGTTCGTATATTTTACAAGTTTTGATTCATTTTCTTCATCACCCATTGTATTACCTTTCTTGAATACTTTTAATATACAGGGAAAATAAAAGAGCAACAATTTTTTTGTTAATCTTCGGAGGGGTGTAACTTTTTCGGGGAGGAGGTTTTTCCAAAAATTTTATACCAAATACCCACCTTAATTTTCATCACAGAATCACCATTTAAATTTTTTCCATGTTATTCAGATACTTCCTGTATATTATGTTGTGTAGGTACCATGGACGCCATTAGGATGTGGCTGTTTATGTTCATATTTTTATTTAAAATTACTTATTGAATTGATTGTCAGGAATAATATCGACTTTTCATAGGTCCCCAGTAAATATTTCACCAACGACAGTGTTTCAGTTCAAGTTTGTAACGAAATCTTCAGTCTCTCTATAACGTACTAATCTCATAGTCATCTACGGAAATGCTCTGGTTCCCTGTTTCTATTTGGCATTGCCGGTTGAATTTCACGCCAGAGAATACCTCAACCTATCCCGTTAATTCCAGACTAATGCCCGTAGAACTGTTCTGTTTGTTTTCCGCTGCTTCGCATCGGTCGTAAAATTAGGAGACCATGATCGATCGGGTTGGGTTACATTTCCACCCACGACAGATTCGAAGCATTATTTCTCGACAAAACATGAAAATAATATATACTCCATTCACTTCTATAGAGTCTCCCGATTGACACATTTCACCGTGTATATTTTGAAAATGATAGGTTATAGTCATTTTCCCGTCAGATAACTATGCAACGTTGTCCTCTCTACATAGAAGTCGTAGTTATTACGTATTTTCGTGAATGTTCTTGGGAAAATTCTTCTTCGAGAAGATATTAACTGAATTCAACAAGTCCAAAGACCTGACGAATGTTGAAAAAATTTTTCCTCTGTTGTTACCGGAAATATTTCACGTATATAAACTGATCGGAAGATTCAGTTATGCTATTTTCTTGTACGGAAATCAAGAATCAATTGTTTAAATTTTAATGGAAAATAATGCATACAGTAGTCCGTTACTTTGCGATAGTTCATTTGAAAAAAGAATAAAAGTGCCTGAATAACAGGAAAACTTCTAAACGAACAGACGTACCTATGGAATTCCCTACTTTTCGAAATTATAAGAAATAAGCCTAAAGAAGACATTTAAATACCTTGTTGCACGACTTGAAATACACCAGTTTCAAAATGTAGTAGTACTACGAAACCCGAATCACTGTTGAACCTAAATAAAATATAGTGATAAGATAGGAAACTAAGTAATTTCATTCGAGAGTTCAACATGTCCTAAGACAGAATGAAGTTTTCTTATTGCAGATTCCAGTTCTGTAGGTAGGGCACCTCCTGATCCTTTCTCTCTGCTTCTTCAAAACTGCTTTCAGCATTTTCAATTTCAAAGCGAAGAGTTCTTTATTATTCGAACTTCGAAGATAATGATCTGTTATAATATCTTGTTCAAGATGGAACATTATGTTGATTGTTGAGAGTAGAAATTGGCAACATCTCAGAGAATTGTTTTGACATTGACGATATACAGAACTACAGGAGTAATGGAAGCGGAATTATACTATTATTATATGCGATATTAATTATTTAAATTATATTCATAATATTATAATATAAATTATATTCATAAATATATATATAATATATATATACATATCATAAATGAGATATCGAGAGGTAAACACGTACTTGTTTAGCTCCACGATTTTTCCTGCATTTTGTGGGTAAAACTTCGCGTAAGAGATTCGTACTTTCTCGCGATTCAAAAATTATTAATCATTAATCGAGTTCTGTAGTGTATTTGTCACCAGTCACACATATCTCGGAGTGAAAAGTGAATTTGTTGGTTTACACAGTGTAATCTAACAATACCCAATACAACAGTAAAAACAATTAACTGATTTGGGGGCAAAAACGTCGAAGTGTTTTGTTATTTTTCGGTCTGTCTGGTAAGAATATACGATGCCAATCTGCTCAACATGTACGTCGGCGATAACTAGCAAGACCCCGGGTTTGCCGTGCAGTGGTTCTTGCGAGAAATACTTCCACGGAAAATGTGTCGGCCTGAGTAAGCAGGACGTCGGACGACTAATCATGCCGGGTGCTCTCTGGAACTGTGCTGACTGCAGGCGCGCTAGCCAGAGACGGGCTTCTCTTTTGGCTACCGAAAATGACGAGCTGGAGGATGAATGTTCGGTCGGTTCGAAGAAGATTCTTAAACAGATTCAAGCGGAGATGAAGACGTTCAATACTAAATATGATAACATATTAGAATCAGTAAATTTTTGTAGTAATCAGATAACTACATTCGAAAAAATGTTGAGCGAATTAACTAAGAGAATGACTATAATAGAGAGGTTGTCGAAGGAGAATGCGGATCTGAAGGTGACGGTTGGACAGTTGACAACCAGAATTGAAAATATTGAACAACAGGCTCGCCTTAATAATATTGAAATACAGGGCGTGCCAGATAAATCCAATGAGAATATCCTTCAGATACTGGATCATATTGGACGACACATCCAGTGTGCAATCTTGCCCTCTGATGTCAGCACGGCTCATAGAGTAGCTCACTCTTCCCAATCTGAGAAACCCAAATCTATAATCGTCAAACTCCAATCAAAGGCAAAACGGGATGAAATCTTGGCAGCGGCCAAAACGAAAAGATTGAGTTACCCTGACAAGAGCCAACCGGGTCTCGTTATTGACAACATTTCAAGGGGCCTCTTTATTAATGAACATCTTACAACAAACACCAAACTTCTCTTGAAAAAAGCCAAAGATATGTCCAAATCCAAGAACTATAAATACGTTTGGGTACGAAACGGTAGCGTCTTTGCTAGAAAAAATGATCGGTCCAAGGTTTTGAGAATTGTTGCTGAGGGTGACGTACAAAAGATGACCTGAGTTAGAGTTGTCACTTCCTCTAAAACCAAGGGTATATTCATCCTTGTTTTTCAATGGAATTATCGATATTGTATCAAAACGTTCGTGGTCTCAGATCTAAGACTAACCTTATCTACCAAAACTCGCTTACTTGTGATCAAAGTGTGATATGTTTGACCGAAACATGGTTAAATAACTCTATATCAAGTTCGGAAATAATTTGTGATTCCTTCAACGTTTACCGGAGGGATCGCGAAACAACTTTATCTTCCAAATCGGACGGCGGTGGAGTTCTGATAGCCGTCAACAAAATCTTCCACAGCCACGCTCAAGATTCCTGGAATTCGGATGCTGAGGATCTATGGGTGACCATTACGTCAAAAAACAAGAAAACACATATCGCAAGTGTTTATATACCTCCAGGTGAATACTCGAACCTCGAATGTTTTTGCACGAAACTGAGTGATATAATACTGTTTAATTCTGATGACAATTTTGTTATTTGTGGAGACTTCAATTCTCCAAATATAAAATGGTTGCTGGACCACGTCAATAATATCTGTAAGCCTCATAACTTTTATGATCACCTTTCAAACTTATTGATAGACACTGTCTCTTTCAACGAGCTATCGCAATACAATTACTTCACTAATTCTTCTGGTAACACAATTGATCTGGTCTTTAGTAACACCTTCAGTATACAAGATGTACGCCTGGGCACCTCACCCCTAGTTCCAGAAGACAAAAATCATAATACTTTAGAATTCTCTGTGAATATCCAGAAATACTTACCACCCTATAATAACAACAAACATAACTGTTATGATTTTTGTAAAGTTGATTATGAACTATTGAAATCAGAGTTGTCTGAGATTGATTGGGAAAATTTGTTTCTTAATTTGAATAGTGAAGAATCAACTGATATGTTTTATAAAACTATCTATTCAATAATCGAATCTGTTGTTCCGAGAAAACCAAAGTTTCACAGGAGATATCCTTCATGGTATTCATATAGTACGATTAAAGCCATCAGAGAAAAGAGAAGATATCATGGATTATGGAAAAAGCACAGCAATCATATTGACTACTTAACATTCAAACTACTGCGCGGTCGCTCTAAATTTTTGATTGTGGAAGATTATAAAAATTATATCAATAATTGTGAAACCAGTATTAACTCCAACCCAAAACATCTATGGCAATTCGTGAAGTCCAGGAAAAACAGTACTGCATCAATTAACACGTTGAGAGTGAATGACAGAATAACTACTGACCCTAATGAAATATGCACAATATTTTCTGAATATTTTCTCTCGGTTTTCAATCCGAGAAGAGTTATTCCAGCTCATAACGCAACACTTCATGAATCATATACCAACATATCTTCCTATAATATTCCCTTGAAATCTATTCTTCAAAAACTTCAAAATCTTCCTAATAAAGGAGCGGGACCGGATGAGCTACCAACAACATTCCTCAAGAACTGTGCTGAATTTATCGCATTACCACTTTACATAATCTTCAATAAATCCCTCGAAGAGGGTGTATTTCCTACAGTATGGAAAAAAGCTCATATAATCCCGATTTTAAAATCTGGCAACAAACAACTAGTTAAAAATTATAGACCAATTTCAAAACTGTCAATCATAGCAAAAATTTTCGAATCCATTATATTTGATAACCTGATCTTCGACGTTAAAAACATAATTAATATGGAACAACATGGTTTCATGAGAAAACGATCAGTGGACTCAAACTTGTTCACCTACACTGAGTATATCCTGCATAGCCTCAACGACAAGCACCAAGTTGATGCTATTTACGCCGACTTCAGCAAAGCCTTTGATAAGATCGATCACTCGGTATTGTTGCGGAAGCTCGCTGGAGTCGGGGTGGATGGCAATCTGCTAAATTGGCTTGAATCTTATGTGACTAACCGTTGTCAAGCGGTAACGGTTGGTAACCACAGATCAGAATATTGCCAAATCACCTCTGGAGTGCCTCAAGGATCACATTTGGGACCACTCTTGTTTAATATTTATATTAATGATATATCCCAATGCTTTCGATTTGCCAATTTTTTAATGTATGCGGATGATCTAAAAATATACCATTCAGTTTCTAATATTGGCGACGTCACACTAATGCAGCAGGATATCAATAACTTTCATGATTACTGTGTGGTAAATAGTCTGTATCTGAATTTTGAAAAGTGTTACCACATTTTGTTTGGACGCGGAAAAAGCAGTCTAAATCACTTATATCACATATCTTCTCTTCCCTTACAAACTGTCACGGAAATAAAGGACTTAGGAATTATATTCGATTCTAAAATGCTTTTCGATAGACATATATTTTACGTCTCTAAAAAGGCCTATAAAATGCTGGGTTTCATAATGAGAACTTGTCGTGAATTTAAGAATATACAGACTCTTCGTACTCTCTATATGTCATACGTCAATAGTGTTTTGAGTTATGGTTCTGTAATATGGAACCCTAGATACGACATTTACGTGAATAAACTTGAACGGGTTCAGAATATGTTCATAGACTATATCAATAAAAAATGTTTTCCATTTAACCCCAACAACCGTATCTACGTTCGGAATAAACTGAACATGTTAACATTAGCGAATAGAAGAGAGATCTCAGACGTGAAGTTTCTGTTCAAGGTCATAAATAATTTAGTTGATTCGCCTGCTATCCTCAGTGACGTTTGTCTTAATGCTCCTGCATATGTTACTAGGCATCAGTGCCCATTCCGTTACGAACAATCACAAACAAATTATTTTTTGAACTCTCCAATGCATAGGTGCAACATGTCTTACAATGCGCTATCGAATTCTGTTTCTATTGATGTTTTCTCTTACTCATTTTCAAAGTTTTCCTACGTCTTGAAAAAACATTTTCTTGCTTCACAAACTTGATTTATGTGTGTATTTATAAATATATATATATATATATGTGTATATTATATGGGTGTGTTTTTCATCTTTCTGTTCCGTTTTCGTTCACTGATTTCATTCACTACATGTGTGTAATTTATCGCTTGAATTCTTTGTTGATTTCTGGATCTATCATCTATTTCGAATCTTATTTTGGAATTATATAGATTCACTATTTTGAGAAATATCCTATATGTGAATACTGTTTTGGGTCAGTCCCGTTTGTATTCCTCTTTATAAATAAATAAATAAATAAATATTCGACTTTTACACGTATGTTCTGGGGAATGTTCCCCCGCGTTATCATTTGGTCCAAATATTTGTAATTTTCGATTTTTTTGTCGAAAATGGTCTCAAACGAGTGGGTTCGACTCCATGATGAAGAATTCGAATTCAAATTTGATTCTGTCCGGCCAGCTGGCCGTTGCCACGATAACTTGAGAACAGAGAGAGATAGCGACTTGATATTTTCAGGGTAGATGGCGTGTCCCAATTTGACGGACAAGTTCGTAAATGGGCATAATCGACCCAACGGTTTTCGAGCACTAATTATGTCATCAACTAGTACAGATCCGATTGAATTTAAACTTGGTAGGAAGTTGTAGAATACTTACACAAAGATGTTTGTGGAATTTTGTTGGAATCATATCACTAGAAAATTTAAAAAAATATATTAAAAAATATTATTTATGTCATGACAACCTGAGAACAGGAAAGGATAGAAACTTTTCAGAATATGTTGTGCATCCGAATGCGACATTTGAATTCGTTAATAGGCTCAATCGGCTAAACTATTTCAGAGGTATACTCATCTGAAATATTATTTTCTTGATAACTCAAAAAATATCGACATGGAGACGCGTGGGAAATTTTGTGGTTATCGTACCACCAGAAAATTAAAAAAAAATTTATATATTATGTATCTCACGATAACTTGAGAACGGAAAGAGCTAGCGACTTCCTATTTTCAGGGTAGGTTGCGACATTCAAATTCGTTAACTGACATAATCGGTCAAATTCTTTTGGAGTTATACTCATTTGAAATTTTGTTGTTATTTCCACTAGAACTCAAAATATACAAACCTGATCCAATTAAAACTCGGTAATTACTTTTAGAATGCCGACTCACTAATTTTCGCGGAATTTCGTGAATATCATATCCTGGAGTTATTTGGTTTTTTCGTATTTTAATTCCAATAAAATAATAAAATACATATGCCAGAATTAAAAATTCTGTGATCATGGACTAATTACTGAAGTCTCTAATTAAAATGGTATGAAATATATTAATATATTATAAAAGCTGCGAAAACGGTATATATCGATCCTAAATTGAATCAAGAGTGTCCAATAGAGGTGAGTAGGTTTTTTTAACTATTTTTGAAGATTACAATCCACCTAGTAAGCATCATAGAGAGGCAAATCGAATTCAATCGATGAATTAACTTACTTTCGGATCGTTCAAATTACACTAGACATGAGATTTGACTTATTTTTATGTGATTTTTTCGTTTATTAGCGTTTAAAAACACTCGCTTACTTGAGTGAACTTCTTCATCAAAATGTCTGACCCTCATCGGATTAATTAGTGGATTTCTGATAAATTTTGATGATGTCGTGGTAACATCGCTGATTGAATCCACCACAAAAAAAATGATGAAAATAAAAACGCACTCTAATATTAGGTCATTTTTGGGCCTAAGAATCATACTTCCGTATTCTAACAAACGTTGAACTCAAGAATTTTTATTCAGTTTGGAACTACGTTCATTCTCTCAAAATTTGAGTGGGGATTATCAAAGTACTCCCTTCCGAAGGACACAAACTACTGCCGAATAGGATGACCTTAATACTAGATTATCCGTTTCATTGCAGTTGCAATTGAATTGATTTTCCTAAATCAAAGAAGGCCAGCCGACATGTCTCATTAGACAAGTCCTTTAGAAAGTATGAATTGTTTCCGTAATCATTAGTCATTCAAGATATGTCGGAACCACAATAGAAATACTCCATTGTTTTGGTATTAGCAATTATTTACAGTTAATGTAATACGTTCGAATTTGTTCCTCTGCCAAGGAAACAAGTGATTCAAACTTTACAGTCAATTTCAAGAAGAAATGCTAATTATTCAGACCTAATTAGAATTTGAAATCGGTGGAATACATCGATTGTTGTTAATATATTTCGAAACAATAATCGGATAATGGTTGGAAGGCCCTTGTTATGCTCCAAAAGGTCTCCGGCTTGATTTCTTGTCACGGACATTGCTTGACTGATATGCAGGTTGGTAGGAGAAAATTTTTTTGTAAGAACCGTACCCCAATAAAATTTCAAAAGAATTACGAAAAAAAATTGGTTGGACACTCTTAATCGATTTACCATGGTAAATTCGATTAAGAGTGTCCAATACAGCAGAACGGACAATAGAATTCACCATGGTAAATTCGAATAAGAGTGGCCAATGCAGGAGAATGAACAATAGAAAATACGTGCAAAAGCTCCTAACTTCACGTCAGTGCTTGAACCAATTTGTTTTTCGTAATTCTTTTGAAATTTTATTGGGGTACGGTTCTTACAAAAAAAAATTTTTGTAATTTTTTTGAAATTTTCTAGGGAAACGGTTCTTACAAAATATTAATCACTTTTCTATATTGATATGCTACAACTAGTTTGCAAGATTCAATTCGATCGAGTCTATATTTTTTGAGTTTTCGAGGAAATAATATTCCTGATGGATTTAACTCCGAAACCGTTGGGCCGATTATGGCCAACAGCGAACTTAACTCTCCCATTCAGATGCGCAACCTACCCTGAAAATTGCAATTTCCTATTTCCCACACTAGGCTGCTCGAATCTCGAACAATATAGATATAGATGTTCAAACTTGGAACTTGGTAGTAGAGTTAGGTTTTGAAGTCTCTCGCAAAATTTCAGCCATGTCCAATGATTTTCAACGATTTTTTAAAAACCTTCTAGTAATACGATCCTCGCGAAATTTTGCAAGAACTTTTGCGTTGGCATTCTACAACTAATAACCATGTTTAAATTGGATTGGTTATATATTTTTCGAGTTATTGAGGAAATAACAACCAAATTTCAGATGGGTATAACTCCAAAACCGTTTGGCTGATTATGCTTATAAACAAAATCGAATGTCGCATTCAGATGCACAACCTAACCTGAAAATTCCAAATTGCTATCTCTTTCCGTTCTCAAGTTATCGTAACATAAAAAATATTTGTTAATAATTTTTTTTTAATTTTCTAGCAATACAATTCTCACAAAACTTCACAAAAGTGCTAAGGTTTATATTCTACAACTATTTACCAAGTTTCAATTCGATCGGATTTATATTGGTTGAAAACAAAATCATTACTCGAAAACCATTGTGCCGATTATGCCAATAACCGAACTTGTCCGTTGTATTGGGATGCGCACCTACGCAGAAATTTCAAGTCGCTAGCTTTTTCCGTTCTCAAGTTATCGTGGCAACGGCCGGACGGCCGGCCGGACATAATCAAATTTGACCTCGAATTCTTCATCGGGGAGTCGAACCAAATCGTTTGAGAGCATTTTAGTCAAAAACTTCGAAAGTTACAGACATTTGGGCAAAATGATAACGCGATGTTCCCCAAAACATACGCGCAAAAAGTGGGAAAGCCCTCTGGACGGGAGCTTTGGCACTCTTGTTCAAACTTTGACAAATCATATCTCCGAAATCTACTCTGAAAATTATATTATATCAATTAAAACTTAGACAATATTGCAGTTTTGTTTTAACTGGAGATATTCTGAACCCAATTTGATTATCTATCTTACCAAAGAATATATTTCCATCATCATATGGATTATCCACGGGCATTATATATTATAACCTTAAAAGTATAATATATCATCCTCATAATTCTACGATAGCTGAGGTTATTTCATTGGTCATTTTGCATTCAATCATACTTTCTTTTCTAGAACAAGAAGGTGTATTTTATATCAAGAATAACGAACCAGAAATAATTTCGACATGTATCTCTCATAGGAAAATAAGATGAGATGTAAGATCACAGATCATATTCTGTGAAAACATAGTACATACGATTCATTATTGAAATTTCGAAAAGCTTATCTCCCAAAGTATTGGCTTGTTACAGTTGAAAATGATATCAATGGATTCTTATGGTAAAACTGCATCTTAAAAAATTTTATTTGAAATTTGTAATGTGAATAAATTTTTTTTTTTTTCGTTACTCCGAAACCGTCAGGCCGATCTCCCAAACCTACTCTAAAAATTTCAACTGCCTAGCTCATTCTGTTCGAGGGTTATTGTAGAAACAAAATTTGAAAAAAAAATTTTGACACTTTACGGTAACCTGATCAATACAAAACTTCGCATGCGAATGAAGGTCATTATTTTACACTTTGATGCTAAATTTCAGATAGAGCGAGTGATCGGTTTCGGAAATATTCTTAAAAAATGTCTTTTACTAAAAACGGCCATACTCCGAAACCGCTTGGTGGATTTTGCCTGTGAACGAAATTGTCCGAGATATTTACGCTCCAAACCTACCCTGTAAATTTCAATCCGCTAACTCCTTTCGTTCGAGAGTTATCGTGTCATAGGCCGGCCAGAATCGATTTCGACTACGGATTATTGATCAGTGAGTCGAACCGAATCGTTTAAGACCATTTTCAGCCAAAATTCAAAAATTACAGACATTTGGGCAAATTGATAAGCACTCTGTTCTGAGGAACAAGAGCGCCAAAAAGTGGGAAAGCCCTCTGGACGGGAGCTTTGGTACTCTTGTTCAAACTTTGACAAATCATATCTCCGAAAGTATTGGTTTCTCACAGTTGGGAATGATATCATTGGAATCTTATAATAGAACTGCATCATAAAAAAACTAAACTCATTTATTAAAAAAATTGGTTCAAGCCCTGTGCACAGGAGCTTTCTGGCGCTCTTGTTCAAGCATACAAATTATATCTCCGAAAGTATTGGTTTCTCTGATTTGAGAATTATATCAATGTATTCATATGATAGAATTGCATCATGAAGGAAATTCAATTCAAATAATATTTTATTTATCAAGATTAAATGAACAATCTGAGAATGAGAACTGCACCATGGAAGAAATCAAATTATAATACCTGAAATGAATTTGACTCTCTCTTATAGAACAGGATAACATATACGAGTGTGAAGACAGATCATAATATAATAAATCATAGATAGAATAATTATAGCATTGTGTGAAAAGATAGAAGTATTATTCATTATTGCAATTTCGAAAAATCACATCTCCGAAAGTATTAGCTTGTTGGAGTTGAAAATGATATCAATGGATTTTCAGGCTGAAACTGCATCTTAAAAAAAATTATTTTGAAATTTGTAAGTTAAAAAAAAATTTTTTTTCTTTACTCTGAAACCGTCTCGCCTATTTTGGCCAATAGCGAACTTAACCGAGATCTCCCTAACCTACTCTGAAAATTTCAACTGCCTAGCTCATTCCGTTTGAGAGTTATTGTAGAAACAAAATTTAAAAATTTTCAAAAATTTGTTTTGACACATTACGGTTACCCGATCAATACAAAACTTCACATGCATCTAAAGGTCATGATTCTACAATTTGATGCTGAATTTCAGATAGATCGAGTGATCGGTCTCGCAAATATTCATAAAAAACGTTTTTAGTGAAAACGGCCACAACTCCGAAACCGCTTGATGGATTTCGCCCATTAATGAATTCGTCCGAGATATTTATGGTCCAAACCTACCCTACAAATTTCAATCGTCTAACTCCTTTCGTTCGAGAGTTATCGTGTTAACGGACGGCCAGCCGGACGGCCGGACAGAATCGATTTCGACCACGGATTCTTGATCAGTGAGTCGAACCAAATCGTTTGATACCATTGTCATCCAAAAATTCGAAAATTACAGACATTTGGGCAAATTGATAAGCACTCTGTCCCGAGGAACAAGAGCGCCAAAAAGGATTGAATGAGATTGAATGATACTTTCCTCTTTGGGGAACACTGAGCGATGAGGTGATCTAGCCCGGCCAAGAGGAATATTTGTTGGTGGTTAAAATCAATAAATATTTAACCATGTTTCTTGTTTTCGTTATTGTTTGTTAGGCAACATTGTTTGATTTATTGCTTCTGACAAATATCTTGTGTTTCTTACGCAGAAACAATTCAGGAAATAATACATTTTAATTTAATAGACATTTTTCAGAGTTTGGGAGCGAAAACCCTGAAAGAAACCATTTAATAATTAATATACCTCCCACAGTATATCCTTTAATGATTATGCAGTTGTTTGTTTTTGGTTGCCTCTGCAATATGTGATCCATGTACGGATGCTCTTATACTCTGGATCTACCTTTAGTTCATTCCTTTGTCTGGGAAACAGAATAGCTTTCAATAAGCCTCGTCGAGTTCAGTGTTGTATTCGTATTTTGCAGTATAAGCTTGAAATAAAGTGAAGGATGAGATGTATATTTATAATCATTCACTTTCATACCTGAAACAAAGCAAGAATGCTTCAGTACGCTGTTCAAATAGGAAGAGGAAAAAGAGATAATGCGAGAAGCTTTGTTGAAATATTTCACTTGCAAAGTGATGCTGGGGAGTAACGAAAATATGAATTTTCCATGAATTAATCTTCCAGGGATTGTGTATGAAAAATAGCGCTTTTTGTAGAAGTTATGACGGTATAAGGCCTACGGAGATCCTCATTCTAATATAATCCATATCGAAAATTCAGCGCAAGTGAGAATGGCTTTCAAGGATTATTATGATAGAAAAGCTGGGAGGTTAGGAATATATTCGAAAAAACATCTCAAATCTCACAGTTAGGTTTATTATTTCTGCCTTCAAATGTCTAGAAATCTTTAACGAAACATTTTAATAGCAGAACATTTGAATATATATGTGAGTGATTACAGGGTGTCCCAGCACTACGTGACTCTTTCTCAGGTGTAAATAAAGTATGTAAAGACGAGTCAGGAATGCTTTAATTTTATTTTCCTACGACGCCCTCCTGCGAAGATATGGGCCTCCAAATGGTACTCCGATAATTCAGTTTTTTGTGAAAACTTCCGAACGACCCAACCGATTCTGGTAATTTTTCAAATTTGAATCAATGAAAATATCAGTAATTATTTGTTTCCAACACCTTCCCCATTATTCCTCAAGACAGCTGGGGTCGGACTGCCCCTAGCACTTAATGGTCAGAAACTTTTTTTTGGTTGAAGATATCGGCGAAATTCCTCCATTTATGTATTTTATCATTAATTCTGCTAAAAAAGGTATACCAGTGGAACATTGAAAAAATGCTCCGTTTCCGAGTATGTTCTGGGGAACATCGCGTCATCATTTTGCCCAAATGTCTCTAATTTTCGAATTTTCTGCCGAAAATGGTCTCAAACGATTGGGTTCAACTCCCTGATGAAGAATTTGAGGTCAAATTTGATTTTGTCCAGCCGGCCGGCCAGCCGTTGCCCCGGTAACTTTCGAACGGAAAGAAATAGCGACTTTAAATTTTCAGGGTAGGTGGCGCGTCCCAATATGACGGACAAGTTCTTTAATGGGCCCAATGGTTTCCGAGTAATAATTTTATTTTCAACCAATATAAGTCCGATCGAATTGAAACTTGGTAAGTAGTTATACCGCCGTATTCACAAAGCATTCAATCTCCGTTAAGTCCTAACTGAGGTCGTCAGTTAAGGATAAATTTGAATCGCAAACTCAGTTAACGTAGTTAACGTTGAAACAGGCCTGTTTCACGTTAATTTTCACGTTAACTGAGGTTGCGATTCGAATTTATCCTTAGCTGAGGACCTCAGTTAGGACTTAACGCAGATTGAATGCTTTGTGAATACGGCGGATAGAATACAGACCTAAGGACGTTTATGAAATTTTGTGAGAATCGTATCACTAGAAAATTTTAAAAGAAATCATTAAAAATGTCTCGATAACCTGAGTACGGAAAAAGATAGCGACTTGATATTTTCAGGTTAAGTTGTGCATCGGATTGAGACATTTGCGTTTGTTTGTAGGCATAATCGGCCAAACGGTTTTGGAGTTATACCCACCTGAAATTTGGTGGTTATTTCCTCATAACTCGTAAAATACAAAACCGATCCAATTCAAACATGGTTATTAGTTGTAGAATGCCAACGCGAAAATTCTTGTGAATTTTTGTGAGGATTGTAATTCCAGAATTTTTTTAAAAAATCGTTGAAAATCATTCTGAAAAATACTATCTATCAGAAACTACTCGTCTGACATCGCTGAAATTGCGAGAGCCTCCAGAACCTAACTGTACTAACAAGTTCCGAGTTTTAACACGATCGGATCTATATTGTTGGAGATCCGAGCAGCCTTGTGTGAGTTCAGTAGCTGGATAGGTGACCGTTGCCTCGAACATAGGGACATAAGTACTCGCAATTTTCAGGGTAGGTTGTGCATCTGAATGGGAGAGTTAACTCCGCTGTTGGCCATAATCGTCCCAATGGTTTCGGAGTTATACCGATCTGGAATATTATTTCCTCGATAACTCAAAAAATATAGACTCAATCGAATTGAAGCTTGCTAACTATAGTTGTACAATATTGACATGAAGACGTGTGTAAAATTTTGTGAGGACCGTACCACTAGAAAATTTTTAAAAATTTACGAAAAAATATTATGTATTTCACGATACCTTGAGAAGGGAAACAAAAAGTGACTTGCAGTTTTCAGGGTAGATTGCGCATCTGAATGCGACATTTAAGTTCGTTAATTAGCATAATCCGCCATATGGTTTTGGAGTTATATCAATTTGAAATGTGGATATTATTTCTTCAAAACCCAAAAAACATGGTAATTAGTTAAACATTTCGTGAAGATCGTATTACTAGAAAGTTTTAAAAAAATCATTGAAAAAAAATGTATTTATCAGATAGGATTTGTCCGACATCGCTAAAATTCTGCAAGAATCTTCGAAATCATGAATTTCATGATAACATATTGAATTATAACATACATTTTTGGGCTGATTCTTTCATAATCATAACACAATAAAGAGTGAAGCTTGTATCATCGAACATCTGAAGTTCTGAATAATCATCGTTGGATTGGCTAGACCTGGTTTTGAAAGGGCCTCATGAGCTACGGTATCTTCATTTTGGAAATCAAATATTGAAGGGATATCTAAGATTCATAGAATAATATTATTATTCCGTGACAACGTTGAAATAAGAATTATTATTGAAATTTTGAAAAATCATATCTCCGAAAGTATTAGCTTGTTAGAGTTAAAAATGATATCATTGGATTGGTATAGTAAAACTGCTTATTGAATTAATTTGGAATTTGCTTTGTAAAAAAAAAATTTTTTTTTGTTACTCCGAAACCATCTGTCTGATTTTGCCCAATAACGAACTTAACCGAGATATTTATCTCCCAAACCTACTCTGAAAATTTCAACTGTCTAGCTCATTCCATTCGAGAGTTATCGTGCCTACGGCCGGCCGGACAGAATGAATTTCGACCACGGATTCTTGATCAGTGAGTCGAACCAAATCGTTAAAGGCCATTTACATCGAAAAATTCGAAAATTACAGGCATTTGGGCAAATTGATAAGCACTCAGTTCCGAGGAGCTAGAGCGCCAAAAACTACGAAAACAATTGGTTCAAGCACTGACGTGAAGTCAGGAACTTTTGCGCGTATGTTCTATTGTCCATTCTTCTGTATTGGACACCCTTAATCGAATTTACCATGGGGAATTCTATTGTCCGTTCTCCAGTATTGGACACTCTTGATCGAATTTACCAAGGTAAATTCGACTGATTAGCCCTCCCTCTCTCTATACTACTACTACTCCAGGATCGAAAGAGATAGTTCCTATTTTGCCCCCTCGAGGTTTCAGAGTTCAGTTTTTTTTTTTTTGATAAATTGCCGTGCCCGGAATTTTGTCGAACTGCTCGTAAATGGATCAATTGCCAACTAATACTCCCAGAGCATCCTTTCTAGAGGATCGCCAATTCCGATTTCACAAGGGCGAAGGAATTGCACAGATTTCAGACCATCAATCACTTGAAAGTTTCATTCGCTGGAATTGAAATCTCGACTTGAACATTCTGTTCGGTTTTCTTTCGTGACAAATAAGCGAAATTGGAAGGAGTGTTATGTATTGCCCGAAACTGCAAGGGTCTGCTTTCGGAACGTTGCAGTGAACAGGGATGAGAAAATCATGGGATTAAGAATTGGGTGGTAAATCGCTACAATACTTTTTCAACCAAAATGAATCAATTTACAAATAATTTACTGGTTGTGCCACGAGGACAAAGTTATAAGCGTCCAAAACACAATCTGCTATTACAGTACTGCCATCCTTAAACCTCAAAATGGTCGTTTGGTGTTGAGTATTTGTATTTCCAAGACCAGTCAGGAAAGGTATGACTGCATTCATAACTTAATGCAGTTTCAAAACAATGAGTATTTAATTAAGAAAGAATCGATATTAAAGATAAAAATGCCGAATGTCCGAAATCTAAATATCGTAAATAAGTGGAAAAGCCCTGTGGGCAGGAGCTTTGGCGCGCGTTCCAAATTTATAGCCAGAGCTGTGACCCATCCAGGTACTGAACTCGCCTGAAGCTGCTTAGCTCCAGAAAAATTTTTAATTACTTCCCATTATATCCAGTAATATTGACCCGATGGAGTTTAAATCTAGAACTTATCTTTGATATCGTTTCTTTCTTCAAATTAAATACTCATTGTTTTGAAACTGCAATCATTCGTGAATAAAACAAGTCATCTTCATTAAAACATATTTTTCTTTTTGTGAAACTTTGATAACAACAACGATGATAATTGATATAAAAACCCATATTGTAGTCATCGCTTGAATGCATATTAATGTGCTTCGTCAGACAATCAATCCACATCAGTCTGATAGTGATCAAGATTACGGACTGAACTGATGCGAGATTGACCGTTTAACTTCCGTCTAAGATGGAGGTACATGTAAAATGGTGAACTCAATAGTAAATAGATGTATGCAGGATCAAAATAGGAAATAATGACATCTTATATTTCTGATCCAGCCGGTATGTTTTTTGCGCGTATGTTCTGGGGAACATCACGTTAATGTTTTGCCCAAATGTCTGTAACTTTGGAATTTTTTGAAAAAAATGGTCTCAAACGATTAAGTTCGACTCCCCAATGAAGAATTCGAGGTCAAATTTGATTCTGTCCGGCCGTTGCCACGATAACTTGAGAACGAAAAGAGCTAGCGACTTGAAATTTTCAGGGTAGGTGGCGCATCCCAATACGACGGACAAGTTCGTTAATGGGCATAATCGGCCCAGCGGTTTCCGAGTAATAATTTTATTTTCAACCAATATAAATCCGATCGAATTGAAACTTGGTGAGTAGTTGTAGAATATGAACCTCAGCACGTTTGTGAAATTTTGTGCGAATCGTATGGCTAGAAAATTATTAAAAAATTATTAGAAAATATTTTTGTTGTCACGATAACTTGAGAACGGAAGGAGATAGCGGCTTAAAGTTTTCAGGTTAGGATGTGCACTAGAACGCACCATTTCAGTTTGATTATGAGCATAATCGGCCAATCGGTTTTAGAGTTATAGGCATCTGAAATTTTCGGAAATTTGGTGGTTTTTTGTACCTCATTAACTCAAAAAATACTGAACTGATTGAATTCAAACATGGTTAATTCAAATTTACCATGGTAAATTCGAATTAAGTGTCCAATACAGGAGAATTGACAACATAATTTACCATGGTAAATTCGATTAAGGGTGTCCAATACAGATGAATGGACCATAGAACATACGCGCAAAAGCTTCTGACTTCACGTCAGTGCTTGAACCAATTTTGGATATGATCATGGATCACTCACCTGTGGTAATTACACTGGCTATCTTCCAGCATAATTATTCAGGTGTTAGATGATATTTCGCCACTGGCTCTTCATAAAACAATGAGACAAAGATAAGAGATTTTCCGTCCCATGGGCCATGAGTTATGTCAATTTTGAGTGATGTCTAATAACCCCAGCAATTTTGTAGAGTTGAGAGAGTTAACTCGGAATCGAATAATCTGAAATTTTCGAACAACAGACAGAGAGAGAGTATAGTATTTTCTAAAACAAGTTGCAGAATGGGCTCCTATTAAAACACGAATGCGAAATTCGAAAACGAGCGACGTAGGAGCGAGTTTTCGAACGCATGAGTGTTGGAATTGCCTTCTGCAACGAGTATTAGACGATATTTTCTCTATTTCAGGCAAGTTTTGTAAAATACTGTTGAAATTTAATGAAAAATTCGGATTATATATCCTAGTGACTTTTGTATTGTATCTTGGTGGTTGGTGTGACTGTTGCGAAAGTTGACAGATTACGGAATTTGAATTTGAAACGTACGTAGGGCATGGAGATCAGATTTAAAATAGTTCAAATAGATTCAAAATTAGGAAGAAGGAAATCTCGAGTACCATATTTTTCAATGAAAATAAAGCTTTTCCCAAACAATTATTTCACTATATCCAGATTACATTGTATTGTCAATTGACGTGTGTTGAAATTTGATAGGATCGAATGCCAGTGCTGACTACCACAAAACGAAAAATATAACTAGAAACAATGCGGGAATGAGTTCATTCCAGCACTGTGTTCAGTGCTGGAATGGACTCATTACGATACTGAAATAGAGAAAAATATTTACAGAGTTTATATTCGAACGCAACCTAGATCCAACATCCAACCAAGTTGGCCCAATCAAAAATCATACCATATCGTTACGCCAAGTAACAACAACATGAATCATAGAGACGATTGCAGATTTTCATTCAATAGAGAGGGTATCTTGACTCTTCTAGGCCTTTTTGTCGGGTGCTTGAAAATCTTCAGACTACAAATGTTGAGTCTGACACGAAAGTGATCATTTTCTCTACTAAGTCACTATACTAATTTTCCTTGATAAGTAAGTTTACTTGTTACGGCTGAAAAAAAAAGTAAATATTTATGCTTTAAAATATGTCCATTTGTACCATATTTAACTCTTCTCGGCCCGCGATAGGCATTCAGTTTCGATATAAATCATTTTTTATACAGAACAGCATGAAATTGGATCTTCCCAGATTTAGTTGACAGATTGTCGGACACATGTCATATTATAGATCATAGAGGAACATACAATTCTTGTCAGATATACGATCTATGGAGAGTACAAAATATAATATGAAATAATTTAGAGCCACCTCAAAAATCAAACACTGTTGACAACTTGTCTGGTCGAATTTAAAATAGTGTACCAGTACACCCCCATCGTTGGAATATTTCGGTAATATCTTCACAAATATAGATCCGATCGAGTTCAAATCTAGAACTTTAAGGTAAAATAAGGTTTTCAAGGCTCACGTAGAATTTTTATATCCGACTCAGATACAGAATAATTTTTAAAAATAATTTTTTTTTATTTTCCAGTCGTGCGATATTCACAAAATTTTGCATAATACTTCGTGTTCGTATTTTCCAACTGATAACCGTCCTTTGATTCGATCAGATTGGTATTTTTCGAGTTATTGGGAAAACAAAACTGAAACCACTCGGTGGAATTGGCCCATTAACGAACTCTGCCGGCGCATTTGGTTTCCAAACCTACTCTGAAAATTTCAACTCTAACTCATTTCGTTTGAGCGTTCTGACCTCGGATTCTTGATCAGTGAGTCGAAACTAATCGTTTCAGACCATTCTCGGCCAAAAAATCGAAAATTACAGACATTTGGACGAATTGATAGGCAACCTGTTCATAGAACAGCGTGCCAAAAACATCTTCTCTTCATTTGATATACAGTGCTTTTCAAAAAGTACGCACCAAGAGGAAATTTTCTGGCCTGTATAGTTTTTTGAAATTTGGGTTTTCGGGAAAGTTGGTGCTCAAGAAACGATGTTTTTTGACATATATATAATTGATCGTGTTACTCTGCAAACCTGTCAAAATTGATATTCTTTCAGAAAAATGGTCAAAACACGTAGAAATCAGAACAATATCAAAAAGTTTCTGGAAGAAATGTTGCTCTGAATTTCATTTTATACCAAACTGCAAATTTTCATAGTGAAATTCCATTTCATTTTCACAGGTAAATTTGTTTTGGATGATACCTGTATTGCGTTTTTAGTGGTATTTGAGTTAATGCATTCAAAAGGGATTTCAGAGGACTGGAGAATTATTCTTCAGATGAGAAATCGAATAGTTTAATTTCTTATGATATTTCAAGAATAATTAGCAAGATATTAACTCTTTCCGCATTTAATTTCCCAAGTATAATTCGGTTTGCACCAAGATTGTGAGGTTTTCACTATAGAAATCATAATTTATGAGGAACATTAAATTTGCCAGTTTGGTATAAAATGAAATTCTGAGCAACATATCATTCAGAAACTTTTTGATATTATTCGTATTTCTAAGTCTT
Organism: Halyzia sedecimguttata; assembly: GCA_937662695.2. Classification (NCBI taxonomy): domain Eukaryota; kingdom Metazoa; phylum Arthropoda; class Insecta; order Coleoptera; family Coccinellidae; genus Halyzia; species Halyzia sedecimguttata. Next base: position 93,877,163 of record OW569413.2, on the reverse strand, counting down.
TTGGTAATTTTTCGAAAAAAATGTCAATTTCGACAGGTTTGCAGAGTAACACGATCAATGACATATACGTCAAAAACCATCCTATCTTGTGCACCAACTAACCCGAAAACCAAAATTCCAAAAAACTATACAGGGGAAAAAATGTCCTCTTGGTGCGTACTTTTTGAAACGCACTGTATATGGTCTTAGCAAGTTGGCGAGATTCCTCACACTATTATTCAGATCATGACTCTTCTCAGTCCTGGTTACCCTTTCGCACGGAAATGATCCTCTGATATACGTCAACACGGGTTCAAATTACATTCTCGCATATTAACCCTTTTCAGTAAGTCATCACGTTCCAATATCCTGTCGAAAAATTGTATTCACTTCTATCCGCTAGAACGATAAATCATTTGGTCACCACCATCCAATGAAGCCCAAACATTCATCCCTTCGATTCGAATGTCTACCTAAATTAGAATTATGGTCACGTGCTATGAATAATTACGAATTATGGCATGTGTGATGATCCATCAAAATTAATGTCATGCACATTCGTAGCTAGGCTACATGTCAAAATCGTGTTAGGGATGCGTGATGGTATTTGCATATGTATTGTCGGCGAATTGAAAAAGGATAAGCAAATAAAGGGTTTTCCAATAAGAGGTGTTATTTTGATATTCGAAGAAAACTGCCATTTTTCAATATAAATGATCGGATATTTATTTCATTATAAAGAAGAAGCTATGCCGTTAATAAGGAAAATAACATCAGGCAAATGACCACCACGACCACGCTTACAGGACCATATCCTTTTAATGAAATTTTCCATAACCAAATCGCAAAGTGGCTGCCCTATGTCCTCGATCGACTCACGAATTCCATCTTTGAGGTCTTGAAACGATGCTGGGCCATTGGCGTAGACCTTCTCTTTCACGTGGTCCCAAAGGAAGAAGTCGCAAGGTGTTAAATCACAAGATCTCGGTGGCCAATTGTGATCACCTCTTCGAGAGATAACACGGTCCGGAAACTTTTCCCGCAAAAGATCAATGGTTTCGTTGCTTGTGTGGCACGTAGCGCCGTCTTGTTGAAAGTAAACGTTGTCCAGATCAATACCATCCAATTCCGGCCATAAAAAATCATTAATCATCTCGCGATAGCGCAATCCATTCACCGTAACTGTTGCTCCAGCCTCATTTTCGAAAAAGTAAGGACCAATGACTCCGCCGGACCATAAACCGCACCAAACAGTCACACGTTGAGGATAGAGAGGCTTTTCAACAATAACTCTTGGGTTTTCCGAGGCCCAGATGCGACAATTTTGCTTGTTGACGAAGCCACCGAGGTGGAAATGGGCCTCATCGCTCAAGATGATTTTTCGATGGAGTTCCGGATCATTTTAATGCATTTCAACGACCCAATCAGCAAAGACACGACGTTGTTGATGTTCGGCCGGCTTGAGTTCTTGTGTTAACTGAACTTTATGAGCCTTAAGACCCAAATCTTTATGCAAAATACGGTGTAATGGCGTTTATGGAATGCCTAATTCCAAAGAACGATGAGGAATGGACAAACCTGGGATTTCTTCAACACTTTCGGCTACAGCAGCAATATTCTCGGCTGTTCTTGAGCGACGTGCACGGGTTATATTCTTCACATAACTAACTTGTCCCAACAGCTCGAATTTTTCAACCAATTTCTTTATTGCGGTCCGACAAGGTGCTTCACGACGACCCAAAAATGTTCGAGTTTTACGAACCGTCTCTGCCAAATTTTCACCATTTTTATAGTGAATTCTAATAATTTCAATGCGTTCTTGAAGCGTATATCGTTCCATTTTTATTAATGGCGTAGTTTCTAATTGTCAAATGTCAAAAAATTACAGCTTCAAAAGTGACATCTACCGAAATAGCGGGCTATTCAAAATAACACCTCTTATTGTAAAAACCTTTATTTCAATGTCTAACGAATACATTGAACTTCATTGCTTTTTAGCGCGCTGTTCGAGTGAACTAAGTGTCCAATTCGTCAAAAAGTCTGTTTTTTCGAATTTTTGGCCGAGAATGGTATCAAACGATTAGTTTCGGCCAATTGGTGAAGAATCCGAGGTCAAACTTAATTCTTGATTCGTCCGTCAGCACTATTAAGCTCGAACGCAATGAGCTAGAGCAGGGTTTCCCAACCTTTATTTCACCGAGCCTCCCCGAAGCAAAAATAATATTTTTATGCCCCCCTTAATAATTAAGTTTCAACAAAAATAAGAATAGTATATTGTTTCATAAGCAGGAGAAGTGTCATTTTTCATGGTGAGCTTGAGTTAGCTTTTGAGGGTAATTGAAAGCGAGCCATGAAAAGTCACTTCAATTCTGAATGAAATATGTTATTTTATTTTCAAACGTTTTGAAATTCATAAAAATCTGAATATCCACTTTTGGATTGATTTACATAAATAATTCTATCCATTTACGATCGTTTTATAATTGAGTGAATTATGGAACATTTGCCTAGTTACGGTTGCCACGTAAAATTCTGACAGATATACCGCCGTATTCGCAAAGCATTCAATCTCCGTTAAGTCCTAACTGAGGTCCTCAGCTAAGGATAAATATGAATCCCAACCTCAGTTAACGTATTTAACGGTGAAGAAACAGGCCTGTTTAAAGTTCATTTTCACGTTAACTGAGGACCTCAGTTAGGACTTAATATAATATAAAGTCGCAACTAGCGATCAAACATGAAATAGGTACTGGTAAATATCTGAAGTTGCGCGCATTTTTAAAAACATCCAATGAATGGTATCTTGCAAAAAAATCAAGAGTTTTTTCTATGGAAGAGTTCGAACGATTTCTCTTCGAAGCACCGGATGAATCATATTTAGGATTAAACGTAACTATCATATTTCAAGTAACTACAATTTTGTATTTTGATCACGTGGTTGTTTCAAATTGTTTTATTATTCGGAGTAGCAGGTGTGACGAAATGGTGAAAATGAAAACTACAGATATCGAGGACAAGGGAAATTTTTTAATAGTCAATATTCCTGATAGTAAAACGAGAAATGTTCGAACATTCACAGTTATTAGGGAGAATAATCTAAATATTTATCGGAGATTCACTGCGTTAAGACCAAACGATTTCGTTGAAAATAGAGTTTTTTTCAAATCTATCGATCTAGAAAATGCTATAGGTACAGAGCTGTGATGGGAATACATAGTATAGGAAGTGTTCCATGAAAGTTTGCCATTTTTTTTTTTCAATTGAATCATCCAAACGAGTACACAGGTCTTTCATTGAGGCGAACTTCTGCTACACTACTTATAGATGGAGGAGCCAACATTGAGTCTTTGAAACGACACGGAGATTGGAAGTCAAGTAGTGTAGCGGAAGGCTACATCAAGGATTCGCTGCGAAATAAGAATGATATTGCTGGTAGGATATTGTGGGTCAACGAATTCCCTGGAACCAGCAACTCAGATGACTCTATTGAGGCATCAGCTTTTGAACAGAATCCGAGGCAGCATCCTACCAATTCATTATTACATGGTTTTAATTTTCAAAATGCAACATTGACCAATTGTACATTCGATGTATCTTTAACGAATAAAAATGACGTTTGAATTAGAGAATTTTTTGTTCATGGTAACCAACTCATCTTTTGCATAGTAACACTTCTCCTCCTAGGCGGAGAAATAGAAGTTTTCGATGATCCTCTCAATCGAAAAATGACGTTATTATTGTACGTTTGAAAATAAAATAATTCCGAAGAATCCGGACGTCAGATATGTTTCAGAGATATTCCATTCGAATGAAAAACTCTCAGAATTCAAGGTCCTTCTTCAGACATGAGCCTGGATCTTTACTGGAAAGCGATTTCATTCTGCATGAGCTCATTCATTCTTGCTACGCACATTCCCCATCTATTCTGAGAACGTAAAGTACAGAAAAAGGAGTTGCTAAAGATTAAGCTGATATTCTGAAATATGGACCGGAATAATTTAACGAAATTGTCATCTGACTTTTTCAGTAGGTCTGGAAAATGTGTCAAAAGAATTTTTCAGCATGAAGATGAATTCCGACTTTCTTTGGGAGTTGAAGGAAGTATCAGTTTTTCAAAAGAAATATTATACTCCGGAATTGGATCAGAGAATACGCTTTCAGAATGAAATCTATTGGACGGAAAGAATCCCTTTCTTAGGAAGAGATGGGGAAGCAACCACCGAATAATCGTTGTGACGGAAAATCTATTTTATGATCGTAATAAATGCTTCATCATCATAAACTACAATAATGGGAAGCTTCCATAGTTTATTCGATATAAATTATGTTTCCGAACTTAGTTTCTATATTTATTTCGCTGCGATAGTATTTTATGATGGGCGAATTAAAATTATATCAACTTATATACATTAACTGAATCTTAAATCAGAGGAACAGGTCGTGTTCAAAATATCATATATTCCAAATACAGTGTGTGAATAAAGTAAGGAAAAAAATTCATTACTGCGTTATAGTCTAAGAGCCAGTGGACGGCAGACAAAACATATTTTAGGAAAGCCAGAAATTTCCCCACTTAATCTATGGTACCTACCATATAGGCTGGTGCAACGAAAGCTTATCATCTCGATTTTCCAACTTTAAAATGAAAATGTGGAAAATTGCTCGGACCCATCAATCGAGGGGGAAGAACTTTTCGGGTTTTTTCATCCCCGTAAGTTCAACCCTCTAACGGGGGTGAGCGTAACCCCTTGATTTTGAATAGGGATGAGCATATTATTCTTATCCGACACATTCCAAAGGTATGTAGTAGTTATGTTGTTAAGTTTTTGTCCAAAAAAGTGTTAATTTCTTGTCCAAAAGAGTAGTATTGGCGCTCTAGTTCCTCGGAACTAAGTGCTTATCAATTTGCCCAAATGTCTGTAATTTTCGAATCTTTCGATGAAAATGGTCTTAAACGATTTGGTTCGACTCACTGATCAAGAATCCGTGGTTGAAATTCATTCTGTCCGGCCGGCCGTAGGCACGATAACTCTCGAACGGAATGAGCTAGAAAGTTGAAATTTTCAGAGTAGGTTTGGGGGATAAATATCTCGGCTAAGTTCGTTACTGGGCAAAATCGGACAGATGGTTTCGGAGTAACAAAAAAAATTTTTTTTTTACAGAACAAATTCCAAATTAAATATTATTCAATAAGCAGTTTTATGATAAGAATCCAATGATATCATTTTTAACTCTCAAGCACATACTTTCGAAGATATGATTTTTAAAATTTCAATGATAAATCGTATTTCACAGACTGATATAATTATTCTATGTATGAATTGTCATAATGTCAACTCATTTTCCTGAGACATGTCATTATCTAATCAATCGAAGAATTGTGAGCGAAGTGAGAAAAATCTCAGTTGTTTGCTCCGAAATTAGTTTTTCTCAGAAAAGTCTTACATTTCGGAACGGAACATGAAGTAAGAGATCTGAGAGTAGTGAGACTGCTTTTCATCCATAGACATAGAATGCAAATAGAATGTAAATATTGAAAGCATAATTCTGCAATTCGAGAGAGGAGAAAATTTGGTGAACGTAGATCAGGAAATTTTTGATCGATTACAAGGTAATTGTTCATTATTACTCTTCTTTGATACATGTTTTATGAAAAATCTACTATTTGTAGGTACTTTAAACCTGTTTTGGGCAATTGTCATACGAAACTTGTTGGCGCTCTAGTTCCTCGGAACTGAGTGCTTATCAATTTGCCCAAATGTCTGTAATTTTCGAATTTTTCGATGAAAATTAAAGGATTTGGTTCGACTCACTGATCAAGAATCCGAGGTCGAAATCGATTCTGTCCGGCCGGCCGGCCGGCCGTAGGCACGATAACTCTCGAACGAAAGGAGTTAGCGGATTGAAATTTGCAAGGTGGGTTTGGAGCGTAAATATCTCGGACGAGCTCGTTAATGGGAGAAATCCATCAAGCGGTTTCGGAGTTATGGCCGATTTTAGTAAAAATATTTTTTATGAATATTTCCGAAACCGATCACTCGATCTATCTAAAATTTAGCATCAAATTGTAGAATCATGACCTTTGTACGCATGTGAAGTTTTGTATTGATCAGATTACCGAAAAGTGTAAAAAAAAAAATTTGAAAATTTAAAAAAGGTTTTTCTACAATAACTCTCGAACGGAATGAGCTAGGTAGTTGAAGTTTTCAGAGTAGGTTGGGGAGATGAATATCTCGGTTAAGTTCGTTATTGGGCAAAATTGGCCAGATTTAATTCGATTTCTTCCATGGTGCAGTTCTCATTCTCAGATTGCTCATTTAATCTTGATAAATAAACTATTATTTGATTTGAATTTCCTTTATGATGCAGTTCTATCATAAGAATACATTGATATAATTCCCAACTCTGAGAAACCAATACTTTCGGAGATATAATTTGTCAGTTTGAACTAGAGCGCCAGAAAGCTCCTGTCCACAGGGCTTGAACCCATTTATTTTTGATTCACTTTAGCCTATCGTGTATTTTTAAGAATGTTACAAGTGTGTGATAGAACTAGTTTTTAGGAATAACGACTCTGCGCGAACAACAGCGGCTTTATTTAACGAACGATATCCTGGAAAAAATGTATCCGCTACTTATGTGCAACTGGTTGTCAAAATTGACGCTACTGGTTTAGTTGGAAACAAAAAGAGGGTGCATGAAAGAGACGAAGCGAGGGACGTGGCTGTATTAGGTCATGTTGCAATCGATCCGACCTTGAGTACCAGGAAATTGTCCGATGTATCTGGTGTTTCACTCAAACAATCATGTGAATCTTGAAACAACATAAATTCCATCCCGATAAGATACGATTGGTTCAGGAACTGAGTGAGGATGATCCCGATCGCCGACTCCAGTTCTGTGAAGTGGTCAGTGAAATGATTAACGGTAATCAAAACTAATTGTTTGATATCTGTTTATCAGACGAGTGCTCATTTTACCTTAACGGCGTTGTAAACCGGCATAACTGTCGGTTTTGGTCAGATGAAAATCCAAGATTATTTCGTGGGGTGCATACTCAGCCTCCCCAAAAATTAAATGTTTGGGCGGGTAATTATGGAAACCACATAATTGGCCCTTTTCTATACCCGCTAATCACACTGGCCAAATTTATTCAGATCTATTGGAGAACGCTATTCATCCAGCCCTTGTGCAACTATTGGAGAATGCAGAAGACCCTCAAACGATCATTTTCCAACAAGATGGCGCACCACCTCATTTCGTTCAACCGGTGCGTCAGTTGTTGATGAAAATTTTCCTGACGCCTGGAGTGGAAGAAGGCTACATATTGAGTGGCCACCCAGATCACCTGAGCTGGCACCACTGGACCTTTCCTTATGGGGTTACCTGAAATCCAAGATTTACGCTAGCCAGCCTGAGTCACTGGATTGTTTGCGAACTCGGATCATTAATGAATGCCGTCAAATTACACCAGAAATGTTGAGTAATGTACGTGAACGTTTTCAGCAAAACTTATATTACTGCATGAATGTGAATGGTGTCCATTTCCAGCATTTAATAAACTAATCACAAAAATAAGTACTCCTCCACTATTTTACCTGCCATTTCGTTATACATGGACACCCCTCATCCCGATTCAAAATCAAGGGATTGTGCTAACCCCCGTTAGGGGGTTGCAGTTACGGGGATGCAAAGAGCAGAAAAGTTGTTCCGGTCGGATCAGTATTTGGAAAACAAAATTTCACTTAAATATTTGTTGAACAAAGTTACGCATGGTGAACTTGAGATCAAATATCCGCCGATTCCCTAATTATATTCTTAATACCGGACCAGTTTTCCGATATTCAAATACTTTCCTCACACTCCTAATTACATTTCAAGGACCCCGCCGAGACTTGGATCAGTCGAGTGTTCTTGAGGTTCTACCAAGTGGACTAATTCAATATGAAAGTCGGGCAAAGGAAACTGCCATTAATTAATATGGGGTTTTCACTGGGGAAGTTTGTGGAAGTTTGTTTCAGAACAATCTGAGTGGGTTTTATGAATATTTCAGTATGACGTTGGCGTTGTTATTGCGAGAAAAAATCTAGGCTGCGTCTGTGCTAAGATTTCTTTTTGTTGGATAGAACCCGTGCGATAAATTATGATGGATTCGTTTAAAATGTAATCACAATCATAGTATCTACAATACAAGATTTGATCGATTCGGTGTTTACAAACTCGTTTTCAATATGATATACAAGGTGAGTTTTGGAGTTGTACATTAATTTTAATCATAGACTCCTCTCATCAAGTGCTTTTCAGGTCAAAATTTTTGCGTATTCTCCGAAAATTATGGTTGAGGTGTCATTCGATCCGGAATGGCATGTAGATAGCTTTTGAGAAAATGCTTAGGCCGCTCGAAAAAATTGCGAAAGTTTTAAACAATTAAAGTGAAAAAAAAAGAAGGGGGTTTGGTTTTTGGCCAATATCTCAAAAATTATCTGAGATAATTCAAATTTGAAATAATATTCAAGAAGAGGAAGAAATTTCACATTTCCCGGAACTAGGACTAATATTTAATATTTTCCCAGAGGATTGAAAATACTCCCGAAAACGGGTACTCCGGCTTGCGTAAGCTTCGCCCCTTTCGGACCTTTCATAAATGAATATTATTTAAACTAAATAAATATGAAAATAAAAAATTCAGGCACCTGCATAATAGATCAATGAACAATAATCCCTGGTACAAAAATGTTTATCGCGACTTATCAATTAGTCAATTAACAATTTTTTGTAGCACGAACATTAACATTGCAACTCTTCCTCTCAACAATTATTTCACTATATCCAGATTATATTATATTGACAATTGACGTGTGTTGAAATTTGATAGGATCGAATGTCGGTGATGTCTATCATAAACCAAAAAATATAACTAGAAACAATGTGGAAATGAGTTCATTACAGCACTGTTTTTAGTACTGTAATGAACTTATTACGATACTGAAATAGAGAAAATAATCTTTCAATAGGTACGGATGTAGCCATTAATAAATAATCGGCCATAGTGGAAAGTTTAGGAACTTTTTCATGCACTTTCCACCACTCTAAAATACAATTTTGATTCCTATTTGCTCTTTCTAACAGCAAAAATGCTCTTCAAATTCAGCTTTCCAATTTTTGGAAGGTTTTGTTGATCTTTTAAAGAGGCTATCGATGTCGATACAATTTTTAATAGAATTGGACCAATTGGTATCGTTTTCAATGAATACCTTCCCAGTGGGTAGATCATTGTGGGTGTTCTTGGCGTATTCCTCATAACATTTTTCGAAACATTGAATAGCTTCATTTTTCTTTTCTTCACTAGTTTTATTATATGTAGGTACTTCCACAGATGTATACAATAATTGTTCACATCTGCACTACAAGAAGCACAATAAAATACAATAAATTTCTCCAGATGTTCAAATAAAGACGAAATTTAAAAATCATTGGGATTTAGGGGCAATAAAAGTTGTCCGTTAAGTATTGAATTCATACCTAACGGAATCAGTTATTATGCTTGTGAATTCTATTTTTTCTTGAAAAATAATCCCAATTATCGCAAGGTCTTTTAAAAAATCGTGTATTTCTAGAAGTATCGATGTATAATATAAACAAAATATATTGGTAATTTTAGTGGAACCTCTTCTTATTCAATTATTTTCTGTGGGCGTTTGAAGTGGTCGAGTCTTATATAAGTAAAGTTTACTGAATGTATCTGTAGTAAATGAGGCGATATCCCAGGTAGAAAATTTCGAGCCAATATACATACATTTACTCAACCGCGAGTGTAAAAAATGGATCTATGGATCTTGAAAAAAGCACATTCAAACCTAAAATATGAAAATCTGCAAGGATAGATATTTATGATAAGAGATACATTACTATAAGAAGTTATAAGAACAGTTAACAAGTTCAAATAAAAATGTGAAAAAATTATTTCAATTTACAATAAAATATTTCACAGATAGTCACAAGAGTTAATATTTTGTAAAATATACCTATTGATCTCTATGTAGACCTTTTCTAATTTTTGGCGCTCTTGTTCTTCGGAACACAGTGCTTATCAGTTTGCCCAAATGTCTGTAATTCGAATCGAATTTTTCGATGAAAATGGCCTTAAACGATTTGGTTCGACTCACTGATCAAGAATCCGTGGTCGAAATTTATTCTGTCCGGCCTGTCCGGTTGGCCGGTCGTAGGCTCTCGAACTCGAACGGAATGAGCTAGACAGTTGGAATTTTCAGAGTAGGTTTGGGAGATAAATATCTCGGCTGAGTTCGTTATTGGGCAAAATCGGACAGATGATTTCGGAGTAACAGATAAATTTTTTTTTTTTGCATAACAAATTTCAAATAAAATATTTTTTTCAATATGCAATTTCACCATAAGAATTCATTGATATCACTTATAACTCTAACAAGCTAATACTTTCGGAGATATGATTTTTCAAAATTTCAATAATAAATCGTATTTTTATGTTTTCACAGAATGCTATAATTATTCTGTCTATGAATTATTGTAATATGATCTGTGTTGATACATGTCAACTCATTTTCCTGAGACATGACATTTTCTAATTCATTTCAGCAATCGTAGAATTATGAGAATTTTAATATGATATCATACTTTTTGTTGGTTGATATTTTCATGCCGACGGTTAATCCATATGATGATGGGAATGGTAATGGTAAGTTAATAATATTGATTTCAGAATATCTCCAGTAAAAACAAAATTTGGTGTATTGGAGTGGATTTGAGGAAAGAATATATATTATCGCTCATTTTAGAATTGAGGAATGAATATCTCGGATGAGTTCGTTGTTTGGTAGAATTCGTCCATTGGTTTAAGATTAATAATTTGTGTTGAATTTAAATTCTTTTATGATGTTTGAATTTGATTTCCTAAGATGAAGTTCTATCATAAGAATCCATTGATAGAATTCCCAACTCTTACCAATACCTTCAAAGATATGATTCGTCAATGTTCGAACAAGAGCGCCAAAGTTCCTGTCCACAGAGCTTGAACCAATTTTAATTATTCGAATAAAAACTTCACAAAAAAAATTTACGAGACCAAAAACGAGACTCTCGGTCATGTGGTTTCAGCATCGCCTATATTATTTTTCAAAACATCTCGTCTCGCTTTTCCGAGACGAGAACGAGAACGAGACGAGAAAAATCTCGCTCTCGTGTGAAGCCCTCAGGCTCGGGATGTAACACCTGAATATTTCAGACGATATTCCTTCACAAACATAAAAAAAATCATTTTACCTCAACATAATATTCCAGTGAAAATTCCATAGTGTATACTACGTTCAAGATCAAAACATTCAACAGAGAAACTACACTACAACACTCGAAAACATCGAAACGTATACTCTAAAACGATAACTATAATATCGTCATATCATTCCCATGAGGACACGAAACACTTCGACGACAACCAACAATTTAAATGTCTCAGACCAAACTGAATATCATCCGGAAGTAAAGTAACCTCTTCTAGTCAGCCAACCATTTTCCCTCCGAAGTGACTACGACTTTTCATCAAAGAACCCACCTGTCCGCAAAATCAACGGTCCTGGAGACCTGGTGGCCAACAAACCGTGCACTGGGATATAATTAACCTGCCTTGGATGGGGTGAGACATAATTCGTTCTTTCCAATCCACTTGCCACAAAGCCCGAGGCAATGGAAACGATCGATATGTTTCTAAGCCGAATTCACCTGAGCAGCTTTCTTTATCTAGATCGGGGGTGAATAAGTTAAGGGAAGGGACTGACCGCCGAAAGGTCGGACGTATATTTTGGTAGAAATCTCGGACTCGATCGTATTTGACTTCCACCCGTGCATATTTACGAAGGTATATTATATGGATAAAAGTATAATATTTATGTTGTACCGAAAAATTAACAGAACATCGAGGAAATTTAATTAACTAGCCTGTTAATTTTCACTGTTTGTGTTTCGAGGTAATTGGATCTCACAGATGGGCAGTGAAATTTGAAATTTGACTTGCGTCTGGAGTTGAAAACAAGAAATAGTATTATGCCGAAATTAGCTGGTACTTCATGGGGTGCTGATGCAGCTATACTTTTCGAACGGCAGCCTCAGCCTTGGTTTTTTCTGCCGCTGAATATTGTTGCCCCGTCTGGTTTAATAGTGCTCATACTCAAAAAATTGATTCACAGCTGAATTCATCCATGAGCATCATCACTGGAACTATGAGATCTACTCCTATCCATTGGCTGCCAGTTCTTCAAAACATTGTCCCCACTTTCGCAGGCAGACTGCTGTTTCAAATTCTTGGAATAAATTTCATTATTTTCCGAATTCACATCTGATTCTCTCCTACATTCCAGACAATGAGATTCCCAGATTGAAGTCAAGAAACCCTTCATGGTCGAACTGTTTTCTTAATTTGAATTAAAGTGACAAGAAAGTTTGGCGGTCTCAATGGATTTCTTGTGATTTATTCAACAAAGATTGAATTTCTGATCCTTCAAATAGAGTTCCGGGGTTTGATCTTCCAAGGAAGATATGGTCTATTCTGAATCGTCTAAGAACCGGTCATGGTCTTTGCAACAGCATGCTTTTCAGATAGAACTCAGTTGAGAGCCCTTGTTGTGAATGCGGGGAAGCAGAGGAAACTATAGATCATTTAGTTAATAATTGGCACATATATAGATTCAAGGATGGTTTTAGGGCTATTCATAATTTTTCTGAGTCTTTTTTAGAATGGGTAGTTTCAAATCTATTTAATAAAATATAGAATATCCCATTTTTAATTTGTTCGTTTTCTCCTTTTGTCTTCTCTTTTTCCAGATTGAGTTTCGGGTACCTTGGAGAAATCTGCTTGTTGAAGGAAGAAGCGATAGTAAAGAAAGAGATGCCCTTCAATATTCAATATTTCAGCATATTTTGTTAATAATTTCAGTTTTCATAAATCACAGCACTAACGGGGAGATAGGGTTTTTTTTGTTGAGGTTTTTTCGCTAAGCTCCAGTATCATATATCAAATTATACGGTACCCCGTTACACTAACCTCTACTAAAACTTTTTTCATACACATGCTTTATTGTTAGATAAACAAGTTGTAATGCTCGAGGTTCAAAAGAATATATATATATATTTCTTCTGGAATAGTATATTCTAAAAGAAGTTGCAGAATGAGCTCCTATTCAAAAACGAATGCAAAATGAGTGTTGAAATTCTCTTCTGCAACGAGTATTAGACGATATTTTCTCTATTTCAAGCAAGTTTTTTAAAAAACTGTTGAAATTCAATGAAAAATTTGGATTATACATCCTAGTGACTTTTGTATTGTATCTTGGCAGTTGGTGTAACTATTACGAAAGTTGACAGATTACGTGGAGATCAGATTCAAAACAGTTTTCTAATAGCATGAATGATTCAAAATTAGCAAGAAGGAAATCTCTAGTACCTTATTTTTTAATGAAAATAAAACCTTTCCTCTCAACAATTATTTCACTATATCCGTAATATATTGACAATTGACGTGTACTGAAATTTGATATAGGATCGAATGAAACTGGAAACAATGCTGGAATTAGTTCAGTACAGTACAACTTTTCCTCTCAACAATTATTTCACTATATCCGTATTATATTGACAATTGACGTGTACTGAAATTTGATATAGGATCGAATGAAACTGGAAACAATGCTGGAATTAGTTCAGTACAGCACTGTTTTTAGTGCTGTAATGAACTCATTACGATACTGAAATAGAGGAATACTTTTTTGGCCCTCTGGTTCCTCGGAACAGAGTGCTTATCAATTTGCCCAAATGTCTGTAATTTTCGAATTTTTGGCTGAAAATGGTTTTAAAAGTTTTGGTTCAACTCACTGATTTAGAATCCGGGTTCAAAATCGATTCTGTCCGGCCGACCGTTAATACGTTAACTCACGAACGGAATGAGCTAGACAGTTGAAATTTTCAGAGTAGTTCTATGAGATAAGTATCTCGGTTAAGTTCGTTATTAGGCAAAATCGGCCGGATGGTTTCGGAGAAACAAGAAAAACAAAATTTTTTTACATAACAAATTTCACATTACATTTTTTTAAGATGCAGTTTCACCATAAGAATCTATTGGTATCATTTTCAACTCTAACAAGTTAATACTTTCTGAGATATGATTTTTCAAAATTTCAATAATAAATTAATTCACCGAATGCTGTAATCGAAAATTAACGACCGTATTTGTATCTATGAATTTCTTGATCTGTGTTCATACATGTCATCTTATCTACAGATATACAGATTAGATGAGATATTCACCTGTTAGTTATGAAGAAATCTTTCAAGTTGTTGACTCGGTGTACCAAAATATATTAAGCTAAACATATTTTTGTACATCGAGTCAATAACTTGAAAGGTTTCTTCAAAACCAGCAGGTGAATATCCGGACAAACAATACCTAACCTCGCAAAACTCATAAAGAACAATAAATCAAAAAGGAGTAAAGAAGATAAATCCGGAGTTTATCAATTGAATTGTGAAAGTTGAGATATATCATCTATAGGAAAAACAGGTAGAAATTTTGGCATAAGAATAAATGAACATCATCACAGCTACAAAAACAACAAAATCAATTCAAATTATTCGAATCATTTATCAGCAGAAGAACATCAGTTTAACCCGGATTTGAAAATTCTTCACAATTTGAATAAAGGTGCGCAACTCAATTATTGGGAAATGGTGGAAATATATAGAGAAAAACATAGGGGTAATTTAGTTAATGAATAACTAGATCTGATTTTTTCTCCGTTACTCAATCTATTCAAATAGAAAATCAATTTATAAAAGCGTTAGAAATGAAATATTGTAAATGTGTACAAAGAACTAGCAGTGCAAGATTATATAATTAGTTTTGAATAAGTATCTCATTTGAATTGTTTTAAATAAGTCCGTCATGTAATTAGTTCTAAATAGGACTCTGTGTCCACGTCATCTAGGTATAGGGATATCATTACTTGTCAAGAAGTTAGTATGATGTAGTCTGATGAAGTCGAAGTGTCGACGAAACGTGTCACAATATTAAATAAATTAGTGTAAATCGTATATAATTTTTCATTGAGTAAATGTGGATTTTCATCTAGTAAAAGCCACAAGCATTCAATATTTAATCAAATTCAACTTAGGTATACACTGTACTCACTGTTCGTCCAATAGCATATCACGAGGTACGGAAAATTCGATATGTTCCAAAGTGTTGCATTCACCATTTCCAAGTTAGGAACACCTGAAAAAATTAGCATTGGAAATCATGCGTCAACTTGCTGAAACCACAAATAAATAATCATTAAAGGATGCTTTAGTAGTATAGTCAACAAGTGCTTTTTAGGTCAAAATTTTTGCATATTCTCCGAAAATTATGATTGAGGTGTCATTCGATTCGGAATCGCATGTAGATAGTTTTTGAGGAAATTCTAAGGCCGCTCGCAAAAATTAGTTATAAACAATTATAAGTGAAAAAAAAGAAGGAGGCTTAGGTTTTCGCCAATATTTCAAAAAATATTTCAGATAATTCAAATTTGAAAGAAGTTTCAAGAAGGGAAGGAAATTTTCTAAAAAAAGTTTTCACTGCTGGAACTGTATGACCAATATTTATAATTTTCCTAGAGGTTTGAAAATACGCCCGAAAGAGGGTACTGCGGCTTGTGCAAGCCTCGCCTCCTTCGTAACTTTGATTAATAAATATTATTTAATTTTTTCTTTCAATTAGTTATCCATTAGTTACACAACAATTTTTTATAGCACGAACATTAACATTGCAAGTACGATAATTGTTAAACTATTAATCTGAGAATCTTTTCCTTTCGTGTAGTTATTGTTCAAAGTTCTTAGAATAGATTTCTATTGGAAAATTTTAAAAATTGTTAATTTTCGTTTTGTTGTGAACAATTTAATTAAGTGAAAAATTTAAACACTTCAATTTATAATATTACCTACTATTGATCCGTTTTATTATGATCAGAAACTACTTAAAAATGATTTTTAATATTTATTATCTCCTTTTGTTTAAAAAACTGTTATAAACCACTGCGTTATTCATGAGATAATTTAAAATTTTCTTTTAAAACATAATTGAAGCTTTTTAATTTTTCATTTAAGTAAATTCTTAATAACAAAACGAAAATTAACAATTTTTCAAATTTTCCAACGGGAATCTATTCCAAGACCTCAGAGTAATAGTTTAACAATTATCGCACTTGCTATGTTAATGTTCGTGCTACAAAAAATTGTTAATTAACTAATGGATAACTAATTGAAATGTCGCGATAATTATTTTTGGTCCACGAATTATTGTTCATTGATCTATCCTACAGATTTCCTCCTCTACCTATTTATATTTTTTTTCAAACTTGAATTATCTCAAATAGTTTTTAAGATATTGATGAAAACCTAAACCTCCTTCTTTTTTTTTCATTTAATTGTTTATAACTATTCCATTTTTTGCGAGTGGCCTTAGCATTTTCTTGAAAACTATCTACATGCCATTCTGAATCGAATGACACCTCAATCAAAATTTTCGGAGATTACGCAAAAATTTTGACCTAAAAAGCACTTGTTGACTACTATAGGGGGTATATTCATTACTATCATTACCATTACTAAATGGTTTCTTTCTGGGTTCATTGTTCTATACCTACATGGCTTATGACAAATATCTTACGTTTCTTATGCAGACCCAATTAAAAATATAATATTTTTTTTATTTTATTGATATTTTACAGAGTTTGGGGGGGAAAACCCATAGAATGGAAGCCTTTAGTTACAAATGAATAAATGTGAATGTTATGATGGTATCGTTGTTGATACATATGATACTATGATACTATGATACTATGAATTTCATTCATGAATGAGTCCTCATCATGCAAATAGAGCTTTCTAGACAAACAACGGGACAAATTTTAAAAATAGTTGCTCTGTCGAATCCGAGGCAGAAAGGTGTATCACAGGGCATTCCAGATCTTGATTATGATTTACGAACCATTAGAGATTAGTAATTCCCCATCTTTGTTTATTTTCGAATAATGAACTATATGAAATGAATAGCCCTGATATACTCTTCGCACTTTACAGTAAATAGACAATGATCAATCATTTTTGAAACCAAAAACAATAATAGTAGGATGAAATCAATTGGAAAAGGAAGAGAATATGACAAAAATGAAAGGAAAAATAATTTACTGGTGATCTGAGGTCAAGAAGTGGAAGGGGGTGAGTTTTTAAGGGTAAAAAACGGTTTATCTCGATTTCCGGCAAAACTACAAGTCCTATGGAAAAAATTGGTTCAAGCACTGACGTGAAGTCAGAAGCTTTTGCGCGTATGTTCTATTGTCCATTCTTCTGTATTGGACACCCTTAATCGAATTTACCATGGTAAATTATGTTGTCCATTCTCCTGTATTGGACACTCTCAATTCGAATTTACCATGGTAAATTCGAATTAAGTGTCCAATACAGGAGAATGGACAACATAATTTACCATGGTAAATTCGATTAAGGGTGTCCAATACAGAAGAATGGACAATAGAACATACGCGCAAAAGCTTCTGACTTCACGTCAGTGCTTGAACCAATTTTTTTTTTCGTGATTTTTTTAAAATTTTCTAGGGGTACGGTTCTTAAAATTTTTTTTTTCGTCATTTTTTTCAAATTTTCCAGGGGTACGGTTCTTACAAAATTTTAAACACGACTTTATGTTGATTTTCTACTACTATTTACCAAACTTCAATTCGATCGAATATTTATTTTTTGAGTTATCAAGGAAATAATATTCCAGGTGGGTATAACTCGGAAACCGTTAGACCGTTTATGCCCAAAAACGAACTCAACTCTCTCTTTCGGATACGCAACCTACCCTGAAAATTGCAAGTCCCTATCTCCTTTGGTTCGAAAGTTATCGAGGCAACGGTCACCCATCTACTGAACTCACACAAGAATACTCGAATCTTCAACAATATTTAACCGATCGTATTAAAACTTGAAACTTGGCAGTAGAGTTAGGTTATGAAGGCTCTTGCAAAATTTCAGCAATTTCAAACGAATAGTTACTGATATATAGAATTTTTTTTTTTTATTTTCAATGTGTTAATCAAAATTCTACAAATGCTATCCTCACCAAATTTTGCAAACATCTTTGCGTTGGCATTCTACAACTAATAACCATGTTTGAATTCAATCGGTTCAGTATTTTTCGAGTTAATGAGGAACAAAAAACCACCAAATTTCAGAAAATTTCAGATGGCTATAACTCTAAAACCGTTTGGCCGATTATGCTCATAAACAAACTGAAATGTCGCGTTCTGGTGCACATCCTAACCTGAAAATTTTAAGCCGCTATCTCATTCCGTTCTCAAGTTATCGTGACAACAAAAATATATTTTAATAATTTTTTTAAAATTTTCTAGCCATACGATTCGCACAAAATTTCACAAACGTGCTTAGGTTCATATTCTACAACCACCCATCAAGTTTCAGTTCGATCCGATTCATATTGGTTGAAAACAAAATTATTACTCGGAAACCACTGGGCCGATTATGCCCATTAACGAACTTGTCCGTCGTATTGGGATGCGCCACCTACCGTCAAAATTTCAAGTCGCTAGCTCTTTTCGTTCTCAAGTTATCGTGGCAACGGCCGGACGGCCGGCCGGACAGAATCAAATTTGACCTCGAATTCTTCATTGGGGAGTCGAACTTAATCGTTTGAGACCATTTTTTTCAAAAAATTCGAAAGTTACAGACATTTGGGCAAAACTATAACGCGATGTTCCCCAGAACATACGCACAAAAAGTTAAATGGCAAAGTTGTAGGTAATAAAAAGATCTACAACTTTTGTTGTTTCACTTTAATCACATAAACTCAAAATCTATGTGAAAAATTGAAATAACCAAGTTTTTGGTTTTTTATTTTTATCTTTCACAAACAATTTTTTGTTTCACGAAATTTGCTGAAAACTTACTCTGTTATGTTCCAAAGATACTGTGATTTTTTCGATTCAAAATATTTATTTTTTCATTTTATTTTTACCTAATATCGAAAAAGCAGCGTAATTTTCGATCAAAAATTCTCACGTAAAAATATCTGCTTTTTCAAAAAAGTCTACTTTCTGATGGTGCAAAAAGTCTTCTCGTCCGTTGTAAAATACCGACGCAAAGAAGTTTGTGAAATTTTGTCAGCATCGTATCACTTGAAAATCGTAAAAAAATTATTAAAATACTATCTGTCCCACGATTACTTGAGAACGGAAAGACATAGCGACTTGCAATTTTTAGGGTAGGTTGCCCATCCGACAGAGACATTTGAGTTCGTTAATAGGCATAATCGGCCAAATGGTTTTGGAGTTATACACATCTGAGTTTTTGTTGTTATTTCCTATATAACTTTTATTTTTATTACATATGTACCTTTTTGGAAGGTTCATAAACCAAGGAAGTTTTTTTCAATTATTTTTAATCAAAGTTAATCATAATTTTTTCGAGAAATACGCAAATGTTTCATGAAAATTTTATGCGAAAAACAATTGTGGCCACTTCAGACTCTCCATTTTTTAGGTTATTGGGTTTGTTGGTACATGTTTTTTCCTGAAATTATCCTTATCTCATCAGCTTTCAAAAAAACCTTACTTCTTTATTCATTGTTGTGTAGTGTCCACAAAATTAATTGTTTTCGATGGTAAGTCGAATAACTTTCAAAAAGCCGAACTATAAGCATATCTTAGTAACCATATACTTTTAGATCATGGTTCACCGGACTCAAATCGTTGCAAATGATGTCTAGTATAACCCCGTTAAAGGATCACGTCGAATTACCAAACACCCTGTATTAGTGGGAAATAATCATACGACTAAACTGTTCGTATCCATTGAATATTGAAATTGGTATGGATGAATAACTCCCTCTAGTCTTACCGCCTTCCAGGATTCATTCATTGGTAGTTTTCCACGGACGGTTTCCGAAACTACCCCCTCAATTTCAAACGAACCTGAATTCGCGTCTCTATTCAAGAAAACTGTCAGAAAACACAGAAGAAATCCACAACAATGAAAACATCAGCACACATTCAAAGTCTTATCGCACAGATCGATTAATTGATATTTTTGGATACACTGATTTATCGTTGGAATGAACACAAACATAAGTGCTTTATATTGGCACCCCCAGTTCAAAAATGTCACTTGCACCCTTCATATAAATTTATTATATATGCACATATTCCTCATCATGCTCACTTATCTGACATAACGTGTGTCCACTAAAATTCAACATAGAAATTCGTTCTTCAACGTGACATTCATTTGGCAGTTGAAATTCACAGAAGACGACAACCATATTCTGAACTGTCTTCATTCCAACAGAATGAAAGGGACATAACTATCTATTATAATTTACTCCCAATTCATATCGCATGTCTCCTAACCGAGTTGTGGGTTAGAACAGAATGGTACGAAGTAAGGGAGGAATGATTATGAGCAAGATAATCCATTACAAGTTACATCAAAACGTCAGATTCACATCCGGCGATTCATGTACAGGGTTTTCTATTAAGGGCACTCGAGTTCTAAATTCAAATATGAAACGCTGCAAATTATGCAGTGAGGTTCATTTTTTCCGAGCGTTATATGTGTCGTTCATCCTTTCTATATTTATTAAGTTTGTGTTTTCCCAACGCTGCTTTGCTTTGCAATCAAAACAAAATTAATTCTATGAAATACCAGTTTCGTTCTGTTCCCATTTCGTGTATATATGGGTATATATTTCTCCTTTTCTTTTAAATTATAATTATATTGATTTGCGACAATGCAATTGTATGATATGTGGAATAGTTCTACCCGATAGGGCCTATGTTCTAACATTATCTTGCTGACTCTGCGCATAGAGATCTATTATGCCAGACTTAGGCCAGACTAGTAAGAAGAAAAACAAGCACTGACGTGAAGTCAGAAGCTTTTGCGCGTATGTTCTATTGTCCATTCTTCTGTATTGGACACGCTTAATCGAATTTACCATGGTTAATTATGTTGTCCATTCTCCTGTATTGGACACTTAATTCGAATTTACCATGGTAAATTCGAATTAAGTGTCCAATACAGGAGAATGGACAACTTAATTAACCATGGTAAATTCGATTAAGGGTGTCCAATACAGAAGAATGGACAATAGAACATACGCGCAAAAGCTTCTGACTTCACGTCAGTGCTTGAACCAATTTTTTTTTTTTATTTATAATATCATTTAAATTAATATTGTAGGACGTTACTTTAAAATTTCTAAGCTATACTGACTTACAGCTAAAATATTATAAAGAAAAGAAGCAATTGGATAGTCTAACTATCATTTTAATAAAATGATGTGTGTGATTTATTGTTCAAATAAAGATATTTTGTTAACTTACAAGAATTTCTTCATTCAATGGTATTTCAAAGATCTAATTACAGTTTTAAATATAAAATAAGTGTCCAATACAGGAGAATGGACAACATAATTTACCATGGTAAATTCGATAAAGGGTGTCCCATACAGAAGAATGGAAAATAGAACATACGCGCAAAAGCTATCTATCATTTTCTTCAAGTTTCACGCCCCAAAAAGGCCTAAATCGTCAGTTTCGCTTTCGAAAATTTCCGACCCCGTCTCTCGAATTAATTCTGACGTTTCTCGGATTGACTTTTTGAATGGAAAATCGTCGGACTCAAAACCTCCGAAACTTGTATCGAATTAGTATATTTAGGCTCAACCTAGAAGAACGAAATTTGGGAAAAACACAAATCGATTCGTCTTCTTCGACTCGACGGCAAAAGTCCGGGTCGAGCGATCGTTTCTTCGGAGCCTTACGCTACACCAAATCGGTACTACTGAACTCGCACAAGAATGCTCGAATCTCCAACAATATTTAACCGATCATATTAAAACTTGAAACTTGGCAGTAGAGTTAGATTATGAAGGCTCTTGCAAAATTTCATGAATTTCAAACGAATAGTTACTGATATATAGAATTTTTTTTTTTTATTTTTAATGATTTATTAAAAATTTTCTACAAATGCTATCCTCACCAAATTTTGCAAACATTTTCGCGTTGCCATTCTACAACTAATAACAATGTTTGAATTCCATCGGTTCAGTATTTTTCGAGTTAATGAGGAACAAAAAACCACCAAATTTCAGAAAATTTCAGATTGCTATAACTCTATAACCGTTTGGTCGATTATGCTCATAAACAAACTGAAATGTCGCGTTCTGGTGCACATCCTAACCTGAAAATTTCAAGCCGCTATCTCATTCCGTTCGCAAGTTATCGTGACAACAAAAATATTTTTTAATAATTTTTTTAAAATTTTCTAGCCATATGATTCGCACAAAATTTCACAAACGTGCTTAGGGTCATATTCTACAACTACCCACCAAGTTTCAATTTGATCGGATTCATATTGGTTGAAAACAAAATTATTACTCGGAAACCACTGGGCCGATTATGCCCATTAACGAACTTGTCCGTCGTATTGGGATGCGCCACCTACCCTAAAAATTTCAAGTCGCTAGCTTTTTTCGTTCTCAAGTTATCGTGGCAACGGCCGGCCGGATG
This sequence comes from Halyzia sedecimguttata, assembly GCA_937662695.2. Taxonomy (NCBI): domain Eukaryota; kingdom Metazoa; phylum Arthropoda; class Insecta; order Coleoptera; family Coccinellidae; genus Halyzia; species Halyzia sedecimguttata. The sequence continues at coordinate 93,854,538 of OW569413.2, read as the reverse complement.
GCCGGCCGGACAGAATCAAATTTGACCTCGAATTCTTCATTGGGGAGTCGAACTTAATCGTTTGAGACCATTTTTTTCAAAAAATTCGAAAGTTACAGACATTTGGGCAAAACTATAACGCGATGTTCCCCAGAACATACGCGCAAAAAGTCGAAGGTCCCCCCTACGGAACCACAGAGCCCAAGGGTTGACAGTACCTCTGTTGATACTGCCTAGCCAGATAGTTTTCTAATCTCAGCGAAATAAGTCGCTCAAAATACCACCACGAGTTTTCTACTAGTAAGTCGGATCATATCAATTCTTATAGTGTTTGTCAGTAGTTATTTTGTGATTGCTTGGACTTGTATTTCCTGGCTCATTATATCTCAATATTCATATTGTCTAACATCGAATTAGCGAATCCGAAGAAATTATTGTTCATTTCGTTGAAGTGAAACTGAGTTTATTATGTTGATTTATTCCTAAGTTACCAATGATATTATTGAGTGCATTATAATCTAGTCAACAAGAGCTTTTTGGGTCAAAATTTTTGCGTATTCTCCGAAAATTATGATTGAGGTGTCATTCGATTCGGAATGGCATATATATAGTTTTTGAGAAAATTCTAAGGCCGCTCGCAAAAACTGCAATAGTTATAAAAAATTAAGTGAAAAAGATACAAGGGAGTTTAGTTTCTCGCCACTATCTCAAAAACTATTTGAGATATTTCAAAAAAGAATCGAAAAGAGGAGGAAATTTCCTGAAAAAATGTTTCGACTCCCGGAATTGAAGGACCAATATTTATAATTTTCCCAGAGGGTTGAAAATACATCCGAAAACGCGTACTCCAGCTTGCGCAAGCCTCTCCTCCTTCGGACCTTTAATGAATAAATATTATTTAAACTTAATTGAATATCATTAAATGGTTTCTTTCTGGGTTTTCTCTCCCAAACTCTGAAAAATATCTATAAAATAAAAAATTAATAACAAATCACAAAATAATTTTTTTATTTTATAGATATTTTTCAGAGTTTGGGAGAGAAAACCCAGAAAGAAACCATTTAATGATTAATATACCTCCCACAGTTCCTTTAGTGATTACTCAATTAAATATATGAAAATAAAAAATTGAAAAAATTCAGGCTCCTGCAGGATAGATCACTGAACAATAATCCGTGTCCAAAAATTTTTATGGTGATTTTTCAATTGGTTATCCATTAGTTGACCAACAATTTTTTGTAGTGCAAACATTAACGTTGCAAGTGCGATAATTGTTAAACTATTAACCTGAGAATTTTTTCCTTTCGTGGAGCTATTTTTAAAAGGTCTTAGAATAGATTCCCGTTGGAAAAATAAAAAAATTGTTAATTTTCGTTTTGTTATTAACAATTTACTCAAGTGACACATTATAAAGTCAGAAATCCAAATTTAGTGTCCTCCACTGGTGATCAAGTAATCTAGTTCAGAAATTGCGGGAATAGGACAGGAATAAACATACAAATGACTTCTAGATCATATATTCAGCTACGTTTCGCAGATCACAGAGGATCACAGGGTTGATTTCTCTAATGTTAAAATCTTAGATAATGAAAAACACTTTAGGAAAAGGAACATCTTAGAGATGATACACATTAATGTTAACAACTCTGTCAATTTTAGATCTGATTCTGAACATCTTAGTAAGCTATATAATTCAATTTTGACAAGATATATGTTTATGCAGAGCGGACAGACAGGGTGAAACTGTAATTAAGAAATAAATTACAATCTTGATAAATTGTGTACACTATCCTGCCATATCAACAAAGAAGAAATTTGTGGTGTTTGTGGTTGACAATTGTAATATGACATGACGGTTTTCGTGGGGTTAGGATTTTCTGTGTTCGACCATTTTATGGTTAGGTTTTTTCGTTGTAGTTTGATGTACCTTTCTGGATATTTGAAAGATTGCTTGTGAATTGATTTTGTACCTCGGAGTTCAATGTTGGACTTGTTTTTTTGGTCTTTGGAACTTCTAATTTTTAAGAGGTAATTTGCTGTTTTGTTTGTACCATTGTATAAGTGGTGTCATTTTGATGTTTTTAGGCCTGAAGAAGCGGATGTAGATCTGCGAAACGTAGCTGAATATATGATCTAGAAGTCATTTGTATGTTTATTCCTGTCCTATTCCCGCAATTTCTGAACTAGATAACATTATAAAGTTTCATTAAACATAGAATGAACTTTTTTTATAATATTACTATTGATCCGTGTTCTTATGATGAGAAGCTACTCAAAAGGATTTTTAATATTTTTATCTCCTATTGTTTAAAAAATTGTTATAAATGAATGCGTTGTTTATGAGATAATTTCAATTTTTTTTTGATAACTGTAATATATTCGTGTGCCACTAATATGAGGACACAGATATATTTATCCAAGGGTATTAATTTGAATACTTTCAATAAAACTCGGTACTTAATTCACCAACATATATTCTCCACTGGCCACAAGAATCTCCGCAGAGGTTGGTACATATGTTACCAAAAACACATTTACTTGCGCAGATAACTTTGCCAATATACAATAAAGTTTACCATACATTACAATAACATAATCACTCTTTCTAAGTATCAAATGGAACACTCATAATAATTATGAATATGTATATGTAATGGTCGAATCCAACGGTTTAGAAATATCAATTCCTATAGTATACCACCACTCAGAACACTACACCAGCCACCAGATATCAATGACTGATTGATTAAATCAAACTCGACATCCTAAAATGTGGGAAAGCCCCGTGGACAGGGGCTTTGGCGCTCTTTTTCAAACTTTGACAAATCATATCTCTGAAAGTATTGGTTTCTCAGAGTTGTGAATGATATCAATGGATTCTTATGATAGAACTGCATCATGAAAGTAATTCAATTCAAGACTTATCAATCCGAAACCACCTGACCGGTTTTATTCGATAACGAACTTATTCGAGATATTCATTACTCAAATCTACTCTGAAAATTATATTATATGAATTGAAATTTATCCAATAGTCCAGTTTTGTTTTTACCGGAGATATTCTGAACTCAATTCGATTTACATACCAAAGTATATATTTCCATCATCGTATGGATTATCCAAGCGTATATTATCACCAAAATACGAGAGTTGAGGTTATTTCATTGGTCATTAGGCATTCAATCATACTTTGATTTCTAGAACAGGAGGGCTATTTTATATCACGAGTAACGAACCAGAAATAAATTTGACATGTCTCTTATAGGAAAATAAGATAACATGTATGAACACAGATCATATGATAATAGTTGAAAATTATATCAATGGATTCTTATGGTGAAACTGCATCTTGAGAAAAATTGAATTTGAAATATGTAATTTAAAAAACATGTGTTTTTTCTCGTTGCTCCGAAACCATCGGGCCGATTTTGCCCAGTGACGAACTAAACCGAGATATTTATATCTCAAACTTACTGTAAGAATTTCAACTGTCTAGCACATTCCGTTTGAGAGATATCGTGTCTACGGCTGGACAGAATCGATTTTGACCACGGATTCTTGATCAGTGAGTTGAATCAAATCGTTTAAGACCATTTTTCCAAAAATTTCGAAAATTACAGCCATTTGGGAAAATTGATAAACACTCTGTTCCGAGGAACAAGAGCGCCAAAAATAAAAAGTACAAAAAAAGGCTCTGAAGTCTAAATATATTTTCTACCCTTTTCATCTGGAAAAACACCCTCGCTGAATTTCCATGAACTCGCATTCTATGCGTGGCCGCAAAGGAATGAAACGAATGAAAATCAATTGCGCAAAATAAACGGTTATTGGAACAGAAGCATTCAAAGTAAACGAAGGGATCTTGAGAAACGACAACAATGCAGAAGCCTGTAATTGGCTATCGACTTTTTTTTGGCGCCACATTGCAGCATTGTTGATGGAATAGAAAAGGGATCAAGGGAAATTGAATTCAGATGGAGTATTGGTTTTAAATGACAACATTCCGAACGAAATCTTTCCGGTAAGCTAGTGGAATTGAGTAAAGTTTAGCTACCAAAATTGGTTCAAGCCTCGTGGACATGAGTTCTTTGGCGCTCTTGTTCAAACAGACAAATTATATCTCTGAAAGTATTGGTTTCTCAGAGTTGGGAATTATATCAATGGATTCCTATGATAGAACTGCATCATGAAAGAAATTAAATTTAAGAAAAGTGTCGTTTAAAAAAAATGCTTCAAAAATTATCTTTAAAAAGAGAGAAATCCACAATGCTTCAATGTTTTAATGTTTTTAAAATTGTCATTATATTGATTTCAAGATTAAATGAGCAATCTGCAATGATTCAACCTCGTGGAATGGGTTGTTGCAACTTACACTCGGTGCATAGTTTTCACAACTCGAAATACCTAAGGAAAGTATCATCGAAATGTCTAGAGCAAGGCTGGAGACAATCATAGCAGATTGTTCATTTATTTATGATACTTGAGTAGGTAGAGGATTACGAACAAATTATTTTAATAGTTCAAAATATATTAATAAAATACTATCCTCTTTTCATAATTTAAAATTTAATAGTCCATACCACTAACCCATTCTTTTCTGTATTATGTACCTTAACTCAAGAAAAAATTATTGATACACAAATGTAGATCCATATTTCAGTATTTTTTTGCTAGCAACATTTTGAAAATACTGTCTATAGGAACATGTCTCGGTACTTAAGGAAGTAAAACGTTATATTAACCTCAGTGGTCAACGAACAGTAATTTCTTCTGATGATTCCATTATGTTCTTCTTTCCAATTGCCTTCATAAACGTCATTCAAATGATCCAATTCTAAATCTTCTGAAACATCATCCCCAATTTTTATACATAAATTATTCAATATTTAATCAGTCAATATTATTTTCGGTACGAATTGACAATCTCTAATAGCTAGAAAAGATGACATTTATGAACACCGATTCTGTGTATTATTGAAATTTTGAAACATCATATATCTCCGAAAGTATTAGCTTGTTAGAGTTGAAAATGATAACAATGGATTCTTATTATGAAACTGCATTTAAAAAAAATTGAATTCAAAAGTTGTAATGTAAAAAAAAATATTTTTTTTCGTTACTCCGAAACTATTAGACCGATGTTGCCCAATAACGAACTTGACCGAGATATTTATCCCTCAAACCTACTCTGAAAAATTCAACTTTCTACCTCATTCCGTTCGTGAGTTATCGTGTTAACGGACGGACGGTCAGAATCGATTTTGACCACGGATTCTTGATCAGTGAGTCTAACCAAATCGTTCAAGAGCATTTTCAGCCAAAAATTCGAAAATTACAGACATATGGGCAAATTGATCAGCACTCTGTTCTGAGGAACAAGAGCACCAAACATTGGTTCAAGCTCTGTGGACAGGAGCTTTGGCGCTCTTGTTCAAACTTTGACAAATCATATCAACGAAATTATTGGTCTCTGGAAATGATATAAATGGATTCTTAGGATAGAACTGCATCATGAAAGAAATTAAATTCAAACAGACCGATTCTCCCCAATAACGAACTTATCCGAGATATTCATTCCTAAAATCTAATATGAAAATTATATTATATCAATTAAAACTTAGACAATATTGTAGTTTTGTTTTTACTGAAGATATTCTGAACCCAATTTGATTATATATCTTACCAAAGAATATATTTCCATCATCATATGGATTATCCACGGGCATTATATTATCACCTTAAAAGTATAATATCATATCATCCTCATAATTCTACGATAGCTGAGGTTATTTCATTGGTAATTTTGCATTCAATCATACTTTTTTTTCTAGAACAGTAGGTGTATTTTATATCAAGAATAACGAACCAGAAATAATTTTTACATTTATCTATACATGTAAGAATACAGATCATATAATAATAATTCATATATAGAATTATTAAGTAGGTACATTCTGTGAAAAGATAGAAGTACCTACGATTCATTATTGAAATTTCGAAAAATCATATCTCCGAAAGTATTAGATTGTTCGAGTTGAAAATGATATCAATGGATTTCTATGGTGAAACTGCATCTTGAAAAAAACTGAAGTTGAGATTTGAAATGTAAAAAAAAATCAATTATCTTTGTTTTCTAGAACAGGAAGGGTATTTTATATCATGAGTAACAGAAATGAATATGACATGTCTCTTATCGGTACAGCATTCTGTGAAAACATAGAATCACGATTTATTATTTGTTATTTCTTATTTTTTTTTCCGCTGAACCCCTAGCAATGAAGCTGAATGGAAGTTGTTCCTTGTATCGATTGATTTTCATCAGGAAAAATAATAACTACAATATACCCCTTCAGTAGGTAATACACCACCCTAATGAAATATTTCCTTCTGTTGATTTACGACCAGAATGAAAGCCCGCCTTAATATTTTTCCCCGATAAAAACCGCCTTGAGCACGAAAAGATCCCTGGGCACTGTTGTAACTGTCAAGAAAGGAAACGTGTAATTTGTAACGGGTTTTCACTCCTCCTCTGAATTAGCTCAGCAGACACACTACATATTTCTCTCAGACAAAGGGTAAACAAGGAACACGGAGTAGAAGATTGCTAGATTACATTCTGGAAAAATTGCATTTCCTTCTTCACTAACCCAGAAGCTATACTGGAAAATTGGACGGATGATTCCAGACGCTTGAAGAATGCATGAGTAATTTAAAATATTATGCGTGTTAGAACCAAAGAGCCGGATTCAACAAAAAAATTTAATTGAATAAATAATTCCTTCTGGGTATAACACTTTTTAACTGAGTTTACAGGGTCATTCAAATAATTGACCCTGAAGACGTTTATCGGATTTATTTATTAAAACTCAAAGCTTTTCTCAAATTTACCAAAAACCTTACAAAACCACCACCAAAAAAAGTCTAGAAGAGCATTTTAGGAAGCTTCCATTTCGCCCGACTTCATGAAAGATTTTTATGTTCTTATTCAACAAAATTGATACATCTGAATGGAAAATTAAGAAGCTTAAAGACCCTATTTATTTTTGCGCGCATGTTCTATTTTAATTTTTGAATTTGTCGAAAATGGTCTGAAACGATTGGGTTCGACTCCCTGATGAAGAACCCGAGGACAAATTTGATTCTGTCTGGTCAGCTGTTGCCACGATAACTTGGGAACGGAAGGAGATAGCGACTTTTTCAGAGTCTTTGTCGGAAGTAATCTCTAGAACAATTCTACCTAACATCAACGATAAAACAAAACTATTTCGTAACGTTTCTGAGACTAAATCAGACACCACCATGAGCTTTTGCGAATCGAATTCACAATGGTAAATTCGATTATGAGTATCCAATACAAGAGAATGGGCAATAGAACATACGCGCAAAAGCCCTGACACAACGCCAGTGCTGGAACCAATTTTTTTTCTCGTAAGTTTTTTAAAATTTTCTGTGAACGGTTCTCACAGAATTTTACTCACGTCTTTATGTCGATATTCTACAACTATAGTTACCTAGCTTCAATTCGATCGAGTATATTTCTTGAGTTTCTGCTGAAATAATATTCCAGGTGGATATAACACTGAAACCGTTAGGCCGATTATGCCCAAAAACGAACTTAACCCTCCCATTCGGATGCGCAACCTAACTTGAAAATTGCAAGTCCCTATCTCTCTTCGTTCGAAACTTATTGAGGTAACGGTCACCCGTCCAGCTACTGAACTCTCACAGGCTGCTCGGATCTTCAAAAATATTCATCCGACTTGGTAGAAGAGTTAGGTATTGAAGGTCCCCGTAAAATGTCAGCGATGTCGGACGAATAGTTTCTGATATATAGAATTTTTTTTCAATGATTTTCGATTATTTTTTTTTAATTTTCTGGTGATACGATCCTCACGAAATTTTGCAAGAATTTTCGAACCGGCATTTTACAACTAGTGACCACGTTTGAATTGGATTGGTTTAATATTTTTCGAGTTCTTGAGGAAATTAAAACCAAATTTCAGATGGGTATAACTTCGAAACCGTTTAGCCGATTATGCCTATTAACGAATAAAAATGTCGCATTCAGACGCACAACCTACCCTAAAAATTGCAAGCCGCTATCTGTTTCCGGTTATCGAGACGTCAATAATATTATTTAATATATTTTTTTTTAATTTTCTCGCTACCCGATTCCCACAAAATTTCACAAACGTCTTCGTATATATATTCTACAACTTGCTACCAAGTTTCAATTCGATCGGATCTGTATTGGTTGATGACAACATTATTACTCGGAAACCGTTGGACCGATTATGCTCATTACCGAACTTACCCGTCATATTTGGATACGCCACCTACCCTGAAAATTTCGCTATCTCCCTTCTCAAGTTATCGTGGCAACGGCCGGCCGGCCGGACAGAATCAAATTTGACTTCAAATTCTTCATCAGCGAGTTGACACTGATCGTTTGAGACCATTCTTGGCAAAAAAAATCGAAAATTACAGATATTTGGGCAAAATGATAACGCGATGTTCCCCAGAACATACGTGCAAAAATAGATTTGCCACAGAATACCCTCTATTAAAACTTCAACTTTGGATAAAAAAAATGGTTCAAGCCCTGTGGACAGGAGCTTTGGCGCTCTTTTCAAACTTTGACAAATCATATCTCCGAAATTATTATTCTCTGGGAATTATATACATAGATTCTTACGATAGAACTGCATCATGAAAGAAATAAAATTCAAATAGACCAATTCTCCCCAATAACGAACTTATCCGAGATATTCATTCCTCAAATCTGCTCTGAAAATAATATTATATCAATTAGAACTTAGACAATATTGCAGTTTTCTTTTTACTGGAGATATTCTGAACCCAATTTGAATGTATGTATCTTACCAAAGAAAATATGTCCATCATCATATGGATTATCCACGGGCATTATATTATCACCTCAAAAGTATAATATCATGTCATGCACATAATTCTACGATAGGTGAGGTTATTTCATTGGTCATTTTGCATTCAATCATACTTTGTTTTATAGAACACTAGGTGTATTTTATATCAAGAATAACGAACGAGAAAATAATGTTGGCATTTATCTCTCATATGAAAATAAGATTACATGTAAGAACACAGATCATATACTAATTCATAGATAGAATAATTAAGTAGGTACAGCATTCTGTGAAAACATAGAAGTACAATTAATTATTGAAATTTTGAAAAATCCTATCTCCGAAAGTATTAGCTTTTTAGAGTTGAAAATGATATCAATGGATTTCTATGGTGAAACTGCATCTTAAAAAAATTGAATTTGAAATTTGATCTCCTAAACTACTCAGAAAATTTCAACTGTCTAGCTCATTCCATTCGAGAGTTATCGTGTCTACTGACGGACGGACGGCCGGACAGAATCGATTTCAACCACGGATTCTTGATCAAATCGTTTAAGACATTCCGTGGAACAAGAGTGCTAAAAACGGAGCATGTTCATCAAATTCACATCAGAGTTGCACTACAATGAGCCAGTTATATTGTGTTGAATCTGATACAAGACCAGGAGATCTGAAGCAGCAATTATTGCCATAGGCAATAAATCTCCAAAATGCAACGAATTGTACCTTCAATATTATTAATATTGCCAACAAGTACTGCAAATGACACGGGCGTAGAAAAATAACTATTTCGTCATATATCTGGAGCTGAATATCCTATCAGTATAGTCATATTCGTATTCCCTCTAATATCCCATATCAACCTCTTGAACGAAAAATGAAAATATATAACTTTCAGATTGATATGTTAGTATAAGAATGATAGGGTCGATAGGTGGAACTAATATCACTGCTTCTCGTTTAGAAAATAGCTTTCGAAACCATATTCTAACTGGAAATTCGGAGAAAATAAACCAACTGGTAGAAGCTCGCAACATGTGAATCTATTCATCGATATTGCTGCCTAAATGGAGCGGAATGAGATTTCAGAATCGCATAAATCAATGGCGGAGATTACGGACTAATTGAAAATTAATCTAGCTCCGCTTCTCCTCAACTGAACCCGCATACAAGTACCATAGATTTATCGTCAAGCGAAAGTTTTCTCAATACTGATAGCGTATATCGATGGAAATTTTGCTGGTGCGAATTGGCATTAGAAAATGGGGAGAGCCCTGTGGCAGGAGCTTTGACGCTCTTGTTCAATTTTTGACAAACCTTATCTCCGAAAGTATTGGTTTCTCAGAGTTGAGAATGATATCAATGGATTCTTATGATAGAACTGCACCATAAATGATTTAACGTTGTGGAATGGGTTGTTGCAACTTACACTCGGTGCATAGTTTCCACAACTCGAAATACCTAAGGAAAGTATCATCTAAATGTCTAGAGCAAGGCTGGAAACGATCATAGCAGATTGTCCATTTATTCCTGATATTTGAATAGGTATAGGCTGACGAAAAAATTATTTTAATAGTTCAAAATATATTAATACAATACAATCCTCTTTTCATAATTTAATAGTTCAAACCACTAACACATTCACTCTGTATTATGAACCTTAACTAAAGAAAGAATATTTGATACGCAATTGTAGATCAATAATTCAGTATTTTTCAGCCAGCAACATTATGAAAATGCTGTGTATAGGAACATGTCTCACTACTTAAGGAAGTAAAAGGTAATATTAACCTCGGTGGTCTACGAAGAGTAATTTCTTTTAATGATTCCATTCTGTTGTTCTTTCCTATTGCCTTCCAAAACTACATCGTTAAAATGATCCAATTCTGAATATTCTGAAACATCATCCCAATATTTGCACATAAATTATTCGATATACAAAAATTCAATATTATTTTTGGTATCAAAACAGTCTTGTATACAGGGTGTCCCAAAAATACCACGCGAAAGTGACACTGGAGATAGATTGGCATTAGGTCTATCAGATAGCATCAACATGACCTCAGTAAAAGTCCGCTGGTTTTCGAGATATCACCACTGTTGCGCCCCATGACTTCACATGTTGGGAAGCGCTCATTTGTATTTCTAAACAAAGCAGCTCGCTTGTAAAACTTAAATGTTTTGGGTTAACTGGTTTATTTTTGCATGGGTGGTCTCACCCTTGAAATTAATATTTTCCACGGAAAGATAATTGCAAGTAAAATATCTTGTAATACTTCAACCCTTGTAGAAGTATTTATGACCTATTTCCTGTGAAATATTGATAAAATGCATACAACAACAAACACATTGCCAGAGCTGTGAGTCCTTTGTCTAGATTCTCACCCATACAAAAATTTAGAATTTTCCGATTAGATCGCCACGGCTTTGGCTATTCTCTAAATCGAGGGCGTAGATTCCGAATCTGTAATTAGTTTTTCCGTATCTCGATTAATTTTGGTAATATGGCGAAAAATCCGACTGATTAGTCCATTTTCCGGAGGTAGAGCCAGAAATTGCGACTTTCTTCGTCATTGCTCCGAAACTAATCGAGATACGGAAAATCTAATTCCAGATTCGTGATCTGCGTACCCGATTTAGTGAATAACCAAAGCCGCGTCGACCTAATCGGAAAATTGTAGATTTTTGTATGTGTTGGATACTAGAGAAAACTTTTTGGCGTTTGACGGATTCGCTCATTACCTAATATTTTCCGAACGGATAGAGATACAGAAAAAATAGATACATAAATCTAAACGTCGTCCACCGACCTATCATCGGGGATCATTTGGATATCGAGATGTGAAAATCATAGATTACGGACGGGAAAGAAGAATTTTCCTTCGATTCCGGGTCAAAAATATTGCCGACCCAAAAAATTTTTTTCATGGTATATCGATACGGAGCTCGTGTCTAATTAAATCGAGGTCGCTGATCACGAATATTTAATTAGTTTTTCCCTAAGTGGTGTACTTTGGGAAAATTTTCACTTAAAGTGAAAAAATTGACGAAAATAGGTCAATTTTGGAACTTTCCACCGCCCAAAAAAATCGGAGTAGGGTGTTGCTGATTTTTTACGTCATATTTGGATCCTTTATCTATCGAATCATCCGAACAATAAATGTCCAGGTCGTACGCTTCGGAAATTATGATTTTTTTTCCCGAGGGTCTATTTTTCGGAAAATTCTTTCCGCGATATATCCTCGGAAAATTTTTGTAATAAATATCTGATGGTAGATTCGGAATCTACGGCCCCGAATCTATAAGAATAAGTACCCGTTTCATATTTTTGCGTCAAAAAATTTTTCTCGAAAAATGGGATTTTTTTAAGGCTAATGTATTAAAAAATTGCCAAAATTCGACCGGTCTCCGATTTCGATGCAAATTACGTCATTTACTAATTCGGGACCGTAGATTACGAATATATGATCGGATTTTTCATTAGAGAATTTTCCGCGGAAATACCGCGAAATGAATTTCCCGAAAAACAGACCCTTGGGAAAAAAATCATAATTGCCGAATAGTACGGCCTGGACATTTTCTGTTTGCATTATTCAGTAGATAAAGGATCCATATATGAGGGCAAAAATCAACAACACCCTACTCCGATTTTTTCGGGCGGTGTGAATTCCCAAAATTGACCTATTTTCGTCCATTTTTTCACTCTAAGTGAAAATTTTCCCAAAGTACGCCACTTAGGGAAAAACTAATTACATATTCGTGATCAGCGACCTCGATTTAATTAGACACGACCTCCGTATCGATATACCATGAAAAAAATTTTTTGGGTCGGCAATATTTTTGACCCGGAATCGAAGGAAAATTCTTCTTTCCTGTCCGAAATCTATGATTTTCACATCTCGATATCCAAATTTTCCCCGATGATTGGTCGGTGGACGACGTTTAGATTTATGTATCTATTTCCTCTGTATCTCTATCCGTTCGGAAAATATTAGGAAATGAGTAAATCCGTCAAACGCCAAAAAGTTTTCTCTAGTATCTAACCCAGGGGTCACCAATTAGTTTCATTGGAGGTCCGTTCACAAAATCTGTATATCTGTCGCGGGTCGTTGATAGCATTATGATGGCAAAAGAATTTGACTAGCAGTTAATCTAAATACAATATCTATAATTAGTAAATAAAACGAAAAGTTATCTGAATTTTTTTAATCAAGAATACATGTTTTCTGGAAAAATGGTCCGCAAAAAAAAGGTTCGCGATCCGCATCCGGACCGCGGTCCGCCATTTGGTGACCCCTGGTCTAGACTATTCGAAGACCCCTAGTCTGTGAAAGTCGGACCGGTTTCCATGTTACAAAACAATGAATGTGGGAGCGAGATAGCCGATAAGGGTTTTGGTTTTTTTTAATAAGTAGCAATTCTGGTTCTGATTAAAAAAAATTGGTAGTGTTGTATGATTTTGAAAAGGGCATGAAATGGACCAGTTTTTGCGATTATTTGTCAATTCAGTCTGATATAATTTTTTTTCACAGCAGTCAGTCAAACTTAAGTTAACGTTTTAACTTCGGCATAAAATACAACAAGTTAGACATTTTTTGAAGGATTTTGTTCTAGTTGTCGGTGAAGTTATTACTTCATTGTTTAAAGCAACTATTCAGGATAGCCTAGGTAAAAAAAAAACATGAGTTTGAAGTAATTTCTAGCAATGCTAGGCGATAAAAGACCGAAAACTGGAGATTTTTAAAAAATACACAAAAGTGGTTATATCTCGAAAACCAGCGGACTTTTACTGAGGTCATGTTGATGCTATCTGATAGACCTAATGCCAATCTATCTCCAGTGTCACTTTCGCGTGGTATTTTTGGGACACCCTGTATATTCACAAATTCAAGATGGAACCTTGTTCTCCAACGAAAAATATTTTCAGACTACGAATTATGTAAAATGACGTCTCTTATAGGTAGATAAGATGACATGAATGAACAGTGAACACCTGACATAACAAAACATAGAAGTGCGATGTATTTTAGAAATTTTTAAAAATCACATCTCCAAAAGTATTAGCTTGTAAGAGTTGAAAATGACATCAGTGGATTCTTATGATGGAACTGCATCTTGAAAAAAATTAAATCGAAAAGTTGTAATGTAAAAAAAATAACGAACTCAACCGAGATATTTATCTCCCAAACCTACTCTGAAAACTCAAACTGTCTTGTTCATTCCGTTCGGGAGTTATCGTGTCTACGGCCGGACCGGCCGCACAGAATAAATTCTGGCCACGGATTCATGATCAGTGAGTCGAACCAAATCGTTTAAGACCTTTTATAACCAAAAATTTGTTAATTGCAGACATTTGGGTAAATTAATAAGCACTCTGTTCCGAGGAACAAGAGCGCCAAAAACCGGGGGGGAACCGTTTAAGGAATGTTCTATCAATAATTTGTTCAATGTTATCAATGCTAACAATTTCAATTTAACTTCATTCATAAAACAAGTTGAAAAAGCACTGAAGCCAGGTGATTTGATGCGCTTGTTAAAATTTATAGCCAGAGAAGTCATATGGAGTGGTAGCTGACGATCATTAGGCTTCATGGTACAACTCTCGGAAGCATTTTACGTGTTTTTCTCGGACATCAAATTTGCTGCTGGCTCAGAGACTATTAGGGGATAGTTGTACAAAATGATCCCGCGGGGTGAAATGATTACCCCCTATTTCTAGCAAACTAGTAGCGCCATCTCTTAATTAAATACTTAAAATTATATATATCATGCCGCTTATTTGCCTGACGAAGTGTCATGGCTTCGTGATCTCTCTATGCCGTTTTATGAGGAAAATATTGAAATTGACGTGTTCTATCTATAATAAGCCTATTTGTAACAGAGATTTTTTTTTTATTTCCTTATTTATGTTCTAGTTATTTGTTTCCGCAAAATTAATGATTAACAGCGGTTGATCTTATCATATTTTGATTTCCAGTTAGGAATGTTTGTGAACAATAATTCGAATTTTTCCAGAATAAAGGTATTTGGGGCAAAATGATCTTACGCAAGGTGTACTAAATGATCCCGCGAGATCATTTTACCCACATGTTAAAGGATCTAAAGATTACCAGCAATGTTCATTTTCAAAAGAATTAGAATGAAAATGGAATTAATGGACCGGACACCTCTTGGTTCATATTATGTCTGTAATACATCAGGGTAGATGAAACTGGAAGGTTTTCCTCAATGGTTTGATCGTTTCTTGAATCATGCAAAACCTACTGCAGAAGATCCCGTTCTTTCAATTTTAGACGGCCATCTATCGCACACAACAAATTCTGATGTGTTACTGAAAGCAAGGGAATATTATACTGCAATTTTGTGTCTACCCACCCACTGTTCACATAAATTGCAACCCCTAAATGTTGTAATGTCTCCACTTAGCGTATATGCATTCGCAAAATGTGGCATACATACTTTCAACTCAGATGTTCTTCAAGATAGCAATCTTATTGCGGGAGAAACAACAGAAACAGAGCAAAATACCGAAATATCTTCATCGCAGGTTCAAAGAGAATCGCCTAATGCTGATCCTGAGGAAAGCAGTAGTTCACCAAGTATCCACAACTGCCAAAACGTTGTCATTGCTGCACATATAGAAAAGCTGCAAACAACAACGCAATCTTTTGCGCAAACTAATTCGAGATCGGCAGCACTTTCTCCTCCTCAAACTATGTGATCCCCGGGATCATTTTCCCCCTCATCGTGGGATCATTTAGGACACAGTGGTGTCCAAAATGATCCTTTAGCCGTCTTTTTTAAAAATGCCAAGAAGTATATTCGTTTATCAGAAAATGGTGAAATTGATACATAAATAGTTCAGCAGATAAATTTTCTTAAAAAACGTGTTCTATTACTTTTCGTGCATCCATTGTATCGAATCTGATAAGATTTTTTCTTAGGATCATTTTGGACTACTTTCCCCTACTGTGGCAACGAAATCTTTCGAAAAAGGAAATTGCGATGCATTCCCTGAAATTACCCATTTATATTCCAAGAATATGCTTTCCATTTCCCTCGTACATAAACTCCCTTAATGAGATTCGCGACGTGAGAAAACGACGAAAATTTCCGAACAAGCAATGCGGTGAAAGTTTCCAGTTTTCAAGACGCCTGGAAAAAAAACAGAGTCGGATCCTTTCTCTGGTCCCCCGCAATAGTCCGACCCAGTTTTTTCTGGATGTAAACTGGGTCAAGGCGCAACTCGAACGTGGGGGAGAGATCTGCGAGGCCGAAATCCCCTTGGTCCTTCTTCTTCATGGCAGTTACGTATTGTTATGGGAGAGAGAGCAATAGTGGATTTAAGGAATTCTTCCGGAATTTTTATGAAAGTCCGGATGGGGTAAGGACGAGGTTTGTCCATGAGGAATATGAAATTTATGTATAGTAAATCAGCGTGTTTCGCCGTTTCCAAGCTTCCTCGGACTTTCGGGTCCAGTTTTTTTTTCACCCTTGTTCTCCCAAATAGAGTGCGAAATGATTTACACAAATGTCTGTAATTTTTAAATTTCTAGCCGAAAATAGTCTCAAACTATTTGTAATTCAGAAAACGTAAAATGTAATTGAGAAAAGCAAATTGAATTTCAGAATATTTGAATTGTAATTCACAATAGTAAGTTGATATTCAGAAAAGGGAATTTGAATTTCAGAATAAGAACTTGATTGATGCACTTAATAAAGAATTAGATAATAAAAGAGAATAATTATACAGCGTGCCAAAAAAGTAACGTAACTCGTCAATAATTCTTCTACGATGAATTATTAAGGAAAATCCTCGCACCCGACGCTTTTTGGCGCTCTAGTTCCTCGGAACTGAGTGCTTATCAATTTGCCCAAATGTCTGTAATTTTCGAATTTTTCGATGAAAATGGTCTTAAACGATTTGGTTCGACTCACTGTTCAAGAATCCATGGTCGAAATTTATTCTGCCCGGCCGGCCGTAGGCACGATAACTCTTGAACGGAATGAGCTTTCTGCTAAGATGAAGTTCTTTCATAAGAATCCATTGATATAATTCCCAACTCTGAGAAACCAGTACTGTCGGGGATATAATTTGTCTGTTTTTAACTCCAAGAAGCTTATACTTTCGGAGATATGATTTTTCGAAATTTCAATAATGAATCGTACTTCTATGTTTTCACAGAATGCTATAATTATTCTATCTAAGCTTTATTATATGCTCTGTGTTCATACTCGTACATTTCATCCTGTTCTATAAGAGAGAGTCAAATTCATTTCAGCTATTTTAATTTGATTTCTTCCATGGTGCAGTTCTTATTCTCAGATTGCTCATTTAATCTTGATAAATAAACTATTATTTGAATTGAATTTCCTTTATGATGCAGTTCTATCATAAGAATACATTTTGATATAATTCTCAACTCTGAGAAACCAATACTTTCGGAGATATAATTTGTCTGTTTGAACTAGAGCGTCAGAAAGCTCCTGTCCACAGGGCTTGAACCCATTTTAATTTCAAAAGCAATTTATCCTGTGCTTGTTTGATTTTGATATTCCTCACCCCCTACGCCCAGCACCACACTACTTAATTTTTCAAATGGGTATATATGGATTGTGATACATCAAATGAAAGGTAATTTGATCACCTACTCAACGGTGCGAATGAAAGGAAAATGGGTTGATCAGTTTTTTTTTTATTAAAACTTCAGAAAACAATCAATTGAGTATGGTTACTCGCTTTTTGAAATCGACGAGTTTCGTATTCAAGGATGGAAAATAATTTTAATGTATTAAATGTTCGAATTGAGCACCGTTGACTGCTTGACGATGTGCAAGCCGTTCTTCGAAACTCCGCAATGAATTATTGAACGCAGCAACAGGTATTCTTCTGACTTCTCTCTGAATTTGTCGCAGGTCTTCTGGCCCATTTTGGTAAACAGTACTCTTCAAATGGCCCCACAGAAAGTAGTCGAGAGGGTTCAAATCTGGAGATCGGGGTGGCCATTCTACTGATCCTCTCCCATCAATCCATTACTCAGGAAATGTGCGATCAAGATACCTCCTCACTTCAATTCCATAATGCGTAGGCGCACCATCTTGTTGGAATCAAATATTGTCAACTACTTGTCGACCATTTAAACCGGGAAAGAGATCAATGACTGCAGGTAATATTTGATTCCTCAGTAACTCTAGATAAGAGTCACTAGTCAAATTTCCTTCTATAAAAAAGGTCCAATAATATGATGGCCAATTGTGCCCAATCACACATTTAATTTTTCAGGATTTTGGATGTGAACTTTCTGCACCCACTGAGGAATTGCTGTTGATCAAAAGCGACAATTATGTCGATGGACAGACCCATTCAAGTAAAGTAGCTTCATCCGTAAAAAGAGTTCTCGATGAAAAGGTATCATCCTCATTGCATCTCTCCTGCATTACTTCACAAAACTACGCTCGTCGGTCGATCGTCATCAGATAATTCTTGTGTGCTTTGAATCCTGTATGGGTAAAACTTAGTTTTTCGAATTCTCTTCTATGGAAAGTAATATATCGAGGACCTTATCGCCACATGTAGTAGTTGAAGGTCTACCAGAATTTGGAGAGTTTTTAACATTTACAGTTTGTTCGAAATGTTTAACCACCCGACAAACAGTAGTTTTACTTATAGGATTTCTGTCTTGATAACGCTCATTAAAAATTTCGCGCACTTGTTCATAGGTCCGCTTGCGATCTCCATATCCCAGAAATATCAAGATTTCTAGTCGCTGCTTTTCACTCAATTGCTTATATCGAATGGAAAATTCTCGGGAAATATGATATTATTCGCCTTAGAGAGATGAGTTAGCAACAAAAACGATACCATACATTTAGTTGATCTGCTAGATTGAAGAAAGAATATTTTTTCAACAAAGACTAAAGTTTTTCTTCATCTGCTCACTTTGTTTTGAGAACTCCTCCATCTGTTTATTGTTTTATTTGCGATCTAATACATTAATTCGTAGCTGTTTTCAACTTGTGTATAAGTTTTTCTTTTCATCGTAGCATTTTTATTGCAATTTTGAGGTAAAATTTAATTTTCGTTCAAATAACTGAATTGGTCATCGAATGGCCTTTGATGCGATATATCACAAGCAATATTTTTCCAATAGGAAAAATTTGTTGAAGGTTATAAACCCCCAACTTCAGAACTGCTTGCATTTCTCAAACTTCGAAAAAAGAAATCGGCGGGTAGGAGGATATTTTTCAATATTTATTATTTCAAGAATGCCCTTTTATTTGATACATCTCAATCTATATATTCCTAAATGAAAAAAACAGTAGAGGGGTCTGGAACGCAAAGGGTGAGATCTCATGTCATGTTTTATATTCCATTCAGGAGAACGAATGTATGTGAGAATATTGGATTGTGTAGAATGTTGTCCTCAGCATATGAATTTGATTTCAATGAGATCGATTTGTTTGATACTTCGTTATCTTCTTTAAGACGTAGACTTTAATGTAATTTTCTGGGAGTTTCTATAGTTGCTCAGTTCTTTTTTTGTTTACATTACAAACATAAAATTTTCTTTTTTGTTTAATCTCGTATTGCACGAAACATTTTTGTTTTTGTAATTTGTTAGTAGTGCTGTTAATCCTGTTTGTATTCCTATCTCTCAAATAAATAAATGAATAAATAAATAAATAGCAAGTCGAAACACTCTAACAGAAACTCTCTCAAATTCCAGATACCAATTTCCCTCGTGGAAATGTGGAATTTATTCGGCGGTCAGAGCGAAAGGTAATATAGATCGATTTTCAATAAAGCTCCACCAATTGAAGCCATGGAGAACGCGCAGAATTTCGCATCTGCCAGATTACTACGGTATTGGTTTATATTCAAATATATAGCACAATTCTCTTTTATTGGCGAATTTTGAGGAATTGGGCGTAAAATTAGTGCTAGAATTATTGAGATATTGATCCACATCGAAAACAACTGAGTTAGTTCTGAAACTAATATACCTTTGAAATCATGTTTACTGCTCTATGTTTTATATTCGAAATTTTGAATTCCACATCGAATAATAGACCAGTGCAAACTTTGAAAATGGAAAAAAGTGAAACCAAAATAATAGTAGGATGAAACCCATACGGAAAGGAAGATAATATAACAAAAATCAAAGGAAAAATTATTTACTGACGATAAGTCAAAATAAGACGAAAAAATAAATATTTAAAATTTTTTTGGGGCATAAAAAGGTAAGATTTCACCAAATTTCGTGAAAATAAAAATTGTTCGCAAAGGATTAAAATGAAAAACTGAAAACTTGGTTATTGGAATTTTTCACATAAATTTTAAAGTTATGTGTGAGAAGTATAATGATAAAAGTTGTAGATCTTTTTATTACCTACAACTTTGCTATTCAACTTTTTGGCGCTCTTGTTCCTCGAAACAGAGTGCTTATCAATTTGCCCAAATGTCTGCAATTTTCGAATTTTTAGCTGAAAATGGTCTTGAACGATTTGGTTAGACTCACTGATCAAGAATCCGTGGCCGAAATCGATTCTGTCCGGCCAGCCGTTAACACGATAACTCTCGAACGAAAGGAGTTAGAGGATTGAAATGTGCAAGGTAGGTTCCTTAACGGGCGAAATCCATCACCAAGCGGTTTCAGAGTTATGGCGGTTTTCAGTAAAAACATTTTTTATGAATATTTCCAAAACCGATCACTCGATATATATCTGAAATTTAGCGTCAAGTTGAAGAATCATGACCTTCATATGCATGTGAAGTTTTGTATTGATCAGATCGCCGAAGGTGGCAAAAAACTATGCCGTAGGTACGATAACTCTGGAACGGAATGAGTTACACAGTTGAAATTTTCAAAGTAGGTTTGAGAGATAAATATCTCGGTTATGTTCGTTATCAAGCTAAATCGGCCTAATGGTTTCGGAGTAACGAAAAAAAATATTTTGTTTACATAACAAATTTCAAATTGAATTTTTTTTAAGATGCAGTTCAACCATAAGAATCCCTTGATGTCGCTCTAACGAGTTAATACTCTCGGAGATATGATTTTTCAAAATTTCAATAATATATCGTACTTCTATGTTTTCACAGAATATCTACGAATTTCTTTCACAAATAATATTGACTTCTTGAACATAGAATAACTTATGTATAAATATCGGGAATGATGTTTCAGAAGATTTAAATCATTTTAATGATGTAGCTTATGGAGGCAATAGGAAAGAACAACATAATGGAATCATCAAAAGAAATTACTGTTCGTTGACCACCGAGGTCAATATTACCTTTTACTTCGTTAAGTAGTGAGACATGTTCCAATATACAGTATTTTCATAATGTTGCTAGCAGGAAATAGCTGAAATATTGGTCTACATTTGTGTATCAAATATTCTTTCTTGAGTTAATGTTCATAATACATATTGAATGTGTTAGTGGTATGAACTATTAAATTATGAAAATAGGATTGTATTTCATTAATATATTCTGAACTATTAAAATAATTTGTTCGTCAGCCTCTACCTAATCAAATATCAGGAATAATATGACAATCTGCTATGATTGTCTCCAGCCTTGCTCTATACATTTCGGTGATACTTTCCTTATTATTTTAAAAGATAATTTTAGAAGCATTGAAGCAATGAAGATTGCTCATTTAATCTTGATAAATAAACTATTATTTGAATTTAATTTCCTTTATGATGCAGTTCTATCATAAGAATCCATTGATATCATTCCCAACTCTGTCCACAGGGCTAGAACCAATTTTTGTTCATAGAGGTCACCGAAGAAATTATTCATAAAAAAAATATATCTAATCTATATCATAACGGAAAATTTATTATTTCGTCGACCTAACACACATAAATGCCTGTGAGAAACTTTCATTTGCTGTTGTGAAGTTATTTAAGAAGTCCAAAATTCATAAATGTGTGTATACACTTCGGCGAAAAACTGTCTATTTTCTCGCCTGATGCTTGCTATACTCCGCTTCGCCTCGGATATCAATTTGCAGTCTCGACTATAATAGACAGTTTCTCGTCCTTCGTACATAAATAACAATTTCCGGATACTACATATCTCAATGATGCTATCTAAGTAAACGATATACTCATTGGTATGAATATTAATTTGATCACAATAGACAACTTTGTTAGATTGACTTAATTGGATAAGAAATCTTTAGATTTGCATCAAGAAGTGACGTTCTTTGAATGTCCAATGGATTCACATATTCATACAAATGCATTTTTAAACCACGCTTAGGCTCTTAACGCCAAGTAAGGGCTCTTAAAAGCTGTCTCCAATTAAAATCTGCTGGTTTCTATCCGAAGAATACGCTCATAAGATCCTTTCAGGGAAATAGTCAGAAGTGTTGGGTGAAAAACCCTTTCTTTCGCCGCATACGGTTCGTCCAGGACTGTTCTACCAAAGAGAAATTAATGAAACCATAAAAACAAAAGAACATCACTCCTACCCTTACACGATTTCATCGGTTTTCATGTACAATCTGAAGGAAGGGGGAAACTAGAGGTTGCAATAAAAAAAATGTTTAGCGTGGTTTCACAACCCCTATTTAATTAATAGCTAGAAATGAATCAAGGAAGATTGCTCTAAAAAAATACGAATGAAGCATAAAAAAATTCACGTATACAGGTTCCTGCAATGGTGCGTGGGGCTTCTGTAGCAGCTGAACAAAGCAACTTAGGAGTTTCCTTCGAATGCGGATTTCGAATTACCATATTTTACATTCCAGGAAAATACTAATCAATGTAGGGGGTTTTGAATGCTTTGTGAATACGGCGGTATATCTAATAATGGAGATGGCGTATTAGGCGTCCGGTTGTACGAATATTATAAAAATAAATCATTAAATTTCAAAGGTGAGCTATGTGAATCTTAGGCAATAATAATCTATACACATTCTAAAATATGACAGACGTAAGTAGGTATTTGAAATGAAATCAGGGATTACCAAAAGCTGATATCAATTCTGCAGAATCGATCATATTTTTATTTGTGAAGATAGGTACATCCTGATTTGAATATAAATTTCACATACATATTATTCTTAAGTAAAGTATTTGATTGCTTTCAAAGGATTGTTCAAAACAGTAGGTCTTCAGGCTTTGAATTATTTTTTAGTCATTTAGCTAGGGCTTTACTCCTCCCTTAGCAAGGGCTCTACTAGCACGGTAGTGGTCAACGCTGATTGGTAGATCCTCTACCTTGCGATACTTCACTGGCACCAATGGTCTTCCATGGGAACGATATCGGGAGCATTATTGACTTCTAAGAACTGGTCACCTACGACGGTAGTTCCAAGATGTAGGTGACATCTAAACATGAAAATGGTATCAGGCACTTCCACTTCAGAAAAGAGTAGTCTGCCAGTCTAGACGACTAAAGTGCCGTCGACGCACCTCTAGAGTCAATATTTGATATCATGGGAATGTTTAGAATTTTTTCAGACAGGGATATAATCCAGAAATGCGTCTAAAATATCTGTTCAAACGTCGTTCAACTTTATCTGCACCAGTAAAAATATTTTTAAGTCTATTATTTACAAGGGTGAAAATATTATAATTCCTACATATACGAAGACAGAATTTTAGGCATATAGTTTACAAGTGAATTAAATAACGAATAGTCACCAAACCCTTTCATGCAGAACTATTTCTTTCATCTTCAACATAAGTTAATCTCTATTCTTTACTATAACAATAAATCAAATGATCGAAGAGAATCAGGAAATTCTTAGATCAC
Organism: Halyzia sedecimguttata; assembly: GCA_937662695.2. Lineage (NCBI taxonomy): Eukaryota > Metazoa > Arthropoda > Insecta > Coleoptera > Coccinellidae > Halyzia > Halyzia sedecimguttata. The sequence continues at coordinate 93,830,898 of OW569413.2, read as the reverse complement.
AATTTAATGTACATACTCACGTTTTTCTAACAAACTTCGGTAAACTTCCGTTGTTAAGTTGGTGCAAACTACGACTTTCTTATAAAAAATCGAGTTTTCTTTTATGACCCAGAATTCACGAAGTTACGAGTAGAAATAGCCGAAACGAGTTACGAATCGCTAAAGTTTCATTGGTTCGTCGATTCATAGAAAGGATCCTGAAAATAAGTTTTCTCGTTACGACGTGTCATATGCTCGATAAATCCTTAGTAAACAGATTTGGAGCCAATTCTGCAGACATATTAAGGTTATTGACGACATACAATCAAGTTGGAGTTGGTTCGACAAGGAATGTTTGATTGCAAGATTTTACATCATGGTGTAACGATTATGATTAAGCTGTTGTTCCAACAATAAAAATTGAGTGTTACAGAAACGAAATGTCGATATTGTTGAACTAGTAGGACTGGATACTTCGGAAACTGTTGACAATAAATATGGATATTCTAATATCAACGCTCATTACTAAAGTTCCGAGTGGTCTCTCCATAGACCTAGGGAAAATGAAAAATACGAAAGACCTCAAATCTATATAGAAGTTAATCCTATTTAAAATATAAAAATTGGTTCAAGCACTGACGTGAAGTCAGGAGCTTGTGCGCGCATGTTCTATGTGCTTGAACAATTTTTTGTTTCGACTATTGAGCTCCCAATCTTTTATCTTAATGACTTTATGATTTTATTTATTATATGACTACGGAACCGGCAATTGTAATATTTAAATTTTAATTTTAAATTGTTTTGTTTGTTGTTTATTCGTACATTTTCACATAACCTCAAAACGGAATAAGAAGACTTCATTTCCTTCAATTTTCAAAATGTTTCAGCATTCAATTGAACTTAGTTCAAAATCATTATATGTTATATTTATTGCTAGTTCTATTCAGAATTATTGAAATAAAATAGATGCTGTTCTAAAAATTTAAGTATGATTGAATGCAAAATGACCAATGGAACAACCTCAGCTATCGTTGATAGCTCTTGTATAATCCATATGATCGTGATGATGGAAATATACTTTGGTAAGTTAATAAAATTCAGTTCAGAATATCTCCAGTAAAAACCAAACTGGAATATTGGGTAAGTTTCAATTGATATAATATAATTTTCACCAAGAACACCAAAGCCCCTATCTACAGGGCTTTCCCACATTTTTGGAGCGCTTGTTCCTCGGAACAGAGTGTTTATTAATTTGCCCAGTTATTTGTAATTTTCGAATTTTTGGCTGAAAATGGTCTTAAACGATTTGGTTCTACTCACTGATCAAGAATACGTGGTCAATATCGATTATGTCCGGTCGGCCGGTCCTCCGTTAACACGATAACTCTCGAACGGAATGAGCTAGGCAGTTTCAGTGTAGGTTTAGCGGATAAATATCTCGGTTAAGTTCGTTATTGGGCAGAATCGGTCTAATGGTTTTGGAGCAACGAAAAAAAAAATTTTGTTTTACATTACAAATTTCAAAATAATTTTTTTTAAGATGCAGTTTTATTATAAGAATCCAACGATATCATTTTCAACTCTAACAAGCAAATACTTTCGGAGATATGATTTTTCAAAGTTTCAATAATACATCGTAGTTCTATATCTTTATTCACAGAATGTGAACACAGAATCTGTCTGTGTTCACTGTTCATAAATCTCATTATCCAGCTATTAGAGACTTGTCAATTCGCAGTTTTTGGCGCTCTAGTTCCTCGGAACTGAGTGCTTATCAATTTGCCCTAATGTCTGTAATTTTCGAATTTTTCGATGAAAATGGTCTTAAACGATTTGGTTCGGCTCACTGATCAAGAATCCGTGGTCGAAATTCATTCTGTCCGGCCGGCACGGTTACTCTCGAACGGACTGAGCTAGAGAGTTGAAATTTTCAGAATAGGTTTGGCAGATAAATATCTCGGATAAGTTCGTTATTGGGCAAAATCGGACCGATGGTTTCGGAGTAACAAAAAAAAATTTTTTTTTTTACAAAACAAATTCCAAATTGAATTTTTTTCAATAAGCAGTTTTATCGTAAGACTCCAATGATATCATTTTTAACTCTAACAAGCTAATACTTTCGGAGATATGATTTTTCAAAATTTCAATAAATAAAAAATCGTATTTTTGCGTTTCCACAGAATTATATAATTATTCTATGTATGAATTGTCATAATGTCAACTTATTTTCCTGAGATATGACATTGTCTAATTGCTAATGCTAATAGTTGGTTCGAGAAACGTCAAAATCGACTTAGAGAGACAAGGGTGAAAAACCGTCAAATAAACCCCCATGTGGCGATATTATGTCGAAAAGTGAAAATTAAGAATATATATCCCAGGTAAGTACCGACGTTTTATTCTAATACCGGAGATCGTACGAGGAGCCCAATAGCCGGTGCGTGTCTACGCTGTCGGGTTTTCGGTTTCGGAACGAGAGAAGGCGGGACTTTTTGGCGCTCTAGTTCCTCGGAACTGAGTGCTTATTCATTTGCCCAAATGTCTGTAATTTTTATTTAAGATGCAGTTTCATCATTAAGATCCATCGATATCATTTTCAACTCCAACAAGCTAATACTTTCCGAAATATGATTTTTCTAAATTTCAATAATGAATCGTACGTACTTCTATGTTTTCACAGAATGCTATAATTATTCTATCTAAGCTTTATTATATGATCGGTGTTCATACTCGTACATTTCATCCTGTTCTATAAGAAGGAGTCAAATTAATTTCAGCTATTTTAATTTGATTTCTTCCATGGTGCAGTTCTCATTCTCAGATTGCTCATTTAATCTTGATAAATAAACTGTTATTTGAATTTAATTTCCTTTATGATGCAGTTCTTTCATAAGAATACATTGATTTAATTCCCAACTCTGAGAAACCAATACTTTCGGAGATATAATTTGTCTGTTTGAACTAGAGCGCCAGAAAGCTCCTGTCCACAGGGCTTGAACCAATTTTTTCTGTTAGAAAACAAGTATCCGATTCTTGAATTTGTGAATATATACAAGACTGTTTTGAAACCGAAAATCATTATGACTCTGATTACATATTGATAGGATATACAATAGGAAAGAAGAACATAATGGAATCATCAAAAGAAATTACTTATCGTTGACCACTGAGGTTAATATTACCTTTTACTTCCTTAAGTTGTGAAACATGTTCCTAAATATAGTATTTTCATAATGTTGCTGGCAAAAAAATGCTGAAATATGGATCTACATTTTTGTATCAAACATTTTTTCATGAGTTAAGGTCCATAATCCATAAAAGAACGTGTAAGAGGTATGAACTACTGAATTAATTTTATTAATATATTTTGAACTATTAAAATAATTTGTTCGCCTCTACCTACTCAAATATCAGGAATAAATGGACAATCTGCTATGATTGTCTCCAGCCTTGCTCTAGACATTTCGATTATATTTTCCTTAGGTATTTCGAGTTGTGAAAACTATGCACCGAGTGTAAGTTGCAACAACCCATTCCACGAGGTTGAATCATTGCAGATTGCTCATTTAATCTTGATAAATAAATTTAATGAAAATTTTTGTAGCATCAAAGCATTGAAGCATAACAGATTGCTCTTTTTTTTAAATGATAATTTTTGAAGCGTTTTTTCCTTAAACGACACTTTTTTTTAATTTAATTTCTTTTATGATGCAGCTCTATCATAAGAATCCATTGATATAATTCCCAACTCTGAAAAACCAATACTTTCGGAGATATAATTTGTCTGTTTGAACAGGAGCGCCAAAAAGCTCCTGTCCACAGGGCTTGAACCATTTTTTTAGAATAATTCGACTTATAATTATTTCGATGAAAGGAAAATGAATAATTCGAATTTTTATGAAACTTATATAATTTATAATAAATCTAATATGTTGTCGTTTACTTTCTATAGTTCATAATTTGGAAACAATCAAAAATCAAACGAACTAGGAGGACGGAGGAAACAATTAATGCAACCAGTACAGATATATCAAGGGAATAGTTTCAAAATTTGTTTTTACTTGGTTCAGCATCCTTCCATGTCGAATATCTTCCCAGGAATCAATATTTAATCCACTTATTTACATCCTTTTGAGTGCCATGTCGGAACACTGAGTCAGAAGGATTGCTTCCGAATAGTGCTCGATTTTTTACAATGTTTTACGAATTTATTATCATAAGTTCCGGAGGGAGAATCTGGATGGAAAGCGGTCTTTTTTTTCATTTCATTTTCGGTTCCTACGTCAACTATAAATTTTTCAGATGATCTCGAAAGTTTTCAACTCAGCGCGAATCCGGAGATTTGTTTGATATTTGATGAATACATCAGAATGGAAAACAGGAAAAAAATTGATAGAAATGGATTTTGAAATTTTCATTTGATTCATTGTATTCAAAACGAATTGTTTCGAGTATGAGAGAAGGGGCACCTTAGCACATTTCTTACGCGTATTTTCTGGGGAACATCGCTTTATCATTTTGCCCAAATGTCTGTAATGTTTTTTGCCGAAAATAGTCTCAAACGATTGGGTTTGACTCCCCGATGGAGAATTCGAGGACAAATTCGATTCTGTCCGGCCGTTGCCACGATAACTTGAGAACTGAAAAAGATAGCGACTTCAAATCGTCAGGGTAGGTGGCGCGTCCAAATACGACGGACAAGTTGGTTAATGGGCATAATCGGCACAACGGTTTCCGAGTGAATATTTTGTCATCAACCAATTCAGATCCGATCAAATTGAAACTTGGTAGCTAGTTGAAGAATACTGATATAAAGACTATTGTGAAATTTTGTGAGAATCGTAACACTAGAGAATTAAAAAAAAATTATTAAAAATATTATTTATGTCACTGTAACCTGAGAACGTAAAGATATAGTGACCTGCAATGTTTAGAGTAGATTGAGTATCTGAATGCGACATTTGCGTTTGTTAATAGGCGTGACCAGCCAAACGGTTTTGCAGTTGTTGCATCCCAATACGACTGACAAGTTCGCTAATGGGCATCATTGGCCCAATGGTTTCCGAGTAAAAATTTCATTTTCAACCAATATAAATCCGATCGAATTGAAACTTGGGGAGTAGTTTGATAATACCAACTTAAAGACGTTTGTGAAATTTTGTGTTTTGATTATAAACCTGTGTAGTTTTGTGAAATTTCGTGAGAATCGAATCACTAGAAAATTTTAAAAGATTAATAAAAAATATTTGTTATGTCACGATAACCTGAGAACGGAAAGAGATCGGAAGTTTTCAGGTTAGGTTTTGCATCTAAATGTGACATTTGAGTTTGTTAATAGGCATAATCGGCCAAACGGTTTGGGAGTAATACCCATCTGAAATATGGTTGTTATTTCCTCAATAACTCGGAAAATACAAAACCGATTGAATTCAAACATGGTTATTAGTTGTATAATGCCAACGCGAAAATACTTGCAGAATTTATTGAGTATCGTATAACTAGAAAATTTCCAAAAAATCATTGAAAATTATTGAAAAAAATTCTATATAACAGTAACTATTCGGCCAACATCGCTGAAATTTTGCGAGGGCCTTCAGAACCTAACTCTACTGCCAAGTTCCAAGTTTGAACACGTATATTGTTGGAGATTCGAGCAGCCTTGTGTGAATTCAGCAGATGGATGGGTGACCGTTACCTTGATAACTTTCGAACGAAAGAAGATAGGGACAATTTTCAGGGTTATGTTGCGTATCCGAATGGGAGAGTTGAATTCCTTTACGGGCATAATCGGTCGAACGGTTTAAGAGTTATACCCACCTATTGTCCATTCTCCTGTATCGGACACTCCTGAATTTGTCATGGTAAATTCGATTAAGAGTGTCCAATATAAGAGAATTGCGCGTTTGTTCTATTGTCCATTCTCCTGTATTGTACACTCTTGATCGAATTTACCATGGTAAATTCAGGAGTGTCCAGAACAGGAGAATGCACAATAGGACATACGCGCAAGACCTCCTCACTTCACGTCAGTGCTTTATTCAATTTTTTATTTAATAGATATTTTTCAGAGTTTGGGAGAGAAAACCCAGAAAGAAACCATTTAATAACCATAGATATAATCAGTACATTTTGAAAGAGACAAAGTGAACCTTCGTGTATATTTGAATAGTATATTCTAAAACAAGTTGCAGAATGGGCTCCTATTAAAACACGAATGCGAAATTTGAAAACGAGCGACGAAGGAGCGAGTTTTCGAACGCATGAGTGTTGGAATTGCCTTATGCAACGAGTATTAGACGATATTTTCTCTATTTCAGGCAAGTTTTGTAAAATACTGTTGAAATTTAATGAAAAATTCGGATTATACATCCTAGTGACTTTCGTATTGTATCTTGGTAGTTGGTTTGACTGTTACGGAAGTTGACAGATTATGGAATTTGAATTTGAAACGTACGTAGGGCATGGAGATCAGATTTAAAAGAGTTTCCTAATAGAATGAATGATTCAAAATTAGCAAGAAGGATATATCTAGTACCATATTTTTTAATGAAAATAAAGCTTTTTCTAAACAATTATTTCACAATATCCAGATTATATTGTATTGTCAATTGACGTGTATTGAAATTTGATAGGATCGAATGTCAGTGCTGACTACCTCAAAACGAATATAACAAGAAACAATGCGGGAATGAGTTCATTCCAGCACTGTTTTTAGTGCTGGAATGAACTCATTACGATACTGAAATAGAGAAAGCATTTTTCTGGAGTTATTGCTGAAACTGAACAATCAAATCCCATATCAATTAAGCCCATTGTACAGCAAACAGCGAAACAAATAATTTCCACCAAACCGAATTCTGAATCGAACAGTGAAATATCTGGCATTGAGTGAATGGTCTGTCAACCGGTAGAGATAACCAACGATCACTGAAATATTGAACACTTATCGGATCCATTCACATTGCTATTTCAGTTTCTGAAAACAAAGGCTCTTGGAACACATACATATATTCTGTCAGTTCCCAGGATTGTAGGCGATTCGTTTATGTGGAGGTTGGCGTGGATAAGAGGAATGATAAGAAACAATGGCTGAACTCTCTGAATGGAAACTTTCCAAAAATTATTTCTGCGAAAAACCCTATCCAACTGTCCTTCCTGATATAAGGGTAGTTCAATAGGCACCAGCAGGGAGGGGCAGGTAAAGGGAGCTGCCCCTCCCTGACTTTTGAAACCAATCCCGAATGGGTTTTTTTTTGAGAAATATTCATATCATTCAAATTTAAAATTTCAACAAGTTGGAGAAGCACTGTAGTCAGAGCAGTCACCTGTCCAGGTACTGAACCCGCCCAAGGATGCTTAGCTCCAGCAAACAAAGTAATATTCTCAATATTTCCAAGAATATACAGTGCGTTTCTAAAAGTACGCACCAAGAGGAAATTTTCTCACCTGCATAGTTTTTTGAAATTTTGGTTTTCGGGAAAGTTGGTGCTCAAGAACCGATGATTTTTGATATATATGTCATTGATCGTGCTACTCTGCTAACCTGTCAAAATTGACATTTTTTAGAAAAATAACCAAGAGACGTAGAAATCAGAACAATATCAAAAAGTTTCTGAAATAAATGTTGCTCAGAATGTCATTTTATACCAAACTACCAAATTTCATAGTGAAATTCCGAAATTTTAAGATATTCATATTCTGATGACAGCACGTTAGAGGAACCTGTGGGCTTTGCGGAAATTTGAAAAATAATTCGGAATGTAATTGCAATGAAAGAGACATTATCACAATTCAAATAAAGTTTATATTAATTTAATGTTCCCCATAAATTATGATTTCTGTAGTGAAAACCCCACAATCTTGGTGCAAACCAAATTATTCTTGAGAAATTAAATGCGCAAAGAGCTAATATTTCGCTAATTATTCTTGGAACATCATAAGAAATTATCCGCCTGTCAACTCGATTTCATTTTCACAGAAATTTGTTTTAGATGAGGTCTGTATTGCATTTTTAGTGGTATTTGAGAGAGTATTTGAGTAAATATATTCAAAAGCGATTTTAGAGGGTTGGAGAATTATTCTTCAGATATAAAAAGAAGAATTTAATTTCTTATGATGTTCCAAGAATAACTAGCGAGACATCAGCTCTTTGCGCATTAAATTTCTCAAGTATATAATTCGGTTTGCACCAAGATTGTGAGGCTTTCACTATAGAAATCATAATATATGAGGAACATTAAATTAATATAAACTTTATTTGAATAGTGATAATGTCTCTTTCATTGGAATTACATTCCGAATTATTTTTCAAATTTCCGCAAAGGCCATAGCTCCCTATTAAGTGCTGTCATCAACATATCAATGTCAAAAAATTTCGGAATTTTCACTATGAAATTTGGCCGTTTGGTACAAAATGAAATTCTGAGCAACATTCATTTTGGTGATTTTTCTAAAAAATTGTCAATTTTGACAGGTTTTCAGAGTAACACGATCAATGACATATAAGTAAAAATCATCATTTCTTGAGCACTAACTTTCCTGAAACCCCAAATTTCAATAAACTATACAAGTGATAAAATTTCCTCTTGGTGCGTACTTTTTGAAAGGCACTGTATAAAAATATATAAAAGGAACTGGTCCACTTATAAGCTGAGTATGGTCTCAAACGATTAGTTGCGACTGAAATACACATACTGTTGGGTCGAAAATAAACAGTGCTATGTTTGTGGTGGCGTAAGGACACAAATCAGTTTAATCATAAAATTGTGCCATGAGATGAAAAAGACCCAGAATTTAAATTAGTAAAATAACTGTTAACATACGAATTTATCTACGTTTCACGTTATTTTATTGAAAATCGACTCAAACTCAGTAGATATATACCATTCATGAAAGTTATTATTTCGATGGAAATTAAAAAAAGACAATTTCATGAATTTATCATCATGTTACATATTATTCGACGGTTTTTATCCCTCATCTTCACTTTTCCCATGTTTCCCATTCGAAAACGGTCTGAATCGGCATATTTCATGATCTACACATACAGGTTATGATTCTTTAAATTATCTGACGTCAAAAATCAAAAACTGTTAACTAATTCGTTGGTCGAGTGTAAAATTATGGACCAGTACGTCTCGATCGTTGAAATATCTCGATATTTCGGCAATATCTTCACCAATAAAGATCAGATCGATTCCAAATCTAGAACTTCGATATAAAATAAGCTTTGAAAGCCCTCGCAGAATGTGTTCCTCACAGAATTTTGAATAAGTCTTCGTGTCGGTATTTTTCACCTATAACTACCGTGCTTTGATTCGATAAGATTAGTATTGTTTCATGATAATACTCTATGATAATATTTTCAACTCTAACAAGTTAATACTTTCGGAATTATAATTATTCAATATTGAATCGTGATTCTATGATTTCACAGAATGCTGTAATCGTATCTATGAATATATAAATATGAATGTTCTGTGTTCATACACTATATGTCTTCTTAGGGCTTTTCGGAAAGTGTAACCCATCTACATAATAGACTATCTAGTGTATATGGTGTAACCCTGGATCGAGTAGATCTTCATCAGCTGTTTGCAGGTTCTTCCAAAGTATCGCGTTCTCGATCACAGTTTCCGAACGCGGCAGTCAGGTAGAATTTACCTAACCTAATTTTTATTTGTTTATGATTCGTACTTTGAAAATATTTTTGTGTTGGAAAACAAGGTTCGGAATCTTGAATTAGTGGATATATACAAGACGGTTTTGATTCCACAAATAATATTGACTTCTTGCACATTGAATAACTTATGTATAAATACCGGGAATGATGTTTCAGAAGATTTAGAATTGGATCATTTTAATGATGTAGTTTATGAAGGCAATAGGAAAGAACGACATAATGAAATCATCAAGAGAAATTACTGGTCGTTGACCACCGAGGTTAATATTACCTTTTACTTCCTTAAGTAGTTAGACATGTTCCTATATACAGTATTTTCATAATGTTGCTAGCAAAAAAATGCTAAAATTTTGATGTACAGGTGTATCAAATATTTTTTCTTGATGCAGAATGAATGTGTTAGTGGTATGAACTATTAAATTATGAAAAGAGGATTGTATTTTATTAATATATTTTGTTTTATAATGAGATAAGTTTTTAAATAAAGAAAAACAAGAATATAAAATACATATTTAATCTTTTAAACAAATGTAATGAACTATTAAAATAATTTGTCATCCTATGTACCTATTCAAATATCAGGAATAAATGGCCAATCTGCTATGATTGTCTCCAGCCCTGCTCTAAACATTTCGATCATACTTTCCTTAAGTATTTCGAGTTGTGAAAACTATGCACCAAATGTAAGCTACAACAAATCATTCCACGCGGTTAAATCATTGCAGATTGCTCATTTAATCTTGATAAATAAACTTTTATTTGAATTTAATTTCTTTTATGATGCAGTTCTATCATAAGAATCCATTGATATAATTCCCAACTCTGAGAAAGCAGATATGATTTGTCAAAGTTTGTACAAGAACGCCAAAGCTGCTGTCCACAGGGCTTTCCCACTTTTACATTCTCTTCCCATTCTAAATTATTCAGTGAGGTGAGGTAGTGAGGTGTTTAATTAATTCGATTGACCAAGACCCTCGCAAAAATACCACCAGAACGAATGAATTCGGGTGGTCCTCGCGATTTTTCAACCATCTGCTCCTTGCAGAATAATAAAAACATTAAAAACAGGCTCAAATTTATAGCGCAATTAAAAACTCGGCAGATTCATGTTTACGCTCTTTTCCGGGAATAGAAGCCCTCGAGCAAGTAATAATTCATATCCCTAAACAAGTTCACTCCCACGGGAGGCTGCTAGAACCTTGTTATTCCAATTGCGGTTATTCGATAATTCATCAGCAAACGTCTCAAGTTTGGGACGGCACCTCGAGTGTGGGCCGATAAAATCCCTTGATCCTCGCCCTTATTGATTGAAGGGAGTTGCATGGAAGTTCGAGACGTACTGGGGAACATTTCGAGTGAACCGCTACCACAGAGATTATTGCTTGAACTCAAATGAAAAAAAAATCGAATTTACTAGGGTAAATTCGATTAAGAGTGTCGAATACAGGAGAATGGACAATAGAACATACGCGCAAAAGCTCCTGACTTCACGTCAGTGCTTGAACCATTGTTTTCCTATTTTTTTTTTTAATTTTCTAGGGGTACCTATGGTTCTCGCAAAATTTTACACACGTTTTTGTGTCGATATTTTACATGTAGTTATGAAGCTGGTCTGAACCAGGATGGCCAGGCTAAACCATCAACTCTAATTTGCTGTTTGTGAATATTGTTTTAGTATTTCGTCTTTGTTTTCTTTACGTACATATTTTATTTATACTTATTTGCTAATTTCATGTTTGACGTTTACCTAAATAATTATAATTTATACTCTTTACATATGACATACGAATATATATATATATATATATACCAGGATGTTCGAAGACCGCTAGGACCCTAATGTAGGGCTGTCATCTCCCATAGATACATGATTCACTTTCTATTGTATTATGAAAAAATCGGCCCGAAAATGTATGTTATAATTTAATGTCATCATGACATTCATGGTTTTGGAGGTTCTCGCAAAATTTCAGCGATGTCGGACAAATGCTTTCTGATATATACATTTTTTTTCAATTATTTTTTTGAAATTTTCTAGTAATACGATCTTCACGGAATTTTGTAAAATATTTTGCGTCGACATTCTAGGAGTCATTACCATGTCAGAATTGAATCGGCATCGTATTCGTATGGTATTGATGAAATAATAACAACATTTCAGATTGCTATAATTCCAAAACCATTTGGCCGATTATGATAATTATAGAACTTAAATGTCGCATTCAGATGCGCAATCTACCTTGAAAACTGGCAAGTCGCTATTTCTTTCCATTCTCAAAGTATCGTGGAATAAAAATATGTTTTCGTAATATTTTTAAAAATTTCTAGTGGTACGGTCCTCACAAAATTTTACACTCGTCTAAATGTCGATATTCTACAACTAGTTAGCAAGCTTCAATTCGATCGGATTATATTTATAGTTATCGAGGAAATAATATTCCAGATGGGTATAACTCCGAAACCGTTGGGCCGATTATGGCCAACAGCGAACTTAACTCTCCCATTCAGATGCGCAACCTACCCTGAAAATTAACCTATCTCATTTCGTTCGAGAGTTATCGAGGCAACAATCAACGGAGATCCGTGTTCGAATTCTTGGAACTTGGTAGTAGAGTTTAGTTCTGAAGGCTCTCGAAAAGCCTGAGCGATATCGGATGAATAGTTTCTGATATATAGAAATGTTATCAATGATTTCTTACGAATTTTCTGGTGATACGATCCTCGCGAAAGTTTGCAAGACTTTTCGCGTTGACATTATACATCTAATAACCATGTTTCAATTGGATCGGTTTTGTATTTTTCAAGTTATTAAGGAAATAACAACCAAACTTCCGATGGGTACAACTCCAAATCCGTTTGGCCGATTTGGCCTATAAACAAACTCAAATGTCGCAAATGCACAACCTAACCTAAAAATTTCAAGTGGCTATCTCTTTCCGTTCTCAGGTTATCGTGACATAAAAAATATTTTTTAATAATTTTTTAAAAAATTTCTAATGATACGATTCTCACAAAATTTCACAAACGTGCTTAGGTTTATATGCTAGGACTACTCACCAAGTTTCAATTCGACCGGATTTGTATTGTTTGAAAACAAAATTATTACTCGGAAACCATTGGGCCGATAATGCGCATTAACCAACTTGTCCGTCGTATTGGGATGCTCCACCTACCCAGAAAATTTCAAGTCGCTTGCTTTTTGCGTTTTCCAGTTATCCTAGCAACGGCCGGTCGGACAGAATCAATTTGACCTCGAATTCTTCATCGGCAAGTCGAACCCAATTGTTTGAGACCATTTTCGGCAAAAATTCGAAAATTACAGATATTTGGGCAAAATGATAACGCGATGTTCCCAGAACATACCCACAAAAGTTTATGATTTAAACTTATGCAAAATTTTGACGATTTTTATTGATGCATCGACTTATTCAGACTACTTCATACTAAATGTGAACAATCAATGATCTCCGCATACATCAAAAAAGATGACCTAGACATAGGGTTTATATATTCTTCTTCTTCTTGTTCTTACGAATTATTTAAAACTGTAGTTACTCAATCTGACAATGCTAGTAATTTTTTTCTCTATTTAAATAGATTGAGCAACGGAGAACAGTTGTGATCTGATTGTTCATTAACTAAATGACCCGCATGTTTTACTCTATTGGTTTCCGCAATTTTCCAATAATTTAGTAGCGTACCTTTATTCAATTTGAGTAGAATTTTAATCTGGGTTAAACGTATGCCCTTCTGCTATCAAAACCCAAGAGATAGAATTACAAAGACAAGTTGGAAGACAAATGGAATATATATAAGAATATTTTGAAAACACAAAACTCAGATAGCCCGCACAGAGTGGTAAGAGCGAAAAGAGAAATTTGATAGTCTCTATAGACGTGATGATTCATTCCAGACGAACGCTAGCAAAGTATTCTGTTATATATCTTATGCACTCTGGATGAATATCATGTTTCTCTATAGTTTCTGTGGGAGTCGAGTTAATGGAAAATGCATTACGAAGAATACAAAGACTGGAAACAATGTTGACTGGAAAACACAGAATTCATCTTGTCCTGTGTAATCTGGTATGGTATCATACATAAGTAAGAAGCTTTCAACATTTTTTCTTCGAATAACAACGTTGCAAACTCTGCACGAAGATAATTATTTCCCCTCCGGAATACACCAACTGTGATTCTTGACCACATTAACTGATTTTTTTCACTGTTCTATTATTTGATTACTGGTAGAATGTAGATCCGATAGTATTGTAGAAATACATTGTTGTATGGTTTAACGTTGCATTGTGTCAAGGTCTCTTGTGTTGGACTGTGTTGCACTCTATTGTGCCCCTCCTCCCCCCCCCCCTCAGAGCTGCTGATGTCACTACCATCTACAGCTCGCCTTCCAGTGCCAGAGTTCTGAACTTCAATGCCTAGCTTCAAGGAGGCTAGGTCTCCTGCAGATTTCTTGCCCAAAGCATTCCTTGCGTTGGTTAGAGATGGCGAGTCATTCTGTAATCAGGTGATCAGGAGTTTCATCCTCCTTCCCACAGAATCTGCACTCATCAGTTTCTGCTAACCCTAATCTCATCATATGCTTCCCTAAGATAGCATCAGTGCCTTATGAAGAAACCAGTGAGTGATACATTTCTGGTAGAGATCTCCAGAGTGTAACACTTTCAGTTTCTTCTTTTATACTAAATTCTCTTTTGTAGGTGTATCTACCTACCACACAGTATGGTTCCAGGCCAATAAAAGGGGTTCGTGCTCCTTTCTTGGCAAGTGTGTTGGCCTCCTCATTCCCTTTAATTACCGAGTGACCAGGAACACAGACCAAGGAGTTGTTGTTCTTGCCTACTTCATTAAATTTTCTTCGGCACTCCCATATCAGCTTAGATTCGATATCATGTGAGCTCAGAGCTTTAATAGCAGCTCGACTGTCAGAATCGATTGCTACATCACACCTATGATAGTTTCTTTCTAGGTTAATTTCCACGCATATTCCGATTGCAAGTATTTCTGCCTGATAGAGGCCAGGATAGTAGCCTTTGGTGCGACAGGTGCATCAGGTGCCTGCCTCATATACTCCAAGATTGTGTAAGGCCTCTATTCAAATACATTCATTCACGGTTTGATCGAAAATAATCAATGCGGTATTGTGGTTGCGTAAGGTCCCTATTCAGATACGTACATTCAAAGTTGGATCGAAGATAATCGGTGCTGTATCTGTGATAGCATAAGGTCCCTATTCAAATACATTATGAGAATCTACCCAAGGTACCAAATTACGAAATGCTTTGTTTGTGGCGCAAATCACTTCATATTAGTACTACGTAGCCATCTACATTTTTCCTGTAGATCTACATTTTTTCTGTAGATCTACATTTTTTCAGTAGATCTACATTTTTCCGATAGTTCTACATTTTTTCGGTGAATCAACATTTTTCCAGTAGATCTATATTTTTCCGGTTGATCTACATCTCTCCAGTAGATCTGCATTTTGCCAGTGGATCTACATTTTTCCAATAGATCTACAGTTTTTCTGTAGATCTACATTTTTCCGGTTGATCTACATTTTTCCGATAGATCTAAATTTTTTCAGTGAATCTACATTTTTCCAGTAGATCTACATTTTTCCGATTGATCTACATTTTTCCAGTAGATCTAAATTTTTCTAGTAGATCTACATTTTTCGTGAAATATTAATCGTTGAATTTTACTTCAAAGGTTTATATTGAACTTAACGAAATTGAAATATTTTCAAAATGTCATGAAAACATGTTGATTAGATTTCGAGTGAAATTTATTATTGTTAACCTTCATTAAGAAGGATTATTAAGTCAGAATATAATTCTTTAAAATTTTCTCAATTACTAAACCTAAAAAGTTTCCAAATAATTTTATCAAATGTTCGGGCAACTTGAAGAATCAACGGAGGCGACAGATGGAACAGGAATTTCCTTGTTTCCATCACAAGTACAACGTCATCCCCATCTGGAGATGAAAATATCCGAGACGAACAATAAGCAATTGGAAACTTGAATCTTTCAAGTTTTTCCATCCATTTCCAGCATTTTTCATTTCGCGTTTCGCCAGTCACACTTCGCAAACAGGTTTTATTGATGCCATTCAAACTTTCCGGGATTTCGTAGCTCCAGAATAAAACATTGAATTCTTCCGACGAGATAAAACTGTTTTATCCGGTCTAGACTACGAGGCAAGGGTATCATCTTCCCCCGCGTTCACTGTATCGGCGAATTGTCAGTACAGCTGCCGATTTGAATTCTGTCGAGTTGGGAAAATCGTTGTTCGTCGACAAGCCGCTGATGGGATTGGCTATTGGCATATCTGGAACGTTAGGAGTAACCTGAGGAATAAAATTATGATAAGGGATGTGGAAAACTTGTGGAAAACTTCTGGAAAACTCTTTATTTTTTCATCGCCTACATTCGACATGAGCTGGGGTCTTTTTCAGGACTCTTCAAAAACATACTGGAATAAGAAAGATGGTCACAAAATAACAAGAGCAGCAGCCTAAGTCATTATACGTACCGAAATACAAGAGGTAAAAAAAATTCCAACAAAATAGCTGCTGGACAATGTACAATATGAAGCAACGTCGTACGATAAACCAATCAAATGAACCAAAAACGATCAAACGGATTGCAGTTTGAAAGGCTCTTCATAAAAAAATTCCCTTGCTGCTAGCCCTTCCATCTAAAACATCTAGTGGTTAGCTTTTCTAAAGCGTTATTCTCTTTGTATGGCTCCGTTGCGCATTGCGTGTTAACCTGGGCATTTTCGCTCCCCAGTGGTCAACTGCATGAGACTCACATCCGAGTACTTGCTGATTACCACATAGGGGTAAAGAATATACGTAGATATCTATAGTTTTGGGTGGCCACAGCGAGGAGCTTGGTTGATTGAATTCCAGGTGTCGCTTGTGTCTAAATTCTACTCACAAGTGATTGCTGCTTTTCTTTAAACCGGTTCCTTCGTAGTATTGATTTCATCAGCGTTGAATTGTGCTCCACTGATGATTCCTAATTAGGATGCAACCGCGGTATGTAGCTATTCAACTTTGATGAAATCATACACACTCTGTGGATTGCTCCAAAACTTTGGTCTCTGCTAGCCCTTCCATCTAACAATAGTTACAAAACAAATCACCACAGTCACGGGGAGAAAGGGTTTTTTGCTGAGGTTTTTCCCTAAGCTCTTGTATCATACGTCGAATTGTATGTTACCCCGTTACACCAACCTCTGCTAACAAATATACAGTCAAAAGAATATATATATTAACTACACCGAGTAGAGTAGAGTTTTTGTAGGTTTGACAGATTTACTCTGGTGTTGACTACTCTGACATGTAATATTCGAACGGATCCGGTCTTCATTTGGAGTTCGGGTGACAGAAGGTCGGAATAGGATATGTTGGTATTAAGGAAGAACCTATCATTATCATTGTTTTCTTCACATATATGCTCTATAACTCTAATAATAAATATTATAGTGAGCAGTATTAAAAGTATTAAATTACCTCAACTTAAGTACTCACAGAACATAAAATATACTCTTCATAACATAGTAAGGCATGAGATTTTCCGTCCATTCCCATTTATAAAGTCTCCCGGTTGGCCATGAAAATTTGACACATTTCACCATGTATATTTTGAAAATGTTAGGTTATAGTCATTTTCCTGTCAGATAACTACGCAACGGTGTCCTCTCTACATAGAAGTCCTAGTTATCACGTATTTTCACAATGTGAATTTACTTCGGAAAAATAATTAATTCGAGAAGATATTATGTCAATTCAATAATTTCACGATCCTTGCGACTGTAGAAGAAATTTTTTCCTCTGTTGTTACTGGAAATATTTCATGTACATATAAACTGGTGGGAAGAACCAATTATGCTATTTTCTTGTATGGAAATCAAGAATAAAGTGTTGGAATTTTATTGAAAAATAATGGATAGAGTACTCCGTTTCTTTGTGATAGTTCATTTGAAATAAGAATAAAAGTACCTGAAAAACTCGGCATGAAAACTTCTAAACGAACAAACGAATTCCCCACTTTTCGAAATTCTCAAGGAATAAGCCTACAGAAGACAGAAGAATACCTTGTTGCACAACTTGAAATACACCAGTTTCAAAATGTAGTAGTACTACGAAACCCGAGTCATTCTTATACCTTAATAAAATATAGTGCATGTTATCTATGATATAGTGATAGGAAACTAAGTCATTTCAGTCGAGAGTTCAATTTGTCAGAATTAAGTTTTCCTATTGCAGATTTAGGTATAGCACTCCTACTTTCGGCATTCTCAATTCCAAAGCGAAGAGTTCTTTATTATATTCGAAGATAATCTCGAAGATAATGGTCTGTTATGATTATGTTGAGAGTAGAAATTGGCAACGTCTCGAAGAATTGTTTTGACATTAACGACATTTCAGTAATGCCAACCAGCCTCTGCCTTAGTTACAAAACATGATAGATCTAAATCATGGCCAACCGGGAGATTTTATAAAAGTGAATGGAGTATATGTCAATTTTGATATGATTTGTTGATCGAATTTACCATCGATAGAGACTGTTATCTCAACTTTTATATGATGTGACGAATATGAATACATTCCGTACCATTTTAATGACAGACTTGAGTAATGAGACAATCGTCAATAATAATCATAAAATTTTCAATTCTCACATATGTATTCTATCGGAAAAGAAATTCTTCAAATATATAAGAATATACGAAAAAATCTCAAGTAAATTCAGGATACGATTTTCACGAAATTTGGGAAAATTTGCGCGTGGGCATTCTACAAGTAAATACTGAGTTTTAATTGGATCGGATTTGTATATTTTGAGATATAGAGGAAATAAGAACGAACAAAAATTCATATGGATATAGCTCCGAAACCATTTGGCCGATTATGCCTATTAACGAACTAAAATGTTGGATTCGGATGCTCAACGTACCCCGAAAATTGCAAGTACCTATCTCTTTCCGTTCTCAAGTTATCTCGAGTTACATAATATTTTTGGCGCTCTTGTTCCTCGGAACAATAGGAAAGAAGAACATAATGGAATCATCAAAAGAAATTACTGTTCGTTGACAACTGAAGTTAATATTACCTTTTACTTCCTTAAGTAGTGAGACATGTTCCTATATACAGTATTTTCATAATGTTACTAGCAGAAAAATACTGAAATATGGATCAACATTTGTGTATCAAACATTTTTTCTTGAGTTAAGGTTCATAATACAGAAAAGAATGTGTTAGTGGTAGGAAATATTAAATTTTAAATTATGAAAAGGTGATAGTATTTTATTAATATATTTTGAACTATTAAAATAATTTGTTCGTTATCCACTACCTACTCAAATATCAGGAATAAATGGACAATCTGCTATGATTGTCTCCAGCCTTGCTCTAGACATTTCGATGATACTTTCCTTAGGTATTTCGAATTGTGAAAACTATGCACCGAGTGTAAGTTGCAACAACCCATTCCACGAGGTTGAATCATTGCAGATTGCTCATTTAATCTTGATAAATAAATTTAATGACAATTTTTGAAGCATTAAGGCATTGAAGCATTGTAGATTGTTCTCTTTTTTAAAAGATAATTTTTGAAGCATTTTTTTTAAACTACACTTTAATTTAATTTCTTCCATGATGCATTTCTATCATAGGAATCCATTGATATAATTCCCAACTCTGAGAAACCAATACTTTCGGAGATATAATTTGTCTGTTTGATCAAGAGCGCCAAAAAGCTCCTGTTCACAGAACTTGAACCAATTTTTTTTTCATAATTTTTTTAAAATTTTTCCGTGGGTATAACTCCGAAACCATTGGGCCGATTACCTACAACGAACTTAACGGTTCCACTCGGATGCGCAATCTACCCTGAAAATGGCAAATCACTATATCTTTCTGTTCGTTAGTTATCGTGGCAATGGTCACCCATCACCCAGCTACTGAACTCACTCAACGCTGCCCAGATATCCAACAATATAGATCCCATCGTCTTCAAACTTGGCGGTAAAGTAAGGTATCCAAAAGCAGTTAGTTTCTGAGTTCAGTAATGTTGGCTCATTTGCCCACTGCCCATTTGTCCACTGCCCATTTGCCCACTGCCCATTTGGCCACTGCCCATTTTTCCACTGCCCATTCACCCACTGCCCATTTGGCCACTGCCCATTTGACCACTGTCCATTTGCCCACTGCCCATTTGCCCACTGCCCATTTGCCCGCTGCCCATTTGCCCACTGCCCATTTGCCCACTGTCCATTTTCTCACTGCCCGTTTGTCCACTGCCCATTTGTCCACTGTCCATTTGTCCACTGCCCATTTGTCCACTGCCCATTTGCAATAAACCCAAAAGCAAAAACATCAAAACTGGTTTTCCGAAATTCGAACTTATATCTATTATTAAAAGAAAGAAGCAAACTGCGTACTTACATATTTACATTGTTAAATTCAATAGAAACAAAAGCTTTTTAAAATGCCGCTCGACAGTGAGAAACAGCTCAAATTGGTACAAGATGGTTTGTTTCATGACTTACTCCAGTCGGCGGAACTGAAACATCAAGAAAGCTTCCCGCTTTATACTTAAATAGAATTGAAACCAGTGTAGTTCGAAAGATTTCCGTATGTTGTAGATGACTTCTGTTGCGCGTCATTACAAGGCCGATTTAGGGTTATGTTATTATTTTTGACTGATTTCGATTGAGCTAAGACATACGTCAATTGAATTTGGAGAACCCTTTTATATTTATCAATTATTTTGGAATTATACAATTTTGATATGAAAACTTAATTCTAGATTGTAGAGAAAGTTCACTGAATCTATTTCAACCGAAATAAACCTTAAGAAATTAGCCAAAGTATCTAAAAAGAGGCGAGAAATTCGCCTAAATTTTAGGTCCATAAGATATGCATGGAGAATTCAGTGCTCGAATCCACGGATGGATCGTAATTCAAATTTCCCGCCTAACCTAACTAATGTGGTCTATTATCTGCGTTCTTTGCATTTATCTGGTCAGGCCGTCAAATTCCTTCTCATTCTATGACAATTTTTTCGGAAATATTCCAACTCATTTGAAATTTTTTTCAACTTCTTCGACATTTTTTCCAACTCCTTCGAAATTTTTCCAATTGTGTTGAAAATTTGTTCAACATTGGAGGGGCATCATCCACATGAGTGGATGGCTATGGCCAACCACTCATAATAATAATATAATTTAGGAAGATATTAGGGAAATACAGAAATAAGATTTATATTCTTGGAAATATTGGGAATATTTTTTTTCCTGGAATTAAGTAGTCTTAGGCGAGTTCAGTACCTGGATAGGTGACAAGCGCGCCAAAGCTCTTGACTTCAGTTCTTCTCCAACTAGTTTCCATAACATACTGGATGCTCCCACATGAGTTTGGTTGTGTGTATATCCAGGGAATAAATGATGTATTATCATAATTTCGGAGAACCATAATCTCATCCATCTCGAGCCAGAGTGCTGTAGACAGCTTTCGCCATTTTAAACTAAACGAAGCCCTACACGTTTAATCGGAAAATGTCAGCCTGTCAAAAGTTGAGAACGGGTATTTCCAACAAATCCCTATACGTTGGAATTCAAAATATTCAACTCAGTTTGGAATCATGAATATTTCTCGGCGAGGAAAAACTGCCAGACTGCATGTTTCACTATCCCTATTTGAATTCCGGGACGTTGAAAAGATAAAGGCTACTTGTTCTCACCTAAAACCACTTTAGGTGGTAATTGCATATACATATTGTGTGCCCGAACTAATATAGCTTTCATATATTCAAGGCACGTACAAACGGGATTAGGCACCGTTCAATTATCAGACTCATCCCTTGAGTGTACCTTCCGGCGAAAAATTCTAGACTATTTTTGGCATAGATTGATGATTTATACAGGGGATTGTTTGAGATCGTACATTAGAAGAATACAGAGATTGGATAATCGTATGGTTCTGAAATTTTGGTTCCGGAAATACCGGAAGTCGACACATATTCTCTTAAGTAAACATTAAAGGATACTGTAGGAGGTATATTCATCATTGAATGGTTTCTTTCTGGGGTTTCTCTCCCAAACTCTGCAAAATATCTATAAAATAAAAAAATAATTATTTTGTGATTTGCTTCAGCGTAAGAAACACAAGATATTTGTCAGAAGCAATCAATTGAGCAATGTTGCCTAACAAATAACAACGAAACAACATCAACGAAGAAACAACTATATCGTAACGTTTCGGAGTCTATATCAGACTCCTTCTTCAGACGCTCAACGGAAAAATATTCAGAACTATTTTGTTGATTGTTATTCTGAGATTCGAGAATTGTCAACAAAAAAGTTCTGAAGATTTTTTCGTTAAGCGTCTGAAGAAGGAGTCTGATATAGACTCCGAAACGTTACGATATAGTTGTTTCTTCGTTGATGTTCTTTCGTTGTTATTTGTTAGGCAACATTGTTCAATTGATTGCTTCTGACAAATATCTTGTGTCTCTTACGCAGAAGCAAATCACAAAATAATTAATTTTTAATTTTATAGACATTTTTCAGAGTTTGGGAGAGAAAACCCAGAAAGAAACCATTCACATATTCTCTTATTAAATATACTGGTACATATCGCGTTATCATTTTGCCCAAATGTCTGTAATTTTCGAATTTTTCGCAGAAAATGGTCTCTAATGATTGCTTTCGACTCACTGATCAAGAATTCGATGTCGAATTTGATTCTGTCCGGCCGGCCGTCCGTTGCCACGATAACTTGAGAACGGAAAGAGATAGCGACTCGAAATAGTCAGGGTAGGTGGCGCATCCCATTACGACGGACAAGTTCGTTAATGGGCATAATCGGCGGTCCAATGGTTTCCGATTAATAATTTTGTCTACAACCAATACTAATCTGACCGAATTGGAACTTGGTGAGTAGTTGTAGAATAGAAACCTTAGGACGTTCGTGAAATTTTGTGAGAATCGTATCACTAGAAAATTTAAAAAAAATTATTGAAAGTTATTTTTATGTCACAATAACCTTAGAACGGAAAGAGATAGCGACTTGAAATTTTCAGGTTCGGTTGTGCATCTGAATGCGCCATTTCAGTTTGTTTATAGGCATAATCGGCGAGGCGGTTTTGGATTTATACCCATCTGGAATTTGGTTATTATTTCCTAAATAACTATAAAAATACGAAACCGATCTAATTCAAAGATGGTTATTAGTTTGTAGAATGGCAACGCGAAAATTCTTGCGAAATTTTGTGAGGATCGTAGATAATTTTTTAAAAATCATAGAAAATTATTGAAAAAAATTCTATATATCAGAAACTATTCGTCTGACATCGATGAAATTTCGCGAAAGCCTTCAAAACCTAACTCTACTACCAAGTTCCAAGTTTGAACATGATCAGATCTATATTGTTGGAGATCCGAGCAGCCTTGTGCGAGTTCAGTAGCTGGATGGGTGACCGTGGCCTCGACAACTCTCGAACGAAAGGAGATAGGTAGGGACTTGCAATTTTCAAGATAGGTTGCACATCTGAATGGGAGAGTTAAGTTCGCTGTTGGCCATAATCGGCCCAACGGTTTCGGAATTATACCCATCTGGAATATTATTTCCTCAATAACTCAAAAAATATAGACTCGATCGAATTGAAGCTTGGTAACTATTTGTAGAATATCGACATGAAGACGTGTGTAAAATTTTGTGAGGACCGTACCACTAAAATTTTTTTTTTTTTGAAAAAAAATACTGTGTGATTGATGATTCCTTGAGAACGGAAAGAAATAGCTACTTGCAGTTTTCAGGGTAGATTGCACATTTAAATGAGACATTTAAGTTCGTTAACTAGCATAATCGGCCAAATGGTTTTGGAGTTATATCAATCTGAAATTTGGTTGTTATTTCCGCAATAACTCAAAAAATACAAATCCGATCCAATTCAAATATGGTTATTAGTAGTAGAATGCCAACGCGAAAATTTTCCCAAAATTTCATGAGGATCGCAGCACTAGAACATTTAAAAAAAATCACTGAAAAAAGTTGGTTCAAGCACTGACGTGAAGTCAAAAGCTTTTGCGCGTATGTTCTCTTGTCCATTCTCCTGTATTGGACACCCTTTATCGAATTTACTATGGTGAATTATATTGTCTGTTCTCCTGTATTGGACACTCTTAATCGAATTTACCATGGTGAATTTTATTGTCTGTTCTCATTTGTGTCATTTAGAAAAACACAAGAGTGCCAAAAAATATTAATCCGATACCACCAGACCTATTCTACCCAATAACGAACTCATCCGAGATATTCATTCCCCAAATCTACTTTGAAAATTATATTACCTATAACAATTGAAATTTTGAAAACTCATATATCCGAAAGTATTAGCTTGTTAGAGTACCTATATCAATGTGTATTGTTAGTGTTATAACAATTGATTCTTATGATAAACTGCATCTTAAAAAAAATTGAATTTGAAATTTGAAACGTAAAAAAGATTTTTTTTTTCGTTACTCCTAAACCATCTCGCCGATTTTGCCCATCAAACTTAACTGAGATATTTAGCTTCCAAACCCACTTTGAAATTTTCAACTGTCTAGCTCATCCCGTTCGAGAGTTATCGTGGTTACGGCAGAACGGCCAAACCGATTTTGACCACGGATTATTGATCAGTGAGTCGAACCAAAGCATTAAAGACTATTTTCAGCCAAAAAGTCGGATATTACAGACCTTTGGGCAAATTGATAAGCTCCGACGAGCAAGAGCGCCAAAAATAGTTATAATAAACGTTCCATATTATGTGTCATAATATATTCAATAAAAGTTCTTAGTGTAAATATGCTTGCTGGTTGTTTACGTGTACTTATTTATTGTCTAAAATATATATAAAAAATTGTCAGGAGGAGTCAGGAGCTTTTGCGCGTATTTTATATTGTCTACTCACCGCTATTGGACACTGACACTCTTAATCGAATTTAGAATCGAAATATAGCGTTTTCTCAGCTTTTAGGTATAATATATGAATATATTTCATACCATTTTAATGACTTGATCATTTCTAATTCTGAAATATGTATTCTATTGGAATTGAAATACGAGAAAACTTACACCTCAAGTAACTCTTCAGTCTTCATGTCAATATTCTACAACTAATTACCTAGTTTCAATTTGATCTCCAACAATATAGATCCGATCGTGTTAAAACTTGGAAATTGCAGTAGAGTTAGGTTCTGAAGGCTCTCGCGAAATTTCGGGGAAACCGGACGAATAGCTTCTGACATATAGAATTGATTTCAATACTTTTATTTTATTTTTTAGTGATACGATTCTCACAAAATTTCGTCAGTATTCTACAACTAGCTACCAAGTTTCAATTTTCGATCGGGTCTGTATTGGTTGAAAACAAAATCAGTATTCGAAAACCGTTGTGTCGATTATGCCCATTGACGAACCTTTCCGTCGTATTTTGACCGTCTAGCCCTGCAAAAATATTGCCGTATCGTTTTCGGTGCTAGATTTCCGTATTTCGGATCCGAAGTTGCGCCCAGAAATTAAGCGTTTATGAGTGATTTTAGAAATAATATTGCCAGCTACTTAGTACTGAAATTATCTATATTTCCTCGATAACCAGTAGAGTGAACAATAATTGAATTGACACATCAACTTTGGCCGATCCTTGAAACATAATATAGTATACTCCTATGCCCATTATTCTGCAAGACGCATCATTTATCTAAAACAATATCGTAGGTGTGTACACATACGTCGTAACCTTGTCTGTTGTAGCATAACAAGAACAAGGGAATTATTGAACCGTGAATTTGAATGGTCATACTTCTGTCTAGACAAGCGCCTTATTGTTCAAGGAGCCACTTTTCGGAAGCTCATCTTTCCCTCAGGATCCTCTCGTTCGATTGAACATAGTAGAAAACGAAGCTTTTAATCGTACAATGGTCTGTTTACGTGTCTGTTGTTAAAAAGGCTATCCTTGACTCCAAGGAAGAGATCCTGATAGATGAAGAAATTCGTGGATATCCTAGTTGTTGAGAAAAAAAAAGTGGGAATGCCTTGTGGACAGGAGCTTTGGCGCTCTTGTTCAAACTTTGACAATCCATCTCAGAAATTATTGGTTTCTGAGAGTTGGGAATGATATCAATGGATTCTTATAATAGAACTGATTCATAACAAAAACTTATTTAAAATTAAATTACGAATTTATACGAGATATTCATTCTTCAAATCTACTCTGAAAATTATATTATATCAATTGAAACTTAGCCTATATTCCCATCTTGTTTCCACTGAAGATATTCTGAACTTACCAAATTATACCGGGTGGCGCAAATTAATCGATCAGGCCAAATTTCTCCGTTGGTACGCTCCGGAGAAAAAAAAAGTTCGAATAAAATATATGTAAAATAAAGGGAGAAATCCAATGATGATGTCAGACTTGACCTTGACCTTGACCTTGGTGGTCATTCTGGGGTCAAGTTTGAAATTTCAAATGGGAACATATATTTTTGACCACAGATTCGTGACGAGCGGAAAATTTCACGTTGGAATGACCTATCGTACATGATATTCGGTGGTCATTAAGGACAAACCGGCAGGTCATCACCCCCTGTTCGCAAAAAGGGCTTGATTATTTCAAGTACCGACTCAAAATCTCTTCAAGTCCGTAATCGTGAAATTTTTCCAAGTACACAATCAAAATTTTGTCAACTTCGTGGTTTGAATACGTTCTTGATATTTGATTCAGAAAAAATTTGAAAATTTCGCGATCTCGAACTAAAAAAATTATCGCGATTTATGCCTCAGAAAGATTCTCACATGGGAAAATTTTTAGCTCACGACAGGTCATTCCAACGTGAAATTTTCCGCTCGTCACGAATCTGTGGTCAAAAATATATGTTCCCATTTGAAATTTCAATCTTGACCCCAGAATGACCGCCAAGGTCAAGGTCAAGGTCAAGTCTGACATCATCAGTGGATTTCTCCCTTTATTTTACAAATATTTTATTCGAACTTTTTTTTTCTCCAGAGCGTATCAACGGAGAAATTTGGCCTGATCGATTAATTTGCGCCACCCGGTATATTTCCATCATCATAGGGATTATTCAAGGGCATATAGGGTAGGGGTAATTATAATATCCTATAGTTGGTCATTGTGCATTCAATCATACTTTGTTTATAGATTATTGAGAGATACATTTGACATGTCTGGTATAGGTAAATAAGATTACATGCATGAACAGTGAACACAGATAGAACACAGACTGATAGTCTGTGAAAACATAGAATTACCATGCATTATTGAAATTTTAAAAAATCATATCTCCGAAAGTATTAGCTTGTTAGAGTTGAAAATGATATAAATGGATTCTTATGATGAAACTGCAACCTAAAATTGAATTTGAAATTTGTAATGTAAAAAAAAATTATTTTTTTTTCGTTACTCTGAAACCACCTGGCCGATTTTGGTCTGACGGACTGCCGGACAGAATAGATTTTGACCATGGAATCTTGATCAATTAGTCGAACCAGATCGTTTAAGACCATTTTCCGCCTAAAATTCTGAAATTATAGACATTTGGGAAAATTGATAAGCACTCTGTTCCGAAGAACGAGAGCGCCAAAAAACATATGATTGATTAAAAGTGGGAAAGCCCTGTGGGCAGGAGCTTTGGCACTCTTATTCAAACTTTGACAAATCATATCTCCGAAAGTATTGGTTTCTTAAAGTTGGGGATGATATCAAAGGATTCTTATCATAGAACTGCATCATAAAAGGAATTAAATTCAAATATTAGTTTATTTATCAATATTAAATGAGAAATCTGCAATGATTTAACATCGTGGAATGAGTTGTTGCAACTTCACTCGGTGCATAGTTTTCACAACTCGAAGGAAAGTATCATCGAAATGTCTAGAGCAAGGCTGGAGAGCAGATTGGCCATTTATTCCTGATATTTGAATAGGTATAGGCTGACGAACAGATTATTTTAATAGTTCATTTCATTTGTTTGAAAGATTAAATATGTTTTTTATATTCTTATACTTCTTCATTTGAAAAATTATCTCATTATAAGGCAAAATATATTGATAAAATACTATCCTCTTTTCATAATTTAATAGTTCATACCATACTAACAGATTCATTATGTATTATAAACTTTAAGTCAAAAAAACATATTTTATACACATTCAGATTCATCAGGTACCATCGTCTCAAAGTAAATGAGCCATGACAAAGTGCACATACTGAAAACCTGTTTGAACTAACTATTTTTCAAAAAAGAAAATTATTTTCTTGAAAATTTCGCCTGTAAAGAAGATACAAAGACCTTGCCAAAAGAGTACTACATGACCCAATTTCCCTATTCAAAAAATTTAGAGGGTTGATGGGGATGGCACAGGGTGCAACAAAAAGCCTTCAAAAACACATAAAAATTTGGTAGAAGTGAAACAAAAATTGACCTGTTTCAGGATTTTGTTGCCAAATATTTTTCTCCTGAGAAAATGAATTTGTTCCATAATTTTGACGCGCACTGTATATTCACAAATTCAAGATTCGGAACCATGTTTTCCAAGGCAAAATGCAACGAAAATTGTCGCAATTGTAACAAAAATTTAACGGGACTCTCGGGTTGCGCTATATGTGGTCTCGGTATCGCCTATGATATTTTTCAAAACGTCTCGTCTCGTTTTTCCGAGACGAGACGAGAAAAATCTCGCTCTCGTGAAGCCCTACTCACAATATATCAATAAAATAAATCAGCTGAATGAATAGTTTCATTCTTCAAACGTATAATAGCACGAAGTTAATCTGAATGAAGGAAGAAGTTACAGGAAGTTACAGGAAGTTACAGGAGTGAAGAATCTAAGAAAAATCTTGAGTATCTTCCCTCCATTAACGGGATCTCCTGTAATGTTAAAAGGGGTGAGAAACTCAATAAGCATTATTGGCCGTTAGTCCCTGTCTAGACGTACCAATTAAAATTCTGATTAACGAAGCTGAGATAATTCGTACCCAGAAACCAATTCAATTTGTGAAATCGCATCAGATGGCAGCCAATTTCACCGCGTTGAAATCGAAAATGACTGACAGCTAATACCATCCCTTGGCACTGCGAAAAATCAAATTAAATTGTGCCTGGGGATCAGCGAATTGAGTTACAACTCGAATGTACAGAATGATCTCGAACATATTGCAAAGTTCACTAGTATGAAATTTATTCTATTGAATCATTCTTAACTTGATGGATATTCGGTGCAGCTTCAGATAGAATTGATCCTGGTTCAAAACAGTTAATGTAGAATATATCCATTATTATTGCGCGTATGTTCTGGGGAACATCGCGTTATCATTTTGCCCAAATGTCTGTAACTTTCGAATTTTTTGACGAAAATGGTCTCAAACGATTTGGTTCGACTACCCGATGAAGAATTTGAGGTCAAATTTGATTCTGTCCGGCCAGCCGTTGCCACGATAACTTGAGAACGGAAATAGCTAGCGACTTGAAATTTTCAGGGTAGGTGGCGCATTGCAATACGACGGACAAGTTCGTTAATGTGCATAATCGTCCCAATGGTTTCCGAGTAATAATTTTGTTTTCAACCAATATGAATTCGATCGAATTGAAACTTGGTGAATAGTTGTAGAATATAAACCCAAGCATGTCAGTGGAATTTTGTGAGAATCGTATCGCTAGAAAATTTTGAAAAAATTATTAAAATATATTTTTAATACGCGATAACCTGAGAACGGATAGAGAAAGCGATTTGAAATTTTCAGGTTAGGTTGTACATCTGAATGCGACATTTGAGTTTGTTTATAAGTATAATCGGCCAAACGGTTTCGGAGTTACACTCATCTGAAATTTGGTTGTTATTTCCTCAATAACTCGAAAAATATAGAAGTGATCCAATTCAAACAAGGATAGGAACTTGCGATTTTCAGGGTAGGTTGAGTATCTGAATGGGAGAGTTAAGTACGGTGTTGGCCATAATCGGCCCAACGGTTTCTGAGTTATATCCATCTGGAATATTATTTCCTCGATAACTCAAAAAATATACACTCGAATGAATTGAAGCTAAAATTTTGTGAGAACCGTACGGCTAGAAAATTTTAAAAAAATTTGGTTCATGCACTGACGTGAAGTCAGGAGCTTTTGCGCGTATGTACTATTGTCCATTCTCCTGTATTGGACACTCTCAATCGAATTGACCATGGTGAATTCTATTGTCCGTTCTTCTGTATTGGACACTCTTAATCGAAATTTATCATGGTAAATTCAATATGGTAAATTGCGCAAAGTCCGTGACTTCTCGTCAGTGCTTGAACCAATTTTTGGGCGCATGTTCTAGGGGAACATCGTCCTATCATTTCGTCCAAATGTCTGTAATTTTCGAATTTCGAGCTGAAAATTGGCTAATAGACTAATTCGGACTCCCTGATCACGAATCCGGTGTCAGATTTTTGGGTGCCGTACGGCCGGCCGGCCGTACTTCCGGCCGTAGGCACGATAACAGGAGCACCGAAGGTCCTATCGACTTCAAACTTTCAGGGTAGGTTTCTGATCAAAATGCGACGGTTAAGTTCGTTAACGGGCAAAATCGGCCGGACGGTTTAGGAGTTATAGACATTTAAAATTTTGAGGTTATTTCCCTGATATTTCAGGAACTAAAGAAGATGTTGAATCGAAACTTGGTAGTCAGTTCGAGGATATAAACGCGCAACTTTTGGCAAAATTCTGTTATGATCGAAATGTTGGTAATTTTTAAAAAAATATTTCTTTTAATTTTTTCGAAAAAAAAATTTTTTTTTCGTGAACTATTCATCAGTTTGCAACAAAAACTTGTACTAACGTCAATTGTAGTATTTTGCAACATTGTGCAAAATTTTGGCTCTATACGATTTCAATTTCTGGAGATATAAGACAAAATGTGTCAAATTTCCTGGGTCTCTCTCAGTATTTTCATCGATTATTATATAATAATCAATAATATTAAGGTATTCAACATGATACTGCTTTTTTTCTTTACTGGTCAGTACGGGCCACAAGGAAGATGAACATGCGCCCAATAGCTCCTGTCCACAGGGCTTGAACCAATTTTTTCCATCTGATCAGTACAAAACTTCGCATGCATATAAAGGTCATAATTATACAATTTGATGCTAAATTTCAGTGAGTGATTTGGTTTCGGAAATATTCATAAAAAATGTTTAAACTAAAAATTGGTTCAAGCCCTGTAGACAGGAGCTTATTGGCGCTCTTGATCAAACAGACAAATTATATCTCCGAAAGTATTAGTTTCTCAGAGTTGGGAATTATATAAATGGATTCTAATGATAGAACAGCATCATGAAAGAAATTGAATTTAAAAAAAGTGTCGTTCGAAAAAAAATATTTCAAAAATTATCATTTAAACAAGAGCGCCAAAAAAAGAGCAATCTACAATGCTTCAAAAATTCTCATTAAATTTATTTATCAAGATTAAATGAGCAACCTGCAATGCTTCAACGTCGTGGAATGGGTTGTTGCAACTTACACTCGGTGCATAGTTTTCACAATTCGAAATATCTAAGGAAAGTATCATCGAAATGTCTAAAGCAAGGCTGGAGACAATCATAGCAGATTGCCCATTTATTCCTGATATTTGAGTAGGTAGTGGCTTACGAACAAATTATTTTAATAGTTCAAAATATATTAACTAGCAACATTATGAAAATACTGTATATAGGAACATGTCTTACTACTTGAGGAAGTAAAATGTAATATTAACTCAGTGGTCAATGAACAGTATATATAACTCAGACACCGCTTGGTGGATTCCACCATTAACGAACTCAACCGAGATATTTAAGCTCCAAAAATACCCTGCAAATTTCAACCCTCTAACTCAGTCGTTCAAAAGTTATCGTGCTAACGGGCCGGCCGGACGGACAGAATTAGATTCGACCCCGGATTATTCAACTATCCGAGCAACAACTATTTCGTAATGTTTCGGAGACTAGATCTAGTCTGCGAACTTCTAGAAGTACATACCCCTTTTGAATTCAACACGAGAAATACCTACTTTAACGTATCATGTTGATGATAACCACTCGAGCGAAGCCGCGGGTTAAAGTTAGTGTCAAATATGATATCCGTTCATGATATGCCTATCCATTATCCACTCTACTCATTCTGCTATTGTGTTCCGTTTCTCTTTGTTGTTATCAACCGGAAACATGAATTGTTTGGTACGGAATTATGAGTGTGATAATACTTGATTGTAACTAGTATAGACCCTTGCATTTTGTCAACCCTACATTTCAATTACGATATTGATTTTCATCCTCCATACTCATTTTCAATCTGCTCAATTTTCGTTTTGAAACTCCACAAAGAACTGGATCTCATCGGTTCGAAGCCTGTGGCTGTAACAAATCGGAAAAAAGGTGTGAAGTAACGAAGATTAATCAGCACATAGCAGTCAGGGTTGATTGATGCCCCCAGTTATCTAAACCAATAAATTGAATTCGTTAGGAGGGAGGTACAAACTCTAGTGGAATGGTAACTTTATTACGTTTCTGAACGCCATCTGTAGAATACGGATATTCTGAAATCGAATTTGAATATTAAATATCCTACATTCCCACTACTGTCATGACAATCAATCAACAAGTCCAGGGCGTTCCTGACAATAGGGTTGTTTAATTAATATACTTATGCATATATTTCACAAGTCAAATAAACCCCAGGGGATTGCATTGATTTGCCGAGAAGCAAGAGCACACGCGTATCTGGCTTCTTGGCCTTCATCAGTACTGTATGATGTAGTATAGTATAGTATAGTATAGTATATGTAGCTTCCCAACAAATTCAACTAAACGTCACCGTGTTAAACCTCTCACAACCCGCTTGAGCGATTATATAGAAAGGCCCCTAGCCACCTATGAGACAAAACAAGGAATTAAGCCTTTCCCCACAAGTAAAAATTTGAAGCGTGAAATGCCACCATTCTTTCGATTTTAATCGAGAAACGACTCCCGCAGAGCTCAGACAGTATCTTCCTATGACCATGAACGCTGTTTAGCGTTTTCGAAATTAATAATGAAAAATGTGGGAAAGCCCTGTGGACAGGAGCTTTGGCGCTCTTGTTCAAACTTTGACAATTCATTTCTCTTATTGGTTTCTCAGAGTTGAGAATGATATCAATGGATTATGATAGAACCGCATCATAAACGAAACTAAATTAAAATTGAATAACGAACTTATCCAAGATATTCATTCCTGAAATATCCTCCGAAAATTATATTATATAAATTGAAACTTGGCGAATATTCCGGTTTTGTTTTCACTGAAGATATTCTGAATATATTTTCATCAACATATGGATAATTCCAGGGCATATAGGGTAGGGGTAATTATAATATCCTATAGTTGTTCATTTTGCATTCAATCATACTTTGTTAGAGCAGAAACCAATATATTTGACAAATCTGTCATAGGTAGATAAGATTATTATGTACGAACAGTGAACACATATAGAACACAGGCACATAGAATTCACATTCTGTGATAACATAGAAGTACGATATAGTATTGAAATTTTGAAAAATCATATCTCCGAAAGTATTAGCTTCTTAGAGTTGAAAATGATATCAATAGATTCTTGTGATGAAACTGCATCTCAAAAAAAATTTAATTTGAAAATTATCTGGCCGATTTTGTCCAACACCGAACTTGGCCGAGATATTTATCTCCCAATCCTACTCTGAAAATTTCAACTGTCTAGCTCATTTTGTTCGAGAGTTATCGTGTTAACGGACGGATGGCCGGAAGGACGGACATAATCGATTTTGACCACGGATTCTTGATCAGTGAGTCGAACCAAATCAGTCCGTTTCAGACCATTTTCAGCCAAAAATTCATTACATACATTTGGGCAAATTGATATGCACTCTGTTACAAGTAACAAGAGCGCCAAAAATGGCGATACAGTTGTTAATAAGTCAACAAGTACAGAGCGTGCCTGCGAATAGGGTCTACATAATGGCTTTCTATAATTGATATATGCTTATGGGGAACTCTGGTGGGGAAAGGTTTGAATTCGTTGTTTTGTCTCATAGGTGGCGTGGGCGTTTTAATATAACCGCTCAAGCCAGCTGTGAAAGGCTTAACACGGTTCAGTTTAGTTGAATTTTATTTTGGTCATCTGGAATCTGGAATAAAAAATAGTGTATTTTTTTATAATACATACTACTGCTTTACTTACCGAATATCTCGGAATTAAGCATTTTAGGGCAATATAATATTGAAATAGAAACACCCTGTATATTCAATTGAATTTTAAATTAACGAAGGAGAAGACATTTCTGATATATGCTAGAAAATTACGAATTTCCATACAAAAATCTACAAGCTATTAACATTGAAATGAAGCCCCATTTGAGAAAATTTAAAGGATTTTTGCAGATTTCACACGAATTATCTGAGAATAGTATGCAAGTGATACATTAATACAATGTAGGATTGAATCGGTAATCCGATTATCAATGAAAAAAGTGGGTATTACATTCAAAAAACGAAAGTTGGTATCATTTCCCGTGAAACCCGAAGTCGAACGAATCTGAATTTTTTTCCAAGAATTCATTTCTCCTAACAAAGCTCAACTATACAATTTCAAGTGTTTAGCTCGAGTCTTTCTTTGAAATATTCTCTCGAACGGTCTTCGTGAATCACCCTGAATGATGTCTATGGGTCCAAAATTTTTTTGTAAGATATTGTGTTTATGGAAGGACGCACAAGATGAAATTGGACTACGGATTCATCCGTAAGTCAAATGGGATCGTTTCAGACCAAAGTCGGATCGATATTAGATAATTAGAGATATTTTAGCCACTGCTAGGATCGCGCAAAGAACATATTAGCATACATATAATTACGCCCACTTCTTTGCGAAGTTATATTCGATTCTTAAGTCTATTGATCCCTGGTAGATTCATTCTTTTTCAAAATAGGCTACACGTGATGTCGTTAGAGGTTGATTTTAATTTCCCACAACAATATCAAATTTCTCTTCCTTCCTCACGGTTTATGCAAATGCTTTCAATTCTACTTTCTCTCTCAATACTTAGAAACTTTAGGGGCGATATTGTTTACTGAAATTTTACTTCCTCCTAGAAAGACAACAGAACTTTCCATCACCATCTTAGAAAAGTTTTTAGAATATAAATAGTGTGGGCTTTTATAAGGGAATATAAATTCTCCACCAGTCTCAACCAGAGGCATCGTCTGCATTAATATCATCAACATAATAAGGTGAGGGGTGGAGACATGGCCGTCGCTACCGGGGGGTAGGGAGGGGAGCCTCCCTCCCCCCGGATCATATCCCAAAGAGCGCCAAATTGACCGCGGATAGTTGGAAAACTATAGAAAAAGGACATAATAAAAACAGAATTTTTTGAACTAATACTTGAATAGTATGATTATTATTATAGACCGACAGCATTGTAGAAAGGAAATAAAATTCCAGGATGGGTAATACCCCGAAACCGTTGGGCCGATTATGCTCATAAACGAACTTAACTCTCCCATTCGGATGCGCACCTTTCCATGAAAATTGCAAGTTCCAATCAGTTATCGAGGCAACGGTCACCCATCCAGCTACTGCACTCACACAGGGCTGCTCGGATCTCCAACACTATAGATCCTATCGTGTTCAAACTTGGAACTTGGCAGTAGAGTTGACTTCTGAAGGCTCTCGCAAAATTTCAACGATGCCAAACGATCTGATTTCTGATATATAGATTTTTTTTTAATGATTTTTTAAAAATTTTCTAGTGATACGATCCTTCCTTACGAAATTTCGCAAGGTTTCGCGTTGACTCCAAAACTGTTTCGCCGATTATGCCTATAAACAAACTCAAATGTCGCATCAAGATGCACAATCCTGAAAATTTCAAGTCGCTATATCTTTCCGTTCTCAGGTTATCGTGACATAAATGATATTTTTTAATTATTTATTTGAAATTTTCTAGTGATACGATTCTCACAAAATTTCACCAACGTCCTTAAGTTCATATTCTACAACTACTCACCAGGTTTCAATTTGATCGGATTTGTATTGGTTGAAAACAAAATTATTTCTCAGAAACTATTGGGCCGATTATGCCCATTAACGAACTTGCCCGTCGTATTGGGACGCGCCACCTACCCAGAAAATTTCGAGTTGCTATCTCTTTCCGTTCTCAAGTTATAGTTGCAACGGCCAGCTGGCCGGACAGAATCAAATTTGACCTGGAATTCTTCATTAGAGAGTCGAACCAAATTGTTTGAGACCATTTTCGTCAAAAAATTCGAAAATTACAGACATTTGGGCAAAATGATTACGCGATGTTATCCCAGACTATGCGCGCAAAAAAGAGGACTGTATTTTCGAATAGAGCGAAAAGTTTAAGTTTTGGCGATTGCTGACACATAGTTTTTAAGGAAAGTAGCACCTTGTGAATCTGCATTCAACAACAGCACTGACGATTGAACTATAAAACTAGACATGAGTATTTTTTTCGTGAAATTTTCGATTGTGTGACATTGACGATTTAATTTTCTATATACATACATACATACTACAAAAATTTTCAGGGTGATGAGTACAAAAATATTGCTTGAATGCAGGAATTACAAAAAACTCATTCAATATTTCAAATAGCAGATATTCTCGAAGAATTGATGGAACATTCCACTCTAGATATCATCAGCAGGGTAACATATGAAATTATTGCTATATAATTTTTCGAAAGTTTTCGTTTTATATTTGTACTCTTCAGATTATTCTTATCATCTCGAAAGCTTAATGTATATGTTTATTAAAAACACAAATTCAGAACGCAGTCTCAATATATGTACACTTTATCCATATTTTTGTGTTTTTCGATTTTTGTATATTTTTTCAAACTGGGGGCGCCAAAAGCCGTTTCTCCCCCCCCCCCCTCGGAAAAGCTCTTAGCTACGGCCCTGGGTGGAGATTTCTAGTTGTTGAAATGTGATTTAAAAGTGAATATCTACTTCTGTAAATTAGAAGTTTTTTTGTTGGGAGGTAGTCAGGGACAACAGAGAACTAAATAAACAACACTACCATACATAGAACCATTAGCTGATATAGGGCCGATTTCCGACGAATTTGAATGCAGTTTATCTTCAGTTTATCTACTGAACTCTATTGAATTGAACATATAAACGGAAGATAAACCACATGTTATATTTCTCAGAAACCGGCCCATAGTCCGTCAAGAAAGTAAACGGAATTCATGATTTTTCATCATTTTAATATATTTCTTTTTTGTAATATTCTAAGACAAAAGTAATGTATAAAAAATGCGTGCATGGATTCCCTCCATCTCATCTTGACACTTGAATTTGTGAACATATACAAGACTGTTTTGATACCAAAAATAATACTGACCCGTTGCATATTGAATAATTCATGCGCAAATATTGGGAATTATGTTTCAGAAGGTTTAAAATTGGATCATCTTAATGGTGTAGTTTATGAAGGTCATAGGAGAGAACACCATAATAGAATCATCAAAAGAAATTTCTGTTCGCTGACCACCGAGGTTAATATTACCTTTTACTTCCTTAAGTAGAGAGACATGTTCTTATATACAGTATTTTCATAATGTTGCTAGCAAAATAATGCTGAAATATGGATCTACTTTTGTGTATCAAATATTCATTCCTGAGTTAAGGTTCATAATACAGAATGGATGTATTAGTGGTATGAACTATTAAATTATGAAAAGAGGATTGTATTTTAGTAATATATTTTAAAATATTAAGAGAATTTGTTCGTCAGCCTATACCTATTGAAATATCAGGAATAAATGGACAATATGCTATAATTGTCTCCAGCCTTGCTCTAGACATTTCGATGATACTTTCCTTAGGTATTCCGACTTTCCACGATGTTAAAACATTGCAGATTGCTCATTTAATCTTGATAAATAAACTTTTATTTGAATTTAATTTCTTTTATGGTGCAGTTCTATTATGAGAATCCATTGATATAATTCCCAACTCCGAGAAACCAATACTTTCGGAGATATGGTTTGTCAAAAATTGAACAAGAACGCCAAAGCTCCCGCCACAGGGCTTTCCCCCTTCTTTTAAGAATATTTTTCAACATTTAGTAAAATGCAGGGAATATTTTCTACAATTAAAATTAAAATTTCTAATATTTGAGTTTGATCCTTTTACCCTTAAGATGATCTGGACATCAACATATTTAAGTACTTGATAAACCTAAGTAATCTGTTGTGATATTTGCGGATTGTTGCAGATCCATGACCAATATTGAATGGTTTCTTTCTGGGTTTTCTCTCCGAAACTCTGAAAAGTATCTAATAATAAAAAAAATATTATTTTGTGAGTTGCTTCTGCTTAAGAAACACAAGATATTTGTCAGAAGCAATAAATCGAACAATGTTGCCTAACAAACAATAACGTTAAGAGTCCAAATCAGATTCCTTCGTTGGACACTTAACGAAAATCTTCAGAATTTCAGAATAGCTATATCAACAAAAAATACTTCTGAAGATTTTCGTTGAGTGTCTGACGAAGGAGTCTGATTTAGACTCCGAACTGTTACGAAATGGTTGTTTCAACGTTGATGTTGTTTCGTTATTGTTTGTTAGGCAACATTGTTCGAATTATTGCTTCCGAAAAATATCTTGTGTTTCTTACGCAGAAGCAATTCACAAAATAATAAATTTTTATTTAATAGATATTTTTCAGAGTTTGGGAGAGATAACCCAGAAATAAACCATTCAATAATGAATATACCACCTGCAGTATCCTTTAATGATTAACCAAAGCCAATAATTTACCTCTCGTGCAGATTCTTGTCCTACTGAACGATAACGCCATCTTAAAATGGGTTCAAGCCCTGTGGACAGGAGCTTTCTGGCGCTCTCGTTCAAACAGACAAATTATATCTGGTATTGGTTTCTCAGAGTTGGGAATTATATCAATGTATTCATATGATAGAACTGCATCATAAAGGAAATTCAATTCAAATAATAGTTTATTTATCAAGATTAAATGAGCAATCATGAGAATGAGAACTGCACCACATTTTCAAATTTTTTTTTGACACTTTGCGGTAATCTGGTCAATACAAAACTTCACATGCGTATAAAGGTCATGATTCTACAATTTGGTGCTAAATTTCAGATAGATCCAGTGATCGGTTTCGGAAATATTCATAAAAAATATTTTTTCTAAAATCGGCCATAACTCCGAAACCCCTTGATGGTTTTCGCCCATTAACGAACTTGTCCGAGATATTTACGCTCCAAAACCACCTTGCAATTTTCAATCCGCTAACTCCTTTCGTTCGAGAGTTATCGTGCCTACGGCCGGTCGGCTGGCCGGACAGAATCGATTTCGCACTCGGATTCTTGATCAGTGAGTCGAACCAAATCATTTGAGACCATTTTCAGCCAAAAATTCCAAAATTACAGACACTTGGGCAAATTGATAAGCACTCTGTTCCGAGGAACTAGAGCGCCAAAAAAACAAGTTTCGTATGACAATTGCCCAAAACAGGTTTAAAGTACCTACAAATAGTAGGTATTCCATAAAACATGTATAAAAAAAGGTAAGTAATAATAAATTACCTTGTAATCGATCAAAAATTTCCTGATCTACGTTCACCAAATTTTCTCCTCTCTCGAACTACAGAATTATGCTTTCAATATTTACGTAATATTTTCAAACATTTTCGGGTGAAATCCCCGTTGCATCGCTAAAATACGAGTATTTCAACCCCAATATTCTTG
The DNA here is from genome assembly GCA_937662695.2 of Halyzia sedecimguttata. Lineage (NCBI taxonomy): Eukaryota > Metazoa > Arthropoda > Insecta > Coleoptera > Coccinellidae > Halyzia > Halyzia sedecimguttata. The sequence goes on along the minus strand of OW569413.2, from coordinate 93,791,362 downwards.
AAGTTACAATATTCCCTTCTGTCAAGTTGACTTTATGACAATTCATACATAGAATATACATAGAATAATTATATCAATCTGTGAAATACGATTTACATTGAAATGTTGAAAAATCATATCTCCGAAAGTATTAGCTTGTTAGAGTTAAAAATGATATGAATGGATTCTAATGATAAAACTGCTTATTAAAAAAAATTTAATTTGGAATTTGTTTTGTAAAAAACAATTTTTTTTTTTATTACTCCGAAACCTTCTGTCCGATTTTGCCCAGTAACGAACTTAGCCGAGATATTTATCCCCCAAACCTACTCTGAAAATTTCAACTCTCTAGCTCATTCCGTTCGAGAGTTATTGTGCCTACGGCCGGCCAGCCGGCCGGACCGGCCGGACAGAATGAATTTCGACCACGGATTCTTGATCAGTGAGTCGAACCAAATCGTTTAAGACCATTTTCATCGAAACATTCGAAAATTACAGACATTTGGGCAAATTGATAAGCACTCAGTTCCGAGGAACTAGAGCGCCAAAAACCACTATCAAACGAATTCCAAACGAAATTGTTTACCCAGTTCGGATATGTAATCGACCAAACATCCCAAATCTTTCAACGGACAGCGATTTACAGCCACCAAGAGGAATTTATGGGCAGTATAGCACCCAAAATGCAGGGCTGTTGTTCTGAATCCACCTTTTCCAATATTAAACACAGTTTTCGATCTCATAAACTTTTTCAAGTGCATGCTACCCTGGAGGAAACCGCCACAGGATTAGAGGATTTATGTCAGGGTACTCATAGAATCCTGAGTTTTATTCCACTAACTCGATACTTTGTCACACTTGTTGATGAACAATTTTGGATAACGTCCAGATCTCGCTCTGGGCTGACGTATCTGAGAATGATAGTGGAATAAAATATAGGATATGGCGAATTTTTTTCATTTTGATACTAGAGGCGTATAATTCACGTTGGGCTGTTAGGAAAAATGCTCCAAAAACTAATTCACGAGATTTGTCATGTTTTATTTCTGTCCAGAATGAAATATGCTTCGTAATAGATAGAAGGCATGAACGATGTTCATTTTAATTTGGTTATATCTCGGATTATTCTTCAAGTGGGTCATTTGTTCGACAAAATTGTTTCAGGGGATTAGGGCTTCACACGAGAGCAAGATTTTTCTCGTCTCGTCTCGGAAAAGCGAGACGAGACGAAATGAGACGTTTTGAAAAATATTATAGGCAAAAGCAAGACCACATACAGCGCAACACGAGATACAAAGATTCTAATGACAGAACCTGATTATATTAAAAGGAAATTTATGGAGTCGACTTGTATTTTATTGAGCAGAGAATGCAATTTTGCAAATTGTTCAATTGGTATTGACCATATATTGGCTGAATTTATTGAAAAAGGAGTTGGAACTTGATTTCTATACAAAGTAAAACTATGTTAGCTATGATTTTTAAATACTGTCAATGTGACAATTCTCGAATTTCAGAATAACTATCAACAAAATAATTCTAAAGATTTTCGTTATGTGTCTGATATAGACTCCGGAACGTTACGATATAGTTTTTTCTTCGTTGATGTTGTTTCGTTGTTATTTGTTAGGCAACATTGTTCGATTAATTGCTTCTGACAAATATCTTGTGTTTCTTAAGCAGAAGCAAATCACAAAATAATTAATTTTTTATTTTATAGATATTTTTCAGAGTTTGGGAGAGAAAACCCAGAAAGAAACCATTTAATGATGAATATACCTCCCACAGTATCCTTTAATGATTACTTACTGTGTTATACTTGATTAATTGTTATTTGATTAGGAGATTTTCCATCTAAATTCATGATATATATATTTATGTTTTGCCTCGAATATCCATTGTCTTCAAGAAATTTTTGTATGAAATCAATTTCAATATTTCTAGGGCTTTACACGAGACGAGAGTAGGCGAGAATATAAAAAATCTCGTCTCGGTCCCGCCAATTATCAAAATATTAAGTCCCGTTTAAGTCTCGGTCTCGTTTCGTTATCAGTTGTCTCGTCTCATCTCGCTTAATTCTGAATAACGATAATAAATATTATAATATATAAACGAAATGGTAGATAACAATGAATAATTTTGTAAAGCTATATTTATTACGCTTGTATACAAAAATATTTGTACATGTACATAATTTTCTTCAATTTTAAACACTGTTAATTTCATCTTTGAAATTACTCGATGACCAAGAATTAAAACATAATCACGCTTGCATCCCATCATCTTTCAATGATGTACGCGATTTCTCCATGATCATATACCTGCTGTGGAAAATAATCTTTCAACAGGCACGGATGTAACCATTAATAAATCATCGACCATCTTGGAAAGTGTAGGAACTTTTTCATGCAGTTTCCACCACTCTAAAATACAAGTTTGATTCCTATTTGCCCTTTCTAACAGCAAATGTTCTTTAGACTCAGCTCTTCAATGTTCCGAAGGGTTTGTTGAAGTTTCAAAGAAGCTATCGATGTCGATACATTTCTTAATACAATTGCACAAATTGATATCGTTTTCAATGAATACCTTCCCAGTAGGTAGATGATTGAGGGTGTTCTTTGCGTATTCCTCATAACACTTTTCGAAACATTGAATAGCTTCATTTTTCATTTCTTTACCAGTTTTATTATATGTACTTCCGCCAAAAACGAGACTCTCGGGTTGCTCTGTGTATGGTCTCGGTATCGCCTACAACATTTTTCAGAGCAGAACGTCTCGTATCGTCTCATCTCGCTTTTCCGAGACGAGAAAAATCTCGCTCTGGTGTGAAGCCCTAATTATTTCGAATTTCAATAGTAGAACAAAGTTCTACAGAAACACATTTGATGGTTTGAATCGAAATTTAACACACTTGTTTCAAAATGGTTCGGATACTTAATTATCGAAATTCTTCGATTATTCTTCTCTATTTCCAAACTGACTTTTATTGTTAGATCTTTTGAATTTACGAAATCGAAAAATTTGTCTTTTCCACTATGTTGCCAAATTGTAAATATATCGTCGACATATCACCATCAAACTTCTGGTTTCAACGAATATGTATCCACAAATATTCTTCTTTCAAAAATATTGATTTGCAAAATGGCGAACGTGCCGGTTACTTTCATCTTATTGGACGTGTCAATTTTTCATTGCCCTTGGATCTCGAAAGAATAAAAACAAGGTTTTCCTTCAGTCGAGATCTGTTATATTCTCTCAGATAAAGTTAGCGCATTTAACTTCCTCGAAGATTTATCGAACATTGTTTCATAAGAACTTCTGTTATCCAACTCGAAGGGAAGTTCGAGCCTGAATACCTATGGGATGTGGAAGAGTGACCTTAGGCTGAAAAAAATTGTTCGAAAGAACGGTAGAAATAAAAATCTGCTTTGAGTTCTACTAGAACGCAGTTTTCACTTTTCGTACAGAAAAGAGGCTGGAAATTCAATTCTACACTAAAGTTTTGGTATTTCTCCGTGAAAGCAGACCTAACAATTGTTTTTTTCTAATTTTGACATATAAAGTGACACTTTTCAAATCTCATCGACGTTTTGAAACGATTTACTTTTCACATAACAACAAAGTAAAATATTTCGCATCTGTTGACAAAAAGTAAATTTCGCCATTATTAATTGTGAAACTATGTACTTCTTTACATATATACAGGGTGAGTCTTGGATCACTGCATTAAAGTAGTGAAGTTTCTGGAGTTTTCCATTTTAAAACATTCAATGAAGAATATCTCGAAAACGGTGCGTTTAAGGACAAATGATGAAGAATAATATAATGTTCTAAAACGATGGAATATTCCTGAAATTACTCAAGAAAAACTTTATATGCTTTCTTTATGCTAATTTCGTTTAGTTTAATGAATCCACGAGTCCATAACTAGAAAACCAGTAGAAGTAGAAAATAACTAATATTTGGAAAATATGTATCATAGTTATAGGAAACTTTACGCCAACATTCATTTTATTCGAAAAAAGGATGTCAAAGCATAATTCAATCTCGATTATTCAGTTTTAAAATCAAATCAATAATTTATGTATTCATACCTGGATAATTAGATATCAAATGAAATCTCGTAGGTGGATAATAATCGACACCCGATTCCACCAAGATGATACTCTGGTATTGTGTTCGATATTAACCTAAATCCGGCTGCTCGAAATGGTGTGCATCGCAGATTTGCCATTCAACTATTACCGATCAATCACGATAATGTACCAATAAATCACCATCGAAGTAAACACAAATACCTCCTACTGGAACTCTAGCCATCGATCTGAAGGATATTCGGGAATGGATAACATAATCTAAAATGCTTGAGAAAAATAAGGAGTCGAGGTTTGCTTCAAACACTACGTCTCAGTTTCGTTCGAAACAGAATCAGTGATTTGAAATTCGATTCGATAATGCTCTCAGGAAAATAGATAAATGTTGTATCCCCATTTAAGTGATAGATAGTAATCTTGAAACTTCCTTAATAAATTTCATATATACACAAAATTATGCATGCATAATATAGAGGTGGCTCCGTTTCATCTCGATATACTGTATAATATCCTTACATAGTATAAAACAAAGTCGCTTCCCGCTGTCTGTCTGTTCCTATGTATGCTTAGGTCTTTAAAACTACGTGAAGGATTTTGATGCGGTTTTTTTAGTAGATAAAACTAGTGGCCAGCAGTCCATATTTTGGGATTCAGATGAGCCAGCAGATCTACCTAGCAATAGATCCACATTTTTCTGGGAGATCTACATTTTTACGGTAGATCTACATTTTTCCGGTAGATCTGCATTTTTCCGGTAGATCTACATTTTTTCGGTAGATCTACATTTTTCCAGTAGATCTACATTTTTTCGGTAGATCTACATTTTTCCGGTAGATCTACTTTTTTCCGGTAGATCTTCATTTTTCCAGTAGATCTAAATTTTTTTGGTAGATCAATATAATCGGTAGATAAATTGAATCGGTAGATCAATTGAACCGGTAGTTCAATGCCATCTAACGGGTCCTGTTGTGATTCTGAGAATCATTCATACCCGAAAGTACCATCGAAATATGTCAGGAGTTTTTGAGTTGCTAAAAACTGAATATAGCGTTACATACAGAATCGTATTGTGAACCTTTGTGCCTTCCGAAATACAATCACAAAGATTCATCAAAAACGGTATAGCCATTTTTGAGTTCCTGTAAACCGATTATAGTGTCACCTACCGGGGAATATTGTGGATCTGGAACTTTGTCAGATACACGCACAAAGTTTCATCGAAATCGGTCCAGTCGTTCTTGAGTTGTTATAAACCGAATGCAGCACCACCTAACGGGTTTCTATTGTGACACTGAGAGCCACTCAAACACGTACACAATGTTTCATCAAAATCGGTCGAGGCGTTTCTGAGTTTCTACAGACCGATAGCAGCGCACCTACCGGGGTATATTGCGGACCTGACACATACTCATACACACACAAAGTTTCATCAAAATCGGTTCAGCCGTTCGTGAGTTTCTATAAACCGAATACAGAGGTTTCGGAGTTGACATTTTTTTAAAAACACCCCGTATAGCAGCGGTTATCATTTCGTAACGGTTTTACAGTGTTGAGAATTCTCTTTACGATAGATCTGTAGGGGTAACATTTTACTTGAAACACCCTGTATAGTTAATTTTCTGCTTAATGTTTGAATATTTTGAGTAATTTTAATGCAAAAATCCGTCCGATCGAACGGATATTCATTATAGATTTCGTAACTTACCGAAAATTTACTGGAGTACGCTCCTCTTTAGGTAAAAATGAAAGAATACTAAGAAAAAGCTATTTCGGACGCTCGGAGATTCGATCCCGCCGCTCCGCGAAGCTCGGGAGCTAGAAATCTATGTACCGACTCCTTAGACCGCTCGGCCATGCCAGCTTCGTGAATCATATTCGATTTTCTGGCAGATAAACATTTTATAGTACTGGGACGATTTCCGTCTTTCGATTTTCACAATATCGTCAATCCTGTCAAGCGATCGATCGAAATCGGTTACTCGTTCGTATTTCTCACGGTTTTTCTATTCGATTCCAAGATTTTCGAGTGATTCCGTTCGAAATTCAAATTCGATTTGACATTTATCGTGGCTCGTTCGGACCGAAATCGTCGAACTTGAAGGAGCCGCGTTAAAATTCGCCACAGAAATACGTGAAACGTCAGAATTTTGTCGATTTTCGCGAAAAAGTCACATTTTCCTATCGTTCTTCCGGGAAAACGAAAGAAAGAATCGAAAAAAGGGCCGTGTTACGGACTAATTTCGAATCTCGTCTTCGCGTTCCCTCAAATACCGTCGTTCCGAACGCCACCGTTTCTCCGGATGCCTCCACACAATTTTGCACCCTTTGCCAAAATCGGCGTTTTTGCGATTTTTTTTAAAATACACCCCCGTCTTTTCGCTCCGAAAACGCGAAACCCTACGAAACTTCCGTATTTTTCCTCGATAAAACCCCTGGAAATTTCCCCCTAACCCCCCTCCTAACATCCAAAAAAACGTCACGTTTATAGTAATATTTTCAAAAAAGTTTTTTTGTTCCTTTTCTATGAAACCCATCTTCATTTTAGTATTGGGATGATTCAATAGGAAGGTTTATATGTATAAAACATGCATAATATATTAGACAAACACTGATAATTTTAGAGGTTTCTAATGTGATGTCGTAAATAAACACATTTTTTAGCGCTTACATTGCAAAGGCTGGCTGAACCCTACGAGATCAAAATAATGTCGTACCGGGGGGCCGGCACAGCCAAGATAGGGATAGAAATCGAATACAAAGAGCTAGAGAATCATCTGTAGAGCATGAGGCGAGCTCAGCCAGGATAGATGTATTGATTCCCCGAATTCCTCTGATACCATCGGATTTACTGATCCAATTTAAACGCCTACAATTTCCGGTAGAGATATATTTTGCAATGAACATAATAAATCGCAGGGTCCAACTTTCAACGCTACAGGCTTATATTCGAGCGTTGAGTGTTTTTCACATGGCCAATTATATGTCGCTCTTTCAAGAGTAACCTCTAAAGAAAACATGTTTGTATTGTCTAACGACAAAAATGCTGTGAACGTTGTATATAAAGAAATTCTGTAGAATATTTAGTATCAGCATTTCAACCGTGCGAAGCCGGGGTGGGCAGCTAGTTCATAATATAATGTAAATAGTTGTGAAAAAATTTAACAGGTGATTTCCTCTCAAAAGCGGGAAAAGCCCTGAGACAGGAGCTTTGGCGTTTTTGTTCAATTTTTTTAAAAACGATATCTCTGAAAGTATTGGTTTCTGAGAGTTGGGAATGATATCAATGGATTCTTATAATAGGACTGCACCATGAAAGAAATTAAATTCAAATAATAGTTTATTTATCACGATTAAATGAGCAATCTGCAATGATTTAACCTCGTGTAATGGGTTGTTGCAACTTACTCGGTGCATAGTTTTCAAAACTCGAAAACCCTAAGGAAAGTATCATCGAAATGTCTAGAGCAAGGCTGGAGACAATCATAGCAAATTGTCCATTTATTCCTGATATTTGAATAGGTATAGGCGAACAAATTATTTTAATAGTTCAAAGTATATTATTAAAATATTATCATCTTTTCATAATTCAATAGTTGCCACTAAAATTCATTGTGAATTAGGAACCTTAACTTAAGAAAGAATATTTGATACACAAATGTAGATCAATATTTCAGCATTTTTTTGCGAGCAACATTATGGAAATACTGTATACAGGAACATGTCTCACTACTTAAGGAAATAAAAGGTAATATTGACCTCGGTGGTCAACGAACAGTAATTTCTTTTGATCAATCCAGTATGTTGTTCTTTCCAATTGTCTTCATAAACTACATCATTAAAAAAATCCAATTCCAAATCTTCTGAAACATCATCCCCAATATTTGCACATAAATTATTCAATATGCAACAAGTCAATATTATTTATTTTTGGTATCAAAACAGTCTTGTATTTGTATATTCATAAATTCAAAATGTGGAACCTCGTTTTCCCCCTATTTTCAAAGTTCGAATTATAATAAACAAATAAGATGACATGAATGAACAGTCAAAACAGATAGAACACAGACAGATAGAACTCACATTCTGTGGAAAACATATAGAAGTACGATGTATTATTGAAATTTTGAAAAATCATATCTCCGAAAGTTTAGCTTGTTAGAGTTTAAAATTACATCAACGGATTCTTATGATGGAACTGCATCTTAAAAATGTGATCAATACAAAACTTCGCATGCATATAAAGGTCATTATTCTACAATTCGATGCCAAATTTTAGATAGATCGAGTGATCGGTTGCGGAAATATTCATAAAAAATGTTTTCAATAAAAACGACCATAGATCCCAAACCGCTTAGTGGATTTCGCCCGTTAACGAACTCGTCCGAGATATTTACGCTCCAAACCTATCCTGCAAATTTCAATCCTCTAACTTCTTTTATTCGATAGTTATCGTGTTAACGGACGGCCAGACAGAATCGATTTCGACCACGGATTCTTGATCAGTGAGTCGAACCAAATCGTTTAAGTCCATTTTCAGTCAAAAATTCGAAAATTATAGACATTTGGGCAAATTGATAAGCACTCTGTTCCGAGGAACAAGAGCGCCACCTCTGTTTGGCTCATTCCATTCGAGAGTTATCGTGTTAACGGAGGGCTGGCCGGACAGAATCGATTTTGACCACGGAGTCGAACTAAATCGTTTAGGACCATTTTCATCCAAAAATTCATAAATTACAGACATTTGGGCAAATTGATTGCACTCTGTTCTGGGGAATAAGAATTACAGAAAGATGGAATTTATATATTTATATATTTATTTATTTATTAAGCGTATGGCAATAGTGCACATGCATGATCTTATATAATAAATACACGAAATTAAAACTCAAACTGAAACATCAACAACACACAACAATAACTGTAAGAACATACAGAGATGAAGATAAAAGCAGAGCATTTGTAAGTAACAAGTCCACATACATCTATCGCAAACTAACAGGTAAGTTCATTATCCATTCAATCGCTGTCGGAGGGAGAGAATAAATATCCGTACTTGGTTCCTGGTAAGCCTTAGGTGTGCAGTCTTGGTATATACAGGGTGAGTCTTTGACCACTGCATTAATTTTAACCAAAGATTCCTCTCATCAAATGAAACACTTTTTTCATTTACCATTTTTCCCGATTCGGCTCAGGTAAAAAGTTACAAACGTTTAAAGATTTCACAATGTGCTAATACACTCCCGCATATAAATTATCTATGACATTGTTGGCGGACGAGAATAAGGCATGGTAACGTGGTTTACAGCTTGATTCGGGATTCCAACGCTCAGGGACGGATCCATAAAAGTAGTGAAATTTCTAGGTTTTCCATTTTAAAACATTCAATGAAGAATATCTCGAAAACGGTGCGTTTAAGGAGAAATGATGAAGACAATATAATTTTCTAAAACGATGGAATATTCTTGAAATGACTCAAGAAAAACTTTTTATGCTTTCTTTATGCTAATTTCGTTTAGTTTTATGAATCCATGAGTCCATAACTAGAAAACCAGTGGAAGTAGAAAATAACTAATATTTGGAAAATATGTATCATAATTATAGGAAACTTTACGCCAACATTCATTTCATTCGAAAAAAGGAAGTCAAAGCTACAAAATAAAAACTGATTTTTTTTCAAAATTTCAACAGCCTGTATCTTTTTACCTGAGCTAAATTTGGAAAAATGTTAAATGAAAAAAGTGTTTCATTTGATGAGAGGAATCTTTGGTTAAAATTAATGCAGTGGTCAAAGACTCACCCTGTATATTTTATTGTTTGAATTTATATAAACAAGGAACAACAGAGGGCCTAGTATTGTCCCCTGTGGTACACCACATAGAACAGCGGAGGATGAACTGACAGAGTCTCCCACTTGTACATACTGGACCCTATCCAACAACCTATCCCACGCTCCACCTCCATAGTCTCCCAGAGTTCTCATAAGTTCCTCATGAATCACATTGTCAAAAGCTTTCGCCAAATCGATAAAAGCACATAGACAAGGTTTGCTTGAATTTGCGAGTATATCCTTTGTTGACAGACCACTTCTAAATACAAATCGTCTCTCATTCAGAAAATTTGTACGAAGAATTAATTCAATTTCATTGACAGTTGTGCAATATATGATCCAATAAAATTAATCTCTTTCGTAAAACTAACACGTAAGATTTTGTTGATGGTTAAAATCAATAAATATTTCACCGTGTGTCTTGTTTTAGTTATTGGCAATTAGCCACAGTTCACCTCGTTCAACGTAAGATTTCATTGCAACATAGGAACGAATATACACTTCGTATATGCCACTAAACCACTAGAAACTTATGATAGATTAAAGCTAGACGTTTAATGCGTAATAAAACTAAGGAACGGCAATCATTTGAATTGCGGCGCCGGTTCTGCAAGGAGCATATTTACATCTTACTGTAACCGACAGACGTACTTTTAAGACAAAATTTACGATCTCATTATATGAATTTCATGTTACAAAGATGGTACAATGTCTTTTGTATCTCCAAACCGGTATACACCTCAGTGGAGTTGCTGTAGGCATACATCCAACGACACGCAGGTTCAGGTCCTTCTGAATACTCATTTCAAATGTGCCTATAAAGATACAAAGATACTTTATAAATTATTGTAAAATCGCAGTTGGCTTTGGATTTTTATTTGCTGCTTCTCACTTCTTGGCCTTGGCACTCTTGTCAAACTACTAGCGAGTAATTATTCAAACTTTGACAAATCATATTATAAGTAATATGAATAAACAAAGAGGCGCGCTTGAGACAACCCAAATCAAGGATGCCTTAACAGCTAGCCACAAAAAGAAGCTCCGAGATATATGGAAATCACAGCTGTCCGGGAAAAATAGTATCTGCTACGAACAGTTTGGCAGTTCCGATAATCACCTACTCCTTCGGGGTAGTTAACTAGACAGTGAATGAAATTCTCGAGTTAGACAGAACTACACGTAGTGTGAAGAACATAAACCGTAGCCTGCATCCCAACTGCTCGATAGAAAGAGTATATCTGCCACGAACGCAGGGAGGTAGGGGTTTGCAAAGTTTGAAATACCAACACCATCAATAAACGTTAGAAATGTCAATAAGGATATTGAGAAGTGAATATCCGCTCCTAAAAATGGTGGCTCATTATGATATTGGGAACCAAGGAGCTTTCCTGTTTAGGGCTGGTCAGACAGCTTTGGAGAAGCTCAGTATAACTGGCATATCCATCGATCATAAGCTAGCAGGAACACCTATCATGCCAACAGACCAAAGAAGAGTTGGAAGAGAGATAAGACAGGCACAACTGAAGACACTTCTCGGAGATCACATGAGTAAACACCTGCACTCCAAATAGTCCAAGATTTTGAAAGATCAGGGCCTGTCGGAAGAATTATCCTTCGCCTTTTTGAAGTCCGCTGGGATCAAGTCGGAACCCGAGGGATTTGTTATGGCTTGTCAAAATGGTATAAAAAGAACATCATGAAAGTGGACACCCCTCAAATCAATAAGTAAAGTTTACTTATTGATCTGAGGGACAGATCAATAAGTAAACTTTACTTACTGATTCGAGGGACACCCCCACAACGTGCTTAGCGTTCCATAGCCAGCAGGAAACTGTTATGCACGTTCTTTCTGCTTGCAGAGTCCATGCTCCATCATGATATGTGGAAAGACACAATGCGGCACTCCGAATTCTCTACTTCCATCTGAGAGAGGTTTATGGTATAGACAACGAACCAGTGCTACCATATGTGCCTCTGGACATTGAAGCAGTTGTTGAAAATGACAGAGCTTGCATTTACTGGAACTATGCGATTCCAACAATTCGGCAGATCCACGCCATAGAGCCAGATATATATAGTCCTGCTGGACAAAGATCTCAAGGACTTGTTGGTCGTAGAATTTTCTTCCCCCGCTGAAAACAATGTGGTGATGAAAGAAGAGCAGAAGAGGGAAAAATACAAGGATTTAATGTCCGAACTGGGAATCCTGTACACAAGGCATAAAGTAAGGATGGTAGTTCTAATCGTAGGATGACTAGGCGGAATGGGAACGAACTACGTGGCAGAGTTGCTGATGATTCTGGCCTGTAGAGTGTAGATGGCTGGCCGAGGAATTGGCACACAGAATGCAGAAAGCAGATCTACTCGGATCACTTCGAATCATCAGGTCCCATCAACTGTGAATGCCGCTTACAGCTCATCTCTTTTGTTAAGGGACGCTGTATGGGCAGGACGAATTACTACTCCAAGGAACATCCTAGAGGTTTTTTAGTGAGTAACCAATCAACAACTGGAGTCTCACACTCCTGAGAGAAGCGGACACTCTTAAGACCGATCCAAACGCTCCGTTTTGCACAACCTTTTGTCTGCGCAGTCTCAAGACGGAATGAAAACGTAACAATTTTCAGTGCGTCCACACGATGCAGAGATATCTGTATATTTCACACAGTTTCAGTAATATCGTCGTTGGAGGAGGAACTAGTCTTGTCAATTTTGGCATGCCGTTACCACAGTTACCGTCTATGTGCAGCGATAAAATCCGCGCAATTCACGGATATCTATGTTGTCTAGCTCAGTTTTCGCTGCAACTACAACGTCTCCGCGACGTTTTCAAAGCTGCGCAATTTTGCTGTCTACACGCAACGTTTTACCTGCAACGTGTTGAACTGCGCAGATAAAAGGTTGTGCAAAACGTACCGAATGGACCGGCCTTAAGGACGGGCCTATAAGAGGTGTTTCCTCTCAAGCGGAAAAAAAAGTATGCTGATTACACTATCAAGCAGTGAAACAAATTTTCTAAGACTTTGCTGCACGATGCCAAAATTGAAAACAATATCGAGTCTTTCCGTTAGGGAACAAACGTGCTGAATGCTGATGTCCGTAGAAGGATGATTTAATAGAGCATGGCGTCTCGTTCGCCATAAATCATCGTTATCAATTTGTCAAGGGATGCCAACATTATGCCATTAATCACTGTGACGTATTTCTTCATACCTTCCTTTGGGTTTCACAACGTTGACGAGTGTTGTAAGTGGTTCGATGAAAGTATGAATATCACCGAAAGGTAATAATGATAATGGCAATGTGGATGCTCCTATAGATATAACGAGGTGCTCTAGTTAGGATTTTGGTTAATTTTCTTTATACTAAGATAATACCTAATCGTCTGAACACGAAGTCGAAGAATTTGATTTGAACTAGTGTCGCATCACCAACGTCCAAATTTTTTTACGATGTTTTTAGATTCACTGTTTTCCAGCCTGGCTTTCGATTTTGTTTTGATTATTGCTGAAAGAGTGTTCACGATGTCTAGGAAACGTACCCAAATTTTTTTTTTAAGTTGTCGAAATGAGAGCATTCAATGCTTCATGACGGTACTTAATAATTTTTTCAACAAGGTTTCTGATTTTGAGTTTATCAATAATTCGGGGATCAGTTGAAAAATTATGGATCTTTATAAATGACTAGCGGCCCGCTACGTGCTTCGCTACGTATAAAGTGAAATAATAAAAAAAAAATTTACATCAAATTCATTTCTTCAAATCAAGATATATTTTATCAATTGCTAGCTATTTTAAAACTTAATCCAAAACATTTAGATAAACGAAATTTTTGGTGTTTCTATTTTGAGCATGAATAAACAAACGGCTGGGGGTTTTTCATTTTCGATCATTAATTTTCTGCTTAATTTTTTTAATATTTTGAGTAATTTTAATGCAAAAATCGAACGGATACTCATCGAAGATTTTGTAACTCAACGAAAAGATCCAAATCCCAAGATACGTTTACTGGATTAACACTCCTTTAAGTTTTTCATTGGGTAAAAATGAAAAAAAAATTAAGAGAAAGCTATTTCGGACGCTCCGAGTTTCGATCCCGCCGCTCTGCGAGGCTCGGGAGCTATAAATTCCCAATCCAAAGCCTCAGCTCACTCAGCCACGTTGCCTACGTGAATCAACTCCGATTATGTACCAAATAAATATTTTTAGTACTCAGATAATTTCCGTCTTTCGATTTTCAGAACATCATCAATCCTGTTAAGCGATCGATCGAAATCGGCTACTCGTTCATATTTCTCGCAGTCTTTCTAGACGATTCCAAGATTTTCATGTAATTCCGTACGAAATTCAAATTCGATTTGACATTTCTCGTCGCTCGTTCAGGGTTGTGTTCGAATTTAACTCCGTAGAGTATTATTTACTCCATTGCGTTCGAAAACTGAAAGGTTGGGTAAATTTTACTCCGTGACTGTCGTTCGAAATGTCAGAGTTGTGTTCGAAAATTAACTCCACGGAGTAGAGTAGAGTTTTTGAAGGTTTGACAGATTTACTCTAGAGTTACTCTGACACTTACACTGACAGTGACAGAAGGTGCCAATATCGGAAAATAGGTTATGTTGGTTTAAGAAAGAACCTATTATTATTGTTTTCTTCACATATATGTAACTCTAATCATAAATATATATTGTGAGCAGTATAAAAACTATTAAATTACCTCACAAAACATTCATAAAACAGTTAGACAAAGATACTAGATTTTCCTTCCCATGAGTTATGTCAATTTTGACAGGAGTAAAATGAACTCCGAGTCAAATACTCCGACTTTTCGGACGACAGTTACAGAGTAAAATTTACTCAACTCTTCCGTTTTCGGACGCAATGGAGTAAATATTACTCTACGGAGTTAATTTTCGAACGCAACTCAGGAGTATTCGACTCCGAGTTCATTTTACTCCTGTCAAAATTGATATAACTCATGGGACGGAAAATATAGTATCTTTGTCTCACTGTTTTATGAATGTTCTGTGAGGTAATTTAATAGTTTTAATACTGCTCACAATATATTTTTATGATAAGTGTTACACATATGTGAAGAAAACATTACTAATAGGTTCTTTCTTAAACCAACATAACCTATTTCCGATATTGGCACCTTCTGTCACTGTCAGTGTAAATCTGTCAAACCTTCAAAAACTCTACTCTACTCCGTGGAGTTAATTTTCGAACACAACCCAGACCGAAAACGTCGATCTTGAAGGAGCCGCGTTAAAATTCGCCACAGAAATACGTGAAACGTCAGAATTTTGTCGATTTTCGCGAAAAGTCACATTTTCCTTTTGTTCTTCCAGGATAACGAAAGAGAGGATCGAAAAAAGGGCTCCGTTACGGACTAATTTCGAATCTCGTCTTCAAGTTCCCGCAAACACCGTCGTTCCGAACGCCACAATTTTGCTCCTTTTGCCAAAATCAGCGTTTTTTGGCCTTCTCATCACGTTTATAGTAATATTTTCAAAAAGTTTCCTTTGATAAATTTAGAACCGCTCGACCGATTTTATGCAAACTTCACATAAACCATCTACTAATTAGTCCGGACAAAGCGTAAACATTTGGTTTGGATAGGTGAGCCAGTTCTTGAGTTATAAAATTTCAACGAAAAGTGGCAGAACTTTTGCCCAAGTGTTTGATGAATTCAGGATAAATTCCATCAAATCCTGTTGCTTTTCGAGATTTTGTACATTTAACTTCTAATTTAAATTCATCCAAGTTGAATGGATTTGTGATACTGTCTACAGATGAAGATGACGTCCTAAATGTATGCATGCTATACTTCATATAACACCTCGATATTCGATATTGGGTATTCATTTCCAAAATACCCCATCCCTCCTGTAATAATCCAAATCGAACACAGGTGAATCCCTTTAGGGTTATTGTTCAGCCAATTCGATTCATCTCCAAGATTAAATTCCATTATATAGAGATGGTGGCAAATGATGAGGCTATAAAGATAACCGTCCCACAGCATCCTTCTCGGAATAGGCTACTCGTTCCGAAACCTTATCACGTCTTCCGGACCAACTAGTAGCCGGATTAATTCAAACAGTTGGGACGGTCCGGAATAACCCCCAGTCTACCCGGAAAAGTTTTATGAGTTTTCAGTTTGGTAAACAATAATGACAATTAATCAGACGAACGACGGCTGAATGAAATGGGTGGCGAAAATGAGTCCTTTTAATTTTCTTAGAAAACAGAAATTTCAGTGAGAATTTGTTGATAGTTCTAACAAATATTCAAATTTTGTAGTTTTGTGTCATCATATGAAACAATATCACCCAATCATGTCAACATTAATCTGACTTATTATTATCATTTAAAAAAAGACATAGAAATACGATTCATTTTTGAAATTTCGAAAAATCATATCTCCGAAAGTATTAGCTTATTGGAGTTGAAAATTATATCAATGGATTTTTATGGTGAAACTGCATCTTGAAAAAAATTGAATTTGAAATTTGTAAGTTAAAAAATTTGTTTTGTTTCTTTACCTTCGAAACCATCTGGTCTATTTTGCCCAATAACGAATTTAACCGAGATATTTATCTCCCAAACCTACTCTGTATGTTTCAACTGCCTAGCTTATTCTGTTCGATAGTTATTGTAGAAACAAAATTTAAAAATTATAAAACAATTTTTTTTACACTTAAATCTGAAAATTGGGATTATGATATTGCTTGAAATTCTGTACAGACCTAAAATATTTTCGAAGCCCAATCACTTCCGGTTATACAGAAAGTGAAAATAAATTTGATGAAAAATATTTTTTTTCAAATTTTGCATTCCTGGTATGATCAAGTATTCAATGCTGAATACATTTCTGTTAAAACCATTGTATTCATTCGAAAAGATTTCAAAATATCGAAAAAAAAACCGGAATAAAAGTCAAATATGTTTAGTCAGTATTATGTTCATTATTCTTGTTTTAAACATCCTGAGCGTGAACCGTTTTTAGAACATCGAAGAGAAAGAATGTGGAAAGGTCATGCATCTTTTGAATTTAAGAAATATCTTCACAGGGTGTTTCATATTTTGTGTCGAAAATTGTGATCAAAAATTGGCCATAACTACCGTTTTTTAAATTAGAACCCTATTTTTTTATGATTGCGTTGGATTTTGCGGTGAAAAATAATGATAGTTTTCCAAAATGATTATGCTCCTAAATTAAACAAAAAAAAACTAAAATCATTCAATTTAGGAGCATAATCATGTAAGAAAACTATCATTATTTTTCACCGCAGAATCCAACGCAATCACAAAAAAATAGGGTTCTAATTTGAAAAACAGAAGTTATGGCCAATTTTTTATCACAATTTTCGACACAAAATTTGAAAACACCCTGTGAAAACAAGAATAATGAACATAATACTGACTAAACATATTTGAGTTATTTTCCGGTTTTTTTACGATATTTTGAAAACTTTTCGAATGAATACAATGGTTTTAACAGAAATGTATTCAGCATTGAATACTTGATCAAACCAGGAATGCAAAACTTGAAGAAAAAATGTTTCATCAATTTTATTTTCACTCCCTGTATAACCGAAAGTGCTTGGGCTTCGAAATATTTTAGCTCTGTAGAGAATTTCAAGCAATATCATAATCCCAATTTTCAGATTTCAAATATGTCGAGTTCTCCAGAAACGTCTAATAGGCACTCGAACTTGGGACACCCTGTAGTGTCGTATGGACGTCGTATAATTGATTAAGACGTGTCTATGGAATACAATGTCGGAAGAAAAACTGACGGTGCTCGCAATAATATTGTCCATCGAACAAAATTTAGTTAACGACATTCCTGACTTCAACGAAAAGGTAATCGAGAAGTTCATCTACGACAAAATCAGAAGGATGGAGTCTCATTTCAAGAAGTAGGCATTTGTAAGTATCAATTCAAAATATATATACTTTTTTGGTATTCTTGAATCGCGCCCGCCTGAACAAAATTATCACCAGCCGCCACTGGAAATAAGTCGACAGACTCATAGCGAAAATTCAATCACTTGTGATATTACTAGTGACTATTTCACTCATATCAAAATCTGACCAACCACAGTCCGAAGACAGCTCGTATTATCGTGAAAACACCAACTGTCTTTGAATTATGATTGGTCTTACAACTTTGGTGTTTTCAACGACTCAACCATGGATACGGACTGTTTGACAAATGATAAATATAAATTACAGACGTCAACATGAGTTCGTGAAATAGTCTAATGAAATATCACTCGTGACTGAATTTGTCTCATAAGTCTGTCTTTTATTTCTTAACTCAACTGAGTTGCTTAAAGAAAACACCCATCTGGAATATTATTTCCTCGATAACTCAAAAAATACAAACTCTATCGAATTGAAACTTGGTATCTAGTAGAATACCGACATAAAGTGTGTGACATTTTGTGAGAATCGTACCTCTAGACAATTTTAAAAATATTAGGAAAAATTACCATGCCTCACGATAATTTGAGAACGGAAAGAGATAATGACTTGCAATTTTCGGGGTAGGTTGCATAACTGACCAAATGGTCAAAATATACAAATCTAACCAAATTAACCAGTTCTCGCGGATTTAATAATAATAATGATAATAGTCTTTATTTGCAGTATACAAATAGGGGGGAGTCTTGCGTAAAATGAGCTACTCTACCAAATGGGCAATAATAAAACTTTAGGTATCTCATTCAATTTCATCTGAAGCACATCTTCCATTTGAAAACTTACATTGAGAAGTTGTGGGAGAACACTAATCTGAAATACAGGACTCTGAACTGAATTCAAGGGAAAGGGGATAATGATGTCTCGAACTTCGTATCACATGAAGCCAGAGCAGTTCATTTTCAACGTTGTATTCTCTATCCAGCTCTCTGTCTGTCCTTTTCCCATAATTGAAAACTGCATAGAAGGTCTAATTATGGCTGTGTGGTGCAAATTCAAATTAAGCTCCCTTAATGAGAGTCTGCCTCTCGACTATTAGCGTCTTAACCCTCATGAACTCTGTGAACTTTTCCCAGAACAAGGATTAAGAGAGAACAGAAGCCTCATTCTCGCTGGCAGGAAACGCTGATTGGGATCAAGTCTATCATTAGGACGTATTGCGAGTGTCGTTGTACGCCAAACTCCTGTCATCATAGGTTTAGCGAGGTGAAGAACGTCTGGTGTATTGTGAGTACCTGGGAAGATTCTTGTTTCAATAGACCTATGGCGAAATGTGATCATTCTATTGAACGATGTTACTTCTGATGTTAGGTTGAAATATACGAACGACTGTTTAATGAACCATTCCAGAATATGAGAATTCAGTAGCTTTGCACACAAGATCACAAACGCATATAAATATGACATGTCTCTTATCGGTAGATAAGATGACTTGTAGGAACACAGATCATTCAAATACAGGGTGAGTATTTGACCACTGCATTAATTTTAACCAAAGATTCCTCTCATTAAATGAAACACTTTTTTCATTTACCATCTTTCCAGATTCGGCTCAGGTATAAAGTTACAAGCGTTTAAAGATTTCACAATGTGCTAATACACTCCCGCATATAAATTATCTATGACATTGTTGGCGGACGAGAATATCGTGGTTAACAGCTTGATTCGGGATTCCAACGCTCAGGGACGGATCCATAAAAGTAGTGAAATTTCTGGAGTTTTCCATTTTAAAACATTCAATGAAGAATATCTCGAAAACGGTGCGTTTAAGGAGAAATGATGAAGAATAATATAATGTTCTAAAACGATGGAATATTCTTGAAATGAATCAAGAAAAACTTTGTATGCTTTCTTTATGCTAATTTCGTTTAGTTTTATGAATACACGAGTCCATAACTAGAAAACCAGTAGAAGTAGAAAATAACTAATATTTGGAAAATATGTATCATAATTATAGGAAACTTTACGCCAACATTCATTTTATTCGAAAAAGGGATGTCAAAGCTACAAAATAAAAACTGATTTTTTTTCAAAATTTCAACAGCCTGTATCTTTTCACCTGAGCTGAATTTGGAAAAATGTTAAATGAAAAAAGTGTTTCATTTGATGAAAGGAATCTTTGGTTAAAATTAATGCAGTGGTCAAAGACTCACCCTGTATATATACATCATAGATACAAATACGGATGTTAATTTTCGATTATAGCCTTCTGTGAAATCAAAGAATTACGATTTAATACTGAAATTTCGAAATCATATCTCCGGAAGTATTAGCTTGTTAGAGTTGAAAGTGATATCAATGGATTCTTAAGGTGAAACTGCACCATGAAAAAAATTGAATTTGAAATTTTTAATGTTAAAAAAAATTTATTGCACGCATGTTCAAAATGTCCAAATGTCTGTAATTTTCGAAAAAATAATGGTCAAAAATGGTCTCAAACGATAGAGTTTGACTACCTGATGAAGAATTCGAGGACAAATTTGATTCTGTCCGGCCGGCCACGATACTTGAGAACGAAAAAAGATAGCGACGTGAAGTCAGGAGCTTTTGTGCGTATGTTCTATTGTCCATTCTGCTGTATTGGACACTCTCAATCGAATTTACCATGGTAAATTCTATTGTCCATTCCCCTAATCGAATTTAACATGCTAAATTCGATTAAGAGTGTCTAATACAGCAGAAAGGACAATAGAATTTACCATGGTAAATTCGATTAAGAGTGTCCAATGCAGGATAATGGACAATAGAACATACGCGCAAAAGCTCATAACTTCACGTCGGTGCTTGAACCATTTTTTTTTATTTCTATCGAAAAATAATAACTTTGATTATTAGTATACCCTCCTATCTGCTGAATTCAAATCGATCTTTCAATAAAATTACTTGAGACTCGAGTTTTTTCGTATATAATTACAATTTAACGAATTTCAATTCCGATAGAATGCATATAAGTACCAGAATTAGAAAGTCTGTGATCTTAGACGATTATCTCATAAAAATGGTACGAAATGTATTCTTTTCCTATAAAAGCTGAGAAAACTGTCCATATCTATCCTAAATTCGATTAAAAGTGTCCAACAGAGGTGAATAGACAATAGAACATACGCCCAAAAGCCCCTGACTTCATTTCAGTGCATGAACCAATTTTTTATTGAAATCAGTTGGAGAGAAAGATTGTATCCGTTTCAAAACTGAAATCACTTTCTGTAGACCAGCTAACACTTCTCGACCTCAATTCCATTGAATAACTGTCGTAAGTTGGTTCTGCATTTATCTATCGAAAACCTGAATGGCTGATGTAACCAAAATACGTATGCGGCATATAATAGTCGAGAAGACGCTGTATCTTCCTGGTCGCGAAACATTTAAAGAGATGCTTGTTAACGGTTCTCCACGCCGTGTTCCATAGCCGGAGGTCTTTTATTACACCAGCGTCACCTACCTACTGGTTTATTTGGTGGCTAAATATAGTCGTAGGAAGAGTTCAACGCACCTTATTTCTTTAAAAAAGAGATAAAAAATATTATGTCCATCGAATTGATAGCGTCCGTCATCTACCCAATGATGATAATTATACATTTGTTTGTAACTAAACGAGAAGTCTGCGGGGTGTTATTATACAGGGTAGGGATAAAATATGGAACCAAGTAAATAACTTTTAAACGAAAAGAACGATATTTATGAAAATTTGCAGGTAAGTGCAATGGAACAAAATGCATCTGATGTACATTGTTTGTTGATAATATGCTTCCGGTTTAAACGGAAATGCCATCAACTTCTTTAATTTGAATGCGACACCATATATATATTTTTACAGATTTTGAAAGAGCTTGTTATTTCGAATTCATACATACTGAGTTCAGTGTAAAAATTGTAAAAACGAGTAATATAGCACTTTAATCAACCTCCTTTGAGTTTTTTGCATTAGAGCAAAATACTATTTAGATAAACTAATTGATGTTGTTTGTATGCATAGTAATGAATAAACGAGTACTGTTTAGTACGTCTTTTGTTGTCCAAGTGTCAAATTCTAATTGACGGAAATAAATTTTACAATTTAGAATGGTTCAATTAAGTGAAAAAGAGCGTATTGAAATTTTAATGATGATCGGTTATGGTGATCGTGTTAGAACTCATGAAAAAGTGTGTCATATTTTTAATAATTTGCATCCGGAGAGAAAACCTATATCACGCTCAACAGTAACTTAAACATTACAACGTTTTAATACAACTGGGATTGTAAGAAATTTGCTAAAACCTGGAAGACCGCGGACTGCAACGAACGAAACTGTTAAACAAAATATTGCAATCGATTTAGAAGAATCACCTCAAACTTCCACCACAAATTTGGCACTAAACTATGGTATCAGTCGACGTTCTGTAGGAAAGATATTAAAAAGTGAAAAGTAACATCCGTATAAGGTACAGTTGGTTCAAGAATTGTCCGACGATGATTTTGACCGACGGCTGGAATTTTGCGAACGGCTAATGGACATCTGTAATGTCGACGAAAATTTTGCTTCCAACATAGTTTTTTCCGATGAGGCAACTTTTTGTTTAAATGGAACAGTTAATCGCCATAACTCAATAAGGTATTGGTCAAATGAGAATCCTCATTGGATTCATGAAGCTCATAACCAGCATCCACAGAAGTTGAATGTTTGGATGGGAATTGTCGAAAATAGGCTTATAGGCCCATTTTTTATCGACGGAAACTTGAATGATGGCAAGTATTTGGATCTACTAAATAACGAAATTATTCCTGCACTCCATAAGAATGGGCAATTACCATAAAATGCTTGGTTTCAACAAGATGGAGCACCTCCCCACTATGATAGACGGGTTAGGGATCTTCTGGATGCGAATTTTCCAAATCGATGGATTGGACTTAGAGGATTCATAGAGTGGCCTGCTCGTTCTCCGGATCTTAGCCCGTTAGATTTTTTCTTTGGGGTTATCTAAAATTACGTGTTTACGTTAGACGACCAACAAACTTACAGAAATTGAGACAAAGAATTATTGATGAATGTGAACTAATACGTGGAGGAGTCTTGGAAAGAGCGACTCAAGAATTTGTTAATAGGATGACATATTGTCAGCAACTAAACGGCGAGCATTTTGAACATTTGAAGTAACAAAGCCTGCACAGAACAAAACTGGTTCTCCTTACTCGCTCAAGCTCTTCGAGAGCTTATGAGGGGTCTCCTTGGAGAAGACCTAGGAGGATCATATAATAATATACAATAATATACAATTTTGTTTCTCATTATTCTAAAATAATGAAATGTACACCTATTGTACAACTTATAGTGAGTTATTCCTCGTTTTTACAAATTTTTTGACACTAAACTCAGTATGTATGAATTCACAATAACAAGCTCTTTCAAAATCTATAAAAATATATAGGGTGTCCCATTTAAATTAAAAAGTTGATGGCACATATACATCAGATGCATTTTGTTCCATTGCACTTACCTACAAATTTTGATAAATATCGTTCTTTTCGTTTAAAAGAGATTTACTCGGTTCCATACTTTATCCCAAACCTGTATAGAGTTGGGATGGAGTATGGAACCAAGTTAATATACTTGAAACGAACAGGATGATATTTATGAAACTTTGTGCGGTGTGGGCTTGTAAAGAGTGGGCCAAATTGGACACTTTTGAAGGAGAAGTCCTATTTCTGTACTAGATAGACGAAAACTAATGTCGGTGTCTGAGGGCCAATTTTCATGAGAAACTCATTGGCGAAAACCATACAAACAATTCCTTGAGTTCTTTATCCAGCAGGAGTGCGAGCTCCGTCATTTTCAACAACAGCTTCAATCTCCAAATGCACATATGGTAGCACTGGTTCGTTGTGTATACTATAAACCTCACTCAGATGTAAGTAGAGAATTCTGAGTGCCGCATTGTGTCTTTCCACATATCGTGATGGAGCATGGAGTCTGCAAGCAGACAGAATGTACATGACAGTTTCCTGCTGGTTGTGGCATGCTCTGCACGTTGTGGGGGTGTCCACTTTCATGATGTTCCTTTTATAGCATCTAGTATTTATCACCCCATCTTGACAAGCCATAACAAATCCCTCGGTTCCGACTTGAGCACAGCGAAGGATAGTTCTTCCGACAGGCCCTGATCTTTCTGACTCCTGAAATATATGGAGTGCAGGTGTTTACTCATGTGATAATCGTGTAGTGTCTTCAATTGTGCCTGTCTTGTCTCTCTGGCAACCCTTCTTTGGTCTGTTGGCGGGATAGGTGTTCCTGCTAGTTCATGATCGATAGATCATGACATACTGGAACTTCTTGTATCTTTTCTTTTCCCGCTCGGGAGGAAAAACCTTTTATAGGCCTGCCCTGAGAGTGTCCGCTTCTCTCAGGAGTGTGAGACTCCAAAGGTGGATTGCTTACTGACTAAAAACCTCTCGCACGTCCCTCGGAGTAGTTCTACTTGCCCTTACAGCGTCTCTTAACAAAAGAGATGAGGTGCAAGCGGCCTTCATAGTTTATGGGACCTGATGACTCGATAGTGATCCGAGAAACACCGCTTCCTGTATTATGTGCGCTAAATCCTCAACCAGACATTTGCAGGCCGGAATAATCTTCAATTCGGTCACATAGTTCGCTCCGCTTCCGCATAGGCATCCTGTGATTAGTACGACCATCCTAACCTTATGCCTTGGATACCGGATCCCCAGTTCGAACATTAAATCTTTGTATTTTCTCTCTTCTGTTCTTCTTTCATCACCACATTATTTTCTGCGGGAAAAGAAAATTCGACGACAAACAATTCCTTGACTTCTTTGTCCAACAGGAGTATGTCTGGCTTTATGGAGTGGATCTGCAGAGTTGTTGGAAAAGCATAGTTCCAGTAGATGCAAGCTCTGTCATTTTCAACAACTGCTTCAATCTCCAGAGGTACATATGATAGCACTGGTTCGTTATCTATACCTTAAACCTCCCACAGATGGAAGTAGAGAATTCGGAGTGCCGGATTGTGTCTTTCCACATATCCTGATGGAGCACGGACTCTGCATGGAGACAGGATGTGCATAACAGTTTCCTGCTGGCTGTGGCATGCTCTGCTCGTTATTGGGATATCCACTTTCATGATGTTCTTTTTATACCATCTTGTATGTATCACCCCATCTTGACAAGCCATAACAAATCCCTCAGTTTCCGTCTTGAGCCCAATAGACTTGAAAAAGTCGAAGGCTAATTCTTCCAACAGGCCCTGATCTTTCAAACTCCTGAAGCATATATGGAGTGCAGGTGTTTACTCATGTGATCTTCGAGTATTTTCTTCAGTTATGCCTGTCTTATCTCTCTGCCAACTCTTCTTTGGTCTGTTGGCGATATAGGTGTTTCTGCTAGCTCAAGATCGATGGATATGCCAGTTATACTGAGCTTCTCAAAAGCTCTCTGACCAGCCCTAAACAGGAAAGCTCCTCGGTTCCTGATTTTATGCTGAGCCACCATTTTCAAAAGCGGGTCTCCGCTTCTCAATATCCTTATTGCCATTTCCAACGTTTGTTATTGGTGTTGGTACTCCAAACTTTGCAAACCTCTACCACAACCCACTACCTATATCTACTAGCCTGGAAGATGATAAAATGGCAACACCGCTCAGAGACGTACGTCAGTCGAACGTTTGTTCGTTTGTTATTGTAAAAATGGACGATTACTTCTGTTTCTGCAGTTAACCATATTGTTTTTCGCAGGCATTTCATGGTATTTTTTGTGTATAACGGTGTCAAATCTGAATTAATGCAATGCAGTGATAAATATGGTCGGATATTTGTATTTTCTGTGATTAAACTGCAGTGTGTAAATAGTGAAATTTCCTTTGGATTATTTCTACTTATTGGAGATGAGTACATTTCATTTGAGACTATAGACAACAAGATGGACTAGAAATATGAGTGAAATACAACTTTCATTTCTTCCGATTTTATAAAACATTTTGATGACCTTTCTAATAATAATAATCTAATAGGAGATCAAGAAGCTCAAAGAATCTATTTATTTTTATATATATATATGTATTAAATTTCCAAAAGTCTGCATCTGTAGATGCTTCAGTTGAAATCAATAAGGACCATATTATTCATCTTAAATTATATTAATTAAAAATGTTCAGATTTTCTGCAGTGATTTGAAATGGATTCTTCCTTTCGATCTTACCTTTACCCGAGCAGATGGTCTCAACCTCGGATCAATAAGTAAACATTTCCCGCTACAGGAATATAATTAATGGGGATTCAGATTCGGAATTTATCAATTTGTTTTATCAACATTTTTACACAGTTCAGATCAAAAAATAATTTTATGTGAATTTACTCTTTGTAGCATTGAATTGATATTCTGAATTCACATAGACTTGTAGTTGTGGTACATTCATAAATCATTCTAAATTCACCTTGTTCTGTTTTTGCAAATTAACTTTTGAAAAATTTTGTAGAAAATACGAATTACAATGTTATTGTCCACCGAATGGAAAATAAACAGAAACATTTGTAGATAGCAGAAACTTACCATTATAGTAAGAACCAAAACAAGACAAACTCTAAGATGATTATCACAATTTACATTAGCCTACCTTATTATAGTCTTATATAATAGTTTTGTTTGGGAATATATTTTTATTTTGAGAATTTCATTCGCGTTTATAATTTTTTGGTAATTGTCTAGAACATCCCATAACTGTCTAATCTTCCTGGAAATTTACTCACTTGCTAATTTTGGGTTGTAGATAACGAATCTGAAGTTGAAAATCCGTGCTCTCTTCTAGTTTTTTTTTTTTAATCCCAAAGTGTCCAAACTCACAACACTTCATCTCGTAATTACATTGTTTTAAACTGTTTTATCGGTAAATATTCATCATAAATAAGATCTTATTGTAGTCCTCATCATTTTTCGACAGTAAATCATTTGAAAAATGATGAAATAGTCGAAATTTCATCAAAATCCAGCGCTACCGCATTGAAGGAGTATGCCTCTAAGAGACGATTAATTGCGGCGTTGTCAGACTGTGTTCCAGGCTATCTCTATAGTGGGCTGTGCCTCTACCTCCCTGCGTTCGTTTAAGGTATATCCTTCCACGAACTATTGTTATTATTATTATTAGCTTCACTCTTCTCCCAAATAATGTCGATAATTCTATTCCATTTGTCAAGTTAGCAACAGATATCGTACCTTTATGATATGCAATAATATCTCATAATTTGATTTTTATAGAAAGTGAAACTGCAATAATTGCGCTGGTCATAATTGAATAAATGAATATAAATACCAATATGACATGTAATTATATAGCCCTCGCGTTGATAATAATCCATTCAAGGAATTCCAGTCTATAACGAAATCTGTTCTCACGTCTAGAGTTGATTACTGAATAATATCATACAAACACAAATCATCGCCGAGTTTTAAAATATTCAGAACCAACATATAATTGGGATCTTTGTTCACGTGGGAAAATCCTCCTTTTTTGCGTGATTGTTTCACCGGGAGTAGCTTGCTATCGTTTTACCCAAATGACTGTACCTTTGGAATTTTTGGACGAAAATGGTCTCAAAGGATTTGGTTTCATTCACTCATGAATAATACGGGTCAAAACCAATTCTATCCGTCCGTCCGCAAGCACGATAACTCTCGAACGAAATGGCCTAGCTATAGAGAGTTAACGAATACTTAATAAACACATATTTAAATACTGCATTTCGTGTAGTGGGACAGTTTAGTAGGAGATATATATTTATAGGAAATGTGTGATATTTATGAATGTGATATAATCTAATAGTCTAGTCAACAAGTGCTTTTTAGGTAAATTTTTTTGCGTATTCTCCGAAAATTATGATTGAGGTGTCATTCGATTCGGAATGGCATGTAGATAGTCTTTGAGAAAATGCTAAGGCCGCTCGCAAAAATTGCAATAGTTATAACAATTGAGTGAAAAAAAATGGGTTCAAGCCCTGTGGACAGGAGCTTTCTGGCGCTCTAGTTCAAACAGACAAATTATATCTGGTATTGGTTTCTCAGAGTTGGGAATTATATCAATGTATTCATATGATATCACTGCATCATAAAGGAAATTTAATTCAAATAATAGTTTATTAGATAAGTAATAATAAATTACCTTGTGATCGATCAAAAATTTCCTGATCTACGTTCACCAAACTACAGAATTATGCTTTCAATATTTACGTAATATTTTCAAACATTTTCGGGTGAGGTCCCCGTTGCATCGCTAAAATACGAGTATTTCAACCCCAATATTTTTGAAGTTACAATATTCCCTTCTGTCAAGTTGACATTATGAGAATTCATACATAGAATAATAATTATATCAATCTGTGAAATACGATTTAAATTGAAATTTTAAAAAATCATATCTCCGAAAGTATTAGCTTGTTAGAGTTGAAAATGATATGAGTGGATTCTTATGATAAAACTGCTTATTAAAAAAAATTTGATTTGGAATTTGTTCGTAAAAAAAAATTTTTTTTTTTGTTACTCCGAAACCATCTGTCCGATTTTGCCCAATAACGAACTTAGCCGAGATATTCATCCCCCAAACCTACTCTGAAAATTTCAACTCTCTAGCTCATTCCGTTCGAGAGTTATCGTGCTTACGGACGGCCGGCCGGCCGGACCGGCCGGACAGAATGAATTCCGACCACGGATTCTTGATCAGTGAGTCGAACCAAATCGTTTAAGACCATTTTCATCGAAATATTCCAAAATTACAGACATTTGGGCAAATTGATAAGCACTCAGTTCCGAGGAACTAGAGCGCCAAAAAAGAAGGAGGTTCAGGTTTTCGCCAATATCTCAAAAACTTTTTTAGATAATTGGAATTTAAAAAATAGATTCAAATAGAAGAGGAAATTTCCTAAAAAACATTCCCAACTGCCGGAACTGTGGGACCAATATTTATAATTTTCCTAGAGGGTTGAATATACGCCCGAAAACGGGTACTCCGACTTGCGCAAGCCTCGCCTCCTTCGTACCTTTGATTACTTAATATTATTTAAACTTATTAAATATGAAAATTTAAAAATTTTAAAAATTCAGGTGCCTGTAGGTTAGATCGGTAATCCGTGATCCGAAAATTTTTATCGCGATTTTTCAATTAGTTATCCATTAGTTAATTAACAATTTTTTGTAGCACGAACATTAACATTGCAAGTACGATAATTGTTAAACTATTAATCTGAAATTTTTTTCCTCTCGTGGATCTTTTTTTCGAAGGTCTTAGAATAGATTACTATTGGAAAATTTTAGTGTCGTTATGAACAATTTACTTTAATGAAAAATTATGAAGCTTCATTTATAATATTAATATTGTTCCGTTTTCTTATGATCAGTAACTACTTTAGAATGATTTTTAATAATTATTATTTCCTATTGTTTAAAAAATTGTTATACACCAATGCGTTGTTTATGATATAATTTTAAATTTTCTTTTGAAAACATAATTGAAGCTTTATAATTTTTCACTTAGGTAAATTGTTAATAGCAAAATGAAAATTAACAATTTTTCAAAAATTTTCCAACGGAAATCTATTCCAAGACTCTTGAAAAATAGCTCCACCAGAGGGAAAAATTGTCAGATTAATGTTTAACAATTATCGCACTTGCAATGTTGATGTTCGTGCTACACAAAATTGTTAATTAACTAATGGATATCTAATTGAAAAGTAGTGATAAACATTTCTGGACAACAGATTATTGTTCATTGATATATCCTGCAGACGCTTGATTTTTTCCAATTTTTTATTTTCATATTAAATAAGTTAAATAATATTTATTCATGAAAGGTCCGAAGGGGACGGGGCTTACGCAAGCCATGAAGAATGTATACCACTGTATATAGCAGTGGTTTATGTTCAATAGTGAATTCCGAGAGTAATTTCTATGGAGCCAATCAAAGCATTCGTACTGTTATGCTATGAGAAACTATGAGTTGACAATTCACGAAAAACATTATGTACAGCAGTAATTTTAAAATATAATAATATATTAATATACTCGACGAAAAAATCGGTATAAATTCGGTCGATAACCGTTTCCTTGGATTTATTATTTCAATAGAAATGAAATGACTTCTATATGAGCCCAACGCTTCAACCATCAGCGAAAATTACAGACATTTGGACGAATTGATAGTAGAGAACACAATCCCGGGATCCCGAATCTCGGGATCCCGGGATCCCGGCCGTTTTCTGTTTTTGTACTTGGATAATCCCGGGATTTTCGGGATTGTCTCAAACATTAATAATCGCGATCACATAAGGGAATAATTATGGATTATTGAAGGTGATATGAATAAAACTATACGCGAAACATTCGGGATATTAATTCAAGATAATATATTTCGAATTATTAATTAAGTAGTCAAAACTCCAATGACCAGGAAAAGTTTGTCTCACAGTTTCTTGTAACCAAACTTGGAAAAATCAAGCAAAATGAAAGAAATATCGATCGCTTGAGCGAAATCTCGAGAAAAAACACATGTGTTTTTATTTCAATTCTTGCTTCAATTCGTATGTGTCTACGGCCCATGATAAAAGGAAAGCTTTTTTCTTTTCTTTGTATCACTCCCTTCAAATTAAAAAAATTCAAAGTAGTTTTTTAATTATTATTATTTTCAAATTATAGTTTTTTGTTCAGTGTATTTTTTTCGTCTTTCTTATCATTGTTGGTGATTTGTTCTTTTACATTATGAACATTTTTAAAGAAATTACACAAGTTTTTTTCCAATTCAGCTCATACCACATTGAGAAACCACATATATTCTAATCCCGGGATAGTCCCGGGATCCCGGGATTGTGCTAAAGAATCCCGTAATCCCGGGTTCGAAAAAAGAACCCGGGATTGTATTCTCTAATTGATAGGCACTCTTTTCACCTGAACAGTGCTCAAAAAAGTATATAGAAATCTCCACTTCGACGCAATCTTTATGAGGAAGGTTTTTTGCTGCTATTCCTAGAAATCATTAATATTATCTCAGGTGAACAAACTGTAATGCGTGATACATTTATTGCTGAAGATAAAATAGCGACCTGTTTTGATATGGTAAACAATTGTTCCGTTTCCGCAGCAGTCATATAATTGTGGAATTACTGTCATCTATAATATGCCTTAGATAAGGGTGTTTGAGTGCTATTCTTATCATTTTGAAACTATCCGTGAACAAGTGAGGGAAATACATTAGAATGCAGCTAGAGAAACACTTTTATAACCAAGCAGACACTTAATTATACAGGCTGTTCTCAAAGTATATTATTTTCTCAAATAATGCACATGCGAATGATGAATGATTTTTTTTTTTTTTTAATTTTCTAGTGATACGATTCTCACAAAATTTCACAAACGTCTTTAAGTTGGTATTCTCCAACTTCTCCCCAAGTTTTAATTCGATCGGATTTATATTGGTTGAAAATAGAATCATTACTCGGTAATCGTTACGCCGATTATGCCCATTAACGAACTTGTTCGTCGTATTGCCTGAAAATTCCAAGTCGCTATTTCTTTCCGCTCTCAAGTCATCGTGGAAACGGCCGACAGGCTCTTCTATAACAGACAGTTTTTTATCCTTGCTACATAAAAACCTAACTATTTAATACTCTATATTTTCTTTGCTTTTTATATAGTCTTAGTTTGGTGGTATTTTTTGCCTTTATTTCTCCTTATAACTCATATCTAATTTATTCTCTCGCATTTTGGAATCGTTTTCCTAGGATTCAAGAAAATATCCATATTCAAATCATTTCTTAATTTATTATTGTATGAAAGGGTAGATCTTTGTTAAATGAATACATAAATAAATGAGTTCCATTGCTGGCGACCTAGCGACGTAATTGCTGTAATCACAGCGAATACGAAGGCCGACAACCAGAAAAAGATACAAGAACAATATACCGAAATGAGTTAATTTTCGTTAAAACGAGTTTCGTATTTTCCGCCTTCCAGCGAAAGTTGTCTGGCTTCAGCTTTTGTCTGCATATCGGGAAATCAATTCTACGAGATTTTGCCATTGCGCACGGGTAGTTTACGTAGTAAAAACCTAAAAATAAACTGACTAACAACTGATAATAAACTTGTAGCATTTTTGGCGATAATTTTACCTCCATAAAGATAGCAGAGCCACTAGCGAAAATTTCAATGAAACCTTGCATTAATTGTCGAATATTTGTCGAGAATTTGTAATGAAAGAAAAAAGTTTGTCGCGCGCTTCGTATTTTTTATATGGGCTAAATTAATATTAGGTTAAAGAGGCCACACACAAATCACGTAACTTGGTTAATTGTATTTTTTTTTCAACCAGAAATGACCTAAATAATTGTCGAACGACCAAAACATATTCGCCGTGACAGAAAAAAGACTGTCGCACGCTTAGTTTTTTTTTTATATGGGGTGGCTCTGCTAACTTAATATTAAGTTAGCAGAGCCACTTGCAAGAATTTCAAAGAAACCTATTGCATTAATTGTCGAATAATTGTCGAGAATTTGTCGTGAAAGAAAAAAGTTTTTCGCGCGCTTATTTTTTTTTACATGGGCTAACTTTATATTAGGTTAAAGGGGCCACACACAAATAACGTACGTTGGTTAATTGTTTTTTTTTCAACCAGAAATGAGCTGAATAATTGTCGAACGACCAAAACATATTCGTTGTGACAGAAAAAAGTTGGTCGCACGCTTAGTTTTTTTTTTTTTTTTGGGGTGGCTCTGCTAACTTAATATTAAGTTAGCAGAGCCACTTGCAAGAATTTCAATTAAACCTATATTAGGTTAAAGGTGCCAAACACAAATCACGTAACTTGGTTAATTGTATTTTATTTCAGCCAGAAATGAGCTAAATAATTGTCGAACGACCAAAACATATTCGTCGTGACAGAAAAAAGTTTGTCGCACGCTTAGTTTTTTTTTATATGGGGTGGCTCTGCTAACTTAATATTAAGTTAGCAGAGCGAAGAACTTTTTTCTTTCACGACAAATTCGCGACAATTATTCGACAATGAATGCAATAGATTTCATTGAAATTCTTGCAAGTCTCTGATAACTTAATATTAAGTTAGCAGAGTCACCCCATATAAAAATAAATTAAGCGTGCGACAAACTTTCTTCTTTCACGACAAATTCTCGACAAATATTCCACAATTAATGCAATAGGTTTCATTGAAATTTTCGCAAGTGGCTCTGCTAACTTTATGGAGATGATAATTTTGGATGCTTTTGCAGTGAATTCATTTAGAACTATATACCTAAAGAAAATGAGCTTGCTGTATAGAAGTTCAATCCGTCTTTTATTTACCTGAAAGTGAAAATGTTTCACATGAAAACTTTCTCTTCTCATTCTTATGAAACAATGAATGATTAAAAACTTGAACGCAACATAAATTACGATTGCATAAAATTCGTGTGAATTTACAAAGACTCAATTATTTAGATAAACATAAAATCGTCAAATCTTGTTTTTCGTATTATGGAGAGTAATGTATGTTGGAACAAAAATTGGTTCAAGCATTGATTCGAATTTGCGAAGGTAAATTCGATTAAGAGTGTCCAATACAGGAGAATGAACCTTAGAACATGCGCGCAAAAGCTCCTGATTTCACGTCGGTGCTTGAAGCATTTTTTGTTTCGTATTTTTTTTTAAATTTTCTAGAGGTACGGTTCTCACAAAATTGTATACACGTCTTTATGCCGATATTCTACAACTAGTTACCAAGCTTCAATTCGATCGAGTCTATATTTTTTGAGTTATCGAGGAATATTCCAGGTGAGTATAAATCCGAAACCGATGGACCGATTATGCCCAAAAACGAACTTAGCTATCCCATTCGGATGTGCAACCTACCCTGAAAATTGCAAGAACCTATCTCCTTTCGTTCGAAAGTTATAGAGGCAACGGTCACCAACCAGGTACTGAACTCATACAAGGCTACTCGGATCTCCACAATATAGATCCGATCGTGTTCAAACTTGGAACTTGGCAGTAGAGTTAGTTTCTGCAGACTCCCGCAAAATTTCAGCGATATCGGACGAATAGTTTTTGATATATATAATTTTTTTCAATGATTTTTCAAAAATTTTCTAGTGGCATTCTACAACTAATAATCATGTTTGAATTGGATCGGTTTTGTATTTTTCTTGTTATTGAGGAAATAACAACCAAATTTCAGAAGGGTATAACTCCAAAACCGTTTGGCCGATTATGCCTATAAACAAACTCAAATGTCGCAGTCAGATGTACAACCTAACCTGAAAATTTCAAGTCGCTAACTCTTTCCGTTCTCAAGTTAACGTGGCAACGGACGGCCGGCCGGACAGAATCAAATTTGACCTCGAATTCTTCATCAGGGAGTCGAACGCAATCATTTGAGATCATTTTCGGCAAAAAATTCGAAAATTACAGACATTTGTACAAAATGATAAAGCGCAATCGGACAGATAGTTTCGGAAATATAAAACATTTGAACCAAAATTTAATTTTTTTTTTGTAAAAAAATTTTCTTTTGTTTCTAGTTCTCAGATTATCATGAGATTTTGCAAAAATATATGGGTCGACATGCTACAACTAATTACCAAGTTTCAATACGATCAGAGCAGTATTTTTTTAATTATTGAGGAAATAACCACAATATACAGATGGGCATAATCAAAACCGTTTGGCCAATTATGCCCATTGACGAACTTAACCGTCGCAATTGGAGGCGCACCCTACCCAGACAATTGCAAGTTGCTACCTCTTTCACGACAGAATCGAATTTGACCTCGAACTCTACATCAGTGAATCGAAAATTACGGAAATTTTGGCATAATGATACCACGCTGTTCCCCAGAATATGCGCGCAATAAAAAATTCCGAAGGATAATCATTTGATTGGGTTATTTCAAAACTCAACCGAGGCAAAAATAGATATCGTTAACATTGCGACTTCCATTATAGGATAAAATCTACGACTTCTCCTAATCTCTCTGAGATATACCTACTTCGAAACCTTGTATTCGTTTGCAAGCTATTCAACCGCATGAAGCATACAGCAATTTATTTCTGAACTCAAGTGAAAGATATGAATTGGTGTAATAAATCGAGGAAAGCACTCGTGAAAGTGTGGCATTCGGGCAGATGAATCATTTCACGAAATATATGGAGACAACTATCGATTTCCAATGTAGGTTATTGACTATTATCTCCATAGAATGAGGACATTTACTGAGTCCAATTATCTATAAGCAACTGATCAGCTTAAGAGGACTAGACGAGTAACCACACTCTTGTACACTACATACAGCGTTGCCAGACGTCACGATTCTTTAATTTCCCAAAATTATACTTCCCGCTCTCTTCAAATCTTCACTGGTGGGGAAAGGCAAGAACAATAGGGTCTCCTTGGTCTGGGTTCCTGTCACGCGGGAATTAAAGGAAATGAGGAGGCCAACACACTTGCCAAGAAAGGAGCGCAAATTTAGTGTCCGACCGAAACTGGTATTTCAGCCGAAACCGAAACCGAAACCGAACTTTCGGCCAGGGTCTCAGTTTCGGCCGAAACCGAAACAGAAACTTTATATTTCATACTGAAATCTACTGTATTTTTTACAATTTTATTCGCATACATAAAAATAGTTAAGGAGTGTTAAATAAAATAAAAAGACATATTTTAGATCTTTATTTATTATTTTGGTATTACCAAGTTATCAAAATAATCAGTCGAAGTATACAGGGTGATTCCAAATCAGACGTGAACCTTAGAGGAGGTGTTAGCATGGATCATTTGCTGTGGTTTGGGCCATTTTTATTGATGACCAAAAATCAACGGTTTCCGAGATATTTGAGTACTGGTTCTGTTGAAAAAGAATTAGTATGATTTGAAAGGGGATATAAGAAGCAAATAACGAATTCAATATTTCTTTGTTGCAACTAAGCTCGAAATTACATTAGAAAATGTATCAGTTGTTATTTTCCTCCTGAAATTTACTCACGCTGTATTTTGATACACATTCACTATTTTAAATGCCGGACATTCAAAAGGTTGCTTATAAAAAATCTGCTGAAACGAAACTAGTTAAGCAATCTGACGAAATATTTTAGAGAATGAAGAAGGAATTTGGCAAGTTTTTAAAATAATTTTGGCATAGAAAATTGTGAAATTCGAAAGTTGCAGACAAAATTGATATTAGAAATTGATTTTTCATTTATTCATATACCACATTTCAAATCATACCAATTCTTTTTCAACCTCTTATACAGCATAGTTTTGCTTTTTTTGTACATATCATATTCTTTTCTGATGAAAATAAACCAAAATTATCTCCAAATTTGGTCAACGTAGAAAAAATTGACGAAATATGTACTATAAGTTCAGAAATCTTTTAAACATCACCCGAACTCCAAAAACCGTTGATTTTCGGTTATTAATAAATATGGATTAAACAACAGCTAATGTGTCATACTCCAAGTTTCACGTCTTATTTGGAATCACCCTATGTAGTCTAATTAATAATCATTAAAATGAATTCTCAGTCTTAACAAAGATAGATCACAATAACTCGTACGACAATTATGTAAACCTACTTATAACTCCTGGCCAAACGATCAGGATAATTCACGAACATTCAAGTTTCGGCCATTTTGGGCCGAAACCGAAACTAAGGCCGAAACTAGATTTCTTGGCCGAAACTGGCCGAAACCGAAACCGAAACCGAACTTTCGGTCGGTCACTAGCAAATTCCCTTTATTGGCCCTGAACCCTACTGTAGGGTTGGTAGATACATGCACAAAAGGGAATTTCGGATGAAAGAAGAAACTGAAAGAGGTATTTTCTGGAGATCTCTCCTCGGAATGTATCGCTTCAAAAAATTTCTCCGGAACTTTGATACTATCAGATCCAAGAAATTCTTGGACTTCAGTAAGAACACGCTACACCTCCTCACAGGTTTCCTCACAGGGCACTGCGGCCTTAGGAAGCACATGATGACTTTAGGGCTAGCAGAAACTGATGGGTGCAGATTCTGTTGGGAGGAGGATGAAACTCCTGATCATCTTATAACGGAATGCCTCGCCACCTAAAACCAACGCAAAGAATACTTTGGTCAAGAAATCTGCAGGAGCGAAGACATAGCCTCCTTGAAGACATCCCAGATCCTGGAGTTCATCAGAACTTTGGAACTGGAAGGCAAGCTGTAGATGGTGATGAAATCAACAGCTCTGACGGGGGAGCATAATAGACCTTAAGGTCACAGTGCAACGTCACCCCCTACAACAATATACACTATTTATACAAGGCTGTGTTCCTTGTTCCGACTCATAGGTGGCGTGAGCGTTTATATATATCCGCTCAGGCTGGATATTATATATTAATTCTACGAACCCATTTTGAAGACCCTATTGGCAGAACGGAATTGGACGTGTTGATTTAGATAGTTATTGTTATTGAAAGACACACGGTGAAATATTCGTCGATTTTAGCCATCAACAAATATTCCCTCGTCATCCGGACTAGCCACCCCATCACTTATTGTTCCCCCAAAGAGTAAAGTAACATTCTGGGAAGATAAGTACCGGTTTCATGGTTGTTACCAATCTTCAGCGTGACTTAGCCACTGAATGACAAACGAAGGAGCTCTAGGAAACTTGACCCTATTGTTGCGAACTATTGGAAAGAAAATCTAACCAGCGACACCTAGGAAAATCCCTACGAACTCCAACCCTCTGTGATTCGGAAACCTTGAGTGATTTTAAGTGACGTTCATTCTTTTGTCGCAAGGGGGAGGACTGCAATGCAGTCAACCTATATGACTCCATTGCGACATAAAACACTCGGCTTACTGTGGTTAGCGAAGACCGTGAAATGTTGCCATGTCTATGGAGTTCGATCATAGATTTCATATTGAGGTTGCAACGATATAATTGTATTAATTTACAAATTTGAAGATAGGATATTTAAGAATGTTTCTTGATAGGCGTTGATGAAATTGTGTATAATATTATAGTGAAAACACACATGATCCCTTAAATTCTCACCAAGCACGTCAAAAATCAAAAACTTCGACAACTTCGTTTGTCAAGTCAAGTGTAAAAAAATGAACCAGTACATCTCGATCGTTAAAATATTTCGTTATTTTGGCAATATTTTCATCAGTATAGATCCAATCGATTTCAAATCTTGCATGAGTCTTCGTATCGGTATTCTTCAACAAAATACCGGGCTTTAATTCGATCAGATCCGTATTTTTCGAGTGATTAGGAAAACACCATAAAAAATCAAATTCAACAAGTGTGCCAAAAATCATTAATCCGAAACCACCCACCGAATATACCCAATAACGAACTTATCTCAGATTTTCTTTCTTCAAATCAACTGAGGTTGTTTCATTGGTCATTTTGCATTCAATCATACTTTGTTTGACATATATCTTATCTGTAGATGAGATGACAATGATGACATGTCGAACACCGATCATGAAATTCATAGATGCGGACGTTAATTTTCGATACAGCATTCTGTGAAATCATAGTCATGATTTAATATTGAAATTTAAAAAAATTATATCTCCGAAAGTATCAATTTGTTAGAGTTGAAAATGGTATCAATGGATTCTTATGATGAAACTACATCTTAAAAAAATTTAATTCAAAATTTGTAATGTAAAAAAAAATATTTTTTTTTCGTTATTCCGAAACCATCCGGCCAATTTCGCCCAGTAACTTAACCAAGATATTTATCTCCCAAACCTATTCTGGAAATTTCAACTGTCTAGTTCATTCCGTTCGAGAGTTATCGTGTCTACGACCTGCCGACCGGACCGGCCGGACTGAATCGATTTTGACCACGGATTTTTGATCAGTGAGTCGAACCATATCGTTTAACACCATTTTCATCCAAAAATTTGAAAATTACAGACTTTTGGGCAAATTGATCACCAAATTAATATTTCAACAATGATACTAAATCCGGTTACGGAATCAATTTTACTTCATAGCGGTTATTCTCTTAAAGAACTTCGAGGTATTAGTGTTCAAGTTTTCCCTTCTAAAGTTTCGAAAAAATTCAAAGATTTCAGGTCACAGATACTCGTAATTTTTCCAGAAAATTCTAAAATTGCTCTTCTAATTTTAATTAGGTAATATTCTAATTTAATTAGGTAATATTATTGAAATAAATGGTTGTTGCACTTAGTCCCTTGTTGTTTGCTGAGTTGTTGTTTGTACTTCTATGTAAAAGATTTCAAGTAAATAATTTCCTGCTAGCTTTTGCTTCATTTCTCTTATCCGTACAATGAGCGCGCTCTATGATTGTATTTATAGCAACCGTATCCAAGGTAAAAGAATCAAATAATATACAAGTGAAGAATAAAATCATTTCAGATTTAAATCAAAATAATTATCTAGATTCAACTACCAATGTTGACAATAAAATTCAAGAGTCCAGATAAATCACGCGTAAACCAGAGAAACACAGTGATGAAACAGAAACCAGGAAGTAAGTGGGTTACAAACACAAACCAGTTACCTTTTTAAAAGAACCGAATGGAGCCGGTACAGTTGTACAGGGTGTACCACAATTACACTGTACACTTAAAACTTCACCCACAATTATTTCGAACAACATTCACGAAAAAATCACAGCGTAAAGTTCAATCGGCGCAAAGGAGTCGCGTTGTTGGCCAATAGCCATTCACTCGAGCGGACTGGAACTGGAAGATTTTCCGCGGCCACAACAAAACAGTGAAATTATTGTCGTGAGTCTTGTGGTAGGATGAACCTGATTACAGGCCCTGGGGCCGGGCTGCTCCGGCCAGATGGAGGAATAATGTCATTAAAGATATTAATGGGTTGGAAATAGATACAAGCGATCTTCCTTTACTATACGAGCATGTTGGTGAACCGGAACACACGTCAGTCAGATGGGTCTCGGATGGTATACCGGTATGATAAAGCTACTTTGATTCTTGATCTAGTCCTTCTTATACAAGGTGTGTATCTGAATAAAGGCGAAAATTCATGAGACGATTTTGTCGCCGAAAACCAGCGATTTTGTCGTCCAAAATTTCGACGATTTTTTCGTTCAAAACCAGCGACTGTCGTTCGAAATTTCCCTTCCCCTATATTTCATGGAGCGACAAAATCGCACGACAGATTATTTTGAACTGACAGAAACTTAACCTAATTGAATTTAAATATTACAACTAAATACATATTTAGGTACAAAATGAGTTCCGGAAGTACTACAGTTATCTCTAATAATTATATAAATGTATTAAATCGCAAAAGAAAAACAAATGGGAACTCCCAAGACGATGCAATTTCTGGAGTACATATAGGAGCTTCAACTCCTAATTCTAGAATCCTTGTAGAAGGAGAAGACTAAGAGGTTCTAAATGTAGATCATGTATGACAAAACAAATTGTGGTCCCATTTTTATAGACATTTGTTCCTTATGTTTACAAAGTAGTGCCCTTAATTCAGAATCACATAAAATTGATGGCCCATATTAATGTGGAGAATGGTAAACTTAAAAAAAAAGTATGGTATATTCTTGTAAAGTCGCAGCATGGAGCAGGTGTAAACATATTACTGATGTTTTAATTCAAGTTCAGGTGCATGCTGTTCTAATTCATTTATGAGGATACATATAGTGTCTAATTGATCCAGATAAAGCTGTGGTATAACAGTTATCCATAATTAAAATGATTTTTTCAAGATATGATACATATTTATTATGTGAAAATAATTATTAACAATAAGTGTAATGTTTGAGGTATAATAAAGTTGCTTTTTTTTTGTTTTGTTTCCAAGAGTTTTGATTACCATCTCTTCTATTCAATTGAAAATATCAAAATTGTTTATGCCTGTGAAACTTTTCAAAGCACTGTCACTGTTCAAGATATCACTCTTTGTAGATAACCCGAATATATCAATGGCACAAGTGTTAGGTGGTCTGGTAACAATGTACACAACCAAGTATACTACTAAAATTATTATTGCTGTTCAACTAACTCAAGGGTGCTTGGGTGATACTTATTTCTTCTTCTGAATGAGGTTTTTCAGCTCAGCAAGTCATCGATACATCCTTCCTCAGTTCTCTTTCGAGGTACCTCCTTGTACTCTGTTTGAAGATGATGTAGTTCCAAGTTGAGTACTCTTCGGTCTATTAGTTATCTTCCTAACGCAGTTTCAATAATTATATTTATATTTGGTTTTCCGGAGGTAAGAATTGAATACACAAACCTATACTAGTAAATTTCACAGGAAGTTGGACAGAATAAAACCAGTACAGAATAAAACCTATACACACAGAAAAAAAAGTACACTGCGAGCAAGACTAGTAGTCTTGATTGGAAGCTATGGTAGACTCATATATCCGCAATGATAACTTGACTCAATGCAATATGCACATTATTCTTATACCTATCAGTTCAGCTTACTTCCGATAAAGAATAACAAACTTGAAAATAGTATAGTAACACTAATTTTAACGTATAGCATAACTTCAACTAAGAATATGCCTACTTGAAATGAATATAGAACTGTCTTTTAGCAAAACTTTCTCAGTTTCCGAATAAGTATAGTTATTTTCTGAGCAACTATTTTCTTAATGCAGAGTAACAAGTAATAAACTTGAAATGAGAATATTTCTAATCATATCAATATTATTCTTAAAATTGTTTGAAAATCATCTATACTATCCCTCCGAGTATAGTGAAACTCATATCAATTTTGAAGTGTTCTTATTTTAATTCCCTTTGAAATGAGAGACAGTCAAATAATATGGAGTGTCAAGTGGTACATCATAGAAAATAATTCTTTTTGTTGTCCTTCCAACTATCTGAATTTTTTGACGACGTGATGCTTGACCTCCCATATTTGAAAATTTGAAGTTAATTTTCTCTCCAGCGTCATCTACTTAGTATCAAAATGTTATTTATTTCAAAAAATACCATTGGGTATTTATTCAAACTAGTCCCATATCTAAGCGTCGCAATAAATTGAATCAATGATAGCTATCATTGTTGGAACCTTTGGCTAAGTTTGCGACGCACATATATGGGACTAGTTTGAATAAATACCCACTACTAATGTTTGAAAAAAATATCATTATGATACTAAGTTGATGACGCTGGAGTGAAAATTAACTTCAAATTTTCAAATATAGGAGATCAAATATCACGTTGTCAAAAAAAATTCAGATAGTTGGAAGGACATTAACAAAAAGAATTATAATCAATGATGTACCTACCACTTGTCAATCCATACCATTTGAATGTCATTCATTCCGAAAAATAGAATCGGTACAAAAGTAAGTAAGGAATGCACAAAATAACTATTTTTCACTTTGCAGAATGTGTAAGGGGATATGTCATTTATTCATTTGCACAATATTTTGCTCAGCATTTTGGTGAAACGGATTGTTATTTTTCTTGCTGCGATGTGCCAAGTTCCAAGTAAAAAGTTGCATAACAGTTTGGTGCAATCAGGTTCCTGAAAATGAAATTATGGGTTCCAATGAAATTATATAAAGTATATTATAAGTACTCACTGTTAAATACTCAAATTAACTCGGCCAATTCCCATTCGTTTAAAATGTTCTTCATATTCATTACTACATATATAAACTTATAAAATCACTAGTTGTTGCCGATCGTGATCATGCTCTCTTTGGATCCGCGTCCAAAATGTCCGCCGCCAACCTTTCCACCCGGTGCAGATATGTGGATTTGCTCAATCGATACTCGATAGTTGAGTGTATTGAGACTTGACTGCGCATATAATATTATTTCGAATAAGAATAGCCTGTTCTTGGGTGAAGTTGTACCTGAATTCATATGAGATCTCTTAGATTTCAACCATGAGAGCTATTCTCAATATAATCATTGAAACACTTCCATCAGTAGAATATTTCCTACAATTAAGAATTAATATTCTAGCTATAAAATAGTGTTGCTTTTTATTCAATGTCAGAATTAGGCTACGATCAACTTTAAACAATTTTGGTTCAAGTCTTGCATTTTCTTTAGAGAATACTAAATGATTTTCAATAGAACTCAATAGCGGTTCTTGCTTTCATTGTAGTGATCTTGTTGTATTGAGAATATAACATGTTCAATAAAATGTATCGTAATCTTGGTGAATAAGTATATGTGTCTTCTCAGAACAAAAACAGTATTTTCTACTATCAAGATAAATAGTTTCAACTCAGGTATGAAACAACTTGCTTTTAGAATATTTCATCAAGACTATGTGTATACTTGAATGTAAATGGCAAGTCATCGACACATCCTTCCTCAGTTCTCTTTCGAGGTACCTCCTTGTACTCTGTTTGAAGATGATGTAGTTCCAAGTTGAGTACTCTTCGGTCTATTAGTTATCTTCCTAACGCAGTTTCAATAATTATATTTATATTTGGTTTTCCGGAGGTAAGAATTGAATACACAAACCTATACTAGTAAATTTCACAGGAAGTTGGACAGAATAAAACCAGTACAGAATAAAACCTATACATTTTGGCATTTTTTTCGCCCATGAATTGCATTTGGGCACACAACAATAGTAATTTCTGGTCGAAGACATATTAGATAGGATAATATTATCTACTTTCATTTGAATTTGTCCAATAGAGATGAATGGACAATAGAATATGAGCGCAAAAGCTCCTTACTTCACGTCAGTGCTTGAACCAATTTTAATTTTTGCGGCTGTCACTGCTGTCAGAGGTATGTCATCAGTTGTCGTTGGAATGCTGGATTAATCCAGCGACATGGACGACGTCGTCCAAATGACTGTATGTGTATACTCATTTGGACGACAAAATCGCTGGTTTTCGGCGACAAAATCGTGTCA
The DNA here is from genome assembly GCA_937662695.2 of Halyzia sedecimguttata. Taxonomy (NCBI): domain Eukaryota; kingdom Metazoa; phylum Arthropoda; class Insecta; order Coleoptera; family Coccinellidae; genus Halyzia; species Halyzia sedecimguttata. The sequence goes on along the minus strand of OW569413.2, from coordinate 93,747,623 downwards.
TGAATTTTCGCCTTAACACCGAAAAAATGTAAGGGGTGATTCTGTGATGAAAATTAAGGTGTATATTTGGCATACAATTTTTTGAAAAACCTCCCCCCGGTAAAGTTACACCCCTCCGAAGATTAACAAAAAAAATTGGACAATCCTAATCGAGATAAAGATATGAATATACATTTCGTATCATTTTAATGACATACTTCGGTAATGAGAGAATAGTCTAAGATCACAGAACTTGTCCGATTCACAATCTGCCCTAAAAATTGAAAGTAGTTATCTCTTTCCGTTCTCAAGTAATCGTGAGATAAATAAAAAAATTTTGAGATTTTTTTTTTTTAATTTTCTAGTGATATGATTCTCACAACTATACTCCATTCACTTTTATAAAATCTCCCGGTTGGCCATGATTTAGGTCTATCACGTTTTTGTAACTAGATCTAAGGCAGGTTGGCACTGCTGAAATATCGTCAAGGTCAAAACAATTCGCCGAGATGTTGCCAATTTCTACTCTCAACATAATCAAATCATAATCTTCAATCTTAGACAAGATATTATCACAGACAATCTTCGAATAATAAAGAACTCTTCGCTTTGAAATTGAACATGCCGAAAGTAGTTTTGAAGAAGCAGAAGTGCTATACGGAACCGAAATCTGCAATAGGAAAACTTCATTCTGACATGTTGGAATCTCGAATGAAATTTCTTAGTTTCCTATCATTATATTTTATTGAGTTATGTATAAGAATGACTTGGGTTTCGTAGTACTACTACATTTTGAAACTGGTGTATTTCAAGTTGTGCAACAAGGTATTTAAAGGTCTTTATTGAAAGGTTTTTTTTCTTTCTCTGCCAAACTCTGAAAATGATAGCACGCCGTTACCTAGAACATGCGCGCAAAAATTGTTTCTCTTTTTTGGCGCTCTTGTTCCTCGGAACATAGTGCTTATTTATCAATTTGCCCAAATGTCTTTAATTTTCGAATTTTTGGCTGAAAATGGTCTCAAACGATTTGGTTCGATTCACTGATCAAGAATCCGTGGTCGACATCGATTCTGTCTGGCTGTCCGGCCAGCCGGCCGTATTTTTTTTTTTTGGGCTGAAAAGCCCAATTCATTTACTAACTTTTTCATCTCTACAAGTTTTTATCCAAAACTCAAGCATTTACGAAAAAAAATGCAAAGCATTTTCAAATAGATCAGCTTACGCGAGGGTACTTATTTAGCCTGAAGATCTAGTAGTTTGTGCTTTGCAATGACATTCATAAAAACAATAATATCTACCGATACCAGGATTGTGCAGTGTCATTTTCTGTTACCGTTCTTATTGTTTCACAAATTTTATAATTGTGTATTGTAGAAAATAGGATTATTTGATTGAAAATATATAGTACCTTTGGCGCTCTTGTTCACATTTTGACAAATTACATCTCTGAGAGTTGGTTTCTCAGAAGTGGGAAAATTATCAATGGACTATAATGATGGAACTTCATCCTAAAAGAAATTAAATTCAAACATCATACAAGAATTTAAATTCAACAAGAGCGCCAAAAATTATTAATCTATACTTTGTTTGGCATAATACCTGTAGATGAGATGACAATGATGAAATGTATGAACACAGATGACATTCATAGATACGGACGTTAATTTTCGATACAGTATTCTGTGAATTCATAGAGTTACGATTTCATATTGAAATTTTGAATAATCATATATCCGAAATTATTTGTTAGAGTTGAAAATGATATCACTGGATTTTTATGATAAAACTGCATCCTAAACAAAATTGAATTCAAAAGTTGTAATGTAAAAAAAAAATTTTGTTTTCGTTTTCCCGAAACCATCTGGCTGATTTTGCCCCATAACGAACTTAACCGAGATATTTATCTCCCAATTCTACGAAAATTAGAGACATTTGGGCAAATTGATAACACTCTGTTCTCGAGGAACAAGAGCGCCAAAAAGAAGATATGATTCTGGTTTTACTCGGGAAGTTAGAACTCCAGCTGTAGAAGAAGCCGTACTTAATTTAATCGAAGAATCTCCAGAAACTAATACAAGGAAAATAGCTCGTATCGTAAATGTATCCTAAAAGCCATTCCGATGTCTTTGGAATTTTAAAAGAACAACTGTTGTATCCGTATCATCTTCAACAGGTACAGGTGTTAATGAATCGAGATTTTTTACCACGTGTGGTTTTCTGTCAGTGGCTCATGAATACGTTTGGCAAAGCACCATAGTTCTTACGTAATATTTTATTTATTAAAAATGACACACGGTGAAATATTCATTGATTTTAACCATCAACAAATATTCCCCGTGGGCCGGGCTAGGTCACCTCATTGCTCAGTGTTCCCCCAAAGAGGAATAAAGCACCATTCAGGGGCAGAAACAAACTGGTTTCATGGTTATTACCAATCAGCAGCGTAACTTAGCCACACTGAATGAGACCAGAAGGATCTCTAGGATCAGAATTCCATTCGTTGCGAAATGGTATGAAGAAAATACCACCAGCGGCTCTATGGAAATCCTACGAACTCCGACCCTCTGCGATGAAGAATCCTTGAGCGCTGTTCAGCGACGTTCATTAGTATGCCGTAAGAGGGTCAAGGACTGCAAGGCTGTCTACCTATATAAGACATTACGAACTGAAAACGCCCGGTTTAATGTGGTTAGATAGTCTGGTTTGTGATTTATCTAACCACACTAAACCGGGAGTTTTCAGTTCATAACGGCTTATATAGGTAGACAGCCTTGCAGTCCCTGACCCTCTTAAAGCAAAAGAATGAACATCGCTCAAGGTTTCTTCATCGCAGAGGGTCGGGGTTCGTGAGGATTTCCATAGGTGCCGCTGGTGCGATTTTCTCCCTACCAGTTCGCAGCGAATGGAATTAAGTTTCCTAGAGATCCTTCTGCTGTCATTCAGTGTGGCTAAGTTACGCTGACGATTGGTAATAACCATGAAACCGGTTCGTTTCTGTAATTTGTTCTACTCTTGAAATCGAAATAATGAAATTGATTTCATCAAAAAATTTCTCGAAGATAATGGATATCTGAGGCAATTCATAAATACATACATCTATCATGAATTCACTGAATTCAGAAAACATTTTTTGAAGAGCTTCTAATAAAATTAATCAAATAGAACAGAATAACCAACAAGAACAACAACCCAATCTGTTGAATATGATCCGTTATGTTCGTGGCATTTCGAAAAAAATCAGGAGAATCGGTTCTAAGTTGAATATAAGAACCATTTTCAAGACACAAAATGATCTTATGTCTTCATTACCAAAAACCCATTAATGAAAAACAAAAATCCAAAAACTGTGGTCATAAGAATCATTGCATTTGTGGTAAATCGTATACAGGAGAAACATCGAGACCACTAGAAGTAAAAAAGTCAGAGATAAGAACAATTTAAGAAATAGAGACATACAGAAATCAAAAATCGCAGAACATGTATGAACAATTCATGAAGACCAAATGATGGATTGGAGTTATACAAAGATACTGATACTGATACTGATGGGGTCTAACGAAGGAGTCTGATCTGGTCTCCGAAACGTTATGAAATAGTTGTTTTATCGTTGATGTTGTTTCGTTATTGTTTGTTAGACAACATTGTTCTTTACATTGCTTCTGACAAATATCTTGTTATCTTTTATTTTATAGATATTTTTCTGAGTTTGGGAGAGAAACCCCAGAAAGGAACCATTTAAAAAGTCTACTAATTACAGAGATACAGGGTGATATATGTTTCTGCAAAGATATGCTTATCCTTCATAGCTTCGATGATTTTCCATGGATTTTATTTATATATGGTACAATTGTTAACTGTTTTCAGGTAAATTAACTTCATAAGTAACCGTTCGAAATTCCAGGGTGGGACTCAGAAAACAATCAACACCCTGTACGTATTATGTATTCCCTCAGTTTTTGGTCATAATTTAGTTGATTGAAAATAAAATTATCTATCGAATGAGCTCCTTGTCAATTTTGCCGCACTTAGCAACACTGTTTCATACGAGTTTCTGCTAAGAAACCAAGGAAAAGATGGAATATTTCCATCTTACTCATAATAATTTATAGAAATATGGTTAATGCGCAGAAGCATATTAAAGTGGGAAGGTTTAACGGGTAATTCCGCAAAAGGAGCAGAGAAAAACATTCTGCTCGTACCTGCCGACACGTTTTTCTGCTAATTGACTTCTTCAGGGCAAACAAGAAACCAAGGAAAAGATGTAAATATTTCCATCTTTTGGATGCCAAGTCATCGAAGCTATGAAGGATAAAATTTCTTTGCAGAAACATAAATCACCCTGTAACTCTGTAAGTACTTAGACTTACCCTACATTTGTAACTAGGATTAAGGTTGCCCATGTTCAAAATTGTACTTGTCATATAGGTTTGTATGGTCACTCATCGAAAACCCTTTATACCAAATTTGAGACTTGAAAAAAAATCGAGAAGAATGGCGAAAAAATTCTTAAAAAGCACTGACATGAAGGCAGGAGCTTTTGCGCGCATGTTCTATCGTCTATTCACGCCACAAGCACCCTCACGAGATAGTGCATGAAGTTGAATATGAATGAAGGAAGTGAAAAACTTCAATATCGGATAATTTCTGAGATACATATTATTTTTTAATAATTTTTTTTATTTTCTAGTGATACGACCCTCGGGAAATTTCGGATAAGTCTTTGTGACGGCATTCTACATTTAGTAACCAAGTTTCAATTCGATCTGATCTATATTGTTTAAGTTTTAGGGAAAACAAATTTTCAAACCATTTGGTCAATGATGACACAGACTAAATCGAATTTGACCTCGAATTATTCATCAGTGAGTCGAACCTAATCTTTTGAGACCATCTTCGTCGAAAAAAAAGAAGATTACAGACATTTGGGCAAAGTTCTCAAGCGCGCAAAAAAACTCGAAATTTCCAGACATTTATCAATTTTCAATACAGGCATCAGCAAATTTTAATTAGAGCATTCTATGAAATCATAAAATTTTGATTAATTATTGAAATTTTGAAAAATCATATCTCCGAAAGTATTTGTTTGTTAGAGTTGACAATGATATCAATGGATTCTTCTGTTACAACTGCATCTTAAAAAAATTGAATTTGAAATTTGTAATATAAAAAAAACCACTAAGCCGATTTTGCCCAATAGGGAACTTAACCGAGATATTTATTTATTATGATTTATCTCCGTAACCAACTCTGAAACTTTCAACTGTTCGAGAGTTCTTGTATTAACGGACGTGCCGGCCGGACAGAATCGATTTTGATCCATCTTGATCAGAACGTTTGAGACCATTTTCAGATGAAATTCGAAAATTGCAGACATTTGGGCAAATTGGTAAGCACTCTGTTCCAAGGAACAAGAGCGCCAAATACATAATAAATTGTAGACGCTACGGCTAAATTAATTAATTCATTAATGGGCATAATCATAATAATAATTAATAATAATAATAATAATAATAATAATAATTTATTCAGCATCAATAATTTACATGCTTCGTCAATAGTTATTAATTTAAGAATTCCTCTAGATTATATATTGTATTCTGTATCAGGATCGCTTTGACATGTTTCTTGAATTTTTTCACATTCAGATCTTTAATGGCATTGGGAAGCCTATTGTAGACTTTAGGTCCCCAGTAGTCTACTCCCTGCTGTGCATACTTCCGTTCATGGTATGGGATGGTTAGTTTGTTTCGGCTTCGTGTATTAAAATTGTGGAATGTGCTATTGAATGGAAAGTTGTCTAAGTTTTTGTGGACGTATGTGGAGCACTCCAATATATATACTGCTGGTATGGTGAGTATGTTAAGTTCCCGAAACGCTTCCCTACAGCTTTCTGTCTGTTTTAGCCCTAATATAGTTCTCACCGCTTTCTTCTGGAGGATCAGGATGTCAATGGCATGCACCGATGTGCCCCATAAGAGGATTCCATATGTCGCCAACGAATGGAAGTGGGCAAAATAGGAGATCACTGCTGCCTTCCTAGAGGAAACTCTTTTAACAGCAGAGATGGTGTAAATTGCCACTGCAAGTTTTTTTTTTAATGAATCGATGTGTGGCTCCCATGAAAGTGCCCCATCTAATGTAATTCCAAGCAGTTTGATGGTGTCATTTTTGTTGCTCTTAATTTTTAAATTTTGTGTTTTTGATTCATTTATGGCCATAGAGTTACAGCTGAACCAGTGCTTAGATGTTGAGAGCACATATTTCTCCAACCTCCTCAGATTCCCCTCATCCGAGGCTTTTAGGAAAAAAGAAGTATCATCTGCAAACAAAAGAGTTATTAGATGCATGGTCAACTCATCCTTTGTCAAATTCAGGTCGTTCACGAATATCAGGAAAAGTAAGGGTCCCAGCTTCGATCCTTGTGGAACTCCAGATGTTATGTTCCTGCCCCCAGACAGCAAGTTATTCCACAAAACATGTTGTTGTCTATTCGACAGAAACGAGCAGATGATATCAAGGGCCGCACCTCCTAAACCATAACATCGCAGTTTACTGTGAAGGATTTCGTGGTCTACAGTATCGAAGGCTTTTGATAAATCCTGTGAAACAATTTCTGATGGCCATTTTTCATCCAGGGACTTGATTATTTCGTTCATGACCTCCATCAGCAGAGTTGTAGTTGATTTGCTGGTTCTGAATCCATGCTGTTGGTTACTGAGTAATTCATTGTCTTCAAGATATGCTAGAAGCCTAGATTTGATTATTTCCTCTAGAATCTTTGATATAGCTGGCAGGATGGATATCGGTCGATAGTTTGACAGGTCATTTTGGTCTCCTTTTTTGTGAATTGGCAACACTTTTGCTATCTTGAGTGCTTTTGGGAATACACCTTCTGAGAGACATTTGTTGAATATAATTGTGAGTGCCTGGGCAATTTCAATTGACAGTGCTTTGATCATGGTAGTTGACATGCCATATATATCTTGCGTTGCCTTCCCCTTGATTCCTTTGATGATGCTTATGACTTCGAATTCAGTGGTTGGCTGTAATTCAAGTAAATCACATTTATTGGAATTAATCTGTTTCAGCATCTTCAGGGCTTCAATTTTGTTACCAGTTGTATTCCCATTGATTAGTTGAGCTACTGATGCAAAATAATGGTTGAAGGTTTCTGCATTCCCATTATTTGGTGTTATGATTTTATTCTTTTTAGTTTCCTTTTTAATTATCGACCATATAGTTTTTGTTTTGTTTTCAGAGTTATTTATAAGTGCCTCATTAGTTTCTCTTTTTGTTTCTTCAATATATTTTATCAGTTCTTTCTTGCATCTTTTGTATTCTTCAAGTACATTACTGGATTTTGTGACTTTAAAAATGGTGTCTAATATTTCTAGTCTATTCTTAATCTTTGTTATTCTGACATTATTATGTATTCCGATTTTTTTTGAGTTTTGAATTTTTTGTTTTGTTTTCTCAGGAAATTCTAGTTCGAACCAGAGTCTCAGCTTATCAAAGAAGTATTGATAGCTCTCTTCTGCTGTCATTGAGGTGAGTACAAGGTTCCAGTTAATATCATCTAGTTTTTCTTTGATATTATTTATCCCTGGTGTTGTAATTCTTCTATATTTAATATTTGTATCATTCATCAATAAATTTTCTTTTTCAGATGGAAAGGTTATAATTTGGGCGCGGTGGTCTCCCATATGAAGATTTACAGTGCTTGTGGTGTTCGGTTCGAAGTTACAGACTATATTATCGATACAAGTTGAGCTATCACTTGTTATCCTAGATGGTTCATGCATTTTGTATTCTCCATTGTAGCACCTGAATAAATTGCATATTTTCTTCTTATCCTTGTTTTCATTTAGTATATTTATGTTGAAATCACCGCATACTACCCATTTGTATTTCGTGTACTTGTCAAGCAATAGGATGTCCTCAAGAATGCCATCCAACTTATCCAGAAACTGATCCAAATGTGCTTTTTTGGATCTATATATACTAAATACCAAAAGCTTTTCTTGAGGAATCTCTATTGCAGATATTTCTGATGTGATTTCTTCTTTATATCCTCCAAAATTCTCAATGTCCCTAAAATGTAAGCCATCTTTAACAAGTATCAAGGAGCCACCATTCTTATATTTGGTTCTGCAGAAGTGATCAGCAATGGTATAATTATTCACTAAAATATTCGGAAAAAACAGGCTTTCTTTAACACTAAACCAATGTTCAGTTATACATACAATATCAGGACATATTTCATTCATTGTTATATTGAATGTGTCCAGTTTATTTCGAAGACATTGTGCATTTAGATTTAGTAATTTAATATTTGTTACTGATTTGGTTGGGTTGTGATTGATTCCTTTTGAAAATTTGTGTTTGTTATCTGATTATTCTCATAATTGAATTTAAACCTTGCAAATGCGACTCCAGCTGGCCAAAAGGAGCACTCATAAACTCGGTCTATATATTTTATATCCAAGCCAATTTGGAAACACTCGTTATCATTTATTTGGTGATGTGTGTTGATTTTTTTAACTATCAGGGTGTCCTGGTCAGACAGTTCCAATTTTTCTTTTATGGTTAAATTAGATCATTAATGGGCATAATCGGCGTTATATCCATCTGAATTTGATTGTTATTTACCAATAACTCAAATGCGATCAAATTGAAACTTGATAAATACCTGTAGAATGCCGGCGTACTATTTTTTAAGAAACCTTGTGAGGATTGTTTCACTAGAAAAAAATAGAAATATAGAAATAAAGAGGCTAGATAATGGTTACATAACTGGAACCGTTCAGCCGTTGGGGGAGCCGTAAAAGGGGTTTTTAAAGAAGAAGAAATTCCGTGGTTAGCTGTTTATGACATATTGACATATGACATAGTTTATGTCTTGCAAATTGTCTATGGTTTATGTTTATGACATGACTGTCGATGACCGTTCGTTTGAAAATAGTTTCTTACCCATATTCATATTATTTTATTATACTCTTTTCTTTCACACAGGTTTCGAGGTTTCGTCAGATTACACAATAAATAAATAAAATAAAATATAATGGCAGGAGAAGTAATTGTTGATGCTCTACCTTATATAGATGAAGGATATAATGAATCCGGCGTCCGCGATGCTGTGAGTTTCTTAGAATTTCACCGAAAGTTGCAGATTGTCACTGAATACCATGTAGTTCGAACTAAATACTACCACATAGTTGTAACATTTTATTACTTATTCAAAATATTACAAAATTGAAATGTTTTCGGTAATAAGGAATCGTTTAACCAATTTGAGAAGCCATTACATATTCTTTTTTGACACCAGATGAAAGTATTTTAACATCAGGATTAAGTGATGATGATCTATTTGCTTTAATTCCAGGCCCTTGCTATGGTAGAAGAAGAATGTAGGAGATACAGACCTACAAAAAATTACTTGGAACATCTACCACCATTGAATGTATCGTCTTTTGAAACTCAAATGATGTACAATGAATTCGAAAGACTCAACAGTAGAAGCCCTATGGACCATATATCAATGAAACGATATGAATTGCCACCACCGCCAAGTGGCAAAGTAAATGAAATTAGTGCATGGCAAGAATGCGTTGACAACTCAGAGGCGCAGCTCAAGCATCAGGGGGTCCGGATAATGAATTTAAATCTAATGATAGAATACTTTTGCCCAACGTGGCAAAGGAATTTGCAAACAGTTACGGATACAGAGAAGATAGTTACTTCTAAGGTTGTTGCTTTAAGGCAACAATTACAACAATTGAATTGGCAGAGGAAATCTAGCCAAACAAAAGTAGGTGAAAAACTGAAAGAGTTAGAAGCCAAATGGGTACAGTTAGTTTCCAAAAATTATAGTATTGAGCAAGCCTGTTGTATGGCAGAAGAGTTTATAAGTAAAATCACGGAAAATCCTGATTTGATGATGGCTGAAGCCAAAGATATGGAAAATTTGTTGAAACCAATTGAATGAATCAAGTATGTTGTATTATTGATCAAGGATGAGCTGTTGAGAGAACTACAACCCTATATTTTACATAATTCATTCAAGTTGAAATGTTTTTTGATCTGTCAATAAAAATTTTTATAACTTTTAAGAACTGCTTACCAAAACTTGAGGATATCAAATTTTCTCTTCACAAATTGGAACAGGTTCTGACCTAAAGAATATATTATGTCTGGAGCTTTCAAAATGCATAACCTTTGACAAACGCCTTTATCCTCAACTTTTGACAAGCGGTATTCATGTTATGTAGATTATTGATCAATTTGAAGGGGCGTTCAGCTAGTAAACTTTAGTTGGTGTAAGTCAATTATTCATTTCATTCATCAAAATATCTATACTTTTTCAAATTCAATTTCGGAAAAAGTAAATCCAATCTCGGACAAAATATTCAGATTTACTCAGTACAATTTGTGTCCCATCACTCATTTTCGGTATGTTCGTAATGAATATCTTGTTTCTTACGATTTAAACTCGTACATTAAGTGATTTCAGAATGATTAAACTCCAGGAAAAATATTTATCGACCAATTGCAATTTATACACCCCGCGGGGTTTGTTGCATTAGGTACGGTAGAGGAAAATTAATAAATGAGTAAAATACACATATCTGTTGTTTTCTTTATTTTAGACTGAACAAAAATCACTCCTCAATATACATATATTGAACAACTTATTGATATTGAAATGACAGTACAAAAATACACATAAATAAGAACAACTTCAAGGAACAACAAATTCCTACAATAATAACTACATTTAGTCTTTCTTATCAGGCTTCTTCTCACTTGCTAAATTGCTTAGTACTTTGTGACCAGTCAAGAATGTAAAAGCTCCGAGTGGTATCAACCAAGCGCAAGTTGTGAACATATCCATTTTGAGCCAGAAGCATAAAAAGAGAAATAGAATTGAACCAAATCCCAGGTGGAAAGGAAGGGATACAACGGAAACATTGTTAACGTTGATACCAATCTTCAGCCATAAGATCAATAGTAGAAGAAGGGGAGCAGCTGTGAGAATTGAAAATAATAAGGAGACTGTTGTGGACGGTCTTTTTTCAGCCTGCCTGAACGAGTGTTTAATTTCTGGTTTCGTTGCTTTCACACCATTTCCCTCGGGACCATTTCTTCCTAAATTAAGATCAATTTTGCCAAGATTCCATGTGATAGGATTACTCATTATCGGATCACCTAATATGAGTTCAATTTGAAAGGTTCCCGAATGAGTAAACTCAGAATTTAAATTAATTTCAACTTTATAAACCTTATTATTGTCTTGTTCAGCTATAAAAGTAATCTCCTTTTTAGGGGAGTGCAATCTCAAAAAGGTTTGGTGGATAGAACGTGACAGAGAAAATTTGGCAATAAACAAATGGCTTGAATCAGCTTGAAGAGTATTGGGCAACGTATGTGGGTATTCCAGTTTGGTGAAACGAGGAGCTCCTGTGCCATCAAGATCACTAAGACCTAACTCGAAATATTTAAGGTTAACAGGGCCCAAAACCCTGACATTAAATCTCTCAGTGTTATCTCCCGTATTGAGAACAACTTGGTAGTGATCTGGATCCAAACGAAGCGGAAGTATGAACTCTATAGGACCTGAACCAGCAGTTAACGGTTGTTTAGAGAGTACGACTACATCATCCACTACCCTAGTAGCTGATACTGCAACTACTGGTCCTGGAAGAGGTCTAATAGGTGCTCCTAGTAAATTCGAAACTCTTACTTTCAATTCTGGCTTGTCAGTGTTAACAGAAGATTTTCCTATAATTCCTATGCTCACAGGAGAAACAGAACTAGTTGTTAAAACTTTGAGTGCTTCTAACAAGGCAACAATGCCTTTTCCAGTTTGAACAGTTTTTCTTGTGAGTAAATAATTAGAAATTTTATCTGCCTGAATCTGTGTCAACGGTTTAATTCCTTGTAAATTTAACAACCCAGTCAAGAGAAGAGATGTGGTACTTAAACCACCCTCCCATTGAAGTAATTTTCCATTCACTTCATCTAACTGAACAACAACATCTTCGGCTCTGTCAAGAGCAAATTTACCATGACTGCCCAACAACAAAGAAGTATGAATGGCATGTCCCAATGTGAGTAAGGTATCATCTTCTTTTAGTTTTGATAGTAATAATTGTGAAATTTTAGTAGGATTAGGTACATTCTCGCCTACAACTTTCAAAGCTTCAGAGGCAAATCGTATATCAGCTGGGGACGATTTTTCATTAACTACAATATTACGTAGATACTGCAAGAAATAATTTTATGAATAGAAGAAATGTTAAGTTTTACTCAATATTACCTTGAGGGTTTCTTCTTTATGAATCTTATTAGGGCATCCCAAATTAAACCAAGCACTATATGCATGAAAAACTATTTCAGGATCTTCATCTCCCTTGAAATTATTTTGCAGAATATCACAATTCTTTTTTGTTATTGGGGAATCTATTTTTACGTTCAATAATTTATATCCCACAACTCCATAGTAAATTGCAGTCAAATCTGTATTATCTTCGGATAATGATTTAGATAAAACTGAAACAAATTTTTTGGTGTCTGCAGGACCTATATAACCTTTCACGCTACTGTTGACATTGGAGGTGAAAAATGCTAATATAAGAAATCCTGAAAAAAGGCACATCAATTATATATCCATTACTTCAAAATTGTAGTTTTAATTCACCTAATAAAGTGTAAGAATGCATTTTCTAAGTTATAAGAACCGGCTCAATTTTTTTAGCATTCCTCCTTCTTTAAAATCTTGACACGTATAAGCAGCGTTGCCAATAGAAGAATTGACCTAAAGTGTCAAAATATTCACACCACAGTGGAAAGTGTCATGCAGAATGCAGAGCAGTCGAAGAGTATTACGAAATGTTGTTCAATTGTCGAGTTCGGTAATTATGTCCGAGAGGCGACGGATTTTTTCGTCACGTGACCACAGATCGCATGGATTTATCTGAAATAAACGAACGGGACAGAGCAGAATCACAGAATATACCCTAAGGTATATTCTGTGTCACAGATTACTGTAATCTGCCGTCAAAATTGCGATTGACAAAATTTCAAAATTTGTTTTGTTTATGCTGGCAAATAACGTTTATTTAGAGTTTTTAATTTTTGTACGAGTTGAATTTCGTGATAATGGATCTGATTAACTATTATTCAATCATAGATGGTATTCGTCAAAAACCATATGACAAGAAAGTTGCAGAATTGGGAATGGATCCTTATCTTATGAAGCCAGAAGAATTGAGATAAACATCTCAATTATGTATCCAGCAAAATGTTAATTATTTAATAAACAGGAATAGTTATTTCACAATGACTGTAGTGAAAGCGTACAAGGGCTTGGAAGCTTATAAATTTTCAAGTTGTAGATGGTTGTGTGAAGCACAAATTCTCATATTTTAGTAATTGTAAAGGTGAATAATCACACCTATAGCATTGTTGTTTACTAATTTAGGAATTTTCTTCAGGTGATGCATTCACAAAGAGTAATTGAAAAATTATAAATGCCGTTGGTAATCAGTCCTTGAAGATAGCTGTTGTTAGCACTCACAGGGGGTTCGGAAGAGAAAATGCACCAAAGCAAAGGATTGCTTTCTCGAAGTTTCTGAAAATCTGGGCAAATATTTCACAAAATCTAATCCAGGACCCAATACACATCTACCACACTTCTGTATTGTCTATGTTAACAGGAAAATGATAGAATAACTCCCATGATAGCCTGTGCATCTTGTCATTGTGAAAATAGTGTTATCACTTGTTGTGAAAACTAAATGTTCTTTTTCTTTTAAATAGATAGAGAATGCTACTTTATGTTTTAAAGATGTTAATAATGGTGCGATAAATAAAAAGTTTAGTAGTATTTTATGTCATTAAATAATCATCTATACCAAGTAGGAAGATATGAATAAATCCCATTGTGGTATTTTTCTTAGTCAAAAACATGTATGTCATACATGGTTCACATTGTGTTGTTTCCCTCTGAGCCACTGATGGTAAAAAATGATAGTTTTAATTTTCCTCATAATTGTTCTTGTTCAGTCTATAGTAGTAATTGTTAAAGCTTATTGGAAAAAAGTTGATTTTATGATTGTACTTGTTTGTGAGATAAATGAAGTTATCAAAATAGAGAGAAGTTTTTTTTTTATACAACTAGATTTGAAAAATTTAACAAGTTGAGACTTTATATCTCGACATGTACACAAAAAAATGGAATACTATATACAAATTAATCACAAAGGTTTCAGAACCCTTTTTATTGCAATCAGGTATAAACATTTCCATGAATTGCCAAAAAAGTAATACAGAAAAAAAATCCAACATCATTTTGAGGCTTAACAATATTGCTTTTAGTAGCAGAAGTTAAAACAACCCTATCTATCCTGCCTAGCTATTATTTACTCGTGACTTTTTTCAAGAGAGCTTTCCCGATATTTCAAACAAGTATTTTAAACGTATCTTAAAATTAATGATGAACGTACATCATACAATTCAAATCGAAAATTTCCTGTTGTTCCACGACAATTCAAATTGCGCTATAGGAATATTCAACGATGCAGATAAAACGAAGCAGGAAATGAATATTTAGAACTTCCCTTCACAAATACGGATATTATTCTATAGTCTTAGGATAAAATCGCTTTGCTCGCTCTGAATACTCCGAGCAAAAAGATCGCTCTCGGATGGATCCGATTTACTTTGCCGAACGATTCAGATGTTTACTCCCCTACATCTGGATGTCATTAAAGAACGTTTCGGAGCAATCTGATCGGTCCGAGGAAATAAACGAACTCGTCTATAGTTAAATGTTTTTAATAATATTCATCACTACTTCTATGTGACCTTCCATGTAAATCCCAACAAGATTAATATATCATCGATTGGGACTGGTGGGTTTTGTAAATCAGGCGCTTTTTATTAACAAGACAATACAATTATATTGGTAGCAATGATAATCCTTCATTCTTTTTGTTTTCTATGCTCTTCTGTGATTGTATTCTGTGAACGCCAACCCTTCCACAAACTGGCCGTTTCTTCATTTTGATGCAACCATTGCTGATAGAATTTGTTTCTTTGTTGTCTTCTCAAATGGTCCGTACAAAAAACTGAGGGGTAAAACAAGGTTATCAAAATTTTTAACCAGCAGTTTGAAATTCGAAAATGGATAACAATTCTGAGGATGAAAGGGAAGTTATTAAAGTTATAATCGTTAATGAAGATGGAACCGAAAGTGAGGTTGACCCGTCCACTTTGAATTGTATAAAACTAGAAATTTCGAATTCGGAGGATGAGTATACTGGACTAAAAGAAGGTAATATTATTTATGGGTTGCAATTCTCATTTGTTCATTCTTGATGATTCATTTGCAGAAAATGAATTTTCGTACGAAGCTGATGATATTCAAGATGATGCATTATTACTGGATAATATTAAAGTGTAAGTTCAAAAATATCCCATTATTTATGGCAGTGGATATCTACTATTACTTAATGATTATTCTGAGAATTGGAAAATTTAATATGCAAGTTCCTATTTAAGAGAGGATAATAGTGACTTGTCGAATCTCTTAGCACTCATATCGGGGATAATACTTGGCTTTTGACTACAATGTCTCTTTTTCTCTGTGGTGATTAATTCTAAGATGTGGAGATTGAAACACAATTATTTCTTATGAGAAGCAGTCGTATTGACACACAAATCATAAAATGTATCAATCAGAATCAGAGATCAGCAGGTTTGTATCAAGATGAAGAAGCAAACTGTTGCTGCAAACGCTATGTTTATGCCAATACAAATTAAGATAGATTAGAAACTAAAAAATTTTAAATATATAATTAAAAATAAATTCTTAAAAATTTTCAGGGAAGTGATTGAAGATCCAGATAACGAATTTGGTGAATATGTCCTAGACCAGGATGAAGAATATCTTCTGGACCAGGATGAGGAATATTCTGAGACTGAGGATTATCAGCAGTACTCAAAAAATGAGGAAGGCATATCTAGAAAACGTAGAAGAGGCAGACCAGCTGCTATGGAATCAAATAAAAGAAAAGTTCATAGATGTGATATTTGTGGATATAAGTCATATCAAAAAAGCCACTATAGACGCCATGTTACAATTCATTCAAAGCCGGATGGTATTAATTGTAGCATCTGTAGAAAGCAAATGATTGCAAAAGCCGAACTGACTGATCACATGGAGGAGCATAGATGTTCATATGATCGACATAGATTCCAATGTAATCTTTGTTCTTATTCATCAAAGAAACTGACAAATGTTAGTCAACATACAGAGATTCACTATAAACCAGAAAAAACCAAATTTGATTGCGAAAACTGTGATTTTTCGACAACGAATCACACACTTTTCAAGAAGCATATTATCGTGCATAAAAGTTCAAGAAGAAATCTGAGATGTCCTGTATGTTTGATATTTTTCAAAACCATGGCCTTGAGAAGGAAACACATTCAAAAATACAGAAGTGATGATGATCCAAGCAAATTTCAATGTCCCGAATGCTCTTATAATACGGCAAAATTCAACAATTTCAAACAACATATGGTTGTCCACAGAAGTGAATATGAAATTGAAATGTTTTTATGTCCTTGCTGCCCTTTTAAATCGAAAAGGAAAACAGATTTGAGACAACACGTTATTGTGAAGCACAAAACTAGCGATGAAGTTATATTATTCAAATGTGATTTCTGTTCTTATGAATCGAGACGGGGAAACCATTTGACAAGTCATATGAAAAACAGGCATCCAAGAGATATCATTATGAAAAAATGTGGACTTTGTTCATACAAAACAGTTTCACAAGTATTGATTGAAAAACATTGTAATATACACTCGAAGGTTCCTGAGCACTTTTTCCTCTGTAATATTTGCGGTGCAGGTTTTTTGAGCTCACAACTTCTAGAAGATCACATGGATCTTTCTCATTCAAATGGCGAAGAACCAGTTGAACCATTTCAAGATGACGACTATGTTTACAAAGATGAAGTTTATGTGGGGGATGATGGATATTCTACTGAATTTTGTATGGTCAGCATTGACAATGATGAGGGTGTTTCTGAAAAAGAAATGACTATATTTTGCTGTCAATTTCCGCAGTGTAATTTCCAGACTACTAATGAAAAAGATGCAAAGATCCATAAAACAATCAGTCATAACAAAAGGGGGGATGACAACCGTTGTCCAGAATGTACATTTCATACAACTTCAAGATACCTTTATTTGGACCATTTAAAAGTGCACAAGATTGATATCGAGCATTTGAAGCCACATTTGTGTGATATTTGTGGCACCAGATGGATTCGAAGAGGCGATCTGACTAGACATATGTCAGTACACTGGGGAAGTGAAGCGGAGAAAAGAAGAAGAGCAGTGGTCAAACAAGAATCTCTAGATTCAAATAAGAAGTTACTGGAGTGTTCCTTCTGTTCATACAGTACTAGATTAAGGCTTTGTTTATATAAACACATGCTGAAACATGGCATAGAACATCAGAAGAATTTCAATATAGATTTGCCTGATGGAAGTTATTGTAGTGATCTGTATAAATATGAGGAAATTGACGAATTCTATGATGATTCTGAATTATTTGATCTCTTACAACCACAAGAATTAGTATGATTGCTTATATGAAATTATTATTTTATTTTGCACTGATAATTTAAGCAGAACAGTTTTTATAGGAACAATTTTTAGTTGAGACAAGATTACGACTATTCGAAGGACGTCATTCTGTTGTATTGTAAATATACTCACTGATTGGATGAAATATTTTGATTTATTATGATAAATTTATCTATTGTACATTCTTCAATAAAATGAATATATTATGGAAGAGTTGTGTCTGTTTTGCGAATTTTGAAACAAAAATTTCTCAAAAGATTACATTAAACTGATAGAGAATTCATGTTTAAATTGAATTATATCTTTTCGTTCAAAAGCACTACAACTTATTATAGAAATTACTTAAAATCTTTTAGTTTCGAAGCTCAAATGGGAAAGTCGATTTTGTGAATTGGCGAGACTGCTCAATCAAGGAATATACCGCTCCACAAAAGTTAAAGAAGTTTGGAAATTTTGTGACTTTTTAAAAGTTGCAGATTCTTATCCACCAAATGATCATTTATGAGAAACCAAATATTTACTCTCTTATATCTGAATGCTTTTTTGCTCTAGGTTTAATAACTTTTTCAGTTTCAGGCAAGTTCTCGTCGTTTGCGTTTCTGACAATTTTGGATCACTTATTGTTTTACGTTCTTACAATCGAAAAATTTGTTTTGCATTAATGCCTAGACGTACACTTAGTGCGGTTGAAGTCAATAGGGCTATTGGTATGATCGTAGCGGGTCGTAATCAGAAAGATGTTGCGAACTTCTTTCAAGTTCTGGGTAATAGTATCCATCACTTATACTAACTATTGTCGTAACCTTGAACAGGGGAGAGGTGAAGTAAATACCAGTATTGTTAATTAAATATTTTTGTACCATTTGAGCTAATTTTTTAATTACATGTATCCAAAGTAAATAAAAACATTTCATCTCAAATATAATTGTTTAGAAACTTCCCAAATATCTAAATCCTTCAGAACGGGAACTGATCTGGGATTCGAGTCTGTTCCCTCATTTTCATAATTTTTCTTACAACAGGTCTCTATATTGGGGCAACATTCCAAATATTTTTTTCCATGAATTTTGGGACTTAATATCTTAGATGCTTTTATGTTTTTTTTACATCCAACTTCATCTCTTATTGTTCGTAAATCATCAACATCTGGAGTCATACAAAGACCTAGGCTTGGATAAATTACCATTGTAAACACAGCAAAGACAGTGAGCAAGAATATAGGAAGAGAAACTGCCCAATATCGATGAGGTAAGCAGGTTATGCCTACTGATCTAAAATAGTGTTCTGGTACAATAGCCCATATAAGGTACAAATAAAAAAATAACCTGAAAATATATTATCATTGTAATAATTAACTAGAATTCTTAATTCACAACCTGAAACTGAAGTACATTGCAAAGCCATACACGGCTCTGCTTGGTGTAGGAGCTGGAGTATGTTCAGGCATCTTCAAAATAGCTGTAGTTGTTACTTATAGGCCCTCCCAGTAACTGAATTGTTTCAGTAATAAGGTGGATATTATCGAAAAAACTATTTACTGATACTCTGATACTAGAAAGATTGCTTCCAACAAATTTTCTGAAATAAAATACACCTTTATCAAGAATTATTCACCTGTAACTATATCATATATTACGCTTTAAGTTTGTTTTCTTCTAGCTCTAGAGTTTTCTTTGTACTTCCGCGTTTGGGTTCTGTTTCTACCCTTAGTGAATGGTAAACTATTTCTGCTACTCTGGAGCTGAGGAAGGGCACTTCGATATTCCTGACATCAAAATTAAGGAATTAAACAAGGGTACAGCTTCTTGTGTAAGTGTGAACGCCAAATTGATCAAAGGATACAGAGTGGTTCTGTCACTGCTTTCTATATCAATTGTTTCCATAGTGCATCATAAGTTTGACAACAATTCAAGTCTTAAAATGCTTTAAAATTTTGGCACAAGATATATATTTACGTTAAGGTGTTGTTTTGTTATGATTTGCAGGTTATAATAACATAGAAGCAGAATATTCGAAAGTTTCTTTTCTGCGACATGCAGTGAATTGGTAGGACTAATTTCTTACGTTGCATAGGCAACCCAAGTTACACTCATTGAAACAAGAAAATGGGCGGGAAGTTTATGGATTCAAACAAGGTTGTGCGTTCAGATTCGCATATTTTGTATAACTGGTGGAAAAGAATGCTTAGATAACCCCCAGTAGTGTGATCGTTGTGATCAGCAAAGATTTATCAACCAACTGCTACATTCACATTTCTACAATAATTGAGAACGATAAAGGGAAGACCTGGTGGGTAGTAATGTTTCTATACCTGCAACATAACGTTGGAATATGCACCTGATCGGAGATCAGTAAGAATTAGAGTCTATACATCATTTATATTCGGTGGAGGTGAGTAATGAGCAGTGCTTGACCTACAGTCTTTCTACATTATTCGTTCACTCAGGAGATGATTAAAGAGCAGTGCTGGACCTACACTATTTCTTCCTAAAGCCAGTGCTTGACCTACAGCTATCGGGAGGCGCAGATATGTACAAGGGATGAGCTAACCACATAGGTGGTCGGTGACTTATAAACACACTTATCATACGAAAAGCATCATTTTGAATGCAAATACGTCATAACAGTCGAATTTAAGCGAGTAACCGGAACAGAGCGGTTAACACCAATCCCTTGCTATTATAACCGATCCGTTATTATTTCGCAAGAGGTTAGTTAACTGCTTACTTGCTTAAATTCGACTAATGCGTTGCATTATGTGGACACAGTTTGTCTTTACCTTAACTTCTATATTTTATGGAGGACATAAAAAAGTAAGAAAATTTCAGAATTTATTAAGAAAGTCCACTTGTAATCATATTATAATGTAATGAATATACTTAATAAATAAAGGTTAAGATTCTTAAATCTGAACAAAAAACAAAGTAATATATTAAAACCATTTTTACATTTTCAACTCCATATCCTCAACCATGAGTTTGGTCATCTTCAACAAAATCTCTAGCTACTTCCCGGCTGACACATTCAATATGACTCACTTTTCCTCTGAACTTAACACCATAAAATTTATGAGCATGTTCAAGCAATTCAGGTCTGAATGTGGTTGTAATAAATTGAGCCTCGGAGGACAATTCGTGAATCATATTTGCTACGGCTTTCCTGTGTTGAGCATCAAGAGCTTGATCAATTTCATCAAACAGATAAAAAGGTGCGGGATCGCATTTTTGAATGGCAAAAATCAAGCCAAGAGCGACCAAGGACTTTTGACCACCTGAAAGCTGGTTCATTTCTTTCATTTCGGAATCCGATTCTGTGAAAGAAACTTTTATTCCAATCCCGGTGAAATTGTCCGAACTGTCTTCTGGTCCTGAAAAAGCAATTGAATTCTATTATGGTTTGAAAAATGCGAAAATTTATTAGTCTTAAACATTTCTTCACATTATTTTCCATAAGGAACCCCTTCAAAAGCTTGTGCAGGTATTAGGCCTTAAAGGACTACATTACTATAAAATGCTACTGGAAATGGAACCATATAGCGTCGAGAAATTTTTATGAGTAAACTATGTAACTTTGACACAATTTCACTTCTAATTGTTTACAATGTCATGTAGCATGATGATTTGAAATAAAGAGTATTATTACTGATGAAAATCAGTAGTGTATATTGTATATTGATGTAGGGGTTAAACGTTGCACTGCGACCTTAAGGTCTATTGTGCCCCCCCCCCCCTTCAGAGCAGGCCATGTCATTACCATCTACAGCTCGCCTTCCAGTTCCAGAGTTCTGATGAACTCCAGTATCTGGGATGGCTTCAAGGAGGCTGCGTCTTCGCTCCTGCATATTTCTTGCCCAAAGCATTCTGTGCGTTGGTTTAAGAAGGCGAGGCATTCCGTTATCAGGCGATCAGGAGTTTCATCCTCCTCCGAATTGAATCTGCACTCGTTAGATTCTGCTAGCCCTAATCTCATCATATTATGCTTCCTAAGACCGCAGTGACCTGTGAGGAAACTAGTGAGGAGGTGCAGCGTGTTCTTACTTAGGTCCAAGTATTTCTTGGATCTGACAGTATCAAAGTTCCGGAGGAATTTCTTGGAGTGATACATTCCGGGAAGAGATCTGCAGAAAATACCTCTATCAGTTTCTTCTTTCATCCGAATTTCACTTTTATAGGTGTATCTACCAACCCTACGGTAGGGTTCCAGGCTCCTTCCTTGGCAAGTGTGTTGGCCTCCTCATTCCCTATGATTCCCGCATGACCAGGAACCCAGACCAAAGAGACCCTGTTGTTCTTGTCTATTTCATAAAAATCATTGGTAACTTGATGCATTGATAAAAAGCAACAATCCTGAAATTCAGTGATTTTCGTACGACCGCATTCTGAGATAATAATATAAGTAAATAGATTGAGCAAGTCATTTATGTATTCAAAATGTGGGAAAGCCGTGTGGACAGGAGCTTTGGCGCTCTTGTTCAAATTTTGACAAATCATATACCCGAAAGTATTGGTTCCTCAGAGCTGGGAATGATATCAATGGATTCTAAAGGCTGGTTTATGCTGGCTGGTAACTTTAACTTCATCATATATATATAATATATATAGACATTTATTTTTAGTGTTATGCTTTATAATCAGACTAAATAATCCGTTAACTTATTAATTATTATTATTAATAATAAGTAAATGGATTATTCAGTCTCAGTATCAACCATAGCGTTAGAAATCTGTGTTTCAATTTTTAAGTTACGGAATAAGTTAAAGTTACCAGCCAGCATAAACCAGCCTTAATGATAGAATTGCGTGATAAAAGAAATTAAATTCAAATATCTCTGAAAGTATTGATTCCTCACAGTTGGGAATGATATCAATGGATTCTTATGATAGAACTGCATCATAATTATAATTGCAGAGATTGCAATATCACACTAAACATGCTAGATACCGTCCGAAGCAGCGTCGGACACGGTTAGTACTTGGATGGGTGACCGCTTGGGAACAGCGCGTCCTGTAGTCTTTTTTCAATTTGGCTTCTGTGCGTCAATTTTCAAGAATTTTCATAATTAAATTCAAAACGTAGGTCTATGACTCACCTCATTTTGGATTTACATACATCAGCAAATAATAATTAGAGTATTCTATGAAATCATTCAATTAAGGAATAATTATTGAAATTTTGAGCAATCATATCTAAGAAAGTATTAGGTTGTTAGAGTGAGAATGATATTAATGGATTCTTATGATGAAACTGCATCTTAAAAAAATGCCCAATAATGAACTTAACCGAGATATTCATCTCCCAAACCTACTCTAAAAAATGTCTAGCTCATTTCGTTCGAGAGTTATCTTGTTAACGGCCGGACAGAATCGATTTTGACCACAGATTCTTGATCAGTGAGTCGAACCAAAACGTTTAAGACAATTTTCAGCCAAAAATTCGAAAATTACAGATATTTGGGCAAATTGATAAGCTTAGTTCTGGGGAAGAAAAGACTATTTTAAGGGGCGAAATCCAGGGGGCAGTAACTCTGAAAGAGGGGGCCTCCTGACAAAAATAAGGGCCTCCTAATTTCGTTTCGAGAATCTTTGAACAAATTTTGCATTGTTTCGGGACATCCTGTACAATAAAAATATCTCAAAGTGAAAAACTCCTACCTGGAAATGGCTGGAATTCCAACCCAAGTTTTTCACTTTGAGATATTTATTATTATATATATATTATATTATTGCATCTTGTATGTTTCATCTCTTTATACAGGATGGTCTAGGTCATCTAGGTGGACTCACATTGAGGGATTTGAATCGCCTGAGATCCGTGATTTTTGGATATTGGATTTCCAAAATTAAATAAATCTTGGACCGAATTCATCCCTTTGGTTGGGACAACCTGTAAATGAAAAATCTTACCTATAGCCCTTCCTTCATCGTTATCTGCCGTCTTCATTACCAGTTTTGCACGTCCAGCCGGTACCAATTTCTTGAATACTTCCGTAAAAAACTTCGATACCTGCTTGAAAGTGAACTGTATAGCTTCCATTTTACGCATCTCTAACATGGATATCAGCTCCTGAATTTTCTCGTTTCCTCTATCCAATTCCTCTTTACGTTTCTGTAACTTTTCTTTCTGATCTGAGAAACTCATGAACTGATCCAAAGCCTTCTTGTTTACATGACTGAACTTTTTCAGTTGATTATTCGTCTTCTCCAACTCCCTGAACAACGATTTAGAACCCATTTTAATATAATGCGAGTAAAGATCTTCGGCTGGAAGTGCTCCGAGTAGATTGATCTTCTCAACACACTCGGCGATTTTTTGTTCTAGGAGATTTTGTTTTGTCGCATATTTCTCCAGATGCTTTGCATCCTCATCAATCCTATCTTGAGCATCTTTCTCTTTCTTCTTATAGTTGTCTAAATCTGACTGCTCATTCTTGAGCCTCTTAGTCATGTCCTTGACTTTAGTTTCCATCGAGCTCAAATCTTTGTTAACCCTGTCAATTTTTTTATCAATTTCTTCGAGGTCACTCTTGGCATTCACCAGTTGTCGTTTGCGATCTTCCAAGGATATCTCTTGTAACGCCCGAAGAACTTCATCACGTCTACGGATGAGATTGTTTGTGAGCAAATTTTCTAATTTATTCTTCTCAGCCTCTAGCTTCATCCTCATACTGAATGCTTCTTTATTCTCCTTCTGCAATCTCTGAATGTCATCATTCAATGAATCAACTTCAGCTTGATCAGCTACAGATAGTTGTGATAACAATTCTTGGTGTAGCTCAGATTCTAAACCTTCTTTGGTAGACTGCATAGCCTCTAGGTTAGATTTGCATTGAGCTAACGACCTTTCTTTAGGTCCCCTGAATCTTTCTATATTAGAAAGTTCTTCCCTCATCAATCTCAACTCTCCCTTAACTTTATCGAATATACCTTTTGCTTTGCTGTTCTTAGTTTCGGTTTTTTGCATTTCGGAAACTATACTATTGATAGATGTTTCTGTTTTGCTCAGTTCTTCTCGCAGGGTTTTTAATTCTTCTTCACACTGTTTGATTTGCTGTATAGTTTCACTTCTGTTTTTCTGCATTTCCAAACGAGACCTCGAAGTGTTGCAATAACCCCCGGTCAACACACCTTTAGATGATACTTGATCACCATCCAATGTCACACAATCTAATCCAGAATTTCTGGATAACTTAGTGGCCACTTCAAGGTTTCTGCAGATCAATGTTTTGCCGAACAAATATCTCATTGCTTTATCATATTTTGGCTCGTAATGAAGCTTTGACACCATTGGTATGGCGTCCGAATCATTGGGGTAGTCAATGTTTCTAACGCTTAGTCTGTTAAGAGGCATGAAATTAACTTCACCAGGAAGTTTCTGTCTGTTCATCTCTTTGAGAATTAATGTTCCGATTCTGTCTGTTTCTACAACGTGATGGAACAGACGGTTTCCTGCTGTCATTTCAACGGCAGTGTAAATGCTCTTCTCACAGTCAAAATTTTCAATGACCTGTGAACAATATAAATTTTTAAATAAATCTTATACAACCATTTGGGTAATTATACAGGGTGTTCCATCTCAGACGAGCCACCCCGTATATTTCTTATCCCATAGTGATTGGGAAAATTTCCTGAAACACGTCGAATGATTTTGTTTTGGGAGACATCTTTTGACGTATATTCGAGGCTTGAACGAGCAACCCCCTAAGAGGGGGCGCTTCAACCCCTCAAAATTGGGGAGAGGGGTTGAGTGATACTTCATTTGAAAGGTCTTGGAAGCCTCTTTACAACGGTGTATGAAAAACGTAATTTTGATGAACCGTTTTCGCCAGAAATCAATTTTTAAGCTCAAATGGGCCACCTTGAATAGTTTGGTTATTTTTGCAATGTACAAGCCCATTTTCACTAAGCCTTTTTACAAACTTAAAAAAATTGAATTGCAATATTTTCTCGAGTAATAAGAAAAATTCTCTCGAACTATAAATACAAAAAAAATCAAAACATTTCCTTATGTTCCTTCATTTTTTGGCGCTCTTGTTCCTCGGAACAGAGTGCTTATCAATTTTCCCAAATGTCTGTAATTTTCGAATTTTTGGCTGAAAATGGTCTCAAACGATTTGGTTCGACTCACTGATCAAGAGTCCTTGGTCGAAATCGATTCTGTCCGGCCGTCCGTTAACACGATAACTCTCGAACGAAAGGAGTTAGTTGAAATTTGCAGGGTACGTTTGGAGCGTAAATTTCTCGGACGAGTTCGTTAACGGGCGAAATCCACCAAGCGGTTTCGGAGTTATGCCTGTTTTTAGTAAAATCATTTTTTATGAATATTTCCGAAGCCGATCACTCGATCTATCTGAAATTTAGCATCAGATTGTAGAATAATGACCATTATACGCATGCGAAGTTTTGTATTGATCGGATTGCCGTAAAGTGTCAAAAAAAAAATTTATTTAAATTTTTTTTTCTTCAATAACTCTCGAACAGAATGAGCTAGGCAGCTGAAATTTTCAGAGTAGATTTGAGAGATCAATATCTCGGTTAAGTCCGTTATTGGGCAAAATAGGCCAAATGGTTTCGGAGTAACGAAAAAAAAAATTTTTTTAACTTACAAATTTCAAATTCAATTTTTTTTAAGATGCAGTTTCTCCATAAAAATCCATTGATATCATTTTCAACTCTAACAAGCTAATACTTTCGGCGATATGATTTTTCGAAGTTTCAATAATGAATCATACTTCTATGTATTCACAGAATGCTATAATTATTCTATCTATGAATTATTGTATGATCTGTATTCATACTCGTACATGTCATCCTGTTCTATAAGAGAGAGTCAAATTCATTTCAGCTATTTTAATTTGATTTCTTCCATGTTCCTCATTCTCAGATTGCTCATTTAATCTTGATAAATAACAACAAATCTTGTCAAAGTTTGAACAAGAGCGCCAAAGCTCCTGTCCACAAGGCTTGAACCAATTTTTGTTCTTAGAAGGTGTTTATCTGGTTATAATACGTTTCTTCGATCATTTGATATATTATAAATCAATCTGTTGAGTTACTACTTTGCTGATTTGTTAAAAATTTTGAAAATAATTATTATGTACACATTGCAAGAACGTGTTGAGCTGGCTAGGCGGTTGTAAGGATATTTAACCAAAACCATCCTGAACGTAGCTTCCGCCATAAGTGCGTAATGAAATTGATGTCAAAATTTGTTGAGGAGGGTTCCGTAACAAATAAAAGAGGGCACCCACTGGAATTGCGAATGATGAAGGAGCAGCTGTGGCGGTATAGACCACATTAGTTTGGTTATGGCGAATTCCATTGGCAAAAACAGAGGTGCACTGAGTGCAATAAATGTTGCACTGGACCTCAAAATGTGTCAAAATGCTCGACGAAATTCTCCAATGGAATACGATTCATGCACTCAGTGCGCACGAGTTCTACCGATGGAATTCGCTATTAGATTCATTTGCTTGGTGGGAGATCCATATTCAAATTTTTTAACAAGGAATTTCAACTTTGAGATTAAACCACCCTATTTAAAAGAGAATGTTAGTACAGAGACAACAAGTATTGAGTACCTTCATCATTAGTGCATGTTTTCATGTTATTTCCACATTAAAATCTACTTCTTTTTATTCTTAAATCAAAATTGAAACCAGTGTAGTTCGAAAGATTTCCGTATGTCGTAGATGACTTCTGTTGTGCGTCATTACAAGGCCGATTTAGGGTTATGTTATTATTTTTGACTGATTTCGAGTGAGCTAAGACATACGTCAATCGAATTTGGTGAACACTTTTATATTTATTAATTATTTTGGAAATATACTATTTTGTTATGAAAACTTGATTCTAGATGGTTGAGAAAGGTTCACAGAATCTATTTCAACCGAAATAAACCTTAAGAAATTAGCCAAAGTATCTAAAAACAGGCGAGAAATTCGCGTAAATTTTAGGTCCATAAGAAATGCATGGGGAATTCAGTGCTCGGATCCACGGATGGATCGTAATTACTACTAATGTGGTCTATTGGGACATGTCCAACTTATGCCAAACACGCAATCTGTATGACTACTTTCTGCAGCTTCCGGTATTAGCCAATGTAACGTTTTCAGAATTTTACATAAACCCAAGTTCCATCTGAATAAATTTAAATTAATTCATGACTTAGATAATGATGATTTGGATCGAAGGCAAGAGTTTTGAGAAATTATGGCCGAGCGTATGAACAATAACCCAAATTTCCTGTACAATGTTTGCTTTTCTGACAAATGCACTATTTCCCTTAATGAAGAGGTAAACCGGCATGTAGATTTTGGATTTTCATGTATTTCGAGAAGGTCAAACTCAACATCCGTAAAAGCTAAACGTTTGGGTAGGAAATTTACAAGACCACCTCATTGGACTTCTGTTTATCCTGGTAATTTGAATGGCGAAATTTATCTTGAAATGCTGAAAAATGCAATTTTGAGGGGTAGAAGCGCCCCATCTTAGGGAGTTACTTGTTCAAGCCTCAAATATACGTCCAAAGATGTCCCCCAAAGGAAATCATTCGACATTTTTCGGGAAATTTTTCCAATCACTATGGGATAAGAAATATACGGTGTGGCTCGTATGAGATGGAACACCCTGTATAGTGCAGACTTTACAATCCACATTGTTGTTTCAGTAACATCAAATATCCAAATTTTCATAATTACCTGTCCAAAATATGACCGCACAATCTCTGCATCTCTTCCACCACTTTTCAAGAATGTATCTAAGACTTTTCTCACACTGTCTCTTCCATTTAAAATTGGTTTTCCAGCCATAGATCTTAATTGTTGATCAGCTTTGGCTAAGTCTTCCTTCAACGAGGATAAATTCTGTTGTACATTATTCTCTTTTCGCCACAATTCATTTCTAGTTGTTTGGAATGTGTCCTTATTTTTCTTCAGTTCATAACATTGCTTGTTATGTTCGTCAATACAATTTTTCTGTCTTTCCATTTCCTTAAAGGATAAATAAATATAAAAAAAATAATTTCCTCACCATCATAATCTAGCTTACCTGCGATTGTTCTTCAATTTTTTTTGTAAGTTCAATTGTTTTGGAGGCATCCCTTTTCAAATCAGCCTCCAACTTATCTCGATGGTCTTTCTTATCTTTTAGTTGTTTATTGAGGGATTTCAGTTCATTCTGAATCCACCGATCTCTGTCATCCTTAGAAGTAAATTGGCTTCCTCTACCTTGTTTAGCATATAACTCTTTACGCTTTTGTTCTTTTAATACTAATTCTCTGCTGCATTCTTCTTCTTTTTTCTTCATCGTTTCATACTGTGGTTTGATCTATGAAAAAACAGAATTTCATAAAAATGTTACTGTTTTAACTTTGACTTGATTTTATGTAATTCTGAATGCCAAATTTATGCTTTACATAAATAAGAAGGTAAAATTATGAAATCATAAAATTACGACTAATTATTGAAATTTTCAAAAATCATATCTCCAAAAGTATTAGTTTGATTATGATGCCACTGGATCTTAAAAAAAATGGAATTTGAAAGTTGTAATGTAAAAAAATTTGTTTTTTTCGTTACTCCCAATAACAAACTTAACCGAGATATTTATCTCCCAAACCTCTCTGAAAATTTCAACTATCTAGCTCATTCCGTTCGAGAGTTATCATGTTAACGGCCGGACAGAATTGATTTTGACCAGAGATTCTTGATCAGTGAGCTGAACCAAAACGTTTACGACCATGTTCAGCAAAAAACGCACTCTGTTCCAAGGAACAAGAGTACCAAAAAATGTTTCCTGTCTTTTATTCCTATAAACTTTAAGGAAGCAATTTAAATTCCTTTCAGAAATATCAACACAATTAGTTATACCTTTTCTAATTCAGCTTCTTTTTCCTTTATACTTTGGGTTAGTCTGGCAAGTTCATTTTCAGCTCTTTCTTTAGATTTATTATCACCTAAAACTTCCTCTGATAAATCTTTAATTGTCAAATCAAGTTTTGCCTTTTCCTTAATGAGATGTTGCTGATCATTGTTTAGAATATCACGTTCCTCTTTGACTGAAATGAGTTCCTTTTTGGATTCTTTAATTTTTTTACTTAAACTCTTAATATTATCTTGCGCTTTCTTCAAATTAGCTGCTAATTTCTCTTGTTCAGTACCAGATTCATTTCTCTGCTTCTTCAATTCTTCTAATTTTTTCTTATTTTCATTCAATTCAACTTCATGTATGATAAATTCAAGAGCTCTCCTATTTTTGTCATGTGTCTGATATTGACGCAATTCTTCTTTTTCCTCCTCCAATGTTCCAAGGCGTTCCTCGATTGTTCTGAGGAATTCCTCGATTTTTTCCAGTTTGACTTCTGTTTCTCTCAAAATAGTTATGGACTGATCGTGTCTCTCATCATAAACCCTGGTTCCAGCCACTTCTCTCAACAATTTCAAACGATGAGCATCTGGAGCTGTAGCCATTTGATTGATTTTACCCTGTTTAACAATGTAATACGGATTGGAGTTTGAAAAACCAGCAGATTCAAGTAGGTTCATAACTTCAGTTCTAGGTACAATTTTTTTATTTAAAAAGTACTGATCCTTTTTGAACCCAATCACCCTTCTCAGATATATCTCTTCATGTTCAATTGGCACTCGTGCATCACTATTATCAAATATGATTTCGACATAAGCAGCCATAACTCTAGCTCCAGTACCTTCATGCAAGAGAGCTTGTCTCTGCTCTGGTCTCAAATGTGAAAATTCATCACTTAAAACAAATTGAATGGCATAAAAGAAGTTACTTTTTCCAGATCCATTCCGACCAACAACCACATTATGTCTCTTATCAAAGGGTTCCACTACAGTTTGATCTCTGTAACTTTTGAATCCGTGAATAATTATTTGTTTGATGTGCATTTTGAGATTTGTTGTTCAGTATTGAATAGCTATTTCAATCAACTATATCCATTTTAAATTCCAAACAACAAACGAACAAACTAAAGTATTATAGCTTTCCCAACTAATTTCACCCACATAGGTAAAGATAATATTTTATATTTTTCAGTTAGAAATTACTTGAAAATTTAACAACATAGCATTTCTTAGCTCTTTTATAGAACCATAAAAGAGTATTTACTTTTTACTTTATGGTCTATGTTTAGAATCACAGAATAGAATACCCAAAATTTATACGAAACCACAGAGCTTTAGCTTTTCTTTATATCTGTTTATTGGGCTCGGCTCTCGCCATGTAACTAGGATGCACGCAGTATATTTTTTATTACTTTGATTGAGGGCAGCTTAACCCAATTTTGTGAGTGAAATGTTCATAAATATAGCTGAAAACTTGCATAACTGTAACCTTGACCACGTGTAACACTCGGGTTACTTACAACCTTGAAAATTTCAATAAAGAAGAAGATGAAGAAGGTGTCTTCTATTCTATGTTACTTATTTTGATTTGGGTCAAAATGAAAATATAAATAGAACTGTGAAATAGAATGAATTCTTCAGAAAATTTTCATACATATATATAGGATATAGTATGAATATATCGTAATATATTAAGGCTGAGTAACTCATTTCGTTAACCATTGACCAAAATATACAAAAATAAAAACATTGAAGAAAACATGTCCTCCCAAAAAGAGGTAATGTATGGAAATTCGGATAATAATTTTTCAGAAGAAAATACATCAACTGAAGACTTAGAAAAAGCGTTATTGGTAGCCGCGGCTGATGCCTACTGGACAAACGATCCTACTGAAATTGATTGTGTGCAAAATTCTTCAGATATTGAAGAAAATGAGAAAGAAGTTGAAACTTCCAATAGTATCGTAAATACTTCATTCAAGAAAGAAATATCTGAGGATACTGAAGAAGAAATCCCTGATACTTCACGTGAAATAGTAGAATCTAATGAGCACAAAGTGAATAGTCCCAATACTTCCTTCAAGAGGAAAATTTCCGAAAGTGACGAAGCTGAAGGATATAAAAAAATTAAAATATCCAGCCCTCCAGCAGTTGAAGGATATGCTAAAGTGGTAGCTTCCCATTACAACCAGTTAGAAGAAAAAGGCTTACAAGAAAGGAATAAAAGTAGGATTGTATATATGAGAAATTTTCATAATTGGATCAAAAGTATGTTGATCAATGAATATTTAACGAAAGTTAAGGCGTCAAAAAAATATAATGCTTCACTGAAAGCACTAGATATGGGCTGTGGAAAGGGAGGCGACTTGCTAAAGTGGAAGAAAGGGAATATATCGCATCTGATTTGTAGTGACATAGCACTAGTATCTTTGGACCAATGCAAAAATCGTTATATTGATATGAAAGAGAGGAGTGCTAGAGATAGAAATGGTGGTAAGTAATATAGTAAACTTAGTATCTTTCATATAAACATATTCATGTCACACAAGATGTCTTTAAATTTGCCCCTGACTATTAGGGCAATGCCATCTGAATAGTCTATACATTCAAATCAAATTCATATGCATATTAATTTGTTTTCAACCAAATGTATAGTAATTTCTTCCGATTCTCTAATTCGATTTTAGACAATATGAATATTGAGATATAATGAACTGGGAAATACAAGTCCAAGCAATAATAAAATCACTACTGACAAACACTATGAGAATCAATATGATTAGACTTACCAGTAGAAACTCGTGGTGGTATTTTGAGCGACTTATTTTGCTGAGATTAGAAACGAACTGCCTAGGTCGTACAAGAGAGGTACAGATCAGTATGCACAGAGCCAGCGAGATATTGTTAGAATATACTGGCTCTATCAGAGAGAACTATTCCACGTATCATACAATTGCATTGCCGTAAATCAATATAATTTAATTTAAAGAAAAGGAACAAATATACACATATATACAAAATGGGAACAGAACACATATGGAAGAGGAAGTTTTAGATAAGCAGACCCTTGCCAAACTTCTATATTTTTGCATTTCATTATTAGTCTATTGATATTGAATTTGATACCTATATATTTTTTTAAATTTTAGGTAACTTATTCACTGTTGAGTACATATCTGCTGATTGTTCAAGGGTAAGATTAAGGGAGAAATATTCAGACCCCTCTTCAAAACTGGACCTTGTAAGTTGTCAGTTTGCATTTCACTATAGCTTTGAATCCATGCCGCAAGCAGAATGTATGCTCCGAAATGCCAGTGAGTGTCTTCAAGCAGGGGGATATTTCATTGGTACCATACCAGATGCTAATGACCTTGTGTATAGAGCACAGAAAAACAATTCCAATAGTTTTGGAAATGATGTGTACCAGGTTGTGTTTGATTGTGACATGAACAAGCTTCCTTTATTCGGTGCTAAATATAATTTTTATTTGGATGGAGTCGTAGACTGCCCCGAATTTTTAGTGCATTTCCCCACATTTGTGAAATTGGCCAAAAAATATGGACTTAAACTTGTGAGAAAAGAAAAGTTCTACGATTTCTTCAACAGAATGAAGAATGAGGGAGGCAAATTGTTGAGTAATATGGGTAGTTTGGAAACATACCCACCATTTCATAGTTCTAATTTGGTTGGAACTTCGGAAGGCGATTATGAACATGCAGAAGAGTTCCTGAACCAACATACTAGGAATGTGAAAATAGGAACACTTTCCAAATCTGAATGGGAAGCATCTTGTAAGTATTCTATTTCTTCTTACTATTAACTATTTCAACTGGGATCTAAAGGTGAATTTATACAGCAAACAGAATATGGAACAAAATAAACTAGGAAAGCTAACCGTGCCTTTATGGAAGCTCTTATATAGAAAATAAGAATGGGCTATTCCAGTAATTTTGAGGAAAAGTATATTTTGAAATATTGGATTCTCAACTCATTGCTCCATCATTTCGAATAGGTTTTTTTTTTTTTGTAAATTTTGAGCCATTTTTAATCTCAAACGATAACATTATGCTTACTGCTATACAGAATACGTGGTCAGTTTTAATACTGTGTGTTATAAGCATGATATCTTCGAAATTGAATACCTCAGGGAATTAAAATTTGCAGGCAATAATTAAAGCTTTAATGGGAATGCCCTGTTCATTGATGGACATGAATTGCCCGCTGGGTACAGAAATAATACCAAATACACAAAGGAATTGGATGTGGAATATTGATTCGAATTTCGTGGAGATCATATCACTAGAAGCATAGAAAAACTAGTTTTAACAAGTTTCTAATATCTCACTCACATCGAAACTCAACAGAAGACGGATTTTTAACCTTAATTTTATGTCTAATATTGTAAACAACCAGTTTAGGTACTTTTCCTGTTATAAAATGCATCCATTTTAACCAAACCCTCATAAAATTGAATACCTGCTAATATAAAAGGATCTTATTGACCTATGGAAAAGTGGGAATATTTTTCGTATTATTAGAAGGGTATTTTATAAAGAAATATCTGCTTTGTGTTAGAAAAATCTTGTCGACCACGTTATTTTACTTATACATACATACAATTCACAAATCAAATTAACATTTGATTTGCCGAAAATCGCAACATCATGCTTTTATTATGTATGCCTTTCGCCTCTTATTTTTATTTTGTTCCTTATTTTGAATAAACTCTCCCTGAGTTGATTATTTGTCTTAATTTTACTTGATCAATCTACAGTAGAATTAGCTATAAACATTTTTGTTCATCTTTGAGAAAAAATAGTCATGAAAATATTTATTTTCAAAATTGTTTTAATATTTATATTATTTTTTCAGCTCTATATTTGACCTTTGCTTTTGAAAAAGTGAAGAACACTTGGAATCCGGATGGAACACCTTGTTATGATATATAAAATGTCATCATAATTAGAAAATGCTAATTTCCAATTGGTTATTATATAACCCAGAATGTATTTAATTTATACTTTCATATTCAATTTTGCATCATAGATTTGAATTGACAGCATGTAAGCTATTACTTGAGGACTTATTTATATTTTGTGGATGAAACGGAAAACTATTGGGCTGTAAACATAATGGTCGCATTCAGCGGACGAAGCGCTCAGCCACTTTACGCTACCGCTACCTAGCGCAAATCAAATGTGCTCCATAAAATAGCCTCCGATTCACAACGTGTTGAGTTCGTAGGGCATGTGCCACCGAACGTTTTGGTAACGGTTGCGCAACTGTTTCGTCCGCTGAATGCGACCAATTTTTTTAGAATTAGAATTTCAAAGGTTACCTCACCTCATTATTATAGTTTTAAGTCTGGTTATATGTTCTTCTAATTTACAATGGTCATATGCTCAGACACTTAGTATGTATTATTTCACAATTGTTCGATTATTGAATATTTAACTGATTACAATATTTCTGACTTATCTTGGATATAACATTATAAATAAAATCTTGATTGTAATTTAAGTTTTATCTAGAATAAATTGCCTTTATAGCGTCTCTTCTTTATTATTGAATTTCATATCCATTTCAATCTAGAAATACAAATATGGAAAATTTTTTCAAAAGTTTTGAGGCGGTTACAGACATTTTGGGTCACTCATTCATGAAATCCTAATTGAATTTCAATGATTTGTAACACCTTAACTGAATGTTTAGAAATTTTAAATGAGCAATCTGAGAATGAGAACTGCACCATGGAAGAAATCAAATTAAAATAGCTGAACTGAATTTGACTCTCTCTTATAGAACAGGATGAAATGTACGAGTATGAGCACAGATCATATAATAAAGCTTAGATAGAATAATTATAGCATTCTGTGAAAACATAGAAGTACGATTCATTATTGAAATTTAGAAAAATCATATCTCCGAAAGTATTAGCTTGTTGGAGTTGAAAATGATATCGATGGATTTTAATGGTGAAACTGCATCTTAAATGAAAATTGAATTTGAAATTTGTTGCTTAAAAAAAATTTTATTTTTCGTTACTCCGAAACCATCTGGCCTATTTTGCCGAAAAACGAACTCAACCGAGATATTCATCTCCCTAACCTACTCTGAGAATTTCAACTGCCTAGCGCATTCCGTTCGAGAGTTATTGTAGAAAAAAAAAATTCAAATCTTGAAATTTTTTTTTTGACACTTTGCGGTAACCTGGTCAATACAAAACTTCACATGCGTATAAAGGTCATGATTCTACAATTTGATGCTAAATTTCAGATAGATCGAGTGATCAATTTCGGAAATATCCATAAAAAATATTTTTTACTAAAAT
Source organism: Halyzia sedecimguttata (assembly GCA_937662695.2). Taxonomy (NCBI): domain Eukaryota; kingdom Metazoa; phylum Arthropoda; class Insecta; order Coleoptera; family Coccinellidae; genus Halyzia; species Halyzia sedecimguttata. The sequence continues at coordinate 93,711,791 of OW569413.2, read as the reverse complement.
CGGCCATAACTCCGAAACCGCTTGATGGATTTTGCCCATTAACGAACTTGTCCGACATATTTACGCTCCAAACCCACATTGCAAATTTCAATCCTCTAACTCCTTTCGTTCGAGAGTTATCGTGCCTACGGCCGGCCGGACAGAATCGATTTCGACTTCGGATTCTTGATCAGTGAGTCGAACCAAATCGTTTGAGACCAGTTTCAGCCAAAAATTCGAAAATTCGAATTGATAAGCACTCCAGTTCCGAGGAACTAGAGCGCCAAATAGCTTGAGCTCAAAATAACCATAACTCCGAAACCACTCGGTGGATTATTGTTCCCATTAACGAATTTAATTCGGATATTCATGCTCCAAACCTACCCTGCAAATTTCAACTCTCTAAAGTCATTTCGTTCGAGAGTTATCGTGCTTACAGCCGGAAGGAAGGATGGACAGAATTGAATTTGACCCCAGATTATTCATCAGTGAGTCGAACCCAATCGTTTATTGAGACCATTTTCCGCCAAAAATTCCATGAATACAGACATCTGGATCTGGGCAAAGTGAGCACGCTGTTCCTGGCGGAACAAGCGCACAAGAAACTGATACGTTTGAAGGCTTTATCGGCGAAATTTTCAAAGCAACTGTGTAATGTTTCTTGAAAATATTCTGTGAAATGAAAATTCTTGTTCGTTGGACGAAATTAAATAATATAAATATAAGATTAAACAGTATATTCTTAAATTTTTTGATGAAAATCCACTTTGAAACGCTCCAAATCAGTGATTATATTCATTATATCACATAAATCAATTTTCGTACTTCCGGGCCTAAAGTGACAACTTCACACCCTTGTGACAGGTACTAAAGTGTCACATTTAATCCCTCCGGGATTAAATATTGACGAAACTCCCGGAACGATTAAATCACAAACAAACGAATTTAAGGGATATTTTATTGAAAAATATAATTAATTAGAATGGTAATTAACGTTAATATTCAAATTAATATTGTGACAGTTCGTCATATTAACCAGTCTTTCCTGGGTTAATGCAGCAGGTAACTGACGAGTAACAGATAGGTCCTTTTCATATTGAACTGGTGTTTGTTTCGAAGATCCTGCGGAAACAGGAAGCGAGAACGAGGACTGTGGCATAACTATAGTGGACGAATCGGCGACTTGACCAAATATTTTATCTGAAATTTTTTGTTTATTTTTAATAGACGATTCAATATATCCCTCGGCCACGTTGGAGGATTTCCATCCTCCATGTCTCTTCAGCACGTCTATTGTTGCTCCCGAATCAGCTAACAATAAAGACGCAGATATGCGTCTAAAACAATGTCCCGTATAAGACGTCGCATTTTCTAATTTCAAGAAAGCTGCTATTTGCCGTGGAAATGTACCAAACATGTTTTTTCCTACTACTCGCGTAGTACATTCTTTGTTGATGTATTGAACAAAAAATTTTGAATGAGGTGTCCCTGTCTTTCGCAATGCCACATATTTTCGAAATATCGCCACAAAACTGATGGCACTGTTTTCCGAATTTTTGATCACAAAATTTCGGTCAATTTTATTTTTGGTGTTTCTAATCGCAATTAGGAAGGAATCGCCCAAATCTCTCACATCGTCGATTTCTAAATCAACCAACTCTTTTCCACGACAAGCTCCCGCAACGCCCAAAATAAGTGCAACCTACAAAAAAATTGATTTCTTAAAATTTCTGAATATAAACACATTTCCAAATTTACCTTAAGCATTAAATATTTATCATCCGGAGCCTCCCGTAAGAACTGATCTACCTGCTCAGACGTGAGAATTCTTTTTTTCATTGGCTTAAATCCCTCATTTCTTCTCTTCAAAAAAGCTAATAATTTTGGAAATTTACTTATATCAATATCTTCTCTAATGTTAATAACCGATTTCAGCATTGAGTAATGTGCCCAGAGTTGAGGCACAAACCGCTTTTGATTTATCATTGAAGTAGACTAACAGCGCATTTTCAGTAGGTTGTCTCACATTTTTTAAGCGGCACCACTTTTTAAAAGCATCGTACTGCTGCTCGTATAGTTTTCTAGATTTCGGTGGTAACAATTCTTCACCTACTTCGGCTGCTCTCTTATCAATATCAGATACACCTTCTTCACTCATGATACCAATAATTATCAATAACAATGTTTCTTTACAATGACACTAGTAATGACAATTGGTTTCTAAATTATAATTGTCACAACGCAATGTTACTATGGTACCTAACTTATTTTAAAGACAGTTTATTAAATGAGTTGAAGAGAGAAAAAACTGATTGAAATTATTGAAATAATTAATAAAATCATACCGGAAGTACGAAAAGTATCGTATATACCTTGCGACTGAAGTACATTTAATCCTTCAGGTAAATTATGGCCCGACCGCAGGGGATAAACTTTACCTTCAGGATTAAATGTGCTACTTCAGTCCCGCGGTATATAATATACTATTATATGCATCAACAATGATGAATATATTCACCTGCTTACCGTCAAGGAATCAAACATACAAGGAATTTGGTGAGGTCATAGATATTTTGAATGTATTCAAACTGACAGTTTCCTAGTAGCGCACATTAGAGAGACTGGTTAGTTCAACAAAATTCTCAGTCTTCTTTACTATTTTGTATAATTATTTCGAAAAATTGGTCGCTTTGTGTAGAAAACTATCTTATTGTTGTGCAATGCTCTCAGTGCTTTCAGGTTTAATTTACGATGCTGTAGAGATTCTGTTTTTCAACAGTAATCGCTTTGAGGGTGAGTGTCTTTTGCTTTAGAATTGATTCCCACCTACAATTTCCTGAAATTTGGGGGGAAGAGTGACTCTTCTTATTATCTATTTAATTATATAAGCTGAATTTGCAGAAATATTCACAAAACTTCTATAAGTGCAGGGTCAAACAGACACTCCTGTATATAAATACGATTGAGTGTCCAGTAGCAGAGACAAGCATTTTGATATTTGATATCAAATATTTTTGAACCATTTTGTCGGTCGGAAGAGCCGTTGTGTACGAAAGAAAGGTACGATAGAATGGGAGTGCGGGATATTTAGTCACTATGCAATATAACAGTAACAAATTGAGAGATTTCTGGAAAGTGCTGGAACGTATTGCGAGACTTCGCGTATAAAAACAGGTATTTTTTGGGGGATGAAATCTATTTTCACTTAAATTTGTGGGTGAATAAATTGCAGTTAAAGTTGGTTTGTGATCGACTAATAATATAATTAAAAATTACCATGGTAAAATCGATTAAGAGTGTTCAATATAGGAGAATAATGGACAATAACACATACGCACAAAAGCTCCTTACTTCACGTCAGTGCTTGAAGCAATTTTTTTTTTCGTAATTTATTTGAAATTTTCTGGGGGTACGGTTTTTATAAAATTTTAAACACACGTCTTGATACCGATATTCTACATGTATACAGGGTGAGTCTTTGACCACTGCATTAATTTTAACCAAAGATTCCTCTCATCAAATGAAACACATTTTTCATTTAACATTTTTCCAAATTCAGCTCAGGTAAAAAGATACAGGCTGTTGAAATTTTGAAAAAAAATCAGTTTTTATTTTGTAGCTTTGACATCCTTTTTTCGAATAAAATGAATGTTGCCGTAAAGTTTCCTATAACTATGATACGTATTTCTAGTTATGGACTCGTGGATTCATAAAACTAAACGGAATTAGCATAAAGAAAGCATATAAAGTTTTTTTTGAATCATTTCAAGAATATTCCATCGTTTTAGAACATTATATTATTCTTTATCATTTCTCCTTAAACGCACCGTTTTCGAGATATTCTTCATTGAATGTTTTAAAATGGAAAACTCCAGAAATTTCACTACTTTTATGGATCCGTCCCTGAGCGTTGGAATCCCGAATCAAGCTGTAAATCACGTTACCATGCCTTATTCTCGTCCGTCAACAATGTCATAGATAATTTATATGCGGGAGTGTATTAGCACATTGTGAAATCTTTAAACGTTTGTAACTTTTTACCTGAGCCGAATCTGGAAAAATGGTGAATGAAAAAATTGGTTCAAGCATTGACGTGAAGTCAGAAGCTTTTGCGCGTATGATCTATTGTCCATTCTTCTGTATTGGACACCCTTAATCGAATTAACCATGGTTAATTATGTCGTCCATTCTCATGTATTGGACACTTAATTCGAATTTACCGTGGTAAATTCGAAGTAAGAGTGTCCAATACAGGAGAATGGACAACATAATTTACCATGCTAAATTCGATTAAGGGTGTCCAATACAGAAGAATGGACAATAGAACATACGCGCAAAAGCTTCTGACTTCACGTCAATGCTTGAACCAATTTTTTATAGTTTAACTTTCTGAACCTGTCAGAAGTTCTCCTGCCATAAGAAGATATTCTCTCAACCTGATCATAACTAGGTCTCGCATCAGCCATTTTGCAAGAGAAGCACTAAGATAACGAAAAAAGAAGTTTGTTGATCGAATCGTTACCAAACTTCACAAGATTACCCGTTGGACTTATCTGAATATATTAGAAAATTTAATCAAAATCGGTCTAGCCATGCTTGAACCAATTTTTTTTTCGTGATTTTTTTTTAATTTTCTGGAGGCGCGGTTCCTGAAATTTTTTTTTTTTCGTCATTTTTTTCAAATTTTCTAGGAGTACGGTTCTTACAGAATTTTAAACACGTCTTTGTGTTGATTTTCTACTACTAGTTACCAAGCTTCAATTCAATCGAATATTTATTTTTTGAGTTATCAAGGAAACAATATTCCAGGTGAATATAACTCGGAAACCGTTAAACCGATTATGCCCAAAAACGAACTCAACTCTCCCTTTCGGATACGCAACCTACCCTGAATATTGCAAGTCCCTATCTCCTTTGGTTCGAAAGTTATCGAGGCAACGGTCACCCATCTACTGAACTCACACAAGAATGCTCGAATCTCCAAAATATTCAACCGATCGTATAAAAACTTGAAACTTCGCAGTAGAGTTAGGTAATGAACGCTCTTGCAAAATTTCAGCAATTTCAAACGTATATAGTTACTGATATATAGAATTTTTTTTTTTTATTTTCAATGATTTATTAAAAATTTTCTACAGATGCTATCCTCACCAAATTTCGCAAACATTTTCGCGTTGACATTCTACATCTAATAACCATGTTTGAATTCAATCGGTTCAGTATTTTTCGAGTTAATGAGGAACAAAAAACCACCAAATTTCAGATGGCTATAACTCTGAAACCGTTTGGTCGATTATGCTCATAAACAAACTCAAATGTGGCATTCATATGCACAACATAACCTGAAATTTTCAAGCCGCTATCTCTTTCCGGTTAAAATTAATGCAGTGGTCAAAGACTCACCCTGTATAGAGGAAATAATATTCCAGGTGACCCGCTTAGGGCCGGTTTCTCAATTGCGAGTTAACCCGAGGTTGCGGGTAACCCGAGTGTTACGCATTCATGAATATCGCTAAATACATGCTTCAACTCGCAACCTCGAGTTAACTCGCAATTGAGAAACCGGCCCTTAGATCTCTTGAAGAAGAATCGCCTCCGCTAGTTTTCAAAGATATTCACTCTTGTTCTTAGGAATCCCTTCAATATTCGATTTCAAAAAGGAAAAATGTCGTAGCTCATAAGGCCGGGAGGGTCTCTTTCAAAACCAGGTCTGGCCAATCGAAACGATGATTATTCAGAATTTCAGATATTCGAAGACCGCAACAGGACCCTAATATATAGGACTATCATCTCCTATAGATGCATGCTTCACTTTCTATTGATGTGAATCGGCCCAAAAATTCATGTTATAATTTAATATGTCATCATATGACATTCATGGTTTGGAAGGTTCTCGCAAAATTTCAGCGATGTCGGACAAATGCTACCTGATATAATATTTTTTTTTAAAGGTGATTTTTTTTTAATTTTCTGGTTATACGATCTTCACGAAATTTCGTGAAAATTTTTGCGTCGGTATTTTAGAACTAATTTACCATGTTTGAATTGAAATGCGGCATCGCATTTTTTGGGTAATTGAAGAAATGATAACCAAACTTCAGATTGATATAACTCCAACACCATTTGGCCGATTATGCTAATTAACGAGCTTAAATGTCGCATTCAGATGCGCCTACCCTGAAAATTGCAAGTCGCTATTTCTTTCCGTTCTCAAGGTATCGTGAGATATATAATATTTTTTCGTAATTTTTTTAAAATTTTCTAGTGGTACGGTCCCCACAAAATTTCACACTTCTTCATGTCGATATTCTAAAACTGGTTAGCAAGCTTCAATTCGATAGAGTCTACATTTTTTGAGTTATCGAGGAAATAATATATTCCAGATGGGAATAACTCCGAAACCGTTGGGCCGATTATGGCCACAAAGGAACTTAACTCTCCCATTCAGATGTGCAACCTACCCTGGAAATTGCAAGTCCATATCTCCTTTCGTTCGAGAGTTATCGAGGCAACGCTCACCCACTCTGCTACTGAACTCACACAAGGCTACAATATAGATCCGATCGTGTTCAAATTTGGAACTTGGTAGTACAGTTAGATTCTGAAGGCTCTCGCAAAATTTCAGCGGTGTCGGACGAATAGTTTTTGATATACAGAATTTTTTTCATTGATTTTTTAAAAATTTTCTAGTTATACGATCCTCACGAAATTTTGCAAGAATTTTTGCGTTGACTATTACAACTAATAACCATGTTTGAATTGGATCGGTTTTGTACCAATATACAGCTGTATATTGGTTGAAAACAAAATTAGTACCTACTCGGAAACCGTTTTGTTGCTGTTTCCAGAACATGCGCACAAAAATTGACGATAAAATATGAGTTAACACAGAAGTGAATATTTACTAATATGGACAACCACACAATATGAATCCATAATTTTCAACGAGCAAATATTTGTATGTCCTCAGTTAATTCTATGGTTGATCATCTTCCTCTGGGAATTTAAAGATTTCCCAGAATTCCAAATTTCAAAAGAAAAACAAATCAATTGAGAATTGTCATTTGCAGTATGTATATCCACTATGGACAAAATCTCTATTTGAAAAACCCGCCATGAGGGGTTATTGCCTTCTTTTTCTTGCGATTGCGCAGTCCTTCTAGACGCATACTTGCAACCTGTTCGAGAATGATTCGGTAACTCTACGAAATTCTATCACTTGTATTCTGTCAGTCAGTAAACGGACTTCTGTCTGTTTTGTTGTGCTCCACACGGACTGAAATCTTAATGCTTGGACATTATGGATACCGAAAGCTCTACAAATGGAGAGGTATTGAAGTCGGTGAGTGTATATTTTGAACTTGTTTTGTTGACTCTTTCGATTGCATTCAATTATAAACGTTAATGCTTTAATATAGAGCAAGTTTGCTCGTAGATTTCATAACGCATCTGAAAATTTTCTAAGTCCCAACATGGCGTCAGATTCTAAGTCCCACCACGTATAGTGAAGTATTGTTCTTATTTTTGAACTTGGTGATTATATCAAAATTAGGTCACTTCTAAGTCGAATCAGCCTAGTTTTATGTTTCTATTCATTTTTTTTTCTGTAAATTCACTTAAAATATGGGAGATTTATAATGAGCACGTTTTAATTTTAGGACACAAGCTTTGATAATTCTGGTAAAAATCACATGAATGGCCTGAACGGGTATTCTTCAGATAAGCACAAAAGTGAAAAATCAGAACATAAAAGTAAGCATAAGGACAAAGATAGGGAAAGAGATAGAGATAAGGACAAGCATAAAAGCAAAGATCATAAAAGTTCCAGTAGAGACAAAGATAAGCATACTAGTTCTAAGGATAAAGATCGGCATAGCTCCCACAAATCTTCAAGCAGGGATAAAGAAAAGGAAAGGAGTGATAAAGACAAGGATAAAGACAGGCATCGGGAGAAAGATAAGCACCGGGATGACAAAAAGCACTCTTCATCTTCGTCCAAGGATAAAGATCGAAAGGAGAGGGATAAAGATCATAAGAGTTCCCATGACAAGGAACACAAATCTTCGAGTCGGGATAAAGAACACCGGGACAAAGATAGAGACAAGGATCGTGATAGGAGTAAACATAGTTCATCGAAAGACAAGGATAAAGAAAGGGATAGGGACAAGTCCAAACATAGCAGCTCTAAGGATAAACATCGGGACAAAGACAAGGATAAACAACATTCCAGTTCTAGAGATAAGGAAAAGAAAGAAAAGAAGGAGAAAATAGGTAGGATGATTTTCATTTCATTGAAATTTGGTGGAGTTGTTGTAGAAAAGTATGTTCTAACCAAGATCGGAATATTCAGTCTATTGGAGCAAAGAATGCCTACCCTTTTGGAGATTAATCAAGATCGTTCAAAGAGTTTTTGATAAATGCTTGTACTTGTTGATCTATTATTGTCAAACTAACCTAAGATTAATATTTCTTAGTAAATAAACCATCGGGTAATTTTGTTAATGAAAGTAAAGCTCTGAGAAATTATGGATAAAGAAAAAGTTTTTTTTTTATTTCGAGGAGTGAATCAAAATTTCTTGTAATATATTATAAGACAATTTGTACCCATGATTATACGATCAAAAGCTTCAATTTATTCCATTTATGTTCAGAAGAAGGCTTAAATGTCATTTGATCTGTTAAACACTGATTTGAATAAAAAAAAAATAAAAGTCAAAATATTACAATACCACCCCATTTTTAATGTTTAGTTCGATTAGCGGGCAAGCAGCCAAATTGTTCCTTCGTGGCATAACGAGGGCTTTTCAGTGTTTTTGGTGATGGTTTTTGTTTATGTGCACATCTTGCAGCATTTGTCACAAGTTTCAGATATTATTTTATCACATTCTCCGTAAATATTAAATAAATTCAAATATTCTTCTGAGGTATAATTAAAATAGGATGGTTGTTTTTTTGCATGTACAATGTATAAATTATGATAAAATCATTGATGCTTGATGAAGCAAAGTTAACTCATCGATATTTCTATGATTATTATTCTACGGGAACATAGACAGGGCGAGTTGTACATTAATTTTAACCATAGATTCTTCTCATTCAGTTCTCATTTGGAAATTTGGACTTTTGAGCACTTTTTAAAGTCGATTGTTCATGAAGATTTTCGAGCACCCTGTACATTTTTATTGCCTATGTTCCTTTGGCTAGTTAGAAGGTTCAATAAAGTACAAATGTCCAATTTAACAATTCATAAATACTTGCAATGTTGTGACACCCTCCATCTCAAATTTTGCGGGACAACTCATATTAACTCTAAGAGTACTGAACATACAGAAGGTGTTAAGGATAAAGTCGACTTGAAATCGATTGGAGATTCCAAAAAATGTAAAGATATCCAGAGTGTTTCACAGAAATATAAAAAAGGTTTAGTTGGTTTTACCCACTTCCAAAATTTCAGGAATATTTGATTTCTGGTTTTCGCTATATCAATATATCAAATAACTCATTTGATTCCCCTCAAAAAACAACCCGGAATGCAAAAAATTAAATAATTACGATTTAACCGTTTCCAGAGGAACCGAAAGAAGAGATATTTGAACCCAAGAGAGAACTTGACTGTGAGGTAGAAGATTCGGTACATAATGAGTCCATGGACGATGAAGATGACTACAAACTCAGTATTGAGGAAAAAGTTGAAGTCAAAGATGAACCAAGCCAACAAGAAGAGACTGACAAAGTGAATCTCTCCCAAGCTAGTAGTTGTGATTATAATTTGTCGCAATTTAGTAAAAACGAACCAGAATTCGAGGATGCAGAAGATGAAGATATGAAGCCGGATGTTAAAGAAGAACCTGAAGAAGATTCAGACGAAGACATTCCCCTGGTAAGTTGAAATTTTGAGTAGTGAAACTCCTTTTTGTTAATAATCTGCGAAACATAATATTGAATATTATAATGCAGATATATTCATAATAAGAGCAAACTTTCACCTGTAATTATCTATACCTCTTTTTATCTAATTGCATTTTGAATATTTCTACATTTTATTGTTTACCACTTTGTTTCGTGTGTCAGAGTGTACTTCTTATTATACAGGATGTTTCCTAATTGAATTGAATTAGAGATGTTTGAAAATTATGATCACTCTGTATATTCAGTAATTTTTTTTTTGTATAGGAGTAGCCAATATGTCTACTCGAAAAAATACTGTCTGTATTGCTGGCGTAACTGGTTTCTTCATTAATTGCTATTTAAAAAACCCCATATTTTCAATATTTCGCCATTTTCTCGTAAATGGTGCTTTGAAGGTATAAAGTGATCTGAAGAAACTCATCATAAGGTGAGCTTACCGTTCCATTTTTGAGGTCAAATACAGGGTGTTACATTTAAAAAAAATTTACTTTGGTCTATATCTTTATTTTCGAACACCCTGTATATATGAAAATAATTTTAAATGGTGTGGTGGTATATTCTCAAAATATCTTCATCTACTTCCTCAAAAAGAGGTCCGCGTCTGTTGTGGGCCACCCGGTATATTCAGGGTGATTCCAAATTAGATGTGAACCTTGGAGGATATGTTAGTATGACTCATTTCCTGTTGTTTGAGTCATATTTATTGATAACCGAAAATCAACAGTTTCCGAGATATTTGAGTTCTGGAGATTTCTCACTTCTCACCTTAGTTAATTTTGCGTAATTTTTTCTACATTAACCAAATTTTATTATAATTTTGGGTTATTTTTATCAGAAAAGGATTTGATATGTATGAAAAAAGCAATACTATGCTGGATAAGATATTGAAAAAGAATTATTAGATGTAGCCGAGTTTTCTAATGAACCGTTCAGTTTTTATGTTGACTTAATTACTTTTGATAGGAATATAGGAAAGTAATATAGTATCCATCCTTTTCTTGGGACACCCTGTGTGATTAATTAAAAGATTCAAAGGCACCTCAAAATTGTTAAGAAATATCTTAATATGCAATAGACTAATAAGTCATAGAGAAGTCTGGAGATCTCTATATTTGATGGAATATGTTGAGATTGAAGTATGTTTATTTAGGGAGCAAATATTTCATTTATGTACTTCCAGGTTGCGTTCGAATATTAACTTCGTAGAGTAAATTGCGTTCGAAAACCGAAAAGTTGTTCTAGTTAATTCTCGTAACTACAGAATAGCTGGGTTTATTTTACTCCACTCAAAATTGACATAACTCATAGGAGAGAAAATCTTTTATCTTCGTCTGTTTTATGAAGAGTATATTTTAAGTTCTATGAGTAGTCAAGTTGAGGTAATTTAATAGTTTTAATACTGCTCACAATAATATTTATTATTAGAGATGCATATATGTGAAGAAAACAATGATAATAATAGGTTCTTTCTTACTACCAACATGACCTATTCCGATATCGGCACCTTCTGTCGCTCGAACTCCAAATGAAAACTGGAACCGTTCGAATATTACATGAAGAGTCAGCTCCAGGGTAAATTCATCAAAGCTTCAAAATCTCTACTCTACTCGGTATAGTTAATATTCAAACACAACCCTGGTTAGTATTTTTGTTGTAACCACCAGTAAATGCCACAATGCAACAATCACTTTACACATCAAATGATGTACTGATTATAAAAACCTTAAATGATCAATGATGTCCCATGTAACCCCATTTTTAGTGCTGAAGTATTACTTGCATATTTCAGAGAAGCTCATTCCACAACAGAGCCAAATCGGTAGGTTTTGCATACTTCTAATTTATGTGTGTAGAATATAGATGTGTTGCTGTGACCGAATTTTTTCTCCAATGCTGCTTAACTCCTGCTTTGAAATCAAGGAATTCTGTCCTATTGCATGAAAAATTTCCTTCCTGTCAATTTATTGAACTTTTCATCATTTTTACACTATGGGAACACATTTCATGAAATTCTATATTAGTTTTGTCTAAACATTATAAAGCCATTTCATCGGAACATGACAAATTAATCTATACAGGGTGAGTCTTTGACCACTGCATTAATTTTAACCAAAGATTCCTCTCATCAAATGAAACACTTTTTTCATTCACCATTTTTCCAGATTTGGCTCAGGTAAAAAGTTACAAGCGTTTAAAGATTTCACAATGTGCTAATACACTCCCGCATATAAATTATCTATGACATTGTTGACGGACGAGAATAAGGCATGGTAACGTGGTTTACAGCTTGATTCGGGATTCCAACACTCAGGGACGGATCCATAAAAGTAGTGAAATTTCTGGAGTTTTCCATTTTAAAACATTCAATGAAGAATATCTCGAAAACGGTGCGTTTAAGGAGAAATGATGAAGAATAATATAATGTTCTTAAACGATGGAATATTCTTGAAATGACTCAAGAAAAACTTTATATGCTTTCTTTATGCTAATTTCGTTTAGTTTTATGAATCCACGAGTCCATAACTAGAAAACCAGTAGAAGTAGAAAATAACTAATATTTGGAAAATATGTATCATAGTTATAGGAAACTTTACGCCAACATTTATTTTATTCGAAAAAGGAATGTCAAAGCTACAAAATAAAAACTGATTTTTTTTTTCAAAATTTCAACAGCCTGTATATTTTTACCTGAGCTGAATTTGGAAAAATGTTAAATGAAAGAAATGTTTCATTTGATGAGAGGAATCTTTGGTTAAAATTAATGCAGTGGTCAAAGACTCACCCTGTATATCATATTCACCATTTCTACCACCTTCACATTAGGAGATTTAGCAATAGACATCTACCCATTTAACAAATTTTAAAAGCACTCTCAGACACCTGGGCCTGTAAGGCACTCGTTCATTTAAGGATGAATATATTTACTGATTTAGAACACCTGTACACTACTAAAATTCATGGTTATTAGACATCCTTGTAAAAACAACAATCTGTAATTTTGAAAATATTGGGAATTTGGGAAAATGAAATTTACAAAAATTAATGTGTATCTTCTTCGTTGTAATAAATCAAGATGATATTGTTATTACCGTGGCCCATATTTTCTTCCATTTCTTTTTCTAGTTCTTTGTTTTTTCTTTTCTTCTTTTTTTTTCTTTGGTATATTTTGCAATTTTTTTTTCTGATTTTTCATTTTCTTTTAAAGTCTCCAATTGCCCCACATATACTCCATTCACTTTTATAAAGTCTCCCGGTTGACCACGAAAGTTAGACACATTTCACTGTGTATATTTTGAAAATGTTAGGTTATGCTCATTTTCCTGTCAGATAACTACGCAACGTTGTCCTCTCTGCATAGAGGTGGTAGTAATTATGTATTTTTCACAATGTGAATTTACTTCGGAAAAATAATGAATTTAAGAAGGTATTATGTGAATTCAACAATTCCAAAGACCTGGCGTCTGTTACTGGAAATATTTCACGTATATTAACTGGTTGGAAGATTCAGTTATGCTATTTACTTGTATGCGAATCAAGAATCAAATGTTGAAATTTTAATGAAAAATAATGGATAGAGTAGTCTGTTACTTTGTGATAGTTCATTTGAAAAAAGAATAAAAGTACCTGAATAACCAGGCAGGAAAATTTCTGAACTAACAGACTATTGAATTCCCCACTTTTCGAAATTCTCAAGAAATAAGCCTACAGAAGATATTTAAATACCTTGTTGCACAACTTGAAACACACCAGTTTCAAAATGTAGTAGTACTACGAAACCTGATTCACTGTTAAACCTCAATAAAATATAGTGATAGGATAGGAAACTGAGTATTTTCATTAGAGAGTTCAACATGTCCTGAAACAGAATGAAATTTTCCTATTGCAGATTTCAGTTCTGTATAGCACTTCCTGATACTTTGTCTCTGCTTCTTCAAAACTGCTTTCCACATTTTCAATTTCAATGCGAAGAGTTCTTTATTATTCGAAGATGATGTCTGTGATGAATATCTTGTCTAATATGCAACATAATGTTGAGAGTAGAAATTGGCAACGTCTCGGAGAATTATTATGACATTCACAATATTTCAGCAGTACCAACCTGCCTCAGTTTTAGTTACAGAAACGTGATAGACCTAAATCAAGACCAACCGGGAGACTTCATAAAAGTATATGTGTCTTGTTTTACCCCTTACACATAATGATTTGGGATGATTGGAGACATAAAATAAATATACCAAAAAGGTTTACAGTGAAAGCAGGCGCTAACGAAATGTTTTACGCAATGCAAGACGTAAAGAATTTTAAAAAATTCTCAAAATTTCGAGTATTTTAAAGTTACTAAGTACTTGGCATAACAGCCGACAAAAACTACACACCAAATATTTGATAGATTATATTTTGATACCATGTGCATTGAAATAACTTTCTTCTTTATTTCATCTTTTTTCCTAATTTCAATTTGTCATTGTAATAAATGCGCAATTTTTAAAAACAATTGGCAACTCGGACTTCTGTTCCACACTCTTGGCCATCTCTCGGCTTTGTTAGTGTCATAACAATTTTCAAAACACTGGGAATGCCCATTATTTGTTTTTTTCATTGATTGAACAGGAAAAGATTTGACATTTTACACTGTAAAAGGAAATCTACTGACTTGAATTTAGGAGGTAAAGATCACAAAATCTTCATATAGAAAACAATACCCACAAAATTATGGACAAAAAACGTACTTTAATTAATCATATTGAAAGCAAAAAAAAAAATTGAATATATCCAGAACGTTAAGAGAATAGTATTCTCAAATAGGGTTACCGGCTCAGAAAATTAGATAATGTACTACTGGATTATTATGTAGTTCGCATTTCGAGTTTATGTAAGTCTGAGAAACATCTCTTCGAAATAAAATTACTTAGATGTGTGCTTCAAATTAACAAACTAGCTAAGACCGAAATGAATATATTTTTAATTCCAGTCCTCTCGTATGTCAAACAACAAACGAAAACTCGAAGATTCAGAGGATGATGAGGAAGATTTGCCACTGTCGGTGCGAAAGAAACCAAAAATGTCAGAAGAGAAAAAGAAGAACAAAATTATGAGTGACGACGACGAGGAAGAGAATTATGCACCTAAGAAAAAAGAGAAAAAACGAAACAAACAAATTTTTAGTGACGACGAAGAGGAAGATTTGAAACCAGTGAAAAAGGAAAAGAAGAAGAAAAAAATTGAGAGTGATGACGAGGCGGACTATTTTGATGCTCCTAAGAAAAAAAAACCAGCAACTAAAGCAATGAAGAAGGAAAAGGTGAAAACAGTGGTTAAAACTGAAGTCAAGGAAGAAGGTGCCAAAAAGGGCAGAAAAAAAAAAGAGGAGGAAGAACAGGAGGTTTGGAAATGGTGAGTAACTTTTTGTTTTCGACAACACATGCATTAGTAAATGAGCCCATTCTACAAAAAAAATTTTGACTTTGTTGAAAACTTTGATGTCGGTGTGGTTGGTATTGTTAAATTAAATGTTCAAACTGCCAGTGGGATTAATGCAAGCATGATTTTTTTTCAAAAATGGTTGTTTTATTAGTCTTTCGCATCTGGCGGTATTTATTGCTTTAACAGCAGCATTCATTCGCTCTCTGAGTTCCATTTCAGTATTACTTGTTAGTACATCTTCTTTGTACAGCCCCAGTATTAAAAATCTAATGTGTTTTTAATTTAAATCCGTCGGCCCATCAATTTTTGTGGATAATTGTTTCCACTACTAGTTTCGGGCCCAAAATGTCTGACATTTTGTAGGCCTTTATTGATATAATTCAAAGTCAAAACGGACATAATTTTTAATTTTAAGTATTTCTGAGTATTCCCAAACATATACTGCATTCACTTTTATAAAGTCTCCCGGTTGGCCATGAGAATTTGACACATTTCACCATGTATATTTTGAAAATGTTAGGTTATAGTCATTTTCCTGTCAGATAACTACGCAACGTTGTCCTCTCTACATAGAAGTCGTAGTAATTACGTATTTTCACAATCTGAATTTACTTCGGAAAAATAATGAATTTGAGAAGATATTATGTGAATTCAATAATTCCACAGTCCTGGCGACTATGGAAGAAAATTTTTTGTCTGTTGTTACTGGAAACATTTCACGTATATAAACTGGTTGGAAGATTCAATTATGCTATTTTCTTGTATGGAAATCAAGAATCAAGTGTTGAAATTTTATTGAAAAATAATGGATAGAGTATAGTCCGTTACTTTGTGATAGTTCATTTGAAAAAATAATAAAAGTACCTGAATAACCCGACAGGAAAACTTCTAAGCGAACAGACGTATTTATGGAATTCCCCACTTTTCTCGAGAAGACATTTAAATACCTTGTTGCACAACTTTAATTAAATACACCAGTTTCAAAATGTAGTAGTACCTACTACGAAACCCGAGTCATTCTTATACCTTAATAAAACCTAATGATAGGAAACTAAGTAATTTCATTCGAGAGTTCAACATGTCAGAATTAAGTTTTCCTATTGCAGATTTTAATGTTATGATTATGTTAAGTTTGAGACTTTTGAGAGTAGAAATTGGCAACGTCCCAGCGAATTGTTTTGACCTTGACGATAGTTCAGCAGTGCCAACCTGCCTCTGCTTTAGTTACAAAAACTTGATAGACCTAAATCATGGCCAACCGGGAGACTTTATAAAAGTGAATGGAGTATATAAAACAATATTAATGTTGATATGAAAAATATACAATATCCTAGGGGATTTGACTTTTGTATGTTCGTCAACCTGTCATTTTATTATCATAAATGTCATAGGTATATTTCGGCATATTTTATGCAGAAAACACGTTGTTTTGTTTAATTATCAGAAAAAACAAATATTATATCTTGCATAAAACCTTATAAAACGATGGAATAAAACATGCCGAATATATGACATATGACTTTAAAATTGCAGATTTCATAGGTTGGACAAACGTATAAAAGCCAAATCCCCTAGGATATTGTATTTTTGTTCATATCAACATTAATATTCTATTTTATGTATTCAGGAACACTCAGAAATCCTTAAAATTGAAAATTATCTACCTTTTGACTTTGAATCATATCAATAAAGTCCTACAAAATGTCAGACATTTTGGGCCCGAAACTAGTAGTGGCAACATTGGCTGCGTTCAGCGGAAAGAGCAGTTGCAAAGCTGCTCACTGAGCGCTCACAGATCCTAAAGTGATCAGAGAGCGGTTTTCTGAACGGTTAGAAGTTGAAACGGTGCGAAGGTGACATTTACATAACCTAATTCTATTGTGTTCTCTTTAAATGTTTACACTTTCAAAAAAATCTAACCCCTAAAACTATGGTTTGACAGTTTTCACAACGTGTTTTGCTTAGTGAGCGGAATTAAATGTCGCTCACAAAAATGGCGTCCGCTCACTAAACATGTTGAGCAGGCGCTCACTGAGCAGGATCGTTCAGCGAAAATTCTTCCAACTGTTTTGCAACTGTTGTGTCCGCTGAACGCAGCCATTGAATTGAATTAATGGAATCCTCTATTGCCACATTAGTGCGATTCTATGTCGATTTCCAGTTCATTTTTAATGAAACCATCGAATTTAATGTATAATTAAGTTAATGAAGGCTTTGTTCAACCCACCTTTAGCCCGTTCAAACAACGGATTAAATTGCCAGTGATGAATCTTTCATTTTGAATTTGCCGCGGTTTTAACCTAGATGTGACGTCACCAACGCGCGTTCGATAAACAGAGTTAAAATAATGGCGACCATGCTTTGACAATGTTGATGAATTTCGGAATTATAATAAAAACATTTAGGCAAAAATTAAGGCAAACATGTTCTTTAGGTCATTATGGTTCGAGTACAAAAATATAATTAAAGTGAAAAATTATTATCGTTTGTATTACTCCGTGAAGCGGCTACGAAAAGAGGTTAGTTCATCAAATCAGTATGAACATTTAAAACAAATAAAACTTCATAACTTAGTCACCATTAAAAGAGAAATAGTTGAATTAGATTCTAGACAGCGAATAGTCAATCAGAAAAGGTAATTTTATTCGCTTTTGATGTTGATGAATATTACGAAATATATCTTCAAAACTTTCGGATTTAGGTTAAGTATATTTATTTTTACCGTTTCAAGGAATCAATTAGATATGTTATTCAAACTCGTACCGTATTTATTGAACAATCGCTTTCTGTGCCAACTTAAATTTTCGGTATTTGAAATTTCTATGGCTTTCAATATCATGAGTATTGTCATAATCGCTTAAATATTAATGATCATTTTTTTTTCAGGTGGGAAGAAGAGAAGAAAAATGACGGAACAAAATGGAACTTCCTAGAACACAAAGGGCCGGTTTTTGCCCCAGATTACGAGCCCTTACCATCGAACGTGAAGTTCTTCTATAATGGGGAAGAAATTAAATTATCTGAGCCTGCCGAGGAAGTGGCGGGTTTCTATGCTAAAATGTTGGATCATGATTATACCTCCAAAGATATATTCAATGATAATTTCTTCAAAGATTGGAGAAAGTGTATGACTGAAAAAGAAAAGGCCAAAATAACGGATTTGAATAAATGTAATTTCAAACAAATGCATGCTTTCTTCTTGGACCAATCGGAAAAGAATAGAAACCGCACCAAAGAAGAGAAGCTGGCATTGAAGGAGAAAAATGAGGCCATGGTGAAGGAGTATGGTTTCTGTAAAATTGATGGGCACAAAGAGAAAATTGGTAATTTCAAGATTGAACCTCCGGGTTTGTTCAGAGGTAGGTGATAGAATTTGAAGTGTGTATTTTCGATATTTTCTGTGATGAGTTGGTTGATCAATTAATTGAAGATTCATTTTTCGATTAACGTTAAGTGGATTCAGATGAAGAGTGAAATTCACTATTTCTTTTACATAGTTGCATGTTTTAAACATGGAAACTTTCAAAAGAACAATCTTCGGGACTTGACATTAGTATGTTAGATTTGTACCTCAAAAGGGCAAGTTCATTTGAAATTATCTCTTGAATATCTCAAAAAAGCCTTTCAAATGCAAGTACTGTATCACTTGACAATACAAATTTAAATTTCTATACTCCATTTACTTTTATAATGTCTCCCGGTTGGCCATGAAACTTTGACACATTTCATCGTTTATATATTGAAAATGTTAGGTTATAGTCATTTTCCTGTCAGATAACTACGCAATGTTGTTCTCTCTACATAGAATTCATAGTAATTACGTATTTTTCACAATGTGAATTCATTTCGGAAAAATAATGAATTTGAGATTATGTGAATTCAACTCAACCTGGTGACTGTTAAAGAAAATTTTTCCTCTATTAATGGAAATAATTCACGAATATAAACTGGTTGGAAGGTTCAGTTATGCTATTTTCTTGTATGGAAATGAAGAATCAAGTGTTGAAATTTTAATGAAAAATAATGGATGGAGTAGTCCGTTTAAGTTCATTTGAAAAAAGACTAAAAGTACCTGAATAACCCGGCAGGAAAACTTCAAAACGAACAGCAAATCTATGGAATTCTCCACTTTTCGAAATTCTCTAGAAATAAACCTACAGAAGTCATTCAAATACCTTGTTGCACAACTGGAAATACACCAGTTTCAAAATGTAGTAGTACTACTTAACCCGAGTCACTGTTAACCTTAATAAAATACAGTGATAGGATAGGAAACTAAGTAATTTCATGCGAGAGTTCAACATGTCCTGAGACATAATGAAGTTTTCCTATTGCAGATTTCAGTTCCGTATAGCACTTCCTGATACTTTGCCCCTGCTTCTTCAAAACTGCTTTTGGCATTTTCAATTTCAAAGTGAAGAGTTCTTTATTATTCGAAGATGATGTCTGTGATGAACATCTTGTCTAAGATGGAACATTATGTTGAGAGTAGAAATTGGCAACGTCTCAGAGAATTGTTTTGACATTGACGATATTTCAGTAGTGCCAACCTGCCTCAGTTTTAGTTACAAAAACGTGATAGACCTAAATCATGGCCAACCGGGAGACTTTATAAAAGTGAATGGAGTATATGTTCATTAATTCACTGCATAAAGTTGATACTTCCTGCCATAGTCCTCCTTTTCAACCACGACCATTTGTCTTGTTGGGTACTTCTGGAAAAACTCGCACAAATTTTGCCAAGTAAAACAGTAATATAAAATGTAAAATTCATGACTTTGAAAATTATATTCATATGAATATTTCCATTCTGAACAGGTAGAGGAGAACATCCCAAGATGGGAAAACTAAAAAGGAGAGTTGAAGCTGAAGATATCATAATAAATTGCAGTAAGGACTCTGACATCCCCGATCCCCCACCTGGCCACAAATGGAAGGAAGTACGACATGACCCACAGGTAACATGGTTAGCGTCATGGACAGAAAATGTTCAGAATCAAGTGAAGTACATCATGTTGAATCCTAGCTCTAAACTCAAAGGCGAAAAGGACATGCAAAAATATGAAACGGCCAGGCGTTTACACAGTTGTATAGATAAAATACGAAAGGAATACCGAGACGATTGGAAATCTAAAGAAATGAGAGTACGACAGAGAGGTGTCGCTCTGTACTTTATCGATAAATTGGCTCTGAGAGCAGGTAATGAGAAAGATGAGGATCAAGCGGATACTGTTGGTTGTTGTTCTTTGCGGTTTGAACACATAGAACTCCATGAAAAGAAGGACGATAAGGAATATGTTGTAGTTTTCGACTTCCTCGGTAAAGATTCTATCAGGTACTACAACGAACTTCCTGTGGAAAAGAGGGTGTTCAAGAATTTACAATTGTTCATGGAGAATAAGAATCCCGGGGATGATTTGTTCGACCGTCTCAATACCAGCATATTGAATAAACACTTGAACGAGCTTATGGAAGGTCTCACGGCTAAAGTATTCCGTACCTACAACGCCTCTTGGACGCTACAACAACAACTAGATCTTCTAACAAACGAAGATGACACAGTAGCTGAGAAAATTCTGTCGTACAACAGAGCGAACAGAGCTGTTGCTATCCTGTGTAACCATCAACGTTCGGTGCCTAAAGGTCACGAAAAAAGTATGGAAAAACTGAAAGAAAAAATCGAATCCAAAAAAGATGCCATCAAGAATGCGGAACGGCAAGTGAAAGACGCAAAGAGGGAAGCCAGTAATGGAAGTGTTAAGGAAAAAGTGGTTTATGATAAAAAGAAGAAAATGCTCGAAAGGCTGAAGGAGCAGTTGAGTAAATTGGAAATTCAAGAAACAGACCGTGACGAAAACAAAACCATAGCCTTAGGTACTTCCAAGTTGAATTATCTGGATCCCAGAATCAGTGTGGCCTGGTGCAAAAAGTACAATGTCCCAATAGAAAAAATCTACAACAAAACTCAGCGAGATAAATTCAGGTGGGCCATTGATATGGCTGGACCCGATTATCGGTTTTAAGTTGCACATAAGTTATAGTTTTATTTAATGAATGTATTTGAATTGTATGGAATTTGTTCTTTCATAGATCATAATTTTGTAGGCAATTTTATCAACATTGTAATTATATTTACTTTATCAAATTCAATTCGTTTTAATGACTCCTCCAATAGTAAACAAATGGCCCCATTTTCGTGAAGAATTGAAAATTTATTAATAAGGAACATAGTTGCTGAGAGAAATTAAGTTCAGTATGTAGAATACCTTTGTAACACTTTAAAATTACTTGACGTTTCAACATATTTTATTTTTATTCAATTAGTATTGATTCTAGTTTTTCAACGAAAGAACAAATTTTATGTATATTTGAGTTCCATAGGAAACGATTTCATGCATATTCAGTAATATTCATCATTGAATGTGGAAGGTTTAATGGATCATTCCAAATTACTTTCTGGATGATTGGCAAAACATCACTAGACATATTGTCATATTTTAAGATTGAGAGATTTACTTGATAATTCCATAGCTAATTCAGTAGATTTATTTAATTAATTTAATTTATTATAAAGCTCGTGCAACGCTGATCATCTATTTTTAGGAGATACTATTTTTGTAGCATGTGATTTTTTTTATCAATCCTTATTTACACATGCCACCTTCATTGTCATAAAAATCCATAAAGATATTTTTTCCTGTATAGTTTTAATCAAAATTTAATTATATATACATATTTATATAAAGATTGATCTTTCTCCATTGTAAATAATACATGTATTCATGAGTTTTGAATATATGAGTAGATCTGCAGTTTTGATTTGAAATTATTCTTGTCGGAGAATATTGTCTTGGAATCTAGTTTTAAGTCATTATTTAAAAATGAAAAAAACTTGTCATGTACGAGAATTATTCTTATTTTTTATTGGTACTTTCAAATTGAAAGTGATAGTGCATTATGTATTCGATTGAATGATAAAAAAATAAAGTTTTAAATCCTAAGTATATTGAACTCCTATTCTCCTCATTATTACTGTGCAGTTCTCTCATACACATGGCAAAATTAAAGTAGAGATGCCATGTGAAAGGCCAAATTTTAATCTTCAAAAAATTTCTGTGGGAGTGCTTCTTGAAATGTAGATCGTGTTTCAAAAGGAATGACCATGAAGCATCAACATATAAATAAGTGCTCAACCTAATATCCTAAAGTTATTAAAACCACAACCTACTATAGAGAAAGCCTAGATCGTCATTTAATGGCAACATGGTTTAGAGAAGTACTCTATACGACAGTCTGACATGTTTCTAGGTTTGTTTACTTTAATACCGTTGAATAATTATATTTTTGAGAATTTACTGTGAAATATAATATTCTTCAGTTCAAGTCAATAAGGACCTTCACTTTGAAGAACTACGTAAAAGATAGGAGTAACAATGATGTCTAGGAAAAATAAACGAAAATTTTCATTAGACTACCCTTATGTTGAAGAATATATATTTAATTCGAGAATTTTATTTGTTGCCAATTTTTGGCGCTCTTGTACTTATCAATATCTGTAATTTTCGAATTTTTGGCAGAAAACTCACTGGTCCAAATCGATTCTGTGCGGCTGGCCGTAAGCAAGATAACTCTTGAACGGAATGATAGACAGTTAAAATTTTCACGGTAGGTTCGCGAGATACATATCTCGGTTAAGTTCGTTATTGTTCAAAATCGGCCTGATGGTTTCGGAGTAACGAAAAACATTTTTTTTTCATTACAAATTCAATTTTTTAAAAGATGCAGTTTCATCGTAAAAATCCATTGATATCATTCTCAACTCTCACAAACTAATCCTTTGGGAGATACGATTCATAGACAAGTAATAGCTGATATGATTTTTCAAAATTGCAACAGAACGGACGCAATTCTAGCGCCTGCATAATACTCACAGTGCCACCTACCAAAATCTTCACGAACTCCGACCCTCTGCGATGCGGGAACCTTGAGCGATGTTCATTCTTTTGCCGTAAGAGGGAGTCAGGGACTGCAAGACAAAATATATTTTTTGGCCAAATCTATTCATCGCAGCCGAATAGCGAGTGGTCGATTGTTTTAATATAATTTCTGGTTTGCTGAAACCATAAGTTTAGTTCTAAAAATCCAGTTCAGTCTTGATTCATATTTGTACGCAATCAAAATCATTAAATTGTATCAATATTTTTTTTATTGTGAAACAATTAAGAGGTGAATTCATTATTAATATTACAAAATAGATTTTTATTGTTCATTAGTGCAAATATACATGAGATTTCACATTTTTATTCACTAAAGTTTATGTGCTCTAGTCAAATATTGACACTCAGTTCTTAGTTTTAAAACAGTTGTACCTCAGTTAGAAATCATATGAATCTAATTCTTATATATTCTCAACACTAATGAAGCCAATTCCAATTTTGAATTTTCAAAGATGTATATTAAAGTTGAGGCTTCTATTTATCAAGTGGTAGGGGACATAATTACAAACTATTTCACAAAAATATTGGACAATATAGTTCTCTATTAATAGTATAGAAGTTTGACGGAGATATATTCATAATTGAAGTTTTCATTAATTTAAAAAATTGGACTGACCAGACTATATACTTCTTCCAATTGAATCCGTCCAACCATGTATATCAAGACGGTATTAGCATCAATTTTATAGCTGGTCCTCATTTTGCAACATTTTACAAAATATTTATATTGTGAAATAGTTTTCCTGTTATTAAAAAAATCTTACACTTGAAAACAGCCTGTATCAAAGAACATTTTTTTCTCACAATGTCATCACAAGAATGGGCGTTTACAGTATCTCAAAATATGTAATTTTTTCACATGACTTTTGTCAACCATTTGGTTAAAAAAAATTTTATTATTCAATTTTGAAAATGTGATTTTACTACTAGAAAATGTAAATTATTCTAACTCGCTACGTCAGTGTAAATTAAATAGTCGTACCACTATTAGCACATCTGAATGAAAGTTCCACTGAATTTGGTGCTTTATTTTGGATTTTCCGATCATTTTTACCTGATGAATTTGTGGAAAAAAAATGGAATAAAAGTCAGGTGAGAATACATTCTTTCAAAATATATTTTTTCTGCGGATGACTGAAAAGGCCCATTGTACAATTATTGCTAGTCATGTATTAAACCTATTGCACTCATTCGTTGCCCACACATACTTAAATGGTCCAATGTTATACTATAGATAATATTTGAAAACAAAATAATATATATGAATATTGAAAATAATTATAAATGTTTGAAATTCATTACTATTCTATTATCATATTCATTATTTCAGGCCAATAGTTTCTTGAGTGAATGAAAGAAATTTTCTGAAAGTTTTATTTTAATTTGAACGATTTCAGATATCTTATTTATATACATTTTAAAACTAATTCGAACAGGTATTAAACTATCAATAGAATTTACAAATATCGAAGAGATAAATTTGTAAAGTTTCAAAAATTTTGACGATAATTTTTTATCACAGAGTCTTGTTTACTATCGAGCTGGCTTAACATTATATTTAACTGTGGCCATAACTTTATCACTTTCGAAGGGTCAATTACTTATGAATTAATGGTAAAATGATGAACAATTTTGCAGGCAAAAATTCGATACCTAGTAATTTAGTTTTGAAAAAATTGTGTCAGAATAGAATGTGACTTAGAATTAAATTTGTTCTACAACCTACAAGCCTACAATCTCACAGAACAATTCTTGTTCAATAATTTCCTGCCCAAGGAATGATTAAATTAAAAGCACAACCTTTTTCTAATTCGAATATCAATTACATGTGGATAGTAGCTGCTGTGTATCTTGCTTCACCTCTCTTCCACCTCCATTGAGTTGGTCGATACTGAAAGTAAAAAAAATGTATGGAAAGGTTTAACGGGTAATTCCGCAAAAGGAGCACATATATATATATTACTCCGCATGATCCATATTTCTATGTAAAAAAAATGGTTTGTACAGTTTTAGAAATTCATACAGTGTGGAAAAGCCAAATGGAATAAATTCATTATCTTGGTTACTGTACAGAAGGAATTTTTAGGAAGCTTTACCGTTTACCTTGAACAATTGCTGTCGATTTCATAAATGAAGTCAGTTCTTACTTTGAACAACTAACGTGTCACTTGTGTCTAAATTCTACTCACAAGTGATTGCTGGTTTTCTTTAAACCGGTTACTTCGTAGTGTTGATTTCATCAGCGTTGAATTGTGCTCCACTGATGATTCCTAATAAGGATGAAACCGCGGTATGTAGCTATTCAACTTTGATGAAATCATACACACTCTGTGGATTTCTCCAAAACTTTTGTCTCTGCTAGTCCTTTCATCACAATAACTAGTGGTTAGCTTTCCACGGGATAAATTGAAAATTTATTCACTTCGCTTTTTATTAAAAAAAAAAACTCCCTTACTTTTCTTTTTACTCGCTTGCTCCGCCAGAAACAGCGTGTTATCGTTTTCTACTAAAATTCATTAAAGTAAACTGCATATCTTTATGAAATTTGCTAGGTTAAGTTACCCAAAATAAACAAACTGATAAATGTCAGTGGTCATTAAGGGCGAGATTTGCGTGCATATGCAACTTTGCCGGCTACTTACAAGAGCGTCGAATAGAAATAAGAATTCCGATTCTGCAGCGTCTTCTACATTGGTTATAGACCACATTAGTTAGGTTAGAATCATTCTCTTGGCGGGAGATCCATATTCAAATTTTTTAACAGGGAATTTCAACTTTGAGGTGAAACCACCCTATTTAAAAGAGAATGTTAGTACAGAGACATCAAGTATTGGGTACCTTCATCATTAGTGCATGTTTTCATGTTATATCCACATTAAATGAGAGGATCCCACGCAATTCCCTCAAAAGGTTAATGTTTGGACAGGAAATGTTTGAAACCACATCATAGGCCCCTTTTTCATTGAGGGCAATTCGAGTGGCGATAAATATTTAGCACTACTTGAAAATGGTGTCAGCAAATTTATATCCTGATCAAGGAAATCATCAAGTTCCACGGAATACGATATGGTTCCAACAGGATGGAGCACCACCACATTACTAACGCAATGTCCGGCAGTACCTAGACGCAATATTTCCAAATCGGCGGATAGGAAGCCAAGGAACGATCAAATGGCCAGCGCGATCCCCTGATCTTAACCCATTAGATTTCTTTTTATGGGGTATGTGAAGAGCATTGTGTACAAAACTAAACATCTTGATTTGATTGACCTAAAAGATCGAATAACGCTTGCGATTAAGTCAAACACTCCTGAGGTGTTGGATAATGTTAGAAAAAATTTTTATTTGAGGTTAGGATGTTGCCAAGGCGTTCGCGGTGAATATTTTGAACATCTTCTTCATTAACATTCATAATTTTTTTGGTACATTTTGTATAACAATTTAGTTTTTGATATTGTACCAAATTTCGATAATCACTTGATTTTATTTTTATTTAATTTGATTTCTGCAATGAACATGAAAGTGACAACATTTCTGAATATAGAATGACGAGACCTTTCAATTGATATCACAAGCCCATACCTCTTAATTGAAAAATTTGGGGTTGTACCTGTCTTTTGAAGGGGGTTGAAGGTAGAGTTCGCATTTTTACGTAGAAGAATGACAATTTAAAATTTTGATTTGACATGTTTCGGGATTTTCCATAAATATGTTAAGTAACCGAGATAATGAATTCATCCCGTAATCAACAATAAACAAATAATAAAAAAAATTTAATCAAACTCTCACCCTAATCAACATCTGACCACTAGTTGTATGCGGATTTCTATAGGCGTAGAAAATCCACATGGAGATGGCTACAATCATCGTTAACAGGATCATGATTGCTAATACTCCTGATATTCCAATTCGATCCGGTTGAGCAACGGTTACAACGTTAGATTGTTTACTGAACGAACTGGTGGAACCACTGGTATTTTTGTAAACATTCATACCGGTGGAGTCATGTATATATGCAGAATTGCCTTCGTCTGTATCGAACGGGTTTGATCTTGAGCAGTATGTTACGTTTTGTATTCTTGTTTGATCACAGCCCTTCATGATCCACTCTTGGCGGTGACGGTCTACTCCATTTGAGCACCTCTTGAGTGATGAACACCACACACACTGGAAGAAAACAATTGTTGATTCTTATTGGTTTCTGAATCTGTTCAAAATTGGGAACTAGTAATTCAAAAATTGTTGTATACAGTCGAACTTGTATATAACGAACCCTCAAGGGTTATCAGAAATGGTTCATTATAACATATAATTTTATAATTATTTCCGTTTATTTGAAATTACCTCAATAAATTCTGACTTTTTTGTTGTCAACGACTGCGCGATATAGCCATAGATATACATGGAAGTATATGGATGGAGCCATACTTACAATAGGAAAAATAATCGTTCACATTTCGATTTCCGCCACTTTTGAAATGAACCAAATGTGAACTTGAAACATATTCAAAACAAACCTGAAATGAGGCCAATTCCTTCGTTAAACAAGTGTTACAATCTGAGGCGTCAAGGCACGTAGGTAAGGCTTTCAATATTATCACAGTTCCATTTTTGATGTCATCTTTTTGGAAGTTAACCCTATGATATTCATAGATTGTTTTTCTTCTCAAAACTGAAACGAATCATTACTTAGATCGTGATTACAGGATATTTTCAGATTAACTAACAGAATAGTGTACTATCAATTATATAAGCATCCGACAATCCAATTTTTACTGGATGCTGATCGTCGGTGATATTTTCTATTATTGTTGGTACATTTCCATAGGCAAAAATGATGTCTCCATTTTTGTGTAACGTAGTTTGGAAAGTAAATTCACCTTCGTCTGCCCTATCTTTCAATGCAACTCTTTCCCATAGTACTGTGAAAGCGGTACCTAAAACAAATGAAAAATTAGATCCCCATGCTAATATAGGGTGTTTTCAAAGTTGAGGCTAGATATAACAGGGTGTAATTGAAATGAATCATATCTACAAAATTTTCTCTCTCTCTGTCTGAGAATAATAATCCCAAATATATTAATCTAAGCAGCAGTGGTTTCAGGTCTCTAAACTTGGCAAATATATGAACCCTAGAGGAATTCAATTTGTAGTGGAATTCAAACAAATATACATACCATTATCCATATAACGTACGAAGCTATCGTTTGACAGACTGGTATCGAAATTAGCCATCAGAGGCGCAATATATTGGGTGGCTGCTAACCAAGCATGTACGTAATCTCCTGTGTAAAGGAAGCCACCTGTTGCTATGGTAACGTTTTTAATGAGGTGACCATAGAAAGGAAAGTCGAAAGATAGAGTTACAGTCTGAAAGCACAATGAATTGGTATTCATGAAGTAGAACCATAGACATAGAGAATGGACTGAGCAATAGTGTTCTGTAGTTTTGCTGTAAGAAGCAAGCATATTTGTGCAAAATGTTTAGCATAACAGGCCAGTATTGACTGTATCTAGATAGGAAGCGCTCAGTCTGTCCCTCTATGTTTATGAGACACAGATCGTAAAAAGTATTATGGCATGTTTAAAAATTAAACTTACAGCTGCTCTTCTGTGGGCTGAAGATAAGAGCTTATGCGTAGTAGCATTTTCAGATTCGCTAAGATTGACCCAATAGTTTTTAGACACTTCTGGATTGGTGTGTAAGGAACTATTGTAGTACAAATAACTCTCCTGAAAATTGAAGGTAAAGTTGAATACCAAACATGGATGGAAAATATTACATGAACATAAAATTGTATCCATGTATATTCAATTTCGAATCAAATTAATCAAATGCTGATTTATAATTGTTCAATTGAAGAGGGAAAAAAATTATCGACTTACAGTTATTGTTTCATTAGTGATGTTATGTTTCGCCAGAGTATTGTTTAATTCTTTATCTGTAAACTTAGATATAGAAATATTATTTATAATATCTTCAAAATTTTGCTTTCCAGTTTTATTACTACTAGCTATGTCATGCAATAAAGTTGGATGTGTAGAAGTGATCACAGTAGTTTCGTCAGTAGTAGTGGAATATTGTTTTCTTTGTCCGGTTCCGTTCACACCCAGCAAATGGATATCATCAGCTGACGCAGCCCTTGTAACATTGCGTAGGTAAGGCAATGGAGGTAACTTTGTTACTTTCTGAAACAAATTTATTAGATGAAATATTGCAAAACTCAAACGAACATTTATTCAGAGTAATATATATCCATATGTATATCGAATAATCAACTATTATTTTATTGTTATGATGATAGATCAATATAATTAATTACACAAATTCCCACACATTTATTTGTATACAGATATTTTTGGCGCTCTTGTTCCTCGGAGCGCTTATCAATTTTCCCAAATGTCTGTAATTTTCGAATTTTTGGCTGATAATGGTCTTAAACGATTTGGTTCGACTCACTGATCAACTATCCGTGGTCGAAATTCTGTCGGCCGTCCGTTAACACGATAACTTTCGAACGGAATGAGCTAGACAGTTGAAATTTTCAGAGCAGGTTTGGGACCTAAATATCTCGGTTAAGTTCGTTATTGGGCAAAATCGGCCGGATGGTTTTGGAGTAACAAATTTTGAATTTTTTTTAAGATACAGTTTATGTATTATTTTTAATTTATTCGTTTTTCTCCTCTTGTCTTTTCATTTTTCAGGTGGAGTTTCGGGTACCTTGGAGAAACCTCGACGTTTTGGACGAAGGAATCCATATTGAAGAAATGAATGCCTATCAATATTTTTAAATTTCAGCAAAGTTTGTAACTAATAGTTACAAATCACAACACTCACGGTGAGACAGGGTTTTTTGCTGAGGTTTTTCCCTACGCTCTTGTATCATACGTCGAATTGTATGTAACCCGTTACACCAACCTCTGCTAACACATATAAAGTTCTCAATCAAAAGAATATATATCATAGGAATCCATTGATATTATCCTCAACTTTAACAAGCTGATACTTTCGGAGATATGATTTTTCGAAATTTCAATAATACATCGTACTTCACAGAACGCGAATTCTATATGTCTGTGTTCTATCTGTTTGCGGTAAGTCCAGATTGAAAGATAAACGTCATTAATGTCAAACGAAACTGAAAGGGTATTTCCTGGAGAGTTTGGTTGATGTAAGCATGTAAACAATTTGAAATTTGGATTGAAATTCATAGGCAGAGTTTTATGGTTAGTGAGTCGAAAATGAATGATGCAAGGAAGTCGAGCATAATTTACGAGTCATTCTCTAATTATGAAAGATTTAGAACGGGATTTCCAACTAATATACAGGTAGTTATTCCTTAGTTACGCTATTTAAGATTTCCTACGTAAGTATTCTGCTTTGAGTTCTCTCTGGACTGATTACATTAGATTTGTTCATAAATAAAACTGGCTATTTCATTTACACAATTTTTTAGAATGTCTCCTGATAGTTTTGAAACACATGTAGCCAAAATTGGACCGTCATATAAAGATAAGATGCAAAGGGATTTTAATTTCTTTCATGATGTAGTTCTATCATAAGAATCCATTTATATCATTCCCAATTCTGAGAAACCAATACTTTCGGAGATATGATTTTTGTATTAATATTCATTGATAATAATTACTGATTATATTACATTACCTTCTTTTAGGATAATTGAATTCCAAACCGCTGAAGCTTACAAAACTTCGAAATTTTCATTTGATAATGACAATTGAACTAATTTTTTGGTGCGCTGTTAAGCTGAACAGTGCTAATACCTGTAATTTTCGAATTTTTGGCCGAGAATGGTCTCAAACGATTACTTTCTACTCACTGATGAACAATCCGAGGTCAAAATTGATTCTGTCCGGCCGACCGTCAGCACGATTACGCTCGAACGCAATGAGTTAGAGAGTTGAAATTTTCAGAGTAGATTTGGAGTTCAAATGCGCCGGCAAATTTCGTCAATGGGCAAAATCCGTAGAGTGGTTTCAAAATTATAGCCATCTGAAATTTTATTTTCCCACTAACTCGAAAAATACTATTTTGATCAAATTAACAAGCGGTAGTTATTTGAAAAATACCGACACGACGACTTATGAAAAATCTTGTGAGGATCGCATGACTGGAAAATTTGAAAAAAAATATTTGAAAAATTATGTATATTATATATATTATTATATTATATTACTAGCTGGCCCGGCAGACTTCGTACTGCCTCCTCAACGCCTGCCCAACGCCAACGCCAACTCCAAATCCAAATCCAACTCTAACTCCAACTCCAACTCCAACTACGACTCCGACTCCTACTCCGACTCCGACTCCGACTACGACTCCGACTCCGACTCCGACTCCGACGACTCCGACTCCGACTCCGACGACTCCGACTCCGACTCCGACGACTCCGAATCCGACTCCGACTCCGACTCCGACTCCGACACCGACACCGACTCCGACTCCGACTCCGACTCCATTTCCACCTCCATCTCCATTTCCACCTCCATCTCCATTTCCACCTCCATCTCCATTTCCACCTCCATCTCCTTTCCACCTCCATCTCCACCTCCAACTCCAATCCAACTACAACTACTACAACTCCAACTACAACGCCAACTCCATAACCAATGCCAACCACAATACCTACTCCAACTTCAACTCCAACCCCAACGCCAACTTCAACGCCAACTCAAACTCCAACGCCAAAAACATTTTCCAGTAGACCAAATTGTAAATCTAAACCATTCTCGAATCTCCACGAACACACACAAAAAATTTCATCAAAATCGGTCCAGTCGTTTAGGAGAAGTTCAGTCACATACACACGCACACAAGAAATATATATATTAAGATATATTATGTTATTATTATAACTCCATCGGATCTATATTGGTGGAGATGTGGTCGAAATATTCCACGATCGAGATGTACTGGTCCATTTTTTTACACACGACCAACGAAGTTTTTTATTTTTGACGTGCCTGGAGAGAATTGAATGAATCATGTGCATAGGTCGGCCGAAGTCAAATTTGGCAATTCAATACATACATGAATTGCAGATGATCTATAGTAAAATCATGATTATTGTGAAATCAAAATGTTTTATTCAATATACATACCATGTTAAGTCTTGGGGCATCGCTGGGAAAAATTTCAGGAGCCTGTTTTATCTTGGATATCTTCGTTTTATTCTGAAAATAAAAAAAAAATAAGAATCGTGGCAATTTTCCCACAAAGGTATATTGATTTCTCATAAGAATACACCAACACCCGGTATTGTTTATTTGCGAGTATCATTTTGCCCAATTATCTGTAATTTTCAAATTCTAATTATTCGAATCATTTACTAGCAGAAGGACGTAAGGATAACCCGGATTTCAAAATTATGCATAATTCGAATAAAGGTACGCCACTAAATTATTTGGTAATGATGGAAATAAATAGAGAAAAACAACGGGTAATTTAGTTAATGAACAATTAGATCTCAATTTTTCCCGTTACCCAATGTATTTAAATAGAGAATGAATTTATGAGAGGGGTGAGAATGAAATATTTTTAAATGTTTGCAAAGTACAGTTTAAGATTGTGTAATAATTAGTTTTGAGTAATTCGTAAGAAGAAGAAGAACAGAAAAACTCTATGTCCAGGTCATCCATTGTGGGGTATAAGGACATCATTACTTGTTGAGAATTTAGTATGATGTAGTCTGATGAAGTCTGACGAAACATATTGCAATATTGAATAAATCAGTGTAAATCGTATTATGACACTCACAACCAATCACATAAAAATACAAGCTCCTGTCCACAGGGCTTTCCCACTTTTTCAATTTGGCTTCTGTGCGTCAATTCTCATGAAATTTCGTAATTCAATTCAAAACGTAGGTCTCTGACTCATCTCATGTTGGATTTATATACATCAGGAAATTATGATTAGAGTATTCTATGAAATCACATAGAATTGAGAATAACTATTGAAATTTTGAAAAATCATATCTCCGAAAGTATTAGTTTGTTAAAGTTTAGAATTACATCAATGGATATTTATGATGAAACTGCATCTTGAAAAAAATTTAATTTAAAGTTTAGTAATGTAAAAAAAAATATTTTTTCTGTTACTCCGAAACCACCTGGCTGATTTTGTCCAATAACGAACTTATCCGAGATATTTATCTCCTAAACCTACTCTGAAAATTTCAACTGTCTAGCTCATTCCGTTCGAGAGTTATCGTGTTAACGGCCGGACGGACAGAATCAATTTGGACCATGGATTCTTGATCAGTGAGTCAAACCAAATCGTTTAAGACCATTTTCAGCTAAAAATTCCAAAATTACAGACATTTGGGCAAATTGATAAGCACACTGTTCCGAGGAACAAGTGCGCCAAAAATGGTCTTAAAAGTTTTGGTTCGATTCATTCATCAAGAATCCGTGGTCAAAATTGATTCTGTCCGGCCGTCCGTCCGTTAACACGATAACTCTCGAACGGAACGAGCTAGACAGTGGAAATTTGTTTGGGAGATAAATATCTCGTTTGAGTTCGTTATTGGGCTAAATCGGCCAGGTGGTTTCGGAGTGAGGAAAAAAAAATGTTTTACCTTACAAATTTCAAATTGCTTTTTATTCAAGATGCAGTTTTATCATAAAAATCCATTGACATCATTCTCAACTCTAACAAACTAATACTTCCGGAGATATGATTTTTCAAAATTTCAATAATTAATCGTTATTTTAAGATTTCATAGAATGCTAGATGAAGGAGGTTACACGGTCAATCTGGCATTTTCAGTCTGACATCAATCATGGATTGATGTCAGATTGACGGGAAACTGATTGTAAACGCGTAGACTGATGGACTGATGGTGCGGATTGATGTCAGGAATTTGGACGACTCCACTTTCGTCGATTTCGCAACTTTTTGGCATCTTCAGTCTGACATCAATCATGGACTGATGCCAGATTGACGGGAAACTGATTCTAAACGCGTAGACTGATGGTCCGGCTTAATGGCAATATTGATGTTAAGGATTCGGGCGACCCCACTTTCGTCGATTTCGCCACTTTTTGACATCTTCAGTCTGACATCAATCATGGATTGATGTCAGATTGACGGGAAACTGATTCTAAATGCGTAGACTGATGGTCCGTATTGATGTCAGGGATTCAAGCGACCCCACTTTCGTCGATATTGCAACTTTTTGGCACCTTCAGTCTGACATCAATCATGGACTGATGTCAGATTGAGGGGAAACTGATTGTAAACGCGTAGACTGATGGTCCGGCTTAATGGCAATATTGATGTCAGGGATTGGGGCGACCCCACTTTGACGTGAAACTGATTGTAAATGTGTAGACTGATGGTCCAGATTGATGTCAGGGATTCGGGCGACCCCACTTTCGTCGATATTGCAACTTTTTGACACCTTCAGTCTGACATCAATCATGGATTGATATCAGATTGACGGGAAACTGATTTGCAAACGCGTAGACTGATGGACTGATGGTAAGATTGATGTACGGGATTCGGACGACCCCACTTTCGTCGATTTCTCAACTTTTTGGCATCTTCATTCTGACATCAATAATGGATTTCGCAATATTATGGGATTTTTTTTAAATTCTCGCAGTATTCGCCGTTTACGCAAAATAATAGCACCATGTCCCTTAAAAATCTTACATATGCATAGAGAATCGCCAAGATTTATCAACTTACCGATTTTTTAGAGGGGATGCCCAGATCATGCAAACTTATATCCTTGTCCTCAATCGATGTCTCGTTTTTACTGGGCAAAGGCTGGTCTTGTGGCCGATTTTCTGTAGTTTGCCTTTTCGTTAAATGATGGCTTTCACCATCCAAGTATTTAAATGATACATAAGGTGAGTGTGTTAATGGTTGTGTCTCATAAAATTGAAGACCTGAAACAGAATAAAATGGTATTCGATGCAACTTCCGCTGTAAACTATCCTGCAATTGAATATTTACAAATTAATATGTTATTATGCAAAATAGAACCAATCTACATGATTGATACTGTTATTGGTATTGATCGGTATTGATCAGATGAAAATCCGCGATTATTTCGTGAGGTGCATACTCAGCGTCCCCAAAAATTAAATGTTTGGGCGGATATTTGGATATATGGAAATCACACAATCGGCCCCTTTTTATACCCGATAATCTCACTGACCAAATTTATTGAGATTTATTGGAGAACTCTTATTATCCAGCCCTCGTGGAGTATTGTAGAATGCAGAAGACCATCAAGACAATGTTCCAACAAGATGGCGCACCACCTCAATTCGTTCAACCGGTGCGTCAGTTCTTAGATGAAAATTTTCCTCACGCCTGGATTGGAAGAAGGGGACATTTTGAGTGACCACCCAGATCTCCTGATCTGGCTCCACTGGACTTTTTTCAATGGGATCACCTGTCCAACAGCAGCTATGGAGTGCCTGCTGGGGCTACCTCCCCTGCATCTTGTAGTTGAGGAGGGGGCTATGAAGACAGCTTTAAGAATCTGGGAACAGGGACAGTGGCGTGACAGCAGAATGTTTAGGGGACACGCGAGGGCACTCAAGAAGGTGGAGGATGATGATGCAGCTCTCCTCCGGAGGAGTGACCGTGCGGGCTCCTTATTCTGCTTTAACGAACCCTATAGGGTGATTGTTCCTGATAGAGACCAATGGGATACAAGGAGTGATCTCCTTAAACCGGAGGGGCCCACATGGTTCACAGATGGCTCTGTAACGACTACAGGGACAGGTGCAGGCATTGTGGGACCTCGAGTGAGCATGTCCATCCCTCTCGGGAAGAACTGCTCTATAATACAGGCAGAACTATATGCTGTTCTTGTCTGCGCGCTGGAAAACATCCGATTAGGATACTCTGGCAAGTACATATATAAATGTTGTGACAGTCAAGGAACGTTAAAATCCCTATCTGATGTGAAAATAAACTCCTACTTAGTAGGCGAATGCAGGAAGGCTCTGCGAAGGCTGGGCGCTGGTAACGTTGTAAAACTCATCTGGTGTCCGGCTCACTCGGAGATTTCAGGTAATGTTAAGGCAGATAAGCTGGCGAAGCAGGGGGCTCGGATGCCATATATAGGTCCTGAGCCCTCGCTTCCAGTATGTCGTACCTCTGTTAAAACATTCTTCAAGAATCGTTTGGACAGGAATTTTTCCAGTGTATGGAACATGGGAGTAGGACTCAGGCAGTCAAGGCTTCTCATTGAGAAACCATCGTCGAAGTCTGAAGTAAAGAAACTTATTTCTCTCGAAAGAAGAGAATTGAGCCTGATGACTGGATTACTAACTGGCCACCAGTTCAACAAACATCTGAATAGGATGGGATTGGCCGATAGCGCTCTGTGTCGCTGGTGCAAGAGCATGGAAGAAACAGCTGAACATATTCTGTTCGACTGTAACAACCTTAAGGAATTGAGGGTCATACACCTAGGCAACCCAACACCTACGATTCCTACGGTGAGAGGGACTTCTCCTTTTAAGCTCGCGGCATTCCTGTCAGCGTGCTTTTTGGACTGAGTCTCACGAGTTTGGCAAGCGGGAGAACAATGGGCCTGAAGGCCTCAGTTCAGCCTGGGACGGCACCACGGTAGAAGAAGAAAGAAGAAGATGGGATCACCTGAAATCCAAGATTTACACTGCCCAGCCAGAGTCACTGGATTGTTTGCGAACTGGGATCATTAATGAATGCCGTCAAATTACACCAGAAATCTTGAGTAATGTACATGAAAGTTTTCAGCAAAACTTATATTACTGCATGGAAGTGAATAGTGCCCATTTCCAGCATTTAATAAACTAATCACAGAAGTAACTACTCCTCCACTATTTTACCTCTCATTTCGTTATCGAAGGAAGTTTTGAAGCGAAATTTCAGGATCAGATAGCACTCGATAAGATCTTCAAAATGACGTATCGCAACACCCCTCACCCCTATCCAAAATCAAGTGGTTGTGCTCACCCCGTTAGGGGGTTGCAGTTACGGGAATGCAAAGAGCAGAAAAGTTGTTCCCCCTCGACGGATTGACGGATCCGAGCGATTTTCCACATTTTCATTTTTAAGCCGGAAAATCGAGGAGTTAAGTTTTCACAGCTCTCTTTACCGAAAATAACTATTAGAAGTAGGTACCTGCAATCCATATACCCTTCGATAAGATTTTGGATTTCTTTAAAAACAAATTTAAAATGTTTCACTAAGTGATCTCAACATGTATCTATAATTATTATGATGTCATAAGCGTCTTCAACCGAAACATAGAACTGTCATAAACAAGATGCTATGATATACATAATTATTATAATAATTTCAAAAGGTGCAAAGGTATCTGAATAGAAGTGATTATGACGTTCAGTGAATGTACTTAATCTTTTACCTTTTTTTGCAAGAACTCCATTCAAATTAAAACTCCATCTTAATTAATATTGGGAAGAATTTCATTAGAATTATGCGCATTTTAATATCAAGAAATTGATATTCTTGTTCTTGTACCTACAAGGCCATGAATACCCTATGTTACTGTTCCAGTATAAATAACTGAATTTCATTCATTTTTCATTAATTTTTAGCGATGAATGAGATGAACAGGTTTGGTTATTTCAATCCAGGTAAAGGTACAATACCTTTGTTTTGAAACGATCACATCCAAATTTTGAATTTTGGATTTAATTTGGAACTTTTCTGGCGATATCACTAGAACTTCTGTAGATGGCGACATTTAGAAGTGGCTATGGGTTTCTTCTTCTCATTTGAATTGAATTTCTGTGAAATCAGTTTTTGCGCGTATATTCTGGGGAACATCGCGTTATCATTTTGCCCAAATGTCTGCAATTTTCGTTTAAATGATCTCAAACGCTTGGGTTCGACTCCCTGATGAAGAATTCGAGGACAAATTTGATTCTGTCCGGCCGGCCGTCCGTTGCCACGATAACTTGAGAGCGGAAAGAGATAGCGACTCGAAATGTTCAGGGTAGGTGGCACGTCCCAATACGACGGACGAGTTCGTTAATGGGCATAATTGGCCCGATGGTTTCAGAGTAATTAATTTGTTTTCAAAAATACAAATTAGATCGAATTGAAACTTGATGAGTAGTTGTAGAATACAAACCTAAAGACATTTATGGAATTTTGTGAGAATCGTATCACTATATTTTATTAAAATTATTAAAAAATATTATTTGTGTCACGATAACCTGAAAACGGAAAGAGATAGCGACTTGCAATTTTTAGGTTCGGTGGTGCATCTGAATGCGACATTTGAGTTTGTTAGTAGGCATAATCGGCGCCAAATGATTTTGGAGTTATACCCATCTGAAATTTGGTTGTTATTTCCTAAATAACTCGAAAAATACGAAACCGATCTAATTCAAACACGATCGCATCTATATTGTTGAAGATCCGAGCAGCCTTGTGTGAGTTTAGTAGCTGGGTGGCCGTTGCCTCGATAACTTTCGAACGAGAGAAGATAGGGACTTGCAATATTCAGAGTAGGTTGCGCATCCGAATGGGAGAGCTAAGTTCGTTTTTGAGCATAATTGGCCCAACGGTTTCGGAGTTATACCCACCTAGAATATTATTTCCTCGATAACCCAAAAAATATAGACTCGATCGAATTGAAGCTTGGTAACTAGTTGTAGAATATCGACGTAAAGACGTGAGTAAAATTTTGTCAGAAACGTAACCCTAGAAAATAAAAAAAAAATTGCAAAAAAAAAAAACTGGTTCATGCACTGACGTGAAGTCAGGAGTAGTTCTATAGTCCATTTTGCTGTATTGGACAATAGAACATGAGCGCAAAAGCTCCAGACTTCAAGTCAGTGGTTGAACCAATTTTTTAAATTTGATAAATTACGAGATGAAAAAGTGCGAAAACTCTGTGGACAGGGACTTTGGCGCTCTTGTCAAACTACTAGCGAGTAATTATTCAAACTTTTACAAATCATATCTCCGAAAGTATTGGTCTCTGGGAATGAAATAAATGGATTCTTACGATAGAACTGTATCATGAAAGAAATTAAATTCAAACAGACAGATTCTTCCCAATAACGAACTTATACGAGTTATTCATTCCTCAAATCCACTCTGAAAATTATATTATATCAATTAAAACTTAGCCAATATGGCAGTTTTGTTGTTACTGGAGATATTCTGAACACAATTTGATTATGTAATTTACCAAAGTATATATTTCCATCATCATATGGATTATCCACGGGCATTATATATTATAACCTTAAAAGTATAATATCATATCATCCTCATAATTCTACGATAGCTGAGGTTATTTCATTGGTCATTTTGCATTCAAGCATACTTTGTTTTCTAGAACAGGAGGTGTATTTTATATCAAGAATAACAATAATTTTGACATATCTCTCATAGGAAAATTAGATAACATGTAAGAAGACAGATCATATAATAATTCATAGATAGAATAATTAAGTACAGCATTCTGTGGAAACATACGATTTATTAGTGAAATTTTGAAAAATCATATCTTCGAAAGTATTAGCTTGTTGGAGTTGAAAATCATATCAATTAATTCTTGTGGTGAAATTGCATCTTAAAAAAATTGAATTTGAAATTTGTAATGTAAACAAAATTTTTTTTCGTTACTCCGAAACCAATAACGAACTTAGCCGAAATATTTATCTCGTTGGATAGTTGTCGCGTTAACAGCCGGACAGAATCGATTTCGACCACGGCTTCTTGATCAGTGGGTCGAACCAAATCGTCTAAATCCATTTTCAGTCGAAAATTCGAAAATTGGGCAAATAGCTAAGCACTCTGTTTCGAGGAACAAGAGCGCCAAAAACTGTGGATGGTGAGCAAACATATCAGGAGGGTTGAATTGTTCTTTCGGATCGCTCAAGAGGAATTAATTAATATTTGAGTACTTAAATATGTAATACCATAGTAGAAATTCCATCAAAGAGCTCTAACAGCAATTCGATTAAATATAATATGCTTATAATTACGATATTATGTTTTCATACTGCCACTCTCTTTCTTCAACCGAATAGTTCATTGATCTCAGTTTTGGCCGGGTCTGAAACATCTAAACAATACTAAACGCCTGAGCATGGGGGAGTCCAAGTTCAACATTATGGATGCTAATAATATTCTATTATTATTATGGTTCCAAGATTACGGTACCATGACAAACGCCGCTTAACAATCGGCGCAACACGCAGTTTGTAACGAAAATAAAAGTAGGGACTTGTGTCGAGATAATTAATGAGAGCGTGATGCAAATAAATTTCGAGAACGTAATAGTATATTCTAAAACAAGTTGCAGAATGGGCTCCTATTAAAACACGAATGCGAAATTCGAAAACGAGCGACGAAGGAGCGAGTTTTCGTACGCATGAGTGTTGGGATTGCCTTCTGCAACGAGTATTAGACGATATTTTCTCTATTTCAGGCAAGTTTTGTGAAATACTGTTGAAATTTAATGAAAATTTCGGATTATACATCTTAGTGACTTTTGTATTGTATCTTGGCAGTTGGTGAGACTGTTACGAAAGTTGACAGATTACGGAATTTGAAGTTGAAACGTACGTAGGGCATGGAGATCAGATTTAAAACAGTTTCCTAATAGCATGAATGATTCAAAATTAGCAAGAAGGAAATCTCTAGTACCATATTTTTAAATGAAAATAAAGCTTTTCCTCAACAATTATTCCCTGTATCCAGATTATATTGTATTGTCAATTGACGTGTGTTGAAATTTGATAGGATCGAATGTCAGTGCTGACTACCACATAAAATGAAAAATATAACTAGAAACATTCCATTTCCAGCACTGTTTTCAGTGCTGGAATGGACTCATTACGATACTGAAATAGAGAATAGTATATTCTAAAACAAGTTGCAGAATGGGCTGATATTGAAACACGAATGCGAAATTCGAAAACGAGCGACGAAGGAGCGAGTTTTCGTACGCATGAGAGTTGGAATTGCCTTCTGCAACGAGTATTAGACGATATTTTCTCTATTTCAGGCAAGTTTTGTAAAATACTGTTGAAATTTAATTAAATATCAGGATTATACATCCTAGTGACTTTTGTATTGTATCTTGGCAGTTGGTGTGACTGTTACGAAAGTTGACAGATCATGGAATTTGAATTGTACGTAGAGCATGGAGATCAGATTGAACAGTTTCCTAATATCATGAATGATTCAAAATTAGCAAGAAGGAAATCTCTAGTGCCTTATTTTTTTATGAAAATAAAACCTTTCCTCTCAACAATTATTTCACCTTATCCAGATTATGTTATATTGACAATAAGTGACGTGTGTTGAAATTTGATAGGATAGAATGTCAGTGCTGACTACCACAAAACGAAAAATATAACTAGAAACAATGCGGGAATGAGTTAATTCCAGCACTGTTTTTAGTGCTGGAATGAATTCATTACGATACTGAAATAGAGAAAATTTATTTGTTTACGCGATGTTTTAATCGGGAAAGGCCATCAATAGGTCTCTTGCATGTAACACGAAATACCATATGTTTATGTTTTTCTGAATCTACTCCAATACCAGATCATCATGTATGCCCTCATACACTTTCATAATTTAAAAAATTTGAATATTTCGGTATTGAAAATCGGTAAATCAAGAAGCAATTTCAAATGGGGTGAAACGCTTCTGAATCGTTGCCATGACGGATGACGTAATCAAAATTTACCATCTGCTTGTTACGGCCAATGCTGACCGCGAGCCCTTTATAGGGAGCTGTGTTACACTGGAATAAAGAGTGAAACGGACACGAGAAGAGGGTGAGAGTAGATATGCAGGTTACGTCACGGACTGGCGCCAAGTTTCGATCGTTTGAACAGGCATTATGTGCAACAAAATTTGAATGATCGTTTTCTCGTTGAAAATTGAAATTATTGACGGCGGTTGAACTTTTTCAGTATTCTCATGGAAATAGTAATCGATTCCAATAATAAAAAAAAATCATACAAGAGACCTATTATGGAGGTACTGGAAACTCTTCGTGAAAAATAGAGTATTTACAATAGTTTTTGGCACTCTTGTTCCACGGAACAGAGTGCTTATCTATTTGCCCAAATGTCCGTAATTTTCGAATTTTTGGATGAAAATGGTCTTATACGATTTTTTGGTTCGACTCACTGATTAATAATCCGTGGTCGAAATCAATTCTGTCCGGCCGGCCGATCAGGCACGATTACTCTCGAATGAAAAGAGTTAGAGGATTGAAATTTGCAGGGTAGGCTTGGAGCTTAAATATCTCAGACTAGTCCGTTAACGAGTGAAATCCACCAAGCGGTTTCGGAGTTATGGCCGTTTTTAATAAAAACATTTTTAAGAATATTTCCGGAACCGATCACTCGATCTATCTGAAATTTAGCATCAAATTGTAGAATCATGACCTTAATATGCATGCGAAGTTTTGTATTGATCGGATTACCGTGAAGTGGCAAAAAACTACAGCCGGCCGTAGGCACGATAACTCTCGAACGGAATGAGCTACACAGTTGAAATTTTCAGAGTGGGTTTGAGAGATAAATATCTCGGTTTAGTTCATTATTGGGCAAAATCGGTCGAATAGTTTCGGAGTAACGAAAAAAAAAATTGTTTTCCACATTACAAATTTAAAATTCAATTTTTTCAAGATGCAGTTTCACCATAAAAATCCATTGGTATCATTTTCAACTTTAAAAAGCTAAAATTTTCGGAGATATGATTTTTCAAAATTTCAATAATACTTCTATGTTTTCACAGATTGCGAATTCCATCTGTCTGTGTTATATCTGCTCACTGTTCATTCATGTCATCTTATAGGTTTATATAAGTCATACTTTGAAAATATTTTAATCTTGAATTTGTGAATTTATACAAGACTGTTTTGATACCAAAAATTGAATAATTTATGTTCAAATATTGGGAATGATGTTTCAGAAGATTAAGAATTGGATCATTTTAATGATGCAGTCTATGAAGGCAATAGGAAAGAACAACATAACGGAATCATAAAAAGAAATTACTGTTCTTTGACCACCAAGGTTAATATTACTTTTTATTTCCTTAAGTAGTGAGACATGTTCCTATATACAGTACTTTCATAATGTTGCTAGCAAAAAAATACTGAAATATTGATCTACATTTGTGTATCAAATATTCCTTCTTGAGGTAAGTTTCATAATACAGAATTAATGTATTAGTGGTATGAACTATTACATTATGAACAGAGGATTCTATTTTATTAATATATTTTGAACTATTAAAATAATTTGTTCGTCAGCCTATACCTATACAAATATTAGGAATAAATGGACAATTTGCTAAGATTGTCTCCAGCCTTGCTCTAGACATTTCGATGATACTTTCGAGTTGTGAAAACTATGCACCGAGTGTAAGTTGCAACAACCCATTCCACGAGGTTAAATCAATGCAGATTACTCATTTAATCTTTATAAATAAACTATTATTTGAATTTAATTTCTTTTATGATGCAGTTCTATTATAAGAATCCATTGATATAATTCCCAACTGTTACCAATACTTTCGGAGATAAGATTTGTCAAAGTTTGAACAAGAGCGCCCAAGCTCCTGTCCACAGAGCTTCCCCACTTGTTTCACCTAAAATACGAATAATCCCAAATTAATTCCTTATACCAATATCCATGATGAACTTACTTAATAAGCTGATAACGAATATGGTTGCTTTACAACTATCTGTTTACGAATTTCATGCACTAAATTGACGCAATTTATTTTTTGTTTTCTTTATAGACGAACAAGTAAACAACTGTCCACGTATC
Organism: Halyzia sedecimguttata; assembly: GCA_937662695.2. Lineage (NCBI taxonomy): Eukaryota > Metazoa > Arthropoda > Insecta > Coleoptera > Coccinellidae > Halyzia > Halyzia sedecimguttata. Next base: position 93,667,665 of record OW569413.2, on the reverse strand, counting down.
ATGGGGGGGTCTCACTCGTTTTTACGATGCCACGTCATTTCTCAGTTGTTTGTACATTGATCAGTAACATATATTTAGATTTCTTATATACATAAATGTAAATAGTAAACATTAATTGATAAAAGGATACTTTGGGAGGTGAATTCATCACTAAACGGTTCATTACTGGGAAAAACATCAATGAAAAAAAAAAATTATTTTGAAATTGCTTCTGCGTTCTAAACACAAGATATTTGTCAGATACGATAATTAGAAGTAGATACCAGAACGAAATTTAATTTTCACAATAATTGCTAAAAAAAAGCTGAAATCCGGTACTCGATTGTAAAATGGCGACTGCAACGTTTGTGTGCAATTTCAGCGGAATATGACATATCGACGGCTGAAGTGCAGTACCTCGAATCATTATTTTGAGCAAATATACAGGACAGACAAAAAACAAGTATGCAGGTGCAATTTTTGGCGCTCTTTTTCCTCGGAACAGAGTGCTTATCAATTTACCCAAATGTCTGTAATTTTCGAATTTTTGGCTGAAAATGGTCTTTAACGATTTGATTTGACTCACTGATCAAGAATCCATGGAAATCAATTATGTCCGGCCGTCCGGCCGCTAACACGATAACTCTCGAACGGAATGAGCTAGACAGTTGAAATTTTCAGATTAGGTTTGAGGGATAAATATCTCGGTTGAGATCGTTATTGGGCAAAATCTGTTTAATAGTTTCGGAGAAACGAAAAAAAAAAAATTTTACTATACAACTTTTGAATCAATTTTTTTTAAGATGCTGTTTCATCATAAGAATCCGTTGTTATCATTTTCAACTCTAACAAGCTAATACTTACGGAGATATATGTTTCAAAGTTTCAATAATACATCGTAAGTTCTATGTATTCACAGAATGTAAACACAGAATCTGTCTGTGTGACTATTCATAAATGTCATCTTTTCTAGCTATTAGAGATTGTCAATTCGTACATTTTCCCTTGGAAAGCAAGTATTGGATTCTTGAATTTGTGAATATATACAAGACTGTTTTGATGTAGTTTATGGAGGCAATAGGAAAGAAGAACATAATGGAATCATCAAAATAAATTACTGTTCGTTGACCACTGAGGTTAATAATACATTTTACTTCTTTAAGTAGTAAGACATGTTCCTATATACAGTATTTTCATAATGTTGCTAGCAAAAAATACTGAAATATGGATCTACAGTTGTGTATCAATCATTTTTTCTTGGGTTAAGGTTCATAATACAGAAAAGAACGTGTTATTGGTGTGAACTATTAAATTTCAGGGCATTACCAAGTTTCAATTCGATCGGATCTTTACTTTTCGAGTGATTGAGGAAACATTATTTCGGATGGTAATAACTTCGAAACTTTGGCCGATTATGCCCTTTAAGGAACTCAACTGCAACATTCGGAGGCGCAACCTACCCTGAAAATTGCTATCGCTATCTCTTTCCGTTCGAAAGGAATCGTGGCAACGGCCAGCCGGACAGTATCAAATTTGAACTCGAATTCTTCATCAGTGAGTCGAACCTAATCGTTTGGGACCATTTTTGGCAAGAAATTAAAAATGTATAGGCCTAATGATAGCACGATGTTCCCTAGAACATGTACGCAAAAAACTAGTATAGGATTATTCTTCAATGAAACACCCAGTATATTATTCCATGTTTCAATTCTTCACGAAATTCTTAACAAAATTGATACAGCACATCAAATCCTAAATTCAACCGTTTTCGAGATACCAAATTTTGAAAATAACTACTCTCAATTTTATCAAAGAAAATGTCTGAAATGATGGATATTTATTATGAAAATCACACAAGGTGGAGTATATGGACATGATCAAATTTCAATTATGGTTTTTCAGGAGAAAACAAAACAGCATGATTATTGTTCTGGGAAGATAAAAATGCATGAAACAAAAAAGGTATTTTCGAGTTAGCAATTTTCAGGATTGGTTGCGCATCCATCTTAGAAACAACGCTATTTCCCCGAAATTGACTTGCACGCGCACACAATTGCCATGAATTTTCACTTAAAACCTAATATTTTCTTCGTATATCAAAAATAAATCGAAACCCCAACCTATGTTTATGTGAAATTTTTGACATAAAATCATGCATAGATTAGTCTCCTTAAATATTGAAATTCTATTAGAAAACACCTTGTATAAGCTGATATTTCTTTGCCCAAAATAACTATTCACTGGTGTGTGAGGTTTATCACGATTGAAATGTTTTGAAATACACAATAATGAAATATCTTCCATATTATGATAATACATATTCAGAATCACACTGCATACAAAAGATTTCCCGTTTCAAGACTATCGTTAGTCTTGAAAAAAATCTGTATACATTATTGAACCATACAACGAGTTGACCTACATAACATGAAATTCCAGAAGAAAATTGCTATTAAGTGGTTACAGAAAAACGAGAACGTGATGTCTTTCCAGCAGCACAAAGATGAATCTTCAAACTGGTCTCGTGTGAACCTACCGTATAAGCTCATGATTAAATAATGGAAAAACAGAAATAATAACACTCTTCCTATAGCTCAGATCGTATTCGAAATGACTCTACGAATAGAAAAGCAAGTGCTTTTTGAATTGCCGTATTATAAGGATTATTCGACTGTGTAAATTTTTAGGTGTTGAGTGAATCAACTTAAATACAGTGTGTGGATAAAGTAAGGAACAAAATTCATAACTGCATTATTGAGTTTCAATTTTTTTGAGAGAAAATAACATATTTACTGTAAAAAGTGGGAAAACCATGTGGACCGGAGCTTTGGCGTTCTTGTTCAAACTTTGGCAAATCATATCTCCGAAAGTATTGGTTTCTCAGAGATGGATTCTTATGATAGAACTGCCTCATAAATGAAATTAAATTCAAAGAATAGTTTATTTATCACGTTTAAATGAGTAATTTGCAATGATTTAACCTCGTGGAATGGGTTGTTGCTACTTACACTCAGCGCATAGTTTTCACAACTCGAAATATATAACGAAAGTATATCCGAAATGTCTTGAGCAAGGCTGGAGACAATCATGGCAGATTGTACATTTATTCCTGATATTTGAATAGGTATAGTATAGGCTGACGAAAAAATTATTTTAATAGTTCGAAATATATTAATAAAATACTATCCTCTTTTCATAATTTAATAGTTCATACCACTAACACATTCATTCTGTATTATGAACCTTAACTCAAGAAAGAATATTTGTTACACAAATGTAGAACAATATTTCTGCATTTTTTGGTAGCAACATTATGAAAATACTGTATACATAGGAACAGGTCCCACTACTTAAGGAAGTAAAAGGTAATATTAACCTCGGTGGTCAACGAACAGTAATTTCCTTTGATGATTCCATTATGTTGTTCTTTCCTATTTCCTCCATAAACTACATCATCAAAATGATCCAATTCTAAATATTCTGAAACATCATCCCTAATACTTGCAAAAAAATTATACAAAATGCAAAAAGTTAATATTATATTTGGTATCAAAACAGTCTTGTATATATTCACAAATTCAAGGTACGGAGCCTTGTTTTCCAACACAAGATTTATTTTCAAAGTACGAATTTTATAAACACACTAGAACAGAAATAAATATGACGTCTCTTATAGGTAGATAAGATGACATGAATGAACAGTGAACACAGATAGAATACTAACAGATAGAATTCGCATTCTGTGAAAACGTAGAACTACGATGTATTAATGAAATTTTGAAGAAGCATATCTCCGAAACTATTAGCTTGTGATACTTGAAAATGACACTAATGGATTCCTGTGATGGAACTGCTTTTTAAAAAAAAATTGAATCCAAAAGTTGAAATGTAAAAAAAAAATTATATTCGTTACTCCGAAACCATCAGGCCGATTTTGCTCAATAACGAACTTAACCGAGATATGTTGTTTTTCCAATAACTTGAAAAATGCTTTTCTGATCGAATTGAAAATCGTTATTTAGTTAAAAAATTAGACACGAAGACTTATGCAAAAATTTTGTGGAGATCGCATGGCTGGAAGATTAAAAAAATTGATTTGAACTCGATCAGATCTATATTGGTGAAGATATTGCCGAAATATTACAACGATCGAGATGTAGTCGTCCATTTTTTTACACTCGACCAACAAAGTGGTCAACAGTTTTGGTTTTTGATGTGCCTGGAGAGAATTTAATGAATCATGTGCATCGATCGGCCGAAGTCAAATTTGATCTCATTTTATTCATGAACAATTGTACGATTGGACTGATTTGTGCCCTTACGCCGCCACAAACAACGCTTGTTTTTACAGTCAGATTTATATTCTTGGAAATATTGGGAATACTTTTTTTCCTGGAGCTAAGCAGCCTTGGGCGAGTTCAGTACCTGGATGGATGACCGCTCTGGCTAATAGATCGAACAAGCGCACCAAATCTCCTAGCCACAGTGCTTTTCCAACTTGTTTTATTGAAATATATATTTCAATTTGTCGTGTTTACTGTGCATAATGATAACACATTTTCAAAAGCATTGTAGTTTCAACGGAGGAGGAAAGTTGATAGAACATGACATATTTCTCAAAATAATAGAATATAATTGATTGACAATAATAATTACATTTATGTTTCTATTTGTGGCACGCGGATTAGATAGAAGTCTGACATCCAAAGGTCTCCGACATAAGTGTTAATCTATCAAGATAAGAAGAAGAAATGCTGCAATGGTTGTAAAATAATGATTCATCAATCATCGATCATTTCAAATAAACTGCTCGACAGGAGTTTAGCTTATAATATTATTGTAGGAATTATATTTTCACCCCTGTAAATAATAGAGTTAAGATTAGTTTTACTAGTGCGGATGACGTTTACCGATAATTCAAACGTATTTCTGGATTCTATCCCTGTCTGAAGAAAATCCACACCATACCCATGACATAAGTAATCATTAAAGGATACTGAGGGAGGTATACTCATTATTAAAAGGTTTCTTTCTGGGTTTTACCTCCCAAACTCTGAGAAATATCTATAAAATAAAAAATTAATTATTATGTGATTTGCTTCTGCGCAAGAAACAAAAGATATTTGTCAATTGAATCAATTGAACAATGTTGCCTCACAAACAATAACGAAACAAAGTCAACGAAGAAACGATTCTATAACTATATCATAACGTTTCGGAGTCTATATCAGACTCCTTGGTCAGACACTTAACGAAAATCTTCAGAATTATTTTGTTGATAGTTATTCTCAAATCGTTGATAGTTATTCTGAAATTCTCGAATTTCAGTGTCTGACGAAGGAGTCTGATATAGGCTCCGAAACATTACGATATATTTGTTTCTTCGTTGATGTTGTTTCGTTGTCGTTTGTTTAGCAACATTGTACGATTGAATGCTTCTGACAAATATCTTGTGTTTCTTACGCAGAAGCATATCACAAAATAATTAATTTTTTATTTTATAGATATTTTTCAGAGTCTGGGAGAGAAAACCCAGAAAGAAACCTTTTAATACCCATGACATGTAAATATTAACTGTGGAGGCACCTCGAAGCGCATTAAGTCGTCTAGAGACACAATACTTTCTTCTGAACAGGAAATCACTAAGACCAAATTAGTGTTAGTTGTCTCAAACATTTTGGAGCAACACGTATCTTGGTCCGTGTTAGAGCTATAGAGCTATTTCGTGGAAGTATAGTGCCGTTCTAGAGTTCATTCTCGTGGAACCCCAGTAGTTCCAGCGAAGTATCGTAGGCAGAGGATCTACCAGTCAGCGGTGAACACCACCTTGGTAGTACAGCCCTAACTTAGGGAGAGGGGTAATTAGGTAACAAAGGTTGAGCGACGGTGAGTAGGGGGTTGAATTGAACGCGATTGAGGTCATTACGGGGGTTCGAAGGAATTCTTATAGACGCTAAGGAAGTTGATTCTTTCTTATACGCGTGAAAAAAGGTTAGACGGGAAATCAAATTCATAGCATTCATCATTATTTTTATCTATGATAAAAGATGTATATCTAAATACAAAATTTCAGCGAATTCTAGCAATAACCTTCCCAGATATTGAATTTGTTTTCACCTCTGGCAATACGATTCCTATGATATTTCGTAAATAACGATCTGCTGATGCAGACAGGTGCATCATGATGTTACCCGGTGTAGTCTTAATCTGACTCCAAGGAAAACTACCTGAGCTCAACCCGATTAATCACTATAGTAGCAAGAAGAGAGTCCCAAGATACCTCTGAAATGATACTGTCGTGAAGATGGCAGCCACTTGTTTCAGAGCCAGCAGCCGTTTCACCAGTGGCGCCGGTAGAAATACATATAATATATAGTTCCGTTTGGCACACATCTGCTTTATAATATTTGTAGAGATTCTTTTATTTTCATTTTGAAAGGCATACTTCCACATCAAACTTTGTTTTATCTAGGTAGAGCCTCCTTCAAAGGGGCACACATATATAAAGGGTTTTCCAATAAGAGGTGTTATTTTGATATTCAAAGAAAAATGCCATTTTTCAATATAAATGATCGGATGTTTATTTCATAATAAAGAAGAAGCTATGCCGTTGATAGTGGAAAATAACATCAGGCAAATGACCACCACGACCACGCTTACAGGACCATATCCTTTTAATGAAATTTTCCATAACCAAATCGCAAAGTGGCTGCTCTATGTCCTCGATAGCCTCACGAATTCCATCTTTGAGGTCTTGAATCGACGCTGGGCTATTGGCGTAGACCTTCTCTTTCACGTAGCCCCAAGGAAAGAAGTCGCAAGGTGTTAAATCACAAGATCTCGGTGGCCAATTGTGATCACCTCTTCGAGAGATAACACGGTCCGGAAACTTTTCCCGCAAAAGATCCATGGTTTCGTTGCTTGTGTGGCACGTAGCGCCGTCTTGTTGAAAGTAAACGTTGTTCAGATCAATACCATCCAATTCCGGCCATAAAAAATCATAGCGCAATCCATTCACCGTAACTGTTGCTCCAGCCTCATTTTCGGTCTTTTAAGGTCCAATGACTCCGCCGGACCATAAACCGCACCAAACAGTCACACGTTGAGGATAGAGAGGCTTGTCAACAATAACTCTTGGGTTTTCCGAGCACCAGATGCGACAATTTTGCTTGTTGGCGAAGCCACCGAGGTGGAAATGGGCCTCATCACTCAAGATGATTTTTCGATGGAATTTCGGATCATTTTCATGCATTTCAACGACTCAATCAGCAAAGACACGACGTTGTTGAAGATCGGCCGGCTTGAGTTCTTGTGTTAACTGAACTTTATAAGCCTTAAGACCCAAATCTTTATGCAAAATACGGTGTAATGACGTTTGTGGAATGCCTAATTCCAAAGAACGACGAGGAATGGACAAACTTGGGTTTTCTTCAACACTTTCGGCTACAGCAGCAATATTCTCGGCTGTTTTTGAGCGACGTGCACGGGTTTTATTCTTCACATAACTAACTTGTCCCAACAGCTCGAATTTTTCCACCAATTTCTTTATTGCGGTCCGACAAGGTGCTTCACGACGACCCAAAAATGTTCGAGTTTTACGAACCGTCTCTGCCAAATTTTCACCATTTTTATAGTGAATTTTAATAATTTCAACGCGTTCTTGAAGCGTGTATCGTTCTATTTTTATTATTGGCGTAGTTTCTACTTGTCAAATGTCGAAAAATGACAGCTTCAAAAGTGACATCTACCGAAATAGCGGGCTATTCAAAATAACACCTCTTATTGCAAAACCCTTTATTGAATGAATTTCGACCACGGATTCTTGATCAGTGAGTCGAACCAAATCGTTTAAGACCATTTTCATCGAAAAATTCAAAAATTACAGACATTGGGCAAATTGATAAGCACTCAGTTCCGAGGAACTAGAGCGCCAAAAACACACTACTTCCATTTCCCCAAAACTTGTGGAGCAGTTTATACTGAACGTTGTCATACTTGAACTATAGAACTTTTATGGTGACATGTTTTATTGAATTTAATTACATCAATTGCATGATAATTCTAATGAGATTCGGAATAAATTATCGTTTATCTTGATATTCTGACACGGAAGTGTTCACCCAAACAAAAGAAGATAATGAAAATGCATTTAACTAAAACTGTGAGTCTTGAAGAATCGCAGATATCCAGAAAACCATTTGTTATTGTTGTAATGTAATAGTATATTCTAAAACAAGTTGCAGAATAGGCTCCTATTCAAACACGAATGCGAAATCCGAAAACTCGCTCCTTCGTCGCTCGTTTTCGAACGCATGAGTGTTTTAAATGCCTTCTGCAACGAGTATTATTTTCTCTATTTCAGGCAAGTTTTGTAAAACACTGTTGAAATTTAATTAAAAATTCGGATTATACATCCTAGTGACTTTTGTATCTTGGCAGTTGGTGTGACTGTTACGAAAGTTGCGACAGATTACGGAATTTGAATTTGAATCTTACGTAGGGCATGGAAATTAGATTTAAATCACCTCCATAAAGTTAGCAGAGCCACTTGCGAAAATTTCAATGAAACCTATTGCATTAATTGTCGAATATTTGTCGAGAATTTGTCGTGAAAGAAAAAAATTTGTCGCGCGCTTAGTTTTTTTTATATGGGGTGGCTCTGCTAACTTAATATTAAGTTAGCAGAGCCACTTGCAACAATTTCAATGAAACCTATTGCATTAATTGTCGAGAATTTGTCGTGAATTTGTCGTGAAAGAAAAAAGTCTGTCGCGCGCTTAGTTTTTTTTATATGGGGTGGCTCTGCTAACTTAATATTAAGTTAGCAGAGCCACTTGCAACAATTTCAATGAAACCTATTGCATTAATTGTCGAGTATTTGTCGTGAATTTGTCGTGGAAGAAAAAAGTTTGTCGCGCGCTTCGTTTTTTTTGTATGGGCTAAATTAATATTTGGCTAAAGGGGCCACACACAAATCACGTAAGTTGGTTAATCGTATTTTTCTTCAATCAGAAATGAGCTGAATAATTGTCGAACGACCCAAACATATTCGTCGTGACAGAAAAAATTTTGTCGCGCGCTTAGTTTTTTTTTAAATGGGGTGGCTCTGCTAACTTAATATTAAGTTAGCAGAGCCACTTGTAACAATTTCAATGAAACCTATCGCATTAATTGTCGAGTATTTGTCGTGAATTTGTCGTGAAAGAAAAAAGCTTGTCGCGCGCTTCGTTTTTTTTGTATGGGCTAAAACAATATTTGGCTAAAGGGGCCACACACAAATCACGTAAGTTGGTTAATCATATTTTTTTTCAATCAGAAATGAGCTGAATAATTGTCGAAGGACCCAAACATATTCGTCGTGACAGAAAAAAATTTGTCGAGCCCTTAGTTTTTTTTAAATGGGGTGGCTCTGCTAACTTAATATTAAGTTAGCAGAGCCACTTGCCACAATTTCAATGAAACCTATCGCATTAATTGTCGAGTATTTGTCGTGAATTTGTCGTGAAAGAAAAAAGCTTGTCGCGCGCTTCGTTTTTTTTGTATGGGCTAAAACAATATTTGGCTAAAGGGGCCACACACAAATCACGTAAGTTGGTTAATCATATTTTTTTTCAATCAGAAATGAGCTGAATAATTGTCGAAGGACCCAAACATATTCGTCGTGACAGAAAAAAATTTGTCGAGCCCTTAGTTTTTTTTAAATGGGGTGGCTCTGCTAACTTAATATTAAGTTAGCAGAGCCACTTGCCACAATTTCAATGAAACCTATCGCATTAATTGTCGAGTATTTGTCGTGAATTTGTCGTGAAAGAAAAAAGCTTGTCGCGCGCTTCGTTTTTTTTGTATGGGCTAAATTAATATTTGGCTAAAGGGGCCACACACAAATCACGTAAGTTGGTTAATCATATTTTTTTTCAATCAGAAATGAGCTGAATAATTGTCGAAGGACCCAAACATATTCGTCGTGACAGAAAAAAATTTGTCGAGCCCTTAGTTTTTTTTAAATGGGGTGGCTCTGCTAACTTAATATTAAGTTAGCAGAGCCACTTGCCACAATTTCAATGAAACCTATCGCATTAATTGTCGAGTATTTGTCGTGAATTTGTCGTGAAAGAAAAAAGCTTGTCGCGCGCTTCGTTTTTTTTGTATGGGCTAAAACAATATTTGGCTAAAGGGGCCACACACAAATCACGTAAGTTGGTTAATCATATTTTTTTTCAATCAGAAATGAGCTGAATAATTGTCGAAGGACCCAAACATATTCGTCGTGACAGAAAAAAATTTGTCGAGCCCTTAGTTTTTTTTAAATGGGGTGGCTCTGCTAACTTAATATTAAGTTAGCAGAGCCACTTGCCACAATTTCAATGAAACCTATCGCATTAATTGTCGAGTATTTGTCGTGAATTTGTCGTGAAAGAAAAAAGCTTGTCGCGCGCTTCGTTTTTTTTGTATGGGCTAAAACAATATTTGGCTAAAGGGGCCACACACAAATCACGTAAGTTGGTTAATCATATTTTTTTTCAATCAGAAATGAGCTGAATAATTGTCGAAGGACCCAAACATATTCGTCGTGACAGAAAAAAATTTGTCGAGCCCTTAGTTTTTTTTAAATGGGGTGGCTCTGCTAACTTAATATTAAGTTAGCAGAGCCACTTGCCACAATTTCAATGAAACCTATCGCATTAATTGTCGAGTATTTGTCGTGAATTTGTCGTGAAAGAAAAAAGCTTGTCGCGCGCTTCGTTTTTTTTGTATGGGCTAAAACAATATTTGGCTAAAGGGGCCACACACAAATCACGTAAGTTGGTTAATCATATTTTTTTTCAATCAGAAATGAGCTGAATAATTGTCGAAGGACCCAAACATATTCGTCGTGACAGAAAAAAATTTGTCGAGCCCTTAGTTTTTTTTAAATGGGGTGGCTCTGCCAACTTAATATTAAGTTAGCAGAGCCACTTGCCACAATTTCAATGAAACCTATCGCATTAATTGTCGAGTATTTGTCGTGAATTTGTCGTGAAAGAAAAAAGCTTGTCGCGCGCTTCGTTTTTTTTGTATGGGCTAAAACAATATTTGGCTAAAGGGGCCACACACAAATCACGTAAGTTGGTTAATCATATTTTTTTTCAATCAGAAATGAGCTGAATAATTGTCGAAGGACCCAAACATATTCGTCGTGACAGAAAAAAATTTGTCGAGCCCTTAGTTTTTTTTAAATGGGGTGGCTCTGCTAACTTAATATTAAGTTAGCAGAGCCACTTGCCACAATTTCAATGAAACCTATCGCATTAATTGTCGAGTATTTGTCGTGAATTTGTCGTGAAAGAAAAAAGCTTGTCGCGCGCTTCGTTTTTTTTGTATGGGCTAAAACAATATTTGGCTAAAGGGGCCACACACAAATCACGTAAGTTGGTTAATCATATTTTTTTTCAATCAGAAATGAGCTGAATAATTGTCGAAGAACCCAAACATATTCGTCGTGACAGAAAAAAATTTGTCGAGCCCTTAGTTTTTTTTAAATGGGGTGGCTCTGCTAACTTAATATTAAGTTAGCAGAGCCACTTGCCACAATTTCAATGAAACCTATCGCATTAATTGTCGAGTATTTGTCGTGAATTTGTCGTGAAAGAAAAAAGCTTGTCGCGCGCTTCGTTTTTTTTGTATGGGCTAAATTAATATTTGGCTAAAGGGGCCACACACAAATCACGTAAGTTGGTTAATCATATTTTTTTTCAATCAGAAATGAGCTGAATAATTGTCGAAGGACCCAAACATATTCGTCGTGACAGAAAAAAATTTGTCGAGCCCTTAGTTTTTTTTAAATGGGGTGGCTCTGCTAACTTAATATTAAGTTAGCAGAGCCACTTGCCACAATTTCAATGAAACCTATCGCATTAATTGTCGAGTATTTGTCGTGAATTTGTCGTGAAAGAAAAAAGCTTGTCGCGCGCTTCGTTTTTTTTTGTATGGGCTAAAACAATATTTGGCTAAAGGGGCCACACACAAATCACGTAAGTTGGTTAATCATATTTTTTTTCAATCAGAAATGAGCTGAATAATTGTCGAACGACCCAAACATATTCGTCGTGACAGAAAAAAATTTGTCGAGCCCTTAGTTTTTTTTAAATGGGGTGGCTCTGCTAACTTAATATTAAGTTAGCAGAGCCACTTGCAACAATTTCAATGAAACCTATTGCATTAATTGTCGAGTATTTGTCGTGAATTTGTCGTGAAAGAAAAAAGTTTGTCGCGCGCTTCGTTCTTTTTGAATGGGCTAAATTAATATTTGGCTAAAGGGGCCACACACAAATCACGTACGTTGGTTAATCGTATTTTTTTTTCAATCAGAAATGAGCTGAATAATTGTCGAACGACCCAAACATATTCGTCGTGACAGAAAAAATTTTGCCGCGCGCTTAGTTTTTTTTAAATGGGGTGGCTCTGCTAACTTAATATTAAGTTAGCAGAGCCACTTGTAACAATTTCAATGAAACCTATCGCATTAATTGTCGTGTATTTGTCGTGAATTTGTCGTGAAAGAAAAAAGTTTGTCGCGCGCTTCGTTTTTTTTGTATGGGCTAAATTATTATTTGGCTAAAGGGGCCACACACAAATCACGTAAGTTGGTTAATCATATTTTTTTTCAATCAGAATTGAGCTGAATAATTGTCGAACGACCCAAACATATTCGTCGTGACAGAAAAAATTTTGTCGCGCGCTTAGTTTTTTTTAAATGGGGTGGCTCTGCTAACTTAATATTAAGTTAGCAGAGCCACTTGTAACAATTTCAATGAAACCTATCGCATTAATTGTCGAGTATTTGTCGTGAATTTGTCGTGAAAGAAAAAAGTTTGTCGCGCGCTTAGTTTTTTTTGTATGGGATAAATTAATATTTGGCTAAAGGGGCCACACACAAATCACGTAAGTTGGTTAATCGTATTTTCCTTCAATCAGAAATGAGCTGAATAATTGTCGAACGACCCAAACATATTCGTCGTGACAGAAAAAATTTTGTCGCGCGCTTAGTTTTTTTTAAATGGGGTGGCTCTGCTAACTTAATATTAAGTTAGCAGAGCCACTTGCCACAATTTCAATGAAACCTATCGCATTAATTGTCGAGTATTTGTCGTGAATTTGTCGTGAAAGAAAAAAGCTTGTCGCGCGCTTCGTTTTTTTTGTATGGGCTAAAACAATATTTGGCTAAAGGGGCCACACACAAATCACGTAAGTTGGTTAATCATATTTTTTTTCAATCAGAAATGAGCTGAATAATTGTCGAAGGACCCAAACATATTCGTCGTGACAGAAAAAAATTTGTCGAGCCCTTAGTTTTTTTTAAATGGGGTGGCTCTGCCAACTTAATATTAAGTTAGCAGAGCCACTTGCCACAATTTCAATGAAACCTATCGCATTAATTGTCGAGTATTTGTCGTGAATTTGTCGTGAAAGAAAAAAGCTTGTCGCGCGCTTCGTTTTTTTTGTATGGGCTAAAACAATATTTGGCTAAAGGGGCCACACACAAATCACGTAAGTTGGTTAATCATATTTTTTTTCAATCAGAAATGAGCTGAATAATTGTCGAAGGACCCAAACATATTCGTCGTGACAGAAAAAAATTTGTCGAGCCCTTAGTTTTTTTTAAATGGGGTGGCTCTGCTAACTTAATATTAAGTTAGCAGAGCCACTTGCCACAATTTCAATGAAACCTATCGCATTAATTGTCGAGTATTTGTCGTGAATTTGTCGTGAAAGAAAAAAGCTTGTCGCGCGCTTCGTTTTTTTTGTATGGGCTAAAACAATATTTGGCTAAAGGGGCCACACACAAATCACGTAAGTTGGTTAATCATATTTTTTTTCAATCAGAAATGAGCTGAATAATTGTCGAAGAACCCAAACATATTCGTCGTGACAGAAAAAAATTTGTCGAGCCCTTAGTTTTTTTTAAATGGGGTGGCTCTGCTAACTTAATATTAAGTTAGCAGAGCCACTTGCCACAATTTCAATGAAACCTATCGCATTAATTGTCGAGTATTTGTCGTGAATTTGTCGTGAAAGAAAAAAGCTTGTCGCGCGCTTCGTTTTTTTTGTATGGGCTAAATTAATATTTGGCTAAAGGGGCCACACAAAATCACGTAAGTTGGTTAATCGTATTTTTTTTCAATCAGAAATGAGCTGAATAATTGTCGAACGACCCAAACATATTCGTCGTGACAGAAAAAATTTTGTCGCGCGCTTAGTTTTTTTTAAATGGGGTGGCTCTGCTAACTTAATATTAAGTTAGCAGAGCCACTTGCAACAATTTCAATGAAACCTATTGCATTAATTGTCGAGTATTTGTCGTGAATTTGTCGTGAAAGAAAAAAGTTTGTCGCGCGCTTCGTTTTTTTTGTATGGGCTTATTTAATATTTGGCTAAAGGGGCCACACACAAATCACGTACGTTGGTTAATCGTATTTTTTTTCAATCAGAAATGAGCTGAATAATTGTCGAACGACCCAAACATATTCTTCGTGACAGAAAAAAGTTTGTCGCGCGCTTAGTTTTTTTTGTATGGGATAAATTAATATTTGGCTAAAGGGGCCACACACAAATCACGTAAGTTGGTTGATCGTATTTTCCTTCAATCAGAAATGAGCTGAATAATTGTCGAACGACCCAAACATATTCATCGTGACAGAAAAAATTTTGTCGCGCGCTTAGTTTTTTTTAAATGGGGTGGCTCTGCTAACTTAATATTAAGTTAGCAGAGCCACTTGTAACAATTTCAATGAAACCTATCGCATTAATTGTCGTGTATTTGTCGTGAATTTGTCGTGAAAGAAAAAAGTTTGTCGCGCGCTTCGTTTTTTTGTATGGGCTAAATTATTATTTGGCTAAAGGGGCCACACACAAATCACGTAAGTTGGTTAATCATATTTTTTTTCAATCAGAAATGAGCTGAATAATTGTCGAACGACCCAAACATATTCGTCGTGACAGAAAAAAATTTGTCGAGCCCTTAGTTTTTTTTAAATGGGGTGGCTCTGCTAACTTAATATTAAGTTAGCAGAGCCACCCCATTTAAAAAAAACTAAGCGCTCGACAAACTTTTTTCTGTTACGACGAATATGTTTGGGTCGTTCGACAATTATTCAGCTCATTTCTGATTGAAAAAAAATACGATTAACCAACTTACGTGATTTGTGTGTGGCCCCTTTAGCCAAATATTAAATAAGCCCATACAAAAAAAACGAAGCGCGCGACAAACTTTTTTCTTTCACGACAAATTCACGACAAATACTCGACAATTAATGCAATAGGTTTCATTGAAATTGTTGCAAGTGGCTCTGCTAACTTAATATTAAGTTAGCAGAGCCACCCCATTTAAAAAAAACTAAGGGCTCGACAAATTTTTTTCTGTCACGACGAATATGTTTGGGTCGTTCGACAATTATTCAGCTCATTTCTGATTGAAAAAAAATATGATTAACCAACTTACGTGATTTGTGTGTGGCCCCTTTAGCCAAATATTGTTTTAGCCCATACAAAAAAAACGAAGCGCGCGACAAGCTTTTTTCTTTCACGACAAATTCACGACAAATACTCGACAATTAATGCGATAGGTTTCATTGAAATTGTGGCAAGTGGCTCTGCTAACTTAATATTAAGTTAGCAGAGCCACCCCATTTAAAAAAAACTAAGGGCTCGACAAATTTTTTTCTGTCACGACGAATATGTTTGGGTCCTTCGACAATTATTCAGCTCATTTCTGATTGAAAAAAAATATGATTAACCAACTTACGTGATTTGTGTGTGGCCCCTTTAGCCAAATATTAATTTAGCCCATACAAAAAAAACGAAGCGCGCGACAAGCTTTTTTCTTTCACGACAAATTCACGACAAATACTCGACAATTAATGCGATAGGTTTCATTGAAATTGTGGCAAGTGGCTCTGCTAACTTAATATTAAGTTAGCAGAGCCACCCCATTTAAAAAAAACTAAGGGCTCGACAAATTTTTTTCTGTCACGACGAATATGTTTGGGTCCTTCGACAATTATTCAGCTCATTTCTGATTGAAAAAAAATATGATTAACCAACTTACGTGATTTGTGTGTGGCCCCTTTAGCCAAATATTGTTTTAGCCCATACAAAAAAAACGAAGCGCGTGACAAGCTTTTTTCTTTCACGACAAATTCACGACAAATACTCGACAATTAATGCGATAGGTTTCATTGAAATTGTGGCAAGTGGCTCTGCTAACTTAATATTAAGTTAGCAGAGCCACCCCATTTAAAAAAAACTAAGGGCTCGACAAATTTTTTTCTGTCACGACGAATATGTTTGGGTCCTTCGACAATTATTCAGCTCATTTCTGATTGAAAAAAAATATGATTAACCAACTTACGTGATTTGTGTGTGGCCCCTTTAGCCAAATATTGTTTTAGCCCATACAAAAAAAACGAAGCGCGCGACAAGCTTTTTTCTTTCACGACAAATTCACGACAAATACTCGACAATTAATGCGATAGGTTTCATTGAAATTGTGGCAAGTGGCTCTGCTAACTTAATATTAAGTTAGCAGAGCCACCCCATTTAAAAAAAACTAAGGGCTCGACAAATTTTTTTCTGTCACGACGAATATGTTTGGGTCCTTCGACAATTATTCAGCTCATTTCTGATTGAAAAAAAATATGATTAACCAACTTACGTGATTTGTGTGTGGCCCCTTTAGCCAAATATTAATTTAGCCCATACAAAAAAAACGAAGCGCGCGACAAGCTTTTTTCTTTCACGACAAATTCACGACAAATACTCGACAATTAATGCGATAGGTTTCATTGAAATTGTGGCAAGTGGCTCTGCTAACTTAATATTAAGTTAGCAGAGCCACCCCATTTAAAAAAAACTAAGGGCTCGACAAATTTTTTTCTGTCACGACGAATATGTTTGGGTCCTTCGACAATTATTCAGCTCATTTCTGATTGAAAAAAAATATGATTAACCAACTTACGTGATTTGTGTGTGGCCCCTTTAGCCAAATATTGTTTTAGCCCATACAAAAAAAACGAAGCGCGCGACAAGCTTTTTTCTTTCACGACAAATTCACGACAAATACTCGACAATTAATGCGATAGGTTTCATTGAAATTGTGGCAAGTGGCTCTGCTAACTTAATATTAAGTTAGCAGAGCCACCCCATTTAAAAAAAACTAAGGGCTCGACAAATTTTTTTCTGTCACGACGAATATGTTTAGGTCCTTCGACAATTATTCAGCTCATTTCTGATTGAAAAAAAATATGATTAACCAACTTACGTGATTTGTGTGTGGCCCCTTTAGCCAAATATTGTTTTAGCCCATACAAAAAAAACGAAGCGCGCGACAAGCTTTTTTCTTTCACGACAAATTCACGACAAATACTCGACAATTAATGCGATAGGTTTCATTGAAATTGTTACAAGTGGCTCTGCTAACTTAATATTAAGTTAGCAGAGCCACCCCATTTAAAAAAAAACTAAGCGCGCGACAAAATTTTTTCTGTCACGACGAATATGTTTGGGTCGTTCGACAATTATTCAGCTCATTTCTGATTGAAGAAAAATACGATTAACCAACTTACGTGATTTGTGTGTGGCCCCTTTAGCCAAATATTAATTTAGCCCATAAAAAAAAAACGAAGCGCGCGACAAACTTTTTTCTTCCACGACAAATTCACGACAAATACTCGACAATTAATGCAATAGGTTTCATTGAAATTGTTGCAAGTGGCTCTGCTAACTTAATATTAAGTTAGCAGAGCCACCCCATATAAAAAAAACTAAGCGCGCGACAGACTTTTTTCTTTCACGACAAATTCACTACAAATTCTCGACAATTAATGCAATAGGTTTCATTGAAATTGTTGCAAGTGGCTCTGCTAACTTAATATTAAGTTAGCAGAGCCACCCCATATAAAAAAAACTAAGCGCGCGACAGACTTTTTTCTTTCACGACAAATTCACGACAAATTCTCGACAATTAATGCAATAGGTTTCATTGAAATTGTTGCAAGTGGCTCTGCTAACTTAATATTAAGTTAGCAGAGCCACCCCATATAAAAAAAACTAAGCGCGCGACAAATTTTTTTCTTTCACGACAAATTCTCGACAAATATTCGACAATTAATGCAATAGGTTTCATTGAAATTTTCGCAAGTGGCTCTGCTAACTTTATGGAGGTATTTAAATCAGTTTCCTAATAGCATGAATGATTCAAAATTAAGAAATCTCTAGTACCTTGTTTTTTAATGAAAATAAAACTTTTCTTCTCAACAATTATTTTACTATATCCAGATTATATTATATTGACAATTGACGTGTATTGAAATTTGATAGGATCGAAGGTCAGTGCTGACTACCACAAAAAGAAAAATATAACTAGAAACAATGCGGGAATTATTACATTACAGCACTGTTTTTAATGCTGTAATGAACTCATTACGATACTGAAATAGAGATAATAAATTATAAACTCATTTCGACTAGGAGGCAAAACTGTAAATTCGAAACTGCCAGGACAAATCTGTTCTTGTAGACCAGGATCAATAATTTTTGCAACAAAAAAAAATAATAGTAGGATGAAACCAATTGGAAAAGGAAGAGAATGTAACAAAAACTAAAAGAAAAGAATAATTAACGGGCGATCTGAGGTCGGGAACGGTTTGTCTCGATTTCCGGCAAAACTACAAGTCCTAGAGAAAAAAGTTAAATGGCAGAGTTGTAGGTAATAAAAGAAGCTACAATTTTTGTATCAACACTTTTTTCACATATCCCCAAAATTTAATTGAAAAATTCCGAAATTTCCTTTTATTACCTTTTTATGCCCCAAACAAACTGTAATTTTTTTGATTCAAAATATTAATTTTTTCACCTTATTGAGAATTATCGATCGATTTTCACCAAATTTTGTAAAAAAAAAATTGTATAAGATAAAATAGAACCTCAAAAACTTGGTTATTTGAATTTTTACATACATTTTGAGGTTATGGGATAAAAGTATTAATACAAAAGTTGTAGATCTTTTATTACCTACAACTTTGCTATTTAACTTTTTTCCATATGACTTGTAGTTTTGGCGGCAATAGAGATAAACCGTTTTTTACCCTTAAAAACTCACCCCCGTCCACTTCCCCACCTCAGTACGCCCGTAAATTATTATTCGTTTAATTTTTGATATATTCTCTTCCTTTTCCAATGGGCTCCATATTACTATACTTTTTTTTTCACTTTTTACCATTTCCACTAGTCTATTGTTAGTAAACACATGTACTTTTTCATCGCTAGTAAAAAAAAATAAATGAATATTTCATATTAATATGTGTGATTTTTTATAGTTTGGGTGTTTATTATACAGGTGTCCCAGAACTACTCGTCAAGCCGGAAGCGGGAGATAGTTCAAGTTGTGATAGTTATATTTAAAAAAAAATAGGTAGTCTAATTTCAAAATTATAGGCATATAAAGAATATCGAGAAAATCTACACCTTGTGATGGTGTTTCAATTCGCATTTCTACAATTTTTTGACAATTTTATTTTTGCAATATGATCCTGAATGTGTCTGTATATCATTGCCCAAAGCTTTATGACTTTTGCCCCTGTTTGGAGCAAAATGTTACTTTTTGCCCTACTAAATATTCAAAGCTCATCAACTGTCTGTGCTGAAAAAAAAAAGTACTATGCTAGTTCGGCAAGGAACTCTAAAAGTTGGCGCATTTAATGAGGATTCCAAAATGCTATAACACTTGTTACTTATTTTGCAAATTTCTCGTCTGAGAATTTTTTCTGGGGATTTACGAAACGATTGCTCCTAATAACTCTAACATTTTGCTCCAAACAGGGGCAAAAGAATTAAAGTTTTGGGCAATAATATACAGACGCATTATTCTGGATGACAAAACAAAAATAAAATTGGCAAAAAATTAAGATTTGTAGAAATGAGAATTGAATAACCATCACGAAGCATAGATTTTGTCGATTTTCTTTGAATGTCTACAATTTGGAAATTATATAATATTTTTTTTCTATATTTTACTGACAACTATCATGACTTGTAATATCACCCGCTTTCGGCTTGACGTCGAGTTCTGGGACACCCTGTATACTAAACTGACGACACCCCGACTGCTTTCAAAATTTGTTTGTTGTGGACTGCGCTCTCCAGAAAAATCCTCCGACACTTGAAAGACTTGTTAATTGAAAACAACATTTATAATTAGAAATCCAAGAAATGACGTAAAAAATCGGAAAATTATTGTTCACATTGCCTCCAATATCGACTATAAATATGCCCCAAGGTAATTTTCACACCATCGAGCACACCTCAAGTAAACACAGCAGAGCAAATTACGATCTGACCCGGTTAAATGTAAGAGTGAGCGGGAAATAATTTAGCTACATATTTGATTCCCATCTCGACAGAAACACAACAACAGATTCCAATGACGTCAATGTCAATTAATTGGTCTACTTTGCGAAATGCCCCGAGCCAGGTAGTTTGCCCAGACTTATAGGCTCATTTCTTATTAGAAGCAGTAAAGTCTTTTAACAAGGTGGAATCAAAAGAAGGGGACTCCCAAGTCTTCAGACACATCGAATAACAACGCAATAGACTGAACCGCCTGCTATGCTGAATTAAATAGCTTATTGGCTCACATAACAGATATCTATGATTGCATAGGTCCATCGATAGGTTTATTTATTTATTCAAAAATATACACACAGGCCCACTACAGTATTCCCTTACAGCAACAAAAATGTGTACGAATAAAATAATAATTAGTGTAACTAACTGAATTATTTCGAAGCAAATAGAAAAATCTTTTTCCTACGAGTGTGAACAAAATGATACTTTTCCGCATGCATTTTGGTTGCTAAAGTAACACTTTTCCGCGTCGTGCGGAAAACATATTTTCTCTATTTCAGTATCGTAATGAGTTCATTACAGCACTAAAAACAGTGCTGTAATGAACTCATTCCCGCATTGTTTCTAGTTATATTTTTCGTTTTGTGGTATATATATATATATATATATTCTTTTGACTGAGAGTTTTATATGTTAGCAGAGGTTGGTGTAACGGGGTACCATACAATTCTGCGTATGATACAAGAGCTTAGGGAAAAACCTCAGCAAAAAACCCTGACTCCCCGTAAGTGTTGTGATTTGTAACTATTGTTCACAAAATTTGCTGAAATTTAGAAATATTGATAGGCATTTATTTCTTCAATATGGACTCCTTCGTCAAAAAACGGAGAGGATTCTCCAAGGTACCCAAAACTCAACCTGAAAAATGAAAAGACAAGAGGAGAAGAACGAACAAACTAAAAATAATACATAACCTTTCAAAAGTCTCCTCTCACAAATATACTCTTCTGTTGGCGCATGGGATCTCTTGGAGAAGAATTGCCTCCGCTAGTTCTCAAAGATATTGATCTTAGAAATCCCTTCAATATTGAATTCAAAAAGGAAATTGTTGCTCGTAAGGCCAGGAGGGTCTCTTTCAAAACCAGATCTGGCCAGTCCAAGTGATGATTATTCAGAACTTCAGATGTTCGAAGACCGCTACAGGGCCCATATGTAGGGCTATCATATCCCATAGATGCATGTTTTTACTTTGTATTGTGTAAAATGATGAAAAAATGAGCAGGAAAAATTTACGATATAATTTAATATCTCATCATGACATTCGATCCTATCAAATTTCAACACACATCAATTGTCAATATAATATAATCTGGATATAGTGAGATAATTGTTGAAAGGAAAAGTTTTATGTTCATTAAAAAATAAAGAACTAGAGATTTCCTTCTTGCTAATTTTGAATCATTTATGATATTAGGAAACTGTTTCAAATCTGATCTCCACTGACATTCGATCCTATCAAATTTCAACACACATCAATTGTCAATATAATATAATCTGGATATAGTGAGATGATTGTTGAAAGGAAAAGTTGTATGTTCATTAAAAAATAAAGAACTAGAGATTTCCTTCTTGCTAATTTTGAATCATTCATGATATTAGGAAACTGTTTTAAATCTGATCTCCACTGACATTCGATCCTATCAAATTTCAACACACATCAATTGTCAATATAATATTATCTGGATATAGTGAGATAATTGTTGAAAGGAAAAGTTTTATGTTCATTAAAAAATAAAGAACTGAGATTTCCTTCTTGCTAATTTTGAATCATTCATGATATTAGGAAACTGTTTCAAATCTGATCTCCACTGACATTCGATCCTATCAAATTTCAACACACATCAATTGTCAATATAATATTATCTGGATATAGTGAGATAATTGTTGAAAGGAAAAGTTTTATGTTCATAAAAAATAAAGAACTAGAGAATTCCTTCTTGCTAATTTTGAATCATTCATGATATTAGGAAACTGTTTCAAATCTGATCTCCATGCCATACGTACGATTCAAATTCAAATTCCGTAATCTGTCAACTTTCGTAACAGTCACACCAACTGCCAAGATACAATACAATTCACTAGGATGTATAATCCGAATTTATTATTGAATTTCAACAGTATTTTACATGGAATATAGAAAATATCGTCTAATACTCGTTGCAGAAGGCCATTCCAACACTCATGCATTTCCAACTAATGTACAGGTAGTTATTCCTTAGTAACACTATTTAAAATTTTCTACATAAGTATTCTGGTTTGAGTTCTCCCTGGACTGATTACATTAGATTTGTTCCATAAATAAAACTGGCTAAAACATTTACTCACTTTTTCAGAATGACTCCTGATAGTTTTGTAACACTTGTAGCCAAAATTGGATCGTCATATAACGATAAGACGCAAAGGGATTTTAATTTTTTTCATGATGTAGTTCTATCATAATAATCCATTGATACAATTCCCCACTCTGAGAAACCAATACTTTCGGAGACATGATTTGTCAAAGATTGGACAAGAGCGCCAAAGCTCCTGCCACAGGGCTTTCCTCCTGTTTTGAAACGACAATCGGTCGGTTACCTACCAAAATAATATAAAGTTTTAACTGCGGGACAAGTATCAACATTCATCATTGAATTCAACTTTCGGGAATCCAGCCCTGCTTGATCAGAAAGTAATGCGAGACATAATTTTATTTAGCACGAATGGAGTAGACTTTGGCGATACACAAATAGTTATTTTAGATACTAGATTACGAAATGTTATTTTTGCGCTCGAGAATGAACGTTTTTTGCGATCGAATTAATTTGCGACAGAAAATTTTCAGTAACACTACAAAATTAACTACACTCTTGTCCGCTACAGTTTTTGTCGTCTGACAGATGTTTCGGAAACAAAGTTTCCATCTTCAAAGACGAAGCGTTACTAAAGCATGCTAACAATATCTACACTTAAGTAGGGGTTGACATTATAGCGATTAGCGAGAACAATGAGTTGTTAATAGGGGTTAAATCATTATTGAGTAAAATATCTTTTCTCTTATATATTTCGATGCCTTTAAGCGCTCGTAAGTACAATTTATCGGAACAATTTGACGGAATTTTCTGAAATTGAGTGGCCAGTTTTTGTGATTTGCAACAGCAGATTTATCGATATTGTTGTTCCCCGTATGCTCTTTATACTGTGTGATAATGTTTCTGGATATTTGCTCGAAGTAGCACTTGTTGCAATCTAAACATTTAATTTCATATGCAGGGTGTCCCATTAGTGCTGCAGCGGACGATATAAGCGTAACGGTCAAAGTTTGGCAAAATTTTTTGATGCAAACTTGGATTATTCCAAGAATAGCACAACCTAAAAATATTTTCGAATATATCTGGTGTCCTACGAAAAAGGAATAGAGGGTGACTTCGATTTTTCAAATGGGACACACTATATTCAGTAGTGTTTTTCAATTATCTGGAACTTCCTGTATACTGTTCACATATTTCTGTTCAACAGTTTTCGAAATATTTGTCATTTTGACAAAAAAATGATACTTGTAGCCATGTTACCTAATTATATTTCACGAACCCTTGAACCAATGTATGAAAGACAAGACTTCAAAGTATCACAGCCAGCTATAATAAAGCATCTCCAGCAAAAATATTATCGACATGACGAATTTCAAATCGATTTATCCTCATTTTTGCGCGTATGTTCTGGGGAACATCGCGTTATAGGTTTGCCCAAATGTCTGTTACTTTCGAATTTTTTGACGAAAATGGTCTCAAACGATTAAGTTCGACTCCCCAATGAAGAATTCGAGGTCAAATTTGATTCTGCCCGTCCGACCGAAATTTTCAGGGTAGGTGGCGCATCCCAATACGACGGATAAGTTCGTTAATGGGCATAATCGGCCCAGTGGTTTCCGAGTAATAATTTTGTTTTCAACCAATATAAATCCGATCGAATTGAAACTTGGTGGGTAGTTGTAGAATATGAACCTTAAGCACGTTTGTGAAATTTTGTGCGAATCGTATGGCTAGAAAATTTTAAAAAAATTATTGAAAAATATTTTTGTTGTCACGATAACTTGAGAACGGAATGAGATAGCGGCTTGAAAATTTTCAGGTTAGGATGTGCACCAGAACGCGACATTTCAGTTTGTTTATGAGCATAATCGGCCAAACGGTTTTAGAGTTATAGCCATCTGAAATTTTTTGAAATTTGGTGGTTTTTTGTTCCTCATTAACTCGAAAAATACTGAACTGATTGAATTCAAACATGGTTATTAGTTGTAGAATGCCAACGCGAAAATGTTTGCAAAATTTGGTGAGGATAGCATTTGTAGAAAATTCTTAATAAATCATTGAAAATAAAAAAAAAAATTCTATATATCAGTAACTATTCGTTTGAAATTGCTGAAATTTTGCAAGAGCCTTCATAACCTAACTCTACTGCCAAGTTTCAAGTTTTAATACGATCGGTTAAATATTGTTGGAGATTCGAGCATTCTTGTGTGATTCAGTAGATGGGTGACCGTTGCCTCGATATCTTTCGAGCGAAGGGAGATAGGGACTTGCAATTTTCAGGGTAGGTTGCGTATCCGAAAGGGAGAGTTGAGTTCGATTTTGGGCATAATCGGCCTAACGGTTTCCGAGTTATACCCACCTGGAATATTATTTCCTTGATAACTCAAAAAAAAAATTGGTTCAAGCACTGACGTGAAGTCAGAAGCTTTTGCGCGTATGTTCTATTGTCCATTCTTCTGTATTGGACACCCTTAATCGAATTTACCATGGTAAATTATGTTGTCCATTCTCCTGTATTGGTAAATTCGAATTAAGTGTCCAATACAGGAGAATGGACAACATAATTTACCATTGTAAATTCTATTAAGGGTTTCCAATACAGAAGAATGGACAATAGAACATACGCGCAAAAGCTTCTGACTTCACGTCAGTGCTTGAACCAATTTTTTCAAATGCAATGCATATTTTTTTTTTCACCATTGTAATCTCAAAAAGTGAAGTAAAGTGAATAGTGGTTACAATGATGAAAAAATTGAATTAGAAATACAATTGGAACCTGTAATATGCGATTTGTGTATTAATAAAATTCCCATGGATTTCATTCAATTTTATTGCTAATAATTATCTATTATATATTATTTATATCGTTCTCGATATTTGTGAGGAACAGTTGGAAGTTGAAATTTAAGACGACATAATAAACCAGACGCGTGCAATCATTTACATATTATTCAGGGTCTTGCTCATTAGAATGAACTGTCAACCATGTTCCCTGTATTTATAATGGAAATTCAATTTAACTCGTCAATAAGCAATACATGATTCATTATGCGAGTAGGTTTACTAACTAATGACTGTCTTTCCTGTTTGATCATATTATGAAACTAGGTACGCTTCAGATAGTATTGAGGATGTTTTCTAATCTAATGTCTGGAGAGTCGCTACAGTGTGTGAATCATAAAAAGTTTCGCCATGAAATTTAACAGCTACGTTCCTTATCTACAGGGCGATAGGTACATCTTTTCGACCTCCATAAAGTTAGCAGAGCAAGACTATCAACGAAACCTATTGCATCAATTGTCGAATGTTGAGAATTTGTCGTGAAGGAAAAAAATTTGTCGCGCTCTTGTTCCTCGGAAAAGGGTGCTTGTCAATTTGCCCAAATTTCTGTAATTTTCGAATTTTTGGCCTAAAATGGTCTTAAACGATTTGGTTTGATTCACTGATCAAGAATCCCTGGTCGAGATCGGTTCTGTCCGGCCGTTAACCCGATAACTCCCGAACGGAATGAGCTAGCTGCTAAACAATTAAAATTTTCAGAGTAGGTTTGGGACATAAATATCTCGGTTGAGTTCGTTATTGGGTAAAATCGGCCGGATGGTTTCGGAGTAACAAAAATAATTTTTAATTCGTTACAAATTACGAATTAATTTTTTTAAAGATTTAGTTTCATCATTAAAATCCATTCGTATTATTCTCAACTCTAACAGCTAATACTTTCGGAGATATGATTTTTCAAAATTTCATTGATGCATCGTACTTCTGTTTACGAATTCTAGCTGTCTGTGTTATATCTGTTTGCGATACTTGGCGTTTGGTCCAGTTTGAAAGATAAACGTCATTAATGTCAAAAAAAAACCGAAAGTGCATTTCTGGAGAGTTTGGTTGATGTAAGCATGTAAACAATTTGAAATTTGGAACCGAGCATAATTTACGAGTCATTCTCTAATTATAGTAATTATAGAAGATTTAGAACGGGATTTCCAATTAATGTACAGGTAGTTATTCCTTAGTAACACTATCTAAGATTTCCTACGTATTCTGTTTCGTGTTCTCTCTGGGCTGATTACATTAGATTTGTTTCATAAATAAAACTGGCTATTTAATTAACTCAATTTTTCAGAATGACTCCTGATAGTTTTGAAACACTTGTAGCCAAAATTGAACCGTCATCTAAAAAAATGGGTTCAAGCCCTCTGGACAGGAGCTTTCTGGCGCTCTAGTTCAAACAGACAAATTATATCTCCGAAAGTATTGGTTTCTCAGAGTTGGGAATTATATCAATGTATTCATATGATAGAACTGCATCATAAAGGAAGTTCAATTCAAATGATAGTTTATTTATCAAGATTAAATGAGCAATCATGAGAATGAGAACTGCACCATGGAAGAAATCAAATTAAATCTGGCCAATTTTGCCCAATAACGAACTTAACTGAGATATTCATCTCCCTAACCTACTCTGAAAATTTCAACTACCTAGCTCATTCCGTTCGAGAGTTATATCTATGTCTATGGATGAAAAGCAGTCTCACTACTCTCAGATCTCTTACTTCATGTTCCGTTCCGAAATGTAAGACTTTTCTGAGAAAAACTAATTTCGGAGCAAACAACTGAGATTTT
Source organism: Halyzia sedecimguttata (assembly GCA_937662695.2). NCBI lineage: Eukaryota > Metazoa > Arthropoda > Insecta > Coleoptera > Coccinellidae > Halyzia > Halyzia sedecimguttata. The sequence goes on along the minus strand of OW569413.2, from coordinate 93,640,336 downwards.
TCTCACTTCGCTCACAATTCTTCGATTGATTAGATAATGACATGCCTCAGGAAAATAATTTGACATTATGACAATTCATACATAGAATAATTATATCATTGTGTGACAACGTTGAAATACGTTTTATTATTGAAATTATGAAAAATCTTATCTCCGAAAGTATTAGCTTGTTAAGAGTTAAAAATGATATCATTGGATTCTTATGGTAAAACTGGTTATTGAAAAAAATTTAATGTTGAATTTGTTTTGTAAAAAAAAAAATTTTTTTTTGTTACTCCGAAACCATCTGTCCGATTTTGCCCAATAACGAACTTAGCCGAGATATTTATCTCCCAAGCCTACTCTGAAAATTTCAACTGTCTAGCTCATCCCGTTCGAGAGTTATCGTGCCTACGGCCGGTCGGCCAGCCGGACCGGCCGGACAGAATGATTTTCGACCACGGATTCTTGATCAGTGAGTCGAACCAAATCGTTTAAGACCATTTTCATCGAAAAATTCGAAAATTACAGACATTTGGGCAAATTGATAAGCACTCAGTTCCGAGGAACTAGAGCGCCAAAAATGGGGGGGGGGGGGGGCATGAGGGGGTTGAAAGTTGCGCATGAACAAAACTGTAATGGTCGACTTTCATTCGGTGACAAATTTCATCAGGTACCATCGTCTCAAAGTAAATGAGCCATGGCAAAGTGCACATACTGAAAACCTCTTTGAACTAACTATTTTTCAAAAAAGGAAAAATGTTTTCTTGAAAATTTCTGCATGCCTGTAAAGAAGATACAAAGACCTTGGTAAAAAAGTACCACAGAACCCACTCTCCTTATTAAGAAAATGTAGAGGGTTAATGGGGATGGCACAGGCAACAAAAATCCTTCAAAAATGCATAAAAATTTGTTAAAAGTGAAACAAAAATGGACCTCTTTCAGGATTTTTTTACCAAATTTTTTTCTCCAGAGAAAATGAATTTGTTCCATAATTTTGACGCGCACTGTATATTGTTGGAGATTCGAGCAGCCTTGTGTGAGTTCAGTAGATGGATGGGTGACCGTTGCCTCGATAACTTTCGAACGAAAGGAGATAGGGACTTGAAATTTTCAGGGTAGGTTGCACAACCGAATGGTTCGTTTTTGGTCATAATCGGTCCATCAGTTTCGGAATTATACCCACCTGGAATATTCTTTCCTCGATAATTCAAAAAATATAGACTTGATCGAATTGAAGCTTGGTAACTAGTTGTAGAATATCAACATGAATATGTGTTTAAAATTTTGTAAGAACCGCACCCCTAGAAAATTTCAAAAAAATTACGAAAAAAGAAATTGGTTCAAGCATAGCAACATGGTGAATTCGATTAAGAGTGTCCAATACAGAAGAATGGTCAATAGAAGACACGCGCAAAAGCTCCTTACTTCACGACAGTGCTTGAAGCAATTTTTTTATTTCAGCCGACGGAAAAACTTGAAGAAGCGAGCTAAAGCTAAAGCATGAGTTACCCCTAGTCATTGCTTCTTCAAATTCGATTTCTGCATAATACCTTTTTCAAAACATAAACGGCAATAATTCCAGGAGAGATACAATTTTTTTTGCAGCGCGATTTCAATTATTTGAGATGATAAACTAAAAGCCTGTTTCAGAAATACTGAACTGTTACCACGCTGCTTAGCTCTGAGAGGTTCTACAAAACGTTTCATCTCAGTTTCCAATTTTGCACATGAATGACCTACATCACATTAAATTATCTTCAAAATATTGCGTGAAAAGGTATATGCATGTGAATTTCGCTAAACAGTGAAGCGATGTTGGGTTAAACGTTAGGTTGGCGTGTGTGAATTTTTCCTACCTGAAACGTAAACCCGTTAATGTGGGCATGATAAAATAATCATTGTAATTTCACTGGGGCACTATTACTGTCGTCCCACATAGGCTAGACTTCGTTGTAACAGACGAAAAGTAGGTCATAAGAAACTTAGCCCAAAGCTGCACGGAGTACTATTCTTGGCTATACAGGCTCTTTCTTGACATGATATTGTTCCACCCTATACAGACGAGCCATCCCGTATATTTCTTATCCCCATCATCTCATAATTTTCAAACTGGTGTGTCTGAGTGTCTGGCAACGGTCAATCTGTCCCTGATGTCATTTCAGAGAATGGCATGAACTCGAACATAGAACGCTATGAAATATGACATCACAGAACACTAAGAATCATCATCTATGTAAACACGTCATGATTACTTATATTCTTTCAAGAGTCAAAAACTGTTGATAATTTGTTTGGTTGAATGTAAAACCAGTGGACCAATTCACCCCGATCTTTGGAATATATCGAAATTTTGGAAATAACTTCACCAATATATATCCGATCGAGCTCAAACCTAGAACTTTACTGTATAATAAGGTTTTGAAGGCTCTCGTAGAATTTCAACGATATCTGACGGATAGATTCTGGGGCACAGAATTTTTTTTTTAGTTTTTTTAATTATTTTTTAATTTTGCAGCCATGAGATCCTCAGAAAATTTTGCATAAGTCTTCGCGTCGGTGTTATTCAACTAATTACTGTGCCTTGATTGGATCAAATTAGTATTTTTCGAGTTATTAGGAAAACAAAATTTCAAATGGCTATAATTCTGAAACCACTAGGTGGATTTTGCCTATTAATTTGCGAACTTAGCCGACGCATTTGGACTCCAAAGTTACCCTGAAAATTTCAACTCGGCTAAATATTCGAAAATTACAGACATTTGGACGAATTGATAGTTGTTCATAGTTCATAGTTGTTCATAGAACAGCTCGCCAAAAATGGGCTTGTACATTGTAAAAATAACCAAAATGTTCAAGATGGCATTTGAGCTTAAACATTTATTTTTGGCGATATCGGTTCATCAAAATTTCGTTTTTCATACACCGTTGTAAAGAGGCTTCCAAGAATGAAATATCACTCAACCCCTCTCCCCTATTCAATTTTGAGGGGTTGAAGCGCCCCCTCTTAGGGGGTTGCTCGTTCAAGCCTCAAATATACGCTAAAAGATGTACCCCAAACAAAATTATTCGACGTGTTTCGGGAAATTTTTACAATCACTATGGGATAAGAAATATACAGGGTGGCTCGTCTGAGATGGAACATCCTGTATAAGTTGACATAAATACAGGGTCTTTATAAATGATTGTAACATCGCAATTGGCTTTGGTTTTATCAAAGAATTTCTAAACTGACAGCCAATATCGAAGTATTATCAATTCTTATTACATATCCTTTTTAAAACTCTTGAAAATTCAGTTTCCCAATTTTTGGCGCTCTTGTTCCTCGGAACAGAGTGCTTATCAATTTGCCCAAATGTCTGTAATTTTGGAATTTTTGGCTGAAAATGGTCTTAAACGATTTGGTTTGACTCACTGATCAAGAATCCATGGTCAAAATTGATTCTGTCCTTCCGCCCGTCCGGCCGTTAACACGATAACTCTCTAACGGAATGAGCTAGACACTTGAAATTTTCAGAGTAGGTTTAGGAGATAAATATCTCGGTTAAGTTCGTTATTGGGCAAAATCGGTGGTTTCGGAGTAACAAAAAAACCTTTTTTTTTACATTACAAATTCTGAATTAAATTTTGTATAAGATGCAGTTTCACCATAATAATCCATTGATGTCATTCTCAACTCTAACAAACTAATTTCAATAATTATTCTCAATTCTATATGATTTTATAGAATACTCTAATTATAATTTCCTGATGTAAATAAATCCAAGATGAGATGAGTCATAGACCTACGTTTTGAATTTAATTACGAAAATTCTTGAGAATTGACGCACAGAAGCCAAATTGAAAAGTGGGAAAGACCTGTCTACAGGAGCTTTGGCGCTCTTGTTCAAACTTTGACAAAACATAACTCCGAAAGTTTTGGTTTTTCCCAGTTGGGAATTATATCAATGGATTCTTATTTAATTTATTTTATTTTATGATGCAGTTCTATCATAAGAATACATTGATATAATTCCCAACTCTGAGAAACCAATACTTTCGGAGATATCATTTTTCAAAGTTTGAACGAGAGCGCCAAAGCTCCTGTCCACAGGGCTTGAACCAATTTTTTAAATCTGCGATGACTTATGATTCTGAACAAAATACATTTATTGTGATGTCCTATTACCATAATGTAACATTAATCAATGGTGAAAAGATTTACTCTGTAGATGCCTGTAAAAATGAATATCTGGCCAAATTTCCTGATGTTCAAATTCTAGAATTTCCTCTGAAAACCCACATCGGAGGTGTTATAAACAGATTCATGCAGACGGGAAACCTTAACAAGGCAAAACCGACAGGAATACCTCAAGTTTCTCAAGAAGTTGTTGAAGAACTGAGAACGAGTTGAACAAAATCCTCAAATGTCCCTGAATAATAAATTATCTTCACAGTCTGGTGTCCTCTTGAGTACTTGCCACAAAATATTGAAAAAACTGAATTTGTACCCTCACAAAATAACGATGATACAGCAACACCCACCAATAGATATTCAACGCCGCCAGAAGTACTGCTAATGGTTTCTAAATAATCTTAACGTCGACAGATTAATTATTAGTCTTTACTTTTTGCGCGTATGTTCTGGGGAACATCGCGTTATCATTTTGCCCAAATGTGAAATTTAATTCTGTGGTGCCGTCCGGCCGTTGCCACGATAACTTGAGAACGGAAAGAGCTAGCGACTTGAACTTTTCAGGGTAGGTGGCGCATCCCAATACGACGGACAAGTTCGTTAATGGGTACAATCGGCCCAATGGATTCCGAGTAATAATTTTTTTTCAACCAAAATAAAACCGATAAAATTTAAACTTGGTGAATAGTTGTAGAATATAAACCTAAGCACGTTTGTGAAATTTTGTGAGAATCGTGTCACTAGAAAATTTTAAAAATATTATTAAAAGATATTATTTATGACACGATAACCTGAGAAAGGAAGGAGATAGCGGCTTGAAATTTTCAGGTTAGGTTGTGCATCTGAATGCGACATTTGAGTTCGTTTATAAGCATAATCGGCCAAACGGTTTTAGAGTTATAACCATCTGAAATTTGGTTGTTTTTTGTTCCTCATTAACTCGAAAATACAAAACCGATTGAATTCAAACATGTTTATTAGTTTTAGAAAGCCAACGCGAAAATTCTTGCAGAATTTCGTGAGGATGGTATAACTAGAAAATTTCAAAAAAATGATTGAAAATAATTGAAAAAAATTCTATATATCATAAACTATTCGTCCGGCATGGCTGAAATTTTGAAGAGCCTTCAGAACCTAACTCTACTGCAGAGTTCCAAGTTTGAACACGATCGGATAGATATTGTTGGAGAACCGAGCAGCCTTTTGTGAGTTCGGTAGCTGGATGCGAATCGTCGTATGATATGTTGTCTATGGTCGTATTTTTGCGAGAGCCTTCAAAAATATGAATGTCATGATGACATATCTTTGCGCGTATGTTCTTGGGAAAATCGTGTTATTTCACGATGATAGCCCTACATTAGCGGTCAGACCTGGTTTTGAAAGAGATCCTCCTTAGGAGGAGGCAACTAAATATTGAAGGGATTTCTATGAACAAGAGTGAATATCTTTGAGAAATAGAGAAGGCGATTCTTCTTCAAGAGATCCATGTGCCTTCAGAGGAGTATATTTGTGAGAGGGGACTTTTGAAAGGTTATGTATTATTTTTAATATGATATCGCTGAAATTTTGCTGAAGGCTTCAAAACTTAACTTTAAATTAACCACACTTTCTGATCTTGTAAGGTGAGAGGCTCATTTGTGCATATTAAATCTCATGATGGGTAGAGAGGAATTTTAGGCCAGTTTTTCTATCACTTATGAGAATATATCTTTATGTTTCACCTCATCACCTTTAGATATATCAATGGACATTTATTGGTTAAGAATAAGTAATTGAATATTACTGGAATTCAATTCAATTTCATTCAATATGTTAGTAACTAAACTTATAATTTTCTTTACTTTGATTAGTTAAATATGACATTAATTCCAGTAATATTTTTCAAGAATAATTATGTATTCTTCTCCTAAAGAAGAATTGAAGGTAGACAATAATGTGTTAATTTTTTCATCATTGCTTTCTATCCTGACTTCACGAAAAAAAAAATGGTTCAAGCACTGACGTGAAGTCAGGAGCTTTTGCGCGTATGTTCTATTGTCCATTCTCCTGTATTGGACACTTTTAATCGAATTTACCATGGTGAATTATATTGTCTATTCACCTGTATTGGACAGCCTTAATCGAATTCACCATGGTAAATTCGATTAACAGTGTTCAATACAGGAGAATGGACAATAGAGCATACGCACAAAAGCTCCTGACTTCACGTCAGTGCTTGAACCAATTTTTAAAGATGGGGCTAGGTTTCACTAGCCGGGTTATGTAAATTCTCAAAAATACAGATTTAGGACATCTGAGAATCCCCATAGTTTTATTGAGACTTCATTACATTGGCAAAAAGTTGGTGTGTGGTTAGCAGTTTCTCGTCGTAGAATATATGGCCTAGTTTTCTTTCATGATACCATTAATGGTGAAAGGTACAAACGAATAATGCTGGAGCCATTCATAAACTAACTAGATGACGAAGACATACAGTTTGGATATTTTCAACAAGATGGGGCAACTGCCCACACTACTTCTGCAAATCTAGTCGAGGCCTCCAACATGCTCCCCAGACTTGACTCCACTTAACTTTAAGCATTTTTGCATGTCTGAAAAACGAGGGTTTCAAAAGACAATACGATAATATTGAGGATCTCCAATCATCAATAACAATGTGATGCCAAAATATTGGCCCACAAATGTTGAAAAATATATTTGACAACAAACGAAAAAGAATGTATAAATGCTTTGCCGCATCGGAAAGATATTCTCCTTTAAGATTAGCTTACTTCAGAAAAGATTTGAGAAATTTAAACAATAATAGTTATGGATTCAAAATCATATTGGCATCGTGCCACCCTGAACATTGCAATACTTCTGGCAAGACTTTACTCGGGCAGCAATTGTTTACAAATACGAAACTTTGGCACATATTGGATAATTACGTCAGGTCGTTTATCCAATGCATATATACTTCTTGGATTAATCATTTCTCAAATAATAAAGCTTAGGAATCGTGCATCGAATAAATTTTTATAACCGCGCTTGAAATTTTCCCAGTTTACGTTCGTATATCGAACAAAAATAAATTCGTCCGGGCTTTTTCTTTATTTACTGGAGGGAATTTTATCAAAGTTGATAGATAAATCAAGTACTTTTTTGCGTGGTCGTCTATCCATATTTCATTCAAAACTAAGTATCTGTTACTTATTGTATATTGGATATTGTATTGGGAACTTCCAAAACTCTGGTGGCGGGATTCGGCAACTAACCACGCTAGTAATAAATGTAAACAATCTCGTGTTGGACAGGTCAGTCGACGAAGTTTGACCGAAATTTTCATGGAAAATTTAAATTATAATTGACTTGAGATCATTGTTGGATTACTTTGTGATATAGATTATAATATTGATCATTATATAACTAATTTTATGGCAGTTGATTGATATAAAGACTACAACCAGTAAGTATATTCATATATGTTTGTCAAACTTACATTATATTTAAAAGTTCTTTCAGTTACTATTTGCGAATGATTAAGAAGGGACTCAGTTGATTAGAATTTCTGGAGTACATAGGAGCTTCAACTTCTAATTCTAGAGTCCTTGTAGAAGGAGAAGAGGTTCTAAATGTAGATCATGTAATCGTGTGTGACAAAACAAATTGTGGTCCCAGTTTTATAGATATTTGTTCTTTATGTTTACAAAGTAGTGCCCTTAATTCAGTACCGCGTAAAATTGATGGCCCATTAATGTGGAGAATGGTAAACTTAAAATAGAAGGTATGGTATATTCTTGTAAAGTCGTAGCACGGAGGAGGTGTAAACATATTACTGATGTATTAATTAAAGTTCAGGTGCATGATGTTCTAGTTTATTTATGAGAATATAGTGTCAAATTGAAGCAGATAAAGCTTTTGTAAAACAGTTACCAATAATTGGAATGATTTTTTCAAAATATGATACATATATTATGTGAAAAGAATTATTAACCATAAGTGTAATGTTTGAGGTATAATAAAGATTATCTGGATGTAGGTCCAGGTTAAGTACTCTTCGGTCTATTAGTTATCCTTCTAACGCATTTCAAACATTTATATTTGGTTTTCCGGAGGTAAGAAGTGAAAACTCAAACCTATACATTTTGGCATTTTTTTCGCCCATGAATTGCATTGAGGCACACAACAATAGTCGTTTCTGGTCGAAGACATATTAGGCAGGATAATATTCACTATTTCAACTTGGATTTTTCTTTCAAACAAAAGTTTATTGACGAATACTGAACAATTAAACTCGAACACGTGGCTCATTACTAGCTTGGTTAGTTGCCGAATTCCGCCGCCAGAGTTTTGGAAGTTCCCAATTGTATATGGTTGCAGGGGTTAACATTGCACTGCGACCTTAAGGTCTATTATCTACCCCACAGTAGGGTTCCGAGCCATTCTTCATTTCGTTTAATTCCAGAGGTGACCAGGAACCCAAACCATGGAGACCCTGTTGTTCTTGCCTACTTCATCAAGTTTTCTTCGGCAGTCCCATAAAAACAGCTCCACAAGAGTTAGGGATATCATATTAAGTTGTTCTGAGGGGCGTAAAATTTTAAAGACAATATCAAAAACATGATCAACTGCCAATAAAAACTTATTAATTCGATTTGAATGCATATTTTCACCATCTGGTCGTCTTGTTTCTCGAGTTTGGCAGTTTTTCACATTATTCGTAAGATTTAGCATTTCAATATGCAGTTAATTTATTGTCAGTCTCTTAGCGATATCGAACTTAGTAAATTTCACGAGCTTCTTAAGATGCCAGACGTAAATTAACAAACGCTGCGGCTAATAGGGCTATCGGTATGCTACAGGGTGGCCTCACTCAAGTCGCTGTGGCAGAAACATTTCAAGTATCGCAAAGTATAATATCGCGACTCTGGAATAGATTTAATGAGACAGATTCGGTGCAGGAAAGACATAGGGTTTGTTGACCAAGAAAAACAACAGCCGCACAAGACCTTTTTGTCACCATTTCGGCGAGGAGATATCCTCTTTCTTCATGTAGGATGCTGAGAAATCGACTTTTAAATGCCAATGGTCCTGAAATTTCCATTGAAACCATCCGACGTCGTTTGGGGGAGATTAACCTGGCTTCTAGACGTCCATTGAGGGGTGTTCCGTTAACACGTGAGCATAACGACAAAGATTAGAATGGGCCAGGCAGCATGTTAATCTGAACGTCCAATGGCGTAGTGTACTTTTCACAGATGAGAAGAATAATAAGGGTATATCCTCTGTTATGACATGGGCTGGGATATGTTACAACGGGCGCACATACCTTCACATTTGTCCTGGCAATATGATTGCTTTACATTGTATGGAACATGTCATTGGCAACGTAGTGCCAAATCTTCATGCTGCCATTGGTGAAGCTTTCCAATTTCTTGACGATAACGCAAGACCACATCGTGCAGCATTAGTAGAAAATGCGCGGGACGAGCATGGTATTCCACATTTACCAATACCTCCGCATTCGCCAGACTTAAACTGCATGGGATATGCTACAAAGAAAACTAGATGATCACCAACCTCCACCAGAAACATTGAATGACCTCAAAGCACTACTGCCTCGTTTATGGAATGAAATTCCTCAAGATATGCTCAACACCCTCGCTGACAGTATGCAACGAAGATGTCAGGCGGTCATTGATGCCCGTGGTGGCCATACCTTGTATTGAAGGCATAAAAAGACAAAAAACATGATCAACTGCCAATAAAAACTTATTAATTCGATTTGAATGCATATTTTCACCATCTGGTCGTCTTTTTTCTTGAGTTTGGCAGTTTTTCACATTATTCGTAAGATTTAGCATTTCAATATGCAGTTAATTTATTGTCAGTCTCTTAGCGATATCGAACTTAAATTTCACGTGCTTCTTAAGATGCCAGACGTAAATTAACAAACGCTGAGGCTAATAGGGCTATCGGTATGCTACAGGGTGGCCTCACTCAAGTCGCTGTGGCAGAAACATTTCAAGTATCGCAAATAAGTGTAATATCGCGACTCTGGAAGAGGATGAATGAGACAGGTTCGGTGCAGGAAAGACATAGGGTTGGTGGACCAAGAAAAACAACACCCGCACAAGACTGTTTTGTCACCATTTCGGCTAGGAGATATCCTCTTTCTTCATGTAGGATGCTGAGAAATCGACTTTTAAATGCCAATGGTCCTGAAATTTCCATTGAAACTATACGACGTCGTTTGGGGGAGATTGACCTGCCTTCTAGACGTCCATTGAGGGGTGTTGCGTTAACACGTGAGCATAAACGACAAAGATTAGAATGGGCCAGGCAGCATGTTAATCTGAACGTCCAATGGCGTAGTGTACTTTTCACAGATGAGAAGAATAATAAGGGTATGGACTATGCCACGTATACCCCGAAATCGCCGTCATGTGCAAGAGGTTCATCCATTTCGAGGAGGCTCTGTTATGATATGGGCTGGGATATGTTACAACGGGCGCACATACCTTCACATTTGTCCTGGCAATATGATTGCTTTACATTGTATGGAACATGTCATTGGCAACGTAGTGCCAAATCTTCATGCTGCCATTGGTGAAGCTTTCCAATTTCTTGACGATAACGCAAGACCACATCGTGCAGCAATAGTAGAAAATGCGCGAGACGAGCATGGTATTCCACATTTACCAATGCCTCCGCATTCGCTAGACTTAAACTGCATGGAACATGCATGGGATATGCTACAAAGAAAACTAGATGATCACCAACCTCCACCAGAAACATTGAATGACCTCAAAGCACTACTGCCTTGTTTATGGAATGAAATTCCTCAAGATATGCTCAACACACTCGCTGACAGTATGCAACGAAGATGTCAGGCGGTCATTGATGCCCGTGGTGGCCATACCTTGTATTGAAGGCATAAAAAGACAAAAAAAAACAATAAAATGTCCGGAAATAAAATTCGTTAAATTTGACCCTATTCTGTTAATCACCCTGTATATGTTGCAGACCAAAAAACTTACGTGCATTTATAGTTTTGAACCTAAAACTATATTAAATTACGCTTTCAGCGCAAACAAAGGTTTCAGATTGTCAGTTATTTTAGTTGAAACGATTATCCCTAACTCTTGTGGAGCAGTTTCTTTAGACTCGATAACATGGGAGCTCAGAGCTTGACTGTCAGAATGGCTTGCTATATCTTACCTCTGGTAGTTTTTTCTAGGTTCATTTCCACATATCTTTCGATTGCAAGTATTTCTGCCTGAAAGACGCTCGGGTAGGAGCCTAACGATAGTGAGCATTTGGTGCCTACTCCATGTACTCCAGCGCCAGCTCCTGTATTGGTTTTTGAACCGTCTGTGGTACACATACGGTTAATGGCATATTTTTCAAGAACGTGGGTGGTGGATTCCCTATCCCAGTATTTCTTCCTATACCTACCATCATAGTGAAGTTCTTTTCGATGCTTACTTTCTTAATCATTTCGTCACTACGAAGATTGGCTGATGAAATGTACCTGGCAAGAGAGGACCAGGCTTTCTTGTTTTTAATACTCTCATCACCTGTTCCTTTTCTAGATATTCTGAGAATGGCTTCATGGCCTATTTTGTCTATTGCTAGATTAAGGGGTGTGATACACAGGCAAGCCTTCGTCCTTTGCCGAGGGTTTTCCTCGTACTAATCTGACTTATTTTTGTATACGAGGCTACTGCTCCATACGTGATTATGAGTCTCACAATCATGACGTACATCCATCGCAGTATCTTGGGGTTACAGCCCCAAGTCTTACCGGCTAGATTCCTGCACGCCAATAAAGCCTTTATTGCTTTACGAGCAGTGATTTCAACATGCGTATTTCACAGTAGTTTACTATCCAATTTCGAAAAATACAATACACCAACAATAACCTTTAAAGGCCAATCCAGACGCTACGTTTTGCACAGCCTTTTGTCTGCGCAGTCTTAAGACGGAATGAAAACGTAGCAATTTTAATAGCGTCTACATGGTGCAGAGATATCTGTATATTTCGCACAGTTCTAGTGATATCGTCATGGAGAAGGTACTACTCTGGTCAATTTAGGCATGCTATCACCATATTTTCCGTCTACAGCGGCAAATCCGCACAGTTCACGGATATCTATGCTCTGTATTAATGACGATATCACTAAAACTGTGCGAAATATACAGAATTATCTGCACCATGTGGACGCTCTAAAAATTGCAACGTCTTCAAACCGTCTTAATACTGCACAGACAAAAGATTGCGCAAAACGTAGCATGTGGACCGGCCTTAAGATCTGTGTATAAACATCTGTGCACAGAACAAAGAAATGGGACTTGCAACATACATTTTAAGACTAAAGTTAAATTGACGGATGAAATTAAAGTTAACTTAGACACATGTTTATGATACCGGCCCTTTGTCAAGCGTACCGTAAATCTGCTTCTCGCTAGCTATTGCGAGATAGGATAGCACGAATATGAGATCACCAAAGAAGATTCTGCTATTTCTAGGCTATGTGAATCTGCTACTGAAACCTCCAAGCACAGACTTGCGAATTTGCAAAGAGGGTATTAGAGCATTCACAAAAAAAATCACTGCTTTGCGAGATATAGGAAAAAAATAATCCGAACCTGACTTGAATTCCATAGTAGGGCATTTAGTGAAGAAGAAAATTGGGGAAATAAATCGGAAAACCAAATACCTACAATATATCTTATCCTCGATCTTATCGCAATTGCATTGATAAATATTGTCAAACAAATTGATTTACAGACGAAATTATGATTATTTATGTCCACATAAGCGGAAATGTCATTAAACGGCGCTCAATTCGAAGCACGAACGTATATCAATATGATCATTTCCTTTTACCGAGACCATGCGTGTCAGAGAATATTCAATTTATTTCACGCCTTAACCGAAAGAGGTTTCTTTAGTTACCGGAAGCAAGCCCAAAACATTTCACTGATTGGATAATTCGTCCCAGTCTGGTGTCAGAGTACAGTAAGGTAAAATAAGTGATTTCACAGTTTTACGGAACAATCACTGAAATCATTGCAGCTTAAGAAGTTGCGAAATTACGTTGATAACACTTTCACGCCATGAAAAGAAAAGTGGGAAGCCCTGTGGACAGGAGCTTTGGCGCGCCGTTCAAAGTTATAGCCAGAGTGGTCACCCATCCAGGCACTGAACTCGCCCAAAGCTGCTTAGCTCCAGAAATAAAATAATTTTCCCAATATTTCCAAGAATATAAATCCCACTCTAAAAACAAGCGTCCAAAAAAAACTGATCGTCTTTTTGGCCGAGAATGTTCTTAAACGAATAGTGATTTTTTAAGAGCTTTCGGATCTGATTTGAGAAAAAACACATACAATTCAGAAAATTGGTTCAAGCACTGACGTGAAGTCAGAAGCTTTTGCGCGTATGTACTATTGTCCATTCTTCTGTGTTGGACACCATTAATCGAATTTACCATGGTTAATTATGTTGTCCATTCTCCTGTATTGGACACTCTTAATTCAAATTTACCATGGTAAATTCGAATTAAGTGTCCAATACAGGAGAATGGACGACATAATTAACCATGGTAAATTCGATTAAGGGTGTCCAACACAGAAGAATGGACAATAGTACATACGCGCAAAAGCTTCTGACTTCACGTCAGTGCTTGAACCAATTTTTTTTTCATGATTTTTTTTTAATTTTCTGGAGGTGCGGTTCTTAAAATTTTTTTTTTCGTCATTTTTTTCAAATTTTCTAGGAGTACGGTTCTTACAGAATTTTAAACACGTCTTTGTGTTGATTTTCTACTACTAGTTACCGAGCTTCAATTCAATCGAATATTTATTTTTTGAGTTATCAAGGAAACAATATTCCAGGTGGATATAACTCGGAAACCGTTAAACCGATTATGCCCAAAAACGAACTCAACTCTCCCTTTCGGATACGCAACCTACCCTGAAAATTGCAAGTCCCTATCTCCTTTGGTTCGAAAGTTATCGAGGCAACGGTCACCCATCTACTGAACTCACACAAGAATGCTCGAATCTCCAACAATATTCAACCGATCGTGTTAAAACTTGAAACATGGCAGTAGAGTTAGGTAATGAACGCTCTTGCAAAATTTCAGCAATTTCAAACGTATAGTTACTGATATATAGAATTTTTTTTTTTTATTTTCAATGATTTATTAAAAATTTTCTACAAATGCTATCCTCACCAAATTTCGCAAACATTTTCGCGTTGGCATTCTACAACTAATAACCATGTTTGAATTCAATCGGTTCAGTATATTTCGAGTTACACAACATAATCTGAAATTTTCAAGCCGCTATATCTTTCCGTTCTCAGGTTATCGTGACAAAAAAAATATTTTTTAATAATTTTTTTTAAATTTTCTAGCCATACGATTCGCCCAAAATTTCACAAACGTGCTTAGGTTCATATTCTACAACTACTCACCAAGTTTCAATTCGATCGGATTTATATTGGTTGAAAACAAAATTATTACTCGGAAACCACTGGGCCGATTATGCCCCTTAACGAACTTGTCCGTCGTATTGCGATGCGCCACTCACCAAGAAAATTTCAAGTCGCTAGCTCTTTTCGTTCTCAAATTATCGTGGCAACGGACGGCCGTACGGCCGGACGGACAGAATCGAATTCTTCATCGGGGAGTCGAACTAAATCGTTTGAGACCAATTTCGTCAAAAAATTCGAAAGTTACAGACATTTGGGCAAAACTATAACGCGATGTTCCCCAGAACATACGCGCAAAAATGTATGAAATATTTATTTGAGTCGACAATTAATATAATTTAATGTTTGAAGATTATTTCCCGTAAATGTTGGGCGCGGCTGCGCTTCAAATGGACCATACGCCGGGTACAATTTTGGCATGCTCTCTCCAACATATCGGCCTGTATCTCACGATTAAATTCTTCAATATTGGCTTCCAGTACGTCAATCGTTGCGGGCTTCTCGCTATAGACATGAGCCGCAACATAGCCCCACAAAAAATAATTTAGAGGCGTTAAATCACACGATCTAGACGGCGACATAATTTAGCGATAAAAAAGTGGATCTTCATCCAACTTTGCCAGCGCCCATTCATTAAAAGTTATCCATTGTGGTAGGTCATGCTGCTTCAATTCTTGTACCAGCTGTATTTTAAAAGGTTCCATAACTAAATCCTTCCGCAAAATTTTCCACGTAGTGGAGTAACAGAGGCCCAATTGCTGCGAATGGCGCCGAATCGACAATTCACTGTCATCACTAACACTGGCGGATAAAGCCGCGATATTTTCCTGTGTCCGCACTCTACGTATGCGTGTTGGTGGTTCAATATCCAATAATTTAAATTTAGTGCGAAATTTAATCACAAGACTCCGAATAGCCGCCTGAAAAGGTCAAGCAAACTGACCATAAAATGGAATAAGTGCACAATACACTTTCTTAACCGAGCATAAGTTTTGGTAATAAAATTCAATAATTTGCAAGCGTTGTTCGTTTGTAAGTCGATTCATAGTTAAATTATAGACCAAACTGAACATGTTTGACAGTCACACAAGGCACGAAACCCCCGTCAGCTGTAAAAACAGGGTTGCCAAAAAGAAAGTTGTTAAAAAATCACTCGTTAGTTCAGAAATTAAGAATTTTAACAAAAATTCAATGTTTACGAATTAATATTTTAAAATGAAACTGGAGACGACTACATAAAAGGCAAGGAAAATCAATATCTCACCTGCTCAAAACCGCCTTTGTATATTAAATTTTGAATAATTAGGAAGCAACCAACTCCTGTTGAAAAACGCATTCAGAAATGGCGCGTAAAACGTAACAGAATATTCGACAAATGAGTAGTTATCTTTAATGTGGCAAACTTCACATTGGTATGTTCCGTTCCAAACAGTATCTTGGACTTGCGTCCAATTTTTACGTATGATAAAAATATTATATTAATCATTCGTAAGGTTTGATTCAAAGTTAGAGTGTAATTCTTAGTTACCCAAGATGACTGTAACGAACCAGAAATAAAGTTGGAATGTCTCTTATAGGAAAATAAGATGACATGTGTGAACACGGATCATACGATAATTCATAAATATAGTAATTAGAGCATTCTGTGAAAACATAGAAGTACGATGTATTTTTGAAATTTTGAAAAATCATCTCTCCGAAAGTATTAGCTTGTTAGAGTTGAGAATGATAACAATGGATTCTTATGGAGAAACTGCATCTTAAAAAAAAAGAAGTTGAAATTTGTTATGTGAAAAAAAAATGTTTTTCTTCGTAATTCCGATACCATCCGGCCGATTTTGCCCAATAACGTACTTAACCGAGATATTTATCTCCCAAACCTACTCGGAAAATTTCAACTGTCTAGCTCATTCCATTCGAGAGTTATCGTGGTTACGACCGGACAGAATCGATTCTGAGCACGAATTTGGGCAAATTGATAAGCACTCTGTTCTGAGAAAGAAGAGCGCCAAAAACTGTTATAGGTACTTTTGTATCTCAACATATTTCGCTAGCTGTCGCTAGCCGTTTCCATACATATCATCGGGCCTGTACACTTAATAATAGTATTCTCCGAAAATTATGATTAAGATGTCATTCGATTTTTAAAATTTTCCAATTATCGTACTGGCAATGTTAATGTTCGTGCTACAAAAAATTGTTAATTGACTAATGGATAACTAATTGAAAAGTCGCGATAAACATTTTTGGACCATGGATGATCGTTCATTGATCTATCCTGCAGACGCTTGAATTTTTTCAATTTTTAGCGCTCTAGTTCCTCGGAACTGAGTGCTTATCAATTTGCCCAAATGTCTGTAATTTTCGAATTTTTCGATGAAAATGGTCTTAAACGATTTGGTTCGACTCACTGATCAAGAATCCGTGGTCGAAATTCATTCTGTCCGGCCGTCCGTCCGGCCGTAGGCACGATAACTCTCGAACGGAATGAGCTAGACAGTTGAAATTTTCAGAGTAGGTTTGGGAGATAAATATCTCGACTAAGTTCGTTATTGGGCAAAATCGGACAGATGGTTTCGTAACAAAAAAAAAATTTTTTTTTACTAAACAAATTCCAAATTAAATTTATTTCAATGATCAGTTTCACCATAAGAATCCAATGATATCATTTTTAACTCTAACAAGCTAATACTTTCGGAGAAATGATTTTTCAAAATTTCAATAATAAATCGTCTTTCTACGTTGTCACAGAATGATTATTCTATGTATGAATTGTCATAATGTCAACTTATTTTCCTGAGACATGACATTATCTAATCAATCGAAGAATTGTGAGCGAAGTGAGAAAAATCTCAGTTGTTTGTTCCGAAATTAGTTTTTCTCCGAAAAGTCTTACATTTCGGAACGGAACATGAAGTAAGAGATCTGAGAGTAGTGAGACTGCTTTTCATCCATAGACATAGAATGCTCAGTTCTCTCAATTTATGACGGGACTGACGGAAGAGAAAATTTTAACTTCAAAAATATTGGGGTTGAAATACTCGTATTTTAGCGATGCAACGGGGACCTCATCCAAAAATGTTTGAAAATATTACGTAAATATTGAAAGCATAATTCTGTAGTTCGAGAGAGGAGAAAATTTGGTGAACGTAGATCAGGAAATTTTTGATCGATTACAAGGTAATTTTTCATTATTACTTCTCTTCTTTCATACATGTTTTATGGAATATCTACTATTTGTAGGTACTTTAAACCTGTTTTGGGCAATTGTCATACGAAACTTGATTTTTTGGCGCTCTAGATCCTCGGAACAGAGTGCTTATCAATTTGCCCAAGTATCTGTAATTTTGGAATTTTTGGCTGAAAATGGTCTCAAACGATTTGGTTCGACTCACTGATCAAGAATCCGAGGTCGAAGTCGATTCTGTCCGGCCGGCCGTATGCACGATAACTCTCGAACGAAAGGAGTTAGCGGATTGAAATTTGCAAGGTGGGTTTGGAGTGTAAATATCTCGGACGAGCTCGTTAATGGGCGAAATCCATCAAGCGGTTTCGGAGTTATGGCCGATTTTAGTAAAAATATTTTTTATGAATATTTCCGAAACCGATCTATCTGAAATTTAGCATCAAATTGTAGAATCATGACCTTTATACGCATGTGAAGTTTTGTATTGACCAGATTACCGGAAAGTGTAAACAAAAATGTTGAAAATTTAAAAAAAGTTTTTCTACAATAACTCTCGAACGGAATGAGCTAGTTGGTTGAAATTTTCAGAGTAGGTTAGGGAGATGAATATCTCGGTTAAGTTCGTTATTGGGCAAAATTGGCCAGATTTAATTTGATTTCTTCCATGGTGCAGTTCTCATTCTCATGATTGCTCATTTAATCTTGATAAATAAACTATTATTTGAATTCAATTTCCTTTATGATGCAGTTCTATCATAAGAATACATTGATATAATTCCAAACTCTGAGAAACCAGTACTTTCGGAGATATAATTTGTCTGTTTGAACTAGAGCGCCAGAAAGCTCCTGTCCACAGGGCTTGAACCCCTTTTTTATTTTCATATTTAATAAGTTTAAATAGTATTTATTCATGAAAGGTCCGAAGGCAGCCTTGCGCAAGTCGGAGTACCCGTTTTCGGGCGTATTTTCAACCCGCTAGGAAAATTATAAACATTGGTCCTATATAGTTCCAGCAGTTGGCACTTTTTCATAGGAAATTTCCTCCTCTATTTGAATCTTTTTTCAAATTTGAATTATCTCAAATAGTTTTTGAGATATTGGCGAAAACCTAAACCTCCTTCTTTTTTTTCACTTAATTGTTTATAATTATTGCAATTTTTGCGAGCGGCCTTAGCATTTTCTCAAAAACTATCTACATGCCATTCCTAATCGAATGACACCTCAATCATAATTTTCGGAGAATACGTAAAAATTTTGACCCAAAAAGCACTTGTTGATTAGACTATATAGTTAGGTACCATATCTGATTAAGTATATTCGAAGTACAAAATAAACCAAAAAAAAAAAACTGTTCTTGTCCAACATTCTCAGCGTGATTCACATCACGCTGAGGAATCTCAACACCTCATGCGTGAAAGAATATTGATATTTTTCACTCCATACCCTATTATCGATTGATTTGCAACCATGCAAGAGAAATGAAGAAATAATCTTGACATTACAGCCTTGATATTATCCTCGATATTAATGTTATTCAAGTTCATCTTGTATTTATATTTGAATACTTGTTTCTGAGGAGAAAGATAGGGAAGAGAGGCATGAACTATATATAAACTGTCTTTACGAACCTTGGTTATCAACGAAACAAACCGAACCATTTCGTTTCACAAATATTGAATTATGGATCATATGAGAAGTACGTGAAATATTCTTTCTTTCTCTCATTTGTTTATTTCTCAAATTGTTTGAATAGTCAGGCCAAAATTAGGCAACAAAAATTGGTTCATGCACTGACGTGAAGTCTGGAGCTTTTGTGCGTATGTTATATTATTCATTCTCCTGTATTGGACACTCTTAATCGAATTTACCATGGTAAATTCAATACAGTTCAATACAATAGAATGGACAGTATAACATACGTGCAAAAGCTCCTGACTTTACGTCAGGGCTTGAACCAATTTTTTTTCGTAATTTTTTTGAAATTTTCTAGGGGTACGGTTCTTGCAAAATGTTAAACACGTATTTATGTCGCTATTCTACAACTATTTACCAAGCTTCAATTCAATCGAGTCTATATTTTTTGAGTTATCGAGGAAATAATATTCCAGGTGGGTATAACTCAGGAACCGTTGGACCGATTATGCCCAAAAACGAACCTAACTCTCCCAAAGGGATGCGCAACCTACCCTGAAAATTGCAAGTCCCTATCTCTTTCCGTTCGAAAGTTATCGAGGCAACGGTCACCCATCTAGCTATGGAACTACCCCAAGGCTTCTCGGATCTCCAACAATATAGATCCGATCGTGTTCAAACTTGGAACATGGCAGTAGAGTTAAGTTCTCAAGACTCTCGCAAAAGATGTCGGACGAATAGTTACTACTAGATTTTTGTTCGATGATTTTTGAAAAATTTTGTAGTGAAACGATCCTCACGAAATTTAGCAAGAATTTTCGCGTTGGCATTCTACAACTAATCACCATGTTTGAATTCAATCGGCTTTGTATTTTTCGAGTTATTGAGGAAATAACAAACTAAATTTCAGAAGGGTATAACTCAAAAACCATCTGGCTGATTATGCCTATAAACAAACTCAAATGTCGCATTCTGATGCACAATCGATCCTGAAAATTGCAAGTCGCTATCTCTTTCCGTTCGAAAGTCATCGTGGCAACGGCCGGAGACATCTAATTAGATGTCTCCGGCCGATAACTCACTGATGAATTATAATTCATCAGTGAGTGGAACCTAATCGTTTTAGACCATTTTCGGCGAAAAATTCGAAAGCTACAGATATTTGGGCAAAATTCTAGCACGCTGTTCTCCAGAACATGTGCACAAAAATTTGACTATGGATCTCCAGCCAAGACAATGATTCTAACCTAACTAATACCACTTATTAACATGCATTAATTGTTACTTATGATTGTTATGACTTTCATTAACGAACTCAACAACGAATGCAATGCAATGAGTCTAATGAAAATAGAATGTAATCTATTTAATGATGTAAAAATTATTGTTTAGGATAGTTACAAGTTGTGACGCATATCTTCAGTATTATAATATTTTGTAATGCGGAATTATTCCTTCAACTTGAATGTAACAGCTACTAATATACATACTTGAATTAAATAATCACAATGCGCAATCATCGGCGCCGGTGATCTAATTTTCAGGGAGGGTGCATCTGCTTCAGTACATAAAACATGCTACATTGGACGCCCGGGAGTTCGACAAACGTTTTGCAAGACAGTGTCGGATTATCGGATTTGCCGGATTATAGAGTAATGAACTAAGACCCCCTATAGTCCGGAATTCCCTGAAAAATAGTACCTTGTAATCCGAAAAATTACCGACCAAAATACATATTTCAGCAGTGCCAGTCATACGCATGTCGGATTACAAGGGGCGCCGGATAAGACGGGGGCCGGATTACCGGGGGTCCACTGTATTACATTGCATTCAATCATACTTAGTTATAACAGAACATGTATGAACAGTGAACACAGACAGATAGTATTCGAATTCTGTGAAAACATAGAAGTACAATAGCTTGTTAGAGTTGAAAATTATATCAATGGATTCTCATGATGAAACTGCATCTCAAAACAAACAGACAAATTATATCTTCTAAAGTATTGGTTTCTCATTGTTGGGAATTATATCAATGGATTCCTATGATAGAACTGCATCATGAAAGAAATTAAATTTTAAAAAGTGTCGTTTAAAAAAAATGCTTCAAAAATTATCTTTAAAAAAAAGAGCAATCAACAATGCTTCAATGCTTTAATGCTTCAAAAATTGTCATTAAATTTATTTATCAAGATTAAATGAGCAATCTGCAATAATTCAACCTCGTGGAATGGTTTGTTGCAACTTACTCTCGGTGCATAGTTTTCACAACTCGAAATACCTAGAAATGTCTAGAGCAAGGCTGGAGACAATCATAGCAGATTGTCCATTTATTCTTGATATTTGAGTAGATAGTGGATTACGAACAAATTATCTTAATAGTTCAAAATATATAAATAAAATACTATACTCTTTTCATTTCATAGTTTAAAATTTAATAGTTCATACCACTAACACATTATTTTCTGTATTATGAACCTTAACTCAAGAAAAAACGATTGATACACAAATGTAGATTCATATTTCAGTATTTTTTTGCTAGCAACATTATGAAAATATTGTATATAGGAACATATTTCACTACTTAAGGAAGTAAAACGTAATATTAACCTCAGTGGTCAACGAACAGTAATTTCTTCTTCATAATGATTCCATTCCATTCTTCTTTCGTATTGCCTCCATAAACTACATCATTAAAATGATCCAATTCTAAATCTTCTGAAACATCATCCCCAATATTTATACATAGATTATTCAATATGTAATCAGTCAATATTATTTTTGGTCTTGTATATATTCACAAATTCAAGAATCGGATACTTATTTTCCCAGAGAAAGTATTTTCAACGTACGAATTAACAATCTCTAATAGCTAGAAAAGTTGACATTTATGAACTGTGAACACAGACAGATTCTGTGTTCACATTCTGTGAATACATAGAACTTACTATGTATTATTGAAACTTTGAAACATCATATCTCGGAAAGTATTAGCTTGTTACAGTTGAAAATGGTAACAATGGATTCTTATGATGAAACTGCATCTTCAAATAATTTGAATTCAAAAGTTGTAATGTAAAAAAAAATATTTTTTTCGTTACTCCGAAACTATTAGACCGATTTTGCCCAATAACGAACTTAGCCGAGATATTTATCCCTCAAACCTACTCTGTAAATTTCAACTGTCTAGCTCATTCCGTTCGAGAGTTATCGTGTTAACGGCCGGCCGGACAGAATCGATTTCGACCACTGATTCTTGATCAGTGAGTCGAACCAAATCGTTTAAGACCATTTTCAGCCAAAAATTCGGAAATTACAGACATTTGGGCAAATTGATAAGCACTCTGTTCCGAGGAACAAGAGCGCCAATACTAAGCCAAAACGGATATCCGTCACTCCGACAACGTCAAATGAATAACCTTTACCAAAAATAGATTCGATTTAATAGCTAGCTATCCCTTACTCCCTTTCCTTATACTTATGGAACATAATAATAGAAATCAATGTGAATGAAAATTCACACTCAGCTGCCAAATTCATGTGAACCAACGCGCTAAAATAATTATAAATCAGTTATCGCAACAAAAATCAACATGCTTGATCCCTGTATCATATTCTTCAAGGTTGTATTTAATTAACTACCGAGAAAGTGAAAGAATACCGCAGTACTACATATCCAGACATAATTAATAAATGGTTAATTCTCCTTTTCTACAATTCGCATTACATTCGCAGTAATTCCAGTGAAATTATTTCAAATGAACCAAATACACATAAAAGGGGTATTACCTACAAACTATTACCTACCGTTCAAATTACTGTGAAAGTTGATATCGAATTAAATTGACATTAGACCAAAAATGGTGAATGAAAATGGAATGTAACCAAGCAAATACTGCTTGCTATAAGATACTTTCTCATGAGTAAGTTGAGGATGGAGGAATTAAGTTACCAATATGGTATAGAATCCTTGAAATTCAAGATCAAGTTCGATCTTGTTTGATTTTCATTTCTTAAAGGGTTATAATACAATACATAGATTTCGATAGAACTTCTATTACCGATGAATTAACATTTCATTTTGATTAATCGAGAAAAATTGATGTCTGATATTAAATACAGGGTGTCCCAACGAAAATTTGAGCCTCCCCAGAACTCAGAAACGAAGAATTTTCGAAAGAAACAGGTCAACTTCTGTTTTGCGGGCGACGAACTTCCATCATGAGTTTGTTCCGAAAAAAACACCCCCATGAAGGTGGCATCAACCCCTAACTTTTTTTGAGTAGGGAAGATATGTCGAGTGTTGGTTAGTTTGGAAGATATTTTTGTTCGGTAAACAACCCAGTTAAAATTTACAAAATCGGTTCATTATTTCCGAAAAAATGTAATGATTGAACTTACCTTGAAAAGGTGATGTTGAAACATCCAAACTCAAGAACCCAAGAATTTTGACATTATTCATCAAATGAACATATTGGTGACTTATATTTCTTTCTGGATCTGTTATTAAAATTCCTTGCAGTTTATTTAGCATTTTCCTCATTCCGATGGTATAATTTGAGAATTTCCAATAGAATAGACCATTTTCGCCCACAGAAGTAAGTCTCAAACCGAATTATGATGCAGAAACGAAAGACTGAAACACATTTGAGAAAGAATGTTCAAAAAATGGGTTCAAGCCCTGTGGACAGGAGCTTTCGGGCGCTCTAGTTCAAACAGACAAATTATATCTCCGAAAGTATTGGTTTCTCAGAGTTGGAAATTATATCAATGTATTCATATGATAGAACTGCATCCTAAAGGAAATTCAATTCAAATAATAGTTTATTTATCAAGATTAAATGAGCAATCATGAGAATGAGAACTGCACCATGGAAGAAATCAAATTAAATCTGGCCAATTTTGCCCAATAACGAACTTAACCGAGATATTCATCTCCCTAAACTACTCTGAAAATTTCAACTACCTACGTCATTCCGTTCGAGAGTTATATCTATGTCTAAGGATGAAAAGCAGTCTCACTACTCTCAGATCTCTTACTTCATGTTCCGTTCGGAAATGTAAGAATTTTCTGAGAAAACCTAATTTCGGAGCAAACAACTGAGATTTTTCTCACTTCGCTCACAATTCTTCGATTGATTAGATAATGTCATGTCTCAGGAACATCATTTGACATTATGACAATTCATACATAGAATAATATCATTCTGTGACAACGTTGAAATACGATTTATTATTGAAATTTTGAAAAATCATATCTCCGAAAGTATTAGCTTGCTAGAGTTAAAAATGATATCATTGGATTCTTATGGTAAAACAGCTTATTGAAAAAAATTTAATTTGGAATTTGCCTTGTAAAAAAAATTTTTTTTTTGTTACTCCGAAACCATCTGTCCGATTTTGCCCAATAACGAACTTAGCCGAGATATTTATCTCCCAAACCTACTCTGAAAATTTCAACTGTCTAGCTCATTCCGTTCGAGAGTTATCGTGCCTACGGCCGGACGGACGGCCGGACAGAATGAATTTCGACCACGGATTCTTGATCAGTGAGTCGAACCAAATCGTTTAAGACCATTTTCATCGAAAAATTCGAAAATTACAGACATTTGGGCAAATTGATAAGCACTCAGTTCCGAGGAACTAGAGCGCCAAAAATAGTATAATATAAGGAATTGTCTCAAACATTTTTTGATCATGAACGATAAGAAAATCGAATATTTTTAAAGTAAAAACATTCAAAAATATTCAAATTGTTCCACCATTAAATAAAAAAAAATTGAACATTTCAACTGCGATATTAAGGGAACAGAAAAAACTTCTTAACCAAACCACATGCAACAACTCCTCCCTATTCAAAAAATGATGGGAGTTGTTCCCACTCCCAGGAGGTTTTCTCGGAACAATGTTGTCATAGGAATTATTTCTCCCTAATACAAAACTTGAAAATTATTTTTGGATTCTTCAAAACCCTCAGGTTCTTGAGTTTGGCGGTTCAACTGTCAACTAGGGTGGTTTTTTCGGAACAAACTCATGCTGGAAATTCGCCTCCAAACAGAAGTAGAGTGTTTTTTTTAAATCTTGGAAAATTCATCGTTTCTGAGTTCTGGGGGGGGGGGGTTCAAATTTTCGTTGGGACACCCTGTATAATCACTGTCATAATCGATATTGGAAAAATTCACAATCATTATCTCATAGTCAGTGATCACAATGAACATTTCCCCAATCTTCAAAAAAAAAGATGGCTAGCAGATCTACCTCTCTGAAGTAGATTCTCATGAGTTTGGTAGATTGTAGATCAGAAAATCTACCCACAGGATTGAAGCGCCGGTGCATATTTAACGATATTTCAATCCCAAACAATCGAGAAATAAATACAACAATGGTATGAAAACATGGCAAAAATTTAAAACTTTACATGAAATTTCATGCAATATCTAACTCATGATAAATTTTCTAACTGATTGTGTTTTGGTCCATTCTGGCAGGATTAATTTCGTTAAACAGAACGCTGGCATTCCTTCAAATGTTCCAATGTCCAGAAATACAAGGTCAAACCTTCGAAAAATGAAATTTTAACTGAAAATATTCAAATTCCACATACTTATCGTAAAAGACGAATTTTCAGACATCTCGCAGAAATAACAAAACGATCTTAAGGAATTTCGAGTACCAATATAATATACCAATATATCATAATCCAAAATAGCATCAACCTTTCAAATTCAAAGTACGAAAAGTGCTATTTGTAGCATGTTCCCAAAAGAGCGTTACACAGATAATTTTTTTTGAGGATTCTGAATCAAAATCCTCTAAAACGATTAGTGATGGTATGTTCTTCGGAACCGTGGAAGGCCAAAAAGAACTAACCCTCCCACTCACGCTTGTTAATATGATCATATTTACTTATTTTCAAGACAAATCACTTTTGCAACCTTCACTTCTCAATTCACGGTGAGAAACTAGGAAGATGCGATATGCTTCTACTCAAAGAGCCAACAATTTCGAAAAATCAATCTACAAATAAGAGGCAAATTATACCTTTCATTTGAGTATGGAGAACCTGTCTTGTATCGATGTTATTTCCTTAATCTTAAATTTCCCTTGAGTAATTCAGCAACAGGTTGTCATATACACAAAGTTTGACCCCGCAAAATCCTAATTTAAAGGATGACAGATTTCGAAAGAAGATAGGTATTCAAATAAAATTCTGGTTCTTGGTATAGCAAACAATTATTTCAAAAAAAGGATTTTTCAATAAACGGAAAGGTTCACTTCCATTCACACATTTTGAAAGCAATCTGTTTCTATATGACCTAATAATATTGTTTTATAAAATAGTAAACATACCATCTGATGCGGTTACTCCGGATGTTTTTATAAAAATATGGAAATAAAAAAGAAACACACTCGCACAAAAAGTTACTTTAGCCATTTTCACAAAACTGAATAAAATTACGCTTAACACATACGGAACAATTCCGAACACTGAATAGTTCTCGAATTCTGTCACAAATCAAATTATAAACATACAGAAAATTGAACTACGGAATTCATATGGAAGTTATGGAACTACTTATCAAAAGTACCAACAAAATGACAGCCAGTTTCATAACGCTAGTTGCATAGAATTTCGTAGATCCATAGACACGTAGTTTCAAAGTTCATCTTTTAGGTGAAACATTCCACAAATGTCATGTCGTGTCAGATGTCAGATAACTCTAATAATGTCAGATTTCCTTTAATTGAAATATTGAAAACATGTCTGAACTAAATAAATATAATAAATAATTGTTTGAATAAGTGATACTAATATAGTCAAATGTGCCAAATCATTCGAATGATTGATTGCTAATTAATATAGAAGAGTCATAGATATTATCATACATAAAATATGATAGAAGATACAATGTTTTTCATTTTAAATGAGTAAAATGCTCACTCCACTTGACGATTTCATTTATTTGGTGAATAATGTTATATTAGGGGAAGAGCCGGTAAGAATGAATATATAGCTACCCTCCAGACAAATATGTATTCTTGAACTTTTAGACAGTAGAAGACTTTATTCTTCTCATAGGCACTATAGTTGCTTTCATTGCTTTTGTGCTATGGTGCTGCTTCCCAGTTGTTCCCAAAGAACCTCAAGAACTGCAATATGGCAGTGGAACAAAAAATTTAAAGTACAAATATAACTAGGAAAACTATTGTTCTATAATAAAGGCAAGTGAGTCCATTTTATGTAAACAAAGTCACAAGTCAGGAATATATGGATTCATTTGTAGCCTAATGATATTATTTTTCCAGGCACCCAATGTGATATCCCGAAAACCCTTTTACTTCTTTAATTTTTGGATCTTTATCAAAGTTTAACTGACTACATAAAATATTTGAGGTTCTTCACTGATTAAAGATATCATTTCAGATTTATAACACATGAGCATCTTTTGTACATAGCCTTAATTAGGCTCATTACTGCTCCCTGAAAGTTAATTTATAGTTCAGCATAATATTTCGTAGAAGGAGAAGATATTTTTGAGGATAAAATTCTGCATTTCTTGATGGCCTGTCCTTCGTTATTACCAATGTCTGCATTTGTATTGCTTTAATAATTGTAAAACTTTTTGAAATGACGAAGACTGATAATCATTAAATATGAATCTAGTCATTAATTAAATGGATTAATTGAATGAATGCCCTGGAACTTGGAGTATAATTCTCCTATTTGCTCTATGCTCTATGCATTAAATAATAATCACAGATACATACATGAAAATAGATATGTAATCCTAAGTAATTTGCATGCATGAATATATGTATTTTCAAATCTAATATTTGCTAAAATAATTCAACTTTTCCATTCCAATATTGAAAAAATATCATTTCAAGTGATATCATATTTTAATATTGAAACAAAAGAATTTACTGTACAATTCATGAAATATTACATTTTAACATTTCATACCTTAAGGCAGATATGATAATATCTGATCATGTCAGAAAAAAATGATGTGCTTTGCTCTCCAACTATTCAAATGAGCTTTGAAAATTTAAAACGGACTCTACAAGACTTGCAGTTTCCTCTCAGTCTATAAATTATCAGAAACAATTTAAATTGGGAAGTTTATATTAAAATAAATGTAATAGAATTTATTTGAATATAAATATAATTTATCGATTCATACAAGTCTCATTGGCTATTGGTCCCCATAGTTGATCTTCTGCAGTTGTAGGCATTTCTTCAAATTTGTTTTTGTGGTATTTTTGCATTGCTTTTCTCATCCTTGGAGTCATTATACCTCTTGTTTCTGAGACTTTTGCTGCAGGAACTGAGTTGATATTGGATATGTGTAAGATTTGATCAAATATTGGCTGGAAAAATCCAATATAAAATAATCGATATCTCAGAATTAATGGTTGGTTTACTCCCGCGGCGTGGATATAAAAACCCCTAGCCGCCAGGCGAAGTTTCTTACACACCGGGGCGCTAAACCGAAATAATTATTATTATGACCGAAATAATCGTTGCCAATTTATATTGGAGTTATTGGACTATACAGGGTGATTGGCGAAGATCGTATTTCAAAGAAAGACTCGAGATAAACACTTGAAATTTTATAGTTAAGCTGTGTTAGGAATGTTAGGATAGATGAATGTTTCGATAAAATTTCAGATCGTTCCACCGGAAACGATACCAACTTTCGTTTTTTAAATGTGACACATTGAACACTCTTGAGAGTGTTCAATACAGGACAACGGACAATAGAATTCACCATGGTAAATTCGATTAAGAGTGTCGAATACAGGAGAATGGACAATAGAACATACGCGCAAAAGCTCCTGACTTCACGTCAGTGCTTGAACCAATTTTTTCTTTCGTACTTTTTTTTATTTTCTAGTGGTACGGTTCTCACAACATTTTACACACGTCTTTATGTCGATATTCTGTAACTAGTTACAGAGTTACTAGTTTCGGATATAACTCCGAAACCGTTGGGCCGATTATGGCCAACAGCGAATTTAACTATCCCATTCAGATGCGCAACCTACCCTGAAAATTGCAAGTCGCTATCTCCTTTCGTTCGAGGGTTATCGAGGCAACGATCACCCATCCAGCTCCCAACCAAATTTCAGATGGGTATAACTCCAAAACCGTTTGGCCGATTATGCTTATAAACAAACTCAAATGTCGCATTTTGATGCACAACCTAACCTGAAAATTTCAAACCGTTATCTATTTCCGTTCTCAGGTTATCGTGACAAGAAATATTTTTTAATAATTTTTTTTTTAATTTTCTAGCTATTCTCACAAAATTTCACAAACGTGCTGAGGTTTATATTCTACAACTATTCACCAAGTTTTAATTCGATCGGATCCATATTGGTTGAAAACAAAATGATTACTCGGAAACCATTGGGCCGATTATGCCCATTAACGAACTTGTCCATCGTATTGGGATGCACCACCTACCCTGAAAATTTCAAGTCGCTAGCTCTTTCCATTCTCAAGTTATCGTGGCAACGGCCGGACAGAATCACATTTGGAGAATTTCTACAAACACTTTTAAAATTATCTTTAAAATAAGGTTTTGAAGCCTCTCATAGAATTTCAAGGATATCTGAGGTATAGTTTCCGAGATACAGAATTTAAAAAAATAATTTATTTTCCAGTCATGCGATCCTCACAATATTTTGCATAAGTCTTCGTATCGGTATTTTTCAACTAACTACTGCGCTTTAATTCGATCAGATCAGTATTTTTTGAGTTATTGGGATAGCAAAATTTCAGACGGCTTTAACAATGAAACCACTTGATGGATTTTGCCGATTAACTATGTTTTTTTTTTTTTATTTTCTATCCTTTTATGTGCTAGGCAACTGAGACCATCTACACAGTTACAACCTTGTATCACAAACTCTATCATTTCTATTTTTGGACATTCACACAACCAACACCACATCCATGCCCTGAGCGGGATTCGAACCCGCGACTCCGGCACCCTAGCTAGTTCTTCAACCGCTAGACCACCAGACCGGCATTAACTATGTTCACCTGAACAGCTTGCCAAAAACTGTAGTATTTTAAGGTCGGCGGGTGTATAAGTGCTAATTCTCGCCCTCAAACGCGAGAGTAAAGCCGGGTCCAGACGGGTGTATAATGTAACGCGTAATGTAAGGCGAATTCTCCGTGTGGACGGTACTACGAGCATTGCATGTAACGCTCGTCTACCGTCCACATTACGCATTACATTACGCGTTACATTACACCTGTCTGGACCCGGGTTTAGGGTTCACTTCAACGCCCAATCGAAATATAATTTATTCCATGCATGTAAATGTTTAGGCAACTTTCAACTCACATTAACCATGATATCGTACATGAAAGTTGTATGATAGAGTATGTTAGGGTCCAAATTTTTGCTAGGATGTTCCATCAAATACGAATTATACTTTTTTTTCAACCGCATTCTGTAGATGTCTTTGGTACATCTCGCAATATATTCCAATTCACGCAAAGCTCCTAATGTTTGACCAAGACGGGCTTCCCTCAGCTCCATATAAAATACATTTTCCTTGATCAATTCCTGCGAATATAAAATTGATATATTTGTACAAATTTCATTATTGTGCTGTACAAATACCTGTTCCCTGTTGGCTCTAAGAATTTCTCTTTGGGTGTTTTGAATAAAAACCCCCCATTTTCTGGCTCTGTTGAGGACCAAAGCCAACATCTCATAATCATTTGCTAAAGGTCTTATACCACATCTTTCGAAATGCAATTGTAACTCATCCCACACTTCTGCTATCTTCAAAGCAAAGAAGTTTTCTGCCACTACTTTAGTGATCTAGAACATAAATAAAGACTTAACCAGCTAAACAATTCAAGTGGGTGTTACTAGACACAGTTGGAGAAAAATTATAGAAGGGTGTATTATTTTATGTGCCTAAGTGAGAACATCGTTTCTTCTCTGGTGGAGAATCTGGAAAAAAATCAATATCTCGAGAAGAATTAGTTTAACAAAACAGAAAAGAAGTTAAGACACAGGATTGCTCAAGGACGCAACCAGGATTAAATTTTGACACGGGGAGGGGGGTTTCTACATCAACATTCAACTTTGAAATATGAATGTGTATGAATATATTTTGATCTTGAATATAAGTCTCAATTTTTTTTGAGTTGAATGAATCTCGGAGGGGCTGCAGCCCCATGGCCCCTTTCTGGATGCGCCACTGGGATATGTATGGAAACAGTCGATTATCTCCTAAAGTAAGATAGTTAGCGAAACATTTTAGGACGTAAAAATTTCAGGGTTTGTATTTTAGTCCAATACAATGAAGAAAAATTGAGTATACAGAATAAGTCAAAAAGCCATGACGAAACAAATATGCTTTTTCTTTAATGGAACACCCCGTTTATTATACCATATTTCAATTTTTTCCGAAATTCTAAACAAAAATGATACAGCATATAAAATCCTAATATTAACCGTTTGCTATATATCGAATTTTGAAAATAACTTTTTTATAAATTATTAGTGACCGACCGAAAGTTCGGTTTCGGCCAAGAAATCTAGTTTCGGCCTTAGGTTCGGTTTCGGCCCAAAATGGCCGAAACTTTCGGCCGGGCCGAAACTTGAATGTTCGTGAATTATTCTGGTCGTTTGGCCAGGAGTTATGAGTAGGTATACATAATTGTCGTACGTGTTATTGTGATCTATCTTTGTTAAGACTGAGAATTCACTTTAATGATTATTATTTAGATTACAAAGGGTGATTCCAAATAAGACGTGAAACTTGGAGTATGACTCATTAGCTGTTGTTTAATCCATATTTATTTATAACCGAAAATCAACGGTTTTTGGAGTTTGGGTGATTTTTAAAAGATTTCTGAACTTATAGTACATATTTAGTCAATTTTTTCTACGTTGACCAAATTTGGTGATAATTTTGGTTTATTTTCACCATAAAAGAATATGATATGTACGAAAAAAGCAATACCATGCTGTATAAGAGGTTGAAAAAGAATTAGTATGAGTTGAAATGTGGTATATGAATAAATGAAAAATCAATTTCTAATATCAATTTGTCTGCAACTTTCGAATTTCACAATTTTGTATGCCAAAATTATTTTAAAAACTTGCCAAATTCCTTCTTCATTCTTCAAAAGATTTCGTTAGATTGCTTAACTAGTTTCGTTTCAGCAGATTTTTTATAAGCAACCTTTTGAATGTCCGGCATTTAAAATAGTGAATGTGTATCAAAAGACAGCGTGAGTAAATTTCAGGCGGAAAATAACAACTGAAGACATCAGAAAGACGGCACGTGCTAGCCTATTATTATTATTATTGATAAGGGGTTACGTTGCACCGCGACCTTGAGATCTATTGTGCCCCTATGTAATGGTGGAACATAATTTATGAATACATTTTGTAATGTAATTTCGAGCTCAGTTGCAACAAAAAAAATATTGAATTCGTTATTTTGCTCTATTTGCTTCTTATATCCCCTTTCAAATCAAACTAATTCTTTTTCAACAGAACCTATAAGGTTCACGTCTGATTTGGAATCACCCTGTATACTTCGACTGATTATTTTGATAACTTGGTAATACCAAAATAATAAATAAAGATCTCAAAATAAATGTCTTTTCATTTTATTTAACACTCCTTAACTATTTTTATGTATATGCGAATAAAATTGTAAAAAATACAGTAGATTTCAGTATGAAATATAAAGTTTCGGTTTCGGTTTCGGCCGAAACTGAGACCCTGGCCTAAAGTTCGGTTTCGGTTTCGGCTGAAATACCAGTTTCGGTCGGACACTATAAATTATACAAAAATATTTTAGTCCATTAAGTTTATAGTCCATGAAGTTACCTTTGAAAGTTTCTAGCTCCATAAGAATTCCGAATCGGCATTTTATTCTACACAAATGTCAAAAAAAACGTTGAATAATATGCGCGCATGTTCTGGGGAACAGCGTGCTATAATTTTGCCCAAATGTCTGTAACTTTTCGATATTTGCGCGTATCTTCTGTGGAACATCGCGTTATCATGTTGCCCAAATGTCTGTGATTTTCGATTTTTTTGCCGAAAATGGTCTCCAACGATTGGGTTCGACTCCCTGATGAAGGATTCGAGGTCAAATTTGATTCTGTTCGTTAATCGGCCCAATGGTTTCCGAGTGATAATTTTGTTTTCAACCAATACAAATCCGATCGAATTGAAACATGGTGAGTACTTGTAGAATACAAACCTGAGGACGTTTGTGAAATTTCGAGAGAATCGTATCTCTAGAAAATAAAAAAAATATTATTTATCTAACGTTAACCTGAGAACGGAAAGAGATACCGACTTGAAATGTTCAGGTTTGGTTGTACATCTGAATGCGACATCTGATTTTGTATATAGGCATAATCGGCCAAACGGTTTTGGAGTTACACCCTTCTGAAATTTGGTTGTTATTTCCTCAATAACTCAAAAAATACAAAACCGATCGAATTCAAATATGGTTATTAGTTGTAGAATGCCATCGCGAAAATTCTTGCGAAATTTGCTGAGGATCGTATCACTAGATAAAAAATCATTGAAAAAAATTCTATATATCAGAAACTCTTCGTCCGACATAGCTGAAATTTAGCCAGAGCCTTCAGAACATAACTCTACTGCCAAGTTCCAAGGTTGAACATGATCGGATCCATATTTTTGGAGATCCGAGTAGCCTAGTGTGAGTTCAGTAGCTGGAGGGGTGACGGTTGTCTCGATAATTTTCGAACGAAAGGAGATAGGGACTTGCAATTTTCAGGGTAGGTTGCGCTTCCGATTGGGAGAGTTTTTGGTCATAATCGGCTAAACGGTGAATGAGTTATACCCTTAGACTATAGAAATATATACTTCTATAGTCTAAGGTTATACCCATCTGGAATATTATTTCCTCGATAACTCAAAAAATATAGACTCGATCGAATTGAAGCTTGGTAACTAGTTGTAAAATATTGATATAAAGACGGTTGTGAAATTTTGTGAGAATCGTTTCTCTATAGAATTTTAAAAAAATTATTAAAAAATATTATTTATGTCACGATAACCTGAAAACGGAAAGAGACAGCGACTTGCAATTTTCAGGGTAGGTTATACGCATCCGAATGCGACATTTAAGTTTGGCCAAATTGTTTTGGAATTATGCTCATATAAATTTTGTTATTAAAAATCGGTGATTACTTGTAGAATACCGACCTACTAATAATTTTCGCGGAATTACGTGAATATCGTATCGTGGAGTTACTTCAAGCGTAAGTTTTTTCATATTTCAATTCCAATAGAATACAATTAAAAGTTCTGTGGTCATAGTCTCATAGACGATTCTCTCGTTACTATATGTCATTAAAATGGTATGAAATGTATTCATATAACGTGCGTTCAAAAAAATTCGTGGTCAAGTAGGCTATGGAATTATGAACTTCTATATTCTGCCTCTGAATCAGACGAATAATATAGAAGTTTATAATTCCATAGCCTACTCGACCACGAATTTTTTGAACGCACGTTATTATAAAAGCTGAGAAATATATGTTGAGGTATATATCGATGCTAAGTTTGATTAACAGTGTCCAATAGAGGTGGGTACACAATAGAACATGTAAAAGTTCCTGACTTCACGCCAGTGCTCGAACCAATTTTTCATCCCCATGCAGGAGATTCATAAATTACCTGATCTTTCAGACTCAAGTCTTGATTCCACATCTTATAAATTTCATTTGCCATTCTGACTTCTTCATCATGCACGTATGTGAGCGTATCCAAAATTGCGTATATTTTCGGTCTGCAACTTCCGATCATGTCCGAAATAGCAGGACTCGCTTCTAAAGAGTTTTCCGGATCACATATATTTTTATATTGTTCAACTCCCATCAGAGGTAGTTCAATGTCTACAACAAATGAACAGGTCTTTCAAGTGAAATATATTTTGTGAGAAAATTCGTTCAAGTATAACGCCACCACACAAAGATAGGGAGTATTGAAATGCTACTTGGTTTGTAAACGAGCAGTTCCAAAAGTCCAAAATGAATTTGAATGATTTCCTAGTGTTTTTGGTGCTCTTGTTCCTCGCAATATAGTGTTTATCAATTTGTCCAAATGGTTCAACACACTGATCAAGAATCCGGCCGTCCGTTAACACGATAACCCTCTCGGAATGAGCTAGACAGTTGAAATGTTCAGATTAGGTTTGGGAGATAAATATCTCGGTTAAGTTCGTTATTGGGCAAAATAGACCTGGTTTCGGAATAACGAAAAAAATTTTTTTTTACATCACAAATTTCAAATTATTTTTTTTTAAGATGCAGTTTCATCATAAGAATCCATTGATATCATTCTCACCTCCAACAAACTAATACTTTCGGATATATGATTTTACAAAATTATAGGGATTACGATGTATAGATAGATACAAATATTGTATCTGCTAAAACTTCTCTGAAAAGTTTATGTTCTGTGGTGAGGAGATGAAAGTAAATTTTTATATCTAATGTTTGCATTGTGGACTTCAGATCTGAACTGCAATTTATTTAAAGAGATAAATAATATTATAGAAAGTGCAGAGGTCGTAATATTTGAAACGAAGTATCATTGGAACTAACCCAACTCTACCAATTCAAGAGATACATGATCGAATTTTCTGATCCCAAAAATAAACCAAATACCAGTTGTTCTGTACAGGTTGGAATCGATTTAAAGAGTCCTGGTCCAATTAAGCAAAAGCTGTATAATGGGGGCCAAACATTGAATTTAGACAAAACCAAACTTTCACACACTAGTTTTTTAGTATAGATAGGTAAATACAATATATGTGGAAATAATATTCTCAGAGCCCCATAAGCTCTACCAATCGTACTCTCCAACATGCTCTCGAAACCTCAGCGAATCTTCCATAATCAAACCCAAAATTAATGACATCATTCGCAACAGTCGGTTTAAGCTTCTCTTTAACAATTTTCTTGTTGATTTTGTGGCCAAATAGAAGGCAAAAGATTTTTCAGCATTCAGTTTCAGACCATGCCTCCTATAGCAATGTCCCATAACCGATTCAAGTCCTCATTCAGTCCATTGGCTGCTTCATTTATTTCATGAATGAAGAAATCGATGAAGAGTTGGTAATCATCATCATACATGTGCACGTTGCAGTAATTTAACACTAATTTAGCATTAGAAACTTAAGCACCCAACTTTACAATTTGCCAAGGACCACTGAGATAGATATGACTCAATCAGTTTAAGTGTCTCCCTACACACTCCACAAGAGCTTATTATGACAAGAAGAATGACATGCCTGACTCTGTCAAAAGCTTTACTGAAATCAGGCAAAAGTAAAGCCGCACATTTGGTGTCATCGATTGACCGAGGAATATTACCAGTAACATCTAGAAGGGTACAAGTGGCACTATAACCCGGTCGAAAACCGGACTGGACATCAGGAATAATTTTATTAGATCCAAGATATTCTTCAAGTAGAACATTATCTTCTCCATCAGTTTAGACACCCCGACCCAGGTAACACAGACCTCGCATAGACGTCTCTGAGAGGTTACAATGTGGATGAAAATGCGAGCTCCCAATGTGAGATCCTCAAGATATCACACACACAGATAACCTGAATAAGATATTCCTATTGCGAGCTCCTGAAGATATCACACAGATAACCAGAATCAGATATTCCTATTGCGAGCTCCTAAAGATATCCCTCAGATAACCAGAATAAGACATTACTATAGCGAGCTCCTTAAGTCATCGAAAGTATAACGATAATAATAAATTCCTATTGCGGAGATCCTCAAGATATCACATATGTAACCAGAATAAGATATTCCTATTGCGAGGTCCTAAAGATATCACACAGATAACCAGAATAAGACATTCCTATTGCGAGCTCCTTAATAAGTCATCGCAAGTATAACAAGAATAAGAAATTCCTATAGCGGAGATCCTACATATATTACATATGTAACCAGAATAAGACATTCATATTGCGAGCTCCTAAAGATATCCCACAGATAACCAAAATAAGACATAACCATTGCGAACTTCTTAAGTTATCACAAGTATAACGAGAATAAGAAATTCCTAT
The DNA here is from genome assembly GCA_937662695.2 of Halyzia sedecimguttata. Taxonomy (NCBI): domain Eukaryota; kingdom Metazoa; phylum Arthropoda; class Insecta; order Coleoptera; family Coccinellidae; genus Halyzia; species Halyzia sedecimguttata. The sequence continues at coordinate 93,602,761 of OW569413.2, read as the reverse complement.
TGCGGGGTTTCTCAAGATAACTAGAAAAAGACATTCCTTTGCGAGCTCCTCAATATATCACAAGTGTAACGAGAATAATGCATTCCATTGCGAGGTCCACAAAACATCGCAAATTCAACAAGAATAGGAAATGAGGTGGCGTGTTGCAGGGATCTACTCGATCCTTACTCTGCACTTCTCGTTTCCACTGGTAGATGGCGCAATCGTCTACTCTGTACCCGGAAGAACAACCCCATCGCTATAATAACCCGAGTGGAATATCGATCTTCGCATCGAAGTGATGTATTCGGCGCCACACATGACACATGTAATGCACATTTGGATTTGGAGGATATATAGATTATATACCCTTATCGCAGCCATCTTCTCTCAGTACTGCCTCGGTTGAGCAGCCTGAGAACTTCCCCATGCGATATCTCTGAGATGTTACGATGTTACTGGACTCATCCCCTGTGGCGGACATTTGGAGGTGATAGGCAGGTCTGGGCGACCACTCTGCGATATCGCAGTAAACCGCTCAAGATATTCACCAGGGTGAGCAATTTGAGAACTTCCCCATGCGATATCTCTGAGGTGTTACTGGGCTCATCCCCTGTGGCGGACATTTGGAGGTGATAGGGAGATCTGGGTGACCTCCCTGCGATATCGCAGTAAACCTCTCAAAATATTCCCCAGGGTGAGCAGTTTGAGAACTTCCCCATGTGATATCTCTGGGATGTTACTGGGCTCATCCCCTGTGGCGGACATTTGGAGGTGATAGGGAGCTCTTGGCGACCTCCCAGCGATATCGCAATAGGCGGCACAATATCCCGGCAAGAGCTCGCCGAGACATCTCTGGGACGTCCGTGTGTTACCTGGGGATAAAATACTAATTGGTCTGAGATCCGATAGTTCCACACAGGATTATTAGACTTTGGAATATGAGTGACCAGAGCATACTTCCACGAGCTGGGGAACTTAGAACTTAACGTAAGATGGATTAGGGCTAGCAGAAACTGGCGAGTGCAGATTCTGTTGGGAGGAGGATGAAACTCCTGATCACCTGATAACGGAATGCCTCGCCATCTCAAACCAACGCAAGGAATTCTTTGGGCAAGAAATCTGCAGGAGCGAAGACGTAGCCTCCTTGAAGCCATCCCAGATACTGGAGTTCATCAGAACTCTGTAACTGGAAGGCGAGCTGTAGATGGTAATGAAATCGGCAGCTCTGACGATTATTAAATGAATAAATTATTTTCAGTTTGAAACTTCAACCTTTGTACTTCTTGAACTTTACCTTCAATGAGTCCATTTGTTGCGTGCTTAGTTCCCATCATCTCGTTCTCCTCCCTGAAAATTTCCAGTAAGAATGGAATAATCTTTTGGTGTTTCCTTCCTCTCCAAGTAATGAAGAAGGGTATAGCTAGCGACTCTTCACATACTTCGGTTAACAAACCGAAAGAGACTACTTTAACTGGCCATACGCTCGTCTGAAATGAGATCTATAAATGTTACAACATTCACAGATTACATCTGAAATTCTTCAGGTAGATATGGAACATGACTTTGATACATACGTGAAAGAAGTAGGGAATATACAGGGTGGTCCAACGAAAACTTAACACCTCGATTTTCCGACTTTAAAATGAAAATGTGGAAAATCGCTGGGATCCGTCAATTTCTGATTCGAAGGAGAAGAACTTTTCCGCTTTTTTGATCCCCGTAACTTCAACCTCCTAACTGGGGTGAGTACAACCCCTTGATTTTGAATAGGTATGAGGGGTGTTGCGATAACTAATTTTGAAGATAGTATCGAGAACTATCTGACCCTAAAATTTGGCTTCAAAATATCCATCGATAATGAAATAACAGCGAAAATAGTGAAAGAGGCAATGTGGAATTTATCCCGACTGCCGAGCATTTTATTCGTATCGGACACATTTCAAAGGTATGTAGTAGTTATGTTGTTAAATGTTTGTCCAAAAAAGTATTAATTTCTTGTCCAAAAAAGGAGGCGGACCATGTTTTTGATTTACCTTAGTGAATTCTCGTGAATTTTTAAGAACGTTACAAGTGTGTCAAAGCGATTGTTAATTTGTAGTAGAATTAAAATGGTGTAGGTATTCTGTGAAGAAAGGGTGGAAATGATTAAATATTTTTTCGGGAATAACTAATCTGCGCGAACAATAGCGGCTTCATTTAACGAATGACATCATGGAAAAAATTTATCCACTGTTTGTGCTGTGCAACTGGTTGCCAAATTTGACGTTACTGGTTCAGTTGGAAACAAAACGAAGGTGCATGAAAGAGACGAAGCGAGGGACGTTGCTGTCTTTAGGTCATGTAGCAATGTATCCGACTTTGAATACGAGGAAATTGTCCGATGTATCTGGTGTTTCACGCACAACAATCATGAGAATCCTGGAACAACATAAATTCCAACCTTATAAGATACGATTTGTTCAGGAACTGAATGAGGATGATCTCGATCGCCGACTCCAGTTGAGTTCTGTGAAGTGGTCAGTGTAATGATTAAAGGTAATCAAAACTACTTGTTCGATATCTGTTTTTCGGACGAGTGTTTTACCTTAACGGCATTGTAAACCGGCATAACTGTCGGTATTGGTCAGATGAAAATCCAAGATTATTTCACGAGGTGCATACTCAGCGTCCCCAAAAATTAAATGTTTGGGTGGGTATTTATGGAAATCACATAATCGGCCCTTTTTTATACCCGGTAATATCACTGGCCAAATTTATTCAGATCTATGGGAGAACGCTATTTATCCAGCCCTCGTGCAAGTATTGGAGAAAGCAGAAGACCCTTAAACGATCTTTTTCCAACAAGATGGCGCATCCCCTAATTGCGTTCAACCGGTGCGTCAGTCCTTGGATGAAAATTTTCCTGACGCTTGGATTGGAAGAAGGGGACATATTGAGTGGCCACCCAGATCACCTGATCTAGCTCCACTGGACTTTTTTCTATGGGATGACCTGAAATTCAAGATTTACGCTACCCAGCCTGAGTCACTGAATTGTTTGCGAACTCGGATCATTAACGAATGCCGTCAAATTACACCAGAAATCTTGACTAATGTACGTGAACGTTTTCAGCAAATATTATATTACTGCATGGAAGTGAATGGTGCCCATTTGCAGCATTTAATAAACTAATCACAAAAGTAAGTACTCCTCCACTATTATACCTGTCATATATTATGCTTTACCATGTTGGTACCATTGCTAAAGATTATGCTCTATGGTTTTAGTTTTAGGTTAGGTTAGAAGGTGGCCAACTAGTTAGGTCGTTAAGCCATGCTTGTTTTGGGCTCTCTTGAAAGTTGTAATTAAAACTTTAGAAATTAATAAAAAAATACTAAAAGTAAAACACAGGACTAATTGATTATTAACAAAACATGGTGTCAGGTGTGAAAATCAATTGAGGATTATGTGAATATTGCCGGCTTGGTTGGTGAGCAGTACACGAGTTTGAACTTTTGAATTGGAAGTTCTGATTTATTATACAAGATGGAATTTAAATTACCATCATCCCTTAATACTGAAGATCCTGGTCAATGGCAGAAATGGAAACAGAAGTTGCAAATTTTTCTGGTTGCAACAGGTAAATCCAAAGCGTCAGAAGAGGTTAAGATAGCGATTCTTCTTAATAGTATTGGTGACAATGGCATTGATGTGTATAACACATTTGAAAATAACCAAAAGAAGACTTTCGAAAATGTATTGTCTGCGTTTGATGAATACTTTCTCCCGAAGAAGAACAGGACAATGGAAACTTTTAAATTCAACAACATATCCCAAGCTTCAGACCAAGGAATTGATTCTTTCTTGACTGATTTGAAAGCACAAGCTTTTTTATGTGAATTTGTCTGTTCAAATACCGATTGTCAACGGTCCTATAGTAACCGAATGATTCGAGACAGACTTATACTTGGAATTTACGACAAGAGTACACAACAGAGACTTTTACGAGAAGATAACATATCAATTGACAAGATAATCGATTATTGTAAATCAATTGAAGTGAGCAAGGAACACCTCAAGTTATTAAATAATCATACAGCTGAGACAGAAATTAATTCTGTATATTCACGAAGAATTTGTGTTAATTGTGGATATACTCATAAGTATAAAGAATGCCCAGCATACAATAAAAGTTGCGCCAAATGTCAGCAAAAAAATCATTTTGCTAGAATGTGCAAGAATTCTCCTGAAGATAACTTTTCTGAATGTGATACCAAAGCAGGCTCTAATGCAAAATGGAGAAGTGAGAAGAAACAGGTTGATAATTGGAAATAAAAGAGTATGACAACTGAAGAGGGTGACGAAGAAACTTCTAAAACAATTTCTGAACTTAGAAAGGAAGATAAAGAAATGCTGTTTGTCAACTGCTTATCAAAGAAGACTCCAAATACACATAGCTGGTATGAAGAAGTTGCTGTAGAAAGAAGAAAAATCTCCTTCAAGTTGGACACTGGAGCAGAGACCAGTGTATTGCCTATGATGTACCTTCAGAAATTTGATAAGTATAAAATAGAGTCTACTCCTATAACTATAGTATCTTATGGTAATTTCAAATCAAAACCAGTTGGTACAGTTAGTTTTAATTGTAGTTTCAAGGAAATATCTTGCATTATTCAATTTATTGTTGTAGATTTTGAGTCAGAACCAATATTAGGATTGAGTGATTGCATTAAACTCAACCTAATAAGAAGGATGTTTACAATTGTAAATAATCCAGACAAGAATTTTTCAAAATTGCCTAAAGAAAAATCTAAAATTTTAGATATGTTTGGAAATCTCTTTGAAGGTCTAGGAGAAATTCCAGGTTTTGTTAATATTAAATTAAAAAGTGAGGCTGTCCCTATCATTCAAAATGACAGAAAAGTGCCCTTATCTTTAAGAAACCGCTTAAAAACTACTTTAGATAGTTTAGAAGAAAGGAATATTATCGCTAGAGTTGATTATCCAACAAGTTGGGTAAATAGTCTCATGATAGTAGAAAAACCCAATGGTACTTTAAGGTTATGTATTGATCCTAAACCATTGAATAAGTATATATGTAGAGAACATTTCATTATTCCTAGATGTGAAGATATTTTCACAAATTTGTCGGGTAATAGTGTTTTTTCTGTCATAGATATGAAGGATGGGTTTTGGCAGTTGAAACTAAATGATAAAAGTTCTGATTATTGCACTTTTAATTCCCCTTTTGGGCGATATAAGTTTTTAAGACTTCCATTTGGTATATCGTCTGCGCCTGAAATTTTCCAAAAGAAATGTTTTAACCTGTTTGGTCATATCCAAGGAGTTTATATATACTTTGACGATCTCATTATTGCTGCTAAAAATGAACATGACCATGACATGATTTTGCAAAAATTATTTGATACAGCTAATAAGTACAACGTTAAGTTTAATTACAGTAAATTTCAATATAAACAGAGCAAAGTTGTTTTTATGGGCCATGAAATTTCCAAAGATGGAATTAGACCACATGACAGAAACATCCAAAGTATTGTGAACTTACAAACACCTGTGAATAAGAAGGATCTCTTAAAGGTTCTAGGAATGTTCAAGTTTTTTTCAAAATTTATTCCAAACCTGTCTTTATTGACTACCAATATGAGGAGTTTAACAAGGAATGATATGCCTTTTAAATGGACGGTTGAACACGATAATGAACTGACAGTTTTGAAATTATTAATTACTAGTAAACCAGTTTTATCTATATTTGATGAAAATAAGACAACAACCATACAATGTGATTCTTCAAGTAAAGCCCTAGGTTGTGTATTGTTGCAAGGACATCCACATCCTTTGCCTATATCGTTTGCATCTCGTTCTTTGAGTGACACTGAGCAGAGATATGCCCAGATAGAGAAGGAATTGCTTGGAATATTATATGCATGTGAGAAATTTCACTATTTTATTTATGGTAGAGAAATAATAATACATACAGATCATAAACCTTTGGTCTCAATAGTAAATAAGAGTTTAGACAAAGTAAGTGCACGATTGCAAAGAATGCTTTTGCGATTGCTTAGATACAATATTAAGGTAGAATATATACCTGGTAGTCAAATGTATGTTGCTGATGTATTATCCCGATTTGTAAAAAATGAACCGCATAGTGATGATGAGGAAATGGAGTACATGGTTCACTCGTTATCAAATAATATTCCTGTTTCTGAAGAAAAGAAAAATATTTTCCGAAAAGCTATTGATGATGATCCGATTTTATCTATGGTAAAACGTTTCTGTTCTACTTCTTGGCCTAATACAAATAGAAATCTTGACCGTGAATTGAAATTCTATTTCAATTTGAGAGAAAATATTTATTTATCTAATGACCTTTTATTCTTAAACGATAAAATTGTTGTGCCTACTTGCTTACGAAAAGAAATGTTGAATATTATTCATCTTGCTCATTTTGGTATGGAAAAATGTAAATTAAGAGCTCGACAAGTAATGTACTGGCCCCGAATGACGACAGATATAGAAAAATTAGTGTCTAATTGTGAAGCGTGTCAGTTAAATAGACCAAAGAATCAAAAGGAAACTCTTAAGCAGTATCCTATTCCATCAAGACCATGGCAATATATTAGTTCAGATTTTTTTGAACATGATAGAAAAACATATATAATATTCATTGATTCTTATTCAAATTGGATAGAGGTTTTCAAAACTATTAATAAGGATGCTGAAACTGTAATCAAATATTGTAAGGAAATTTTTTCGAGGTTTGGTGTGCCTGATTATTTTCGAGCAGATAATGTTCCATATAATAGTTCTAAATTCAAAAAATTTGCGAATGATTGGAACTTCAAGCTCATTTACTCCAGTCCCCATCACCACCAATCCAATGGTATGGCTGAGAAAGCTGTTGATATTGTAAAAAAGATTTTATGTAAATGTGCAGAAACAAATGATATCAATTTGTTGCTGCTGGAATATAGAAATACTCCGTTACCACAACTTGGTTTCAGTCCAGCACAGTTGTTATTAAATAGAATACTTAAGTCTCAACTTCCTACCTCAGAAAATTCACTCAAAAGTAGATTGATTGAGGATGATGTATTTAATGAAAAGTTTAGGAAGAAACAATCTTTACAGAAATTTTACCATGATAGAACCGCTAAAGATTTGGATAAGTTAAATGTACATGATAAGGTATTGTTTCGGCTAAATGATTCTTGGAAGAAAGGGATAATAATAGATGTGTGTAATGATAGATCATATTTAGTTAAAGATTTAGTTGGTAATGTATTTAGAAGAAATAGAAAATTTCTTAACAAAACTAACTTAGAATTTGACTTTTCATCATGTGATGATTTCTATGACATGGAAACTCTCTTTAATGATAATATAGATGAAAATAATGTAAATGATGATCTTAATTCACTTAATGCAAACGAAGATGTTGATCAGAATTCTGAAGCTCCCTATTGTACTCATTCAGGTCGAACTGTTAGACCACCCGCTCGCTTAAGAGATTATGTTTTATAATAGAATTCTTTATTTCCTATTTGTATTAAAAAAAAAAAAAAAAAAAAAGGAGAGCATGTCATATATTATGCTTTACCATGTTGGTACCATTGCTAAAGATTATGCTCTATGGTTTTAGTTTTAGGTTAGGTTAGAAGGTGGCCAACTAGTTAGGTCGTTAAGCCATGCTTGTTTTGGGCTCTCTTGAAAGTTGTAATTAAAACTTTAGAAATTAATAAAAAAATACTAAAAGTAAAACACAGGACTAATTGATTATTAACAAAACAATACCTGTCATTACGTTATCGATGGAAATTTTGAAACGAAATTTCAGGATCAGATAGTAATCGATAAGATCTTCAAAATGAAGTATATCGCTCATTCCTATTCAAAATCAAGGGGTTGTGCTTACCCCCGTCAGGGGGTTGCAGTTACGAGGATGCAAAAAGCGGAAAACTTTTGTCCCCTCGAATCAGACATTGATGAGTCTGAGCGATTTTCCACATTTTATTTTAAAGCCGGAAATCGAGGTGTTATGTTTTCGTTGGACCACACTGTATTTAGAAATTATAAAGTTATGGTTAACTAGGAACTCTTGTTCATAGAAATACAAGGAACCTGTCAAGTTGACGACGGAGGTAGCCAATAGAGATATTGTTGAGGTAGATCATCCTATTAGAATTTGCTGTTATGCAGAAGGCTAAGTACCAACCCATTCTTCGAATCATCAGTCTCCTAGATGAATTCCGTTTTTCCATTTGAATCCATACCCAAAAACTGAGCCCCTCAAGATGGGTAAGGGTGGTAGGAAGCGTGGGTAGTTTAAGATCGCCGGAAACAATATACATAATGTGAAGAAAATAAAATGGATTTATTTATCCCGAATGGAATGGAGGTGCCTTCCTTCTAATTTCTTCAGTTGTTACTTTCCGCCTGAAATTTACTCTCGCTGCCTTTGATTACACATTCACTATTTTTTATGCCATTAATTATTTTTAATTTATGTTGCTCATCATACAGAATCTTCTGAAACCAAACTAGTGAATGCATTGTAAAGACAATTTTTATAGAGAATAAAGAAGTAATTTGGCAAGTTTTTGAAATAATTTTGGCATACATAAATTGTGAAATTCGAAAGTTGCAGGCAAATTGATATTAGAATTTGATTTTTCTTTTATCCATATACGCCACTTTTGAAATCATACTAATTAATTTTCAACATCTTATATATTCTTCAACAGGTGACGAATGAGTGCACATGCTAGAAGATATTTCAGAGTCAAACAGTGATAAAAGTGTGAAAGGCGATTTTAAAAATTTTTGAAAAAATACCGATATCCAATTTATTCAACGCTGAAGATCTACTTGAGGGAAAAAAGAAATAGTTTTCTCTGAAATTTCCGCAATCCGCGGAAATTCGGATTATAAACAAAGAATTTCCACTCGGAAATAAATACAACACATGACGGCCGGCGATAACAACAACAAGAAGATAAGATAAAATCATGCTACCAGCTGGGAATTCCCAAGAAATCATGATAAGTCAACAAAGCGAAGAAGTACGGGAGATGCAAACACAAAATACTAGCTACTACAGAATGTCATCTACCAGTGATGAAGATTTCCCAGGATTCCCCAACGACCCAAACAATAAAAATACCTGGCAAACTATGAAACGTCCAACAAAGAAAAGAAAGATTAATACCACTAACAATGTGGAAATACCAACAAGCAATAGATTCAGCCAATTAAATGAGGAACATGAAGGAAGAACAAATCATTCACAGGAACAGACGACTAATATCCCAAAACCTCCTCCAATTTTTGTGTACGGAGTGACCAACTATGGTGAAATGATATCCAACCTAAATAGAATACTGCAAATGGAAAATTTCACAACAAAAACTTTAGCGGACAACACCATAAAAGTGAACTGCCGAACTCCGGATGATTATCGCAAAATGATACACCACATGAGAGAAACCAATATAATACATCACACCTACCAGCCAAAAGAAAACAGAGCATTCCGAGTGGTAATTAAAAATCTTCATTTCTCAACAAACACAGAGGAAATAAAAAGTGAACTCACTCTACAAGGCCACAAAGTGAGAAACATCCACAATGGAAGAAGCAGAGTGACAAAGGAGCCACTTAATCTATTTTTTGTGGACTTAGAACCTTCAGATAACAACAAAGAAATTTACAAAATTCGAGGAATCCAGAATAGAATCGTCCAGATTGAACCCCCAAAAAAAGTCAGCGGCTTACCACAGTGCACAAGATGCCAACAATATGGTCACACCAAAACTTACTGCAACAGGCCCTTTGCGTGTGTAAAATGTGGAGGAGAACATAATACGGAGAATTGCAAAAAAAGCAATAACACACCGGCAAAATGTGCCCTATGCAATGGACCCCATCCAGCTAATTACAGGGGATGTGAATTTTACCACGCAATCTTGAGGAGACCAAACAACCAGAACAACAGATTGAATGTACAACAGCCTGCTATACAAGCAGTAAACAACAAAAATTACTCAATGCCTAGAAATCAAATACCAGAAGAACAAAACAAACCCAGCTATTCGGACAAACTAAAAGGAATAAACAACAATTCACAAAACACAGATAATGCTGCCACCTTAACGTCCTTCTTAGCTGAGTTCAAAAACATGTTTCAACAATTGGTCCAGCAAAACAACATGATACTCAACATGCTCTCAACCCTAATCACTAAAATTCACTAGATTGATAAGAATAGCCCAATGGAATTCCAACGGTTTACTGCAGCACAAGAACGAAGTTGAAACATTTCTACACCTCAACTCTATAGATATTCTTCTTATAAGTGAAACACACTTTACAGTTAGATCTCACTTCCAAATACCACACTACACAACCTATTGCACAAATCATCCAGATAACACAGCACATGCCGGTACTGCAGTCATAATAAAGGAGACCATTACCCACTATGAATTACCAAAACATCAAATTGATTATCTTCAAGCCACAACTATCAATGTAAAAATGGCCACACATGATCTAACAGTCTCGGCTGTATACTGCCCACCCAAGCATAATATAAAAAAAGACCAATTCAGGGAATTCTTCAACACATTAGGACCAAGATTCATAGTAGGAGGAGACTACAATTGTAAACACACGCTTTGGGGTTCCCGTCTAATAACGACTAAAGGTAGGGAGTTGGCCAAACTAATACAAGAGAAAAATTACACCTTCATGTCAACTGGTGGACCTACCTACTGGCCGAGCGATCCAAACAAATTACCAGATCTCCTGGACTTTTTCATTGTGAACGGTATATCAACAACATATTTGGAGGTGGAAGCAAGCTACGATTTGTCTTCTGATCATTCTCCAGTGATTGCATCGGTGGGAACGTTTGCTCTGAAGAGAAAAACCAAACCAAGACTTCATAACAGCAAAACAAATTGGGACGACTATAGAAGCAAAGTGGAGCAACAAGCTGGGCCATCACTGAGCCTCAAATATCCTTCTGAAGTAGACGAAGCATTGAAAATGTTTACAACTATCCTGAAACAGGCAGCTATGGACAGTACTCCAAACATAAAAGAACGGGAGCCAACGACATCAATACCGGTCGAAATTAAAAGACTAATCGCAGTGAAAAGAAAAGCAAGATCAAGATGGCAAAATACTCACGCTCCATCTGACAAAAGAATCTTCAACCAGATAAGTAAAGAACTAAAAAACAAATTGAGGGACCTACAAGAAAAATCATTTGCGGAATACTTAGCTAACCTAAACAGGTATGATAGCTCAATTTGGAAGCCAATCAAATCAAAAAAAAAAACCAAAACAACAAGTCGTCCCACTCAAGAATCCAGGTAATGCGAGCACTAATTGGGCTAGAAGCGAAAAAGAGAAGGCCGATCTCTTTGCAGAACATCTTGCCGACGTATTTACGCCAAATGATCAGAGAACAGATGATGAGATTGAAGAGTGTATTTCCAGCATCCAAACTGACTTACCTAAAATAAAATCATTCACGGTAAAAGAAATTCAGAAAGAAATCAAGTATCTAAACATTCGAAAAGCCCCTGGTCTAGATGGAGTAACAGCAAAAATGATCAAAGAACTTCCTAAGAAAGCAGTTAAATTACTAACATATATCTTCAATGCCATCATAAAATTGAACTACTGGCCAAAAATGCTGAAGGAAGCTGAAATAATTATGGTATTAAAGCCAGGAAAATCACCACACGAGGTTTCATCATACCGACCTATAAGCCTGTTGCCGACCATCTCCAAGTTACTAGAAAGGCTCCTCCTACAAAGGATTGAGACTGAGTTACCCAATGAACACTGGATTCCCTCTCATCAGTTTGGATTCAGGCAAGGACACTCAACAGTTCAACAGACCCATCGAATAACAAGATTCATCCATCAAACATTCGAACAAAAACAGTACTGCACATCGGTATTCCTAGATGTAAGTCAGGCTTTTGACAAAGTCTGGCACGCTGGGCTCTTGTATAAAATCAAAACTATTCTCCCTCTGAAGTACTTCAGCATCTTGAAGTCGTACCTTACTGATCGTGAATTCAGAACAAAGGTAGGCGAAGAAACATCTAAAAATTACCCCATTAAAGCCGGAGTCCCACAAGGAAGTGTGTTGGGTCCTATTCTTTATATTCTGTATACTTCTGACCTGCCGACATGTGATAACACAATCACAGGAACTTTTGCAGATGATACCACCATAATGGCCTCCCATGAAGACCCCATAACAGCATCTAAACTTGTTCAAGAACATCTGAATCTAGTGGAAAAATGGATCAAGAAATGGAGAATAAAAATAAATGAAATAAAATCAATAAAAGTAGATTTCACCTTGAGAAAAGAACGATGCCCACCAATTCACCTTAACGGAAAAGCAATACCACAGGCAGAAACAGCAAAGTATTTAGGATTCCATCTAGATACCAGACTTACTTGGACAGAACACATAAAAAAGAAAAGGAAGCAAATAGACTTGAAAATCAAGGAGATGTACTGGCTTGTGGGAAGAGGTTCAAAACTGTCATTAGAAAATAAAATTCTACTGTACAAAACAGTTATAATTCCAATCTGGACGTATGGACTTGAAATTTGGGGATGTGCAAGCAAGTCAAACATAGCAAACATACAAAGAAGCCAGTCCAAGATATTGCGAATGATAGCCAACGCACCATGGTATGTCACAAACCTAACACTCCATGAAGATATGAAAATCCCCTTTGTTAAGGATGTCATTAAAACAAGAAGTAGAAATCACCATTCTAGATTGAAAGAGCACACAAATACCCTTCTACGACCCCTAACAGAGGACAACCAAGCAAGAAGACTGCAAAGGAAATGGCCAACTGACCTTATGGAATATTAAGAGATTCCCCCAATGGGGGGAACTTCTTCACGCTTAATTCCCACTGTATGAATATAAAATTAGCTTATAGAAATGTATTCTGATTGCTGATAAATAAATACCTTAAAAAAAAAAAAAAAAAAAACATCTTATATACATCATAGTTTAGCTTTTTTCATACATATCATATCCTTTTCTGATAAAAATGACCGAAATTTATAATTGAATTTGGTCAACGTAGCAAAAATTGAGGAAAAATTAACTGGAGTGGGAAATCTTTTAAATATCACCAGAACTCAAATATCTCGGAATCTGTTGATTTTCGGTTATAAAAAAATAATAGCACCACTCAATTGGGGGAAATTCAGCCAACAAATAGCCATGAAATTAGGCGCAAATATAGACATGAAAAAAGGCATAGTGTAATAATAGGGGTATGATAAATGAATATGGCTCAAACAACATCAAATGAGTGATACTCCTCCGAGGTTCACGTATAATTTGGAATAATCACCCTGTATATTGTACCTCAGCCAAATCCAAGCAAATATAAATTCCTTCTTCATGAATGAACTGTTTCAAATTCTCTTCATCGCACAGCAGGACGTTCCATAGGCACGATATTATCATGATAGGTAATTGTGGTATTATAAATGGATCCAGTTCCCAAGGAGATCGTATTCTTCTCAAAAAATTCAAGGCAAGCTGCATCAGTCGTTTGTTGGTCAAATTTGATTTAATTTTAAATATTTTTTCTATAATTGAGAAGGAATAGGCGGCCGCCAACTGATCTTTGGAATCTAACACATCTTTGGACAGAATCAACTCACAGTATACTGAAACAGAATTTTTAAGAATTAAAATGGTGACGAAAGTAAGAGGGCTGATAGACTTAAGGCAAAACGAGGTCTTGGATGCCAAATATCAATGCTGTAAACAAAGATTTATTATTATTATTATTATTAAATTCATAAGAGCCAAGGCTAACACCTATAGGGGCTCAAAAAAATATATACATTTTAAATGTAAAGAACTTAAACTTTAGTCACACTGTGAACAACTTAAAACACTTTGTGTATTGTAGAGAAACACATAATTGAAACAAGAGCAAAAAAAAAAAAAGATAAAATAAAATAACCAAAAAGAAACACTACACTGGAAACCAAGGCATTTTTGAATGAGTTAACACTAGGGGAGTTAACTATTCCCGTTGGGAGGGCATTCCAAACTTGAAAAATTCTATTTGACAAAAAGTGTTGGCGTGGAACAGTCTTGAAATTTTCCTTATGGAGTTTGTAATTGTGGCCTCTTAAGTTATTGTTGTTTAGCCTGAAAATGTTTGAAGTATCTATCCCGTACAAAAGATTGTTCACAGCTCTGTATGCGATTATCAGGTCCCCTCTCTCACGCCGTTTTTCGAAAGTGCTCAAACCAAAAATCTGCAACCTACCAAAATAATCTGGACTAGATACGCCATAGGGTATACGAGTAGCTCGTCGTTGGACGGACTCCAGTAATTCAGCGTCTCCTCTTAAGTTGGGATACCATACAGGTCCCGCGAACTCCATGATTGGTCTGATGAAGGTAGAGTATATTTTACTGCACACCTGAGGATCACATCCGTAAAAGGCCCTGGAAATGAGGCAAGTGACCTGTTTCGCCTTCGAAGTTATATGCTGAATGTGTTTACTCCAACTGAGATCTCGAGAAATGATCACTCCAAGGTCGTTATGCTCATCCGCTGTTCTTAAAGGTTGACCTGACAAATGATAAACATGCTGGGGGTTATTCTTACCAACATGGAGCACCACACATTTGTCGATGTTCAGTGGCAGCAACCAATCATTACACCACTCCGATATTGAATCTAAATCTGCCTGGATAGCAGCAGTGCTGGTGATGGGGTTGTTATAAATTTTCGTATCATCTGCGTACTGAGAACAGGAAGACTTAATCAAAGATGGAAGATCAGCAGTGTAAAGCAGGAAAAGCAATGGTCCTAAAACAGATCCCTGTGGTACTCCTCCAGGAACAGGTGAATCAGATGATGTTCTGGCCGAAACTCTGACATTAAATTCTCTTGAGGTCAGAAACGACCGTATCCACAAAAGCAGGTCACCCGCGATCCCAAAATGTTGAACCTTAGAAAGGATTATTTGTATTTTTTTTTTGATTTAGTATCAAATAATTTTTGCGCGTATGTTATGGGGAATATCGCGTTATCATTTTGCCCAAATTTCTGTAATTTTCGAATTTTTTGCCGAAAATGGTCTCAAACGATTGGGTTCGACTCCCCGATGAAGAAATCGAGCTCAAATTTGATTCTGTCCGGCCGGCCGTTGCCACGATAACTCGAGAACAGAAAGAGCTAGCGACTTGAAATTTTCACGGTAGGTGGCGCACCCCAATACGACGGACAAGTTCGTTAATGGGTATAATCGGTCCAATGGTTTCCGAGTAATAATTTTGTTTGAAACCAATATATAAATCCAATCGAATTGAAATTTGGTGAATAGTTGTAGAATATGAACTTAAGCACGTTTGTGGGAATCATATAACTAGAAAATTAAAAAAAATATATTAAAAAATATTTTTTACGTCACGATAACCTGAGAACCAAAAGAGATAGCGACTTGAAATTTTCAGGTTAGGTTGTGCATCTGAATGTGACATTTGAGCTTGTTTATAAGCATGATCGTCTAAACGGTTTTGGAGTATCACCCATCTGAAATGTTGTAGGGTGCACATCCCAATTGGAGAGTCAAGTCCGTTTTTGGGCATAAACGGTCAATCGGTTTCGTAGTTATACCCACCAGGAATATTATTTCCTTGATAACTCAAAGAATATGAACTCGATCGAATTGAAGCTTGGTAGTTAGTTGTAGAATATCTACATAAAGGCTTGTGTAAAATGTTGTGAGAACCGTACACCTAGAAAATTTTTAATAAATTACGAAAAAAAAAATTGGTTCAAGCACTGACGTGAAGTCTGGATTTTGTGCGTATGTATTGAGAATGGACAATAGAACATACGCGCAAAGGCTCCTGACTTCACGTCAGTGCTTGAACCAATTTTTTCATCAGAAATTCTTGTTTTTATTTTTAACTTTTTCGTTGTTTTTTTTTGCAATTGACCATACCTATTAGTATTATCTTGAATCAGTGGCGTAACGTTCCTCAGCCAGCCCCCCCCCCCCTCCAATGATTGTCGCCCGGCCCCACTCCTCCTTCAGCTCCTATCACAATTCACCTAACAGATACTGGGATTTCGTTTTAAATTTGAATGAAACATACTTTATAGACAAATATACATATATGACTATATATAGGTATAGAATGTGCTCCTCATATTTTGCACATCCAACTACATCCAGTTCCTGGTCTTATAATAATGCAACACAATCCACTCTCCATAAAAGGGAAACAAATATTAAAAAAAAAAATTGAAAAGACGTGTTCAACTTTACCTATCAAAGTGTGCTGAGCTCTGATATCTAACAGCCTATTAAAAATCATCCGTGATTTGATCTTATCCATCCTTCCCAATATTATCAGTGATCTTAGTAAAGAAAGATAAACATCTATATTATGTTCTCTTTCAAGTAGTATTTCCATGAACCTAGTAATCATTAACAATCAACAATTAATAGAAAATATACACCACTAACCATGGAAACCGAATGCCTACATCTTAAAATGAAACTCAATCCTTCTGTTTTTGTCTTTCTTCCGACATTATTTTCCTTAGAAAAGTCTTGATCAATTTGAAAGTAGAGAAACATCTTTCAGTTTCAGCGGTTGTCAGTAGCTTCGATGATCGATATTAAAATAACCAAAATTTTACATATTTCACAAAACGTTGTATTCAAACCATACGATACTATATTAAATTTAAAGTACGTAAGCAACCGGTACATTCTCGTAATCTTGTGTTATTAAACGAGTCTTCCGACTTATTATGAACACGTAGTGCAAGGTTGCGTTTGCCACACAACTTCAGACTTCAGATTTGATGTGATGGCGAAGTTGAAGTTTGTAGGGTTGTGTAGATAAACCGTTGTACATATATTAGCATACAGTGCATATACAGTTCCTTAGACAACGATAAAAATCCTATACACTATATTTCTATCCAAACTTGTTTGACATTATTCAATGACTGTATGAAGATATTGTAGGTATATCCAAACGCGTTGTGCTCAATAAAATGTTGAGAAAATAACCATTCTCATATTTTTTTACTCGTATATTCTATGTATGGCATAGGTTCATTTATACTCTGGAACTGGAGGGCGAGCTGTAGATGGCGTAATGGTGAGAACAGCTCTGTTGGGGGGCACAATAGATCTCAAGGTCGCGGTGCAACGTAACCCCCTTATCAATAATAATAATAATAATAATAATGTATGGCATAATTCAATGAAAAACTTACCTTTACCTAATGGAATGTTGTATCGATACTCACTTTATAATTCCTTTTTGCGCAAGAAATACCTCTACAGTGTATATTGCTGTCTGTGCCAATACCGTCACGACAATGGCCATGAGTTTACCCTGGTGATCATGATGCCATTTCACAGCTTGTTTATTAGTGACCAAGTTCATTTTCAACCCAATTATACTTGTGTCTCTGAGAAACTTCAGAAAAATTTAGTATTTGATTGAATTCTGAGCGAAAATATCATGAAATATGTTTACGCACTCGACCCAAGATAAAAAAAAATTCGAAAACATGATATTGAGTATCCTTAACCTTCAGCTAGCTAGGGTATACAGTGCGAGTCTTCATCTTGGAATACATTCAGTAAATCAAAGACAGTTTTTGTTTAGTACTATTTTCTCATTAAAATAGCTTTTCGTTATTTCAACGCAGATAGGTACATTTAGTGGAAATCTTGGCGGCACACCTGAAAATATACGCGGCACACTGGTGTGCCGCGGCACACCGGTTGAAAACCTCTGAGCTAGGGTATACAGTGCGAGTCTTCATCTTGGAATACATTCAGTAAATCAAAGACAGTTTTTGTTTAGTACTATTTTCTCATTAAAATAGCTTTTCGTTATTTCAACGCAGCATAGGTACATTTAGCGGAAATCTTGGCGGCACACCTGAAAATATACGTGGCACACTGGTGTGCCGCGGCACACCGGTTGAAAACCTCTGAGCTAGGGTATACAGTGCGAGTCTTCATCTTGGAATACATTCAGTAAATCAAAGACAGTTTTTGTCTAGTACTATTTTCTCATTAAAATAGCTTTTCGTTATTTCAACGCAGCATAGGTACATTTAGCGGAAATCTTGGCGGCACACCTGTAAATATACGCGGCACACTGGTGTGCCGCGGCACACGTGTTGAAAACCTCTGAGCTAGGGTATACAGTGCGAGTCTTCATCTTGGAATACATTCAGTAAATCAAAGACAGTTTTTGGCGCTCTTGTTCCACGTAACAGAGTGCTTATCAATTTGCCAAATGTCTATAATTTTTTAATTTTTGGCTGAAAATGGTCTTAAGCGATTTGGTTCGACTCACTGATCATGAATACATGGTCAAAATCATTCTGTCCGGCCGTCCGTCCATCCGGCCGTCCGTCCGTCCGGCCGTTAGAACGAAAACTTTTGAACGGAATGAGCTAGACAATTGAAATTTTCAGAGTAGGTTCGAGGAATAAATATCTCGGTTGAGTTCATTATTGGGCAAAATCGGCCTGATGGTTTCGGAGTAACGAAAACATTTATTTTTTACATTACAACTTTTGAATAAATTTTTTTTAAGATGCAATTTTATCATAAGAATCCAATGATATTATTTTAAACTAATACTTTCGGAGACATGATTTTTCAAAATTTCAAAAATACATCGTAGTTCTATATATGCACTGTCTGTGTTCACTGTTCATAAATGTCATCTTATCTAGCTATTAGAGTCATGTCAATTCCGATTATGAAAATAAATATCATTGTTACTATTAATCCACTTACATGAATTGCTCCGTAATATTCAGTCCTATTGAAGTAATAAAGAAACATCAACAATAAACGGACAAAAATAAAATCTTCCATACATGGAGTAATTTGAATTCCTGACCATTCGGTATCTTCGATGCTATCAATTTCCACCACCAAATTCAACTGAATGATATCTGAAATGTAAAGAACTTTGGCTAGCATAATTCAAAAATCGAAGGCTATATGAATGGCTACATGGTCTAGAGGAATACGCTATACAGGGTGATTCAAGAAGACCGTTCGTTAGAATATTTCAAAGAAAGACTCGAGATAAATACTTGAAATTTTATAGTTAAGCTTTGTTAGGAGAGATTAATTCTTGGAAAAAATTTCAGATTCGTCCGACTTCCGGTTTCACCGGAAATTGATACCAACTTTCGTTTATCTTAATGTAATGTACAGTTTTTTCATTGATAATCAGATATTACCCATTCTACGAGGTTAAATCATAGCAGATTGTTCATTTAATCTTGATAAATAAACTATTATTTTAATTTAATTTATTTTATGATGCAGTTGTATCATAAGAATCCATTGATATTATTCCCAACTCTGAGAAAACAATACTTTCGGAGATATGGTTTGTCAAAAACTGAACAAAAGCTTCTGCCACAGGGGCTTTCCTCCTTTTTTTGCTCATGAATCCATGTCGACAGGAGGAGAATACTTGATCTTTTTTGAACACCATTGACGATGTCCTCATGATTGAATAAGTAGGGTAATTTACCTTTAGCTAAACCAGACTGGACGAATTCCGTGGTTGAAAAAATCTTCACTATTTTCAGAAGTATAGCTAATACATTGTTACGATCTATCTTGCATCTCTTGTGCGTGTAGAAGTATTTAAGTGCAAATCGCAAGCTCCTGCAAAAATGCATCCATTAAAAAATTGTAGCAACTTCTTGTTTAAATTGCAAACGCTGAACTGGGCCGAATTCAAAACGTTGTATGTAAGACGCAGGTTACACAGTCAATCGTCCGGCCGGCCGTCCGTTACCTCGATAACTTGAGAACGGAAAGTTCGTTGATGGGCATGATCGGCCCAATGGTTTCCGAGTAATGATTTTGTTTTCAACCAATACAAATCCGATCGCATTGAAACTTGATGAGTATTTGTAGAATACATACTTGAAGACGTTTGTGAAATTTTGTGAGAATGGTATCACGAGAAAATAAAAAATAAATTATTGTGATTATGATAAAATGAGAACGGAGAGAGATAGCGACTTGCAATTTTTAGGTTAGGTTGGGCATCTGAATGCGACATTTGAGTTTGTTAATAGGCATAATCGGCCAAACGGTTTTAGAGTTATACCCATCTGAAATTCGGTTGTTATTTCCTCAATATCTCGAAAAATACGAAACCGGCCCAATTCAAACATAGTTATTAGTTGTAAAATGCAGACGCAAAAATTTTCGCAAAATTTCGTGAGGATCGTATGACTAGAAAATTTTAAAAAAATCATTGAAAAAAATTCTATCTATCAGAAACTATTCGTCCGTTGTTGGACATAATCAGCACAACGGTTTCGGAGTTATACCTAAAATTATTTCCTCGATAACTCAAAAAATATGGGCTCGATCGAATTGCAGCTTGGTAACTAGTTGTAGAATATCGACATAAAGACGTGTGTAAAATTTTGTGAGGACCGCACTACTAGAAAAAAATGACGAAAAAATATTATGTATCTCACGATACCTTGAGAACGGAAAGAGTTAGCGACTTGCAATTTTCGAATGAATGCGACATTTATTTATTTATTTAGCACGGTATTATACAGGTAAATGAACATGAAACCCCCAATACACATTTTAAGATAAAAATGAAAAAGGTGAGAATATAAATATAAATATTCTAATACAAAACAAGATCAACGAGCCTAAGGCATCGATGGAACATAGAAAATCTCTTGTAACCTAGAAAGGGTCCGATTCCGAAACCGCCTCAACGAAATGGAAAAAACTCGAAGTCCCAACACACATCGCCAAAATCAAGAACACATTTACGTTAGTATCATCTTATCTTATCAGAACTGAGTGCTTATCAATTTGCCCAAATGTCTGTAATTACGAATTTTTCGATGAAAATGGTCTTAAACGATTTGGTTCGACTCACTGATCAAGAATCCGGGGTCGAAATTCATTCTGTCCGGCCGCAGGCACGATAACTCTCGAACGGAATGAGGTAGACAGTTGAAATTTTCAGAGTAGGTTTGGGAGATAAATATCTCGGCTAAGTTCGTTATTGGGCAAAATCGGACAGATGGTTTCGGAGAAACAAAAAAAAAATTTTTTTTTACAAAACAAATTCCAAATTAAATTTTTTTCAACAAGCAGTTTTACCATAAGAATCCAATGATATAATTTTTAACTCTAACAAGCTAATACTTTCGGAGATATGATATTACAAAATTTCAATAATAAATCGTATTTCAACGTTGTCACAGAATGATATAATTATTCTATGTATGAATTGTCATAATGTCAACTTATTTTCCTGAGTCATGACATTATCTAATCAATCGAAGAATTGTGAGCGAAGTGAGAAAATCTCAGTTGTTATAGCTCCGAAATTAGTTTTTCTCAGAAAAGTCTTACATTTCGGAACGGAACATGAAGTAAGAGATCTGAGAGTAGTGAGACTGCTTTTCATCCATAGACATAGATATAACTCTCGAACGGAATGAGCTAGGTAGTTGAAATTTTCAGAGTAGGTTAGGGAGATGAATATCTCGGTTAAGTTCGTTATTGGGCAAAATTGGTCAGATTTAATTTGATTTCTTCCATGGTGCAGTTCTCATTCTCATGATTGCTCATTTAATCTTGATAAATAAACTATTATTTGCATTGAATTTCCTTTATGATGCAGTTCTATCATATAAATACATTGATATAATTCCCAACTCTGAGAAACCAATACTTTCGAAGATATAATTTGTCTGTTTGAACTAGAGCGCCAGAAAGCTCCTGTCCACAGGGCTTGTTTTAACTCCTTATCATACAGGGTGTTAAAAATGTAAGCATTAAAATGTACAACCTAGTCCGCCCCTGGTAAACTAAACAAGCTATTTTAAATTCAAGAGCAGTATTTTAAGAGGTCCTTACTATTGTTTGTCATATCAAATTTTCATTAAATTATATTAAATAGTTTAAAATTTATTCCAGTAAAATGAATTTCCGGTGCGGCGTCATCTAGGAGGCCGTATCTCCGTAGAGAGGGCCGCTTGGAAAAAAATTGATGGGAACTTGTCATCTTATTTTGTTATATTTTATCTGAATCCGAGAGATTTCCCACATTTTCCCGGACACCCTGTATAAGAAGCTGAGTTTCTCTGAATACTGCTGAGGCAAATTTTAATGATCTCGTCATTGTAAGAATACAATCAAAAAGTATTCACTAACCAGAATGCATATCTTGAAGGAGAGGGTAGTCTTTTTATTTCTTCAGCACTTGACCTTTTTAGACTCTTCAACAGCAACCAAATCAAGGTGGAAGATTCATCGTAATGGCATAAATGAAAATCAGATGTGGGAGGCACAGGTGGGATATTAAAATTCCGTTTCCCATATGTGGGGACCAAATGAATCAGGAGAGAATCTACAGCACCCTCTTCAATCATCTTATAACCTGTGAAATTCGAATATATTTAAGAAAAATAATGTATAACCACTGGTAGAGTTGGTATATTTGAAAGAATTATGTCACACATTGGCAATCATAGAAATTACAATTAGATAATCTCAGTTACCAGTCCAGGTGGAAAATGAATACTTTCTAAATCTTAAAAATCTTCTTACAAGCAAGATTAGAAGCTTTCGCGAGTAGGGTACTTATTTGCAACAGTCTCTCGTAGGTCTCGCCAGAGGCAAATGATAAAAATCTGCCAACTATTTTGGGAAGAAGACTTTCAGATGCTGCTTGTTGCAGTTTATCCAAGGAAACAAAACAGCGGGGATATTCGATTTTATTCGATAGAATACTTGTGATTGATTCTAATAAAATGAATCTATGTTTTTCCTTCTTCAGGTAAAACAACAAACCACCTGAAATAGAAGAATCATTATTTCAGATATTTACTATTCTATCTGTATGCAAGGCGTTCCGTTATCATAATTATAATGTAACTCAAATGAAAAATTATTCATGATTTACACTTGAAGGGTACAGGGGGAAAACCGTCAGGGCCACATTTGTCGGATTTGGGATGATAATGTCTACAATTTTATTGCAGGGAAAAGTAACTGGTCCACTCAAAATACTCATTCCACCATACGCCCATTCTAATCGAAGTCACATATGATTTTGAGTTATGGAATTCTTCTTAAAAGTCGTCGAGAATGTAGATTAAGGCCGGCCTTGTACAGCCGGAATGTCTCTCTGAATTCATACTCTTAATTCATAACATTAATTCAGAAAACACGGAATTGCATACTAATTTACTATTCTTCTCACAAATTCTGATTTTTTCAAAGTATTAATTTCTAGATTTTGCAAGCATCCAGAATTCAGATTATGAATGAAGAATATGAATTCAGTGATGAGAAATTCCGGCCGTATGAGACCGGCCTAACGCCTCGAAGTCTTCGACGAACTGTTTCAATCTAAACCAAAACACCATCAGTAGCGTTCAAAAGGCGCTGTTGCATGATTCGACAACTTTTAACTCTCCCATTCAGATGCGCAACCTACCCTGAAAATCGCAAGTCCTTATCTCCTTTCGTTCGAAAGTTATCGAGGCATAGATCACCCACCTGGCTACTCAACTCACACAAGGCTGATCGGATCTCAAACAATATAGATCCGATCGTGTTCAAACTTGGCAGTAAAGTTGGGTTCTCATGCAAGGCTCTTCTCGCAAAATTTCGGCGATGTCGGATGAATAGTTTCTGATGTGTAGAATTTTTTTAAATGATTTTTAAAAAATTGCTAGTGATACGATCCTCACGAAATATCGCAAGAATTTTTGTTTTTGCATTCTACATCTGGATAACCATGTTTGAATTGGATCGGTTTCTTATTCTTCGAGTTATTGAGGAAGAAACAACCAAATTTCAGATGGGTATAGCTCCAAAACCGTTTGGCCGATTATGCCTATAAATAAACTCAAATGTCGCATTTAGATGCACAACATAACCTGAAGATTTCAAGTCGCTACCTCTTTCCGTTCTCAGGTTATCGTGACATGAATAATATTTTTTAATAATTTTTTTAAAGTTTGGTAGTGATACGATTGTGACAAAATTTCACACGCATCCTTAGGTTTGTATTCTACAATAACTCACCAAGTTTCAATTCGATCGGATTTATACTGGTTGAGAATAAAATTATTACTCGGAAACCATTGGACCGATTGTGCCCATTAACGAACTTGTCCGTCGTATTGGGATGCGCCACCAACCCTGAAAATTTCAAGTCGCTATCTCTTTCCGTTCTCAAGTTATGGTGGCAACAGAGGTCGGCCGGCCGGACAGAATCAAATTTGTCCTAGGATTCTTCATCAGGTAGTCGAAATCAATCGTTTGAGACTATTTTCGGCAAAAAATTCGAAAATTCCAGACATTTGGGCAAAATGATAACGTGATGTTCCACAGAACAGGCGCGCAAAAACCATTAAGATATAAAAGAGTAAACATTTGATATCTTATAAAATGAGCATTTGGTGGACAAGAATCGGTAAGTTTTAAACCGGTCAAAAAACTTGCTTAAATTTTGTGGAGCAGTATATTTTGTCGTTCGAGCGCTACGTGGCATTTGTTTGAGAATTTCATCATTTCAAAATATAATTAACGAGTGAAATAAAGTCACTACAACTTCTCGACAATCAACAACGGTGGTATCTCACCAACAGGATTGATTATAACTCACTCCGGTACTTATACTAACCGACAAAGAAACTGCAACACCCAGAATAAGAAGCTGTTTAAATTTTAATTTTTTTTTGGTAAAACATAAACATTATAGCAAGGAGTAAATGATTAAAATTTGAAAAAAAAATCGTGAAGGTTTTTTGTTACTTACATATTGTAGTCGTTTTTTGCAAATTTTTTAAATTTTACAACAAACCAGCTGTTTGAGAAATTCCAAAGTCGATGTTTAGTTGTTGTTAAAATGCCTAGAGTACGTGTACGCGGAATTTATCGCCAGCTAAGTGAATTTGAAAGAGGTCGAATTATTGGTCTACGGGAGGCGGGGTTGTCATTTCGAGAAATCGCTAACCGTACGAACAGAAATCCTACTACTGTTATGAGATGTTGTCAAGCGTGGTTTGATAATGCCCAAAATCGAAGAAGAGTAGGCATCGGACATCGAAGAGGGGCACAAATGAATTTCAAGATCGACTTCTAAGACTTATGGCTATTAGAGACCTATTTGCGACAACTCGTTCTTTGGTTGATGAGTGGTTAGGAGAACAAGGCCATCCTGTAACTGCCCGAAAGGTTTACCGCCGGATAAGGTCTTTTGAACTGCAGCATTATCGACACCAACTTATTGTGTTACCTCTCACGGTTGAGCGTCGCCGGCAACGATTACAGTGGTCCAGAGAACATCAAAATTGGAATGTGAAATGGCATCAGGTCGTCTTTTCTGATGAATCTCGATTCTCCTTGGGTGCACATGATGGCCGAAGAAGGGTTAGACGACGTCGGGGAGAAAGACGTGTGAACCTCAGTATTTAAATGAGAAAGGCCGAAAAGCTGTCAGACATTTTATAGAAAGAAAATAGAAAAAAAAATATAAAAAAAGTAAAATAGGAATTATATGGTTTAGAAAAAAGAAAAAAAAAACAGAAAATAAAAATTTTTTGTTAGGTTAATGGGTGTATGAAATTTTGTGTTGGATATGCTTAGAATTAAGGCTTATATTTTGTCCACGCGCGGAAATTTTCCTTGTGGAGGATTATTGTGTTTATTAGCTAAGGGACAATGATGTAACACTTTATGTATGGAAATTTATTGCAATAAACATTATTATTATTATTATTATTATTATTATTATATTGAGCATCATGTACACGGGACAGTAGGCGTTATGGTATGGGGTGCAATTGCACATGCAAGTATAGGTCACCTTTAGTCTTTATTCGAGGTAACATGACAGCGCTGCGTTACCTTCAAGAAATAGAGTGGAGCCATATGTTCTCCCTTACCTTAACCGGCTCGAGAATCCAATATTTCAGCAAGATAATGTCCGACCTCATGTTGCCAGAGTTAGTTTAAATTTGTTTGAAGCGACCCATGTGAATCTTTAGCCATGGCCTCCCAGTTCCCCCGATCTTTCGCCCATAGAGCATGTTTGGGACATCATGGGTAGAAGGCTTGGAAATTTACCCCAGCCCCCACGGACTTTGGCGGCTCTGATACATGAACTACAGGTAGCTTGGGATAGTATCCCTCAAGAAGAAATAGACCATCTTATTGCATCAATGCCAAAACGTGTTGGGGAGTGTATAGATAATCGCGGTGGACAAACACATTATTAACAAATTTATTAAAAAAAAATGTAAACCCTCTTCCTTTTTTTTCTTCAAATTTCAATCGTTTACTCCTTGCTATACTGTCTATATGTTTTACCAAAAAAAAAAATATATACACAGCTCCTTCTGGGTGTTTATTTGTTAGTCAGTATATTATAGTTCGAACCACGGTCTTACCTAAAACTGAAAAGAACTCCACCAAATCTGTTGCACAAGTCAAGTATTCTGAAGAACGTATCATTAATGGGGGAACTCCACAGAGCAAGAGATACTTTTCATAATAATCTTCGAATACCTCGTTTTCATACATTTTTTCTGGTATCAATTCCAGCAGTCTGCAGGCAAATGGTAAATCATTCACGAACTGTTTAAGCAAATAATATTATTAATTGACATCGCTAGCGGATTATCTTCTGATTTACAATCACATTCTGCTCCTCATTTCCACCATAGATATAATTTAACTCTATAACATTTAAGTAGACTCTCGATTATCCCAAATTTCAGGATAATGCGGAGATTGAGGAAAATCATCAAATAGGATATATTTTGTATAGGAAAAATGTATTAAATTTTCATTTAAATAATAAACAAGAAAACAAATAATATATAATTCATAAGTATTAACTTGAATATGATCTATGAATTGGAAAATGTAACTATATGCTTTCATAGATGTAATAAATAATAAAATTCTAACATAACATATAATATCGCACGTGTATTTCAAAAGTGACACAAGTCAAAAAATGAGGATTCTGAGATTTTTGCTTTATTCCGTTTTGTTATCATCTCAGAGTGAGAGTTCTCAGTTCACCGCTCACTTTTAAAAAGGAACACTTTCATCTGAAAGTGAGCGGTGAGCGGTGAACTGAGAACACAAATCCTCACTTTCTGAGATGATCACAAAACGGAATACAGCAAAAATCTCGTTTTTTGACTTGTGTCACTTTTGAAATACACGTGCGATATGTACTCGCTTATGTCGATATTGTACAATTAGATACCAAGTTTCAATTGGTTCGGGTCGGTATTTTTTGAGCTATCGAGAAAATAATATTCCAGATAGGTGTAACTACGAAACCGTTTGGCCGATTTTATGGCCAACAACGAACTTAACTCTCCCATTCGGATGCACAACCTACTGTGAAAATTTCAGCAATGTCGGAAGAATACTTTCTGATATATAGAATTTTTTTCAACGATTTTCAATGATTTTTTTTTAATGTTTAAGTAATAAGATCCTCACGAAATTTTGCAAGAATTTTCGCGCCGGCATTCTAGAGCTAATTATTACCATGCTTGAATTGGATCGGATTGGTATTTTTCGAGTTATTGAGGAAATATAACAACCAAATTTCAGATGGGAATAAGTCCAAAACCGTTTGGCCGATTTTGCCTACTGACAAACTCAAATGTCGCATTTAGATGCTCAATATCTACCCTAAAAAGTCGCTATATATCATTCCGTTCTCAGATTATCTTGACATAAATAATGTTTTTTAATAATTTTTTTTTTTAATTTTCTAGTGTTACGATTCTCAGAAAATTTCACAATCGTCTTGGTGTCAGTATTCTACAATAACTTAGCTACCAGGTTTCAAGTCAATCGGATCTGTATTGTTTGATGAACGGAAACGGAAACCGTTGGGTCGATTATTCCCATCAATGATTTTTTC
Organism: Halyzia sedecimguttata; assembly: GCA_937662695.2. Taxonomy (NCBI): domain Eukaryota; kingdom Metazoa; phylum Arthropoda; class Insecta; order Coleoptera; family Coccinellidae; genus Halyzia; species Halyzia sedecimguttata. The sequence goes on along the minus strand of OW569413.2, from coordinate 93,574,722 downwards.
TGTTGTATTTGGACACGCCACCAAATAATAATCAACATATATTATGTTTTTTGAAGATTCTGATTCTTCAGCAACCACTGTCGGCGACTGCCAAGTCGCCAATTGATATAAAGTAAAAACCATTGGATATTCTCTTCAACTGATTCAAATATTGTTATCAAAAGGAAAGTAATTTTTGGCGTTTCTTTATATAAAAATGTTTGAATCTTATCAGTTGAAGAATATCGAATCTAGTTTAATTCACAAACGATATCTCATGAACATTCTCTCAAAATATTTTATGGATGTCTGTAAAGATATCTTATGGATGTCCAATTTGGTGGCCGCCAGATATCTTTAGGACATCCATAGGACGGACCTGTGCTATCTGTCTGGCCAATCATATTATATCCAACTCTGGGTGTTGATTGATAATAATAAGGATCAATGGAGTAGCTCTGGATCGAAGCAACGATGATTATATCGGGTTCGAAGGACCAATGATTATATCCGGTTCGAAGCAACAACGCCGATACATTTGCACACTTGCGCGCCAAAAATAAATTACGATCTACTTACATGAGCTTGTGGTGACATACCAAAATAATGATCAAAAAGCTCGAACTCTCGACCAGTCAAACATGATAATAATTGGGATTCCAATAGCTCCGTCAGTTTTCTCAGAATGTGAAATATCTGCGAGTATTTTTCTTGAATCTCAGAATATTGCGGACAAGTTGGGAAATTGCTCGCACATAAACAACTCATTGTGTGCCTTCGATTAATAATTGATTATATTTATCTGTTGGCCACAATTGACAGGCATATTTTCTGACATAATATACCCAGAATTATTTCAAATTGTCTAAAACAAAGGCATATTATTATGTTCTGTGGCATGTTCTAGGAGAGTTTTGTCCAAAAGTCTGTAATTTTCGATTTATTTGACGAAAATATAGTCCCAAACGATTAATTTATTGTTCGACTCACTGATGAAGAGTTCGATTCTGTCTGGCAGCCCTTCCGTTGCAACGATAAGTGAAATTTTCAGGGTAGGTTGCTCATCCGAATACGACGGTTAAGTTCATTAACGGGCATAATCGGCCAAACGGTTTCGGATATATTATCCATCTGAATTATTGTTCCCTCATAACTCAAAAAATACATATCTGATCGAGTTGAAACTTGGTAATTAGTTGTAGAATGCCGAACCACAAATTTATGCCGAACTTCGTGAGGATCGTTAAAATAGAAACAATTTTTTTACAGATTCCTCTGAAATTCCGCATAAACTCAAACCACCATTTTACAATCGAGTACCAGAATTCAGCTCAATGGGCTTTGCATTTCAGCAATTATCATGAACAAATGAAAATTCTGAAAATTATACAACTGATAATTTATAAAATTCTTGTATATAAAATAAAACAAATACTTCTCTTTGCCTTTTAATGATACATGGAGTCTTTTAATCAATTTGCAAGAGTAATTACGTATGAATATATAATTTCGGAATAAATTGATGAATCGAAACACCTAAAAAAAATCAATCTGCGACGTCAGAATTGCTTCTTGTATCACAGCAATATCAATAAAACTTACGACGTAATATACAAAAAATCATTAATCAAACTTAGCTTTCATATATAACTTATATCCAATTGAATAAAAAATATTTCATATACAAAATTGTCAGAAATGCTTTGCATAGCCTGTCCTATCAACATTAACTAATATTATTTCTAATTCATGTAGTAATTCTCTCTTCACTGAATCTGGAACCATACTCCTTGCCTTAGGTGTGACAGATGTAATCAATTCATCCACTGTGGGCACTTGCTTATCTTTACTTTCTGTAATTGCTTTACGACAAGCCAATCTGACTTGATCCCTCCATCCACATTCGATGAGTCTAGTTTGAACCAATTCTGTAACTCTGTAAATCAAGGAACTCACGTGGATGTTACATTTTCATTAAAAATACCCCATTCATTTCAATGCCTTGAATTATATGGGTTCACAGCACTACAGAGAGCCAGTTAAACTGATTTTCCTACTATTAATTCAATCAGGATATAATTTCTGTGTACCTGTCCATCCCATTATTCACATCTAAATGGAGAGAAATTTTAGATTCTTGAGACATCTTCAACAATCAATCTTAGTAGAGTATTAGCTTATCTGCTTATAGTCCTTATTATTCTTATTTATTTTTATGATTATTATTTATTTATAATTATACCTTATGTCATCGTCATCGAGCATCGTAGGTTGGATGCACCAGCACCATAGACCTAAAAAATTAAGTAGCTGCAGTGTCACCAACTCTCAAAAATATGTATCCCTAAAATCAACACCCCCAATTAAAATAAAAATATAATTCTGTGATATTTTTTTAAATAGGACATTATGACTTTAATATGTGGTAACCGTAATACCCGGAAACAAAATGCTAATACCTGTCGGTGGTTGCAGGTTCCAATTCCCCGAAAAAATAAACATTTTGCGGAAACAGAATAATTTTTGGTCTGTGGTTTAACAGATTAGTCTATGCTGCCATAGTTCTATGGTTCATAATGTCATTAGTGTTCTGTGATCTGTGATGTCATTTCTGTGAATTTTATGTTCTGTGGTGAATTCTATGATGTCTTCCATCTTGTTTAAGTTGGATTGATTACACGAGTCGAAATAATCTCTCATTAGTGTATTTGAATGATTGATCTCCAATTTTATTTATTCAATTTCAGTTTAATGATTGGGAAAACGAATTTATTCAATCTTGTACAATGTTGATATGATTTATAGATATCGGAACGAATTACCGAGTTTAAATCGGTAATATGGTATCGTTTTAATATCCAAGCCATTAGTAATTTATTTTAGTGAGTGTAACTGAAGAAAAAGTTCAATCATGGAGTTTGCACAACCTAATTTAGCGATGCCACCGCCAAATTTAAGTGGACCGCCACCTAATATAGTAGTACCCCCAATTCAAGGTTGGTTTTGGAATGCCATTAAACTTACTACTTACTTTAAACATTTTACTTCACTTGTAGGGTATGGTAACCGACCGCAATTCAAACCGTTTATGAACTTTCAAAGACCATTACCTGGACCACTTGGAAACATGACATTAGAAGACTTTGATGGAAAACGTTTGAGGAAGTCAGTTATGAGAAAAACAGTAGATTATAATTCAGCTATTATAAAAGAATTGGAGGTAATAAACTGACTTGTGGACTGCGGTATATATTCAAACATTATCCTTTTAGAATAGAGTATGGCAAAGAGATAGCAGAGATAGAAGATCTTTACAACCAGATGTAATGTATTACCCTGATATGATGCCACCGCCAAGTTATCCTGATAATCCTATCAATTGTGTAACGACACGATTTGTCAAAACTGCAACAAATAAAATGAGGTGTCCAATATTTTGTATGGCTTGGACACCCGAAGGTAGGAGATTGGTCACAGGAGCTAGTTCGGGAGAGTTCACACTGTGGAATGGGCTCACTTTCAATTTTGAGACTATTTTACAGGTTAGTAAAGTGGTGGAGGTAATTTTTTTCAGTGAATAATGTTTGACTTGGTTTATCAACTGCAAATATCAATTTTGGTTTTCATGCTAAATGTTGAATCCCGAAAATATTACAATGATATAATATGCTCTGGGGAAATTTTCTTTGAATACCAATTAATATGAACTCATTAAGTTAGTTTTACACGGTGAAGAAATTCATGAATTTATTCACGAATTTCTTCATGTGTGTCGTTTTACACAGACGAAGAAATTCATGAATATAAATTTCAAATAACCTAGCAAATATCCAGACTACAATCAAAGGCAGCTGTGGCTCGATTCTGAACTTCACTCGTTTTCTACCACAAAACACAACTAGAACTTCCAAACAACAACCTCAACGACCACCGGTTTATGGTTTACAGCTATTCAGATAATTTATGGCATAAAGCAGATGTTGGTACCCCTGACTTCACGCGAAACTTGTTGATAAAATAGAACAAGTTCTAATTTCGTGAAGTTCTTCATGAAGTTTTACGTGAAGAAACATCACGTCAAGTTTATGTTTTACACAGAGAATTTCTTCATGAAGAACTTTATTGCTGCGAAGTCAAAATTCAAGAAATGGTGGGAATTATAACTCTAGGAATATTTTTAAGTTGTGCTCATTTTATCTCAAATAATAGATTTCTCAGATGCATCTTACATATTATACTTATACTTGTCAATGAAAATAATTCAATATATGTATGTATGTATTCTATAATGAAATATATCATCAAAAAGTTTTTTCAATGGGATTAAATCTATGTGTATTATCTAGCATATATTTACAGCACTTGGGTGAATCAAATATAAATGGTAATTTTGCTGTTTTAGCATGTATTTCATAGTACTATACGAGGGTGAATAAAATATAAATGATAATTTTGTTATTTTAGCAAGTATTTCATAGCGAAATGATTAAGTGGGTAATTGGTATTTGGTTAATAAGGAGTTGGTGGAACATTTACAGCATCTATGCATATTGTTGTCCTCATTATCTATGCAAAGCTTCATAAATGAAGTTTTTTACTATTAAAGCTGTTGAACCCCCTCAAATTCCACCAGTAATAACCAACAGACAAACAAGCTTTCAAATCGATCGCAAAAGTGTGTAGCTAACCCTGCAATCTTCTTTATGGGATGTTGAAGCTATATTTTGTGCACAAGATTATTCGATGAAAAATTATATATTAGCTTTTATATTTGATCCACATAGTCTCTGTAAAACTCTTCAGGCACACATTATCCATGAATTCGAACTCCATAATTGTTTTACAATTATTATTATTATTTATTTGTAACAGCAAGAAGCGGCTTTCGCCGATGAGCTCACTGTACCACCTTCAGTATTCACAGCTATAGCAAAAAATAAATCTCAAAATACAGTCAATGAAATCCAACAAGAAAACAACAGTTCAATAGTATCAAAAAAAGAAAGAAATAGTTACAAAAATTATATTATAATTGCTAGATTTTAATTGAAAAACATATTTCAGGCACATGATAGTCCTGTTCGAACAATGGTTTGGAGCCATAATGACAGCTGGATGGTCACTGGAGACCATGCGGGATACGTTAAGTACTGGCAGTCTAATATGAATAATGTCAAGATGTTTCAAGCACATAAAGAAGCACTACGAGGCATAAGGTATCTACAACTACTCTTCGTTTTATTTTATCATGTAATTGCAATTTTCAATAAATTAAACCCACCCTTTCCCAAAATTGAATTAAGAATAATTTGAAGACCACACATCAAAGTGTATATTCTAAAAGTAGATGTGAATTGAATAAGCAAAATAGATCAGATTGCTCAAATATCTCATGTTGGTTTACTGTACGTTAAAAATAGTGGGGAATACTGATATTATATTTGATATAATCTATTTTTCCTAAACTGCTCTATAAAACAGATGAACGTTTTTCTAAGATTATAGATATAGATTGTTCGAAGAAAAAATAGGACATTTTTTTCGGTGCGATTTCAAGTAAATTGGGGAGAAATAATTATTACGATTAGTTTTTTGAAACATTGCTTATCTATTGGGACAGCCTATACATTTTGCTGTGTGGATAATGCTGAAGTGTTTTTTTGATGATAAAATCAGATTTGTTTATCATAGTCAAGCCATGCTGTGATATTTAAGAACTTACTGTGATGTGTATCGGTGATGTAGAATTTTCCTGAATAAATTCGTTTCTCAAATTGAAGTTCGGAGATGATTTCAGATATTTTTTTAAACGTTACTTATGATACGTCAACGTTTGGAAAGATGTTTGAAATTACGTCTTTATTTATCGCCCTACCGGTCCAGTTAGGCATATGTGAATAAAAAAGTTTTGAAACAAGTACTTGTTTTATTTCTCCGAGGCAATTAAATAAAATCGTTCACAGTAATACAGATTTTTATTTCCATGATGTGTCATTTTCTGATCACAGTCGTATATATATTTAATAATGAAATAAATACCAAGTTTTTCAGTGACTTGTCTCTACTCAATTTTATTTTTTATCAACTATAAAGTGTATTTGGTATATTTGTTTGATTTTAATTTTCAACATGTTTTATCTGAAGAATTCAGCAAATTGCAATATTCATTGAAAATTAATCTTGTTGAATTTTGTAGGTCTTTCGCCTTCATCTAATTTCAAGAACAATTTTATCAAGTTTCATAATTCCAAGTAATGAAAAGAATTTGTTCGTAAAAAATATATTAATACATTAATTAAACTTAGTTATATCTATACTAACAGGTGTGTTTCGTCAATATCTCGAAATTATATTTATTAAAGTGTGCATTAATTGAAAAAAATTTGAATTTTTCTATTACTTTTTTTTAATAAATTGATATCAGTTTTATGTACCAGAATTATTGGCTTGTTTCAGCATAAAAGGAAGTGGTAAAAATAAAGAAAGTGTATTTTTTGCTATTAAAAATTCATAATGACTAATTTTTTTCGCATCAGGATAATAAATGGGGTATAGAATTCGAATTGTTACAAGAATACGATTTTTTAACACTATTATATCTCCATTTCTCAGCTCAATTTATGTGATAATTCTTTTCAATGCAATTGCTGAAATTTATTTAAAAAAAAATTACTCGTTTACTTCAGGATTTGTTCAACCTCCACCAAAAACTGATTGTTTCAAATATCAAGATGTTTTTGGAAATGAGAAAATATTTTTACTCGGATACAAATTTCAGTTTTGAAAGACTTCATTGACTTATAATATTTCATCTAGTCCTTCTAAATACCTTACCTAGAAATCCTAATATTTCCCTCAATGTTTTATTTTTGTCTTGAAATTGAACGGCAAATATTCATCATTTGTCTTGATTCCAAGATTTATATTTAGACTAGCCATGTGCTCCATTTCACTCCATCATCATCTCAAGTACTTCGTTCTGGAGTTCTTCAGAAATTTATATATCTACTTCCATGTTTCTAACTAATAAAAATGATACACATCCTATCCAAATCTTCATCCCTTGTTTTCACTCCATACATTTTCGAAGACGCTTATACAACTGACTTATTAATAAACAGTAGCCTAAATATCCATTTTCATAGTTACTTCTAAATTGACTGCCTTTCATTCCCTTCCGGGTTAAAATTTGGTGTTCACCCATATTATATAATTTTAGACCCACCAATTTAGGCTGTGCATTGTATGTTCAAATTTGGAGCATTCCTGTTGTGTACAACTATAGTTTAGTTCATCATTTAATAGATTATACAGATATTTCCTGAGTTAATGTTATTTCGAAATTAATATTGGGCTTACCTACTTGATGAATAAATTAATGAATTGACTTCTCTGTTTAATAAGCAACTGAGTTCAGACAAAATCGAATATTTATTGGTAGAGCAATTTGAACTCAAAACCTTAGTGGTCATTTTTTGCGAATTCTTTCAGAATGACCAGCCATTAATTTAAAAAATTTCATTTAGGCTACAGTTAATAATGTATAATGTTGCTGAGCGTCTTTGATTAATATTTCCTATTTTGACTTTTCATAAATGAAAAACGTATGAAGAACAATGCTCAAATACTACTTATTTTCCATTCTATATCTTTCTTACAGTAGCCACAAATAGATCATAGTGGTTGCAGTAGAAGGATTTGTATATCTATCTAGTTGTGATTTATTATATTATTCAATAAAAAATTGTTTTATTTATTAATGTTGAAAAAATGTTGTATTTAGCTTCAGCCCTTCGGATACCAAGTTTGTAACATGTTCGGATGATGGCACATTAAGAATTTGGGACTTTTTCCGTTATCAAGAAGAAAAGATTCTTAGAGGTAAGTTAATTACTCAATATGAGTTTTTCAAATTTTGGGGTAAATTTCTGATAGTTTCCAAAAAGGAATCGAGAAACTTTTGAAATAATTCAAATTAAGCAAATTATAATTTATATCTTAATTTCGAAGGAGCTCATATTTATTATTGTGTATTATTTATTTCGATTAGTTTTTTTGATTCATTTTGAATTGCATATGCACTACTGTTCTGTAGTATATAAACTAGTAGCCAATACAGCAAATGGGAATTCGAATTATTATCGAATAAGTGGATAAGTTATGGAAATTATTTACTATCAGTTTAGAATACTGTTAGAAACTGTACTGAAATTAGTTTAGAATATAGCTAAATTCTTTTCCAGGTCATGGTGCTGATGTAAAATGTGTGCATTGGCATCCTCAAAAAAGTTTGATTGTATCAGGCAGCAAAGACAACCAGCAACCGATAAAATTGTGGGATCCAAAGTCTGGACAATCACTAGCCACTCTGTGAGTATAATACTGGAAGAAAAATAATAACAATGAAGTACTAATAAAGGTTCCTCTTGTTCTCATATGCATTAATGAATATTAGAAAGTTGTTTGATATTTAATTGTGTTGCAGTAGACTGGTCGCATTGTGTGGTTATCGTGGATGGTATATCTAGTCCCTTTGTAGGTGTCATTTCTGGGGTTCCACAAGGGTCGGTGTTTGGTCCTATTTTCTATAATATATGTGTCTGATATTAACAGGGCGGTCAATCAAGCTCAGCTGCGTTCTTTTGCAGATGGGACTCAGTTGCTCCTAACCATCCAATAGTGAAGCAGCGATCCGCCAACTTAATAGATGCCATTTGCAATTTAACCGAATTGTATAATTATTTGACTCTTGCCTGATAAATACTGTATTGTCCAATAATAGGGCCTCTGCCCTTCGTTTGTGGCATGTGGCTCCTCTTGTTGAAAAATCTTTTCTTGGTCATGAGACATCTGTACAGAAATCGCCAAATTCTTGGATTTTTACTAAAAAGAAGCTCTGCAAGACTTTGGTCTTATCCATTCTTGGGTATGGACTGACAATATTATATCCTTGTTTATACACTATTACTATAAAATTCTTAAGAAGCACTAACGTGAAGTCAGGAACTTTTGCGCGCATATTCCATTATCTATTCACGCCTCATACAAAGTCAATAAGAGCTGAAATCCTTCGAAAGTTATGGTGGCAACGGTCATCCATCCAGCTACTGAACTCACCCGAAGTAGCTCAGATCTGCAACAATATAGATACGTTAAAAAATAGTGTATTTTTGCGCGTATGTTCTGGGGAACATCGCGTTATCATTTTGCCCAAATGTCTGTAATATTCGAATTTTTTTACGAAAATTATCTCAGACGATTCGGTTCGACTCCCCAATGAAGAATTCGAGGTCAAATTTGATTCTGTCCGTCCGGCCGTTGTCACGATAACTTGAGAACGGAAAGAGCTAGCGACTTGAAATTTTCAGGGTAGGTGGCGCATCTCAATACGACGGACAAGTTCGTTAATGGGCATAATCGGCCCAATGGTTTCCTAGTAATAATTTTGTTTTCAACCAATATAGATCCGATCGAATTGAAACTTGGTGAATAGTTGTAGAATATAAACCTAAGCACGTTTGTGAAATTTTGTGAGAATCGTATAGCTAGAAAATTATTAAATAATATTTTTGTTGTCACGATAACCTGAGAACGGAAAGAGATAGCGGTTTAAGAGTTATAGCCATCTGAAATTTGGTTGTTTTTTGTTCCTCATTAACTCGAAAAATACGAAAGCGATTGAATTCAAACATGGTTATTAGTTGTAGAATGCCAACGCAAAAATTCTTGCAAAATTTCGTGAGGATAGTATTTGTAGAAAATTTTTAAAAAATCATTGAAAATTGAAAAAAAAAATCTAAATATATTCAACTATTCGTCTGAAATTGCTGAAATTTTGCAAGAGCCTTTAGAACCCAACTCTACTGCCAAGCCTCAAGTTTGAACACGATCGGTTAAATATTGTTGGAGATTCGAGCAGCCTTGTGTGAGTTCAGTAGATGGGTGACCGTTCCTCGATAACTTTCGAACGAAAGGAGATAGGGACTTGCAATTTTCAGGGTAGGTATATCCGAATGGGAGAGTTAAGTTCATTTTTGGGTATAATCGGTCAAACGGTTTCCGAGTTATACCCACCTGGAATATTATTTATTATAATTTTCTGAGAATACTATGTAAGTGACACATTAAAACAATGGAGAATTCAATGGGTAATCTGATTATCAATGAAAAAAATGGGCATTACATTTAAAAAACAAAAGTTGGTATTATTTCCAGTGAAGTCGAACGAATCTGAAATTTTTTCCAAGAATAGGTCTCTTGCATGAATTTTTTTTATTATTGGAATCGATTATTATGTCAATAAGAATACTGAAAAAGTTCAACCGCCGTCAAAAATTTTAATTTTCAACGGGAAAACTATCATTCAAATTTGGTTGCACATAATGCCTGTTCAAACGATCGAAACTTGGCGCCAGTCCGTGACGTAACCCGTCATATCTACTCTCACCCTCTTCTCGTGTCGGTTTCACTCTTTATTCCAGTGCAACACAGCTCCCTATAAAGGGCTCGTAGTCACCATTGGCTGTAACAAGCAGATGGTAAAATCTGATTACGTCATCCGTCATAGCAACGATTCAGAAGCGTTTCACCTCATTTGAAATTGCTTCTTGATTTACCGATTTTCAATACCGAAATATTCAAATTTTATAAATTAAGAAAGTGTATGAGGGCATACATGATGTTCTAATATTGAAGCAGATTCAGAAAAACATAAACATATGGTATTTCGTGTTACATGCAAGAGACCTATTCATCTCTCCTAATAAAGCTTAACTATAAAATTTCAAATTTTTATCTCGAGTCTTTCTTTGAAATATTCCAACAAACGGTCTTCGTGAATCTCACTGTATATTGAATTTCAATCGTATTTGAAAGATAGGCGTAAGCAACTTCGTTCCAGACGGGGGTCCCTTGAGCGAAATTATTTTTTATTTCGATCGACGTTAAAACTAATAGGCGTCGACCATCTGTAGTAATGAACGGAATTGTCAAAAAAAAAAACTCGAAAAAATATAAAAAGCGCAGTCAGTACTCTTTTGGCGCGCTTGTTCACGTTGACCAATTTGATTTGAACGATGAGTGTTTCCAGCTGGATAGAGCGAAACGGAGATCTAGTCAGACGGTAGTGGACACCATTAACTGTAGGGTCAAAAATTAATGGTGCTGTACCTAAGCTGCCGTAAGGATACAATAACAAATCCTACACTTAGCACAAATGACTCCTATTTCACAGAAGCTCCTAGGAGCTTCTGAGGGGTCTCCTTGGGACAGATCTATAGGAGGGTCAGTATAATCAAAATCATGTCATTAGCAATCGCGCCCTTGTAGATAAAGAAGTAACAAAGCACTGACGTGGAGTCAATGTGCTTTGGCCCGCTTGTTAATGACATGATTATACTCACCCTCTTATAGGTCTTCCCCAAAGAGATCCCTCAGAAATTCCTAGGAGCTTGTGCGAGATAGGAGAGTCAGTTGGGTTCTCTGTAGGCTTTGTTACTGTATCCTAACGCTAGCTTAGGTACAGTACTGTTAGTATTTTTCTAAACCGGAATGGAAGTAATAATAATAATAAAGTCCTATGAATCCCATATTTAGAAATATATTTTTTCTGGAATGTACGATGAACGAAAAGGACCAAAAACTTTTGTGAAGTCACGAAATTAAATTAAAAATCTATATATTTTAGTTATAGTTACAATTAATGAACGGGTTAAACACCACATCGTTGCCTTTGTAATATTTTTCCTATTCGATTCTTCTATTTTGCATACTCTGGAATAAAATTAATGGTTAAATTTTTTTTTGCACGATTATAAGCGTTCATTATTGGAAATAACAAACAAAAATATGACTTTCCAGACATGCACATAAGTTGACAGTAATGGATTTGAAATGGAACGACAATGGAAACTGGCTTATTACGGCTTCAAGGGACCATCTTTTGAAACTATTCGATTTAAGGAATCTCGCTCAAGAAGTTCAGACTTTCAGAGGGCATAAAAAGGAGGCTTCCAGCGTAGCTTGGCATCCAGTTCACGAAGGCCTGTTTGCAAGCGGTGGATCTGATGGGTCAATCATGTTTTGGCATGTTGGGTGAGACTTTTCTTTGAATTGTAAATATTGACGAAAAATGTATACTGCTTAGGAGAGGCTGTGGAAGATCAAAATAATATCAATTTATTCCATTTAAATGAAGTGTCAATTCCTTTGCAACAGCAGATTTATCTATGTTGTTCCGAATGTGTCCTGTATGCTATTTATACGGTGTGAGAATGTTTCTGGTTGTTTGCCTGACGTAGGTAGCACTTGTTGCAATCTAAACAAAGTTGTTTTATTTTTGTGTAAGTTTTAAAAGCCAGTTTAATATTAACCATTTTAAGAATATTCTCTGGAGTGTGCTGTTTGTTTTCGGATGGAACGTGAAAGCTTAGAATCCTTTTTTGGTTTTTATTTTTTTCATTAGAGTTTTGTTACCGAAGAGATTTTTATCTTCCACAAAAATTAAACAACTCCTAGGAAATACATTAGATAAAACTCCGGACATATTAAAATCGGGTATATATGAAACCAAATGTTTAGATTGCAACAAGTGCTACGCCTAACAAACAACCAGAAACATTCTCACACAGTATAAAGACTAAAGAGGACACATTTGGAATAACAATATCAATAAATCTGTTGTTGCAAATCAAGTATTAATAACCGGCCACTCAATTTCAGAAAATTCAGTCAAATTGTTGAAAAATCCAATAAATTGTACAATAAAGGAACGCTTGAAGGTATCGAAAAGTATCTAACCCTTTGACCCTTCTTTTTTCAAGCTCAAAAAAGAGATTATGTATGCTTTTTTGAATTGATTTTTATAAACTTGTTTGCTGTCACTCGAAAAGTTGCTTATGTTTTAATATTTTTATAATATGTTTTTTTTCCTTTGTATTTCGAATTGTATTGAAAAGGGTTTGTCCCGTGAATAAATAAATAAACTCCTACTAACAACTCATTGTTCTCATTAATCGGATTATGAGCTTATGAGGGGTTTCCTTGGGGAAGACCTAGGAGGATCAGTATAATAAAAATAAATAAATAAATGACTTAGGGTATAATATCAACCCGTACTTGAGAGTAGAATTTGATAGCGTGATGCCGGATTTTCTGACATCTCAAAAATAGACAATACTGAAAGTAGTTATTAATTCTTCTTTTAAATAGTTTAAAAATTCAAATTTACTTTTTAGTGCTGATAAAGAAGTTGGTGCTATAGAACAAGCACACGATAGCATAGTCTGGACGTTAGCATGGCATCCTTTGGGACATATTTTATGTTCTGGTTCCAATGATCATACGAGCAAATTTTGGACAAGGAACCGTCCTGGAGATTTGATGCGTGATAAATATAATCTCAACACTCTCCCTGGTGGTATTGCTGGTTTAGAAGATCTGGATATGGCAGGTAATGAGGGTAGAATCTTTTTTTAGGGATGCCCAGAAAGTATGGTCAAGTACAACTGTATCTATCATGTATCTCAATTGCTCCAAAGTGCAGTGGTTAAGACCAATCCCTTTCAATCATAACCGATTGGTTATGAAAGGGATTGGTCTTAACCATTCTGTTTTGGTTACTCTCTTAAATTCAACTTAAATGTCTTGTTCTAAAATCCATATACCTATATGCTCTTTCTATGCAAATATTAAGACTCACTTTCTATGTTCTAAAATCCATAGACCTATATGCCCTATCTATGCAAATATCAAGACTCACTTTCTATGTTCTAAGATCCATAGACCTGTATCCCCTATCTGTGGAAATATCAAGACTCACATTCTATGTTCTAAAATCCATAGACCTATATGCCCTATCTATGCAAATATAAAGACTCACTTTCTATGTTCTAAAATCCATAGACATATATGGCCTATCTATGCAAATATCAAGAGTCACTTTCTATTTTCTAAAATGAATTGGACGATCCCACTATGCCAATAAAATGCAGAAATTAGAATAGATTACAATCTTAGAGCAGTTCACCCTTTTTGGCGCTCTAGTTCCACGGAACTGAGTGCTTATCAATTTGCCCAAATGTCTGTAATTTTCGAATTTTTCGATGAAAATGGTCTTAAACGATTTGGTTCGACTCACTGATCAAGAATCCGTGGTCGGAATTCATTCTGTCCGGCCGGTCCGGCCGTCCGGCCGTCCGGCCGGTCCGGCCGTAGGCACGATAACTCTCGAACGGAATGAGCTAGACAGTTGAAATTTTCAGAGTAGGTTTGGGGGATAAATATCTCGGCTAAGTTCGTTATTGGGCAAAATCGGACAGATGGTTTCGGAGTAACAAAAAAAAAAATTTTTTTTACAGAACAAATTCCAAATTGATTTTTTTTTTCAATAAGGAGTTTTACCATAAGAATCCATTCATATCATTTTTAACTCTAACAAACTAATACTTTCGGAGATATGATTTTTCAAAATTTCAATGATAGAATTATTCTGTGGCTATTCTATGAATTGTTATAACGTCAACTTTGACGTTGTCTCATTGTCATTCATTCCAGTAATGGTATCAATATGAGAATTATAATATCATCATACTTTTGGTTGGTTGATATTTTCATGCCGATGGTCAATCCATATGATGATGGGAATGGTAATGGTAAGTTAATAACATTGTCATTCATTCCAGCAATCGTATAAATATGAGAATTATAATATAATATCACAGTTTTTGTTGGTTGATATTTTCATGCCGATGGTCAATCCATATGATGATGGTAATGGTAAGTTAATAATATTGAGTTCAGAATATCTCCACTAAAAACAAAACTGGAATTGAGGAATGAATATCTCGGATGAGTTCGTTGTTGGGTAGAATTCGTCTATTGGTTTTGGATTGATAATTTTTGGCACTCTTGTTGAATTTAAATTCTTCTATGATGTTTGAATTCAATTTCTGCTAAGATGAAGTTCTAAATTTCAATAATGAATCGTACTTCTATGTTTTCACAGAATGCTATAATTATTCTATCTAAGCTTTATTATATGATCTGTGTTCATACTCGTACATTTCATCCTGTTCTATAAGAGAGAGTCAAATTCATTTCAGCTATTTTAATTTGGTTTCTTCCATGGTGCAGTTCTCATTCTCAGATTGCTCATTTAATCTTGATAAATAAACTATTATTTGAATTGAATTTCCTGTATGATGCAGTTCTATCATAAGAATACATTGATATAATTCTCAACTCTGAGAAACCAATACTTTCGGAGATATAATTTGTCTGTTTGAACTAGAGCGCCAGAAAGCTCCTGTCCACAGGGCTTGAACCCATTTTTTAGTTTATTATTTGCGAACATTAATCCATGGGAACATTTGTTTAAATTCTCCTTGAAAGCGCTATAAAAATGTGGTACAATAGGCTGAACTTGTACAGTTGATTATTGATGTATTTTCCTTTATTTGGTAAATGAACGATATTATATTTATGTAGCACCCTTTGTATCCCTTTGGTCAATCTATGAAATATTTATTATTACTCGTATTTTTGAACGATTAATGCCAAGTCAAAAATGATCGATATGAATTCTCCATATTTTTTCAGCAATTGAAGAACCATCTTCTGTTATACCTGGTATGGGACCTGAGGACAAAGTTGATATAACATCACTTATCTCTGATGCTAATGAAACTATTCCTGGTCTCGACTTGGACACATTAGGAGGTCTTACTAATGAAGATAAGGTGAAACCTAAAAAGGTGCCGTTCAGTAAACCTATTCCACGTAATTTCCAAGCTCAATGGAATGAGACTGGTGCAGTTGGTAAGAATGAAATTTTATTTATTTAAAACAAAAATAAAATATTCATCATCCTATGAATTGATCAATATGGAAATCATAGACTGAAACAATCAAATTTCACATACATGTTAACGCAAAAAGTCAATAATTCTTGTTTGTCTAGAATTTTCTAAATTAAAAATTATTTGGCAAACTTTTTCATGAAGAGAGAATATTCTTGAATGTAGTATTTTGAGAATTCCTGATAAAGTAATTGGAAATGTTCCAAGTTTTATATCATATACTTCCTCCCTGAATTTAAATTTGCTTTTTGCAGAAGATAATCCTGGATCTATTACGGAAGTTCTCAATCATCTTGTTGAAAATGCCCCTGGAGTTGTACCGTTAGAAAAAATAAACCCGAATGCCATCATTGTCTATGGAAAATTAATTCCTGTAGAACGTAAGTATGATGATATTCTCATAAACTGATTCTGAACTCATTATTATCTGAGGTTTTTTCCTGAGCTGTTGTATCATATGTCGAATTGTATGGTATCCCTCTGATATCACTTTCAAAGCTCTCAATTCAAAAGAACATACAGGGTGAGTCTTTAAGTTGTATATTAATTTTAACCATAGGTTCTTATCAGAAAAATGAAACCCTTTTTTCATTTACCATTTTTCCAAATTCGGCTCAGGTAAAAAGATACAGGCGTTGCTATTTCGAATAAAAATCATTTTTTATTTTGTAGTTTTGACATCCTTATTTCAAATAAAATTAATGTTGGCATGAAGTTTCCGATAAAAATTATACATATTTTCCAAATATTAGTTTTTTCCTACATCTATTGGTTTTCTAGTTATAGACTCGTGGATTCATAAAACTAAACGAAATTAGCATAAAGAAAGCGAATAAAGTTTTTCTTGGGTCATTTCAAGAATATAATTGGAGTGCACCGTTTTCGAGATATTCTTCATTGAATGTTATAAAATGGAAAACTCGAGATATTTCACTACTTTTATGGATCCGCCCCTGAGCGTTGGAATCCCTAATCAAGCTGTAAACCACGTTACCGTACCCTTTTCTCGTCCACGATTAATGTCATAGATAATTTATATGCAGAGGAGTGTATTAGCACATTGTGAAATCTTTAAATGCTTATAACTTTTTAGCTGAGCTGAATATGGAAAAATTGTAAATGAAAAAAGTGTTTTATTTGCAGAGAGGAATCTATGGTTAAAATTAATGTACAACTTTAAGACTCACCCTGTAAATATCATTTTTTTTTTGTCACGAGAGGAAAAATCTTTTACAGGCTTACCCTGAGAGGGCCGCTTCTCTCAGGAGTGTGAGACTCCAGTTGTTTGGTTACTGACTAAAAAACCTTTCACAAGTTCCTTGGAGTAGTTCTTCGTCCTACCCTTACAGCGTCCCTTAACAAAAGAGATGAGCTGCAAGCAGCCTTCACAGTTTATGTGACCTGATGATTCGAAGTGATCCAAGCAACACAGCTTTCTGCAAACTGTGCGCTAAATCCTCGGCCAGGGATTTACAGGAGGAATAATCTTCAATTCTGACACGTAGTTCGCTCTCATTACGCCTAGGCATCCTATGTATTAGTCGGACCAGCCTTACTTTATGCCCCAGTTCTAACATTAAGGGCCTGTTTCACCAATTGCTGATAAAGTCCCGGATAAGCTATTCATAACTTATCCAACGGATAACCCTGAACATTGTGTTTCACAGGTGTCGCATAGGTTAAACTAGAAGATAAACTCCCGGATAATTTAACACCCAGATGAAGCGGCCATTATATTTTTATTCGTTGGATAATCCAACTTTTATCATAACAGGCGTCATTCATATGCGCAATGACATGTTATCTAGTGTATTTTGACAGGCGAAGATGTCATGTTTTCTTGAACTGCTTTTGCTTATTTGTGTAAACATGGATCTTTTCGAGTTTTTAGAGGACGAGTTTGACGATTTCCTTGCACGTATCTCACGTCCACGAAAACGTGGTGAAATTAGAACCAGAGTTGATCATTTTGCTGAATACGACGAGGAAGAGTGTAGGTCCAGGTTTTGACTATCGAAGTTAGCAGTTGACTATGTACTATCTTTTATAGAAGACGACATAAAAACAACAACTTAACAATGTCTAACCTAACCTCCTAAATTATTTACAAAACATTCTGATTCTATGCAATACTTATTAGTCATCACAGAGACATAAATACACAACTTACAAGGCCCCACCTTAGGTTTCTTTAGCCAGCAGCAAGCATAAATGCGACGTTGCCAAACACTCCTCCCATTAAATTGTCAGATAGCTATCTAGTGGATATTTTATCCGGGACCCGCGTGGTGAAACAGAAAATAATTATCCGACAGATTTATCCAGCAGATATTTTATTCGCTGGATTCATATCCGGGACTTTATCAGCAAGTGGTGAAACAGGCCCTAAATCATTGTATTTTCCCTCTTCTGTTCTTCTTTCATCACCACATTATATTCAGCGGGGGAGGAAAATTCGACGACAAACAATTCCTTGAGTTCTTTGTCCAGGAGGAGTATGTCTGGCTTTATGGAGTGGATCTGCAGAGTTGTTGGAAAAGCATAGTTCCAGTAGATGCAAGCTCTGTCATTTTCAACAACTGCTTCAATCTCCAGAGGTACATATGATAGCACTGGTTCGTTATCTATACCTTAAACCTCCCACAGATGGAAGTAGAGAATTCGGAGTGCCGGATTGTGTCTTTCCACATATCCTGATGGAGCACGGACTCTGCATGGAGACAGGATGTGCATAACAGTTTCCTGCTGGCTGTGGCATGCTCTGCTCGTTATTGGGATATCCACTTTCATGATGTTCTTTTTATACCATCTTGTATTTATCACCCCATCTTGACAAGCCATAATAAATCCCTCCATTTGCGAATTGAGCCCAGCTGACTTCAAAAAAACGTAGGACAACTCTTCCGACAGACCCTGATCTTTCAAACTCCTGAAATCATAGAGTACAGGTTTTTACTCATGTGATCTTGGGGTAGTGTCTTCAGATGTCTCTGCCTACTCTCCTTTGCTCTGTTGGCGGAATAGGTGTTCCTGCTGGCTCATAATCGATGGATATGCCAGTGATACTGAGCTTCTCCAAGACTCTCTGTCCAGCCCTAAATAGGAAAGCTCGTTGCTTCCTCATTTCATGATGAGCTATCATTTTCAGAAGTGGATCTTCTTCTTCTTCTTCTTCCGCGGTGCCGTCTCAGGCTGAACTGAGGCCTTCTGGCCCATTGTTCTTCCGCTTGACAGACTCGTGAGACTCATTCCAAAAAACACGCTGACAGGAATGCCGCGAGCTTAAAAGGAGAAGTCCCTCTCACCATAGGAATCGTAGGTGTTGGGTTGCCCAGGTGTACGACCCTCAATTCTTTAAGGTTGTCACAGTCGAACAGAATATGTTCAGCTGTTTCCTCCATGCCCCTGCACCAGCGACACAGAGCGCTATCGGCCAATCCCATCCTATTCAGATGTTTGTTGAACTGGTGACCAGTTAGTAATCCAGTCACCAGGCTCAGTTCTCTTCTTTCGAGTGAAAGAAGTTTCTTTACTTCAGACTTTGACGATGGTTTCTTAATGAGAAGCCTTGACTGCCTGAGTCCTACTCCCATGTTCCATAGACTGGAGAAATTCTTGTCCAAACGATTCTTGAAGAATGTTTTAACATAGGTACGACATACTGGAAGTGAAGGCTCAGGACCTATATATGGTATCCGAGCCCCCTGCTTCGCCAGCTTATCTGTCTTAACATTACCTGAAATCTCCGAGTGAGCCGGACACCAGATGAGTTTTACAACGTTACCAGCGCCCAGCCTTCGCAGAGCCTTCCTGCATTCGCCTACTAAGTAGGAGTTTATCTTCACATCAGATAGGGATTTTAACGTTCCTTGACTGTCACAACATATATATATGTACTTGCCAGAGTATCCTAGTCGGATGTTTTCCAGCGCGCAGACAAGAACAGCGTATAGTTCTGCCTGTATTATCGAGCAGTTCTTCCCGAGAGGGATGGACATGCTCACTCGAGGTCCCACAATGCCTGCACCTGTCCCTGTAGTCGTTACAGAGCCATCTGTGAACCATGTGGGCCCCTCTGGTTTAAGGAGATCACTCCTTGTATCCCATTGGTCTCTATCAGGAACAATCACCCTATAGGGTTCGTTAAAGCAGAATAAGGAGCCCGCACGGTCACTCCTCCGGAGGAGAGATGCATCATCATAAGTGGATCTTCACTACTCAATATCCTTATCGCCATTTCCAACGTTTGTTAATGGTGTTGGTATTCCAAACTTTGCAAACCCCTGGATCCCTGCGTTCGTTGAAGATATATTCTTTGTATCGAGCAGTTGGGATGCAGGCTGCGGTTCATGTTCATCACTTTACGAGTGGATCTGTCTAGCCCGAGAATTTCATTCACAGTCCAGTTAACTACCCCGAATGAGTAGGTGACTATCGGGACTGCCAAGATGTTCGTAGCAGAAACTTTGTTTTTACCAGACAACTGTGTTTTCCAGATATCTCGAAGCTTTTTCTTGTAGCTGGATGTTAAGGCATCCTTGATCTGGGTAGTCTGCAGTGCACCTCTTTGTTTCATTCCAAGGAATTTGTATGTTTCTTCATCTTGAAGGTATCAAATGATTATTCCCCAATGTAGTGCGATGTCTCCAAATATTATTACTGATTGTATTATTTATATTATTTATAGTATTTATATAAAAACGAGAAGGATCAATTTTAATTAGTGATACATTTTTTCAGCTGGCTCAAAACTTGAGCAAGCCATAGCAGACGGGCCAGAAGCCCTACAAAAATATATCGATTCAGGAGAAATAGAAGAACTCCATGATGTAATGCCTATCAAGGATGACAATGAAGAAGACTATTTAATAGATCCATCAGACAAAGAAGGTGGTCAAGAAGCCAATTTTTCGGCTACCACTGGAGTTGTTTCCCAAAAAGGACCCTCCTTTGGAAACAGTGATAATGACTTCTGGATGAAAAATGCAAATTCGAATAACGCCACAAATGATAGTGATATGAGGATGGATGTAGACTTTAGAAACAATCGCAGCCAAGACATGGAATTCAGATCTAGAGATTTCGACATGAGAAACCAGGGTAACATTCCAATGCAAGATGAAGATTTCAGGCAATTTGATGATGAATTCGTGGAAGATGAGGACTTCAGGGAGCAATACGATGACAATAAAGATTATGATGATGATGATTATTACGAAGAATCGGGAGGTTGGCAAAGAAACGGCCAACCCAATAAATTTGGCGGCAATCGGAACTTTAGAGGACATCCTCCGAACTTTAGAGGGGGTGGCAACTTCAACAGAAACGAACGAAACTTTGGACCAAAAGATGGAAATTGGAATAATTCTCCGAAGAATTTCAGGGGCCCTTCAAATGACGGTTTCAGACCAGGTCCTCCCAATGATAGGTTTAGAGGTGCTATGAATAATGATAACTTTAGATCTCCAAATAACGAAAATTTCAGACCACCAAACAATGATAATTTCCGAGGAGGGCCTCAAAATAGCGACGGTTTCAGAGGCGGTCCACCTAATAGTGATAACTTCAGAAGTGGCCCTCCCAACGACTTCCGGGGTGGTCCACCACCAAATAGTGACAATTTCAGAAGTGGCCCCCCGCCTAATAGTGACAATTTCAGAGGTGGTCCCCCTCCCAATAGTGACAATTTCAGAAGTGGTCCACCGCCAAACAGTGATAATTTCCGAGGTCCTCCACCGAATAGTGATAATTTTAGAAATGGCCCACCTGATGATAGTTTCAGAAGTGCTCCCCCAAATAATGATAATTTTAGAGGTCAACGAGGAAGGAGAGGGGCAATGAGGGGTGGCCCAAGAGGGGGTAGATCAAGAGGTAGAGGAGGACCAGAAGCTGGTAGAGGGCGAGGTGCACCAAGAAGAGGTGGTCCTAATAGAGGAGGATTCTAGACTGATTATTATTTTCCTTTTTATAAAATCAGTGGGACTATGTTGAATTGTAAATTTGATACATTTTTCCATGAATTGTAAATATTTATCACTGGATTTCACTAGTTTTACTTGTACTTAGAAACATTTTAGTATTGAATTATGTAAATTAGAATGAAATCATGTTTTTGTAATTACGTTTCTTTGTCATTTGAAATATTCATTTATCTTATTTGAATCAATATTTCTTTTTAAATGATATAAAAATAAAATGGATAAAATGAAATTTATATCTGATGGAATCTTGTGGTATAAAATCCATATTTTATGATGAAAATACTTATTTTACTGCATCTTTTATGGCTATCATCAAACTACCAGTGGACAATTCATTGGTCTTTTTCAAATCGTTTTACTTTGGAATCATTTTTATAATTTTAAATTGGTGTGAAATAGAAGACAATTAACTTCTTCCTAAGAATAATTCACAAAAACAAATATGTCATTTTGAAGATATAGGGTGAAAAAATATTTTATGGTGATCATAAATTGTCGTCAGTTATTTTGGAATTAAACGATGTTTTCTATTTTACAGATCTCCATTATCAATGTAATAATTGATTACCTCTAATTGAAATATCCTTGTCAGGCCAGATCTTCCTAATATAGTTATTTATGAATTGGCCGCAGGGCCACGGTACAGATATTTCAACCCGAAAACAGCTATTTCCCCCAAACTGACTTGTCCGTGCACATAATTGCCATGAATTTTCTTTTAAACCTCATAATATCGGGTTGGTACCAAATCCATGACTGCTAGATGTAAATAACAAAAAGAGCACTGCGCATGCGTAATCTACTCGTGGCTGAAAAACCACTCAAAATCACACCTCACACATAACTTTTTCAACGCCATTGGTTCAGGAGATATCGCAGATATCCCGCACATGCGTGGTTCCTTCCAAGGGGATTCTACCTCAAAACACCAATCCCCTCAGACGAAAACTACAACAGTTCACTTCTCGTCTGCTCATGCGCATAAAGAAAATTGCCCGAAAGGGATAACATGAATTTCAAAATTGGCACCAGGGTCATGGTATGGACACTCTAATGGCGTATTCCATTGGCAGCACCAGTGCTGCACTGAGTGCAAAAAATGCTGCACTGGACGTCAAAATGTGTCAAAATGCTTGACGAAATTCCCCAATGGAATACGATTCATGCACTCAGTGCGCACGAGTTCTACCAATGGAATATGCTATAACTCGGAAACAACGCTATTTCCTCTAAACTGACTTGTCCGTGCTGAGAATTGCCATGAATTTTCTTTGAAAACCTCACAATATCGGTTCAGCACCAGACCCATGACAGATAGTCCTAAACCACTCCCAACATCGCTTCTCTTCTGCGCGTGCGCAATCCATTCGTGACTGGAAGTCCTCTCAAAATCACACACCTCGCACAAAACTCCGATACTCAGACAATAGTAGTCCGGGAGATATCGCATATTCATACCTGCTCATGCGCGGACCCTCACGAGGAGATTCCTAAGAAGGAATATCATCCTCCACCTCCCAGACGAAAATTCCAGCAGTTAAATCATTTCTCGTCTGCTCATGCGCTGCGCATGATACGCATAACGAAACATGCTCGAAAGAGCCAAGTTCCACTAGGCGATCGCAACGTTCGTAGAGTCTTCTGCGCAGTTCTGCGAACGTGCGCGTGATCGTTGTGAGACCTTAGTGGAACGCGCCCTTAGACTATAGTCTAAGGAAAGAGGCAACATGAATTTCAATATTATGGCGCCAATGATTATTTTAAGAACATTACACCTCGAGCACTATGGTAGTTCCCTGAAACTGGCTTGCACACTCACAGAATTTACATGATGTGATAATATGGCCTGATGGACTATCTGCTTGAAATTCCAGTATTCATATGCTGTCCTTTTCCCTACGTTTGGTTGTTATGATCTTTAGGGTTTGTTTGTTCGATCTCGAACAAACTGTGCTCTAAATAGCATCTCCCGATTTGGGGAGGTTAGAACATGGACTTAGCAATGTGAGGATATGTACCCAATCTCAGTATATCTTTGGTGCCCCTAGAGATCACCAAGAATTGTTTAACTTCTTCTTCTATCTCACATGTACGCTCGCAATTCACACAATATCGGAATAATCCTTCAAATTTTTTCACAAACATCAATTAAATATACATAACTAGCGGTCCGGTACCTGCTTCGCGACGTATAAAGTGAAATAATGAAAAAAAATTAATTGGAACATGATATTCATTTATTCAAACAAAAAAATATTTTATTAATTGCTAGCTATTTTAAAACTTAATCCAAAACATTTGGGTAAACAATATTTTTTGTTTTTCCATTTTGAGCATGAATAAACAAACGGCTGGGGGTTTTTCATTTTCGACCGTTAATTTTCTGCTTGATGTTTGAATATTTTGAGTAATTTTAATTCAAAAATCCGTCCGATCGAACCGATATTCATTATAGATTTCGTAACTTAACGAAAAGATCCAAATTCCAAGATACGTTTGCTGGAGTAACGTTCCTTCAAGTTTTTCATTGGATAAAAATGAAAAAAAATTAAAGCAAAGCTATTTCGGACGCTCCGAGATTCGATCCCGCCGCCCCGCGAAGCTCGGAAGCTATAAATTCTCAATCCAACGCCTCAGCTCACTCGGCCACGTTGCCTACACGTGAATTAATTCCGATTATGTAACAAATAAAGAAATTTTAGTACTCGAATGATTTCCGTCTTTCGACTTTCAGAATATCGTCAATCCTGTCAAGCGATCGATCGAAATCGGTTACTCGTTCGTATTTCTCGCAGTTTTTCTAGACGATTCCAAGATTTTCGAGTAATTCCGTTCGAAATCAAATTAGATTTTACATTGAAAACGTCGACCTTGAAATTCGCCACAGAAATAAGTGAAACGTCAGAATTTTGTCGATTTTCGCCAAAAGTTATATTTTCCTATCGTTCTTCCGGGAAAACGAAAGAGAGGATCGAAAAAAGGGCTCCGTTACGGACTAATTTCGAATCTCGTGTTCGCTTTCCCGCAAATACACCGTCGTTCCGAACGACACCGTTCCTCCGAATTCTTTTCCACAATTTTGCTCCTTTTGCCAAAATCGGCGTTTTTTCGCCTTTTCGCGATTTTTTTAGAATACACCCCCATATTTTCACTCCGAAAACGCGAAACTCTACGAAACCACCGTATTTTTCCTCGAAAAAACCCTTCGAAATTTCCCCCAAACCCCACTCCCAACATAAAAAAAAATCACGTTTATAGTAACATTTTCAAAAAGTTTCCTTTGATAAATGAATAACCGCTAGACCGATTTTGTGCAAACTTCACATAAACCATCTACTAAATAGTCTGAACAAAGCCACACATTTGGTTTTGATAGGTGGGCCCGTTCTTGAGTTAAAAAATTACAACGAAAAATGGCATTGATTTTTATATATTTAGATATGAAAATCTTCGTCGTTGGTTATATAAATTTTTATTAGAACTTAATTTTGAGTTCCACACTGGGACACAGGGAAATGTAGTCCTCATATGGGAGAACTGAACATAATATAAAATTCTCTAAATATCAAATGGAAATTGTATATTTATAAATCATATATAATAACATCTTTTTAATTCTAATATTATATTGCCGATATTTACACTTGAGAACATAAATAAATTCTTGCTTATAAAATTAATAAATATATTTTTGTCAATTCAAAAAACAAACATGTTTATCAACTTAAATATTTACTATTTTAAGTTATAACTTTTCTCTTTTCTTAAAATTACGTTTGCTGGCACATCGGTTTATAAGGTCCGTTACTTGAGACTTATGGTCAAACACTTTCATCATTTGAGATTTTGCCTCTAATATACCTTCTTTAATGATTTTGATCCTTTGCAAGTTGCCCTGAAATTAATAAAACAATTAAAACCGGATGGTCAAATAATTTCATAAATAATTTTACCTTAACTAATTCACTTATTCTATTGATATCTTTCTCAGACTTATTTTCCCCATCTTCTTCAATACAATCGAGAAACTCACTCAAATTTTCATAGTCTGCTTGTTCTGACTCAGCCTGAAATAATTTTAATTTAAAAAAAATCAATATAAGATTTGACTTCCAAGTTCTTCAAAATAATCAGATCATGAGAACTTAATCAACAGCTAATTATTATTAGTCTAGTCAACAAGGGCTTTTCAGGTCAAAATTTGTGCATATTCTCCAAAAATTATGATTGTGTCTTTCGATTCGGAATGGCATGTAGATAGTTTTTGAGAAAATGCTAAGGCCGCTCGCAAAAATTGCAATAGTTATAAACAATTAAGTGAAAAAAAAGAAGGGGCTTTGGTTCTTTGCCAATTTCTAGAAAACTATCTGAGATAACTCAAATTTGGAAAAAAGATTCAAGAAGAGGAGGAAAGTTCCTAAAAAAAGTCCCAACTCCTGGAACTAGGACCAATATTTATAATTTTCCCAGAAGGTTGAGGATACTCCCGAAAACGGGTACACCGGCTTGTGTAAGCCTTGCCCCCTAGCGAGGTAAATTCGAATTAAGGTACGGTTCTTAAAATTTTTTTTTTCCTCATTTTTTTCAAATAGAATTATCTCAAATAATTTTTAGATATTGCCGAAAACCTAAACCTGCCTATTTTTACTTAATTGTTTATAACTATTGCAATTTTTGGGAGCGGCCTTAACATTTTCTCAAAAACTATCTGCATACCATTCCGAATCGAATAACACGTCAATCATAATTTTCTGAGATTGACCTAAAAAGTACTTGTTGACTAGACTACATCTGGATATAGTTACTTACAAGGTCATCCATTTGTGTAGATAAGTGATAAACCTTCCATCCATTGATTTTATCATGAATTCTGAATTGATTGGCCAAATCAATGATTGTAGGTTTTCTCTCCTCTTTAGGTTTGACATCAGAGTACCTCATAAAATGATTATGAGTTGATTTCCAGTTCTGTTTATAGCTGTTCAATAGACTTGCTGTGGCAGGTTTACGGACTGTTGTGACTCGGTGAGCTTCTGGGGCGCCATCCCTAGGTTCATCCGAATGCACATCAGAATCATCCTCTTTTTTTACTGCGGTATCCGAAATGAACTGCATATCATCATTATGTTCATTCATATCATTCCCGGTCCTGCAAAATATTAAATTAGTTTAGTATCCATAAAATATTGTTTTTTAGAAAGAACGGTACATTTTTTGGTTTAGTTCAAAAATAATTTCACTTAACTACTTAACATCACCCAAATGAAACTTTCTATAGGAAATTCGTTTCTTAATCCTTCCAATTGATAAATAATATATCGGTAAACAAATTCACCATATTTTTTTAACAGTGGAATATATCAGTTGAAGATGGTCGATAATTGCAAGGCATGATTGCAAATCTGAAGTTAAAACTCATTAGCAATATTAAAAGTGTAATGAGAATCTATGGTAGCATGTATACAAATTTTTTTTACAACACAGTGTACTTTATTTTCCACGAACCAACACAAAAGAAAATTGATAACAAACTTTTATATTATATTATTATATGAGTTGTGTTGGGCAGACGAAACCCGGGCGCTACTGCGCCCAAGCAGTTTATTGTGGCACACCTATAAACTATGCTTCACCCACAAGCTCAAGCCTCTTGATAAGGGATATGAGTCTAGTGGGTGAGAACTTGTCCAGTTCCCTCAGTCTCAGTTTGTGGACTCCTAGTTCCTCAAATATGATCCTGTCGCACATGATATGTTCGATAGACTCGTCGTCACCCAGGCATAGTCTGCACTCAGAGTCCTCAGTCAACCCCAGCGTACTAAGGTGTTTCCTGAGGCCACGGTGACCCGTGTATACATCTGTTAAGATTCTCAGGTCTAACCTAGAGAATCTGAGCCATTGTCTGGCTCTTTCAGTTGATGGGCCAATAATTGTTGAGTGAGCATGTCTATGTCCAGGAGTGCTGCTCCTGATTTCCTGGATCTTTTGGTGCAACTATCTGTTGTTTTCCCACCCTGTTGCCTTGAGAGAGATACCACAGGCCGGTTCAGGTCCAAGGAGCCCCATGAAAGCCCCCCGGCCACCAATAATTCCGCCATCTCATTACGGTTTATGCCCGAGACCCATATAAGCTGCAGCCTGGTTATGGTTAATGTTACGGCAAAAAGAAGGAGCCAATAATTGACTTGTTATGAAAATATTTGTTGTCTGGGAACTTTGATCTCTTCTTTAAAATGGGTATTATCAAATTTAGAATTTGCAATAAGGTCAGGAGGATGAAGAAATAATTAATCCGTTGAGAAACGGTAATGCTATTTGGAAATTGTTATGTTGATTTTTTTCACCAATTGATTTTTCAGACGATGAATTTACTGTTAATTTTTTTTAAAAAGCCGTCAGGGAAGGGAGATTACTACAGTATGGGATTTATATCCATCAGATTGATGGCTGAACAAAAATAATAACCAATGTTTTTGACGTTTGATAAACAAACCTTATTTCAGTGTATTTTTCATTCGTTTGCGTTACTGCACTGAAAATCAGCTGATTCAGAGTGCAGTGTAGATTACACTACACCAAGAAACAGACGAAAGAACCTTGAATTTCGCCATCCGGTCCATGCTCCTGATCACTAGGTGAAGAGGGGAGAGGTCTAGTAGGCGCTCCATCGCTGCGGTGGGGGCGGAGCTAAAAACCCCAGTCCCAATCAAGCACGCAGATCTCTGAATTTTTGCAAGCTTGAGCTGAGACTGCACCTTTATAGTGCACTCATACCAAGTAATACTGCCATAAGTGATTTGTGGTCTCAACACCATCACGTTCCACCAGTGGAGCTCTTTCGGAGCCTGTACCCACCTCTTTCCACAAATCCGCTGGCAGGCCCAGAGAGAGCCTTGTGGATCACCCTTTCAAGGTGTGAATTCCAGTTCAGCTTTCTATCCAGAATGACACCGAGATATCTAACCTCATCCTCAAAAGGGATGTAAAATCCTTTCATAGTAAGGGAACCCATAATAAGCTTCCTCTTCCTAATGAATGGCACGACCAAGATCTTTCGAGGGTTCAGGTTTAACCTTTCTACCAGGTTGTTCAGGGCCAGGTTAGTTGATTTAACATTCTGGAAGGCATACTGGTGCACTCAGAGGAAAAATTCAGTGATAGGGCACTGCCCTTGACGTAACGATCCAGTATCTTCTCGAGGGTTTTCAGAACGAAAGTTGTGAGGCTTATCGATCTGTATGAGTTGGGTTGTGAGCAAACTTTGCCAACCTTAGGGATGTACACAACCCTAAACTTCCGCCAGCTTTTCGGGACAAAGTTCCAGGCAAAACTGGCTCCAAAAGGCCTAATCCGGTACAGGAGTACGTCATCTCTTCCCCCTGCTGAAGCAGAGCAGGAAATATGCCAACTTCGCTGGGAACCTTGAAAGTTTTGTTCAAACGAATCGCCCATCTCAAGATCCCAGGGTTGATGATCAGTTTAGTAGTTCTCCAGTCTTCCCGGCACGGCCTACAGCGCCGCTCCTGGGAAGCATAGACCGAACCGCTATCCGACTCATCAAGTAGGCGACAATCTGGGAAGTGTGTCCTCGCGAGGATCTCTAACAACTCTTTTCTAGAGTCTGTAAGGTGGCCATCAGATCTATAGATAGATCCCAGCCCTCCTGACGGTTCTCTGGAGAGGATTCTGTGGAGTCTGGCACTCTCTGGGTTAGTGACAGACTACCATTTAACTTCTCTTGTGTATTAGTGTATTGTGTTTTTTTTTTCTGAGAAACTGAAAACTATGATATAATAGAAACTTACAATTGCTGTTTTCGTGGCTTTTTTCTCGGGCTTACTTCAAGAGGAGGTTTTACATTTTCTTCTTTATGATTTTCGGATGCCGGAGGCATACTATCTTCCTCTGCTAGTCCAGGACTAGAAGTTGCGGAGATGGTGGTACTACCTCCAGAACTATTACCATTCCCTCTGGAGTCTGGTCTAAGAGGAGGTGACAATGGAAGTTGACTTGGTTGAGATTGTGGTGGAAGACTGGCCAATACGTTATTGAGATTTTTGGCAACCTATGAAAATTATAAGAAATTACGTATACAAGATTGAAGAAATAATTCGAAATAAAATCGAAGGTTCTAGTCCTTGTACCTTTACAGAGGTGCCTTCATGATCGCGTTTCCTTAGAATACTCGGTCTGGGTGAAGCAGTTGTTCTACTTGGTAGTGGAGTTTGTTGTACCGTTTGATCTTGATTGAAGTCAGAATTGAATTGTTGTTGACTTCGACCTTGATCTACCACCATGACAGAATTGTAGCGCATTGTATGTTGATTGGTAACCATGCCTGAAAAAAAATTCAACTAGTGATTTTCAAGTGAAAAAACTATGATTCAAAGTTGAAGCAGATATATTTCATTTGTAAGCATTCCTGGATGTTCCCGAATATACAGGGTTGCCCTCCACAGACGCCGAGCTCGTTTTGAGGGAGTAAATGAAGATATTTTGAGAAATTTTTTGTGATGTGTATAGGGTGTCCAAAAGCACAATTTAAAATTATTTTTATATAGACAGGGTGTTCGAAAACAAAGATATAGACCAAAGTGACATTGTTTTAAATGTAACACCCTGTATATGTCCTCAAAAATGGAATGGCAAGCTCAAATTATGATGAGTTTCTTCAGATCACTTTATACCTTAGCTTAGAAGTACCATTTACGAGAAAATGGCGAACAATTGGAAATATGGAGGTTTCTTTAAATAGCAAATAATGAAGAAACCACTTACGCCAGCGATACAGACAGTATTTTTTTGAGTAGACATATTAGCTACTCCTATACAGAAAAAAAATGAACTCTAGTAAATACAGTATGATCATAATAATTAATTTTCAAACATAAACTACCAATAATGGTCAATAACTTTCTTATTTGAAATGGCACACCCGGTATATCTATATCTCGTTGAACGTAAAAATTAATTTCGAAACTATCTTGACATGGTTTTCCTACACCTAAACCTGGTAATTTTCTCAGCAATTTTCGACTATTGGTTATGGTTCTATGTCTATGTGATAAAACCACATGAAATATGCCGAATATATGACTGATTACAAAATAACGACAGTTTTCTTATGAGTAGCAAACATGCAGAAGTCAAATCACCTAGAATATTGTATTTGAACAGAAAATCTGTTTTATATATTCCGGAACATCCAGAAATCAACAAAGCCCTACAAAATGTCACTGTTTTAAACCTGAATATTTTGGGTAGTACTGGAATCGTCTATTTTCTCAAACCCTGAGCTAACAAAGCAAAAAAGTTTAAAGAGTATGTAAGTGCTATGTACTCACTATGTACTTGTGTGCCCATCACAGTTGATCTTATGGGTTGTGATGCTTGGGTAACAGTTGTGAAATTGTTAGATTGTTGACCAAAAGAACGGGACACAGAATGGGAACCAGAAGCATCATAAAAATAGGTACCTCCACCTATTGTGTAAGCAGCAACTGTTGTAGCAGGCACCAGGGTATTCGTTTGCGTAACAGTAGTTGGACCTGGAATAATATACATTTAAAATGCTTTAAAAACAAATTGGCAAATATTACCAATATTAAGTAGTTTTTTTTGTTGTTTTTTTGAATAAACGAAAAAATTAACATTAAATCAGAGCAAAATGTCATTATCTCAAATGAAAATGACAACAGATCAATTGTTTAGTCAATTTTCTCAAAAGAATTGATGGGGATAAAACTGACATCAACACACTTTGAAATAATTGTCAATGTCAAGGAATTTCAGTATAAAAATATTTTTCTTAATATTCTATGTATTCATCTCTTGAGAACTTTTCATATATTCTTCATTTGGAAGGTACTGTTCCTTTCATTGAAGAACTGAATTCATGAAATCTTTGAAGTACTTTGGAAACTCAATTTTCAATAAAGGCTATATTTACATGTTCAAAGGGATTATCGCTTTAAGGTAAAGCTACGACTAATATCTATTAGTAGTATCTCTCATCTGAGAGATGAACGGACCAGTAAAGACCATAGTTCAGAGCAATCCACAGAGTGTGATTTCATCGAAGTTGAATAGCTACATACCACGGTTTCATCCTTATTTGGAATCATCAGTGGAGCATAATTCAACGCCGATGAAAAAACACAACGAAGTAACCGGTTCATTAAAATCCAGCAATTACTATGGTCTCTACTAGTCGGTTCGTCTTTCAAAAAAACGGTGTTGCTATTGATAGTAGAGGTAGAACAGTGAAAAATAAGTGGGGTTTGCTTAGTAAAAAAATTTCGTAACGGCATCCATCTTCAAGATATAGAGGGTGTTAAAAAAAAAATTTCATACACATTTTTTACGATTATGCCGAAACTACTGGCAACATCGTAATGAAATTTTGTAAGATTATGTTTTGGAAGCCGACACATCCCATGAGTCTATTTTTATATCGCACTCTCATAGAGGGCACTAGTTGCACGGTTCGTACCAAGTAGTTTTAAACATAACTTTTTTGAGGTTTGATTTCCTAATCCAAATTTTAAATAAACTTAAACACCATTCAATTTCACACCAAAAGGGTACTCTTGGTAAAACTCGATATTGTGTACCGGTTTTGGAATATTTTTAATTGAAAATTATGAAATAATAACTAGCTACTATGTATTGAATTCGAAGATAATACTGACTTGGTAACCACGGAGTGTCTTAGTCACTTAGGCTATCTGTCGAAGTCGGATATGTTTGAGGTTCCATATTACAAACAGTGGAAAAGCCCTGTGGATAGGAGCTTTGGCGCTCTTCTTCAAACTTTGACAAATCACATCTCCGAAAGTATTGGTAAGAGTTGGGAATTATTATATCAATGGATTCTTATGATAGAGCCTCCTCATAGAAGAAATTAAATTCAAACATCATAAAAGAATTTAAATTCAACAAGAGTGCCAAAAATTATGAATCCAAAACCAACAGACCAATTCTACCCAATAACGAACTTATCCGAGATATTCATTCCTCAAATCTACTATGGAAATTATATTATATCAATTGAAACTAAGCCAATATTCCAGTTCTACTGGAGATTTTCTGAACCCAATTTGATTAACTTGCCAAAGTATAGAGGTATTTACATCATCATCAACATATGGATTATCCAAGAGCTTCATTCATACTTTGTTTGACATGTATCTTATTTGTAGATGAGATGACAATGATGAAATGTATGAACACAGATGAAATTCATAGACACGGACGTCAATTCTCGATACAGCATTCTGTGAAATCATAGTTACGATTTAATATTGGAATTTTGAAAAATCATATCTCCGAAAGTATTAATTTGTTAGAGTTGAAAATGACACCTATGGATCATATGGATGGAGTTATCGTGCCTAAGGCCGGCCGGATAGGATCGATTTTGATCGCGGATTCTTGATCAGTCAGTCGAACCAAATCACGTTTTCTACATTGAATAATGTATCAGTTTCTTAAAACTTGAGGTTAATGAATTGTTAGTATAAAGTGTGATGTAGAAAAAGAAACATATTTTACAATACTGAATAATATGCCCATTGTGAAACATTTCTTTCACAATAATAGAGATATGGGGAAATAAAATAAAAGTTTTCTCTGAAGGCATAACTAATTAATTTTGATAAAATAGAAAAAACTTTGATGAACTTACTAGGTGTGGCCCTATGTGATACATTAGATGGAACAGGGGCATGAATATAAACGTTTGAATTTTGAGGATTCTCTGGTGGAAAAGCTTTGAC
Organism: Halyzia sedecimguttata; assembly: GCA_937662695.2. Lineage (NCBI taxonomy): Eukaryota > Metazoa > Arthropoda > Insecta > Coleoptera > Coccinellidae > Halyzia > Halyzia sedecimguttata. The sequence goes on along the minus strand of OW569413.2, from coordinate 93,541,128 downwards.
GATAGGTATTGCCTGAGAAGAAACTACGGCAGTGGGCCTTTGCACTAGAGCAGCTGGCACGTTAACTGTAAAAAAATATTTCCAATTTAAAATAATATAATGAAAAAGTACCCTACAACATCAGAACACAGAATAAACAATTTGCATGTAAAGAAGGAATATTCATTCACAAGTAATCGACATTACTGATTATTACTACACGTCAGCAAAGTGAAAATCTGAAATGTTGTCAAAATACTTACTTGTTCTTGTAGTTATACCTGAAGTATTACTTGGTGTTGTTTTTATAGGTGCATTTAAAGGTGTCAAATGGATAGTACCTTAAAACAAAGGAAGGAAATATTTTAAATTACAAACTCAACCGTTTTAAAATAAATCTGAGTCGCTACAATGGATGGTAGCCATCAATTAACGAATATAATACATGTCTGCTCATACAAAGCCCAGAAAAAAATTATCTGCATGAAATGATAAGAACATAACAATGGTGATCGCTATTATCTGACGAATAATAATGGCTGACATGAAATAGTAAATTACTGATATTGCTTGTGCTCGTAGCATGATTATATAATTCTATAATATTCTATATATAACCTAGCAGATTAAGCTTTATTGTGCCTTCTGTTTAAAAATATCCAATATAAGACTTCTAGCAAACAAACATTGCTCTTAGATCTTCTCTTGCAGCATCGTAAAATATCTATTGGATGTACACAAAATTGTAGTTGTGGCCTCTTAAGTTGTTTCGAGATTTCACTCGACATCACAGATATTCTTTCCAAAATGGCAGTGAAGGGACCGATAGGTATTATTATTATTAGAATGGTTTTGTGAGGCTTGATCCTTCAGAACTGCGACCGATACGATCTTTTGTTCTATTACCCTACTTATTCAATCCTAAGGACATTCAGATCTATTCTGTTTGCGTATAGCCATATTGCTAAGAAAAAGATATTGCTTCCAAAGCAAGATTCGAAATGTGCAATGTGGATAGCAATATGTTTCTAAAAATGACAGATCATATTGCTCAAAATCGATGATCAGAATAGCAATATGAACTGTCATTTTTAGAAACATATTGCTATCCACATTGCTATCTCAGCAACACCATAATAATACTTGCTAAGAGGATAACAAGATTCAGAATATGGCAGAAAAACAATTTTTTCTTCCGGGAATTCGAAAATATTGATAATAGGTAGGTCCCTTAATAAATATAGGTATACGTTAATCGTTTATATTTGTTGAAGGTACTTTAAAATACTTAATTCAAAGGAAATTTCTAAGACTTGTTCTGACACTAACAATACCTTCTATTTGTAAACAGAAAAGTTCACAAACTATAGACCACATTAGTTAGGTTAGAATCATTCTCTTGGCGGGAGATCCATATTCAAATTTTTTAACATGGAATTTCAACTTCAAGATGAAACCACCCTGTTTAAAAGATATTGTTAGTACAGAGACATCAAGTATTGGATACCTTCATCATTAGTGCATGTTTTCATGTTCTTTCCACATTAAAATCTACTTCTATTTATCCTTAAATCAAAATTGAAACCAGAGTAGTTCGAAATATTTCCGTATGTCGTAGATGACTTCTGTTGTGTGTCATTACAAGGCCGATTTAGGGTTATGTTATTATTTTTGACTGATTTCGAGTGAGCTAAGACATACGTCAATCGAATTTGGTGACGACTTTTATATTTATCAATTATTTTGGAAATATACAATTTTGTTATGAAAACTTGATTCTAGATTGTTGAGAAAGGTTCACTGAATCTATTTCAACCGAAATAAACCTTAAGAAATTAGCCAAAGTATCTAAAAACAGGCGAGAAATTCGCGTAAATTTTAGGTCCATAAGAATGCATGGGGAATTCAGTGCTCGGATCCACGGATGGATCGTAATTCAAATTTCCCGCCTAACCTAACTAATGTGGTCTATTCAGTCTTGATAATAAGATTGATGCTTTTGATTTAATTTAAGAGCTGAGGGAATTTTATTCATTTATTTATTTGTTCAGGAGCAAACTAGGAGAGATACTGCTTTTAAGTTAGAGATATGACTGACTGACTGGATGAAAAAAATTAAATAAACTATTAATACAGCCTTAATACAAAGATGACTTCTCTTGATTTAATTGAAGAAGAGGGAATTTGTTCAGGAGAAAACTAGGACAGATACTGTTCTGTTTTACTTTAGAAGTATCAATATTCGGTGTGTTTCCTGAAAATTGATCAATAACTCCATCTTTTCCATCTTCTCGCCTTTGTGACATTTTATATATTTGGTTTACCCTTATTATACTATGCCTTTTTCATGTCTATATTTGCGCCTATTTTCATGGCTATTTGTTGATTCAATTTACCCCCGAATGAGTGGCACTATTACACCGCGCTTTTTTCGCGCTTGTTTCAGGCAGTAATTTCAGAGCTGCAAACATTGAAGAAATTCACATATTTACCTACCTCAACTTCTTGTTTTGTTTGTATATTTTTAAAGCAATACCATAGTGTTTTAAGAATGTCTGAAGAAACGTTTAATATGCTACTACATAGAGTGCAAATTCACATACAGAAAAAAGACACTGTAATTCCAGAAAGCATTTCTCCAAAAACGAAATTAATGATTACTTTGCGATACTAGGCTACTGGTGAAAACTTCGTATCACTCGGGGATAGCGATCACAGATTATCTGGCCCTCGTAAGTTTAGTTTACGTCCTCAGACTAATAAACATACATTTATTATTGAATTTACGAAGGCTGCGATTCAAAGGATAAACTAGGTTATGTTTAGACGTCAAGTCAGACAGATGAATATTGTGTTGGTAGACATGACATTTCGACAACAAGGCGTTTCAGGGGGAACAAATAGAACCAGTTCTATTTATTTTCAAGCCTGAAACAGTCTACAAAATAGTCCCGGGCGCTTGCGTATTTCTTCGAAATTTCAGGCGCAGTCAGTCAGGCTGACAAATAGGCACGAAAAAGGCATAGTGTAATAGGGGTTTTAGGAATTACGAATAACCACCGAAAAACGGACGAAATGTTTATCAATTAAGGTTAAATTCTTCTTCTATTACACATAAAAGTCATGAAATACAGTGTTGTCAGCTCTAAAATCAATGAATTTTGACCTACTTGATGGCAATATTGCTGGGAGAAAATTAATTAACCAACATTGCTATAACAGAATACTTAATACCATAGTCATATTGTTAAAAATTAGGAGAATTGCAATATGACTTGAATAGCAATGTTTATAGCAATAAGCAAACAGAACAGTTCTGATTATCAAAGGTGTTAACATACCTGATGACGTCCTCAAGAGCATTTTCAAACTATGTGTTCGGCAGTTTACTTTTCCGATCCACAAAGCCTGCATGTTTTGTCTGCTGACTAGCCCATGCGGTATAATTGGTATTTATACCGGTAGTGACTTGTCAGCAGTCCCACCATTACCTGAGGCTCAGCTCGTAGCAGCTGCAGGCGCTTCCTGGTATAGGATGGTGAGAAATTCATTAATCTTTTTGACTGTGTAAGTCCTGGAATATTTCTCGAAAGAGCTATTCTATTATTTAGCTCCAATTGTTGTGCCGCTGCCCTGTAGTGGTCTCTTCCAAACCCACAGGAGTGTTCTGGTCCAGTTCATCGGTTCTCATTTCCTTCAATACAGAAGTACCTTGGCACCCATAGAAGAGTCACCTTATAGACCACATTAGTTAGGCTAGGCGGTAATTTTGAATTACGATCCATCCATGGATCCGAGCACTGAATCCCCATGCATTTCTTATGGATCTAATATCTACGCGAATCTCTCTCTCGTCTTTTTTTAGATACTTCGGCTAATTTCTGTTGAAACAGATTGAGCGAAACTTTCTCAACAATCTAGAATCAAGTATTCATATCAAAAATGTATATTTCCAAAATAATTAAACGAATATGAAAGTGCAAGCAAATTCGATGGACGTATGTCTTAGCTCACTCGAAATCAGTCAAAAATAATAACATAACCCTAAAGGCGAAAATTCATGGAACGATTAAATCGCAACGACAAGATTCTCGTCGTTCGTTTCTAAACGAACGACGTCGTCCAAATGAGTATATAGTCATTTGGACGACGTCGTCCATGTTGCTGGATTAATCCAGCATTCCAACGACAACTGATGACATACCTCTGACAGCCGCGAAAATTGAAATTGGTTCAAGCACTGACATGAAGTCAGGAGCTTTTGCGCGCATATTCTATTGTCCATTCATCTCTATTGGACAAATTCAAATGAAAGTAGATAATATTATCCTATCTAATATGTCTTCGACCAGAAATGACTATTGTTGTGTGCCCAAACGCAATTCATGGGCGAAAAAAATGCCAAAATGAATAGGTTTGTGTTTTCACTTCTTACCTCCGGAAAACAAAAAAAAATATATTTATTGAAACTGCGTTAGGAGGATAACTAATAGACCGAAGAGTACTCAACTTGGAACTACATCATCTTCAAACAGAGTACAAGGAGGTACCTCGAAAGAGAACTGAGGAAGGATGTGTCGATGACTTGCTGTGCTGAAAAACCTCATTCAGAAGAAGAAATAAGCATCGCCCAAGCATCCTTGAGTTAGTTGAACAGCAATAATAATGCTAATAATAGACTTGGTTGTGTACATTGTTACTAGACCACCTAACACTTGTGCCGTTGATACATCCCGGTTATCTACAAAGAGTGATATCTTGAACAGTGACAGTGCTTTGAAAAGTTTCACAGGCATAAACAATTTTGATATTTTCAATTGAATAGAAGAGATGGTCATCAAAACTCTTGGAAACAAAACAAAAAAAAGCAACTTTATTATACCTCAAACATTACACTTATTGTTAATAATAATTTTCACATAATATATATGAATCATATCTTGAAAAAATAATTTTAATTATTGATAACTGTTTTACCACAGCTTTATCTGGATCAATTAGACACTATATATCCTGATAAATGAACTAGAACAGCATGCACCTGAACTTGAATTAAAACATCAGTAATATGTTTACACCTGCTCCATGCTCCGACTTTACAAGAATATACCATTCTTTTTTTTAAAGTTTACCATTCTCCACATTAATATGGGCCATCAATTTTATGTGGTTCTGAATTAAGGGCACTACTTTGTAAACATAAGGAACAAATGTCTATAAAACTGGGACCACAATTTGTTTTGCCATACATGATCTACATTTAGAACCTCTTCTCCTTCTACAAGGATTCTAGAATTAGGAGTTGAAGCTCCTATGTACTCCAGAAATTGCATCGTCTTGGAAGTTCCCAATTGTTTGTCTTTTGCGATTTAATACATTTATATAATTATTAGAGATAACTGTAGTACTTTAGTAACTCCTGTACCTAAATATGTATTTAGTTGTAATATTTAAATTCAATTAGGTTATGTTTCTATGTCAGTTCAAAATAAGCTGTCGTCCGATTTCGTCGTTCCATGAAATATAGGGGAAGGGAAATTTTGAACGACAGTCGTTGCTTTTGAACGACAAAATCGTCGAAATTTTGGACGACAGCGTCGTTGGTTTTGGAACACAAAATCGTCTCATGAATTTTCTCCTTAAATCGGCGATGATATGACGCACAACAGAAGTTATCTACGACATACGGAAATCTTTCGAACTACACTCGTTTCAATTTTGATTTAAGGATAAATAGAAGTAGATTTTGATGTGGAAAGAACATGAAAACATGCTCTAATGATGAAGGTACCCAATATTTGATATCTCCGTACTAACATTTTCTTTTAAATACGGTGGTTTCATCTCAAAGTTTAACCTCCATAAGACTCCTATGTTTAAAAATTCGAATATAGATCTCCCGCCAAGAGAATGATTCTAACCTAACTAATGCGGTCTATTGCCTCTAGCCAGTTGCTTTATGGTATTGCGGTATTCCCAGGACAGTAGGGAACCTTGGATGGACATTCCAGGTCTCTCAGTGTATCCTGGCCGTTATAATATTAGAAAGTGCGCCCCCTTAAGGTTCTTTTCCAGACCCTCTTGAGCACAAATGTATATGGCTAGTCTCTCTGCCTGTAAGATTGAGGGCTCATATCCCAGGGCCCAGAGATCCTCAGTTTCAGACCATATACCCCAATACCTGCACCCCTAACTGATTATGATTAATATACTTTTTGCATATTTACCTGGTGCTGCCTGAGTTATGACTTTAGCTCCAGATGTCGGAATACTTCTTGCTTGTGAATTGGCGACAGCCACGATCGAATGAAGAAATCTTGCTGAACCTAAATTGTTTCCGCTGGTATTTTGTGCAGTGTTCGTCGACCCAGTTAACCTATTAATAGTCACTGGCTGTTGTGTTGTTACTATCCTTGTTGCTGTATTGCCTATAGGTACTGTGTTCTGGGATTGTTGTGCTGGAAGTGCCGAAATTCTAGCAGCTGGTGTTAGAACTTGGGGGTTGATTAACCTACTTGAGTTTATCTGGCTAGCAGCCACTGTAACTTTTCCGGAACTAACATAGGTCTGAAAAAATAAGATATTTAGTCGATGAGAAATTAGAGGACTAAGTCAGCCCAACATTTTGATATAATTTTTTTTCTAGTGGTACGAATTTCGCAAAAATTCTCGCATCGGCATTCTACAACTAATAAGCAAGATTCAATTGGATCGGATTTGTATATTTTGAGTTATTGAGGAAATATGAACAAAATTTTATGATGGGTATAACTTCGAAACCGTTTGGCCTATTATGCCCAACAACGAACTTAACTGTTCGATTAGAATCAGTAACCTACCCTGAAAATTACAAGTCGCTGTCTCTTTCCGTTCGAAAGTTACCGTGGTATCGGTCACCCATCCAGCTTCTGAACTCTCCCATGGCTGCTCGGATCTCCATCAATATAGAACCGATCGTGCTCAAATTTGAAATTTGGCTGTTAAGTGTTAGGTTTTGAAGGCGCTCGCGAAATTTCAGCGATATCGGACGGATAGTTTATGATACAGAATTTTTTTCAATGATTTTTTTTTAATTTTCTAGAGATACGATCCTCACGAAATTTCGCCAAAATTTTCGCGTCGGCATTCTACAACTAGTTACCATGTTTGAATTGGATCAGGTTTCTATTTTTTGAGTTATTGAGGAAATAACAACAAAATGTCAGATGGTTATAACTACAAAACCGTTTGGCCAATTATGCCTATTGACGAAATTTAATGTTGCATTCCGATGGGAAACCTACTCAGAAAATTAAAAGTCGTTACTTCTTTCCGTTCTCAAGTTATCGTTAGATACATAATTTTTTTATTCGATTTCCTCAGTTTTTGCACCTTTTACAAAATTTGTTGCATTTCTTTATAATATGTAAATTTAAACTACATTCAAACCTATGGGATTGAATCCAGATTAACATAAATCACCAAAAAAAAGTTATAATATCTCCATACCTCCCAGACAATTTTTTTTTTTATTATTAAATTGGTCCTACTATATTCTATTATTATATACAATAATTATATTATATTATCAACAGTGTTCTTCTCTAATAGCAAAAAATTTCCCCTAATTTCAAAATCACATTCAAATTACAACTTATAGAATGATTTGTTCTTTTATTCTTTTATTAATTCTTTAATATTTTTTTTTTCATTATCTAGTGATACGATCCTCACGAAATTTCAGATACGCGTTTGTGTCGGCATTCTACAACTAGTTACCAAGTTTCAATTCGATTGCATCTATATTATTTGAAAACTCGGAAACCGTTTGGCCGATTATCCCCATAAACGAACTTAACCGTGGCATTCGGATTCGCCACCTAGCCTGAAAATTTCAAGACGCTATCTCAATCCGTTCGAAAGTTATCGTGCCAACGGCCGGTCGGACACAATTCAATTTGAACTTGAATTCTTCATCAGTAAGCCGGACCAAATCGTTTGAGACCATTTTCGGTGTCTGAGGCGTGAATAGACAATAGAACATGCACCCAAAAGTTCCTCACTATTCCTCCGACATCGCTGAAATTTTGCGAGGGCCTTCAGAACCTAACTTTACTTAAAATTTTCAAGGTTGAACACGATTGTATCTATATTGTTGGAGATCGGATCTATACTGTTGGAGATCGAAGCAGCCTTGTGAGAGTTCAGTAAGTAGATGGGTGATCGTTGCCTCGACAACTTTCGAACGAAAGGAGATAGGGACTTACAATTTTCAGATTCAGAAAAACATAAACATATGGTATTTCGTGTTACATGCAAGAGACCTATTGAATTTACGATAAAATATCTAGAACTTACAGGCCTTAGTACTTGTCTCGGATTCTGCACAGATGAGGCCACTGTCAATCGAGCTGGGATGAACTGATTTGTTGAAGCTGCATTATATACAATTGCTTGTGTTCGAGGTGGTAAGACTTGGGATAAAGTAACTGTGTTATTCAGAGCTTGCACTCCAGGTGGCCCCTGGCTTGTTTTGAAGGAATGAATCTGTAACAATAAACATTACGTTTATGACTTTTTCATTCAAATTTAAGATTAAATACAGTTTTGTCTGTCAGAATATACAGGATATGCCACTGTAGATGGTACCCTGGACTTTTACGGAGAACGGGACGTACGATTTTATTGCAACTTTGGTTCCTTGGCTAGGAACCACTGCTCCATCAATCTAGAATATTTTCAGCGCTGCGGTGTTACTAACAATTTTGATATTTCAAATGGAACACCCTGTATATTATTGTTTTTTTCGATTCGCCGTAACCTCCTATTATTTCTGTATCAACTTCCTCCTTCCTATCTCTAGCAATTTTCGAGTAATTGATTGATTCACTTCTATTTTAGAGCAAAATATAGTTCCAATTAAAAACATTCATTACTTCGAAACTTGAAATTCTAGAGAGCTGGAATTTGAGGTATGCATTACCAATATCATGTGTAACATTTACATTTAATGAAATACGTCTCTAATCATACAGGGTTGTTTAAAATCCTAAAACGAACAATTCCGAAGCGAAGATAACATTTTAAATGGATTTACTTATCTTAGCGCAATCCTCATGCATTCACCAGAAGTGCAGAATAAGATTTAGGCCTAACCAAAACATTCTGCATGATTTTGCTACAATTTGATCGCATTGACTGTGAAGAAAAAACAATTTCATCAAATCTTCATTTGTATAATTATTGCCTTACATTTGAATGATTTTTCAATAAAATCTCCGCTAATAAATTCAACAATACTTTACAATCGATGCCAATTGTTACATTATCATATTTCTAATGTTCCATGATATTCCATGAATAGCTACAAAATTTACCTCAATATATTTCCATTGACATGAAAACCTTACAATTGAGATATGGGAATATCGTTTGAAAGGAAATTTAATTCTCTTTTTGAATACATCTTATGATATACAGGTCATTCCATTTAAAAAACGCACTTTTTATCGTTTAATTATGTCTCGGAAAAACCTCGGATTTTGAACAACCCTGTATGAACCAAAAACGTTAGAGACCATTTTCAGCCAAAAATTCGAAACTTACAGACATTTGGGCAAATTGATAAGAACTCTGTTCCGGGGAACAAGAGCGCCAAAAAAAGAGATGGAAATACCATAGTAAACTCTGTACATTAAATAAAGACAGAACAGGGAGGCAAAAATTACCTATTAATTATTAAATGGTTCCTTCATGGAAATATCTAGTGTTTCTAACGCAGAAGTAATTCACAAAATAATACATTTTTTATATATTTTCCAGAGTTTGGTCCAGAGAACCCATAAAGGAACCATTTAATAATAAAGTAACTTCAATTCTTCTTCTAACTTAGCAGAATAAGTGGAAAATCATAGGGGTGGCAAACGATTCAGTCCATATAAAAGTTTAATATGAAGTGATCCTAGGCCGAGTGAATATATCTCCTTAGGTCACGCGTCTCTTGTTTCATGAAGTTCCCTGAATTCAGCAGTATTAATAACTTTTGAATTCAGAAATACAGCAGCAATCTGAAAGTTATTATATTTTTATCAGTCTCACGACAAGAGATAAAATGAGAACCGGTATTCTGGGTCATTGGAGATGAGGGTGAATTTGAACACTGTAATGACCATTATTGTAGCAATAGCTGTCCTGCATAATATGGCTATACACATGAATGACCTAATGCTCAGCTTACGAAGATGACAGCCATGAAGAAAATAATTATAGGCAAGAAACGGAACTGAGGAAAAGCTTTTTATTTTATTATTATTTAATATATAGTGTAATTTAACCCCATTCTCTCAGTTTTTTCACTTCCTTCCATTGCGTTTCAAGTCACAACTTTTCAAATAACATAGAAAGGAATATAACTTAATCATAGACATCAAATAACATTCTATGTCTATGAACTTAATCTGTTAACATAATCTATCTTTATGGTGTTAAATGCAGTGAAAGTAGATTCTCTATGGTTCTGTTATTTCTGTTCCTCAAACATAGAAAGTGAAGTTAAATTCCTTTCGATGTTTGAGGAACAGAAATAACAGAACCATAGAGAATCTACTTTCACTGCATTTAACACCATAAAGATAGATTATGTTAACAGCTTAGCCCTTTCTAGATAGACCATTAAGCACTGACAATTAATTTAAATGATCCAATAAGAACAAATTTATCAGAAATATTGCATTGCAACAATTAATTGCCTAGTTGATTTTACCCAATTTAATGACATTTGATAGGTACTCAAATCGTTCACAATATCCTACTTTTCTGGACATAATAAACAGGAACATGTTTGATACTAAATCTTAGAGAATCACATGTTACATTACCTGTCCTGGCTGTCCAATAGTGATAGCAGAATGTAATATTGTAGCAGGTCTCAAAGTTTGAACACCTTGTGTAGATGGTTGGGTTCTATTTATCATTGTTGGCTTGCCAGTGACTGTAGCACCCCTAACTGGTGAACTAAGAACAGTTGGAGCACCCTTTATTTGAGAGCCATTTGAGGAGTTTGTGTTCAACCAAGCAGTTCCTTGAGCTGGGCTAGGAGCCCGTGGAGGGCGAACAAATGAATGTGTCTAGAAATTTGTATTTATTAATATTGGAAAATGGTTATTTCACTAAAATATAACATCTTCAATTACAACTTTGTGTTACCTGACCAGCAGATTGTGCAGTTACAATCATGGGAGTGCGGACACTAGCTACATTTCCTCTTGGAGCGGCCAAAGTAGCTACAACAGCGGGACCTCTTGGAACATGATAAGTTGTACCAGACTGTAAACCTTGAGAAATATTGGTAGCAGACAAAGTAACCTGAGTAGGACGTTGGAGCGTTATGTTTGTGCTACCCTGAGATTGCCCTCCTGAATTTTGCCCGCCAGTATTGATGATACTTGCTATTTGCGTCCTGACAGGTTCTGTAATGATAAATATATTATACTCATATATAATTATTTGGATTGTAATATTATTACATCCACTGAATTGAATCTAATATATACACCCTTTTAAATATTTATTTGGAAGCTTGAGAGCATGAACTATACTATAGAAAAATATGGTTTTCGTTAAAGTTAATTTATTAAAATAAAAAGTTCATTCTAAATCGAATTTCAAATTCTATTAACACACTTGGGTTCAAATTACTGAAAAAATATTCACTTCTACACTTTTGGATTATTTTTGTTCATTTCACTTCACTTAAATCCTAGGTTACCTTGATTTTTTCAAAATCATTCATACCTTGTTTCAAGACCTGAGGCACAATATTTGTAGATATTATTGTTGGGCCAGCAATACTTTGACTACCACTGGCTGATATTCCTTGAGCTAGAACTCTCATCCCCCTTAAAGTCTGGCTACTCATCATCAAGGGGGCTTTGCCTTCAACAGTCCTCACAGTGGTGATTTGACTTCTAGCCAAGTCCAGGGGTCCTGACTTATGGAATTCCTTTTCGTCTTCGTTATTTGCACTCATTTTGTACTGGAGTTCGAATTAATACGATAGGAATGTACACAAATTAAAGAATTGTTTTCGAAAAGCATCTGTTTAGATATGTAGAAGGAGCATTTTCTGAATGTTCTCTGACTAATTGACAAAATTCATCAACAACACACACAAGAAAAGACTATACCATAAACAACTACATAATTAAAATACGATTAAAAAATTCAACACAAACTTTTCTCCACGAAAGTTCAAATAACAACTTTAAAATCAAGTAGACATGGCGATAACGCACTGAGAACGCTGCAAAGTATTTGGTAAATTTTGCAACACTGTGCGCAATGGTCCAGATCATGACCATTGCGCAGTTTTATCTTTTGATATTTGACAGAAGACATCACAAAACATAGAATGGGAGGCAAATAGAATTAATAGAGAAATGCACCAAAATATATAAATGTCTCTGTTATTTATATTTAGCTCATATTGAACAAACAATCCTGGAAGAAAAAAATGTATAGTAAATTTATAAAAAGATTAGCCGACGATTTCTAAAATATTCACAAGTTCAGAATTATTTTTAATCTATTTTTAATCTGCTTCTTTTGCGGAATTACCCGTTAAACTTTTCCTCTTATTGATATTACTCCGCATGATCCATATTTCTATGTTTCATATCCTCGGGTTGAGGTCGCATCGCACAGGTAGCTTATGCTTCCTCCGTGCCGATGCCATAGTTTACCTCCGAAATGGAGGTCCTAGAGCTGAAGGCACAATTGGTTGCTCGCTCCTGGTGTGGTGTCACCTATTTTCACTTTTATTTCCATCTTTCTTGGTTTCTTGGTTGCCCTGTCCTGAAGAAGCCAACTAGCAGAAACACGTGTCGGCAGGTACCAGCAGAATTATTTTTAATCTGCTTCTTTTGCGGAATTACCCGTTAAACTTTTCCTCTTATTCACAAGTTGGTGAATAAAAAATATTTTCTGTGCATTTTTCTCATAGAAATTGTAAAGTAGTTCATTTCAACAGTAGCAACTACTACAGACGGATCTGTGTAACTACTATTCTGTTATTTTATTTATGCCCGACTAAGACAAAGAAGAACTTACTCAACCGTCTGTGTCAGAAGGAAATCATAGAAGTAAAAATTTTCTGTACCAAAACATAACAAAATTATAAAAAGAAAATTGCTAATTAAACTAAACACCTATAATAAAATAATAGTATTACGGGCACCAGTATTCAGATTCTTTTTCAGTAAGGTAAATCAATTATTTTCTGTATTCTAGGAATGATTATCTGAAGGTATTGATTAACGATTTTAATGAATACGCGAAAGCGTCTGCCCTCTAGTCGCATAACCAATGCACATGATAAGACAAAATACATTTGCTTGAATTCATTAATAAGTATTTCCTGGATATATCAGTCGTCATGGCTACTGACAAATGAAAAAGTATACATTTCATATTTATATTTTCACAATTTCACATATTTTTCTCATTTTTTTGTTTAATAAATAATTAAAAAAGTTATTGAATACAATAAAGAGATTAGCTAAAGCAAGTGTGGTATCAGAAACTGTTGAAGGATTTTCATCAAAAATATACATTCTAAGAAATAGTTCTAATATACAAGGCAACCAAATAACGGTGTAAGAGGCTAAATACAATGTCGAAGTATTTGTAAACATATTATCTTGAAGCTTCATTTTTATTTGCATCATTTTGCAGTAGAATATGCTTCCAATATGAACCATACAAAATAGTATGAAACTATGGATTTTTGAAGTGGGAGTATTGAAAGAGCAGTAATCTTGGTCATGTTTTTCATCATATTTTCTATTTAAATGATTAATTATATTATATATTATATCACTATTCAAACCATTCTTGGTTTCGGGTTGCTTGTTAATTTCCTCCATTATGTTATACACATTTTGAACGATATCGTCAATCTCCTTAGTTTTCTCTTGTGTTATTGTTTTTGGGGGATTGCTCATCAATTTTAACAGATTTGTATCAACTTTTGCATTAGTGAAGTTATAGGTAAAATCCAAGTGTACTGATGTGTCATGTGAATTTTCTCCATCCATAATGGTATGAAGTATGAAGATACAGAATGCTGGTGAAAACCATATCATAATGAGTTTTAAAATATATGGTACATTTTTCGAGAGCCACAACTTTCTTGCTTCTATATCTGATTTTATTTTGATAGTTTCTTCTTTATGATCAGTTTTCTTGATACTTTTTGCCAAAAAAACTTCTAGGTTGGGTGAGCCTTTCTCGACGGGACTTTCTGTACCAGTTCCATCTTCAGTATTATTGAATTTCTCATTTTTCTTATCGAATAATGAGTTTTGTGAAGTTTCAAAGGTCTGTGATGATTCTAGAGATTCTTCCTTAATTTCTTGTTTAGATTCAACACGATCATTATTCGCTCTGTGTTCATAACAAAATTTAGTGGAATTAACGAGACATATAACACTATACAAGAAAGAACATATTAGAAGTGAATGTTTCAGAAAAACCCTTTTGAAACATTTGGTGTCTGGGTTGACATATCCCTCACGTTTAATTCTTGTTTTAGGATCATTTCTCATACTTCTTCCATATTGCTTATTATTGTAGAATATAGTACGGTTCAATAATTTTGAATTGTCTTCTGTATTTTTTTGTATAATATCTTTGAAATAGTTTTGGTAGAAACTAAAACTGCCGTTCTTTAAATTATCCACGAGGGGGATCATTGTAACTTCCTCATTGGATGCCGAAGTGCTTGAGTGAACTGAAAATGCCCCTGTCGTAGCAGGTGGTTTTGTATCGTTATCAATTTGAGATGAGTCATATCCTTTGGAATCAGTGTGGGTACTTGATGTGTAACTAATCGTGGTTGATGACGGAAGAAAGTTTAAAATCAGTGGCTCATCACTTACATTTAAATATGTATCCTCTTGAAAAGTCAATGTTGAGCTTGGGTATCTCATACTTTCTTCGAGCTGTACATAACTGTATACGTAAAATATGCCAAGAAATAATGCTCCTAGTGCATCAATAAGTTGATCTATGTAACGTTTCCTGTATTTGCTTCCTTCCGCGTGAAGTGTAAAGTAACCGGAGCTTATTAAACCTGTGATTATCAAAATAACACCGATAACTAAATATATTTCATACATTTCAAATGAACAAGGTACTGCAGAAGATCTGAATATTACTGAATTGATTTCATTACTACCCATATGTTTGAAGAGGTACCTGGGAAATAACTGTTTCTATATTCATAGGGGTATTTACAGTTACGCTGATATTTTTGTTTGAGGGAGTAAGAATTGATGAATTTAATCTTATCAGTCAGTTTGAAATGAAGCTATTATTATTTTACCAGTTATACAGGGTGGGCCACGGTCGATGGTACCCTGGACTTTTATGGAGAGCGGGACGTACCATTTTATTGAAAATTTCGTTCCTTGGCTAGAAACCACTGCTCCATCGATCTAGAATATTTTCAGCGCTGCGGTGTTGCCGCTTATATCAAAAAGTACTAACAATTTAGATATTTCAAATGGAACATCCTGTATATTATTGCTTTTTGGTGCTCTAGTTCCTCGGAACTGAGTGCTTATCAATTTGCCCAAACGTCTGTAATTTTCGAATTTTTCGATGAATATGGTCTTAAACGATTTGGTTCGACTCACTGATCAAGAATCCGTGGTCGAAATTCATTAAGTCCAGCCGTAGGCACGATTACTCTCGAACGGAATGAGCTAGACAGTTGAAATTTTCAGAGTAGGTTTGGGAGATAAATATCTCGGCTAAGTTCGTTATTGGGCAAAATCGGACAGATGGTTTCGGAGTAACAAAAAAAAAATTTTTTTTTACAATTAAATTCCAAATTAAATTTTTTTTATAAGCAGTTTTACCATAAGAATCCAATGATATCATTTTTAACTCTAACAAGCTAATACTTTCGGAGATATGATTTTTCAAAATTTCAATAATAAATCGTATTTATACGTTGTCACAGAATGATATAATTATTCTATGTATGAATTGTCATAATGTCAACTTATTTTCCTGAGACATGACATTATCTAATCAATCGAAGAATTGTGAGCGAAGTGCGAAAAATCTCAGTTGTTTGCTCCGAAATTAGTTTTTCTCAGAAAAGTCTAACATTTCGTAACGGAACATGAAGTAAGATATCTGAGAGTAGTGAGACTGCTTTTCATCCATAGACATAGAATACTCAGTTCTCTCAATTTATGACGGGACTGACGGAAGGGAATATTATAACTTCAAAAATTGGGGTTGAAATACTCGTATTTTAGCGATGCAACGGGGACCTCATCCAAAAATGTTTGAAAATATTACGTAAATATTGAAAGCATAATTCTGTAGTTCGAGAGAGGAGAAAATTTGGTAAACGTAGATCAGGAAATGTTTGATTGATTACAAGGTAATTTTTCATTATTACTTCTCTTCTTTCATACATGTATTATGGAATATCTACTATTTGTAGGTACTTTAAACCTGTTTTGGGCAATTGCCATACGAAACTTGTTTTTTTGGCACTCTAGTTCCTCGGAACAGAGTGCTTATCAATTTGCCCAAGTATCTGTAATTTTGGAATTTTTGGCTGAAAATGGTCTCAAACGATTTGGTTCGACTCACTAATCAAGAATCCGAGGTCGAAATCGATTCTGTCCGGCCGGCCGTAGGCACGATAACTCTCGAACGAAAGGAGTTAGCGGATTGAAATTTGCAAGGTGGGTTTGGAGCGTAAATATCTCGGACGAGCTCGTTAATGGGCGAAATCCATCAAGCGGTTTCGGAGTTATGGCCGATTTTAGTGAAAATATTTTTTATGAATATTTCCGAAACCGATCACTCGATCTATCTGAAATTTAGCATCAAAATGTAGAATCATGACCTTTATACGCATGTGCAGTTTTGTATTGACCAGATTACCGCAAAGTGTGAAAAAAAATTTTTGAAAATTTAAAAAACGTTTTTCTACAATAACTCTCGAACGGAATGAGCTAGGTAGTTGAAATTTTCAGAGTAGGTTAGGGAGATGAATATCTCGGCTAAGTTCGTTATTGGGCAAAATTGGCCAGATTTAATTTGATTTCTTCCATGGTGCAGTTCTCATTCTCATGATTGCTCATTTAATCTTGATAAATAAACTATCATTTGAATTGAATTTCCTTTATGATGCAGTTCTATCATATGAATACATTGATATAATTCCCAACTCTGAGAAACCAATTCTTTCGGAGATATAATTTGTCTGTTTGAACAAGAGCGCCAGAAAGCTCCTGTCCACAGGGCTTGAACCAATTTTTTCATTTACCATTTTATCAAATTCGGCTCAGGTAAAAAGTTATAAGCGTGTAATGATTTCACAATGTGCGAATACACTCCTGCATATAAATTATCTATGAAATTAATGGTGGAATTGAAAAGGGTACGGTAACGTGGTTTATAGATTGATGCGGGATTGCAACGCTCAGGGGCGGCTCAATAAAAGTAGTAAAATTTCTGGAGTTTCCCATTTTATAACATTAAATGAAGAATATCTCGAAAACGCTGCTTTTAAGGAGAAATGATAGAGAATAATTTAATATTCTAACACGATTGAATATTCCTGAAATGGCTCAATTTTTTTTTTTATCTATTTTCTTTATATTAATTTCGTTTAGTTTTATGAATCCACGAGTCCATAACTAGAAAACCAGTTAAGTAGGAAAAAACCAATATTCGGAAAATATGTATCATAGTTATAGGAAACTTCACACCAACACTCATTTTATTCGAAAAAAAGATGTCAAAGCTACAAAATAAAAACCGATTTTTTTTCGAAATCTCAACAGCTTGTATCTTTTTACCTGAGCTGAATTTGAAAAAATGGGTTCAAGCCCTGTGGACAGGAGCTTTCTGGCGCTCTAGTTCAAACAGACAAATTATATCTCCGAAAGTATCGGTTTCTCAGAGTTGGGAATTATATCAATGTATTCATATGATAGAACTGCATCCTAAAGGAAATTCAATTCAAATAATAGTTTATTTATCAAGATTAAATGAGCAATCATGAGAATGAGAAAAGCACCATGGAAGAAATCAAATTAAATCTGGCCAATTTTGCCCAATAACGAACTTAACCGAGATATTCATCTCCCTAAACTACTCTGAAAATTTCAACTACCTACCTCATTCCGTTCGAGAGTTATATCTATGTCTATGGATGAAAAGCAGTCTCACTACTCTCAGATCTCTTACTTCATGTTCAGTTCCGAAATGTAAGAATTTTCTGAGAAAAACTAATTTCGGAGCAAACAACTGAGATTTTTCTCACTTCGCTCACAATTCTTCGATTGATTAGATAATCTGTCAGGAACATCATTTGACATTATGACAATTCATATTCATACATAGAATAATATCATTCTGTGACAACGTTGAAATACGATTTATTATTGAAATTTTGAAAAATCATATCTCCGAAAGTATTAGCTTGTTAGAGTTAAAAATGATATGAATGGATTCTTATGATAAATCCTCTCATTAAAAAAAATTTAATTTGGAATTTGTTTCGTAAAAAAAAAATTTTTTTTTTGTTACTCCGAAACCATCTGTCCGATTTTGCCCAATAACGAACTTAGCCGAGATATTTATCCCCCAAACCTACTCTGAAAATTTCAACTCTCTAGCTCATTCCGTTCGAGAGTTATCGTGCCTACGGCCGGCCGGACAGAATGAATTTCGACCACGAATTCTTGATCAGTGAGTCGAACCAAATCGTTTAAGACCATTTTCATCGAAATATTCGAAAATTACAGACATTTGGGCAAATTGATAAGCACTCAGTTCCGAGGAACTAGAGCGCCAAAAATAGTAAATATAAAATGTGTTTCATTTGATGATAACAACGATGATTAAAATTAATGTAATGTGATTAAAATTAATGTACAACTTGAAGACTCACCCTGTATATTCGTCGAAATTTCTGTAATTTTCGAATTTTTGGCCGAAAATGCTTTCAAACGATTAGTTTCGACTCACTGATCAAGAATCCGTGGTCAAACTTGATTCTGTCCCGCCGTCAGCACGATTACGCTCTAACGCAATGAGTTAGGGAGTTGAAATTTTCAGGGTAGGTTTGGAGTCCCAATTAGCCGGCTAGTTAGTTCGTCAATGGACAAAATCCAACGAGTGGTTTCAGAGTTATAGCCATCTGAAATTATGTTTTCTCAATAACTCTAAAAATACTGACTTGATCTAATCAAAGCGCGGTAGTTGAAAAAGTGGAAAAGCCCTGTGGACAGAAACTTTGGCCCTCTTGTTCAATCTTTGACAAATCATATCTCCGAAAGTATTCGTATCTCAGAGTTGGGAATGATATCAATGGATTCTTATGATAGAACTCCAACATGAAAGAAATTAAATTCAAATATGATGCATTTGCATCATGAAATAAATTAAATTCAAACAAAAGTGCCAAAAACAACGAACTTACCCGAGATATTCATTCATCAAATCCACTCTGAAAATTATATTATATAAATTGATACTTAGCTAATATTTGAGATTTGTTTTTATTGGAGCTATTCTGAACCCATTCTGATAAACTTACCAAATTATATATTTCCATCATCATATGGATTATCCACGGGATTTAAAATATCACCAAGAAGTATAATATCATATTATAATCCTCACAATTCTACGATAGCTGAAATGAATTTGACTCTCTCTTATAGAAAAAGAAGATGACATGTACGAGTATGAACACAGATCATATAATAATTCATAGATAGAATAATTATAGCATTCTGTGAAAACATGAAAATTTTTTTTTACACTTTGCGGCAATCCGATCAGTACAAAACTCCGCATGCATATAAAAGTCATCATTCTATAATTTGATGCTAAATTTCAGAACGGTCTATATCGATGGTAAATTCGATTGAGGGTGTCCAAGGGAGGTGAATAGACAGTAGAACACGCGTGCAGCAGCTCCTGGCTTCCTTGCTTAACCCAATTTTATTTTGTGGGAGCATAAAACACTAGAAGCGTTGAAGAATTTGGCACCGTGAATTAAACTGCTCCACAAGAGTTAGAGATAATCGTTTCAACTAAAATAACTGAAATTCTGAAACCTTTGTTTGTGCTGAAAACGTAATTTGATGTAGTTTTAGGTTCAAAACTGTAAATGCTCGTAAGTTTTTTTGTCTGCAACATATACAGGGTGATAAACAGAATAGGGTCAAATTTAACGACTTTTATTTCCGGACATTTTATTGTTTTTTTTTTGTCTTTTTTTTTGTCACGGGCATCAATGACCGCCTGAGATCTTCGTTGCATACTGTCAACGAGGGTGTTGGGGATATCTTGAGGAATTTCATTCCATAAACGAGGCAGTAGTGCTTTGAGGTCATTCAATGTTTCTGGTGGAGGTTGATGATCATCTAGTCTTCTTTGTAGCATATCCCATGCATGTTCTATGCATTTTAAATGTGGAATACCATGCTCGTCTCGCGCATTTTATACTATTGCTGCACGATGTGGTCTTGCGTTATCGTCAAAAAATTGGATAGCTTCACCAATGGCAGCATGAAGATTTGGCACTACGTAGCCAATGAAATGTTCCCTATAATGTAAAGCAGTCATATTGCCAGGACAAATATGAAGGTCTGTGCGCCCGTTGCAACATATCACAGCCCATACCATAACAGAGCCTCCTCGAAATGGATTAACCTCTTGCACATGACGGCGATTTCGGGGTATACGCCGCATAGTCCATACCCTTATTCTTCGAGAATCTGAAAATCGACCGTATCTGGATTCATCTGAGAAAAGTACACTACGTCATTGGACGTTCAGATTAACATGCTGCCTGGCCCATTCTAATCTTGTCGTTTATATTGTCGTTTATATTATATATTATATGCTCACGTGTTAACGGAACACCCCTCAATGGACGTCTAGAAGCCAGGTTAATCTCCCCCAAACGACGTCGGATGGTTTCAATGGACATTTCAAGACCATTGACATTTAAAAGTCGATTTCTCAGCATCCTACAAGAAGAAAGAGGATATCTCCTCGCCGAAATGGTGACAAAACGGTCTTGTGCGGGTGTTGTTTTTCTTGGTCCACCAACCCTTTGTTTTTCCTGCACCGAACCTGTCTCATTCAACCTATTCCAGAGTCACGATATTACACTTTGCGATACTTGAAATGTTTCTGCCACAGCGACTTGAGTGAGGCCACCCTGTAGCATACCGATAGCCCTATTAGCCTCGGCGCTTGTTAATTTACGTCTTGGCATCTTCAGAAGCTCGTGAAATTTACTAAGTTCGATATCGCTAAGAGACTGACAATAAATTAACTGCATATTGAAATGCTAAATCTTACGAATAATATGAAAAACTGCCAAACTCAAGAAAAAAGACGACCAGATGGTGAAAATATGCATTCAAATCGAATTAATAAGTTTTTATTGGCAGTTGATCATGTTTTTGATATTGTCTTTAAGATTTTACGCCCCTCAGAACAACTTAATATGATATCCCTAACTCTTGTGGAGCAGTTTATTTGCACAAATGCATCTGTGTGCGTGCCAACTATTCATTACATTTGAGATACCACATAGGTATATCAAGGCCATTTTGATTATGCATGTTTGTATACAAGATTGGTGATTGAATTATAGTTATCACGAGGGAAGAGAAGTTTCGAGATAAGATGGGTACAATAGATTAGCAAATATGGTCCTTCGAAAATTTATCGAATGGTATAAATTTAATTTGATATCACCTGTTCACTAGATGGAACTTTTTTGCGCGCATGTTCCAGGGAACAGCGTGCTATCATTTTGCCCAAATGTCTATAATTTTCAATTGTTTTGCCGAAAATGGTCTCAAACGATTAGGTTCGACTCAATGATGAAGAATTCTGGGTCAAATTTGATTCTGTCCGACCGGCCGTTGTCACGATAACTTGAGAACGGAAAGAGCACTTAAAAATGGACAGTTAAGTTCGTTAATGGGCATAGCCGACAAACCGTTGCGGAGTTATATTATAACCATATGAAATTTTGTTGTTATTTCCTCATTAACTCAAAAAGAATTTGGGAAATTTCGTGAGGATCGTATCTGTAGAAAAAAAGCGGGAAAGCTCTGTGGACAGCAGCTTTGACGTTCTTGTTCAAACATTGAATTTGACAAATCAATCAAGTCGAAGGTATTGGTTTCTGCATCATAAAAGAAATTAAATTAAAAAAATTGGTTCAAGCCCTGTGGACAAGATTTGTTGTTATTTAAATTGTCATTTAAATGAGCAATCTGAGAATGAGAACTGCTACATGGAAGAAATTATAGAACAGGATGACATGTATGAGTATGAACACAGATCATATAATAATTCATAGATAGAATAATTATAGCATTCTGTGAAAACATAGAAGTACGATTCATTATTGAAATTTCGAAAAATCATATCTCCGAAAGTATCATTTTGTTAGCGTTGAAAATGATATCAATGGATTTTTATGGAGATCTGCATCTTAAAAAAAATGAGTATGAAATTTGTAAGTTAAAAAAAAAAATTTTTTTCGTTAATCCGAAATCATCTGGTCTATTTTGCCCAATAACGAATTCAACCGAGATATTTATCTCCCAAACCTACTCTGAAAATTTCAACTGCCTAGCTCATTGTGTTCGAGAGTTATTGTAAAAAAAAATTCTAAATTTAAAATTAAAATTTTTTTGACACTTTACGGCAATCTGATCGATACAAAACTTTGCATGCGTGTAAAGATCATTATTCTACAATTTGATGCTAAATTTCAGATAGATCGAGTGACGGTTTCGGAAATATTCATAAAAAATGTTTTTACTAAAATTGGCCATAACTCCGAAACCGCTTGATGAATTTGGCCCATTAACGAACTTGTCCGAGACATTTACGCTCCAAACCCCCCTTGCAAATTTCAATCCTGTAACTCCTTTCGTTCGAGAGTTATCGTGCCTACGGCCGGCCGGACAGAATTGATTTTGACCTCGGATTCTTGATCAGTGAGTCGAACCAAATCGTTTGAGACGATTTTCAGCCAAAAATTCGAAAATTACAGACATTTGGGCAAATTGATAAGCACTCTGTTCCGAGGAACAAGAGCGCCAAAAAGAATCATTTAAACTAGCGAGTAATTATTCAAACTTTGACAAATCATATTCTCAGAGTTGGGATTCTTATGATATAACTGCATCATAAATATAATTGCAGAGTTAGAGGAAGAAATTTGTTCGCGGCCATACCAGACTGAACATGCTACATACCGTCCGAACACTGCAGCCAAGCAGCGTCGGGTGCGGTCAGTACTTGGATGGGTGACCGCTTGGGAACACCGCGTTCTGTAATATTTTTTCAATTTGGCTTCTGTGCATCAATTTTCAAGAATTTTCGTAATTCAATTCAAAACGTAGGTCTATGACTCGCCCCATGTTGGATTTACATACATCAGTATCATATGAAATCATAGAAAAAGAATAATTACATATTGAAATTTTGAAAAATCCTATCTCCGAAAGTTTTAGTTTGTTAGAGATGAGAATAATATCAATGGATTCTTATAATGAAACTGGATCTTAAAAAAAATTGAATTTGAAATTTTTAATGTGAAAAAATTTGTTTTTTTCATTACTCTGAAATCACCAGCCAAAATTTCTAAAATTACAGACATTTGGGCAAATTGATAAGCACTCTGTTCCGAGGAACAAGAGTGCCAAAAATGCCACGAACTTTTTTTGATAGGCAGTACAGTCAATATTTATTCGTGTATTTATGAGACTGAAAAAAATTAAGATTAATCTGGTAAACAGATGGGTGCAGTACGACCTCTCTTTGGATCCAGTACTAATAGGTCACTCCTAATCATCTTTGCACTGAACGGCGAGAAATGAAATAATATTGGAAAAATAATACTGAGAATTTTTTTTGGATCGATTCCTCAATATTTTTTTAAGGAACTGACATAAGAATCAACTGAAAAGTAAATTAGTTCTCCTCCAAAGAGTAAATTCAAGTTTGAATTACACTATCCTAGTATGTGGTTTATCTGACCACACTAAACTGGGCGTTTTCAGTCCGTAAAGGTCTTATATAGGTTGACGTCTTTGTAGTCCCTCTTACGGCAAAAGAATGAAGATCGTTCAAGGTTTCTTCATCGCAGAGGGTCGGAGTTCTTAAGGATTTCCATAGGTGTCGCTGGTGGGATTCTTTCCCTGCCAGTTCGCAACTGATGGAATTAAGTTTCCTAGAACTCCTTCGGTTGTTCATTCATGGTGCTAAGCCATGCGGATGATTGGTAACAACCATGAAACCGCGGGTCGTGTCTGCCCTTGAATGACGCTTTCCTCTTTGGAGGAGCACTGAGCGATGGGGTGGCCTAGCTTGGCTCACACAAACTATTTGTTGATGGTCAAAATCAATGATATTTCACTGTGTATCTTCTTTAGTTATTGGCAATTAGCTACAAGTCACCTCATTGAATGTAACTGTTATTATTGTTAATAATGGTGTAAATAGATGTTTTAACTTTATTTCAGATGCCGATCATCAGGAAAGCAGACCCCGCAAAAGTACAGTGTGTCTGGAATGCTATAGCTCATATTAAATGGCAGAAGTTGCCTACAGAACCTGAAAAAGTTCTCAAAGAACTGGCCAAATCAAATGGTTCGAGCATAAAAGAATGGCAGAACTGTTTACAAGATGTATTGTTTGATAATTTGATAGGGTAGGTAGACAATGATTTGACGTTCTCGGAATCATCCATTAACGACCCCTTTTAACGTTAATTTTCTATCCTATTATTATATTCTTTTGAACTTTGAGCATTACATTCTTTCATCTAACAATAAATGCGAAAATTCATGAGAGGATGAAATCGCAACTACAAGTTTCTCGTCGTTCGTTTCTACGAACTGGATTTATCTAGCTTTCCTCCGACCATATACAGGGTGAGTCTTTAAGTTGTGCATTAATTTTAACCAAAGATTCTTCTCGTCAAATAAAACACTTTTTTCATTTACCATTTTTCCAAATTCGGCTCTGGTAAAGAGATACAGGCTGTTGAAATTTCAAAAAAAAAATCAGTTTTTCATTTTCATCTTTGACATGGATATTCCGAATGGAATGAATTTTGGGGTGAAGTTTTCTATAACTATGATACATAATTTCCAATTAACAGTTTTTTCCTACTTCCACTCGTTTCCTAGTTATAGACTCGCGAATTAAAAACACTATGAGAAATTAGCATAAAGAAAGGAGATTAAGTTTAGCTTAAGTTATTATAAGAATCTACAATCATTTTAGAAAAATAAAGTATTCCTCATAATTTCTCCTAAAACGTACTGTTCTCAAGGTATTCTTCTTTGAATGAAATAAAGTCTGATGAAAAATCCAGAAATTTCACTACATTTATGAATCCGCCCCTTTATAAGGAACACTCAATCAAAACCAGAGATATGATACCTCCATATCTCTGATCAAAACTGAAAGCCACAATGCCATCGTTCATAGATTATTATTTTGATTGAAAATTTCATAAAACATTTAATGGTGTCAAAGGATTGAGTTCTATTAATAAACATGTATGTAATAACTTGCGTTTGTTCGCAAGTTCTTGATTCTCTTTTGGACAAAAATAATAATTCAAAGCCTAAAGACTTACCTACTGTCTTGAACAATCCTTTGAAAGCAATCAAATATTTTACTTTGAATGATATATATGTGAAATTTATATTCAAATCAGGATTTTTCTCAATATAAGATCATGAAATTGTGTATATTATTATAGTGGAAACAATTGGGCAATGAAGTATCGAATGGATAGCATAGGTATCAAGTTAAAGTTCACTGTTAATATTCAAGAATTGAAGAAAGAAATATATTATTTTATTAGATCATTGCTACGGAGTTCAATCATCGATTATTAGTGTTCTGTGCTGTGATTTATATTGAGGTTGGATTGGAATTGGAATAATATGAGTGAATTAATTTTCAAGTATCATTGAAGATATATAGGATATTTAAGGATTTTTCTTAATAGAAGATCATGAAATTGTGTATATTATCATAGTGGAAACCATTGGGTAATGAAGTATCGAATGGATAGAATAGGTATCAAGTTAAAGTTCACTGTTTTAGTATTCAAGAATTTTATGCTGGAAATGTTGCATGAAGGGTCAAATCATATTAATTGAGCGAGTAAATAAGTTTTCTCAAACAAATTCAGTGAATTTCAAGCATCAGATGATACGGAGATTTGGTCAATATACAATACGAGTTACATTAATAGTAATCTGTGCTCAACAGAGAAAATTCAGGGGAGTATCAGCCCATTGTAAAGTTTTTAAACGCTTATAACTTTTTACCTGAGCCGAATCTGGAAAAATGGTAAATGAAAAAAGTGTTTTAATTGATGAGAGGAATATCTGGTTAAAATTAATGCACAACTTAAAGATTCACCCTGTATAATAACATACCTCAGACAGCCGCAAAAATTAAAATTGGTTCAAGCACTGGCGTGAAGTCAGGAGCTTTTGCACGCATATTATATTGTCCATTGATCGTTATTGGACACTCTAAGGTCGATTCATATTATACGTCCCGCTCAGCTCAGCTCAGCAAAATGATGAATCGACCCATAGAAATGCGCGCAAAAAGTCGGATGTGCAAAGCAATGGAATCCTATCTAGAATTTCATCCCGCAAGTATATTATTAACACGCAACCCAAAATTTTCTTTTATTATATTTACTTTTTTTGTTAGGAATCATAATTGGAGCTACTGTGATTGTTTCTCTTTTGCGATTTAATGCATTTATATAATTATTAGAGATAACTGTAGTACTTTAGGTACTCGTTTTGTACCTATATATTATTTAGTTCTTAGAATGAAGACCCAGTGGTTCTCTATTCAAAGATTTAGTTGTAATATTTGAATTCAATTAGGTTATGTTTTTAAATCAGTTCAAAATAAGTTGTCGTCCGATTTCGTCGTTCCATGAAAAGTATATAAAGCGATTTCGAATGAAGTTGGTTCTTGGTTGGTACACAGATTGGTCAGTCATGTTTGGACCAACCGCATTCGAATGACAGATTGATGACGTAATAAATCAGCTGTTTCAGGGTTGGTTAACCGAAACTCCGCTCTCTGGTTATTTGTTCTATCTCTTTCTATTCACTATCGTCAGATTCTCCCAGCATTTCTGTTTGTGTTTACATTTTGTTTTGATGTTAAAGTTTGGAAACAGAAGTGCTGTGGGCTTCGAAATTAATGATAAAGTAATTCATTTCAATGGCACTCATTAAACATATTTTTTTTAATATTCGCTGAATCAGAATTATCCAATTCATCTACTAATAAGAGGTCTGCAACTGCTTTGCGTTTAAGCATTTTATGAGGCTTCGACAGTTCCGATTATTACAAAAACAAACTGAATATTGAACTGAACTTACACCTGTAAGCAAATTGTGGATTATAAATTTCAAATTGACCGCCGTTCAACCAACCATTTCGTTTGGAAAAATTCGAATGGGTGGGAACCAACAGAGGGTCGGACGTCATCGCTTATGAACCGACCGCTCAACCATAAACCGACCAAAAAAGCCATTCGAAATCGCTTATAGTCTAGTCAACAAGTGCTTTTTTGGTCAAAATTTTTGCGTATTCTCCGAAAATTATGATTGAGGTGTCATTCGATTCGGAATGGCATGTAGATAGTTCTTGAGAAAATGCTAAGGCCGCTCGCAAAAATTGCAATAGTTATAAACAATTAAATGAAAGAAAGAAGGGGCTTTGGTTTTTCGCCAATATCTCAAAAACAATCTAAGATAATTCAAATTTGAAAAAAAAAATTGGTTCCAGCACTGACGTGAAGTCAGAAGCTTTTGCGCGTATGTTCTATTGTCCATTCTTCTGTATTGGACACCCTTAATCGAATTTACCATGGTAAATTATGTTGTCCATTCTCCTGTATTGGACACTTAATTCGAATTTACCATGGTAAATTATGTTGTCCATTCTCCTGTATTGGACACTCTTAATTCGAATTTACCCTGGTAAATTCGAATTAAGTGTTCAATCTCCTTTCCCTATCTCCTTTCGTTCGAAAGTTATCGAGGCAACGGTCACCCATCTACTGAACTCACACAAGACTGCTCGAATCTCCAACAATATTTAACCGATCGTATTAAAACTTGAAACTTGGCAGTAGAGTTAGGTTATGAAGGCTCTTGCAAAATTTCAGCAATTTCAAACGAATAGTTACTGATATATAGAATTTTTTTTTTATTTTCAATGATTTATTAAAAATTTTCTGCAAATGCTATCCTCACCAAATTTTGCAAACATTTTCGCGTTGGCATTCTACAACTAATAACCATGTTTGAATTCAATCGGTTCAGTATTTTTCGAGTTAATGAGGAACAAAAAACCACCAAATTTCAGAAAATTTCAGATGGCTATAACTCTAAAACCGTTTGTCCGATTATGCTCATAAACAAACTCAAATGTCGCATTCAGATGCACAACCTAACCTGAAATTTTCAAGCCGCTATCTCTTTCCGTTCTCAGGTTATCGTGACAACAAAAATATTTTTTAATAATTTTTTAATAATTTTCTAGCTATACGATTCTCACAAAATTTCACAAACGTGCTTAGGTTTATATTCTGCAACTATTCACACTATTCTTCAAGTTTCAATTCGATCGGATCTATATTGGTTGAAAACAAAATTATTACTCGGAAACCACAGGGCCGATTATGCCCATTAACGAACTTGTCCGTCGTATTGAGGTGCGCCATCTACCCTGAAAAATTCAAGTCGCTAGCTCATTCCGTTCTCAAGTTATCGTGGCAACGGCCGGACGGACGGCCGGCCGGACAGAATCAAATTTGACCTCGAATTCTTCATTGGGGAGTCGAACCAAATAGTTTGAGAAAATTTTCGTAAAAAAATTCGAAAGTTACAGACATTTGGGCAAAATGATAACGCGATGTTCCCCAGAACATACACACAAAAAGATTCATGAAGAGGAGGAAATTTCTTAAAAAATGTCCCAACTCCCGGAACTAGGACGAATATTTATAATATCCCCAGAGGGTTGAAAATACTCCCGAAAACGGTTACACCGCCTTGCGTAAGCCTCGCCCCCTTATTCTGACCTCTCATGAATAAATATTATTTAAACTTATTAAATATGAAAATAAAAAATTGAAAAAATTTAGTCGTCTTCAGGATAGATCAATGAACAATAATCCGTGGTCCAAAAATGTTTATCGCGACTTTTCAATTAGTTATCCATTAGTTGATTAATATTTTTTTGTAGCACGAACATTAACATTGCAAGTGCGATATAGGGTGAACTATTAATCTGAGAATTTTTTCCTTTCGTGGAGCTATTTTTGTATTTTTCAAAGGTCTAAGAATAGATTCCTGTTGGAAAATTTGAAATATTGTTAATTTTCGTCTTATTAACAATTTACTTAAGTGAAAAATTATAAAGCTTCAATTATGTTTTCAAAAGAAAATTTTAAATTATCTCATAAACAATGAATTGGTTTATAACAATTTTTCAAACAATAGGAGATAATAATTATTAAAAATCATTTTCAAGTAGTTTCTGATCATAAGAAAACGGATCAATAGTAATATTATAAACTGAAGCTTTATAATTTTTCACTTAAGTAAATTGTTCATAACGAAACGAAAATTAACAATTTTTCAACAGGAATCTATTCCAAGACCTTTGAAAAATAGCTCCACGAAAGGACAAAATTCTCAGATTAATAGTTTAACAATTATCGTACTTGCAATGTTAATGCTCGTAATACAAAAAATTGTTAATTAACTAATGGATAACTAATTGAAGAATCGCGATAAATATTTTTGGACCACGGATTATTGTTCATTGATCTATCGTGCAGGCGCCTGAATTTTCTCAATTTTTTATTTTCATATTTAATAAGTTTAAATAATATTTATTCATCCAAGATACAAAGGGCGCGAGGCTTGCGCAAGCCGGAGTACCCGTTTTCGGGCGCATTTTCAACCCTCTAGGAAAATTATAAATGTTGGTCCTGCAGTTGGGACTTTTTTTAGGAAATTTCTTCCTCTATTTAAATCTTTTTTCAAATTTGAATTATCTCAAATAATTTTTGAGATATTGGCGAAAACCCAAACCTCCCTATTTTTTTTTCACTTCATTGTTTATAACTATTGCAATTTTTGCGAGCGGCCTTAGCATTTTCTCAAAAACTATATACAAACCATTCCGAATTGAATGACACCTCAATCATAATTTTCGGAGAATACGCAAAAATTTTGACCTAAAAATCACTTGTTGATTAAACTAGTGAACTGAAATTAGAATATACACATCTCAAATTTTAATTCTATTGATTTAGGAGTTATATTTTTTTAATTCTTTATAATTTCTAGCAAATCATACAGAAGAGATATGAAGACGGAGGTGTACACATTACCAACTGGTGAACCGGTAAGCATGTTAAGTTTTTGTTGTCAGATTCAGATCAGAAAATAAATTTGAAAAAGAATTATTCAATCAAACAGGTAGCGTCACACCAATGACTGCTGTTTTCAAAATGAGTGAATTGTTAAATTTCATAATTATACTTTATATTGATGGTCTTGAAAGAGATTATATTGCAATTTAAAATTTTTCACTAGAAAATAATTGTTATATTCATTTTTTTTTATTTTAGTTGGTTTCAGATCAAAGAGACTGGTATTGTTTTGAATGCCATAGGGCCAACAACGTGAAATTTTGTAAAAACGCTTCTTGCCACAGAGTATTTCACACCGATTGCCTACCTAAGGATTCCAATAATGTGTACATTCTATTCAAAGAGTTGATTACAAATTCTGGTTCGACAATATTCCTAAAAAGGGGCAAATTGGATGGACTGAAATCCAGAAAAAGTTTGAACTCAACCGAATGGGACGAAGTAAAAAGTACTTACGACAAAAGTTTATGTTGTGTCTGCAACTTGGAAAAAGTGGATAACTTCTCAGTCGAAAAATCTGAGTTTAAGGATGCCCTCAAGTTTGTTCACTTGAGGTCGAAGGCTTGGGTAAGATGAAATTTAGACTTACCGTAGGGTTCAAAGAATATTGAAGCAATGTCTTCAGATCAAATTATTTCACTTTTATAAAGTCTCCCAGTTTGGCCATGAAAGTCTCACACATTTCACCGTGTATATTTTGAAAATGTTAGGTTATAGTCATTTTCCTGTTAGATAACTACGCAACGTTGTCCTCTCTACATAGAGGTCGTATTAATTACTTATATTTCACAATGTGAATTTACTTCGGAAAAATAATTAATTTGAGAAGATATTATGTGAATTCAACAATTCCAAAGACCTGGCGACTGTTGAAGATAATTTTTCCTCTGTTACTGGAAATATTTCACGTATACTCTATTCACTTTTATAAAGTCTCCTGGTTGGCCATGATTTAGGTCTATCACGTTTTTGTAACTAAAGCAGAGGCAGGTTGGCATTGCTGAAATATCGCCAAGGTCAAAACAATTCGCCGAGACGTTGCCAATTTCTACTCTCAAAACCCTCAAACTTAACATAATCATAACATTAAAATCTGCAATAGGAAAACTTCATTCTGACATGTTGAACTTTCGAATTAAATTACTTAGTTTCCTATCATTATATTTTATTAAGGTATAAGAATGACTCGGGATTCATAGTACTACTACATTTTGAAACTGGTGTATTTCAAGTTGTGCAACAAGGTATTTGAATGTCTTCTTGAGAAAAGTGGGGAATTCCATAGGTACGTCTGTTCGTTTAGAAGTTTTCCTGCCGGGTTATTCAGGTACTTTTATTCTTTTTTCAAATGAACTATCTCAAAGTAACAGACTACTCTATCCATTATTTTTCAATAAAATTTCAACACTTGATTCTAGATTTCCATACAAGAAAATAGCATAATTGAATCTTCCAACCAGTTTATATACGTGAAATATTTCCAGTAACAACAGAGCAAAAATTTCTTCTATAGTCGCCAGGACTGTGGAATTATTGAATTCACATAATATCTTCTCAAATTCATTATTTTTCCGAAGTAAATTCACATTGTGAAAATACGTAATTACTACGAATTCTATGTAGAGAGGACAACTTTGCATAGTTATCTGACAGGAAAATGACTATAACCTGACTTTTTCCAAATATACATAGTGAAATGTGTCAAATTTTCATGGCCAACCGGGAGACTTTATAAAAGTGAATGGAGTATGTATAAACTGGTCAAAAGATTCAGTTATGCTATTTTCTTATACGGAAATCAAGAATCAAAAGTTGAAATTTTGATGAAAGATAATGGATAGAGTAGTCCGTTACTTTGTGATAGTCCAATTGAAAAAAGAATAAAAGTACCTGAATAACCTGGCAGGAAAACTTCTAAACTAACTGACGTATCTATGGAATTCCCCACTTTTCGAAATTCTCAAGAAATAAGCCTACAGCAGATATTTAAATATCTTGTTGCACAACTTGAAATACACCAGTTTCAAAATGTAGTAGTACTACGAAACCCGAGTCACTGTTAAACCTTAATAAAATATAGTGAGTGATAGGATTTTATTATTATTATTATTGATAAGGGGTTACGTTGCACCGCGACCTTGAGATCTATTGTGCCCCCCATCAGAGCTGTTTTCACCATTACGCCATCTACAGCTCGCCCTCCAGTTCCAGAGTATAAATGAACCTCAATATCTGGGAAGGCTTCAAGGATATTACGTCTTCACTCCTACAAGTTTCCTGTCCAAAGCATTCCTTTCGCTGACTTGCAATGGCGAGGCATTCTGTAACAAGGTGGAATGATAGGATAGCAAACTAAGTAATTTCCTTCATGTTCAACATGTCCTGAGACAGAATTAAGTTTTCCTATTGCAGATTTCAGTTCTGTATAGCACTTTCTGATACTTTGTCTCTGCTTTTTCAAAACTGCTTTCGGCATTTTCAATTTCGAAGCGAACAGTTCGGTTTGGGTTTCGCGAAACCAATTCGAAAAATAGAATTAATTATCAACTGTGGGCCATCATATTGTATATTCCGAGTATTCTGTAAGATATTGAAGTCATCGTCTTAGACCTCTCGCACTCAAAAAACATATCATAAGACTTCAATTATTTGCGATATTATTAGGGCTCACTTACAGTGGCGTGCGGTGAAATTTCAAAGAAGGGAAGAAGAATTTTTAAAAATTGGTTCAAGCACTGTCGTGAAGTTAGGACCCCTATTAAACATGTCCGTTTTGAAAGTCAGTTTTATATTAACCTTTTTAAAAATATTCTGGAGTTTGTTGTTTGGTTTCGGATGGAACCTGAAAGCGTTTTTTTTGTCACCAAACTTAAAGATGAAAATCTCTTCAGTAACAATATAACCCTAACGAAAGAAATGAAAACAGTAAAAGGTTTCCACGCTTTCACGTTCCATCCGAAAACAAACAACAAACTCCAGAATATTTTTACAAAGGTTAATATGAAACTGGCCTTTAAAACTTCCACGAAAATTGAATAACTTCTAGGAAATACATTCGATAAAACTCCGGTTATGTTAAAATCGGTTATATATGGAATTGAATGTTTAGATTGTAAAAAGTGCTACGTCGGGCAAAAACCAGAAACATTCTCACACGGTATGAAGAGCATACGGGACACATTCGCAACAACAACATCGATAAATCTGCTGTTGCAAATCACGTTTTAACACTGACCACTTAATTTCAGAAAATTCCGTTAAATTGTTGAAAAATTCCAATAAATTTCACTTAGGAACGCTTGAAGATATCGAAATGTATGAGAGAGAATATATTTTACTCAATAACGATCTAACCCCTATTAACAACTCATTATTCTCAGTAATCGGTTTATGACTAAGGGTATAATGTTAACCCATACTTAAGTGTACAAGTTGATTGCAAGCTTTAGTAACGCTTCGTCTTTGAAGATGGAGACTTTTGTTTCCGAAACATATGTCAGACGATAAGAATGTAGTTACTTTTGTAGTGTTTCTACATTTAATTTTTGTCTCCTATGGAAAGTGATGATCAAGACTATAGACCACATTAGTTAGGTTAGGCGGGAAATTTGAATTACGATCCATCCGTGGATCCGAGCACTGAATTCCCCATGCATTTCTTATGGACCTAAAATTTACGCGAATTTCTCGCCTGTTTTTAGATACTTTGGCTAATTTCTTAAGGTTTATTTTGGTTGAAATAGATTCTGTGAACCTTTCTCAACCATCTAGAATCAAGTTTTCATAACAAAATTGTATATTTCCAAAATAATTGATAAAAATAAAAGTGTTCACCAAATTCGATTGACGTATGTATAAGCTCACTCGAAATCAGTCAAAAATTATAACATAACCCCAAATCGGCTTTGTAATGACGCACAACAGAAGTCATCTACGACGTACGGAAATCTTTCGAACTAGAATGGTTTCAATTTTGATTTAAGAATAAATAGAAGTATATTTTAATGTGGAAATAACATGAAAACATGCACTAATGATGAAGGTACCCAATACTTGTTGTCTCTGTACTAACATTCTCTTTTAAATAGGGTGGTTTCATTTCAAAGTTGAAATTCCTTGTTAAAAAATTTGAATATGGATCTCCCGCCAAGCGAATGATTCTAACCTAACTTATGTGGTCTATTGAATCACTTCAGATTTATTTATTTCGGAAAGTGTTGCTAAAATGTACGATAGGGATATCAAAGAATTCTTATATTTGGTCAATTTATGGCAAAATAGTTTGAAGCAAAACCTTCAAATTGTCATATTCGTCCATGTATCTTTTTCAGATTCCAGCAAACACTGCACATAAAATGAATGGTGCAGAGCCGTATTCAGTTTGGATATCAGAAAACGATTTAGCTACCAGAGCAAAATTTTTGTTTTATGCTCCTATGGATATGTCGATGGTTGAAGTTAAGATAGAAAAGGACGAATATTCCAGGTTTTCTGAATTCTTATCTGATATTTTAACTATTAAACATAATATCGGAATATTTCATGGAAGTAGGTAGCAATATGCTTCTGTTACCTATCTAATTTTGAACCCAATTTCTTAGCTCTGAAAACAATATCTAATTATTTTAGATGAATCTCAGGAATATGAAGCGACCGAATTTGTATTAAGGGATGTTTTCCACGATTTAGGAGAAATCGTTTCATGTATGGACTGCTTCAAGCATAGTAGTGACACCCTTTTCGCAGATTGGTTCTCATTACCTTGCAGAAATCCTCACGAGATAGTATGGGCAAAACAGAAAGGCTTCTGCTATTGGCCAGCAAAGGTGAAAATTCGTATCATGTAATGTACTCAAAAAACACAAACTATGCTACAATTTTTCATTAAACCTCTTCAATACCTAACTGCATTTCGACAGTTTATAATGTTTCTAAATAATATACGAATGAAACAAGATCTACATTGAAGTTCGACCACAGTAATAAATTTCAAAATTTGACGTTTCATTATTGAAAATATACATAAAAGGATAAAGATTTTATAAAATATATGATACAATGAGAGGGTCAAATTTTATGGAGGCAATACTTTATCCTCTTGAACGTTTTTCGATACTTGATATTTGAACGTCTTAGATTATAATTGTGAAAACTTTGGGGTAGAAGTGGGGATGTTTGGGTCATCTGCATAAAAAGACAGTTGATGGCGTGCAGTATTTAGAGCAGAGGAAATGATATTGAAGTAGATAATGAATAAGAGTGGCCCCAAAATACTACCTTGGGGAACTCCACAATTCAGATCAGTTTTGGTTGATTATCACGAAATCTACAGTTCCTATGTTTTGATAATAGAACATAACATCGTCTACTGTGTGTAGAAAACCACCGGGTTGATTGTGGATCATATTCACTTTTCATTCGGACCAAAAGCTAGCGCAATCTGCAGTTTACAGTACAATATTTGTATATTTTAGTTTCTAATAAGTTGAAACATATTCAAACATTTTACAGGTAATAAAGAAGTTCGATACGCATTATGATGTGCGATTTTTTGGCGGAAGACATGAGAGGGCTATTTTGAATCAAGATAGTATCAAACCAATAACTGTTCCTAGGAAAATTTTACAAGTGGGTAAACTAAAAAATGATCTTTGATTTTCAATTCAATCGTTCAATATTTTTCAGCTGAAAAATTCCTGTACCTTAGAGAAGGCTATCAACGAAATGGAATTGCTTCTCAAATTTATGGACAATCCTTCTCTTCTAGCCGCACGTATGAAAACTGAAACAAGACCTAGTCGAAGAACAATTTCACCGAAAAAAAGTGTCTCGAATGAAACAGATAAACCATTGAAAAAGAGGAAAAGTATAATCAAAATAACACCAACGAAAAGGAAAAGAAGTTTAACAAATGAGAAAGTAGAAATCATAAAGAAGGAAAGTAGCGTGATGGATGCACCCGCTAATGGTTAGTAAAATTTGTGAAGTGTAATAATATCAATCTCATACAAACTGCTAACATTTTTAGCGGGTTACCAAACTTGTAAGATAGTCGAACTTTATCTTGGTGGAGCACATACCTTTTGTATTGATTATTTCTGGCCTCTTCTGTTTCAATAAATCATTCAATTTTTCCCAAATTGAATGATGATGAACCAGAAAAGTGAAGGATATTCGACATTTCACGATCGTCTTCCAAATACTGAACTCTATTTATTATCCTTATAACATAAAATATAGAGTTTTTCTGTGATGTTCTAAGATAACAAGTTTAAGAGTTGAACAAAATCTGTTGGTAAAGATGTAACACAATTTGTATTGTTACCTTCTGAAGGATTTGATAAACGTTTGTGTGAAATTTGTAGTGTTTTATATGCGTATGCGTAATGTTAATAAAATTGATTGATTCTAGATGATGAAAAGCCACTTGTGGAGTTCAAGAAACCAGTTTCACCACCTCCCAATGGAGGTAATATTTCATTGAATACCAAACAATGTAATCCGTAACTGGTGAGGTCATACTTCAGTAACGCCCTCAGTGAGGTATATTCTGTGAGATTTCTATTTATAGGGCGAATCAAAATCATTTTTAGAGACAGAATGGGAAAAGTATAAGAAAAACTTTTTTCTTTTATCCCGAAAAATATAATTATTATCATATCGTGTTCAAGAGTTGTTATAAATACTATTTCAGTATAAAATATCAATTTTTTTAGTTGTTCTTTCACTGCAGCTTCTTAGGATTTCAAATTTTCTCATCATTATTAGGCTGTCTAACGGTGGGTTGCATGAATCTTTGGCTGTCCTTAATAGAGGATTCCATTAATTCAATTCAATGTTGCGAGTACTAGTTTCGGGACCAAAATGTCTGACATTTTGTAGGCATTTATTGATATGATTCTAAAGGGACATAATTTACAATTTTAAGGATTTCTGAGTGTTCCTGAACATATAAAACAGAATATTAATGTTGATATGAACAAAAATACAATATCCTAGGGGATTTGGCTTTTATATGTTTGTCAAACCTATGATATCTGCAATTTTATAGTCATATGTCATATGTTCGGAACGTTTTATGAGGTTTTAACCAAGATATAATATTTGTTGATTTGTTTTTTCTGATAATTAAACAAAACAACGTGTTTTCTGCATAAAACATGCAGAAATATAATATGACATTTATGATAAATTGACAGGTTGACGAACGTACAATAGTCAAATCCCCTAGGATATTGTATATTTCTCATATCAACATTAATATTCAGTTTTACATGTTCGGGAACACTCAGAAATACTTAAAATTGAAAATTATGTCCGTTGTGACTTTGAATTATATCAATAAAGGCTTGCAAAATGTCAAACATTTTGGGCCCTAAACTAGTAGTGGCAACATTGGATTTAATTAATGGAATACTCTATTGCACTAAAACCTAATAATTTTGGTGGTCAAGTAGGTAAAATGGAATTGAATTAATGGAATCCTCTATTACCACATTAGTCTGATTCTATGTCGATTTCCAGTTCATTTTTAATGAAACCATAGAATCGAATCTATAATTAAGGTAATGGAGGCTTTATGCAACCCACCGTCTATTTTAAGAAAAATTATACAGGGTCGTGGATTTTCTTGCATTCAAAACAATTGCAAATGCATTTATCGTGTTAATAAGTATTTCGAAAAAAAAATTGCATGTGGCGATCTGGTCAGAAGGAATAATTTCTTCTACTGGATTTTTTGGCAATGTGGTAGCCAGTCCACCAAGAATGAAACGATAATTCCAAGAATTTTAATAAACTAATTAAATATGTGTTTGACAACCCAGCAAACCAACATCTCTTTTGGCAACAATTCTACTCCTGCCAAAGTCACTTGTCGTCTTAGAACACTCATTTTTTGCGCGCACGTTCTGGGGAACAGCGTCCTATCATTTTACCCAAATGTCTGTAATTTTTGATTTTGATTTTTGTTGCACCCTGTGCCATCCCCATCAACTCTCTAAATTTTTTGAATAGGGAAAGTGGGTCCTGTTGTACTTTTTTGGCAAGGTCTTTGTATCTTCTTTACAGGCGTGCAGAAAATTTCAAGGAAAAATTTTTCTTTTTTGAACAATTGTTAGTTCAAAGAGGTTTTCAGTATGTGCACTTTGTCATGGCTCATTTACTTTGAGACGATGGTACCTGATGAAATTTGTCTCCGGGTGGTACTTCAATGTCGAAATAAATTTCCAATGTCACTCAATTTTGTTTCTCCACTAAAGGGTTCGTAGGGGTTGAAAGTTGTGCATGAACAAAACTGTAATGGTCGACTTTCATTCGGTGAAAAATTTTATCAGGTACCATCATCTCAAAGTAAATGAGCCATGACAAAGTGCACATACTAAAAACCTCTTTGATCTAACTATTTTTCAAAAAAGAAAATTTTTTTCTTGAAAATTCCTGCACGCCTGTAAAGGAGATACAAAGTACCACATGACCCACTTTCCCTATTCAAAAAATTTAGAGGATTGATGGGGATGGCACAGGGTGCAACAAAAATCCTTCAAAATTGCATAAAAATTTGGTAAAAGTGAAACAAAAATTGACCTGTTTCAGGATATTGTTGCAAAATATTTTTCTTCTGAGAGAATGAATTTGTTCCATAATTTTGACATGCACTGTATAGTAGATCTCATGATAACTTGAAAACGGAAAGAGAAAGCGACTTGCAATATTCAGGGTAGGTTGCGCATCCGATTGTGAGTTTTAAGTTCGTTAATTGGCATAATCGGCCAAATGTTTTTGGAGTTATGCTTATTAATGATAATCATAATCGGCCCAATGGTTTTGGAGTTATACCCATCTGAAATGTTGTTGTTATTTCCTCTACAACTCAAAATATACAAATCTGATCTAATTAAAACTCGTTAAATACCTGTAGAATGCCGACGCGCTCATTTTGGCGAAATTACGTGAATATCGTATAACGAGAAAAAATTTTATATTTTATAGACCATTCGTCCGCTGAAATTCCGCACATACCTTCGAGCTACAATTTTACAATCGAGTACTGACTTTCAGCTCCATCGACTTCGTATGAGGCGTGAATAGACAATGGAACATGCGGCAAAAGTTCCTGACTTCACCTCTGAGCTTTTTCAGAATTTTGTACGCTTAATATTAGTAGGAAATGCAACAACTAAAAATATCTATACTAGTTAGCTCTCATAAACCGAGTCCTTCATAAAAGACATAACATTTTCTTTTGCCAAAAAATTATCAATGATATAACGTTGATATTGTTACCGTTGCATGCTTATATATGCATTATGTTGCCAAAAAATCAAGTAATTATTTCTTCTGAAGCCACTGAGTTAATTAGATGTTGATTTTTCATCTTTAACATCCATACCTCCCTTGGTACTAATGTAGTAAAGGTGCACTTAAAACTAGATGTATGCATATTGACATCGTACTACTAGTTTTGAATATGTGCTGAGTATACAGGGTGTCCCAGAAGTCGATGTCGAGCCGGAAGCGGGTGATATTACAAGTCATGAAAATTATCAGAAAAATATAAAAAAAAATAGGTGCTGTAATTTCAAAATTATTGGCATTTAAAGAAAATCGACAAAATCTATACTTTGTCATGGTTATTCAATTCCCATTTCTACAAATCTTAATTTTTTGCCAATTCTATTTTTGTTATGTCATCCTGAATAATGCGTCTGCATATTATTGCCCAAAACTTCATGACTTTTGCCCCCGTTTGGAGCAAAATGTTACTTTTTGCCCCACTCCATATTCAAAGCTCATATTTCGTCCAATTTCAACTGCCTGTACTGAAAAAAAATGTACTACGCTAGTTCGGCAAGTAACTGAAAAAGTTGGCGCATTTAATGAGAATTCCAAAATGGTATAACAATTGCTAGTAATTCTGCAAGTTTTTCGGCTAGAATTGTTTCTGCTGAGAAATCCATTTACGAAACAATTTTTGCTACTAACTCTAAATGATTCTAGTGCACTAAAGGTGGTTACTTTGAGTACTTTAGTTGAAACAGATGAAGAGAGTTAAAAAAAAGCCCACGGATACACAAGTACGGCACACAGAATAGTGAAAAAAAACAGGTTACACCCTTATCACATTGAGGGCCGGTTTCTCAATTGCGAGTTAACTCAAGGTTGTAGATAACCCGAGTGAGGACCGGTTACTCAATTGCGAGTTGACGCATGTATTTAGCGATATTCATGAATGCGTAACACTCGGGTTACCCGCAACCTGGGGTTAACTCGCAATTGAGAAACCGGCCCTGAATATCGCTAAATACATGCGTAACTCGTAACCTTGAGTTAACTCGCAATTGAGAAAC
Organism: Halyzia sedecimguttata; assembly: GCA_937662695.2. Taxonomy (NCBI): domain Eukaryota; kingdom Metazoa; phylum Arthropoda; class Insecta; order Coleoptera; family Coccinellidae; genus Halyzia; species Halyzia sedecimguttata. The sequence goes on along the minus strand of OW569413.2, from coordinate 93,500,232 downwards.
CCGCCCTCAGAGGGTACAAACTCTAGAACCCCGAGATTACCTCCCAAGAGTTGGATTTTATCAAATAATGATTCGAAGACACCGGGAGGATCCATGATTCTTGGAGAATGTATTACGGTCCGATTAGGTTTACTCGAGACCTATCGAAAATGTATCTGAGATACGGCGAAGAATAATGAAAGCCGTTCATCATGTGATTTTTTTTGGTTATTTTTTTTTTCTTGTTTCAATTATTTGTTTCTCATCAATACTGTTAATCACAAAGTGACTTAACCACACTTAATCACAAAGTGACTTAACCTTTTTACATGTAAAATGTATATTTTTTGAGCCCCTGTAGCTATTAGCCTTGGCTCTCATGAATTGAATAATAATCATGTCAATAACGGAGGATTAGCCAGTCTGATACTCCCGATGTCGAACGTGTATTGCGGTTGACGGGAGACATTTTGAGCATTTCTTCAATATTTTTGTTGTTGCAATGTTTATTAAAAAAGTTTTCTGAATCAGAATATTCAATTATGAACATAAAACAGAAAAAAAGATTCAGACTACCTGGAAACAGTAGAAGTCTTTTATTTGGCGTCATTACCTGCTTTGCTCACACATCTTAGAATTATTAGCTTTTTCTTCAATTCAACCAGAAATCTTACAGTAACGGCCTGAATTAAAGGCTTCGATACACCAGAATCAATTGAAGATTTTAGGAAAAATTGTTTCGAATATGGATTTCCCAGCAGAAAAAATTCTAGCTGAAAATCTTGCAGAATTACTAGCATTTGTTATACCATTTTGGAATCCTCATTAAATGCGCCAACTTTTACAGTTACTTGCCAAACTAGCGTAGTACATTTTTTTTTCAGCACAGGCAGCTGAAATTGGACGAAATATGAGCTTTGAATATTTAGTGGTGCAAAAAGTAACATTTTGCTCCAAACGGGGGCAAAAGACATGAAGTTTTGGGAAATAATATACAGACGCATTATTCAGGATAACATAACAAAAATAAAATTGGCAAAAAATTAAGATTTGTAGAAATGGGAATTGAATAACCATCACAAAGTATACATTTTGTCGATTTTCTTTAAATGCCTATAATTTAGAAATTACATCACCTAATTTTTTTTAAATATTTTACTGATGCCTATCATGAATTGTAAAATCAACCGCTTCCGGCTTGACTTCTGGGACCCCTGTATGTACCTGACCAGTTCCGGATTAATATAAATTAAATTGTATCCACTTGGAAATTATAACGGTAGTGATTTTATTCATGACATTGATAACTTAACTTATCACTCATCTTCAAAGCCTGTTGAGTTAATATTCTCATTTATTTAGACTTAACATCTTCTGAACCTGCTGGTGTTAAAAATGAGGTTCCAGTGAAAAAAAGACAAATTTCCAGTGTGGCTGTTAAAAGTAAGTTTTCGCCGCCATCACTAACTCAACTTTAAATTACTATCGTTTATTTTTTTTTTCGCCAGATATACCTGTGGTAAATGATGTCCCTATCAAAATATCTGACGATGAAGATAATGTCTACACCTATTCTGGGAGTCTTACCAAGTCTGCCATGGAGTAAGTGATTGGTATACTTATACAGGGTTTTTGGTAATTCGATGTGATCCTTTAACGGGGTTATACTAGACTTTTGCAACGATTTGAGTGCAGTGAACCATGGTCCAAAAGTCAATGGTTACTGAGATATATTGATATTTCGACTTTTTGAAAGTTTTTCGACTTACCATCGAAAACAATTAATTTTGTGGAAACTACTCGACAACGAATATAGAAGTAAGGTTTTTTTGAAAGCTGATAAGATAAGAATCATTTTCAGAAAAAATTATCCACCAAAAATTCGAATAACCTGAAAAATAAGGAGTCTGAAGTGGCCACAATAGTTTTTCTCATTAAAATTTCATGGAACAATGCGTATTTCTCGAAAAAATTATAATTAACTTTGCGTAAAAATAATTGAAAAAACTTCCCTGGTTGATGAACTTTCCAAAAAGGTACATGTAATAAATTTTCTGACGAGATCAAAAAATATAGCGGGAAATCCGTAACAGACTTTTTCGATACTTGGTTATGCCCCTTATCTTCTCCTTTACTTGTGATTATTAGTTGCTTGTTACGAGTAAGGCTAGTAAGAATTAAAAAAAAATCACAGTATTTCTATAATGAAAATTGAAATAATCCTCAATTAACTGAGAGTTACTCTAAAGAATTTCAACTTGAGGATAATTAGTTTCAAAAAGAAAAAATGCTGACATTAAATTGTGTTATGGGTTGTGTCCTGGAATAAAATACGCGGTTTTCTGGCCATATTTTTCGATTTTGTGAAGAAATTCTTGGCTTATGTACCTTTTTGAAAAGCTAATGTAACAAGGAAGTTTTTTCCAGGATTTGTACACCAAGTTCATAATACTCTTTTCGAGTAATTCTCAATTGTTTCATCGAGATTTTATGAGGAAAACAGTTGATGCCATTTATGACCCCTTATTTCACAGGTTATCTAATTTTAGGCGCTCTAGTTCCTCGGAACTGAGTGCTTATCAATTTGTCCAAATGTCTGTAATTTTCGAATTTTTGGCTGAAAATGGTCTCAAACGATTTGGTTCCACTCACTGATCAAGAATCCGAGGTCGAAATCGATTCTGTCCGGCCGGCCGGCCGTAGGCACGATAACTCTCGAACGAAAGGAGGATTGAAATTTGCAAGGTAGGTTTGTAGCGTAAATATCTCGGACAAGTTCGTTAATGGGCGAAATCCATCGAGCGGTTTCGGAGTTATGGCCGATTTTAGTAAAACACATTTTTTATGAATATTTCCGAAACAGATCACTCGATATATCTGAAATTTAGCATCAAATTGTAGAATCATGTGAAGTTTTGTATTGACCAGGTTACCGCATAGTGCCAAAAACAAATTTTCTACAATAACTCTCGAACGGAATGAGCTAGGCAGTTGAAATTTTCAGAGTAGGTTAGGGAGATGAATATCTCGGTTAAGTTCGTTATTGGGCAAAATAGGCCAGATGGTGTCGGAGTAACGAAAAAAAAATTTTTTTTTAAGCAACAAATTTAAAATTCAATTTTTATTCAAGATGCAGTTTCACCATTAAAATCCATCGATATCATTTTCAACTCCAACAAGCTAATACTTTCGGAGATATGATTTTTCTAAATTTCAATAATGAATCGTACTTTATGTTTTCACAGAATGCTATAATTATTCTATCTAAGCTTTATTATATGATCTGTGTTCATACTCGTACATTTCATCCTGTTCTATAAGAGAGAGTCAAATTCATTTCAGCTATTTTAATTTTATTTATTCCATGGTGCAGTTCTGATTCTCAGATTGCTCATTTAATCTTGATAAATAAACTATTATTTGAATTGCATTTCCTTTATGATACAGTTCTATCATAAGAATACATTGAGATAATTCCCAACTCTGAGAAACCAATACTTTCGGAGATATAATTTGTCTGTTAAAACTAGAGCGCCAGAAAGCTCCTGTCCACAGGGCTGGAACCCATTTTTAGAAAATACTTTTTCACATGAAATGATAACCATCTCTTCAGCTTTAAAAGAAATATATATTCATTGAATATTTAGTGTCAAGAAGTTTTTACAAAATTAATTATTTTCGATAACAAAGCAGAAAATTTCCAAAAAGTTGAAAAATCGCCCTATCTTCATACTTACCCATAGTTTCTCAGACCATGGTTCATTTGACTCAATTCATTGCAAATGAAGTCTAGTATATTCCTTTCGAAGGTACACGTCGAATTACCAAACACCTGTATAATAAATAAATATAATATATGATCGGTCCTTAAAACAAAAAGTCAAGTATTTTCTTAAATATTGAATATATTATTGCCTAATTTTAATATACTCACCATTTTGTGTGTCTCTATGCTCTCTTATAATTAATATTAATTATATTTTAATTTCCACAAATTGCTAGACGTAGAATTTGAAATTGGAATAAAAGAGAAATATTTTTGAAAATATGACTCTGGATATATGTAAATTATTTCGCGCTCAAATCCAATTTTTCTCGCCGCACAGAAGTGGGCAAAATAAAGAAAAGATTGGTGTAATTTTATGAGAAAGTAATGATACTTACTCTGAAATTTCTAGTGATTTTTACTATTGAAGATTATATGCTATTATTTTTCATTCAGGTTCAATGATAGCTTTGGGGAACAAGAAGTTGAACTAGTAACTAGCTCAACTGAAGGTGAAGACTTGGACGAATCTATTCATAAACAGGAAATACTTCCACTGAATAATTCTTATAGTGAAGAAGTTGAAGTGGTAAGAATTTGTAATTTTATTCCACTAACGATTGGGATGTGTTGTAATATCTTTTCAAAGAAGCGCTCACAATTTTGAAGTAAATATTTATATTATTATACAGGGTGAGTCTTTAAGTTGTACATTAATTTCAACCATAGATTACCCTCAAATAATTTACCCTTTTTCCAAATTCTGCTCAAGCTGTTGAAATTAAAAAAAAACATCAGTTCAGCGTCTATGGCTGTATCGTCCCGCCGAGCACATGAAAGCAATATGTAATTGTGTAGTTCTTATATTTTACCACTGATAGCACTGTGTAGTGGAGTATCGCCATTATCGTCTAAAGTAAATTGATAGCATGCAAGTGTCCCATTAGTATCAACACTAATAACTAATTACTCCATAGGATGTAACAGTCATATACGCCAAACGATTCAACTTTATCTCTTGCAGAGCACTCAAGTTTCACTTAAAAAAACTGAACATTCACCCAATCCAATATACAGGGTGTCCCAAAAATACCACGCGAAAGTGACACTGGAGATAGATTGGCATTAGGTCTATCAGATAGCATCAACATGACCTCAGTAAAAGTCCGCTGGTTTTCGAGATATCACCACTGTTGCGTCCCATGACTTCACATGTTGGGAAGCGCTCATTTGTATTTCTAAACAAAGCAGCTCGCTTGTAAAACTTAAATGTTTTGGGTTAACTGGTTTATTTTTGCATGGGTGGTCTCACCCTTGAAATTAATATTTTCCACGGAAATATAATTGCAAGTAAAATATCTTGTAATACTTCAACCCTTGTAGAAGTATTTATGACCTATTTCCTGTGAAATATTGATAAAATGCATACAACAACTAACACATTGCCAGAGCTGTGAGTCCTTTGTCTAGATTCTAACCCATACAAAAATCTAGAATTTTTCGTTTAGATCGCCACGGCTTTGGCTATTCTCTAAATCTAGGGCGTAGATTCCGAATCTGTAATTAGTTTTTCCGTATCTCGATTAATTTTGGTAAAATGGCGAAAAATCCGACTGATTAGTCCATTTTCCGGAGGTAGAGCCAGAAATTGCGACTTTCTTCGTCATTGCTCCGAAACTAATCGAGATACGGAAAATCTAATTACAGATTCGTGATCTGCGTACCCGATTTAGTGAATAACCAAAGCCGCTTCGACCTAATCGGAAAATTGTAGATTTTTGTATGTGTTGGATACTAGAGAACTTTTTGGCGTTTGACGGATTCGCTCATTACCTATTATTTTCCGAACGGATAGAGATACAGAAAAAATAGATACATAAATCTAAACGTCGTCCATCGGGGAATCATTGGGAATCGAGATGTGAAAATCATAGATTTCGAACGGGAAAGAAGAATTTTCCTTCGATTCCGGGTCAAAAATATTTCTAAGTGCCGACCCAAAAAAATTTTTTCATGGTATATCGATACGGAGCTCGTGTCTAATTAATCGAGGTCGCTGATCACGAATATGTAATTAGTTTTTCCCTAAGTGGCGTACTTTGGGAAAATTTTCACTTAAAGTGAAAAAATTGACGAAAATAGGTCAATTTTGGAACTTTCCACCGCCCAAAAAAATCGGAGTAGGGTGTTGCTGATTTTTTACGTCATATTTGGATCCTTTATCTATCGAATCATCCGAACAATAAATGTCCAGGTCGTACGCTTCGGAAATTATGATTTTTTTTCCCGAGGGTCTATTTTTCGGAAAATTCTTTCCGCGATATTTCCTCGGAAAATTTTTGTAATAAATATCTGATGGCAGATTCGGAATCTACGGCCCCGAATCTATAAGAATAAGTACCCGTTTCATAGTTTTGCGTCAAAAAATTTTTCTCGAAAAATGGGATTTTTTTAAGGCTAATGTATTAAAAAATTGCCAAAATTCGACCGGTCTCCGATTTCGATGCAAATTACGTCATTTACTAATTCGGGACCGTAGATTACGAATTTATGATCGGATTTTTCATTAGAGAATTTTCCGCGGAAATACCGCGAAATGAATTTTTCGAAAAACAGACCCTTGGGAAAAAAATCATAATTTCCGAATAGTACGGCCTGGACATTTTCTGTTTGGATTATTCAGTAGATAAAGGATCCATATATGAGGGCAAAAATCAACAACACCTTACTCCGATTTTTTTGGGCGGTGTGAACTTCCAAAATTGACCTATTTTCGTCCATTTTTTCACTCTAAGTGAAAATTTTCCCATAGTACGCCACTTAGGGAAAAACTAATAGCATATTCGTGATCAGCGACCTCGATTTAACTAGACACGAGCTCCGTATCGATAAACCATGAAAAAAATTTTTTGGGTCGGCACTTAGAAATATTTTTGACCCGGAATCGAAGGAAAATTCTTCTTTCCCGTCCGAAATCTATGATTTTCATATCTCGATATCCAAGAAGATTCCCCGAAGATTGGTCGGTGGACGACGTTTAGATTTATGTATCTATTTCCTCTGTATCTCTATCCGTTCGGAAAATATTAGGAAATGAGTAAATCCGTCAAACGCCAAAAAGTTTTCTCTAGTATCTAACCCAGGGGTCACCAATTAGTTTCATTGGAGGTCCGTTCACAAAATCTGTATATCTGTCGCGGGTCGTTGATAGCATTATGATGGCATAAGAATTTGACTAGCAGTTAATCTGATTCCAATATCTATAATTAGTAAATAAAACGAAAAGTTATCTGAATTTTTTTAATCAAGAATACATGTTTTCTGGAAAAATGGTCCGCAAAAAAAAGGTTCGCGATCCGCATCCGGACCGCGGTCCGCCATTTGGTGACCCCTGGTCTAGACTATTCGAAGACCCCTAGTCTGTGAAAGTCGGACCGGTTTCCATATTACAAAACAATGAATGTGGGAGCGAGATAGCCGATAAGGGTTTTGGTTTTTTTTTTAATAAGTAGCAATTCTGGTTCTGATTAAAAAAAATTGGTAGTGTTGTATCATTTTGAAAAGGGCATGAAATGGACCAGTTTTTGCGATTATTTGTCAATTCAGTCTGATATAATTTTTTTTCACAGCAGTCAGTCAAACTTAAGTTAACGTTTTAACTTCGGCATAAAATACAACAAGTTAGACATTTTTTGAAGGATTTTGTTCTAGTTGTCGGTGAAGTTATTACTTCATTGTTTAAAGCAACTATTCAGGATAGCCTAGGTAAAAAAAAAGCATGAGTTTGAAGTAATTTCTAGCAATGCTAGGCGATAAAAGAACGAAAACTGGAGATTTTTAAAAAATACTCAAAAGTGGTGATATCTCGAAAACCAGCGGACTTTTACTGAGGTCATGTTGATGCTATCTGATAGACCTAATGCCAATCTATCTCCAGTGTCACTTTCGCGTGGTATTTTTGGGACACCCTGTATAGATGGGAAACATGCCATGGGATGAATGGCAAAAGGGTCACTAAAAATGTCTTGTCGGTAGCGTCAACCTCAGGGAACCAGGCTCGCCCTGTTGTATAAGAGCCTTACCCTTCTATCGGATTCCTGTTAGGGTTGACGATTTAATTTTCCACTACTTGTGGGAACAACAATGGGAAAGGAAGCTAAAAAACACAGAAAAAAAGGAGATTGGATAAAAATAATGGTTAAAAAGAAAACAAAACAAAATTGTTTCAGGCACTAACGTGAAGTCAGGAGCTTTTGCGCGTTCTATTGTCCATTCTCCTGTATAGGTCACACTTTATCTTTTCCCATGGTAAATTCGATTAAGAGTGTCCAATACAGGAGAATGGACAATAGAACATGTGAGTGAAAGCTACTGAATTCACGTCAGTGATTGAACCAATTTTTTTTTCGTAATTTTTTTAAAGTTTTGTAGGGATACGGTTGTCACAAAATACGACACACGTCTTTATGTCGATATTCTACAACTAGTTACTAAGCTTCATTTCGATCAAGTCTAATTTTTTTGAATTATCGAGGAAATAATATTCCAGGTGGGTATAACTCCTAAACCGTTGGACTGATTACGTCCAAAAACGAACCCATTCGGATGCGCAACCTACCCTGAAAATTGCCATATCTCCTTTCGTTCGAAAGTTATCGAGGCAACCTAACCTAACCTACCCTGAAAATTGCCCTATCTCCTTTCGTTCGAAAGTGATCGAGACAACGGTCACCCATCCAGCTACTGAATTCACACAAAAAAGTAACTACACTCTTGTCCACTACAGTTTTTGTCGTCTAACATATGTTTCGGAAACAAAGTTTCCATCTTCAAAGACGTAGCGTTACTGTAACGCTTCGTCTTTGAAGATGGAAACTTTGTTTCCGAAACATATGTAAGACGACAAAAACTGTAGTGGACAAGAGTGTAGTTACTTTTGTAGTGTTCATAATAAGTCCACATTGAACTCAAAATAGAATATATCGTAAATTACAAACATTTGGCTGAACGATGTTTCCCAGAACATACGTTGGCCGAACTAAAAAAGATAAAATAAATAATAGTAGCTTTTGTAGATAACCGTAGGAAATAATTTTCAATAAATTTAAATTAAAGCGTGGGGTGCTTAAAAATATATTCAAAATGGCTCTACTTTTATCAATATCAGTCAATAAAATATCTATAACAATTGACATCAAGCACCCCAAACTTTTCTAGAATAAAATAAATGTTTTTGTTAATCCTACTATTCATAATCTAAATTTATTGAAAATTAATATTTTCAGATGAGAAAAACCCTCCAAGGTATGTCAAAAAAGGGGGACATCATTAAAGCAGCTATGAATTGTATGCAAACAGAGATGAACCGCCTGACAGAAAAACAAAATGAAGAGCTAAAAAAATTATCTGAATCTCATAAGGTAGAGATATCAGATACTAAAAAAAAACAATGGGTAAGAAATTCTAGTCAGTATTTGCATTTATCTGGTAGATAACCAATACTGAAATTTCAGTGTTACTATTGCGAACGAGATGCTATTTACCATTGTTGCTGGAATACTGCTTATTGTTCAGTTCAGTGTCAGAAACAACATTGGCAACAAGAACATAAGAAGGTTTGCAGAAGAAAAAGATGAATATTTTTATTTGAATTTATACAATGATGTAAAAGGAAAAGGGTTTTTTACCTTGTAAATGAAAACATACAAGAAAAAAAGTATCTGGAAATATAAAAAATAGAATTCCCATTATTTTTGTAAATGCTGAAATTGTTAGGAAATTGAGAAAATTTATCGAAAATTGTAAATAGTGTTACCCTGTTGCCATTCTTCTTTTTGTTTTGCTCGGAAAATCAGATTGAGTAACTTTTTTCATTAAAATGTTCATTGCATATTTCTATTGTTGTAATGGATAAATGTAATACATTTTTGTACTCTGATCAAGATTAAAGATGAACATTTTGTTCAATATTGTTATGTTTCTTCAAGCAAAAAATTTTATATCTTATGTTTTTGAATGAAGGCACAAATATAAGAGTATGGAATTTTTCTTGGTTACAATTTCAACCTTGGGAACATTCTCAATAAAGCACTTGGACTAGTAAAACTTGACTTATTACTGAGTTTCTCAAAATTATTAGTTTATTTTAGTTTTTCTTGAAAATTCGATCTCTATAATTAGTTTGGTCAATATTTTCTTCTTGTATAAAAATCAATACATTCCGTTAAATGTAGTTATGTGCCCTTAGTTAGGTATTTATTACTCTTAGTTTACAATCATAATTTTTTTAATGAATATTGCATTAGTTGATTTGTTAAATATTTTTTAATGATATGTTATCTTTTTTAGGAATTATATATTTTCTCTCCACAAATGAAGTCTCATTTCAATATTCATATTCTTTTGAGCTTGAAATAATGTCTAACATGCTTTTACCATAGCTGATATTTTGCAAATTTTAGTTTGAAAACATAACTTAAACACTGTTTCTATATTTGATTTGATTGGTTTTACTTGATGGAAATTCATTTTCAATAAATGATTCAAGTTTTCAAATAACACAAATTTATTTATTTGAGAACGACAATTGTTTTGCCACACTATGCTTCTGCGGTTTATACATTTGAACTGATTCAATATGAGTATTGAGAAACACCGACAAAAAATTTTAATAGTAGGTAAGTACTGGAGTCAAAAAAGATACTGAATTAATAAAAAAATAATTGGCATGGACACTGGCATTTCGAGAGACTAAAAGTGTTAAAAATTGATCAGGTAAGAGTCAATTTTAAGCAGTTCCCAACATTTAACCGGTATGTTTCAGAATAGATCCAATAGTGTGTGCACATTGCTTGCCACTTGAAATTTAAAGGCACCTGGTTCAAATTGTTATTGTTAGGGAAGCCATTTCATACCTACAAGGTACACCAGCCTTAACTGTTGAAGGCTTTGCTTATGGTGAGGTAATGACACATTAACAAAACTCAGAGATATTCCACTCAGTGACTCGGAAGAAGGATAATTCCCCAATATTGTGGAGTATTCTTGATATATTCCAACCGTTGCCGAGAAAGAAGATTTTATTAATAGTTGACATTTTTTTTATGCTTTCAGAAAAAAATAATTGTTGTTAGCTATATAATAAATAAATCACACTCTGTACAAAATTACAAAAAGCACACCTATCATTCAGAATGAACATTTTCCAAGCTCAGTCAATAACCTCTACAAACTCTACATTTTTAAAAGCATTAGTGATACTGTTATGCTTTTCAAGGAGCTGCAATTCTTCTCTTGATAGCTGTTCTCCAAGATGCCTCAAAAGAGTCAGAATTTCAGCCTGAAATTATGAACAAGTGTTATTAATTTGAGACGAAAGGGATCTAAAAAGAACTTAATTACTGACCTTTTGTCTCTCAAAATCTTCCATATCGGTTTTTTTCAGCTGAGTATCATCTTCAATTTGTTTCAGTTTGAGACGCAATAACTGTGGTTCACGATTAGCAAACATTTTGATTATTTCTGGTGTTTTAAATGCATTGGATATAGCTAACTTGGTCGCCTGAAAAATCAAGCTATATGTGGATGTTTGAACACTGAATAATGTTCTCATTAAACTTCCTTAAAACTTACAAGTCTGACAGCACTTAGAGCACTGACCAAAGAAATATCTCCCTTCAGAAGTTTCTCTAATTTTTCACTGAATTCTTTCAATTCTTCATCTGTTTCTTTCTTTGTATCAATATACTCTTCTTCATCCATTTCATCCCTATAAAACAGGACAAAGGGTTCATTTAACGTTCCGCAAATGGGTCACTAATCAATATATTTTAGAAATTCTATACTTGTATTTTTCCAAGTCTTCTAGTTGTTCAACTAGACGATTGAGCTGTTCCTGGAGATTTTTCTTCAAATAATCGGTTTGTATTGTGCCAGAATCATCCATCGTTATATTATCGATTATCCAAATATTGTGTATTCAAATTCGAATAATTAAGATTCAATCTCAAAAATCTGGAAAAATTGAGTCATAGAGAAGAGATAAAAAAATCGAATAACTTAATGAGATCATAGAATACGGACATAAATGAACATAGAATTGAATGTTGAATCAACACGTTTTGTGAAGATAATATTAGAAATGCTTCACATTTGATATATTTTCAAATGAAAATGAGGAGTCTGAAGACTGAATTATTTTTGGTTCAAATCATATCATCAATATTTAATGAAAGGTACTACTCCAAAAACATTTTATTTAATTTCAGAAATATTTATCTAGCTGCTTTATAATGTAATTTTTTATTTCTGAAGTAATAGCAATGAACGAAAGGTATTGTTTAGGAGATATTATTGAAAATAATAATTTCCTATAAGAATATCCACATTCTATGATTAATGCACGTAGTATTATAATTTTCCGATAGGTGTGCTTATGTCGCAAAACGTGAAAGCCGCGTGTCATTTTTGATGAAAATTTCTTGTTAATTTCCTTATCTTAAAGTGACATTTGAGTTGATTTGGTGAAAAACATCAGTGGAGTAATATTTTACCAAACTCGTAAATAAGTTTGTGTCCAATCCTTCAAAACTACGTCCCTGAAACATGTTTTTGGGTTAACATTCCGCCATCTTTGCCAAATTTTAACCTTTGATTATCAAAAGTTGAGTGTACTGCTGCAAAGGAAATATCAGTGATAATTTATTCATTCTGATAAGTGCTTAGACAAAGGTTTGGCAAACATGACTCAATTTGAATAAGAACTTTTTGTGTTATTAGTGTTGTGATGTGTTGATCAACAGAGGAACATATTATGCAGATAAAAGACGGTCCGTGGCGGCTGCTGTAAAGGGCTGGACCCCAGAGGCTGAAATGAGTGGAAATCCTAAACAAACCGCTGCTGGAGGGCAACAAATGCGATATCCTACAACGTATCCTTTTCAATATTTTCCTTAATATACCTGGTAGTTACGCCCATCTGTCAACTGTCAGTATCAAACTTAACCGAATTGCTGGATATTTTGTCTAATAGCAATTTTGTTTTTATAAATAGCGTAATTTTTTTTGAGGATAACCGTAATCAATACCCGTTTGAAAATAATTAGATATCACTTCAAAAATTTCTTATGTGAATGTGAATGTATGAAGGAATAGCAGTTCATTTTGAGTGGTGGTCAGAAAACTTTCATTATATCAGTATACAATTACACGTTCACCTGTCGACACAGTTGAACCGACAATAATTTTATTGAATACCATATGTTCAAAATTTCAATCGTGCAAATCGTTCCCATACAGAAGTTTCACCATTTCCTCTCAAATTCTAGGAGCTAAGAAAGAAGATTTTAAAGCTCATTTGAATATATATGAGGTGTTTTCTCTGTGGAAATTGTGGATATGATAATGACGTGTGGAAAGCTTGTGTCATTTCTCACAAGGAAATTACATTGAATTTTTTATGGATAATTATATAATTTCTAATTATTTGTGATATATGCCACGCGTAGACACAAATTTTTGTTCAGGTAAGGATTATGTTTTTTACATGGATAGTACAGTAAATCAACATATCGTAATATAGATATCGTTATGATTGAGATTTGAATAGCTGGCTCGCTTATTCTCTGAATTTGAGACATTCGAGGATAGTAAAAAATCTATTTTAGCCTAAAAATTTTTATGATTGAAGTCTGAACGTAACTAGTTGATTAGCAGTCTTTCGCGCGCAAGCGCTGATGGATTTAATTGTTGCCTTGCGGCCGAATTCGGAACCAAATTGATTGTTCCAAGTTCTTATGAGAGAAATGGCGTTACTGCCAGTGTAGCAGAATCTTTTATTGTTGCATTTTTCTAAATCGAAAATATCAATTTAATCACAAAAATAATCAGTTTTAAGTATTTGCTATCGAAATGACTGTTTTAGACGCTTGTGCCATGTGTTCTTAACAATCTTGTAATCGTAGAACGCCCTTATCGATTTTTGTTAGTGCGACGAAACGACCCTATACGTAAGTTAATGCGAAAAGTTCCTTGTTTTTCGATGCACATTTGCACAAAATTATCGTGAAATTATAGAACGTCTAGTGTTACAATAAAATCGATTTGCTCATTTATGCCGAAGTATGTAAAGTGGTTTTTAATTTGACAGTGTCATAGTGAGGCAAAATTACCTGTGAATCGTTAAACATGTTAATAAAACAGGAATTAGAGTGCATTTCCGAATTCTTCATCTCAAGCAGTCATAACTTCTCAAAAATTAGAAATAATCAAGGTGCCATGACTTACATTACAACATTTTGATAAGACTGCTAGATTTAAGGAACTCGTACGACTACCTAGGGATTTGTTTCTAAATGTATTCGTAAGAACAGTAGTGAAACGAAAATGGGATCACGCTATGTAAATGGTACTATGAAGCACGATGGGGTGTGCTTGTTGCCTCCACCCTCGCATCATTATCGCATGGTACCTTCACATTCACAAACCCCAAGTAAGTGTTATTTTTTGCATTCTGACATTCGGCAACGTTGCCAATATTCATTATGTTTTCTTTATGAGCTTGATACAACCCTTTCATGATAACGTTTCTGAACACGATTATATACGACCCCTAAATTGCAAATATTGTACCTCCAGATTTCTGAATACTAGACGTACCCCGTAGATAATCTGGGAAACGTAGAATTTAACCCGAATCTATGGTGCTAGATTTCGGATAAATAATCTTTATTATTTGTCCCGCGCTGTTGCCGTCTTGTGATGATTTTCATTGTAACATTTTTATTCTTTCGGCGTTAAATATTGTCAAGTATTATTTAATTTTAACTTCCAGAGCTGTCTTATAAATCTGCCTGTACAATCTGACAAATTTGACAATTCGTTTCTATGCTATATGACCATAGACATAGAATAATGTGTTATTCTATTTCTATGTACATGGCGATAGTAATAAATTGATGTTTATGCTCACCTTTTATGCTATTAATTAACCCAATAATACCGATATATGGAATGGTTTTATCTGTTTTTAAGGACTACAATTTTTCTCTTTCAATAAATAACACCATGAATCGTCCTAATACTCGACCTTGCAGGCCTAATTATTTACTGATTTCCTTTAGTGTATATGGTTGCCATATTATATTTCATGTATTTCTCCACTTTTTACACTATAGGCTATTATAAATAATACCCAGTTACAATGCTATATGACCATAGACATAGAATAATGTGTTATTCTGTGTCTATGTACATGACGATAGTTTCAAATTGATGTATATTCCCACCTTTTATGGATTACGCCATGAATTAATCCGATAATGCCGATATGTGGAATGGTTTTATCTGTTTTCAAGGACTACAATTTTTCTCTTTCAATAAATAATACCATGACCCGTCCTAATAGTCGACCTTGCAGTCCTGATAATTTTCCAATTTAGTGTATATGGTTGCTATTATATTTCATGCATTTCTCCACCTTTTATACTATAGGCTGTTATAAATAATACCCAACTATATGCTATGTACCTATAATGTAATATGAAATTGAAAAACGTTTTCATGATATTCTTTGCTGAGGGTTTGAAGAGGGGTCTTTGATATATGTATATACCGCAGTGTGTTATCACGTTTATGTATAATGTTTTTAAGGATGAGTCATATTTTTTTGATGGACGTAGAACACGTCGGAATAAATTTCTTCAACTGATTCGTAAATCCATAAAGCTAGCTGAAATCTTGGTGTCGATTATTAATAATCCTATTTTGACAGAATATAGCTAGTAGTTATATACAGGGATTCAAATTCATGGGAAATCATTGAGAAATTATTGAAACTAATCTGATGTACACAAATATTGATAAATCCGAGGGTAAATTCTAATTGAGAAAACATGTTTGTGATTCACACTGTACCATTTTTTTATGGCTACATTTTACATACCTGGATCAGGTAGAAGCGAAACAGCTATTTTTGGCCCAATTACAATTATTGTACTAGTTCCTGTTTTAAGTGCGAATGATCGATATTATCAACAAAGAGTACAATCTACTCAAGGAGCAACAAACTTACGGATATATTATTGAGTAGTTTAGAATTTTATACTGAGACCCACTTAAACACACACAAAATTCCATCAAAATCCTTCAAGCCGTTTCTGAGATCCTATAAACCTGTTGCAGCTCCTCCTACCGGGTCCAATTGTGAATCTAAAAGACACTGAGAGCCACTCAATCACACACACAAAATTTCATTAAGACCGGTTAAACCGTTTTGGGTTAACACAAAACGATTGCAGCACCACCTACCAGGCACCCTGAGAGGCACTGAAAGACACAGGAAATTTAGTAAAATTTGTTCAAGCCGTTTTTGAGATCCTATAAACCGATTGTAGCTCCATCTATCGGGTCCAATCGTGAATATAAAGCACCTTGATACCCACTTGAACACACAGAAATGTCATCAAAATCGGTCAGCCGTTTTTTAGATCCTATAAACCGATTGAAGCTCCATCTACCAGGTCCATTTGTGAATGTAAAAGACTATGAGACCCACTCAACACACACACACACAAAATGTCATTAAGATCAGTCAAGCCCTTTTTGAGTTCCCATAACACGATTGCAGCACCACCTACTAGGTCCAATTGCGAATGAAAACCACCTTGAGACGTACAGAACACACAGAACATTTCATCAAAATAGGTCAAGACGTTTTCGAGATCCTATGAACCGATTGGAGCTTCTCCTACCGGGTACAATTGTGAATCTATAAGACTCTGAGACCCACTCAAACATACAAAATTTCATTAAGATCGGTCAATTGCGAATGAAAACCACCTTGAGACGTACAGAACACACAGAACATTTCATCAAAATAGGTCAAGACGTTTTCGAGATCCTATGAACCGATTGGAGCTTCTCCTACCGGGTCCAATTGTGAATCTAAAAGACTCTGAGACCCACTCAAACATACAAAATTTCATTAAGATCGGTCAAGCCGTTTTGCAATTCCTACAAACCGATTTCAGCGCCACCTTCCGGTTCCAATTACAATAAACCACCCTGAGACCCACTCAGACACATCAAATTTCATCAAGATCAATCAAGCCGATTTTGAGTTCCTATAAATCGTTTGCAGCGCCATATTCTGGTTCAGTTATCAGTTAATCTGTAATTGTTTTGTCAATATATTGAAAATCTCCCCCACTGTCTTCTGTAAATCACTTAGTCACTCGTTCACTCTTCATATTATGAATTTTACAAACTTTTCTGTCCATTTTTTTTTAATTTATGCAAACCTTGTCTTGACAATAACGAACACATCACTAATAATAGGTGAACGCAGAAAAACTAATACAAGATATTACTCCCGATGAGGTGCAGTGCTAGGCTGATTGATCATTTAATTCGGCCAGTATTCGGAATTTTACATTTATTTTTGAGACCCCTAGGGATCTGTTTTCCATGAAATTTTCCACGCTCCAAGAGGTCATCATTGGTTACCCAAATGCCAAAATTAGACTCGATGTGTGGTTTCAGAATTTGAAGCAAAATACCCTGCAAAATAGTGGAACATTTTTCTGGTCATACGATCCTCACGAAATTTTGCATGTCTTCGTGTCGGTATGTAGTTCTCAACCAACCGGTGAGTTTCAATTATATTAAAAGTGAATGTTAGTACTAAGACATCAAGTATTGGTTACCTCAATCATAAGTGCGTATTTTCATGTCCATTCCGCATTAAAATCTACTTGTATTTCCCCTCAAATCAAAATTGAAACCACTGTTGTTCGAAAGATTCCCGTATGTCGTAGATGATTTCTATTGTGCGTCATTACATGGCCAATTTAGGTTTATGTTATTATTTGAGACCATAAAATGGAGAATAACTAAGAAGGAGGCCTGGGAAATCGGCTTTACGCTCCTTCCTTATTATTCTATATTCTATGTTTGCGACTGATTTCGAGTAAGCTGAGACCATTGTCCATCGAATTTGCTCAACACTTTTATTTTCATTAACTATTTCGAAAATATAGATACACCTTTGTTGTAAAAAAATGTATCCTAGCTTGTTGTGAAAGGTTCACTGAATCTTTTCGAACAGAAATAAATCTTTACAAAATTGCCGAAGCATCTGAAAACGCGTAATCTTTAGGTCCATAAGAAATGCATGGGAAATTCAGTGGTCGGACCCACAGACGGATCGTAATTCAAAATTCCCTCCTAACCTAACAAAATGGTACAATCCCTCTATGTGCTTTCCAAATAATCAATTTCCGGTATTTTGTTAACAATATGTATAATCATTTCCGATAGATACCGAGGAGAGCTTTTTTGAGATTTTTATTCGAAGCATTTGGCGTGAAAATGTCGGCCTGTTCCCAAGGTTATTATTGGAAATGACGAACCAAAACTGTACTATTCAACAACGCGTTATATTCTCGTGGAAAGCGCGTCAATAATTTTCTGTGGAGATAAAGGTCGATATCTTGCGTGAACGTAACATCCCGGTCTGGTGCATAGGAGCGTGTCGCATCTACGAAAAGTTCCGCTGTCTGCGGTAGGCCGTTGACACCCGAATACGGAGGAAAATGACCGTTCGACGAAGCCGATAGAAATGCTGTATACTAGGGATGGGCGAACGAAAAAAATATATCGATATATATCGTATCGATATTTTTAAACGGTATCGATATTTATCTCTATTTTTGTCCAGTACCTATTCTGCCCTGCTGATTCAATAGGGCGTATTTACTGAAAACTTCGTTTTGGGATAGATCGGTATTTGAACATAGTTACTGTCTATACTCCTTTCACGTTTATAAAGTCTCCCGGTTGGCCATGATTTAGGTCTATCACGTTTTTGTAACTAGATCTAAGGCAGGTTGGCACTCCTGACTAATCGTCAATGTCAAAACATTTCTCTGAGACGTTGCCAATTTCTACTCTAAACAATCAACATTATGTTCCATCTTACAAGCTATTATGACAGATCATTATCTTCGAATTATAAAGAACTCTTCGCTCTGGAATTGAAAATGCTGAAAGCAGTTTTGAAGGAGCAGAGATAAAGTATCAAAAAGTGCTATACAGAACTGAAATCTGCAATAGGAAACCTTCATCCTGACATGTTGAACTCTCGATTGAAATTACTTAGTTTCCCATCCTATCGCTATATTTTATTAAGGTTTAAAGGCTGGTTTATACAGCAAATAAGATAAAATAAGAAACAAATTAAAATAAAATAAGAATTAAGGGTTAAACGGATCGGTTTATACAGATAATCTAAAACAAAATAAGAAATAAGAATGAACCAATCAAATCGCAGCTTTCTGACAATTTTATGCAAGTTCTATGAATTTCACTCTTTGAGCATGCGCATTGTCATTTTCCCAACAAAATAACATAAAATAAGAAATAAAGATGAGAGTTGGCCAACTTTAATTCTTATTCTTATTTCTTATTTTATCTTATTTCGTGTATAAACGCTCTCATAGAAATGTACATGTTTAACTTTCTTATTTTATTTTATCTTATCTTATTTGCTGTATAAACCCGCCTTAACACTGACTCGAGTTTCGTAGTACTACTACATTTTGAAACTGGTGTATTTCAAGTTGTGCAACAAGGTATTTAAATGTCTTATGTAGGCATATTTCTTGAGAATTTCGAAAAGTGAGGAATTCCATAGGTACGTCTGTTCGTTTAGCAGTTTTGCTAAGATGTGGTGGACATATATTTCTTGTGTTTATCTGAGCGTTAACGGACTGTTTTGTTATAAAACTGTGTTACACATAATGGTAGGATGTGCAGCTAACGGCTGTAAAAGCCACAGCAGGATAAAGGAGCCTGGTTCTGTCATGTGGTGCCCATTTGATTTCAATGTCTGGGAATATGTCATCCGTCCTCTCTCTTCTATAGTCTAAGCTAATAAATGTTCAGTATCACAGGGACTTCTATGACCCAATTTTTCTAATCTTGGCTGCATTGTGACCGTCTAGTGAATTGGTAGGTCTACTTACTTGCGTTGTGTAGGCAACCCAAGTTACACTAAATGAATCAAGGAAAATGGGCGGGAAGTTTAAAGATTCAAACAAGATTGTGCGTTCAGATACGTATATTTTGTATAACTGGGGGAAAAGAACCCCCAGTAGTGTGATCGTCGTGATTAGACAAACTGGGTACGTTCACATTTCTCCAATAATTGAGAATGGTGAAGAGAGTATCTGGTGGACCATAAGGTCTACCTGCTGTACCTTCAATATGACATTGGAATATTCACCGGATCGGAGGTCAGTAAGCATTAGTGTTTATACCACATTGACATTCGCCAGAGGTGAGTGAAGAGCAGTGCTTGACTTACACCTATCGAGAGGCGTATGTATAGGGGATGCTATAACGGCAGAGGTGGTCGGTGTCGTTTATCTTCGCCAGAAGGAGTCAATGAATTTGAACAAACTATCAGGGGGCTAAGCCCTGAGCAACAAAACTGTGTTCCTGCTTCATCTGTGTGGCCAAAGCTGAAGAAAATGCTGGAAAACGTTCGTGGCATTATACAACTAACTCTGGGTCCACTCTCGGTACACCTGGGAAAACGTGTAACTCATTCCGTATTAACATTCCTGCTTTCTGATGCTACAGAGCTTCCAATTCCAAAACTATTAAGAAGTTACCCTTATATATGTACCGGTCCCACCATAAATGCTGTTCAATATCTCCGTAAAACTCATACACAAAAGACAAACAAATTAAAATAATGATCCGTATAAACATATATGAACTATAGTGAATTGTTGGATTTTGAACGTTCAGGAACATAAGAGGACTTTGTGATAGTTCTTTTGAAAAAAAAGGATAAAAGTACCTGAATAACCCGGCAGGAAAACGAACAGACGTACCTATGGAATTCTCCACTTTTCGAAATTCTCAACAAATAAGCCTACAGAAGACATTTAAATTCCTTGTTGTCTCAAAAGGTATTAGTACTACGAAACCCGAGTCACGGTTAAACCTTAATAAAATAAAGGGATAGGAAACTAAGTAATTTAATTCGAGAGTTCAATATGTCCTGAGACAGAATTAAGTTTTCCTATTGCAGATTTCAGTTCTGTATAGCCCTTCCTGATACTTTGTATCTGCTTCTTCAAAACTCAGTTTTAGTTACAAAAACGTGATAGATCTTAATCATGGCCATTCGGGAGACTTGACAAAAGTGAATGGGCTTTCATAATTCGCAGAAATCTCAAGACATGAAGCATTGTCAAAAAAAATGTCGATAATTTTATATATCGATATTTTTGCCCAACCCTACGGCGTACACGTACAAGGACGCTGCCGAGTGATGTGCTCTGCTCTTCTGAAGTCTCGTGGGGCAAAACCTAACCGTAGGGTTCGCTGCGCCACTAGATATGCGTGGGTAGGGTCGCGTCTGGAGATGCATCGTCATGTTTTTGGAGGACGTATCCGCATTGAGGGTCCTCTTTCAGTGACGGTGTGCATTTGCGCATTCGCATTTTGCGGTTTTGTTAGGCGTTTTTCACATCCGAACTGGGCCCCTAATTCACGAGATGTTGAAAGAGATCTCTCCTACGAGATTTATCACGTCAGTGACTGCGCAAACTACGTATGTGAATGGTCGGTTGAAATGTGTTTCTCTATTTCAGTATCGTAATGAGTCCATTCCAGCACTGAAAACAGTGCTGGAATGAACTCATTCCCGCATTGTTTCTAGTTATATTTTTCGTTTTGTGGTAGTCAGCACTGACCTTCGATCCTATCAATTTTCAACACACGTCAATTGACAATGCAATATAATCTGGATATAGTGAAATAATTGTTGAGGAAAAGCTTTAGTTTCATTAAAAAATATGGTACTAGATATTTCCTTCTTGCTAATTTTGAATCATTCATGCTATTAGGAAACTGTTTTAAATCTGATCTCCATGCCCTACGTACGTTTCAAATTCAAATTCCGTAATCTGTCAACTTGCGTAACAGTCACACCAACTACCAAGATACAATACAAAAGTCACTAGGATGTATAATCCGAATTTTTCATTAAATTTCAACAGTATTTTACAAAACTTGCCTGAAATAGAGAAAATATCGTCTAATACTAGTTGCAGAAGGCAATTCCAACACTCATCAAATTTATTTTCACTCCCTGTATAACCGGAAGTGCTTGGGCTTCGAAAATATTTTAGTTCTGTAGAGAATTTCAAGCAATATCTTAATACCAATTTTCAGATTTCAAATATGTACAGTTCTCCAGAAACATCTAATAGGCACTCGAACTTGGGACACCCTGTATATACCGCATGAAAAATATCTTCTCGATATATCTCGTGGAAGGTTCAGACTGCTCGTGATAAATCGGCACACTATAAATTTTATGGGAACACTTTTCTCACTCTTGCAGTTAAATATACAGGGTGTTGAAAAACAACTAAGAAATTTTCAGGAGCCAAAAATAGAACTAGTTTATTATACAGGCTGTTTCATAATATATGCGCAGGACTTCAGGATGTGATAACTCGTCCAAAAATATGAAAAAAGTTTCTATTACTGACCCTCACCATTTTCGAGATACAGGGTATTGAAATTAAATCAAAGTTTTGTTTTTTGCAGAACCGGAACCGTTTATCCTAAAGAAAACAGCTTTTGTAAGCATTTCTTACTCATAATAAGCTTTGTTTTGTGCGGAAAAGTTTTTTTTGAAGTCATAATTGGTGAAGGTTTTGAAGGGGTAGTGGGTGTTTTTCTCCCCAACTTCTGCGCCACTGGAAAGAGTACGGTTTTGAAACGCGCATTTGAACGGTCAATGTTTCCTACACAGAAAAGGTACTCTTGGTCATAAGCTATAAAATCGACCGTTTTCGAAAAAAAATCAACTTTCATGTTGAAAAATATGAAGTACACGTTTGGTTTTATTACTTGTTCTATCGTTTAAATACATGTTTTCGTCGAACTCCGCATATTTTTATAAATTTCGAACCTCTTAAATAATTTCTCAATAGCAAATGACATATACACTACATTCAATTTTACAAAGTCTCCTGGTTGGCCATGAAATTTTGATACATTTCACCGTGTATATTTTGAAAATGTTAGGTTATGCTCATTTTCCTGTCAGATAACTACGCAACGTTGTCCTCTCTACATAGAAGTCGTAGTAATTACGTATTTTTCACAATTTTCTTGGGAAAAATAATAAATTTGAGAAGATATTATGTGAATTCCAAAGACCTGGCGACTGTTGAAGAAAATTTTTCATCTGTTGTTACTATGGAAATATTTCACTTATATAAACTGGTTGGAAGATTCAGTTATGCTATTTTCTTGTACGGAAATCAAGAATCAATTGTTGAAATTTTAATGAAAAATAATGGATACAATAGTCCGTTACCTTGTGATAGTTCATTTGAAAATAGAATAAAAGTACCTGAATAACCCGACAGGAAAACTTCTAAACGAACACTTTTCGAAGTTCTCAAGAAATGATCCTACAGAAGACATTTAAATACCTTGTTGCACAACTTGAAATACACCAGTTTCAAAATGTAGCAGTACTACGAAACCCGAGTCACTGGTAAACCTTAATAAATTATAGTGATAGGATAGGAAACTAAGTAATTTCATGCGGGAGATCAACATGTCCTAAGACAGAATGAAATTTTCCTATTGCCGATTTCAGTTCTGTATATCACTTCCTGATACTTCGTCTCTGCTTCTTCAAAACTGCTTTCGGCATTTTCAATTTCAAAGCGAAGAGTTCTTTATTATTCGAAGATAATGATCTGTGATAATATCTTGTTTACGATTGAACATTATGTTGATTGTTGAGAGTAGAAATTGGCAGATAATTGTTTTGAAATTGACGATATATCAGGAGTGCCAACCTGCCTCACTTTTAGTTACGAAAACGTGATAGACCTAAATCATGGCCAAATGGGAGACTTTGTAAAAGTGAATGGAGTATATTATTATTATTATACTGATCCTCCTGGGTCTTCCACAAGGAGACCCCTCATAAGCTCTAAGAGCTTGACCTGAGTTAGGACGAGAGTTAGGAGAACCAGTTGTGTTCTGTGTAGGCTTTGTTACTGTGTCCTTACGCCAACTTAGGCACAACACTGTTAATTTTTGACCCAACAGCGAATGGTGGCGATTACCGTGACTAGAAAATTTCTTTCCTAGCCTCGGAATTGAACTTGGGACTTCCGCTCCCAAGTCAATTACTCTACCACTGAGCCAACCGCTCAGTATATGTATGTTTGTATTAAACCGTATCCATAGTAACCACAGACACATGTTTATATTGAACCGTATCATGCTGTATTAATAGTGACCACAGCGGACGAGAAAGTAATTTTGCGGACGATAAAGTATTTTCTCGTCCGCAAAGTACTTGCCTTCAGTAATAATTGTCGATTTTACGGTCGCAAATTAGTACCTACGTAAAATGTCACTTTTCATAGAGGTTGACGAAAAAATTATTTCAAAAAATTGACCATGTTTTTCAACATAAAAGTTGATTTTTTCCGATAACGGTCGTTCCTTCACTTTTGTGGAGCAGTCTATATCTGTTTTCTACCAATGTACTTCAGAACGTAAACCGTTAACATTTTAGGGGTCTAAAACATGTTTTCGCCGCACGAGACCGAAGGTTTATTAATTGAGCAAAAATTATACAAATAACGAACCGACAAAGAACGCGCGCTTTTCAGTTGTTTACTGCAATCGTAGGAAGCGCGGTGCGGCGACCTGGGAACGCAGGCATCGACTCCATAAAAAAAAATATCAGCGGGTCGAGGAACGACTACCAGAAAAGGTTTTCTCGGAACCGGGGTTCTGACCTTCGCATTTCGACGACAGGAGTCGGGTCGGATAGCAGACGATGATCTTGACCAAACCTCGCAATAAAAACACTGCAAATTTTAAGCAACGGTGTCTCATTTCCTCTTCAAATTATCCAATTATCTATTGCCGCTTTTGATGATCAAGAATCCGTGGTCAAAATCGATTCTGTCCGTCCGGCCGTAATCACGATAACTCTCGAACGGAATGAGCTAGACAGTTGAAATTTCCAGAGTAGGTGTAGGAGATAACTACCTCGGTAAAGTTCGTTATTGGGCAAAATCGGCCCAATGGTTTCAGAGTAACAAAAAAAAATTTTTTCACGTTACAGATTTCAAATTAAATTTTTTCAAGATGCAATTTCATCATAAGAATCCATTGATATCATTCTTAACTCTAAAAAACTAATACTGTCGGAGATATGATTTTTCAAAATTTCAATCCTTAATCATAATTTTATGATTTCATAGAATACCCTGATTATAATTTTCTGATGTATGTAAATCCAACATGAGGTCAGTCATAGACCTACGTTTTGAATTTAATTAGGAACATTCTTGAAAATTGACGCACAGAAGCCAAATTGAAAGAAATGTCACGGCACGCAGTGTTCCCAAGCGGTCACCCTTTCAAATGCTAACCGCGCCCGATGCTGCTGCTTGGCTTCAGTGTTCGAACGGTATCTAGCTTATTCAGTGTGGTATGGCCGCGAACAATATTTCTCTAACTCTGCTATAATTACAATTCAATTACATTTATGATGCAGTTCTATTTATACAAGTTTGCGAAATGTTCCTATCGAAATAAAAAAAAATGGGAAAGCTCTGTGGACAGGAGCTTTTTGGCGCTCTTGTTCATTGACAAATTATATCTCCAAAAGTATTGGTTTCTCAGAGTTGGATTCTTATGATAGAACTGCATCATGGAAGAAATTATTAAAAAAAAGCTTAAAAAATTATCATTAAAAAAAAGAGCAATCTGCACTGCTTCAGTGCTTCAAAAATTGCCATTAAAAAAACTTTGACAAATCATATCTCCGAAAGTATTGGTTTTCAGAGTTAGGAATTATATCAATGGTTTCTTATGATAGAACTAAATCATAAAATAAATTAAACTCAAACATCATTAAAGATTTTAAATTCAACAAGAGTGCTAAAAGCGAGGCCAAAAGTCATTAATCCTATAACGAACTTCTCCGAGATATTCATTCCCTAAATCTACTATGAAAACTATATTTAACATTATTCGGGCGTATTTTCAACCCTCTAGGAAAATTATAAATATTGGTCCTACAGTTCCGGCAGTTGAGATTTTTTTTGAGGAAATTTCCTCCTCTATCTGTATCTTTTTTCAACTTTGAATTTTTTCAAATAGCTTTTGAGATATTGGCGAAAAACTAAACCTCCTTCTTTTGTGCTCACTAAATTGTTTATAACTATTGCAATTTTTGGGAGCGGCCTTAGCATTTTCTCAAAAACTATCTAGATGTCATTCCGAATCAAATGACATATCAACCATAATTTTCGGAGAATACGCAAAAATTTTGACCTGAAAAGCACTTGGTGACTAGACTATTAAAGCAACCTTCAACGTTGCAAGTGCAAGGAACTCTGACTCTGGTATGACAGCACGTAATCAGAGAATCTATTCATCAGTCAATGGACGAGAGCGCTGAAGCTCCTGAAGCATCGACGTTATTTCCATACTCGTATGTACAAAACTAAAGTTGTCCATCACGAAAGTTTATCGACTACCTCGTACCAAAGGAGTAAATTCCCACTAAATTTCATATCCTGAATCTGAATAGCAAGTATGTATAATTATACTCCTTTTTACTCTATAAATACTTCACGTCATTATTATTGGCCATTCAATGTATGCTATCTGTTGCATAGGCCTTGGCGCCCTATTTGAAGATGGTATCCTTGCTCTCAACCTCACACAAAAACGGAAGCTTTCTATTAATACATTTATTCGTTCATTTAACCAAGATATCCTTGTCAAGGTCGTCACATATAAACCACACCTTGCGATCGAACGCTTTATAAGGCTACGGAGTTTCCGAAATATTATTTTCTGGAAATTTCATTGAGTTGGATTCGTTATTTTCTTACTTATACATGGTGTCCCAAAAATACCACGCGAAAGTGACACTGGAGATAGATTGGCATTAGGTCTATCAGATAGCATCAACATGACCTCAGTAAAAGTCCGCTGGTTTTCGAGATATCACCACTTTTGTGTATTTTTTAAAAATCTCCAGTTTTCATGGTATATCGATACGGAGCTCGTGTCTAATTAAAATGAGGTCGCTGATCACGAATATGCAATTAGTTTTTCCCTAAGTGGCGTACTTTATGAAAATTTTCACTTAGAGTGAAAAAATGGACGAAAATAGGTCAATTTTGGAAGTTCACACCTCCCAAAAAAATCGGAGTAAGGTGTTGTTGATTTTTGCCGTCATATATGGATCCTTTATCTACTGAATAATCCATTCAGAAAATGTCCAGGCCGTACTATTCGGAAATTATGATTTTTTTCCCAAGGGTCTGTTTTTCGGAAAACTCATTTCGCGGTATTTCCGCGGAAAATTCTCTAATGAAAAATCCGATCATATATTCGTAATCTACAGCCCCGAATTAGTAAATGACGTAATTTGCATCGAAATCGGAGACCGGTCGAATTTTGGCAAAAAATCCCATTTTTCGAGAAAAATTTTTTGACGCAAAACTATGAAACGGGTACTTATTCTTATAGATTCGGGGCCGTAGATTCCGAATCTACCATCAGATATTTATTACAAAAATTTTCCGAGAAAATATCGCGGAAAGAATTTTCCGAAAAATAGAATCTCGGGAAAAAAATCATAATTTCCGAAGCGTACGACCTGGACATTTATTGTTCGGATGATTCGATAGATAAAGGATCCAAATATGACGTAAAAAATCAGCAATACCCTACTCTGATTTTTTTGGGTGGTGGAAAGTTCGAAAATTGACCTATTTTCGTCAATTTTATCACTTTAAGTGAAAATTTTCCCAAAGTACGCCACTTAGGGAAAAACTAATTGCATATTCGTGATCAGCGACCTCGATTTAATTAGACACGAGCTCCGTATCGATATACCATGAAACATTTTTTTTGGGTCGGCACAAAAAAATGGATTCTCATTTGGAACAAATGAGCTTTGAGGTTTATGTCATGACTGACTTTGACATTGAAATAGAAACACCCTGTATGTTAAATTGAATTTTTAATTAACGAAAGAGAAGCGTTGGTATAATTTCCGGTGAAACCGGAAGTCGAACGAATCTGAAATTTTTTCCAACAATTGATCTCTCCTAACAAAGCTTAACTATAAAATTTCAAGTGTTTATCTCGAGTCTTTCTTTGAAATTTTCTAGCCAACGGTCTTCGTGAATCACCCTGTATATTTATTTCTATAATTAATACATTATGAAGTAACATTGGAAGAATAGGTATTCTGTGAAATATTCATTAATATCATTGGATCATCTGAAATCAAAGAAATAAAATTATTCTATTAGTTGATTCGTTTCTACTGGCAATCCTTAAGTTTTTATTGAATTTTCAATTTTTTATAGCCCTTATAATTAAAAGTACCGATTTTTTATAAAAATAAATTGTTTTCAATTTTTTTTTCAAAAGCACTGGCGTGAAGTTATGAGCTTCAACGCGTATGTTCCATTGTCTATTCACTGGAGCTGAAATTCGGTACTCGATTGTAAAATGGTGGTTCGAAGGTATGTGCCCTATTTCGGCGGATTCTGACGAATAGTTTCTAAAATATAAAGTTTTTAAATGGAAAACATTTTTAACTTTTTTTTTCTAGAAATAAGATATTCACGAAATTTCGCAAATATTAGCGCGTCGGCATTCTACAAGTAATTACCAAGTTTAAATTAGATAGAATTTGATTATTTTGAATTATTGAGGAAATAACAACAAAATTTAAGATGGGTGCAACTCCGAAACCGTTTAGCCGATTATGCCCAACAACAAACTTATTCTTACCATTTCTAAAACTAGTTGCCAAGCTTCAATACGATCGGGTCTGTATTTATATGTCATTTTTAGAAACATACTGCTTTTCACATTGCTATCTCAGCAAACCATATAATAGTACTTGCTAAAAGTATAACAAGATTTGCAATATGGCAGAGAACCACTTTTTTGGGCGCATGTTCTAGGGGAACATCGTCCTATCATTTCGTCCAAATGTCTGTAATTTTCGAATTTCGAGCTGAAAATTGGCTAATAGACTAATTCGGACTCCCTGATCACGAATCCGGTGTCAGAATTTTGGGTGCCGTATGGCCGGCCGGCCGTACTTCCGGCCGTAGGCACGATAACAGGAGCACCGAAGGTCCTATCGACTTCAAACTTTCAGGGTAGGCTTCTGATCAAAATGCGACGGTTAAGTTCGTTAACGGGCAAAATCGGCCGGACGGTTTAGGAGTTATAGACATTTAAAATTTTTAGGTTATTTCCCTGATATTTCAGGAACTAAAGAAGATGTTGAATCGAAACTTGGTAGTCAGTTCGAGGATATAAACGCGCAACTTTTGGCAAAATTCTGTTATGATCGAAATGTTGGTAATTTTTAAAAAAATATTTCTTTTAATTTTTTTTTCGTGAACTATTCATCAGATTGCAACAAAAACTTGTACTTACGTCAATTGTAGTATTTTGCAACATTGTGCAAAATTTTGGCTCTATACGATTTCAATTTCTGGAGATATAAGACAAAAAGTGTCAAATTTCCTGGGTCTCTCTCAGTATTTTCATCGATTATTCTATGAACTCTTTGAATTCCACCGAAAACAAATTCAAAGACATAAACATAAAGAATCAAGTCATAGTTTAGACGTCGAAAGAAGGACGATGTTGATCGACTTGAAAAGGTACCTATTTCAAGAAATGCAATAATGAAATGCTTAATTTATGGATATAATATTATCTAAGTATTGTTGGGATGGGGCAGTTGGAAAATTTTTTAATAAAAAAATTTGTACCGACGTTAAATCAAGCATTCTACACGAGTGTGCAAAATTTCAGTTCGATACGATCTCAATTCCAGAAGATATTGCTTAAAATTCACATTCCAGCGTGTTTTGACGTTCTATGGTCACAGAAAATCGTCACAAAAATCTATTTACCTCATTTGACTGCTGTTTGTCAAATCAATTAATTCCAATAATTGATATCAGATTTCCTACATACCAAGTTCAAACACATTTTATTATATGGAAAACACTTATTATGATCACGTTCTACAGGAATTGATACTAAATAGAAGCTAGATGAAGATTATTGTAATGGAAAATTTGTGTTCCAGAATAATATTAAGGTATTCAACATGATACTGCTTTTTTTCTTTACTGGTCAGTACGGGCCACAAGGAAGATGAACATGCGCCCAATAGCTCCTGTCCACAGGGCTTGAACCAATTTTTTCTTCCAAGAATTCGAAAATATTGAAAATAGGTAGGTCCTGTAATAAATATAGGTATACATAATCGTTTTTATTTGTTAAAGGTACTTGAAAATACTTAATTTTAAGGAAATTTCTAAGACTTAGTTCTGACACTAACAATCCCTTCTATTTGTAAACAGAAAAGTTCACAAACTATTCAGCCTTAATAATAAGATTGATTGCTTTTGATTTAATTGAAGACCTGAGGGAATTTTATTCATTTATTTATTTGTTCCTGAGCAAATTAGGAGAGTTACTGCTCCTTTTAAGTTAGAGATATGCATTCGAAGACTGAATGAAAATATTAAATAAACTATTAATTCAGCCTTAACACAAAGATGACTTCTTTTGATTTAATTGAAAAACTTGGGAATTTGTTCAAGAGAATACTAGGAGATATACTACTGTTCCGTTTCACTTTGAAGTGTGCAATCGAAGTCTGACCGACGACAGGAAAAAATTAACATTTAATATTTTTGTTTTGTTGTTTGCAAGTCTTCAATTTTTCGGTCATGATAGCGGTTACCAATATTCGACGTGTTACCTGAAAATGTATCTATAACTCCATCTTGTTAGTTTCATAAAATAAGAGTTAGTTTTTCGCCTTCGTAACATTTTATACATTTGGTTAGAAATTACGAATAACCACCGAAAAACGCACGAAATGTGTATCAAGTAAGGTTAAATTCTTCTATTTCACATAAAAGTCATGAAATACACTGTTGTCAGCTCTCAAATCAATGAATTTAAAACTACTTGATAGCAATATTGCTGGGGGAAAATTGATAACCAACATTACTTTGACAGTCCGAACAGCACACTTAATCCATATTATTAAAAATTAGGAGGATTTCAATACGATTTGAATAGCAATGTTTATAGCAATACGCAAACAGAATAGGTCTGAACGAGAACTGCAACGTATGCATAGATAGATTAAGATCACCTGTTTCGTGTGATGTAATCATATCAGTGAAGGTAATATTCACATTGCACGGCTAGAATGTTGTTCGTATCAATTTTTTTTTAACGGATAGATCTGGTGATGTTGTGGCACGCCCCACACTTTCTGGTTTCGAACATAATGTAAATAATAATGTTGCTGCTAATAACTCCCCAAGAAAGCTATCCGTAATTTGCAGGCGCGATTTTTTTTGTTGGTCTTCTTGCACCTAACTGTTCTCCGCATTCCTCGCATATCTAGGTATCCAGGTCTAACGTTATCCGTCCATAGATATATTCGAACGTTGAAATGAAAAGTCGAGAGGATTTTTTTTCGTGCGTTTCGTTTTCTTCGGATTCACGTTCGTTTACCGTTCTCTAATTGACAGTTTGGTTATCGTCGAAATTGCCGCCGGCGCATTCCAATAGTTATATGCAATACTATTCATACTATTGCCTTAAAGTGGCAAGAAACTACAGCCGTAGGCACGATAACTCTCGAACGGAATGAGTTACACAGTTGAAATTTTCAGGGTAGGTTTGGGAGATGAATATCTCGGTTCAGTTTGTTATTGGGCTAAATCTGTGTTCACTGTTCATTCATGTCATCCTATCTTCCTATAAGAGACGTCATATTTATTTATGTTCTGGTTTGTTTATATAATTCGTACTTCGAAAATATTTTGTGTTGGAAAACAAGGTTCCGCATCTTGAATTTGTGAATATATACGAGACTGTTTTGATACCAAAAATAATATTGACCTGTTGCATATTGAATAATTTATGTATAAATATTGGGGATGATGTTTCAGAAGATTTAGAATTGAATCATTTTAATGATGTAGTTTATGAAGGCAATAGGAAAGAACAGCATAATAGAATCATCAAAAGAAATTACTGTTCGTTGACAACCGAGGTTAATATTAATTTTTACTTCCTTGAGACATGTTCCTATATACAGTATTTCCATAATGCTGGATGGATATTAATTTGTACAAGCACACCAAAGAAGACTGTCCTCACGTCAGTAGTTTCCCAACCTTTTATTATCAATATTTTCAGACCAAAGATAAAAAACTACTTGAGTCTTGTCGAAGCTCATTTCTATGGCCACTGAACGTATGGTCTGTTTATTTCTATCGTTACCTTGAATGTTTTAAACGCAACCTTTTTTGCGATGCATTTATCTTAATAGATAAGTAATCTGAAGCCTATTGAGCCTCATCATCGTATCAATTTGAGGGGAATACCCGAAATGTTCTAGGGGAATACCCAGTCGAGTTATTCTACAATAGTTTATTCCATGGGTAAAATCCAATAGTTCCAAAACTGTAGGTACGATCAAGTTTATATTTGGCATATAGGTGTAGAAGAACGACTTCGATATATATGTGAAATTTCATAGAAATCGTATCATAACAAGGTAACAAATTAATAAGATCAATAAGAAATATTCAATATCTCGGAAACCTACTGTCAGATTCCGCTGAAATTTAAGTATTTTAGGTATTCTATGTACCTGAAGGGCATCGATTAAATGAGTTATTCGTAAAGTCAATTTTAGGTATAGCTTCTGGAAACTACATAACTCAAGCTGCTATAGTGACATAGCAGTATCTCTTTTAAGATCTTATGGTCAAATGTGGGAAAGCCCTGTGGAAGGAATGATATCAATGGATTCTTATAAAGGAACTGCATCATAGAAGAAAATAAATTGAAAAAAGAGTCATTTAAAAAGTGCAAAAAATTATTAATCTGAAACCAAATAACGAACTTATCCGACATATTAATTCCTCAAATCTACTATAAAAACTATATTACATCAATTGAAACTTAGTCAATATTCCAGTTTTGGTTTTTATTAGAGATATTCCGAACCCAATGTGATTAACTTACCAGTATATATATTTCCATCGTCATATGGATTATCCAAGGGCATTATATTATCACTCAGAAATTATTATATCCTATAATCCTCATAATTCTACGATAGTTGAGGTTATTTCATTGGTCATTTTGCATTCAATCATACTATGTTTTATTGAGAGGTTTCTTTCTGGGTTTTCTCTCCCAAACTCTGAAAAATATCTATAAAATAAAAATTAATTATTTTGTGATTTGCTTCTGCGTAAGAAACACAATATATTTTTCGGAAGCAATCAATTGAACAATGTTGCCTAACAAACAACAACGAAACAACATCAACGAAGAAACAACTATATCGTAACGTTTCGGAGTCTATATCATTGTTCAATTGATTGCTTCTGACAGATATCTTGTGTTTCTTACGCAGAAGCAAATCACAAAATAATAATTTTTTATTTTATAGATATTGTTCAGAGTTTGGGAGAGAAAACCCAGAAAGAAACCTTTTAATAATGAGTATACCTCCCACAGAATCCTTTAATGATTACTTATACTATGTTTTCTAGAACAGGAGGTATTTTATAGCGCTAGTAACGAATTTTGAATAGAACCAGTAATTAATATGACATGTCTTATCGGTTGATAAGGTGACATGTTTGAACACAGATCATGAAATTCGTAGATACAAATACGATTACAGCATTCTGTGAGATCATAGAATTACGTATTAATATTGAAATTTAGAAAAATCATATCTCTGGAAGTATTAGCTGGGTACAGTTGAAATTGATATCAATGGATTCTTATGATGAAACTGCATCTTAAAAAAATGAATTTGAAATTTGTAATGTAAAAAAAAATCAGGCCGATTTTGCTCAATAACGATATCAACCGATATACTTATCTTTCAAACCTACTCTGAAAATTTCTACTGTCTAGCTCATTCCGTTCGAGAGTTATCGTGTTAACGGTGGGCCGGACGGCCAGACAGAATAGAGTTTGACCACGGATTCTTGATCAGTGAGTCGAACCAAATCGTTTGAGTCCATTTTCATCCAAAAATTCGAAAATTACATACATTTGGGCAAATTAATAAGCATTCTGTTCCGAGGAACAAGAGCGCAAAAAGAAATGTAGATAATGTGTATTTAAAACCGATATCAGGATACCTGTTGTCCACCATATTTGAATCGATATGTTTTATTATTCGGAGATATTTGACCGAAAACAAAATTTAACAAACACTAAACCTTTATTTTTGTAGAAAATCTTCGACTTCGATGGATAGAAATGAACGAAGGAAGAAAGTTCTTTTTTAATCCTGAATAGTTAGTAACTTTCTTCGACGTAATTGATCGATCGACAAGACAATATCATTGTGATTTTTATTTTTGTGTGAAAGAAATCTTCTCCCACAAGATTCACACACCACCAGCGAAATAATTACTTGATTATGACCGTGTTAAATCTACACCCAAGGTATTAATTGCCGCCTTCCATTAGAACGTTATAAAAGTAATACTTCGAAGAATGGGTACCTATATACAGGGTCTTTCACGAGGAACCTCACCCATATTTATACGGGAAACTACTGAACGTATTTTCATGAAATTCAGCACTTATAAGCATTTCACGATGCTGATGAAATCTAAAATATTTTCAAGGCATGAGCACCTCCGGTTTTTCCGGAAATGACGTCAACTTCCGTTTTTCAAATTAGAACACCATTTTTTTATTGCAGAAATAGATTCCTTAGAAAATTTCAAGTTATTTTGATGTAACATTTTTCAGTTTTGGTTGGAAAATTCTCTCTGAGCGGGAAAATTCGAAAAAAAAATCGAAAATAGAGCTCCGCTGAAACAAGAATAACTTCGAGGTTTTTGGATGGAAAATTTTCATTTTTGGGATTTTTCAAGATGTAAGATTGATGTATCCACTTTAAAAATCGAAATCGCGATTCATGATACAGGGGGTGAAAAAATCGCCGTCAAAGTTAGGGATGACAAAATCGTGAAAAATCAATTTTTTCAAATTAGAACCCCATTTTTTTATGGCAGATATTGAATCTACGTTAAAAAATAATGTGAGTGTATGCATCACACCCTTGCCCTAAAGTGGATATTTTCTGAGTTATTCTCAAAAAACTGTTTTTCGTCTTGAATTTTCAGCTATTTCTTTTCCCTTCACGCCAAAAAGATGAAATTTTCAGGAACTGTTATTTGAACCATGCTGTAGATTTTTCACCCCTTCTTGAAACCGACTTCAAGTTACTATTAGGAGAACCATGGCAAACTCTCGCAGTTATAACTAGAGGTCAGGAAACCTCTCAATGAACAGTCGAATCGTTCTATCTACAACTTTATTACATTCTCCATGAAGTAGAATGAGATTTAAATAATCTTCATTGGTAAAATTAGGCATAGTGATCGATTTTATAACTTAATACGAATTATCACCAAATTAATAGTAAACACAAAATGCTACTGAATAAAGAGGAATTTGGCAGATGTAATTAATGATATCTATCATTAAAAAAAAAAGAATGTAAAACATGGTAAGTTTTTGCATATGGTTCATAAGGAATTATTTATTTATCACTGGAGAGAAAACCGATGGCATATTAGTTGAAATAAAGAGGTTTCCGATACAAATTCGAATCAAAATTCGCCATCTATTTAGGAACAACCTGTAACTTTTTTCTCTTGCATATTAGGGTAGTAAAATCTAAAACATGGTTTAAGTAACAGTTCCTGAAAATTTCATCTTTTTGGCTTGAAGGGAAAAGAAATAGCTGAAAATTCAAGACGAAAAACAGTTTTTTGTGAATAACTCAGAAAATATCCACTTTAGGGCAAGGGTGTGATGCATACACTCACATTATTTTTTAACGTAGATTCAATATCTGCCATAAAAAAATGGGGTTCTAATTTGAAAAAATTGATTTTTCACGATTTTGTCATCCCTAACTTTGAAAGCGATTTTTTCACCCCCTGTATCATGAATCGCGATTTCGATTTTTAAAGTGGATACATCAATCTTACATCTAGAAACATCCCAAAAATTAAAATTTTCCATCCAAAAACCTCGAAGTTATTCTTGTTTCAGCGGAGCTCTATTTTCGATTTTTTTTTCGAATTTTCCCGCTCAGAGAGAATTTTCCAACCAAAACTGAAAAATGTTACATCAAAATAACTTGAAATTTTCTAAGGAGTCTATTTCTGCAATGGAAAAATGGTGTTCTAATTTGAAAAACTGAAGTTGACGTCATTTCCGGAAAAACCAGAGGTGCTCATGCCTTGAAAATATTTTAGATTTCATCAGCATCGTGAAGTACTTATAAGTGCTGAATTTCATGAAAATACGTTCAGTAGTTTCCCGTATAAATATGGGTGAGGTTCCTCGTGAAAGACCCTGTATAGCAAATTTCGATGATGGATTTCAGCGGCTTACAGAAAAATGAACAAATTGATAATGGACCAGTTGATATTCTCTCATGTAATTTACCGCCGGTATACAGGGTGATTCTCGACGACTGTTCGTTGGAATACTTCAAAGAAAGACTCGAGATAAACACTTGAATTTTTATGTTTGCATGAAAATTCCTTATTTTCTAGCTTCTATCGTAATACATACCAATGCTTCTCCTTCGTTAATTAAAAATTCAATTGATCATAGAGGGTGTTTCTACTTCAATGTCAAAGTCAGTCATGACAAAAACCTCAAAGCTCATTTTTTTCGACTGAGAACCAATTTTTTTATTGGTCAGCTGGAATCTACGTTAAAAAATAGTGTATTTTTGATAGTACATCATACTGCTCTAAAATGCTTATTTCCCGAGACATTCGGTAAGTAAATCAGTAGTATGTATTTTAAAATATACACTATTTTTTAGATTTCAGCTGACCAATTAAAAAAATGGGTTCAAGCCCTGTGGACAGGAGCTTTATGGCGCTCTAGTTCAAACAGACAAATTATATCTCCGAAAGTATTGTTTTCTCTGAGTTGGGAATTATATCAATGTATACATATGATAGAGCTGCATCATAAAGGAAATTCAATTCAAATAATAGTTTATTTATCAAGATTAAATCAGCAATCATGAGAATGTGAACTGCACCATGGAAGAAATCGAATTAAATCTGGCCAATTTTGCCCAATAACGAACTAAACCGAGATATTCATCTCCCTAACCTACTCTGAAAATTTCAACTACCTAGCTCATTCCGTTCGAGAGTTATTGTGGAAAAACTTTTTTTTAATTTTCAAATTTTTTTTTTTTTACACTTTGCGGTAATCTGGTCAATACAAAACTTCACATGCGTATAAAGGTCATGATTCTACAATTTGATGCTAAATTTCAGATAGATCGAACGAACTTGTCCGAGATATTTACGCTCCAAAACCACCTTGCAATTTTCAATCCGCTAACTCCTTTCGTTCGAGAGTTATCGTGCCTTCGGCCGGCCGGACAGAATCGATTTCGCACTCGGATTCTTGATCAGTGAGTCGAACCAAATCGTTTGAGACCATTTTCAGCCAAAAATTTCAAAATTATAGACACTTGGGCAAATTGATAAGCACACTGTTCCGAGGAACTAGAGCGCCAAAAAAACAAGTTTCGTATGACAATTGCCCAAAACAGGTTTAAAGTACCTACAAATAGTAGGTATTCCATAAAACAAATATGAAAGAAGATAAGTAATAATTTAAAATTACCTTGTAATCGATCAAAAATTTCCTGATCTACGTTCACCAAACTACAGAATTATGCTTTCAATATTTACGTAATATTTTCAAACATTTTCGGGTGAGGTCCCCGTTGCATCGCTAAAATACGAGTATTTCAACCCCAATATTTTTGAAGTTACAATATTCCCTTCTGTCAAGTTGAAATTATGAGAATTCATACATAGAATAATAATTATATCAATCTCTGAAATACGATTTACATTGAAATTTTAAAAAATCATATCTCCGAAAGTATTAGCTTGTTAGAGTTGAAAATGATATGAATGGATTCTTATGATAAAACTGCTTATTAAAAAAAATTTGGTTTGGAATTTGTTTCGTAAAAAAAAATTTTTTTTTTGTTACTCCGAAACCATCTGTCCGATTTTGCCCAATAACGAACTTAGCCGAGATATTCATCCCCCAAACCTACTCTGAAAATTTCAACTCTCTAGCTCATTCCGTTCGAGAGTTATCGTGCTTACGGCCGGCCGGACAGAATGAATTTCGACCACGGATTCTTGATCAGTGAGTCGAACCAAATCGTTTAAGACCATTTTCATCGAAATATTCCAAAATTACAGACATTTGGGCAAATTGATAAGCACTCAGTTCCGAGGAACTAGAGCGCCAAAATGGGTTCTCATTTGAAAAAAAAAGTTTTTGTCATAACTGACTTTGACATTGAAATAGAAACACCCCTTAAGTTCAATTTAATTTTTGATTAACGAAGGAGAAGCATTGGTATCTCTTCTAATAGAAGCTAGAAAATTAGGAATTTTCATGCAAAAATCTACAAGATATTAACGTTGGAATGAAGCCTCTTTGAGAAAATTTAAAGGGTTTTTTCAGATTTCACACGAATTTTCTGAGAATAATATGTAAGTGACACATTAAAACAATGTAGAATTCCATGGGTAATCTGATTTATCAATGAAAAAACTGGGTATTACATTTAGAAAACGAAAGTTGGTACCATTTCCGGTGAGACCGCAAGTCGAACGATTCTAAATTTTTTCCAAGAAATCATCCCTCCTGACAGAGCTTAACTATAAAATTTCAAGAGTTTATCTCGAGTCGTTCTTAGAAGT
Organism: Halyzia sedecimguttata; assembly: GCA_937662695.2. Taxonomy (NCBI): domain Eukaryota; kingdom Metazoa; phylum Arthropoda; class Insecta; order Coleoptera; family Coccinellidae; genus Halyzia; species Halyzia sedecimguttata. The sequence goes on along the minus strand of OW569413.2, from coordinate 93,461,508 downwards.
ATTCTAACGAACGGCGTTCGTGAATCACCCTGAAGATTCGTAAAGATTTTTATTGCATTTTAATTCGTGACAAGTTTCACTAACATCACGCTTCGTTCCACTAACAGTATCGATTCGGTATATTGATCTACAATATCTGCATGATTCATACCGCGAGAACAAATCGTGATAAGAGTACAATGATTAAAACTTCATATCAAGGAACTTCCGCATAACTTTGTATACTCATACTGAAGATTTTGTATATTTTACCGGTTCTCAAGTAGTGATTGAATTAAATAATTTTTGAAATTTTGAAAGATAAACCTTATTAATGTCAAACGAAACTGAAAGTGTATTTTTGAACAGTTTGGTTAATGTATACGCATGTAGACAATTTGAAATTTGGATTCGCTAAGTTCATACGCAATTTTTTTTTTTAGTGAGTCGAAAATGAATAGTGTAAGGAAGTCGAGCATAATTTTCGGGTCATTCTCTAATTATGAAAAATTTAGGACGGGATTCCCAATTAATGTACAGGTAGTTATTCCTTAGTAACACTTTTTACGATTTCCTACATAAGGACTGATTACATTAGGTTTGTTCCATAAATAAAATTAGCTATTTCATTTACTCATTTTTTCAGAATGAATCCTGATAGTTTTGGAACACTTGTAGTCAAAATTGGACCGTCAAATAAAGATAATATGCAAAGGGAATTTAATTTCTTTCATGATGCAGTTCTATCATAATAATCCATTGATATCATTCCCCACTCTGAGAAACCAATACTTTCGGAGATATGATTTGTCAACGTTTGAACAAGAGCGCCAAAGCTCCTGTCCACAAGACTTTCCCACTTTTTTATATTGTTCTATTGTGAGTAGTGGCATAGTACGCACTTTTTCTCATTTCCGAATAGTTGGTACAATTGCGATATACAACATTTTGAATTGCCGATCATGTCTGCTAGATGGCGCAATTTTAATCGACTGCATTCCATTATAATTATTCGAATTCTTTTCACCATCCTAATATTCTACTATTGCAAATTAAGCTGCAGACTCCTACATCAGAATCTTATTCCGCTTCGATCTTGGTTAAATTAAGACAAAAGAGATCATTGCTTCACAACGATATGCAATGTTTTCTATGTTTACAAATCAACTGATAGCCAGTATTGATGGCTGTCAACGAATATTAAACTACGTCTAGACTCTCAAGCTTTAAAATGTTGCATCTTTCGATCATAGTATCATAGTATTTCTTTTTAATTAAATCCCGCCATCTTCATGTCAGGTCGGCTACTTCTGAGGTTATAATCACTTCTCATGTGGAGAATTCAATTTCCATTCATTCATTCATTTATTTATTCCTGAGTGTTATAATAATTATGTATGTCGGTATCGAGATAAGCATGAATTTCGTTACGCATATTGGAATCTTTTACCACATTATCGGTTTGATATTGATATTTATCAATGAGAAAGTAATAATTATTATTCATTTCAATAATGTGTTTTGTCGCCAAGGAAAAATTTCCCTGCACTCAGATTATATCACTTGATCCTGGAAATAAAATCTTGGGGGGTATTATAACTATTATAGACCACATTAGTTATGTTAGGCGGGAAATTTGAATTACGATCCATCCGTGGATCCGAGCACTGAATTCCCCATGCATTTCTTATGGACCTAAAATTTACGCGAATTTCTCTCCTGTTTTTAGATACTTTGGCAAATTTCTTAAGGTTTATTTTGGTTGAAATAGATTCTGTGAACCTTTCTCAACCATCTAGAATCAAGTTTTCATAACAAAATTGTATATTTCTAAAATAATTAATAAATATAAAAGTGTTCACCAAATTCGATTGACGTATGTCTTAGCTCACTCGAAATCAGTCTAAAATAATAACATAACCCTAAATCGGCCTTGTAATGACGCACAACAGAAGTCATCTACGACATACGGAAATCTTTCGAACTAGAATGGTTTCAATTTTGATTTAAGAATAAATAGAAGTAGATTTTAATGTGGAAATAACATGAAAACATGCACTAATGATGAAGGTACCCAATACTTGTTGTCTCTGTACTAACATTTACTTTTAAATAAGGTGGTTTCATCTCAAAGTTGAAATTCCTTGTTAAAAAATTGTAATATGGATCTCCCGCCAAGCGACTGATTCTAACCTAACTAATGTGGTCTATATAATTATATATATATTTCCAAGAATTATTTATTGTTCTGGTTTTGTTAGTTTTCAATTGTTGCTATTTTTCAATGTCCTCTAATCTCTGTGAAACGTTTTGTTTTGCAGTTTTCAAACAATAGAGTTTGGAATTGAATATAATATCTCCGGGAATTTCCATAGTTTATCTTCTGAAGTACGAATAATTTAAAAATCGTGATGTGCAATATACCGGGTGGCCCACCACATACGCGGAGCTCGTTTTGAGGGAGTAAATGAAGATATTTTGAGATTCTTTTTGTGATGTGTTCAAAACAATACAAAATTATTTTCATATATACAAGGTGTTCGAAGACCAGTAACCAGTTACGCGAGCAATACTGACAGTATCTTTTCGAGTAGACATATTGGCTACTCCTATGCAGAAAAAAATTTTAACTCTGGAATATACAGAGTGATCATAATTAATTTCCAAACATCAATTACAAATAATGGTCGAAAATTGCTGAGAAACTATCAGGGTTAGGTGTAGGAAAACCTTAGGAAGATAGTTACGAAATTAATTTTTACGTTCAACGAGGTATAGAAATGCCGGGTGTGCCATTTTAAATAAGAAAGTTTTTTACCATTATTTGTAATTGATGTTTGAAAATTAATTATGATCACTCTGTATATTCCAGAGGTAGTTTTGTTTTTCTGTATAGGAGTAGACAATATGTCTACTCGAATAAATACTGTCTGTATCGCTGGCGTAACTGGTTTCTTCATTAATTGCTATTTAAAAAACTCCATATTTTCGCCATTTTCTCGTAAATGGTGCTTCTAAGAAGGAAATCTGTAGTACCTTATTTTACCGTACCCCTAGAAAATGCAAAAAAAAATTACGAAAAAAAAAAGTGGTTCAAGCACTGACGTGAAGTGAGGAGCTTTTGCGCATGTTATTTCCAGATTATATTATCGATAATATCTTAATCCATGGTAAATTCGATTAAGAGTGTCAATACAGGAGAACGGACAATATAATTCACCGTGGTAAATTCGATTAAGATAATATCGATAATATAATCTGGAAATAACATGCGCAAAAGCTCCTGACTTCACGTCAGTGCTTGAACCACTTTTTTTTTTCATAATTTTTTGTTGCATTTTCTAGGGCTTTCTAGGGGCAAGAAATTTCGCGTTGGCATTCTTCAACTAATAACCATATTTAAATTGGATCGGTTTTGTATTTTTCGAGTTATTAAGGAAATATAAACCAAATTTCAGAAGGGTATAACTCCAAAACCGTTTGGCCGATTTTGGTCATAAACAAACTCAAATGTCGCATTCAGATGCACAACCTAACCTGAACATTTCGAGTCGCTATCTCTTTCCGTTCTCAGGTTATCGTGGCATAAAAAATATTTGTTTTTAATTTTTTTTTAATTTTCTAGTGATACGCTTCTCACAAAATTTCACGAACGTGCTAAGGTTTTTATTCTACAACTATTCACCAAGTTTCAATTCGATCGAATATATATTGGTTAAAAACAAAATTATTACTCGGAAACCATTGGCCGATTATGCCCATTAACGAACTTGTCCGTCGTATTGGGATGCGCCACCTACCCTGAAAATTTCAAGTAGCTAGATCTTTCCGTTCTCAAGTTATCGTGGCAACGGCCGGACGGACATAATCAAATTTGACCTCGAATTCTTCATCAGGGAGTCGAACTCGATCGTTTGAGACCATTTTGGGTGAAAAACTCGAAAATTACAGACATTTGGGCAAAATGATAACGCGATGTTCCCCAAAACATACGCGCAAAAATGTTTCTAGAAACGATGCGGGAATGAGTTCATTGCAGCACTGTTTTTAGTGCTGTAATGATCTCATTACGATACTGAAATAGAGAATAGTATATTCTAAAACAAGTTGCAGAATGGGCTGATATTTAAACACGAATGCGAAATTCGAAAACGAGCGACGAAGGAGCGAGTTTTCGTACGCATGAGTGTTGGAATTGCCTTCTGCAACGAGTATTAGACGATAGTTTCTCTATTTCAGGCAAGTTTTGTAAAATACTGTTGAAATTTAATGAAAAATTAGGATTATACATCCTAGTGACTTTTGTATTGTATCTTGGCAGTTGGTGTGACTGTTACGAAAGTTGACATATTACGGAATTTGAAGTAGGGCATGGAGATCAGATTTAAAACAGTTTCCTAATAACAGGAATGATTCAAAATTAGCAAGAAGGAAATATCTAGTACCTTATTTTTTAATGAAAATAAAACTTTTCCTCTCAACAATTATTTCACTACATCCAGTTTATATTACATTGACAATTGACGTGTGTTGAAATTTGATAGGATCGAATGTCAGTGCTGACTACCACAAAACGAAAAATATAACTAGAAACAATGCGGGAATGAGTTCATTCCAGCACTGTTTTTAGTGCTGGAATGAACTCATTACGATACTGAAATAGAGAAAATATTATTCCAAATGAAAAAAAAAAATTCAGTGGATATCTCAAACACTGTTGTTCCATTCATCGTCCCTACTGAAGATCTCGTTATTCGATATCGCGATCTCAAAGACGCCGAACAAGCTGTCCGATTAATTGATTTAAATACTATTTCTGCATGGGATCTGACTTTTCCATTTGAACACGTCGTTTTCTTTCTATTTTTAATTTACTGCCGGAGAAATGAGGCAACATCGTCGGTATATTCGAGAATTTCGTCAGATCGATAGGACGAAACTGCAGTTCAAAGATTGCTCCCCCTTCGTGTGCACCAATGGAAAATGGGTCGAATCGTGCGTCTGACCCGATTGTCCTAACCGTCAATTCGCCAGGCGCAGCCGAGGGCCGAATGAACATTCGCTTATCGAACGAAATGCAAATTTCGGTATCATTTACAGATCTCGTACCACACAAATCGGAAAAGTCAAAGGGGTTCTTTAAAATATCAGGTATTTTCATGGATGACTCCATCAAAAAATGCGTACAGGGTGTCCCAACGAAAATTTGACCCTCCCAGAAGTCGGAAACGAAGAATTTGCGCGTTTGTTCTAAAGGGTTTTGCAATAAGAGGTGTTATTTTGATATTCAAAGAAAAATGCCAGTTTTCAATATAAATGAATGAACGGATGTTTATTTCATTATAAAGAAGAAGCTATGCCGTTAATAGTGGAAAATAACATCAGGCAAATGACCACGCTTACAGGACCATATCCTGAAATTTTCCATAACCAAATCGCAAAGTGGCTGCCCTATGTCCTCGATAGCCTCACGAATTCCATCTTTGAGGTCTTGAATCGAAGCTGGGCTATTGGCGTAGACCTTCTATTTCACGTGGCCCCAAAGGAAGAAGTCGCAAGGTGTTAAATCACAAAATCTCGGTGGCCAATTGTGATAACCTCTTCGAGAGATAACACGGTCCGGAAACTTTTCCCGCAAAAGATCAACGGTTTCGTTGCTTGTGTGGCACGTAGCGCCACTTGTTGAAAGTAAACGTTGTTCAGATCAATACCATCCAATTCCGGACATAAAAAATCATTAATCATCTCTCGATAGCGCAATCCATTCACCGTAACTGTTGCTCCAGCCTCATTTTCGAAAAAGTAAGGTCCAATGACTCCGCCGGACCATAAACCGCACCAAACAGTCACACGTTGAGGATAGAGAGGCTTTTCAACAATAACTCTTGGGTTTTCCGAGCCCCAGATGCGACAATTTTGCTTGTTGACGAAGCCACCGAGGTGGAAATGGGCCTCATCACTCAAGATGATTTTTCGATGGAATTCCGGATCATTTTCATGCATTTCAACGACCCAATCAGCAAAGACACGACGTTGTTGATGATCGGCCGGCTTGAGTTCTTGTGTTGACTGAACTTTATAATCCGTAAGACCCAAATCTTTATGCAAAATATGGTGTAATGACGTTTGTGGAATGCCTAATAATTCCAAAGAACGACGAGGAATGGACAAACCTGGGTTTTCTTCAACACTTTCGGCTACAGCAGCAATATTCTCGGCTCTTCTTGAGCGACGTGCACGGGTTTTATTCTTCACATAACTAACTTGTCCCAACAGCTCGAATTTTTCCACCAATTTCTTTATTGCGGTCCGACAAGGTGCTTCACGACGACCCAAAAATGTTCGAGTTTTTCGAACCGTCTGCCAAATTTTCACCATTTTTATAGTAAATTACAATAATTTCAAAGCGTTCTTGAAGCGTGTATCGTTCCATTTTTATTAATGGCGTAGTTTCTACTTGTCAAATGTCAAAAAATGACAGCTTCAACAGTGATATCTACCGAAATAGCGGGCTATTCAAAATAACACCTCTTATTGGAAAACCCTTCATTGTCCATGAGCATGGTGAATATCACATACGCGCAAAAACTCACGTCAGTGCTTGAACCAATTTGTGTTTTTCGTAATTTTTTAAAAATTTTCTAGGAGTACGGTTATGAAAAAATTTTACACACGTCTTTATGCCGATATTCTGCAGCTAGTTTGCAAGCTTCAATTCGATCGAGTATATATTTTTCAGTTATCGGAAAATAATATTCCTGGTGGGTATAACTCCGAAACCGTTGGACCGATTATGCCCAAAAACGAACTTAACTCTCACATTCGGATGCGCAACCTACCCTGAAAATTGCATGTCCCTATCTCTTTTCGTTCGAAAGTTATCGAGGCAACTGTCACCCATCCAGTTTTTTTTTCGAGTTATTGAGAAAATAACAACCGAAATTCGGATGGGTATAACTCCAAAACCGTTTGGCCGATTATGCCTACAGACAAACTCAAATGTCGCATTCAGATGCACAACCTCACCTGAAAATTCCAAGTCACTATCTCTTTCCGTTCTCGGGTTATCGTGACATAAATAATAATTTTTAATCATTTTTTTTTTTAATTTTCTACTGATACGATTCTCACAAAATGTCAACTTCTTTATAGGTTTGTATTCTACAACTACTCACCAAGTTTCAATTCGATTGTATTTATATTGGTTGAAAACAAAATTATTACGCGAAAACCATTGGGCCGATTATGCCCATTAACGAACTTGTCCGTCGTATTGGGATCAATTTTGACCTCGAATTCTTCATCAGTGAGTTGAACCTAGTCGTTTGAGACCATTTTCGTCAAAAAAATCGAAAATTACAGACATTTGGGAGAAATGATAACGCGATTATCCCCATAACATACGCGCAAAATGGAAATGACGCCCTTATTGAAAGACCTTCTTCATCTCCAAAATGTAGTTTACTGGCTGCATTCAATTCACAATCAATATACCAATTTTCGATAGACATCTGAAAGTTTACAATCAATAAACAAACATAGTTATGAAACTATGACCATTTGAAAGAAGAGTGAAAATAAACAATACTTTCAATTTAAATTATTGATGAGAGAGTATCGAACACAACTTGTTTTTTGGCGCTCTTGTTCCTCGGAACAGAGAGCTTATCAATTGGCCCAAATGTCTGTAATTTTCGAATTTTTGGCTGAAAATGGTCTTAAACGAATTGGGTCGACTCACTGATCAAAAATCCGTGGTCGAAATCGATTCTGTCCGGCCGGCCGTTAACACGATAGCTCTCGAACGGAATGAGCTAGACAATTGAAATTTTCAGAGTAGGTTTGGGACATAAATATCTCGGTTAAGTTCGTTATTGGGCAAAATCGGCCGGATGGTTTCGGAGTAACAGAAAACAATATTTGTTTACGTTACCAATTTCGAAAAAAATTTTTTTCAAGATGCAGTTTCATCAAAAGGATCCATTGATATTATTCTCAACTCAACTCGTAACAAGCTGATACTTTCGGAGATATGATTTTTCAAAATTTCAATAATACATCGTACTTCTATGTTTTCACAGAATGCGAATTCTATCTATCTGTGTTATATCTGTTTGCGGTAGCTGGCATTTGGTCCAGTTTGAAAGATAGACGTCATTGATGTCAAATGAAACTGAAAGTGTATTCGAGAGTTTGGTAGAAACCATTACTTTCGGAGATATGATTTGTCAAAGATTGAACAAGAGCACCAAAGCTCCTGCCACAGGGTTTTCCCACTTTTTATATCAAAATCGACTTCTTTATTGAAAGACCTTTTACATGTCTGAAAAATGTTTATCGGCTGCATTAAATTCATAATCAATATACCGATTTTTAATAGACATATCGGAAAGTTTACAATCAAATCGAATCAACAGTTACGTAACTGTCGTGGTAGGACTGGATTATATGGTTATTTCCGATATTCTTTTGCGGTACTCTCGGATATTCATGGCCTTCAACTTCTTTTTTCGAATTTTTCTACACATTTAACTCCATCGGCGCCTTATCTCACAGTTGTTGTGACTTACGTTCTCGGAATACTTGCAAATAATAAATCCTTATCGGTACGTATAAATGTTTATATATTATTCTTTTCGCAAATTTCACGAAAGATAGTAGGTATTGGTCCAAATGAATTTAATCATCGAAATGGTATATTATATTCTCTTTAAACTTTCAAAACTTTTCGTTTTTATGGATTTGCTTTCAAGTTGCAAACATAGACATAGAATAACATGGACTGACCTCACGTAACTTTATCACACAGTTCGTTGCGGAATACATTAGAAAGAGAGATGTTATGAAGGATAGAATAAGTAAAGACAAATAATGGTATAAAAACAATGGTTTTTTTATACCATGGGCAAATACACAAATTGGAAATTGGGGTATATTGGAAAATCCCGATTTTTTTAAGAGTATGGATTATTTTGAATGAGTATTGAAAAAGCTGAATGAATTACAGTAAGGAAATTTATGAGAAATATTTTCAGTTTATAAGTATCAGAATAATCAGAAACGAGTCTCGGATTTAAATGAAAATATTTTGCTATTCTGTCTACAAATCACCAAAACACATACACAATACATGAAACCAAACAATACAGTATACAAGAAATGTCAAAGGATAAAGGAAACCAATGTTTCTTATTCTGTGATTTTGCCAATCGCCAAATTATATGAATATATTCTTATACTATAGTTTGTCTTTAACTATTCTGTCTTTTTTCAATGCTGATATCAATGGTCTCTTTCTCACAACCAGTCCATGATATATTATGTCTATGGTTGCATATGACTATAATAATTTGGTACATTACCATGGCAACAGATACCTGCAATCTATGGTCAGACCTCTCACCACAATCATATAGATATACTGGGTTGTGTTCGAATATTAACTCCGTAGAGTAATATTTACTCCATTGCGTTCGAAAACTGAAAGGTTGGGTAAATTCTACTCCATGACTGTCGTTCGAAATGTCAGAGTATTCGACTCCGAGTTCATTTTACTCCTGTCTCCTGTTCTTGATGATAGTTGTTAAGAATTTTGAAAATCTTCAATGATATGCTACGTCAAAATACGAATGAGGTATTAGCTTCAATAAACTATACAGGGTGTCCCAACGAAAATTTGACCCCCCAGAACTCGGAACCGAAAAATTTTCGAACATTTAAAAAAACAGGTCAACTTTCGTTCTGAGGGGGACGAATTTCCATCATGAGTTTGTTCCGAAAAAAAAACACCCCCATGAAGGTGGCATCAACCCCCAACATTTTTTGAATAGGGAGGAGATGTCGAGTGTTGGATAGTTTGAAAGTTATTTATGTTTTGTACATAACCCAGTTTGTTGTTGTTAAATCTGTTGTTTTTTGTTACAGTTTCATTAAATTATTATTAGTCATTTTTGATTTTTTACCAATTACTCGAAAACGGTGTGTCGTGCAGAAAATCGAAAAATATCACAAAAAATCGTCGAAAAGTATTCTAGAAAATCATACGAATCATGGCATGGTGGTGGCTTTCGTTTATGTGGATATCTTGCAACAAATTTGTTACTAGTTCTTGATATTACTTTATCAAATTTTATAAATAAATAATGCATAAATTCAAATCATCTTGAGAGGTATAATTCGAACATCAATGTAACGTGCTTTCAAAAAAATTCGTGGTCAAGCAGGCTATGGAATTTTGAACGTCAATATTCTGCGTCTGAACATAGTTCAGACATTGCAAATTTTAAAATTCCCTAGCCTACTTGACCACGAATTTTTTTGAACGCACGTTACAAATGTATATTTATCGATGGTAAAGAAGTTTACTGAGTTCTTCGATTTTACTATGACTACTATTATACCGAAACATAGAGATTTATTTAATGTTACAACTACAAATCAGTATAAACTGTTACAGTAGAGGAATTATACAAAATAATTAAACACAAATTTTAATATAGAGACTAGAAAACGACCTTATCACAATTAATATAATGATCATTGGATAATTGAATTCCAAAATTCAAATATTTTTTGAGATATCTTGAAACAAGTTACTCTATTTTTTTACCCTCTATGTAAATATATACAGAGTGTCCCATTTGAAATCACGAAATAGTTTGTACCTATGTCTTCCCGGTATAACCGGAAGTACTTAATGATTGATGATAACATGGCCGCATTCAAAATTTAAGCAACGCCCGATTTCGAGTTATCGATGGATGCTGTTTCTCGCCGAACAGGGGTACAGAAGGAAAAGAGTTCAGTTATTACCCAAACGACAATTATTAGTTCTGCAAAACACGTTATGCGCAGAAGGTACGATAGTAGGCTATTGTGCACAATAGGTTCAGTATACCCCTAAAAGTGTATTTAGAAAGTTCTGTCCGGTAAAGTCAAGTCATGCGTGAAAATAGCCGATATCCTCGTTATAATATTCGTAGCAACAATGGTGAGTGACCAGCTTGAACAGAAATCTGTGTAAATGGAGAAAAATCCATTAGAATAGTGTGTAGACTTTTTTTTTTGTCTGATATTTCGGTGATGCGAGCCACTTTCGTTTGTTTACTTTTAGGGGTCTCAATAAGTTTGGTTAGGTTCTGAGGTTTCAAGATTCCATGAAAGAGGTTATCAATATTAATTGTTTTTCTTTGACGCTGCTTATGTTACTTAGTTGAGTGGTCCTTTGATATTGTTGTTTTCATCCATATTATTGCATCATTTTCGATTTGAATTGAAGTTGTGCTATTGAAGCACAGAAATTTTATTCTTGCTTCATTATTTTTCGCCATTTCTGGATAGCAATAACACCTTGAAGACATCTCATATTAAATAATATAATTATTAGTTTTCTAACTAAAAATGCCATGTTTATTTTGGTTACAATCTCAGGAGCCAGTATCTTCCATGTCTGTACCCAATGATACAATAGAGCAGATGGCTCAGGTAGCAGTAAGATTGCCTTGATATTTCATGGCTCCTCCTGCATCCTTAGACATTTTGTATTCGAATTTTAGTTTAAAAATCATTATTTACATCGATTTCGACCTCAACACTTATGAAAACTACGAAATTCGGACTATGTCTGTTGAATTTGATTATTTCACTTGTTTTACCTTTGGCAGAAAGTTGAAAGGGTGGAGGGGGTATGTTTTCATGTCATGCGTATTTCGTACCTGAATCTAGATGCGCGTGCGGTGTTCTTCTTTTATACACATATAGGTAGAGCCGTACTTTTTTGGAAACCAAAAGGCCATCGACCTAAGTCTTCAGCCTCTCTTATACAGTTTGAAGATTGAACATCTTTTATTCACATGTTTTTATAATCACGTGCAATGAATAGATTTGGAAAAAAAAATGTTGTCTGATAACTTTTACTGAATCGTTTAAATCTTTCAAAATTGTAGAACTGAAAATCTACCACAAATATGTTTTTGATGACACAATATAAAGACCAACTGAAATAAATGTATTTCTTTCATATCAATTTAATTTTCCCTTTGCTATCCGCTACTATTGGATTTTACTTACCTATTATTATAATTTTTTTTTATTCGGTTATCCTATGGGTTTTTCTTGATACTTATTCCCAACACAAGCGAAGTTATATTCTGATTCATACAGGGTGTAAAAGCCCAGTGGAATACATTCATTATCTTGGTTACTGTACAGATTTATGGAAAATCCCGAATTCAAATTTTAAATTGTCTTCACATATCCCCATAAACAAATCTAACGCGTTGGCCATTCGATCGCTACTCGATTTATGTGGATTTAAGTCAAAGTCAAGCATCACAATTAATTTCACTTCCTCACACAGTGTATTAGCAGCTACTTCTTCAATCTGCCTTGGATGAAATTGAAGTTAATGAAGCAATCACGTGATTTTATATTTTTTTATTTTGAGTTTTGCATTGAACATGAAAGTGATAACATTTCTGAATAGAAAATGACGCGACTTTTCAAACGATGTATCAGAAGCCTATACTTCCTATTTGAAAAATTGGGGGTTGTACCTGTCTTTCGATTGGGGTTGAAGGAAGGTTTCGCATTTTTACGAAGAAGAATGACAATTTAATTTAATTTGAATTTGATATATTTCAGGATTTTCAATAAATATGTCCAAGGTACATATGTGGCTTTTCCACAAATGCAATAAATAGACTTGTAAAAAAAATTACTTTTACGCAATTCATTCAAAGTTGTAGAAGTGAAAATCTATAACAAATACGTCTTTGACAATATAATATAAAGACCAAATGAAATTAATGTATTTCTCTCATCAATTTTATTCTACCTTTGCTAACCGATACTACTTAATTTTACTTATTATTATAACGTATTTATTTTTTGACTCGGCTCACCTATCGGTTTTTTCTTGATATTTATTTCCAATACAACCGAAGTTAAATTCTGATTCATATAATCATAATACCACGAATGTTGACTCTTCCAAAGTGCAATTACTCATCACGTAATATTTCTATTTATTTACTTTTGGTTAACAGTTTTCATTTCATCTGAATCTGGATCATTATCACATTCACCTAACAATAGATTTTAGGTTACTGTATCGATATAGTTGACAGATTTGCGTCCCAAATCCGTATCTGGATATGAATTACGTTATCTTCAATGAATTTTCATTTTCCTTTAACAATGCATTATAGATATCAGCCTATGCAACAAACATTGCCGCCCAGTAAGTAGACATTATTTTTCGATATTCCTATTATACATTTGGTGAAATAAAACAAGGGGAATATAATTTATTAACTGAGAAATCTTCGTTGAAGAATATGTTAATATAAACTTAATACTCCCAAAATTAGGAACGAAATATAATCAGAGGCAAAGTCGATGATTTGTAGCTCCTGATATGACGTTTGTGTCAATCATATGCGACCTCCCAAGTGATAACGTAGTTAATATAATGATATAATTGTTTGAGTTTCCCATAGTGTCCCTTCAGGAATTTGTCAAATGTTTATTCCGAAAATTTATTAAATGGTTATCAGTGTTTTGAATATCAAGAGAATTTATGATAATCCGTTGAAAAATTGAAAAATTCTTCCCATTGAACGTAAAAGGGTATTTGAAGAATCTGTAGTAAATTGCTGTACAGGGTGTCCCGAAATTAGTGGTCACAGATCCTCGAGACGAAATTAAAGGTATTTTTATTATGTGTCAGGAGCCCCCTCTTTCGGAGGTAGGCCTCCAGAATTTCGCCACTCAAAATCTTTTTTTTTCTATCTCAGAATCCGAAAATCACTGAGACACTTTTTACTTGGCCACAATGTCTTTGGAACCACTAAACATTAACCGCGCATTTGAATTCCTTGAAAATTGTCAAACTGTTAGAAAGCCAGTTCAATTCAAAATATTTCTTGTCTCTGCGATTTTTTCATAAAACTATTTTTGAGAAAAATCTAGAATGTGTTTAGCGGTTCCAAATACATTGTGACTCAGTAAAAAGTTTCTTAAGGGAGTCCATTTCCGAAATAGGTTACACTATGAGATTTCGCATATCATAAAACTCCTGTGCACCAAATTCAGTGATTTTCGAAGACCGGATTCTGAGATAAAAAGAAATTACTATTCGGGGTGAAATTCAGGAGGCTGTTACACCAAAAGAGGCGTCCTCCTGATAAAAAGAAAAAATATGGGTCTCCTAATTTTGTCTCGAGAATCTGTGAGTTTTGTTGCATCAATTTCGGGACACCCTGTAGATTCGTTCATCATCATTAGACTGAATTTATTAATAGGACTTTTTCGATCATGAGATGCCCCATTTGATTTGATATATTCTTTATTTTAGGAGAAACTTTTCTGGCAAATCAAAATTATGTGCAACAACAACCAAATCAGGCTTCTACTCAGGGAGTTGGATTGAGAGGCATTGCTCAAACTGGGCCTCCAAACCAGGCACCAACACCGCCTAACCAGGACCTCAAGGTCCAGGCAGTGCCTCAGCAAGCAGCTATGGTAAGTAAAAATAATCATTAATTCTGGGAAAATCGGATTCAATTACAAATGTAGTAGTTACTCATGCAATTGAAAGAATCTCCTTTTGAGGTGGCTCTGAGTGAAGTTCATTTATATTCTCCTCCACATTAATAGTACAAGACAATCATTTTTTTTCGCTCGAGAGGAAAAACCTTTTATAGGCCCGCCATGAGAGGGTCCGCTTCTCTCTGGAGTGTGAGACTCTATAGTTGTTGATTGGTTACTCATTGAAAAACCTCTCGCACGTTCCTTGGAGTAGTCCTTCGTCCTGCCCTTACAGCGTCCCTTAACAAAAGAGATGAGCTGCAAGCGGCCTTCACAGTTGATGGGACCTGATGACTCGAAGTGATCCGAGCAACACCGCATTCTGCATTCTGTGCGCTAAATCCTCGGCGAGAGATTTGCAGTCTGGGATAATCTTCAGTTCGGTCACGTAGTTCGATCTCATTCCGCCTGGGCATCCTATGATTAGTACGAACATTCTAACCTTATGACTTGGATGCAGGATCCCCAGTTTGAACATTCAATCCTTGTATTTTTCCCTCTTCTGTTCTTCTTCATCACCACATTATTTTCTGCGGGGGAGGAAAATTCGACGACAAACAATTCCTTGAGTTCTCTGTCTAGCAAGAAGAGTGTGGTTTTATGGCGTGGATCTGCCGAGTTGTTGGAATCGCATAGTTCCAGTAGATGCGAGCTATTTCATTTTCAACAACTGCTTCTATCTCCAGAAGCACGCACATATGGTAGCACTGGTTTGTTGTCTATACCATAAACCTCTCTCAGATGGAAGTAGAGAATTCGGAGTGCCGCATTGTATCTTTCCACATATCCTGTTGGAGCATGGACTCTGCATGCAGACATAATGTGCATAACAGTTTCCTGCTGTCTGTGGCATGCTCTGCTCGTTGTTGGGGTGTCCAATTTCATGATGTTCTTTTTATACCATTTTGTATTTACCACCCCATCTTGACAAGCCATAACGAATTCCTCCGTTTCCGACTTGAGCCCAGCGGACTTCAAAAAGGCGAAGGTTAATTCTTCCGACAGGCCCTGATTTTTAAAACTCCTGAAAAATATGGAGTGTAGGTATTTACTATGAAGGGTGGCGATTACCGTGACTAGATAATTTCTTTCCTAGCCTCGGGACTGCATATCAAATTCCCTGTGAGGAGTTTAGAGGAAAAATACGAGTGTCCATTTGGCTTCATTTTAAGATAATTGGAATCAAAATGTTCAAAATTCGTTGAATAGACCAAATGAAATATCGATGTTTTTTTTTATGTTAATGTACAAATATCAATCCAATTCTTTATATATTATTTTTTTTTTATTCTTAAATTTGGCTGGGGGTCGGTAAAGTGATCATGTTGAAAAAGATAAAATGTTATCTACTGAATATCTTCGCCAAAATGTATTGAAAAAAAATACAAATAGAATTAATTCTTAAAAATTAAGTTCATTAAATTTTATATTCAGACAATTCTTCAAAATCACAGGCGGTAAAGGTGTTAGAAAGATCGTCTTCATTTTCAGTTTGATCCTCGAAGAGGCGAAAACATTAAACAGTATTCTATAATAAAACTAATAAAATTTCAAAAGTATAAATATTATATATTATATTATATTATTATTATTATAATAATAATAATATTTCTTCTGCTTTCTACTTTGGGAAGTAGTTAAAATTTTTATATTTTAAGGTAGGAATAGATTGTTGTATTCAATGTGCACTATTGTGTTATTATTAGGTATTGCCCGATATTAGATAGATAGTTGAAAGGTATCAACAAAATAATTCTAAAGATTTTTATTAAGCGTCTAACGAAGGAGTCTGATATAGACTCCGAAACGTTACGATATGATGATGTTGTTTCGTTGTTGTTTGTTAGGCAACATTGTTCAATTGATTGCTTCAGACAAATATCTTGTGTTTCTTATGCAGAAGGAAATCACAAAATAATTAATTTTTATTTTATAAAAGAGTTTGGGAGAGAAAACACAGAAAAAACCTTTCCATAATGAGTATACGTCCCACAGTATCCTTTAATGATTACTTATTAGATAGATAGATCTGATGGAATATGCAGAAATGTAAATACAACACAGACATATGAAATAGAACATCAACGAGCAAACAATTACAACTAACATATTAAAAAAATGGGTTCAAGCCCTGTGGACAGGAGCTTTCTGGCGCTCTAGTTCAAACAGACAAATTATATCTCCGAAAGTATTGGTTTCTCAGAGTTGGGAATTATATCAATGTATTCATATGATAGAACTGCATCATAAAGGAAATTCAATTTAAATAATATTTTATTTATCAAGATTAAATGAGCAATCATGAGAATGAGAACTGCACCATGGAAGAAATCAAATTAAATCTGGCCAATTTTGCCCAATAACGAACTTAACCGAGATATTCATCTCCCTAAACTACTCTGAAAATTTCAACTACCTACCTCATTCCGTTCGAGAGTTATATCTATGTCTATGGATGAAAAGCAGTCTCACTACTCTCAGATCTCTTAATTCATGTTCCGTTCCGAAATGTAAGAATTTTCTGAGAAAACCTAATTTCGGAGCAAACAACTGAGATTTTTCTCACTTCGCTCACAATTCTTCGATTGATTAGATAATGTCATGTCTCAGGAACATCATTTGACATTATGACAATTCATACATAGAATAATATCATTCTGTGACAACGTTGAAATACGATTTATTATTGAAATTTTTAAAAATCATATCTCCGAAAGTATTAGCTTGTTAGAGTTAAAAATTATATCATTGGATTCTTATGGTGAAACAGCTTATTGAAAAAAATTTAATTCGGAATTTGTCTTGTAAAAAAAAATTTTTTTTTTGTTACTCCGAAACCATCTGTCCGATTTTGCCCAATAACGAACTGAGCCGAGATATTTATCTCCCAAACCTACTCTGAAAATTTCAACTGTTTTGCTCATTCCGTTCGAGAGTTATCGTGCCTACGGCCGGATAGCCGGACAGAATGAATTTCGACCACGGATTCTTGATCAGTGAGTCGAACCAAATCGTTTAAGACCATTTTCATCGAAAAATTCGAACATTACAGACATTTGGGCAAATTGATAAGCACTTAGTTCCGAGGAATTAGAGCGCCAATAAAATAACGTAAATCTAATACAGACATTTGGACAAATATTTACGCATTTTGGGTGTATTCCTTCAATCCAACTCTGAACTGAAACAGATTCTGGCAATTAACTGATCTCGAAGAAACCCATGAAAAATAGTGAATTCATCGTACTACGATAAGAAGTGCCAGGAACATAATGTCATCTTTGCCACACACGTTAATTATGTATATTATTATATGTTATGTAATTCTGAAAGTAATCTGGTGCCAAGTAGTTTACTATTTTATATATGAAAACCAGAGTGAAATAAAAACATCTGTTTTCCGCTGAAGGTCATCAACATTGATCTTGTAGGGGTGAGGCGATTTGTTTTCAATATTATTCTCATTAAAAGATTCTGGAACATATTCAACTTACTGAGATTACTGAGCAATAATAGAAATATCAATGATTCAATTGTACACAATGATTTTGGTCTAAGTTGACAGGTGTTGAGATATCCAGAAAAAAAATAGTTTTTTAGAAATCTTTATATAAGCATAATCAGAATGTGTGTTGAAGTTTAAAACAATATCCAGAAAAAATCCCAGGTACTTAACGTACCTGAACCTGAATTCTCCCACCATCAACCTTCAAACGAACAGTATCAACATCAAGAGTAAAATTACCCGATAAATAACTACAGTATTAACAGAGTCCAGATTGAAGTTCTAAATTTGTTTACGCTATCATAATAATCTTAATCTTACAATATTGTAGAGATTTACTGACATCACAGAGTGGTCAGTTATTTTAGGACAATCATGTACAACAACACTCGATATTGATTACTTAAGACATAATCCACCAATGTTGGACTGCTATCAGTAATACCAGTTGGTTCAGTTACACATTGTTCAATTCCATATGTTATAAGTGACTTCCCTTTTGGCGCGTATTTTCTGGGGAACATCGCGTTATCATTTAGAAAATTTCAAAAAAATTACGAAAAAAAAAAGTTGGTTCAAGCACTGACGGTAAGTCAGGAGCGAGTGTTCTATTGTCCATTCTCTTGTATTGGACACTCTTAATCGAATTTACTATGGTGAATTCTATTGTCCGTTCTCCTGTATAGGACACTCTTCTTAATCAAATTTACCATGGTAAATTCGATTAAGGGTGTCCAATATAGGAGAATGGACAATAAAAAATACGCGCAAAAGCTCCTGACTTGACGTCAGTGCTTGAACCAATTTTTAATATAAAACAAATCTGACAATAGGTTTATATTGAAGTCACTAAACAGAATACATTCCTAGAAGAGGATATAACTTCACATATTATGTGAATGGATGTGTTAATATTGATCAAGTTTACCAAAATAAGTCTGTTTGAATCATATTTTTCCTTGAGTAATTGAAAATTTGCTTTATGAAATATTTGTCATCATCAATATTAATGAGAACTTCAGTTCTATGACGTATTTTCCAAGTAGAATGAATCGTATCTGAAACAGTCAAATGAATGGGAAATTAACCTGTTTCTCTTATTTTCAGTATCAACCACAGAACTCAGTACGATCTACACCACAGCAGTTCTATAGACCCCCAGGGCCTCCTACAGCTAGAATGGCTAACAATCCACAGCGAGTAAGTATAAAATCTATACATTATTTTTTAATCAGTTCTGGAGAACTATGAGGAGGGTATCTTCATAAGTGAGGCATTTTTCTTGATCAAAATTGAAGGGTCCATCCAAATAATGGCCTGTACTTCATTCACTTTTATAGAGTCTCCCAGTTGGCTATGATTTAGGTCTATCACGTTTTCGTAACTAAAACTGAGGCAGGTTGGCACTCCTGAAATACCGTCAATGTCAAAACAATTCTCCGAGACGTTGCCAATTTCTACTCTCAACATAATCTTCCATCTTAGACAAGATATTATCACAGATCATTAACTTCGAATAATAAAAAACTATTCGCTTTGAAATTGAAAATGCCAAAAGTAGTTTCGAAGCAGCAGAGACAAATACCAGGAAGTGTTATACAGAACTGAAATCTGCATTAGGAAAACTTAATTTTGTCTCAGGACATGTTGAACTCTCGAATGAAAGTACTTAGTTTCCCTTCCTATCGCTCACTATATTTTATTAAGGTTTAACAGTGGCTTGGGTTTCGTAGTACTACTACATTTTTAAACTGGTGTATTTCAAGGTATTTAAATGTCTGCTGTAGGATTATTTCTTGAGAATTTCGCGAAGTGGGGAATTCTATAGATATGTCTGTTCGTTTAGAAGTTTCCTGCCGGGTTATTCAGGTACTTTTATTCTTTTTTCAATTGGACTATCACAAAGTAATGGACTACTCTATCCATTATTTTTCCTCAAAATTTCAACACTTGATTCTTGATTTCCGTACAAGAAAATAGCCTAACTGAATCTTCCGACCAGTTTATATACGTGAAATATTTCCAGTAACAACAGAGGAAAAATCATCTTCAACCGTTCGCCAGGTCTTTGGAATTGTTGAATTCACATAATATCTTCTCAAATTCATTATTTTTCCGAAGCAAATTCACATTGTGAAAAATACGTAATTACTACGACCTCTATGTAGAGAGGACAACGTTGCGTAGTTATCTGACAGGAAAATTACTATAACCTAACATTTAAAAAAAAAAACACGGTGAAATGTGTCAAACTTTCATGGCCAACTAGGAGACTTTATATAAGGGAATGGAGTATACGTTAGAATTAAACTTCAAATGAATGTGAAAATTATCGGGAAATGCTATGTGAAATAACGGTCAATTAGTTACCTTCTAATAAGGTTTCCGTACGATATATGAATCATAACATGATCTGTGAGAGAAAAGCTAGGAGAACAACACTCTTGATAATATAATAATTGATATTGTCAATTTCATGTTCACCTCAATACAATTGGACCATTTATACTTGATGTTTTGGAATGGAAATAAGTCGAATTTAAGCAAGTAACCGGAACAGAGCAGTTAAGACCAATCCCTTGCTGTTATAACGGATCGGTTAAGTTTAGCAATAGATTAGTCTTAACCGCACTGCTCCGGTTACTCGCTTCGACTATAGTTTTTGTCAAAGAAGTGTCAATTTTACAACACAGTTAAACCAATCGATCGTTTAAGCTTCAGCCATTCTTCATGGTTTAACCTTTGATCAACTATTGATCTTAAGACATGATCTTTGTTGGCAGTTTTTTCAAACTACAATTTATCTTACAAACCTATGCTATGACTGTATGATATTATTAGTTATCACTTGCTTATATATTTTATGTATCTTTTCTTAGATCTATCAAAACTCTCCTCATCAATACATGCAAGTACCTCCAATGCCTTCAAATATATACTTAAATCCGATGGGCTACTTCAATACGGCTCAACAAAGGCAGAACTTTGTTCAACCACAAGTTACTTTACTGCAAAGTCAACATTATCCAACAGCATACCAGGCTTTTACACCACCTCAACTTTCGCAAACGCCTCAGACTGTTGCATGTAAGTATATTCATGTTGCATATTCTTAATTAATTACTTTTCAGATTCATTTGGACCAAAAAAAAAACACTTTTTTTTTATCAATTTCTGAATAATTGGACACAGTCAAAATACTACCTCATTTGAACTATATACAAAAATGTTTTTATTGGCTTATTGCTTTTATGCACATATTATATATATAATCTCACACACAGTAAAATTGCTTAATTCATACTAAGCTTACTTTCACTTTGTTAACATCATCTTTGGACCAGCTTATACTAACTTTATTTAAATATGGTATAACTTGAAAAGAAATAAGAATCGGACAACAATATTGAGTTTTATTTTTTCTGTAATACGTGTACAACAAACTCCTGGAGTTTGGTCATCCCCACTCATCCTGTATGTGATTGATTACATTTTGCTGATATATCGAAGTTATGGGGATTAAATATGAATAATGGTATTATTTGTTCCAGACCAATATTTTCCAATTGCAAGGCCTGGGCCACCTCCTCAGGCTGCGTCGACCCCATCAAATCCCAATCAAGCCTCCCTAGCTTCTACAATACCTTTACAGCAACCTGTCATTCCCCAACAGAGTATGCCACGTCAACGAAGACCCAACGCTATATCAATTATAGATCCAGTTTCTGGTGAGTTTATCTACAAAAGAAGTATTATAATAAATCACGATAAGATCGGACTCAGACTCTTTGTGAGAACGATGAATATCTTTACCAATAGACTTGATCAAAATTAGAGTATCAGATTTGTTAAGTGAGACTAAGAGGAACATAATGCGTATTCCGAAATGTGAGAAAATCTCAGAAGCTTGTTCTGAAATTGGTTTCTGTCACAAATTTCTTATATTTCGAAACAGAACACGAACTAGTAAGATATCTCAGAGAAGTAACACTGCTCTGTGTTCGGTATACTTGTCTCACTTAATGGCGAGAGTGCTTACAAAATTTAAAATTGAGCTAATATACTGACTAAAGGGACCCCATCCATTATCTTCCAATGATTTATCAGAAGAAGGGCTGCTTCTTAAAAGGATATCTTGAAAAATATATGCCGTTGCTTGATCGATCACTGAGTAAAGACTTTTGACAAACATGTAAACTCAAAACGTAGTGAGCAGAATGTAAGATGAATGTGTTCCTTTTTATATGTGAGTATATATATGTGAGTATATGGGAACACATTTCTCACTTTGTGAGATGATCACATTTCGGAATACAGCATAAGCAACATAGTCTTACTTTTGCATATAAATTTCCAAGTTCCAACTCCTTTTTTAATAAATTCAGCCAAATATGGTCAATTCCAATTGAGCAATTTACGAGGGGTAAACCGCTGGTGTACAAGAATGTAGAATTCCATTAGAATCCTATTGAATTCCCGTGAATTCCTATTGAATTCCTATAAAATTCCAATGAAATTCCGGTTGAATTGGAATTCTGGTGTACAAATTTTTGTCAGCGGTTTCCCCCTCGGCAATTTACGAAATTGCATTCTCTTTTCAACAAAATACAAATTCACTCCTTAAGTTTCCTTTAAATTTGATCAGAATCTTTGTATTACTCCAATCCATCATGTGATCTCCTTGGATTGTACATACTTGTTCTGCTATGGTTTATTTCTGTATGTCTCTCTTTCTCAAGTTGTTCTTATGTTCCGACTTTCTTACCTCTAGTGGTCTTGATGTTTTTCCTGTGTATGATTCACCACAAATACAAGGAATACTATATACACAGTTTTTGATTTTTGTTTTTCATTTATAGGTTTTGTCTTTGTTAATAAAGACCTAAGATTATTATGTGTCTTGAATACGGTTCTTACATTGAACTTTCGATTATTCTAATTTTTTCAGAAAGGCCACGAACATAAGGGATCTCATTCAACAGATTGTGTTCTTCTTGTTGATTATTCTGTTGTACTTGATGGATTGTTATTTGATTAGAAACTCTTCTATCTATCTTCATAATTGATCTATTTTTGAATTGCCTCAGATATTCATTATCTTCAAGAAATTTTTTGATGAAATCAATTTCATTATTTCGAATTTCAAGATTAGAACAAATTAGGTTAGCTCTATCGTAAAGTGTTTTAATAACACCTCTTTTCACACTAAGTTGATGGTTCGAATAGAAATTTAAATATCTAATTTTATGTGTCTGCTTCCTGAAGACATTCGTTGCGAAATGGTTTGGATACTTAATTATCGAAACATATAATAATAATAATAATAATAATATTGTTTATTCGACGAATTTACAAAATGTAACACTTCGTACAATAAAAACTAAAATCAAAATATTATTCTCTTTCCAAATATGCCAAATAAACAAAAGGAAAAGATAGCTGTTGTAATATGATGGCATTGAAATCAATAGACCTCCACTTTTACAGAAGATTGAAGTAGCCATTTGTTTTGCAGGTATGGATAAATTAGATGAAATATACATTCCAGAAGGTTCACATCCGCCTTCAGGTGAATCATCTGCGAGACAGACACCACAACCAGCCCCACACATCCCAAACAAAGAGGTGCCGGCGCCTTTTGCTAAACCACTGACCTTTATCCCTAGCGATGTAAACATGATCGATATTGAATATGATGACCCTTCCTCGGGAGAAGAAGATTTCCATGACCTATACTCTCTTATGACTGCTGCACAACAACCATCAGCTTCCCGTATTAACGCTAAATATGATCATATAGCCCAAACAAGTACCTTAAAAGTAAGATATTTCTCCTCCACGCATAATCACAAATCAACTATTTCTGACTTTTTATCAGGCTCATGCCAAGGAATTCGTATTACCCTCAGCCAAAGAACCTCCAGTTGTCTCGGCAAATTGTGACTCGGTTGAAGTTACACTCAACAAACTTCAGAAAGGAAGGGAGAGTCCTGTCAAAGGGAGGAAAGCTAAGGATCATCATAAGGAGCCTGTCAAAGAAACCCATCCGCCTAAAGAAACGCATGTACCAGAAAAACAGCAAACTCCGGTTGTGAAAGAAGAACCAGAAGCTCCTCCCGCCTTGAAACCTAAAGAAATTACACCTCCAAATAATAACAATCAACATGCTCCTAAAGTTACGGAAAAAGAAAACGACAAGAGGAAAAAAGATGCTAAATCGGATAACAAGCAAGCAACAGAAACTATTAGTACAAATGATAATGCCAAACAGGCTAATCAAGATCATGAGGCAGCCCCTCCTGTCGGTAAGTAACTCTATTTCCTCAAATTCTGTATTGTATTCAAAAGAATTGAACAGCATAATATTAAATGCC
The DNA here is from genome assembly GCA_937662695.2 of Halyzia sedecimguttata. Classification (NCBI taxonomy): domain Eukaryota; kingdom Metazoa; phylum Arthropoda; class Insecta; order Coleoptera; family Coccinellidae; genus Halyzia; species Halyzia sedecimguttata. Next base: position 93,437,061 of record OW569413.2, on the reverse strand, counting down.
ACCTTGAGAATTACTTTTTACCTTTATCAAACATTGAAAGTTTCTTGGGTTCAATTCTTGGATAGTAGATGGTGCCAATGGGTTCTGCAAAGTACCCGAAATTCATTTGAAAAACGAAATAACAAGAGATGACAATAGAAATAGAATAACATAGGCATTGAAAAAAGACAGAATAGTTAAAGGCAAAACCATGGTATAAGAACATATTCTAATACTGTGGCAATTGACGAAACATTGGTTTCCTTTATCCTTTGACCTTTCCTGTATACTGTATTGTTTGGTTTTGTGTATTGTGTATGTGTTTTCGTGATTTGTAGACAGAATAGTTAAAGGCAAAACATTTTCATTTGTATGAATCCAAGACTCGTTTCTGAATATTCTGATACTTATAATCTGAAAATATGTCTCATAAATTTTCTTACTGAAATTCATTCAGATTTTTGGATACTCATTCAAAATATCAATATTTGTCTAAAAAATTGGTTCAAGCACTGACGTGAAGTCAGGAGCTTTTGCGCGCAAAAGCTCCTGACTTCACGTCAGTGCTTGAACCAATTTTTTTTTCGTAATTTTTTTTTTTAATTTTCTTGGATTACGGTTCTTGCAAACATTTTTTTTTTCGTAATTTTTGTGAAATTTTGTAGGGGTACGGTTCCTACAAAATTTCAAACACGTCTTTATATCGATATTCTACAACTAGTTACCAAGCTTCTATTCGATCTAGTTTATATTTTTTGAGTTATCGAGGAAATAATATTCCAGGTGGGTATAACTCCGGATCCGTTGGACCGATTATGCCCGTAAACGAACTTAACTCTCCCATTCGGATACGCAACATACCCTGAAAATTCCAAGTCCCTACCTCCTTTCGTCCGAAAGTTATCAAGGCAAACGGTCACCCATCCATCTACTGAACTCACACAAGGCTGCTCGAATCTCCAACAATATATATCCAATCGTGTTCAAACTCTATATATAATAACCATGTTTGTATTGGATCGCTTCTATATTTTTTGAGTTATTGAGGAAATAACCAAATTTCAGATGGGGATAACTCCAAAACAGTTTGGCCGATTATGCTTATAAACAAACTCAAATGACGCATTCAGATGTACAACCTAACTTGAAAATTTCAAATCGCTTTCTCTTTCCGTTCTCAGGTTATCGCGTATTAAAAAATATTTTTTAATAATTTTTTTTTAATTTTCTAGCGATACGATTCCCACAAAATTCCACGAACGTGCTTAGGTTTATACTCTACAACTATTCACTAAGTTTCAATTCGACCGGATTAATATTGGTTGAAAACAAAATTATTACTCGGAAACCATTGGGCCGATTATGCCCATTAACGAACTTGTCCGTCGTATTGGGATGCGCCACCTACCCTGAAAATTTCAAGTCGCTAGCTCTGTCCGTTCTCAATTTATCGTGGCAACGGCCGGCCGGCTGGACAGAATTAAATTTGTCCTCGAATTCTTCATCGGGGAGTCGAACCAAATCGTTTGAGGCCATTTTCGTCAAAAAATTAGAAGTTACAGAGATTTGGGCAAGATGATATCGTGATGTTCCCCAGAATATACGCGCAAAAAACACCGGGGTTTTCCATTATATCCCAATTTCCAATTTGTATATTTGCCCATGGTATAAAAACACCATTGTTTTCATACCATGTATTTGCCTTTACTCATTCTATCCTTCATTCGTCTATGAGCGATGATTATTCAGAACTCCTGATGTTCAAAGACCGCTACATGACCCTAATGTAGGGCTATCATCTCCCATAGATATATGATGCTTTTCTCGGAGTTATTATTACAATAGAAATGAGAATAACATTGATTGGAACTGGTACTGTCATTTTTGGATGGATATGGAACTTTATTATTTACAAAATGACAGATTGTCACAGGCCATAGGTCTCAGACAAGTGTAATGTCAAGATCATAGAGGAACATGAAATTCTTGAAATACAGATATGTTAATGAAGATACTAACTTCATGGAATAATTCAGAGTCGAAAATCAGAAACTGTTGACAACTTGTTTGGTCGAATCTAAATACAGTGAACCAGTTCACCCCGATGGTTGGAATATTTGGATATTTCGGCAATATTTTCACCAATATAGATCCGATCGAGTTCAAATCTAGAACTTTACTGTAAAATATGGGTTTGAAGGCTCTCTTAGAATCTCAACCATATCTGACGGATAGTTTCTGAGATACAGAATTTTTTTGAATATTTTTTGATTTTCCAGTCATGTGATCCTCACAAAATTTTGTATAAGTCTTCGTGTTGGTATTTTTCAACGAATTATCGTGCTTTGATTAGATCAGACTAGTATTATTCAAGTTATTGGGAAAACGAAATTTCAAATGGCTATAACTCTGGAACCACTCAGTGGATTTGCCCACTCTGTTCATAGAACAGGGTGCCAAAAAGAAAATATCTGTTCTTCAAGAACCAATGAACATGATATAAAATGCAAAATTTGTTGTGCTTAATCCAATTTGCCTTACCTCTATATTTTAATATTAAGTTCTTTGCTAGCATTAAGAAATTGGGTGCTGAAATATGGTAAGAAATGTATTTTTTTTATTTAATCTGCGCCAGAAACATGTTAAATCTGATTAACAATTCCTATAATTTAGTACACACAAAAAAAACACAGAAAGAAATATATTGCGAAATTCCATGCCAATATAATATAAAGTTTTATAGTTTGACGAACTTTTTGAGCGCATGTTTTTGCGAACAGCGCCATATCATTCATAAGCAATACAGTTCCGATCGAATTGAAACTTTTAACTAGTTTTAGAATGCCGACACAAAAACTTATTCAAAATTCGTATGCTACAGTTAAGTTCGTTAATAGACATAATGGGCCAAACGGTTTTGGAGTTATACCCATCTAAAATTTTGTCTTTATTTCCTCAATAACTATAATCCGACCCATTTTAAACATATTTGTTGTAGAATGCCGACGCGCAAATTTTTTTTCGAAATTTCGTAAATTTCGAGAATGAATGACAAATTTTCAAAAGAATGTCTGTATTAAATTCAATTTAATTATTCGTTATAAATATGGATTCTTAAACATGTTGGACTGACCTATTTTCAAACTCGTTTGACCTCAACAAAATGGTGAAATTGAAAATTCCCGCATTGTTTATTTTGTGTTCGGGGAGCAATAAAAACAATTAAAAACGAGAAAAAACATGTTTTTACATTTTATTTTTTTTTTTAATCAGTCCCTAAGTATGGTCTTGACTTTCGTCATTAACCAGCAGAGTTCAATTTCTAACATTCATACCGGACAATCACAACCAACATCCATGCCCTGAGCGGGATTCGAACCCGCGACTCCGGCATCCTAGCTAGCTCTCTTCAACCGCTAGGCTACCGGGCCGGCTATGTTTTTACATTATTACTTCAATCTATATTTATGTCAAATACAATATGATTCACACACGTGAAAAAGTATCATATATATAATCCTATTCAAATTACTATTGCAAAGCATAACGGATAATACTAAACAAAAATGTAAAAGAATAATAACACAGTGGTAGAGTAATTGACTTGGGAGCGGAAGCCCCAAGTTCAATTCCGAGGCTAGAAAAGAAATTTTCTAGTCACGGTAATCGCCACCATTCGCTGTTGGGTCAAAAATTAACAGTGCTGTGCCTAAGGTGGCGTAAGGACACAGTAACAAAGCCTACACAGAACACAACTGGTTCTCCTAACTCAGGGCAAGCTCTTAGAGCTTATGAGGGGTCTCCTTGTGGAAGACCCAGGAGGATCAGTATAATAATAATAATAATATAAAATAATATTCATTAAGAACTTAGAGGCAATATATCAGTCAGAAAAGTTATAACGAAATAAAATTCAGATGAAAGCACTCATACCTAATGCTTATAATATATACAAATATATATAGATATATACAGGGTGAGTCTTTGACCACTGCATTAATTTTAACCAAAGATTCCTCTCATCAAATGAAACACTTCTTTCATTTACCATTTTTCCAGATTCGGCTCAGGTAAAAAGTTACAAGCGTTTAAAGATTTCACAATGTGCTAATACACTCCCGTATATAAATTATCTATGACATTGTTGGCGGACGAGAATAAGGCATGGTAACGTGGTTTACAGCTGGATTCGGGATTCCAACGCTCAGGGACGGATCCATAAAAGTAGTGAAATTTCTGGAGTTTTCCATTTTAAAACATTCAATGAAGAATATCTCTAAAACGGTGCGTTTAAGGAGAAATGATGAAGAATAATATAATGTACTAAAACGATGGAATATTCTTGAAATGACTCAAGAAAAACTTTATATGCTTTATGCTAATTTCGTTTAGTTTTATGATTCCCGAGTCCATAACTAGAAAACCAGTAGAAGTAGAAAATAACTAATATTTGGAAAATATGTATCATAGTTATAGGAAACTTTACGCCAACATTCATTTTATTCGAAAAAAGGATGTCAAAGCTACAAAATAAAAACTGATTTTTTTTTCAAAATTTCAACAGCCTGTATCTTTTTACCTGAGCTGAATTTGGAAAAATGTTGAATGATAAAAGTGTTTCATTTGATGAGAGGAATCTTTTGGTTAAAATTAATGCAGTGGTCAAAGACTCACCCTGTATTATATATTTATTGAATTGTAATTACAAAAATTATAATGACAGATTTATTACATATACACTTGTAATACATAAATTCTATCGATTAGAGTAAGGCCCATACAGTATTAACTATTTCGGCAAATAGTAATTTCCAACAAACACTATCACTTTGAATATGACTTTTGAAAATTAATATAACAACTGGAGAATGACAGAAAAAAAAACAGACCCAAAAAGCATACTAATGTTAGATATCAAAAAGCTTCAATCATCCTGGTTATAGATTTTATTTGATGGTCACTAATTTGACAATCGAGAGCAATCAAAATTTGTTAAACCCACCATGAAGGTTATACAAAATTTACATTTAGACGTTTTCCTTCAGACTTGAAGAAATCTACAACCCATTTGATGCAACACTGTAGAGTTTTGGGTCCAAATATTCTAATGATCTTTGTCCAATTGCTTTGGTCAAGGATTTAGTCCTTCGAAGGTTATTGTGTCCATGCAGCTTGAGAGCTTTAGTTTTCAATTCATGGTAACTGACAACTTACTCGAAAAAAAAGCCCTACCTCAAATACAAAAAATTGTGAATCTCCAATAAGATTTCCCTGTTGTGCAGTCTCCTGTTTTATAAAGCACCAGTTTGAGAAACTACATTTGCAGTTCATCAAGGTCAAAGTGAATTGTTCTGAGTTTACTTCAGGATAATAGCACACGCATACACATCAATCTGTAGAGTATAAGCAGTAATTTCTTGACAATATTTTCATGATCAAAGGAATAGTTGAATATAAATTTTTACATTGAAAATTTGATCTATGTTTTTCGTACTCTTTCAAAGAAAATGTGAATTCTTGTACATTTTCAACAATTTCATATCTTCTTCTAGTTGTTTGTTTCTTTTACTTAGCTGCTTTATTCTTTGTCGTAAAATATCCATATTTGTTTTATACTTCTTGACTAAAGTATTTGCTTGTTCGTCCATCAAATACAACTTATCCGACCAAGAGATTTTTTCCAATATTTCCACCTTCAACATCACCTGAAATGTGATCGCGTCCTTGTGTAAATACAAATTTCCGGGATCAAGTAGTTCTTCCCACGGGATATCCTGACCCATATTACGGTTATATTCATTTTGGGAGTCCGCTTCGTATAACTCGTCATCCAGAGCTAGTTTTCTGGGTTTTTTACCCAAGAGACTAAATTCTAAATGAACACAACAGGACCATGAACAGTATATTTCACTACAAATCACATGAGATTCCAGGCAGAGTCTTGTAGGTCTCAGCATAATCTTCCATGGCAGCTCTCCTATCCATATCTCGGGGGAGAAGACATCATTACCTAATCTCCTTATGGCACTAAGATTATTGAAAGTGTATTTGAAATTTGCCTCTGTCAAATTGAAGAGGTTGTTTACTAAATTTTTGTTTTTTATTCTCTGTTCTGACTTTAGGATTTTCGAATGATAAAATTGTTTCAGTTTGAGTATGATGGATTTTTTCATGAAATATCCAAGTGACATTCCCACAATTGCACCGCATGCCAAACACAAAACCTTTGAAACTTTAGGATTTGGAAAATATCCCGTTACGTTCAACCTATAAGCATCCATAACTAACGAATTGTTTGGTTATGTCACCGTAGAGTGCGAAATGTAAGATTCTAGAGTGTCTATAGATAAAAATATGGTTTAATCCTATCAAATTCATTGAAATGATATATAGTTGGATATTTTATCTGCCATCATTATCAACAGATAAATTTTTTCCATAGTGATTATGTAGGAGCTTGCGATATTTCAGCTGCAAGGTGACATTGAATTTGAAAATCACGATAAATTATCTCATTTAACCAATTTTTATCTCGTATCTGAATAGTCTTGGATAACAGGATGGACAGAAAGAAGAATTATTTTTGGAAATTTTATAGTTAAGCTTTGTTAGGAGAGATAAATTCTTGAAAAATATTTCAGATTCGTTCGATTTCCGGTTTCACCGAAAATGATACCAACTTTCGTTTTTTAAATGTAATACCCAGTTTTCTCATTGGTAATCAGATTACCATTTGAATTCTACATTGTTTCAATGTATCACTTACATATTATTCTCAGAAAATTCTTGTAAAATCTGAAAAAACCCTTTAAATTTTCTCAAATAGGGCTTTATTCATTCATTAATAACTTATAGATTTTTACATGAAAATTCCTAATTTTCTAGCTCCTATCACAAGACATACCAATGCTTCTCCTTCGTTAATTAATAATTCAATTCATTTCATTTCAACGTCAAAATCAGTCATGACATAAACCTCAAAACTAATTATTTTTAAATGAGAACCCATTTTTTTATTGGTCAGCTAGAATCTACGTTAAAAAATGGGTTCAAGCCCTGTGGACAGGAGCTTTCTGGCGCTCTAGTTCAAACAGACAAATTATATCTCCGAAAGTATTGGTTTCTCAGAGTTGGGAATTATATCAATGTATCCATATAATAGAACTGCATCCTAAAGGAAATTCAATTCAAACAATAGTTTATTTATCAAGATTAAATGAGCAATCATGAGAATGAGAAAAGCACCATGGAATAAATCAAATTAAATCTGGCCAATTTTGCCCAATAATGAACTTAACCGAGATATTCATCTCCCTAAACTACTCTGAAAATTTCAACTACCTACCTCATTCCGTTCGAGAGTTATATCTATGTCTATGGATGAAAAGCAGTCTCACTACTCTCAGATCTCTTACTTCATGTTCAGTTCCGAAATGTAAGAATTTTCTGAGAAAAACTAATATCGGAGCAAACAACTGAGATTTAACTCACTTCGCTCACAATTCTTCGATTGATTAGTCTCAGGAACATCATTTGACATTTTGACAATTCATATTCATACATAGAATAATATCATTCTGTGACAACGTTGAAATACGATTTATTATTGAAATTTTGAAAAATCCTATCTGAGATTTTTCTCACTTCGCTCACAATTCTTCGATTGATTAGTCTCAGGAACATCATTTGACATTATGACAATTCATATTCATACATAGAATAATATCATTCTGTGACAACGTTGAAATACGATTTATTATTGAAATTTTGAAAAATCCTATCTGAGATTTTTCTCACTTCGCTCACAATTCTTCGATTGATTAGTCTCAGGAACATCATTTGACATTATGACAATTCATATTCATACATAGAATAATATTATTCTGTGACAATGTTGAAATACGATTTATTATTGAAATTTTGAAAAATCATATCTCCGAAAGTATTAGCTTGTTAGAGTTAAAAATGATATGATTGGATTCTCATGATAAAACTTTTTATTAAAAAAAATTTAATTTGGAATTTGTTCCGTAAAAAAAAAATTTGTTTTTTGTTACTCCGAAACCATTTGTCCGATTTTGCCCAATAACGAACTTAGCCGAGATATTTATCCCCCAAACCTACTCTGAAAATTTCAACTCTCTAGCTCATTCCGTTCGAGAGTTATCGTGCCTACGACCGGCCGGACAGAATGAATTTCGACCACGGATTCTTGATCAGTGAGTCGAACCAAATCGTTTAAGACCTTTTTCATCGAAATATTCGAAAATTACAGACATTTGGGCAAATTGATAAGCACTCAGTTCCGAGGAACTAGAGCGCCAAAAACAGTGTGTTCTTTATAATAGAAACTACTACTTTACTTACCGAATATCTCGGGAAATGAGCATGAGTTTTGAGGAAACTGACTTTGACATTGAAATAGAAACACCCTGTATGTTCATTTGAATTTTTAATTAACGAAGGTGAAGCACTGGTATGTCTTCTGATAGAAGCTGGAAAATTAGAAATTTTCATGCAAAAATCTACAAGTTTTTAACGTTGGAATGAAGCCGTATTTGAGAAAATTTGAAGGGTTTTTTCAGATTTCACACGAATTTTCTGAGAATAATATGTGAGTGACACATTAAAACAATGTCGAATTCAATGGGTAATCTTATTATCAATGAAAAAACTGGGTATTACATTTAAAAAACGAAAGTTGGTATCATTTCCGGTGAAGCCGGAAGTCCAAGGAATCTGAAATTTTTTCCAAGAATTCATCTCTCCTAACAAGCTTCGTGAATCACCCTGTATATTAACCATTTATTACAGCGTATGAAGTTGACATGAAGTCGGGAGCTTTTGTGCGCATGTTCAATGGTCTATTCACGCCTCATACACAGTCGATCGAGCTGATCTTCAGTACTCGACTGTAAAATGATGGCTCGAAGTTATGTGCGGAATTTGAGGAAATTCTGTCGGATAGTTTCGGAAATATAGAATTTTCGAAGAAAAGATTTTTTTTTCAGTTATAGAATATTTCACCATGGTGAATTCGATTAAGAGTGTCCAATACAGGAGAACAGACAATAGAATTCACCATGGTAAATTCGATTAAGAGTGTCCAATAAAGGAGAACAGACAATAGAATTCACCATGGTAAATTCGATTAAGAGTGTCCAATACAGAAGAACAGACAATAGAATTCACCATGGTAAATTCGAATAAGAGTGTTCAATACAGGAGAATGGACAATATGTATGCGCGTATGTTCTGGGGAACATCGCGTTAGCATTTTGCCCAAATGTCTGTAACTTTTGAATTTTTTTACGAAAATGGTCTCAAACGATTTGGTTCGATTCCACAATGAAGAATTCGAGGTCAAATTTGATTCTGTCCGGCCGTTGCCACGATAACTCGAGAACAGAAAGAGCTAGCGACTTGAAATTTTCAGGGTGGGTGGCGCGTCCCAATACGACGGACAAGTTCGTTAATGGGCATAATCGGCCCAGTGGTTTCCGAGTAATAATTTTGTTTTCAATCAATATAGATCCGATCGAATTGAAACTTGGTGAATAGTTGTAGAATATAAACCCATCGGCCGGTACCATAATAAATTTTAAAGTTCCTTTAAATTTAAAGTATCCTTCAAAGTGACATTTTGGTTCAAAATATCCAACTAAAGGATGCTTTAAATTTAAAGAGACTTTAAAACTTATTATGAAACCGGCCCTAAGCATGTTTGCGAAATTTTGTGAGAAGTATCGCTAGAAAATTATTAAAAAATTATTAAAAAATATTTTTGTTGTCACGATAACCTGAGAACGGAAAGAGATAGCGGCTTGAAGATTTCAGGTTACGTTATGCATCTCAATGTGACATTTGAGTTTGTTTATGAGCATAATCGGCCAAACGGTTTTAGAGTTATAGCCATCTGAAATTTGGTTGTTTTTTGTTCCTCATTAACTCGAAAAATACTAAACTGATTGAATTCAAATATGGTTATTAGTTGTATAATGCCAACGCGAAAATTCTTGCAAGATTTCGTGAGGTTAGTATTTGTAGAAAATTTTAAAAAAATCATTGAAAATTGAACAAAAAAATTCTATATATTAGTAACTATTCGTCTGAAATTGCTGAAATTTTGCAAGAGCCTTTGGAACCTAACTCTACTGCCAAGTTTCAAGTTTTAACACGATCAGTTAAATATTGTTGGAGATTCGAGCATTCTTGTGTGAGTTCAGAAGATGGGTGACCGTTGCCTCGATAACTTTCGATAACGAAAGGAGATAGGGACTTGCAATTTTCAGGGTAGGTTGCGTATCCAAATGGGAGAGTTGAGTTCGTTTTTGGGCATAATCGGTCCAACGGTTTCCGAGTTATACCCACCTGGAATATTATTTCCTTGATAACTCAAAAAATAAAGATTCGATCGAATTGAAGCTTGGTAACTAGTAGTAGAATATCAACATAAAGACGTGTTTAAAATTTTGTAAGAACCGTACCCCCAGAAAATTTGAAAAAAATGATGAAAAAAAAAATTTGAGAACCGTACCCCTAGAAAATTTCAAAAAAATCACGAAAAAAAATTGGTTCAAGCACTGACGTGAAGTCAGAAGCTTTTGCGCGTATGTTCTATTATCCATTCTTGTGTATTGGACACCCTTAATCGAATTTACCATGGTAAATTATGTTTTCCATTCTTCTTAATTCGAATTTACCATGGTAAATTCGAATTAAGTGTCCAATACAGAAGAATGGAAAACATAATTTACCGTGGTAAATTCGATTAAGGGTGTCCAATACAGAAGAATGGACAATAGAACATACGCGCAAAAGCTTCTGACTTCACGTCAGTGCTTGAACCAATTTTTTATATTAGCCAATGTGTAAAATTTCAACACCTTTGGTGAAGCCGTTTTGGACATGTCACAAAAAAATGTTGCCTGGACGTCATCTTCAGAGGGCTCAAGCTCCTTAACGAAGCATTTTTGCATTATATGATTTGGCTCGAAAGTGTCTAAAATGACGTCTAGATCTAGAACATCCACTAGAAGCTTATCGGTCCATTCATGGGGTACCCCCTGTAGATCCGATCGTGTTCGAACTTGAAACTTGGCGTAGAGTCAGGATTTCGTAAAATTTCAGCTATATCGGACGGGTAATTTCTGAGAATTTTTTTAAAATTTTCTAGTGATACGTTCCTCAAGAAATTTCGCAAAAATTCGCGCGTCGGCATTGTACAACAAATCCCTATGTTTGAATTGGATCGAATCTGTATTTTTTGAGTTATTGAGGAAATAACAACAAAATTTCAAATGGTTATAACTCCAAAACCGTTTGGCCGCTTATGCCTATTAATTAACTTATATGTCGCATTCAGATTCGCAAACTACCCTGAAAATTGCAAGTCGCTATCTCTTTCCGTTCGCAAGTTATCCTGGTGTAACATTCACCCAGCCAGATACTGTACTCGCCCAAGGCTGCTTGGTGTTATGTATTTCTTTTTTTTTGCGATAGAAATGGACGAGATTAAAAATTTCTCAAGAAAGAATCATCGGATTCAAAGACAAAATCTTAAAAATTTAATACCGCAATATTCTAGGATCAATAGTTTGTGGAATAGAAGATCAGTACTTAGAGACGGAAATAAAGAAAACCTAGGTATACATTTTGAATGGGAAATAATGAACCTTTTTGTAAAATTTGCATATTTTCTCGGAACATAATTAAAATTCCTTTTTCATTAATTTCGAACTTTCAAGTTCTTTATCTGACTGGAAATATGTTTGAACCGTCACTGCATGAATAATGCATTCATGGGAATAAGTCAGGTAAACTTATGATTGCTTAGCTCCAATATAATCCTTATTATTTGCGCTTTGTTGATTTTGGTAACCATAATGTCAAAAGTGACAGTTCCCTTTGCAACATCACCTAACCCCGAATCGAAAGATATGATCTTTTGCATGGATTTACAGGTAGTTTACTTGCTAGGTTCAACTGGAATTTGCCTACAACAGAACTTCTAGGGAAATTCGACATATTTATAAGCGGCATATTATTGTATTCTAACGTTTATTACGGTTTATTAGCTACAGCAGGGTAGCCTTTTCGAAAAGCATTCATTTGAGTTTGCTGGTTTTCTGGGGACATAATTATAATTTCGTATTCATGAATTTCGAACTCAGGAATGGTTGTTGCATACACAATGAGGCATGGACTTCTATACCATGGAAAAATTAAGTAATCTGTTAGGGCTATTTCGGTAGTATAAAAATTATATTATACAATTTTGAAAAGAAGTTTTTATTTATTGACTAGCAATCCAAACCCATTCTGTTTGCTTTTTGCTATAAAATTGCTGTCATTTTACTATTTTGCTAAGTCTTAACAACATGGCTATGGTTTTAATATTCTGTTCGGGATGTTATAGAGCAATATTGCTATCAAAATGGCCCATAAACATTTTTCAATAACTGATGTAGTTACCGAGATTTTTCAATCAAACTTTGAGGATGGTTTCGCTTTAGGAGTTGAATGTAATGATGATCAGTATTGTTTTGAGAATCTACAAAATCTAAAACAATACGAAATTATTATATTATTTACATAACCCAGGAATGCTCAACTCTAATAACATAACGGAAATGTTTAAGTAAATGATCTAAATTCTTCTTGGTAATGAAAGTATCATTAAAAAAAAATTAAAAAGCACAAACATGGCACCTGGAGCTTAAGTGTGCTGGTTCCTGAAATCATGAGTAGGTTTTACTGATTTGGAGTATACATATTCAGAAAGTGAGAAAGCCCTGTGGACAGAGGCTTAGGCGCTCTTGTTCAAACTTTGACAATTCATCTCCGAAATTATTGGTTTCTCAGAGTTGCGAATGATCAATGAATTCTTACAATAGAACTGCATCATAAAAGAAACGAAATTAAAATTAAATAACGAACTTATCCAGGATATTCATTCCTCAAATCTACTCTGAAAATTGTATTATATCAATTATACCAATATTCCAGTTTTATTATCACTGGAGATATTCTGAACTCAATTTGATAAACTTACCAAGGTATATATTTCCATCATCGTATGGATTATGCAAGAGCATATAGGGTAGAGGTATATTACCCAAAAATTATAATATCCTATAATTGGTCATTTTCAATTCACTCATACTTTGTTTGTTAGAACAGAAATACATTTGACCTGTTTCGTTACTCCGAAACCATCCGGCCAATTTTGCCCAATCTACACGGCAAATTGAAAGGCCGAGGAACAAGCCAAAATTGATTATAATATCGTATAATTACGAATATCCATTGAACTTTCAGAAACCCTGACTTTTAGATGCAAGTCTATGGATGTTCAATACAATTTTGTGTATCGTCATATATGGATCTTTACTCTGATACCATCATTGATGTATGAGATGTAGTTTCCAGGAAAATCATAATTTTTCTTAAGGATAAGAAAGCTAGATGGCTGATTTTTTGACATCTCTCGATGTATAATTATATGTATATATCTAGTGGATGGTTATCAATAAGTTGTTAACATTACGTTGAAATTTAGTCATTCGACGATCACCAACAAATAACATTAGTAAAGTTTTAATGAGTTCGAAATAATAATCGGACCGAAGAAACGAAAAGAATAATAAGACGTCTGTGATAATGATAGAATTATTCAAAAATAAACTGCAAAATAATAGCTACCTTTATCTGAAGTAGATAGGGGAGAAATTGTCTAGGAAGCAAAGAAGATTTGCTCTATTATAATAATTACATTATAACAATGCCTAATGTGGTCCGAAATGGAACCATTTGTTGATTTTTTTTGGGTCCTCGTAGCAGGGTCCAAATGTGTTTATTTTGCGAAATTGTTTCAAGCGATTACATTAGACTTAAAAACAAAAACTGAACAATATCCAGGGTCCTTCAACCTTGGGAAGCTTATAGTTTAATGTATTCGAATATTTACCCGTACGTTATTCATGTTGATAATTTTCTATAACAGGAAAAACCTTAGCACAAAATGAAAATTCAACACAGAACACTTTAAGGAACACCCTGTATAACACTTATACAGGGTGTTCCTTAAAGACATGCTTATATTTAAGGGGTGATCCTTTGACCAAATTTAGAAAAAAAAACTTTCTATGAATGTATGTCCTAAAAGTATCAACTTTTGAGATACAGGTAATAAAATTTTGGTACTGCGATATGAAGCAATTTTAATTTAATTATATGAATCAAGAACAGAGCATTTGACAAGAAAACATTTTTTTGGATTCTCATTTATTTTGGAAAAAATCTGTTCTCTTAATTAGTCGATGCTCAAACATTTCCACACCGCATCAGATTTTTTAGGAATTGATCCCGAAGTAAAACGATTTTTAATTTTTAAGCGGAAACCGTGCGTCGGATAAAGAAAACCCATTATATCTAATTTCCTCAAAAATAAATGGGGATCTTGAAAGTAATTTTTATTTCAAAAAGAAAGCAGTGGCGTAGTATTTTTTTCTTCAAAAATATTCAATGCAGACCCCGTATGGACGCCAATGGTAGAGAAAATGAACATTTCTGTGCATCACAAAATGCACCTTGATGCATAGAAGACATGTACCAAATTTTATAAAGATGTCTACAATATTATCTCAGTTATTAAAGAACTGATATTTTTTCAATATTTTATCACCCCGTATCTCAAAAGTTAAGACTTTTAGGATAAACGTTTATAGGAAATTTTTTTCTTAAAATACATAAGTCAAAAAATAACCCCCTTAAATATTTAAGGGGGGTGATTTAAACTTAAAGACATGCTAATATTAGCATTTAAATAAAATAATTGTCGTGTTGCGATGTAATTTTAGAAGTTATAAAAAGTGAGTGAGTAACGAAAATCTTCAGAATTATTATTTGTTGATTGCTATTCTCGAATTTCAGAACAGCAATCAACAAATAATAATTCCGAAGATTTTCGTTAAGTGTCTGACGAAGGATTCTGATATAGACTCCGAAACATTACGAAATAGTTGTTTCATCATTGATGTTGTTTCGTTATTGTTTGTTTTAGGCAACATTGTTCGATTGACTGCTTTTGACAAATATCTTGTGTTTTTACCCAGATGAATTTTCATTAGATAATTTGAATGTAAGTACTACAAAACTTCAACTGTGAAAATTCAAGGAAAACTACAAACAATTTTTCCGTGTCCTTGATTTGAATAAACCAAAAGGCGAATCACATTGTTAAACTTAAGCCAAGTGTTATTTCTTTTCAACCCAATAATAAATTTTTGGAAACTCACTTCGTTTTATATCTTAAATGTTCATGAATTCCACAATTCTCAGTATTTCTTTCAACAAATCTTCGCACATACACATAAATGTGGCCAATCGACCAAAATGAGATTTACATTTTCTTAGAAAAATCAGGTACTGAATGAATTTACTGCAGAAAGTGTCGTAAATAATTCAACTATAATCTCCCGTACTAAGAAGTACGGGTTATCCACTGGGTTTACTCGAACTTAAGTCGAAATTGTATATCCATTAACAGTTTCATTCAGGTAATTTTTGAAGAAAATAAAAGGTTTTTGCTTATGCTGCCCAGTGCCCAGTCTATTCAAGAACACAAAGAGTGCGAGAATGATATGGAAAATTTCTTCAAAATAGCGGCCTGAAAATTTTGCTGAGGAGGTCATTTGGCTGATATTGTTTTTCATTACTAATGGCAAACCAACCACTACTGATAGAAATTTTCCTATAAATTATTTCCCCTCACAGAGATAGAGAGTGGTTTAACTTAAATATGCAAAAATGTTTTCAGCCTATTATTTTGACAACTTCCAATAATTTTTTTCATAGTTCGCATGTTCTAGAGAACAGCGTGCTATTATTTTGCACAAATGTCTGTAATGTTTGGCCGAAAATGGTCGGTTTTGCATTTTTGGAATTAATTTATTTTAAAATTTGAATTCTGTTGATGCTGAATTTTTCACATGTAAGCGCTGCCTTAATCCATACTCAACTTATCCCCTGGTCTCAATGTGAGAAAGAAAGAGGTTTAAAAGATGTTTGCGTTTATTTTATTTTAATATTTACCAGCTGACCCGGCAAATTGCGTACAGACTCAGAACCAATAAAATTTATCATTTATTTATTTACTTAATGTTCGTGTTTTATACAAAATTTATGAGAAGAAGAATTTTCTTCATAATTTTTGGCGCTCTAGTTCCTCGGAACTGAGTGCTTATCAATTTGCCCAAATGTCTGTAATTTTCGAATTTTTCGATGAAAATGGTCTTAAACGATTTGGTTCGACTCACTGATCAAGAATCCGTGGTCGAAATTCATTCTGTCCGGCCGGCCGTAGGCACGATAACTCTCGAACGGAATGAACTAGAGAGTTGAAATTTTCAGAGTAGGTTTGGAGGATAAATATCTCGGCTAAGTTCGTTATTGGGCAAAATCGGACAGATGGTTTCGGAGTAACCATTTTTTTTTTTACAAAACAAATTCCAAATTGATTTTTTTTTAATAAGCAGTTTTATCATAAGAATCCATTCATATTATTATTTTTAACTCTAACAAGCTAATACTTTCGGAGATATGATTTTTCAAAATTTCAATGTAAATCGTATTTCACAGATTGATATAATTATTCTATGTATGAATTGTCATAATGTCAACTTGACAGAAGGGAATATTGTAACTTCAAAAATATTGGGGCTGAAATACTCGTATTTTAGCGATGCAACGGGGACCTCACCCGAAAATGTTTGAAAATATTACGTAAATATTGAAAGCATAATTCTGTAGTTCGAGAGAGGAGAAAATTTGGTGAACGTAGATCAAGAAATTTTTGATCGATTACAAGGTAATTTTTTTTATTATTACTTATCTTCTTTCATAGATGTTTTATGGAATACCTACTATTTGTAGGTACTTTAAACCTGTTTTGGGCAATTGTCATACGAAACTTGTTTTTTTGGCGCTCTAGTTCCTCGGAACAGAGTGCTTATCAATTTGCCCAAGTGTCTGTAATTTTGGAATTTTTGGCTGAAAATGGTCTCAAACGATTTGGTTCGACTCACTGATCAAGAATCCGAATGCGAAATCGATTCTGTCCGACCGGCCGTAGGCACGATAACTCTCGAACGAAAGGAGTTAGCGGATTGAAAATTGCAAGGTGGTTTTGGAGCGTGAATATCTCGGACAAGTTCGTTAATGGGCGAAATCCATCAAGGGGTTTCGGAGTTATGGGCGATTTTAGTAAAAATATTTTTCTGAATATTTTCGAAACCGATCACTCGATCTATCTGAAATTTAGCATCAAATTGTAGAATCATGACTTTTATACGCATGTGTATTGACCAGAGTACCGCAAAGTGTCAAAAAAAAAATTTGAAAATGTGGTGCAGTTCTCATTCTCATGATTGCTCATTTAATCTTGATAAATAAACTATTATTTGAATTGAATTTCCTTTATGATGCAGTTCTATCATATGAATACATTGATATAATTCCCAACTCTGAGAAACCAATACTTTCGGAGATATAATTTGTCTGTTTGAACTAGAGCGCCAGAAAGCTCCTGTCCACAGGGCTTGAACCAATTTTTGTTTCGATATTTTACTAATTCTGATATTCGAGGCAGACGGTCCAGCCTTTCTAGAGTTATAAATGAACCCGACTTTGTTTTATACAGGGTGTCCCGGCACTGCGTGACTCTTTCTCAGGTGTAAATAAAATATATAAAGACGAGTCAGGAATGCTACAATTTTTTTTTCCTACGACGCCCCCCTGCAAAGATATGTACCTCCAAATGGTACTCCCATAATTCAATTTTTTTGTGATAACTTCCGAACGACTCAACCGATTCTGGTAATTTTTCGAATTTGAATCAATAAAAATATCAGTATTGATTTGTTTCCAACATTTTCTCTCGTACCTTTGTGAAGATCTGTGCATCTCTTCGATCATTGAAATGTGAAAATGTGAATAAAAAGAAATTATCATCTTCAATAATATTTGAAATTTCAATTCCTTCTACTATATTTACTATTATTGCGCGTATGTTCTGAGGAACATCGCGTTATCAATTCTCCCAAATGTGTGTAATTTTCGAATATTTTGCCGAAAATGGTCTTAAACGATTGGGTTCGACTCCCTGATGAAGAATTCGAGGTCAAATTTGATTCTCTCCGGCCGTCCATTGCCACGATAACTTGAGAACGGAACGAGAAAGGATAGCGACTTGAAATTTTCAGGGTAGGTGGCGGATTCCAATACCACGGACAAGTTAATCAATAGGCCTAATCGGCCCAATGGTTTCCAAGTAATAATGTTGTTTTCAACCAATACAAATCCGATCGAATTGAAACTTGGCGAGTAGTTGTAGAATAAAAACCTAAGGACGTTTGTGAAATTTTGTGAGAATCGTATCGCTAGGAAATTTTTAAAAAAATATTAAAAAATATTATTTATGTCATGATAACCTGAGGACGGAAAGAGATAGTGACTTGGAATTTTCAGGTTAGATTGTACATCTGAATGCGATATTTGAGTTTGTCCGTAGGCATAATCAGCCAAACGGTTTCAGAGTAATACCCATCCTAATTTCGGTTGTTATTTCCTCAATAACTCGAAAAATACGATACCGATCCAATTCAAACATGGTTATTAAGTTGTAGAATGCCAACGCGAAAATTCTTGCTAAATTTTGTAGGTTCGTATCACTAGAAATTCTAAAAAAATCATTCAAAAACATTCTATATGTCAGAAAATATTCGTCCGATCCCGCTTTAGCGTGAGCCTTCAGACCTAATTCTACTGCCAAGTTCCAAGTTTGAGCTCGATCGGATCTGTATTGTTGGAGATCCGAGCAGCAGTTCAGTAGCTGGATGGGTGACCGTTGTCTCGGTAACTTTCGAACGAAAGCAGATAGGGACTTGCAATTTTCAGGGTATGTTGCGTATCCGAATGGGAGAGTTAAGTTTGTTTACGGTCATAATCGGTCCAACGGTTTCGGAGTTATACCCACCTGGAATATTATTTCCTGATAACTCGAAAAATATAGACTCTATCGAATTGAAGCTTGGTAACTAGCTGTAGAATATCGACATAAAGACGTGTGTATAATTTTTTTTAGAACCGTACTCCTAGAAAATTTTAAAAAAATTACGAATAAAAATTGTTGCAATAGTGTCCAATACAGGAGCATGGACAATGGAACATACGCGCAAAAGTTCCTGACTTCGCGTCAGTGCTTGAACCAATTCTATTTTAATTATGATCCCCCAGTTACAAATCTTATTTCTGTTTCTTGAAAAAAAATCCCAGGCATATCTGATTCGCAACGAAGAAATATTCAATGTTAACTGAATCCATTGATATCATTCCCAACTCTGAGAAACCAATACTTTCGGAGATGGTTTGTCAAAGTTTGAACAAGGGTCCCAAAGCTCCTGTCCACAGGGCTTTCTAATTTTTTTTTGTGAAAATGTGAATAAAAGGAAATTATTATCTTCAATAATATTTGAAAGGATTTTTTCTGGGGTTTCTCTCCCAAACTCTAAAAAATATCTATAAAATAAAAATTAATTATTTTGTGATTAGTTTCTGCGTAAGAAACACAAGATATTTGTCAGAAGCAATCAATTTTGAACAATGTTGCCTAACAAACAACAACGAAACAACATCAACGAAGAAACAACTATATCGGAGTCTATATCAGACTCCTTCGTCAGACGCTTAATGAAAATCTTCAGAATTATTTTGTTGATAGTTATTTTGTGATATTCAAGAATTGTCACCAATTGAATATCACAAAATAACTATCAACAAAATAATTCTAAAGATTTTCATCAAGAGTCTGACTCCGAAACGTTACCATATAGTTGTTTCTTCGTTGATGTTGTTTCGTTGTTGTTTGTTAGGCAACATTGTGCAATTGATTGCTTCTGACAAATATCTTGTGTTTCTTACGCAGAAGCAAATCACAAAATAATAAATTTTTATTTTCTAGATATTTTTCAGAGTTTGGGAGAGAAAACCCAGAAAAAAACCTTTCAATGATTAGTATACCTCCCACAGTATCCTTTAATGATTACTTAAT
This sequence comes from Halyzia sedecimguttata, assembly GCA_937662695.2. Lineage (NCBI taxonomy): Eukaryota > Metazoa > Arthropoda > Insecta > Coleoptera > Coccinellidae > Halyzia > Halyzia sedecimguttata. The sequence continues at coordinate 93,416,972 of OW569413.2, read as the reverse complement.
AATATTTGAATTTCCAATTTAATTTACTATATTTACGATTAAATTTTACTTATGCTCCCTCAGTTACAAATTTGATATTTGTATAAAAAAAAAATAGCTGCAAACGTGATATTTCATCCCAGCCATATCTGATTCCTTACGAAGAAATATCAGTTTTGAACATTCAATGTTAACTCGTTGAACGAAATATGTATTTCATGAAAATTTCGGGTTTTATTAGGGGTAGGGAGAATTCAGGTGTCAAGTACTGTGTTCCCCCACTCTAAAAATCCCAAATTTTGGAAACGTATCGAGGGGAGGGGGTACGACACAAATTGTCCATTGCCCATTGTACTTGTTAGTTACAGTTCAATCGATCTTACATGCAGACGTCAGGTCGATATATTCTTATTGCCAAAACTTGTTGTGCAAAGTTCCGGCCGGTATCAAAACAAAGCTACCAAAGTGCGCCCGCAAATTGTGCACGACCGGTAAATCGGTTAACCGATTTTTTACGCGATTCCTACGGTCTGTCACAACTTGAGGATTACTCGTCGCCATTACCTTCGACCGATTTTATACGAACAGAAGAAGAGTGAACACGTGCTTTCGATTGCATCTGCTCCATCCCTCGCCATTTAAATTTACGGATTTAGTTATCTTGGCACGCCGTTCAAGAGACAATGTTTTATTTTTAACCTATGCAATGAGTGCGTAAATAACATGCATCGTGCCTTAAGTTTGTGAAATTTTTTTCTGTGATTTTTTTAATCTTTCTATATCGTGCCCGATCAAAATGGGAAGGAGGAAAGGTAAGATTACCATCTAGATATATTCATAAGTATAACCTATATTCAATTATTCTATCCCAATGATAGCTCACCTCCATTATTAGGTACCTACGGAAATGACATCGTCTTGAATAATTTTGGGAATTCGTGGTATGTCGAATATTTCCCAAATTGTATTCGTGTTTGGTTTCATGTTGTAGCAAAACATTCCAATTTGATCAGTCGTTGTGAGTTTATTTCATCTCGTCATTGTTTTATGCTTTTCGTAATGCGTTATTATCCAAAAGGAGGAATGTTTTAGTTCATTGCATTGTCTTTTTTTGTACGTTAATATCTGCATAAACTAGTTTTTTTCCTTGCTGTCACTCGTTCTGGTAGCACGCCATTTATTACACGTAGTGTTTTGCGCATTGTAATGCGCAGCACGTCTTTAGCGCACGCACGTAAATTTCTCGAAAAATGTCAACAAATAGACTTTTAGCTTCAAGAGTTCATGAGCTCAAATCACAGCCCTCTATAGAGTTATAGTAGGCTGTGCTCAAATGATTCGGTTGGTTGTCGTTAATACGTTCATAAATGCAATATGAACATTATATTATACATTAATTTAAGGCAGGTTTATACAGCAAATAAAATAAAAAAATTGGTTCAAGCCCTGTGGACAGGAGCTTTTTAGCGCTCTTGTTCAAACAGACAAATTATATCTCCGAAAGTATTGGTTTCTCGGAGTTGGGAATTATATCAATGGATTCCTATTATACAGGGTTGTCCAGATCTTAACCAAGAAATTTTAACCACATATTCTACATAAAAAATAAGCCCTAGATACAGGGTGTTAAAATTATTAGAAAAAAAAATGTTTTTTTTTCCTTTACTTCGAACATCTTCTTTAAATTCGTATTTGAGTGCGGATCTTAACGCTTATTTTTTCGTAATTACACATTTTTTACAAAAATAGTCTTATTATTACGAGTATTATTATTATGTACCATATCAAATTTTAACAATTTGCTCATGCTGGAGAGTGTTTAATTTTTTTACTCGGAAACGGTGCATCGTACGTCAAAAAGTCAGGAGAATGAATTTGCTTCAATTTAAATATGGATTTCAAGAATAAATTTTATTGTTGGAAAAGCCAGTGGCGTATCATTTTTTTGTCCAAAAATATTCTGTCTCGATGCACTACGGACACCACTGGTGAAATAAAAAAAAATTATTTAATTCAAAAAGTGCTTCTTGATCCTTAAAACCTCTGTCCCAAAAATCATAAAAATATTTTAAGAAGTGTGAAAGTTATTATTAAAAACATGTTTTTTTCTATAATTTTAACACCCTGTATCTCGGAGAGAAAGCATTTCTCGACATATATTTATATGACAAACTAGGGCTTATTTTTGACGTAGAATACGTGGTTGAAATTTCTTGGTTACGATCTGGACCACCCTGTAGGAATGCATCATAAAAGAAATTAAATTTAAAAAAAGTATCGTTTAAAAAAAGTGCTCCAAAAATGATCTTATCAAAAACTGGAACAAGAGGTGTACCAGAAATAATTTTGACATTTATCTCTCATAAATAAAATAAGATGACATGTAAGAACACAAATCATATAATAATTGATAGATACAATAATTAAGTACAGCATTCTATGAAAACAGAAGTACGATTCATTATTGAAATTTCGAAAAATCATATCTCCGAAAGTATTAGCTTGTTAGAGTTGAAAATGATAACAATGGATTTTTATGGCGAAACTGCATCTTAAAAGAATTAAATTTGAAATTTGTGTTGTAAAAAAAATTGTTTTTTCGTTTCTCCGAAACCATCAGTAACGAACTTAACCGAGATAATTATCTCTCAAACCTACTCTGACTAGCTCATTCTGTTCGAGAGTTATTGTAGAAACGAAATACAAAAATTAAAATTAATTTGTTTCGATATCTTATTGCAACCCGATCAAAACAAAACTTCGCATGCGCATATAAGTCATTATTCTACAATTTGATGCTAAATTTCAGATAGATCGAGTGATCGGTTTCGGAAATATTCGTAAAAAATGTTTTTACTAGATAGGGCCATAACTCCGAAACCGCTTGGTGGATTTCGCCCTTTAACGAACTCGTCCGAGAAATTTACGCTACAAACCTACCCTGCAAATGTCAATCCTCTAACTCCTTTCGTTCGTGCCTACGGCCGGCCGGCCGGACATAATTGATTTCGACCACGGATTCTTGATCGGTGAGTCAAACCAAATCGTTTAAGACCATTTTCAGCCAAAAATTCGAAAATTATAAACATTTGGGCAAATTGATAAGCACTCTGTTCCGAGGAACAAGAGCGCCAAAAACAGTTTAAATTAAAATATGGAAGTTAAACATGCACATTTAAATGATAGCTTTTATACACGAAAAAATGGGTTCAAGCCCTGTGGACAGGAGCTTTCTGGCGCTCTAGTTCAAACAGACAAATTATATCTCCGAAAGTATTGGTTTCTCAGAGTTGGGAATTATATAAATGTATTCATATGATAGAACTGCATCACAAAGGAAATTCAATTCAAATAATAGTTTATTTATCAAGATTAAATGAGCAAATCATGAGAATTAGAACTGCACCATGGAAGAAATCAAATTAAATCTGGCCAATTTTGCCCAATAACGAACATAACCGAGATATTCATCGCCCTAACCTACTCTGAAAATTTCAACGACCTACCTCATTCCGTTCGAGAGTTATATCTATGTCTATGGATGAAAAGCAGTCTCACTGCTCTCAGATCTCTTACTTCATGTTCCGTTCCGAAATGTAAGTCTTTTCTGAGAAAAACTAATTTCGGAGCAAACAACTGAGATTTTTCTCACTTCGCTCACAATTCTTCGATTGATTAGATAATGTCATGTCTCAGGAAAATAAGTTGACATTATGACAATTCATACATAGAATAATTATATCATTCTGTGACAACGTTGAAATACGATTTATTATTGAAATTTTGAAAAATCATATCTCCGAAAGCATTAGCTTGTTAGAGTTAAAAATGATATCATTGGATTCTTATGGTAACACTGCTTATTGAAAAAAATTTAATTTGAAATTTGCTTTGTAAAAAAAAATTTTTCTTTGTTCCCCGAAACCATCTGTCCGATTTTGCCCAATAACGAACTTAGCCGAGATATTTATCTCCTAAACCTACTCTGAAAATTTCAACTGTCTAGCTCATTCCGTTCGAGAGTTATGGTGCCTACGGCCGGACGGCCGGACAGAATGAATTTCGACCACGGATTCTTGATCAGTGAGTCGAACCAAATTGTTTGAGACCATCTTCATCGAAAAATTCGAAAATTACAGACATTTGGGCAAATTGATAAGCACTCAGTTCCGAGGAACTAGAGCGCCAAAAATAAACTATTTTTGAACGTAGGTTCCAGCTGAGCAATAAAAAATGGGTTCTCATTTGAAAAGAATTAGTTTTGAGGTTTTTGTCATGACTGACTTTGACATTGACATTGACACAGCACCCTATAAAGGGCTCGTAGTCGGTATTGGCTGTAACAAGCAGATGGTACATTTTGATTACTTCAGCCGTCATAGCAACGATTCAGAAGCGTTTCGTGTCATTTGAATTTGCTTCTGGATTTACCGATTTTGAATACCGAAATATTCAAATCTCATTAATTATGTAAGTGGATGAGGGCATACATGATGATCTGGTATTGAAGTAGATTCAGAAAAACATTAACATATGGTATTTCGTGTTACATGCAAAGACATATTGTTGTAAATTTGATCATTCTGCAATTTTAACGAAATTTATATCAGCTCTTCTCTTACTAATCCCTGATTGCATTACCTACTTGATTCTCTAACATTTTAGAATGCAGTTAAATTATTATTTTCGAACATTCAGAATTTTCAAGTTTTTATCTCGAGTCTTTCTTTGAACGGTTTTCGTTAATCATCCTGTACATTACAATTGTTATTCGATCCATAGTTCCTTGAGGCTGCAGCACCCAATGGGTGCGTATGTGGTGTTAGACATTTCGAACGTAAGTACAGGAGTGCCAAAATGATGTCATACATGAAAAATTGGTTTATTACCTTTTTTATCGGAAGATGTTCAATAAAATAAAGAATGCAAGATTGAAACATTATTAATTAATATTAAATTTTCAGACATAAATTCAACAATAAATAAATTAATAACTGAGTCAATAATAAATACCTCCACCTGTGTTGCATGCTTGGCAACCCTTTAAAAGGAAATTTGCAGTATTCTGAATATGATTTAAATATGGCATGTGTAATTCTTGAATAGTATTATTGGCATTTTAGTTTTGAAGGTTCATTGTAATTTTTGTCTTCGAATTTAATACTAATAATAATTTCTTTTTTAGTTTTCCAATTTCCGTATCTTCTAAACGAGGCCCGGCTCGTGAAAGTATATTCTTTGTTTTTTGCTCATTATTGAATTATATATAAAACATTTCATTTTGGCAATCCAGGTACCGAAAACCGAAAACATTTTATTCCAATGGGAGGAAAATCCTCATTTGTCATCGAAAACTATAGCGACACATGAGAATTAGAAAAAAATAAAATCAAGTTATTAGCGAAATTTGGTACAATATCAAAAACTAAAATGTAGCAAAAATATTATGAATTTTAATCAAGTAGATCATAGTCTACTCTATCTTAAATACAGTAGGCTATGAATATATGTTCAAAGGTTCATCGCGAACTCCTTGGCAACATCCTAACCTCAAATAAAAATTTCTTCCACCATTATTCAACATCTCAGGAGTGATCATTTTCTTGAAGGCAAATAATTTTAGTATTATTGTAATAAGATTTGGGAATTTTCCTAGCTTTCTATTTGACTGATAACATCAGTTGGAAGTGATGCGCATCAGTTCAAACCAGAGAAATACCAGGGAAATCCCTCTATTTCTCTGGTTCAAACTGATTTCGCATCAGTTTGGAAGTGATACAGCGTCAAATAGAAAGCGACTATTATAATGAATTTCGGTAATCACATGATTATATTCTTTTTAATTTGATTTTTGCAATGCACATGAAAGTGATTACATCTCTGAATAGTGAATGACCTTTCAAACGATGTATCACAAGCCTATTTGAATAATTGGGGGTTGCACCTGTCTTTCGGAAGGTAGGATTCGCATTTTTACGAAGAAGAATGACAATTTGAATTTGTCGTGTTTCGGGATATGAACAATAACTAAGATAATGAATTTATGAATCATGATTCAAAATAAATAAGTTTCACCGTAATAATATGTTCTAATATACAGTGTATGGATAAAGTAAGGAACAAAATTCGTAACTGCGTTATTGAATGTTTTCAAGCAAAACGTTCGGACAGTTCAATTGTAGTTTTTAATTTGATCACCCCATGGCATAAAAAATTGACTTATGACGTCATTCATTTTTACAGAGTGACGTCTTAATTTCAATTATTAGACGCCATAACTTACATACATAAATGACGTTGTAAAAATTTTATCAGAAGTTAAAATAAATTGTTATTTACCTCAATATTTTACGTCATTTAGGTAAGTAAAGCAGCTAATAAAAATTTGGGTTTACGTTTAAAAAAAATATGACGTTACTATGTAAAAATGAACGACGTCATAAGTTAAATTTGTATGTCATAAGGTTTTCAGTTAAAAATTAAAATTGACATGTTCGAGTGTTTTTGGCGCTCTTGTTTCTTGGAACAAAGTGCTCAAATGTCTGTAATTTTCGAATTTTTGGCTGAAAAAGGTCTCAAACGATTTGGTTCGACTCACGGATCAAGAATCAATGGTCGAAATCGATTCTGTCCGGCCGTCCGTTAACACGATAACTCTCGAAAGGAATGAGCTAGACAGTTGAAATTTTCAGAGCAGGTTTGGGCCATAAATATCTCGGTTAAGTTCGTTATTGGGCAAAATCGGCCGGATGGTTTTGCAGTAACAAAATATTTTTTTTTGCCTTACAAATTATAAATTCAATTTTTTTCAAGATGCAGTTATATCATAAGAATCCATTGATATCATTCTTAACTCTAACAAGCTTATACTTTGGGAGATAATTTTTCAAAATTTCAATAATTATTCTCAATAATAATTCTGTATGATTTCATAGAACACTGTGATTATAATTTGCTGATTTATGTAAATCTAACATGAGACGATTCATAGACCTAAGTTTTGAATTCAATCACGAACATTCTTGAAGACTGATGCACAGAAGCCAAATTGAAAAAGTGGGAAAGCCCTGTGGACAGGACCTTTGGCGATCTTGTCCAAACTTTGACAAATCATAACTCCGCAAGTATTGGCTCTTCAGAGTTGGGAATGATATCAATGGATTCCTAGTTAATTCATTCTATTTTATGAGGCAGTTCTATCATAAGAATCCGTTGAAATAATTTCCAACTCTGAGAAACCACTTTTGGAGATATGATTTGTGAAAGTTTGAACAAGGGCGCCAAAGCTCATGTTCACAGGGCTTTCCCACATTTTTTTTATTTAAAACATTCAATAACGTAGTTGAATGAATTTTTTCCATATTTTATCAGCAAACTGTATTATTGGCGCTCTAGTTCCTCAGAACTGAGTGCTTATCAATTTGCCCAAATGTCTGTAATTTTCGAATTTTTCGATGAAAATGGTTTTAAACGATTTGGTTCGACTCACTGATCAAGAATTCGTGGTCGAAATTAATTCTGTCCGGCCGTCCGGCCGGTCCGGCCGTAGGCACGATAACTCTCGAACGGAATGAGCTAGACAGTTGAAATTTTCAGAGTAGGTTTGGGGGATAAATATCACGGCTAAGTTCGTTATTGGGCAAAATCTGACAGATGGTTTCGGAGTAACAAAAAAAAATTTTTTTTTTACAGAACAAATTCCAAATTAAATTTTTTTCAATAAGCAGTTTTAACATAAGAATCCATTCATATCATTTTAAACTCTAACAAGCTAATACTTTCGGAGATATGATTTTTCAAAATTTCAATGATAGAATTATTCTGTGGCTATTCTATGAATTGTTATAATGACTTTGACGTTGTCTCATTGTCATTCATTCCAGTAATGGTATCAATATGAGAATCATAATATGAGGAGCAACTTATCAAAACGCATTAAGTCCAAAAACCATTTTATTGGGAATCAACGAAAAACGATTTTTTCTTTCTCCCTGGCTTATAATTTGAGTATATCGAGTTTGTTTGATAGAAATTTACATCTAAAGATAATAACTAATCGCATTTAAATTAATATTGATCAGATATACACAGAAAATGTAAAAAACGTTTGGACTTAATGCGTTTAGATTCATCTCATTGTATATAATGCGTTTTGATGTGGTTGAAATTGAAAATAATGCTGTTTGTTGCGATTTTTTATACATTTGGAGAAAACAGTCTGCACAGTAAGTGTTGGCCTGTAACCTAATTAACATGAGCAAATCGATAAAACATGTTTTTGGTTATATTTTATTTCTTTTAAAAATGCAAACGTAAACATAATTCATTGCGATGCGGCTTACATACTTTGGATTTGAATTACAGAGGGACATAATGCAATTTGGAAGATTTTGTTTACATAGGGCTATAGAGCAACAGAAAACATTTCTGAATCCGCTTCAAACTCAATTTCGCCCAAATTGGACATAATGCGTTTTAAAAAGTTACTCCTCATATAATATCATACTTTTTGTTGGTTGATATTTTCATGCCGATGGTCAATCCATATGATGATGGGAATGGTAATGGTAAGTTAATAACATTGTCATTCATTCCAGCAATCGTATAAATATGAGAATTATAATATAATATCATACTTTTTGTTGGTTGATATTTTCATGCCGATGGTCAATCCATATGATGATGGGAATGGTAAGTTAATAAATATTGAGTTCAGAATATCTCCACTAAAAACAAAACTGGAATATTGGTGTATTGGAGTAGATTTGAGGAAAGATATATATTATCGTTCATCATAGAATTGAGGAATGAATATCTCGGATGAGTTCGTTGTTGGGTAGAATTCGTCTATTGGTTTTGGGTTGATAATTTTTGGCACTCTTGTTGAATTTGAACTCTTCTATGATGTTTGAATTCAATTTCTGCTAAGATGAAGTTCTAAATTTCAATAATGAATCATACTTCTATGTATTCACAGAATGCTATAATTATTCTATCTAAGCTTTATTATAATATGATCTGTGTTCGTACTCCTACTTTTCATCCTGTTCTATAAGAGAGAGTCAAATTCATTTCAGCTATTTTAATTTGGTTTCTGCCATGGTGCAGTTCTCATTCTCAGATTGCTCATTTAATCTTGATAAATAAACTATTATTTGAATTGAATTTCCTTTATGATGCAGTTCTATCATAAGAATACATTGATATAATTCCCAACTCTGAGAAACCAATACTTTCGGAGATATAATTTGTCTGTTTGAACAAGAGCGCCAGAAAGCTCCTGTCCACAGGGCTTGAACCCATTTTTTTCCAAAATAATGAACTCATTTTTCTGGGGAACTGAAGAATCATTATGCAATGAATATACACTAGGGTGCTTCATTTTTAGGCGATATTTTTTTTTTCTCTGTGCTACCTGAAAATCTGATACTTTATGAAAAATAAAAAATTATGCCACCGGGTAGGAGGCTTTCAGTGCAATAGTGGCTTAGCTCATTTAAAAATTCAATTTCCTATTTAAATAGCACAGAAAAATTTTTTTTTCAGAGTCAATTTGATTTTTCGACGAAAAAAAAATGTTTGGGGAAAAACGCGTGTATAGCTTTTGTAGAGCATAAAATTTGCTACAAAAAGTTTCTTTCCAGGAATCCTCCTCGACCAACAGCTTTTGAGTTATAGAACAGGGAAGATAAATGTTTATCAGATTTTACATCAAATCATTTCTAAATCAAGATTTATTAGTTTTACATCAAAAAATAATTCATTATAGACAAAAGAACGTTTCAATCAAGTCAATACATGACCTGGGTTTCAAATTACAAAAATATTTTTGGATAGAGAAAAATAAATGTCAATTAAATAAATAAATATTATTTTTACATTAAATAACAATTTATTATAAACAGTAAGAACGAATATAAATTTTAATTTATAAATAATGATAAGATAATATCTTGAAGAGTAATTTTTAATATTATTTGCAAGCTTCTGTTTACATTAATGTTTTTTTATTAGCATTAGGAAATTGCTTCCTATGCATTGCAACAACTTGTAATAGGTATTGTTTTTGTTCTTCATCGTGAGTTAAAGTCCGATAGAATGATTCTATCAATTGTACTGCTCTTTCAGCAGGAAAACAGCGTTGCTGCGGTAGGAAGTAGAACTAAAAATAAAATAATAAAATATGAACGAAAATTTGAATTTAATGTACATATTTGAAATTTGATTATATTATAATTATTAATTAAAATTAAGTTTTCTCTATTTATTCAAAAATATTGTTTGTATTTGGAAACCCGGATCATATAATGACTCGATTAAAACGTTCTTTGGTCTATAATGAATCAGTTTTTTGTAAAAATAATAAATCTTGATTTAGAAATGATTTGATGTAAAAGCTGATAAACATTTATCTTCCCTGTTCTATAACTCAAAAGTTGTTGGTCGAGGAGGATTCCTGCGGAGAAACTTTTTGTAGCAAATTTTATGCTCTACAAAAGCTATACACGGGTTTTTCCCCAAACATTTTTTTTTCGTCGAAAAATCAAATTGAAACTGAAAAAAAAAATTTTCTGTGCTATTTAAATAGGAAATTGAATTTTTAAATGAGCTAAGCCACTATTGCACTGAAAGCCTCCTACCCGGCGGTATAATTTTTTATTTTTCATAAAGTATAAGTTTTTCAGGTAGCACAGAGAAAAAAAAAATATCGCCTAAAAATGAAGCACCCTAATATACACGTTTCCCTTTCATCGGCGTTGAAATATCCTATTTTGGTAGAATTCATAAGGTTTCGGTTAAGAAACAAAGAGCAAAGTCCAATGATATAATACCCTTTTCAGTGAATATCAAAAATTAAACCTAACTCTATTTCGTTTATTGAATTACTGCAAAGCACTGTTGCCACCCTCCTTACCTACAAATTCGGTAGAAAGTTCGGGAAAAATCGGTAGATTTCGGTAGATTTTTTAAATTCATATCTTTTCACCTATTTTATGGGTTATTCAAATTTAAATACGTTCTACGCTCAATATTCGACATGAAGGCTATTTCGAATTAAACAAAATTCATTTTATTTATAATTCATAATTGAAAAACTAAACTTTGGAACAAGAAACAGATATCCAAACAAAATAAATAGGTGTTCAAATCATAAATACATAACAAATACGTCGACACGTTTTATATATGCCCAGATTGGGGATTCACCTAAATATATTTGGGGAATTACCTAAATATATTTGGGGAATCGCCTAAATATATTTGGGGAATCACCTAAATATATTTGGGGAATCACAAACTGTTCCCAGTTTAATTTTAGGAAGCGGCAACCTATAATACATAAATCTGTATAACGTGTAGTATTCTTGATGTTATAGATATGTCAATGTTTAATTAATATTTGGTATCAATTTATGTTGTGATATGGAAACCCTCAAATTAATATCGTAAGTCATGATTTCCTAGAATATTATAACATATATTCATTCTAGCAAATTTCGGTAGATTCATGTGCTCTTTCGGTAGATCGGTAGATTGAGAGGAAAATCGGTAGATCTACCGAAAAATCGGTAGAGGTGGCAACAGTGCTGCAAAGGTAACAAGATTATGTTTTCTGGCGAGCATGCGCCGCTACGTCCTGCGGAACAGCGTATGCGCCACATGAATCGTAACCCGTCGGTATCTACCGAAGACGGTCAAATATGGCTGGCCGAAGTCTCTTATTAAGCGTCGACCACATGGGTCGTACGCAACGTGGTTAAAATCCAAAAAAAAATCCGCTCAATCTCGTGGCATAAGGTGCCCACATTTTTACCCCGAAGTGATAAAATCATCTTGTGATCGTTTCCCCGACGAAAGTGATATTTGCCCATATTTTTTTATACATTGATTTTTGAATTATTTAATACTAATTTTAATTTGACCTTGCGCCATACGTACTCAATTTTTATACACATTTTCGTAACGTTTTACCCTTTATATCTGTCCTTTTTACAACGGCACTAATAATAAATCGAAAACTGATTAGTTGTCGGGTGTGTGGTGTACTTTTATCGCGGTCCTTCCCTGGGATATTTTTCCACATGTGGGAACCTGGATATTTCTAGTCAACCTTTGAATAATCAAGGAATTTATTCACGATGGACGATGGAGAGTGGCAAACTGTTAGCAGCAACAAAGGTATATTACTCTGATAAATCATATGTTCTAATTAGCCGTCGAACAGCTATGCAGAAATGATAAAATATGTTATAAATAAGTGCATGATGTAGACATTTCAACGTCCTAATTTAGAAAGCGCCTTGCCTGTCTGGTCACTTGCGAAACAACCGGCGTGGCCTTCTGTATCCGACCTGACTTAACAGAAGACAGTGAACGTTCACCTCCTTTCAGTCCTGCTATTCATGGTTATAAAATGTCATTGCATATGACTGAGTAATCTGATCTACATCGTTAGGTTACGATCTTATGTTTCCGATCATAGTTTCTAATTGTGGCACGCCGAAAATGTCCCATTTCTCGGGGTTTTCCAGAAAACGAGCGTTATCAAGTCCCCTATGGGATTTCGTGGAGTTTATGGTAATTGATTGATATGTGGCAGGATGCACGTTGTGGGAAATGTTCAATTTTGGGTAGCCCCCACGTAATCTCGGTAAATTCATTCTGTGCAAGAGGCAGTTGTTCTTGTAGTCTTTCGGTATCTGGAAAACAAATACATGAATATCTGATAATCATTATTTCCATTTAGTTGAAGTCCGATTCTTCAGCGAAATTGCTTTTATAGCCAGCGTAGAGAAATTTCTTGTAACCCACCCCAATTTTTTCAATTGCCTCCTGACCGATTCAACTTTTTTTTTTATTTTTGTTTAAATGCTCAAAAATTATTCTGTACTTTTTAGTGTGATTTATCATTAAAACGTGTCTTTTTTAGTTCGATTTATTACATGCGAATATGTCGCGTTAGCTCTTATCCAGAGGATCCCTAACTAAATTTATTAATCCTGGTGATCCTAGTCAGGATAATGGGATACTCATATCAAATTATTGTAATGTCATCGGCTCCTGAAAAGTTTGCGAAGTTTGAATAAAATCTGATCGTCCAAAGAGAGTCGAAATCGCGTTCAAAGAAGTCTTATACAAACAAACAAGCAAGCAAGCGAACATACACGTGAAGCTTACAAAAGTTGTGTCCCGATCCTACGAAAAATTGATTCCAAAGGCTGAATGTAGGATTGTTCAAATGTATAGCTAGAGCGGACACCCATCCAGGTACTGAACTCGCCCAAGGCTGCTTAGCTCCAGGAAAAAATATATTTCCAAAAATATAAATCCGACTGAAAAAACAAGCTACCAAAACAAACTGGTCTATTGTTTGACCCATAATGGTCTCAAACGATTAGTTTCGACGCAAATATATGCATTTACCGTTGGGTCGAAAATAAACAGTGCTGTGTCTGTGGTAGCGTAAGGTCCCATTCGAATACATACATTCACTGTTGGTTCGAAAAATGAACAGTGCTGTGTTTGTGGTAGCATAAGAACCCATTCGAATACATACATTCACTGTTGGGTCGAAAATAAACTGCGCATTTTTGTGACGGCGTAAGGATCTAATATAATCAGTCCAGAGAGAACTCAAACCAGAATACTTATGTAGGAAATCTTAAATAGTGTTACTAAGGAATAACTACCTGTACATTCGTTGGAAATCCCGTTCTAAATCTTCCATAATTAGAGAATGACTCGTGAATTATGGTCGACTTCCTTGCATCATTCATTTTCGACTCACTAACCTAAAAACTCTGCCTATGAACTTAGCGAAACCAAATTTCAAATTGGTTGCATGCTTACCATGCAACCAAACTCTCCAGAAATACACTTTCAGTTTCGTTTGACATTAATGACATTCATCTTTCAAACTGCACCAAACGACAGCTACCGCAAACAGATAGAACACAGACAGATAGAATTCGCATTCTGTGAAAACATAGTGCGATGTATTATTGAAATTTTGAAAAATCATCAATCAATCTCCGAAAGTATTAACTTGTTATAGTTGAAAATAATATCATTGGATCATGTAAAAAATATTTTTTTACTCGGAATGCATTCGGCCGATTTTGCTCACTAACGAACTGTCTAGCTCATTCCGTTCGAGAGTTATCGTGTTAACGGCTGGCATGAACAGTGAGTCGAACCAAATCGTTTAAGACTATTTTCAGCCAAAAATTTGTAAATTACAGACATTTGGGCAAATTGATAAGCACCCTGTTTCGAGGAACAAGAGCGTCAAAAAAATGAAAAAGACCAATTTCGGCTACAGGAATCGTTCCCGGTACCTACGTGCTATGAGCTCCTAGCTTTACCACCTGAGCTATTCGGCCTGTACAGACTTATGGCGAAAGCCAGAACTTGAACGAATGTTTTTACTGACCTTTGATACGTTGTCCTCATATTTCTAATTTCAGAAAAATATCATGTTACATACCTTTTTTTCGATTCAAGTTTCAATCTAGAACTTGGCTGTGAAATAAGGTACATATCCAATTCTCACTAAGTAATAAACGAATTTTATTACTGACATATCGTCTTGTCAAATTTCACTTCAGCGAGCACGGAAATAAACGTGATCATTGACTAGAATAACTTTATGTATGTTGACATTTCTAATTCGATCTGTGCACATATGATTTATTATATTCTTGCCATGCACGTCAACAATCTAAAACTGTTGACAACTTTGTTTGTCGAGTGTAAAAAAAATGGACCAGTACACCTCGATCGCTGTAATATTCGCCAATATCTTCACCAATGTAGATCCGATCGAGTTCAAATCTAGAACTTTACTGTAAAATAAGGTTTTGAAGGTTCTCCCAGAATTTAAACTATATCTGACGGAAGTCTTCGTGTCGATATTTTTCAACTATCGTGCTTTAATTCGGCCAGATCTGTACTTTTCGAGTTATTGGGAAAACAAAATTTCAGATGGCTATAATTCCTAATCTGAAAATTTCAACTCTCTAACTTCCGTCCGAGCAAAATCGTTCTGATGGACGGCCGGTCAGATTCATGTCTTGAAGGATTAATTAAAATATTATTTTTTTTGCACGTATGAGAGGAAAAACCTTTTATAGGCTTCCCTGAGAGAGTCCCCACTCTCAGGAGTGTGAGACTCCAGTTCTTGTTGGTGACTCACTAAAAAACCTCTCATACATATTATCATTATTATTATTATACCTATTATTCATTAAATACAAATCTGTATGAATTGCGACACTAATATTACGCTCCTCAACATTCTTGGTTGTGGAGAAAAGTATTCCGGAATAATTAATAAAATTGAAAATATAAGAAGTCGTGGAACTGAGAACAACTGTAATAATAATCTTTATTACACTTCTTTAACATTCCTAAATGTGATGGGAGTAATCAACTATAATGATCAGATGATTATGATGCATTATTTGAATTAACACATAATTATTTTGAATATAACAATTGCTTGGCTTACACAATAGCTTCTTCACATTATATTTTGATTGAAAGACTAAGTACTATGTTAACGAACACATTATTAATTTTTGAATCAATATGTGGAAATAACAATAATCACGTATCATTATAATGAATTTAGTTCAAGTACCGACTAATTCAATCGAATAGATATCCGACAAGTCAAATTAAAAAATTTAATGCGCTCGATAACTCATTTCATCGTTGCTCTTTGGGTACTTATTAAATTTCAACGAATTCTGGCGAGATATTGGATATTTCTTGAACATTTTTTTTTCGCTTCTAATTGTAGGATTCTCATGAAATTCAGCAGAACTCTGGGGTCAATATCATACACCTAAATATCGAAGTTGAACTTGGATATGGAGTTTTGGAAGTATGTATTGAGTAAATAAAATATGACTCTCCTGATAGGATTCTGTGGTAGGACTAAAACTGCAATTGTTATAATGTTATCCGTCTACTCATGCGCAGAACGAGATATGCCCGAATAAGCTATGGGGTTTCCTAAATTGGCCCTTGGACCGTGGTATGAGCACCCCACCTTGCTATGCATCCGGAACTGACTTGCACATATACATAATTATCATGAGCTTTTCTTCAAAACCTCAGTAGACTAGCTTACCACTAGACCTAAAGGGGCCACGTTATGGACACTGAACTTCGGAAACAACGCACACACATAATTACCATGGGGTGGTCATATAGCCTTCGAGTCTGTACTGGCTGTGTCACCCATGCTTTCTCTTGTCGCTCAACTTTCAGGCAAATCATGAAAAACATTTCAAAATTCTACACTTGCACTTATCCGATCGCCCCTGTATAAACGCAAAATCCGTTCAGTCCAAGTAAGAAGAGACGGAAATGTACAATTTCTTCAAAACCGCCCTGCGCGTATGTGGAACTCCCGAAGGATTTCACTTTAGAACAAAGATGATCAATAATATAAAACTCACCTAAGATTTTTTTAATTCGTCTATATTTCAATTAGTTTCCCTTCTACCTATAAAACCGAGAAGCAGATTTTTTAGCTTCTACTCAAAATAGAGCCTCATTCAGTAAATTAATTTCTGAATAATCATTAATATCAAATTCATTTCGAGATGTGTATGTGCATATTTTATCTATCTATTCTATTATATTGATCACCTTAATGCCAAAATTAGACTCTATCCTATACGGGTTTTCATAATTTCAAGCAAAATGGTCATTTTTGTGCGCATGTACCTAATTTTGCAAATTTTTGCCGAAAATGGTCTCAAACGATTGGGTTCGACTCTGATGAAGAATTCTTGGTGAAATTTGATTTTGTCCTGCCGTACTCACGATAACTTACGAACGGCATAATCGGCCCAACAATTCTGGAACCTTGTTTTAATTTTCTCCTCAACTCAAAAAATATGGAACCAATCCAATTCAAACATGGTAATTTGTAATAAAGTGTCGACGCGCAAATTTTAACGAAATTATTTGAGGTTCGTATTACTAGAAAATTTTAAGAAAATCTTTGAAAAAAATTCTATGTCCCAGAAACTATCCGTCTGATGTCCTTCAAAATTGGATCTCGGTTGTTGGAGATTCGAGCAGACTTTGTGGTTGAGTTCCGATTATTTAAAAGGAATTTAATTCTAATCTCAGTTGTATAAATACAGCAAGAGGATTTATGCAGTATTTATTTTAATTTATTGGATATTTAATGAATTTCAATTCCGATAGAATACATGTCAGAATTAAGAATTCTTTGATCTTGGACGATTATCTCAATACTCAAGTCCTTAAAATGGTACGAAACTTTAAGATCTTATAAAAGCTGAGAAAACGGTCTATATCGATGGTAAATTCGATAAAGCGTGTCTATTAGAGGAAAATAGTCAATAGAACATGCGCTCAAAAGCTCCTGACTTCGCGCCAGTGCTTGAACAACATTTTTCTAGTCTAGTTTGTGTCTGTATATTTAAGATAACTGCTTAGTTTCAATTGGATCAAATGAGCATTTTTCGAGTTATTGGAACAACAAAATTTTCTAATTTTCAACTATTTTATTTATTTTAAAATTTGAATTTAATTTATACCCAATTTCATAAAGGTCCGATCAATAACATGTAAGTACTTATAAATAGATAATACATGTCGTATTTTGTGAACGAACTCATCATTCAGTCACAGTAATTCATCAAGATTTAAGTGCTGCTACTTAAACGTTACATTTTCGGAGGTTCCATAAATTACAGTTACGTATCTCGAACAATAACTTTTCATTCCTGTGACGTGAAATTTACGTATACAATACGTAGTCTGATACTCTGATAGCAAGGTGTCCGACCTAGTATGGGTTTCTAATGGCATTACACCGGTCTTTCATCGATCCGTCAAGTAGATATCCGTATTCTTTATCTCTAGGTGACGTGAAAACTCCCATGACGTTTTAACAGAATCGTTCATGGGTAAAAATTTAAGATTTCAATTCCCTGTTCCATTAAAGCGGCCCATACACGCTCAATATTATTGTGCAATGTGGGTTGCACAATATATTGACGGTGGCCCCTAGACGGTCAATATTATTGTACAATATCTTGGTTGGTCAAACATTTCTTCCATATGTAGGCGATATTGATGGTTGTGCAATATATTGCGCTATTGCGCAACCTTTCAATATCGCCCACACACGATCAATTATATTGCACAAATATAAAATATTGTACAATAATATTGAGCGTGTATGGGCTGCATAAGACCTATTCTGTTTGCGTATTGCTATAAACATTGCTATTCAGTCATATTGCTATCCTCCTAATTTTTAACAATATGGCTATGGTATTAAGTATTCTTTTCTCACTGTTATAGCAATGGTGGATATCAATTTTCTCCCAGCAATATTGCTATCAAGTAGGTCAAAATTCATTGATTTGAGAGCTGACAACACTGTATGTCATAATTTTTATGGGAAATAGAAGAAGAATTTAACCCATATTGATAAACATTTTGTTCTGTTTTTCGGTGGTTATCCGTAATTCCTAACCAAATATGTATATAGAATGTCACGAAGGTGAAAGACAAACTATCTTATTTATGAAACTAACAAGATGGAGTAATTGATCAATTTTCAGGAATTCTTCGAATGCATATCTCTAACTTAAAAGAAGCAGAATCTCTCCTAGTTTGCTCATGAACAAATAAATAAATGAATAAAATTCCCTCGGCTCTTGAATTAAATCAGAAGCATCAATCTTATTATCAAGGCTGAATAGATCGAATGTCGATCGAGCTGAAATTCGGTACTCGATTGTAAAATGGTGCCTCGAAGTTATGTGCGGAATTTCAGCTGATTCTGAAGCATACTTTCTGAAATATAAAATTTTGACGATAGCTGAAAAAATTCAACCTTAAACCGGAAAAATTACTGTTAATAATGTCTTATTACATCTATTGGACACTCTTTATAGAATTTACCATCGATGTGGAACGTTTTCTCAGCTTTTATAAGACATGGAACATTTTGTACCATTTTAATGAGAGAATAGTCACAGATCACAGAATTTTTAATTCTGACATACGTATTCTATCGAAATTGAAATTCGTGAAATATCTAATAATTTACGAAAAAACTCACGCCTCAAGTAATTTTATTGAAGGATTTACTTAAATTCATTAGAAGTATTATTCATTAAAGTTATTACTTCGATATAATTGAGAAAAAAAAACGAAAAAGAATAATTACGGCTACGGGAACCGACCCCGGTAACTTCGGCTTATGAAGTCTTCGTTCTATCTTTGGCCCTATAAACGCCAGATTTATGGTTCAAGCCGGAGTTAAACGCATGTCATTACTTACCTTCGATATATTTTCACAATCTTCTAATTTCGAGATACGAAATTCCGCAAAAATTCGCACGTCAGCATTCTACAAATAATTACCCAGTTTTTATTGGACCGTATTCGTATATTTTGAGTTATCTAGGAAATAACAACAAAATTTTAGATGGATATAACTCCAAAATCATTTTACCGATTATTCCTATTAACGAACTTAAATGTTACATTTGGATGCGCAACCTAACCTAAAAATTTCAAGTCCTATCTCTTTCCGTTCTCAAGTTATCCTGAGATACATAATATTTTTTTTAAATTTGTTTGTTATGCGATCATCACAAAATTTCGCAGACTTCTTTGCGTATGCATTCTACAACTAGTTACCAAGTTTCAATCAGATCGTATCTGTATTTTTTGAGCTATCCAGAACTCAATATTCCAGATGGATATAACTTCAAAACCGTTTGGCCGATTATGCCCAACAACAAACTTCCACTGTCCCTACTGTCCCATTCGGATGGGCAACCTAACCTGAAAATTGCAAGTCGCTATCTCCTTCCGTTCGAAAGTTATCGTGACAACGGTCACCCATCTTGATCTCGCCCAAGGCTGCTCGAATCTCCAACAATATAGATCCGATCGCGTTTAAATTTGGAACTTGGCTGTACAGTTAGGTTTTGAAGGCTCTCGAAAAATTTCAGCAATCTCGGATAGTTTCCGAGAATTGTTTTCAATGATATTTTTAGAATTTTCTAGTGATTCGTTCCTCACGATATTACGCAAAAATTTGCGCGTCGGCATTCTACAACTAATTACCATGTGTGAATTGGATCGGATTCGTATTTTTATTGAGGAAATAACACCTACATTTCAGATGATGGTATAACTCCAAAGTCGTTTGGCCGATTATGCCTATTAACGAACTCAAATGACTTATTCGTATGCGTAACCTACTCTAAAAATTGCAAGTCGCTATGTCTTTCCGTTCTGAAGTTATCGTGTGATAAATACGTAATATATTTTAAACTTTTTTTTCGACTCGATCGGCTTCTTAGTTTAGCAATTATTGTGAAAATGAAATTTCGAACAGGTATCTACTTCTCTGAAATATTGTTTCCTCGGAACTCAAAAAATACAGATCCGATCTCTACTAGTTTCGGGTCAAAAATGTCTGACATTTTGTAGGCCTTTATTGATATGATTCAAAGTCAAGAGGGACATAATTTTCAATTTTAAGGATTTCTGAGTGTTCCCGAACATATAAAACAGAATATTAATGTTGATATGAACAAAAATATAATATCCTAGGGGATTTGGCTTTTATACGTTTGTGAAACCTTCGAAAACTGCAATTTTATAGTCATGTCATATATTCAGCACGTTTTATTCAATACTTTTTTGAGGTTTTATGCAAGATATAATATTTGTTGATTTGTTTTTTCTGATAATCAAACAAAACAACGTGTTTTCTGCATAAAACATGCCGAAATATAGGACATTTATGATAATAAAATGATGAGAAATGGTTGATGAACGTACAATAGTCAAATCCATCAGAAATACTTGAAATAGAAAATTATGTTCGTTTTGACTTTGAATTATATCAATAAAGGCCTACAAAATGTCAGACATTTTGGGCCCGAAACTAGTAGTGGCAACATTGGATTGAATTAATGGAATACTCTATTGCACTAAAACCTAATAATTTTATTGTTGACCGCCAAAGTGGTATTTAAATATATTCGCTCCGGACATGCTTCGTGATAGTAAGATATTGCAGAAAATGTGATTTTAATTTCAACTTTGCCACACCGTATATCCCAAAAAAAGCGTTTGCAGGCATAAGTTGATATTTTGATATTGAAGGACATTTTCATCATGAATTCTTACGTCTTGTAAAATACTGTTCTGTTTTCTTCAATGCCCCATGTTTTAATGATTTTTATAACTTTATTATCTTCATCACACAACAAAGAATTAATTGCCTCAAAAGCACATGTTATGAGTGGAATCCGTATTTCAATTAATGTTATTTTTCCAGCTAAATCGAAACAAAACACAAACCAGAAGAAAGATAATCACAAGACTAACAATCAAAGACCAAACCCCCCGAATGTTCCTGCACCACAGCCAGCCAAATCCAATAGCAAAACGATAAAGAAAAATGAGCTCAATTCCAAGGGCGCCAGCAAGGAAGGCAATGAGATGGATGTCTTCCAAATTGCAGATACAGTTAATGCAAACGTACCTCCACCACCGATAACTATACCAACAAATGTAACGAATAATAACGATGTAATAAATGCAAACGCGCCTGTTACGAATAACGTGGCCCCTGTTATTGTTGAACATATTGCTTCTAATGACGTAGCAGCTAAGGTTGAAACCAATAATGTAGCAGCCGTCAGACCCGTTCCTGAAGTCAAAACTACTCAAGCACGATGGGATGTGACCAATGTATTCATGGGTAGATTACCTGAACCCTCACCCTATATACCTTCGTTGACTGAAAATAACCAAGATGAGACTGATAGAGCTGTTGTTACTAACGACAGGCCCGTACATGCAGCGAATGAAGCTGCTGCCCAACCGCCCAGCCAGGCTGCCGAAAAGAAGCCCGACCTGCCTTATAAAGAAGGTGAGCGATTAACTATTCAATAATTTTAAAATTTATTGCCGAATTCCTCTTTGTACAAAAGGACCTAGAGGGGGCACATAGGTTGTTCTATGAAAGACATACACTCGATATTTCAACTTTTTCACCAAGTTATGAAAATGTAGATCCCATTTTATATTACAGTCATACCTAGATTTCTGCTGCTCTCTGTCTTTCTTAAAAGCTACCAATTCATGCCATTATATCAATGTTTTTCACAGAATAGAATCCTTAAAATTGCCAAAGGTAATCAAAACTGACCTGTCCATATTAAGTTTCATGTTTGTGGTACAGCCTGGTGTAAATAACATAAAATCTTGCCCTAATCAGTTCTGTAACCTCAGCCATTTATCAGTACTGCTGTATCATCAGCATCTCTTGTTGCAGGATTAACAATTTATTTTAGGTATGGGATGAACAATAATGGTCCCAAAATTGATCCCTGTGGCACCCCTACATTTGTATTCACTGGCTGATTCCATTTACCCCGATGATCTGTGTCCCAAAATTTGAGTGGAATATTATATTTGAACTATATTTGCAGAAACAATCTCCTACTGCCTCTACAGCTGTTGTAATTAACACTCAATATGCATATTGTTTTCTCAATTTTTGATATTCGTTTTGGAGGTTATGCACACCACTTTGCCGACAAACATAGAAGTATCCCTTTATATGCATAGAATTTCATAGTGTTTCTTTCATGACGGGCTGTGGTCATTATCTCTCTCTTTAACTATCATAAACGTAAACGATGCACAGAGATGAATATGGAATAAATAGTGGTTATGCTCAACTAACTAACCAAGAAAATTCTCATTTTAGGACAATGGGCACCTTTCAATGTGGAAGGAAACAAAAAATATGATCGTGAATTTCTTATGGCTGTCAGGAACCTTCCAATAGCTAGGATTAAACCAACCAATCTGCCAGAATCTGTAGAATATTCCGAGGGATCAAGACAGGTTAGTATAAACTTGCCGAAATATATGACATTTATGATAATAAAATGACAGGTTGATGAACATACAATAGTCAAATCCCCTAGGATATTGTATATTTTTCATATCAACATTAATATACTGTTTTATATGTTCGGAAACACTCACAAATACTTGAAATTGAAAATTATGACCATTTTGACTTTTTGAAAAACATCTATTACAATCCATCTGTGGATCCAACCACTGAATTCCCCATGCATTTCTATGGACCTAAAAATTACGCGAATCCCTAGCCTGTTTTTAGGTGCTTTGACAAATTCCTTAAATTTATTTTTGCTAGAATACGTTCAGTGAACCATTCTCATCAAGGTTTTATAACAAAATTGTACATTTTCAAAATAATTAATAAATATAAAAGTGTTGTGTAAATATGTCACATATGCCTTAGCTCACTCGAAAACAGTTACAAATCATAACATAACCTTAAATGGGACATGTAATGACAGAAGTCATCTACGGTATACAGAAATCTTTGGAACTACACTGGTTTAAATTTTGATTCAAGGATAAATAGAAGTTTCGATGTGGAAAAAATTGGAATATGGGTCTCCAGCCAACAGAATGATCTAACCTATCTAATGTTGTCTCTTATCGTCAGCATTCGACACTCTATTTTCAATTCTACTTATAATTATTCTCTCATATGATGCTTTGAAAGTAGTGGACTGAATTTTTTGAAGAAAGTCTAAATAACTGAAGAAATCGAGATTGATGCCTTATATTCTGTCTTTCATGTTCCAATTTTTATCTAAATATTTTTTCAGCGAGCTTCAGATAACCGTGATAATCGTTACTCAAACTCTATGATGGGCAAAGATTTCACTACTCCGCCATTCCTGAACCCCTATGGTGGAAAAGGATCGATGAAGGGATCGGTAAGTAATTCGCATTTTACTTTTTTTGCTCTCTGATTCATGCAACAAGTATGAAAATGTTGGATTCATGCCCTCAAAATAAGAATTTATGTAAGCGATAATTCAAAACAAGTGTTTAAATTCCAAATATTGAATGAAACAAAATCTCGTTCAAGTAAAGTTAAATATTTGCCAACTTCTACTTGATACTTTTCAATTGATAGCTGTTAATTGGCTGCATGAATACTCATTGAAAATGAGAAGTTCAACTTTCCCTTGCTATTTTTAATTGATAATTATACTTGATACTCATTAATTTGGGCTGCATGAATAAACACATACTCTGTAACAGTGTCTTAGCCAATTGGTTATTCAATCAATTATCTTATGAATCATTAGTCACCATAACACATTCTTGAAAGATATTGTGTTGGTATATCGGTATATTCAATTCAGATTCAAATATGTTTATTTTAGTCGATAACGAAACATCCCAGCTTGAGTGGAAAGATGGGCAATAAAGGTGGCAAATCAGTCAATGGTGGTAATAAGATTTCCATCTCGTTGAGGGAAGATATAAAGCTCCATGAATCAGAAAATGCCTGGAAGCCGGGTCGTTTAGCGAAAAGTGGTGGGGATACCAAAAACGAGGAAGAACGAAAAACAGATGTGAGTGAAATTATTTTTGAATATAAGTTATAATAACGAAATATGAGGTTATTCTGAAATTAACATGTTACCGGGCAAAATATTAACATTTTTTTTTCTCATTTTTCAGGAACTATATAAAAAAGTTCGAGGTGTTCTTAATAAATTGACACCGCAGAAATTCGACACACTTCTGTCCCAAATTAAGGCTCTTAAAGTAGATACTATAGAAAGATTACAAGGTGTCATTAATTTAGTTTTTGAGAAAGCTATTGATGAACCCAATTTCGCTGTTGCATATGCGAAAATGTGCGATGAACTTGCCCAGATGCAGGTAAGAAAATGATACTAGTAACTAGTACAAAAAAATTGGTACTATACAGGGTGATTCGCGAAGACCGTTGGTTGAAATATTTCGAAGAAAGACTCGTGATAAACACTCGAAATTTTATAGTTAAGCTTTGTTACGAGAGATGAATTCTTGGAAAAAATTTCAGATTCGTGCGACTTCCGGTTTCACCGGAAATGATACCAACTTTCTTTTTTTAAATGTAATACCCAGTTTTTCCATTGATAATCGGATTACCCATTGAATTCTACATTGTTTTAATATATTAATTACTTATTATTCTCAGAAAATTCGTGGGAAATCTGAAAAAACCCTTTATTTTCTCAAATAGGGCTTCATTCCAATTTTAATAACTTCTAGATCTTTGATGAAAATTCCTAATTTTCTAGCTTCTATCAGAAGAATGCTTCTCCTTCTTTAATTAAACATTCAATTGAACATACAGGGTGTTTCTACTTCAATGTCAAAGTCAGTCATAACAAAAACCTTGAAACTCATTTTTTTAAATGAGAACCCATTTTTTTATTGTTCAGCTGGAATCTACGTTAAAAAATAGTGTATTTTTGATAGTACATCCTACTGCTCTAAAATGCTTATTTACCGAGATATTCGGTAAGTAAAGCAGTAGTTTGTATTATAACACTATTTTTTAACGTAGATTCCAGCTGACCTATAAAAAAATGGGTTTTCATTTGAAAGAAAAATGAGTTTTGAGGTTTTTGTCATGACTGACTTTGACATAGTAATAAAAACATCCTGTATGTTGAATTGAATTTTTAATTAACAAAGGAGAAGCATTGGTATGTCTTCTGATAGATGCTAGAAAATTAAGAGTTTTTATGCAAAAATCTACCAGTTTTACCATTGGAATGAAGCCCTATTTGAGAAAATTTGAAGGGTGTTTTCAGATTTCACACAAATTTTCTGACAATAATATGTAAGTGACACATTAAAGAAATGTAAAATTCAATGGGTAATCTGATTATCAATGAAAAAACTGGGTATTATATTCAAAAAAACGAAAGTTGGTATCATTTCCGGTAAAACCGGAAGTCGAAAGAATCTGAAATTTTTTTCAATAATTCATCTCTCCTAACAAAGCTTAACTATAAAATTTCAAGTCTTCATCTCGAGTCTTTCTTTGAAATATTCTAACGAACGGTCTCCGTGAATCACCTCTTATAATTAATTATATATCCATCTAATTTCTGTTGAAATTACTGCATATTTGTTTTATCCATTTTTAGGTAGCAAAAACAACAGCTGATGGTCAGCAAGAATCGGTTAATTTCCGTAAACTTCTTATAACCAGATGCCAAGAAGAATTTGAAAAGCAATCAAGAGACGAATCCATAACTGAAGATAAGATTAAAGAAATTGAAAATTGTCAGGATCCAGTAAGTAGCAAGACATTTTGCAATTGATGTTTTCTGTCTTTACGATATTTATGTCTAGTAGATCCATAATTCAACTATTACTTTACAGGAAAAGAAGAAGGAGCTTGAGGAAGAATTAGAAGATGCTCAAAGAAGAATTCGTGTCAGATCTGTTGGCAATGTCAGGTTCATCGGTGAGTGATATCTTATTGTTGGTAGTTTAGTTGACCCAGCTGAAAATGAAACATAAAAGGAGGTCATGAAGAAGGCAAAAGAAACTGCGTTAGTCACAAAATATTTCCTTTGGAGGGAGATAATATTTATTTATTAGCGAAAGTTCGCAATACTATATCATTTCTCAAAGCGTTTCGCCTTTTTTTCAAACTCTCATAGTTTTGGCCTGGATGTCACTAGATAACCCAAATCCATAGGATGAGATCTCAACCCACTATATCTACTAGCCTGGAAGATGATAAAATGGCAACACAGCTCAGAGACGTACGTCAGTCGAACGTTTGTTATTGTAAAAATGGAAGATTACTTCTGATTCTGGAGTTAACCATTATTGTTTTTCGTGGTATTTTTGTGTACAACGGTGTCAAATGTGAATTAATGCAATGCAGTGATAAATATGGTCGGATATTTATATGTTCTGTGATTAAACTGCAGTGTGTAATTACTGAAATTTCCTTTGGATTATTTCTACTCATTGGAGATGAGTACATTTCAGTTCAGACTATAGACAACAAGATGGACTAGAAATATGAGTGAAATAGAACTTTCATTTCTTCCGATTTTATAAAACATTTTGATGACCTTTCTAATAATTCTTCAACAAAAATTGATACATCTGGATAGGAGATCAAGAAGCTCAAATAATCTATTTATTTTTATATATATGTATTCAATTTCCAAAAATCTGCATCTGTTGATGCTTCAGTTGAAATCAATAAGGACCTTATTATTCATCTTAAATTATTCATTAAAAATGTTCAGATTTTCTGCAGTGATTTGAAATGGATTCTTCATTTCGATCTTACCTTTACCCGAGCAGATGGTCTCAATCTCAGATCAATAAGTAAACATTTCCCGCTACAGAAATATAATTAATGGGGATTAAGATTCGGAATTTATCAATTTGTTTTATCAACATTTTTACACAGTTCAGATTAAAAAATAATTTAATGTGAATTTACTCTTTGTAGCATTGAATTGATATTCTGAATTCACATAGACTTGTAGCATCCCATAACTGTCTAATCGTCCTGAAAATTTACTCACTTGCTAATTTTGGGTTGTAGATAACGAATCTGAAGTTGAAAATCCGTGCTCTCTTCTAGTTTTTTTTTTTTTTAATCCCAAAGTGTCCAAAATCACAACACTTCATCTCGTAATTACATTGTTTTAAACTGTTTTATCGGTAAATATTCATCATAAATAAGATCTTATTGTAGTCCTCATCATTTTTGGACAGTAAATCATTTGAAAAATGATGAAATAGTCGAAATTTCATCAAAATCCAGCGCTACCGCATTGAAGGAGTATGCCTCTAAGGCTGGTTTTCCTGTCACGCTGACGGTCGGCGCTGATGGGTCAATATGTATGTAGCTATAGGTAGCGTTTTCGAGTCACGCAGCGCTGACGGCCGTCAGCGCTGAGCTATATACGCGCACGTACGCGTCGGCGCCGCTGACTAGCTGGCACCGACAAGCCTCCACATTCAGTGAGCCAGAGACAATAGCATCCTTCTATTTCTCTATGTGATCAGCGCGATACTAAAAGGATCTGAGCTGACTGATCAGCGCTGACCGTCAGCGCCGACCGTCAGCGTGACAGGAAAACCAGCCTAAGAGACGATTAATTGCGGCGTTGTCAGACTGTGTTCCAGGCTATCTCTATAGTGGGCTGTGATGAGATGTAGTTGGTAGACTCATGAACACATTAAGTTTCATTTCCCTCGCTTCTATACTTGAGCTTTCATTAATTCTTGTAACCTCTAAGGTACTCTCCGAAGTACTAGAAATCTGAAATTTTGAATGCAGTAGAATTAACGGACAAACTACAGAAAAATTTTTAACATTCATCCTTTGACTCCCATTAGGGAGGTTGTTGATCTCTGTACTAAAATAGGATACTTCCCTCATCCAGTGTGTTTTGTTGTCTGTCCAATAACGACAATTTTGACGATTTGCTTGAACATTTAACGTAAACTTTAATTCGTCAGAAAACAGGATATTTCTATGTTTACAACATTTCTGTCTAGTTGATCCATTATTTGTTCACAAAACTGAAGTCTTCTATCTGGATCATCTTTGGTGAGTTCTTGGATGATTGTCATTTTGTAAGGATGAAATTTCTGTGTTTTAATAATTCTTGTTTCTGATGAGTGGCTAATTTCGAGTTTCCTGGCTATCTGCCTAATGGGGACATGAGGATTTTCTTGGACTACATTCATTTTGACATCTTCAGTGAGGGCACTCTGACGATAATTACTTGTTCTTCTTAAATGCCTATTTTCCCGGAACAAACAAACAACGACGAATTTGAGAAATTTGTAATTTTCTTCTGGCCTGTTCTTATGTTTCATTATATACATATATAGATTATTCCGTGTCGAAAAGACATTGTACATGTACATCTTTTTTCAGGTGAACTTTTCAAAATAAATATGTTGACAGTTAATATTATGACTGTTTGTATAAATTGTTTAATTCAGCATAAAGATGAAGAGAGCTTGGAGTGTTTATGTAGGTTGCTCACTACAATAGGCAGGAAGCTCGAAGAAAATAAGGATATCCAAAATTATTTCGATAATATGCAAAAACTTGCGCAAGATAAACTCATCAGCAGTCGTATCAGGTAAGATTTGAATTAAAAAAATTATTATCATTTCTCACAATACAATGTCCACTTCGCATGTTTAAATGGTATTGATGGCTGAAGTATTGTGTAAAGAAAGTTTGACTGCATTTACCGTGTATTTTTTCCATCATTGAAATTATTCATTATTATATGCAGTAACATGTTATTATGAATCTAATGATGAATTAGATTTAGCCATTATAATGAAATGTAGACATATTTTCACTGTAGATCTTTCTTGAATACATATTTTACGGATCCCACCCAAAATTGCAAACTATTTTCAGGCGCAGGCAATTTTACAATTAATCTCTATAACATAATCAACCTTGATGCAAAATTAGCATACTCCATTCACTTTTATAAAGTTTCCCGGTTGGCCATGATTTAGGTCTATCACGTTTTTGTAACTAAAACTAAGGCAGGTTTGTACTCCTGAAATATCGTCAATGTCAAAATTCTCCGAGATGTTGCCAATTTCTACTCTCAACATAATGTTCCATCTTAGACAAGATATTATCACAGATCATTATCTTCGAATAATAAAGAACTCTTCGCTTTGAAATTGAAAATGCCGAAAGCAGTTTTGATGAAGCAGAGACAAAGTATCATGTTGAACTCTCGTATAAAATTACTTATATATGTAGTTTCCTATCACTATATTTTATTAAGGTTTAACAGTGACTCGGGTTTCGTAGTACTACTGCATTTTGAAACTGGCGTATTTCAAGTTGTGCAACGAGGTATTTAAATGTCTTCTGTAGGCTTATTTCTTGAGAATTTCGAAAAGTGGGGAATTCTATAGATACGTCTGTTGGTTAAGTTTTCCTGTCGGGTTATTCAGGTACTTTTATTGTTTCAATAATTTCAATTTCAAATGAACTATCACAAAGTAACGGACTACTCTATCCATTATTTTTCATTAAAGTTTCAATACTTGATTCTTGATTTCCATACAAGAAAATAGCATAACTGAACCTTCCAACCAGTTTATATTCGTGAAATATTTCCAGTAACAACAGGAAAGATTTTCTTCAACTGTCGCCAGGTCTTTGGAATTGTTGAATTCACATAATATCTTCTCAAATTCATTATTTTTCCGAAGTAAATTCACGTTCTGAAAAATATGTAATTACCACGACCTCTATGTAGAGGGGACAACGTTGCGTAGTTATCTGACAGGAAAATTACTATAACCTAACATTGAGTTCCAAAATGGTCGTTACGGCGGGATGTCTACTTTCCCCGCGTCCCAGTTTGGAACTCCAAAATCAAGTATAAATTTAAAAATATATTAACAAGAACGACTAAGATTATTAAATGTTATAAGTGTTATTGTAATTTGTGAAGAGTTTGGAAAGATTGTCCGGATTCATGGTGATTGTTGGATAGTGCACGTACACGAGGTTATAATATTCCTGGTGATCGGTTTATCCGAGACTCCCGTTGGCCCCAGGGACACCAGGATATACGACGAAGAAAATTACCGAGATTGGGTACATAGCCTTACTGTGCTGAGCCCATGTTCAAACCTCCCCAAATAGGGGGTTACTATTTTGGGGCTCTGTTTGTCCGAGAATTTACATACATACATACATACATATAACCTAACATTTCCAAAATATACACGGTGACATGTGTCAAACTTTCATGGCCAACCGGGCGACTTTATAAAAGTGAACGCAGCATACCAAAATTAATTTTCTATCCCATACACCACTTTCACATCCAATGAGAGAGACATTTCATCAAGGTCTCAATAAGAGACCATACAACATGGTTTGGCATTTTGATAATAAATAAATCTTGGCAGTCATTCCGCCGTATTCACAAAGCATTCAATCTCCGTTAAGTCTTAACTGAGGTCCTCAGTTAAGGATAAATAAGGATCGCAACCTCAGTTAACGTGAAAATTAACGTGAAACAGGTCTGTTTCACCACCGTTACATACGTTAACTGAGGTTGCGATTCTTATTTATCCTTAACTGAGAATCTCAGTTAGGACTTAACGGAAATTGAATGCTTTGTGAATACGGCGGATTGACTACTGGGGATATTCGAAGAAATTGATCATAAAATGTTTACAGCTGGTTTCATAATAAGTATTAAAGTCTCTTTTAATTTAAAGCGTCCTTTAGTTAGACATTTTGAACGAAAACGATGCTGCAATAATTTATAAAGACCCTGTATTATTGCACAGCCAAGTCAACATTTTCATTAATTAAATATGGAGATTGTGTTAGGCATGTGCAAAATAAAACTTGGGTGGATTCGCTAACACCACAAGAACGGTATTGTTCAATGCGTGGAGTTTGATAGTAGCCCCCCAACATTTATATTTTCATTAGGAGAAAGTTAGTTTATGCGTATATTATTAATTCTGTGGCTGGTATTGCAAATGTGAACAGCATGCATATGAAGCAGCAAAATGAGAGGGTTTCAGAACCAACTACGATGTTACAATCATTTATAAAAACCCTGTATTAGCACTGGGAATCATGATACTTCGTGTTTTATTATAATATAGATGGAGAATTCTGTTCTTTTCGAAATTATAAAATATTCTTCACATTTTCAGGTTCATGCTTCAGGACGTCATAGATCTCAGAAGGAATAAATGGGTGCCTCGTCGGCAAGACGCTGGCCCGAAAACAATAGATCAAATAGCAAGGGACGTTGCATCAGAGCAACTTAATTCTCAACTCAATTCGATACCCAGCACTCCCCGCAAAGATGACAGGGATATGGGTAAAGGTAAAATGCGCAATAACACTGACGAATGGGTTAATCGCAATCAAAGACCGACACCTTTCACGTTGAATAAGGACAAGCTGAAAATGAAACAAGTGAGTAAAACTTCATTTTCAACTTCGGGTGTGCTACTTTGATTCTGCCGTTTTCCTTTCCGTACATAAAGGGTGACTGTATGGGTGCGTTTCTATTTTATTCAGCGATGAGAATACGATGTCGTGACGTCATCAAAATCCGTCTGAAATTCACTGATCAATCCTATGGATATAAGAACAGAAGGTTGAGAAATTTTGAGGATTATTATCGATAATCCAGTATTTTGTTCTATTCATGTTTCAAGAGCACACCTTTTTGATATCAGAAAATATTATTTATATTTCTGGAAACATAGCTTTTAATTACTGTTGGAGGATTTTATACAGTGGCGGCTGGTGATAATTTTGTTCAGGGGGCGCTGATTCAAGAATACAAAAAAAATAGATATATATTTTAAAAAGTAATTACCAAATTCCTTCATCTTACAATGAAACTCAATCCTTCGGTTTTAGTCACAGATAAACTTCTTGATCACCTTTTCGTTGAGGTCAGGAATGTCTGTAACTACATTTTGTTTAATGGACAACATTGTGAACGCCGTCAGTCTTTCTTCTGACATTCAGACCTATTCTGTTTGTGCATAGCAATATTGCTAAGAAAGATATATTGCTTCCACAGCAAGATCCGAAATATTGCTATTCTGATCATCGATTTTGAGCAATATTATCTGTCATTTTTATAAACATATTGTTATCCACATTGCTGTCTCAGCAACCTCAAAATAGTACTTGCTAAGAGCATAACAAGATTTGGAATATGGCTGAGAACCACTTTTTCCTTCCAAGAAAATTAAACTAAAGTTTAATTATGTTAGATCACACATCCCCAGTGTCAGTCCTTAAATCTTCAACTCAACTTTCAACACGAAACAATTTGCACCTACAATACCTATCTATTTAACATAACCATAAACGAGGTATACTACTACTCAGCGTAGCTATTTTATTCCTCTCTGGGCTTCTACTAATACGTCCGAATCGCGCGAGATTAGCTGGTCTCTGAGTGAAGACGTTTGCTGTTTCCGTGGTAACCGGCGATTTAACTTGGGCGATCGATATTCAGCCCGGCATAGTGCGGACGCTCATGGTATACCTCGTCTATGAGTATGCTTAACGCAAATGTAATTATTGTGAAATATAGATGATCGCTTGGTAAAAATGTTTTAATTTTAATTGAATCCAGTTTGGAGAGCACGAATATGTAATATACAAATTAATTGTTTATGCATGTACGTCATTTTTCTAGGAAGGGCGGCGACCTGTAGCCCTCCCTCACCAGTCGCCCCAGATTTTATAATAATAATTGTTAATTCAATAGCTTCAGCTGATACAATTCAGTTTACTTTTGATATATATGAAGCCTGGAATTTCGGAAAATACGCCAGAAGCAAAGTTGTAATTTATTTTTTTCTTATTTCACCTCATATGATGTTTTATGAAAGTAGTGGACTGAGTTCTATTGATGATAATTTAATCAACTGATCACCTGTATACCTATTTCCTGTATGCCTGTTTCCACATCAAGAGTACCAAATTTTAATTTTCTCTCAACAATTTTTCTAGCCTGTAAGTGAAGACGAAACCTTTGGAAAATCCTCTATGTTCAAAATATGGAACAAAGGCTCCCAATACAAAGCTCCAGTTCCGTTCAGCGTCACAGATACTTCGAATAGATTTTCCCTTTTGGAGAACAACTTTGGAGAAAACGACAAGAAAATGTCAGGTGGGCAATTAATGAAGATTTATTTTGATTTTATCAAAGTTATCTATTTTATGGTTTTCTTCCATATTATTATCATTGACTAATTAATATAGATTTATATTATTATTATATTTAATGAGAAAATTGAAGCTAGTATGTTCGCAAGGATTAGTACCTGATTTTGACATATACATGGGTTGTTGTTTGATTTGAACTGTTTGAAACTTACCCACTATAAGTTCGCATTCGACACAAATAAGGCAAACAAGGTTTTTTCTCAACGGATAAACCATAGACGCATAATTTATAGTATCTAAGTGATGATATAAATAAAAATGTCTCCATTGGACGAAAAGTATGCGGTATGCATACACTGAAACTTCTAGTTCTTCCAAGCTCTTATAAGCTTGTGCGACTTAAGGTAACCAATGTGCAGGCTTCGTTACTGTGTCCTAATGCCATCTTAGGCACAACACTGAACAGGCATCTTTGTTCAATTTTTCATGAAGACATAACACCTAACGAGACATATTCATCATCAGTGAGAATAGAAAAGAAACCAGCACAATGTTGCAAGGAAATCGTTCCAATAATTTTACCTCCTAAATAGTCTCACAAGGCATTTAAATTTTTCCTTTGGTCACCCTGTATGTATGCACTACCAAGGCAACTGGTTTATCTGTATCAGATATAGTGGTGTTCGGTATGTGCTAAAGCAAAGTGGAAGGTATGTTATAAAAAAAACTCTGTTTAAATTCAAAGTTTCTATTAACAACCCTACATTGTATACTTTACTGAGAACAGAATGGTAACAAATCGAATAATATTATAATGTTTTTGCAATAGTATATATTGAAATTAATAATTTGATTGATGTTTCTTGATGATGTATGGTATCCATTGGAAAATATGTATGTTATTGTTAATGTTCTTTCATTGGGACCACAATTTTCCTTACTTACTCCAAACGTTTGATATTTCTTAGAGATTTTCTAAATTAAATTGATACACATATATTTATATTGTATCATTCTCATTGTAAATTATTTTCTAAATTTTAAATGAAAGTATGTATCTTTTCTGAATCAAGTACCTCTCACTTATAAATATATTTTATTCACTCAAGTTGATAGTGTGTTTTATTTAGTTTCCAAAAAAATTTTCAACATAATTTCTATTCTGATAATTAAATATTTAAGGAATACCAAATCATAAGTCAACATTAGAATTTTAATTTCACTAATTATTGTTCCCTCAAATGATGTTTAATGAAAGTAGTGGACTGAATTTATTCTGAAGAAAGTCTATATCTCTGATATATAATACTTCATGACCGATTCTGTTTTGTTGTTTTTCATAAATGAACTTAAATTTTAATTTCCATCACAGGTGGCAGCAATAATAGTGGAGGTAGATTCAAGGATTCGGCATACAGTTCTAAGGGTTCTAGCTTAGAGCGTGGTAGCTATGGCAAGCAGAGTTACGACAGCAGAGGTGGTTCCCGATCAGGTTCACAACATAGAATGAACGATGGTGCTGGTCCGTCTGGACACGGACCATCCAACTCCTCGGGAGCTAGTCTACCAATGACACGCAGTTCAGCTCCCCCTCCAGCTGCTGTTAAACCACCAACCCCTCCCCCCGCTGTAGTTACTACTCCCAAGATGACCGAGGATCAACTAAAAAGATTTTGTAAAAATTGCTGTGAGGAATACATTAATGATAATTGTACATTTGAAGAATGCGAGACTGAGATTAGAACGACTATTCCTACTTCTTATATGCCAACAATGGTTTCCGATGCGTAAGTATCTTTAATTATACTATATAATTATGAAGTGTCCGTTTCAAATTATAAATGCACTCACGTGGTGTCTGGAGCTTTGGCGCACTCGTTTATGTAACGATCAATATAATTCACTGATTATTATTATTATTATTACTAGAACGGAGGAAATCCTTATTTAGCTTCCTTTTCCTAGTTGATGGAATAATCAAGTTCTTATGTACGCAGATTGTGTTACTGTTAATATACTTGAATTAACTTATTTCATTCTTTGATAATATCACTATTTGTAGCGAACCCAACACCTACGAGAAATTCTATTTGGTCATTGAGATGTCATAACAAAAGAAAATAAATTCAATCAAAAATAAATACAATATAGAATCAGGAAAACTTCCAGTTCTTTTCAACTACACCTGAATCAGATCTTTGGGTTTGGAAATACATATTGAGAAATAAAAATGTCAAATGAATATATCTCCGAAACCTTAGGATGGAACGTATGCACTACCAAGGCAACTGGTTTATCTGTATTAGATATAGTGGTGTTCGGTATGTGCTAAAGCAAAGTGAAGTGTTATAAAAAACTCTGTTTATATTCAAAGTTTTTATTAACAACTCTACATTTGATGTTTTATGGAGAACATATGTAATAAATGTATTTCCTGATACATTCAATAAATGCGCGCTGAAGGTCCTGGCGCTTTGCTAGTGCTTTTATGATCATTCTGTTTCCAGTCATTTCAAGATTCATCTGAATTGTATTGTTTTTAAAGTTTAATTCTTGAAATGTCTGCTGTTTTTTTTTACCTGGGTGGGGGATCTACCCATCTTCTGTTGAACTGAATTCACCATGGTTCATCTTTCTTTACAGTATTTTGGATGTATTAGAATCGTCTAAGACACCACGAATGAAACTAGGTCTTTTACTCGGCAAGCTATTGAGGAGTGGCACTATTCCATTACAGGAATATTGTCAAGGTCTGGAGGATATTTTCAGTCAAGTAGAGGATCTTATCATAGATATTCCTACAATATGGACCTGTCTGGTAGAAATTTTGGGTAAGTGTTTATTCTGGACAAATATTCATTTATTAGGCTTAGAAAACATTTCATTTCGATAAATGATGTGATTTATATTTACTTGATTTGATCTTCGCAAAATTTTTTCTTAGTTCAGATTTCGAATATTTCCTCTTCAAAGTATCCAATTGAACTTAAAAAATCTAATCCATCAAAAAACCATTAAAGTTCTCAAACTTCAACGAGTGTCCGACATAAACATGGCACAGTGGCAAATTATTTAGGCCCATCTCATAAAATATGTTTACAGATGAGCTAATTGATGTCGGATATTGTTCCCAAAGTCACAAATATACAGGGCGATTCACGAAGACCGTTTGTTAGAATATTTCAAAGAAATACTCGAGATGAGCACTTGAAATTTTATAGTTAAGCTTTGTTAGGAGGGATTTATTCAGATTCGTTCGACTTCCGGTTTCACCGGAAATGATACCAACTTTCGTTTTTTAAATGTAGTACCCAGTTTTTTCATTGATAATCAGATTACTCATTGAATTCTACATTGTTTTAATTTGTCACTTACATATTATTCTCAGAGAATTATTGTGAAATCTGAAATAACCCTTCAAATTTTCTTAAATAGGGCTTCATTCCAATGTTAATAACTTGTAGATTCATGCATGAAAATTCCTAATTTTAGAGCTTTTATCAGAAGACAAACCAATGCTTGTCCTTCGTTAATTAAAAATTCAATTTAACGTACAGGGTGTTTCTATTTCAATGTCAAAGTCAGTCATGACAAAAACCTCAAAATTAATTATTTTCAAATGAGAACGCATTTTTTTTATTGGTCAGCTGGAATCTACGTTAAAAAATAGTGTATTTTTTCTAATACATGCTACTGCTTTACTTACCGAATATCTCGGGAATAAAGCATATTAGAGCAGTAGTATGTACTATTAAAAATACACTATTTTTAAACGTAGATTCCAGCTGACCAATAAAAAAAATGGGTTCTCATTTGAAAAAAATATGTCGAGGTTTTTGTCATGACTGACTTTGACATTGAAATAAAAACACCCTGTATGTTCAATTAAATTTTTAATTAACGGGAAGCATTGGTATGTCTTCTGATAGAAGCTAGAAAATTAGGAATTTTCATGCAAAAATCTACAAGGAACTCTTTGGCATGCTCCAAATTTATTTAAGATTTAAGTTTAGTGCTCTTCTGGCAGCTTCTTCTTTATTATCGGTGTATTTCCCTGAACCACATAAAAGTTCTAGTTTTGCAAAAAGGAAATACACCTGTAACCTATCAACATTATTATTTTATATTTTCTCCCATATCGTTTGTATGGGGTCGTTGCCATATTCATGTCGGATATGTGTTGAAATTCTGTACCATGAAATCCTGGTTCTGGTTATTTCAGACAGTTTTATGAGAAGAGTTTTTAAGGATTTCCAGACTGCAATCAATTTTTCAATGCCATCATTTATTAAATATTGTTTGACACAAAACACAATTGGTTCTCCTAACTCGTACAAGCTCTTAAGGGCCTTGGAATGCCTATTAAATTATATCATATTCTTATTTTCAGAACCTACTATCGTAGAGGGAGCGCTATCCTTGGGAACACTACACAAATGTTCCAAATTAATAATTGCCAATGGAATGGGTCATAAGATGCTGCCAGCTCTGTTCAAACTAATTATCTGCGAAAAGGGCCCTAATTACTTAAAAGAGCTCTGGCAGTCGTCAAACTTGAAGTTGACAGATTTCATGCCCGAAAGTGTAGCTGAAAATTTCATCGAAGAACATGTGAGTATAACTCTCAGTTAAATATCTGAAGAAGAATTGAACGAGTAGTGTAATTGGAAAACGAAAAATGAAGCCCTTAAAGCAATCATATATTTTTTACAATTATTCAACAATATGTATATACAAATTTATTAATGAACTAAAATCTCGCATTTATTAGAAAAGTTATACTTTTAGACGATTCATATTTTCATCAGAAATTAGATGTAATATAGTGCTTGGTGACCTGGTGATCTGTTGTGATTGTATTTTTCAAGCTGACTGAGGAGTGTACTTAGTTACAGCTCTTCGTCCAGTTCTAGAGTTCTATCAAACTCTAGCAGCTGAGAAGACCTCATGGAGGATATGCCTCCATCACTTAAGATTTTCATGGACCAAGTACACTATGCATTGGGTTCCAATGGCACAACATGTTTCATTTTAATTAAAATGGAGCATTTCAATGAGCCCGAAATGAGACTAATTATGTTCTATTCCAGCAATTGGAATTCCTAACTGGTGGTGCACCTGCACAAGGCAACTCTGAGCTCAACTATGAGCAAATAGAAAGGAAACTCCTTGAATTCTTCGAGTCAAATACTCCATTTGATGATATCTGTATGTGGATTACGGTGAGTACGATTAGGTTTTTATTTTTAATTGCACGATCATTAAGTGATTACAACTCGAAATCGAAACAAAATCGGAACAGGGTGGATTTGCTAACACCACAAGAAACTTGTTTCAATACGTGGAGTTTGATAGTAGCCCAACATATTTATCGATATACTCGTACATGGGATGAAAGATGAATCCTATTTGTCCGTGGAATTGAAAAGGAAAGCGATGGACATGATTTTGAAGCAACTTGCCTCAACATTCAGAATTAAAGAAACATGCTACTACTTATGGGTGTTATTTATTAGAAATTCATATTGGGAAATTAAAATTTAAAATGAATATATCTCCGAAACAATAGGGTAAATAGTATGCACTACCAAGGCAACTGGTTTATCTGTATTAGATATAGTGGTGTTCGGTATGTGCTAAAGCAAAGTGAAGTGTTATAAAAAAACTCTGTTTATAGTCAAAGTTTTTATTAACAAATCTACATTCAATGTTTTATGGAGAATATAATAAATAATAAACCAAGCAATACTGCCACAATAATATATAAAAATAAATAGGTGAACGACAAGTTTTATAAAGTCTTCTGGTTGGCCATGATTTAGGTCTTTCACGTTTTTGTAACTAAAACTAAGGCAGGTAGCACTCCTGAAATATTGTCAATGTCAAAACAATTCTCTAAGATGTTGTCAATTTCTACTGTCAACAATCAACATAATATTCCATCTTAGACAAGATATTATCAGAGATCATATATTGAATAATAAAGAACTCTTCGCTACGAAATTGAAAATGCCGAAAGCAGTTTTGAAAAAGCAGAGACAAAGTATCAGGAAGTGCTATACAGAACTGAAATCTGCAATAGGAAAACTTCATTCTGTCTTAGAACATGTTGAACTCTTGTATGAAATTACTTAGTTTCCTATCCACTATATTTTATTGAGGTTTAACAATGACTCGGGTTTCGTAGTACTACTACATTTTGAAACTGGTGTATTTCAAGTTGTGCAACAAGGTATTTAAATGTCTTCTGTAGGCTTATTTCTTGAGAATTTCGAAAAGTGTGGAATTCCATAGATACGTCTGTTCGTTCAGAAGTTTTCCTGCCGGGTTATTCAGGTACTTTTATTCTTTTTACAAATGAACTATCACAAAGTAACGGACTACTGTATCCATTATTTTTCATTAAAATTTCAACACTTGATTCTTGATTTCCGTACAAAAAAATAGCATAACTGAATCTTCCATCCAGTTTATATTGGTGAAATATTTCAGTAGTAACAACAGGGGAAACATTTTCTTCAACAGTCGCCAGGTCTTTGGAATTGTTGAATTCACATAATATCTTTACAAATTCATTATTTTCCCCAAGAAAATTAAGAAAAATACGTAATTACTATGACTTCTAAGTATAGAGGACAACGTTGCGTAGTTATCTGACAGGAAAATGAGCATAACCTAACATTTTCAAAATATACAGTTTGAAATGTGTCAATATTTCATGGCCAACCGAGAGACTTTATAAAAGTGTGCCAAGATAATACTTTCTTCTGCCAATGTCTTCATGTAACCCTAATGAAAGAAGTCCAATGGAGTTGAATCGCAGGAACGAAGCGGATAATTTATCGGTCCATTTCTTGAAATAATCGAATCACCGAATTTTGTTTTCAATAAAGTCATTGTGTCATTGGCAGTATGACAAGCGGCGCCGTCCTGTTGAAACCACGTATTCTGCAAATCAAGACGAACCCAATTCAGGCCATAGAAAATCGTTAATTCTTGTGAACGACGAGAAATCGACAAATTTTGGTCTTCACAAACGCTTTCACGTACGGCAGCAATATTCTCTTCACTTCTTACATTTCTTTGTCTCACTAGCACTTTAACATCATGAAGTGTAAAATTTGTTTCAAACTTCTTCACTAAACGTTCCATTGTTCTTTTATCCGGACGATTGTAACGACCAAAAATTGACGTTAAAACACGTGAGTTAGCGTAACAGATCGCGATTTTTCATAATAAATTTGGATTGTTTGTAAACGTTGTTGAAGCATGTACCTTTCCATGATTAAATGGTAGACATTGACAAATACAACTGTCAATGTCACAAATAAAAAATGGCGGCCGTTCGTGAGTAATGTCAATTTGAAAATGGGGCGTTCAAATTGAAAGATTTTATAAAAATTGCTTCATTTCTGAGTATATGAGGTATTTTGATAATTCCAGTGAACTTTCTTGTTATTTATATTTTCACTTCTGTGTTGGAGAAGAATTAAATCAAACAATTTATTTTTTCAGGCGAACGTAGGCAAGAGAGTGGAAGAAAACGCATTCATTAGGACGATAGCAACAGCCATTTATAATTTTTCAATTGTCCGTACTAAACTAAACCAAGAGCACTTAAGTAGACATTCTAAATTGTTCAATAAGTATGTGGACAACAATCCAACATATGAACTACAGTGTTTGTATGCCTTGCAATCTTTAGTCAATCATCTGGAACATCCTCAAGGTGAGTGCGAAACTAATATTTTTAAATATTTGTATGTAGACTTATTATAATGAGCTGATGAAATAAAATAATTCCCCGAATTATTAATAGTCATATTTGTTTCATTGTAGATAACTATGTATTTTATTTCATCAGTTATATTCTTCCACACAGTTCCAGCTCCAAGTATCTTGATTTTAATGATATATTTGGCGTTTTATACTGTGAAAATCAAATTGGTATATTCCTGTTTCGCTTTCATATATTTTATGATGGTTGAAATCAAAATGTACCTACAGAAAAATTACGATGTTATAAATCTCTTGTGAAAGAGAGAGAGAAATAAACTTTATTGATCATAATTAAAGGGCTATCGACCTAAGTCTTCCTGCCAATTAAAAAATTTCATTAATATAAATATCCATTATTTTCTCAAGGTGTTACAAGGTTTTTAAATATTCGAAGATTGGGAGTGGTGGTAATTTTGCTTTCGGTGGTGTTGTTTCTTGATAGCTGTGGATCAGAGGGTCCATAATATTTATGTTATTCTGGTTGGTGATGAATTTTCTGCTAATATTTTCAAGTCTTCCTATTATAGGTTCCACTTTTGTAGTCTCATATAAAAGTTGGTTTGAAGGATTGTGGAGTGAATTGTTTGGGTGTCTCAGTTTTGTGACTTTCCTAAGGCAGGTTCTTTCTGCAACTTCTATGTTTTTCAGTGTTGTCTTCGGGGTGTTCAAGAATACTGTGTCCATACTCCAACAAAGGCCTGCATATATATCATCTTGTATATTGTGCTGGCTGTTTTGGTACTGATTCCTAGATTCTTATATGTGAGCGATCTAAAATGTCCAGCTCGGGTAATAGCCGCTTTCTTTTGTGTTATTATGTGGCCTTTGAAGGTGAGCTTATGATCCACTTTGATGCCAAGATATTTACACATATTTGTTGGTGTAATTGTACAGTTTCCAAACAGAATCGTTTTGGAGTTAGGTTTGAGTTTGTGATTAAAGATCAAAAGTCTTGATTTCGAAGGGTTTGCTTGAATTCTCCAGCGTCTCATCCATGCTACAGTGACGTCTGTTAATTTTTGTAGTTTTTCCATAGAGTTGTTAATCGTGGTACCATGTGCAATGAGTGTTGTATCGTCAGCAAATTGCAGCATATATGCTTGTTTGTTAATATGGTGTTCTGATTCTTGATTGTGGTTGTATATATCATGACAGTATAAATTATACAATATCGGAGATAGTGGCGAACCATGTGGAAGACCTTGTAGTGGCACAAATGGAGCTGAAGTTTCTGTTTTCACTTTAACTTGAAGTGTTCTTCCCGATAGAAACTTGGAAATCATTTTCAATAGGTATATTGGGCATTGTAGGTGGCATAATTTGAATAAAAGTCCATTGTGCCAAACACTGTCGAATGCTTTTTGGATGTCTATAAATAGGGCTGCCGACTTCTTTCCATTTTTCTTATTACATTGAATATTTGATGTTAAAATTGTTAGAGGGTGAGTTGTGGAGGTTTGGCTCTTGAATCCAAACTGGTATGAAGGAATAGATTCTCCTATTGCTGTACAGATCCCCTCCGTCAGAATTTTTTCAACATTTTTTCCCAACACTGGGAGTAATGTTATTGGTCTGTAATTTTCTATTTTAGAATGGTCTGTATTGGCTTTTGGTATAGTAATGAGAATTCCTTTTTTCCATTCAATGGGGAAATAAGAGTTGGTGATGCAGAAATTATATATTTTAATTATATGGTCATGTTTAAGGGGATCCAGTTTCCTCAATATTCTTCTAGGAATATTGTCATATCCAGGTGTTGTGTTTTTTCCATGATATAGGGCCTTGTAATATTCTTCCTCCGTGATTGATTCTATATTTGTTTCTGCCTGTATTTGGGAAAAGCTGTACTGATGCCAGTGTTCTATCTTATTATCTTGTGAAAGTAGATAAGAAGATAGTAAATTTCTGAGCTTTGCAAAATTATAATAATTGAAAAAAAAAAAAAGGCTGTTAAGCAACTCTTATTAATGGGATCTTCGATAAATTCAATTTCATAGTATGATAACCCCATTTGTTTTCTAACAATTTTAAAACTCGAACATTTTATGAGTTGG
Organism: Halyzia sedecimguttata; assembly: GCA_937662695.2. Classification (NCBI taxonomy): domain Eukaryota; kingdom Metazoa; phylum Arthropoda; class Insecta; order Coleoptera; family Coccinellidae; genus Halyzia; species Halyzia sedecimguttata. The sequence goes on along the minus strand of OW569413.2, from coordinate 93,373,523 downwards.
AAATCAACAATAATTCAATCATTGACTTTTTTACAGGTTTATTATTATCAATTTTCAACAAATTGAGCGAAGATTCTATTTTTGCACAAGAAAGTTTCTTGTCATGGGAGAATAGTAAAGACCCGGCTGAGCAAGAAGGCAAAGGTAAGCAACTTTCCTCATAAATAATTTTTATTTAATATGTATTTAAGAATTTATAGTTTATTCAGCAATATTGTTTGCCCAAATGTTGTATAAATAAAACAACAAAACCTCTATGATCATTGTAGAAATGTTCTATCAGATCTATTATTGCACAGCCAAGTCAGCATTTTCATTAATTGAATATTGAGATTGTGTTAGGCATGTGCAAAATAAAACTTGGGTGGATTCGCTAACACCACAAGAACATTATTGTTCAATGCGTGGAGTTTGATAGTAGCCCCCCAACATTTATATTTTCATTAGGTAAATTGCTCCATCATAGTAACTATTAAAATAAAAAACATTCTGATCCATTCATATGGGTTTCAAATTTGATCAGAATACTTCCAATGTGTTTTAATTCCGCTGTATTCTCTAGAGTTGAATATAATCGAATGATTTCAATAATCGATATATAGGTTTCAATAATCAATAATCGAATGATCATTCGAGATATTAATCTCTCGGTGCTCGTCTCGCTCCTTTTCGCGTCAGCTGCTTTCGTTATCCCTTATCTCCAATATGGTTGCTTCAGCTCGTTTCAACAGTATATTGTATCGTATATTAGTATACTGATCCTCCTAGGTCTTCCCCAAGGAGACCTCTCATAAGCTCTCGAAGAGCTTGAGCGAGTAAGGAGAACCAGTTGTGTTCTGTGTAGTCTTTGTTACTGTGTCCTTACGCCACCTTAGGCACAGCACTGTTAATTTTTTACCCAACCGTGAATGGTGGCGAATACCGTGACTAGAAAATTTCTTTCCCAGTCTCGGGATTGAACTCGGGGCTTGCGCTCCCAAGTCAAACGCTCTACCCCTGAGCCAACCGCCTACTATTCAGTATAATTTAATTGTATCCCACCGCTGAAATAAAATGCCGGGCTCGATACCATATCTATTTCCAGCTGTTCGAAATGAGGTATGAACCTAATACATCTTCCCAAGAATAATAAATTTGGGGATGACAACAATACACACCAGATGTGTGTCCCCCATAAATTCTATCGATCCTTAAACGAACTTCTCATGTTTCGTTTGAAATGCCGTCAATAGTAATTCGAAGAGACGTTGCCGATTTCTACTGTCAACATAATCTTCAATCTTAGACAAGATATTATCACAGAACATTATCTTCGAATAATAAAGAACTCTTCGCTTATTTGAAATTGAAAAAAAAAAAAAGTAGTTTTGAAGAAGCAGAAGTGCTATGCAGAACCGAAATCTGCAATAGGAAAACTTCATTCTGACATGTTGAAGTCACGAATGAAATCACTTTGTTTCCTATCATTATATTTTATTGAGGTATAAGAATAACTCGGATTTCCATATTTAAATGTCTTCTTGAGAATAGTAGGGAATTCCATAGGTTCGTCTGTTCGTTTAGAAGTTTTCCTGCCTTGATATTCAGGTACTTTTATCCTTGTTTCAAATGAACTATCAAAAAGTAACGAAGTACTGTATCCATCATTTTTCGGTAAAATTTCAACGCTTGATTCTTGATTTCCATACAAGAAAACAGCATTATTAAATATTTCAACCAGTTTATACAGGTGAAATATTTCCGGTAACAACAGAGGAAAAAATTTTTTCTACAGTCACCAGGACTTTGGAATTATTGAATTCACATAATATATTCTCAAATTCATTATTTTTCCGAAGTAAATTCACATTGTGAAAAATACGTAATTACTACGACTTCTATGTAGAGAGGACAACGTCGCGTAATTATCCGACAGGAAAATTACTATAACCTAACATTTTCAAAATATACACTGTGAAATGTGTCAAAATTTCATGGCCAACCGGGAGACTTTATAAAAGTGAATGGAGTATACATTTAATTAAATGAGTCAAGTCAATTCCTGACAGTATCTCGGCCATTAGTTAAATTGTGCGCAAATTGTCCCCAATCAACTCGAGAACTGTGGCTTATCTTCTTGCAGGTAAAATATAAAATTTGTATTGTACTGTTGTTTAACAACGTCCACGTTCTTTATGGCTATTGGAAACAAGAGACATTATCATTTTACCAAAAAATTAATTCACATTTGTACGAAATTTACGATGTTTTCATGTTTGATGTTATATACATACTGGCAAAATTAGGGGAACAGACAAAATCTCAATTAAGTTTGTAGTTCATTTTCTCTTGTTCTCTTTGGCCGATTTTTGTAGTTTTTTTTAAGATATCCCAATGAATGAAAAGACAAAATGTTCAGAAAAGATGGGGCAACATCCAAGTGCCTATTATAGCTAGTAAATCGTCCACCAGAAGAGACCACAGCAGAGGCGAGAGCAATCCTCCCTCTGGGCAGTCCCTCCTGGCCAAGAATCTCACTGCGTCCCCACACAGGGAGGTGGAGATGATTTGTTCAACATGGATCTTATCCATTCCAGACCTGGTGGGGTCGTAGTGAGATTCTTGGCCAGGAGGGGCTGCCCACAGGGAGGAGTGCTCTCCCCTCTGCTGTGTTCTCTCCTGGTGGACGATTTACTGGTCATAATAGGCACGCTGGATATATATGTCCAAGCGTACGCCGACGACATAGTCATTGTGGCCACGGGCCGGGATGACTCAGTCCTGGTCGAGAGCCTATCAAAGGCGCTGACAGCAACACAAGGCTGATGTGAGGGGGAACAGTTAAACCTGAACCCATGAAATACCTTGATCGTGCCATTTACTAGGAAGAGGAAGCTTAATATGGATTCCCTCACTATGGAATTAACATCCCTTTTGCGGATGAGGCTAAATATCTGGTTGTCATTCTGGATAGAAAGCTGGACTGGAACTCACACCTCGAAAGGGTGATCCACAAGGCTAGGCACTCTCTCTGGGCTTGCTAGCGGACTTGTGCCTCCGAAACAGCTCCACTCAAGCTTGCAAAAATTCAGAGATCTGCATGCTTGATGGTGACAGGGGCTCCACCCCCACCGCAGCCATGGAACGCCTACTAGACCTTGCCCCTCAGCTGGTGATAAGGAGCGTGGCCTGGATGGCGACATACAGATTTCTGCATAAATGGCTCGCAATGAGCCAGATGCAATCGGCCAATGCCTGGTTCTCTGCAGGCTAAATTGGAAACCAACGAGATAATGGGCATGCGATCGCACATATCTAAAACCAGAACCTGCACAGGGTGACCCTACCGAGCCGTCCGTCCCAGCAGAGACGACTGGATCATTTCTGAGACTCCACTGCCAACAGGGACCCCTGTTGGTTTACAGATGGCTCCGCTACCACCAAAGTGGTGGGAGCGGGAGTCTGCGGTTTCTGAATTGCTAAGGGTGAACTGGTAGTTTTGCGACTGTCTTTCAAGCAGAAATTCTCGCCATTGAACACTGCGCGAAGCTCTTACTTGAGAAAGGTTGGGCCCACAGATCAATCAAGATCCTATCGGACAGCCAAGCTGCCTTGACTTCATACAACTGCAAATCTCTGCTTGTGCAGGATTGCCAGACCACACTTGCTGATCTTTGAGAGCGCTATAGGCTGCAGCTCTTTGGGTCCTGGGCCACTCGGGCATAAAGGGTACTCATTGGCGACACGGGGGGCTTCCATGGGGCTCATTGGACCTGAACCGGCCTGTGGTATCTCTCTCGGGACAGCGGGAAGGAAAAACAACAGATGGTTGGACCAAAAGGTCCAGGAAGTCTGGAGCAGCATACCTGGACACAGTAATGTTCGCTCAAAAATTACTGGCCCATCAGCTGAAAGAGCCAGACAATGGCTCAAATCCTCTAGTGTAGACCTGAGAATCCTTACAGCTGTATATACGGGCCACTGTGGCCTCAGAAAACACCTACTGTGTGAGTACGCTGGGGTTGACTGAGGACTCCGAGTGGATGACGAATCTATCAAAAACATCTTGTGTGACTGCCCCGCTGGGGACAGGATCAGATTTGAGGAACTAGGAGTCCACAAACTGAGACTAAGGGAACTGGACAAGTTCTCACGCACCAGACTCATATCATATCAAGAGGCTTGAGTTTGTGGGTGAAGTATAATCAGCCCTATTCTGTAACTTCAAATCGAATAGAGATGGTATTCATCGAATAGAAATACACCGGCCAAATCGGAATCGCTTCAAAATTCTGTAACTCAACTCGAGTTCTATTATCGAGATCTGAAATGTAAATCGAATAGAAATGCTCTCTATCGCCTAAACCATATCGGAATCGCTTCATGAGATCGGAACCATGAGCTGGAGCATGCGCCGTCGCCGTATTTTGACATATGAAATCGACGAATTCAATTTAGCGTTTGTAATTACGGAAAACAGGTGTTTTGCCAGAAGAAGGAACCATTATAGAACAAGTGTCGATTAATAAGAGTGAAAAGCATGGATATCATCTATGAATTACGTTCGACGATAGACGAAAAAATCGAACTGCAACTGTTCGGAATGGAACGTCGTGAACTAAGGGATACCAGTAGATCAGAAGAAATTTTTAGGAAGCTTTACCACTTAGGTTAAACAATTGCTGTCGATTTCATAAATGAAGTCAGTTCTCACTTTGAACAACCAATTCTGACGACTTGTGTGTCGAATCATTTGAAACTATTGGAGAATTGTAATGTTCTTTCTGTTTTTAAATTCCACGGGATAAATTGAAAATTTTTTCACTTCGCTTTTTATTCAAAAAAACCTGCCCTTTCTTTTCTTTTTTCGCGCTTGTTCTACCAGAAACAGCCTGTTATTTTTTTCTACTAAAATTCATTGAAGTAAACTGCTTCTTCATCTTTATGAAATTCATTGAAGTAAACTGCTTCTTCATCTTTATGAAATTTGCTAGGTTAAGTTACCCAAAATAAACAAACTGATAAATGTCAGTTAAGGGCGAGATTTGCGAGCGCATGCAACGTTGCCGGCTACTTCCAAGAGCGTCGAATAGAAATAAGAATTCCGATTCTGCAGCGTCTTCTACATTGGTTATAGAATACCAAAATTGGACGCGATAGAAGAGAAACATTCCGATTTGTCAGATTACGATCCGATGCGTTCATTTCTATCCGAGTTACAGAATAGGGCTGAATAGGTGTGTCACAAGTCTCAATAGACCGATTGGTCGCAGTGGAGGGATGGGTTTCGTCCTCCCCAACACAATTCATAGTAACAATAAGTGTTCGTAAACATTCTCAACTGTCAACGATTCACTCCACAGGTGTTCTGAATAAGAGCTTACTTCCCAATCTTTTTGTTCATCCCTGTATGTAAAAAAACGAGGTAACAGAGGACGGCATCTAAACAGTTACGTTCCCAAGGAATCAAGCTACAATTCAGAAAAAAATTGCTAAAATCGGCCAAAGGGTTCAAAAGAAAATGAACAACAACCTTTGTTGAGATTTTATCCGTGCCTCTAATTTTGCGGGTGTTTATAGAAATTATCATATAAAAGATTTCCAAAAATAATATCGGACCAAAAAAAATCTACTTCCTAAACTACTAATAATCGTGGAGCAAACATGGGTGTTTTGAGCAAGCCTCAATTTGATGAATTACAATTTCAACTTTGAACTCTACATAATTTTGAATGGTAATTCCCTGTTTCAGGTGTTGCACTAAAGCAACTGACTTCCTTCTTCACCCAATTGAAAGAAAATGATGATGACGACTATGGGTCGACAGGTTCCGATGAAGCTTAGCAGTGCATGGCAGCGCCAGTGGCGGCTTCTAATTAGTGCAACGCGAGTTGAAAATAAATTGCAAGACATTCAAGTGATGAAAATACTAAGTGACTTTTTGAAAACTTAGATTAAAAAAATTTATACTGTTGTTTATATTATATATACAAATTTAATATTGTAAGATATGCGCCATTGCGGACACGGTTATATAAAAATAGTACGGGCAGGAAAATGGATGTTGTTCAAGTGCCCTCGAGATCTATTTAAATGGACCCAAAAAATTTAAGTAGTAAGTGATTATTCCGGAAGTGAAAAGACTTTGAGTATCCCTTTGTCCTTTTAATGAAACTTCATTCAGACAATACCCAGCGGGCAATGGGAATATTTTATACATATTATTGTCTCCTTATTATTTATATATATTTTATATCCCTATTTAATAATTCCTCTTTTTATTGTTCATATCATATTTTCCAAAAGTGAGCTGCAGAAGTTGTAGTATGAGAATTTTTTTCTCTTCTATTTGAACTCTTAGTATATTACGGAAAAGTAATCAAATATTTTTTCCGTAATGAGAAATTTCGCTGATGAAATTTTAGAATGAGAATTTTTTGATTATTCGTATAATTACAATTCTGTGTCACTTTTTTATTGGTCGGCTCTAAATTCATTTCTTGCTATATCTGCTCAGTTTTGGAACTCCCCTAGTACATTTTATATTGCTGCAGTCTTAGAATCATAGCCCGCTGGGCCTTGACATACTCCCGGAAAATTTAACGAGTCGGACCGGGACGACAGATACCATGTTTTATGTTTGTTGAAAATTTGTTACAGCATCATTATGTTTAAGTTATATATACATATTATAGGTATAATTGTTCTGTATAATAAAATATACAGTTGCACATTTCAGTTTTGGATTTCGGTCATATCTTATTCAATTTAATTGGATCGAAGCAAATTTTCCTCCAAGTAGAAGACTTAAGGGTAGTGATAAAATTTTGACTTTAATTTGAGAATTTCAGGTCATTTCGCTTTATTGTACATTCCCTTCCAACTAAGTTGTAGAATGTTTCAATCATTATTGATTTTGGTTATATCTTTTTTATGATTAACTTCGATTATTTGGAAATTTTTTCACTACTCGTTTATTTTGTCGTGTCATTAAAATTCTCTGTGAAATGTGCTTCTTTCCATTTTCCACAACTCACCAGAATATTCAAGTGGTAATATTTTACATTTGATCGAATTTATTCTATCTGAAACTGCCTTTTGCAGCTGTCTAGTCCCATCTTCGGTTTTTCGAAATATTGTATATATTTTTTTATTTTCACGAAACATATACAGTATTTTTCTGACCATACATGTATATAAAACCTAAAAAAAGAAAAAATTACGAAAACTAATTATCGCCATATTTCTGGTTATAAATCTACTAAAATGCCACCGTTTGCGAAATGGTACTCGCAGTAAATTTTATAGAACCTGTCGCTTTGGTGCAGTTTATCTGTGATAAATCTACATTACTTGCGACGAGCGTGAATGATTTAATTTGAGACGATCCTGAAGGTTAATGGATACCTGAATAATAACCGAACGCGACAAGAATAGGTCCCCATAATGAAATTGATGTCTAAGGACTGAAACCCGAGTCTTCCTGACCTTTTTTTCCAATAGAATTTCGACCTAAAAATTTATGGAAACTGTCATTTTGAATAATTCTTTGAGATCTTATATTCGTTACATAATGTAATAGTACCGAGAGAATATTTTTGCTTCCTATGCAAATTTAAAATATTTTGATGAGGATTTGTTTATGCAGTGAACAAACTAATGATTTACTCAATTTTCACTCTTGTTATTGCTGAACTTTTATATAAATTTGTATGCATGTATCACGATTTCTTTGTATATATTATAAAGACCAAGCATAACTATAGAGTCTACTACTATGATGAACAATATAAAATCGCAAAAACAATTGATATATTTATCCTGATCCAACTACTCTATCAGAATCTTTCAAGTGAACAATAGTAAAAAATGAAAGAAAGTAAATTTAAACGATTGGTTTTTGAGAAGAATCTGATTTTGACATCTTTGAGTGGCTGTGATTTTAGTAATTTTCCCAGAATATATGGCTCCGCTATTAATGGATCATTATATTTGAATAATTGGTGACAGATCCCTATGAATTGCTAATTATATTTGTATCTTTTAATTTTAAAATAATTTGTAATGTAGTGAATTTCTCGCAAATTATAGGGACTTTGTCTGTGAAATGGAATTTGAGCTGCTAGAAATTATTGAAGGTACTGATTTTCCGAGTGAACTTTATGATGATTGATAAGAATTATTTGATTATGATTGGTTTCTCATACGTAAATGTTGAAACAGATTCTGCCAAACTGTTGTCAAACATTTATATTACTACCGATTCAACAAGACATTAAAAACAAAGGATTACCACACAATGTGTAGTTTTAATTCAACTGTATTTCCTATAGAGATAGCTGAACTCCTTCTATGAAAGTAAATTGGATAACAGTATCATACCAATTCAAAAGAATAACTATACAGGGTGTCCCAATATATATATATATACAGGGTGAGTCTTTGACCACTGCATTAATTTTAACCAAAGATTCCTCTCATCAAATGAAACACTTTTTTCCTTTAACATTTTTCCAAATTCAGCTCAGGTAGAAAGATACAGGCTGTTGAAATTTTGAAAAAAAAAACAGTTTTTATTTTGTAGCTTTGACATCCTTTTTTCGAATAAAATGAATGTTTGCATAAAGTTTCCTATAACTATGATACATATTTTCCAAATATTAGTTATTTTCTACTCCTACTGGTTTTCTAGTTATGGACTCGTGGATTCATAAAACTAAACGAAATTAGCATAAAGAAAGCATATAAAGTTTTTCTTGAGTCATTTCAAGAATATTCCATCGTTTTAGAACATTATATTATTCTTAATCATTTCTCCTTAAACGCACCGTTTTCGAGATATTCTTCATTGAATGTTTTAAAATGGAAAACTTTTATGGATCCGTCCCTGAGCGTTGGAATCCCGAGTCAAGCTGTAAACCACGTTACCATGCCTTATTCTCGTCCGCCAACAATGTCATAGATAATTTATATGCGGGAGTGTATTAGCACATTGCGAAATCTTCAAAAACGCCTGTAACTTTTTACCTGAGCCTAATCTGGAAAAATGGTAAATGAAAAAAGTGTTTCATTTGATGAGAGGAATCTTTGGTTAAAATTAATGCAGTGGTCAAAGACTCACCCTGTATATTCTTTTGAACTTGAGCATAACAATTGGTTTTTCATCTAACAATAAAGCATGTGTATGAAAAAAGTGTTAGCAGAGGTTAGTGTAACGGAGTACCATATAATTTGATATATGATACTAGAGCTTAGGGAAAAAACCTCATCAAAAAAAACCCTATCTCCCCGTTAGTGTTGTGATTTATGAAAATTGAAATTGTTAACAAAATATGTCTTCCCTCAAAACGAAGAATTTTCGAAGATTTAAAAAAAACAGGTCAACTTCTTTTTTGAGGGTTACGAAAAAACAACCCCTATGAAGATGGCATCAACCCCCAACATTTTTTGAATAGGGAAGTGATGTTGAGTGTCGCATAGTTTGGAAGTTAGTTATGTTCTGTACACAACCCAGTTAAAATTTTCAAAATGGGTTCATTATTTACGAAATAGTGTAATAATTGAACTTACCGTCAAAAGATGTTGTTAACCGCCCAAAGTCAAGAACCTAAAAGTTTTGACTATATTCATCAAATGTTCAACATATTGGTGACTTATATTTCTTTCTGGATGATTGCTACTAAAATATCTTTCAGTTAATTTCGCCGACGTTTGTAAGTCTCAAACCGAATTATGATGCAGAAACGAAAGACTGAAACACATTTGAGAAAGAATCTTCAAAAAAATAGTACAATGTAATGAAATGTCTAAAACATTTTTCAATCACGAACGATAAGAAAATCGAATGTTTTAAAGTAAAAACTTTCAAAAATTCAAATTGTTCCACCATTAAATAAAAACATTTGAAAATTTCAACTGCGATGTTTAGGGAACAGAAAAAACTTCTTAACTAAACCACATGCAACATCTCCCTATTGGGGGTTGTTGCCACCCACAGGTGGTTTTTACAGAACAATGTTGTCATAGGAATTCTTTCCCCCTAATACAGAACTTGAAAATTGTTTATGAATTCTTCAAAACTCTTAGGTTCTTAAGTTTGGCGTTTCAACTGTCTGTTCGACCACCTTTTGACGGTTAATTCAATTATTACATATTTTGTGAATAATGATCCGATTTTGAACATTTTAACTGGGTTGTGTACAGAACATAAATAACTTTCAAACTAACCAACACTCTACATCTCTTCCCTATTCAAAAAAATGTTGGGGGTTGGTTTTTTCGGAACAAACTCATGATGGAAATTCGTCCCCCTCAAATCATAAGTTTACCTGTTTTTTTTTAATCTTCGTTTCTAAGTTCTGGAGAGGTCAAATTTGCCATCCTGTATTGTAAAATTGTTTCATTAACAGTTCAGTTTACAATATCAAATATGAGAATTAAAAAAAAAAAATTATAATAGAGCTGACTTGAGGTTAAAAGCTTTAGCGCTCGTTCATGTATTGATCAATACTGACCCTGAATTGATCACCCCACCCAAAATTACTCAAAACTCAAGATATCTACATGAAATTCATTCAACACAAGTGTGTTTTCGACGATAAAGAGCCAATCAGTTTGATCCATGTCTGAAGAGAACCAATTACCAAAGCATATCTTTTCTATGAAAAGAACGGACAGAAAGATCGTTTATGGGCATAATCGGCTCAACGGTTTCCGAGTATTAATTTTATTTTCAACCAATGCAGATCCGATCGAATTGAAACTTGGTAACTATAAACAAGCCCTGTGGACAGGAGCTTTCTGGCGCTCTAGTTCAAACAGACAAATTATATCTCCGAAAGTATTGGTTTCTCTGAGTTGGGAATTATATCAATGTATACATATGATAGAGCTGCATCATGAAGGAAATTCAATTCAAATAACAGTTTATTTATCAAGATTAAATGAGCAATCATGAGAATGAGAACTGCACCATGGAAGAAATCGAATTAAATCTGGCCAATTTTGCCCAATAACGAACTTAACCGAGATATTCATCTCTCTAACCTACTCTGAAAATTTCAACTATCTAGCTCATTCCGTTCGAGAGTTATTGTGGAAAAACATATTTTAAATTTTCAATTTTTTTTTTACACTTTGCGGTAATCTGGTCGATACAAACTTCACGAGTATTTCAACCCCAATATTTTTGAAGTTACAATTTTCCCTTCTGTCAAGTTGACATTATGAAAATTCATACAAGGAATAATTATATCAATCTGTGAAATACGATTTACATTGAAATTTTGAAAAATCATATCTCCGAAAGTATTAGCTTGTTAGAGTTAAAAATGATATGAATGGATTCTTATGATAAAACTGCTTATTAAAAATTATTTAATTTGGAATTTGTTAATGTGAAAAAAGTTTTTTTTTTTATTACTCCGAAACCTTCTGTCCGATTTTGCCCAGTAACGAACTTAGCCGAGATATTTATCCCCCAAACCTACTCTGAAAATTTCAACTCTCTAGCTCATTCCGTTCGAGAGTTATCGTGCCTACGGCCGGACCGGCCGGCCGGACCGGCCGGCCGGACGGCCGGACAGAATGAATTTCCACCATGGATTCTTCATCAGTGAGTCGAACCAAATCGTTTAAGACCATTTTCATCGAAAAATTCGAAAATTACAGACATTTGGGCAAATTGATAAGCACTCAGTTCCGAGGAACTAGAGCGCCAAAAAACTCCATTCACTTTTATAAAGTCTCCCGGTTGGCCATGAGTTAGGTCTATCACGTTTTTGTAACTAAAACACAGGCAGGTTGGCACTGCTGAAATATCGTCAAGGTCAAAATAATTCGCTGAGACGTTGCCAATTTCTACTCTCAACATAATCATAAAATAATCTTCAATCTTAGACAAGATATTATCACATATCATTATCTTCGAATAATAAAGAACTCTTCGTTTTGAAAGTGAAAATGCCGAAAGTAATTTTGAAGAAGCAGAAGTGCTATACAGAACCGAAATCTGCAATAGGAAAACTTCATTCTGATATGTTGAACTCTCGAATGAAATAACTTAGTTTCCTATCATTATATTTTATTAAGGTTTAAGAATGACTCGGGTTCCGTATTACTACTACATTTTGAAACTGGAGTATTTCAAGTTGTGCAACAAGGTATTTAAATTTCTTCTTGAGAAAAGTTGGGAATTCCATAGGTACGTCTGTTCGTTTAGAAGTTTTCCTACCGGGTTATTCCGGTACTTTTATTCTTTTCTCAAATGAACTATATATCACAAAGTAACGGAGTACTCTATCCATTATTTTTCAATAAAATTCCAACAAAATTCCAATAGGTACTTGATTCTTGATTTCCATACAAGAAAATAGCATAATTGAGTATTCCATCCAGTTTATATTCGTGAATTATTCCTAGTAACAACAAACAAAAAAATTTTTGCTACAGTCGCCAGGACTGGAATTATTGAATTCACATAATATCTTATCAAATTCATTATTTTTCCGAAGTGAATTCAAATTGTGAAAATACGTAATTACTAGGACTTCTATGTAGAGAGGACAACGTTGCGTAGTTGTCTGACAGGAAAATGACTATAACCTAACATTTTCAAAATATACATGGCCAACCAGGAGACTTTATAAAAGTGAATTGTAGAATACCGATATAAAAGAAGTATGTGAAATTTAGTGAGGATCGTATCACCAGAAAATTGTTAAAAAATATTATTTATCTCAGGATAACGGGACAAGATATCAGCCTGCAATTTTTAGGGTAGTAGCACATCTCAATGCGACATTTGAGTTTGGTCATGAGCATAATCGACCAAATGGTTTGGGAGTTATGCCTATCTGAAATTTGGTTTTTATTCCTCAATTACTCAAAAAATACGAATCCGATCCAATTCAAACATGGTAATTAGTTGTAGAATGCTGACGCGCAAATTTTCTAGAAATTTCGTGAGGATCGTATCACTAGAAAATTAAAAAAAAATATTGAAAAAAAATCTATATCTCAAAGACTATCCATCCGAAATCGCTGAAATTTTGAGAGAGCCTTCAAAACATAACAGCCAAGTTCCAAGTTTAAACATGATCGGATTCATATTGTTGGAGATATATGATGAGCAGCCTTGAGTGAGTTCAGTAGCTGGATGGCAGACCTTTACCTCGATCACTTTCGGAGGAAAGAGATTACTTCAAGTTCGTCAAGTTGTTCGTTGTTGGGCATAATCGGCACAACGGTTTCGGAGTTATACCCATCTGGAATATTATTCTCTCAAAAAATACAGGTCCGATATAAAATTGAAACTTGGTAACTAGATGTGGAATACCGGTGGAAAGGGCCGGTTTCTGAGGAATATAACATGTGGTTTATCCGGTTATCTGTCCAATTCAATAGAATTTAGTAGATAAACTCCATTCAAATGCGACAGAAGCCTGCCATAAATGGTATTTTGGAGTTATACACATCTGAGATGTTGTTTATTTTGCTCAAAATTTACAAATCTGATCCAATTAAAACTGTGTATTCAACTTTTACCGCCATCTTCCATAATTTCAAGTCTTGTACGTATATTAAATAACCAATATATAGAACTATGGTATACTTTCCGTCCTAGTACTAGAAAATTAAATGCAGGATAGAATTACAAACAACATACAAATTGAGAAATCTGTAATTTGAATCATACTTCATCCCCATATTTGGGGGGGGGGGGGGGGTCAAGTCTTTATTTCTGAAGCCCTATAGAAATCAGAAATTTGGTATGCAGACTCTAGGATAATTGGCGAACAAACAACAGAAATGTTAAGTTTTGAGATGAAAAATATAAAAAAGCGGAAAAAAATTCCAAAATACAGACATCCGGTCAAAAGCTGTTTCTGGCGGACAAGCGTGCAAAAAGCACATTTCCAGACTTCAAAGCTTGTTGGCCTCGACCAACAATTTACTAGTATTTTTCAATTAAAGTAGGTAGGTATGTATTCAATGATGAAATAAATTGATAAACAAAGAAATTAAGTTTAAGGTATAGATTTTTCTGTTCATGTTGGAATTTTGGTGAAATTGCATCATGAAACAATAATTGGAAAGTATAGTACAGCATCCAGCATCCATAAACCTAACTGAAATTGAATAGTATATTCTGTATATTTCAAATGTTCCCGCCTTAGGAAAAACGTATTTACCGGATTTTGCTGTTACCAAAACAAGCCGAATCGCTTCTAGATCTTTCTGGAATATTCATTCCAGAACTTCAAAGGCTATAAAGTAGAGGTCTGCGGCCTGCGCGGCGCATCTTTTCAGTTTCAGTTAGATACTCGAGCGGAGACCAGTGAGTGGCTTCATTTTGCTGCGTATAAATTAATTCTCTTTCGAAGTGTTTTATTGGATTGGAACAAGGTGAGACATTCTTATTGTAGCCTTCTATTTTCCAAAAAACAGTTTTCAGTTCAACAAATCATAAACACAAATAATGTGCCTCTAATCCAGTTCCATGAATTTGAAATCCTACCATTTACAAATAAATTATTGAGCAATTATTATACAGAGATTCCGTAAATACTTTGGTATAAATCTTTCCATTTATTTCAATATCTGGTATCTTGTTGCACATCTCATTATTATCCAAGTATTGGTTATTATCTTTCTATGGACCGGCTTGAAGAAGGCAGCCATTCTCCACATGTTTCCTACTCGGCAGCTATTTAAAATTTGTAGACAATGTAGGCATTCATTTTGAATGGCAAATCTCGAAATCAAGCTTTTTTTATCTTGGAAAGGTAGAAACAATCCCCCTGATTGACAAATCGCATTAGTATGGGGTTCGAAAATCTTTTAGGAAGAAGCCTGCATGTGTGGAAGAAAATCTAGAAAAATGTTGCTTAGGGAGGGGCCAACGGGTTTCAATGAAATCGAACATTTTCCATCAGAACCTTTTTTCAAAAATTACCTCTACAGCTGGAAACGTTTTGTGTAAGCTCATGAAGAATTTTTATTGATTTTTGTCGGCTTCGGATGGGTCTGAGGGTTGGAAATGAAAACCGCCGCCGCATTGATATTGATATCTACCTTTTTAACTCGTCGAGAAGAATAACCTCACAATAAACTTTTTCTGTGAGTTTCATATCTGTAGAGGTCATTTTTCTCCATGAGTATAATGAAGGAAGATATCAATTGGGTATGGTTACCATTTCCACCCCTCAGACCCATCTGAAGTCGATAAAATTAATAAGAATTGCTCATTAGTCTACAATAAATGTTTCCTGTGAATTTCATCTGTAGAGGTAAAAACATATAAAAACATATCGAGGTATGCCAATCAAAATGAATATACAAAAGTCGAATTTAAGCGAATAACCGGAACAGTGCGGTTAAGACCAATCCCTTGCTACTATAACTGATCGGTTATGTTTAGCAAGGGATTGGTCTTAACCACACTGTTCCGGTTATTCGCTTAAATTCGACTTAAGAGCTCCTGTGTTTCAAACAAACTTCAGAACTGTATCATCTATCATTTTGGCGATCGGATTGCCTTTCATGACCCACTAAAATTTTGATAATTATTGATGAAAGCAACTGAAAATTTGGAACATAGTTCATGTAATATCCTTTGTGCATGTGTTTGAAGTTTTAAGGTTTATTTTTACAGATGCCTGAACAAGTCCAGAATGGAGAAGTTGAAACCTTCGCTTTCCAAGCAGAAATAGCTCAGTTGATGAGCTTGATCATCAACACCTTTTACTCAAATAAAGAAATCTTCCTACGAGAATTAATTTCCAACTCTTCCGATGCTTTGGACAAGATCCGATACCAATCCCTCACAAATCCACCATGTTTGGATACTGGAAAAGACCTCTACATAAAAATAATTCCAAACAAAAATGACGGTACCCTGACCTTAATTGATACAGGTATTGGCATGACCAAGGCAGATTTAGTCAACAATTTGGGAACTATTGCCAAGTCTGGAACAAAGGCCTTCATGGAAGCTCTGCAAGCTGGTGCCGATATTAGCATGATTGGTCAATTTGGTGTAGGATTCTACTCTGCCTATCTGATTGCTGATAAAGTTACTGTCATTTCCAAGAACAATGATGATGAACAGTATATCTGGGAATCGTCTGCTGGTGGTAGCTTTACCGTTCGCACCGATCTTGGAGAACCACTAGGTAGAGGTACAAAAATCATTCTTCACATCAAAGAAGATCAAGCTGAATTCTTGGAAGAAAGCAAGATCAAAGAAGTTGTCAAGAAGCACTCTCAATTCATTGGATACCCTATTAAACTATTGGTAGAAAAGGAACGTGAAAAAGAATTGAGCGAAGACGAGGCTGAAGAAGAAAAGAAAGATGAAGAAACCACTGAAGAATCTGATAAACCAAAAATTGAAGATGTTGGAGAAGATGAGGAAGAAGATAAGGAGAAGCAGAAGAAAAAGAAGACCATCAAAGAAAAGTACACTGAAGATGAAGAACTCAACAAGACCAAACCAATTTGGACCAGAAATGCTGATGATATTTCCCAAGAAGAATATGGTGAATTCTACAAATCCCTCACCAACGATTGGGAAGATCATTTGGCTGTCAAACACTTCAGTGTTGAGGGTCAACTAGAATTCAGAGCTCTTCTCTTTGTTCCACGTAGAATGCCATTCGATCTTTTTGAGAACAAGAAACGCAAGAATAACATTAAATTGTATGTTCGCAGAGTATTCATCATGGACAACTGCGAAGAATTGATCCCTGAATATTTGAACTTCATCAAAGGTGTTGTAGACTCTGAAGATTTACCCTTGAACATTTCCAGGGAAATGTTGCAACAGAATAAGATTCTTAAAGTTATTCGTAAAAATTTGGTCAAAAAATGTATGGAATTATTCGATGAACTTACCGAAGACAAAGAAAATTTCAAGAAGTTCTACGAGCAGTTCTCGAAGAACCTCAAACTGGGTATTCATGAAGACACTGCTAACAGATCAAAATTGGCTGAATTTCTCCGTTATCACACATCTGCCAGCGGTGATGAAGCGTGTTCTCTTAAGGATTATGTGAGCAGAATGAAGCAAAGCCAGAAGAGCATTTACTACCTGACTGGTGAAAGCAAGGAACAGGTAGCCAACTCCGTATTTGTTGAGCGTGTTAAGAAGCGTGGGTTCGAAGTCGTCTACATGACTGAACCAATTGATGAATATGTAGTGCAACAACTGAAAGAATATGATGGCAAAACTTTGGTTTCTGTAACTAAGGAAGGTTTAGAATTGCCTGAAGACGAGGAAGAAAAGAAGAAACGCGAGGAAGACAAAACCAAATTCGAAGGTCTCTGCAAAGTCATTAAGAGTATTCTAGATAACAAAGTAGAAAAAGTTGTTGTATCTAACAGACTTGTCGAATCTCCCTGCTGTATCGTAACATCCCAATACGGATGGACTGCTAACATGGAAAGAATCATGAAAGCGCAGGCTCTCAGAGATACATCCACAATGGGTTACATGTCCGCCAAAAAGCATCTCGAAATCAATCCAGACCATCCAATTGTTGAAAATTTGAGACAGAAGGCTGACGCTGATAAGAATGATAAGGCTGTTAAAGACTTAGTAATTCTTCTGTTTGAAACGGCACTTCTCAGCTCTGGGTTCACGTTAGACGAACCACAGGTACATGCATCAAGAATTTATAGAATGATCAAATTAGGTTTGGGTATCGACGAAGAGGAATCCATGGTGGTTGAAGAACCTTCCACCGATGCACCTGCTGCCGAGGCTGGAGATTCTGAAGATGCTTCACGAATGGAGGAGGTTGATTAAAATGTCCATCTCTTGAACCTATGTATTATCTGAACATGTGTTTTAGTATGTTCCCATCATTCCTATAAGATTTTTTTTATAGTACCTATCTTGAAAGGATAATTTTTGTGGCTGTGTTACAACAAAGATTTCTACTCGCACTGAAAGTTGTTGATGTATTGAAAATAAACTACATCCTACTAACTGTTTGATTATTTCTGCTTGATGAACCCATAGGAAAGCTTCAGATAATATTTTGGAACAGTCTTGCTTTTTATAAAGAATATATAGCATATTTTTTATTTACTTGAGACCATAACTTAAACCGATTCTCTCCATAAACTCAGCTAAATAAACTACCACTAAAAAAATGCTCTTCAATGTATTTTCAGCAATATAAATGTTAGAAATACAAATGACAAACATTGAATATTCAATATAATGAAAGTATGAATTTAAAAATATATTGTTTAAATATTAATAATAACCATTTGTTTAATTTATACTTGGTTCTAGAAACCTGGGTTTGAAGAGTGGTCCGATAAGATTTTGTTTTATATATTGAAAAAGATTACTGGGGGGTTTTCTAAGCGTTCTTTTCCCCCAGTTATACAAAATATACGTATCTGGTATCTGAACTCACAACCTTTGTTTGAATCTTTAAACTTCCCGCCCATTTTCCATGCGTAACTTGTGTTGCCTATACAACGTAATTAAGTAGTCCTACCAATTCCCTAGGACTAGACGATCACAGTACAGCCAAGGTTAGAATAATTAGGTCATAGATGTCCCTGTGATACTGAAAGGTTATTAGAGTAATTTTCTGAAGCGGAATCACTACCATTCTTCGTCTGAATAAAAAGTTTATTTCCAAGGACGGCACTGTTATGTTATGTAATAAGCCAGGCACATATAAATGGTAGAAGAAGAATTAGATTCACAGAATATTATTAAAAATTACATTTCTAGGTTATATTAGGAATTTCAAATAAATATTTTTGCTAAATAAATACAGAACTATTCTTTTAGAATATTTAACGGTTGTTTAAAATGAGTATTTTAATGTACATGTTAAAAAACGTAATTAAATCCTCGTATACAGGTACTTTTGAAATAAATCTAGAAAATACACTGATCTTTGGTTTTTGTAGAAAAAATATTTCGGACTCTAGCATCAGATTCTACCAAGAAACCAATAAGCCCTAGGATGAAGGAATTCAAAGATAAATTAAAGCAACAGCCACCAAGTGCTGCAACAACACTACCAACAAGTGTACATCCTGATCAAGATAAGAATCCGTTTCCCTCTTTTCCCGATAATACCAATCCAGAAACAGGAGAAGTAAATGGACCTAAGGGTCCAGAACCAACAAGATATGGAGACTGGGAACGCAAAGGAAGAGTAAGCGATTTCTAATCTAAGGAACCTGAATAAAAGTAATGAGTGTTCATATGAGTATGTATATTAATTACCTACATATATCGTTTAATATGTAATTTAATTGGGTTGAAGAATATCATTACAATATAATATTATTGAGTCGAAATTCAATTTATTTTATGGAAGCTGTATTTTCAATCCAATTCATATAACAAGATACCTATAAAAGAGTTAATTAGTAGTTTCAAATAAAAGTATATTATTTTCATAATCACTTTAGTGTAGATCCCTGGATAATTCTTGTTTCCACAACCAATTCCCCAACTGACAAGTCCACATAAATAATTTTTGCCATTATGTTCACATACAAGAGGACTGCCTGAATCCCCCTAAATGTGAAAGTGAACATATTATAATAAAATATTGTTTTGTTTTTGAAGATAATATTACCTGACAGGCGTCTTTACCACCTTCTGGCAAGCCTGCGCAAATTTGACAATCATTTAAAAGTCTAGAAAATCCATTTCGTATATAATTATAATCGCAGGTTGATTTCTTAATCAAAGATATCTCTATGAAATGTAATAAATCGGAGGGCTGTCCATTTTCTGTACTTCCCCATCCTGCCACCACTGCATTTCCTGAAAATTATCCACAATAAACTTTACCTATTATCATAAAAAATGATACCTGCTAACAGGTTTATCAATTTTATAAATTTCAAATTGTTGATTGAAGCTCTCAGAATATATTGTTGATTAAGGTGCCCCAGCTAGCTAGAATAAATTCTATACAGGGTCCGAGGTCGCCACACGAACACGGCCAAGGAGGCGATGGGGTACCATTATGGTATCACATTTCCTGTTGTTAAACTGTCCTCCGGGTCTTCTGATGGAAGTTATGGATGGTTTAAGCCAGGGGTGAGTTTCCTTATTTTGCAAATATTTTAGAGACCAGTTGAGATAGAGCAATGAAATTTGACGGTTTGAGTAAGCAGCTACTCAAGTACTTTGAAACCCTGTTGAAATAATTTTTTGTAACCCCCACTAAGACAAATGGTAGAGGGTGTGGGTACTTTTCAAGATAAATGTTTTTTCCGCGGTAACATACTAATAATAAATTAGATTCCGAAACTGCGATCCTTTACCTTACATTTGGTGTATCTTTGACACTTGGGGCTCAAGTAGTTGCAAAGACATTATCAAAAGAATGTCACGAACACACAACATTTTCGACAACAGGGTAGAGCCACAGCCCACTATAGAGATAGCCTGGAACACAGTCTGAAAACGCCGCAATTTATCGTCTCTTAGAGGCAACGCGGTAGCGCTGGATATCGTATATTTCCAATTTTAAGCTCTAGTGAACTCATTGTATAGGTTTTCTTGCTTGGAATCACTGGATGAATAAACAATATAAGACCCTACTTTTTCAATAAATTGAATAACTACATTTCATTCTACACAATATTATTGAGATCAAGTTGAAATAGAAACCTAGGTAGTTGTAAATTCATTGTTCAGTAAGAACCACGAGAAGGTGTAGAGTTAACTTTTGGCAAACAAATTATAAACTTGAATGAAATTCTCAAAATAAATATATATTCCCAAACATAACTATTATAAGACTAATGAGGTAGGCTAATGAAAATTGTGATAATCTTAGAGTTTGTCTTGTTTTGGATCTTACTATATAATAGTGAAATTCTGCTATCTACAAACGTTTCTGTTTATTTCCATTCGGTGGACAATAACATTGTAATTCGTATTTTCTACAAAATTTTTCAAAATTAAATTTGCGAAAACAGAACAAAGTGAATTTAGAATGATTTACGAATGTAAACCACAACTAGAAGTCTCTGTGAATTCAGAATATCAATTCAATGCTATAAAGAGTAAATTCGCATAAAATTATTTTTTGATCTGAACTGTGTGAAAATGTTGATAAAACAAATTGAGAATCCCCATTAATTATATTTCTGTAGCGGGAAAGCTATATTTCTGTAGCGGGTCTCAACTTGAGACCATCTGCTCGGGGTAAGATCGAAAAGAAAAATCCATTTCAAATCACTGCAGGAAATCTGAACATTCTTAATGAATAATTTAAGATGAATAAGGTCCTTATTGTTTTCAACTGAAGCATCTACAGATGCAGACTTTTGGAAATTGAATACATTTATAAAAATAAATTGAATCTTTGAGCTGTTTGAGCAATTTTTGTTGAAATTTTGTTGAAAAATTATTAGAAAGGTCATCAAAATGTTTTATAAAATCGGAAGAAATGAAAGTTCTATTTCACTCATATTTCTAGTCCATCTTGTTGTCTATAGTCTAACTGAAATGTACTCATCTCAAAGTAGAAATAATCCAAAGGAAATTTCACTGTAGCTTAATCACAGAACATGCAAATATCCGACCATAATTATCACTGCATTGCATTAATTCATATTTCATACCGTTGTACACAAAAATACCACGAAATGCCCGCGAAAAACAATAATGGTTAACTCCAGGATCAGAAGTAATCATCCATTTACAATAACAAACCTTCCACTGAATCGACTCAGAGCGGTGTTGCCATTTTATCATCTTCCAGGCTAGTAGATATAGGGGGCTGTGGTAGAGCACTACATACAGAACGGCGTTATCCAGCTTCCCATTACCATATTGAAATTTTTTCTCTTGCGAGTGTCGTTAGGACCATAGTCTCCATATTATCAAGATATTGAGAAGTATACATGGTGTTTCAAAAAAGGCTAGTCATCTCACAACTCCCAAATTTTCAATGTGATATCCTGTATACTTTGTCCTCACAAACGTGCATTAAAATTTGTCGTAGAATTAAAAAAAGATAAAGTATACAGGGTATAACATTGAAAATTTGGAAGTTGTGAGATGACTAACCTTTTTTGGAACACCATGTATACTTTCTATATTATCTTGAAAATATGGAGACTATGATCCCAAACGACACTCACAAGGGAACAAATTTCTATATGGTAATGGAAAGCTGGAAAATGCCGATATGTATGGAGTGCTCTACTCCTTTATCAAAAATGTGTGTTCGAGACATTCTTTTGATAACGTCTTTGTAACCGCTTGAGCCCCAAGTGTCAACGATACACCAAATGAAAGGTAAAAGATCGCAGTTTTGGAATCTAATTTGTTATTAGTACCTTGCCGCGGAAAAAAAAACATTTATTTTAAAAAGAACCCTCACCCCCTACCATTTGTTTTAGGGGGGTTAGAAAAACTTATTTCACCAGGGTTTCAAAGTACTTGAGTAGCTGTTTACTCAAACCGTCAAATTTAATCTCAACTGGTCTATAAAATATTTGCAAAATAAGGAAACTCACCCCTGGCTTAAACCATCTCTAACTTCCATCAGAAGACCCTGAGGATAGTTTAACAACAGGTTGTGCGACACCCGAATGGTACCCTATCACCTCCCTTGCCCATGTCGGTGTGGCGGCCTCGGACCCTGTATACTCAGTTATGGTGATGATAAATGAAATATTGTTAATGAAAATTTTATTCAATACTTGAATATATTTTTTTTATTTTTATAAGTATGTAGTTGATTGGGTGCAAAGTGTGACCACTAAGATCATTCATGCGAAATCGTAATCCAATCAGTCTAAGGGAATCAAAATTCAATGCGAGTGAGATTCTGATAACAATATCATTTCATAATAAAAAAAAACTTAGCAACCCAACATAACGTGAATAGTTGGCACATAGAATGGCGGAATGAATCTACAATACTGGTGTGTTTTTATGTTGTTTACATTAATCTTATAAGAAAAAATTTAATTGTTACTTAGACATTCATACTCACCTGTGAAATATTGATCACGTTCAGGTAAACAAATAGGCATTATATCAATTCCAGGAGCAAATTCTAGTGTTGATTCTAACTTCAATAAAGCGATATCATTTGCGAACGTTGGAAGATCAAAGTTTTGAGTGTAAATACCAATCACCTTCCTAGCTTGTTCAGTGCCTATAGACAAAAAAGTTATTCATCATTTACTAGTTTGACAGGCAAACCTTTTACTGAGTAGGTACAATATGTTTGGAAATACGATATCTTCATCAGGGGTGAGTATTAACGTCCAGGAATGGATTTTTATCAATAGATATATTCATGCTATCCCCTTGATGATCAATTAGACCTGAACCACAGCCGACTATAGAGATAGTATAGATATAGTAGGTTGTGCCTGAACCATTTACTCCTAATGAATTTGTAGGTACCTATATAATTATTGTGAAGAACTACGTTGTTATTTTTCAGTACCTGATGAAGATATTGTATAACTATATCCAAAAGCATTATTACACGCCACTTCAATTAAATATAAATAGAAAACGTTTGCCCACCTTCCTCAACTCTTATATTATTTTCTCCAGCTACCACCAGCAAAGCATCTGATTTTTTACCATATATACAATGAGCGGCTGTGAGGATCCATCGATTTGAGATAATTGCACCCCCACAACTATGTGTGTATTTAAGAACACCCCTTATTCGAACAGAAACCAACCATGGAAATTCACCTAAAAATATTAATGAAATTCATAAGAATCAATTACTCATGAACATTATATAGAGTAAACCATCTCTTTATTCCGTTCTCAAGTTACCGCGAGATACATTTTTGGCGCTCTAGTTCCTCGGAACAGAGTGCTTATCAATTTGCCCAAATGTCTGTAATTTTCGAATTTTTGGCTTAAAATGGTCTCAAACGATTTGGTTCGACTCACTGATCAAGAATCCGAGATCGAAATCGATTCTGTCCGGCCGTAGGCACGATAACTCTCGAACGAAAGGAGTTAGAGGATTGAAATTTGCAAGGAGGGTTCGTTAATGGGCGAAATCCATCAAGCGGTTTCGGAGTTATGGCCGTTTTTAGTAAAAACATTTTTTATGGATATTTCCGAAACCGATCACGCGATCTATCTGAAATTTAGCATCAAATTGTAGAATCATGACCTTTATACGCATGTGAAGTTTTGTATTGATCAGGTTACCGCAAAGTGTCAAAAAAAATTGAAAATTCTAAAAAAAAGTTTCTACGATAATTCTCGATCGGAATGAGCTAGGCAGTTGAAATTTTCAGAGTAGGTTAGGTAGATGAATATCTCGGTTAAGTTCGTTATTGGGCAAAATAGGCCAGATGGTTTCGGAGTAACGAAAAAAAAAATTTTTTTCAAGTAACAAATTCCAAATTCAATTTTTATTTAAGATGCAGTTTCACCATAAAAATCCATTGATATCATTTTCAACTCCAACAAGCTAATACTTTCGGAGATATGATTTTTCGAAATTTCAATAATGAATCGTACGTACTTCTATGTTTTCACAGAATGCTATAATTATTTTATCTAAGCTTTATTATATGATATGTGTTCATACTCGTACATTTCATCCTGTTCTATAAGAGAGAGTCGAATTCATTTCAGCTATTTTAATTTGATTTCTTCCATGGTGCAGTTCTCATTCTCAGATTGCTCATTTAATCTTGATAAATAAACTATTATTTGAATTCAATTTCCTTTATGATACAGTTCTATCATAAGAATACATTGATATAATTCCAAACTCTGAGAAACCAATACTTTCGGAGATATAATTTGTCCGTCTGAACAAGAGCGCCATAAAGCTCCTGTCCACAGGGCTTGAAACCAATTTTATAATAATATTTTAAAAATTTTCTAGTGATACGATTCTCACTAAATTTCACATAGGTACCTCTTTGTGTCGGTATTTTAAAACTAATTGCCAAGATTCAATTCGATCGAATCTGTATTTTTTTAAAACAAAATCAGTAGGTACTCTGAAAACGTTGGGCCGTTTATGCCCATTATAACGAACATAACTGTCGCATTTGGATGCGCCTCTTACCTTGAACATTTCAAGTCGCTATCTCTTTCCGTTCGAAATTTATCGTGTCAACTGCCGGCTGGCCGGACAGAATCAAATTTGACCTTGAATTCTTCATCAGATAAAACACGTGCAAGTAAACAGATTATCTTAAACGTTGAAAATTCTGTAATTTGGTGCTAAATTTCAAATTTAAGAGCAGTTTCGGAAATATTCAGATAAAATGCCCATTGACGAACTTAACAGAGATATTTTTATGCCCCAAACCTACCCTTCAAATTTCAAATCTTTTTCATTTAGTTCAGGAGGTATCGTGCTCATGGACGGACGGACAGAATTTGATTTGACCTCCGATTATTCATCAGTGAGTCGAACTCACCACGAGACCATTTTAGTCAAAAAATTCGAAAATTACAGACATTTGGGCAAAATTATGGTACGCTGTTCCCCAAAACATGCGCGCAAAAAACGTTTGCTGATAGTAGACAATCTAACGTTTGAGCAGGACAACTTCGTCGGGTCCACTAGGTGTATTAAAAAATTACGTTTTTGCGCGCTTGTCCCAACAGGACAGGGTGCTATCATTTTGCCCAGATGTCTATATTTTTGTAAATTTTTGCCGCAAAAGCGGTATAACTCCCGAACGGAATGAGTTAGAGAGTTGAAAGTTGCAGGGTAGGTTTGGATCGTAAATATTTCGGTTACATTCGTTAATGGACAAAATCCGCCAAGTGGATTCGGAGTTATGCTTTTTTGCAGATTTCCGAAACTACTCTTTCGATCTGTCTGAAATTTGGCACCAGGTTGTATAATTACAACCTTATTATGCATGCAGTTTTGTATTGATCTGGTGACTATACGTACAGAAAAAAAAAATTTATTCGAAAATTTTGCTTTCCCAGTAACTCAAAAAATACTGATCTGATAACGAACTTAACCGAGATATTTATATCCCGAACCTACTCTGAAAATTTCAACTGTCTTGCTCATTCCGTCGAAAGTTATCGTGTAAACGGACGGCTGGACAGAATCGATTTTGACCACGGATTCTTGATGAACCAAAACTTATTAGACCATTTTCAGCCAAAAACTCGAAAATTACAGACATTTGGGCAATTTGATAAGCACTCTGTTCCGATGAACAAGAGCGCCAAAAATAGCACTTGTTACTAGCATTATTTGATATTTCACCTTTTGAAGCAAGCGTTCCATTTATAATCCTGAAACCATCATTATGGGGGCCTCTCCTGCCACAAGTGTTTCTTGCATTTTCTCCTTAAATATATCAATTTCAATTTTCAAAGTTAGCCATATTTTCGAGTAAAGAGGAAACTTACCTTCCGTTAAAGAAAGTATAACAAACAACAACAACAAATGTTTCATTTTATATTAATTCAAGAGGTTGTGCAACTATTTGCTGAACCAAATCTGATGTAACGGTACTAAGAAAATATAAAAAATAAAACGAGTTTTATAAAATGATACATTAAACAGTCATTAACATTTCGTATCATTTCAAAAGCATTTGATAAATAAACGGGAAATAAATCGCTATTTTAATTGGATGTATACCTACCCAATTTTTGGCGCTCTTGTTCCTCGGAACGGAGTGCTTATCAATTTGCCCAAATGTCTGTAATTTTCGAATTTTTGGCTGAAAATGGTCTTAAACGATTTGGTTGGACTCACCGATCAAGAATCCGTGGTCGAACTCAATTATGTCCGGTCGGCCGTAGGCACGATAACTCTCGAACGAAAGGAGTTAGAGGATTGAAATTTGCAGGGTAGGTTTGGAGCGTAAATATCTCGGACGAGTTCGTTAACAGGCGAAATTCACCAAGCGGTTTCGGAAATATGACCGTTTTTAGTGAAAACATTTTTTATGAATATTTCCGGAACCGATCACTCGATCTATCTGAAATTTAGCATCAAATTGAATCATGACCTTTATATATGCATGCGAAGTTTTGTATTGATCGGATTGCCGCAAAGTGGCAAAAAAAATTCAGAAATTTTGTTTCTACAATAACTCTCGAATAGAATGAGCTAGGCAGTTGAAATTTTCAGAGTAGGTTTGGGACATAAATATCGCGGGTTTATACAGCAAATAAGATAAGATAAAATAAAATAAGAAATAAATTAAAATAATATAAGAAAGTTAAACATGTACATTTCTATGAGAGCGTTTATACACGAAATAAGATAAAATAAGAAATAAGAATAAGAATTAAAGTTGGCCAACTCTCATCTTTATTTCTTATTTTATGTTATTTTGTTTGGTAAATGATAATGCGCATGCTCAAAGAGTGAAATTCATAGAAGTTGCATAAAATTGTCAAAAAGCTGTGATTTGATTGGTTCATTCTTATTTCTTATTTTGTTTGTATAAACCGATCCTTTTAACCCTTAATTCTTATTTTATTTTAATTTGTTTCTTATTTTATCTTATTTGCTGTATAAACCCGCCGTTATGGGGCTTAATCAATAAGTAACGAAAAAAAATATTTTTACACTACAAATTCGATTTTTTTCAAGATGCAGTTTCACCTTAAAAATCCATTGAAGAGGAAAAGTTCATAAAATATGAGGCAACATCTGAGGGTTCATTAACATTCTCGTCTGTCAACTATTTACTCCACAGGCCGTTCTGAATAAAAGCTTACATTTCATTCTTCTTGTTCAACCCTGTATATAAAAACAAATGAAGTAACTGAGAACGGCATCTAAACATTATGTTTGCGAGGAATCAAGATATAATAAAAAAAAATTGGTTCAAGCCCTGTGGACAGGTGCTTTGGCGCTCTTGTTCAAACTTTGACAAATCATAACTCCGAAAATATTGTTTTTTCAGAGTTGGGAATGATATCAATGTATTCTTATGATAGAACTGCATCATAAAGGAAAATTAAATTCAAATAATAGTTCATTTATCAAGATTGAATGGGCAATCTGAGAATGAGAACTGCACCAGGAAGAAATCAAATTAAAATAGCTGAAATCAATCTGACTCTCTCTTATAGAACAGGATGACATGTACGACTATGAACACAGATCAAATAATAATTCATAGATAGAATAATTATAGCATTCTGTGTAAACATAGAAGTACGATTCATTATTGAAATTTGTAAAATTCATATCTCCGAAAGTATTAGCTTGTTAGAGTTGAAAATGATATCAATGGATTTTCATGGCGAAACTGCATCTTGAAAAGAATTGAACTTGAAATTTGTATGTTAAAAAAAATTTTTTTTTCGTTACTCCGAAACTATTTTACCCAATAACGAACTTATCCGAGATATATCTCTCAAACCTACTATAAAAATTTCAATAACAACAATTTTTTTTTTTACATTTTACGGCCATCCGATCAATACAAAACTTCGCATGCGTATAAAGGTCATTATTCTACAATTTGATGCTAAATTTCAGATAGATCGGTTTCATAAAAAATATTTTTATTAAAAACGGCCATAACTCCGAAACCGCTAGGTGGATTTCGCCCGTTAACGAACTCGTCCGAGATATTTACGCTCCAAACCTACCCTGCAAGTTTCAATGCTCTAACTCCTTTCGTTCGAGAGTTATCGTGTTAACGGACGGACGGCCGGACAGAATCGATTTCGACCACGGATTTTTGATCAGTGAGTCAAACCAAATCGTTCAAGACCATTTTCAGCCAAAAATTCGAAAATTACAGACATTTGGGTAAATTGATAAGC
Source organism: Halyzia sedecimguttata (assembly GCA_937662695.2). Classification (NCBI taxonomy): domain Eukaryota; kingdom Metazoa; phylum Arthropoda; class Insecta; order Coleoptera; family Coccinellidae; genus Halyzia; species Halyzia sedecimguttata. The sequence continues at coordinate 93,344,767 of OW569413.2, read as the reverse complement.
ACTCTGTTCCGAGGAACAAGAGCGCCAAAAAATGCAAAAATCGGCCAAAATGTTCAAGAGAACATGAACTACAAACTTCGTTGAGATGTGTGTTCCCCTTATTTTGCCGGTGTGTAAATTAGGAACCTCAAAACACCTGCTATGGTAATTTTTCCACACAAAAGGAAATCATAGGTTTGTGCCTACAGCGGCCGAAACCGTACAGTGAACTGCCCACGGAATGCGCGGTGGTGTAAAAAGAAGGCTTTTACACCACCGCACAGTTCGTGGACCGTTCACTGCACGGTTTCGGCCGCTGTAGGAACAAACCTATTATGTTCGATTGTTGGAATGTTTTCGAAATGAAATATACAAAAGTTTGTTAGAAACATTTTATTTCAGAGTTAACTACAGATTCATTTTAGTGTCAGATATTCTATTTCAAACAAATTCCATAGAAAAAGAGGATATTGGAAAACTACATCAGTCTGTGTTTCGAATTTATACATTTTTAATCCAGTTTTGTGAATTTGTTGAATATGAACAAGACGCCATCAAATGGATATTGTACATTCCCCTAGGGTCGCAACCATGTCAATTCAATCGAAGTTTCATAGATATATTACTGTTACTGCCTCCACAGGCACTATTTTACAGGTTTGGCAAACGGCGGGTTTGAAATGGAAAAATCAATGTGATGAAAAGAGATGGCACTACCATAGCAAAGCACTTTCTTCGCGTTAGATAACGACGTCAACGACGTATAAATTCACATCCCCTTTTTGCGCGACTATCTGCTTTCACGATTTGGACTGATGGTCTCTTGCGGCGTTGTCTTGTTTTACGACAGTACCGTTTTTCTTCAGCCGATGACTGTTGAATACGGGATCGTCCATTGATCACGTGAGGCTCGAAAGGGGTAGGGGAGGGTGTGGTAATATATCACGTATATTTATTTTTTACGCGTATGTTCTGGGGAACATCGCGTTATCATTTTGCCCAAATGTCTATAATTTTCGAATTGTTTGCCGAAAATGGTCTCAAACGATTGGATTCGACTCCCTTATGAAGAATTCGTGGTCAAATTCGATTCTATCCGACAGGCCGTTACCACGATAACTTGAGAACGGAAAGAGATAGCGACTTGGAATTTTCAGGGTAGGTGGCGCATCCCAATACGACGGACAAGTTCGTTAATGGGCATAATCGGCCCAATGGTTTCCGAGTAATAATTTTGTCTACAACCAATACTAATCCGATCCAAAATGCTGAAAAAAACATCACGTGATGAATGGATAACCGGTATTATAATAGGGTTTTACCCATGGACTCCCTTGAGAATTCATAAAATGAAAAAAAAAATTTAATTAACTGAATGAATAATAATTAGTGCTCATGCAGTGAAAGCTGCTACTTCACTTCTGTGCCCACCAGGAAGAACAACAACAAAGGATGACAAACATATATCAAGATTGAATAAGCTAGACAAGAAGATAAAAACCGTGAGGCAGCAAGCATCTTGGTATCTATGTCTCATACTCGTAGATGTACTGAAAGGACAAGTGAAGCCGAGCAAGAAGATAGAGGTCATCATGGGAGAGCTGCGTTCGTTGCATCGAAGAAATCTGTCGATAAAATAAGATCGCTTGCGGTGGAAAGGAAGAAGCTGATCAAGAAGCAAAAGTGGATAGAAGATAACACCACCTTCACCGCAGAACCTTCAAAGTCATTTCGACCCAAACAAGTACAAGCAAAAAAACCCACCATCACTGGGAGAAGTCGAACAGTGCTGGACAAATTTGTACGAGCGACAAGCGGAAACCAGGGTTACTGCAGCACTAAACAGATTCCAGATGTTATGCAATCAAAATCTGAAACAGACCAAAGAGCTGACCGAACAAACAACTGAAGAGATTAGACATGCCCAGAAGAACAAGCATGATTTGACGGCACCTAGACTGGATGGCATTCAGAACAACAGGTGGAAGAACTATTCACCAACACCTAGCTAGATTACTCAGTGAGATAATAATTCACCGAGAGCAAATTCCTTCATGGTTGGTAGGGGGCAGAATTGTATTGATACCTAAATCAGGTGACCTAGGGCAGCCAAACAAATACCGCCCAATCACGTGTCTCAACACGCTGTATAAGATTCTCACAAGAGTTCTTCAAAACCGGATTCAGAGGTTATTGGAGCAGTGTGGAACCACGTCTATGAACAAAGAGGAGCAAGGAAAGGAGTATAGGGGTGCAAGGACAACTTACTTATAGACAAGAGCATTTGTCAAGATGTGAGACACTCAAAGCACGACCTACATACATCCTGGTTGGATTACGCGAAAGCATTTGACACATCGGCGCACAGCTTGATGATACGGCTGCTAGAGATGCTCAAAATCTACCCTACTGGTCCATGTAATTTAAAACATTATGGCGCTATCGAAAACTAAGATCGCCGTACTATTGGAAGGTCGGACTACTTATACGGAATGGGTGAGATACAGGCGAGGCGTATTTCAAGGAGACTCACTGAATCCATTTTTGTTCTGCATAACACTAGTATCAGCTGAGTTGAGGACAGAATAGGATACAAGACCAGGACACCAGGCAGAAGAGAACACCGACGACGACTCTACGAACGTTGCGATCGCCTAGTGGAACTTACTCCTGGTGTCACATCTTCTGTACATGGACGACTTAAAACTGTACGATCCTTCCAAGGCAGCACTAGAACAACTACTGAATATCGTTGCCAAATACACCTCAGTAATAGGAATGTCATTCGGTTTGGACAAATGTTCTGTTTTTCATCTAAGCAAAGGAGGAACTGGAGAAGCAGGAGAAGACATAGAACTAGAAGGGGGGGGAATAATCATTCGGCACCTCGAAGTATTATTCCCATATAAATTTCTTGGAATAAAACAAAGGGGTGCACCAGAGATAACCCAAATCAAGGATCCCTCAACATCCAGCTACAAAAAGAAGTTCCGAGATATATGGAAATCACAGCTATCTGATAAAAACAAAGTTTCTGCTACGAACAGCTTAGCAGTCCCGATAGTCACCTACCCTTTCTGGGTAGGTAACTGGATGGTGCATGAAATTCTCAAGCTCGACAGGTCCACCAGAAAGTTGATGAACTTGAGTCGTACCCTGCATCCCAATTGCTCCATACAAAGAATATACATTCCACCAACACAGGAAGGCAGGAGTTTGCAAAGTTTTGAATACCAACAAACGTTGGAATTGGCAATAAGGATATTGAGAAGTGAAGATCCGCTTCTGAACATGGTAGCTCATCATGAAATTGGAGATCAAGGAGCCTTCCTATTTAGAGCTGGACAGAGAGCCTTGGAGAAGCTCAGAAGACAGGCACAATTGAAGACTATACTCGAAGATCACATAAGCACTCCATATATTTCACGAGGTTGAAAGACCAGGGTCTGTTGGAAGAATTACCCTTTGTCTTTTTGAAATCGGCTGGGTTTAGTCGAAAACGAGGGGATTTATTATGGCTTGTCAAGATGGAGTGATAAATACAAGATGGTATAAAAAGAACATCATGAGAGTGGAGACCCCAACAACTTGTAGAGCATGCCACAGCCAGCAGGAAAATGTTTAGCACATCCTGTTTGTTGCCGAAGTTTCCTCTCATGCCGAAAGTAATGTGGTGTTTAAAGAATAGTAGATTGAAAAATACAAGGATTTAATGTTCGAACTGGGGACTCTATATCCCAGGCATGTTAGAATGGTTGTACCAATCATAGGATGTCTAGACGGAGTGAGAGCGAACTGTGACAGAATGGAAGATTATTCCGACCTGTAAATGCCAGGCCGAGATATTGGCGCACATAATGCTGGGAGCAGTGTTGCTCGGATCAATTCTTGCACCTCATCTCTGTTGTTGGGTGTAAGCGCAGGACGAAGAACTACTCCAGGGAATGTGTGAAAGGTTTTTTAGTCAGTAACCAACTACTGGGGTCTCACACTCTTTACAGTGCAGCCCCTCTCAGGGTAACCAAAAGGTTTTTCCTCTCACAGGGTAAAAAAAAGTGCTCAAAAAGTGTTTCCCCTTGAGCCTCACGAATTTTTCTTCAGGAATAGAACAGGTTTCTCGATCTTCGCGCCGACGGTACATGATGACTTGGTTACTCAAATATAGACTGCCCAACCACTTCCTACTCACTCTCAGCTTCCAAATACAATTTAATAATTAATAAACTTTTCGCTCAAGCGGATCCATTGTTTTTCAGGAGATCGGTTTACTGAAGCGCAGGCAGGAGGCTCTTAGAAAATTAACCGCTGCAATGCACTACAAATGGAGCATTAATTACTGTCAGCCTTCATCGCTGTCAATGTATTGGTCCATCTCTTTGGCGTGCTATGTGTTTAGTGGCGTTCTCTTTTCAACTTTATGACATTTCCTTCCAATGCATTGAAATCAGCTTCAAAGCTTGGCACTTGCCAGACCTGTATATTAAATATATTCAATGAAAATATCTGTAATTCAAACAGTATTTAAATCATTTGATCAGTTATCAAATAATATAAAATAACAATTATTACTGTTGGTATCACCCTATATTATCCAGAATATACCTTCAGTCAAGCCGTCTCTCTATTAGCTTACGCAGTATAACACTATTAACAAGTGCTCAGGGTGAGTCTTTAAATTATACATCAATATTTCCAGATTCGCTCAGGTAAAAAGATACAGGCTGTTAAAATTGCAGATCAAAATCAGTTTTTATTTTGTAGCTTTGACATGGATATTCAGAATCAAATGAATTTTGGTGTGTAGTTTTCTATAACTATACACATATTCTCCGATTAAACCTTTTTTTGGTACTTCCACTGGTTTCCTAGTTATTATTATTATTATTTAAATTAACAGGAGTAGAGGTATTTACACCTATTCCGCAACAAAAGGAAAACGAGAAAAGAGAATTGAATAAAGTGCATGCGTATGATCAATGAGAGCTGCGCCATCCATCGAACCCATTTTTAAAACTATTGGTAGAGCTGCTCCCGACCACGTCAGAAGGCAGGCTGTTCCAGGTGCAGAAAACTCTGTTACTAAGAAAGCACTGTCTCGGCTGAGTCCTGAAATTTTCTATCCTCCACTTTTAATTATGTCCACGGAGATGATTTGTGTTTCTTGTAAAGATTGCTTCAAGCTGAGGACCAAACATTCCATGCAAGGCCTTATAAGTGAAGATCATGTCGCCTCTGGCCCGTCTGCTGTCGAAGGTGGACAGATTTAGCAGACGTAAGCGTGTGGGATAATCAGGACGAACTGTACCGTAAGGGATCCTAGTGTTCCACCTCTGAATTGACTCGAGAGCATCAATCTCTCCTCTAAGGGCAGTCCACCAGACTGGACCCGCATACTCCATGATTGGACGGATGTAGGTCTCGTATAGAAGTTTACATGTAGTCGGATCGGATTTGCTGAAGTTTTTCTGCAACAGGTAGGTCATCTGACGGGCCCTGCTCGTCGTAGCTGAAATGTGAGAGGTCCAAGTGAGGTCATCTGATACGACCAACCCCAGATCGCAGTGACTAGAGGTAGGGGTGATGCGATGACCATTTATGAAAAAGGAGAGTTTTGGATTGCTCTTTCCGATGTGTAGAACGCGACACTTATCCAAATTGAGGGGCAGGAGCCATTGCTCACACCACTGAGACAGTCTATCTAGATCTAGCTGAAGCACTCCGGCATTAATTAGTGGTAGATTGTAAAGTTTTGTGTCGTCAGCATACATAGAGCATGTGGAAGCGAAGCAGGAAGGAAGATCGGAAGTATAAAGCAGGAATAATATTGGCCCAAGGGTAGATCCCTGAGGAACTCCACTACTGACGTGGACCTCACGTGAAGGGAATACCTCTCCCACCCTAACACGGAAGGATCTGCCGGATAAAAAGGAACTGATCCAAGCAAGAAGTCTGCCCCTGATACCATGATGCTCGAGCTTCACGAGAAGGCGTTGATGAGGAACCCTGTCGAAGGCTCTCGCGAAGTCGAGGTATACTATTCGATGCAATTTATTATATTAAAACTGCCAAGCAGAGAGTTTCAGAAGAAACTGTGAGGAATTGTTTTCACAAAGCTGGATAGAGACAATGAAAAATTAGTTTTTCAGCAGAAGATGACATTCCTTTATCGGTTCTAAAGAAGTATGGAGGAATGTGCGAATGGTTATAGAAATGATAAAGATTTTTATATTTACTGTTGTATTCAGTTCACCTTTCAATGATTTGTGGCCAAGCTCTCCCTTGTACCGACACCTCCGTTAGGCGGACACTGTTTCACGGTCCCAATGGTGTCCGCACGAGAGAGGTTTCACTGTATATCTACGTTGCTACTTGATTGAATAATATACCAAAGTCTGGTACACAATTTGATAATGCTGCATGAAAATGGCGAACGGAGACATAGACATACAGTGCATGTTACTAAGCTCATAATCTTCAACCACAAGATAAGGCCAAGCTCTCTTATGGTATGAATAGACAATAGAAATATAACACCATCTCCCTCAATAAAATACCTTGGCATACAAATCGACAGCAAAGCAAATATGAAGCTACAATCAAACCTCTCAAAGAAAAAAACAATTGCAAGAGCAAAACACTCCAAATTTCTCACCTACAAGAAGGAAGGAATAAGTATTGAAAATGCCAAGAAAATGTACAAAACAATCTGCAGACCAATTCATATGCCACAAAATCGGTATTACAAAATCTAGAGGTAGGAGAGAGAACAACACAGAGCAATAACACGAATGAGACACAGAAAGACCAAGTTACAGCCAATAACAGAACGACTGAAAATCCTAAATGGCAGATTTTTGAATCGGGTCAAAGAACTGAAGGATATATATGGCAGGTTCCAAAAAGATGCAGTGACAAACCCACTCAGGAAAAGCTCAACTGTCATGGGCAGCCTCATGTCCAATTAGATAAGCGACTAAACTGAATGTTGCACACAATAGATTGTTAATTTTTTTTTTTATACCACATTGATGTAATTAGATGTACAAGGCTGAAGGACTTTGGTCGATGGCCTTTGACTGTGGTCAATAAATGACAGTTATTATTATTATTCTGTCAGTTCATGGTCAGTGTTTCAATAGTGTAATATTTTTTAATGCTGCGTTATATGAATCGTGTAAATAAGGACACACTACACATCAGTGAATGGTCAGGATAGTGAGGATGAAGTTCTAGATGTGGGTGTCGCGCAAGGCTCATTGTTGGGTCTGCTGCAGTATTTGATGTATGTTCATAGCTAGAAATATGTTAAACCTAAATCAAGGTACAAGATGTTCTTATTTGTTCACCGAAGGCAATACTGTATAATAGCTTTGTAGAATCTCAGCCTAGGTACTTCATTGCCTGCTGGGGAAATGCTCTAAAATATATGACAGATAAAATTCAGATAGTACAGAACAAATCTATCAAATTTATTTACAACTTGGACTTCTACACAACAACAACTCGGCTATATTCTGTTACTTCAATACTGAATATAAATAAATTAAAGAAACTAGAACAAACAAAATTAATTTATAAAATAGAGAATAATTTATTGAGGACTCAAACTACTTTATGCTTAGTTAACGAAAAGCATAACTACAATATTAGAAGTAAAGATGTGTAAAAAAAAAACATTTGCAAGAACATGTGTCTGTCAAAATTCTCCGGTATATCGATGTCTTTAATTCTGTCCCTGACGATATATTATGTTGCAAGAATATTAGAAAAATGTGCCACGACCTCAAAAAGTATCTTAAACTTCAGTAATTTCTTTGTGTACTTAGAATTAATATTTCACTTTTGTTTTACAAATTTTGGTTTGAGACTTATTATTGAAGTCTATTGTGTAAATTTAGGCTCAGTTACCAGCAGATTTTTGCTCTTTAAGGGTCAGAAATAAATAAATAAAATAAGTTTTCTCAAACAATTTCATTGAATGCATCAGATGATTTAGTTTTTATGTTGTTCTACAATAGGTTTCAGTAAGTTTTCTGTGTTCACGGGTAAAAGTGGAGGAGTGTATCAGCACATTGTGAAATATTTAAATGCTCGTTACTTTTTACCTGAGTCGAATCTGGAAAAATGGTAAGTGAAAAAAATGATTTATTTGATGAGAGGAATCTATGGTTAAAATGGATGCACAACTTAATGACTCACCCCGTATACTCCATTAATTTGCATTGGTACTGATTTTCACTGACACTAGACGGCCACCAAAATCCTCTTCACAAGCTAGACCTTGTTGATTTTCGCAATACAACTGTATAATTTATTCAATATGTATTTTTTACAATTTTTTTTGTCAGTGCTTCCGCTCCTGATCTCATGTACAACCGCAGAAAAAAAAATTGAATCTTTCGGTGATTTCAGTTCATCGCGTAAATTATCTAACTCACTTTCAAATAAGTTAATGTAACTGATGACTATTATTCTTACTTTCTTATGGGACTTATGGCATAAATTATGTCCAAGTTGAAAAAGATTGGAAATCCTTGATTTAAGTAATAGATATAGCCCGCATGTATTACTATATTAATATATCTATGGTTTGTTTAAGCATCCAATTCTGTTAGTGATACACTAACTTTTATACACTGGAAAAAATTATCCAATAACTTATAAATGGCCTCTGTGATACGGATCATATGTTGTTAAATATTTATCTTGAAGAATCCTAGAACTATCCACTGCCATATTTCGTGAATTATCAGCATTTATCAGTCTTCCATCATTTCCAAGCAACCTATTACTATTATCGGCAATGTTAACACTTGCTAACAACCTGTTATCATTAGCCATTAGGCGTGTATTGTCATTAACTAACAGTCTCGTTTGATCACAAACATTGACAAGTATTCTTCTCCCATCGTTCGTCAATATTGTGGAATTATCTGGTATAAGTCCCCTCGTATCGGTGAGAATATGGCTACCGTCTGGAATCATCCTGGAGTTGTCAGTTGCCATCATTCTTGGAATTTCCTGTTGCATGATCCGATTGTCTTGTTGCATCAAACGGTTGTGATCAGGAGGCATGGTTTGCTGGGTCTGTTGGGGTGGAATTGTTTGCTGGAATTTTTGCTGGAAGTTTTGTTCATTGGGGTCGTGATATTTGGACATCCTTTGATCAACTGTTTCTTGATATTTGGGAGATTGAGGAGGCGCGTGTACCTGAAACATTTTATAAAATGACTTGTGTCCTAACAAAGTTAGGTAAAGGTGTTTGATACTGAAGTTGCGAACAAGAGGGTAGATAAGGCTGAAATAAACACTAACACGATATAGACCACATTAGTTAGGTTAGGCGGGAAATTTGAACTACGATCCATCCGTGGATCCGAGCAATGAATTCCCCATGCATTTCTTATGGACCTAAAATTTACGCGAATTTCACGCCTGTTTTTAGATACTTTGGCTAATTTCTTAAGGTTCATTTCAAAGCAGCTTTGAAGAAGCAGAGACAAAGTATCAGGCGCTATACAGAACTGAAATCTGCAATAGGAAAACTTCATTCTGTCTTAGGACATGTTGACTCTCGAATGAAATTCACTATATTTTATTAAGGTTTAACAGTGACTCGGGTTTCGTATTACTGCTACATTTTGAAACTGGTGTATTTCAAGTTGTGCAACGAGGTATTTAAATGTCTTCTGTAGGCTTATTTCTTGAGAATTTCGAAAAGTGTGGAATTCCATAGGTACGTCTGTTGGTTTACAAGTTCTCCTGCCGGGTTATTCAGGTACTCTAATTATTTTTTCGAATGAACTATCACAAAGTACGGACTTACTATATCCATTACTTTTCATTAAAATTTCAACAATTGATTCTTGATTTCCATACAATAAAATAGCATAACTGAATATCCCAAACAGTTTATATTCGTGAAATATTTCCATAGTAACAAATGAAAAATTTTCTTCGACAGTCGCTAGTTCTTTGGAATTGTTGAATTCACATAATATCTTCTCAAATTTATAATTTTTCCAAAGAAAATTCACATTGTGAAAAATACGTAATTACTACGACTTCTATGCAGAGAGGACAACGTTGCGAAGATATCTGACAGGAAAATGAGCATAACCTAACATTTTCAAAATATACACGTGAAATGTGTCAACATTTCATGGCCAACCGTGAATGGAGTATAGTTATGTAGCTATTTATACAGGGTCTTCCAGAAGTAGCCGGAAGCGGGTGATAGGACAAGTCATAATACTTATAAGAAAAATATTTAAAAAAATCTAAGTTACGTATTTACAAAATTATAGGCATACCAAAAAAATCGAGAAAATCTTCACCCTAAGATGGTGTTTTAACTTCCGCTGCTACAAATCTTCATTTTAATATCAATTTTATTTTTTTTGTGTGTCCTGAATATTGCTTTTATAAATTAGTGTCTAATATTTTAGGCTGACTGTCCCAGCTTGGATATTAAATATTAATCCGGTGAAGAATTCCAAGGGTAGTCTCGGAGTTAACTCTCCAGGCTATGAAAGTGGTGGAAGGCTGGTGCGAGAGGGTCAGATTCAGTGTAAACCCCTCAAAAACAGTTATTATACCGTTCACACTCAAACAAAATTTGGAAGGAATTAATCGGTGTGCAACTAAACCTGCCTGATGAGGTACGCTACCTAGGCGTTATGCTTGATACCAAGTTAACCTGGAAAGCACAACTCTCAGCAACAGTTGCCAAGGGAAAGAAATCCCTCATGATTGTTCGCAGGACAATTCGCAAAACATTGGGCTTGAGCCGGGAATCACTAGATGGATTTAAACTGCTATGGTGAGGCTCTCCCTCACATATGCTAGTGCTGTGTGGTGGACAAAAATGAACCAGATCAGGGCCGTCAAAGATCTGGGGGGAGTTCAGAGACTGGCCTTGCTTTGTGTTACTGGGGCAATTAAAAGTGCTCCAACTGCGGCTATGGACATTCTTGCGGAACTACCTCCCCTTCACCGAAGGGCCGAAGCGAGGCTGGGGGCCTACAGGCTGTAGCCACAACCCACTATTCTACTAGCCTGGAAGATGATAAAATGGCAACACCGCTCAGAGATGTACGTCAGTCGAACGTTTGTTCGTTTGTTATTGTAAAAATGGACGATTACTTCTGATTCTGGAGTTAACCATTATTGTTTTTCGCGGGCATTTCGTGGTATTTTTTGTGTATAACTGTGTCAAATGTGAATTAATGCAATGCAGTGATAAATATGGTCGGATATTTATATGTTCTGTGATTAAACTGCAGTGTGTAAATAGTGAAATTTCCTTTGGATTATTTCTACTTATTGGAGATGAGTACATTTCAGTTGAGACTATAGACAACAAGATGGACTAGAAATGTGAGTGAAATAGAACTTTCATTTCTTCCGATTTTATAAAACATTTTGATGACCTTTCTAATAATTTTTCAACAAAAATTGATACATCTGAATAGGAGATCAAGAAGCTCAAAGAATCTATTTATTTTTATATATATGTATCCAATTTCAAAAAGTCTGCATCTGTAAATGCTTCAGTTGAAATCAATATGGACCTTATTATTCATCCTAAATTATATTCATTAAAAATGTTCAGATTTTCTGCAGTGATTTGAAATGGATTCTTCCTTTCGATCTTACCTTTACCCGAGCAGATGGTCTCAACCTCAGATCAATAAGTAAACATTTCCCGCTACAGAAATATAATTAATGGGGATTAAGATTCGGAATTTATCAATTTGTTTTATCAACATTTTTACACAGTTCAGATAAAAAAATAATTTTATGTGAATTTACTCTTTGTAGCATTGAATTGATATTCTGAATTCACATAGACTTTGTAGTTGTGGTTTACATTAATAAATCATTCTAAATTCACCTTGTTCTGTTTTCGCAAATTAACTTTTGAAAAATTTTGTAGAGAATACGAATTACAATGTTATTGTCCACCGAATGGAAAATAAACAGAAACATTTGTAGATAGCAGAAACTTACCATTATAGTAACAACCAAAACAAGACAAACTCTAAGATGATTATCACAATTTTCATTAGCCTACCTTATTATAGTCTTATATAATAGTTATGTTTGGGAATATATTTTTATTTTGATAATATCATTCAAGTTTATAATTTTTTGGATTTTTGGAATTGTCTAGAACATCCCATAACTGTCTAATCGTCCTGAAAATTTACTCACTTGCTAATTTTGGGTTGTAGTTAACGAATCTGAAGTTGAAAATCCGTGCTCTCTTCTAGTTTTTTTTTTTTTTTAATCCCGAAGTTTCCAAAATCACAACACTTCATCTCGTAATTACATTGTTTTAAACTGTTTTATCGGTAAATATTCATCATAAATAAGATCTTATTGTAGTCCTCATCATTTTTCGACAGTAAATCAATTGAAAAATGATGAAATAGTCAAAATTTCATCAAAATCCAGCGCTATCGCATTGAAGGAGTATGCCTCTAAGAGACGATTAATTGCGGCGTTGTCAGACTGTGTTCCAGGCTATCTCTATAGTGGGCTGTGCTGTAGCTAAACAGTGTCTGGCGTCAAAGGTCATACGGACACGCTGGGATTGGGGGACTTATTAGTCACCCTATCTACAACATGGTGAGCGACTGGAGTCCAGTAACTCATAAATTTGATCCTTCCTTCAAGCTGGGGCTGAAGCCCCCCGCGGAAGGGGAGAAAAGACTCCACAGTGAACTAACATGGTTCACGGACAGTTCAGTGATGGGCGGACGCTCTGGAGTTGGAGTGTATGGGGCTGCACGAAATGTGAGCATTTCGATGGCGGTTGGGCAATGCACCAATTCCATCATGGAGTATATTCGCATGGGCTATTCCAATAGGAACATACAAATTCTCTCGGATAGTCAGACAGCACTCAAGGCAATAACCAGCTGGTAAACTAACTCCAGTCTTGTGCTGGGATGCCGACAGCACCTGGAAACCTTGGCAAAACATATAATAGTATATTTATATGTTTTGTATGATGTAAAAGTGAAAGATCTTTGAAACACAGAGGAGCGATGCTTAGGTGCAGTTAATCTATCTCCCCTGACATTCAAATTATGCCTTTGGGATGACAGTAGAATCTTTTCGTGCAAATAGGTAGGCTCATTATACAACAAGGTGGAATGTGTTATTCTGGCAACCTGCAATGCAATTCTGTCCTTCCTAGTCAACCATCCAATCTCCCTACGTTTTTCACTAACATGTTCATACTTCCTCAATCCAAAGACAAATCTGGTGCACGAATTCTGAACCTTCTGAACACGATAAAGGTCCGAGCTATCTAGACATGGACCATAAACAGGAAGCCAAAAACCGAAGTGTGATAAGACCAAAGTCTCAGCCAACTTAACCCTCATACTTCAGTTCAGTGTATTTCAGTGCTTATAAAGAATATTTAAGCAGGTGGTAGCTCCACCTATAATATTGGACACATGTGTTCTGAACCTGAGAGAATTATCAATAGTTAGACCCAAATTCTTTCCCCTGCGAACAACCTCCAACGGTGTATCATTCACAAGAAAGTTGCATGTACCCAAATTATTCAAACGATGTTGAGGGCCTACAAGAAGGACCTTAGTTTTGTTGGAATTAAGGGTTAAACCATAACACTGAGACGTAAGGAACAACTTGTCTAAGTCGATGTTTACATTCCGAACTGCCCTAGACCAATCCTCAGGTGAGAAAGACAAACTCAGCTGAGTGTCATCAGCATAGGTTCGCATCTTACAGTGCTCAACACATTCATTCATTTGAGATGTATAAAGAATAAAAAGGCGTGGTCCCAAAATGGAACCTTGGGGCACTCCCCGGTTCAGACCCAAAGAAACATTAGAAACAGCATCTCCCAGTTTACCCACCTGAAACCTCCCTGAAGGATAGGATCCAACAAGCGAGCAAGCTTCCGTTGAGAATCCATAGTAATGACAAATAGATACCATGAGGAAATGTGGGCAGGCTGACAAAACTACCTCACATGTCATATTTGAGTGTCCACTCCACACACTTAGGGGGGCGACGCCGACGACACGTCCCTGAGTGCCAGGAACCTTGCGAGGAACCTAGTCAAGGACCTAATCTTACTTGCTAGGAAAATTGACCATATGTAGGTAATACACCGACAATTGGCAGTGGCGATGTTACATGAGACCCATATAATGTCAGCAGTGCAGGACTTAGGATGTAAACCTGAGCTGCAGGGAATCAGCTAGCAGCAACCCGAGCTCAAGGGGATCAACCATGAGACCTTGTCAGCTTATAGGAGACCGACCGAGGTGCATGAAGCCTCTCTACGCTCCAGCAAGGGCAACTCGCTCAATCGGCATCGGTCTAACATAAACAAACAAGTCCCAGCTTGGAAGAAAATGTCACTTTTTGCCCCACTAGGTATTCGAAATTAATACTTCACCCAATTTTAACTGTCTGTTCTGAAAAAAAAAACGTGCTATGCTACCTTTGCAGGTAGCTTCAAAAGTTGGCGCAATCGACAAGGATTTCAAAATGGTATAACGCTTGCTAGTAAGCATATTACATATTTTTTTCAAAAATTATTGAATGATTATAACTGAAAAACTTACCTTCATGTGAGTGTTAAGCGTGCTTGATTGAGAAAACGCTTTTCCACAAGTGACACACACATACGGTCTCTCTCCAGAATGCACCCTCATGTGTCGTAGTAAAATTGTATTCACTGTAAAACCTCGGCCACATACAGTACAAACATAGGGGCGCTCCCCAGTATGGTTTCTCATATGGTACTTTAATTTCATTACCGTTGTAAATCTGAAACAATGATCATTCATCAAAAACTGTCGAGATAATTATTAATTATTAAAAGGTTTATTTCTGGGTTTTCTCTTCCAAACTCTGAAAAATATCTATAAAATAAACGAAACGTGTCGATATAGTTGTTCCTTCGTTGATGTTGTTTCGTAACATTGTTCAATTGATTGCTTCTGACAAATATCTTGTGTTTCTTACGCAGAAGCAAATCACAAAATAATTAATTTTTATTTTATAGATATTTTTCAGAGTTTGGGAGGGAAAACCTAGAAAGAAACCTTTTAACAATGAGTATACCTCCCACAGTATCCTTTAATGATTACATAATTATTAATATTTGATAATAGAGTTTGAGGCAATATATTCATAGCAGCATTTATACAATTTCATTTGCGATGAAGAAACCTTGAGCGATGTTCATTCTTTTGCCGTAAGAGGGTCAGGGATGGCAATGCCATCTACCTATAAAACGACCTTTACGGACTGAAAACGCCCGGTTCAGAGTAGTTAGATAAACCACCAACCAGTGAACATAGAATGAGGTGAACTGTGGTTAATTGTCAATTACTAATTTAGTTATTGGTCGTTTTATAGGTAGATGGCATTGCCATCCCTGACCCTCTTACGGCAAAAGATTGAACGTCGCTGAACAACGCTCAAGGTTTCTTCACCGCAGAGGGTCGGAGTTCATAAGCATCTCCATAGGCGCCGCTGGTGGTATTCTTTCCCTACCAGTTCGCGACTGACGGATTTAAGTTTCCTTGAATGCCTTCAGTTTCATTCAGTGTCGGCAAAGTCACACTGATGATTGGTAATAACCATGAAACCCTGGGTTTGTGTCTACCCTTGAATGACGCTTTACTCTTTGGGGAACACTGAGCGATGAGGTGTTCTAGCCCAGCCACGCGGAATATTTGTTAACGGTTAAAATGAATAGATATTTCAGCGTGTGTCTTGTTTTAGTTACTGGCATTTAGCCACAGTTCACCTCATTCAATGCTATATGTCTCCTTCCAAGAGAATGGTATTATTGTAGTTTTTCTTGAATTTAGTTCGATTGCACAATAATAGGCCTCTTGCATTAGGTCACACATGATGTTGTCTGAATAGCCGATATCGAGCATATCGGCTATTCAGCTCCGTTAGCATGAGTAGCTCATCTACCACACTTCTTCTTGAGGCTTGCCACAAGTGGTTTGATTGCCCACTGTTGTCTATGCTGTCCTCGTGACTGACATATTAAGCAGCCCCTAGACGGTCAATATTATTGTTGGTTGGTGGAAAAAATAGATATTGATGGTTGTGCAATATATTGCGCAACCTTCCAATATCGCTCACACACGATCAATTAAATTGCACAAATCAAAATATTGTACAATACGTGTATGGGCTGCATTATATATCCATTCCACAATGATTTTATGTACTCCTCGCTTTTCGATAGATACAGCCATTTCTGAACGTTAGATAACATGTTATCTAACGTTCCGTGGATGACTTTGGTGAGCTGGTACAGAGTGGTCTCCGTTGATCTTCTTCATCAGTAAGTCAAATGAAATCGTTTGGGACCACGTTCGGTTCAAAATTCGAAAATTGCCGACCTTAGGGAAAAATTATAGCATGCAACAATCTTCACGATAGCAAAACATGCAAGTGATTTAACTTCAAAAGTTTTAGTTTATTGGATTTCCCTTAGTAACGATGATATGAACGCCATTAGAAGAGATGTGGAAGCCATCTGAAACTCTGGTATCATGATATCGAGTAAACAGGTGTCCTAATTTGTCCCAATTATTTTCAGCCCTCAGTTAATACGCCAGGTAGTGTTAACCAATAAATTAGCTCTCGCAGACAAAGAGTTATACTACAATCATACATATATGTCATATGGTTGATATTTCTTACCTCTTCAGACAAACAGTACACTCTATAGGTTTTTCAGTACCGTGCAGCCTTTTATGACTGGTCAGATCACCTGACTGGCGGAAGGCCTTCCCACAAAAGTCACAAACAAACGGTCTTTCATTTGTATGAGTTCTCATATGTATCTTCAAACTAGCTTTTGATACATAGCCATGTTTACAAATTTCACATTGAAAAGGACGTTCACCTGCAATTGAATAATCATTATAGCTACTGAATATAAAGGATGATATACCGGGTGACCCTCCACAGACGCGGAGCTCGTTTTGGGGGAGTAAATGAAGATATTTTGGAATATTTTTTTGTGATGTGTGTAGGGTGTTCAAAAGCACAATTTAAAATTATTTTCATTTGTACAGAGTGTTCGAGAACAAAGATATAGACCAAAGTTACATTTTTTTTAAGGAAAATTATGAGTTTCTTCAGATCACTTTAGGTTATTTCCTCTGTTTCTGGGTGAAGTGTAATGTACACTGCACTCTGAGTCAGCTGATTTTCAGTGCAGTAACGCAAACGAATGAAAAATACACTGAAATAAGGTTTGTTTATCAAACGTCAAAAACGTTGGTTAGTATTTTTGTTCAGCCATCAATCTGATGGATATAAATCCCATACTGTAGTAATCTCCCTTCCCTGACGGCTTTTTCAAAAACATTAACAGTAAATTCAATTGGTGAAAAAATCAACATAACACTTTCCAAATAGCATTACTGTTTCTCAACGGATTAATTATTTCTTCATCCTCCTGACCTTATTGCAAATATTAAATTTTATAATACCCATTTTGAAGAAGAGATCAAAGTTCCCAGACTACAAATATTTTCATAACAAGTCAATTATTGGCGCCTTCTTTTTGCCGTAACATTAACCATAACCCTACATTCTGTTTTGAGTGCATTTCACACCTCCTTTCGACCAGGTGCAGATAAACTACACTGGTGTAAATCCAATAAGCAAACGAATACCAATATCGAGTGTAAATTACACCGAGTGTAGGAAAGTGCTACACTTTCTATGCAAACAAAGGACCATTTATACCTTAGAAGTACCATTTACGAGAAAATGGCGAAAAATTTAAAATATGGAGTTTTTTTAAATAGAATTTAATAAGAAACCAGTTACGCCAGCGATACAGGTAGTATTTTTTTGAGTAGACATATTAGCTACGCCTATACAGAAAACAAATATTTACTCTGGAATATACGGAGTGATCATAATTAATTTTCAAACATCAACTACAAATAATGGTCAAAAATTTCTTATTTCAAATGGCACACCCTTTATTTCTATATCTCGTTGAACGTAAAAATTAATTTTGAAACTATCTTCACAAGGTTTTCCTACACCTAAACCTGATAGTTTTCTCGGCAATTTTCGAACATTATTTGTAGTTGATGTTTGAAAATTAATTATGATCACTCTGTATATTCCAGAATTAGTTTGTTTTTTCTGCATAGGAGTAGCTAATATGTCTACTCGAAAAAATACTGTCTGTATCGCTGGTGTAACTGGTTTCTCCATTAATTGCTATTTAAAAAAACTCCACATTTTCAATTTTTCGCCATTTTCTTGTAAATAGTACTTCTAAGGTATAAAGTGATCTGAAGAAACTCATCATAATTTGAGCTTGCCATTCCATTTTTCAGGTGAAATACAGAGTGTTACAATTAAAAAATGTAACTTTGGTCTCTATCTTCGTTTTCGAACACCCTGTATACATTAAAATAATTTTAATTTTGCTTTTGAACACCCTACATACATCACAAAAAAATATTCTCAAAATATCTTCATTTACACCCTCAAAACGAGCTGCGGATCTGTGGTGGGCCACCCGGTATAATAACAGCAAGTTATATCCAAAAATTTGAAGCTCTGACCTGTATGAGTCCTCAAATGCAACTCCAAATTGAACCTCTGAGGAAAGCATTTACCACATGTGTTACAAACAAAGGGACGATCTCCTGTATGTTGCTTGATATGTACAGACAACGTATCGTTGTCTGAAAATTCCAACTTGCAATAATCGCAAATGTGTTTTAACAGGGCTGGATCGCCTTCCTTCTTCTCATGTATTTTCATATGCTTCAAGAGGCTATTTTCAGCATAGCATCCTTTGTTGCAAATCTTACACACAAACGGTTTCTCCCCGCTATGCTTGAGCATGTGCTTATTCAGTAACGTAGCGTGTATAAATCTTTTTTTGCAAACTTCGCACTCGTGTGGTTTTTGTTCGTCAGGCATATGGGTCCTCATGTGATTATTTAAATAGTTCTCTTCAGTGAAGCCTCTGGGACATAATTTACACTTAAAAGGTCGATCCTCAATGTGGGTACGCAGATGTTTACGGAATGATTTCAAGTTGATGAATGTTTTCTTGCAGGCGTTACACTGATAGGTGGTTCTCTTAATTTTTTTTGCTGTTAAAAAAAATTATTGACTTAAAGAAATCAAATATATATAAGCAAAGAACGAATTTGCCATTCTCTCTCAAATAGCGTGGTTTAATCTCATTCAACCTACGTAACACTCTCATGTGGAAAAATGATTCTAACCTAACTAATGTGGTCCATTCGTTGATCGACGATCGAAATCGATGCGACTGACATAGTAGAGCCGCCATGAAACAGTGCCCAAATTGTTCGAATTTTTATCTGTCAAACAACGAGGGGTCCTTACACCATGTAAATTGTTGTAGGGGGTAAAGTTGCAGTGCGAACTTAAGGTCTATTGTGCCCCCCCCCCCTTCAGAGCCGTCGATGTCATCACCATCTACAGCTCGCCTTCCAGTTTCAGAGTTCTGATGAACTCCAATATCTGGGATGGCTTCAAGGAGGCTACGTCTTGGCTCTTGCAAATTACTTGCCCAAAGCATTCCTTGCATTGGTTTGAGATGGTGAGGCATTCCGTTATCAGGTGATCAGGAGTTTCATCCTCCTCCCAACAGAATAGACTCGTCAGTTTCTTCTAGCCCTAATCTCATCATATGCTTCCTAAGGCCGCGGTGCCCTGTGAGGAGGCGCAGCGTGTTCTTACTGAGGTCCATTATTTCTTGGATCTGACAATGTCAAAGTTCCAGAGCTCTGGAACTGCAAGGCAAGTTGTAGATGGTGATGACATCGACAGCTCTGAAGGGGGGGGATGGGCACAATGAACCGCATTAGTTAGGTTAGAATCATTCTCTTGGCGGGAGATCCATATTCAAATTTTTTAACATGGAATTTCAACTTTAAGATGAAACCACCCTATTTAAAAGAGAACGTTAGTACAGAGACATCAGGTATTGGGTACCTTCATCATTAATGCATGTTTTCATGTTCTTTCCACATTAAAATCTACTTCTATTTATCCTTAAATCAAAATTGAAACCAGTGTAGTTCGTAAGAATTTCCGTATGTCGTAGATGACTTCTGTTGTGCGTCATTACAAGGCCGATTTAGGGTTATGTTATTATTTTTGACTGATTTCGAGCGAGCTAAGACATACGTCAATCGAATTTGGTGAACACTTTTATATTTATTAATTATCTTGGAAATATACAATTTCGTTATGAAAACTGTATTCTAGATTGTTGAGAAAGGTTCACTGAATCTATTTCAACTGAAATAAACCTTAAGAAATTAGCCAAAGTATCTAAAAAAAGGCGACAATTCGCGTAAATTTTAGGTCCTTAAGAAATGCATGGGGAATTCAGTGCTCGGATCCACGGATGGATCGTAATTCAAATTTCCCGCCTAACCTAACTAATGTGGTCTATAGACCTTAAGGTCGCAGTGCAACATTACCGCCTACAACAGTATACGCAGGTATTTAGTCATTTTCATGAACGCGTAACACTCGGGGTACCACAAACCTTGAGTTAACTTACAATTTAGAAACTGACCCTATATTCTTCATTTTAGAACATTTTCCACTTGCATGACTTCATTTCGAAATACATCTATGGCAATTTAAGTAGAATTAATTTTTTTCGATAAATCTTATCTCTGATAGTAATAGGGTAACCAATAATAGATTAAAAAATTGAATTTGATGTCCAGGAAAAAATTGAAACGGAAAAACATTTCACAGCGAGTAGTCAAAAAGAATTGATCTCTATTATGTGATAGCCATTAAAAAGAGAGAGTAAATAATCAGGCACGCTATTCCACCTCCATAAAGTTAGCAGAGCCACTTGCAAAAATTTCAATGAAACCTATTGCATTAATTGTCGAATATTTGTCGAGAATTTGTCGTGAAAGAAAAAAATTTGTCGCGCTTAGTTTTTTTTATATGGTGTGGCTCTGCTAACTTAATGTTAAGTTAGCAGAGCCACTAGCAAGAATTTCAATGAAACCTATTGCATTAATTGTCGAATAATTGTCGAGAATTTGTCGTGAAAGAAAAAAAAAATATTAATTTAGCCCATAAAAAAAAAACGAAGTGCGCGACAAACTTTTTTATTTCAAGTCAAATTATCGACGAGTGTGAAACTAGCAACAGTTTTCCAGCAACACTTTTACGGCGTGCACCGTAACTGGCGGTCCCAGAAAATGAAATCATATTGAAGGATAGGGTTTCGAATATGGGTTTGGAAACGAGGGAATTGACAGATTATATTCAAACTCTCAATTATGATAATCGTAATCATTCGTTATCGATTAAAAAACATTGACGATACAAGGTATCGTTGAAATTACCTAGTAGTGAATATTTTGAACTTCTACGAATTATGAAAACGTCGCTGTCGGAAATCGAGGAGTGGATATTTGTAATATTTATGACACCAATAAGATATTATAATGACCGAAATCCATTGTCGGGCTTCAGGGGGGGTAGAAGGTGACTTTGAAAATACCTACTAGTGATTATTTTGGAACTTCTACGAATTATAAAAACGGCGCTGTCGGCAATCGAGGGTTGCATATTTGTAATAAGCATGATACCAATTAGATATTATAATGACCGAAATCCATTGTCGGGCTTCAGGGGGGGTAGAAGGTGACTTTGAAAATACCTACTAGTGATTATTTTGGAACTTCTACGAATTATAAAAACGGCGCTGTCGGCAATCGAGGGTTGCATATTTGTAATAAGCATGATACCAATTAGATATTATAATGACCGAAATCCATTGTCGGGCTTCAGGGGGGGTAGAAGGTGACTTTGAAAATACCTACTAGTGATTATTTTGGAACTTCTACGAATTATAAAAACGGCGCTGTCGGCAATCGAGGGTTGCATATTTGTAATAAGCATGATACCAATTAGATATTATAATGACCGAAATCCATTGTCGGGCTTCAGGGGGGGGTAGAAAGTGACTTTGAAAATACAAATATGCAACCCTCGATTGCCGACAGCGCCGTTTTCATAATTCGTAGAAAAACAAAATAATCACTTATAGGTATTTTCAAAGTCACCTTCTACCCCCCCTGAAGCCCGACAATGGATTTCGGTCATTATAATATTTAATTGATATCATACATATTACAAATACGCAACCCTCGATTTCCGACAGCGCCGTTTTTATAATTCGTAGAAGATCGAAATAATGACTAGTAGGTATTTTCAAAGTCACCTTCTACCACCCCTGAAACCCGACAATGGATTTCGGTCATTATAATATCTAATTGATATCATACATATTACAAATATGCAGTCCTCGATTTCCGACAGGGGCGTTTTCATAATTCGTAGAAGATTGAAATAATGACTAGTAGGTATTTTCAAAGTCACCTTCTACCCCCCCTGAAGCCCGACAATGGATTTCGGTCATTATAATATCTAATTGGTATCATACATATTACAAATATGCAACCCTCGATTGCCGACAGCGCCGTTTTTATAATTCGTAGAAGTTCCAAAATAATCACTAGTAGGTATTTTCAAAGTCACCTTCTACCCCCCCTGAAGCCCGACAATGGATTTCGGTCATTATAATATCTAATTGGTATCATACATATTACAAATATGCAACCCTCGATTTCCGACAGCGCCGATTTTATAATTCGTAGAAGTTCCAAAATAATCACTAGTAGGTATTTTCAAAGTCACCTTCTACCCCCCCTGAAGCCCGACAATGGATTTCGGTCATTATCATATCTAATTGATATCATACATATTACAAATATGCAACCCTCGATTTCCGACAGCGCCGTTTTCATAATTCGTAGAAGGTCGAAATAATCACTAGTAGGTATTTTCAAAGTCACCTTCTACCCCCCCTCCCCCCCCCCCCCCCCCCTGTAGCCCGACAATGGATTTCGGTCATTATAATATCTAATTGGTATCATACATATTACAAATATGCAACCCTCGATTTCCGACAGCGCCGTTTTTATAATTCGTAGAAGATCGAAATAATGACTAGTAGGTATTTTCAAAGTCACCTTCTACCCCCCCTGAAGCCCGACAATGGATTTCGGTCATTATAATATCTAATTGATATCATACATATTACAAATATGCAACCCTCGATTTCCGACAGCGCCGTTTTCATAATTCGTAGAAGGTCGAAATAATCACTAGTAGGTATTTTCAAAGTCACCTTCTACCCCCCCTCCCCCCCCCCCCCCCCTGTAGCCCGACAATGGATTTCGGTCATTATAATATCTAATTGGTATCATACATATTACAAATATGCAACCCTCGATTTCCGACAGCGCCGTTTTTATAATTCGTAGAAGATCGAAATAATGACTAGTAGGTATTTTCAAAGTCACCTTCTACCCCCCCTGAAGCCCGACAATGGATTTCGGTCATTATAATATCTAATTGATATCATACATATTACAAATATGCAACCCTCGATTTCCGACAGCGCCGTTTTCATAATTCGTAGAAGTTCCAAAATAATAACTAGTAGGTATTTTCAAAGTCACCTTCTACCCCCCCTGAAGCCCGACAATGGATTTCGGTCATTATAATATCTAATTGGTATCATACATATTACAAATATGCAACCCTCGATTTCCGACAGCGCCGTTTTTATAATTCGTAGAAGATCGAAATAATGACTAGTAGGTATTTTCAAAGTCACCTTCTACCCCCCCTGAAACCCGACAATGGATTTCGGTCATTATAATATCTTATTGGTGTCATAAATATTACAAATATCCACTCCTCGATTTCCGACAGCGACGTTTTCATAATTCGTAGAAGTTCAAAATATTCACTACCAGGTAATTTCAACGATACCTTGTATCGTCAATGTTTTTTAATCGATAACGAATGATTACGATTATCATAATTGAGAGTTTGAATATAATCTGTCAATTCCCTCGTTTCCAAACCCATATTCGAACCCCTATCCTTCAATAAGATTTCATTTTCTGGGACCGCCAGTTACGGTGCACGCCGTAAAAGTGTTGCTGGAAAACTGTTGCTAGTTTCACACTCGTAAATTATCGACAATTATTCGACAATTAATGCAATAGGTTTCATTGAGATTCTTGCAAGCGGCTCTGCTAACTTAATATTAAGTTAGCAGAGCCACCCCATATAAAAAAAAACTAATCATGCGACAAACTTTTTTCTGTCACGACGAATTCCCTAGAACATACAAGCGAATTTCGCTATTTTATAGAATACATTGAGTTTGTCTTCTTAGCACTTGTGAAAATAATAGATCCGTCCACATATCATTTTGCCATATTATTTAAAATTATTCTTAAATTCTAATACTTATGATCAGAAATTCGAAATTGCATTATATGATGAAAAATCAATATATTATCTTGAATTTATTCCTATGTTTTAATTTCCTCACCTGCAGCCTTGGTTCCTCCATTTTTTGTCAAATTCTTCTTCGATATTTTACTCTTATGCATTTTTGCTGCTTTGAGGAGCTGTTTCTGAGCAATTATTTTTTCATCGTTGGGGTTCTCTGGCACTGACTCCAATAAAGAGAAATCATCCTTGAAGTCATCATCACTTTCCCCAGATGAAGAATATATTCCAAATCCATCCAGAAACATTGATGATGAAAAATCGTTTTTTTGGGATTCTTCCACCCTACATATAGTTTTTTGGAGCAAAGGTTTTCCGAGATATTGTCGAAGATTTGTATCTGACTGTTCACATAATTGTTTGAAAGAGAATGCAGTGTTTATGTTATGGAAACATTGAAGACAAACTGAAGAGGGTAGGCCGTCATTATTTTCTACCTAAACAATAAAATTTGCAATTAAATGTAATAACCGAAAATTTCATTTAATGTTGAAGAATTCAAGATTAATTTTTTTCTATGCATTTAATATGCATGTTTGCACAGAAAAATGATTTTTACTAATTAATTTTTTAAATTTGTTTATTTTCCATCTTTTCATCTGCTTTTCTTTGCTCTTTAACGGCAACGTATATTAGTCTTAAATTAAATTGGTGAGCACATCCCAATCTCAGGAATCATGTTTTCTGAATTAATCTCATAAGACTTAAGTATATTTATCCTAGACTTTATTCCCTAAAATGAAGGCAGGAATATCCATGGGAATTAGCATAGAATAAAATGAATTTTGTTTTCGGATTACAAAAGAATTCCTCCTTTCAATAATATTAACCTGTACTGAGCTGAAACCCATCATCATTTCAGCAAGAATCATAGTACGTCCAGTTCCTGAATTATCAATTGTTAAAAACACTGATCGCATTTCACCTTTGTCGCTTAAACAAGCCCTGCAAATATTATTTATATCACTACTTGCTTCCGATTTAACCTCCATGGTTTAAAAATTTTGAAATCAAACATAAACAGAAAAGATGCACAAATAAAGGCAAGATAATGGCGAAGTTCGCTACTTCCACTGGTCGATTGTGTATTTATTAATATTCTATTTCTGTGTTCACTAGTTAGGGAGACCAGAGAAGTTTATATTTCTCTGCCAGAGACGCAATTTTTCAGTCTGCCAGTTCATTACTCTACACTACATGCTTCATTTTAGAACATTTTCCACTTGCATGACTTTATTTCGAAATTAATCTATGGCAACTTAAGAAGAATTAATTTTTTTTCATTAATCTACGAACCTTATCTCTCAATATAACTCAATAAAATTAAAAATTAAATTTGATGTCCAGCAAAAAATGGAAACGAAGAAACATTTCGAAGAAAGTAGTCAAAAAGAATAAATTGTTATCGTATTCTGTGATAACCACTGAAAATAAAAAGTTAATAATTAGGTTAGAAAAAACTAAAATAAAATAAGCTGCCGTTGTTGATGGTGTTAATACTGTTAATTTATTTGTAAGTTCAAGATAATAAAAATTTATTACAAATTTTGAAATTCCATGTCATGGAAACAATATTAGAACAACAACGCAGATACCATGAAGAAAAGGAGAGATTGGTTGATGCGATGGTGAAAGAGATGCTACACAAAAAAGTAGCATACCGAGAAATGATTAATTCTGAACATCGACAGAAATATCTGCTCGATAAGTATCTAACATCTACAGAACGTTTAATTGATCTGTATGAAGATAGAGATGGCCAACGAAAAGCTGAGGTAGCAGCCTTAACGGGACCAAACGCTTTTCAAGAATTTTATAACCGTCTCAAACAAATCAAAGATTTCTATAGGAAACATCCAAATGAAATTAGTATACCTATGTCAGTTGAATTTGATGAACTGGCTAAAGCTAGGGAAAATCCTTCAGAAGAAATGGCTAATATGGTTGAGTTTACTGATGAAGAAGGATATGGCAAATATTTAGATTTGCATGAATGTTATGACAAGTACATCAATTTGAAGGGTATTGAGAAAGTGGACTACATTACATACCTTGCTACCTTTGATCAGTTGTATGATATTCCAAAGGAACGTAAAACAGGAGAGTATAGGAAGTACCTGCTAAATTTGATTGAATATCTCACTTGGTTTGTGCAAAGAATAAAGCCACTGATGCACCTTGAAGATATTCTGGAGGCAGAAGCCTATATAGTAATGAAAGACTGGGATTCAGGAAACATACCTGGGTGGCCAAAGGAAACAGGATCAGTATTAGCTAATATGGGTGCTCATCTTGATTTATCAGCGTTCTCTAGCTGGGAAGAATTAGCTTCTCTTGGTTTAGACAGACTTAAATCTGCTCTAATGGCCTTAGGTTTGAAATGTGGAGGTTAGTTTATCACACAATGATTTAGTTGCATTATCATTGCCAAATTATAACTTTTTCCCTATGCAACTATAATAAAATGCCGATCCTTGGTGTATAGTTTTGGACAATTAAATTAAAACAATAAATAAATCAAATGAAAATATTTTTAATTAAATGAATTATTTTGGGCAACTGACTAATGGGTAATCTAGTACTGTCATACTTACCTCATTTCAATTTTTTCAAGGTACATTGGAAGAGAGGGCCCAAAGATTGTTCTCAACGAAAGGAAAAGGTTCCCTTGATCCAGCTCTAATGACTAAAAATAAGGCAGGAAAGGCCAGTAAGGAAAAAGAGCAATCAAGGCAAAAAGACTTGGCCTGTCTAGAAGGGCAGATATATCGTTTGGCAGACTTAGTGTCATCCCAAAGATCTGCAACAAAGGAAAATGTTCAGAGGAAGCAGGCAAGAACAGATGGTGAAAGAGACGACAGTGAAAACGAAGAAAGTGAAGATGACAGTCCTGATGAAGGCGATGATGATGTTCCATACAATCCAAAGAATCTTCCTTTAGGATGGGACGGGAAACCTATTCCATATTGGCTCTACAAGTTACACGGACTGAACATCAGTTATAACTGTGAGATCTGTGGAAATTATGTATACAAGGTAAGTCTTTATTTTAGCAGATTTGTTTTGAAATATTTTTTGTTACAATGAAAAACAGCACTTAGATCAATTACTTAAATCGAACATTTTATTTAGTGTTCATGAAATTTTTCTTACAGGGACCCAAAGCTTTCCAGAGGCATTTTGCCGAATGGAGACATGCCCATGGCATGAGATGTTTGGGTATTCCTAATACCGCTCACTTTGCCAACGTAACCCAAATTGAAGATGCTTTGGCACTTTGGGATAAATTAAAAGTGCAGAAACAAAGTGAACGTTGGCAACCAGAAACGGAAGAAGAATATGAAGATTCTCAAGGTAATGTTGTCAACAGAAAAACTTATGAGGATCTGAAGCGGCAAGGACTCCTGTAAAGATTATTTCTTATATATTTTAAGGCGAGTGAAATTTATTCACCTAGATGTAAAAGGAATATGATTATGAAATATGATTATTGAGATAAGATTTTTAGATTATCATCCTGCTGTTTGTAAAAATTTGGTACCAATTTGTTTTATGAGGTGGAAAATAAAGAATAATATCACATATTATATTAAATTTTTTTCACTTATTGAATGGTTAATGAGTCATTGTACTGTGAGGTATTGTAATACAAGCTGTTTTTCTTTCTGCACATGAGAATATAGCGAGGATCACCCGAGAAGGGTGGTCAGTAATGATTAGTGAAATTACCGTTAGTAACCCAAACAGGTCTCCTCGATGCATTGTGTCATCCTAGGTGTAAGAAGAGTGAACCCAGAGTTAGTTTCATGATGCCACGAATGTTTCCCTGCATTTTATTCAGCTTTTGCCGCACCAATGAATCAGGAACACAGTTTCGTTTCTCTGAGAGTTCATACAAATTCATGGACCCTGTTAGGCTTCTTCTGGTAAAGCTAAACGACACAGACCATCCAGGCACGGGCCTAAGGGGTGGGACGATCCCCCCCCCCAATGTAGAACGGAGTTAACAAATTTTCAACACACTTGGAAAAAATTTCGAAGCAGTTGGAAAAATTTCAATAGAGTGGAAATATTTCCGACAAAATTGTCATAAAATATGAAGGAATTTGACCACCTTACCGGATAAACGCAAAGCACGCAGATAATAGGGACGGGATAACATGGAATAACACCATCTACCCTTGAGCACATTCCTGTTGCCTTAAATTCAATAGTATTCGTCACAATGTGTGTAGCCGGCAAAAAATAATATTTATTTTCTTTTGCTTTATCCCAAAGCGGGTAGTCGTAAAACAAACCATCTGGTATCAATTTGAGCTGTTTCTCACTGTCGAGCGGTATTTTAAAAAGCTTTTATTTCTATTGAATTTAGCAACGTGAATATGTAAGTACGCAGTTTGCTCCTTTCTTTTAATAATAAAAATAGATCAGTTTGAATTTGGGAAAACGTGTTTTGATGTTCAGGAACGGGCCAAAGGGTCCTAATGTTAAATAAGGTGTACTGTGGCTAATTGCCTATAACTAAAACAAGACACACGGTGAAATATTTATTGATTTTAACCATCAACAAATATTCCGCGTGGCCGGGCTAAACACCTCATCGCTCAGTGTTCCCCAAAGAGGAAAGTATCATTCAAGAGCAGACACAGAACCCAGGGTTTCATGGTTATTACCAATCATCAGTGTGACTTAGCCAAACCCTGAATGAAAACTGACGGCGTTCTAGGAAACTTATTTCCATCGGTCGAGAACTGGTAGGGGAAAGAACCCCACCTACGCCATCTATGGAGAATCCTTACGAACTCCGACCCTCTGCGATGAAAAAACCTTGAGCGATGTTCATTCTTTTGCCGTAAGAGGGTCAAGTAAAGTCCGTAAAGGTCGCTTTATGATAGATGGCTTCGCCATTTCTTGACCCTCTTACGGCAAAAGAATGAACATTGCCCAAGGTTTCTTCATCGCAAAGGGTCGGAGTACCAGTTCTCGACCGATGGAAATAAGTTTCCTAGAACGCCGTCAGTCTTCATTCAGGGTTTGTCTAAGTCACATTGATGATTGGTAATAACCATGAAACCCTGGGGTTTGTGTCTGCTCTTGAATGATACTTGTATGATGCAAGGGTACATTAATAAAACTAAAGGATTAAATCTAGTTTTCTATTCAGCAAGAATACAAGCGTGGCTTCACTAGCGGCCATTCTATTCTAATTATCATTGACATATGACATGAACATAGAGCTAAGTGATATAATAATCATAGAGGCACATTCATATAATACATCTCCCCTTTTAAAGATTAAGTCTATCAGGTCTTTTAACAGTACGACCAGAACGGGTAACTCTTAAAGTATTATCACTATTACTAGGTAACCCAAAACTAGTATCAATTGATACATCAGAACTCAGATTGTTATTTACTGATGAATGATTAGAACAACTTGCTGTTTTACAAGGCTCTTGATTGGGCAAATTTTCATTCAAGACATCAGTGAAATCTTGATTATGTTGTTCCATGTAAGGGTTATTTGATAGCCTTATATCATGACGATTTCGTCTTATGCTATTTCCAAACTTATCCTCAATTATGTAAGACCTAGGAGCCTCATGTTTATTTATTACAATTCCTGGTTCCCATGTCTTATGATGATGATTATAAACAGTAACATCAGCATCTCTATCAATCGGAGGCAAATCTTTACCACAATTTTTATTAAAATTGAAAAGATTAATTTCCCTTTTTTTCTTTAATTTTTCACAAACATTTTTACACAACTCAGGATGCAGCAATCTGTCAGTAATAGGCACCTTCGTTTTGCACCTACGGCTAAACATTAATTGCGCTGGGGAGTAGTCCATATATTTTAGAGGAGCATTTCTATAACTCAACAGAGCGCTATC
This sequence comes from Halyzia sedecimguttata, assembly GCA_937662695.2. Taxonomy (NCBI): domain Eukaryota; kingdom Metazoa; phylum Arthropoda; class Insecta; order Coleoptera; family Coccinellidae; genus Halyzia; species Halyzia sedecimguttata. Next base: position 93,314,441 of record OW569413.2, on the reverse strand, counting down.
AATACCCTCTATACTATCTTTTCCTTCCGTTTTTTTAAGAATATTTTTCGCAATTGATACAGCCTTTTCTGCTAAACCGTTTGAGCGGGCAAAATGTGGACTTCTGAACAGTATTTTGAAGTTCCAGGAATCAGCAAAATTTCTGAACTGCCAACTATTAAATGGTACATTATCTGCCACCAAAAACTCTGGGGAACCAAACCTTGCAAATATAGGTCTCATCACTTTGATAGCAGCATGAGCGCTTTTATCAGTTATTGGCAATATTTCCAACCAATTTGAGTATGCATCAAATAGTACCAGATAACTTTGGTTACCATACGTAAATATATCAGTACCTACACGTTCCCAGGGTCTTTGCGGTAACGGATATTGTAACAAGGGCTGTTTTGGATTTTTACGAGCGAATTTTTCACAAATCTTACACGACTTCACAAACATTTCTATATCTTTCGCTTGTCTTGGCCAATAAAATATGCTTCTTGCTAAGGCTTTTGTTTTTTCTATTCCAATATGTCCTTGATGAAGCAATTGTAGCATTTCAGTTTTCATCTGTGATGGAAGCACTAATCTATTTTTGAAGAGTATTAAATTGCTTTCAACAATAAGATCTTCTCTGAGTTTATAAAAATATTTGAGATCACCTTTTATATTTTTCTGATCAGGCCAACAAGTATCAATGAATAATTTTACTTGCTGTAGCACGGGATCTTTTTCAATTTCCTCAGCAATCTGAATTTTACGTTTATCCGATATTGGAAGATTTTTTATTAGGCAATGCACTGCAAACTCAATCTCTTCACCGGAATTGTTCTCTTGATCATTTAGAAAAGCTCTTGATAGAGTATCAGCTAAATACAAATATTTACCAGGTTTATATCTGACTGTAATATTGTATCTCAATAACTTTAATCTCATTCTCTGAATTCTTGGAGTTGCTGACGATAACTCCTTTTTAAAGATTGATTCGAGTGGTTTATGATCACTATTGACCAGCACTGGTAAACCATATATGAAAAAATGAAATTTCTGTACAGCAAATAGTATTGCAAGACATTCTTTTTCAATCTGACTGAATTTTATTTCATTCTTTGCCAAACTTCTTGAAGCGAATGCGATAGGATGACCATCTTGAATAAGACAGGCCCCTAACCCATCTTTTGAACTATCTGTTTCAATTTCTATAGACTTTTCAGGATCAAAAAAAGATAATACAGGTGCATTAACCAATAATTTTTTTAGATTGTCAACTGCTTCTTGATGCGTTGTTGACCATTGCCAGTCTACATCATTTCTGGTTAAATTCCTCAGAGGAGCACTTATTATTGACATGTTCGGTATAAATTTACTAACATATTTGACCATTCCCAAAAATCTTAATAATTCAGTTTTGTTTTGGGGACACGGCATTTTAATAATAGCATCTGTGTAACTCTTGTTGGTAGAAATTCCACTTTTTGAAAAAATCTGACCCATATATCTGACACTTTCTTTTTTGAACTGAATTTTTGAAAAATTAAACTTCAAATTGCATTTAATTGCTCGATCAAGAACTTCTTTTAAATTTTTGTCATGTTCTTCCTCTGTTTCACCTGTTATAATGAGGTCATCAAAATATAATCCTACACCTTCAATATCACCAAAAACTTCATAATTTTTCTTTTGAAAAGCCTCTGGCGCAGAATTAATACCAAAAGCTAATCTTGTGAATTGAAATCTTCCGAAGGGCGTACCAAAGGTGCATAAGTCACAGCTTGCGTCATCCAGAGCAATTTGCCAATAGCCATCTTTCATATCAAGAACAGTGAAATATTTTTTGTTACTCAATTTGTAAGTTATTTCTTCAAGAGATGGTATGAGAAAATGTTCTCGTTTAACACTTTCATTCAAGCTTTTGGGATCAAGACACAATCTTAAATCACCATTAGGTTTTTCTACTATTACTAAAGGATGTAAAAATGCTGTTGGTTTATCAACTTTTCTAATTACTCCTAATTCACACATTTGATCGAGTTTAGCTTTAAGTTTTTCTCTTAGGGTTTGAGGAACTCGTCTAATTGCAGAAATATGAGGTACTGCATCCTCTTTCAAACTGATATGATACTCATTTGGAAACCTACCAAGGCCTTCAAATACCTGTGGATACATTAGCTTAATATCCTCAAGTGATCTAAAAATTGTCTTGCTCCCATGTATTTTGAGATCAATGTTCTTCACTAAATTATCTATACGTTTGATCAATTTTAAAGCAATACAACCATTTAAACCCAATAATGGAATTTGATTTTTACAATCTACTACAATAAAATTGATGATAGCATTCCTACCATTACATCTACAAGTTAAAGAAATTTCCCCAACAGGTTTTATCTTAAATTTTTCACTACCATATGCTACCAACGTTACATCTGTAGGTTTAATTCTAGATAACTTGCAAAATTTAACAGCATATGCAGGAAGAATACTCACTTCAGCTCCAGTGTCTAATTTAAATTCAATTTCTTTATCTTCAACAATAAGTTTCTTTTTCCATACTGTTTGTTCTCTTACGTTTGCACCCAATGCACCAATTGATTTCACAGAATCAACATAGAACTCACTATTGTCAGCATCTAAATGAACATCTGCACCACCTTCTTGCAATGTTTTTGACTGTTGTTTGCTTACTTCCACAGTTCGGCAAAATTCAATTGCCTTTGTTAGTGTTAATTTTGATTCTCGTAGCAGTCTTTCTTGCGTGGTTTTGTCATGAATTCCCATAACTATCCTGTCTCTTATCATTTCATTCTGTTCTTTGTATCCTGTGGTTTTTACTGCTTTTCTCAGGTCAGTGAGGAAGCTGTCGAACGCTTGACCTTCCTTTTGGTGAATGCTATTGAACTTATAGCGTTCAAAGATTTCATTTGTTTTCGGGGAACAGTAATCTGAAAATTTGAGCATTATCATTCTTAAAGATTTACTTTCAGCTTCGCTGTAGGTGAAACTGTTGTGCAGCTCCAGTCCATCATCTCCCACCAAGTTTAAGAACACAGCTATTTTCTTCGGTTCCGGCGAGTCTTTTAATCCTGTGGCTTCAAGAAAAACATTAAATTTCTGTTCAAACCTCTTCCAGTTTTCTGATATATTGCCGTCTAGAAGCAGCGGCTCCGGTGATCTGAAGAATGACTCCATTCTCGTCTAGTCGTCTTTCAAGCAGACTATTTGTTTATTCACGTACTTTTTACAGAAATACACACTTGAACACCTGACACCATGTATGATGCAAGGGTACATTAATAAAACTAAAGGATTAAATCTAGTTTTCTATTCAGCAAGAATACAAGCGTGGCTTCACTAGCGGCCATTCTATTCTAATTATCATTGACATATGACATGAACATAGAGCTAAGTGATATAATAATCATAGAGGCACATTCATATAATACAATACTTTCCTCTTTGGGGAACACTGAGCGATGAGGTGTCTAGCCCGGCCACGCGGAATATTTGTTGATGGTTAAAATCAATAAATATTTCACCGTGTGTCTTGTTTTGGTCCTAATGTTGGCAAATTTTCAAAGGAGTTGGAAAAATTTCAAATCAGTAGGAAAGATGCCAAATAAGCTGTTGGAAACATTTCGAAGCAGTTGGAAAAATGTCGAAACAGTTGGAAAAATTTCGAAGCAGTTGGAAAAATTCCATAGTAGTTGGAAAAATTTCGAAGAAGTTGGAAAAATTTGGAAGCAGTTAGATAATGCAACTCTGAGAAACCAATACTTTCGAGATATGATTTGTCAGTTTGAACAAGAGCGCCAAAGCTCCTGTCCACAGAGGTTTTCCCACGTATTGATTTAATTTTTACAGTTGTCTTTGGGAATTATGTTAGTTGTTTACTTCCATTGCCAAAACAAACGAATATAAAAAAATCGGTGTGTTAAGTTTCTTAGATATACCTTTGAGTATTTCTAATACATCTTTATTCCATATACATACTACAATAATCCCTAAAATTAAATAATTGTAACATCTATTAATGAAATGAAATAAAATTCCAATACATAATCTACATACTCCCAAAACCATTCAAAACCGTTTGATGATATATAACTGTTTATTCTTATTGTCTGAATATCAATGTATTTTGCGTGCTTGTTCCAGGGTGCTCTTATTTCGTCCATTTTCCGTATTTTTTAGGTAAACATTACAAATTTACAGATCCAATCCAAGTTGAATTTTGATATTTCGGCTTAGAATATCGAGTATGAAATTCATGCAAAATGTCGTGATGATCTTATCTCTAGAAAATTAAGAAAGCTTAAAATCTAAAAAAATAAAGCACTCTCTGATATCCTCAAAATTAACAAGATTTGATGGAAACTTGATGAAGTTGGGTTATGTAAGATATTTTTATTAACATTACGCTGCCATGAACAAGCGCGCAATAGCTTCATGTCAATGCTTTTTAGATTTTAATTGGTATAACAATAAGACTTGTATGTATAGTACAATTATTCACAGTTTATCAGATATAAATTCGAGAAGTGAGAATTATACACAGTAAATAACAATGTTAACAAAATTCAATTAATCACATCTCACAAGCCTTAATGAACGATTCCAAAATTAAAGCCCCCCCATTTTGTGATGAAGCAAAAATGATTTTCAAGCCATGCTCCAAACCCAATTTTTCAGAGGCCACCTGGCTTGATATTTTTCCCAGGTTCATTGTACAGCATATTTTATCCTGAAGTAACTGTCGCAATTTGTAGAGTGTGAACAGCTTGATCTGTAGTTCTGAAAAATTACATTACATAATATATAATTACTAAAAGTGGCAAATTTTATACGGAGGTATATTATTTCATCATCAAAATGTAGGAATTCCTTCAGAAAAACACACAATCTAACGAAATATCGAATGAAGCTAAATTCAAGATACATATTTCATAATTTCTTTCCAAATAGTTTGTTCCATCTTACTCCCGATCCCCACAACGGTTAACGCATCCCCCGTACATATCCTGCGCCTCCTAATAGCTGTAGGTGAAGTACTGGCTTGAGGAAGAAAGAGTGAAGTCCAGCACTGCTCTTCAATCACCTACTGAGTGAATGAACAACTACTGGGGGTTTTTCTAAGCGTTCTTTTCCCCCAGTTATACAAAATATGCATATCTGAACGCACAACCTTGTTTGAATCTTTAAACTTCCCGCCCATTTTTCTTGTTTCATTGGGTGTAACTTGGGTTGCCTATACAATGTAACTAAGTAATCCTATCAATTCACTCGACGATCATAATACAGCCAAGGTTAGAAAAATTAGGTCATAGACTTCAATAATAGAAGTCTCTATGATACTGAATGGTTATTAGAGTAATTGAAAACCGAAATCAGTAGTCCATTTGAAATTTTGTTTTCTGGATGTAAGGATTCTGTAATGACCATATATTTCAGTTGTGTGCTTAAGCACGCTAAAGATCCTGAAGTTACGTGCTTTAAAAATTTTTATCATTGTTTTTTAATTCTACATAGGTACTCTAAAAGGAAAACTGAGCAAATTTCAGGTGTAGTTACAAATTATGTTTGCTGCGATTCCAAAAGTTTATCTTCAAAGAAAATAATAAGGATATTCAGATGCACTTACATCAATTCGGCAACTTGAACAGTCTGGATTTTATCCAAATCACTTTTGATCCATTGGCATTCTGGGTTGTGTTTAGATAAATGCTGTTGTAGATTTTGCAAGCCTTCGAAGTTTTTATTGCAGAGTTTGCAGTGATAGGTTTTCTGTTCTATGTTATGGCTTTTCATATGGACCTTTAAGCTGCTAGAGGCGGCGAATCTAGACATATAAAATATTTTGATGTTGTATGAAGAAACCAAAAACGGCTAGTAATGCCATTAATGTTTTATTCAATTCAATGTTATATCATATTAAGGGTTTGTGGCTGCGTAATCGATTATATTAATTGGGTAAAAAATAAAGAATGCAGAGCGTTTTCATCTTCAGTACCATTGTCGAACTAAAGTTATGAACTATAGGTAACATAGGACATAGTTACAACCTTCAACAATACAAATCAAACGTTTTTCTTTGTAATGAAAGCTTTTTAAGATTTTTGTCATAATTATTGCGCCCGTATGTGCCGGACGTTCAAAACGTTAGAAACACAAGATGTATGCTGAAGGAAGAGTAAACCACAGAGTGTGTAGACATCAAAGATGATGATCAACATGATGAGGACGAGGGTCTTTATTACAAACTCTGTGGATCAGAGAAGGAAACTGCCGAACATAGTTTGCAAAGGCAACAGAGCAGCCAAAGAATTTTATATATGGGTGAGCTAGTTCTAAAACCTCACGGCATGATAGGGAAGGCTCCTAAGGACGTCATCAGGTATGTTAACACCATTGACAATGTCCTTTGGATTGAATATGTAAGGTAATAGAACAAAAGATCTTATTGGTCTCAAATCTGAAGGGCTGACCAAGCCTCATGACACCGTTCTAATAATAATAATAAATAGGATGCAAACATTAGATTTAAGGTCATTGTGAAGAACGCTATCCACCCAGGAGCAATATCTAAAAATTGGTTCAAGCCATGTGGACAGGAGCTTTTTGGCGCTCTTGTTCAAACAGACAAATTATATCTTCGAAAGTATTGGTTTCTCAGAGTTGGGAATTGTATCAATGGATTCTTATGATAGAACTGCATGATGAAAGAAATTAAATAAAAAAAAAAGTTTAAAAAATTATCATTTAAACAAGAGCGTCAAAAAAAGAGCAATCTACAAAGCTTAAAATATTGTCATTAAATTTATTTATCAAGATTAAATGAGCAATCTACAATGATTCAACCTCGTGGAATGGGTTGTTGCAACTTACACTCGGTGCATAGTTTTCACAACTCAAAATACCTAAGGAAAGTATCATCGGAATGTCTAGAGCAAGGCTGGAGACAATCATAGCCGACTGTCCATTTATTTATTCCCGATATTTGAGTAGGTATAGGCTTACGAACAAATTATTTTAATAGTTCAAAATATATTAACTAGCAACATTATGAAAATACTGTATATAGGAACATGTCTTACTACTTAAGGAAGTAAAATGTATTATTAACCTCAGTGGTCAACGAACAGTAATTTATTTTGGTGATTCCATTATGTTCTTCTTTCCTATTGCCTTCATAAACTACATCATTAAAATGATCCAATTCTAAATCTTCTGAAACATCATCCCGAATTTATACGTAAATTATTCAATATGCAACCAGTCAATATTATTTTCGGTTTCAAAACAGTCTTTTATACATTCACAAATTCAAGAATCGGATACAACTACGAATTGACATGACTCTAATAGCTAGATAAGATGACATTTATGAACAGTGAACACATACGGTGAATACATAGAACTACGATGTATTATTGAAATTTTGAAAAATCATATCATTGGATTTTTATGATAAAATTGCATCTTAAAAAAAATTGAATTCAAAAGTTGTAATGAATAAAAAAAATATTTTATTTCGTTACTCCGAAACCGAATTTGCCCAATAACCAGCTTAAACGAGATATTTATCCCTTGGACCCACTCTGAAAATTTCAATTGTCTAGCTCATTCCGTTCGAGAGTTATCGTGTTAACGGACGGACGGACAGAATCGATTTTGACCATGGATTCTTGATCAGTGAGACGAACCAAATCGTTCAAGACCATTTTCAGCCAAAAAATGGAAAATTACAGACATTTGGGCAAATTGATAAGCACTCTGTTCCGAGGAACAGGAGCACCAGAAAGTAGCTCTTTGTTCGTTAAATTATTTTAGAAACAAAAAAATATTTGAATAGAACTCACTTTTTGCCGCATATCTCGCAAACATGGGGTTTTTCCCCAGAATGAGTCCTCATATGACCCGAAAGATGTCCTGATGATGTGAATCCCCTATGACACACTTCGCAAACGTGAGGTTTATCCCCAGTATGAGACCGTGTATGGATGACGAGGGTTTCTTGTCTGTTGAATGCCTTATCACAATACTGGCAACTGTATGGCTTTTCACCTGTATGAATTCTTTGATGAATTGTTAGTGTGTTGGAACCAGCAAAGGCTTTGCCGCAAGTCTGGCATACATAAGGACGTTCACCAGTGTGAGTACGCATATGAATGCTGACATATCCAGATTGTGTGAACCTGAAATATTTGATTATTGAAAATACAAAAGGTTGTAGGCAAACAGAGCAGCATAAATGAAGCCTTCCATATGATAATAATATGTGTTGTGTCGGGAAACGAAGCCTACCTTGTCAATGCGACTAGTCGGTCTATTGTGAGACACCTAAATCTATACTTCACTCAAGCTCAAGCCTTTATATAAGGGAGATTATTATTATTATATGAATTGTGCCGGGCAGACAAAACCCGCCCCTCCACTGCGACCAATCGGTCTATTGTGGCACACCTATAGTATATAATCTATACTTCACCCACAAGCTCAAATCTCTTGATGAGAGATATGAGTCTGGTGGGTGAGAACTTGTCCAGTTCCCCCAGTGTCAGTTTGTGGACACCTAGTTCCTCCAATCTGATTCTGTCCCCATCGGGGTAGTCACGCATGATGTGTTCGATAGACTCGTCGTCCTCCAAGCATAGTCTGCGCTCGGAGTCCTCAGTCAACCCCAGCGTATTGAGGTGTTTCCTAAGGCCACAGTGGCCCGTGTATACAGCTGTAAGGATTCTCAGGTCTACCCTAAAGAATTTAGCCATTTTCTGGCTCTTCCAGCTGATGGGCCACTAATTGTTGAGAGAGCATGTCTGTGTCCAGGTACGCTGCTCCAGATTTCTTGGACCATTTGGTCCACCCATCTGTTGTTTTCCTTCGCCGTGCTTTCCAAGTTCAGCGAGTGTGGTCCGGCAATCCTGCATAAGCAGGGATTTGTAGTTGTATGAAGTCAAGGCCTTCAAGGCAGATTGACTACCCGATAGGATCTTGATTGATCCGTGAGCCCATTCTTTCTTAAGTATAAGCTTCGCACATTGATCAATGCCGAGAATTTCTGCTTGAAAGACAGTCGCAAACCTACCCAGGCTGATGGATTCACCCCTAGCAAATCTGCAACCGCTGACTCCCGCTCCCACCCCTAGGGTGGTAGCGGATCCATCTGTGAACCAACAGGGACCCTCAAGCAGTAGGATCTCAGAGACGGCCCAGTCGTCTCTGGCGGTAAAGACGACTCGGTAGGGCCACTCTGTGTAAGTTCTAGTTTTAGATACGTACGATCGCATGCCCATTATCTCGTTACCTCCAATTCAGCCTGCAGAGAACAAGGTACGCTCCTCATCACCAGGTGAAGAGGGGCGAGGTCCAGTAGGCGTTCCATGGCTGCGGTGGGGGGTGGAGCGAAAAGCCCCTGTCACCATCAAGCACGCAGATCTCTGAATTTTTGCAAGCTTCAGCTGAGACTGCACTTTTACAGTACACTCCCACCAAGCAATGCTGCCGTAAGTGATTTGTGGACTCACCACCATCATGTACAACCAGTGGAGCTGTTTCGGAGCCAGTCCCCACCTCTTTCCACAGGTCCGCTGGCAAGCCCAGAGACGGCCTAGCCTTGTGGTTCACCCTATCCAGGTGTGAATTCCAGTTCAGCTTTCTATCCAGGATAACGCCCAAATATCTGGCCTCATCCACAAAAGGGATGTTAATTCCATTCATAGTGATGGAATCTATATTAAGTTTCCTCTTCTTATTGAATGGCACAATCAAGTTCTTTCGAGGGTTCACGTTTAACTGTTTCCCCTCACACCAGCCTTGTGTTGCTGTGAGGCCTGAGATAGGCTCTCGACCCGGACTGAATCATCCCGTGGCCATAATGACTATGTCGTCGGCGTACATTTGGACATATAAAGGGCGTCTCGCTAGTACCGCAGCGGACGATATAAGCGTAACGGTCGAAGTTTGGCAAAATTTTTTGATGCAAACTTGAATTACTCCAAGAGTAGCACAACCTAAAAATATTTTCGAATATATCGGGTGTCCCACTAAAGAGGAATAGAGGGTGACTTTGATTTTTCAAATGGGACAAGCTATATCCAGTAGTGTTTTTCAATTCTTTGGAACTTTCTGCATGCTCTTGTAAACTCATCACATATTTTTGTTCAACAGTTTTCGAAATATTTGTCATTTTGACAAAAAAAATGATTCTTGTAGGGCCTATGTTATCTAATTATATTTCACGAACTCTTGCACATACTAATATCAGCTTTACATGAATTGAAAGACAAGACTTCATAGTATCATGGCCAGCTCTAATAAGGCATCTCCAGCATATGAAGTGTCCACAAAAATACTAACAATATGGCGAATTTCAAATCGATATATCTTCATTTTTTCAAATGCAATTTTTATAATTTTATTTCATCATTATAATCACAAGAAGTGAAGTGAATGATGAAAAAAAATTATAATCACATTTGATAAAATGAAGATAAATTGATTTGAAATTCGTCATGTTGATAGTCTTTTTGTGGACACTTCATATGCGGGAGATGCTTTATTATAGCTGGCTATGGTACTTTGAAGTATTGTCTTTCAATCCACATAAAGCTGTTATTGGTATGTGCGCGGGTTCGTGAAATATAATAAGATAACATAGCCTCTACAATATCATTTGTTTGGCGGTATGATAAATATTTCGAAAACTGTTGAACAAAAATATGTGAAAAGTATACAAGAGCATGCAGGAAGTTCCAGAGAATTGAAAATCACTACTGAATATAGTGTGTCCCATTTGAAAAATCAAAGTCACCCTCCATTCCTCTTTTGTGGGACACCCGATATATTCGAAAATATTTTTAGGTTGTGCTATTCTTGTAGTAATTCAAGTGTGCATCAAACAATTTTGCCTGTATATACAGCGTGCCTATTGTGGCCAGTAAGTCGTCCACCAGCAGATACCACAGCAGGGGGGAGAGCAATCCTCCCTGTGGACAGCCCCTCCTGGCCACGAATCTCACTATGTCCCCACACAGGACGTGGAGATGAGTCTGTTAGTCAACATGGATCTTATCCATTCCACATTGAGGGCTGATACTCCCCTGGCCTGCGCCGCTTCAAAGAGCGAGTTCGTGAGCGCTGCATTAAAAGCACCCTCAATGTCCAGGAAGGCCACTAGTGCAGTCTCCTTGTGGTCCAAAGATTGCTTCAGTCTTCCCACCAAGTTGTAATAAGGGAGATGAGGCTGGTGGGTGAGAACTTATCTAGTTCCCTCAGTCTCAGTTTGTCGACTCCTAATTCCTCGAATCTAATCCGTTCCCCAGTAGGGGAGCCACACATGATGTACTTGATAGACTCGTCCTCCAGGCATAGTCTGCACTCAGAGACCTAAACCAACCCCAATCCTACTTAGGAGTATTCTGAGGCCAGTGACCTGTATATCCAGCTATTAAAACTCTCAGCCATCGTCTGGCTCTTTCAGTTGACGGGCCAATAATTGTTGAACAAGCATATCTGAGAGCAGATATGCTGCTCTCAGAGTTCCTGGACCTTTTGGCCCAACCATCTGTTGTTCTCCTACCATGCTGCCTTGAGAGAGACGCCACAGGCCCAATGAGCCCCGTGGAGGCCCTGGCGCCGCCAATGAGTTCTCCACCTCATTACCTCCTGTACCCTGGACCCAGATGAGCTGCAGCATGCAGCGCTATCCTAGTTCAGCAAGTGTGGTCCGGCAGTTGTATGAAGCCAAGGCCTTCAAGGCGGCTCGGCTATCCGATAGGATCTTAATTCATCTTCGAACTCACCCTTTCCCAGGTATGAGCATCGTGCAGTGATCAATGGCGAAAATTGCTGCTTGAAAGACAGTCGCCAATCTACCCAGGCTACTCAACAGTATGGTAGGGTAAAATGGGCCATTAAGTCCTTCTTACCCTATAAATCACCCGGACCAGACGGGATTTTTCCTGTATTACTGCAGCAGGACTGGGACGTTATCAGACAGCTTTTGTGCAGAATTTTTCGGACCAGCGTGGCATTTGGATATGTCCCGCGGGACTGGAAACTGGCCAGAGTGGTCTTTATACCGAAACCGGGGAAAAATCCTTCAGACCCGAAGGCGCATATGCCCATTACCCTCTCGTCCTCCTACTTTAAAGGCACTGGAAATTGATAGGGATAAATGTGCGGCAAACCTTTCTGAAAGAGAGGCCACTGCACTGCAACCAACATGCTTACAGTGTGGGAAGATCGTGTGACTCGGCCTTACACCGTCTGGTGTCTAGGATAGAGGAGACGATTGAGCACAAGGAAGTGGCGGTTGGAACCTTCCTCGACATAGAAGGGGCATTTAATAACACCACTTATCATGCCATGCTTAAGGCGGCGGAGAAGCATGAGGTAGACGAAACTTGTTGCAGGTGGATTGCAGGGGAAACCTTAACTGCGACTAGGGGCACGGCTCAGGGAGGAGTAATATCCCCGATGCTATGGAGCCTGGTGGTGGACGCGGGCTCTTGGTGGAACTGAATAACACCGGATTTTATACCCAGAGTTATGCAGATGACATCTGCATATTAATCCGGGGTGAGATTCCAAGGGTAGTCTCGAAGTTAACTCTCCAGTCTATGAAAGTGATGGAAAGCTGGTGCGTGAGGGTTAGCCTCAGTGTTCACCCCTAAAAAACAGTTATTACACCGTTCACACTCAAAAGGTGTGTAACGGTAACTCACAAATTTGATCCTCCCTTCAAGCTGGGACTAAAGCCCCGGGCGGAGGGGGAGAAAAGACCGAACAGTGAACTGACATGGTTCACGGGCGGTTCAGTGATGGGCGGACGCTCTGGAGCTGGCGTGCAGGGGGCTGCACTTCGCATTTCGATGTCGCTTGGGCAATGCACCACTATATTCCAGGCGGAAGTAGTAGCTATCACGACATGCGTCGTGGAGAATATTCGTATGGGCTATTCCAATAGGAACATACAAATTCTCTCTCGGAAAGCCAGGCAGTACTTAAGGCAATAGTTAGCTGGAGAATTAAGGCCAGGCTTGTGTTGGAATGCCGACAGCACCTGGAAACCTTGGCTGCCAGAAACCGAGTTGAGCTAGGGTAGGTGCCGGGGCACACAGGGGTTGATGGGATTGAAAGAGCTGAAGCACTCGCTAGAGAGGGCTCGGCTATCCCCTTCTTCGAGCCAGGGCCGGAAGTAGGGGTGAACGAATCGGCTGTGAAAGGCGCCATTGAAAAATGGTTCCTTGCACTGCACACTCGGCACTGGAACAAAACTTCGGGTCAGCGGAATAGTAAGTTAATTATGGGGCAACCCTGCCCCTCACTAACTAAAGAAGTCTTACTACTGAGTAGGAGTAAGTTCAGGGCAGTAACTGGCCTACTAACCGGACACTGTACCCCGAGAAAGCACCTGAACAACATGGGGATTCTCCAAGAGAAACCTGTTTGTAGGAAATGCGGGGGGCAGACGAAACTGCCTCACATGTCATATTTGACTGTCCAGCATACACACAATGGAGATTTCACTATAGGGGCGACGACACGACCCTCAGTGACAGAACCCGGGCGAGGTACCTAGTCAAAGGCCTAATCCTACTTTCTAGGAAAATGGACCTTATGTAGATAATACACCAACAAGGCAGTGGGGATGTTACATGAGAACCATCTAATGTCGGCGGTGCAGGACTTAGCTCGGTTAAGTAAACCTGAGCTGCAGGGGATCGACTAAGAGACCGTATGGAGGCTAGCAACCCGAGCTGAGGGGGATCAACCATGAGACCCTGTCAGCTAATAGGAGACTGACCGATGTGCAATAAGCCTCTCTAGGCTGCAGCATGGGCTACTCACTTGATCAGAATCAGTCTAACACAAACAAAATCTGGGCTGCTCTAAACTCCATCAGCAATTTTACAACCACTGACTTCCGCTCCCACCCCTTGGGTGGTAACGGAGCCATCTATGAACCGACAGGGATCCTCAAGCTGTGAGGTCCCAGGGATGGTCCAATTGTCTTTGCTGGTAAAAAAGACATGGTAGGGCCACTCTGTGTAGGTTTAGGTTATAGATACGTCAGACCGCATGCTCATTACCTCGTTGGCCTACAGAGAACCGGTCACGAGAGAGGTATAATAGGCGTTCCATGGCTGCGGCGGGAGTGGAGCGAAAGGCTCCAGTCAACATCAAGAAGCCTTCCATATGCACGTGAGTACGAATGCCATGAATGTCACATATCATGAAGCACTAATTACAACTCAATTTCATCACGACAAAATTGACTAGAATATTTCGAAAGTAAAGATAGAACTATTTCAAAACTTTTTTTTTGTCATTAAACTTTTTCATTTGAAACACTATATGTATATAGTATTAATCTTGTAAGATTTAAAATATGAAGTTAAAATCATAATTAAAGTAAAGTGAAAAGACTCAAGATATCATCTTCTAAATACTTTGAACCAAAAACCCTGTGTACTGCACTAATTACATCTTACCCCTTATTGCATACTGGACAAGTATACGGCTTTTCGCCTGTATGTACTCTGAGATGTTTCTCTAAATTACATTGTTGCGTAAAACTTTTCTCACAAACATCACACACATACGGTCTTTCTCCTGTATGGGATCTAATGTGTATACGTAAACTCCTTGCCTAAAAATAATATCAGTAGAGTTTAATTGAAATAAACATCGGGGGATCCCGAAACAGTTAATTTTTGTTCATCCTTGAAGCAGACAACGACAAAATTTAACATTTTTGTTGATTTCCTCATTCATGAAATGACACAATTTTTGCCATGCATAAAAATGTATTAAACTTATATTTACCTCAACATACTGCCGTCCACAGTATTCGCAAGATAAAAGTTTGTGACCTGTGTGATATTTCATGTGTTTTGACAAGCTAGAGGCCCATTTAAATGCTCTTCCACAAACTGAACATAAATGGGGCTTTCCTTCAATGTTTCTCAGTTCTCCAGTGTGTTTCTTTTTATGCTTGTTGAGGTTTGAACTTTCTGCGAAAGTCATGCCACATTCATCACACTCATGGGGTTTTTTCTCGAGATGAATCTTCATGTGGCGTTTTAGAATTCTCGCTTCGGCGAAAGGTTTCTTGCAAATTTCACAAATATACACTAAATAATGATGGGTCATCAAGTGAATCTGAAAATGTCCATATTTCAATGCAGAAATAATGATAAATGAACAAGACCGGTATTCAACGGTAACGTCGCTAGAAAATCATTGCTGTTACATTTCAGAATATGACATAGCACTTGTCCTTTTTATGATCTGATCTGAGTATACTGAAACGGAATAAGCCAAAACTTACTTTGAGATCTATTTTTAACTGAAAAGACTCTGAACATTTGGTACAAGGATACTTCAACTTTGGTTTTGCTTCAGTTTCATCTTCTTTATTGAACTCAACTTCTATCTGTCCTTCTTGAATTTCTCCTGTATCAGCAGCAATGACCTGAAAAATACAAATATAAAAATTTCGAAGGCACTCTAGTTCATTTAATGATAAATCAATTTCACTTATTTAGAACGCCGTACAATACGGAAGTGCGATCTCTAGTATCTATAGATACTAGTGATTGTTAAAAATATGCATTGAAATAAATACACAGAGCCATTGAACAATCAAATACAAAAAAATATTTTTTTTTCCAGTTCACAAACATTTCAATATGTTTAATTTCTGTTATATGTAGAAAAGCAATATGTATTCAGAGTCAATCTTTCAAAGGGACAATTAGCATTACATGGCAAAGTAAAACGGCTCTTGTTCAAACTTTCGACAAATCATATCTCCGTAAGTATAGGTTTCTCAGAGTTGAGAATGATATCAATGGATTCTTAGGATAGAACTGCATCATACATATAATTGCAGTGATAGAGGAAGAACACTGAAGCCAAGCAGCGTCGGGCGCGGTTAGTACTTGGATTGGTGGCCTCTTGGAAAAAGCGCGTGCTGTAATATTTTTTGCGCTGTTGTTCCTCGGAGCAGAGTGCTTATCAATTTGCCCAAATGTCTGTAATTTTCGAATTTTTGGCTGAAAATGGTCTCAAACGTTTTGATTCCACTCACTGATCAAGAATTCGTGGATAAAATCGATTCTGTCCGGCCGTAACCACGATAACTCTCGAACGGAATGAGCTAGACAGTTGAAATTTTCAGAGTAGGTTTGGGAGATAAATATCTCGGTTAAGTTAGTTATTGGGAAAATCGGCCGAGTGGTTTCGGAGTAACAAACTACAAATTTTATATTCAATTTTTTTTAAGATGCATTTTCATCATAAGAATCCATTGATATGATTATCAACTATGACAAATCAATATTTTCGGAGATATAATTTTTCAAAATTTCAATAATTATTCTCAATTCTATATGATTTCATAGAATACTCTTATTATAAATGAGTGATGTATGTAAATCCAACATGAGATGAGTCATAGACCTACTTATTGAATTTAATTACGAAAATTCTTGCAAATTGACGCACAGAAGCCAAATTGAAAAAGCCCTGTGGACAGGAGCTTTGGCGCTCTTGTTCAAATTTTGACAAATCATAACTCCGAAAGTATTGGTTTTTCAGAGCAGGGAATGATATCAATGGATTCTTATTTAATTTATTTTATTTTATGATGCAGTTCTATCATAAGAATCCAATGATATAATTCCCAACTCTAAGAAACTAATACTTTCGGAGATATGATTTGTCAACAACATGTTGAACAAGAGCGCCAAAGCTCCTGTCCACAGGGCTTTTTTCAATTTGGCTTCTGTGCGTCCATTTTCAAGAGTTTTAGTAATCCAATTCCAAACGTGGGGGTATGACTCACCACATGTTGGATTTACATACATCAGCAAATTAAAATTAGAGTATTCTATGAAATCATAGAATTAAGAATAAATAATTATTGGAATTATGAAAAATCATATCTCCAAAAGTAATACTTTGTTATAGTTGAGATTGTTGAGAATGATATCAATGGATTCTTATGATGAAAATGCTTTCCCACTTTTTTTTAAGGAAAAAAGTGGGAAAGCCCTGTGGACAGGAGCTTTGGCGCTCTTGTTCAAACTTTGACAAATCATATCTCCGAAAGTATTTGTAAGAGTTGGGAATTATATGAATGGATTCTAATGAAAGAACTTCAGCATAACATAAATTAAACTCAAACATCATACAAGAATTTAAATTCAACAACAGTCTCCAAAATTATTAAACCAAAACCAATAGACCAATTCTACCCACCAACGAACTTATCCAAGATATTCTTTCCTCAAATCTATGATGAACGAGATATTCATTCCTCAAATCCATCTTGAATATTATATTATATCAATTGAAACTTAGCCAATATTCCAGTTTTGTTCTTACTGGAGATATTCTGAACTCAATATTATTAACTTACCTTCACCATTCCCATGATCATATGGATTAACCATAGGCAGTAAATTAACAACCAAAGGTATGATCTATTATAATCCTCATAATTCTACGATAGCTGAAATTAATTTGACATTTCATGTGTCTTATAGGAAAATAAGTTGACATGTATGAATACAGATCATATAATAATTCATAGATAGAATAATTATAGCATTCTGTGAAAACATAGAAGTACGATTTATTATTGAAAGTTTGAAAAATCATATCTCTAAAAGTATTAGCTTGTTAGAGTTAAAGATGATATCAAAGGATTCTTATGGGGAAAGCGCATCTTGAAAGAAATTGAATTTGAAAATTGTAATGTAAAAAAAAAAAAATTTTTTTTGTTACCCCGAAGCCATCTTTTTGCCCAATAACGAACCGGACAGAATCAATTTCGACCACAGATTCTTGATCAGTGAGTCGAACCAAATCGTTTGAGACCATTTTCATCCAAAAATTCTAAAATTACAGACATTTGGTCAAATTGATAAGCACTCCGTTCCGAGGAACAAGAGCGCCAAAAATGTAAACATTCTAGATTGAAAGGCTATTATTTGTGGGAAAATGAACTACCTAAACAAGAGTTGTCAAATTACTTGTGCTTAGATGTTGTTTGGATACATTTGAATTTATTAGAGCAATATTAGAGAAAACCACTACTTTAGAGGAACGATAAAAGAAATATACCTGGATGATTCCATCTTCCTCATTGAAAGCAACAAAATTTGTAGCAATTCCATCCTCAATGATCACGTTCGGTATATCATCTGTAGTAAAATTTATTTCTTGCGCTTGCATTTCCTGTGAAAGTTGCGCGTCTTCAGAATGTTGTACCTCTTGGATCTGTAGCACTGTCGATTGTTGAACCTCATCCTTGGGAACTTCTTGGGATAAATTTTCAGCCAGTTGTGCCTGGAATAATTCGTAAATTTTAAGTTTGCTACAGTTTTTTGGCTAACTTAAGGTTTATACTGGAATTCAGATATTGAGAAATCCCATATGATCGAGAAAATATCTCTTCCCGGCTGGCCCTAAGCTTTAGGTACTTTCCGCGAATATACAGGATGTTTGCAAATGTCTTATTTCGACTAAGAGTTAGAAAACACATTCAAATAAATAATCTATGTGTGGCATCGTTATCAGGGGCCGCTTGTTTGTTTCTTGATTATGTTCTTTAGTTTAGTGTTCGCTAGATTATTTTATAATTGGTGTTGTCCAATGGCTGTAATTTTTGATGTTTTGGCTGAGAATGGTCTCAAACGATTTGTTTCGACTCACTGAAGACTTAGACAAATTTGAGGATCACATGACTGGAAAATTCCAAAAAAAAAATATATTTGAAACAAATCTGTATCTCAAAAACTATCCAATATCGTTGAAATTTTGCAAGAGCCTTCAAAACCTTATTTTACAGTCAATACCGTCTTTACCATAAGGGCACACGGGGCCCGTGCCCAGGGCCCCCATCCTTAGGGGGGGCCCGAAGGAAAGAACATTTCTCTCACATTTATTCTAAATACAACCAAATTAAGAAAAAAACAAGTCAAACTCTGCCTATTTTCTTTTTGAAGTACAAACATTTGACTTGATTTTGACTTAAGCAGCTCAGTTAGGCTTGTATTTGGCTCAATATAAGTAAAAAAATTTGGTTCAAGCACTGACGTGAAGTAAGAAACGAATTTTTTTATTTCGTAATTTTTTTTAAATTTTCTAGGAGTACGGTTCTCAGAAAATTTCACACACGTCTTTATGTCGATATTATACAACTACTTACCAAGCTTCAATTCGATCGAGTCTATATTTTTTGAGTTATCGAGGAAATAATATTCCAGGTGGGTATAACTTTGAAACCTTTAGACCTATTATGCTCAAAAACGATATTAACCCTCCCATTCGGATGCGTAACCTACGCTGAAAATTGCAAGTCCATATCTCCTTTCGTTTGAAAGTTATCGAGGCAACGGTCACCCATCCTGCTACTGAACTCACACAAGGTTGCTCGGATCTCCAGTGAATTTTTAAAAATTTTCTAGAGATACGATCCAACGAAATTTCACATGAATTTTTGCGTTGGAATTCTAAAACTAATAACCATGTTTGAATTGGATCGGTTTTGTATTTTTCGAGTTATTTAGGAAATAACAACCAAATATCAGATGGGTATAACTGCAAAACCGTTTGGTCGATTATGCCTATAAAAAAACTCAAATGTTGCATTCAGATGCACAACCTAACCTGAACAATTCAAGCCGCCTGGGATGCGCCACCTACCCTGAAAATCACTATCCCTTTCCTTCCTCAAGTTATCGTGACAACGGCCGGCCGGACAGAATCAAATTTGACCTCGAATTTTTCATCGGGGAGTCGAACCCAATCGTTCGAGACCATTTTCGGCAAAAAATTAGAAAATTACAGACATTTTGGGCAAAATGATAACGCGATGTTCCCCAGAACATACGCGCAAAAAGTAGGAAAGCTCGAGAGGGGCTTTGGATAGGAGCTTTGGCGCTCTTGTCAAACTACTAACGAGTAATTATTCAAACTTTGACTGCATCATAAATATTGAAAAATCATATCTCCGAAAGTATTGGTTTGTTAGAGTTGAGAATGAATGAATGATATCAGTGGATTCTTATGATGAATTTGCATCTTAAAAAAAAATTGAATTTGAAATTTGTAATGTAACAATTTTTTTTTGTCGTTACTCCGAAACCACCATTTTACCCAATAACAAACTGAAATATTTATATCCCAAAACTACTCTGAAAATTGTCTAGCTCATTCCGTTCAAGAGTTATCATGGTAGAAAAATGTATGATTCACTTTCTTTGCTTTCCAATAGGGCCCCAGCATAGTTTAAGACGGCCTTATTTACAGTAGAGTTCTAGATTTGAACTAGATCGGATCTATATTGGTGAAAATAGGTTTGTTCCTACAACAGCCGAAACCGTACAAGGTACGGTCCACGGACTGCGCGATGGTGTGAAAGGAAGGCTTTTACACCACCGCGCAGTCCGTGGACCGTTCACTGTACGGTTTTGGCCGCTGTAAGAATAAAGCTGATATTGCCGAAATATAGAAATATTACAACGATTGAGGTGTACTGGTCCACTTTTTACACTTGACAAACAAAGTTGTCACAGTTTTTGATTTTTGACGTGGTTTGCATGTAGTTACCGAACGAATTTAGGTTGATTTTTTCTTAAAATTACGTGAAACGTGAGTATTTTCGTATATTATTAGATATTAAAATTACTGCTATACAGAATGGTTTTTGTGAATTGTCAACTAATAATTCATTGAAAAATTATACGATTTACAAAAATATATTTAATATAGTAAATAAATAAATTCTCCTGGGGCAACGTGTATATAGAATCTTATCTAGTACTTCTTGGTTTGGGCTATTTCTATTTTCTTTACACACCTCTAGATTTATTAGAACTTTTAATATTCAAGCACATTACATACTATTGAGGTAGTATTCAACAAAAATACAAACTACTAACTGCGGTTGCAATATTTACCTGAAATTCTGGTGATATATATTGACGTAAGATACTGTCAGATTTCTCACATAGTTGTTTGAAGGTATATGCACGGCTACATTGCAGTACACATTGAACACACATAAGATTGGGTAATTCATCTCCTTGTTTAACCTATAATCATTTATTAGATTGAGAAGTAGACTAATCTCATATCACGAACTGATCAATTGGAGCATGACACCTGGTGGCAGAAAATTGAATTACTTCCAACATACCATGTATCAGCTCCCACATCAAACCTGTTTGATCTCAGGATCGATTAATTTATTTAAAGATAGATCTCACCCTGAGACAGAGGTTAAGAGGAAACATTAATTAATAGAATGAAGAAAATTATCATTATCATTTTAAAACCAACAAAAAAAATAATCCTAAAAATTTCAAATCACCCAATTAATCCTGTATGTTATTGTGACCTTAATTGCAACTGATTTAAATCAAACAGAAGAATGTGTCTTTTAAATGAGCATATGAATAATATCACTAGTAATGCACTTAGTGGACAGTACGATAACCACCTTAAAGTCATTTTGATTGTGCTATATTGCAAGAGAAAATATTCTGCCTGCGGAGTCCTAAATCTCGATAATTCAATGGGTGAAAGCATTAGGTTTTCAAATCCTATATGCATACAGACAGACAGATAAGTAGATCGCAGATGAGTTATTTAAACCAACTGTCCTCTAGGAAAACCGAGGACAGGGAAGGCGACTATTAAAACATTCATTCAACTACGATATCATATCTAGTCAAAGAAACAGTACCCTCATAATGAGGAATACTACTTATGTTAAGATAAATAGAACATTTTTAACACGAAAGGTAAAGTTGGAAATCTTGACCTTGTGTTGTGATATAACACCATAGAAAAATTAATATTAAAGAGTAAACTTTCGTAGTACAAGCCTTTCCATTTTTTTTGTGATTTTTTCTGGAGACCTAATGATAAGCGTCTGTTTACCTCTATCGAAGCAAAGGAAGAGAGCATTTCATCCAAGCATGCCCCAAACAAGGGTCTCATATCTCCCTTGACAGAAAGGCAGGTCCTACAAATCTTATCTAATTGTAATGGGGTTGTAAGATACGCGGTTATATCCATATCCTCTCTTGTCTGTGATAGGAAAACACTCACGTCTTGAAAATCTGAGTACGTAAGTCGATTCGAGTATAAATAACAACAAAATGTCTAATATGTAGTTACGACAGGAATGCCACCGACAATACGCAGCATTAGTGATGACGTAGCATCTGAGGTAGGTCAAGGGTTCAGATCTAAACAAGTGATCCAAACAAAGGAGAAACTTGAATTCATATCAATAACTATTATATTGTGAATATCTTGCAGTATTTTTCAAGGTGAGTGTATTCATTTATTTATTATAACGATATCTATATATTTTCCTGATGTTGTTATATATTATCAAGCTCAAAATACGCGAAAACTTAAACGTGCATAACCTCAATTTTTGTTTTCGTTTAAAATTTCGAATTACTATTCGTTATATTGTGAGTATTATACATATTTTGTTAAGTATCTACAACGTTTCATCTGAAAATAATATTTTACTAATATGTATAGCTTAATTTTATGGTAAAATGGACATGTTTCCTTTTCAAGTTAAAAACCTTCTGTTTGCTATATTGCTATTGTTTAATTTTCTGAGTGTATGTTCTTTCAGATGACCGAAAGGCGAGGGATTCCAATGACAGACATTTTTGCATTTTTCAAAGATTACCAGTCTCAATTTCAGAGAGGCGAAAATTCTTTTACAAGTGGAAATGTTTTGCGTGCACAATTTGATCCAGAGGTACAGCCTATGTTACTTAAAGACGAAGTGCAAGCCAGTATGAAGAATAGAAAGTATACTGTTGAGGTAAGTAATATGTTTTTATTACTTAGCAATTTCAAACCAAAACATGCTTATTGTTTCAGATATCTCTAGATGTTGAAGATGGTGTCACTGGAGCAACCTGCTCATGTCCAAGGGGTCAGTTGGTGTGCCACCATATGGCAGCTCTCTGTTTGTTTGGCCACTACCATTTTAGCATCACTGATAAACCTTGTGCATGGAATGCACCAAGAAAATCTGCTGAAGAAGAACAAGTTAAAGATATATCACAACTTTTTCCAATGACAAACAAGAATTTCCGTGCTTCTAAGAGAATGGCAACTGATGAAGAAATTGAGACCTTCGTTAAGGCTCTGGAGGAACCTGTTGGATTCAGTTGGTTACTGAAGCCAGAACCTTCAGACATTTCCATAAATTTAGTACCTTCAATTCAGGATATATTATTCAGTAAGGATTATCTTGAGTCAAGCGACAAACCTGAATACTTCTTAAAGGCAACCCATGTATCACAAGAAATAATAGCTAAAGTTGCTGAAGTGACTACAGGGCAACATAGAAATGAAAATTGGCTAGTCCTCAGAAAGCACAGATTAACGGCCAGTAATTTTAGCAAAATCATTGCAGCCTCCAAGAGGAATAAGTTTCCGCCATCATTATTTAAATCCTTGATCGGTGGGTATGATTTAAATGGGGTGAAGGCTGTTCAGTGGGGACGAGACAATGAGGCTGAAGCGCTCAATTCATTTCATGTTGGACTGGAAATGGATGTTTCACCAACTGGATTATGGCTAGATGAGTGTGGTTTTCTGGGGGCTAGTCCTGATGGTCTTGTTGGTGAAGACGCCATACTCGAAATAAAATGCCCCTACAAATACAAAGACTCAAGCTTGGCTGAAGTACTGAAAGTAGACAAAAGCTATATCATTTATAAAAATGATAGTGGCCATACTTTTGTATACAAGGACCATGCATATTGGCACCAAATTCAGGGGCAACTGTTCATAACAAAGCGAAAAGTATGTTATTTGATGGTATGGACGCCTACAGAAATGGAAGTAATAGCAGTTGAAAAATGCGATCTGTGGGCTGAGAACATAGGGATATTGAAGAGTTTTTTCATCAATATGTATTTACCCTATTTATGTTCCTAGATTATTTAAATAAATGTATTAATGAGAATGATTATTTCATCCTTTATTAAATAAATATAGGTAGGGAAAAAAGCAGGAAAAATTGTTATTTATTTCTTAGGCCTCATATTGTTATCGATTTTACTTAAAAATTTGTTGTTACTTTTAACAACACTTTGTACCGGTATGTAGGTGGGAGTTTTTTTATGCTGAAATATCTTTATTTTATGGTGGTACATGAATAAATGTTTCTTTGAATTTCATTTATCATTCTTTGGTTTTATAAAGTTATAGATAACCATTTATTACAAGTATGATGATTGAAGTTGGAGATGACTTATCAATTACTTAAAACTGGAATATGAACACTTACTCTGAATAATTACTGATTATTAGTATGATAGTAGACTGTATATTATATGCTGAACAGACTATCAAAAATAAATGCAACAGAAAGATATTGATTTCAACATTCTGAAATTTCTTATAGTTTTAAAAATTAATATATTCTCTAATTATTCAGCATGCCAAAGTTAATATAATATCGGGTATTTGATAACATCATTCTTATACATAATGAAATCGTCTTTAGGATTTTAAATAAATATTTCAGTAGATTTATAAAAAATTTAATCACTATCACAAGACAAGTTGTTTTTTATTTCCTCTATCAGAGGGTTTTGCAGGTTTGTTAATGCTCCTATCACCTGGAATATCATTTTTCCAAATGGAAATAGAGAGTGTGGCATGAAATTCAGAATCTTGAATACTTTCATCCTCTGTATAGCTCTCTCCACGTGAATTCTGGCTCTGGCAATTGATTCTGTTTGTTTTATCTGTGCGGGAGTGAATTGTGCCGTATTCAAGAAAGGTGGAATATTTAACGAAACTCCACTAGGCAACAAGTCTCTAATGAGAAATCCTTTATCTGCCAGAACCAAATCTCCTGCATCCAATTGTCCTAAAACTCCACAGTCTTGGACAATTTTTTTATCAGAAACTGCTCCTGGGTAGAGAGAGCTTACATATGTTATAACTCCATTCGGAGCAACTCCAACTAGTGCCTTCCAAGTATTCTTATGCTTATAACTGCTGTATGTCATTTTTTGTGTCGCCATAGATGTCCTTGGAACTGCCATCGCCATCTCAGTGCAATCAAGGACTATTCGGCAGTTTGTGAATTTAGCATAAACATTTGGAAGGCAAGTTTGATTTTTTTTTCTTGATGGAATTTTTGAACTCGACTGTTCATGTAGAATTTCATGTAAAAAAAAAATCCAAGTGATGACCACATTACTCACTAGAGCTTGGGACACTCGAAACCTTTGGGCCAAGTCAGCATGCGGATTATTCTGCCTCAACTTCATTAAGCACATGAGCAGTTGATCTATTTTGGATATTTTTTCAACATTCCAGCCAAAGTAATAATTGATTTCAATATGTTTCAACAAATCATAGAGAGCAATGAAACTTTTGCATGGCAAACCAGTATACAGTCTGCACAACTCGTCACTATTTTCAATATCTTTAAATCCAAAAGGTCCACCTCTTGCACTGCTCTTTAGCTCTTCTAATTCTTGTTTTAAAAAATATACCTCTGCTTCTAAAAGAGCACTTGAAGTAGTCGGCACATAAGAAGATGAAGGTGCTGGTTCAGAGGTAATCTCTGCTTCTGGAAATGATGTCGAGGTACTCGGTAGGGAACTTGTAGATGGTATCAATTCAGGGGTAATTCTGTAAAATATAAATCAATATGCATTCAATAGAATCAACAGAATTCTTATCAGTAAAGGATATTCAGGGTATTACCTCTGTATGGAAGGAAATACAATAATTTGAAATGATTAATTACGTTCGCTTAGTTCGCAGTAGTAAGTAAAACAATACCACTTTTATAAATAATTCTTCATACTTGCTAATTTTAAGGACACACATAACGAAAAATTAGAATTACCAAAATTTTATACCAGAATGTTTGTATACAGGGTATTTAACTTACCCTTTGAATATTTCATCGTCATTGGATTCTGTTACCATTACAGAGGTTCCAACTGGTGGTCTGTTCTTTCTTTTTTCAGGTGATGAAAATTTGAACCTTTTTTCAATGTTATGAGAAAAAATCGTTGGCTCGTTTTCTTTGTTTCCATCAGTAAAATGGCATGAGCATAAACGTGCACCCGGTCCTGGTTCCACATCACGTCTAAAATTAATGAAATTGGATGTGCAAATATCGAAATTATATGCTAAACAATCAAATTATTACCTCACAAGTTTAATCCATTTGTTACGCAGCTTTTGATCCTTAGGAAACGAAATAAACCTACACGTGTCTTTAACATTATAATGTTTACAGTCAGGAGCCCAGCACATCACCATCTGAAAGTTGAAAAATATCTAGTATCGTAGGATCAAAGCCAAATTTACTAAAGGAATCTCTTCAACTTCTATTTTCTACTTTTTAAAGGAGTATTAACACTAGTTTAATGAACTTTAGAGGTTAGGATCAAAATAATAAATCTCAAATTTCTTCAACAATTAAGAACTCAGCAGGAAAAAAAGTGCATAGTTGCTTTACTTATTCAAAAAACTTTGACCATACTTACTTTTCAATCGTTATTTGTTCAAATTTGATAGACAAAATGAGATTTATACGAATAGCCCAAAGTAAAATTGCGTTGTTTGGATCTGGAACACTGACCAATGTCAACGTGACGTCACACTAATGCTGCGTATTGTCAAATTCTGTGAAAATGAACAAAGAGGGAAGCTTTCTGTCGAGTCTTCTGACTTCTGCGCATAGAATATTGAAATTCTCTGCGCGCACCATAGACATTATCATAGAAAGAATGAAAGATTGCCTACGGGACCTCGTAAACTCTATGGTCCCTACTTTCTATGATTTTATTTTGACATTTGAGAAATATGGTCGGAAGTGAACACTCCTCATTTTAAATAACAATAGATTTGAAAATTATGGAATCGAATGAAATAACGAAAATAGTTATTCCCGAAGATAAAGATTCAATATGCAGATTTTGCCTAAAGATATCGAATGATCTCATTGCTATAAATGATTATTCTCAAGATATTAAGTGGTCCAAGGCAAGCAACTTATCAATACAACAAGTCTTTAGCAAGTTATGTTTGAAGGTATATTTTTAAACAACTTCTTCAACCGTATGATGAACTAAAATACATTTTTCAGATTGACAACGCAGATTGTTTACCCAATAAAATTTGTGATCAGTGTAAAACCTGTCTGGAAGACTTTTTCATATTTGTTGATAAGATAGAAAGCAATGAAGAAATATTACGGAAAGTGTATACGGAAGATGTATTTAGCAGTTCAGATAAAGACGATATCTCCAATTTATCATTTGAAGATCATAAGGAATTCTTCGATTTAGAAGAAATTGAGAATCCTTCAGATAATGTAATAGAATACGAAAATGCTTATGGACATACAATTTCCAGTCTTGAAAATTGTGAAGGTGGTAAAATCCCGAAAATTGAGTATGGAAACATTGAAAAATCAAATTTGTTTTTCTCTGATGATCTATCTAAATTTTTAAAAAAAAGTGCAGGAACATCAATCCAAAAACAAGTTAAATCTCTAGCAGAATCAAGTTCCACTAAGGTTGAATCAAAATTAGGAGAGATTAAGGTGATCATATATTTTTCAAAATCAAAATAAAATTCCCTTTCAACATACTTTTTAAATAATCTTTCTCAAGAAACCATACTTAGTTATTAATTAAATAATTATATGTTGGTGTTTTTCTATAATGGGTCAATCACAATCATGTTAATGCTTAAATGATGTAGTATTATTAGAATTAGTTCAACAATATAGTTTTTTGTACAATAAGAGTAGGAAAGTTTTCAGGGATCTTCACAAGAAGAATATAATTGAAGGCTTTGTAAAGAAAATGCTACTCACCATTTAATTCTAAAGTATCCCCTATTTCAATTCATGTATTATTCTTCTTGTGACGATCCCTGAATGACAATTTTTTCCTTCTCGATTCTCTCAGCACTAACGATTATTTTAATTTGAGGAGATAAAACATCATTCTGTTTTTTTATGAGCAAACAACAACATTGAAATGCACCCTTTTATTGACTCCTTCCATATTTGAGCGTATTATTCAAAATGTTTGTTCCTTGTACATCAACATAATCATGATTGTGAACAGATTGTAAATTGACAGTAAATAACTTCATTGAATATTCTTTCAAATCTAGTTCTCATTTTTCTTAGGCGAAAGAGGATAATGTACGTGCCCCTAAAAAACGAAAAAACAGGGTATCAAAGCGTAAGGAACAATTTAAACTAGAAGAAGATGAACCTATTTGCATAAAACAATGTTATTTCTGTAAAAGAAAATTCAGTAGTGATGATCTTAGGAGTCTACATTATTTAGAACATGTAGTGAAGGCAACAGAAGACATGGTGACACATAGACCCTTTTGTTTATATTGTGGACTATTAACTGGTACCAAAGAAGAATTGGACGAACATATAATATCGAAGCATCAAAATGAGAAAGACTTGAATTGTGTAGATTGCAAAATAAGATTTTCAAATATTGATGAAATTACCGCACATGTTGGAAAACGTCACATCGAAGATTTTGAAGAAAAAATTGATACAGAAATCAAATGCTTGATATGTGAAAAAGAATTCAGTTATATTGGGGACGTGATGAAACATTCTCTGGAACATATATCTAGAAGGTACATGAATAATTTTATAATTAATATATCAGATGAAGGACTGTGTCAGATGAGAGGTACCCTAAACTCTGTGTAGGTTCTGGTCTTAGATACGTCCAGCCGCATGCCCATTATCTTGTTGGCCTCCAATTTAGCCTGCAGAGACCCAGGCACGTAGCCTATGGATATTGGATAGCGTACTTACCGCAAACCTTCATAATTATGACCTAACTGTGCTATTGAACAAATTGTTTAATCATCTCTTTATATCTTTATAAAAAGCAGTACATAATATAGTTTATCTCTTTCCAGACATACATGTGTAACATGCAAGAATGTTTACATTTGTGGTGCCGCTTTGAATGAACACCATAGGACACACCCACAGTACAAGCACAAGTGTCCAATTTGTAAAAAACGGATAAGCAATCGTAAGCAAGCAATGAAACAACATATAGATACTCACAACACTATAAGAAATCTGGAATGTCAGATCTGCAAAAAAAAATATAGTTCCAAGGCTCATTTCAATTACCACATGAAGAGCCATTCCAGGCCTAACAATATTTGTCCCCATTGTGCGTATGCAACAAAGTCACCCAAAGATTATGTAATGCACATGAGGACGCATACTAACGAACGTCCATTCAAGTGTACTTTTCAAGACTGTGGAAAGGCTTATAAAACCAATAGTGCATTGAGTGCCCATGTTAAGGAACATTTGAATATAAAAAATTTCGCATGTGAATTCTGTGATTATAAAACTAGTAGGTCCGTTGGTTTGACTATACACAGAAGAATACACACAGGAGAGAAGCCATATTGTTGCAAATTTTGCGGTAAAAATTTCAATAGACAATGGAGTCTTAAAGTGCATTTAAAAAAACTTCATCCACAATAGAATGGAATGATTGTATAATAAATTGAATTCTTGTACATATTGAACACGAAAAAAATTTTGATTATAGAGTATTAAAAGAAGCGTTTAGGATTATTTTACAGTCCTGCATCTTATTTTTCAGAGGTTACTAACTTTTTCATCAACTCTCAATACATAGATATATAGAACTGGGTCGTGAAGCTTGATGCTGCCTTTCAGAACTGCCACTGCGAATGATATGAGGTTCAGTTCTATAGACCACATTAGTTAGGTTAGAATCATTCTCTTGGCGGGAGATCCATATTCAAATTTTTCAACATGGCAGTCCTAAGGAAGTTCAACTTTGAGATGAAACTACCCTATTTAAAAGATAATGTTAGCACAGAGACATCAAGTATTGGGTACCTTCATCATGCATGTTTGCATGTTCTTTCTTCAAAATTGAAACCAGTGTAGTTCAAAAGATTCCCGTAGGTCGTTGATGACTTCTGTTGTGCGTCAAATATCATTACATGACCGAGTTATGTTATTATTTTTTACACTTATATTCATTAATTATTTTGGGAATGTACAATTTTTGCGCGTATGTTCTGGAGAACATCACGTTATCATTTTGCCCAAATGTCTGTAATTTTGGAATTTTTGCCGAAAATTGGCTAAAACTATTGGGTTCGACTCCCCGATGAAGAATTCGAGGTCAAATTTGATTCTGTCCGGTCGGCCGGCCGTTGCCACGATACCTTGAGAACAGAAAGAGCTAGCGACTTGAAATTTTCAGGGTAGGAGGAGCATCCCAATACGACGTACAAGTTAATTAATGGGCATAATCGGCCCAATAGAGAAGATCGTATTACCAGAAAATTTTTAAAAAATTATGGAAAAAAATTCTGTATATCAGTAACTATTCGTCCGACTTCGCATAAATTTTGCGAGAACCTTCAGAACCTAACTCTACTGCCAAGTTTGAACACGATCGGATGTATATGGTTGGAGATTCGAGCAGCCTTGTGTGAGTTCTGTAGATGGATGGGTGACCGTTGCCTTGGTAAAGAAAGGAGATAGGGACTTGCAATTTTCAGGGTATGTTGCGTATCCGAATGGGAGAGTTAAGTTCGTTTACGGGCATAATCGGTCCAACGGTTTCGGAGTTAAACTCGCATGGAATATTATTTCCTCGATAACTCAAGAAATATAGACTCGACCGAATTGAAGTTTGGTAACTAGTTAATAAAGAGTGTTTAAAATTTTGTAAGAACCGTTCCGTACCCCTAGAAAATTTCAAAAAAATTACGACATAAGAAATTAGTTCAAGCACTGATGTGAAGTCAGGAGCTTTTGCGAGTATGTTCTATTGTCGAATTCACCATGGTAAATTCGATTAAGAGTGTCCAATACAGGAGTGATTTATTCAATTGAATGAATTTACTGTTTTTAGAAATATTTTCATATTTGTGGAGTATTTGCAAACAATAAATAAAATGCTAAATTTCATCATTGTGCTTACTTTCCTTTCTCTGATTAATTAATTTTCGATGTAAATTATGGCATTCAATCATAAATTCTGTTTGCAGAATCAGGATTTATAATAGAAGCGATAAATTTACATTTAAGGGAATACAAATCGCGAAAAGTACTAGCAGCTTGAATACGAATGTAAATTCAAAATTCCCGCCGTTCGATCTTTCCTTGCAAGCAAACATGGCGACTGAAAGTGTTGCCTTCGATTAGTTAGGAGTTTTCATTTCTTATAAGCAGTGTTCTGAGGCGTATTTTGGCGCTGTAACCACAGGTAACTACAGCTCGTAGTTACATGGTTACTACGTTTTTGCGGAGTTAACCATGTAACTATGACGTATCAATGACGTCAAGCATACCATACCACGTTACCTTCCTCAGGAGCAAGGTTACTCGCGTGGTATGTATATCTATCTCATTTCGAATGAGTGAAATGGAATGAATTTAGGATCATAGAACGTGTTAACGGTTTTCACCGAATTTATCTGAATCTGAATAATTACCTGTTATATCAAAATGTAATGCAATACCGTATACAAAAAACAAATCAGAAACGAGACACGACTGGGACTGGGCACAGGCAGAAGAGACAGTCTCTGGCACAGGGCGGCAAAACAATAAATGAGAGCACATATAACAGAAAACTCTCATAAAGGAGTAGAAGGTCTTCTTCTCCAATTGAAACAGTAGGAAGAAGTCATACTCAAGATATTTTGATATATAACTCACATTTATGATGGACGTAATCTATTAATGAACTCGTCCATTTCAATTCATTGGAAGATTTGTTTTTGTTTTGATTCGATCAGCTGTTTCGTGTCATCAGTAACTATAAGTAACTATGACGTCATAGTTACATGTAACTATGGTAAGCTGTGGTTACAGCGCCAAAATTCGCCTCTGTTGTTTTGCAAATGGAATTCGCCATTAGCACAGATCTGTGCCATTAGTGTTCTGTGAGTGTTCTGTTCTGTGAATGTGAATATCAATTTATTCAATTTTAAAATTATGGACCCCCATGGAATAATAGAAATAGTTATTCCCGATGATAAAGATTCAATATGCAGATTTTGCCTAAAGATTTCGATGGATCTCATTGCTATAAATGATTATTCTCAAGATATTAAGTGGCTCGAGGCAGGCAACTTATCGATACAACTCTTCACCAAATTATGTTTGAAGGTATATATACCTTAAACCGATTTCATGAAGAATATGATGAACTAAAATATTTGTTTCAGATTGATAATGCTGAGTGTTTACCTAATAAAATTTGTGATAAGTGTAAGACTTGTCTGGATGATTTTTTCATATTTGTTGATAAAATAGAAAGCAATGAAGAAATATTACGGAAAGTGTATTCAGAAGATGTATTCAGTAGTTCGGAGAAGGAAGATATCTCCAATTTATCATTTGAAGATCATAAGGAATGCTTGAATTCAGAAAGCATAGAGAATTCTTCAGATAGTGTGATAGATTATGAGCATGCTTATGAACAAACATTTTCTGGTCTTGAAAATTGTGAAGGTGGTCAAATATTGAACATTGAAAAATCAAATTTGTTGCACTCTGATGATTTACCCAAAGTTTTAAAAAAGAATTCTCGAATATCAATCCAGAAACATGATAAATCAAGTAGCACTAAGGTTGAATCAAAATTAGGTGATAATGAGGTGATCCTATCATGTTTTAAATTCTCTGTTAACATATTTTCCATTAATCTTTCTGTACTTAAATATTAACTTAAAAATTATTTATCTGTTTGCTTTTTCATAAATCAGTTCATTGAATAAGTTTTTATTATTCTCAGGTGAAAGGGGTTACGATGCCTGCCCTTAACAAGCGAGAAAATTTGGTTTTGAAGCATAAAGCACCATGGAAGATGGAAGATGAACCTTTTTGCATAAAACAATGTTTTTTCTGTGATAGGAAATTCAGTAATGATGATCTTAGGACTCTACATTATTTAGAACATGTTGTGCAGGCAACAGAAGATATAGTGTCTTATAGACCCTTTTGTTCATATTGTGGTCTATTAACTGGTACCAAAAAAGAACTGGATGAACATATAATATCCAAACATCAAAATGAGAAATATTTGAATTGTGCAGATTGCAAAATAAGATTCTCAAATATTGATGAAGTGACAAAACATGCAGCAAAAGAGCACAAAGAAAATTTTGAGGAAGAACTTTACACCAAATCCAAATGCTTGATATGTAAAGAAGTATTCAGTGATATTGACAACATGATGAAACATTCTCTGGAACATATATCTAGAAGGTAAGTAAATAACTTTATAATCTTATGATACAGATGAAGTACTAAGCAGTGGTGGCTGGTGATAATTTTGTTCAGGGGGGTGCTGATTCAGGAATACAAAAAAGTATATATATTTTAAAAGGTAATTAGCAAATTCCTATGTCTTAAAATGAAACTCAATCTGTCTGTTTTTGTCGCAGATGAACTTTACCTAAATTTTGTTCGATGGACAACATTGCGAGCGCCGTCAGTCTTTCTCGCAACATTATATCCAGAAACGCCTTGATCAATTTTAAAGTAGAGGAATATCTTTCAGTTTCTGCGGTTGTCAGTGGCATCGATGTTAAAATAACCAAAACTTTAAATATTTCAAAAAATGTTGAATCCAAACCATACGAAACTATATTAAATTTAAAGTACGTAACCAACCATCCATGTTCTCTTGTTCTTGGGTTGTGTTCGAATATTAACTCCGTAGAGTAATATTTACTCCATTGCATTCGAAAACTGAAAGGTTGAGTAAATTTTACTCTGTGACTGTCGTCCGAAAAGTCGGAGTATTCGACTCGGAGTTCATTTTACTCCTGTAAAAATTGACATAACTTAAGGGACGGTAAATCTAGTATCTTTGTCTCACTGTTTTATGAATGTTTTGTGAGGTAATTTAATAGTTTTAATACTGCTCACAGTATATATTTATGATTAGAGTTACATATATGTGAAGAAAACAATAATAATAGGATCTTTCTTAAACCAACATAACCTATTTTCCGATATTGGCACCTTATGTCACTGTCAGTGCCAGTGTCAGAGTTAACTCCAGAGTAAATCTGTCAAACCTTCAAAAACTCAACTCTACTCCGTGGAGTTAATTTTCGAACACAACCCAATGTTATTAATCAAGTGTTCCCACTCATTATGACCACGTGGTGCAAGATTGCAACTTCATACGATTTTGTTGTGCTTACGAATATTTTCGACATATTCACAACTAAAACCAGAAGCGTTATTAGGCCAATAACTGGAAGCTTACTATCTTGATCATATGTTTGGCAGTTTTTTTCATGTTTTTTTATCTTTTCACCCAGATGTTTAAAATCCGTACACCTTCTTTTGTCCAGTTATCGTATCCACCAAACAGTAAGCAAACAAAACAAAGAAAACCCATGTTTTTCTTCACATCCGCACAACTATAAAGTCTCTTCGTAAACATTTGCGTCAAACTAAAGTTTAATTTTGTTAGGTCACACACCCTCAGTGGCAATCCTCAACTCAACTTTATAACACAAAACAATGGACACCTACAATACCTATCTATTTAGCGTAACCATATACAAGGTATACTACTACTGAGCGTAGCAATTTATTCTTCTCAGGGCTTCTACTAATACGCCCGAATCATCACTGAGAATTACGTGGGACTAGCTCGCCTGTGGCATAATTGGCCAAATAGTATTGGATTTGGAGTTTTACTAATCTGAAATTTTGTTGTTATTTCCTCTATAACTCAAAATATACAAATCTCACCCAATTACATAAAACTCTCTCTGATTACTTGTAGAATGCTGACCCGCTAGTTTTCGCGGAATTTCGTAAATATCGTATCCTGAAGTTACTTGAGGCGTTAATTTTTTTTCGTATTTCAATTTCAATATAATACAAATAAAAAAAATTTAAATTATGTGCTCATACATTCCCTCGTTACTGAGGTATGTCAATAAAATGGTATTAAATGTATTCATATATTATAAAAGCTGAGAAAACGTTATATATCGAAGCTACATCTCATCATCAATTCAAATTGGTCAATGTGAACAAGCGCGCCAAAAAGTACTGACTTCACGTCAGTGCTTTTTTAAATTTTTGAAGAGACATTCTGAAATTGCTCACAGAATTGCAAAAACATTTCCATTGCGGATAAGTATATTCAAATACAGAATTGTAGAGGGGTGGTTGTATGTATATTTGTATGCTATATCATTAAAAATGAAAAAAAAAAGTTTGTAAAAAAAAATTAAAAAAAAAAATTCCCCCTAACATTTAGGGGGATGAAAAATAGATGTTGTCCGATTCTCCACCCTGGCCGATATGCATGCCTCAAATGACAAAAATCGGTCGAGCCGTTTCGGAGGAGTAGAATTACAAACCCCATGACACAAGAATTTTATATATTAGATAAATTATTATACTGATCCTCCTAGGTCTTTCCCAATGAGACCCCTCATAAGCTCTCGAGAGTTTGAGCGAGTAAGGAGATCATAAAACCTGAAGTGAAATATAGTCAAAAAATAATTAAATTAATTTATTCATTTTATGGCTAACCCCCTCATATAATAATAAGGTCACACTTGAAAATTATTTCGGATATCTGAAGAAGAGATTGGATAGAGTACCTACCGCAAACATTCATAATTATGAGCTAACTGTGATAGCGAACAAATTGATCAATCGTCTCTTTATGTCTTTATAAAAAGCACTACAAAATATTGTTTATCTTTTTTCAGACATACATGTCTTACATGCAAGAATATTTATATTTGCGATGCTGCTTTGAACGAACACCATAGAACACATCCGGAGTACAAGCGCAAGTGTCCAATTTGTAAAAAACTGATTGGTAAAAGAATGCAGCAACATATTCATAGTCACAACACTATAAGGAATTTGGAATGTCAGATCTGCAAGAAGAGATATAGTTCCAAGACTCATTTCAATTACCACATGAAGTGCCATTCCAGGCCTAACAATATTTGTCCTCATTGTGCGTATGCAACAAAGTATACCAAAGATTTTGTGATGCATATGAGGACACATACTAATGAACGTCCATTCAAATGTACGTTTGAAAACTGCGGAAAGACGTATAAAACCAATAGCACATTGAGTATGCATGTTAAGGCACATTTGAATATAAAAAATTTCGCCTGTGAATTCTGTGATTATAAAACTAGTAGGTCTGTTGGTTTGACTATACACAGAAGAATACACACAGGAGAGAAGCCATATTCTTGCAAATTTTGCGGTAAAAATTTCAATAGACAATGGAGTCTTACAGTGCATTTAAAAAAACTTCATCCACAATAGTATGGAATGATTGTATAATAAATTAAATTCAAGTAAATATTGAACACGAAAAAAATTTCGATTATAGAGTATTAAGAGAAGCAATCAGGATTATTTTACAATCCTGCTTCTTACTTTTCAGAGGTAACTTATTTTTTTATCAACTCTCAATATATACATATACAGTGGAATCCGTTCATAAATGACAAACACTTATTACTAACTGGACGTCATACAAAGCATTTTTTAGAAAATGAACAATTTCCTGTTTTACATATTTATTTTAATAGTAAGAAACACACAAATAAAAAATTTTACGATACATGTATTGTTAATTTTAGTCGAAAATTTTTAAAGTTCTCGGAATGACTCCCAATTTGGCACACAGAAGAACAATACCATCTCATTAACTATCCAGAATTTCAACCCAATCTGACCTCTTTTATCTGACTTGCAGTTTGAATAAATGAACAAAATTTCGAAGGTTCTCCTCTTGTTCTTTTTCATACAACATTTTTAGAGTTCTCGGAATTACTCCCAATTTGGCACACCGAAAGATCAATACCATCCTTTTCCCTATTCTGAATTTAAACCCTATATTGCTATTCATATGTGATGATTTAACGTATAAAACCCCGTCACTCGTTTTAACATTGCCTCTTAGTTCATTTAAATTATACAGAGTATATCCGGTATTCGGTATTCATTCATTATCTCCAGCTTCGTGGTTCATCATACCCCTTGTTACGGGTTGGCAACTTATCAAACACAAGTATGTTTTATGTGTCACCTGTTGGTATTAATATTAGTTTATTGAAAGGTTTTTTTTTGGGTTTTCTCTCCCAAATAGAAAAATATCTATAAAATAAAAATTAATTATTTTGTGATTTGCTTCTGCGTAAGAAACACAAAAAAAACCTTTCAATAATGAGTATACCTCCCACAGTATCCTTTAATGATTACTTAATATTAGTTTGTTTTCAGTTTAAATTAGAAATGTTTTGTCTTCAGAATCCGTATTGATTTTCCATATTTAACTTTTCAATATGTTATAGAAATCATTTTGTTCAATACCGTGAATATATCGTATGAATTCTGTGGTTACATATTATGATTGTATTGTATTGGGTATTTGCCTGGTCCCGGGGAATTATTTCTTCTTTATAATCGATATATTAGTGTTCTGTGGTCAAAGCTCTCGAGCGAAATACTTCTCTGAAGGCGTTCCACGTAAGTTTTCTTTATCTCAATAGTTGAGATGAAAGAACTGGTGGTCTGAATACCTGACAGTTTGTGTGATTATTTGCAAAAATATGCGTCAAGTTGGCGGTAAGCGGTGACGGTGAGTAATACTTATTATTGTATATGTTTTTGTGATGTTGAAATTGGTTTTGGTAGATTGGCTTAAGTGATGACTTTAGATTGAAATTAGTTAATATAGTTTTGCATGCTATTTGTGTAAGAAAATAATGTAGAGTACCTATGTTTGATTATTTCGATTCCTACTGATTTTTCTGCTATATGAGGATTTATTATTGATATTGTTCTGATTGAATTAGGAGAGAATTTCTTCAATTTTCGTGGGACTGTGTGCCTCGTGTTTTTCTAGGCTTTAATGAATTCCCATGAATAAAGTTTGTGTACCGTTAATTTATATCCTCAGATTCGTACAGAGAAATATTGTATTTTGCAAAGTATAACACTCGTTCCATTCTTTGTAGTTTTTGGCTGGGATCGAAGTTGTACCTTTTGAAATTTTTGGCTGATGCGAGAACTTCGCTGTGACGCTTTTTGTGAGGCTGCATACATAACATATTTTAAGTTGGAGTTATAGTTGGCTTGATGTGAAAATCAACCTTACTGAACCCTTTGGTATATTTTGATGTTGTACTGGTACTGATCCCTACACCGTGTCTGGAGAGATAATGTGTTCCAGTTGGAAGAACCCATACTCATCACCTGGAAGGATCCTGAGCATCCATCAGGAAGAATTACCTTAAATTTTCCCTGGAAAATCTAAGCTAAGTGTTTTCTTTGTGATCAAAGGAATTTTTTATTATTAAACCTTTAAAAACCAGTTGTATCAATTATCACCCTATCCTATATCCCAGGAATCATAAGTGTATCATTGACCTCCCAGTTAATCGTGCAGACATCTACAGGAGGTCAGCGTTACAATGTACAGCCGCATTCTTTTAACATAGCTCTAATTAATTTTGTTATTTGTAACATATGTCATGTCTCAAAGGGAACCACTAATACAGGAGTGTGGAACTATACTCACTCTCTAGAGTCCCAATCACTATCTACACTCTCATTATCTACAATAACACTCTCTACACTCAAACTACCCACATTCACACTCTTTATACTTATATTCTTCAGTCACACTTTCAACAGACACGATCTCTAAATGTAAACTCCCTACAGTTACACTCTATCTACAGTCATACTCTCTACGCTCAAAGCCTCTATTCACTCTCTCTAAAATCGCATTCGCTAAATTCACACTCTCTACAGTCATACTCTACACTATCTACAATAAAGGTTGGTTTATGCTGGCTGGTAACTTTAACTTAATCCTATATATATATAGACATAGATTTTTAGTGTTATGGCTTATAATCAGACTAAAGAATCCGACTTATTAATTATTATTAATAAGTGAACGGATTCGTTAGTCTCAGTATAAAAGTATAAACAATATTCCTAGAAATCTGTTTCAATTTTTAAGTTTAGGGTTAAATTAAAGTTACCAGCCTTAACACTTTCCAGTCACACTCTATGTATTTGACAGTCACAATCTCTAAACTTCCCCTCTACATTCTGTACAGACATGATCTCTACACTCACACTCTCAATAATAAAGCTCTCTACACTCCACACATTCACACTCAAACTATCTACACTCGCACTCTCTACACTCACATTCTCCAGTCACAATTCCTACAATCACACTACAACTTTCACATTTAAGATACATATGCTCTCAAAATCATTTGAGTTCCCCATGAATAATTAAACCTTCAGTACATTAAAAATATTTATTGATGTAAATCATGCATAACTGTTGTAATCATGCAATGTAAAATAATCACAGAAGTATAAAAGTATGTGTTTTACAAAATAGAACTATAAACAAGCTTGCCAAAAAATCGAATTACAATATCTTTGTCCGCATTCAGCGGACAATGAGCTACTGTTTGGTTTTGTTCAGCCTTGAATACTATAAAGGTATATTTGGGAACTTATTACAACTCATCCTTAGAAAACGATGAACAATCACAGGCATATTTTTGTTTTGGTTGGTCTACTTTTTCCATATCCTTAAAAACAACTATCGGACTCACAATTCTTTTACTGAATTCTGTCAGTAGTTGACTGTAATAACAAAATATATTTTTTGGCAACAAATGTTCATTTGCAAAAAGTCTAGCATTTTCTGCTATATTCCTGGCTTGGTCATCATTTTTGATAGCCCACTCTATTTTACTGACAAGATCTTCCAAGTTCTTTTTGATGGGTACATAGTGAACATATGGTTCCAGTAAGTTGTAGAAATGTTCGTTGTACTTTGATTCTTGTTTGAAAATGAGGGAACCACCAGCCAGTAAATATGGGAATCGATATGCTGCAACTGTTCCGTCCAGACAAACTTGATATTTATACTGAAAAAATCAACAGACGTCAGATTACGCATAAACCTTCAGCACGCCATTTTTATTTATTTATTTCTGACCCTTAAACAGCAAAAATCTGCTGGTAACAGAGCCTAAATTTACACAATAGATTTCAAACAACAATAACTCAAATACAATCCACCAAAATTTGCCAAACAAAAATAATACTAATTCTAAGTACATAAAGAAATTACTGAAGTTTAAGATACTTTTTGAGGTAATGGCACATTTTTCTAATATTCTTGCAATAGACTATTTCGACAGGGACTGAATTAAAGACATCGACACCCCGATACACCGGAGAATTTTGACAGACACATGTTCTCGCAAATTTTTTTCCTAACACATCTTTACTTCTAATATTGCAGTTATACTTTTCGTTAACTAAGCATAAAGTAGTTTGAGTGCTCAATAAATTATTCTTTATTTTATAAATTAATTTTGTTTGCTCTAGCTTCTTTAATTTATTGATATTAAGTATTGAAGAATATAGCTGTGTTGTTGGTGTGTAGAAGTCCAAGTTGTAGTGAGGCCTCCAATTCAACTTACTATCAAGTGTTAAACCTAAATATGTATATTCTATCACAGATTTAATTTTGGCATTATCTATAGTTAAATTTATATCACATTATTTTACAATCGAGTACCAGATTTAGCTTCGTGAGGATGTGCAAGGCGTAAATAGACAATACAAAATGCGCGCAGAAGCTGCTGATTCAGGTCTGTGCTTTTTGAGAATTTTTCATACTTACATCAAAAAATCTGTAAAAAGAAACATGTTCAGTTTTCGGCCCATATATTTTTTCCTCGTCTTTGAAAAAGAAAAAATTAGTAAGAGAACAATTGAACATATCCGGATGAACTCTTGATATTTCGATCAATTTCAATCTTTCTCGGTTTGAATCTCTGCCTCTCCAGAAAGCTTTTGGATATCTCGTATCCCAGGGGCCCCCAGTATTACCTTGCACTGATAGCATATCTAGCATAACTCTAAAAAAGTATAATGTCAGAAAATAAACAACTGATATATATGTTTAGCTTAGGACAATTGTATTTTCTTTATTTACAAATAGCTTTTATATGTGGACATGCCTCTGTATGTTGGAGGAATCAAAGACATTGGTTAATAAGTTCTTGGTCTATCGAAGAAAATAACTTTCTTTCTTTGCATATGGGTACGAAACACAAGCGGCATTATATCTTGGTACTAAACATTTATAGTTTCATTCAGTATTTTTGGGGAAAAATATATTCTTCAATCAACCTTGTTTTCTCAGCAATCTCGAAAAACTAACCTTCCCATATTTTCTAACGTAGACTCTGTAACAT
Source organism: Halyzia sedecimguttata (assembly GCA_937662695.2). NCBI lineage: Eukaryota > Metazoa > Arthropoda > Insecta > Coleoptera > Coccinellidae > Halyzia > Halyzia sedecimguttata. The sequence continues at coordinate 93,273,038 of OW569413.2, read as the reverse complement.
CATACGTTGGCATTATAATGTCGAAACTATCTTTGCTTCCACACCATGAGAATATTGGGAATGGTTTATCTCCATCCTTAGACTCTAAAGGCCAATCTCCTAAGTTCACAAAAAACTCAACATCAGGAATTACAGTTTTTCTAGCAAGGGACAGTAGTATGCTATCCATAAACATTTTAAATCCAACATATTGTCCATAACATTTTCTGTATATTTGGTTGCTTTTTATAACATAATGACATAAACTTATGGAATATGGCTTATCAAATTTTTGTACAACCTGGAAAACAATATAATTAACTAGTAATATTTACTTTTAGCTCATGCAAATACGTCGTTTTTCTGGACATCAGTTTTCTATCGAGCAAAAGGCTGTTCGCAATGAAATCAACTGATCTCCTGCAAATGTCACAGCAGTCTAGAGGTGGAAGTTCACACCATCTCATGCGTTTCTTGAGAATAGGGTAGGCGAAGAGAGGAAGGCATTTTCGTTCTCCCTTCACTGCAAGTATCAGTATTACAGTTCTTTCAGATACTTGCAATATAAGATTTTCATGTTATCCAAGCACTGTACTGTTTTTAAAGTGCTTGTTCTCCTGAACCACCTATCGTTTCAAAATTTCAGAAATTGTGGAAATTCAAGATGATACTTGCAATTTCAACTACAAAAGCTTACCTTTGTTCTGATAACATTCCAATCTATATTATTAAAATGTGCGAGATCACTAGAAATTTGTTTAGGAGTAGCTCCACACTGCCATGATTCTAACATCTCACCCAGTTTTCCTTTTGGACAATCACATTGCTCAGAAAGAATTTCCCTAGAAAATTCGTAAGGGGATTCTGCAACATGCTGACCCAAATGTCTGATATTTATACTCAGATGATCACATTTATCAAAAAGCTTATATCTAACAATATAAGAACCATCCATCCTATTCAAAATATTGGTGTATATTCTGCATGGTTTGTCATTCAAGATAGTGCCCTCCAAAACTACTTCGAATGCATCACCAATGGAACCATTTACCCTAAAATTTCACTAATGTATGCACATTGATGTTTCATTAAATTACCTACCTTCTATTATTAAAATCTCTTGCCTCGATGAAGAAATATCTGGCAGGCATCACAATTTCATCAGGATGTAAACCAGGGCCCCAAATCCTAGTGAATTTAAGACTCACATTTTCGCAAAACGTATAAAAGAAGAGCAGAGTAATTATTGTGAATATTTTAAACATTGCTCTTAATATAATTTAAGCCGAACTGACGAAATGAAGACAAAACGTTTTTCATGCATCACATAATCAAGGTATTCAAAAAGACTAAGAAAAGTTTAGTACTTCCTGAATGCATAATTAGATTCAATTAATCATTATTTTCTTTGGAATCACTTTATATTTATTTATTTCAACTACAAGCAACGGCACAGAAGACAGAACACAAATAATGTCCAGTGACCGATTTTGATGATGCGGGTTGCCTAACACACAGCTGTCAGGGGCTAATGAACACTGAGTTGCGTTCGAAAATTAACTCTGTAGAGTAATATTTACTCCATTGCGTTCGAAAACTGAAAGGTTGAGTAAATTTTACTCTGTGTCAGTCGTCCGAAAAGTCGGAGTATTCGACTCGGAGTTCATTTTACTCCTGTCAAAATTGACATACCTCATGGGAAGGAAAATCTAGTATCTTTGTCTAACTGTTTTATGAATGTTTTGTGAGGTAATTTAATAGTTTTTATACTGCTCACAATATCTATTTATGATTAGAGTTACATATATGTGAAGAAAACAATAATAATAGGATATTTCTTAAACCAACATAACCTATTTTCCGATATTGGCACCTTCTGTCACTGTCAGTGTCAGTGTCAGTAACTCTAGAGTAAATCTGTCAAACCTTCAAAAACTCTACTCTACTCCGTGGAGTTAATTTTCGAACACAACTCTGAAGTGGAGTCCGGTATTAATGCAAACATACCTAAGGTATCTGGATTATATTCAACGCTCAATGGTTTTGATGTATATGAAATTATGAAATTTGAAATTGAGTTCATTTGAAGCTTCAATTTCTACTTAATTTCAGTTCTAGAAATATGAATTATTAAATGCATATATATTATATAAACTGTTTGTTTTAATTCCAGGAACCACCGCGTTTCGGAGATATAAAATTGTGAAAAGTGAAAATTTCACTTACTGCGTCGAAAATGTAGTATCTGGTCAGTGACCGATTTTCTTCATACTTGTTTCTGATATGCATTTCGGCATAACAAATCAATCCCTGTTTGTTTTAATTTCAGGAACTTCCGCGTTTCGGAGATATAAAATTGTGAAAATTGAAAATTTCACTTACTGCGTCGAAAATTTAGTATCTGGCCAGTAACCGATTTTCTTCATACTTGTTTCTGAGATGCATTTTGGCATAACAAATCGATCCCTGTTTGTTTTAATTTCAGGAACTTCCGCGTTTCACAATTTTATATCTCCGAAACGCGGAAGTTCCTGGAACTAAAACAAACAGTTTATATAATATATATGCATTTAATAATTCATATTTCTAGAACTAAATTACGTTGAAATTGCAGCTTCAAATGAACTCAATTTCAATTTTCATAATTTCAAAAACATCAAAACCATTGAGCGTTGAATTTAATCCAGATATTCATATGATATATATAATCATACCATCATGTTTGCATGAATACCGGACTCCAACCTTGAGATTTCATTAGCCCCTTACAGCAGTGTGTTAGGCAACACACAACATCAAAATCGGTTCACTGGCCATGTGCGAAAGTTGCTAAAAATTAATGGTATTTAATTATAAATACGAATAAACCGTAAATATCTTACTTTCGATGACCACTCATGTTGTATAGATTCTGATTAAGAATGCCTAGGTTAATATTGTTATAATAATAATTGCTTTTTTAATAACACAAAAGGAGCTCAGAAAATATATTATCGGATAGAATAAATTCAAAAGTATAGTCGAAATCACAGAATTCTTATTAAAATTTAAGCTTAAGCCACGGAATATCTCATTTTAATTTCGATCACAGATCTCGAACATAGACATGAACCACAGAACACTAATTCGAACCACAGAAATTGTGACAAGTGATCATAGAAAATTATATGTCTAAGCTTGCGAATCTTGCGTTTATTAGTGTTCTGTGGTTGCGATCGTCCAGTGGAATGCACCCATAGACCACAGGGGATCTATTCTCGACCATTCGCAATTTGCACGATCGTGCGCATCTCTATAGCAATATAAAGCATATGCATAAGCATATCTCTTGTCTATGAGCATATGCGACCGATCGTTAAAATTGCGAATGGTCGAGAATAGACCCCCAGTCCTCTAAAAATGCCCCCCACCAACTGATTCTGACGTTCGGAATGTTTTAATTTGAAACTTGGCGTATTCCATTGTTGCACTGGACGTCAAAATGTGTCAAAATGCTTGACGAAATTCCCCAATGGAATACGATTCATGCACTGAGTGCGCACGAGTTCTACCAATGGAATACGCTAACTGTTTTCATCACGTTTTTTTCACATCCAATTGCTTTCCAATTTCCATTATTATTTCTAAAATTTGTATCAATCGTAGTACTCTAAAATGAGTAAAAAACATAAAACCGCACTTGGAAATGCACTGATAAGGAACGTAAAGAAGTCTGTGCATAATAAGAGCAAGATAATTGTTGATAAATCTACGGTGAGAAGTTAACAATTTGTATCATTTTCAAACATCATGAACTGGAGCTGACATACTTTTCCCTTTTTAGATTTTGTATCAAGAGAAATTTAAAGCCAAATATATCCTAAATGTTAGCAACAATGTAACTGTCACGAACATCTGATATCTGCAGTACAACTCAGTAATATCAACACAAAATTTCCGTTCACTGAAATGATCATTACATACTAATGGGTTACTGTCTTTTCCATCTCATTCCCCTTCAAATATTTAAATTGATGAGAGATGAACGGACTAATACTGAATTGTTCTGAACTATGGTCTCTACTAGTCCGTTCATCTCTCATCTACTAGTGGTAGCTTTACCTTAAAGCGATGATCCCTTTGTACATGTATTTAAATTGATCTTTTCAGTTGCATACCACAGAAATCAAAGACGGCTATGAATGGGGTAGACTTAATCTCCAGTCTGTGACTGAAGAATCCTCTCTCCAAGAATTCATGTCAACAGCTGAACTTGCTCGCACAGAATTCAAGGCAGAAAAACTTAATGTGCAGTTCATTTCTCCTTATGCAAATATCAGTACCCTTTCAGGCGAAGAAGTTCAAAAAATTAAGAATTTTCATAAAGATAATAAACAAGCTTTGAGAATTCCAAGGAGGTAAGTGGAACCAGTTATATTTGATCAATTAGATTTTTCTTATACCCTTACTTTTGTGAATATCTAGACCAACATGGACTTCACACACCTCTCCTACAGAATTGGATCTTAATGAAAGGGACAGTTTTCTTGAATGGAGACGTACACTAGCAGTATTCCAAGAAACAAATAATGTAGTGATGACTCCTTTCGAGAAGAACTTGGAGTTCTGGAGACAGCTTTGGAGAGTAGTAGAAAGAAGTGACGTAGTAATTCAAATAGTTGATGCTAGAAATCCCCTTCTTTTTCGATGTGAGGATCTTGAGGCATATGTTAAAGAAGTGTCAGAAAATAAAATCAATCTATTATTGGTGAATAAAGCTGACTTTCTCACCGATGAACAAAGAAAATATTGGGCTGATTATTTTTCATCTATAAATGTGGAAGCCATATTTTTTTCAGCAACTTTGGTGACAGACGAAGACAAAGATTCTGAAGATACAGAGGTTCTACCAATTACAGTCGAAGATCCTGAGTCTGAAGAAGATGAAGTAGTACAAAAGAAACCTTTAAATGATCTAGAAGAAAGGGTTAAAAACTTAGAAACCAGTGTGGAAAATACTGCAGAAAAACTTAATGAAATATTGACTAATCTGACTCTACCTGAGGAAAATTTTGATAACTCGTTAAAAGTTATCAACTCTAGTGAAATAGTATCACGAGAAAAATTGATTGAATTATTTAAAACTATTCATACAGGTCCTAAAGTAACTGAAGGTGTAACAACTATTGGTTTAGTAGGGTACCCAAATGTTGGTAAAAGTTCCACCATAAATTCCTTACTAACAAAGAAGAAATGCTCTATTTCTGCGACTCCTGGTAAAACTAAACATTTCCAAACACAATATTTGGATGAAGATATATTATTATGTGACTGTCCTGGTCTAGTAATGCCTTCTTTTGTTTGCACGAAGGCAGATTTGGTTATAAATGGTATTTTACCAATTAATCAAATGAGAGATCATGTACCGCCCGTAACCTTAGTTGCAAACTTGATTCCAAGACATGTTATAGAAGATAAATATAATATTATGATACCAATAGATTCTGATAGATGTCCAACTGCTGAAGAAGTATTGAATTCTTATGCATGTAAGAGCCCATTAATTTATTTATTTAGTAGTTAAAGATCATGCACCTATGACTAAACACTTGTGTTGTGCAATTCCAAAATTAGATGAATTGTTTGAATTTTTAATGTCTCGAAATTACATGGTCCGGATGGATTTCTTCTGTAGACCCTGTAGCTAAAGAATCCTTGAGAGGCCACAAGCATGTATGGATCTATGCATCTATGTAAAGAAAATTGTTGCTACACTCCAACGTAAAAATTTATTCATTATTTATTCATATTTATTATCATACACGGGTTATCCCCTGTTTATATATGAAATATAATACAATATACACTTACTTATTGGAGTGGTTTATCAGTGGAATTCTCTTGAATATGCTACAGTGTCAACTCCCTCAATTAACGGCTTTAAAAACCTAATAAATAATGAAATGGAGGCGGTAAAAAACAAATATACACTACATACAGGTGTCCCACTAGTGCCGCAGCGGACAATATAAGCGTAACGGTCAAAGTTTGGCAAAATTTTTTGATGCAAACTTGAATTAATCCAAGAATAGCACAACCTAAAAATATTGTCGAATATATTGGTTGTCCCACAAAAGAGGTACAGAGGGGGACTGATTTTTCAAATGTGACACACTATATTCAGTAGTGTTTTTCAATTCTCTGGAACTTCCTGCATGCTCTGTATACTTCACACATATTTTTGTTCAACAGTTTTCGAAATATTTGTCATTTTGACAAAAAAATTATACTTGTAGAGGCTATGTTATCTAATTATATTTCACGAACCCTTTCAAATACCAATAACAGCTATTCATGGATTGAAAGACAAAAATTCAAAGTATTATATCCGGCTATAATAAAGCTTCTCCAGCGTATGAAGTGGCCACAAAAAGACTATCAATATGATGAATTTCAAATAGACTTATCTTCATTTTTTCAAATGCAATGCATATTATTTTTTATGGATTGAAAGCCAAGACTTCCAAGTTACATAGCCAGCTATAATAAAGTATCTCCAGCATATGAAGTGTACACAAAAAGACTATCAACATGACGAATTTCAAATCGATTTATCTTCATTTTTTCAAAAGCAATGCATATAATTTTTTTTCATCATTGTAATCACAAAAAGTGAAATAAAGTGAAAAATGAAGATAAATTGATTTGAAATTCGTTATGTTGATAGTCTTTTTGTGTACACTTCATAGCTGGAGATACTTTAATATAGCTGGCTATGAAACTTTGAAGTCTTGTATTTCAATCCATATAAAGTTGTGCTTGGTATGTGCAAGGGTTCTTTAAATATAATTAGATAACATAGCCCCTACAAGTATAATTTTTTTGTCAAAATAACAAATATTTCGAAAACTGTTGAACAATAATAAATTAAGTGAAAAGTATAAAAGAGCATGTAGGAAGATCCAGAGAATTGAAAAACACTACTGACTATAGTGTGTCCCATTTCAAAAATCAAAGTCACCCTCTATTCTTCTTTTGTGGGACACCCAAAATATATGAAAATATTTTTAGGTTGTGCCATTCTTGGAGTAATTCAAGTTTGCATCAAAAAATTCTGCCAAACTTTGACCGTTACGCTTATATCTTCCACTGTGGCACTAGTGGGACACCCTGAATATTGGTGAAGATATTGCCGAAATATTTCAACGATCGAGGTGTACAGGTCCATTTTTTCACACTCGACAAACAAAGTTGTCAACAGTTCTTGATTTTTTACGTACCTGGAGAGAATTTAAAGAATCGTGTTTGCGTAGATCATGAAATTTGTATATGGGTTTGTAAATATATTGTTTTCAATTTTATTTAGACTACAGAGGGTTCATGACAGCAAATGGTCAGCCAGATAATCCCAGAGCAGCAAGATACATTTTAAAAGATTACATGAATGGCAAGCTGTTGTATTGCTGTGCACCACCTAACGTGACGCAAGAATCCTTTCATACTTGGCCGAAAAAACAGAGGGCTCTGCCTAAACATATACCCGCCAAAACATTACGGGCCATTAAGGTAAGAGTAGCAATTATATTAATGCAAAATAATTTTTGTATTATATGAATTTAACATCATTGGAGATTATTTTTGTCTCGTCAGAGAGTTGGTACTAGGCATGACTATTCAACATGGACGCCACAATGTTTGGTGCTTTGTTATAGACATATACATCCAAATTTCCCACCCTTTCAGCTGAAAACATATTTTGTGTCCTAATACTTACCTAATATATTGTAAACTTTCCATAGGTTGACACTAGAGAGGAGGATTTGGATAGACAAATTGTAGGTGGTGCTTATGTTAAAGGACCAAACCGTTCAAACTATCTGCAGAATTTACTGTAAGTACTGTAACTTTTTGTTCATTTTTATTGAAGAATTGATTTATACATCATTATCTCCAAATACTTCACATACCTTAATATTTCACATTTATCATATTGAGGAATTTAAATCGCCTGAAGTCCTTGGTTTTGTATATACAGGGTGATTTTCGGATTTGGACAAGTTAATCTCAATTCTCAATGAAATCATTAGATGACAAGCGAATAACCAGTTCTGTCAATATGAAATTTTTTACCAAAAAAATATCAATAATTTTTATCAAAAAAAATATCTTATTGATTAAGGGGTCATATAATATGTTAATATTATCACAAAAATAAATAATTAATATTTGCATTATCTCTATTCCAGTGAAAATATGGAACAAGGATGTGAAAAACCATGGAAGAAAATTAATAAACATGCCAACAAAAACAAGAAAGAAAAATTAAGAAGACGTTTTGCTCACTTAGATCAGCACTGATGAACTGCATATATTGTATACAGTCAAAAAATACTGGTTAAGCTACAACCCCTAAAAAGAAGATGCTACTCAATTTTAATATTATCGCTGGAATTGAGAGATTTGAAATATGTCACATGGATCCTATTCTATTACATACTTCGTTTTCTCAACACATGGTATATTTATGATTTTAAATTCAGGGTTGGGTTAATTATGTACTGTACTCAGTTCATAAGAATAAAAGCTGAATAAAATATTGCCATCCATATACTTTATCACTTGTACGTTACATACCCTTATATAAGTATATTTACAAATTTATCAACCAAATGAAATAGTTTGGAAACAAATAACTGTACAATTATTTAATTCTAGGGGATATAAGGGATACTTTAACACATCAAAGCTTAAATTAAAAAAATATATTTGATAATATGAGAGCAACATGTATACAATGACGTTATTACTACCAAGACATCTTTAATTTTCAAACCCGTTCAATTCAGATCCAGTCCGAATTAAAATACAAGTTACAGCAACAATAGCTTATCATTTCAATCATTGATTACATTCGAACTGAAATCAACAAAATTAAAAAAAAATGTTTCTTGGGATAAGGCTTCAAACAGATTAATTCACTGCACGAGGAAAATTTCATAAAAGGCAATATTTCACTCTTTCCCTGCAATGATTATTTGAAAATCGCACAAGTAACTTCTGTCAGTTGAATACAATACTATGTAAAATAGATCTTTCACATTTCTCTTCAAAATTCTGTAAAACTTCTTCTATATCATTGTCAAGGTCCTCTGTTTTAGCCAACTAAAAAATGTATATTAACTACAAATTTCATCTACATTATCTCATGCATGGTACATTAAATGGTCAAGGGATTGGTGTAGAAACAAACTTAATAGCTTCAAATCATTAAATATAGAATATATGACTTACCATCAAACACATATCACTGATTAAAAATGCTCCAATTGTAGCTTCTTCCAAATTATCCTGAATATCAATATTTATCACGTGAACTATTGAATTATCAGTTGGTGTTTGGCTCTCCATATATTCTAATACTTGATCATATACTCTCTCTTCACATGTTATCAAAATATCAAATTTTTCCTTAGTCTCTTGAAATTTTTCAGGGTGAGATTTAATTCTTCTATTTCTGTCTAAAGTATGCAGTAGACCATTTTGAGTATATCTAAGAAGAAATTGAGGAAAATAATTTGAAAAATACAAATAAAAATTCGCCAAAAGTTGCAAAATATGATTTTAATTCTGCTTGTTGCTATTGATATCGTCACAGATAATATTACCGTGGACTTGGTTTGACTCCTGCTCAATAATTTCCTAAATTTCGTCATCTTTTACAGCAATATGGTGTTCCTACAGGTTGTCACCGATATTCCTACAAATTTCTTGACACATTTCTTTTTGCAATTTCTTACGCCAGAGCAGCCGACCAATTGTTGCCAGTGAAATAAAACGTGAATGAACGGAATCGGAGCAGAGTTCACAGAGTAGCTAACCCCGCATTTTGTCACTTACAATGCTTCAGCGTGTACATTGAAAATACATCTGATAAAAAGGATACAATGATTTATCTTTGACTAATAAATCCTGGTAAATTTCTTCGTATGATGTTCCGAACTCGTATACATTAGGTCTATCAGCAGCTGATCCAGGTATCTTCACCTTATCCCCTGTTCCGTAGGATTTGATATCAAAACCTTTTTTAGCTAAGAATGCATGTGCTTCCATACTGCGATTCATATTACTGGAACAAATTACCGCTATTCTCAAGTCACTGATGGGAGCCATTATTTTAATTTGAAAATAGAAAGTATGGTATGGAGTATGAAAATAAACACTTTGAAATTATAAGATTCAGGAATATTTGAAAGTAAAACTGAGTTACTTCGAAAAAACCAATAGAAATTTCATGGAGAAATTATTCATGAAGGCTAAAGAATTACTTAGGACTTCGAATATATTCAATAGTTATTTGAAATTATTGTTAAATTGAAGATTAATTAACAAAAATGTAAACATGGTATCCATAATTGCCAAATGTCAAAAAGCACAAAGAACCTTGGAATGACGATGCTCTTGAATAGTGAGTTATTTTTAGATTTATTAGACTTCTGATAAATGAAAGTAACCAGGGGGTCTATTCTCGACCATTCGCAATTTGCACGATCGTGCGCATCTCTATAGCAATATATAGCATATGCGACCGATCGTTGAAATTGCGAATGGTCGAGAATAGACCACCTGAATACATAAAGAAAGTTTAATTTTAGTAGGAAGTTAAAGCCACTTACACTATGCAATTAGCAATATTGGTGCATTGCATATTGCATTGCACCAATATTGCATAGTGTAAAGTAGTGTTGTGAGTGTGGAAAATGTCTTAAATACTCCTCTGATAAATACTGAAAAATGTCCGAAAATTATCATTACATCTAAAAACAGTCGACATTTGGAGTTTTTTAGTATTTATCGACATTATCGAAAATGTCTGGATAAATATCATAAATTTCTTTTCTACTTAAGAATTGTTTGACAATTTTCATTTTTGTCCGATATTTATTCTTCTTTTCTACTTGGATCGATGATGCTTAACGATCTGAGATGCCAATTATACAAAAACATTTTAAGAAGTTCATTTTTTTTCTACTCGGGGCGAAGATTCTTAACGATCTGTGAACAAATTTGGAAATTATACAAAGTTTTTTTCAAACAAGTTTATTTTTATTATTTAACAGTCTAATTAAATCGATTTTTCTAATACTAAAATTCTTAATTCAGAACCTGGCTCCTGTCCTTCATCTCTGATGATAAAATAACACGATAATAACTCATTCAATGAAAAGTTATTTGTTATTTCCAATTGACCATGAAAAATTTCTTAAAATGACTCAAATTGTCCTGATATTTTAACTTAACATGGGACGGTTGTCAATGTTGTCATATTTTTCCGCAATGTCCGTAAATACTTAAATACTCAAAATGCTCGACCTTGGGGGAAAGTTTCGGACATTTTTCCAGGATATTTGTCCCTTACTTAAAAACTCGAGTATTTCACATCACTAGTGTAAAGTGGCTTTTACAATCTGAGATGTTACTCACTACCAAAAGAAGAAAAACCAAATTTAAAATCAAAATCTATGCATGTTATCATAGAATAAGAGTTCTAAGTTTTCCCGCCCAAAATGTTGGCAAGTTTTGGTTTTGAAGTCAACGGCTAATGTTTTGAGTTGATTTATTTTATATCGTTCGCAGAATTAAGAATTTCAGAATACATATATGAAAAATGGATCCTCAGCCATTGGATCAAAACTTAGAAGATGCTTTGAGAGAATATCTAGATTTCCTAGACGATGAGGAAGATCAAGGGAAATACTCACAGCTAGTTAATGATATGGTGGCAGAAAAAAACTGCAGACTTTTGGTTAATATCAATGATTTGCGATCGAAAAATCCTACTAGAGCCCGAAATTTACTAAAGAATGCATTTGAAGAATTACTTGCCTTTCAAAAAGCGTTGAAGGAATATGTATCCAGAACAGATAGCGAATTCACAAAGAACAATGAGTTCTTCATTTCGTTTGAAGGAAGCTTTGGTAATAATCATGTAACCCCAAGAACATTAACATCTAAATATCTTGGGAATTTAGTATGTTGTGAGGGCATAGTTACCAAATGTTCTCTGATACATCCAAAAATTACAAAAAGTGTACATTATTGCCCAGCAACTAAAAAAGTGATGGAAAGGAAGTATGCAGATTTGACTTCTTTAGAGGCATTTCCATCGTCAGCAGTTTATCCAACTCAAGATGAAGATGGTAATTTGTTAGAAACTGAATATGGCCTGTCGCAATTCAAAGATCATCAAACTTTATCTATACAAGAAATGCCAGAAAAGGCCCCAGCAGGACAACTGCCTAGATCTATTGACATTATTTGTGATAATGATTTAGTTGATAAATGTAAACCTGGAGATAGAATTCAGATTGTTGGAAATTTTAGGTGTTTGCCTAATAAACAGGGTAGTTTTACAAGTGGCACATTTCGAGCTGTCATAATTGCCAGCAATATTTCCCAAATTAGTAAAGAAGCAACTTTGTCTATATCCAGGGATGATATTCTTAAGTGTAAGAAATTGGCTCAGTCGACTGAAGATATATGTGGTTTATTAGCAAAGTCTTTAGCACCTTCTATCCATGGCCACGATTATATTAAGAAGGCTATTTTGTGTCTTCTTTTAGGAGGGGTAGAGAAGAATTTGCCAAATGGGACAAGGTATGTATTTCCGAAAACATTATTTAGTGTTTGGAAAAATTATCATATGGATCACCATATGGTGATACATAGTTTAAACTATGTATAAAGATTCAAGGGAATCACCAATCCTTGTACGCCATCTTGGGCGTACTAACCAATGAGATCGTGGGAAAGCCGAAGTGCAGGGGGGTAATGAGTGTAGGGACATCGAGGGTATCAGCAGTCGGGGTAAAGGCCAGTTCTGATTAAAGATCCAAGGAAGACTGTAGAGTTTAGACGATAAGCAGAATAAGAGTTTTCATCCCTGATACTTAGAAGATTTTTTGTACACAAGAAACTCTAATTTAGACAAAGTTAAAGCATATTGCGGTAGTTGTCAAACTTCTGTAATTGCGAAAGTCAATTCTCTCGAAGTTGTAAGGATTGTCATGGAGTTATAATATTGTAAATAAAGTGTAAATATCAGAGAACCAGTGTTTTTAAAACCAAGGCGATTGATATAAAAATCCTACATTACAACTTAATTGATCCAAAATTATTTCAGGTTGAGAGGAGATATCAATGTTCTACTCATAGGGGATCCATCAGTAGCCAAATCTCAACTTTTGAGATACGTCTTATGCACAGCCCCAAGGGCCATCCCAACTACTGGCAGAGGTTCGTCTGGTGTAGGTCTTACAGCTGCTGTGACTGTAGACCAAGAAACCGGAGAAAGAAGGCTTGAAGCAGGTGCTATGGTACTTGCAGATCGTGGTGTCGTATGTATTGATGAATTTGATAAAATGTCGGACATTGATAGAACGGCAATACATGAAGTGATGGAACAAGGAAGAGTAACAATTGCAAAAGCTGGTATTCATGCCAGCTTGAATGCAAGGTGCTCTGTTCTAGCAGCTGCAAATCCAGTTTATGGAAAATATGATCAATATAAAACGCCTATGGAAAATATCGGTCTTCAAGATTCCCTACTCTCCCGTTTTGATTTATTGTTTGTTATGTTGGATAACATAAATGAAGATAGAGATATAGTGATCGCTGATCATGTGGTTAGAATGCATCAATATAGAAATCCTCTTGAACAGGATGGTGAAGTGTTACCTATGAATACTAATGCAGATATGTTGAGCACAAATAATCCCGACGAAACAGAATTAGACAAAGAAACGCCTATGTATGAACAATATGATGCCCTATTGCATGGAGGTAGTCGCAGAAAATCCGATAAAATTTTGAGTGTCGAATTCATGAGGAAGTATATACATTTTGTCAAAATTTTAAAACCGACATTGACAGAAGAAGCTTCCAAAATAATTGCAAGTCACTATGCTTCCCTCCGATCCGAAGATTTAATGGAAAATGATGTGGCGAGAACTCAACCAGTCACTCCTCGAACTTTAGAAACGATGATTCGTTTATCGACAGCTCACGCTAAAGCTAGGATGTCTCGGGAAGTTTCTGCAATAGATGCGGAAGTTGCTATTGAGTTGATTCAGTATGCATATTTCAAGAAAATACTTGAAAAAGAAAAGAAGAAGAGGACAAGGCCATCGCAAGACTCTGATGATGAAGAGGAAATTGTGAGACCTACTAAACGATCCAGGATTCCTGTAGACACAGATCGAGTCGAAGAAATCCACTCACAGTCATCTACACAGAGTCAAGGTGATATTGTGGAAATTTCTTCGAGTAATGCTGAGATAGCTCAAGAAGAATCTCCAATGGAGGTAGATACTTCAGGTACCATTGCCGATGATCGTTTTGGGATTTTCAAGACAAGTCTACATAGAACATTCAAAGAACAGAGATCTCAATCCTTGCCTCTAGCACGAATTAAGGAAAGTTTGAGCTCCCAATCAACAACTGTGTTTTCAGATAGTGAAATACATGCCGCTATTGAGCGTATGACTGATGATAATCAAATCATGATGTCAGATGGAATTGTTTTTCTTATTTAAAAGGAATATGGATTGTAATATTTTTGAAACATGAAACATTCTAGTTTCTGTAGGATGTAACTAATTTACCTTATGTCTAAGATCTGTACAATTAAGTTTTTAATTATATTTTTTAAAGAAAATATCAGTTTATCCTTCATAAATGTAATCCGAATTCCAAATAAACCAATATCTAGCCGGCTTCAAACTCTGAGGAAAAAATTCATCAATACCCCCACAACATCGCAATTCTCCGAGCGGTCACTCTGCAAGGACAAGATACAGACAGATGCAGAAGGAAATACCCCCTCAAACCCTTTATGCAGAACTTACAAGAATAACCAATATAATTTTTTTTTTACCAATTAAAGTTTTAATATTAAATTACCTAAAAAATGTCAAAACTGTAACACTGGCAGAAAGACGCAAGTCGATAGCCATTTGCTCAATCTCAATAAATCTATTCTCTCTCTCTTCATAAATGTCATCAATGGGAAGCTTGGTTGGTTGAACGCCAGATGTCGCTTCTGTCTACTTTGTACTCGGAAGTGATGCTCGAATTTGATAAACCGGCTTGTGTAGTGTATTTTTCATTGGCGATGAATTGTACTTCACTGATAATTCCTAATAAGGATGAAACCCCGGTATTCAACTTGGATGAAATTAAACTCTGTGAATTACTCAGAGACAATAGAATAGAGAGACCGCCAGATAGCCCGCATTCCAGGCGGCAAGTTTGTGGAATGCGAAGAATCCAGCTGGTTTCCAACAGAGAGGAGAATATCTCCTCTCTTTCTCCGTTAATCAATAGAAAGGGAACTTGAAATGTATTATTTAAAATGGCGTTTGTGTTTGGTTCTTGTTATGCAGGTTATGCTTTCGAACAGAAGATATATCTGAGACTCTGGGTAAGTTTGTTCGAAAACGTTCTCGTTTTTGTTTATATTATACATTGGATATGGATAAAGACTCCCTTTCTAAATTTTATACTGACATATAGTATACTGTAACTTCCCTGAAAAAGGAAGATCAATTTTGTATTGTTGTTGATTAAATCATTTTTTTCAGATATAATATGCTAAAACTAGTGAAGATTGATATAATGATAGAGAACTGAATTCACCGTTTTTACATTTTGGAGTGGTAAGTAATTTCACGTATTCCTGTGAAGTGGTCAATGATGAAAATATATTTCGAAAATTATGCTACAAATTTAATAATTGAATACAAAATATGAGATCAAGCATAGTTATATAATAATATATGCAGCAAAATTTAACACCTTATGTGATATTATAATTGTTTATAGACCCCCTAGTGTATGTTTAAAACTGTTATTAGTATAACTTCACTGAAGAACAATTTTATATGCTTGTTGATTAAATGTTTCTTTCAGATCAATGCCAAAACTAGTGAAGATTGATATCATAATAATAATAATAGGAAATATCAAACTAAATTTCCTGAGAAATGCCCACCAAGAAGACAGCAGTTGTTTGCCATCATGAATTTATAAGAAACCAACGCGAGGCAATACTTATGTTAAGATCACTTCGAGGAATCTGCTTTTACTTCTACAACAATAGGTAGGCTGACAAAATTTGCTCTGCCAGTAAACGTAAAAGATGAATCTGAAACTGGAATGTTCTACTGCTACTTCTGAAACCGCAAGCGTCTTGCTGGTCCTTCATACGAGGTACTTTCAGGTCAGAGGAAGGACTAGCATTCTAGGGCATATAGGTGAAAGTAGGATGAAGAATCTTACACCTAGGAAAAGTAAGTTGTATAATGTGGGTAGATCCCAACAGAAAATTAGAGGTAAACTTAGAAAATCATTGTTTCTGTCAAAATATAACTATATAACAATCTAACACTATACAAAAAGTTTTGCAAGGCAGTCCTATTGATGTGGGTTTGAATAAACAGATATTAATAAACCTTGTTAAACTTACATCAAACTTGGTGCTTTGAACAGATGCTGTACAGTTGTTTTTGATGGAATAACTTTCTTAAAGCAAGCTGAGCTGGATCGAGTAACTGATAAAATTGTGGGATTGGTTGATTTGGTTTCCCTGTGACGTAGGAATGAATTGGCCAACCAACCTCTTGTTTTTATGATCCAGGGACTGTTCATGAAATTGAAAGAACCTCTGGGTTTTTATTTTACCAGAGGTACAGACAGCAGATCTGAAGCATTTATTGTTCGAAATAGTTGAAATTGTCCAAAGCATTAGGTTGGAGGTAATTGGGACTGTTTACGATCGAGCAGCAATCAGACAACTTTGTAATACTCAAACAGCTAGAACTGATTATTACTTTACTTTGATAATTTTTTCGCTTATTCGATCCCCCTCATCTGCTAAAATCAACAAGAAATACTTTCCTCAAATATAATATTCAGTTTAATGACCATGAAATTGCAAAATAATGTTACGTTGAACAAGATTTAGATTAAACAAGAAAATTTTATTTGGCACCCAAAATACGTAAAGAATATATCAATTTGAAACAATATCCTGGATATGAAATGAAAGGATCTATTGCTGCCAAAACTTTAAGTCAAACTGTTTCAGATATGATGGAAACATCCCTCTCCTTCGGAGCATTGCCAAGTGAATTTATTTACACAATATATTTTATTGAATTGATTGTTTAATTCTAATACTGTTATGCATCAACAATATTTCAGTCATTGACTATTTTATACCTCAATGAAAAATTATATAAGATTTATATTTTATTTATTATGTTATCGAACAATTGTTCAAATATAAACAAAATGATCAAAGTACTTTTTTTTCCTCTTCTCCTTCCTTTTTTTCAGAGGCTCAATAACAATTTTCTATCGTACTGATTCAACTGATTTTATTTACATAAATCACTTCGTTCAGTACTGATTCAACTGAAGTTACATAAATCACTTTGTGATTTATGTAACTAAAATCAGTTGAATCAGTACTGAACGAAGTGATTTATGTAAATGAAATCAGTATCACACTACTAATAAATTTAAAGAGAGCGGGTAAATGCCCGCATGCGCCCTTCTCAATACCACCACGGTATACAAATAAATAAAAATTACACCAAACCCAGCTGGATTCCTTGCCGCCACTGTTTAGTAGGCAATCGAACTCTCTCTTCCTTCTATTTCTCTATGGAATTACTCTGAACTTTGGTTTCTACTAGTCCTTATTCATATTTCATTATATTTATTCTGATAGAATACATAATATAATATGTTAGAATTAAAAAAAAAAATTCTGTGATCTTAGGCGATTCTCTCATTACTCAAGTCTCATTAAAATGTTAGGAAGTGTATTCATATCTTATAAAAGCTGAGAAAACGGTCTATATCAATGGTAAATTCGATTAAGAGTGTCCAATAGAAGTGAATAGACAATAGAACATGGGCGCAAAAGCTTCAGATTACCCGTCAGTGCTATCTAGTCTACAACTAAGATTACCTCAATGAATTTGTTGAATGGAATAAGGGATTCTGATTTGAATAAAAATCGATATTATAAAATTTAATAATATTTCATTTCTCACCAGTATATCTTCCAACAATATAAAATCTTTAAGAACATTTTTCTCAAATTACTTTACCCAAAAAAAAATTATACCCAGCAAACACAAATTCATCACAATAACGTATCAGACATATAACTTGGTTATATGCTATATAACAATGTACCATAATTGTTCTTTGATCGTAACCTACAATAAGAGCTCTATGTCCGCCTTGCGACGGTCATCTGTTACATAATTTGTAACTAACTTGATACATCGCATGTAACATACAGAAATAATGTAACTGCGACAGCACAATGGAGACGTATATGTTATATGTCAAACCTATGTATCAGAAATATATCTTAATGGTTCTATGCTAAATAAAAATGTACCATACGTGTTCTTTAATTGTAACCTACAATAAGCGCTCTATGACCGCTTTCTGTTACGTAATTTGTAACGAACTTGATACATAGCATGTATCATAAAGAAATAATGTAACTCCGACAGCACAATGGAGACTTCTATGATCTGTGTCAGATTTATTATTACAGGATGATTCTAAATTAATGCGATAAAATTCATGAGGTGATTGCCGTATAAAATTAAGATGGGTCTTTCCTACAACAAAATTTGCTTAGCTCATCCCTTTCCCAGATATCACCCTTAAAAGGTGGTGCCTTGGAAAAGGGTGGGCTGAGGAAATTTTGTTGTAGGAAAGACCCCATCTCAATTTCATAAGGACAATCACCTCCTGAATTTTGTCGCATCAATTTAGAAACATCCTGTATATTCATTCTATAGTACGTTTCATGCTATATTGTGTTCTCTGGCTATAGCACATATAATTTGTATTTTTTTTCATATCTTGTACATATGGCCTCTCACACCTCGATCGAAAAGAAAATCTCCAAGTCAATATCAAAACAAAGATGTAAAGTAAAAGGTACATATTTTGACAACCATATATTTAGTCTGTTGAGGTATGGGTGTAGGGTTTAAATAAATAAAAAATTTGTTCTACGTTTAGTTTTTACTGGGACTCCAAACAAAAATTTGAAAAGCATATTATGTATATTTGCTGGAGATTAATCATTGTTTCAAATTACAATATAAACCAGAAGTGCTCTCAAACTATTGTTAAATTCCTAGTAAAATTTACGATAAGAAGATAAATAATTTCATATATTTCAACCCCATAATACATATATATATATACCTCAACAGACTGAAGATGAACTCTTATGGCCCCGGAAAATGTATCTTCAACACCTTTGTATTATCATAGATTTGTGGAGCTGAGTTTGAAATTCTTGTCCTTTTGAACTGTTTTGGTATCGACTCCTCATGGTGTGAATCCATTCTTCTACATAATAGATTGCTTTTTGATGATTTGCATTTTGAGGTTTTGGATATATGTCAAAACTGTTAAACAAATAATATTAATATATTTATTTTTGTTCAAAATAATAGATGACAAATATAAAATAAAATGCACTAACAAATAAGCAATAAAAAAAAAATTTAATTTCAAAATTTATAGGTGCTTCCAAAAAAATTTAATATAAATATAAAAATAAAATAATCAATAATAAATATATAATGATACGATCTCTTCACTTCTCCCTCTTAAATCTCAAAGAGCTGAGCCTTATCCACTCACTGGCATATTTTTCAAATTCTGCGCTTTGCGCAAAGCAGCTCTGCTGTGATGCAAAATCTAAATCACAATATAAAATGGATTAATACAAATATATCATCTAGAATATTTAATCACGAGGCTTCCTGATTGGATAAATATGTTCATTAAATATCATAATTATAATAGGGATCATTCAAGACAAACTTATAAATGGGTTATTATACACAAGTAAAAAAAATAAGAATAACATACCACTTCATGCATTTCCCTAGAGCCAGTTTCTTTTTCAAGATCATTCTACTCCTACCCCACATGCTCTGAGGGCCGGTTTCTCAATTGCGAGTTAACTCGAGGTTGCGAGTTGACGCATGTATTTAGCGATATTCATGAATGCGCAACACTCGGGTTACCCGCAACCTCGGGTTAACTCGCAATTGAGAAACCGGCCCTAAATGAAAGCAATTTAGATTTGAAGGAGAGGGAATAAATCTATTAGAGGAAAAAGGGTTAAATATATGTTCACATATTCCTTAAAGAGTTTTTTTTACAACGCTTCAGAGAATTGAACGAAATTTGTAATAATACTTACTTAGATGCAGTAATATTCAAACATAGGCCAAACATGCATAAAAATATCTGTTCACATATTCCCGAAAGAGTTTTTTTAAAACGCTTCAGAGAATGGAACAAAATTTGTTAGATCATACTTACTCGGATGCAGTAATATTTAAACATAAGCAACATGCATAAATAAAACATCACATAAATTATACTTGAGTTGAAATCTTACTCTGGGCAATTTGAAGGCACCTGAAATCAGAGGCCCTTATATTGTTCCTGAGGCCCAGCCAAGAACATTGCATGCCAAATTGATTGGTGATTAAAGATTTCATCATCCTATTGACTTTGTCTTTAGGATGAAATCCCCCTATGGATTGTAGAAATTCAATCTAAAATTGAAAACCAATAATAATAATACAAAGAACTAATATTCCAAAATTTTCTATGGTAAATATGAGGTTGAAAGCAATAAGTGAAAATATAAGCTCAACCCCTCTGCTAATTTACAAATTGAGTCAGTATATATTTGAACTATACAATTTTCTTATTGCCAACTTACAAATTGTTGCCTATTATCTGGATTTTCCAAGTAACTATCGAGGGTTTTTACTTCCTCTAATGAATCACAAGGGAGGAGTTGTTGTAGAAACTCCCACTTTTGACTTTTTGAGTTCTGCCTTTTTCCCAAGTGCTCCATTTTTTCATTAAGTGCTTCCATTTGCATGGAAACTGATGACACCATATTCAGAAGAACATCTAAAACAGAGCCCATGATGATTATGATGTCAGTAATATATTACTTCAAGGCAGCCCTACCCATTTTTTTCTCAATAGAATCAATTGTCGAAAACTTCATATGATAGATGGCACCTGGTTCGGAAACTAAAATCAAATAAATATAAACTAATCCAATTAATTGATAAAGATTTTTTCCCATTCATACCATTTTCTACATTATATTCATTGGCTACCAAACCTGAGGTTTCCCCAACCATTGTACCTACACTGCCTACCCAACCTGAAATTTCCTCAACCATTGTATCTGAAACTGAAAAGCATTCATTGCAAAATCGCCAGTACTTAGCAACATTGTTTATGTCTATCAATGATAGCATACCTATGTCATTGGAGTGAAGTGGAGAGTTTTTTTTGTCTGCAGGCAGTATTATTTTCGGTGGGGGAGTTATGGAGTCTAGAAAAAGTAAAGACATATTAAATAAATAAGAGATATTCAAAAAAACATAAACATACCTCTAGAATCACTAGAATCTTGGCGTATTGTTCTTTTCCTTTTTCCCCTCCCTTTTTCATCGCTAGATGTGTAATCTGCATTTGAGGCTTTTTTTATGGCTTTTTCCATGGAACCTAATCAAAAAAAAATATAATTTACTAAGTGGCATTATTATTACAATATAACCAACTACAAAATGAAAACTTACTGTAGATTCCCACCACCTGAACTTTATGAGAATTCCAATTTTCTCCAGGTATCGCTTTGGTTTTAATCAAATTGGTCAAATTTTTTGGGTTGTGTGCAGGCCAAAAGCATTCAGTCTTGTCTGAATTCAACCAGTTGATAGGGACTTCACTGAATTCGTCTTCTGCCACGAAATACACAGTAGCATATGACATTGTAAAAAGTGCTGCAACAAAAAATGGCAGATAATCTCTTATCATAGCAAGAGACAGAACAGCAGAAATCTGAGTAACTGATCTCAAGTAATTTTTGTTTGTGAAAACATTGTTGGTTCTTATTCATTATGAGAAATATACCTGCTTAATTCAAAGTTTGCAGGATCGTTCTCGTGAATTAATTGGTAAAATATTATACTGAAACTATAGCATTTAGATTTTTTTTTGATATTTCATTATCCATATCAATGACGATTTAGTGAAACAAGATCAAATATGAACAAGTTTCATCACTATATGATTATCATCATGATATGGCAAGATCAGACACTTCGCTGAAATTTCATCTACCACATCAACATCAGAGACTTCAGACAAATCTATGAAGTTAACTGAAAAAACTCCTACTATGGAAGAGCTGCAAGGAACTTCAAAAAAGTCTGTGTGTTTGGCGAAAAATCTATAGTTCATCATTACTTTATTATTGTCAACCCACAGATTATCAATTAAAGCTATTTTTCCATTCCTCAATAAACAACAATTATTTGGTTTCCTGAACGATATCATAAACGATGAAAATTCAACAAGTTTCACCTTTGTGTTGGACATAATTACTTCTGGATATATTCTATTTAATGGCGCTGTTTCTTTTATATTTCTTGACTCCTGCAATCTTTTGACAATCTGATGAAGTGGCTTACCAGAAGTTTTGAGTTTCTGCTTGATCTGATACATATAATTCTCGAATTTAAAAGCGCTGAAATTTTGAATAGGTCCAAAATTTTTAACTTCATCACATAAGTGTATTAAACAATGAACATTGTAACTCAGATATTGTGAACCATACAGAACAGAATATTTTTCTATGAAATACTTCAAGTTTTTTTCGGCATACTCGATTAAATGGAGACAGCTTTTGTCCGACAATATTCTGATAGAAATACTTAAAGCAAGGAAATGTTGATAGAAAGATTTCGGTAAAATATCCTTCATTATAACCTGCCCTGTATACAATAGGAAAAGCCTGAACTCAGTTGCCTTCCACCTATCAATTTCTGCAAGACGCCTAGGTAGACGAGCAAACTCACTTGGAATGTATTTTCTTAACTCTTGCTGTTTAGATTCAGCAATTTCTAGATTAACTTTATTTATTCTAACATCCATTCTCCCTTGTACCCAAAATTGTAATAATCGCTTGGCCACCCCTAAAAACACCAAATGCATAGGATCTAGAGGTATTTGATGAATCATATCAATATCAAGTTCTTGCAAAATCGATTGATATTTGTGATGTTCCGGTTGTTCTTTATCTCTGAATGTTCGATCTGTTCTCAATTTGGCTGTTAATTCAGGAAAAACTACCCTATTATCTGTGAAGTTTCCCTCAGTACTACATTTTGGACACGCGAAATATCCTGTGTGGTTTTTTGTTCCACACACAAATGCCCTTGCTGGTGCATCACATATTAGTGCATTCATCTTTATGTTTACTAATTTCCCCTTGAAAGTTAATCCTTTTTTCATTAGAGACTTCATTTCATCAACAAAAGGTTCTAAATAAATATTTGAATCTGAAGGTTTAGTATTTCCATAATGAATTCCTATAGCAAATGGAGTTGAATACATATCATCTTGTATAGCAGCCAATATTGGCCAAAATTGAGCATTTGAACTTTTAGAAATGGGGAGACCATCAACATTGAAATCTAACTTAATCTCGGATGGACAAATCACATAATGTTTTTCAATCGAGTTTATGAGACCATTTTCAACACCTAAATGATAATACTGTCCCCCGTTAAAATAAACTATTTCCTTATCAACACTTCTACTAGTCTTCATGAGAGTTCGAGCATCAGATGGAAGATTTTCAAAGCAATGTTTTTTTAGAACTTTTAAAATATCACTAATAGCTGATTGTGACAAATTATGTTTCTGAAAGCAAGAACGGAGAGATTCTTCTAAAGTTGGGGTACTTGCAAAATTGGACGCCCCTAATTTGTTATAGTTTTTATAAATGTTATCATCAAGATCAACTTGGTTTGAACTTGGATTGCCTGTATCACTATAAATATCTGATCTATTGTCTATTGTCATTTGTTGTGTAATAATTGGTAGATCTAAATTTGGACTCGAACTACCTGAACACTCTGAAACTAATTGACTTTGATCAACGTGAGCATTTTGCTCATTGCTAGAGCTAGGTGAATAATTTAAAGCATAGGATTTCAATCTACGCTTTTGTCTTGTAGACAATTCCAGATAAGATTTACGTCTCTTATGCATTATAAATCTATATTCTCACCAGAATTTCCTCTCCAAGTTGTACGTTTGTTACACTGTCCAATTTATAGATCAAACACGTGAATCTTGTGGTCCTGAACACCTGCAACAATATATATTTCTCAGTCTTTGGAATAAATATTCATTAGTTGTGCAATACTTAACTAGCTTACGTATTCTAAATAAATTATTGAAAGATATATGTACTCAAGTATGATGAAAAAGTACTTACCCGAGTTTGTTCACCAGAAGAATGAAGTTTAAAAGAAATGTTCCACAAAGCTAAACTGTACTCGATCGTTATCGTTTAGAATTAATAGATTGAATTGAAAAGGCGCCAAACACAAACGGCAAACCAAAGTCGGTTAGTTTTGCTTTTGCAGGTTAAGTTAAATATGGATAATCTTTTTCTTTAATGGTCTACGGCCTAACTATATAACATATCAATCTTGCATTTCTAGCAATATATCCAGAATATAAAAAAAGTTACATTACTAAAATAATATGTATGTTACATTGTTGTTATATATATAGGTTATATTGCTGCGAAAATAAATATGTTACATAAATATCATATGTTTGGAGATGGTAACATTGTTATGTACTTTTGATATGTAGCAAATACATAACTCAGGTTATATTATTCTATCAATGTTACAGATATATAAAAAGAGCAATGTTCTCAAAATTTTACAGCAATGGTATATTGATTTTCATACATATCAGAAATATATCTTATGTATATCTCTGATATGTATCAAGAACGGGTGTGTTTGCTGGGTATACTTTAAGTATACAGGGTGACCCACCCCAGACGCGGAGCTCGTTTTGAGGGAGTAAATGAAGATATTTTGATATAATTTTTTTGTGATGCATGTAGGGTGTTCGAAAGCACAATTCAAAATTATTTTCATATATACAGTGTTTTCGAAAACAAAGATATAGACCAAAGTTACATATTTTAAAATTTAACACCCAGTATTTGACCTAAAAAATGAAATGGCAAGCTCAAATTATGATTAGTTTCTTCAGATCACTTTATACCGAAGAAGCACCATTTACAAGAAAATGGAGAAAAATTTTAAATACATATTTGGAGTTTTTTTAAATAGCAATTAAAGAAGAAACCAGTTACGCCAGTAATACAGACAGTATTTTTTCGAGTAGACATATTGCCTACTCCTATACAGAAAAAAAATTAACTCTGGAATATACAGAGTGATCATAATTAATTTTCAAACATCAACTACAAATAATGATCGAAAATTGCTGAGAAACTATCATGTTTAGGAAAACCTTATGAAGAAGTTTCGAAATTAATTTTTACGTCCAACGAGATATAAAAATCCCGGGTGTGCCATTTAAATAAGAAAGTTTTTGACCAATATTTGTAGTTGATGTTTGAAAATTAATTATGATCACTCTGTATATTCCAGAGGTAATTTCTATTTTCTGTATAGAAGTAGCCAATATGTCTACTCGAAAAAATACTGTCTATATCGCTGGCGTAACTGGTTTCTTCATTCATTGCTATTTAAAAGAAATCCATATTTTAAATTTTTTGGCATTTTCTCGTAAATGGTGCTTCTGAGGTATAAAGTGATCTGAAGAAACTCATCATAATTTGAGCTTGCCCATTTTTAAGATCAAATACAGGGTGTTAGGTATATTTAAAAAAAATGTAACTTTGGTCTATATCTTTGTTTTCGAACATCCTGTATACATGAAAATAATTTTAAATTGTGCTTTTGAACACCCTACACACATCACAAAAAATATTCTCAAAATATCTTCATTTACTCCCTCAAAATTAGCTCTGCGTCATTGGTGGGCCACCCAGTATAGTTTTATATTTTTATCTGAATTTTAACATTGAAATAAACTAATCAATGAGGAATTCATTAAAACAAAAACAATAAATTGAAATAATTATTTGCCTTAGAATGTTGTAGGTAAATAAATATTACAAAAATGTACTTTGGAAAATATTACAGTTTCATTGATATGAAATAAATAATATATTCATATTATATCACCTAGAATTTGGATTTGTTTGTGATTATTCTTGAAAATAATGAAACAATAAAATAATTATAAAAGGACAATAAATAATAACAATAAGTATATAACATCAAATCTTTCACAATTTTGTTAGCGCTTATAACTTGACCTCCAACCAAAAACAACAAATTAATAACAAGATCTATTTCATTCGTTTCAACACATAATCGGCCGTAACAATCAAACCTTTCTGATAGGGACTCTCTGTGAAATTATTTGCTACACGGGCAGCTTCTTGACAATGTTTTTTAGCAAGATATTTAGTTTGTTCTAATCCGTCAGATTTATGAACTAGTTCAAAAGCTTTTTCTACATCTCCAGGTTCTTGAAAACGTCTCATTATCATGGGATTCAACTCTGGGAATTTTTCACAGGCAAATAATACTGGAGCTGTAGCTAATCCTAATTTCAGATCAGCTGCAGTTGGTTTTCCCATAGCAGCTGAGGATGCAACGAAATCCAATAAATCATCAACTAATT
Organism: Halyzia sedecimguttata; assembly: GCA_937662695.2. NCBI lineage: Eukaryota > Metazoa > Arthropoda > Insecta > Coleoptera > Coccinellidae > Halyzia > Halyzia sedecimguttata. Next base: position 93,246,338 of record OW569413.2, on the reverse strand, counting down.
GAAACCCTAATCCTAAATTTTTTCCATAAACAAATGATAAGTTGCATAGTTCTTCATCTGCTCCTGCTAAAATAGTAACAGCCTTTATAGAATTGGCGATAAGGGAGGCAGTTTTTTTGTACGTTTTGTTGAGGTAGTGATCAAATCTTTCGTTTTCGGTTTCTTTTGACCCTAGTTGCATAAATTCACCTTGGACTAAATCATTAACTACTTGGCTTAGAACTAATGTAACATCGTTGTTTCTCAATCTAGCTATCAACATTGAAGCTACTGCCAATATATAATCCCCAGCCATTGTAACTTTCTTCTGATTCCACATAACGTTCACACTAGGTTTACCTCTTCGAAAATCTGATTGATCAATGACATCGTCATGTATCAAAGAGGCTGTGTGAATCATCTCGGATATCATACCTACGTCTCTTTGAGACGACAGGAGGGGAACGTCTTCTCTTTGTACTTGATAGTTCATAGCTTTTGCCATTAGAAGAGCAACCATTGGCCTAATTGCTTTTCCTTTTCCATCGAAATAATAAGTTGAAATTTCATAGAGATCATCTATATGAGTATTCTGCCTCAGTGCTTTCCTGATATAAATATATACATCTTTTAAGTCATCTTCTAACAGAGTATAAGGCTGTACTTCGTATTTGGACATTGGTCCAGTTTGGTAGATACCACTTGTACTGTAATTCCTTGAAAAAGTGGCTATTGCTGGTATGCAGGATGATTGATAACATTTTGCGTAATTTGTTGAACCAATATATTTTTTCTGATGTGAATAAGATGATGAACTTTCAGAATGAAGGGAGAAACTTTTTTTACCAACTGAACACTTCATCCACTGACACGAACGAGCGCATAGCCTACTTGTACCTGTGCTAGCCATCGTTAATACTGCTCTCTTCAAGTAAAAATAACGTTTCAATCACATTTGAGGTCACTCTAATAGAAAGTGTACTTTCACTTCCTTAGAATAAAATGCTATGCATCATGCCAATAAACGCATGGAAAGAAAAAGAGAGTTAAATTAATTAGTAGTGCTGTTTCAATTCAATTATCATAAGTTATCACCTGCTTGTTTAAAAAAAATGACATGTGTTGTCAAAGTTCTCATCTCTTGGCTTGGCATTAACAACCATCAGATTTTTTATCTTACTGAAGGTCATCCCATGTGTTTACCTGAACCTGATACAATGGATTTTCAATTCACTACATTGTACATGAATTAATGGAAAGGGCTGTCTGATAATGGCCAATATATAAAATAGATACTAGATAGTTTACTTTTACTATTTATTTTATTCTGGCGGAAATTTGCATGCCTGAAAATATGTAAATGAAAATTTCGCATTCACAAATTCCTGAACCCGAATATTTTCATTATTTTCCACACAGAAAAATCCAGTTCAATGTTCACATTGTTCACCAGTTCACCCTTTAGAGTTATCTACATTATCAACACTGATATAATTAAAATACCGGGAACTTATGCTACCGAAGGTTAGAGGTCACACATAACGAAAACATTTCCCATTGCTACTAAAGATACTAAATGCAATGGGAAATGTTTTCGTTATGTGTGACCTCTAACCTTCGGTAGCATAAGTTCCCGGTATTTTGATTATATCAGTGTTGATAATGTAGATAACCTGTGCTTATTTTACAGGGGCGTCATTTTTAAGGGGGTATCAGAGAAATAGAGGGAAATCCCTCTATGTCTCTGGGGGGTATACACGGATACACGCTTTGAATAAAGATTCAAAGGATACACGGATGTGTTGAGTATCCGTGGCGCCATCTGTGCGTCAGACCTGGAACTTACTGACCGATGTAATATATTTGTACGGATTAATTTCCTTTCTTGTATCCGATTGGGAACTTCCAAAACTCTGGTGGCGAGATTCGGCAACTAACCAAGCTAGTAATGAGCCACGTGCTCGAGTTTAATTGTTCAGTATTCGTCAATAAACTTTTGTTTGAAAGAAAAATTCAAGTTGAAATAGTGAATATTATCCTGCCTAATATGTCTTCGACCAGAAACGACTATTGTTGTGTGCCTCAATGCAATTCATGGGCGAAAAAAATGCCAAAATGAATAGGTTTGAGTTTTCACTTCTTACCTCCGGAAAACCAAATATAAATATTGGAAATGCGTTAGAAGGATAACTAATAGACCGAAGAGTACTTAACCTGGAACTACATCCAGATAATCTTTATTATACCTCAAACATTACACTTATTGTTAATAATTCTTTTCACATAATATATGTATCATATTTTGAATAAATCATTTCAATTATTGATAACTGTTTTACAAAAGCTTTATCTGGTTCAATTTGACACTATATTCTCATAAATAAACTAGAACATCATGCACCTGAACTTTAATTAATACATCAGTAATATGTTTACACCTCCTCCGTGCTCCGACTTTACAAGAATATACCATACCTTCTATTTTATGTTTACCATTCTCCACATTAATGGGCCATCAATTTTATGTGGTACTGAATTAAGGGCACTACTTTGTAAACATAAAGAACAAATGTCTATAAAACTGGGACCACAATTTTGTTTTGTCACACACGATTACATGATCTACATTTAGAACCTCTTCTCCTTCTACAAGGACTCTAGAATTAGAAGTTGAAGCTCCTATGTACTCCAGAAATTCTAATCAACTGAGTCCCTTCTTAATCATTCACAAATAGTAACTGAAAGAACTTTTAAATATAATGTAAGTTTGGCAAACATATATGAATATACTTACTGGTTGTAGTCTTTATATCAATCAAGTGCCATAAAATTAGTTATATAATGATCAATATTTGAATCTATATAACAAAGTAATCCAACAATGATCTCAAGTCAATTATAATTTAAATTTTCCATGAAAATTTCGGTCAAACTTCGTCGACTGACCTGTCCAACACGAGATTGTTTACATTTATTACTAGTGTGGTTAGTTGCCGAATCCCGCCACCAGAGTTTTGGAAGTTCCCAATTGTAAAATGGAGACTTCAAGTTATGTGCCAAATTTGAGCTGATTCTGACGAACAGTTTCAGAAATATAAACTTTTTGAAAAAAATTTTTTTTATTTTTTTTCTAGTGATACGATATTCACGCGAATATCAGTTGGCATTCTGCAAGTAATTAGGATGTTTAATCTAAATGTCACCTTCGGATGTGCAACCTACGGAGAAGAAAAAGAAAATATTTTCTCTGTAAGTTGTCATTTGTACAATCCTAACCCTAAATTTCTGTATGATCGTAATTCGTAAATTAATAATATATAAATAAACATCAACCGATTTTTTCCGTTTGAGGAAACATGCAAGTCGTAAATAATTGATTAAATTAATGTAAATATTGTTCATCTGACAAAATGACAGAGGAGAAGCTGCTGCATTATATACCGAGTGACCTGCAGGAATTAGCAAGGGTAGTAGTCAGAGGTTTTTATTCTATCGAAGACACTTTGATTATTGATATGCTCATTGCTAATCCTTGCATGAAGGAAGACGATATGTGTGAATTACTGAAATTCGATAAGAAAATGTTGAGATCTCGTATTGCAGTATTAAAAAATGATAAATTTGTACAAGTTCGATTGAGAATGGAAACAGGTTTAGATGGTAAAGCACAGAAAGTCAATTATTATTTCATAAACTACAAGTCTTTCGTAAATGTTGTAAAATATAAACTTGACTTGATGAGAAAGCGGTTAGAAACTGAAGAAAGAGATGCTACTAGTAGGGCCAGTTTCAAGTGTCCAAGCTGTTTGAAAACATTTACTGATTTAGAAGCCGATCAGTTGTTCGACTTTATGACAAGTGAATTTCGTTGTACATACTGCAGGGAAGTTGTAGAAGAGGATTCCTCGGCATTTCCAAAGAAAGATTCTAGATTGCTGTTAGCAAAATTTAATGAGCAGTTAGAATCTCTTTATAGATTATTACGTAAAGTTGAAGGTATTAAATTGGCTCCTGAAGTATTAGAGCCGGAACCAATAGACATGAGTACTATTAAAGGCCTTGAAAAAAAGAGTTCTCATCCCACTGGAGATGCATGGTCTGGAGAACAGACACGACATGCAGGTTTTATGGTTGAAGAAACAAGGGTAGATATTACAATAGGTGAGGAAACCAATGATGCTGCCGCTGCAAGAAAAGAACAGCCAATTTGGATGACCCAGTCTACTGTTATTACAAATCCAGATTCATCAGAAATAAAGGCTGAAGATATCATTGGCAGTAATACTGATGCAACTATGAACTCTAAAAACGAAGATATAATGAGTGTTCTGCTTGCTCATGAAAAGCGACCATCAGTAAATGCTGTTAATAGTCTGAAATCTGTAAAGAATGATTCAGATTCTAGTGAAGATGAGTTGAATGAAGTTAAGGAAGTTGGTGATATTGAAACCATGGAGAGTGACGAAGAAGATGATGGAAATGTTCCCACAGTTACAGTAGGCAATAAAACATACGGCATTACAGATATAAATGATTCTATAATTGCCGATATGACACAAGCGGAGAAAGAAATTTATGTTCAAGTTTTTCAGGATTACTATTCTCACATGAGTTATTGATTTGATTGGTATTTCTTTCGAGATAACTTATTTTTATTTATATAACTTAAGAAGAAATAATGTGATTTTATAGTAAATAAAATAGTAATAGTAAATAAGTTTTAGTCAACAATAAAGTTGGTTATTTTTGATTAAATAAAGTTTTTCTTCTTAGTTCTAGAAAATTGAGGCATCTAACTCACTGAAAAAGCTCTGTGGCCAGGGGGTTTGGCAGGCTGTTCAAATTTATAGCCAGAGCGGTCAACCATCCAGGTACTGAACTAGCCCATAGCTGGTTTGCTCCAGGAAAAAAAAATAATATTTCCAAGAATATGGATCCTACTGTAAAAACAAGCGTGCAAATAAAACTGGCACACTTTTTGTCCAAGAATGGTCTCAAACGATTAGTTTCGACTCAAATAGATGCAATAGTTAGGAATACTAAAACTTAACTTCAAGTGAGACAAGGGCGTAGCCAGGAATTGATTTGGGGGGGGGGGGGGGGGTTGAAATAGGAATTAATTTGGGGGGGGTTTTGAAATTTTGGCACTTGACTTTATAACGGCAGGGGGTGTAAGGGTCGCCTTCTGTAGCAAGTATTTGTTTGATTTCAATAAAAAAACAACATTTCGGGGGACCCCCCCCTGGCTACGCCCTTGAAGTGAGAATATAACTTATTGAAATAATGGAAATACGAACGCTTAATTTTCAAATGAGAAAATACATAATATTGGCACTATAAAAGTGTTCATAATAAGTCGACAGTGAACTCAAAATAGAATATACATAATATTGGGATAATTTAGAATGCGACAGATAAAATCCAAGCTGGGAGTATAAATTGTATGAGTCGCCGTCGGATATTTGTACAATTTAAAAGCTAATAAGATCATTCTCTCGAGCAGAATACATTGTAGCTAGTTATCAGTTGAAGACGCGATTAAAATTCCTATGTGGTTCAGGGTAACTCTGTGTAAATTAAGAAGCCGATCGATAGCCGTAAATTAATGGGTTTGGACTTCCTGTGGGACCCTAGGATAGCGCATTCCGGCAGCGATAAGAGTTAAAAAGAGCAGATCCTATGGCCTTCTAAGAAATCGACGTGGAGTAGAGTCGACAGACTGGGAACTATTATGGCTTGATACTGTAAGGGGTGACCGCGGAATCCGGTGAAAGTAGAGGGGCTCAGAAAAATAAAGAGACTAAGGCAAAGGGTAAGGCTCCACATTTGTCGTTGGGAGCTAAGAAGTTAGTTAGTTACAGTCGGGAACTCGAATGAATTATTTTGAAGTCTGGAGTAAGAGACAAGTTGGGAGTGCTTGTGGTAGGGTTCGAAGTAGTCAAGATAACCGTCGATAATAGATTTTTGTGTGAATCTCGTTTAATTCGGTCGAATCTTTTTGTAGTAGATTACGCTGATGTCTTGTAGCAAACGTTATGCTGCGTATTCACTTGCAACAGAATGCTCCGAACGAACCAAACGAACCGCGCGCTGTAACAAATTTGTCTAGTCAATACGTCGCGCAGAACAGAACCGAACGCGCAAAACATTTTCCGAGGTTTGTCGCTGCGTATTCACTTGCAACAGAATGCTCCGAACGAACCGCTCGCGCTGTAACAAATTTGTCCAGTCAATACGTCGCGCAGAACAGAACCGAACGCGCAAAAAATTTTCCGAGGTTTGTCGCTGCGTATTCACTTGCAACAGAATGCTCCGAACGAACCGCTCGCGCTGTAACAAATTTGTCCAGGGGCCCTATTCTCGACCATTCGCAATTTGCACGATCGTTCGCATCTCTATAGCAATATATAGCATATGCGACCGATCGTTAAAATTGCGAATGGTCGAGAATAGACCCCCAGTCAATACGTCGCGCAGAACAGAACCGAACGCGCAAAACATTATCCGAGGTTTGTCGGTAAATGCGATTTCATCAAAGGGATTTGGCGTTCGTTCGAGAGAAGCGAAGAAAATGGACTGGAGCAGGGAAAAATGCCTAGAATTGATCGACCAATTTGAACTGCATCCTATCTTATGGGATCCCACAAACGGGTATTATTTCAACAAAATTAAAAAGCATGATGCGTGGGCAGTAATTGGTAAAAATATGGGATTTGGAATAAATGTCAAAAAAAAAATGGAAAGTCTTCTATCTAGTTTTAGAAAGAAAAAAAACCAAGGGGAAAAAATCTGTAGGAACAGGAAGAGGTAAGATATTTCTAATTTGGCAATTATTTTAATTACAATACAATTACAAACTATGTAAATGAAATTATTTTATACTAAATATCCTGGTTTGATATTTTCTATAAACAATTTTGTCTTTTTTTATAGGAAGAGAAGAAATATACTTGTTAAAATGGTTTGCATTTACACGCATGGCTTTTCTTCTAGACAAAGATAAACCAAGACCAGAGACAAGTCTCTGCCAAGACCTACAATAGATTAAAAAAAAATAATAAAAAAAAAATTTTTAAATAAAAAAAAAATCTTTAAAGGCTGGTTAATACTGGCTGGTAACTTTAACTTAATCATATATATATATAATATATATAGATATTTAGTTTTAGTGTTATGCTTTATAATCGGACTAAATAATCCGTTAACTTATTAGTTATTATTATTAATAAGTAAACGGATTATTCAGTCTCAGTATCAATCATAGCGTTAGAAATCTATGTTTCAATTTTTAAGTTAGGGAATAAGTTAAAGTTACCAGCCAGCATAAACCAGCCTTTAGGCTTGTTAGCGCATCTATAATTAAAAAAGCACCAGCGGCTACTATCACATCGTCTGCATCCATGTCGATGAACACGCAAACAGTGGCAAACACTGATTCGGGTGGGAACGCAGCGAATACCGTAAACTCTCCAAACAGCCCGCACAATAATTTTTTTTGATGAGTTGGTTTTATTCTTCAAAATTGAGTAGAATAAACTTAACAATGCAATTCATACTTCACATCAGATAGTGCCGGATTTAGAGGTCTGGACCTAAATTATTTTCCAAATAAAATGGACAATTTTTTTCAGTCGAGTTTTCCAAAAAATAATTGCAAACGTTTGTACAAAGTACTGTAGGTAACGATAAAACGCAAAAAAAAATATCTCTCTGAATTTGAATTTTTTTTTTCTGAAGTCTCTATTGTGGATGCCCCTTTTTTCTGGAAGCCCCTGGGCTGTAGCCTCGGTTGCACTCTCCTAAATCTGGCCCTGCATACAGAGGAAGTGGGGAAAATTGTTCAATTAGAAAATACTAAAGGCAGGATAAAGAAAATGCTTAATGATTTTGTTGAAGATGGTTTTTATTTCTCAACTACAAAAATATATAATATAAAAAGCGTATAAATATAGAGCAACGATACTGGGTGTTTTCCAAGGCTTAGCATGATTTTGAACCATCACACAAAATCTAAAGTTGAGTTGGAGATTTAATGAATTCTGAGTACAGACCTTGTTCATATGATCGACAACGCAGCGTATAGTCGACCTGATTAGTCAGCGAATCAATTGATTTGGTAGGAATGCTTATGTTGGTAGAAGTACGGAGTAAGATCATGTGGAGGGTTGCTGCAGGAAAGACATTTTGAAAATAATCAAGGAGGAGCCAACAAGAAGTAATGCCTGGAACACAATAAGATATGTAGTTCCAACGGCAAAATTATCCCTCACGAAAAGTCTTCTCCGGCTCCTGAGTCAGCATCAGAACGATGAAAATTTAACAAAACATATTTTAGTCACATTTGCATAAAATGGAGTGAACTATCCTCGTTAATTTCAATTTCGAACAAAAAATGTGAGGTGAATTCGGTAGAATTTGCCTGCTATACTCGAAAATGTGACACTTAGTATACTTGGGCCGTAGTAGGATTAGTTTCATAGGTTTTTGGACTTATTTTGCAGCTTATATAAAGGCGATGGTTCAATCTGACAATTTCTAATTCCGGTTGGAAAAATACTCGCCTTTGAAACAACCTGTATTGTATGACGAATATAGGAATAAATATACTTAAATAAATATTTTTATAAAATAGCTTGAGATCGCAATTTTAGAATATATATTAAATTTGTCTGAAGGCTTCATGTTTATCCACCATAATAGTTACCATCTTAGACTTGTAGTTTCAGATCCAGAATATTTATGTGGACTGCAACAATAAAATTGAATATGACAGAAACGATAAAGATTGCAATAAGTAAAAGGAATTTCAATAGAAAAAAAATGTAATCACCTTGTAGTTACTACGACATTTTGTGGGTTAACCAAAGGATGTAGTTTTTCCGTAAATCTTTTATAGTTTCTATCAAGTTCTCTTTGGTAATCTCTTTGGTCTGGTCCTATCAAATTTTTGTTTCTTTTTAAGGCATCTGCACATCTGAAAGAATTGCAATTAAGTATATTGACTACATTCAACATATTTGATGTTCAGTTTAATGACTAGTGAGTACTTTTTGGAAAAGTCTTTGAAGCAAAGCCTAAGTTTATTTTGATGTTTGGTTAGAGGTTTGCCATCACTTGGTAAGAAAGTTAAAGCCATTTCTAGTGGTCCTTGATTTACAGTTGTACCAATGCACCCTTGCAAAACCATTTGTAAAATTTTGGGATCTGGTGGTTCTTGTACAGTGGCTGCCGCAAGTTCTGTAGTCTTTTTCTGAATGTCTTCAATAGCCACCTAAAATTCGACATTTTTGAATTAAAATACACTAACGAAAACATGATAGAACCGAAATATCTAAAACTAGTAATATCATAATATGAGAATGATGAAAACACAATAACTGAACAAGGATTCCATTAATTCAATTCAATGTTGCTACTACTAGTTTCGGGCCCAAAATTTCTGACATTTTGTAGGCCTTTATTGATATAATTCGATATAATTCAAAGACAAAACGGACATAATTTCCAATTTTAAGGATTTCTGAGTGTTCCCGAATATATAAAACCGAATATTAATGTTGATATGAAGAACAAAACAATATCCTAGGGATTTGGCTTTTACACGTTTGTCAAACCTACGAAATCTGCAATTTTATAGTCAAATATCACGTTTTATGCAAGATATAATATTTGTTGATTTGTTTTTTCTGATAATCAAACAAACAAGCCGAAATATATGACAGGTTGACGAACCTACATTAGTCAAATCCTAGGATGTAGTATATTTTTCATATTAATATTAATATTCTGTTTTACATGTTGCGGAATACTCAAAAATACTTAAACTTGAAAATTATCTCTGTTTTGACTTCGAATTATATCAATAAAGGCCTATGAAATGTCAGATATTTTGGGCCCAAAACTAGTAGTGGCAACATTGAATCGAATTAATGGAATCCTCTATTAAATGCGTTTGTCAATTTTTCACCAGTAAGACGAAGGTTACACGGTCAGTCTGGTATCATTCTCGTATCAGTATTACCATCAATCCGGATCATCAGTCCATCAGTCTACGCATATAGAACCAATTTCCCGTCAATCTCACATCAATCCATGATTGATGTGATGCAAGACTGATACCAGATGGACCGTGTAACCTCCGTCTAATGATATTTTTGAATTTATCAAGATAAAGTCCAAATTGAGGTACCTCTATTGGAGTCAGGGTAATCTGTATTCTGTTCACAACTTGAATTCTTGTTTTGACGTATGGAAAATGTACAGCAGTTGAGAGAATGGTCTTCCTTTTATACTGTTCTTTCAGTTCACCATGTGGTTTGCCAGTCATTGTAAATGGAGTTGCATATACAAAACGTTCTGTGAAAATAAAATGTAATGAATTCGAGGAAAAATCTTTATAATATGAACATACTTATATTGAAATTCCTGTCGAAATGGGTCTGTCTGTATCTTAATTCGTATTGCTCAAAATAAGGTTCCACATAAGTTATTTGAATATATGCCTTCTCAGTATTCAGCTGAGTTGGGTCAACAATATTGGAATCTTTTATTATGATAACATTATCTGCTCCAAACCGTTCGGCATAAAAGTTCTGGAAAATACAATGGAATTAAATATAAATAAAGGTCGAATGTAGAAAATTGGAGGAAATTAATTCATTATATTTTGCTATATAGCTGAATATAGTTGAAAGTGGTATGTGAAATATGTCGCTTACTTCTAAGCGGCTGAATATTTCAGGTAGTTTAGTGAGTGTTGGTTCCTTGTAAATAAATTCTTCTTGGTCAAGATCTCCAAATTTGGATCCATAGAAACCAACACGGAAATATGTTCCGAACATTCTTTTTCCTTGCAGTTGATCTATTCTCGTGTATGCATCATGTAACTTGCTGGAAAATTAAGGCATGTCAAATTATTCCAAATAATTCAACACTGAAATTCACATAAAAAATCGAATTGGATAAGCAAAATAAGGCTCAATATTTTCATTTAATAAAAAGAACATTCCAATAGACCACATTAGTTAGGTTAGGTTAGGTATTGACATTCAATGAGAATGCAGCCTGCATATTGACAGGGCTTCGTTAGAGTACAGAAATATCTTAGATATAGAAGGAGTGTGCCATAAACTCACCCATGAATATTAGCTAATTTCTTGAAATCCCTATTGTTCTCAGCAATTGGTATCAACACCCTGTAAATGTCATTCATAGGTTCATACATAGCAGCGATGTGAAAACTGCTTGCGGCATGCTCCAGTAGTCCCAGGAGTCCAGCTTCCGTGAAATGAGATCCCAAGCATCCCCCTTCTCTTTCTGGACTCAGTACGTCGTCTGATACGGCGCTTTCTTCCAATACATTGGGACTGACCCGTTCTAAAGCTGCTGCGCCTGATGGGAGATGGGGGAGAGACTCCAGCATAACTAGATATTCTGCTACAAGTGCCGCCGAATGGACAAGACACATTCCAGCTTCAGTATGATTGCCTCTTTCCATATGCTTTTGAGCCATGTTGGCTAACCAGGTCAGACGAAGGTCTGGAGAATTCTGATAACCTATACAGAATAATAAACAAGGTGAATCAGTTCAATATTTGAACACGAGTTTCACAGTTTTCAATAGCAAATGTTGTAAAATATGCTAACATTATAGCAATATAATAAAGCTTCATTTTGAAGCAACACCCTAAAACACATATAGGAATCATTAGATCAAATTGATGTCAAGACCTCAATTTATACTCCAACTGGGATGAATATCGGAACAAAGTTGAGGAACTGACAAATTTTGATAAAAACCTACGGAATAAAAGAGAATGAAGTATAACAGAATTCGAAAGAATTCTCAAACATGCTATTGAACAAGCAACTCCAGAGATTTAAGAAAAGAGGAGAATACACAATGTTCCAGAAAACATAAAGAAACTCTCAGCTCAAAAAAGAATAGCTAGAAAGAAATAAAAGTTGATACATTCATTGGAAGATGAATTAACATAAACAGGATTAAAATCAATTGAAATTCAAAATCATAGAAACAAAGGGAAAATTATTAAATGACAAGAGTGGAATTTAAGCAAGTAAACGGAATAGAGTTGTTAAGATCAATATGTTGCTATACATAACCGATTGGTTATGATGTCATAACCATAAAATTATTTTTTAGGAATAAAGACGCGAACAACAGCGGCTCTATTTAACGAACTACATACTGGAAGAAAAGTATCCGCTGTTTACGTTGTGCAACTGGTTGCCAAATTTGACGCTACTGGTTCAGTCGGAAACAAAAAGAGGGCGCAAGAAAGAGACAAAAGCAAGTGACGTGGCTGTCTTAGATCATGTAGCAATGGATCCGACCATGAGTACTAGAAAATTGTCAGATTTATCTGGTGTTTCACGCACAACAATCATGAGAATCCTGAAACAAAATAAATTCCATCCTTATAAGATACGATTGGTTCAGGAACTGAATGAGGATGATCCCGACCGCCGACTCCAGTTCTGTGAAGTGGTCAGTGAAATGATAAATGGTAATCAAAACTACTTGTTCGATATCTGTTTTTCGGACAAGTGTTCATTTTACCTTAACGGCATTGTAAACCGGCATGACTGTCGGTATTAGTCAGATGAAAATCTAAGATTATTTCGTGAGGTGCATACTCAGCGTCCCAAAAATTAAATGTTTGGGGGGTATTTATGGAAATCACTTAATCTTTTTATACCCGGTAATCTTACTGGCCAAATTTATTCAGATCTATTGGAGAACGCTATTTATTCAGACCTCGTGCAAGTATTAGTGAATGCAGAAGATCATCAAACAATCATTTTCCAACAAGATGGCGCACCACCTCATTTCGTTAAACCAGTGCGTCAGTTCTTGGATGAAAATTTCCTCACGCCTGGATGGAAGAAGGGGACATATTGATCTGGCTCTACTGGACTTTTTTTTATGGGATCACATGAAATCCAAGATTTACGCTACCCAGCCTGAGTCACTGGATTGTTTGCGAACTCTGATCATTGATGAAAGCCGTTGCAGTTACGGGAATGCAAAGAGCGGAAAAATTGTTTCCCCTCGAATCAGAAATTGAAGGGTCCGAGCAATTTTCCACATTTTCAATTTAAAGCTGGAAAATCAAGGTGTTAAGTTTTCGTTGCACCACACTGGATGTTGCTCAACACAACAGAATCCGCGATACAATGGACAATGACTGAGGCGCACATATTTGCTGAACATCTTGCTAAAGTAGTCACTTTAGTTAGATGATGACATAACTGATGATGATCAGTTACCAAAGAAAGGAGTTTTGCTAATTACGTACATATTCAATGCCATGCTGAAACTCAAATACTCGGCAGAACAAAAAAAGAAAGCAGCCAAAATTATACTTATTTAAACCATGTAAAGAACCAAACACCATCCTATCTTCCCACCCCTTGGGTGGTCATGAGCCATCTTTGAACTAACAGGGACCCTCCAGCAGTGGGGTCCCAGAGATAGTCCAATTATCTCTGCAAGGAAAGACAATACAGTAGGGCCACAGTGTGTAGGTTTGGTTATAGATACGTCAGACCACATACTATATAATTTAATCAACTTGATTTTCTGGCATTGTGGTATTCTTCTACATATTTAGGCATTAACAAAATGATAGGGTTGATCTCTGTTTGCGGCACCTCCGTTTGTTTCTTTTGTCAAAATTTTTTTTTACCTTTGGCTAATTTTCCCCACTGTATAAATGAAAACTCAGTAAAACTACTCATAAGAAATTATAGTTTTTGAAAAGAATTATGTGATTACCTACCTTTTGCAATTCGATACATAAGATCTAGTAACATTTCTGGGTCTTCTTGGAATTCCTTCATTTTGACAGTATCAGAAAGGATCATGTGCAAGTTGAAAATCAAGTCGCGAACTTGCTCTGGGAATGTCGTTTCTTGAAGTTCATCGTCTCTTTCTGCATATTCCAAAATAGTTTTCAGAGATCGTCTTAGAGAATCATCACTGAATGAGGAAGATGTACCAACCAAGCTGCTTAGGGACATTGTGACTTGCATTTTAACTCGGGCAAAATTCTACAACAAAAGAATATCCAGTATTAAGATAAGAAATCATAGCAAATATAATTTTTGATTAAAGTGTACCTCAATATGTATTTTGTATAAAATAAAAGGATCAATGAAATTAATCATTTATTTGAATACAAAAAAAAAAAAATCGAGAAAAACACTGACGTGAAGTCTTGATCAGTGAGTCGAACCAAATCGTTTGAGACCATTTTCATCCAAAAATTCGAAAATTACAGATATTTGGGCAAATTGATAAGCACTCTGTTCTGAGGAACAAGAGCGCCAAAAAGTATATATGTGAGGGAAAGATATTACAGCTTAAGGAGAGCAGTGTGGGCCATAATGATTAAATCGCTGTGCACACAGATTCCGGAATCCATCGCACAGCTATAAGGCCAAAGATAAAGGGATCTAAGAGAGATTAGATTGTTATTATTGTTATGTATATTGCTTGATTTTGTTAAGAAAATTGTTTAGTTGGCCAAAATTATAATTAAAAGGAACATTGCTGTATATTTTCTGATTTGGAAATATTGGTCCATCTATTTTTCCATTTCTTATTCAGTTGAATATTTTTAGAGTCTTATATCTGTTATTCGGCATACTTACATTTCCAATTTGGAAAGTTTGCCTCATCAACAAATAGAGTGATGCAGCCGCCTGAGATCTAACTGATTCAATTTGAGATCCACAATGCTTCAAAAGCAGAAGGCACAAATCAGCACAGTGACTATTTTCTTCATCAAATAAGGCACCATGAAACTGAAAAAAAAGATATGTGTTAGAGATATGGGGGTTTAAGAATGAGTTGTCATTCAGAACTTTATTTTACGATGAAATATGAAGTATGACATGAGACAACTCTTCGCTGTGGCGAATTGAAGAACATAATCAATTCAGATAATCTTTCTTCCAATCCCCGCAGATAAATCTTATTTGGGTTTGAAGGGTATCTAGTTGAATACTTGATTATTCATTGGATAAGTCTGTCATATTTTATGCTCGTCGAGTTTTTCATTACGTAATAACTTCTACTAATTTACTATATATATATATCAAACGTGAACCCTCGAAAGACCTTGATTGTGCCATTCACTAGGAAGAGGAAACTAAATATAGTTTCCATCACTATGAATGGAATTAACATCCCGTTTGCGGATGAGGCTAGATATCTGGGTGTTATCCTGGATAGAAAGCTGAACTGGAACTCACACCTGGATAGGGTGATCCATAAGGCTAGGCACTGTCTCTGGGCGTGCCAGCGGACTTGTGGAAAGAGGTGGGGACTGGCTCCGAAACAGCTCCACTGGTTGTACGTGATGGTGGTGAGACCACAAATCACTTGCCATTGCTTGGTGGGAGTGTACTGTAAAAGTGCAGTCTCAGCTGAAGCTTGCAAAAATTCAGAGATCTGCGTGCTTGATGGTGACAGGGGCTTTTCGCTCCACCCCCACCGCAGACATGGAACGCCTAATGGACCTCGCCCCTCTTCACCTGGTGATCAGGAGCGTCGCCCGGATGGCGACATACAGACTTCTACATACGGCTCACAATGAGCCAGATGCGATCGGCTACGTGCCTAGTTCTCTGCAGGCTGAATTGGAGGCCAATGAGATAATGGGCATGCGATCGGACGTACCTAAAACCAGAACCTACACAGAGTGGCCCTACCGAGTCGATTTTCCCAGCAGAGACGACTGGGCCGTCTCTGAGACCCGACTGCTTGAGGGTCCCTGCTGGTTCACAGATGGCTCCGCTACTACCCAAGGGGTGGGAGCGGTTGCAGAATTGCTAGGGGTGAATTCCTCAGCCTGGGTAGTTTTGCGACTGTCTTTCAAGCAGAAATCATCTCCATTGATTACTGTGCGAAGCTCATACTTGAGAAAGGTTGGGCTCACGGATCAATCAAGATCCTATCGGATAGCCTAGCTGCCTTGAAGGCCTTGACTTCACACAACTGCAAATCCCTGCTTGTGCAGGATTGCCGGACCACACTCGCTGAACTTGGAGGGCGCTGCAGGTTGCAGCTCTTGTGGGTCCCGGGCCACTCGGGCATAAAGGGTAATGACTTGGCGGACTCATTGGCGGCACGAGGGGCTTCCATGGGGCTCATTGGACCTGAACCGGCCTGCGGTATCTCTCTCAGAGCAGCGGCGAAGGAAAACAACAGATGGGTGGATCAAAAGGTCCAAGAAATCTGGAGCAGCATACCTGGACACAGACATGCTCGCTCAACAATTACTGGCCCATCAGCTGAAAGAGCCAGAAAATGGCTCAAATTCTCTAGGGCGGACCTGAGAATCCTTACAACTGTATACACGGGCCATTGCGGCCTCAGGAAACACCTCAATACACTGGGGTTGACTGAAGACTCCGAGTGCAGACTTTGCCTGGAGGACGACGAGTCTATCGAACACATCATGTGTGACTGGCCCGCTGGGGACAGGATCAGATTGGAGGAACTAGGAGTCCACAAGCTGACACTGAGGGAACTGGACAAGTTCTCACCCACCAGACTCATATCCCTCATCAAGAGACTTGAGCTTGTGGGTGAAGTATAGGTTATATACTATAGGTGTGCCACAATAGACCGATTGATCGCAGTGGAGGGGCGGGTTTTGTCTGCCCAGCACAACCCATATAATAATAATAATAAAAATTTACTATACTGCAAACGCTCATTGAAGAACTTTGTTGCAAAAATTTCACGTTAATAAAATAACAAAATTGAACATTTTGTGTTCGCAAATAATTTCAAATCAGTATGTCACCAAAAGGTTGAAATATTTCATTGTTTTCCGTAATCTGCAGGATTTACAATACAATACAGTACAATACAATATTTATTCAGTCATTGATTAAAGTGCTAACAAAATAACGCAAACCTTATATACTAGCAACCACTGTAAGTTAATGATGGGACAGCCCTGCCCTTCACTAACTGAAGAAGTCCTACTTCTGAGTAGAAGTAAGCTCAGGGTAGTAACTGGCCTACTAACCGGACACTGTACCCTGAGAAAGCACCTGCACAACATGGGGATTCTCCGAGAAAACCCTGTTTGTAGGAAATGTGGGGAGGCGACAAAACTGCCTCTCATGTCATATTTGACTGTCCAGCCCACACACGATGGATACTTCACTATTGGAGCCTAGTAGTGAACAAAGATGACATAGTCCTAATGTTCAGAGGTAAATTCGAGGGCACCTTGTGTAATTTACTACAGGAGGGCCTTAGAATTATCGAGCAGTGTTGCTAAGCATACCAAGACCAAGAACCACAGGGTCTTCTTGGTCTGGGTTCCTGGCCACACGGGAATTGAAGGAAATGAGAAGGTCAACACACTTGCCAAAAAAAGGAGCATGAACCCCTTTTATTGGCCTGGAACCCTACTGTGGGGTAGTTAGATACACCCACAAAAGTGAATTACGGATGAGAGAAGAAACAGAAAGATGTATACTCTGGAGATCCCCCCCAGGAATGTATGGGAGTGCCGAAGAAAACTCAATGAAGTAGGCAGGAACAACAGGGTCTCTTTGATCTGGATTCCTGGTCACGCGGGAATTAAAGGAAATGAGGAGGCCAACACACTTGCAAAGAAAGGAGCACAAACCCTCTTTATTGGCCCGGAACCCTATGAAGCATATGATGAGATTAGGGGTAGCATAAATTGGCAAGTGCAGTTTCTGTTGGGAGGAGGATGAAACTCGTGATGATCTGATAACGGAATGCCTCGCCATCTCAAACCATCGCAAGGAATGCATCGGGCAAGAAATCTGCAGGGGAGAAGACCTAGCCTCCTTGAAGCCATCCCAGATACTGGAGTTCATCAGAACTCTGGAACTGGAAGGCCAGCTGTAGTTGGTGATGACATCGACAGCTCTAACGGGGGGCACAATAGACCTTAAGGCCGCAGTGCAACGTTACCCCTTGCAAGGATATACAATATATGAGTATATATGAGACCCATATAATGTCAGCGATGCAGTACTTAGCTTGATTAAGTAAACCTGAACAACGGGGGATCGACTAAGAAACCCTGTGGCAGCTAGCAACCCGACCTCAAGGAGATCAATCATTAGACCCTGTCAGCTAATAGGAGACTGATCGAGGTGCAATAAACTAGGCTGCAGCACAGGCTACTCGATCAATCGGCTTCTGTCTGAAACAAACCACTGTTTCTTCATAATGAAAATAATTTGGGACAAAATGAATTGAAAATACTATTGATAACCATAGCAATGAGAAATTAGATATCTGTGCGTTTAGGTATGATAAAAAATTCATAGGTGTATAAAAATGTTGAAAAAATCATTCAGAAGAAATGTCTTTCCTCACTCATAGTTTATGAATTAGTGTGGATTCATGCAGCCCAAATTAACGAGTATCGAGTAACAATTAACAATTACAAATAGTGAGTAAAAGTTGAACTTCATATATCTCAACGAGAGTGTTCATGCAGCCAAGTAACAATTATCAATTAACAAATAACAAGTAGGAATTCGCCAACTTTTAACTTTCTACTTTAATTGAACGAGATTTTGTACTTGTACGCAACTCATGCGCAGCTGAACGCAGATTAGACAGTCCGATGATGTAAATATAACCTCACTTTGTAAAATATTTAATTTATTTGGTGTGTATTTATGTGTGTTCCGTGTTATCACATTGGAAAATTGAATTTTAAACACTTGTTTTCAAATATAGGGGGAACAGGGGATTAATTGGAAAAATTAATACCTCGGATCCTTGACTTGTGGGTTTTTATTTCTTAATTGTTAATTTCAGTGCATGAATGCTGCATTTTTGTACTTGGTAATTCATAATTGTTATTTGATACTTTTTACTTGATAATTATTATTTGATGCTGCATGAATCCACACTTAGGTATTTGAGGCAAGTTTCATCCAAAAATTTTTTTTTTGTCAAATTTGTTTGTAGAAGCAACCGTTGGGTTGGATTATTTGGTAAACGTTTGTAAACGAAATTGTCTTACTTTGTAAACCAAACTTCTTTGTGATGCGAACATGTGCGGTAAAACTGTTGTACTCTGATTTTTTCCTAGGGCATGTAGAAGTACAGTTAACGCCAAGCCAATTAAGTGTTGCTGAGAATCCCATTGGGCCACCACTGTAACGCATCTTTCTAAAGTGTCCAGAATGATAAAGGAAGCTTCGGTGGCAAAATGACCTTCTAGATACACATCATTCAGAAGTTCCTCCCTTGGTCGGTCAATATTTTCTGATGTAGGTCTATAAGCCATCTGCTCTTTTCTCCAGCGTAATTTTTCCGCTGCTCCGGACTGTGGAGTACTTCCTGAAATACATACAGATTATTGGAATTGAAATTCTTGTTTATTTATCATAAAACAACAATCAGCGAATGAATGCTGTCTCTGTATAGTACACTTTCATTCTGCGTTCATATAAGATATAAGCTGCTTTACGAAAGCTAACCTAACTTTGTACATGAAAAAGTATATTCAATATTTCAAACCTTTTCTTCTCTGCATCATTTCTCTGGCAGATCCTTGACCCAAAATAACCCCTTCTAATTTAGATCTCATATCTTGGGTTCCTTGGGCGTGAGCATAGCCGGTAGGAGGTGGCGCCATCTTCCTAGGTTTGTATTCGAAACAACTGATACAGGCATCTAGAAGTTGCATCAATGTGGTTAATCTAGATGATGATAATTCCCCTACCCATGTGGAGAGGGAATCTTTTTCTACATTCTTCAAGACCCAGAGTACACAGGTCAGAAGATTTCTTGTCACTTCTGCATTAAGACCTGTTTTGCGGGCCTGTAAAAGGAGATTTAATTGGTATTCTTCTTGAAAATAATCATAATTATATTCAAAATTACTTTCATAAATGAAAATGAGTGTATATATTGTATATTTTTGTAGGGGGTAACGCCCCCCCATCAGAGCTGTCGATGTCATTACCATCTACAGCTCGCCTTCCAGTTCCAGAGTTCTGATGAACTCCAGTATCTGGGATGGCTTCAAGGAGGCTACGTTTGCGCTTAAATATGTAACTTTTGTTCATAGTAACGTGTTGGCAGAACTGAGATAAGAGTGCACAATGCTATAATAATAGTAATTTCCTTACCGATGAAAATGCATCACAAGTTCCCGCAGTAAGTTTTCCAGCTATGGCCAAAGCCACTGTCTGACTGATATTAGAAGGCCCACTATCGTCATTGACATAACGATCTAGTTTGTCAATCTTGAAATGATGTAATAAAGGAAGACCATCCATTGCTATCGAAAGTATTGGTAGGTACAATGCGGCTACTCGTCGTTTAGAATCGGGAGAACTGTATCTAGGATCACTATCATGCCAAATCAGAAGAGATTTTATGGTGTCCACGGCTTTTCCTTGAAGGTGTTGATTTCTGGGTAGAGTGAAAGTAAAATCAGTTTCTGTAATAGTTCAGCGGAAAAAGACAAACTCAAGGCTATAAAATCAGAATATGTAACTGATTTCAATTCAATCTAAGATCAGGCATTAGGAAATTGAAGAGTGTTCTCAAAGGGGAGGCATTTTTTCACAGAATAATGTACCTGCATTACAGTCGTCGATGTTTCAGTTAGCTTTAAGTGGGAAAAAAATCCAATGTAAAGTGGTCTAGTTAAATACTTGAATTTCCATCGTATATATCTGATATATTTCATTGCCTGAATCACTATTCTTATTAATGCACGAACTTCTTTTTGAACCATAAGTCAACGGTAGGTTCCATATCTTGCCCCAGGGGTTTATAAGAATCCTCCTTCACAAATTGGCAGATGGTATTATCTCTAATTCCAATAAAATGTAGGTAAAAGTCGATCAAATTCTTCATTCTTGGGAACAACAACTTTGATTCAGACGAGTTTTGTAATAATATGTTCGTTTTACACGTCATACATCCTTTCAAAAGGAGGTTTAATTTTTTATATTACTTGTGTACTCACCGATATATACATGATGTATAGTGAACAAGGATTACTTATAAGTTTGATCAGGTTGCCCAGCGAAAAAATAATTGCTATCGCTTTATAATAAGCAAGGTAATGTGCCTTGATTAAAGTTTGTAAATTCATTAAATTGGATCTTTTGCAGAATGCCATTACAAAAGTTTAGAGGTTATCCAAAAATGGGTTTCAAAAACAATCAACAGAAATAATATCACATTCTCTACAGACCGGTTGTATGATTTGGCTGAAGAGTTTTCTGTGAGACAACTATTCACGTATTCTCTGTTGTTATATCAATATAAGAGGAAACATATATCTAAGAAGGATAAAACACACAATACAAGAAGTGGCTTAACGTTTGATCTCCGAGCCATGAGAAAGGCACTCGGTACCAGACATCTCAACTATTTGGCACCACTCCTCTATAACAAACTTCCAACAAACATTAAAAATATAAATTATCATCGCCGTTACAAAATAGAGATTCAATTATGGATAATTAAATATGGCACAGAGCAGATGCACATTTTTCTGAATAGAAGGAATTTTCTTGGCCATGCGGGGGTTGCTGTTGAGTATATCAGGTTGCAGACTGTTAGGTGGATATATTTAAGTTGTTTTTTAATTTTTTTTAGGTAGAATTGGCTATTTGTAATACAAATTTTAATTAATTTAGTTCAGGGTTTGACCATTCAATGTAGGTAGACAATTGGATTTTGCATATTGCTTGGTGATCGGAGCTTTTTGATTTAACACATGCATTTCTTTTTTTTTTTTATATTTGTATTTTCCTAGCGTAAGGTCTCACACACAAGCGATAATGCTGTTCGTTTTGTGTTGAAATTGGAGTTAGGATATAGTTTGTACTTGTAATACTCTATTACGTTATTATTATTATATTCCAATGGTCAAATCGAATTAATTTTGGCATGTCTCTCGAATTAAAAATCAGGGAAAATTGTGAAATTGTTTGTGTGTAAAAAATATCACCTTAAACATACATTTCCGGAACAGTTGATATGAAAATTAAAAAGTGGGAAAGCCCTTTGGACAGGAGCTTTGGCGCTCTTGTTCAAACTTTGACAAACCATATCTCTCAAAGTATTTGTTTCTCAGAGTTGGGAATGATATCAATGGATTCTAATGATAGAACTTCATCATAAAAAAAATTAAATTCAAACATCATAAAAGAATTTAAATTCAACAAGAGTGTCGAAAATTATTAGTCATTCATTCCTCCAATCTACTATGAAAATTATAATATATCAATTGAAACATAGCCAATATTCTAGTTTTCTTTTTTACTGGAGATAATCTGAACCCAATTTGATTAATTCACCAAAGTACATATTTCCATCATCATCATCATATGGATTATACAAGACCTATCTACGATAGCAGAGGTTATTCTGTTGGACATTTTGCATTCAATCATACTTTGTTTGACAATGTCTCTTATCTGTAGATGAGATGACAATGATGAAATGTATGAACACAGATGACATTCATAGATACGGACGTTAATTTTCGATACAGCATTCTTTGAAATCATAGAGTTACGATTTAATATTGAAATTTTGAAAAATCATATCCCCCAAAGTATTAATTTGTTGGCGATGAATATGATATCAATGAATTCTTATGAAGAAACTGCATCTTAAAATAATTGACTCCAAAACTATCAGGCCGATTTTGCCCAATAACGAACTTAACCGAGATATTTATCTCCCAAACCTACTCTGAAAATTTCTACTGTGTAGCTCATTCCGTTCGAGAGTTATCGTGTCTACGGCCGGACAGAATCGATTCTGACCACGGATTCTTGATCAGTGAGTCGAACCAAATCGTTTGAGACCAATTAAAAAATTACAGACATTTGGGCAAATTGATAAGCACTCTGTTCCGAGGAACAAGAATGCCAAAAATGAATTGAAATTAATCCCAAATCCTTCAAAGTATTGACCACTTTACATGAGACGCCCGGTATAATGACGAAGAGTCAAAAGAAATTAACACATTTATTAAAATGATTAACTTACTGTATTTCGAGTAATACCGTTGCCACATCTGACATAACCAATCCTGACAAATAATGATGCTGTCTATACTCTGGCGATAACTCAGCAAAAGCACTTGATCTGTCCTGACTGGCAGGTGCACCAGATAAGAAGGAATTCTGACTCGTACTGCTGGTTACACTGGGACTGGGAGAGACACCGGCTCCAGACGACATGAAAGGTGAAGCAAACGGCAGGTTCAATGCTACGTAATGTTCATGGCTACAGATGATCCTCATGAATTCTAATTTCAATTCGATAAGGATGGATGGATCTTGAATAGAAGCGATTTTGGTTTGCAGGTGCTTATTGTAGTTTCTTAACATGTGGAAAACGTTGCCTCTATCAGAGATGCTAAGCAGGTCGAAGAAGAAGAATGCTAGAGCTGAGTTGAGTTTGTGGGCTCTTCTAATATCTCCAGTAGAGAGCGCTATTATTTCTCCTGTAAAGTAAGATTTGTATTTAAATGCGGAGTCGCTGTAAGATATATTAGAATAGCTACGCAATTTTGAGCACTACACAGGTTCCTGCAATAGTGCGTTACGCTTCCATAGCTGCCAAACCAGACGGTCATTCAACGATCGGAACGCTTTGTGTCGACCACCTTCTCTGGAACACAAATCGATCCGATCGTTGAATGACCCACTAACCCTCATCAGCATGGCTGGAGTAATGCTTCGGAAAGCAGTCACAATCCTCTTTTGCGAAAGAGGATTGTGAAGCATATTAGGAGCTGTTTTTGGAACTTCATCGTACATGAGTCCCTTTATGTATCCCCACAAAAAAAAAATCTAGTTTGGTGAGATCCGATGATCTAGCAGTCCATCTTGTCATTTTTCGTGTCTGCTGGATACAGGAGTGAACATAGTCCTAAGATTACTTCTGAGAAAATGTAAGGTATTCAATTGTCTACATCACCATGAAAAAAAATACAGGGTGTTACATTTGAAAAAAATCGAGAAATAACGATTTGAAATTCTTAAGATTTGGACAATAATAACGCACATCCTGTATACGACAAGTGGATCATTTAGGAACGATGACTAGGCAAATTCTTCAGTTAAAAAAAATTCTGATCAAATTTTTAGCGACTTTTAGCGAACTACTGTTCACTAAATTCTTCGCAGTTTTCTTTGAATAATATCTGTACTGTTGGAAAAATATCTCTAATATTTTGCGTCATAATAGAGGTATTGAAGACCATTGAAAATATGCGAAAATAAAAGGGGTGGTCCATTTAAAAAATCACTGATTTGTTGAATAATTTAATTTGGGAACACCCTGTATATTAGAAAATAATTTCCTGAGACGCTTTCGGATGCGCAACCTACCCGGAAAATTGCAAGTCGCAATCTCTTTCCGTTCTCAAGTTATCGTGAGATACATATTATTTTTTCGTAATTTTTTTTTAATTTTCTAGACGTACGGTCCTAACAATATTTCACACTCGTCTTTATCTAGATATCCTAAAACTAGTTATCAAGTTTCAATTCGATCGGGTCTATATTTTTTGAGTAATCGAGAAAAAAATATTCCAGATGGGTATACATAACACTATGAAAGTAACTACACTTTTGTCCACTACAGTTTTTTTTTGTCATCTGACATGTTTCGGACACAAAGTTTCCATCTTCAAAGACGAAGCGTTACTAAAGCATGCAATCAATTTCTACATTCCAGTACGGGTTGACATTATACCCTTAATCATAAACCAATTAGTGAGAATAATGGGTTGTTAATAGGGGTTAGGTCATTATATTGGGTAAAAAAATCCTTTCTCCTTATTCCTAGGTACGCTTTATTGGAATTTTTCAACAATTTGACAGAATTTTCTGAAATTGAGTGGCCAGTTGTTAAAACGTGATTTGCAACAGCAGATTTATCGACGTAATTGTTCCGAATGTGTCCCGTATGCTCTTTATACCGTGTGAGAATGGTTGTTTGCCCGACGTAACACTTGTTGCAATTTAAACATTTAATTTCATATATACCCGATTTTAACATGCCCGGAGTTTTATCGAATGTATTTCCTAGAAGTTGTTTAATTTTCGTGGAAGTTTTGTTAGGGTTATGTTACTGAAGAGACTTTTATGTTTATGTTTGTTGATAATTTTCTCAACTAATTGATGACTATAACCGTTTCTTTCGGCAATTTGGAAAATCATTTTTCTATCTTTCTTGAAATTCACATTGCTTAGCGGAATATTAAAAAAGCGGTTAACGAGGAAATGTAAGCTGGCTGTTTTATGTGACCAGGGAGTTAAAAACTGTAGTGGACAAGAGTGTAGTTACTTTTATAGTGTTCATAATAAGTCCACAGTGAACTCAAAATAGGGTATACATAACTCCGAAACCGTTGGGCCGATTATACCCAACAACAAATTTAATTCCCCCATTAGGATGCCTACCCTGAAAATTATTCCCTATTCAGCTACTAACTCACCCAAGGCTGCTTGGATCTCCAAGAATATAGATCCGATATTGTTCAAACTTGGAACTTGGTTGTAGAGTTAGGTTTTGAAGGCTCTCGCAAAATTGCAGTGATATCGGACGAATAGTTTCTGATATATGAAATTTTTATTAATGATTTTCAATAATCTTTTTAGAATTTTCCAGTGATACGATCCTCACGAAATTTTACAGGAATTTTTGCGTCGGACATTCTACAACTAATTACTATGTTTGAGTTGGATCGGATTTGTATTTTTAGAGTTACTGAGGAAATAACAACCTAATTTCAGATGGGTATAAGTGTGGATTCATGCAGCATCAAATAACACAAATAACAATTATGAATTACCGAGTACAAAAACGCAGCATTCATGCACTCAAATTAACAATTAAGAAATAAAAACCCACAAGTCAAAGATCCGAGGTATTAATTTTTCAAAATTACCTCTGTTCCCCCTATATTTGAAAACAAGTATTTGAAATTCAATTTTCCAATGTGATAACACGAAACCCACATAAATACACACCAAATAAATTAAATATTTTACAAAGTGAGGTTATATTTACATCATCGGACTGTCTAAACTGCGTTCAGCTGCGCACGAGTTGCGTACAAGTGCAAAATCTCGTTCAATTAAAGTAGAAAGTTGGCGAACTTCTACTTCTTATTTCTTAATTGATAATTGTTACTTGGCTGCATGAACACTCTCATTGAGATATATGAAGTTCAACTTTTACTCACTATTTGTAATTGTTAATTGTTACTCGATACTCGTTAATTTGGGCTGCATGAATCCACACTAACTCCAAAACCGTTTGGCCGATTATGCCTATTAACAAACTCAAATGCCGCATTCGATGGTAAGTCGAAAAACTTTCAAAAAGTCGAAATAGAAATGTATCTCAGTAACCATAAACTTTTGGACCATGGTTCACTTGAGTCAAACCCTTCCAATTGATGTCTAGGATAACCCCGTTAAAGGATTACGTCCAATTACCAAACACCCAGTATATTGATCATTAAATGAAGGACGCGCTAAAGCTCCTGACGTCACGTAAGTACTTCTAAAATTTTTATTACCTATCCTAATAAGGTAGAAAAGAATCTTTACCTGTTATAATCTGTAGTAAATTGGAAATATCTCCCAGGAAGTGTTCGCTGAATCTTAATTTCCTCGGAGCATCTAAACTTCTAGTATGGGCCAAATGCTCCACCATCGATTTTATAGTCAGCTCAAATAAGAACCAGGCGTTTTGATTCGCCAAATCTTTGCACCTTCCACTAGACACCACCCACTGAAGTACCAACTCCTGATGTATGATCCGCTGACACGAACTTGAATTGGGACTTATGAGGTCAGCGCTTGGTACTCTCATACTCGCCGCTCTGTCGAGACCTCTGTATTGCTGTTGAAGTTGCGCAACCTCCAGATCCGGATTGGAGTTGCTTCTTGTCATGTTAGATCGCCCCTCCCATTCTGGGGAACTCTGGTTGCTGGTGCCCATTGGATGAGGTAAATTGCACTGATACTGAATGTACGTTGCCAAGAGAGCGTTGCGTGAATGTTGATCTACTGACAAATCGGGGACATTCTGGAAGTAAATTATGAAAATACGAACTAGTTTACTGAGTTTTGATACTGGTAGCGCCATCTATGGACGGGAAGCTCGGTATCTCGTATCGATCGAGAGTCGATAATGGAGCGATCGTTGTTATTTTCGATGACTGATTCAGAGTCTTGTGTCAGAGTTAATTCGCGTCAGATTTCTGTCAGCTGGCTGCTGGATCACAGTTTCTTCAAGGATTGAGGTTGAAATATAGTATATTGTCTAATCGACGGATTTGAATCAACTTAATCCAAGTCAGGGTGAAAACAAGTCAGTATTTGCTGGATCATCGATTTTGTTGAGTTATAATTCTTGGAATGCCCGAAGCGCCACCGTCATAGGCAGCTAGTGATCATTTTGTTCAGGGGGACGCTGATTCAAGAATCCAAAAAAGTATAGTCTATAATTTAAAAAGGAATTACCAATTCCCTACATCTTAAAATGAAACTCAATCCTTCTGCTTTTGTAGCAGATGAACTTCTCTATCACCTTTTCATTAAAGTCAGGAATGTGTTTACCTAAATTTTCTCGAATGACAACATTGTGAGCGCCGTCAGTCTTTCTTCCGACATTGTATTCCTTAGAAACGTATTGATCAATTTTAAAGTAGAGAAACATATTTCAGTTTCTGTGGTTGTCAGTGACATCGATATTAAAATAACAAAAAAAAAAGTTTAATCCAAACCATACGACACTATATTAAATTAAGAGTAGGTAAGCAACTGGTCACGTTCTCGTTTTCTTGTGTTATTAATCGAGTCTTCCAACTCATTATGACCACGTAGTGCAATATTGCATTCGCCACACAGCTTCAGACTATCGATAAAATTATTGACAGGAAGTAACGGTAAAGTAACACTTCGTTGTGCTTACGAATATTTTCGACATATGCACTACTTAGACCAGAGGCGATATTAGTTGTGGCCAATAGCTGGAAGCTTACAATCTACTTCATATATTTAGACGATTTTTCGTGTTTTTTTATCTTTTCACTCAGATGCTTAAAATCATGTATACCTCCTTTTGTCCAGTTATTGACTCCACCAAGTCTTTTCGTAAACATTTGCGTCAAACTGAAGTTTGATTTTGTTAGATCACACAACCTCAGTGTCAGTCCTTAAATCCTCAACAAAACTTTATAACACGAAACAATTGACACCTACCATAATTATCTATTTAGCGTAACTATTACCGAACGTAGCTATTTCATTCCTCTCTGGGCTTCTACTAATACGCCCGACTCATGCCTGAGATTCGCTCGAGACTAGCTGGTCTCTGAGTGAGGACGTTTGCCGTTTCCAAGGTAACAGGCAATTTCGC
Source organism: Halyzia sedecimguttata (assembly GCA_937662695.2). Taxonomy (NCBI): domain Eukaryota; kingdom Metazoa; phylum Arthropoda; class Insecta; order Coleoptera; family Coccinellidae; genus Halyzia; species Halyzia sedecimguttata. The sequence continues at coordinate 93,217,897 of OW569413.2, read as the reverse complement.
TTGGGCGATCGAGATTCAGCCCGGCATTGTGCGGACGCTCATAGTATACCTTGTCTAAGCGTACGCTTAACGCAAATGTAATTATTGTGAAATATAGATGGTCCCTAGGTAAAAATGTTTTTATTTTAATTGAATCCAGTTTGAAGAGCACGAATCTGAAATATACAAGTTATTTGTTTATGTGTGTACGTCATTTTTCGCCCCGCAGCCGGCCGTAACCAACCGGCAAATCACTTAAACCTTCTGTGTGTTAATTCGAGTTCTGAAATCTATGCATAATTGTACATAGATTTACGAATCCAATTCACGTGACCCTATTGGCAGAATAGTCTATCTTGTTGATTAAGCTCATCATAATATATTATATGTCGATACTCACCGATATTACTTCCAGAAGTAAACACAAAGTCTCAAATGCTGTATGCCCTATGTTGAGTGTCTGATTGGACAATCTTGGGGGTTGAACTAGTAATTGGATGACAAGATCGAATATAAGAGGCAAATGCCTAATTATAGTTTCAGGTTTAGCTCCTGATAAACCCAACATGGCGGCACTAGAAATAAAGAGAACATCACAGGTTTCAATAATGTTATTTATGCGACAACATTGTTTGAAAAAAATGACCATAGGAATATAGGAAAAGATAGATCCCTATTGGGCCCGATTGCAAATCTAAACCATCCAAACCAAATTTTTAGGCTTTGTTCAGACTATTTGGTAGAGGTTCTTCATTTTTCAAAGGAAACTTTTCAAAAGTGTTACTATAAACGTGATGTTTTTTTGGATGTTACGAGGTGGGTTTGGGGGAAATTTCGAAGGGGTTTATCGAGGAAAAATAAGGAAGTTTCGTAGAGTTTCGCGTTTTCGGAGCGAAAAGATGGGGATGTATTTTGAAATAAATCGCGAAAAGACGAAAAAACGCCGATTTTGAAAAAGGAGCAAAATTGAAAGCAATTCGGAAGAACGCTGGCGTTCGGAACGACGGTATTTGCGGGAACGCGAAGACGAGATTCGAAATTAGTCCGTAACGGAGCCCTTTTTTCGATCCTCTCTTTCGATTTACCGGAAGAACGATAGGAAAATGTGACTTTTCGCGAATACCGACAAAATTCTGACGTTTCACGTATTTCTGTGTCGAATTTTAAAGCGGCTCTTTCAAGGTCGACTGAACGAGCGACGAGAAATGTCAAATCGAATTTGAATTTCGAACGGAATTACTCGAAAACCTTGGAATCGTCCAGAAAAACTGCGAGAAATATGAACGAGTAACCGATTTCGATCGATCGCTTGACAGGATTGACTATATTCTGAAAATCGAAAGACATTTGGTACATAATCGGAGTTGGTTCACGTAGGCAAAGTGGCCGAGTGAGGTGAGGCGTTGGATTGGGAATTTATAGCTCCCGAGCCTCGCGGGGCGGAGGGTCGAATCTCGGAGCGTCCGAAGTAGTTTTCTCTTGAATTTTTCTCATTTTTACCCAATGAAAAACTTAAAGGAGCGTAACTCCAGTAAAAGTATCTTGGGATTTGGATGTTTTCGTTAAGTTACGAAATCAATAATGAATATCCGTTCAATCGGACGGATTTTCGCATTAAAATTACTCAAAACATTCAAACATTAAGCAGAAAATTAACGGTCGAAAATGAAAAACCCCCAGGCGTTTGTTCATTCATGCTTAAAATGGGAAAACAAAAAATATAGTTTTCCAAATGCTTTGGATTAAGTTTTAAAATAGCTAGCAATTAATCAATTACTTTTTGTTTGACTAAATGAATTTGATATTCCGATAAAAAAAAATATTATTTCACTTTATACGTAGAGAAGCACGTACCGGGCCGCTAGTTTGTTATATATCTTGAAAATGGGTTCAAGCCCTGTGGACAGGAGCTTTCTGGCGCTCTAGTTCAAACAGACAAATTATATCTCCGAAAGTATTGGTTTCTCTGAGTTGGGAATTATATCAATGTATACATATGATAGAGCTGCATCATAAAGGAAATTCAATTCAAATAATAGTTTATTTATCAAGATTAAATGAGCAATCATGAGAATGAGAACTGCACCATGGAAGAAATCGAATTAAATCTGGCCAATTTTGCCCAATAACGAACTTAACCGAGATATTCATCTCCCTAACCTACTCTGAAAATTTCAACTACCTAGCTCATTCCGTTCGAGAGTTATTGTGGAAAAACATTTTTTAAATTTTCAATTTTTTTTTTTTACACTTTGCGGTAATCTGGTCAGTACAAAACTTCACATGCGTATAAAGGTCATGATTCTACAATTTGATGCTAAATTTCAGATAGATCGAACGAACTTGTCCGAGATATTTATGCTCCAAAACCACCTTGCAATTTTCAATCCGCTAACTCCTTTCGTTCGAGAGTTATCGTGCCTACGGCCAGTCGGCCGGCCGGACAGAATCAATTTCGCACTCGGATTCTTGATCAGTGAGTCGAACCAAATCGTTTGAGACCATTTTCAGCCAAAAATTTCAAAATTACAGACACTTGGGCAAATTGATAAGCACACTGTTCCGAGGAACTAGAGCGCCAAAAAAACAAGTTTCGTATGACAATTGCCCAAAACAGGTTTAAAGTACCTACAAATAGTAGGTATTCCATAAAACAAATATGAAAGAAGATAAATAATAATAAAAAATTACCTTGTAATCGATCAAAAATTTCCTGATCTACGTTCACCAAACTACAGAATTATGCTTTCAATATTTACGTAATATTTTCAAACATTTTCGGGTGAGGTCCCCGTTGCATCGCTAAAATACGAGTATTTCAACCCCAATATTTTTGAAGTTACAATATTCCCTTCTGTCAAGTTGACATTATGAGAATTTATACATAGAATAATAATTATATCCATCTGTGAAATACGATTTACATTGAAATTTTAAGAAATCATATCTCCGAAAGTATTAGCTTGTTAGAGTTGAAAATGATATGAATGGATTCTTATGATAAAACTGCTTATTAAAAAAAATTTAATTTGGAATTTGTTTCGTAAAAAAAAAATTTTTTTTTTGTTACTCCGAAACCATCTGTCCGATTTTGCCCAATAACGAACTTAGCCGAGATATTCATCCCCCAAATCTACTCTGAAAGTTTCAACTCTCTAGCTCATTCCGTTCGAGAGTTATCGTGCTTACGGCCGGCCGGACAGAATGAATTTCGACCACGGATTCTTGATCAGTGAGTCGAACCAAATCGTTTAAGACCATTTTCATCGAAATATTCCAAAATTACAGACATTTGGGCAAATTGAAAGCACTCAGTTCCGAGGAACTAGAGCGCCAAAAAGGTGAAAATTAATAGTTTCATTTACCTCAATTCATTCTCTAATCCATTTTCACCTAACCTAGCTGGTATGATACCTGTATGCACATAGTCATAGGCTGAGAGGAATCTCTCAACAGGGGGATCATGAGTATGAACTGAAGATGCTGTGTCAAACGAGACGGTAAATAATCCTTTATGGTTATCTAACCATTTTGTTCCTGGTAAACACACATCAGGTGGTATATAGCTGTAGTTCCTAGGCGGAGGTTCTAACATCACAGGAAGACAGAACTCTCCCTTGAGTAGTCTTCCATCACGAAGGAGAGGCAACCACTAAAATTTAAAATAAAAAAATTTCATTATCTCTTGTTCATATTTTATTTAGTGAAAAGTGCAATAAGTATAATAAATAGCCAAAGGTCCGAGATGGGATATAGGAGATTACAAAAATCTCGATATTCTCAATTCAAAGCAGTGCCAAAACCAAGTACTAAATTTCATCTGCTTATTAAGATTATAAGCTACACCCTCAGATGTAATGCCAACCATATTCAATTTCGAAACACCCTTTGCAACGGTCATAAGAGATTGGACAAAGACATCTTTGATATACGGATGGATCAAAATCAGATGAGGGCGCAGGTATTTGGGCCAAAACTAAGGATCTCTGAGCCCTTTATGTTACAGGTAGAGACACAAGCTGTTTATATATAATATAAAACCTCTTGCATCCAGCAGTTGCACGTGAAAATCAGAATGGAAAATGGAATGGAATCGAAATACCGAATGGTACCCTATAGGCTTGTTATGAACAATAAACTCACTCTTGTCTGGTTACCGAATCATTCTGGTTATTTCTGTAACGAAGAGGCAGATAGTTTGAAACCAAACCAATGATCAAGCAAGTAAGCATCGAAAAGAACTTCACTACGATGCTCGGTAGGAAAAAAGACTGGGACAGGGAATCCACCACCCAAGTTCTTAAAAGAAATGCCATTAAAAGGTACAAAGACGGTTCGAAAACCAATACAGGAGCTGGCGTTGGAGTATATGGGCCAGGCACCAAATGCTCACTATCGCTAGGCTCCTATCCGAGGATCTTTCAGGCAGAAGTACTAGCAATAGAAATTTGCGTGGAAATGAACCTAGAGAGAAACTCTAGAGATGTGTGATGTGATATAGCGATCCACTTGACAGTCAAGCTGCTATTAAAGCTCTGAGCTCCCATGTTATCGAGTCCAAGCTAATATGGGAATGCCGAAGAAAACTCAATGAAATAGGCAAGACCAACAGGGTCTCCTTGGTCTGGGTTCCTGGTCACGCTGGAATTACAGAAAATGAGGAGGCCAACACACCTGCTGAGAAAGAAGCACAAACCCCCTTTATTGGCCCAGAACCCTACTGTGGATTTGGTAGATACACCTAGAAAAATGAATTATGGATGAAAGAAGAAACTGAAAGAGGAATTTTCTGGAGATCTCTCCCCGGAATGTATCACTCCAAGAAATTTATCAGGAAGTTTGATACTGTAAGATCCAAGAAATATTTGGACTTCAGTAAGAACTCGCTGCACCTCCTCACTGGTTTCCTCACAGGGCACTGCGGCCTTAGGAAGCATATGATGATATTAGGGCTAGCAGAAACTGACGAGTGCAGATTCTGTCGGGAGGAGGATGAAACTCCTGATCACCTGATAACGGAATGCCTTGCCATCTCAAAGCACGGCAAGGAATGCTTTGGGCAAGAAATCTGCAGGAGCGAAGAGGTAGCCTCCTTGAAGCCATCCCAGATACTGGAGTTCATCAGAACTCTGGAACTGGATGGCGAGCTGTAGATGGTGATGACAGCGACAGCTCTGATGGGGGGCACAATAGACCTTAAGGTCGCAGTGCAATGTTACCAATATACAACCAAATTACATTTGTATCAATATGCATTCCAAATAAATAAATCAATAAATACATGCCGTTTCAACAAAGTAAGGACTATGATTAGATTAAAATTGAAACATGCTTACACTGTAACCAACAGGCATATCCACAGTATTTTGTTCAACTTTACGTTGACATGAAATATGATAGAAAGTGAACAACAGATGATGATTATCTGCTAATGTGGCCGGCAGCTTAATTTTTATTTCATCATAAAATACTGGTGTTTTGCTATGGTATGTTACAGCAGTGTATGCTTCGTTCGTCATTTCTGGACAGCTAGACTTTCCAAAAATATTGTATAAAGCATGATGCTCGCTTTCTCCTGACATTAGCTGTATTTTTATGGCTATATTCCTGAAATTTGAATAAAATTAATTCAACACAATGAAAGGATATACTTCATCAAATATTATAAAATGTTATAATTGATCACCTTGCCGATCCTGCTCTATTGGAGAAATTCAACTCTTTCGGACTAACAAACAGCATATTCCTATACATATAATGCGGAATCAATAATTCTTTTGTAGGAAACTCTAGTAATTCCTTAATAGGTCTACTTTTATCATCTGGATACGGTAGCAATTTAGCCAACTCAGTTGTCAGGCAATTTTTGTACTCTCCGGTACAAGGCGAAATTTCTAATTTCAGAGTGGCGGGAATACATTTGATTTTTTTAAGGATCAGTTGAGGCCTTTTCAGCTCCTGTAGGCATTTGTATAAGTCGTCATCTTTCAGTTTTTCGCCTTCTTGTCGGAAAAATGAAGTTACTGTCAGGGTGATTGGTCGAAAGGTGTCTAAGCTATTCGCTAAGTGATCAGGTGACCAACTTCTACGTTTATCCCGACGCTCTAGAGAACCTCTTCTAGTCAACGTTCCCATATCTGTAGCTCTTCGTCTCAATTGTTCCAGGCTACTTCCTGCAGATTTTCTTTCTGTGAAAATTAATATCTGTTATAACTCTTGAGTTTTTTATTCGTTAAAGAAAGACGTCATCAATACCAAGACAAATTTCCAGGGTATATGGGTGATTCCGTTCTAACTGTGATATTCAATGTCCTGTATTGTTTGTTCTCATAGGTCATTAATTAATAATCAATTTATGAAATTTTTGTGCTTATTGGAAAATTATGAACATATTTCAACATTATTTTCATATAATATAACTTGTCACTTACAGAAAATTAATTAATTAAATGTCAGTACCGTGTCATGTCCATTTCTAGAATTTATTTATAAATTGTTAGTTTTTTTTGTCGTAATAAATGATATAAACTAATTACCTCATAAATTCTAATGTTTATGATCAAACTGAACAAAATTGACACATTTTTTGCTTAATGTATTAAGTTAACATTGAATTCCGGTTCAATAACTTTTGTCTTTAAAGCTTAACTAATTTTTGAATTTGAACTTGTGCGACTCGAGCGCCATCTACATTGAGATTTATGAATCGTCTAGTGAACCACCTTGAAAGTACGTCACCTGAGTAATATTTACAAACAATGAGCTGAAGAAATAGTGCCAAGAGTTTGTGTCAAACAATTTCTACCGAATTTATTTTATGTCAGTACCATGGATAAATGAGTCAGTACCGTGGAACGTAAAATTTGTTTCTCGTTCTTGATGCTTCGAAGTTGTACTAAAATCCTCTCAGATTTTTATTTTGACAGTGAAATAGATAAATAATATGCATAAAAAAATTGAAAAAGTATAATTCCAAATTCTTAAAATTTTTAATCAAAAAAACTCACAGTTAGAACAGAATCACGCATATATAATACAGGATGTTCCTTATATTGTTGTAGGGGGTAACGTTGCACTGTGACCTTAAGGTCTATTGTGCCCACCTCCTTCAGAGCTGTCGACGTTATCACCATTTACAGCTCGCCTTCCAGTTCCAGAGTTCTGATGAACTCCAGTATCTGGGATGGCTTCAAGGAGGCTACGTCTTCGCTCCGGCAAATTTCTTGCCCAAAGCATTCCTTGCGTTGGTTTGAGATAGCGAGGCATCCCGTTATCAGGTCATCAGGAGTTTCATCCTCCTCCCAACTGAATCTGTACTCATCAGTTTCTGCTAGCCCTAATCTCATCATATGCTTGCTAAGGCCGCAGTGCCCTGTGTGGAAACCAGTGAGGAGGTACAGCATGTTCTTACTGAGGTCCATATATTTCTTGGATCTGACAGTATCAATGTTGTGGAGGAATTTTTTGGAGTGATTCATTCCAGGGAGAGATCTCCAGAAAATACCTCTTTCAGTTTCATCTTTCATCCAAAATCCACTTTTGTAGGTGAGTCAATAAAGGGGGTTTGTGCTCCTTTCTTGGCAAGTGTGTTGGCCTCCTCATTTCCTTTAGTTCCCGCTTGACCAGGAACCCAGACCAAGGAAACCCTGTTGATCTTGTCTACTTCTGTTTCTTCGGCACTCCCATATTATCTTGGACTCGATAACATGGGAGCTCAGAGCTTTAATGGCAGCTTGACTGTCAGAGTGCATTGCTATATCATATCTCTGATAGTTTATTTCTAGGTTCATTTCCACGCATCTTTCTATTGCAAGTACTTCTGCCTGAAAAATGCTTGGATAGGAGCCTAGCGATAGTGAGCATTTGGTGCCTGGCCTACATACTCTAGCACCAGCTCCTGTAGTGGTTTTTGAACCATCTTTGTACCATTTAATGGCATTTCTTTTAAGAACTTGGGTGGTGGATTCTCTGTCCCAGTCATTTTTCCTACCGAGCATCGTAGTGATGCTTACTTTCTTAATCATTTCGTCACTAGGAAGATTGGCTGATGAAATGTACCTGGTAAGAGAGGACCAGGCTTTCTGGTTTTTAATACTCTCATTACCTGTTCCTGTCCTAGATATTCTGAGAATGGCCTCACAGGCCAATTTGTCTATCACTAGATTAAGTGGTGTGAGATTTGTGATAATCTCAAGTGCCCTGGTAGGACAGGTTCCCATAGCTCCAGTGATACACACCCATGCCAGCCTTTGTACTTTGTTGAGGGTTTTCCTCGTGCTATTCTGGCTTCTTTTGGTGTACCAGACTACTGCCGACTACTACGTGACTATGGGTGTCACAATCATCCATCGTAGCATCTTAGGGTTGCAGCCTCAAGTCCTACCGGCTAGATTCCTGCACGCAATTAAAACCTTTATTGCTTTGCTAGCAGTGATTTCAACAAGCCTATTCCACAGAAGTTTACTATCTAGTGTTACCCCTAGATATTTAACTTCAGACTTCCATTCTATAATATCTCTGTTCAAAAAGAGGGATCTCACAGCTGGTAGTTTCCTTCTCCGAGTAAACAGATTCACTATGGTCTTTTTCCGATTTATGCTCAGCCCCACTGACAAGCACCACTGCTTGATAATTCTAAGGCTCTCCTGTAGTAAGTTACACAAGGTGCCCTCGAATTTACCTCTGACCATTAGGACTATGTCATCGGCATCCCCTACACACCCGAAGCCGAGCTCTGTTAGCCTGTGGAGGAGCTCGTCCACTACTAAGCTCCAAAGTAGGGAAGATGTTATTGCCCCCTGAGGTATTCCACGAGTGGCTTTGACAGATGTGGTCTCATACCTTATACATCCATCAATAAATCCCATGATTTACACTCCAAATCCATATGGCTTCAGATCTATAGGAGAACGCTATTTATCCAGGCCTCGTGCAAGTATTGGAGAATGCAGAAGACCATCAAACGATCATTTTCCAACAAGATGGCGCACCACCTCATTTCGTTCAACCGGTGCGTCTGTTCTTAGATGAACATTTTCCTCACGCCTGGATTGGAAGAAGGGGACATATTGAGTGGCCACCCAGATCACCTGATCTGGCTCCACTGGACTTTTTTCTATGGGTTCACCTGAAATCCAAGATTAACGCTACCCAGCCTGAGCCCAGCATTTATTAAACTAATCACAAAAGTAAGTACTTCTCCACTATTTTACCTGTCATTTTGTTATCGATGGAAATTTTGAAGCGAGATTTCAGCCCCACTGCTCGATAATTCTGAGGGCCCTCCTGTAGTAAGTTACACAAGGTGCCCTCAAATTTACCTCTGACCATTAGGACTATGTCATCGGCATCCCCTACACACCCGAAGCCGAGCTCTGTTAGCCTGTGGAGGAGCTCGTCCACTACTAATCTCCAAAGAAGGGAAGACGTTATTGCCCCTTGAGGTATTCCACGAGTGGCTTTGACAGAAGTGGCCTTATACCTTATACACCCATCAATAAATCCCATGATTTACACTCCAAATCCATATGGCTGTCAGATATACTCCGTACTGTACTTACCTAAACTATTGGTATTGGAATGGCTGCCAGAATCGCGATCACTTTCTCTCTCCAAAGAATTGCTACCATTTATAACGTTCATTAAATATATAGCTGTCCAAGCGAAAGCTTGTCTATATTTTCCAAGTCGTTCACACACCGTTACTGCATTAGCTTTCAGTTTGTCCCAATTCTAAAAATTATTCAAAGTGAATTATTCTTCTATATTCACATACAGAGTGGTCCAACGAAAACATAACACCTCGATTTTCCGACTTTAAAATAAAAATGGGGGTGAGCACAACCCCTTTGAATAGGGATGAGGGGCGTTGCGATAACTAATTTTGAAGATCGTATCCAGTACTATCTGACCCTAAAATTTCGCTTCAAAATATCCACCGATAATGAAATAACAGCAAAAACAGAGGCAATGTGGAATTTCTCTCGATCATAATATTCGTACCTGACACATTTCAAAGGTATGTAGTAGTTATGTTGTTAAGTTTTTGTCCAAAAAGTATTAATTTGTTGTCCATAAAGGTAGACAGACCATGTTTTTGATTTACTTTAGTCTATCGTGAATTTTTTGAGAACGTTACAAGGGTGTCAAAGCAATTGTTAATTATTTCGTTCAACCGGTGCGTCAGTTCTTAGATGAACATTTTCCTCACGCCTGGATTGGAAGAAGGGGACATATTGAGTGTCCACCCAGATCACCTGATCTGGCTCCACTGGACTTTTTTCTATGGGTTCACCTGAAATCCAAGATTTACGCTACCCAGCCTGAGCCCAGCATTTAATAAAACAATCACAAAAGTAAGTACTTCTCCACTATTTTACCTGTCATTTCGTTATCGATGAAAATTTTGAAGCGAGATTTCAGGATCTGATAGTACTCCATAAGATCTTCAAAATGAGGTATCGCAACACTCTCATCCCTATTCAAAATCAAGGGGTTGTGCTCACCCCCATTAGGGGGTTGCAAAGAGCGGAAAAGTTGTTCCCCCTCTAGAATCAGAAATTGACGTGCCCGAGCGATTATCCACATTTTCATTTTAAAGCCGGAAAATCGAGGTGTTCTGTTTTCGTTGGACCACACTGTATATGATCTTCAAGAATCTTAATGAAAACCGTTTTGACTTACTTTATCCTCTTTTATGTATGGTTCCACACACTCATTCAGATCACCTTGTAAAACCTTCTCCAATCTAATCACCAGGAAAAGATCAGGTGAAGGATTTGATATATTAAAAATGCATCCTCTAGCCAAGGTGCTTATATCACTGTATGGTATATGACCCCCCAGCATGCGCTTCAGACCTTCGGGGTTCAGATCGAAGTGGAAGGTTTCAGACACCTTCCTTTTCTCTTTTGCATCATAGAGTGCCATTGATGCGAAGAGGGGTTCCATTTCGATGTCTAAGCTATAAAGATAATTTAAACCTTCAGTATTCCAGATATCAAGGGAGTACCTGAAGGAAAAAGCAAGCAAAAAACTGCAAAATGACAAAGTGCAAAAACTCAACAATAAAATTGATCAAAATATGGCTATATTTTTCACATTTTAAGTGGTCACTAAGGGTCACTACACGTAGAAACAGTAACGCTTATTCCAAGAACCATTTCATAAGTAAGTTCAATCCGGTACCTCAATGCGTTTAGAAAAACCCTTTCAAGTAATTCAGGCAAATTGATTTTATCATTGATTTGATGCAAACCACCTTGCATAATACCCTCTTATTTATACAACTTTTGGTTCAACGATTACTGGTGGAATGGTTTATTCTGAGGAGTTCTACTTTTGGTTACCCTTCTCGAGATCCTGATGGTCATGCAAGGACATTCAGTGGCAGGCATGAATATCAAGTATCTCCGAGGATATTGGAGAGTGTGTGCTAGCTTCAAACAGCGCACATACCCTCCTATATCTCCCAACTCCTTCCTACCCTACTCGAGATCCTGATGGACATGCAAGGAGCTTCAGTGGCAGGCATGAACATCAAGTATCTCCGAGGATATTGGAGAGTGTGTGCTAGCTTCAAACGGCGCAAAGACCCTCCTATATCTCCCAACTTCTTCCTACCCTACTCGAGATCCTGATGGACATGCAAGGACTTTCAGTGGCAGGCATGAATATCAAGTATCTCCGAGAATATTGGAGAGTGTGTGCTAGCTTCAAACGGCGCACAGACCCTCCTATATCACCCAACACATTCCTACCCTACTCGAGATCCTAATGGTCATGCAAGGAGCTTCAATGGCGGGCATGGACTTCCGAGTATCTCCGAGGATACTGAAGAGTGTGTGCTAGCTTGAAACGACGCACAGAACCTCCTTTATCAACCAACTCTTCCCTATCCCTACTCAAGATCCTGACATGCAAGGAGCTTCAGTGACAGGCATGAACATCAAGTATCTCAGAGGATATTGGAGAGTTTGCTAGCTTCAAACGGCGCACAGACCCTCCTATTTCTCCCAACTCCTTCCTACCCTACTCGAGATCCTGATGGTCATGCAAGGAGCTTCAATGGCAGGCATGGACTTGAAGTATCTACGAGGATATTGGAGGGTGTCTGCTAGCTTGAAACGGCGCACAGACCCTCCTATATCACCCAACACATTCCTACCCTACTCGAGATCCTAATGGTCATGCAAGGAGCATCAATGGCAGGCATGGACTTCAAGTATCTCCGAGGATACTGGAGAGTGTGTGAAACGGCGCACAGACCCTCCTCTATCAACCAACTCTTCCCTATCCCTACTCGAGATCCTGACATGCAAGGAGCTTCAGTGACAGGCATGAACATCAAGTATCTCCGAGGATATTGGAAAGTGTGTGCTAGCTTGAAGCGGCGCACAGATCCTCCCCTATCATTCTATCTAATGCCTTCCCTTTTATGTCCCAAGTCCGAAAACCGTCATATGTATACGAGCCGTTATATGCCAGCAAGAGCTTGCTTGCGAGGAACCCTCACTATTGTACCGTTGGTAACAATAGGTTGAACTATTTAGCACTCATACTTTCACTGTCATCTCGATTCTACCGCTTATTTTAGTCCGCATGTGTATTGCTAATTGTTTGGGTAGTAAGAGCTTTCACCGCTTGAATTTTTACCACATGTTGCATCCCACTTCTGCCTTCTCACCGCCCGCTCACCTTCCCTTGCATATCAACTTGTATACTATTTTACATAATTTATTTGAATACATTATTTCATAATGTCATCATTAACCGATTATTGAATAGAAGTTTTATTGATATTGTATATTTTATTTCACCCGAAGAATTTTTGACTGGACATAACCTTCTCTGGCTAGTAGCTCCTGGACCCTATGGGATACCGCCCACAGGTACCGCAGTGTCCTCAACACTTCAAACTAGAGGTGGCGCCCGAGGCTCTATCTTCACAGTTAAAAATGGCAACACAACATGTTGGAGAAGGGAGACGCGTCACAAGTCAAGTAAAAGAACTGCATATATTAAGATACTGGAGATACCATTTAGGCTATAGAGTTCGATATCCGAATTGCCTGCAATTTTTTAAATTTTTTTTTAATTCAATTACAAATTACATCATTAATTCTAAAAACTTATGTACTAGTATTTCTAGTTCAGACACCTAGTTGGGGTTCCTATTTGAAAATTACTTACGTCAATTGCAGACATTTAACCAACATCCTATGACTCAATGGTTCGGCTGGCGTTACAGCAGGCAATCTCTTTTCTACACAGTCATATGTTTCACTGTCCGTACTATTGGAGTATAATACAAACAAGGCATCTTGCCTATCTGCTTGCCTGCGTGTTTCATTTATCTGATCAAGAGTTTCGGGCGAAGCGTGTCCAAGAATCTCTGGTATTAAAGGATCTCCAGCTGAGTGCCTGAGATCCAAGGATGCCCAAGAATTTCTTGGGGTCAAAGTGTCCCCGCATGATGATAGAGAACTGATAGAAATGACACTTTGTCTGCTGCTACTAGATATTGAATTAGTATCTGGAAATAATGAATATTGGAAGATTATTATACCAGATCATGCTTTTTACATATTCTATTTTGAGTTCACTGTGGAATTATTATGAACACTATAAAAGTAACGCTTCGTCTTTGAAAATGGAATCTTTGTTGACGAAACATATGTCAGACGACAAAAAACTGTAGTGGACAAGAGTGTAGTTACTTTTATAATGCTTTTTTACGATGCAACAAAATTAATGTCATTCTTATATAAACTTACCGATCTCACTATGTGAATCTACCGATTGCACTTGAAAATCAACTTCAAATTCCTGTTTTGGACTTGGTTGTACAGATTTACAAGCATGGTTTTTGGAAGCTACACTGCTGCTTAAAGCTCTATGATTATATCTCACCACCTTCCAGTCTGAAGTATAACATTCTATGCAGGAATGCACATGGGGAGGCAGAGTTTCACTGAAATTTAAACAAAAGATTCTAATGTCTCTATTATTTTATATATAAATCATTTTTGAATGATTGCTTGATAATATTCCTCATAAAAATTATATTTATGCTGAAAAAGTGTTATACAGCTATCATCAGTAGGTTCTGTGTTCAAACCCTGGATAGGGAAGAAATTTCCTAGTCAGACAGTAGTGTCAACCATTCACTGATGAATCAGAAATTTTCAGTGCTGTGTCCAAGGTGGAGAATGGACACAGTAACAAAGCCTACATGGATCAAAACTCTCCTAACACTCATAAGCTCCCAGGAGCTATTACAAGGTCTCCTTGTAAGACCTAGGAGGGTCAGTATAATCATATCAATAGTTATTCTACTTTAATGAATAATCTACAGGATACTCACATCTTTTCCTCTGGAACCACAGGCTGTACTGTTCTAATGGGTCTTTCAATAACGTCAACTTCGACATCTCCATGAGGTACCTCTAAAATATTCCTTAGAGGATCTTTATCAATAAGCAGCTGATATTGCCCAACAAATTCCTCGAAATCGAAAGGTTCTACTAGATCATTCGACCACGTCTAAAAATAATTTTTTATATAGTTTTGAGTACAACTTACTCATTACACAGATAGATTTTTTGTGCTTATAAATGTAACATTTACCGATGAAGAAGAAGGTGAAATAAAACTGCTTTTGTGACATGCCACATTTCTACGAACTTCAGCAGGATGTTGCCTAGAAAATCGTAAGATTTTAAAACAATAAAGAGATGTTGTTATATGTTGACTAGAATTAACAATCAAAATTCCTACTTCGATAATTTTTGTGTGAACGCCCTTTGTCCGGAGGACATCCTTTTTTCTGAAATTCAATAAATCTGTATGTTTTCTGGATTCAATAAACAATGAACCAACTAAGACAGTATTTCAGCAGATGTGTATCCTTAATGAATTCAAACACCACTTTATTTATCCTGTTTAATGTTTCTTTATTAATTTTATTATTGTTTATACTTTATTATCCAGAACTCAGAAGCCTAACAAATGAAGTAAATGAACTACCATAAAAAAAAATAATCGATAGTTTACATATCAACTGTCAGTTTGACATATTTGTCAAATTTGACAACTGTCAGATAAAGATCAAAAACAGTGAAAAACTGATGAAAAGATCTCAATGAAAAGGAAAATTTAGTCATATCACATTTTCCTTGAAAATTCTGGAACATACGCCAGTTATAGGAAATCATAGGATAGGAAATCGAGCTAGATGGTTTATGTGATGTTACCGCGAATCTACCGTACTGAAGCAGAAATACGTAAACAACAAATCAATACATTGCAGGTTTTCAATGCCAAGTAAGTTATTTAGTTATTTGATATTCCAATACAAGATTTTAATGAGACGATTAGTGTTACAGAATTGACTGAGGGAATAGAGTATCAGCTTGATTTTCATGCGGGTGACAATGATTTCAAGTTGATAGTATCTTTAGGAAATGATTTTCCTAATGAAAAACCTCTTCTTAAAATCGTTCCAAATGTTGTGCATCCTTGGGTCAATCACGAAGGAGATATTACCACAGCACCAGGTCTACTTAATGTGAGTATTTAGTGTGATGTGAATAATTTCAAATTATCTTCTAAAATTTTTAGTTCACCTTACATTCGGATTTGGGTAGAGTAGTTCAAGCTGTTATAAGAGAGTTTGAAAGAAATCCTCCACCATTAACCAGTGAACATGGGGGTAATACAGTAACTTCACCTTCCAAAACAGTAAAAGGTAGATATGACATTCAATATTTTAATGAGTACATATAGCCTCCCGTCATGGTGATTGATGCTAAAACTCCTGAGCCACACACAATCGTAATTTTTCATTACATACTTTAAAATGTTGAAATTTCATACTGGATAATAGATCTACACCCACTGAAAAATATTGACCCTATTTACAACATATTTGCTGAAAGTTATAAACATATGCACCATAGTGAAAAGTCCCAAATGTTTCATAATTCTCCACATCAGTAATTCGATTTAATCTTCCAGTATGTCCATATTAAGCATTTAACTTTTTCCAGTTTTAAAAACTGGTGGACCGTAAAATTGATATACAGTGTAAACACTATAGCCTGAAGGTAATACAAATTTACTACTTATAACATTTTTTTTTTCAGAATCTGAAATATCTAGTCCAAGCTATTTAATGAATTTTCCAACTTCATCGAATTTTTCTCCTCCTAGTCAAATGTTAGTCAACAGTTCTATGTCATTGCAAAGAAATTATTTCCCAGAATTGAATAAATTAACAATAAAAGAATTGAAGTCATTGAATGAATGTGTAGATAAACAGGAAGACTTCATTCTCGAATTGCCCCAACTGAAGGAACAGAACAGGATGATAGATGAACTTATTGAGCAAGTGGAGGAGTTAGCAGGTATTATGTTAGTTCACAGTATCTTAACAAAATAGATAAACATAATTTCATTGATATCCTTCTAGTTTTAATACATCAAATCATATTCAGCAACCTCAGGGTTGTGTTCAAAAAGTAACTCCACAGAGTAGAGTTTTTGAAGGTTTGACAGATTTACTCTGGAGTTAACTCTGACAGTGTCACTGACAGTGGCAGAAGGTGCCAATATCGGAAAATAGGTTATGTGGGTTTATGAAAGAACCTATTATTATTGTTTTCTTCACATCCATGTAACTAATCATAAATATATATTGTGAGCAGTATTAAAACTATTAAATTACCTCACAGAACATTCATAAAACAGTGAGTACAAAGGTACTAGATTTTCTGTCCCATGAGTTATGTCAATTTTGACAGGAGTAAAATGAACTCTGAGTCGAATACTCTGACATTTCGAACGACAGTCATGGAGTAAAAGTTACCCCGCCCTTCAGTTTTTGAACGCAATGGAGTAAATATTACTCTATGCAGTTAATATTCGAACACAACCCAGGATTGTTACACCTAGGTAGTATTAATAACCTGAGGTTATTTGGCGACGAATCTGTACTAGAAAACTTATAATTAGTAATTCGACAATAAACATTTCCTTGAGCTCTTTGTCCAGCAGGACTGTATCTGAATGTATGGCCAGGATCTGACAAGTTGTTGGAATAGCATAGTTCTAGAAGATGCGAGCACTGTCATTTTCAACAACTGCTTCAATCTCCGGATGTACATATGGGAGCACTGGTTTGTTGTCTATACCGAAAACCTCCCTTGGATGGAAGTAGAGAATTCGGAGTGCCTCATTGTGTCTTTCCACATAGCCTGATGGAGCATGGACTCTGCTGGATGTGACATGCTCTGCACGTTGTTGGGATGTCATGATGTTCTTTTTATACCATCTTGTATGTATCACCCCATCTTGACAAGCCATAACAAATCCATTCGTTTCCGATTTGAGCCCAGCTGACTTAAAAAATGCCAAGGACAATTCTCCTGATAGGCCCTGATCTTTTAAACTCGTGAAAAATATGGAGTGCAGATTTTTACTCGTGATCTTTGAGTAGTGTCTTCAGTTGTGCCTGTCTTATCTCTCTGCCTAATCTTCTTTGGTTTGTTGGCGGGATAGGTGTTGCTGCTAGCTCATGATCAATGGATATGCCAGTTATACTGAGCTTCTTTATTATTATTATTATCGTACTGACTATTATTATGTTGATGCATGTAAATAATGTGTCTGTACCTTTGGTCTTCCATATTGAATGGTTTATTGGATCGCTGCTAATTTCATATATTTTTTTGGGTATAAAATTTTTTTAATATACTACTTTGATATTTAACGTTGATGAAATCACTGGCGTAGATTAATTCTCTAATTAGAGATTATAAAAAAATTATAGAATTCGATTTTAAGTCATTTCTCCTCCCACCCACACAAAAAGATATGTACTCCACTGGATGGAATTCAGTTATAGGATCCTCAACATTGTCATTATAATTTCAGAATCTAATTTATCAAAACAAGAACAACTAGAAAAATTAAGGAAAGGTATTGAATATAGAATAGAAGAAGCAACAGACCAAACCTTTAAAACTGAGAAATTACACAATGATTACAAAGGTTTATGTGCAAAATTTTCACCAAAAAATATTCAGGTAAGATTTCTTCAGTATTTCATTATTTTGAAATTATACTGGGTGATTCACTTAGCCTTCGATGTTTGTTATTTATGGCGAATCTGGAAGGAACCTTGATAGTGCAGTCAACTTGTATGCTCACATTAAACATACCATGATAACTTTCCAACAGATAGAGATAGAGATTTACAATTTTCAGGGTAGGTTGTTGCATCCGAATGCATTATGTTCATTAATGGGCTTAATCGGCCAAACAGTTGTCGAGTTATAACCAGGTACATTGTTGTATTTGTGCTGTATGGAAAACTGAACAAAGTTTGAAATTTTCTTCTCTGGGCTACTTGAAGTCTAGTAATTTTTTTGCCGGTTGCTCATTGGTAGAGTGTTGAGACTCGGAACTGTATTGTAATTTTAAATACTTAGAATTCACGTTAAGTGAATTATTAGAGAATATCCTTAATGCAATTGGTATATATCATACCTATACAGTCTATACTGATATTTATGAAGAGAGTATGTAATCAATTTTCTAATAGGTATAAAACCTTTACAGGAACAACTTCGGTTAGCATGTAGGAAGGCTGACGAGAATAGTGAAAAATTAGCAGAGCAATTTTTGAATGGTGAAATGGATGTAGATAGATTTTTATCCTCATATATAAGAAATAGAACAGTACATCAAACAAGAAAAACTAAAGAAGAAAAATTGTCTCAACAGATTGATAGCTTGGAAAAAGCAGGTTTCTAGATTTTGTATATAAGTGAATGTCGATATTTTCATTGCTTGGTAAAGGTTCCTCTTATATACTTAATAAACGCATCTTGATTCTACATTTTATTCTTCTACATCTGATTATTCGTGTCACAAACTAGTACTTGGATAAATTGGTGAAAAGCTATCAGTATTGTAGTGAATACTCTATTAATTCTTTTGACTCCTGATTGTTTATTATGGTAATTAATTATTTTGAATGAATTATTATGAATATATGTTCATAATAAGTAATATTATTTTTTAAATGCCAAGTTGTGGTAATATTTTATTGTTAAATAAGTTTTTCCAAAACACATGTTAATTGTTGGAATTCTTTAAAAGATTTATTTTTTTTATGGAACCAGGAAATGCATTAACTCGATGAATAAATAAAGAAGTCTTTGATTAAAATACGTTTTTACATGAGAAATTACCCTACCATATAAGTTATGTAACCAAATGAACCAGCTATGAACAGAAAAAAAAGCTATGAACCGCACCCCTAGAAAATTTCAAAAAAATCACGAAAAAAAAAATTGGTTCAAGCACTGACGTGAAGTCAGAAGCTTTTGCGCGTATGTCTATTGTCATTCTTCTGTATTGGACACCCTTAATCGAATTTACCATGGTGAATTATGTTGTCCATTCTCCTGTATTGGACACTTAATTCGAATTTACCATGGTAAATTCGAATTAATAATTTTCCAGCCATACGATTCGCACAAAATTTCACAAACGTGCTTATTAGGTTCATATTCTACAACTACTCACCAAGTTTCAATTCGATCGGATTTATATTGGTTGAAAACAAAATTATTACTCGGAAACCATTGTGCCGATTATGCCCATTAACGAACTTGTCCGTCGTATTGCGCCACCTACCCTGAAAATTTCAAGTCGCTTGCTCTTTCCTTTCTCAAGTTATCGTGGCAACGGCCGGACAGAATCAAATTTGACCTCGAATTATTCATTGGGGAGTCGAACCAAATCGTTTGAGACCATTTTCGTCAAAAAATTCGAAAGTTACAGACATTTGGGCAAAATGATAACGCGATGTTCCCCAGAACATACGCGCAAAAATACATTTATCAAACGTCAAAAACATTGGTTATTATTTTTGTTCAGCCATCAATCTGATGGATATAAATCCCATACTATAGTAATCTCCCTTCCCTGACGGCTTTTTCAAAAAAATTAACAGTAAATTCATTGTCTGAAAAATCAATTGGTGAAAAAAATCAACATAACAATTTCCAAATAGCATTACCGTTTCTCAACGGATTAATTATTTCTTCATCCTCCTGACCTTTTTGCAAATTTTAAATTTGATGATACCCATTTTAAAGAAGAGATCAAAGTTCCCAGACAACAAATATTTTCATAACAAGTCAATTATTGGCGCCTTCTTTTTGCCGTAACCTTTGAATAAAGAACCTTATCAAAGGCCGTAACATTAACCCTAACCCTACATTCTGTTGTGAGTGCATTTCACACCTCCTTTCGACCAGGTGCAGATAAACTACACTTCGTGTACACTGGTGACACTGGTGTAAATGCAATAAGCAAACGCAAACGAATACTAATATCGAGTGTAAATTACACCGAGTGTAGGAAAGTGCAACACTTTCTATGCAAACGAAAGGACCTTCATCCTCCTGACCTTATTGCAAATTTTAAATTTGATGATACCCATTTTAAAGAAGAGATCAAAGTTCCCAGACAACAAATATTTTCATAACAAGTCAATTATTGGCGCCTTCTTTTTGCCGCAACCTTTGAATAGAGAACTTTATTCAAAGGCGGTAACATTAACCATAAACCTACATTCTGTTTTGAGTGCATTTCACACCTCCTTTCGACCAGGTGCAGATAAACTACACTTCGTGTACACTGGTGTAAATGCAATAAGCAAACGAATACTAATATCGAGTGTAAATTACACCGAGTGTAGGAAAGTGCTACACTTTCTACGCAAACGAAAGGACCTATTGAATATTGACTGAAAACAATGACAGTTTTCAATACAATCCGCCGTATTCACAAAGCATTCAATCTCCGTTAAGTCCTAACTGAGGTCCTCAGTTAAGGATAAATTTGAATCGCAACCTCAGTTAGCGTATTTAACGGTGGTGTAACAGGCCTGTTTCACGTTAACTGAGGTTACGATTCAAATTTATCCTTAACTCAGGACTTTAGTTAGGAGATTGAATGCTTTGTGAATACGGCGGAATAATGCCTTGTAATTGTTGCGGTTTGCAAAAGTTTAATAAAATCAGTTTTATGTTACATATATTGATATTTCATTTTGAAGCTCTTAAACTTCTTGTATTCTAATATTGAATAGTTTCCCATTTATGAGCCCTACATATACGAGCGATTCATGATTTTTTTTAGATTAGTCAGTTTTTCAAGTTTTTGTGATAGAATATATTGTTTTTTGTGATTGTTTAGGTTTCACTAAATAACAAATTAATTTCCAATGTTATTAAATAATACCTATATATTGCGACTATATACTGCAACCTTAAGGTCTATTGTGCCCCCCCCCGTCAGAGCTGTCGTTGTCATCACCATCTACGGCATCTACAGCTTGCCTTCCAGTTCCAGAGTTCTGATGAACTCCAGTACCTAGGATGGCTTCAAGGAGGCTACGCCTTCGCTCCTGCCTATTTCTTGCCCAAAGCATTCCTTGCGTTGGTTTGAGATGGCGAGGCATTCCGTTATCAGGTGATCAGGAGTTTCATCCTCCTCCGAACAGAATTTGCACTCGTCAGTTTCTGCTAGGCTAGCCCTAATCTCATCATATGCTTCCTAAGGCCGCAGTGCCCTGTGAGGAGGTGTAGCGTGCTCTTACTGAGGTCCAAGTATTTCTTGGATCTGACAGTATAAAAGCTCCAGAAGAATTTCTTGGAGTGATACATTCCGGGAAGAGATCTACAGAAAATACCTCTTTCAGTTTCTTCTTTCATCCGAAATTCACCAATTGTAGATGTATCTACCAATCTCACAGTAGGG
Organism: Halyzia sedecimguttata; assembly: GCA_937662695.2. Taxonomy (NCBI): domain Eukaryota; kingdom Metazoa; phylum Arthropoda; class Insecta; order Coleoptera; family Coccinellidae; genus Halyzia; species Halyzia sedecimguttata. The sequence continues at coordinate 93,196,081 of OW569413.2, read as the reverse complement.
TTCCGGGCCAATAAAGGGTGTTTGTGCTCTTTTCTCGGCCTCCTCATTTCCTATGATTCCTGAGTGACCAGGAACCCAGACCGAGGAGACCCTGTCGTTATTTCCTACTTCATGGAGTTTTCTTCTGCTCTCCCATATTAGCTAGAACTCGATAACATGGGAGCTCAGAGCTTAATAGCAGCTTGACTGTCAGAGTGGATTGCTATGTCACATATCTGATAGTTTCTTTCTAGGTTAATTTCCACGCATCTTTTTATTGCAAGTACTTCTGCCAGAAAGACGCTCTGATAGGAGCCTAGCGATAGTGAGCATTTGGTGCCTGGCCCATATATACAGCGCCAGCTCTTGCAGTGGTTTTTGAACCGTCTGTGTACCATTTAATGGCATTTCTTTCAAGAACTTGGGGTGGGGACCTAGCAGACAGCTTTTGAGAAGAAGAAGAAGAGAGATTAAATACACATGTAATAATAATTTTTCTCATGATGTAAATAGATGTATAAAATTTGAAGAGGCTGATTAATCTCAAAGTTGTTAAACATTATTGTATAGTATTGTATAGGAATTGGAATTTTATTTTGTATTTATTAGTTCCAGAAATATTAAGCTGAAATAAAATGTGAAACTAAGGTTGTCTATAGAAAATGATAAGTGAAAAAAAGTGTGAGTACACACAGTTTTATTTTCCTCTTTATATACAAAAATATCTATAGCTCTTAAAATAACTTATTTCTAATTTAAATAATACTCATCAAAGCGTGTAACTAAACGAGACAATTATTATACTTGCATTTAAAATTAACTTATATCTAAAAATCTGCATCGGTAGTGAAATCTGTGGCATCACCACTGGATGCTACACCGATCTTCTGATATTCACCAACCTTCTTTTCAAAGAAATTTGTTTTGCCGTCAGTGGAAATATTGGTCATGAACTCAAAGGGATTGGTTTGGAAATATATTCTCTCACATCCCAACTCGACTAATAATCTGTCGGCTACAAATTCGATGTATTGACTCATCAGTTCGCAGTTCATTCCAATCAGACTTACAGGAAGAGCATCTGACAAAAATTCTTGCTCAATTTTGACAGCATCACGAATGATAGATGTTACACGTAATTTAGAAGGCTTCTGTACAAGCAATGAGAACATAAGACAAGCAAAATCGCAGTGTAAGCCTTCATCACGAGAGATGAGTTCATTTGAGAAGGTTAGTCCTGGCATTATACCCCTCTTTTTCAGCCAGAAAATTGCAGCGAAGCTTCCAGAGAAAAATATACCTTCTACAGCAGCAAATGCAATTACTCTTTCAGCGAATGATGCATGTTTGTCATTAATCCATCGAATTGCCCAATCTGCCTTCTTTTTAACGCAAGGCAGATTTTCAATGGCATTAAACAAATATTCTCTCTGTGTTAAATCAGAAATATAGGTTTCAATTAAAGTGCTGTACATCTCGGAATGCACATTTTCGATCGCAATTTGGAAACCATAGAAAAATCTAGCTTCGGGTAATTGAACTTCCTGACTGAATCTTTCAACCAAATTCTCGTTAACAATTCCATCAGATGCAGCGAAGAATGCCAAAACGTGTGAAATGAAATGCTTTTCGTTAGGAGTCAAATGATGCCAGTCGTCTAAATCTTTAGAAAGATCAACTTCTTCCGTCGTCCAAATTGAGGCTTCAGCTTCCTTATATTTCGCCCATATTTGAGGAAACTGAATGGGAAAAATCACGAATCTTCTTGGATTTTCACGGAGTAGAGGCTCAAGCTCAGGATCGAAAGCATTTTCCTCGTCCGGGTATAAGGAGAGAGATTCTAATTTTGGAAGAGAATCGAGTAAACTGTCGTCGAGATTCTCACTCTTGGCAGGAGAGTTGAAGCATTCATTTTCCGTATTGAAAGAAGGCATTTTGTTTCCAAAACCCACTGAAAATACGAAATGTCCAATAAATAACCAGGTACAAGTAATTTTGAAGGAACTTACCAATTAAGCACCAAATAATAATTTCTCAGAAAACTTCCTACAGTTCACTGACGCTTTGTTCGTTGACGAATGAGTATAATATGAAGATTATAAAGCGGGCTTTCCGCTTTGTTGATTTTCCACATATACGCGGGAAGATCTGGCGGGATTTCAAACAATATCATACTTACGATTATTTAACCGCTTTCGTATTTTATTATAGGTTAAACAGGTGACCATAGAAATATAATATCTTCTCCTATGTAGGTCTTTGGATCTTTTGTTCTTGTAAATCTTCCCATACGTGAAATTGAATATGAATGGATGAATTATATTGAAACATTTGCATAGTTTATTTCGTTCGTTAATTTGCAATATAGAACGAGATAGAATACTCATATATTTTTCATAAGAATAGATATAAATCGTGGTCTTCGCTAAAGATTTCTTTATTCGTTTTATCTCGGTGGTTCGGTATAGAAGATCTCCTACTGAAACATAGGTGGCAGTTCATACCTAGATTTTATACAGTGACTATATTTCCATTGGGAAGTCACTGTGAGATTTTATACAGAGACTATTCGCCGTATTCACAAAGCATTCAATCTCCGTTAAGTCCTAACTGAGGTCCTAAGTTAAGGATAAATTTGAATCGCAACCTCAGTTAACGTGAAAATTATCGTGAAACAGGCCTGTTTTACCACCGTTAAATACATTAGGTCGCGATTCAAATTTATCCTTAACTGAGGACCTCAGTTAGGACTTAACTTAATTTGAACCGTAACCTCAGTTAACGTATTTTTCGATGGTGAAACAGGTCTGTTTCACGTTAATTTTCACGCTAACTGAGGTTACGATTCAAATTTATCCTTAAGTGTGAGGACCTCAGTTATTACTTAACGGTGATTGAATGCTTTTGTGAATACGGCGTACTATATGTACAGTGACTGTAAGATTTAAGGGCCGTATTCAATGAACACATTACTATTAGACATACCACCGTATTCACAAAGCATTCAAATATATCTCCGTTAAGTCCTAACTGAGGTCCTCAGTTAAGGATAAATTTGAATCGCAACCTCAGTTAACGTATTTAACGATGATGAGTGCTCCAAGTTGAGTTGATAGAGCGAACCGGAGATCTACTCCCCTGCTGAAGAAATTCTGATTTGAACAGGGTTATAAAATTAAATTTTCCGGGAAAAATCAACCAAAGCAATTGTCATACACATTTACGATCCAAATTCTTCTACGATTGATATTTTAATCGATTTCAATAAAATAGTGACTCAAGCATATAAATATAGAACATAATAGCTACTTAGTACATATAAAATATTCAGTATATCAAAATAATCTCTTAAGCATTATTATCTGGATGTGATGATATCGATGAGGTCCTTGCAAGCTAACTTGAGCTCATTGACCTCTTGTCGAAGTTCCTCGATTTCACTAGTTGTGGTAATAGTATCCTTCTCCCTGAAGTACCGCTGAACGAGTTGCGAGATTAAAGCGTTAAAATCACTTGCCCGCTGATCCTCTGAAAAACATTAATTATCGTGATTAGTGTATCATATGATATGAGCGTCGCTAGCTCAGTTGGTTAGAACGTTGGAGTTGGCACTCGTAAGGTCCCGTGTTCAATCCCAGGCAGGGAAAGAAATTTTCTAGACGGTAGCGACCACCATATTCATTGTTGGATAATGAAATTATATGCTGTGAAAAAGGTTGAGTACATACATAGTAAAAATTGGTTCAAGCACTGACGTGAAGTCAGAAGCTTTTGCGCGTATGTTCTATTGTCCATTCACCTGTATTGGACACTCTCAATCGAATTTACCATGGTGAATTCTATTGTCCATTTTCCTGTATTGGACACTCTTAATTCGAATTTACCAAGGTAAATTCGAATACAGGGGAATGGACAATGTATGTAATTCACCATGATTCGATTAAGAGTGTTCACTACGGGAGAATGGACAATATAACATACGCGTAAAAGCTCCTGACTTTGCGTCAGTGCTTGAACCAATTTTTTCTATATTTAAAAAATTTTTTTAGGGGTACGGTTCTCAAAAAATTTTACACACGCCTTATGTCGAAACTTTGTAAACATTTTTGCGTTGTCTTTCTAGAACTAATGACCATGTTTGAATTGAATCTGCATCGTATTTTTTGGGTTATTGAAGAAATAATAACCGAATTTCAGATTGATATAACTCCAAAACCATTTGGCCGATTATGCTAATTAAGGAACTTAAATGTCACATTCAGATGCGCAATCTACCCTGAAAACTGCAAGTCGCTATTTCTTTCCGTTCTCAAGGAATCATGAGATACATAATATTTTTTCGTAAATTTTTAAGAATTTTCTACGGTCCTCACAAAATTTTACACACGTCTTCATGTCGATATTCTACAACTAGTAAGTAAGCTTCAATTCGATCGAGTCTATATTTTTTGAGTTATCGAGGAAATAAAATTCCAGATAAGTATAACTTCGAAACCGTTGGGCCGATTATGGTCAACAGCGAACTCAACACTCCTATTCAGATGTGCAACCTACCCTGAAAATTGCAAGTCCCTATCTCCTATCGTTCGAGAGTTATCAAGGCACGGTCACCCATCCAGCTACTGAAGGCTTTCGCAAAATTTCAGCGATGTCGGACGAATAGTTTCTAATATATAGAATTTTTTTCAATGATTTTTTAAAATTTTCTAATGATACGATCCTCACAAAATTTCGCATGAATTTTTGTGTTGGCATTCTACAACTAATAACCATGTTTGAATTGGATCGGTTCCGTATTTTTTTCGAGTTAGTGAGAAAATAAAACCAAATTTCAGATGGGTATAACTCCAAAACTTTTTTGCCGATTATGCCTATAAACCAAATCAAATGTCGAATTCAGATCCACAAACTAACGTGAAAATTTCAAGTCACTATCTCTTTCCGTTCTTATCGTTAGTTATCGTGGCATGAAAAATATGTTTTAATATTTTTTTTTTAATTTTCTAGTATTACGATTGTCACAAAATTTCACAAACGTGCTTAGGTTTATATCCTACAACTATTCACCAAGTTTCAATTCGATCGGATTTATAATTGGTTGAAAACAAAATTATTACTCGGAAACCATCGGGCCGATTATGCCCATTAACTTGTCCGTCGTATTGGGATAAGCCACCTACCCTGAAAATTTCAAGTCGCTATATCTGTCTTTCCGTTCTCAAGTTATCGTGGCAACGGCCACCAGGATAGAATAAAATTAAACCTCGAATTCTTCATCGGGGAGTTGAACCCAATAGTTTGAGACCATTTTCGACGAAAAATTCGAAAATTACTGAATATTTTTTTCAAATTTCAATAGCCTGTATCTTTTTTCCTGCACCGAATTTGAAAAATGGTTTATTTGATGAGAAGAATCTGTGGTTAAAATTAATCTACAACTTAAAGATTCACCCTGTATCGAGACGGATACATAGAACCGAAAGAGAATCTTGAAACAATATGGAACCAATGAATAGCTTACCTTGAGTATCGTTGGTAGAGAAACTGGCAACCTGTTTGATCAGGTTGAACCCGAGCTGCGTCGGAATCAGGTTCAGAGGCGGCGGCAGCGTAGATTGTATCATATACTCCATGTAGAAATCAGTCTTCCAAAAGGTCCATTCAGTGTTCAAATTATCTAAAACCCTCTGAAAAGTCGACGACATTGTTGCAATCAACATGTTCATGATCATCGTCATCGTGAGCATCTCGTAAACCGCGAAACAAACATATCCCATATTTTCGGTGAAATCGTGGCTGTTGATGATGGTGGTGTTCTCTTTGGGACCAGGTAGATTAACGATGATCACGTCTGCGGATTCCAATGGAGACATTCCCAGTAGGCCCCAAAAGAAAGTCTTTAGCGTTTTCTGAAAATTCACGAACGACGACACTTGCTGCGTTTTGATACCGTTTTCGTCCACCTGCACCATACCATCGTAGTACTGATAAAATCGACACATTGCGCAGGTAAAAGAAATCAAGATTATAGCAAAAATTGTGAGGTACTTTGCGATATCCGCGCACATTTTTCCAAGAGATATTTGAACTGGACCCATGTAGTAGTTCAATCTGCAGAAGAACATGAGTCGGAAGTACGCCATGACGGTAGCGGCGGCAAAAGTTCCTTCAGAAATTAGAACAGGATCCAGCTGGTTCCAATATTTTCTTTCAAGGTCTACTTGGTCGTTCTTCTTAGCGTCCCAATATGAAGCAACCCAAAATACGAACGTTAAAATGAAGAACATGTTTGTTAGTACAGCGTGCCAGTTCCACAAGGCCCTGAAGTACCTTGAAGGTCCTTGAATTAAACACATTCTGAAGCAATTCCACGTATATCCAGCAACGAAAACGCAGATGAAGGGTTCGAGTCCGCTGTTTGGGGGTTTTCTCTTCTGATTTTCCTTACTTATATTGGACTCTAAGAATATTATCACTAGAAATAACAGATATCCTGCCGTGTGAGATATCATTTTGTTCAGAGGTATCCTCCAATGCAGGACCAAGGGATGACTTGGTATAAAGATACACATGAGACAAATGAAAGGGAGAACTATTATCCGATATAGGGGATATACGAGTTTAACAATAGTTGGCTTGATTATGTAATCATGCCAGTCTCCCACCCAAGCTGCTTCCACTAACTGCTGAGTGTTTGGGTGCGCAACGAATCCTTTCTGCTTCAAATCCATAGCCAGGACAAGTCTAGGAAATTGATAGTTATTGGGTGGTAATCCCCCGGTCTGAGTTAGTATGATCTCCATTTCTGTCGTGCTTCTACAGCAAGCTATCAGTTCTACTGCGAATTCGCTTATGGCATCCGCCAACTCTTGATATTGATCTCTGAATTCCACCACCAACCAAGCGCATAACCTTAGTTCGACGCAAAGTTGAAAAGCCGTCAGTATAGGATCATTCGTTGAGTGACATATGAAGGCAGGATTAGTTATGGCTTTGTACAAGTCCAATCTGAGAGTTTCAGCATGTAGCAGATCGTCCCGTTCAAGATGAAGAATGCAGTCGTCACATCTACATTTCGGTGAATGTGGTTTGGCTATGCCATGACCTCTTTGAATCAACATCTCTATAATTTCGAAGTGACCTTCTTGTGCGGCCAGTATCAAAGGTGTCATGTAGTCGGGAAAATCAGAGCTGTGCGTCACACCAACAAATTCTAAACTGGGAGCTACAATATGGAGTTTTTCGAGTAGAAGTTCGACGATTTTAAGTTGATTGTCGCGGACTGCATGTAGTACAGCGTCCCCTATATCTATCCCTTTCTGGGAAATGAGGAATTCTACCATGTGTTCATTTCTGGTCTGTACGGCTACTAGGAGGGCGGAGACACCTTGAAAGTTGACGCAGTTGATGTTGAAGTCAAGGTTAGCGTCCAGAAATTTTCTAACATCTTCCACGTCACCTATAAAGAAATAAATACAAAATAAAGATAATTCGATTCAAGAATGTAAGTGAACATACAATGAGGTGAACTGTGCTACTTTCTAATAACTAAGAAAAGATACACGGTGAAATATTTATTGATTTTAACCATCAACAAATATTCCGCGTGACCGGGCTAGATCCCCTCAGTGTTCCCAAAAGGGGAAAGCGCCATTCAAGGGTAGACACAAACCCAGGGTCTCATGGTTATTACCAATCATCAGTGTGACTAGGCCGACCGTCCGTAAAGGTCGTATATACAGGGGGAGTCTTTAAGTTGTACATTTCAACAATAGATTCTTATCGTTAAATGAAACAATTTTTTCATTTACCATTTTTCCAAATTCGGCTCAGGTAAAAAGATGCAGGGCGATGAAATTTCTAAAAAAAATCAGTTTATATGTTGTGGCTTTGACATACCTTTTTCGAATAAAATGAATGATGGTGTGAAATTTCCTATAACTATGACATATTTTCCAACTATTAGTTTTTTCCTACTTGTACTGGTTTTCTAGTTATAGACCCGTGGATTCATGAAACTAAAAGAAATTAGCATAAAGAAAGCAGACAAAGTTTTTCTTGAGTTATTCCAAGAATATTCAATTATTTTAGAATATCCAATTATTCCTCATAATTTCTCCTTAAACGCACCGTTTTCGAGATAAACTTCATAGAATGTTATGAAATTGGAAACTCCAGAAATTTCACTACTTTTATGGATTTTATGGTTGTAAACCACATTACCATACCATTTTCTCGTCTACCAATAATGTCATAGACAATTCATATGCACGAGTGTATTAGCACATTGTGAAATCTTTAAACACTTGTAACTTTTTACCTGAGCTGAATCTGGAAAAATGACAAATGAAAAAACTGTTTTATTTGATGAGAGGAATCTATGGTTAAAATTGATGTACAACTTTGAGACTCACCCTGAATAGGTAGGTGGCATTGCCTTCCCTGACCCTGTTACGGCAAAAGAATGAACGTCGCTGAACATCGCTCAAGGTTTCTTCATCACAGAGGGTCGGAGTTCGTAACGATTTCCATAGGTGGCGCTAGTGGGATTCTTTCCTTACCAGTTCGCGACCGATGCATTTAAGTTTCCAAGAACGCCTTCGGAGTCAGTCAGTGTCGGCTAAGTCACACTGATGATTGGTAATATCCATGAAACCCTGGGTTTGTGTCTGCCCTTAAATGACGCTTTCCTCTTTGGGGAACACTGAGCCATGAGGTGATCTAGCCCGGTCACGGGGAATATTTGTTGATGGTTAAAATCAATAGATATTTCACCGTGTGTATTTTCTTGAGGTAAGTGAACATTGGGGATATCTAAAATTCAGAGCACTATATTCAACAGGCTACTGCTAACTTGAAGTTGAAAGTTTCCTGGAGAAAGTGGGAAAGCTCTTTGGACAGGGGCTTTGGTGCTCTTGTCAAACTACCAGCGAGTAATTATTCAAACTTTGACAAATCAAATCTCCGAAATTATTGGTTGCAGGATAAGTTTTTGCGTATTGAAAAGTCACTTTGCGCACGTGTTAGGAACAATGTTTTTCCTTCGAGCGTCTTATAATAACAAGAAGAAACCAAATTGAACAATTGCACAACTGAACTATTCAGAAATAAACAATAACTGAAGCATCGAAAATTTTCCAACTGCTTCGAAATTTTCCCAACAGCTTGGAAATTTTTCCTACTGCTTTGAAAATTTGCCAACTCCGGTCAACATTAGGGGGGGAGCACCCCATCTCCCCTTAGGCCCTTTCCTGACCCCATCCTCCTCCTTAGGTCCGTTCCTGAACATCTAAACTCGTTTTCCGAAATTCAAACTTATCTATTTTTATTATTGAAAGAAGGAAGATAACTGCGTAGACTTACAAAATATTTATGTTGCTAAATTCAATAGAAATAAAAGCTTTTTAAAATGACACTCGACAGTGAGAAACAGCTCAAATTGGTATCAGATGTTTCGTTTTATGACATACTTCAGTCGGCGAAACTGAAACATCTAGAGACCTACCCGCTTGGGGATAACGCAAAAGAAAATAAATAATTTTCGTGTTCAAATACTGCGCTACTAATGAAATATTATGATAAATATTATTTGTTGCCGGCTACACACAATGTGCCGAAAACTATTGAATATTGGATTTACGGCAACAGGAATATGTAAAAGGGTACATGGTGTTATTCCATGTTATCCCGCCCCTATTATCTGCGTGCTTTGCATTTAACCGGTCAGGTGATCAAATTCCTTCAAATTTTATGACAATTTTTTCGGAAATATTCCAATTCCATTGAAATTTTTCCAACTCCTTCGAAATTTTTCCAGCTCCTTCCAAAATTTTTCCAACAGTGTTGAAAAAAAAACTCCGTTCAACATTGGGGGGGGGGGGGAGCATCCCCTCCCCCATACTCAACCTTAGGCCCGTGCCTGATGGCTCCGCTACCACGCAAGGGGTGGGAGCGGGAGTCAGCGGTTGCAGAATTGCTAGGGGTGAATACATCAGCCTGGGTAGTTTTCGAGCAGAAATTCTCGCCATGGATCACTGTGCGAAGCTCATACTTGAGAAAGGTTGGGCACACGGATCAATCAAGATCCTATCGGATAGCCAAGCTGCCTTGAAGGCCATGACTTCATACAACTGCAAATCCCTGCTTGTACAGAATTGCCGGACCACACTCGCTGAACTTGGAGGGCGCTGCAGGCTGCAGCTCTTGTGGGTCCCGGGCCACTCGGGCATAAAGGATAATGAGATGGCGGACTCATTGGTGGCACGGGGGGCTTCCATGGGGCTCATTGGACCTGAACCGGCCTGCAGTATCTCTCTCAGAGTAGCGGCGAAGGAAAACAACAGATGGGTGGACCAAAAGGTCCAAGAAATCTGGAGCAGCATACCTGGACACAGACATGCTCGCTCAACAATTACTGGCCCATCAGCTGAAAGAGCCAGAAAATGGCTCAAATTCTCTAGGGCGGACTTGAGAATCCTTACAGCTGTATACACGGGCCATTGTGGCCTCAGGAAACACCTCAATACACTGGGGTTGACTGAAGACTCCGAGTGCAGACTTTACCTGGAGGACGACGAGTCTTTCTAACACATTATGTCTCTAGGGTATAGACCAGAGAATCCTTACAGCTGTATACACGGGCCATTGTGGCCTCAGGAAACACCTCAATACGCTGGGGTTGACTGAGGACTCCGACTGCAGACTTTGCCTGGAGGACGACGAGTCTACAAACTGACACTGAGGGAACTGGACAAGTTCTCACCCACCAGACTCATATCCCTCATCAAGAGACTTGAGCTCGTGGGTGAAGTATAGATTATATACTACAGGTGTGCCACAATAGACCGATTGGTTGTAGTGGAGGGGCGGGTTTCGTCTGCCCAGCACAACCCATATAATAATAATAGGCTCGTGCCTGAATTACCCTTACAATATTTTCAATCCACACGCCACTCAACAAATGGCCACACCCTGGTAAATTTGACGTGCTAACACTAAACTAAACAATTATTTTGTTCTGATAGCAGTTCATTGATTGACTTACGACCAACGCCAATTTACCGGAATGGACTAACTCGAAGAACTTCTTCTCATTGGCCTGAAGATGAGGCAGCAGTATACTGGACTTGGGAGCAATCTCATAGTCTAGATCTTCAAATCTCCTGTAATTAGCTGCTTGTCCAAATCCCGAAGGCACACTAGCACGACCTATGAATGGTTGTGTATTGGCTCTTGTTGGCAAAGGAGGAGCCGCTGAAGGCTGCCGTAGGGGGACATCTGTCAAAGTTGGCGCTCGTTGTGTCACGAGACCTCTCGGAGGAAGATCTGTTGCTGTTCTTCTCATTTATTGGGATAATATTTCTAATTTCGACATGAGCGTTTGACATAATCGAGCATGTCATCGATAAATCTGACATAGGTATTTATTAAGTTCTTTCCAAAGAATTAAATGACTAAGGACCTGGAACGTATGTAACTTAGGATTCTGCACATACACAATTTACACAAATTAGCATTCCAAACGCATCTGACAGTCATTTGGAAGTGCCAAACAATCATCCCAACAAAAGCTCAGATTTATCCGTGAACGCATCCACATACTATCTAAATATCATATGATATGATATGTTGTCTATGCTAATTATTCTGAAAAATTTCGTATGAACAAAGATGCATAGAATACATGGTGCGGACAGTTTAGTCGAATTTAATGCAGACCATACACGCTCAATATTATTTTACAATATTTTATATTTGTGCAATATAATTGATCATGTGTGGGCGATATTGAAGGGTTGCGCAACAGCGCAATACATTGCACAACCATCAATATCGCCTCCATACAATAGAAATGTTTGACCAACCCACATATTGTACAATAATATTGACCGTCTAGGGGCCACCGTCAATATATTGTGCAACCAACATTGCACAATAATATTGAGCGTGTATGGGCCGCTTAAGCGAATAACCAAAACAGAGTGGTTAAGACCAATCCCTCTCAATCACAACCAATCGGTTATGATAACAAAAGGGGAAAAGCCCTGTGGCAGGAGCTTTGGCGCTCTTGTTCAATTTTGGAAATACCATATCTACATGACTGCACCATAAAAAAATTATATTCAAATAATAGTTTATTTATCAAGATAAATTCACTCCTACAATAAAATGTCTATTTGAGCATCGCATTTATATCACTTTGACATCGATAAAAAGGCTGCATCGTTTTTTACAGCGATAAAACACTCTCCAGCTCGAAATCAAGCCGTACTGGCTCGTTTCCTAGCAACATAACAATATGGCTACCATAAAATTAAATTCGTGAATTTATCTAGCTAAAAATCACTCGAGCATTTTTTTAAGATCGGATAAACTTCTATTTTGTAAACTCAAACTAGATTGCTTTCAAGCAATTTAAACTCGAACAAACGAAACTTATAAAAACTCTCCAGCTTCGCTGTCGAGTTTTTATCAGTTCGTTTGTTCTCGTTAAATTTCTAAGCAATCTAGTTTTCGTAAAAAATAAAAGTTTATCCGATAAAAAAAAAGCTCTTGTGCTTTTACGTATGATTAAATGAGCAATCTGCAATGATTTAACCTCGTGTTTGTTTTCGAGCAATACAAAATCGTTCGAATTGAAACTTGATAGTTAATTGTAGAATGCCAACACAAATATTTGTGCGGAATTTCGTGCCGATCGTATTTCTAGAAAATGGAAAAAAAATTATTGAATATGCGTGTAAAAATATGATGTATCTCAGAAACGATCCGTCCGATAATGTTCAAATTTTACAAGACCCTTCAAATTCTTATTCTAAACCCAAGCTTCAAATTTGAACACGATCGAATTTATCTTGTAGGAGTTATGGAAGAAATATTGGAATCGTTGGGAGAGTTCAGTATCTGAGAAAGGACGTTTAGAATTTTTACTTTGGGAAAATTTGTGTAAATGAGAGGACGTCTCGAGATAAAAGGGTGGAAAGAGAGGGGATTTTGAGGTTACGGGGGGAAAGGGGATGGTTGAAATTGCCGATAAGGCTGTGGTGGCGATCTTTGGAAAAATTCCATATAATTTAAAAAAATTTCCGGAAGTGAAGTGTTTTTCCTAAGTAATAAGAAATTTTGGGAATTTATTATAAAATTTGAGGGTCGTTTCGAGATCGAAACTTTGGAACGGTAAGAAGTGAAAGCTGAAGACGAAATTTCGATATCTATTACCATTTTCGAAGGATTTACGAAAGAAATTTTGTTCCCGTCCGGACCTCAAATCGCGACAAAATCGATAGTCGAAAAGTAGAGTGATATGGATGCACGCTCTAAAGGAGGACTTGCTCGCGAGTTTATGTCGATAGATCGATCCGCTGGATAAAATATGAGGGGTTTTCCTTTTCGTAACGTTTATATTCGAATTAGACGTAAGGAAAGCTGGTATTTTTCTGAAGAATTTCAATTTCTTTCGACCAATCAAAAAATTCGACACCTGATAGGTTGGATTAGAATGCGGGGTTTTAAATTTTTCACGCGAAATATGAAGATAAGGACCGTTTACGAAACTAGGCAAAAGGTGAATATTACGGATAAAAACTCTCGAATAATATGAAACATGATGATATTTTCCAGAAATTAGAAAGCTGAAAAATTAGAAATCTGAAAGAAGGATAAAAGTAATAAAATTCATTCATATACCCCTTTCATCGCAGATTTTACATACAGCTATTATAGCGCATGGGTTAATATGCTGTATGTATTCTTTTTCGTTTTTTCATGCGCGCAAAGCATGTTCTGGGAAATAGCGTGCTATAATTTCGTCTGTAACGTTGGAAAATGGTCTCAAAGGATTAGGTGATCTCTGATGAAGTATTCCAGGTCAAATTTGATTCTCTCCAGCCAGCCGTTTTTACGATAACTTGAGAATGGAAAGAGATAGCGACTTGAAATTTTCAGGGTTGGTGGCAAATACCACGGAAACAGAACAGATTGCTTACGCGACCACAAACACAAGCACTGGTTATTTTCGGAATAACAGTGGGTGTATGTATTTGAATGGGCCCTTATGCCCCCACAAACACAGCACTCTTTATTTTTGACCCAACAGTGAATATATGTATTTAAGTCGAAACTAATCATTTGATACCATTCTCGGCTAAAAAGTGGGCTATTTTTTTTGGACGCTTTTTTTACCGTCGGATTTATACTCTTGGAAATATTGGGAATATTATTTTTTTCATGGAGCAAAGCAACTTTGGGCGAGTCTGTACCTGGATGGATGACCGCTCTGGCTATAATTTGAACAAGTGTGCCATATCTCCTGGGCACAGTGCGTTTCCAACTTGTTTTTCATTTAATTTGAGAAGAGTATTGACCTACTGTTTGATGCAACGCAGGAAGGAAATTTGAGTACCTATATAAACACATAACCCTTAATAACTGAATATAATACAATATGAGTGAACAGGCGAACAAATAGCACAATCCGAATATATGGGTTGGATATTGGATTCCGAGAATCCATACTGGGTAAACTCGATCCCAGTCGGCGAATCTATTCATCAGATAATTGTTATGAAATCAAATGGATTTCAGGACTGTTGTTGAAACTACAGAATACATCTAACGGACGCTTGTATAATTGAAATAATTGAATCATAGCCCACTATATCTAGCAGGCCTGGAACATGATAAAATGGCAACACCGCTTTGAGTGGTACGCCAGGCGATTCAGTCGAACGTTTGTTATTGTAAATGTACGATTTCTTCTTATTCTGGAATTAAACCTTAATGTTTTTCACGGGCATTTCGTGGTATTTTTCTGTATAACGGTGTGAAATGTGAATTTATGCAATGCAGTGATAAATATGGTCGGATTTTTATGTTCTGTGATTAAACTGCAGTGTGTAAATAGTGAAAATTCCTTAGGATAATTTCTACTTGGAGATGACATTTCAGTTGAGACTATACAACAAGATGGACTAGAAATACGAGTGAAATAGAACTTTCATTTCTTCCGATTTTATTAAAGATTTTGATGGCCTTTCTAATAAGTTTTCAACAAAAATTGATACATCTGGATGAGAGATCATGAAGCTCAAAGATCTATTTATTTTATATATGTATTCAATTTCGAAAAGTCTTCATCTGTAGATGCTTCAGTTGAAATCAATAAGGACCTCATTCATCTTAAATTATTCATTTAGAGTGTTCAGATTTCCTGCATAGTGATTTGAAATGGATTATTCCTTTAGATCTAACCCTGAGCAGATGGTCTCAACTTAAGATCGGTTTTCCAGAAATATAATTAATGGGGATTCAGATTAGGAATTTATCAATTTGTTTTATCAACATTTTTACACAGTTCAGATCAAAAAATTATTTCATGTGAATTTACTCTTTTTAGCATTGAATTGATATTGTGAATTCACAGAGACTTGTATTAGTTGTGGTTTACTTTCGTAAATCATTTTGAATTCACTTTGTTCTGTTTTCGCAAATTTACTTTTGAAAAATTTTGTGGAAAATACGAATAACAATGTTAATATCCACCGAATGGAAAATAAACAGAAACATTTGTAGATAGCAGAAACTCACCATTATAGTAAGAACATGACAAACTCTTATATGATTATCGCAATTTTCATTAGCCTACATTATTAGTCTTGTATAATAGTTATATTTGGGAATATATTTTTATTTTGAGAATTTCATTCAAGTTTATAATTTTTTTGCCAATAGTTATCCCTACACCTTCTCGTGGTTTTTGCTGAACAATGTACTGAATAACAACTACCTAGGTTTCTATTTCAACTTGATATCAATAATATTGTGCAGAATGAAATGTAGTTATTCTATTTATGAAAAAGTCGGGTCTCATTTGTTTATTCATCCAGTGATTCCAAGCAAGAAAACCTATTCAATGAGTTCACTAGAGTTTTAAATTGGAAATATACGATATCCTGCGCTACCGGATTGAAGAAGTATGGCTCTAAGAGATGATAAATTGCTTCGTTGTCAGACTGTGTTCCAGGCTATCTCTATAGAGGGCTGTGATTGAATACATACGGCAGAGGACGGAGGCACTGCCGAATAGTTGATGAAAATAGTTATTGATATAATTGCTTCAACAGCCGCCAGGTCTTTGAAATTGTTGAATTCACATAATATCTTCTCAAATTAATATTTTTTCCCAAGAAAATTCACATTGTGAAAAATACGTACCTAATTACTACGACTTGTATGTAGAGAGGATAACGTTGCGAAGTTATCTGACAGGAAAATAAGCAAAACCTAACCTAACCGGAATTTGAAAATTCTATGATTTTTAGGAAACACCCTGTATATAAGAAAGTAGTAGGCATCAGAGATGTTTGAGTGCTCATTTCTGACTCCTCATATGGTCCTCTATTACCCTCTGCCCGATGGGTCATTGTTCAGAAATCACCCAGTATGTCAGACGACAAAATTTGAAGTGGACAAGAGTGCAGTAGTAGTACCTTTGTAGACTATCGGTAATATCTTCGTTATAGTCTTGTCAAAAATGCTTTTTAGGTCAAAATTTTTGCGTATTCTGCGAAAATTATGATTGAGGTGTCATTCGATTCGGAAGGGCATGCAGATAGTTTTTGAGAAAATGTGAGGCGTGCAAAAATTGTAATAGTTAAAAAATTAATTGAAAGAAAAGAAGGGTAATGATTTTTTGCCAATAACTGAAAAACTATCAGAGACAATTCAAATTTGAAGAAAGATTCAAGAAGAGGAGGAAATTTCCTGAAAGAAAGTCCCAACTTCCGGAACTAGGACCAATATTTATAATTTTCCCAGAGGGTTGAAAATACGCCCGAAAACGGGTACTCCGGCTTGCGCAAGTCTCGTCCCCTTCGGACCTTTAATGAATAAATATTATTTAAACTTGTTAAATATGAAAATAAGAAATTGAAAAAATTCAGGTGCCTGCAAGATAGATCAATGATCTGCGGTCCAATAGCGATTTTTCAATTAGTTATCCATTAGTTAATTAACAATTTTTTGTACCACGAAGATTAACATTGCAAGTACGCTAATTGTTAAACTATTAATCTGAGAATTTTTTCCTTTCGTGGAGCTATTTTTCAAAGGTTTAAAAATAGATTCCTATTGAAAAAATTTAAAAATTGTTAATTTTTGTTTTGTTATGAACAATTTACTTAAGTGAAAAATTATAAAGCTTCAATTTATACTGTTACTATTATTCCGATTTCTTATGATCAGAAACTACTCAAAAATGATTTTTAATAATTATCATCTCCTATTGTTTAAAAAATTCTTATAAACCAATGTGTTGATGCTTTGTTTATGAGATAATTTGAAATTTTCTTTTGAAACATAATTGAAGCTTTATAATTTTTCACTTAAGTAAATTGTTAAAAACTAAACGAAAATTAACAATTTTTCAAATTTTCCAACGTGAATATATTCCAATACTTTTGAAAAATAGCTCCACGAAAGGAAAAAATTCTCGGATTAATAGTTTAACAATTATCGCACTTGCAATGTTAATGTTCGTGCTAAAAAAATTGTTAATTAACTAATGGATAACTAATTGAAAAGTAGCGATGAACATTTTTGGACCACGGATTATTGTTCATTGATCTATCCTGCAGACGCCTGGGGTAGCCATTTTCGGGAGTATTTTCAACCCTCTGGGAAAACTATAAACATTAGTCCTAGTTCCGGAAGTTGGGATTTTTGTTATAAAATCTCCTCCTCTTCCTGAATCTTTTTTCAAATTTGAATTATCTCAGACGGTTTTTGAGATATTGGCAAAAAACCAAAGCCCTTTATTTTCCACTTTATTGGTTATAACTATTGAAATTTGTGCGAGCGACCTTAGCATTTTCTCAAAAACTATCTGCATGACATTCCGAATCGAATGACACCTCAATCAAGGCCGTCTTCAACTATGCTGGGGCCCTTGGGCACACAATAATATGGGGCCCTTTTGAAAAGTAAAGAAAGCGAATTATACATTTTCCTACCATGATAACTCTTGAACGGAATGAGCTAGACAATTTTCAGAGTAGTTTTGGGATATAAATCTCAGTTAAGTTTGTTATTGGGCAAAATGGTGGTTTCGGAGTAACGAAATTAAATTTATTTACATTACAAATTTCAAATTCAATTTTTTTCAAGATGCAGATTCATCATAAGAATCCACTGATATCATTCTCAATTCTAACAAACTAATACTTTCGGAGATAAGATTTTTCAATATTTATGATAGGTAGGTAGGTTATGATAAGTTTGAATAAATACTCGCTAGTACTTTGACAAGAGCGCCAAAGCCCTTGCCCAAAGCTCCCCTCGAGCTTTCCCACTTTTTGCGCGTATGTTTCATTTTCTCCAAATGTCTGTACTTTTCGAATTTTTTTGCCGGAAATGGTCTTAAGCGATTGCGTTCGACTCCCTGATAACGAATTCGAGGTCAAATTTGATTCTGTCCGGCCGGCAGTTGTCACGATAACTTGAGAACGGAAAGAGATAGTGACTTGAATTTTTCAGTGTAGGTGGCGCATCCCAAAACGACGGACAAGTTCGTTAATGGACATAATCAGCCCAATGGTTTCCGAGTAATAATTTTGTTTTCAACCAATACAAATCCGATCGAATTGAAACTTAGTGAGAGGTTGTCGAATACAAACCTAAAGACGTTTGTGAAATTTTGTGAGAATCGTATCACTAGAAAATTTTAAGAAAAGTATTATAGAATATTATTTATTTCACGATAACCTGAGAACGCAAAAAGATAGCGTCTTGAAATTTTCAGGTTAGGTTGTTCAACTGAATGCAATATTTGGATTCATTTATAAGCATAATCGGCCAAACGGTTTTGGAGTTTTACTCATCTGAAATTTGGTTGTTATTTCCTGAATAAATCGAAAAATGCAGAACCGATCCAATTCAAAAATGGTTATTAGTTGTAGAATGCCAACGCAAAAATTCTTGTGAAATTTCTTGAAGATCGTTCACTCGAAAATCTTCAAAAAATCATTGAATTTCATTGAAAGAAATTCTATATATCCGAAACTGTTCGTCCGACATCGTTGAAATTTTGCGAGAGCCTTCAAAACCTAACTCTTCTGCCAAGTTTCAAATTTGAACACGATAGGATCTATATTATTGGAGATCCGAGCAGCCTTGTGTGAGTCCAGTAGCTGGATGGCTGACCGTTGCTTCGATAACATTCTAACGAAAAGAGATAGGGACTTGCCATGTTCAGGGTAGGTTGCGCATCCGAATGGGAGGGTTGATATCGTTTTTGAGCATAATCGGTCGAACGGTTTCGAAGTTATAGCCACCTGGAATATTATTTCCTCGATAACTCAAAAAATATAGACTCGATCGAATAGAAGCTTCGTAACTACTTGTAACATATCGACATAAAGACGTGTGTAAAGTTTTATGAGAACCGTACCCCTCAAAAATTTTAAAAAAATTACGAAAAGATAAATTGGTTCAAGCTCGTGACTTCACGTCAGGGCTTGAACCAATTTTTTTCACTTATATTGAACCAAATAAAAGCCAAGTTTAGTCTTATATGACTTTTTTGTCTTAAATCGATCCTAACTAAGCTGATTAAGTCAAATGTTAGGGACATTTTATACTTCAAAAAGAAAATAGGTAAAGTTTGACGTGATTTTGTCTTAATTAAGTTAAATAAACCTAATTTTGATTTAAATCTTAAGACAAAAGTAAATTTCATTTTCGACTTGGGTGCTTACTGTTACTGTGCCCCACAAAAATGTTTTTAGAATAAATGTGAGAGAAATTGTCTGTCCTTCGGGGTCCCCCTAAGGATGGGGGGTCTGGGTACGGGCCCCGCGTGCCCTTATGGTAAAGACTGTATTGACCTCAATCATAATTTTCGGAGAATACGCAAAAATTTTGATCTAAAAAGCACTTGTTGACTAGACCATTAGTCTCCTCATCCCTAGATCCGGCTCTGATGAATGCTCACTGAACGAATTATATTGGGTTGGTCAAGTCACACAGTTTGGTCAGATAAAATAGTGCCGTTTTGAAGAAAGTTGAGACCACTTTGAATTCGCATTATTTCCTGAGTGAACACTAATGCTCTTAAGCTTAAAGTTTCTTAGTGTAAATAAAATTGGGAAATCGTAATGATAACATCTGCATCTACATAAAATAGACATAAAATCAGAATATGCCATCCACATGATGCACGTTACTTTGATGATTAACCGAATTAAAACTGAGTTGGAGCAAACGAGCCAAAATTACTGAGGTGGTATTGGTTTCGGATGTAAATAACCGGAGTCCAAGTTAATTAGGTAATAAAAGTCGGATAAAGTAGCTCTTGCATTTATGTAGAAGTGATTTGCGATTCATGAAAATCAAGGGGTCAACAGGTTCAGGAAATTCCAGAAGGATCGCACGGAAATATTCTTGATTTGAGGCAACTGGGACCGTTGTTGCGCGCTTGTTCCGACATGAACAGCGTGCTAGCATTTTGCCCAGATGTCTGTATGTTTTGCCGAAAATGGTCTCAGCTTAAGGTGCGTATTGACTTGCAACAGAACACTTCGAACGAACCAAACACACCGCGCGCGCTGCAACAAATATTGTGCGGGCTGTTTGGAGAGTTTGCGGTATTCGCTGCGTTCCCACCCGTATCAGTGTTTGCGTGTTCGTCGACATGGATGCAGACGATGTGATAGTAGCCACTGGTGCTTTTTCAATGAATATTCTTAAATTTTTAATAAAAAAATATGTTCAAGCACTGACGTGAAGTCAGGAGCTTTTGCGCGTATGTTCTATTGTCCATTTTCCTGCATTGGATACCCTTTATCGAATTCACCATGGTAAATTATGTTGTCCATTCTCCTGTATTGGACACTCTTAATTCGAATTTACCACTCTTAATTCGAATTTACCATGGTATATTCGAATTAAGTGTCCAATACAGGAGAATGGACAACATAATTTACCATGGTAAATTATGTTGTCCATTCTCCTGTATTGAACACTCTTAATTCGAATTTACCACTCTTAATTCGAATTTACCATGGTAAATTCGAATTAAGTGTCCAATACAGGAGAATGGACAACATAATTTACCATGGTAAATTCGATAAAGGGTGTCCAATGCAGGAGAATGGACAATAGAACATACGCGCAAAAGCTCCTGACTTCAAGTCAGTGCTTGAACCAATTTTTTCAAATTTTCTAGGGGTAGGTACGGTTCCTAGAAAAATTTTTTCCTCATTTTTTTTCCTCATTTTTTAAAAATTTTCTAGGGGTACGAAATTTTAAACACGTCCTTATGTTGATTTTCTACTACTAGTTACCAAGCTTCAATTCAATCGAATCTTTATTTTTTGAGTTATCGAGGAAATAATATTCCAGGTGAGTATAACTCGGAAAAAGTTAGACCGATTATGCCCAAATATGAACTTAACTCTCCCGTTCTGATACGCAACCTACCCTGAAAATTGCAAGTCCCTATCTCCTTTCGTTCGAAAGTTATCGAGGCAACGGTCACCCATCCACTGAACTCGCACAAGGCTGCTCGAACCTCCAACAATATTTAACCGATCGTGTTGAAACTTGAAACTTGGCAGTATAGTTAGGTTCTAAAGGCTCTTGCAATTTCAGCAATTTAAGACGAATAGTTGATGATATATAGAATTTTTTTTTCAAATTTCAATGATTTCTTATAAATTTTCTACAAATAGTATCCTCACGAAATTTTGCAAGAATTTTTGCGTTGGCATTCTACAACTAATAACCATGTTTGAATTAGATCGGTTTTGTATTTTTCGAGGTAATGAGGAACAAAAAACACTAGTTGAGAGACTAGTTGAGATAGAGCAATGAAATTTGGCAGTATGAGTAAGCATCTCGAGTACTTTGAAACCCTGGTGTAATTAGTTTTTGTTATCCCCACTAAAACAAATGGTTGGGGGTGGGGGTACTTTTTAGAGTAAATATTTTTCTTCCACGATAACGTACTAATAATAAAATATATTCCAAAACTGTGATCTCTACCTTTCATTTGGTGTCCCGTTCACACTTGGGGCTCAAGCGGTTACAAAGATGTTATCAAAAGAATGTCGACAAACAACATTTTCGATCAAGGGATACAGCACTACATACAGATCGGCGTTCTCCAGCTTCCCTTTACCATATTGAATTTTTTCTCTTGCGAGTGTCGTTAGGGACCATAATTTCCATATTTCCAAGATATTAAGAAGTATATTAAGAAATTCCAAAAGTTAGTCATCTCACAACTTCCAAATTTTCAATCTGATACCCTGTATACTTTGTCAATTTTGAATTTTTTCTAATATTTCATTTAATGATTGAATTGTTAGCCTAAAACGTATGCATTCCGAAGTTGAAAAATATTCTCGTCATGAGTTATATTTACAAGCCTTGAAAATGCGCCTATTTACCTAAATAAAAAACGGCAGCTTAAATAAAAAAATTCCCTCTCTCAAACTTGCGTTAAAATTTGTCGTAGAATTAAAAAATGACTAAGTATGCAGGGTATCACATTGAATATTTGGAAGTTGCGAGATGACTAACCGTTTTTGGAACACCATGTATACTTCTTAATATCTTGAAAATATGGAGACTATGGTACCTAACGACACTCGCAAAAGAAAAAATTTCAATATGGTAATGGGAAGTTGGAAAACGCCGATCTGTATGTAGTACTCTATCCCGTTATCGGAAATGTTGTTTGTTCGTGACATTCCTTTGATGACATCTTTGTAACCGCTTGAGCCCCAAGTATCAATGATACACCAAATGAAAGGTAAAAGATCACAGTTTCAGAATCTAATTCATTATTATTACGTTATGGTGGAAAAAAAAATTATTTTAAAAAGTACCCCCACCCCCTACCATTTGTTTTAGTGGGGAATTAAAAAACTTATTTCACCAGGGTTTCAAAGTACTCGAGCTACTTACTTATACTGTCGAATTTCATTACTCTATCTCAACTGGTCTCTAAAATATTTGCAAAATAAGGAAACCCACCCTTGGCTTAAACCATCCCTAACTTCCATCAGAAGACCCGGAGGACAGTTTAAGAACAGGAAGTGTGACACCCTAATGGTACCCCATCACCTCCCGTGTCGGTTTGGCTCCCTCGGACCCTGTATATCGATGCTACATTCAATAAGAAGTGTCCAATAGAGTGAGTAGACAATAGAACATACGCGCAAACGCTCCTGACTTCAAATCAGTGCTTGAACCAATTTTTGGCGCTATTATTCCTCGGGACAGAGTGCTTATCAATTTGCCCAAATGTCTGTAATTTTCGAATTTTTTGATGAAAATGGCCTTGAACGATTTGGTTTGACTCACTGATCAAGAATCCGTGGTCAAAATCGATTCTGTCCGGCCGGTCCTCCTTTAACACGATAACTCTCGAACGGATTGAGATAGGCAGTTGAAATTTTCAGAGTAGGTTTAGGAGATAACGAAAAAAAATTTTTTTTACATTACAAATTTCAAATTAATTTTTTTTAAGATGCAGTTTCATCATAAGAATCCATCGATATCATTTTCAACTCCAACAAGCTAATATTTTCAGAGATATGATTTTTAAAAATTTCAAACATAAATCGTACTTCTATGTTTTCACAGAATGCTGTACTCATAGAAATCTATACTACGTTAGTATAGAGTTCATTGGTTATACTTAATTATTCTATCTATGAATTATTATATGATCTGTGTTCATTAATGTCATCTTATTTTGCTTTCAGTGACATTTCAAAGATATTTCTGGTTCGTTATTCTTGATATAAAATACCCCTCCTGTTAGAGAATAAAGTATGATTGAATGCAAAATGACCAATGAAATAACCTCAGCTACCGTATAATTAAGTGGATGATATGATATTATACTTTCAAGATGATAATAAAGGGTTTTCCAATAGGGACTTGACAACTTTGAATCTAAATAAAAGACAAACCATTTGATATATTTCAAAAACTTTATTATTGGCTTGAAGTACAAACATAACATTTATGAATGGAACTCGACTTCGTTCATATGGCCAACAAGGGCCCGTTTGCAGTGGTCAATTCTCTGGACCCAATTTTCGATGACTCGGCCACACATTTCAGCCGAAACGGCCGCTATTTCGCGTTCAATGTTGTCTCTGAGCTCTTGCAATGTCGTCGGCTTGTTGGCATAGACCAGTGACTTGACGTAGCCCCAAAGAAAATAGTCCAGAGGCGTGAAGACCGCACCAAACCATGATTTTTTGGGGATGCAATTGAGTCTCGTGAATCACGTGTGGATTGCTGCCTGTCCACTAACGCATATTTTGCTTATTGACAAAGCCATTCAGCCAAAAATGAGCTTCATCGCTGAAGATGATTTTTCGATGAAAATCATGATCGTGGCGCAGCTTTTCCAGAGCCCAATCGGAGAACGTACGTCGCTTCAAATGGTCCAACGGCTTCAATTCTTGAGTCAGCTTGATCTTGTACGGGCGTAAACCAAGATCCTTACGCAAAATTCGCCATAGAGTGGTCTGCGGATGCCCAATTCAGGAGAACGCCGTGGAATTGACTGATTTGGGTCGTCGGCTACGGAGGCCCGAACGGCAGCGATGTTTTCGTTACTGCGACCGGTCCTTTGTCTCACTGGCACGACAACATCCAACAGCGAATATGTAGACTCAAATTTTTGCACCAAACTTGCAAACGTTGTTCGTTCGTGTACTTCACCATGATGAAAATGTTCACTTTACTGAATAAATTGACGTTGACAGTTCGATGATTGGTCTAAGGGTGCGTTCACAAATTAAATTCAAAGTTGTCAAGTCCCCATTGGAAAACCCGATATAATGCCCGTGGGTAATCCATATGATGATGGAAATATATATGTACCTACTTTGGTAGTAGTTGGATTCAGAATATTTCCAGTATGAACAAAACTGGAATATTGGCTAAGTTTCAATCGATGTAATATAATTTTCATAGTAGATTTGAGATTTGAGGAATTAATATCTCGGATAAGTTCGTTATTGGGTAAAATTGGTTTTGGATAAATGCTTTTTGGTACTGTTGAATTTAAAATCTTTTATGATGCTTGAATTTAATTTATTTTATGATGAAGTTCTATGATAAGAAACCATTAATATCATTCCTAACTCTGAAAACCAATACTTTCGGAGATATGATTCGTCACAGTTTGAACAAGAGCGCCAAAGCTCCTATCCACAAGGCTAGAACCAATTTTTAAATTTGTTAGTGATACGATCCTTCTACAACTAGGTACCAAGTTTCAATTCGATCGGATTTGTATTGGTTGAAAACAGAATTAGTACTCGGAAACCGTTGGGCCGATTATGCCCGTTAACGAACTTGCCCGTTGCATTTGGACGCGCCACCTACTCTGAAAATTTCAAGTCTTTCCGTTCGAAAGTTATCGTGGCCAAGGCCAGACAGAATCAAATTCGACCTCGGATTCTTCATCAGAGAGTCGAACCTAATCGTTTAAGACCATTTTCGGCAAAAAATTCAAACATTAGACACATTTAGGCAAAATGTGTTCCCCAGAACATATAGGCGCAAAAATGCGGACTGTATAAATGGAAAAAGTTTGCAAGCTCTTTCGTCCCGCGTTCTCTGTGTACTCTTACCGAAATTCCCCGTCTTCTGTGTAACAAGAATCCATATTGTATTTTTCAGAATCTGATTACATTACAAGCGTAGAGCCAACTTGGGAGTCTGAGTTTTTGCTGCGAAATCTTCGTCGCAGTGTCGAATAATATGTAATTAACAAATAACGAGGACACAACGGTTCTGGGAGTCCTTTGATCTACCCCCGATGTGAATTGTCTGCGAATTTTCACGGACATCAGGTGTGTTTTTCAGCAAAAAATAGGCTGGAGCGAAAACCTGCCAGATAATTGAGTAACTTTTTTGTATTCATTCTATGCACTGATGAAGAGACTTCTGTGATGTAACGAATAGGAATGAACATAGATTTGATATTTTTCCACTATAGTTATTTCATTTCCAATCAATTTTCTTGTTATTCCATTTTATCACGCTCGATACGCAATTGCGGCTGGACACACAGGGTGGTAGATGAGTGGTTGGCCATAGCCTAGTGATAAATGCAGGTGGTCATACAGGTCTTTCAGAAAAATTGCTACTTTTGTGTCCAGAGGCAGTGGTGATTCATGAATATTGTCCCGAATTTCCGATATCCATAACTTTGAATCCAGCGGTTCGATTTTGATTGAATTTGGTGGGGTTGTTCTCTTTCAACAATTCTTTGAAACGATTCATGTAATTTGATAATTTTCCGGGCAGTATTCAGAATATCTCGGTTTTTCTTCAAATGACGAAATCAATATTATTTACATAAGTTTGAAAAATGCACAATTCAGTCTAATAAATAGAGGTGAGTAGACAATAGAACACGCGCAAAATCTCCTGACTTAACGTCAGTGCTTTAACCAATTTTTGTCTTTAGTTTTTTGTGATCATATTTATGTCAATTGCTGAGATTTTGGATTTTAAAGCTTTTCAACGAAATAACAACGTCGGTAACAAGTATTGACAATACTCTTTTTGAAAAAATTGTCTATTGAAAAGAAAACAATCAAATCTATCTATTTCATTGGACGAGAAGTATCATAAGTGTTATTAAAAGTTTTCTTTCTGGGTTTTCTCAACCAAGCTCTGAAAAATATCTATAAAATAAAAATTAAATATTTTGTGATTTGCTTCTGCGTAAGAAACACAAGATATTTGTCAGATCAACAACATCAACGAAGAAACAACTAAGTATATCGTAACGTTTCGGAGTCTATATCAGACTCCTTCGTCAGACGCTTAACGAAAATCTTTAGAATTATTTTCTTGTTAGTTATTCTAAAATTCGAAATTGTCACATTGACAGTATTTGAAAATCATAGCTAACATAGTTTTACTTCGCATAAAAATTTCCAAGTTCCAACTCCTTTTTCAATAAATTCAGCCAAATATGGTCAATACCAATTGAGCAATTTGGAAAATTGCATTCTCTGATCAGTAAAATACAAGTTGACTCCTGAAATTTTGTTGTTATTTTCTCTAAACGATTACTTATGTGAATTTTCGATTACAGCATTCTGTGAATATCTTATATATAAAATTCTCGTGACACAATGTTCGTTCCCGTACTCCTCCGAAACAGCTTGACCGATTCTAATGAAATTTTGTGAGCATATTGAGTAGGTCTGAGAATCGGCCAACATCTATTTTTTATACCCCTAAGTGATAATGGTTGTACACCCCTAATTTTTTTTTTTTATTTTTGGACGAAATTTTTTGTTTTTATTTTTCTATAATGTGGCATTACAAAATACATATAACCCAAAATTTTCACCCTTCTATCACCAACCCCTATTTTTTAATAGTCATTTTAGTAATTAATCATTTTTCATCCCGCTCGATAACTGATCAATTATCACTTGGTAAGTTATCCCAGAGAAAGAGCTAATCAAAACCAAGTCGCCGTATTTTTTGTGAATGTTTTTCACTCTATTTCGATTAAAATTTCCCTGAGCTTATGGCAAAGCTAAAATTTTTGTTAAAAAAAAATATTTATTTTTATTAAAGTATCAAGGCAGTTTATTCCTGCTATACTTAGTGCTAGATTTTTTAAAATTTCCGCGTCTTTCTGGATCAACACTCATTTGCCAGACTATACTGGTGTCACGTCCCAGTAAACAGCACGGGTTAGGGATGAGAACGAAGCCGGTCTGCTGTCTTTCTCACCTTTTCTCACTTTTCTTAACCAGATACGTTTGAGTGGGTAGTTCGTATTCGCAATTGAACCCGGTAGGTGGCACCGCAATCGGGTTCTAGGTATTTTTTAGAATTACGTGTTTGAGTGGGTCCCTGGATAACTTGGAAATTCAATTGTCCCGGTAGGAGGCGCTGCAATCGGGTTCTAGTTTTTTTTTTAAAGATTTTTCGCATTTGGAAATAAAACTGCAACCGCAATAACCGATTTGGCGCAGGCGAAGTTGCGTGGGTCAGCTAGTAATTAATAGAATTATGATTTGATATTAAAATTTTGAAAAATCATATATCCGAAAGTATTAGCTTGTTTGAGTTGAAAATGATATCAATGGATTCTTATGATGAACCTGCATCTTGAAAAAAATTGATTTAAAATTTGTAATGTAAAAAAAGAAATTATTTATTTATCGGCGAAAATTGAAGTAGAATAATATCCTTGTTAGTGACCGACCGGAAGTTCGGTTTCGGCCAGTTTCAGCCAAGAAATCTAGTTGCGGTTTCGGCCAGAAAATGGCCGAATTTTTCGGCCGCGCCGAAACTTTACTGTTCGTGAATTATCCTGGTCTTTTGGCCAACAGGGAAGTACTTATAGTCTAAGAGCTAGCAACGTTTTCGAGAGAGAATTTCAGGTAGGCCAGTTTTTAGATGTGCTATTCCTCTCACTCTCCCGGACGTTATACGGGCAATCTGGCTGGCGGTAGTGCTTGCGTTCATCAGTGCGCAGCGTACCTGTACAGGTAAAATATCGATTTTTCAAAGAATTTTAGGAAGGTTTTTAGTTTTTTAATTGTTTTTGTTGAATGTTTTGACACATGAATATATTATTGCCAGATATTTTTATTGTTGTTTTAACTGTGCCAGACGCCAATTTTGTATTGAAAAAAAATTATTTTTTTTCGAATTATTTTAGTACTGCTGAAATTTTGATATGATGTCATTTAATTAACTACAGACCCAAAATTAAATTGCCAAACAATCATTCAATTGTTAAACCTTCAGCCAGACCGTTCTAAAAGTGAAAAATTGTGGGGTATCATTTTGCTTGGTCTAGAAATAGTTGTAAAATAAATTTGAAAGAAAGGATTGAAAACCATTGAATTGAGTGGTGAATTAATACGGTATCAAAATAATTATTTATTGTTATATAAAATTAAAATAATTATCAATCTATAGTATTTAAATAGACATAAGTGCGGATGGTTACATAAAAATCATGGTTAGAGTTTTTAATCCATAATCGTATCATAAAAAACAAAGGCATTTTGGTAATCATCATCAGCTTCATAACTGTCTTTTAAAGTATTATCATTTTGTGATATGGTAGTATCTGTAATGGAATGGAAAATTTAATGTATAATCTTTCGGCAAAGAAATTTATTAGTATTTTATTCATAATTTTTACCACAACTTCGGCATCGACATTTATCTGGCAAATGTGATATATTATTCGAGAATCGACTTCTTCGTGTTCTTCAAAAGATAACGAATCTTCAACAGTTCTAATAACTTTATTACTTTCAACCCGGTATGAGTAGCACTTGTTGAAGTTCGGATAAATAATTTTATTACCAACGAAGGGAGCCATTTCATCACCAGCCCAATGATCAATAAATATATTAACAAGGGCTTCTTTGAAATATATATTTTTAAGTTCACTTACAAAATTATTTATCTGAACTTCAAGAAGTGCTACTCATACCGGGTTGAAAGTAATAAAGTTATCAGAACTGTTGAAGATTCATTATCTTTTGAAGAACACTAAGAAGCTGATTCCCGAATAATATGTCACATATGCCTAATAAATGTCGATGCCGAAGTTATGGTACGCTGCTCAGACACAGACATTTTAGTAATACTTCTTGGTAACATGGATCATTTGAATGCATCACTAAAACTCTGGATAAATCTGGGTGTGTGGAATAATGAGTGATTTATAAGCGTAAATCAAGTATACGAAATTCTAGGGAATTCTTTATCGAAAGCTCGACCGTGCTTTCACGCACTCACAGGATTCGACTATACACCAACTTTTTCACGGAAAGGTAAACTTCGACCTTTTCAACTGTAAGAGCAATCAGTTCAGTATCAGTCAGCCTGTCAAAATATTGTAACAGAGGATGAAGAATTGCTGGATAAGACATTGGAGATCTTGAAAAAATTAATTTGCCATATCTACGGAGCTCGTGTTTCTTAGAACGTCAAAGGCGTTCGGTTCCAGCTTTTTTCAAACACTTACCGGTCTAAAAAATCAGACGATAACTTTGAGAAAAGATTCCGTAATTTTGACCCATCAAGCTTACCACTATGCAAAGCTGAATTGTATCAATATTTACTACGAGTTCGTTACGTTAAAAAGTTTTGGAGAAGTGCTCAATTAAAACACCCAACATCTCTGTCAACTCAAGCTTCCGGCTGGACCATAAAAGACGATAAATATGATTTTGTGTGGTTCATTGGAAAGAAATTACCATCATTAGTTGACGATATTATTATTGAAGGTTGAAATTATGAATAAAATACTAATAAATTTCTTTGCCGAAAGATTATACATTAAATTTTCCATTCCATTACAGATACTACCATATTACAAAATGATAATACTTCAAAATACAGTGATGAAGATGATGATGATTACCGAAATGCCTCTGTTTATTATGATACGATTATGGATTAAAAACTCTAACCATAATTTTTATGTAACCATCCGAACTTTTGTCTATTTTAATACTATAGATTGATAATTATTTTAATTTTATATAACAATAAATAATTATTTTGATACCGTATTAATTCACCACTCAATTCAATGGTTTTCAATCCTTTCTTTCAAATTTATTTTACAACTATTTCTATACCAAGCAAAATGATACCCCATAACTTTTCACTTTTAGAACGGTCTGGCTGAAGGTTCAACAATTGAATTATTGTTTGGCAATTTAATTTTGGGTCTGTAGATAATTAAATGACATCATATCAAAATTTCAGCAGTACTAAAATAATTTGAAAAAAAAATTTTTTTTTTCAATACAAAATTGGCGTCTGGCACAGTTAAAACAACAATAAAAATATCTGGCAATAATATATTCATGTGTCAAAACACTCAATAAAAACAATTAAAAAACTAAAAACCTTCCTAAAATTCTTTGAAAAGTCGATATTTTACCTGTACAGGTACGCTGCGCACTGATGAACGCAAGCACTACCGCCAGCCAGATTGCCCGTATAACGTCCGGGAGAGTGAGAGGAATAGCATATCTAAAAACTGGCCAACCTGAAATTCTTGTTTTCCCAACGTTGCTAGCTCTCGTACTATTAGGTATACATAATTGTCGTCCAAGTTATTGTAATTTATCTTTGTTAACACTGAGAATTCATTAGAATTTATTTTAATGATTATTAATTAGATTATATAGGGTGATTCCAAATTAGACGTGAAACTTGGAGGAGGTGTTAGTATGACATATTAGCTGTTGCTTGAGCCATATTTATTGATCATCATTGAACATCAACAATTATTTGAGTTCGGGTGATTTTGAAAAGATTTCTCACCTTAGTTCATATTTCGTAAATTTTTTCTACGTTGACCAAATTTGATTGCAATTTTGGGTTAGTTTATCAGAAAAGGATATGATATGTACGAGAAAAGCAAAACTATGCTGTATATAAGAGGTTGAAAAAAAATTAGTATGATTTGAAATGTGGTATATGAATGAAAGAAAAATCCATTTCTAATATCAATTTACCTGCGAATTTCGAATCTCACAATTTATGTATGCCAAAAATTATTTTAAAAACTTGCCGAATTTCTTCTTCATTCTCTAAAAAAAATCGTTAGAATGGTTAACTAGTTTCGTCTCAGCAGATTTGTTATAAGCAACCTTTTGAATGTCCAGCAAATAAAATAGTGAATGTGTAATCAAAAGGCAGCGTTAGCAAATTACAGGCGGAAAATAACAACTGAAGAGGTTAGAAAGAGGGCAAGTGCTTGTAGGTATATGGATTGGTGGAATAAATATTTAATTCGATATTTTCCTTTCTTTGCTTCTTATATCCCCTTTCAAATCATACTAATTCTTTTTCAACAGAACCAGAACCAAAATATCTTGGAAACTGTTGGTTTTCGGTCATCAATAAAGATGGCTCAAATCACAGCTAATGATACATACTAACACCTCCTCCAAGGTTCACGTCTATTTGGAATCACCCTGTATACTTCGACTGATTATTTTGATAACTTGGTAATACCAAAATATTTAATAGAGATCTCAAAAAAAATGTCTTTTTAATTCATTCAACACTCCTCAACTGTTTTTATGTATATGCAATACCGTCTTTACCATAAGGGCACACAGGGCCCGTGCCCAGGGCCCCCATCCTTAGGGGGGCCCTGAAGGACAGACAATTTCTCTCACATTCATTCTAAAAACATTTTTGTCGGGCACAGTAACAGTAAGCACCCAAGTCGAAAATGAAATTTACTTTTGTCTTAAGATTTAAATCGAAATTAGGTTTATTTAACCAAATTAAGACAAAATCAAGTCAAACTTTGTCTATTTTCTTTTTGAAGTATAAAATTTCCCTAACATTTGACTTGATTTTGACTTCATCAGCTTAGTTAGGATCGATTTAAGACAAAAAAGTCATATAAGACTAAACTTGGCTTGTATTTGGTTCAATATAAGTAACAAAAATTGGTTCAAGCACTGACGTGAAGTCAGGAACCAATTTTCTTTTCGTAATTTTTTTAAAATTTTCTAGGGGTACGGTTCTCACAAAACTTTACACGCGTCTTAAAGTCGATATTTTACAACTAGTTACGAAGCTTCAATTCGATCGAGTCCATATTTTTTGAGTTATCGAGGAAATAATATTCCAGGTGGGTATAACTTCGAAACCGTTCGACCGATTATGCTCAAAAACGATATTAACCCTTCCTTTCGGATGCGCAACCTACCCTGAACATGGAATATGCTAGGTGGGTATAACTCCGAAACCGATGGACCGATTATACCCAAAAACGAGCTCATCTCTCCCATTGGGATGTGCAACCTACCCTGAAAATTGCAAGTCCCTATCTCCTTTCGTTAGAATGTTATCGAAGCAACGGTCACCCATCCAGCTACTGAACACACACAAGGTCCTCGGATCTCCAATAATATAGATCCGATCGTGTTCAAACTTGAAACTTGGCAGAAGAGTTAGGTTTTGAAGGCTCTCGCAAAATTTCAACGATGTCGGACGAACAGTTTCGGATATATAGAATTTTTTTCAATGATTTTCAATGATTTTTTAAGGATTTTCGAGTGATACGATCTTCAAGAAATTTCACAAGAATTTTTGCGTTGCCATTCTACAACTAATAACCATGTTTGAATTGGATCGCTTCCGCATTGTTCGAATTATTTAGGAAATAACAACCAAATTTCAGATGGGTAAAACTCCAAAACCGTTTGGCCGATTATGCTTATAAACAAATCCAAATATTGCATTCAGCTGAAAATTTCAAGACGCTATCTTTTTCCGTTCTCAGTTTATCGTGAAATAAATAATATTCTATAATACTTTTCTTAAAATTTTCTAGTGATACGATTCTCACAAAATTTCACGAACGTCCTTAGGTTTCTATTCGACAACCACTCACTAAGTTTCAATTCGATCGGATTTGTATTGGTTGAAAACAAAATTATTACTCGGAAACCATTGGGCTGATTATGTCCATTAACGAACTTGTCTGTTGTATTGGGATGCGCCACCTACCATGAAAAATTCAAGTCGCTATCTCTTTCCGTTCTCAATCAAATTTCCGTTCCGGAATCAAATTTTACCTCGAATTTTTTATCAGGGAGTCGAACGCAATCGCTGAAGACCATTTTCGGCAAAAAATTCGAAAATTACAGACATTTGGACAAAATGAATCATACGCGCAAAAAGTGGGAAAGCTCGAGGGGGGGCTTTGGGCAAAGGCTTTGGCGCTCTTGTCAAAGTACTAGCGAGTAATTATTCAAACTTTGACTGCATCATAAATATTGAAAAATCTTATCTCCGAAATTATTAGTTTGTTATGGTTGAGAATGATATCAGTGGATTCTTATGATGAATCTGCATCTTGAAAAAAATTGAATTTGAAATTTGTAATGTAAAAAAATTTGTTTCGTTACTCCGAAACCTCCATTTTGCCCAATAACAAACTTAACTGAAATATTTATATCCCAAAACTACTCTGAAAATTGTCTAGCTCATTCCGTTCAAGAGTTATCATGGTAGGAAAATGTATAATTCGCTTTCTTTACTTTTCAAAAGGGCCCCAAATTATTGTGTGCCCAAGGGCCCCAGCATAGTTAAAGCCGGCCTTGTGTATATGCAAATAAAATTGTAAGAAATACGCTAGAGTTCAGAATAAAGTATGAAGTTTCGGTTTCGGTTTCGACCGAAACTGAGAGACTGACCGAAAGTTCGGATTCGGTTTCGGCTGAAAAACTTGTTTCGGTCGGACATTGATCCCTGTGTTTTAACATTATTTTGACGATATTTCAAAAATATGTCAAAAAGTGTCAGCACAATGTATTTTATATGCATCTATAGTCTGATCAATGCACTAGATTAATGAATTATTGAAATTTTCAATAAAATCTAACTTATAATTTTTATTTTATTTTCAGCAGGAAATCGTTTATCTTTGTGCAAAACATGCAGCGATTTTTCAATGGGTTGATCGCAGTAGGTCTGCATGTAAACGCTATGTGCAGTTTAATTCAGGCTCAATGATTCGACCAGCAATTTCTTCATAAATACATCTATACCAGTTGTCCATGATATGGAGCACATAAACTTGAATAGGGTCCTAATTCAAGTAAATTGAGCTTTCATGATAATTGAGGTGAAAAAAGAACGCGTTTTTATACCGCGTCGTAGAAGATTATTCGAGTAGAAACCGCGGGTATGTTACATTATAAATTTAGATTGATGTTTGCTGGCCGATGTGTTTATACACTTGCTTCTGGAATATCCACAGAGTTACCATTACCTCTTTTGCGGTTACTGCACAGGAAACATAATTTCGTCTAATGCTAATAGCGGTGCCACTCAACGTAATGAGGTATGAAAGGAATCCATGCAAAGCACACGGCATTCAGAAAACTCGTTTAAAAAAAAAGGTAGAACGTAACGAAAGCTATACCTACTACATACAACGAAATGAATATCACTCGATTTAACTGAATAATGGTTGTTATTCTACTGATCGTTGAGGTGTAAGGTAAAAAAATTGGTTCAAGCACTGACGTGAAGTCAGAAGCTTTTGCGCGTATGTTTTCTTGGCCATTCCTGCTCGGATCTCCAACAATTTAGATCCGATCACGCTCAAACTTGAAACTTGTTAGTTTAGTTAGGTTTTGAAGGCTCTCGCAAAATTTCAGCGATGAAGGACGAATAGTTTCTGATATGTGAATGTATATAATTTAGCGTATTGTCTGGTAATTTGTGGATACTCTAGTGGGTGTTTCTTTTGAACCTGTTTGTATCCCTGTGTCCCCAATAAATAAATAAATATATAGAATTTTTTTCAATAATTTTCTATGATTTTTAAAAATTTTCTAGTGATACGATCCTCACGATATTTTGCAAGTATTATTGCGTTGCCATTCTACAACTAAAAATTGGTTCAAGCACTGACGTGAAGTCAGAAGCTTTTGCGCGTATGTTCTATTGTTCATTCTTCTGTATTGGACACCCTTAATCGAATTTACCATGGTAAATTATGTTGTCCATTCTCCTTTATTGGACACTCTTAATTCGAATTTACTATGGTAAATTCGAATTAAGTGTCCAATACAGGAGAATGGACAACATAATTTACCATGGTAAATTCGATTAAGGGTGTCCAATACAGAAGAATCCGGACAAGTTCGTTTTGGGCATAATCGGCCCAGTGGTTTCCGAGTAATAATTTTGTTTTCAACCAATATATAAATCCGATCGAATTGAAATTGAATGGTGGGTAGTTGTAGAATATGAACCTAAGCACGTTTGTGAAATTTTGTGCGAATCATATGGCTAGAAAATAAAAAAAAAATGATTAAAAAATATTTTTGTTGTCACGATATCTTGAGAACGGAAAGAGATAGCGGCTTGAAGTTTTCAGGTTAGGATGTGCACCAGAACGCGACATTTCAGTTTGTTTATGAGCATAATCGCCCAAACAGTTTTAGAGTTATAGCCATCTGAAATGTGGTTGTTTTTTGTTCCTCATTAACTCGAAAAATACTAAACCGATTGAATTCAAACATGGTAATTAGTTGTAGAGTGCCAACGCAAAAATTCTTGCAAACCTAACTCTACTGTCAAGTTTCAAGTTGGAGATTCGAGCATTCTTGTGTGAGTTCAGTAGATGGGTGACCGTTGCCTCGATAACTTTCGAACGAAAGGAGATAGGGACTTGCAATTTTCAGGGCAGGTTGCGTATCCGAAAGGGAGAGTTGAGTTCGTTTTTGGGCATAATCGGTCAAACCGTTCCCGAGTTATACCCACCTGGAATATTATTTCCTTGATAACTCAAAAACTAAATATTCGATCGAATTGAAGCTTGGTAACCAGTAGTAGAAAATCATCATAAAGAGGTGTTTGAAATTTTGTAAGAACCGTACCCCTAGAAAATTTGAAAAAAATGACGAAAAAAAAAATTTTAAGAACCGCACCCCTAGAAAATTAAAAAAAAATCACGAAAAAAAAAATTGGTTCAAGCACTTAATTCGAATTTACCATGGTAAATTCGAATTAAGAGTGTCCAATACAGGAGAATGGACAACATAATTTACCATGGTAAATTCGATTAAAGTGTCCAATACAGAAGAATGGACAATAGAACATACGCGCAAAAGCTTCTGACTTCACGTCAGTGCTTGAACCAATTTTTCCACTTATACTTTAATATACCATTTGAAGTGCCTACACGGATCATTGTGAGATTTAGGAGGAATCAATTCACAGTGTGACAATATACTGGAATATGGATATTAAGCAAGGCGCTGTTAATTTCCCGTCGTCCCTTGAAGAGGAAATCAGTGGTAACCCAGAAGGAACTTGAGAAATTCCTGGAAACCATCCAATTACACCGTCCCTCGTGTTACTCCACTCAAAAACTGTTGTTACACACTACACGATAAAGACAATACCACGAGATTTGTTCGGAGCAAGATAATAGACAGTTTTTCATTCGAGAAGACTGCATAAAACGAATGGCTACGACGGAATTCGTGGTCGTGTGCGCCCATAACCGACGCGATAATAATAAAATCGACGCAGAATCTCATTTCGTATTCCTGTGGGAATTGTCCAGTCTGGAGAAGATTCGTTTCGCTCTCCTCGCGGGGACGACAACTGCGAAATACTACGTAAGTGTTTTTATTTCCCGTATTTCATTCTTCGCGATGGGGATGATGAAATATCGGGAAGAATATGCATTCCTTGATATGTCCCCTCCGAGAAATATGGCCGAAAAAGCCGATTTATAAGCCTCCTGGTGGAGAGGTTCTTTTGGGGTACTTTTGATGGATTTCCGTTATGTTGACGTATTTGATTATATTCGGTTCGCCTAAAGCCGCGTTTTCATTACGCGTGACAAACGCTCGAATATTGGCACGCTCGGCAGTTTCTCCTCCTGGATACGGATTTACGATTTGGTTGGACCTCCATAATTCTAAGATTGGTGATGGTGATACACACTTCTTATTGAATATACCAAAATGCATAGAATAACATGCATTACAAGGTTTCGACACATTTTCCGTCCGAAAAATTAGGCAATCCAAACCACGTGACCCAATATGGAGGTTGTTGGCACACAAACAAGTAACGTGTGTGGTCGTTGACTATTTTATACTGTTTATTGACTTTTTCCGGAGCTTTTCTGCTGTTTAACCTATATTGAACTGGAGAATGAATATCTGAAAAGACTATTGATGAACAACAGAGACTTTGCTGAACGGTAGGTTCGAAAAAAAGCACCTTCATCATGTGTTTACATTTCATTTTATTACAGGTATATAATAAAGTTGGGATTAATAAACGGCTTAGGTCCTTTCACATTGAATGTTTCTGATCTGGATAGTGGATAATTCAATTGATGATGTTCCTCCAATCTTATGTATGGATATTGCAACGTATTCCGTTTATTATATACCACAACGTACAAGACATTAATGAATATTTGCGAATGAAGAGTTCATGTCTAATAGCACATGATGGAATGATTACTTTTAAAGAACACACAGTTGTTGATACCAAATACAAGTGCAACTATTTATCTGACAGTCGCATTTTTGTGATTTTATTATATGGTCTACAAATGTTTGTTTCAAAGTACGAATGATCTGGAAATATGGAAAAAGAGCGTGAATATTCTTTTGGTGAATTTAGGAATTATTACTTTACGCTGGGGTATCTGGGCGAATTAAATTTACCTGGCGTCCATTTACTAGGTTCCTTCTTTGGAATCCACTCCCATCTCCACTGGAGCTAGACCGCGGATCCCCGAGTTCTAGTAGCTCCGAGTTTAACCACTGCGACTTGGGAACAGTCGTTAGTCGTTATATCTGATTGGTCACGTTTGCCGATTCCATGGTAACCGGCGTTTACGCTTTGGGCTTTCGAGATTCCGCCCATCAGCATAGAGCGGACGCTGGTCACTCATAGTATACCTTGTCTATGCGCAGGCTTAACGCAAATGTTATTATTGTGAAATATAGATGGTGGCTAGGTAACAATGTATCAATTTTAATTGAATCCAGTTTGAAGACAAAATATATCGACAACCGGAGGTTATAGCCCTAGGTTGAGAATGAATTCATACAAGTGAGCTGATTCCCAATATTTACTTCATATAGCGATCAAACAAGATAATTTGCATCCATTCCACGAACTTGAGCTTACTGTACCATCAATAAAATTTTGTCCGTTGAAATCTCTCGACATTTCAATCTGCATGGTTTCATTTTGTCACGGTGGACAAATATTAAATCTACACAGGATAATAAAACGAATAAAATTCCACCAACATAGTGATTGCGATAAAGTATATCTGAATGTAAAATTGATACTCAATTAAAATCGTACAATATGCATCTATACGAGATAACATCATTATATGCTCCGAAAATATATACGTTTCAGGTTGTTTGTGTCCTGTATCTGTCTCAGAGCTCAACTTTTCAGAAATTTATGCCGATATCGAAGCTAAATTGCCCTAATTGAAATAATTCCCTACAGTACGAAGATCGTTACGATTTGCATTCGATTCGGATTTAAATGGAAATTATGGAGAAAGATTTCGTTGGAAACTTCGTCGTTATAAAACGCGAAGTATATTTGGTTTAAAATGCCCTTATTAAGGAAATTTTCAGCGAGTTTACGACCATTGAGGAGCGTTCACTGCGATATGAACTGTTGAATGCAACTTTCAGAAGCAATGATTCATTCAATTTATCGGTTTAGGTGACAATTAGTATCTACCTGTTGCTCGTACTTAGTTCGTTTGGTCGGAGGTAGCGTGGAATTCGAGGTGGTGTTATGTAAGGATGTCGATGGATCTCAGTGAATTTCAAAATGTTAAATATCGTCAGAATAGACGGTAAAACACTAAAAATTGGTTCTAATAATAATTGGAAGAAACTTGAGTTCAATGTGGACATGATAGTTTACAAAAAACATAAATTGGTTCAAGCACTGACGTGAAGTCGGGAGCTTTTGCGCGTATGTTCTATTGTCCATTCTCCTGTATTGGACACTCTCAATCGAATTTACCATGGTAAATTATATTGTCCGTTCTCCTGTATTAGACACTTAATTCGAATTAAGATAGTCAAATACAGGAGAATGGACAATATAATTTACCATGGTAAATTCGATTGAGAGTGTCCAATACAGGAGAATGGACAATAGAACATACGCGCAAAAGCTCCTGACTTCACGTCAGTGCTTGAAACAATTTTTTTTTCATAATTTTTTTAAAATTTTCTAGGGGTAAGGTTCTTATAAAATTTTAAACACATCCTTAAGTCGATATTCTACAAGTTGTTACTAAGCTTCAATTCGATCTAGTCTATATTTTTTGAGTTATCGAGGAAATAATATTCCAGGTGGGGATAACTCTGAAACCGTTAGACCGATTATGACTGTAATCGAACCTAACACTCCCATTCGGATGCGCAACATACCTTGAAAATTGCAAGTCCCTATCTCCTTTGTTTCGAAAGTTATCGAGGGAACAGTCACCCATCCATCCATTAAACTCAAACAAGGCTGCTCGAATCTCCAACAATAAATATCCGATCGTGTTCAAACTTGCAACTTTCAGTAGAGTTAGGTTTTGAAGGATCTCGCAAAATTTTAGCGAGTCGGACGTATAGTTACTGATTTATAGAATTTTTTTCAATAATTTTCAATGATTTTTTAAAATTTTCTAGTAATACGATCCTCACGAAATTTTGTAAGAATTTTCGCGTCAGCATTATACAACTAATAACCATGTTTGAATTTAATCGGTTTTGTATTTTTCGAGTTATTGAGGAAATAACAAACAAATTTCAGATGGTTATAGCTCCAAAACCGTTTGGCCGATTATGCCTATAAATAAACTCAAATGTTATAGTGCAATGTATAACCTAACCTGAAATTTCATGTCTCGCTATATCTCTCCGTTCTCAGGTGATCGTGACATAAAAAATACGTTTTAATGATTTTTTTGAAATTTTCAAGTAATGCGATTCTCACAAAATTCCACAACTGTGCTTAAGTTTATATTCTACAACTATTCACCAAGTTTCAATTCGATCGGATTTATATTGGTTGAATTTAAAATTATTACTCGGAAACCATTGGGCCGATTATGCCCATTAACGAACTTGTCCGTCGTATTGGGATGAGCCACTTACCCTGAAAATTTCAAGTCGCCATCTCATTCCGTTCTCAAGTTATCGTGGCAACGGACGGCCGGACAGAATCAAATTTGTCCTCGAATTCTTCATCAGGTAGTCGAATTCAATCGTTTGAGACCATTTTCGGCAAGAAATTCG
The DNA here is from genome assembly GCA_937662695.2 of Halyzia sedecimguttata. Classification (NCBI taxonomy): domain Eukaryota; kingdom Metazoa; phylum Arthropoda; class Insecta; order Coleoptera; family Coccinellidae; genus Halyzia; species Halyzia sedecimguttata. The sequence goes on along the minus strand of OW569413.2, from coordinate 93,155,219 downwards.
AAAATTTCAGACATTTGGGCAAAATGATAACGCGATGTTTCCCAGAACATACGAGTAACTAACTACACTCTAATCCATTCAATTAATTAATTCATATACCGGGTGAGTCTTTGACCACTGCATTAATTTTAACCAAAGATTCCTCTCATCAAATGAAACACTTTTTTTATTTACCATTTTTCCAGATTCGGCTCAGGTAAAAAGTTACAAGCGTTTAAAGATTTCACAATGTGCTAATACACTCCCGCATATAAATTATCTATGACATTGTTGGCGGACGAGAATAAGGCATGGTAACGTGGTTTACAGCTTGGTTCGGGAATCCAACGCTCAGGGACGGATCCATAAAAGTAGTGAAATTTCTGGAGTTTTCCATTTTGAAACATTCAATGAAGAATATCTCGAAAACGGTGCGTTTAAGGAGAAATGATGAAGAATAATATAAGGTTCTAAAACGATGGAATATTCTTGAAATGACTCAAGAAAAACTTTATATGCTTTCTTTATGCTAAGTTCGTTTAGTTTTATGAATCCACGAGTCCATAACTAGAAAACCAGTAGAAGTAGAAAATAACTAATATTTGGAAAATATGTATCATAGTTATAGGAAACTTTACGCCAACATTCATTTTATTCGAAAAAAGGATGTCAAAGCTACAAAATAAAAACTGTTTTTTTTTCAAAATTTCAACAGCCTGTATCTTTTTACCTGAGCTGAATTTGGAAAAATGTTAAATGAGAAAAGTGTTTCATTTGATGAGAGGAATCTCTGGTTAAAATTAATGCAGTGGTCAAAGACTCACCTTGTATAGTGTGGAAAAGACAAATGGAATTCATTCATTATCTTAATTACTGTAGTGTGTAGTATAGTTTGCGTGGGTTTTATGCTTGTTGCGCGTATGTTCTGGGGAACATCGCGTTATCATTTGGCCCAAATATCTGCAATTTTCGAAATTTTCTCCAAAAATGGTCTCAAACGATTGGATTCGACTCCCTGATCAAGAATTCGAGGTCAAATTTCATTCTGTCCGTCCGGCCAGCCGTACATTGCCACGATAATTTTAAAACGGAAAGAGATAGCGACTCGAAATATTCAGAGTAGATGGCGCATCCCAATACGACGGACAAGTTCATTAATGGGCATAATCAGCCCAACGGTTTCCGAGTAATAATTTTGTTTTCAACCAATACAAGTGAAATCAAATTGAAACTTGGTGAGTAGTTGTAGAATACAAATCTAAGACGTTTGTGAAATTTTGTGAGAAAATTTTTTAAAAATTATCAAAAAATATTATTTATGTCATGATAACCTGAGAACGCAAAGAGTTAGTTAGACTTGAAATTTTCGGGTGAGGTTGTTATTCTGAATGGGACATTTGAGTTAGTTTATAGGCATAATCGGCCAAACGGTTCTGGAGTTAAACCCATCTGAAATTTGGTTGTTATTTCCTCAATAACTCGAAAAATATAATACCGATCCAATTCAAACATGGTTGTCGGTTGTAGAAAGCCAACGCAAAATTACATGAGGATCATATAATTCGAAAATTTTTAAAAAATCAATGAAAAAAATTCTATATATGAGAAACTATTCGTCCGATACCGCTGAGCCTTCAAAACATAACTCTTCTGCCAAGTTCCAAGTTTGAACACGATCGGATCTATATTGTTGGAGATCCGAGTAGCCTTGTGTGAATTCTGTAGCTGTATGGGTGACCGTTGCCTCGATAACTTTCGAACGAAACGAGATAGGGACTTGAAATTTTTTCGGGGTCGGTTGCACATCCCAATGGGAGAGATAAGTTCGTTTTTGGGCATAATCGGTCCATCGGTTTCGGAGTTATACCCACCTGGAATATTATTACCTCGATAATTCAAAAAAATATTGACTCAATCGAATTGAAGCTTGGTAACTAGTTGTAGAATATTGACATAAAGGAGTGTGTAAATTTCGTGAGAACCGTAGCCCAAGAAAAATTTCAAAATTACGAATCAAAAACATTTCTAAGAACCGTGCCGTTGCGCGTATGTTCTATTGTCCATTCTCCTGGGTTCAGAATATCTCCAGTAAAAATAATACTGCAATAATGTCTAAGTTATAATTGATATAATATAATTTTCAGAGTAGATTTGAGGAATGAATATCTCGGATAAGTTCGTTATTGGGGAGAATCAGTCTGTTTGAATTTAATTTTTTTTTTGATGCAGTTCTATCGTAAGAATCCATTTAAATCATTCCCAGAGACAAATAATTTCGGAGATTTGATTTGTCAAAGTTTGAACAAGAGTGCCAAAGCTCCTATCCACAGGGCTTGAACAAATTTTTCATTTAATTTTCTTCGCTCCATCGAATGAATCTATTTGTTCACCAAAAAATCATGACCCACCCTCTAAAAATACCCTTTATAACAATATCAGAAATGTAGAAGTGTAATAAAACAAATTATTTCAACATACATTTATGCACGAAATTTCAATCTGGTTTAGAAGTTATGTGGAGAATTTTTTAAAATTTGATCAACTTTGGAAGGATATATCTCCCTTATGCATTTTGGGCCATACGTTTATTCATCAAACTATACTTATTTTTCAATGTGCTCTCACCCCCAGAAAACTCGGTACATAAGTTTGAGTCACCCTGAGAGTCTTTGGCAAGTATTGGTTCTACACCTTTTCGTGGTTCTTACCGAACAATGAATTGAATAATAATAATTTCAACTATATTTCATGATTCATTGACCACTAATCATTAAAGGATACTGTGGGAGGTATACTCATTATTGAACGGTTTTTTTCTGGGTTTTCTCTCCCAAACTCTGAAAAATATCTATAAAATAAAAATTAATTATTTTGTGATTTGCTTCTGCGTAAAAAACACAGGATATTTGTCAGAAGCAATCAATTGAACAATGTTGCCTAATAACAGAATAATCAACAAGAACAGCAACCCAATCTGTTGAATGTGATCCCTTATTATGTTCGTGGCCTTTCTGAAAAAATCAGATGAATCGGTTCTAAGTTCAATATAAGAACCGTCTTCAAAACACAAAATGATCTTAGGTCTTTATTAACGAAGACAAAACCCATAAATGAAAAACAAAAATAAAACAAGCACTGACGTGAAGTCAGAAGCTTTTGCGCGTATGTTCTATTGTCCATACTTCTGTATTGGACACCCTTAATCGAATTTACCATGGTAAATTATGTTGTCCATTCTCCTGTATTGGACACTCTCAATTCGAATTTACCATGGTAAATTCGAATTAAGTGTCCAATACAGGAGAATGGACAACATAATTTACCATGGTAAATTCGATTAAGGGTGTCCAATACAGAAGTATGGACAATAGAACATACGCGCAAAAGCTTCTGACTTCACGTCAGTGCTTGAACCAATTTTTTTTTCGTGACTTTTTAAAAATTTTCTAGGGGTACGGTTCTTGAAATTTTTTTTTTCGTCATTTTTTTCAAATTTTCTAGGGATACGATTCTTACAAAATTTTAAACACGTCTTTATGTTGATTTTCTACTACTAGTTAACAAGCACCAATTCGATCGAATATTTATTTTTTGAGTTATCAAGGAAATAATATTCCAGGTGAGTATAACTCGGAAACCGTTAGACCGATTATGCCCAAAAACGAACTCAACACTCTCTTTCGGATGCGCAACCTACCCTGAAAATTGCAAGTCCCTATCTCCTTTCGTTCGAAAGTTATCGAGGCAACGGTCACCCATCTACTGAACTCGCACAAGAATGCTCGAATCTCCAACAATATTTAACCGATCGTATTAAAACTTGAAACTTGGCAGTAGAGTTAGGTTATAAAGGCTCTTGCAAAATTTCAGCAATTTCAAACGAATAGTTACTGATATATAGAATTTTTTTTTTTTATTTTCAATGATTTATTAAAAATTTTCTACAAATGCTATCCTCACCAAATTTTGCAAACATTTCCGCGTTGGCATTCTACAACTAATAACCATGTTTAAATTCAATCGGTTCAGTACTTTTTGAGTTAATGAGGAACAAAAACCACGAAATTTCAGAAAATTTCAGATGGCTATAACTCTGAAACCGTTTGGCCGATTATGCTCATAAACAAACTGAAATGTCGCGTTCTGGTGTTCATCCTAACCTGAAAATTTCAAGCCGCTATCTCATTCCGTTCTCAAGTTATCGTGACAACAAAAATATTTTTTAATAATTTTTTAAAAATTTTCTAGCCATACGATTCGCACAAAATTCCACAAACGTGCTTAAGATCATATTCTACAACTACCCACCAAGTTTCAATTCGATCGGATTTATATTGGCTGAAAACAAAATTATTACTCGGAAACCACTGGGCCGATTATGCCCATTAACGAACTTGTCCGTCGTATTGAGATGCGCCACCTACCCTGAAAATTTCAAGTTGCTAGCTCTTCTCGTTCTCAAGTTATCGTGGCAACGGCCGGACGGCCGGACGGCCGGACGGACAGAATCAAATTTGACCTCGAATTCTTCATTGGGGAGTCGAACTTAATCGTTTGAGACCATTTTCGTCAAAAAATTCGAAAGTTACAGACATTTGGGCAAAACTATAACGCGATGTTCCCCAGAACATACGCGCAAAAAACTGTGTATATATTATTCCTTGTATTTGTGGTAAATCATACACAGGAGAAACATCAAGACCACTAGAAGTAAGAAAGTCAGAGCATTAGAATAACTTGAGAAATAGAGACATACAGAAATCAAAAATAGCAGAACATGTATGTACAATCCAAGGAGATCACATGATGGATTGGAGTAATACAAAGATTCTAATGACAGAACCTGATTTTATGAAAAGGAAACTTAAGGAGTCAACTTGTATTTTATTGAACAGAGAATGCAATTTTGCAAATTGCTCAATTGGTATTGACCATATTTGGCTAAATTTATTGAAAAAGGAGTTGGAACTTGGAAATTTCTATGCGAAGTAAAACTATGTTAGCTATGATTTTTAAATACTGCCAATGTGACAATTCTTGAATTTCACAAAATAACTATCAACAAAATAATTCTAACGATTTTCATTGAGCGTCTGACGAAGGAGTCTGACATAGACTCCGAAACGTTACGATATAGTTGTTTCTTCGTTGATGTTGTTTCGTTGTTGTTTGTTAGGCAACATTGTTCAATTGATTGCTTCTGACAAATATCCTGTGTTTTTTACGCAGAAGCAAATCACAAATTAATTAATTTTTATTTTATAGATCTATTCAGAGTTTGGGAGAGAAAACCCAGAAAAAAACCATTCAATTCATTGACCACATATAGGATCTTATTTCGTTTATTCTTCAAGGAATATCGAAAAAAATAACTAATCTCGTGCTACCATATTGAAGAAGTAGAGCTCAAAGGGACAATAATCTGTGGTTTTGTAAGGTTGTGTTCCAAGCTATCTATACAGTCGGCTCTGGTTACACTAAGCTCGGCTAACACTTTTTTATTCTTCATACGCATGGTTTATTTTTAGATCCATAAAATGTAATGCTCGAAGTTCAATAGAATATCAATATCAGTCTAGATAATACCCTCATTATTTTCTTCCATCATATTGCATACATTCGCTCAAATGTCATCCCTAGTTGGTAACCATTCTTGAGAATTTAAGAAATTTGAGATTGCTCTAGAATGTACATTTAGTTGAATTGGTTTCAACTCGATAGGAATTCATTTCAATGATCATGGTAAATTATCATTCTATTCCACAAAAAATGTGGAAATTAGAATAATTTATTATACTTATCCATCCTTATATTACTCTAGAATTTATTCCTTCGATAAACGACCTGATATGAAAACAAAATTACCGGATAGTTTGGTGACTGCTGAATACCGCAGTTCATTCAGTAGTTTTAATTTATGGACTCACCTGTTGATTTGAATTTACTGATAAACCTTTCTATATCCTCATGCAGGTAATTGGTTAATATATGTCCTCATTAATCAAGGATGTTCTAGTGGAGTTTAGTGAACGTTCATTGTACGAAGTTACGAACTATAAATATTTCCTTGGCCTTTTTAGAGGGATGATATTTATATGTATATATTTTAACATCAAGCCCTTCCATGATTGGTCGGGTTCAGAATCAGCTAATTTTCATGTCATAATCACGAACGAAAACATATCAAGCTAGCGAGATTCTAAGATTGTAACTTTGTAACTTTGGACCTCTTGTTCAAACTTTGACAATTCATCTCCGAATTTATTGATTTCTCATTTCATTTCATTTAATTTTTTTTTAAATTTCAACAGCCTGTATCTTTTTTCCTGTGCCAAATTCATGAAAATGGTAAGTGAAAAAATTATTTTTATTGATGAGAGGAATCTATAATCAAAATTGATGTACAACTTACAGACTCACCCTGGATAAAACGTTTTTGGCGCTCTTGGTCCTCGGAACAGAGTGCTTATCAGTTTGCCCAAATGTCTGTAATTTTCGAATTTTTGGATGAAAACGGTCTTGAACGATTTGGTTCGACTCACTGATCAAGAATCCGAGGTCAAAATTGATTGTTAGGCCATCCGTTAACACGATAACTCTCGAACGGAATGAGCTAGACAGTTGAAATTTTCAGAGTAGGTTTGGGAGATAAATATCTCAGTTAAGTTCGTTATTGGGCAAAATCGGTCTGATGGTTTCGGAGTAAGAAAAGAAAATATTTTTTTTTACATTACAAATTTCAAATTAAATTTTTATAATGCAGTTTCATCATAAGAATCCATTGATATCCTTCTCAATTTTAACAAACTAATACTTTCGGAGATATGATTTTTCAAAATTTCAATGATTAATCGTAATTTTATGATTTCATAGAATGCTCTAATTATAATTTGCTGATGTATGTAAATCCAACATAGGTATGAGGTGAGCCATAGACCTACGTTTCGAATTTCATTTCTTTTATAGTGCAGATCTATCATAAGAATCCATTGATAACATTCCCAACTCTGAGAAACCAATACTTTCGGAGATTTAGTAAACGACATCTAGAGATTCTTTCTTGGTCGCACTATTTACATGTCGAAGATTTGATGATTCGGCACTTTGCTTGAGTTCCCCTTACTCAGCAAGTTTATTCAACTGACTATTCATTGAATTGTTTGTTCGCCATAAATATGCATAGCGTTAAGTGTCACTTCCACTCGTATGCAAATATTGTTCTTCGCGTACCCGTGTAATTTGGCCAATTACCGTTTTTTCTCGCAGCTCTCAGGCTTATTAGAGATATAAGTCAACCTCCTCTGAATATTAAAATTTTTTTATCGAGTGCTGAACATATTCATGAACTTTGAATGTTTGATGATTCAAGATTCAAGAATAAGACACCGGAGAATGTAAAGAATTAGGTACGGGAGCTGCTGAAGTTGCTCAACTTATACTGGCCTGGAATATACAGGGTGAGTCCTTGACCACTGCATTAATTTTAACCAAAGATTCCTCTCATCGAATGAAACACTTTTTTCATTTAACATTTTTCCAAATTCAGCTCAGGTAAAAAGATACAGGCTGTTGAAATTTTGAAAAAATATCAGTTTTTATTTTGTAGCTTTGACATCCTTTTTTCGAATAAAATGAATGTTGACGTAAAGTTTCCTATAACTATGATACATATTTTCCAAATATTAGTTATTTTCTACTTCTACTGGTTTTCTAGTTATGGACTCGTGGATTCATAAAACTAAACGAAATTAGCATAAAGAAAGCATATAAAGTTTTTCTTGAGTCATTTCAAGAATATTCCATCGTTTTAGAACATTATATTATTCTTCATCATTTCACCTTAAACGCACCGTTTTCGAGATATTCTTCATTGAATGTTTTAAAATGGAAAACTCCAGAAATTTCACTACTTTTATGGATCCGTCCCTTAGCGTTGGAATCCCGAATCAAGATGTAAACCACGTTACCATGCCTTATTCTCGTCCGCCAACAATGTCATAGATAATTTATATGCGGGAGTGTATTAGCACATTGTGAAATCTTTAAACGCTTGTAACTTTTTACCCGAGCCGAATCTGGAAAAATGGTAAATGAAAAAAGTGTTTCATTTGATGAGAGGAATCTTTGGTTAAAATTAATGCAGTGGTCAAAGACTCACCCTGTATAACCCTTCATCTAGTGATAAAAAAATATCTAGGAAAGGAACAGGTAATGAGAGTATTAAAAACCAAAAAGCCTGGTCCTCTCTTACCAGGTAAGTAAGCATCGAAAAAAACTTCACTACGATGCTAGGTAGGAAGAAAGACTGGGACAGGGAATCCACCACCCAAGTTCTTAAAAGAAATGCCATTAAATGGTACACAGACGGTTCAAAAACCACTACAGGAGATTGCTGTGGAGTATTTGGGCCAGGCACCAAATGCTCACTATCGCTAGGCTCATATCCGAGCGTCTTTTAGGCAGAAATACTTGCGATCGAAAGATTGCTTGGAAATGAACCTAGAAAGAAACTATCAGAGGTATGATATTGCAACACGGGAATCACAGGAAATGAGGAGGCCAACACACTTGCCAAGAAAGGAGCACAAACCCCCTTTATTGTCTGTAATTTTCGAATTTTTGGCTGAAAATGGTCTTAAACGATTTTGTTCGACTCACTGATCAAGGATCCGAGGTCGAAATCGATTCTGTCCGGCCGGCCAGCCGTAGGCACGATAACTCTCGAACGAAAGGAGTTAGAGGATTGAAATTTGCTAGGTGGGTTTGGAGCGTGAATATCTCGGACAAGTTCGTTAATTGGCGATATCCATAAAGCGGTTTCGGAGTTATGGCCAATTTTAGTGAAAACATTTTTTATGAATATTTCCGAAACCGATAACTCGATCTATCTGAAATCTAGCGTCAAATTGTAGAATCAGGACCTTTATACGCATGTGAAGTTTTGTATTGACCAAGTTATCGCAAAGTGACAAAAAAAGTTTTTGAAAATAAAATTTTTTTTTCTACAATAATTCTCGAACGCAATGAGCTAGGTAGTTGAAATTTGCAGAGTAGGTTAGGGAGATGAATATCCCGGCTAATTTCGTTATTGGGCAAAATAGGCCAGATGGTTTCGGAGTAACGAAAAAAAAATTTTTTTTTAAGTAACAAATTTCAAATTCAATTTTCATTTAAGATGCAGTTTTACCATAAAAATCTATTGATATCATATTAAACGCCAACAAGCTAATACTTTCGGAGATATGTTTTTTCGAAATTTCAATAATGAATCTATGTTTTCACAGAATGTTATAATTATTCTATCTAAGCTTTATTATATGATCTGTGTTCATACTCGTACATGTCATGCTGTTCTATAAGAGAGAGTCAAATTCATTTCAGCTATTTTAATTTGATTTCTTCCATGGTGCAGTTCTCATTCTCAGATTGCTGATTTAATCTTGATAAATAAACTATTATTTGAATTAAATTTCCTTTATGATGCAGTTATATCATAATAATACATTGATATAATTCCCAACTCTGAGAAACCAATACTTTCGGAGATATAATTTGTCTGTTTGAACTATAGCGCCAGAAAGCTCCTGTCCACAGGGCTTGAACCAACTTTTGTTTAAAATTCGTACTTTGAAAATATTTTTTGTTGGAAAACAAGGTTCCGAATCTTGAATTTGTGAATATACACAAGAGTGTTTTAATACCAACAATAATATTGATTCGTTGCATATTGAATAACTTATGTATAAATATTGGGGAAGATATTTCGGAAGAATTAGAATTAGATCATTAATGATGTAGTTTATGAATACAATAGGAAAAAACAAAATAATGGAATCATCAAAAAAAAATTACTGTTCGTTGACCACCGAGGTTAATATTACCTTTTACTTTCTTAAGTATTGAGACATGTTCCTATAAACAGTATTTACATAATGTTGCAAGCAAAAACCTGCTAACATATTGATCTACATGTGTATAAATTTTATTTTTTTGCGTTAAGGTTCATGAGATAAGTTTTCAAATGAAAAAAAAAATTAGTTCTAGCCCCGTGGACAGGAGCTTTGGCGCTCTTGTTCAAACTTTGACAATTCATATTATCTCCGAAATAATTGGTCTCTGGGAATTATATAAATGGATTCCTACGAAAGAACGTGAAAGAATTTAAATTCAAACAGACCGATTCTCCCCAATATCGAACTTATCCGAGATATTCATTCCTCAAATCTACTCTGAAAATTATATTATTTGCAGGAATAATCCATATTATGGATTATCCACCGGCATTCTATTATCACCGTTAAAATTATAATATCATATCATCCTCATAATTCTACGATACCTGAGGTTATATCATTCGTCATTTTGCATTCAATCATACTTTGTTTTCTAGAACAGAAGGGGTGTATTTTATATCAAGAATAACGAACCAGAGATAATTTTGACATTTATCTCTCATAGGAAAATAAGATGACATCTAAGGACACAGATAATATAATAATTCATAGATACAATAATTAAGCACAGCATTATGTGAAAACATATTCATTATTGAAATTTCGAAAAATCATATCTCCGAAAGTATTAGCTTGTTAGAGTTGAAAATTATATCAATGGATTTTTATGGTGAAAGTGCATCCTAAAAAAAATTAATTTGAGATTTGTGATGTAAAAGAAATTTTTTTTTCGTTTCTCCGAAACCATCAGGCCAATTTTGCCCAGTAACGAACTTAGCTGAGATATTTATCTCCCAAACCTACTCTGAAAATTTCAACTGCCTAGCTCATTCTGTTCGAGAGTTATTGTAGAAACGAAATTTTAAAATACAATACTTCGCAAGCATATAGAGGTCATTATTCTACAATTTGATGCTAAATTTCAGATAGATAGAGTGATCGGTTTCGGAAATATTTATAAAAACTATTTTTACTAAAAATGGGCCATAACTCGGAAACCGCTTGGTGGATTTCGCCCGTTAACTAGGGCAGATGGTTTCGGAGTAACGAAAAAAAAATTTTTTTTCTTAAGTACAAATTTCAGATTCAATTTTTATTTAAGATGCAGTTTCACCATAAAAATCCATTGATATCATTTTCAACCCCAACAAGCTAATACTTTCGGAGATATGATTTTTCTAAATTTCAATAATGAATCGTACTTCTATGTTTTCACAGAATGCTATAATTATTCTATCCAAGCTTTATTATATGATCTGTGTTCATACTCGTACATGTCATCCTGTTCTATAAGAGATAGTCAAATTCATTTCAGCTATTTTAATTTGATTTCTTCCATGGTGCAGTTCTCATTCTCAGATTGCTCATTTAATCTTGATAAATAAACTATTATTTGAATTGAATTTGCTTTATGATGCAATTCTATTATAAGAATACATTGATATAATTCCCAACTCTGAGAAGCCAATACATTCGGAGATATAATTTGTCTGTTTGAACAAGAGCGCCAGAAAGCTCCTGTCCACAGGGCTTGTTTTTTGAAGGACCAGGCTGCGGCCCAACATCTTGTTGACTTTCCATATTAATTACTTAAGGGAGAGCCGGAGAATCAAGTGGCGTCATTGTCGGCGGTTAATCTTCGAAATCATTTTACTCAATTAATTTCGACAGCTCCATTATGTGGCTGCAAGTCTTCCCAGAACAATGGAGGCACACTGGAGAACATTTCAAGTCTGTTTTTCGACATCCACACATCGCTCCACAGCTTCCTTTGGTTCTGCAGAAAATTAACTTTAGAAGATCAGGGGGTGCTGAAGGTTTTGAGCTCTGCACTGGCATCAATATTTGGTCACATTTTTTTTCAGCTTCAGTCTTCTGGATCGTTATAATTACCAAGTAGCGACTGGAGCTGATGGTAGACTCGGAAGCTGCGGAAGCGAGCAGTATCTGGAGTTGTAGGTTGGTGTTATACCGGAAGGTAGCTATGTACTTCGTTTTGACGCGCATGTTCTGGAGAACAGCGTGCTATCATTTTGTACAAATGTCTGTAATTCTTTGACGAGAATGGCCTCACACGATTAGGTTCGACTCATTGAAGACGAATTCGAGGTTAAAATCGATTCAGTCACGATAACTTTCGAACGAAAAAATTTGGCGACTTCAGGGTAGGTTGCGCATCCGAATGCGATATTTAAGTTCGTTAATGGGAATAATCCTCCAAAAGGTTTTGGAGTTATACCCATCCGAAGTTTTGTTGTTATTTCATCTTTGTTTGAAAATATACAAATCCGACCCAAAAACTCGGTAATTACTTGCTTTTCCCAATTCTTTTTAGTATAGGTAGATAGTTCAATACACTCATACAGTTTCCCTGATTAGAAGATACCACAGATCAAAATTACCCCTGATATAATCGTAGCAGAGGATTGATTTACATAGCTTTGAAATATTGATCATTAAATGAACGAGCGAAGTTAATGCTTTCAATGAATATTCGATATTTCCTAAAAAATTCCCTTCGTGGAAAATCCATTGTTGAGCGTCAGACACTTTGATCGCTACAGAAGGCTGCAATAGCTGAATACTGATAATCTTTTACCATGGAAACAGCACCGTGTTGTATCCCGTACAATATTCAATATGTTCTGAGTTTCATATTCAGAGTGGAGGCGTATAGCATCCGCAATACTTCCTGGAATTCATAGTTCAGTGGAGAACAGGCAAGGCAAGTTTATGTAATTGTTCAGGAATGTTATGTTTCCTCCAGGCTCACTCCCGTCACACTTCCACCTAATCTAAACAAGACAAATTAATTCTGCACTCAAATGAGGTGGATATTAAAATAACGAATCTATTTGATGTTCGATTTTGGTTTAATATTCCCTCAAATAATAATAATAATAGTATTTATCCCCCGTAAAGTTATAAACATGAATCGTAGCCTACATCCCAACTGCTCGATTCAAAGAATATACCTTCCACAAACGCAGAGAGGCAGTTTGGGAAAGTTTGGAATACCAACACCATCAACAAACGTTGGAAATGGCAATAAGGATATTGAGAAGTGAATACCCGCTTCTGAAAATGGTGGCTCATCATGAAATTAGGAACCAAGCAGCTTTCCTATTTAGGGCTGGTCAGAGAGCTTTGGAAAAGCTCAGTATAACTGGAATATCCATCCATCATCAGCTAGTCGGAACACCTATCACGCCAACAGACTAAAGAAGAGTTGGCATAGAGATAAGACAGGCACAACTGAAGACACTACTCGAAGATCACATGAGTAAACACCTGCACTCAATATATTTCAGGAGTTTGAGAGATCAGGGCCTATCGGAAGAATTATCCTTCGCCTTTTAGAAGTCCGCTGGGCTCAAGTTGGAAACCGAGGGATTTGTTATAGCTTGTCAAGATGTGATGATAAATACCAGATGGTATAAAAAGAACATCATGAAAGTGGACACCTCCACAACTTGCAGAGCATGCCACAGCCAGCAAGAAACTATTATGCACATTCAACCTGCTTGCAGAGTCCATGCTCCATCAGGATATGTGGAAAGACACAATGCAGCACTCCGCATTCTCTACTTCCCTCTGGAAAAGGTTTATGGTATAGAGAACGAACCAGTGCTACCATATGTGCCTCTGGAGATTGAAGCAGTTGTTAAAGATGACAGAGCTCGTATCTACTGGAACTATGCGATTCCAACAACTCGGCAGATCCACGCCATGAAGCCAGATATACTCCTGCTGGACAAAGAACTGAAATAATTGTTTGTCATCAAATTTTCCTCTCCCGCAGACAATAATGTGGTGATGAAAGTAGAACAGAAGAGGGGAAAATGCAAGGATTCAATGCTCGAACTGGGGATCCTGTATCCAAGGCATAAGGTTAGGATGGTCATACTAATCATAGGATTCCTAGGTGGAATGTGAGCGAACTACGTCACCGAATTGAAGATTATGCCGGCCTACAAATCCCTGGCCGATAATTTAGCGCACAGAATGCAGAAAGCGGTGTTGCTCGCTCGGATCACATCTAGTCATCAGTTCCCATCAACTGTGAAGGTTGCTTGCAGCTCATATCTTTTGTTAAGGGACGCTGTGAGAGCAGGACGAAGAACAACTTCAAGGAACGTGCGAGAGGTTTTTAGTGAGTAACCAATCAACAACTGGAGTCTCACACTTCTGAGAGAATCGGACCCTCTCAGGGCGGGCCTATAAAAGGTTTTACCTCTCGAGCGGAACAAAAAAAATGGGTTCAAGCCCTGTGGACAGGAGCTTTTGGGCGCATGTTCCTTGTGGCCCGTACTGACCAGTAAAGAAAAAAAGCAGTATCATGTTGAATACCTTAATATTATTCTGGAACACAAATTTTCCATTACAATAATCTTCATCTAGCTTCTATTTAGTATCAATTCCTGTAGAACGTGATCATAATAAGTGTTTTCCATATAATAAAATGTGTTTGAACTTGGTATGTAGGAAATCTGACATCAATTATTGGAATTAATTGATTTGACAAACAGCCGTCAAATGAGGTAAATAGATTTTTGTGACGATTTTCTGTGACCATAAAAAAAATTAAGCATTTCATTATTGCATTTCTTGAAATAGGTACCTTTTCAAGTCGATCAACATCGTCCTTCTTTCGACGTCTAAACTATGACTTGATTCTTTATGTTTATGTCTTTGAATTTGTTTTCGGTGGAATTCAAAGAGTTCATAGAATAATCGATGAAAATACTGAGAGAGACCCAGGAAATTTGACACATTTTGTCTTATATCTCCAGAAATTGAAATCGTATAGAGCCAAAATTTTGCACAATGTTGCAAAATACTACAATTGACGTTAGTACAAGTTTTTGTTGCAATCTGATGAATAGTTCACGAAAAAAAAATTTTTTTTTCGAAAAAATTAAAAGAAATATTTTTTTAAAAATTACCAACATTTTGATCATAACAGAATTTTGCCAAAAGTTGCGCGTTTATATCCTCGAACTGACTACCAAGTTTCGATTCAACATCTTCTTTAGTTCCTGAAATATCAGGGAAATAACCTCAAAATTTTAAATGTCTATAACTCCTAAACCGTCCGGCCGATTTTGCTCGTTAACGAACTTTACCGTCGCATTTTGATCAGAAACCTACCCTGAAAGTTTGAAGTCGATAGGACCTTCGGTGCTCCTGTTATCGTGCCTACGGCCGGCCGGCCGGCCGGCCATACGGCACCCAAAAATCTGACACCGGATTCGTAATCAGGGAGTCCGAATTAGTCTATTAGCCAATTTTCAGCTCGAAATTCGAAAATTACAGACATTTGGACGAAATGATAGGACGATGTTCCCCTAGAACATACGCCCAAAAATGCTCACTCCACCTGAGGGGACTCTGAGATGTGATCCAGAGTATGGACTTAGCAAACCTGAAGTACCCTAGATTAACCTGGCAGTAGGTATAAAATGCAAAACCGCACGGGGGCACTGCTTAGTAGCATACGGGTGTGACAAACCCGCGGACCCCGGTCACTCTCAACCGATGATGAACCACCAACGACAGGATGCTGAGGAGGCGGGTGCCTGTCATACAAGAAATTACAGCTTCCTTCGAGGACATCGAGGAGGAAATATAGACCAGAAAGAAGGGAATATATGGGTAGACTGCATAGTCTCTAGTGTGAGACTCGCCCAGATCTCAACTTCATGACACAGCAAAACCTACGAGACCAGGTTAGCCATATCAAGAAGGAAGGAATCTTACATCACCTTCAAGAGTCAGAGGAGATAGATGAAGGAGCTGAAGAGCAGGTGAGAGAAGCTCCAAACCTATAGCATTACTTGACGAATCAAAGGACATATGACAAGATGAGAGGCAACTGAGAGATGCCACAAACATTCAACGTCCAATGCCTGGGTTGCGATATGAGGTAGTCACAGCAGGTGGAGCAAGTGAGAGCTGCACCACTCTGAGCCAAAAATGCTGCATACTCCGACCGTCGAAGAACGGAACAGGTGAGAGATGTTCCAGAGCTAGTCTTCAATAGAAGGAAAGCATTTGAGACGGCAGTAAGGAATTCTAACATGAAGACCACAAGGAAGAAATCGATACTATCGGATGAAGACCTAGCCGTGATGAATAATATAATCTGTTTGCTAGAAGATGTCGTGACCGCAGTGAGAGCTGCAACTTCACTTCTGTACCCACCAGGAAGAACAACAATAAAGGGGGACAAACATAGGTCAAGATTGAATAAGCTAGACGAGAAGATGAGAACCGTAATGCAGCAAGCATCTTGGTATCAATGTATCATAGATGTTATGAAAGAAAACTGAAGCCGAGCAAGAAAATAGAGGTCATAAGGGGTGAGCTGCGTGCATTGGATCATGCGATGAGCTTGCCCACCATTAATCTTCTAAAGCAGAAAGCTGTCGATAAAATAAGATCACTTGCAGCAGCAAGGAAGAAGCTGATAAAGAGCCAAAAGCGGATAAAAGATAACGACACCTTCACCGCAGAACCTTCAAAGTTATTACAACCAAAACAAGTAGCAAACAACCCAACATCACCGTAAGAAATCGAACAGTTCTGGAAAAGTATATTGTATAATTAGTGGGAAAAGCATAATATTCCCAAACGACTGTGATAATTACCAGACGAGGAGCGTAGCGACGAGTCTGGTAACACAGGAAATAACAACCGATGAGATTAGACATGCCCTGAAGAACAATAAAGGTAGAAACAGACTATGCCCACTTACGCAACGTACGCGAAGCAACGTGTTTTCTGATTCAGACGTGGGCATAGTCTGTTTCTACCTTAATGATTTCACGGCCCTGAACGGGATTTCATTCAGAAACTATATGTCAGATTCCGCGGAAATTCCGTATAAACCTGCAAGCCGACATTTTACAACCTTGTAATGAAATTCAGCTCGATCGGCTTTGTATTTTAGCAATTATGGTGAAAATAAAATTCTGAACAGATTTCTGCTTCTGAAATTTCAAAAGATGTACATTTCAGTTTACTAATAAAAAATTGGTTCAAGCCCTGTGGACAGGAGCTTTCTGGCGCTCTTGTTCAAACAGACAAATTATATCTCCGAAAGTATTGGTTTTTCAGTGTTGGGAATTATATCAATGGATTCTCATGATAGAACTGCATCATGAAAGAAATTAAATTTAAAAAAGTGTCGTTTACAAAAAAATGCTTCAAAAATGATCATTTAAAATAGAAAAATATGCCACATAAAATTCCTCACTGTGATTGATTTTTCGATAATCATCTCATTCAAAATAGTCAATATTTCTCTTAACAAGAGCGCCAAAAAGTATTGGTTTCTCAGAGTTGGGAATGATATGAATGGATTATTATGATAGAACTACATCATGAAAGAAATTAAAATCCCTTTGCATCTTATCTTTATATGACGGTCCAATTTTATCTACAACTGTTTCAAAACTATCAGTCATTCTGAAAAATTGAGTAAATGAAATAGCCAGTTTTATTTATGAAACAAATCTAATCAGTCCAGGGAGAACTCAGACCAGAATACTTATGTAGGAAATCTTAAATAGTGTTACTAAGGAATAACTAGCTGTACATTAGTTGGAAATCCCGTTCTAAATCTTCCACAATTGGAGAATGACTTGTAAATTATGCTCGACTTCCTAGCATCCTTAATTTCCGACTGTCTAAACAAAAAACTCAGCCTATGAACTTAGCGAATCCAAATTTCAAATTATCTACAGGCTTACATCAAATCAATCAAACTCTCCAGAAATACACTTTCAGTTTCGTTTCATTTTGACGTTTATCTCTCAAATAGGAAAACGAAACCGATGTATTATTGAAATAATGAAAAACCATATCTCCGAAAGTATTAGCTCGTTAGAGTTGAGAATAATAGCAATAGATTTTTATGACGAAAGTGCATCTAAAAAATGGGTTCAAGCCCTGTGGACAGGAGCTTTCTGGCGCTCTAGTTCAAACAGACAAATTATATCTCCGAAAGTATTGGTTTCTCAGAGTTGAGAATTATATCAATGTATTCTTATGATAGAACTGCATCATAAAGGAAATTCAATTCAAATAATAGTTTATTTATCAAGATTAAATGAGCAATCTGAGAATGAGAACTGCACCATGGAAGAAACCAAATTAAAATAGCTGAAATGAATTTGACTCTCTCTTATAGAACAGGATGAAATGTACGAGTATGAACACAGATCATATAATATTTATTTATTTCATTTATTTAGTCCAAGACTAGTGCAATCATTACATGGAGTCTTACTCACTAGTTGTACCGCAAGTAACTCACAGAAAATTTACACAAAAGTACACATAAATACAGACACTTATGTTCATAAATATTTGAATACACTAAAATTATTGAAATGATGATTAAAAAAGGAGATAAAATATCACAATGGTTAATTAAAAAGTTCATGATCACAGGAAAGATCAACAGTACCTTTGGCCGTTATAGAATGACGATTACTTGTACACCACACAAAAATCAGCCAAGTCCATCGATCTGCATAATATATTGCCGCTTAGATAGAATAATTATAGCATTCTGTGAAAACATAGAAGTACGATTCATTATTGAAATTTAGAACTTCATCTTAGCAGAAATTTAATTCAAACATCATAGAAGAATTTAAATTCAACAAGAGTGCCAAAAATTATCAATCCAAAACCAATAGACGAATTCTACCCAACAACGAACTCATCCGAGATATTCATTCCTCAATTCTATGATGAATGATAATATATATCTTTCCTCAAATCTACTCCAATACACCAATATTCCAGTTTTGTTTTTAGTGGAGATATTCTGAACTCAATATTATTAACTTACCATTACCATTCCCATCATCATATGGATTGACCATCGGCATGAAAATATCAACCAACAAAAAGTATGATATTATATTATAATTCTCATATTTATACGATTGCTGGAATGAATGACAATGTTATTAACTTACCATTACCATTCCCATCATCATATGGATTGACCATCGGCATGAAAATATCAACCAACAAAAAGTATGATATTATATTATAATTCTCATATTGATACCATTACTGGAATGAATGACAATGAGACAACGTCAAAGTTGACATTATAACAATTCATAGAATAGCCACAGAATAATTCTATCATTGAAATTTTGAAAAATCATATCTCCGAAAGTATTAGCTTGTTAGAGTTAAAAATGATATGAATGGATTCTTATGGTAAAACTGCTTATTGAAAAAAATTTAATTTGGAATTTGTTCTGTAAAAAAAAATTTTTTTTTGTTACTCCGAAACCATCTGTCCGATTTTGCCCAATAACGAACTTAGCCGAGATATTTATCCCCCAAACCTACTCTGAAAATTTCAACTGTCTAGCTCATTCCGTTCGAGAGTTATCGTGCCTACGGCCGGACGGCCGGACCGGCCGGACGGCCGGACACCCGGACAGAATGAATTTCGACCACGGATTCTTGATCAGTGAGTCGAACCAAATCGTTTAAGACCATTTTCATCGAAAATTTCGAAAATTACAGACATTTGGGCAAATTGATAAGCACTCAGTTCCGAGGAACTAGAGCGCCAAAAAATATTGAATTCGAAATTTGTAACGTAAAAAAAATTGTTTTTTTCGTTACTCCGAAACCATCCGGCCGATTTCGCTCAATAACGAACTTAGCCGAGATATTTATGTCCCAAACCTACTCTGAAAATTTCAATTGTCTAGCTCATTCCGTTCGAGAGTTATCGTGTTAACGGCCTGCCGAACGGCTGGACAGAATCGATTCCGACCACGGATTCTTGATCAGTGAGTCGAACCAAATCGTTTAAGACCATTTTTAGCCCAAAATTCGAAAACTACAGACATTTGGGTAAATTGATAAGCACTCTGTTCCGAGGAACAAGAGCGCCAAAAAGACTGTGATAGTTGCTGGGTTCGAATCCCCACTTAGTGAGTTCACTATTTTCCTTCATTTAAAATTTGAATTAAGTTGATGCCAAAAGCTTTTTGCGCGAACGTTCTAGGCTAGGGAATGGCGTGCTATTATCTTGCTCAGAGGGATTGTATTCATTGAAAACAATACCAATTTGTCCAATTCTATTAAAACATGTATAGACATCG
Source organism: Halyzia sedecimguttata (assembly GCA_937662695.2). Classification (NCBI taxonomy): domain Eukaryota; kingdom Metazoa; phylum Arthropoda; class Insecta; order Coleoptera; family Coccinellidae; genus Halyzia; species Halyzia sedecimguttata. The sequence goes on along the minus strand of OW569413.2, from coordinate 93,135,139 downwards.
ATAGCCTCTTTAAAACATCAACAAAACCTTCGAAACATTGGAAAGCTGAGTTTGAAGAAAATTAGAGTTAGAAAGAGCAAATACGAATCAAAATTGTATATCAGAGTGGTGAAGAGTGCATGAAAAAGTTCCTGCACTTTCCAAGATGGTCGATGATTTATTAATGGCTACATCCGTATCTGTTGAAAGATTATTTTCCACAGCAGGTATGATCATGGCAAAAACACGTACAAGCGTGAGTATGTTTGAATCCTTGGTCATCGAGTAATTTAAAAGATGAAATTAACAGTGTTTAAAATTTAAAAAAATATATAGCTTACAAATCATTCATTGTTATATACCATTTCGTTTATATATTATAATATTTATTATCGTTATTTAGAATTAAGCAAGACGAGACGAGACAACCGATAACGAGACGACACCGAGACGAGATTTTTTATATTCTCGCCTACTTTCGTCTCGTGTGAAGCCCTGATATTAAATAAATTAGTGTTTACATTATTTAGTTATGTAATAAGTTTTGAATATTATTCAAGCACGACAAGGACTCGACCGATATAATCGGAACATTGTTGTATATTTCAGACGCGTACTCTGCTTCAAGAAAATGACAAGAAACAAAAGCGCTCCACGTTCCCTCTCCGTTACCAAACATAGATAAGCTGAAAGAGAACTCTTTTTTTCCTCTGAACTTGACCATTGAATCCGTGCTCTGAAAACTTAACAAGAATGAATTTTTGTCGGCATTGACAGTAACATACTTTATTGTGAATCTTCCTTGAAAAATGTCTTGTGAAGTAGCGGCGCTAGTACTTTCAGAGGATACGAAAGAGCGCCTTCACAATTTATACTGCCATTACATGTCTAGATATAATACCGCGACCAAAGGTGGATGTTCCGTAAGACGCTACTTATAGTAAGTTGTCTCTTAAATGCCTTTCCGAAGACTTATAAAGTGCATCAATGGTAACACGTGTTGTTGAAGTTCCTCACGACGAATTCGCGAGATATATGGAGGATGGAATCTTGCTAGCCCGATTAAGAAAAACAGTGTACAAGTTTCTTTCCTTGATGCTGTTATATAAGGACAGGGGAAATATACTGCTCGTCAAGAGTTAGGGATATATATGCCTGTCAGAGATGAATTGAAGGAAAACACTTTTGTCTCATTTCCACAAGATCTTTATTAAACACGACTGGTTTCGACTGTTAAGTCATTATCAAGCGATACAGATGGTTTCAGGTTACAAATATTTATTACCCATGGATATCTTGGCATAAAAATCTGTAAAATGAATAATACGGGGACAAAATTAATTATGTCCTCTCGAACGTAATGAGTTAGAGTTGAAATTTGCATGGGTAATAAATGAGTTTATAATTTTTTTTTCTGCCCGAGAGGAAAAATCCTTTTATAGGCCCGCCCTGAGAGGGTCCGCTTCTCTCAGGAGTGTGAGACTCCAGTTGTTGATTGGTTGCTCACTAAAAAACTTCTCGCAAGTTACTTGGAGTAGTTGTTCGTCCTGCCCTTACAGTATCCCCTGACAAAAGAGATGAGCTGCAAGCGGCCTTCACAGTTGATGAGACCTGATGACTCGAGGTGAGCAACACCGCCTTCTGCATTCTGTGCGCTAAATCCTCGGCCAGAGATTTGCAGGCCGGAATAATCTTCAATTCGATCACGTAGTTGGCTCACATTCCGCCTAGGCATCCTATGATTAGTACGACCATCCTAACCTTATGCCGTGGATACAGGATTCCCAGTTCGAACTTGCATTTACTTGTATAATTCCCTCTTTTGTTCTTCTTTCATCACCACATTATTTTCTGCGGGGGAGGAAAATTCGACGACAAACAATTCCTTGAGTTCTTTGTCCAGCAAATCTGGCTTTATGTTCGTTTTCTATACCATAAACCTCTCTCAGATGGAAGTAGAGAATTCGGAGTGTCACATTGTGTCTTTCCACATATCCTGTTGGAGCATGGACTCTGCATGCAGACAGAATGTGCAAAACAGTTTCCTGCTGGCTATGGCATGCTCTTCACGTTGTTGGGGTGTCCACTTTCATGTTCTTTTCATACCATCTTGTATTTATGAGCCCAGCGGACTTCGAAAAGTCGAAGGATAATTCTTCAGACATATGGTGTTTACTCATGTGATCTTCGAGTAGTGTCATCAGTTGTGCCTGTCTTATCTCTCTGTCAACTCTTCTTTGGTCTGTAGGTATGATAGGTTGTTCACCTATCACGCTAATTTATTATTATATAATTTTACCGATCCTCCTAGGCCTTCCCCAAGGAGACCCCTCATAAGCTCTCGAGAGCTTGAGCGAGTAAGGAGACTCAATTGTGCTATTGTAAATTTATTCATTACCCATGCGAATCTCAACTCTCTTACTCATAATAATTGAGTTTACAATTGCATATTAAGTAGGAGCAATTGTAAACTCATTTATTACCCATGGATACCCTAGCATAAATATCTGTAAAATGACGAATCCGGGGACAAACTCAATTCTGTCGGGTCAGCCGTGGGCACAATTACTCTAGAACCAAATGAGTTAGAGTTGAAATTTGCATGGGTAATAAATGAGTTTGAAATTGTTCCTACCAAACATCCAATTGTGAATGAATTTATTACCCATGCAAATTTCAACTCTCCAACTCATAACAAACGAGTTTACAATTGCATATTAAGTAGGGGCAATTGTGAACTCATTAATTACCTATGGATACCCTAGCTTAAATATCTGTAAAATGACGAATCCGGGGAAAAACTTAATTCTGTCGGGCCAGCCGTGGGCACAATTATTCTAGAACCAAATGAGTTTGAGTTGAAATTTGCATGGGTAATGAATGAGTTTGAAATTGTCCCTATCAAACATGCAATTGTGAATGAATTTATTACCCATGCAAATTTCAACTCTCCAACTCATAACAAACGAGTCTAAAATTGCATATTAAGTAGGGGCAATTGTAAACTCATTTATAACCCATGGATACCCTAGCATAAATATCTGTAAAATGACGAATCCGGGGACAAACTTAATTCTGTCGGGCCAGCCGTGGACACAATTACTCTAGAACCAAATGAATTAGTGTTAAAATTTGCATGGGTAATAAATGAGATTGAAATTGTCCCTACCAAACATGCAATTGTGGATGAATGTATTACCATGCAAATTCCAACTCATAACAAACGAGTTCGCAATCGCATATTAAGTAGGGGCAATTGTAAACTCATTAATTACCCATGGATACCCCAGCTTAAATATCTGTAAAATGACGAATCCGGGGACAAACTTAATTCTGTCGAGCCGGCCGTGGGCACAGTTACTCTAGAACTAAATGAGTTAGAGTTGAAATCTACATGGGTAATATATGAGTTTGAAATTGTTCCTACCAAACATGCAATTGTGAATGAATTTATTACCCATGCAAATTTCAACTCCCAAACTCATAACAACGGAATTTACAATTGCATATTAAGTAGGGGCAATTGTAAACTTATTTATTACCCATGGATAGCTTAAATATCTGTAAAATGACGAATCCGGGGACAAACTTAATTCTGTCGGGTCGGCCGTGGGCATAATTACAATCGAACGAAATGAGTAGGAGGGTTGACTTACATGGGCAATAAATGAGTTCAAAATTATCCCTACCTAACGTGCAATTATGAATTAATTTATTACCCATGCAAATTTCAACTACGAACTCATAACAAACGAGTTTACAATTTCATATTAAGTAGTGGCAATTGTAAACTCATTTATTACCCATGGATACCCTAGCATAAATATCTGTAAAATGACGAATACGGGGACAAACTCAATTCTGTCGGGCCGGCCCTGGTCACAATTACTCTAGAACCCTATGAGTTAGAGTTGAAATTTGCATGAGTAATAAAAAATGAGATTAACATTGTCCCTACCTAACGTGCAATTGTGAATGAATCTATTACCCATGCAAATTTCAACTGTCGAACTCATAATAAATGAGTTTACAATTGCTTATTACGCAGGGGGCAACTGTAAACTTATTTATTGCCCTTGGATACAGAAGCATAAATATCTGTAAAATGACGAATACGGGGTCAATCTAAATTCTGTCGGGCCGGCCGTGGGCACAATTAGGTACTCTCGGACGAAATTGTTTAGGTAGTTGAAATATGGGTAATAAATAAGTTTAAAATTATCCCTACCTAACATACAATAGTAAATTCTTCCATTACCCATTCAAATTCAAGCTATCTAACACTATATAAATGAGTTTACTATATGTAGGAGCGGGTTAATACCTAGATCCGACCCTGAATATTTGTCCATATCAACAGATAATATTCATGTATAAAGCCAGAGGATACGTAATTTTACAACAATTCAAAATGAATTTCTCTCGAGCTTCATGGAAACGCTCTGGAGACTGACAGGGCAGATTTTTTATTCGATTCTCGAAATGTACGCATCAACCTGAACTAAAAATTCGCACAATTGCGATTCCAAATGAATAAATTCCCAGAGGAAGAATTTGGTTTTTCAACATATCATGGAAAATGGTATGTGGGTCGAATTGGAATTGGGGGATCTGAAAATAGTATAATATTAAATAAATTCCTGTACCTTGATTGGAATTAGGGATCGAGGAATTAATGTTGTATTATTATACGTAATAGGGTTTTAATTGATGCTGAAATTGAAAATTAAGTAGACATTATTTGCGAGCATGAATGGCAACCGAATCTCTGACGTGCAACTGTGATAACTCAGACGTGGCTGTTGTTTAACAGGAAGGGCTTTGTTAGATTTTGGTTAAGTTTCAGACAGTGGTGGCTGGTGATAATTTTGTTCAGGGGGCGCTGATTCAAAAATACCAAAAAAGTGTACATATTTTGAATAGGTACTTACAAATGCCTACTTCTTAAAATGAAACTCAATCCTTCTGTTTTTGTCGCAGATTAACTTTTCGATTATCTTTTCGTTGAAGCCAGGCATGTTAACTAAATTTTGATAGACAACATTATTGCGAGCGCCATCAGTTTTTGTTCCGACATTGTATTCCATAGAAACATATTTCAGTTTCTGCAGTTGTCATTCACATCGATATTAAAATAAACTAAACTTTAATATTTCACAAAACGTTGAATCCGAAGCATACGACACTATATTAAATTCAAAGTACGTATGCCACCGGTCACGTTCTATTTTTTTTGCTATTAATCAAGTCTTCCGATTCGTCATGACCACGTAATGCAAGATTGCATTTGCCACATAACAATATCGACAATTTTTGACTGGAAGTAACGGATTTTTGATACCATTTCGTTGTGATTACGAATGTTTTCGACATATGCACTACTTAATCCAGAAGCGATATTAGTTGTGCCCAATAGCTGGAAGCTTACAATATTTGTTCAGATGTTTTGCTGATTTTTCGTGTTTTTTGGCGCTCTTGTTCCTCGGAACAGAGTGCTCATCAATTTGCCCAAATGCCTGTAATTTTCGAATTTTTGGCTGAAAATGGTTTGAACGATTTGGTTTGACTCACTGATCAAGAATCCGTGGTCGAAATCGATTCTGTCCGGTCGGCCGTCCGTCCGACCGTTAACACGATAACTCTCGAACGGAATAAGCTAGACAGTTGAAACTTTCAGAGTAGGTTTGAGGGATAAATATCTCGGTTAAATTCGTTATTGGGCAAAATCGGTCTAATAGTTTCGGAGTAACGAAAACAAATATTTCTTTTCACATTACAACTTTTAAATTCAATTTTTTATAAGATTCAGTTTCATCATAAGAATCCATTGTTATCATTTTCAACTCTGACAAGCTAATACTTTCGGAGATATGATGTTTCAAAATTTCAATAATACATCGTAAGTTCTATGTATTCACAGAATGTGGACACCGAATCTGTCTGTGATCACTATTAATAAATGTCATCTTTTCTAGCTATAAGAGATTGTCAAATCATAGTTGTTATTTTCTCTTGGAAAACAAAAATTCGATTCTTGAATTTGTGAACATATACAAGACTGTTTTGATGTAGTTTATGGAGGCAATAGGAAAGAAGATCATAATGGAATCATCAAAAGAAATTAGTGTTCTTTGACCACTGAGGTTAATATTACCTTTTACTTCCTTAAGTAGTGAGACATGTTCCTATATACAGTATTTTCATAATGTTGCTAGCAAAAAAATACTGAAATATGGATCTACATTTGTGTATCAATCATTTTTTTCTTGAGTTAAGGTTCATAATACAGAAAAGAATGTGCTAGAGATATGAACTATTAAATTTTAAATTATCAAAAGAGGATAGTATTTTATTAATATATTTTGAACTATTAAAATAATTTGTTCGTAATCCACTACCTATTCAAATATCAGGAATAAATGGACAATCTGCTATGATTGTCTCCAGCCTTGCTCTAGACATTTCGATGATACTTTCCTTAGGTATTTCGAGTTGTGAAAACTATGCACCGAGTGTAAGTTGCAACAACCCATTCAACGAGGTTGAATCATTGCAGATTGCTCATTTAATCTTGCAAATTTAAACAATTAAATTTCACTTGATCGGATCATAGAAAAAAATGTATATCATCACAAGCACTAAAGAAGAAGCGCTGTTTTATTGCGAACACGTCGATATAGGGTTGTCTGCAAAAATTTTGGTCCTTAAAGGGGTTTGCGAATTTTAACTATTTAAATTTCAATGCGAGTGGAAATGTGTGACAGAGAAATCCAAGGAACGTGTAATAATAAAGGACCCAACATAGCAGTCGCACCGGATGGGACCTCGAATATATGAAAGTGTGCGTGCTCGGTATTTATACTGTAGTAAACAGTTAACGTTACTTTGGAGCAACTGATATTTGAGTTGAAAAAAAAATGAGTAATTAAATACATAATAATCTAATATAATACAAAATAATGAAACTATATAACATCAATTAAATCAATATGCATATTGCATATAATTAAAAGAATCATATATTATGTACTTACTCAATACAAAAAACTTCAAATTCTTCATTGTATTTATTTCCTAAAACAGTTACTTTTTTGTAACATGTGATGTGGTAAACTGGTAACCTACAAAATCGAGCACTGCTTTAGTTAGATCAACTTCATGATATTTAAAGTTTTTTTTTTCCAAAAAGCTAACTTTAATGAACACTTTTTGAAAGCTTCATCAGAAAAATCAATTATAGAATCTTCCGGGTCAAACAAAAAACATTTTTAAACCATTTCTTATCACAAAGATACAGAATAACACGTGATTTCGATGCAATATAATATTATTAGTCCATTAGCTACTCCAAAATAAATCTCACTGTTTACTACTACAGTATAAATATCGAGCATGTGCACTTTCTTATATTCGAGGTCCCAGAACATAGTAACATGTTACATAGTTTTACTTTGCCTAGAAATTTCCAAGTTTCAACTCCCAGAACATAGTTACATGTTACATAGTTTTACTTTGCATAGAAATTTCCAAGTTCCAACTTTTTTTTTAATAAATTCAGCCAAATATGGTCAATACCAATAGAGTAATTTGCAAAATTGCAGCTTTCTTTTCTAGATGTTTCCAGAATTAAGTATCCGAACCATTTTGAAATGAGTGTCTTCAGGAAGCAGACGCATACAAATATTTAAATTTCTATTCGAACCATCAACGTAGTGTGAAAAGAGCTTTTATTAAAACACTTTACAATAGAGCAAACCTAATTTGTGCTACTCTTGAAATTCAAAATGATGAAATTGATCACATCAAAAAATTCTTTGAAGATAATGGATATTCGAGGCAATTCATAAATACATCAATCATCAATTCAGATAGAAGACCTTTTAATAAAATAACAAATAATCAAGTACAACAGAATAATCAACAAGAACAGCAACTCAATCTATTTCATGTGATCCCTTAGATTTGTGGCCTTTCTGAAAAAATCAGAAGAATCGGTTTTAAGTTCAATATAAGAACCGTCTCCAAAACAGAAAACGATCTTAGGTCTTTATTAACAAAGACAAAACTCATTAATGAAAAACAAAAATAAAAAAACTGTGTATATAATATTCCTTGTATTTTAAGTGAATCGTACACAAGGGCACTGGGTAGTTTTGCAGAAATTATCGCCATTGATCACTGCGCGAAGCTAATACTTGAGAAAGGTTGGGCCCACAGATCAATCAAGATTATATCGGGTAGCCAAGCTGCCTTGAAGGCCTTGACTTCATACAACTGGAAATCCCTGCTTGTGCAGGATTGCGGGACCACACTTAATGAACTACATGCTACAGCTCTTATGGGTCCCGGGACACGCAGACATAAAGGGTAATGAGATGGTGGACTCATTGGCTGCACGGGGGGCTTCCATGGGACTCATTGGACCTGAACTGTCCTGTGGTATCTCTCTCAGGGCAGCGGGGAGAGAAAACAACAGATGGTTGGATCAAGGCTTTTGATAAGGTATATGAGTCTGGTGGGTGAGAACTTGTCCAGTTCCCTAGGTCTCGGTTTGCGGACTCCTAGTTCCTCAAATTGGTATTTATATTTAATCATCTTCCATGCACATAAATTCGAAATTATTTCGCATAGGTATCTGAAATTTGAATTCTTGTATGATATTCATCCGATATTAATAACACAAATATTTGTATTCGTGGAAATACATTTTGCTATTCAAACAATCTCTGATTGATTAAATCCCAGATTTAATTGCCTGAATGGTTGCTGTATTATGTATACAATATTTTTGGCGCTCTTGTTCCTCGGAACAGATTATCAATTTGCTCAAATGTCTGTAATTTTCGAATTTTTGGCTGAAAATGGTCTGAAACGATTTGGTTCGACTCACTGATCAAGAATCCGTGGTCGAAATCGATTCTGTCCGGCCGTCCGTTAATACGATAACTCTCGAACGAAAGGAGTTAGAGGATTGATTGATTTGCAGGGTAGGTTTGGAACGTAAATACCTCGGACGAGTTCGTTAACGGGCGAAATCCACCAAGCGGTTTCGGAGTTTTTAGTAAAAACATTTTTCATAAATATTTCCGAAACCGAATACCTACTCCATCTCTCTGAAATTTAGCATCAAATTGGAGAATAATGACCTTTAGATGCATGCGAAGTTTTGTATTGCTCGGGTTGCCGTAAAGCGTAAAAAAAAATTAAAAATTTTTTTTTCTACAATAACTCTCGAACAGAATGAGGCAGTTGAAATTTTCCGAGTAGATTTGGGAGATAAATATGTCGGCTAAGTTCGTTATTGGGCAAAATCGAACTGACGGTTTCGGAGTAACGAAAATAAAAGTTTTTTCACATTACAAATTCAATTTTTTTAAGATGCAATTAATGCAAAACTGCAATGTTGTCTAATGTTTAATAAGAATTTTAATATGACGTGTGTATGACGAATATTGAAAAATCCTGAGGTAATTTTTGACTAAATTTGAGTCGATCTATCAATGAATTTACGAGAAACGTGAGATTTTTCGTATATTATTAGATATTAGAATTTCAGTATCAATATATTAATACCTAGGTATTTTATAGAAAAAATTATATTACAATGGATAATCCATATGATATGATGGAAATATATTCTTTGGTAAGATACATAATCAAATTGGGTTCAGAATACCTCCAGTAAAAACAAAACTGCAATATTGGCCAAGTTTCAATTGATATAATATAATCTTTATAATATAATTTACCAAGTTCTATACTTAATCATAGAAACAATCCTCACTCTAATCTGTCATGGTAAGAAATGTATTCATATCTCATTAAAAACCTGTCCGTGAAAACGGACATCAATCAATCAATCAAAAAGTGCCAAAAATTATTAATCCGAAACCACGAACTTATTCGAGATATTCATTCCTCAAATCCACTCTGAAAATTATATTTTATGAAATTAAACTTGACCAATATTCCAGTTTTATTTTCACTGAAGATATTCTGAACCCAATTTGATAAACTAACCAAATTATATATTTCCATCATCATATGAATTATCCAAGGGCATATAGGGTAGGGGTAATGATAATAACCTATAATTGGTCATTTTGCACTCAATCATACTTTGTTTCTTGTTGACATTTGACATATCTGTCACTTTGCAAAAATGTTCGCGCTGGCATTTTACTAATAACTATGTTTGAATTGGATCGGTTTTGTAATTTTCGTGAGCTTTCTCGCGTATGTTCTATTGTCCATTCTCCTGTATTGGACAGTCTTAATCGAATGTACCATGGTGAATTCTATGGTCCGTTCTCCTATATTGGACACTCTTAATCGAATTCACCATAGACTGTTCAATACAGGAGAATGGACAATAGAACATAATCGCAAAAGCTTCTGACTTCACGTCAGTGCTTGAACCAATTTATTTTTTCGTAATTTTGAAAAATGTTCTGGGGGTACGGTTCTGTCAACATTTTACACACGCCTTTATGTCGATATTCTTCAACTAGTTACCAAGCTTCAATTCGATCGAGCCTATATTTTTTGATTTATCGAGAAAATAATATTCTAGGTGGCTATAACTCCGAAACCGATGGACCGATTATGCCCAAAAACGAGCTCATCTCTCCCATTTGGATGTGCAACCTACCCTGAAGGTTGCAAGGCCCTATCTCCTTTCGTTCACAAGATATCGAGGCAACGGTCACCCACCCAGCTACTGAACTCATACAAGGCTGCTCGGATCTCCAAAAATATAGATCCGATCGTGTTCAAACTTGGAACTTGGCAGTAGAGTTGGGTTTTGAAGGCTCTCGCAAAATTTCAGCGATGTCGGACGAATAGTTTCTGATATATAGGATTTTTTTTCAATGATTTAAAAAAAATTTAGACTTATATGATCCCCACGAAATTTCGCAAGAATTTTTGCGTTGGCATTCTACAAATGAAAACCATGTTTCAATTGGATCGGTTTTATATTTTTCGAGTTATTGACGAAATAACAACCAAATTTCAGATGGGTTTAACTCCAACACCGATTGGCCGATTATACCTATAAACAAACTCAAATAATGTCACTATCAGATGCACAATCTTTCCCGAAAATTTCAAGTCGCTATCTCTTTCCGTTCTCAGGTTATGGTGACATAAATAATATTTTTCGATAATTTTTTTTAAATTTTCAAAAAATTTCACAAGCGTCCTTAGTTTTGCATTTTACAACTAGTTAGGATTTTTCAATTCGATCCGACTTGTATTGGTTGAAAATAAAATTATTTCTCGGAAACCGTTGGGCCGATAATGCCCATTACCGAACTCGTCCGTCGAATTGGGATGCGCCACCTACCCTGAAAATTTCAAGTCGCTATCTCTTTCCGTTCTAAAGTTATCGTGGCAACGGCCACGGAATGAAATTTGACCTCGAATTCTTGATCCGGGTGTCGACCAATTCTTTGAGACCATTTTCGGCGAAAAATTCGAAAATTACAGACATTTGGGCAAAATGAAAACGTGATGTTCCCCTGAACATACGCGCAAAAATGGTCAGATTGGGTGTCATTCCAAGAACTTTCAAAATTTTCGACCAAAATGAACAATGGGATATCCTTAGAAGTGAAGGGTTTTCCAATAAGAGGTGTTATTTTGATGTTCAAAGAAAAATGCCATTTTTCAATATAAATGATCGGATGTTTATTTCATTGTAAAGAAGAAGCTATGCCGTTAATAGTGGAAAATATCATCAGGCAAATGACCACCACGACCACGCTTACAGGACCATATCTTTTTAATGAAATTTTCCATAGCCAAATCGCAAAGTGGCTGCCCTATGTCCTCGATAGCCTCACGAATTCCATCTTTGAGGCCTTGACTCGAAGCTGGGCTATTGGCGTAGACCTTCTCTTCCACTTGGCCCCAAAGGAAGAAGTCACAAGGTGTAAAATCACAAGATCTCGGTGGCCAATTGTGATCACCTCTTCGAGAGATAACACGGTCCAGAAACTTTTCCCGCAAAAGATCAATGGTTTCGTTGCTTGTGTGGCACGTAGCGCCGTCTTGTTGAAAGTAAACGTTGTCCAGATCAATAACATCCAATTCCGGCCATAAAAAATCATTAATCATCTCTCGATAGCGCAATCCATTCACCGTAACTGTTGCTCCAGCCTCATTTTCGAAAAAGTAAGGTCCAATGACTCCGCCGGGCCATAAACCGCACCAAACAGTCACACGTTGAGGATGGAGAGGCTTTGCAACAATAACTCTTGGGTTTTCCGAGCCCCAGATGCGCTAATTTTGCTTGTTGACGAAGCCACCGAGGCCTCATCACTTAATATGATTTTTCGAAAGAATTTCGGATCATTTTCATGCATTTCAACGACCCAATCAGCAAAGACACGACGTTGTTGATGATCGGCCGGCTTGAGTTCTTGTGTTAACTGAACTTTATAAGCCTTAAGACCCAAATCTTTATGGAAAATACGGCGTAATGACGTTTGTATAATGCCTAATTCCAAAGAACGACGAGAAATGGACAAACCTGGGTTTTCTTCAACACTTTCGGCTACAGCAGCAATATTCTCGGCTGTTCCTGAGCGACATGCACGGGTTTTATTCTTCACATAACTAACTTGTCCCAAAAGCTCGAATTTTTTCAAAAATTTCTTTATTTCGGTCCGACAAGGTGCTTCACGACGACCCAAAAATGTTCGAGTTTTACGAAACGTCTCTGCCAAATTTTCACCATTTTTATAGTGAATTTTAATAATTTCAATGCATTCTTGAAGCGTGTATCGTTCCATTTTTATTTATGGCGTAGTTTCTACTTGTCAAATGTCAAAAGATGACAGCTTCAAAAGTGACATCTACCGAAATAGCGGGCTATTCAAAATAACACCTCTTATTGGATAATTATGCATATATTCAAACTGCTGTAAATCAGATAAAAATGGTCATATTGGAAGAAAATTGAGCGAAGATGATGAGATGTTATTGTTTTTCCGATATGCAAAATTGGGAGTCATTCCAAGAACAATGCGATGATGCTGGAAGATAGCCAGTCTAATTAACACATGTGAGAGTTAGATCAATGATCATATCCAAAAAACACCTACTGTATCAGAAATCTGAGATTGTCATTATTACCTATTTCGATTCCTCCATAATTTGCGATGATTTTCCAATACTATATTGATGAATGCAAACGATGGAAGGTGTTTTCAGTATTAATTGGTCAAGTACATATGAAATGAGCAGATATAATGGTGAGCTTTCAATAGCAGTCGTGACCGAATATGGGTTTGTAACATATCGAAATGTTTATTATTAATAAAATCAAATACGCATATCGGTACCATCATTGATTGGAAACATTTACAGTTTGTATGATTATCGTTAATTATTTCGAATTGCCGATATATCTGCTATATTTCATACTATCTGATATTCTCTAGGATATTGCGTAATCGACGGAGATCCACTGTATTTTAAACTTTCATCTGCAGCATATGAATAAGACCTGAATAGCTATATGAATGAGCCCTTGAACTTGTCCAGGCGAAAATATGCATTTTCATTTACTAATATCTAGGCTTCAGACTAGCGGTGTTACACTAGCAGGGATCTCGAAGGATTTTCCTGATTTTTATGCCCTCGTTTTGCTCTCGTTTTGCCTTGTTCTGCTCACCACTCAGTTTATTTTGCCCACCTATGTACATTGAGTTATAGAAAATTCAATGTGTCCTGCTGGGGTAACATTACGTTAGCAGGGCACGTAGACGGATCTTTTCGATGTTGGTGTCATTCGAGAGCTCTCGTTTTGCTTCGTTTTGCTTACCAGTTCGTTCATTTTGCCCACTTATACCTTGAGAGATTTCGAAGAAGAAAACATTATGTTGTATCATCTTATCCAGTGGGATATCTGCGTTTTGCTCTTCTCAACTCTGCAATTTGTTTTTCTCCACGACTTATAGTTATCGAGATATAGAACATTCAAAGTGCCCTGCTGGCATATCATTACACTAGCAGGGCACCTCAATGGATCTTTTCGATGTTGGTGACATTCGAAAGCTCTCGTTTTGCTCACCAGTTCGTTCGTTTTGCCCACTTATACTTTGAGAGATTTCAAAGAAGAAAAAAATTATGTTGTCTTCTCTTATCCAGTTTGATGTCTGCGTTTGGCTCTTCTCAACTCTGCAATTTGATTTTCTCCACGACTTATAGTTATCGAGATATGGAACATTCAAAGTGCTCTGCTGGCATAACATTACACTAGCAGGCACCTCAATGGATCTTTTCGATGTTGGTCCCATTTGAAAGCTCTCGTTTTGCTCACCAGTTCGTTCGTTTTGCCCACTTATTAACATTACACTAGCAGGGCACCTCAATGGATCTTTTCGATGTTGGTGTCATTCGAAAGCTCTCGTTTTGCTTACCCGTTCGTTCGTTTTGCCCACTTATACTTTGAGAGATTTCGAAGAAGAAAAAATTATGTTGTCTCATCTTAACCAGTGGGATATCTGCGTTTGGCTCTTCTCAACTCTGCAATTTGATTTTCTTCACGACTTATAGTTATCGAGATATAGAACATTGAAAGTGCCCTGCTGGCATAACATTACACTAGCAGGGCACCTCAATGGATCTTTTCGATGTTGGTGTCATTAGAAAGCTCTCGTTTTGCTTCGTTTTGCTTACCAGTTCGTTCGTTTTGCCTACTTATACTTTGAGAGATTTCGAAGAAGAAAAAATTATGTTGTCTCATCTTATCCAGTGGGATATCTGCGTTTTGCTCTTCTCAACTCTGCAATTTGATTTTCTTCACGACTTATAGTTATCGAGATATAGAACATTGAAAGTGCCCTGCTGGCATAACATTACACTAGCAGGGCACCTCAATGGATCTTTTCGATGTTGGTGTCATTCGAAAGCTCTCGTTTTGCTTCGTTTTGCTCACCAGTCTGTTCGTTTTGCTTATTTATACTTACGAGAGAATTGTAGTGATATCTAGCGACTAAAAGCAGCCATTGTTCTATGAATCTCTCAAACTTATTCATACCAATACCTTAGTAAAATTATTCTAATAGCAAAATATATAATCTTATCGTCTAGCAAGTATTGTATTCATACAAAAAAGAATAAAAGTACCTGAATTACTCGACAGGAAAACTTCTAAACGAACAGACGCACCTATGGAATTCCCCACTTCTCGGAATTCTCAAGAAATAAGCCTACAGAAGTAATTTAAATACCTTGTTGCAGAAATACACGAGTTTCAAAATGTAGTAGTACTACGAAACCCGAGCCACTGTTAAACCTTAATAAACTAATATAGTGATAGCATAGGAAACTAAGTAATTTCACCCGAGAGTTTTTCTATTGCAGATTTCAGTTCTGTATGGTACTTGCTGATACTTTATCTCTGCTCCTTCAAAACAGCTTTCGACATTTTCAATTTCAAAGCGAAGAGTTCTTTATTATTCGAAGATAATGATCTGTGATAATATCTTGTCTAAGATGGAACATTTTATGTTGATTGTTGAGAGTAGAAATTGGCAACGTCTCAGAGAATTGTTTTGACATTGACGAAATTTCAGGAGTGCCAACATGCCTTAGTTTTAGTTACAAAAACGTGATAGACCTAAATCGGGAGACTTTATAAAAGTGAATGGAGCGTAGTTATCTAATCATAATCCTCTCAGTAAACAAAGAAGAATACCCACTTCTATCGTTGCATCATTCTGGAATTAAATTGGTGCAAGGAAATTATTGTCCTACTGAGGATCTACGTGGGAGTTGTAATGAAGACGATGTAAAGGAAATATTGCCATGAAGCCCCTTCGATATCCAAACATGAATAGCCCCTAATGAAAAAATGGTTTATGTGGGTTGAACGAGATTCTAGATTCATTCCTATCTCCTCACCCCGAGGGAGTTATAAAGAATATCTTCCCGAGGTACAGACTGTCCACTATCTTGGGTAACATCGGTTGCAGTGAATGCAGGGGAAAAAATTCAATCAATGTATATATATGCATGAAAGTGTACACAATTTGATGACGAAATATAATACGAATTCCATACAAAAGCTTATTATTTCCCATTGCCCATTATTTACCATGGTAAATTCGATCAAGAGTGTCCAATACAGGAGAATGAACAATAAAACATACGCGCAAAAGCTCCTGACTTCACGTCAGCCCTTGAACCAATTTTTTTTTCGTAATTTTTTAAAAATTTTCTAGCAATTCGATTCTCAAACAATTTTACACACGTCTTTATATATTCTACAACTATATAGTTACTAAGCTTCAATGCGATTGAGTCTATATTTTTGAGTTATCCAGGAAATAATATTCCAGGTGGGTATCACTCCGAAACTGTTGGTTTCGCCCAAAAACGAACTCAACTCTACCATTCAGATGCACAACCTACCCTAAAAAGACGCTATCTCTTTCCTTTTTCGGGTTATCGTGACGTAAATAATATTTTCTAATATATTTTTTTTTAATTTTCTAGCGACACGATTCTCACAAAATTTTACAAACGTCTTCGTATTTGTATTCTACAACTTGCTACCAAGTTTCAATTCGATCGGATCTGTATTGGTTAATGACAAAATTATTACTCGGAAACCGTTGGGCCGATTATGCCCATTAACGAATTTGTCCGTCTTATTTGGATGCCCCACCTACCCTGAAGATTTCAAGTCGCTATCTTTTTTGGCCGGCTGGACAGAATCAAATTCTCAAATTCTTCATCAGTGAGTTTGAGACCATTCCCGTCAAAAAATTCAAAAATTGCAGACATTTGGGCAAAATGATAACGCAACTTTCCCCAGAACATACGCGCAAATATGAAAGGGATTTTTATGATATCGCTCAGAGGCAGCTGAGTGAACAGGGCCTTTAAGATACTAATCCTAGAAAATTGGATTCATTGGTTATTCGTTTGCGCCACTGGCTTTTGATGTATTTGACGCAAAAAATTATAAGAAAATACTCGAGGAAGATCCAACTTCAGTTGAAATCATATATCTGGGGAAAAATACTTTCTATGCATTTTCTATGTACAGGCAATCTAGGAAGCGATACTAAGGAACGAATAATGACACATACATGTTTCATGATTTTCTTACCGTTGAGTTCGTTCATGGGCTGACGGTGTGCAAGTATATTGGGGAAGATTACATTTCAGTTATCATCTGTATGCCCAAGAGACTTTGATACTGGTAAATACGGAAATATACAGGCTGTTTCACGAATGATTGTACAGGTTTCTAGTACAGATGCAGGACATTTTGGTGAGTCTAAATCAGTATTCTAAATATGTCCTAAGTGTATTCTTGGGTGGTAGCGGAGCCATCTGGTTCACAGATGGCTCCGCTACCACCCAAGGGGTGGGAGCGGGAGTCAGCGGTTACAGAATTGCTAGGGGTGAATCCATCAGCCTGGGTAGTTTTGCGACTGTTTTTCAAGCAGAAATTCTCGCCATTGATCACTGTGCGAAACTCATACTTGAGAAAGGTTGGGCTCACGGATCAATCAAGATCCTATCGGATAGCCAAGCTGCCTTGAAGGCCTTGACTTCATACAACTGCAAATCCCTGCTTGTGCACTTGTGCAGGATTGCCGGACCACACTCGCTGAACTTGGAGCTCGCTCAACAATTACTGGCCCATCAGCTGAAAGAGCCAGAAAATGGCTCAAATTCTCTAGGGCGGACCTGAGAATCCTTACAGCTGTTTACACGGGCCATTGTGGCCTCAGGAAACACCTCAATACACTGGGGTTGACTGAAGACTCTGAGTGCAGACTTTGCCTGGAGGACGACGAGTCTTTCGAACACATCATGTGTGACTGCCCCGCTGGGGACAGGATCAGATTGGAGGAACTAGGAGTCCACAAGCTGACACTGAGGGAACTGGACAAGTTCTCACCCACCAGACTCATATCCCTCATCAAGAGACTTGAGCTTGTGGGTGAAGTATATATTATATACTACAGGTGTGCCACAATAGACCGATTGGTCGCAGTGGAGGGGTTTTGTCTGCCCAGCACAACCCATATAATAATAAATAAATAATAAGTGTATTCTTTTAAGAGACAGGATGTTTTATGTATTTTATCAAAAATTTTCAATCGGCATAACTCTTGAACTCCTGCATGGATCTTCATGAAAATTCCAGGGAATGAGTATACCCCTGTACCCAATATTCGCTAATAATGACTTGTTGAAAGCGCAGGTTCGGAATGAGAAAATAATTTCCTTTATTTCATATCTTGTAAAACACCCTGTACATCAAATTTTGAAGAAGTGAAAATTTCCACGCAATCGACAATGAGTAGTGTTCCAAACAAACCTATTGGCAATAATGGCACACTTCGCAACAATATTTTATGAACCATTGAATATCTGGAATTTTCAATTCATAATAAACACGTACCTGTGTGCCTCCGAATTATGCGTTAATACAGTATTGAATGAATTTAATTTCTCAGTATCATGTCTGCAGGAATGTGGTGCATCTTATTTCATCCAATACACAAATTCAGGGTTTCGACTTCAGATTACCCCAAAGAGTTTTTCAAAAAAAAAACTGCTATGTTCAAAAACATGGTACAAATAAAAGAAATTCTCATTCAAGAATATTTATTCATCTTCGAAAACTAGTTGTATTGAATAACTGGAACAAATGGTAGCAGAATCAAAGATTTCATAGAAACAGAAACGCAATATTAAGTTTGAAAACTAATTTTATTGAAAACTGAATTACAACTATGACAGGTAAACTAAAAAAGTGGTTCAAGCCCTGTGGACAGGAGCTTTCTGGCGCTCTAGTTCAAACAGACAAATTATATCTCCGAAAGTATTGGTTTCTCAGCGTTGAGAATTATATCAATGTATTCTTATGATAGAACTGCATCATAAAGGAAATTCAATACAAATAATAGTTTATTTATCAAGATTAAATGAGCAATCTGAGAATGAGAACTGAACCATGGAAGAAATCAAATTAAAATAGCTGAAATGAATCTGACTCTCTCTTATAGAACAGGACGACATGACAGGATGAGCATATAATAAAGCTTAGATAGAATAATTATAGCATTCTATGAAAACATAGAAGTACGATTCATTATTGAAATTTCGAAAAATCATATCTCCGAAAGTATAAGCTTGTTGGAGTTAAAAACAGACAAATTATATCTCCGACAGTATTGGTTTCTCAGAGTTGGGAATTATATCAATGGATTCTTATGGAAGAACTTCATCTTAGCAGAAATTGAATTCAAACATCATAGAAACATTTGAATTCAACAAGAGTACCAAAAATTATTAATCCAAAACCAATAGACGAATTCTATTCAACAACGAACTCACCCGAGATATTCATTACTCAATTCTATGATGAACGATAATATATATCTTTCCTCAAATCCACTCCAATACACCAATATTCCAGATTTGTGTTTAGTGGAGATATTCTGAACTCAATATTATTAACTTACCATTACCATTCCCATCATCATATGGATTGACCATCGGCATGAAAATATCAACCAACAAAAAGTATGATATTATATTATAATTCTCATATTTCTACGATTGCTGGAATGAATTAATTAGACAACGTCATGTCTCAGGAAAATAAGTTGACATTATAGCAATTCATAGAATACCCACAGAATTATTATATCATTCTGTGAAAACAGAAATACGATTTATATTGGAATTTTGAAAAATCATATCTCCGAAAGTATTTGCTCGTTAGAGTTAAAAATGATATCAATGGATTCTTATGGTAAAACTGCATTTTGAAAAGAATTTAATTTGGAATTTGTTATGTAAAAAAAATTTTTTTCTTTATTACTCCGAAACCATCTGTCCGATTTCGCCCAATAACGAACTTAGCCGAGATATTTATCTCCCAAACCTACTCTGAAAATTTCAACTGTCAAGCTCATTCCGTTCGAGTGTAATCGTGCCTAAGGCCGGCCGGCCGGCCGGACCGGCCGGACAGAATGAATTTCGACCACGGATTCTTGATCAATGAGTCGAACCAAATCGTTTAAGACCATTTTTATCGAAAAATTCGAAAATTACAGACATTTGGGCAAATTGATAAGCAGTCAGTTCCGAGGAACTAGAGCGCCAAAAACTGTGAGTTATTCGCTCTCAGGAGCTGATAACTGTGTACAGATGTTACAAATTAATATTTCTATTCTAACTCATTATGAAAGGGACATTATGACTGGCCTGCAAGATCCCCAGATCTTACATGCTTGGATTATTTCCTCTGGGGACACTTGAAAAATAAAGTTCACTCCGAAGAAATCGTGGATAGGAAGCAACTGATTAATAGTATTCAAGTGAAGAGATACGAAATCGTGCAGAAATTATGAAGAAAGGTGAAGCGCATTTGATCAAAAGAGCTAGAAAATGTCAGCCATACATCGATTCTAAACTCAATAAAACAAAATAGAATGCCTCCCTATAAAATGATACCTACCCAGGAGCTCTTGGAAGACGATATCGATAGCAGAACTTATTGGCGCTCTAGTTCCTCGGAACTGAGTGCTTATCAATTTGCCCAAATGTCTGTAATTTTCGAATTTTTCGATGAAAATGGTCTTAAACGATTTGGTTCGACTCACTGATCAAGAATCCGTGGTGGAAATTCATTCTGTCCGGCCGTCCGGCCGGCCGTAGGCACGATTACTCTCGAACGGAATGAACTAGAGAGTTGAAATTTTCAGAGTAGGTTTGGGGGATAAATATCTCGGCTAAGTTCGTTACTGGGCAAAATCGGACAGAAGGTTTCGGAGTAATAAAAAAAATATTTTTTTTTTACAAAACAAATTCCAAATTAATTTTTTTTTAATAAGCAGTTCTATCATAAGAATCCATTTATATCATTTTTAACTCTAACAACTAATACTTTCGGAGATATGATTTTTCAAAATTTCAATGTAAATCGTATTTCACAGATTGATATAATTATTCTATGTATGAATTTTCATAATGTCAACTTGACAGAAGGGAATATTGTAACTTCAAAAATATTGGGGTTGAAATACTCGTATTTTAGCGATGCAACGGGGACCTCACCCGAAAATGTTTGAAAATATTACGTAAATATTGAAAGCATAATTCTGTAGTTCGAGAGAGGAGAAAATTTGGTGAACGTAGATGAGGAAATTTTTGATCGATTACAAGGTAATTTTTTCATTATTTCTTCTCTACTTTAATACATGTTTTATGGAATATCTACTATTTGTAGGTACTTTAAACCTGTTTTGGGCAATTGAGTGCTTATCAATTTGCCCAAGTGTCTGTAATTTTGGAATGTTTGGCTGAAAATGGTCTCAAACGATTTGGTTCGACTCACTGATCAAGAATCCGAGTGCGAAATCGATTCTGTCCGGCCGGCCGACCGGCCGCAGGCACGATAACTCTTGAACGAAAGGAGTAAGCGGATTGAAAATAGCAAGGTGGTTTTGGAGCGTAAATATCTCGGACAAGTTCCTTCGATCTATCTGAAATTTAGCATCAAATTGTAGAATCATGACCTTTATACGCATGTGAAGTTTTGTATTGACCAGATTACCGCAAAGTGTAAAAAAAAAATTTTGAAAATTTAAAATATGTTTTTCCACAATAACTCTCGAACGGAATGAGCTTGGTAGTTGAAATTTTCAGAGTAGGTTAGGGAGATGAATATCTCGGTTAAGTTCGTTATTGGGCAAAACTGGCCAGATTTAATTCGATTTCTTCCATGGTGCAGTTCTCATTCTCATGATTGGTCATTTAATCTTGATGAATAAACTATTATTTGAATTGAATTTCCTTTATGATGCAGCTCTATCATATGTATACATTGATATAATTCCCAACTCAGAGAAACCAATACTTTCGGAGATATAATTCGTCTGTTTGAACTAGAGCGCCAGAAAGCTCCTGTCCACAGGGCTTGTTTTTGTGAACAAATTGTGGACATATTGGATAACAACATTATCCGATTAGTAGACGTTTTGTTTCCTGACGACCATGCTAATTGTCAAAATTACCGCTACTGGTCTATCGAAAATCCTCACTGGATGAGAGGAATTCGCAATTCCCTCAAACGGATAATGTGTGGGCAGGAACTGTTCGAAGCCATACCATAGGCAGCTTTTTCATTGAGGGCGTTAAATATTCAGCACTACTTCAAAACGAAGTCGTTCCAACTTTGGCAAATTTATATCCTGATCAAGGAAATCCCCAAGTTCCACGGAATACGATAAATGGTCCCAACATGATGGAACACCACCACATTACCAACGCAATGTCCGGCAGTACCTCAACGCAATATTTCCAAATCCTTGGATAGGAAGGCGAGGAACATCGAATAGCCAGCGCGATCCCCTGATCTTAACCCATTAGATTTCTTTTTATGGGGATATGTGAAGAGCATTGTGTACAAAACTAAACCCCTTGATTTGAATGACCTAAAAGATCGAATAACGCTTGCGGTTAGGTCGATCACTCCTCAGATGTTGAATAATGTCATCTACTTCATCAATATTAATAATTTTTGGCGCTCTTGTTCCTGAGAACAGAGTGCTTATCAATTTGCCCAAATGCCTGTAATTTTCGAATTTTTGGCTGAAAATGGTATCAAACCATCCGGCTGGCCGTCCGTCCGGCCCTCCATCCGTTAACACGATAACTCTCGAACGAAAGGAGTTAGAGGATTGAAATTTGTACGGTAGGTTTGGAGCCTAATTATAACAGAAGAGTTCGTTAACGGGCGAAATCCATCAAGCAGTTTCGGAGTTATGGCCGTTTTTAGTGAAAACATTTTTTATGAATATTTCCGAAACCGATCACTCGATCTCTCTGAAATTTAGCATCAAATTGTAGAATCATGACCTTTAGACGCATGTGAAGTTTTATATTGATCGGGTTACCGTAAAGCGTAAAAAAAAATTTGAAAATTTTTTAATTTTGTTTCTACAATAACTCTCGAACGGAATGAGGAAAGGCAGTTGAAATTTTCAGAGTAGGTTAGGGAGATAAATATCTCGGTTAAGTTCACTATTGGGCAAAATAGGCCAGATGGTTTCAGAGTAAAGAAAAAAAAAATTTTTTTAACTTACAAAGTTCTATGTATTCACAGAATGTGAACACAGAATCTGTCTGTGATCACTATTCATAAATGTCATATTTCCTAGCTATTAGAGATTGTCAACTCGTTGTTGTTATTTTCTCTTGGAAAGCAAGTATTCGATTCTTGAATTTGTGAATATATACAAGACTGATGTTTTGATGTAGTTTATGGAGGCAATAGGAAAGAAGAACATAATGTAATCATCAAAAGAAATTACTGTTCGTTGACCACTGAGGTTAATATTACCTTTTACTTCCTTAAGTAGTGAGACATGTTCCTATATACAGTATTTACATAATGTTGCTAGCAAAAAAATACTGAAATATGGATCTACATTTGTGTATCAATCATTTTTTCTTGAGTTAAGGTTCATAATACAGAAAAGAATGTGTTAGTGGTATGAACTATTGAATTTTAAATTATGAAAAAGGGATAGTATTTTATTAATATATTTTGAACTATTAAAATAATTTGTTCGTAATCCACTACCTACTCAAATATCAGGAATAAATGGACAATCTGCTATGATTGGCTCCAGCCTTGCTCTAGACATTTCGATGATACTTTCCTTAGGTATTTCGAGTTGTGAAAACTATGCACCGAGTGTAAGTTGCAACAATCCATTCCACGAGGTTGAATTATTGCAGATTGCTCATTTAATCTTGATAAATAAATTTAATGACAATTTTTGATACATCAAGGCATTGAAGCATTGTAGATTGCTCTTTTTTTTATTATAAGATAATTTTTGAAGCATTCTTTTAAACGACACTTTTTTAAATTCAATTTCCTTCATGATGCATTTCTATCATAGGAATCCATTGATATATTTCCCAACTCTCAGAAACCAATACTTTCGGAGATATAATTTGTCTGTTTGAATAAGAGCGCCAAAAAGCTCCTGTCCACAGGGCTTGAACCAATTTCACTTCTATCTGATGGAAGTTTATTCTTAGTTTCAACTTATTCGATATATTTGTTGCCCCCTATTTTTTCCATTGAACCAAAAATATTCTTTCGGTGTTAGAATAGAACACTCATCGTATCTCAAAGTTGACAAAAACATGGACCATCATGGCGCCAAACATGTAAAAGGATGTAAGTATCAGATTTTTATCGCTCCTAAGGCTGTCATCACGACAGTTTAGCAGTCGAATACATAAACGGAGTATCAGATGTGACGATGGAATTAAAGAGGTATATTAAAGATGTACGACGACAACATTCTAATAAGACAAATATAACGGTGTCGTTGCTACTTTGTGATGAAAAGTTGAGAGGTGGACAATGAATTAAACTTCAACTGTTGGGTGTTCAGACAGGATAGGAATGACGCTCATGTTAACGTTGAATTGACCCAATTTTATTGTTTTACCAGCCCTTTTCCCGGTATAAACCATTCCAGAGTAATTCCATGGTTATTATGGTACTATCATTAGGAAAATTTAATTTTGAATCCTTCTTATTTCTCTTTGTACGATTAGTTGAAACACAGCCATCTCTATAGGTAGCCTGGAACACAGTCTGACAACGCCGCAATTTATTGTCTCTTGGAGGCCTACTTCTTCAATGTAGTGCGAGCTTTCGTGTATTTCGGATTTAAAACACTGACGAATTCGTTGAATTAGGTATTTTTTTCCGTATCCCTGGAAGAATAAACTAAATGAGATCACATACTTGGTCAATGAATTGAAAAACTGCATTTTTTTGCACAAACAAGTTGATATTATTGCTATTCAATTCATTATTCAACACCTTTGAATCTTTAAATCTTTGAAAATGGTGAAAAGTGAAAACAAAATAATAGTAGGATGAAACCCAATGGAAAAGGAACAGAATATAATAAAAATTGAAGAAAAAATAATTTACGATCTCAGGTGATTTTTTAAGGGTAAAAAACGGTTCATCTCGATTTGCGGCAAAACTGAATATCCTATGGAAAAAAGTTATTGAGCGAAGTTTTAGGTAATAAACAGATCTTAAAGTTTTGGATTCATACCTTTTTCACATAACCTCAAAAATTAATTGAAAAATTCAAATAACCAAGTTTTTGGTTTTTAATTTTTATCTCTTATAAATAATTTTTTTTATCATGAAATTTAGTGAAAACGTACCTTTTCGTGTCCCAAGTACACTGTAATTTTTGCGCGTATGTTCTGGGGAACATCGCGTTATACACTGCTCAACAATTGATAGGGATCACTTACTTTTTCTAAATTTATTTCTGAATTATTCGCTCCAAGATTATAAATTTAGTCAGATATCAGAGTATTTGCAGTTGATAATATGGTTCACTTGAGAAAAGAATGAAAAAATGGAAAGTTGGAGAGAAAAAAAGACTTTATTAGGAACACTCAAAATTCTGTGTTTGAATAACATAAAAATTTTATGATGACACCACTAGAAGGCTGAAGTTTCGGTTAAGCTAGTACCTAGTTGGCCCCCCACGAGCTCGTCTCAAGCATTCTACCCTACGAGGCATACTTTCAATCAAACGATTTATAAAATTTTGGGGCAAATTCGTCCAAATATTCCGTAAAGCGTTAGAAAGGTCCTCCAGGTTATTGATCGGTTGTTCTAAGGTTGACAATTGTCTAGACATCTCAGACCAGACATGTTCGATGCAATTCATGTCTGGAGAGCGAGCTGGCCAGTCCATCCTATCAATAGCATGAGTTTCTAGCGCTTCATTAACCAGACGACTACGGTGTGGACGGGCATTATCGTCAATTAAAATGAAATTCTCGCCCAAGGCAGCCGCAAACGGAACAATTATGGGTTCAATAATCATATCGTGATATCTCTGGCTGGTCATTGTGGTGTTCTGCAGAACAACCAACTCTGTGCGTTGGTTCAAACAAATGCCTCCCCATACACATATAGAACCTCCGCCAAAAGCTGTTGTGGGTACCATAAACTGTTCTGCATACCTTCGACCTCTTTCCCTCCAAGCAAGAATACGTCCATCGGAGTTGACCAAACGAAATCTAGACTCATCCGTAAATAAACATCGGCTCCAATCTTCAACTGTCCAATTGCGGTGCTCCTCAGCCCATTGCCATCGATGAACCCGGTGTTCCCTATTCAAACGGGGATGTTGTACCCTCCTACGTGCTCTCAAACCACGAACATGTAGTCGTCGTCTTACAGTCTGGTTCGAAATTAGAACTCCTGTTGCAACTCTCAGTGATCTATTGAGCCGCGACGCCGGGTAAGTGGGATTTCTCCTAGCATTGAGGACCAAAAGACGATCTTGGGCAGCTGTTGTACTGCGCTGCCGACCTCCCCCATGAACATAAGCTACTGAGTCGTTTTTGATGAACCTATTCCAAGCCCGACTCACGACACTTTGCGAAACATTCAACCGCCGGGACACTTCTCGCTGGGACAAACCTTCCTGTATCCACCGTATGATTTGGTCCAGTTGCACAGGAGCCAAACGTCTTCTCGGCATGACTGATGTTGGGGATTTACCTAGAAGAATTTAAGTGGACTGTTTTTTTTTGAGCGTTAAATCTTATCCCAACACAGCACGAAAAGGACAAGTGAAATCAAAATAATAAAGTAAAATATTCTTACCTAAAAGTGGGTCAACTTGAAAGCTATGGATCTTGTAGCAGTCCTCACTTACCAGAAGCAGAATGATTGAGCTCAACAAACTGAACCAGTAGTGGAAGATCCTTTATGATTGAGAAGCTGGAAATTATTAATTCGACACCACTTATCCTTAAGAGTGTCACAGAGTACGCCACTGATGACAACTTATTTTCTCACAACGGAGTCTTTTGATACAAAGTTTATTGAATGGAAACACTGTAATGCAGATTACACTACTTCGTTTTTCAGCGAACACCGCGAATGAAAATGCGATATTTTCCAAAGATTGTGTACGTAAACTACGAAGAGAATTATAATTATTTTCGGAGGCAGAAAAGGAAACAATCGATCTTTCGTACTATACGTAAAGAATGATACTGACTCGTAATTAAAAATGTGTGCGCGAAGCGTCAGGGATCACATCTGTTTTAAAATTACTTATGGAAATTTCACCTTTTGTAAACAAATGAAATTAATACCGAAATTAAATCCATTTGAAATGTAATAACTGAAAAATTATTGAAAACTTAAAATGTACAAAAAAAAGAACGTTCACTTGGCGTGAACATAACCGCTCACCTAAAATTTACCCAATTTTACAGACAAACGACATTACAAGAAGAAACAAAGAACTAGAATACCTTATTATCTTAAAGGTTAAGAGGCACCAATTTTGTTAGCGCTCTCGTATACTGACCAGTTGCGGTCTTAACAGACGCTACCCGAATTATACCATCAGGTCCCGGATGTAATTTCAATATACGTCCGATAGGCCAAGTGGCAGGGCTTGATTCTACACCCTTTAAAATAACTATATCTCCTTCAGAAGGACAAGCATTTTCTGAATGCCACTTATTGCGCTGAAGCATAGTATGCAAATAGTCACTTGACCACTTTTTCCAAAACTGTTGGAATAATTTTTTATGTTGTTCCCAACGATTCAATGGAGCTTTGACATCATCATATGTCAACTCGGGACTGGACAAGAGTGGGGCACCTATTAGGAAATGTCCTGGTGTTAAAAATTCACCGGACTCAGAGGGGTCTGGAGATAATGGACAAATCGGTCTACTGTTTAATACAGCTTCGATACGAGCAAAAAGTGTTGCTAACTCCTCAAAGGTACAGGCAGTTGCACCTAACATTTTGAAAAGAAGCCCTTTTGCTGACTTCACACCGGCTTCCCAGAGACCACCAAAATGAGGAGCATATGGAGGGATAAATTTCCATTTAATGGATCTTGATGACAAATTTTCGAAAATATTCGAATTATTTTGGCTGAAAAAGTAATTAACTTCAGAAATATAACGCGCTGAACCTACAAAATTTTTACCGTTATCTGACCAAATCTCTAGGGGTAAACCCCTTCTTGCAATAAATCTATCCAAGGTTGATAGAAATCCCTCCACATTGAGAGATGAAACGAGTTCTAAATGAACGGCCTTAGTTGAAAAGCATACAAATAAAGCAAGATATGCTTTTAACATAGTTGGCTTACGTGAATTATTTGACCGATAGGAAAATGGTCCGGCAAAATCCACACCCACCTTACTGAAAGGACGAGCAATATTTACTCGTTGTGAAGGTAGTGGAGCCATTAAAGGCTGATACGTAGCACCACGAAATCTAGTGCAAGTGATGCATTTTCTGATGCATTCTCGCACCAGACCTCTGAGAGACAAAATCCAATAACTCTGCCGAATCAAACTCATGGTCGTGTTTGGACCTGAATGTAGGGATACCAAATGATAATGGTTGCAAAGTAATCGCGAAAGCACGCATTTCTTCGGAAGGAGAATTGGGTGCTTAGCATTCTCAGATAAACAAGAATACTGTAGTCTACCGCCCACCCTGATCAATCCCGCAGAGTCGACATAAGGACTTAAGTTCCTCAAAGATTTTTCAATTATTGTCTCCTTATGTGTTTGAACGAGAGAAAAAACAGATTTAATAACAAATACCACATTGCTTTTCACTCCACATGTAACAGCCTACAGATAATAATCGATTTTGTGAACAAGAGCCGATGAAGTGAGGAAAAATTTGATATAATCAACTCAAAACATCTTAATTTTTCCTTAGAGAACATATAATGTACAGATATTCACGAGATAACTTGAAAAAAATACAAATGAAGAGAAGTTCATAAGTGATCCCTAGCAATTGTTGATCAGTGTAGTTTTGCCCAAATGTCTGTAACTTTCGAATTTTTTGACGAAAATGGTCTCAAACGATTTAGTTCGACTCCCTAATGAAGAATTCGAGGTCAAATTTGATTCTGTCCGGCCGTCCGTCCGGCCGTTGCCACGATAACTTGAGAACGAAAAGAGCTAGCTACTTGAAATTTTCAGGGTGAGTGGCGCATCCCAATACGACGGACAAGTTCGTTAATGGGCATAATCGGCCTATTGGTTTCCGAGTAATAATTTTGTTTTCAACCAATATAAATCCGATCAAATTGAAACTTCGTGAGTAGTTGTAGAATATGAACCTAAGCACTTTTGTGAAATTTTGTGCGAATCTTATGGCTAGAAAATTAAAAAAAAATTGATAACTTGAGAACGGAGAGAGATAGCGCCTTGAAGTTTTCAGGTTAGGATGTGCACCAGAACGCGACATTTCAGTTTGCTTATGAGCATAATCGGTCAAACGGTTTTAGAGTTAAAGCCATCTGAAATTTGGTTGTTTTTTGTTCCTCATTAACTCGAAAAATACTAAACCGATTGAATTCAAACATGGTAATTAGTTGTAGAATGCCAACGCAAAAATTCTTGCAAAATTTCGTCAGGATAGTATTCGTAAAAAATTAAAAAAAAAATCATTGAAAATTGAAAAAAAAAATTCTATATATCAGTAACTATTCGTTTGAAATTGCTGAAATTATGCAAGAGCCTTCATAACCTAACTCTACTGCCAAGTTTCACGTTTTAACACCATCGGTTGAATATTGTTGGAGATTCGAGCATTCTTGTGTGAGTTCAGTAGATGGGTGACCGTTGCCTCGATAACTTTCGAACGAAAGGAGATAGGGACTTGCAATTTTCAGGGTAGGTTGCGTATCCGAATGGTAGAGTTGAGTCCGTTTTTGGGCATAATCGGTCAAACGGTTTCCGAGTTATACCCACCTGGAATATTATTTCCTTGATAACTCAAAAAATTAATATTCGATCGAATTGAAGCTTGGTAACTAGTAGTAGAAAATCATCATAAAGACGTGTTTAAAATTTTGTAAGAACCGTACCCCTAGAAAATTTGAAAAAAATGACGAAAAAAAAAATTTTAAGAACCGCACCCCTAGATAATTTCAAAAAAATCACGAAAAAAAAAATTGGTTCAAGCACTGACGTGAAGTCAGAAGCTTTTGCGCGTATGTCTATTGTCCATTCTTCTATATTGGACACCCTTAATCGATATTACCATGGTAAATTATGTTGTCCATTCTCCTGTATTGGACACGCTTAAAAGAACCATGGTAAATTCGAATTAAGAGTGTCCAATACAGGAGAATGGACAACATAATTTACCATGGTAAATTCGATTAAGGGTGTCCAATACAGAATAATGGACAATAGAACATACGCGCAAAAGCTTCTGACTTCACGTCAGTGCTTGAACCAATTTTTTTTACATTTAAAATATTAATTTTTTCAACTTATTTTGACAGAAATAATATAATATCTACCAAATATTTCCAGTAATATAGATTCGATCGAGTTTAAATCTAGCTGTAAAATCAGCTTAAATATTGAGGGGCATTTCTAGCTTCAATATCGATTCTTTCTTCAAATGAGAAATATTGAGTTGACAATTCACAAAAAACATTCTGTGTTGCTGTAATTTTCACATCTAATAATATACGAAAATACTCACGTTTCTGGTAATTTCAAGAAAAAATCATCCCAAATTCGTCCGATAACCGTTTCCTCGTAGTAATCATTTCAATAGAAACGATAATGCTATATGAATATGATATTTCATAATGTTGCTAGCAAAAAAAAATGCCAAAATATTGATCATTGTGTATCAAATATTTTTTCTCGAGTTAAGGTTCATAATGCGGAATGAATATGTTAGTGGTATGAACTATTAAAAAATGAAATGTATTATATTGATATATTTTTTCTTATAATGAGATGATTTTTCAAATAAAGAAAAACAAGACTATAAAATAGGGGAGAGCGGGGCTGAAAGTGCCGATTTTGACAAAACCTTTTATGATTCGGATAAAACAACTACTATGCCTGAAAGCAAAGAATCATTCTAAGCCAAATTTAGTCGTAAATACCAATTTACCTTCAGATTTTCAATAGTTTGAATAGTTTTCAATAGTTTTTAAGAAAAAGTGATTTATTTACACAGCGGCAGAAAGGCACTACCAACCTCACTTTGGGGCATGTTGTGCCGTAGCTGAGGTCGGTTGTGCCGTTGATAATTGTATGTGTTTTACATTAATAAAAATTAATTTAGGTTAAAAAAATGGGTTCAAGCCCTGTGGACAGGAGCTTTTGGGCGCATGTTCCTTGTGGCCCGTACTGACCAGTAAAGAAAAAAAGCAGTATCATGTTGAATACCTTAATATTATTCTGGAACACAAATTTTCCATTACAATAATCTTCATCTAGCTTCTATTTAGTATCAATTCCTGTAGAACGTGATCATAATAAGTGTTTTCCATATAATAAAATGTGTTTGAACTTGGTATGTAGGAAATCTGACATCAATTATTGGAATTAATTGATTTGACAAACAGCCGTCAAATGAGGTAAATAGATTTTTGTGACGATTTTCTGTGACCATAGAACGTCAAAACACGCTGGAATGTGAATTTTAAGCAATATCTTCTGGAATTGAGATCGTATCGAACTGAAATTTTGCACACTCGTGTAGAATGCTTGATTTAACGTCGGTACAAATTTTTTTATTAAAAAATTTTCCAACTGCCCGATCCCAACAATACTTAGATAATATTATATCCATAAATTAAGCATTTCATTATTGCATTTCTTGAAATAGGTACCTTTTCAAGTCGATCAACATCGTCTTTCGACGTCTAAACTATGACTTGATTCTTTATGTTTATGTCTTTGAATTTGTTTTCGGTGGAATTCAAAGAGTTCATAGAATAATCGATGAAAATACTGAGAGAGACCCAGGAAATTTGACACATTTTGTCTTATATCTCCAGAAATTGAAATAGTATAGAGCCAAAATTTTGCACAATGTTGCAAAATACTACAATTGACGTTAGTACAAGTTTTTGTTGCAATCTGATGAATAGTTCACGAAAAAAAAATTTTTTTTTCGAAAAAATTAAAAGAAATATTTTTTTAAAAATTACCAACATTTCGATCATAACAGAATTTTGCCAAAAGTTGCGCGTTTATATCCTCGAACTGACTACCAAGTTTCGATTCAACATCTTCTTTAGTTCCTGAAATATCAGGGAAATAACCTCAAAATTTTAAATGTCTATAACTCCTAAACCGTCTGGCCGATTTTGCCCGTTAACGAACTTAACCGTCGCATTTTGATCAGAAACCTACCCTGAAAGTTTGAAGTCGATAGGACCTTCGGTGCTCCTGTTATCGTGCCTACGGCCGGCCGGCCGGCCGGCCATACGGCACCCAAAAATCTGACACCGGATTCGTGATCAGGGAGTCCGAATTAGTCTATTAGCCAATTTTCAGCTCGAAATTCGAAAATTACAGACATTTGGACGAAATGATAGGACGATGTTCCCCTAGAACATGCGCCCAAAAAGACATCAATTTTACAATGATATATTTATTCACTATAAATTAACAGTTTTTAAAATTCAGTTGCTTATAATTCTGAGTATTATCATAAAAAACAAATTATGTTTAATTATGTAATTATTTCAAACATAGAAGCATATTTGTAATCAAAAGTTTGTACTTATTCATGAAATTGAGATCAATTAACAAAAATATCAGTCTCTAGGGAATATATTTAAAAAAGAATAAAGATTTATCTTAAGTTATAAAGTAACAGAGTATTTTCCAGAGTTCTTATCTTATTGATCAGTCTCTTGAGTCTTTTTAAGAAATAAAAAAAATATATCACAACTATTTATTTTCCAGATGTCTGATAAGAATAGCAATTAGGGAATACAAATGCTATAGGCTTTCTATATCTTCAATACATTGCAAATGGGCCCAATTCCTACATTATCTGCATTCAAACCCTTTTCGCCTATGGGAATCTCAACATATGATACAGTACCATTCTTGCTCGTCATCAGAACTGTCGTCTCTTCTCCTAGTGGGGTTCTTAGTCGGTTTATTTATTTGTTGCGCTTTTCCCTTCCCTTTTTCCTTAACCTTCTTTGTAGTTTTACTTTCATTCGTCTTTTTTTTATTAGTCTGTTCTTCGGCAAAAGCATTTGTCTTTGCGTGTCAGTAAGAACAGCTGTCTTTCTTTTACGTCCTTTATTATGTCCAATTAATCAGGGAGGTGATAAATTTCTTATTCACGTGCAACAGCGCTAAATTTATGTCCTCACTAGATGACTGCATCACCAGCCCTTTGAAAAAGTTCCTGAGATGTAGTTCCTCTTTCAGTTTTTCGCTTGTATGTCCCTATTCTGTCTTAGACAATAAATGAAGTATTAAGTATCATGTCAAAAAGTATTTTCTTTCTTTCATAAGTACTCGCGTAATCATAAACAATATTGAAACAATAAAGGTTATTTAGGGGTTGGTTGTGCTGCGGTACAACCAGCCCCACATGAACGGCACATTTTACCCCGTTTATTATAGTGTGATATTTTGTCTCATATATAAAAATAACTCTGCAAAGCATTAAAATTACACTGCATAACAAACTAGGATAAATAACAAACATTTTTCTAAAAATGTCATATCAAAAGCACAAAAAATGCTAGCTTAGGACCAAAAAGTATCGGAAAGAAAAGATTTACTTACTTGTCGTTGGAGGTATCTCACATGCACTACCATTCGGTACTCGTCGCTGACGCAACTAAAACGGCAGCCGTCTGTGGCCAAGTATTAGGCAATATGACACAATCCGATCGTATATCTATCTCTTTCTGTTTCCGAGATATTCGCATCGGCACAACTTACCCCCGGCACTTTAAGCCCCGCTCTCCCCTACCTACTTACATATCTAATCTTTGATACAAATGAAATGAACTATTAAAATAATTTGTTCGTCAGCCTATACCTATTCAAATATCAAGAATAAATTAATGGTCAATCTGTTATGATTCTCTCCAGCCTTGCTCTAGACATTTCGATGATACTTTCCTTCGGTATTTCGAGTGGTGAAAACTATGCGCCGAGTATAAGTTGCAAAAACCCATTCCACGAGATTAGATCATTGCAGATTGCTCATTTAATCTTGACAAATAAACTATTATTTGAATGTATTTTCTTTTATGATGCAGTTCTATAATAAGTATCCATTGATGTAATTCCCAATTCAGAGAAACCAATACTTCCAGAGATATGATTTGTCAAAGTTTGAACAAGAGCACCAAAGCTCTTGTCCACAGGGCTTTCCGACTTTTTAAGTAGACCTTTGTGAGCTAAACGATCGAAGGCCCTCGAGAAGTCTACATACACCCCATTCAGAGGAGTACCCTCATTGAGTGCATACTTTAATCTAGAATTGAAGAAGTAAACGGTCGTAAACTGAAATATATCTTGAAATCATTAAATCTCAGAAATTGTGAACTATTTGCGACTTAACGTATAGTAGTAGATTATTTACACCACTTACGTTTGGCAACAGAGGTATCCTTTCGAATCTTCAGCCAGGAATACTGAATTAACATTGAGTTTGAGAAGTGAGATGAAATTTCTTGTTGGAGTTCTCGCATGAGAATACTCATCTCTCCCAGGACCTGTACAGTTGTACACAGGATAGTATACCAATCAGCCTATAATTAAGAGTCCAATTAACCTGCTCTCGTGGGAACCTCAAAGCATCCACAATGTGTGCTGGGTTAATATTGTAGCAGTATCAGGTATCCTGTCTCTTATTCCAAAATCACTGGACCTGCTCCTAACGGAATTCTGCTTGTTCAGACATTACGGAGAGAGAGAGAGAGAGAGCATTTTGCAGTTGCCATGCAGTAGCACTTCTAGAGGTAAACAAGCACTGACGTGAAGTCTGGAGCTTTTGCGCGTATGTTCTATTGTCCATTCTCCTGTATTGGACACTCTTAATCGAATTCAGCATGGTGAAGAATGGACAATAGAACATACGCGCAAAAGCTCCTGACTTCACGTCAGTGCTTGAACCAATTTTTTTTTAAATTTTTTAAATATTTTCTAGGGGTACGGTTCTTACAAAGTTTTACACACGTCTTTAAGTCGATATTCTACAACTATAGTTACCAAGGTTCAATTCAATCGAGTCTATGATTTTTGAGTTATCAAGGTTATCAAGGAGGGTATAACTCCGAAACTGATGAACCGGCGATTATGCCCAAACTCGAACTTGACCCTCGCATTCGGATGCGCAACCTATCCTGAAAATTGTCCCCATCTCCTTTCGTTCGAAAGTTATCGAGGCAACAATCATCCATCCAGCTACTGAACTCACACAAGACTGCTCCGATCTCCAACAATATAGATCCGATCGTGTTCAAATTTGAGTTAGGTTCTGAAGGCTGTCGCAAAATTTAAGATATGTCGGAGGAATAGTTTCTGATGATGATTTTCAATGATCTAAAAACAATTTCTAGTTATACGTTCCTCACGAAATTCTGCAAGAATTTTCGCGTTGGCATTCTACAACTAGTAACCATGCTTCAATTGGATCGTTTTTGTATTCATAGAGTTATTGAGGAAATAGCAACCAAATTTCAGATTGGTATAACTCCAAAACCGTTGAATTGATTACGCCTATAAACAAACTAGAATGTTGCATTCGGCTGCGCAACCAACCCTGAAAATCACAAATCGCTATCTCTTTCTCTACTCAAGTTATCGTGAGATACATAATAATTTTTCGTAATTTTTTTAAATTCTATTAGTGGTACAATCCTCACAGAATCCCACACACGTCTTTATGTCGATATTTTACAACTATACTCCATTCACTTTTATAAAGTCTCCCGGTTGGCCATGATTTAGGTCTATCACGTTCTTGTAACTAAAACAGAGGCAGGTTGGCACTGCTGAAATATCGTCAAGGCCAAAACTATTCGCCGAGACGTTGCCAATTTCTACTCTCAACAGTATCAAACTTAATATAATCATAACATTAAAATCTGCAATAGGAAAACTTAATTCTGACATGTTGAACTCTCGAATGAAATTACTTAGTTTCCTATCATTATATTTTATTGGTATGGGTAATTCCCATCAAATGTTCCCCTTTCGCATTTTAGTTTAAAAAAAAATAAATTAACAATAATCGAATTCATTTTTAGATATCCTAAACCAGAAATTAATTCTTATTAATCTTATGCCTAAGGTTACACACTTTCGTTGGTATTTTGTGAAATAATGAGATTTTCATGAAACCGGCATTCACGGATGTGAGACAAAATTCACGGAAATGAAATAATGTTAAATTTTAAATGAAAAAAAAAATTTCATATATCCTTAATATAAAAAAGACATTGTTCAAGCACTGACGTGAAGTCAGGAGCTTTTGCGCGTATGTTCTATTGTCCATTCTCCTGTATTGGACTCTTTTAATCGAATTTACCATGGTGAATTCTATTGTCTATTCTCCTGTATTGGACAGCCTTAATCGAATTCACCATGGTAAATTCGATTAAGAGTGTCTCATACAGGAGAACAGACAATAGAATTCACCATGGTAAATTCGATTAAGAGAGTGTCCAATACAGAAGAACGGACAATAGAATTCACCATGGTAAATTCGATTAAGAGTGTCCAATACAGGAGGATGGACAATAGAACATACGCGCAAAAGCTCCTGACTTCACGTCAGTGCTTGAACCAATTTTTCTCTTTCGGACATATCCAGAATATTTTTCCTTCCTTTTTTCTTTTATAATAGCCCTCGTTCTTTACGTTTTTCTTCTACGTATAATTCAGGATCATTTTTTCGGGCTTCATGAAGTCTTCTCATAGATTTTCGTTGTTTTTTCTTCTGTTCTTCATGAGATGCAGTAACTTTTTTCTTATTTTTTTTTTTAATAATGTTAGAATTCATGTCCTGAAAGGAGGAACAGAATATTATTATTATATATTATTATATATATATATTATATTATATTATATATTATTCACATCCGTGAAGAGTACCTCACCTCCGTGAATTACTATATTCACGGAGGTGAGATTCACGGAGGTGAGAAATTTTACTTTTGTATAGAATATCTCATTTAAAGAAAAAGGCTTCAAAACAATATTTTAACTCATTAAATAACTTTCGTAATTAAGTATATTCAGATAACAAATAATTGAATAAAATAATCTCCTACCTTACAATTCATCTTCACGGAAGTGAGAATCCCAAATTTCCCATACACGTCTTTATCACTTGGGTAAGAATTTAACCAATAATTTACACTTTGAACTTCAAATCTCAAGTGGTCAGTATTACCTGCGCATCAACCGATATTCCAGGCGGTCCACGATGAAGATACCGTCATCTTGCGATTAAAGAGTCAAATTACAATGTCGCTTCACGGAGGTGATAGATAATGCAGGATCATCGACTAATATAAGTATAATTGGAACACCGATAATTTTTTTATTGAGATTTTATCATGTCAACATTATTTAGTTAATTGTGGATAATGAACTAGAAATACGCTGTGCCAGAATTCCATTAATGCTATAATTTTAAGTTTAGGACAATGCGATAACTAAGAGGAACAGTCACGGAGGTGAGGTTTTCAATTCTTCTGGGAAGAAAACTAGCGTTGAAAATTAAAATTCTTGGAATTTTGCAATTTTTTATTCTTTATAGTGATTGTTACATTTCAAAAGAATATAATATAGAGAATTAAACGATTAAACCAGTTTTATGTAGCAGAAAACTGTCATGAACACCAAAGTGGAACATTTCGTGAGAACTACCCGTATATGAATGACTCGGGTTTCGTAGTACTACATCATTTTGAAACTGGTGTATTTCAAGTTGTGCAACAAGGTATTTAAATGTCTTCTTGAGAAAAGTGGGGAATTCCATAGGTACCTCTGTTCGTTTAGAAGTTTTCCTGCCGGGTTATTCAGGTACCTACTTATTTTTGGCGCTCTAGTTCCACGGAACTGAGTGCTTATCAATTTGCCCAAATGTCTGTAATTTTTGAATATTTCGATGAAAATGGTCTTAAACGATTTGGTTCGACTCACTGATCAAGAATCCGTGGTCGAAATTCATTCTGTCCGGCCGTCCGGCCGGCCGGCCGTAGGCACGATAACTCTCGAACGGAATGAGCTAGACAGTTGAAATTTTCAGAGTAGGTTTGGCAGTTAAATATCTCGGCTAAGTTCGTTACTGGGCAAAATCGGACAGATGGTTTCGGAGTAACAAAAAAAATTTTTTTTTTACAGAACAAATTCCAAATTAAATTTTTTTCAATATGCAGATTTACCATAAGAATCCAATGATATAATTTTTAACTCTAACAAACTAATACTTTCGGAGATATGATTTTTCAAAATTTCATAGATAAATCGTATTTCACAGAATGATATAATTAATCTATGTATGAATTGTCATAATGACAACTTATTATCCTGAGACATGACATTATCTAATCAATCGAAGAATTATGAGAATAAAGTGTATTCCGAAATGTGAGTGAAGTGAGAAAAATCTCAGTTGTTTGCTCCGAAATTAGTTTTTCTCAGAAAAGTCTTACATTTCGGAACGGAACATGAAGTAAGAGATCTGAGAGTAGTGAGACTGCTTTTCATCCATAGACATAGAATGCAAATAGAATGTAAATATTGAAAGCATAATTCTGCAGTTCGAGAGAGGAGAAAATTTGGTGAACGTAGATCAGGAAATTTTTGATCGATTACAAGGTAATTTTTCATTATTACTCTTCTTTGATACATGTTTTATGAAAAATCTACTATTTGTAGGTACTTTAAATCTGTTTTGGTCAATTGTCATACAAAACTTGTTGGCGCTCTAGTTCCTCGGAGCTGAGTGCTTATCAATTTGCCCAAATGTCTGTAATTTTCGAATTTTTCGATGAAAATGTTCTTAAACGATTTGGTCCGACTCACTGATCTCTTGATCCGAGGTTGAAATCGATTCTGTCCGGCCGGCCGGCCGTAGGCATGATAACTCTCGAACGAAAGGAGTTAGCGGATTGAAATTTGCAAGGTGGGTTTGGAGCGTAAATATCTCGGACGAGCTCCTTAATGGGAGAAATCCATCAAGCGGTTTCGGAGTTATGGCCGATTTTAGTAAAAATATTTTTTATGAATATTTCCGAAACCAATCACTCGATCTATCTAAAATTTAGCATCAAATTGTAGAATCATGACCTTTATCCGCATGTGAAGTTTTTTATTGACCAGATTACCGCAAAGTATCAAAAAAATATTTCAAAATTTAAAAAAAGTTTTTCTACAATAACTCTCGAACGGAATGAGCTAGGTAGTTGAAATTTTCAGAGTAGGTTGGGGAGATGAATATCTCGGTAAAGTTCGTTATTGGGCAAAATTGGCCAGATTTAATTCGATTTCTTCCATGGTGCAGTCCTCATTCTCAGATTGCTCATTTAATCTTGATAAATAAACTATTATTTGAATTGAATTTCCTTTATGATGCAGTTCTATCATAAGAATACATTGATATAATTCCCAACTCTGAGAAACCAATACTTTCGGAGATATAATTTATTTGTTTGAACTAGAGCGCCAGAAAGCTCCAGTCCACAGGGCTTGAACCCATTTTTTCAAATGAACTATCACAAAGTAACGGACTATACTCTATCCATTATTTTTCAATACAATTTCAACACTTGATTCTTGATATCCATACAAGAAAATAGCATAATTGAATCTTCCAACCAGTTTATATTCGTGAAATGTTTCCAGTAACAACAGAGCAAAAATGTTCATCCATAATCGCCACGACTGTGGAATTATTATTGAATTCACACAATATCTTCTCAAAATCATTATATTTCCGACGTAAATTCACATTGTGAAAATACGTAATTACTACGACTTCTATGTAGAGAGGACAATGTTGCGTACTTATCTGACAGGAAAATGACTATAACCTAACATTTTCAAAATATACATGGTGAAATGTGTCAAATTTTCATGGCCAACCGGGAAACTTTATAAAAGTGAATGGAGTATAGGTACCAAGTTTCAATTCGATCGGGTCTGTATTATTTGAGTTATCGCGAAAATAATATTACAGATTGATATAACTCCGCAACCGTTGGGCCGATTATGCCCAACAACGAACTTAACTCTCCCATTCAGATGCGAAACCAAGCCTGAGAATTTCAAATCCCTACCTCTTTCGTTCAAAAGTTATCGAGGCAACGGTCACCCATCCAACTACTGAACTTAACCAAGGCTGCTCGGATCTTCGAAAATATACATCATATCATGTTCAAACTTGGAATTTGGTAGTAGAGTTAGGTTTTGAAGGCTCTCGCAAAATTTCATTGATGTCAGGCGAATAGTTTTTGATATACAGGGTGAGTCTTTGACCACTGCATTAATTTTAACCAAAGATTCCTCTCATCAAATGAAACACTTTTTTCATTTACCATTTTTCCAGGTTCGGCTCAGGTAAAAAGTTACAAGCGTTTAAAGATTTCACAATGTGCTAATACACTCCCGTATATAAATTATCTATGACATTGTTGGAGGACGAGAATAAGGCATGGTAACGTGGTTTACAGCTTGATTCGGGATTCCAACGCTCAGGGACGGATCCATAAAAGTAGTGAAATTTCTGGAGTTTTCCATTTTAAAACATTCAATGAAGAATATCTCGAAAACGGTGCGTTTAAGGAGAAATGATGAAGAATAATACGCTCAGGGACGGATCCATAAAAGTAGTGAAATTTCTGGAGTTTTCCATTTTAAAACATTCAATGAAGAATATCTCGAAAACGGTGCTTTTAAGGAGAAATGATGAAGAATAATATAATGTTCTAAAACGATGGAATATTCTTGAAATGACTCAAGAAAAACTTTATATGCTTTCTTTATGCTAATTTCGTTTAGTTTTACGAATCCACGAGTCCATAACTATAAAACAAGTAGAAGTAGAAAATAACTAATAGTTGGAAAATATGTATCATAGTTATCGGAAACTTTACGCCAACATTCATTTTATTCGAAAAAAGGATGTCAAAGCTACAAAATAAAAACTGATATTTTTCAAAATTTCAACAGCCTGTATCTTTTTACCTGAGCTGAATTTGGAAAAATGTTAAATGAATCCGAGGTCGAAATCGATTCTGTCCGGCCGGCCGTAGGCACTATAACTCTCGAACGAAAGTAGTTAGAGGATTGAAATTTGCAAGGTGGGTTTGGAGCGTAAATATCTCGGATAAGTTCGTTAATAGGCGAAATCCATAAAGCGGTTTCGTAGTTATGGCCGATTTTATTAAAAACATTTTTTATATTTAGTTCCGAAACCGATCACTCGATCTATCTGAAATTTGGCATCAAATTGTAGAATCATGACCATTATACGCATGTGAAATTTTGTATTGACCAGGTTACCGCAAAGTGTAAAAAAAAAATTTTGAAAATAAAAAAAAAAATTTTCTACAATAACTCTCGAACAGAATGAGCTAGGCAGTTGAAATTTTCAGAGTAGGTTAGGGAGATGAATATCTCGGTTAAGTTCGTTATTGGGCAAAATAGGCCAGATGGTTTCGGAGCAACGAAAAAAAAAATTTTTTTTAAGTGACAAATTTCAAATTCAATTTATTTAAGATGCAGTTTCACCATAAAAATCCATTGATATCATTTTCAACTCCAACAAGCTAATACTTTCGGAGATATGATTTTTAGAAATTTCAATAATGAATCGTACTTCTATGTTTTCACAAAATGCTATAATTATTCTATCTATGATTTATTATATGATCTGTGCTCATACTCGTATATGTTATCCTGTTCTATAAGAGAGAGTCAAATTAATTTCAGGTGTTTTAATTTGATTTCTTCCATGGTGCAGTTCTCATTCTCACATTGCTCATTTAATCTTGATAAATAAACTATTATTTGAATTGAATTTCCTTTATGATGCAGTTCTATCATAAGAATACATTGATATAATTCTCAACTCTGAGAAAACAATACTTTCGGAGATATAATTTGTCTGTTTGAACAAGAGC
The DNA here is from genome assembly GCA_937662695.2 of Halyzia sedecimguttata. Taxonomy (NCBI): domain Eukaryota; kingdom Metazoa; phylum Arthropoda; class Insecta; order Coleoptera; family Coccinellidae; genus Halyzia; species Halyzia sedecimguttata. Next base: position 93,093,113 of record OW569413.2, on the reverse strand, counting down.
GCCAGAAAGCTCCTGTCCATAGGGCTTGTACCAATTTTTTGGACAAGAAATTAATACTTTTTTGGACAAAACTTAACAACATAACTACTGCATACCTCTGAAATGTCTCGGATACGAATAATATGTTGAGATGAATTCCACCTTGCCTCTTTCACTATTTTCGCTGTTATTTCGTTATCGATGGATATTTTGAAGCGGAATTTTAAGGTAATATAGTACTCGATAAGATCTTCAAAATTAGTTATCGCAACACCTCTCATCCCTATTCAAAATCAAGGGGTTATGCTCACCCCCGTTAGGGGTTGAAGTTACGGAGATGGAAAAAGCGGGAAAGTTCTTCCCCGTCGAATCAGAAATTGACGGGTCTGAGCATAGCCTACTCTATTAACTAATTAATTAATTAATTATTAGAGTAGGCTATGGTCCGAGCGATTTTCCATATTTTCATTTTGAAGTCGGAGAATCGAGGTGTTAAGTTTTCGTTGGATCACACTGTACCTATATTATTTTGAATATGAATAAACCGCAATGTTCATCAGGACCAGTACCATCTGTAAGTTTCACATTAAGACAATTCGATACCGACGAAAATGGAATAACCAGGACCAGATAAATTATCATCTTCCATGAAGAGACATCCTCATGATTCGAACGATATCTATTTAAGCACCTGAAATTTGAGGAGATGCGTATTACATACATATACAGGGTGAGTCATAACTATAGGGACAAACGCTAAGGGCAGGTTATTTGAGCCAAAATATGGCGATAGGACTAAATATGCCTTAGTAAAATATTGCTGTGAAAAAAGATACAGAGCGTCAAAGTTGAATTTTTTTTTTCATTTTTTGCTAATAAGTTCACTGTATATTTATCAATTGTTATCAAAATCGGGACATAGGCATATATTTTGACAACAAATATTATTTTATTTATTATTCTACATTATTTTACAGGGGGCGCCACGTGAATGATTCCTGATGATGAAATTGAATGGTAACTTTTTTTGAAGAAACATTTAGTGATTTTATTCAGAAAATATGACGTAAACATCAATTCTACGTAATATTGTTACCCTTGTTTAAACACGATAATTTCACCCGTTTCCGAGAAAAACGCAATTGAACAGTTCAAAGTCTCTGAAGTGGATTTCAAACAACATACATTTAAAAAACTTATTTTCAACAATAAATCGCAATTAAAAAGAATTTAACGTACAAAAAGAAAATTTAAATTAAATGTTCTATGTGGCCTCCTCCGACTTCTATGCCTTTTCTAATTCTTTTAATAAAGGACTTTCGGACGTCAAAGAAAATATTATTCTGTCCCCTTATAAAATTAGCTGCATTTTGTATTTTCCTCCAGAGTTCGTCTCGTGAATTAATTTGATTGGAATACACTAAGGACTTCAAATGCCCCCAAACATAAAAATCAAGAGGGTTGTAATCCGGACTTCTTAGTGGCCATTCAAAATCACTTCCTCTGCCAATCCATCGTTGAGGAAATGTGCTACTTAGATGATGTCTAACAACTAATGGAAAATGAGGTGGAGCTCCGTCCTGCATAAACCACATTTTGCTTCTTATATCAAGTGATAGATCATCCAAAATATCACTTAAAGTATTTTGCAAAAAAAATAAATAAGAACCTCCATTTAAATTTGGAGGAAGAACATAAGGCCCTAGTAGTTTGTCGCCTATAATGCCACACCAAATATTCAATTTGAACTCGTGTTGAAAATGTCTTTCTTTTAAAGCATGCGGGTTTTCTTCTTCCCAGTAATGACTGTTTCGCCAATTAAAAATCCCTCGTCGGGTAAAAGTCGCTTCATCCGTAAACATAATATTCTTAATAAAATTTTGGTCACCGTTATGCTGGTTGAGAATACGTTGACAGAACTGTAACCGTCGTGGGAGATCTCTTGGTAGCAGATTTTGAACAGGAGTGAAGTGATAAGGGTGGAAGTTTTCTTTTTTTAGAATTCTTATAATAGATGACTGACTTACTCCTGTTGCTGCTGACAGACGACGTGAACTTACTTCTGGATTTTCGTCTACTCGAAAAAAAATTTCATCTTCTTGATTAGGTGTTATGTTTTTCGGACGACCACCGTAATTTTTACTATGAAATGATCCAGTTTCACCCAAACGACGAAATAGATTTGCAAAGATTTTGTGGTTTGGTTGCCTTCTATTTGGATAAATCAATTCATACCTTCTGGCAGCAGAGCGACCGCAAAAATTTCCTTGTGCGTATACACACATCATATCCCGCATTTCTTCATTCGTAAATTGATTGTGACGCGGCATTTCAATCGAAATGGTTCAAAAAAATCAACAACAAACTGTTATGTCACATTAAAAATAAATTACTGACAAGAGTTGACGTTTACCAGAAACAATTATTTGACAATACAAAGCACACTTTTCATAAATGAGTTATTATTTATAATCCCTTTCAGAGACTTTGAACTGTTCAATTGCGTTTTTCTCGGAAACGGGTGAAATTATCGTGTTTAAACAAGAGTAACAATATTACGTAGAATTGATGTTTACGTCATATTTTCTAAATAAAATCACTAAAATGTTTCTTCAAAAAAAGTTACCATTCAATTTCATCATCAGGAATCATTCACGTGGCGCCCTCTGTAAAATAATGTAGAATTATAAATAAAATAATATTTGTTGTCAAAATATATGCCTATGTCCCGATTTTGATAACAATTGATAAATATACAGTGAAATTATTAGCAAAAAATGAAAACAAAAATTCAACTTTGACGCTCTGTATCTTTTTTCACAGCAATATTTTATTAAGGCATATTTAGTCCTATCGCCATATTTTGGCTCAAATAACCTGCCCTTAGCGTTTGTCCCTATAGTTATGACTCACCCTGTATATTACCCGTCGTATGCTACGAACAGAAAGCGTGTTTCGATCGATCACCCACGTTAGAACATGTTTTTTTGGGAGCGATGAATAAGCAAAAACGTGTCTGCGCTATTTGTCAAACAGAGAACGATCATAAATATGGGCCAGTCACCGCTGCGATGAAAGAAGTTTCCTTAAATGGCGCTGTGATTCATACTTATCTTTATTACGATGCACTCCCGCGAGGTACGCAAGGGCCCTGATATAATATTTCGATATTTTCACTTCGAGTCGTACAGAACATAACATAACACAAGGTGATCGTCTCTTTGTGAAGCTACTACCTGTTTTTTTGTTTTTTATTGTTGCATACTGCTATGAGATGTGGAATGGTTCTTTTGTTAAGAATGTATGCGGTAATGGAAGTTTTCATTCTCCGTTTAATTAGTTTAATTTGCTCCATTTTTGAGCGCACGTAGCAGTTTGCCCAGATGTCTTTAATTTGAGAATTCTGTCCATCTGGCCGTAAATCTGATAACTTTCGAGATGAGGAAGGAGGAACTCACTTAATTTATGTTAAAAATCGAAATGTAGGGATTTCAACAATCAAATGATCATTCCAGAATTTTAAATCTCGATCTTACCAGGGAGTGCCGATATATACCGGCGAACACTGTGTATAGTATCTACAGTGCGAGTCTCTATACCTTGGAATAAATTCAGTAAATCAAAGACAGTCTTTGTCGCTCTTGTCCCTCGGAGTGCTTATCAATTTGCCCAAATGTCTGTAATTTTCGATTTTTTGATGAAAATCGTCTTAAACCATTTGGGTCGACTCACTGATCAATAATCCGTGGTCGAAATCGATTCTATCCGGCCGTCCGTTAACACGATAACTCTCGAACGGAATGAGCTAGACAGTTGAAATTTTTAGAGTAAGTTTGGGAGATTAATATCTCGGTTAAGTTCGTTATTGCGCAAAATCGACCTTTCACAGAATGCGAGTTCGATCTGTCTGTGTTCACTGTTCATTCATGTCATCTTATTTATTCATATAATTCGTACTTTGAAAATATTTTGTGTGGTAAAACAAGGTTCCGCATCTTTAATTTGTGAATATATACAAATACAATACTAATCATTAAATAATACTGTGGGAGGTATATTCATCATTGAATGGTTTCTTTCTGGGTTTTCTCTCCCAAACTCTGAAAAATATCTTTAAAATAAAAAATTAATTATTTTGTGATTTGCTTCTGCGTAAGAAACACAAGATATTTGTCAGAAGCAATCAATTGAACAATGTTGCCTAACAAATAACAACGAAACAACATCAACGAAGAAACAACTATATCGTAACGTTTCGGAGTCTATATCAGACTCCTTCGTCAGACACTTAACGAAAAAATCTTCAGAATTATTTTGTTGATTGTTATTCTGGGATTCGAGAATCCCAGCTAACATAGTTTTACTTTGTATAGAAATTTCCAAGTTGCACCTCCTTTTCAATAATTTCAACCAAATATGGTCAATACCAATTGAGCAATTTGCAAAATTGCATTCTCTGTTCAATAAAATACAAGTTGACTCCTTAAGTTTCCTTTTAATATAATCAGTTTCTGTCATTAGAAACTTTGTATTACTCCAATCCATCATGTGATCTCCTTGGATTGTACATACATGTTCTGCTATTTTTGATTTCTGTATGTCTCTATTTCTCAAGTTATTCTTATGCTCTGACTTTCTTACTTCTAGTGGTCTTGATGTTTCTCCTGTGTATGATTTACCACAATTACAAGGAATATTATATACACAGTTTTTTGATTTTTGTTTTTCATTAATGGGTTTTGTCTTCGTTAATAAAGACCTGAGATCATTTTGTGTTTTGAAGACGGTTCTTATATTGAACTTAGAATCGATTCTTCTGATTTTTTCAGAAAGGCCACGAACATAAAGGATCACTTTCAGCATATTGGGGTGCTGTTCTTGTTGATTATTCTGTTGTATTTGATTTTATGCTCTTCTATCTAAATTCATGATTGATGTATTTATGAATTATCTAGGATATCAATTATCTTCAAGAAATTTTTTGATGAAATCAATTTCTTTATTTCGAATTTCAAGAGTAGAACAAATAAGGTTAGCTCTATCGTAAAGTGTTTTAATAACACCTCCTTTTACACTTAGTTGATGGTTTGAATAGAGATTTAGATATCTATTTGTATGTGTCTGCTTCCTGAAGACACTCGTTTCGAAATGGTTCGGATACTTAATTATCGAAACATCTAGAAAAGAAAGCTGATTATTTTTCTCTATTTCCAAAGTTAATTTAATTGCAGGTTCCTTTGAATTTATGAAATCGAAATATTTGTCGTCAATATATCGCCACCAAGGTTTTGGTTTCAACGAATATGTATCCACAAATTTTTCTTCAAAATTTTCCATGAATATATTACTCATGATAGGTGATAAAGGCGAACCCATTGCCATTCCAAAATTTTGTCGATGAAAAACATCTCTAGGTGGAAATAAGTGGTATTCAAACATACATCAAGCATTTCTATAATATTATTAGCATTAAATTTTGAGTCTTAAATACCGAGTCATCATTTTCTAATTTCGTTTGAACTATTTGGAGCGACTTATCGACAGGAACATTGGGGAACAAACTGACAACATCAAAACTTACTAGAATGTCATTTTGGTTCAAATTTGAATTTTGTAGTTTTTCAATAAAGTGTTTGCTGTTTTTCAAAAAACTTTCTTTCTTTCCTGTTAATGGGTTTAAAAATTGAAGTAAATATTTCGCTAAATTTTGACATGGAGATGCAATAGAACTTACTATTGGTCTCAGTGGAATTAGACGTTTGTGTATTTTTGGAAGCATATAAATGTGGTCATGGTGGCTTACCATAAGATGGCATGAGCTCTTTTTTCTGTCTATACGTAAGGGTTTTTGAATGCTTTGATAAAATGTTTTTGACCTTTTTTTCTGTTATGGAAGTGGGATCTTTATTGATTTTGGTATATTTGTTCTCATCATTAACAAAAGTTTATTATGATATTCATTTGAATCCAAAATGACTGTAGCATTCCCTTTGTCAGCAGGTAAGATTTTAATATTGTTATATTTTTTGAGTGAGATAATAGCTTGTTTCTCCATATAACTTAGGTTAGAAGTTGTTTTGATAGGCTTCTCTAGTAACATTTTATTCAAAACTCTGAATTCGTTTGATTTTTCAGTTGGAAGTTTTTGAATACAAGACTGTTTTGATACCAAAAATAATATTGAATAATTTATGTGGAAATATTGGAAGTGAAAAGGCCTTTTCCTTTTTTTTGTGACTGCTGTTCCGATAATTTCAAACATGTAATTAGAAATATCCAAATCGAATTTCAGTTTGTGGCAGTTGAACAACATTTCGAGCATCTATTGAAGAAACATGTCTAACTTGATATACCCTTGAGGAATAGTCATACAAAAATTTGTATTGCAATTCAAAAAAATTAACGATGACGTCATATCTCAAATTTGGGACACGCTGTATAATATTTTATTACATCAAAAGCGCAATTTAAAATACTAATCGAACTCTCCGACCAAATTTACTACTAAAAAAACTGTCTTTGATTTACTGAAATTATTCCAATTCTGAGACTCGCACTGTATATTTAAAGTCATATGAGGATCCAAACAACTTAATGGACCAGATGTCCCTTTGATCTGATGAGGCAAACTATCGTGCACCTCAGATCAATAAGTAAACATAGATAGGCCCGATGTCGAATATGCTAGCAATTTGTTGAATCACAGATAACTCAGGGGGGAACTGTCAGTTTGTGTTTCCTTTTCAGCAGTCGAACCAAAACAAAACACCTCTAGCCAACATCTCCTACATTGAAGGCCAGTCATCAAAACCAATATGTCCGCCAAAGTGGATGGAGAAAAGGCAGTGAATCCAAAAGTTGAATTATAGGTTTTTTCTCATATTCGAACAAATTACTGAATAATACATGGCATGCAATAATGAGATGATTTTATTTAATAGAGCACCAATATTTTCCATGGGTCCTCTGTTGGATCATTTTGAATCTTGACAAAAAAAGCAGTATCTTCATGATGCTCGAGTTATGCCCTAGGACCAAGTTCCGAAAGTGCTACCACTGTGGCTTGATTAAAAAATTCTACTAGTTTCACATTCTGTTTTCCAATTGATGTTGGATATAACGATATGGTAGGTCTACCACTTATTTTCTTATATTTTTTAAAAGATGAACTGAGTCGACAGCATAAAAAAGGGGTATTTTTTCATCAGAAGGATGTTTATATAAACCAATGTCATTTCTCGCATCTCAGTAACCATAGACTCCTATTCTGCCAATCTCGGTCATGCAAACCCCTCCTGTACATCGCTTCCTGAACTCCTTACCTCGCCACGTTCTTCTGGGTCTTTCTCTTCTTCTTTGCGGAGGAACCCAATTGACGACTTTAAATGGCCATATCTCCTCACTCATTCTTGACACGTTTTTCCTTCAATTGTGTCTAATATCTGCATAAACACACACTCTAGCTCTTAACTCCTCATTCCTTACTGGATCCTGTAGCGTTAGTCTAGAGCAACGCCTCCAATATCCCATCTCCATCGCTTTCATTTTATTCTTAAGTTGATTTGTCATTTCTCATACCTCGTCTCCATATAAGGTACTCCATATTCTCTATTAAGGTTTTATAGATGTTTCTTTTAATATCATTTCTTACTCGTAAACTCCAAAGTAAGCCATTCAGTTGTTTCGTAATTGATCTTCATTGGGCGATCCTTTTCTTTATTTACCTTTCCACTGGATCCGATTGCTGTGAGGGTCACTCCGACATAGGTATATTCATCTTCTCCCGTATTATTTCATCTCGGATAAGATCACTCCTGCCATTATTCACAGCAATATATTTTGTTTTTGAGGTATTTATTGTCATACCCCACTCTATACAGGGTGTTATTTCAAATTTTATATTTTTGTCACCCTTTACTACTGCCTTTCTTAATTTTTTCTCAAATTGGAAAAACCGAACAGGACAAACAAAATTTTAGTCTTCCTATATTTCCGGTGATATCAGATCAGCCTGTACGTGAACAGAAACAATACTAGTGTTTAAGTAGATAGTTCTGATTAAGATATCAAATCAAAAGTGTTCATGAATAAAACGAATTTATTTGAGAAGACTTTCAATCAACAAACTGGATAATGAATAGAAGAAATAAAAAAAAGCACTGACGTGAAGTCATACTCTTTGGCGCGCGTGTTCACGGTGGCTAATTTGAATTGAATGATGAGTACTTCAAGCTCAGTGGATAGAGCGAGCCGAAGATCTACCCGAAGGATAGTGGACACCATTCACTGTCGTTTCAAAAATTAACAGTGCTGTATCTAAGCTGCAATCAGGATAGAGTAATAAAGTTGGAATAGAACACAACTGACTCTCCTTAGTCGCACAAGCTGCTAGAAGATTTGGGAGGGTCAGTATAATCCTAATCATGTTTATAGCACGCGCGCCAAAGCAGATTGACTTTTTACACTTTTTCTTTCATTGTTAAGTCAATTTGCTTTTGCGCGCGTGCTATAAACATGATTAGGATTATACTGACCCTCCCAAATCTTCTAGCAGCTTGTGCGACTAAGGAGAGTCAGTTGTGTTCTCTTCCAACTTTATTACTCTATCCTGATGGCAGCTTAGATACAGCACTGTTAATTTTTGAAACGACAGTGAATGGTGTCCACTATCCTTCGGGTAGATCTTCGGCTCGCTCTATCCACTGAGCTTGAAGTACTCATCATTCAATTCAAATTAGCCACCGTGAACACGCGCGCCAAAGAGTACTGACTTCACGTCAGTGCTTTTTTTTATTTTCTCAAGTTCCTTTAACAAATATAGCTATCAATACAGTTTGACTGTTAGCTTTACCGTAGATTGAAAAAAATTGCGGTTGTGGGACCTCTGTTAGGAACGCAATTGCCTCTTCTCCGAATCCGAACGTATTTTAATATAGATCTACCGAATACAGATATACATAAATTTGCCTCAGGGCCACCATACAGACATTTCAACTCGGAAACAACGCTATTTACCCCAAACTGCCTTGTGTCCGTGCACTGAATTGACATGAATATTATTTTAAAACCTCACAATATCGGCTCATTACTCCCAACATATCCCAAACAACCCAAAACCATACACTTCTCGTCTGCGCAAGCGCAATATACGCGTGGCTGCAAGTCCTCCCAAAATTACACACCTCACAAAAAACTCCGATTCTCCAACACTAGTGGTTCAGGAGATATCGCTTCTTGAATCCACGCATGCGCAGGCCCCTTACCAGGGGATTCTATAGAGGAATAGCATCCGCCACCCCAAAACCCCAATCCTCTCTGACGAAAGCACCAGCAGTTATATCACTGATGGTCTGCTCATGCGCATAACGAAAAATGCCCGTAAGGGGTAACATCAATTTCGAAATTAGCCCCAGGGCCACGGTAAGGACACTTTAACTCGGAAACAACGCTACATCCCCCAAACTGACTTGTCCTTGCACTGAATGGTCATAAATATTTTTTTAAAACCTCACAATATCGCTCAGCACCCCCAACATAACCCACACAACCCAAAAACATTCAGTTCTCTTCTGCGCATGCGCAATCTACACGCGGCTGAAAGTCCTCTCAAAATCACACACCTTACAAAAAACTCCGATTCTCCAACACTAGTGGTTCAGGAGTTATCGCATCCCTTATCCACGCATGCGCAGACCCTCTCCAGGGGATTCTATGGAGTAATAGCATCCGCCACCCCAAAACCCCAATCCTCTCTGACGAAAACTACAGCAGTTAAATGACTTCTCATCTGCACATGCGCATAACGAAAAATGCCCGGAAGAGGCAGCATGAATTTCAAATTAATATTTTTCGGAATTTCAAGCAAAATAGAGTAATTTTTTGAATTTTTTCATGTGACGTAATCTTCACGAAATTTTGTAAAAGTGTTCGCTTTGGTCTTTTGCATCTAACTACTGAGTTTCTATTCAATCAGATCAGTATTTTACGAGTTATCGTGGAAACAAAATTTTAAAATTTTTGAAATTTTTTTTTGTCACTTTATGGCCATCCTGTCAGTCACAAAAAACTGCGATTCTCCAACACTAGTGGTTCAGGAGATATCGCATCTTGAATCCACGCATGCGCAGACCGGCACCGGGGGATTCTATGGAGGAATAACATCCTCCACCCCAAATCCCCAATCTTCTCAGAAGAAAACTCGAGCAGTTAAATTATTTCTCGTCTGCTTATGCGAATAACAAAAAATGCCCAAAAGAGGCAGTTACACTCCAGTCGTTCACCGTTCAGACTAATTTTGAAAACCAATTTAAAATTCCACACATCGTTTACGCATTAATTCAATTGCCATGCTAGTAAGTAGTCCATATTTTAATCAGTTGCCCTCGTACATATCGTATTGATTCAGATAAACGCGTAAAAACCCGTCAGAATATTGTCACCAGATGTTATTATGTTTTCCTTGTAGAACTTCGAAATGAAATAATTTGACCAGTTTGGAGGTTCAAAATTATTAATTTTTTTTGAGGCTCCTAGTGGTCTGTCCGCAGTGAAATTTTGCACACCCCAAGAGGTCATTATTGGTCACCGAAGTGCCAAAACTGAACTCATTCCGATATTTGGTTTCGGAATTTCCAGCAAAATATTCCGCTGATAGTTAAAATTTTTTTAAATTATTTCTACTCATGCTACCCCCACGAAATTTTGCATAAATGTTTTCGTTGGTACTTCGCATATAACTACCGAGCTTCAACTCAATTGGATCAGTTTTTCTCGAGTTATAGTGAAAACAAAATTTCAATTTCATTTTCAAATATTTAACATTTTTTTTTTCTAGTTTACAGCCATTCCATCATTATGAGACTTCGCTGGCATATAAAGGTCATGATTATACAATTTGAGCCTGAATTTCAGATCGATCGAGTGATCGGTTTCGGAAATATTCTCGAAAAACGATTTAACTAAAAATGGCCGTAACTCCGAAACGGCTCGATGGATTTTGCCCATTAACGAACTTGTCCGAGATATTCACGCTCCAAACATGCCCTGCAAATTTCAACGCTCTAACTTGCTCCGTTCGAGAGTTATCGTGCTAACGGCCGGCCGGCCAGCCGGGCCGGACGGACAGAATTGAATTTGACCTCGAATTCTTCATCAGGGAGTCGAACCCAATCGTTTGAGACCATTTTCACAAAAAAAATTCGAAAAATACAGACATTGTGACGAAATGATAGCACGCTGTTCCTTGCGGAACACGCGCGCAAAAACAGCAAATAAATTGAAAATATTCGAATTAAAAAACAAATCAAATGGAAAAATGTTCAGTTCAGGAATTGTTCAAAATAGTATCCCTCCGTTTCAATACATTCTTGAGCGATTTGATATAGTTGTTTCACAGCTTTTGCTATCGTATTCGGTATCCTATTCGATTTCAAAAATATTGAAGGAAGGCGATAGTAGAGGGGACGAAATTTCAAAATTTGAAATCATTTGGTCGTTTATATCAACAGTTATTGAAGTGTGAAATTTCACTCATAAGATGAACATCACCCTGTATTTATTTATTTATTTAAAACTCAGGCGATTCAATCCTCTTGATACCAGTCCAGCCTGACGACATTAATTCATGATGTCCGTTTGTCGCTTTCTTCCCGGGACACCTGTATAATTGTATTATGGTTATGTTATGATTATACTGACCCTCCTGGGTCTTTCCCAAGGAGACCCCTCAGGAGCATGTGCTAAAGGGTTTTCCAATAAGAGGTGGTATTTTGATATTTGAAGAAAAATGCCATTTTTCAATATAAATGATCGGATGTTTATTTCATTATAAAGAAAAAGCTATGCCGTTAATAGTGGAAAATATCATCAGGCAAATGCCCACCACGACCATGCTTACAGGACCATATCCTTTTAATGAAATTTTTCATAAACAAATCGCAAAGTGACTGCCCTATGTCCTCGATAGCCTCACGAATTCTGTCTTTGAGGTCTTGAATCGACGCTGGGCTATTGGCGTAGAACTTCTCTTTCACGTGGCCCCAAAGGAAGAAGTCGCAAGGTGTTAAATCACAAGATCTCGGTGGCCAATTGTGATCACCTCTTCGAGAGATAACACGGTCCGGAAACTTTTCCCACGAAAGATCAATGGTTTCGTTGCTTGTGTGGCACGAAGCGCCGCCTTGTTGAAAGTAAACGTTGTCCAGATCAATACCATCCAATTCCGGCCATAAAGAATCATTAATCATCTCTCGATAGCGCAATCTATTCACCGTAACTGTTGCTCCAGCCTCATTTTCGAAAAAGTAAGGTCCAATGAATCCGCCGGACCATAAACCGCACCAAACAGTCACACGTTGAGGATAGAGAGGCTTTTCAACAATAACTCTTTGGTTTTCCGAGCCCCAGATGCGACAATTTTGCTTGTTGACGAAGCCACCGAGGTGGAAATGGGCCTCATCACTCAAGATGATTTTTCCATGGAATTCCGGATCATTTTCATGCATTTCAACGATCCAATCAGCAAAGACACGACGTTGTTGATGATCGGCTGGCTTGAGTTCTTGTGTTAACAGAACTTTATAAGCCTTAAGACCCAAATCTTTATGCAAAATACGGTGTAATGACGTTTGTGGAATGCCTAATTCCAAAGAACGACGAGGAATGGACAAACCTAGGTTTTCTTCAACACTTTCGGCTACAGCAGCAATATTCTCGGCTGTTCTTGAGTTATAACTTGTCCCAACAGCTCGAATTTTTCCACCAATTTCTTTATTGCGGTCCGACAAGGTGTTTCACAACGACCCAAAAATGTTCGAGTTTTACGAACCGTCTCTGCCAAATTTTCACCATTTTTATAGTCAATTTTAATAATTCCAATGCGTTCTTGAAGTGTGTATCGTTCCATTTTTGTTAATGGCGTAGTTTCTACTTGTCACATGTCAAAAAATGACAGCTTCAAAAGTGATATCTACCGAAATAGCGGGCTATTCAAAATAACACCTCTTATTGGAAAACCCTTTAGTTGGGAGAATCAGTTGTGTTCTGTGTAGGCTTTGCTACCGTGTTCTTACGCCACATTAGGCACAGCACTGTTAATTTTTGACCCAACAGTGAATGGAGGCCACTAACGTCTGACTAGAAAATTTCTTTCCTAGCCCCTGGATTGAACTCGGGACCTTCGAATGGAATGCTCTATTCACTGAGCTAAAAGCTCAAAACATAATTTTCGTAGGTTGCTTGATCCCATAAGGACTGGTGTCAAATCAGGGACACTGAAGCCTTGTTCAATTTAACACCTCGAGGACCCAATCTTGTCCGGCATCACACAAAAACTGTAATAATGTCAATCCTTATAAAAGCCCCATTCTTGAAAAGCAGAGACCCATTTAATTTTCTCAGTTTACTTTCGAACCGTTCTTCGTTGGTATGTGGAAATTGCAATTCATTGTGATTTAGTGTATTTCTTTGTTAGTCATTGGAGCAAATGCGATTTTTATGCGTAACTTACTTTTTGATGAAAATAAAACCTTTCCTCTCAACAATTATTTCACCTTATCCAGATTATCTTATATTGACAATGATTGACATGTGTTGAAATTTGATAGGATCGAATGTCAGTGCTGACTACCACAAAACGAAAAATATAACAAGAAACAATGCGGGCATGAGTTCATTCCAGCACTGTTTTTAGTGCTGGTATGAACTCATTACGATGCTGAAATAGAGAAAAGATATTTTACGCATTAATGACTCCTAATTTTCACGCGCTTATTCTGCGAATAGCGTTCTTACATTCTGCCCAAATGTCTGTAATTTTCGAATTCTGGCTGAAATATAGTCTCAAACGATTAGAATCATCGACTCGCTGATGAAGAATTCGACGTCAAATTTGAATGTATTAGTTTCCTAGAGTTGAAAATTATATTGGTGGAATTTTATGATGAAACTGCATCTTAAAAAAATGGGTTCAGCCCTGTGGACAGGAGCTTTCTCGCGCTCTAGTTCAAACAGACAAATTATATCTCCGAAAGTATTGGTTTCTTGAAAATTTCAATCCTCTAACTCCTTTCGTTCGAGAGTTATCGTGTTAACGGACGGCCAGCCGGACATAATCGATTTCGACCAATGATTCTTGATAAGTGAGTCGAACCGAATCATTTGAGACAATTTTCAGCCAAAAATTCGAAAATTACAGACATTTGGGCAAATTGATAAGCACTCTGTTCCGAGGAACAAGAGCGCCAAAAATGTCAAAAAATTTTAAATATAGTTTCGACAATAACTCTCGAACAGAAACAGCTAGGCAGTTGAAATTTTCGGAGTAGGTTTGGGAGATAAATATCTCGGTTAAGTTCGTTATTGGGCAAAATCGACGATTTCGGAGTAAAAAAAAAATGTTTTTTTTACATTCAATTTTTTTTCAATATGCAGTTTTACCATCAAAATCCATTGATATCATTTTCAACTCAAACAAGCTAATACTTTCGGAGATATGATTCTTCAAAATTTCAATAATAAATCGTCTTCTACGTTTTCACAGAATGCTATAATTATTCTATCTATTATTATATGATCTGTGTTCATACTCGTACATGTCATATTGTGTACCTATAAAAGAGAGTCAAATTCATTTCAGCTATCGTAGAATTATGAGGATTATAATATGATACATATTATACTTTTTGGTGATATTTTAATGACCGTGGGTAGTCCATATGATGATGGAAATATACTCTTTGGTAGGTTTATCAGAATGGGTTCAGAATAGCTCCAGTAGAAACAAAACTCAAATATTGGCTAAGTTTCAATTTGTAACTATTGTTCACAAAATTTGCTGAAATTTAATAATATTGATAGGCATTTATTGCTTCAATATGGACTCCTTCGTAAAAAAACGGAAGGGTTTCTACAAGGTACGCAAAACTCAAACTGAAAAATGAAAAAACCAAAAATAATACATAATCTTTCAAAAGTCTCCTCTCACAAATAATACTTCTTTGTAGACGCATGGGATCTCTTGGTGAAGAATCGCCTACACTAGTTCTCAAATATATTGTTCTTAGAAATCCCTTCAATATTTGAAATAAATACTCGTGGCTGAAAGTCCTCTCAAAATCACACACCTTACAAAAAATTCTGATTCTCCAGCACTAGTGGTTCAGAAGATATCGCATCTTTAATCCACGCATGCGCAGACCCTCACCAGGGGATTCTGTGGAGTAATAGCATCCGCCACCCCAAAATCCCAATCCTCTCTGACGAAAACTACAGCAGTTAAATGACTTCTCATCTGCACATGCGCATAACGAAAAATGCCCGGAAAGGGCAGCATGAACTTAAAACAAGCCCTGTGGACAGGAGCTTTCTGGCGCTCTTGTTCAAACAGACAAATTATATCTCCGGCAGTATTGGTTTCTCCGAGTTGGGAATTATATCAATGGATTCTTATGAAAGAACTTCATCTTAGTAGAAATTGAATTCAAACATCATAGAAGAATTTAAATTCAACAAGAGTGCCAAGAATTATCAATCCAAAACCAATAGACGAATTCTACCCAACAACGAACTCATCCGAGATATTCATTCCTCAATTCTATGATGAACGAAAATATATATCTTTCCTCAAATCCATTCCAATACTCCAATACACCAATATTCCAGTTTTGCTTTTAGTGGAGATATTCTGAACTCAATATTATTAACTTACCATTACCATTCACATCATCATATGGATTGACCATCGGCTTGAAAATATCAACCAACAAAAAGTATGATATTATATTATAATTCTGATAATTCTAAGATTGCTGGAATTAATTAGACAACGTCATATCTCAGGAAAATAAGTTGACATTATAACAATTCATAGAATACACACAGAATAATTATATCATTCTGTGAAAACATAGAAATAAGATTTATATTGAAATTTTGAAAAATCATATCTCCGAAAGTATTAGCTTGTTAGAGTTAAAAATGATATCAATGGATTCTTATGGTAAAACTGCATATTGAAAAAAATTCAATTTGGAATTTGTAATGTAAAAAAAATTTTTTTTTGTTACTCCGAAACCATCAGTCCGATTTCGCCCAATAACGAACTTAGCCGAGATATTTATCTCCCAAATCTACTCTGAAAATCTCAACTGTCTAGCTCATTCCGTTCGAGAGTTATCGTGCCTACGGCCGGCCGGACAGAATGAATTTCGGCCACGGATTCTTGATCAGTGAGTCGAACCAAATCGTTTGAGACCATTTTCATCGAAAAATTCGAAAATTACATTTGGGCAAATTGATAAGCACTCTGTTCCGAGGAACAAGAGCGCCAAAAAAGGAAATTGTCGCTCGTAAGGCCAGGAGGGTCTCTTTCAAAACCAGGTCTGACCAGTCCAAGCGATGATTATTCAGAATTTCAGACCGCTTCGAAGACCGCTACAGGGCCCTTATGTAGGGCTATCATCTCCCATAGTTGCATGTTTTACTTTGTATTGTGTAAAAGATTGAAAAAATGAGCCGGAAAAATTAAGGTTAGAGGCCAAACGGTTCGCAGACACGAAAGAAATTCGGTCCTATTCCTGACGAGTTTCAAAGATTGTTCTTTCTCATTTCACACGTGGAAGAATGGGAATTATTTACATACGAATCAAATCAATTTCAGGGCATCTCAATTCCACTCTCTCCTAAACGACTCATCGGTTGCGCCTTCCGATCGCCCGTTTCCTCCTCGAATCCCTTAAATAAATAAATTTCGCCTACTCGATCACTCATATATCACAACAAATTCCTCCCGCGATTTACGATCCCGACTTCCACCGAGTTAATCTGCGGAAGTGCATTATCTTCTGGTGCTACATCGGTCGCATTTTGCGTAATCAAAGCTCTCTTAATGGAGGGCCGCGATCGTCGGTTGCCGCCCGCCGTATCGTCCTGCTGAAATTTCGGCACGCCGTATTTCAGACAGTATCGTTCGGTCCACCGTCTTCTTCGCGGCGAGGATCAAAGACGTCGCGGCGCGCTTGGTTGTCGGCGACGCTCACCTGAACTGCCGTGTGAAACTCGAAAAATATCTAGATTGATTTGTCTCCATGTTTTTTTTTGTGTGGAGTGTCTGTAGTTGTCTCGTTGCTGGAAGAAGCTGAAACTTTCTTTTTGTTTTTAAAAAGTTTGAAACTTTGTTTCGCGCAAAATCTACTTGGTAATAGTTTGGAATATTTCGAAAGGTAGGATTTTAATTAATATTCCTTGAAACCTTTATCTTACTTTGCGTTTATAGTCTAGTCAACAAGTGCTTTTTTGGTAAAAATTTTTACGTATTCTCCGAAAATTATGATTGAGGTGTCACTCGATACGGAATGGCATGTCGATAGTTTTTGAGAAAATGCTAAGACATTGCAATAGTTATAAACAATTAAGTGAAAAAAAAAGAGGGAGGTTTAGGTTTTCGCCAATATCCCAAATTATCTGAGATAATTCAAATTTGAAAAAAGATTCAAGGATTCGAGGAAATTTCCTACAAAAAAGTCCCAACTGCCGGAACTGTAGAACTAATATTTATAATTTTCCTAGAGCGTTGAAAATACGTCCGAAATCGGGTACTCCGGCTTGCGCAAGCCTCATCCACTTCGTACTTTTGATGAATAAATATTATTTAAACTCATTAAATATGAAAATAAAAAATTGAAAAAATTCAGGTGCACGCAGGAAAAATCTATGAACAATAATCCGTGGTTCAAAAATGTTTATCGCCATTTTTTGGCGCTCTAGTTCTTCGGAACAGAGTGCTTATCAATTTGCCCAAATGTCTGTAATTTTCGAATTTTTGGCTGAAAATCGTCTCAAACGATTTGGTTCGACTCACTGATCAAGAATCCGAGGTCGAAATCGATTCTGTCCGGCCGGTCCGGCCGTAGTCAGAAGCTTTTCTGCGTATGTTCTATTGCCCATTGTTCTGTATTGGACACCCTTAATCGAATTCACCAAATTCGATTAAGGGTGTCCAATACAGAAGGCCGACTCTTTTAGCCACCTACATACGGCTGATCATAGAGCTCTCGAATGGATGGCCAGGCTAAACCATCAACTCTAATTTGCTGTTTGTGAATAATGTTTTAGTATTTCGTCTTTGTTTTCTTTACGTACATATTACTTATTTGCTAATTTCATGTTTGACGTTTACCTAAATAATTATAATTTATACTCTTTACATGTGCCATACGAATATATATATATATAAAAAGTTTTTTTACATTACAAATTTTGAATTAAATTTTTTAAGATGCAGTTTCATCATGAGAATCCATTGATATTATTTTCAAATCCAACAAATTAACACTTTCGGAGATATGATTTTACAAAATTTCAATATCAAATCGTAACTCTATGATTTCACAGAATGTCATCTCATCTACAGATAAGAGACATGTCAAACAAAGTATTAATAAATGCAAAATGACCAATGAAATAACCTCAGCTATCGTGATAGCTCTTGAATTATCCATAATATGATGATGATAATCCATATGATGATGATGGAAATATAAACTTTGATAAAAACAAAACTGGAATATTGGCTAAGTTTCAATAGATATAATATAATTTTCATAGTAGATTTAAAGAATGAATATCTCGGATAAGTTCGTCATTGGTAGAATTGATCTGCTGGTTTCGGATTAATAATTTTTGGCACCCTTGATGAATTTAATTTCTTTTATGATGTTTGAATTTAATTTCTTTTATGTAAACTACCACAACAAATTTATTAACTTTCACACAGTTTGTTTGTGGGGCTATGGAGAATCATCTACAAGTGGATACAATTTACACCGACATTTCAAAGGCTTTTAACAATGTAGATCACACGATTTTAAAGCAGAAGTTTAACATGTTTGGCTTTGATTATCGGATGCTCTTACTCTTCAATGCTCATTTGATTTTTGTCATCATTATTCATTATCATTCTATTGTTCCCATTACTAACTAAGATATGTTTATATACTGACTGACAAAGAAACTGCAACATCCAGAAGGAGTTGTTTACATTTTTTTTTTGGTAAAACATTGATTGTATAGCAAGGAGTAAATGATTTATATTTGAAGGAAAAAAAGGGAATTGTTTACAATTTTTTTTAATAATGTGTTTGTCCACCGCGATTATCTATACACTCCCCAACACGTCTTGGCATTGATGCAATAAGATGGTCTATTTCTTCTTGAGAGATCCTATCCCAAGCTACCTGTAGTTCATGTATCAGAGCCGCCAAAGTCCGTGGGGGCTGGGTTAAATTTCCAAGCCTTCTACTCATGATGTCCCAAACATGCTCTATGGGCGAAAGATCGGGGGATCTGGGCGGCCATGGTAAAAGATTCACATGGGTCGCTTCAAAAAAGTATAAACTAACTCTGGCAACATGAGGTCGAGCATTATGTTGCTGAAATATTGGATTCTCGAGCCGGTTAAGGTAAGGGAGAACATATGCCTCCACTATTTCTTGAAGGTAACGCAGGTTTCCTCGAGTAAAGAATAAAGGTGACCTACTTGCATGTGCAATAGCACCCCATACCATAACGCCTACTGTCCGGTGTACTGTCAATATCAATCTGAGGTTCACGTCATTCTCCCAGACGTCGTCTAAACCTTCTTCGGCTATCATGTGCACCCAAGGAGAATCGAGATTCATCAGAAAAGACGATCTGATGCCATTCCACATTCCAATGTTGACGTTCTCTGCACCACTGTAATCGTTGCAGACGATGCTCAACCGTCAGAGGTAACACAAGATGGGGTCGATAAAATGCTGCAGTACAAAAGACCTTATCTGGCGGTAAACCGTTCGGACAGTTACAGGATGGACTTGTTCTCCTAACCACCCATCAGCCAAAGATCGAGTTGTCGCAAATCAGTCTCTAATAGCCATAAGTCTAGGACGTCGATCTTCAACTTTATTTGTGCCCCTTTGACGTCCGGTGCCTACTCTTCTTCGATTTTGGGCATTATCTAACCATGCTTGACAACATCTCATAACAGTAGTTGGATTTCTGTTCGTACGGTTAGCGATTTCTCGAAATGACAACCCCGCCTCCCGTACACCAATAATTCGATCTCTTTCAAATTCACTTTGCTGACGAAAAATTCCGCTTAAACGTGCTCTAGGCATTTTAACAACAACTAAACATCGACTTCGGATATCCTCGAACAGCTGGTTTGTTATAGGTAAAATTTAAAAAAATTGCAAAAAACGACTACAATATGTAAGTAATAAAAAATGTTTACATGATAAAACCTTCACGATTTTTTTCTCCAAATTTTATACATTTACTCCTTGCTATACTCTGGGTGATGCAGTTTTTTTGCCAGTTAGTATATATCTTTTCAGGTTGTTTGTATGTTTTTGCGCGTATGTTCTGGGGAACATCGCGTTATAGTTTTACCCAAATGTCTGTAACTTTCGATTTTTTTGACGAAAATGGTCTCAAACGATTTAGTTCGACTCCCCAATCAAGAATTCGAGGTCAAATTTGATTCTGTCCGGCCGGCCGTCCGTCCGGCCGTTGCCAAGATAACTTGAGAACGAAAAGAGCTAGCGACTTCAAAATTTCAGGGTGGGTGGCGCATCCCAATACGACAAACAAGTTCGTTACTGGGCATAATCGGCCCAGTGGTTTCCGAGTAATAATTTTGTTTTCCACCAATATAATTCCGATCGAATTGAAACTTGAGTAGTTGTAGAATATGAACCTTAGCACGTTTGTGAAATTTTGTGCGAATCGTATGGCTAGAAAATTAAAAAAAAATTATTAAAAAATATTTTTGTTGTCATGATAGTATTTGTAAAAAATTTTAAAAAAATCATTGAAAATTGAAAAAAAAAAATCTATATATCAGTAACTCTTCGTTTGAAATTGCTGAAATTTTGCAAGAGCCTTAATAACCTAACTCTACTGCCAAGTTTCAAGTATTAACACGATCGGTTGAATATTGTTGGAGATTCGAGAATTCTTGTGTGAGTTCAGTAGATGGGTGACCGTTGCCTCGATAACTTTCGAACGAAAGGAGATAGGGACTTGCAATTTTCAGGGTAGGTTGCGTATCCGAAAGAGAGAGTTGAGTTCCTTTTTGGGCATAATCGGTCAAACGGTTTCCGAGTTATACCCACCTGGAATATTATTTCCTTAATAACTCAAAAAATAAATATTCGATCGAATTGAAGCTTGGTAACTAGTTGTAGAAAATCATCATAAATACGTGTTTTAAATTTTGTAAGAACCGTACCCCTAGAAAATTTGAAAAAAATGACGAAAAAAAAATTTAAGAACCGCACCCCTAGAAAATTAAAAAAAAATCACGAAAAAAAAAATTGGTTCAAGCACTGACGTGAAGTCAGAAGCTTTTGCGCGTATGTTCTATTGTCCATTCTTCTGTATTGGACACTCTCAATCGAATTTACCATGGTAAATTATGTTGTTACATTGTTGTTACATTCTCCTGTATTGGACACTCTTAATTCGAATTTACCATGGGTAATTCGAATTAAGTGTCCAATACAGGAGAATGGACAACATAATTTACCATGGTAAATTCGATTGAGGGTGTCCAATACAGAAGAATGGACAATAGAACATAAGCGCAAAAGCTTCTGACTTCACGTCAGTGCTTGAACCAATTTTTTTCATCTCCATGCGGCTTTGATTCCGAACATTTCATATCTCATAACAGGTGTTTCATAACGTAATTATGATATGTCTGAAAAAAGGTTATATTCCGTTTCTTACGTCGTCTTGCCCGAAAAACTAACGGAATTGATATTGCAACCCTCTTATTTATAGATCAAGACATGTGCTTGTCTTCAAACATGTCATCATCAGACGCCTACACGTCATAATCTCTAAAGATTAAACGTTTCTTTGCCAGATATCGTCACGTGTTCCGTTAGGCTGAACAACTTCATCGAAAATATAAATCATTTATTGAGGTGATTACGTCGATAAAAGAAATAATTTTGGATTTATTCATTTTATTATGGGTTATTATTCGTCAACACTAAATCAGATGATTCGAAAATTCAGAACTTTTTGTAATCTCCATAAAAGTTTCAGTTTTGAAGTAAGTAGCTTTCGATTATTGAATAAACTAGTTGGAAAAGCACTGAAGTCAGGAGCTTAGGCGCGTTTGATCAAATTTCAGCCCGAGCTGTTCGCCCAAGGCAGCTTGGATTGGAAAAAATAATTATATTTTCACTATACTTCCAGCAATATGGATCCGATCGAGTTTAAATCTAGAATTTAACTGTAAAATAAGGTTTTGAAGGCAAAATTTCAGCGGTATCTGTGTATTTTCTGTGTATCTTGTGTATTTTCTGAAAATTACGATTGAGGTATCATTCTATTCGTAATGGCATGTAGATAGTTTTTGAGAAAATGCTAAGGCCGCTCGCAAAAATTGCAATTGTTATAAACAATTAAGTGAAAAAAAAGGGGTTTGCTTTTTCGCCAATATCTCAAAAATTATTTGAGTTAATTTAAATTTGAAAAAAATTGGTTCAAGCACTGACGTGAAGTCAGAAGCTTTTGCGCGTATGTTCTATTGTCCATTCTTCTGTATTGGACACCCTTAATCGAATTTACCATGGTAAATTCGCTTAAGGGTATCCAATACAGAAGAATGGACAATAGAACATACGCGCAAAAGCTTCTGACTTCACGTCAGTGCTTGAACCAATTTTTTTTTCGTGATTTTTTTAAAATTTTCTAGGGGTACGATTCTTTTAATTTTTTTTTCGTAATTTTTTTTTTCTAGGGGAACGGTTCTTACAAAATTTCAAACACGTCTTTATGTTGATTTTCTACTACTAGTTACCAAGCACCAATTCGATCGAATATTTATTTTTTGAGTTATTAAGGAAATAATATTCCAGGTGGGTATAACTCGGAAACCGTTAGACCGATTATGCCCAAAAACGAACTCAACTCTCCCTTTCGGATACGCAACCTACCCTAAAAATTGCAAGTCCCTATATCCTTTCGTTCGAAAGTTATCGAGGCAACGGTCACCCATCTACTAAACTCACACAAGAATGCTCGAATCTCCAACAATATTTAACCGATCGTATTAAAACTTGAAACTTGGCAGTAGAGTTAGGTTATGTAGGCTCTTGCAAAATTTCAGCAATTTCGAACGAATAGTTACTGATATATAAAATTTTTTTTTTATTTTCTATTATTTATTAAAAATTTTCTACAAATGCTATCCTCACCAAATGTTGCAAACATTTTCGCGTTGGCATTCTACAACTAATAACCATGTTTGAATTCAATCGGTTCAGTATTTTTCGAGTTAATGAGGAACAAAAACCACCAAATAACAGAAAATTTCAGATGGCTATAACTCTAAAACCGTTTGGCCGATTATGCTCATAAACAAACTGAAATGTCGCGTTCTGGTGCACATCCTAACCTGAAAACTTCAAGCCGCTATCTCATTCCATTCTCAAGTTATCGTGACAAGAAAAATATTTTTTAATAA
The DNA here is from genome assembly GCA_937662695.2 of Halyzia sedecimguttata. NCBI lineage: Eukaryota > Metazoa > Arthropoda > Insecta > Coleoptera > Coccinellidae > Halyzia > Halyzia sedecimguttata. The sequence goes on along the minus strand of OW569413.2, from coordinate 93,069,616 downwards.
TTTATTTAAAATTTTCTAGCCATACGATTCGCACAAAATTTCACAAACGTGCTGAGGTTCATATTCTACAACTTCCCACCAAGTTTCAATTCGATCGGATGTTTATTGGTTGAAAACAAAATTATTACTCGGAAACCACTTGGCCGATTATGCCCATTAACGAACTTGTCCGTCGTATTGGGATGCGCCGCCTACCCTGAAAATTTCAAGTCGCTAGCTCTTTTCGTTCTCAAGTTATCGTGGCAACGGCCGGACGGCCGGACGGACAGAATCAAATTTGACCTCGAATTCTTCATTGGGGAGTCGAACTTAATCGTTTGAGACCATTTTCGTCAAAAAATTCGAAAGTTACAGACATTTGGGCAAAACTATAACGCGATGTTCCCCAGAACATACGCGCAAAAATATTAACGAGGCCAAAAACGGGACTCTTGGGTTGACCTGTATGTGGTCTCATCTCTCTTTCACGAGATGAGAACGAGACGAGACGAGAAACATCTCGCTCTCGTGTGAAGCCCTAGTACTAGTATTTTAGACTGGTAGTCGAGCTAGAGGAATTGGCACTTCAACTTACTCATCCTATATCCTTAATTTTTTTGGATAACAGGAATCTCTGGAAATAAGAAAAATTCAAAGAAATCATACATACTTCGAGAAATAATTAAATTCAGTCATCTTACAGTACTACACGAAACCTTGTGCACCTATATGTTACATCTTGCCAAATATCCTTCTAGTTGTAGCTGTTTTATTGTTATTGATGTGGTGGCTGAAATGAACTTAAAGTTCAGAAAAAGCATCGTTGTGTCTGTGGTTAATGCGGTGTAAAGTTCCACGATAATTAATGAAAGCTCTCTTCAGCGTTCTGCGGAATATCAAGGAGATAATTCTTTCACCTAGTTTATGAATATTCACGGGCCATTATAATTTGCATCTTCTGAGTGGAAATATCATTTTCTATTGAGGCAAAAGGGGCTGAGAGAAAGCGTATGAATAGGTATAATATGCAATGTGATCTTCATGTGAGGTGAGATGTCTATAAACTGGTGTATGCACTGATTGCATTTTGATCCGCCATTTCCTAAATATACTGACTGACAAAGGAACTGCAACACCCAGAAGGAGCTGTTTAAATTTAATTTTTTTCGGTAAAACATAGATAGTATAGCAAGGAGTAAATGATTGAAATTTGAAGAAAAAAAACGAAGGGTTTATAATTTTCCGTGTCCGTGTAGCTGGGGTAAATTTCCAAGCCTCCTACCCATGATGTCCCAAACATGTTCTATGGGCGAAAGGTCAAGGGATCTGGGCGGCTATGGCAAAAGATTCGCATGGGTCGCTTCAAAAAAGCTTAAACTAACTGTGTTCTCTTTGACAGGAAGAGGGGGCCCTGCAACATAAGACTACCAAGTCTGTTTGGAGTAGGGCTCAATCTAACAGAGCAAGTTCGATATCTAGGTGTGATACTGGACCACAAACTACTGTGGAACAAACACATTGAGGAACAAACGAAAAAGGCCGAGATGATCTTTTGGTCTACTCGGAGAGTAGTGGGAAATGGATGGGGCTTCAAACCACACATTATTCACTGGTTGTATACTGTGGTGGTGAGGCCTATCCTAACCTACGCATCATTGGTGTGGTGACTTCTTTGGAGAAGTCATATATCCGCAACAAATTGACAAGATCTCAGAGAAAAGCTTGTTTAAATATCACAGGTGCTCTGAGATCTACTCCAACAGCAGATATGGAGTGCCTGCTGGGGCTACCTCCCCTGCATCTTGTAGTTGAGGAGGGGGCTATGAAGACAGCTTTAAGAATCTGGGAACAGGGACAGTGGCGTGACAGCGGAATGTTTAGGGGACACGCGAGGGCACTCAAGAAGGTGGAGGATGATGATGCATCTCTCCTCCGGAGGAGTGACCGTGCGGGCTCCTTATTCTGCTTTAACGAACCCTATAGGGTGATTGTTCCTGATAGAGACCAATGGGATACAAGGAGTGATCTCCTTAAACCAGAGGGGCCCACATGGTTCACAGATGGCTCTGTAACGACTACAGGGACAGGTGCAGGCATTGTGGGACCTCGAGTGAGCATGTCCATCCCTCTCGGGAAGAACTGCTCGATAATATAGGCAGAACTATATGCTGTTCTTGTCTGCGCGCTGGAAAACATCCGATTAGGATACTCTGGCAAGTACATATATATATGTTGTGACAGTCAAGGAACGTTAAAATCCCTATCTGATGTGAAAATAAACTCCTACTTAGTAGGCGAATGCAGGAAGGCTCTGCGAAGGCTGGGCGCTGGTAACGTTGTAAAACTCATCTGGTGTCCGGCTCACTCGGAGATTTCAGGTAATGTTAAGGCAGATAAGCTGGCGAAGCAGGGGGCTCGGATACCATATATAGGTCCTGAGCCTTCGCTTCCAGTATGTCGTACCTCTGTTAAAACATTCTTCAAGAATCGTTTGGACAGGAATTTCTCCAGTGTATGGAACATGGGAGTAGGACTCAGGCAGTCAAGGCTTCTCATTAAGAAACCATCGTCAAAGTCTGAAGTAAAGAAACTTCTATCACTCGAAAGAAGAGAATTGAGCCTGGTGACTGGATTACTAACTGGTCACCAGTTCAACAAACATCTGAATAGGATGGGATTGGCCGATAGCGCTCTGTGTCGCTGGTGCAAGAGCATGGAAGAAACAGCTGAACATATTCTGTTCGACTGTAACAACCTTAAAGAATTGAGGGTCATACACCTAGGCAACCCAACACCTACGATTCCTACGGTGAGAGGGACTTCTCCTTTTAAGCTCGCGGCATTCCTGTCAGCGTTTTTCTTGGACTGAGTCTCACGAGTTTGGCAAGCGGGAGAACAATGGGCCTGAAGGCCTCAGTTCAGCCTGAGACGGCACCGCGGTAGAAGAAGAAGAGAACTGTGGCAACATGAGTTCGAGCATTATCTTGCTGAAATATTGGATTCTCGAGCCGTTTAAGGTAAGGGAGAACATATGCCTACACTATTTCTTGAAGGTAACGCAGCGCTGTCATGTTACCTCGAGTAAAGTCTAATGGTGACCTACTTGCATGTGCAATAGCACCTCATACCATAACGCCTGCAGTCCGGTGTACATGACGCTCAATATCAAACTGAGATCCACGTCTTTCTCCCCGACGTCGTCGAACCCTTCTTCGGCCATCATGTGCAGCCGAGAAGAATCGAGATTCGTCAGAAAAGACGACCTGATGCCATTCCACATTTCAATGTTGACCTTCTCTGCACCACTGTAATTGTTGCCGGCGATGCTCAACCGATAATGCTGCAGTCCAAAAGACCTTATCCGGCGGTAAATCGTTCGGACAGTTACAGGATGGCCTTGTTCTCCTAACCACTCATCAGCCAAAGATCGACTTGTCGCAAATCGGTCTCTAATAGCCATAAATCTTAGACGTCGATGTTGAACTTTATTTGTGCCCCTTCGACGTCCGGTGCCTACTCTTCTTCGATTTTGGGCATTATCAAACCACGCTGGACAACATCTCATAACAGTAGTTGGATTTCTGTTCGTACGGTTAGCGATTTTTCGAAATGACAACCCCGCGTCCCGTAGACCAATAATTCGACCTCTTTCAAATTCACTTAGCTGACGATAAATTCCGCGTACACTTGCTCTAGGCATTTCAAAAACAAATAAACATCGATTTTGGATCTCCTCGAACAGCAGGTTTGTTGTGAAATTTAAAAAATTTGCAAAAAACGACTAGAATATGTAAGTAACAAAAAATGTTCACATGAAAAAACCTTCTCCAAATTTAATCATTTACTCCTTGATATACTATCTATGTTTTACCAAAAAAAGTTAAAAATTTAAACAGCTGCTTAGGTGTTGCAGTTTCTTCGTCAGTAAGTATATGATGAATACATATATTTATCATTTTTCTTCCTGTAGATAGCGCTTTTTTGGCGCTCATGTGTTTATCAATTTGCCCATGTCTGTAATTTTCGAATTTTCTGCTGAAAATGGTCCCAAACGTTTTGGTTCGACCCACTGATCAACATTTCTTGGTCGTTTCTGTCCGGCCGGCTGGCTGCCTTTAGCACGATAACTCTCGAACGGAATGAGCAAGATAGTTGAAATTTTCAGAATAGGTTTGGGGCATAATTATCTCGGCTAAGTTCTTTATTGGGGAAAATCGGTCAGATGGTTTCGGAGTAACAAATAAATATTTTTTACATTACAAATTTCAAAATAAGTTTATCTCAAGATATAGTTTCACCATAGGAATCCATTGATGCCATTTTTAACTCATTTTCACAGAATGCGATAATTATTCTATCTATGAATTATTATAACATGATCTGTGTTGATACATGTCAACTTATTTTCCTGAGATATGATATGTCAAATTTTGATATTTAGGTAATGCCCATGGTTAATCCATATGGTGATGGGAATGGTGATGGTTAGTTAATAATATTGAGTTCAGAATATCTCCAGTAAAAACTGAAATATTGCCTAAAGTTTCAATTGATATAATATAATTTTCAGAGTGAATTTGAGGAAAAAATATATCGTTCATCATAGAATTGAGGAACGAATATCTCGGATGAGTTCGTTGTTGGGTAGAATTGGTCTATTGGTTTTGGATTAATATTTTTTGGCACTCTTGTTGAATTTGAATTCTTTTATGATGGTTGAATTTAAATTCTGCTATTATGAAGTTCTATCATAAGAATCCATTGATATAATTCCAAACTCTTACCAATACTTTCGAAGATATGATTTGTCAAAATTTGAACAAGAGCGCCAAAGCTCCTGTCCACAGGGCTTGAACCAATTTTTTAACATTCAGCTCATAATTATAACTACTTTCCATCATCTCCAACGTTGCTACTAACTCGTAATGGCATCATAATCTCACAGTAGGTAATGATCGTTCCTCAGGTCATTTAATAAGATCCTTGCGTTCCTTGCGTTACTCCTGTTCATCATCGCAATTCATTGCGGAAAGGAATCATTGAACATTCATGAGAACCTGTCATGAAGGCATCAAGCTTGATATGAACTGAAAAATAATTGTCAATTTAGCACAATTATTCAAGATCATTTAGGTGAGAAATGTGACGGTTTTGAACCTGTTATCAATTATTGATTAAATATAGAGGTAAATTGAAGATTTTTCCGAAAGGCTAGTTCTTCTTGAGATTCTTCGATAATATGGAAATATTCGTTACATTTTATCCATTTCGGACTTATTTCTTTGAATATGTGCAATTTATTCTAAATATGTATTTATGTATTATGTATTTATATTGTCTATTATAAGTACGATATGTATACAGGATGTCCCATTTTCGTAGGCATGATTTCTTGGCTATGAGTACAGAAAGAGTAATACGGTTTTCGAAACTCCTTTCTACTTTTTGATGGAACCAAAAATGCCACAAACAGATTTGCTGTAGCCGCAAAAGATTCGGTGTTACAGGGTGAAAGTAAGTATCGAAAAAACATCGCTACGAAGCTAGTTAGGAAGAAAGACTGGGACAAGGAAACTACCACCCAAGTTCTCGAAAAAAATACTATTGAATGGTACATAACATAGACGATTCAAAAACCGATATAGAGCTGGCGCTGGAGTATATGGAGCAGGCACCAAACGCTCACTTTCGCTAGACTCCTATCCAAGCCTCTTTAAGGCAGAAATATTTTCAATCGAAAGATGCATCAGAACTGTACAACTGGAAGGCAAGCTGTAGATGATGATGACATCCACACCAATGCGAAATTCGAAAACGAGCGACGGAGGAGCAAGTTTTCGAACGCATGAGTGTTGGAATTGCCTTCTGCAACGAGTATTAGACGATATTTTCTCTATTTCAGGCAAGTTTTGTAAAATACTGTTGAAATTTAATGAAAAATTCGGATTATACATCCTAGTGACTTTTTCATTGTATCTTGGCAGTTGGTGTGACTGTTAAGAAAGTTGTCAGATTACGGAATTTGAATCGTACGTAGGGCATGGAGATTAGATTTAAAATAGTTTCCTACTAATAGCATGAATGATTCAAAATTAACTAGAAAGAAATCTGTAGTACCTTATCTTTTAATGAAAATAAAACTTTTCCTCTCAACAATTATTTCACTATATCCAGATTATATTATATTGACAATTTGACAGGATCGAATGTCAGTGCTGACTACCACAAAACGAAAAATATAACTAGAAAAATACGGGAATGAGTTCATTACAGCACTCTTTTTAGTACTGTAATGAAGTCATTACGATACTGAAAAAAAGAATTATATTTCGAGGAATATCGCCCATTTACCTTATGAGCAGCATTTCTATACCGGAATGAAATCTACTGAATAATATCCACATTCTCCGTACCAGTAGATGCGTGTAAGTTTCCGATGGGGAAGAGTAGCCTCGTTCCCTCATATCTTCCTTTAAGTGAACGGATGAGCGGAGTGGAATCTCGCGAGATTTTTCATTACAAAATATAGGAAAATATAATCTTCCGTTTTATTATACTCGGAAGTGATTTTCTTGTTAGGCGTAAGTGAGGGTAAGATGAAAATTGCCGGAAACCATTTCTCAGAAAGTGATATCCTGCTTCGGATCTGTGAATAATGAAATATGCTTCTTCTATGTCATAGAATCTTGATACTTTAGAGAAGAGACCTTACGCCTTACCTCCTACGTACCTTCTAAGGTGGATTTCATATAATCGAAATGGGTTTTCGGTACAATCCGCAAAAAGAGCAGGAAAAAAAGGGGGAAAGCCTTGTGGACAGGAGCTTTGGCGCTCTTTTCAAACTTTGACAAATCATATCTCCGAAAGTATTGGTTTCTCAGAGTTGGGAATGAATCGATGGATTCTTAGATAGAATTGCATCATAAATTCAAATAATAGTTTACTTATCAAGATTAAATGAGCAATCTGCAATGATTTAACCTCGTGGAATGGGTTGTTGCAACTTTACCCTCGGTGCATAGTTTTCACAACTCGAAATACCTAAGGAAAGTATCATCGAAATGTCTAGAGCAAGGCTGGGGACAATCATAGAAGATTGTCCATTTCTTCCTGATATTTGAAAAGGCAAGTATAGGCTGACGAACCAATTATTTTAATAGTTCAAAATATGTTAATGAAATAAAATCCTCTTTTCATAGTTTAATAGTTTATTTAACACTTTCATCCTTTATTATGAACCTTAACTACAGAAACAATATTTGGTACACAAATCTAGATCAATATTTCAGCATTTTTTGCTAGCAACATTATGAAAATACAGTATATAGGAACATGTCTCACTACTCAAGGAAGTAAAAGGAAATATTAACCTCAGTGGTCAAAGAACAGTAATTTCTTTTGATGATTCCATTATGTTGTTCTTACCTATTGCCTTCATAAACTACATCATTAAAATGATCCAATTCTAAATCTTCTGGAACATCATCCCCAATATTTTCACATTAATTATTTAGTATGCAACAAGTCAATACTATTTTTGGTATCAAAACAGTCTTGTTTATATTCACAAATTCGAGATTTGGAACCTTGTTTTCCAAAACAGAATATTTTTAAAGTACGAATTACATAAACAAACTAGAACAGACATAAATTTTACATGTATCTTACAGGTAGATAAGATGACATGAATGAACAGTGTAAACACATAGAACACAGACAGATAGAATTCGCATTCTGTGAAAACATAGAAGTGATTATTATTGCAATTTTGAAAAATAATATCTCCGAAAGTATTAGCTTCTTAGAGTTTCGTTACACCGAAACCATCCGACTGATCTGGCCCACTAATGAACTTAATCGAGATATTTATAACCCAAACCAATTCTGAAAATTTCAACTGTCTAGCTCATTCCGTTCGAGAGTTATCGTGGTTTCTGCCAGCCTGACAGAATCGATTTTGACCACGGATTCTTGATCAGTGAGTCAAATCAAATCATTTGAGACCATTTCCAGCCAGAAATTCGATAATTACAGACATTAGGCACTCTGTTTAGAGGAACAAAAGCGCCAAAAATATTATTTAATAATTTTCTACAATTTTCTAGTGACACGATTCATACAAAATTTCACGAACGTCTTTGTATTAGTATTCTACTAATATCTACCAAGTTTCAATTCGATCGAATCTGTATTGGTTGATGACAAAATTACTCCGAAACCGTTGGGCCGATTATGCCCATTAAGGAACTTGTCCGTCGTATTCGGATGCGCTGCCTACTCTTGAAATTTCAAGTCGCTATCTTTTTCCCTTCTCAAGTTATCGTGGCAACGGACGGCCGGATGGAATCAAATTTGACCTCGAATTCTTCATCAGGGAGTCGAACCCAATCGTTTGAGACCATTTTCAGCAAAAAATTCGAAAATTACAGAGCATACTCGCAAAAACGTTCAATATCTCTGAAACCAGTAGCCATCTGAAAACCTCGCATTTGATGACCAACTTGAAGTTGGACTTGATAAGTTATGTTTAGATGGAAAATATTCGATTATTATAACGGTTCCAAAAGAATATATATACCGGGTGTCCCAGTATACATGTTCCAATGGATTATCTAAGCCATCTCAAAAGATAAAAAATTGAAAATGGTATGTTTTTCAATTCGTCCAAGGAACTTTCAACCGAGGAAAACAAAAATTGAAAGTCGCTTTCGATTTGACCGGAAGTGGATCTGACTTTTTTGTCTCAAATAGCACCCTATATATCCTTGGAATTTTTTTAATTCTACTCAAAATTACCTCTCCAACGGAACAGTTTTCTGTGGGTGTTGAAAAAAGTCGATTCGTATATAATTCAAACAAAAAACTTAACGAGACCAAAAACGAGACTCTCGTGTTGCGCTGTATGTGGTCTCGGTATCGCCTATTATATTTTTGAAAACGTCTCGTCTCGTCTCGTCTTGTCTCGCTTTCACGAGACGAGACGAGAAAAATCTCGCTCTCGCGTGAAGTCCTAGATATAATTCCCAACTCTTACCAATACCTTCGAAGATATGATTTGTCAAAGTTTGGACAAGAGCGCCAAAGCTCCTGTTCACAGGGCTTGAAGCAATTTTTTAATTGATTTCTAAGACGCAAATACATATATTTTTTTTAACTAATTTGAATGAAGAAAATTATAATTATCCTTCGAGTACCGATTAAAATGGTCATCAAATGATGAAATGGAGATCGCAAATTTTATTTCACTATACAAATCATATATTAATTGCTGGAAGAGATTTATGACGATATCCAAGTCGTGGATTGAAAAAAAACAATTTTTTATTTACTTGTTCAACCCGTCGCCTTCACGCCAGTTACGTCGACATAAAATAACTGTTATTTATTTTGAAGCCGATAAATTTTTTGTCAGAACATAATCACGCAGACCTTCTTTCTCCTACATTCGTGCATTCGCAAATTAGACGGAGCGTCTAGGTAAAAGTGGAACAGATTCGGCTCTAACTAACAATAGACCTTCATATTATTATAACAAGGAGGTTACCTGGACGTATTTCGGAGCCGCAAGATCATTTAATTTCACAGAATTGTAATGGGGTACTTGCTGACCCGGCGAAGTAAGGACCGCCCCAGCAAAAATACATGTTGGCTGAATTAGTGTTTATTGAGGTGAAATGATTACTCGACATCAGTTGAGTTTAACAAATGTACACTAATCATAATGAAAATAATTTAATTTTCAACAAATAATTCTAAAGATTTTCATTAAGCGTCTGACGAAGGAGTCTGATATAGACTCCGAAATGTTACGATATAGTTGTTTCTTCGTTGATGTTGTTTCGTTGTTGTTTGTTAGGCAACATTGTTCAATTGATTGCTTCTGACAAATATCTTGTGTTTCTTATGCAGAAGCAAATCACAAAATGATTAACTTTTATTTTATAGATATTTTTCAGAGTTTGGGAGAGAAAAACCCAAAAAAAATCTTTCAATTACAATAATAATGTTATTTTTCGATTCGAGGATCATTCGAGGATTATCGAAATGTTCTATTTCTCCGCCATGGCGGAGTGTTGTATATTGTATATTGTTGTAGGGGGTAACGTTGCACTGCTACCTCAAGGTCTATTGTGCCCCCCTGTCAGAGCTGTCGATGTCATCACCATCTACAGCTCGCCTTCCAGTTCCAGAGTTCTGATCAACTCCAGTATCTGGGATGGCTTCAAGGAGGCTACGTCTTCGCTCCTGCAAATTTCTTGCCCAAAGCATTCCTTGCGTTGGTTTGAGAAGGTGAGGCATTCTGTTATCAGGTGATCAGGAGCTTCATCCTCCTCCCAACAGAATCTGAACTCGTCAGTTTCTGCTAGCCCTAATCTCATCATACGCTTCCTAAGACAGCAGTGCCCTGTGAGGAAACCAGTGAAGAGGTGCAGCGTGTTCTAACTGAGGTCTAAGTATTTATTGGACCTGACAGTATCAAAGTTCCGGAGGAATTTCTTGGAGTGATACATTCCGGGAAGACTTCTCCGGAAAATACCTCTTTTAGTTTCTTCTTTCATACGGAATTCACTTTTGTAGGTGTATCTACCAACCCCACAGAAGGGTTTGGGGCCAATAAAGTTGGCCTCCTTATTTCCTATGTCTCCCGCGTGACCAGGAACCCAGACCAAGGAGACCCTGTTGTTCTTGCCTACTTCATTGAGTTTTCTTCGGCACTGCCATATTATTAGCTTGGATTCGATAACATGGGAGCTCAGAGCTTTAATAGCCGCTTGACTGTCAGAGTGGATTGCAATATCACATCTCTGATAGTTTCTTTCTAGGTTCATTTCCATGCATCTTTCTATTGCAAGTACTTCTGCCTGAAAGATGCTCGGATAGAAACTTATATTATATTAGCGATAGTGAGCATTTGGTGCCTGGCCCATATACTCCAGCGCCAGCTCCTGTAGTGGTTTTTGAACCGTCCGTGTACCATTTAATGGCATTTCTTTTAAGAACTTTGGTGGTGGATTCCCTGTACCAGTCTTTTTCCTACCGAGCATCGTAGTGAAGTTCTTTTCGATGCTTACTTTCTTGATCATTTCGTCACTAGGAAGATTGGCTGATGAAATGTACCTGGTAAGAGAGGACCAGGCTTTCTGGTTTTTGATATTCTCATTACTTGTTCCTTTCCTAGATATTCTGAGAATGGCTTCATGGGCCATTTTCACTATCACTAGATGAAGTGGTGTGAGATTTGTTAAAATCTCAACTGCCCTGGTAGGACAGGTTCCATGGCTCCAGTGATACTCACAGAGGCCATCTTTTGAACTTTGTCGAGAGTTTTCCCCGTACTGCCCCATACGTAATTATGAAGAAGTGTTGCTGTAGAACACTTTTCCGGCCGGTGGCAGGAAAAGTGTTACTATGCAAAAGATGAATTGGTTACCATGAACAAAGCATTCTCTAATTCAAACGTCATTCTTATTCGTTAAAGTTAGATTGAATGTACAATTGGTCAATGTTGCATTTTGAAAATTAAAACCATGTATAAATGAACTGAAAGGGTTCTGTCTCGGATTCTTTTCAAAAGTTGATGCCTTAATAGAGTAATCTGAGTTGCTGGTTCCAGGGAATTCGTTGACGCTCAATATCCTACCAACAATCTCATTCTTATTTCGCAACGAATCCTCGATGTACTCTTCTGCTACACTACTTGACTTCCAACCTCCGTGTCGTTTCGAAGACTCAATCCATCTCCATCTATATGTAGTGTAGCAGAAGTTCGCCTCAATGAATGACCTGTGTATTCGTTTGGCTGATTCAATTGCAAAAAAGTGGCAACCTTTTTTGGAACACCTCCTATACTTACAGCTCGGTAGCATTTTCCAGATTGATATTTAAAAAAAATCAATTTTCAACGAAATCGTTTGGTCTTAACGCAGTGTATGTCCGATAAATATTTAGAGTATTCTTCCTAACAACTGTGAATGTTGGAATTTTTCTTGGTTTACTATCAGGAATATTGACTATTATAATATTTCCCTTGACCTCGATATCTGTAGTTTCCATTTTCACCATTTCGTCAAATCTGCAGGAACCAGCTTCTCCGAATAATAAAACAATCAGGTGATCGAAATACAGAATTATAACTACTTGAAATATGATAGTTGTAGTCCTAAATATGAATCATCCGGTGCTTCGAAGAGAAAACGTTCGAACTCTTCCTTAGAAAAAACTCTTGATTTTTGCTTTTTTTGATACCCTTCATTGTATTTTAACAATTTCAGATATTTACCAATATCTATTTCATGTTCGATCGCTAGTTGTGACTTTATCATTGAATATCGGGCCCACAAAGTAGAAGATTTCCATTTTTTTCTCTCTGAAAAAAAAAGTTCAGAGTAGAAGTGACTTTTCATGACTCGCTTTCAATTACCCGCCTCACTCCGTTCGGCAGGAAAACTCGCTCGCCATGAAAAGTGACACTTCTCCTTATGAAATAATATATCTACTATTTTGTACAACTGCCATTAAAAGTTACACTTTTAATGACAGCCAACAGTGTTAAAAGTGAATGTTTACATGGAAGCGTGTAAACATATATAAACATGGAAGCGTGTAAACATATATTTTTAACACTACATTTTCTGATGATGAAATCAGATACAATTATAATAATAATTTTAGGAATTGTCAACTTTCATTATCAATATTTAACAATCATTACTTATGAACATTAATATTATTCGTACAACTAGAACACTTGCTAACATTATTGACTTGCTACGTTGGGGAGCTTCGTAACACATTACTAGAATCTCCAATACCATCATAACTAGTAGAAACCGGAAGTACAATATTGGATAATGACGTTCCGAAATCTGCTGAGTTTGGGAGATTTGTTTCCGCAATGGCATTTCTATAAGCAATGGAATGATCAATATTGCCCTCAGCTACCGTCGTAGGCTTCCATCCACCATGTTTTTGGCGCGCTTGTTCCTCGGAACAGAGTGCTTATCAATTTGCCCAAATGTCTGTAATTTTCGAATTTTTGGCTGAAAATGGTATCAAACGATTTGGTTCGACTCACTGATCAAGAATCCGTGGTCGAAATCGATTCTGTCCGGGGCTGGCCGTACATTAACACGATAACTCTCGAACGAAAGGAGTTAGAGGATTGACATTTGCAGCATAGGTTTGGAGCGTAAATATCTCGGGCGAGTTCGTTAACGGGCGAAATCCATCAAGCGGTTTCGGAGTTATGGCTGTTTTTAGTAAAAACATTTTTCATGAATATTTCCGAAAACGATTACTCGATCTATCTGAAATTTAGCATCAAATTGTAGAATTATGACCGTTAGACGCATGTGAAGTTTTCTATTGATCGGGTCACCGTAAAGTGTAAAAAAAAAAATTTCGACAATTTTTAAATTTTGTTTCTACAATAACTCTCGAACAGAATGAGCTAGGCAGTTGAAATTTTCAGAGTAGGTTAAGGAGATAAATATCTCGGATAAGTACGCTATTTGGTAAAATAGGGCGGATGGTTTCAGAGTAACGATTATTTTAACTTACAAATTTCAAAATAAATTTTTTTTAAGATGCAGTTTCACGATTGAAATCCATTGATATAATTCAACTCTAACAACCTAATACTGTCGGAGATATGATTTTTCGAAATTTCAATAATGAATCGTACTTCTATTTTAATTTGATTTCTTCCATGGTGCAGTTCTCATTCTCAGATTGCTCATTTAATCTTGATAAAAAAACTATTATTTGAATTTAATTTCCTTTATGATGCAGTTCTATCACAAGAATACATTGAAATAATTCCCAACTCTGAGAAACCAATACTTTCGGAGATATAATTCGTCTGTTTGAACAAGAGCGCCAGAAAGCTCCTGTCCACAGGGCTTGAACCAATTTTTTATCTTCGTAATATTTGCTCCTGATTCTGCTAGCAAAGAAGCGGAGGATCTACGAAAACAGTGGCCTGTATATTGTTTTGGTTCTGGCAGTAAGAGAAATTCGGCAACAATAGAGAGCATTTTCCCAAATGTATTCATACCAACTGGATTGGCAGTGCATTCATTATTCATGTATTTCAGGAAAGAACAACGATGTTTGATAACAGAAGGGCGCAGTGCAATGCACTTACGGAAATAGTCAACATACTTCCCAATAACACAGAAAGAACGACTGACTTTCATTTTTGTGTTTGGAAGTTGACCAATGATTTATTTGTTATTTCGATATCTTCTACTAATGAATTACACAATTCTTCACGCCGACAGGCTACAAATAACCCGAAAATAGTTGCACCTTAACCATCAAGTATTTTGCATCTGATGGTGCCTCGTTTATTAACTTTTCAACATGTTCATGTGAGAGAATTTTTGATTGTTTGGTACGATATGCTTCACTTTTCTGCGTTAAATATGCCATTAAATTGAATAATTTACTAACATCAACACCATTTTTAACCAGGGGGCTTGACTTGATCATTGAAAATTTAACCCACAAAGTGGATGAGCTACATCTTTTTCATTTTAAGGAAACAGGTTCACTGAAGTTCCTTTCTGCATTCTTCAATTTACACCAGGCCAGGAAATTGGTATACGTGCTGAGCTAATTTTTTAGGTAGGAGTTCCAAAGTTGCTCTTCTTGCACACTCTTCAATATCCTCAGGAACAACCAAATCAACACTTTTATTGATTACACGGGTCAACACAAAATTTTACCTAAACCTTAAAGTATTAAAATTCAATTTTTTAGTTCGTAATTGGACGAAAAAAAAATTGGTTCAAGCACTGACGGTAAATTTTGTTGTCCATTCTCCTGTATTTGACACTCTTAATTCGACTTTACCATGTTAAATTCGAATTAAGAGAGTCCAATACAGGAGAATGGAGAACATAATTTACCATGGTAAATTCGATTAAGGGTGTCCAATACAGAAGCATGGACAATAGAACATACGCGCAAAAGCTTCTAACTTCACGTCAGTGCTTGAACCAATTTTTATTAATAATATCATTTAAATTAATATTGTAGGACGTTACTTTGAAAGTTAAGCTATACTGACTTACAGCAAAAATATTATAAAGAAAAGAAGCAATTGGATAGTCAAACTATCATTTTAATAAAATGATGCATTTTTATTGTTCAAATAAAGATATTTTGTCAACTTACAAGAATTTCTTCATTCAATGGTATTTCAAAGAACTAATTACAGTTTTAAATATTTAATAAAAAAAGGGAATAAATTTCATATACATATAAAGATCCTATCGTGTTCAAACTTGGAACTTGGTAGTAGAATTATGTTCTGAAGGCTCTCGCAAAATGTCAGCCATGTCGGATGAATAGTTTCTGATATCTAGAATTTTTTTTCAATGATTTCTTAAAAATTTTCTAGTGATACGATCCTCACAAAATTTTGCAAGAACTTTCGCGTTTGCATTCTACAACTAATAACTAAGTTTGAATTGGATTGGTTCTATATTTTTCGAGTTATTGAGAAAATAACAATCAAATTTCAGATGAATATAACTCCAAAACCGTTTGACCGATTATGCTCATGAACAAACTCAAATGTCGCATTCAGATGCACAACCTAAACTGAAAAACAAAATTCTACACACGTCTTCAAGTCGATATTCTACAACTAATTGGCAAGCTTCAATTCGATCGAGTCTATATTTTTTAAGTTATCGAGGAAATAATATTCCAGGTGGGTATAACTCGGAAACCGTTAGACCGATTATGCCCAAAAACGAAATCAATTCTCCCTTTCGGATACGCAACCTACCCTGAAAATTGCAAGTCCCTATCTCCTTTCGTTCGAAAGTTATCGAGGCAACGGTCACCCATCTACTGAACTCGCACAAGAATGCTCGAATCTCCAACAATATTTAACCGATCGTATTAAAACTTGAAACTTGGCAGTAGAGTTAGGTTATGAAGGCTCTTGCAAAATTTCAGCAATTTCAAACGAATAGTTACTGATATATAGAATTTTTTTTTATTTTCAATGATTTATTAAAAATTTTCTACAAATGCTATCCTCACCAGATTTAGCAAACATTTTCGCGTTGGCATTCTACAACTAATAACTATGTTTGAATTCAATCGGTTCAGTATTTTTCGAGTTAATGAGGAACAAAAAACCACCAATATCAGAAAATTTCAGATGGCTATAACTCTAAAACCGTTTGGCTGATTATGCTCATAAACAAACTGAAATGTCGCGTTCTGGTGCACATCCTAACCTGAAAATTTCAAACCACTATCTCATTCCGTTCTCAAGTTATCGTGACAACAAAAATATTTTTTAATAATTTTTTTAAAATTTTCTAGCCATACGATTCGCACAAAATTTCACAAACGTGCTTAGGTTCATATTCTACAACTACCCACCAAGTTTCAATTCGATCGGATTTATATTGGTTGAAAACAAAATTATTACGCGGAAACCACGGGGCCGATTATGCCCATTAACGAACTTGTCCGTCGTATTGGGATGCGCCACCTACCTTGGAAATTTCAAGTCGCTAGCTCTTTTCGTTCTCAAGTTATCGTGGCAACGGCCGGACGGACAGAATCAAATTTGACCTCGAATTCTTCATTGGGGAGTCGAACTTAATCATTTGAGACCATTTTCGTCAAAATTTCGAAAGTTACAGACATTTGGGCAAAGCTATAACGCGATGTTCCCCAGAACATACGCGAAAAAATATATAGCATGAAAAAGTTTGCTTTTGTATTTAGGAGACCGATTGAACGATATTTTTCAAAATTTGTGGTTTTAATTATCAATTAAAGATAAAACCATTCAAGTAAACATTTTTATTAAGTTTTAATATCAAAATGAGTTACAAAAAAGTAGAAAATAATTTAAAAGTGAACGCTTTTACATTTTCACAATTTTCGTAAGTACTTACTCTCATTAAACCCCAAATATAGTCTCCCATCATGTTTCCATTGTATTTGCCTTGATAACGTTGTTCGAAGCTCAAAATGTCCTGGTGAAAATGTTCTCCTTGCTCTTCTGATTACGCTCTCATGTTGTTTTTAAATTTATCTAAATGAGCATGCGGCATGTACTTTTAATGACATCCTGCCTTAATTTTTTTAGCATATCCTCAACTAGCTTTTTGTAGTTTTCTGCTTTGTTATCTTCCAAAAATCCCGAAACTACTGCTTTGAAACTGTCCCAGCTAGCTTTTTGAGTAAGATTCAGCAACGTTAGCTCAGGAACTGGTCGTGTCAGGTCGTGAACGACTGGAGCAGAAGATGATTCAAGGTCAGGATATTCGATAGGTTTTGCATTTTTACCTTTACGTCTTTTACTAGGATTCACAATGCAAAAGTAGCAGTCCTTAACGTGGTCTTTTGGTTATTCTGGATTTCTACAAGACACCTGATCGTTGTTTATCACTCGAGTGCCATCTAGAAGCAGTACCTGAACGTTAAAACCCAATTCTGATCGAGCGGTATTTTTGAATGCATTTGAAATGATTCAAAATCAAAAAAATTAAAATGAGTACTTTTAGTATAACTATTACAAAAGTAAACTTCATACCAAAAAAAGATATTTTCTTTTCGTTTTTGTTTATAATAAACCAGAAAATCATAAAATAAACTTTAGGACGAAGAACAAAAATTTTTTCGTAGAGCCGGTGTTATTCCACTATCGACAATTTCAATACTTTATTCTTGATCTCCATACAGGAAAATAGCGTAACTGAATCTTCCAACCAGTTTATATACGTGAATGTCTAGTAACAACAGAGGAAACATTTTCTTCAACAGTTGCCAGGTCTTCGAAATTGTTGAATTCACATAATATCTCAATAATGAATTTGAATTCATTATTTTTCCGAAGTGAATTCACACTGTGAAAAATACGTAATTACTACAACCTCTATGTAGAGAGGACAACGTTGCGTATTCATCTTACTGGAAAATGACTCTAACTTAACATTTTCAAAATATACACGGTGAAATGTGTCGAACTTTCATGGCCAACCGGGAGACTTAATGAAAGTGAATACTTACTGAGTCAGTTGTGAAAAGTTCGTTGCTGTAACTACCTACTTTTAGGTTCGCTAAACGCCTCTGTTGAGAATTAAGATCGCGAGTTAATTCGTCGTTTAAGGAGCAATTATTCTACAATTTCAATTTGGAATACGAGAGGAACATAACCTAGTTTTCGTGTTTGGTGGACCGTGCTGTTTTCCAGGATTAGGGAATATCCTGAATGAGAATAATTAGAACATTTCATTGGCAAGAGGCTGATACATTGAATTAATCCGAGGAAGTAGATTCAGTCATTACAGTAATGGATTAATTAAGATCGAAGTGAATAACAAGAATAACAACGACCAGTTATTCTCAAGATTCCTCTCAATGTCGTAGATTTCGACCCCCCCCCCGTGATCTCAGAAACCGAAAAATTTCGAAGATTTAAAAAAAAATGGTTCAAGCCCTGTAGACAGGAGCTTTGGCGCTCTTGTTCAAGCTTTGACACATCATATCTCCAGAAGTATTGGTTTCTCAGAGTTGAGAATGATTCTTATGATAGAACTGCATCATACAGGAAATTCAATTCAAATAATAGTTTATTTATCAAGATTGAATGAGCAATCTGAGAATGAAAACTGCACCATGGAGGAAATCAAATTAAAATAGCTGAAATGAATTTGACTCTCTCTTATAGAACAGGATGACATGTACGAGTATGAACACAGATCATATAATAATTCATAGATAGAATAATTATAGCATTCTGTGAAAACATAGAAGGACGATCCATTATAGAAATTTCGAAAAATCATATCTCCGAAAGTGTTAGCTTGTTAGAGTTGAAAATTATATCAATGGATTTATATGGTGAAACTGCATCTTGAAAAAAATTTTATTTGAAGTTTGTAATGTAAAAAAAAAATTTGTTTTTCGTTACTCCGACACCATCTGGCCTATTTTGCCCAATAACGAACTTAGCTGAGATATTTATCAACATACTCTTCTGAACTGAAAATTTCAACTGTCTAGCTCATTCCGTTCGAGACTTATCGTGTTAACGGACGGACGGACCGACAGAATCGATTTCTAGCACGGATTCTTGATCAGTGAGTCGAACCAAATCTTTTGAGCCAAAAAATCGAACATTACAGACATTTGTGCAAATTGATAAGCACTCTGTTACCAGTAACAAGAGCGCCAAAAAACTACGAAAAATTTCAGCCAAAAAATCGAACATTACAGACATTTGTGCAAATTGATAAGCACTCTGTTACCAGTAACAAGAGCGCCAAAAAACTACGAAAAATTATTATGTATCCCACGATAACTTGAGAAAAGATAGAGATTTGCAATTTACCGGCTTGGTTGCGCAGCCAAATGCGACATTTGAGTTTGTTTATAGGCATAATCGACCCTACGGTTACTTCCTCAATAACTCGAAGAATACAAAACCAATCCAATTCAAACATGGTTACTAGTTGTATAATGCCAACGCAAAAATTCTTGCGAAATTTCGTGAGGATCGTATCTCTAGAAAATTTGTTAAAAATCATTGAAAAAAATTCTATATATCAGAAACTATTCCTCCGTCATCGCAGCAATTTTGCAAAAGCCTTCAGAACCTAACTCTACTGCGAAGTTTCAAGTTTGAACACGATTAGATCTATAGTGTTGGAGATCGGAGCAGCACTGTGTGAGTTCTGTAGCTGGATGGGTGACCGTTGCCTCGATAACTTTCGAACGAAGGGAAATAGGGACTTACAATTTTCAGGGTAGGTTGCGCATCCGAATGTGTGGGTCAAGTTCGATTTTGGCATAATCGGTCCATCGGTTCCGGAGTTATACCCACCTGGAACATTATGTCCTTGATAACTCAAAAAATATAGACTCGATTGAATTGAAGTTTGGTAACTAGTTGTAGAATATCGACATAAAGACGTGTGTAAAACTTTGTGAGAACCGTACCCCTAGAAAATTTTAAAAATGTTACGAAAAAAAATTGGTTCAAGCACTGACGTGAAGTCAGGAGCTTTTGCGCGTATGTTCTATGGTCCATTCTCCCGTATTTGACACTCTGAACAGACAATAGAATTCACCATGGTAAATTCGATTAAGAGTGTCCAATACAGGAGAATGGACCATAGAACATACGCGCAAAAACTCCTGACTTCACGTCGGTGCATGAACCAATTTTTTAATTTGAATTAGAATAGTATATTCTAAAACAAGTTTCAGAATGGGCTCCTATTAAAACACGAATGCGAAATTCGAAAACGAGCGACGAAGGAGCGAGTTTTCGAACGCATGAGTGTTGGAATTGCCTTCTGCAACGAGTATTAGACGATGTTTTCTCTATTTCAGGCAAGTTTTGTAAAATACTGTTGAAATTTAATGAAAAATTCGGATTATGCATCCTAGTGACTTTTGTATTGTATCTTGGTAGTTGGTGTGACTGTTACGAAAGTTGACAGATTAATACAGAATTTGAATTTGAAACGTACGTAGGGCATGGAGATCAGATTTAAAACAGTTTGCTAATAGCATGAATGATTCGAAATTAGCAAGAAGGAAATCTTTAGTGCCTTATTTTTTAATCAAAACAAATATTTTTCCCTCAACTATTATTTCACTATATCCAGATTATGTTATATTGACAATTGACGTGTGTTGAAATTTGATAGGATCGAACGTCAGTGCTGACTACCACAAAACGAAAAATATAACTAGAAACAATGCGGGAATGAGTTCATTCCAGCACTGTTTTTAGTGCTGGAATGAACTCATTACGATACCGAAATAGAGAAATAAATATTCCTTTATCAGTCTGTATCCACTTCGTCGAAAGAATACTCGAGATATGAAACATGTCGTTTATTATTTTCATGGCTCCATTCTCACTATCTGCACCAGCGGAATTCGAGAAATGTCTCCCACTCTATCAGTCTATCTAGTTATCCGAACTGATTTTCCCCATAGTCTGGAGCAGATCGAGTACAATCAACGAACATAAGTTTTTTTTTTCCGAAATCAGAATTATACTTTTTTGAACGCGGCGAACATCCGAAGCCATCTTAAAGTTTGAACGGAATCGTGAAGGCCCTTCTTCAATGAACCTGCCCCCATTTGTTATTGTGAAAAAAACCGGAATTTCACTTTTTCCTATTCCCAGAGTAATATTTTCCGGGGGAATTGGATGCGAAGAAATAGAATGCGCACTTGAGTAGCTTCTCCCGAAACCGTTTTAACGTCCGATAAGAATGGATATTGCCTTGATATATATCTCTTTGCTGTACCTAATTCGTTTCAGATTTCAAGTCATCGATAGAAAGCTGATTTTTTGCGTGTATGTTCTGGGGAACATCGCGCTATCATTTTGCCAAATGTTTGTCATTTCTGATTTTTTTAGAACATTTTAAAAAAGTTATTAAAAAATATTTTTGTTGTCACGATAACTTGAGAACGGAAAGAGATAGCGGCTTGAAGTTTTCAGGTTAGGATGTGCACCAGAACGAGACATTTCAGTTTGTTTATGAGCATAATCGGCCGAATGGTTTTAGAGTTATAGCCATCTGAAATTTTCTGGAATTTGGGGGTTTTTTGTTCCTCATTAACTCGAAAAATACTGAACCGATTGAATTCAAACATAGTAATTAGTTGTAGAATGCCAACGCGAAAATGTTTGGTGCGGATAGCATTCGTAGAAAATTTTTAATAAATCATTGAAAATAAAAAAAAAAAAATTCTATATAGGGGGAAAGGGAGAGTTGAGTTCGTTTTCGGGCATAATCGGTCTAACGGTTTCCGAGTCATACCCACCTGGAATATTATTTCCTTGATAACTCAAAAAATAAATATTCGATCGAATTGAAGCTTGGTAACTAGTAGTAGAAAATCAACATAAAGACGTGTTTAAAATTTTGTAAGACATGCACCCCTAGAAAATTTGAAAAAATTGACGAATAAAAAAATTTTATGAACCGTACCCCTAAAAAATTTAAAAAAAATCAAGAAAAAAAAAATTCAAAAAAATCCAACGCAATCATAAAAAATGGGTTCAAGCCCTGTGGACAGGAGCTTTCTGGCACTCTAGTTCAAACAGACAAATTATATCTCCGAAAGTATTGGTTTCTCAGAGTTGAGAATTATATCAATGTATTCTTATGATAGAACTGCATCATAAAGGAAATTCAATTCAAATAATAGTTTATTTATCAAGATTAAATGAGCAATCTGAGAACTGCACCATGGAAGAAACCAAATTAAAATAGCTGAAATGAATTTGACTCTCTCTTATAGAACAGGATGAAATGTACGAGTATGAACACAGATCATATAATAAAGCTTAGATAGAATAATTATAGCATTCTGTGAAAACAGAAGTACGATTCATTATTGAAATTTAGAAATTCATCTTAGCAGAAATTGAATTCAAACATCATAGAAGAATTTAAATTCAACAAGAGTGCCAAAAATTATTAATCCTAAACCAATAGACGAATTCTACCCAACAACGAACTCATCCGAGATATTCATTCCTCAATTCCAGTTTTGTTTTTAGTGGAGATATTCTGAACTCAATATTATTAACTTACCATTACCATTCCCATCATCATATGGATTGACCATCGGCATGAAAATATCAACCAACAAAAGTATGATAATATTCTAATTCTCATATTGATACCATTACTGGAATGAATTACAAGGAGACAACGTCAAAGTTGACATTATAACAATTCATAGAATAGCCACAGAATAATTCTATCATTGAAATTTTGAAAAATCATATCTCCGAAAGTATTAGTTTGTTAGAGTTAAAAATGATATGAATGGATTTTTATGGTAAAACTGCTTATTGAAAAAAATTTAATTTGGAATTTGTTCTGTAAAAAAAAAAATTTTTTTTTGTTACTCCGAAACCATCTGTCCGATTTTGCCCAATAACGAACTTAGCCGAGATATTTATGCCCCAAACATACTCTGAAAATTTCAACTGTCTAGCTCATTCCGTTCGAGAGTTATCGTGCCTACGGCCGGACCGGCCGGACCGGACGGCCGGACAGAATGAATTTCGACCACGGATTCTTGATCAGTGAGTTGAACCAAATCGTTTAAGACCATTTTCATCGAAAAATTCGAAAATTACAGACATTTGGGCAAATTGATAAGCACTCAGTTCCGAGGAACTATAGAGCGCCAAAAATTGGTTCAAGCACTGACGTGAAGTCAGAAGCTTTTGCGCTTATGTTCTATTGTCCATTCTTCTGTATTGGACACCCTTAATCGAATTTACCATGGTAAATTATGTTATCCATTCTCCTGTATTGGACACTCTTAGTTCGAATTTACCATGGTAAATTCGAACGATTTGGTTCGACTCACCAATCTAGAATACGTGGTCGCCATAGATTCTGTCCGGCTGGCCGTAGGCACGATAACTCTCGAACGAAAGGAGTTAGAGGTTTGAAATTTGCAGGGTATATTTGAAGCGTAAATATCTTGGACGACTTAGTTAAAGAGCGAAATCCACCAGGCATCAAATTGTAGAATCATGACCTTTATATGCATGCGAAGTTTTGTATTGATCGGATTTCCGTAAAAAAAAATTCAAAAAGTTTTCACTTCGCAAATTTAATATTAAATTCTATTGAAGATGCAGTTCCATCATAAGAATCCATTGATGTCATATTCGAATCTAAGCAAATACTTTCGGAGATATGATTTTTCAAAATTCCTATAATATGAATGTTTTCACAGAATGCGAATTCTATCTGTCTGTGTTCTATCTGTGTTCACTATTTATTCATGTCAACTACCTATAAGAGACGTCATATTTATTTATATATATAATTCGTACTCGAATGTTGTATTCGAAAACAAGGTTCCGCATCTTGAATTTGTGAATATATAAAAGACTGTTTTGATTCCAAAAATAATATTGACTTGTTTCATATTGAATATTTTATGTGCAAATCTAGAGGATGATGTTTCAGACATTTCGAAATGGATCATTTTAATGATGTAGTTTATTGAGGCAATAGAAAAGAACAACATAATGGAATCACGAAAAGAAGTTACTGTTCGTTGACCACCGAGGTTAATATTGTTAATAGGTTGCTAACAAAAAAAATTTGAAAAATTGATCTACATTTGTGTATCAAATATTCTTTCTTGACTTAAGGTTCATAATACAGAAATAATGTGTTAGTGAATTTCACAATAACTATCAACAAAATAATTCTAAAGATTTTCATTAAGCGTCTGACGAAGGAGTCTGATATAGACTCCGAAACGTTACGATATAGTTGTTTCTTCGTTGATGTTGTTTCGTTGTTGTTTGTTAGGCAACATTGTTCAATTGATTGCTTCTGACAAATATCTTTTGTTTCTTTCGCAGAAGCAAATCACAAAATAATTAATTTTTATTTTATAGATATTTTTCAGAGTTTGGGAAAGAAAACCCAGAAAAAAACCTTTTAATAATGAGTATACCTCCCACAGTATCCTTTAATGATTACTTATGAACTATTAAATTATGAAAAGAGGATTGTATTTTTTCAATATATTTTGAACTATTAATATAATTTGTTCTTCAGCCTATATACCCATTCAAATATCGGGAAGAAATGAACAATCTGCTATGATTGTCATCAGCATTGCTCTAGACATTTCGATGATACTTTCCTTAGGTATTTCGAGTTGTGAAAACTATGCACCTAGTGTATGTTGGAACAACCCATTCCACGGGGTTAAATCATTGCAGATTGCTCATTTATTCTTGATAAATAAACTATTATTCGAATTTAATTTCTTTTATGGTGCAGTTCTATTATAAGAATCCATTGATATCATTCCCAACTCTGGGGAACCAATACTTTCGGAGATATGGTTTGTCAAAAATTGTCTTTTCTGGATAGGTATGGTTTAGGAATTAAACTTATTGAAATATTTGTAACCTGTCACAAAAACCTATACAAAATTGTTATTCTGTACGACTCCAAGGAATTATTATTACTCGAAACATTGATCAACCAAAATGGCCACCCATCAAAACACACTATTTGTCAGATCATTAAATTGCGGGAAGATGAGTCGAGACTTATATCCATCAAGAAGGAGCGAGGAAGGCATTTTTCTTTTAGATTAATACCAGCTGCTATACAACACCAACTCAGTCCCACTTAAGAAGAATGATTAGAGACCAGTTTTTTAGGACAAGATTACAGGACGTAAAAGAATTGTTTAATGTGACACTTTCTCAAAATTTATGGCGATATATCGTTTCTGAATCAAAGTCCATATCCAATTTTGATTGAGCCCTCAAGATGTTGAAGTGTAATAATTTTGAAATACCATGTGCGACACATCGTAAAACACTGGCCTTGTTTAGTTATTTATTTTATGTCGCTAAAGCGGTAGTCTGGTATTTTGCTTGGGGAGCTTTTTGCGCTCATGTTATGGGGAACAGCGTGCTATCATTTTGCCCAAATGTCTGTAATTTTCGATTTTTTTGCCGAAAATGGTGTCAAACGATTGGGTTTGACTCCCTGATGAAGAATTCGATTCTATTCGTCCGGCTGTTACCACGATAACTTGAGAACGGAAAGAGATAGCGACTTGAAATTTTCAGGGTAGGTGGCGCGTCCCAATAAGACGAACAAGTTTGTTAATGGGCATAATCCGCCCAACGGTTTTCGAGTAATAATTTTAATATCAACCAATACAGCTCCGATCGAATTGAAACTTGGTGAGTAGTTGTAGAATACAAGCCTAAATACGTACGTAAATACGTACGGGAATATACTATTCCCGCACTCTATTGCTTGCCCGAACTCCGCTTTGCGTCG
This sequence comes from Halyzia sedecimguttata, assembly GCA_937662695.2. Lineage (NCBI taxonomy): Eukaryota > Metazoa > Arthropoda > Insecta > Coleoptera > Coccinellidae > Halyzia > Halyzia sedecimguttata. The sequence continues at coordinate 93,043,775 of OW569413.2, read as the reverse complement.
TTCGGGCAACGGCAATCTCGTACGGGAAAGTACAACTTTCCGCTCTAGATAGGAAAATAACTATTTCACTCCAGGATTTATGATTTTTCATTTGGGAAAATAATGAACAAGAATGTTTGGTTTGCATTTACCTATCCTTCTTGAATAGGTAATTAATTCATAAAAATTTCCAAATGCGTGGAGAATACGAATCCTAAGACCGCTGAATCTCACTTCCCCCAACGATCAATGACACCGTTTGCACATAAGCAGCACGAGGACATCCCATCAAGGATCTACCATAAAACATGTGCATAAAGAGGAAATAAGAGAATGTTACGGCCCTGTCTGAAGCGTCTATCTTGTCAGATACATCTTTGAAGTTGATTAATTGATTGGCTATTTTCTTTTAGGTCCCTCTGTTTATTTTCCTTTCGAAAACTTTTTTCTGGACATGCATTAGAATAATAATGCTTTCACCGAAATACCGACTTCTTTACAGCGCAAAAAGTGTATCCGCATTGCGATTTTGTGTCGTTTACATTTATACAGGGTGATTCACGAAGATTGTTCGTTAGAATATTTTGAAGAAAGACTCGAGATAAACAGTTGGAATTTTATAGTTATGCTTTTCCGGTTTCACCGGAAATGATAACAACTTTCGTTTTCTAAATGTAATACCCAGTTTTTTCATTGATGATTAATCAGATTACCCATTGAATTCTACATTGTTTTAATGTGTCACTTACATATTATTCTCAGAAAATTCGTGTGAAATCTGGAAAAACCCTTTGAATTTTCTCAAATAGGGCTTCATTCAAATGTCAATAACTTGTAGATTTTTGCATGAAAATTCCTAATTTTCTAGCTTCTATTAGAAGACATACCAATGCTTCTCTTTCGTTGATTAAAAATTCAATTGAACATACAGGGTGGTGTTTCGTACCACGATTGGTTTACCGTGGTGTCTGGGTGAATTAATATTTATATTAATTCTGTTGTGACCAATACCTGGAATCACAACTGTTCACTTGATGATATTTTATTGTTTATCTGTATTCGACCGAAGAGGAATGAGATTTAGACTTTAAACACTATTTAACGAAAACAGTATGTATTTCCTTGTTAACTCGACTAGTTAACAAGAGATCTTGAGCTTGACTATTACATGAATAATAATAATTTTTCTTAAGGCTACAATTTCCCTCGTTAAGGGCAAACAATGCGTGTGTCCTATACAATCTTTGGGAAGGTAGGGTAGTATCACATATCATTGGATTTATGAATCCTGTGGGTGGAACCTGGAAGTTAGATGGGGATAATTATGTAGAGGGCGTTTGCGAAGGAATGGTCAACAAGTGACGCATGAAATGTGGTGTCCATGTATCAGCACGGGACTCTATTGACCTATTTAAAAGCCTGGGAACCAAATATGGGTCTTCCTTGAAAGGTCCATGAATTCCGCGTTTATTTAACTACCCAAATGCATTAAAGTCTTAAGACACAATGAATCGGTTACTTCCGAATAGATTCCTTTTTACCCTAAGATTGTATTATTTTGAAATAACAATAGAACTGAAAATGTTCGTCTCGTCGGGACGTAACAGGTGGTTCTATTTCAATGTCAATGTCACTCATGACAAAAACCTCAAAACTCATTTTTTTCAAATAATAACCAATTTTTTAGCTGGAATCTACGTTAAAAATAGTTCATTTTTTATAATGCATACTACTGTTTTACTTACCGAATATCTCGGGAAATGAGCATTTTAGATCTGTAGTATGGATTATAAAAATACACTATTTTTTAATATTCCAGCGGACCAAAAAAAAGGGCTCTCATTTGAAAAAAAATGAGTTTTGAAGTTTTCGTCATGACTGACTTTGACATTGAAATAGAAACACCCTGTATGTTCAATTGAATTTTTAATTAACGGAGAAGAAGCATTGGTATGTCTTCTGATAGAAGCTAGAAAATTAAGAATTTTCATGCAAAAATATGCAAGTTATTAACATTGGAATGAAGCCCTATTTGAGAAAATTTAAAGGGTTTTTTTTTCGGATTCCACACGAATTTTCTGAAAATAATATGTAAGTGACACATTAAAACAATGTAGAATTCAATGGTTAATCGGATTATCAATGAAAAAACTGGGTATTACATTTAAAAAATGGGTTCAAGCCCTGTGGACAGGAGCTTTCTGGCGCTCTAGTTCAAACAGACAAATAATATCTCCGAAAGTATTGGTTTCTCAGAGTTGGGAATTATATCAATGTATTCATATAATAGAACTGCATCCTAAAGGAAATTCAATTCAAATAATAGTTTATTTATCAAGATTAAATGAGCAATCATGAGAATGAGAAAAGCACCATGGAAGAAATCAAATTAAATCTGGCCAATTTTGCCCAATAACGAACTTAACCGAGATATTCATCTCCCTAAACTACTCTGAAAATTTCAACTACCTACCTCATTCCGTTCGAGAGTTATATCTATGTCTATGGATGAAAAGCAGTCTCACTACTCTCAGATCTCTTACTTCATGTTCAGTTCCGAAATGTAAGAATTTTCTGAGAAAAACTAATTTGGGAGCAAACAACTGAGATTTTTGTCACTTCGCTCACAATTCTTTGACTGATTAGATAATGTCTCAGGAACATCATTTGACATTATGACAATTCATATTCATACATAGAATAATATCATTCTGTGACAACGTTGAAATACGATTTATTATTGAAATTTTGAAAAATCATATCTCCGAAAGTATTAGCTTGTTAGAGTTGAAAATGATATGAATGGATTCTTATGATAAAACTGCTTATTAAAAAAAATTTGATTTGGAATTTGTTTCGAAAAAAAAAATTTTTTTTTTTGTTACTCCGAGACCATCTGTCCGATTTTGCCCAATAACGAACTTAGCCGAGATATTCATCCCCCAAACCTACTCTGAAAATTTCAACTCTCTAGCTCATTCCGTTCGAGAGTTATCGTGCTTACGGCCGGCCGGCCGGCCGGCCGGCCAGCCGGCCGGACCGGCCAGACAGAATGAATTTCGACCACGGATTCTTGATCAGTGAGTCGAACCAAATCGTTTAAGACCATTTTCATCGAAATATTCCAAAATTACAGACATTTGGGCAAATTGATAAGCACTCAGTTCCGAGGAACTAGAGCGCCAAAAACTAATATCGGAGCAAACAACTGAGATTTAACTCACTTCGCTCACAATTCTTCGATTGATTAGTCTCAGGAACATGGAACATCATTTGACATTATGACAATTCATATTCATACATAGAATAATATCATTCTGTGACAACGTTGAAATACGATTTATTATTGAAATTTTGAAAAATCATATCTGAGATTTTTCTCACTTCGCTCACAATTCTTCGATTGATTAGCATAGACAAGATATACTATGATTTATTAGTCTCAGGAACATCATTTGACATTATGACAATTCATATTCATACATAGAATAATATTATTCTGTGACAACGTTGAAATACGATTTATTATTGAAATTTTGAAAAATCATATCTCCGAAAGTATTAGCTTGTTAGAGTTAAAAATGATATGATTGGATTCTCATGAAAAAACTTTTTATTAAAAAAAATTTAATTTGGAATTTGTTTCGTAAAAAAAAAATTTTTTTTTTGTTACTCCGAAACCGTTTGTCCGATTTTGCCCAATAACGAACTTAGCCGAGATATTCATCCCCCAAACCTACTCTGAAAATTTCAACTCTCTAGCTCATTCCGTTCGAGAGTTATCGTGCCTACGGCCGGCCGGACCGGCCGGACAGAATGAATTTCGACCACGGATTCTTGATCAGTGAGTCGAACCAAATCGTTTAAGACCATTTTCATCGAAATATTCGAAAATTACAGACATTTGGGCAAATTGATAAGCACTCAGTTCCGAGGAACTAGAGCGCCAAAAATTGCTTCAAGCCCTGTGGACAGTAGCTTTCGCTCTTGTTCAAACAGACAAATTATATCTCCGAAAGTATTGGTTTCTCAGAGTTGGGAATTATATCAATGTATTCTTATGATAGAACTGCATCATAAAGGAAATTTAATTTAAATAATAGTTTATTTATCAAGATTAAATGAGCAATCTGAGAATCAGAACTGCACCATGGAAGAAATAAAATTCAAATAGCTGAAATGAATTTGACTCTCTCTTATAGAACAGGATGACATGTACGAGTATGAACACAGATCATATAATAGAGCATAGATAGAATAATTATAGCATTCTGTGAAAACATGGAATTACGATTCATTATTGAAATTTCGAAAAATCATATCTCCGAAAGTAATAGCTTGTTGGAGTTGAAAAAGATATCAATGGATTTTTATGGTGAAACTGCATCTTAAATGAAAATTGCATTTTAAATTTGTTACTCAAAAAAAAACATTTTTTTTCGTTACTCTGAAACCATATCGCCCATTTTGCCCAATAACGATCTTGACCGAGATATTCATCTCCCTAACCTACTCAGAAAATTTCAACTGCCTAGCCCATTCCGTTCGAGAGTTATTGTAGAAATTTTTTTTTTTTATTTTAAAATTTTTTTTTTGACACTTTGCGGTAACCCGATCAATACAAAACTTCACATGCGTATAAAGGTCATGATTCTACAATTTGATGCTAAATTTCAGATAGATCGAGTGATCAGTTTCGGAAATATTCATAAAAAATGTTTTTACTAAAAACGACCATAACTCCGAAACCGCTTGATGGATTTCGCCCATTAACGAACTCGTCCGAGATATTTACGCTCCAAACCCGCCTTGCAAATTTCAATCCTCTAGCTCCTTTCGTTCGAGAGTTATCGTGCCGGACCGGCCGGACATAATCGGTTTCGACCTCGGATTCTTGATCAGTGAGTCGAACCAAATCGTTTGAGACCATTTTCAGCCAAAAAATCGAAAATTACAGACATTTGGGCAAATTGATAAGCATTCTGCTCCGAGGAACAAGAGCGCCAAAAATGAAAGTTGCTTCATTTCCAGTAAAACCGGAAGTCGAACGAATCTGGAATTTTTTCAAGAATTAATCTCTCCTAACAAAGCTCAATTAAAATTTCAAGTGATCATCTCAAGATAAACGAAATATTCTAACGAACGGTTTTCTTGATTCACCCTGTATATTGGAGACAGCCTCCTATCAATATTCTCATCAATTTCCCTAACGAGTTACTCAATAATGATTGAGTAATCAGAATTCCTGAATAATGTATTGAACTTTCTTATCCTAAATTCAAACCTATTATTATACATCGAAGAAGAGAATGATCTAGAGCGCCGATATGCGAAAAACCAAATTGCCAACGTTGCTCGACACACCTTGTATTTTCGCCTAAAACCGATCAAAGTTTACGAATATAAAAACATCAACTACGATAAATACCTGAATACTGACCGAGTCGGTAATTATACATCTCAGATAACAGAAAATCTGCATATAATGTAAGAATAGACCATGCCTACCTAGACAAGTCATCCAAAGGCAGGCATTCATTGCCATTCTATTTGAAATATATTCCTGCTGCATGAGTTATTGTTATTTGGAATAACGTATAATTACATGAGCATGAATGCCGCACGTTTTATTCAAAATCGAAGATTCGCTCATCGATAAATTCAAATCCTAATTAGCTGGGTAAGAGTTGACGGTTCTGTAATGGATGTTTCATCTTCTGGTCTCAGGAATTCATACCGTTCGAATAAGTAGAATTTCTAGTATTTCGACCTCTGATTTCTAGTGGTAAATCTTCTGAATGCACTAGGGCTTCATTACTATCTGGAAATTGAACTGTATATGTGATTTTCTGGGATTGATCAAATTTATTAATGTACTGCTAGGAATATATTTCCTGCAGTATCTGAGATCTCACAAATTCGATTTAATTGAATATCGTCAAGTCTAGGAATACATCCCACCAATTCCAAGCATTACATGTAAAATTTGTTGCCAAGATTAACAAGGTGCTTTCACAGTCAACAAGATATCAGATTTCATAAAGGGACAATCCCCTAAATATACAAGGACTTTCTCTACAGGGGAAAGCCCTGTGGCAGGAGCTTCGGCGCTCTTGTCCAATCTTTGACCAATAATAACTCCGAAAGTATTGGTTTCTCAGAGTTGGGAATGATATCAATGGATTATTATGATAGAACTACATCATGAAAGAAATTAAAATCCCTTTGCATCTTATCTTTATATGACGGTCCAATGATGGTTACAAAACTATCAGGAGTTATTCTGAAGAATGTAGTAAATGAAATAGCCAGTTTTATTTATGAAACAAATCTAATGTAATCAGTCCAGAGAGAACTCAAACCAGAATACTTATGTAGGAAATCTTATATAGTGTTACTAAGGAACTCCTGACTTCACGTCAGTGCTTGAACCAAATTTTTTTTCATGAAGGTAGGAGCTTTTGCGCGTATGTTCTATTGTCCATTCTCCTGTATTGAACACTCTTATTCGAATTTACCATGGTAAATTCGATTAAGAGTGTCTAATACAGGAGAACAGACAATAGAATTCACCATGGTAAATTCGATTATGAGTGTTCAATACAGGAGAATGGACAATAGAACATACGCGCAAAAGCTCCTAACTTCACGTCAGTGCTAAAACCAATTTTTTTATCGTGAAGTCAGGATAGAAAGCAATGATGAAAAAATTAACACATTATTGTCTACCTTCAATTCTTCTTTAGGAGAAGAATACATAATTATTCTTGAAAAATATTACTGGAATTAATGTCATATTTAAATAATCAAAGTAAAGAAAATTACAAGTTTAGTTACTAACATATTGAATGAAATTCAATTGAATTCCAGTAATATTCAATTACTTATTCTTAACCAATAAATGCCCATTGATAGATCTAAAGGTGATGAGGTGAAACATAAAGATATATTCTCATTAGTGATAGAAAAACTGGCCTAAAACTCCTCTCTACCCATCACGAGATTTAATATCCACAAATGAGCCTCTCACCTTACAAGATCCGAAGCCTTCAGCAAAATTCTTGCAGAATTTCGTGCGGATGGTATATATAGAAAATAAAAAAAAAAATAACTAAAAATAATTGAAAAAAATTCTATATATCATAAACTATTCGTCCGGCATGGCTGAAATTTTGGAAGAGCCTTCAGAACTAACTCTACTGTAGAGTTCCAAGTTTGAATACGATCGGATCTATATTGTTGGAGAACCAAGCAGTATTTTGTGAGTTCGGTAGCTGGATGCGAATCGTCGTATGATATGTTGTCTATGGTCGTATTTTTGCGAGAACCTTCAAAAATATGAATGTCATGATGACATATTTTTGCGCGTATGTTATGGGAATATCGTGTTATTTCATCACAAATCTATGGGAGATGATAGCCCTACATTAGCGGTCAGACCTGGTTTTAAAAGAGATCCTCCTTAGGAGGAGGCAACTAAATATTGAAGGGATTTCTATGAGCAAGAGTGAATATCTTTGAGAAATAGAGAAGGCGATTCTTCATCAAGAGATCCATGTGCCTTCAGAGGAGTATATTTGCGAGAGGGGACTTTTGAAAGGTTATGTATTATTTATAATATGATATCGCTGAAATTTTGCTGAAGGCTTCGGATCTTGTAAGGTGAGAGGCTCATTTGTGGATATTAAATCTCGTGATGGGTAGAGAGGAGTTTTAGGCCAGTTTTTCTATCACTAATGAGAATATATCTTTATGTTTCACCTCATCACCTTTAGATCTATCAATGGGCATTTATTGGTTAAGAATAAGTAATTGAATATTACTGGAATTCAATTGAATTTCATTCAATATGTTAGTAACTAAACTTGTAATTTTCTTTACTTTGATTATTTAAATATGACATTAATTCCAGTAATATTTTTCAAGAATAATTATGTATTCTTCTCCTAAAGAAGAATTGAAGGTAGACAATAATGTGTTAATTTTTTCATCATTGCTTTCTATCCTGACTTCACGATAAAAAAATTGGTTCAAGCACTGACGTGAAGTTAGGAGCTTTTGCGCGTATGTTCTATTGTCCATTCTCCTGTATTGAACACTCATAATCGAATTTACCATGGTGAATTCTATTGTCTGTTCTCCTGTATTGGACACTCTTAATCGAATTTACCATGGTGAATTCGATTGAGGCTGTCCAATACAGGAGAATAGACAATAGAATTCACCATGGTTCGATTAAAAGTGTCCAATACAGGAGAATGGACAATAGAACCTACGCGCAAAAGCTCCTGACTTCACGTCAGTGCTTGCACCAATTTTTTTTTCGTGAAGTCTGGATAGAAAGCAATGATGAAAAATTTAACACATTATTGTCTACCTTCAATTCTTCTTTAGGAGAAGGATACATAATTATTCTTGAAAAATATTACTGGAATTAATGTCATATTTAAATAATCAAAGTAAAGAAAATTACAAGTTTAGTTACTAACATATTGAATGAAATTCAATTGAATTCCAGTAATATTCAATTACTTATTCTTAACCAATAAATGCCCATTGATAGATCTAAAGGTGATGAGGTGAAACATAAAGATATATTCTCATTAGTGATAGAAAAACTGGCCTAAAATTCCTCCCTACACATCACGAGATTTAATATCCACAAATGAGCCTCTCACCTTACAAGATCAAGCAGGACAAGTCAGTTTGGGGCATGTAGCGTTGTTTCCGAGTTGAAGTGTCCGTACCGTGGCCCTGGGGCGAATTTATAAATAACTATATTCGGTAGATCTATATTAATTTACGTTCGGATTTGGAGAAGAAGCAATTGCGTTCCTGATGAAGGAGGTCCCATAACCGCAATTTTTTCGATCTACGGTAAAGCCAACAGCCAAACTGTATTGATAGCCATATATGTTAAAGGAACTTAAAAAAAAAGCACTGACGTGAAGTCATTACTCCTTGGCGCGCGTGTTCACGGTGGCTAATTTGAATTGAGTGATGAGTACTTCAAGATCAGTGAATTGAGCGAGCCGGAGATCTACCCAAGGGATAGTGGACACCATTCACTGTTGGTTCAAAAATTAACAGTGCTGTATCCAAGCTTCCGTAAGGATAGAGTAACACTGTTGAAAAAGAACACAACTGACTCTCCTTAGGGCCGATTTATTCAACCTCTCCGTAAAGTATTCGTTAACTACGTGCTCGTTAAATTTACTACCCCTCTTTAAAGTAATAAAACCTATTCATGTTTCACAGATGTTTCTCATATTTGCAGATCACTTTGTGCAACTGAGAGGTGAATAAACATTTAAAGAATACTTTCCTTTCGGTAAGGCTACTCGACAGTTTACAGATAGGTGAATATATCGGCCCTTAGTCGCACAAGCTTCTAGTAGATTCTGAGGGATCTTCTTGGGAAAGACTTGGCAGGGCCAGTATAATCATAATCATGTATATAGCACGCGCGCCAAATGCAGATTGACTCAACAATGAAAGAAAAAGTGTAAAAAAGCATTGATGTGGGGTCAATCTGCTTTGGCGCGCGTGCTATATACATGATTATGATTATACTGACCCTGCCAAGTCTTTCCCAAGAAGATAATACTATTGATCCGTTTTTTTTATGATAAGAAAATACTCAAAAATGATTTTTAATTATTATTACTTCCTTTTGTTTGAAAAATTGTTATAAACCAATGCGTTCTTCATGAGATAATTTAAAATTTTCTTTTGAAACATAATTGAAGCTTTATAATTTTCCACTCGTTGTAAATTGTTAATAACAAAACGAAAATTAACAATTTTTCAAATTTTCCAACGGGAATCTATTCCAAGACCTTTGAAAAATAGCTCCACGAATGGAAAATTTCTCAGATTAATAGTTCAACAATTATCGCACATGCTATGTTAATGTTCGTGCTACAAAAAATTGTTAATAAACTAATGGATAACTAATAGAAAAGACCCGATAAACATTTTTGGACCACGGATTATTATTCATTGATCTATCCTGCAGACGCCTGAATTTCAAAATTTTTTTATTTCCATATTTAATAAGTTTAAATAACATTCATTCATGAAAGGTCTGAAGGAGGCAAGGCTTACGCAAGTAGAGAACCTGTTTTTGGGAGTATTTTCAACCCTCTGGAAAAATTATAAATATTGGTCCTTGTTCCGGGAGTTTGAACTTCTTTCTAGGAAATTTTCTCTTATTCTTTAATCTTTTTTCAAACTTGAATTCTCTCAGATAGTTTTTGAAACAATACCAAAAAACCAAAGCTCCTTCTTTTTTTTCACTTAATTGTTTATAACTATTGCAATTTTTGCGAGCTGCCTTAGCATTTTCTCAAAAACTATCTACATGGCATTCCGAATTGAATGACACCTCCATCAAAATTTACAGAGAATACGCAAAAATTTTGACCTAAAAAGCACTTGTTGACTAGACTAATAGATATACCTACATGGATGTATATGGATGGAGCCATATTTACAATACGAAAAAAAATCGTTCACATTTCGGTTTCCGCCACTGTACATATGAAAAATTTGCAGTTTCAGCCGAAGGAGACAAACCGATATGATAACTACAAATCAGGCTGCTGGCAAGTTCATAGTCCCCTTTCGGCAACACACTCTCCTTCTTATATCACATAATTAGATATTCTTACGTCAATGAACTAATGGAAGACATCTAATATTCCTAACTAAATGGAATTTTATTATTACCCGACCATATGATCAATTTTGATTTGATCTGAAGTCCGAGATCATATTTCAGCGAAATGAGACAGAGCATCAAGTAGTTGATGGCATGGAGCAAAGAAGTGTTAAAAAAGTTGGCTTCACATATGCTACTGGCACCATTCAGATCGCTAAAAATGATTGATGTTTAGAAAGAGGTATTATTATCTCGTTATTGAAATTATCAGTAACGTTGAGATATAACGTAAGATCGGTGGTGTTTTCTGAAAAATCTAGGAATAGGACTGATTTATGTTCATTTTATCGAAAAGAGTTGTTAATAATTCAATTGGATTGGTCCTGACAGAAATATATCTAAGTTAGATTTGCGTAATAAATCATTGAAATTTTTACGTATACAGAGTCAAAAATGTGTACCGAGCTTTCCGGGGATGATAGCACATTGAAAAATAAGTATAGTTTGATGAATAAACTTATGGCCCAAAATGCATACTAAGGGCAATATATCCTTCCAAAGTTGATAAAATTAAAAAAATTTCTTCGCATAACTTCTAAGCGGTGAATGCCACCAGATTGAAATTTCGTGCATAAATTTATGTTGTTGAAATAATTTTTTTTATTACACTTCTACAATTCTGTTGTATTCGTTTTGGTGATAATATAGAAGCATTCGATGCAGAGAAAAAAATTACATGAAAAAGGTACTCTTATCTAAATACAAAAAATTGGTTCAAGCACTGACGTGAAGTCAGGAGCTTTTGCGCGTATGTTCTATTGTCCATTCTCCTGTATTGGACACTTTTAATCGAATTTACCATGGTGAATTCTATTGACTATTCTCCTGTATTGGACAGCCTTAATCGAATCCACCATGGTAAATTCGATTAAGAGTGTCTAATACAGGAGAACAGACAATAGAATTCACCATGGTAAATTCGATTATGAGTGTTCAATACAGGAGAATGGACAATAGAACATACGCGCAAAAGCTCCTAACTTCACGTCAGTGCTTGAACAAATTTTTTTTTCGTGAATTCAGGAGCTTTTGCGCGTATGTTCTATTGTCCATTCTCCTGTATTGATTACTCTTAATCTAATTCACCATGGTGAATTCGATGAAGGCTGTCCAATACAGGAGAATAGACAATAGAATTCACCATGGTAAATTCGATTAAAAGTGTCCAATACAGGAGAATGGACAATAGAACATACGCGCAAAAGCTCCTGACTTCACGTCAGTGCTTGAACCAATTTTTTTATCGTGAAGTCAGGATAGAAAGCAATGATGAAAAAATTAACACATTATTGTCTACCTTCAATTCTTCTTCAGGAGAAGAATACATAATTATTCTTGAAAAATATTACTGGAATTAATGTCATATTTAAATAATCAAAGTAAAGAAAATTACAAGTTTAGTTACTAACATATTGAATGAAATTCAATTGAATTCCAGTAATATTCAATTACTTATTCTTAACCAATAAATGCCCATTGATAGATCTAAAGGTGATGAGGTGAAACATAAAGATATATTCTCATTAGTGATAGAAAAACTGGCCTAAAACTCCTCTCTACCCATCACGAGATTTAATATCCACAAATGAGCCTCTCACCTTACAAGATCCGAAGCCTTCAGCAAAATTTCAGCGATATCATATTATAAATAATACATAACCTTTCAAAAGTCCCCTCTCGCAAATATACTCCTCTGAAGGCACATGGATCTCTTGATGAAGAATCGCCTTCTCTATTTCTCAAAGATATTCACTCTTGCTCATAGAAATCCCTTCAATATTTAGTTGCCTCCTCCTAAGGAGGATCTCTTTCAAAACCAGGTCTGACCGCTAATGTAGGGCTATCATCTCCCATAGATTTGTGATGAAATAACACGATTTTCCCATAACATACGCGCAAAAATATGTGATCATGACATTCATATTTTTGAAGGTTCTCGCAAAAATACGACCATAGACAACTTATCATACGACGATTCGCATCCAGCTACCGAACTCACAAAAGGCTGCTTGGTTCTCCAACAATATAGATCCGATCGTATTCAAACTTGGAACTCTACAGTAGAGTTAGTTCTGAAGGCTCTTCCAAAATTTCAGCCATGCCGGACGAATAGTTTATGATATATAGAATTTTTTTCAATTATTTTTAGTTATTTTTTTTTTAATTTTCTATATATACCATCCGCACGAAATTCTGCAAGAATTTTCGCGTTGGCATTCTACAACTAATAACCATGTTTGAATTCAATCGGTTTTGTATTCTTCTAGTAAATGAGGATCAAAAACAACCAAATTTCAGAAAATTTCAGATGGCTATAACTCTAAAACCTTTTGGACGATTATGCTCATAAAAAAACTCAAATGTCGCATTCAGATGCACAACCTAACCTGAAATTTTCAAGCCGCTATCTCTTTCCGTTCTCAGGTTATCGTGACAACAACAATATTTTTGGCGCTCTAGTTCCTCGGAACTGAGTGCTTATCAATTTGCCCAAATGTCTGTAATTTTCGAATATTTCGATGAAAATGGTCTTAAACGATTTGGTTCGACTCACTGATCAAGAATCCGTGGTCGAAATTCATTCTGTCCGGCCGGTCCGGCCGGCCGTAGGCACGATTACTCTCGAACGGAATGAGCTAGAGAGTTGAAATTTTCAGAGTAGGTTTGGGGGATAAATATCTCGGCTAAGTTCGTTATTGGGCAAAATCGGACAGATGGTTTCGGAGTAACAAAAAAAAAATTTTTTTTTTACGAAACAAATTCCAAATTAAATTTTTTTTAATAAGAAGTTTTATCATAAGAATCCATTCATATCATTTTTAACTCTAACAAGCTAATACTTTCGGAGATATGATTTTTCAAAATTTCAATAATAAATCGTATTTCAACGTTGTCACAGAATGATATTATTCTATGTATGAATATGAATTGTCATAATGTCAAATGATGTTCCTGAGATATTATCTAATCAATCGAAGAATTGTGAGCGAAGTGAGAATAATCTCAGTTGTTTGCTCCGAAATTAGTTTTTCTCAGAAAATTCTTACTTTTCGGAACTGAACATGAAGTAAGAGATCTGAGAGTAGTGAGACTGCTTTTCATCCATAGACATAGATATAACTCTCGAACGGGATGAGGTAGGTAGTTGAAATTTTCAGAGTAGTTTAGGGAGATGAATATCTCGGTTAAGTTCGTTATTGGGCAAAATTGGCCAGATTTAATTTGATTTCTTCCATGGTGCTTTTCTCATTCTCATGATTGCTCATTTAATCTTGATAAATAAACTATTATTTGAATTGAATTTCCTTTAGGATGCAGTTCTATCATATGAATACATTGATATAATTCCCAACTCTGAGAAACCAATACTTTCGGAGATATAATTTGTCTGTTTGAACTAGAGCGCCAGAAAGCTCCTGTCCACAGGGCTTGAACCCATTTTTTTAAATAATTTTTTAATAATTTTCTAGCGATACGATTCTTACAAAATTTATATTCTACAACTATGCACCAAGTTTAAATTCGATCGGATTCATTTTGGTTGAAAACAAAATTATTACTCGGAAACCATTGGGCCGATTACACCCATTAACGAACTTGTCCGTCGTATTGAAATGCGCCACCTACCCTGAAAATTTCCAGTCGCTAGCTCTTTCCGTTCTCAAGTTATCGTGGCAACGGCCGGACGGCACCACAGAATTGAATTTCACCTTTGGGCAAAACTATAACGCGATGTTTCCCAGAACATACGCGCAAAAATTCAGAATCTTATGTATCTGAAGGAGTTTCTGCGTTAGCGAAACATCAGTGTCGATAAATGAAATGAATATATGGAAATTTAAATCATTCGTTATTATCCTTTATCATTATAATTATTGTAATTGTTCAATTGGGTTTAAGCTTTAGAGCTCTAGCGATAAGTTTCAATGTGAATCATTCATGGAAATTAGGTTATTAGCGATAATGGAGTTCAAGCGGAAATAGATATTTCCATTGGTGACTGTTGAACTTAAATTTTCAGGTATTCCCGAAATGAAATCGCTACCCAGAATAGTGTCACATATTTCGAGTATTCTAGAATCATGACCTTTATATGCGTGCGAAGATTTGCATTGTTCTGATGGCTATAAACGAAAATACTTGGTGAACGATGTGCGGAATTTTAAATTGGTTTTTGAAATTTGTCTGAACGTTGAGCAGCTGGGGGTGCAACTAGAAGGCCATATTAACAACTCATGTCAATTATGTGAGTGTGCAAGCCAGTTTCGATGAAATAGCGTAGTGTCCGAGGCGAGGTCCGAGGTGTAGTGTTCATAACATAATCCTTGGGGCCAATATTGAAATTCATGCTGCCTCTTTCGAGCATTTTTCGTTATTCGCATGAGCGGACGAGAAATGATTCAACTGCTGGAGTTTTTGTCTGAGAGGATTGGAGTTTTGAGGTGGAGGATGCTATTCCTCCATAAAATCTACTTGTGAGGATCCGTGCTTGCGTGGATTGAAGATGCGATATCTCCTGAACCACTGGTGTTGGAGAATCGGAATTTTGTGCGAGGTTTGTGATTTTGAGAGGACTTCCAGCCACGAGAAGATTGGACATGCGCAGAGGAGAAATTACTGGGTTGTATGGGTGTTTTAGGACTATCAGTCATGGTTCTGGTGTTGAGCCGATATCGTGAGATATTAAAAGAAAATTCATGGCAATTCTATATACGGAGAAGTCAGTTTTGGAGAAATAGCGTCGTTTACGAGTTGGAGAGTCCGTACCGTGAACCTGGGGCCAATGTTAAATGTCATGTTACCCCTTTCGGGCATTATTCTTTATGCGCATGAGCAGAGAAGAAGTGATTTAACTGCTGGAGTTTTCGTCTGAGAGGTTTGCGGTTTTAAGCTGCAGGATGCTCCTCCTCCATAGAATCCCCTTGGGAGGCTCCGTGCATGCGTGGATTGAAACTGCTTAATGGTTTAGTGGGAGGTGTGTGATTTTGAGAACCATTTCAGTCCCGTGTAGATTACGCATGCGCAGAGGAGAAGTGGTTCCTTTCTGTTCGTATGGCTTATGCTAGGAGCGGTTTACGTTTAGTGGTCATGGATTTGGTGTTGAGCCGATATTGTGAGGTTTTGAAAGAAAATTCATGGAAATTCTGTGCACGAACAAGTCACATTTGAGGAAATAGCGTTGTTTCCCAATTTAAATATCTATACCGTACCTCTGAGGCCAATTTATAAATAACTATATTCGGATTTGAAGAATAGGCGTAAGCAATTGCGTTTCCAACGGGGGTTCCATAACCACATTTATTTGTATTTTGACCTACGGTAAAACTAATAGTCAGACTGTTTTAATAGCCAGTCAAAGAAACTTGAAAAATATAGAAAAGCACTGACGTGAAGTCAGTACTCTTTGGCGCGCGTGTTCACGTTGGCTGATTTTAATTGAATGATGATTGTTTCAAGCTCAGTGGATAGAGTGAGCTGGAGATCTACTCAGAGGGTAGTGGACATTATTCAATGTCGAGTTAAAAATCAGCAGTGTTGTGTCAAGGTTGACGTATTGAGGATAGAGTAACAAAGTCGACAAAGAACACAACTGACTCTCCTTAGTCGCACAAGCTCCTAGGAGGTTCTGGGGATATCCTTAGGGAAGAACAAGGAGGGTCAGTATAATCATAATCACGTCTATAGCACGCGCTCAAATGGAGAATAACATCACTATGAAAGAAAAAGGTTAAAAAAGTATTGACTCGGGGTGCACATACCTCCGGGCCACCATTTTACAATAGAGTACCGAATTTCAGCTAGATTGACTTCATATACTAACTGACAAAGAAACTGCAACACCCAGAAGGAGCTGTTCAAATTTGAATTTTTTTAGTAGAACATTTTTTGTTACTTACATATTATAGTGGTTTTTTGCAATTTTTTTTATATTTTACAACAAACACTCGATGTTCAGTTCTTGTTAAAATGCCTAGAGCACGTGTGCGCGGAATTTATCGCTAGCTAGGTGAATTTGAGATCTACGGGAGGCGGGGTTGTCATTTCGAGAAATCGCTAACCGTACTAACAGAAATCCAACAACTGTTATGAAATGTTATCAAGCGTGGTTTGATAATGCCCAAAACCGAAGAATAGTAGGCACCGCACTTCGAAGGGGCACAAATGAAGTTCAAGATCGACGTCTAAGACTTATGGCTATTAGAGATCGATTTGCGACAACTCGATCTTTGACTGATCAGTGGTTAGGAGGTCACCTTTAGTCTTCATTCGAGGTAACATGACAGCGCTGCGTTACATTTAAGAAATAGTGGAGCCATATGTTCTCCCTTACCTTAACCGGCTCGAGAATCCAATATTTCAGCAAGATAATGGTCGACTTCATGTTGCCAGAGTTAGTTCAAACTTTTATGCAGCGACCTATGTGAATCTTTTGCCATGGCCGCCCAAATCCCCCGATCTTTCACCCATAGAGCATATTTGGGACATCATAGTTAGAAGGCTTGGAAATTTTGCCCAGCCCCCAAGGACTTTGGCGGCTCTGATACACGAACTACTGGAAGCTTGGGATAGTATCCCTCAAGAAGAAATAGACCATCTTATTGCATCAATGCCAAGACGTGTTGGGGAATGTATAGATAATCGCGGTGGACAAACACATTATTAACAAATTTATTGAGAAAAATTGTGAACCCTTCGTTTTTTTTCTCCAAATTTCAATCATTTACTCCTTGATATACTGTCTATGTTTTACAAAAAAAAAAAAAAATTAATCAGCTCTTTCTGGGTGTTGCAGTTTCTTTGTCTGTCAGTATATGAGGCTTGAATAGACAATGGAACATGCGCTTAAAAGGTCCTAACTTCACGTCAGTGCTTTTTAAGAATTTTTATGAAAATATTCAGAACGCTACTCCAGATTCGTTTCCGACAAATCTACTAACATGAATCCACGATAATATCCGTTAAAGAACAAGAAATGCAATTTCGCCACTCCATAAATCTTTCAGGAAAATTCAAGAATAAATAAATTTAAATTCCGTTAATTCCGACGCTGAGCAGGACCTATATATTCACCTCAGGAACAGGAGAACGTAATTACTTCCACATTTCGAAGTTGCTGTGGCCGCAGACATAAAATTGAATTAATATAGTTCCTTTTCTTTCTTCTCCTCGATTTGGACGCTCAATTAATTCGAAGTGTTACGAATTGTAAATCATACAAATATCATTCAAGTTCCGATTCTATCAAGGTCTCGTTGATGATAAGCATCCCTTTTATTAGTTTAGTCAACAAGTGCTTTTTGGGTCAAAATTTTTGCGTATTCTCCGAAAATAATGATTGAGGTGTCATTCGATTCGAAATGGCATGTAAATAGTTTTTGGGAAAATGCTAATACCGCTCGCAAAAATTGCCATAGTTATAAACAATTGAGTGAAAAAAAAGAAGGAGGTTCGGTTTTTCGCCAATATCTCAAACACTATCTGAGATAATTCAAATTTGAAAAAAGATTCAAGAAGAGGAGGAAATTTCCTAACAACAAGTCCCAATACCCGGAACTAGGACCAATATTTATAATTTTCCCAGAGGGTTGAAAATACTCCCAAAAACGGGTACAGTGGCTTACGTAGCCTCACCCCTTCGGTCCTTTCATGAATAAATATTATTTAAATTTTTGAAATATGAAAATAAAAAATTAAAAAAATTCAGGCATCTGCAGAATAGATCAATGAACAATAACCCGTGGTCCAAAAATGTTTATCGCGACTTTTCAATTATCATCAATTATCAAATTAACAATTTTTTGTTGCACGAACATTAAAATTGCAAGTTCGAAAATTGTTAACCTATTAACCTGAAATTTTTTCCTTTCGTGGAGCTATTTTTCAAAGATCTTGGATTAGATTTCTGTTGGAAAATTCGAAAAATTGTTAATTTTTGTTTTGTTATTAACAATTTACTTAAGTGAAAAATTATAAAGCTTCAATTGTGTTTTCTAAAGAAAATTTTAAATTATCTCTTGAACAACGCATTGATTTATAAAAATTTCTCAAACAAAAGGAGATTATAATTATTAAAAAATATTTTTAAGTAGTTTCTGATCATAAGAAAATGGATCAATAGTAACATTATGAATTAAAGTTTTATAATTTTTCACTTGAGTAAATTGTTCATAACAATAGGAATCTATTCTAAGACCTTTGAAAAATAACTCCACGAAACGAAAAATTGATAATTAACTAATTAATAACTAATTAACACATAATTGAAAAATCGCGATAAACATTTCTGGACCACAGAATTTTGATCTATCCTGCAGGCGCCTGAATTTTTTCAATTTTTTTATTTCATATTTAATAAGTTTGAATAATATTTCTTCATCAAAGGTACGAATGGGGCCAGGCTTGCGCAAGCCGGAGTAACCGTTTTCGGGCGTATTTTCAACCCTCCGGAAAAATTATAAATATTGGTCCTACAGTTCCGGCAATTGGGACTTATTTTTAGGAAATTTCCCCTCTATTTGAATCTCATTTAAAATTTGAATTATCTAAAATAGTTTTTGAGATATTGGCGAATAACCACACCCCTTTTTTTCACTTATTTGTTTATAACTATTGCAATTTTTGCGAGGAGCCTTAGCATTTTCTCAAAAACTATCTACATGACATTCCAAATTGAATGACACCTCAATCATAGTTTTCAGATAATACACAAAAATTTTGACCTAAATAGCACATGTTAACTAGACTATATCCACATCGAGCTCAGCTTCACGTATAAAATATACGTACCTAACTTAGAATTCAAATTAATATGATGAAAATGAAATTTTTCAATTAGATTTCATCCTCAACTTCACCCGTACGTTTATTATGAACATTTCGTCGGCATTTCTCATTCAATTCTGGGTATACCCTATATTTACCTACATACATGTACGTACCTAATGAAAGCTATCCAATTATCATTCGCGAAACTCCCTTAGTAACTTCTTATGCCTTTTCTTAAAATTCGAATGTAATTTAATATAGATTGTAGGATTTCAACTTGTACAGTTATAATTACGATTAGATTTGAAGGGTGCAAATGACGCATTACAGACAAATCAGACGTTCTTTGGACTCTCGGGCGCCCCAAGACCCATTAGTATATCGGTAGTGATCTAAGACAGATCTCAAAGAACATATACCACCCGACAGGAGATGAAGTATTATAACCGAATATATGTGTCAGGAGTTTATAATACTCGAAGATAAATTTTGGTGCAACATTTCCTGGAATTGCCTTAAACCGTTGGATCGTTACCGTGGAATCCTATTGGTCTAAGGTGAGGTATTTTCAGCCAGGGAATCACCAATCGTTGCACACCACCTTGGGCGTACTACCCTATGAGATCGGGGGAAAGCCGAAGTGCAGTGGGGTAACGACAATAGATGTATCGATTGCCATCGAGGGTATCGGAGTCGGGATAAAGACCAGTTCTGATTACGGATACGAGGAAAACCGTTCGGTAGAATTTAGATGATTAGCGGATTAAGAGTTTTTGTCCCTGAGATGATTTTTTTGTTGAACACGAGAAACTCTGACTTGCACGAAGTTAGAGCATATTGTGGTAGTTATCGAACTTCAGTAATTGCAAAAGTAAATTCTGTCGAAGTTGTTAATATTTTCATCGAGTTATAATATTGTAAATAAAGTGTAAATATCAGAGCCAGTGTTTTGATAACCAAACAAGCGGAATATGAATGATAGGAGCGTAATTCAATCAACCCCTAGGAGATTGATATAAAAATCCTACAGATATTTAAGATCTTCTTCCCCCCATAGCGAACGACACAAGTATGGCTAAATACAGGGTGGGCCACGGTCGATGGTACCCTGGAATTTTACGGAGAACGGGACGTACGATTTTATCAAAAATTTGGCAGTGTTGCCGCTTATATCAAAAAGTACTAACAACTTCAATATTTCAAATGGAACATCCTATATATTAATGCTTTTTTCGATCCGTCGTAGCCTCCTAATTAATTCAGTATCAATTTCATCATCCCTATCTCTAGCGGTTGGGAAATTGTTCAGGGAAAACTAGGAGAGATCCTGTGCATTAGAAGTCTTATACTGACGGCAGGAAAATATTAAAATTTAATATTTGTTCAGGTGTTTGCAAGTCTTCAATTTTTCGGTCATGGCAGTGGTTATCAATATTTGTGTGTTTCCTGAAAATTGATCAATAACTCCATCTTGTTAGTTTCATAAATAACATAGTTTTTCTTTCGCCGAAAAACGTACGGACGAATTTTTTATCAACTAAGATTAAATTCTTCTTCTATTTCACATGAAAGTCATGAAATACAGTGTTGTCAGCTCTGAAATCAATTAATTTTGACCTATACTTTATAGCAACATTGCTGTCAGTAGGAACAGAATACTTAATACCAACGCCATATTGTTAAAAATTAGTAATATGACTTGAATAGCGATGTTTATAGCAATAAGCAAATAGAACAGGTCTAAATGTCGGTTATATTTCGTACTTTACCCATGTTCCTTGAGTATTTCGCAGTTTACCTGGGTGAACCTAGGTTAACTCGTCAATCTAACTTTACCCGTAAAATATATATACTTTTGATTGGAGCTTCATATGTGTTAGCAGAGGTTAGTCTAACGGAGTACCATACAATTCGACGTATGATACAAGAGCTTGGTGTAGTTAATGTTCGAACGCAATCCTGAATTCGTAGAAAATAAAATCATTATGCCATACTTTTGACGCTCGCTGGATGTAATCTCTTTTCTATCGTTCCAAACTTGAATGGGGTTCAGAGGGCATTACCAATTGAGTGTAAAGGTAAAAGGGAATATTTTCCGTAACCACAGAAATACACCTATTATGTAGGTATCTTTCTTATATGATACCTATATCAACAACTTAGTACTTACGAATCTATTCAATTCATTTTTCCTTCCCATTACGTGAATTTCAGATGAAAGGAAATGGCAACCAGAATGATATGGAAAGACATCGTTGAATATCGACTCACAATTCTATCCGGTTTGCGGATACCACAAGATGTACCTTCTCTACAGATCCCCCGAGCTATAGTCAGTTAGTCACTGAATGAATAGATAGTATATTATTTAACAAGTGGTAATGTAAGTCATAACTTACGCATATGAAGTTTGCAGAGCGAGCCGCAGGCGAGTTCTGTAATTCATCAAGTGAGTTATGACCATTACCGCAAGTTGAATACTATACTTTATCTACGACTATAACAATAAATACTAAGAAACAACTACAGAGAACGAACTTGATTGAAAAATCTAAATAGTTACCTATTACAATGTTATGAAAATTTAAGTTGTATTTACTCATTTTGTTTATTAATGAAATTAACTGTAAAGTTTGAACAACCAGTAAACTGAATATGTGAGAATGGCAAGAAGTCGTCCTTTTCCATTTCGAAGGTGAACATAATAGATGGGTATTTACTATTTAAGACACTGATAAATTCGTTAATATCAAAATTTTCATCAACAATTGCAGATATGTTATCTACGTATCTTGCCCAAAATATTGGGAAATATTCGGTCTCTCTGGTCAGAGATTATTTGTCGGCTCTGAATATTTCTTCTGCTCCAGGTGCTGATGGGATCACGCCCCTTTTACTTTCACGATGCTCCATTGGTTTTGCACGACCTCTTTACCTTCTGTTCAAACGATCTTTTTTAACATCTTTGCTACCATCTGACTGGCGATCAGCTATTCTAACTGCGATTCATAAGGGTGGAGATAAGACGTTGCCTACCAATTACTGGCCCATAAGCTTGGTGTCAACAATAGCTAAAGTATTCGAACGTATCTTGGCGGATCAAATTCTGGAATTTGCAGAGGCTAACCACTTAGTCCCTAAAGAGCAACATGGCTTCCTTCCAGGTCGTTCAACCCTCACTAATCTCCTTTCTGCAATAAATGATTGTAGTAGAGCGCTCGATGAGGGGATTCCAATGGATGTTATATATCTAGATTTCTCAAAAGCTTTTGACCGTGTGCCCCACAAACGTTTGCTCAAGAAATTGGAACACCTTGGAATACGTGGCCGCCTGTTGTTGTGGTTAGAATCTTTTCTGAGTCAGAGAACTTTCAGGGTGAGAGTTGGTGGAGTTTTTTCGTCCATGGAGGGACGAGTTCTGAGTGGGGTGCCACATGGATCGGTGCTTGGGCCAATTCTTTTTCTCTTTTACACCACCGATTTCCCTTGTCTCATTAGGTCCAGGTGCCTGCTATATGCTGATGATACCAAAATATACGGAGTCTCATCATTGAACACTAATCAGCTGCAGCTTGATCTTGATACTGTCACCCAGTGGACGGAGGACTGGTTGTTGCCACTGAACACTGATAAGTGTTGTGTCTTACACATGGGCAACGGGAATACACTTATACCGTACTCACTCGCTGGCAGTCCCCTTAAAGTGGTTGAGATGCAGAGGGACTTGGGATTGACTGTCACTTCTAACTTGGACTGGTCTGAGCATATCTCATCCGTCTGTGCTAGAGCCAAGAAAATCACCTACTTTCTGTAACTGCAGTATTCAGACAATGATATTGCTATACGAGAGCTACGTGAGAACAATTTTGGAATATGCCGGACCTGCCTGGTGGGTTGCTCTCCAAGGAGATAGAGATTTGCTGGAGTCCGTCCAGAGATGGTGTACCAGGGTTCCGTTTTCCGCCTATGGTCGACCCGACTACAATACCAGGCTGCAGATGTTTGGTCTAACATCCTTCGAGGATCGCCGTACTAGGGGGGATTTAATAGTATCTTATCGAGCCATAAATAATAAATTTGGAGTTGATCTGCGTCATTTGTTCGAGTTCAACAGGAATAACCTCCGGGGACATAGTCACAAGCTTGCCAAGGAGCCATTTAGGACCAGTACACGGCAATATTTTCTGTCCAATAGAATAATCGATCGGTGGAAAGGTTTACCCAGATCTGTTGTTGAGTCCAGTAGTGTGAATACATTTAAGAACAGCTACGATGGATGGAGACTCCACGGGAGTGCTCTGTGAAGTGTATTTATAGTGCATGTACGTAATTTTTCATTATCCTGGACACATTTTTTTCTGTTGTTTTTCTTTACTTTACATGTTTTTTGTTAACTTGTGAGTTTATAGGTTTTACCTCTACTCTTCAACAATAAATAATAATAATAATAATATTTGTATTCTTTTCTTATTTCAAGTTCTAATTTGCTGAGGAACAAATTAGCTAAAAAGGAGGAAAGGGGGTTACCCCTTTTTCCCTAACTCAAAGAGCATACGGGACATTTTAGGAACAACAACTTCGATAAATCTGCTGTTGCAAATCACGTTTTAACAACTGGCCACTCAATTTAGAAAATTCCGTCAAATTGCTGAAAAATTCCAATGAATTGTACTTAGTAACACTCGAAGGGATCGAAATGTATAAGAGAAAGGATATTTTACTCAATAATGATCTAACACCCCTATTAACAATTGATTATTCTCACTAATCGGTTAATGACTAAGGGTATAATGTCAACCCATACTAGATTGTAGAAATTGTTTGCTTGCTTTAGGAACGCTTCGTCTTTGAAGATGGAAACTTTGTTTCCGAAACATATGTCAGACGACAAAAACTGTAGTGGAGGAGAGTGTAGATACTTTTGTCCTCCAAGAGAAGATACGTTGCGGCGTTGCCAGACTGTGCTCCAGGCTATCTTTATAGAGGACTGCGTTTCCCTTGACGATTTTGATGAAATATTACTTGATGTCGAGGAAATAATCTTTAGCTCCAATCTCCTTGTAATTTTGCGAGGCGGAGCAATAATTGCCTGCAGAAAACTGTGATTGTTGCTATAGAAGACCGGTTAGAACTATTCCTCATTCAATGGACGGATTTGAGAAAAAAAAAACAGCTCCTTATGATGGGTATTTATCCTGATGTTGTTTTAATTATGGTGCCAAGAATTCGGGCAAATAAAGAGCCAGAATAATTCATAATTATAGGCCCCTTTGAGGACCGTTGCTTTAATTCTCGTACGTACTTAGACAATTACGCGCTGCCGACTTGACGATAGATTGTTATTAGCTGTATTTTTAGCAAAACCGATTATTAGATACAGGTAGATTCTATAGGGATCAATGAACTTCAAATTGCTTTTATAATGATGGTGCTCGTTAATATGAAAGTCTAATAATGTCTAACATTTGTTAAGTGGTTATTGTTTTTTGCCCGCCCGTAGCAGGGCTTTATCATTTCTTCCGAATGTCTGTATTTCGCGATTTTTGGCGAAATGAGTGCTTATCAATTTTCCCAAATGTTTGTAATTTTCGAATTTTTGGAAGGAAAGGTTCTTAAACCTTCTAGTTCGACTCACTGATCAAGAATTCGTGGTCAAATTCGATTCTGTCCTACCGGTCCAGCCGTAGACACGATAACTCTCTAACGGGAGATAAATATCTCGGTTAAGTTCGTTATGGGGCAAATTTTGCCTGATGGTTTCGGAGTAACGAAAAAAACATTTTTTTTACATCATAAATTTCGAATTACATTATTTTAAGTTGCAGCTTCATCATAACAATCCATTGATATCATTTTCAACACTAACAAATTAATACTTTTGGAGATATGATTTTTCAAAATTCATCATTATCAAATTGCAACTTTATGATTTCAAAGAATGCTATATTTCCGTATCTACGAATTTCTTGATGTGTATTCATACATCTCATGCTTGTCATCTCATCTGCAGATAAGAAAATTTAAAATGACCAATGAAATAACCTCAGCTATCGTGGATACCTCTAGGATAATCCATATGATGATGGTGAAATCTGAGAAATCAATACTTTCGGAGATATGATTTGTCGAAGTTTGAACAAGAGCGCCAAAGCTCCTATCCACAGATGTGTTAGTAGAGGTTAGTGTACCGGGGTACCATACAAATCGACGTATTATGAAGAGCTTAGGGAAAATCCTTAGCAAAAAACCCTGTCTCCTCTGTGTTGGACATTTCATTCTTCAATATGGATTCCGCCGTCAAAAAACGGAGAGCTTTCTCCAAACTCAACCTAAAAAATGAAAAGACATGAGGAGAAAAACGAACAAATTCAAAGTAATACATAACCTTTCAAAAGTTCTTCTTTCACAAATATACTCCTCTGTACACTCTAAAAAAAACCTCAGTGTGAATGTTGATTTCATACTATCAAGAATATTGTCGATGCAATTTACCACTAGAATGTCACATTCCTATCAATATTTTCGTTATTATGATCACATTGTGTTCGGTAGTGTAATTTATGAAGAAAAATATCATAAACAGATCCAGTATCAAGAATTAATAAAATTTATTTGAAATTTCATAGTTTCCATCAAGTTTTAATGCCAATTCTTCATACAAAAGTCAGATAGGTGATATCTTGGGTGAAAATGAGCACTGCATGGTGAAATGTCAAAGAACGATTTCAGAGATTTAATCCGATTACCAAACTTTACACTCAGTTATCAATTTTATGTATATCCAAGTATAACTTTTGAAACATGTGAAATCATCGAAAGTACCAACAAGTGCTTTTCGACCAACAAACTATCCGAATTCGCACCAGGAATATCAAAAGAACATTATACTTTATTTCGTCAATTTATTCATTGTTACATAGTTGCCAAGTATTCTTTCTCGAAAGACAGATATCCCTGCTGAGTCTTTTAAATATAAAGAAATTGCCGATAGTTGTGAAGAATTAATAATTATAAGATGACAGGAAGAATCGTGCCCTTCCATGGGGAATTCTCACAAACAATATTGATGTTATTTCGGAACACTCGAATCAATATTGGAAATATCAATGTATCCCTTTCTTGACTATGAAAATCAATTCTTCCACGCTCTCAATGATTCACAAATTTATTTTCTGCTATTTAATGATTTCGTAGTACAACAATAATTGAATATTTGTAGTTATCTATCAATCAAGAGATATATTTAGTCACGAAAAATAACATATGTATTGTTGTGGTAAGTATATCATGAATAGTCTGATAGAAAATGACTTCAAAGTGAGTATGATATAATTTTACATTGCAGGTTTGAACAAATCGCTACTCATTGCACCATTCCATAAAAAAATCGTCTCATTACACAAAATTGGAAACATCCAATTTTGGAAAATGGATATTCGCGAAACTGAAGGATTGTTTTTAAAATATCAGAATATAATTATATCCGGCAACAATGTGCAGGGATTGGTTATGTCGCAATACTTCTGACTAGTTCTAACACAACACGTACATTTCATGGGAGACTACGATGCTGTGTGTTTTATCGGGTTGATTTTATTATTTTGTGCCTTGGAGACGATAAGTTGGTTCATGATGCATTATGAAGTGAGAATTTGGAAAAACGAAGTGCATCAAGAAGATTCGTTATGACTTATGAGAATAATGAGAAATTTGTTTTGGCCTTCGAAGGAAGTTTGGAAATAATACTGTTTGCAAGTGAGTACATATGAATGTTCAATTTAATTTTTTTGGGTGCCTACGTAATTGGGTATCCTCATTTCATAAATTTTTCCCGAAAATTTTCATGAGATATTTGTGTTGGTTGGTCGATTGGATTTACAAATTCGTCCATGCCGACTTTGAAATTTTACATTTGTCAGTGAAAAATATTTCATTCAATTTTCTTTATTTGAAAAGTGCAATTATCTGAATTAGATGAAATTTCATATTTATTATTAATGTTATTACAGTTTCTTTATTGAAATTTATTATCGTAATTTTCTTCAAACAAATGGGGCTTATTCATCTAACCTTTTGTGAACTATCAATAGGATTTATTAAGAAGCACTTGCAGGTGAGTGTTTTTTGTAGTAGGTAGTCTAAGGGAACATATGTTTTTCAGAATATTGCGTATCTTAATTGTATATCACACTGTCGCAAAAACCTTTTCTCCAGGATATTTTATTTCAGATAAGAGTGAATTCTTGATATCTATATCGAATTATATAAAGACCTGCCAGCTTCACATTATTTTGTAGGCACCAATTCAAATTGTATGATTATATATGATTAATATATAAATGTTTTAATTTCAGTAACCTTCACCATCAGAAGAAACAATTGGCAAAATCGAAGAAAACTGCGCTACATCATTGACACCTGATCTGGAAGAAGTTTGTGTCACGTTGGACCAGAAAGTGCTGCCTCAAAAATTCGATTGGTTTGTCGACAGTTTTGATTATCTCTTTAAGCTTCAGTAATCACTAAATATTTCTATAAAAATCTATTGTTTATTGTATTTTCACAAATTATATAAAATATATATAAAAAATGGGTTCAAGCCCTGTGGACAGGAGCTTTCTGGCGCTCTAGTTCAAACAGACAAATTATATCTCCGAAAGTATTGGTTTCTCAGAGTTGGGAATTATATCAATGTATTCATATAATAGAACTGCATCCTAAAGGAAATTCAATTCAAATAATAGTTTATTTATCAAGATTAAATGAGCAATCATGAGAATGAGAAAAGCACCATGGAAGAAATCAAATTAAATCTGGCCAATTTTGCCCAATAACGAACTTAACCGAGATATTCATCTCCCTAAACTACTCTGAAAATTTCAACTACCTACCACATTCCGTTCGAGAGTTATATCTATGTCTATGGATGAAAAGCAGTCTCACTACTCTCAGATCTCTTACTTCATGTTCAGTTCCGAAATGTAAGAATTTTCTGAGAAAAACTAATATCGGAGCAAACAACTGAGATTTAACTCACTTCGCTCACAATTCTTCGATTGATTAGTCTCAGGAACATCATTTGACATTATGACAATTCATATTCATACATAGAATAATATCATTCTGTGACAACGTTGAAATACGATTTATTATTGAAATTTTGAAAAATCATATCTGAGATTTTTCTCACTTCGCTCACAATTCTTCGATTGATTAGTCTCAGGAACATCATTTAACATTATGACAAGTCATATTCATACATAGAATAATATTATTCTGTGACAACGTTGAAATACGATTTATTATTGAAATTTTGAAAAATCATATCTCCGAAAGTATTAGCTTGTTAGAGTTAAAAATGATATGATTGGATTCTCATGATAAAACTTTTTATTCAAAAAAATTAATTTGGAATTTGTTTCGTAAAAAAAAAATTTTTTTTTGTTACTCCGAAACCATTTGTCCGATTTTGCCCAATAACGAACTTAGCCGAGATATTTATCCCCCAAACCTACTCTGAAAATTTCAACTCTCTAGCTCATTCCGTTCGAGAGTTATCGTGCCTACGGCCGGCCGGACCGGCCGGACAGAATGAATTTCGACCACGGATTCTTGATCAGTGAGTCGAACCAAATCGTTTAAGACCATTTTCATCGAAATATTCGAAAATTACAGACATTTGGGCAAATTGATAAGCACTCAGTTCCGAGGAACTAGAGCGCCAAAAATTAAACTGTCTATTAGCTAATCTTTGAAGTAATAAATTCATGTGTAGTAAAAAGTTTTTTCAATACCTATACCCTTTTCATAGCCTCTCGGTGATTTATATGATATTGAGTTTCACATTATAAAACGAACAATATCATATAAAACACCGAAAATGGTGTAAATTTTAACTATATAATACCTACACCCCGAGGGTTTAAAACGCATCTGATTCGCTGTTAAATAACACAGAACAAGATATTGCACATGCACTAGGTCAATGCAAATTCACACTGAACTAAAGTTAAATCACACTAAACCAGTGCGAAATGCACAACGTTACTTGTGCAAATTCACACCGAACTAGTGCTAAACCAAGTTGATCTAGTGCTACCTCACACTCCTCCGAATGATAAATCTCAATCGGTCTGGTGTGGAAGCTGATTACTTATTATGGCAGAAAATACACCTGAAAGTCGGTGTTATTTCGGATGGTGCGAAATAACACTGAAAAGATCAGGACCTCTAAGGAAACCAGGCCGGTGTTAGCGGGTGTTGTCCGGTGTTGTAAAATTTCTTTGAGTGTAGCCGCATGGGTCTTTTGAAGAAGAATCGAATCCGCTAATTTTCAAATCTCTTCAATGTTTGAATTTACATAAAAAGGAAAATTTCGTTGCTCGTAAGGCCAGGAGGGTTTTTTCAAACCAGGTTTGGCAATCCAAGCGATGATTATTCAGAACTTCAGATGTTCGAAGACCGCTAGAGGACCCAAATGTAGGGCTATCATCTCCCATAGATATATGCTTCACTTTCTATCATATAAAAGAACTAAATAACCTCAGCTATCGTAGAATTATGAAGATTATGGGATATTATAATTTTTGGATAATAATATAATACACCTGGATAATCCATATGATGAGGGAAATATATAGTTAAGTTAAACAAATTGGGTTCAGGATATCTTCAGTAAAAACAAAACTAGAGTATTGGCTTCAATTGATATAATATAATTTTCAGAGTAGATTTGAAGAATTAATATCTCGTATGAGTTCGTTATTGGCAGGAATCAGTCTAGTGGTTTCGGATTAATAATTTTTGGCACTCTTGTTTTTTTCAAATGACACATTTGTATATTTAATTTATTTTGTGATGCAATTTTTGAATTTAATTTTATGCGCACATGTTCCGGGGAACATCGCGTTATCATTTTGCCCAATGTCTGTAATTTTAGAATAATTTGCCAAAAAGTGCGTTAATGGTTACCGAGTAATATATTTTTTTTTCAACCAATACAGATACAATCAAATTGAAACTTGGTGTGTAGTTGTAGAATATGAACATAAAGACGTTTGTGAAATTTTGTGAGAATCGTATCACTAGAAAATGTTAAAAAAATTATCGAAAAATATTATTTATGTCACGATAACCTGAGAAAGCAAAGAGACAGCTACTTGCAATTTTTAGGGTAGGTTGTGCATCTGAATGCGACATTCAAGTTTATTAATAGGCATAATCGGCTCAACGGTTTCGGAGTTATATCTCCTCGATAACTCAAAAAATATAGACCCGATCGAATTGAAGCTTGGTAACTAGTTGTAGAATATCGACATAAAGACGTGTGTCGAATTTGCAAGGACTGTACCACAAGAAAATGTTTAAAAAATTACGGAAAAATGTTATGTATCTCACGATACCATGATAACGGAAATAGGTAGCAACTTGCAATTTTCAGGGTAGGTTGCACATCCGAATGTGACATTTAAATTCATTAATTGGCATAATCGGTCAAACTGTTTTGGAATTATACTCATCTGAAATTTTGTTGTTATTTCTACTATAACTCAAAATACAGTGTGTCCCAAGTTCGAGTGCCTATTAGACGTTTCTGGAGAACTGGATATATTTGAAATCTGAAAATTGGTATTATGATATCGCTTAGAATTCTCTACAGAGCTAAAATATTCTCGAAGCTCAAGCACTTCCGGTTATACAGGGAGTGAAAATAAATTTGATGAAAACATTTCTTTTCAAGTTTTGCATTCCTGGTATGATCAAGTATTCAATGCTGAATACATTTCTGTTAAAACCATTGTATTCATTCGAATAGTTTTCAAAGTATCAAAAAAAAAACCGGAATAAAAGTCAAATATGTTTATCGAATATTTGAAAATTTCTAAATTTAGTTTCTACAATAACTCTCGAATAGAATGAGCTAGGCAGTTGAAATTTTCAGAGTAGGTTAGGGAGATAAATATCTCGGTTAAGTTCGCTATTGGGCAAAATATGCCAGATGGTTTCGGAGTAACGAAAAAAAAATTTTTTTCTAACATACGAATTTCAAAATAAATTTTATTTTAAGATGCAGTTTCACAATAAAAATTCATTGATATCATTTTCAACTCCAACAAGCTAATATTTTCGGAGATATGATTTTTCGAAATTTCAATAATGAATGGATTCATTATATGATGAAATTTGAAACACCCTGTGATGATATTTCTGAAATTCAAAAGATGCATGACCTTTCCACATTCTTCCTCTTCGTTGTTGTTAAAACGGTTCACGTTCAGGATGTTTGAAATAAGAATAATGAACATAATACTGACTAAACATATTTGACTTTTTTTCCGTTTTTTTTTCGATATTTCGAAAACTATTCGAATGAATACAATGGTTTTAACAGAAATGTATTCAGCATTGAATACTTGATCATACCAGGAATGCAAAACTTGAAAAACAGTGCTTGGGCTTCGAAAATATCTTAGCTCTGTAGAGAATTTCAAGCGATATAATAATCCCAATTTTCAGATTTCAAATATGTCCAGTTCTCCAGAAACGTCTAATAGGAACTCGAACTTGGGACACCCTGTATACAAATCTGATCCAATTAAAACTCTGTGATAACTTGTAGAATGACCCACTAATTTTCGCGGAATTTCGTGAATATCGTATCCTGGAGTTACTTGAGTCTGAAGTTTTTTTCGTTTTTCAATTCCAATAAAATTAAGAACTAGTGGCCAGCAGATCTACCTAGCAGTCGATCTACATTTTTTCCGGTAGATCTACATTATTCCAGAAGATCTACATTTTTCTGGTAGATCTACATTTTTCCGGTAGATCTACATTTTTCCGGTAGATCTACATTCTTTCGGTAGAGTCTGCATTTTTCAAGTAGATATACATTTTTTGGTAGATCAATATAATCGGTAGATAAATAGAATCGGTAGATCAATTGAACCGGTAGTTCAATTGTACCGGTAGTGCAATGCCATCTTACGGGTCCTGTCGTGATTCTGACAATCATTCACACACGAATGTGCCTAGGAATATGTCAGCAGTTTTTGAGTTACTAAAAACCGAATATAGCGCTACCTACCGAATCGTATTGTGAACCTAAGGCCTTCCGAAATACAATCACGAAGATTCATCAAAATCGGTATAGCCATTTTTGAGTTCCTGTAAACCGATTGTAGTGCCACCTACCGGGGAATATTGTGGATCTGGAACCTAGTCAGATACACACACACAATGTTTCATCGAAATCGGTCCAGTCGTTCTTGTTATAAACCGAATGCAGCGCCACCTGACGGGTTTCTATCGTGACCCTGAGAGCCACTCAAACACGCACACAATGTTTCATCAAAATCGATCGAGGCATTTCTGAGTTTCTACAGATCGATAGCAGCGCCACCTACCGGGGTATATTGCGGACCAGACACATACTCAGATACACATACACACACACACACACACAGTTTCATCGAAATCGGTTCAGCCGTTCTTCAGTTTCTATAAAGTTCCGATTATGTGCCACATAAAGATTATATAGTACTCGGATGAATTCCGTCTTTCGATTTTCACAATATCGTCAATCGTGTCAAGCGATCGATCAAAATCCGTTACTCGTTCATCTTTCTCGCGATTTTTCTAGACGATTCCAAGATTTTCGAGTAATTCCGTTCGAAATTCGAATTCGATTTGACATTTATCGTGGCTCGTTCGGATCGAAAACGTCGACCTTGAAGGAGCCGCGTTGAAATTCGCCACAAGAATACGTTAAACGTCAGAATTTTGTCCATTTTCGCGAAAAGTCACATTTTCCTATCGTTCTTCCGGGAAAACGAAAGAGAGTATCGAAAAAAGGGCCTTGTTACGGACTAATTTCGAATCTCGTCTTCGCGTTCCCGCAAATACCGTCGTTCGGAACGCCACCGTTCCTCCGGATGCCTCTACACAATTTTGCTCGTTTTGCCAAAATCGGCGTTTTTTCGCCTTTTCACGATTTTTTTAAAATACACCCCGTCGTTTCGCTCCGAAAACGCGAAACTTCCGTATTTTTCATCGATAAACCCCTAGGAAATTTCCACCTAACCCCCCTCCTAACGCCTAAAAAAACGTCACGTTTATAGCAAAATTTTCAATAAGTGTTTTTTGATCCTCTTCTATGAATTACATCTTCATTTTAGTATAGGGATATAATAAACATCATTGAAGTTATTCCTTAAAATTAATTAAATGTATTCAAATATTATAAAAGCTGAGAAAACGGTATATATCGTTGCTAAATTCGTAGTCGAGCTTCTGACTTCACCTCAGTGTTTGGACCAATTTTTTATGATGCAGTTTTATCATAAGACTCCACTGATTTCATTCCCAACACTGAGAAACCAATACTTTCGGAGATATGATTTGTCAAAGTTTGAACAGGAGCGCCAAAGCTCCTGTCCACAGGACCTTTCGATTGGGTACCATGAATCGTACACAATACGCATAAAAGTAATTGTGTAATTGAACAACCTCTTTTCTTAAAAAATAATGAGGTGAACACCGTGCACTTGGTAACAGCATTAAGTAAGAACATTTAAAATGGGTCATAACTCACTTTGAGTATTTAAAATAGAATGGAGTTCGTGCTAAGAGCAAAAAAGATCTGAAATCGCTTCCATTTAACTGCCACGGACTAAGATGTGACACTCTGACAAAGTGCCCCACAATTATCGCTATTTTTCTGGGTTGCATTCGTCGAAGAAAATACTCATTAATCGTTATAATCGCAAGTCTTTCAACATGTGATTAGTTGCCGATGAAGAATGTGAATAACACAATTTTGTTATACCGCATATTTTTCCACTCACTCGTGGAGCAGACAAAATTATTTTGTGTATCATTGAACACGCTGGACTTGTTAATACTGTGTGTGGATAAAGTAAGGAACAAAATAAGATATGATTTTTGGCGCTCTAGTTCCTCGGAACTGAGTGCTTATCA
Organism: Halyzia sedecimguttata; assembly: GCA_937662695.2. Taxonomy (NCBI): domain Eukaryota; kingdom Metazoa; phylum Arthropoda; class Insecta; order Coleoptera; family Coccinellidae; genus Halyzia; species Halyzia sedecimguttata. Next base: position 93,009,331 of record OW569413.2, on the reverse strand, counting down.
ATTTGCCCAAATGTCTGTAATTTTCGAAGTTTTCGATGAAAATGGTCTTAAACGATTTGGTTCGACTCACTGATCAAGAATCCGTGGTCGAAATTTTTTGGCTGATTTGGCCCAATAACTAACTTAACCGAGATATTTATGCCTCAAAGCTCATTCCGATCGAGAGTTATCGTGTTAACGGTCGGACCTGCCGGACAGAATCGATTTTGACCACAAATTATTGATCAGTGAGTCGAACCAAATCGTTCAAGACCATTATCATCCTAAAATTCGAAAATTACGGACATTTGGGCAAAATCATAGCACGCTGTTCCCCAGAACATGCTAGCAAAAATTAACTTCGCCCGTTTCGCAAATAAAATTTAGTGTTTCGTTAGTGGGAGGCGTGAATAAGCAAAGGAACATGCGCTCAAAAGCACCTCACTTCACGTCAGTGCTTTTTGAAAAATTGTCGCCATCAATCGGTCCAGATTCCTGGTATTGAACCGGAAGTGTTGAAACTTACGCTGTACACGATATGTCCCCCCTGGAATCTTCATTATTATTCCAAATTGGGCGATGTTGCCTGTCGGTTCAAGCTGTTACTTCGAACAATTTATAATGGTGGGGTCAACAGGGCTTGTTTACAAGAGATTTCATCATAATTTAGACCCTTTGTCACTGAAATTCATTAAAGCTTTTCATTGAATATCGGAGTTGAATTCAATGGCGTTGTTGATGTAATGTTAAATGCAAAGCTGTGCATTTCATTAGGTATCAGAAAAATTTGCATGTTATGGAAATTTTCTGCAACGTCTTTCAGAATAAGGCAATACCATTAGGGTATGCAAGTATTCGAAATTCATTAACAAAATGTATTTCACTCGTTTTATAATCTCTCAAAAGTACATAAAAACAACCGAAGGTGACGGGGGGGGGGTTCCAACTGCTTTAAATTGGTACTGCGTACTCACATATTTACACATTGCCTGATACCATCCCATCATTTTCCTTCAATTTCAACCCGATCTGACCATTTTAATCTGATTTACAGCAGTTTGAATAAATGTACAATACTTCTAAGGATACCCATGGCCCATTTTGGTCGAAAATGTTGAAAGTTCTTGGAGTGGCTCCCAATTTCGCACATCGAAAAAACAATACCTTCCCATAATTTTTCCCCAATTTCAACCCAATCTGACCATTTTAATCTGATTTACAGCAGTTTGACTAAATGCACAAAACTTCTGAGGATATCCCATTGCCCATTTTGGTCGAAAATGTTACAAGTTCATGGAGTGTTGAAATGTTAAAAGTTCTTGGAATGACTCCCAATTTCGCACATCGTACAAACAATACTATTTCATCATTTTCCCTCAATTTCAACCCAATCTGGCCATTTTTATCTGATTTACAGCAGTTGAATAAATGTACAAAACTTCTAAGGATATCCCATTGCCCATTTTGGTCGAAAATGTTAAACGTTCTTGGAATGATCTAGGGGTTGAAGGTAGGATTCGCATTTTTTTGAAGAAGAATGACAATTTAAAATTTAAAATTTGACGTGTCTCGAGATTTTCCATATACAGGGTGTCCCAAGTTCGAGTGCCTATTAGACGTTTCTGGTGAACCTTACATATTTGAAATCTGAAGATTGGGATTATAATATTGCTTGAAATTCTCTACAGGGCAAAAATATTTTCGAAGCCCAAGCACTTCCGGTTATACAGGGAGTGAAAATAAATTTGATCAAAAAATTTTTTTCCAAGTTTTGCATTCCTGGTATGATCAAGTATTCAATGCTGAATACATTTCTGTTAAAACCATTTTATTCATTCGAATAGTTTTCAAAATATCGAAAAAAAACCGGAAAAAAGAAAAATATGTTTAGTTAGTATAATGTTCATTATTCTTATTTTAAACATCCTTTATGTGAAACGTTTTTACAATATCGAAGAGGAAGAATGTGGAAAGGTCATGCATCTTTTGAAATTCAGAAATATCATCACAGGGTGTTTCAAATTTTGTGTCGAAAATTGTGATCAATAATTAGCTGTTGGCTTCTGTTTTTCAAACTAGAACCCTATTTTTTGGCGCTCTAGTTCCTAGGAAATGAGTGCTTATCAATTTGCCCAAATGTCTGTAATTTTCGAATTTTTCGATGAAAATGGTCTTAAACGATTTGGTTCGACTCACTGATCAAGAATTCGTGGTCGAAATCCATTCTGTCCGGCCGTCCGATCCGGCCGGCCCAAGGCACGATAACTCTCGAACGGAATGAGCTAGAGAGTTGAAATTTTCAGAGTAGGTTTGGGGGATAAATATCTCGGCTAAGTTCGTTATTGGGCAAAATCGGACAGATGATTTCGGAGTAACAAAAAAAAAATTTTTTTTTTACAAAACAAATTCCAAATTAAATTTTTTTTAATAAGCAGCTAACAAGCTAATACTTTCGGAGATATGATTTTTCAAAATTTCAATGTAAATCGTATTTCTACGTTTTCACAGAATGATAGAATTATTATGTGGGTATTCTATGAATTGTTATAATGTCAACTTATTCTGTTTGTTATTATGTGGGTATTCTATGAATAGTTATAATGTCAACTTATTCTGTTTGTTTATGATTGCGTTGGATTCTGCGGTGAAAAATAATGATAGTTTTTTAACATGATTATGCTCCTAAATTCAATTTTAAATTTTTTTTTTATTTGGGAGCATAATCATGTTAGAAAACTATCATTATTTTTCACCGCAGAATCCAACGCAATCATAAAAAATAGGGTTCTAATTTGAAAAACAGAAGTTATGGCCAATTTTTGATCACAATTTTCAACACAAAATTTGAAACGCACTGTGATGATATTTCTGAAATTCAAAAGATTCATGACCTTTCCACATTCTTCCTCTTCGATGTGTGAAAAGTGTTCGCGTTCAGGATGGGATTCAGGTAGGAATAATGAACACAATACTGACTAATATTGGACCCTTTTTCCGGTTTTTTTTCGATATTTTGAAAACTATTCGAATGAATACAATGGTTTTAACAGAAATGTATTCAACCGAATACTTGATCATACCCGGAATGCAAAACTTGAAAAACAAGTTTTTTCATCAAATTTATTTTCACTCCCTGTATAACCGGAAGCGCTTGGGCTTCGAAAATATTTTAGCTCTGTAGAGAATTTTAAGCAATATCATAATCCCAATTTCCAGATTTCAGATATGTACAGTTCTCCAGAAACGTCTAATGGGCACTCGAACTTGGGACACCCTGTATATGTACAGGAACAAGGATACCTAATTAATTTATTCCATTTGGCTTTTCCACAATGTGACTGAAAGATCGTGTTGGAACAGCTGCTGATATAGCACGGTTATGAAGCTTCAAACGCTTTGATGTCTTGTTCTAGCTGTTATTGTTGATCCTCCAACTTTGCACTTAGTGCTAATATAATTATGAAAGTTGATGATTTTTCCCACTCCGCTCGTATAATTGAGCTTCAAAGTGTCTCCTGATAACTTCCTAGCTGAAAAAAAAACGATGCAAATTGCAAACAAAGGTTTATTATTGCCTAGTCAGGATCCGGGATAACTGGATTGAAAGAGCAGAGAGAAATATAAATTTAAATGTCAATATCAGGGCGAAACTCGGTGAATATTATCCCAGGTGCCTCAGGTATGTATTAGGCTTGTTTCACATGTATACGGTTCCATTCGTTTCGGTTGAAACCGAAAACGAATGAAGCCCTTTCACACATACAGGGTGTCCAAGTTCGACTGCCTATTAGACGTTTCTGGAGAACTAGACATATTTGAAATCTGAAAATTGGAATTATGATATTGCTTGAAATTCTCTTCGAAGCCCAAGCACTTCCGGTTATAAAGGGGGTGAAAATGAATTTGATGAAAACATGTTTTTTTCAAGTTTTGCATTCCTGGTATGATCAAGTATTCAATGCTGTATACTTTTCTGTTAAAAACATTGTATTCATTCGAATAGTTTTCAAAATATAGAAAAAAACTGGAAACAAGGAAAATATGTTTAGTCAGTATTATGTTCATTATTCTTATTTTTAATATCCTTAACGTAAACCGTTTTCACAAAATCCAAGAGGAAGAATGTGGAAACGTCATGCATCTTTTCAATTTGCCCAAATGTCTGTAATTTTCGAATTTTTCGATTAAAATGGTCTGAAACGATTTGGTTCGACTCACTGATCAAGAATCCGTGGTGTAAATTCATTCTGTTCGGCCGGCCGGCCGTAGGCACGATAACTCTCGAACAAAATGAGCTAGAGAGTTGAAATTTTCAGAGTAGGTTTGGAGGATTAATATCTCGGCTAAGTTCGTTACTGGGCAAAATCGGACAGAAGGTTTCGGAGTAATAAAAAAAAATTTTTTTTTTACAAAACAAATTCCAAATTAATTTTTTTTTAATAAGCAGTTTTATCATAAAAATCCATTCATATCATTTTTAACTCTAACAAGCTAATACTTTCGGAGATATGATTTTTCAAAATTTCAATGTAAATCGTATTTCACAGATTGATATAATTATTCTATGTATGAATTTTCATAATGTCAACTTGACAGAAGGGAATATTGTAACTTCAAAAATATTGGGGTTGAAATACTCGTATTTTAGCGATGCAACGGGGACCTCACCCGAAAATGTTTGAAAATATTACGTAAATATTGAAAGCATAATTCTGTAGTTCGAGAGAGGAGAAAATTTGGTGAACGTAGATGAGGAAATTTTTGATCGATTACAAGGTAATTTTTTCATTATTTCTTCTCTTCTTTAATACATGTTTTATGGAATATCTACTATTTGTAGGTACTTTAAACCTGTTTTGGGCAATTGTCATACGAAACTTGTTTTTTTGGCGCTCTAGTTCCTCGGAACAGAGTGCTTATCAATTTGCCCAAGTGTCTGTAATTTTGGAATTTTTGGCTGAAAATGGTCTCAAACGATTTGGTTCGACTCACTGATCAAGAATCCGAGTGCGAAATCGATTCTGTCCGGCCGGCCGACCGGCCGTAGGCACGATAACTCTCGAACGAAAGGAGTAAGCGGATTGAAAATTGCAAGGTGGTTTTGGAGCGTAAATATCTCGGACAAGTTCCTTCGATCTATCTGAAATTTAGCATCAAATTGTAGAATCATGACCTTTATACGCATGTGAAGTTTTGTATTGACCAGATTACCGCAAAGTGTAGAAAACAAAATTTTGAAATTTTAAAATATGTTTTTCCACAATAACTCTCGAACGGAATGAGCTAGGTAGTTGAAATTTTCAGAGTAGGTTAGGGAGATGAATATCTCGGTTAAGTTCGTTATTGGGCAAAATTGGCCAGATTTAATTCAATTTCTTCCATGGTGCAGTTCTCATTCTCATGATTGCTCATTTAATCTTGATAAATAAACTATTATTTGAATTGAATTTCCTTTATGATGCAGCTCTATCATATGTATTATACATTGATATAATTCCCAACTCAGAGAAACCAATACTTTCGGAGATATAATTTGTCTGTTTGAACTAGAGCGCCAGAAAGCTCCTGTCCACAGGGCTTGAACCCATTTTTCAAATTAGAACCATATTTTTGGCGTTCTAGTTCCTCGGAACTGAGTGCTTATCAATTTGCCCAAATGTCTGTAATGTTCGAATTTTTCGATGAAAACGGTCTTAAACGATTTGGTTCGACTCACTGATCAAGAATCCGTGGTCGAAATCCATTCTGTCCGGCCGTCCGGCCGGTCCGGCCGGCCGGCCGTAGGCACGATAACTCTCGAACGGAATGAGCTAGAGAGTTGAAATTTTCAGAGTAGGTTTGGGGGATAAATATCTCAGCTAAGTTCGTTATTGGGCAAAATCGGACAGATGGTTTCGGAGTAACAAAAAAAAATTTTTTTTTTACAAAACAAATTCCAAATTAAATTTTTTAATAAGCAGTTTTATCATAAAAATCCATTCATATCATTTTTAACTCTAACAAGCTAATACTTTCGGAGATATGATTTTTCAAATTTTCAATGTAAATCGTAATTCTACGTTTTCACAGAATGATAGAATTATTATGTGGGTATTCTATGAATTGTTATAATGTCAACTTATTCTCCTGAGAAATGAAGTTGTTTCATTCCAGCAATCGTATAAATATGAGAATGATAATATAATATCATACTTTTTGTTGGTTGATATTTTCATGTCGATGGTCAATCCATATGATGATGGGAATGGTAATGGTAAGTTAATAATATCGAGTTCAGAATATCTCCACTAAAAACAAAACTGGAATATTGGTGTATTGGAGTAGATTTGAGGAAAGATATATATTATCGTTCATTATAGAATTGAGGAATGAATATCTCGGATGAGTTCGTTGTTGGGTAGAATTCGTCTATTGGTTTTGGATTGATAATTTTTGGCACTCTTGTTGAATTTAAATTCTTCCATGATCTTTGAATTCAATTTCTGCTAAGATGAAGTTCTTTCATAAGAATCCATTGATATAATTCTCAACTCTGAGAAACCAATACTTTCGGAGATATAATTTGTCTGTTTGAACAAGAGTGCCAGAAAGCTCCTGGCCTCAGGGCTGAACCAATTTTTGGACAAGAAATTAATACTTTTTGGACAAAAACTTAGTAACATAACCACTAAATACCTTTGAAATGTGTCGGATACGAATAATATTATTATTATTATTATTATACTGATCCTCCTGGGTCTTCCACAAGGAGACCCCTCATAAGCTCTAAGAGCTTGCCCTGAGTTAGGAGAACCAGTTGTGTTCTGTGTAGGCTTTGTTACTGTGTCCTTACGCCACCTTAGGCACAGCACTGTTAATTTTTGACCCAACAGCGAATGGTGGCGATAACCTTGACTAGAAAATTTCTTTCCTAGCCTCGGAATTGAACTTGGGGCTTCCGCTCCCAAGTCAATTACTCTACCACTGAGCCAATCGCAATGCTCGAGATGATTTCCACATTGCCTCTTCCACTATTTTCCTTGTTATGTTAATATCGATGGATATTTTGAAGCGAAATTTTAGGGTCAGATAGCATTCTATTCGATCTTCAAAATGAGTTATCGCAACACCCCTCATCCCTATTAGAAATCAAGGGGTTGTGCTCACTCCCGTTAGGGGGTTGCAGTAACGGGGATACAAAAAGCGGAAAAGTTGTTCCCCCTCGAATCAGAAATTGACGGATCCGAGCGATTTTCCATATTTTCGTTTTAGAGCCGGAAAATCGAGGTGTGAAGTTTTTGTTGGACACCCTGTATATCTGTCGAACCGCCGCGGAAATAAAGTTCAACATCTTAAAGAAAATATCGAAACTATATCGCAGCTGGGTTTTTTTTATTCCAAAGATATGTAAACGAAAGTAAGCATATACTTTCCATGTTTCCCATAATTCTCCAGAACCAAAAATTACCATTTTCGGCAGACAATGCACACATAGCAAGTTTAGTACGTATCTCCAATGCAGACTGCAATATTTGTCTGGAAACTCCTTAATGCTTCCTAGACCGTCTTTGAGAAAATCTATGCGGTAATATATCTTTATGATGTCTAACTGGATGACGTGTCATAAATACCTAAATGACCGCATTTGTCATCGTAATCCGATCCATGAGCCAAGCATCTCCCTCCTAGTGTGATAACTTGAGCCAAACAGAATGTATTGCATGAAACTTTCACTGAGTAGTGAATATCTTCAGCACCGCACCCTGTTTACGAAGAAGCGATTGGAATTTGCAAGTGAAGTCTTCAACGTTTAACTTCGTTTTGGAATTATTCAGCGCATTTACTTCATATGGTCAGATCGATATTAGGTCAACAAACTCAAGATACAGCTACATCAAAAATATTTCATATTCAATAATATCAGCCTACTCAACTGTCACTATTATAGGGATTATAATAATAATAATCTGGCCTCAGGGGCTCGTGTATGTGTCTCAGAGTACTGCCCGAGGTACCCTAGCTAAACCTGGCAGTAGATATAAAATGCAAAACCGCACGGGGGCACTACTTAGTAGCATACGGGTGTGAGAAGCCCGCGGACCCCGGTCACTCTCAACCGATGATGAATTACAATCTACGGAGCCTCGGAGAACAGCTGCTGCCTGGGGATCACCAAGGCACGTCTGGGGTTGGTGCTGGACGTGACAGCATGCGAACCACCAACGGCAGGATGCTGAGGAGGCGGGCGCCTGTCATACAAGAAATTACAGCTTCCGATGAGGACATCGAGGAGGAGAGAGAACAAGTTGTCGGTCGCATAGGGAATCATCGCTAGCAAGAGCAACCCGTAGTCGGACCTGGCATCAGTAACAAGGCCGCACAAAGGGGACGCCACAAGTGGACACCCGAGCAACACGAAAAATTGTCTGTCTTATACCGGTCAAGACCAGGTCAAGAAGGGGATATATGGGTAGACTGCATGGTCTGTGGTGTGCGAATATGCCAGATCTCAACTTCATGATACAGCAGAACCTACGAGACCAGGTGAGCCATCTCAAGAAGAGGGGAATCTTGCAGCAGCATCAAGAGTCAGAGGGTATAGAAAAACAAGCTGAAGAGCAGGTGAGAGATGCTCCGAACCAACAGCCACATTGGACGAATCAAAGGAGAGAAGAACGGGATGAGAGGCTAGTGAGAGATGCCGCAAACATCCAATCTCTTATGCCTGGATTGCGACGTGAAGTCGCAGCACCGGACATGGAGCAGGCGAGAGATGTCCTAGAGCTATTTGCCAATAGAAGAGAAGCATTTATGGCTGCAGTAGGGAATCCTAACTTAAGGACCACAAGGCTTAAATCGAGACTCCTGGCTGAAGATCTAACTGCGATGAATATTATAATCGATCACCTAAAGGAGGACTGTTCGCTAGAAGATGTCGTAGCTGCAGTGAGAGCAGTTGCTTCACTTCTGTGCCCAGTAGAAAGAAGAACAACAAAGGAGGACAAACATAAGTCAAGATTAATTAGGCTAGACAAGAAGATAAGAACCGTTAGGCAGCAAGCATCTTGGTATCAATGTATCATAGATGTTATGATAGGACAACTGAAGCCGAGCATGAAAATAGAAGACATGATGGGTGAGCTGCGTGTGTTGCATCGTACGATGAGCCTGCCCACCATAAATCTATTGAAGCAGAAAGCTGTCGATAAAATAAGATCACTTGACGCGGCAAGGAAGAAGCTGATCAAGAGGCAAAAGTGGATAGAAGACAACGACACCTTTACCACCGAACCTTCGAAGTTATTTTGACCCAAACAAGTAGAGGCAAAAACTCACCACCACCTAATGAAGTCGAAGATTTCTGGAAAAATTTGTACGAGCGACCAGCGGAAACCAGGGATACTCCAGCACTTCACAGATTCCAGATATTATGTGATGAAAGTCTGCAACAACCCGAAAAGCTGACTGAAATATCAACCGAAGAGATTAGACATGCCTTGAGGAACAAGCATGATTTCACGCCACCTGGACTGGACGGTGCTCAGAACTACTGGTGGAAGAACCTTCCAGCTACCCACCAACACCTAGCTAGATTATTTAGTGAGATAGTAATTCACCGTGAGCCAACTCCATCATGGTTGGTAGAGGGCAGAACTGTACTGATACCGAAATCAGGTGATCTAGGACAGCCAAAGAACTACCGCCCAATCACGTGTCTGAATACGTTGTATAAAATTCTCACAAGTGTTCTTCAACATCGGATTCTGGAGTCCATTGGACCAGTGTGGAATCAAATCCACGAACAAAGAGGATCGTGGAAAGGAGTACAGGGGTGCAAGGGGGTATAGACAAAAGCATTTGTCAAGATGCGAAACACTACAAGCGCGACCTACATACATCTTGGTTATATTATGCGAAAGCATTTGACACATCGGCGCACAGCTTGATAATACGGCTGCTAGAGATGCTCAAAGTCCATCCTAACATCGTCCATGCGATGGGAAACATCATGGCGTTATTGAAAACTAAGTTCGCCGTCCGATCCGAAGGTCAGACCGCTTATACTGGATGGGTGAGATACAGGCGAGGCGTATTTCAAGGTGACTCGCTAAGTCCGTTATTGTTCTGCATAACACTTCGACCATTAACAACTGAGTTGAGGGCCAGCAGAATAGGGTACAAGACCGGGCCACCAGGCCGAAGAGAACATCTGATCTCACATCTACTCTACATGGACGACTTAAAACTGTACGTTTCTTCCAAGCCAGCACTACAACAACTACTGAATATACGTTGTCGAATACACCTCAGCAATAGGAATGTCATTCGGTTTGGATAAATGTGCTGTTTTTCATCTAAGCAGAGGAAGCACTGAAGAAACAGGAGAATACTTCGACCTAGAAGGGGGAATAAGCATTCGACACCTCGAAGAGGAAGAAACATACAAATTCCTTGGGATGAAACAACGAGGTGCACTGGAGATAACCCAAATCAAGGATGCCTTAACAGCTAGCTACAAAAAGAAGATCCGAGATATATGGAAATCAAAGCTGTCCGGAAAATATAAAGTATCTGCTACGAACAGCTTGGCAGTACCGATAATTACCTACTCATTCGGGATAGTTAACTGGACAGTGAATGACATTCTCGAGCTAGACAGAACCACTCGTAAAGTGATGAACATGAATCGTAGCCTGCATCGCAACTGCTCGATTCAAAGGATATACCTTCCACGAACGCAGGGGGGCTGAGGTTTTTAAAGTTTGGAATACCAACACCATCAACAAACGTTGGAAATAACAACAATAAGGATATTGAGAAGCGAAGACCCGCTTCTTAAAATGGTGGCTCCGCATGAAATCAGGAATCAAGGAGCTTTCCTATTTAGGGCTGGTCAGAGAGCTTTGGAGAAGCTCTGCATAACCGGCATATCCATCGATCATGAGCTAGCAGGAACACCTATTTCGCCAACAGACCACAAAAGAGTTGGCAGAGAGATAAGGCAGGCACAACTGAAGAAACTACTCGAAGATCACATGAGTAAACACCTGCACTCCATATACTTCAGGAGTTTGAAAGATCAGGGCCTGTCGGAGGAATTATCCTTCGCCTTTTTGAAGTCCGCTGGACTCAAGTCGGAAACGGAGGGATTTGTTATAGCTTGTCAAGATGGGGTTATAAATACCAGATGGTATAAAAAGAACATCATGAAAGTGGACACCTCCATAACTTGCAGAGCATGCCACAGCCAGCAAGAAACTATTAAGCACATTATGTCTGCTTGCAGAGTCCATGCTCCATCAGGATATGTGGAAATGCGGCACTCCGAATTCTCTACTTCCATCTGAGAGAGGTTTACGGTATAGATAAGGAACCAGTGCTACCATCTGTGCCTCTGGAGATTGAAGCAGTGTTGAAAATAGCAGGGCCCGCATCTACTGGAACTATGCTATTCCAACAACTCGGCAGATCCACGCCATAAAGCCAGATATACTTCTGCTGGACAAAGAACTCAAGGAATTGTTTGTCGTCGAATTTTCCACCCCCGCAGAAAATAATGTGGTGATGAAAGAAGAACAGAAGAGGGAGAAATATAAGGATTTAATGCTTGAACTTGGGATCCTGTATCCAAGGAATAAGGTTAGGATGGTCATACTAATCATAGGTTGCCTAGGCGGAATGAGAGTGAACTACGTGACCGAATTGAAGATAATTCCGGCCTGTAAATCTCTGGCCGAGGATTTAGCTCACAGAATGCAGAAAGCGCTGTTGCTCGGATCACTTCGAGTCATCAGGTCCCATCAACTATGAGGGCCGCTTGCCCTCATCTCTTTTGTTAAGAGACGCTGTAAGGCAGGATGAAGAACTTTTTAATGAGTAACCAATCAACAACTAGAGTCTCACACTCCTGAGAGAAGCGGACCCTCTCAGGGCGGGCCTATAAAAGGTTTATAGTGTTAGTGTTAAAGTGTTATAGAAGACCAATATTCAAGAAACACCTTAAGTGCACGGTGTGTACCTGGTGTTTCAACCAAAAGCAACCGTAACACAAAGCTATGGGATAATGTAGAAAAAATAAAATAATAATAATAACTATAAAAATATTCTCTGCCTTGTGAATCATGGTCTTAAGATTAGTTTTAATGGTGCAGATGAAGTTGAACGACGTTCGAACAGAAATTTTAGACGCATTTCTGGATTATATCCCTGTCTTAAGAAATCCTAATACATCCCCATGATATCAAATATTCAGCCTGGAGACGCGTCGACGGCACTTAAGTCGTCTAGACTGACAGACTCTTTTTCTCTGAGGATTAAGTGCCTAATACCATTTCCATGTTTTGCGGTCATCTTGGAATTGCCGTCACCTTGGAATTGCCGTCGTGGGCGACCAGTTCTTAGAAGTCAATAATGCTCCCGATATCGTTACCATGCAACCCCATTAGTTGTAGCAAAGTATCGCAAGATAGAGGATCTACCAAACAGCCTTGACCACTACTGTGGTAGTACAGCCCTTAGCTCATGGAGGGGGTTAACAAAGTACCGGGGTTGATCCGGAGTAGAATAGGGGGAGTTTGAAGGATGCAGCCGAGCACGAAAGACGTGAGAATAGTTAAGGAAGGTCGATATGGTGGGTAGCCCACTCCGATTGACGGTTGATTGAAGGATTGAAGGAAGTTGATTCTTGCTTAGACGAAAACACTGATTAGAGGTTCGAGTGTTGAAAAATCTTATTAGACGGTAGAGACTTACAACGTACAAGTATAGAGTATCGAGGCTGTTAGGAACCTCAGTAATCCCTGAGAGGGCCGCACTCTTAGGAGTGTGAGACTCCAGTTTTTGTTTGGTTACTCTTTCAAAAAAATCTCACACGTTCCTTTGAGTGGTTCGTCTGGCTCCTACAGCGTCCCTTAACAAAAGGGATGAGCTGTAAACGGCCTTCACAGTTAATGGAACCTCTTGACGGCCCCCGTTAGAGCTGTCGATGTCATCACCATCTACAGCTCGTCTTCCAGTTCCAGAGTTCTGATGAACTCCAGTATCTGGGATGGCTTCAAGGAGGCTACGTCCTCGCTCCTGCAGATTTTTTGCCCGAAGCGTTGGTTTTAGAGGAGACGAGGAGGAATTTCATCCTCCTTCCAACAGAATCTGCACTCGTCAGTTTATGCAGGCCCTAATCTCATCATATGCTTTCTTGGGTCGCAATGCCTACGAGGAAACCAGTGAAGAGGTGTAGAGAGTTCTTACTGAGGTCCATATATCTCTTGGATGTGACAGTGTCGAAGTTCCGGAGGAATTTCTTGGAGTGATACATTCCGGGGAGTGATCTCCAGAAAATACCTCTTTCAGGTTATTCTTTTATCTGAAATTCACTTTTTTAGGTGTATCCACCAACCCCACAGTAGGGTTCCTGTTCAATAAAGGAGGTTTGTGCTCCTTTCTTGGCAAGTGTGGTGGCCTGCTCATTTCCTTCAATTCCCACGTCACCAGGAACCCCGACCAAGGAGACTCTGTTGTTCTTGTCTAGTTCATTGAGTTTTCTTCAGCACTCCCACAATTAGGCTTGGACTCGATAACATGGGAGCTCAGAGCTTTAATAGCTGCTTGACTGCCAGAGTGGATTGCTATTTCACATCTCTGATAGTTTCTTTCTAGGTTCATTTCCACGCATGTTTCTATTGCAAGTACTTCTGTCTGAAAAATGCTCGGATAGGAGCCTAGCGATAGTGAGCATTTGGTGCCTGCCCCATATACTCCAGCGCTATCTCCTTTAGTGGTTTTTGAACCGTACCATTCAAAGGCATTTCTTTTAAGAACTTGGGTGGTGGATTCCCTGTCCCAGTCTTCTTTCCTACCGAGCGTCCTAGTGAAGTTATTTTCTCACTTTCTTAATAATTTCGTCACTAGGAAGATTGGCTGATGAAATGTAACTGGTGAGAGAGGATCAGGTTTTCTGGTTTTTAATCATTACCTTTCCTAGATACTCTGAGAATGGCTTCATGGGCCATTTCATTATCACTAGATGAAGTGGTGTGTAATTTGTGATAATCTCAAGTGCTTTTGTAGGACAGGCTCCCATAGTTCCATTGATGAACACAGAGGTCAGCCTTTGTACTTTGTCGATGGTTTTCCTCGTGCTATTCTGGCCTGTTTTGTGTACCAAACTGCTGCCCCATACGTGATTATGGTTCTCACAATCAAGACGTAAATCCATCGCAGTATCTTAGGGTTGCAGCCCCAAGTCTTATCGGCTAGATTCCTCCACGCCATTAAAGCCTTTATTGCTTTGCTAGCAGTGATGTCAACTTGCTTATTCCACAGATTTTTACTTTCTAGTGTTAATCCTAGATATTTAACTTCAGACTTCCATTCTATAATATCTCCTTCAAAATGAGGGATCTCACAGCAGGAAGTTTCCTTCTCCGAGTAAATATAATCACTGTGGTCTTGTTTGGGTTTATGCTCAGAACCACTGAAAAGCACCACTGCTTGATAATTCTAAGACCCTCCTATAGTAAGTCGAACAATGTGCCCTCGAATTTACCTCTGACCATTAGAACTATGTCATCGGACTATATATCAAATTTTAACACACGTCAATTATCAATATAGTATAATCTGGATATAGTGATATAATTGTTGAGAGGGAAAGTTTTATGTTCTTTGAAAAATAAGGTACCAGAGATTTCCTTTCCGCTAATTTTGAATCATTCAAATTAGTAGGAAACTATTTTAAATCTGATCTACATGCCTTATTACGTCCGATTCAAACTCAAATTCCATAATCTGTCAACTTACGTAACAGTGGTCGCGTTCAGCAGAAAGATCGGTAGCATGAACCGCTACGCTACCGATAGGTAGCGGTATCGTGTTCTGCCGAACGGACAGCTCCTTTTGTCAGAAAATCACAGATGTTTGAAGTTCAGGTTAGGTGATTCGAATTTTCTTTGATTGCCTGTCACAAAAATAAATATTCAATCATGAATCCAAATATCATTTCATTACTCTTCGAAGATGATAATATTACGGCCAACATAAGAAGTGAACTTGTTGAATTATTGGCTCAACCTCTGCCTTCATTGGAAGATGAAAACAGAGAAATTGTTCCAGGAATCAGAATTTTTATGAAGAGACAATTCCTCAATATATGTGTGATTTATTCGAAGACCATTTTAGAATGTCCCGAAATGCAGGTAATTCTTTCCGTCGAAAATATATGTCCAGCATCCATTTTTTCGCTCCTTATCTTTAAAATAAATGTCACAACTGTCAAACTTACAACATGTTACCGATACTGAGCGGAAAAAATCTACGCTCCTTAAAATGACAACCGCTACTCAACATGTTCCAAAGTGAGCGTACCGTTCAGCAGAAAAATCATCGAAATGTGACAACTGTTCCGCAACTGTTGGTTCTGCTGAACGCGACCAGTAACGCCAACTGCCAAGATACAATACAAAAGTCACTATGATGTATAATCCGAATTTTTCATTGAATTTCAACAGTATTTCACAAACCTTCCCTGAAATAGAGAATAATCGTATAATACTCGTTGTAGAAGGCAATTCCAACACTCATGCGAATTTCCCATTCGTGTTTGAATAGGAGCCCATTCTGCAACTTGTTCTAGAATAAAGGTAGGTACTATTAATCTCATGTTCTAGATAAAAGACAATATAATCTGTCCTCGGACATATTCAGTCACTTGTCCAAGCAATCTTATGAGCTTGTCTTCGCATCTGCATCATGTAAACACGTATATAGGTACCTACTTGAAACGATTATTCAGTATCGCTCATGTCGAAAAGTGCAGTATTGTTGCAAGGTTCCGAGGTTGTATTGATATGTGTTCCCGTGCATATTTGGGGATACAGTGAATATATTCTCATGAGAATATAAAGGCTGTTCCTAAATGAGTGTATTAACGGTCAACTGTAGATTTCTCATGAATTATATCTTCATCAATTTTTTGCGCGTATGTCATGGGGAACATCGCGTTATCATTTTGCCCAAATTTCTGTAATTTTCTAATTTTTTGCCGAAAAGGGTTTCAAACGACGTTGCCACGATTATTTGAGAACGGAAAGAGATAGCAATTGACTTGAAATTTTCAGGGTAGGTGGCGCATCCCAATACGACGGAAAAGTTCGTTAATGGGCATAATCGGACCACTGGTTTCCGAGTAATAATTTTTGTTTTCAACCAATACAAATCCGACCGAATAGAAACTTGGTGAGTAGATTACAAACCTAAGGACGTTTGTGAAATTTTGTGAGAATCGTATCACTAGAAAATGTTTTAATAATTATTAAAAAATATTATTTATGTCACGATAACCTGAGAACAGAAAGAGATAGTGACTTGAAATTTTCAGGTTAGGTTGTGCATCTGAATGCGACATTTGAGTTTGTTTATAGGCATAATCGGCCAAACGGTTTTGGAGTTATACCCATCTGAAATTTGGTTGTTATTTCCTCAATAACTCGAAAGATACAAAACCGATCATTCAAAAATGGTTATTAGTTGTAGAATGTCAACGCGAAAATTCTTGCGAAATTTTTAAAAAATCATTGAAAAAATTGTATATATCATACACTATTCGTCCGACATGGCTGAAAGCCAGGGCGAGACCCTTCAGAACCTAACTCTATCGCCAAGTTCCAAGTTTGAGCACGATCGGATCGATATTGTTGGAGATCCGAGCAGATTTGTGTGAGTTAAGTAGCTGGATGGGTGACCGTTGCCTCGATAACTTTCTAACGAAGGGTGATAGGGACTTGCAATTTTCAGGGTAGGTTGCGCATCCAAATGGGAGAGTCAAGTTCGTTTTTGGGCATAATCGGTTCAACGGTTTCGGAGTTATACCCACCTGGAATATTATTTCCTGGATAACTCAAAAAATATAAACTCGATCGAATTGAAGCTTGGTAACTAGTTGTAGAATATCAAGATAAAGACGTGTGTGAAATTTTGTGATAAGCGTACCCCTAGAAAATTCTTAAAAAATCACCATTGTAAACTCGATTAAGAGTGTCCAATACAGGAGAATGGACAATAGAACATTCGCACAAAAGCTCCTGACTTCACGTCAGTGCCTGAACCATTTTTTTTTCTCTTTCATTTTGTCCTCCGGGTCTCCGTTTCAGAGATACAGGGTGTCAATATATTTTGTTCAGTTTTTTGCAAATATCTCGGGATCCGGTTGAATTACAGAATTAATTTTTTGTACACACATTGTCACTAATAATAGTTATTTCTTGCACTTTCCAGTGGCGGATATATTGAATTTGCACAAAGATTTTACCCCCTAACTTTTACACCAAGAGACAAATCTGGATTTGCACAGCAAATTCTAAAGCGCCGATGTGTTTTCCATAAAAAAGGACTCTTCGTTCATTGCTCTAAAGTGAACCGTTTTCGAGAAATCTGGCATTTTATGACCAAAAACTATTTGCTAACGCATTGTAAATCTCTTGTGATCGGAAAATGAGTAGTGATAATTAAGGTCGCCAAAAATAATGAAAAATAACTTTACAGTTTAAACTTGAAAACCTAGTTGTCAAATTTTGTTTAAATTAATAAACTTGTTAATTATCACTACTCATTTTTCCAGTTACAAGAAATTTACAATGCATCAGCAAATTGTTTTTGCTGCATAAAATGCCAGTTTTTTTTCTTTGGTTCCTGACTGCTTAATATGTTTGTGACTGTTACCGTAGTTGACAGATTACGGAATTTGAATTTGAATCATACGTAGGGCATGGAGATCAGATTTAAAACAGTTTGCTAATAGCATGAATTATTCGAAATTAGCAAGAAGGAAATCTCTAGTACCTTATTTTTCAATCAAAATAAATCTTTTCCCTCGACAATTATTTCACCTTATCCAGATTATCTTATATTGACAATAATTAACGTGTGCTGAAATTTGATAGGATCGAATGTCAGTGCTGACTACCACAAAACGAAAAATATAACTAGAAACAATGCGGGAATGAGTTCATTCCAGCACTGTTTTTAGTGCTGGAATGAACTCATTACGATACTGAAATAGAGAATAGTATATTCTAAAACATGTTGCATAATGGGCTGATATTCAAACACGAATGCGAAATTCGAAAACGAGCGACGAAGGAGCGAGTTTTCGTACGCATGAGTGTTGGAATTGCCTTCTGTAACGAGTATTAGACGATATTTTCTCTATTTCAGGCAAGTTATGTAAAATACTGTTGAAATTTAATGAAAAATTAGGATTATACATCCTAGTAACTTTTATATTGTATCTTGGCAGATGGTGTGACTGTTACGAAAGTTGACAGATCACGGAATTTGAATTGTACGTAGAGCATGGAGATCAGATTTAAAGGTTTCCTAATATCATGAATGATTCGAAATTAGCAAGAAAGAAATCTCTAGTACCTTATTTTTTGATGAAAATAAAACCTTTCCTCTCATCAATTATTTCACCTTATCCAGATTATCTTATATTGACAATAATTAAGCTGTGCTGAAATTTGATAGGATCGAATGTCAGTGCTGACTACCACAAAACGAAAAATATAACTAGAAACAATGCGGGAATGAGTTCATTCCAGCACTGTTTTTAGTGCTGGAATGGACTCATTACGATACTGAAATAGAGAATAGTATATTCTAAAACATGTTGCAGAATGGGCTGATATTCAAACACGAATGCGAAATTCGAAAACGAGCGACGAAGGAGCGAGTTTTCGTACGCATGAGTGTTGGAATTGCCTTCTGCAACGAGTATTAGACGATATTTTCTCTATTTCAGGCAAGTTATGTAAAATACTGTTGAAATTTAATGAAAAATTAGGATTATACATCCTAGTAACTTTTATATTGTATCTTGGCAGTTGGTGTGACTGTTACGAAAGTTGACAGATCACGGAATTTGAATTGTACGTAGAGCATGGAGATCAGATTTAAAGGTTTCCTAATATCATGAATGATTCGAAATTAGCAAGAAAGAAATCTCTAGTACCTTATTTTTTGATGAAAATAAAACCTTTCCTCTCATCAATTATTTCACCTTATCCAGATTATCTTATATTGACAATAATTAAGCTGTGCTGAAATTTGATAGGATCGAATGTCAGTGCTGACTACCACAAAACGAAAAATATAACTAGAAACTATGCGGGAATGAGTTCATTCCAGCACTGTTTTTAGTGCTGGAGTGAACTCATTACGATACTTAAATTATAGAGAAAAATATTTTCAACATGCTTCACGTAAACATTCACTTTTAACACTATTATGGCTGTCATCAAAAGTGTCACATTTAATAGCAGTTGTACAAAAAAGAGTTTTATTGTTTTTTGCGTTTCTAAAAAGTATTTACCTATGTTTTATAGATATGATGTAGTGCACTAAATTTTTGTGACTGCAAGCGTTCTGCGGAAGAAGTTCCACAAATGAACAATTTTAATTCAGTAATCTTTCAACCTACTTGTGGTGGAGTTCCGACTCTGTAAATTAGATACGTTGAAGTACAGATTCAGAAAAACTCGATGTGTATCAGATAAATCTCTTCCATGGTTATCGACTGAATTTATTATGTCATTTTATTAATCTGGCAAGCATCCAGAAAGGATTCAATCAATAAGAAGACTCCACTCCACCACTATAATTTAATTCTATAGCTATTGAGATCTCACTTGTAGGAAAATTTTGAAAAATTATTTACTGAAGCAAACACCTTTGTATGAGTTTCAAAACAGAAAAAGTGCGAAAGCCCTGTCGACAGGAACTTTGGCGCTCTTGTTCAAACTTTGACAATTCTCCTCCGAAATTATTGGTTTCTGAGAGTTGGGATCGATATCAATGGATTCTTATAATTGAACTGCATCATAAAAGAAACAGACGGCCGGACAGAATCAAATTCGACCACGGATTCTTGATCAGTGAGTCCAACCAAATTGTTTAAGACCATTTTCAGCCAAATATTTTTAAATTACAGAGATTTGGGCAAATTGATAAGCACACTGTTCCGAGGAACAAGAGCGCCAAAAATGAATGAAACCTAAGCCATGTTGTTTTATTTACCCTTAAATTCATTTTTGGTGCTCTTGATCCTCGGAACAGAGTGCTTATCAATTTGCCCAAATGTCTGTTTCGAATTTTTGGATGAAAATGGTCTTAAACGATTTGGTTGGTCTCACTGATCAATAATCCGTGATAGAAATCGATTCTGTCCGGCCATAACCACGATAACTCTTGAACGGAATGATTTAGATAGTTGAAATTTTCAGAATAGGTTTGGGAGATAAAAATCTCGGTGAATTTCGTTATTGGGCAAAATCGCCTTTCGGAGTAACGAAAAATTGTTTACATTACAAATTTCAAATTGAATTTTTTCAAGATGCAGTGTCATCATAAGAATACATTCATATAATTTTCAACTCTAACAAGCTCACAATTTGGGAGAAATTATTTTTCAAAATTAAATCCTAAATCTATGATTTCACAGAATGCTGTCATCGAAAATTAATGTCCGTATCTATGAATTTGACGATCTGTGTTCATATATGTTATCACACAGAATATACCCTAGGTAAGGTATATTCTGTGTGTCATCTTTGTCATATATTACTATTCTGTGATTGTCATCTCAAAGAGAAATAGAAGGTATTGTCTCTGTCTACAGATAAGAGACACATCAAACTAAGTATGACGTCATATTAATTTCTAGTTCTATTCAAAATTCTCGTAATGAAATACCTCCTGTTCTAAAAACAAAGTATGATTGAATGCAAAATGACCAATGAAAAAACCTCAGATAATCCATATGATGATGGAAATATATACTTCGGTAAGTTAATAAAATTGCCTTCAGAATATCTCCAGTAAAAGCAAAACTGAATTATTGGCTAATTTTCAATTGATATAATATAATTTTCAGAGTAGATTTGAGGAATAAATATCTCGGATAAGTTCGTTATTGGGTAGAAACGCCGGTTACTGATTAACACTTGTTTTTGGCGCTCTAGTTCCTCGGAACTGAGTGAAAATGGTCTTAAACGATTTGGTTCGACTCACTGTACAAGAATCCGTGGTCGAAATTCATTCTGTCCGGCCGGTCCGGCCGGCCGTAGGCACGATAACTCTCGAACGGAATGAGCTAGAGAGTTGAAATTTTCAGAGTAGGTTTGGGAGATGAATATCTCGGCTAAGTTCGTTACTGGGCAAAATCGGACAGAAGGTTTCGGAGTAATAACAAAAAATTTTTTTTTTTACAAAACAAATTCCAAATTAAATTTTTTTTAATAAGCAGTTTTATCATAAGAATCCATTCATATCATTTTTAACTCTAACAAGCTAATACTTTCGGAGATATGATTTTTCAAAATTTCAATGTAAATCGTATTTCACAGATTGATATAATTATTCTATGTATATTCTATTGAATCAAAGTTGACAGATTACGGAATTTGAATTTGAATTGTACGTAGTAGGTACAGCATGGAGATCAGATTGATCAGATTCCTAAAAGCATGAATTTTCAAAATTAGCAAGAAGAAAATCTCTAGTACCTTATTTTTGAATGCAAATAAATCTTCTCCTTTCAACCATCATTTCACTATATCCAGATCATACTACATTGACAATTGACTTGTGTTGAAATTACAAAACGAAAAATATAACTAGAAACAATGCGGGAATGAGTTCATTACAGCACTGTTTTTAATGCTGGAATGAACTCATTACGATTCTGGAATAGAGGAAACATTGTTCTTAACACGTGCGCAAAGTGTTTTTTCCGCACCCAAAAACTTATCCAAATTCCGCTTCGCGTCATTCGTCTAACTGTAAATGCGTGCGGAAATGTATCACTTCGCGCACTCCTAGGAAAATAACTATTGGCGCTCTTGTTCCTCGGAACAGAGTGCTTATCAATTTGCCCAAATGTCTGTAATTTTCGAATTTTTAGCTGAAAATTGTCTTAAACGATTTGGTTCGTCTCACTGATCAAGAATACGTGGTCGAAATCGATTCTGTCCGGCTGTTCGGCCGGCCGTTAACACGATAACTCTCGAATGAAATGAGCTAGACAGTTGAAATTTTCAGAGTAGGTTTGGGAGATAATATCTCGGCTAAGTTCGTTATTGGGCAAAACCGGTCAGATGGTTTCGGAATAACAAAAAAAACATTTTTTTTTACATTACACATTTCAAAATAATTTTTTTTCAAGATTCAGTTTCACCATGATAATCAATTGATATCATTTTCAACTCTAACAAGCTAACTTTCGGAGATATGATTTTTCAAAATTTCAATTATAAATCGTACGTCTATGTTTTCACAGAATGCTATAATTATTCTATCTATGAATTATTATAATATGATCTGTGTTGATACATGTCAACTTATTTTCCTTAGGCATGACGTGTCAAATTCATTTCAGCAATCTTAGAATCATGAGAATTATAATATGTTATCATACTTTTTGATTCAGAATATCTCCAGTAAAAACAAAACTGGAATATTGGCTGAAGTTTCAATTGATATAATATAATTTTCCGAGTGGATTTGAGGAAAGAATATATCCTTCATCATAGAATTGAGGAATGAATATCTCGGATGAGTTCATTGTTGGGTAGAATTGGTCTATTGGTTTTGGATTAATAATATTTGACACTCTTGTTAAAACTAAATTCTTTTATGATGTTTGAATTTAATTTCTGCTGTGATGAAGTTCTATCACAAGAATCCATTGATATAATTCTCAACTATTACCAATACTTTCGAAGATATGATTTAGTCAGAGTTTGAGCAACAGCACCAAAGCTCCTTTCCACAGGGCTCTCCCACATTTTTTTTTCGTGGAGCTAGGCAGCTTTGGGCGACCTGGATGGGTAACCACTCTGGCTTTAAATGTGAACATAAGATCCTAGCCACAGTGCTTTTCCTACTTGGTGGTAATTTAATTTGATTTGAATTGAATATTGAAATTTGATGTGATGTTATTTTCCCACATTCTATCTATAGGAACCGGTGATTTAAGGTTGTGTTGTTTCATGTGCACAACTGGAGACTGTAACAATTCAGCTTTTTAACACCAGCAAGCTTTTGTAGGTGCATTGTAGTTTTCCAGCATCTACCTTCACATGCCTTGTATACTCCATTCACTTTTATGAAGTCTCCCGGTTGGCCATGAAAATTTGACACATTTCACCACGTATATTTTGATAATGTTAGGTTATAGTCATTTTCCTGTCAGATAACTACGCAACGTTGTCCTCTTTACATAGAAGTCGTAGTAAGGACGTTTTTTCACAAAGTGAAGTTATATTATATGTATATTATATTATATTATATTTATATTATATGAATTCAATAATTCCACAGTCCTGGCGACCGTAGAAGAAAATTTTTCCTCTGTTGTTACTGGAAATATTTCACGTATATAAACTGGTTGTAATATTCAATTATGCTTTTTTCTTGTATGGAAATCAAGAATCAACTGTTGGAATTTTAATGGAAAATAATGGATAGAGTAGTCCGTTACTTTGAGATATTTCATTTGAAAAAAGAATAAAAGTACCTGAATAACCCGGCAGGAAAACTTCTAAACGAACAGACGTACCTATGGAATTCCCCACTTTTCTCAAGAAGATACTTAAATATCTTGTTGTACAACTTGAAATACACCAGTATCAAAATGTAGTAGTACTACGAAACCCGAGTCATTTTTATACCTCAATAAAATATAATGATAGGATACTAACTAAGTTCATTCGAGAGTTCAACATGTCAGAATGAAATTTTCCTATTGCTGATTTCGGTTCTGTATAGCACTGATACCTTGTTAGTCTAGTCAACAAGTGCTATTTGGACCAACTTTTTTCAGCAGTCTCCGAAAATTATGTATGAGGTGTCATTCGATTCGGAATGGCATCTAGATGATTTTTGAAAAAAATGAAGTTCCGCTTGCAAAAATTGTAAAAGTTATTAACAATTAACTAAAAAAAAAAGGGTTTTAGTTTTTTGTAAATATCTCAAAAACTTATGAAGATTTTTCAAATCTGAAAAATGATTCAAAAAGAAGAGGAAATTTCCTAAAAAAAAGTCTTGACTCCCGAAACTGTACGATAAATATTTATAATTTTTCTAGAGGGATGAAAATACGGCCGAAAACGGGTACTCTGGCTTGGAGAAGCCACGTCCACTTCGGGCACTTCAACAATAAACATTTTTTAACATAGTAAATATGAAACAAAAAAATTGAAAAAATTCAGGCAGCAACTGAATAGATGAATGAATAATAATCTGCTTGAACAAAATTTTTATAATAATTTTTCATTTAGTTATTCAATAGTTAATTAATAACTTTTTTCTGTTTGCACATTAACATTGCAAGTGTGATAATTGCTAAACTATAAGTTTTAGATTTTTTTCCTCTCTTGGAGCAATTCTTCAAAGGCTTAAGAATAGAATCCCGTTGGAAAAATTTAAAAATGTTTATTTTTCAATTTTTTATTAATAATTTTCGTTGTTGCAAAATTAAAAACTTAAATTAATCATCGAACAAAATTTTTTTTTTTTAATATTATTAACGATCCATTTCTGCTTTTGTGACAGAATGTAGAATAGAAAAATAAATAAAAGGTAAAAATTTATTTGTTTATAACAAATTGTTTATTGCATAAACAATGAAAAAATGAATAAAATGAAAATTTTTTTTTTCATATCGAAAAGAAAAATAAACAATGATTTTTAAAAAAAATTTCGTTCCTTAATATTAATTAGAAGTGGGAGAAAATAATTGTTAATTAACAAATGCGTTTTTAAGCAATAAAAAAATTTTTTTAAGGAGCAATTTTTCTTTTAAAAATCAGTATTTGTATCAAAGATTGAAATTCCAAAAAAAAAATATCAATTATCTTATAAACGACGCATTTGTTTATAACAATTTTTCAAACAATTAGAGACAAAAATTTAAAAAAATTATTTCTATGCAGGTTCTAATAACATAAAAACGGATCGTTAATAATATTTAAAAAAAAAATTTTGTTCGATCATTAATTTAAGTTTTTAATTTTGCAACAACGAAAACGATTAATAAAAAATTGAAAAATAAACATTTTTTAATTTTCCCAACGGGATTCTATTCTTAAGCCTTGGAAGAATTGCTCCAAGAGAGGAACAAAATCTAAAACTTATAGTTTAGCAATTATCACACTCGCAATGTTAATGTGCAAGCAGAAAAAAGTTATTAATTAACTATTGAATAACTAAATGAAAAATTATTATAAAAATTTTGTTCAAGCAGATTATTATTCATTCATCTATTCAGTTGCTGCCTGAATTTTTTCAATTTTTTTGTTTCATATTTACTATGTTAAAAAATGTTTATTGTTGAAGTGCCCGAAGTGGACGTGGCTTCTCCAAGCCAGAGTACCCGTTTTCGGCCGTATTTTCATCCCTCTAGAAAAATTATAAATATTTATCGTACAGTTTTGGGAGTCAAGACTTTTTTTTAGGAAATTTCCTCCTCTTTTTGAATCATTTTTCAGATTTGAAAAATCTTCATAAGTTTTTGAGATATTTACAAAAAACTAAAACCCTTTTTTTTTTTAGTTAATTGTTAATAACTTTTACAATTTTTGCAAGCGGAACTTCATTTTTTTCAAAAATCATCTAGATGCCATTCCGAATCGAATGACACCTCATACATAATTTTCGGAGACTGCTGAAAAAAGTTGGTCCAAATAGCACTTGTTGACTAGACTATGTCTCTGCTTCTTCAAAACTACTTTCGGCATTTCAATTTCAAAGCGAAGAGTTCTTTATTATTCGAAGATAATGGTCTGTGATAATATCTTGTCTAAGATTAGGTTATGATTATGTTGAGATTAGAAATTGGCAACGTCTCAGAGAATTGTTTTGACATTGACGATATTTCAGGAGTGCCAACCTGCCTTAGTTTTAGTGACAAAAACGTGAGAGACTTAAATCATGGCCAACCGGGAGACTTTATGAAAGTGAATGGAGTATATGTAGTAGTTTCCTTCACCTGCAGACCCATTAAACGACGTTAAACACAAAAGGCGTCTACCCCTCAATGTTCCTAGCGATTTACCCCTATGACGTCGAGGTCTACAGAGTTCGCGTTAGTTTAACATGATTACGGGATATGCTTGTGCAGCGTGAATTACGAGAGGTCGATCAAATTCGCATAAATACCAACATCGATAATTTCAATTACCGATTGAAGGGATTTCGATTAAGAACGTCGCGTCGGTCTCTGTGAACTCTACCAGTTCGTTGTCGCCAACACCGTGGACTAGAGAATTTGTGGTCAATGGACTGTTTGTTTTGATGGATGGCTCTGAGCGAAGATATTTCTTGATCACTGGGCGGGTTCAACGAGTTTTTCAATGCACTTTGGTGATAAATTGTCGTTAGTTATACAGGGTGGTCCAGATCTCAACCAAGAAATTTTAACCACGTGTTCTAAATCAAAAATAAGCCCTAGTTTGTCATATGAACATATGTCGAGAAATGCTTCCTCTCCGAGATACAGGGTGTTGAAACTATAGAAAAAAAATGTTTTTTATTAATAACTTGTACACTTCTTGAAATATTTCTATTAAATTTGGGACATAGGTTTCAAGGATCAAGTAGCACTTTATGCATAAAATTATTTTTTTTATTCTACCAGTGGCGTCCGTACTGCGTTGAGATTGATTATTTTTGAACAAAAAAAAGATACGCCACTGGTTTTTCCAACAATAAAAATTATTCTTGAAATCCTTATTTGATTTGAAACACATTCGGTCTCCTCACTTTTTGATGTACGAGGCACCGTATTCAAACATCATAAAAGAATTTAAATTCAACAAGAGTGCCAAAAATTATTAATCCAAAACCAATAGACCAATTCTACCCAACAACGAACTCATCCGAGATATTCGTTCCTCAATTCTATGATGAACGATATATTTTTTCCTCATATCCACTCTGAAAATTATATTATATCAATTGCAACTTTAGCCAATATTTCAGTTTTGATTTTACTGGAGATATTCTGAACTCAATATTATTAACTTAACATTCCCATCATCATATGGATTAACCATGGGCACTAAATATCAAGATTTACCATATCATGTCTGAGGAAAATAAGTTGACATGTATCAACACAGATCATATTATAATAATCCATAGATAGAATAATTATCGCATTCTGTGAAAACACAGAAGTACGATTTATTATTGAAATTTTGAAGAATCATATCTCCGAAAGTATTAGCTTGTTGGAGTTGAAAATAACATCGATGGATTCGTATGGTGAAACTGCATCTTGAAAAAGACTTATTTTGAAATTTGTAATTAAAAAAAAAATATTTTTTTTTGTTACTCCGAAACCATCTGACCAATTTTGCCCAATAACGAACCTAGGTGAGATATTTATGTCCCAAACCTATCCTGAAAATTTCAACTGTCTAGCTCATTCTTTTCGAGAGTTATCGTGTTAACGGCCGGACGGGCGGACATAATCGATTTTGACCACTTATTCTTGATCAGTGAGTCGAACCAAATCGTTTAAGACCATTTTCAGCCAAAAATTCGAAAATTACAGACATTTGGGCAAATTGATAAGCACTCTGTTCCGAGGAACAAGAGCGCCAAAAAAATTTTTTTTCTATAATTGTAACACGTTGTATCTGTGAGAGGAAGCATTTCTTGACAAATGTTTATATGACAAACTAGGGCTTATTTTTGACGTAGAATGCGCGTTAAAATGTCTTGGTCAAGATCTGGACGACCCTGTATATCGGACCCACAAAGTAGAGGATCTCCTTTTTTTTTTCTCTGCCATTAAGTTGAAATATGCTGGAAGCAGATTCTCTTGGTAAACTGTAACATCTTTCGAATTGCACCAATTCATGAAGTGATCATAAGCTGCAGAATATTTTTCAATAGACTTCGATGGTCCAAGGGGAGAGACTGCTTCATTCGCCAAAACCTCAATTCCTGAATACATTTTCACTTTCAACCACTTCTTACCAGCTTGCAAATGATAACTATCGATTATTTTTTTTATAGGTCAGAATGAATTTTGCGAATTTTGCCCAAATGTCTGTAACTTTCGATTTTTTTTACGAAAATGGTCTCAAACGATTTGGTTCGACTGCCCAATGAAGAATTCGAGGTCGAATTGGATTCTGTCCGGCCGGCCGTCCGGCAGTCCGGCCGTTGCCACGATAACGGGTAGGTGGCGCATCTCAATACGACGGACAAGTTCGTTAATGGGCATAATCGGCCCAATGGTTTCCGAGTATTAATTTTGTTTTCAACCAATATAGATCCGATCGAATTGAAACGGAAAGAGATAACGGCTTGAAGATTTCAGGTTAGGTTGTGCATCTGAATGCGATATTTGAGTTTGTTTATGAGTGTTTGGGAAACTTAAAATCCCCATTTGAATCAAACTTGAATTATTGAATCCTGGCCTTACTCAAAAATGATTTGGTATTTTTATTTCTTTTTGTTTTTTGTTACGTACTCGCGGAGCACCTGTCCAAATCTAGGGGCAACTGCTCGAGTTCGCGGGAGACAAAAATGTGTGTAAAATGTGCGCAAGCAGTAACATACTGACTTTCCTGGCGAACATATCGTGTTTATTATTCATTTTACTCAAGTGAATTTGGGAACTTTATTCGAGAATTTAATTTTATTTTTGCTGCAAGTGTTTGATTCGATTAATAGAAATTCAGTGCACTGAAGATAGAAAACTTCAATCGAAGGCCGTTTCAAGAACTGAAGATCAGTACATCACGAATTCACAGACATTGAAGTGTGTTCAGGTAAGCAGTTGTCGCCCATTACTCTCCGACTTTGATTGGATAAGTGCTACCGTTCATTCAAAATTAATAATTAATAATTTTATACCGGCAATTCTTTCCTACATTTACATTGGTCCTTCGAGCCGGATTATTACTTCAATTTTTTCTTAGAATAATTAATTTTCATTTTTGAGTTTGGCCATTTTCTTTTTTTTTGAATTTTCATTTTCAGTGCGAATTACACATTTCATATTTCAGCCGCCTGAAAAACCGGTTTCTGCGATACGCGGTTATTTATTTTCTTCGGTCAAGGTCAACCACATTCTCGGAGAAACGATAATTGATTAATTTCTTTCTCTAAAATATTTCTGATTCGATTTTAAGTTGATACTTTTATCGTTCATTTTTTCAACGCTACATAATATTGGGCTGCATTTTCTTTCTCATTCTCATTACTACGAATTTGATTTTTCTTTACTTCGAACTACGTTTATTGTTCACTACAATAATTTCTCGTCGTTGTATTCTGCCATTGGAAGTTGTTTTGATGGTCTAGGTACAGGGTGCATTGTTTTTTTTTTTTACGATACGTTCTGCGAGTTCACTTTGGTTTTGTTGACATATAAATATTATTAACAGTTCTTTATTGGCACAATCCAAAAGGCCATCGACCAAAGTCCTTCAGCCAACATATAAATATTAAAGAATCGAACTGATTTTTGATAACCGTGTTTATTCTTTTTGATATATGATAATAATCCGATAAATTAGTTTCCATATTATCTCACTATGTCTAGCAAGTTGAATAAAACCAATCTTTTGTTACAAACTGCCTACTCGCGTTTGAAGGAAACTCATCAAATAGGAATTGAGGCAACAACAAATGATACTCATAAATCTCAGTTTTTGGCTCGAGCGGAGGAAGTAGAAAGAATCTATGAAGAGTTTCGAACATCTCACAACACTCTTATTGGTTTAATTTCAGATGAGGAATTTTCAGAATATGATAATATTAGAATTCGGGCTGATCAGGCCTATTATGCCATCAAATCAATAAAAAACGATTTTTTATTGAAGGATTCTTCTTCAAATTCGATGAATACTTCATCTCTTTCTACTTCACAACCTATAAAGACTTCTGTCAGAATTCCAAAGCTCAATATTCCCACATTTTCGGGTAATTATCGAGATTGGCCTAGTTTTTTTGATTTATTCAATAGTATAATTCATAATAATTCCGACTTGCCAGATGTAGAAAAATTCCGTTTCCTTCTTACCTCGATTAATCAAGAACCTTTGGCTCTAGTTAAAGGCATTCCACTTACTGGAGCAAATTATCAAGTTGCTTATGCTATTTTAGAAAAGAGATACCAAAATAAAAGAATACTTGCTACACAATATTATAATGATATTTTCAATGCATCATGTGTGCAGAAACCAACTGCAACTAATTTAAGACGTTTATTGAACGTTTTCACAGAAAATGTTTCTGCTTTGCGTGTTCTTGATTTTCAAGTGGACCAGTGGGACTTTTTGTTGTTCAATATGCTTCTCAATAAATTAGACATTAAAACACGTACAGATTTCGAATTGGAAAATAGCATAAATCACGACATTCCTACTTATAGACAATTGGTTTCATTTCTAGAAAGACAATGTACTGCTATAGAATCGGTACAATTTGGTTATTCTCATTCTGTCGTCGCAACCGAGAATATTCGACAACAATCTTCTCAACTTTCTAAGAGAAAACCAGTCACCTCTAGCTTTATTACTGCCGATTCGCATGTCACACAGGCGAGCCAAAGTGAAAAATGCGTTTTGTGTTCTTTCGCGCATCCTATATATAGATGTCAAACATTTCTGGCAAAAATGCCACACGAACGATTTTCATTAGCCAAGCGGCATAAGTTATGTGTTAACTGTTTGATCTCACCTCATTCAATAAGAAATTGTAGTTCAACTCATAAATGTAAAATTTGCAAATCACCTCATCATACAACTTTGCATTTTGATCAATCCTCAAATAAAACGACTTCATTTAATCAATCGTCAGTATCGCCATCGACCTCTAACCAATCACTCTCTACTGGTTTTGATACGAATCAGTCAACTCAAACTACTACTCTTCCGACATCGCTCATTAGTACCAACTCTTTAACACAGTCAACTATTTTGCTATCTACCTGTGTGGTGCATGTTCAGGATGTTAGTGGGCATTTTCAGAAAATTCGTGTACTATTGGACACTGGCTCCATGGCCAACTTCATTTCTGATACTTGTGTTCAACGTTTAGGACTTTCTCGCAAAAAATTATCTATACCTGTTGAAGGTCTTAATGGAATGTCGACGTTTACAACGCGTGGAAAAACTTCATGCTTAATAAAGCCTTGTGATCGTGATGGCCCGACGTTCAGTTTCGAAGCCATTATAATCAATAAGGTCTGTTCAATTCAACCAAAAATCAATATTAATCCTCAAGAGTTGACTCATATTCGCGATTTAAAGTTGGCAGACCAAAAATTCTTTCAGCCTGGTCCGATAGACATGCTCATAGGTGCCGAATTAGTACCTTTCTTCTTTAAATCGGGCAGAATTTATGGTAGACCCAATCAACCGGTAGCCTTGGAGACTATCTTTGGATATGTTCTACAAGGACGTGTCTGTACTTCATTACCGACTTGTCATTTGACGTCATTACATACATCTACGGAATCGAATTTACATCTTCTTCTGCAAAAATTTTGGGAAGTCGAACATATTCCTAAATCTAATATTTTATCTCAGGAAGACCAAAGTTGTGAGGAGATCTACTCGGCTTTGACGTTTCGAGAATCAACAGGCAGATTTTCAGTGCCACTTCCGTTTCGACAGACTAATCCAGTTTTTTTTGATACGTATTCTCGTGCATATCGACGGTTTTGCATGCTTGAAAATCGTTTCGGCAAAAATCCTATCTTGAAGGAAAAATATGTTGAATTCATCAAAGATTATATTGACCGTCGGCATATGATTCCAGTTCCTATGGAAAAATTTAAAGCATCTGCTTCTTATTATATCCCTCATCATGCAGTGTTTAAAGAACAAATTATGAATTCTTCTACTGTTTCCAAAATTCGCGTTGTGTTTGACGCTAGTTTGCGTGATATTCAAGGTGTTTCTCTTAATGACACATTGTATACTGGTCCTAAATTACAGAAAGATATTGCGTCTCTCTTGCTAAATTTCCGATATTTTCGTTATTGTTTCACATGTGATATAAAGCAAATGTATCGACAAATCAATGTCAACAAGGAATATTGGCCTTACCAAAAAATTATATGGAGATCGGATCCATCTGAACCTCTCCAAGAGTATTTTTTATGTACCGTTACTTATGGTGTTTCTGCAGCGCCTTACCTAGCACTGAGGACTTTACAAGAATTAGCCAATTCTGAAGGTTCAAACTTTCCTGAAGCAGCCAGAGCTTTGAAACGACATTTTTATATTGACGACGGTCTCTTAGGTAGTGAATCCCTGTTATCAGCACGATCTCTTCAGTTAGGACTCATAGAACTTTTGAAGCGGGGTGGCTTTGAATTGGGCAAGTGGGCCAGCAATCATCCTAGCCTTCTTCAAGATTTTGAGTCTGATGTTTTGACGTCCTGTTCATTTGACAAAGATGAACCTTCATTCATTAAGGTGTTGGGTCTTAAATGGAATCCAACAACTGACTTCTTTTCTTATTCCTATGAACCCTTAAATAATATATCTACTAAACGTACCATTCTTTCGGATATAAGTCGAATTTTTGATCCCCTTGGATTTATTTCACCATGCCTTCTACTTGCAAAACGTCTTATGCAGCAGTTATGGCAATCCAATATATCTTGGGATGAAGATCTCCCTGAACATATACAGCAAGTATGGCATCAATTTAAAGGACAAATGCCTGGCCTGTCTAATATTCAGATACCTCGACACTTGGGGTTTGATATCTCTTCTGCGGTAGAAATTCACGGATTTTGTGATGCTTCAGAGGTGGGTTACGCTGCCGTAATCTACTTCAGATTTGAAAATTCCGGCAACTTCATGACTGTTCTTACTTGCGCTAAGTGTAGAGTTTCTCCTTTAAAAACGCAATCGATTCCGAGGTTAGAACTTTTAGCAGCAGTGTTGCTCGCCGATCTTGTAACATTCGTAAAAGAAAGCTTTTTGGATATTTTTAATTTCTCCAATCTATAAGTTTGGTCAGACTCTAAAATTGTCCTTACTTGGATTAGTTCGTCTCCGCATAAATGGAAAACATTCGTTGCTAATCGCGTTCGATATGTTCAAGACCTGATACCAATTTCTTCGTGGCATTATGTGCCTTCACACCAAAATCCAGCCGATTGCGCTAGTCGTGGTTTGACACCAACGCAACTTCTGGATTTTTCGCCATGGTGGCATGGTCCGGAATTCCTTTTAAAATCGAAGGAACATTGGCCTTCTCAAGATGATGTATCATCTTCAAACACCAGTGGAATATTGGAAGAAAAATCGTCAACTGTTTTATTACTTCTTCCCGATAGTTCGGAAAACTTTGTCCTTGTTCTGCTTTCAAAATTTTCCTCTCTGCCAAGGATTCAGAGAATTATGGCTTATGTTTTGAGATTTTTATTCAACACTCAAAAGAAGATTAATAATCATTCTTCAACTTTTCTCATCACTCCGTTAGAAAGTGACTGCGCAATGAAACACATTATTAAGGTGGTACAAAACGATGAATTTTCTGATATTTCTGCCAAAATCAAACAGAACTTTCTCCTGCCTAAACCGATTCGCAAACTTGCACCTTTCATTGATGAATGTGGTCTCTTGAGAGTGGGTGGTCGATTGCGGAGATCTCAGTTATCTTTTGACGTTAAAAACCCCCTGCTCTTGCCTAAAAATCACCGTTTAACTGATTTAATCATCGAGTGGACTCACCATACACATCTACATCCTGGTTTGAAGGCCACGCATTATTTATTACTACAGAACTTTTGGATTCTTTCTCCTAGAAGTGCCATTTATCGCTGTTTGTCTAAGTGTATTCGCTGTTTTCGTTGCAAACCTAAATCATATAACCCATTCATGGCTGACTTGCCAAGTGTCCGAGTTACACCTTTGCGTGCGTTTCTGTCCGTATGTGTGGATTTTGCAGGACCTTTTTCTTTACTTATGAACAAACATAGGGGTGCAAAGACATACAAAGGTTATGTTTGTGTTTTTGTCTGCACTAGTACCAAGGCAATTCACTTAGAACTGACCTCTGAACTTAGCACCGATTCATTTCTAGCGGCCTTCCGCAGGTTTATCTCTCGTCGTGGAAAATGTTCCATAATCAGAAGCGATCAAGGTACAAATTTTAAAGGAGCCAACAACGAACTTCTCAAATTGGCAAAAATTACTGCTGAAAAACTTTCAATTAATTGGGAATTCAATCCGCCGGGTGCGCCTCATTTTAACGGCTTAGCAGAAGCCGGCGTAAAGTCATTTAAAAATCATTTTTATCGTGTTTTAGGTACACAGATCCTAACTTTCGAAGAATTTTATACCCTTATCACTCAGATAGAGGCTGTCTTAAATTCTCGCCCTCTATGTACAATTAGTTCTGATCCGAATGACCTACAAGCTTTAACACCGGGTCATTTCTTGATTTTCGAGCCATTAGTAAGTTCAGTTCCCGAACCCGATCTTGGCTCCGTACCCGTAAACCGGTTAAACCGATGGCAATTGATTCAACGTATTCAAACAGATTTTTGGAAAAGGTGGTCAGGAGAGTATATTCATTCTCTTCAAGAACGTTCAAAATGGTGTGATTCCACACCATCGCTTAGTGAAGGTTCACTTGTTTTGATCAAAGATGAACAAAAAACCCCGCTTCGCTGGCCACTAGCCAGAATAATAAAATTGCATTGTGGCACTGATGGTGTTGCACGTGTGGTGACCCTCAGGACGGCTGCCAATGGTACTTTACAGCGTCCGGTAGTAAAAGTGTGTCCTTTACCTACTCGTTAATTCGTCCCTTCTTTCTGGAGTACGGCAAATTTATTTTCTTTATGTTTTTTTTTCTTCTAATTTTCGTGTGCGCTTAGGTTCAAAAACGTTCGTTTTGGTGGGGGAGAATGTTTGGGAAACTTAAAATCCCCATTTGAATCAAACTTGAATTATTGAATCCTGGCCTTACTCAAAAATGATTTGGTATTTTTATTTCTTTTTGTTTTTTGTTACGTACTCGCGGAGCACCTGTCCAAATCTAGGGGCAACTGCTCGAGTTCGCGGGAGACAAAAATGTGTGTAAAATGTGCGCAAGCAGTAACATACTGACTTTCCTGGCGAACATATCGTGTTTATTATTCATTTTACTCAAGTGAATTTGGGAACTTTATTCGAGAATTTAATTTTATTTTTGCTGCAAGTGTTTGATTCGATTAATAGAAATTCAGTGCACTGAAGATAGAAAACTTCAATCGAAGGCCGTTTCAAGAACTGAAGATCAGTACATCACGAATTCACAGACATTGAAGTGTGTTCAGGTAAGCAGTTGTCGCCCATTACTCTCCGACTTTGATTGGATAAGTGCTACCGTTCATTCAAAATTAATAATTAATAATTTTATACCAGCAATTCTTTCCTACATTTACAATGAGCATAATCGGCCAAACAGTTTCAGAGTTATAGCCATCTGAAATTTGGTTGTTTTTTGTTCCTTTTTAACTCGAAAAATACTGAACCGATTGAATTCAAACATGGTTATTAGTTGTAAAATGCCAACGCGAAAATTCTTGCAAAATTTCGTGAGGATAGTATTTGTAG
Organism: Halyzia sedecimguttata; assembly: GCA_937662695.2. Classification (NCBI taxonomy): domain Eukaryota; kingdom Metazoa; phylum Arthropoda; class Insecta; order Coleoptera; family Coccinellidae; genus Halyzia; species Halyzia sedecimguttata. The sequence continues at coordinate 92,973,734 of OW569413.2, read as the reverse complement.
AAATTTTTTAAAAAATCATTAAAAATTGAAAAAAAAAATTGTATATATCAGTAACTATTCGTTTGAAAATGCTGAAATTTTGCACGAGCCTTTAGAACCTAACTCTACCGCCAAGTTTCAAGTTTTAACACGATCGGTTAAATATTGTTGGAGATTCGAGCAGCCTTGTGTGAGTTCAGTAGATGGGTGGCCGTTGCCTCGATAACTTTTGAACGAAAGGAGATAGGGAATTGCAATTCTCAGGGTAGGTTGCGTATCCGAATTGGAGAGTTGAGGTCGTTTTTGGGCATAATCGGTTTAACGGTTTCTGAGTTATACCCACCTATTTTCTCGATAACTCAAAAAATAAAGATTCGATCGAATTGAAGCTTGGTAACTAGTAGTAGAAAATCAACATAAAGACGTGTTTAAAATTTTGCAAGAACCGCACCCTTAGAAAATTTGAAAAAAATGACAAAAAAAAATTTAAGAACCGTACCCCTAGAAAATTTCAAAAAAATTACGAAAAAAAAAATTGGTTCAAGCACTGACGTGAAGTCAGAAGCTTTTGCGCGTATGTTCTATTGTCCATTCTTCTGTATTGGACACCTTTAATCGAATTTACCATGGTAAATTATGTTGTCCATTCTCCTGTATTGGACACTTAATTCGAATTTACCATGGTTAATTCTATTAAGGGTGTCCAATACAAAAGAATAGACAATAGAACATACGCGAAAAGCTTCTGACTTCACGTCAGTGCTTGAACCAATTTTTATTAATTTCAAAACGTTTAAAAATAACATATTTAATTCGGAGTAGAAGTGACTTTCTTTGGCTCGCTTTAAATTTCTCAAGCTCGCCATGAAAAGTGACGCTTCTCATCCTTATGAAATAATATACTATTATTTGATGAGAGGATTCTATGGTTAAAATTAAAATAACAGTTACAAGTACATCTCAAAGGCTCACCCTGTATATTCAGCAGGAAGCAAGTTCACCTCCAGCTGACAGATTCGAAAAAATTATTCAGACGGAGGATTCTTCAATACAATTCCCTCACCGTTCGATCTTTGTCCGGTCTTCATTTCCTATATACCTTCGAGCATAGTACGGATAATGAAGTTGTTAAAAATAAAGAAAGATCTCCTTCAAAACACCCCGAGTAAAGGCCCCGAAACGACTCAACGATTAATTTTTTTTATTTTTTCAGATTGCCGACCTGAAGGAATGTTAACGAACTCGGCACGCGATGTCCCAGCCGGAGATATGCCTCCAAGACTCAAAGAGGATCGAGTGAAGGTGACAGTTACAGACAATTAGAGAATAATGAGCGGGACGGTATTGAACCAGGGTGCTAGCGGCCCTTTTCTGGATTTCTTTCCGAGCGCGAACGGCACGGAAGTGACAGATGTCATGGACCATTCAGCCATTCGTCCACCGCTTCGAAATGTTCTTGAGATCATGCTGAATCACAACAACGACACCAATGGTTCAACACCCTCCACGGCTGAAGCGAATCTGAATTCATTCTATTTCTATAAGGTGAGTTCCTCTTATTTGAAAATATATTTTCTCTATTTCAGTATCGTAATGAGTCCATTCCAGCACTAAAAACAGTGCTGGAATGAATTCTTTCCCGCATTGTTTCTAGTTATATTTTTCGTTTTGTGGTAGTCAGCAATGACATTCGATCCCATCACATTTCAACACACGTCAATTGTCAATATAATATAATCTGGATATAGTCAAATAAGTGTTGAGAGGAAAAGTTTTATTTTCATTAAAAAATAAGGTACTAGATATTTCCTTCTTGCTAATTTTGAATCATTCCTGTTATTAGGAACTCCAAGCTTCTCTATACATCCATAGATCTTCTCCCAATTATCTCTCTCATCTACAGAGTGTTTCCTAAACATGCGGCAAAAATTCAGGGGGTTGTTCCTTGGACTATTCTAAGAATATTTTGTCCTTTGATGATTTTTGAAAAACCTATTTGTTTCGAAGATATAGGGGAAACAAAATTTTGGATAATAACATTTTATTATGAAAAATTACATGAAAATTCAACTCAACCTACAAAAACTGTTGAAAATGACCACCTCTACCCAGCATACAAGCATCCAATCTTCTCCTCATTGACTGCCGAACCCTTTCAAAAACACCAGGATCATTTCTTATTAAGTTACACCCAGCAATGATCCGATTTCGCAAGTCTTCCACATTTTCTACTGGAGTGGTATAAACTAATGATTTTAGATGGCCCCATAGGAAATAATCTAAGGGGTTTAAGTCCGGGGAACGAACAGGCCATAAATGAGGTCCACCTCTTCCAATCCAGCGATCTCCGTATGTTAATGTTAAAAACTCACGAGCAACCAAACTAAAATGCGCTGGTGCACCATCGTGCATAAACCACATTGCATGTCTTATTGCCAATGGTACATCCTCCAAAAACAGAGGTAACGTTTGTTCTAAAAAGTTGCGATACACGTCCCCGGTAAGTCTTTCTGGTAAAAATATCGGCCCTATTAGGCAGTCACCCACAATACCAACCCAAACATTCAATGAGAACTGATGTTGAAAACGATCTTCAATTACCTCATGTGGATTTTCGTCGGCCCATACATGGTTGTTATGAAAATTTCTTATTGCATTTCTTGAGAAATTCGCTTCATCGGTAAAAAGAATCAGCGTCAGTAATTGAGGAATTTGAACTAATGTGGTTAAAAGCCATTGACAAAATGCAATACGTGGGAGAAAATCAGTAGGAATAAGTGCCTGAACGCGTTGCATATGGTATGGGTATAACAAATTGTCTTTAAGAATTTTCCAAACAGTCTTATTACTCACATTCAAAGTATTGGAAATTTTTCGAGTAGAAGTACTAGGGTCTTCTTCGATCATGTCCAGCACATTCTCTTCCAGTTCCACCGTTCTTACTGTGTTTGGTATTCCTGGTCCCCCCATTTTTTTCAATGCGCCTGTTTCATGCAGACGTTGATGAATATTTTGATACAATTTTCTGTCAGGAATATTACGCCCAGGAAATCGTTCAATGTACAACCTCCTAGCTTTTAATGAATTTCCATCAGCAAGTCCATAAATGAAATGCATGTCAGTCATCTCGGCGTTTGTATAGCGATTCATAATAGTCAAAGATAAAATGTTAATTGCTAATACATCACAAAACGAATTCAAATGAAAACCGTGTTTAATCTGTATTCCTTTACCATCTGCACTTATCAATTTTTAGTCAAAAAACTGGCCGTTTTTAGTAATTGGAATGTTGTTAAACAAATTTAAAAATAAATTGTACCTACTTAGTAAACACAGTGCGGTACGCATTTTTATTTAAACTATTATTAATTTTAAAAATATGAAAAATGTTGTTCGCCCTGTATCTTCGAAACAAAGAGGTTTTTCAAAAATCATCCAAGGACAAAACATGCTTAAAATAGTCCAAGGAACAACCCCCTGAATTTTTGCCGCATGTTTAGGAAACACCCTGTATATACAAGGGCGTAGCCAGGGGGGGGGTTTTGGGGGTTCAAACCCCCCCCGAAATGTTATTTTTCTCTTAAAAAAAAAAAATTTGCAGCAGAAAGTGACCCTTACACCCCCAAAACCCCCCCCGAAATTAATTCCTAAATCAAAACCCCCCCCGAAATTAATTCCTGGCTACGCCCTTGTCTATATATCTATCTATCCTATCTATCTTTCTAGTTTAGTTGTTATCAGCGTGTACTGACCATCCTCTAGAGATTTCGGAATATTTCTGGATGCAATTTCTATGACTTTGGATTATTGTAGTGGTTTAGCTGATAAAATTTTTGTTTGTGCCGATTTGGACGTCAATCTTTTTCCATATCTGGCAACCGATTACTTAGGGAAAGAGGTGTAAAAACCGGCGGTATCCGGAGGGCTAAACCCTCTTATATAACCGCTATATCACGATGGGATGGGAAAGATTCTTACAGAACAAACGCTATCGAGAAGATTTTTCGGAGGGGTCCTTATGCGTTGAAAAAATTCGAGAAATCGACGGAATTTTTGCGATTTTTTCTTAAGAAAATCGGGAATTTTGAGGATGGTTTTAAAAATCTAGAGGACGGGTCAAGGTTTGAAGGGGGTGGATATCGAATCTTTGGGTGGTAGAAAGGGTAGATCCGAATACCCTAAGTCGATATCTATCACGATTTTCCCGAAACGAACGAAAACGTATTTTTTATCCTTCGCCCGGCGAAAGAGCGAGACCGACTTTACTTCGCATAAGGCTTCGAAAATACGACCGCTTGGGCTCCGAATCCTTCGTAGAGACGGAGAAGAAGTATCGGTTCGACGAATACCAGCTCAACTTTTACCTACGATAAGTCTAAATATACTAAATCGATACAAGTTCTGGAGGTTCGACCCGGGAATTTTCCTTGCTAGAAGTCATTCCGAGAAACGTCAAAATTGACATGTGAGACGGACTCTGAAATTTTTCGGACCGAAACGGCCGTTCTAGGTCGTTTTCAGACCTGAAAGTTGACGAAAAGCGGAGATATGGGTGAAAAACCGTCCAATAAACCGCCATGTGGCGATTTTACTTCGAAAAGTGAAAATTAAGAATATCTACCGACTAATTATTTGAATACCGGAGATCGGTCAAAATCTACGTTGAAGTCGGTGGCGCATACGTCTGACGATCGAACTCTCGGTGTCAGATCGAGAGAAGGCGGGGTCGAATCTCGGAGAGGGAATTACACTTTTTCCGATTTTATCTCTGATTCACAATAGCATCCTGTAGGGGGCGCCTTGATCGATCTATAGAAGCTCGAAAATGTCTCGACCGATTTCGATGAACCTTTGTGTGCGTACTTGAGTGGATCTCAGAGTCACAATAGGAACCCGGTAGATGGTGCTGTGATCGGCTTTTAGAAACTCAAGAACGACCGGATCGATTTCGATGAAACTTTCTGTGTGTGTCGGAGGAGGTCTCAGATCCACGATATACCCTCCGTAGGTGGCGCTACGATCGGTTCACAGGAACTTGAAAATGGTTATACCGATTTTCATGAAACTTTGTGATCGTGTTTCGGAAGACCTTAGGTTCACGATACGATCCGGTAGGTGGCGCTACATTCGGTTTCTTGGAACTCTAAAACGCCTCGACATATTTCGATAGGACTTTCACACAACAGGACACGTTAGATGGCGTTGAACTACGGGTTCGATTGATCTACCGATTATATCGATCTACCATAAAAATGCAGATCCACCGGAAAAATGTAGATATAGCAGAAAAATGAAGATATACTGGAAAAATGTAGATCTACCAGAAAAATGTAGATCTACTGGAAAAATGTAGATCTACCGGAAAATGTAGATCTACCGGTAAAATGTAGATCTACCAGAAAAATTAAGATCTACTGGAAAAATGTAGATCTATACCGGAAAAATGTAGATCTACTGGAAAAATGTAGATCTACCGGAAAATTTAGATCTACCGGAAAAATGTAGATCTACCGAAAATATGTGGATCTACCGGAAAAATGTGGATCTACCGAAAAAATGTAGATCTACTGGCTAGGTAGATCTGCGGGCCAACTATTAAATACTAATTGTCCTATTCTTAAGTTATTTGTAGATCTACTTGAATGTTTCAAATTGCATATTTCCTCTCGAGAACCTACTAGGATCTTCACGGACATTACAGAGCATACATCCGTATCAAAGTTGGACTATATTTTGAATAATGTCGATTTGTCCGTTTGTACCACCGAAGTATACGAAGCTCATTTGGGTGATCATTGAGCTCTTTCGCTTGAATTTCCCATTAGTCTGTCGCCAGTGCCAGTGGCTCAACATGGGTCAAAGTTGGTCAGAAATTTGAGCCAATATAATCTCGATGACTTTGTGTACCGTATATCTGTATGTGACTTCCATGGGATGTGTGGCGTTCTGGATGTGAATGGATGTACGGTGAATTTGCTGATGTGATTCATTTGACATTCATTGGAATTTGAGATGTGCTGTCCACTATTCAAGTATACAGGTTCTCCATACCAGGCCCAGAAGTGGATTGCTCCGGAGATCGCCTCGGCGAGGCGGGATCTGAAGCGTCTTCACTGGTTGCGTACTAATATGACCTGTCAGTCCACTAGCGACCTGTATAGAAAGACCAAATCCTCTTACAATTTTTTACTCAGGAAGACAAAGTTAGATTACCATACCGGACTGATTGAAAAATCGGACAATAAAAACAAGACTGTGTGGTGGTTAGCGAATGCTCTTACTGGTAGAGGATATAAAGGACTTCGGCCCAAGCAAATTTTAGCTGAAGGTGTTTCGTACGTTGAGACTGGGGATCTGGCTTCGGTGTTTGCAGATTATTTCCCAACTATTACCTAGCGAACGCTGACTCTTTACTACGGTAACTCTTTGTCGTCCTCATGCACTACGTCACCAATGAATAGGTCAACATTCTTATTTCATCCTGTGCTGGAATTTGAAGTGATTGATGCAATAAAGTCTATCAAAAATAATAAAATCAGTGGAGTGGCATTTATTTCTGGCAGAATTTTAAAACTGATCGGGGTGCTCATTGCTCCACATTTTGCCCATATTATCAACTTTTCAATAAGTAGTGGCATATTTCCCAACCATCTCAAGAAGGCTATTGTCATCCCCATATTCAAGAAGAATGACTTGAATGATATCGCCAACTATAGACCCATCTCCGTCCTCAGTGTCTTTGCAAAGGTCTTGGAGAGGATTGTGCTGGATAGGATGATGGATTTCCTCGATAGACATCAGGTACTTGACACCGCACAGTACGGTTTTCGGAAGGGCCGTTCGACTCAATCCGGAGCTCTCTGCTTTGTTGAATGCGTTTATGAGTGCCTTGATAGTGGATTGTTTGTCGCGGGATTGTTTTTTGACCTGTCTCGGGCTTTCGACAGTCTCTCCTTCCAATTTTTAGTCGAAATGCTACAGTCTGGGTTTCAGAGGCGTGTTTTTGAGATGGATTTCCAGCTATCTTAAGGGCAGAAATATGATTGTCAGAATTGACAACTCGTTTTCGGATGAACGTGAAGTGAATTTGGGTGTCCCCCAGGGTTCAGTCCTGGGGCCGCTCCTATTCTTACTTTTCATCAACGATCTACCTACCAACTTAAAAAGACGATGATCGCTGCAACATCTCGCCATGATCTTCATAGTCTTTTGAACATGATCAGAATACTTCTGTTCGCCGATGACACCTAAACATTAGTGTCTGCGCGTAGCTTCAGAAACACGTGATTATTTTATGCAATTTGGGACTCCTGCAAGTGTATTAAACTCCACTTTTCGATTATTATTCCCGATATTTTTATTACAGCTCGAAGAAACAGACATTCGTGATAGGTCACTCCATCGCTCAGTGTTACTCCAAAGAGGAAAGCGTCATTCAAAGACAGACAGGAACCGCGGTTTCATGATTGTTACCAATCCTCAGCGTGACTTAGCACCCTGAATGGACAACCGAAGGAGTTCTAGTTAACTCAATTCCATCAGTTACGAACTGATGAAGAAACCTTGAGCGATGGAGCTTTGTCACTCTTGTTCAATTTTTGACAAACCATATCTCCGAGTTCATAGTTGGGAATGATATCAATGGATTCTTATAATAGAGCTGCACTATAAAAGAAATTAAATTCAAATAATAGTTTATTTATCAAGATTAAATAAGCAATCTGCAATGATTTCACCTCGTGGAATGGGTTGCCGCAACTTACACTCGGTGCATAGTTTTTACAACTCGAAATACCTTAGGAAAGTATCATCGAAATGTCTAAAGCAAGGCTGAAGACAATCATAGTAGATTGTCCATTTATTCCTGATATTTGAATAGGTGTAGGCTGACGAACAAATTATTTTATTAGTTCAAAATATATTAATACAATACAATCCTCTTTTCATAATTTAATGGTTCATATCACTAACACATTCATTCTGTATTATGAACCTTAACTCAGGAAAGAATATTTGATACACACATGCAGATAAATATTTCAGCAATTTTTTGTAAGCAACATTATGAAAATATTGTATATGAGAACATGTCTCTCTACTTAAGGAAGTAAAAGGTAATATTAACCTCGGTGGTCAACGAACAGTAATTTCTTTTCATGATTCCATTATGTTGTCCTTTCTTATTGCCTTCATAAAAATGATTCAATTCTAAATCTTCTCTAACATCATCCCCAATATTTGCACATAAATTATTCAATATGCAACTAGTCAATATTATTTGTACATTCTCCGCCGTATTCACAAAGCATTCAATCTCCGTTAAGTCCTAACTGAGGTCCTCAGTTAAGGATAAATTTGAATCGCAACCTCAGTTAACGTGAAAATTAACGTGAAACAGGCCTGTTTCACCACCGTTAAATACGTTAACAGAGGTTGCGATTCATATTTATCCTTAACTGAGGAGCTGAGTTAGGACCTAACGGCGATTGAATGCTTTGTGAATACGGTGGATAGTCTTGTATATATTCACAAATTCGAGATGCGGAACCTTGTTTTTCAACACAAAATATTTTCAAAGTAAAAATTAAATAAACTAGAACTTAAATAAATATGACGGCTCTTATAGGTGGATAAGATGACATGAATAAACAGTGAACACAGATAGAACGCAGACATATAGATTTCGTATTCTGTGTAAACATACGATTTATTATTAAAATTTTGAAAAATCAAATCTCTGAAACCATCATGCCCAATAACGAACCTAACTGAAATATTAATCTCCCAAACCTACTCTGAAAATTTCAACTGTCTAGCTGATTCTGTTCGAGAGTCATTGTAGAAACAAAATTTAAAAATATTGAATTTTTTTTGCCACTTCACTGCAATCCGATCAATACAAAACTTCGCATGCATATAAAGGTCATGATTCTACAATTTAATGCTAAATTTCAGATAGATCGAGTGATCGGTTCCGGAAATATTCATAAAAATTGTTTTAACTAAGAATGGCCATAACTCCAAAACCACTTGGTGGATTTCGCCCGTTAACGAACTGGTCAGAGATATTTACGTTTCCAACCTACCCTCCAAATCTGAATCCTCTGACTCCTTTCGTTCGAGAGTTATCGTGCCTACGGACTGCCGGACCGAATGTATTTCGACCACAGGTTCTTGATCGGTGAGTCGAACCAAATCGTTTAAGACCATTTTCAGCCAAAAATTAAAAAATTACAGACATTTGGGCAAATTGATGAGCACTCTGTTCCGAGAAACAAGAGCGCCAAAAAGAGCGCAATTTAATATACTAATCGACATGTCCAAACATATATTTACCAAAAAAATACTCTATTTGATTTATTGAATTTATTCCAACTTAGAGACTCGCACTGTACACGTCAAGCCGAAGAAATATTTCTTCTTCGAATAAAAAATTCTGATGAAGTGCCTCCCTGTTGCGACTCTCCCTAGATCCACAGGTCATTAAGTTGTTGAGGTGGGTATTTTATACTCAGACACGTATACAGATATATGTTGTGAAAGAAACACTTTTTTCCATTAGTAACTTTATCTTCACCGAATTAGGCAAAAAAGTTCATGTTCCACTTATCTCTCCATTTAAGTCTCCGATTCATTTCACAGAAACACTCGTATCGGGGAAAAAACTAGTTTTCCTGTCCTCCGATATCGATTCCCCGACCCATTCATCTCCCGGTATGCTGTTTATTTGTTCCGCTGATAGATGTCTCGTCAATGTCCAACGAGGAATTTCTTATGTATTATCCCATCAAGATTTCCGCCATATAGGAACTAGACAGAAAAACTGTAAAATAACCCGTCGTTGCTGTGGTTTCAGTGAAACTGTTATCTTCCCAGATCATTTCTGATTGTCTCTGCGATCTAACAACGTTCTATTCGATTTTTTTTCCGGTAGATTCTACACTGATAATGACTGTATCCATGTTTGGGATTGAAATGTGAGAAATTTTTTATTGTGTGTGCATATCGTCCGAAGACGTTATTTAATATCTAGTTAAAATCGGAATGTTCTCGAATAATTTATACAGGGTGGTTCATTGGGAAATGCGCTTGCAGTAATGCTCGATGGAGGACACCGAGGTACTTCTAAATATCCTCTATTTTTAGTCTAGTCAACAATTGCTTGTTAGATCAAAATTTTTGCGTATTTTCTTTTAAAATTATGATGGAGGTGTCATTCGATTCGGAATGGCATGTAGATAGTTTTTAAGAAAATGCTGAGGCCGCTCGCAAAAATTGCAATCGTTATAAAAAAACAGAAGGGGGTTTGGTTTCTCACCCCCTTCGTACCTTTGATGAATAAATATTGTTTAAACTTATTGAATATGAAGATAAAAAATTGAAAAAATTCAGGTGTCTGCAGGGTAGATCAATGAACGATAATCCATGGTCCAAAAATGTTTATCGCGATGTTTTAGTTAGTTATCTATTAGTGAATTTACAATTATTTTCTGTAGCACGAATGTTAACATTTCAAGTGCGATAATTGTTAAACAATTAATCCGAGAACTTTTTCCTTTCATGGAACTGTTTTTCAAAGGTTCCTATTGGATAAATTCCTATTGGAAAATTTTAAAAATTGTTAATTTTCGTTTTGTAATGAGCAATTTACTCCAGTGAAGTATTATAAATGATCCTTTTCCTTATGATCAGAAAATACTTAAAAATGATTTTTAATAACTATTATCTCTATAATTTTTCACTTGAGTAAATTGTTAATAACAAAACGAAAATTAACAATTTTTCAAATTTTCCTACGGAAATCTATTCCAATTCCTTTGAAAAATTGCTCCACGAAAGGACCTAATTCTCAGATTAATAGTTTAACAATTATCGCAATGCAATGTTAATGTTCGTGCTACATAAAGTTGTTAATTAATCAATGGATAACTTATTGAAAAATCGCGATAAACATTTTTGGACCATTGATTATCGTTCATTGATCTATCCTGCAGGCACCTGAATTTTTTCAATTGTTTATTTCCATATTTAATAAGTTTAAACAATATTTATTCATCAAAGGTACGAAGGAGGCGAGGCTTGCGCAAGCCGGACCGTTTTCAGGCGTATTTTCAACCTTTTAGGAAAATTATAAATATTGGTCCTAGAGTTCCGATATTTAGGACTTTTTTTAGGAAATTTGCTCTTCTATTTGAATCTTATTTCAAATTTGAATTATCTTAGATAGTTTTTGAGATAAAGGCGAAAATCTAAACCCCTTCATTTTTTTTCACTTAATTATTTATAACTATTGCAATTTTGCGAGCGGCCTTAGCATTTTCTCACTATCTACATGCCATTCCGAATCGAATGACTCCTCAAACATAATTTTCGGAGAATACGCAAAAATTTTTACCTAAAAATGGGTTCAAGCCCTGTGGACAGGAGCTTTCTGGCGCTCTAGTTCAAACAGAAAAATTATATCTCCGAAAGTATTGGTTTCTCAGAGTTGGGAATTATATCAATGGATTCATATGATATAACCGCATCATAAAGGAAATTCAATTCAAATAATGGTTTATTTATCAAGATTAAATGAGCAATCATGAGAATGAGAACTGCACCATGGAAGAAATCAAATTAAATCTGGCCAATTTTGCCCAATAACGAACTTTACCGAGATATTCATCTCCCTAATCTACTCTGAAAATTTCAACTACCTACCTCATTCCGTTCGAGAGTTATATCTATGTCTATGGATGAAAAGCAGTCTCACTACTCTCAGATCTCTTACTACCTTCATGTTCCGTTCCGAAATGTAAGTCTTTTCTGAGAAAAACTAATTTCGGAGCAAACAACTGAGATTTTTCTCACTTCGCTCACAATTTTTCGATTGATTAGATAATGTAATGTCACAGGAACATAAGTTGACATTAGGACAATTCATACATAGAATTATATCATTCTGTGAAACCGTTGAAATACGATATATTATTGAAATTCTGAAAAATCATATCTCCGAAGGTATTAGCTTGTTAGAGTTAAAAATGATATGAATGGATTCTTATGATAAAACTGCTTATTAAAAAAAATTTAATTTGGAATTTGTTTTGTAAAAAAAAATTTTTTTTTTTTACTCCGAAACCATCTGTCCGATTTTGCCCAGTAACGAACTTAGCCGAGATATTTATCCCCCAAACCTACTCTGAAAATTCTCTAGCTCATTCCGTTCGAGAGTTATCGTGCCTACGGCCGGCCGGACATAATGAATTTCGACCACGGATTCTTGATCAGTGAGTCGAACCAAATCGTTTGAGACCATTTTCATCGAAAAATTCGAAAATTACAGACATTTGGGCAAATTGATAAGCACTCAGTTCCGAGGAACTAGAGCGCCAAAAAGCACTTCTTGACTAGACTATAGGCTTTCTAAAAATGCCAAAACTGATTGAATTTGAGTTATCTATGAATAATTTCAAATCTAAGAATGGCAAATAGCCGTCCTTTTCCATTTCGAAGGTGTACTTAATAATAATATACTTGATAATATATGTCATGAGGATATATTAATAAATTAAATTTTCCGACACATTTTTTCATTATTTTATACAATAGAAAGTAAAGCATAGGAGATGATAGCAGTACATTAGGGTCCTGTATAGCGGTCTTCGAATATCTGAATATCTGAATAATCATCGCTTGGATTCAACAGACCAAGTTTTGAAAGAGACCCTCCTGGCTTTACGAGCAAACAACATTTTCCTTTTTGGCGCTCTTGTTCCTCCGAACAGATTGCTTATCAAATTGCCCAATTGTCTGTAATTTTCGAATTTTATCGGGGAAAAAACTAGTTTTCCTGTCCAACGATATCGATTCGCCGACCCATTCATCTCCCGGTATGCTGTTTATTTGTTCCGTTGATAGATGTCTCGTCAATGTCCAATTTCTTATGTATTATCCCATCAAGATTTTCGCCATATAGGAACTAGACAGAAAAACTGTAAAATAACCCGTCATTGCTGCGGTTTCAGTGAAACTGTTATCTTCCCAGATCATTTCTGATTGTCTCTGCGATCTAACAACGTTCTATTCGATTTTTTTCCGGTAGATCCTACACTGATAATGAATGTATCCATGTTTGGGATTGAAATGTGAGAAATTTTTTATTGTGTGTGCATATCTTCCGAAGACGTTATTTAATATCTCGTTAAAATCGGAATGTTCTCCGAATAATTTATACAGGGTGGTTTATTGGGATATGCGCATGCAGTAATGGTAGATCGAGGACACGGAGGTGCTTCTGAATATCCTATATTTCATGGGTCTTCAAAACCAAAATACAGGGTGATTTATTAATTTTTCTGATTTTTTTCAATTGATCATAACTTATGAACCACCATATACATTTTGTAATATTTGGTTGGTATGTTCTTTGTCTACAGTGGTGTGACCAGGGAGCAAGTGAATCAAACGACATGTAGATATCAGAATTGATTGAGGTGATAGTTTTTGAGAAAATGCTAAGGCCGCTCGCAAAAATTGCAATAGTGAACAATTGAATGAAGGGGGTTTGGTTTTTCGCCAATATCTCCAAAACTATTTGAGATAATTCAAATTTGAGAAGAGATTAAAGAAGAGTAGAAAATTTCCTAAAACAAAGTTCTAACTCCCGGAACTAGGACCAATATTTATAATTTTTCCAAAGGGTTGGAAATACTCCCGAAAACGGGTACTGCGGCTTGCGTAAGCCTCGCCCCCTTCGGACCTTCCATGAACAAATATTATGTAAACTTATTAAATATGAAAATGAAAAATTGAAAAAGTGCAATCGTCTGCAGGATAGATCATTGAACAATAATCCGTGGTCCAAAATGTTTATCGCGACTTTTCAATTAGTTATCCATTAGTTAATTAATAATTAGTTAATAATTCCTTATAGCACGAACATTAACATTGCAAGTGCGATAATTGTTAAACTATTAATCTGTGATTTTTGTCCTTTTGTGAGGCTATTTTTTGAAGGTCTTAGAATAAGTTCCCGCAGGAAAATTTAACAAATTGTTCATTTTCGTTTCGTTATTGATAATTTACTTAAGTAAAAAATTATAAGGCTTCATTAAACATTGACTAACTATTTTTTATAATGTTACTATTGATCCATTTTCTTCTGATCAGAAGCTACTTAAAAATGATTTTCAATAATTATTTTCTCATATTGTTTAAAGAAATTGTTATGAACCAATGCGTCGTTTATGAGATAATTAAAATTTTTTTTTTGAAAACTTAATCCTTGATGATAATTATGATTATATATACATTATTATATTATGATAAAAAAACCGTTTCTTAAAAAAAAATTGTGGCTCAAAAGCGCATTTATTAAATAACAATTTCTTTTACCACTTGTTACGAAAATTAAGTAGGTAACCATTTTTATTATCTCTCTGTTTCGTTTTTTTTTTCTATTTAAAAAAACAAAAACAACCATGTATTATCCAAAAAAATTATTGAATTGATTTGAGTTTGATACAAAATATAAAAAAAAATTTCGTGTTTTCAACTAGAAAAAGAAGAAAAATACAAACAGATAACTCATTCGTTTATAACAAATTGTTTATTAAATAAACAATGAAAATTAAAATAATAATCGAACTTTTTTCTTAATATACAAGACCAAGATAAATAACGATTTTAAAAATAAATTAATTTAATTTAAATGAAAACAAGTGGTAAACAAAATGATATTTAACAAATGCGTTTTCAAGTCATAATTTTTTTTTTTAGAAGAAACGGTTTTTTTTTAATCATAATTATCATCAAGGATTATGTTTCAAAAAAAAATAACAAATTAACAAAAAATCATTTTTGAGTAGCTTCTGATCATAAGAAAACGGATCAATAGTGATATTATAAAAAAAATGGTCTTTTCAATATTTAATGAATATATAATTTTTCACTTAAGTAAATTGTTAATAATAAAACGAAAATCAACAATTTTTTAAATTTTCCAAAAGGAATAGATTCTAAGACGTTTAAAAAATATCTCCACGAAAGGAAAACATTCTCAGATTAATAGTTGAAGAATTATCGCACTTGCAATGTTAATGCAAATGTTAATTAACTAATAGATAACTAAATGGTTTCTTTCTGGGTTTTCTCTCCCAAACTCTGAAAAATATCTAAAAATAATAAAAAAATTATTATTTTGCGATTTGCTTCTGCGCAAGAAACAAAGTATATTTGTCAGAAGCAATCAATCGAACAATGTTGCCTAACCAATAACAACGAAACAACATCAACGGAGAATCAAGTATATCGTAACGTTTCGGAGTATATATCAGACTCCTTCGTCCGACGCTTAACGACAATCTTCAGAATAACTATCGTCAAAATAATTCTGAAGATTTTCGTTAAGCGTCTGACGAAGGAGTCTGATATACACCCAGTTTCTGAAAGGCTGGTCAAAGTTAACAGAACTGTTAACGTTAAACCAGTCCGAGTTTTTGCGCTTTGCGCAACTCAGATGAGGGTTAACAAGAGATTGATCACTGATTAGTTAACATTTGTAGTGATCAGCCTTTCAGAAACCGGGGGATAGACTCCGAAACGTTTCGATATAGTTGTTTCTTCGTTGATGTTGTTTCTTTGTTTATTTGTTAGGCTACATTGTTCGATTGATTGCTTCTGACAAATATCTTCTGTTTCTTACGCAGAAGCAAATCACAAAATAATTAATTTTTTATTTTATAGATAGAGATAGTGATAGATATAGATAGAGAGTTTGGGAGAGAAAACCCAGAAAGAAACAAATAGAATAATTTATGTATAAATATTGGGGATGATGTTTCAAATGATTTAGAATTGGATCATTTTAATGATGTAGTTTATGAACGCAATAGGAAAGAAGAACATAACGGAATCATCAAAAGAAATTACTGTTCGTTGACCAGTATTTCATTAATATATTTTGAACTATTAAAATAATTTGTTCGTCAGCCTATACCTATTCAAATATCAGGAATAAATGGACAATCTGCTATGATTGTCTTCAACCGTGCTCTAGACATTTCGATGATATTTTCCTTAGGTATTTCGAGTTGTGAAAATTATGCACCGAGATGCAGTTTTATCATAAGAATCCATTGATATAATTCCTAACTCTGAGAAATCTT
Organism: Halyzia sedecimguttata; assembly: GCA_937662695.2. Taxonomy (NCBI): domain Eukaryota; kingdom Metazoa; phylum Arthropoda; class Insecta; order Coleoptera; family Coccinellidae; genus Halyzia; species Halyzia sedecimguttata. Next base: position 92,957,604 of record OW569413.2, on the reverse strand, counting down.
TACTTTCGGAGATATAATTTGTCTGTTTCAACAAGAGCGCCAAAAAGCTCCTGTCCACAGGGCTCGAACAATTTTTTTTTTGATGCAGTTCTATCATAAGAATGAATTGAAATCATTCCCAACTCTGCGAAACCTAAAGTTTCGGAGATACGATTTATCAAAGTTTGAACAAGAGCCCCAAAACTTCTGTCCACAGGGATTTCCCACATTTTTTGAGCATCGCTAATATTCGTTACGCGTGTTCGCACCTAATGATTCATTCATAAAGCCATAACTCCAGTCATCAAATAATCCTCTTATCAAGTACATCGCTACCCACTAATGGGAGTTTTGGGATTGTATTATCCTCAATAGAACATTACCCTAAATTCTGCTCCATCGAATACCTCATCCCTTTCCGACCCTCAGATACAAATGGACCTTTTTACCCATTCTATCAGTGTTACCACATGAGTCCCAGTTTCTATTGGATGGAAATTTTCAGTTCACTTGATGACCTAACTAATCTTATTATCTTTTCCTTCCTCTCATCGTAGCTTTGACTTTGATTGAGGCGAATCTTGATTGTGATTATCTATTATCCCACAAGTTCAATTATTCTCTTTACGCTAATCCTAATTCAACAATTATCAACGGGAGATTTACGGTTGGCAATAATGACATTGAGCGGCAGTCAAGCCGGAACGTTTAAATTGGAAAGCGCAGGAATTGCTAATTCTAACAGCAATTGATGTTTCCATGAATTTAAGCCCGAGGAAGGTGAAGCTGTTAGGCTCGGAGGAACTGCTTCATAAATAACCGATTAAGAGGCATTTTCCCCCTGGAGATCCTCTCGTTATATATTCAATTTTATGGTTAAATTCCCTCGCATGAAAGCAATCATTTCCGGTTGAGCATTCAATAAGTTTCCCCTCATTGAAAAACGTTTTTGGGCTAGACTTCTGTTCTGTTAGGAGTGAAGCAGAAATTTGAGTTGACATATTAAATGAAATCCTGTCGTGACTTAAGGAGCACTGTATAAATTCATCCAAGAAATTAGGGACACAGATATAGCCACGTGGATACTTTCGCCAGTAGCACACGAGACGAGAGTAGGCGAGAATAAAAAAAATCTCGTCTCGGTCTCGAAAATTCCCAAAAAATTAAGTCTCGTCTCGTTTAATTCTGACTAACGATAATAAATATTATAATTTATAAACGAAATGGTAGATAACAATGAATAATTTTGTAAAGCAACATTTATTATGCTCTTTGCAAAAATATTTGTACATGTACATAATTTTTTTTATTTTAAACACTGTTAATTTCATCTTTCAAATTACTCGATGACCAAGAATTCAAACATAATTACGCTTGCATCCCAGCCTTTTTCAATGATTTTCGTGTTTTTGCCATGATCATACCTGCAGTGGAAAATAATTTGTCAACAGGTACGGATGTAGCCATTAATATCATCTTGGAAAGTATAGGAACTTTTTCATGCACTTTCCGCCACTCTAAAATGCAGTTTTGATTCCTATTTGCTCTTTCTTACTGCAAATGTTCTTCAAACTCAGCTCTCCAATGTTTCGAAAGTTTTGTTGATGTTTTAAAGAGGCTATCGATGTCTATACATTTTTTAATAGAATTGGACAAATTGGTATCGTTTTCAATGAATACCTTCCCAGTGGGTAGATCATTGAGGGTGTTGTTGGCGTATTCCTCTAATAACACTTTTCGAAACATTGAATTACTACATTTTTCATTTCTTTACGAGTTTTATTATATGTACTTCCACAGATGTATACAATAATTGTTCACATCTTCACTGCATGAAGCACAATAAAAAACAATAAATTTCTACAGATATTCAAATGGTGGCGAAATTTTAAAAGCATTGAAATTCAAGGGCAATAAAAGTTGTCCGTCAAGTATTGAAATCATAATGGGATCAGTTTTTATGGTGCGAATACTATTTTTCTTCAAAAATAATCTCAATTATACTATTGCAAGGTTTTGATACCTAAAATAATATTGACTTGTTACATATTGAATAATTTATGTGTAAATATTGGGGATAATGTTTCAGAAGATTTAGAATTGGAGCATTTTAATGATGTAGTTTATGCAGGGAATAGGAAAGAACAACATAATGGAATCAACAATAGAAATTACTGTTCATTGACCACCAAGGTTATATTACATTTTAATTCCTTAAGTAGTGAGACATAGAGTATTTTCATAATGTTGCTAGCAAAAAAATTGTTGAATATTGATCTCCATTTGTGTGTATCAAATGTTTTTTCTATGGTTAAGGTTCATAAAACAGAATGCATGTGTTTGTGGTATGAACTATTAAATTATGAAAAGAGGATTGTATTTTATTGATATATTTTGAACTATTAAAATTTTTCGATGACATTTTCCGTAGGTATTTCGAGTTGTGAAAACTAAGTTGCAACAACCCATTCCACCACCAGGTTAATCATTGCAGATTGCTCATTTAATCTTGATAAATAAACTATTATTTGAATTTAATTTCTTTTATGTTGCATTTCTATTATAAGAATTCATTGATATCTTTCCCAACTCTGAGAAACCAATACTTTCGGAGATATGGTTTGTCCAAAATTGAACAAGAGTGCCTAAGCTCCTGCCACAGGGCTTTCCCCCTTTTTAGGCGCTCTAGTTCCTCGGAACTGAGTGCTTATCAATTTGCCCAAATGTCTGTAATTTTCGAATTTTTCGATGAAAATGGTCTTAAACGATTTGGTTCGACTCACTGATCAAGAATCCGTGGTCGACATACATTCTGTCCGGCCGGCCGGTCCGGCCGTAGGCACGATAACTCTCGAACGGAATGAGCTAGAGAGTTGAAATTTTCAGAGTAGGTTTGGCAGATAAATATCTCGGCTAAGTTCGTTATTGGGCAAAATCGGACAAATGGTTTCGGAGTAACAAAAAAAATTTTTTTTTCACATAACAAATCCCAAATTAATTTTTTTTCAATAAGCTGTTTTACCATAAGACTCCAACGATATCATTTTTAACTCTAAGAAGCTAATACTTTCGGAGATATGATTTTTCAAAATTTCAATAAAAAATCGTATTTCTACGTTTTCACTGAATTATATAATTATTCTATGTATGAATTGTCATAATGTCAACCTATTTTCCTGAGACATGACATTGTCTAATTCCTTGATATTAGTTGGTTCGAGAAACGTCAAAATCGACTTAGAGAAACAAGGGTAAAAAACCGTCAAATAAACCCTCATGTGGCGATTTTATGTCGAAAAGTGAAAATTAAGAATATATATCCCAGGTAAGTATCGACGTTTTATTCTAATACCAGAGATCGATAAGATCGTTCGAGGAGCCCTATAGACGGTTGGTCTGACCCCTCGGGTTTCGGAACGAGAGAAGGCGGGCTCAAATCCCGGAAAGGGAATTATACATTTTGGCGCTCTAGTTCCTCAGATCTGAGTGCTTATCAATTTTTTTTAAGATGCAGTTTCACCATTAAATTCCATCGATATCATTTTCAACTCCAACAAGCTAATACTTTCGGAGATATGATTTTTCTAAATTTCAATAATGAATCGTACGTACTTCTAAGTTTTCACAGAATGCTATAATTATTCTATGTAAGCTTTATTATATGATCTGTGTTCATACTCGTATATTTCATCCTGTTCTATAAGAAAGACTCAAATTCATTTCAGCTATTTTAATTTGATTTCTTCCATGGTGCAGTTTTCATTCTCAGATTGCTCATTTAATCTTGATAAATAAGCTATTATTTGAATTTAATTTCCTTTATGATGCAGTTCTTTCATAAGAATGCATTGATATAATTCCCAACTCTGAGAAACCAATACTTTCGGAGATATAATTTGTCTGTTTGAACTAGAGCGCCAGAATGCTCCTGTCCACAGGGCATGAACCCATGTTTTTTAAATGAACTATCACAAAGTAACGGACTACTCTATCTATTATCTATCTATTATTTTTCATTAAAATTTCAACACTTGATTCTTGATTCCGAAAATAGCATAACTGAATCTTCCAATCAGTGTATGCATATGAAATATTTCCAGTAACAACGGAGGAAACATTTTCTCCAACAGTCGCCAGGTCTTTTGAATTGTTGAATTCACATAATATCTTCTGAAATTCATTATTTTTCCGAAGTAAATTCAGATTGTGAAAATTACTAGGACCTCTATGTAGGGAGGACAACGTTGCGTATAGTTATCTGACAGGAAAATGACTGTAACCTAACATTTTCAAAATATAGACGGTGAAATGTTTCAAACTGTCACCGGGAGACTTTATAAAAGTGAATGGAGTATACATAATTCGAAATATATAGGGTGGTTCGTTTGTTATCGTCCCAGAAAGAAATAAGCAGAATTCATAAAACATCTCGATTACAAAGACAGTCAGACCCAATAAACGTGGTATATCTATAGAACCTCCTCGGTGAAATGAAACACCCTGTATAATAATATTCATTTCAATCTTGCATAAAACATAAAATATGGCGAAATTTGATATCAAATGTACCATGACATTTTCATCTCGAATAAAATCTCCCTGTGACATATCGGGTGATTGAAATATTTGTACTTATCAGTTCTGGAGCCTGTTTAAGATCGGATTGTGTTCAAGTAAAAAACTTCCATTCTTGAGAGTCTAATTCGGTTTATTCGTAGTAACATTTCAATAGACTATCAAATAAAATGATCTCCCATATCACCCACTCAATACTCACGATAACGACCCTTTTTATTGTCAGTTAACCTTCGAATAAACGTTTTGTTAACTGCACTCTTAGCAATATTGAGTTCCATGTTCTTGACAGGATTGTATATAAGGAGGGTGAGGCATTTTAAATGATTTTGGAATCCGGCATTTGCCGAGAAGAAAACTGGGGGATAAACGTAATCCATGGATAATGGGGGTTGGATTTTGACACCGAATGGTTTGAAATATATTTTTCAGTCCGATTGGTAGAATTTCTCTCCTTACTGTATTCACATTTCTATAGGTATATGTTTCCCACTTTGACAGGGCGAATTTTTATAGTTTTATTGCTGGAATTTGAGGGGTTTTTTACTATTACGAGAGGAGGTAAATTTCACTTGAAGCAATAGGTTTATTTTTTGGCGCGCTGTTCAACTAACAGATTGCCTATCAGAGAATGGTTTTAAACGATTAGTTTCGACTCACTGGTCAAGAATCTGAGGTTAGGGCTTCACACGAGACGAGAGTCGGCGGGAGTATAAAAAATTTCGTCTCGGTCTCGCCAATTCCCAAAAAATTAAGTCTCGTCCTCGTCTCGTTATCAGTAGTCTCGTCTCGTTTCGCTTAATTCTGAATAACGATAATAAATATTATAATATATAAACGAAATGGTATACTATTATGAATAATTTTGTAGAGCTATACATATTCATTACGCTCTTATACAAAAATATTTGTACATGTATAATTTTACATATTATTTTGTATTTTAAACACTGTTAATTTCAATTTTTGAACTACTCGATGACCAAGAATTCAAACATAATCGCGCTTGCATCACATCATATTTCAATGATGTACGTGTTTTTGCCATGATCATACCTGCTGTGGAAAATAATCTTTCAACAGGTACGGATGTAGCCATTAATAAATCATCGGCCTTCTTGAAAAGTATAGGAAGAAGTTTTTCATCACTCTCCACCACTGTAAAATATTTTGATTCCTATTTGCTAGCTAGCAAAAATAATTTTATAAAGGTTGTAAGAACTGCTATACAGCATACCTTATACAAACGTATAAATCTTATAATGCGGTTATAAACCATTATACAATGTCTTTACAACCAAAAAGGGCCCCACTTTACACAACCGTTTAGTTCTTTTAGGACATCCTTTAGTAAACTACCCAACCGTTATAGGATAATCAATATGATGACTATATAACTGTCCCATAAGTATGGGTATAAGTATTTTATAATGCAGACAGAATAGCTAATACAATAATTTTGTTCTCTACCGTTGAAATTCGGAATTGAATTATCATAAGAATATTTTATTAGGTATGCGTTAACGTTCCCGTTGTGTCATGACAGAGGAGTAAGATCCAATATCAGGCATTATTATGGCGGTAGGTGATGGAGATGGACCTGTTGTTAATCATATTGAAAATATTAAAGACGTATATCGCTACTATGGGGGCCAAATTTATTTGCGCAGCCAACTTTTCTGACAATATATATATATATTTTGTTGTTAAAAAATTAAAGCGCCTCAGTTTAGCGTACATTTTATTTGTATTATTGAAAAATAAAAAATAAAAAATAATGTTTTATTTGTTGAATTTTCAACTTAAAACAAAGCATGTATTATGGCTGTTGTAAAAGCGGAAAAAATCTCATATTTCTTTGAAAAATCTATTTTTATTTCGCCCTTTTTCGTTACTACATGATTTTTTCACAATGGCGGCGGTTTCTGAACAGCCGAACGTTTGATAAATATGGCGTATATAGTAGAATACAAATTAGATACCTTATATAATGATTCTGTTTTCTTCTGAGCTATATACGATATTAAAGTTCTATTATGTTGTTTAATGCAGCGCCATAAAATTGTTTTTAACAGTCTCAGGAATCATGGTGCAGTTTGATACTTGACCACTTTTAACTGTTGCCAGATTTAATAATACATTCAAAATATTTTCCCACAGCATTTTGTTTATTACAGAAATAATAGGTTAGATATTTATATAAAGGAAGAGGATTGGACCACGAGTATAGTGAGTGGTCCAACACATTGTGTGCAAAAAGTACACGTCGCTGTTTTGCATAAAGTGTAGGCTACACAAGATTTTTTTGTGATAATTATTCAGTTATTATTTAAATAAAAGTTGTTTTCTTAGTAAAAATAAAGGGATCTATCGCAATATTGTGTTTGTTTATATGACGAAACTCTCTTTAGCACAAGTTTACTGTTAAAGTTACAATGAACCCTTATGACAATCCGTGTCAAATATATATGACTTTTCATGATTGAATTGCAAAACATACATTATAGGTGCATTTAGAACATCTTGAACTACAAGATGTATCATAATAAATTAAAAAGTCTACCTATTTATTGCTACTGATTTTATGTATGTCGGAATAACTACTAACTGCTAAGCTATAGCAACACTGTACGTTAGATTTCCGTGTTATCCTTTAGCGCGTTGGCAAACTACATAATAGAACAGAAGTATCGCTTAACATGCCTTCGGTACGACACTAAACAATTATTAAGTTACATTGTGTTTCGAATAATTTCTTTATAAAGATTCTTTCCAAGCGTGAACTAACCTCAAATTATTGGATTTATTCATACCGGTATTCATATATTTGAAAGATGTTCAAGATAGTAGAAACCGAGGAAAATAATAGAAAAAAATTGACGATTGTTCCCAAAAACTGGGAAACGAATGGGATTTGCCTCCAAGTTGCAACGGAAAAGTGATCAATTTCAGAGAATGCATCAAATTTTCGTCGTCGGTATCAATGTTTTCTTCGTCAGCACTATTAATGTCGGCTCTGAATTTTGACATATCATGTTTGTCTTCATTTCCATTGGATTCATCTTCAGTATTATCACTGCTGTCTGAAGCGCAAATGGTTGTTTCTTCTAGATTAGCCTTTTCGTTACATGCCACTTCAAGTAGAGGTTTATCACGCGAACTGCACGTCTGAAGTATTCCACGGTATTTCATTTAAATTGATCTTTTAAAATTAGCACTCTTTTTTATTTGTTTCCACTCAGATATTGCCGAATTCATTTTGTAACCGAAAACTGCTAGAAAACCCGCGTAACTTTTCTATTACTAGTGGGTTATGTTTATATGTTTGTAGGTATATGTAGATGATTGTATAACGCAGAACATGAAATAAATTTATTCCTGGAACCACATTTTTATTCTATAAGCTCTTCATAAGAGAGAATACTGTTTTAGTTATAAGATGATTATAAAATAGTTTTATATCTATTGTGTAGTGTTCAACTTCTGCGTAAAGCAACAATCTTATTACTTTTCTTAAAGAACTCTAATGCAACTATTTATACAGCTCCCTTTATAACCATCTTTTAACGTCGCTATTATAAGTAATACAATAGCTATGCAACCGTATTCTAATCTGTATAACACTGTTTTAAAATTATTTTATAGGAATTTTATAGTACGTTATGCAACTGTTATAAAATTTGTCGTATGATATGAGTTGTGAGAACGTCTATACAACAGCATTATAGAAATCCATCTATTTTATGATCAAATTGTCGTATTGAGACGCATTAAAAAATAATGTTATCCTTTCAAGCGGCGCTATACGATAGTTATGAAACCATTTCGTTCTTTTAGGGGTCTATTTTGCTATTTGGGGCTGTTTCTAACAGCTAATATTCTTCAAACTCGGTTTTCCAATATTTCGAAAGTTTTGTTGATGTTTTAAATAGGCTATCGATGCCGATACATTTTTTAATAGAATTGAACAATTTGGTATAGTCTTCAAAGAATACCTTCCCAGTGGGTAGATCATTGGTATTTACGAATTTACCATGGTAAATTCGAATTAAGAGTGTCCAATACAGGAGAATGGACAACATAATTTTCCATGGTAAATTCGATTAAGGGTGTCCAATACAGAAGAATGGACAATAGAACATACGCGCAAAAGCTTCTGACTTCACGTCAGTGCTTGAAACAATTTTTTTTTCTCCAAATTTGAATCATTTACTCCTTGCTATACTATCTACTTTTCGCCAAAAAAATAAAAAAAAATTTGAATTGCTTCTTCTGGGCGTTGCAGTTTCTGTGTCAGCTGATTTATTCCCATTATACCTACATACTCGTCTGAATTTCCGATACACGCCATCCCCAATATATTCTGCAAACTGTCGAATTGCGAAAGTTACAAGAACAGTCGAGTTTTGCATAGCAGGAACGGAGGAGGCAATCGAAATTTCGATGCATTTATTCGACCATTGAACTAACTACTGCACAAGGAATCTTCGTAACCATTTCGTATCCTTGCAACATTAGCTATTTGTGTCACTCCGTCGAGAAGCCGGAAATGTAGCTCTATTCCGTTTTATTTCCCCTGCAGAAATTGTTGCAGATAGTCGACGAGCAAATAATCGATTGATTATTCCAACTGATCGCATTCCCTTGTAGGTGGTGATAAACTTTATTGTCCTCTACGTTGACTGAATCGGAAAATAGATCCAGACATGAACTTGTTTAAATGTTATGAGAGGGATCGGACGCCATCAGTACCTGGGTAGGTATTTTTGGCGCTCTTGTTCCTCGGAATAGAGTGCTTATCAATTTGCCCAAATGTCTGTAATTTTCGAATTTTTGGCTGAAAATGGTCTCAAACGATTTGGTTTGACTCACTGATCAAGAATCCGAGGTCGAAATCGATTCTGTCGGCCGTAGGCACGATAACTCTCGAACGAAAGGAGTTAGAGGATTGGAATTTGCAAGGTGGGTTTGGAGCGTGAATATCTCGGACAAGTTCGTTAATGGGCGAAATCCATAAAGCGGTTTCGGAGTTATGGCCGTTTTTGGCGCTCTAGTTCCTCGGAACTGAGTGCTTATCAATTTGCCCAAATGTCTGTAATTTTCGAATATTTCGATGAAAATGGTCTTAAACGATTTGGTTCGACTCACTGATCAAGAATCCGTGGTCGAAATTCATTCCGTCCGGCCGGTCCGGCTGGCCGTAGGCACGATAACTCTCGAACGGAATGAGCTAGACAGTTGAAATTTTCAGAGTAGGTTTGGGAGATGAATATCTCGGCTAAGTTCGTTATTGGGCAAAATTGGACAGATGGTTTCGGAGTAACAAAAAATAATTTTTTTTTTACAAAACAAATTCCAAATTAAATTTTTTTCAATAAGCAGTTTTACCATAAGAATCCAATGATATCATTTTTAACTCTAACAAGGTAATACTTTCGGAGATATGATTTTTCAAAATTTCAAAAATAAATCGTATTTCACAGAATGATATAATTATTCTATGTATGAACTGTCATAATGTCAACTTATTTTCCTAAGACATGACATTATCTAATCAATCGAAGAATTATGAGAATAAAGTGTATTCCGAAATGTGAGCGAAGTGAGAAAAATCTCAGTTGTTTGCTCCGAAATTAGTTTTTCTCAGAAAAGTCTTACATTTCGGAAGTTCTCTCAATTTATGACGGGACTGACGGAAGGGAATATTATAACTTCAAAAATATTGGGGTTGAAATACTCGTATTTTAGCGATGCAACGGGGACCTCACCCAAAGGTGTTTGAAAATATTACGTAAATATTGAAAGCATAATTCTGTAGTTCGAGAGAGGAGAAAATTTGGTGAACGTAGATCAGGAAATTTTTGATCGATTACAAGGTAATTTTTCATTATTACTCTTCTTTCATACATATTTTATGGAATAACTACTATTTGTAGGTACTTTAAACCTGTTTTGGGCAATTGTCATACGAAACTTGTTGGCGCTCTAGTTCCTCGGAACTGAGTGCTTATCAATTTGCCCAAATGTCTGTAATTTTCGAATTTTTCGATGAAAATGGTCTTAAACGATTTGGTTCGACTCACTGATCAAGAATCCGAGGTTGAAATCGATTCTGTCCGGCCGGCCGGCCGTAGGCACAATAACTCTCGAACGAAAGGAGTTAGCGAATTGAAATTTGCAAGGTGGGTTTGGAGCGTAAATATCTCGGACGAGCTCGTTAATGGGCGAAATCCATCAAGCGGTTTCGGAGTTATGGCCGATTTTAGTAAAAATATTTTTTATGAATATTTCCGAAACCGATCACTCGATCTATCTGAAATTTGGCATCGAATTGTAGAATCATGACCTTTATACGCATGTGAAGTTTTGTATTGACCAGATTACCGCAAAGTGTCAAAAAAAAATTTGAAAATTAAAAAAAGTTTTTCTACAATAACTCTCGAACGGAATGAGCTAGGTAGTTGAAATTTTCAGAGTAGGTTAGGGAGATGAATATCTCGGTTAAGTTCGTTATTGGGCAAAATTGGCCAGATTTAATTCGATTTCTTCCATGGTGCAGTTCTCATTCTCAGATTGCTCATTTAATCTTGATAAATAAACTATTATTTGAATTGAATTTCCTTTATGATGCAGTTCTATCATAAGAATACATTGATATAATTCCCAACTCTGAGAAACCAATACTTTCGGAGATATAATTTGCCTGTTTAAACAAGAGCGCCAGAAAGCTCCTGTCCAAAGGGATGAACCAATTTTTTAAGAATGTTTGTTGATTCCTCAGTTCCCCAAACAGTCGAATTATGACTTGAAAATATGAGGGATCGGGCCGCACAACATTTCTCATGACCTACGCGCAGTAAAATAATAAATCTTCCAAGAATCCGATGAATTCAATGGAAAATAGGAACTTGAGATGTCGTAAAACAAACCCTAACTCAGTCGGAAATATCGCAATGCTGCGGATAAGTAGAGAACTTATCAGGTTTAGGAGCTGATACTCGCATCACAGGACTCACAAATTTCGCAAAGTTGTAAAATTGAAAGACTTACAATTTGTTGTTTTATCATTCTAAATCGAGATGAATTAGGGCGTTCAAAGAACTGGAGCACCAGGTCGAGTTTTAGAGTTTCATCGTTGTTATCGCCGATAAACTGGAGTCAAATTGTTTTTTTTTTTGGGTGGAATCCATGGAACACATTCCAACTTGAGAACGGAAAGAGATAGCGACTTGAAACATTCAGAGGGCGCGTCCCAATACGACGGACAAGTTCGTTAATGGGCATAATCGCCCCAAGGGTTTCCGAGTGATAATTTTGTTTTCAACCAATACAAATCCGATTGAATTAAAACTTGGTGAGTAGTTGTTATTTCCTCAATAACTCGAAAAATACAAAACCGATTAAATTCAAACATGGTTATTAGGTGTATAATGCCAACGCAAAACTTCTCGCAAAATTGGGTGAGGATCCTGTTACTGGAAAATTCAAAGAAAATCATTGAAAATTATTGAATTTACCATAGTAAATTCGAAATAACTAGAACCCCTCGAAAATTAAAAAAGAATTTGGAAAATACAATGGTTCGAGCACTGACGTGGAGTCAGGAGCTTTTGTGTGCATGTTCTATTGTCCATTCTCCTGTATTGGACACTTTTAGTTGAATTTACCAAATAAATTATATGGACAATAGAACATGCGCGCAAAGTTCCTGACTTCACGTCAGTGCTTGAACCATTTTTGCTTGTTTATAACTGAAGAAATCAAACTGAAAGACTGAACTATAACTTTCATGATTGCTTATCTTTTGTATTTATTATTATTATTATTATTATACTGATCCTCCTGGGTCTTCCACAAGGAGACCCCTCATAAGCTCTAAGAGCTTGCCCTGAGTTAGGAGAACCAGTTGTGTTTCAATCGCCGATTTCAAAAAGGTGGTCAATTCTTCCACATTTAGCCCAGTGTAATTGTAATTGCATTAGATATGAATTAAAATCAATAATAATCCAACAACATTCATCATTTTAATTATGATATTTTATGTCGACTTAGAAGAACAAAAAAGGGGGAAAGCCCTATGGCTGGAGCGTCAGCGCCCTTGTTCAATCTTTGACAAATCATATCTACGAAAGTATTGATTTCTTAGAGTTGGTAATGATAAGTATCAATGGATTCTTGTGATAGAACTGCATCATGAAAGAAATGAAATTCAAACAGGAGTGCCATAAACCACGAACCTACCCGATATATTCATTCCTCAAATCCACTCTGAAAATTATATTATATCAATTGAAACTTAGCTAATATTTTAGTTTTGTTTTTACTGGAGCTATTCTGAACCCATTCTGATAAACTTATCAAAGTATATATTGCCAGCATCATATGGATTATCCACGGGCTTTAAAATATCACCAATAGTATAAAATCATATTATAATCCTCATAATTCTACGCGAAAATGAATTCGACTCTCTCTTATAGGAAAATAAGATGACATGTACGAGTATGAACAGAGATAATTTAATGATTCATAGATAGAATAATTATAGCATTCTGTGAACACATAGATGTAAGATTTATTATTGAAATTGTAAAAAAGCATATTTACGAAAGTATTAGCTTGTTAGAGTTGAAAATGATATAAATGGATTTTTATGGTAAAAGTGCATCTTAAAAAAAACGAATTTGAAATTTGTAATGTAAAAAAAAATTTTTTTCGTTGCTCCGAAACCATTTTGCCGATTTTACCCAATAACGAACGCAACTGAGATATTTATTCCAAAACCTACTCTGAAAATTTCAACTGCCTAGCTCATTATGTTCGAGAGTTATTGTGGAAATAAAATTTAAAAAATGTTGAAATTTTTTTTTACACTTTACGACATTCCGACAATAAAAACTTCGCATGTATATGGAGGTTATGATTCTACAATTTGATGCAAAATTTCAGATAGATCGAGTAATCCGTTCCGGAAATATTCATAAAAAATGTTTTGACTAAAAACGGCCATAACTCCGAAACCGCTTGGTGGATTTCGCCTGTTAACGAACTTGTCTGAGATATTTACGCTCAAAAACTACCCTGCAAATTTCAATCCTCTAACTCCGTTCGTTCGAGAGTAATCGTGCCTACTACCGGCCGGACAGAATTGATTTCGACCACGGATTCTTGATCGGTGAGTCGAACCAAATCGTTTTCATCAAAAAATTCGAAAAATTGATATTTGGGCAAATTGATAAGCACTCTGGGCTTGATGAGTGCCAAAAATATCGATTAAATATATCGAGGAGTAATGTGATGCAGATGTTTAATTTTAAGTTTCACCCTGATGTTTGCGAAGTGAAAAACCCTGAAGAATTTCCGACTGCTACTCTCTATTTCGTTGGAACCCTCTTTTTATGATGGTGTTATCCAACCGAAATAGGCAATAAAGGCTTTCTATACGACCTTTATTTTGATGATAATTGCTATACAACCGTCACAACGAGTTAGACAGTAGTTTGCACACTCGTAAACAGGATTAATTCACATCAGAGAAATATCAACAATTCCTTTTAATTATTGAGACACTGAATGTGAGTTTGTGTTGATCCAAAAACTTTTCGTTGAGGTATACGTTATCTTCTAGTTCTTTGTTCCATATCCTTTCTGTTTCAGATTCATTTCTGGATAATTCCAGTCAATGAACAGGTTAATTGCTGTCTATTTCAAAACCGAATATCGATCTATATTGTACAAATTGGCGAATGCGATAGCATAGTTTCGATCCATTCATATCTCAAATAGTAAATCTTTGAAAACCTACAGCACAAACATTGGTTTGAAAATGAACAGTGCTGTATCTGTAGTGTATCTGTCCAAATACATACTTTCACTGTTGGGTCGAAAATTGACAGTGCTGTGTCTGTCGTGGTTTAAGGACACATTCGAATGCTTACATTTACTGTTGGGTTGAAAATAAACAGTGCTTCGTTTGTGGTTGCGTAAGGAAACAAATCGGTTCAATCATACAATTGTCCCAAGGGACACTGACTTCTCTGAAGTTGAGTATGAACAAAGGCAGCGCATGTAAACAAGCATTTTTTCACCTTTTATAATACATTTCATACCATTTTAATAACAGACTTCAGTAACGAGAGAACCGTCTATGATCACAGAATTTTTAATTCTTTAATTCTGACATATGTATTTTATTGAAATTGATATATGAAAAAACTTACGCCTCAAATAACACCAGGATATGATATTCAAGAAATTCCGCGAAAATTAGTGGGTTGGCATTCTACAGGTAATCACCGAGTTTTAATTGGATCATATTTCTATAATTTGAGTTATAGGGGAAATAAGAACAAAATTACCTACAGATGATTATAACTCCAAAACTATTTGGCCGTTCATACAAATTCTCTCTCTTCTTTGTCAACCTCTATCCATCCATTCCTGGATGTAGGTCTCTCCTAATTGCTTCCATCATTCTCTATCCTTTGCCAATCTCATCCACTGTTTGCCTGCCACTGTCCTTATGTCATCCATCCATCTTTTTTGAGGTCTTCCCACGCTTCTCGTTGTCTCCCTTGGTCTCCATTCTATGATTCTTCGTGTCCATCTGTTGTCTTCGTATCGGGCTATGTGGCCAGCCCATCGCCAATTCATCTTTGCTACCTCCTCCACGATGTCCCGGACTTTCGGTCTATGTCTTATCTGGGTGTTTCTAATTTTGTCTCTTAGTGATATTCCGAGCATGTTTCGTTCCATGGCCCTTTGTGTTGTTTCTAATTTTTTGGCAGACTTTTTGGTGAGGAACATGGTCTCTATTCCGTAGGTACACATCACCGGTAATATACAAGTGTCATATACTTTCCTTTTTGATTTATGGGAATGGAATTATTTTTCAAGATATATGCAAGTTTACCGAAAGCGGCCCATGTTAGTTGTGTTCTTCTTTTTATTTCTGCATCTTGGTTTGATTTTCCCAATCTGATGTCATGACCCAAGTAGACATAGTGTTTGACCTTTTCTATCCTCTGGTGCTGTATTGTTATATTTGTTTGTTCTTGGCTCATTATTTTTGTTTTGCTATAGTTCATTTTAAGGCCTATACAGTTGCGGATGCGTCATTTAGTTGTTGTAGCATTTCGTTTAATTCTTGGAGATTATTTGCTATTAAGACTATATCATCCGCAAATCTGAGATGGTTTAAGTGCACTCCGTCGATGTTTATACTTTTGGTGTCCCATTTTAATTTCTCAAAAATGTCCTCCAAGACAAGGGTGAACAGTTTGGGCGAGATAGTGTCTCCTTGTCTCACTCCCCTCTGTAGTTTTATGAGATTTGTTTTCGTATCGTCGTCCAATTTTATTTGCATGGTTGCATTTTCGTATATGTTCTTTATGATGTTCGTGTATCTTGAATCTATTCTTGCGTTTTCTAAGGATTCCAACACTGCCCATATTTCTATGGAGTCGAATGCTTTCCGGATATCTACAAAAGCCATATGTAGCGGTACGTTATACTCGGTGCACTTCTCTATTAGTGTTATTATGGTGTGTAGGTGATCTGTTGTGCTAAAGTGTTTTCTGAATCCAGCCTGCTCGACAGGTTGGTAGAAGTCGAGTTTGTTTGTTATGCGGTTGGTTATGATTTTGGTTGACAGTTTGTAGAGATGTGATAGTATAGATATTGGCCGGTAGTTTTCAATATTTGTATTGTCTCCTTTCTTGAATATTAGGATAACTTCGGAGTTGTGCCACTCTTGTGGAATCTTGCCTTTCTCGATTATTTTATTAAATAGAATCTTCAATATTTGTTCTATTTTTGTGTCGCTAATTTTTAACATATCTACTGTAATTTTGTCTTCTCCTTCACATTTATTGTTTTTTAATTGGTTGAGTGCCATTCTTATTTCGGAGTTCGTTATTTCTGGTATATCCTCTGAACCTACATTTAGTATAGTCTTTTCAGTTCGTTATTGTTGTTGTTCTATGTGTGGCGAGTATAACTGTGTAGAATTCTTCTATGGCCTTGCTTATTTCCTTTCTGTCCTGGACGGTCAGATTTTTCTCGTTTTTTATTTTCATTATTCTTGCTCTGCCTCTTGCGATCTTTGTTTTTAGTACCTTCATGTTGCAGTTTTCTCTTATTGTATCTTTTATTAGTTTGTTGGTATAGTTTCTTTTGTCTTTTCTAATTTCCTTTTTCACTTCCTTGTTTAGAGCTTTGAAACTGTCTGTTGATCGATCTGGCCTTTCTCGTCTTTCTTTGAGATACTTCAAGGTATTCGGTTGAATATTAGAGCTTTTTGTTATCTTTGATTTTGAGCAGATTTTCTTAACCGCTGTGTTTATTATCTCTTTTATTTTGGTGGCTAGTTCGTTTATTTGCATTTGTTTTATTGTGCCGATTGGTATCAGTCTTGTTTCCAATTCGTTTTGGTATTCGATTTGTTTTTGTGTCAGAATTTCTGTGGTTGGATATCGCTCTTGTTTGATGAGTTTGTTGCGTTCTGTTCTCATGTGTATCTTGATCTTCGCTCGTACTAATCTGTGGTCACTTCCGGTATAAAATTTATACAGTACTGTCACATCGGTGTATATATTGTTCTTATTGGAGAGAATGTAGTCTATTTCGTTTTTAGTTGTTTTGTCTGGGCTGGTCCAGGTCCATTTATGTTGTTTGGGTTTTTCGAAAAAGGTATTGAGACAAAATAGGTTTTCGTTATTCAAGTAGTTGTATAGCATCTCTCCTCTCTCGTTCCTGTCGCCTAGCCCGAAGTGGGCAATATAATGTGTGTCTGCTCGTTCTTTCGTTCCGATTTTGGCGTTAAAATCTCCTGTGATTATATCAATTAATTAACTTAAATATCGCATTCGGATGCGCAACCTACCCTGAAAATGCAAATCGCTTTCTCTGTCCGTTTATTAAGTTATCGTGAAATACATAATATTTTTTCGTAATTTCTTTAAAATTTTCTATTGGTACTATCCTCACAAAATTTCACACAATGAACCTAACTCTCCCATTCGTCTACGACTTGTCAAGTATTTTCAGGATACGATATTCGCGAAATTCGGAGAAGATTTGCGCATCGGCATTCTACAAGTAATTACCCACTTTTGATTGGATCGGATTTAATATACAGGGTGAGTCTTCGACCACTGCATTAATTTAAACCAAAGATTCCTCTCATCAAATGAAACACTTTTTTCATTTACCATTTTTCCAGATTCGGCTCAGCTAAAAAGGTACAAGCGCTTAAAGATTTCACAATGTGCTAATACACTCCCGCATATAAATTATCTATGACATTGTTGGCGGACGAGAATAAGGCATGGTAACGTGGTTTACAGCTTGATTCGGGATTCCAACGCTCAGGGACGGATCCATTAAAGTAGTGAAATTTCTGGAGTTTTCCATTTTAAAACATTCAATGAAGAATATCTCGAAAACTAATGGAAAACGATGGAATATTCTTGTAATGACTCAAGTAAAACTTTATACCTATGCTTTCTTTATGCTAATTTCGTTCAGTTTTATGAATCCACGAGTCCATAACTAGAAAACCAGTAGAAGTAGAAAATAACTAATATTTGGAAAATATGTATCATAGTTATAGGGAACTTTACGCCAACATTCATTTTATTCAAAAAAAGGATGTCAAAGCTACAAAATGAAAACTGATTTTTTTTCAAAATTTCAACAGCCTGTATCTTTTTACCTGAGCTGAATTTGGAAAAATGTTAAATGAAAAAAGTGTTTCATTTGATGAGAGGAATCTTTGGTTAAAGTTAATGCAGTGGTCAAAGACTCACCCTGTATATGGAGGAAATAACAACAAAATTTCAAATGTGTATAACTCCCAAACCGTTTGGACAATTATGCCTATTAACGAACTTAAATGTCGCATTCGCGTGGATGCGCAACCTAGCCTGAAAATTGCAAGTCCCTATATATTTTCGTTCAAAAATTATCGAGGCAACTGTCACCCATCCAGCTACTGAACTCACCCAAGGACAATACACAACTCCAACAATATAGAACTAATCGTGTTCAGACTTGAAACGTGGAGTAAGAATTTGAAGGATCTCGCAAAATGTCAGCGATATCGGACGAATAATTTCTGATACAGGTATATAATTTTTTTCAATGATTTTCAATGATTATTTTAAAATTTTCTAGTATTACGATCCTCACGAAATTTGGCCAGAATTTTTGCGTCGGCATTCTACAAGTTATTACTGTTTGTATTGGATCGGATTCGTATTTTTGGAGTTATAGTGCAAATAAACACCAAATTTCACATCACATGGCCATATAACTACAAAATTGTTTGGCCGATTATGCCTATTAACAAGCTCAAATGTCGCATTCAGTTGCACAACTTACTCTAAAGATTGCAAGTCGCTCTTTTCGTTCTCAGGTTATCGGGACGTAAATAATATTTTTTAATAATTTTTTTTCAATTTTCTAGTGATACGATTCTCACAAAATTTCATAGACGTCTTTGTATAAGTATTCTACAACTAGCTACCAGGTTTCAATTACATCGGATCGGTATTGGTATTATTACTCGGAAACCGTTGGGCCGACTTTGCCCATTAACGAACTTGTCCGTCGTATTTGGACCTACCCCGAAATTTCAAGTGACTATCTTTTTCCGTTCTATAGTTATCGTGGTAACGGCCAGCTGGCCGGCCGGACAGAACCAAATTTGACCTCGAATTCTTCATCAGTAAGTGGAACCTAAACGTTTGAGACCATTTTCGCCAAAAAAATTGAAATTTACTAACATATTTGGGCAAAATGATAACGCGATGTTCCCCAGAACATGCGCGCAAAAATAAAATTAAATTACCAGCAACAAAAATCGCAAAATGGCGAATGCGCTGGTTTGTAAATTTCATAAAACATTCCTTCAGCCATATACGATTGCAACTTATATCAAATTATGTGTGATTGTGTGAGCATCAAGAGTTCTTTGTAATTTATCCCAAGCGTCTCCAATTGGTTCTAGGTCGGGGGATATTCCACATCTATAGCATATATCGTCGGCGACACCGCAAAACCAAGTAACTGCAAAAACCAACATTTTCAGAAGGCACTAAAAACTTCATAATTTTGGATTGATGAATTAGTTTAAATTCAAAATAGTTACAAACCACTTGATATTGATTGTCTCAGGGTCTGTTTACTATTTGAAAAGAATTTGCACACCTGTCCTTACAAATACAATTAAATAATTACCGCCGAAATCTCATTTTTGAATTTTTATCAGTTACTTGGTTTTGCGGTGTCGCCGACGATATGTGGAATATCCTTATTTTCGCAAGCAATAATCACTTGGAGGGATCTGTGTGGCAGTGCTTTATTATACAGAAAAACGAAATTTTTGGCTATAGCTGCATGAAATTGTGGAACTACTCTGTAGATAACTTCATTAAAATATAATCATTAAAGGATAGTGTAGGAGGTATATTCATTATTATTTATTATAAGGTTTATTTCTGGGTTTTCCCTCTCAAACTATGAAAATTATCTATAAAATAAAAAATTTATTATTTTGTGAATTGTTTATGTGCAAGAAACACAAGATATTTGTCAGATGCAATCAATCGAACAATGTTGCCTAATAAACAATAACGAAAACAAGATCAATCAATCGAACAATGTTGCCTAACAAACAATAACGAAAACAACATCAACAATGGAACAATTATTTCGTAACGTTTCCGAGTCTAAATCTGACTCCTTCTTCAGACACTCAACGAAAATCTTTATTTTTTGTTGATATAGCTATTCTGAAATTCGAGATATTTTTCAGAGTTTGGGAGAGAAAACCCACAAATAAACCATTCAAATATTGAAATACGTCTGGGATGTTGAGATTTTGGGAATTACTAATAAGTCAGTTCTGCCATTGAAACAAACTTCACCCCAAACCATAACTGTACGTCCTCGAAAAGGATGAACATTATTCGATTTTTCAAGGGCTAAATAAACCTATATTAATATTAGTATTATTAATTTGGTGATGGAAAAAGGAATAGCCGAAACTAAGGCTTAACACCAAAAGATAAATACATATATTATATATGATATAATAAAATATATTATATAATATTATATATGTTATACCTACCTAATAAAATAAATTATTAGGGTTTGTAGAGAAAGTCCTTGTACAGTTAGGGGCTTGGCTCTCAAAGTTATAAGGTTACTTATTTACTTTGAAAACTTTTTGTGAGTCCTGTCAAACAATATTACGAGAAATGTTTTGGTGGGTTAGCATTTCCGTATTTACAATCAACCTCTTGTCACAAAATGGCGAATGCGACGGAATTATATTTTAACGAAGCTTTAGATGTGGAATATTAATGAGATGACAGATTTCTTTATTATATATTTTAATTCTATTTGAATTAAGCGGAACAGAACAGAAAATACTACATATTAACAGAAACAATATAATTCTTATTTATATTAATATTTATATTAAAATTCGAACGATTGCTAATATTGGAGGGACTCAATTTTTTTTAAATGCTTCTCGTAGTGGATATGTGAACAATTATTGCATCTGTGGAAGTACATATAATAAAACTGGCAAATAAATGAAAAATGAGGATATTCAATGTATCGGAAAGTGTTATGAGGAATATGCCAAGAACACCCTCAATGATCTACCCCTTGGGAAGGTATTCATTGAAAACGATACCGATTTGTCCAATTCTATTGAAAAATTTATCGACTTCAATAGCCTCTTTAAATAATCAACAAAAACTTTCGAAACATTGGAAAGCTGAGTTTGATGAACATATGCTGTAAGAAAGAGCAAATAGGAATCAAAATTGTATTTTAGAGTGGTGGAAAGTGCATGGAAAAGTTCCTACACTTTTGTATGATCATGGCAGAATCACGTACATCATTGAAGGATGATGTGACACAAGCGTGATTATGTTTGAATTCTTGGTCATCGAGTGATTTAAAAGATGAAATTAGCATTGTTTAAAATCAAAAAAATTATGTACCGGGTTTCCCACTATAATTTGACCCCCTTTTACTTTGTTACGAATGCAGATCCAAAAAAATGTTCTGTGCAAAAGTTGTACGAAATCAACTGAATTTTTCAGGACGTTTTCACAAATTGAAATATATATACAGGGTGGACAAGATATTCAGTATCACTTCATTTTTTTAAATGAAACACTCTATATATTTTTTATATTTGGCTAGCTCTTTCTCTCCTGAATTCACATATATATGCATACGTTGGTTTATCTCTCTTATATTTTGAGTCTTCAATTCTGGGAACCACCTGGCAAACTCAGAAGTCAGTTGTCAAGTGCTATGCTGTGATAAATCAACTAACTACATTGGTAACGATATGACACACGTTTGACATTCAAAAATATTATTTCTCTATTTCAGTATCGTAATGAGTTCATTCCAGCACTAAAAACAGTGCTGGAATGAACTCATTCTTGCATTGTTTCTAGTTGTATTTTTCGTTTTGTGGTAGTCAGCACTGACATTCGATCCTATCAAATTTCAATACACGTCAATTATTGTCAATATAAGATAATCTGGATAAGGTCAGAGCTGTGCCGAGCACCGAAGAAAATTTCTTCAAGCCCTAAGCACGAAGCACTCAATAAAAATACTCCCGAGCCTCGAGCACTAAGCACCGCGTTTTCACAAAAGGCTTGCGATTACGAAGCACTTTACAAAAGTAATTCGATTTTTCGAGCACTAAGCACTAAGCACTTTTAGAAAACTCTTGAAAATGAGGTTATTTACTATGAATTGCTTTATAAAATTGTATTCAATTTGGGAAACATGTAAACTTGCGTACCTCATATGCGTCATTGACGGAAAGGAAATGGAGTGCAGCGAAACAAATTTCTATAAAACTAACGAACTCAAAATTCGTTGCGAGAGATTTTTTATACTCTCGCCTACTCTCGTCTCGTGTGAAGCCCTTATTTATAGAATTAGGGCTTGTATAGAAAGTCCTTGTACATTTAGGGGCTTGGTTCTTAAGGAGATATGGTAATTTTTTTACTGTGAAAACTCCTTGTGAGTCTTGGCAAACATTTTCACAAGAAATTTTCTTGGCGGGTTAACCTTTTCCGTGGTAGGTACTTAAAAATCAATCACTTGTCACAAAATGGCGAATGCGTTGATCGGTTTATTTCATAAAACTTTTCTTCTGCAATATACGATAACACCTATGAAAACGAAAAAGAGACTGAAGAGAAAATCGTAAAAATGTGCATTTCTGACACACATGGACAAAAATAATTTAACTTGCTTCAGGATGAACCAGAAGACGAAACGTACTCTTTATATATTTATGTACTTGGAAAAAATTTCAAAAAGATATGGAAAATATGCTTCGATGCAAACCATCAATATCCTTAAGTTTTGATGAGCAGTTTAATAATCGTATATTTTCACAAATTTTTGACACGATAAAAACGTTTGGATCAGAATACAGGGAAGTTTTATAAACTGCCGGGCGGACACAGCCCCAACAAGAAACTTATCTACCTCGCCTTTTCTCACTTCACTCACTGTGTTGAACTTGAGTCTCATTCGCGGTATATTAGAAATCTGCACTGTGAACTAAATAAACCCAAACAACTTCCCAGAATGAATCAAACTAAACTATAAATTCGAAATGGTTCGGTGGAAACTTTTTGATTAAAAATACTTGTAAATCGGTAGACAGAATTTAACTTCAAAATGAGTCGAATAAGAAGAAACTGAAGTGGATGAAAATTGTAACTAGAATCGGAATTAACACTTTTTGCGCGTATGTTCTGGGGAACATCGAGTTATCATTTTGCCCAAATGTCCGTAATTTTCGAATTTTTTGCCGAAATTGGTCTCAAACGACTGGGTTCGACTCCCCGATGAAGAATTCGAGGTCAAATTTGATTCTGTCTGGTTGTTGCCACGATAACTCGAGAAAGGACAGAACTGGCAACTTGACATTTTCAGGGTAGGTGGCGCATCCCAATACGACCAAGTTCGTTAATGGGAATAATCGGATCAATGGTTTTCGAGTAATAATTTTGTTTCCAACCAACACAAATCCGATCAAATTGAAACTTGATGAATTCTTGAAGAATATAAAGGCCGGTCCATACGCTACATTTTGCACAACCTTTCGCCTGCACAGTTCAACACGTTGCAGGTAAAACGTTGCGTGTAGATAGGAAAATTGCGCAGTTTTGAAAACGGCGTGGAGACTTTGCAGAAGATGCATAGAATAACAAGGTGTCGACACTCCCTGCTAATTCCTGTTAAAATTTTCGGCCGAAAAACGGACATAGAATTGTCAAATGACATACTTTATGTACTACTTCACTTTATTAACGATGGTGCCGCTAGAGTCGATTTCGAAGATTCTTACAAGCGAATAAATGAAAACTGACAAGGGACAAAGTTCACTTTCCACCGTTGCTAGTTCGTAAATCCAAATCAAAAGAATATAATGAAGCAGTTTATTGAAAAATCAATTCACTTTTTGATTAATCAGACATATGTTCGGACATTTTATGTAAACCCCATTTGTTTGGAAGAGAACTTTCATCTTGCCAAGAAATAATGAGGTCAAATAAGGGATTTATCAGTGAAGGAGTTTCTTTGGAACATTCTGAATGGAACTGTAAATGAAGAATTATGTGAAATCATGTTTTTCCATTACAAAAGATCACATCCAATGTCATTAGAATATAAGTATTTAATTTATGTATTTTGAAATACATTGAATAATACAGAATTTTCTGTAATACCTCTACATAATATCATTCCATATCATATTATTATTCAAATGTATTAATTACCTTTACGCCGTATTCACAAAGCATTCAATCTCCGTTAAGTCCTATAACTGAGTCCTCAGTTAAGGATACATTTGAATCGCAACCTCAGTTACTAACTAGTAACTAGTAGTAGAAAATCAACATAAAGAAGTGTTTAAAATTTTGTAAGAACCGTACCCCTAGAAAATTTGAAAAAATTGACGAAAAAAAAAATTTTGTAAGAACCGTACCCCAAGAAAATTTCAAAAAAATCACAAAAAAAAATTGGTTCAAGTACTGACGTGAAGTCAGGAGCTTTTGCGCGTATGTTCTATTGTCCATTCTTCTGTATTGGACAACCTTAATCGACTTTTCCATGGTAAATTATGTTGTCCATTCTCCTATATTGGACACTTAATTCGAATTTGCTATGGTAAATTCGATTAAGGGTGTCCAATACAGAAGAATGGACAATAGAACATACGCGCAAAAGCTCCGGACTTCACGTCAGTGCTTGAAACCTGAAAACAGGTTGAGTTTCGGGTACCTTGGAGAAACCTCTCCGTTTCTGACGAAGGAATCCATATTGAAGAAATAAATGCCCATCAATATTTTATACCTCACATTTTATAAATCCCAACACTCACGGGGAGACAGGGTTTTTGCGCGGGTGTTTTGCTGAGGTTTTTCCCTAAGCTCTTGTATCATTGTATGGTACCCCGTTACACCAACCTCTGCTAACACATAAAGCTCTTCGTCAAAAGAATATATATACAGGGTGAGTCTTTGACCACTGCATTAATTTTAACCAAAGATTCCTCTCATAAAATGAAACACTTTTTTTATTCAACATTTTTCCAAATTCAGCTCAGGTAAAAAGATACAGGCTGTTGAAATTTTGAAAAAAAATCAGTTTTTATTTTGTAGCTTTGACATCCTTTTTTCGAATAAAATGAATGTTGACGTAAAGTTTCCTATAACTATGATACATGTTTTCCAAATATTAGTTATTTGCTACTTCTACTGGTTTTCTAGTTATGGACTCGTAGATTCATAACACTAAACGAAATTAGCATAAAGAAAGCATATAAAGTTTTTCTTGAGTCATTTCAAGAATATTCCATCGTTTTAAAACATTATATTATTCTTCATCATTTCTCCCTTAACCCACCGTTTTCGAGATATTCTTCATTGAATGTTTCAAAATGGAAAACTCCAGAAATTTCACTACTTTTATGGATCCGTCCCTGAGCGTTGGAATCCCGAATCAAGCTGTAAACCACGTTACCATGCCTTATTCTCGTCCGCCAACAATGTCAGATAATTTATATGCGGGAATGTATTAGCACATTGTGAAATCTTTAAACGCTTGTAACTTTTTACCTGAGCCGAAACTGTAAAAATGGTACCTAAATGAAAAAAGTGTTTCATTTGATGAGATGAATCTTTGGTTAAAATTAATGCAGTGGTCAAAGACTCACCCTGTATATACATATATACAATATACATATCACAAAAATCCATTGATATCATTCCCAACTCTGAGAAACCAATACTTTAGGAGCTCCTGTCCACGAGGCTTTTCCACTTATATTAAGTTTTCTGGAAAAATCTCATATTTCAGAAACTATGCTTGCTGGACTTCGTATGAGATGTGAATGCAACATGCGCTCAAAAGCTCCTGATTTCACGTCAGTGCTTCAACCAATATTTTAGCGATCATATCGAATTCAGCCACTACTTCAAGGCTACAATGACCCACGAAAGAATTCATGCATATTCTACTATCGACCTTACACGAACAGCCACTATCTGTTTGCAAAGGAAGAGGAAATAAGATTTTACCAGGGTTCCTGGATAGCCGGATTAGAAGGCGGTTCGGCAATCATTCCACCTTCACATCTACTGAGAAATTGTCGACCGTCGCGGGAAGTTTATATAAAATATTGAGGAACCCGCCCTTCGATTGCCGAAGCAATCCATCCATTTCCACAAATTTCCAACCCCTGTACAGTAAGCGTCAAAGTGAGCGTCAAAAGTATGGAATAATGGATTTATTGGTCGCGTTCGGCAGAAAGATCAGTAAGTAGCATGAACCGTTAGGCTTTATTCACATGCATTCGGTTCCATTCGGTTCGGTTCTTTTTCGGTTTCAACGCGGTCGCTGGCGACAAGTGTGAAACGGTGCTTCGGTTCAGATTCGGTACCGAATAGAAACCGTACAGCACCGAATACTCCCTCGACACGAATAGGTTTCAAACAGGTTTGGATTCGTGTGTAGGGAATACAGATCAACCGGGGCGTTCACACAAATACGGTTTAGTTTCGGTTTTAACCATAAAGTAATAAATATTTTCATATGTTTTCTGTCTCGTTCTGTGGTTTTAGCTTCAAATCGAGCAGATATCTTTCAATATTTCTCGAATTGTTCAAATATAGAAATATAAACATACATATTTTCGGGATATTGTTGCTATCTCAGTATTCATGAGAAAATGATGGTTACCAAATGTGGATCGACTGATTTCTGCTGTAAATCTAAACCAGTGCTGCGAGACAAAACTTCCGATAAATATAAAGATCAATTAAAGACGTATAGGATGAATTCAAAGATGTATGTGTTCAATTTTGAATGACTTCGATGAATCTGACATTTGCGGAAAAATTGGAATTGTGAGCCCGTGTCGGAAGATAACATAAAACCTAATATGAACCGTATATGTGTGAAAGACCTTCATTCGTTTTCGGTTGAAACCGAAAACGAACCGAACCGAATGGAACCGTATGCATGTGAAACAAGCCTTTCGGTTTTAACCATAAAGTAATAAATATTTACATATGTTTTCTGTCTCGTTCTGTGGTTTTAACCTCAAATCGAGCAGATATCTTTCAATATTTCTCAAATTGTTCAAATATAGAAATATAAACATACATACATACAATATGTTCGGGATATTGTTGCTATCTCAGTAGGTATTCATGAGAAAATGATGGTTTACCAAATGTGGATCCAATGATTTCTGCTTTAAATCTAAACTAGTATGCTGTGGGACAAAACTTCCGAAAAATATAAAGATAAATTAAAGACGCAGGAAGCAAAGATGCTTGTGTTCAAATTTTGAATGACTTTGATGAATGACTTCGGGAAAAAATTGGAATTGTGCATTGAGCCTATATTTCGAAAGATCACATAAAACCTAATATGAACCGTATATGTGTGAAAGCCCTTCATTCGTTTTCGGTTGAAACCGAACCGAATGGAACCGTATGCATGTGAAACAAGCCTTACGCTACCGGTAGGTAGCGGTTACGTAATCTGCCCAACGGACTGCTCCTTTTGTCGGCAAATCACAGATGTTTGATTTTCAGGTTAGGTGAATTTTCTTTGATCGCCTGTGACATAAATAAATATTTAATCATGAATCCAAATATCATTTCATTACTCTTCGAAGATGATAATATTACGGCCAACATAACAAGCGAACCTGTTAAATTATTGGCTCAACCTCTGCCTTTATTGGAAGATGAAAACAGAGAAATTGTTCCCAGGAATCAGAATTTTTATAAAGATACAATTCCACAATACAGGGTGTCCCAAGTTCGAGTGCCTATTAGACGTTTCTGGAGAACTGTAAATATTTGAAATCTGAAAATTGGGATTATGATATTGCTTGAAATTCCCTATACAGTTAAAATAATTCCGAAGCCCAAGCACTTCCGGTTATAAAGGGAGTGAAAATAAATTTGATGAAAAAAATGTTTTCTGGTTTTGCATTCCTGGTATGATCAAGTATTCAATGCTGAATGCATATTTGCTAAAACTATAATATTCATTCGAATAGTTTTCAAAATATTGAAAAAAACCGGAAAAAAAGTCAAATATGTTCGGTCCGTATTATGTTCATTATTCTTATTTTAAACATCCTAAACGTGAACCGTTTTTACAACATCGAATGGGAAGAATGTGGGAAGGTCATGCATCTTTTGAACTTCAGAAATATCATCTCAGGGTGTTTCAAATTTTGTGTCGAAAATTGTGATCAAAAATTAGCCATAACTGTTTTTCAAATTAGAACCCTATTTTTGGCACTCTAGTTCACAGAGTACTTTTCGAATTTTTGGCTGAAAATGGTCTCAAACGATTTGGTTCGATTCACTGATCAAGAATCCGAGGTCGAAATCGATTCTGTCCGGCCGGCCGGCCTTATATGGCACTTAGGCACGATAACTCTCGAACGAAAGGAGGTAAAGGATTGAAATTTGCAAGGTGGGTTTGGAGCGTTAATATATTGGACGAGTTCGTTAATGGGCGAAATCTATCAAGCGGTTTCATAGTTATGGCCGATTTTAGTAAAAACGATTTTTTATGAATATTTCCGAAACCGATGACTCGATCTATCTGAAATTTAGCAGCAAATTGTAGAATCATGACCTTTAGACGCATGTGAAGTTTTGTATTGATCAAGTTACCCCAAAGTGTCGAAAAAAAAAATTTAAAATTAAAAAAAAAAATTTCTACAATAACTCTCGAACGGAATAAGCTAGGCAGTTTAAATTTTCAGGGTAGGTTAAAGAGATGAATATCTCGGTTAAGTTCGTTATTGGGCAAAATAGACCAGATGATTTCGGAGTAACGAAAAAAAAAATTTTTTTTTAAGTAACAAATTTCAAATTCAATTTTCATTTAAGTTGCAGTTATTAGCTTATTAATGGGAAATGATAGAACACTAAGAATTACGGGATAATGTTACTTAAAAAATAAAAGTGGGAAAGCCCTGTGGATAGGAGCTTTGACGCTCTTGTTAAAACTTTGACAAATCATATCTCCGAAAGTATTGGACTCTGGGAATGATATAAATGGATTCTTAAGATAGAGCTGCATCATGAAAGAAATTTAATTCAATTAGACTGATCCTGCCCAATACCGAACTTGTCCGAGATATTCATTCCTCAAATCTATTCGGAAAATTATATTTTATCTATTAAAACTTAGACAATATTGCAGTTTTGTTTTAACTGCAGATATTCTGAACCCAATTTGATTATGTATCTTACCAAAGAATATATTTCCATGAACATATGGATTATCCACGGGCATTATATTATCATCTTGAAAGTATAATATCATATCATCCTCATAATTCTACGATAGCTGAAGTTATTTCATTGGTCATTTGCATTCAATCATACTACTGTTTTCTAGAACAGCAGGGGTTTTATATATCAAGAATAACGAACTAGAAATAATTTTCAACTATCTCTCATAGGAAAATAAGATGACATATAAGAACACAGATCATATAATAATTCATAGATAGAATAATTAAGAAGAGCATTCTGTGGAAACAAATAAGTACGATTTATTATCGAAATTTTTAAAAATTATATCTCCTAAAATATTGGTTGGAGCAATAATACTTGTTGGAGTTTTTTTTTCGAAACTCCGAGACCATCAGGCCGATTTTACCCAATAACGAACTTATCTGAGATATTTATCTGCTAAACCTACTCCGAAAATTTCAACTGTCTAGCTCATTCCGTTCAAGAATTATCGTGATAACGGAGGGAATGCCGGACCGGCCAGCCGGACAGAATCGATATTGACCACGGATTCTTGATCAGTGAGTCGAACCAAATCGTTCAAGACCATTTTCATCCGAAAATTCGAAAATTGAAGACATTTAAGCAAATTGATAAGCACTCTGTTCCGTGGAACAAGTGCGCCAATAAATTAATCTGACCTATCAAACTATTTTTCGATATTACAGGAAGGGGAGAACATAAATCCATTATTCTATAGTTTCGACGCTCGCTGTGTAGGTATTGCGCTTCATTATTTCACGTTCACTGCGGCGTCGAAATACAAATTGCCGGGATGCAATTGATGGCTTAGTGGTCAAAATTGCCCCCATAATTATATAATTCACCGTATGCTATTCGCCAACATGGAACAGCATTAATAACCAATTAAAATGTATAGGAATCGAACATGACAAAACTTTTTACCTAAAATTTCCACAGTGTACGTTTTGAAGTACTCAGATTTCCATAATCGAATAAAACAAACGCTGTAGATTTTATACGCCGTATTCACAAACCGTTTTTAAATATTTAAATCTCCATTAAGTCCTAACTGAGGTCCTCAGTTAAGGATAAATAAGAATCGCAACCTCAGTAAAAGTATTGAACGGTGGTAAAACAGGCCTTTTTCACGTTATTTTTGACGTTAACTCACGTTGAGATTCTTATTTATCCTTAACTGAGGACCTCAGTTATACCCTTATTATCCTTTCGTGCCTATTTGTCAGCCTGACTGACTTCGCCTGAAATTTTGAAGAAATACGCATGCGCCTTGGACTATTTTGTAGCCTGTTTCAGGCTTGAAAATAAATAGAACTGGTTCTATTTGTTCCCCCTGAATCGTGGTGCCTTTTTGTCGAAATGTCATGTCTACCAACACAATATTTATCTGTCTGACTTGACGTCTTAACATAACCTAGGTTATTCCATCCATCGCAGCCTTCTTAAATTCAATAATAATTTCATGTTTATTACATGACGTAAACTAACTTCTACAGTTACGAAGGCCAGATAATCTGTGAGATGAAGTTTTCACCAGTAGCCTGGTATCGCAAAGTAATTATTAATTTCGTTTTTGTAGAAATGCCTTCTGGAATTACAGTGTCTTTTTGCGCGTATGTTCTGGGGAACATCGCGTTATAATTTTGCCCAAATGTGAAATTTAATTCTGTGGTGCCGTCCGGCCGTTGCCACTATAACTTGAGAACGGAAAGAGCTAGCGACTGAAATTTTCAGGGTAGGTGGCGCATCCCAATACGACGGACAAGTTCGTTAATGGGTATAATCGGCCCAATGGTTTCCGAGTAATAATTTTGTTTTCAACCAAAATGAATCCGATCAAATTTAAACTTGGTGAATAGTTGTAGAATATAAACCTAAGCACGCTTGTGAAATTTTGTGAGAATCGTGTCACTAGAAAATTTTTAAAAAATTATTAAAAAATATTATTTATGACACGATAACCTGAGAACGGAAGGAGATAGCGGCTTGAAATTTTAGGTTAGGTTGTGCATCTGAATGCGACATTTGAGTTCGTTTATAAGCATAATCGGTCAAACGGTTTTAGAGTTATAGCCATCTGAAATTTGGTTGTTTTTTTATTCCTCATTAACTCGAAAAATACAAAACCGATTGAATTCAAACATGGTTATTAGTTGTAGAATGCCAACGCGAAAATTCTTTCAGAATTTCGTGAGGATGGTATAACTAGAAAATTTCAAAAAAATTATTGAAAAAAATTCTATATATCATAAACTATTCGTCCGGCATGGCTGAAATGTTGGAAGAGCCTTCAGAACCTAACTCTACTGCACAGTTCCAAGTTTGAACACGATCGGATCCATATTGTTGGAGAACCGAGCAGCCTTTTGTGAGTTCGGTAGCTGGATGCGAATCATCGTGTGATATGTTGTCTATGGTCGTATTTTTGCCAGAACCTTCAAAACATGAATGTCATGATGACATATTTTTGCGCGTATGTTCCTGGGAAAATCGTGTTATTTCATCATAAATCTATGGGAGATGATAGCCCTACATTAGCGGTCAGACCTGGTTTTGAAAGAGATCCTCCTTAGGAGGAGGCAACTGAATATAGAAGGGATTTCTATGAACAAGAGTGAATATCTTTGAGAAATAGAGAAGGCGATTCTTCTTCAAGAGATCCATGTGCCTTCAGAGGAGTATATTTGTGAGAGGGGACTTTTGAAAGGTTATGTATTATTTTTAATAGGATATCGCTGAAAATTTGCTGTAGGCTTCAAAACTTAACTATAAATTAACCACACTTTCTGACCTTGTAAGGTGAGAGGCTCATTTGTGGATATTAAATCTCGTGATGGGTAGAGAGGAATTTAAGGCCAGTTTCTCTATCACTAATGAGAATATATCTTTATGTTTCACCTCATCACCTTTAGATATATCAATGGACATTAATTGGTTAAGAATAAGTAATTAAATATTACTGGAATTCAATTGAATTTCATTCATTAATTTTTTTTAAAAATTTAATGCTTGTGGCTTTTACTTGATGCAAATCCATATTAACTCAATGAAAAATTATATACGATTTACACTTATTTATTCAATATTGTGACGCGTTTCGTTGACACAGCGACTTCATCAGTATGATGTAGTCTGATGAAGTCGCTGTGTCAACGAAACGCGTCACAATATTGAATAAATAAGTGTAAATCGTATATAATTTTTCATTGAGTGATTTTCATTCAATATGTTAGTAACTTAACTTATAATTTTCTTTACTTTGATTATTTAAATATGACATTAATTCCAGTAATATTTTTCAAGAATAATTATGTATTCTTCTCCTAAAGAAGAATTGAAGGTAGACAATAATGTGTTAATTTTTTCATCATTGCTTTCTATCCTGACTTCACGAAAAAAAAAATGGGTTTAAGCACTGACGTGATAAGTCAATAGCTTTTGCGCGTATGTTCTATTGTCCATTCTCCTGTATTGGATACTTTTAATCGAATTTACCAGTGTTCAATACAGGAGAATGGACAATAGAACATATGCGCAAAAGCTCCTGACTTCACGAGAAAAAAAATTGGTTCAAGCACTGACGTGAAGTCAGGAGCTGTTGCGCGGATGTTCTATTGTCCATTCTCCTGTATTGAACACTCTTAATCGAATTTACCATGGTGAATTATATTGTCTGTTCTCCTGTATTGGAAACTCTTAATCGAATTTACCATGGTGAATTCGATTAAGGCTGTCCAATACAGGAGAATAGACAATAGAATTCACCATGGTAAATTCGATTAAAAGTGTCCAATACAGGAGAATAGAACATACGCGCAAAAGCTACTGACTTCACGTCAGTGCTTGAACCAATTTTTTCTGTATTTGAATTTGCTCTCTATTTAGTAGCATATTGAACGTTTCTTCAGACATTCTTAAAGCACTATGGTATTGTTTCAAAAATATACTAAGAAAACAAGAATTGAGGCAGCTCTGAAATTACTGCCTGAAACAAGCGCGGTGTAATAGTGCCACTCATTTGGGGGCAAATTCAAGCAACAAATAGCCATGAAAATAGGCGCAAATATAGACATGAAAAAGGCATCCGCCGTATTCACAAAGCATTCAATCTCCGTTAAGTCCTAACTGAGGTCCTTAGTTAAGGATAAATAAGAATCGCAATCTCAGTTAACGAATGTAACGGTGATGAAACAGGCCTGTTTCAGGTTAATTTTCACTTAAACTGAGGTTGCGATTCTTATTTTTCCTTAACTGAGGATCCAGTTGGGACTTAACGGAGATTGATGCTTTTTGAATACGGCGGTATATCCGCATCCTATATTCGCTTTATTTTCTACAATAACTCTCGAACGGAATGAGCTAGGCAGTTGAAATTTTCAGAGTAGGTTAGGGAGATGAATATCTCGGTCAAGTTCGTTATTGGGCATAATGGGCCATATGGTTTTGGAGTAACGAAAAAAAAAATTTTTTTTGAGCAACAAATTTCAAATTTAATTTTATTTAAGATGCAGTTTCACCATTAAAATCCATCGATATCATTTTCAACTCCAACAAGCCAATACTTTCGGAGATATGATTTTTCTAAATTCCAATAATGAATCGTACTTCTATGTTTCCACAGAATGCTATAATTATTCTATCTAAGCTTTATTATATCATCTGTGTTCAAACTCGTACATTTCATCCTGTTCTATAAGAGAGAGTCAAATTCTTTTCAGCTATTTTAATTTGATTTCTTCCATGGTGTAGTTCTCATTCTCAGATTGCTCATTTAATCTTGATAAATAAACTATTATTTAAATCGAATTTCCTTCATGATGCAGTTCTATCATAAGAATACATTGATATAATTCCCAACTCTGAGAAACCAATACTTTCGGAGATATAATTTGTCTGTTTGAACTAGAGCGCCAGAAAGCTCCTGTCCACAGGGCTTGAACCCATTTTTTGGGCGCATGTTCTAGGGGAACATCGTCCTATCATTTCGTCCAAATGTCTGTAATTTTCGAATTTCGAGCTGAAAATTGGCTAATAGACTAATTCGGACTCCCTGATCACGAATCCGGTGTCAGATTTTTGGGTGCAGTATGGCCGGCCGGCCGTACTTCCGGCCGTAGGCACGATAACAGGAGCACCGAAGGTCCTATCGACTTCAAACTTTCAGGGTAGGTTTCTGATCAAAATGCGACGGTTAAGTTCGTTAACGGGCAAAATCGGCCGGACGGTTTAGGAGTTATAGACATTTAAAATTTTGAGGTTATTTCCCTGATATTTCAGGAACTAAAGAAGATGTTGAATCGAAACTTGGTAGTCAGTTCGAGGATATAAACGCGCAACTTTTGGCAAAATTCTGTTATGATCGAAATGTTGGTAATTTTTAAAAAAATATTTCTTTTAATTTTTTCGAAAAAAAAATTTTTTTTTCGTGAACTATTCATCAGATTGCAACAAAAACTTGTACTAACGTCAATTGTAGTATTTTGCAACATTGTGCAAAATTTTGGCTCTATACGATTTCAATTTCTGGAGATATAAGACAAAATGTGTCAAATTTCCTGGGTCTCTCTCAGTATTTTCATCGATTATTCTATGAACTCTTTGAATTCCACCGAAAACAAATTCAAAGACATAAACATAAAGAATCAAGTCATAGTTTAGACGTCGAAAGAAGGACGATGTTGATCGACTTGAAAAGGTACCTATTTCAAGAAATGCAATAATGAAATGCTTAATTTATGGATATAATATTATCTAAGTATTGTTGGGATCGGGCAGTTGGAAAATTTTTTAATAAAAAAATTTGTACTGACGTTAAATCAAGCATTCTACACGAGTGTGCAAAATTTCAGTTCGATACGATCTCAATTCCAGAAGATATTGCTTAAAATTCACATTCCAGCGTGTTTTGACGTTCTATGGCCACAGAAAATCGTCACAAAAATCTATTTACCTCATTTGACGGCTGTTTGTCAAATCAATTAATTCCAATAATTGATGTCAGATTTCCTACATACCAAGTTCAAACACATTTTATTATATGGAAAACACTTATTATGATCACGTTCTACAGGAATTGATACTAAATAGAAGCTAGATGAAGATTATTGTAATGGAAAATTTGAGTTCCAGAATAATATTAAGGTATTCAACATGATACTGCTTTTTTTCTTTACTGGTCAGTACGGGCCACAAGGAAGATGAACATGCGCCCAATAGCTCCTGTCCACAGGGCTTGAACCAATTTTTTTTTTTTAATTTTCTAGTATACGAACTTGACGAAATATTGCAAAAATGATTGTGTCGACATTCTAGAACTAATTACCATGTTCGAAATGAATCGGCATCGTATTTTTTGAGTTATTTAGGAAATAACAATCAAATTTCAGATTCATATAACTCCAAAACCGTTTGATCTATTATGAATTTTCATGAACTCAAAAGTCGCATTGGGATGCACAACCCACCTTGAAAATTTCAAATCGCTATGTCTCTCCGTTCTCAAGT
Organism: Halyzia sedecimguttata; assembly: GCA_937662695.2. Taxonomy (NCBI): domain Eukaryota; kingdom Metazoa; phylum Arthropoda; class Insecta; order Coleoptera; family Coccinellidae; genus Halyzia; species Halyzia sedecimguttata. The sequence goes on along the minus strand of OW569413.2, from coordinate 92,921,659 downwards.
TATCGTGAAGTCAGAAGCTTTTGCGCGTATGTTCTCTTGTCCATTCTCTTGGTAAATTCGATTAATAGTGTCGAATATAGGAGAGGTCTAGAGGTATAATGATTCTTTTTTCCGCTTTTGGTTAAATAAATGGTAGGTTAAATAATATGTACCAGGTTTCCCACTATAATTTGACCCCCCCTTTAACATTGTTACGAATGGAGATACAAATACAGACATTTGGGCAAATTGATAAGCACTCAGTTCCGAGGAACTAGAGCAAAATGGTTAAAGCACTGAAGTGAAGTCAGAAGCTTTTGCGCGTATGTTCTCTTGTCCATTCTCCTTTATTGGACACTCTTAATCGAATTTACCATGGTAAATTCGGAGTGTCCAATACAGGAGAACAGACAATAGAATTCACCATGGTAAATTCGATTAAGATTGTCCAATAAAGGAGAATGGACAAGAGAACATACGTGCAAAAGCTTCTGACTTCACATCAGTGCTTTAACCATTTTTTTTTGGTGCTCTAGTTCCTCGGAACTGAGTGCTTATCAATTTGCCCAAATGTCTGTATTTGTATCTCCATTCGTAACAATGTTAAAGGGGGGGGTCAAATTATAGTGGGAAACCTGGTACATATTATTCAACCTACCATTCATTTAACCAAAAGCGGAAAAAAGAATCATTATACCTCTAGACTACACATGTAATTATAAATTTCAGTATAGTAAGGTGTTAGAAATCAGTGTAATCAGTTCACTAAATGAACGAGACCGTTAGAGCTCATGAAACACGTGCATGGTTTTGAATTGTTTGACTTTTGTCGGATTTATAATTCTCCCTAGAAATTTTTTCCTCCTACAAAATAGTTGGGTAGTAATCCGATGCCAAGAATCTGAAAGAAATCCGCCCAATCATAAAGTGACCTTTGCTGAATATTCGAGTCGTTTGGCGGTTTGACATTGGGAAAGTCCCACCATAAATTTAATAATAATTTCTGAGCGGATTACTTTCGGGCGATGGGATGTTTCCCGGAATTTATATTCCGACGAATAATCTTGATTTACTCCCAGTGTCCCTAAAGTTTCGAAGGAATCGGGAAAAGTTTTATACGTTGCCGGATTATGCGGGTGTTGGTCCTGGACTAGTGACAAGTGAAAGTTTTCAAGGCCGATGCGTTCACCTAGAAAGTGACTTTCAACCGATCATTTTCGGTTGAAGAGAACTAGAGGTAATTTCGGATAGGAAATGTGGATTTATATGGGAAAAGGGCCGCCGAAACGGATATTCCTGAAGTTCAAATTACCCAATGTTTGAGAGCGGTCGGAATATGAGATCAAAAGTTAAACTGAGCAACGAAATGTCCACTGGCGAAGTTCTGGGTTGTGTTCGAAAATTAACTCCACGGAGTAGAGTAGAGTTTTTGTAGGTTTGACAGATTTACTCTGGAGTTAAGGCGAAAATTCATGAGACGATTTTGTCGTCCAAAACCAACGACGCTGTCGTCCAAAATTTCGACGATTTTGTCGTTCAAAAGCAACGACTGTCGTTCAAAATTTCCCTTCCCCTATATTATACATGGAACGAAGAAATCGGACGACAGCTTATTTTGAGTTCCTAAAGTACCACAGTAGGTTCGATTCTGGCACCGAATGGTTTTGAATATATTTTCTCTATTTCAGTATCGTAATGAGTCCATTCCAGCACTAAAAACAATGCTGGAATGAACTCATTCCCGCATTGTTTCTAGTTATTTTTTCGTTTTGTGGTAGTCAGCACTGACATTCGATCGTATCAAATTTCAACACACGTCAATTATTGTCAATATAAGATAATCTGGATAAGGTGTAATAATTGTTGGGAGGAAAGGTTTTATTTTCATCAAAAAATAAGGTACTAGAGATTTCCTTCTTGATAATTTTTAATCGTTCATGATATTAGGAAACTGTTTAACCTGATCTCCATGCTCTACGTACAATTCAAATTCCGTGATCTGTCAACTTTCGTTGCAGTCGCACAACTGCCAAAATACAATACAAAAGTCACTAGGATGTATAATCCTAATTTTTCATTAAATTTCTACAGTATTTTACAAAACTTGCCTGAAATAGAGAAAATATCGTCTAATACTCGTTGCACAAGGCAATTCCAACACTTATGCGCACGAAAACTCGCTCCTTCGTCGCTCGTTTTCGAATTTCGCATTCGTGTTTGAATATCAGCCCATTCTGCAACTTGTTTTAGAATATACTATTCCAGTCCGATTGACAGAATTTCTCTCCATATACGGTATTCACATTTCTATAGTGATCCATTCGCACAGAGTGAATTCCTGTATTTTTCTATGACTTTCGGTAGAGTGTTGATATTCATTACTGACTACTGAAACTTCACAATTAGCGGCTCCGGACCAATCAGCGATATTTACATCACTCAACGGCTTGGACATGGGGGAATTAGAAAGAGCCACAGCCTAATAGATTATACGGATGAATGATGATTGCGTCCCTTTGGACATTCGTCAGATTTGACATCATATGAATTCATTTTTTTTTCAATGATAAAAAGACAAGAGGAGAAAAACAAACAAATTAATAATAATACATAGGTAATCTCTTGAAGAAGAATCGCCTCCGCTAGTTTTCAAAGATACTCACTCTTGTTCTTAGAAATCCCTTCAATATTTGACCTCAAAAAGGAAAATGTCGTAGTTTATGAGGCCAGGAAGATCTCTTTCAAAACCAGGTCTGGCCAATCCAAACAATGATTATTCAGAACTCGAGCGAAATGTAGGGCTATAATCTCCCATAGATCCTAATGTGTTATGAAAAAATCGACCCGAAAATTTATAAATTTAATGTTATAATTTAATATGTTATCGTGACATTCATGGTTTTAAAGGTTATCGCAAGATTTCAGCGATGTCAGACATCGGCTTCCTGATAAAATATATTTAACCCATCCAGCTATAACTAAACTCACACAAGGCTACTCGGATCTCCCACAATATAGATCTGATCGTGTTCAAACTTGGAACTTGCTAGTAGAGTTAGGTTTACAAGGCTCTCGCAAAATTTCAGCCATGTCGGATGAATATTTTCAGATATATAGAATTTTTTTCAACGATTTTCTATCATTTTAAAAAAAAAATTCTAGTGATACGATTCTCACGAAATTTTGTAGAATTTTTGCGTTGGCATTCTACAACTAATAACCATGTTTGAATTGGATTGGTTTTGTATTTTTCGAGCTATTTGAAAAACAGTTTCAGATAGGTATAACTTCCAGACCGTTTGGCCGATTATGCATATATATTATAAACAAACTCAAATGACGCTTTCAGATGCAGAACCTAACCTGCAAGTTTGAAGTCGCTATCTTTTTCCATTCTCAGGTTATCGTGACATAAATTTTTTTTTTTTTTAATTTTTTTTTAATTTTTTTTTAATTTTCTAGTGATAAGATTATCACAAAATTTCACGAACGTGCTTAGGTTCATATTCTACAATTATTCACCAAGTTTCAAATCGATCGGATTCATATTGGTTGAAAACAAAATCATTACTCGAAACCATTAGGCCGATTATGCCCATTATTTTTGGATAAGGTTGTGTATGTAAAAGGGACATATGAGTTTGTTTATAGGTATAATCGGCCCAACGGTTTTTAGTTATACCAATCTGAAATTTGGTTCTTATTTCCTCAATAACCTGAAAAATACAAAACCGATCCAATTCAAGCACGTTTATCAGTTGTAGAATTCCAACGCGAAAATTGTTGCAGAATTTCGTGAGGATCGTATGACTCGACATTTTTTTTAAATTCATTCAAAATTATTGAAAAAAATTCTATATATCTGAAACTATTCGTCCGACATCGCTGAAATTCTGCAAGAGTCTTCAAAACCCAACTCTACTACCGAGTTCCAAGTTTGAACACGATCGAATCTATATTGGAGATCCGAGCAGCCTTGTGCGAGTTCAGTATAGCTGGATGGGTGACCGTTGCCTCGATAACTTTTGAACGAAAGGAGTTAGGGAGTTGCAATTTTCAGGGTGGGTTGCACAACCCAATGGGAGAGTCAAGTTCATTTTTGGGCATAATCAGTTTATCGGTTTCGGAGTTATACCCACCTGGAATATTATTTTCTCGATATCTCAATAAATATAGACTCGATCAAATTGAAGCTTGGTATCTGGTTGTAGAATATCGACATAAGGGCGTGTGTAAATTAATGTGAGAACCGTACCCCTAGAAAATTTTCAAAAAATTAGGAAAAAAAAATGGGTCAAGCACTGACGTGAAGTCAGGAGCTTTTGCGCGTATGTTCTATTGTCCATTCTCCTGTATCGGACACTCTTTACCATGGTAAATTCGATTAAGAGTGTTCAATACAGGAGAATAGACAATAGAATTCACCATGGTAAATTCGATTTAGAGTGTCCAATACAGTAGAATGGATAGTAGAACATACGCGAAAAAGCTCCTGACTTCACGTCAGTGCTTGAACCAATGTTTTTGAATTGTTGAGTTGTTTCATTCCACATTAATTAAAAGTTTCAGAATAAATTATTATATTTCAATTTGGTTTCTTCTTGTTATTATATGACGATCGAAGGGAAAACATTGTTCCTAACGCTGGGGCCACACTTGCAGACGAACATTTGAATGACTTTATCGCAATGAAAAAATCCTGAATTTTTCGTTGCGATGTTCTTGTCTACATCTGCAGTCAACCTGACGTGACGATTATTCTTGAGAATTGAAATAATTAAGCAGTGGTGTTCTATTATATGTCGTTGAATTAATTATCTACTACAAATCGTAAATTTCCTCCGAAACCAAACATGAGTGCATGTTTGATTTCGGAGAAAATCTGGAGTGTTACTGAACTGAACACCGAAGTCGAATAATGCATCATAAAAAAATGGGTTCAAGCCCTGTGGACAGGAGCTTTCTGGCGCTCTAGTTCAAATAGACAAATTATATCTCCGAAAGTATTGGTTTCTCAGAGTTGGGAATTATATATCTCCGAAAGTATTAGCTTGTTGGAGTTGAAAATGATATCGATGGATTTTAATGGTGAAACTGCATCTTAAATAAAAATTACAGACATTTGGACAAATTGATAAGCACTCAGTTCGGAGGAACTAGAGCGCCAAAAAGTGTAATTACCTTACCGGGAATTGAGCCCGCCTTCTCTCGTTCCGAAACCGAAAACCCGACGGCCTAGACCAACCGGATATCGGGCTCCTCGTACGATCTTGTCGATCTCCGGTATTAGAATAAAACGTCGGTACTTACCTGGAATATACAGGGTGAGTCTTTGACCACTGCATTAATTTTAACCAAAGATTCCTATCATCAAATGAAACACGTTTTTCATTTACCATTTTTCCAGATTCGGCTCAGGTAAAAAGTTACAAGCGTTTAAAGATTTCACAATGTGCTAATACACTCCCGCATATAATTTATCTATGACATTGTTGGCGGACGAGAATAAGGCATGGTAACGTGGTTTACAGCTTGATTCGGGATTCCAACGCTCAGGGACGGATCCATAAAAGTAGTGAAATTTCTGGAGTTTTCCATTTTAAAACATTCAATGAAGAATCTCTCAAAAACGGTGCCTTTAAGGAGAAATGATGAAGAATAATATAATGTTCTAAAATGATGGAATATTCTTGAAATGACTCAAGAAAAACTTTATATGCTTCCTTTATGCTAATTTCGTTTAATTTTATGAATCCACGAGTCCATAACTAGAAAACCAGTAGAAGTAGAAAATAACTAAAATCGGCCATAACTCCGAAACGGCTTGATGGATTTTGCCCATTAATGAACTTGTTCGAGATATTTACGCTCCAAACAAACCTTGCAAATTTCAATCCTCTAACTCCTTTCGTTCGAGAGTTATCGTGCCTACGGCCTGCCGGTCGGACCAGCCGGACAGAATTGATTTCGACCTCGGATTCTTGATCAGTGAGTCGAACCAAATCGTTTGAGACCATTTTCAGCCAAAAATTCGAAAATTACAGACATTTGGGCAAATTGATAAGCACTCTGTTCCGAGGAACTAGAGCGCCAAAAACCCTTTGATGCATGCCAGTTTACCGAAAGCCCGGCGAAGTATATTCGTCTTCGCGAAAATACACCGCGATTCGACGAAGTACCCGTCTACACTTGCACCGAAAACGCGAAAATTCGCAGAATCGCGCTAGTTAGTCTAGCTGTTTAGGTTTAGTGCTTTTTAGGTCAAAATTTTTGCATATTCTCTGAGGATTATGATTGTGAAATCATTTGATTCGGAATGGCATGTAGATAGTTTTTGAGAAAATGCTAAGGCCACTCGCAAAAATTGCAATAGTTTTAAACAATTAAGAGAAAAAAAAAGGTTTGGTTTGACGCCAATATTTCAAAAAACACTTGAGACAATTCAAATTTGAAGAAATTGGTTCAAGCCCTGTGGGCAGGAGCTTTGGCGCTCTTGTTCAAACTTTGACAATTCATATCTTCGAAAGTATTGGTAAGAGTTGGGAATTATATCAATGGATTCTTATGATAGAACTTCATAATAGCAGAAATTAAATTCAAACATCATAAAAGAATTTAAATTCAACAAGAGTGTCAAAAATTATCAATCCAAAACCAGTAGACCAATTCTACCCAACAACGAACTCATCCGAGATATTCGTTCCTCAATTCTATGATGAACGATATATTTTTTCCTCAAATCCACTCTGAAAATTATATTATATCAATTGAAACTTTAGCTAATATTTCAGTTTTGTTTTTACTGGAGATATTCTGAACTCAATATTATTAACTTACCATTACCATTCCTATCATTATATGGATTAACCATGGGCATTAAATATAAAAATTTGACATATCCTGTCTCAGGAAAATAAGTTTACATATATCAACACAGATCATATTATAATAATTCATAGATAGAATAAATATCGCATTCTGTGAAAACACAAAAGTACGATTTATTATTGAAAATTTGAAAAATCATATCTTAGAAAGTATTAGCTTGGTAGAGTTAAAAATGACATCAATGGATTCCTATGGTGAAACTGCATCTTGAGAAAAACTTATTTTGAAATTTGTGATGTAAAAAAATTATTTTTGTTTGTTACTCTGAAACCATCTGACCGATTTTGCACAATAACGAACTCAGCCGAGATATTTATCTCCAAAACCTATTCTGAAAATTTCAACTGTCTAGCTCATTCCGTTCGAGAGTTATCGTGTTCACGGCCGGACGGACGGCCGGCGGGCCGGACAGAATCGATTTCGACCACGTATCCTGGATCAGTGAGTCGAACCAAATCGTTCAAGACCCTTTTCAGCCAAAAATTCGAAAATTACAGACATTTAGGCAAATTGATAAGCACTCTGTTCCGATGAGCAAGAGCGCCAAAAAGATTCAAATAGAGAAGTAAATTTCCTAATGTCCCAACTGTAGGACCAATATTTATAATTTTCCTAGAGGGTTGAAAATACGCCCGAAAACGGGTACTCTGGCTTGTGCAAGCCTCGTCCCCTTCGTACCTTTGATGAATAAATATTATTTTTTCTCCTCCGGGAAGAAAAGTTCACTTTTACTCCCTGTCACAAGGGAGAAAAGTACCCAATTCTCTCCCGGTGAGATGGCCAATGAGCGCATGCGAGTACTTTACTTTATCTCCCGGTTGGCGGTTACCTAGCAACCGCGTGTTTATATCTCAAGTTGATGACAGCTGAGTCAAAAAAGGTTAATTATTTCAGTGAATACCGACAAATATAATAAAAAATGGATTTGATTAACTCTGATTAAAGTGAATTAGACGGAGAAGAAAAAAATCGTATACGCACCTAGGGAGAAAAGTAGGACATCCTCGCCCGCGATTGTCACCCTCGCCTCCGGCTCGGGAGACAATCATTCGCGGGCGTGAATGTCCTACTTTTCTCCCTCGGTGCTTAATATACTATTTCCGCAAATCGCCAGGAAATTTTGACATGTCTGTCAAAATTTCTTGAAGAAAAAGTCAGGACTTCCTTACTGTAAGGAAATGTCATTTCCTTACTGTAAGGAAATGATATTTCCGTACAGTTGTTAGTGTTCTACATAAATGATAGAAAACACATTGCTTATAAGGAATTAATTTATATTTTGAAAACATCAAGTCATTGCTGAATACATTTTTAAGATCAATTTGTTATATTTACAGTAATTTGACAGTTAGTACAATTATTGAACATTGGAGGAACACTCTTAGAACTATGAGAAACATTTTGGACAACATGCAGGGTGGAAGGGTCATTTTGTTGAATATTTTGTACTGTGAAAATTTTATTTGCCACCTCAACCTTATTGTTAAGCGATTCTTCGATATATCCTTCAGCAACGTTTGATGACTTCCATCCGCCATGCCTCTTTAAACTAGTTATGTCGGCACCAGAGTCAACCAATATTGTTGCAGAAGACCGACGAAAGCAGTGATCAGTATATTCTGTCGGATTTACCAAGTTCAAATAAGTAGCAACTATTTTGGGCATTTTTCTAAATTGATGAATTCCTACCACTTGTCTACAACCCTTTCCGCTTTGATATTTAAAGAAAAATCGGTCACTGTTCATATTTTCTGGTCTTAACGAAACATACTTTCGATAAACATTCAAGTAGATCTGATTAATTACAAATGATCTTGGTTTGTTGGTTTTCGAATCAGGTATGCTGATTAAAAGCTTAGATTCTAAGTCTTCTATATCGTGTACAGTCATTCGGACTAACTCATCCATTCTACAGGCCCCAGAAATACCAAATATTACAGCCACCTAAAAAATAAATAAAGCTATAATCTAAATAGAAATTAAAACCTTGTAAATTACCTTAATCATTAAATTTTCTTTATCTGGAGCCTCCTGGATAAATTTTTCAATTTCTTCTTTCATTAAAATCTTAGATTTCTTTGCCCTATAACCTTGAGCTTGCCGTTTCAATAAAGAACGAAGTTTTGAGTATGTAGATATATCTACATTGTGTTTAAGTGCAAGGGTTGACTTCAGCATTGAATAATTGGCCCATAATGTTGAAGATTTCATCTTTAAACAAAGGTCTAGGAAGTATGCCATTACAACATTTTCTGAGAAAGAACTCGTATTTTTACTCATGCGATAATCCATAAAACGTCTGTATGCATTTTCGTACTTTTCTCTTGATTTCTTTGGCAATAATTCTAATGAAGTATTCACTGCCTCAACCAGCTCTGGAGGAGTCCCAGGAATGGAAATTTCATCATCCACTTATCATTTTACTTTCGAGAACACCAGCAATTAAATTTATAAGCGTCAAGTTTGACAATTCAACCTCAATACGTTTCCATAGTAACCCAAGTAATTTTATTAGGAATTTCAAAGCACCATTTATTTTTAAATCAATCAATATCTGTCGAATTTTAAATGATTTGCGGAAAAATAGTATGTTTACCTCGTAGGAAAAGCCACATTCCTGGACTCTGTGTTGCTAAGTCTCGGCTTGCGCCTCGACTTAGCAATCTTCACAGTCGTCCAGGAATGTTAAGCTTTTCCTACCCGGTAAACAATGTACTATTAAACTTATTGAATATGAAAATAAAAAATTTAAAAAATTCAGGTGCCTGCAGAATAGATCAGTGAGCAATAATCCGTGGTCCAAAAATGATTATCGCGATTTTTCAATTAGTTAGTTAGTAAATAAACAATTTTTGTAGCACTATTTATCTTAGAATAGATACCTTTTGAAAGATTTTAAAAATTGATAATTTTCGTTTTGTAATCAACAATTTACTTAGGTGAAAAATTATAAAGCTTCAATGTATAATATTACTATTGATCCGTTTTCTCATGATGAGAAACTACTTAAAAAAAATGGGTTCAAGCCCTATGGACAGGAGCTTTCTGGCGCTCTAGTTCAAACAGACAAATTATATCTCCGAAAGTATTGGTTTATCAGAGTTGGGAATTATATCAATGTATTCATATGATAGAACTGCATCATAAAGGAAATTCAATTCAAATAATATTTTATTTATCAAGATTAAATGAGCAATCTGAGAATGAGAACTGCACCATGGAAGAAATCAAATTAAAATAGCTGAAATGAATTTGACTCTCTCTTATAGAACAGGATGACATGTACGAGTATGAACACAGATCATATAATAAAGCTTAGATAGAATAATTATAGCATTCTGTGAAAACATAGAAGTACGATTCATTATTGAAATTTAGAAAAATTATATCTCCGAAAGTATTAGCTTGTTGGAGTTGAAAATGATATCAATGGATTTTTTTGGTGAAACTGCATCTTAAATAAAAATTGAAATTGAAATTTGTTACTTAAAAAAAAATTTTTTCGTTACTCCAAAACCATTCGGCCTATTTTGCCCAATAACGAACTTAACCGAGATATTCATCTCCCTAACCTACTCTGAAAATTTCAACTGCCTAGCTCATTCCGTTCGAAAGTTATTGTAGAAATGTTTTTTTAAATTTTTCAAAAATTTTTTTTGGCACTTTGTGGTAACCTGGTCAATACAAAACTTCACATGCGTCTGAAGGTCATGATTCTACAATTTGATGCTAAATTTCAGAGAGATCGAGTGATCGGTTTCGGAAATATTCATGAAAAAATGTTTTTACTAAAATCGGCCATAACTCCGAAACAGCTCGATGGATTTTGACCATTAACGAACTTAACCGAGATATTTACGCTCCAAACCCACCTTGCAAATTTCAATCGTCTAACTCCTTTAGTTCGAGAGTTATCGAGCCTACGGCCGGCCGGCCGAACCGGCCGGACAGAATCGATTTCGACCTCGGATTCTTGATCAGTGAGTCGAACCAAATCGTTTGAGACCATTTTCAGTCAAAAATTCGAAAATTACAGACATTTGGGCAAATTGATAAGCACTCAGTTCCGAGGAACTAGAGCGCCAATGATTTTTAATAAGTATTATTCCTATTTTTCAAAAAAATTGTTATCAACTAATGCGTTGTTTAAGAGATAATTTAAAATTTTCTTTTGAAAACATAATTGAAGCTTTATCATTTTTCACTTGAGTAAATTATTAATAACAAAACGAAATTTAACAATTTTTCAAATTTTCCAACGGAAATCTATTCCAAGACCTTCGAAAAAGAGCTCCACGAAAGGAAAAAATTCTCAGATTAATAGTTTAACAATTATCGCACTTGCAATGTTGATGCTCGTACAACAAAAAACTGTTAATTAACTAATGGATAACTAATTGAAAAGTCGCGATAAACATTTTTGGACCTCAGATTATTGTTCATTGATCTTTCCTGCAGACGCTTGAATTTTCACAATTCTTTATTTTCATATTTAATAAGTTTAAATAATTTTTATTCATGAAAGGTCCAAAAGGGGCGAGGGTTACGCAAACCGGAGTACCCGTTTTCGGTAGTATTTTAACCCCTCGGGGAAAATTATAAATATTGGTCCTAGTACCGAGAGTAAGGACGTTTTTTTTTGGAAATTTCGTCCGCACGCAAAAGCTTCTCAGAACTCCGCTTCCCGTCGTTCGTCTAACTGTAAATGCTTGCATAAAAGTATCACTTTGTGCACTTGTTAGGAAAATATCTGTAGCAGAAGGTTCCTACAGTAAAATAGAGCATGGAAACATTTCAAATTGATCTTACTCGTTCCCTGAGTTTTCTTGATTACTGGAGCAAACATTTCGGTATTATAAAACTCCAACGAACGTTGTAAAGCATATTTTTATCTGCCAAGCATTTCTTCTATATTCTAAAATGACAAAATATCATCCGCCGTCCAATTTGTTCCTGTCATTGTCGCTCAAAAATATATGAAAGACATAGGTAGCCAATTTTCTTTATATTGTTCTCGAGTAATCGTTCAATTGTTGAAATTTCTGCGAACGATATGAAAATGTCACACGTGTGCGATGAATAACACATATATAGGGTCTTTCACGAGGAACCTCACCCATATTTATACGGGAAACTACTGAACGTATTTTCATGAAATTCAGCACTTATAAGTACTTCACGATGCTGATGAAATCTAAAATATTTTCAAGGCATGAGCACCTCCGGTTTTTCCGGAAATGACGTCAACTTCCGTTTTTCAAATTAGAACACCATTTTTTCATTGCAGAAATAGATTCCTTAGAAAATTTCAAGTTATTTTGATGTAACATTTTTCAGTTTTGGTTGGAAAATTCTCTCTGAGCGGGAAAATTCGAAAAAAAAATCGAAAATAGAGCTCCGCTGAAACAAGAATAACTTCGAGGTTTTTGGATGGAAAATTTTCATTTTTGGGATTTTTCAAGATGTAAGATTGATGTATCCACTTTAAAAATCGAAATCGCGATTCATGATACAGGGGGTGAAAAAATCGCTTTCAAAGTTAGGGATGACAAAATCGTGATAAATCAATTTTTTCAAATAAGAACCCCATTTTTTTATGGCAGATATTTAATCTACGTTAAAAAATAATGTGAGTGTATGCATCACACCCTTGCCCTAAAGCGGATATTTTCTGAGTTATTCACAAAAACTGTTTTTCGTCTTGAATTTTCAGCTATTTCTTTTCCCTTCACGCCAAAAAGATGAAATTTTCAGGAACTGTTACTTAAACCATGTTTTAGATTTTACTACCCTAATATGCAAGAGAAAATAAGTTACAGGTTGTTCCTAAATAGATGGCGAATTTTGATTCGAATTTGTATCGGAAACCTCTTTATTTCAACTAATCGGCCATCGGTTTTCTCTCCAGTGATAAATAAATAATTCCTTATGAACCATATGCAAAAACTTACCATGTTTTACATTCTTTTTTTTTTAATGATAGATATCATTAATTACATCTGCCAAATTCCTCTTTATTCAGTAGCATTTTGTGTTTACTATTAGGTAATTTGGTGATAATTCGTATTAAGTTATAAAATCGATCACTATGCCTAATTTTACCAATGAAGATTATTTAAATCTCATTCTACTTCATGGAGAATGTAATAAAGTTGTAGATAGAACGATTCGACTGTTCATTGAGAGGTTTCCTGACCGACCCAGACCAACGAGAGATACCATTAACAGAACCATGACAAACTTGAGAAATGTCGGATCTTTCGTTAAGAAAACTATACACAGAGAAAAAAGTGTAGTAGAAGATGAGAACAACGAAATTACAGTTCTTGCATATTTTCGTGTGAATCCTCGAAATTCTCTCAAAGATGACGAGATTGATCTGGGATTATCTCAATCGAGTGTTTGGAGAATATTAAAAAAACATAAAATGCACCCATATAAATTCAATAGGGTACAGCATTTGAAGGAAACTGATTTCGTCAGGAGAACAGAGTTTTGCGAAGCTATGATGATTCGATTTCAAGAGAATGAAAACTTTTTGGACTGTATAATTTGGACAGATGAATCTAAATTCACAAAGAATGGTTCTTTCAATAGGCATAACAGTCATTATTGGGATGAAGAGAACAACCACCACTTCAGACAATGGAACTTTCAAGAGACCTGTAGTTTCAATGTTTTTTGCGCCATCAAAAATAATGCAATTCTCGATGTTCACATTTATGATGGGACTTTAACTGGTAAGATAGAACAATACACATGTTTACATTATTTAAAGAATGTTCTCCCTTAGGAGATAGATATTCTGACATATTGACTCAAATAATTGAGCCGCTAGTACAGAACCATAATGACTTATGGTATCAACAAGATGGCGCGCCTCCACACAATTCACTCAATGTGTCAAATATCCTCTACAGGCTATTTGAAGATCGATGGTTGGCGAACAATGGTCCACATCTTTGGCCACCACGTTCTCCCGATTTAACTCCTTTAGACTATTATGTTTGGGGTAGGATAAAAAATATTGTCTACTCAACTCCCCTGACTGATAAAGAGGACTGCATAGAACGAGTCAGAAATGCGTTCAGGTTTGTTTAGATTTTTAGATTCATAGTTTTGAAACTCAATTTGGTTTTTAAACACTTTTGCAGATCTCTTCCTCCCGATGAAATAAGAAGAGCAACGCACGAAGCATTCCTGAGACGTATAAATAAATGTCTAGAAATTAACGGTCAAAACTTTGAGCATCTTCTCTAGTTATAACTGCGAGAGTTTGCCATGGTTCTCCTAATAGTAACTTGAAGTCGGTATCAAGAAGGGGTGAAAAATCTACAGCATGGTTCAAATAACAGTTCCTGAAAATTTCATCTTTTTGGCGTGAAGGGAATAGAAATAGCTGAAAATTCAAAATGTTGTGACGCTATTGCTCAACAAATGTTGAACACTCCAGGTGCGTGCTATTAACAGAATGTATGAGATCTGAATCTGTATCCTTCATCAGTCACACAAACTGCATTCCGATGAGGTTAGGTTAGGGAAGGCACGTATCAGTTAAAACGAAGGTGCTACAAATATGCCTCAGATTTTATGATTCCATGTCCCGCCATCATTCATGTTTCTCATCTTGTCTTCGGAAACATGCAAACGACAAGAAGACATGCCTCGCACGCTCTTCCTGAATTCCGAAGTAGGGACCAATTGAAATATTCCTTAGACATTTGGTTCCAGCCCTCGGCTCATAAAACTTTCAAGTCCAACAACTGAAAGACATCTGAATCAAAAAATCGAATTTCGATTCAATTTTTTCTAATAATATACTATACCACCAAAGGTTCATTTATGAGATCAAATGTTTACTCTCTTATATCTGAATGGTTTTTCTGCTCCTCGTTTGATAACTTTTTCAGTTTCAGGCAAGTTCTTGTCGTTTGCGCTTCTTGGAATTTTGAATCATTATTGTTTTAAGTTCTTACAATCAACTTTGATTTTTAATTTTCTACGGGTACAACCGTACCCCTAGAAAATTAAAAAAAAAATCACTCACAAAATTCTACACACGTCTTTGAGTCGATATCCTACAACTAGTTAGCAAGCTACAATTTGATCGGATCTATATTTTTTGGGTCATCGAGGAAATAATATTCCAGATGGGAATAACTCCGAAAATGTTGGGCCGATTATGGCCAACAGCGAACTTAACTCTCCCATTTAGATGCGCAACCTACCCTGAAAATTGCAAGTCCCTATCTCCTTTCGTTCAGGAGTTATCGAGGCAACGGTCACCCATCCAGCTACTGATCTCACACAAGGCTGCTCAGATCTCCAACAATATGGATCCGATCGTGTTCAAACTTGGAACTTGGTAGAAGAGATAGGTTCAGAAGGCTCTCGCAAAATATCCGCCCTGTCGGATGAATAGTTCCTGATATATAGAATTTTTTTCACTGATTTTCAATGATTTTTAAAAAAATTTCTAGTGATACGATCCTCACAAAATTTTGCAACAATTTCCGCGTTGGCATTCTTCAACTAATAACCATATTTAAATTGGATCGGTTTGGTATTTTTCGAGTTATTAAGGAAATAACAACCAAATTTCAGATGTGGATAACTCCAAAACCCTTTGGCCGATAATGTTTATAAACAAACTCAGATGTCACATTCAGATGCACAACCTAACCTGAAAATTTCAAGTAGCTATCTTTTTCCGTTCTCAGGTTATCGAGACATGAAAAATATTTTTTAATAATTTTTTTAAAATTTTTTAGTAATACGATCCTCACAAAATTGCACAAACGTGCTTAGGTTTATATTCTACAACTATTCACCAAGCTTTAATTCGATCGGATTTATATTGGTTGAAAACAAATGTATTACTCGGAAACCATTGGGTTGATTATGCCCATTAACGAACTCGTCCGTCGTATTGGGATGCGCCACCTACCCTGAAAATTTCAAGTCGCTAGCTCTTTCCGTTCTCAAGTTATCGTGGCAACGGCCGGTCGTCCGGCCGGGACAGAATCAAATTTGACCTCGAATTCTTCATCAGGGAGTCGAACCCAATCGTTTGAGACCATTTTCGGCGAAAAATTCGTAAATTACAGACATGTGGGCAAAATGATAACGCGATGTTCCCCAGAACTACGCGCAAAAATGGAAACTTTCGAAACAGTCTCAAAATTTCTGTTGTTTTGAGGACCAGTATATGTTAATCATTAAAGGATACTGTGGAAGGTATATTCATTATTGAATGGTTTCTTTCTGGGTTTTCACTCCCAAACTCTGAAAAATATCTATTAAATAACAATTTATTATTTTGTGAATTGCTTCTGCGTAAGAAACACAAGATATTTGCCAGAAGCAGTAAATGGAACAATGTTGCCTAACATGCAATAACGAAACAACATCAACGAAGAAACAACCATTTCGGAGTCTAAATCAGACTCCTTCGCCAGACACTAACGAAAATCTTCAGAATTATTTTTTGTTGGAATAGTTGTTTCATCGTTGATTTTGTTTCGTTTTTGTTTGTTAGGCAATATTTTTCGATTTATTGCTTCTGACAAATATCTGAAAAAAAAAGCTTCTGAAATGTTGCCTAACAATGATAAAACTAAAATCTTGAAAAAAATTGACATTGAAATTTGTAATTTGAAAAAATTATTTTTTTGTTACTCCTAGCCCAATAATAAACTGAACCGAGATATTTATCTCCCAAGCCTACCCTGAAAATTTTAACTGTCTAGCTCATTTCATTCGGAAGTTCGTGGCAACGGAGGGCTGGCCTGACAGAATCGATTTTGACCACGGATTCTTGATCAGTGAGTCGAGCAAAATCGTTAAAGACCATTTTCAGCCAAAAATTCGAAAATTACAGACATTTGGCCACATTGATAAGCACTCTGTTTCGAGGTGCAAGAGCACCAAATACATAGTAACAGGGTTTCACTTTACATAGAAGTTTCCAAGTTCTAAATCCTTCAAAAAATTCAACCAATAATATGGTCAATTCCAATCGAGCAATTTGCAAAATTGCATTCTCTGTTCAACAAAATACAAGTCAACTAGCGAAAATATAAAATCAATCAATGTTCATTCTAATTTGCTAAAATCACGCTTTAAACTGATCAAAACAGAACGTGAGAATGTATCCCAATCAATTTGCGCAGTCTTCAACTCGAACTAAGAACAGTTATATAGACCCTTCCTTGTATGCCAGAGGAATATTTGGGAGCCTGGCTTGATGGGAAAGGAGACCCTTTAGCACAAAACATGACTCTAAATTGCGTGCGTGCAGGGCTGGAGTTGAAAGATAAGGGCTTACAGAATCTTCATGAGGGATGAAAACAGGTGATTCTATTGTGAGACATCGTTTCGAAAACTTCAGAATATCGCCAGTGACATAACTTTGAGCACCGTTTAATCTCACCCCTATCGTGTTCGTGAAGACAAAAAGTTTATCGATTTCTCGTCATTCACAAGAACTAGGCATCTCCCAGACGTTATTGTGGCGAATTTTACGAAAAGACCTTGGTTTACATCCATACAAAATTGTTTTAACCCAAGAACCCAAACCAACTGATCATTTAAAGCGTCGTGGATTCAGTAATTGATAATCGTAAATGTTGCAGATGTTCATAAGAAATGTGGGAAAGTCCTAAGGACAGGGGCTTTGACGCTCTTGTTCAAACTTTGACAAATTATATCTCCGAAAGTATTGCTTTCTCAGAGATTCACAGTTCCGAGGAACAAGAGCGCCAAAAGTCATTCTCAGCGATGAGGCTCATTGGACCTTATTTTGGACGCTCTTGTTCCTCGGAACAGGTCTTAAACCATTTGATTCGACTCACTGATCAAGAATTAATGGTCAAAATCGATTCTGTCCGGCCGGTCCGGCCGATAACACGATAACTCTCGAACGGAATGAGCTAGACAGTTGAAGTTTTCATGGTAGGTTCGGGACATAAATATCTCGGTTAAGTTCGTTATTTGGCAAAATCGGCCAGATGGTTTCGGAGTAACGAAAAAAAAATTGTTCTCATATTACAAATTTCAAATTCAATTTTTTGCGCGTATGCTCTGGGGAACATCGCGTTATAGTTTTGCCCAAATGTCTGTAACTTTCGAATTTTTTGACGAAATTGGTCTCAAACGATTCAGTTCGACTCCCCAATGAAGAATTCGAGGTCAAATTTGATTCTGTCCGGCCGGCCGTCCGGCCGTCCGTTGCCACGATAATTTGAGAACGAAAAGAGCTAGCGACTTGAAATTTTTAGGGTGGATGGCGCATCGCAATACGACGGACAAGTTCGTTAATGGGCATAATCGACCCAGTGGTTTCCGAGTAATAATTTTGTTTTCAACCAATATAAATCCGATCGAATTGAAACTTGGTGAGTAGTTGTAGAATATGAACCTAAGCACGTTTGTGAGATTTTGGGCGAATCGTGAGGCTAGAAAATTTTAAAAAAATTATTAAAAAATATTTTTGTTGTCACGATAACCTGAGAACGGAAAGAGATAGCGGCTTGAAAATTTCAGGTTAGGTTGTGCATCTGAATGCGACATTTGAGTTTGTTTATGAGCATAATCGGCCAAACGGTTTTAGAGTTATAGCCATCTGAAATTTTCTGAAATTTGGTGGTTTTTTTTCCTCATTAACTCGAAAAATACTGAACCGATTGAATTCAAACTTGGTTATTAGTTGTAGAATGCCAACGCGAAAATGTTTGCAAATTTTGGTGAGGATAGCATTTGTAGAAAATTTTTAATAAATCATTGAAAATAAAAAAAAAATTCTATATATCAGTAACTATCCGTTCGAAATTGCTGAAATTTTGCAAGAGCGTTCATAACCTAACTCTACTGCCAAGTTTCAAGTTTTAACACAATCGGTTGAATATTGTTGGAGATTCGAGCATTCTTGTGTGAGTTCAGTAAATGGGTGACCGTTGCCTCGATAACTTTCGAACGAAAGAAGATAGGGTAATGTAATTTTCAGGGTAGGTTGCGTATCCGAAAAGGAGAGTTGAGTTTGTTTTTGGGCATAATCGGTTTAACGGTTTCCGAGTTATATCCACCTGGAATATTATTTCCTTGATAACTAAAAAAATAGAGATTCGATTGAATTGAAGCTTGGTAACTAGTAGTAGAAAATCAGCATAAAGACGTGTTTAAAATTTTGTATGAACCGTACCCCTAGAAAATTTGAAAAAAATGACGAAAAAAAAAATTTAAGAACCGCACCCCTAGAAAATTAAAAAAAAATCACGAAAAAAAAATTGGTTCAAGCACTGACGTGAAGTCAGAAGCTTTTGCGCGTATGTTCTATTGTCCATTTGTCTGTATTGGACACCCTTAATCGAATTTACCATGGTTAATTATGTTGTCCATTCTCCTGTATTGGACACTTAATTCGAATTTACCATGGTAAATTCGAAATAAGAGTGTCCAATATAGGAGAATGGACAACATAATTAACCATGGTAAATTCGATTAAGGGTGTCCAATACAGAAGAATGGACAATAGAATATACGCGCAAAAGCTTCTGACTTCACGTCAGTGCTTGAACCAATTTTTTTAAGATGCAGTTTCACAATAAGGATCGATGGATATCATTTTCAACTCTAACAAGCTAATAGTTTCGGAGATATGATTTTTCGAAATTTCAATAATACATCGTACTTCTATGTTTCCACAGAATGCTCTAATTACCTATTGCTGTGAGGGTCGCTCTGAGATAGACATATTCATCTACTCCATGTATTATTTCATCTCGCAGGATAAGATCACTCCTGCCATTATTAACAACAATATATTCTGTTTTTAATGTGTTTATGGTCATACCACACTCTAATTAGGCCTCATCTTATTTTCTCAACATATAATAAATATCTTCCTCATCTTTGGCCGTGATGACCAGGTCATCAGCGAAATGTAGAGTGAAAAGTTTATATTATTTTCCTATTGGAATTCCCATATTACGGCATTTTATTCGCCAATGTTTCAGAGTCGAGGCAAGGTAGACCTTTAACAGAGTATAGGTGCTACCGGACAGCCCTGCCGAAGACCTTTTGAGATACGAAACTGCTTAGATAGTTTGGTTCCCACCTTCACCCTTGCTGAAATATCCGTGTAGAGCTCCTTCACAGCCCTAATATATATATCCGGTTACGCCATTTTCTTCCAAGGGTTTCCACAATTTAGCGAGTGGTACAATATCATAAGCCTTCTGCAAGTCTAAAAAAATCAAGTTTCTCTCTGTTCTTTTTTCCACAAGCTGCTTCAGGCAAAAAATGTTGTCAACGCATGATCTCCCTGCCTCGAACTCTTTCCGCTCTTCTATTACATGTATTTCTTCTATTTTATATTTTATTATTCTATGCGATGAGGTGAACTGTGGCTAATTGCCAATAATACCTAACAAGACACACGGTGAAATATTTATTGATTTTAACCATCAACAAATATTCCGCGTGGCCAGACTGATCACCCCATCGCTCAGTGTTCCCCAAAAAGGACAGTATCACTCAAGAGCAGACACAGACCCCAGGGTTTCATGATTCTTACCAATCATCAGTGTGACTTAGCCAGACACTGAATGAAACTTGAACTGCGTTCTAGGAGACCCCTTCAGCGCCACCTATGGAGAATTCTTATGAACTCCGACACTCTTACGGCAAAAGAATGAACGTCGCTGAACATCGCTCAAGGTTTCTTCATCGCAGAGGGTCGGAGTTCATAAGGATTCTCCATAGGTGGCGCTGGTGGGGTTCTTTCCCTACCGGTTCTCGACCGATGGAAATAAGTTTCCTAGAACGCAGGTCAAGTTTCATTCAGTGTCTGGCTAAGTCACACTGATGATTGGTAAGAGCCATGAAACCCTGGGGTCTGTGTCTGCTCTTGAGTTATACCGTCCTCATAGACAAGATATACTATAGATGGGCCACTCTAACCTTATTTCTGTTCCTTGCAACACTAGCGGTGCGGCACTGGGATTATTTGAAGCTCGAATGAGCGGGAAATTCAAATATCTCATATATGCTATATTCTATTATATTGATTTCCAGAACACTGCCAAACACCAAGTTGACGATAATTCGTCAAAAACCTGGCATTTGACAATGTTTTTGGAACAATGGTTTTCGCTGTAATCGAAAGAAAACAAATGAAATCCCAAAACTCTCTTTAATAAAATTATATCAGATTCATGATTTAAGTTCAACATTTCATGTGAACTAATGTACATGTATATTAGAAAAAGAAAGAATATCGAAATTAAAAAATACATTTGGCATGAAAATAAAATTTAGTGTGCATGACATGTTTAAAAAAATAATTATACAGCATATGAGGTAAAAACTTTCTTCAATAAAATTATCCTTATATACCTTCAAATTTGAAGGAGCAGTTAAATGAATGGCTGCCTTAATTCCAATATTCATTTACAAGGAAATGTGAAATATCGTACAAAAAATGGTTATCATTATGCGAGTACAACACTATGTGGAAGTATATTCTACTCCAATATACATTTAGAAGGACAGAATCAAATGAGAAATATAATACAAAAAATGGATATCATAATGCACAACATAATGTGAAAAACATTTTGTACGTGAAAATCACCCAGTGGTTTCTCTATATAGCCAATTTATAGCAGCTACATTTGCAAAACCTTGATCACGAAGAAGTGCCACGACATGAGGCCCACGATCTAACAATATCTTCAAGTAATTTGGAAAGATCATCACGTTTCATTCCACCATGATTGAAGAAATAAGCTAAAGTTGTTTGTTTCTATTTATGAATAACTCCCCTAGCCATGAAGACCATAACCTTGTCTGCAATATTAGGAGAACACTTAATCACTTTACTTGTATTCTTATTACAGTTTTTTACCGAACATCAAACAGTGATATTCGAAAAAGTTTATTTCACAACACTGAACACTCAGATTTCACCAAAACTATGTAAAATGTAAAAATAAAAACAAGCACGCCGGTAGCGGACAGCGGGACAGCTGATCACAGATCAGCTGATAAAGCATCACGTGACCCACAAATCGAGCGAAGGCAGAGACATCCTCATATTTGTGTGGGATTATTCGAACTAAAAGAACTATTCTAAGGGACCAGACTTTAGTGAGAGAGTTTCCACCCCATGACCGTCCTCTTTGGGAAATACTAAGGGATGAGGTGATCAGCCAGGCCACGCGGAATATTTGTTGATGGTTAAAAGTTAAAATCAATAAATATTTCACCGTGTGTCTTGTTATTATTCTACCATATAATCTGAAGCTGAACAATGAGTTGGTAACATTGAGTCCTCGGTAATTTGGACATAAAAATAGTACAAATCTCCACTTGAAATCAAATTTTCAACGGTGATTTAAGCATTCACTATTGACAAATAAAACAGCTGTCAATTGAACTTTCATCCACCTTCGCCGCCATATTGTAGAAAGTGACGGAGAGTTGATTGGCCTTCCTTTTAGGAGGTGTTGCCTGGCCATTTCTAACATATTTCTGGAAACTTGTCTTCAGCAATATTGAATGAAATAGTAGTCCCGTACTGCATCAATCATACTTAAAAACATGCGTACAAAAAGTGCTTCCGGAGAACGAAGCGCTGAGAACTTCCTCAAAATGGGTCTGAGAAAGTAACGCAGGAACTAATGGCAGAGGACTTTATTAACTCCGAGTTTTATATCTATTCTCATGGTTTCATTCATGCCGTATCATGTCGACATCGACCTTGAGAATGCGAAGGATAGGGGGAAAATGCAGGGAAGGCTTACGGGCGGCGTATTCAAGCCAGAAAAAATTGGTTCGAGCACTGACGTGAAGTCAGGATCTTTTACGCGTATGTTCTATTGTCCATTCTCCTGTATTGGACACTCTTAATCTTAATCGAATTTACCATGGTAAATTCTATTAAGAGTATCCGATACAGGAGAATGGACAATAGAACATACGCGCAAAAGCTCCTGACTTCACGTCTTATGAAATATCAATAAAAAATTCCAGGTGGGTATAACTCTGAAACCGTTGGACCGATTATGCCCGTAATCGAACTTAACACTCTCATTCGGATACGCAACATACCCTGAAAATTGCAAGTCCCTATCTCCTTTCGTTCGAAAATTCGAGGCAATGGTCACCCATCCATCTACTAAACTCACACAGGGCTGTTCGAATCTCAAACCTGATACATATATATACGATCGTGTTCAAACTTGGAACTTGGCAGTAGAGTTAGGTTTTGAAGACTCTCGCAAAATTTTAGCGATGTCGGTCGAATAGATACTGATATATAGAATTTTTTTCAATAATTTTCAATGATTTTTTAAAAATTTTATATTAATACGATCCTCACGAAATTTTGTAAGAATTTTTGTGTTGGCATTATACAACTAATAACCATGTTTCAATTTAATCGGTTTTGTATTTTTCGAGTTATTGAGGAAATAACAACCAATATTCAGATGGTCATAACTCCAAAGCCGTTCTGCCGATTATGCATATAAACAATCTAAAATGTTGCATTTAGATGCACAATCTAACCTGAAAATTTCAAGTCGCTATCTCTTTCTGTTCTCAGGTTATAGTGACATAAAAAATATTTTTTAATAATATTTTTTGAATTTTGTAGTGATGCGATTCTCACAAAATTTCACAAACGTGCTTAAGTTCACATTCTACAACTATTCACCAAGTTTCAATTTGATCGGATTCATATTTAATGCTTGTGGCCTTTACTCGATGCAAATCTATATTAACTAAATGGAAAATTATATACGATTTACACTAATTTATTTAATATTGTGACGCGTTTCGTCGATACTACGACTTCATCAGACTACATCATATTGTATATTGTTGTAGGGGGTAACGTTGCACTGCGACCTTAAGGTCAATTGTGCCCCCCCTTCAGAGCTGTCGAGAGTTCTGATACTTCTGATGAACTCCAGTATCTGGGATGGCTTCAAGGAGGCTAGGTCTGCGCTCCTGCCCAAAGCATTCCTTGCGTTGGTTTGAGATGGCGAGGCATTCCGTTGTCAGGTGATCAGGAGTTTGACTACATCATACTGAATTCTTAACAAGTAATGATCTCCCTATATAGTAGAGTTCACAAAGCATGAAAAGAGCTCTAAAACAGATTTTCGTGGGACCTTCATTGCTAAAATGTATAGACCACGGGGTATCATTCTCCATACCCTTACAATGCAAATTCAACTGGTCGTCAAAAAATCGTCGTGTGCAGGAAGGCGTGGGGGGCATTTTTCCAAAAATTGACAAAAAAAAATTTTCTGTTCATGGTCATCTATATAAGGTGAATATCACTCACACAAACTTCTGTTGAAATATACGATTCAGAAATATTTTTTATTAATTGTCAAAAAAGTCGGATACAATGCTCTTAAATGGAATTCCTTAAGATATAACCGCTTGCCCTGAACACCCATATTAACTATTATGTTCCGCTCGGTTTTACTCGAGATCTGTTAGGATTATCGAAAAAATGCTTCATATGAAAGGTCTGCTCCGAAAACCAACGATTCAGATGATTCTTTCAAAATTACAATAGCCAGAACTGTTTCCTCACAAAATAAGAAATTGTGTTATTCACTCCCATTAACCGAAACCGAACCTGGAGACGCTAGTAAGGCGCAATTTCTAGCGTTAGTCCATGTTAGTGGCGACCTTATGGATTTGAGCTTTGATTTATGCACATAAGGTTCGTTATATCTATCCGACCAACTTTACAGTACTATTCCTGCGTGCATTCAGAACGGACATTTTGAAGATATTGTTTAAATTCCTTAATTTTTTATATGTATGAGAATTTTTACGTATAATTCATAGATAGTTGATTTAATTTTGTTAATTCGTTAATAAATATTCAAATATGCCAGTTCAAACTTATATTCGTTTATACGTTTCACGTATAAACTTTGACAGCTTTTAATTGCCGAATTTAGTGTTGTGAGTGTTGAAAATGTCTTAAATACTCCTCTGATAAATACTAAAAAATGTCCGAAAATAATCATTACTTCTAAAAACAGTCGACATTTAGAGGTTTTTAGTATTTATCGACATTATCGAAAATGTCTGGATAAATCACATAAATTTCTTTTCTACTTAAAAATTGCTAGACAATTTTCATTTTTGTCCGATATTTATTCTTCTTTTCTACTTGGATCGAAGATGCTTAACGATCTGAGATGCCAATTAACAAAATTTTTTTAAGAAGTTAATTTTTTTCTAGTTTTGGATCGAAGATGCTTAACGATTTGTGATGCCATTATACAGAGTTTTGTTTTAAGCAGTTTATTCTTTTCTACTTGGATCGAAGATTCTTAACGATCTGTGAGCCAATTGGGAAATTATACAAAGTTTTTTTTAATAAGTTTATTTTTTTATTTAACAGTCTAATTAAATCGATTTTTCTAATACTAATTCTTAATTCAGAACCTGACTCCTGTCTTTTATCTCTTATACACAATAAAATAACACGGTAATAACTCATTCAATGATAAGTTATTTGTTATTTCCAATTGACCTAGAAAAATTTCTTAAAATGCCTCAAATTTTCCTGATATTTTAACTTAACATGTAACGATTGTCATATTTTTCCGCAATGTCCGTAAATATCACTTAAATACTCAAAATGCTCGACCTTGGGGGAAAGTTTCGGACATTTTCCCAGGATATTTGTCCCTAACTTAAAAACTCGAGTATTTCACATCACTAGCCGAATTAGTGCGATTCTATGTCGATTTTCAGTTCATTTTTGATACAACCATCATATTAAATCCACAATTAAGCTAATCGAGGCTTCGTGAGTGTCTAAATATTTCTTACATGTCATGATTCATCTAATTCAACTATCACTATCAGATGAAGAATCATCAAGGGAAGGAAAATTTGAAAAACTTTAAGTACTATTATTTGCACATGTTTTTTGGGCCATACATTTGCAGGAGCCAATACACGGAATTTGTTTTCTTTTACAGGAACATATTGAGCCTGTGCAATCTGAAATGAGAATGTCCATTTCATAAAGAATATTCACGGATCTGATATTCGATATAATATTTACCTTTCCTACAACTGCAGTTGCTAAGGATAGATGTTTCCTTAGGTAGGATTTGCATCGTCGTTAATTTTGGCAGAAGTTTTCCATTTTCTACATACCACCCACTAAATATAGGATCCGGTAAAGATGGTCATGGTACATTACTATTGATCCAAATATTTGTTTGGTAATGGACTCGAAGGCTGTGTTGTCTCAAACTATCCAATGTTGGAGGTAATTTACTTATGGATCTTGAACAAGCTATAATATTCCCCTGAGCCTCTTGATAGATTTCACATTTTCGTTTGTCGTATACAGACAGATTACAAATTCAACAATATCATTGAATACTTTCAAACATGGCACCGGAAGTACATGATGAATTCAAAAATAGGAATTTTGTCATTAAATTTTTGATTGGGAATTTTAACCAACTTTCTGTAGATCAGGTGCTAGAGCATATCAACAAAAACTCCAAAGCTGCAGGAGGAATAGTGGGATTAACTAAAAATAGTACTAGAATGTATGAATGGTTCTTGAGTTACAACATTATTGGTATGAAGTTAGTCACATTTCGCTCATCTTTGCATCTTCATTCGGTCAAAATGTCGAAGAAGGTATGAAAAGAATGAAAATTGATGAAGATTCTGGGCAGATACTGCAGAGTGAACTTTCAAGATTTTGAGAGAAGAAGTATTCAATGATATTGTTGAATTTGTAATCCATCTGTATACGACAAACGAAAATGTGAAATGTATCAAAAGGCTCAGGGGAAGACTATAGCTTCTTCAAGATCCATAAGTAAATTACCTCCAAAATTGGATAGTTTGAGACAACACAGCCTTCGAGTCCATTACCAGACAAAAATTTGGATCAATAGTAATGTACCAAGACCATCCCTACCGGATCCTATATTTAGTGGGTGGTATGTAGAAAATGGAAAACTTCTGCCAAAATTAACGACGATGCCAATCCTACCTAAGGAAACATCTATCCTTAGCAACTGCAGTTGTAGGAAAGGTAAATATTATATCGAATATCAGATCCGTAAATATTCTTTATGAAATGGATATTCTCATTTCAGATTGCACAGGATCGATGTGTTCCTGTAAAAGAAAACAAATTCCGTGTATTGGCTCCTGCAAATGTAAGGCCCAAAAAACATGTGCAAATACTAGTACTTAAAATTTTTCAAATTTTCCTTCCCTTGATGATTCTTCATCTGATAGTGATAGTTGAATTAGATGAATCATGACATGTAAGACATTTTTAGACCCTAAATATCATAGATACCAACTATATACCTTCTTAATTCTTTTCCAGATTTTTGGTCTAGGATTTTGGAAATCTTGTTACTACTAATGAGAATGAGCGATGATTTCAAAAATGTGTTAATATTACGTCATAAAATTGATTTATGAAGTAATGAATATAAGTTTGAACTCGCATATTTGCATATTTATTAACGAATTAACAAAATTAAATCAAATATATATGAATTATACGTGAAAATACTCATACATATAAAAAATTGAGGAATTTAAACAATATCTTCAAAATGTGCGTTCTGAAGGCACGCAGGAATAGTACTGTAAAGTTGGTCGGATAGATATAACGAACCTTATGTGCATAGATCAAAGCTCAAATCCATAAGGTCGCCACTAACATGGACTAACGCTAGAAATTGCGCCTTACTAGCGTCTCCAGGTTCGGTTTCGGTTAATGGGAGGTAATAAGACAATTTCTTATTTTGTGAGGAAACTGTTCTGCCTATTGTAATTTTGAAAGAAGCATCTGAATCGTTGGTTTTCGGAGCAGACCTTTCATATAAAGCATTTTTTCGATAATCCCAACAGATCTCGAGTAAAACCGAGTGGAACATAATAGTTAATATGGGTGTTCAGGGCAAGCGGTTATATCTTAAGGAATTCCATTTAAGAGCATTGTATCCGACTATTTTGACAATTAATAAAAAATATTTCTGAATCGTACATTTCAAAAGAATTTTGTATGAGTGATAGTCACCTAATATAGATGACCATAAACAGAAAAAAAAAAAATTGGCCATTTTTGGAAAAATGCCCCCCACCCCTTCCTGCACACGACGATTTTTTGACGACCAGTTGAATTTGCATTGTAAGGGTATGGAGAATGATACCCAGTGGTCTATACATTTTAGCAATGAAGGTCCCACGGGGTGACACGATAGAGCCCGGTTTGAACTCTACTAATACCTAGATGACACGGACACAGCATATTATTTCAAACTAATTAAATAATATTACACTGCTAGTTCTTTGTACACATTTACAATAATAATTCATTCCTAACGCTTTTATAATTTGATTCTCTATTTGAATAGATTGAGTAACGGTGAAAATTTAGATCTAATTGCTCATTAATTAAATTACCCGTATGTTTTTCTCTATTTATTTCCACCAATTCCCAATAATTGAGCTGCGCACCTTTATTCAAATTGTGTAGAATTTTGAAATCAGGATTTCAAAATTCGAAATTCGAATTGTTGAGTTATTCATTGTCATAGACCAAGTAATATTTTCAAATAATTAATAATAATATTTGTTGATGGTTAAAATCAATAAATTTCACCGTGTGTCTTCTTTAGTTATTGACAGTTCACCTCATTGAATGTTCACTGGCTAGTGGTTTATCTAACCACACTAAACCGGGCGTTTTCAGTTCGTAAAGGTCTTATATAGGTTGACGGCCTTGCAGTCCCTGACCCTCTTACGGCAAAAGAATGAACGTAGCTGAACATCGCTCAAGATGTCTTCATCGCAGAGGGTCGGAGTTCGTAAGGATTTCCATAGGTGTCGCTAGTGGGATTATCTACCTACCAGTTCGCAACTGATGGAATTAAGTTTCCTAGTACTCCTTCACTTGTTCATTCAGGGTGCTAAATCACTCTAATGATTGGTAACAACCATGAAACCTCGGTTCGTGTCTGCATTTGAATGACGCGTCTTCTTTAGTTATTGGCAATTAGCCACCTCATTGTATATTTGAGGTACTTTGACTATTGTGTCAAGAAACAGTAAGTGCACGTGTCGTCTCGGACAAATTATGTCAGAGTTTTTCCTTCGGTTTCCAGCGTCAGTTCAATTTATATTCGAAACTCCATCAATTGCGAATACGTTATTCGCTGAATCGAAATATGAATTGACTGTCTAGACTTTCCAGTAATGTTAAAAATAACTGGATTTCAAATGATAACAATACTTCATTCGGTAGATATTCCATCGAGATTCTTGGAATCCTCGTCGTGCAATAAAGTTGCAGTATGTTATGATTCCGAAAGGAATATAATTGTATGAAAATTATAATCATCAACAAATCTAGTAAAATTATGCTTTTCGATGTTTGCTGCAAGTGAATAAATACTATTATTATTATTATGACATTTTCTCCACACTTCAGTAGTAAATATAATAATAGTAATAATACAATTGGATCATTAGCATGACAGAATGCTTTACATTAGTTATATGGTCCATATTCACTTCACTAATGAAAATACTACTGTTAATATGGAATGTACAACAGAAAAAGGGGGAAAGCCTTATGCCAGGAGCTTTGGCGCTCTTATTCAATTTTTGACAAACCATATCTCCGAAAGTATAAGTTTCTCAGAGTTGAGAATGATACCAATAGATTCTTATGATAGAACTGCACCATAAAATAAATTAAATTAAAATAATAGTTTATTTATCAAGATTAAATGAGTAATCTGCAATTTAACCTAGTGAAATGGGTTTTTGCAACTTACAGTCGGTGCATAGTTTTCAAAACTCGAAATACCTAAGGAATGTATCATCGAAATGTCTAGAGCAAGGCTGGAGACAATCATAGCAGATTGTCCATTTATTCCTGAAATTTGAATAGGTATATGGGTGATTCCGTTCTAACTGTGATATTCAATTTCCTGTATTGTTTGTTCTCATAGGTCATTAATTAATAATCAATTTATGAAATTTTTGTGCTTATTGGAAAATTATGAACATATTTCAACATTATTTTCATATAATATAACTTGCCACTTACAGAAAACTTACAATATATCACTTAAATGTCAGTACCGTGTCATGTCCATTTCTAGAATTTATTTATAAATTGTTAGTTTTTTTTGTCGTAATAAATGATTTAAACTAATTACCTCATAAATTCTAATGTTTATGATCAAACTGCACAAAATTGACCCATTTTTTGTTTAATGTATTAAGTTAACATTGAATTCCGGTTCAATAACTTTTGTCTTTAAAGCTTAAAAGCTTTACTTAATACATTAAATAAAAAATGTGTCAATTTTGTTCAGTTTGATCATAAATATTAGAATTTATGAGGTAATTAGTTTAAATCATTTATTACGACAAAAAAAACTAACAATTTATAAATAAATTCTACAAATGGACATGACACGGTACTGATATTTAATAAATAAATTCTAGAAATGGACATGGTACTGACATTTAAGTGATATATTGTAAGTTTTCTGTAAGTGGCATGTTATATTATATGAAAATAATGTTGAAATATCCAATAAGCACAAAAATTTCATAAATTGATTATTAATTAATGACCTATGAGAATAATCAATACAGGACATTGAATATCACAGTTAGAACGGAATCACCCATATGCTGACGAATAAATTATTTTGAAATATATTAATAAAATACATTCCTCGTTCCATAATTTAATAGTTCATACCACTAACACATTCATTCTGTATTAAGAACCTTTACTCAAGAAAGAATATTTGATACACAAATGTAGATCAATATTTCAGAATTTTTTCGCCTGCAACATTATGAAAATACTGTATATAGGAACATGTCTCACTACTTAAGAAAGTAAAAGGTGATATTATCCTCGGTGGTCAACGAACAGTAATTTCATTTGATGATTCCATTATGTTGTTCTTTCCTATTACTTTCATAAACTACATCATTGAAATGATATAATTCTAAATCTTCTGAAACATCATCCCCAATATTTGCACAAAATTTATTCAACATGCAAATAGTCAATATTATTTTTGGTATCAAAACAGTCTTGTATATATTCACTTCTCATCTGCGAATGCTCATAACGAAAAATTCCCGAAAGAGGCCGCATGAATTTCCTTATTGGCCACTACACCTCGGACACTACGCTGTCTCCTAGAAACTGGCTCGCATTCTCACAGAATTGACATGAGCTGTTAATATGGCCTTCCAGTTACACCCCCAGTCGTTCACGGTTCAGACAAATTTTGAAAACCAATTTAAAATTTCACTTATCGTTCACGCATTAATTCAATTGCCACGGTAGTTACACGTCCATATTTTAATCAGTTATTCTCGTATATATCGCATTGATTCAGATAAACGCGCAAATAACACTTCGAAATTTGAATTGAAATTCAAATTTAGTTTTCACTATAACTTTAAAATGTTGACATTTTCTTTTTGTAGTTTGTAGCCATCCGATCAATACAAAACTTCGCACGCATATAAAGGTCATGATTCTACAACTTGATGCTAAATTTCAGATAGATCGAGTGATCGGTTTCAGAAATATTCTTGAAAAGTGTTTTTGTCCGAGATATTTACGCTACAAAACTACCCTGCAAATTTAAACGCTCTAACTCATTCCGTTCGAGAGTTGTCGTGTTAACGGCCGGGCCGGACGGACAGAATTGAATTTGACCCCGGATTATTCATCACTGAGTCGAACTGAATCGTTTGAGATCTTTTTCGGGAAATAATCAGAATACAGACATTGTGACGAAATACGAAATGATAGCACTCTGTTCCTTCCGGAACACGTGCGCAAAAATTCAGCTCACTAGGAATTTCCGCAGATTGGGGTTCAAAACGCCTAAAATGACCGGACAAGGGCGATTCCAATTCTACTACTTTTCAAATTGTTCATTCGGCCAAAAATGAGCAAATAAACTAGACACAATGAAATCTCGGAACAACATTGTATTTAGACAAGGTCGTCTAAATACTAATACACATTTCATCAGGGTTTCAGCAATATAGCAGGCAGCGTTGTCGGCACAAAGTGAACGTTATTGTATAATGGAATGATACATCGAATAATATCCGAATGGCGTAAGTCCCATATTTTATTTTTATTGCTGGTTATCATCTTTATTATATTGATGTTACTGGAGATTTGGTGTGCGAATGAAATATATCCGTTCCGTTGCCTGTTCTTTGGCACATATAAATTTCAGTTGAGAGCGAAAACACTTTCTACCTTGGCGTAAAAACTTTTCATCTTTCGCTTTGCGAAGATATATCTCGAAACATTCTGGGAAATGATAAATAAACGATTTTTTGAATCGTAAATTCCCGACTCCCGTCCAGATAGCCTGATGAGTTTTTTTTTCAGGAGACTGGTTGAAATTTCAATAACTCACGATTGTGACGGTTTTCAGTGAAATATCACCATAACATTTATGGTGAATGAAGAATGGAAAAATAAATATCCGAATTCATTCTTTCGATTACATATATCAGAGACTTTTGATTCATTGTTGAATGATGGACCTATTATTGTATACAGGCTGTATATTATGAGTAGTTACGAAAAGATTTAAGGGTTCATTCCTTGTCAAAAAATAGGGTCTTTCATATAAACTTTCGGTTTGACCGGAAATCACTCTGACATTTTTATCTCAAATAGCTACCTATATAATTTTTGCTATTTTTCAATTCTACTCAAAATTACCTTTCCAACGATGTATCACACTTTGTATTTTACATTTGATTTGATGGAGCAAACTTCAATTGATATTTCAAATTGAAAGAAATGCTGAAGGCTACGATATTTTGTGTAATCTTGATTTTGACTTCAATAATCGAGATCAACAAAAGAAAACCTTCCTCAAGTAGAAATCAACTATGTATTTTACCGAACGTTAAACAAATAATGAATAGTAAAAGGAACAAAAAATCTCAAAAAAGGGGGCAAAAAAATACCTGTAATAACTAAAGCATATGTTCGAAATGTTGACCATCTGCTTCTATCTTATCGGTCCATTTGAAGATAGATGGATCGGCATACACGGATTATAAGGAAAGGTAATATATTGGAAAGGTAATTTTGAGTAGAATTAAAAATTGGTTCAAGCCCTGTAGACAGGAGCTTTTTGGCGCTCTTGTTCAAACAGACAAATTATATCTCCGAAAGTATCGATTTCTCAGAGTTGGCAATTATATCAATGGATTCTTATGATAGAACTGCATCATGAAAGAAATTAAAATTTAAAAAAATGCTTCAAAAATTAATATTAAAGAAAGCATTCTGCAATGCTTTAATGCTTCAAAATTTGTCATTAAATTTATTTATCAAGATTAAATGAGCAATCTGCAATGATTCAACCTCGTGAAATGGGTTGTTGCAACTTACACTCGGTGCATACCTAAGGAAAAATATCATCGAAATGTCTAGAGCGAGGCTGGAGACAATCATAGCAGATTGTCCATTTATTCCTGATATTTGATTAGGTAGAGGCTGACGAATAAATGATTTTAATACTTCAAAATATATTAATAAAATACTATCCTCTTTTCATAATTTAAAATATAATAGTTCATACCACTTACACATTCTGTGTTCTGTATTATGGACCTTAACTCAAGAAAAAATGTTTAATACACAAATGTAGATCCATATTTCAGAATTTTTTTGACAGCAACATTATGAAAATACTGTATATAGGAACATGTCTCACAACTAAGTAAAAGGTAATATTAACCTCAGTGGTCAACGAACAGTAATTTCTTTTGATGATTCCGTTTTGTTCTTCTTTACTATTGCCTTCATAAACTACATCATTAAAATGATCCAATTCTAAATCTTCTAAAACATCATCCCCAATATTTATACACAAATTCTTCAATATGTAATCAGTCAATATTTTTTTCGGTTTCAAAACAGTCTGGGATATATTCACAAATTCAAGAATCGGATACCTTCTTGTTTTCCAACAGAAAATATTTTCAAACTACGAATTGACAAGTCCCTACTAGCTAGATGAGATGACATTTATGAACAGTGAACACAAACAGATTATGTGATCACATTCTGTGAATACATAGAACTAAGATGTATTATTGAAATTTTGAACAATCATATCTCCGAAAGTATTAGCTTGTTAGAGTTGAAAATGATAACAATGGATTCTTATGATGAAACCATCATGCCGATTCTACCCAATCACGAACTTAACTGAGATATTTATCATCCAAACCTACTCCGAAAATTTCAACTGCCTAGTTCTATCTGTTCCAGGGTTATTGTAGAAATAAAATTTGAAATTTTTTAATTTTTTGGCACTTTACCCGATCAAAACAAGACTTCGCATGCATATAAAGGTCATTATTCTACAATTTGATGCTAAATTTTAGATAGATCGAG
This sequence comes from Halyzia sedecimguttata, assembly GCA_937662695.2. NCBI lineage: Eukaryota > Metazoa > Arthropoda > Insecta > Coleoptera > Coccinellidae > Halyzia > Halyzia sedecimguttata. The sequence goes on along the minus strand of OW569413.2, from coordinate 92,887,275 downwards.
TGATCGGTTTCGGAAATATTCATAAAAAAACGTTTTTACCAAATAAGTCCATAACTTGAAACCGTTTGGTGGATTTCGGTCGTTGACGAACTCATTCGAGATATTTACGCTCCAAACCTACCCTGCAAATTTCAATCCTCTAACTCCTTTCGTTCGAGAGTTATCGTGTTAACGGAGGAACAAGAGCTCCAAAAATAGCAAAAATTATATAGGGTGCTATTTGAGATAAAAAAGTCAGAGTCACTTCCGGTCAAACCGAAAGTGACTTTCAATTTTTGTTTTCCTCAGTTGAAGGTTCCTTGAACGAATTGAAAATCATAAAATTTTTATCTTTTGAAATGGCTGGGATAATCCATTGGAACATGTATACTGGGACACCCTTATATACTTTTTTGGTATTCTTGAATCAGCGCCCCCCTGAACATAATTATCAGCAGCCACCACTGTAGAGAACTTTGATATTGCCTCTGTCTGAGGATCGATAAATTTCGATGAAAACTATTCCATAAATTGGAAGAAATGTTGTTAATAAGGGATGCCTTCTCAACACACTAGCAAGTATTCCAGGATATAATTAAACGTTCATTTCCGAGCAATTTCAATATAATTACAGAAGGGAATCTGCAATCTGAAGTGTATCTATTAATATGATACCGAATTCCTGGATGTATTAGTACCAGAAATACTTTTCCAGAGGCGGCTGCTGAGGTAGGGCTGCGGGCACCGCCCTCCCAAGAAAAATGACGTACATACATAAACAATTTTTTTCTGTGATGGGAAAAAAATTTGACATTTCATCTCTGTTGACAGGTAACAAAATGTAACTTTTCACGAAATTACTTTTTTCCCCGGGAAAAAAGTGAATACTTTTTTCCCGGATATATATACATATAGATAATGGAAGATATTTGATTTTAGAATATTTTATTGAATATAAGTTACATTTCCTTTATATCAAAAGTACAATTATTAAATGTGCATTGCGTGAATGACATGTTCCTTGAAATATTCGGTACAACAGACGAATTTTCTTGTGTTGAAATAATATTCTCTGACATGGACACAACTGCTGTTGATGTACCTGGTCGCAAATCGGGTGTTATTTCAGAACTGCCACACGTTCTGAACCCTTTATTAGCAATTTCTGTTCTGTGTGCCACCGATTCATCAACATACCCTTCAGCGACCGTAGATGACTTCCAACCGCCATGTTTCTTTAGTGTCATCAAGTCTCCCCCAGATTCAACTAGAAGTGTAGCAGACGATCTTCGAAATGAATGACCTGTATATGAGTTAGCATTTTCAAGTTGAAGAAAATTAGCTACTGTTTCAGATACCTTATAAAACTGATTTCTACCCACAACCTGATTGATACATTTTCCATTGCGATATGCATAAAACAGGCGGCGATCTTTAGCTGCTGCTGGACGAAGGGCTATGTACATTCGGTAATATTTAATATATTCTTCAGTAACTACAAATCTCCTGTTTACATCATTCTTTGTTTGCTTCAGTTTCACAATTAATAACTTTCCCGAATCTTCAATATCATCTAATGTTACCTGGCTGATTTCACAAATTCGACAAGCTCCTGCAATCCCCAATACAACAACAACCTTGGCCATTAAATAAACTTCATCGGGTGCATTATTTAAAAAATCACTAATTTGTGTACTCGTAAAAATCGCAGCTTTCTTGGGCGTGTAACCTTTCCCATTTTGTTTCAGAAATGTAATTAGTTTGAAATATTTTGAAATGTCTACATTATTATTGGATCGTAACATACTTTTAATCATTGAATAATTCGACCACACTGTTGATGGCTTTTGTTGTTGTGCCAGTTCCGAAAAATAAGCCACTAACACTGTCTCCGAAAAAGAACTGCATGTCTTTTTCATTTTCCATTCCATAAATCTTGAATACGCGGTTTCGTAAATTTTCCGCGATTTAGCTGGCAATAATTTTCGTGACGCTACTTGCGCTGCTTCTATCAACTCCAGTGGAGTCAGAGAAAACTCAGAATCAAGCATTTTTAACTTTATAGTATTCAAAACTAGTGGCCAGCAGTCCATATTTTGTGATTCAGATGAGCCAGCAGATCTGCCTAGCCATAGATCAACATTTTTCTGGTAGATCTACATTTTTACGGTAGATCTACATTTTTCCAGTAGATCTAAATTTTTTTAGTAGATCAATATTATCGGTAGATCAATTGAACCGGTAGTTCACTCACACGAAAGTCCCATAGAAATTTGTCGAGGCGTTTTTGAGTTCCTATAAACCGAATATAGCGCCACCTACCGGGTTTCTATTGCAACCTCGACACCCACTCACATACTAATAATAATAACAATAATGTTTATTAAGATTCAGATCACAAAAAGTAACTCAAAAGTAAAGTTGCATCAAAATCGGTCGAGCCATTTCTGAGTTCCTATAGACCGATTGTTATACCACCTACCGGGGTATATTGTGGACCTGACATATACTCAGATACACACACAAAGTTTAGTTGAAATCGGTCCAGCCATTCTTCCTATAAACCGGATACAGCGCCAGCTTCCGGTTTCCTATTGTGACTCTAAGATCCACTCAAACACGCACACAAAGTTTTATCGAAATCAGTCGAGCGGTTTTGGAGTTCCTATAAATCGATTGGGGCGTCTTTTTATGTTGTATAAAATCACAAATCAAATCACAAAATTAAATTGACAGATATTTGATTACACTGAAGTTTTCCTTAGCAACGCAGGTCTAATAGCTTACTAGTTTAAAAATTCAAATTTCATATCGATAACATTCTGACTTAAACATATTGTAATAATATTATGTCTCCCTCCGCTTCGCGTCGGGAGACAACATAACCTCGAGCTAAAATCTAATACTTTTTTCCCTTGTATAATAAATATCTAAATTTGTATAAGATGTAGTAAAAAGTAACATTATTTTTGCATGAAATTGAAGGCCTTAATTACCATAGTTAGAATGATCCGATTTAGATCAAATATGCACCGCTTTGTTCTCTAGCTTGTTGCCACTTTGGGGGTAATATAATTGTGCCTCTCTCATTGAAGCCACCTTCCCTATTGGCAAAAAATTGAGACAGTCAATTTTCACAAGCCTCTGTTGAAGCAAATTTTTCACCAGCAAAATTGTTCACCATAGACAGGATCAGATGGTAATCACTTGGTGCCAGGTCTGGACTATAAGGTGGATACATAAGATCCTCTCAAGCAAGCTCCCAGGGCTTCTGGCGAGTCACTATTAGGGAATCCAATCCCGCAAATGCTGGATCCCGCAAATGCGGGATCCCGCTGAAATTCTGCGGGATCATCAACATTGCGGGATTTTCCGTGCGGGATCTGCGGGAATCAATATTAAAATTCCGTATTCGATGAAAGCGCAAAAGCCCCAGAAAAGAATAAGTCCTTTTTCGTCGACTTCTATGAAAAGTGACATTTTACGTACTAATTTGCGGCCGTAAAATCGACTATTATTGAAAGCAAATACTGTGCGCACGAAAAAGTACATCTTCGTCCACTGTGGTCACTATGGATACGGCATGATTCGGTCCAATACAAACATAAGTGTATGTAAATATAACTGTTAGTGTTGTTGTCACTATGGATACGGCATGGTGTCATTTTATGTTGTAATATTATTTAAGTGGTCCGAAATTCATAAAAGTATGTAGAGGTCGACGAAAAAATGTAATATGCAATTTGGCGAAAAGCTGTCTCTTTTATCGCCTGCTTGCTATCCCTGGGCCTCGCCTTGGATAGCAATTTGCAGGCACGACAATGATAGACAGTTTTTCGTCCTTTGTACATAAATAACTATTATGCTACTACTATAGTAGGTATGTTTTTAATTGCATAAGACCTTTTTATTAATATTTTCATTAGGTTGAGTACAAAGAGTATATATACTGTATATACAGGGTGAGTCTTTGACCACTGCATTAATTTTAACCAAAGATTCCTCTCATCAAATGAAACACTTTTTTCATTTACCATTTTTCCAGATTCGGCTCAGGTAAAAAGTTACAAGCGTTTAAAGATTTCACAATGTGCTAATACACTCCCGCATATAAATTATCTATGACATTGTTGGCGGACGAGAATAAGGCATGGTAACGTGGTTTACAGCTTGATTCGGGATTCCAACGCTCAGGGACGGATCCGAGTAGTGAAAATACTGGAGTTTTCCATTTTAAAACATTCAATGAAGAATATCTCGAAAACGGTGCATTTAAGGAGAAATGATGAAGAATAATATAATGTTCTAAAACGATGGAATATTCTTGAAATGACTCAAGAAACACTTTATATGCTTTCTTTATGCTAATTTCGTTTAGTTTTATGAATCCACGAGTCCATAACTAGAAAACCAGTAGAAGTAGAAAATAACTAATATTTGGATAATATGTATCATAGTTATAGGAACTTTACGCCAACATTCATTATATTCGAAAAAAGGATGTCAAAGCTACGAAATAAAAACTGATTTTTTTTCAAAATTTCAACAGCCTGTATCTTTTTACCTGAGCTGAATTTGGAAAAATGTTAAATGAAAAAAGTGTTTCATTTGATGAGAGGAATCTTTGGTTAAAATTAATGCAGTGGTCAAAGACTCACCCTGTATACCGCGTGCTTGCGGGATTGTTGTTTTGGTGCGGGATTGGATTCCCTAGTCACTATCGATGTATGTGGCCTGGCGTTGTCCTGATGGAACACAATTCCTCTCCTATTGTCCAGGACAGACCGCTTCTAGTCGATTGCTTCCTTCAGTACAGTTCCGAGTTAACAGTTGTGCCGTAGTCCCAAGTTCGAGTGCCTATTAGACGTTTCTGGAGAACTGGACATATTTGAAATCTGAAAATTCGGATTATGATATTGCTTGAAATTCTCAACAAAGATAAAATATTGTCGAAGCCCAAGCACTTCCGGTTATACAGGGAGTGAAAATAAATTTGATGAAAATTTTTTTTTTTCAAGTTTTGCATACCTGGTATGATCAAGTATTCAATGCTGGATACATTTCTGTTGAAGACATTGTATTAATTCGAATAGTTTGCAAAATATCGAAAAAAAAAACCGGAAAAAAAGTCAAATATGTTTAGTCAGTATTATGTTCATTATTCTTATTTTAAACATCCTGAACGTAAACCGTTTTTACAACATCGAAGAAAAAGAATGTGGAAAGGTCATGCATCTTTTGAATTTCAGAAATATCATCACAGGGTGTTTCAAATATTGTGTCGAAAATTGTGATCACCAATTGGCCATAACTTCTATTTTTCAAATTAGAACCCTATTTTTTATGATTGCGTTGGATTCTGCAGTGAATAATAATGATAGTTTCCTAACATGATTATGCTCCTAAATTAAAAAAAAACTCAGAAATTATTTAATTTAGAAGCATAATCATGTAAGAGAACTATCATTATTTTTCACCGCAGAATCCAACGCAATCATAAAAAAATAGGGTTCTAATTTGAAAAACAGAAGTTATGGCCAATTTTTTATCACAATTTTCGACACAAAATTTGAAACACCCTGTGATGATATTTCTGAAATTCAAAATATGCATGACCATTCCACATTCTTCCTCTTCGATGTTCTTAAAACGGTTCACGCTCAGGATGTTTAAAACAAGAATAATGATCATAATACTGACCAAACATATTCGACTTTTTTCCGGTTTTTTTTTCGATATTTTGAAAACTATTCGAATGAATACAATGGTTTTAACAGAAATGTATGCAGCATTGAATACTTGATCATACCAGAAATGCAAAACTTGAGAACAAATGTTTTTCATCAAATTTATTTCCACTTCCTGTATAACCGGAAGTGATTGGGCTTCGAAAATATTTTAGCTCTGTAGAGAATTTCAAGCAATATCATAATCCCAATTTTCACATTTCAAATATGTCCAGTTCTCCAGAAACGTCTAATAGGCACTAGAACATGGGACACCCTGTATATTTTTTTTTATTCTTGAATCAGCGTCCCTCTGAACAAAATTATCACCAGTCGCCACTGAACTTTTCATATGGGATTTTCATCTAGGAAGAATTCCTAAAGTGATTTCCCAGAATTTGAACTATCGAACTATCGATTTTCTCTTGAATGCAATGGTCATAGACAATATTCAATCGAGAGGAAAGATCAAAAGGAAAAACTAAGTCAATAGTCTGAGGGAGAATCTATTGTGTTGTTGAATTTCATGGTATATTCCTTTTTATCCATCCACGCTCGATGTATAGTTTTTCATTGTATTGACTATTATTTCGTACCCAGACGAGCACATACATACGATTTTCTTCCATTTCGTCGGAGAACTGAAAGCTGCGAATTCAACACAAAGGATAGTTTTTTGGCGTCCTTATTCCTCGGAACAGAGTGCTTATCTATTTGCCGAAATGTGTGTAATTTTCGAATTTTTGGATGAAAATGATATTAAACGATTTGGTTCGACTCACTGATCAAGAATCCGTGGTCAAAATCGATTCTGATATCCGGCCGGCCCTCCGTTAACACGATAACTCTCGAAAGGAATGAGCTAGATATTCGAAATTTTCAGATTAGGTTTGGGAGATAAATATCTCGGTTAAGTTCGTTATTGGGCAAAATCAGCCTACTGGTTTTGGAGTAACGAAAAAAAATTTTTTTTTACATTACACATTTCTAATTCAATTTCATTAATATGCAGTTTCACCATAAGAATCTATTGATATTATTCTCAACACTAGCAAGCTGATACTTTCGGAGATATGATTTTTCAAAATTTCAATAATAAATCGTACTTCTATGTTTCCACAGAATGCTGTACTATCTATGAATTATTATATGATCTGTGTTCTTTCGAGTCAACTTATTTTTCCATGAGAGATATGTCAAATATCTGGTTAGTTATTTTTTATATAAAATTTCCCTCCTTTTCTAGAGAACAAAGTATGATTGAATGCAAAATTGCCAATGAAACAACCTCAGCTATCGAATTACGAGGATGATATGATATTATACTTTTAAGGTGCTAATATAATACGCGTGGATAATCCATATGATGATGAAATATATACTTTGGTAAATTTCATATCAAATTGGGTTCAGAATATCTTCAGTAAAAACGAAACTGGAATATTGGCGAAGTTTCAATTGATGTACCATAATTTTCTGAGTAGATTTGAGGAAACAATATCTCTGATAAGTTCGTTATTGGGGAGAATCAGTCTGTTTGAATTTAATTTCTTTCATTATGCAGTTCTATCGTAAGAATCCATTTATATCATTCCCAGAGACCAATCGGAGAGACAAATTTCGGAGATATGATTTGTTAAAGTTTTAACAAGAGCGCCAAAGCTGCTGTCCACAGGGCTTTCCCACATTTTTGGCGCTCTTGTTCCTTGGAACAGAGTGCTTATCAATTTGCGCAAATGTCTGTAATTTTCGAATTTTTTGATGAAAATGGTCTTGAACGATTTGGTTCGACTCACTGATCAAGAATCCGTGGTCAAAATCGATTCTGTCCGGCCGGTCCGGCCAGCACTCCGTTAACACGAAAACTCTCGAACGGAATGAGCTAGGCAGTGGAAATTATCAGAGTAGGTTTAGGGGATATATATCTCGTTTGAGTTCGTTATTGGGCAGAATCGGTCTGATGGTTTCGGAGCAACGAAAAAATTGTATACATTACAAATTTCGAAATAATTTTTTTTAGGATGCAGTTTTATCGTAAGAATCCATCGATATCATTTTCAACTCTAACAAGCAAATACATTCGGAGTAATGATGTTTCAAAATTTCAATAATACATCGTAGTTCTATGTATTCACAGAATATGAACACAGAACTTTCTGTGGTCACTGTTCATAAATGTCATAAATGCCTGTTGGAAAACAAGTATACGATTCTTGAATTTCTGAATATATACAAGACTGTTTTGAAACCGAAAATCATTATGACTGATTACATATTGAATAATGTATGTATAAATATTGGGGATGATGTTTCAGAATATTTAGAATTGGATCATTTTGACGATGTAGTTTATGATGGCAATAGGAACGAAGAACATAATAGAATCATCAAAAGAAATTACCGTTCGTTGACCACTGAGGTTAATATTACCTTTTACTTCCTTAAGTTGTGAGACATGTTCCTATATACAGTATTTTCATAATGTTGCTAGCAAAAAACTGCTGAAATATGGATCGACATTTTTGCGCGTATGTTCTGGGGAACATCGCGTTATAGTTTTGCCCAAATGTCTGTAACTTTCGAATTTTTTGAAAAAAATGGTCTCAAACGATTAAGTTCGACTCCCCAATGAAGAATTCGAGGTCAAATTTGATTCTGTCCGGCCGGCCGTCCGGCCGGCCGGCCGGCCGTTGCCACGATAACTTGAGAACGAAAAGAGCTAGCGACTTGAAATTTTCAGGGTAGGTGGCGCATCCCAATACGACGGACAAGTTCGTTAATGGGCATAATCGGCCCAGTGGTTTCCGAGTAATAATTTTGTTTTCAACCAATATGAATCCGATCAAATTGAAACTTGGTGGGTAGTTGTAGAATATGACCCTAAGCACGTTTGTGAAATTTTGTGCGAATCGTATGGCTAGAAAATTTTAAAAAAATTATTAAAAAATATTTTTGTTGTCACGATAACTTGCGAACGGACTGAGATAGCGGCTTGAAATTTTCAGGTTAGGATGTGCACCAGAACGCGACATTTCAGTTTGTTTATGAGCATAATCGACCAAACGGTTATAGAGTTATAGCAATCTGAAATTTTCTGAAATTTGGTGGTTTTTTGTTCCTCATTAACTCGAAAAATACTGAACCGATGGAATTCAAACATTGTTATTAGTTGTAGAATGGCAACGCGAAAATGTTTGCAAAATTTGGTGAGGATAGCATTTGTAGAAAATTTTTAATAAATCATTAAAAATAAAAAAAAAAAATTCTATATATCAGTAACTATTCGTTTGAAATTCATGAAATTTTGCAAGAGCCTTCATAACCTAACTCTACTGCCAAGTTTCAAGTTTTAATATGATCGGTTAAATATTGTTGGAGATTCGAGCATTCTTGTGCGAGTTCAGTAGTACCGATTTGGTGTAGCGTAAGGCTCCGAAGAAACGATCGCTCGACCCGGACTTTTGCCGTCGAGTCGAAGAAGACGAATCGATTTGTGTTTTTCCCAAATTTCGTTCTTCTAGGTTGAGCCTAAATATACTAATTCGATACAAGTTTCGGAGGTTTTGAGTCCGACGATTTTCCATTCAAAAAGTCAATCCGAGAAACGTCAGAATTAATTCGAGAGACGGGGTCGGAAATTTTCGAAAGCGAAACTGACGATTTAGGCCTTTTTGGGGCGTGAAACTTGAAGAAAATGATAGATAGCTTTTGCGCGTATGTTCTATTTTCCATTCTTCTGTATTGGACACCCTTAATCGAATTTACCATGGTAAATTATGTTGACATTCTCCTGTATTGGACACTTATTTTATATTTAAAACTGTAATTAGATCTTTGAAATACCATTGAATGAAGAAATTCTTGTAAGTTAACAAAATATCTTTATTTGAACAATAAAAATGCATCATTTTATTAAAATGATAGTTAGACTATCCAATTGCTTCTTTTCTTTATAATATTTTAGCTGTAAGTCAGTATAGCTTAGAACTTTTAAAGTAACGTCCTACAATATTAATTTAAATGATATTATAAATAAAAAATTGGTTCAAGCACTGACGTGAAGTCAGGAGCTTTTGCGCGTATGTTCTGTTGTCCATTCTCCTGTATGGGACACTTTTAATCGAATTTACCATGGTGAATTCTATTGTCTATTCTCCTGTATTGGACACTCTTAATCGAAAAAAAAAATTGGTTCAAGCACTGACGTGAATCAGGAGCTTTTGCTCTTCTTAATCGAATTTACCATGATGAATTCTATTGTCCGTTCTCCTGATTGGACCCTCTTAATCGAAAAAAAAATTGGTTCAAGCACTGACGTGAAGTCAGGAGCTTTTGCGCGTATGTTCTATTGTCCATACTCCTGTAATGAACACTATTCTTAATCGAATTTACCATGATGAATTCTATTGTCTATTCTCCTGTATTGGACACTCTTCTCAATCGAATTCACCATGATGAATTCTATTGTCCATTCTCCTGTATTGGAGACTCTTCTTAATCGAATTTGCCATGATGAATTCCAGAATGGACAATAGAATTCATCATGGCAAATTCGATTAAGAAGAGTCTCCAATACAGGAGAATGGACAATAGAATTCATCATGGTGAATTCGATTGAGAAGAGTGTCCAATACAGGAGAATAGACAATAGAATTCATCATGGTAAATTCGATTAAGAATAGTGTTCATTACAGGAGTATGGACAATAGAACATACGCGCAAAAGCTCCTGACTTCACGTCAGTGCTTGTTGTATCAAACATTTTTTCTTGAGTTAAGGTCCATAATAAATTCATGTGGTATGAACTATTAAAATAATTTGTTCGTAATTCTCTACCTACTCAAATATCAGGAATAAATGGACAATCTGCTATGATTGTCTCCAGCCTTGCTCTAGACATTTCGATGATACTTTCCTTAGGTATTTCGAGTTGTGAAAACTATGCACCGAGTGTAAGTTGCAACAACCCATTCCACGAGGTTGAATCATTGCAGATTGCTCATTTAATCTTGATATATAAAATTTTTTTTCAAATGGTAATTTTTGAAGCATTTGTTCGTAAACGACACTTTTTTAAATTTCATTTCTTTCATGGGCAGTTCTATCATAAGAATCCATTGATATAATTCCCAACTCTGAGAAACTAATAATTTCGGAGATATAATTTGTCTGTTTGGACAAGAGCGCCAGAAAGCTTCTCTCCACAGGGTTTCATTACATGGTTAACAACACACACGGTGAAATATTTATTGATTTAAACCATCGACAAATATTCCGCGTGGCCGGGCTCTATCACTCAAGAGCAGACACAGACCGCAGGTTTCATGGTTCTTACCAATCATCAGTGTGACTTAGCCAGACACTGAATGAAACTTGAACGGCGTTCTAGGAAACTTATTTTCATCGGTCGAGAACCGGTAGGGGAAGAACCCCACCACCGCCACCTATGGAGAATTCTTACGAACTCCGACCCTCTGCGATGAAGAAACCTTGAGCGATGTTCAGCGACGTTCATTCTTTTGCCGTAAGAGGGTCAGGGATGGCAACGCCATCTACCGTGAAGAGACCTTTACGGACTGAAAACGCCCTGTTCATTTTGGTTTAGATCAACCAAAAACGAGTGAACATGTAATGAGGTGAACTGTGGCTAATTGCCAATAATACCTAACAAGACACACGGTGAAATATTTATTGATTTTAACCATCAACAAATATCCCGCGTGGCCGGGCTGATCACCTCATCGCTCAGTGTTCCCCAAAAAGGACAGTATCACTCAAGAGCAGACACAGACCCCAGGGTTTCATGATTGGTATGAACCATGAAACCCTGGGGTCTGTGTCTGCTCTTGAGTGATACTGTCCTCTTTGGGACACACTGAGCGATGAGGTGATCAGCCCGGCCACGCGGAATATTTGTTGATGGTTAAAATCAATAAATATTTCACCTTGTGTCTTGTTAGTTATTATTGGCAATTAGCCACTGTTCACCTCATTACTTACATGGTGTATATCTTTTATCAAGTACATATTTGGAATTGTATAAGTAATTGAAAGCTGAACGTTTTTTATATTTGTTCCAGGCTGAGCAGTTTGCCGTCCTCTGGGTGCTCTTCACAATGATTGTTGTGGGCAATTCAGCTGTTTTAGTTGCTTTACTAGTAAGCAAAACACGAAAGTCAAGAATGAACTTCTTCATCAGACAACTTGCCATTGCTGGTAAGTCATACCGCAGAGGCGTGCTCCATGAATTATCATTTTTGGCGCTCTTGTTCCTCGGAACAGAGACTTATCAATTTCCCCAAATGTCTGTAATTTTCGAATTTTTGGATGAAACTGGTCTTAAACGATTTGGTTCGACTCACTGATCAAGAATCCGTGGTCGAAATCGTCTCTGTCCGGCCGGCCGTCCGTTAGGCCGTCCGTCGGGCCGTCTGGCCGTTAACACGAGAACTCTCGAACGAAAAGATTTAGAGGATTGAAATTTCCAGGGTAAGTTTGGAGCGTAAATATCTCGGACGAGTTCGTTAACAGGTGAAATCCACCAAGCGGTTTCGGAGTTATGGCCGTTTTTAGTAAAAATATATTTTATGAATATATCCGAAACCGATCACTTGATCTGTCTGAAATTTAGCATCAAATTGTATAATAATGACCTTTATACGTATACAAAGTTTTGTATTGATCGGGTTGCCGCGTGTCAAAAAAAAATTTTAATTTTTAAATTTTGTTTCTCTAATACCTCTCGAACAAAATGAGCTGGGCAGTTGAAATTTTCAGAGTAGGTTTGGGAGATAAATATCTCGGTTGAGTTCGTTATTGGGCAAAATCGGCTTGACGGTTTCGGAGTAACGAAAAAAATTTTTTTTTTTACATTACAAAATTCAAATTCAATTTTTACTAAGATGCAGTTCCGCCATGAAAATCCATTGATATCATTTTCAATTTTAACAATCTAATACTTTCGGAGATATGATTTTTCGAAATTTCTATAATGAATCGTACTTCTGTTTTCACAGAATGTTGTACTTGATTATTATATCTATAAATTATTATATGATCTGTGTTCTTACATGTCATTTTATTTTCCTATGAGAGATAAATGTCAAAATTATTTCTGGTTCGTTGTTCTTGATATAAAATACACTTCCTGTTCTAGAAAACAAAGTATGATTGAATGCAAAATGACCAATGAAATTACCTCAGCTATCGTAGAATTTTGAGGATGCTATGATATTATACTTGATAATATAATGCCCGTGGATAATCCATATGATGATGGAAATATATTCTTTGGTAAGATACATAATCAAATTGGGTTCAGAATATCTGCAGTTAAAACAAAACTGCAATATTGTCTAAGTTTTAATAGATAAAATATAATTTTCAGAGTAGATTTGAAGAATGAATATCTCGGATAAGTTCGTTATTGGTGAGAATCAGTCTGTTTGAATTTAATTTCTTTCATGATGCAGTTTTATCGTAAGAATCATCAAGAATATCATTCCCAGAGACCAATAATTTCGGAGATATGATTTGTCAAAGTTTTAATAAGAGCGCAAAAGCTCCTGTCCACAGGGCTTGAACCAATTTTTATTGTTGTAAGACCAACTAGTTTCACCCCTTATTATCGTAGTGAAATCCATGTAATCACTTCCGGGTTGCAAAGATGCTTGATCGCTTCAATGATGAGCGCATTAAACATGTAGCGATTCCACCCCTTATCCACAGCCATATAAACAGAAAGCCTGGAACACAGTTTGACAATGCCGCATTTGATCATGTCATTATGTTGAGGCATAATTCTTCAGTGCGGTTATTTCGAATTTAAAACACTAGTAAATTCATTGAATTCGCTATTTTCTTTGGAGTACCTGGATGACCAAGTTCCGTAAGTGCTACCACTATGGTTTGATCAAAAATTTTTAGCACTAGTTTCACATTCTGCTTTCCAATTAAGGTTGGATATAAGGATATGGTAGGTCTACCAGTAATTTCTTATATGTTTCAAAATATGAACTGAGTTGGCAGCATAAAAAAGGGGTCTTTTATTATCAGAAGGATGTTTATATAAAATAGTGTAATTCCTCGAATCTCAGTCGCCATAGACTCCTATTCTCCCAATCTCTTTGCAAACCTCTTCTATCCATCGCTTCCTGAACTCCTTCCCTCCACGATCTTTTGGGTCTTCCTCTTCTTTGTTGAGGAACCAATTGAGGACTTTAAATGGCCATCTCACGTCACTCATTCTTGACACGTGCCCAAACTATGTAACGTTTTTGCTTCAACTGTGTCTCTTATATCTGCATCAACACCCACTCTAGCTCTCATCTCCTCATTCCCTACTCGATCCTGTAGCGTTGGTCTAGAGCAGCGCCTTCAATATCCCATCTCTATCGCTTTCAATTTATTCTTAAGTCGTGTTCTTATTTCCCATACCTCGGCTCCATATTAGGTACTCCATATTCTCTATTTAGGTTTTATAGATTTTCCTTTTACTACCATTTTATTCGTGAATTCAAAAGTAAGCCATTCAGTTGTTTCGTAAGTGATCTTCCTTGGGTGATCCTTTTCTTTATTTCCCTTTCGACTGGATCCAATTGCTATGAGGATCACTCCGAGAAAGGCATATTCATCTACTCCCTGTATTATTTCATCTCGCAGGATAAGATCACTCCTGCCATTATTCACAACAATATATTTTGTTTTGGAGGTGTTTATGGTCATACCACACTCTATATATGCCTCATCTAATTTTCTCAACATATAATAAATATCTTCCTCATCTTTGGCTATGATAACCAGGTCGCCAGCAAAGTGTAGAGTGAAAAATATTATATTATTTTCGTATTGGAATTCCCATATTTCGACATTTTCTTCGCCAATGTTTCATAGTCTTGGCAAGGTAGACCTTAAACAGTGTCGGTGCTACCGGACAGCCCTGAGGGAGACCTTTTGAGATACGAAAGTCCTTAGACAGTTTAGTTCCCACCTTCACCCTTGCTGAAATATCCGTGTAGAGCTCCTTCACTGCCCTAATATATATCTGGATTATGCCATTTTCTTCCAAGGTCTTCCACAATTTAGCGAGTGGAACAGTATTATAAGCCTTCTGCAAGTCTACAAAAATCAAGTTTCTCTCTGTTATTTTTTCCACAAGCTGCTTCAGGCAAAAAATGTTGTCAACGCATGATCTTCCTGCCTTGAACCCTTTCTACTCTTCTATGACATGTATTTCATCTTCTGTTCTGTCTTTTATTATTCTACCATATAATCGGGACAATGAGTTGGTAACATTGAGTCCCCGGCAATTTGGACATAAACATAGTACGAATCTCCACTTGAAATCAAATTTTCAACGGTGATTTAAGCATACACAACATATCATATCATAAGCATAGACAACATATCATATCAGCATTCACTATTGACAAATAATTCAGCATATCATATCATAAGCATAGACAACATCTCATATCAGCATGCACTATCGACAAATAATACAGCATATATCATATCATAAGCATAGACAACATATCATATCAGCATGCACTATTGACAAATAATACAGCATATCATATCATGAGCATAGACAACATATCATATCAGCATTCACTATTGACAAATAATACAGCTGTCAATTGAACTTTCATCCGCCTTCGCCGCCATATTGTAAAAAGTGATGGAGAGTTGATTGGCCTTCCTTTTAGGAGGTGTTGATGTAACTTATTAGCCGAATAAGTTAGTAATGTCAAAATGACGATAATCGATACGGAGAATATAGAACATGATGACTTCATTACCATGAATACGACTCTTTTATATGGGCTCATTCAACACCTCCTTTCAGGAGGTGTTGGCTTATTCCTCAATAAAATCTTTTTGGCAAAACAGAATTCAGACTTTTCACCTGATATTATCGACAACATCTCGCGGATACCCTACTGATAAACAGATCATTATCGTTTCAACTCCAAAACACAATAAATTAATTGGGATACAATTAATATTTCGAGAAAAATCATCAGAATATATGATATTTCCGTTCCTTGATTGTTGAATTGAGTACATATCTGTTTTTCTTCGACTAGTCGATATTCTTCGCGAGCTTCGTATAATTGCGTTCTTTATGGATTGTTGGTCCTAAAAGTAATTGAGGAATTGTTCATATAAATAACAGCGGCTTGGCTTCCAGGAAAATAAATAATATTTCCCCAATATTTCCAACACTGTAGATCCAATCGATTTCAAATCTACAACATGGTTGAAAAATAAAGTTTTGAAGGTTCTTGCCAAATTTCAGCGATATCTGACGGTTAGTTTTTGAGAACTATTTTTTTTTTTTTTTTTTGTGCTCTTGTTCCTCGGAACATAAACGGTTTGGTTCGACACACTGATCAATAAGCCGTGGTCAAAATCGATTCTGTCCGGCTGGTCCTCCGTTATCACGATAACTCTCGAACGGAATGAGCTAGACAGTTGAAATTTTCAGAATAGGTTTGAGGGATAAATATCTCGGTTGAGTTCTTAATTGGGCAAAATTGGCGTGATGGTTTCAGAGTAACGAAAAAAAAAATTTTTACATTACATATTTCAAATTCAGTTTTTATTAAGATGCAATTTTACCACAAGAATTCATTGATATCATTTTCAACTCTAACAAGCTGATACTGAGATATGATTTTTCAAATTTTCGATAATAAATCTCATTTCTTTTATCACAGAATGCTTTACTTAATTATTCTATCTATAAATTATTATATGATCTGTGTTCTTACATGTCATCTTGTTTTCCTATAAGAGATATGTCAAATATATTTCTGGTTCGTTATTCTTAGTATAAAATACCCCTCCTGTTCTAGAAAACAAAGTATGATAGAATGCAAAATGACCAATAAAATAACCTCGGCTATCGTAGAATTATGATTATTATAAGTCTAGTCAACAAGTGTTTTTGCGTATTCTCCGAAAATTATGATTGAGGTGTCATTCGATTCGGAATGGCGTGTAGATAGTTTTTAAGAAAATGATAAGGCCGCTCGTAAAAATGGCAATATTTATAAACAATTGGGTAAGTGAAAAAAATTGGTGTTTTGGTTTTTCGCCAATATCTCAAGAACTAATTGTGATAATTCAAATTTGGATTGGAGGAGAAAATTTCTTAAAATAAAGTCCCGACTCCCGGAACTGTAGCACTAATATTTATAATTTTCCCAGAGGGTTGAAAATACGACCGAAACCGGTACCTGGCTTGCACAAGCCTCACACCCTTCCGACCTTTCATGAATAAATATTGTTTAAACTTATTGAATATGAAGATAAAAAATTTAAAAGATTCAAGCACATGCAGGATAGATCAATGAACAATAATCCGTACTCCAAAAGTGTTTATCGTGATTTTTCATTAGTTATCCATGAGTTAATTAACAATTTTTTGTAGCACGAACATTAACATTCCAAGTGCGATAATTGTTAAACTATAAATCTGAGAATTTTTTCCTCTCATGGAGCTATTTTTCAAAGGTCTTAGAATAGATTTCTGATGGAAAAATTGTTCATTTTCGTTTTGTTATTAACGATTTACTTAAGTGAAAAATCATGAAGCTCCATAAAACATTGAAACACCCTTAATCGAATATACCATGGTAAATTCGATTAAGTGTCCAATACAGAAGAATGGACAATAGAACATACGCGCAAAAGCTTCTGACTTCACGTCAGTGCTTGAACCAATTTTTTTCAAATCAAATCCAAAAGCTCTCAAAAAATCACCCGTTATTACATAAAGATATATTCTCATTAGTGATAGAAAAACTGGCCTAGAATTCCTTTCTACCCATCACGAGATTTAATATCCACAAATGAGCCTCTCACCTTACAAGATCAGAAGCCTTCTGCAAAATTCAAAGGTCCCCTCTAGCAAATATACTCCTCTGAAGGCACATGGATCTCTTGAAGAAGAATCGCCTCTCTATTCCTCAAAGATATTCACTCTTGTTCATAGAAATCCCTTCAATATTTAGTTGCCTCCTCCTAAGGAGGATCTCTTTCAAAACCAGGTCTGACCACTAATGTAGGGCTATCATCTAATCTCCTATAGATTTGTGATGAAATAACACGATTTTACCATGAATATATATGTATAATAATATGTCATCATGACATTCATATTTTATTTTTGGAGGTTCTCGCAAAAATACGACCATAGACAACATATCATACGACGATTCGCATCCACCTACCGAACTCACAAAAGGCTGCTCGGTTCTCCAACAATATAGATCCGATCGTGTTCAAACTTGGAATTCTGCAGTAGAGTTAGGTTCTGCAGGCTCTCCCAAAATTTCAGCCATGCCGGACGAATAGTTTATGATATATAGAATTTTTTTCAATTATTTTTAATTATTTTTTTTTTAATTTTCTAGTTATACCATCCTCACGAAATTCTGCAAAAATTTTCGCGTTGGCATTCTACAACTAATAACCATGTTTGAATCCAATCGGTTTTGTATTCTTCGAGTTAATGAGGAACAAAAAACATCCAAATTTCAGAAAATTTCAGATGGCTATAACCTAACCTGAAATTTTCAAGCCGCTATCTCTTTCCGTTCTCAGGTTATCGTGATAACAAAAATATTTTTTAATAATTTCTTAATAATTTTCTAGCGATTCGATGCTCACAAAATTTCATAAACGTGCTTAGGTCTATATTCTACAACTATTCACCATGTTTGAATCCAATCGGTTTTGTATTCTTCGAGTTAATGAGGAACAAAAAACATCCAAATTTCAGAAAATTTCAGATGGCTATAACTCTAAAACCGTTTGGACGATTATGCTCATAAACAAACTCAAATGTCGCATTCAGATGCACAACCTAACCTGAAATTTTCAAGCCGCTATCTCTTTCCGTTCTCAGGTTATCGTGACAACAAAAATATTTTTTAATAATTTTTTAATAATTTTCTAGCGATACGATTCTCACAAAATTTCATAAACGTGCTTAGGTCTATATTCTACAACTATTCACCAAGTTTAAAATTCGATCGGATTTATTTTGGTTGAAAACAAAATTATTACTCGGAAACCATTGGGCCGATTATACCCATTAACGAACTTGTCCGTCGTATTGGGATGCGCCACCTACCCTGAAAATTTCAAGTCGCTAGCTCTTTCCGTTCTCAAGTTATCGTGGCAACGGACGGCCGGACGGCCGGCCGGACGGCACCACAGAATTAAATTTCACATTTGGGCAAAACTATAACGCGTATGTTCCCCAGAACATACGCGCAAAAAACTCATTTTAGTTCAGAAAGTGTCACTTTCCCGTACTAGTGTGGGAAAACTCACTCTCCCGCACTAGTGCGGGAAAGTAAAATATGTCAATTTATCGTTATTGAATGTACATTTCATGGATTTCACCTGTATATTACTATTCAATCTAATATAAGTTTTAAAATTCAATCTAACCCATACTATTTTTCATTCATTGGAATGAAGAAATTGCGATACTTTTATATACCCTATACATTTTTCATAACAATCAAACTAAGCTGAGTCAAATGGTTTGCAGAATGTAACAAATTGTGTTTTCATCATTAATATTAATAGTAAATAAATAAATAGTGGATTTTCATGAAATGTTTTGTATGTTGAAATAAAATATGTATTTTCAATGTGCTTTTTGAATCTTTATGCGGTCGTAGAAAAAATATTGTTCCTAACTCGTGCGCAAAGTGTCTTTCCCGCACTTGACTGCTTGCCCGAACTCCGCTTCGCGTCGTTCGGGTCAACGGCAGTCGCGTGCGGGAAAGTATCACTTTCCGCACTTGTTAGGAAAATAACTATTTTATAATATTACTATTGATCCGTTTTCTTATGATCAGAAGCTACTAAAAATGATATCTAATATTTACATCCTATTGTTTAAAAATTTTTATAAACAAATGCGTTTATGTGGCTATTTTTAGGCAAATAGGCGCATTTTCAAGGCTTTTAAAAATAACAAAATATCATGGATAAATAAAATACGGCTGCTTAAATGAAAAAGTTCTCCTAACAAACTTGTGTTAAAATTTATCGTAGAATTCAAAAATGACAAAGTATACAGGGTATCACATTGAAAATTTTGAGGTTGTGAGATGACTAGCCTTTTTTGGAACACTATGTATACCTCTTAATATCTTGAAAATATGGAGACCAACGACACTCTCACTGGAAAACGCCGATCTATAAGTAGTGATTTGCCCCGTTTATCGAAAATGTTGTCTGTTCGTGACATTCCTTTGTTAACATCTTTGTAACCGCTTGAGCCCCTTGTGTCAACTATACACCAAATGAAAGGTGAAATATCGCAGTTTTGGAATATATTCTATTAAAAAGTTACCCCATCCTCTACCATTTGTTTTAGTGGGGGTTAATAAAACTTATTTCACTAGGGTTTCAAAGTACTCGAGCTGCTTACTCAAACCGTCAAATTTCATTGCTCTATCTCAACTGGTCTCTAAAATATTTGCAAAATAAGGAAACTCACCCCTGGCTTAAACCATCCCTAACTTCCATCAGAAGACCCGGAGGACAGTTTAACAACAGGAAGTGTGACACCCTAATGGTACTCCATCACCTCTTTGCCCATGTCGGTGTGGTGGCCTCGGACCCTGTATATAATTGACTCTTGCAATCTGACATTCTTCTCTGTACTGTACTCAATACGTAGAATCACGATACCTTGATGCAATTTAATCTCCTTATTTATCCACATAATTATGTCAATTTTCCTTAAACAGTCGAGTCGTTAAAAAGTGGGAAAGTCCTGTGGACAGGAGCTTTAGCGCTCTTGTTCAAAAGGATGGGTTTCTCAGAGTTGGGAATGATATCACTGGATTATTATGATAGAACTACATCATGAAAGAAATTTAAATCTCTTCGCATCTTCTCTTTATATGACGGTCCAATTTTGACAACAACTATCAGGAGTCATTCTGAAAAATTGAGTAAATGAAATAGCCTGTTTTATTTATGAAACAAATGAGATGTAATCAGTCCAGAGAGAACTCAAACCAGAATAATTATGTAGGAAATCTTGAATAGTGTTACTAAGGAATAACTACATGTACATAGTTGGAAATCCCGTTCTAAATCTTCCATAATTAGAGAATCACTCGTAAGTTATCCTCGATTTCCTTGCATCATTCATTTTCGACTCACTAACCAAAAAAACTATGCCAAATTTCAAATTGTTTACATGCTTACATCAACCCAACTCTCCAGAAATACACTTTTCGTTTCGTTTCGTTTCGGATTAATGGCTTTTATCTTTCAAACTGGACCAAACGACAGCTACCGCCAACAGATAGAACACAAATAGAATTCGCATTCTGTGAAAACTTAGGAGTACGATGTATTATTGAAATTTTGAAAAATCAAATTTCCGAAAGTAGTAGTTTGTTAGAGTTGAGATTAGTATCAATGGATTCGTATGATGAAACTGCACCTTAAAAATATTGAATTCAAAATTTGTAATGTAAAAATAATTTTTTTTTGTTACTCCGAAACCATTTGGCTGATTTTGCCCAATATCGAATTTAACCGAGATATTTAGGTCCCAAACCTACTGTGAAAATTTCAATTCCGTTATCGTGTTAACGGACAGAATCGATTTCAACCACGGATTCTTGATCAGTGAGTCGAACCAAATCGTTTAGGACCATTTTGAGCCACAAATTCGATAATTACAGACATTTGGGCAAATTGATAAGCACTCTCTTCCGAGGAACATGAGCGCCAAAACGAGGGGTTTCCAATAAAATTCAAGTTATTATCGTTCACAGAACTTATGGAAGTCCCTAATATCACCAAAGAAAATCTTAAATCGCATAAATACCATATATACTTATACAAAACTAGGCGAATCGAATGAACCAGATATCTATAACGTCCTCATAATTCTGAAAAGTTTCCGAATATCACATTTCGATAGACATCGGGAACGAATATATATTTCCGATATAGCTTGTTATGTATTCATCGCCCTATTCAGCGAATATCAGATTTGACCTTGACGTTAAGGGATGGAATAGCAGAAAAAATTCGTCCTTAGCCCAAGTTTCCCCCACGGCATAGTGGAAATGAAAAAATCTTGAAAGGCCCTGACGTGAAGTCACGATCATTTGCACCATCACGAAATATTGCATGAACCTGCAAGCCGTCTTTTTTCAATCGATTACTAGGTGTCAAGTCGATCGGATCTGTATTTTTAAAAATATTGGGAAATTAAAATTCGGCTTGAAGGTTTATGTGGAATTTCAGTATGGAATCTGAAAAATAGTTTCTCTATTTAAGTATCGTAATGAACTCATTCCTGCACTAAAAACAGTGCTGGAATGAACTCATTCCCGTATTGTTTCTAGTTATATTTTTCGTTTTGTGGTAGTCAGCACTGACATTCGATCCTATCAAATTTCAACACACGTCAATTATTGTCAATATAAGATAATCTGGATAAGGTGAAATAATTGTTGAGAGGAAAAGTTTTATTTTCATAAAAAAATAAGGTACCAGAGATTTCCTTCTTGCTAATTTTGAATCATTCATGATATAAGGAAACTGTTCAATCTGATCTCCATGCTCTACGTACAATTCAAATTCCGCGATCTGTCAACTTTCGTAACAGTAACACCAACTGCCAAGATACAATACAAAAGTCACTAGGTTGTATAATCCTAATTTTTCATTAAATTTCAACAGTATTTTACAAAACTTGCCTGAAATAGAGAAAATATCGTCTAATACTCGTTGCAGAAGGCAATTCCAACACTCATGCGTACGATAACTCGCTCCTTCGTCGCTCGTTTTCGAATTTCGCATTCGTGTTTAAATATTTCATTAATTCTGCAACTTGTTTTAGAATATACTATTCTGAAATACAGGGTGTTTGGCAGAACGTTGAACATACGAAAATGGAGGATAGGTGGGGTCATTTGCTCCTTACTCAGCCCTAATTTATTTGGCCCTGCCCCCCTGGATATTTAAAAAAACATGTTTTTCAATTTGCACCACTGCTAATGGCAAGCGGTAGATCATTTTATGTTTACAAACCTTGCAGTATTAAATTTCGCAAAAAATTTCACTTTCCATAAAGTTAGAGTTTCGTCAAAAATTTCCTACTTGATAAAATTATGAAATAACTCATGGTAAATTCGCATCATGATGAGCGAATATTAGGCATAGGTCTATACTCATTCCCTGAAAATTTCATGAAGATTCATGCAGGCATTCAAGAGTTATGCTGATTGAAGGCTTTGATAAAATATATAAAACGTATCTCTTCAACGAATACGAACACTGATTTAGACGCACCAGAATTTCCTGCACTGAAAGTCTGTACAATCATTCGTGAAACACCCTGTATATTATTTTCCTCAAATCGATGATAGTATTGACCCCATATACTTTTCTGTTTCAGACCTGGCTGTTGGCTTGATAAACGTATCGGTGGATATTGCATGGCGTGTCACGATAGCATGGTACGCAGGCAACATCCTCTGTAAATTGATTCGTTTCTCTCAAGCCGTCGTCACTTACTCCTCCACATACGTCTTGGTGGCTCTTTCCATCGATAGATACGATGCCATCACGCACCCCATGAATTTCTCCGGTAGCTGTAAGTATTTCCTTCCTCGAGACTGATTGGAAAACTTATTCCCTAAATAGCGTAAGCGGTCATATGCAGGGGCGGCTGGTGAAGAAGGGCTGCAGGCCGCTGCCCTCCCTAGAAAAATGACGTACATACATAAACAATTAATTTGTATATTTCATATTCGTGCACTCCAAACTGGATTCAATTAAAATTAAAACATTTTTAACTAGCGACCATCTATATTTCACAATAACTACATTTGCGATAAGCGTACGCATAGACAAGGTATACTATGAGCGTCCGCACTATGCCGGGCTAAATCTCGATCGCCCAAGCGAAATCGTTGGTTACCATGGAAACGGCAAACGTCCACACTCGGAGACCAGCTAGTCTCACGCGATGCTCAGTCATGATTCGGGCGTATTAGTAGAAGCCCAGCGGGGAATATAGCTACGCTGAGTAGTAGTATACCTTGAAAGATGAACGGACTGGTAGAAACCATAGTTCAGAGTTCCTGTGGACAGGAGCTTTGGAGCTCTTGTTCAAACTTTGACAAATCATATCTCCGAAAGTATTGGTTGGGAATTATATCAATGGATTCTTATGATAGAATTTCATAATAGCAGAAATTAAATTCAAACATCATAAAAGAATTTAAATACAACAAGAGTGCCAAAACTTATTAATCCAAAACCAATAGACCAATTCTACCAAACAACGAACTCATCCGAGATACTCGTTCATCAATTCTATGATGAACCATATATTTTTTCCTCAAATCCACTCTGAAAATTATATTATATCGATTGAAACTTTAGCCAATATTTCATTTTTTGTTTTTACTGGAGATATTCTGAACTCAATATTATTAACTTACCATTACCATTCCTATCATCATATGGATTAACCATGGGCATTAAATATCAAAATTTAACATATCATGTCTCAGGTAAAACCTACTCTGAAAATTTCAACTGTCTAGCTCATTCCGTTCGAGAGTTATCGTGCCTACGGCCGGCCGGACAGAATGATTTTCGACCACGGATTCTTGATCAGTGAGTCGAACCAAATCGTTTAAGACCATTTTCATCGAAAAATTCGAAAATTACAGACATTTGGGCAAATTGATAAGTTCCGAGGAACTAGAGCGCCAAAAATGGGTTCAAGCCCTGTGGACAGGAGCTTTCTGGCGCTCTAGTTCAAACAGACAAATTATATCTCCGAAAGTATTGGTTTCTCAGAGTTGGGAATTATATCAATGTATTCTTATGATAGAACTGCAATAAAGGAAATTCAATTCACATAATAGTTTATTTATCAAGATTAAATGAGCAATCTGAGAATGAGAACTGCACCATGGAAGAAATCAAATTAAAATAGCTGAACTGAATTTGACTCTCTCTTATAGAACAGGATGAAATGTACGAATATGAACACAGATCATATAATAAAGCTTAGATAGAATAATTATAGCATTCTGTGAAAACATAGAAGTACGATTCATTATTGAAATTTAGAAAAATCATATCTCCGAAAGTATTAGCTTGTTGGAGTTGAAAATGATATCGATGGATTTTAATGATGAAACTGCATCTTGAATAAAAATTGAATTTGAAATTGGTTGCTTAAAAAAAATTTTTTTTTTCGTTTCTCCGAAACCATCTGGCCTATTTTGCCCAATAACAAACTCAACCGAGATATTCATCTCCCTAACCTATTCTGAAAATTTCAACTGCCTAGCTCATCCCGTTCGAGAGTTATTGTAGAAATTTTTTATTTAAATTTTGAAAATTTTTTTTTGACGTTTTGCGGTAACTTGGTCAATACAAAACTTCACATGCGTATAAAAGTCATGATTCTACAATTTGATGCTAAATTTCAGATAGATCGAGTGATCGGTTTCGGAAATATTCATCTATGACTAAAATCGGCCATAACTCCGACACCGCTCGATGGATTTCGCCCATTAACGAACTTGTCCGAGATATTTACGCTCCAAACCCACCTTGCAAATTTCAATCCTCTAACTCCTTTCGTTCGAGAGTTATCGTGCCTACGGCCGGCCGAACCGGCCGGACAGAATCAATATCGACCTCGGATTCTTGATCAGTGAGTCGAACCAAATCGTTTGAGACCATTCAGCCAAAAATTCGAAAATTACAGACATTTGGGCAAATTGATAAGCACTCAGTTCCGAGAAACTAGAGCGCCAAAAACTGAGAAAACGGTACATATTGATGCTAAATTCGTAAGATATGTACTTAAAAATAAATAATATGCAGCCCTATAATTTACCTTTCCAGTTTCTGAGTCCTTTATTCTTTGAATAAAGCTTCGAAAACAAAGTGGGGTGGGGCGTGTTACCACCTTGTCCTACATTTGACCAGCCCTGTATAACAGTAATGGTGGAAATGTAAAGAATTTGGACTGACAATATCTGAATAGGAAGGTGCATATTGATTTCATCTAAGCTATTTCAAACTTTTTCCTTATCTTTGAAGAGTCTCCCGTATAAGAAGTGTCTTCTCGATTCGAATACCTAAAATGTGTTGCCTTCAAAAGATCAAGAATTTAATTTAAAACGTTGTTATTGTGCAATTATTCTTTGACACTGATTGGTACATTCATTAAATTTGTAATAATGAGCTGAGAATGCCCATTATTTCAAACATCAAAGAATCGAAAGTTCATTTCTCCGATATTGCTGTTTTGTTCCCCCTCTTTATGAATATATTACAGCCCTTTTTTATATGAAGCGATGCTGGAATACAGAAGTGGAGAAAAGCGCCTAATAATGGATAATTGACTAATTTTGGAGATTGCATTGTCTCAAATCCTATTCCAACTTTTTACGCGCATGTTCGGGGGAAAATCGCGTTATCATTTTGCCCAAATGTCTGTAATTTTCGAATTTTTTGCTGAAAATGGTCTCAAACGATTTGGTTCGAATCCCTGATGAAGAATTTGAGGTGAAATTTTGTTCTGTCTGGCCGGCCGGCCGTCCGTTGCCACGATAACTCGATAACGGAAAGAGATAGCGACTTGAAATTTTCAGAGTAGGTGGCGCGTGCCAATACGACGGACAAGTTCGTTAATGGGCATAATCGGCTCAACGGTTTCGGAGTGATAATTTTGTCATCAACCAAAACAGAACCCATCGGTTTGAAACTTGGTAGCTAGTTGTAGAATACTGATGCAAAGAAGATTGTCAAATTTTGTGAGAATCGTAACAGTAGAAAATTAAAAAAAAATTATAAAAAAATATTATTTACATCACGATAACCTGAGAACGGAAAGAGATAGCAATTTTTAAGGTAGGTTGAACATCTGAATGCGACATTTGAGTTCGTTAATTGGAATAATCGGCCAAAGGGTTTTGGAGTTATACACATATGAAATGTGTTGTCGTTTCATGAATAACTCGAAAAACACAAATCCGATCCAATTCAAATATGGTAATCAGTTGTAGAATGCCGGCGCAAAAATTCTTGCAAAATTTCGTGAGGATCGTATTACTAAAAAAAAATAAAAATATCATTGAAAATCGTTGAAATAACCTTACTCTACTGTCAAGTTCCAAGTTTGAACACGATCGGATCTATATTGTTGGAGATCCGAGCAGCCTTGGGTGAGTCCAGTAGCTGGATGGGTGACCGTTGCCTCGATGACTTTCGAACAAAAAGAGGTTTCGGAGTTATACTCATCTGGAATATTATTTTCTCGATAACTCAAATAATACAGACCCGATCGAATTGAAACTTGGTATCTAATCGTAGAATATCGTCATAAAGACGTGTGTGAAATTTTGTGAGAATCGTAAGACTAGAAAATTTTAAAAAAATGTTTTTTCATAAGTTTTATTTTGACTTAATATTGGGCGGACAATTTTTTGCAATACTCCTTGTATAGCAAAAACTAAGGGCCCAATTAAATCTATATTACTGATTTTGAAGTCATTATGGCTTCTTCTTCTCAGGCTTAAACCATCTAGACTCACTCACCGAACACCCTGTGTGGTAAAATTCCTCAAAAATCTATACCAATTATCGAATATATTCTATTTTATTTAATTCTGATTTTTTCTAGGGAAAAGAGCAAAGGTCCTTGTAGTTGTGGCATGGGTCTTGAGTATGGTCTTCTCACTACCAGCATTATTCCTTTTCGAGGAAAAACCAGTAGAAGGTGAGTAAATTTTTATTTAAGCCAAAAAAAACCGTAGGAGGTTTGAAATGTTGCCATAAACCTTTACAGTACTTTCCAACATGCAATTGCCTTTAGTATCTATAAATAGGTGGTTATCTGAAATTTGGTTAACTTGGTGGTAGCATCAATTTTCATAATACTATTAAAATATTATCCAATATTTGAAACTACAAAGTGATGTTATAAAGTCCATTTAGTTCGGTCACTTATTTTGATGTATATCATAATATTCTTTATTTCCAAAAATAGACATGTCTTACTCCAAATATCAGGACCTAGCCATGTAACATCTCCCGAATTCATTATTCATTTCACTGTAATTATAATTCTATAAGAATAATCTGATCAAATGCAATTTAAATTCGTTTACTATTACATTACTAACATTGTCATTACGATTTAATTTATAATAACAATATGTTTAATCACATTATTCATAATCAAAAAGTGTAAGCGATAAAAAATATCCGGCCCTAGTCATTTACAAAATTCCAAAATATGCGGCATCCAAGCATATGGCATTCTCATAACTCACTCAATACGATAGCATTTGTGTGAAGTTAGTTGCAAACACTAACCAAGCCGCGGCAGCCATTTTGTTATTAGTGCAGTCGCCGACTTTTCTGCGGAAACACGTACTGTGCCAGTCAAACTCTCAGGCCCTAGGTAAGTCGTTTTAAAGATAGTTAATCACTAATTGATCTCATTACTTACTGTAAATATGAGTTTGATCTGCCTTATTATTTTGACCGCCTATTGGGTTTGATGTCGATTTTAAATGACAGGTTTCATTTGCTTTTGTTTCGTTTCGTCAATCCCTAGACCGTCAGGCCCTAGTCGTAATAGTGACTGTGTGGGCCTGACGCCACATCTAGGGACTGTTGGTCATACTGTCCGATTAATGGTTTTAAACATAATACCAATGTATTTGTTATAGAATATGGCACCTAGAAAAAAAAACATTGTCTAAAGAGGAAAGTGCAAAAAAAGTCTGAACAGGCAAAGAGGCGATTGGAAAAAATTAAAAATGACCCTGTTTTGCTGGCAGAGTACAAAGAAAAGGGATGACTAACATATCTAAGGAAAAAGTACAACGGAAATGTGTGAAAGACATGTCTCCGCGTGAGCACAAACAGGCAAGAAAAAACTGGGTAGCCTATTCATCTGATTATAGAAGAAGAAAATATTTGTGAAAATACAGATAATTACGTGGACCAAAATACGCCGCCGTCATCGGAAGATGAAATTATTCCTGAGGTTCCTTTATTAAATAATGAAAAGAAGCTGAAGCTAGAAGGATAAGTATAGCTCAACGGAAAAAAAGAAATAGTATACTAAAGAGAAAGGATACTGAAGAGAAAGGATCAGCGAACAACAAAGAGACAGAGGGCTGAAACATAGAATGATAAAAAAGAAGCAAGCACTGTCACCAAAAGGTAAAGTTGTAGAAATGGCCAGCGACACTAATCAAGAAGTAGAATTGATAAAAAAAGCGTTATTTGGCGATATTATTCACAGGCAAATTTTGGATAAAAAAATTTAAACACACCAACAAAAAACCTGCTTAAAAACGATTCTGTCCAGTCCACTGACACATAAATATAAGATATGGAAACTTGGAAACAAAGCCATTACATATTAAAAGATGGGATTTAATAGTACAAAATATGAAGCTAAGCGAAAGAGATTTGAAGAAATCATACACAAGTTTTATGAAGATGACAGTAATAGTCGTTGTTTTTTGAACGGAGATTCTATAGAATGGAAGTCTCAAGTTAAATATCTGGGGGTAACACTATCAGATAGTAAACTTCTGTGGAATAGGCATGTTGACATCACTGCCAGTAAAGCAACAAAGGCTTTAATGGCGTGGAGGAATCTAGCCGGCAAGATTTGGGGCTACAACCCAAAGATACTGCGATGGATGTACGTCATGATTGTGAGACCCATAATTACGTATGGGGCAGTAGTCTGGTACTCAAAAACAAGCCAGAATAGGACGAGGAAAACCCTCGACAAAGTGCAAAGGCTGTCCTGTGTGTGTATCACTGGAGCTATGGGACCTGTCCTACCAGGGCACTTGAGATTATAAAAAATCTCACACCACTTCATCTAGTGATAGAGAAAATGGCCCATGAAGCATTATAAGAATATCTAGGAAAGGAACAGGTAATGAGAGTATTAAAAACCAGAAGGCCTGGTCCTCTCTTACCAGGTACATTTCGTCTTCCTTCCTAGTGACGAAATGATCAAGATAGTAAGCATCGAAAAGAACTTCACTAGGATGCTTGGTAGGAAAAAAGACTGGGACAGGGAACCCACCACCCAAGTTCTTAAAAGAAATGCCATTAAATGGTACACAGACGGTTCAAAAACCACTACAGGAGCTGGCGCTGGAGTATATGGGCCAGGCACCAAATGCTCACTATTGCTAGGCTCCTATCCGAGCATCTTTCAAGCAGAAGTATTGCAATAGAAAGATGCGTGGAAATGAACCTAGAAAGAAACTATCAGAGATGTGATATAGCAATCCACTCTGACAGTCAAGCGGCTATTAAAGCTCTGAGCTCCCATGTTATCAAGTCCAAGCTAATATGGGAGTGCCGAAGAAAACTCAATGAAGTAGGCAAGAACAACAGGGTCTCCTTGGTCTGGGTTCCTGGTCACGCGGGAATCATAGGAAACAAGGAGGCCAACACACTTGCCAAGAAAGGAGCACAAACCCCCTTTATTGACCGGGAACCTTATTGTGGGGTTGGTAGACACACCTACAAAACTGAATTCCGGACGAAAGAAGAAACTGAGAGAGGTGTTTTCTGGAGATCTCTTCCCGGAATGTATCACTCCAAGAAATTTCTCCGGAACTTTGAAACTGTCAGATCCAAGAAATCCTTGGACCTCAGTAAGAACACGCTACACCTCCTCACTGGAAATATTGATACATAATTTTCATATGCATAATTAATAAAATAAATTCTGTGATTAAAGTTCCTAGAACATGAGAGATAGTTTGTTGTTTTAGTTTATTTTGCAATAAAAATGTGATTTGAAATAATAAACGTGTTTGGCATCAGTCCCTAGAACACTGATTTTAAAAAATCATGAATCTCTCTAAAAATATCAAGTAAAGTGACTGGCCCTTTTAGATGCAGCAAAGTAGATGTTATACCCATAGCGTAGAATATAAAAACAGTTCTGATTTTTAACCAAAAACACCAATTTCAAAATTACGTTAGAAGTTAACCAAATTCCAGATTACCACCCATTTATTAGTGTTCTGTAAATGAACCATCAAATTTCTTGAAATAATGAAAACTATTTATTATCTAACACTGTGACATTGTTCCGGAAACGTATTTACCCATTGAATTCTTATGATGCAGCATATTTTTAACAAAAATATTCCACTATTGATTCTTCATTATTGGAAAACTGAACTTCAGCCTAATTTTCATTCAATATCAATAAATTGTTTCCAATATAAGATTATACATAATTTTATCATCACCCATTCTCATATTCAATATTTCGATATTTCGAAAATATCTTCCCCAATATAGATCCAATCGAGTTCAAATTTAGAACTTCACTGTAAAATAAGGTTGTGAAGGTTCTCGCACAATTCTGCATAAGTCTGCTTCTGGATATTTTCAACTAACTGACGCACTTCAATTCGATCAAATCAGTATTTTCCGAGTTATTTGGAAAACAAATGTTCAGGTGGCTATATCTCTGATTTTGCCCATTAACGAACTTAGCCGGCGCATTTGGACTTTAAACCTACGCCGAAAAATTCATCTCTATAAATCTAATTACGTTCGGCGTAATCGTTCTGACGGCCGGCCAGAATCAAGTTTGATTTCGGATTCGTCATCAGTGAGTCGAAACTAATCACTTGAGAACATTCTCGGCCAAAAATTCGAAAATTACAGACATTTGGACGAATTAATAGGTAATCTGTTTACCTTACAAGTATATATTTCCATCATCATATATATTATTCAAGAGCTATCTACGATAGCTGAGGTTGTTTCATTGGGCATTTTGCATTCAATCATACTTTGATTTTTAGAACAGGAGGTATTTTATACCTAGAATTTTGAATAGAACTAGAAATAAATATGACATCATATACATAGTTTGACATGTCCCTTATCTTTAGACAGAGACAGTACTTTTTATTTCTCTATGAGCTGACAATCACATCACAGAACACTAATATATGACAATGATGACGCACAGAGTATACCTTACCTAGGATATATTAATCAAATACATAGATGCGGACGTTAATGTTCAATGACAGCATTCTGTGAAATCATAGACTTACGATTTAATGTTGAAATTTTGAAAAATCATATCTCCGAAAGTATTGGCTTGTTAGAGTTGAAAATTATATCAATGGATTCTTATGGTGAAATTACATCTTGAAAAAAATAGAATTTAAAATTTGCAATGTAAAAAAACTTATCCGAGAACTTATCCGAGATATTTTTGTCCCAAACCTACTCTGAAATGTTTAACTGTCTAGCTCATTCCGTTCGAGAGTTATCGTGTTAACGGCCGGACCGGCCGGACAGAATCGATTTTGATCACGAATTCTTGATCAGTGAGTCGAACCAAATCGTTTCATCCAAAACTTCGAAAATTACAGACATTTGGGCAAATTGATAAGCACTCTGCTCCAAAAAAAGTGTTCTATTTGATGAGAGGAATCTTTAAGGTCAAAATTAATGTGCAACTTGAAGATTCACCCTGTATGTGTCGAAAATATTTTACTGAAGATTGAAAATCTTTATCATGTAAGTCCCATTCGGATTTTACATCAACTTGTGACTTAAAGTAATTTCACGATCTATTGAATATTCAGTATTGCATTTGTCAAACAGGGAAAAAAGTGGATAGGAAATCCTTCGATGTGCATTTAGATTGCTTTCAGGTACGAAAACATGCTCAATATCTGCTTTCGAACGATAATTTTGCTTCAATCCCATTTCTGCGCATATCTCGAGTAAATAACATAAAACTCAAGTTTGCCTCCTACCTATGTACGTTCGAGAAATGTCTATGGCTGCAACGGAAATCCATTCGATTATCCAACTCTTCCGGTACGCTTGGATAGTCAGATAATTCGGAAGCTGAGACTCGAGTATGAAAATGATAAAAAAAACATGCTATCTCGTATAGAAGAGCACAAGCAAGAAATCAGTCGGATTTTAATATGGACCTTAAACATTTATGTTAACTAGGTATTGCAATCCGGCGGAATTTTGTATCCGGCCGGATTGATGAAATCAAGACTATTTTCTCTTTTCTGTCCATAATGAACAAGTGAGAGAATCCAATGTGTTTTTACTCCGTAAGGTAGTTGATTGAAAAGCATATAAACAAAATAAACTTAATTTCTAATGTAATAATTCGAATCCAAGCTAATATGGGAGTGCCGAAGAAAACTCAATGAAGTAGGCAAGAAAAACAGGGTGTCCTAGGTCTGAGTTCCTGTTCACGTGGGAATCATAGGAAATGAGGTGGCCAACACACTTGCCAAGAAGGGAGCACAAACCTCCTTTATTGGCCTGGAATCTTATTGTGGGGTTGGGAGACACACCTACAAAAGTGAGTTCCAGACGAAAGAAGAAACTGAGAGAGGTATTTTCTGGAGATCTATCCCTGGAATGGTCTCCACTCCAACAGTTTCCTGGTCCATCGTTTGTCGTCCATTCTAGCAATGTGTCCAGCCCACCTCCATTTCAGTGTAGTGATCCGCTGCACAATATCATCCACTCCAGTACGCCGTCGTATCTCCTCATTTCCCACCCGATCTCTAAGGGTCAGGCCAAGCAACGATCTTTCCATTCGCCTTTGTGTCATCCTCAGTTTTTCTGCGGTTTTCTTAGTTAAAGTTAGGGTTTCTGCTCCGTATGTCAGAACTGGCAACACGCATTGATTAAATGCTCTCCGTTTTAAGCGAATTGGGATATTTCCTTTAAAGATGTCCTTCATTTTTCCGTACGCCGCCCAACCCAGTGTAATTCGTCTGTTAATTTCACAGGTTTGGTTGTCTCTCGTTATTCTGACCTCATGAACCAAATATATATATATATATATATTTATCAACCAATTCAACCTTGTTGTTATCAACCTGTATTTGGCCACTGGGAACCATGTTAGTCATCATTTTGGTCTTTTGGAAATTTATTGTCAATCCAACCTCTTGGACGACATCGTTGAGTTCTTGCAGCATGTCTTTGACCTCCCCCAGATTGTCTGAAAAAATGAAACGTCATCCGCGAAGCGTAGATGATTGAGTATCTCTCCATCGATGAGTACACCCTTCTGTTGCCACGTCAACCTCTTAAATGCATACTCGAGGACAGCGATAAACAGCTTTGGCGACATGGTGTCGCCCTGCCTTACTCCTCTTTATATCATTATCTTGTTGGTTGTAGAGTGTAAATTCACAGTTGTTGTGGCGTTTTCATATATATTTTTTACTATATTGCAGTATCGGTGGTCGACTCTGCAATCTTGCAATGCTCTCAAGATGGCCGGTAGTTCTATTGTATCAAAAGCCTTTCTAAAGTCTACAAATATCAAGGCTAGGGGACGATTATATTCAATGGTCTTCTATATTAAGGTTTTCAGACACTGCAGGTGATCGTTTGTACCGTACTTCGAGCGAAAACCAGCTTGCTCCCGTGGTTGGTAGAAGTCGAGTTTTGCCTCCAGTCTATTTGTTACAATTCTGGTGTATAGCTTATAAATATGGTTAACGAGGCTTATTGGTCTATATGTTTCCAGGTCCGTTATATCCCCCTTTTTGTGTAAAAGTATTGTCATTGAATTGTTCCACTTGGCTGGGATATTCTGACTCTACAGGCATAGATTAAAGAGTTTTTGAATCCTTGACATCAACACTGGTCCTCCCATCTTTATCGCCTCCGTGACGATACCGTCATCCCCTGGAGCTTTGTTGTCCTTCATTTTTCTTAAAGCAAAATCAATTTCATCCAGAGAGATCTCTGGAATATCCTCAGAGCCTTGATTTTGAATGCCTCTCCGCAAATATTCCTCTGGATCCAGAGCGGTCTGTTTAGTGTACAAATTTCTATGAAATGATTCCACAATCTGTAACAAATGTTCTCTGTTCGATGTGACATTACCGTCTTTGTTCTTGAGTTTGACAATCTCTCTTCTACCATTTGTTAGTCGGCGTCTCATCACTTTCATGCTTTTATTCTCCTCGATAGTTTCAACGATTTTCTCATCTTTGTACTTTCTTAGGTCTTTCCTGATCGCCCTTGATACTTCCCTGTTGATTCTATTCACTTCGTCATGACTAGCATTTTTGTCACTCTTCAGTGTTCTTCTCCGTTCCAATTTATGGCGCGTTTCCAAGCTGATTTCTTCCTGCTTTGGGTTGGTAGGGGAGCATTTCTTTTGCGCGTCTGTTATTGCTTCCACCATTATATCGTTCAAAGTATTAATATCATTTGATAAAGGTCTATTCTGGAGTGTTCCGCTGAGGTATTCCTCGAATTTCCTCTCATCTGTTGGGCGTGTCCATGTCTTTGTCCGATGTTTCTTAATCATTCTGTGTCGTTCGTATTTGGTGTTCAGTACAACAGTGGCTCTTACCATTCGATGGTCACTCGATTTTGCGAATCTATTTAGGACTGTCACATCCCTAAATATATGTCTTTTGTCTGTTAAAAAGTGGTCTATCTCGTTCTTTGTCCTTCCGTCTGGGCTCATCCAGGTCCATCTGCGGTGGAGTTTCTCGTAGTAGAAGCTGTTCATTAAAAATAGGTTTTTCTCCAACATAAAATTCAGAAGGGTGCTGCCACGATGATTTCGCCCTGGACTTCCAAAATTACCAAGAGCCGTTTCTGATGGATCCATTTTTGTTCCTACTTTGGCATTGAAATCGCCGCATACAATGGTGAAATGTGTAGGATTACTTGAGAGAGCTGCATCGAGATCATCATAAAAAACCTCGACTTCCTCGTCTGTATGATCCGTTGTTGGGGCATATATCTGAATGACTTTTAAATCATACCTAGTGTTTATTCTGAGGCATATACTACTCTTGTGGAAACCGATTGAATCATTCTGAGATTTTGCACTAGTTTCTTGTTTATGAAAAATCCAACACCTCCCACTTACTCATGTTGTTCTCCATGGTGGTAAAATAAGTGACCTGATTTTAGGGTCTCAAGACCTTCACCTCGCCTTCGGACCTCACCAACTCCAACAATATCCCATCCTATGTTTTCCAATTCGCTCTCCATTTCAGTGAAACTTTTGTCTGAAAGCAGAGTTCTAGTGTTGAAGGTTGCAATCTTGAGGATTGTTTGTTTCTTTGAGCGTATTCTTGTCAAATTTGTGTCCCCCCCAGAATCCTTGGGACAGACTGATAAATCAGTGTGAGAGTATCTACCCACCTGGGGTAATTTCCGTTTCGTTTTAAAATCTGACATTTGTAAGGGTTCATGGCCAAGTACAATGCCACGCGAGCCACCGCGTATTGGCAAGGTTTTGTTTCAGCCGCCCAATCTGGGAACAGACGCTGTTTGCAGCCGCTCACTATGAGTCAGACGCTGCGTGGGAATCCTCTTGGTTTCATCTTCATCACTTCGGGACCTTACCGGCATGGATGGCCCTACCAGTAGCTACGCTACCGCCAGCATCGCTCCCTGGATGGTAAGGTTACTGAGCCCTCTCACCAACGACAAGGTAATGATTCCCCAGAGAGTGGAGACCAAGAACTGACAAGCGTAGCCGAGGCAGACCTCCCACTCGATGGACGGATGACTTGAAGAGGATAGCGACAAATTGGATTGCAACAGTCAGAGACAGAGAGAGCTGGAGACGTTTGGAGGAGGCCTATGTCCAACAATGGACGTGAAGGAGCTGCATGATGATGATGATGATCCCTGGAATATATCACTCCAAGAAATTCCTCCGGAACTTTGATACTGTCAGATCCAAGAAATACTTGAACCTCAGTAAGAACAAGCTGCACCTCCTCACTGGCTTCCTCATAGGGCACTGCGGCCTCAGGAAGCATATGATGAGATTAGGGCTTGTAGAAACTGACGAGTGCAGATTCTGTTGGGAGGAGGATGAAACTCCTGATCACCTGATAATGGAATGCCCCGCCATCTCAAACCAACGTAAGGAATGCTTTGGGCAAGCATTAGCGAAAACGTAGCCTCCTTGAAGATATCCCAGATACTGGAGTTCATCAGAACTCTGGAACTGGAAGGCGAGCTGTAGATGATAATGACATCGACAGCTCTGAAGGGGGGGCACAATAGACCTTAAGGTCACAGTGCAACGTTACCTCCTACAAAAATATACCTACAATATACCGGGTGGCCCACCACAGACGCGGAGCTCGTTTTGAGGAAGTAAATGAAGATATTTTGGGAAATTTTGTTTCATGATGTGTGTAGGGTGTTCGAAAGCAGAATTTAAAATAATTTTCATATATACAGGGTGTCCAAAAACAAAGATATAGACCAAAGTTACATTTTTTTAATTGTAACACCCTGTATTTGACCTCAAAAATGGAATGGCAAGCTCAAATTATGATGAGTTTCTACAGATCACTTTATACCTTAAAAGTACCATTTACGAGAAAATGGCGAAAAATTTAAAATATGGAGTTTTTCTAAATAGCAGTTAATGAAGGAACCAATTACGCCAGCGATACAGACAGTATTTTTTTGAGTAGACATATTAGCTTCTCCTATACAGACAGAAAAAAATTAACTCTGGAATCCGGTCATAATTAAATTTCAAACATCAACTACAAACAATGGTCAAAAACTTTCTTATTTCAAATGGCACACCCGGTATTTTTATATCTCGTTGAACGTAACTATCTTCACAAGGTTTTCCTACACCTAAACCAGACCTAAACCAGATAGTTTTCTCATCAATTTTCGACCATTATTTGTAGTTCATGTTTGAAAATTAATTATGATCACTCAGCATATTCCACAGTTAATTTTTTTTTGTCTGTATAGAAGTAGCTAATATGTCTACTCAAAAAAATATTGTCTGTATCGCTGGCGTAACTGGTTTCTTCATTAATTGCTATTTAAAAAAACTCCATTTTTTCGATTTTCCGCCATTTTCTCGTAAATTGTACTTCTAAGGTATAAAATGATCTGAAGAAACTCATCATAATTTGAGCTTGCCATTCTATTTTTGAGGTCAAATATAGGCTGTTTCTATTAAAAAGATGTAACTTTGGTCTATATATTTGTTTTTGAAGACCCTGTATATATGAAAATAATTTTAAATTGTACTTTCTAACACCCTACAGGCCTACACACATCACGAAAAAAAAATTCGCAAAATATCTTCATTTACTCCCTCAAAACGAGCTCCGCGTCTGTGGTGGGCCACCGGTATACAGGGTGAGTCTTTAAGTTGTACATTAATTTTAACCATATATTATTATCATCAAATGAAACACTTTTTTCGTTTACCATTTTTCCAAATTCGGCTCAAGTAAAAAGATACAGGCTGTTGAAATTTCGAAATAAAATCAGGTTTTACTTTGTAGCTTTGACCTTTTTCCGAATGGAATGAAAGTTGGTGTAAAGTTTTCTATAACTATGATACATAATTTCAAAATATCATTATTTTGCTACTTCTGCTGGTTTACTAGTTATAGACTCGTGGATTTATAAATCTAAACGAAATTAGCATAAAGAAAGCAGTTAAAGATTTTCTTGAGTCATCTCAAGAATATTCAATCGTTTTAGAACATTAAATTGTTCTTCATCATTTCTCTTCAAACGCACCGTTTTCGAGATATTCTTCATTGAATGTTATGAAATAGAAAACTCCAGAAATTTCATTTTTATGGATCCGCCCCTGGGCGTAGGAATCCCGAATCAAGTTTTAAACCACGTTACCATACCTTTTTTTCGTGCACCATTAATGTCGTAGATATTTTATATGCGGGAGTGTATCAGCACATTGTGAAATATTTAAACGCTTATAACTTTTTATCTGAGCAAAATTTGGAAAAATGGTAAATAAAAAAAGTGTTTTATTTGATGAGAGGAACCTATGGTTAAAATTAATGTACAACTTCAAGACTTCACTTCTATATTTCAAAGGTACAAAATATTAAATGAATAAAGTACTATAAAATTGAAACAATGGTTTTGTGAATCTGTCTCTTGTATTGCACAATAAACACAAATTATTTATTTCAATGTAGCACAGGCAAATTAGTGCTGTAGCCCTTAAAAATTGCTTCAGAGCTGGAAATCTTTTTAGCCTCCTGAATAACAAGTACCTGAGTTTGCGACGGTTTCTAGGTTGTGCTTCAGATTTGAGAGCCTAAAAACCGCGAAATTTCGCAATTTTTCAGTATTTCGCTTATAACTCAAGAAGTACGGAAACAAAATTGTTTCACTATTTTTTTGAAGAACGTTAGATTTAGCGTCTAATGGCGTTCAAAATATCGAAATCGGTTTAGTAGTTCAGCCGTAATCACCCGTCAAAGATGGAAAGTAGATAGGGACTTGCAGTTTTCAGGGTAGGTTACACATCTGAATGGGAGAGGTAAGTTCGCTGTTGGCCATAATCGGCCCACGGTTTCGGAGTTATACCCGTAACTAGTTTTAGAATATCGACATGAAGACATGTGTAAAATTTTGTGAGGATCGTACCACTCGAAATTTTTTTAAAAATCACGAAAAAAAAAATTATGTATCTCACGATACCTTGTGAACGGAAAGAAATAGCGATTTGCAAGTTTTCAGGGTAGATTGCACATCTGAATGCGACATTTAAGTTTGTTAATTAGGATAACCGGCTGAATGGTTTTGGAGTTATAGCAATCTGAAATTTGGTTTTTATTTCTTCAATAGCCCCAAAAATACGATGCCAATTCAATTCAAACATGGCAATTAGTTGTAGAATGCCAACGCAAAAATTTTTATAAAATTTCGTGAAGATCGTATTACTAGAAAATTTTCATATATCATTGAAAAAAAATATATTATAATAGTTGTCCGACATCGCTGAAATTTTGCGAGAACCTGCAAAACCATGAATGTCATTATGACATATTAAATTATAAAATAAATTTTCCGAATGGGAGGGTTAAGTTCATTTTTGAGCATAATCGTGCAAACGGTTTCGGAGTTATACCCGCCTGGAATATTATTTCCTCAATAACTGAAAAAAAAAATATTCTCGATCGAATTGAAGCTTGGTAACTTGTTGTAGAATATCGACCTGAAGACGTGTGTAAAATTTTGTGAGAACCGTACCCCTAGAAAATTTAAAAAAAAATTACTAAAAAAATTGGTCAAGCCCTGTGGACAGGAGCTTGGCGCTCTTGTTCGAACTTTGACAAATCATATCTTCGAAAGTAAAGGTAAGAGTTGGAAATTCATAATACCAGAAATTAAATTCAAACATCATAAAAGAATTTGAATTTAACAAAAAATATTAATCCAAAACCAATAGACCAATTCTACCCAATAACGAACTCATCCGAGATATTCGTTCCTCAATTCTATGATGAACGATATATTTGTCTTCAAATCCACTCTGAAAATTAAATTATATCAATTGAAACTTTAGCCAATATTTCAGTTTTGTTTTTACTGGAGATATTCTGAACTCAATATTATTAGCTTACCATTACCACTCCCTTCACCATATGGATTAACCATGGGCATTAAGTATCAAAACTTGACATATCATGTCTCAGGAAAATAAGTTGGCATGCATCAACACAGATCATATTATAATAATTCATAGATAGAATAATTATCGCATTCTGTGAAAACACAGACAGAAGTACGATTTATTATGGAAATTTTGAAAAGTCATATCTCCGAAAGTATTAGCTTGTTAGAATTAAAAATGACATCAATGGATCCCTATGGTCAAACTGCATCTTGAAAAAAACTTATTTTAAAATTTGTAATGTAAAACAAAAATGTGTTTTTTGTTACTCCGAAACCATCAGACCGATTTTGCCCAATATCGAACTTATCCGAGATATTTATGTCCCAAACCTACTCTGAAAATTTCAATTGTCTAGCTCATTCCGTTCGAGAGTTATCGTGTTAACGCCCGGACGGACGGACGGCCGGACAGAATCGATTCCGACCACGGATTCTTGATCAGTGAGTCGGACCAAATCTTTTAGGACCATTTTCAGCCAAAAATTCGAAAATTACAGACATTTGGGCAAATTGAGAAGCACTCTGTTCGGAGGAACAACAGCGCCAAAAGAATTGGTTCAAGCACTGACGTGAAGTCAGGAGCTTTTGCGCGTATGTTCTATTGTCTATTCTCCTATGAATACTCTTAATCCAATTTACCATGATAATTCTATTTTCCGTTCTCCTGTATTGGACACTTGGACACAGAAGAATGGACAATAGAACATACGCTCAAAAGCTCATGACTTCACGTCAGTGCTTGAACCAATTGTTAAATACTCATATTATGAATATTCTCATGACTCCAAAATATTCCTAGTGGGCATTACTTAACGGTGACTGTTGGTCAAGGGCGTAGCCAGGAATTAATTTCGAGGGGGATTTTGAAATAGGAATTAATTTCGGGGGGGTTTTGAAATTTTGGCATTTGACTTTATAAGGGCATATTTGTTTTTAAGAAAAAAATAACATTTCGGGGGGGTTGAACCGTTTCTTCGTTGATGTTGTTTCGTTGTTATTTGTTAGGCAACATTATTCAATTGATTGCTTCTGACAAATATCTTGTATTTCTTACGCAGAAGCAATTCACAAAATAATCAATTTTTTATTTTATAGATATTTTTCAGAGTTTGGGAGAGAAAACCCAGAAAGAAACCATTCAATGATGAATATACCTCCCACAGTATCCTTTAATGTTTACTGAAAAACAAAACAATGTCCAATGACATGGTTAGGCTCCCCTAGCTTTGGGCGATAGAAATGAGATCAAGCGCCATAAAGAGGTTAACGAACATTCGAGTATCATCGACAAAGAGCTGAATGACCCTAGAGATAACAAAAATTATGGTCTGATAGGGACTTTTACGAAGGATCCGTTCTATTGTCTGCAGTTCTCATACAGAGTGCACTTTTTATTACATCACAATATGCCATCTGACGACATCTTAGGCTATAATTTCGGTTAATTCAATTTTCCTGCCCCATAACATCCACTTTGGAAAACATGTTAACAAGGATATGGAGGGTGGGATTTGATATACATCCTCAATAAAAATTATAGGGAATGAACTTAACATAGGGTGCGGCAGCATATGTCCTATCTTAAAAACTTAATAAAACGTATTGTATGAATCAGAAAATTTTTATTTGCTTCTGCGCCCATGTTCTGGGGAACAGCGTGCTTTATTTGGCCCAAATGTCTGTTATGTTCGACCTTTTTGCCGAAAATGGTCCCAAGCGATTAGGTTCGACTCACTGATGAAGAATTCGAGGTCAAATTTGATTCTGTCAGGCAAAATTTCGTGGGGATCGTATCACTAGAAAATTTTTAAAGAATCATTGAAATTTATTGAAAAATATTCTATATATCAGAAACTATTCGTCCGACATCACTGAAATTTTGTCAGAACCTTCAGAACCTAACTCTACTGCCAAGTTCCAAGTTTGAACACGATTGGATCTATATTGTTGGAGATCCGAGCAGCCTTGTGTGAGTTCAGTAGCTGGATGAGTGACCGTTGTCTCGATAACTCTCGAATGAAAGGAGATAGGGACTTGCAGTTTTCAGGGTAGGTTGCGCATCTCCGTGGAAGAGTTAAGTTAGCTGTTGGCCATAATCGGCCCAACGGTTTCGGACTTATACCCATTTGGAATATTATATCCTCGATAACTCAAATAATATAGACTCGATCGAATTGAAATTTGCTAACTAGTTTAAGAATATCGACATGTGCAAACTTTTGTGATAAAAATCATTAATCCGAAACCACCAGACCGATTCTACCCAATAACGTAAATTTTCCGGCTCAGTTTGTCATTATTTTAAACAATAGAAAGTAAAGCATGTATCTATGGGAGATAATTGCCCTACATTAGGGTCCTGTAGCGGTTTTCGAACATCTGAAGTTCT
Source organism: Halyzia sedecimguttata (assembly GCA_937662695.2). NCBI lineage: Eukaryota > Metazoa > Arthropoda > Insecta > Coleoptera > Coccinellidae > Halyzia > Halyzia sedecimguttata. The sequence continues at coordinate 92,844,612 of OW569413.2, read as the reverse complement.
GAATAATCATCGTTTGGATTGGCCAGACCTGGTTTTGAAAGAGACCCTCCTGGCCTTATGAGCTACGGCATTTTTCCTTTTTGAAATCAAATATTGAAGGGATTTCTTTTTTGGCGCTCTAGTTCCTCGGAACTGAGTGCTTATCAATTTGCCCAAATGTCTGTAATTTTCGAATTTTTGGCTGAAAATGGTCTCAAACGATTTGGTTCGACTCACTGATCAAGAATCCGAGGTCGAAATCGATTCTGTCCGGCCGGTCTGGCCGGCCGGCCGTAGGCGCGATAACTCTCGAACGAAAGGAGTTAGAGGATTGAAGTTTGCAAAGTGGCTTTGGAACGTAAATATCTTGGACGAGTTCGTTAATGGGCGAAATCCATCAAGCGTTTTCGGAGTTATGGCCAATTTTAGTAAAAACATTTTTTATGAATATTTCCGAAACCGATCACTCGATCTATCTGAAATTTAGCATCAAAATGTAGAATCATGACCTCTAGACGCATGTAAAGTTTTGTATTACCCAGGTTACCACAAAGTGTAAAAAAAAATTTTGACAATTTTAAAAATTTGTTTCTACAATAACTTTCGAACGGAATGAGCTAGGCAGTTGAAATTTTCAGAGTAGGTTAGGGAGATGAATATCTCGGTTGAGTTATTGGGCATAATAGGCCAGATGGTTTCGGAGTAAGGAAAAAAAAAAATTGTTTTTAAGTGACAAATTTCAAATTCAATTTTTATTTAAAATGCAGTTTCACCATAAAAATCCATTGATATTATTTTCAACTCCAACAAGCTAATACTTTCGGAGATATGATTTTTCTAAATTTCAATAATGAATCGTACTTCTATGTTTTCACATTATGCTATAATTATTCTATCTAAGCTTTATTATATGATCTGTGTTCCTACTCGTATATGTCATCCTGTTCTATAAGAGAGAGTCAAATTCATTTCAGCTATCATAAGAATCCTCCTCCTCTTTCCGTTATCCTCCAAAGGATGTAGTGACACCAATCATATATGATTCAGCAATTGATTCCATGCTTGCCTGTCCTATGCACTCCTTTCGACATCATGCAGTCTCCTGTTTATTAAGAATACATAAGATTCATAAGAATACATTGATATAATTCCCAACTCTTACCAATACTTTCGATGATATGAGCGCCAGAAAGCTCCTGTCCACAGGGCTTGAACCAATTTTTTTTGCCCAAATGTCTGTAATTTTCGAATTTTTCACCGAAAATGGCCTGGATAACTTTCGAACGAAAAGAGATAGGGACTTGTAATTTTCAGGGTAGGTTGCGCATCCGAATGAGAGAGTTAAGTTCGCTGTTGGCCATAATCGGCCCAACGGTTTCGGAGTTATACCCATCTGGAATATTATTTCCTCGATAACTCAAACAATATAGACTCGATCGAATTGAAGCTTGCTAAATAGTTGTAGAATATCGACATGAAGACGTGTGTAAAATTTTGTGATGACCGTACCACTAGAACATTTTTAAAAAATTACGAAAAAGTCAGGTACTTTTGCGCGTATGTTCTATTGTCCATTCTCCTGTATTGAACACTCTTGATCGAATTTACTATGGTAAATTCGATATATTCTTGCTAAGCAATATTTTCGTAACGTTTAGAATTTTTTTTTTCAGATATTCCTCAATGCTGGATAGATCTGAACCCAACGCAATGGAAAATTTACATGACGGCTGTGGCAATTCTACTGTTTGTTATACCCGCTTTAGTCATCAGCACTTGTTATGCCGTCATCGTATGGACTATTTGGTCCAAAAGCAAACTGTTAATTCCTGTTGGACATGTTCCAATCAGGCAAAGTAAGTTAGGAATATTGTGAGGAAAAGTGAGAATATGTTATTGAATAAATGATTCATTCAATATAATCAGAGTTGTTTTCCATGAATTTTTTCAGTAAAAGTAAACTCAATAAGTCCAGAGCGTTCCTGCCAATAGGGTCTTCATAATGGCTCCGTATAATTAATATACTTATGCATATATTTCACAAGTCGAATAAACCCCAGGGGATTTCATTGATTTGCCGAGAAGCAAGAGCAGACGCGTTTCTGGCTTCTTGGCATTCATCAGTACTCTGTAGCTTCCCAACAAATTCAACTAAACTGAACCATGTTAAGCCTCTCACAGCCGGCCTGAGCGGTTATACATAAACGCCCTCGCCACGTATGAGACAAAACAAGGAATTCAGCCTTTGCCCACCAGTGAATATTTGAAGCGTGAAATCATATGCCACCATTCGCTCGAAATTAATCGAGAAACAACTCCCACGGAGCTCAGATAGTATCTTCCCATTGCCATGAACGCTGTTTAGCGTTTTTCAAAAATAATAATGAAAAATGGCGATTCCGTTGTTAATAAATCAACAAGTCCAGAGCGTTCCTTCCAATAGGGCCTACATAATGGCTTCTTATAATAAATATACTTATGTTTATAATTAATATACAGTGAACTCTTGATAAGTCGAACATCGATAAGTCGAACTCTTAGATAAGTCGAACATTTTTTCCGGTCCCAATTCATGGGTATCTAACCCTGTATACTTTCACCTCAATGAGTCGAACAGAGTTCTTGAGAGCAAAGAGTCTAGTAGATGAGTCGAACTGCTGGAAGGGTCCACAAGAGAACCTCCACCTCTATCAGTCGTACTCCTAACCATCATCTCCTCTATGAGTCGAACTGTTTGATCTAACGAATGAAACCGAAAAGAATTCGGTATGCAAACGAATCACCACATTTGGTAGCCATCATATATATTTTTCAATCGCTTAGTACATTGTTCAATTCATTTTTAATTTGTTTATTGAGCCGTCGTGCGCTGAGATCGTTTTAGTCATGGATACGCGAAAACTGAAAATTGTATCAGTAGCAGATGAACTCGAACTCATTCGGGAAGTAGAGAAAGGAGAAGAAAGTAAAACCCTTATCGCTAACAAGTTTGGAATTCCTAAATCCCAATTTTTATCTATCATGAAAAAGAAAATTAATATCTTCCTCAGAGTTAAAGGAAAATCAGTCCACCGGTACCGTCAGAAATTGCCTCGGCATTCAGATGTTCGCATCTTCCCTAGGCCACGAATTTAGAGCGAGTAGTGGTTGGCTACGTAATTCCAAAAAAAGATACGGAATTTCTGGAAGAACCTCGTTAGGTGAAAGGTGAAAGTGCTAGGGTCAATGAAGACACTAGTCATCAACCCTTGTTTCTCATTAACTACTGTTGATGTCGTGAATACGCGAGGTTTTCCCTCAATGAGTCGAACTCTCACCTCAATAACTCGAACGTTTGGTGAGACGAACCATAGATAAGTCGAACAGTTTTTTATGGTCCCTGGGAGTTCGACTTATCGAGAGTCCACTGTATTTATGTTTAACGGTTCAGTTTAGTTGACTTTGTTGGGAAGCTACAGAGTACTGATGAAGGCCAAGAAGCCAGAAGCGCGTCTGCTCTTGCTTCTCGGCAAATCAATGAAATCCCCCGGGGTATAATTGACTTGTGAAATATATGTATAAGTATATTAATTATACGTAGACCCTATTGGCAGGAACGCTCTGGACTTGTTGATTCATTAACAACGGTATCACCATTTTGCATTATTATAAAAGTAAATTCGATATTGGATTTTATACTTAAATTTTTGGCGCTCTAGTTCCTCGGAACTGAGTGCTTTTCAATTTGCCCAAATGTCTGTAATTTTCGAATATTTCGATGAAAATGGTCTTAAACGATTTGGTTCGACGCACTGATCAAGAACCCGTGGCCAAAACGATTCTGTCCGGCCGGCCGGCCGTTGCCACAATAACTCTTGAACGGAATGAGCTAGACAGTTGAAATTTTCAGAGAAGGTTTGGAAGATAAATATCTCAGTTAAGATCGTTAGTGGGTAAAATCGAAAATGGTTTCGGAGTAACGAAAAACAAATTATTTTGTTAAATTATAAATTTCAAATTAATTTTTTTTTTAATGCAGCATCATCACAAGAATCTATTGATATCATTTTCAACTCTAAAAAGCTTATACTTTCAGAGATATGATTTTTTAAATTTCAATAATAAATCTTAATTCTATGAATTCACAGAATGCTGTAATCCAAAATTAACGTCCGTATTTGTATCTATGAATTTCATGATCTGTGTTCATACATGTCATCTCATCTCAGTTATCTATAGAGACATATCATATTTATTCCTAGTTCTATTCCTCATGATGTAAAATACCCCTGATATAGAAAACAAAGAGTATGATTGAATGCAAAATGATCATGGAAATATATACTTTGGTAAGTTAGTCAAATTGGGTTCTGAATATCTCCATTAATAACAAAAGCGCGCCAAATAGGGCTAGATTCTCCAGCACCAGTGGCTCCACCTCCACCTCAAAACACCACCCTTTCCAGACGAAAACTACAGCAGTTAAATGTAAAATGCCACACAGTAAAATTCCACACACCGTTCATCCACTTTTTGAATCTATTCTGTAGTTACATTTGTTCGATTTGATCTGTAGGTAGTTTTTGGCGCTCTAGTTCCTCGGAACTGAGTGCTTATCAATTTGCCCAAATGTCTGTAATTTTCGAATTTTTCGATGAAAATGGTCTTAAACGATTTGGTTCGACTCACTGATCAAGAATACGTGGTCGAAATTCATTCTGTCCGACCGGTCCGGCCAGCCGGCCGTAGGCACGATAACTCTCGAACGGGATGAGCTAGACAGTTGAAATTTTCAGAGTAGGTTTGGGAGATAAATATCTCGGCTGAGTTCGTTATTGGGCAAAATCAGACAGATGGTTTCGGAGTAACAGAAAAAAAATTTTTTTTTACAAAGCAAATTCCAAATTAAATTTTTTTCAATAAGCAGTTCTACCATAAGAATCCAATGATATCATTTTTAACTCTAGCAAGCTGATACTTTCGGAGATATGATTTTTCAAAATTTCAATAATAAATCGTATTTCATCGTTGTCACAGAATGATATTCTATGTATGAATTGTCATAATGTCAACTTATTTTCCTGAGACATGACATTATTTAATCAATCGAAGAATTGTGAGCGAAGTGAGAAAAATCTCAGTTGTTTGCTCCGAAATTAGTTTTTCTCAGAAAAATCTTACATTTCGGAACGGAACATGAAGTAAGAGATCTGAGAGTAGTGAGACTGCTTTTCATCCATAGACATAGCTATAACTCTCGAACGGAATGAGGTAGGTAGTTGAAATTTTCAGAGTAGGTTAGGGAAATGAATATCTCGGTTAAGTTCGTTATTGGGCAAAATTGGCCAGATTTAATTTGATTTCTTCCATGGTGCAGTTCTCATTCTCATGATTGCTCATTTAATCTTGATAAATAAACTTTTATTTGAATTGAATTTCCTTTATGATGCAGTTCTTTCATATGAATATATTGATATAATTCCCAACTCTGAGAAACCAATACTTTCGGAGATATAATTTGTCTGTTTGAACTAGAGCGCCAGAAAGCTCCTGTCCACAGGGCTTGAACCAATTTTTTCATATTGGCATTTCTTTTTTGAATTTTCTAAGGGTCTGTTTTCCATGAAATTTTGTGAGCTCCAAGAGGTCATTATTGGTCATCTAAATGCCAAAATAGGACTCAATCTGATATGTGGTTTCGGAATTTCAAAAAATATTCCGCTAAATAGTTGAAGATTTTTTTATTTTTTTCGAGTCCTGTGATTTTTCAGAAATTTAACATAAGTTCTTATCTCGGTATTTTTCAACTAAGGTCGGAGTATGCATTCGATCAGATCAGCATTTTTTGAGTTGTTGGGAAAACAAAATTTCAGATGCCTGCCGATTAATATTTATGGTCCAAACCTACCCTGCAAATTTGAACTCTCTAACTCATTTCGTTTGACAGTTATCGTGTTTACGGCCGGCCGGCCGGACGGACCGAATTGGATTTGATCCCGGATTATTCATCAGCGAGTCGAACCTAATCGTTTGAGACCATTTTCGGCAAGACATTCGTACATTACATACATTTGGGCGAAATTATAGTACGCTGTTCCAAATCACGCAAAAATGAACAAAAAATAAGGAAAAAGTTTTGGGCTCGTCCGGGATTTGAACCCGGGACCTCCCGCACCCTAAGCGGAAATCATACCCCTAGACCAACGAGCCAGTTGCTGCTTATTGATGTTAACATCTACCAAACACAAAAATAGTTGTAAATTCAAAATTCTGAAAGCATAATATTATGTTAAGGATACCTTTATTAACTAAGGACTTATTTCATTTCATTAACATTAAACTTAATCATCTATTTTTCCTTCTAATCCATAAAAAAATTATTTCAGCAGACGATCGTAGAGATAGGCATCTACGTCAATATAGGGATGACCAAGAATCGAGGCGGGCAAGCTCAAGAGGACTGATACCCAGAGCAAAAATAAAAACAGTCAAAATGACTTTTGTGATTGTTTTTGGTGAGTTTTGAAACCTATATTTATTGGCTCAGTATAAACAAGTTTTTTCCACAGTGTTTGTGTTATGTTGGAGTCCATACATCGTTTTCGATATTCTCCAAGTATATGGTTACATTCCAAAAACACAACACAACATAGCTGTCGCAACATTCATTCAGAGTTTAGCACCTCTAAATTCAGCAGCAAATCCTGTTATATATTGTCTCTTCTCTACACATCTCTGTAGAAATCTTAGGTAAGTTTCAACTTATAGGTAGATCATAACATAGGTAGTTATGAAACTGAAGTTTGATAATAAATTGATTTATTAAGTCAGCAAATTTCCCAAATATGTACCTAGTCAGAAGTATTTAAAAACCTTATTTAGCTATTTGACACAAAATTCAGATTATATCTTTGAGTTCAGACTTCACACGTCTAAAAACCTGGTGTATTTCACTAAACATACACTGGAAACAAATTTGGACAAACTAGGGGATAGTGGTGACACCTGCCTATGACAATATAAGATAGTAATAGAGTTTCAGTTCAGACTTCAGATGGCGTAGGTCTCTTAAGTCGTTTCTAGTTGTAATACAGTAAACTGCAAGTTTTGTGCTCAAATCACTGATGATCTGTGCTTAAATCAGATGTATGTTTCTGTACGTTTATCCTATTTTGAAGATTTTGACAAAAATCAGTTCCGAAAATCAAGTGTGCGTAAGTTTCGTATTTTCGTTTTCGTACTTCATGATTGATTTCGCATGAAAATAAGCAGATGTCAAACCTAATTCAAACCATCACGGCGCCATCTAGAAAAGAAGAAAGGAAGCTCTATTGACTGTAACCGGTGCATATCACAGGTGGCCACAAGATCGTAGTAATTAATATACCGGTTTTTTTTTAGACATCTTACCTTAGTCAAATATCTCATTGCAATATTTAATATTTTAATATAGACCAATTGGAGTAACAGGGGAAAAACAATTGCAGCGTTGTACTACTTATAAAGGTTTGACGGTACTTATGCTTTGTAGGTTTTATAGGAAATGTAGCTTCATACTCATTTCATTTAAGCTTGAATTGAGACTATGATTTGGAGAAACCTCTGTATTGTTCTGCCAATTTGAATCAATTAAAACATAAAGAAGTATTGCATATAGATAGAGTTTGAAGAATTTGGAAGTGGACCATAATGAGTTTCATGAACACTTTTTAGTTGGAGTAGAGCAAATCTAGGACACTGCGCTATTTCAAATTAGTTTGTTCTGATTTATAACTAATTTGGTAAATGGAGTGCATTAGTTAGGTTAGAATCATTCACTTGGCGGGAGATCAATATTCAAATTTTTCAACATGATGGTAGTCTTATGATAAGGACTTTCCAACTCTAGATGAAGCCACGCTATTTAGAAGTGAATTTTAGTACAGACACATCAAATATTGGGTAACTTCGTTATTAGTGAGTGTTTTCATGTCCATTCCACATCGAAATCTACTTCTATTTCTTATCCTGTACGGATTCCTAGTATTGAAGTCTATAATCTAATTTTTCCAACCTTGGTATGCTACTGCTTGTCATACCTCAGTACTCTGCTGTAGGTACACCGCCGCATGTTTTCTATAGCTTATAATCACTACTTTCCAATTCTTCAACCTACTGGCTAATATAGGATCGATGGATCACGATTAAATAATATACTTCAAGAGTTTTGTAATTTATTGATGGTTGATCAGACTATTTTTTGGGTCAGATCTAATATTACATTTTTATTATGGATGAAAAATGCGATCAGTCATAAAACACAACTATGAATTCCACACAACTGCGAAATGAGTAGGTACCTACCTATATTTCTATGTAAGTGGATGAAAAGGTTTTTTAATTCTCTTTGGTTGGGGAATTCATAGGCGTATATACAGGGTTATTCATTATTTCAAAAAATTCAAGATTTTTTTAGATAATAACGACAATAAACGAATGCATGAAAAAAATTATAGGTTAAGTTATCTAAAAGGTTTGGAAGATGAATTCAAAGGTAGTTTATTTATGAGTTGATTCTTCATTTTGGAGATGCTCCATACCTTCTATAGTCTTGTGGAAGCAGAAGATCCTTATATTTGATACATGAGAACGTTTCCTTTGTTTCAATTTGGCGGATGCATGATTATTTCAATGTACATAAGTAAATCCACTGCTCAACAATTGGAATGGATATTTGTATTATACTAAAATTCCCATTGAAAAAATTCCTGAAATAATTTCATTTTATACCTACTGTCATGTACATATCTTTATAGGGATTATTTTTCGCATAATTTTTTGGTACATTCATATTTCTACATTAATTGAGAACGATATGGAGAGTACCTGGTAGATCGTAACGTTTCTATACCTGCAATACGACATTGGATTATGCACCGGATCGGATACCAGTAAGCATTAGTGTTTATACATCATTGATATTCGCCGGAGGTGAGTAAAAAACCAGACCTACACTCTTTCTACCTCATTAGTCAACTCGGCAAGCGATTAGAGAGCAGCGCTTAACCGACACTCTTTCTTTCTAAAGCCAGTACTTGACCTTGTAGCCTACAGCTATTGGAAGACGCAGCATATGTACAAGGTATCCGCTAATCCCAGTGGTGGTCGGTGTCGTTTAGCTTTACCAGAAAGAACTCAACAGGGTCAATGACTTTGAAGTAACTATCAAAGAGCTAAGCCCTGACCAATAAAACCGTGTTTCTGCTTCATCGATGCTAAATCTGATGTCTGCCCGGCTAGGTAGGAGGTCAACGAAAACAATTGTCCTTCCTAGGATATTAGGTAAATACTAATACAGCTGGTTTTCAAAGGTTTTAATGAAGAAATTCCTTTGATTACAAAGGAAAGCACTTAACTTAGAACTTCCAAACAAAATTCAAGGTATTCTTCGAGGATCCTTCCAGGTGATGAGTGTGGGTTCTTCAAACTGGAACTCACGATGCAATGAATATAAGGATCTCAATCCAATAGCAGCTTCAATCAACTAGTGTTATGTATGCAGCCTCTCAATCACGTATCTACTAGATAGTGTTCAACTTCAGCCCATGCCAAAATTTCCACTAAATATAGATAGCTTCGATCCCAGCCAAAAACTATAGATACATATAAAAACAGTGTTACAAATATTACTCTCCAAAATACAATATTTCTCTGCACGAATGTGGGGGTATAAATTAAAAATTAACACTTTATATACTTTATTCATCGGAATTCATCATGGCCTAGATGAACACAAGGCACACAATCCACCGAAAATTGAAGAAACTCTCCCCTGATTCGTTCAGCACTATATCAATACTAAAACCATACCTATATATCAGAAAAATTAGTAGGAATTGAAACAAACAAACACAAGGTACTCTACATTATATTCAACAAAATGGCATGCAACACTATATTAACTAATTTCAAACTGAAATCATCGCGTAAGACAACTTACCAAAACCAATTTGAACCTTACAAAAACATATTCAAAATCACTCACCACCAAACCAGACGTATATTTTTATAAAAATAATATAATTGCTAAGAGATTTCAGACACCCAATTAGTTTCTTAGCACGGAAAGAATCTTATGAGAAGCGTTCGAAGTGACTTGCTCCTAAACTTCGTCGTAAGAGAACGAGTAAATCCCCGGGAGCTTGACAATGACAAACCAAATCGTTTGACCACAGAAAATTGGGGTCGCACAGAATTGTAACAGTAAATCCACGGTATTAAACAAAATTATACCGAGATGATTTCTAGAATATATCAAACAATTAAACAAGTAAAATCAACAAGGTTCATAAGATGAAACATTTTCAATTTAGACTCTGAATATATTACAAATTGTCAAACCATAATGCAACTATCCTTTCACGTTTGACGCATCATGGGTTGCATAAGTAGTTTTTTGAACAGGAAATCGCTAAGAACATATTAGTGTTACTTGTGTCATACATTTTGGAGAAAAACGTATTCTTTGTGGGACCGCCAATTTCGTGGCATTACATAGTAATACACCAGAGATCATTCTCATGGAATGCCATTGGTTCCAGCGAAGTATCACAGGTAGAGTAACTACCAACCAGCTTTGAACACTACCTTGGTAGTACAGCCCTAGCTCAGGGAGAGGGTTAAGAAGATATTAAGGGTTGAAAGACAGAGGGTCGTGAGTCGAATTTAATCGGCAAGTTCAATTGGTGGAGCCGAGCAGCCCAATTGATGTGAGTACGGAAGTTTTACGGAATCCGTGAGATGCTAAGGGAGTTGATTTCTTTTTAGACGTGTGAAAAAAAGGTTAGACGGTTGAGACGTGCACCGAAGGAGTATATAGTATAAAGACGTGAGGAACCTCATTAATAGACGATAGTTTATTTACCCTTGATTACGACGGTGAAGTTGAAGATTGTAGAATTCTGTAAATAAGCATGTACATATTAGCATACAATGTTCTATTATTCCAAAAGTGTAAATGCAGAATCATTATTCCCTAGACAACAATAAAAATACTACATTACTTTCCTTGAATTTTTCAATTTTTCGTGATCATTGTTCTTATCATTGATTTATTTTTCTTTTTTTACTTTTAACAAAAAATTTTGATATTCTTGTAGGTACTATTCACTTCAATTGTTGAGCAATAGGCATAGTTTTCAATTGACTATTATGAAATGTGAATAAAATCAATGAATCACCCTGTAAGATACAAAAGGTAGATGAGTAAAGGCTTCAAGTATTAGTTAGGCTTAGGGTAGCTTGGAAACTAAGAGACTTTTACTTACCTTGAAAACTGTCTACCCAATTTTTCTCTGTAGATGCTGTTCATTACTAAAACATTTAAAATTGGATCCATGTAGAAAGTATCCACCGATGAACTGGATCACCAACTGCATCTCTATGTGTTTCCCCGGTGTCCGACAAGGCCATTGTCTCGGCTACAGAAATGGAGATTCCAGTGGGACTGTGACCACAACCATCACACACTCCAGCAGAAGGTCTGGTTCCGCAGCATCGCTGAGGCATACCATAAGATTTCAACCTGGGCTCAATGTTCAAAAAGTGACCATGTCCGTTGTCTAGTCGAAATATTTCTGTCAATATTTGTCAAACGAATGGAATACATCTTTATATTTTCAGCTGTTGTGAAATTTCTTGAAATGAAATCATCAACTATCGTGATAATCAAATTGAATATTTCAAACCAAGTTTGTATTTTTATAGTGGGTATGTATGTACTTAGTAATTTTTACACCTACACAAAATAAGAATAAGTTTATATGAAATTCATAATTGTACTACTGATATACATCAGTGTAATCCAACGAAAATTAACACCTCAATTTTCCGGCTTTAAAATGAAAATGTGGAAAATCGCTCGGTCGCGTCGATTTATTATTCGAGGGGGGACAAATTTTACGCTCTTTGCACCCCCTTACGGGGATTAGCACAACCCCTTGATTTTGAATAGGGATGAGGGATGTTGCGATACCTCATTTTGAAGATCTTATCGAATACTATCTGTTTCTGAAACTTCGCTTCAAAATTTCCATCGATAACGAAATGACAGATAAAATAGTGGAGGAATACTTACTTTTGTGATTAGTTTATTAAATGCTGGAAATGGGCACCATTCACTTCCATACCGTACTATAAGTTTTGCTGAAAACGTTCACGTACATTACTCAAGATTTGTGGTGAATTTCACGGCATTCATAAATGATCCGAGTTCGCAAACAATCCAGTGACTCAGGCTTGGCAGCGTAAATCTTGAATTTCAGTTGACCCCATAGAAAAATGGCCAGTGGAGCCAGATCAGGTGGTCTGGGTGGCTACTCAATATGTCCCCTGCTTCCAATCCTGGCGTGAGGAAAATGTTCATCTAAGAACTGACGCACCTGTTGAACGAAATGAAGTGGTACGTCATCTTGTTAGGAAATGATCGTTTGATGGTTTTCTGCATTCTCCAATACTTGCACGATAAATAGCGTTCTCCAATAGATCTGAATAAATTTGGCTAGTAGATTACCGGGTATAAAAAAGGGCCGATTTCAGATACTCTTGAGCAAATGTAAACAGCTAGTGCATCTGCCTGTAAGATAACCTATCTATTTGAATGACTTCTACATCCGTCATCGAATCACAATATCAATTCAAAACATGGTCCTTCGAGCCGGAATATGTTTTGAATTTAAAAAATGCGCTGGTGTCAAAGCCGACAAATCGTTCGGGTCTGAACTCATCAAGGGAGTCGACGGCCTTGAATTGAGAACTGCCTCTATCTGCACGAGCACCGTGTTCATTTCCTCCTATATTGAGATCTGAGCCCCCGCAACCCTTTTCAGGTGCGTTTTCATCACCTTAATATTCGCCTCCCAGAGTCCTCCCATGTGTGGCGGGTTGAAATGCCAACGAGTAGCTTCCCTCTCTGCTACGTGGGCATAAATATTCTTGAGGTATTTATCAGAACCCGTGAAATTTGTTCCGTCATCTGAATAAATATTTTTACAAAGTCCGCGTCTGCCAATGAATCGAATGATACCCGTAGGAAAAAGCATCCGAAAAATTTCCTGAACTTATGCCAAGTAAATCTGTTTTTGCCACATTGCTCATCACCGAAATGTTCCCGACTATCAAGTAAAACTAGCTCGAACATCTTTACATTCGTGGAAATGAACACGCTACTCGTACAGATTGAGGCAGTTCTAAATTCGGCCGTTGACACCCTTGATTTCAGACCCGAACGATTTGTCGGTTTTGACACCAGCGCATTTTTTAGTGTCAGAACCATTGACAACGATCGTAGATCCTGATATGTTCGATGTACCTACCTATGACAGGATTGACGCGTTGTCAGCTTTTAGTACGCATGTGCACAGATTTTTGGGATAGGTGGACAACTGAGCACCTACATACGCAAAGAGCTAAATGGCACTTTCCCAATAAAACATTCTGAAATTAGGCGACATAGTTTTGATCAAGTCGGATAATGAGCCTCCCTTACAATGGTCGTTGAGAAAAATCAGTCAATTAAGTTACGGTGCAGATGGTATCGCTCGGGTTGCCTCAGTTACCACCGTGAAAGGCATAGTAAGCAGACCACTTGCCAAGCTTTGTCTCTTGCCAACTAATTGTTCGTTGAAGAAGATATTTCATTCTTGAAGAGTGGGAAGATGTGTATATATGATTTTATTAGTTTACCGTGATGCAATTGCACATGCGCTAGTTTACCCAATTTAAACTATATGCTTTAACTTAATCATAGGCATTACAAAATGCCAATGTGGAATTGCCAACAATGGCGGCTTCGGGCATCTCTCTTAACTCACCTCGTTCTATGACAATGGTCGCATTCAGCGGACGAAACAGTTGCGCAACCGTTACCAAAACGTTCGGTGGCACATGCCCTACGAACTCAACACGTTGTGGAGCGGAGGCTATTTTATGGAGCACATTTGATTTGTGCTAGGTAGCGGTAGCGTAAAGTGGCTGAGCGCTTCGTCCGCTGAATGCGACCATTGCCTAGTTAGACCCAGTTCTACGATATAAAACAGCACAGTATAGTTCCTGTGACCACATCTGAGTTCGAAGCAACCCCATGAGGTGAACTGTGCTAATTGTCAATAATAACTAAAGGAAGACAGTATTCCCCAAAGAGGAAAGCGTCATTCAAGGGCACAAACCCAGGGTGTCATGTTTATTACCAATCATCAGAGTGTGACTTAGCAAACACTGAATGAGACCGAAGGCGTTCTAGGAAACTTTAATCCATCGGTCGCGAACTGGTGGGGAAAGAATCCCACCAGCGGCACCTATGGAAATCCTTACGAACTGCGACCCTCTGCGATGAAGAAACCTTGAGCGACGTTTATTCTTTTGCCGTAAGACGGTCATGGATGGCAATGCCATCTACCTATATAAGACCTTTACGGACTGCAAGCGCCCGTGCGTCTTTATTATTTAACCACGTGCCTCTTTCATGCTGCTTTACTGGTCTCCAATTATTTTTTTCAAGTGCTTGTCAGTGATTGACCGTTACGTTGATTTGAATTTCTCAGTGCATATATCTCAATTCTCATAACTGAATTAGCGAAACCGATAAAATTACAGTACCCTTGTCTTAATTGAATTCAAAACATGGTCCGGCTCGAATGACCATGCTTTGATTTATATATATTTATATTGTGACTGGATGACGGATGTAGAAGTCATTCAAACAACCCGTCTATCTTACAGGTAGATACACTAGCTGTCTACATTTGAGCTCAAGAGTGTCTGAAAAGGAATATGGTGAACTATTATCTGTATTGATGTATTTCGAGCCTTATATCACCAAATAAATTAATTTAACCTAACCGATTTTTATTTTAATTCTATCTACCCCAAATCTACTTCATGAACACTGTATGTACTGGATGAATATGAAAAGATGTATTCCATTCCAGAGAAAGATTTTTTCTACTTCGTAAAAGAGGTTCTTCATCAATTAATGGATTTGAGTTTGTGAATTGTAATCATATTCTTGTAATTGGAACTCACCTTGATGAACGAAAGTGTCAGTTCAATGAATGGGTTAATTAAAGTCATGTCCTTATTTATTAAACGTCCTGAAGAGTTTTCTCATAATTATAAATAAATTTAGATGTCCTTATTAGTACAGGGTATTCAGATTTAGATAAGGTATTTAGTGGTTTATTTAACAAGCATTAAATGGAGGACATTGCATATTAATAACTATTTTCTCCATTCAAGTAATTTTACACGGAGTAGTTTGGACCCATCAACATTCTACTGACATACTTTGTGATAATTAAACTATTCGTGTGGACAAATAATTTTAATACCTATTTATAAAATGAAGAGATGTTATTTATTGATGAAAATGTAGAGTTCTTCCTATTGTGGAATTTCTCAAGAATTTATATTTCCTTTGTACCTATACCTAAATATACGAATTGTATGTATTTAAAAAAATATATTTAATGAAGTGTATTTGTTTATTTCACTCAAACTTCACTATTTTCTTACAGATACAACCAAACTCTCTCTTTAGAAAGAGTACATACTACACGAATACACCATTCAAATCATTTTTTCAATTTAACTGGAGTGACCAACATTTTTTCCTATAGTTCGAGACTGTACAATGCGTCACATAGTATATATGACCAACTATTCATTGACAAAAATGCTCAGGGCTTAAAAAAACATACAAAAACAATTTTTGTTGTCTGAATTAAGAAACTGTGTTTTATATCTAGAATCCAATTATATTTTTTGATGTATTAAGATCATTTATAAAAATAAAAATGTAAAAATCAATCCATTAGAACTTAACATAACTGAATTGAATGAATCAGAATGTAGAATAGCTTAACTATTATATTTATTCGCTGTCTCTGTCTTCATGTCTTCTAGACTTCTTTTTTCTATGTGATCTATGACTTGGACTTCTAGACCTTGACTTATGACGTCTAGATCTACTCCTAGACCTTTCTCTCCTGTGGGATCTTTCCCTCTCTCTGTCTCTGGGCTTTTCCGACCTTTCTCTAACTTTACTTTCACGATCCCTATCTCTTTCACGATCATGATCTCTTTCTCTATCCCTATCATCTCTTTGATGTGAAGGACTTCTATCCCTATCCCTGTCCCTGTCTCTATCTCTACTTGATAGTGGGGGCCCTGACATTCCAACAGGAGGTCCCATTGGCATATTATGAGGTATAGAACCTGGGCCAGGGGTAAGAGGTTTGATGTCTGATGGTGCCCATCCGGGAGGCTGATTTACTGCACCTGAAAAAAAAATATCCTGATTGAATCTTAAATTCGCATCAATCACAAAATTTTATTCAAATGGAGTTTGTTCATATACCATCCAGAATAATGGATCTCATGGACATCAAATTCAATCTCAAGTAATATTTTGTATCAAGACCCTCCCATGATGGAAATGAGATTCCATTTTACAAACTCACCTTTCAACGGATTGCGATGAAGCTGGCACTGTTTGATTCAAAAAGTCAACTAGCTTAATGAAAAGGACATTTAATATTTTATTTGTGAAAAGCTATTGTTAAAAGTATTCATAAATTCTCTCATACGAAATTGACAACCTATAACATCTGAAACCATTTGTGGCTCAAAATTAATATAAAAGGACCAAATATGCCGATTTTTCCTATTCACGAACTTGATCCACATATCAGAGCAATAAATCTACCCTGAAAATGGCTGAAAATTCTATAAATAATTTATCAGGAAGTTTAATGTTATCAATTGATACAATTTTTAGGTCAAAATATCAAGACATTTCATAGAAATAATTGCATAACAGAATAAGTACTCAAGTAGATTAAAGTTACAAATCAGCATGAAATGATTTATTAAATTTCAAAATACTTACCCCACTGACAATCTTGTGTTGGCTCATAACCACCAAAATAAGGATCTGGTTCAGGATTGAAGCCATATTCAGGTTGAAACGTTTCAAAGGTTGCCGCTGGCGGAGGTACTGACATGTCGGGAAATCCAGGTGGCTTCCTACTATATTCTCTTCTATCAGCAGTCATTACCTAAAATTTCAAAAGAATATATATATATATATTACCTAAAATCAAGATTAAAAAAATTTCCATCGAAGAAATAAAAGCATGTGATACTGCGAATAATTTTCTTACCTGGATAACATTTTCTTTAGGTTGCTCTCCTCCAAGAACATCTATAGAGCCTGTCAACCTCCTACCAGGAGGGGGTCCTGCCTTCCTAATACCAGTGAAGTTATTAGCATATTTACTATTATCATTGGATATTGGAACCGGTCCACGAGGTAAACCAATAGCATTAAGTGGTTGAAGTCCAATACCTGATTCTGATACACGAATTCTAGAGAAAAATTATTATTTGACATCTTAAATTTAATTCACATTGCTACAAAATGTGTAGTGAACAGGTTGACATGAGTAATAAATATTGTCAGCGTTCACCACAATGAAACTCTACTGAATTTATATTCAAACCCAGTATCTTAAAAATAAGAAAGTATGAATGAGTAACCTTTTTTGCCTATCACAGTAAGCTTTCCAAGTATCTTCATTGAAACCATAATTGAAATAATCTGTTATGTCAGCACCAGGTTTTCTCCAAGGTTTTTCTTCCAAAGAATCTAAATTATAATCGGTTGCTGGTACTCCATTTATCATACCAACTTGGTCGAATTCCTCTACAGTAAATTTGCCTGCTACCTGCTTAGATTTGTCCACAACTGCAGTATTAATAAGAGTGCTTCTTTTGATGTTTAAAGCGGTGTAGGAAGGTGTTGTTTTGATATCCCCAATAACAACATTTACATCATCGTCACTGTCCTCTTCTAAATCCTCCTTATCACTATCTTCTTCATTAGCTTTATTTTCTACCTCCCCTTCCTCTTTTTCTTCATTTTGTAAATCATTCTCGATATCATTTTCGTTATCAACTCCTGGGGGACCATCTCCGATAGGCGGCTAAATTGACAGGATTTTGAAATAGGTTATGAGAAAAAATAATGCACAAAAGTTTCTCACCAACGTTGCAGGAGGAGGAGTTTCTTCAGAAAGTTGCTCTTTGTCGGGAGTTGGTTCTTGCTCAGATTCTTTTAATACATTATCATTATTTTCGCCATAAAGCCAATTATCATCATTTTCCACATCGTCAGCCATTTCTAGGAGCAAAAAATAGTGGCACAGAAACAGATACCAACAAATATGTAACTAACATAGAATTCTAGAACGAAAGAACATCTTGTCATCTTGTTGATCTATGAAATCAATAATGGTCTCTTTTGTCAGGTAGAGAATACTATTCCAGCGCTGGTTTTAGCTAGAGAAATGATAAAAGTTCCAAAGAAATATACAGAACTTCAGCAAGCTTAATTCATTATTACATACTTTCATAGTTTCAGCTGTCTACTCTTCGTTATTAGACGGTAAAAATGGATTCAAATTTTACAGTTTACATACTCAAAAAAAGGTTCTTGCTTCCATTTTTGTCAGGAGCTAAAAAATGCTACAGAACTGCATAACCTGTGGCGGAAAAACGCACAACGTACTAACGTAGTGTTCTGTGGCACTGGCAGTTATTCATAGAAATATTAGATGTCAATTGTCAATCCAGGTCTCTATGAGCCGTAGGTTGAATGTTGAATGTTGATTTCTTATAAAACATAAATATAAATTATAAAAGTCTTCTGTGAGTTAAAGTCTGATATTTTCGAGGTATAACACTTAAATTTATTATATTAAGAATGACTAACTCTGAAGAAGAAAGTACTGAGGGTTCCAAAATCAAACGAAGGAGATCTTCGTCCCCTCAATCTGAAGAACACCATAGTAAGAGACACCATCGCCCTAAATCCCCATCGTACAAAAGATACTATGGCGAAGAATCTGACAAGAAGAAAAAAAACAGTGACCGATATTGGAATAAATATGCTAAAGATGATAAAAAACATGTTATCGGTAATCGATATTATGATGTAGAAAATAAAGAAGAGAAAAAAGCAGAAAATGCACCTCCACCTCGTGAACGAAAGAAAGTTGATATGCTAACATCTAAAACAGGTGGTGCTTATATACCCCCAGCAAAGTTACGAATGATGCAAGCTGAGATAACAGACAAAAACTCAACTGCCTACCAAAGAATTGCTTGGGAAGCCTTGAAAAAGTCTGTGCATGGTTATATTAATAAAGTGAATACTTCAAATATTGCAATAATAGCTAAAGAATTACTTCATGAAAATATTGTTCGAGGTAGAGGGTTACTATGTAAATCTATTATCCAAGCACAGGCAGCTTCTCCAACTTTCACAAATGTATATGCTGCATTAGTAGCTATTATTAATACAAAATTTCCAAATATTGGAGAACTATTACTGAAAAGATTAGTACTACAGTTTAGAAGAAGTTTTAAACAGAATAATAAAACAATGTGTATCTCTTCATCTACATTTATTGCCCATTTGACCAATCAAGGAATAGCTCATGAGATTTTGGCCTTAGAAATATTAACATTGTTGGTGGAAACACCTACAGATGATTCAGTCGAAGTGGCAATTTCTTTTTTGAAAGAATGTGGGCAGAAATTAACAGAAGTATCAAGTAAAGGTGAGAACCAATTTTATCATGAAGATCATGTATTTTAAACGTATTCTTAATTGAGTTATGTATTCCATTCGCTTTTTCCAGGTATTAATGCAATTTTCGAGATGCTTCGAAATATTTTGCATGAGGGACAGTTGGAACGACGAATTCAATATATGATTGAGGTTATGTTTCAAGTTAGAAAAGATGGTTTTAAAGATCATGTTGCTGTAACTGAGGAACTAGATTTAGTTGATGAGGAAGATCAATTTCCTCATATTATTACTTTGGATGAAGTAAAACAAGGCGAAGGAGAGGACATTTTAAGTATGTACCTATTGGATATCTATCTCTGGTTACCATATTTGATTTGAGCAAATTCATGTTCTCTCTATAAACAGAGTAATTTTTTTTTATATCTTCACTGAAAGTTCTTTATTGACTACCGTCAAGGGCCATAACGGAAAATAAACATATTTATTTTGTTTGAGTTGAAAACATTTTGTTGATCTTCATTATTTGATTTAATTTTCAGATGTATTCCAGTTTGACGATAAATATGAGGAAAATGAAGGGAAATATAAATTATTGGTAAAAGAAATCTTGGATGATGCCAGTGATAGTGAATCGGGATCTGGTTCTGATGATGATGATGAAGAGGAAGAAGATGACGATGAGAATAAAGATGATGAAAACAAAACCCAAGGGGTCATTATTGATAATACAGATAGCAATCTGATTTCTTTGAGGAGAACAATATATTTAACGATGCAATCAAGTTTGGATTTTGAAGAATGCACCCATAAACTATTGAAAATGCAATTGAAGCCTGGACAGGAAATAGAGCTATGCCACATGATTTTGGGTATGCACATTCTCAGATTTCTCAACTTTTATAAGATATGAATACATTTTGTACAATTTTAAAGACAGACAACAAAATTTCAGATGAGTATAACTCTAAAACAATTTGGCCGATTATGCCTATTAAAGAAACTTAAATGTTGCATTTGGATGAGGAATCTACCTAGAAAATTGCAAGTCGCTATCTCTTTCTGTTCTCAAGTTATAGTAATTACGTTATATTTTTTCATCATTTTTTTAAAAGTTTCTAGTGATACGATCCTCACAAAATTTCACATCCTTCTTTATGTCGGTATTCTACAACTAGTTACTAAGTTTCAATTCGATCGCATCTGTATTTTTTGAGTTATCGAGAAAATAATATTCCAGATGGGTATAACTCGAAAACCATTTCGCTGATTATGCCCAACAATGAACTTAACGGTCCCATTCAGATGCGCAACCTACCCTGTAAATTGCAAGTCGCTATCTCTTTCCGTTCAAAAGTTATCGTGGCAACGGTCATCCATTCAGCTACTGAACTCACCCAAGGCTGCTCGGATATCCAACAATATGGATAAGAACTTCTTTTCAGATGTTTTCAAGCCATCGAGTTTCTGTCACCCTATACATATTTCATATTGAACTAGCATTAGTGAGATTTGATTAGAATAATATCAAACCAAAATATTTTTATTTCTAGACTGCTGTGCCGAACAAAGAACTTATGAAAAGTTTTTCGGATTAGTAGCTCAACGTTTCTGTCAGATCAACAAAGTGTATATTGAGCCATTCCAACAGATATTCAAGGACACATATGCTACCACCCACAGATTAGATGCTAATAGATTGAGAAACGTTAGTAAATTTTTTGCACACCTTCTCTTCACGTATGCTATTGGATGGGAAGTTCTAGAAATCATCAAATTGAATGAAGAAGACACTAATAGTTCCAGCAGGATCTTTATAAAGATTTTATTTCAAGAGTTAGCAGAATACATGGGTCTTGGGAAGTTAAACCAGAAATTGAAGGAAGAGTAAGTTACAAAATCAATACAAAAAACAAAGTTGGAAAAGCACTGTGGCCAGGAGCTTCGGCGCAGTGTTCAAATTTAAAGCCAGCTTAGCTCCAGGAAAAAAAATAAATTTTCTTTATTTCCAAGAATATGAATCCGACTGTAAGAACAAACGTCCAAAAAAAACTGGTCTACTTTGTGGCCGAGAATAGTCTCAAAAGATTGGTTTCGACTCAAATACATACGTTCACTGTTGGGTCGAAAATAAACCATGCTGTGTCCGTGGGGGGTGTGAGGACACATTCAAATACATACATTTACTGTTTAGTGAAAAATAAACAATACTTTGTTTGTGGTGATATAAGGACATGGTTCAATCATACAATTGTACCATGATATAAAAAAATTTAAATTCCTAAAATAATTAAGAGAGAGAGAATTAACTTTATTAGCATACGACCGAAGTCTTCCAGCCTATTACACTCAGGTTTAAAATATAATCACTACAATAATTGATGATTAGTTCTCCGAGTCATTTTTATACATTATTAATGTGTTAATCATTCTACTTTTCTGATAAATAGTTATTTAAAATAAAATCAAGGTTACGTTGTAAAAATAAAACTAAAACAAAAACTCGCTTCACCTATAAGTAGATTTAAGGTAATAATATAGGGGTTTATCTGGCTTTTTCCTCTTGTAAGTTGTTTCAGGACACTCTGTGTGCAGTAAAGGTTGTATTATCTCATTGTTTTCTTCTGATAATATGAACTTCTTGTTCAGTCTGTCAAATCTCTGGAGTATTGGCTCAATCTTAGTTTTTTCGTAGAGTAGCTGGTTTGAGGGATTGTGAAGTGGGTTATTTGGGTGTCGGATTTTTGTTATCCTCCTCAGTGCAGTTCTTTCTGCTGTTTCAATTACTTTTTTTGTTGTCTTAGCACATGTACTGTATAGCTGGTGTCCGTATTCAATGATAGGTCTACAAATCATTTTATAGATTCGGCTGGCTGTATCAATAGTTATTCCTTGGTCTTTGTAGGATATTGAACGAAAGTGATTTGCCCTAGCTATCATTGCCTTCTTTTTAACTTTGAGATGTTGCATGAAATTAAGTTTTGTGTCCAGATGAATTCCCAAATATTTTGCAGTACTTTCAGGTGTAAGTGTTGAACCGTTGAATAGTAAAGTAGGAGAACTGTCTTTTATTTTATGGTTGAATATCATGTATGCAGATTTATTTGGGTTTGGCGTAATTTTCCATTTGCGCATCCACGCTGTCGTGCTATTGGTGATTTTTTGGAGCTTGTTCACTGTACGTTTAAGTGTTTTTCCATGGGCCGCCAAAGCAGTGTCATCAGCAAACTGCAACATATATGAATTCAAGTTCGTATTGTTCTCCTGTCGACAAGGTATGTCATGGCAATATAGGTTGTAAAAATAATTAATAATATACGAAATTATTCACTTTTCACCTAATCTTATTCAAAGATCGTCTTAAATTCAGTAGATATACTCCATTCACATTTATAAAGTCTCCCGGTTGGCCATGAAATTTTGACACATTTCACAGTGTATATTTTGAAAATGTTAGGTTATGCTCATTTTCCTGTCACATAACTACGCAACGTTGTCCTCTCTACATAGAAGTCGTAGTAATTACGTATTTTACACAATGTGAATTTTGATGGGAAAAATAATGAAATTGAGAAGATATTAGTGAATTCCACAATTCCAAAGAAATTCTGTTGAAGAAATTTTTTCATCTGTTACTATGGAAATATTTCACGTATATAAACTGATTGGAAGACTCAGTTATGCTATTTTCTTGTACGGAAATCAAGAATCAAGCGTTGAAATTTTAATGAAAAATAATGGCAGGAAAACTTCTAAACAAACGGACGTACCTATGGAATTCCCCACTTTTCGGAATTGTCAATATATAAGCATACAGTAATAATAAGTAATTTCATTGGAGCAAGGGCGTAGCCAGGGGGGGGGTTTTGGGGGTTCAAACCCCCCCCCGAAATGTTATTTTTTCCCTTTAAAAAAAATTTTGCTGCAGAAAGTGACCCTTACACCCCCAAAACCCCCCCGAAATTAATTCCTATTTCAAAACCCCCCCGAAATTAATTCCTGGCTACGCCCTTGCATTGGAGAGTCCTAAGACAGAATGGAGTTTTCCTAAAGCATTCGAAGATAATGATCTGTGATAATATCTTGTCTAAGAAGGAACATTATGTTGATTGTTTAGAGTAGAGATTGGCAACGTTTCAGCGAATTGTTTTGACCTTGAAGATATTTCAGAAGTGCCAACCTGCCTTTGTTTTAGTTACAAAAACGTGATAGACCTAAATCATGGCCAACCGGGAGACTTTATAAAAGTGAATGGAGTATATACTATGCATCATAGTTATTATTTCGATAATATGCCAATCGGTGAATTTTAAACGCTATTAGTTTTTTATACATATGCAATTTTTGTGGAATATGTTGTTTTGATGAGTTGTAGCCACTGTTGAAAAGAGCCTTCCCTTCAGGTATATCCTGTATATTTAGGGGGTAGAATTTATTTATCATTATATTCTTGATTTTCCCCCAAAAAAGGTTTTTCCTAGTATGAGCATTCTTGATTTTTTTTTCAAACAATTAGATATCAAATGCTACCGTATAAATCACAGTGTACCTAGGATTATCGGAAATAACTTTTCAATTAAAAGTTCAAAATTAACATTTATTTGTGAACAGTAGTGAAAAAAATACTCTAAATGGCTACTATCTAAGTATTTATAAAACCTTCAATTGGATCGTCTCATTCTTTCAATTGTTTTTCAGCACTATGCAAGCCTACTTTGTCGGCCTGTTTCCAAGGGATCATCCCAAAAATACAAGATTTTCTATCAACTTTTTCACATCCATCGGTTTAGGTGGATTAACAGATGAATTGAGAGAGTATTTGAAAACGGCCCCAAAAGTACCACAAATTGCGATGCCAGATCATTTAGAAAGCAGTAGCAGTGATAGTTCCTCAGATTCAGACAGTGAAAGCAGCAGTTCAAGTTCAGAAGAAGAAAGTAGTAAGAATATTAGAAAGAAAGGAGACAAGATGAACAGGAAGTATATAAGCAAGAGTTCTGAACATTCCGATGATGACAATTATAGAAAGAAACAGGTGCGCCAAAAAGATAAAATCACAAATGACCATAATAAAGTAATCAAACATAATAAAGAAATGAGAGAAATAGAAGATATAGGCAGAAGAGAAAGATTTGATAGGAACAGGAGGGAAAGAGGAGATAGAGGTAAATATGAAGAGAATAGAAGCAGTAAATATGATAAGAACAAAAGCAGTAGATATGAAAGAGATGACAGAAATAGAAAAGGCAAAGAAGATAGTAGAAAACATGACGGAACTAAAAAAGTGAGAGGAGACAGAGACAGAAATGTATACCAAAAGAAAGATAGGAGGAGCTAAAGAACTCAATTAAAATGCTAATGTATATGAGATATGTAAATAAATCATTTTTATGCAAAATATTTTTAAAAATTTATTTATGTGTATATATAAGGGCCCATTAGGACAAATTCCATATAAACAAATAAATTCCCACAAACTGCGCTTAGCAACCTTATATCAGAATGTTTTCCACCAGCTTTGGGGACCTATTTTTAACACACTTATTGGAACAACCATATAATCTTACAAACAAAGTTTACTTGATTTATTTTTTGATACCAAAAAGTTTTTGATACTCATACAGACAAATATAAATTTTCTGATCTATAATTTTTGTATTTTTAAAATATCCTAATGTCCAACAACATGTTATAGAAACATTTCTTTCACAGCATAGACCTAATGTATTATACAGGGTGATTCACGAAGACTGTTAGAATATTTTAAAGAAAGACTAGAAGTTTTATAGTTAAGCTTTGTTAGGAGAGATGAATTCCATAGAGAAATAGTCTCTGGGCCCGTATACTCGACGTTCATAGAGATGAGTATTCGCATGCGATAACTCCTACAAGAAATCTCATCTCACTTCTCCCTCACTATTTAGTAGCATATTTTTAGTAGTATATCTTGTCCACGATACACTAACAGTTAGTTAGTGTATCGTGATCTTGTCTATGTTTTCAACCGACAATTCACATACGGAGTTTGCGCAGTCACTCGTAGGAGAGATCTCTCTCAACATTTCGTGAATAGGGGCCCTGATGAATTCTTGGAAAGAATTTCACTTTCAGACTCGTTGGACTTCCGGTTTCACCGGAAATGATACCAACTTTCGTTTTTTAAATGTAATCCCCAGTTTTTTCATTGAGAATCAGATTACCCATTGAATTTTAAATTGTTTTAATGTGTCCCTTACATATTCAGACCTATTCTGTTCGCGCATAGCAATATTGCTAAGAAAAAGATATTGCTACCACAGCAAGATCTGAAATATTGCTATTCTGATCATCGTTTTTGAGCAATATGATCTGTCATTTTGATAAACATATTGTTATCCACATTGCTATCTCAGCAACCTCAAAATAGTACTTGCTAAGAGCATAACAAGATTTGGAATATGGCTGAGAACCACTTTTTTCTTCCAAGAAATCGAAAATATTGAAAATAGGTAGGTATTTTGATAAATATAGGCATACATAATCGTATATATTTATTAAAGGTACTTTAAAATACTTAATTTCTAGGGAATTTCTAAGACTTAGGTTTAACACTAACAACCCCTTCTATTCGTAAACAGAAAAGTTCATAAACTATTCAACATCAATAAGAGGCTGAGCGAATTTTATTCATATATTTATTAGTTCATGAGCAAACTAGGATAGATACTGTTTCTTTTATGTTAGAGGCATTCGAAGACTGATCGACTGGATGAAATAAATAAAATAAACTATTAATGCAGCCTTAGAAAAAAGATGACTGCCTTTGATTTCATTGAAGAGACGAGGGTATTTAATTCATTCATTTATGTGTTCATCAGCAATCTATGAGATTTACAGCTTCTTTTAAGTTAGATATGCATTCGAAGACTGACCGACTGGATGAAATAAATTAGATAAACTATTAATTCAGCCTTAGTAAAAATATGACTGCCTTTGATTTCATTGCAGAGCCGAGGGTATTTTATTCATTTATTTATTTGTTCATGAGCAAACTATAAGATATGCTGCTTCTTTTAAGTTAGATATGCATTCGAAGACTGACTGACTGGATGAAAAAAATTAAAAAAACTATTAATTCAGTCTTACTACGAAGATGACTTCTTTTGATTCAGTTGAAGAACTGAGGGAATTTTTTCAGGAGAAAACTAGGAGACATACTGTTCCGTACTTGTGCATTCGAAGTCTGACTGAAGACAGGAAAAAATGAAAATTTAATATTTGTTTGGGTGTTTGCAAGTCTTCAATTTTTCGGTCATGGTAGCGGTTACCAAAATTCGATGTGTTTCCTGAAAATGTGAAAATTGATCAATAACTCCATCTTGTTAGTTTCATGAATAAAATACAGTTCGTTTTTGGCTTTCGTGACATTTATATATTTTTGGTTAGGAATTAAGAATAACCACCGAAAAACGGACGAAATGTTTATCAATTAAGGTTACATTCTTCTTCTAATTCACATAAAAGTCATGAAATACAGTGTTGTTAGCTCTAAAATCAATGAATTTTGACCTACTTCATAGCAATATTGCTGGGAGAAAATTGATAACCAACATTGCTATAACAGTCCGAACAGAATACGTAATACGATAGTCATATTGTTAAAAATTAAGAGGATAGCAATATGACTTGAATAGCAATGTTTATAGCAATACGCAAACAGAATAGGTCTGAATACGTAATACGATAGTCATATTGTTAAAAATTAGGAGGATAGCAATATGACTTGAATAGCAATGTTTATAGCAATACGCAAACAGAATAGGTCTGATTGTCAGAAAATTCGTGTGAAATCTGAAAAAACCCTTTAAATTTTCTCAAATAGGGCTTAATTCCAATGTTAATAACTTGCAGATTTTTGCATGAAAATTCCTAATTTTATAGCTTCTATCAGAAGACATACCATAATAATAATAATATTAATAATTAAAATTAAAAAAAACCTCAAAACTAATTTTTTTCAAATAAGAACCTATTTTTTTATTGGTCAGCTGGAATCTACGTGTATATTCATTATTCTTATAAATATTTAAAAACCATAATACATTGAATTTTGATAACCATCTTTCATAGTTATTTATGTGACCATAATAAAGATAAAGAGTGAAAGGATTTTATTTCTCTGAAATGTAGTTCATTTCGAGTATTGACAGCTCGCTGTAGGCTTTTCAGATTCTGACTTACCAGTTCTTTTTCGTGTAGAAACAAAATGGGTGAGTAGGAATTGCCAAGTTTGAATGATTTATCTGAATATATTTCTAAATTAGTAATGTAAAAATGGTAATCTTGCAATGTTAACTTATTTTGATATAATTTCTAAACATTTGTTTCCAATATTTTTATGAATATTCGATACGTTTCATATAACCTAATTTCATACATGATGATTGATAATGTTTCTTATGTGTGTGCTGACGACAAAATATCCCACAGCGTTCTGAAGTTTTATTTTAACATTATCAATTTCCATGTTCACGTAAATACTTGTTTTTACACGTTTTTAATTTTTAGGTATCAGCCGTGATCATTGGCATAAAAGGAGAGCCACTGGTGGTAAAAGGAAGCCTCTCCGAAAGAAGAGGAAATTCGAGTTAGGCAGACCTGCCGCCCAGACTAAGTTGGGTTCTAGAAGAATCCGCTATGTGAGAACTAGAGGTGGAAATTTGAAATATCGTGCCCTTAGGTTGGACACAGGTAATTTTGCCTGGGGTAGTGAAGGATGTGCACGCAAAACAAGGATTATTGATGTTGTTTATAATGCCAGTAACAATGAGTTGGTGCGTACCAAAACATTAGTGAAAAATGCTATTGTTGTCATAGATGCGACACCATTCAGGCAATATTATGAAAGTCATTATATCTTACCCTTGGGACGCAAGAAGGGAGCAAAATTGGTGAGTTAATTCTAGTTAATTAGTCTGTTGTACAATTCGATCTGATGAACAAGCGTGTCAACTGATTTCGTTGATGTATTAATAATTAGTAGTTCTTTCTGAGATACATTTCTCAAATGAAATCAGTTGAAGGAATTAAAATGGTTGGTAAATTTTTTTTGTTTTAGACACCAGAAGAAGAAGCAGTTTTCAACAAAAAGATGTCGAAGAAGATTGAGAAAAAATATGAATTAAGAAAGAAGACTGCTAAAGTTGAACCAGCTATTGAGGAACAATTCTTGACTGGTAGATTATTAGGTGAGTATTTGAGTTCGGATCAGCTTTGTGTTGTTCTTAAAGTAATCGTTTCCATGAAAGAAAAACTTGATTTGTATAAAATGATTTTATGATGATATAACATAAGCGAGTTCGATTATTTGTATATTCGTTTTGAATTTACATATTGAACGATGAATAGCTTGTCATAGTTACTCTGATACTTCCCTGAATTGCGTAATTGTTTTTCATTTTAAGTATGTAATTTTGAATTGTGAATTTATTTTTACAGCTTGCTTAGCATCTAGGCCTGGACAGTGTGGACGTGCTGATGGTTATGTCTTGGAAGGAAAGGAACTTGAATTCTATATCAAGAAAATTAAATCAAAGAAATCTAAATAAGAAATGATAAATAAAGTGTGACTTTTTATCATTCTTCTCTTTAACTTATTTCCCTGTTTATCCTTTACTTTCACAATTTATTTTCATTACGGATTCCTTTTTGTGCTCAGTTACAGGTTAAATTAAGTTGAATTATATTTATGAGGATCCTATTGGTACGAATATGAAAATTTATTTCAACTAATAATATGTGTAACTGACATTTGGAATAGGTTTCTGGTATATAAATCTGGAGAAAAATAAGAAAAATGTGATGGGAATAAGAAAAACAATCCTTACTTGAAAAAGTATGAACTATGGCATGAAATGTGGTTTTATTGGGTGGCCCACCACAGATGCGGAGCTCGTTTTGAGGGAGTAAATGAAGATATTTTGAGAATATTTTTTTGTGATGTGTGTAGGGTGTTCAAAAGCACAATTTAAAATTATTTTCATATATACAGGGTGTTCGAAAACAACGATTTAGGCCAATACATTTTCTAAATGTAACACACTGTATTTGACCTTAAAAATGGAATGGCAAGCTCAAATTATCATGAGTTTCTTCAGATCACTATATCTCAGAAGCACCATTTACAAGAAAATGGCGAAAAATTGAAAATGCGGAGTTTTTTTTAAATAGCAATTTATGAAGAAACCAGGTACGCCAGCAATACATGCAGTATCTTTTCGAGTAGACACATTGGCTACTCCTATACAGAAAAAAAAAATCAACTCTGGAATATTCATAGTGATCATAATTAATTTTCAAACATCAACTACAAGAATGGTCGAAAATTGCTGAGAAACTATCAGGTTTAGGTGTAGGAAAACCTTGGGGAGATAATTTCGAAATGAATTTTTACGTTCAACGAGATATAGTAATACCCGGTGTGTCACTTAAAATCGGAAAGTTTTCGACCATTATTTGTAGTTCATGTTTGAAAATTAATTATGATCACTCTGTATATTCCAGAGTTAATTTTGTTTTTCTGTATAGGAGTAAACAATATGTCAACTCGAAAAAATACTGTCTGTATCACTGACATAACTGGTTTCTTCATTAATTGCTATTTAAAAAAACTCCATATTTACAATTTTTCGCCATTTCCTCGTAAATGGTGCTTCTAAGGTATAAAGTGATCTGAAGAAAAATACAGGGTGTTACTTTTGAAAAAATGTAACTTTGGTCTATATCTTTCTTTTCGAACACTGTATATATGAAAATAATTTTAAATTGTGCTTTTGAACACTCTACACACACACAAAAAAATTATCTTCATTTACTCCCTCAAGACGAGCTCTCCGTCGTTGGAGGGCCACCCGGTATAGGCTGATTTTGAATGTAAGTGGAAGATTTCAAAGGGGCGAAGTTTTAGCAAATACTAAGGCTATGGGAAAATCTATCAAATTTTATATTTCAAAATAGGTGGGTGGGAAAAAATTATCTTTTAGCACAGTTGAGTTTAATTTGGAAGATAAGTAAGCCAATCGCAATTTTTATTAATCTGAATATATCTTGTCGTTGTCTAAAATGATATCACAGGTTCGAAAAAATCGACCCATTCTGGCTAACGGATAGTTTCTGAAATATACAATTTTTGAAGAAAAATATGTTTTATTTTTAACCCAACAATTGCAAGTCGCTATCTCTTTCCGTTCGAAAGTTATAGTGACAACAGCCACCCATCCATCAGCTACTGAACTCGCCCTAGGCTTTGAATTAATGAATTGTTGGAGGTTAAACGTTCAGAAATTAAAGAGGGCTAATCCATCCAAGATTTATGTTTTTATATTCCCTCAACCACAATAGGCTTCAGTTCTCAAGTGGCTAGTATGTATTTAATTTATTGTTCACTGTCATATTTTTCGTCCGTTGTTCTATGGAGGACGATTGCTGAGAGAGGGTGCGTTCCCTTCTATGCATTTGTTAGATAAGAATTATGGTGTAAATTATACGAATCTCTTCAAAGGGAAGGTAATTGAATCTCAACTGACATGTAACATCTTTATTCTCACAGCCCACACAAAAATATTTATATAAACAATAATGCACATGATGTCGATTCAATTAAAATAAAAAAAACATAATTGACAACATAGTAATAGAAAGGAATGAAGATAATGGATCCAGTTCAGATAGTGAGCAAATCAACATAAGAGGGACTTTTTCACTGGAATGCAGAAAAATTTAACATGAATCCTGTCTGAATAAACAAGGAATATAATACATTATGAATATCATAAATGAAAAAAGTAAATCGAAA
This sequence comes from Halyzia sedecimguttata, assembly GCA_937662695.2. Taxonomy (NCBI): domain Eukaryota; kingdom Metazoa; phylum Arthropoda; class Insecta; order Coleoptera; family Coccinellidae; genus Halyzia; species Halyzia sedecimguttata. Next base: position 92,813,194 of record OW569413.2, on the reverse strand, counting down.
AATGAGAAAAACAGTATCAAAATCATTAAAATAAAATATAAAAAATACAGTTTTTGCCATTTTAAAATGTCACATAGTCTCTAATAATGTTAGCAATATAATAGTTAATGTAGGAAGTAGATATAGACACAGATATACATTTATAATTACACAACAAATTGTTCTTCGGAACGTCAACTATTTTCATCTAGCCATTCTGCAATAACTGAGGTACTTCATAAAAATTAGCTAATATCTTTTGGATTATTCAAGTTACATGAACTAATATAAAAACCACACTGGAAAGTAGAACATTTAAGTTTTAGAATATTCATTTGGAAAATAACAGTTCTGATTTAGCAAAAGCATGCCATTTTTGAGATAATAATAGATTTATATAAAAGTAGAAATATCGTATCAAATACTAAATTCTACATAATTTACTTATGAATATTAACTAGAAGTGATGTTTATCGACACATTATTGACTGAATAATTCGATATATATATTTAACAATAATAAAATTTGAACATATAATACATAATTTATAAAATGGCATAATTTAATCAACTAAATGAAAACTAATCGAAGAGATAGGTAGTATTCCAAAACATAAAATTTTAGATAGCATTTCAGTAAATACATCTTGACACAACCACAAACACATTATCTACGAGTCAGTTAATTTTTTTAATAATGAACTTTACTTCAAATAATTCCATTCAAGTGAATATTTTACACTGATAAATTGATTATTCTCAAATAAAAAAATATAAATTTTGCAAATATTGCTCATGGCATGTGAACATTTCTCCAAAGTATATAGTAGAATGTAGAAATCATATTATATCTTCAATATCCAACATTCTTTGGTTGAGTTCACAGCAAATGAAGACTAGTTATTTTCAGAATAGGGAACAATTTAGAACTTTAATAAAAACTTCATAAAGTTGAACAAAAATTCCCTACAGCAAATATTTTCTAACAAAATGATAATTTTTGGAATACCTCCTAATAATTTATGGCAAGACACTTTTCAATCTCCTGAAGTAGTTCTTATGCTGTACTGGAATTTTGAGAAGCACCACTTATAGCACTGAACAGTGCCATACTGTTCCTCTTAAAACTTCCGGTATCATCATGGGGCCAAAGAGGTTCTTTGAAGAGTTCCGAAAGTGAGGAACATAATTGTTTGTAATTATCCCGTAAGAGTTCTTGGTAGCTATGTTGCTCTGCTGTGATAAGTTTGCTGTTGATTTGCAATGCTGAGTAACAAATCTTAAGGAATTCCCTGATAAAAAAATGTGAGTTAATGAAATCGAAATTTATGGTGATTTTATTATTATTATTATATGGTGGATATTGCAATGGAGGGGAACAAAATGAAAATTTATGTTTTATTACTCATCATAGATCTAAAATAATATTCATATACACCATTCACTTTTATAAAGTCTCCCGGTTGGCGATGAAAGCTTGACACATTTCACCGTGTATATTTTGATTTGATGTTAGGTTATAGTAATTTTCCTGTCAGATAACTACGCAACGTTGTCCCCTCTACATAGAGGTCATAGTAATAACGTATTTTTCACAATGTGAATTTACTTCAGAAAAATATTGAATTTGAGAAGATATTATGTGAATTCAACAATTCCAAAGACCTGGCGACTGTTGAAGAAAATTTCTCCTATGATGTTACTGGAAATATTTAACGTATATAAACTGGTTGGAAGATTCAATTATGCCATTTTCTTGTACGGATATCAAAAATTGAGTGTTGAAATTTCAATGAAAAATAATGGATAGAGTAGTCCGTTACTTTGTGATAGTTCATTTGAAACCAGAATAAAAGTACCTGAATAACCCGGCAGGAAAACTTCTAAACAAACAAACGTAACTATGGAATTTCCTCCCCTTTCAAAATTCTCAAGAAATAAGCCTACAGAAGACATTTGAATACCTTGTTGCACAACTTGAAATACACCAGTTTCAAAATGTAGTATGTAGTACTAAAACCCGAGTCACTGTTAAACCTTAATAAAATATAGTGATAAGATAGGAAACTAAGTAATTTCATTGGAGATTTGAACATGTCCTAAGACAGAATGACGTTTTCCTATTGCAGATTTCAGTTCTGTATAGCACTTCCTGATACTTTGTCTCTGCTCCTTCGAAACTGCTTTCGGAATTTTCAATTTTAAAGCGAAGAGTTCTTTATTATTCGAAGATAATGATCTGTGATAATGATAATATCTTGTCTAAGATGGAACATTATGTTGATTGGTTAGAGTAGAAACTGGCAACGTCTCAGAGAATTGTTTTGACATTGAAGATATTTCAGGAGTGCCAACCTGCCTCAGTTTTAGTTACAAAAACGTGATAGACCTAAATCATGACCAACCGGGAGACTTTATAAAAGTGAATGGAGTAAACACATATTTTTTCCAATTTTTCTGAATCTCAATTTATAGATATAAACATTTTCCTATTTGGCTTACTGTTCAGGAGAACAGAGTGACTGTCAAATGTGTGTAGTTTTCGAATTATTGGCCAAGAATGGTATCAAACGATTAGTTTGGACTCACTGATGAAGAATCCAAGGACAAACTTGATTCTGTCCGACCGGCCGTCAGCACGAATACGCTCGATCGTAATGAGTTAGAGAGTTGATATTTTCAGAGTTGGTTTGGAGTCCAAATGCGTCGGTTAAGTTGGTTAATGGGGCAAAATCCACCGAGTGGTTTCAGAGTTATAGCCATCTGAAATGTTGTTTCTATAACTCGTAAAATACTGATCCGATGGAATTTGAAAGCGCGGTAGTTAGTTGAAAAATACCGACACGAAGACTTATGCAAAATTTTGTGAGGGTCGCATGACTGGAAAATTAAAAACGAAATATTAAAAAATTTCAGTATCTCACGCATAGTTGGCAAATGTCCAGAGATGGCCAGTCTAAAAATTTTACATATGGGTGAGCCAGTTCTAAAACATAACAAGGTGATAGCCAAGGCTCCTAAGGATCAGGTATTGACACCATTGACAATGTCCGTAGGATTGAATAAGTATGGTAATAGAACAAAAGATCGTATCAGTCACAGTTCTGAAGGGCTGGACAAAGCCTCACCACCCTTGTTCTAATAAATAATAAATAAAATGGTTCCATTTCATTATTCTTTGTCTAATTTTGAGAATCAGACAATCCTTACCTATAGATATCCTTGAGTTCTTCGACCTTATCCTCTGGATACGTTGATGAGCAATTTGTACTCAAAAACACTGATGCATAAGCCAAAGGCCCAGCATTTACTTGGACACATACACTTCCTTGCAATCGTAATTGCAGTTTCTTGGCGTCGGTCGGACGTGTGAATACGACTTCTTCAAGCTCTGCCACTCTGGTCTGCATCTCATCTATGGCAACCTCTATGGGACTGAGTTCGACGAATCTTTTTGACACAACTCGTATCCTTTTCTTGACGTAAGGAAAGGTATATTCAGCTGGAAAAAATTGTTCATTATTTTCACTCAATTGATTAACTGAAGAGCAAATATTTACTGATTTTATTCAAAATTTAATAATAATAATTTATTTTGTTGAACATTTTATTACGACATGTAAACGATGAATATCTGAAAAGAACTATACAGGTCGGTCCACGAATGAATATACATAGTTCGATGGTGAATAGATGGTACCTAGATAAGCCAGAAAACAACAATTAAGTATGGGATATAGCTCTTAGTTTTTGGCGCTCTTGTTCCTCGGAACAGAGTGCTTATCAATTTGCCCAAATGACCGTAATTTTCGAATTTTTGGATGAAAATGGTCTTAAACGATATGGTTCGACTCACTGATCAAGAATCCGTGGTCGAAATCTATTCTGTCCGTCCAGCCGGCCGTAGCCACGATAACTCTCGAACGAAAGGAGTTAGAGGATTGAAATTTGCAGGGTAGGTTTGGAGCGTATATATCTCGGACGAGTTTGTTAAAGAGCGAAATCCACCAAGTGGTTTCGGAGTTATGGTCGTTTATATTAAATACATTTTTTATGAATATTTCCGGAACCGATCACTCGATCTATCTGAAATTTAGCATCAAATTGTAGAATCATGACCTTTATATGCAGGCAATGTTTTGTTCTGATTTTTAATTTGTTCATATTTTGACTTGTCTTATGTCATCTGATATTGTGAGACCAATGAAATTCTATTCTATTCTATTCCCAAATGTCTGTAATTTTCGAATATTTGGTTGTTGTTTTGATGTCACGATAACTTTCGAACGGAAAAAGATAGCGACTTGAAATTTTCATGGTAGATAAATAAAATAGACATACAAATTTTAAAAAAGTGGGAAAGCCCTGTGGACAGAAGCTTTGGCGCTCTTGTTCAAACTATGACAATTAATCTCCGAAATTATTGGTTTCTCAGAGTTGGGAATGATATCAATGGAATTGCATCATAAAAGAAGCTAAATTAAAATGAAATAACGAACTTATCCGAGATATTCCTTCATCAACTCTTCTCTGAAAATTATGTAATATCAATTGAAACTTAGCCAATATTCCAGTTTTGTTCTCACTGAAGATATTCTGATCCCCATTTGATAAACTTACCAAATTATATATTTCCATCATATGGATTATCCAAAGGCATCCAGGGTAGAGGTAATTACAATATCCTATAATTGGTCATTTTGCATTCAATCATACTTTGTTTGTCAGAACAGAAATACATTTGACATGAATGTTATAGGTAGATAAAATTACATGTATGCACAGTGAATTCAGATAGAACACAGACAGAGAGAATTTGCATTCTGTGAAAACATAGAAGTACGATGTATTATTGAAAAATCGAAAGTATTAGCCTATAAGAGTTGAAAATGATATCAATGGATTCTTATAATGAAACTGCATCTTAAAAAAAATTGAATTCGAAATTTGTAATGTAAAAAAAAATTTTTTTTTCGTTACTCCGAAAAAATCCGGCCGATTTGCCCAATAACGAACTTAACCGAGATATCTTTCTCCTAAACCTACTCTGAAAATTTCAACTGTCTAGCTCATTCCGTTCGGGACTTATGTTAACGGAATCGATTTTGACCACGGATTCTTGATCAGTGAGTCGAACCAAATCGTTTAAGACCATTTTCAGCCAAAAATTCGAAAATTACAGACCTTTCGGCAAATTGATAAGCACTCGACTGTTCCGAGGAACAAGAGCGCCAAAAAAAAAGAACATGTATGTACAATCCATGGAAATCACATGATGGATTGGAGTAAAACAAAGATTCTGATGCCATAGAAAGGAAACTTAAGTAGTCGACTTGTATTTTGTTAGACAGAGAATGCAATTTTGCAAATTGCTCGATAGGAATTGACCATCTTCAGTTGTATTTGTTGAAGAAGTAGTTGGAACTTGTAAATTTCTATGCAAAGTGAAACTATAGATCCTTTCGTTTGCATAGAAAGTGTAGCACTTTCCTACACTCGGTGTAATTTACACTCGATATTAGTATTCGTTTGCTTATTGGATTTACACCAGTGTACACGAAGTGTAGTTTATCTGCACCTGGTCAAAAGGGGGTGTTAAATGCACTCAAAACAGAATGTAGGGTTATGGTTAATGTTACGGCAAAAAGAAGGCGCCAATAATTGACTTGTTTTGAATATATTTGTTGTCTGGGAACTTTGATCTCTTCTTCAAAATGGGTATTATCAAATTTAAAATTTGCAATAAGGTCAGGAGGATGAAGAAATAATTAATCCGTTTAGAAACGGTAATGCTATTTGGAAATTGCTATGTTGATTTTTTTCACCAATTGATTTTTCAGACGATGAATTTACTGTTAATTTTTTTTAAAAAGCCGTCAGGGAAGGGAGATTACTACAGTATGGGATTTATATCCATCAGATTGATGGCTGAACAAAAATAATAACCAATGTTTTTGACGTTTGATAAACAAACCTAATTTCAGTGTATTTTTCATTTGTTTGCGTTACTGCACTGAAAATCAGCTGATTCAGAGTGCAGTGTAGATTACACTACACCAAGAAACAGACGAAAGAACCTTATGTTGTCATGATCTTCAAAGACTGTCAATATGATAATCTTCGAATTTCAGGTTAATTGTCAACAAAAAATAATTCTGCAGATTTTCGCTTGTTCTATACATGGCTTCTGACCAATATCTTGTGCTTCTAACGCAGAAGCAATTTAAAAAATAATATTTTTTTTTATTTTATAGATATTTTTCAGAGTTTGGGAGAAAACCCCGAAAAGAACCATTAGTAGGTCTAGAATAATGTATGTTACTCACTTTCTAGAATTGTCCTTCTCTTCCACTGTTCTTCAGGACTTCCTCGCGCTTTACCATCTAACGTAAATGGAGTCTCGAACATAAAACAACTGACGTCATGGTTTTGCTCAAATTCAGTTTGTCTTTCTTCCAATTGATCTTTTTCGAAATATGGCGTAACATGTGTTACTTGGATATATGCCAGCTTCAGATCCAACTCATCTTGATTCACCTACAGTAAAAAATCGGATACTACTTCATAATTCTCAAAAATTATCAACATACCGGTGCAGAGTCCTGTATCATTTTAACATTTTCAATACCAAATTTTTCAGTGAATTGCTTTTGGAGCCTTTCTGAAATCTCACTCAACGAAGTAACTTTGGGTTCTTTGTATACAAATTCCTTGGCACTATCTTCTTCAAAATATCCTTGGCCATATAAGGCAACCCTATAATACCTTCCTAACAATCTCTTGCAGGATCTATTTACCTCTATTATTTTCTCGTAATTCTGAGCAAGTGTTGTATGAGCGTTTTTTAACAATTCGTAGTTTCTCCGTTTCTCGTACATTGGTAATATAAGTTTATATAGTTCACCTGCAATTTAACATTTTGGTATTTCGATACATTTGAGTTTCAACCAAACATACCCATAATTTCATATCTTTCTGCCTTATTAATATATTCTACACATGCTTCTAATTGGTCCAATAATATGAACTCCGTGTATTGAATATCCTGAACACCTGCGTCTAATTTTAATCCATTTTCATCCTTCGAAATATTGCTGGAAATTTTGTTGAAGGCCTCGGCTCCCCAAGTTTGTATTCTTTTCAGTTTTAAATATTCTGCCATTAGGGCTGCGATGTGCAATTGACAACAAGCCGCCTAAAACAAGAAAGGAATTAAAAAACTACTTAATAAGTATGTATAATAACTGATAAAAAAAAATTTTAACAGCACAAAAAAAATGTTTGTATAAAAAAACCCTTGGTGTGACGAATATACAACAAAATGAAGACCTCTACAGATTGGGGAAAAAAATGATCATTTGGGTGAAAAAAAAAACATATTATGGTAAGAATATCTGGTTTGAGTTCACTGTTGACTGATTATGAACACTACAAAAGTAAATATCAGGGGCGGCTGGTGAGAAATGGCTGCAGGGAAAAATGACGTACATACACAAACAATTAATGTGTATGTATATTTCATATTCGTGCTCTTCAAACTGGAATCAATTAAAATTAAAACATTTTTACCTAGCGACCATCTATATTTCGCAATAATTATATTTGCGTTAAGCGTTCGCTTAGACAGGTATACTATGAGCGACTGCATTATGCCGGGCTGAATATCGATCGCCCAAGCGAAATCGCCGGTTACCATAGAAACGGCAAACGTCCACACTCGGAGACCAGCCAGACCTTGACTCACTTGCGATTCTCAGCGATGATTCGGGCATATTAGTAGAAGCCCAAAGAGGAATAAATAGCTAAGCTCAGTAGTAGTATACTTTGTTTATGGTTACGCTAAATATATAGGTATTGTAGGTGCCAATTGTTTCGTGTTCTAAATTTGCGTTGAGTACTTAAGGACTGACACTGAGGGTGTGTGATCTAACAAATTTAAACTTTAGTTTGACGCAAATGTTTACGAAAAGACTTTATGGTTGTGCGGATGTGAAGTAAAACATGAGTGTTTTGTTTTGTTTGCTTACTGTTTGATGGAGACGATAACTGGACAAAAGAAGGTGTACTTGATTTGAAACATCTGGGTGAAAAGATAAAAAAACAACAAAAATCGGCCAAAAATATGAGCAAGATTGTAAGCGTCCAGCTATTGGCCACAACTAATATCGCTTCTGGTTTAAGTAGTGCATATGTCGAAAATACACAAAGCGCAACGAAATGGCATCAAAAATTATCGATAGTCTGAAGTTTTGTGGCAAATGCAATCTTGCACTACGCGGTCATAATGAGTCGGAACACTCGATTAATAACACAAGAAAACGAGAACATGACCGGTTGCTTACGTACTTCAAATTTAATATGGCATCGTATGGTTTGGATTCAACGTTTTGTGAAAAATGTAAAGTATTGGATATTTTAATATCGATGCCAATGACAACCGCAATTCGTACAAGGAACCTTCAACTGAGAAAAACAAAAATTGAAAGTCACGGTGTGACCGGAAGTGACTCTGACTTTTTATCTCAAATAGCATCCTATATATTTTTTTGAAATTTTTTAATTCTACTCAAAATTACGATATTATGTGTATTCTTGATTTTGACTTCAATAATCGAGATAAAAAAAGAAACCTTCCTCAAGTTGAAACCAACTATGTATTTTACCGAACATTAAACAAAGAATGAATAAAAGAAACAAAAAATTACAAAAAAGGGGGCAAAAATACCAATAATAAAAAAAGCATATGTTCGAAATGTTGACCATCTGCTTCTACACATCTTTATGCTCGGTGGATTATTTCATGCGAAGTAACACTTCTCAACACCTCAGCATTAAGGGCTCTATATGCATTCCTTATTTTGTTTTTTTTTTATCTTCCAAATCAATAGGAGGAGTCTGGTACATACGATCTTTCAAATATCCCCAAAGGAAGAAATCTAGCTGTGTTGAATCTGGAGATCTTGCAGGCCATCTTATCGGTCCATTTGAAGATAGATGGGTGCCGATACATCTTCAACTATTCATCTATCACACGGATTATAAGTCAAAATCAAGATTACACAAAATATCGTAGCCTACTGCAATTCTTTCAATTTGAAATTTTAACTGACGTTTTTTCCATCAAATCAAATGTAAAATACAAAGTGTGATACATCGGTGGAAAGGTAATTTTGAGTAGAATTAAAAAATTGCCAAAAATATATATGGTGCAACTTGAGATAAAAAAGTCATAGTCACTTCCGGTCAAACCGAAAGTGACTTTAAATTTTTGTTTTTCTCAGTTGAAGGTTCCTTCAACGAATTGAAAATCATAACATTTTCAAATTTTTATCTTTTGAAATGGCTGAGATAATCCATTGGACATGTATACTGGGACACCCGGTATATACTTTTTTTGTATTCTTGAATCAGCGCCCCCGTGAACAAAAGTATCATCAGCCACCACTAGTCATTGGTCCGAAATCACCCTGTATATCTGTTTGTAGCTTCACTGAATAAATAAATAAATAAAATATTGTTTATTCACCTCTGAAAAGTTGCCATCTCTGACATGATTCTTTATCATGTTGTCAAGCCAGGTGTGCCTCAGTTCTGGAGTGGACGCGTATGAATTGGCCAAACTGTGCTGCAAGTCAACAAGCATTTCTGGATCATGGTGAAGATCCTTCATTTGCACAGTCGCCATTAAAACTGTTCTTACACGTTTGGTCAAATCTTTAACTTCGCCCGGAAAACCTGAAAAATACTCGCTATAATTGTCTGCTGTAGAGTGGAACCAATTTGTCAATAAAACATAACCGGAAACCAGACACATCCTTTGGATATCCGCATTTTATATTCAAAGGTCATTATCAGCAATGGGATGACTAATATTTTAGCTTGAATTACATAGGAATTATCACTAATTACAGTTTATTATTGATGCTTTGGAATCACTTGAATTGAAGAATAATTTCTATCGTGATTAGGTCAGTGAGTCCGGAGCTATAAGGCGCTCGTTCATGTAATGATTGATATATTTCACTGAAATTTATGGTCATAGAGATGAGTCAAATAAAGAAGACGAAATCTTAAAAGGGCATATTCTGGGGATGGTTTAATATACAGGGTGCCCCAAGTTCGAGTGACTATTAGACGTTTCTGGAGAACTGGATATATTTGAAATCTGATAATTCGGATTATGATATTGCTTGAAATTCTCTACAGAGCTAAAATATTTTCGAAGCCCAAGCACTTCCTGTTATACAGGAAGTGAAAATAAATTTGATGAAATTTTTTTTTTCAAGTTTTGCATTCCTGATGGTATGATCAAGTATTCAATGCTGAATACATTTCTGTTAAAACTATTTTATTCATTCGAATAGTTTTCAAAATATCGAAAAAAAAAACCGGAAAAAAGTCAAATATGTTTAGTCAGTATTATGTTCATTATTCTTATTTTAAACTTCCTGAACGTAAACAGTTTTTACAACATCGAAGAGTAAGAATGTGGAAAGGTCATGCATCTTTTGAATTTCAGAAACATCTTCACAGGGTGTTTCAAATTTTGTGTCTAAAATTGTGATCAAAAATTGGCCATAACTTCTGTTATTCAAATTAGAACCCTATTTTTGGCGCTCTAGTTCCTCGGAACTGAGTGCTTATCAATTTGCCCAAATGTCTGTAATTTTCGAAGAAAATGGTCTTAAACGATTTGGTTCGACTCACTGATCAAGAATCCGTGGTCGAAATTCATTCTGTCCGGCCGGTCCGGCCGTAGGCACGATAACTCTCGAACGGAATGAGCTAGACAGTTGAAACTTTCAGAGTAGGTTTGAGAGATAAATATCTCGGCTAAGTTCGTTATTGGGCAAAATCGGACAGATGGTTTCGGAGTAACAAAAAAAATTTTTATTTTTTACAAAACAAATTCCAAATTAAATTTTTTTCAATATGCAGTTTTACCATACGAATCCAATAATATAATTTTTAACTCTAACAAGCTAATACTTTCCGAGATATGATATTTCAAAATTTCAATAGTAAATCGTATTTCTACGTTTTCACAGAATGATATAATTATTCTATGCATGAATTGTCATAATGTCAACTTATTTTCCTGAGACATGACATTATCTAATCAATCGAAGAATTATGAGAATAAAGTGTATTCCGAAATGTGAGCGAAGTGAGAAAAATCTCAGTTGTTTGCTCCGAAATTAGTTTTTCTCAGAAAAGTCTTACATTTCGGAACGGAACATGAAGTAAGAGATCTGAGAGTAGTGAGACTGCTTTTCATCCATGATATAGAATGCTCTGTTCTCTCAATTTATGACGGGACTGACGGATGGGAATATTATAACTTCAAAAATATTGGGGTTGAAATACTCGTATTTTAGCGATGCAACGGGGACCTCACCCAAAAATGTTTGAAAATATTACGTAAATATTGAAAGCATAATTCTGTAGTTCGACAGTGGAGAAAATTTGGTGAACGCAGATCAGGAAATTTTTGATCGATTACAAGGTAATTTTTCATTATTACTTCTCTTCTTTCATACATGTGTTATGGAATATCTACTATTTGTAGGTACTTTAAACCTGTTTTGGGCAATTGTCATACGAAACTTGTTTTTTTGGCGCTCTAGTTCCTCGGAACAAAGTGCTTATCAATTTGCCCAAATGTCTGTAATTTTGGAATTTTTGGCTGAAAATGGTCTCAAACGATTTGGTTCGACTCACTGAACAAGAATCCGAGGTCGAAATCGATTCTGTCCGGCCGGCCAGCCAGCCGTAGGCACGATAACTCTCGAACGAAAGGAGTTAGCGGATTGAAATTTGCAAGGTGGGTTTGAAGCGTAAATATCTCGGACGAGCTCGTTAATGGGCGAAATCCCTGAAGCGGTTTCGGAGTTATGGCCGATTTTAGTAAATATATTTATTATGAATATTTCCGAAACCGATCACTCGATCTATCTGAAATTTAGCATCAAATTGTAGAATCATGACCTTTATACGCATGTGAAGTTTTGTATTGACCAGATTACCGCAAAGTGTCGAAAAAAAATTTTGAAAATTTAAAAAAAGTTTTTCTACAATAACTCTTGAACGGAATGAGCTAGGTAGTTGAAATTTTCAGAGTAGGTTAGGGAGATGAATATCTCGGTTAAGTTCGTTATTGGTCAAAATTGGCCAGATTTAATTTGATTTCTTCCATGGTGCAGTTCTCATTCTCAGAATGCTCATTTAATCTTGATAAATAAACTATTATTTGAATTGAATTTCTTTCATGATGCAGTTCTATCATAAGAATACATTGATATAATTCCCAACTCTGAGAAACCAATACTTTCGGAGATATAATTTGTCTGTTTGAACTAGAGCGCCAGAGAGCTCCTGTCCACAGGGCTTGAACCCATTTTTATGATTGCGTTGGATTCTGCGGTGAAAAATAATGATAGTTTTCTAACATGATTATGCTCCTAAATTCAATAATTTTTGAGTTTTTTTTTCAATTTAGGAGCATAATCATGTTAGAAAACTATCATTATTTTTCACCGCAGAATCCAAACGCAATCATAAGAAAATAGGGTTCTAATTTGAAAAACAGAAGTTATGCCAATTTTTGATCACAATTTTCGACACAAAATTTGAAACATCCTGTGATGATATTTCTGAAATTCAAAAAACGCATGACCTTTCCACATTATTCCTCTTCGATGTTGTGAAAACAGTTTACGTTCAGGATGTTTAAAATAAGATCAATGAACATAATACTGACTAAACATATTTGACTTCTTTTCTTGTTTTTTTTTCGATATTTTGAAAACTATTCGAATAAATACAATGGTTTTAACAGAAATGTATTCAGCATTGAATACTTGATCATACCAGGAATGCAAAACTTGACGAAAAATTTTTTTCATCAAATTTATTTTCACTCCCTGTATAACCGGAAGTGCTTGGGCTGCGAAAATATTTTAGCTTTGTAGAAAATTTCAAGCAATATCATAATCCCAATTTTCAGATTTCAAAAATGTCCAGTTCTCCAGAAACGTCTAATAGGCACTCGAACTTGGGAGTGGGACACCCTTTATTGACATATAATTCTGTATAGATCTCAATATTTTAAAATAGTTGTGAAAAAAATTATAGGCAATGTAGACATGGAATAGTGATTTTTTTTAGAAGAAAATAAACGATTTTGAATAATTCATTCATTATTTTGAATGATGAAAGATCCGGATTCATAGATATTTAACCGATGAAATCAATAATTAATCAATTAAAATTGTCATAACATGCAAGAATGAAAAAACGGTTGTGAATTTTTATATCCATGTGTCTTAAACCTCCTACAAAAGTTCTACGGATTCATATCAAAAATTCAGCTAAAATTAAAAAATAATTAAAAATTTTTAATTTCAGGTGAAAATAAAATAGTCAAACTTACTATTATTTGAAAGAAAACTACACTTGAACATAACGACCTTTCTTCAAAATTAACAAGAGAAATAGCACTACTGCATATTCCATTCAAACCCAAATTGGCTGGACCTATTGTCCAACTATTCCCAGAAGGTACACAATTTTCAACAAAGGAGTTCAAAGAATTTCGAATATAGTGCACCTCGAACTGAATATTAGTCATTTGACTACGGATCATATCTTCGGTTTTATACAATCACAATAATGTATTTTATTGAAACCTCTCTTTTAGCTGACAGATGTATTATGTTAAAGACTTTCACCCGTTATACTTTTCCATTTCACTGATAATGTTTGTAAACAATAATGATGAATAAGAATCGACAGAAACTGCTAAGCTTTGTTATCAAGTTTCCTGATGAATGAAAACGAAGGACATATAACTATATCGGGTGTCCCAGTATATAAGTTCCAATAGATTATCTCAGCCATTTCAAAAAATAAAAAATTGAAAATTGGATGATTTTCAATTCGTTCAAAGAACTTTTAAATGAGGAAAACAAAAATTGAAAGTCACTTTCCGTTTGACCGGAAGTGACTCTGACTTTTTCATCTCAAATAGCACCCTATACATTATTTGCAATTTTTTATTTATACTCAAAATTACCTTTCCAATGATGTATCACACTTTGTATTTTACATTTGATTTGATGGAGAAAACGTCAATTGAAATTTAAAATTGAAAGAATGGCAGTAGGCTATGATATTTTGTGGAATCTTGATTTTGACTTCAATAATCCAGATCAATAAAGAACACTCCTCAAGTTGAAATCAACTATGTATTTTAACGATCGTTAAACAAAGAATGAATAGTAAAAGCAATGAAAAAATTACAAAACAAGCCCTGTGGACAGGAGCTATTGGGCGCATGTTCATCTTCCTTGTGGCCCGTACTGACCAGTAAAGAAAAAAAGCAGTATCATGTAGAATACCTTAATATTATTGAGATTATTATATAATAATCGATGAAAATACTGAGAGAGACCCAGGAAATTTGACACATTTTGTCTTATATCTCCAGAAATTGAAATCGTATAGAGCCAAAATTTTGCACAATGTTGTAAAATACTACAATTGACGTTAGTACAAGTTTTTGTTGCAATCTGATGAATAGTTCACGAAAAAAAAATTTTTTTTTCGAAAAAATTAAAAGAAATATTTTTTTAAAAATTACCAACATTTCGATCATAACAGAATTTTGCCAAAAGTTGCGCGTTTATATCCTCGAACTGACTACCAAGTTTCGATTCAACATCTTCTTTAGTTCCTGAAATATCAGGGAAATAACCTCAAAATTTTAAATGTCTCTAACTCCTAAACCGTCCGGCCGATTTTGCCCGTTAACGAACTTAACCGTCGCATTTTGATCAGAAACCTACCCTGAAAGTTTGAAGTCGATAGGACCTTCGGTGCTCCTGTTATCGTGCCTACGGCCGGAAGGCCGGCCGGCCGGACGGCACCCTAAAATCTGACACCGGATTCGTGATCAGGGAGTCCGAATTAGTCTATTAGCCAATTTTCAGCTCGAAATTCGAAAATTACAGACATTTGGACGAAATGATAGGACGATGTTCCCCTAGAACATACGCCCAAAAAGGGGACAAAATATACCTATAATTTATCTAAAGCATATGTTCTAAATGTTGACCATCTGCTTCTACACATCTTACAGCTCGGTGGATTATTTCACGCGAAGTAACACTCAACAGCTCAGCATTAAGGGCACTACATGCATCCTTTTTTTGTATTTTAGATCTTCCAAATCAATAGGAGGAGTATGGTACACGCGACCTTTCAAATATCCCCAAAGGAAGAAATCAAGCGGTGTTAAATCTGGAGATCTTGCAGACCATCTTATCGTTCCGTGTGTTCCATCTATGTTCAAATGGACTGATAAGATAGCCAGCACGATCTCCAGATTTAGAACCGCTAGATTTCTTCCTTTGGAAATATTTGAAAGATCCTGTTTACCAGACTTCTCCTAAAAAAACAAATAAGGAATACATGTAGAGCCCCTAATGCTGAGGTGTTGAGAGGTGTTACTTCGCGTGAATTAGTCCACCGAACTGAAAGATGTGCGGAAGCAGAGGGTCAGCATTTCGAACCTATACATTAGATATTATTTTTTTGCCCCCTTTTTTTTGTAATTTTTTATCTCTTTTACTATTCAATCGTTGTTTTACGCTCGTAAAATACATAGTTGATTTTAACTTGAGGAAGGTTTTTTTTATTGATCTCGATTATTGAAGTCAAAATCAAGATTACACAAAATATCGTAGCCTGCTGCAATTCTTTCAATTTTTAATTTCAATTGACGTTTTTTCCATCAAATCAAATGAAAATACAAAGTGTGATACATCGTTTGAAAGGTAATTTTGAGTAGAAATAAAAAATTGCAGAAAATGTATAGGTTGCTGTTTGAGATAAAAAAGTCAGAGTCACTTTCGGTCAAACCGAAAGTGACTTTAAATATTTGTTTTTCTCAGTTGAAGGTTCCTTCAACGAATTGAAAATCATAAAATTTTCAAATTTTTATCTTATGAAATGGCTGAGATAATCCATTGGAACACGTATACTGGGACACCCGGTATATTCATCATAAGGAAATTCTCCACAACGTACTTTATAAATCCCTAAATGGTTCCTTTGTCGGTTTTCCTTTGTTTCGATAAAACTCAAAACAGTCTCGTGGAAAGTTAACTTCAAATATTTCTCACATATTTCAAACATTTTCAGATGCGTAGATAGGAGGTAATTCGATATTACAACTCCCACAACTTGAACTACACTGACATTTTTGCAAATATGTTGACTAATTTGTAATACTTGAAACATTTTTTTTTTATTTGTAATCTTGATCGAAGGCTCTAAACCTCACGGTTTCGGGAAAATCGGCTCAAACATTTCAAGATATGATTTTTTGAGCGATTGTTTCATGAAAAAATGATTGAAAGATTCTTCTTGTAGAACAATCATGCAAAAAATGAAATAAAATAAAAAATTCGAACGTGTGTTTGACTATGTTGACTTACTGACCTTATTAACCTCTCCCATATTCTCTCGCCGCCTCTGAGGAATTTCCGTCATTCTTTCATAGAACAAAATCTGACCTTAAAATTTTTGGGGCTCATTTTTACGAAAATGGTGAAGTTTAGAGCCTTTGACCGGTGGCACAATTTTTAAAGAAAAATGTTCAAGAATTTCAACCGCTCCAAAAAAATGCAAAAATGCCAGTGGCGTCCAAGTTGGTGGAGTTGTAATATCGAATGATCCCCTATCTACACCTCTGAAAATGTTTGAAAAAAGTGAGAAATAGTTAACTTTCACCGAGAACTATGGCTGTTCTGACATATATCGAAATATCTTCAAGCGCTTTGGAGATATTGAAAAAAAAAACAGAATTATTTTTCCTAAATTCAAGTTCCAGTATCTTTTGTATGGGGGCGTCTTAGGATATATATTTATAGGAACTTTCAGTGATGAAAGAAAGCTTTCAATCTGACGGTGAAATCCTGCTACAAACAACTTACTCACCCTGTATATTGCTTCTGACAAATATCTTGTGTTTCTACACAGAAGCAATTCACAAAATAATAATTTTTTATTTTATAGATATTTTTCAGAATTTAGGAGAGAATAAGATACTGGTGAAGAATCCACAGAAATTTGCTGGATAGGTTTGAGGCCTGGTTACGCCGGTCTAGTTCGTGAATGGGTCAAATCCGAAATTAAGTAAACCAATGGATTATATTATGTCCATAAATATTTTAGGAACTACAGATCCATTAGACGATAAATTTTGCTTAGGTGTGGAATAACGACTCCGAGATCCATGCGAAATTTTAAGAGAAATGTTTAAGAAATATTCAATATATCGGATATTATCGCCAAAATTATGTATGTAACTTTCTGTTAAATACGAATATTTCAGCGCATTGCACCAATTTTATTTGCATATCTCAACGGGTTTCAGAGTAATAAATACATAGTTTTTACTAATAATTTTAACACCCTGTATCTTGGAAAACGAAATATTTGCGGATAAAAGTTGTATGACAAACTACCATTAATTTTTCATGTAGAATGACCCCCTGAAGTTTTTCGCACTTATTCACTAACACCCTGAAAATATATCAATATCAATTTTGGCACAAACCTTTTTAGGTTAATGTCAATGCATCATTGTTTTAGCCATCCCAGAATTTACCCAACGAATTAATATGAGTCAAAATTAAAAAAGTATCCTACCTGTTCCCTTCATGGCTTTGTCACTTGTAGCATAGCTGTTTATCAATGATAAACTTTCTTGGAATCTCGCATTGTTCAGGCCGATTATGTTTCCTAACATTTGCGAAACAGATATTATCAATTGCAAATGAACCCTTGTCAGTCCTTTTCTGCCGGTAAATTCAAAATTGCTTCTCATCAGTAGGTATAAAATGGCACAAGACTCTTGACGGATACAAGCAAGTCGACTGTTGCAACACTTCAGAAGCTCATAGCACAGTCTCCCGCATAATGTTGCATTCCCTAAAAGTCGAACAAAACAAACCAAATTCATATTAATGAATTGATTCAAGGGGTGAATTACAAATTTACAGGGTGGTTTTCATGTTGAGACTTTTTTAACTCGAAGTATAACTCATCAAAATCATCCAGGTGTTAAAATACTACACCGATAGTAGTATATTGTTGTAGGGGATAACGTTGCACAGCGACCTCAAGGTCTATTTCCCTATCACTAGATGAAATAGTGTGAGATTTGTGATAATCTCAAGTAACTGCAGAGATACACACCCAGGCCAGCCTTTGCACTTTGTCAAGGGTTTTCCTTGTACTATTCTGGCTTGTTTTTGAGGGATTATAATATCTTGACTTGGACGGAACATTATGTTGATTGTTGGGAAAAGAAATTTCATAACTGCATTAGTTTTAGTTACAAAAACATGATAGACCTAAATCATGGCCAACCGGTAGACTTTATAAAAATGAATGGAGTATATATTCCAAAAGCAGTTTAAAACCCAATAATCAGTCACAGAGCATAAAATTATTTCAAAATAATATTCTCACCTTGAAATAAAACACTAGAATAGTTGTTGATGAAAGCTCTTAGTGCGGCAAACACATGTTTGAACAAATTTTCACTCTGTCCTAGTTGCAAAAATGTTAAGTATAAATCGAAAAATTTTCTCATTAACTCATTATCTCCATTTGCGCCCATCAAACTCTTCTTGAAATTCATCGAGTACAATCCCATACAGTCCAGCGTAACCATGCCAACCTCTGTAGCCAGATGTTGTTCAAGGATTGCTTGCTGTTGCTTGAGAGCCTCATCTTCTGTAGGAAATTGAAAATTTATCTCTAAATAAGATTTATACACAGGGTAGCAACCCAACTAGCAAAATATACCCCAAAAAGAAGGAAATTATTTCATAATTATCGTATAGCGCCGCTCAATACGACTATTTGATCATAAAATAGAGGAATTTCTATAATGCTGTTGTATAGATGTTCTTACAACTCATATCATACGACAAAGAAATAGTGTAAACATACAAATTTTATAACAGTTGCATAACATTCCTATAAATCATTTTAAAACAGTGTTATACAGATTATAATACGGTTGCATAGCTATTGTATTACTTATAATAGCGACGTTAAAAGTTGGTTGCAAAGGAAGCTGTATAAATTGTTGCATTAGAGTTACTTAAGAAAAGTAATAAGATTGTTGCTTTACGCAGAAGTAAAAAATTACACAAAAAGTATATGGTGGTCTATAGACCACATTAGTTAGGTTAGAATCATTCTCTTAACGGGAGATCCATATTCAAATTTTTTAACAAGGAATTTCAACTTTGAGATGAAACTACCCTATTTAAAAGAGAATGTTAGTACAGAGACATCAAGTATTGGGTACCTTCATCATTAGTGCATGTTTTCATGTTATTTCCACATTAAAATCTACATCAATTTATTCTTAAATCAAAATTGAAACCAGTGTAGATCAAAAGATTACCGTATGTCGTAGATGACTTCTGTTGTGCGTCATTACAAGGCCGATTTAGGGTTATGTTATTAACATTTATTAAATATTTTGGAAATATACTATTTTGTTATGAAAACTTGATTCTAGATGGTTGAGAAAGGTTCACAGAATCTATTTCAACCGAAATAAACCTTAAGAAATTAGCCAAAGTATCTAAAAACAGGCGAGAAATTCGCGTAAATTTTAGGTCCATAAGAAATGCATGGGGAATTATGTGCTCGGATCCATGGATGGATCGTAATTCAAATTTCCCGCCTAACCTAACTAATGTGGTCTATAACGGTGTAGTTTACTGAAGGATGCCCTAAAAGAACTGAAATGTTGTATAAACTGGGGCCAGTTTTGGTTGTAAAGACATTGTATAGTGGTTTATAGCCACATTATAAGACTTTCACATTTCTATAAGATATGCTCTATAGCAGTTCTTACAGCCTTTATAAAATTAGTTTTGCTAATTGGAAAGTCTTTGGATGCAAAAATTGCAAAATATTTACCTTCAGGGACCAGTTTTTCTCTATTGACGGTGTGAATGACCAGAGTACCCGTATTCTCATGATTTATTTCAGAGGGATTCATTCTAGCGGGGAGTGTATGAGCCTTTGTCGTTTTATTCTTAACGTTATCCATTGACTGAGATTTAACTACCGTTATGTTCCTCTTTCCCACATACTTAAAGAAATTCACACTCATCTCTAAAGTTGTAAAGAAACTGACAACCTCACTTTCTGTTGATTGTTGCCACCAAGCGATGAGCTGTTCTTCACTCAGATATTTAACCACGAAGAGGAACATTAAGAGTAGGTCTTTGACTTCCATCGCTTGAAATTTGTCATATCTGTGGACGTGCATAGATGTAGACCGTATGTGGGATTTTGTTTCTCCATTTCTAGTGTTTTCATTCACTATGGTCGTTTCTTGAGACATTGCAGATGGGGAATCCGACATTGTTGATATATCTGAATCAATGCTTAACGAATGACCGTTAATAAGAGCTGAAACATTGAAAATATACAGTTTTAATAAATAATAAACATATGATTGATTTGGTTCATTTTGAGTTATTTCTTATACAGGGTGAAATAAACAAGTCCAGAGCGTTCCTGCCAAGGTTGTGTTCGAAAATTAACTCCACGGTGTAGAGTAGAGTTTTTGAAGGTTTGACAGATTTACTCTGGAGTTAACTCTGACACTGACACTGACAGTGACAGTGACAGAAGGTGCCAATATCGGAAAATAGGTTATGTTGGTTTAAGAAAGATCCTATTATTATTGTTTTCTTCACATACATGTAACTCTAATCATAAATATATATTGTGAGCAGTATTAAAACTATTAAATTACCTCACAAAACATTCATAAAACAGTGAGACAAAGATACTAGATTTTCCGTCCCATGAGTTATGTCAATTTTGACAGGAGTAAAATGAACTCCGAGTCGAATTCTCCGACTTTTCGCACTACAGACAAAGAGTAAAATTCACTCAATCTTTCAGTTTTCGAACGCAATGGAGTAAATATTAATATTCGAACACAATCCAGAGTTAATATTCGAACACAACCCAATAGGGTCTTCATAATGGCTTCGTATAATTAATATACTCATGCATATATTTCACAAGTCAAATAAACCCAAGGGAATTTCATCGATTTGCCGAAAAGTAAGAGCAGACGCGTTTCTGGCTGCTTGGCCTTCATCAGTACTCTGTAGCTTCTCAACAAATTCAACTAAACTGAACCGTGTTCAGCCACTCAGAGCCGGCATAAGCAGTTATACATAAATGCCCACGTCACCCACGAGACAAAACAACGAATTCAGCCTTTCCCCAACTGTGAAAATTTGAAGCGTGATATCATATGCCACCATTCGCTCGATTTTAATCGAGAAACGAGTACCGCAAAGGGTCAGACAGTATGTTCCCATGGCCACGAACGCTGTTTAGCGTTTTCAAAAATAATAATGAAAATTGTTTCAAGCTCTGTGGAAAGGATATTTGGCGCTCTTGTTCAAACTTTGACAAATTATATCTCTGAAAGCATTGGTTTCTCATAGTTGGGAATGATATCAATGGAATCTTATGATAGAAATGCATACTAAAATGAAATAAATTAATTAAGAATCAATTGATATCATTGCCAACTCGGAGAAACCAATACTTTCGGAGTTATGATTTGTCAAAGTTTGAACAAGAGCGCCAAAGCTCCTGTCCGCAGGGCTTTCCCACTCTTTCAATTTGGCTTATGTGCGTCAACAGGGCCGTAGCTAGAGATGAATTTAAGGTAGGGCAATGGAGGTTACGGGTAGGGCAGAAGTAAAAAAATTTACTTGATGTGATCTGAAGAATCAATTTTCATCGTACCTACTTTTGAGTGAAATAGGTAGTTAATATTAAAATACTTATTTCTTCAGGTTTATTTTATTCCTTTTAACATATTGTGATTATTATAACGTTGATAAAAATTTTCCTCAAAACCCCTGAATCCTTCGATTTGCCATATTATTAAATATGCGAAGGACTTCTCTTTTCAAAGGCCAGAAATACCATAATAATTAAATGAGACTGTGGGAGGTATATTCATTATTAAATGGTTTCTTTCTGGGTTTTCTCTCCCAAACTCTGAAAATACCATGAAACAAAAAAAAATAATTTTGTGAAATGCTTCTGCAAAAGAAACACAAGTTATTTGTCAGAAGCAATCAATAGAACCAGGTTGCCTAACAAACAATAACGAAAACAACAACGATGAAACAACTATTTCGTAACGTTTCGGAGTCTATATCAGACTCTTTTATCAGACACTTAACGATAATCTTATTTTTGCGCGTATGTTCTGGGGAACATCGCGTTATCATTTTGCCCAAATGTCTGTAATTTTCGAATTTTTTGCTGAAAATGGTCTGAAACGATTGGGTTCGACTCCCTGATGAAGAATTCGAGTTCAAATTCTGTCCGGCCGGCCGGCCGTCCGTTGGTAAATTGAGAACGGATAGAGTTAGCGATTTGAAATTTTCAGTATAGGTGGCGCATCCCAATACGACGGACAAGTTCGTTAATGGGCATAATCGGCCCAATGGTTTCCGAGTAATAATTTTGTTTTCAACCAATACAAATCCGATCGAATTGAAACTTGGTGAGTAGTTGTAGAATACAAACCTACGGACGCTTGTGAGTTTTTGTGAGAATCGTATCACTAAAAAATTTAAAAAAATATATTAAAAAATATTATTTATGTCAGGATAAACTGAGAACAGAAAGTGATAGCGACTTGAAACTTTCGATTTAGGTTGTGCATCTAAATGGGACATTTGAGGTTTGTTCATAGGCATAATTGGCCAAACGGTTTTGGAGTCATATCCATCTATACAAAAGCGATCCAATTCACACATGGTTCTCAGTTGTAGAATGCCAGCGCAAAAATTCTTGCGAAATTTCGTGAGGATCGTATCACAACAAAATTTTTAAAAAATCATTGAAAACAATTCTATATATCAAAAACTATTCGTCTGACATCGCTGAAATTTTTTTTTCGAGAGCCTTCAGAACCTAACTCTACTGCCAAGTTCCAAGTTTGAACAGGATCGGATCTATATTGCTGGAGATCCGAGCAGCCTTGTGTGAGTTCAGTAGCTGGATGGGTGACCGTTGCCTATATAACATTTGAACGAGAGGAGATAGGGACTTGTAATTTCAGGGTAGGAATTAGTACATTAGGTGCTTCTGAAAATGCAGAGTGTTGTCTATATACAATGACCACGGTGCACTCTATTGATGTAGTTCGCAATCTCTAACAACCTGTGGTTAATTCGGAATTGCTTTGCGAGTAATAATTTTTTTCCTCACGTCACATTATGAAAACACATTTTCGTTAGCATATTATTTAAATTGTTACTATTTTTTAAGGTAGGGCATTGGAAATTAAAGGTAGGGCATTGCCCCATTATGCCCCCCCCTAGCTACGGCCCCGTGCGTCAATTCTCAAGAATTTTCGTAATCAAATTCGAAACGTAGGTCTATGACTCATCTCATGTTGGATTTGTTTAAATCCGGAAATTATAATTAGAGTATTCTACTATGAAATCATATAGAATTGAGAACGAGATTGAGAATAATTATTGAAATTTTGAAAAATCATATCTCCGAAAGTATTAGTTTGTTAGAGTTGAGAATGACGTCAATGGATTCTTATTATGAAACTGCATCTTAAAAAAATTGAATTTAAAATTTCTAATATAAAAAATTTTTGTTACTCCGAAACACCTGGCCGATTTTGCCAATAACGAATTTAATTGCGATATTTATCTCTATAACCTACTGTGAAAATTTCAACTGTCCAACTCATTCCGTTCGACAGTTATCGTGTTAACGGCCGGACGGACGGCCGGACAGAATCAATTTTGACCATGGATTCTTGATCAGTGAGTCGAACCAAATCGTTTAAAAACCATTTTCAGCCAAAAATTCCAAAATTACAGACATTTGGGCAAATTGATAAGCACTCTGTTCCGAGGAACAAGAACGTCAAATATGGCGATACCGTTGTTTATAATCAAGGGAAGCTACAGAGTACTGATGAAGGCCAATAAGCCAGAAACGTATATTAATACTACAAAAGTAACTACACTTTTGACCACTAAAGTTTTTTCATCTGACATGTTTCGGAAACAAAGTTTCCATCTTCAAAGACGAAGCGTTACTGACTAATTATACGAAGCCATTATGAAGAGCCTATTGGCAGGAACGCTCTGGACTTGTTGATTTATTAACAACGGTATCGCCATTTTTCATTATTATTATACAGGGTGATTCACGGAGACCGATCGTTAGAATATTCAAAGAAAGATTCGAGATAAACACATTTTATAGTTAAGTTTTGTTAGGAGAGATGAATTCTTGGAAAAAAATTCAGATTCGTTCGACTTCCGGTTTTACCAGAAATTATTCCAAACTTTCGTTTTTTAAATGTAATACCCAGTTTTTTCATTAATAATCAGATTACCTATTGAATTATACATTGTTTTAATATGTCATTTATTAATTTTTCTCAGAAAATTCGTGTGAAATCTGAAATAACCCTTTAAATTTTCTCAAATAGGGCTTCATTCCAATGTTAATAACTTGTAGATTTTTGCATGAAAATTCCTAATTTTCTAGCTTCTATCAGAAGACATACCAATGCTTCTCCTTCGTTAATTAAAAATTCAATTGACATACAGGGTGGTGTTTCGTACCACGATTGGTTTACCGTGGTGTTCAATTTCAATGTCAAAGTCAGTCATGAAAAAATCCTCAAAACTCATTTTTTCCAAATGAGAACATATTTTTTTATTGATCAGCTGGAATCTTCGTTAAAAATGTGAGAAAGCCCTGTGGACAGGAGCTTTGGCGCATATTACCCATTACCCTTCATATTACCCATTACCCTTTATAGTACTCTTTGTATAAGCCTTAACTCATTACCGGTTATATTACCTCCAAACGTATTCAATTTGGCCCTGTCCAAAGAAGCAAAATATCAACATTGGCAAAAAAACGAAAGTCGTTAGACTTTCACAAACTATAGAAACTTACTCTGTCCAGCAATAGCATCGTAAAAAGCGGAGTTTCTAAAGTGCATCGGACTGTCCTTGTCTACATGCAGAGTAAATCTGTGGCGGCTTTTAGGAGTAGATTCACTCGCAACCGAGCTTTTGGCGAATAAGAATGAACCACTGGAAGACATTCTATTGGCAATACTGTTATTTCCATCTTCGGTTTTCTCCATTGTATCAACACGTGGAAGATTCTCAAGCACAATACTCAGCCACGGAGCATAAATTAGAGCAATTCTGTTCATTTGACCTCTGCTTTCGAATCTATCGTCCATTTCGTGCTTTGCCAATAAATCTCGCAGCGTAGCCAGGGCTATCTTACGGATATGTATCATTTCGTTCAGTGAAGTCTTCACTTCTTGAAGTAGAAGACCTACTACGAAGTGGTGCTTGCAAAATTCTTCCGATAAAGTATATTCTTGCAAAAGAACTGGCGAACGACCTGTCTTAGGGCTCAATTTAGTGTGTTGGATGGGCAAGTTGAAGGCCACATAGTGTTCGTGGCAACAAATAATTTCTAAAAAGCTGAATTTGAACTCCTGGAGAATCTTGGGATCTCCTGGACTGTATTTGTCCATGTACATATTGATGAGCTTGAAGATGAAGCCGCGGTCAACCAGCGAGATGCATCTCTAGAGAAAAAACAGAAATTAAAAAATATTGAATCGAGATTTAAAGATGTTTACCTTCAAGAAGTTCGCCAGACTTTTGTTCAATTCCCTTGTCTCAACTTCTTTCTCTTTATAGTTACAGAGAATATAAGGTATAACTACATTTACTAAAGCTTCCACCCTTTGTAAATATTCGGCAGAGAATCGTTCATGTCGGTGCATCTGTAAGTATTTTAAATTTCATCTGTGTGTTTCCTCTGATAAAAAATGACTGCTTCAGAGTTGATTGTAAAAGAGTAAATTTAATGATTGATTTCTGAATAATGCGTTCAATCTGAATATCTCCGAAGATAAGAGCAATAAGATCACTTCTGTCAAAGCCACTCGTGGAACACCTCAATGAGGAGTAATGTCTCGCCATTTTTGGAGCCTAGTAGCTCGGCTTTGGGTGTATAGGCTATGCCGATGACATAGTCCTAATGATCAGAGGTAAATTCAAGGGCACCTTGTGTAACTTACTACAGGAGGGCCTTAGAATTATCAAGCAGTGGTGCTTGTCAGTGAAGCTGAGCATAAACCCAAACAAGACCGCAGTGATTTTGTTTACTCGGAGAAGGAAACTTCCAGCTATGAGATCCCTCTTTTTGAACGGGGATATTATAGAATGCAAGTCTGAAGTTAAATATCTGGGGGTAACACTAGATAGTAAACTTCTGTGGAATAGGCATGTTGAAATCACTGCTAGCAAAGCAATAAAGACTTTAATGGCGTACAGGAATCTAGCCGGTAAGATTTGGGACGGCAACCCTAAGATACTGCGATGGATGTATGTCATGATTGTGAGATCCATAATCACGTATGGGGCCAGTAGTCTGGTACACAAAAACAAGCAGAAATAGCACGAGGAAAACCCTCGCCGAAGTACAAAGGCTGGCCTGTGTGTATCACTGGAGCTATGGGAACCTGTCCTACCAGGGCACTTGAGATTATCACAAATCTCACACCACTTCATCTAGTGATAGACAAAATGGCCCATGAAGCCATTCGCAGAATATATAGGAAAAGAACAAGTAATGAAAGTATTGAAAACCAGAAAGCCTGGTCCTCTCTTACCAGGTACATTTCATCAGCCAATCTTCCTAGTGACTAAATGATAAAGAAAGTAAGCATCGAAAAGAACTTCACTACGAAGCTCAGTAGAAAATAGACTGGAACAGGGAATACACCACCCAAGTTCTTAAAAGAAATGCCAATAAAAGTTACACAGACGGTTCAAAAACCACAACAGGAGCTGGCGCTGGAGTATATGGGCCAGGCACCATATACTATATACCGAGCTTTCAGGGAGTGTACTTGCAATAGAAAGATGTGTGGAAATTAACCTAGAAAGAAACTATCAGAGATGTGATATAGCAATCCACTCTGACAGTCAAGCTGCTATTAAAGCTCTGAGCTCCCATGTTATCGAGTCCAAGCTAATATGAGAGTGCCGAAGAAAACTCAATGAAGTAGGCAAGAACAACAGGGTCTCCTTGGTCTGGTCACGCGGGAATTAAAGGAAATGAGGAGGCCAACACACTTGCCCAGAAAGGAGCACAAACCCCCTTTATTGATCCAAGAAATATATGGACCTCAGTAAGAACACGCTGCACCTCCTCTCTGGTTTCCTCACAGGGCATTGCGGCCTTAGGAAACATATGATGAGATTAGGGTCAGCAGAAACTGACATTTGGGCACGCTATATTCCTCAGAATATTATATTTGGATTTGTATTTGGTGTTTGAAAATTTGAAAGTCAAGTCACCCATAAATTTAAAGTTTTTTTTAAATTAAAGTACGATGGCAACTTTGAATGTTCTATTGCACCAAATGCGAAATTTTTATATGAACATTAAATTTCTTACCTTTATTCTACCAGATGTCAGCAAGTGTTGCGCCATTCCTTTGATGATAATGTCAAAAAAGAAACTTGAATGATGCATAAATTTGTTCACAACCAAGAAGTCCGTATTACCAGGATCTAGAATAACTGGAAGATATTTACACAATTCTTCATGTACATTCACATTTCTATTCAAAATGGGATTAACAAACACGTATTTCACATAAATATTGAGTATATCAGTCCTCTTAGCCTCGTAAATCATTTGGACTAAGTTTATCAACACTCTTATAACATTCAAACTGATTTCTTCATTTCCAGTGTGAACTAATAAATAAAATAATTGATTGAGTATGGTTGGGAAGAATGCAATCAAGGTAGATAGTTGAATAGCATGAAGAGCTTTCAGGATTTTGGTTGTTTCATTGTCAGACGGTATCGAAGACGGTTTAGGATCAATTAACTTTTCTGCCAGGGCGAAGAAGTTGAAGAGATGTTGATCCTTGGTGATGACTGTTGATATTAAACTTAAATTAACGGAGAATATTGGTTTTTGACCGTCCACCCAGAAGATCTCAGGACCAGCGTTCTGAAAAGAATTTGAAATTATTAATAATTTAAATTGCAAGGATTCTCTTTGAAGTACTTAACTTGCCCTATTATTATTATTAGAAATTAGTGTACAGCGACCAGATGATTTATTGTAGGTATCCCCGTTTCTTTTCTGTTTCTGATTCGTGATTTCTCACCATCCCGTACCAGAATTATTATTTTTATTATTTAAATTGTGTTGAGCAGACGAAACCCACCCCTCCGCCTATAACCCACCAGCTCAAGTCTCTTGATAAGGGATATGAGTCCTGGTGGGTGAGAACTTGTCCTGTTGTATATTGTATATTGTTGTAGGGGGTAACGTTGAACTGCGACCTTAAGGTCTATTGTGCCCCCGTCAGAGCTGTCGATGTCGCCACCAGAGTTCTGATGAACTCCAGTATCTGGGATGGCTTCAAGGAGGCTACGTCTTTGCCCCTGCAGATTTCTTGTCCAAAGCATTCCTTGCGTTGGTTCGAGATGGCGAAACATTCCGGAATTAGGTGATCAGGAGTTTCATCCTCCTCCCAACATAATCTGCACTCGTCACTTTCAGCTAACCCTAATCTTATCATATGCTTCCTAAGGCGGCAGTGCCCTGTGGGGAAACCAGTGAGGAAGTGCAGCGTGTTCTTCTGAGGTCCAAATATTTCTTGGATCTGACAGTATCAAAGTTCCGCAGGAATTTCTTGGAGTGATACATTCAGGGGAGAGATCTTCAGAAAATACCTCTTCCGGTTTCTTCTTTCATCCGAAAATCACTATTGTAGGTGCATCTACCAACCCCACAGTAGGGTTCCGGGCCAATAAAGGGGGGTTGTGCTCCTTTCTTGGCAAGTGCGTTAGCCTCTCATTTCCTGTGATTGCCGCGTGACCAGGAACCCAGACCAAGGAGAACCTGTTGTTCTTGCCTACTTCATTGAGTTTTCTTCGGCACTCCCATATTAGCTTGGACTCGATACCATGGGAGCTCAGAGCTTTAATAGCAGCTTGACTATCAGAGTGGATTGCTACATCACATCTCTGGTAGTTTCTTTCTACGCATCTTTCTATTGCAAGTACTTGAAATATTCTTGTATAGGAGCCTAGCAATAGTGAGCATTTGGTGCCTGGCCCATTACTCCAGCGCCAGCCTGGGTGGTGGATTCCCTAACCCAGTCCTTTTTCCAACCAAGCATCGTAGTGAAGTTATTTTCGATGCTTACTTTCTTGATCATTTCGTCACTAGGAAGATTGGCTGATGAAATGTACCTGGTAAGAGAGGACCAGGCTTTCTGGTTTTTAATATTCTCATCACCTGTTCCTTTCCTAGATATTCTGAGAATGGCTTCATGGGCCATTTTCTATATCACTAGATGAAGTAGTGTGAGATTTGTGATAATCTCAAGTGCCCTGCTAGGACAAGTTCCCATAGCTCCAGCGATGCACACACAGGCCAGCCTTTGTACTTTGTCGAGGGTTTTCCTCGTACTATTCTGGCTTGTTTTTGAGTACCAGACTACTGGCCCCATACGTAATTATGGGTCTCACAATCATGACGTACATTCATCGCAGTATCTTAAGGTTGCAGCCCCAAGTCTTACCGGCTAGATTCCAGGACGTCATGAAAGCCTTTGTTGCTTTGCTAGCAGTGATTTCAACATGCCTATTCCACAGAAGTTTACTATATAGTGTTACACCTAGATATTTAACTTCAGACTTCCATTCCATAATATCTCCGTTCAAAAAGAGGGATCTCACAGATGGATGTTTCCTTCTCCAAGTAAACAGAATCAATGTGGTCTTGTTTGGCTTTATGCTGAGCCCCACTGACAAGCACCACTATTCGATCATTCTAAGGCCCTCCTGTAGTAAGTTACACAAGGTGCCCTAGAATTTACCTCTGACCATTAGGACTGTGTCATCGGCATAGCCTATACACCCGAAGCCGAGCTCCGTTAGTCTGTGGAGGAGCTCGTCCACTACAAGGCTCCACAAAAGGGGAGAGGTTACTCCCCCTTGAGGTGTTCCACGAGTGGCTTTGACAGAAGTGGTTTTATTGCCCACCTGCGCCTCAGCTATCCTCTTCGACAACAGCTCATACATCCATTTTATAATGGATTTATTCACTCCTCGCCTTTCATGTGTATCTTTAACAGACACATTTGTGTTGTGTTGTCGAAGGCCCCAGATATATCCAGGAATGCACACATTGCGATTTCTTTATTGTCCAGAGTTCTCTGGATGAGTTCAGTCAGCTGATTCAGAGCAGTCTCTGTAGATACTTGTCCACTTCCCTGAGTCTCAGTTTGTGGACTCCTAGCTTCTCAAATCTGATCCTGTCCCCAGAGGGGCAGAAACACATGATGCGTTTGATAGACCCGTCGTCTTCCAGGCATAGTCTGCACTCGGAGTCCGTTCTAATAATAGATAGAACCATACTTTATTGGAAACCAAAAGGCCATCGACCTAAGTCCTTCAGCCTGTTCTAATAATAATAATCCCCCTTTCTTGAGCTGTCTCAGGTTGACTGAAAGCTACAGGTCTCCATCTAGTTCAAGAGTTCTAGATAAACTTCAACCAGCCCAAGAAAAGGGGCCCACAATAGATCATCCGGTTACAGTGCACACTACTTCTATATTCTTATAATAATAATACCTACTCAGTAACATAAGAAGTGATACATCTAGAAGGAAGATATACAATTTTGTTTTTACAAAATATTATCAAAGATAAAACGACGGCATTGTAACAGAGCAGAGAGAGAGAATAGATTTATTGCGAGTGAGCAAATGGCTATCGACTTGAGTCTTTCTGCCAGTGTTACAGTTTTGTTTTTAAAATATTTTTAGGTAATTTAATATTAAAACTTTAATTGGTAAAAACAGAGCATACATCAACAGAGGTAACAGAGCATACATCAAATATAACCATATTGTTGCTAAATGATCAAGAATAACAAATTATTCCTTCTCGGTGTAAAACTTCTATAGAGCATATATTATTGAATTATGTAAAGATCCGAGTCAGGTGAGACATCATTTGTTATAACTCATCAACCAATCATTTGAATGAATTGCCTTACTTACCCCCTTCCCCAAACCAAACGGATGAATCGACAAATAACCGGGGGGTAATTGTGCCGCAACTGGCATATTTTGGAGGTCGACACTTATCTTCCCTTTATGTAAAATAGGAATCCATGAATATCCAATACAATTTTCTATGCCATTCTCTCTCTTCTTGGTAATATCACAGGAAACGTGGTAAAAGGTGAATAATAGGTGATGCGAAGGAAGCACCTTAATCGGTAACCGAATCTTGACTTCTTCATACCAAAATGGCGCTGTGTTGTGATGAATAACTGAACAAGACACGGAAGAAACCAAAAGGGATTGGCCAGGACGTCCGTATATACACTAAAAACAAAATATCACCTATTCATTGAAAGTGTCACATTTCAAATACATAAATAGTTAAGAAAGTCTGAACACAAGAACAACTTAAGGGATAGACATTCATAAATCGAAAATAGCAGAACAAGTAAGTGAAATCAATGGAGTTCAAATGATATATTGGAGCAAAAATAGATTTTGATGACGGAGCCAAATAACATAAAAAGGAAACTTGAGGAGTCAACTTGTATTTCGTTGAACAGTGAAGACATATAATAAGATGAAATGTAGCTAATTTTAACCATCCACAAATATTTCCTCATGATCCGGACTAGCCCCCAAAGAGGAATGTGTCATTCAATGTAGATACCTACCGGACAATGAGTATTTAAAAAAAAAGAAATAATCGTCGTCAGAGTGCGCTCGCTGCAGATTGGCAGGGTCTTACCTTGTTTTGCTTATGGTAACTATAGCTTTGTTTATTGTGAAGTAGGGGTTTCCCGTTTGTTTAATCCATGAAAGTATCAATAGGATGAGATGATCAAAAAAGCAATCTAGCTTTTTTACAATAAGAGAAAATAACAGCTTTTTCTGGATACTGAATGAAATATAAATCAAACTAAATTTGAATCGATAATAGTTAGAAGTTAGCAGTTTGAATGTTCATGCGAAATTTTATGAGGATCATCTCACCAAGAAGCATAGAAAAACTCAATTAACGAAAGCTGAAGGTGTGCATAAGCATAATATAAGTTATTAATAAGATTGTATTTCAGCTGAATCAGCTGAATAACTGTTTACTGAAAAAAAAAATGCGGTTCTTCTAGCATGTCTTGATGGTGTGTATCCAAGTAGACAAAACCAACCGTTACTATAAATTTGATTCATTATCAACATAAATGATAGATAGATCTCTCCCAATATGCATTTGATAATTGTAGAAGATCAAATTATTATTCAATATTTTGCCTGCTCATACTATACTCATATTTTAGGTAATATATTATATATCGTTGTAGGGGGTAACGTTGCACAGAGACCTTAAGGTCTATTGTGTCCCCCTTTAGAGCTGTTGATGTCATATCGAGGTCCATATATTTCTTGGTTCTAACAGTGTCAAAGTTCCGGAGGAACTTATTGGAGTGATACATTCCTGGGAAAGATCTCCAGAAAATACCAAGGAGACCCTGTTGTTCTTGCCTACTTCATTGAGTTTTCTTCGGCACTCCCATATTAGCTTGGACTCGATAACATGGAAGGTCAGAGCTTTAATAGCAGCTTGACTGTCAGAGTGGTTTGTTCCCATCAACCAGTTTGGAGCAGCTCGGAGCATCTCACTCATGCGCATTGAGAACTTGGAGCTCGAAGTCGCGTTCCTACAAGATTTTGGAGTACACAACTTCGTGTTCCAACAACCGCGAGAGCTCGCTGGAGCATCTTTCGGGTTTGCTTCAAGCTTCTCCTTCTGATGGGTTAGAGCACGATAGCGAGCACCAAACCCGCGCATGCGTACTTGCAATTCATCTATAAACTACTTAAACTGTTCGTGTCACAACAAACAAACTAACCTAACTTCGCTACTTTTGAATTTTGATTTATCCGCAGATATTTGTTTTGTCACTTCAGTGTGTCGATTTAGGTGTATTTGGGATGGATTCACAAGCATGGATTAATGCAATCCTGAGCAATTCCGATGTGGAATCATTTACCAAGAATAATACTTTTTTCAGCCATTGCACACTCAAATCTGACAAACAACGAGAGTCAGCATGAAAATGCACCTTTTGGTAGGAAGGTAAAACTACAGTGACTATATTCTCATGAGAATATAGTCACTGTAGGTAAAACAATTTCGAAATTCAAATTTCTTAACTGAATAGTGAGGTTAGGTTACCAATGTTACGCAAACAGCGACGCCCACTCGCTCTCTACTGGTTCCAAAAAAACTTCGCGAGGTATAACCTTGGAGCTAACCCGGGGCGACTGTCTGCAACTCTAGGGCATGTCCAGGGGTTGCTCCAGAAATGTTGATGGAACAAACCTGCTACATCACACCTCTGATAGTTCCTCTCAATGTTCATTTCCACGGATATTTCTATTGGAAGTACTTCTGCCTAATAGACGCTCGGATATCAGCCTAGCGATAGTGAGCATTTGGTGCCTACTGCATATACTCCAGCGCCAGCTCCTGTACTGATTTTTGAACCGTCTGTGTACCATTTAATGGCATTTTTTTTTAAGAACTTGGGTGGTGGATTCCGTGTCCCAGTCTTTTTTCCTACCGAGCATCGAAATGAAGATCTTTTTGATCCTTACTCTCTTAATCATTTCGTCACTAGGAAGATTGGCCGATGAAATGTACCTGGTAAGAGAGGACCTGACTTTCTGGTTTTTAATGCTCTCATCACCTGTTCCTTTCCTAGATATTCTGAGAATAGCTTCATGGGCCATTTTGTCTATCACTTGATGAAGTGGCACACAGGCCAGCCTTTGTACTTTGTCAAGGGTTTTCCTCGTGCTATTCTGGCTTGTTTTTGTGTATTAGAC
This sequence comes from Halyzia sedecimguttata, assembly GCA_937662695.2. Lineage (NCBI taxonomy): Eukaryota > Metazoa > Arthropoda > Insecta > Coleoptera > Coccinellidae > Halyzia > Halyzia sedecimguttata. The sequence continues at coordinate 92,779,104 of OW569413.2, read as the reverse complement.
TACTGCCCCATACATGGTTACGGGGTTTCACAATCATGACATACATCTATCGCAGTATCTAAGGGTTGCAGCCCCAAGTCTTGCCGGCTAGAATCCTGCACGCCCTTAAACCCTTTATTGCTTTGCTAGCAGTGATTTCAACATGCCTATTCCACAGAAGTTTAATATCCAGTGTTACCCCTAGATATTTAACTTTAGACTTCCATTGTATAATATCTCCAAAAAAATATTTTTGGTAATGCTCAATATCAAAACATCAAGTTCTAAATATCAATGAAATCTGTTTATAATTCAACGAACAAGCGAGCTAAAGCTGCCCCTGATAAAACCTCAAAGCTTTTTCATCTCACAACAAATACATCATATTATACCTCGATCAATATATACAAGTAATTTGCTTACCTTCAGTCCTGTGGCAGTTTCGCTATCAGAGTCTCGTAACTCAACTATGCATGCAATATTTCGTGCTCTTGTAAAAGTCTTCTGAGTATCAAAATTCAAAGTTATGGGGTATACATACAAATGATTTATAAAGGAGGAATAAGGGTGGACCTCTTTCTCGGAACTACCTCCAAACTCTGTTAATTCGATAACAGGTTCGGACACAGGTGGTATTGGAAACGGTTTTAGAGGTGATAAAGAGGTTGTCAAAGAATCTGAAAGAAACAACAAACAGGATATAGAAACAAGAGAATAATTCATGATAGTTCGTTCTTACTGATGATAAGTAGGCAAAATGGATTATGTTATACGAGGTGTTCAACTTGGCTTCCGCATTTTTCCCAAAGTTGGCTTTAACTGTATATAGTAGTCGATACAAAGGAATGATAGATGTCATCCAATTTGGATGAACATCGCTCAACATATCCTTGCAGAATCATTTTTATCGATTTGTGGCTGCATTATAAAGTTAATATCGATTGAAACTGTTGACTTTTGTAGGTGTATCTACCAACCCCGTAGTAGGGTTCCAGGTCAATAAAAGGGTTTTTGCTCCTTTCTTGGCTAGTATGTTAACATTCCTTGCGTTGGTTTGAGATGGCGAGGCATTCCGTTGTCAGGTGATCAGGAGATCTACAGAAAATACCTCTTTCAGTTTCTTCTTTCATCTGAAATTCAAATTTGTAGGTGGTCTACCAACCCCACAGTAGGGTTCCGGACCAATAAAGGGGGTTTGAGCTCCATTCTTGGCCAGTATGTTCGCCTCCTCATTTCCTGTGATTCCCGGGTGACCAGGATCCCAAACCAAGGAGACCCTGTTGTTCTTGCCTACTTCCTTAAGTTTTCTTCGGCACCCCCTCATGAGCTTGGTCTCGATAACATGGGAGCTCAGAGCTTCAATAGCAGCTTGACTGTCAGAGTGGATTGCTATATCACATCTCTGATAGTTTCTTTCTAGGTTCGTTTCCACGCATGGTTCTACTGCAAGTACCTCTGCCTGAAAGACGCTTGGATAGGAACCTAGCGATAGTGAGCATTTGGTGCCTGGCCCATATACTCCAGCGCCAGCTCCTGTAGTGGGTTTTGAACCGCCTGTGTACTATTTAATGGCATTTCTTTTAAGAACTTGGGAGGTGGATTCCCTGTCTCAGTCTTTTTTCCTACCGACCATCGTAGTGAAGTTCTTTTCGATGCTTACTTTCATTTCGTCACTAGGAAGATTGGCTGATGAAATGTACCTGGTAAGAGGGGACCAGGCTTTCTGGTTTTTAATACTCTCATTACCTGTTCCTTTCCCAGATATTCTGAGAATGGCTTCATGGGCCATTTTGTCTATAACTAGATGAAGTGGTGTGAGATTTGTGATAATCTCAAGTGCGCTGGTAGGACAGGTTCCCATAGCTCCAGCGATACACACACAGACCAGCCTTTATACTTTGTCGAGGGTTTTCCTCTTGCCATTCTGACTACTGCACCACACGTAATTATGCGTCTCACAATCAAAACGTACATCCAGCTATATTCCAGCACGCCATTAAAGCCTTTATTGCTTTGCTAGCAGTGATTTCAACCTGCATATTCCACAGAAGTTTACTATCTAGTGTTACCCCTAGATATTTAACTTCAGACTTCCATTCTATAATATCTCCATTCAAAAAGAGAGATCTCACAGCTGTAAGTTTCCTTCTACTTGAAATGGTGAACTATCACTGTTTTGAACAATAACACACGGCTTAGCCCGTGACCTGCTCTCTCGGCTTTGGGCTTAGTAAAAAATTGGGAATTGGGATTAATTCGGGAATTTCTTCGAAAGACGACCAGTTTCTTTGTAAGTAGCTCAAAAAGATGAGAGAAAGGGTTGTCAGCAACGGACAATACTTTGAATTATAAATGTATAACCAGTTTTCAACAAGAGAGCCTCGATTTCAGGAAAAAACAGCGGAAACAAAGTTGTCTGCCTATGAGCTTTAGAAATTCACTGTCGCACTTACTTGGTGGCTGTTCCGTTACAGCAGAAATAGAAATTTGCAGACTTCCAGGTATCACAGTAAATTTATTGAACTTGTCCGGTTTTCTATATTCCATTAGAATTTTCAGTAATTCTTCATCGTGCAGTTTATTCGGTTCTTGACGATAAATTGCGTGAAAATAAGAAGTAGTGTCTAATTCATTACTATACAACCTGAAAAACGCCCGTTGAGATTATGTAAGATTGGCGTAAATTCCTTGATGAAACTTTATCGAAAAATAGTCCATATAAACAGTGTGTGTTCAAAAGTACTGTGATTTTTCTTATTTCACGGAGGTACACCATTTTGCACAATCTTGCTCCAAAATATCAGTTCAGAAAACCAACAATTTAAACGATCTTAATAATTATTTCAAACGAGTCTATATGAATATCTTGACATTTCATAAGCAAGTGCAGGTTTCGGTCAGTTGAAGAATGTTCGAGTTGTGATGGTATTGCTGGTTGAAATTTAATATTTTGGTGTCCTTATGGTTGTTCTATTTGTAACGCATTAGTGTTTAGTACTCTGTATTTTATTGACATTTAGTTCAGAGTTTTGTAAGACTATCTGTGTCTTGAATATTATGTGGTTGTCTTTTTCGTAAATTAAATTTATCTATTTCTAATAAATTATTATTAGTAGTTATTCCAGCCATAAAATGATAAGAGGGTACTCAATGAATTCTAGTTTTCCTCTTTCGTTTTTCATTCTTTTATAGAGAAACAACATGCAAACAAATATATCTCATGATATATAGGTCATTCCATTTAAAAAATTGGTTCAAGCCCTGTGGACAGGAGCTTTCCGGCGCTCTTGTTCAAACAGAAAAATTAAATCTCCGAAAGTATTTGTTTCTCAGAGTTGGGAATTATATCAATGTATTCTTATGATAGAACTGCATCATAAAGGAAATTCAATTCAAATAATATTTTATTTATCAAGATTAAATGAGCAATCTGAGAATGAGAACTGTACCATGGAAGAAATCAAATTAAAATAGCTGAAATGAATTTGACTCTCTCTTATAGAACAAGATGACATGTACGAGTATGAACACAGATCATATAATAAAGCTTAGATAGAATAATTATAGCATTCTGTGAAAACATAGAAGTACAGTTCATTATAGAAATTTCGAAAAATCATATCCCCGAAAGTATTAGCTTGTTGGAGTTGAAAATGATATAAATGGATTTTTATGGTGAAACTGCATCTTAAAAAAAATTGAGCTTGAAATTTGTTAGTTAAAAAAAAAATTTTTTTTCGTTACTCCGAAACCATCTGGCCTATTTAGCCTAATAACGAACTTAACCGAGATATTCATCTACCTAACCTACTCTGAAAATTTAACCTGTACAGCTCATTCCGTTCGAAACCGCTTGATGGATTTCGCCCATTAACGAACTTGTCCGAGATATTTACGCTCCAAACCCACCTTGCAAATTTCAAATCTCTAACTCCTTTCGTTCGAGAGTTATCGTGTTGACGACCGGCCGGACGGCCGACCGGACAGAATCGATTTCAACCTCAGATTCTTGATCAGTGAGTCGAACCAAATCGTTTGAGACCATTTTCAGCCCTAAATTCGAAAATTACAGACATTTGGGCAAATTGATAAGCACTCTGTTCCGAGCTACAAGAGCGCCAAAAACGCACTTTTTATCGTTTAAGTATGCCTCGGATTTTGAACAATCCGTAAATGATACATGGGATATTGTTAATCCATTCCCGAAATTTCAGCTTTCTAGGATTCTAAGTAACGAAGTAATGAATGTTGAATTGAAGCTATGTTTTGCACAAAAAATGAAGTAAATCAATTAATTATTACTCAAAAACCGTTAGAGATAGGAATGATGACGTTGATACTGAATTAATCAGGAGGCTACGGTGTATCGAGAAAAACAATAATATATAGGGTGTTCCATTTGAAATATCAAACTTGATAATACTTTTTGATGTAAGCGGCAACACCACAGTGCTGAAAATATTCTAGATCAATGGAGCAGTGGTTCCTAGCCAAGGAACCAAATTTTTCAATAAAATCGTACGTCTCGTTCTCAATCAAAGTCCAGGGTACCATCGACCGTGGTCCAGCCTGTATGTAGAGTTCAGATTCAATTGAGTAGTATAGTAAACATATCTGTTGCACATCAGATAATTTTTATTCAGAAAGTTTCTATATAAATACCACAAGAACGGAGTTAACTGTGTTAGGTGGAACTGCCTGTAAGTTTATTGTAATATAATGACATAAAAATATTCTCACCTAAATAATGGCCTAGCAGTCCAAGCAAATGGCATCCTATAGTTCCCTAACCTCTGACAAGAGGCCGCTATATTCTTATAGGTCTTAAGACTAATTTTTGGATCCTTACTCGCTTTAACGTATGGCTCAGAGCTTTGATAAATACCCCCCTGTAACACCTTTTCGATCCTCACAACCACGAAAATATCAGGATGGGGGTTTGTCACACTTAACAACGCTTGCTGAGGATGGGCGATCCATTCAAACGATACCTCATTGGGCATCAAATTTGAGTCAGTTTCAGATTTTCCCCTCATCATCATACTCCTAATGGTCCCACTGTTCACATCGAAATGAAAATTTTCTGTCAACTTTCTACCGCTCCTGGCATCGTACAGACACAAGAACGTATGATATGGTTCCACCTGACTCAAGTTGTTCTTTTCGTCCACAGCTTGAAGTTTAAATTTGATATTATCACATTTCAAGAGTACTTTATGTCCGAAAATCTCCTTGTATGGCTCGATTGAATTTTGACTAGAATTTGGCTGCTTCAAATTGATGGCCAACTGAGGATAGAGAGGAAATAGCTTTTCCCGGTTTTCCTTTCGTGATGTTGCTATGCTCATGTCTGTTTCTCTTGCATATTTGATGAGCTGAGGGTTCATGCTCTGCTCCAATCCTTTCAACGTTCCAAATATGGGAATTTGAGGGGAGGATGGAGGAGATTTACGATCTGAAATGCAAATTGAATAGAGTCATTACATATAGGGTGCCCGACGTCAAGCCGGAAGCGGGTGATAGTTCAAGTTGTGATGGTTATCAGAAAAATATTTAAAAAAAATTAAAAATTGGTTCAATAATGGGTTTCTCAGAAGAAAAAATTCTAGCCAAAAAACTTGCAGAATTACTAGCAATTGTTATACCATTTTGGAATCCTCATTAAATGCACCAACTTTTACAATTACTTGCCGAACTAGCGTAGAACATTTTTTTTCAGTACAGACAGTTGAAATTGGACGAAATATGAGCTTTGAATATTTAGTGGGGCAAAAAGTGTAACATTTTGATCCAAAAAGGGGCAAAAGTCATGAAGTTTTGGGCAATAATATACAGACGCATTATTCAGGATGACAAAAAAAAATAAAATTGACAAAAAATTAAGATTTGTAGAAATGGGAATTGAATAACCATCACAAAGTATAGATTTTGTCGATTTTCTATAAATTCCTATAATTTTGAAATCACATCACCTAATTTTTATTCAATATGTTTCTGATAACTATCATGACTTGTGTAATGAGAAATTGTACTGAATGAAAGAATCCAAAAATACGAAATTTTGTTTAAGTTATTAATTCACATTGAATTTTATTGCTAACTTTTTATAGAAAAATAGGTCGATATTTGTAATTCAAAGTAAATAAACACCACGCAAGTGAATAATTTTGTGAGTACAAATGTTTACTATCGTATTATAAATTTGTTTTATATTTTATTTTGTTTGACAAATAAACATCATTAGTATTATCAATTATCAATATTATCATTTTAAACGACGGAAACGGCCCCTTGTAATAAGTAGGTAATAAAGAATTTGAAAACATACCTCTTTCTAACGACGCTGCTCGTTTCTCATCTTGCAATTTATTATGATGTAAAATGGAGCTTAGTTTACTCAGCCAATCTTTGAAATCCTCCTCAGATTCGGCCGCTAACAAATAAGATTTATGTCCCGAGGTCATTCTCAATTCAAAACAATATCTACCCCTCTTAGAATTCTGCAAATTTTAAAATTAATTATACTTTTTTCAAATCATACAAGACATATATCATTTACTTTTATCACATCTGTACAGAAATCCATGACTATAGTAATTTTAGCTTCTGATTTCTTTTCGTCTTTGTGTAATAACAAAATGTATGTACCATCTACTTCCTGTCTAAGGTAACAATATCTTCGTTTGAAACTTTTTGAACCTAAATTAACAAAATGTTTCTCAGAACCTGGAAAAAAAGAAGTATTACATTCGGTCATCAATTGTGTACCGTATGACAAATTAATCCAAACATCCTATCAAATTATTTTATTTCAATGATATATACAGGCTGGGCCACGGTCGATGGTACCCTGGACTTTTATGGAGAACAGGACGTACGATTTTATTGAAAATTTGGTTCCTTGGCTTGGAACTACTGCTTCATCGATCTAGAACATTTTCAGCGCTGTGGTGTTATCGCTTATATCAAAAAGTACTAAGAATTTTGGTATCTCAAATGGAACACCCTATATATTATTGCTTTTTTCAATTCGACATAGCCTCCTGATTATTTCTGTATCAACTTCCACATCCCTATCGCTAGTAGTCTTCGAGTAATTGATTGATTTACTTCTTTTTTTGTGCAAAATAGTATCAATTAAACATTCATTACTTCAGTACTTGGAATCCTAGAGAGCTGAAATTTCGGTTATGGATAACCAATATCCCGTGAATCATTTACGTTTTATGACATATATCTCTAATCATACAGGTTTGTTCAAAATCCGAGGCTTTTCCGATAAAAAGTGCGTTTTTCCAAATGGAATGACCTGTATATCATAAAGATGTATTGAAAGAGAATCAATCAAACGATATCACATGTTCCTATACCTAAATTGTAAGGTTTTCGAATCGAAAGCAAGTTTTCATGACAATGGTGATATTATGGTGTATACATGTTGTATTATTATAGGTATCCATGAAATGTCATAGAATAGAACACATAAATTATCATAATTTGTCAATCGACATCGATTATAAAGGCGAAAATTCATGGAACGATTAAGTCGCAACGACAAGATTCTCGTCGTTCGTTTCTAAACGAACGACGTCGTCCAAATGAGTATACAGTCATTTGGACGACGTGGTCCATGTCGCTGGATTAAGGCGAAAATTCATGGAACGATTAAATCACAACGACAAGATTCTCGTCCAAATGAGTATACAGTCATTTGGACGACGTCGTCCATGTCGCTGGATTAATCCAGCATTCCAACGACAACTGATGACATACCCCTGACAGCCACTAAAATTAAAATTGGTTCAAGCACTGACGTGAAGTCAGGAGCTTTTGCGCGCATATTCTATTGTCATCTCTATTGGACAAATTCAAATGAAAGTAGATCAAATGAAAGTAGATAATTTCCATATATACTAATTGAAATTGAGGCCATTGAGGGAAAGCTGTGTAAACACGGGCGGTATCTGGCTGGCTAAACCCTCCTATTTAACCGCTATATTACAACAGGAGGGGAAAGGGAAAAGATTTCTACACAACATAGGCTATCGAGATGATTTTTCGGAGGGGTCCTTATGCGTTACAAAAATTCGAGAAATCGACGAAATTTTTGCGATTTTTCCTAAGTAAATCGGGAATTTTGGTAATTGTTTTAAAAATTTAGAGGACGGATCGAGGTTCGAAGGGGGTGGATATCGAATCTTAGGAAGGGGGAAAGGGTAAATCCGAAAACCCCAGTCGATATCTATCGCGGTTTTCCCGTAACGAACGAAAATGTATTTTTTATCCTTCGCCCGGCGAAAAAGCGAGACCGACTTTATTTCGCATAAGGCTTCGAAAATACGACTGCTCTGGCTCCGAATTCTTCGTCGAGACGAAGACGAAGTATCGGTGCGTCAGGAACCAGCTCAACTTTTACCTACGATAAGTCTAAATATACTAAATTGATACAAGTTCTGGATGTTTCGCTTCCGGGAATCTTCCTTGCTAGAAGACATTCCGAGAAACGTCAAAATTGACATGAGAGACGGACTAACGGCCCTTCTAGGTCGTTTTCGGGCCTGAAAGTTGACGAAAAGCGAAGATAAGGGTGAAAAACCCTATAATAAACCGCCATGTGGCGATTTTATTTCGAAAAGTGAAAATTAAGAATGTCTATCCCCGGTAAGTACCGACTATTTATTTGAATACCGGAGATCGGTCAAAATTTACGTTGGAGCCGGTGGCGCATGCGTCTGGCGAGCGAACTCTCGGTGTCAGACCGAGAGAAGGCGGGGTCGAATCCCGGAGAGGGAATCACACTTTTTCGTGTTTTTTAGACCCTGTAGGTGGCGCTACAATCGATGTATAGGAACACGAAAATGCCCTGACCGATTTTGATGAAACTTTGTGACTTTGTATCGGCGTATCTCTGATTCACAATAGCATCCTGTAGGGGGCGCCTCGATTGATCTATAGAAGCTCGAAAACGGCTCCACCGATTTCGATGAAACTTTGTGTGCGTACTTGAGTGGGTCTCAGAGTCACAATAGGAACCCGGTAGATGGCGCCGTGTTCGGCTTTTATTAACTCAAGAACGACCAGAGCGCTTTCGATTAAACTTTATGTGTGTCTGAGGAGGTCTCAGATCCACGATATACCCTGCATAGGTGGCGCTATGATCGGTTCACAGGAACTCGAAAATGGCTATACCGATTTTCATGAAACTTTGTGATCGTGTTTCGGAAGGCCTAAGGTTCACGATACGATATGGTAGGTGGCGCTACATTCGGCTTCTAGGAACTCAAAAACGCCTCGACATATTTCGATAGGACTTTCACACAACAGGACACGTTAGATGGCGTTGAACTACGGGTTCGATTGATCTACCGTTATATTGATCTACCATTAAAAATGCAGATCTACCGGAAAAATGTAGATCTACCGGAAAAATGAAGATCTACTGGAAAAATGTAGATCTACCGAAAAAATGTAGATCTACTGGAAAAATGTAGATCTACCGGAAAATGTAGATCTACCGGAAAAATGTAGATCTACTGGCTAGGTAGATCTGCGGGCCCACTAGTATTATCCTATCTAATATGTCTTCGACCAGAAATGACTATTATTGTGTGCCCAAATGCAATTCATGGGCAAAAAAAATGCCAAAATGTATAGGTTTGTGTTTTCACTTCCTACCTCCGGAAAACCAAATATAAATATAATTATTGAAACTGCGTTAGGAGGATAACTAATAGACCGAAGAGTACTCAACTTAGAACTACATAATCTTCAAACAGAGTACAAGGAGGTACCTCGAAAGAGAACTGAGGAAGGATGTGTCGATGACTTGCTGTGCTGAAAAACCTCATTCAGAAGAAGAAATAAGCATCGCCCAAGCATCCTTGAGTTAGTTGAACAGCAATAATAATGCTAGTAGTATACTTGGTTGTGTACATTGTTACCAGACCACCTAACACTTGTGCCGTTGATACATCCCGGTTATCTACAAAGAGTGATATCTTGAACAGTGAAAGTGCTTTGAAATGTTTCACAGGCATAAACAATTTTGATATTTTCAATTGAATAGAAGAGATGGTCATCAAAACTCTTGGAAACAAAACAAAAAAAGCAACTTTATTATACCTCAAACATTACACTTATTGTTAATAATTATTTTCACATAATATATATGTATCATATCTTGAAAAAATTATTTTAATTATTGATAACTGTTTTACCACAGCTTTATCTGGATCAATTAGACACTATATATCCTCATAATTGAACTAGAACAGCATGCACCTGAACTTGAATAAAACATCAGTAATATGTTTACACCTGCTCCATGCTCCGACTTTACAAGAATATACCATACTTTTTTTTTAAGTTTACCATTCTCCACATTAATATGGGCCATCAATTTTATGTGGTTCCGAATTAAGAGCACTACTTTGTAAACATAAGGAACAAATGTCTATAAAACTGGGACCACAATTTGTTTCGTCATACATGATTACATGATCTACATTTAGAACCTCTTCTCCTTCTACAAGGATTCTAGAATTAGGAGTTGAAGCTCCTATGTACTCCAGAAATTGCATCGTCTTAGAAGTTCCCAATTGTTTCTCTTTTGCGATTTAATACATTTATATAATTATTAGAGATAACTGTAGTACTTTAGGAACTCATTCTGTACCTAAATATGTATTTAGTTGTAATATTTAAATTCAATTAGGTTATGTTTCTATGTCAGTTCAAAATAAGCTGTCGTCCGATTTCGTCGTTCCATGAAATATAGGGGAAGGGAAATTTTGAACGACAGTCGTTGCTTTTGAACGACAAAATCGTCGAAATTTTGGACGACAGCGTCGTTGGTTTTGGACGACAACATCGTCTCATGAATTTTCGCCTTGTATTATTGAATTTATAAACGGAGATTTTATTATGAAACGATTTAAATGGAAGGCAATAATTATACAGATAAAGTTTTGATGAAATTGTTTATTCTTCACGATCAATGCGATCAAATTGTACCAAGAACATTCAGAATGTTTAATGAGATGTATTCTGACTTTGAAACAATGAACAAGAGAAAATTTGTACGATTGCAGGATAATTCCATCCTTTATGGATCAAAACTTAAAGTGGGACGAACAATGCCAAAGCTTATAACTTCAAAAGAATAAACAATTTCATCAAAACTTCATTTATATAATTATTGCCTTCCATTTGAATGGTTTTTCAATAAACTCCGTTAATAAATTCAACAATACTTTACAACCAATGCCGATTGTTAAATTATCATAATTTATGACATTTCACGGATACCTATATAATACAAAATGAAGCTCAATATTCTCATTGGCCTGAAAACTTGCTTTCGAAAATCTTACAATTTAGGTATAGGAACATGTTACATCGTCTAAAAGGAAATTTAATTCTCTTTCGATACATCTTATTATATGCAGCTCTTTCCATTTGAAAAACGCACTTTTTAAGTATGTCTCAGAAAATCCTCGGATTTTGAACAACACTGTATGATTAGGGACGTATGTCATTATACGTAAATGATACACTGGCTATTGTTAATCCATACCTGAAATTTCGGCTTTATAGGATTCCAAGTAACGAAGTAATCAATGGTAAATTGAAGCTATGTTTTGCACCAAAAAAGAAGTAAGTCAATTAATTACTCAAAAACCGCTAGAGATAGGAATGATGAAGTTGATACTGAATTAATCAGGAGGCTAGGGCGGATCGAAAAAAGTAATAATATATAGGGTGTTCATTTGAAATCTCAAAGTTGTTAGTACTTTTTGATATAAGCGGCAACACCGCAGCGCTTAAAATATCCTTGCTAGATCGATGGAGCAGTGGTTCCTAGCGAAAATTTTCGATAAAATCGTACGTTCCGTTCTCCGTAAAAGTCCAGGGTACCACCGACCGTGGCCCAACCTGTATAAGCTTGGAGGACAACATGTCTATTGAAGAGATCATGTTTGACTGCCCCGCTGGGGACAGGAACAGATTTGAGGAACAAGGAGTTCACAAACTGAGAATGAGGGAACAGGACATGTTTTCACCCAGCAGATTCTCCCTCCCCAAAAGGCTTGAGCTTGTGAGTGAAGTATGTGGATTTAGTTGTGTGACAATAGACCTACTGGTCTGTAGATATCAAGGACTTAAAAATGAATACAATATATTATCTATTGCCCTCAGATTCAACAAATAAATTTCGATCTATGAAAGAATAGAATAGTATAGCTATTCTAAAACAAGTTGTAGAATGGGCTCCTATTCCAACACGAATGCGAAATTCGAAAACGAGCGACGAAGGAGCGACTTTTCGAACGCATGAGTGTTGGAATTGCCTTCTGCAACGAGTCTTAGACGATATTTTCTCTATTTCAAGCAAGTTTTGTAAAATACTGTTGAAATTTTATGAAAAATTCGGATTATACATCCTAGTGACTTTTGTTCTGTATCTTGGCAGTTGGTGTGACTGTTACGTAAGTTGACAGATTACGGAATTTGAATTTGAATTGTACGTAGGGCATGGAGATCAGATTTAAAATAGTTTCCTAATAGCATGAATGATTCAAAATTAGCAAGAAGGAAATCTCTAGTACCTTATTCTGCAATAAAACTTTTCCTCTCCACAATTATTTCATATCAAGATTATATTATATTGTCAATTGACGTGTGTTGAAATTTGATAGGACCGAATGTCAGTGCTGAGTACCACAAAACGAAAAATATAACTAGAAACAATGCAGGAATGAGTTCATTAGAGCACTGTTTTTAGTGCTGTAATGAACTGATGACTTATGATACAGAAATAGAGAAAACATTATATCTAATTAACTTTGAATTAAAACCTTAATTCAGCAAAATATTCATTCATTCTATCATGTACCTATTTCTGGTCCCTTCAGCAGGTAACCCTGCTTGGTGACACCATTCGACTTTTCGGAGTCAACGGCATCCATGTCTATATCTACTTCATACTGCTCCTCCTTCAGTTTATTGTTAGATAGTTTGGGAAGATCTGTATATGTTCCTGAGTATGCGTTATATTTGTAATGGACCAAGTTCCAGTTAGACAAGTAGGTGTTGACGCACTCCCTGGTGAAAAGGTTACAGTTTTCAACCTCACTTTTCGATGGAATGCTGGATGTGAGAGTTCGGTAACGTCGTGGCAACACAACTTGCTGAAAACAACAAGACGTTTTTAAAATGGACGATGATTCTGAAACTTGATTGAACTTCAGATATTCAGTATTACACTCAGAAGTAATAATTTTTGGCCCTCTTGTTCCTCGGAATGCAATGGGTTATTCCTGAATTTCTCAAAATGCTCAACAATGACTTTCACTAGAAACTGTAATCCTATATCGCGAAAAACAAGACACACAATGAAATATTCATTGATTTTAACCATCAACAAATATTCCGCGTGGACGGGCTAGACACCTCTTCGCTCAGTGTTCCCCAAAGAGCAAAGTATCATTCAAGAGCAGACACAGACCCCAGGGTTTCATGGTTATTACCAATCATCAGTGTGACTTAGCCAAACCCTGAATGAAAACTGACCATCTATCAAACCAGTGAACATTAAATGAGGTGTACTGTGGCTAATTGCAAATAACTAAAACCATTTCTAGACCCTCTTACGGCAAAAGAGTGAACGTCGCTGAACAACGGTTGGGTAATTTGTACTCAGAAAAAATTGATTATTTTTCGATGTCACAGTCAGGTTCATAATATTCTAAAGAGAACTGTCTAGATTTGAGTTCATGAAAGTGTAAAATTTAATTTAATTTTGTTAGTTAGTTTTTTGTTTTTAATTATCTTCATGTTCTTTGTTATAGAATGAGCGATAAGAGTGTTATATTAATTTAAGCATTATCTTGTGGATACTGTTGTGGGCACTGTGCCTGTTTTTACTCCCTATATGTAAATAAATAAATAAAATAAATAAATAAACAGAGTGCTTATCAATTTTCGAATTTTGGCTGAATATGGTCTTGAACGATATGGTTCGACTCACTGATCAAGAATCCCTGGTCGAAATCGATTCTGTCCGGCCGTAGACACGATAAGTATCGAACGGAATGAGCTAGACAGTTGAAATTTTCAGTGTAGGTTTGGCACATAAATATCTCAGTTAAGTTTTTAAGATTTGATTTTTCAAAATTTCAATATTACATCGTACTTCTATGTTTTCACAGAATGCCAAGTTCTATCTGTCTGTGTTCTATCTGTGTTCACTGTTCATACATGTCATCTTATCTACCTATAAGAGACATGTCAAATTTATTTCTGTTGTAATATGGTTATAATTCGTACTTTGAAAATATTTTGTGTTGGAGAACAAGGTTTCGAATCTTGAATTTGTGAATATATACAAGACTATTTTGATACCAAAAATAATATTGACTTGTTGCATATTCAATAATTTATGTGCATACAGGGTGAGTCTTTGACCACTGCATTAATTTTAACCAAATATTCCTCTCATCAAATGAAACACTTTTTTCATTTAACATTTTTCCAAATTCAGCTCAGGTAAAAAAATAAGGGCTGTTGAAATTTTGAAAAAAAATCAGTTTTTATTTTGTAGCTTTGACATCCTTTTTTCGAATAAAATGAACGTTGGCGTAAAGTTTACTATAACTATGATACATATTTTCCAAATATTAGATATTTTCTACTTCTACTGGTTTTCTAGTTATGGACTCGTGGATTCATAAAACTAAACGAAATTAGCATAAAGAAAGCATATAAAGTTTTTCTTGAGTCATTTCGAGAATATTCCATCGTTTCAGAACATTATATTATTCTTCGTCATTTCTCCTTAAACGCACCGTTTTCGAGATATTCTTCATTGAATGTTTTAAAATGGAAAACTCCAGAATTTTCACTATTTGTCTATGAAGGCAATAGGAAAGAACAACATATCGAAATCATCAAAAGAAATTACTGATCGTTGACCACCGAGGTGAATATTAACTTCTACTTCCTTAAGTAGTGAGACATGTTCCTGTATTAGTGTTGTGAGTGTGGAAAATGTCTTAAATACTCCTCTGATAAATACTGAAAAATGTCCGAAAATTATCATTTCATCTAAAAACAGTCGACATTTGGAGTTTTTTAGTATTTATCGACATTATCGAAAATGTCTGGATAAAAATCATAAATTTCTTTTCTACTTAAGAATTGTTTGACAATTTTCATTTTTGTCCGATATTTATTCTTCTTTTCTACTTGGATCGATGATGCTTAACGATCTGAGATGCCGATAATACAACATTTTTTTAAGAAGTTCATTTTTTTTCTACTTGGATCGTAGATTCTTAACGATCTGTGAACCAATTGGGAAATTATACAAAGTTTTTTTTTAACAAGTTTATTTTTATTATTTAACAGTCTAATTAAATCGATTTTTCTAATACTAATTCTTAATTCAGAACCTGGCTCCTGTCCTTTATCTCTGATACTCAATAAAATAACAAGATAATAACTCATTCAATGATAATTTATTTGTTATTTACAAATTGACCATGAAAATTTTCTTAAATTGCCTCAAATTGTCCTGATATTTTAACTTAACATGTGACGATTGTCATATTTTTCCGCAATGTCCGTAAATACTTAAATACTCAAAATGCTCGACCTTGGGGGAAAATTTCGGACATTTTTACAGGATATTTGTCCCTTACTTAAAAACTCGAGTATTTCACATCACTAGTCCTGTATACAGTATTTTCATAATGTTGCTAACAGAAAAATGCTGAAATATTGATCTACATTTGTGTATCAAATATTTTTTCTTGAGTCAAGGTTCATAATACAGAATGAATGTGTTAGTGTTATGAACTATTGAATTATGAAAAGAGGATTGTATTTTATTAATATATTTTGTCGTATAATGAGATATGTTTTCAAATGAAGAAAAACAAGAATAAAACATACCTATACATCAAATGAACTATTACAATAATTTGTTCGTCAGCCTATACCTATTCAAATATCGGGTATAAATGGACAATTTGTTGTGATGGTCTCCAGCTTTGCTCTAGACATTTCGATGATATTTTCCTTAGGTATTTCGAGTTGTGAAAACTATGCACCGTGTGTAAGTTGCAACAACCCATTCCACGTGGTTAAATCATTGCAGATTGGTCATTGAATCTTGATAAATAAACTATTATTTGAATTTAATTTATTTTATGATGCAGTTCTATCATAAGAATCCATTGTTATCATTCCCAACTCTGAGAAACCAATGCTTTCGGAGATATGATTTGTCAAAGTTTGAACAAGTGCGCCAAAGCTCCTGTCCCTAGGGTTTTCCCACTTTTTTCTTCTTTCTCTTTATAGCGCAGTTCGCTATTGTTTTGAATTAAAAAAAAATACGAAATCCAGCGATACCGCATTGAAGAAATTGACCTACAAGAGCCTATAAATTGCAGCGTTGTCAGACTGTGTTCCAGGCTATATCTATAGAGGGCTTTGGCTAATAATTTACTCACCGAAATGTCATCGGAAGGATATATGAGCAGCTCACGCTGCGGGTCATTCTGTAGCACGGTCTTATTTTTCAGTAGAAAATTCTCAAAATCCAACGGTTCCACTAACTGGGGCTTGGTCTGAAACAAAAAAACATCAACATTAGAGACCCACACAGATCACAAATCGGTCTAAAATAGTTAATTATGATGTGAGTATTAAAAGTGATGTTTTATTTTGTGAGTGAAAAAGTTTGTGAAATGATGGAGCGAACTGAACAATTTCACGAACAAAATAAAATCACTTTTAACACAAATATCATACAATGTTTTTTGTATACCTGCCCTATTTTGATAATGAAAGAGGCGAATTTGGAATAATATCGAACCTCAAAATGCTTTTAGGCGCTCCAGTTCCTCGGAACAGAGTGCTTATCAATTTGCACAAATGTCTGTAATTTTCGAATTTTTGGCTGAAAATGGTCTCAAACGATTTGGTTCGACTCGCTGATCAAGAATCCGAGGTCGAAATCGATTCTGTCCAGCCGGCCGTAGGCTCGATAACTCTCGAACGAAAGGAGTTAGAGGATTGAAATTTGCAAGGTGGGTTTGGAGCGTAAATATCTCGGACAAGTTCGTTAATGGGCAAAATCCATCGAGTGGTTTCGGAGTTATGGCCGATTTTAGTAAAAACATTTTTTATGAATATTTTCGGAACCGATCAATCGATCTATCTGAAATTTAGCATCAAATTGTAGAATCATGACCTTCATACGTATGCGAAGTTTTGTATTGACCAGGTTACCGCAAAGTGTCAAAAAAAAATTTTGAAAATAAAAAAAAAAAAAATTCTACAATAACTCTCGAACAGAATGAGCTAGACAGTTGAAATTTTCAGAGTAGATTAGAGAGATGAATATCTCAGTTAAGTTTGTTAGTGGGCAGAATAGGCAAGATGGTTTCGGAGTAACGAAAAAAAAAATGTTTTTTTAAGTAACAAATTTCAAATTCAATTTTAATTTAAGATGCAGTTTCACCATAAAAATCCATTGATGTCATTTTTAACTTCATCAAGCTAATACTTTCGGAGATATGATTTCTCGAAATTTCAATAATGAATCGTACTTCTATGTTTTCACAGAATGCTATAATTTTTCTATCTAAGCTTTATTATATGGTCTGTGTTCATATTCATACATGTCATCCTGTTCTATAAGAGATAGTCAAATTCATCCCAGCTATTTTAATTTGATTTCTTCCATTGTGCAGTTCTCATTCTCAGATTGCTCATTTAATCTTGATAAATAAACTTTTATTTGAATTGAATTTCCTTTATGATGCAGTTCTATCATAAGAATACATTGATATAATTCTCAACTCTGAGAAACCAACACTTTCGGAGATACGGTTTGTCAAAAATTGAACAAGAGCGCCAAAGCTCCTGCCACAGGGCTTGTACCAATTTTTAATATTCAAATAATAACAAGGTTCTTGTGATTGGCAAACGTTGCCAACGGTAAGGTTACTAACAAATACTTGTTTGCAAATAAAAATACGCTGTCGTTTAAATTGCGTTTCTGTCCAATTTTCTTCTTTAGTTCTTGACTGCTTAATATGTTTGTCGATAGTGGAATAATTAATAAAAGTGTTGATTTGGTTGTTCCTAAGGATATTGAAGAGTCTGCAAGAAGAGCAACTTGGGAATTCCTACCTAAAAAAATTGGTTCAAGCACTGACGTGAAGTCAGTGTATGTTCTATTGTCCATTCGCCTGTATTGGGCACTCTCAATCGAATTTACCATGGTAAATTCGAATTAATATTGTCCAATACAGGAGAATGGACAATAGATCATACGCGCAAAAGCTCCTGACTTCGTGTCAGTGCTTGAACCAATTTTTTTTTCATAATTTTTTTGAAAATTTTCTGGGGGTACGGTTCTTATAAAATTTTTAACACGTCTGTATGTCCATATTCTACAACTAGATACCAAGCTTCAATTCGATCGAGTCTAAATTTTTTGAGTTATCGTGGAAATAATATTCCAGGTGGGTATAACTCTGAAACCGTTGGACTGATTATGTCCGTAACCGAACTTAACACTCCCATTAGGATACACAACATACCCTGAGAATAGCAAGGTCCTATCTCCTTTCGTTCGAAAGTTATCGAGGCAACGGTCACCCATCCATATACTAAACTCACACAAGGCTGCTCGAATCTCCAACAATATATATCCGATCGTGTTCGAACTTGGAACTTGGCAGTGGAGTTAGGAATTTTTTTCAATAATTTTCAATGATTCTTTAAAAATTTTCTAGTAATACGATCTTCACGAAATTTTGTAAGAATTTTTGCGTTGGCATTATACAACTAATAACCATGTTTGAATTTAATCGGTTTTGTATACAAATTTAAATTTTCAATGAGAAAACGATCATTCAAATTTGGTTGCACATAATGCCTGTTCAAACGATCGAAACTTGGCGTCAGTCCGTGACGTAACCCGTCATATCTACTCTCACTCTCTTCTTGTTCTGTTTCACACTTTATTCCAGTGTAACACATCTTCCTATAAAGGGATCGTTCAGCATTGGCTGTAACAAGCAGATGGTAAATTATGATTACGTCATCCGCCATAGCAACGATTCAGAAGCATTTCACCTCATTTGAGCTTGCTTCTTTATTTACCGATTTTCAATACCGAAATATGCTAATTTTATAAATTATGAAAGTGGATGAGGGCATACATGATGATCTGGTATTGAAGTAGACTCAGAAAAACATAAATTTATGGTATTTCGTGTTACATGCAAGAGACCTATTGCCTTCTGCAACGAGTATTAGACGATATTTTCTCTATTTCAGGCAAGTTTTGTAAAATATTGTTGAAATTTAACTTTTGTATTGTATCTTGGCAGTTGGTGTGACTGTCACGACAGTTGACAGTTTATTTATTAAATTTCAATTTGAAGCGAACGTAGGGCATGGAGATCAGATTTCAAACAGTGTACTAATAGCATGAATGATTCAAAAATTAGCAAGAAGGAAATCTCTAGTACCTTATTCTTTAATGAAAATAAAACTTTTCCTCTCAACAATTATTTCACTATATCCAGATTATATTATATTGACAATTGACTTGTGTTGAAATTTGATAGGATCGAATGTCAGTGCTGACAACCACAAAACGAAAAAGATAACTAGAAACAATGCGGGAATGAGTTCATTACAGCACTGTTTTTAGTGCTGTAATGAACTCATTACGATACTGAAATAGAGAATAGTATATTGTATAATTAGTGGGAAAAAGCATAATATTCCCAAACGACTGTGATAATTTCCAGACGAGGAGCGTAGCGACGAGTCTGGTATCACAGGAGTTTGGGAATATGCTTTTCCCACGAATTATACATACTATTTTTTCTTCGATCGTTGTTTTATATTTAAAAAATTAATTGAAAAATACTTCATTCAAGATGTAATCAAGTAAGTTTAAATAGGTTTCTCTATGTTCATATATATAGATATATAGAAGTGGTAACCATGGAAATTACTTTGTTATGACAAAAGTAGTATTTCATTTTATTGTAATAATCCATTTGTAACATTACCGCACGCTACAGCAGTGCGGTAATAATATTACCGCACTGTTATTTTCTAATTGCTTAGCAACTGCCCACTATTCTGGAATGTTGAGCTTTGCGCATAGAAAACAGGTCAAAATAGTGTCACTTTTCCCACGATCGAAGAAAAATATTTTTAACACGCTTCCCCGTGAACTTTTAACAATGTTGGCTGCCATTAAAAGTATCACTTTTAATGGCAGTCGTACAGAAAATTCATTCAACACGCACACCTGATTTTCGTCATTTTCCTCCACCCTCTCCAGTATAATCCGAACCAGCTTAAACTTCACCATTTTGACGCATTTACTTTTATTTCGGTCTTGAAATTGGAGGCATTATCACGGATTATTCGAGTTTTCCCTGCTTACACTCGACAGAATCACACGATCTGACTGCACACAAGTTAGATACTGATTACTGACACTCGAATCATGCGGAAATAAGTCGACAAGTGTGATAAAATATTGGTGATGATAAAAGTATTCAGGAAAGAATGTTACCACAGTGGAACACTTACTTGGCGTCGTGCCAATAAAGATATTGCGGCTTGAAAACCGATCAATTAAGCGTGTGTTTAAGAAATCGCATAAGCATATGTTGATGGAATTAAGGGAGGTCAGTGCTTTGAAGATTTGTCAAGTGTGAAGTAATACAAATGCTCGATAATTTACGTGGATTATTCATATTCTCATCGTAGATGCATAGAATACATCGAGCGGACTCTCTTTGGCAGGTGCGGCCGAAATGCGCTCCAAATACTTCCAAAATATTGTTCTACTTCACTTTTCGCCGATAGATGCCGGCACTAGAAATTATACCGACATTTCAAATTAAATTCGAAGCTTTGGTTATTCATGTTTCTTGTTGAAAGTCGTACTATTTGCTGACATTCCGTATTTTGAGTATTGTAATTGTTTAATTTGATTTTTGGCGCTCTTGTTCCTCGGAACAGAGTGCTTATCAATTTGCCCAAATGTCTGTAATTAACGAATTTTTGGCTGAAAACGATTTGGTTTCACTCACTGATCAAGAATCCGTGTTCGAAATCGATTATGTCCGGCCGTCCGTCCGTTAACACGATAACGGGCAAAATCCACCAAGCCGTTTTTAGTAAAAACATTTTTTATGATTATTTCCGAAACCGATCACTCGATCTATCTGAAATTTAGCATCAGATTGTAGAATAATGACCTTTATACGCATGCAAAGTTTTGTATTGATCGGGTTGCCGTAAAGTGTAACAATTTTTTTTTTATTTTTAAATTTTGTTTCTACAAAACTCTTGAACAGAATGAGGTAGGCAGTTGAAATTTTCAGAGTAGGTTCGGGAGATAAATATCTCGGTTAAGATTGTTATTGAGCAAAATAGGCCAGATGGTTTCGGAGTAACGAAAAAAATTTTTTTTTAAATTACAAATTTCAAATTCAATTTTTTTTTTCAGATGCAGTTTCGCCATAAAAATCCATTGATATTATTTTCAACTCTAACAAGCTAATACTTTCGGAGATATGATTTTTCGATTCAATTCAATTCGTTGTTTTCACAGAATGGTGTAATTATTCTATCTATGAATTATTATATGATCTGTGTTCATACTTGTACATGTCATCCTGTTCTATAGGAGAGAGTCAAATTCATTTCAGCTATTTTAATTCGATTTCTTCCATAGTGCAGTTCTCATTCTCAGATTGCTCATTTAATCTTGATAAATAAACTATTATTTGAATTGAATTTCCTTTATGATGCAGTTCTATCATAAGAATACCTTGATATCATTTTCAATTCTAACAAGCTAATACTTTCGGAGATATGATTCTTCGAAATTTCAATAATGAATCGTACTTCTATGTTTTCACAGAATTCTGTACTTGATTATTCCCAACTCTGAGAAAACAATATCGAAGATATGATGTGTCAAAGTTTGAACACGAGCGCCAAAGCTCCTGTCCTCAGGGCTTGAACCAATTTTTTCATAGTTATTAGTGTTCTTTTTTATTTGTTCTTGGTTTGTTTCGATAAGAATGGCAACTTGCTTGTGATAGGGTATTGAAAATTGGAACATTTTTTGTGGAAAACATTTTTGTTTCGAACATACAGGGTGTTTCAAAAATATGAAAAAAAATTTCCATTAACTGACCCTCTAAAATGCACCATTTTCGAGATAGAGGGGTATTGAAATTGAAAAAAAAAATGGGTTTTTGCTAATATCTCCAGAACTGTTTATCCTACAGGAAATAGCTTTTGTAAGCATTGCTTACGCATAATAAGCTATGTTTTGTGCGGAAAAGTCTTAAAATGAAGATGAAGGTTTTGAAGGGGTACTGAGTATTTTTCTCCCCAACTTCTACGCCATTGGAAAGAGTACGGTTTTGAAACGCGCATTTGAGCCGCCAATGTTTACTACACAAAAAAAAATACTCTTGGTCATAAGCTCTAAAGTCGGCGGTTTTCGAAAAAAATAAACTTTTATGTTAGTTATGAAGTTAATGTTTGCTTTTATTTACTTGTTCTATACGTCAACTTTACGGCTTATGACCAAGAGTACCTTTTTTGTGTAGAAAACATTGGCGGTTCAAATGCGCGTCTCAGACCGTACTTTTTCCAGTGGCGTGAAAATTGAGGAGAAAAACACCCATTGCCCCTTCAAAACCTTCACCAATCAAACTATCAATTTCAAGTCGCTATC
This sequence comes from Halyzia sedecimguttata, assembly GCA_937662695.2. Classification (NCBI taxonomy): domain Eukaryota; kingdom Metazoa; phylum Arthropoda; class Insecta; order Coleoptera; family Coccinellidae; genus Halyzia; species Halyzia sedecimguttata. The sequence goes on along the minus strand of OW569413.2, from coordinate 92,756,321 downwards.
TTTTTCCGTTCTCAAGTTATCGTGGTAACGGCCGGCCGGACAGAATCAAATTTGACCTCGAATTCTACATCAGTGAGTCGACCCTAATCGTTTGAGAACATTTTCGGCAAAAAAATTACAGACATTTGAGGAAAATGATAACGCGATGTTCCCCAGAACATGTGCGTGAAAATTGATTCAAGCACTGAAGTAATGAGAGAATCGTCAAGATAACAGAATTTTTAATTATTTTCCTCAAAAAATTAGAAAATTACAGACATTTGGGCAAAATGTCGTCATTCCCTAGAACATGAGCGTAAAACATATTCGTTTTGTGATGTAAAAATTTGAAACTTTTACACGCTTGTTTCTCACTGCTTTTTCAGAGTCGGTGGTCTCTCTTCTAGCTCAAAATCTACTGCGTCGAACAAGTTGAAATTTTGCAGACGTCTGCGAAGATAAGCTGTCAATGATAAAAATACACAAAATATTTTTTTTGAAAGCTACTTTATCAATTATTTGCGAAAATACGCTTTTTTCATGCCGAAATAACCTTATCAAGAATCTTCTCTTTACCCAGTTTCTCTCCGAGAAAAAGTCAATCAATGATTAAATATTGAGGATGAGATCACCGCCACAGTGTAAACAATTTAGTTGAGAGTGATTTATGACGTAGATTTACACATAACCGCACCTTACGCTTAACTACTTACCCTGAATGGACGCTCTCTAATTCATTCATCATGTTCAGGAATTTACCCGACAATTCGTTCTAAAAGAAACGCTTTATTATCTTCCAGGAAACTATTAGCTATTCGAGGATTACCACAAATTTAAAAATTGTAAGAATTTGTTGTTTTCATCTTGTTTGCAATATTTTTAGCGCGCTGTTCAGGCGAACAGAGTGACTATCATCTTGCCCAGATGTCTGGAATTTTTGTCGAAAATGGTCTGAAACGATTGGGTTCGACTCACTGATGAATAATCCGGGGTCAAATCCAATTATGTCAGTCCGGTCAGCACGATAACTCTCGAACGAAATGAGTTAGATAGTTGAGATTTGCAGGGTAGGTGGGGAGCCTAACTATCTCGGTTAAGTTCGTTAATGGACGAAATCGACAGAGTGGTTTCGGAGTTATCGCTATTTTCTATTAAAGCATTTTTTATGAATATTTCCGAAACGAATCACGTAAACTATCTGAAATTTAGCACACGAAGTTTTATGTTAAACGGATAGCTAAACTGAGAAAAAATATTAAAATTTTTAAAATTTTGTTTCCACGATAACTCGAACTGATCTGATTGAAACTCCGTAGTTAGATGCAAAGGACCGACGCAAACACATGTGCAAAAGTTCGTGAGGATTGCAATACTAGAAAGAATATTTTGCTTGAAATTCCGAAACTAAATATAAGATTGAGTCTAATATTGGCGTTTCGGTGACCAATAATGACCTTTTAGAGCGTGCAAAATTTCATTGAAAATAGATCACTAGGAGCCTAAAAATGTTTTTAGAACCATAAAGAAAGGAAATACAATGTCAAATAGTTTGTGTAGCCCCCAGGGGGCGGTGGCTGGGGGCGGCAAAACGAAAAATGCCATAATTCAGTAAATACGAAGTGTTCCAAGATGAACTTTGGAATAGTTCTTCAGAAGGACGTCAAGAATGAGATGTGGTATGTTCCGTAGTTTGTGCGGCCGTAGGGAGGCGGCAATCGGGGCGGCATATCGTAAAATGCCATAACTCGGAAAATATTGAGTGTTCCACGATGAGCTTTGGATATCGTCGGCCTAATTCGTTAACCTGCTAAGTCCATTTTTGGTCAATTTCACTTTTTGAGCTGGTCATAAAGTTTAGACGATTACCTATACCTTATAGCAAAAGGAATATGGTCGATATTATCTTTCAATTGGGTAGAAAAGCCGTGCACACATTTTCAGAATCTTGATTAGTAAAAGAGGAAATATATCATTAGGCCGACGATATGTCGTCTAGAATGGCGTAAATACAAAGATGTAGTATGTCCCATAGTTTGTGCGGCCCTGGGGATGTTATATATATATACTACATCTTTGTATTTACGCCATTGTAGACAACATATCCAAAGCTCATAGTGGAACACTCAATATTTTCCGAGTTATGGCATTTTTCGATATGCCACCCCCGATTGCCGCCTCCCTAGGGCCGCACAAACTATGGGACATACTACATCTTTGTATTTACGCCATTCTAGACAACATATCCAAAGCTCATCGTGGAGCAATCAATATTTTCCCAGTTATGGCATGTTTCGATTTGCCGCCTCCCTAAGGCCGCACAAACTATGGGACATACTACATCTCATTCTTAACGCTCTTCTGAAGAACTATTCCAAAGTTCATCTTGGAACACATCGTATTTACCGAATTATGGCATTTTTCGTTTTACCGCCCCCTGGGTTGTGTTCGAATATTAACTCCGTAGAGTAAAATTTACTCAATTGCGGAGTATTCGTCTCGGAGTTCATTTTACTCCTGTCAAAATTGACATAACTCATGGGACGGAAAATCTAGTATCTTTGTCTCACTATTTTATGAATGTCTTGTGAGGTAATTTAATAGTTTTAATACAGCTCACAATATATATTTATGATTTGAGTTACACATATGTGAAGAAAACAATAATAATAGGATCTTTCTTAAACCAACATAACCTATTTTCCGATATTGGCACCTTCTGGCACTGTCAGTGTCAGTGTCAGAGTAACTCCAGAGTAAATCTGTCAAACCTTCGAAAACTCTACTCTACTCCGTGGAGTTAATTTTCGAACACAACCCTGGGGGCTACACAAACTATTTGACATTATTTTTCCATTCTTTATGCATGCATGAACAACACTCTGAAATTTCATCAGTATTCAGCAAGAACTTATCGAATTATTAAAAGGTTTGTTCCTACAGCGGCCGAAACCTTACAGTGAACTGTCCACCGATAGCGCAGTGGTGTAAAGCTGCAAATAAACTACGCGCGGCAAACCCTCGAACATTGATACGCGAGGCGACATGGCGCTTTCTATACGGGGATGCCTCGAGCGGCAACCCCCGTCTACAATGCGCGGGGCCGCCTCGCGTATCAATGTTCGAAGGTTTGCCGCGCGTAGTTTATTTGCAGCTTAACACCACTGCGCTGTCCATGGACAGTTCACTGTACGGTTTCGGCCGCTGTAGGAACAAACCTAATATTTCATTTTGAACATGTTTTGTCCTTTGAGTGTTTGTGTGGATGTGGATAACTTCACACCGGTGGCATCGATCAAACTGTAGTAATGGTCAGAACTTGAAAAAATATAAAAATGTACTGAAGTGAATTCAGTACTCTTTGGCGCGCTTGTTCACGTTGACAAATTAGAATTGAAATCTGAGTGCTTCAAGCTTAGTGGATAGAGCGAGCCGGAGATCTTATCAGACGATAGTGGCCACCATTCACTGCCTGGTCAAGAATCAACGGTGCTGTGCATAAGGTGGCGTAAGGATACAGTAAAGAACCCGACACAGGACACAACAGACTCTCCTTAGTCCCACAAGCTCCTAGGAGCTCCTGAGGGATCTCCTTGGTGAAGTCTTAGGAGGCTCAGTATAATCATTATCATATCATTAGCAAGCGCGCCAATACAGATTGACTTCACTATGAAAGAAGTAAAAACGATAAACAAGCTTTGACTTCGCTATCTGTTCAGCGAGGCCTTACAATATATCTATTGGGTTTGTCCTTTAATCCGCTTCAACGGATTTAAAATGTCGAACCGTATCCAAATAATTCAATCGGTCGGGTAATCCTTTATATCTTGATTTACAAGCGTATCGAGAACGGAAATTCATGTAATACCTGGGCCTTGACCGTGTCTCACCTTCTCTAATTACATATCTGATCAATAGTGATCAATTACGTACTGTTCTGGGAGATTCTTGTAAGAGAATGTGGTAGAAAAAAACAAATCAAATTATAATAATAATAACCTATATTCCTCCAAATCGAATCTACCCTGCAAATTTCAGGTCAAGTGTAATTATTTTGGAATTTGTTTAAAATATGCATTCAGATAAATATTCAATTGCATTCCCAAAATTCGTATCACTACAAAAATAATAATTATTCTTACAAAAATTTATATTCCAGAGGATATCTGTCAGATTCCGCTGAAACTCTGTACAAAACTTCAATTCGCCATTTTACAATCGAGTAACGGATCTCAGCTCGACCGACTTTGTATTCAAGCAATTATTGTGAGAATAATATGCATGTTCTTTCGTACTGAACAAAGTGATTTTTGGCGCTCTAGTTCCTCGGAACTGAGTGCTTATCAATTTGCCCAAATGTCTGTAATTTTCGAATTTTTCGATGAAAATGGTCTTAAACGATTTGGTTCGACTCACTGATCAAGAATCCGTGGTGGAAATTCATTCTGTCCGGCCGTCCGGCCGGCCGGTCCGGCCGTAGGCACGATAACTCTCGAACGAAATGAGCTAGAGAGTTGAAATTTTCAGAGTAGGTTTGGGGGATAAATATCACGGCTAAGTTCGTTACTGGGCAAAATCGGACAGAAGGTTTCGGAGTAATAAAAAAAAATTTTTTTTTTACAAAACAAATTCCAAATTAAATTTTTTTAAATAAGCAGTTTTATCATAAGAATCCATTCATATCATTTTTAACTCTAACAAGCTAATACTTTCGGAGATATGATTTTTCAAAATTTCAATGTAAATCGTATTTCACAGATTGATATAATTATTCTATTCTATGTATGAATTTTCATAATGTCAACTTGACAGAAGGGAATATTGTAACTTCAAAAATATTGGGGTTGAAATACTCGTATTTTAGCGATGCAACGGGGACCTCACCCGAAAATGTTTGAAAATATTACGTAAATATTGAAAGCATAATTCTTTAGTTCGAGAGAGGAGAAAATTTGGTGAACGTAGATGAGGAAATTTTTGATCGATTACAAGGTAATTTTTTCATTATTTCTTCTGTTCTTAAATACATGTTTTATGGAATATCTACTATTTGTAGATACTTTAAACCTGTTTTGGGCAATTGTCATACGAAACTTGTTTTTTTGGCGCTCTAGTTCCTCGGAACGGAGTGCTTATCAATTTGCCCAAGTGTCTGTAATTTTGGAATTTTTGGCTGAAAATGGTCTCAAACGATTTGGTTCGACTCACTGATCAAGAATCCGAGTGCGAAATCGATTCTATCCGGCCGGCCGACCGACGATAACTCTCGAACGAAAGGAGTAAGCGGATTGAAAATTGCAAGGTGGTTTTGGAGCGTAAATATCTCGGACATAAGTTCCTTCGATCTATCTGAAATTTAGCATCAAATTGTAGAATCAAGACCTTTATACGCATGTGAAGTTTTGTATTGACCAGATTACCGCAAAGTGTAAAAAAAAAAATTTTGAAAATTTAAAATATGTTTTTCCACAATAACTCTCGAACGGAATGAGCTAGGCAGTTGAAATTTTCAGAGTAGGTTAGGGAGATGAATATCTCGGTTAAGTTCGTTATTGGGCAAAATTGGCCAGATTTAATTCGATTTCTTCCATGGTGCAGTTCTCATTCTCATGATTGCTCATTTAATCTTGATAAATAAACTATTATTTGAATTGAATTTCCTTTATGATGCAGCTCTATCATATGTATACATTGATATAATTCCCAACTCAGAGAAACCAATAATACTTTCGGAGATATAATTTGTCTGTTTGAACTAGAGCGCCAGAAAGCTCCTGTCCACAGGGCTTGTTTATGTAACTAAAATCAGTTGAATTAGTACTAAACCATAGAAAACTAAGTGATGTTATCAGTTGGATCAGTTCGAAAGAATATCCCTAATATTTCGAACTGGAATCTACTGAAATTTGAAATCATGTAAATCTCAGAAATGTACCAATACTTCGATGGTCGAGATATTAGCGAACTCAAACGTCGTATTCGGAAGCGCAACCTACCCTGAAAATTTCAAGTCGATATCTTTTTCCGTTTAATTATTATAGTGGGAACGGACGGCCGGCCCTGGCCGTCCAGAATTTAATTAGACCTCGAAATCTGCACCATTGATTTGAACACTGTTCACTACTGAAATGAATAAGTTATTAGAGACCTGTTTAACAAACGAAAATTTAAAATAGGCCATTGAACATTAAAAAAAAACGTTACTTTTCGATGAAAATATATGGCTTTATGTTCCAGATATGGCCCATAGACATAGAATAAATTTATTAATGTTAATCTATGCCTAGGGTATGGCCGGATCAAGATGCATAGAATATCCTATGCATCTATGGCCGAATTTAAGAGTATGCCGTTACAGTCCATTTGGCGCCCCTCTATGGTTCATATTTGCTATCCCTGAAAATTTACTGCCGCCTCTAAAAATTAAAAAAAAAACGTTACTTTTCGATGAAAATCTATAGCTTCACGTTCCAGAGATGGCCCATCGATATAGAATAAAATTATTAACGTTATTCTATGCCTAAGGTATGGCCGGATCAAGATGCATAGAATATTTTATGCATATATGGCCGGATTTAAAAGTATGCCGCTACAGTCCGTTTGCCGCCCCTCTATGTTTGGAAATACGGCCCTGGTTCCAGTTAACAATTATTTCAACAATTTCTAGAAGGGAAATTTATAATGAACGAGGAAAACTTCATGAAATGTCAAAGGAACTCTGGCTCTGTGTGCCTGATGCCTGATTAACAATTCGATATTTTGTCTTTCAAATCATATACTTTTTACCATTGCTGTCTAGAAACTATAATACTTCGAAAGATTTCGTATTCCTCCGTGAAATGAACGAATTTTTTTCGAAATAAGACTGCATATTATTTACCAGGGAAAAAATCTGAACCACCCGAAAACACCATCATTTTCATTTCTTCCAGAATGTTTTCATTTCTCCTATATTACATTTTAAATATAGAAAAATTATTTGTTATTGTATGGAACACCGTACACCTATGAAATTGAAGAAATCAAAATTTCAAATGGGCCTATGATAGGTAAGACAGTGTAAGAACAGCACTAGCTATACAAGAAGAACATTTATTATTATTATAAAAATGAATTCCCAATGGATTTAAAGCTTGTTCGGACATAATAGTACATATTTTATAACATAACAGAACAGTACACAGATTCAAAGGGGGTTCCAATAAAATTAGACATGTAAAGTCAATTTAGCCTACGAGTGTTAAATACATTCAATTAGGATTATTTCAAGCGTATGAACGCATAATGCTCTTCTGAAACAGTGCCTTCAATTGAAAATTTATAAATAGTTTCTATTTCCGGATTAAAAATTACGAAATGACAGTTGCCCCAAAGCGCACTTGTAGATACTGAAAACGTAGGCGTTTGTTATTTATCGGAAGTGATTTGAATTATGTAATTGACGAAATAATCTACCTGGATACATGGCTTGTATCAGTTTTAAATGTATGTAGGTAACTAGGGAAAAATCACTCTGGGTATCTCATTCATATTCATTAGTTTGGACGTACCTGCACTGTGCTTTCCCTGACGACTTGAGAGACAGTTTCTCTGAGTTGAGCAGCCGTTCCTGGTTTATTTAAACCCCTTGCAAACTTTCGTTCACTCATATTTTAATTCACAATTATTTCACATAACGAAATCTTCGGAAGGAAATGCTCATTTCATTCACTACTCCATACAAACTAACCCACTAGTTTTCGGTCACTGCCAAAAAAACCTCGTTCAAACAGCACCGAACATTCAGGGAAGATTGGAGATCCCAGTATTTTTTATGCGTTTTTATTCAGATAATCCTTTGACTCAAATTTGAAATGTTTAATAGATCTTTCAGATAATTTTATGATAGGAGGCTCAAGGCTCAACTGCTGCCATGAAATGTCAGATTCTAAATTTGTCAGTTTGTCACATAATGACATACGTCATTCGAATTGTCAATCGCTTGTCAGATAGGGGTGAGAATCCGGAATCGAGTTGGGTGATTACTCTAGCGCTCATGTCATATCCCCTTACAATTATAAAAGAAAAAAAAAAACAAACAAACAATATATTCGAGAGTAATGTAAAATAAAAGATATTTCTGGATGTTTCTCCGTTAAAGGTAATTTATTTTGTTTAACCTTCGACTGAAAATATATTTCGAACTATTTTAGGAAACAGTGGAGTGATCTACGAATCGGATTAATACGAAAGAAATAAATAGAAGAATACCAAAAAATTTGCTAATTTATTTGCCGAATCGAAGGATACCTGAATGACAAAGTTTTTAATATACTCCCACTCGAACAATTATCAAATAAAATCAGGGTGACGTTAAATAATGATTTGCAATAAAATGATTGATTAAATCACAGTACAATGGAGGATGAATTAGAAGATAAAATTTTATACCAGACATATGTATCACACATGAAAATAATGTCGAAAATTATATGGGGATTTCCTCTGAATTTTTCTCCCATTACATATTCAAATAATATATGGCGAATGCTCAGAATCTATATGCTCAAACCTGAAGTTATTATTTGTAGCACTGTTATGTTGTTAATTTTTCTTTACATGCAAGCTGTAGATATATGGAGTCGTAATTTGTTAGGGAGATTGCAGTACACCATTAATAAAAATGGAAGAAACAAATCAGACAAACTCAGCTTTTTTGGTGGTGGAGACGCTGAAAAAAGTTGGCAGATGAAAATTGGACACATTGCGGCCTATGCGATCCAAGGACGAAGACCAAAAATGGAAGACAGATTTGTCATGAATGATAACATCAATAATACTGGGGTGGGTTTGTTTGCAGTATTTGATGGTCACGGAGGTGAATTTGCTGCTAATTATGCCAAAGAAAAACTAATACAGAGTATGTACGAAAAAGTTGTTGAAATAAAGGATTTAATATCTGGCAAGAAACAAATCCAGAAAGAACCCAGTAAGAAAGAAGATGAACAAGATATTGATAAGCCAAACACACCAACTCTGGTGGAAAGGAGAAAAAGTTTCAAAAAGACAATTTCCACAACTGACGAATGTGATAAATCAACTGGGAAAGAAATCACAGACCCAGAGCTATTAAATAAACTTAGTAATATAAGTAGACATATAACAAGAGAAGTCAAAGGGGGAAAAATCTCAGACTTCAAGAAAAGTGAACCAGCTGACTATTTCGATAAATGTGGTATTGTAAATTACGGTAAATTGATTACAGATGAAGTTTTGGCAGCAGACCATTCTTTACTTGAAGCAGCTAAGAAGAACTTTGACGTTGCTGGAACAACAGCGCTAATAGCCATTCTGGAAGGAAGTAAATTGATCGTAGGAAATGTGGGGGATTCTAGAGGTGTAATGTGTGATGGACGTGGCAATGCAATTCCTTTATCTTTTGATCACAAACCACAGCAGATGAGGGAACGTAAAAGAATAAAGGAGGCAGGTGGATTTGTTACTTTCAATGGTGTCTGGAGAGTTGCGGGTATCTTAGCTACTTCTAGAGCTCTCGGTGATTATCCATTGAAAGATAAAAAATTCGTTATTGCTGATCCTGATATTTTAACATTTGAATTGAAAGATCACAAACCAATGTTTGTTATTTTGGCATCTGATGGATTGTGGGATACATTCACAAATGACGAAGCTGTATCTTTCATCAAGGAAAGGCTGGATGAGCCAGATTTTGGAGCAAAGAGCTTGGTTTTACAATCTTATCACAGAGGTTCCTTGGATAATATAACAGTTATTATCATAAATTTCAGAGAAAAAGAAATGGATTTCTGAACAAAATAGACAGATGGTTGATAAATTTATTACCTAAAAATTTTGACGTATTTTCTCACTTATTAAACAAATATATTGACTTTCTAGATAAAATAGAATAAATGAGATTAGTATAAGCAAAGAGTTTATGAGTTTTTGTCATTACTGGAAATTTTTTATGTGTGGAAAAGTCAAATTACTTGCTTAGCTAACATTCAACTCTGAATAAACCAAAGAAAAAATAACACCATATCTTCATTACATCTAAATAAAATATTCAAATGAATTAAGAATTTTGTTTAATTGATTCAATTCATTTTGAAAATCATAAAACAAACTAAAATCCAATGTGTATCTTATGAAAAATTTGTTAAGTGCTCTTTTACAGAATTATTAACTTTTGTATAATGCATTCCATTGGAGTTTTCAGAATTTCTTTAATCTTCATGCGTATATTTATGAATTTATTTTGTTGCTGTTGATGTTTTCCTTTCAAGATTATTTTGGAATACAAAAAGTTTATATGAAGTTGCTAAGTTGTGCCAAAGTTTGTTTAGATAAGATTTGTTTGTTGCAAAAATAAAGAACAAATGCCATGTTTTTGAGGCTATTTTTTTGATCCCCATAAAAAGCGATGTCTAAAAGTGTACATAACTGGGATGATATTTAATACAGTTATGAGAACAATTTCAATTGATCAATGATTTTGTGGTAATACAGGGTGAGGGTGCGATAGCCTAACTTCCATTTTTAAAAACATTATAAAACCCATTGTATGAATCACAAAATGTTTATTTCTTTTTGCGCGTATGTTCTGGGGAATAGCGTACTATTATTTTGCCCAAATGTCTTCAACGTGAGTGACTTGAAATTTTCAGGGTAGGTGGCGCGTCGGATAAGTTCGTTAATGGGCGTATAATCAGCCCAACGCGGTTTCCGAGTACTAATTTTGCTTTCAACAGTTTCAACCAATATACAGATCCGATCAAATTGAAACTTAATTGGTAACTAGTTGTAGACAATAATGGAACATACGCGCAAAAGCCCCAGACTACACGTCACGTCTGTGATTTTTCTTTCTAGTGATACCTACGACTCATGAAATTCTGCATTAATTTGCTTGTCGGCATTAAACATATCTTATTACCAAAATTAAATTCGTTTGAATTTTTTGTGTTATTGAGGAGACAATATTTCAGATGGGTATAACTCCAGAAACAGTTTGGCCGATTATGCCTGTTAACGAATTTAACCGTCCAGGCACGGGCCTAAGGAGGAGGATACATTCAAAGTAAAGCCTGCCTACATAATCAGAAATGACCTCGTCCGAAGTGCTGTCAGTCTGAGTCGTGCAACATCGTGAAAATTGAATTTCGCGCCACTAGTAGCGATCTACTGCAAATTACTGTTGGGCTTTTCGGAAAGTGTGATCACTGTGATCGGGTTAACTCGATCAGTCCATTTACCAATCACCGCGTTCCATAGATTAGAAAGGGACGCGCTGATTGGTGAACGGACTGATCGAGTTAACCCGATCACACTTTCCGAAAAGCCCTTAGAACATGCAATTTACGCGCGAAATTCAGACTAGACAGTCGACAACCGTCCAGATGCGGTCGATTCTGATTGGGTAGGCATGCTTTTTTAATGTATCCCCTAAGAGTGGGGGGTGACTCCCTCCTCATGTTGAACGGAGTTTGCAAATTTTCAAAACAGTTGGAAAATGAAAATTGGACACGCTGCCTCTGCCTATGCGATCAAAGGACGAAGACCAAAAATGGAAGACAGATTTTTCATGAATGATAACATCAATAATACTGGGGTGGGTTTGTTTGCAGTATTTGATGGTCACGGCGGTGAATTTGCAGCTAATTATGCCAAAGAAAAACTAATACAGAATATCTACAAAAAAGTTGTTCAAATAAAGGATTTAATATCTGGCAAGAAACAAATCAAGAAAGAATCCATTAAGAAAGAGGATGAGCAAGATAATGACAAGCCAAACACACCAACTCTGGTGGAAAGGAGAAAAAGTTTCAAAAAGACAATTTCCACAACTGACGAATGTGATAAATCAACTGGGAAAGAAATCATAGACCCAGAGCTATTAAATAAACTTAGTATAAGTAGACCTATAACAAGAGAAGTCAACGGGGGAAAAATCTCAGACTTCAAGAAAAGTGAACCAGCCTACTATTTCGATAAATGTGGTATTATAAATTACGGTAAATTGATTACAGATGAAGTTTTGGCTGTAGATGATTCTTTACTTGAAGCAGCTAAGAAGAACTTTGACGTTGCTGGAACAACAGCGCTAATAGCCATTCTGAAAGGAAGTAAATTGATCGTAGGAAATGTGGGGGATTCTAGAGGTGTAATGTGTGATGGACGTGGCAATGCAATTCCTTTATCTTTTGATCACAAACCACAGCAGATGAGGGAACGTAAAAGAATAGAGGAGGCAGGTGGATTTGTTAGATTCATTGGTGTCTGGAGAGTCGCGGGTATCTTAGCTACTTCTAGAGCTCCCGGTGATTATCCATTGAAAGATAAAAAATTCGTTATTGCTGATCCTGATATTTTAACATTTGAATTGAAAGATCACAAACCAATGTTTGTTATTTTGGCTTCTGATGGATTGTGGGATACATTCACGAATAGAGAAGCTGTATCTTTCATCAAGGAAAGGCTTGATGAGCCAGATTTTGGAGCAAAGAGCTTGGTTTTACAATCTTATCACAGAGGTTCCTTTGATAATATAACAGTTATTATCATAAATTTCAGAGAAAAAGAAATGGGTTCCTGAACTAAAAAGAGACAGATGGGTGATAAATTTATTACTTAAAAATTAAATTAAATTTTGTATGAGTTTTTGTCATTACTGGAAATTTTTTATGTGTGGAAAAGTCAAATTGCTTAGGTAAATATGTATTCCGAAATGTAAGCAAAGTGATAAAAATCTCAGTTGTTGACTGACAAACTGAGATTTTTCTCACTTCGCTCACATTTCGGAATACACATTAATATTCAACTCTGAATAAACCAAAGAAAAAATAACCCCATATCTTCATTACATCTAAATAAAATATTCAATTGAATTATGAATGATTTGCTTAATTGATTCATTTCATTTTGAAAATCATAAAATGAACTAAAATCCAATGTACGTGTATCTTATGAAAAATTTGTTGAGTGCTCCTTTACAGATTTATTAACTTTTGTATAATGCATTCCATTGGGGTTTTCAGAATTTCTTTAATCTTCATGCGTATATTTATGAATTTATTTTGTTGCTCTTGTTGTTCTTTCAAGATTATTTTGGAATACAAAAAGTTTATATGAAGTTGCCAAGTTGTGCCAAAGTTTGTTTAGATAAGATTTGTTTGTTGCAAAAATAAAGAACATATGCCATGTTTTTGAGCTATTATTTCGATCCCCATAAAAAGCGATGTCTTAAAGTATATATAACTGGGATGATATTTAATACAGTTATGAGAACAATTTCAATCGATCGATGATTTTGTGATAATACAGGGTACGACAGCCTAACTTCCATTTTTATAAACTTAATAAACCCATTGGTATGAATAACAAAATTTTTATTCCTTTTTTCACGCATGTTCTGGGGAACAGATGCTATTATTTGCACAATTGTCTGTAATGTGAGGTAGCGACTTGAAATTTAAATTCGATTGATTTTTTTGTGTTATTGAGGAGACAATATTCCAGATGGGTATAACTCAGAAACAGTTTGGCTGATTATGCCTGTTAACGAATTTAACCGTCCAGGCAAGGGCCTAAAGGGGGGGATGACCTCCTCCCCAATGTTGAACGGAGCTTGCGAATTTTCCAAACAGAGTTAGAAAAATTTCGAAGCAAAAAAATTGTCATTAAATGTGGAGGAATTTGACCGCCTGACCGGTAAATGCAAGGCACACAGACAATAGGGAGGGGATAACATGGAATAACACCACATGTACCCTTGTACACATTCCTGTTGCCGTAAATTCAATATTCAATAGTTTTCGTCACAATGTGTGTAGCTGGCAAAAAATAATATTTATCATAATATTGGATTAGTAGCGGCAAAAAATTATATTTCTCATAATATTGCATTATTAGCGCAGTATTTGAACACATATATTATTTATTTTGCGTTATCCCAAAGGGGGTAGCTCTCTCATCTGGGTGTTTCAGTTTCACCGACTGGAGTATGTCATAAAACAAACCAATTTGAGCTGTTTCTCACTGTCGAGCTTCTATTTCTATTGAATATATAAAGTTGCAAGTTGTGCGTTGTTTATGAGATAATTTAAAAATATTTTTTGATATAATCCTTGATGATAATTATGATTTTTCAAAAAAAAACCGTTTCTTAAAAAAAATTAGTAGTTAAAGACAATAAGTAGTTAAAAACGCATTTTTTAAATAACAATTTTTTTTACCACTTGTCACGAAAAATTAAGGAACCATCTTTTTTGCGCGTATGTTCTGGGGAACATCGCGTTATAGTTTTGCCCAAATGTCTGTAACTTTCGAATTTTTTGAAAAAAATGGTCTCAAACGATTAAGTTCGACTCCCCAATGAAGAATTCGAGGTCAAATTTGATTCTGTCCGGCCGGCCGTTGCCACGATAACTTGAGAACGAAAAAAGCCAGCGACTTGAAATTTTCAGGGTGGGTTGCGCATCTCAATACGACGGACAAGTTCGTTAATGGGCATAATCGGCTCAGTGGTTTCCGAGTAATAATTTTGTTTTCAACCAATATAAATCCGATCGAATTGAAACTTGATGAGTAGTTGTAGAATATGAACCTAAGCACGTTTGTGAAATTTTGTGCGAATCGTATGGCTAGAAAATTTTAAAAAAATTATTAAAAAATATTTTTGTTGTCACGATAACTTGAGAACGGAATGAGATAGCGACTTGAAGTTTTCAGGTTAGGATGTGCACCAGAACGCAACATTTCAGTTCGTTTATGAGCATAATCGGCCGAACGGTTTCAGAGTTATGGCCATCTGAAATTTTCTTAAATTTGGTGGTTTTTTGTTCCTCATTAACTCGAAAAATACTGAACCGATTGAATTCAAACATGGTTATTAGTTGTAGAATGCTAACGCAAAAATGTTCGCAAAATTTGGTGAGGATAGCATTCGTAGAAAATTTTTAATAAATCATAGAAAATAAAAAAAAAACATTCTATATATCAGTAACTATTCGTTCGAAATTGCTGAAATTTTGCAAGAGCCTTCATAACCTAACTCTACTACCAAGTTTCAAGTTTTAATACGATCGGTTGAATATTGTTGGAGATTCGAGCATTCTTGTGTGAGTTCAGTAGATGGGTGACCGTTGCCTCGATAACTTTCGAACGAAAGGAGATAGGGACTTGCAATTTTCAGGGTAGGTTGCGTATCTGAAAGGGAGAGTTGAGTTCGTTTTTGGGCACAATCGGTCTAACGGTTTCCAAGTTATACCCACCTGGAATATTATTTCCTTAATAACTCAAAAAATAAATATTCGATCGAAATGGCGCTTTGTAACTAGTAGTAGTAGAAAATCAACATAAAGACGTGTTTAAAATTTTGTAAGAACCGTACCCCTAGAAAATTTGAAAAAAATTACGAAAAAAAAAAAATTTTAAGATTCGTACCCCTAGAAAATTTTAAAAGAATCACGAAAAAAAAAATTGGTTCAAGCACTGACGTGAAGTCAGAAGCTTTTTCGCGTATGTTCTATTGTCCATTCTTCTGTATTGGACACCCTTAATCGAATTTACCATGGTAAATTATGTTGTCCATTTTCCTGTATTGGACACTCTCAATTCGAATTTACTATGGTAAATTCGAATTGAGTGTCCAATACAGGATAATGGACAACATAATTTACCATGGTAAATTCGATTAAGGGTGTCCAATACAGAAGAATGGACAATAGAACATACGCGCAAAAGCTTCTGACTTCACGTCAGTGCTTGTTTTATCTTTTATTCATCTTGGTCTTTGATATTAAAAAAAATCGATTATTATTTGAAATTTTTTTTGTGTTTTTTTTTTCTGGGTTTCACAAAACGCTTGCCGGACGATTATCGTCAAGGCAAGCGCTCTCTCGCTACGAACCCTGCAGGAATTTTCTGACGATCCGGGCCGTGTGAAGCAGGACCTGCTTCTGAGAATGAGATATTATATTGGCATCAAATCCCAGTCATTCGGTATTTTTTATATAATATATATATTGTAAATATATGTATATGTATACTCTTTTGAACTTTGAGCATTACACATTCTTTCATCTAACAATAAAGCATATGTATGAAAAGAGTGTTAGCAGAGTTTAAATAGTGTTACGGGGTACCAAACAATTCGATGTATGGAACAATTATTAGTTAATTAATTATTTCTTTGTATTTTTTTTTCTATTTAAATAACAAAAACAACCATGTATTACATAAAAACTTTCAATTCGCTAATTTTTTTTAAAATAATACATGGGATTATTTTTGTTTTTTTAAATAGAAAAAGAAAAAATACAAAGAGATATAATTCATTTGTTTATAACAAATTGTTTATTAAATAAGCGATGAAAATTTAAATCATATTTTTTTTTAATATCAAAGACCAAGATAAGTAATGATTGAGAAAAAAAAATGGTTCCCAATTGATTTTCCTAACAAGTGGTAAACAAAATTGTTATTTAACAAATACGTTTTTAAGCAATACACATTTTTTTTAAGGAACGGTTTTTTTTATCATAATTATCATCGAGGATTATGTTTTAAAAAAAAATTAAATTATCTCATAAACAACAACAATTTTTTTAAACAATAAGAGATAAAAATTATCAAAAATCATTTGTAGGTATTGCTTCTGTCATAAGAAAAAGAATCAATAGTAATATATTATATAAAAAGTTTTTTCTATGTTTAATGAGGCTTTATAATTTTTCACTTAAGTAAATTGTTAATAAAACAAAACGAAAATTAACAATGTTTTAATTTTTCCAACGGGTATATCTATTCTAAGACCTTTGAAAAATAGGAAAAAATTCTCAGATTAATAGTTTAACAATTATCGCACTTGCAAAGTTTAATATTCTTGCTACAAAAAATGTTTAATTAACTAATAGATATCTAATGAAGAATCGCGATAAACATTTTTGGACCACGGATTATTGTTCAGTGAACTACCCTGCAGGCTTCTGAATTTTTACAATTTTTTATTTCCATATTTAATAAGTTTGAAAAATATTTATTCATAAAAGATCCGAAGGGAGCAAGGCTTCCGCAAGCCGGAGTACCCCCGTTTTCGGGCGCATTTTCAACCCTCTTGGAAAATTATAAATATTAGTCCTACAGTTCCGATAGTCAGGACTTTTTTTTTAAAAATTCCCTCCTCTTTTTGAATCTTTTTTCAAATTTGAATGTTTTCAAATAGTTCTCACGATATTGACGATAAAATAAACCCACTTCTTTTTGGCGCTCTAGTTCCTCGGAACTGAGTGCTTATCAATTTGCCCAAATGTCTGTAATTTTCGAATATTTCGATGAAAATGGTCTTAAACGATTTGGTTCGACTCACTGATCAAGAATCCGTGGTCGAAATTCATTCTGTCCGGCCGTCCAGCCGTAGGCACGATAACTCTCGAACGGAATGAGCTAGAAAGTTGAAATTTTCAGAGTGGGTTTGGGGGATAAATATCTCGGCTAAGTTCGTTATTGGGCAAAATCGGACAAATGGTTTCGGAGTAACAAAAAAAATTTTTTTTTCACAAAACAAATTCCAAATTATTTTTTTTTTAATGAGTAGTTTTATCATAAGAATCCATTCATATCATTTTTAACTCTAACAAGCTAATACTTTCGGAGATATGATTTTTCAAAATTTCAATGTAAATCGTATTTCACAGATTGATATAATTATTCTATGTATGAATTGTCATAATGTCAACTTGACAGAAGGGAATATTGTAACTTCAAAAATATTGGGGTTGAAATACTCGTATTTTAGCGATGCAACGGGGACCTCACCCGAAAATGTTTGAAAATATTACGTAAATATTGAAAGCATAATTCTGTAGTTCGAGAGAGGAGAAAATTTGGTGAACGTAGATCAGGAAATTTTTGATCGATTACAAGGTAATTTATTATTATTACTTATCTTCTTTCATACATGTTTTATGGAATACCTACTATTTGTAGGTACTTTGAACCTGTTTTGGGCAATTGTCATACGAAACTTGTTTTTTTGGCGCTCTAGTTCCTCGGAACAGAGTGCTTATCAATTTGCCCAAGTGTCTGTAATTTTGGAATTTTTGGCTGAAAATGGTCTCAAACGATTTGGTTCGACTCACTGATCAAGAATCCGAGTGCGAAATCGATTCTGTCCGACCGGCCGTAGGCACGATAACTCTCGAACGAAAGGAGTTAGCGGATTGAAAATTGCAAGGTGAAAATTGCAAGGGGTAAATATCTCGGACAAGGTCGTTAATGGGCGAAATCCATCAAGGTGTTTCGGAGTTATGGCCGATTTTAGTAAAAATATTTTTTATGAATATTTCCGAAACCGATCACTCGATCTATCTGAAATTTAGCATCAAATTGTAGAATCATGACCTTTATACGCATGTGAAGTTTTGTATTGACCAGATTACCGCAGTGTCAAAAAAAAAATTTGAAAATGTGGTGCAGTTCTCATTCTCATGATTGCTCATTTAATCTTGATAAATAAACTATTATTTGAATTGAATTTCCTTTATGGTGCAGTTCCATCATATGAATACATTGATATAATTCCCAACTCTGAGAAACCAATACTTTCGGAGATATAATTTGTCTGTTTGAACTAGAGCGCCAGAAAGCTCCTGTCCACAGGGCTTGAACCAATTTTTTTTTTCAATGTTTGTCAGCGGCCTTAGTATTTTCTCAAAAACTATCTAGGTACATGCCATTCCGAATCGAATGACTCCTCAATTATAATTTTCGGAGAATACTAAAAAATTTTGACCTAAAAAGCACTTGTTGACTAAACTATGGTACGCAAAAAGATTATTCGCGATTTACTGAAATTTCTATGGGTACATAAATAGAGAATGAACTTGAATAGTTTGAATTGATTTAATGGCACTATAGGTCTTATGGTGCCTAGAAAATATTACAATAATGCCTATATTCTCCCAAAAAAATTAAAATTGTTAATTGAGCCATTGTTTTGAGAAATAAACTATGACGACATATTAAACTAAACTTACCCAGTAAACATTGATGCATCTCAGTAATATAGCTGAAACATTTCACGTGTAACATGAAACATTTCATTCATAGGGGTAGAGATGTTTCAGAAACATCTACGAGATCGCTAATGTCCAAGGACATTTATGCTTCAGTGGAAACATATCTCAGAAAACGTCTCAGTAACATATCATTGAAACATATATGATATGTTTCCACTGAAGCATAAATGTCCTTGGACATTAGCGATCTCGTAGATGTTTCTGAAACATCTCTACCCCTATGAATGAAATGTAACGTAGATATTATCTACGTTACTTTTAACGTTAATTTGGTCTCATTGCAATATACCAAGGATATGTTACAGACCGATTTTTCACTGGAACAAAAACATTCTTGATTCTACTTCAATCTTCAGGTGTTTCATTAGGTTTGTACCAAATCAAGAAATTATCGGAGAATGCATCGTCAGGATTCGGATGAGCAGTATAAAAAATGTGACTTTTCTACCTACTGCTCCGAATCATATGACGCTGCATTGTACGATAATCTCTTGATTTGGAACAAACCTATCGTAAAGAGTAAATATACAACATTACACTTAAATCCTTGGTGTCAACAAGAATACTATCGAAGGTTCTAGTCAATATATTAAACAAATGTTATCAAATCGAGTTTTTATTCATCATTTATGCAAAGGTGTACAACAAAACCTGGAATCGAAATATTAAATAAAAATATATTATATAGCACAAAAATTTAATAAAATGAAAACAACTTATTCTTTCGTCGTTGCTCATCCATGATATAATATAAATATATTATTAGAAAAGTTATCAAAAAAAAAAAATCAAGTGTAAGTATGATATTATAAAGAATTCACCTCCTTCCTTACCACCGCTGGATGAAACCATATATTTATTAATCACTTATTAGTTTCAAAGAGTATGAACTAATTTATCCTATCGCACAATGATGAATGAAACTTAAAAACTGCCAAAACTTCTACTTTCCACCAAATTAAATGATCATCAACAGACATAACCTACACTTCTAACCACGCGTAATCTGTGATCCATGGGTCTGTCCGCTGTCCCTCAGAACACCAATGGCTGCCCGCATCCGTCTACCGCCAACCAATCAGAATCAGCATTCATTATTTGACATTTGACATTAGGCTTATTAAATCTTTCAGACAAGATTTATTCTTGAATATATATTCTTGAAGAGATAATGATATATATTTATACGTATCATTGTCGTTTGACGGAAAACTGAAAAAAAAAATGGGTTCAAGCCCTGTGGACAGGAGCTTTCTGGCGCTCTAGTTCAAACAGACAAATTATATCTCCGAAAGTATTGGTTTCTAAGAGTTGGGAATTATATCAATGTATTCATATAATAGAACTGCATCCTAAAGGAAATTCAATTCAAATAATAGTTTATTTATCAAGATTAAATGAGCAATCATGAGAATGAGAAAAGCACCATGGAAGAAATCAAATTAAATCTGGCCAATTTTGCCCAATAACGAACTTAACCGAGATATTCATCACCCTAAACTACTCTGAAAATTTCAACTACCTACCTCATTCCGTTCGAGAGTTATATCTATGTCTATGGATGAAAAGCAGTCTCACTACTCTCAGATCTCTTACTTCATGTTCAGTTCCGAAATGTAAGAATTTTCTGAGAAAAACTAATTTCGGAGCAAACAACTGAGATTTTTCTCACTTCGCTCACAATACTTCGAATGATTGTCTCAGGAACATCATTTGACATTATGACAATTCATATTCATACATAGAATAATATCATTCTGTGACAACGTTGAAATACGACTTATTATTGAAATTTTGAAAAATCATATCTCCGAAAGTATTAGCTTGTTAGAGTTAAAAATGATATGAGTGGAAACTTATGATAAAACTTTTTATTAAAAAAAATTTAATTTGGAATTTGTTTCGTAAAAAAAAAATTTTTTTTTTGTTACTCCGAAACCATCTGTCCGATTTTGCCCAATAACGAACTTAGCCGAGATATTTATCCCCCAAACCTACTCTGAAAATTTCAACTCTCTAGCTCATTCCGTTCGAGAGTTATCGTGCCTACGGCCGGCCGGACCGGCCGGACCGGCCGGCCGGACCGGCCGGCCGGACCGGCCGGACAGAATGAATTTCGACCACGGATTCTTGATCAGTGAGTCGAACCAAATCGTTTAAGGCCATTTTCATCGAAATATTCGAAAATTACAGACATTTGGGCAAATTGATAAGCACTCAGTTCCGAGGAACTAGAGCGCCAAAAATGTTGGAAAGGCTAATGTACCTATACTTGAATAAATAATTTAATATACATATTTCACCGATATTGCTTTTTTTTAGAGGCCGTGTTACATTCAAACATTTCCGTTAGATTACTGGAATGTTTTCTAATGCCCACATAATATACCTATATTATATGTCTCATATTTCATGTCACTGTGATATATCACTGATGATGCGAAGCGATGTTCCATATAAACATTTGCGAGATGTTCATGAAACATAACTTTGCAATGTTTCAAAATGCTTCACCCATATCTCATATGAAATGTTTCTGTGATATATCATGTTTACTGGGTACAGTGCAGTTTATGATACCCATATCATTCAAATATACTTTACACCACCGTTACTATAGTTTTACGCACCTCATATTGAAAGTTCAATAGTATTATACTTTCCCTTCTGCAACATCTAACAAAATTTGATGAGGTCATATGATTTATATGTAAGTTGGTAAGTGACGAATATGCCTACTGTTACTGAATGAGCAATGAGTTCTTTGTATTTGGAATCATATATAGCACGAGCATTATTATTATCTTCCCGTCTCAATGAAAATGATTAAACTGCATATCCTTTGATATATTTCTATATATTCTTATACTTTTGTTCGATATTATTTCTAATAAAAATTGGTTCAAGCACTGATCGTGAAGTCAGGAGCGTATGTTTTATTGTCGAATTTACCATGGTAAATTCGAAGAGTGTCCAATGCAGGAGAATGGACAATAGAACATACGCGCAAAAGTTCCCAACTTCACGTCAGTGCTTGAATAATTTTTTTCGTAATTTTTTTAAAATTTTCTAGGGATACGGTTCTCACAAAATTTTAAACACGTCTTTATGTCGATATTCTAAAATTAGTTTCACCAAGCTTCAATTCGAACGAATCTATATTTTTTGAGTTATCGAGGAAATAATATTCCAGGTGGGTATAACTCCGAAACCGTTGGACCGATCAAGCCCAAAAATGAACTTAATTCTCCCATTCGGATACGCAACCAACCCTGGAATTTGCAAGTCCCTATCTCCTTTCGTTCGAAAGTTATCCAGGCAATGGTCACCCATCCAGCCAGTGAACTCACATACAAGGCTGCTCAGATCTCCAACAATATAGATCCGATCGTGTTCAAACTTGGAACTTGGCATTAAAGTTAGGGTCTGAAGGCTCTCGCAAAATTTCAGCGATGTCGGACGAATAGTTTCTGATATATAGATTTTTTTTCAAAGATCTTTGAAAATTTTCTAGTAATACGATCCTCGCGAAATTTTGAAAGAATGTTTGCGTTGGCATTCTGCAACTTATAACCATGTTTGAATTTAATCGGTTTTGTATTTTTCGAGTTATTGAGGAAATAACAACCAAATTTCGGATGGGTATAACCCCAAAATAGTTTGGCCGATTATGCCTATAAACAAAAACTCAAATGTGCATTCAGATGCACAACCTAACCTGATAATTTCAAGTCGCTATCTCTTTCCGTTCTAAGGTGATCGAGGCAATAATGTATTTAATAATTTTTTAAAATTTTCTAGTGATACACGATTCTCACAAAATTTCACGTTTTTAAACAATTTGACGGAATTTTCTGAAATTGAGTGGCCAGTTGTTAAAACGGTAATTTGCAACAGCAGATTTATCGATGTCTGTTGTCCGGTATGCTCTTTATACCGTGTGATAATATTTCTGGTTGTTTACCCGACGTAACACTTGTTGCAATTTAAACATTTAATTTCATATATACCCGATTTTAACATGTCCAGAGTTTTATCGGATGTATTGCTAAAAGTTGTTTAATTTTCGTGAAAGTTTCATATTAACCTTTTTAAAAATATTCTGGAGTTTGTCATTTGTTTTCGGGTGGAACGTGAAAGCGTGGAAACCTTTTACCGTTTTTATTTCTTACGTTAGGGTTATATTACAGAAGAATTCTTTATCTTTATGTTTGTTGATAATGTTCCTAGTTGATGACTATACCCGTTTCTTTCGGCAATTTGGAAAATCATTTCCTTTCTTTCTTGAAGTTTATATTGCTTAGCGGAATATTAAATAACTGGTTGAATAGAACCAATGATCATATCGGTTTGTAGTCTTGAAGGGTTGAACCAAGCCATACCACCCCAATCTAATAATAATTCTTACTGAATTCAACTGTTTCTTTACGAATTAATGCGCCGTCCATATCATGTTCTAACGAATGCAAAAAAAAATCGGGCATTTCGAAATTTCCTCTACTAAAACTATCGAAATAATTCGATGTATAAATTTAATATTCTCAAATACGTTCTTACAAAACTGTACACAAATACAATAAAAATTAACAAAATTCTTGAGTAAAGCTTTCCACTCACACTTCCATGAAGCTGCATTTATACTATTTCAAAATCACTGTCTGAGTCTAGTTTTACAGCACCGAGCACATCTAAAAAAAAAAAAAATATACTGTGATATTCAATTCAGAAAAATCAATATTCTCACTTGAAGCTGATGCTTGTGCTACTTCAATGTCTGATTCTGGAGGAGAAATTGATACCCATTGCTTTGGCCTCTCCACTGTTATTTCAAAAAGAGGTTGTTTCTCTGGTATTATTAAGTTGTCCTGTATGAGCTGACACAAATCGTTGAATTCTGCTTCTGTTTTGCATAGGAAACACTGAAAAGATATGGAAAACAATACATTTTATCCATATCCTCCTGAAAAATGTGAGTGAATAGAAGTGGGAGGTTGTAGAGTATTGGAAGTAAATATAAGGAACGGAACTAGACCTAGAACTGAACCCTGAGGGACACCCGATGATGCAGGCGTCTCCACGGAAGAGTAAGCATCGCCCAATCTCAGGCGAAACCTACGATTGGACAAGAAATATTTTATCCAATCCAACAGTATTCCCAGATGTTGCAACTTCGTCAAAAGACGCCTAAGGGACACTATGAAACACATTGAAAAATTCTGGTATATCGCCTCGACTATAGCAATCCTTGCCGCCCAAACACTTCAGATGTCATTTCATATATTGTTGTGTGTATTTGCATATACAGTGTGGACCAACGAAAACTTAACACCTCGACTTTCCGGCTTTAAAATGAAAATATGGAAAATCGCTCGGACCCGAAAATTTCTGATTAGAGGGGGGACAACTTTTCCGCTCATTGCGTCCCCGGATCTGCAAATTTCGCTTCAAAATTTCCATCGATAAAGAAATGACAGGTAAAATAGTGGGGGAGTACTTATTTTTGTGATAAATTTATTAAATGCTGGAAATGGACACCATTCACTTCCATGCAGTAATATAAGTTCTGCTACGTTCACGTACATTACTCAAGATTTTTACAGAATTCATTAATGATCCGAGTTCGCAAACAATCCAGTGACTCAGGCTGGGTAGCTTAAACATTGGATTTCAGGTGACTCGATAGAAAAAAGTCCAGTGGAGCCAGATCAGGTGATCTGGGTGGCCACTCAATATGTCCCCTTCTTTCAATCCAGGCGTGAGGAAAATTTTCATCTATGAACTGACGCACCGGTTGAACGAAATGAGGTGGTGCGCCATGTTGTTGGAAAATGGTAGTTTGATGGTCTTCTGCATTCTCCAATACTTGCACAAGGGCCGGATTTTTGAATATTCATAAAATTTTCAACAAAAACCAATTCGGATTCCGTCGTAATCTCAGTACAAGTGATGCTATTTATGCATTTTTGAAGTATGTGGTAGAACAATTAGAGGCTGGTTCTCCTTCTGTGGGTATTTTTTGTGATTTAAGTAAGGCGTTCGATACTGTCGACCACAGGAGGCTGATTGCGAAACTAAAGAAATATGGTATTCGAGGAAAAGCTGAAGATTGGATTTACAGTTACCTCAGTAACAGAAAGCAATATGTCACAGTGAAAAATGCAAGTCATGAATCTGTTAACTCTAATTTCCTTTCAACAGAAATAGGGGTGCCCCAGGGTTCTATTTTGGGACCACTTCTTTTCGTTCTTTATCTGAATGACATAACAGGAGGTAGTGATCTCGAACTCTTTCTATATGCCGATGATGCAGCAGCAATTGTTTCAGGAAATACCAGTTCCACTCTAGAAATGAACTCGCAAAATATCCTGGGTGTTCTATGCAGTTGGTTTCGAATGAATGGATTACATCTAAATCTAAATGAAACCATTTGTGTGGTATTTCATAATTATAATAAGATTATCAATATACAATTGAATTTGGATCAGAAAGAGGGTTAAAAATATAAGATTTCTTGGTATAGATATTGATGAGCACCTAAACTGGAAATCTCATTGTGAGAATCTTAGTAAGAAACTCAGTTCAATCTGCTTCCTTTTTAGAAATCTGAAGGGAGTTCTTATGCTGGAACAGTTGGTTCAATTATACCATGCGCAGGTAACGTCCAGATTAAGATATGGCGTAACTTTTTGGGTTGCTTCTTCCGGTGTTGAAGCTGTTTTTGTAAGTCAGAAGAGGGTGATAAGATGTCTGGCTGGTATTAAACAGAGAGAGTCATGTAGACCATTTTTCAAATCTCTGAAAATTCTCACATTACCTTCAATTTTTATATTGGAACTGGCCACATTGATTTATGAGCATAAAAGTACTTTTGACAAAAATTGTGATTATCACCAATATTTCACACGCCATCAAAATGATTTCATTGTTCCTGCATTCGGACTAAGAATAGGAAGACAATCACCTATGTAATATTGGGAAGCTGTGTGCACAGTAGATGAATAATTACCAATGAAAGTCTGTATTCTGTGCAAAGTCTCTATTCAAAGCAGAGCGCTTTCGGCCTCTAGGCCATCTTCAGTGCTACCTGAAAAGCGAAGCACAACCTCAGTCAACGAATCGAAATACATTCGAATTCGAAATGTATTCTGGTTTGTATTTCGATTCGTTGACTGAGGTTGTGCTTCGCTTTTCAGGTAGCACTGAAGATGGCCTAGAGGCCGAAAGCGCTCTGCTTTGATAAAGACTTTGCACAGAATACAGACTTTCATTGGTAATTAATTAATCACCTATGTATTTGGGAATGAAGGTCTATAATAAATTGAGTAGTGAAATAAAGAACTCAAATAATAGAATATTATTTAAAAAAAGATTGAAATCTTTTCTTATTGAGGGATATTTCTATAGTCTCGATGAATTTCTACACTGAGGTAACCTCCTCAGAATATTTTTGTATTGTTGTTTCTTTGAAATGTATGACTTTTTCCACAATGTATGTAGACATTCAATGGAAATAAAGTGATTATTACATTAATAGCGTTCTCCAACAGATCTGAATAAATTTGGCCAGTGAGATTACCGGGTATAAAAAAAGGGCCGATTATGTAATTTCCATAAATACCCGCCCAAACATTTAATTTTTGGGGACGCTGAGTATACACCTCACGAAATAACCTTGGATTTTCATCTGACCAATACCGACAGTTATGCCGGTTTACAATGCCGTTAAGGTAAAATGAACAGTCGTCCGAAAAACAGATATCGAACAAGAAGTTTTGATTACCGTTAATCATTTCACTTCACAGAACTGGAGTCGGCGATCAGGATCATCCTCATTTAGTTCCTGAACCAATCGTATCTTAAGGATGGAATTTATGTTATTTCAGTATTCTCATGATTGTTGTGCGTGAAACACCAGATACATCGGACAATTTCCTAGTACTCAAGGTCGGATCCATTGCTACATGACCTAAGACAGCCACATCCCTTGCTTCGTCTCTTTCATGCACCCCCTTTTTGTTTCCGACTGAACCAGTAGCGTCAAATTTGGCAACCTGTTGCACAACGTAAGCAGCGGATACATTTTTTCCAGGATATCGTTCGTTAAATAAAGCCGATGTTGTTCGCGCAGAGTCGTTATTCTTAAAAAATAATTATATAATCATTTCCATCCTTTCTTCTACGGAATACAACATTTGAATTCTACTACAAATTTACAATCGCTTCGACACACTTGTAACATATACTCCATTCACTTTTATAAAGTCTCCCGGTTGGCCATGAAATTTTGACACATTTCACTGTGTATATTTCGAAAATGTTAGGTTATGCTCATTTTCCTGTCAGATAACTACGCAGCGTTGTCCTCTCTACATAGAAGCCGTAGTAATTACGTATTTTTTCACAATGTGAATTTTCTTAGGAAAAATAATGAATTTGAGAAGATATTGTGTGAATTCAACAATTCCAAAGACCTGGCGACTGTTCAAGAAAATTTTTCATCTGTTGTTACTATGGAAAATATTACAAGTATATAAACTGGTAAAACTGGTTGGAAGAATCAGTTATGCTATTTTTTGCATGGAAATAAAGAATCACGTGTTGAAATTTCGATGAAAAATAATGGATACAGTAGTCCGTTTCTTTGTGATAGTTCATTTGAAAAAAGAATAAAAGTACCTGAATATCCCGGCAGAACTTCTAAACGAACAGACGTCCCCACTTTTCGAAATTCTCAAGAAATAAGCCTACAGAACAGAAGACATTTAAATACCTTGTTGCACAACTTGAAATACACCAGTTTGAAAATGTAGTAGTCACTGTTAAACCTTCATAAAATATAGTGATAGGATATAGGAAACTACATAATTTCATTCGAGAGTTCAATATGTCCTAAGACAGAATGAAGTTTTCCTATTGCATATTTCAGTTCTGTATAGCAATTCCTGATGTATACTTTGTCTCTGGTTCCGGCATTTTCAATTTCAAAGCAAAGAGTTCTTTATTTTTCGAAGATAATGATATGTGATAATATTTTGTCTAAGATAGAACATTATGTTGATTGTTGAGAGTAGAAATTGGCAACGTCTGAGAGAATTGTTTTGACATTGACGATATTTCAGAAGTGCCAACCCGCCTTTGTTTGAAATTTTGGCAATGGACTTTATAAGGGCAGGGGGTATAAGGATCGCTTTCTGTAGCAAGTATTTTTTGTTTTTAAGGAAAAAATTACATTGGGGGTTTGAACCCCCAAAACCCCCCCTGGCTACGCCCTTGCCTTGTGTATTAGTTATATATGAACATGTACATTATCTGAAATAAAGAAGTGTTTATGTTTATGATGTACACATGAGTTCAGGTTGTTCTGCTGATTCTATACACCAAGTTCCTCTCACTTGTGCAGGGCCGTCGCTACCGGGGGGGGGAGGGAGGGGAGCCTCCCCCCCCGGATCATATCTGAAAGGGCGCCAAATTGACCGCGGATATTTGAAAAACTATAGCAACATGACAAAATGAAAATAGATTTTTTTGAACTACTACTTGCATAAGATGATTATTATTATACATAAGTGCAGTGACTGTATCGAATGATTGCCTACCCTACCATTTACTCAATTTATTTGTACAAGACCGACAGCATTGTAGAAAGCTTTGTTGCTGCTAGAGACTAGATGGCAGGAGTGGGGAATTCCCAGCCTTCCCCGGCTATACATAAAAATCGTTCAATAGAAAGAAACTAACCTTCTTCTTCTTATATACATTATTCGTGAATAGTGAATATGAATATTGATTGAAATTTAAAATCGAAAACCGAATATGGATATGGATCCTTGCCAAAATAAGTTCAAACCTTCTGGAGCGGAATTCAGAAGGACAGCCCAGAAAAGAAAAATTGAAACGGGAAAAGGCGCAAATGTCATGAATACATGGCGAGTTGTTCAAGCACTGACGCGAAGTCAGGAGCTTTTGGCGCATGTTCTATTGTCCATTCTCCTTAATCGAATACACCGATTAAGAACCAATTTTTTTTTCATTTCTACAGTTCCCACTAAATTTTACACAAGTCTTTATGTCGATATTCCGCAACTAGTCCAAGCTTCAATTCGACCAGGTCTATATTTTTTGAGTTATCGAGGAAATAATATTCCAGGTGGTTATAACTCCGAAACCGTTGGGCCGATTATGCCCAAAAACGAACTCAACTCTCCCATTCGGATGCGTGACCTACCCTGAAAATTGCAAGTGCTTATCTCCTTTCGTTCCAAAGTTATCGAGTCAGTTAACAGTCAGCCATCCATCTACTGAACTCAAACAAGGCTGCTCGAATATCCAACAATATCTATCTGATCGTGTTCAAACTTGGAACTTGGCAGTAGAGTTAAGTTCTGAAGGCTCTGGCAAAATTTCAGCGATATCGAACGAATAGTTTAGGACATATAGAACTTTTTTAAATGATTTTTTTTTAAATTACTAGTGATACGATCCTCACGAAATTTCGCTAGATTTCGCGTTGGTATTCTACAATAACTAATAACCACGTTTGAATTGGATCGGTTTTGTATTTTTCGAGTTATTGAGGAAATAACAACCAAATTTCAGATAGGTATACCTATGAACAAACTAGCATTAAGATGCACAAGCTACCCTGAAAATTTCAAGGCGCTATATCTTTCCGTTTTCTAGTTATCGTGGCAACGGCCGGCCGGTCGGACAGAATCAAATTTGACCTTGAATTCTTCATTAGAGAGTTGAACTAAATGGTTTGCGACAATTTTCGGCAAAAAATCGAAAATTACAGACATTTGGGCAAAATGATAACGTGTGATGTTACCTAGAACATTCTAAAATTACCTAGAACGTTCTAAAAAGAGAACTGTATTTTCGAATAGAGCGAAAAGTTTTGGCCATTGCTGACACATAGTTTTTAAGGGAAGTAGCACCTTGTGAATCTTCATTTAACAACTGCACTTACAGGTTGATTTTCAGTGTCTATAAAATAACATTTTTTTTTTCGTGATATTTCGGTAAAATATTCTATTGAGTGACATCGAAGATTTAATTTGCTATATGCAAACTACAAAAATTTTCAGGGTGATGAGTACAAAAATATTACTTAAATTCAGGAATTACAAAAAACTCATTCAATATTCCAAATAGCAGATATTTTCGAAGAATTGTTGGAACATTCCACTCTAGATAGCAGGGTAACGTGAAATTATTGTTATATCATTTTTCGAAAGTTTTCTTTTTAATATCTATAAAATCTTCAGATTATTCTTATCATCTCGAAAGCTTGGTATATATATTTATTTTTGTCAAATAAAATTCTTTTTTGGCCCTGGATCTGTTGTGAGATGCAAACAATTTTTTTCACTCAAAAACACAAATTCAGAGCGGTATTCTTTGTAAAATAATTTTCATTGATAGTTATATTAATTTATAATTCATTCTTTATTAAGAAACTATGTAGTATGTATCAATATATGTACACTTCATCCATATGTGTGTTTTTCGATTTTTGTCTATTTTTCCTAATTAGGGGCGCCAAAAGACGTTTCTCCCCCCCCACGGAATAGCTCTTCGCTACGGCCCTGCACTTGTGTGAAAACATAATCCGCCGTATTCACAAAGCATTCAACCTCCGTTGAGTCTTAACTGGGGTGCTCAGTTAAGGATAACTAAGAATCGCAACCTCAGTTAACGTGAAACAGGTCTGTTTCTCCACCGTTACATATGTTAATTGAGGTTGCGATTCTTATTTATCCTTACCTGAGGACCTCATGCAGCTAGGACTTAACGGAGATTGAATGCTTTGTGAATACGGCGGTATATCTTTTTCTTTTCCTGTTGCTGAGGTTGCAAGCAGATTGGAATCACTTAATGTCAACCACGGTCCGGGACCTGATTTAATATCTGCCTTCATCCATTACTCTCCACTTCAATTTCATTTTATTCAATAAATCATTGGCTACGCTACAGAAATCTTTCCTTTAAGAAGGAATTGTAGTATGGTAAAACCCTGTGGCGGCTGGTGATAATTTTGTTCAGGGGGGCGCTGAGTCAAGAATACAAGAAAAGTATATATATTTCAAAAGGTGATTATCAAATGCCTACTTCTTAAAATTAAACTCAATCCTTATGTTTTTGTCGCAGATGAACTTCTCGATAACCTTTTCCTTGAAGTCAGCAATAGCTTCAACTAAATTTTGTTCGATGGACAACATTGCGATCGCCGTCAGTCTTTCTTCCGACATTGTATTCCTTAGAAACGCCTTGATCAATTTTGAAGTAGAGAAACATATTTCAGTTCCTGCGGTTGTCATTGGCATCGATAATAAAATAACTAAAACTTTAAATATTTCACAAAACGTTGAATCCAAACCATACGACACTATATTAAATGTACGTAAGCAACCGGTCACGTTCTCGTTTTCTTGTGTCATTGATCGAGTCTTTCGACTTATTATGACCACGTAGTGCAAGATTGCATTTGCCACACAACTTCAGACTATCGATAATTATTGGCAGGACGTAACGGTTTTTTTATACCATTTCGTTATTCTTACGAATATTTTCGACATACGCACAACCTAAACCAGAAGCGATATTAGCTTAAAATCTTGTTCATATGATTTTTCGTGTTTTTTTATCTTCTCACCCATATGTTTCCTATCACGTACACCTTCTTTTGTCCGGTTATCGTATCCACCAAACAGTGAGCAAACAAAACAAAAAAACGATTTTTTTTCACAACCATAAAGTCTTTTCGTAAACATTTGCGTCAAACTTTCGCGTAAACCACGCCCGATTCTTATACCCGGGTTGCACTTGACTTACATTCAATACGGGCACAGGTCGTTCATTGTTTTTGGCGCTCTTGTTCCTCGGAACAGAGTGCTTATCAATTTGCCCAAATGTCTGTAATTTTCGAATTTTTGGCCGATTTGGTTCGACTCACTGATCAAGAATCCGTGGTCGAAATCGATTCTGTCCGGCCGTCCGTCCGTTAACACGATTACTGTCGAACGAAAGGAGTTAGAGGATTGAAATTTGCAGGCTAGGTTTGAAGCGTAAATATCTCCGACGAGTTCGTTAACGGGCGAAATCCATCAAGCGGTTTCGGAGTTTTTAGTAAAAATATTTTTTATGATTATTTCCGAAACCGATCACTCGATCTATCTGAAATTTAGCATCAAATTGTAGAATCATGACATTTAGACGCATGTGAAGTTTAGTATTGATCGGGTTACTGTAATGTGTCTAATAAAAATTTTGAAAATTTTCAAATTTTGTTTCTACAATAACTCTCGAACGGAATGAGCTAGGCAGGTGAAATTTTCAGAGTAGGTTAGGGAGATAAATATCTCGGTTAAGTTCGCTATTGGGCAAAATAGGCCAGATGGTTTCGGAGTAACGAAAAAAATTTTTTTTTTAACTTACAAATTTCAAAAAACATTTTTTTAAGATGCAGTTTCACCATAAAAATCCATTGATATCATTTTCAACTCCAACAAGCTGATACTTTCGGAGATATGATTTTTCGAAATTTTCAATAATGAATCGTACTTCTATGTTTTCACAGAATGCTATAATTATTCTATCTATGAATTATTATATGATCTGTGTTCATACTCGTACATGTCATCCTGTTCTATAAGAGAGAGTCAAATTCATTTCAGCTATTTTAATTTGATTTCTTCCATGGTGGAGTTCTCATTCTCAGATTGCTCATTTAATCTTGATAAATAAACTATTATTTGAATTGAATTTCCTTTATGATGCAGTTCTATCTTAAGAATCCATGGATATAATTCCCAACTCTGAGTAACCAATACTTTCGGAGATATAATTTGTCTGTTTGAACAAGAGCGCCAGAAAGCTCCTGTCCACAGGGCTTGAACCAATTTTTAATATTTATCCCGTCCGCCAAACTCAAAGAAATAAAGTTTAATTTTGCCAGAACACACACCCTCAGTGTCAGTCTCAACGCAACTTTATAACACGAAACAATTGGCATCTATAATACCTATCTATTTAGCATAACCATAAACAAGGTATACTACTACTGAACGTAACTTTTATTCCTCTCTGGGCTGCTACACTGAGCGCCCGAATCATCACTGAGAATCGCGTTGAACTAGCTGGAATTTGATTGAGGACGTTTGCCGTTTCCATGGTAACCGGCGTTGTCGCTTGGGCGTTCGAGATTTAGCCCAGCATAGTGCGGATGCTCATAGTATACCTTGTCTTTGCGAACGCTCAACGCAAATGTAATTATTGTGAAATATAGATGGTCGCTATTTAAAATGTTTTAATTTTAATAGAATCCAGTTTGAAGAGGAAAGCACGAATAATATAAAAATAACGTACATACATAAACAATTAATTTGTATATTAAATTAATTGTTTATGTATGTACGTTATTTTTATAGGGAGGGCGGCGCCCCACAGCCTTCCCTCACCAGTCGCCGCTGGTAAAATGTCTGCAGGAAGGTCTAACATCGCTGAATATAGTGACTAATGAGACACAATCATCTTGTGTCAAATTTGAACGTTCAGATTGTCTAGATTTTATATGAAATGGGTTCTTAGAAAAAATGAGATGACCTTAATTCCTAATTGTCTTACAACAGCAATAGAAGGGTCCATACTGGTGATATTCATTCTGGATGCATATTTACAGTGGTAAGTTAGATCCATTTCAATTTCACTTTCGTTTTCTTTTTTGTTCACGAGTCCAGCTCTCTGTGTTGTGTGCGGATCAAGGTATATCACCTCATTTCCTACACTTCCGATAAAATATAACGCAAGATTTGGCTTTCCTCCTATTACACCCAGACTTTGTTTGAATTGAAAACATTTCTGGAACAAAGATAGAAATAAGAAAATTTTCTTAATCGAAAAGTAACTTCTGAATGTTCCATTCACTCGAATGCATATTATTTTAAACAATTTTGTTTTCTCGGATCCATAAATTTCAGTGGTGTACAAATTAGTGGACTTTTGTGGAGAAGGAGACGAAAGATATGATTGAAAATTTGGTTTCTTGCCTAGGAACCAATGCTCCATGATTTAGAATATTTTCAGCGCTGCGGTGTTGCCGCTCATATCAAAAGGTACTAACAATTTTGATATTTCAAATGGAACACCCTATGTATTATTGTTTTTTTCGATTCGCCGTAGCCTCTTGATTATTTCTGTATCCATACCTATCTCTAGCAGTTTTAGAGTAATTGATTGATTTATTTCTTTTTTTTGAAAAATACAGTATCAATTGAACATTCACTACTTGGGTACTCAGGTATGGATTACCAATATCCAGTGTATCCCTTACATTTAATGAAATACGTCTCTAGTCATACAGGGTTGTTCAAAATCCGAGGATTGAATTATCAAAGTTGTTAGTACTTTTTGATATACGCGGCAACACCGCAGCGCTGAAAATATTCTAGATCCATGTAGCAGTGGTTCCTAGCCATGAAACCCAATTTTCAAAAAAATCGTACGTCCCGTTCTCCGGAAAAGTCCAGGGTACCATCGACTGTGGCTGACCCTGTATATTGATGATATATGAACGAGATTTAAGCTCCTGATGCTTTTAAATTATTTGGGAATATGAGTTCGTTTCTGACCTTTTCTGATTAATAATAGCAGTCAGAAAAGGACTAAACTTTTTAAAATTAGTTGTTTATATGTATTATTATTTTAGCTTGAGGTAAATATATATAATATATTTGTTCATAAGAATTCTTACCTTTAATCCTGGAATATATATTGGATTCATTTCATTTAATCCTAACCGTAAAGGTACTACTAATAACAATGGCATCCAATTTTTTCTCAGTAATTTTGTACTCCTGTCAGTATTTCGGCATAACTCCTCTGCAAGACAGAATTTAATTACACATAAAATAGACGGAAAATATTCTACCTACTTATATCATTTATTACAATTGTGTTGTCTAAAGCTACATGGATTACAAGCGAACTCCATTCGTCGTATTGGACTAATCTCCTGAAATAAAAAAAAAATTAGCCACGTGAAAAATCCACTAATTCTAGAGGAGAAACTTGCATATTTTCAATCCCATTTTCTGAATCTGTTGTACTAACCTCATCATTTTTCAGACAATTTCAATAGTAAAATCAAAGTCATAATCGTTTACTTCGATTCCACCTTTGTGATATGTAGGTTTCAGAAATTCCTCATTGACTCCTAGGGTATTATTATTAGTATTCTTAGAACGGGGTTGTGAGGCTTGACCAGCCTTCTAGAACTTCAATCGATATAATCTCTTGTTCTATTAGCCTATTTATTCAATCCTATATTGTATATTGTTGTAGGGGGTAACGTTGCACTGCGACCTTAAGGTCTATTGCGCCCCCCCCCCCTTCAGAGCTGTCGATGTCATTACCATCTACAGCTCGCCTTCCAGTTCCAGAGTTCTGATGAACCCCAGTATCTGGGATGACTTCAAGGAGGCTAGGTCTTCGCTCCTGCAGATTTCTTGCCCAAAGCATTCCTTGCGTTGGTTTGAGATGGCGAGGCATTCCGTTGTCAGGTGATCTGGAGTTTCATCTTCCTCCCAACAGAATCTGCACTCGTCAGTTTCTGGTAGCCCTAATCTCATCATATGCTTCCTGAGGCCGCAGTGCCCTGTGAGGAAGCCAGTGAGGAGGTGCAGCTTGTTCTTACTGAGGTCCAAGTATTTCTTGGATCAGACAGTTCCGGAGGAATTTCTTGAAGTGATGCATTCCAGGAAGAGATCTCCAGAAAGTACCTCTCTCAGTTTCTTCTTTCGTCCGGAATTCACTTTTGGAGGTGTGTCTACCAACCCCACAATATGGTTCTGGGCCAATAAAGGGGGTTTGTACCCCTTTCTTGGCCTCCTGATTTCCTATGATTCCCACGAGAGGAACTCAGGAACCCAGACCAAGGAGACCCTGTTGTTCTTATCTACTTAAACTTATCATCATTTATTTGCTAATAATTTCGATTTACTCCATATTCTAGAACTTATTAGGGGAGTGAAGAAAGATAGATAGAAACTTCCTAAACAAATATCTGAAAGACTAAATTCATCATTATTATAGGAAAATTGTGCATGTTCTATAATTAGAACAAAGAATATGAAAGTCACCGGCTTTACCTGGTCAACAAAAACTTTTCATTGAATTAATATTATTCAATATTTCTAATTTCATGATTTTGCGTAACAAGTGGATAATGCCTATGTTTTTCTTTCAGATTCATATATTTTGTGAGGTACGTACGTATGGATCACATATGATCATAGAATAATAGCATATCAAAAATTCAGATTACTTATGAAAATAAGAGTTTCATATGTCAACAATACAATTTTCCAGAACATCTAGCGTGGATTATCAATGGACTTACTTCAACACTTGAGCAACTGTGTTGGGTCCGAACCAATGTCCCACAGATTTTCCTTCCGATATACCTGTGAGGGCTATTTGGTGAATAGAATAAGGAGCTTGTCTAGAGTCTTCAAATCTTTTTAATATTTTCAAGTAAACAGAGTCTTTGCTTTCTGGCTCCCAAAACCAATCTCGACCAAGATGTAGGAACAAAAGAGCTTGGCCTATAACCATCTGACCACATCTAAGCATGCATCCCCATCCTTTATCAGAAACATATCCATTATCTCCACCAATGGGTACAAAATTTTTTCGGTAAGTGAACCAAAGTTTAGATGTGATATCCTGACGAATTTTCGCGATATCTACAAAGGATTTATATGATTACATGATAATGACTGGACAAAATTAATTACCATCTATTGCATGGTACTTTTTTCCGAATAACCAGACAGGAACTGAAACTTGTGGTATATCATCTGGTTCATAATTGTTCGATTCAAAATAAGCCTCATAGACGCAATCCATATCTCTTCTTGCGATACACATTTATGAGATCTTCAATTTTAGCGTTTCACTAAAGAAATAAGGTGTTCAGTAAATATATTCATTTTTATTTCTTAATAGATTTTATAGCTTATATCAAAATAAGAAACATCAGTCATCACTGTTGTTTTGAATTGTTTATGACATGACATGACTTACCTTCAAAAGTCAGTGGTCAGATGTGCAGCTGATGTTGAGTTGAGAGATAGACATTCTTTTTTTTAACAATGTGAACCCATAGATAAAGAGTCTGTTGTCTGTGTGTGAACCTAGACATTATATAAACATTATAAACTGTAAACTGATAGCGCATATTTATAGTTTGATTGATAATATTGATACATAATAGACCCCAGAACTGTGCCAGAATTTAGGATTCGATAACCATAGGCGTAGACAATTAAATATGCTTGATAGTTTCCATCAAAGATTATAGAGTCTCTATAATCTTTGGTTTCGATGAGAAGGTATTGGAAATGAATAATGTGGATATGTGATAAATAAAATATGTATCCAGAGTTAAAAATATCTCGAAGTCGAAGCATACTCTTTCAGGGTACAAAAATCTTGCGAAATATTAACTGCATGACCACAGATTAATCTGTGGCATGACAGTGGTGGGCTACCAGTGGCGGCTGGTGATAATTTTGTTCAGGGGGCGCTGATTTAAGAATACAAAAAAAGTATATATATTTTAAAGGGTAATTATCAAATGGCTACTTCTAAAAATTAAACTCAATCCTTCTGTTTTTGTCACAGATACGTACTTCTCGATCACCTTTTCGTTGAAGTCAGGAATGTCTTTAACTAAATTTTGTTCGATGGACAACATTGATTGCGAGCGCCATCAGTCTTTCTTCCGACATTGTATTCCTTAGAAACGTCTTGATCAATCTTAAAGTAGAGAAACATCTTTCAGTTTTTCCGATTAGCATTGGCATCGATATTAAAATAACCAAAACTTTACTTATGTATTTCACTAAACGTTTAATCCAAACCATACGCTATATTAAATTTAAAGTACGTAAGCAACCGGTCATGTTCTCGTTTTCTTGTGTTATTAATCGAGTCTTCCGACTCATTATGACCACATGATACAAGGAAAACAAGATATGATATTCCGGTGAAACAATATGCGGCCAGTCGCGCATGACGTCGGCGTAGAGGATTTTCTGGTGCGATACATGCAAATATTGAGCGATTTTAAACAAACTGGAGTTCAATTTATGGCAAATTGTAATTTTCATAGGCTGGTTTTCCTGTCACGCTGACGGTCGGCGCTGATGGGTCAATATGTATGTAGCTATAGGTAGCGTTTTCGAGTCACGCTATATACGCTAT
The DNA here is from genome assembly GCA_937662695.2 of Halyzia sedecimguttata. Lineage (NCBI taxonomy): Eukaryota > Metazoa > Arthropoda > Insecta > Coleoptera > Coccinellidae > Halyzia > Halyzia sedecimguttata. The sequence goes on along the minus strand of OW569413.2, from coordinate 92,718,000 downwards.
ATACGCGCACGTACGCGCCGGCGCGTCGGCGCCGCTGACTAGCTGGCACCGACAAGCCTCCACATTCAGTGAGCCAGAGACAATAGCATCCTTCTATTTCTCTATGTGATCAGCGTGATACTAAAAGGATCCGAGCTGACCGATCAGCGCTGACCGTCAGCGCCGACCGTCAGCGTGACAGGAAAACCAGCCATAGAATTGAAGTTACATATGTTGAATTTTATGGAATGCCTCCAAAGAAAAATATTAAAATATCGGATTTAACCTCAAATACTGTCATCATTGATCATTGTGTATAATTGTAGGTTTATATACCTTGGCTTTTTGAACCAACTCTTGGAAATTCGCATAGACAAACTATAGTAGACCAAACCCAAAGGAAAAATGGAAGAAAGAACGATAATGTGCATTTGTTTCTTTATATAGGTTACTTTGGATTTGTTTACGCTCCATATACGTCACAGCAAGATGCGCAATATCATATCTTGTTTTCTTTGTATCATGTTATGACCACGTAGTGCAAGATTGCATTTGGCTGAAAATGGTATTGAACGATTTGGCTTGACTCACTGATCACGAATCCGTGGTCGAAATCGATTATGGCCGGCCGGCCGTTAACACGATAACTCTTGAACGGAATGAGCTAGACAGTTGAAATTTTCAGGGTAGGTTTGAGGGATAAATATCTCGGTTGAGTTCGTTATTGGGCAAAATCAGTCTAATTGTTTCGGAGTAACGAAAAAAAAAATTTTACATTGCAACTTTTGAATTCAAATTTTTTTAAGATGCAGTTTCATCATAAGAATTCATTGTTATAATTTTCAACTCTAACAAGCTAATACTTTCTGAGATATGACGTTTCAATAATACATCGTAAGTTCTATGTATTCTGAATCTGTCTGTGATTACTATTCATAAATGTCATCTTTTCTAGCTAACGTGCGTTCAAAAAAATTCGTGGTCAAGTAGGCTATGGAATTTTAAAACTTGCAATGTCTGAACTACGTTCAGACGCAAAATATTTGACGTTCAAAATTTCATAGCCTACTTGACCACGACTTTTTTTGAACGCAAGTTATTAGAGATTGTCAATTCATAGTGGTTATTTTCTCTTGGAAAGCAAGTATTCGATCCTTGAATTTGTGAATATATACAAGACTGTTTTGATGTAGTTTTTTCAAATTTAATTTCTTTCATGATGCATTTCTATCATAGGAATCCATTGATATAATTCCCAACTCTGAGAAACCAATACTTTCGGAGATATAATTTGTCTGTTTGAACAAGAGCGCCACGTCCACAGGGCTTGAACCAATTTTTGATACCATTTCGTTATACCTACGAAAATTTTCGACATATGCACTACTTAAACCAGAAGCGATATTAGTTGTGGCCAATAGCTGGACGCTTACAATCTTGCTCATATGTTTGACCGATTTTTCGTGTTTTTTTATCTTTTCACCCAGATGTTTTAAATCACGATCACCTATTAGTAAAGTAATCTGATAAATACTGAAAAATGTCCGAAAATTATCTTTACTTCTAAAAACAGTCGACATTTATTGTTTTTTAGTATTTATCGACATTATCGAAAATGTCTGGTTAAATGTCATAAATTTTCTACTTAAAAATTGTTTGACATTTTTTATTTTGCCCGATATTTATTCTTCTTTTCTACTTGGATCGAAGATGCTTAACGATCTGAGATGCCAATCATACAAAAATTTTTCAAGAAATTTATTTTTTTCTACTTGGATCGAAGATGCTTAACGATTTATGCCAGTATACAGAGTTTTTTTAAGCAGTTTATTCTTTTCTACTTGGATCAAAGATTTTTAACGATCTGTGAACCAATTAGGAAATTATACAAAGTTTTTTTTTTAAACAAGTGTATTTTTATTATTTAACAGTCTAATTAAATCGATTTTTCTAGTAGTACTAATTCTTAATTCAGAACCTGGCTCCTGTTCTTTATCTCTGATACTCAATAAAATAACATGATAATAACTCGTTCAATGATAAGTTATTTGTTATTTCTAAATGGCCATGAAAAATTTCTGAAAATGCCTCAAATTGTCCTGATATTTCAACTTAACATGTGACGATTTTCATATTTTTCCGCAATGTCCGTAAATACTTAAATACTCAAAATGCTCGACCTTGGGGGAAAGTTTCGGACATTTTTCCAGGATATTTGTCCTTTACTTAAAAACTCGAGTATTTCTCATCACTATCTGGGTTGAATACTTTTTTTTTGCATTTGATTAGCATTTAGCGTGAATATATAGTATTTATGTTATGTTATGTCACGTATCATGGTGCATGGAATTTTTTTGTGTGGTTTACTACAATTTTTTTATTTATATCTTCGGATGATTTCAAAGGACATTTGCCGTCCTTTGACACCTTTCAAAAGGACAAAGGACATAGTTTTAAAATAAAGGACTGTCCTTTGAAATAAAGGACGGTTGGCAACCCTACTCTTCACATCCGCACAACCATAAAGTCTTTTCGTAAACATTTGCGTCAAATTAAAGTTCAATTTTGTTAGATCACACACCCTCAGTGTCAGTCCTTAAATCCTCAACGCAACTTTATAACGAAACAATTGACACCTACAATACCTATATATATTTAGCGTACCTAACCATAAACAAGGTATACTACTACTGAGCTTAGCTATTTATTCCTCTCTGGGCTTCTACTAATTCGTCCTAATAATCACTGAGAATCGCCAGACAATGAGCCGTATTCATAAAAATAAGGTTATGCTTATACTTGCAGAAAATGAAGGGAATCCTTCAGCTCGCATTCATAATATTTCGAGTGAAACCTTATACTTATAGAGTAGGAGCATATCCTCTACAAAAAAGTATTTGGTTATTCATAAACGTTTCCTTTTACTTTAAATAAAAAGCATATCCTTCAATAATTTTGAGTGTGGTCAGTAGCAGACTCACCGCCGTATTCACAAAGCATTCAAGCATTCAATCTCCGTTAAGTCCTAACTGAGATCCGCAGTTAAGGATAAATAAGAATCACAACCTCAGTTAACGTGAAAATTAACTTGAAACAGGCCTGTTTCACCACCGTTAAATACGTTAACTGATGTTGCGATTCTTATTTATCCTTAACTCATGACCTCAGTTAGGACTTAACGGAGATCGAATGCTTTGTGAATACGGCGGTCTCGGTCGTGTAGTAACATGTTTATATAACGCATTTTTATAAACAAGGGTAGCGTAGTACATTTGTAGTTGAGATAGAACCTTATTACATATTTTGATCTGGAATTTGTTGGATTACAAGGTAATTTTTTTCGAAGAATTCCGGACTATAGGGGGTCTTGGGCTCTATAGTATAAGTACTCTATATTCCGACAAATTCGATAGTCCGAGACTGCCTTGCAAAACGTTTGTCGGACTACCGGGGGTCCACTGTACAATAAATAAACAAACCATAGTGAATAGGTTGGAACCTGCCGCGGCACATACAAACCAACATCCCTTTACTTATTCTTGGAGGATATTCTTGCAAGTATGAGGTGATCATTATGAATACGAAAACGAGGAAATACTTTTACTCTTACCTTCTTCTTCAACTGAAAACCTTATACTTTCATCTTATTCTTACAAGGATATCCTTCAGTTTTATGAATACGGCTCAATCAAGGGACTCTGATTCTCTGAGTTAGGACCTTTGCCGTTTCCATGGTAACCGGCGATTTCACTTGGGCGATCGAGATTCAGCCCGGCATAGTGCGGAAGCTCATAGTATACCTTGTATATGCTTACGCTTAACGCAAATGTAATTATTGCGAAACATAGATGGTCGCTAGGAAAAAATGTTTTAATTTTAATTGAATTCAGTTTGAAGAGCACGAATATGAAATATAAGGTTCTTTCGTCTGTTTCTTGGTGTAGTGTAATCTACACTGCACTCTGAATCAGCTGATTTTCAGTGCAGTAACGCAAACGAATGAAAAATACACTGAAATAAGGTTTGTTTATCAAACGTCAAAAATATTGGTTATTATTTTTGTTCAGCCATCAATCTGATGGATATAAATCCCATACTGTAGTAATCTCCCTATCCCTGGCGGCTTTTTCAAAAAAATTAACAGTAAATTCATCGTCTGAAAAATCAATTGGTGCAAAAAATCAACATAACAATTTCCAAATAGCATTACCGTTTCTCAACGGATTAATTATTTCTTCATCCTCCTGACCTTATTGCAAATTTTAAATTTGATAATACTCATTTTAAAGAAGAGATCAAAGTTCTCAGACAACAAATATTTTCATAACAAGTCAATTATTGGCGCCTTCTTTTTGCCGTAACATTAACCATAACCCTACATTCTGTTTTGAGTGCATTTCACACCTCCTCTCGACCAGGTGCAGATAAACTACACTTCGTGTACACTGGTGTAAATCCAATAAGCAAACGAATACTAATATCGAGTGTAAATTACACCGAGTGTAGGAAAGTGCTACACTTTCTATGTAAACGAAAGGACCTAATAGGTCCTTTCGTTTGCATAGAACTATGAATCGACTTACAAACGAACAACGCTTGCAAATTATTGAATTTCATTATCAAAATTTATGCTCGGTTAAAAAAGTGTATTGTGCATTTCTTCCATTTTATAGTCAGTTTGGTCGAACTTCTCAGGCGGCTATTCGGAATCTTGTGACTAAATTTCGCACCAAATTTACATTATTGGGTATTAAACCACCAACACGCATACGTAGAGTGCGGACAGAGGAAAATATCGCCGCTGTATCCGCCAGTGTTAGTGATGACAGTAAATTGTCGATTCAGCACCATTCGCTGCAATGGGCCTTTGTTACTCAACTACGTGGAAAATTTTGCGGAAGGATTCAACTGTGAAACCTTTTAAAATACAGCTGGGGCAAGAATTGAAGCAGCAACCTACCACAACGGATAACTTTTAATGAATGAGCGCTGGCAAAGTTGGATGAAGATCCACTTTTTTATCGCTAAATTGTGTCGCGGTCTAGATCGTGTGATTTAACGCCTCTAAATTATTTTTTGTGGTGATATGTTAAGTCTCATGTCTATAGCGAGAAGCCCGCAACGATTGACATACTGGAAGCCAATATTGAAGAATTTAATCGTGAGATACCGGCCGATATGTTGGAGAGAGCATGCCAAAATTGGACCCGGCGTATGGACCATTTGAAGCGCAGCCGCGGCCAACATTTACATGAAATTATCTTCAAACATTAAATTATATGAATTGTTCTATCGACTCAAATAAAAATTTCATACATTTTTCTTAATTTTATGTGTTTTTTTCTCAAATCAAATCCGAAAGCTCTTAAAAAATCACCCGTTAGTTCAATAGGAACGATATCTACTGCCTTATACCCTTGCTTGTTTGTGTTAGACTGCACAGATAACTAAGTTAGACCGCAGTTAGAACGCAGCCTAGAGAGGCTTATTACACCTCGGTCGGTCGGTCGGTCTCCTATTAGATGACAGGGTCTCATGGTTGACCCCCCTCAGCTCGGGTTGCTAGCCTCCATAGAGTCTCTTAGTCGATCCCCTGCAGCTCAGGTTTACTTTACCGAGCTATAAGTCACTTGGTACCCAGGGCCGTAGCTAGAGATGAATTTAAGGTAGGGCAATGGAGGTTACGGGTAGGGCAGAAGTAAAAAATATTACTAGATGTGATCAGATGAATCAATTTTCATCGTACAGACTTTTGGGTGAAATAGGTAGTTAATATCAAAATATTAATTTCTTCAGGTTTATTTCATTTCTTTTAGCAAACTGTGATTATTATAATGATGATAAAAATCTTCCTTGAAACCCCTGAATCCTTCGATTTTCCATATTATCAAATATGCGAAGGATTTCATTCAGATCAACTGACTTAGTTCTTTTCTTTTCAAAGGCCAGAAATACCATAATCATTAAATGATACTTAGGGAGGAATATTCATTATTAAATGGTTTCTTTCTAGGTTTTCTCTCCCAAATTCTGAAATTACCAATCTATAAAATAAACAAAAATTTTATTTTGTGAATTGCTTCTTTGCAAGAAACACAAGATATTTGTCAGAAACAATAATCAATCGAACAAGGTTGCCTTACAATAGTTTTTTTTCAACCGATACAAATCCGATCGAATTGAGACTTAGAGAGTAGTTGTAGAATACAAACCTAACGACGTTTATGAAATTTTGTGAGAATCGATCACTAGAAAATTTCAAAAAAATTATTGAAAAATATTATTTATGTCACGATAACCTGAGAACGGAAAGAGATAGTGACTTGGAATTTTTCAGTTAGGTTGTGCATCTGAATGCGACATTTTGAGTTTGTCTGCAGGCATAATCAGCCAAACGGTTTTGTAGTTATACCCGTCCGAATTCCGGTTGTTATTTCCTCAATAACTCGAAAAATACAAAACCGATCCAATTGAAACATGGTTATTAGTTGTAGAATGCCAACGCGAAAATTCTTGCGAAATTTTGTGAGGATCTTATCACTGGAAAATTTTAAAAAATTCATCGTGAAAAATTCTATATATCAGAAACTATTCGACCGACCTCGCTAAAATTTTGCGACAGCCTTCAGAACCTAACCAACTGCCAAGTTCCAAGTTTGAACACGATCGCATCTATATTGTTGGAGATCCGAGCAGCCTTGTGTGAGTTCAGTAGCTGGATGGGTGAACGTAGCCTCGATAACTTTCGAACGAAAGGATATAGGGATGCAATTCCCAGGGTAGGTTACGCATCCGAATACGAGAGATAAGTTCGTTTTTGGGCATATTCGGATCAAGGGTTTCGGAGTTATAGCCAGTAGGAATATTATTTCCTCGATAACTCAAAAAATATAGACCTGATCGAATTGAAGCTTGGTGACTAGTTGCAGAATAATGACATAAAGACGTGTGTAAAAGTTTTTTTAAACTGTATTACTATTCTTAAAAAATTACGAAAAAAAAAATTGATTTACCATGGTAAATTCGATTGAGAGTGTTCAATACAGGAAAATGGACAATAGAACATACACGCAAAAGCACCTGACTTCACGTCAGTGCTTGAACCAATTGTTTTTGTTGTTGATAACTTTTCAGAAATTTGATAATTTCAGAATAGTTATCACAAAAAATAATTAGGTAGATTTTCCATCTATGTGCAGAATAAAGAATTAGTGTTTGAGGTGGTCCTGAAATTGCTGCGTGTTGTCTATATACAATGACCACTACTCTATTGATGTAGTTCTCAATCTCTAACAACCCGTGGTTAATTCGGAATTGCTTTGCGAGTAATATTTTTTTTCCTCGCGTCACATTATCAAAAAACATTTTCCTTAGTATATTATTTAAATTGTTACTATTTCTTAAGGTAGGGCATTGGAAATTAAAGGTAGGGCATTGCCCCATTTTGCCCCCCCCTAGCTACGGCCCCGTTGGTACCATTGTGTTACATATATTCATAGCCTCAGTGATGTACACACATGATAAACTTCTCCAGGGTTCTCCTAGAGGTAATTTATTCTGCCTTGGTATACCTTGATCATCTTAGGTAATAATGTGCTAAACACATTTCTAAGAAACGTTAAATAGAGATAAAATAGGTACTAACATATTTCCTTGCATGGTGGACTCCTCAGAGTGAAAAGAATATACACATCGATTTTAACCATCAAAAATCGTTTTTTGGTAAGCATCAAGCACATGTCCTTAATCAAAATTGATGCTTCATTGTCAATTTCTTCGTTGATTTGCAAGTCTGCATTTGATGTTCTAAGACGCACCCTGATGCAATATAATATAATACTGCTCCACAAAAGTTAAGGAAGTTCAGAAATTTTGAGTGTTTCAAAAGTTTTCTATTTATTTTTCACCATTTTTAGCGCTCTTGTTCCTCGGAACAGCTTGCTTATCAATTTGCCCAAATGTCTGTAATTTTCGAATTTTTGCAAAATTTCAATAGAATCCGATCTAGAATTTCAGCCCGCAAGTTTATTATTCGTCGTATTAACACGCAATCCAAAATTTTCTTTATATTATATTTTCTTTTTGGCGCTCTTGTTCCTCGGAACAGAGTGCTTATCAATTTGCCAAAATGTCTGCAATTTTCGTATTTTTGGCTGAAAATGGTATCAAACGATTTGTTCGACTCACTGATCAAGAATCCGTGGTCGAAATCGATTGTGTCCGGCCGTCCCTCCATTAACACGATAACTCTCGAACGAAAGGAGTTAAGGGATTGAAATTTGCAGGGTAGGTTTGGAGCGTAAATATCTCGGACGGGTTCGTTAACCAGCAAAATCCATCAACCGGTTTCGGAGTTATGGCGATTTTTAGTAAAAACATATATTAGGAATATTTCCGAAACCAATCACTCGATCTATCAAAGTGTAGAATCATGACCTTCAGAGGCGCATGTGAAGTTTTGTATTGATCGGGTTACCGTAAAGTGGCAAATAAAAATTTTGAAAATTTTTAAATTTTGTTTCTACAATAACTCTCGAACGGAATGAGCTAGGCAGTTGAAATTTACAGAGTAGGTTAGGGAGATAAATATCTCTATTGAGTTCGCTATTGGGCAAAATAGGCCAGATGGTTACGGAGTAACGAAAACAATTTTTTTTTAACTTACAAATTTCAAAATAATTTTTTTTTAAGATGCAGTTTCACCATAAAAATCCATTGATATCATTTTCAACTCCAACAAGCTAATACTTTCGGACATATGATTTTTCGGAATTTCAATAATGAATCGTACTTCTATGTTTTCACAGAACGCTATAATTATATTCTATGTATGATTTATTATATGATCTGTGTTCATACTCGTACATGTCATCCTGTTCTATAAGAGAGAGTCAAATTCATTTTAGCTATTATCATTTGATTTCGTCCATGGTGCAGTTCTCATTCTCAGATTGCTCATTTAATCGTGATAAAAAAACTATTATTTGAATTGAATTTCTTTTATGATGCAGTTCTATCATAAGAATACATTGATATAATTCTCAACTCTGAGAAACCAATACTTTCGGAGATATAATTTGTCTGTTTGAACAAGAGCGCCACAAAGCTCCTGTCCACAGAGCTTGAACCAATTTATTGTTAGCAATCATAATTGGAGCTGCTGTGATTTTTTCTCTTTTGCGATTTAATGCATTTATATAATTATTAGAGATAACTGTAGTACTACTGATAATATTTCAAATAACAGTTTCTATACCACAAATTAAAATAATGATTATAATCATTCATTTTGTTTATATTTAGTTGTAATATTAACACTCAATTAGGTTATGTTTTTAAATCAGTTCACAAGCTGTCGTCCGATTTCGTCGTTCCATGAAAAGGATAGCAAGGGAAATTTTTAACGAAGCATCGTTGCTTTTTAACGACACTTTGGAGAAATAAAACAACGGGTAAAAGTTTCTAATCAATTATATTCGTTTTGGCAGGACCTGTTTATATCAAAAATTGGCAGAGTTATGTAAAAGAGTAATCAAATGAATTTGTACAAGTTTCTGTACATCAAAATATATACGTTGAAACAGCAAACAGGTTACGTTCAATACTAAATCCACATAATCGAATACATGGATCGCGCAAGTTTTGTACAGATCTTAAAATATTAAACTTATCAAAAAATAAATATACATTTACAAAAATGAAATCTGCGAATAGAAATAAGTATCTATGTCTGGGCAGCAGAATTTGTTCACTATTTACAAACGAATTCCCCTATTTGTAGAAGCTACATAGTTCAACAATTCGTCGGAATCTTCACATACTACCGGCTTCTCGTGGTAGCAAGCAACATCGTGCCATGCGATGCCATCGTTGTAGACGTTGTTGAGGATTGACACGCAGGATTCGCTGGTACCGTTGATGTCGAATTCTGCGTTGTCGGGTTGAGGTTGTTTCTTGTGGCCAGTTTGAGACCAGGGGTTGTAGCTGAAACCGTTGGGGGTCCTGTTGGTCGGCGCCATCTTTTCTCTATTTGCGGACCAGAACCATCCGAGTACTTTCTTGGGCTCCAAGTCAGGGCGATTCTCACAACCTTTGAAGTCGCAAAGGCGACCCGAGGTCCAGATATATGGTACATCGTCTGAAAATTGTATATTTTAGAAGGGAAATCTGACAATGTAGCCATATTTTGAGTGTGAACAATGAACATAGAATGAGGTGATTATAGCTTAAGACTAGTTATTTATAATTAGTTACAGTCACCTTATTCTGTGTTCACTGGTTTGTGGTCTTCTCTAATCAGAATAACCCGAAAGTTTTCATGTCACAATGGAGTCATATAGGTTTGTTTGTTTGTGTTAGACCAACGCCGTTTGAGCGAGTAGCCCATGCTGCACCCTAGAGAGGCTTATTGCACCTCGGTCGGTATCCTATTAGCTGATAAGGTCTCATGGTTGATCCCCTTAAGTTCGGGTTGCAAGCTGCCATAGGGTCTCTAAGTCGATCCCCTGCAGCTCAGGTTTACTTAACCGAGCCCTGCACCGCTAACTTTATATGGGTCTCATGTAACATCCCCACTGCCTTGCCGATTTATTACCCACATAAGGTCAATTTTCCCAGCAAGTAGGATTAGGGTGCTCGCACGGTTTCTGGCACTCTGGGTCGTGTCATCGCCCCCATAGTGAAGTCTCCATCGTGTGTTGGGGGGACAGTTAAATATGCCATGTGAGGCAGTTTCGTCTGCCTTCCCACATTTACTACAAACTGGGTTTTCTCGGAGAATCCCTATGTTGTTCAGGTGCTTTCTCGAGTATAGTGTCCGGTTAATAGGCCAGTCACTGCCCTGAGCTTACTCCTACTCAGTAGTAGGACTTCTTTCGTTAGTGAGAGGCAGGGCTGTCACATCATTAACTTACTATGCCACTGGCCCGAAATTTCGTTGCAGTGCAAAGATCCATCTTCCATGACGCCTTTCACAGCCGATTTGGTCACCCCTACTCCCGGCTCTGGTCCGAAGAGGAGGATAGCCGAGCCCTCTCAAGTGAGTGCGTCAGCTCTTTCATTCCCTTCAAACCCTGTGTGCCCGGCAATGCCAAGGTTTCCAGGTGTTGTAGGCATTCCAGCACAAGCCTGGAGTTAATTCTCCAGCTGGCTATTGCCTTAAGTACTGCCTGACTATCCGAGAGAATTTGTACGTTCCTATTGGAATATCCCATGCGAATATTCTTCATGACACATGTCGTGATAGCTACCACTTCTGCCTGGAATATAATGGTGCATTGCCCAAGCGACATTGAAATGCCCACATTGTGTATAGCCCCATACACCCCAGCACCAGAGCGTCTGTCCATCACTGAACCGTCCGTGAACCATATTAGTTCACTCTGCGGTACTTTATCCTCCTCCGCGTGGGGCTATAGCCCCAGCTTGAAGGAAGGATCAACTTTGTGAGTTACTGGACTCCAGCCGCTCACCATGTTCAGGATTGGGTGACTTATAAGTTCTCCAATCCCATCGTGTCCGTATGACCTTTGTCTCCAGGCACCGTTTAGCTGCCTGTATGCCCCCAGCCTCGCTTCGTCCCTCACCAGAAGCTGAAGGGTAGGGAGTACCACAGTTGGAGTACTTTTCATTGATCTAGTAACACAAAACAAAGCCAGTTTCTGAACTTTCTCCAGCTCTTTGACGGCCCTGCTCTGGTTCATTTTGTCCACCACACAACACTAGAATATGCGAGGAAGGGCCTCACTATAGCAGTGTAAATCCACCTATTGTTTCCCGGGCCCAAGCCATGGTTTATCAATTACTCTGCGAGCAATCATGAGGGTTTTTTTTTCCTTGGCAACTGTTGCTGAGAGTTGGGTGTTTCAGGTTAGCTTGGTATCATGCATAACGCCCAGGTAGATTACCTGATCAGCCAGGTTTAGTTTCACACCCATGAGTTTGTGGGCTTTAATTCCCTCCTACTTCCTGTTGAGTATGAACGGTTAATAACAGTTTTTGAGGGGTTAACACTGAAGTTGAATCTATTGCACCAGCTTTCTACGTTTCATAGCCTGGAGAGGTAACTCCGAGACTAACCTTGGAATATTTCCTCGAATTAATATGCAGATGTCATCTGCATAACCCTGGGCATAGACTCCGCTGTTATTCAGTTCCACCAGGTTCCATAACACCGGGGAGATTACACCCCCCTGAGCCAGGCGCCTAGTCGCAGTAACTCATAAGGTTTCCACGCACGACGAAGCATGTGCCTGCCGGCCATGCAGTATGGAGCTGATCCAGCTGCAACAGGTTTCGTCTACTCCATGCTTCTCCACCGCCTTAAGCATGGCATGATAAGTGATGTTGTTGAACGCCCCCTCTATGTCGAGGAAGGTAGCAAGCGCCACTTCCTTGTGCTCAATCGTCTTCTCTATCCTAGACACCAGATGGTGCAAGGCCGAGTAACACGATCTACCCACACGGTAAGCATGTTGGTTGCAGTACAGTGGCCTCTCTTTCAGAAAGGTTTATTTAATTAGTTAATGTAATCGTTTCTCGGCCCAAAAAGGTAGCGAATAGAGTTCGACAAAAAACTCATTTCTGCCATTAGGAGTTCATTAGCACATCAACTACTCAAATACAAAACCATTTCTAGAACAATCAATTGAAGTCTGATGAAGCTATCGAACTGAGCTACAACGTGTATTTCGCATGAGAGAACATGTCATCAGTTAGTTATAAGGATGACTTACAGCCAAATGGAATAAACTCCGTATTTTGGCATAATTATAATTTGAATCAAGCCTGAACATTTTTAAATCTTACTTTGTTGAATCAGTCTGAAAATCATATTGTTTTCTTCTTGAGTTTCTAGAGATACTAAGTCCATGCAGTATTCTCTGCAGACATTTCTTCCATCTAACCAGTCGACTTTTCTACCAGCTAACTCGGGAACATGTCCGCTGAAGAAATAGTTGTGACCTCTGAAGAAGAATTGTTTTGGACCTGAAATGAAATGCATGATTATATATTGTATATTATATACTGATCCTCCTAGGTCTTCCCCAAGGAGACCCCTCATAAGCTCTCGAAGAGCTTGAGCGAGTGAGATGGGTTAGTAGTGGCAAGGTTAGGATTACAAATTTGGGAAAGCCCTGTGGACAGGAGCTTTGGCGCTGTTGTTCAAACTTTGACAAATCATATCTCCGAAAGTATTAGTTTCTCAGAGTTGGGAATGATATTGATGTATTCTTCTGATAGAACTGCATCAAAAGGAATTAAATTGAAAAAATCATGAAATTACGATGAATTATTGAAATTTTGAGACATTATATTAGTAGAGTTCAAACCGGGCTCTATCATGTCACCCCGTGGGACCTTCATTGCTAAAATATATAGACCACTGGGTATCATTCTCCATACCCTTACAATGCAAATTCAACTGGTCGTCAAAAAATCGTCGTGTGCAGGAAGGGGTGGGGGGTATTTTTCCAAAAATTGACAAATTTTTTTTTTCTGTTTATGGTCATCTATATTAGGTGACTATCACTCACACAAATTTCTATTGAAATATACGATTTAGAAATATTTTTTATTAATTGTCAAAATAGTCGGATACAATGCTCTTAAATGGAATTCCTTAATATATAACCGCTTGCCCTGAACACCCATATTAACTATTATGTTCCGCTCGGTTTTACTCGAGATCTGTTAGAATTATCGAAAAAATGCTTTATATGAAAGGTCTGCTCCGAAAACCAACGATTCAGATGCTTCTTTCGAAATTACAATAGGCAGAACAGTTTCCTCACAAAATAAGAAATTGTGTTATTAACTCCCATTAACCGAAACCGAACCTGGAGACGCTAGTAAGGCGCAATTTGTAGCGTAAGTCCATGTTAGTGGCGACCTTATGGATTTGAGCTTTGATCTATGCACATAAGGTTCGTTATAGTAGAGTTCACAAGGCATGAAAAGAGCTCTAAAACAGATTTTCGTGGGACCTTCATTGCTAAAATGTATAGACCACTAGGTATCATTCTCCATACCCTTACAATGTAAATTCAACTGGTCGTCAAAAAATCGTCGTGTGCAGGAAGGGGTGGGGGGAATTTTTCCAAAAATTGACAAAAATTTTTTTTCTGTTCATGGTCATCTATATACGGTGAACATCACTCACACAAACTTCTGTTGAAATATACGATTCAGAAATATTTTTTATTAATTGTCAAAAAAGTCGGATACAATGCTCTTAAATGGAATTCCTTAAGATATAAACGCTTGCCCTGAACACCCATATTAACTATTATGTTCCACTCGGTTTTACTCGAGATCTGTTAGGATTATCGAAAAAATGCTTTATATGAAAGGTCTGCTCCGAAAACCAACGATTCAGATGCTACTTTCAAAATTACAATAGGTAGAATAGTTTCCTCACAAAATAGGAAATTGTGTTATTAACTCCCATTAACCGAAACCGAACCTGGAGACGCTAGTAAGGCGCAATTTGTAGCGCTAGTCCATGTTAGTGGCGACCTTATGGATTTGAGCTTTGATCTATGCACATAAGGTTCGTTATATCTATCCGACCAACTTTACAGTACTATTCCTGCGTGCCTTCAGAACGCATTTTGAAGATATTGTTTAAATTCCTAATTTTTTATATATATGAGAATTTTACATATAATTCATATATATTTGATTTAAATTTGTTAATTCGTTAATAAATATGCAAATATGCGAGTACAAACTTATTTTCATTACTTCATAAATCAATTTTGTGACGTAATATTACCACATTTTTGAAATCATCGTTCATTCTCGTTAGTAGTAACAAGATTTCCTGAATCCTAGACCAAAAATCTGGAAAAGAATTAAGAAGGTATATAGTTGGTATCTATGATATTTAGGGTCTAAAAATTTCTTACATGTCATGATTCATCTAATTCAACTATCACTATCAGATGAAGAATCATCATTTTGAAGATATTGTTTAAATTCCTAATTTTTTATGTATATGAGAATTTTACAGATAATTCATATATATTTGATTTAATTTTGTTAATTCGTTAATAAATATGCAAATATGCGAGTTCAAACTTATATTCATTAGTTCATAAATCAATTTTGTGACGTAATATTAACACATTTTTGAAATCATCGTTCATTCTCATTAGTAGTAACAAGATTTCCTGAATCCTAGACCAAAAATCTAGAAAAGAATTCAGAAGGTATATAGTTGGTATCTATGATATTTAGGGCCTAAAAATTTCTTACATGTCATAATTCATCTAATTCAACTATCACTATCACATGAAGAATCATCAAGGGAAGGAAGATTTGAAAAATTTGAAGTACTCGTATTTGCAGATGTTTTTTGGGCCATACATTTGCAGGAGCCAATACGCGGAATTTGTTTTCTTTTACAGGAACACATTGATCCTGTGCAATCTGAAATGAGAATTTCCATTTCATAAAGAATATTTACGGATCTGATATTCGAAATAATATTTACCTTTCCTACAACTGCAGTTGCTAAGGATAGATGTTTCCTTAGGTAGGATTGGCATCGTCGTTAATTTTGGCAGAAGTTTTCCATTTTCTACATACCACCCACTAAATATAGGATCCGGTAAATATGGTCATGGTACATTACTATTGATCCAAATTTTTTGTTGGTAATGGACTCGAAGGCTGTGTTGTCTCAAACTATCCAATGTTGGAGGTAATTTACTTATGGATCTTGAAGAAGCTATAATATTCCCCTGAGCCTGTTGATACATTTCACAATTTCGTTTGTCGTATACAGATGGATTTCAAATTCAACAATATCATTGAATACTTTCAAACATGGCACCGGAAGTACATGATGAATTCAAAAATAGGAATTTTGTCATTAAATGTTTGATTGGGAATTTTAACCAACTTTCTGTAGATCAGGCGCTAGAGCATATCAACAAAAATTCCAAAGCTGCAGGAGGAACAGTGGGATAAACTGAAAATAGTACTATATAATGGATGAATGGTTCTTGAGTTACAACATTATTGGTATGAAGTTAGTCACATTACGCTCATCTTTGCATCTTCATTCGGTCAAAATGTCGAAGAAGGTAAAAGAATAATGAAAATTGATGCAGATTCTGAGCAGATACTGCAGAGTGAACTTTCAAGATTTTGAGAATTTGAGAGAACAAGTATTCAATGATATTGTTGAATTTGAAATCCATCTGTATACGACAAACGAAAATGTGAAATGTATCAACAGGCTCAGGGGAATATTATAGCTTCTTCAAGATCCATAAGTAAATTACCTCCAACATTGGATAGTTTGAGACAACACAGCCTTCGAGTCCATTACCAAACAAAAATTTGGATCAATAGTAATGTACCATGACCATCTTTACCGGATCCTATATTTAGTGGGTGGTATGTAGAAAATGGAAAACTTCTGCCAAAATTAACGACGATGCCAATCCTACCTAAGGAAACATCTATCCTTAGCAACTGCAGTTGTAGGAAAGGTAAATATTATTTCGAATATCAGATCCGTAAATATTCTTTATGAAATGGAAATTCTCATTTCAGATTGCACAGGATCAATGTGTTCCTGTAAAAGAAAACAAATTCCGTGTATTGGCTCCTGCAAATGTATGGCCCAAAAACATGTGCAAATACGAGTACTTCAAATTTTTCAAATCTTCCTTCCCTTGATGATTCTTCATGTGATAGTGATAGTTGAATTAGATGAATCATGACATGTAAGAAATTTTTAGGCCCTAAATATCATAGATACCAACAATATACCTTCGTAATTCTTTTCTAGATTTTTGGTCTAGGATTCAGGAAATCTTGTTACTACTAATGAGAATGAACGATGATTTCAAAAATGTGTTAATATTACGTCACAAAATTGATTTATGAAGTAATGAATATAAGTTTGAACTCGCATATTTGCATATTTATTAACGAATTAACAAAATTAAATCAAATATATATGAATTATCTGTAAAATTCTCATATACATAAAAAATTAGGAATTTAAACAATATCTTCAAAATGATGATTCTTCATCTGATAGTGATAGTTGAATTAGATGAATCATGACATGTAAGAAATTTTTAGACCCTAAATATCATAGATACCAACTATATAGGTACCTTCTTAATTCTTTTCCAGATTTTTGGTCTAGGATTCAGGAAATCTTGTTACTACTAATGAGAATGAACGATGATTTCAAAAATGTGGTAATATTACATCTCAAAATTGATTTATGAAGTAATGAATATAAGTTTGAACTCGCATATTTGCATATTTATTAACGAATTAACAAAATTAAATCAAATATATATGAATTATATGTAAAATTCTCATATATATAAAAAATTAGGAATTTAAACAATATCTTCAAAATGCGTTCTGAAGGCACGCAGGAATAGTACTGTAAAGTTGGTCGGATAGATATAACGAACCTTATGTGCATAGATCAAAGCTCAAATCCATAAGGTCGCCACTAACATGGACTAACGCTACAAATTGCGCCTTACTAGCGTCTCCAGGTTCGGTTTCGGTTAATGGGAGTTAATAACACAATTTCTTATTTTGTGAGGAAACTATTCTACCTATTGTAATTTTGAAAGAAGCATCTGAATCGTTGGTTTTCGGAGCAGACCTTTCATATTAAGCATTTTTTCGATAATCCTAACAGATCTCGAGTAAAACCGAGTGGAACATAATAGTTAATATGGGTGTTCAGGGCAAGCGTTTATATCTTAAGGAATTCCATTTAAGAGCATTGTATCCGACTTTTTTGACAATTAATAAAAAATATTTCTGAATCGTATATTTCAACAGAAGTTTGTGTGAGTGATGTTCACCGTATATAGATGACCATGAACATAAAAAAAAATTTTGTCAATTTTTGGAAAAATTCCCCCCACCCCTTCCTGCACACGACGATTTTTTGACGACCAGTTGAATTTACATTGTAAGGGTATGGAGAATGATACCCAGTGGTCTATACATTTTAGCAATGAAGGTCCCACGGGGTGACACGATAGAGCCCGGTTTGAACTCTACTATTATATCTATCCGACCAACTTTACAGTACTATTCCTGCGTGCATTCAGAACGCACATTTTGAAGAGATTGTTTAAATTCCTAATTTTTTATATATATGAGAATTTTACATATAATTCATATATATTTGATTTAATTTTGTTAATTCGTTAATAAATATGCAAATATGCGAGTTCAAACTTATATTCATTACTTCATAAATCAATTTTATGACGTAATATTAACACATTTTTTAAATCATCGCTCATTCTCATTAGTAGTAACAAGATTTCCTGCATCCTAGACCAAAAATCTGGAAAAGAATTAAGAAGGTATATTATTATTATTATTATTATTATTATTATACTGATCCTCCTGGGTCTTCCACAAGGAGACCCCTCATAAGCTCTAAGAGCTTGCCCTGAGTTAGGTATAGTTGGTATCTATGATATTTAGGGTCTAAAAATTTCTTACATGTCATGATTCATCTAATTCAACTATCACTATCAGATGAAGAATCATCAAGGGAAGGAAAATTTGAAAAATTTTAAGTACTAGTATTTGCACATGTTTTTTGGGCCATACATTTGCAGGAGCCAATACACGGAATTTGTTTTCTTTTACAGGAACACATTGATTCTGTGCAATCTGAAATGAGAATTTCCATTTCATAAAGAATATTTACGGCTCTGATATTCGATATAATATTCACCTTTCCTACAACTGCAGTTGCTAAGGATAGATGTTTCCTTAGGTAGGATTGGCATCGTCGTTAATTTTGGCAGAAGTTTTCCATTTTATACATACCACCCACTAAATATAGGATCCGGTAAGGATAGTCTTGGTACATTACTATTGATCCGAATTTTTGTTTGGTAAAGGACTCGAAGGCTGTGTTGTCTCAAACTATCCAATTTTGGAGGTAATTTACTTATGGATCTTGAAGAAGCTATAGTATTCCCCTGAGCCTGTTGATACATTTCACATTTTCGTTTGTCGTATACAGATGGATTACGAATTCAACAATATCATTAAATACTTCTTCTCTCAAAATCTTGAAAGTTCACTCTGCAGTATCTGCACAGAATCTTCATCAATTTTCATTCTTTTTTTACCTTCTTCGACATTTTGACTGAATGAAGATGCAAAGATGAGTGAAATGTGACTAACTTCATACCAATAATGTTGTAACTCAAGAACCATTCATCCATTCTTGTACTATTTTTAGTTAATCCCACTATTCCTCTTGCAGATTTGGAGTTTTTGTTGATATGCTCTAGCGCCTGATCTACAGAGAGTTGGTTAAAATTCCCAATCAAATATTTAATGACAAAATTCCTATTTTTGAATTCATCATGTACTTCCGCTGTCATGTTTGAAAGTATTCAATGATATTGTTGAATTTGTAATCTTTATACGACAAACGAAAATGTGAAATGTATCAACAGGCTCAGGGGAATATTGTAGCTTCTTCAAGATCCATAAGTAAATTACCTCCAACATTGGATAGTTTGAGACAACACAGCATTCGAGTCCATTACCAAACAAATATTTGGATCAATAGTAATGTACCACGACCATCTTCACCGGATCCTATATTTAGTGGGTGGTATGTAGAAAATGGAAAACTTCTGCCAAAATGAACGACGATGCCAATCCTACCTAAGGAAAAATATGACAATCGTTACATGTTAAGTAAAAATATCAGGAAAATTTGAGGCATTTTAAGAAATTTTTCTAGGTCAATTGGAAATAACAAATAACTTATCATTGAATGAGTTATTATCGTGTTATTTTATTGTGTATAAGAGATAAAAGACAGGAGCCAGGTTCTGAATTAAGAATTAGTATTAGAAAAATCGATTTAATTAGACTGTTAAATAATAAAAATAAACTTGTTAAAAAAAAACTTTGTATAATTTCCCAATTGGCTCACAGATCGTTAAGAATCTTCGATCCAAGTAGAAAAGAATAAACTGCTTAAAACAAAACTCTGTATAATGGCATCACAAATCGTTAAGCATCTTCGATCCAAAACTAGAAAAAAATACACTTCTTAAAAATTTTTTGTATAATTGGCATCTCAGATCGTTAATCATCTTCGATCCAAGTAGAAAAGAAGAATAAATATCAGACAAAAATGAAAATTGTCTAGCAATTCTCAAGTAGAGAAGAAATTTATGATATTTATCCAGACATTTTCGATAATGTCAATAAATACTAAAAAACTCTAAATGACGACTGTTTTTAGAAATAATGATTATTTTCGGACATTTTTTAGTATTTATCAGAGGAGTATTTAAGACATTTTCCACACTCACAACACTAAATTCGGCAATTAAGAGCTGTCAAAGCTTCGTGAAACCTACTGTTAGTATCATAGATACCAACTATATACGTTCTTAATTCTTTTCCAGAATTTTGTTCTAGGATTCAGGAAATCTTGAAACTACTAATGAGAATGAGCGATGATTTCAAAAATGTGTTAATATTACGTCACAAAATTGATTTATGAAGTAATGAATATAAGTTTGAACTCGCATATTTGCATATTTATTAACGAATTAACAAAATTAAATCAACTATCTATGAATTATACGTAAAAATTCTCATACATATAAAAAATTAAGGAATTTAAACAATATCTTCCAAATGTGCGTTCTGAATGCACGCAGGAATAGTACTGTAAAGTTGGTCGGATAGATATAACGAACCTTATGTGCATAGATCAAAGCTCAAATCCATAAGGTCGCGACTAACATGGACTAACGCAACAAATTGCGCCTTACTAGCGTCTCTCAGAGCAGAGGAACATGGGCTCAAAAAATATTAAAGATACCATGATGTCACCAAATCCTTTCGAAGGATAACGGACTGAGGAGGAGCGTCTCCAGGTTCGGTTTCGGTTAATGGGAGTTAATAACACAATTTCTTATTTTGTGAGGAAACTGTTCTGGCTATTGTAATTTCGAAAGAATCATCAGAATCGTTGGTTTTCGGAGCAGACCTTTCATATAAAGCATTTTTTCGATAATCCTAACAGATCTCGAGTAAAACCGAGCGCAACATAATAGTTAATATGGGTGTTCAGGGAAAGCGGTTATATCTTAAGGAATTCCATTTAAGAGCATTGTATCTGACTTTTTTGACAATTAATAAAAAATATTTCTGAATCGTATATTTCAACAGAAGTTTATGTGAGTGATATTCACCTAATATAGATGACCATGAACAGAAAAAAATTTTTTGTCAATTTTTGGAAAAATGCCCCCCACCCCTTCCTGCACACGAGGATTTTTTGACGACCAGTTGAATTTGCATTGTAAGGGTATGGAGAATGATACTCAGTGGTCTATACATTTTAGCAATGAAGGTCCCACGAAAATCTGTTTTAGAGCTCTTTTCATGCTTTGTGAACTCTACTATATCTCCGAAAGTATTAGTTTGTTAGAGTTGAGAATGATATCAATAGATTCTTAGAATGAAACTGCATCCTAAATTTTAAATTTGATATGTAAAAAAAAATTTTTTTTTGGTTACTCCGAAATCACGAGGCCGATTTTGCCCTATAACGAACTTGACCGAGATATTTATCTCCCAAACCTACTTTGAAAATTTCAACTATCTAGTTCATTCCATTCGAGTGCAAATTATATAAACAAACTAGAACAGAAATAAATATGACGTCTCTTATAGGTAGATAAGATGATATAAATGAACAGCGAACAACTTCTGTGAAAACATAGAAGTACGATTTATTATTGAAATTTTGAAAAATCATATCTCCGAAAGTATTAGCTTGTTAGAGTTTAAAATGACATCACTGGATTCTTATTATGGAAATACATCTTGAAAAAAATTGAATTTGAAATTTGTATTGTAAAAAACGATTTTTTTTTTCGTTACTCCGAGTTCTGGATTATTTGCGATGAAAGTTTATGAAACTAATCGCTATAAACTAAATTCTAAATTACTTCCATCCATAGAGTTCTTAGTGTTATTGTCATTCAAAGCACTTCAAAATGACATCGTAAACTTTGAAACGCCTAGAGCACCGGTGCTTCATACGTGCTGCGTGGCCCTCCGATGGTAACAGCGGCAACGCCTAACCATCCGGCCTGATAGATAAAGAAGGCTATGGTCCTGGCAAAAAAGTCTCACCTTGTATATTCGAGAATATTTCACAACAATTACAAATTTCTTGTACCAACTAATCAAGTCGACAAGCTGTTTAATTTCTCAATAAGAATCTCATTATAAAATGAAGCAACAGTGACTGCACGAGTGAATTGCAAATATTGCAAATGCATTATGTGAAGTCGTCAATTCAACACCATCTCTCAAGATATGCAATATAGTAGTGACAATATATCAGATAAATAAAACTATACTTGGGACACACAAAGCGAAAATGAAGACATTAGATTCGAACTGAAACAATGCCTACATGCAAACAGGTGAAATATTGTGGGATAATGTTTCAAGTACATTCTTGAGATTTATGGATGTTTCAAATGATGAGCAAAATGGATTACATTGACATTTTGTTGGAGAATATTGAAGCGGATATAATTTATTCGTTAGTTTTATTCCTCATTTTATAGAATAGGATCGAGCAAAATGAATACTATACTAGTAAAACTAACTCTTGTCCACTACAAATTTTGTCGTCTGAAATATGTTTCGGAATAGTATATTCTAAAACAAGTTGCAGAATGGGCTCCTATTAAAACACAAATGCGAAACATGAGTGTTGGAATTGCCTTGTGCAACGAGTATTAAAGGATATTTTCTCTATTTCAGGCAAGTTTTGTAAAATACTGTTGAAATTTAATGAAAAATTCGGATTATACATCCTAGTGACTTTTGTATTGTATCTTGGGAGTTGGTGTGACTGTTACGGAATTTGAATTTGAAACGTAAGTAGGGCATGAAGATCAGATTTAAAACAGTTTCCTAATAGCATGAATTATTCAAAATTAGCAAGAAGGAAATCTCTAGTACCATATTTTTTAATGAAACTAAAGCTTTTCCTCAACAATTATTTCACTACATCCAGATTACATTGTATTGTCAATTGACGAGTGTTGAAATTTGATAGGATCAAATGTCAGTGCTGACTACCAAAAAACGAAAAATATAACTATAAACAATGCGGGAATGAGTTCATTCCAGCACTGTTTTCAGTGCTGGAATAGACTCATTACGATACTGAAATATAGAATGAATGTTTCCATCTTCTGAGACGAAGCGTTACTAAAGCATGCTAGCAATTTCTACAATCAAGTATGGGTTGACATTATACCCTTAGTCATAATAAACCTATTCGTGAGAACAATGAGTTGTGGATGGGAGTTAGATCATTAATGAGTAAAACATCTTTTCTCTACATTTCGATACCTTCAAGTGTTCCTAAGTACAATTTATTGGAAATTCTCAACAATTTTATGGAATTTTCTTAAATTGGGTGACCGGTTATTAAAACAAGATTTGCAACAGCAGATTTATCGATGTTGTTGTGCCGCGTATGCTCTTTATGTCGTGGGAGAAAGTTTCTGGTTGTTTGCCCAACGTAGCACTTGTTGCAATCTAAAAATTAAATACCATATATACCCGATTTTGACATGGCCGGAGTTTTATCGAATGTATTTCATAGATAAAGAGGTTGCTTAACTTTTGTGGACGTTTTGAAAGCCAGATTCAAATTAAACTTTTTAAAAATATTTTGGAGTTTGTTGTTAGTTTCCGGATATTTGGAGCTTGGAATCCTTTTTCTGTTCTTGGCACTCTTGTTCCTCGGAACAGAGTGCTTATCAATTTGCCCAAATGTCTGCAATTTTCGAATTTTTCGATGAAAATGGTCTTGAACGATTTGGTTCGACTCGCTGATGAAGAATTCACCAAAAATACCAAAAATAATATTTACTTGTTGCATAGCGAAAAATGTATGCATAAATATTGGGGATGATGTTTCAGAATATTTAGAATTGGATCATTTTAATGATGTAGTTTATGAAGGCAATAGGAAACAACAACATAATGGAATCATCAAAACAAATTAATGTTCGTTGACCACCGAGGTTAATATAACCTTTTACTCCCTTAAGTAGTGAGACATGTTCCTAGATACAGTATTTTCATAATGTCGCTAACAAAGAAGTGCTGAAATATTGATCGACATTTTTGTATCAAATATTTTTTATGGAGTTAAGGTTCATTATACAGAATAAATGTGTTAGTGTTATGAACTTTTAAATTATGAAAAGAGGATTGAATTTTATTAATATATTTTATCGTCTCATACGATAAGTTTTCAAATAAAGAAAAACAAGAATATAAAATACATATTTGACCTTTCAAACAAATGAAATGAACTATTGAAATTATTTATTCGTCAGCCCAGCCTATACCTATTCAAATATCAGGAATACATGGGCAATCTGCTATGATTGTCTCCAAAGTTGCTCTAGACATTTCGATTATACTTTCCTTAGGTATTTCAAGTTGTGAAAATTATGCTCCGAGTGTAAATTGCAAATAACCCATTCCACAAGGTTAAATCATTGCAGATTGCTCATTTAATCTTGATAAATAAACTATTATTTTAATTTAAATCTCTATTATGATGCAGTTCTATCATAAGAATCCATTAGTCATCATTCCCAACTCAGAGAAACTAATACTTTCGGAGATATGATTTGTAAAAGTTTGAACAAGAACGCCAAAGCTCCTATACACAGGGCTTTTCCACATTTATTTTTTATTTCTTTCGTTAGGACTATGTTACTGAAGAGATTTTTATCTTTATATTTGTTAATAATTTTCTGAACCCTTTGTTGACTAAACGTTTCAAAACTATTTATTAAATACGTAATAATTTTGATCGGAGGAATGGCGTAAAATGTGGCTAGTTACGGTTGTTATGCAAAAAATAATTATGACAGATGTAAATTCAGACTTTGGCCAATGATGCTAAGTAAATAATTAATTGTAACGTGAGCTCAAAAAAAATCGTGGTCAAGTAGGCTATGGAATTATGAACTTCTATATTCTGCGTAGGAATCAGACGCAGAATATAGAAGTTCATAATTCCATAGCCTAGGACTTGACCACGAATTTTTTTGAACGCACGTTATTATACTGCCGGAAGATATAATAAATCTGACAGGTGTTTATTGAAAGAGCAAATACAAGTTTATAATCAAGTACATAATAAAATATGACAACGCTGTGTAATAATTTTGTCTGGATTTATATGGTTATAATTTTATGGATTTTATTGAATTGAATTGTCGGATGCATTATGAAAATTCATTATAAATAAATAAGAAAATAGAGATTTACAGAAATGTCTGTGCTCCTGCCACGGCTATAGCCCAAATATCGTTAATTTTCGAATTTACAGACCATCTGAATTACTGATTAATAATCCGTAGTCAAATTCGATCCCGTTCGTTTATTTTCCCATAATTTCCAAAACTATAGATGCCATCGAAAATTGGTTTTGACATAAAGAGTAGTGACATCAAAGTTCATGTGAATTACAATAGTCGAATTTAAGCGAATAACCGGAACAGTGCGGTTAAGACCAATCCCATGCTATTATAACCGATCGGTTATGTTTAGCAAGGGATTGGTCTTAACCGCACTGTTCCGGTTATTCGCTTAAATTCGACTTATGAGTATCGTAAATTTTCTTATCTCAAACTTCTATATCTCAAAAATGGTTTGACATATGCATTAGGATAAATACACAAACTCATTCCACTTTTCTATGAATTTCAATAGAAATTTAATTCAGTTTTGTGAAATTATCGCTGTATATTGATATTCTTCGTTTGCTTAGTGACCATCATTGAGTTATGATGTTTCCAGAAAAAATACTATTTCCTGTTAGATGGAAGTTACACGGTCAATCTGGTATCAGTCTGGTATCAGTCTCCCATCACATCAATCATGGATTGATGTCACATGTCAGATTGACGGAAATTGGTTCTATACGCGTAGATTGGTGGAATGATGATCCGGATTGATGGTAATACTGATGCGAGATTGACCGTGTAACCTCCGTCTTATGATAAGAAAGCTTTATACAGGGTGATTCACGAAAACTGTTCGTTAGAATATTTCGAAAAAAGACTCGGGACACTTGAAATTTTATAGCTAAGCTTTTTTAGGAGAGAATTCTTGGAAAAAATTTCAGATTCGTTTACTTCTGGTTTCACCGGTAATGATACCAACCTTCGTTTTTTAAATGTAATAGCCAGTTTTTTGATTGATAATCAGATTACCCATTGAATTCTATATTGTTTTAATATGTCACTTACATATTAGCGCAGAAAATTCGTCTGAAATTTGAAAAAACCCTTTAACATTTCTTAAATAGGGATTCATAGCGATGTTGATAACTTGTGGATTTTTGCATGAAAATTCCTAATTTTCTAGCTTCTATCAGAAGACATACCAATGCTTCTCCTACTATAATTAAAAATTCAATTGAACATACAGGGAATATTTCAATGTCAAAGTCAGTCAAATAAGTAAAACTACGCAGATGAGTCGGACAAATTCCAGGTTTCGAGTGCCTAAGAATAAACATCCTAGAAGTACCCTCATTGGTGCTTGCATCCAAAATTTTAGATTCAATCCAAGTCTATTCAAAAATGACACTTTTTTCATTCACATGCTTTATTGCTAGATAAAAAACAAATTGTAATGCTCGAAGTTCAAAAGAATATATATATATTTTCAGAGAAAAAAATTGGTTCAAGCACTGGGTGTCCAATACAGGAAAATGGACAATAGAACATACGCGCAAAAGCTCCTGACTTCACGTCAGTGCTTGAACCAATTTTTTTTTCGTAATTTTTTTGAAATTTTCTAGGGGTACGGTTCTCACAAATTTTTTTTTTCGTAATTTTTTCGAATTTTCTAGGGGTATGGTTCTTAAAAAATTTTTAAACACGACTTTATGTTGATTTTCTACTAATAGTTACCAAGCTTCAATTCGATCGAATCTTTATTTTTTGAGTTATCGAAAACCGTTAAACCGATTATGCCCAAAAACGAACTCAACACTCCCATTCGGATACGAAACCTACCCTGAGAATTGCAAGTCCCTATCTCCTTTTGTTCGAAAGTTATCGAGGCAACGGTCACCCATCTACTGAACTCACACAAGGCTGCTCGAATCTCCAACAATATTTAACCGATCGTGTTAAAACTTAAAACTTGGCAGTATAGTTGGGTTCTAAAGGCTCTTGCAAAATTTCAGCAATTTCAGAAGGATAGTTACTGATATATAGAATTTTTTTTTTAATTTTCAATGATTTCTTAAAAATTTTCTACGAATATTATCCTCACGAAATTTTGCAAGAATTTTCGCGTTGGCATTCTACAACTAATGACCATGTTTCAATTCAATCGGTTTAGTATTTTTCGAGTTAATGAGGAGAAAAAACACCCAAATTTCAGATGGTTATAACTCTGAAACCGTTTGGCCGATTATGCTTATAAACAAACTGAAGTGTCGCGTTCTGATGCACATCCTAACCTGAAAACTCCAAGCCGCTATCTCTTTCAGTTCTCAAGTTATCTTGACAACAAAAATATTTTTCAATAATTTTTTAATAATTTACTAGCCCTACGATTGGCACAAAATCTCGCAAACGTGCTTAGGTTCCTATTCTACAACTACTCACCAAGTTTCAATTCAATCGGATTTATATTGGTTGAAAACAAAATTATTACTCGGAAACCATTGGGCCGATTATGTCCATTAATGAACTAGTCCGTCATATTGGGATGCGCCACCTACCCTGAAAATTTCCGGCCGGACAGAATCAAATTTGACCTCGAATTCTTCATTGGGGAGTCGAACTAAATCGTTGAGACCATTTTCGTCAAAAAATTCGAAAGTTACAGACATTTGGGTAAAATGATAACGCGATGTTCCCCAGAACATACGCGCAAAAAGATTTTAAATTGTTTGTAGTAATTGCTTTTCTAATGTGTGTAGGACGCATTTCATATTATGATTATTACAAAAATTTAACACATGAACCCAAAATACTTGAAATTCTGGGAAGTAACTTGATATTATGAATTTATGACGAATTGAAAGCTTCCGTGTTCATCACCATCAAAATAAATTAATATTCCACTTATCTATCAGTTCACCATTTGGATACCAAATTGGTCATTAAATATAATTATTTGTTGGGGATTTATAGGAAATAACTTGACAGTTCATAGCTGAAGTATTGAGCATGTATGTACCAGTTTCACTTTCTACCTGAAGTATGCCAATTATGAGATTCTGCCTCTTAGATTGTGGATAGTTAGTATAGGTACCCTTTTACGCGTTCTTTTTATGTAGATATTTCAATGTTGTAATGATGATCAGCTTTCTACTCTGCTTCTCCAGTCGTTCGAAGCAAAATACGGTAGGTACTTCACTGTAATCTTCATGGGAGATATCATCTTCTGATAATGAAGTAATACTTTTTATGGGTTGATCACAGCTTTTGTTCGTCTTGGATTAAATATTTCTACTTTCCATTGAATGCATGCAGGTTGAAACAGTGGCGGATCAACCTTATTGCATGTCAAAAAATGCGTAAGAACAACCTTTTAAAACGCACCAAATTTCATTAGCATATCTCAAACGGTTTCAGAGCAATAAATGAATAGCAAGATTTTGGGGAAAACTTCAACACCCTGTATCTCGGAAAGCGAAGCATTTGCGGACAAAAGTTATATAGCAAACTGTTATAGTTATTTTTCATGCAACATCACCCCCTGATTTTTGTCACCCGGTATACAGGGTGATTCAAAAAGATTCGAGATTCATTCGACTTCGGAACCATACCAACTTTCGTTTCTTAAATGTATTAACCAGTATTTTTATTGATAATCAGATTACCCATTGAATTCTACATTGTTTTAATGTGTCACTTACTTATTATTCTCAGAAAATTCGTGTGAAATCTGAAAAAAACCCTTTAAATTTTCTTAGATATGGCTTCATTCCAATGTTAATTACTTGTAGATTTCCGCAAGAAAATTCCTAATTTTCTAGCTTCTATCAGAAAACATACCAATGCTTCTCCTTCGTTAATTATGTCAATTAATGTCAATGTCAATCCATACTTAAGTTAAGAAATTGATAGCAAGCTTTAGTAACGCTTCGTCTTTGAAGATGGAAACTTTGTTTCCGAAACATATGTCGGACGTCAAAAACTGTAGTGGACAAATGTAGTTTATTTTTGTAGTGCAAATTTAAACACCCTGTAGTTTGTAAACGAAGCATTTCCCGAATATAGTTCATTAAGCAAGTTCATATTAGTTTTCAATTTTCTATAGTCTAATGGATTTTCCGCCCTTCAAACTGGATTACCCTGTATATCATTGAAAATATTTATCCAAATAAACAGAGTGCTTACTAATTTGCCCAAAAGTCTGTAATTTTTGAATTTGTGGATGAAAATGGTCAAACGATTTGGTTCGACTCACCGATCAAGAATCCGTTGTCGAAATAAATTCTGTCCGGTCACGAAAAAAAGAAGGTAGATGATTGATTTTTGCAGGGTAGGTAAGGAGCCGTTTGTAGTCAAAACATTTTTTATAAATATTTCCGAAACTGTTCACTCGATATATCTTAAATTTAGCATCAAATTGTAGAATCATGACCTTTATATGCATGCGAAGTTTTGTATTGATTGGATTGCCGTAAAGTGTCAATAAAAATTTCAAATTTTTTAAATTTTGTTTTTTTTTACAAACTTCAAATTCAATCAGTGTGACATAGCCAAACACTGAATGAAAACTGACGGCGTTCTAGGAAACTTACATCCATCGGTCGTGAACTGGTAGGGAAAGAACCCCACCAGCGCCACCTATGGAGAATCCTTACGAACTCCGACCCTCTGCGATGAAGAAACCTTGAGCGATGTTCAGCGACGTTCATTCATTTTCCGTAAGAGGGTCAAGGGATGGCGACGCCATCTACCTGTGAAGCGACCTTTACGGACTGAAAACGCCCGGTTCAGTTTGGTTAGATAAACCAAAAACCATTGAACATTGAGTGAGGTGAACTGTGGCTAATTGCCAATAACTAAAACTCTTTGGGGAACACATGATTTTTCAAAATTTCAATAATAAATCGTACTTCTATGTTTTCACAGAAAGCTATAATTATTCTATTTATAAATCATTATATGATCTGTGTTCATACTTGCACAAGTCATCTTATTTTTCTATAAGAGAGAGTCAAATTCATTTCAGCTATCGTAGAATTATGAGGATTATAATATGATATTATACTTTTTGGGGATTTTGATGCCCGTGGAAAATCCATATGATGATGGAAATATATACTTTGGTAAGTTTATCAGAATGGGTTCAGAATAGCTCCAGTAAAAACAAAACTCAAATATTGGCTAAGTTTCAATTGATATAATATAATTTTCAGGATGGATTTGAGGAATGAATATCTCGGGTAAGTTCGTGGTTTATGGCGCTCTTGTTTGAATTTAATTTCTGTCATATTTCTGTATCATATTTGAATTTAATTTCTTTCATGATGCAGTTCTATCATAAGACTCCATTGATATCATTCCCAACTCTGAGAAACAAATACTTTCCCCCTTTTAACATTTGAAATGTCCGAGAGCCATACCTGAATTGAATCCGAAGATTAGAGAATACTTGTTATTAATGGGACATTCCAATGAATTTATAATCAGTCGGCTACCTACTTATTCATTATTGCATAAGACTCTTATGCGTAAGAGTTTTAAGAGCGGACCTGTCTCGTTGCATATGATTACATGGTTTTATTTCGGAATAAATGGACGACGTGCTTCACTCGTAATAAGAAATTAGAGGACGGCGTTTGTGTAGAACAATGAATCGTTAGTTAACTGCGGCGCTACTTACAAGGAACAAGACCCGCCATGAGCTATGACAATGAGCTTATGAAGAAATCATTGATTATCCGTCTATTTATGTAGGATGACCTATTGAGTTTGCAGAATGTAGTCATAGAAAGGACATGACAAAAATCAACAAGATTTTTTATGGTCAGAGTTGATGGTTTATTTTACTTTAAGTATTTTCCATTGTTAAACGTACGCGGTGAGAATGCGACCGCTACATCATCCGTTTTCAGAATGTTGAGAATATTCTATAAATTATTGTGACTATTTCACTCACATCAAAATCTGACCAACCACAGGCCAAAGACAGCTCGTATTATCGCGAAAACACCAACTGTCTTTGAATTATGATTGGTCTTACAACTTTGGTGTTTTCAACGACTCAACCATGGATACGGAATGTTTTACAAATGATAAATATACATTAAAGACGTCAACATGGGTCATTTTGTTCGTGAAATAGTCTAATGAAATATCACTCTTGACTGAATTTATCTCATAAGTCTGTCTTTTAATTCTTAAATGAGTTCTGTTTTCAAGCAACTGAGTTTCGTTAAGAAATAAGTCGATAGACTTATCGCGAATATTTCCCTCATACATAGAACTTCTCATGACAAGAATGCAATTGTAGTAATTGCACTGCAGAGCGAAAATTGCATCCGAAAACATCCTGTTGCCTTGGCAACACAAACAATACAAACAGAAAACTTCAAAGCGTCAAAAAATTTCGCGTTTCGGTGAGTGCTCAATACAGTTGAATTTGTTTTAGAGCATGATTTTATTCATAGTCGTCGACAGTACTTTGATATTTCTCAGACAATATTTCTCTATTCGTGAAATATTCCAATGAATTGCATAAAAATGACCAGATAATTTCACATTCAAGCGTGTTATCTTATAAAATGTGGGAAAGCCCTGTGGACAGGAGCTTTGA
Source organism: Halyzia sedecimguttata (assembly GCA_937662695.2). Lineage (NCBI taxonomy): Eukaryota > Metazoa > Arthropoda > Insecta > Coleoptera > Coccinellidae > Halyzia > Halyzia sedecimguttata. The sequence goes on along the minus strand of OW569413.2, from coordinate 92,686,113 downwards.
CGCTCATGTTCAAACTTTGACAATTCATCTCCGAAATTATTGGTTTCTCAGTTGGGAATGATATCAATGGATTTTCATGATAGAACTGCATCATTAGTATCATAAAAGAAACTAAATTAAAATTAAATAACGAACTTATCCGAGATATTCATTCCTCAAACCTCCTCTGAAAATTATATTATGTCAATCGAAACTTCCAAGATTCCAGTTTTGTTTTCACTGAAGATATTGTGAACCTAATTTGATAAACTTACCAAATTATATATTTCCATCGTCATATGGATTATCCAAGGGCATAGGGTAGGGGTAATTATAATATCCTATAATTGGTCATTTTGCATTCAATCCTACTTTGTAAGAACAGAAATCAGAAATATATTTGACATAGGTAGATAAGATTATATGTATGAACAGTGAACACAGATAGAACACTGACAGATAGAATTCACATTCTGTGATAACATAGAAGTACGATGTATTATTGAAATTTAGAAAAATAATATCTCCGAAAGTATTAGCTTGTAAGAGTTGAAAATGCTATCAAGGGATTCTTATGATGAAACTGCATTTAAAAAAAATTGAAATTTGTAATGTAAAAAAAATTGTTCGTTACTCTGAAACCATTCGGCCGATTTTGCTCAATAACAAACTTAACCGACATATTTATCTCCCAAACCTACTCTGAGAATTTCAACTGTTTAGCTCATTCCGTTCAAGAGTTATCGTGTAAACGGCCGGACATAATCGATTTCGACCACGGATTCTTGATCAGTGAGTCAAACCAAATCGACCATTTTCAGCCAAAAATTCGAAAATTACAGAAATTTGGGCAAATTGATAAGCACTCTGCTCCGAGGAACAAGAGCGCCAAAAATTGAATTCGGTTATTTTCATAGCCCTTCTGACTCGGCCAAAATATGAAAATAAACTCATGCAATTTTTAGATAATCCGCTTTCTTGCAAAATTATCGGTAATTTTTATGCATTTGTGCAATTATAATCGATAATTGCATTCAGTATGCAATACTATACTGAATGTTTTTTGTGAATTGTCAACAGATAGTTTTCCATTGCATAACCTTACGGTTTTAGGGATTTGTTTCATAGAAGTTACTCTAGGAATACACTATCAAAAATAACAACTGCTATACAGGGTGTTCTTATATCATGGCAGAATTGTATGATTGAACTGATTTGTTTCCTTACGCCCCCAGAAACAAAGCACTGCTCATTTTCGAACCAACAGTAAATAAACCCATTCGAATGGGTCCTTACGCCACCACAGAGACAACATCTGGTCGCTATATCCCAAGATATTCTGCATATATTCAGCAGAGATCGCGATATGTCACGATTCCCCTTCGGAGGGCAAATCTACGAACGTGATTAAAATTTAAAAACTCCTTCTTATTTTATCATTTTTTGTATCGCATACGTGAGAAAATTTTACTTACGGTTGGCACATTTCTGTGGGTTTGGCAGTGATAAAAATCTTCCGGGTCGGTTGGAAACCGGCCTGATTTGGTTGATAGCCGGCTCTGCCATGGCCGCTGCTGCACAGGCAGCCAGCACGAGGAGGGCCACTTTCATCTGAAAAAAAGAATTAAATAATGAAATGTAATTTGAATATAAGAAAGTTTAATCTCAATAATATCCTGAGATTATCTTTCTCGAGTATTCGATGAAAGTGACAAAATAATTAATATTTGTATTTTTTTTCTGGAACTTTTTGCTCGCTTCTGACCTCTACCACAAATGTCTGTACTTTTTGACCGGAAAAAGTCTCAAGTTATTATTTTACATTTACTGAAAGACTATTCTTCTTTCTGTAAATCCGATAGGAATTTGTAGCTTAGATTAACGCAAAAATATCTTCATTGAATTGCCATTCGAGGTATTGTTTCCTCAAAATCTTATAAAAACCAGATGCTTACAGGAAATTGTTAGAAATGTGTCTGGCGCCATTTCAGCTCTTCAGTAAGACATTAATTGTCAGATAAAGTGTCATCAAAAATGGGTTAATATAATAAATATTTACGAAACCAAGGCATAATTTTTAGCGCTCCTGTTCCTCGGAACAGTGTGCTTATCAATTTGCCCAAATGTCTGTAATTTTCGAATTTTTGGCTGAAAATGTTCTTAAACGATTTGGTTCGACTCATTATCAAGAATCCGTCGTCGAAATCGATTCTGTCCGGCCATCCGGCCGGCCAGCCGTTTACTCGATAACTCTCGAACGAAAGTAGTTACAGGATTGAAATTTGCAGGGTAGGTATGGAGCGTAAATATCTCGGACAAGTTCATTAATCGGCAAAATCCACCGAGTGGTTTGGAGTTATAACCGTTTTTAGTTAAATCCATTTTTTCCGAAACCGATCACTAGATCTATCTAAAATTCGCATCAAATTGAAGAATAATGACCTTTATATGCATGCGAATTTTTGTATTGATCGGGTTGCCGTAAAGTGTCAAAAACATTTTTAAAAATTTCCAAATTTTGTTTCTACAGTAACTCTCGAACAGAATGAGCTAGGCAATTGAAATTTTCAGAGTGTGTTAATACTTTCGGAGATATGATTTTTCGAAATTAAAAATCAATCGTACTTTTATGTTTTCACAAATGCTGCACTTAATTATTCTATCTATGAATTAATATATGATCTGTGTTCTTACATGTCATATTATTTTCCTATGAGAGGTGAATGGCAAAATTATTTCTGGTTCGTTATTCTTGATATAAAATACACCTCCTATTCTAGAAAACAGAGTATGATTGAATGCAAAATGACCAATGAAATAACCTCAGGTATCGTAGAATTATGAGGATGATATGATATTATACCTTTAAGGTGATAATATAATACCCGTGGATAATCCATATGATGATTGAAATATATTCTTTGGTAAGATACATAATCAAATTGGGTTCAGAATATCTCCAGTAAAAACAAAACTGCAATATTGTCTACGATTTAATTGATATAATATAATTTTCAGAGTAGATTTGAGGAATAAGTTCGTTGTCGGGAAGAATCGGTCTGTTTGAATTTAATTTCTTTCATGAGGCTGTTCTATCGTAAGAATCCATTTATATCATTCCCAGAGACTAATAATTTCGGAGATATGATTCGTCAAAGTTTGAACAAGAGCGCCAAAGCTCCTGTCCATAGGGCTTGAACCAATTTTTATCAAACATAAAGGTTGACGAAAAAATTATTTATCACGATCCTAGATTATTATGTGTATAATATGCTTATTGATTTATGTATACGTCAAAATGATGAAAAACCAACTGAGTATAATAAATATTTCCTCACAGATTTCTTGCAAAACACTTGGTCAGACAATGTTAATAATCAAAGGAAAGAGAAATACTTAAATTTCACAAGGTAAAAATAATGCTGTTTTATTCCATCTTTAATGTATACTACCTATACTAATGATATTCATTTCCATTCAGTTATCTGGTATAACATTATGCTAATTCCCTACACCATGTACTTAATACTTAATATACTTTCAGAATTAATTACCGTTAACAATCAAAAGATTAGAAAACTACTCGATTCTAATTTCACTTCGGTATTCCTGTAGTGACCTAACTCCAGCCCAAAGAGAATATTTCCTTCATTTTGTTGTTATTGTTCGGATTGCCAAATGAACCATTGTCTTATGAACATGGCATGTTTAGACATTAATTGAGTGCAAAGCTATTGAACGATGTGTTTATTAGAAAACGTGGTTTTGTGTTAGATTTATGAGTATATCGAATTGATTGCTCTTAGCGAAAGTGAACGAGAAAGTGAACTTTATGATAAAATCGATGATGCTATTGAGATGATAATCTTCTTGCATTGGCAACCTTTCTTATGTACCCATTGTAGAGAATTTTGCCGCCATAAACCCGAATCATTAATCCTGAAATATAATATATTTATTTATTCCAATCATGCAATACAGAAAGGGTGAACGGAAAAACCTCATTTCCCTATATTATTAAATGGTTTTTGCGCGTATTTTTTGGGGAACATCGCGTTATCATTTTGCCCAAATGTCTGTAACTTTCGAATTTTTTTACGAAAATGCTCTCAAACGATTTGGTTCGACTCCCCAATGAAGAATTCGAGGTCAAATTTGATTCTGTCCGGCCGGCCGTCCGGCCGTTGCCACGATAACTTGAGAACGGAAAGAGCTAGCGACTTTTCAGGGTAGGTGGCGCATCTAAATACAACGGACAAGTTCGTTAAAGGGCATAATCGGCCCAATGGTTTCCGAGTAATAATTTTGTTTTCAACCAATATAGATCCGATCGAATTGAAACTTTGTGAATATTTGTAGAATATAAACCTAAGCCCGTTTAGAAATTTTGTGAGAATCGTATCGCTAGAAAATTATTAAAAAATATTTTTGTTGTCACGATAACCTGATAACGGAAAGAGATAGCGGCTTGAAGATTTCAGGTTAGGTTGTGCATCTAAATGTGACATTTGAGTTTGTTTATGAGCATAATCGGTCAAACGGTTTTAAAGTTATAGCCATCTGAAATTTGGTTTTTTTTTGTTCCTCATTGGTCCATCATGGTTATTAGTTGCAGAATGCCAACGCGAAAATTCTTGCAAAATTTCGTGAGGATAGTATTTGTAGAAAATTTTTAAAAAATCATTGAAAATTGAAAAAAAAAATTCTATATATTAGTAACCATTCGTCTGAAATTGCTGAAATTTTTCAAGAGCCTTTAGAACCTAACTCCACTGCCAAGTTCCAAGTTTTAACACGATCGGTTAAATATTGTTGGAGATTCGAGCAGCCTTGTGTGAGTTCAGTAGATGGGTGACCGTTGCCTCGATAACTTTCGAACGAAAGGAGATAGAGACTTGCAATTTGCAGGGTAGGTTGCGTATCCGAATGGGAGAGTTGAGTTCGTTATTGGGCATAATCGGTCTAACGGTTTCTGAGTTACACCCACCTGGATATTATTTCCTTGATAACTCAAAAAATAAATATTCGATTGAATTGAAGCTTGGTAACTAGTAGTAGAAAATCAACATAAAGACGTGTTTAAAATTTTGTAAGAACCGTACCCCTAGAAAATTCGAAAAAAATTACGAAAACAAATTTTTTAAGGGCAGTACCCTTAGAAAATTTTAAAAAATCACGAAAAAAAAAATTGCTTAAAGCACTGACGTGAAGTCAGAAGCTTTTGCGCGTATGTTCTATTGTCCATTCTTCTGCATTGTAGACCCTTAATCGAATTTATCATGGGAAATTATGTTGTCCATTCTCCTGTATTGGACACTCATTCGAATTAAGTGTCAGAGTCAACCGTCAGAGATAACACAAGATGTGGTCGATAATGCTGCAGTCCAAAAGACCTTATCCGGCGGTAAACCGTTCGGACAGTTACAGGATGGACTTGTTCTCCTAACCACTCATCAGCCAAAGATCGAGTTGTCGCAAATCGGTCTCTAATAGCCATAAGTCTTAGACATCGGTCTTGAACTTCATTTGTACTCATAACAGTAGTTGGATTTCTGTTCGTACGGTTAGCGATTTCTCGAAATGACAACCCCGCCTCCCGTAGACCAATAATTCGACCTCTTTCAAATTCACCTAGCTGATTGCGATAAATTCCGCGTACACGTGCTCTAGGCATTTTAACAACAACTAAACATCGACTTTGGATCTCCTCGAACAGCTGGTTTATTGTAAAATTTAAAAAATTTGCAAAAAACGACTACAATATGTAAGTAACAAAAAATGTTTACATGAAAAAACCTTCACGATTTTTTCTCCAAATTTTAATCATTTACTCCCTGCTATTCTATCTATGTTTTACCAAAAAAAATTTAAAATTTAAACAGCTCCTTCTGGGTGTTGCAGTTTCTTTGTCAGTTAGTATATAGATATATCTCAAATACTCATCAACGGATTCACATGAAAGTTGAAATATTTATTGCTGTTGTAATGGCTACTCGAACACCTACTCCCATTGGTCGTAAAATTCATAACATTGTATTATCACTTTTGCAACAAATTATTTCTAATTTAGCAACTCGAAGACTAACGCAAGAAGAGCCTAGAGCAAACGACCGGTTCAAAGATTGATGGATTGCAGTATTGCACCAATTACACAACAAAAGGTGTAATTTGTTCTCGAAATCCGAGCGTAGAATTGTAACGATAAATCATCATAACTTACGAGGATAGATCATTGTTCCAAATTGACGCCTCATGAAATAAAAGAAAATGGCAAATCTTGTCACCACTTAAATCTTGCCTCAACTGCAAGTCTTCAATTATTGTGTTGTATTGGTGTATGGATTAGTCTTTAAGTTGATGTACATTAATTTCAACCATAGACTCCTCTCATCAAATAAGACACTTGACACGAGACAGTTGAAATTTTCAGAGTAGGTTTGGGAGATAAATATATCTGTTAAGTTCGTTATTGGGCAAATTGATGGTTTCGGAGTAACGAAAAAAAAAATTGTTTTTACATTGAAAATTTCAAATTCAATTTTTTTAAGATATAACCATAAGAATCCACTGATATAATTTTCAACTCAACAAATTTATACTCGGAGTTATGATTTTTCAAAATTTCAATATGAAATCGTATCTCTATGATTTCACAGAATGCTGTATCGAAAAAATTAACTTGCGTATCTGTGAATTTCATCTGTGTTCACAGATTTCATCATTGTCATCTCATCTACAGATGAGAGACACATCAAAAAAAGTATGATTGAGTCCAAAATGACCAATGGAATAACCTCTGCTATCATAGATAGCTCTAGGATAATCCATATAATGATGAGAATCCATATGATTATGATGGTGGAAATATCTGCTTTGGTAAGTTAATCAAATTGGGTTCAGAATATCTCCAGTAGGAATAAAACTGGAATATTGGCTAAGTTTCAATTGATATAATATAATTTTCATAGTCGATTTGAGGAATGAATATCTAGGATAAGTTTGTTATTGGGTAGAATTTGTCTTTTGGTTTTGGATCAATAATTTTTGACACTCTTGTTGAATTTAAAATCTTTTATGATGAAGTTCTATCATTAGAATCCATTGATATCATTCCCAACTGTGAGAGACCAGTACTTTCAGAGATATAATTTGTCAAAGTTTGAACAAGAGAGAGCTCCTGTGTACAGGGCTTTCCCTCTTTTTTGGCGCTATAGTTCCTCGGAACTGAGTGCTTATCAATTTGCCCAAATGTCTGTAATTTTCGAATTTTTTCAATAAGCAGTTTTACCATAAGAATCCATTCATTATTTTTAACTCTAACAAGCTAATACTTTCGGAGATATGATTATTCAAAATTTCAATGTAAATCGTATTTCTACGTTTTCACACAATGATAGAATTATTCTGTGGGTATTCTATGAATTGTTATAATGTCAAATTATTTTCCTGAGACATGACGTTGTCTCATTGTCATTCATTCCAGCAATCCTATAATTTCCTATATTTTTGTTGGTTGATATTTTCATGCCGATGGTCAATCCATATGATGATGGGAATGGTAATGGTAAGTTAATAATATTGAGTTCAGAATATCTCCACTAAAAACAAAACTGGAATATTGGTGTATTGGAGTAGATTTGAGGAAAGATATATATTATCGTTCATCATAGAATTGAGGAATGAATATCTCGGATGAGTTCGTTGTTGGGTAGAATTCGTCTATTGGTTTTGGATTGATAATTTTTGGCACTCTTGTTGAATTTAAATTCTTCTATGATGTTTGAATTCAATTTCTGCTAAGATGAAGTTCTAAATTTCAATAATGAATCGTACTTCTATGTTTTCACAGAATGCTATAAATATTCTATCTAATGGCGATTTCCATTGACACGCTCGGAGCACTCGAAATCGATCTCATCTGTCATGCATCTGTCCAAATGAACCGAAAATATCTGTCAAATATGTCAGTGTGACAGCTCCGAGTGATCCGAGCGTGTCAATGGAAATTGCCATAAGCTTTATTATATGATCTGTGTTCATACTCGTACATTTCATCCTGTTCTATAAGAGAGAGTCAAATTCATTCCAGCTATTTTAATTTGGTTTCTTCCATGGTGCAGTTCTCATTCTCAGATTGCTCATTTAATCTTGATAAATAAACTATTATTTGAATTGGATTTCCTTTATGATGCAGTTCTATCATAAGAATACATTGATATAATTCTCAACTCTGAGAAACCAATACTTTCGGAGATATAATTTGTCTGTTTGAACTAGAGCGCCAGAAAGCTCCTGTCCACAGGGCTTGAACCCATTTTTTTTATTTCTAGAGATACAATACCCACGAAATTGTGTACATTTTTGGGGGTCGGCATTCTACAACTAATGATCAAGTTTCAATTTGATCGGATCTGTTTTTTTTAGCTATTGAAGGTTAACCGATTAACGAACTAAACAAGTCGTTATCTCTTTCCGTTAGTAAGTTATTGTGGCAACGGCAGGTAGCCGGCCGGACAGAGTTAAATTTGACCTCGAATTCTTCATCAGCATGTTAAAACAGATCGTTTGGGTATATTTTAGGCAAAAAACTCGAAAATTAAAGACATTTGTGCAAAATTATAGCTTGCTGCTCCGAGAACATGCGCACAAATACATCAATATAAAATCATACCAAAATGTTTTTTGGCGCTCTTGTTCCTCGGAACAGAGTGCTTATCAATATGCCCAAATGTCAGTAATTTTTGAATTTTCGGCATAAAATGATCTCAAACGTTTTGGTTCGATCAAGAATCCGTGGTCAAAATCGATTCTGTCCGGCCCGCCGTTAACATGAACACTCTCGAACGGAAAGAGCCAGACAGTTGAAATTTTCAGAGTAGGTTTGGGAGATAAATATCTCGATTAAGTTTGTTATTGGACAAAATCGACTAAGTGGTTTCAGAGCAACGAAAAACAAAATTTATTTTTACATACCAACTTTTAAATTCAATTTTTTTTAAAACTCAGTTTCATCATAAGAATCCATTGATATTATTATCAGCTCCAACAAGCTAATACTTTCGAAGATATGATTTTTTGAAATTCCAATAATCAATCGTAATTTCACGAATTCATAGAATGCTCTAATAATTTGCTGATGTATGTAAATCCAACATGACCTGCGTTTTGAATTTTTATGATGCAGTGTTATTATAAGAATCCATTTATATAATTCCCAACTCTGAGAAACCAATAATTTCGGAAATATGATTTGTCAAAGTTTGAATAATTACACGCTAGTAGTTTGACAAGAGCGCCAAAACCCTTGTCCACAGAGCTTTCCCACATTTTTGGTGCTCTTGTTCCTCGAAACAGAGAGCTTATCAATTTGCCCAAATGTCTGTAATTTTGGAACTTTTGGCTGAACATGATCTTAAACCATTTGGTTCGGCTCACTGAATAAGAATCCGTGGTCGAAATCGATTATGGCCGGCCGTCCGTTAACACGATAACTCTTGAACGGAATGAGCTAGATAGTTGAAATTTTCAGAGTAGGTTTGGGAGATAAATATCTCGGTTAAGTTCGATATTAATGTCAAACGAAACTGAAAGTGTATTTCTGGAGAGTTTGGTTGATGTAAGCATGTTGACAATTGGAAATTTTGATTCGCTAAGTTCATAGATAGAGTTCTTTGGTTAGTGAGTCGAAAAAGGATGATGCAAGGAAGTCGTGCATAATTTACGACTCATTCTCTAATTATGGAAGATTTAGAACGGTATTTCCAACTAATGTACAGGTAGTTATTGCTTATTAACACTATTTAAGATTTCCTACATAAGTATTCTGGCTTGAGTTCTCTATGGACTGATTACATTAGATTTGTTTCATAAATAAAACTGGCTATTTCATTTACTCAATTTCTCAGAATGACTCCTGATAGTTTTGAAACACTTGCAGACAAAATTGGACCGTCATATAAAGATAAGATACAAAGGGATTTTAATTTCTTTCATGATGTAGTTCTATTATTGATATCATTCCCAACTGTGACAAACCAATACTTTCGGAGATATGATGTGTCAAAGATTGGACAAGAGCGCCAAACCTCCTGTCCACAGAGCTTTCCCACTTTTCATATATCAAAAGTAATTAAATATCATTTTAGTAATCAGAGGAAAGGTTGCTCAGTTGCCACTATCAAATCCGTAATATCCTTATTTCAATATTTAAATGCTTCGTTCTTAATTGAAAATACTTTTGTTTTAAATTGAAAACACTTTTATAGGCTATTAATACTAACAAAGGATTATTTTCTTGTGATTGCATGGACTTCGTAAAAGACTAATAATAAATAAATAATCAAATGATGAGTTTAATCAATTCTTGAGTCTGATTCGAAAAACTTCATTGAAATTGATGTTTTCATATCGTCAGTCTATTTAATGGTACAATTTCCATTTGCAATAACGCATTGCCATAATTCAAGACGATAGATCGCTGTTCCAAATTGACGCCAGTCGATAGTCTGTAGTCAATAACAACTCCTGTACCCTCCGGTTCTACAAGATTATACCCATCGAAATGCCACCCGATAAACAATGTAATATTACGAAATTCATTTCTTCATTAGCGCCGCCATGAATTCTCGAGGAACCGAGGGAGAAAGTTCTCGATTGAATAATTTGAGAACCAGAATTCCATCGCAAAAATCCGGAAGGTCCCCGAAAATTATGTCAGTGTTTCGCTGGTTTCGCGACGAATGTAAAGAATTACATACACGCTACAACAGTAACTATACTCTTGTCCACTATAGACCACATTAGTTAGGTTAGGCGGGAAATTTGAATTACGATCCATCCGTGGATCCGGGCACTGAATTCCCCATGCATTTCTTATGGACCTAAAATTAACGCGAATTTCTCGCCTCTTTTTAGATACTTTGGCTAATTTCTTAAGGTTTATTTTAGTTGAAATAGATTCTGTGAACCTTTCTCAACCATCTATAATCAAGTTTTCATAACAAAATTTCCAAAATAATTTATAAATATAAAAGTGTTCACCAAATTCGATTGACGTATGTCTTAGCTCACTCGAAATCAGTCAAAAATAATAACATAACCCTAAATCGGCCTTGTAATGACGCACAACAGACGTCTTCTACGACATACGGAAATCTTTGGAACTAGAATGGTTTCAATTTTGATTTAAGAATAAATAGAAGTAGATTTTAATGTGGAAATAACATGAAAACATGCACTAATGATAAAGGTACCCAATACTTGCTGTCTCTGTACTAACATTCTCTTTTAAATAGGGTGGTTTCATATCAAAGTTGAAATTCCTTGTTAAAAAATTTGAATATGGATCTCCCGCTAAGCGACTGATTCTAACCTAACTAATGTGGTCTATAGTTTCCGAAACACGTCAGACGACAAAAACTGTATACAGTTTCTGTCGTCTGACGTATTTCGGAAACAAAGTTTCCATCTTCAAAGACGAAGCGTACCTAAAGCATGCTATCAATTTCTACATTCAAGAATGGGTTGACATTATACCCTCAGTCATAAACCGATTAGTGAGAATAATGAGTTGTTAATAGGGGTAAGATCCTTACTGAGTAAAATATCCCTCATTTAAAATGGATGTATGAGCTGTTGTCGACGAGTATAGCCGAGACATAGGTGGGTAATGAGACCACTTCTACCAAAGCCACTTGTGCAACACCTCAAGGGGGTGTAACGTCTCTCCTTCTTTGGAGCATAGCAGTGGACGAGCTCCACAGGCTAATGGAGCTCAGGTTCGGGTGTGTAGGCTATGCCGATGACATAGTCGATGGTCAGAGGTAAATTCGAGGGCACCTTCTTTGACTTCTTTGACTACAGGAGGGCCTTATAATTATCGAGCAGTGGTGCTTATCAGTGCGGCTGAGCATAAACCCCAACAAAACCATAGTGATTCCATTTACTCGGAGAAGGAAACTTCCAGCTGTGAGATCCCTGTTTTTGAACGGAGATATTATAGGAGTCTGAAGTTAAATATCTTATAATAATATATGGGTAACACTAGATAGTAAACTTCTGTGGAATAAGCCTGTTGAAGTCACTGCTAGCAAAGCAATAAAGACTTTAATGACGATGCTGCGATCGATGTACGTCATGATTGTGAGTATGGTATACAAAAATAAGCCATAATAGAACGAGGGAAACCCTCGACAAAGTACAAAGGCTTGCCAGTGTTTGTATCACTGGAGCTATGGGAACCTGTCCTACCTGGGCACTTGAAATTACCACAAATCTCACACCACTCATCTAGTAATGAACAAAATGGCACACGAAGCCATTCTCAGAATATCTAGGAAAAAAACAGGTAATGAGAGTATAAAAAACCAGAAAGCCTGGACCTCTCTTAAATGATTAAGAAAGTAAGCATCGAAGAGAACTTCACTACGATGCTCGGTAGGAACAAAGAGTGGGACAGGGAATCCGCCATTAAATGGTACACAGACGTTTCGAAAACTACTACAGGAGCTGGCGCTGGAGTATATGGACCAGGCACCAAATGCTCACTATCGCTAGGCTCCTATCCGAGCGTCTTTTAGGCAGAAATACTTGCGATCGAAAGATTGCTTGGAAATTAACCTAGAAAGAAACTATTAGAGGTATGATAGTGCAATTTATTCTGACAGTCAAGCTGCTATTAAAGCTCGGAGCTTCCATGTTATCGAGTCTAAGCTAATATGGGGATGCCGAAGAAAACTTAATGAAGTAGCGCAAAGCGCAAAAACAATTGGGTCTCCTTGATCAGGGTTCCTGGTCACGCGGGAGTTAAAGAAAATGAGGAGGCCAGCACACTTGCCAAGAAAGGACCACAAACCCCTTTTATTGGCCCGGAACCCTACTGTGGGGTAGGTAGATACAACTACAAAAGTGAATGAATGAAAGAAGAAACTGAAAGATATACTTTGGAGAATTTACTCTGGAGAATTTACCAACCCAAAAAGTTCCTCCGGAACTTTGACACTGTCAGACGCAAAAAATGTATGGACCTAAGTAAAAACACGCTGCACCTCCTCACCGGTTTCCTCACAGGGCACTGCTGTCTTATAGGAAGCATATGATGAGATTAGGGCTAGCAGAAACTGACGAGTGCAGATTCTGTGGGGAGGAGGATGAAACTCCTGATCACCTGATTACGGAAAGTCTGGCTATCTCAAACCAACTCAAGGTTGATCCCAGATATTGGAGTTCATCAGAACTCTGGAACTGGAAGGCGAGCTGTAGATGGTGGCGACATCGACAGCTCTGACGGAGGGGTACAATGGACCTTAAGGTCGCAGTGCAACAATGCACAACCATATATATTATACAATGTGTCTATCCCCATTTCTTTCGGCAATTTGGAAAACCATTTTTCTTTCTTTCTTGAAGTTTACATTTCTTAGTGGAATTTTAAATAACTGGTTGACGAAGAAATGAGAGCTAGCCGTTTAATGTGACCCTGGAGCAACTGCACTTTTTTAACAACTGTCGACTCAATTTCAGAAAATTTCGTCAAATTGTTGAAAAATTCCAATAAATTGTACTTAGGAACACTTGAAGGTATGGAAATGTATAAGAGAAAAGATGTTTTACTCGATAAAACCCATTAACTACCATACTTGAGAGTTGAAATTGATAGCATGCTTTATTAACGCTTCGTCTCAGAAGATGGAAAAATCGTTTGCGAAACATATGTCAGACGACAAAATTTGTAGTGTACAAGAGTGATGTTAGTAGTGTAGTGTTCATAATCAATCCACAGTGAACTGAAACTAGAATATAATGCGGTAAAATATTTCTTAAAGTGTTCTCAACCATGTTATCAGTACTCGTGTCCATACCTTTAGAAGCATGTTCAGCAGCGGAGAATATTGCGATGAAACATGCAAATATGGGTTATCAGCTCACGGTGAATACATAAATCACGGTATTTCTACTCTTTTGCAGACTGTTTCTGAATATAAATCGTAAAAATCAATAACATCTCTTGCATTTATGATCGTGTTGCAGAGATACTTCATCATGAAATGTTTATTTTGCAGTAAATTATTTTATGCATTACGTCCATTTCAATTTCATGGTTTTATCATAAAATCGTCATTAAATGCTCTTAAATAGCAGAGAAGGTAAATTCGATTATTCTTAATTTCAACACCGTACTTAATTAAATTCCAACTTCTTCAATTATGTGAACATTCTACAATTATGCTATTTCAATGCTCTATTTCAATCGCATAGCAATTGACTTTTTGTTGGAAAAACTTTATCTATATATTTGATCTTTTGATCATCAAAAAGAAATTTTTCTGTTCAGTAGGTGTATTTTCCTCATACACTGATTGCCATTTTAGATATGGTATAGTTATTCTAGTCAAAATACAATAGTCCAAATCAAAATATAATAGTCCAAAAAAGTATCGCATACCTATAAATAGTTTGAAATCGTGTAATAAATCTTAACAGGATATATTATGTTACACGTTTATTGTCTACTTTACTGTATTTCATGTGACCATTTTTGATGAGTCAAGAGCTTTTAAGCGCATCTTCTTTTGTCTATCCGCGCCTCACACACCTCACGAAATACTGCACGAAACATCAAGCCAATTTGATCGGATCTGTTTTTGGCGCTTTTCTTCCTCGAGTGAATATAAATTTGCTCAAATGTCTGTAATTTTCGAATTTTTCGATGAAAATGATCTTAAACCAGGGACAAGTCGAAGCCAAATTTTTGGGGGGGAAAAGCATTGAAAATATTCCAACTATGCATGAAAAAAAACTGAAGGTGAACTGCAGGGGGGGGGATGGTCCAACTGCTTTAAAATTTTTCCAACTGCTATGAAACATTGGGGAGACATACTCACATATTTACTTTGATAAATTCAACACAAATAAAAGCTTCTTAAAATGCCGCTCGACAGTGAGAAACAGCTCAAATTGGTACCAGATGATTTAAGTAATCATTAAAGGATACTGTGGGAGGTATACTCATTATTGAAAGGTTTTTTTTCTGGGTTTTCTCTCCTAATTATTTTGTGATTTGCTTCTGCGTAAGAAACACAAGATATTTGTCAGAAGCAATCAATTGAACAATGTTGCCTAACAAACAACAACGAAACAACATCAACGAAGAAACAACTATATCGTAACGTTTCGGAGTCTATATCAGACTCCTTCGTCAGACTTTCAATGAAAATCTTTAGAATTATTTTGTTGATAGTTATTTTGTGAAATTCTTGAATTTCACGAAATATCAATATTAAATCGTAACTCTATGATTTCACAGAATGCTGTATCGGCAAGTAACGTCCGTATCTTTGAATTTCATGATCTGTATTCATACACGTCATCTCATCAACAGATAATAGACATGTCAAACAAAGTATGATTGAATGCGGAATGACCAATGAAATAACCTCAGTTATCGTAGATAGTTCTTGGATAATCCATGATGATGATGATGATGATGATGGAAATTATACTTTGGTAAGTTAATCAAATTGGGTTCAGAATATCTCCAGTAATAATCAAACTGAAATATTGGCTAAGTTTCAATTGATATACATAATATAATTTTCATAGTAGGGGAATAAATATCTCGTATAAGTTCGTTATTGGGTAGCATCGGTCTGGTGGTTTAGGATTAATAATTTCTGGCACTCTTGTTGAATTTAATTTTTTTATGATGAAGTACTATCATAAGAATCCATTGCTATCATTCCCAACTATGAGAAAAATACTTTCGGAGATATGATTTGTCAAAGTTTGAACAAGAGCGCCAAAAATCCTATCCACAGGGCTTTCCCACTTTTTTTTGAAAATATTGTTAAATGAAATTCGGCTTTAATAATATAATAATGTTAATATTTATATTTTTTTTATAGTGATGTGATCCTAACGAATTTTTATCGAAAATTTGCGCGTCTGCATTTTACAACTACTTACCAAGTTTCAATTTAAACGGATCTGTATTTCTTGAGTTATCGGGGAAATAATAACAATTTCCGATGTGTATAACTCCGAAACCGTTCGACCGATTCTGCCCATTAACGAACTTAACCGTCTGATTCGGATGCGTAACCAACCCTGAAAATTTCAAGTCGCTATCTCTTTCCGTTCGAAAGTTATTGAAGCAACGTACGGCTGGCTGTACAGAATTGAATAAGAATTCTTCATCAGTGAGTCGAACCTAATAGTTTCAGACCATTTTCGGCAAAAAATTCGAAAATTACGTACATTTGGGCAAAATGTTTCCCAGAACATGCGCTTAAAATGTTCAAGTTTTGGTACCCTATAGATAGTACAAAAAGTTGTAACATTTTGCACGATCGTATAGAAAAATAAATTCGAAACGTAGGTCTGTGACTCACCTCATATGTTGGATTTACATACATCAGCAAATTATGATTAGAGCATTCTATGAAATCATAAAATTACGATTAATTATTGAAATATTTAAAAATCATATCTCCAAAAGTATTAGTTTGTTGGAGTTAAGAATGATATCAATGGATTCCCATGATGAATTTGCATCTTAAAGAAAATTTAATTTGAAATTCGTATTGTAAAAAAAAATGTTTCTTCACTCTGAAACCACCCAATAACGAACTTAACTGAGATATTTATCTCCATAACCACCTGTAAAAATTTCAACTGTCTAGCTCATTCCGTTCTAGATTTATGGTGTTGTTTTGTTGTTCCGAGGAGCAAGAGCGCCAAAAAGTTAGATATATTTTGATTTTTATTCCGACTTTCTGGTTCACAAGAATGCCCGAAGTAAAAACTGCATCTCCTAATACTGACATTGTTCCTCACAAATCCAAACGAATGTCTCGTTTCTCATGCACCGTATTCACCCGATATGGCGCCGTGCGACTATTTATCATTTGTATATCGATCCGGATAGGATAATAAGGGAGTAGAATAATAGATCAAAATTGATTCGATTTTATTGAAGACTCCAACAAACTAATTACCAATGAGTCACACACCACAAACTGAACTTGTTTCTATAAATAATTAATATTTCTAAAAATAAAGTCAAGGTAGCGAAATTAGAAATTAATCGAGATTAGTTGAAAAATCTTCGAAATGGATCATTAATTTCAATGCTTCACCACAAGAATTACTACACAATTGTCTACTTATTTTTCTGAGTTCACGATCATCTCGTACCTATTACTCAACTTGGTATAATATGTACTTGACCTTCTTGGAAGAATCCATTGTTGTATATGATTGTTCTTCATGGACGATCTATATTTTCTATTTTGAATTCAGACGTTTTAAATTAAATCTGGTTGACATAAGACCTTCTCGAGTCTTTGCATTATTAAATAAAATTGGAATTTTTCAATCGAATACTGGATATCAGCTGATGTGATCAGGAACTTTTGCGCACATGTTCTTTGGTTTATTAACGCCTCACACACCCTCACGAAATACTGCGTAAACCTTCAAGCCGTCTATCTTCCACCGAGTACTAGTAGACCAGGGTCGATAATTTTTTAAACCGAAATAAATTATAGTAGAACGAAACCCATTGTAAAAGGAAGATAATATAACAAAAATGATAGGAAAAATAATTTACGGGCGATCTGAGGTCGGGAAGGGGAAGGGGGTGAGTTTTTAAGGGTAAAAAACGGTTTATCTCGATTTCCGGCAAAACTACAAGCCCTATGAAAAAAAGTTAAATAACAAAGTTGTAGGTAATAAGAAGATCTACAACTTTTGTACTAACACTTTTTTCACATAACCTCAAAATTCATGTGAAAAATTCAAATAACCACGTTTTTGGTTTTAAATTTTTATAAGAAATTACCGTTATACTTCTCCATTTTAAATTTTTATCTTTCACAAAAATTTTTTTTTTCACCAAATTTGGTAAAAATTTACCTTCTTATGTCCCAAATACACTGTAATTTTTTGGATTTAAAATGTATTTTTTTCCACCTTAATTTGACTTAATAACGAAAAAGCAGCCTAATTTTCAATCGAAAATATCTGCTTCTTTGAAAAAAGTAGGTGGGCATTTTGTGGATTTTTTGGATGGTCTAAAAAAAATACATTACTATGGTAAATTTTCTCAGAAAATTCTATGAAATAACAGGCAATAAGGCCCAGACCTTCCTAGTTCCTTCTCCACTTCTCTATGAAATACCTTTTGATGGGCTGAAATTTTTCGAAGGTCACCCAGGTATATAAGTTATCATAAAATAGCAACAAATGTAATTTAGAGAAGAATCCGAGGATGATTGATTCTTAACTTTCTCAAAATATTGTAGTAGACTTATTAAATATTAACTTTCTTAGCATTTTCTGGGAAAATTTACCATAGTTATGTATATTTTTTTTAGATCATCAGAAAGTAGAGATTTCAAGGAACAAAAAGCCCACCTACTTTTTTGAAAAAGCAGATATTTTGACGTGAGAATTTTTGATTGAAAATTAGGCTGCTTTTTCGATATTGACACAAATTAAGTTGAAAAAAATATTTTAAATCGAAAAAATTACAGTGTATTTGAGACATAAAAAAATAAGTTTTTACCAAATTTGGTGAAGAAAACAATTTTTTGCTCAAAGATAAATATGTATTAAAAACCAAAAACTCGGATATTTGAATTTTTCACCTTAATTTTGGGGTTATGTGAAAAAAGTGTTGATACCTAAGTTGTAGATCTTTTCATTACGTACACCTTTTTCCATAGGACTTGTAGTTTTGCTGGAAATCGAGATAAACCGTTTTTTACCCTTAAAAACTCACCCTCTTCCCCTTCCCGAACTCAGATCACCCGTAAATTATTTTATTTTTCCTATCATTTTTGTTATTTTCTCTTCCTTTTCCAATGGGTTTCATTCAACTATAATTTTTTCACTTTTTACCATTTTTAAATGTTTCGTCGACACTGGTCTATAGATTCTAAAATTTTAAAAAAATTTAATGCTTGTGGCTTTTACTTGATGCAAATCCATATTAACTCAATGAAAAATTATATACGATTTACACTTATAGTGTACAGTATGATGTAGTCTGATGAAGTCGCTGTGTCGACGAAACGCGTCACAATATTGAATAAATAAGTGTAAATCGTATATAATTTTTCATTGAGACTATAGATTCTAATTCGATCGTTTCTGTATTTTTGGAAATATTAGGAAAATTAAATTTGGCTGAAAGGTTTGTTCAGTATTTCAGCGAAATCGACAGATAGTTTTTGAAATATAAAATTTTTAAGAAGAATTCTTTTTGGAGAAAATATTATTATTTTCCTTTCTAGTGATACGATCCCAACTAAATGTCGCAAAAATTAGTGCGTTGGCATTATACTACTGATTACCAAGTTTCAATCCAAACGGATTTCTATTTTTTTTAGATATTGAGTAAATAACAACAACATTTCAGATGGGTATAACTCCGAAACGCTTCGACTGATTATGTTCATAAGCGAACTTAGCCGTCGCATTCGAATGCGCAATCTTACCTGAAAGTTCCATATCGCTATCTCTTTCCGTTATCGTTGCCGGACGGTCGGACAGAATCGAATTTCACATCGAATTCTTCATCTGTGAGTCGAAACTAATGAACCATTTTCGGCAAAAAATTCGAAAATTACAGACATTTGAGCGAAATAATGATTAAGTGTTTCCTAGAACATGCACGCAAAAACGTCTTTGAAGGAGGAAAGTGTAAAGTTTCAGAGAATTTTAGAGTCTATATCTTTCAAAGTTCAATTTTTTCGAAAAAGTAGGTAATAGAAATTTCAGAAATATATAAGTATTTACTCCAATACAATAAGAAATGCATTCGCACCATCTCTTTATGTTTAACAAGTAATTTCGTTGAAAAATACGCACAAACTCAAAAATACTCGTTCTCTATATCAGTATCGTAATGAGTTCATTACAGCACTAAAAACAGAGCTGTAATGAACTCATTCCCGCATTGTTTCTAGTTATATTTTTCGTTTTGTGGTAGTCAGCACTGACATTCGATCCTATCAAATTTCAACACACGTTTGTCAATATAATATAATCTGGATATAGTGAAATAGTTGTTGGGAGGAAAAGTTTTATTTTCATTAAAAAATAGGGTACTAGAGATCTCCTTCTTGCTTATTTTGAATCATTCATGCTATTAGGAAACTGTTTGAAATCTGATCTCCATGCCCTACGTACGATTCAAATTCAAATTCCGTAATCTGTCAACTTTCGTAACAGTCACACCAACTGCCAAGATACAATACAAAAGTCACTAGGATGTATAATCCGAATTTTTCATTAAATTTCAACAGTATTTTACAAAACTTGCCTGAAATAGAGAAAATATCGTGTAATACTCGTTGCAGATGGCAATTCCAACACTCATGCGTTCGAGAACTGGCTCCTTCGTCGTTCGTTTTTAAATTTCGCATTCGTGTTTGAATATGAGCCCATTCTGCAACTTGTTTCAGAATATTATTCAGAAATTTAATTTACTCTTCCGAAATAGGTTTTACCATTTCTGAAATTGGTTCAACTTTTTCCGAAATTGATTTTACTATTTCCGAAGAATTGCAAGTGATGTTAGATATGTGAAATAATTGGTACCTGTAGTTATTTGATAAATAACTGCAATTCAACGGAATTGGTGAATTTTGATGAGTTATACCTAGTTACAATTAAGACTGTCAATTCGGAAATGAATCATTCAATGTTCAATGTCTGGTCTTTCGCTGTCAGGAATTCTTCCACATATAGGTCAACTAAAATTGTTACGTCTAAAGTCCGAAGACAGATCCGCTTCGTAACAATATTCAAAAAGATTTCTCAATATGAGGATGAAGTCGACCTTGGTTTTAATACCGGCTTCTTCAATTTATCAAATTCTTATGAAGATCGCACGAAGGTAAATCCTTGATCAGGATGCTGCGATGATCATTAATATTTATGAGTTGAATATTAGACGACAGAGGATTTTGCAGTTTTGAAATTTTCAACTTCTTTTGCTTTGTTGGAAAAACTTCTTCTGGTTTCGTTGCGGAATCGTGAGTTTCTTAATTCGATGTACGCAGGTCAAGGATGTCATTGCCAACTGGAAGGAATGACCCGAAATCATTTTATCGTTACGCGTGATTTTCTATCACGGAATGATTCGACGAAGAATTGTGGTAACTTCCCGAGGTGAATAAACAATTATTGTAGAAGAGAATTTTGATGAATTCATTTTCAAGGAGACGACAAATATCGATGATATTTTGTGTGGTTCTATTGAATTAACCATCAGTAGAAACAATATAGTGATTAGGTTATATAAAATTTGGCTGATTTGGAATTTTTGCTTTGCCTCCAAAGAACTGTTAAAAAAGGGGGAAAGCCTTGTGGCAGGAGCTTTGGCGCTCTTGTTCAATTCTTGACAAACCATATCTCCGAATGTATTGGTTTCTCAGAGTTGGGAATGATATCCATGGATTTGTAAAATAGAACTGCACCATAAAAGAAATTAAATTGAAATAATAGTTTATTTATCAAGATTAAATGAGCAATCTGCAATGAGCTAACCTCGTGGTTGTTGCAACTTACAATCGGTGCATAGCTCTCACAACTCGAAATACCTAAGGAAAGTATCATCGGAATGTCTAGAGCAAGGCTGGAGACAATCATAGCAGATTGTCCATGTATTCCTAATATTTGAATAGAAATAGGCAGACGAACAAATTATATTAATAGTTCAAAATATATTAATAAAATAAAATCCTCTTTTCATAATTTAATAGTTTATACCACTAACACAATCATTCTGTATTATGAACCTTAACTCAAGAAAATATATTTGATACACATGTAGGTCAATATTTTAGCATTTTTTGCTAGCAATATTATGAAAATACTGTATATAGGAACATGTATCACTACTTAAGGAAGTAAAAGGTAATATTAACCTCGGTGGTCAACGAACAGTAATTTCTTTTGATGATTCCATTATGTTGTTCTTTCCTATTGCCTTCATAAACTACTTCATTAAAATGATCCAATTCTAAATCTTCTGAAACATCATCCCCAATATTTGCACATAAATTATTCAATATGCACCACGTCAATATTATTTTTGGTATCAAAACAGTCTTGTACCTATATATTCACAAACTCAAGATGCGAAACCTTGTTTTCCAACACAAAATATTTTCAAAATACGAATTATGTGAACAAATAAGATGTCATAAATGACCAGTGAAGACAGATAGAACACAGACAGATAGAATTCGCATTCTGTGAAAACGATGTATTATTGAAATTTTGAAAAATCATATCTCCGAAAGTATTAGAATTCAAGGGTTTAAAATGACATCAATGGATTCTTATGATGGAATTGCATCTTAAAAAAAATTAAATTTAAAATTTGTTACCTAAAAAAAATTTGTTTTCGTTACTCCGAAACCATTGGACCGATAAATCAAATTTGACTTCGAATTCTTCGTCAGGGAGTCGAATCCAATCGTTTGAGACCATTTTCGGCAAAAAAATCGAAAATTACAGACATTAGGGCAAAATGATAACGTGATGCTCCCTAGAACATACGCGCAAAAATCTTAAAAAGGGTTGAAGTCAGCAGCTATTGCGCGCATGTTATTTTGTCTCACAACCACACGAAATACTGCATGATCCTTCAAGCCGTCTTTTTTCAAGCGAGTACTACATTTCAGTTCGATCAAATCTGTATTTTTGAAAAAATATTGGGAAAATAAAATTGGGCTTGAAGTTTTGTGCGGAATTTCGGAGGAATCTGACGAATGGTTTCCGAAGTTACCAAGTTCAAATTGGATCGGATTTGTATTTTTCGAGTTAGTGAGGAAATAGCAATGAAATTTCAGATGGGTATATCTCCAAAACCGTTTGACCGATTATGCCCATTAACGAACTCAACTGTCACATTCGGATGCCCAAACTAAACTGAAAATTGCAAATCGAGATCTCTTTCCGTTCGAAAGTTATGGTGGTAAGGGTCACCCACCCATATACACAACAGATCCGATCGTCTTCAAATTTGGGATTTGGCTGTAGAATTCCCTTTTGAAGGATCTCGCAAAATTTCAGCGATATCGGGCTGTTTTAGGATATATTGACCAATAAAAATCCATTCGAATAGATATTTCTTCAGATATTGAGGAAACAAAATTAAAACATTCAGAAAGTGGTACTAATTTGAAGTTAGTTCTGAATTAGTTCTTTCATGGTAGATAAAATCTTTATTAGAATGTAAATTACGAAATCTTGATCTCTTATCTAGAATAGATAAATAAATTCCGAAGTGACAAATAGGATATTTAAATTTAATTGGTACGATATTACTCAATGATCCAAACTTTCAAGTAGATATTATGCTCTAATATAAGAGTTGCATCATGAGTGATGTCAATATTTTAGAGAGAATAAACCAGATCAGTGGTGGGAAATTTAATTTATGAATATGAACATTCAGGATGATCCACGAAGAACGGCGTTCGTTAGAATATTCCAAAGAAAGACTTGAGATAAACACTTGAAATTTTATAGTTAAGCTTTGTTAGGAGAGATGAATTTTTGGAAAAAAATTCAGGTTTGTTCTACTTCCGGTTTCACCGGAAATGATACCAACTTTCGTTTTTTAAATGCAATATCCAGTATTTTCATTGATAATCAGATTACCCATTGTATTCTACATTGTTTAAATGTATCACTTACATATTATTCTCCGAAAATTCGTGTGAAATCTGAAAAAACCTTTTAAATTTTCTCAAATAGGGCTTCATTCCAATGTTAATAATATAGATAGATTTTTGCTTGAAAATTTCTAATTTTCTAGCTTCTATCAGAAGACATACCAATGCTTCTCTTTCGTTAATTAAAAATTCAATTGAACATATAGGGTGTTTCTATTTCAATGTCAAAGTCAGTCATGACAAAAACCTCAAAACTCATTTTTTTTATGAGAACCCATTTTTTTTATTGGTCAGCTGGAATCCTCGTTAAAAAATAGTGTATTTTTTATAATACATACTACTGCTTCACTTGCAGAATATTTCCGGCAATAAGTATTTTAGAATAGTAGTATGTATTATAAAAAATACACTATTTTTAAACGTAGACTCCAGCTGATCAAAAAAAGAAATGGGTTCTCATTTGAAAAAAATGAGCTTTGAGGTTTTTGTCATTACTGACTTTGACATTGAAATAGAAACACCCTGTATGTTCAACTGAATTTTTAATTAACAAAGAAGAAGCATTGCTATGTCTTCTTATAGAAGCTAGAAAATTAGGAATTTTCATGCAAAAATCTACAAGTTATTAACATTGGAATGAAGCCCTATTTGAGAAAATTTAAAGGCTTCTTTAGATTTCACACGAGTTTTCTGAGAATAATCTGTAAGTGACACATTGAAACAATGTAGAATTCAATGGGTATTCTGATTTATCAATGAAAAAACTGGGTATTACTTTTAAAAATCAAAAGTTAGTATCATTTCGGTGAAACCGGAAGTCGAACGAATCTGAAATTTTGTCCAAGAATTTATCTCTCCTAACAAAGCTTAACTATAAAATTTCAAGTGTTGATCTCGAATCTTTCTTTGAAATATGCTAACGAATGGTCACCCTGTATACGGATAATATATGGATATTGCCAGGATCAAATAAGGTTGTGAATAAATTATCAAAATTATATCAAAATGAGCAATTGAAATTTCAGACTTTCTAGGAATTGGCTTTCGATTCAGTATTATCTGAGATAATAAACCTTACTAATCGACGGAAATACTAACTTTCTCTTAAATTTCCTTAGTTTAGGTTTAGGTAGTGTAGATTTCAATAATTTAATAAAAATAATTTGTCGGTCCACCCGCTAGAATATTTATCTGGAAATACTAGATAGAAATTTTTGAATTCTGGTGAATAACTCGGGTATAACACAGATTGCACTATGAGGGTTGAAAATTGAAGGTTGTAATAAAAATATACGTATTTAAATATACGATTAAAAAATTATTTTATTAATTTGGTAAAAAAGTATTTCGGAGATTTACTATGAAAACCAGCAAACCTGGTTGACGAAGAATTAACACTTATTGGAAAAGCTAGATAATTTCAAGAAAAATCTATTGGGATCCTTCGATCTCATTTGACGAAGTTTCATAGAAATCAACAAACTAACACACAAAAATTGAATTGAAAAGAATTTAGATTTTTGAGCATTTTAAGATTTAATTGTAATGTGAATTCATTGTTGTATAAAATTTTTGTTTTAACGCTATCTGTTTTTCAATTTGAACTAACATAGTATCAATGGCTTAAAATTTCTAAGTGATAAGGTGTGGCAGAATATTTTTCACATGTTATATTAAAAGTGTATCCTTTACTGAGTAGATTCCGATAAAAATTCTATCGTATACTGTCAGACCTAAAAAGTAAATAGTAACAAATTTAATGTCTATTGATTTCAGTGCTAAGTCTCATCAATTTACATTTATAATTCTTCACCTTGACGGCAACCTTATACAATGGTAATTTTTTACCATCATATAGATATTATGATGATGTATTTTGGTCTTCTTCTACATCCGTCTTCATAATGCTAATATTTTATATTTGTTTTACGCTGTGCACGTTTGTGATATGAAATATAAGTTATATACAGGGTGAATCAAACATATTTCATACAGTAATAGATGACACTCATCTGGTTCCAAAAATACCCCACAAAATTTGGTACAGTAGTGTCTCAAAAATATATCGATCTCACATTTGTACTGAATTTCTATAACCTTCTTCAATTTGTTATGACTACTTTGTACCTGTCTTCCGATGTCTGAAGATTAAAGTTCGAAACTGCGTTTACAAAATGTGAACTTTACATCATGCGAACATCAAAAAATTTGTTGGTAGTAAAACATGGAAATTTACAAAAACTAGTTTAAATTGTAACAAAATTTTCGGGTTGTTGATATGTATTACCTCTTCAGGTAAGGTATTGTACAAGAGTATATCCTCGTAAGGGTGTATTTTAGACAATTTATTGTTAAATATCAAATCAACAATCAAATATATTTGTTTTAAGTAGTCATTAAAGGATATACGATGAGAGGTATATTCATTATTAACCTTTCTGGGTTTTCTCCCATAAACTCTGAAAAAGTCTAATTAGAATTTATTATTTTGTGAATTGTTTCTGCGTAGAAACACAAGATATTTGTCAGAAGCAATGTATGGAACAATATTGCCTCACAAACAATAACGAAACAAAAGCAACGATAAAACAACTATACAGGGTGAGTCTTTGACCACTGCATTAATTTTAAACAAAGATTCCTCTCATCAAATGAAACACTTTTTTCATATACCATTTTTCCAGATTCGGCTCAGGTAAAAAGTTACAAGCGTTTAAAGATTTCACAATGTGCTAATACACCCCCGCATATAAATTATCTATGACACTGTTGGCGGACGAGAATAAGGCATGGTAACGTGGTTTACAGCTTGATTCGGGATTCTAACGCTCAGGGACGGATCCATAAAAGTAGTGAAATTTTTGGAGTTTACCATTTTAAAACATTCAATGAAGAATATCTCGAAAACGGTGCGTTTAAGGAGAAATGATGGAGAATAATATAATGTTCTAAAACGATGGAATATTCTTGAAATGACTCAAGAAAAACTTTATATGCTTTCTTTATGCTAATTTCGTTTAGTTTTATGAATCCACGAGTCCATAACTAGAAACCCAGTAGAAGTAGAAAATAACTAATATTTGGAAAATATGTATCATAGTTATAGGAAACTTTACGCCAACATTCATTTTATTCGAAAAAAGGATGTCAAAGCTACAAAATAAAAACTGATTTTTTTTCAAAATTTCAACAGCCTGTATCTTTTTACCTGAGCTGAATTTGGAAAAATGTTAAATGAAAAAAGTGTTTCATTTGATGAGAGGAATCTTTGGTTAAAATTAATGCAGTGGTCAAAGACTCACTCTGTATAGTAACGTTTTGGAGACTATATCCGCTAAGAAATGTAAACTTCAAGAAAGAAAGAAAAATAATTTTCCCAATTGACGAAAGAAACGGGTATAGTCATCAACTTGTTCAGCAAATTATCAACAAACATATACAAAGATAAAAATCTCTTGAGTAACATAACACTAACGAAAGAAATAATATCAGTAAAAGGTTTCCACGCTTTCACTTCCTATCTGAAAACAAACAACAAACCCCAGAATATTTTCGAAAAGGTTAATATAAAAATGGCTTTCAAAACTTCCACGAAAATTAAACAACTTCTAGGAAATACATTCGATAAACTTCGGACATGTTAAAATCGGGTGTAAATGAAATAAAATGTTTACATTGCAACGTCGAACAAACAACCACAAACATTCTCTCACGGTATAAAGAGCATACGAGACACATTCGGAACAACAACATCGATAAATATGTTGTTGCAAATAACGTTTTAACTGGCCACTCAACTTCAGAAAATTCCGTCAAATTGTTGAAAAATTCCAATAAATTCTACTTAGGAAGGGATCGAAAGGTATAAGAGAAAATATTTTTTACTCAATAAATCTTACCCCTATTAACAACTCATGATTTTGACTAATCGGTTTATGACCAAGAGTATAATGTCAACCCATTCTTGAATGTAGAAATTGATAGCATGCTTTAGTAACGTTTCGGCTTTGAAGATGGGAACTTTGTTTCCGAAACATATGTCAGACGGCAAAAACTGTAGTGGGCATAAGTGTAGTTATACTTTTGTAGTGTTCATAGTAAGTCCACAGTGAAATAAAACTAGAAAATTAACAAGATTCATTAGAATTTCATATTAATATTCCTATCGTAATGTAATGATCAATCAAATATAATCGTTAGCTGTAGAAATTGATTCAAGAGATTAATAAATTGTAACCCTACCTTGAATAAAACCGTAGCGCAAGGTGGTTACCATCCACAATCTGAAAATGCTCGATTCAGCATTTAGAAATCATTACAATCAGAAGAGATTCATACCGATGCTTGAAATCGTGCATTTGGCACAAATCAGCAACTTGCGAATTATACGTCAATCAATCATCAAATCGAGGGTGATAATGACGATAATCTTGTCCCATTTTGCAACATCTTGCGTTAGAAACTGTGCAATAATCGGTAGTTATTGTACTTGGAAAGGTTAATGAAAGCGAATTGATGTACGTATTTGTAAATAATCATCCGAGATGAATCTCAGTGTACAGTCACGGTCGTTGGTCGTATACTTCTGTTACTAGCATAACATTTAAGTTTCGTTCAATTTTCATTCATTTGGAATCGTACCGAAAAAAAATTTTCAAGACTTCCCTAAAAATTTTTACAGTTCACGTTTTGAAGTAGGTAGAATTCAAATGCGAAAATACTCTTAAAATATTGGAGAGGGTAATTTAATATACATGAATTTTGGTACAAAACCAGGTATTACCAGATATTATATTAAAAAAATTGGTTAAACCACTGACGTTAAGTCAGAAGCTTTTGCGCGTATGTTCTATGGTCCATTCTTCTGTATTGGACACTCTTAATCGAATTTACCATGGTAAATTATGTTGTCCATTCTCCTGTATTGGACACCCTTAATCGAATTTACCATGGTAAATTCGAATTACCATGGTAAATTCGAATTAAGTGTCCAATACAGGAGAATGGACAACATAATTTACCATGGTAAATTCGATTAAGGGTGTCCAATACAGAAGAATGGACAATAGAACATACGAGCAAAAGCTTCTGACTTCACGTCAGTGCTTGAAGCAATTTTTTTTTCGTGAATTTTTTCTTATTTTCTAGGGGTATGGTTCTTACAAAATTTAAAAAATTTTTTTTTCGTCATTTTATTCTAATTTTCTAGGGGTATGGTTCTTACAAAATTTTAAACACGTCTTTATAATGATTTTCTACTACTAGTTACCAAGCATTAATTCGATCGAATATTTAGTTTTTGAGTTATCAAGGAAATAATATTCAAGGTGGGTATAACTCGGAAACCGTTTAACCGATTATGACCAAAAACGAACTCAACTCTCCCTTTCAGATACGCAACCTACCCTGAAAATTGCAAGTCCCTATCTCCTTTCGTTCGAAAGTTATCGAGGCAACGGTCACCCATCTACTGAACTCACACAAGAATGCTCGAATCTCCAACAATATTCAACCGATCGTGTTAAAACTTGAAACTTGGCAGTAGAGTTAGGTTATGAAGGCTCTTGCAAAATTTCAGCAATTTCAAACGAATAGTTACTGATAAATAAATTTTTTTTTTTAATTTTCAATGATTTTTTTTAAATTTTTCACAAATACTATCCTCACGAAATTATGCAAGAATTTTTGCGTTGGCATTCTACAACTAATTACCATGTTTGAATTCAATTGGTTTAGTATTTTTCGAGTTAATGAGGAACAAAAAACAATCAAATTTCAGATGGCTATAACTCTAAAACCGTTTGGCCGATTATGCTCATAAACAAACTGAAATGTCGCGTTCTGGTGCACATCCTAACCTGAAAACTTCAAGGCGCTATCTCTTTCCGTACTCAAGTTATCGTGACAACAAAAATATTTTTCAATAATTTTTTTAAATTTTCTAGCCATACGATTCGCACAAAATTTCACAAACGTGCTTAGGTTCATGTTCTACAATTACTCACCAAGTTTCAATTCGATCGGATTTATATTGGTTGAAAACAAAATTATTACTCGGAAACCACTGGGCCGATTATGCCCATTAACGAACTTGTCCGTCGTATTGGGATTCGCCACCCACCCTGAAAATTTCAAGTCGCTAGCTCTTTTCGTTCTCAAGTTATCGTGACAACGGCCGGACAGAATCAAATTTGACCTCGAATTCTTCATTGGAGTGTCGAACTAAATCGTTTGAGACCATTTTCGTCAAAAAATTCGAAAGTTACAGTCATTTGGGCAAAACTATAACGCGATGTTCCCCAGAACATATGCGCAAAAAACAGAAATAATCCGAAGATATGGAACTCGATAAAGATAAAAATATCACCTTTGCTATGCTGAATCTGAAATTCTTCATCGCACTGTTTTGCGATCAATAGTTCTTGAGTTGCAAAATAGAAAAATTTTCATTCTTAGAATATATGTGATGAAATACACGTTAATAATTCCGCTATGGCTCAGTTCGTTGAAGCACCGACCATGATCTACTGAAGCAGAGACTATTTTATAGTTTGAGTTCGCAGTGGACTTATTATGAACACTACAAAAGTAACTACACTCTTGTCTACTACAGTTTTTGTCGTCTGACATATGTTTCGGAAACAAAGTTTCCATTTTCAAAGACGAAGCGTGACACCTAAGTATGAGTTGACATTTTACCCTTAGTCATAAACCGATTATTGAAAATAATGAGTTGTTAATAGGGGTTAGATCATTATTGAGTAAAATATCTTTTCTCTTATACATTTCGATCCCTTCAAGTTTTCCTATAAGTACAATTTATTGCAATTTTCTGAAATTGATGGCCAGTTGTTGAAACGTGATTTGCAACAGCTGATTCATCAATGTTTTTGTTCCAAATGTGTCCCGTATGCTCTTCATACCGTGTGCGAATGTTTCTGGTTGTTTGCCCGACGTAACACTTGTTGCAATCTAAACATTCAATTTCATATATACCCGATTTTAACATGTCCGCATTCGAGAGAAATTTTAACATGTCCTGCATTCGATAAAACTCCGGACATGTTAAAATCGGGTATATTTGAAATTCAATTTCATTCAATTTTTAACGTAGATTCCAGGTGACCAATAAAAAAAATGGGTTCTCATTGGAAAAAAATGAGTTTTGAGGTTTTTGTCATGACTGACTTTGACATGAAAAGAAACACCCTGTATGTTCAATTGAATTTTTAATTGAAGCATTGGTATGTCTTCTGATAGGAGCTAGAAAAATAGGAATTTTCATGTAAAAGTGTAAAAGTTATTAACATTGGAATGAAGTCCTATTTGAGAAAATTTAAAGGGTTTTTTCAGATTTCACACGAATTTTCTGAGAATAATAATATGCAAGTGACACATTAAAATAATGTAAAATTCAATGGGTAATCCGATTATCAATAAAAAACTGGGTATTACATTTAAAAAACGAAAGTACCATTTCCGGTGAAACCGTAAGTCGAACGAATCTAAAATTTTTACGAAGAATTCATCTCTTATGAAAAAGCTTAACTATAAGACTTCAAGTGTTCATCTTGAATCTTCCTGTGAAATATTCTAACGAACTGTCTTAGTGAATCACCCTGTATAAAGGACTATTACATAATACCATATTAATGTGGTATCAGAATGGCGAATGCACCAAACTAACAAATGTTGTACTTTTCTTGCACATACTTAAAGTTGAATGCTTGTAATTTATTTCTTTCTTGAATTGGAAATTGCAAGTTGGTATAAGTATGAGAACTAGATCGTCATTAGAGTCTTCGTGAACCGTTATATGTACGAAGGATTTTTTTTAATTCAAAATAAAGAAAAAAATTAAACATTCCGGAAATGTTCACATATGTTTTCACAGAATGCGAGTTCTATCTGTCTGTGTTCTATCTGTATTCACTGTTCATAAATGTCATCTTATCTACCTATAAGTGCCATGCCAAATTTATTTATGTTCTAGGAGGTTTATCACTCGTACTTTAAAAATATTTTCTGTTGGAAAACAAGAGTAGTTTGGGAAATAAATATCTCGATTAAGTTCGTTATTGGGCAAAATTGACCTGAAGGTTTCGGAGAAACGAAAAAAAACAATTTTTTTATATCACAAATTTCAAATTCCATTTTTTTAAAGATGCTATTTCACCATAAAAATCCATTGATATCATTTTCAACTCTAACAAGCTAATACTTTCGGAGATATGATTTTCCGAAATTTCAAAAATCAACCGTACTTTTATGTTTTCACAAATGCTGCACTTAATTATTCTATCTATGAATTATTATAATCGTACTTCTATATGTTTTCACAGAATGCTGTACTTAATTATTGGATCTATGAATTATTATAGGATCTGTGTTGTTACATGTCATCTTATTTTCCTATGAGAGATAAATGTCAAAATTAATTCTGGTTCGTTATTCTGGATATAAAATACACCTCTTGTTCTAGAAAACAAAGTATGATTGAATACAAAATGACCAATGAAATAACCTCAGCTATCGTAGAATTATGAGGATGATATGATATTATACTTTTAAGGTGATACTATAATACCCGTGGATAATCCATATGATGATGGAAATATATTCTTCGGTAAAATACAAAATCAAATTGGGTTCAGAATATCTCCAGTAAAAACAAAACTGCAATATTGTCTAAGTTATAATTGATATAATATAATTTCCAGAGAAGATTTGAGGAATGAATATCTCGGATAAGTTCGTTATTGGGGAGAATCGGTCTGTTCGAATTTAATTTATTTCATGATGCAGTTCTATCATAACAATCCATTCACATCAATTGGGAACTTCCAAAACTCTGGTGGCGAGATTTGGCAACTAACCAAGCTAGTAATGAGCCACGTGCCCGAGTTTAATTGTTCAGTATTCGTCAATAAACTTTTGTTTGAAAGAAAAATTCAAGTTGAAATAGTGAATATTATCCTGCCTAATATGTCTTCGACCAGAAACGACTATTGTTGTGTGCCTCAATGCAATTCATGGGCGAAAAAATGGCCAAAATGAATAGGTTTGAGTTTTCACTTCTTACCTCCGGAAAACCAAATATAAATATAGGAAATGCGTTAGAAGGATAACTAATAGACCGAAGAGTACTTAACCTGGAACTACATCCAGATAATCTTTATTATACCTCAAACATTACACTTATTGTTAATAATGCTTTTCACACAAATATGTATCATATTTTGAAAAAATCATTTCAATTATTGATAACTGTTTTACAAAAGCTTTATCTGGTTCAATTTGACACTATATTCTCATAAATAAACTAGAACATCATGCACCTGAACTTTAATTAATACATCAGTAATATGTTTACACCTTCTCCATGCTCCGACTTTACAAGAATATACCATACCTTCTATTTTAAGTTTACCATTCTCCACATTAATGGGCCATCAATTTTATGTGGTACTGAATTAAGGGCACTACTTTGTAAACATAAAGAACAAATGTCTATAAAACTGGGACCACAATTTGTTTTGTCACACACGATTACATGATCTACATTTAGAACCTCTTCTCCTTCTACAAGGACTCTAGAATTAGAAGTTGAAGCTCCTATGTACTCCAGAAATTCTAATCAACTGAGTCCCTTCTTAATCATTCGCAAATAGTAACTGAAAGAACTTTTAAATATAATGTAAGTTTGACAAACATATATGAATATACTTACTGGTTGTAGTCTTTATATCAATCAAGTGCCATAAAATTAGATATATAATGATCAATATTTGAATCTATATCACAAAGTAATCCAACAATGATCTCAAGTCAATTATAATTTAAATTTTCCATGAAAATTTCGGTCAAACTTCGTCGACTGACCTGTCCAACACGAGATTGTTTACATTTATTACTAGCGTGGTTAGTTGCCGAATCCCGCCACCAGAGTTTTGGAAGTTCCCAATCCCAGAGACCAACAATAACGGAGATAATATGATTTGTCAAAGTTTGAACAAGAGCGCCATAGCTCCTGTCCACGGGGCTTTCCCACTTTTTTAGGAGAAAGCTTACCACCACTAAATGAAATCACACTCTGTGGATTGCTCTGAACTCTGGTTCTTGCTAGTTCTTTTCATATTTCATTATTAAAATTATTAAAAGATTCATAGGAATGGAATAAATTAAACGATCTATTAATCGGAGCAAGACTTATATAACAGATTCTGATACTCAGAGTGTACCGTGTACTTGGCACTACTTACATTTAACAAGTCCTATGAATGAAGTAGAAAGCGAAAACACACCCACATGCACACAGATTGAATCTCGATGGTATCACAGGTAAACACTAAATCTCGAGAAAGAAACCCAACCATGCTATATATGAGTCGATCATCTCTGAACTTAGGTGGGATATTTTCGCTTGAATGTGTTCCTCCACCTTTCGGTTTACCGCCCAAACTTGGATTTTTTCACTAGGCGACTGAAGCTTTCGAGTATGCATCGAAATTGTGACTTATAAATTATTGTATTTTGATAATGCTTCAATAAGTCTATTCGATTTAAGTTCAGTTCAGAGTTGGACAAGTATGTGATATTTCACCTCTCAATACGTGCTCTATAGAATTGTGATATTAATTGTAAATCTGCAATATGATAATACAGGGTGTCCCGATAATAATGCAACAAAATTTGGTAACAGATTCTCAAGACGAAATTAGGAGAGCCCTACTTTCAGCCTTACAGCCCCATGAATTTCTTCCCTTAAAATAGTCTTTTTGCGCGTATGTTCTGGGGAACATCGTATTATCATTTTGCCCAAATGTCTGGAATTGTCGATTTTTTGCCGAGAATGGTCTCAAACGACTAGGTTCAACTCACTGATGGAGAAATCGAGGTCAAGTTTTATTCTGTCCGGCCGGCCGTTGCCACGATACGTTGAGAACAGAAAGGGATAGCGACTTAAAATTTTCAGGGTAGGTGGCGTATCCCAATACAACGGAAATGTTCGTTAATGGGCATAATCGACCCAACGGTTTCCGAATAATAATTTTGTTTTAAACTATTACTAATCTGATCAAATTGAAACTTGGTGAGTGGTTGTAGAATACAAACCTAAGGACGTTTGTAAAATTTTGTGAGAATTGTATAGCTAGAAGATTCTAAAAAAAATATTTAAAAAAATTATTAATTTCACGAGAACCAGAGAACCGAAAGAGATAGTGACTTTTTATTTACAGGTTAGGTTGTGCATCTGAATACGAAATTTGGGTTTGTTTATAGGCATAATCGGACAAACGGTTTTGGAGTTATACCCATCTGAAATTTGGTTGTTATTTCCTCAATAACTCAAAAAATATAGAACTGATCCAGTTCGAACATGGTTGTCAGTTGTAGAATGCCAACGCAAAAATTCTTGCAAAATTTCGTGACGATCATCCGACATTTTGCGAGAGCCTTCAGAACCTAACTCTACTACCAAGTTCCAAGTTTGAGCACGATCGGATCTATATTGTTGGAGATCCAAGCAGCCTTGTGTAAGTTCAGTATGTGGATGGGTGAGAGTTGCCTCGATAGCTTTCGAACGAAAGGAGATAGGGATTTTCAGGGTAGGTTGCGCATCCGAATCGGAGGGTTAAATTCGTTTTTGAGCATAATCGGTCTAACAGTTTCGAAGTTATACCCACCTGGAATATTATTTCCTCGATAACTCAAAAAAAAATAGACTCGATCGAATCGAAGCTTGGTAACTAGTTGTAGAATATCGACATGAACACGTGTGTAAAATTTTATGAAGACCGTACCACTAGAAAATTTTTAAAAGATTACGAAAAAAAAAATTGGTTCAAGTTTCTTGATATCCGAAATCTTATAGTACTACCTATTTTAGCGATGGACCCCTTCAGACACATTTCACTGGGGTACAATGTCTTTGGAACCACTGAACATCAACCGCGTATTTGAATTCCTTGAAAATTGTTCAACTGTTAGAAAACCCATTCAATCTTACGTTTCATGAAAAAATTGAGACAAAAAAGTTTTTCAACTGAATGTGCTTTTTAACGGTTTAATAATTAACATTCTATTAAAAAATATCCTGTACATTGCATTAAAATATCCAATGAATTTTCAAGATAATCGCTGTGTAAAAAGTGAACTTTCAGTTTTAATCTAAACTTCGTGGGTTTTACAAGTCTTTTATTGCTCTACTAGGTTGTCAAAACCAGATCAATTCTATGTTCAATTCCAGTTTATTTTTGATTCAACTATCAAATTCCGTCTATGATCAAGGAATTTATGTATTAATCAAAGTTTTTATAGTTTAGTCAACAAGTGCATTTTAGGACAAAATTTTTGCGTATTCTCCGAAAATTATGATTAAGGTGTCATTCGATTCGGAATAGCATGTAGATAGTTTTTGAGGAAATGCAAAGGCCACTCACAAAAATTTCAATAGTTATAAACAATTGAGTTGCAATTTTTTTTTTTTTTTTTTGTAGTTTATTTTTGTATATGTATATTATTATGGTGGAATAAACTTATTTATTATTATTATTATATTGAGTGGATAAATAAAAAGGGGGTTTGGTTTTTCGCAAATATCTCAAAAACTATCTGAGGTAATTCAAATTTGAAAAAAGATTCGAGACGAGGAGGAAATTTTCTAAAAAAAAGTCCCATCTCCCGGAAGTAGGACCAATATTCATAATTTTCCCAGAGGGTTGAAAATCTCTCGAAAACGGGCACTTCCCCTTGCGTAAGCCTCGCCCCCTTCGGACCTTTCAAGAATAAATATTTTTTAAACTTATTAAATATTATTATTATTATTATTATTATTAATTATGAAAATAAAAAGTCGAAAAAATACAGGAGTCTGCAAGATAGATCAATGAACAACCATCCATGGTCCAAAAATGTTTATCGTGACTTTTCAATTAGTTATCCATTAGTGAATTAACAATTTTTTGTAGTACGAACATTAAAATTGCAAGTGCGATAATTGTTAAACTATTCATCTGAGCATTTTTTCCTTTCGTGGAGCTATTTGTCAAAGGTCATGGAATAGATTCCGTTGGAAAATTTCAAAAATTGTTAATTTTCGTTTTGTTATCAACAATTTACTTTAGTGAAAAATGATAAAGCTTCATTATGTTTTCAAAAGAGAATTTTAAATTATCCCATAAACAACGCATTGGTTTATAAAATTTTTTTGAACAATAGGAGATAATAATTATTAATAATTATCTTTGAGTAGTTTATGATTATAAGAGAATGGATCAATATTAATATTATAAATTGAAGATTTATAATTTTAAATTGTTCATAACAAAACAAAAATTAACAATTATTAAAATTTTCCAATAGGAATCTATTTTAGGACCTTTGAAAAATGCTCCACGAAACGAAAAATTTATCAGATTAATAGTTTAACAATTAACGTACTTGCAATGTTAATGTTTGTGCTACAAAAAATTGTTTATTAACTAATGGATAAGGATAACTAATTGAACAATCGCGATAAACATTTTTGGATCATGGATTGTTGTTCATTGATCTATCCTGCAGGCGCTTACATTTTTATTTTCATATTTAATAAGTTTAAATAATATTTATTTATCAAAGTACCCGTTTTCGGGCGTATTTTCAACCCTCTAGGAAAATTATAAATATTTGTCCTACTGTTCCAGCAGTTGGGATTTTTATTTAGGAAATTTTCTCGTCTATTCGAATCTTTTTTCAAATTTGAATTATCGCAAATAGTTTTTGAGATATTGGCGAAAAACTAAACCTCCTTCTTTTTTTTCAGTTCATTGTTTATAACTATTGCAATTTTAGCGAGCGGCCTTAGCATTTTCTCAAAAACTACCTACATGCCATTCAGAATCGAATGACACCTCAATCATAATTTTCGGAGAATACGCAAAAATTTTGACCTAAAAAGCATTTGTTGAGTAGACTATTTAGAATCTCCCAAAATATTACATACGACTGGAAAATATTATAATCAGGGATAACATTTGATAAGAAATTTAAAATATAATTTTTTTCTTTGCTACTTGGTATATAAGACATTTTTAATTTGATACGATAGTTGACCATAGATGTAATTGTGCTAAAAAATTACCCTTGAAATATTCGAATTAAATTCGTTGATCTCTGTTCCTGGAGTTAATGTCATTAATAATTAATTTCGAAGAATGACTTAATCATTTTTTGCTCAGAATGTTCCACGAATCCGTATTCATCATTAATAATACGCCGAACTAACCTTCAATATATCCAGTAAGTGGAGAAGTGCAGAACAAAACCCACACACACTATCACCGTTGAACATCAAATCTTTCTCGGTACTTACGAATAGAGCTATATATTGAGGCTATCGTCTAATCATATATGGTGGGATAGGTCTTGCATCCCACTATAAGGATGTTCAGTGACCATGTAAAGAATATCGATTGATATTTTCGATATTGATTTTCGCCGACAAAAAGTGTTAACCGATACCCAATGACTTGTGGTCGAGTTAATGAAGCCTGAAATACATAATGTTTTTGTATATTCGTTTGAGAACTCATTGAATACTGACTTCAGTTAAAACACCTGGCGTGGACACTCGGTAGAATTTTTTCGAACAAAACTCGAATAAAATATCATCAAATTGTTACAGAGGGATATTTTTTACCGGTATGTAAATTCAAGGCTTCGATATTGATATTTTTGATTACATTGTTTTCGATATCACGAATAATTCAATAGTTCAGTTTGTTTCTTTCGCTGATATTTATGTTCTTATTTTAGATTTTTTCTGACATTTTATGATTATAGTGGCTATATGGAGAAACAGAAAAGTTTTGTTATCTCTTTAATTCAGTAAACCTCTGTGGTTTTTGTACCAGAAGTAATCAAAATATTTGTTCTTCATTCATTACATGAAATATGATAGTGAAATAATCCTTGAAATTGTCCCGTATCGGAATATACAAGGTGGTCCAACGAAAACTTAACACCTCAATTTTCTGACTTCCGCTCGGACCCGTCATTTTCTGATTCGAAGGGGAAGAACTTTTCCGCTTTTTTCATCCCCGTAATTTAACCTAACCTAACGGGGGTGAGCGAAACCCCTCTATTTTGAACAGGGATGAGGGGGGCTTGATTGCTAATTTCGAAGATCGTATCGAGTACTATCTGACCCTAAAATTTCGCTTCAAGATATCCATCGATTATGAAATAACAACGAAATTAATGAAGGAGGCAATGTGGAATTTATCTCGAGGATATTATTCGCATCCGATACATTTCAAAGGTACCTATGTAGTAGTTACATTGTTCAGTTTGTGTCCAAAAAAGTATTAATTTCTTGTCAAAAAAAGTAGACGGACCACGTATTTGATTTACCTCACTCTATCGTGAATTTTTAACAACGTTGCAAGTGTGTCAAAGCGATTGTAAATTTGTAGCGGTTTTATTTAACGAATCACATCCTGGAAAAAATGTATTCGCTGATTACGTTTTGCAACTGGTTGCCAAATTTGACGCCAGTAGTTCAGTCAGAAACAAAAAGAGGGTGCATGAAAGAGACGAAGCGAGGGACGTGGCTGTCTTAGGTCATATATCAATGGAATCCTGGTACAACATAAATTCCATTCTTATAAGATATAAGATATAAGATATAAGATATAAGATATAAGATATAAGATATAAGATATAAGATATAAGATATAAGATATAAGATATAAGATATAAGATATAAGATTAGTTCAGGAACTGAATGAGGATGATCCCGATCGCCGACTGCAGTTCTGTAAAGTTGTCAGTGAAATGATTAACGGTAATCAAAACTACTTGTTCGATATCTGTTTTCCGGATGGGTGTTCATTTTACCTTAACGGCATTGTAAACTGGCATAACTGTCGGTATTGGTCAGATGAAAATCCAAGATTATTCCGTGAGGTGCATACTCAGCGTCCCCAAAAATTAAATGTTTGGGCAGGTATTTATATATCATATAATCGGCCCTTTTTTGTACCCGGTAATCTCACTGGCCAAATTTATCCAGCCCTCGTGCAAGTATTGGAGAATGCAGAAGACCATCAAACGATCATTTTCCAACAAGATGGCGCACCACCTCATTTCGTTCAACCGGTACGTCAGTTCTTAGATGAAAATTTTCCTCACGCCTGGATTGGAAGAATGGGACATATTGGGTGGCCACCCAAATAACCTGATCTGGCTCCACTGGACTTTTTTCTATGGGGTCACCTGAAATCCAAGATTTACGCTATCCAGCCTGAGTCACTGGATTGTTTGCGAATGGCGATTATTAATGAATGGCGTCAAATTACACCATAAAACTTGAGTAATATACGTGAACGTTTTCAGCAAAACTTATATTACTGCATGGAAGTGAATGGTGCCCATTTCCAGCATTTAATAAACTAATCACAGAAGTAAGTACTCCCCCACTATTTTACCTGTCATTTCGTTATCGATTTAAATTGTGTGGCAAAATTTCAGTATCAGATAGTACTCGATAAGGTTAATATGTTCCTTTGTTTTTTCGGTCCAAAACAAATAAAAATATAAATATTTATTAAACGACGTACGTTTCGGCCATTCAAGCCATTTTCAAGTTACAATAAAATCGAACATTAAAATGATCTATGTGTTGCAGTCATAGTCGGCGACCAAGGAACATATTAACCTACAATAATTACGGTCACAAAATACCAATATAGTACTCGATAAGATCTTCAAAATGAGGTATCGCAACACCCCTCATCCCTATTCAAAATCGAGGGGTTTTGCTCACCCCCGTTAGTGGGTTGTAGTTACGGGGATGCAAAGAGCGGAAAAGTTGTTCCCCCTCGATTCAGAAATTGACCGGTCCGAGCGATTTTCCACATTTTCATTTTAAAGTCGGAAAATCGAGGTGTTCAGTTTTCGTTGGACCACACTGTATAAATGAAACATTATAGAAGCGATGATGTAGCTCCAATAGCTTTAACTAACAGTATTTGAAGTTTATAAATCGTCTAATAGTTTCGAGGAGATCAGTGAACTATTTTCACCTATGGTAGGTATCATATCATTTTTAAAGGGACTTATCCAGAGAGTCATTTGACATATCCAGAGAGGCTAATTCGGTTCAACCTGACAACATTGAGAGAGCGTCGTCAAAGGGGAGATCTTATTGAAACATACAAGATCTAGATTGAGCACTATTCGATTCGGATGGATTTCTTCTGTAGACCCTCTAGAGAATCCTTGAGAGGCCATAAACATAACCTTCGCAAAGAAAAATGTGCCACACTCCAGCGCAAAAATCACTTCAGTTATAGAGGGGTTCATCAGTGGAATTCTCTGAAAGATGCTACAGTGTCAGCTCCCTCAGTTAACAGCTTCAAGAACCGCTTAGATAGGGAAATGGAGGCTGCAAAAAACATTAATATACACTACATGTGAGAAAAGTGATAGAACAAGACTTTATTTGACCAATCTGTGATATACGTTGTGATGCTCTAGTATAATGATGGCTATGAACACCTGGTCTAATTCCCACAATGTAACAATTGTTAAATGCAGTTACATCGGCCTAAGCCACTTACTGTGATATTTATAATAATAATATAATAATAATAATAAATGATTGTAACATCGCAGTTGGCTTTGGATTTTTATTTGCCACTTCTCACTTCTTGTGTTCTGTTCACATCATAGAATTTCTAAACTGACAGCCAATATTGAATTATTGTCAATTATTAAGATCCTTTTTAAAATTCGTGAAGATTCAATCTCCAAATTATTCAAATTTGCAAGGACTTATGATTTAGAACAAAACACAGTTATTGTGATATCCTATTATCGCAATGGTACATTAACCAATGGTTAATGGATTTACTCTGTAGAGGCCTATAAAAATGAATATCTGGCGAAATAATATCCTGAAGTTCAGATTCTAGAATCTTCTCTGAAAGCCCACATCAGAGGTGTTATAAACAGATTCATGCAGACTGCAAACGTTAACAAGGAAAAATCGACAGGAAGACCTCAAGTTTCTTAAGAAGTTGTTGAAAAACTGAGAACACGAGTTGAACAAAATCTTTAAATGCCCCTGAATAAATTATCTGGTCTGTGTCTGACACCGAAACGTTACGAAATAGTTGTTTCATCGTTGATGTTGTTTTCGTTATTGTTTGTTAGGCAACGTTGTTTGATTGATGGCTTCTGACAAATATCTTGTGTTACTTACGCAGATGCAATTCACAAAATAATAAATTTTTATTTTATAAATATTTTTCAGAGTTTGGGAGAGAAATCGCAGAAAGAAACCATTTAAGAATGAACATACCCCCCACAGTATCCTTTGATGATGACTAATGAATAATTCACTCTCGATTCTATCGGCTTCATATTTTCAGAAAGAAAACTCCTTAAAACGTAATAAAATTCCAGTATCATTTATTATCATTCATCATTATTTTAATCAAATTACCCTACTCTGGTCATCACAAGGTGTGTTGTAAAGCCAGAGAAGGAGTTAGGCCCAGCAATTCGGCTATGTACCCAAAATCACGTGTAACAAAAACTTAAATCCAAAACTTCATTTATTTGAAAATTTAACTTTATACAAACTTAATGCGAACTATATCAACTATTAAATCAATTTATTTTGTATAATAATTTTTGGTCAAAATTGGGACGGGAGAAGAAGTAATCTCCGGGTGATGATCATTTTGGAACTCATCATTTATCATTGCCAATGTAAATAAAGGAGAAAGTGAGGTTATGCGTATATTACGAATTCTGTGGCTGGAAGTACAAACGTGAACAGCATGCATATGAAGCGGCAAAATCAGAACCAACTAGGATGTTACTATCATTTATAAAGATCCTGTACCTTCTCATGTATTGCTATTTTCTGCTATCAAATTATTTCCAGCCAATCTAAGAGGTAAATTAACATTGTTTCCAGTTTTCTCCTGTCCAATAATTTTTTTTTCAGTGGACCAAAACTGTAGAAAATCTTTCTGAAGCTTGGAAATCTTAAAGAGCTTGCTTGTCTAGGCAATATTGGAGATATTTTGATCTTTGCCACACCATAAATGAAATTTCTATCAGACCTTTACCTAAAGTTCAAGAGACGCCCTCAGAATAAAACTCAGAGGACCAAGGAGCAAGAAGATTCTGGGTGTTAGAGGAATTCCTCTTGTGCAGATGCAGATAGGAATACATAGCCCTGAACAATGCCTTTGGTGAAACTTATACCAACGCTTCAAACTGGCTAATGAGACCTGAGAAGGTGTACTAAAGTTATCCACTGGAATCAGTCAGTGCAAAACAACAAAATTAGTTATAGCTTGGGTGTCACTGGAGCTATGGGAACCTGTCATTCTCAGAATATCTAGGGAATGAACAGGTAATGAGAGTAATGAAAACCAGAAAGCTTGATCCTCTCTTGCCAGGTACTTTCAATCAGCCAAGCTTCCTAGTGAAGAAATTATTAAGAAAGTTAGCATCAAAAGGCAGTCATCAAATGCTCACTGTCGCTAGGCTCTTATCCAAGTGCCTTTCAGGCAGAAGTACTTGCAATAGAAAGATGCGTGGAAATGAAACTAGAAAGAAACAATCAGAGATGTGATATAGGAATCCACTCTGACAATCAAGCTGCTATTAAAGCTCTGAGCTCCCATGTTATCGAGTCCAAGCTGATATGGGAGTGC
The DNA here is from genome assembly GCA_937662695.2 of Halyzia sedecimguttata. Taxonomy (NCBI): domain Eukaryota; kingdom Metazoa; phylum Arthropoda; class Insecta; order Coleoptera; family Coccinellidae; genus Halyzia; species Halyzia sedecimguttata. The sequence goes on along the minus strand of OW569413.2, from coordinate 92,642,720 downwards.
CGAAGAAAACTCAATGAAGTAGGTAAGAACAACAGGGTCTCCTTGGTGCTCCAAGAAAGGAGCACAAAGCCCCTTTATTGGCTAGGAACTCTACTGTGAGGTATCGTATCAAAGAAGAAACTGAAAGAAGTATTTTCTGGAAATCTCTCCCGGAATGTCTCACTCCAAGAAATTCTTCCGGGACTTTGATACTGTCAGATCCAAGAAATATATGGACCTCAGTAAGAACACGCTGCACCTCTTCACTGGTTTCCTCACAGGGCACGGTGGCCTTAGGAAGCATATGTTGCGATTAGGGCTAGCAGAAACTGACGAGTGCATATTCAGTTGGGAGGAGGATGAAACTTCTGATCACCTAATTAAGGAATACCTCGTCATCTCACACCAACGCAAGGAATGCTTTGGGCAAGAAATCTGCAAGAGCGAAGATGTAGCGTCCCTGAATCCATCCTAGATACTTGAGTTCATCAGAACTCTGGAACTGGAAGGCGAGCTGTAGATGGTGATGACATCGACAGCTCTTACGAGGGACACAATAGACTTCAAGGTCCCCCTACAACAATACACCTATACTATCTTTAATTGTTCTTGATTCTTGATGTTGTTTCTTTACTGTTTGTTAGTCAACATTGTTTGGGAGAGAAAACACAGAAAGGAACTATTAAGTAATGTAAATATTAACTCTGGAGACGTCTCGAAAACCATTCAGCCGTCTTGACTCACATTATACTTTTTCTGAACAGGAAATCGCCAAGAAAACATTAGTGTTAGTTGTCACGTATCTTACTTCGTGGGAGAGCAATTGCAACTATAGGGCCGCTGTAGGTCTCTTGTGAAACCCCAATGGTCCCAGCGAAGTATCAGCGGCAGAATATTTACCAATCAGCCATGAACACCACGTTGGTAGTACAGCCCCAGCTGAGGAAAAGAGGATGGAAGGTACGGTCACGGGGCAGTGCGTCGAGGGATCAAATTTGATCGTGAAGTCGAATTTGTGGATTCAAGCGAAGTAAGACTCGAAGGAAGTGGATTCCTTTTTAGACGTGTGAAAAAAAAAATAGACGGAAGAGACTAAGTAAAAGGGGTCAAGTAGAAGTTTAAGTTTCAAGACGTTAGGAACTTCAGTAATCCACGATATTTCGTGTATATGATTACGACGGCGAAGTTAAGATTAAAGAGTTCTATATGTAAACCCCTAGACAACGACAAAAAAACCTGCAGTTATATTAATAATATTTTCATAATTAACGTTTCTTTTTGGTCACCCTGTAGAATCTAGTATTCAGAGCAGAAGGACGGTTTAAATTCCACGGAAAAATCGATTACCTATAAAGCGAAACTACAAAATGCCAGCTATAAAAAGTACGATTGGTTTGAATTGGAATTCATTGTGAACAACTTTCAATCCTGAGGAGTAGGTACTTCATCTGAATAAAATAGTTATCACATGCTATGCGTAAGAAATGATTACATATATTCATCGTGATGATGAAGGCGACCATCCAAGTGAGACGATAAATAATAAAGCTTTTGAAAAAAACAAATTGTGTATGCTTTTACTATGGTAATGTTCCCCTTATCCACAACCCCTTCTACTTTAATCGTAGAACTGAAAACGTTCTTATGGAACGCATATACAGGGTGACCCATATTCCAAACATGTTGTAGTTAGGAGACCTCTATATTCAAAACAAACCATCAAACCTTCTTTTGACTCTTCGTTTCGCAGATACAGGGTGTTTCGCGAAAATTACGAAAATTTTGAAGCGCTATAACTTTCGAACCGCTGTATAGCTTTTGGGTTGGTTTTTGGTTTCATAATGTACTATGTCAATCCAGTAGCGTAGTGAAAATAATCCTATGTGATCTATAAGAAAATTACATACTGTGAGTGAAAGAAAATGTAGGAAAGCCCTGTGGACAGGAGCTTTGGCGCTTTGTTCGAACTTTGATAAGTGCTTGCTTCTTCAATGATCTTGATCACTCACGAATAAAGGTTGATATAGTACATTCTGACCCAAAAATTCAACCCATAGGCTTTAGTGGTTCGATAGTTATAGCGCTCCAAAATTTTGGTATTTTTCGCAAAACAGCCTGTACCTCCAAAACGAAGTATCAACAGAACGTTTGATGGCCTGTTTTGAAGCTGTACAGAGGTCTCCTAACTACAACTTACGTTTGGACTATGGGACAAACGGTCTCAGCTGAATATTATGATTGTTTTTGTATTAATGTTAGCCCAATAATATGGATAGAATAATGACAGGTTAAAGAATAACGCAGATGAAGGTGAAAGGTATCCTTAACTCCCCCTATTAAATATGGCAGGGATGAAATTGAGGAACTCATAATTTGAGAATTTGCTCTCATTGCGATGGAGACATCAACAGCCGACCAAGAGACGAACCTCCAAGGTCCCCAGAAATTTCTTCTTTAATTAGTTCGCGTTAAGCTGTAGTAGGTAATAAAGTCATGTATATTTCAACTCAAAAATGATATTTTACAAAAAAACAACAATTTACAACAAAATGGAGTTACCAAAAAATAAACAATGGCCAATATCTTAAAACGTAAATTCAAATAATATTATTATGTTTTAAATTGCACAAATTGACCGATCAATATTAATAATATTATTTGAATTCAGGTTTCATGATATTGGCTATTGTTTATTATTTGGGAGGTCGATTATATTTTGAAACACTTATGGTATAATTTTCATAATATTGTAGGATTTTCATCGTTGTCTAGTTATGGGATAATGATTCAATTCTAAGGTCCACTAATTCATCCCGGAAGAGCCCCCAAATGTAGCATTTTTATAACTGTCTAGGGGATAAGGATTCAACATTTACACTTTGGAATAAATAGAAGACTGTATGCTAATATGTACAGGTTTATTTACATAAATCTATACAAACTTCAACTTCGCCGCCACATCAATTACCGTCGATTACTGAGGTTCCTAACAGTCTCAATACTATGAACTTGTACGTTCTAAGTCTCTACGGTCTAACAATCTTTTATCTCACGTTTAATCAGTTTTTCCGTCCAAGCAGGAATTAACTTCCCGATTCTATCGTCCATCGTGCTAGTACGATTTACCCCTCTCTCTGAGCTAGGGCTGTACTACGACTGTAGTGGTCAAAGCTGATTGGTAGGTCCTCTACCTTGCGACACATCGCTGGAGCCAATGGGGATCCATGGAAATGATATCTGCATATCCATCGATCATGAGTCCATATACTCCATCAGGATATATTGAAAGACAGAATGCGGCATTTCGAATTCTCTACTTTCATTAAAATTCAGTATCAGATAGTACTCGACAAGATCTTCAAAATGAGGTATCGCAACACCCCTCATCCCTATTCAAAATCAAGTGGTTGCGCTCACCCCCGTTAGGGGATTCCAAAGTAACGGGAATCCAAAGAGCGGAAAAGTTGTTCCCCCTTGAATCAGAAATTGATGGGTCCGAGCGATTTTCAACATTTTCATTCTAAAGCCGGAAAATCGAGTGAAGTTTTCTTTAGACCACACTGTATATGACAACTCATCCGAACTCCTCTAGGCTTCGTTCGTTTAACTATATTTGCGTGCGGAAAAGTAAAACTTTGCGCACTGAGAATACTGAGATGATTACCTGTGTTCTAATTCATTTGGTATAAATTTGGAAGAATGGAATTAATTCAATTATTATGAGGTAATTCTGGCTACTCTAGTTCTACTTGGCATTTGAATTATATCAGTAGCTGAATCCTTAATCGTGTGTCTATGTTTGTACATGCACTCCATAAATATTCGACACCCACAAAACACGATTTCCATTAAACTCATTTATAATTAGTGCGGTGGCTTTTACCATAATGAAGAAATCCTGCTAGATTCTGTAGGAGCGTGGTTAGAACTGACCGAACGTGTTCAAAGAAAGGAAATCGTCACTCAATTTAATATTTTGCTAACATGTAAAGGTCATTAATAATCAATTTTCTTAGCCTTGAAGATATGCGAGACGTCAACTCCATCTGCATTTCGTTTCAAAAAATTAGAGTTTATGTAAATTGCTTATCTTCGTGGTAATTCAGATTTTTATGATGGAATGCATCAGAAAGAAAGTTTGAATATTCGTTTCTTCAACATCTTCTTTCGAGAAACTCAGGAAATAGAGAAGCCGAGACAGTTTTGCCTATGTGAGGAGAATAGTGATCGCAAACCCAGACAGATCAAGACAGGTCATTAGAGTTTCAACATGAAACGTTAAAAATACGTGTGTTGCATTTTTATGTCATATTTGAGTAACTGGTGTGCATATTGTTCATAATAGTCTATTGTTTGATTAGAGTCGAGAAATTTTCATGATATAGTGAAATCATTGGGTTTGTCATGAGATTTTTAACAGTAAAATCAAAATCTAATTATAATTTAGGGTCATTATAAATGTTTGTAACATTGTAGTTGGTTGTGAATCCCTATCATTTTGCCACTTCATATGCATGCTGTTCTCATTTGAAATTCCAGCCACATAATTCATAATATACGCATAACATCACTTTCTCCCTCGTTTACATGGGCAATGATAAAAGATTCCAAAATGAGATTACTTGTCCTCCGGTCCCAGTTTGGACCAACAATTTTTGGGCGCATGTTCTAGGGGAACATCGTCCTATCATTTCGTCCAAATGTCTGTAATTTTCGAATTTCGAGCTGAAAATTGGCTAATAGACTAATTCGGACTCCCTGATCACGAATCCGGTGTCAGATTTTAGGGTGCCGTCCGGCCGTAGGCACGATAACAGGAGCACCGAAGGTCCTATCGACATCAAACTTTCAGGGTAGGTTTCTGATCAAAATGCGACGGTTAAGTTCGTTAACGGGCAAAATCGGCCGGACGGTTTAGAAGTTATAGACATTTCTAATTTTGAGGTTATTTCCCTGATATTTCAGGAACTAAAGAAGATGTTGAATCGAAACTTGGTAGTCAGTTCGAGGATATAAACGCGCAACTTTTGGCAAAATTCTGTTATGATCGAAAAGTTGGTAATTTTTAAAAAAATATTTCTTTTAATTTTTTCGAAAAAAAAATTTGTTTTTCGTGAACTATTCATCAGATTGCAACAAAAACTTGTACTAACGTCAATTGTAGTATTTTGCAACATTGTGCAAAATTTTGGCTCTATACGATTTCAATTTCTGGAGATATAAGACAAAATGTGTCAAATTTCCTGGGTCTCTCTCAGTATTTTCATCGATTATTCTATGAACTCTTTGAATTCCACCGAAAACAAATTCAAACACATAAACATAAAGAATCAAGTCATAGTTTAGATGTCGAAAGAAGGACGATGTTGATCGACTTGAAAAGGTACCTATTTCAAGAAATGCAATAATGAAATGCTTAATTTATGGATATAATATTATCTAAGTATTGTTGGGATCGGGCAGTTGGAAAATTTTTTAATAAAAAAATTTGTACCGACGTTAAATCAAGCATTCTACACGAGTGTGCAAAATTTCAGTTCGATACGATCTCAATTCCAGAAGATATTGCTTAAAATTCACATTCCAGCGTGTTTTGACGTTCTATGGTCACAGAAAATCGTCACAAAAATCTATTTACCTCATTTGACGGCTGTTTGTCAAATCAATTAATTCCAATAATTGATGTCAGATTTCCTACATACCAAGTTCAAACACATTTCATTATATGGAAAACACTTATTATGATCACGTTCTACAGGAATTGATACTAAATAGAAGCTAGATGAAGATTATTGTAATGGAAAATTTGTGTTCCAGAATAATATTAAGGTATTCAACATGATACTGCTTTTTTTCTTTACTGGTCAGTACGGGCCACAAGGAAGATGAACATGCGCCCAATAGCTCCTGTCCACAGGGCTTGAACCAATTTTTATAATACTAAATAAATTGATTTAATAGTTGATATAGTTCGCATTAAGTTTGTGGAAAGTGAAATTTTCAAATATATGGATTTTTGGATTTAAGTTTTTATTACTCGTGATTTTGGGTGCATAGCATAATTACTGTGCCTAACTCGTTCTCTGGGTTTACAACAGAACATGTGATGACCAGTCTAGCGAATTTGATTGAAGTAATGATAAATGATACAGGAATTTTAGTTCGTTTTAAGGAGTTTTCTTTCAGATGGAATCAAGAGTAAGTTATTCATTAGTTGATTTTCTATTCTCCTACGTAATTTTCAAGATATCATATGAGGAGCAACCTATCAAAACGCATTTAGTCCAAAAACCATTTTATTGGAAATCAACGAAAGACGGTTTTTTCTTTCACCCTGGCTTATAATTTGAGTACGTCGAGCTTGTTTGATCGCTCCTCATATTAGCTCTTGAACAGATATGAATAATCTGTTCCCTTGTGCTTTAATGGAAGAATTTTTGAAATCCTATTTAGAATTTTTGAGATGTAAGTACTGATAACTGAAAGTATACTGTTGAACTAATTTTAATGTTCGAATGCAGGTAATAAATCAATACAAATGGACAGAATACATTGAATAACTGTAAGATAACTCCCAGTTTGGGAGTTTGGCCATTTGTGAGAGTTCTAACAATAAATTCACATTAATTGTTCAAAATGTGCTCCATTATTCCCAAAGCATTTATAAATCCTTTTACGTTTGTTTTTAAAATTTGTGGGCCAATATTTTTGCAGCACATTGTTGTCGATGATTGGAAGTCCTCAATATTATCGTATTGTCTTTTGAAAACGTCATCTTTTAGATAGGTATGCAAAGATTCTAAAGTCCAGGGGAGTCAAGTCTGGAGAGCGTGTTGGAAAGGAAAGGTGGAGTCCTGGACTATATTATACGGTTGTCATATCTTGCAAATAGTTTAGATTAGCAGAAGTAGTGTGGGCAGTGGCCTCATCTTGTTGAAATTATCCCAAATGTATTTATTCGTCATCTAGATGGTTTATGAATGGCTCCAGCATTATTCTCTTGTACCCTTCACCATTACTGGTGAAGTAAGAAAGTAAGAAAGTTGGAACATAAGAACAACTTAAGAAATAGAGACATACAGAAATCGAAAATAGCAGAACATGTAATCATTGAAGGATACTGTGCGAGGTATATTCATTATTAAATGGGGTATTTTCTTTCTGGGTTTTCTCTCCCAAACTCTGAAAAATATCTATAAAATGAAGAATTCATTATTTTGTGGTAAAAACAAACAATAACGAAACAACATCAACGATGAAATAATTATATCGTAACGTTTTGGAGTCTATATCAGACTCCTTCGTCAGACACTTAACAAAAATCTGCAGAATTATTTTTTCTCGAATTTTAGAATAGCAATCAACAAAAAATAATTCTGAAGATTATCGTTAAGTGTCTGACGAAACAGTCTGATATAGACTCCAAAACGTTACGATACAATCGTTTCATCGTTGACGTTGTTTCGTTATTGTTTGTTAGGAAACATTGTTCGATTGATTGCTTCTGACAAATCTGTGTTTTTACGCAGAAACAAATCACAAAATAATAATTTTTTCATTTTTATAGATATTTTTCACAGTTTGGGAGAGAAAACCCAGAAAGAATACCCCATTTAATAGCAGAACATGTATTTGCAATCCATGGAGATCACATGATGGATTGGAGTAAAACAAAGATTCTGATGGCAGAGTCTGATGACAATAATTCAATCAATTCACAAAACAATAACGCTAAGAGCGTGCGCAAAGTAACACTTTTCCGCATCGGGCGGAAAAAAATATTTTTCGGCACGGAATTGTCAAACTGATCAAACTTCTCTTCGCGTCGTTCGTCTAACTGTAAATGCATGCGGAAAAGTATCACTTTGCGCACTTGTTAGGGAAAACTATTTATTTTATAGATATTATATAGATTGTGGGAGAGAAAACCTATAAAGGTTTTTAATTTCATTTAGAATTGAATGTACCTCCCAAAGTATCTTTTAATGATTAATTGAATTCAATCTTATGCAAAATTTTGAGGGGATCGTATGGCTAGGAAATTTTGATAAGATTATTAAAAAGAGGGATTGAAACTATTCTGAACCCATTCTGATAAACTTACTAAAGTATATATTTCCATCATCATATGGATTTTATCCACGGGTATTAAAATATCACCAAAAGTATAACATCATATTATTTCCTCATAATTCTACGATAGCTGAAATGAATTTCACTCTCTTAGAGGAAAACAAGATGACATGTACGAGTATGAACACAGATCATATAATAATTCATAGATAGAATAATTAAAGTATTCTGTGAAAACATAGAAGTACGATTTATTATTGAAATTCTGATGAATCATAACTCCGAAAGTATAGCTGGTTACAGTTGAAAATTATATCAATGGATTTTTATAGTGAAACTGCATCATAAAAAAATTGAATTTAAAATTTGTAATGTAAAAAAAAAATTTTTTTTCGTTACTCCGAAAACCATCAGAGCGATTTCATCCAATAACGAACTTAACCGATATATTTATCTCCCAAACCTACTCTGAACATTTCAACTGCCTGTCTCATTATGTTCGAGAGTTATTGTGGAAACAACATTTAAAAATTTGTGAAACTTTTTGTTGACACTTTACGGCAATCCGATCAATACAAAACTTCACATGTACGGTATATCAAGGTCATGATCCTACAATTTGATGCAAAATTTCAGATCGAGTAATCGGCTCCGGAAATATTCATAAAAAATATTTTTACTAAAAACGGCCATAACTCCTAAACCGCTTGGAGGATTTTGCCCGTTAACGAACTTGTCCGAGACATTTACGCTCTAAACCTACCCTGCAAATTTCAATCGTCTAACTCCTTTCGTCCGAGAGTTATAGTGCCTACGGCCGACCGGCCGGACAGAATGGATTTCGACCAGGGATTCTTGATCGGTGAATCGAACCAAATCGTTTAAGACCATTTTCAGCCAAAAATTCGAAAATTACTGACATTTGGGCAAATTGATAAGCACCCTGTTCCGAGGAACAAGAGCACCAAAAACAACTATCTTAGAAACTATTCGTCAGATATTGCTGAAATTTTGCAAGAACCATTTTGTACCGTCAAGTTCTAGAATTAAACTAGATTCTACGTAGTTCACAAAGTGGAAATTTTTTGCTCGACTAAAAACGCTTATTACTCGAGAAACTAATGAACAAATACGTAGATTCCGCATTGACATTATACCTTACAGATCTGAGAAATTGTTGATATGCACAAGCTTCAATCAACGCAACATAAATTCTAACATGGCACTAATTGAACATATTCCATCTGCAAATACGATGAAAACCGCGTGATTAAAACGCTCAAATTGAAAAAATAAAGATCGTCTTCGTAGCATGCAAGAGCACGATCCTGGCGAACAGGATATCGATTATTGTGGTAGGATCTGCAAGGTGCAATTATCTAAACATCTGTTAACGCGGATCGAAGTGTGTATTGGAATAAAACGGAATCACTTCGAATGAATGGCAAACTCTCAAGGATAACTAAATTAGCTCGAACTCATCTCTAATTTGGGTAAGGTCCGCTATCTTTCCACACGATCTTGAACGGAACGTAGCCTGAATAGTAATAGCGAGAAGGATGACTTTTACCGATTCCGCGAATCAATCAGTTTCGAAAAGTCGAGAGGTTGATTTTGGCTCCACAGTCCACAAACACTTTCCGAAGAATTGAAATAATCTTCTGAAGATTTCAATTGAAGGGGTCTTTACTAGATATAAAGGGTCCGCCAATACCTTTTTTTTTGAAAATGCATTAAAAAAACTATAGAATATTTTCTCAAATTTCTTTTTGGCGCTCTAGTTCCTCGGAACTGAGTGCTTGTCAATTTGCCCAAATGTCTGTAATTTTCAAATTTTTCGATGAAAATGGTCTTAAACGATTTGGTTCGACTCACTGATCAAGAATCCGTGGTCGAAATTCAATCTGTCCGGCCGATCCGGACGGCCGTAGGCACGATAACTCTCGAACGGAATGAGCTAGACAGTTGAAATTTTCAGAGTTGGTTTGGGAGATAAATATCTCGGCTAAGTTCGTTATTGGGCAAAATCGGACAGATGGTTTCGGAGTAACAAAAAAAAAATTTTTTTTACAAAGCAAATTCCAAATTAATTTTTTTTCAATAAGCAGTTTTACCATAAGAATCCAATGATATAATTTTTAACTCTAGCAAGCTAATACTTTCGGAGATATGATTTTTCAAAATTTCAATAATGAATCGTATTTCAACGTTGTCACAGAATGATATAATTATTCTATGTATGAATTGTCATAATGTCAACTTATTTTCCTGAGACATGACATTATCTAATCAATCGAATAATTGTGAGCGAAGTGAGAAAAATCTCAGTTGTTTGCTCCGAAATTAGTTTTTCTCAGAAAAGTCTTACATTTCGGAACGGAACATGAAGTAAGAGATCTGAGAGTAGTGAGACTGCTTTTCATCCATAGACATAGATATAACTCTCGAACGGAATGAGGTAGGTAGTTGAAATTTTCAGAGTAGGTTAGGGAGATGAATATCTCGGTTAAATTCGTTATTGGGCAAAATTGGCCAGATTTAATTTGATTTCTTCCATGGTGCAGTTCTCATTCTCATGATTGCGCATTTAATCTTGATGAATAAACTATTATTTGAATTGAATTTCCTTTATGATGCAGTTCTATCATATGAATACATTGATATAATTCCCAACTCTGAGAAACCAATACTTTCGGAGATATAATTTGTCTGTTTGAACTAGAGCGCCAGAAAGCTCCTGTCCACAGGGCTTGAACCAATTTTTTTATTTGAAAGTACAATCCTTCCGGTTAATAATGGAAAATAATTTCATTCAAATGGTTGCCTCGGCTGGCCACGCAGTAGCCTACACGATCGGTCCAATTTTTAAGCACATTATCGATTGTGTGCAGCTGTATTTCACCAATGGCTTCACGAATATTGTCCTTTAAAGCGTCAATTGTCTCTGGCTTGTTGGCGTAACACTTATCTTTGACAGCACCCCACAAATAATAGTCCAACGGTGTCAAATCGCAGCTCCGAGGTGGCCAAGTCGATCGCAGGCCCACTTAGCTAAGCGAAAACGCATTGGATGGTCAGTTGGCTTCAACTCCTGAACCAATTGGACTTTGTATGGCGTCATACCAAGGTCTTAATGCAAAATTCGTCTCAATGATGTCTACGAAATGTTCAATTCTTGAGAACGACGGTGAATTGATGTTGATGGCACTTCACGCACACTTTCTGCTACAGCAGCAATATTCTCGGGTGTACGCACTGCTTTTGGCTTTTCACGCTTTGGCTTATCGATGAGGATGCCAGTTTCTTTCACTTCTTTCACAAGATAACGAACATACGGAGCTGACGGTGCATCTCTTCTTCCAAAATCCGTACGCAATTTTCGCACACATTCTGCAACATTACCATGATTTTCAAAGTAATGTCGCAATATTTCCCAGCATTGTACAAGCGTATACACAACCATATTCTTTCAGCGGAAGGATAAAACTAATTATCTGTCAAATCAGACATGAGCTAAGTGTTACCATTCACGAAATAAGCACTAGTTGAAAAAAAAAACGTTAGATGGCGGACCCGTTATATTATATTCTTTTGAATTAAGATTAAATTCTGAACATCGGACAATAAAGCATTTGTGATAATGTAAAAAAAATCGGTTCAAGCCCTGTGGACAGGAGCTTTGGCGCTCTTTTTCAAACTTTGACAAATCATATCTCCGAAAGTATTAGTGTCTCAGGGTTGGGAATGATCAATGGATTCTTATAATAAAACAAAATGTGTCTATTAAAAAAAATTACTTCGAAATTATTGGTTTCTCAGAGTTGGGAATGATATCAATGGATTCTCATTTAATTTATTTTTTTTTATGATGCAGTTTTATCACAAGAATCCATTGATATCATTCCCAACTCTAAGAAACCAATACTTTCTGAGATATGATTCAGCAAAGTTTGAACAAGAGCGCCAAATATCCTGTCCATAAGGCTTTCCCACTTTTTGTACAATATTTTCTGACACCGGTTGTCACTTTTTCGTGGCATTCTTCACCTTGAAATGAAAATTCAATGTTACCCGATGCACCAAATTCAAATTGCAGGTAACATTGAACTATTCAAAGTTACCTCATATTCATACGTTCCCCAAGTAGTTCAGAAATTAAGAATATTTTAACAAATATTTAATGTTTATGAATGAATATTTTAAAATGAAACTAGAGACGACCACATAAAAGACATGGAAAATCAATAACCCACCTGCTCAAAACAACCTTGGTATATTTAATTTTGAATTATTAGGAGCAACCAACACCCGCTGAAAAACGCACTTAGAAATGGCACGTTAAACCACAGCCCACTATAGAGATAGCCTGGAACACAGTCTGACAACGCCGCAATTAATCGTCTCTTAGAGGCATACTCCTTCAATGCGGTAGCGCTGGATTTTGATGAAATTTCGACTATTTCATCATTTTTCAAATGATTTACTGTCGAAAAATGATGAGGACTACAATAAGATCTTATTTATGATGAATATTTACCGATAAAACAGTTTAAAACAATGTAATTACGAGATGAAGTGTTGTGATTTTGGACACTTTGGGATTTAATAAAAAAAAAACTAGAAGAGAGCACGGATTTTCAACTTCAGATTCGTTATCTACAACTCAAAATTAGCAAGTGTGTAAATTTTCAGAACGATTAGACATTTATGGGATGCTACAAGTCTATGTGAATTCAGAATTTCAATTCAATGCTACAAAGAGTAAATTCACATAAAATTATTTTTTGATTTGAACTGTGTAAAAATGTTGATAAAACAAATTGATAAATTCCAAATCTGAATCCCCATTAATTATATTTCTGTAGCGGGAAATGTTTTCTTATTGATCTGAGGTTGAGAACATCTACTCGGGTAAAGGTAAGATCGAAAGGAAGAATCCATTTCAAATCACTGCAGAAAATCTGAACATTTTTAATGAATAATATGGTCCTTATTGATTTCAACTGAAGCATCTACAAATGCAGACTTTTGGAAATTGAATACATATATATATATATATAAATAAATAGATTATTTGAGCTTCTTGATCTCCTATCCAGATGTATCATTTTTGTTGAAAAATTATTAGAAAGGTCATCAAAATGTTTTATAAAATCGGAAGAAATGAAAGTTTTATTTCACTCATATTTCTAGTCCATCTTGTTGTCTATAGTCTGAACTGAAATGTACTCATCTCCAATAAGTAGAAATAATCCAAAGGAAATTTCACTATTTACACACTGCAGTTTAATCACAGAACATATAAATATCCGACCATATTTAGCACTGCATTGCATTAATTCACATTTGACACCGTTGTACACAAAAATACCACGAAATGCCCGCAAAAAACAATAATGGTTAACTCCAGAATCAGAAGTAATCGTCCATTTTTACAATAACAAACTAACAAACGTTCGACTGACGTACGTCTCCGAGCTGTGTTGCCATTTTATCATCTTCCAGGCTAGTAGATATAGTAGGTTGTGGTTAAACGTAACAGAATATTTGACAAATGAGTAGGTCTCTTTAATGTGCCAAGTTCATATTGGTATGTTCCGTTTTAAACAGTATCTTGGACTTGCGTCCAACTCATACGTAAAAGTTGGACTCAAATCCAAGATGACATGTGTGAACACAAATCATATGATAATTCATAAATAAAATAATAAGAGCATTCTGTGAATAGATAGAAGTACCTTTATTATTGAAATTTGGAAAAATCATATCACCGGAAGTATTAGCATGTTAGAGTTGAAAATGATATCGATGAGTTCTTATGATATAACATCTTAAAAATAATTAAATTGTAATGTAAAAAAAAATTTTTTTTCGTTACTCCGAAACCATCAGACCGATTCTGCCCAATAACGAACTTAGCGGAGATATTTATCTCCAAATTTCAGATGGGTATAACTCCAAAACCGTTTGGCAGATCCTGCCTATTAACAAACTCAAATCTCGCATTCAGATGCTTAACGTTAACCTACTCTAAATGTTGCAAGTCGCTATCTCTTTCCGTACTCAGGCTATCGTGACATAAATAATATTTCATAATAATTTATTTAAAATTTTCTAGTATAGTTCTCACAAAATTTCATAATCGTTTTTGTGTCAGTATTCAACGAATAGCTACCAAGTTTCAATTTGATCGGATCTGTATTGGTTGATGACAAAATTATCCCTCGGAAACCGTTGGGCTGATTTTGCCTATTAACGAACTTGTCCGTCGTATTTGGACGCGCCACCTACCCTGAAAATTTCAAGTCGCTATCTCATTTTTGGGTTGTGTGTATTTAATATTATAATCATAAGATTTACATAACTCTTGATACTCTCGTAGTTGATTTCAAATCGAAATTTCCTATGAAGATTTTTGACAAGGTCTTGTTTCACGAAGTGACAAATTACTTGACATAGATTCTTCGATTCTAGATGTTTATAAATATCCCCACTTACGTACCATTGTTGAGATTGTAACTATTGTACATATCGCACGTCGCCATTGAATTGAATGGCTGGTGAATGACCTCAGAACCCCATAACAAGACAACTTACGATGAATTCAATTCCAATCTTTTTACCCACAGAATTCGCCTTGAAGGTGGCACAAAAAGTTAATTGCAACTAAGTGCATATTAGCACTTAATCTCGAAATTCAATCAATCCTTTCATCTTGTTGTACAATCAGAAGCGCAGTGAGCAGGCTAGACAGTTATCAAGAAAATTGGTTCAAGCACTGACGTGAAGTCAGAAGCTTTTGCGCGTATGTTCTATTGTCCATTCTTCTGCATTGGACACCCTTAATCAAATTTACCATGGTAAATTAATTATGTTGTCCAATACAGGAGAATGGACAACATAATTTACCATGGACACTCTTAATTGGATTTTACCATGGTAAATTCGAATTAAGTGTCCAATACAGGAGAATGGACAACATAATTTACCATGGACACTCTTAATTCGAATTTACCACGGTAAATTCGAATTAAGTGTCCAATACAGGAGAATGGAGATTTGACTTTTTCCTCCACAGTATTCAGAAGATTCTGAACACACGGCGGATTTCCTGCCCTAATAAGGATATTAGTATCATTAACGAAATTGACATAATTGACGAACAACTCGATACATTTTGGAACGATATCAGGCATATCATTCACGTATATCACTATATCAGGAACAGTAGCGGTCCTAAGTGACTTCCCTGACAAACACCTTCAGTCACTTTCGCTCATGTTGATACAAGATACATGTTCATTACCTTCTAAAGGGTCCGCCATCTAACGTTTTTTTTTTTCAACTAGTGCTTATTTCGTGAATGGTAACACTTAGCTCATGTCTGATTTGACAGATAATTAGTTTTATCCTTCCGCTGAACGTATATGGTTGTGTATACGCTTGAACAACGCTGGGAAATATTGCGACATTACTTTGAAAATCATGGTAATGTTGCAGAATGTGTGCAAAAATTGCGTACGGATTTTGGAAGAAGAGAAGCACCGTCAGCTCCGTATGTTCGTTATCTTGTGAAAAAAGTGAAAGAAACTGGCATCCTCATCGATAAACCAAAGCGTGAAAATCCAAAAACAGTGCGTACTCCCGTGAATATTGCTGCTGTGGCAGAAAGTGTGCGTGATGCGCCATCAACATCAATTCACCGTCGTTCTCAAGAATTAAACATTTCGGAGACATCATTGAGACGAATTTTGCATAAAGACCTTGGTATGACGCCATACAAAGTCCAATTGGTTCAGGAGTTGAAGCCAACTGACCATCCAATGCGTTTTCGCTTCGCTAAGTCGGCCTGCGATCGACTTACAGAAGATGCCGATTTTGCCAAAAAAATCATCTTTTCAGATGAAGCTCATTTTGATCTTGGCGGGTATGTAAACAAGCAGAATTGTCGCATTTGGGGCACAGAGATCCCGCACGCATACATTGAAAAGCCGATACACCCAAAACGAGTCACTGTTTGGTGCGGATTTTGGTCCAGAGGCATAATTGGGCCATTTTTCTTTGAAAATGAGCAAGGAGTGGCCGTTACAGTCAATGGCGATCGTTATCGGGCCATGTTGAACGAATTTTTGTTCACAAAAATTGAAGAGGAGGATATTGGCAACATTTGGTTTAAACAGGACGGCACTACGTGCCACACAGCCGAAGCTACACTCGATGTTTTGCGCCCTGTTTTTGAAGATCGCATTATCAGCCGCAGAGCTGATGTCGTTTGGCCACGATCTGACACCATCGGACTATTATTTGTGGGGTGCCGTCAAAGATCAGTATTACGCCGACAAGCCAGAGACAATTGACGATTTAAAGGACAATATTCGTGAAGCCATTGGTGAAATACAGCTGCACACAATCGATGATGTGCTTAAAAATTGGAACGATCGTGTAGGCTACTGCGTGGCCAGCCGAGGCAGCCATTTGAATGAAACTATTTTCCATGATTAACCGGAAGGATTGTACTTTCAAATAAAAAAAGAAATTTGAGAAAATATTCAGTAGTTTTTTTTTTATTGCATTTTCAAAAAAAAAAGTGATTTGGCGGACCCGTTATAACCAGTGAAACATATTGGCTACGATTCTGTAAATAACTTTTAACTAGTTTCAACTGATATTTCATATATCATTCGCAATATAACAAAAATATTTCAAAAAAATGGGTTCAAGCCCTGTGGACAGGAGCTTTCTGGCGCTCTAGTTCAAACAGACAAATTATATCTCCGAAAGTATTGTTTGCTCAGAGTTGAGAATTATATCAATGTATTCTTATGATAGAACTGCATCATAAAGGAAATTCAATTCAAATAATAGTTTATTTATCAAGATTAAATGAGCAATCTGAGAATGAGAACTGCACCATGGAAGAAATCAAATTAATATAGCTTAAATGAATTTGACTCTCTCTTATAGAACAGGATGACATGTACGAGTATGAACACAGATCATATAATAAAGCTTAGATAGAATAATTATAGCATTCTGTGAAAACATAGAAGTACGATTCATTATTGAAATTTAGAACTTCATCTTTGCAGAAATTGAATTCAAACATTATAGAAGAATTTAAGTTCAACAAGAGTGCCAAAAATTATCAATCCAAAACCAATATACGAATTCTACCCAACAACGAACTCATCCGAGATATTCATTCCTCAATTCTATGATGAACGATAATATATATCTTTCCTCAAATCTACTCCAATACACCAATATTCCAGTTTTGTTTTTAGTGGAGATATTCTGAACTCAATATTATTAACTTACCATAACCATTCTCATCATCATATGGATTGACCATCGGCATGAAAATATCAACCAACAAAAAGTATGATAAGTATCATTATTATAATTCTCATATTGATACCATTACTGGAATGAATGACAATGAGACAACGTCAAAGTTGACATATAACAATTCATAGAATAGCCACAGAATAATTCTATCATTGAAATTTTGAAAAATCATATCTCCGAAAGTATTAGTTTTTTAGAGTTAAAAATGATATGAATGGATTCTTATGGTAAAACTGCTTATTGAAAAAAATTTTATTTGGAATTTGTTCTGTAAAAAAAAAAATTTTTTTTGTTACTCCGAAACCATCTGTCCGATTTTGCCCAATAACGAACTTAGCCGAGATATTTATCCCCCAAACCTACTCTGAAAATTTCAACTGTCTAGCTCATTCCGTCCGAGAGTTATCGCGCCTACGGCCGGACGGCCGGACAGAATGAATTTCGACCACGGATTCTTGATCAGTGAGTCGAACCAAATCGTTTAAGACCATTTTCATCGAAAAATTCGAAAATTACAGACATTTGGGCAAATTGATAAGCAGTCAGTTCCGAGGAACTAGAGCGCCAAAAACGAGACTCTGTGGGAAGAAAGATATAGGGGACATTTCAGATAACCCCCAAATGGTTGATATATTTTACTAGATGTTATAATATCTATTATTAATATTAAGGAACACTATTTCATTTGACATCCGATGTGTTATTGACTTTCCCTCATTTATTCTATCATCTCTACAGCTACACATGGCCATCTTCAACTAGATATTCAACGTTGCATTATTATTTAACCTGCAAATCCACGATCGCTTAATGTGCATTGAACTTTAGCAAATTTGAAATGCTAGGGCACGAATTTAAAAATGATTATTTATGTTTTATAATGGTAGCAGAAAACGTGGGTTGCGAACGTCTATAATGATGGTGTTACAAGCGGGATGATCACGAGATTCGTAAAGATGAAGAAGGCCAAGTCTCTTGGAGTCTTCTGTTATCTAGTACTATGACCCACTTTGTTCCTTACGTAACACACACATTCTTAATTCTTTGTAACAATCCGAAGATATACATTGAAATTATTGAAATAAAAATGTTGAATGGATTATGATTTCTTAGCATTCTGGTTGATCGAGTAGTTGAAAGTTGGTTTCCAAGTTTGACGTTAGGAAATTGATCCAATTCCAGTTTCCAAAATTCCGCCCTAATTTTCAACCTAATCATGGGAGATTAGAGGTGGACGAATATACGAAGATACGAAAAACTGATTTTAAAAAAATTGGTTCAAGCCCTTTGGACAGGAGCTTTCTGGTGCTCTTGTTGAAACAGACAAATGATATCTCAGAAAGTATTTGTTTCTCAGAGTTGAGAATTATATCAATGTATTCTTATGAAAGAACTGCATCAAAAAGGAAATTTAATTCAAAAAATAGTTTATTTATCAAGATTAAATGAGCAATATGAGAATGAGAACTGCACCATGGAAGAAATCAAATTAAAATAGCTACAATGAATTTGACTCTCTATTATAGAACAGGATGACATGTACGAGTATAAACAGAGATCATATAATAAATCATAGATAGAATAATTATAGCATTCTGTGAAAACATAGAAGTACGAATCATTATTGAAATTTAGAAAAATCATATCTCCGAAAGTATTGTTGTTGGAGTTGAAAATGATATCAGTGGATTTTTATGGTGAAACTGCATCTTAAAAAAAAATTATTTTGAAATTTGCAAGTTGAAAAAAAATTTTTTTTTTCGTTACTCCTAAACCTGGCCTATTTTGCCCAATAGCGAACTTAACCGAGATATTTATCTCCCTAACCTACTCTGAAAATTTCAACTGCCTAGCTCATTCCGTTCGAGAGTTATTGTAGAAACAAAATTTAAAAATTTTCAAAAATTTTTTTTTACACTTTACGGTAACCCGAACAATACAAAACTTCACATGCTTCTAAAGGTTATGATTCTACAACTTGATGCTAAATTTCAGATAGATCAAAAAATCGGTTTCGGAAATATTGATAAAAAATGTTTTTACTAAAAACGGCCATAACCCCGAAACCGCTCGATGGATTTTGCTGGTTAACGAACTCGTCCGAGATATTTACGCTCCAAACCTACCCTGCAAATTTCAATCCTCTAACTACTTTCGTTCGAGAGTTATCGTGTTAACGGACGGACGGCCGGACAGAATCGATTTCGACCACGGATTCTTGATCAGTGAGTAGAACCAAATCGTTTGATACCATTTTCAGGCAAAAATTCGAAAATAACAGACATTTGGGCAAATTGATAAGCACTCTGTTCCAAGGAACAAGAGTCCCAAAGAGTGGGAAAGCTCTATGGAAAGGAGCTTTGGCGCTCTTGTTCAATCTTTGACAAATCATATCTCCGAAAGTATTGGTTTCTCAGAGTTGGGAATGATATCATTGGATTTTTATGATAGAACTGCATCATAAAGGAAATTAAATACAAATAATAGTTTATTTATCTAGATTAAATGGGCAAATCTGCAATGCCTGAATCATTCAAAAATTATCATTCAACAAAAATGAGCAATCTGCAATGCTTTAATGCTTCAAAAATTTGTCATTTAAAAAAAACAAGAGTCCCAAAAATTATTAATCCGAAACCACCAGACCGTTTCTACCCAATAACAAACTTATCCGAGATATTCATTCCTTAAATCTACTCTGAAAATTATATTATATCAATTGAAACTTAGTCAATATTCCAGTTTTCTTTTTATTGGAGATATTCTGAACCCAATTTTATTAACTTACAAAGTATATTTATATTTCCATCATCATATGGATTATCCAAGAGCTACCATTAGAGATTATAACATGGTTCCTTTTGCATTCAATCCTGCTTTGTTTTCTAGAACAGGTGGTATTTTATATCAAGAATTTCGAATAGAACTAGAAATCAATATGACTTCATACTCAGTTTGAAATCTCTTATCTGTAGACAGAGACAATACCTTATATTTCTCTATGAGATGACAATCACAGAACACTAATATATGACAATGACGACACATAGCATAAATCTTACCTAGGGTATATTCTGTGTGATATGTATGAACACGGATTAAATTCATTTTTACGATGACAGCATTCTGTGAAATCACAGAATTGCGATTTAAGGTTGAAATTTTCAAAATCTCCGAAAGTATTAGCTTGTTAGAGTTGAAAATGATATAAATGGATTCTTATGATGACATCGCATCTTAAAAAAAATTGAACTTGAAATATGTAATGTGATTTTTTTTTTCGTTACTCCGGAAACATCTCAAAATTTTAAAAAAATTATTAAAAAATATTTTCGTTGTCACGATAACGTAAGAACGGAAAGAGATAGCGGCTTGAAAATTTCACGTTAGGTTGTGCATCTGAATGCGACATTTGAGTTTGTTTATGAGCATAATCGGCAAAACGGTTTTAGAGTTAGAGCCATCTGAAATTTTCTGAAATTTGGTGGTTTTTTGTTCCTCATTAACTCGAAAAATACTGAACTGATTGAATTCAAACATGGTTATTAGTTGTAGAATGCCAACGCGAAAATGTTTGCAAAATTTGGTGAGGATAGCATTTGTAAAAAATTTTTAATAAATCATTGAAAATAAAAAAAAAATTCTATATATCAGTAACTATTCGCTTGAAATTGCTGAAATTTTGCAAGAGCGTTCATAACCTAACTCTACTGCCAAGTTTCAAGTTAAAACACGATCGGTTGAATATTGTTGGAGATTCGAGCATTCTTGCGTGAGTTCAGTAAATGGGTGACCGTTGCCTCGATAAGTTTCGAATGAAAGGAGATAGGGACTTGCAATTTTCAGGGTAGGTTGCGTATCCGAAAGGGAGAGTTGAGTTAGTTTTTGGGCATAATCAGTTCAACGGTTTCCGAGTTATATCCACCTGGAATATTATTTCCTTGATAACTCAAAAAATAAATATTCGATTGAATTGAAGCTTGTAACTAGTAGTAGAAAATCAACATAAAGACGTGTTTAAAATTTTGTAAGAACCGTACCCCTAGAAAATTTGAAAAAAATGACGAAAAAAAAAATTTTAAGAACCGCACCCATAGAAAATTAAAAAAAAATCACGAAAAAAAAATTGCTTCAAGCACTTACGTGAAGTCAGGAGCTTTTGCGCGTATGTTCTATTATACATTCTTCTGTATTGGTCACCCTTAATCGAATTTCCCATGGTAAATTATGTTGTCCATTCTCCTGTATTGGACACTTAACTCGAATTTACCATGGTAAATTCGAATTAAGAGTGTCCAATACAGGAGAATGGACATCATAATTTACCATGGTAAATTCGATTAAGGGTGACCAATACAGAAGAATGGACAATAGAACATACGTGCAAAAGCTCCTAACTTCACGTCAGTGCTTGTTTAAATAGCAATTAATGAAGAAACCAGTTACGCCAGCGATACGTACAGTATTTTTTCGAGTAGACATATTGGCTACTTGTATACAGAAAAAAAATAACTCTGGAATATACAGAGTGATCATAATTAATTTTCAAAATACTTTCTCAGCAATTTTCGACGATTATTTGTAGTTGATGTTAAAAAATGAATTATGAAAACAAAAAATAACTTTGTTTATTTCAGAGGTAATTTTTTTTTCTGTACAGGAGTAGCCAATTTGTCTACTCGAAAAAATACTGTCTGTATTGCTGCGTAACTGGTTTCTTCGTTAAATGCTATTTAAAAAGACTCCATATTTTCAATTTTTCGCCATTTTCTGATAAATGGCGCTTCTAAGGCATACAGTGATTTGAATAAACTCAGCATAATTGGAGCTTGCTATTCAATTTTTTAGGTTTAATACAGGTTGTTACATTTGAAAAAATGTAACTTTGGTCTATATCTTTAGAACACCCTGTATATATAAAAATAATTTTAAATTGTGCTCTTGAACATCCTACACACATCACAAAAAAACATTCTCAAAATATCTTCATTTTCTCCCTCAGAACGAACTATGAGTCTGTGGTGAGCCACCCGGTACATTTAAAACAATTTTGAGAATATGCCCATTTGAAATTTTATTTTTTCGATAATAAGAATCTCGAATAAATCTCAGGATTATCTGATGTTATAAATCAGTGAAATATATTGATTATTAAAAGAACGAACGCGCTAAAGATGCTGCCACAATGTGTGTTTTCAAACTTTTTTCAACAATTTTTTTTTCAAAACTTAATGGTTCGAGGAAAAGTTTTGCTCAATAGGTACCATAAACATTTTGAAATCGATCTTATTGCGCGTATGTTCTGGGGAACATCGCGTTATAGTTTTGCCCAAATGTCTGTAACTTTCGAATTTTTTGACGAAAATGGTCTCAAACGATTTAGTTCGACTCCCCAATGAAGAATTCGAGGTCAAATTTGATTCTGTCCGTCCGGCCGGCCGTTGCCACGATAACTTGAGAAAGAAAAGAGCTAGCGACTTGAAATTTTCAGGGTGGGTGGCGCATCCCAATACGACGTTAATGGGCATAATCGGCCCAGTGGTTTCCGAGTAATAATTTTGTTTTCAACCAATATAAATCCGATCGAATTGAAACTTGGTGAGTAGTTGTAGAATATGAACCTAAGCACGTTCGTGAAATTTTATGCGAATCGTATGGCTAGAAAATTTAAAAAAAATTATTAAAAAATATTTTTGTTGTCACGATAACTTGAGAACGGAAAGAGATTGCGGCTTGAAGTTTTCAGGTTAAGATGTGCACCAGAACGCGACATTTCAGTTCGTTTATGAGCATAATCGGCCAAACGGTTTTAGAGTTATAGCCATCTGAAATTTTCTGAAATTTGGTGGTTTTTTGTTCCTCATTAACTCGAAAAATACTGAACCGATTGAATTCAAACATGGTGATTAGTAGTAGAATGCCAACGCGGCAATGTTTGCAAAATTTGGAAGGATAGCATTTGTAGAAAATTTTTAATAAATCATTGAAAATAAAAAAAAAAAATTCTATATATCAGTAACTATTCGTTTGAAATTGCTGAAATTTTGCAAGAGCCTTCATAACCTAACTCTACTGCCAAGTTTCTAGTTTTAATACGATCGGTTGAATATTGTTGGAGATTCGAGCATTCTTGTGTGAGTTCAGTAGATGGGTGACCGTTGCCTCGATAACTTTCGAACGAAAGCAGATATGGACTTGCAGTTTTCAGGGTACCTAGGTTGCGTATCCGAAAGGGACAGTTGAGTTCGTTTTTGGGCATAATCGGTCTAACGGTTTCCGAGTTATACCCACCTGGAATATTATTTCCTTGATAACTCAAAAAATAAATATTCGATCGAATTGAAGCTTGGTAACTAGTAGTAGAAAATCAACATAAAGACGTGTTTAAAATTTTGTAGGTACCATACCCCTAGAAAATTTAAAAAAATCACGAAAAAAAAATTGGCTCAAGCACTGACGTGAAGTCAGAAGCTTTTGCACGTGTGTTCTATTGTCCATTCTTCTGTATTGGACACCCTTAATCGAATTTACCATGGTAAATTATGTTGTCCATTCTCCTGTATTGGACACTCTTAATTCAAATTTACCATGGTAAATTCGAATTAAGTGTCCAATACAGGAGAATGGACAACATAATTTACCATGGTAAATTCGATTAAGGGTGTCCAATACAGAAGAATGGACAATAGAACATACGCGCAAAAGCTTCGGACTTCACGTCAGTGCTTGAACCAATTTTAATTTATACAACAGAAACGAAAAATAACCGACAACGGAGTTGCAAAAGTATTCAACATCTCAACTGATGAATCTTCGTTGGTAATATACGTAATTGGTGAACTATGGTTCCATATTATGTGCTCTAGATGTAGCAAGAAGAGTAATTTTCTCGATGGTATTTAACACAACATTCTCGTATTTATTACAATTTCGCCTTCATAATCGTGAAATCAATATTTGGGGCAATACAATAAACATTATTACCAATTAAAAATTATTTAATTACCGTTATAACTCAAGTGCATTTCATATTTGTTTTAATTATTTCTGTTGGCAACGTTATGTTCCATAAAAGATTACTTCTTCAACATTTCTTAACCCGTTCCAGCGGATTTTGTTTGGAGATACTCTCACACATACAAATCTATATTTGTAGTTAATCTATATTTGTAGTTACCACAATATTGGACATATAATTCAACATAATTTTTACCATAACATTCTGAAAAATGGGTTCAAGCCCTGTGGACAGGAGCTTTCTGGCGCTCTAGTTCAAACAGACAAATTATATCTCCGAAAGTATTGGTTTCTCTGAGTTGGGAATTATATCAATGTATACATATGATAGAGCTGCATCATAAAGGAAATTCAATTCAAATAATAGTTTATTTATCAAGATTAAATGAGCAATCATGAGAATGAGAACTGCACCATGGAAGAAATTGAATTAAATCTGGCCAATTTTGCCCAATAACGAACTTAACCGAGATATTCATCTCCCTAACCTACTCTGAAAATTTCAACTACCTAGCTCATTCCGTTCGAGAGTTATTGTGGAAAAACATATTTTAAATTTTCAAAATTTTTTTTTTTACACTTTGCGGTAATCTGGTCAATACAAAACTTCACATGCGTATAAAGGTCATGATTCTACAATTTGATGCTAAATTTCAGATAGATCGAAGGAACTTGTCCGAGATATTTACGCTCCAAAACCACCTTGCAATTTTCAATCCGCTTAATCCTTTCGTTGGAGAGTTATCGTGCCTACGGCCGGTCGGCCGGCCGGACAGAATCGATTTCGCACTCGGATTCTTGATCAGTGAGTCGAACCAAATCGTTTGAGACCATTTTCAGCCAAAAACTCCAAAATTACAGACACTTGGGCAAATTGATAAGCACTCTGTTCCGAGGAACTAGAGCGCCAATTAAACAAGTTTCGTATGACAATTGCCTAAAACAGGTTTAAAGTACCTACAAATAGTAGATATTCCATAAAACATGTATTAAAGAAGAGAAGAAATAATGAAAAAATTACCTTGTAATCGATCAAAAATTTCCTCATCTACGTTCACCAAATTTTCTCCTCTCTCGAACTAAAGAATTATGCTTTCAATATTTACGTAATATTTTCAAACATTTTCGGGTGAGGTCCCCGTTGCATCGCTAAAATACGAGTATTTCAACCCCAATATTTTTGAAGTTACAATATTCCCTTCTGTCAAGTTGACATTATGAAAATTCATACATAGAATAGAATAATTATATCAATCTGTGAAATACGATTTACATTGAAATTTTGAAATATCATATCTCCGAAAGTATTAGCTTGTTAGAGTTAAAAATGATATGAATGGATTCTTATGATAAAACTGCTATTAAAAAAAAAATTAATTTGGAATTTGTTTTGTAAAAAAAAAATTTTTTTTTTATTACTCCGAAACCATCTGTCCGATTTTGCCCAGTAACGAACTTAGCCGAGATATTTATCCTCCAAACCTACTCTAAAAATTTCAACTCTCTAGCTCATTCCGTTCGAGAGTTATCGTGCCTACGGCCGGCCGGCCGGACAGAATGAATTTCCACCACGGATTCTTGATCAGTGAGTCGAACCAAATCGTTTAAGACCATTTTCATCGAAAAATTCGAAAATTACAGACATTTGGGCAAATTAATAAGCACTCAGTTCCGAGGAACTAGAGCGCCAAAAAAAAAACAACGTCATAATATTCAATACTAATTCCTTTCAATCAAAATTCATAATCCCCTAATATTAGAGGAGCTTAGTTTTCCGAATAATCAAAAATTCTTAAATTACACTGACGTGAAGTCAGGACTTTTTGTTCTTTTGTCTATTCACGCCTCACACAACCTCACGAAATACTGCATGATATGAACTTGAAGCCTTCTTTTTGCGCGCGCGTTCCGCAAGGATTCTATCATTTCGTCACAATGTCTGAATTTTCGAATTTTTTGCCGAAAATGATCTCAAACGATTCAGTTCGACTCACTGGTGAATAATATGGGGTCAAATTCAATTCTGTCCGTCCGGTCCGGCCAGCCGGCTGTTAGCACGATAACTCTCGAACTGGATGAGTTAGAGCGTTGAAATTTGCAGGGTAGTTTTGTGGCATAAATATCTCGGACAGATTTGTCAATGTGCGAAATCCACCAAGCGGTTACGGAGTTATGGCCATTTTCAGTTTAAACATTTTTCAAGAATATTTCCGAAACCGATCACTCCATCTATCTGAAATTTATTATCAAATTGTAGAATCATGATTTTTATATGCGTGCGAAGTTTTGTATGAATGGGATGGCTATAAACTAGAAAAAAATTCGAAAATTTTGGTTTCACTATATCTCGAAAAATACTGATCAGATCAAATTGGAACTCACTAGTTAGATGCAAAGTACCGACCAAAACACTCTTGGGGTGTGCAAAATTTCACGTGTTTTTTGCGCGTTTATCTGAATCAATGCGATATGTACGAGTGCAACTGATTGAAATATGGACGAGTGACTACCGTGGCAATTCAATTAATGCGTGAACGATGTGTGTGATTTTAAATTGGATTTCCAAAGTTTTTTGAACGTTGAGCGATTGGGGGGTGTAACCTGAAGGCCAATTTAGCACCTCATGTCAATTATGTCAGTTTGCAAGCCAGTTTCGATGAAACAGCGTGTATTGTTCATAACATAATCCTTGGGGCCAATATTGAAATTCATGCTGCCTCTTTCGGGCATTTTTCGTTATTCGCATGAGCCAACGAGAAATGATTTAACTGCAGGAGTTTTCGTCTGAGAGGATTGGGGTTTTTTAGATGGAGGATGCTAATCCTCCATAAAATCTACTTGTTAGTGTCCGCGCATGCGTGGATTGAAGCTATGATATCTCCTGAACCAGTGGTGTTGAAGTATCAGAGTTTTGTGTGAGGTTGGGGTGTGTGATTTTGAAAGGAAGTTTAGCCACGAGTAGATTACGCATGCGCAGAGGAGAAGTAGCTCTTTTCGGGTTGTATGGACAAGTCTGATTCGTATAAATAGCGTTGTTTCCGAATTGAAATGTCTGTACCGTGTCTCTGAGGCCAATTTATAAACAACTATGTTCGGAAGATCTATTTTAAATCAGATTCGGATTTGAAGAATAGGCGTAAGCAATTGCGTTCCAAACGGGGGTCCCATAACCGCATTTTTTTTTTCTATTTTAAGCTACGATAGGCACGATAACTCTCGAACGAAAAGAGTTAGAGGATTGAAATTTGCAAGGTGGTTTTGGAGCGTAAATATCTCGGACGAGATCGTTAATGGGCGAAATCCATCTAGCGGTTTCGGAGTTATGGCCAATTTTAGTAAAAATATTTTTTAAGAATATTTCCGAAACCGATGACTCCATCTATCTGAAATTTAGCATCAAATTGTAGAATCATGACCTTTATACGCATGTGAAGTTTTGTATTGAGCAGTTTACCGCAAAGTGTCAAAAAAATATTGAAAATTTGAAAAAAAAAATTCAACAATAACTCTCGAACGGAATGAGCTAGGCAGTTAAAATTTTCAGAGTAGGTTAGGCAGATAAAAATCTCGGTTGAGTTCGTTAGTGGGCAAGATAGGCCAGACGGTTTTGGAGCAAAGAAAAAAAATTTTTTTTTTTAAGTAACAAATTTCAAATTCAATTTCTATTTAAGATGCAGTTTCACCATAAAAATCCATTGATGTAATTTTCAACTCCAACAAGCAAATACTTTTGGAGATATGATTTTTCGAAATTTCAATAATGAATCGTACCTCTATGTTTTCACAGAATGCTATAATTATTCTATCTAAGCTTTATTATATGGTCTGTGTTCATACTCGTATATGTTATCCTGTTCTATAAGAGAGAGTCAAATTCATTTCAGCTATTTTAATTTGATTTCTTCCATGGTGCAGTTCTCATTCTCAGATTGCTCATTTAATCTTGATAAATAAACTATTATTCAAATTGAATTTCATTTATGATGCAGTTCTATCATAAGAATACATTGATATAATTCTGAGAAACCAATACTTTCGGATATATAATTTGTCTGTTTGAACAAGAGCGCCAGAAAGCTCCTGTCCACAGGGCTTGAACCAATTTTTTGTACAAGAAATTATTACTTTTTTGCTGGGCAAAACATAACTACTACATACCTTTGAAATATGGTCTAGATAAATTCCACATTGCCTCTTTCACTATTTTCGCTGTTATTTCACTATCGATAGATATTTTGAAGCGAAATTTTAGGGTCAGATAGTACTCGATACGATCTTCAAAATTAGTTATCGAAACATCCCTCATCCCTTTTGAAAATCAAAGGGTTGTGCTCACCCCCGTTAGAGGGTTGAAGTTACGGGGATGCAAAGAACGGAAAAGTTATTCCCCCTCGAATAGAAAATTGTTGGGTTCGAACGATTTTCCACATTTTCATTTTTTTAAAGTCGGAAAATCGAGGTGTTAAGTTTTCGTTGGACCACCCTGTATAATATAATATTAGTAATAGTCTCCAGTTAATTATCTAATTTAGCTGAACGAAGAGAATAATCTTTATTTAGCAAGAGCCAATAAATAGATAAACAAACAACGGAATTATTCCACCTTTCCTGGAATGGAAACAAAATACCTATACCATAGAAATGTTGACACCTTCATCTGATTAAAATTGACGCCAACCGTTGCTTCATTAATTTCGTTCATTATGCAAATTATCCAACGAAAGCATTAACCAACTTTCAGGAATTCCAATGAAAAAACGGATTCGAATAATGAAAACCAATAGGTAGGTATAAGCCTTGAAAACCTATCCATTAATAATGATTCACAGTCACATGACTCTATCGACGGTATGCTGTAAAGAATTATACTTAAGAGTGCCTAGTAAATATTAATTGATGATAATTTTATGAGTTATAACTAATTTGATTAGGAATTGAGTGCTTGTGGCTTTTACTTGATGCAAATCCAAATTATTTGAATGAAAAGTTATATACGATTTACACAAATTGATCAAATATTCTTTTTCTTTCTTCTTCTTCTTTTTATGACTTATTCAAAACTAGTTACATAACCTTACACTACAACTACTTTGTGAACATTTACAATAATTCATTATTACTACTTTCATAAATTTATTATCTATTTGAATAGATCGAGGAAAAATGGAGATCTAATTATTCAGTAACTAAATTATCTCTTAGTTTTTGCATTTTGCACCATTTCCCAATAATTGAGTTGCACACCTTCATTCAAATTGTGTAGAATTTGTGAATACGGATTGAACTTATGCCCTTCTACTAATGAATGATTTGAATAATTAGAATTAATTTTGTTGTTTTTGTAGTTGTGATGATGTTACCTACTCTATTCTTATGCTAAAATGTCTACCTGTTTTTCCAATTTACAGTGTGAAAAAGCCAAATGGAATAAATTCATTGGTTACTGTACACATTTATGGAAAATCCCGAAGCACGTTAAAATTCTGCAGGAACCTTCAAATCCTAATTCTAAAGCCAATTTTCAAATTTGGACATGATGGAATCTATATTGTAGGAGTTATAGAAGAAATACTCGGAACCGAGAATAGTTGGGCGAGTTCAGTATCTGACAAAGGACGTTTAGAATATTTTTTGGAGAAAATTTGTGTAAATGAGAGGAAAATGTGGAAAAAGAGGGGATTTTGAGATTACGGGGGGAAACGGGATGGTTGAAGTTGCTGATAAGGCTATAGTGGTAGTATATTTCCTAAGTAAATCGGGAATTTTGGGGATTCATTTTCAAATTCAAGGGTCATTTTGAGGGTGGTCACGGCACGCGACCGAAACTTTGGAACGGTAAGAAGCGAAAGTTAAAGTAAAAATTTCGATATCTATTACCATTTTCGAAGGAGTCACGAAAGAAACTTTGTCCGTCCGGACCTCAAGTCGCGACAAAATCGATAGTTGAAAAGTAGAGTGATATGGATGCACGCTCCAAAGTTCGTATTATTCTGAAGAATTTCAATTTATTTCGACAAATCAAAAAATTCGACATATGGCGGGTTGGATTAGAATGGGCGAGATTTTAAATTTTCCACGCAAATATGCCGATAAGGACGGTTTTCGAATGGGAAACTCGCCAAAAGGTGAAGATTAGGGATAAAACCCGTCGAATAAAATGTAAAATGAGGATATTTTCTAGAAATTAGAAAGCTGAAAAATTAGAAATCTGTAAGGGTAAGTAAAAAAATTAATTCATATACCACTTTCATCGCAGATTCTACATACAGCTATTATAGCGCATGGGTTAATATGTTTGACTAATAAGCTGAAAGTACCGGGATCACTTCACGTAGCCGTAACTTTTCGTTTTCGTTTTTTTGCGCGCATTTTCTGGGAAACAGCGTGCTATCATTCTGCCTAGATGTCTGTAACGTTCGAAAATGGTCTCAAACGATTAGGTTCGACTGTCTGATGAAGAATTCCATGTCAAATTTGATTTTCTCTAGCCAGCCGTTGTCACGATAACTTGGGAACGGAAAGAGATAGCAACTTG
Source organism: Halyzia sedecimguttata (assembly GCA_937662695.2). Lineage (NCBI taxonomy): Eukaryota > Metazoa > Arthropoda > Insecta > Coleoptera > Coccinellidae > Halyzia > Halyzia sedecimguttata. Next base: position 92,611,768 of record OW569413.2, on the reverse strand, counting down.
AAATTTGTGGATAGGAAGAATTCTGTGATTTTAGACGATTCTTATGAAAACTGAGAAAACGGTCTATAGCGATGCTAAATTTTATTAAGAGTGTCCAATTGAGGTGAATAGACAATAGAACATGGGCGCAAAAGCTTCACGTCAATGCTTGAACTTATTTTTTAATAATATTCGGATTTTTGTCGGATGATTTCCTCACCATCCAACAAACCAAATCGTATATCAATTAAGACATTAACAGATGATTTGTGATAACATTTAGTGGGTGTCTAGCTGTTCTGGCATCGATAAAAAATGAGTTATTGTTCACCTTGAAGAAGGATCAGTGTTTCTATGTGGAAATATCGTGACACAAGCTGGTTGTAATTGCTGAAAAGTATCTACCATCTTTGGTTCGACTTCATTTGACAAATGTTTTTATGAATGGCTGAAACGGATAATCAACTAGATCAATTTTTCAATTCTCGGAAATGATCGAATTTGTGCAGTAATTCAGTAATTTTTGCGCGTATGTTCTGGGGAACATCGCGTTATAGTTTTGCCCAAATGTCTGTAACTTTCGAATTTTTTGACGAAATTGGTCTCAAACGATTTAGTTCGACTCCCCGATGGAGAATTCGAGGTCAAATTTGATTCTGTCCGTCCGGCCGTCCGGCCGTCCGTTGCCACGATAATTTGAGAAAGAAAAGAGCTAGCAACTTGAAATTTTCAGGGTGGGTGGCGCATCGCAATACGACGGACAAGTTCGTTAATGGGCATAATCGGCCCAGTGGTTTCCGAGTAATAATTTTGTTTTCAACCAATATGAATCCGATCGAATTGAAACTTGGTGAGTAGTTGTAAAATATGATCCTAAGCACGTTTGTGAAATTTTGGGCGAATCGTATGGCTAGAAAATTTTAAAAAAATTATTAAAAAATATTTTTTTTGTCACGATAACCTGAGAACGGAAAGAGATAGCGGCTTGAAAATTTCAGGTTATGTTGTGCATATGAATGCCACATTTGAGTTTGTTTATGAGCATAATCGACCAAACGGTTTCAGAGTTATAGCCATCTGAAATTTGGTGGTTTTTTGTTCCTCATTAACTCGAAAAATACTGAACCGATTGAATTCAAACATGGTTATTAGTTGTAGAATGTCAACGCGAAAATGTTTGCAAATTTGGTGCGGATAGCATTTGTAGAAAATTTTTAATAAATCATTGAAAATAAAAAAAAAAATTCTATATATCAGTAACTATACGTTTGAAATTGCTGAAATTTTGCAAGAGCGTTCATTACCTAACTCAACAGCCAAGTTTCAAGTTTTAACACGATCGGTTGAATATTGTTGGAGATTCGAGCATTCTTGTGTGAGTTCAGTAGATGGGTGACCGTTGCCTCGATAACTATCGAACCAAAGGAGATAGGGACTTGCAATTTTCAGGGTAGGTTGCGTATCCGAAAGGGAGAGTTGAGTTCGTTTTTGGGCATAATCGGTTTAACGGTTTCCGAGTTATATCCACCTGGAATATTGTTTCCTTGATAACTCAAAAAATAAATATTCGATTGAATTGAAGCTTGGTAACTAGTAGTAGAAAATCAACACGAAGACGTGTTTAAAATTCTGTAAGAACCGTACTCCTAGAAAATTTGAAAAAAATGACTAAAAAAAAAATTTTAAGAACCGCGCCTCCAGAAAATTAAAAAAAAATCAAGAAAAAAAAATTGGTTCAAGCACTGACGTGAAGTCAGAAGCTTTTGCGCGTATGTTCTTTTGTCCATTCTTCTGAATTGGACACCCTTAATCGAATTTACCATGGTTAATTATGTCGTCCATTCTCCTGTATTGGACACTTAATTCGAATTTACCATGGTAAATTTGAATTAAGAGTGTCCAATACAGGAGAATGGACGACGTAATTAACCATGGTAAATTCGATTAAGGGTGTCCAATTCAGAAGAATGGACAATAGAACATACGCGCAAAAGCTTCTGACTTCACGTCATTGCTTGTTTATGAAATTTTAAAACAAAGAATCTTTGCATTTTACTAAGGAATAAATGGAAACGACCCGAAAATTATTCTTCCTTTCCCGAATGTTTCCATTTCCTCCATCTAGCACCCTAAATATCTGAAAATAATTCCAACCCCCAACATAGAAGTGTTTATTGATGCCCTTCAATTATTTAGAAATTTAGATGCATTCTAAATCTGATTTCAGTAATAGCATCAGGACAACCTTTTCTCTATTTCAGTATCGTAATGGGTTCATTCCAGCACCAAAAACAGTGCTGGAATGAACTCATTCCCGCATTGTTTCTAGTTATATTTTTCATTTTGTGATAGTCAGCACTGACATTCGATCCTATCAAATTTCAACACACATCCATTATAGCCAATATAAGATAATCTGTATAAGGTGAAATAACTGTTGAGAGGAAAGGTTTTAGTTTCATAAAAAAATAAGGTACAAAAGATTTCCTTCTTGCTTATTTTGAATCATTCATGATATTAGGGAACTGTTAAATCTGATCTCCATGTTCTACGTACTATTCAAATTCCGTGATCTGTCAACTTTCGTAACAGTAACACCAACTGCCAAGATAAAATACAAAAGTCACTAGGATGTATAATCCTAATTTTTCATTAAATTTCAACAGTATTTTGCAAAACTTGCCTGAAATAGAGAAAATATCGTCTAATACTCGTTGCAGAAGGCAATTCCAACACTCATGCGTACGAAAACTCGCTCCTTCGTCGCTCGTTTTCGAATTTCGCATTCGTGTTTGAATATCAGCCCATTCTGCAACTTGTTTTAGAATATACTATTCTCTATTTCAGTATCGTGATGAGTCCATTCCAGCACTAAAAACAGTGCTGGAATGAACTCATTCCCGCATTGTTTCTAGTTATATTTTTCGTTTTGTGGTAGTCAGCACTGACTTTCGATCCTATCAAATTTCAACACACGTCAATTGTCAATATAATATAATCTGGATGTAGTGAAATAAGTGTTGAGAGGATAAGTTTTATTTTCATTAAAAAATAAGGTACTATTTCCTTCTTGCTAATTTTGAATCATTCCTGTTATTAGGAAACTGTTTTAAATCTGATCTCCACGCCCTACGTACGATTCAAATTCCATAATCTGTCAACTTTCGTAACAGTCACACCAACTGCCAAGGTACAATACAAAAGTCACTAGGATGTATAGTCCAAATTTTTCATTGAATTTCAACAGTATTTTAATAAACTTGACTGAAATAGAGAAAATATCGTCTAATACTCGTTGCAGAAGGCTATTCCAACACTCATGCCTTCGAAAACTCGCTCCTTCGTTGCTCGTTTTCGAATTTCGCATTCGTGTTTGAATAGGAGCCCATTCTGCAACTTGTTTTAGAATATACTATTTCATACCTACAACATTTCAGTGAATTCTGACGATAAGGAATTGCATACTAATTTACTATTCTCCTCACACATTCTGATTTTTTCAGAGTATTAATTTCCAGATTTTGCAAGCTTCCAGAATTCAGATTATGAATTAAGGATATGAATTCAGAGAGAAATTCCGGCCGTATAAAACCGGCCTGAAACGGAGTAGAATTCTTACAATGAATAATGAAATTACCCTACTCTGGTCACAACAATTTCTGTTGTAAACCCAGAGAAAGAGTAAGGCTCAGCAATTATGCTATGTACCGAAAATTACGTGTAATGAAAACTTTAATCCAAAAATTCATCATCTGAAAATATCAGTTTCTATAAACTTAATGCGAACTATGGCCGGCCTCATCTTCTTCTTCTTCTTCTACCGCGGTGCCGTCTCAGGCTGAACTGAGGCCTTCTGGCCCATTGTTCTCCCGCTTGCCAAACTCGTGAGACTCAGTCCAAAAAACACGCTGACAGGAATGCCGCGAGTTTAAAAGGAGAAGTCCCTCTCACCGTAGGAATCGTAGGTGTTGGGTTGCCTAGGTGTATGACCCTCAATTCTTTAAGGTTGTTACAGTCGAACAGAATATGTTCAGCTGTTTCTTCCATGCTCTTGCACCAGCGACACAGAGCGCTATCGGCCAATCCCATCCTATTCAGATGTTTGTTGAACTGGTGACCAGTTAGTAATCCAGTCACCAGGCTCAATTCTCTTCTTTCGAGTGAAAGAAGTTTCTTTACTTCAGACTTTGACGATGGTTTCTCAATGAGAAGCCTTGACTGCCTGAGTCCTACTCCCATGTTCCATACACTGGAGAAATTCTTGTCCAAACGATTCTTGAAGAATGTTTTAACAGAGGTACGACATACTGGAAGTGAAGGCTCAGGACCTATATATGGTATCCGAGCCCCCTGCTTCGCCAGCTTATCTGCCTTAACATTACCTGAAATCTCCGAGTGAGCCGGACACCAGATGAGTTTTACAACGTTACCAGCGCCCAGCCTTCGCAGAGCCTTCCTGCATTCGCCTACTAAGTAGGAGTTTATCTTCACATCAGATAGGGATTTTAACGTTCCTTGACTGTCACAACATATATACAGGGTGTTTCCTAAACATGCGGCAAAAATTCAGGGGGTTGTTCCTTGGACTATTCTAAGAATATTTTGTCCTTTGATGATTTTTGAAAAACCTATTTGTTTCGAAGATATAGGGGAAACAAAATTTTGGATAATAACACTTTATTATGAAAAATTACATGAAAATTCAACTCAACCTACAAAAACTGTTGAAAATGACCACCTCTACCCAGCATACAAGCATCCAATCTTCTCCTCATTGACTGCCGAACCCTTTCAAAAACACCAGGATCATTTCTTATTAAGTTACACCCAGCAATGATCCGATTTCGCAAGTCTTCCACATTTTCTACTGGAGTGGTATAAACTAATGATTTTAGATGGCCCCATAGGAAATAATCTAAGGGGTTTAAGTCCGGGGAACGAGCAGGCCATAAATGAGGTCCACCTCTTCCAATCCAGCGATCTCCGTATGTTAATGTTAAAAACTCACGAGCAACCAAACTAAAATGCGCTGGTGCACCATCGTGCATAAACCACATTGCATGTCTTATTGCCAATGGTACATCCTCCAAAAACAGATGTAACGTTTGTTCTAAAAAGTTGCGATACACGTCCCCGGTAAGTCTTTCTGGTAAAAATATCGGCCCTATTAGGCAGTCACCCACAATACCAACCCAAACATTCAATGAGAACTGATGTTGAAAACGATCTTCAATTACCTCATGTGGATTTTCGTCGGCCCATACATGGTTGTTATGAAAATTTCTTATTGCATTTCTTGAGAAATTCGCTTCATCGGTAAAAAGAATCAGCGTCAGTAATTGAGGAATTTGAACTAATGTGCTTAAAAGCCATTGACAATATGCAATACGTGGGGGAAAATCAGTAGGAATAAGTGCCTGAACGCGTTGCATATGGTATGGGTATAACAAATTGTCTTTAAGAATTTTCCAAACAGTCTTATTACTCACATTCAAAGTATTGGAAATTTTTCGAGTAGAAGTACTAGGGTCTTCTTCGATCATGTCCAGCACATTCTCTTCCAGTTCCACCGTTCTTACTGTGTTTGGTTTTCCTGGTCCCCCCATTTTTTTCAATGCGCCTGTTTCATGCAGACGTTGATGAATATTTTGAAACAATTTTCTGTCAGGAATATTACGCCCAGGAAATCGTTCAATGTACAACCTCCTAGCTTTTAATGAATTTCCATCAGCAAGTCCATAAATGAAATGCATGTCAGTCATCTCGGCGTTTGTATAGCGATTCATAATAGTCAAAGATAAAATGTTAATTGCTAATACATCACAAAACGAATTCAAATGAAAACCGTGTTTAATCTGTATTCCTTTACCATCTGCACTTATCAATTTTTAGTCAAAAAACTGGCCGTTTTTAGTAATTGGAATGTTGTTAAACAAATTTAAAAATAAATTGTACCTACTTAGTAAACACAGTGCGGTACGCATTTTTATTTAAACTATTATTAATTTTAAAAATATGAAAAATGTTGTTCGCCCTGTATCTTCGAAACAAAGAGGTTTTTCAAAAATCATCCAAGGACAAAACATGCTTAAAATAGTTCAAGGAACAACCCCCTGAATTTTTGCCGCATGTTTAGGAAACACCCTGTATATGTAGGTACCTAGTTACTTATAGGCATTCGAAGAGTAGGCATTGTATATAGATATCTATATACAATGGAGTAGGTACTATGGTAGAGAAACAGTAACAATGTCACATTAAATTGCAATTATTTTGTTAATAGTTCTTTTGAGCTGGATTTCAGCTTTAAGCATCATAATCAATTCGTCCAAGAAAACAATGAACACAATTTCAATATGAACACAGTGATGAAGTTTTAGTAGAGCATAAAATCAAATATAGAGTGGAGTTTCATCCTAGATCAGACAATAACTTCTTTGAAGGATAGATTCGACATCATATGGATTATCCAAGGGTATTTTATTATCATCCAAAAATTATAATATACTATAATCCTCATAATTATACGATAGTTGAGGTTATTTCATTGCATTTTGTATTCAATCATACTTTATTTTCTAGAACAGGAGGTATTTTATATCATGAGTATAACGAGTTTTAATAGAACCAGAAATGAGTATGACATGTCTCTTATCGGTAGATAAGATGACAGAATAGATTTTGACCACCGATTCTTGAAGTGAGTCGAACCAAATCGTTTAAGAACATTTTCAACCAAAAATACGAAAATTACGGACATTTGGGCAAATTGATAAGCACTATGTTTCGAGGAACAAGAGCGCCAAAAATCATCAAAAACTATTTGAGATCGACAATCTCAATTTCGCGTGAATCGTATAACTAGAAAAAAAGAAAAATCATTGAAAAAAGTTCTATATATCAGAAACCATTCGCCCGACATCACTGAAATTTTGCGAGAGTCTTCAAAACCTAACTCTACTATCAAATTCCAAGTTTGAACATGATCGGATGTATATTTTCGAAGATCCGAGTAGCCTTGGATAAGTTCAGTAGTTGGATGGGTGACCGTTGCCTCGATAACTTTCGAACGAAAAGAAGTAGGGAATTGAAATTTTCAGGCTTGTTTACGCATCCGAATGGGAAAGTTCGTTGTTGGGCATAATCCGCCCAACGGTTTTGGAGTTATAATAATCTGGAATATTATTTTCCCGATAACTCAAATAATACAAAACCGATCGAATTGAAACTTGGTATCTAGTTGTAGAATATCGACATAAAGACGTGTGTGAAATTTTGTGAGGATTGTATCACTAGTAAATCTTAAAAAAAATTACAAAAAATTATTATGTATCTCACGATAACTTGAGAACAGAAAGAGATAGCGATTTTTAATAATCAGGGTTGGTTGCGTAACTGAATGTGACATCTGAGTTTGTTTATAGGCATAATGGACCCAATGGTTTTGGAGTTATACCAATCTGAAATTTGGTTGTTGTTTCCTCAATAACTCTAGAAATACACAACCGATCCAATTGAAGCATGGTTACTAGTTGTAGAATGCCAACGCGAAAATTCTTGCAAAATTTCGTGAGGATCGTATCAATTTTTTTTAAAAATCATTGAAAAAAATTCTATATATCAGAAACTATTCCTCCGACATGAATTTTGCGAGAGCCTTCAGAACCTAACTCTACTGCCTAATTTTCAAGTTTGAAGACAATCGGATCCATATTGTTGGAGATCGGAGCAGCCTTGTGTGAGTTCAGTTGCTGGATGGGTGATCGATAACTTTCGAACGAAAAGAGATAGGGACTTACAATTTTCAGAGTAGGTTGCGCATCCGAAAGGGAGGGTCAAGTTCGATTTTGGGCATAATCGGTTCATCGGTTTCGGAGTTAGACCCACTTTGATAACCTTGATAACTCAAAAAATATAGACTCGATTGAATTGAAGCTTGGTAACTAGTTGTAGAATATCGACTTAAAGACCTCTGTGTAAAACTTTGCAAGAACCATAAAAGCTTCCTAGAAAATTTTAAAAAATTACGAAAAAAAAATTTGGTTCAAGCACTGACATGAAGTCAGGAGCTTTTGCGCGTATATTCTAATATCCATTATCCTGTATTGGACACTCTAAATTGAATTTACCATGGTAAATTCGATTAAAAGTGTCCACTACAGGAGAACAGATAATAGAATTCACCATGGTAAATTCGATTAAGAGTGTCCAATACAGGATAATGTACCATAGAACCTACGCGCAAAAGCTCCTGACTTCACGTCAGTGCTTGAACCAATTTCTGGCGCTCTAGTTCCTCGGAACTGAGTGTTTATCAATTTGCCCAAATGTCTGTAATTTTCGAATTTTTGGCTGAAAATGGTCTGAAACGATTTGGTTCGACTCACTGATCAAGAAACCGAGGTCGAAATCGATTCTGTCCGGCCGGTCCGGTCGGCCGTAGGCACGATAACTCTCGAACGAAAGGAGTTAGAGGATTGAAATTTGCAAGGTGGGTTTGGAGCGTAAATATCTCGGACAAGTTCGTTAATGGGCGAAATCCATCAAGCGGTTTCGGAGTTATGGCCGATTTTAGTAAAACACATTTTTTATGAATATTTCCGAAACCGATCACTCGATCTATCTGAAATTTAGCATCTAATTGTAGAATCATGACCTTTATACGCATGTGAAGTTTTGTATTGACCAGATTACCGCAAAGTGTAAAAAAAAAATTTCAAAATTAAAAAAAAAAATGTCTACAATAACTCTCGAATGGTATGAGCTAGGCAGTTGAAATTTTCAGAGTAGGTTAGGGAGATGAATATCTCGGTTAAGTTCATTATTGGGCAAAATAGGCCAGATGGTTTCGGACTAACGAAAAAAAAAAATTTTTTTCAAAGCAACAAATTTCAAATTCAATATTTATTTAAGATGCAGTTTCACCATTAAAATCCATCGATATCATTTTCAACTCCAACAAGCTAATACTTTCGGAGATATGATTTTTCTGAATTTCAATAATGAATCGTACTTCTATGTTTTCACAGAATGCTATAATTATTCTATCTAAGCTTTATTATATGATCTGTGTTCATACTCGTACATTCCATCCTGTTCTATAAGAGAGAGTCAAATTCAGTTCAGCTATTTTAATTTGATTTCTTCCATGGTGAAGTTCTCATTCTCAGATTGCTCATTTAATCTTGATAAATAAACTATTATTTGAATTGAATTTCCTTTATGATGCAGTTCTATCATAAGAATACATTGATATAATTCCCAACTCTAAGAAACCAATACTTTCGGAGATATAATTTGTCTGTTTGAACTAGAGTGCCAGAAAGCTCCTGTCCACAGGGCTTGAACCCATTTTTTTGACAAAACTCAGAGTAATTGTCGTAGGGCGGCATAATCGGTATTGCCCGCGGACGATTAAACAGCTAGCGGCGGGCCTGCTCTTCGGCACAATACCAAAGGTCCATTTCGTCCCATACCTTAATCCGATAATATGGATACCTATATACAGTGTGGAACAGCCAAATGGAATAAATTCGATAACGGATAAATGAGAGCGTGTTTGGAAAAACGCTTGGACACGTCGATTTGTATTTTTAACTGAGCATTTTTTTCAAAAAAAAAAAATTATATAGGGTGCGTCATGTGACAGTGGCCAATACCCACTTTCTTATTTTAAATGCAAGCCCCTGTATATTATCAATTTTTTGGATTCTTCAGAGAATTCTAGACATAAATCATGTACAATGTCCTATACCTATCTTCAACTGTTTCGGAAATATTAAGGGTTTTCAGACGTTCGCGGCGAGCATTTTGAACATTTACTACATTGACATTAATATTTTTTTGTTTTTTTTTTAATTATTAAGAAATAATCAGTATTAATTATTAGGTTTTTAGTGTAATGTAGCGAATTTGTGACATAAAAAAATTTTCTAATGTTAATTTTTGTAATAAATCTGAAAACACTTAATATTTCCGAAACAGTTGAAGATAGGTATAGGACATGATTTATGTCTAGAATTCTCTGAAGAATCCAAAAAATTAATAATATACAGGGGCTTGCATTTAAAATAAGAAAGTGGGTATTGGCCACTGTCACATGACGCACCCTATATAATTTTTTTTTTTGAAAAAAATGCTCAGTTAAAAATACAAATCGACGTGTCCAAGCGTTTTTCCAAACACGCTCTCATTTATCCGTTATCGAATTTATTCCATTTGGCTGTTCCACACTGTATAACCTTTAGACTATAGATATAACCGTTTGAAATGATGAAAATCCACAAGTGTAAGAAAAACCTTGGAAAGCAATCCAAAGATGCTGATTCACCGGTCATATGATATGCGAATAGTCCATTACATACAATACGAGGTGAAATTGATCATACGATCAGTCTCATCCACCAGAATAAAAATGTCGTTTGAATTTAAACGCCGCGTTATTTCAAGAGCGATATCAGTCCTCCCAATCTGATTTTATACGGTCGTGAAATGGAAATGGAAGATTCAATTCATTTGGAAACAAATTTCGACATCGACGATTTGACTTTCGTATTCATTAGTATCGAGATAAGTGTGAATAATATCGTTGTGGATTCCTTTGTGCTAACGTATTATATAACGAAACCTTGATTGCTGCAGCCGTATATTCAGGTATATCCCGAGTTTTTTGGCAAGCACGAGGGGTGTATGAAGGACTATTTCCCGGTAATAATTCCCCTCAATTATTATTGGTCAAATACTAACTGTAATTTAAATAAATAAAATCTTTTCTCTATTTCAGTATCGTAATGAGATCATTACAGCACTATAAACCGTGCTGTAATGAACTTATATTATTCCCGCATTGTTTCTAGTTATATTTTTCGTTTATGGCTAATTCCATTGGCAAAACCAGTGATGCACTGAGTGCAATAAATGTTGCACTGGTTTTCCGATGGACGTCAAAATGCTCGACGAAATTCTCCAATGAAACACGATTCATGCACTCAGTGCGCACGAGTTCTACCAATGGAATTCGCTATTACAGGCAAATTTTATTGGCAATGCCAGTGGTGCACTGAGTGCAATAAATGTTGCACTGGTTTCCTGATGGACGTCAAAATGATCGACGAAATTCTCCAATGGAATACCATTCTTGCACTCAGTGCACACGAGTTATACCAATGGAATTTGCTATTATAGCGAATTCCATTGGCAAAACCAGTGATGCACTCAGTGCAATAAATGTTGCACTGGTTTTCCGATGGACGTCAAAATGCTCGACGGAATTCTCCAATGGAATACGATTCGTGCATTCAGTGAGCACGAGTTTTACCAATGGAATTCGGTATTATATTGAATTCCATTGGCAAAAACAGTGGTGCGCTGAGTGCAATAAATTAAGTAATCATTAAAGGATACTGTGGGAGGTATATACTCATTATTCAACGGTTTTTTCTGGGTTTTCTCTCCCAAACTCTGAAAAATATCTATAAAATAAAAATTAATTATTTTGTGATTTGCTTCTGCGTAAGAAACACAGGATATTTGTCAGAAGCAATCAATTGAACAATGCTGCCTAACAAACAACAACGAAACAACATCAACGAAGAAACAACTATATTGTAACGTTTCGGAGTCTATATCAGACTCCTTCTTCAGACGCTCAATGAAAATCGAGAGAATTTAATTTTAATTCTCTCGATTTTAAATGTTGCACTGGTTTCCCGATGACGTCAAAATGCTCGACGAAATTCTCCTATGGAATACGATTCATGCACTCAGTGCGCACGAGTTCTACCAATGGAACTCGCCATTATAGCGAATTCCATCGGCAAAACCAGTGATGCACTGAGTGCAATAAATATTGCACTGGGGGTCTATTCTCGACCATTCGCAATTTTAACGATCGGTCGCCTAATGCTATATATTGCTATAGAGATGCGAACGATCGTGCAAATTGCGAATGGTCGAGAATAGGGCCCCTGGACGTCAAAATGCTCGACGAAATTCTCCAATGGAATACGATTCATGTACTCAGTGCGCACGAGTTCTATCAATAGAATTCGCTATTGGTGGTAGTCAGCACTGACATTCGATCCTATCAAATTTCAACACACGTCAATTGTCAATATAATATAATCTGGATAAAGTGAAATAATTGTTGAGGGGAAAAGTTTTATTTTCATAATGTTCTAGGGATTTCCTCCTTGTTAATTTTGAATCATTCATGCTATTAGGAAACTGTTTTAAATCTAACATCCATGCCCTACGTACGATTCAAATTCGAATTCCGTAATCTGTCAAGTTTCGTAACAGTCACACCAACTGCCAAGATACAATACAAAAGTCACTAGGATGTATAATCCCATTTTTCATTACATTTCAACAGTATTTTAGAAAATTTGCCTGAAATATCGTGTAATATTCGTTGCAGAAGGCAATTCCAACATTCATGCGTTCTAAAACTCGCTCCTTCGTCGCTCGTTTTCAAATTTTGCATTCGTGTTTGAATAGGAGCCCATTCTGCAACTTGTTTTAGAATATACTATTCTCTATTTCAGTATCGTAATGAGTTCAATACAGCACTGTTTTTACGCATTCCCGCATTGTTTCTAGTGATATTTTTCGTTTTGTGGTAGTCAGCACTACATTATATCCTATCAAATTTCAACACACCACAATTGTCAATGGATAATCTGGTCATTTTTCATGGCGAGCTTGAGTTTACCCATCGAACGGAGTGAGGGTTATTGGTTCGAGAATTACAAAAAATTTTGTTTTTAAATTACAAATTTCAAATTCAATTTATTTTAGGTTGCAGTTCCATCATAAGAATCCATTGAAATCATTTTGAACTCTAACAAGCTAATGCTTTCGGAGATGATTTTTCAAAATTTCAATAATACCTACATTGTGCTTCTATGTTTTCACAGAATGCGATTTCTATCTGTCTGTGTTCTATCTGTGTTCACTGTTCATACATGTCATCTTATCTACCTATATAAGAGACATGTAAAGTTTATTTCTGTTCTAGAAAACAAAGTATGATTGAATGCAAATGGAGTGAAATTATAGGATATTATAATTTTTGGGTGATATACCCCTTACTACTATATGGCCTTGGATAATCCATATGATGATGGAAATATATACTTTGGTAAATTGATCAAATTGGGTTCAGAATATCTCCAGTGAAAACAAAACTGGAATATTGGCTAAGTGTCAATTGATATAATATAATTTCCAGATTAGATTTGAGAAATGAATATCTCGGATGAGTTCGTTATTTAACTTTAATTTAGTTTCTTCTGTGATGTAGTTCTATTATAAGGGTAGCGAGTTTCAAATCTATTTAATAAAATATAGAGTATTCCATTTTTAATTTGTTCGTTTTCTCCCTTTGTCTTTTCCTTGTCCAGATTGGGTTTCGGGTACCTTGGAGAAACTTCTCTGCTTGTTGAAGGAAGAAGCGATAATAAAGAAAAAGATGCCCTACAACATTTAACATTTCAGCATATTTTGTTAACAATTTCAATTTTCATAAATCACAACACAAACGGGGAGATAGGGTTTTTTGCTGAGGTTTTTCCCTAAGCTCTAGTATCATATATCAAATTATATGGTACCCCGTTACACTAACCTCTGTAAACACTTTTTCCATACACATGCTTTATTGTTAGATAAAAAAGAAATTGTAATGCTCAAGTTCAAAAGAATATAGATATATACTTAACGATCATTACTTCATATCATTATAAACATATATATATTATAAGAATCCATTGATATCATTCCCAACTCTGAGAAACCAATACTTTCGGAGATATGATTTGTCAAAGTATGAACAAGAGCGACTGTTCACAGGGCTTTCCCACATTGTTTCAAGTTTCTTTGACAATTCTGTCTATTAATACAGCCTGGCTATTAGTTTTACCGAAGGCCGAAATAAAAAAAAATATTGCAGTTAGGGGACCCCCGTTAGGAACGCCATTGGTTACACCTACTCTTCAAGCCCAAATGGGGTAACAAGAATTTCAAAAATTGGCCCAGGAACACGTTATGGACACCCCACCCTTGGCCACAACGCTATTTCCTCCAAACTGGCTTGTACACTCGCAGAATTGACATGAGGTGGTAATATGTCCCTCTAAAAATCATCATTCAGCTATTTATTCAATTTCCACCGTATATAAACGTCCATATTTAAATTATTAGCCCAACTGAAGTTGAATGTATACCAGATGTGATTCTCCACTTAGGAAAACAACTGAAATAATTCACCCAGTTTGGAAGTTCTAAATTATTGAATTTTTTTTTTTGAGGCTCCTAGTGGTCTGTTGTCAGTGAAATTTTGCACGCCCCCAGAATTTTTGCGTTTGCGTCGATATTTTGCATCTAACTACCGAGTTTCAATCCAATCAGATCAGTATTTTTCGAGTTATTGTGAAAACAATTTTTTTAACAGTTTATAGCCATCGTGTCAATACAAAACTTCGCATGCATATAAAGGTCATGACGCTAAATTTCAGATCGAGTGATCGGTTTCGGAAATATTCATAAAAAATATTTTAACTGAAAATGGCCATAACTCTGAAACCGCTTGGTGGATTTCGCCCATTTACGAACTTAAGCGAGATAATAAATAATAAAGGCAAATCCGCTAGAGAAACGTCCCGTGAGATTAATGGTGTTTTGGGGGATGGTACTCTATCAGTTCGAACCGCGGAGGAATGGTTTCGACGATTCAGAGCCGGTGAAAACGACACCATGGTTAAGCCAGCCGGCGGAAGACCTGTGACGACAAATACCGATCAAATCATGGAATACATCGAGTTAGACCGGCATGTGGCATCTCGTGACCTCGCCCAGGAGATGGGAGTTAGTCACCAAACCATTTTAAACCATCTGCAGAAGGCTGGATACAAAAAAAAGCTTGATGTTTGGGTGCCGCATGATTTGACGCAAAAAAACCTTCTGGACCGAATCAACGCCTGCGATATGCTGCTGAAACGGAACGAACTCGACCTATTCTTGAAGCGGACGGTGACTGGCGACGAAAAATGGATCACATACGACAATATCCATCGAAAACGGTCGTGGTCGAAGGCAGGTGAATCGTCCCAAATAGTGGCCAAGCCGGGATTGACGGCCAGGAAGGTTTTGCTGTGTGTTTGGTGGGATTGGAAGGGAATCATCCACTATGAGCTGCTCCCATATGGCCAGACGCTTAATTCTACCATCTACTGCGAACAACTGGACCGCTTGAAGCAGGTGATCGACCAGAAGCATCCAGAATTGGCCAACAGGAAGGGTGTAGTGTTCCACCAGGACAACGCCAGACCACACACTTCGTTGATGACTCGTCAGAAGCTACGGGAGCTCGGATGGGAGGTTTTATCGCATCCACCATATAGCCCGGACATAGCGCCAAGTGATTACCACCTGTTCCTGTCCATGGCGAACGCCCTTGGTGGTGTATAGTTGAACTCAAAAGAGGATTGTGAAAAGTGGCTGTCCGAGTTCTTTGCAAATAAGGAGGGGGGCTTCTACGAGGGAGGTATTATGAAGTTGCCGTCTAGATGGAAACAGATTATCGAACAAAATGGCGCATATTTGAAATAAATCCGATCACTGTAACACTTTTTATAAAGCATTGAATAAAGAGCAAAAAAGTGGAAGGGATATATTTGACAACCTAATATTTACACTACAAAACTACCCTGCAAATTTCATCTCTTTAACTCATTTCGTTCGAGAGTTATCGTGCTAGCGGATGGACGGACAGAATTAGATTTGACCCCATATTATTCTTTAGTGAGTCGAACTCAATCGTTTGAGACCATTTTCGTCAAAAAATTCCAATAATACAGACATCCGGGCAAAATGATAGCACGCTGTTCCTTGCGGAACAAGCATGCAATAACTGAATAAACTAGTTGGAAAAGCACCGAGGTCTGGAGCTTTGGCGCGCTTGTTCAAATCCAAATGTATGGCCAGAGCGGTCATCAACAACAACATAGGCCCCCGCGCTTTCGCCATTTTGTTCCGGTACATCTTCTTTGCGTGCATGTTTCTGGGAACAGCGTGCTATTATTTTATCCAAATATCTGTCATTTTCGGATTTCTTGCCGAAATACCTCCCCCCATCTTCCCCCCTTAGGCCCGTGCCTGATACCATCCCATCATTTTCCTTCGTGGAATCTATAGCCGTTGTCGATGTTGCACGTCGAGCGCTCTTTGGCAAATTATACAACACAGACCTCCTTGGAGGCGCCAGAGTGTAGGGGTTTAGTCCTAAATTCTTTATCTATTTACCCACTTTATCAGCTACTTTGTCAGCTCCCGCAATATACTCTAAATTCGGCTCTGAGTCAGAATTCAAGTAAAACGTCTAAGTTTCAGGGATAAAATCTTGTAGGTACCTACTTCCGAGCCGTCTCTAACGTCTACCATTTTTCCCTGCTCCGAACACACTCCCCATTCCTTGCTCGTACTCTAGGTACCCCTCCGCACTTGGGTTGCCCTCGATCTTCTAAGATCACGAATCATGGGACTACCCTCTAGGGTAGTCCCATGATTCGTGATTCTCTGGCTGAACCGCGCCCCTTAGACCAATAGGGTTCCCTGGGAACTATCTCACGGTTTTGGTGCAATTCGTGGAATCTATAGCCGTTGTCGATGTTGCACGTCGAGCGCTCTTTGGGAAATTATACAACACAGAGCTCCTTGGAGGCGCCAGAGTGTAGGGGTTTAGTCCTAAATTCTTTATCTCCTATTAGTGTTACATTGTTTTCAGGATCTGGATAGTATCTCTAACGGTATGCTAATGGATTACTGGCGACAGAGGTTCCAGAGAACGTCTGATGTGACGATAACACGTTGCTTGCGCCCTTAAAATATAACACAAATTCTAACTATATACAAGTAGAATTCCAATCATAATTGAAATCCTACAATACCATCCCATCATTTTCTCTCAATTTCAATCCAATCTAACCATTTTTATCTGATTTATAGCAGTTTGAAACTGAAACATCAAGAGAGTTACCCGTTGGGATAACGCTCTATTATAATTTTGATGCAGTTTCACCATTAAAATCCATCGATATCATTTTCAACTCCAACAAGCTAATACTTTCGGAGATATGATTTTTCTAAATTTCAATAATGAATCGTACGTACTTCAATGTTTCAATGTTTTCAAAGAATGCTATAATTATTCTATATAAGCTTTATTATATGATCTGTGTTCATACTCGTACATTTTATCCTGTTTTATAAGAAAGAGTCAAATTCATTTCAGCTATTTTAATTTGATTCTTCCATGGTGCAGTTCTCATTCTCAGATTGCTCATTTCATCGAAACGGAGCTAGGTCACCTCATCTCATGACGCTTTCCTCGTTGAAGGAACACTGAGCGATGAGGTGACCTAGCTCGGCTCACGCGAAATATTTGTTGATGGTTAAAATCAATGAATGTTTCACCGTGTGTCTTCTTGTACGGCTGTGTTTTGTTTGAAAACAAAATTTGTACTCGGAAACCGTTTGGCCGATTATGCCGATAACGAACTTCTTCTCGTTCTTGTCTCGGAAAAGCGAGACGCGAAGAGACGTTTTGAAAAATATTATAGGCGATACCGAGACCACATACAGCGCAACCCGAGAGTCTCGTTTTTGGTCTCGTTAATTTTTTTTATGAAGTTTTTATTCGAAAAATTAGAAAAGGTCTACATAGAGATCAATATATTTTGCAAAATATGAACCCTTGTGACTATCTGTGAAATATTTTATTGTAAATTAAAATAATTTGTTCACATTCTTATTTCAACTAGTTCTTATAACTTCTTATAGTAACCTATCTCTTATCATAGATATCTTCCTTTAATTTTTTTCATTTCAGGTTTGAATGTGTTGTTTTCAAGATCGATTTTTTACTCTCGGTTGAGTATATGTCTATAAACTACTGAGTAATAAACATGTATAGGTACTATTGAAAGGGTTTCTTTTACTCGAAAATGTCTACCTGGAAGATTGCCTTATTCACTACAGATACATACAGTAAACATGTCTCATATACGACTCGACCTTTTTCAACACCCACACAATTGAATATGAAGAGTTTCCACTATAACTACCAATATATTTTGTCTGATTATACATCGATCGTTCTAGAAATACACGATTTTTCAACGATAATTGAGATTATTTTTCAAGAAAAATAGAATTCACAACCATAAAAACTGATTCCAATGAATTCAGTAATTAACGGACAACTTTTATTGTCCCTAAATCCCAATGCTTTCAAAATATTTGAACATCTGGAGAAATTTAGTTTTTTATTGTGCTTCTTGTAGTGAAGATGTGAACAATTATTGTATACATCTGTGGAAGTACATATAATAAAACTGGTAAAGAAATGAAAAATGAAGCTATTCAATGTTTCGAAAAGTGTTATGAGGAATACGCAAAAAACACCCTTCAATGATCTACCCACTGGGAAGGTATTCATTGAAAAAGATACCAATTTGTCCAATTCTATTAAAAAATGTATGGAGCGATAGCCTCTTTGAAACATCAAACAAAACCTTCGAAATATTGGACAGCTGAGTTTGAAGAACATTTGCTGTTAGAAATAGCAAATAGGAATCAAAATCCTATTTTAGAATGGTGAAATATGTATGAAAAAATTCCTACACTTTCCAATATGACCGATGATTTATTAATGGCTACATCCGTACCTGTTGAAAGATTATTTTCCACAGCAGGTATGATCGTGGCAAAAACACGTACATCATTGAAAGATGATGTGATGCAAGCGTGATTATGTTTGAATTCTTGGTCATCGAGTAGTTTAAAAGATGAAATGAACAGTGTTTAAAATTTAAAAAAATTATGAACATATGTATTTTTGTATAAGAGCATAATAAATATAGCTTTACAAAATTATTAATTGTTATCTACCACTCCATTTATACCGGGAGTACATGTTCCAATGGATTATCTCAGCCATTTCAAATGATACAAATTTTAAAATCTTATGATTTTCAAGTCGTCAAAGGAAACTTCAACTGAGAAGAAAAAAATTGAAGTCACTTTCGGTTTGACCGGAAGTGACTCTGACTTTTTTACCTCAAATAGCACCCTATATATTTTTTGCAATTTTTTGTTTCTCTTCAAAATTACCTTTCCAATGATGTATCACACTTTGTATTTTACATTTGATTTGATGAAGAAAACGTCAATTATATATTTCGACTTGAAAGAATAATTGCAGTAGGCTATGATATTTTGTGTAATTTCGGTTTTGACTTCAATAATCAAGATCAATAAAAAAACCTTCCTCAAGTTGAAATCAACTATGTCGAACGTTAAACAAAGAATGAATAGTAAAAGAAACAAAAAATCCCAAAAATGAGGGGCACAAAAATACCTCAACACATACCTCAGCATTAAGGGTTCAAAATGCATTCCTTATTTTATTTTTTAGATCTTCCAAAACAATAGGAGTAGTCTGGTACACACGAACTTTCAAATATCCCCAAAGGAAGAAATCTAGCGGTGTTAAATTGGAAATTCTTGCAGGCCATCTTATCGGTCCATTTGAAGATAGATGGATCGGCATACGGACCGATAAGATGGACTGCAAGATCTCCAGATTTAACACAGCTGGATTTCTTCCTATGGGGATATTTGAAAGATTGTGTATACCAGACTCCTCTTATTGATTTGGAGGATGCAAACAACAAAATAAAGAATGTATGTAGAGCCCTTAACGCTGAGGTGTTGAGAAGTGTTACTTCGCGTGAACTAGTTCACTGAGCTGAAAGATGTGTAGAAGCAGATGGTCAACATTTCGAACATATGCTTTAGTTATTATAGGTATTTTTTTGGCCCCTTTATGTTGTTTAACGTTCGGTAAAATACATAGTTGATTTCAACATGAGGAAGGTTTTTTTATTGATCTCGATTATTGAAGTCAAAATCAAGATTACACAAAACATCGTAGCCTACTGCAATTCTTTCAATTTAAAATATCAACTGACGTTTTCTCCATCAAATCAAATGTAAAATACAAAGAGCGATCATCGTTTAAAAGTCAATTTGAGTAGAAACAAAAATTGCAAAATATATATAGGGTGCAATTTGAGGTAAAAAAGTCAAAGTCACTTCCGGTTAAACCGAAAGTGACTTTCAATTTCTGTAATCCTCAGTTAAAGGTTCCTTGAACGAATTGAAAATCATCAAATTTTCAAATTTTTATCTTTTGAAATGGCTGAGATTGGAACATGTATACTGGGACACCCGGTGTATTATAATATTTATTATCGTTATTCAGAATTAAGCGAGACGAGACGAGACAACTGATAACGAGACGAGACCGAGACTTAAACGAGACTTAAGTTTTTTGGGAATTGGCGAGACCGAGACCAGATTTTTTATATTCTCGCCTACTCTCGTCTCTTGTGAAGCCCTACGCCGTTCCCAAGAACATGAGCGCAAAAAACAATTCGCTAATGATACCGCTTAATGTAGATACTCGCTCACAGATAATAACATTGCTATCAGACTACCTAATCCACTTCCCTTAAGGAAATAACATGTAATTATCCAAATGAATCTCTATCAACTCATGAATTTTACGACCGATCTGATATTAACACTTGACATTTCAGTTCGTCAATAGTAATTATTTATTGACACGAAGAGTCTTCCTTATTTTGTTCTGCATATAATTCAGAGAAGTGCCATTCGGATTCTTCTTTAACCTTGCCTCAGGTTAGAATAAGTTTTCTCTTATTTTTATCACATGAGTTTCACCTTCACTTTGGAGACAACAATTCTAATGTGTTCGCAGTGGCGGATTAACCGGTACGCTTAGTACGCGTAGGGCCCCGAGGTTTACAAGGGCCTCCGGGCCACTGATCCAATCAACATTCCTGGAAGTGAAGAATATCGTGTAAATTGTCACACGAGACGAAACGCAACCAGACCTAGAGCAAAATTCAGTTGTCAGTAATAAAATAACATCAGAAGAAAGGTCCCGCTTCCGCATCTGTTCTCCAATTATTCTTATCTGCCTGCAATAAATTCCCGCAAAGATGGCAGAAGAGTTGTCGGCATCATAGACTATAGTCTAAGGTCGGCATCCCTTTGAAACCTAGGCACATGCCACCATCGATAAGTAAGTTGTGTAAGAGGGAGGGGTGCAAAGTGCAAGACATTTGTTTGGTATTTCTTAGTTCTAGATATTTGTCATATTCATTTTATAACCCTACGGAAGATAGGAATAATGATGATGGTGATGAACGAGTTTTTTCTTCGTTCTACTTGCATTTCATATAAGAAAAGTATTGTGAAAAACTGGACAACGTTGGTGTAAATGAACAATTTTTTTTTTATCTTTGGACTTATATAATTCGAGTGATAACATATTCTTTCTGAACTATAAAAGATAAGCTTTAGTGTTTTAATTCCAGGCTTCTCCGATATTTCAAAGATACCTAATTGTTTATTCTCCAGTCAGCGGGGGGAAACATTTCATACAATATTTCCACTATTCATTTCTACTTTCTACTGGACATTTAATATTCTGAATAAACAAGTATTCGAAGCCGAGCTTTGGAATGTTTCCAGCGTTGCCCAAACGCCTGTAATTTTAGAATTTTTCGCCGAAAATGGTCTCAAACAATTGGGATCGACACCCTGATGAAGAATTCGAGGTCAAATTTGATTCTGTCCGTCCGGCCGGCTGGCCGTTGCCACGATAACTTGAGAACAGAAAGAAATAACGATTTGAAATTTTCAGAGTAGGTGGCGCATCCCAATACGACGGACAAGTTCATTAATGAACATAATGGGCCCAATGATTTCCGAGTAATAATAATTGGTTTGTCTACAACCAATACTAATCCGATCGAATTGAAATTCGGCGAGTAGTCTCTTTTTCGCCGAAAATGGTCTCAAACAATCGGGTTCGACTCCCTGATGAAGAATTCGAGGCCGAATTTGATTTTGTCCGGCCGGCTGTTGCCACGATAACTTGAGAACGGAAACAGATAGCGACTTGATATTTTCAGGGTAGGTGGCGCGTTCCAATACGACGGACAAGTTCGTTAATGGACATAATCGGCCCAACGGTTTCCGAGTGATAATTTTGTACAAACAAATACAAATCTGATCGGATCAAAACTTGGTGAGTAGCTGTAGAATACAAGCTCTTACACTCTTAATCGAATTCACCATGGTAAATTCGATTAAGAGTGTTCAATACAGGAGAATGGACAATTGAACATACGCGCAAAAGCTCCTGACTTCACGTCAGTGCCTGAACCAATTTTTTTTTTAATTCAGCCATCCCCTGAATGTACGAGACTAATATTTTTTGAAAGCTACATCATTATTGTCGTCTGAGCAAATCCCCTTGAAGCAAACATGGCAATTTCCTTTCCCTATGTCTGGACTGAATTGGGTCACGTAAATGAATGGACATATGTAGGTGAAATTAAGAAGGTTACGTGCTCTGTCATTATGAAAATTAAGTCAAATTAAGTATAAACTCGTAAAATAATCGTTGTTTGCCATCCTTGCAAAGTGAATTGATGATACCGATCAGCCTTGCATGCTATAATTGCGATCAATTTAGATTCTACACTTGATCTTCAAATTATCATAATCGCATGCGGCGTGTTTGGAACTAGAGAAAAAAATATATAAAAGTACGTGGCGTCAGGAGCTTTATCGCGATCGTTCATTGAATGATGAATACGTCTTAATGTCCGGAGGAGACGTCAAATTTGGCCATATTTGTTAAGAAGGCGGAAATTTGTTTCGGAAGGACTATTTGAAGCAACTTTTTGAAAACTACTAATTTTTCTGATCTCTCATTCAATTTTCTGACACAATTTTTTTCCGGAATTTTTAGTGCTTCTTTATTATTATCAAATTTACCATGGCAAATGCGATTAAGAGTGTCTAATACAGCAGAATGGACAATAGAACATACACGCAAAAGCTCCTGACGTCACCGTCAGTGCTTGAACGAATTTTTTTTTAATTTTCTCTGGTACGATTCTCACAAAATTTTACACACGTCGTTAATGTCGATATTCTACAATATAGTTATCAATATAGTTACCAAGCTTCAATTCGATCGAGTCTATATTTTTTGAGTTATCGAGGAAATAATATTCCAGGTGCAGAGTATGACTCTGAAACCGTTGGGCCGATTATGCCCAAAAACGAACTTAAACCTCCCATTCAGATGCGCAACCTACTCTGAAAATTTCAAGTCCCTAAATATCTCCTTTCGTTCGAAAGTTATCGAGGCAACGGTCATCCATCCAAGTATACTGAACTCACACAATGATGGTTGCTCGGATCTCCAACAATTAATATAGATCCGATCGTGTTCAAACTTGGAACTTGGCAGTAGAGTTAGGTTCTCTAGGCTCTTGCAATTTGAGCGATATCGGACTAATAGTTTCTGATACAATAGAATTTTTTTCAATGATATTTGAAAAATTTTCTAGTGATAAGATCCTTACCAAATTTCGCAAGAATTTTCGCGTTGACATTCTACAACTAATAACCATGTTTGAATTGGATCGGTTTAGTATTTTTGGAGTTATTGAGAACATAACAACCAAATTTCAGAAGGGTATGTATAACTCCAAAACCGTTTAGCCGAATATGCCTTTGAACAAACTCAAATGTCGCATTCAGATGTACAACTTACCCTGAAAATTTCAAATCGCTATCTCTATCCGTTCTCAGGTTATCGTGACATAAATAATATTTTAAAAATGTTCTAATGCTACGATTCTCACAAAGGTTCGTAGGTTTGTATTCTACAACTACTCACCAAGTTTAAATTCGATCGGATTTTTATTGGTTGAAAACAAAATTATTTACTCGGAAACTATTATTGGGCCGATTATACCCATTAACGAACTTGTCCGTCGTATTGGGATCGCCACCTACCCTGAAAATTTCAAGTCGCTATCTCTTTCCGTTCTCAGTTATCGTGCCAATGGCCGGACGGACAGAATCAAATTTGTCCTCGAATTCTTCCATCAGGGAGTCCAGAGTCGACCCAATCGTTTGATACCATTTTCGGCAAAAAATTCAAAAATTACAGACATTTGGTCAAAATGATATCGCGATGTTCCCCAGCTAGAATATAAGCGCAATAAAATGGACAATTAATGTAAATGTAAATTGCAAAGTGCTTATCAGGGCTATTTGAGATTTTGATATTTTACCGATTGCCTGATTGGAGTGAACAAATATATATCGATGATTTCTGTTGATATTTAATATAATCATGTTTGTACAGTACTAGCTGTATGTAATAAAGGTAAAACGCGAAAAAAAAATCATAGGAAAAGTTGTTTACTAGTATTTATATACTAGTCTGAATTTGAATTTTTTTTCGGAATCTCTATTGTGGGGTCCCCTGGGCTGTAGTCCCGGTTGCCCTCCCCTAAATCCGGCCCTGTCTCAACTCATAAATGCGATCCAGTTTGTTCTAGAGTCTGAAAGTTAGGTAAGTAACAGGGGTACAAGTTTAGTCCCAAATTGTTGATGGTTTAAATATTTCACCATGTGTCTTTTAGTTATTAGCAATAAGCTGCAGTTCATCTCCTTATTCTGAGACAAATTCATAGCAACGAATAAATCGTTTGCTTAGATTTCCTCATCGAGTTATTTAGTCCAGAAAAATCATATTTTCTGATAAAAAATTGGTTCAAGCCCTGTGGACAGGAGCTATTGGGCGCATGTTCATCTTCCTTGTGGCCCGTACTGACCAGTAAAGAAAAAAAGCAGTATCATGTTGAATACCTTAATATTATTCTGGAACACAAATTTTCCATTACAATAATCTTCATCTAGCTTCTATTTAGTATCAATTCCTGTAGAACGTGATCATAATAAGTGTTTTCCATATAATAAAATGTGTTTGAACTTGGTATGTAGGAAATCTGACATCAATTATTGGAATTAATTGATTTGACAAACAGCCGTCAAATGAGGTAAATAGATTTTTGTGACGATTTTCTGTGACCATAGAACGTCAAAACACGCTGGAATGTGAATTTTAAGCAATATCTTCTGGAATTGAGATCGTATCGAACTGAAATTTTGCACACTCGTGTAGAATGCTTGATTTAACGTCGGTACAAATTTTTTTATTAAAAAATTTTCCAACTGCCCGATCCCAACAATACTTAGATAATATTATATCCATAAATTAAGCATTTCATTATTGCATTTCTTGAAATAGGTACCTTTTCAAGTCGATCAACATCGGCCTTCTTTCGACGTCTAAACTATGACTTGATTCTTTATGTTTATGTCTTTGAATTTGTTTTCGGTGGAATTCAAAGAGTTCATAGAATAATCGATGAAAATACTGAGAGAGACCCAGGAAATTTGACACATTTTGTCTTATATCTCCAGAAATTGAAATCGTATAGAGCCAAAATTTTGCACAATGTTGCAAAAT
Organism: Halyzia sedecimguttata; assembly: GCA_937662695.2. Lineage (NCBI taxonomy): Eukaryota > Metazoa > Arthropoda > Insecta > Coleoptera > Coccinellidae > Halyzia > Halyzia sedecimguttata. The sequence goes on along the minus strand of OW569413.2, from coordinate 92,586,300 downwards.
ACTACAATTGACGTTAGTACAAGTTTTTGTTGCAATCTGATGAATAGTTCACGAAAAAAAAATTTTTTTTTCGAAAAAATTAAAAGAAATATTTTTTTAAAAATTACCAACATTTCGATCATAACAGAATTTTGCCAAAAGTTGCGCGTTTATATCCTCGAACTGACTACCAAGTTTCGATTCAACATCTTCTTTAGTTCCTGAAATATCAGGGAAATAACCTCAAAATTTGAAATGTCTATAACTTCTAAACCGTCCGGCCGATTTTGCCCGTTAACGAACTTAACCGTCGCATTTTGATCAGAAACCTACCCTGAAAGTTTGAAGTCGATAGGACCTTCGGTGCTCCTGTTATCGTGCCTACGGCCGGAAGGCCGGCCGGCCGGCCAGCCGGCACCCTAAAATCTGACACCGGATTCGTGATCAGGGAGTCCGAATTAGTCTATTAGCCAATTTTCAGCTCGAAATTCGAAAATTACAGACATTTGGACGAAATGATAGGACGATGTTCCCCTAGAACATGCGCCCAAAAAGCAGCATATCTGATTTTTACTTATTTCATCAATAAGTCAAATTTAACTATTTGAGAACATTTTTGGCGTTGATTAGTTTTTATATTTTAAGAATGGCAGATACCTACGATTTATTTCTGAGACTGTTTAACGGAGCTCAGCTTTGAGCAAGGGTAAAATCAATTGCACTTCAACTTAACACTATTTTATATTTGATTCGATAACAAATACATCACATACAGAACCAAAAATAAGTAGAAATAATTTTTAATTTTTCTTAAATACTATAGTATATTTATTATATTAAAATGCTTCAATTGATAGTTTAAAAAAGCCAGTATATTGTTAATCATAATATATAATTTACAAAAATAAATGTAATATCTCCTACGAAGGAATAATCATTTCACTAAAGCTGTTATTCATGAGATTTTTTCAAGATAACGAAGTAACTATTATAAATGAACTAGAACGAGATACATTCCACCAAACGAAGCACCTTGTGATCTGAATATTTACAGGAAAAAAATTTTCATCAAGAAGATTTTGATGAAAATTCATTTTTTAAATCCAATCTTTGGAAAAATAATTACTCTTGTTTAAAATAGAAGAGAGCTCTACAACTAAATAAAATCAATTCAAAATACCCAAAAGTTGAAACTATAAATTACATCCATACATTTATATTCTTACTTATTATAAACTGCTTGACTAAGACAGAAAATTACAAGATTTTTCAAATTTCACCACCTGAAAGTTACTTGTCTACATTGATAAAGTGAAAATTTTTGCATGTACAATATATTTCATTAGAAACATAAAACCAATAGTGTCTAATTTCTCTCTATTTATAAAAATATCAGATTCACATATGAATCAAAAGCGTTTTTAAAAAGACAATTATGAAAACAAGTAGACAGCGGGCTTATTTATGCAAAATGAAAATTCGATTCACTAAAAATATTCAGTATTAAATACCTTTCAAAATATATAACAGTGGATTAAATAAAATTGAAATAATCAGCATATATTTGAATACTGAACGATTAAGTGTATTTATTCCAAAATTTTTAACTTTTAAGTAATAAAACATAAGACTAGGTTCATTCAATACCATACTCCCATTTCATGCCATGTATAGACAAAAACTGATTTTCTAAAAATTTCAATTGGTTAAAATACATAAAATCAATGTGGTTAATGTAACTTTCTGCACAATTTTCAAATTGTTTAAAGTATGATGATTTTTTGGAAAAGCATAAAACATCTCTTATTGGATTGACGAGATTTTTGATCCTATTAGATAGAATATTTGATGTTGCTCAGAAATACTCATTCATATGTTATTTTAATACAGAATTCGTTCATAATATTCAACTATATAAAAAATGTAAATTACAGAATCAATATTATAACCAAATAGGCAAAACAAGAGAGTTACAGCAGAATAACTAGCAAGAACAATTATCTTTACTAGCCTGACTATCATTTGATAAATTATTTCTACCGGGCGTTGATGGTTTATGCTGAACCCCAGATTCTGCAGCGTTCAAGTCCAATCTTCCATCTTGGATGCTTTGGTAAATCTTCTTTGCTGTCTCCAAAAAGGCTTCTTCTACATTGTCTCCTCTGAAAGAAGTATGTATATCAAATCACAGTAGATGATGATTCAAATTAACACAAACTTCTTTATTTAAGAACAATTGTTTCACCACACTGTGGGTTCTTCAGGTTCTACATTTGAACTGATTCGAAGGAGGAGGAAAATGAAACATTCTTGCAACTTTGTGAAAATCATATCACTAGAAAATTTTAAAAAATCATTAAAAAATATTATTTGTGTCACAATAAACTGAGAACAGAAAGAGATAGCGACTTGCAATTTTTAGGTTCGGCTATGCATCTGAATGCGACATTTGACTTTGTTAGTAGGCATAATCGGCCAAAAGGTTTTAGAGTTATACCTATCTTAAATTTGGTTGTTATTTCCTCAATAACTCGAAAAATACGAAACCGATTCAATTCAAAAGTGGTAATTAGTTGTAAAATGCCGACGCAAAAATTCGTGCAAAATTTAGTGAGGATCGTACCTATCACTAGAAATTTTTTAAAAAATCATTGTATAAAATTCAATATATTAAAAATTATTCGTCTGACATCGCGGAAATTTTGCGAGAGCCTTCAGAACCTAACTCTAATGCCACGTTCCAAGTTTGAACACGATCGGATCTATATTGTAGGAGATCCGAGCAGCCTTGTATGAGTTCAGTAGCTGGGTGGGTGACCGTTGCCTCGATAACTTTCGAACAAAAGGAGATAGGGACTTGCAATTTTCAGGGTAGGTTGCGAATCCGAATGGGAGAGTTAAGATCGTTTTTGGGTATAATCGGCCCAACGGTTTCGGAGTTTACCCAACTGGAATATTATTTCCTCTATAACTCAAAAAACATAGACTCGATCGAATTGAAGCTTGGTAACTAGTTGTAGAAAATCGACATAAAGACGTGTGTAAAATTTTGTGAGAAACGTACCCCTAGAAAATTTTAATAAAATTACGCAAAAAAAATTGGTTCAAGCACTGACGTGAAGTCAGGAGCTTACCATGTCAGGAGAATTTACCATGGTAAATTCAATTAAGATATTCCGCCGTATTCACAAAGCATTCAATCTCCGTTATGTCCTAAGTGAGGTCCTCAGTTAAGGATAAATTTGAATCGCAACCTCAGTTAAGGTATGTAATGGTGCAGAAACAGGCCTGTTTCACGTTAATTTTCACCTAAACATAGGTTGCGATTCTTATTTATCCTTAACTGAGGACCTCAGTTAGGACTTAACGGAGATTGAATGCTTTGTGAATACGGCGGTATGCCTACTAACAATGTCAAATGTCGCATTCAGATGCACAACGGAACCTAAAAATTGCAAGTTGCTATCTCTTTCCGTTCTCAGGTTATCGTGACAAATGATATTTTTTTTTTAATTTTCTAGTGATACGATTTTCACCAAAGTCTTTAGGTTAGTATTCTACAACTACTCACCAAATTTCAATTCTATCGGATTTGTATTGGTTGAAAACAAATTTATTACTCGGAAAGGATTGGGTCGATTATGCCCATTAACGAACTTGTCTGTCGTATAGGGACGCGCCACCTACCCTGAAAATTTCAAGTCGCTATCTCTTTCCGTTCTCAAGTTATCGTGGCAACGGCCGGCCGAACAGAATCAAATTTGTCCACAAATTCTTCATCAGGGAGTCGATCCCAATCGTTTGACACCATGTTCGGCAAAAAATTAGAAAATTACAGAGATTTGGGCAAAATGATAACGCGATGTTTCTCAGACCATACGCGCAAAAAGAACTTCCCATTACATATACCCAATTCATCATTTAACAATGACAATGAAAGCTGCGCTGTACAGCTTTATAAGATTCTTCAATAAATTGCCTGACAGAATAAAGGAAATAGTGTCATAGTGTCAAAAATTCCAAGAAAGAAGTAAAGGGTGTTTATAAATGATTTTTACATCGTAGTTGGTTCTGAAACCCTCTCATTTTGCCCCTTCATATGCATGCTGTTCACATTTGCAATTCCAACCACAGAATTCATATTTTAACATAACCTCACTTTCTCCTTTGTTTACATTGACAATGAGAAATGATGAGTTCCAAAATGATTGTCCGTGGGAGATTACTTTTCCTCCTGTACCATTATTTTATTATACAAAATAAATTGATTTAATAGTTGATATAGTTCGCATTAAGTTTGTAGAAAATGAAATTTTCAAATAAATGAATTTTTGGATTAAACTATTTATTAAACATGTTTTTGGGTACATAGCACATAGCATAACTGCTGAGCCTAACTCCTTCTCTGGGTTTACAACAGACCTTGCGATGACCAGAGTAGGGTAATTTAATTGAAATCATGATGAATGATAAATTATTCGGGAATTTTACTCCATTTTAAGGAGTAAATATTAAGCTGATGGAATCAGAGTGAATTATTCATTAGTTGGGATTCAATTCGCGTGAGTCATTTTTTAGAGATATCATATTAGCTATTCAACAGATAAATAATCTGTTCCCTTGTGTTTGAATGGAAAACTTTTTGAAATCCTATTTAGAGTTTTTGAGATGTAAGTACTGATAACTGAAAGCATACTGTTGAACTAATTTTAATGTTCGAATGCAGGTAATAAATCAATACAAATGGACAGTATACATTGATTAACTGTAAGATAACTCCCAGTTTGGGAGTTTGTCCATTTGTGACAATTCTAACAATGAATTCACATCAAATGTTTAAAATGTGCTCCATTATTCTCAAGGCAATTATAAATTCTTTTTCTTTTGTTATCAAATATATTTTTTAAAATTTTTGTGGGCCAATATTCTGGCAGCACATTGTTATTGATGATTGCAGGTCCTCAATATTATCATAGTGTCTTTTGAAAACGTCATCTTTCAGATTTGCAAAGATGCTAAAGTCCAGGGGAGTCAAGTCTGGAGAGCATGTTGGAAAGGAAGGCTGGAGTCCTCAACTTATTATAGAGTTGTCATAGAACTCCTGCAAATAGGTTATATTTGCAGAAGTAGTGTGGGCAGTTGTCCCATCTTGTTGAAAATATCCCGACTGTATTTCTTTGTCATCTAGTTGGTGTATGAATGGCTCCAGCATTATTGTTTTGTACCTTTCACCATTAATGGTATCATGAAAGAAAACTGGGCTATACATGTATATTCTACGACGAGAAACTGCTAATCACACACCAACTTTTTCGAATGTAGTGATTTCTCAATGAAACTATGGAGATTCGCAGAATTTGTTATCTCCACTTTCTGACCCCATTTTATTGTACACTCCTTCAAATTCAAAACGTTGGAAAATAGACTTTCAAAACTGAACTCAAATCTATCAACTTAAATAACAGAATAGTATATATGAACAACAAGAAATTATACTGATTTTGGTGTGTATTTCCATTATTCCTTTGGAATAATGACAAAAGTATCAGGAGAATTTTAATTAGAAATGATATACTTACATTTGTTATAATTCTGCAGAGTTTTTTAGAAGCTTACACACATAACCCCAGAACTCCAAACTAATGTCAAGGTATATTATAACTTACGTTTTAGCACTGGCTTCAACAAACATCAAACCATTTTCCTCCGCAAATTTACTAGCTTCTTCATATGTTACATCTCTTTGTGCTTCCAAATCACATTTGTTACCAATAAGAAAGATTACTGTACTAGGATTGGTTAAATTACGGGTATCAGTTAGCCAGCTGCTTAAATGATTGTATGTAGAGCGTCTAGTAATATCGTAAACCATCAATGCTCCTGCGGCTCCTCTGTAATAAGACCTGGTCACAGCTCTAAAACGTTCTTGGCCTGCTGTATCCCAGATTTGGAGTTTGATTTTTTGTCCGCAAACATCAATGATCCTGGTTCCAAACTCCACCCCAATGGTGTGTGGGCAATCGGCCATAACTAAAATGAAAATGAAGCATTACATGCCATTTGCAGCGTATCACTTCCTTTACTCACATTTTTTTTCAGTGAACTGATGGAGAAGGCATGATTTGCCAACTCCCATGTCTCCAATAATTATATACTTGAAAATATAGGAATAATTGTAAGGGCCCCCAGACATGTTTGGTTTCTGCAAATAAACGAACAGTTGATCCAAAAAGCGTTAAGACATTAAACAAAACAAGCTATTGTACAACTTTGATCAATGTATAAACAATGAATCACCAATTTGATAAATGACCATAAAATTCTGAACATTAATAAATGTAATAGAATAAGGACCAAATGATCCTATTTTAATCCAAAATATCAGGTAAACATTTCTTAGAGGCAAATAAACCAATCTATCAAAAAATTGTTAACATAAATACCAAACAAAATAAGCATTAAAGTTTCAGGTGATTCCAGTTCAACATGAAGTGAAGACTGTTGAATTCGACACACCAGAGTGGATGATACACCGCTTATATTTATCAATATCATGATCAACCGACCTCAGGAAGTAAAAACGTCAAAACAATTTTAAACAATAATGGAAGTGAAGAAATTTGAGTACGATTTTGGCATAATGTCTCCAGTTGAAATATTGGTGGAAAAGTACTGCTTCATTAATATTCTCAGGATAAATATGCATCCAAAACCCCTTCATTACTTATGGAAAACAACTCAAGTAAAATATTCTCACCAAATAATACACAGTACCCACAAATCAACAGAGCACTTTGACAATTGATATCTACTGAGTACTGAGTTTGTAATTGTAATCTGTTAAATATCACGCTCACGCAGTCATAGGATATATTGAGGAATTTTCAGGATTATATCGTTTCGCAAATTGATGCAAATCCCCCAATATTGATCACCACAGGTATAGAAAAAATCCAGGAAAAATCTCAAATTTGATATCGGAGTTATCGGACGGACAATGAATCAGACACTCATAGAAACGTGTGCAATATTCTCTGATCTATGTTAAGTAATCTGTGGTTCGGAATTTCACAAAGAGTGACGACATCATTTTATGTAACCGTGGCAAGTTCTGTCAGAAAACGCAGTGGCGTACCAGCTTTTTGGCGCTCTTGTCCCCAGAAGAGTGCTTATCAATTTGCCAAATGTCTATAATTTTTGAATTTTTGGCCGAAAATGGTCTCAAACAGTTTGGTTCGACTCACTGATCAAGAGTCCGTGGTCAAAATTCATTCTGTGCGGCCGGCCGTAAGCACGATAACTCTCCAACGGAATGAGCTCTGCTAGACAGTTGAAATTTTCAGAGTAGGTTTGGGCGATAAATATCTCGATTCGTTATAGACCACATTAGTTAGGTTAGGCGGGAAATTTGAATTACCATCCATACGTGGATCCGAGCACTGAATTCCCCATGCGTTTCTTATGGACCTAAAATTTACGCGAATTTCTCGCCTGTTTTTAGATACTTTGGCTAATTTCTTAAGGTTTATTTCAGTTGAAATAGATTCTGTGAACCTTTCTCAACCATCTAGAATCAAGTTTTCACAACAAAATTGTATATTTCCAAAATAATTGATAAAAATAAAAGTGTTCACCAAATTCGATTGACGTATGTCTTAGCTCACTCGAAATCAGTCAAAAATAATAACATAACCCTAAATCGGCCTTGTAATGACGCACAACAGAAGTCATCTACGACATACGGAAATCTTTCGAACTACACTGGTTTCAATTTTGATTTAAGAATAAATAGAGGTAGATTTTAATGTGGAAATAACATGAAAACATGCACTAATGATGAATGTACCCAATACTTGTTGTCTCTGTACTAACATTATCTTTTAAATAGGGTGGTTTCATCTCAAAGTTGAAATTCCTTGTTAAAACATTTGAATATGGATCTCCCGCCAAGCGAATGATTCTAACCTAACTAATGTGGTCTATTGGGCAAAATCGACCTGATGGTGGTTTCAGAGTACCGAAAAAAAAAAAATTTTTTTTAATTTCAAATTCAATTTTTTTTTAAGTTTCATCATAAGAATCCATTGATATCATTCTCAACTCTAGCAAACTACTGCTTTCGGAGATATGATTTTTCAAAATTTCAATGCTCTAATTATAAATTGCTGATGTATGTAAATCCAACATATGAGGTGAGTCATGGACCTAGGTTTTGAATTTAATTTTTTATGATGCAGTTTAATCATAAGAATGCATTATTATCATTCCCAACTCTGAGAAACCAATACTTTCGGAGATATTATTTGTCAAAGTTTGAATAATTACTCGCTAGTTCTTCCTGAAATGACCCTAAACCCTGTATTTATCTCTTCATTTTTATATTCGTTTGCATATTATGTGAATTTTTTCATATTTGCATCTGGAATAAAAATCAAGGTTTTATTAAAATTTTATTGCAAAAGCTCTAAAATCATATTTTTGGAATGATATATCACTTATATAAAATTTAAAAATGAATATATATATATATACAACTATGCTTTTATATAATACATAAAGAACATTTCTAATGGATAATGGACATCCGAAAAATTCTAATTGATCAAAAAAAAAAAATACTTTCAATATTAACTGGGTTTTAATCTCTGAAAACTAATGCATGTATGTTAACTAGTGCCTTATACCATTTAGCAAATATATAAAAAAATCAGTGAAACCAGGATCACACAAATCGAATTTAAGCGAGTAGCCGGAACAGATAGGTTAACTCAATGAAAAATTATATAGGATTTACACTTATTTATTCAATATTGTGACGCGTTTCGTCGACACAGCGACTTCATCAGACTACATCATACATAGGTTAAGACCAATCCCTTGCTGTCATAACCGATTGGTTATGTATAACAAGATATTGGTCTTAACCACTCTGTTCCAGTTACTCGCTTAAATTCGACTACAATGAATACTGAATGATATTATATTAGTGACATTGGTGAGTTGGAAGTCTGAATGGTTGAATTAATTACAAATTTGAATTGAATCAATCAAATACAGAAAAGGATTTGAAGAAGAATATGTTCATAATTATGTCATGAACAGATATGAACCAATTCTCTGATTAAATAATATTTTACTTTACCAAATAATCAGTCCGAAGTAGGCACGGTTAAGTTATTAGAGGAAATTCCAAGGATAACATCATGTTTTTGGCGCTCTAGTTCCTCGATACTGAGTGCTTATTTACTATGTACCAAACTAAAGAAAACCAAATCATGGTACATTGATTCAGCATATAAAATATACATTGCCTCTATACTCTATTGCATTCGATTGATAGCAGCAGTCTATAAAATGATTATTTCAAAAACAAAAGCAATTAGTTCAGAAGTATCCTCACTTTCATCTTTTCAAAAAAAAATTATGACTAGTATTTATTACAACCCTAACAAAGAGGAAATAGAATATTGCACAATTCATTACAATAACAGAAATTCTATGTTTATACAGAATGTTTGTTAATATCATTATTGAACATGTTCTCTGTACCTGTACCTTTATCCTTAACTGAATAAAATATCTTCTAGTCTGAGTTCACTGTAGACTTATTATGAACACTACAGTTTTTGTCGTCTGACATATGTTTCGGAAACAAAGTTTCCATCTTCAAAGATGAAGCATTACGATTTTGAAGAGAAAAGTGATTCGCCACAGCTTTTTCTTAAAGTTAAAATTATTTTTGAAATCCACATTCTTTCCTGAACAAATCTGGTTTGCTGATTCTTTTCGCCCTGTAGATAAGAAGTTAAGAACTTTAGGACATACGTTCATATGAATTTTTTTATTCAAAATGAACTCCCCAATTATTATTATGATATTAAGAAGTATATTTTGCAATTATATCCACACTTCCAGTCCCTTTTAAAAATGTTCTAAATATAGATGGAGACATTCAACCTAAAATTTTCAGTTTATATCTACTTGACACTAATTTCTTTCATAAAAATTCCAGAAATAACAATTTATACAAACTTCAAAGTTGCAATGATATTAAAGGCGAAAATTCATGAGACGATGCTGTCATTAACAATTTCCCTTCCGATCCTTTTCATGGAATGACGAAATCAGACAACAGCTTTTGAACTGATTTAAAAACATAACCTTATTGAGTGTAAATATTACAACTAAATATAAATATAAACAAAATGAGTGATTATAATCATTATATAAATTTTTTGGTATTGAAACTTTTATTCAAAATATTATCAGTAGTATATGCAAATGTAGTATGTGCAAAGTACTACAGTTATCTCTTATAATTATATAAATGCATTAAATCGCAAAAGAGAAACAATCATAGCAGCTCCAATTATGATTGCTAACAAAAAAAGAAAATATAATAAAAAGAAAATTTTGGGTTTCGTGTTCATAATATACTTGCGAGCTGAAATTCTAGATCGGATTCCATTGCTTGAAAAAAACCTGCATGCTTTGCACATCCTACTTTTTGCGTGCATGACTAGGGGTGGTATGTTAGAAATGGTCAGAGGAAAGCGAGATAAAAGCGTTCAAATGACTAAACGAACGACGAGAACTTGTCGTTGCAATTTCATCGTCTCATGAATTTTCACCTCAAGATGTTTAGAACTTTGGTGTATCAGTTGTATAAAGTAAATCTGTAAAAAGTTGGGCATATTTCATCGAGTTGATATGATTGAGGTTAGGAACACAACTGATTCTGCTAACCCGTACAAGAGATTTTGAGGGAAGACCTAGCCCAGGAGTGTTAGTATAATCATAATAAAAATTCTCTGTTTGCCTCAATAACAACAGCGCCATCTATAAAAGAAAACAGTCCTAGTGTTGCTACAAAGAGCTCCACAAAAAAATATTCCTCTGACATACAGTCATAAACAAAAATAAATTATTATAGCAAATTTTTGCAATATTCTATAGATGCGGATAATTATACACATTTACTCTTATAAAAATTATTGACTTTTAAATGGAACAAAGTGCTTTGTTCATTTCATTTTCATTGTTTTTTTAAAAATTATATAAATTTGTTTAGGTCCATCGAAGTCATAGAGTTATACTTATTCTACAAATTTAAGAAAACCGAAGTTATATTGCTAGTTAGCACAACTTAATTTACTAGAGTTCATAAATCATGAAAGTATAGCAACACTTCTTCTTGTTGGTATACCCCCATTAGATATATTATCCAAACTGGACCATTTTTTCAGGCCGTTCTTCAGAGCTTCGGCAGTGTACTTATCTTCCATCACTCTGGACATTGCTTCCAGTTTCTGGGCACGATCTTTGCTCAAAGGTTCACTTGGGAATGTTAAGTCATTTGCTTCAGCCAATGTACGTAAATCAAAATAGTATTTGGCATAGACACTAGATGGTACATTAATATTAAACTGTAAAAGCTCTAGAAATTGACGCTCTAATTCATTCATATCTTCTACTGTTATTTCTTTCAAGATTTGACAATAATCTACATTCCAAACTGCTTGATCGTCCCATACTTTGGAAGCCAACAGAATTGCACCTGAAATTTAAATCTTCGTCAATATATCTCCTTGAAATCTATAATTTTGAAAGAGATATTTTCATTACAAATAATCACGACAGCATGATTACAACCGCATGTTCAGATATTACCAAAACAAAATTGTAGAATGGGTCATTGTAACCTGACGCATGTTGTAGCTTGCAACATGCTTATGTTGAATGTGTTATGTACGAATTGTTATCATCAACAAGGTAATATAAGATGGTACAAATATTTGGCTTCTACTCCGATTAGAGGATACCAAATCATAAAAAAAAACGATTAAAAATGTATTTATTATAACTCATGAATTATAACAGAAACTATCTGTTCCAAATCACTGAAAATTTTTGCGATTCTTCAAAACCTAATTAGACAGCCAAGTTCCAAATTTTAACACGATTAGATGTATATTATTTTTGTAGTCCTTGTAATTCTTGTTGCTTCCATAATCGTTGCCTGCATATCTTATGAGTTCAACAGTTGCGAGAATATTTGTGTACTGTTATGATATGATGTTGCCTGTCATTATAATTTTCTTGTTGTTTATTAAATTCAATATCCTTTCACGTATATGAAAGAACATGATAGTTTCACTATATCCTATCTCTCCTTGAACCTTATATCAATTTTGATATATATAGCTATTAGAGATGCTTTTTAGCTGTAATTTCTTTTAGGAATTGTTCGTTTCCTGTAAAAAAATGTTACATGTCTATATTCTGTAGGCCGATTACCAGAAAAAAAACATGTGATCATCAAACATCATTCTAACTGATATTTGACTAAACTGTAATTATGACTTATGAGAGAAGTATGAATCTCATAAATCAATAGCTTCATAAACATATCACAACCCTTATAACTTGAAACAAATCTTAAGAATAAATCACATACAATATAAAGGAACTCCATTCTTCAATCAGTTTTACTCCTTCAAAAATCAAATACCTAATAATAATGAATTGCAAGTTAAATTTAATATGTAAATGGCAAATGTCTTGTTTCATATGAAAGAATAGACATAAAAAACTTACCTAAAACAATTCTTTTCCAATTAGATGGTTGAATATCAAGCTCAGCATAAGTTAACAGTCTCTCTAAGTAAACCAATGTGATAATGGCACATTCTGCAGTAAGCTGTGCTGCATTGAATAGAACTCTAACAAACTTGTAAATCTGACGATGTTCTGGATTATGCTTATCGTAATCATCACTAACCCCATCTCTGGTCAATGGATGCAATTTTTCATCAAATATATCAATCGTTCGATCTGAATCTCTATTTTTTATATGATAATAGATAGCAAATGCTACACATTTCACAGTATTTTTCAAATTCGGCTGAGATACTGTACTATCATCTAAGTATATTGTGGAACATGAACTGCTTTTTTTAAGGGGCCTTAAATCGGCTATTTGGTGTTGACTCTTTCTCCTGATCATGCCATTCTCAATCGCAGTTTTTGAACGCTCAATGAAAATCGTTTTTGCTGTAGGATCTTGAGAAGGATCTGCATCACCATCGTCACCTTCACGTTCACTTATGTGTTGTAAATTTGAAACACTGTTTTCACCTTCTGTTAAGGTATGATCTATTGGAATTATTACCCTGTGACTAGCTTGAGGACTTGTATAAGAACAACAACTTGTTTTATTCCCCATCCTAAGTTCTTAATGCAATTAACTTCGAATTCATTATGGGGTACAAATTTAATCAGTATATAGACTCACACACATACTTTATCTCACATTTGTGTTTGCATATATGTAATTGATGGTATAAATAACAAATACGAGCCATAAAATAGACACCAAATTACAGCACACCCACTTCAATTTAAGTTTCCAACCGGCTACAAAGCTTTTGGCGATAAAAATTTACGAAATTTTTCATAGTTTGTTTATGTTTGCTTCCACAATATCTACTTTTCAGTCATTTGTAGCTATAACTGCTTAATTACTTTCACAATGAATAAACCTTAGTATGCAAACAAAACTAATCAGGAATTCATGAAAAAAACAAATCGTATCGACACTCGACAAGTATCGATATCGACAGCAATTGACACTGACACTGACGTTTGACAACACACGCACAGAATATATAATATTCTAACGATATATTCTATTCTGTGGAACACAAAATTTGACAGCATGGATGACAATGACAATAAATTTGGAAAATTCTAAATAATTATGAACTTTTGTTTTGCTAAAATATTCATACTATCATACTTTCACAGGAAAGTATATTTCAACAAATTTAAAAAAAATGCAGAATATGCTGTTTGACTGGTTCCAAAAGAAATCTTTGTGCATTTAGGTATTCGTTTTTGTCAAGCCCACAAAAAGAGCTTTAAATTTTTTTACGTATTTCTTCAATAACAAAACTTCCCTTCTAAAATATGCTCTCAAAAAGTTATTATATTACATACATGAAATGTGGCTTAACCTTATACTATTTTGGATTATAGTATTATCAGAGATAACAGTTGTCTCTAGTATTATGTCGCAGCACTAGATTGAGTGACGGCACATCTCAGTACATAGACATTAGTCAAGTTGGGTAAACTTTCTATATTTTTTCCTCAAGAAAATGAGGTACAAATGGTGTGAAATGCAGCCTGCAGAAATCGGTCAACAAAGATAGCAGAAAATCTATTTGAACGAACACAAAAAAATGTTCAAAATAGCTCCAAGAAATCCTGATATAAATATAAATTATTAGTTAACAAAACCATGATACAGTGGACAATTCCCTTATACTTATATTTCTGGTTTTACATTTTTAAACTCAGTAGCATACAAACTCGAGATGATTTTAAAGAAACCTATATTCATAATGCCATCCACTTTTGAGATGCCATGAGCCATGACTATGCTACCATTGCTACCTTTCGAGAAGTCACTCTCTAGCAGAGACAATAGACAACCCTCTCCATGATTGGATGCAAGATAGAGATGTAAAAAATCCCAAGATATTGTAATAGCGTATTCCATTGGTAGAACTCGTGCGCACTGAATTCATGAATCGTATTCCATTGGGGAATTTCGTCAAGCATTTTGACGTCCAGTGCAACATTTTTTGCACTCAGTGCAGCACTGGTGCTGCCAATGGAATACACCATAAATTCAATTTTGAGCTATTGACGTGCAATCAATAACACATATTTACAATGGAGACGTAAGTGAAGCAAATCCACATAAATATTCTGACTGAATACACTTGATCTGAAGGATTATTATGACTAATGAAACCTCTCAAATTAAGGAAGACCCAAGGAATTATAAGATGAATTTGTTACTGAAAGTACTGACAATAGATACATACTTAATATTACTTTATTAAAAAAGAAACATTTGAAGAATCCTCCATATTTATACCCTAGATTAAGTTATTTTTTAGCTTTCTTCTTCTCAGCCTCCTCTTCTTTCTCTTTTTCAATTTCGGTTACATATTGTTCAATGGTAGTTGCATCCAGCATATGAAGAGGTTCACCATGCTTCATGACAGCAATTTCTAAATTTTTCTGCCCTGACTGAACAACTTCTAACAAAGCACGAATAGCTAATTTAACTGTCCCTTTTTCCGAAGAAACTTCTTCTGTTGTATAATATTTCTCAAGAAATTCCCGAACAGTTTTGGCTGATCTGCCGGTTGCATTTGCTTTCCACTCATAATAAATTCCGGATGGTTCAGTCTGATATAAATGTGGAGTACCATCGTAATCAAATCCACCTGTGAATAATTGTAATGATATATTAGTATGTTCGATGATTTATTTTTTTGGGATAGCTCATACCTATCAGACATGATATGCCAAATGGACGTCTACCGTTACTTTGAGTATACTTCTGTTTGAGACCAGCAATATACCTAGTTATATATTCCAAAGTAACTGGATCTTCAACGGTAAGTTTATGGGACTGACACTCAATCTGAGCCCTGTTGATTAAAATACGAGCATCAGCAGTTAAACCTGCAAAGGCCATTACTACATGGTCATCTAAGGAACAAATTTTCCTTACAGTCCGTTCTTCTTGCAGTTTTGCAACTGATTTTTTTTCTACACCCAGAACAACAGCATTCGCTCCGCGAACACCGACCTGTAGAATAAAAACTTTCGTTTCATATATGACCAGTCATAGTTAGATTAAGGTTAGCAAACTCACAGCGGTAGAACCCTTGCGGACTGCTTCTTGAGCATATTCAACTTGAAGCAAATGTCCATCTGGTGAAAATACAGTGATCGCTCTATCGTACCTTGCCGACATTATTTCAATTTGTGGTAAAAATTTTCTATCAAACTCACGAATTACTTGCAATTTTTCTAATTTGTGAATTGTTGACAGACAACACAGAACACAAACAGAGAAGGCGCGAATGACACATGCAAAATAACATAACGACAGTTTTCTTTATCATGAATTCAGAATATTTGTGTAATAACACAGATTAATCTGTCTTAATAATGGATAAATATGAACCTTTAACTCCAATGAACGAAAATATTCAATACTAATCGCTAATTAATGAAAATATTCAAATTTTAATATTGCATTCAATTTTTTTGGTGAAATTCCAATTATTTATTCCACAGAAATGTATGACGTAATTAATTATTGTTTCGGTGACCTGTACCACAAATTTAGTGTGAAATGGCGGACGCAATTATTTAAGAAAAGGGTTTTTGTGAATCCATTTTTTCTAATAAATAATAGATTTGTTTGAATATCGATGAATTAGATTGAGTTCAATTAAATTAATTGGAATCGTGCAGTTCAGGATGCTCAGGGACAGTTAACATGGGATGAATTAAAATCAACTTGCTTGGGGCTTTGTTGGTATTTCTTATTAGATTTAAAGTACCTTTTCAGTATCCTTGTTCAGTAATTTCGTTATGGAAATAGACGTAACGGATGAAGCTAATACTGAAAAGATCGAGATCACTTCAAGTCAAAGTGAAAATGAAAATTCAACAAGAATAACAACTGTCAACAACACGACCACAGGATCTAATAGTGCAAACAAAGAACATGAAAATAATAACATACTGAATAAAAAAGTAGTCAAACATGCATTACGACAACAAGCTAAGAGAAGAAAGAAAAATACAACAATTGCTTCTGGTAATGCTGCATCTGTACCCAGGATAATTGTAAAGCCCCTTCCCCCCCAATCTGCTGAACAAGTACCTGTCAATTCAACAATTAATTCCCCATCAGCACCCCAAGCAAGAACTATGAGAGAAGTCCTTGCTTCAATACCAGGATTCAATATGAAACATCGTAAGAGAACTAATAAAAAGCTATCTACTGCAGCCCAACTTGAACAAACCAAGGAAGGTCACATTGATCTAGAAACTCCAGATTCTATATTAGTCAACACAAACCTTCGACTTTTATTGAATAAGGCAACATTTTCTGCATTACCTATGTTATATCAACATAAGCTTATACAATTACTGCCTAGTGTTGATAGGCATATGATTACTAGTTCTACAGACCCAAGTTCTCTTGAAATAAGTAATTCTGGTTTGAATAATGAGTTTTTTGCTAGAGCTTGTCTAGAATGGCAAGATAGATTGGCTGAAGGGGAATTCACACCGGAGAATCAACAGAAACTAAAGTTGGAAGCAGATAAAGAACGAAGTAAATTGGATCCTTGGAAACTAAAACATTTTGAACCAATTTGGGGCGATAGGGGTCATTCCTGTGGATCTGATTCATCAACCCCTTCAACTCAAAGTTCTGGAAGACCACCCATAAAAACAACGATTAAACTCAGGCACTCAACTGTAAATAGTTCAAGAAGTAAATCTACAAATCCTCCTCCCACTAAACGATTGAGAACAGTAGGTGCTATGACAAGATCGTGTTTGAAAGAAATGGAAAATAGGACAGAACCGGCAGCTCCTGTAGAGACAACAAAATCTAATATACCTGATTTGTTGCCGATTAATTCTCTCAAATCCCACACCCTTAAGGAAGACTCAATTAGTGCAGTAGGGACAGCTCAACTCTCTGAAAAAGAAGAGTTGAACAATAGTGATAATATTAGTATAGAAAAAGACAATTGTATAATCAATATTAGTGATACTATATTGCAAAATAATGAAGAAACAATCATTATCTGTAGGACGAGTGAAGAAAGGAAACGTAGAAGATCAGTGAGTTCCGAGGGAGATGAAAGGATTCATAAACGTTTAACACCTAGTCCTCTTCATGTAGACATAGTAGAGGATGTTGTATATACTGAAGATAATATGTGCAACGATGTAATGGAAGACAGTATGGATGGTCAAGATCATAAACTATCTGAAAATTCTGACCCCATATCAGATCCAATCGAATTAGATGAAATGGATGAAAATAAGACGATCACCGAATATGAAGATAGTAACAGCAATAGTTCAAATGCTCAGGACGAAATATATCATCATTCCTCGACCCATAACACTGACTTGGAAACTCAAAACGAGAATGAAACTGTTGATTTATCAGAGTTGAATTGTGATATGAAAGATGATTGTTATACAGATGATTCTACGACAACAGATGATAAAACTGAGGAAGAAATAGAAAATAGCCCTTTTGGGGATATTTCCGATGCTATTACTCCAAACGAATCTCAAAACGATTGTTCAGAACCTGTCGATCCATTGCTTCTTACAAAAGCGGATGAAAGCTGTGAAAAACCAGACGATGTTGATGCAGGTTCCTCGCAAGACATTCCTGATACCTTTCAGATTTTACCCAATACTCTAATTCTCCAACAAGAGACCATTGTTTTAGAAAAAGGTTCATGTTCGGAAATTTGTGAATCTGTGAATTGTATGGAAGAATCAGCGGAAAAATTAGAGGCGAGCGTTGAAGAATCTGATCTCGTCATAGCCCAGCTCACCCAAACTACTTACAATGCTTCAACAAGTATTGCTGATGAAGATAGGTTCATAGATGCAGAAAACTACGTTTTAGAGTCCGGTCAGATATCAGTCACTGAAAAACCTGATAAACCTGAAACAAATGTGGACATACAAGCTACACTTTTTGGAAGCAACATTATAGCAGGTAGGTTGATTGTATTTTATATGATTTGGCTCCTTATTAACCATAGACATGGAATGAGTGGGCGATAAATGAAAAAATGATAGACCATTTTAAGATCCAAATGCGAGATATGTTCTACTTATAGAATTGTAAATGGAAATTCTTCATAAATATACAAATTTCTACATGAAATTTCTCGATGCAAACATGGTTCGGTCTTCATTTTTTCATTTTTTGAGATATTAGTAAACCAAAGCTTGAAATGGGTGTTGATGTTAATTTACTAACTTGATCTTCCCTTCCCAACTTTGAATCTAACTTTCAAGTCTTTAATATATTTTTTTCGAAAGTCATCATCATTAAAAACGAACGTACTTAAATTTGACCTATTACATACCAGTATAATTGCTAAGTTTGAAAAGTCCACATTTTTTACATCTGACACAAAAATGGGTTCAAGCCCTGTGGACAGGAGCTTTCTGGCGCTCTAGTTCAAACAGACAAATTATATCTCCGAAAGTATTGGTTTCTCAGAGTTGGGAATTATATCAATGTATTCTTATGATAGAACTGCATCATAAAGGAAATTCAATTCAAATAATAGTTTATTTATCAAGATTAAATGAGCAATCTGAGAATGAGAACTGCACCATGGAAGAAATCAAATTAAAATAGCTGAACTGAATTTGACTCTCTCTTATAGAACAGGATGAAATGTACGAGTATGAACACAGATCATATAATAAAGCTTAGATAGAATAATTATAGCATTCTGTGAAAACATAGAAGTACAATTCATTATTGAAATTTCGAAAATTCATATCTCCGAAAGTATTAGCTTGTTGGAGTTGAAAATGATATCAATGGATTTTTATGGTGAAACTGCATCTTGAATAAAAATTGAATTTGAAATTTGTTACTTAAAAAAAAAATTTTTTTTCGTTACCATCTGGCCTATTTTGCCCGATAACGAACTCAATCGAGATATTCATCTCCCTAACCTACTCTGAAAATTTCAACTGCCTAGCTCATTCCGTTCGAGAGTTATTGTAAAAAAAAAATTATAAAATTTTCTAAATTTTTTTTTGACATTTTGCGGTAACCTGGTCAATACAAAACTTCACATGCGTATAAAGGTCATGATTCTACAATTAGATGCTAAATTCCAGATAGATCGAGTGATCGGTTTCGGAAATATTCATAAAAAATGTTTTTACTGAAATTGGCCATAACTCCGAAACCGCTTTATGGATTTCGCCCATTAACGAACTTGTCCGAGATATTTACGCCCCAAACCCACCTTGCAAATTTCAATCTTCTAACTGCTTTCGTTCGAGAGTTATCGTGCCTACGGCCGGATCGGCCGGACAGAATCGATTTCGACCTCGGATTCTTGATCAGTGAGTCGAACCAAATCGTTTGAGACCATTTTCAGCCAAAAATTCGAAAATTACAGACATTTGGGCAAATTGATAAGCACTCAGTTCCGACGAACTAGAGCGCCAAAAATAGTTCATCTAAACAAACGACTTTTACGTCAGATGTAAAAAATGTGAACTTTTCCAACTTAGGAATATAATATTAAAAGGTTTCTTTCTGGGTTTTCTCTCCCAAACTCTGAAAAATATCTATAAAATAAAAATTAATTATTTTGTGATTTGCTTTTGCCTAAGAAACACAAGATATTTGTCAGAAGCAATCACTTGGACAATGTTGCCTAACAAAAAAACGTTGTTGTTTGTTAGGCAACATTGTTCTTCTGACAAATATCTTGTGTTTCTTAGGCAAAAGCAAATCACAAAATAAATAATTTTTATTTTATAGTTATTTTTCAGAGTTTGGGAGAGAAAACCCAGAAAGAAACCTTTTAATAATGAGTATACCTCCCACAGTATCCTTTAATGATTACTTTTAGCAATATAATAGTTGAAGCTAAAAAGATTGTATCAAAGGTTGATGGAGTTACAGATTTTAAATTCCAGAGGATTTAAGCTTTTGGGATAGTTTATTATACCATGGATTACTTCTTCATTTTCTCTCTACCTGAGTGTACATTTTGTTCAATATATTGATTTATTCCAAAACAAACTACATATTTCGTAGATCTAACTTTTGTAATTCAGATATCGCAAAATATTTACTCTATATGTTCCATTAATAAATGATACTAATAAATTAATAGTTTCATGAACTGAAAATTGCACTCAAAATTATTTAGCGTATACATAAACGTACAGACATTCTATTCAAAACACAAATTACCTATGCATCAGATGAAATCGTCACTCAATCCTAGATAAAACATCCTATATATAGATATGCTGCAAATATACTGCTCCACAAAAGTTAAGGAAGTTCAGAAATTTTGAGACTTTCAAAAGTTTCCATTTTTTTCCCCAAATTTTTTAAATATGAGAAATCTAAATGTTTACACACTTATCTAACTCATTATTTTGCCCATTTCTTTATACCTTTCACAGATTCAAGTGAAAATTTATTTTTTAATTTGTAGTGTAATCAAAAACTAAAGAATATAGTTCAGTAAAGATTATGGCCCCCTCTGGGGCAGTAGTCTGGCATGCCAAAGCAGATCAGACAACTACTAGGAAAGCGCTTGACAAAGTGCAAAGGCTAGCTTGTGTGTGCATCACGGGAGCTATGAGAACGTGTCCAACCAGGGCACTTGAGATCATCACAGATCTCTCACCTCTGCATCTAGTGATTGAGAGGTTAGCCCATGAGGCCACCCTCAGAATATCTAAGGAAGGTACAGGAACTGAGAGGATTAAATGTCAGAGAGCCTGGACCTCTCTGACTAAGTACATCCCATCAGTGAACCTTCCTAGTGATGCAATGGTCAAAAAAGTAAGCATTGAGAAGAACTTCACCACGATGATAGGTAGAAAGGAAGAATGGGAAAGGGAGTTCACCACCCAGACTTTCAAAGAAAATACCATAAAATGGTACACAGATGGCTCAAAAACCACGACGGGAGCTGGCGCTGGGGTATATGGGACAGGCACCAAGTGCGCACTGTCGGTAGGCTCCCGTTTGAGTATCTTCCAGGCAGAATTACTCGCAATCGAAAGATGTGCAGATATTAACCTAGAAAGAAAATATCAGAAATGCGACATAGCAATCCATTCGGATAGTCAATCTGTTATCAAAGCACTGAGCTCCCATGCCATCGATTCAAAGATGATATGGGAGTGCCGAAGAAAACTAAATGAAATTGGCAAGAATAATAAGGTCTTTTTAGTCTGGGTCCCCGGTCACTCGGGAGTCAAGGGGAACGAAGAGGCCGATACACTTGCCAGAAAGGCAGCACGAACTCCTTTTATCGGCCCAGAACCTTTCTGCGGTATAGGAAAATGCACCTACAAGAAAGAGTTTCTGGAGAAGGAGGAAACCAAAAGAGAGACACTCTGGCGAAATCTTCCAGGTTTGGTTCATTCCAAAAAGTTCCTTAGGAACTTTAAAGAAGTGAGATCCAAAAGGTATCTGGATCTCTGCAAGAATAAGTTACACCTGGTCACTGGCTTCCTCACAGGACACTGTCGCCTCAGGAAGCATTTGATGAGAATAGGTTTATCAGATACTGACGAGTGCAGATTCTGTGGGGAGGAGGAAGAAACTCCTCTTCACCTTGTTACAGAATGCCTCGCCATTGCAAGTCAGCGAAAGGAATGCTTTGGACAGGAAACTTGTAGGAGTGAAGACATAATATCCTTGAAGCCTTCCCAGATATTGAGGTTCATTTATACTCTGGAACTGGAGGGCGAGCTGTAGATGGCGTAATGGTGAGAACAGCTCTGTTGGGGGGCACAATAGATCTCAAGGTCGCGGTGCAACGTAACCCCCTTATCAATAATAATAATAATAAATGGCCCCCTCGAACATCAACCACAGCCTGACAAGGCCTTTGCATACTTTCGATCATATTGTTGAAGTAGCCTTGATCAATTTTTCTCCAGAGTTGCGGTAAAAGCCGTCTGAGTTCTTGAAGAGTATGTGGAGGTGGTTGATGAGAATCCAAAGCTCTTTGCAGCTGATCCCCAGCGTGTTCAATGTGATTGAAGTTTGGCGACCTAGGGGTCAGGGCCAAATGTGTACCATGGATTTCCAGAGCTTCATTGGCAATTCTCGCTCTATGGGGTGGCGCGTTATCGTCCAAAAATAAGAAATTTGGCCCAATAGCAGCATGAAACAAAGGAATAATATTGTCAATAACTTGCTCTATATATTTCTGCGGATTCATGATAGCTTCAAGCACCAATAATTCTGTACGTCCATTGAAACAAATGCCTCCCCAAACAGTAATTGTACCACCTCTGAACTGATGAACTTCCTGACCCGATCTGCGATTTCTGGGCGCCAGAGGATGGCTCCATACCTGAACACGCCGACTATCCAAAAACCATCCTTATCACCACACATCTAGGAACAATAAAGACCTCCATTGATCGTTACAATTTACTAACTCATTGCCCCATTTCAATTGAAGTCGCATATGATTTTGAGTTAGTGGAATACTTCTCAAAAGTCGTCAAGGATATAGATTAACGTCTTGGAGTCTTCGACGAACTGTTTCAATCTAAACTGAAACACCAGTATCGTTCAAAAGGAGTGTAGGAGTGGTAGATCTTGGGCGTCCACTTCTCTGTCTTTCGGCTACCTTTTGATTTTCTCATTATCGTTGGACGAGCAGGGAAACTACGCTTTAACTAACTTGAAAGAAATTCGCAACATCTCTCTGAATACGATCCGCCTCTATCATACCAATAGCCCTGTTGGCCTCCTCTGCACTAAGTTTACGTCTAGTCATTATTGCAAAACAAATTTTCAGATTTTGATTGTAAGAACTTGCCCAAAACTGAAAAAGTTATCAAACAAGGAGCAAAAAACCATTCAGATATAAGAGACTAAACATTCGATTTCTCATAAATGAACATTTGCTGGACAAGAATCGGCAACTTTTGAAACAGTCACAGAATTTCTGAACTTCCTTAACTTTTGTTGAGGATTGTATAAACATTTGACTGTATTTTTGACATTTTAAGAATATAATTAAATAATACCTACAAGTAATCTGAAGCGATCATGAAACATGAAATGCTGACAAACCTTTTAATCCCTTCTGATTTTTTGATCCCATTCTAACTTTATATTTTAATGAATTTAACATATTCATTATAATATGAATAATATTATACATACATTTTCAGTGACTTGATTAATTGAAGAAAAAATTCAATCATATCCATACAAGATTTCTTCAATATTTCTACAAATGAAACAAATTTTTCTACATTGAACTAAAAAAATCATATTTTACTCACATTGTATTCATCGTACCTATTCAAAATATTCAGATTGATAAGGAATTAGTAAGCTATCAACAGTTGGCATTATGAACACTTGCCAATTTATTCACAGCCATATCTAATCTCTTTGATGATCACTTATTGTAAAGAATCCTAGAGTAAAACTCATCAAGCACCTGCCATTGTTATTTTAAATGGAGTCATACTCGTTCAAATTGTTTTGTTAATAGTCACACCTTAGGTGCTACCAGATATTGGATTTCAAAACAAAGTTTTTTTACGCCTATTTATGAATCATTCCTCATGTAATACGTACATTTATATTTTTCAATTTCAGATACCAGGGATTGTTGTTGGGGTCTGGTTGATTCAAGTAGTGAAAAATTGTTGGAAGTGCCTCTGCAAGCATTAGACACTGTCGCTCAAGTTGTGCCATCCAGTATCACTCCTCAGGAGATAGCTGAGGGGACGGAGAATGTGGAGGTGATACCTATGAAGGAAGAATTGGAAGTTAGATTAGAACAAGGCAATTTCCCAGTACCTAATGATTGGCATTACAACGTTAAAATGGACTCTGAAACAGTAGCTGCAGCTCTTGAACTGACTGACACTGAAGATAAGACCACTCAAGAAAAACCTAAGCGCCCGCACAATTTTCCAGAATATTCCGGGAATAGAAATCAGGTTAAACTGGAGTTAGAAGTAACATTAACTCCGGAAATTGTTAGTTCGGACAACCTGATAACGAGTACAGTTAATAACAGCTCCAGTAGTGGAAATTCCACGGTTACCCCAGCAGTGAATAAGACAGTAACAACAGTTATACCTCCGACTACGGTTATTCCCCCAACAACGATTGTGTGCTTGCCGTCAGTGGTTAGTTCGGCTTCAGTTATGAATTCTGTAGTTAATGACGTTTCGCAGAGTTCTACTTTACTGAGGCCTGGTATGGTGCAAAGTTCCAGTGCTTTACCGTTTCTAGCGCTCAGTTCATCTCAACCTATACGTGCAGTACCGACGCACAGCAAGTCGAAACCAAAATTGTCATCAGGTGGAAACCGAAACAGGAGTAACAATAAACCACCACCTGGAGCGGTTAATCTTGAGCGAAGTTATCAAATATGTCAGGCAGTGATACAGAACAGTCCGAATCGTGACCAATTGAGGTGTCAGTTGAAACCGCCCCCTTCGCTGCTTGCAACGGCAACAACTAATAATGCGAAGAAGGTTGAGAATAATAAGCAGACTCAGTATAGTTCGATCACTTCATCTAGAACTAACAAGACGTTTACCCCGCCACTGGGTTCTTCAGGTAATTATCAAATGGTTCCAGGGAGTAATGGAGTGTCGGCTATCGGACAGAAATCCAGAGTTATGCCTTTTCAACAAAGACAGCCAAGTCCTCCGGTTGTGGTGCGACATGTTTTTACTTCTGGGCAGAGAATTCCGGTGACTATGGCAGTTCTACCACAAACATCTAATCTCAGTCCTGAAGTGAGTGAGTATAATAGGTATTCGTATGTACCTGTTATTCTTTTTTATAGAACTTTTTAAATATTCGTATCGATACCTGAAGTTGCATAATCCTTCATTAACTTTAAAGTTTTGGATGTAAATTAATGAAACTCAGAACAAAAATCAAGTATTACTCAAGTATTACCGATCAACATGGTTTGAAATTCAAAATACACAGGTGTCCCATATCGTTGTATTCAAATTTTCTCACAATATACTAGATTAAATTCTAAGTCAAATAAACCTAAATGTTGCACTTCAATTTTCATTTGTCTTCAAACTACGAGGTTTTAAAGTTTCAACAAATTATTGAGCAGTTTTTTGTATTGTTAAAAAAGTCAGTATTAAGAATATAAATCGGAATAAAATTTAGAGGTGTATGTTATTTTTTGTTCTGAAATTGGTCAAAAACTAATGAAATTTAAACATTTTTTCTTAGATAAATTTTCTTTCGTTTTTTTGTATGCATAGGGATTTTTTCGTGATTTTTTTTCTTCAAATAACTCTCAGTGTATACTTATAAAACTAATTTCATAATTCAATATAACATTAACATCCTGTAGTTCAAAAACAAATGAAAAAGGAACTACAAAATTGAGGGTTATTTGACTTGGAATTTATTCTAGTATACAGTGACAAAATTTTAATACATATAACAATAAGGGACACTACGTATATGGCAACATAGAGAGAAGAGAGCTCTGTTCTTTGAAGCATTGGAGTCATATGTAAGTGTAAGTCATAGACAGAAGTTACTGGGATCGAGTTCCGGAGCCGAAATTTCTCTTTTTTCTTTTTTTTTCTTTTCTATTGAAATAATTAATAACTCCGAGGAAACGATTTTCTAACGAATTTGAGTCGATTTGCTCTTAAAATTGCCGCTAAACAAAATGTATTTTGTGAATTGTCAACTCATGGCCAAATGTGCGATTGGACTAATTTTTTTCATAGAAATTACTCTCGGAATACACTATTGAAAATAAAGCTCATACATACATAGACATGGTGTTTTTTATCTCATGCCACAATTGTATGATTGAACTGATTTGTGTTTTTACGCCACCACAAACAAAGTACTGTTTATTTTCGACCCAACTGTAAATTTATGTATTCGAATGGGTCCTAGCGCCACCACAACCACAGCACTGTTCCTTTTCGAACCAACAGTAAATGTATGTATTTGAATGGGTCCTTACGGCACCACAACCACAGCACTGTTCATTTTCGAACCAACAGTAAATGTATGTATTTGAATGGGTCCTTACGCCACCACTGGCTCAGCCCTGTTTATTTTCGATCCAACAGTGAGTCGCAACTTATCGTTTGAGACCATTCTTGGCCAAAAAGTGGAAAATTTTTTTTTTTTGGACGCTTGTTTTTACGTCAGACGTATATTCTTGGAAATATTTTGAATATTATTTTTCTTCTTGTAGCTAAGCAGCCTTGGGCGAGTTCAGTGCCTGTATGGGTGACCGCTGTGACTGCTTTAAATTTTTTTTTTAAATTTGCCAATTCCGTTCAATCGCAAGAGAGGGGGGGGAGCTCCTTAGGGGTCCGTCCCTGGTAATGGTTATTCCTGCCCATTTGCGAAACCCAGGACATCAAAACTTGTTTTCGGACATTCAAACCTATCTTTTTCTATTATTAAAAGAAGGAGCAATCTGTGTACTCACATATTTACGTTGTTAAATTAAATAGAAAAAAAAGCTTTTTGAAATGCCACTCGACAATGAGAAATAGCTCAAATTGGTACCAGATGGTTTGTTTTATGACATACTTGCCGGCTACACACATTGTGCCGAACACTATTGAATTAACGGCAACAGGAATGTGTACAAGGTTACATGGTGTTATTCCATATCTGTCTGCTTTGCGTTTATCCGGTTAGGCGGTCAAATTCCTTCACATTTTATAACAATTTTTTCGGAAATATTCCAACTGCTTCGAAATCTCTTGCAACTCCTTCGAAATTTTGTCTAAGTCCTTCGAAATTTTGCCAACAACTTCTTTGAAATTTTTTCCAACTCCATTGCAAATTTTTCCAACTCCGTTGAAATTTTTCCAACTGCTTCGAAATTTTTTCCAATTCCTTCGAAATTTTGTCCAACTGCTTTGAAATTTTGCCAACTGCTTCGAAACTTTTTCCAACTCCAACGAAATTTTTCCAACTGCTTCGAAATTTTTGCCAACTCCTTCGAAATTTATCCAACTGTGTTGAAAATTTGCCAATTCTGTTGAAATTTTTCCAACTGCTTCGAAATTTTTTCCAATTCCTTCGAAATTTTGTCAAACTGCTTCGAAATTTTTGCCAAAACTGCTTCAAAATTTTTTCCAACTCCAACGAAATTTGAATGTTTGAAATCTGAATATTGTGTGTCCCAATTGAAAAATCAAAGTCACCCTCTATTCCTCTTTTGTGGGACACCCGATATTTTCGAAAATATTTTTAGGTTGTGCTATCCTTGGAGTAGTTTTCATCAGAAAATTTTGCCAAACTTTGACCGTTACGCTTATATCGTCCGCTGCGGCACTAGTGGGACACCCTGTATATGTAGTGTGGTTGGCTCAGTTGTAGAACGTTTGACTTGGGAGCCAGAGACCCCAAGTTCAATCCCGAGGCTAGGAATTAAATTTTCTGGTCACGGTAATCGCCACCATTTAATGTTGGGTCAAAAATTCACAGTGCTGTGCCTAAGATGGTGTAGGGACACAGTAACAAAGCCTACACAGAACTAGTGTCCGACCGAAACTGGTATTTCAGCCGAAACCGAACTTTCGGCCAGGGTCTCAGTTTCGGCCGAAACCGAAACCGAAACTTTATATTTCATACTGAAATCTACTGTATTTTTTACAATTTTATTCGCATATACATAAAAATAGTTAAGGAGTGTTAAATGAAATAAAAAGACATTTTTTTTGAGATCTTTATTTATTATTTTGGTTATCAAAGTTATCAAAATAATCAGTCGCAGTATACAGGGTGATTCCAAATCAGACGTGAACCTTAGAGGAGGTGTTAGTATGGATCATTTGCTGTGGTTTGAGCCATTTCTATTGATGACCAAAAATCAACGGTTTCCGAGATATTTGAGTACTGGTTCTGTTGAAAAAGAATTAGTATGATCTGAAAGGGGATATAAGAAGCAAATAGAGGAAAATAACGAATTCAATATTTTTTTTTGCAACTAAGCTCGAAATTACATTAGAAAATGTATTCATAAATTATGTTCCACCATTCCATAGGCTAGCACGTGCCGTCTTTCTGATTTCTTCAGTTGTTATTTTCCGCCTGAAATTTACTCACGCTGTCTTTTGATACACATTCACTATTGCCGGACATTCAAAAGGTTGCTTATAAAAAATCTGCTGAAACGAAACTAGTTAAGCAATCTAACGAAATATTTTAGAGAATGAAGAAGGAATTTGGCAAGTTTTTAAAATAATTTTGGCATACATAATTGTGAAATTCGAAAGTTGCAGACAAATTGATATTAGAAATAGATTTTTCATTTATTCATATACCACATTTCAAATCATACTAATTCTTTTTCAACCTCTTATACAGCATAGTTTTGCTATTTTCGTACATATCATATTCTTTTCTGATGAAAATAAACCAAAATTATCACCAAATTTGGTCAACGTAGACAAAATTTACGAAATATGTACTATAAGTTCAGAAATCTTTTGAAAATGACCCGAACTCCAAAAACCGTTGATTTTCGGTTACAAATAAATATGGATTAAACAACAGCTAATGTGTCATACTCCAAGTTTCAAGTCTTATTTGGAATCACCCTATGTAATCTAATTAATAATCATTAAAGTGAATTCTCATGAATTCTCAGTCTTAACAAAGATAGATCACAATAACTCGTACGACAATTACGTATACCTACTTATAACTCCTGGCCAAACGACCAGGATAAATCACGAACATTCTAGTTTCGGCCTGGCCGAAAGTTTCGGCCATTTTGGGCCGAAACCGAAACTAAGGCCGAAACTAGATTTCTAAGCCGAAACCGAAACCGAACTTTCGGTCGGTCACTACACAGAACACAACTGATTCTCCTTACTCGCTCAAGCTCTCGGGGTCTGCTTGGGGATCAGTATAATAATAAAATAATAATAATAATAAAAATTCTTCTCTCTTATAAAATATAAGATACCTCGTTTACCTAACCAAACTTTCATCTGTAAATTTTTCATTTTAGGTGGTTGAAGCTCAGAACCAGATGGGAAATGTGGGTCAATATATCCTCGTTCAAAGAGCCAGTATCAACGATCACCATGTACCCCGGTCCTCCAGCGCGCCTCCTTCCCATCCCCAGATCGGAAACGCAATAAGTACATCAAATAGCATACAACAAATAGTCTCGATGACCTCGAGGGGCCGGCCTGGCAGTGTGGATACGGAACATTCTCTCCAGACCCAACCATCCAACGATTGCATAGTGCAGTCTCCAAACCCAGGTACGCAGGCGGTCACCAGAAGGCACAGGCTGCCCCCCGGTGTGGTGTACGGGGACGTGAGCCTCGACAATCCCCTCCACAATTATACGATCATAGGAGACAATGTCCTCGCCGATCATCCGGCAGCTGCGATGCAGTCGCAGATGATGTTGCAGAAGACGAGATCGAACGACAGTTCTTGTGCGTGCAGTCTCAAAGCTATGGTTGTCTGTAAAAAATGCGGTGCGTTTTGCCACGACGATTGTATAGGACCTAATAAGCTGTGCCGTACTTGCTTTATTCGGTAGGTAGGTATTTACTGAGCATGTCATATTTTGTATCTCAATTTTATTTGTTGGTGAATATTGGGGACGTTAGATTGGATCACACTTCGGTAAAGAATATTCGAAAAACATGTTACACTCGTCTTCGGAGGAGAGAGTGTATTTGGTCATCGAATATAAGGGTTTATTTGGAGTGTTCTCTCAAAAATAAATTACAAATCTGTATAAATCTGCGTATAATAAGAAATAGAGACGAATGAAAATATTTGTATATAGCTTTTATGAACAATCTCAAATTAAGGCAGCTCAGTTGTACTGATTGAAAATATTGTACAGTTCAATGAATTTTTTGTTATTCATCGAGAAATTTGCAAAATTTCATTTCATTTGAAATCAACTATATTCAATAGATTCGTAAAAGGTATAATATTGGAGAGGAAGAATAGTATAATGCCATTTCGTAGATGGAAAATTTATGAAATTATATAGTTAATATATAATTTATTGAAATCATCATCTCAATTTAATACAGGTTGAATCACAAATAGACCTCCAAATTTCATGAGCTGGATCCTTAGCCTCAAATATGACAAGTATGTTGCATAAATTTTTACCGAATACTCATTTCTGTTGAGATATACACCCTCCGTAAGGGAAAATTAAAAATTTTCTTCTCATAAACGAATAATTTTGCACTGAAAGGAATTTACAAAAATGATTACCTTGTTTTATGTATAACCAATTTTTTCCAACCCCCCAGAACACTGACAAGGGGTTCATAAAATTTAGAGACATAGAATATTGCCACAATCAAACCAGTTATCTCCAAATACTTATAACTGTTAAAATTGGAATTGGGATTTGTTTCAAACTAGATTTATTCGAAAACTATCGCTTTTGGGAGTTAAATGATCGATACAAAAAGAAATTTCAATTGAAACGAGTTGTGTGCTAGACGTAATATTTATATCTATAGCACTTTAAGAGTTATAAGGCAAATACTGCAAGGGGTTGATGATTTCAACCACTTATAAGTATAGTGGAGGGTTGAACAGATTGAATATAGGTGTTTCAACAAGGTTATCATTTCTGTCAAATTTCGTTTCAGTGCAATTATTTGATGTGAAAAAAAATTAAACCACCGAATTGAATATTCGGAAGAAATTTATACAAGGTGTTTGGCAGAACGTTGAACATATGAAAATGGTGGTTAAGTGGGATCATCTGCTACTTACTCAGCCCTAATTTATTTGGCACTGGCCGCCTGGATATTTTTTATAAAAAAATTTTTTTTCTTCTAGTTTCAACACTTTCTTAACTTTAAAGTCTAATTTTTATTAAAAATGGGTAAAACAGGCAATATTTTTGTTTTTTTTTTTCAATCTTTAACGTTGGCAGATTCTTATTATTGCTTTATTCAGATGATTCAGCTAGCAAAAAGAGAGTCCTCAAACTTACAGAAAGATCTAAAAAATACTTAAATCTTAACTTCAACTTGCATTAAAAAACAAACAAAAAATGATTGAGGAGTTCCAATTCTAGCAAAATATCCCTAGTGTGTGACCTTTTTGATGGTACGTAATTTGCTTTTATAACAACAAGCCTTCAAGAGTTATTTCATAATTTAATTAAGTAGAAAATTTTTGATGTAACTCTACCTTTATGGAAACTGAAATGTTTTGCGAAATTTAATACTGCAAGGTTGGTAAAAATGAAATGATCGATTGAAATTATGTAAGTTCTTGAATTAAGTACAAAGAAAATAGCTGTACCAGTTAGGTGCGCTAATGAAACAATTAAATAATTTCTTAAATTAATAATTTCTACCTGCTTTGTGTAACCATCCCAAGGGTGAATGTCAATTTGCTTAAAAAAAAAAAAAAAAAAGTGTTTTTTCGTCTAAACAGGAGGTTTGATATGAGGTCACTTGATAAAATTATGAAATAACTCTTAAAGGTTTTTTTTTTATAAAAGCAAATTTCATACCATTAGAAAGGTTACACACTAGGGATGTTTTGCTAGAATTGGAACTCCTCAATCAATTTTTGTATTTTTTAATACATGTTGAAGTTAAGATTTAAGTATTTTCTACATCTTTCTGTAAGTTTGAGGACTCATAACTTTATTTGTAGCTAACATTTGAATAAAGCAATAATTTTATAAGAATCTGCCAACATCAAAGATTAAAAAAAACAAAAATATTGCCTGTTTTACCAATTTTTAATAAAAATTACACTTTAAAGTTAAGAATGAAAGAAAAAACAATTTTTTTTAAATATCCAGGGGGCTAGGGTCAAATAAATTAGGGCTGAGTGAGTAGCAGATGACCCCACCCCCCACCTATCCACCATTGTCGTATGTTCAACGTTCTGCCAAACACCCTGTATATAATTTATTGAAATCATCATCTCTACAATATACAGGATGAATCACAAATAGACCCCCAAATTTCATGAGCTGGTTCCTCACCCACAAATATGGCAAGTTATGACAATTTAAAATTTTTTTCTCATGAACGAATAATTTTGCACTGAAAGGAATTTGAATCAAATGAGTACCTTGTTACACCTATAATCAATTTTTTTCCAACCCTCCAGCATACTTACGAGGGGTTCATAAAAATTAGAGCATAGAATATTGCCACAACCAAATCAGCTAGATAGCTGATTTGCTTGTGGCAATATTTTATTTGGAGATTCAAATACTAATAACTGTTGAAATTGAAATTGGGATTTGTTTCAAACTCGATTTATTCGAAAATTAAAAATGTGACAAAAATTTTAAACCACCGAATTGAGTATTCGGAAGAAATTTATATATCAAACCTGCCTTATTTCTAGGTATAGAATCTGGTCACAAAATTTGTTGGTCCACTTTAATTCGCCCTGTATAGAGGAGCATTCATATTAATTAAATAAATTATTGTAAACATTTTCATAAGGACTGCTAAAGGATGTAGCAGGTATTGTGTTTCATATGTATTTAATATGATCCCTTGAATAGAGTCGAAACTCCTTGGTCTGTCTTGATTTAGAAGTTATAGGCTCCAAAGGTCAAACGCATTAATATAGTTCTCTAATCATCTCTGAACCAATTCTCCTAAATTAAGACACAACCTCAACTTTATGTTCAGGCGGATCAAATTGAATAAATATAAACCACAATCTCCTTGGCGAAAATACCAAAATTTATATGAATATACATCGCAAAAATAAATTAAAATCAAGATCAATTTTAGTAATATACATTAAGAGTTTATTGGATCTAGTTGTAATCATGTTTTACACAAAACTTTATTACCATTGTAAGTTGTGGTGAGAACTCCATACATACTTAATGTCTTCAAATGAAAATTACTAACTGTTAAATCGACGCATCTATGTTTTATAGTGGTATAAGTGTAGATGAACTTTCGTGAGATTAAAACTGAAAATATTTTTATAATATTTGAAGGGGAACTTTGCTGTAGTATATCATAAATGATGAATGATTGCCAACAAATAAAATTTTGCTACCAAAATTACTGTGTTATTATTTAGAAGAAACAAAGAAGACTTGGTAAAAGTGATCACCTAAGGGATTAGTTTTTACATTTATTTGTAGTATACATTCAATACTCTCTAGAACACTAGATGTTAGCACAAATTATTTATTTATTTTCTTAACTTTTTTCCATTACATATCATGTTTGTTTATGAAATATCATTCTACTTTCATGAGAAAATATCTAATTCAGTTATCAAATACGATGGAAAATAGCACCCTTTTTCAAGACGAAGGATGAAACAAAGGCATGAATACTATGGTATATACTTATTTTATTTTTTCATACATAGTTATAAATTTTTTTCTGTGATATTATTTTGACCTAGTTGTTAGAAATCCAAATTTGGATACTTAACAAATACTTCAAAAAGAAGTTGATATCTATAAATTCATTGCTTTCAAAATCAATAATAGCTGTCACTTTTCTATTTATCCCTGTACTATATTTTACTCAGTGTTATGTGTTATAATTTTTTCTTTATAGTTTTCTTTATGTTGAATGTAAAGTGCCAAATATTTTGAAGAGGGTTACTAGATAAAAAATTATTTGGAACAAGCGAAATTTGTGTCACGAGAATTCTAAATAGAAAAGTAAAATGTTGTTTCATGAAAATATTAAGTTATTGGCGTATCTGTTATTTTCAAAAGTCTTCCAAAAATTCGAATAAATTTAACCTCAGTAGAAGGTTGTCATCATCTTCTTGCATCTAAAATTTTCAATAAATACTACCTCAGATGTTTTGATGTAAATTTCTTTTGTCAAATTTTTGGTATATTCGGTGCAATATTTCTTAAAACTTTTGTAAGGACAGAATTTTTGAAAAATGTATGTCATTAAGGATACACTTAAGGTTTTCTCCACAATTTGCTTGAAATGCTTTTCTTAGATATTTTTAGGTATTTAGAATAAAATGTGTATAATGATTATTTTCATAAATCTTATATAGTTTAAGATCTAATTTTATGTACAGTATCTTTTTACTTCTTGTGTCACAAACACGATAATTTCAAATGAGTGTATATACATATACTGTCCTTATCTGCTGATTTAAAATACATTACATTGTTTAATTGCCCTGTTTAATTACTAACATATTCTTCCCTGCCAAGAAGTCTTAGTCTAAACCCATTCTCTAATGTTCTCCCTTTTTGTTCATCTTTTACTTCTGCCCAATTTACTATTTTGTCAAAAATTAACAGTGCTGTGTCTAAGAAGACAAAGGGACACAATAACGAAACCTAACCAAATCACAACTGGAGCCTAGATTATAGCGATCAAGCTGAAATTCGTTACTTAATTGTTAAATGATGGCTCTAAGGTATGTGCGGAATTTTAGCGGATTCTGACAAATAGATATGAAATATAAAATTTAAAAAAAAAAAAAGTTGTTTTTCTTTAGTGATATGATATTCACTAAAATTAGGGCGTCGGCATTCTACAAGAAATTACCAAGTTTTAATTGGGTCGGATTTGTATATTTTGAGTTATTGAGGGAATAGCAACAAAATTTAAGATGGGTATAACTCCAAAACCGTTAGCCCGATTATGACCAGCAACGAACCTAATTTTCCCATTTGGATGCGCAACCTACCCCGAAAATTGCAGGTCGCTATCTCTTTCCGTTCCAAATGTTGCTCAGATTGTTCAAATTATTATCAATTACCAAATAGCAACGTTTAAAACAGTTCAATAAATAATAATATGATATAATTTTCATTCAATTCGTAAAAATGTAATCGGACGTATTTCGAAAGTTCTAAATTAACCCTCATAGAATTCTGCATAAACAGTCAAATTTTTGAAAAACCAACATTATACAGGGTGTTTGTGAATAAGTGCGACAAACTTTAAGGGGGAATTCTGTGATGAAAATTAAGGTGGGTATTTGGTATAAAATTTTTTGAAAAACCTCCCCCGGAAAATTTACTCCCCTCCGAAGATTAACAAAAGAAATTGTCCCTCTTTTTTATTTTCCCTGTATATTAGAAATCTTCAAGAAAGGTAATAGAATGGGTGATGAGGAAAATAAAGCAAAACTTGTAAAACATTCGTTTATATAACTATAAACAAATTATTTAGGTTAGGGAAATTCCACCTCGGTGCTTTTTGAAAATGCATTGCATTTTTTCTCGTAAGTGCTTGAGTTTTAGAAAAAGCTTGTAGGGACAAAAAAGTTAATAAATGAATTGGACTTCTCAGCCATGTTTTTCAAAAGGGAAAATTTGTTAAACAAAAAGATGTATGAAAAAATATCTCAGAGGTTGACTATTTCAACCCCTTCTAAGCATATTGCATGGTTGAAAAAATTCCAAAATGTGTAGTTTTATTGACAAATAATATTTACCAAGTTTCGTATCTTTAGATTAATATACAGTGAAAATAAAAAAGAGGAACAATTTTTTTTTGTTAATCTTCGGAGAGGTTTAACTTTTACGGTGGGAGGTTTTTCAAAAAATTTTATACCAAATACCCACTTTAGTTTTCATCACAGAATCGCCCCTTAAAGTTTGTCGCACTTATTCACAAACACCCTGTATATGATGAATCCCATTCACGAACTTGAACTTCCCATTCAAGTTTTAAATTTACCCTGCAAGATATTTCACAAAAATGTTCTTCCTAGCAAACAGACGGACGAACAAAATGAAATTTGGGCACGAATTGTTCATCAGTAAGTATAATGTAGGTTCGCGTTGGAGACCATTATACTGGCTCAAAATAACGACATTTTTGGAGGGAATAATAGCGCGCAAAAATAATGGATTAGCAGAAGTACCCTCGAAATCAACTCGCACATTCTTCCAATGACAACCAACTTGAATTCGAATACTTAAAGCACAGATAAAAAATCATTGATCTGTGTTTAAAAGGTTGCGGGAACTTCTGTTGTATTCTGTGTTGCATACTTATAACTTCTAGAACAGTACAGTGACTATATTCTTGAGAATAGTCACTGTATAGAACAGTGGTGGAGCATTGGACTGGGTTCCGGGATTAGGAAATAAATTTCTTAGTGATACGAAATTTCGCAAAAATTAGCACGTTGGCATTCTACAAGTAATTACCAAGTTTTAATTGGATCGGATTTGTATATTTTGAGTTATTGAGGAAATAACAACAAAATTAAAGATGTATATAGCTCCATAACCGTTTGGCCGATTATGCCCAAAAAAGACGAATTCGACTTCAGATGTGCCATGCAAACCCATGCTTATCTTCAAATCGAACTTAACCAATGGCAATTAACAGATAAAATGAAACATCATGATTTTTAGTCTTTTATTCACCTCTTCAACTTCTAAAATCATAAATAATGATATTCAGACAAGTTGTATTCATATAAAAAAAGTGCTTAATCTTACAGTACAACCAGATGTAAAACTTTAACTAATTTTGCATGGAATATCCAGGTGTTATTGTGATATTTTTTTACCACAATTTGAAACATATTTGAGAATAATATTGGATAAAAATTGTATGGGATGGATCTCCAGTAATTATAAGTACTCTAGCTGATTTTTGTGAAAGGCCATTATATATAAATCTTCACAAAAAATCACTAAATTAAAAACCTCTGTTCCCACAATTACGAAATTGATTTCAAGATATTCCTTAAAAATAACTATCGATAATAACAGGTACTATGAAAATATGAATAAAACACATAATATAATTCAAAAACTTGTTATTGAATTAATGAGCATGCAGACCTTAATAATGTAGTTGCATTATTGAGCAGAATAAATGCTTTCAACTAAAAAATATAGCTCGTAATTATATCTCTTTTTATAGCATTACAACAATTCAGTCAAATGTAATATTATTTACCTACTGAAAAGATGTGAACATCAATAAATATAATCTATTACTTTGAAAAGTCATATATCTATACATGTAGGTAGTAATCTTGTTTTTAGACACAGTGCATTAGATTTACTTTAAAAAATTAATCACATGGGAATCGAATACATCAATAAAATATGGTGCAGTGTAAATGCATTTATATGCACTTCAAAGCAAAGATTGTTCTAGCATTATTTTGTCGAACCCAGGAGGAGGTGCATGAATGAAGTTGTCTAATATTATATCTACAATGGCCCCATCATCAACTGAAAATGAATACCTGAATTATGAAAGTACCATATATTAACATTATTAACTTACCATAAATAGCAGGATAGACTGTTCCTTTAACATTAGTTACACTTTGGTCTAATTCTTCACCATTTACATAAAATTTAAGCTGTATATGATCATATGAAACACCAATGAGATCACCTTCTTGTAAATTCATCTGTTTTGTTGTATCTCCTGTGTTGATCTTGAATAATTCTTTCTTATTATGTCTTATTATATGATCGCTACATAAGGCCCATGAATGCTCATCCATACCCCCTGAAAGTACAATATGCCATGCCTTGACAAATACTTTTCTTCCAATCAAATGATTTACCTTGCGTTAGGCTTAAATCAGTCTGTCTAGTTGCCAAGCCTATGGACCAAGAGCCACCTTGTTGTATTTTAGCTTCGAAATATGATTTAGACTGAACTAATGGAGCATTTCCTAAAGCTGCACCAGCCCCACAAACTCTTTGCCCCCCTTTAACTATAACTACCTCATAACCTGAAAATAAAAACAGGTAAATTCTGAAAAGTTGGCAAGATTTGAATGGGAGTACCCATGAAATTTGTATCCAATCGAATTGGATTTTCTTTAGGCATATTTGGTGCATTTTCAGTGTATTTAAAGCCATCTAAGCAACCTCTTAAACAACAAAACACTGATACATTTGTCATATCTTAAAAGTTTAAATAATAATAATAACTTAACCTCCAAAATATTGTGTCATTGTATTCTGTGATTCATATTATTGATTCACAGATTTTAATTTCTTTTTTAATTTTGTTCATTACGTTTCCTTAGTTAATAGTTACCCAAATAACACAATTTTAGTAGTTTTCTCATTGAGGTATAATTCATTCAATTTGGCTCATTTTCTACATTTTTACACATTTAAATGATCATACAGACACAGATTAGTTAATCTGTGTTTTGTAAGGGATAACGAAATCTTCCATACACCTACACCTAACAGATAATTTCCTCAACCCATTCCTCTACATTTGTACAAATCTGTTCCATATTCTCCTATGCCATTTAAAATTCAAATTTTAAGCCCTTCCGCTTCCTGATACTGTTACTGATATGAACCCCAAAAAGGACTCGCAAATTTTTATTTCGTTTAGAAAGTTTAGATCATTATTATTTTTGCGCGTATGTTCTGGGGAACATCACGTTATCATTTTGCCCAAATGTCTGTAATTTTCGAATTTTTCGCCGAAGATGGTATCAAACGATTGGGTTCGACTCCCTGATTCTGTCCGTCCGGCCATCCGGCCGGCCGTTGCCGCGATAACTTGAGAACGGAAAGAGATAGTGACTTGAAATTTTCAGGGTAGGTGGCGCATCCCAATACGACGGACAAGTTCGTTAATGGGCATAATCAGCCCGATAGTTTCCGAGTAATAATTTTGTCTACAACCAATACCAATTTGATCGGATTGAAACTTGGTGAGTAGATGTAGAATATAAACCTAAGGACGTTTTGTGAAATTTTGTGAGAATCGTATCGCTAGAAAATTTTCAAAAAATTATTATAAATAATTATTTACGTCACGATAACCTAAGAACGGAAAGAGATAGCAACTTGAAATTTTCAGGTTAGGTTGAGAATCTGAATGTGCTTTTTGAATTTGCTTATAGACATAGTCGGCAAAACGGTTTTGGAGTTATACCCATCTGAAGTTTGGTTGTTATTTCCTCAATAACTCGAAAAATACGAAACCGATCCAATTCAAACATGGTTATTGGTTGTAGAATGGCAACGCGAAAATT
Source organism: Halyzia sedecimguttata (assembly GCA_937662695.2). Lineage (NCBI taxonomy): Eukaryota > Metazoa > Arthropoda > Insecta > Coleoptera > Coccinellidae > Halyzia > Halyzia sedecimguttata. The sequence goes on along the minus strand of OW569413.2, from coordinate 92,546,690 downwards.
CTTGCAAAATTTCGCGAGGATCGTATCACTAGAAAATTTTTAAAAAATCATAGAAAATTATTGAAAAAAATTCTATATATTAGAAACTTTTCGTCCGACATAGCTGAAAATTTGCGTGAGCCTTCAGAACCTAACTCTACTACCAAGTTCCAAGTTTGAACATGATCGGATCTATATTGTTGGAGATCCGAGGAGCCTTGTGTGAGTTCAGTAGCTGCATGGGTGATCGTTGCCTCGACAACTCTCGAACGAGAGGCGATAGGGACTTGCAATTTTCAGGATAGGTTGCACATCTGAATTGGAGAGATAAGTTCGCTGTTGGCTATAATCGGCCCAACGGTTTCAGAGCTATACCCACCTGGAATATTATTTCCTCGATAACTCCAAAAATATAGACTCGATCGAATTGCACCTTGGTAACTAGTTGTAGAATATCGACATGAAGACGTGTGTGAAATTTTGTGAGGACCGTGTACTACTAGATAATTAAAAAAAAATGACGAAAAAATTTTATATATCTCATGATTCCTTGAGAAGGAAAAGAAATAGCGACTTGCAGTTTTCAGGGAAGGTTGCGCATCCGGATGCGATATTTAAGTTCCTTAACTAGTATAAACGGCCAAATGGTTTTGCAGTTACATATATCAATCTGAAATTTGGTTTATTTCCTCAATAACTCAAAAAATACAAATCCGATCTAATTCAAACATATGGTTATTAGTTGTAGAATGCCAACACGAAAATTCTTGCAAAATTTCGTGAGAATCGTAGCACTAGAAAATTTTTAAAAAGCATTGAAAAAAAAAATTGGTACAAGCACTGACGTGACGTCAGAAGCTTTTGCGAGTATGTTCTGTTGACCATTCTCCTGTATTGGACACTCTTATACTCTTAATCGAATTTACCATGGAAAGGCAATTACATTGCATTGTTGTGAAATATATCCAACTAAAATTATTATTCTTTGCATGTGGTACAAGAGCTTAAACTATACGACAAATTTGAAATAAAATAAATCACGATTAACCTATATCCTATATTGTAAACTTCCAAAGGAAATACATGAATTATGAAATGATACTTCATGCAATTGCTAATTTTCGTTAGAAACGATTACGTTAATCTTTGCATGAACACGGCTCCGGTAAATGGTGAATGCGCAATCTGTCAAGTCAAAGAGTCAACTTGTTCTCTTGTCTATTAAAAGTCTAATTATCTTTTATAAGACCTTATTTTAATTACCGATATGGGCGATATGGCAGAAGATAACAAATTGTATGAGATCTTAGGAGTGGATAGAAATGCCGCTGAAAATGAAATAAAGAAGGTGAGAATACAGAAAAATTGTTCTTTTAAGTTTACCGGTGGAGTTCATTAACTATTGTTCATCATAGAAATTGAGTTATTTACTGAGAGACCACAAGAATTTATAACAATAGAATTTTGCAGCAATATCGTCGGCTTGCCAAAGAATACCACCCCGACAAAAACCCAGAAGCAGGTGACAAATTCAAAGAAATATCCTATGCATATGAAATTCTCTCTGATCCAAAAAAACGGTCTACTTATGATCAGGTCGGGCTCAAAGGAATGCAAGAAGGGGCAGCAGATGGTTTTGGGGGCGATGATCTTTACTCACGCATCTTTGGGGATGGTTTATTCGGTGGGTTTAGTCCATTCGGCCCACGACGAAGAGATAAAGGGGAAGATTCTGTACATCCTTTAAATGTTAACTTAGAAGATTTGTATAATGGAAAAACCGCCAAGTTGCAACTTAGCAAGAATGTAATATGTGGAACCTGTAACGGAAAGGGTAGCAAAAGTGGTCAGATTGAAAAATGTCGATTTTGCAAAGGTATGGGTATGAAAAGGCATCCTCAAATGGGTTCTGCAATTTCCCCTTGTTACGAGTGCAGAGGAACTGGGGAATTTATTAATGAAAGTGACAGATGTGATAGTTGCAATGGAAAGAAAGTTTGTAATGAAAGTAAAATGTTAGAAGTTCATGTAGAAAAAGGTAATATATTTTTGATGGAACAGTGGAGACTCGATTATCCGGTCTTTAGTCATGCAGATTCGCGATTATCCGAACTACCAACCAAGCATGGACTTGCTCCGAGTATAGTAAATCATTCACAAATGTATCTCTTAATAATTTTTTAATAAACATTGATTTTTGTTAATAAGTTTAATTTGTTGTTGTGGTTTCTAATAGAGACCTAGCAGTACATATTATGCAATAATATGTATAATAAACGCTTTTCTTCATACATTTTATTGTCTAAATGCCTAACGACAACAATTAGTCGGGTCAATCGAGTTTCCGCAGTATTTGGATTGTCACATGGAAGTTTGTATAACTACTTTGAATTTTCAAAGCAGTTGCATATTATTCAATGAGCTTTATATTCACTACCTTCATTAAGTGAATGATTATTATGAATATCTTCCAAAGGTATTGTAGAAATATAATATACTCACTGACTTTGAAAGTGTTACACCCAGAAATAATTTCTTCAACTTTATTTCTTCGTAAGAGGATGATTAAGTATGTATATTTAGAACATGCTATGGTAACAATCTCAACTTTCTATCTTAGATATTTTTTAGAAATAAGACTTTCCTCTTTTAGAAGAAACTGGTTTATATGAGCTGATTAATACAGATTGTACTGCAGTGACTCTAATACGTGAGTGGACTGAAGAAGATAGAAAAACAGGCAGAAGACCAACTGGTCAACAGATGTGCAAGATCGGCACTTCAGACAACTAGCACTACAAGACCTTTTGTTATTACGGGTCACTGAAAAAGAGGTTTAGCGACAAAGACCTGTTACTATGCATACAGCATATCGCCAGATTGGGGCCATTGTACCACTGTTACTGGGCTTGCTGTTGAGAGGCATTTACACACTCTTTGAGTAATGGTTTGGGGGGCTATTGTCGAGGGATCCGATCACTATTTTCCTTTACTGGTGGCAGCATGACAGCTGCAGGTTACATCGTAGATGGTCTCCAACACTTCCTTTTTCAGCAAGACAACCCACGTCCCCATATTTCTCATCTGGTACTTCAGACTTGCTCCAAGGAGGAGGCGTCAATGTTCTGCTGTGGCCACCACGTTCACCTTATTTAAAGCCAATTGAACATGTGTGGGACATAATAGGGTGGAGATTGTCCTTTTCGGAACATCCTCCACCGACTCTGGCACAGTTAATCCACAAACTTCAAGCTGCTTGGAACAAGGTGGCACAGGTAGACATCTATCATCTCATTTGGCCTTTGCCTGAACGTGAACGGAAGTGTTTTCAGCTACAGGACTACCAAACACTTAATATTATTTTTTTGGAATACATCTTAATAGAATTTCTTGCAAATATTATTTCATTTTTGATTGAGCACATTGCCAAAAAATCAAATTGAACAAATACTTCCTTCTGGGTATAACACTTCCATAATATCGCTGAATATACATTGAAAATATCACTTAAAACTACTTCTCAATGAAATGACTATGTAAAATTTCATGTAGATCTGATGACTTGAAAAAATTATCAACTATTTTGCTTGAAATTCCGATACCATAAATCGGATTGAGTCTAATTTTGGCATTTAGGTCAATAATGACCTGTTGGAGCATACAAAATTTCATGGAATTTTAGACGCTACTATGTTTCTGTTTTCCATGAAATTTTGCACGCCCAAAGAGGTCATTATTGGTCACCTAAATGCCAAAATTAGACTCATTCCGTAATATGTGGTTTGATACATTGAATCACTGATATAGATGTTGAATTATTTTTAATTGATCGTTTCACATCCGAAGGTATGAGGGAAAACCAAAAAATATTATTCAGAGGAGAAGGAGACCAAATACCAGATGTTGAACCAGGTGATGTTGTTATAGTATTACAACAGAATCCCCACGAAAGATTCCAACGCAATGATAACAATTTACAAGTAAATCACACCATCACACTTACCGAAGCTCTTTGTGGTTTCACCATTGCTATACGTCATTTAGATGGTAGAGATTTAATAATCAGACACCCAGCAGGTGAAGTGATTAAACCAGAAGATATCAAGAAGGTTGTAGGTGAAGGAATGCCACGTTACAAAGATCCATTCGAAAAAGGAGATCTACATATTTGCTTCAGTATCAAATTTCCTGACAGTCACTTCACAGCTGTAGAAAATCTCAGAATATTGGAAACTATCTTTCCACCTAGGCCTGAATTTCTAATACCTACTGGTGACAACGTTGAACACGTTGAATTACATGACATTGATGCAAATGATAAATCGAATGAACCCAGAAGGGGAGAAGCATATGGTAGCGATGAAGAAGATGGGGCACATGGTCCAGGAATTCAGTGTGCCACACAGTAGGTTAAATTTTATTCTGATTGGTGCTTTCTTACTAGGAAATTGATGTTTTTCATTTCAAATAAAATGTTAAAAGGAATCAGTTGTCTGGGAATACTCGAATTGTATATCAAAAAGAATATAGCAACTTTTCAACATTATATCTATGTCTATATTTATTTCTTAAATAAAAATTAAATGAATATTTGTTTGTTTTTAGGTTCCACTGAGTTCTTGAATTCCTTACTACTATACTATACTATTTTATAATATCTTAGCATGAAACAGTTGGGTAGATAGCTTTTCGTGTTGGAGGGGGATATAACTTAGTCATAACTTAGCACTTAGCCGTTACTCTATCTATAGGTTGAGTAGACTATGACTTAGTATCGAATCCTATAAATTTTATTTATAGTCTCTAATAATAGATTTACTAAGATTATAGTCTCTAATAATAGGGCACTCCAACGCCATAACCTCAAACTAACCAATATGGCGACTGGAGGACAAACAAAGTGGTTGTCAGTTTCTGTTGTATACGCGTTTCTTAAAGTTGTCTCAAGTTTAGTCTGATCTAGAGTTAGTTTTAAGTTGCTGAAAAGTACGGACTTAGGTACTGTTCAGTGTTTAATTGTGTAAGAACAAAATGAGTGAATTTAGCGACTATTTCAAGCAATTATTGCTAGAGCACCCTGATGTTGCTTCGAGGTATAAGCAGAAAATAGAGTGTATAAATAACATAGATCCATTTTCGTTGGATCCTACGAATTTAAGTGTGAATGCTGCAAATTTTCCACCTGTAGAGATGATAGATATTGTCAGTTATTTGGTTTGCACGACGAGTTTCTACACTGAACAACAGATGAAGGCGGTGAAGAGCTTGAACGCTTATAAATATTTCAAAGCTGGATTCGTTCAAAACTGTGGTGCAGCGAAAATAAACCAGTATTTTGTTATTGTTGGCACTGTAAGTAATTTTTAGAAAAACGCCAGGATTGACCATCAGTTTATACATATTTACACTTTTCCAGGTAAAACATTCACAGCGTATGACAGATGCCCCTTTGAAAGCGTGGATTATTTCAAATGAAGATGGAGGCATAGAAAGTGCACATTGTACTTGCATGGCAGGAGCAGGTGAAGCTTGTAGCCACATAGGTGCTTTGCTGTATGCAGTAGAATACATTTATGTGTGTCAAACCTCAACGTCTTGCACAGACATTAGAGCACTTTGGAAGGTTCCAACAATGCAGGATATTAGGGCAGAAAGGATAGGCGCTATAAATTTTGGACGAATATACGCATTTAATACAGCCAATAATGTAGAGGTGCCCGCACTTACAGGAGATGAGATAAAGGCAATTGTGAAAAATCTCAGCAAGGTAAATAGTCCGTCAGTTTTGGAAAGAGTTCTTGAACCTTTTGCGTCAAACTTTCCACAAGAAGAAATTTTACAAAATGTCTACAAAACATTATATTCTGTTGATTATGAGTGTTTCAGTCAACAAGAGCTTATACAGTTTGTAGATCAGAATATTAATATCAATATTACATTGGAAGATTGCAAAGAAATTTTGGAAAAGACAAAAGCACAAACCAATAGTCAGGATTGGTGGACTCAACGATCAGGACGTATTACAGCATCAAAATTAAAACAGGTTTGTAGAACATCTGTTCTGAAACCATCATTATCGCTAATCAAACAAATATGTTATCCTGTCAAATTCAAATTTAAAACAAAATCAACAGAGTGGGGAATAAGGCATGAAGATGATGCGCTTGATGAATATTATAATGAACAAATTTCAACGCATGAAGATTTTCGAATTGAAAAAGTTGGATTATTTATACGTCCAGAATTACCACAGTTTGCAGCTTCACCAGATGCTCTGGCGCATTGTAAATGCTGTGGAACTGTGAGTGTCGAAATCAAGTGCCCATACACCCTTAAAAATGTATCCATCGATGATTTTATGAACCAAAAAACAAAATTTCTGATAAAATCCCAATCGGATGATATTATTTTAGATACAAGCCATATGTATTACTATCAAATCCAACAACAAATGGCCTTAACTGAAACAAAATTCAATGATTTTGTTGTTTGGAGCCCCACTGAACTATTTATTCAGAGGATTGAATTTAATGAAGCCTTCTGGTACGAACACCAGCAAAAGGCTTCTCAATTTCATCGCAATGTAATTTTACCTGAACTTTTGGGTAAAGTATATACCAGGTCAACTCCTATTCCTGTTTGGTGCATTTGTGAAGAACCTGATGATGGCAGGGCAATGATTGCATGTGCAAATGACAGATGCAGCATTGAATGGTTCCATTTGGCATGTGTCGGCTTGGATGATGTTCCAAATGAGCAATTTATATGCAATGACTGCGGGAAGACAAATTGACTTATAAAATACCAACGATTGAATCCTTTATCATATGTATATACTGTGTAAATAACTATTGAGTCATTGAATATTTCAGAATTTATGGCTTTCTTTAGATGATCTTGTATATAAAATGTAAATAGGTACTAAGTAGTTTTAAGGTAGAATAATTTCTTACTTCCCAGAGGATAATAGACCCCGTTTATGTCAAAAAGAGCAAATAAAAAAATGTGTTCAATAATGAAATACTAAATTTTTTTCATAAATAAAAATTGTGTTAAAAAAACCTGAATGAAACTTATATAAAGCACCAACTTTGAATTTGTGATGAACACCCTATGTATATTATGACTGTCATTATTCACGAGTGTGAAGAAACAAGCTGGTGGCGAGTTTCGTAATAAGAAGCAAATAGATTACTATGCTTTATCCATGACGATTAATTCATTCTTAAATAATTCTTGTTGAAATCCAATGCATAAATATAATTAAATTTAGTTCAGCTATTACAGATTGAAATTAAATTTACATAACACAAAATTAATCATCACAATTTCTTGGGAATGAATAATCCTTTGACAAACCACTTAACAGATATATTGAAAAACTCGAAATCAATTCTTGATTTGTGCTCTATCAAGTAAAACAATAAGTATTAATTTTCAAGAAAGATTATCAAAAGAAGGGTACAAGAAAAACAACTTTATTTCATAGCTCAAATTTTTACACCTCTATAACATCAAAAACATAGGATCTGCAATAAAATATTACGACCTTTATTATTAAAAAAAAATTAAAGAGGAACAATAGGCGGACATAAATTGATCAGTGCACAGGCCACAAATACTATTTCATCTAGTATGGGATCATCCCCTTTTACACCCAACATTGTAATGGGAATAACTCCATTTAATATATTAAATTTTTGCCTGAGCAAGCCAATGACACGCTCTACATGTATTCGAACATGAGCTATGGCTCTTGTATTTTCCAGCTCAACAGGTTGTAACTGCGATCTACCTTTTTTGAATCCTGGAGTTTTCACAGTAGCTCCAAATAATTCCACAAATTCTTTTATTAAGAATCCCCTGTCAGCTATAATAGTATCGCCCGGCATTAGATGGTTTAGAAACTCCGAATGTTCGGTCAACATTTTATCGGACACTCTTCCCCCCCAACCTTCACTGATGAAGCATATACTGCCTTGTGGCGTAATACCAATTAAATATTTCACCGTTTGACTATGCTTATAATGGGACCATGTTTGTGCCGCTGCTAACATATCATTAGGTCTTTGTGTTCTTATTTCAAAGCAGTCAATTATCACAGTTGTTTGTTCCTGAAAGGAATTCTTAAAACAGGAAGGCATCGTTTTTAATAAAATTTCTCGATCAGGCCAAAATATCAAACTTTTAAATCAAAGACACATTATACCCAACACATTCTTAAAATAATTTGATGCTGTTGTGGGGCTGATACCAAATCTATATGCCAAATCTTTAAATGGAAAATTTAATCTCAATTTCATCAGTGTTAATAAGATCTGGTTTGAGGGGGACAATAATGTGTTGACATTAGTTTTCACATATGGTTCAACAATACCGGAAACTATTTCGAACACTTCATAGGATGGAAGACCGGTATAGAACCTAGTGTTATTGTCATCATTTTGTAGAACGTCTGCACCTATAGTTTTCTCTCTCATCTTTTCAAAATTCATTCTTAAATGATTCATTTCTACAAATCTTGATGTAAGCTCCTGGGATGTCAAATCAGTTTGTACTTTTTGCGAGACTAACTGATTATCAGCATTAACTTCAATAGTTGATTCCCTTCCGTCACTTGGTCCTTCTTCAGAAACACTAGATGGACCTGCTGCAGAAACACCAGAAGGCCCTGCTTCAGAAATACCAGAAGGCCCTGCTTCATCAATATCTACCCTCGCCTGTAATGAAAAATAAATATAGATATTTTTTTATAAAGAAATCAGGAAAATGCTGAGAAGTATATTTAAATGAAAAAGTTGAACAAGTAGTTCGTCAAAAGGGCAGCATGATTTTTCACTGTCCCTTTTGCGGAATTAACGGTTCAACTTTTTCATTGCAATATATTTTTATATCTAAGAAACTAATGACCATCTGTATAAATATTGATATAAATTTAGATTCAATAAATTGGATCTTTCATTTGGAATATGTATTCGAAATTAATAGTAGTATTAATAAAAATATAAATACCCGCTTTCTCTTGTATCGTTCCATTCTTTTAATGGCATTTTCTTCAGATATTTTTCTGTATCCAAGATGAAGAGATGGAATCCAGTCTGGGTTCAACGAGTCTTTCAGAGCTGCTGGTTCTCCTAATGAATGTACACATAATAAAGATAAATGTTTGATTATATGTATACTATAAATACCTGTAATGAAATGTCGTGAGCACACACGTGCATACTGAATTTTTTCTTCGGTTAAGTCGTCCCTTTTTATAGCAATAAGCCACTTCTGCCGCCGTAAAACCGCCAATTCTCTTAATTCATCTTGATGCTTGTAACTAGCTAAAATTGACGGAATTCGGAAAAAACGAACTTTATCACGTTGTCCACGGCTACTACAATTCACAACACAACAAAATAAAGGCATCTTATAGTCCCTCAAGTTAAATTGTAAGACCTTCGATTCACAAATTCACTCAGACGCTGACTAACGGTTTATGGCAAATGTTTTGTTTGTACTCCAGTCGCCATTTTTAAAGGGATTTGACAGTCATCTGACAGCGCATTGGATTACCCTATAGATTTACTAAAATGGGGAATCCCCCATTTACGTCACATTGTTGGGGACACTGTTAATGTTGGCACTATTGGAAGAAGCTTTGATTTAACATACGAAATACACTCAAATCGAAAAAAAATAGGCACTGACAACGTCTATATGCCCACGATACACAAAGTATCGTGTATATGCCCTCCAGTTTCATTACCATAAAAATCAGCTGTTTTGGAAGGGTAGTTATAGATCAAAGACAAGATATTCTGTGACATAACCATAGACAACATATCATATGTTGTGACATAACCTCTAACCTCAACTATCTGATTTTTCAGTAATTTTTATCTGTAATTTTCTTGAATTTGTTGTTCTAACGGTCTTTCACATGTCTTTGGTGATTTTCTCATTAAAAAATTAACATGTTGCGACATATTCGAAGATTAATTACAGGTGCACCTAGGTTTCATTATATACATAATTGCGGAGCGGTTTCTAAAACAAATTTGAGACATTTACCTATACTATGCTTGAGAAAGCCGGCAAGTACCTACCACCGAAACTCTCCGATACTGTTTGGAGTATGGGGCATAAGTATTTTAACATGGCTTGGATTCACTTCCGAAGATGAGGGGAAGGAATCTGAATTGATAATGACGCTGAAAAGAGCAGTACTTTGCATGAAAAGAGAACAGTATAATACAGCAGAACAGTTGTTACATATTGCCCTGAAATTAGCTCAAGAGCAACAAAACGAACAAGGAATTGTATATTGCTTCGATTTGATGGCTAATCTAGCGTTTGATCAACAAATCTTCGATAAAGCAGAAAAATTGTTTGTCACTGTATTACAAATTTTACTAAGCAAAGGAACAAAACAAGACGACCTAAAAGTATGTCCATCTCGCGAAACGCAGAATTACTCATCTACTTTGAAATTTGTAGGTAATTCATATAAGCCTTAAATTGGCTAGAATGGCTCAGCTGAGATCAGATTTAGAAAAGGCTGAACTAGGTTACCAATGGTGTCTCGAAAAAATTGAACATCAGAAAAATGTTAGCCTAGATGCTAAAATTCTTTATGGTGTGATACAAGACTGGTATGCTCAGTTTCTTCTTGATAAAGGGCAAACTGAAAAAGCTTTACTGTATCTTAAAGAAGCACATAAGATATGTCAAAACACGATGGGTTCAGATAATGAAAAATCAATGCTACTCTTAAACGATTTGGGTATAACAAGCTTCAGAGCGGGGGATATGGCAAATGCTGAAATTTACTTGCATGAAGGAATTAATATGGGTCATAAAATTAATGATCAAACACATGTAGGAGTATTACATGCAAATTTAGGACTTGTATTATTACACCAAGGAGTAGTTAACAAAGCAGAACAGTATTGCAAAGAAGCTTGGAAACTAGGTAAAAATAAAGTGTTGAATTTATATCACCATATACCGGGTGTCCCAGTATACATGTTCCAATAGATGTTCTCAGCCATTTCAAAAGATTTGAAAATTTTATTATCTTCAATTCGTTCAAGGAACTTTCAACTGGGAAAAACAAAAATTGAAAGTCACTTTCGATTTGACTGGAAGTGACTCTGACTTTTTCATCTCAAATAGCACCCTATATATTGCAATTTTTTAATTCTACTCAAAATTACCTTTCCAACATATTTATTTTACATTTCATTTGATGGAGAAAACGTCAATTGATATTTCAAATTGAAAGAATTGCAGTAGGCTACGATGTTTTGTGTAATCTTGACTTTGACTTCAATAATAGAGATCAATAAAAAAAACCTTCCCCAAGTTGAAATCAACTATGTATTTTACCGAACGTTAAACAAAGAATGAATAGTAAAAGAAAAAAAAACTATAATAAAGGGGCCAAAAAAATACCTATAATAACCAAAGCATATGTTCGAAATGTTGACCATATGCTTCTACACATCTTTCAGCTCGGTGTACTAGTTCACGCGAAGTAACACTTCTCAACACCTCAGCATTAAGGGCTCTATATGCATTCCTTATTTTGATTTTTAGATCTTCCAAATCAATAGTAGGAGTCTGGTACACACGATCTTTCAAATATCCCCAAAGGAAGAAATCAACCGGTGTTAAATTTGGAGATCTTGCAGGCCATCTTAACAGTCCATTTGAGATAGATGGAATGGCACACAGATTATAAGTCAAAATCAAGATTACAGAAAATATCTTAGCCTACTGCAATTCTTTCAATTTGAAATTTCAATTGACGTTTTCACCCTCAAATCAAATGTAAAATGCAAAGTGTGATATATCGTCCGAAAGGTAATTTTGAGTAGAATTAAAAAAAATGCCAAAAATATACATGCCTATTTGAGATAAAAAAAAAGTCAGAGTCACTTCCGGTCTATCCGAAAGTGACTTTCAATTTTTGTTTTTCTCAGTTGAAGGTTCCTTGAACGAATTGAAAATCATAAAATTTTTATCTTTTGAAATGGCCGAGATAATCCATTGGAACATGTATACTGGGACACCCGGTATTATGTACCTTCCTGTATCTTAGTGTCTTCTAAACTGATTCAAAACGGATTTTGAAATCATTTTACAGTGAAGAATGATTCAAAAATCTGATTTAAACATTACAGAATTACTCAAGGTATAGAAATTCATAGCGAATCAGCTTGAACCGAAGACTGTAACGATTATTTACTTCCCATTTACAGCTTTAAATCTGAAATTTTTCATAATTTACAGGTAGTATAAATAAGAACAATGAGACAATGGACCAAGCTAACTACTGTTTTGAACAGATCAAAATGAATTTAGAAAATAAATAGACAAGGAAGTTTTCATGTAAATGTTATAGTTAATATTTATTAAGAAATATAATTTATAATGTGATATATCAATTCAATGATCTTATATAATTTTCGCCTAAAAATTACACTTTTCATCTGGAAAAATAATGAATGTTTATAAGTACACAATACACATAAGACGAATATGATATTTGGGAAATTATTTTTGAAGAAAAAGCATTCCTACATAATGTGTACAATTTCAAGATAATATAAAATTATTTTCACTCAAAAATAGATATAACAACCATTAAACCTATACCAGCTAATAATGCCAGAACTTGAAGAATTGTCTGTCCAAAACTAGGTTTCTCTTCATCTAAAAGTTCAGGTATCACAGACACTAGAGCAATATAAATGAAACCTCCAGCGGTGAAGGGTAAAATCCAGGAAGCAGCCATTGCTCCTTGACTATTCTGTGCTAATAATGATATAGCAGTACCACATAAGGCTCCTAGAGCCGTTATTAATTGCAATAACATGGCATTTCTTCTAGACACTCCAGATTGAAGCAAGATAGCAAAGTCTCCAATCTCATGGGGAACTTCATGTAGTAAAATTGTTATAGTTGTTACAATCCCGATTGTATTACCTGCCAGATATGATGAGCCTATTGCTAAACCATCAGTGAAATTATGACTGAAATCGGCTGCCAAATTCAAATACCCAGCTACCTTAATATCCTTTTCATTCTTTGAATCATTGTTTTTTTTTCGAGCTACCGTTTCAGATTTTTTTTCTTTAGAATCCACCTTTTGCTTAGTCTTATTGGACTCCGTTTTAGTTGAGTGTGAATGGCCGTGACCACCTTTGAGTATTCTCATAAGTTTTTCTATAATTAAGAAAGTGACTATACCAGTTAAAACCCATAAACCCACTGATAAATCGTGAACATGACCATGTTCCTCATTATCGTGGGAATGGTGATCATGGCTGTCATTATGGTTATGATCACCCGTTGCATGGGGAATTAAATGTAAAAAGGCATCCCCCAACAATCCACCCGCAGCAAAACCAAGCAAAACTTTCAAGAGTGGCTGTTGTTTTTCCGTATCATTCAAAGGTACTAAAAATAAAATTAAAAACGGTGCTGCACTTATCAATAAAGTCGATCCCATAGCATGTAACCATAATGTACTTAAATCGAGGGTATTTTCTGTCCTTTGTGAAGAGTGGGAGTGATGATGTTCTTCAGGTTTAAGAAATTTTTCATTTGCAGCCCTTGAATATTTGAATGATGCGGGTTCTTCATTGTGATGATCATGTTCACCGTCGTGAGAGTGGCCATGAGGACTACAAAATGTGAATAATAAAATAAACACGACCAAACATGATAACTTAAGAGGTATCATTTTGTAAATATGATTACAATTTGATTTAAACTATGAGTCAACTGCTACTCAAAACATTTTCTATTGATAAAAAAATTAAAAAACAGCCGGTAAAACACATGCCAAGTGTCAAGTCAAAACACGATGACGTATGCAGAGACAAGAAGAGACGGGTAACTTCCTACTAAATTCTTTCCGATATTTCATCCTTGTTTGGTCTTGTCTCAGTCTAACCTGGTGGCAGGCAAGGGAGATGTCGCCACCGTCGAACATTTACGTAGCAGCGCGGGAATTTCAAATAATACGTATTTTAATCCTCGTATTTATAGTCACCGCTTGAACAATCTCTCAACCTCGAGGAATTCTCATCCATTGTTATAGGCAATGGAAAAGAATCCTTCTAGGTAGAGGAACTGTTCAAGGGATGGCTATAATAATAATCATTATTTGAAGTTTTCGATTCATGAAAATGCTCCGGCAAAAAAAAAACACGTTTTTAATGAAGATGATATGATTTATTCATAACTAGTACAGTTTCAATAAATAAGAATATAATAAATATTGAATGATTAAATAAAGGTATAATAAAAATGAAAAAAAATATATGAATGTATACAAAATAATAAATAATAAAAGTGTCCTCTACATATTTCTAATTTTTTTTAATTTTTTGGATTTTATCAATTGATTTTTAATTTCCTTGAATTTCTCATTTTCCCTCTTAACCCACCAGCCAATACCAATATTGAATATTGACATGACTGTAATTGCTTTCGCTTCCTTGGAATGCAGTTCACAATTCAGCCATGATAAATCAATATTCCTTCTGATGGATTCAGAGGCATGAACAGGAATGTTTTGAACATTTGCATTTTCTTGCAAAAAATTCTCTAGTGCGGTTATTCCATGTCCAACACATATAGTGAATTGGATACTTGGATAAATTAATTTATTTTTATCAAGTACCCATTCTCTATTCGAAATATATATATTATGTAGCTCTAAATCATCGGAAGATAAAAATGAAACACATATATCACAAGTCAATCTCTTATAAAGACCTTTCAATATATAACCAGCAACATAGGCTACAGAAAATGTTCCTGTATTTCCATGAATCACATCTGCCTCTATATTGTCTATTGTGGAGACTTCTGATATGATATTGAAAGGACCTTCATATCTCTGGGAAATCGATTTTTCTACTGAATCACTTTCCAAGAAGGATCGCAAATTGCTGAGAACATCAATTTCATCTGCCTCACAATTTGTAGAATGAGCGGTGTGAAATAAATTATTGAGAATCTGTGCTTTCAAACTCCCAATAAAATGAAAAGCAGAAGGATTATCATTACATCCACAACCAGATCTGATAGATCCAAAAAGATTTTCTAATGGATCTTGATTCAGCGATCGTGGACGTAAAACTTCACATCCCTTGCTTCTCATATAAGCCCATATTCCTCTTATGGCATTCAAGGAAATCAGCCAGCCAAGTTGAGACGGTGGTTTGGATTCCTTTACCTGCCCATTTTTCAAGAGCCTGTTGAATTTCCAATTTCTCACCATCTGGAATGCCTTTGACCAATACTCAAGGTGAGGAGAGTTTTCCTGAATATTACTTCTGAGCTCCTTTCCAGAATGGTCTGATTTTCCATTAAAACTGTCAAACAGCATATCGACATCATTCAAAAATGCTGCAGTGCCAATAGCATCTTGTTCCAGGACTCCTGAAAACAAACATTCATGAAATTATTTGTAGAAAATATATCTGTTCATCGTTTGTAATGAAATGTCTATTTTAGACATCTTATTAATCAAATAATTAACACTAGCTAAGCATCACTAATATTAGGGAATAATATCAACATTAATCTGATTGAGGTTCAGGTCGATGGTTATAGACATAAATTAGGAGAAAATAATTTGATATCAATCAAGGTGATCAAAGCTTTGTGAATCATTTTTGGTTTATATAATTAAATAAATCTCACCTGCTCTGACCAAGGAATATAAATAGGCTGATACTGTGCGACTCATGACTTGGGCAGGAATGTGGACCTTCATGGCATATTTCATGATGGGGTTAAAAAAATGATCTTTTAGTTTAGGCAGCGATCTGAAAACATATGGCGTTGCCTTGTCATGTTCATAAGCCGTTCGGACATGTGAAAATTTGGCTTCCATGGGTGTTCCGGTTTCACCTATTGCAACATTTATAAAAACATTATATTTCCTGAAGAGAGAGTATGTACGCTTCAATAAGTGAGGTGGATCATACATGGTGAAGATTTTTTTGTCCCCGTGTGTAAAATATGGTTTCTCAGTCGTAACTCCTAATTCTTTCAAACACTTCACATTGTTCACCCCCATATCACACACTGTTCCAACAATGTCCACTTTTGCAATGTTTGAAGCAGCTTCTATCACTTCAAACAAGCAGTTCCTTAAAATCTCTGAACTGCAACTATTGTGGGAGAAATAATATGCAATAGGTTGTTTCCATTTACGTTTCAATCCAACCAGCATGAAAACCAAAGCTTTTCTACTGGACTTTTTTTCATGCTGCTCTTGCCCAAAATCTTCATATCCAATAATTCTTTTCCTGCCCTTGTCATAATATAAGTTCTCCTTTATGTCCATCTCATCAAACAACAAAATGCAGCAACGATCAAGATCCCCTGTTATATTATCATTTATGTTTTTAAATAAACTGATATTTATGCCAGCGTTAAATGGTACTTTCTGTAACTGGTTCAAAATTGTTTTTTTTGAGGGGAGGGCTATAAAGGAACTCAATAACTTATAACACCTAGGACTCTTCTTAAATAAGAGCAAAGACATTATCTTATCATCTAAGGTCCACCTTCTACCTCTTGTATTCTTAACTCTAGAACATCTTAATTGAGACATCATAAAATTCCAAGCTGTTTTCGTCAAGTTTTTGGTAAGATTTTGGGCTAGAGGTGTATCAGCCATATTTAAAAGATCTTTCACAGTTCTTGATTTCTGCCTACACTGCAGTTTAATTTTCCGTAATTGGTCTTCTTTTTGACGAATAATGTTTACTAAACGTTTTTTTCTGGGAGAAGAGTCAATTAGGGAGAAATTTTCTATATTTCTAAATATTCTCCTTTTTTGTTTCGGAGTTTGACACCGCTCCAACACTACATTTGTGTTTTGTATTTCAGCATCTGAAAAAGTAGTCACTTTAAATTTCAATGTAATCATAATACAAAGTATTACGCTTAATTAGTATCCCAAAACTATCAATATTTTAGGATGTTGAAAGCTTATCAAGTGAATAGAAACATCTTAAATGGAATGTAACCCAAAACTCTACTATAACAAAATACCTGCAATATTATGTGGGCTTTCAAGGTTGACAGGAACTGCATTATTTTCTTCATCTTCCTCATGCATCACAGAAGTCGAAGGGAGTGAGGTGTCTAAGAATGCATCTGAAAAGTTATCAATTTTAATTTGTATGTAATCACAGATAGAACTATTGCACTTAATCAATATACCAAAACTCTCAATATATTAGGATGTATAAAGCTGTTTTAGTGTATGTTTCCAAGTAAAATATAAAAAACTCAAACTGAACGTAAACTAGGATCACTAAATCAAATATACCTGCAATAACATGTGGGCTTTCCAGGTTAACAGGAACTGCATTACTTTCTTCATACATCGCAGAAGTTGAAGGAAGTGAGGAATCGAAGAATCGCATCGGCACTGCATCATTTAGCAACTTGTAGTTCACTGAATCAGAATACGATTCCATTGTAAAATGGTTGGAACATATTCTGAAATTTCGAAGCGACCTCTCGGTGATTTTCATACCTAGTTTATTTTGCCAAATAGTTGATCTGCAGAAATAATAATAATTAGTCATTTGATGCCTATCATTACTATGATTATTACAACAAACCTGTTTTTATTACGAGGGAAATAATGCATTTTCGCAACTTCGTTCTCTGCAGCACCACAAATTAAACACTTATTAGTCCCCATATTTGAGAATTGGGAAAAATAAAAATTCAAAAAACAACGTAAAGGACGAATAAACAAATGCACGTGTACTTCTGCTTATGTTGCCAAAATTATTTTAAAATTCAAAGAACGTGGATTAGAGAGAGATAACAATTTCAGACTTTCCCCATAGAAAAAAGAGACAGAGATATTTCTTTTTCTTCAAAACGTGATAATCTTCACAAAATTTGGCAACGCCAACAATATTGTAAACAGAGGGTACGCAGCGCCCTCTTCATGCCTGCCGGGATGCCATACAAGGACAGCCTTATATGATATTATGTGGTATAGAAAAGGATGAAAGATGTTGTTAAAATCGGACAAATTTAGTGAAGGAGTTCCCCGTCTCTTCTTGTCTCTGACGTATGCTTCGAGGACGTCAAAAGGTCAAAATATGACCACAGATTACAGTTAATCTGTGTAATGAAACAAAAATAAATTGGACACGTCATGTCCACAGACACCATTGACTCAAACAAAAGGACTGTACATGCATAGAATACATTCTGCGGGCACTACGTGGGAACGTAGCCCAAATAATGTCATAGAAGGATTTTGTTCTACTTCAGTTTTCGCCGCTAGATGCCGGCACTAGAAAATTTACCGACATTTCGAACTTTGTTTATTCATATCATATTTCTTGTTCAAAGTTATTCAATTTGCAGAAATATCGTATCGTAATTGTTTAAGTTTCATTTATTCCACAGAACATAAATTTGCTTGTGGTAGGATATTTAAAATTGTTTGCGCGCTGAATTTTTCTGATCCTACATTGAAGAAATGATTAAAAAGTGAATCATTTTCTTTATTTCATCAATATACCTAGTACTGAATGATCTAATCAGATTTATTTTGAAATCTATCATTACTTGAATCATTAGAAGATAACCACTAACCAGTTTTGATGAAATGCTGTATACACGAGAATTTTTTGATGAACGAGTTTGATAAAACAGATTGCTTGACGAGTGATTCTGGTCAAATTTAAAATATTATTAAATCTTGGAGGAAAATAAAAAAATTGAGTCAGAGGAGAATTTTATTAACAAAAGGGAGAGGTGAACACTTCAAACTTACAGTAAATAAAATATCCTTATCATTTTATGATTTTTTTGTTTGTCACAACGACCAACTAATTACATATCAATCTGTAAATCGATGGACATTTTTTAGTATGGTGACTGCCCCTCCATTCTCATCCAAGAACTCAGGACCTGAAAGAAACACAAAATTTGTTACGAAAAGTTCATAGATATTTTAAAACAAGTTTAAATTATCAGGTCTTCAGTTGGTAGTGCATGTAAAGGAATAATCATTACGTTTCATTCCACGGTGAAAAAGTTTCATCATTTTGAAATGTCATACTATTTAGCAGTGTGAAAGTTGGAGTTGAACTATATAACGTGCTGTTCAGATGCAAAATCGAGGCAATACCATTCAATTCGTTAGATTTCAATAATCTTCCGTACATAAAAAAAAATTAAGAAACTGAAATGGACAAAAAACACAAAAATTAATAAAATAATCAACGCATTAAGTGAATATGAAGTGTCTATTGAACAGAGCAATCAAGAAAGTGAAAAATTCACTATGGCCATCATCAGTTTACAATTTTCATGCAAGAATTATAGTAAAATATAATCCAGACTAAAAGAAATTTTATGGAATTAAAATTTCATCGAAAGTTTGTCGTCATTATATATACCTATATATATTCTTTTGACTGAGAGTTTTATATGTGTTAGCATTTCAAGATGCTAATGTTGATCAAAATCTCATTTCAGATTCTTGAAAACATCAAGTATATTCAGATCTATTCTGTATGCGCATAGCACTATTGCTAAGAAAAAGACATTGCTTGCACAGATTCGAAATATTACTATTCTGATCATCGATTTTGAAGAATATGAACTGTCAATTTTAGAAAACTGTATCGCAGCAACCTCATAATAGTACTTGCTAAGAGCATATCAAGATTTTGAAAATGGAGAGGAATAAAAGGATGACTTCTTTTGATATAATCAATGTCATGAGAAAACTAGGAGAGATACTGTTCAGTTGCACTTACAAGTGTGCATTCGAAGTCTAACTGACGGCAGAAAAATAATAAAATTTAATATTGGTTTAGGGGTAATTGTTTAGAACTAAAAGAACCGTGATGGAGAAGTGAAAAAAATTGTACTTACCAAGTTTGGGCCCCAGATTACGAAAATGATAGCGAGAAGTCTGCAATTCCTTTAGTTTTTTCAAAAAAAAATTCCAAAGTTTCATTCAGGTAGGTGAGGTTATTCATAATTCTAGCCAGTTTTCCTCTATTTTCTCAATCAATAATCGTTGGAAATGATTTTATTATCAATTTCTGAGCGTTTCCTGCAAAATAAACCCTTCATTTCGTCGAAATCGACGATTTTATACATTGTTTATTTTCCTTACGGCAGCCATTTCAATTCGACTTTCGGCTGTCAACCGTCGCGACTGGTGCAACGTTGCCAATGTCTCATACTTGTAGTTAAATTTACGTTGATTAGCTCGAATATTGTTTCGAGATAATGACGTATTAAGGGTATCATCATTTGCGTATCCTATGAACGCTTCAACTTCTGGTGATGGTTGAGCCGTCAGTTTTCGCGACCTTTATTTTATTCGCGTTAGTTTATTCATTGTGATATATTCGATATTTCTTTCTGATTCTTCCTCTTGTACTGCTTTTTCGTCAATTTTTTTGATAAAACATTTTATTTTACCCTTTCTTTAAAGAATTTCTGTTAAGTTTTATATTAATTTATTTTTTATATTATATGTATACAAAGTGTCTATTAATTTTAGAATTTCTGTTATGTTTGGTTATGGTTCAACAACATCATCCCTATTTACCATATTATCCCAATTGCCTTTCTGTCCTTTGACTCCCCAAAAATCCCTTCCTGGCAAAGTCAGCCCATACCTCCCCGTGGTCTTTGCTGGATTACTCTTCCAGTATGTAATTATTTGACATTTAAAAATGAACAGGTTTTTATATAATATGCAGTTTCACCAATTCCGAAATATTTTGATAAACTTATACCTTCTTGCTGATATTTCTTCTATCACTCTATAATTCATTTATACTAATATTGGAAAAGTAAACGAAAATGGATTCTCCCAATCCCATCCACTAAAGGCTGGTTGATGCTGGCTGGTAACTTTAACTATTCCCTAACTTAAAACATAGATTTCTAACGCTATGGTTGATACTGGGACTGAATAATCCGTTTACTTAGTATTAATAATAATAATTAATATGTTAACGGATTATTTAGTCTGATTATAAAGCATAACACTGAAAATAAATGTCTATATATATTATATATATATGATTAAGTTAAAGTTACCAGCCAGCATAAACCAGCCTTAACTATTTGTAAGTTACTGGCCATTCGATTTGAGACATTGGCAACGTTGCACCAGTCGCGACGGTTGACAGCCGAAAGTCGAATTAAAATGGCTGCCGTAAGGAAAATAAACAATGTATAAAATCGTCGATTTGGACGAAATGAAGGGTTTATTTTGCAGGAAACGCTCAGAAATTGATAATAAAATCATTTCCAACGATTATTGATTGAGAAAATAGAGGAAAACTGGCTAGAATTATGAATATCCCCACCTACCTGAATGAAACTTTGGAATTTTTTTTTGAAAAAACTAAAGGATTGCAGACTTCTCGCTATCATTTTCGTAATCTGGGGCCCAAACTTGGTAAGTACAATTTTTTTCACTTCTCCAGTACGGTTCTTTTAGTTCTAAACAATTACCACAGTCCGAACAGAATACCCACTTGATAGCATAGCCATATTATTAAAACTTAGGGAGGATAGCAATGTTTATAGCATCACGTAAACAGAAATACCGACAGTATGGAAGTGATATTTAAATATAATCAATTTCATCAAACAGGAATAGTACAACTTCAACTTTAGATATGTTTTCGCCAGAAGCCATTCAATCCTATGATATATTCATAAATAAGCAAATATAACAATTAACAGAAAGTTACAAGCCTCTTTTGAATAGGTTATGACGAGAGGTTATGTTGAACTGTACTGCAATCTTAGACTGCGCCTTACATTAACGGTCAAGGGCAGGTGGAATTACAGATTTAATTTACCCCATTCAATATGTACAATGCATTCCAATATATATGCAGAGAATATCAATTGGGGATATATAATTATTAATAAAAACTTACTCACATCGATCCATCTACTTGGACCTTGCACGCATCTTCCTGCGCTTACGCTTCAACCTACGCATACGCTTCTTTCTCCACTGAAATGGAAAATAAAGTTAATCTCTGTTTAGAAGATACCAATTCGTTGAAAAAACTTGGGAGATAAAAATCTAAATTGAAATTAAAATGAACATAAGGCATGGATAGAATAACGTAAAGTATAAATGAGGTACCACATGTACAATAGTTGAAGACACAACGTCACCAAAAGAATTTAACAAACAATTTCCGTATCAAGCAGTAAATATGCATTAGATGAGAAAATATTACTTATGATTTAACTTATAAATAAAGACTTACCTTAGCTCTCATTTTACCACTAGTATACCCAGATGATGGTCTGAATAACTTGTGATTTCGTTGAGTCTGGAAAGCTAAAGAACTGTTGTATTTAAAATGATTGACATTTGCAATTTGACGGTGGTAGGGGAAACGTGAAAAAGAATTAAATCTAATTATTTGGCCTTAGTAATATTTTTTTCAGTGGAATGAAATGCTACTCATTTGAGAAAATCATGAAAATATGATTGCCATCTATAGGAAAATATATATTCAATAACAACACTATAAAGATTTCTGAAGAAATATTACAATATCAAATATTTAAACTTTTGATGGAAGGATTATTGAAATTTCGAAAGCATTTAGAGACAAGGGCGTAGCCAGAAATTAATTTCGGGGGTGGGGGTTTATGGGTATAAGGGTCACTTTCAGCAGCAATAAGAAAAAAATAACATTTCGGGGTTTAGTTTACTTTGCATGATATTGAATTAGTATGTTTTCATTGGCAACACTGAACACCTTGAAAAGTCTGGCAAGTCTATGGTTCATCCACCCACAGCCATTGAGCCATTAGAAACAATGCTGTTATCTTATCTGTGTGTGTATATTTGTATTCTGATTTCTGATTCTGTGTTCACGTTTCGGCAATTTGGCATTTCGCATAATCGTATTTGTAATGGGTAAGTGAAAGATCTTTTTCTATGTATTTTGTCTCGTGTGTCCATCATTGAAAAAAAATCGAATCTAATTTTATTTTCACAATAGAATCACACATTTTGTAATCATATTTCATAAACTCTAATGAGAATTGATTACTATTGGCTGAAGCCAATATTTCTGCAGTACGTTCAGTCTTGTGATGTGATGAATATTTTATTAATTTTAATTATGATGATTCAAAGTGATATCCGATGTGTGTGCTGAAGACAAAATATCCCACAGCGTTCTGAAGAAATTCTCTCAAATCTTTCTTCCTGGCTGTTCGATAACTTCTTGGTTAAACGTGTTCAATTTTAAGGTATGGGCAATGATTTCTGCCATAGAAGAGAAGAGGTGCCAAGGGCAGTCCCTCTGAAAGAAGAGAAAAATAGAATCAGGATGAATAGCTCATGAGAATGGCTAGATGCAGCCATGGGTAATCATGCAGTTTAGTCTCTCTATTCATCGAAGAAGTCCTCCAATTATTAGGAAGGGGTAGGTTCCAAAAATTTTGAAAAATTGTAAACTCTTTTCCTAACTGGTATCATCATGTGATGTTATCTACCCATATCCATTTATATAATTTATATGATGATTAAAAATTATTGTCTGATGTGTGTGCTGAAGACAAATATCCCACAGCGTTCTGAAGTATGCCCCACTTCAAATTTTCCTATTTATTTGAATATTTTTTTTAAACTTGTTCCATTTGTTCAAGGTATTCGTTAGAAGTTAGGTGAGTTAGAATCTGTTAAACGGAACTGGAGCATGCCATTAAACTAGCTATGAGGTGGTAAAGTGTACAAGCACTACACTTTTGATGAAGAATATCAATTCACTCTCCTTTAGATAGAGGGAAGAGGGAATGAAAAATAAACATTCTGAGTACTCCAGAAGAATTATTAAGAAGTTTATTGTTAGGTAGGTTTTGATATTAGTTATTTCCGTGCATCATATCAAAAAATGAATCCACATGAATTTTTCAGTAGGTTACATATGATGATATAACTTAGCGAGTTCAGTTTTTTTGTAGTACTTGTTTTGAGTCTGCATATTGAACAATGACTAGCTTGTCATAGTTACTCTGATATATCTAAGAATGATTTTGCTATTGAATTTTATTGAATCAGTTCCCATTTTACATGCTTTTTTGCAGGTAGTTTTGTGTACTGGATAATTCAGCAGGCTGTGAAGAGTCGAGAGATTGCTAAGAGAAGATCTCCTACCTTTGTTATATTCTGGGCAGCTCAGTATAATCACTGTTAGCTCTTTTAAGAAATGGTGTAATGCATTGTTCTGTAGTATATGATTTTTTTTGTAATAAGTGATGAATAAAGAGAAAGTTTCATCCTAACCTTGATTATTTGTTTATTTATAAATCCTGCCTTGTTACTGGTTATAGTCTACTAAATAGCGAATAACTTGATTCGCCGTAGTCGAATTTACCATGGTAAATTCGATTAAGAGTGTCAAATACAGGAGAACAGACTATAAAATTCACAATGGTGAATTTGATTATGAGAGTGTCCAATACAGGAGAATGACATAAGAACATACTTGCAAAAGCTCCAGACTTCACGTCAGTGCTTGAACCATTTTTTTTTAAATTTTCTAGGGGTACGGTTCTCACAAAATTTTACAAACGTCTTTATGTCGATATTCTACATCTAGTTACCAAGCTTCAATTCAATCTAGACTATATTTTTTGAGTTATCAAGGAAATAATGTTCCAGGTGGGTATATCTCCGATACCGATTAAGCCCAAAATCGAACCTACCCTGAAAATTGTAAGTCCCTATCTCCTTTCGTTCGAAAGTTATCGAGGCAACGGTCCCCCGTCTAGCTACTGAACTCACACAAGGCTGCTCCGATCTCCAACAATATAATCCGATTGCAAGAATTTTCGAGTCGGCATTTTACAACTAGTAACCAAGCTTGTATTGGATCGGTTCAGTATTTTTCGAGTTACTGAGGAAATAGAACCAAATTTCAGATCGGTATAACTCCAAAACCATTTAGCCGATTACGCCTGTTAATAAACACAAATGTTGCATTCAGATGCACAATCATCTACCTTAAAAATTCCAAGTCGCTATCTCTCTCCGTTCTCGGGTTATCGTTACGTAAATAATATTCTCACAAAATTTCACTATCATCTTCGTATTTGTATTCTACAACTTGCTACCAAGTTTTAAGTCGATCGGATCTGTATATTGGTTGATGACAAAATTATTTCTCAAAAACCGTTGTGCCGATAGTGCACATTAACGAACTTGTCCGTCCTGTTTGGATGCCCCACCTACCCTGAAAATTTCAAGTCGCCATCTCTTTTCGTTCTCAAGTTATCGTGCAGGCAACGGCCGGCTGGACAGAATCAAATTTGACCTCGAATTCTTCATCAGTGAGTTGAACCTAGTCGTTTTAGACCATTCTCGAAAATACGCGATGTTCCCCAGAACATACACGCAAAAATACTTAAACACGAGGTCTTGAATAAGGTGTTGAACAAATGTATCGAAAATTGCTTTGATTATTAATTCCAGATGATACTCGATTTTGTACTTATGTGATTCTATTCTACTCGGAATGTTCGGATACAAATAGTAAACGAATATTCGGATCGGTAAAAATAAATAAAATAGCTATTCAAAATTCCATTCGCGATTCAAGGGTAGGCTGCGCCCTCTACACCACGTGTTTGCCTGTATGGGTAAGATTTGTAAACATTAGGTCTGACATAAGGTTATTTGCGAGGAAAAATTAAGATGGAAAGAGAAAAGAGTGTGTTTATTAGCATTAGTGAGTATTTCCGATATTTGGAAGCAACGCCAAATAGTAGGAACGTGATAGAAGGTGAGTTCATTGAAATTTATAAGTAATCATGCATTATCCAAAGATCAAATATTTTAGGAGAAGCGGTCTTGAATGCCGGTCACATTATTATGTGTGGAAGTTTGGGCAAAAGTCAGCGATGCTTAGAAGTGTTCGGTTTGTGTTTGCA
Source organism: Halyzia sedecimguttata (assembly GCA_937662695.2). NCBI lineage: Eukaryota > Metazoa > Arthropoda > Insecta > Coleoptera > Coccinellidae > Halyzia > Halyzia sedecimguttata. The sequence continues at coordinate 92,520,710 of OW569413.2, read as the reverse complement.
AACCTCAGCCCTCTCAACAGATCCTCACGAAATAAGAGGAAAAATTATATCGGATGAAAGGTCTGCAAGAATATCAGCTTTTAGCTGTTCTTGTAAGGCTGGTTTAGGAGGCAGATGTAAACATATATCAGCTCTACTTCTACATTGCACAAGGTTGTATAATTTTAATTTATTTGATGTCTGAATCAGGACTTGCAATTTGAGAATAATATATACACAATATAATTTTTAGATATTTTGCTTTTCCTTGCGTTTTTTGTTTCAGGACTGACCTCCTCAAGCGCTTGTGGAAAAATAAAAAAAATGAGAAGAGCACCAAATATAAAGCCGTTCCCCCCCTGAGAACACTTCTTTTACTGTCATACATATGCTTTATTGTTAAACAAATTGATCTTGATTCAGAAGAATATATAATATCAATTTGAATGAATACAGTCAAATAGGATTGTATCAGCTAATGATACAACATGCGAGTGTTTACATAGGTACTTACTGACATACTTACATCACTGGAGATATAAGAGCCGCTCAGAGGAAAAGTGGTATAACTCCATTTGTGATTTGTTGGGAATATAAGGTTTTACCTTTCAATGGATTCAAAAAATCAAGGCATTTCGTTGAGAGGTAAAACATCAACAGGCTCTAACTCGGTCACAAAATTGTTTCGACTTATACCATTCATTCAGGGAATGAAATACATACCAAAATATGAGTATCAACTCAACAATTCAAAATTTGTGAGTTATACCAGTTTTCCTCTGATTGGCTCATAAGTACTTTGACATTGAATGTCTTATACTCTGTTTCGTTTCTTTATTTATGTATATATTAATGTATAAATTAAAATATGTGTGACGTTCCATGAAACTTTCATTAACTTATCCTGAAGGTCTTAAATAATACCTTGATAAAATTATGTAGGTACAAGGTGGTAAGGGTGAGGTTTTTCAAAGCACTACAATGCGATTCAGATTATATAATGTGAAATTTATACCAAATGAGCAATAAATACATTTGGGCAATATTGACGTATTATGGAGCTATACAAAATAATAAATAGAAAGAAAAGTACATTAGGCCTCAAAAATAAAAAAACTACGTTCAGAAACGATCTTCGGAAAAAAATAGGGTTTGATAGGTTCACCACAGCACAACATAATTGTCATTCCTCTACTTTGGGAACCAGATTCCATGTCAGAACACTTTATCCCTGTTGGCCAAACTATTACATCCATAAACACAACAAAACACTTTTGATTTGGACATTTGAAGTAATTTATCATTAACCTCAATAGTCTAATAGATGAAAGAAGTGCAGAAAAATACATTTTAAGCATTCAATCCTCACAAACAACAGTTAATGCGTTAAGAAATATACCATCTCAAAGCAAAACAAACTCCATTACCCATACACGACGCTTCAAAATTCGCCACCAGGTGGCTCGGAGATCGACTTGAATCGCCAATAGCCTACTTGACCACGAATTTTTTTGACGTACATTATATATTTCCATTGTTACCAATATCAACATTTATTTTTGGAACTATTTTCTACCGTGGACTGCGTTACTGCGTATGGCGGGAAAATAGATAGAGTAGTGTCCGTACTCCGTAAGCTTCCTAATGATGCAATTAAATTGAAATGAATGTATAAGAGTATTATTATGACTGAAATTTGAGAGTCAGCAGTTTAATATCACTAAATAGCACAAGGTGACCTAATTAAATAGTCAGTAGTCATCATTGTTATAGTAAAGACTTCAAACATGTCGAGAAGATCAACTAGACTCTCAGTTAAAACCTCAAGTACATGTGAAACAGCCAGTGATTCTCCAAGCTTGAGGAGGACCTCAAGGATCGCAAAAAAAACAAATGCAAAAATTACTGAATTAACTGAAACACAAGGTGGGAATGAATCTCCCAAAGAATTGAATATAATTGACGCAAAAACTTCGAACAAATCTAATGATAGCTGTTACGGATCAAGTAATGACGACAGCTGTTCAACAGAAGAATCTGTCACCACTGTAAAAACGACCTACTATAATTCTCCAGGAAAACGTAAGGCATTCTACAAGGATAATGAAAATATTATACCTACAACTCCACCTAAACAAAGGAAACTTGGCAATGATGATGATGAAGAAGAGAATAAATTACGTACTCCTAATACTCCTTCAACCTTGCTATCAAAATTATCTTTGACAAGTCCATCTAGTTCTAGTAAATTAGATGAACGAATGTGTTCAAGTAGAAAATTATTATGGTCGGTTGGAAGGGTATATCAGGATGCTAAAAAAGCCTTGCATAGCACAACTCCAGCAGAAATGCCTGGAAGACAGAAAGAATTTGAAGAACTAGAATTTTTCATTAAAGAACATTTAGAAGAGAAACGATCGGGAAGTTTATACATTAGTGGACCGCCTGGCACTGGAAAAACTGCTTCGCTCACTATAATATTAGATAAAGGATATGTAAGTACGGGTATAGTGTTTAAATGATAATGGAGAAATCATTTAATGATGCTGGTTTCTTCATACTTCTGTCATATGGTAGCATTACTTATTGTGGGCATGGCAGTATCATTTTATTTTCTTGAGTTACACCTTAATTTATATGCGAATTTTTTGTCAATGTGTTTTTGGGATAAGCAGTATCAAGCTTGGTATAATCATTGTTATATCTCATCACTCCAACCTCATTATTGACTGAGCTTTTATATATTTTTTGGAACATATCCATTGCCATTAGAATAAAAACTGAGGTCAACGTCAGTATCCTCTGTGGAACAATAAAGAGCCTCTTCTGCCTCACAAATGTTGGATCTATGAAACCCCAAAATTGAATACCAAACGTTAAGTGCGATTTCACAATGGCAAAATATATTCTCCCCACAACATTCCGATCCAAATCAATATTTGCTTATCTTACACCAACCATAGCATGCCAATTTTTTTTGTATAACCTTAAGTCTTAACCTAGTATCTATAAGTAGAAACTTAACTCTCTTTATCAGCTATTGGGACTTATGACCAATTTCGTTGATGAACTTTTTTTTTTTTTTGAAGTTTGTACCTTACAACTCTTATATAATAATAATAATGCTATTATTGGTGAAATAGTTTATTTTGAATTTACAAAATAAATCTATATATCTTCGCCCTTTTGAAACTAATCTTTCACGATATTTTCAGAATAAGGATTTTAGAAAGGTATATGTAAATTGCACCTCCATAAAGTCAGCTGGGACAATTTATTCCAGGATTATTAAAGAGTTGGGTGTTAAAGGAACAGCCAGGAATGAAAAAGAATATTTGAGTCTGATCGAAAAGCACTTTACTAAATCGAAGAGAATGAAGTAAGTACATTTAATATTTCTGTTCATTTCTTCTCAACAGATTCTTTGATTTACAGTTTGCTAGTACTGGACGAAATGGATCAATTGGAAAGTAAGAATCAGTCAGTATTATACACAATATTTGAGTGGCCTGCAAGATTTAAAGATAATGTTGTTCTAATCGGAATCGCCAATGCTTTGGATTTGACAGACAGAATATTGCCAAGGTTGCAAGCTCGATGTGAATTAAAACCACAACTTCTCCACTTTGCCCCTTATTCTAAGCAACAAATCTTAGAAATTATCACTTCCAGATTAGAAGAAGCCGACGCAGTAAGGGTATTTTCACCTGCTGCATTGCAGATGCTTGCGGGTAAAGTTTCTGCAGTATCGGGAGACGTAAGAAGAGCCTTAGATATTGCAAGAAGGGTTGTAGATATAATTGAAAAGGACGGGAAAGCGGATGTGCTGCAGTCAATTGAAAACTTCGATGATGACGAAGTTAAGACTGATGTAAAAAAAGTAGATTTAAAAGAAGTTGTTGGGGTTTTGAATCAAGTATATGGAACCACGCAAAATTTATCAGATGACTGTGATAGTGATTTTCCTTTACAACAGAAAATTGTTATTTGTTCCTTATTATTAATCCTGCAGAAATGCAAGAGTAAAGACGTTACTGTTGGAAAACTTCATGACTTGTATAAAAAAATCTGTACAAAGCGTAATTTGTTCTCTGTTGATCAAGCAGAATTTGTAGGCTTGTGTTCATTGATTGAGACTAAAGGCATATTAAGAGTTAGTGGCAAAAAGGAACCCCGATTACATAAAGTAACCTTGGAATGGGACCAATCAGAGGTAATAGATGCTCTGAAGGATAAGGTTTTAATATCTAGTATTTTACAAGATGATAGTGTTTTCAACAAATTTTGAGAACTGTTTTAACATTGTAAATATATTATCGATTTTATATAGAGATTTTTCTGAATATTTTTCGAAATGGCTGTTTTTTTTAATGTTTTATTTATTAAAAATTTCATTCAAGTTGTAGGGAACTACAACCTTCCCTTCTATCTATTGTAGGGAACTACATTCTTCTCTCCGATGCTTCTGCCTCCCTCCCGTTCTCGCCAGTAGATGTCGCCTCCTCTCGAAGAACCATGTCACCACTGTGTGACGACATAACATCGGAGCGCCGTACTGGAGACATCACTTCGACCATAGACTAGAGTAGTATAGATTGGCAACTCCAATGCCATCAGCCGGAACAATGTTCTGCGCCATCTATCGGCTTGGGGGGAATTAATATGTGTTTAAATATATTGCCAATAGATGGCCATAGAGAAAACTAACAAAAGTTCGGTTGATTTTGTTGATGAAGTGAAGCTAGCTAGTAGCAGTAGCTAGAAGCATAGTGGAAGAATACAGAAAGAAGTATTGTGGACAAACCAGTGAGCATAATGAGGTGACTGTAGTTTTTAAGGATTTCCGTAGGTGCCGCTGGTGAGATTTCACCGTTACATTACGTTATATTCCCAATATAGTCACTGTACTCACCGTATGTCTTTTTTAGTTATTGGCAATTGGCTACAGTTGACCATCATTCTATGTTCACTGGTTTGTGGCTTATCTAACTACACTCAACCGTTGGTTTTCAGTTTGTAATGGTCTTATAAAGGTAGACGGCCTTGCAGTCCCTGACCCTCTTACGGAAAAATAATGAACCTCACTGAAGGTTTCTTCATCGCAGAGGGTCCGAGTTCGTATGGATTTCCACAGGTTTCGCTGTTGGGATTTCTCCCTCCCAGTTCGCAACGCTAAGTTACGCTGATGATTGGTAATAACCATGAAACCGGTTCGTATCTGCCCCTGACTGACACTTACCTCTTTGGGGAACACAATTCACTGTCGGGTCAAAAATTAACAATGCTGTATTTAATCATTGAGTAATAACAAAATTGACAAAGAACACAGCTGACTCCTTAGTCGCACAAGCTTAAAGGAGCTTCTGAGGGATATCCTTGGGGAAGACTTGGGACGGTCAGTATAGTATAATCATAATCATGTTTATAGCACGCGCGCCAAAGCAGATTGACTGCACGTTAACGTTTTTTAGCCTTTTTCTTTCATCAATCAGCATTTGGTGAGCGTACTATAAACATGATTATGGTTATTACTGACCCTCCCAAGTCTTCTCCAAGCAGATCACTCAGAAGTTCCTTATTTTGGAGCTTGTGCGATAAAAGGAGAGTGAGTTGAGTTATTTTGTCAAACTTTGTTACTCTATCCTTTTGCCAGCTTATATACAGCACTGTTCATTTTTGACCCGACAGTGAATGGTGTCCACTACCCTCTGGGTAGATCTCCGGCTCAGTCTATCCACTGAGCTTGAAACACTCATCAATCACTTCAAATTAGCCAACGTTGAACACGCGCGCCAAAGAGTACTGACTTAACGTCAGTGCTTTTTTTATATATTTATAAGGTCCTTTAACAAATCTGACAATCAATACAGTTTGGCTATTAGTTTTACCGAAGATCGAAATAATGAAAATGCGGTTACGGGACCCCCGTTGGGAACGCAATTGCTTACGCCTATTCTCTCAAATCAAACGTAATTTAATATAGACCTTCCAAATATCCAAACGTAATTTAATATAGATCTTTCCAAAGTATAGTATACAGACAATTCAACTCGGAAAAAACAACGCTATTTCCTCGAAACTGACTTGTCGGTGAACACAATTGTCATGAAATTTCTCTCAAAATGTCGGCTCAAAACCAAATCCATGACCACTAGACGCAAATCACTCAAGTCCTTACATAAGCCATACAATCCAAAAAGAACCACTTCACCTCAGCGCATGCGCAATCTACTCGTGGCTGAAAGCCATCTAAAAAAAGCACACACCTGACACAAAACTCTAATTCTTCCACACCAGTGGTTCAGGAGAGCTCTCAGCTTCAATCCGCGGACACTCCCAGGGAGATGCTAGATTCTATGGATTAAAAGCATTCTGTACCTCCAAACCCCACTCCTCTCAGACGAAAACTCCAGCAGTTGATCACTTCTCATCTGCGCATGCGCAATCCACTTGCGGATGAATGTCCTCTCAAAATCACACACCTCACAAAAAACTCCGATTCTCCAACACTAGTGGTTTAGGAGATATCGCATGTTGAATCCACGCATGCGCAGACCCGATTCTATGGAGGATCCTCCAACCCAAAAACCCAATCCTCTCAGAAGAAAACTCGAGCAGTTACATTATTTCTCCTCTGCTTATGCGAATAACAAAAAATGCCCAAAAGAGGCAGTTACACCCCCAGTCGTTCACCGTTCAGACAAATTTTGAAAACCAATTTAAAATTCCACACATCGTTCACGCATTAATTCAATTACCACACTAGCTACTCGTCCATATTTTAATCAGTTGCCCTCTTACATATCGCATTGATTCAGATAAACGCGCAAAAAAGGTGTCGAAATATGTTTAACAGATGTATTCCATGTAGGAATTCGACCTGAAATAATTTGTCCAGTTTGGAAGTTCAAAATTATCAATTTTTTTTAAGCTCCTAAAGGTCTGTTCTCAGTGAAATTTTGCAAACCCCAAGATGTCATAATTGGTCAGCGGAGTGCCAAAATTGAACTCAATCTGATATTTGGTTTAGGAATTTCAAGCAAAATATTCCGCTAATGGTTAAACATTTTTTGAGACTTTTCTACTCATGCTATCCTCACGAAATTTTGCACAAGTGTTTTAGTCGGTACTTTATTGCATCTAATTACCGAGCTTCAATCCAATCGAATCAGTATCTTTCGAGTTATAGTGAAAACAAAATTTTAATTTCAATTTCAAATATTTCTAAATTTCAGATAGATCGATTGATCGGTTTCGGAAATATTCATGAAAAACGTTTTAACTAAAAATCAACATAACTCCGAAACGGCTCGGTGGATTTTGCCCATTAACGAACTTGTCCGAGATATTTACGCTACAAAACTGCGCTGCAAATTTCAACGCTCTAACTTCTTTCCGTTCGAGAGTTATCGTGCTAACGGACCGGACGGACAGAATTGAATTTGACCCCGGATTATTCATCAGTGAGTCGAACTGAATCGTTCGAAGACCATTTTCGGAAAAAAATTCGAACAAAACAGACATTGTGGCAAAATGATAGCACGCTGTTCCTTGCGGAACACGCGCGCAAAAATAGGTTTCGGAATTTCAAGCAAAATATTCCGCAAAATGATAGTAATTTTTTCATGTCACGTGATCCTCACGAAATTTTGCAAAAGTGTTTGCTTTGGTCTTTTACATATAACTACTTAGTTTTAATTCAATCAGATCAGTATTTTTCATAAAAAACGTTTCTACTAAAAACGGCCTTAACTCCGAAACCGCTTGGTGGATTTCGCACGTTAACGGACTCGGTTGATCTGTGTTTCCTGCACACGAATATTCATACCTGATTGAGAGCGTTTGAAACCTATTCGTGTCGACTGCAATTTCGGTGCTGTACCGCCTAATAAAAAAAAATTGTTAGAAAACCACATTTTCATAACTGTAGGTTGATGATTGAAGACAAAACAATTTATTGAGTAATGATATAATTTGCTCTGTAAACAATAATATACAAACAACAATAATATGGCAAATTTTGGCATTAAATGCTTTGGCATTATGATTTTATTTAACCCAAGAAAACTTTTTAAACATTTCAAGAAAATAGATAATATTTACAAATACTAATTATTTATTGACAGGTTAATGATACCTACACTTCAAATGTGAAAATACTCTGTAAAAATACTCTATGACTAAGGCGACTTATTTCACACATTCATAATTTACATTAATTTCAGTTATTCAAATAAATTATTATGGTAATAGCTATTTCATCTATTTATCACTAGAATCTTTGACTAATTTTCCGTTTCAACTTTAGAAAATATATTATCCTTATCATCTTCGGAATTAAGGTACTCCTTTTCACCCTCATTATTATTAAATCTTTCAGGGATATCACTAGCTTCACCATTAGGACTAATAGATTGTGTTTCTTTAGAATCTTCGGGACATTCTTCGGTTCTTACAGGTACAGCGTGGAGTTTAAGATGATCCTTCAGAAAATGGATCTGAGGGATCGAAAAATCACATATTTCACATGTATAATTGCTTGTAATTCCAGAAATACTTATGTGTCGTTTCAAATGATTATCGACATCGTTCTTTCTGTAATTAACGTAGGGACATAAGTGACAGTAAAATTGTCGCTTTTCGTCATTCAGGTGGTCAATAATTGTACTGCACGATTGATTCTCTATCGGATCTATGGTTTCGTTAAGAGCTTCAATATTGTCAAGTTCTTCATAATAAGGCATATCAGCTTCTTCAATATCTTCTTCGTTTTCGTCAGTGTGATCGCTAGTATTCTTATCCGCCTGAGCTTTTTCGTTCAAGGCGTGCTTTTTCTTGTGCTGCACGTAGTTGGCGTAATATTTGACGGAGTAATCGCAATTATCGCACTTATAACGTTGCTTAGAACCATGCAAACTTAAGTGGATCTTATATTGTTCACGTTTTTCGAAAGCACTAGGACAAGTTGGGCATTTATATCTCTTCTCCTTCATCTTACCATTCTTGACCGTAGTTGGGTAGATGAATTTAGGGTTACCGTGCATCAGAATACCAAATTGGGGATCGAATTTTTGCACAGGTTGCAGTGGTTCTTCATTCTTGACCGAGGTCTCGGCAGCTGAGCATTTTTGCTCGGCTTCGAATTTCTGCTGGAATAGATCTGTTCCCGATAGGGGAACATTGACACTTTTTGGTTTAGAACTGGCGATTGTGGGGTGTTTTGAATCCTCAGATTTATTAGATTTATTGAAAACGACCCAAACCGGTTCGCTTCTGTTTGGGGTAACCTGGAATATTTGTGGTTGTGTGTATTTGGCACTGGTTTGGTGCTGATCCTGAAGCACTTTAGTCCTTTCCTGGTATTCGGTTGAATGGATCTGATTGTGCGCTAACAAATGTGGTTTTTCTCTAGATGTGTACGAGCAATATTCGCATTTATAGAACAATCTAACTCCATGGAACCTGGTGTGAATGAGAAATTCGTTCTCTTTAAGGAATCTTGCAGGACACTCGGAGCAAAAATGAAGTACTGGATTAGTATCAACGATATCTGAAGGTTCATCAACTGATAAATTAACATCAGCACCTTCAAAATATTCCGTGTTTGCTATCTCGAAATTGGGACTATTGAAAATGCGGCTCAATTCGGATATTTGTTCCTCGTCCGTTTTGGAGGGATCAACGAGGCAATGCACTGTTCCAGATAGACCCTGATGTACCTTAGAATGAGAAGACAAGACTCCTGCGTTGTTGCACACATAATTGCATTCATTGCAATGATGCTCAACCTCAGCGCTGCCTTTCGAATTAGGATTCTTCTCTCGAATACTATGCATCTTCTCGTGCTCTTGTATATTGACCTTCCTCAAATTGACGTGAGGGCAGTAGCGGCATTTGAACATTTTCGTGAATTTTCCATTTTTCGATACCCATACCAGCGGAATATCTGGAAAACTCTGCGAATCCATCAGGGAGTTGTTAGAAGGCACTTCTTCAATTTCTTCGGAGACCTCTTCCATGTCAATAGCTTCGCCGTTCTGCCTGTGGGGTGTTACATTTATCCCGTGTACTTTGAGGTGCTGGTGGAGCAGATGGCGCTTGCTCACGTTGTAAGAACATTGGCTGCAAGAATACTGCCCACCTCTGGGTCTATGGAACTGTTTGTGGTACGTGTACTGGGATTTGGAATTGGTGACGTAGGGACAAATCAGACATCGAAATCTCTTGCCAACATCTTCATGATCTGTCATCCTCTGGAGGAAGTCTTCAGGGTCTGATACTCCGTGGAGGGATAGGTGTCCTAGCAGATCCTCCTTATTGGCCACGTAATAGTTGCAATAATGGCATTTGATGGTGTCGGGTTTGCTAATGTGACCATCTAGGTGTTCTTCGAATTCGGCGTGGTTATCGTTGGAAAAGGGACAAGATTTACATTTGAAAGTACCAGTTTGGACGATGTCTATGTGATCTGGTTCATCTGTCTGTTCTTCTATCACAAGTCGTTCTTGGCCATTCTTGCTGCTTACTACGCGGATGTCACCTCCATGCTTGAGTCTGCAGTGGCGCTGCAAAAGAAGCGACTATCGTTAGTGAAATCAAAGCGATAATAATCATGTAATACACACACATTTGATATAAATAATCGGATAGGTAGGAACGTTCTATACCTTTCCAAATTTCAATTTCGGAAAAACTAAAACCAATTTCGGAAAAAGTAAAAGCAATTTCGGAAAAGGTAAAACCAATTTCGGAAAAGGTAAAATCAATTTCGGAAAAAGTAAAAGCAATTTCGGGAAAAATAAAACCAATTTCGGAAAAAGTAAAACCAATTTCGGAAAAAGTAAAACCAATTTCGGAAAAAGTAAAACCAATTTCGGAAAAAGTAAAACCAATTTCGGAAAAAGTAAAAGCAATTTCGGAAACGGTAAAACCAATTTCGGAAAAAGTAAAAGCAATTTCGGAGAAGGTAAAACCAATTTCTGAAAAAGTGAAAGCAATTTCGGAAAAGGTCTAACCTTTTTCGGAAAAAGTAAAAGCAATTTCGGTAAGGTAAAACCAATTTCGGAAAAAGTAAAAGCAATTTCGGAAAAAATATTCCCAAAAAAAAAATGAAAAGTGAATGCTTAACTATACAGGGTGTCCCGGCACTACGTGACTCTTTCTCAGGTGTAAATAAAGTATAAAGACGAGTCAGGAATGCTTTAATTTTTTTTCCTACGACGCCCCCCCTGCGAAGATATGGCTCCAAATGGTACACCTATTATTCAGTTTTATTTATTTTTTCCCAACACCTTCCCCATAAGTCTTCAAGAAAGCCAGGGACGGACTGACCCTAGCACTTAATAGTCAGAAACTTTTTTTTGGTTGGAGATATCGGTGAAATTCCTAAATTTATGCATTTCATCATTAATTCTGCAAAAAAACGTATACCTGTGCAAAATTGAAGAAATGCACCGTTTTCGAGTTACAAGCATTTTTATCATTGAATATCAAAATTTTTTCATGAATATTGCAAACTGTTGAATGTTGATATGGTTTCTAAAACTTTTCTTTCTGTGATTGTCATTCATCTGAAACTTCCCACAAATATTTCGATGTTCAATCATAAAAAGTGGGAAAGCCCTGTGGCTTAGGCTTTCTTGTTCAAGTATTGGTTTCTCAGAGTTGGGAATGATATAAACGGATTATTATGATAGAACTGCATCATAAAATAATTTAATTCTAAAGTGTCATTTAAAAAAAACAACAGTGCCAAAAATTATTAATCCGAAACCACCAGACTCATTCTATCCAATAACGAACTTATCCGAGATATTCAATCCTCAAATCCACTCTGAAAATGTTAAAATATCAATTGAAACCAATATTCCAGTTATGTTTTTACTGGATATATTCTGAACCCAATTACCAAAGTATATGTTCCATCGTCATATGGATTATCACGAGTAACAAACCAGAAATAAATTTGACATGTGTCTTGTAGATATGATGGCATGTATGAACACAGATCATGTAATTCGTAGATAAAATAATTACAGCGCTCTGTGAAAACAGAATTATGATATTTAATATTGAAATTTTGAAAAATCATATCTCCGAAAGTATTAGCTTGTTAGAGTTTAAAATGATATCAATGGATTCTTATGATGAAACTGCATCTTAAAAAAATTGAATTTGAAATTTTTAATGCAAAAATTTTTTTTTCTTTCTTACTCCGAAACCATCAAGCCGATTTTGCCCAATAACGAATATAACCGATATATTTATCTCACAAACCTACTCTGGAAATTTCAACTGTCTGGCTCAATCCGTTCGAGAGTTATCGTGTTAACAGATGGACAGAAACGATTTTCACCAGGAATTCTTGATCAGTGAGTTTCCAACGAACAAGAGCGCCAAACATATTTTGGGGACGTTTCAGATAAATGAACAATCAAAGCAAGAGAAGTTCAGAAACTATATCAACAATAAATAGCTTGCAATATTCTTGAAAAAAATTTGATATTAAATGATAAAAATGCTTGTAGCTCGAAAACGGTGCAATTTTTCAATGTTGCACTGGTACATCTTTTTTTTGGAGAATCAATGATTAAATACATAAATGGAGGAATTTAGCCAATATCTTCAACCAAAGACTGACCATTAAGTGCTAGGGTCAGCCCGTCCATGGCTGTCTTGACTACTTATGGGGAACGTGTTGGAAACATAACGTTACTGATATTTTTATTGATTCAAATTCGAAAAATTACCAGAAACGGTTGAGTCGTTCGGAAGTTTATCACCAAAAAACTGAATTATGCGAGAGTAATTGACTTGGGAGCGGATGCCCCTAGTTCAATTCCGAAGCTAGGAAAGAAATTTTGTAGTCACGGTAATCGCCACGATTCACTGTTGGATCAAAAATTAACAGTGTCGTGTCTAAGGTGGCGTAAGGACACAGTAACAAAGCCTACACAGAACACAACTGGTTCTCCTTACTCGTTCAAGCTCCTCGATAGCTTATGAGGGGTCTCCTTGGGGAAGACCTAGGAGGATCAGTATAATATTATACAATAATAATAATACTTTATTTAGACCTGAGAAAGGGTCACTTAGCGCCGGGATACCCTGTATATCAGCAATGAATAAAACACACAAAATAAAATTTTACATTCAAAATCTTTGCCATGAAAGTAAGTATCTTTGAACAAAGACATCACATGTTTGGAACTCAATTCGAAAATCCCTTTTAAATGGCATAGAAGGCCATCGTCAGACGTTTGCAGCTCGCGTTATTCGTCATTCTAGATGTATTAAATAGATTTATAAACGATTCTTTCATGGATGTCGAATTACTAAGTCATCTTCAATTATTTACATTTCAATCGGTAAACATTTGCTTCGGTTTTGCTGTAAATGAACGATTTGCCAAGATAAGGTGTTTACGAAAACGATGTCGAGACATAAAATTGAAGGGTTTAGTGTCAATTGGACGGAGGAAAGACTAAGACATAAAATTCATAGATGTTAGTATACATGACCAAAAGAGTTATTGTTATGTTAATGATCTGAGAAATATATTTTGTAGGATTTTCAACAAAATGATACCAAAATTAGTGGAAAAGTTCAAAGAAGTATTTCACACAAAGTGACCTCCACAATCTAGACCAGGGTCGATAATTTTTGAAACAAAAAAAAATTATTGTTGGATAAACCCCATTGGAAAAGGAAGATAATATAACAAAAATGAAAGGAAAAATAATTTACGGGCGATCTGAGGTCGGGAAGTGGAAGGGGGTGACTTTTTAAGGGTAAAAACGGTTTATCTCGATTTCCGGCAAAACTACAATTCCTATGGAAAAATGCGAAATGGCAAAGCTGTATGTAATAAAAAGATCTACAACTTTTGTTTTTACACTTTTTGCACATAACCATTTATGTGAAAAATTCAAGTAACCAAGGTTAAGGTTTTTTATTTTTTCTTTAACAATTTTTTTTTATCACGAAATTTGGTGAATATTTACTTTTTATATCCCAAACACACTATAATTTTTTTGATTTGAAATATTCAGTTTTTCACCTTGTTTTGAATTAATATCGAAAAAGTTTCAATCGAAAACTCTCACGTCAAAATATCTGCTTTTTTAAACAAGTTGGTGGGCTTTTTATTCGCTGAAATCTTTACTTTCTGATGATGTAAAAAAAATATACATTACTATGGTAAATTTTCTCAGAAAATGTAACAATGTAAAAATTTAAATTTAACAATGTAACAATTGTTAAATGCAGTTATATCGGCTAGGCCGCTTACTGTGATATTTATAATAATAATAAAATGCACGTTAATAAAGTTAATATTAATAAGACATCTAAAATATTTTGAGGAAGTAGAATCTTCTATTGCTATTTTTAGATAACTTATATACCTGAGTGACCTACGAAAAATGTTAGCCCATCAAAAGATATTTCATAGAGAAGTGGGGAAGGGGTTAGGAGGGTCTTGGCCTTATTTCCTGTTATTTCCTAGCATATTCTGAGAAAATTTACCATAGTAATGTATATTTTTTTTACACCATCAAAAGGTAGAGATTTCAACGAACAAAAAATCCACCGACTTTTTTCAAAAAGCAGATATTTTGACGTGAGAATGATCGATTGAAAATTAGGGTGCTTTTTCCATATTAAGTCAAAATAAGGTGAACAATGAATATTTCAAATAAAAAAAAATTGCAGTGTGTATTGGACATAAAAAGGTAAGTTTTCACTAAATCTTTGTGAAAAATAAAAATAACACCCAAAACTTGGTTATTTGAATATTTCACATGAATTTTGAGGTTATGTGAAAAAAGTGTTAATACAAAAGTTATAGATGTTTTTAATACCAACAACTTTGCCATTCAACTTTTTTCCATAGGACCCTAAATTTAGCCGGAAATCGAGAAAAACCGTTTTCTACCCTTAAAAACTCACCCCCTCTACTTCCCGACATCAGAGTAAATTATTTTTCCTTTAATTTTCGTTATATTTTCTTCCTTTTCCAATGGCCTATTCCAAAAAAATACCGGAATAGTTCGATATAAAAAATTGTTTTTTGGAAATTCCCGATAGGAAAAACATTGCAACAATATTTTCATGAAGGAATAGATTTAGAATAATGAACGTTTGGTGCTGGATAAATTCCAAATAAATATTATTTTTGGACCAAAAGGGTTCTTCAGGTAAAATTTACAGATGTAGAACTTGCTATACTCAAGAACTACTAGATTTATAAATTTATGATAAAGAAATGAGATAATTTCTCTGCTTCATTAACAATAGTTACCAGTATAAAATTATAATTTACTTGCAAACGGTGAATATGAACGACTTGAAACTATGTTTTAACGAATAAAAATATCAAATATAATATAATTGGATTTCTAAATGATTGTGAGTTTTTAAACAGAGGATTAATGTCAAGTCTGTATAGGAACATTCCAAAAAAAAAAAAACAATCAACAAAAAGATGGATTAAGACATAATTAGTCACTTCTAACATTAACGAATTTTAGATAGCAAAAAACGAATGTTTTAAATAGCTAATTTATATTAGTAGGTATTCCAAGGGTACACACGCTTTCGAAAATGATAAGTATAATGTGTTATCAGTTAAAATAAGTGACATGCACATTTTCTTCCATGACTGCAACTGAGTATTCTATACCATAGGCTTATCGAATACGTATATAAAGCAAATTATGTTGAGCTTTGTACCTGCATAAGAAAATTTGTTGATGATATTTTGTAGTGTATCAAAAATAATCATATCAATTTAGGACCGATATCAAGGAGAGCATATTATATATTATATATTGGACTTAATTAATGATTAAAATTAATATAGTTATATTTTAAATATTTTCTCGAAGAAAATATTGTGAAGGTTTAGCTATAACTTATACTTGATGTGATACATGTGGGAAAGTTTTTATTAGATACTACATATTTATCAAAACATTTTCATAAAGTTTTATCTTTCTATTCTGGTTTCCTAGTTATAGAATCACGGATTCATAAAAGTAAATGAAATAAGCATAGAGAAATGAGATGAAGTTCAACTTGAATCATTTCAAGAACAGAATAATTAAATTATTTTTCATTCTTCATTGAAGGTTATAAAATTCTGGAAAATTCACTACTTTCATGGATCTACCCCTGAACTTTGAAATCCTCGAATTAAGCTGTTAGCTACGTTGCCGTACCTTTTTCTCATTCACCATGGAAGTCATATATGATTTATACGCGGTAGTGTATTAGCATATTGTGTAATCTTGTAAATTTTCATCTGATACAAATGTGGAAAAATGGTAAAAGAAAAAAATTGGTTCGAGCACTGACGTGAAGTCGGGAGCTTTTGCGCGTATGTTTTATTGTCCATTCTCCTGTATTGGATACTCTTCATCGAATTTACCATGGTAAATTAATACAACATACTCCCAAAAGCTTCTGACTTCACGTCAGTGCTTGAACCAATTTTTTTCGTTTACCATTTTTTTAAAATTTTCTAGGGGTACGATTCTCTAAAAATTTTACACACGTCTTTATTTCGATATTGTGCAACTAGTTACCAAGCTTCAATTCGATCGATTCTATATTTTTTGAGTTATCGAGGAAATAATATTCCTGGTGGGTATAACACCGAAACAGTTGGGCTGATTATGCCCAAAAACGAACTCAACTCTCCCATTCGGATGCGCAACCACCCTGAAAACTGAAAGACCATATCTCCTTTCGTTCGAAAGTTATCGGACAACGGTCACCCACCCAGGTACTGACCTCACACAAGGCTGCTCGGATCTCCGACAATATAGATCCGATCGTGTTCAAACTTGGAACTTCGCAGTAGAGTTAGGTTCTGAGGGCTCTCGCAAAATTTCAGTGATGTCGTACGAATAGTTGCTGATATATAGAATTTTTTTCAATGATTTTCAATGATTTTTTACAAATTTTCTAGTGATACGATCCTCACGAAATTTTGCACGAATTTTTGTGCCGCCATTTTAGAAGAAATTACCACGTTTGAATTGAATCGGTTTCGTATTCTTCGAGTTATTGAGGAAATAACAACCAAATTAACTCCAAAACCGTTTGACCGATCATGCTTACTAATGAACTCAAATGTCGTATTCAGATGCACAACCGAACCTAAAAATTGCAAGTCGCTATCTCTTTCCGTTCTCAGGTTATCGTGACGCAAATAATATGTTTTAATAATTTTTTTTAAATTTAAAATGATACGATTTTCAAAAATTTCACAAATGTCTTTAGGTTTGTATTCCACAACTATTCAATTCGATCGGATTTGTATTGGTTGAAAACAAATTCATCACTCGGAAACCATTGGACCGATTATGCTCTTTAACGAACTTGTCCGTCATATTGGGACGCGCACCTACCTTGAAAATTTCAAGTCGCTATCTCTTTCCGTTCCCAAGTTACCGTGGCAACGGACGGTCGGACAGAATCTAATTTGACCTCGAATTCTTCATCGGTGAGTCGAACCTAATCATTTTCGGAAAAAAATCGAAAATTACAAAACAAGCTCGCAAAAATTCTGAATATGTGAATACTTTTACAAATTTATGAAAATTCGGACACTGACGACTAATTCATGAAAATTAAGAAAATTTATTGTATAACTTCATTGTGCAAACTCAAAATCCGGAGTATCCGCCCCTGCAAATTATATAGAAAATCGTTTTCAGTCGAACGATATTACACATAAAATCAATTTTCATTGACTTCCATCTATTGTTTATTGACCTGAAAGATTAACAATACAATTGCCATTTGCTGACTTAATGTTCGCGAATTATTCGAAATTGGCTTTTGCCCACACATCGATGGAAAAGTAATTCGATTATTTAGTGCCGTTGACGTCGTGCAACACATTTTCAGGGACCCCTTTTCTCGAAAAAGATAAAGCGTATCAGTTATTCTCGCGAGTTTATTACCTTGATAAATTTCTATGAACGACCCAATTCATTTCAGATGCAAGACGCATGATGAATTCCTTCCTTATTTGTGTTCTGTGATTCCTTCCCAAAATGCGATATTTCCTCGTGAGAAAAGACTGGAGTAATTTTTAGGCGGGTAACCAGGTATTACCTGGTTAAGGGTGGGTCGTAGCCCTTCATAAGCCTATTATGACAAATGAATGTCAATCGATTACCTTATATCAATATACAGGGTGGTCCAGATCTTAACCAAGAAATTTTAACCACGTATTCTACGTCAAAAATAAGCCCTAGTTTTTCTTAAAAACATATGTCAAGGAATGCTTCCTCTTTGAGATACAGGGTGTTAAATTTATTAGAAAAAAAATTTTTTTTTTCTTTTACGTTGAACATCTTCTTTAAATTCGTACTTGAGTGTGGCTATTAACGCTTATTTTTCTGTAAATACACGTTTCGTTTACAAAGACAATCTTATTATTATTATGTACCATATCAAATTTTTATTGTTGAAAAAACCAGTGGCGTATAATTTTTTTGTCTAAAAATATTCAGTTTCGATGCAGTACGGACGCCACTGGTAGAATAAGAAAATAATAATTTAATTCAAAAAGTGCTCCTTGATCCTTTAAACCTATGTCCCAAATTTCATAGGAATATTTTAAGAAGTGTAAAAGTTATTAATAAAAAACATTTTTTTTTTCTATAACTTTAACACCCTGTATCTCAGAGAGGAAGCATTTCTCGACATATGTTTATAGGTCAAACTAGGGCTTATTTTTGACGTAGAATACGTGATTATTTATTGGTTAAGATCTGGACCACCCTGTATATAAAAATCAATGCCACTTTCATTCTAATTTTATAACTCAAGAACGGGCTCACCTATCAAAAACAAATGTTTAGGCTTTGTTCGGACTATTTAGTAGATGGTACGTTTATGTGAAGTTTGCACAAAATCGGTCGAGCGGTTCTTCCTTTTTTGAAAATGTTACTATAAACTTGATGTTATTTTTGGATGTTAGGAGGGGGGTTTGGGGGAAATTTCGAAGGGGTTTATCGAGGAAAAATACGGAAGTTTCGTAGAGTTTAGCGTTTTCGGAACGAAAAGATGGGGGTGTATTTAAAAAAAAAATCGCGAAAAGGAGAAAAAACGCCGATTTAGGCAAAAGGAGCAAAATTGTGGAAAGAAATTCGGAGGATCGGTGGCGTAAGGAACGACGCCGACGGTATACGCGGGAAAGCGATGACGAGATTCGAAATTAGTCCACAATGGAACCCTTTTTTTCATCCTCTCTTTCGTTTTCCCGGGAGAACGATAGGAAAATGTGACAATGTCGACAAAATTCTGACGTTTCACGTATTTCTGTGGCGAATTTTAACGCGGCTCCTTCAAGGTCGACGTTTTCGGTCTGAACGAGCGACGAGAAATGTCAAATCGAATTTGAATTTCGAACGGAATTACTCAAAAATCGTCTAGAAAACTGCGAGAAATATGAACGAGTAATCGATTTCGATCGATCGCTTGACAGGATTGACGACATTCTGAAAATCGAAAGACGGAAATCATCCGAGTTCTAAAAATCTTTATTTGGCACATAATCTAAGTTGATTCACGTAGGCAGCCCGGCCGAGTGTGCTGAGGCGTTGTATTGGGAATTTATAGCTCCCGAGCCTCGCGGGGCGGCGGGATCGAATCTCGGAGCGTCCGAAATAGTTTCCTCTTAATTTTTTTCATTTTTACACAATGATAAACTTAAAGGGGCGTCACTCCAGTAAACGTATCTTGGAATTTGGATGTTTTCGTTAAGTTACGAAATCTGTAATGAATATCCGTTCGATCGGACGGGTTTTTGCATTAAAATTACTCAAAATATTCAAACATTAAGCAGAACATTAACGGTCGAAAATGAGAATCCCCCAGCCGTTTGTTTATTCATGGAAAAACAAAAAATATTGTTTATCCAAATGTTTTGGATTAAGTTTTAAAATAGCTAGCAATTAATAAAATATTTGTTTGTTTGAATAAATGAATTTTGATGTTCTAACAAATTTTTTTTATTATTTATACGTAGCGAAGCACGTACCGGACCGCTAGTACAGGTTATAGAAATGTACGCCTAAATTTTCTCAAACTCAAACGATTAGGTTCGACTCACTGCTGAAGAATTCGAGGTCAAATTTTATTCTGTCCGGCCGGCCGACGGTTTCCACGATAGATAAGAGGTAAGAGGTAGCGATCCGATCGAATTGAAAATTTTGTGAGGATCGTATCACTATAAAATTTCAAGAATATTATGAAAAAATATGATTTTTCTCCATAACTTGGGAACGGAAAGAAATACAGACCTGATCCAATTTAAATTTGGTAATTTGGCGCAAGATGTTCGCGAGATTACGTGAGGATCGTATAACTAGAAAATAGAAAACAATATTGAAGAAAATTCTGTCTCAGGAACTATCCGTCCGAAATCGCTGAACCTTCAAAACCTGAATATACAGGGTGAGTCTTTGACCACTGTATTAATTTTAACCAAAGATTCCTCTCATCAAATGAAACACTTTTTTCATTTAACATTTTTCCAAATTCAGCTCAGGTAAAAAGGTACAGGCTGTTGAAATTTTGAAAAAAAATCAGTTTTTATTTTGTAGCTTTGACATCCTTTTTTCGAATAAAATGAATGTTGGCGTAAAGTTTCCTATAACTATGATACATATTTTCCAAATATTAGTTATTTTCTACTTCTACTGGTTTTCTAGTTATGGACTAGTGGATTCATAAAACTAAACGAAATTAGCATAAAGAAAGCATATAAAGTTTTTCTTGAGTCATTTCAAGAATATTCCATCGTTTTAGAACATTATATTATTCTTCATCATTTCTCCTTAAACGCACCGTTTTCGAGATATTCTTCATTGAATGTTTTAAAATGGAAAGCTCCAGAAATTTCACTACTTTTATGGATCCGTCCCTGAGGGTTGGAATCCCGAATCAAGCTATAAACCACGTTACCATGCCTTATTCTCGTCCGCCAACAATGTCATAGATAATTTATATGCGGGAGTGTATTAGCACATTGTGAAATCTTTAAACGCTTGTATCTTTTTACCTGAGCCGAATCTGGAAAAATGGTAAATGTAAAAAGTGTTTCATTTGAGAGGAATCTTTGGTTAAAATTAATACAGTGGTCAAAGACTCACCCTGTATAGCCAAGTTCCAATTTGCACACGAATGGATATACGGGGTAAGTCTTTGAGTTGTTCACTAATTTTAATCATAGATTCCTCCCATCACATGAATCACTTTTGGGTGCTGTTGTTCCTCGGAACAGAGTGCTTATCAATTTGCCCAAATGTCTGTAATTTTCGAATTTTTGGCTGAAAACGGTTTTAAACGTTATGGTTCGACCCACTGATCAAGAATCAGTGGTCGAAATCGATTATGTCCGGTCGTCCGGCCGTTAACACGATAACTCTCGAACATAATGTGGTAGACAGTTGAAATTTTCTGAATAGGTTTGGGAAATAAATATCTCGGTTAAGTTCGTTATTGGTAAAATCGGTCCAGTGGTTTCGGAGTAACGAAAACATTTTTATTTTACATAACAAATTTCAAATTCAATTTTTTTAAGATATATCATAAGAATCCATTGATATCAATCCCAACTTGGAGAAACCAATACTTTCGGAGATATGATTTGTCATAGTTTGAACAAGAGCGCCGAAACTCCTGTCCACATGGCTTTCCAACTTTTCTATAACTATGACACATATTCTTCGATTAACAGTTTATTGCGGATTCATAAAACTGAATGAAATCAGCATAAGATAAGCAATTGAAGTCAATCTTGAGTCATCATAAGAATCTTCACTCATTTTAGGAAATTAAACCATTTTTCCTTATTTCAGCTAAAACGCATCGTTTTTGAGATATTCAACGTGGATCAGATAAAAATCAGAGTATTTTCCTTATTTTGGTTGAACCGCTCCTGACCTAGGATGGCCTTGAATCGATGTATTTCTACGTTGCCACGCACGTGGCAAACAACAACGACGAAAACAAAGGTATAGACCAAAGTTGCATTTTTTAAATGTAACACCCTGTATTTGACTTAAAAAATGGAATGGCAAGCCCAAATTATGATGAGTTTCTTTAGATCACTTTATACCTCAGAAGAACCATGTACGAGAAAATGGCGAAAAATTTAAAATATGGAGTTTTTTTAAAAAACAATTAATAAAGAAACTAGTTACGTCATTAATGCAGTATTTTTTCGAGTAGACCTATTGGCTACTCCTATACAGAAAAAAAAATTAACTCTGGAATATACAGAGTCATTATAATTATTTTTCAAATATCAACTACAAATAATGGTCGAAAATTGCCGAGAAACTATCAGGTTTAGGTGTAGGCAAACCTTATGAAGATAGTTTCGAAATTAATTTTTACGTTCAACGAGATACCGGGTGTGCCATTTGAAATATCAAAATTAATTATGATCACTCTTTATATTCCAGAGTTGATTTTGTTTCTATATAGGAGTAACCAATATGGCTACTCGAAAAAATACTGTCTGTATCGCTGGTGTAATTGGTTTCTTCATTAATAGCTATTTAAAAAAAACCATATTTTCAATTTTTCGTCATTTTCTCGTGAATGGTGCTTCTAAGGTATAAAGTTAGCTGAATAATGTCATTATAATATGCTTTTGAACACCCTACACACATCACAAAAAAATATTCTCAAAATATCTTCATTTACTGCCCGAAAACGAGTCTTTGGTGGGCCACCCGGTATATTTTCTTTTCGCTGCTGATTTCCAAAGGTTAATTATTGAAAATAATATGCGTCCACCTTACGTTCAGAGTTTTTTTCCTAAATTATCGGAGAGATTTGAATGTTTAATTTCTGAAAACCTCAAACTCGTATCACTGTTCAAGATAATTTTGTGAATAGATTCACGTTTCAGGGCAATCTCATACAATTATCATATTATGTAATGAGAAAATTGAAATAAGAGTACATACTATTAGAAAACCTTGGCGATATAATATTGTCATTATGTGAACTTCATGTGAAAATACAAAGAACTTTTATTGAGAATAACTGATTTTAATGACATGAAGTAGATAGACCGTAAATATTATTATTATATTCATTTGATAAATACTTGCATTTTCCCTAAGTTGAATATAATTTATAATGAACGCACATCTAAATCTGCTTCCTTTTGAAAATGATTTATGTTATACTCGATTTCATTTTAATTTTTTTACCTTTCGTAATTTCAATACCAAAATATCGGTTTCAGTCGGATATTTATCGAAATCTTTTTTCTTCTATTTCATTCTGTATCCAAAACCAGTTTCTCAATCTTCCTCATCGAATATTAGTTAGGTATTACTCTATGATAAATTTTAAATATCAAAATCAATAACTCAAAAAAATACAGATCTGATCGAATTGAAACTTAGTAATCAGTTGTAGAATTCTGACCCTGAAATAAGAACAGCTTTTCGAGGGGATCATATTATCTACTATAAATAAAAATATAAATTTTTCCTCAAAAAAAAAAAAAAATACAAACTTTTCAAGAAAAATTTTATATTTCAGAACTAGGCGGTTTTCAGCTGCATTGGCTTTGTATTTTTGGAATTATTCCATTTTAAAATTTCAATTCATACTCAACTTGGCGCGAATAAACAATAGAACATGCGCACAAAAGTCACCCGTTAAATTTTTCCATTTAGATAATAATAATGATATTCAATGGAAGTGTGTATTCAACGTTATTTGTATCAGTAACAATTTTTTGTTTATTTGATATGGTTCTCTGATGGATATCAAAAAAAACCAAAGGGTATACTGTAAAGTTTACAATGTGTCTGTTCATTTGCTAGTATAATTATTATGAATAATTTACTGAATTCACGATATGACGACTTCTGGAAAAGAATGTATTTCTTTTTCGCTAACAAAGTGTTCTACGAATCCAATAAATCATCATGTTCTTCTATGACTCATAATTTCTACGGGGTAACGTTTATGCGTCAAATAATTTTCCCTAGAAAAGTGTTACAGATATCTACTGAAAAGCAACAAGAAAACCTAATCATCGGATATTTTAAATTCAATTAAATTGTTTGAGAAATCTAATTTATTCACCAAATTATTATAATACGACATTAAATAATATCCCACTATTCAAACAATGTTCTTCTACTTAACTGTCATTCAATATCCATCAATTGTTTCTACTATAAGATTATACATAATTTGATCACCGCCCATTCTTGAAATATTATTATTATTATTCAAAACTCCATGAATATCCATTAACCCATTCATTCTCGAATCGAATAGTTGGTTACGTTCAGAGAAACTCTTTGGATCATAGACTTTATATCTATGTCTCCGTTCGCATGCGGCATTGGTTTATTATTCAATCGTGGAGCACTGATTATCTGAATCTTGCGAAAAAAAGCAAGTATGGCAACGTAGAAATACATCGATTCAAGGCCATACTAGGTCAGGAGCGGATCAACCAAAATAAGGCAAACACTTTAACTTTTATCAGATTTTATAACATTCAACGTTGAATATCTCAAAAACGATGTTTTTAAGGAAAAATGATTAAGAATAATTTAATTTCCTAAAATGATTGAGGATTCTTATGATGACTCAAGATAAACTTCATTTGCTTTCATATGCTAGTTTCATTCAGTTTTATGAATCCGCAAGTCTATAACTAAGAAACCACTGGAAGTAGGAAGAAACAGTTAATCGGAGAATATGTGTCATAGTTATAGAAAACTCCACACCAAAATTTCATTTCATTCTGAATATTCATGTCAAAGCTACATAAGAAAAACTGATTTTTTCCGCAAATTCAACAGCCTGTATCTTTTTATCTGAGCTGAACCTGAAAAAATGGTACATGAAAAAAGTGTTGCATTTGATGAGAGGAATCTATGGTCAAAATCAATGTACAACTCAAAGACCCCACCCTGTATAAGTGAGATTTTAAATCACGTGCAACGTGTGGACAAAAAATATCCCCAAAAATTTATAAAAAAAATGGGTTCAAGTCCTGGGGACAGGAGCTTTCTGGCGCTCTAGTTCAAACAGACAAATTATATCTCCGAAAGTATTGGATTCTCAGAGTTGGGAATTATATCAATGTACCTATTCTTATGATAGAACTGCATCATAAAGGAAATTCAATTCAAATAATAGTTTATTTATCAAGATTAAATGAGCAATCTGAGAATGAGAAGTGCACCATGGAAGAAACCAAATTAAAATAGCTGAAATGAATTTGACTCTCTCTTATAGAACAGGATGAAATGTACGAGTATGAACACAGATCATATAATAAAGCTTAGATAGAATAATTATAGCATTCTGTGAAAACATAGGAGTATGATTCATTATTGAAATTTAGAAAAATCATATCTCCGAAAGTATTATCTTGTTGGAGTTGAAAATGATATCAATGGATTTCAATGGTGAAACTGCATCTTAAATAAAAATTGAATTTGAAATTTGTTGCTTAAAAAAAAAATTTTTTTTCGTTACTCCGAAACCATCTGGACTATTTTGCCCAATAACGAACTTAACCGAGATATTCATCTCCCTAACCTACTCTGAAAATTTCAACTGCCTAGCTCATTCCGTTCGAGAGTTATTGTAGAATTTTTTTTTACACTTTGCGGTAACCTGGTCAATACAAAACTTCACATGCGTATAAGGCTTGTTTCACATGCATACGGTTCCGTTCGGTTCGGTTCGTTTTCGGTTTCAATTCGGTCGCTGGCGACAAGTGTGAAACGGTGCTTCGGTTCAGATTCGGTACCGAATAGAAACCGTACAGCACCGAATACTCCCTCGACACGAATAGGTTTCTATCTGGTTTGGATTCGTGTGTAGGGAATACAGATCAACCGGAGCGTTCACACGAACACGGTTTAGTTTCGGTTTTAACCATAAAGTAATAAATATTTACATATGTTTTATGTCTCGTTCTGTGGTTTTAACCTCAAATCGAGCAGATGTCTTTCAATATTTCGCGAATTGTTCAAATATAGAAATATAAACATACATATTTTCGGAATATTGTTGCTATCTCAGTATTCATGAGAAAATGATGTTTTACCAAATGTAGAGCGACTGATTTCTGCTGTAAATCTAAACCAGTGATGCGGGACAAAACTTCCGTAAAATATAAAGATGAATTAAAGACGTAGGATGCATTCAAAGATGTATGTGTTCAATTTTGAATGGCTTTGATGAATCTGACGTCGCGGAAAAATTGGAATTGTGAACCCATGTCGGATGATAACATAAAACCTAATATGAACCGTATATGTGTGAAAGGCCTTCATTCATTTTCGGTTAAAACCGAAAACGAACCGAACCGAATGGAACAGTATGCATGTGAAACAAGCCTTAAGGTCATGATTCTACAATTTGATGCTAAATTTCAGATAGATCGAGTGATCAGTTTCGGAAATATTCATAAAAATGTGTTTTACTAAAATCAGCCATAACTCCGAAACCGCTTGATGGATTTCGCCCATTAACGAACTTAACCGATATATTTACGCTCCAAACCCACTTTGCAAATTTCAATCCTCTAACTCCTTTCGTTCGAGAGTTATCGTGCCTACGGCCGGACAGAATCGATTTCGACCTCGGATTCTTGATCAGTGAGGCGCCAAATCGTTTGAGACCATTTTCAGCCAAAAATTCGAAAATTACAGACAGTTGGGCAAATTGATAAGCACTCAGTTCCGAAGAACTAGAGCGCCAAAAAGAAATAGATTCTGTCGTTATTTTGTTTGATCTCAAAAATTCCACAATTTCATAATAATAAGTTCATTGGTTTCAAAGTTGCGAAGAGAAATGTAGTGAAAATTTGGGGAATAATGGAATCTGAACCACTGTGTAAAATTTAAAACATTTTCCGTTGATTATATCGTTATTCACTGAAATTTCTTTGAAATTCCTTACAATCCTATTGCTTTGTGAATTTATTGGTGCATACATAAATATTATAAAAAACTTTCTTAATATTTCTCTTGCGTTCTTTATCGGCCGAACAAACTATTATAATGCTATGTACGACAAAACAGAGGGCGCTATGAAGCTACTGATGCCACATTTGTGGAATTATATTTATTTATACAGTATTAACATATTTGACACATCTCAGTTGCAATCAAAGAAGGAAAAACTGTTAGTAAAAGCTGTGTTAGTATACCTGAATGACATGCTTCCAATTTGATACCTGGTTGCAATGCCAACAACGAAATGTTGCTGTGGTACCTTTTACCATGTTAGTATGAGTGACACTTGCCTCATCTTTCCCAACATCCGACCTTCCCAAGCCTATTTCTAGACTGCTATTACCAGAACTGGTAGATGTGTAGTGTCCTTTCACGTGCTGAAGTAATACATCCCGAGATGCATCTCTGAAAATTTGACAAATATCAGGCCACACACATAAATATTCTTATCAGATGAAAATAACAATTATGAAATCAACTAGACTGAGATCCACGAACATTGTCATAAACCTGCTGTATTATTTATAACCATAATTCATAATATTCATAAATCCATGCATTTTATGTATTCAATAATTTCAAATTTTCTCGGGTTACTGATTTGTACTTGCCACATTATACTCGATTTTCCGACTTCGAAATGTGGAAAATCGCCTGGATCCGTCAATTTCTGATTCGAGGGGGAAGAACTTTTCCGCTTTTTTCATCCCCTTAACTTCAACCCCCTAATGGGGGTGACCACAACCCCTTGACTTTGAATAGGGATGAGGGGTGTTGCGATAACTTATTTTGAAGATCGTATCGAGGACCAAAAAAAAATTGGTTCAAGCCCTGTGGACAGGAGCTTTCTGGCGCTCTAGTTCAAACAGACAAATTATATCTCCGAAAGTATTGATTTCTCAGAGTTGGGAATGATATCAATGTATTCTTATGATAGAACTGCATCATAAAGGAAATTCAATTCAAATAATAGTTTATTTATGAAGATTAAATGAGCAATCTGAGAATGAGAACTGCACCATGGAAGAAATCAAATTAAAATAGCTCAAATGAATTTGACTCTCTCTTATAGAACAGGATGACATGTACGAGTATGAATACAGATCATATAACAAAGCTTAGATAGAATAATTATAACATTCTGTGAAAACATAGAAGTACTATTCATTATTGAAATTTCGAAAAATCATATCTCCGAAAGTATTAGCTGGTTGGAGTTGAAAATGATATCAATGGATTTTTATGGTGAAACCTCATCTTTATAATGTAATAATGAGAGGAAGCCACAAACAATTATTGTTATATTCAAAATAAATATGAACACATTTAAATACTTTATTCATCATCTATCATAATTCTCTTGAAATCTACCCATGTGCATTTTTATCTTATTTGATCATTCATCAAATATTATGATGGATATCTTTTCGCCCAAAAAGAAACTGTACAAAATTATGAAGTGATAATTTTCTAGAATTATATCTCCCGAGAGTTCCAAGTTCCAACGCTTCAAAAAGTTCACAAAACAATAAAAAATAAGAGTTGGTTCCATCCCACACGTGAAAAAAAAAAAAATGAAATATAAAAAAAAAACTGTTCTCAAAAATGTGTATACATTTTTTCAACCACTGTTGCACTTGTCCGAGAAGCATATTTGAAGAATTTTTTCCTAATTTTTTCGTAATAAGTATTGAATATAGTTACAAATAAAATTGATATGCATAAACAGCACAAATGAAAAATGACATGGTTCATATAATAAAATCAACAAATTGAAAACCAGTCTTCAATTGAATCAACTCGTATAATGAATAACAACTAAAAAAAAAACATTTTACCGGTTTTACATCTCGTCAGCGTCATTGTCGATTTGAAAAATAATTAAAAAATTATCTGTTTTAATCAGATAACTTACGAATTTTCGACAAAGCAATATTAGGTTAAATTTAGGAAAAATATTCGTTGAAGTATGCTTTCATATAAAATGGGAATTTCCAGAAAAAATGTCTTTCAAAATTGAATTCACTTTCCGTCATTTTTTCATCAACTTACAGGGTGATTCCAAATTACACGTGAACCTTAGAGGTGATATTATGACTCATTTGTTGTTATTTGAGCCGTATTTATCGTTAACCGAATATCAACAGCTACCGAGATATTTGAGCTCTGGTGATTTTTAAAAGATTTCCCATTTTACTTCATTTTTCATAATTTTTTCTACGTCGACCAAGTTTGATTATAATTATATTATTAATCAAAATTATTTTTATAAAAAAAAAGGAAAATCAGTTTCTAATATCAATTTGCCTGCAATTTATGTATGCCAAAATCATGTTGATAACTTGCCAAATTCCGTCTTTATTCTCTGAAAAGAAATTCGTTGGAATGCATTTATTAGTTTCGTTTCAGCAGATTTTTTATAAGCACTTTTGAATGTCCGGCAATTGAAGAAATTAGAAAGAGGGCAAGTGCTTGTACAAGGAATGGCGGATGTCATTTCGAGTATAATTTATTACTACATTTTCTAATGAAAATTGAAATTTAGTTGCAATAAGAAAATATTTAATTCGATAATTTTCTTTCTTTGCTTCTTATATCCCCTTTCAAATCATACTAGGTAATTGTTTTTCAACATCTAATACAACATGGTTTTGCTTTTTTCGCACATATCATATCGTTTTCTGATATAAATAATCCAAAACTATAATCAAATTTGGTCAACGTAGAAAAATTGACGATAAATGAACTAAGGTGAGAAATCTTTTAAAAATCAAAAGAACTCAAATATCTCGGAAACTGTTAACAGTAAATCATCCATACTAACACCTCCCCCAAGGTTCACGTCTAATTTGGAAACACCCTGTATATGGAATAGAGCTGTTTCAAATCAAATTATTTTTCATTTTACTTATACCTACAAATGTATAAGTAAAATGAAAAGTGCTGAAAAATGTCAAGTCAATTAGATTTTTATTTCACTTATGTGTTTGTAATTGAGCGCTGAATAATGTAGCAGTCATTATGAAAAAAATTTGGTTCAAGCCCTGTGGACAGGAGCTTTCTGGCGCTCTTGTTCAAACAGACAAATTATATCTCCGAAAGAATTGGTTTCTCAGAGTTGGGAATTATATCAATGTATTCTTGTGATAGAACTGCATCATAAAGGAAATTCTATTCTAATAATAGTTTATTTATCAAGATTAAATGAGCAATCTGAGGATGAAAACTGCACCACGGAAGAAATCAAATTAAAATAGGTGGAATGAATTTGACTCTCTCTTATAGAACAGGATGACATGTACGAGTATGAACACAGATCATATAATAATTCATAGATAGAATAATTATAGCATTCTGTGAAAACATAGAAGTACGATTCATTATTGAAATTTCGGAAAATCATATCTCCGAACGTATTAGCTTGTTGGAGTTGAAAATGATATCAATGGATTTTTATGGTGAAACTGCATCTTAAAAAGAAATGAATTTGAAATTTGTTAGTTAAAAAAAAAATCTTTTTCGTTTCCCCTAAACCATTTGGCTTATTTTGCCCAATAATGAACTCAACCGAGATATTCATCTCCCTAACCTGCTCTGAAAATTTCAACTGCCTAGCTCATTCCGTTCGAGGGTAATTGTAGAAACAAAATTTAAAAATTTCCAAAATTTTTTTTTGACACTTTACGGTAACCCGATCAATAAAAACTTCACATGCGTATAAAGGTCATGATTCTACCATTTGATGCTAAATTTCAGATAGATCGAGGGGTCGGTTTCGGAAATATTCATAAAAAATGTTTCTACTAAAAACGGCCATAACTCCGAAACCGCTAGAT
The DNA here is from genome assembly GCA_937662695.2 of Halyzia sedecimguttata. Lineage (NCBI taxonomy): Eukaryota > Metazoa > Arthropoda > Insecta > Coleoptera > Coccinellidae > Halyzia > Halyzia sedecimguttata. The sequence goes on along the minus strand of OW569413.2, from coordinate 92,489,854 downwards.
GTCTTTTGCCCTTTAACGAACTCGTCCGAGATATTTACGCTGCAAACCTACCCTGCAAATTTCAATCCTCTAACTCTTTTCGTTCGAGAGATATCGTGTTAACGGCCGGACGGCCGGCCGGCCGGACAGAATCGATTTCGACCTTGGATTCTTGATCAGTGAGTCGAACCAAATCGGTTGAGACCATTTTCAGCCAAAAATTCGAAAATTACAGACATTTGGGCAAATTGATAAGCACTCTGTTCCGAGGAACAAGCGCGCCAAAATGATATATGTTTATCGAAAACCTAATGTGGACTATGTACAGAAGAATCCAATGAATAATTCAGCCTCCGATTAAATTACTCTATAATTTGAATTTTTTTAAGAACAAAAAATAAATTTTCCATTGTTGGTTGATTTTGGAGGTTTCGTGAACATGTATTTGCATAATTAGTTTCAAAATTCAATGTTATATAAATAAATTCCTCCATACCCAGATAACTCGCACACATGTAGGTATGCGTAACTAAATTGAATTTTCATGGACACGTTAATTAATTTTTAAATTTTTCGATAATATTTTATTACGACGAGGTCGTTACAAAAAATTCATCATAAAATCGGAATTGCAACTCCTTCTGATAACAGTTGATCGTGAAAAAGAAGAATTCTGTCGGAATAGGCGAATCCTTGAAAGATCATCAGGAAATACGAGAAATCAAACATGATATAAAATGGAATTTCCTAGTTTCAAGGAAAAGAAATTGAATGTTGGATGATTTTGACTATCAAATATATCATGTTTCCGTCCTTGAAATTAAATTTATAAGCGATGGGAAAAGTTAATCGAAAAATGATTAGTAAAAGCGATCTTTTTTCCACAATCTTGATATGTATATTTTGGAAGCGATTGGGAGTAAATTCAAAGTAAATAAATACTGGTAGTCTCTATTATTTACTACTACTATTGAATTAAAAAACTCTATGTCGAGTTTTTTAATTTTATCACCATTATTTTTTTCATTATTACTGAGAGATTACTTTGCGGTAAAAATTTTTAGATTAATTTACATATTTCGACTCGCATGTGTTTCCCTTGTTTTTTTTGATAATTTATTTTTTTATTTTAACCTACAATTATACATCATTGGACGAACATTATTGTATTGTGCAAAATTTTCCTAAAAAGTTTCTTAAATGTCTTTTCGACATCCTAAAAATATAATAATTAACGTTTCGAAGTACACAAAGCTCAAATATTGGAATAAAAAGATTTGTTCAACTTCAAGGATTCAAAGTTTTGAAAAAATAATATTTCTGAGAAACTAATCAACGAATTAACATACAAGTAGAAATTTATACGCGAAATACTGTAGAAAATTGCACTTAAAATATTAAGCATCAAAACAGAAGATAATATCATTATTGATGTATGTATTCCAACTTTCATGTTGATTAGTTTAAAGACAATTTTTTTTTTCATAATTTTAAACAAACTTACAACTCTTAAGGAGAACTTATCCGGCTGAAATTAATTTTCTTCTAGTATTTAGTCGTAGTCAGAAAAAAACTTTGGACAGCTTACAGAGGTACCTTCTTATAATTGAATCTACTTCATTGAAAAATTTGACTGTTAATTTCAAGGTGAATTAAATTTTTTTTCATCACTTAAAATTCATATTATTATTACTACTTAGTGCATAAATTATGTAGGTACCTATAACCCAACCTAATTTCAGCTACTGAACAGAAATATATTCAATTCAAGGATTCGAAATAAACAAAATATTGCCGAATATTTATATCATGATAGATCCAATTTCCGCAGAGCAATAGGTCCAATTGTTATCGAGTTATAAAATTGAAATATATTAATTAATATTAAAATTCTCAAAATATTATCGATGCACCTGTATGAAATTATCAATTTGAAAATATTAATCTGAAAATGATTATGAACAAAAGGTTGATAAAAATAAAAAAAATTCTACGCAAATAAGATGATCGGAATGGAGAATTGAATAGATAATAATAAACCAGTGTGAATAATTAGCAGCGTGTTTTCCATCTAAGTTCCTGTCATATACGACATCGAAACTTCAATTTCATTATCATTTTGTTCAAAGAAATGCAAATTTCCCAACTGATTCGTCATATTGAATATCTAGCGTTTGTAATTTACTTGATAGATTTGAAACTATAAACATTAGAGAACATTATTTTTTTTTTACTAAACTATAAGAAGTTATTATTATGTATTATTGCATAATGTTCCAAATGGTCAAGGATGATATTATATAATTTATTTTGGGCTGTCAATATAATTCTTTTCTATTTAGGATTTTTTTATAGATCCAATCTTTTGAATCTTTTGAAAAGTTCCTCTGTAATTCATTTAACAGAATCATCAAATATTCGAGTTGTGATGTCAATTGAAAATTATTTTTCTATTGCTTGATCGGATAGAACAGTTTGAAGTTATTATTCTTGATGAATCAAAAATTTGGGGAAGATCTAGGGTGTTAATTGTTGAACCAAGTGAATTTTCTTTTATTTTCGAAATATTTTTTACACAATTTTCGAATCAACTTAAGTGTTGTATGAATAAATCCACGCTAAATACTGAATAATGTAATGAGGAAAGCATACATTGCGGAATAATTTTTCGTAGTTTTTACTAGTTGAAAATACCTAGTTTAAATTGAACATCTTTCTACGATTTCAAAACAAGTTTGCATGATTCAAATCAGTCCCATTAAAAAAAATTAAATGATTGCTCATTCCGCGAACAGCATGATTCACTCCAATGTCGTAATATTGCAAATAATTGCATTTCTTTCGAATACACCGAAGAAACTTACCTGAAATTGCATCTTTTGCACTTGAATAGTGTCCTCCTGTTCTCGTTACTGGATTTCTTTTTCTCGGGCAATTTGGCGAACATCGTCCCATTGGACATCTTCGGCGACGTCTTCATCGCGGTGTTCTGAAGAACGCTGTTGAAATCTGCTGTTATAGGAGGCATTTTCAAGGGTTTCGGCGTCTCGTTTCTCGAGACACACGGGCCCCTTGGTCTTGTGCCGGAACCACCGCTGGTATCTAAAGACTGATCCACACTCACATGTATTTCCGTGAGGTATTTGTTGTATTTGGTGTAATTCCTTCTTCCAGTCTCGTCGGTCATGAGGACTTTGGCGGATTCGTGTGCTGGGTCTCTGACAGACTTAAGTTTGATGTGTTTCGTTATGTCCCACCGCCAGTTTGAACGGTAGGAACATAATGAACATTCGAATGGTTTTTTGTTCAAGTGACCAACGATGTGAACGTGGAATCTGGACGCTGTTGAAGCCCAGAAGGTGCAATGGGGACACTGGAATACCCGCTTGTGTTGGGCGACACTTATGTCTGTACCGTGGGTTGGTATTTTTTCTGGAACCGAGGAGGCTGCATGTGAGGATTGTTGATGTACTGCCATAGTCTCAGTTTCAACGTAACTACTTTCACTGGTAACTGGGGAATGCGTTCTTATGGAAAGATCCAAAGACATGTTGTCCTCTACTTTATCCTCGTGTATGTACATGTTATCACTTCCTCTGTCGTCCGTGTATTCGTAAATCGAGTCATCGACGTCTATATCCATCGGAACTTCGATGTTATTCCAAACGAATACACGATTCTCCATTGGATGTCTCTTGGTTTCGTAATCATCGTTCTCATTAATCTCTTCCTCGATTTTGAAATCGCTCGGCTCAACTTTAACCCCGAACTCTTCATTATAATCGTCTCCCTCCTGTTGCGCCAATTTATTCAGAGTCTTCTGGGCCTCCAGACACGTCTGGAGATGATTGTAGAGATCGACACTCGATTTGCATCTCTGTCTGCAATATTGACATCTCGACGAGCTGGTAAAAACATTCAGATGACTAATCACCTGGTTCGTTTCAGTCCCACACGATTTTTGATGTTTCACTTGTTCCGACAAACACTTGCTTTGGTGTCCACAATATTTACAATTCAAATTAACATCACCGCATCCCGTCATCAACTTCTCCTTCAGCTGATCGAAGAACGTCGCGTTCTTCCTCTTGAAACTGTTCGTGATGGCGTTCTTCGGCGTCGAAGTCAACAGGGAGGAGGCCGGGATGAGGTCGGGCACGCGGGAGGAGGTAGGCGAGGATTGGTAACTCTTGAAGTTGAATATATTCTCGCCGTCCATCAAGGAAGCGAAGTCTTTAAGGGTACTGTTGGTGGATTTGGCGCAGATTTCGTTAAAGTCCTTCTGGCTCATCACTGGTTCAGGGTTCTCCGGAGGGGTGGGTCGGTGGATCTTGTGCATCGTGATCGGGATGAGGTTGGGTACCGGACGCTGGGTCTTCTTCGCTTTAACAACCGGTGGTTGGTCTTTCAGTATATTGTGGACCTTCGCCTCATGCTTGGTCATCTCGCTGTCCCAGGCGGACTTGAAGTTGCACAATTTACACTTGTTCTTGAAGTAAACATTACCATTCGCATGGTGTATTATGTCATCTGGATTGATGAAGTCTGAGCCGAACGGACTGGGAGCCTGGTTAAAATCGGACAGGTTCTTGGACGTCTTTGGCTTCTTGACGCAGATACTGTTGACTTTCGTCTTGTTTTTCGGCTTGGGTTTGTCCTCGTCGCTTGGCGTGGACGTCGCTTCGTTTTGAGTCACCTGTAATATCAAAACACACGAGTTAAATACGTGGCACGCAGGAACTTATTAACGTTAGAGCGATGTTATAAATACGCTATTGCTAGAGCGTCTGCTGTCCTCGAAATTCGCGATGTATCTTGAAATCGGGAATAATAGATCCGACGAGGAGGAGCTAATGACGAGTCCGCAGGTATGAAACTCGCAATCGCATTCGTGTGTCTGCGTTTGAATGAACACTGACGGGCCGGGCACGTTTATCTGTTGCTCACCGACTATACGTACATACAGCCGAACCAAAGATCGCATTTATCGCACTCTGTATTATGTGAAATATGTACGTTTGTTACTGTTTACTCGATAACGCTCGGCGGAAAACGTTTATTTGTTACAGGTACGAAGTTTGAAGGTGCGCGGAGGAATCTGGCCCACTTTTCATTTCGAAAATATACCAGAAATGTATACAGTGTGGGGGTGAAGTAAGGAACAAAATTCATAACTAGGTAGTTCCCACCAAATGCCCCCCTTTCGCATTTTAGTTTAAAAAAAATAAATTAACAATAATCGAATTAATTTTTAGATATCCTAAACCAGAAATTAATTCTTATAAATCTTATGCCTAAGGTTACACACTTTCGTTGGTATTTTGTGAAATAATGAGATTTTCATGAAACCGACATTCACGGATGTGAGACAAAAAGACGGAAATGAAATAATGTCCAATTTTAAATGAAAAAAAAAGTTTCATATATCCTTAATTTAAAAAAGACATTGTTCAATATCTATACTTATTTTGCAGAATAATTTTGCATAACCAAGTGACAAAAAACCCTTTCACGGAAGTGAGAGAAAATTAATGGAGGTGAAAATATCTTGCTAAAACGGTAACTAATCGTAACTACAATAGAGATTAGATAATGTTTTTATTATTGAGAGTATCAATTCATAACATTCAAAACATAATATAAACGAAAAATCATTTATTTTTACTACAAAGTTGAACAAGTGTTGACCTGGAGCAGAAACTGCTCCAGGTTCCTTATTTTTATATCAGAAATAATAATGACTCTTTGGAAAATTTGTAATCTAAAAAATTTTTTTTATTCCGAAAACATTAGGCTGATTTTGCCAATAACGAACTTAGCCGAGATATTTATCTCCTAAAACTACTCTGAAAATTTCAACTGTCTAGCTCATTACGTTCAAGAGTTATCGTGTTAACGGACGGCCGATCAAGAATCCAAGGTTAAAATCGAGTCTGTCCGGCAAGCTGCGTTATTGAATGTTTTCAAGCTAAACGCTGGGACAGGTCAATTTTAGTTTTTGGCGCTCTAGTTCCTCGGAACTGAGTACTTATCAATTTGCCCACATGTCTGTAATTTTCGAATTTTTCGATGAAAATGGTCTTAAACGATTTGGTTCGACTCACTGATCAAGAATCCGTGGTCGAAATTCATTCTGTCCGGCCGGCCGGCCGGCCGTAGACACGATAACTCTCGAACGGAATGAGCTAGACAGTTGAAATTTTCAGAGTAGGTTTGGGAGATAAATATCTCGGCTAAGTTCGTTACTGGGCAAAATCGGACAGATGGTTTTGGAGTAAAAAAAAAAAAAAAATTTTTTTACAAAGCATATTCCAAATTTTTTTCCATAAGCAGTTTTACCATAAGAATCCAATGATATCATTTTTAACTCTAACAAGCTAATACTTTCGGAGATATGATTTTTCAAAATTTCAATAATAAATCGTATTTCAACGTAGTCACAGAATGATATAATTATTCTATGTATGAATTGTCATAATGTCAACTTATTTTCCTGAGACATGACAATATCTAATCAATTGAAGAATTGTGAGCGAAGTGAGAAAAATCTCAGTTGTTTGCTCCGAAATTAGTTTTTCTCAGAAAAGTCTTACATTTCGGAGCGGAACATGAAGTAAGAGATCTGAGAGTAGTGAGACTGCTTTTCATCCATAGACATAGATATAACTCTCGAACGGAATGAGGTAGGTAGTTGAAATTTTCAGAGTAGGTTAGGGAGATGAATATCTCGGTTAAGTTCGTTATTGGGCCAAATTGACCAGATTTAATTTGATTTCTTCCATGGTGCAGTTCTCATTCTCATGATTGCTCATTTAATCTTGATAAATAAACTATTATTTGAATTGAATTTCCTTTATGATGCAGTTCTAACATATGAATACATTGATATAATTCCCAACTCTGAGAAACCAATACTTTCGGAGATATAATTTGTCTGTTTGAACTAGAGCACCAGAAAGCTCCCGTCCACAGGGCTTGAACCCATTTTTAATTAACCACCTTAAGGCATCAAAATGTTACTTATAACATAATTAATTTTTACAGAGTGACGTCATAATTTTTTTTAAAGAATACACAAAACTTTTTTTGTTGCTTTATCACACGGTGCAACTTACTTAAATGAGGGTGTAATAAATTGTTACCGTAGATAACAATTTTTTCGAGAAAATAACACTGTAAGAAAAAATTGGGAAAGCCCTATGGACAGGAGGTTTGGCACTCTTATTCAAGTAATCATTAAAGGATACTCTGGGAGGTATATCTATCATTAAATGGTTTTCTTCTGGGTTTTCCATCCCAAACTGAAAAATATCTATAAAATAAAAAAATATTTTTTTTGTGATTTGTTTTTTTAAGAAACACAATATATTTGTCAGAAGCAATCCATCGAACAATATTGCCTAACAAATAACAATGAAACAACATCAACGAAAGAACAACTATATCGTAACGTTTCGGAGTCTATATCAGACTCCTTCGTCAGACACTCAACGAAAATCTTTAGAATTATTTTCGTTGAGCGTCTGACGAAGGAGTCTGATATAGACTCCGAAACGTTACGATATTGTTGTTTCTTCGTTGATGTTGTTTCGTTGTCATATGTTGGGAAATATTGCTTGATTGATTGCTTCTGACAAATATCTTGTGTTTCTTATGCAGAAGCAAGTCACAAAATAATTAATTTTTTATTTTATAGATATTTTTCAGAGTTTGGGAGAGAAAACCCTGAAAGGAACCATTTAATGACTCTTATTCAAACTTTGACAAATCATGTCTCCAAAAGTATTGGTCTCTCAGAGTTGGGAATGATATCAATGGATTATTATGAAAGAACTACATCATAAACCAAATTAAATTCAAACATCATAAAAGAATTTAAATTCATCAAGAGTGCCAAAAATTCCAAAAACCAAAACCAACCAATTCTACCAAATAACGAACTTATCCGAGATATCAAATCTACTTTGAAAATTATATTATATCAATTGAAGCTGAGGCTATTCCAGTGGCCATTTTGCATTCAGTCATACTTTGTTTGACATGTATCTTATCTCTAGATGAGATGACAATGATGAAATGTCTGAACACAGATGAAATTCATACATACGGACGTTAATTTTCTATACAGCATTCTGTGAAATCATAGAAATACGATTTTATTTTGAAAAATCATATCGCCGAAAGTATTAATTTGTTAGAGTTGAAAATAACATCAATGGATTTTTATGATGAATCTGCATTTAAAAAACAATTGAATTTGAAATTTGTTCTGCAAAAAAATGTTTTTTTTTCGTCACTCCGAAACTATCCGGCCAATTTTGCCTAATAACGAACTCAAACGTGATATTTATTTCCTAAACCTACCGTTCGAGAGTTATCGTGTCTAAGGCCGGCCGGATCGGCCGGCTGGATAGAATCGCGGTTTTCACCAAGGAGTAGGTATTGATCAGTGAGTCGAACCAAATCGTATAAGTCCAGTTTCATCCTAAAATTACGGACATTTGGGCAAATTGATAAGCACTCTGTTCCGAGGAACAAGAGCGCCAATAAAAATGAAACTTTCATGGAAGAAAATATGTATTCGATCCAAAAAACAAACGACATTTAGAGCAAATGTTCACATAGTGCTCCGTTAACCCTACAAAATAAAATCGAAGGGATCAGGTCTGGGGAACCCGGTGGCCACTCAATAGGTCCTCGACGTCCTATCCACCTTACAGGAAATGTGGCGTTAATATATTGACGAACAATTATTCCAAACCAAAGTGAGAAGGAGCTCCATATTCGAGTAAGAGTGTCTAATACAGGAGAATGGACAATAGAACATACGCGAAATAGCTCCTAACTCACGTCAGTGCTTGAACCAATTAAAAAAAAAATCTAGTAGTACGGTCCTCACAAAATTGTCTTCATGTCAATATTCTACAACTAGATACCAAGTTTCAATTCGATCGAGTCTATTTTTTATGAGTTATCGATTAAATAATATTCCAGGTGGGTATAACTCCGAAAAACGATCTTAACCCTCCCATGCGCAACCTACCCTGAAAATTGCAAGTCCCTATCTCCTTTCGTTCGAAAGTTATCGAGGCAGCGGTCACCCATCCAGTTACTGAACCCACACAAGGCTGCTCGGATCTCCAACAATATAGATCCGATCGTGTTCAAACTTGGAACTTGGTAGTAGAGTTAGGTTCTGAAGACTCTCGCAAAATTTCAGTGATGTCGGACAAATAGTTTCAGATATATAGAATTTGTTTCAATGATTGTTTAAAAAATTTCTACTGATACGATCCTCACGAAATTTCGCAAGAATTTTTGCGTTGACATTCTACAACTAATAACCATGTTTGAATTGGATCGGTTTGGAATTCTCGGCAAAAAATTCGAAAATTACAGACATTTGGGCAAAATGATGACGCGATGTTCCCCAGAACAAACGCGCAAAAATACTGAATATAATTTTAGATTTTTTTTTTGCGAAAGAAGGATTATATCCAAGCGCATTCGCCATTTTGTGAGGGGCTAATCGATATGTTACGGCGGCAAATAGAATTATTTGTTTGTTCTATTTCTCCTTTCAAAACTGCAATAATTCTGGGCAAAACAATTTGAAAAATTGAATGCTTGTGGCTTTTACTTGGTGCAAATCCATATTAACTCGAAGAAAATTATATACGATTCACACAAATTTATTTAATATTGTGACACGTTTCGTCGACACAGCGACATCACCAGAACACATCATACTAAATTCTCAACAAGTAATGATCTCCCTATACCTCGATGACCTGGTCATAGAATCTTTCTGTTCTTCTTCTTCTTAAGACTTAATTAAAACTAGATACATAATCTGCTAGTACTTTTTAAACATTTACAAGAATTCATTCGCTTTTGTGAATTTATTCTCTATTTGAATAGATTGAATATGAAATGAATTGATTTCTTATTATTGATTAACTAAATTACCCGTATGTTTTTATCAATTTATTTCAAGCATTTCCCATCAATTGAGTTGCGCAATCAAATATATTCAAATTGTGTAGAATTTTGAAATCCGGGTTGAACTTATGCCCTTCCGCTAATAAAAGATTCGAATAATTAGAATTAATTTTGTAGTTTTGGTACCTGTGATGATGTTCCTTAATTCTTATGCCAAAATTTCTACCTGTTTTTCCTAATATAAATTATCACAACTAGCGCAATTTAACTGCTACACACCGGATTTATCTTCTTTATTGCTCTTTGGTTTATTATATCTTTAATGAGTTTTGCCAGGTTATTGTTTGTCCGGAATGAAATATTTAACTGTTGGTTTTGAAGAAACCTTTTAATTTGGTGTCTCGGTATTCCAAAATATGTTAATTATTGAATATTTTCCAGAAAACTTTCTATAGATTTCCAATCCAATCTGTATAGTAACGTCTTATATTTTTCAGGGAAACAAAATAAAACCACTAGTAAATCAAATTTATAGTATAGAAAGAATCGTATATATTTTGACATCATTGAGGTATAAAGTTTCTAGAATTACCTTCATTTTTTTAGGGTGCAGAAACAGCTAAATCGCTTAATTCGAATTTACCATGGTAAATTCGAATTAAGTGTCCAATGCAGGAGAATGGACAACATAATTTACCATGGTAAATTCGATTAAGGGTGTCCAATACAGAAGAATGGACAATAGAACATACGCGCAAAAGCTTCTGACTTCACGTCAGTGCTTGAACCAATTTTTTTTTCTTGATTTTTTTGAAATTTTCTAGGGGTACGGTTCTTAAAATATTTTTTTTCGTCATTTTTTTCAAATTTTCTAGGATTACGGTTCTTACAAAATTCGAAACACGTCTTTATGTTGATTTTCTACTACTAGTTACCTAGCTTCAATTCGATCGAATCTTTATTTTTTGAGTTATCAAGGAAATAATATTCCAGGTGGGTATAACTCGGAAACCATTAGACCGATTATGCCCAAAAACGAACTCAACTCTCCCATTCGGATACGCAACCTACCCTGAAAATTGCAAGTCCCTATCTCCTTTCGTTCGAAAGTTATTGAGGCAACGGTCACCCATCTACTGAACTCACACAAGGCTGCTCGGATCTCCAACAATATTTCACCCATCGTGTTAAAACTTGAAACTTGGCAGTAGAGTTAGGTTATAAAGGCTCTTGCAAAATTTCAGCAATTTCGAACGAATAGTTACTGATATATAGAATTTATTTTTTCAATTTTCAATGATTTTTTAAAAATTTTCTACAGATACTATCCTCACGAAATTTTGCAAGTATTTTCGCGTCGGCATTCTACAACTAATAACCATGTTTGAATTCAATCGGTTTAGTATTTTTCGAGTTAATGAGGAACAAAAAACAACCAAATTTCAGATGGGTATAACTCTAAAACCGTTCGGCCGATTATGCTCATAAACAAACTGAAATGTCGTGTTCTGATGCACATCCTAATCTGAAAACTTCAAGTGCTATCTCTTTCCGTTCTCAAGTTATCGTGACAACAAAAATATTTTTTAATAATTTTCTAGCCATACGATTCGCACAAAACTTCACAAACGTGCTTAGGTTCATATTCTACAACTACTCACCAAGTTTCAATTCGATCGGATTTATATTGCTTGAAAACTAAATTATTACTAGGAAACCACTGGGCCGAATATGCCCATTAACGAACTTTTCCGTCGTATTGGGATGCGCCACCTACCCTGAAAATTTCAAGTCCCTAGCTCTTTTCGTTCTCAAGTTATCGTGGCAACGGCCGGACGGCCGGCCGGACAGAATCAAATTTGACCTCGAATTATTCATTGGGGAGACGAACTAAATCGTTTGAAACCATTTTCGTCAAAAAATTTGAAAGTTACAGACATTTGGGCAAAATGATAACGCGATGTTCCCCAGAACATACGCGCAAAAATAATATCTGTATATTCTTCGTTAGAAAACGGCATGTTCAGCAAAAATACCAAACTTTTAAATTGGTAAACAAATTTTGTTATGCCACCAGGTGACAGTCAACTGTCTAATTTATGAAATTAAATTGGTCGCATACAGAAACAAGTCCATCAACTCAAAAACGCAGCCTCATCGGAAGAACCATTCTTTCACGTTTTATCAAGAAAATCAGTCTGTATATGTCTCTAAATTTTTCACCTCGAGTTTGGAATCACCCTGTATACAACTAGTTATCAAGTATCAATTCAATCGGACCTGTATTGTTTGAAAACCAAATTAGTTCAAGTCGCTATCTCTTTCCGTTCGAAAGTTATCATGCCAGAACCAATTTTGACCACGACTTCTTCATCAGTGAGTCGAACCTAATCGTTTGAGATCATTTTCGGCAAAAATTCCAAATAATAGACAGTACATGCGCGTAAAAATATATCTGATTTAAAAAATCTAAAAGTGCATAAAACTCAGAAGAAAAAACTAACCTGTGGCGTCGTGTTTTGTCCCATCAAAGCAGCTTCTTCGGCAGCAGCAGTATCACTGGCGCCAACCTTGTTCCTTCGCCTACCTATGCCGAAACCAGCGGCTTGGCCAACGGGAGGCACGTGGTGATTCATCTCGTGAACGGTCAAGCTCTGCTTGATATCTGCCGTGAAATTGCAGGCCGAACATCTGAAGGCACCTTTTCCATTGTGGTTCTTACAGTGTCTGTCCAGATTCCACTTGTAAGGCGTGCGAAAATCACAGGTGTCACACTTAATCATAGGCATCGAGTGGTACTTGACGTGCTTCGTAAAACGCGCCTTCATGTGGGTAACGTAAGTACATTTCGTGCACCTGAAGAACTTCGTCTTTATGTGCTCCTCTTTCTCGTGCTTCGTTAGCAGCACCCGACTCTTGGCCGTAAAAGCGCACACGGAACACTTGAAAATCACTGGTTTCGCCGGCTCAGCATCTTCGTTATCGCTCACTTCGCTAGTGTCATCTTCTTCCGCCGTCACCGGAAGCTGAGGCAGCTTCTTGGCCTTAGGTTCGATATCTGTCTTGCCGCCGTGAACCATCCTCGAATGTCGCAGTAGCTTCTGGAAGTGTTTGGAGGCGTAAAGACAGTTCGGACACTCGTATATTCTCACTTTCTCGTTATGAACATCTCGCAAATGGTAGAGGTAATGTCTGGGGTTCTGCGTGAAGTAATCGCAAGAGGAGCAGGAATAGTTCCTCTTCACCTTGCAGTCCGGCAAGTCGGGCAGTTCTTTTTCACTGAACGCGGACTTCGGTTTTTCCGGATTTTCGGCGTAGAGTTCGTTTCCGCTGACAACGCTGCGCACTATAAGTGTGTCTCCCAATCGATGTACCATTGAAGGCACGGACATGCTAGGCCGTGAACCTGTAACCATAAAAAAATTTAATGCTATCTCCAATTCCAAGTTGATTAAATTGGTGGAGTTCAGAGGTCTGGCGCGGTCCGCGAAGAAGTGTAGCGTTAACCACCTACAGTGGTGGACTACGAACTCGAAGGAAGGTGAGCTGAGGCAGCCAGGTTAAGAAAGCGTCGGGTAACTAAGGACCGGCGGAATCGATACCAAGCGCGTGTAGCTCTGCGCGCCTGCTGATGTCCAATTATAACCACGGACGTCGTTCTGTTGGCACATGGACACCTTCTTCACGTGAACCTCACGAAAACGCTGGTCATCGGCAGCGCGGACTCGTACTTATCCCGATTGTGTGATAATACACTTCTTGTAATGAATAAAGACGGATGGCCTGTTTGACATTTGCCCCCGGTTTCCTTGAACCGCTTCCTGTGGTTGTGTTCGAGAATATTTTATCTGCGATTTACATAGACGCTCGATTCGTTCGGATTTTTATTATCTGCCGATTGCATTTCGGTTCTGGGAGCGTTACGAATCGGATTACAAAGTCCCCAATATTGGAGAATGACTTATTTGATAGATAATAGTTTATCTTTCTATATTTGGACATGAAAATGCTGTACAAAGAGATTTTCAAGACATTAGTTCAAATTAAGTAATCATTGAAGTATACTGTGGGAGGTATATTCATTATTAAAAGGTTTCTTTCTGGGTTTTCTCTTCCAAACTCTAAAAAATATCTATAAAATAAAAATTAATTATTTTGTGATTTGCTTCTGCTTAAGAAACACAATATATTCGCTAGAAACAATCAATCGAACAATGTTGCCTAAAAAACAACGAAACAACATCAACGAAGAAACAACTATATTGTCACAATGTGACAATTATCGAATTTCAGAATAACTATCTACAAAATAATTCTGAAGATTTTCATTAAGCGTCTGACGAAGGAGTCTGATATAGACTCCGAAACGTTACGATATAGTTGTTTCTTCGTTGATGTTGTTTCGTTGTTGTTTGCTAGGCAACATTGTTCGATTGATTACACCTGACAAATATCTTGTGTTTCTTACGCAGAAGCAAATCACAAAGTAATAAATTTTTATTTGACAGATATTTTTCAGAGTTTGGGAGAGAAAACCCAGAAAGAAACCTTTTAATAATTAGATCAGATTGTTCCTGGAAAATCATCTCTCTAACACTTTGAAGTGAACCGATTTATATGGTTTTTAAAACATACAGTGCGAATCTCTAATTTAATAAATAAATATATTAAATAAATAAATTTAACACATGTTTTCTTATGCTTTCTGTTCTCGAGTTTTTTCCCTTGGCCATATTTCTCTCAACTTTATATAATAATAATAATAATAATAATAGAGTTTATATATATGTATATCTTGCCTGTAGGCCTGTGTAGATCCGTTACTAAGCTAAGTATATCAGTCGATCGTAGCCCGCAAAACCTCAATTAAGATATTTCAATTAAGGGTGCAAGTGGTAGACCAGATAATCATGACAATCAGTTCATGATTTATTTGAACTTACTCCCATTGACTTTGTTAACAACTAACTAATCCTTTATGTAAAATTTATTGTAGTTGTCCATGAAGTCAATGAACCTATTATTTATTTATTTATTTAAATGCAGTAAATCAAAGACAGTTTTTGGCGATCTTGTTCCTCGCAACAGAGTGCTTATCAATTTGTATATTTTTAGAATTTTTGGATCAAAAAAAGTGGGAAAGCCCTGTGGACAGGAGCTTTGGAGCTCTTGTTCAAACTTTGACAAATCATATCATTGAAAGTAATGATTTCTCAGAGTTTGGAATGATATCAATGTATTTTATATGATAGACCTTCATCATAAAATAATTTAAATTCAAGCATCATAAAAGAATTTGAATTCAACAAGAGTACCAAAAAATATGAATCCATAATCAATAGACCAATTTTACCCAATAACGAACTTATCCGAGATATTAATTCAATAAATCTACTATGAAAATTATATTATATCAATTGAAACTTAGCCAATATTCCAGTTTTGTTTTTACTGGAGATATTCTGAACCCAATTTGATTAACTTGCCAAAGTATGTATTTCCATCATCATCATCATATGGATTATCCAAGAGCTATCTATGATAGCTGAGGTTTTCCCTTGGTTCTTTTGCATTCAATCCTACTTTGTTTGACATGTTTCTCATCTGTAGATGAGATGACAATGATGAAATGTATGAACACAGATGAAATTCGTAAATACAGACGTTAATCTAATCTTGAAATTTTGAAAAATCATATGTCCGAAAGTATTAATTTGTCAGAGTTGAAAATTATATCAATGGATTCTTATTATGAAACTGCATCTTAAAAAAAATGAATTCGAAATTTGTAATAAAAAAAAAATTCTCCGTTACTCCGAAACAATCCAACCGATTTTTCCCAATAATAAAAGGACCTTCTGCGCACACATTCGACAATTACAGACATTTGGGCAAATTGATAAGCACTCTGTTCCGAGGAATAAGAGCGCCAAAAATGGTCTTAAACGATTTGCTTCAACTTACTGACCAAGAATCCGTGGTCAAAATCGATCCTGTCCGGTCGGCCGGCCGTAGACACGATAACTCTCGAACGAAATGAGCAAGAAAGTTGAAATTTTCAGAGTGGGTTTGGGAGATAAATATATCAGTTCGTTATTGGGCAAAATAGGCCGAATGGTTTCGGAGTAACGAAAAAAAAATTTTTTTTACATTACAAAGTTCAAATTAAATCTTTTTTGAGATGCAGTTTCATCACAAGAATCCATTCATATCATTTTTAACTGTAATAAATCAATACTTTCGGATATTTAAATTTTCAAAAATTCAATATCAAATCGTAACTCTTATGATTGCACAGAATGCTGCAATAGAAAATTAACGTCGTTATGAATTTCATGATCTGTGTTAATACATGTCATCATTGTCATCTCATCTGCAGAAAAGAGACATCTCAAACAAATTATGATTGAATGCAAAATGACCAATGAATTAACCTCAGCTATCCTAGATAGCTCTTGGATAAACCATATGATGAAGGAAATATATACTTTGGAAAGTTAATCAAATTGGGTTCAGAATATCTCCAGTAAAAACAAAACTGGAATATTAGCTAAGTTTCAATTGAAATAATATAATTTTCATAGTAGATTTGAGGAATGAATATCTCGGATAAGTTCGTAATTGGGTAGGTCTGATGGTTTCGGGTTAATAATTTTTGGCACTCTTATTGAATTAAATTTCTTTTATGATGGTTTGATTCAATTTCTTTTAGGATGCAGTTCTATCATAAGAATCCATTGATATCATTCCCAACTCTGTGAAACCAATAATTCCGGAGATATGATTCGTCAAAGTTTGAACAAGAGCGTCAAAGCTCCTGTCCACAGGACTTTCCCAAATTTTTTGTTGTAAATATGCTCGGACCGGTCGATTAATATGTTTAACCGCTCTCTTTTTGATGTAAAAAAATGTTATAAAGCGTGTCCTAAATTGGGGATATGACATCATCGATAATTTTTTTAAATGGCAATCCTATTTTTTCTATGACTATTCTTAAAGGGGTATATTATAAAGTTACACAATCACATACGTACAAAATATCAAATTATTATTATTTGTCGTTAAATTGATATTTAAAAAACATCAACTAATTCGTGGAATCTCATTCGACTCAATGAAATAATTGAGGCAATTTTAAAATTTTTAAAAAAGTTAAGAGGTATTTATTTATAATTTTTTGTCAAACAAAAATTTCAATTAAAACAAGTAAGGAAAGTAGCATCGTATCAAGCGAAGATTAGGGAGGATATTCATTAGTTTATTGTTTTGTGAGGAACAATGTTTGTAGAAAAATCAGACAAAAAGCTGTTCTTAACTGAAACCCTCAAGATTGAAATTTGAAAGATGATTGGCTACGGAGATAAGACAAGAACACAAAATGAAGTTCTCCATGTATTCCGAGAGAAATATCCTGATTTAACGCCCATGTCACAAAGTACCATAAACAAGATTGAAAAACAGTTTCGGGAAAATAGGGATTTAAGAAAAAAATTAAATCGTCAGAGTGCCCTCAGTGAGGATGTTGAAATGAATTTACTCGTCTCTGTCCAAGAAGATCCTTATGTCCCCACTGAGCAGATAGCTAGGGAACTCGAAATTAGTCATTCTGGTTGAATGGTAAATCATCAAAATTGTCATTATTGGGCAGACAACAACCCACACTGAAGGAGGGAAGGCCACTCTCAATATCAAAAGAACAAGAGAAACTCACACTGTATAATTGCTAATAGAAATCAACCCCCTTCTTTTCGGATACGTTTATGCACCAAATAAGGTGTAAATAAATCAGAAAATTTCAGAAACGATATGAAGTTTATGGTAAACGTCAAAGAGATGTCAAAGGTCCTCACCAGATAGAAAATATTTCAATTTATCTTCATCCTACGCTGAAAAAATAATCTAACATGATCTTTACCTTTCAAAGACATCGTCTCTTCGAATCTTCAATCGTCAGTAATAATCAACTTGGATATGATTAACAAACCTAGCGAAGAACGTCCTTCACGTTTGTCAAGACGCGTTCATTCGGAGTTATGCAATCAAATGACATTCTTGGTTTTAGAGGTCATCAGGTTAAGTAGGAGCAGGCCGTGCGTGGAAACATAAATTTGAAACGTCATCCTCTGCATGAATAAATTACTAATGTCGCTCTTTCCGTTTATGTCAGACTGAAACGATCGAAAACGAGAGTTCCTCAAGATATGGGCCGCGGAGGCACATGCCAGAATTCCACCGAAAGTGAAATTGTAACGGAGAATTGATGTTTGCGCTCTCGGTTTTACTTTTTATATCGTAAACAGGTTTGCCTCATGACACAATTAAGCAATTAGAATAAGTGGCGAGGAAGATATACGTCTGAGAAAATACGAGGTGTTAATAGAGTTCTTTGCATCATAATTATTTGCATTTTCAATGTCAGAAAAGATTACGAAGAGACTTTAAACCGAATAAAGGTCGAAAGGAAATAGAAGCATAAATGTTTCGAACTTCGATATTCTGTGATATTACTCCGTAACTTGAATTGAATCGGATGAACTGGAGAAGAATAATAACGGAATAAAAGGAGGGGAAGTAATGGAAGGACCCTACTGAATGTTATGTGAGTCATCATTTCGTTGCCTTTATTAGGTCTTCTTTCGCTCGTATTAAATGAGGGAAGAGCTGTCACATCACATGCCCTGCAGTTCTCTAGTATGATTCACCGGTTGGAGACTTGGCTCAGAATAGAACGGGGAAACCCATTTTCTTTTATCAACAAGTTCAAATTTGTGATATTAATTCATCTGATTCAGTTTTTATTGTTTATTACTTACAGTATGTCCACCTATCGAGTTTATAAGCAATGTACATATATTGATAATGCGACCGTAAACATGGAGATCATCGATAACGTAGAATTTACGGCGGTTGTGGGCAAACAAGATGAGATGTCAACTTTATGATGAGTTCGACACATCCATCATACATTTTATTTTATGCTCCAATCGAACTTCTTGCATTTTTCAGTGATGGATGTTTCTGTATTTCCATAATTTCCGTAATTGATTTCCAGTATAGCAATATGGGTATAATAGGTAGATTAATGTTGATATCAAATATTCTATTCTTTATGAAAAAATAGTTCTGCTGCTACAATGGACCTAGAAATGATTTTTCGGCTTTGGTTCCGAAAGTGCTTTGTAAAAAAATGGGTTCAAGCCCTGTGGACAGGAGCTTTCTGGCGCTCTAGTTCAAACAGACAAATTATATCTCCGAAAGTATTGGTTTCTCAGAGTTGGGAATTATATCAATGTATTCATATAATAGAACTGCATCCTAAAGGAAATTCAATTTAAATAATAGTTTATTTATCAAGATTAAATGAGCAATCATGAGAATGAGAAAAGCACCATGGAAGAAATCAAATTAAATCGGGCCAATTTTGCCCAATAACGAACTTAACCGAGATATTCATCTCCCTAAACTACTCTGAAAGTTTCAACTACCTACCTCATTCCGTTCGAGAGTTATATCTATGTCTATGGATGAAAAGCAGTCTCACTACTCTCAGATCTCTCACTTCATGTTCAGTTCCGAAATGTAAGAATTTTCTGAGAAAAACTAATATCGGAGCAAACAACTGAGATTTAACTCACTTCGCTCACAATTCTTCGATTGATTAGTCTCAGGAACATCATTTGACATTATGACAATTCATATTCATACATAGAATAATATCATTCTGTGACAACGTTGAAATACGATATATTATTGAAATTTTGAAAAATCATATCTGAGATTTTTCTCACTTCGCTCACAATTCTTCGATTGATTAGTCTCAGGAACATCATTTGACATTATGACAATTCATATTCATACATAGAATAATATTATTCTGTGACAACGTTGAAATACGATTTATTATTGAAATTTTGAAAAATCATATCTCCGAAAGTATTAGCTTGTTAGAGTTAAAAATGATATGATTGGATTCTCATGATAAAACTTTTTATTAAAAAAAATTTAATTTGGAATTTGTTTCGTAAAAAAAAAAATTTTTTTTTGTTACTCCGAAACCATTTGTCCGATTTTGCCCAATAACGAACTTAGCCGAGATATTTATCCCCCAAACCTACTCTGAGAATTTCAACTCTCCAGCTCATTCCGTTCGAGAGTTATCGTGCCTACGGCCGGCCGGACCGGCCGGACAGAATGAATTTCGACCACGGATTCTTGATCAGTGAGTCGAACCAAATCGTTTAAGACCATTTTCATCGAAATATTCGAAAATTACAGACATTTGGGCAAATTGATAAGCACTCAGTTCCGAGGAACTAGAGCGCCAATAAAAGTGACATATAACGACCTTCTATGATTTATGTCAATATGGCGGTCACAGATAAACGATGATTCGTCAAAAGATATTTCAAAATTTTCATCCGAAATCGACGAATTAGATATGATTAGATATACAGGGTGATTCATCAAGACCGTTCGTTAGAATATTTCAATTCAAAGAAAGACTCGAGATAAACACTTGAAATATTATAGTTAAGCTTTGTTAGGAGAGATTCTTTCATTGATAATCTGATTAACCATTGACTTCTACACTGTTTTAATGTGTCACTTACATATTATTCTCAGAAAATTCGTGTGAAATCTGAAAAAAATCCTTTACATTTTCTCAAATAGGGCTTCATCCTTCATCCCAATATTAATAACTAGATAGATTTTTGCATGAAAATTTCTAATTTTCTTGCTTCTATCAGAAGACATACCAATCCTCCTCGTTAATTAAAAATTCAATCGAACATACAAGGTGTTTCTATTTCAATGTCAAAGTCGATCATGACAAAATCCTCAAAACTCATTTTTTTCAAAAGAGAGCCCATTTTTTTATTGGTCAGCTGCTCTAAAATGCTTATGTCAGGAGCTTTTTCGCGCATGTTCTATTGTCCATTCTCCTGTAATGGACACTCTCGAATTTACCATGGTAAATTCGATTAAGAGTTTCAAATACAGGAGAATGGACAATATAAAATGCACGCAAAAGCTCCTGACTTCAAGTCAGTGCTTGAAAAATTTTATTTTTTTTTTAATTTTTTAAAAATTTTCTAGCGGTACGGTTCTCACAAAATTTCGCACACGTCTTTATGTCGATATTCTACAACTAGTAACCAAGCTTCAATTTGATCGAGTTTTGAGTTATCGAGGAAATAATATTCCAGGTGGGTATAACTTGGAAACCGTTAGACCGATTATGCCCAACGAATTTAACTCTCCCATTCGGATGCGCAAACTACCCTGAAAATTCCAAGTCCATATCACCTTTCGTTCGAAAGTTATCGAGGCAACGGTCAACCATCCAGCTACTGAACTCACACAAGACTGCTCGGATCTCCAACAATATAGATCCGATCGTATTCAAACTTGGAACTTGGCAGTAGATGTCGGACGAATAGTTTCTGATATATTATATAATTTTTTTCAATTCGCCAGAATTTTCGCGTTGGCATTCTACAACTGCTAACTATGTTCGAATTGGATCGGTTTTGTATTTTTCGAGTTATTGAGGAAATAGCAACCAAATTTTAGATGGGTATAACTACAAAACCGTTTGGCCGATTATGCCTAAAAACAAACTCAATGGTCGCATTCAGATGCATAACCTAACCTGAAAATTTCAAGTCGCTATCTTTCCGTTCTCAGCTTATCGTGACATGAATAATATTTTTTGATAATTTTATTTTAATTTTCTAGTGATACGATTCTCACAAGATTTCACAAACGTCCTTAGGATTGTATTCTACAACTACTTACCTAGATTCAATTCTATCGGATTTGTATTGGTTGAAAACAAAATTATTACTCGGAAACCATAGGGCCGATTATGCCCATTAACGAACTTGTCCGCCCTATTGGGATGCGCAACCTACCCAGAAAATTTCAAGTCGCTATCTCTTTCGGTTTTCAAGTTATCGTGGCAACGGACAGGATCAAATTGGACCTCGAATTCTTCATCAGGGAGTCGAATCCAATCGTTTGAGACCATTTTCGGCAAAAAATTCGAAAATTACAGACATTTGGGCAAAACTATAACGCGATGTTCCCCAGACCATACGCGCAAAAATACACCGTAAACACTATAAAAATAGCTACACTCTTGTCTTGTCCACTACAGTTTTTGTTGTCGGACATATGTTTCGCAAACAAAGTTTCCGACGAAGACGAAGCGTAACGCTTCGTCTTTGAAGATGGAAACTTTGTTTCCGAAACATTATGTCAGACGACAAAAACTGTAGTGGACAAGAGTGTAGTTACTTTTGTAGTGTAACTGCAGTTAATTGCAGCCTTGGGTGAGTTCCGTACCTGGATGGGTGACCGCTCTGCCTATGAATTCGAACAAGCGCGTCAAAGCAGACTAACCAAACGTCAGTGTTTTCCCAACTTTTCTTCAAATCAATTGAAGATTTACCATAAGGCATGGATGCTACCAAACATAATTTCTTAACAAAAGTAATGCCTTTTCATTACCGAATCGAATAATTACAAGCCAGAACAATCGAATGCAATATGAACTATCAATTGTACGTGCCATATCTCCAAACCACAAAAACGATTCTTTCATATTCTCCCGGAATAAATGAGTTGAAATTCTGTGTAATTCTTCTGAAACACGCTCATAGAAACAAAAGATGTTTTTCTTCGGGTCGAACAATGTCTCAAATTATTCGTATACACGAGCAGGTACGTCATGCAATGTACATACATATTTTTATTTATTACTTTATTATATAGGCTAAGCCAGCTTCCAAGGTCATGTAAATAATTGGAGGTAGGTATGTATATCCAACTCTTCGCGAATGTATAATTAACATCTACATTGTTAGCGACATTCATCTCCTGAATATTTACACGGTAATTAGTTATGATATTGTGGAAAATATTAGTCGTTCCAAATTTTTACGATGACGTCTTCCGTGGAAAATATGGACAGAATAATGTGATATGGTAGTGGATGGAATATTAATTGATTTCGAAGGATGTAGACTCGACTGCGTTTCGTATATAACTCAATTGTTTACCTACTATATATCAAAGAACTGCATAGATTACCATTATTCACGTATCTTTTTTCGTAACCTCCCATTTGCATTATTGAGAATGGATTGTAAAACTGCAGTTTTGGTTTATTACTTCCAATAGATTTTCGAAACTGAAATTTTTGAATAATTTCGGAAACTGTAGTTTGTTAGTTATGAAGGGATTGGTTTAATTTCGCTAAACTTTGACCAGCGCAAATAATAAATATACAGTCTTTATAAATGATTAACATCGCAGTTGCCTTTGGATTTTTGCGCCTATGTTCTGGGGAACATCGCATTATCATTTTGCCCAAATGTCTGTAATTTTCGAATTTTTTGCCGAAAATGGTCTCAAACGATTGGGTTCGACTCCCTGATGAAGAATTCGAGGTCAAATTTCATTCTGTCCGGCCGGCCGTCCGTTGCTACGATAACTTGAGAACGGAAAGAGATAGCGACTCGAAATTTTCAGGTTAGGTGGCGCAACCCAATACGACGCACAAGTTCGTTAATGGGCATAATCGGCCGAATGGATTCCGAGTAATAGTTTTGTTTTCAACCAATACAAGTTCGATCGAATTGAAACTTGGTCAGTAGTATAATGTCAAACTAAGAATGTTTGTGGAAAAAAGTTGAACATCTGAATGGAACATTTGAGTTCGTTTCTAGGCATAATCGGCGAAACAGTTTTGGAGTTATACCCATCTGAAATTTGGTTGTTATTACCTCAATAACTCGAAAAATGCATAACCGATCCAATTCAAACATGGTTATCAGTTGTAGAATGCCAACGTGAAAATTGTTGCGAAATTTCGTGAGGATTGTATCATTAAAAGATTTTTAAAAAATCATTGAATAAAATTGTATATATCAGAAACTATTCGCCGACAACGCTGAAATTTTGCCACAGTCAGGAGCTTTTACGGGTATGTTCTATTGTCCATTCTTCTGTATTGGACACTCTTAATCGAATTTACCATAGTAAATTATATTGTTCATTCTCCTGTATTGGACACGGTAAATTCGAATTTAACATGGTAAACAATAGTCACGTCATTTTGAAAAAATTGCGTTCCAATTATCCCTCCTGCCCACATGGCACACCAAACTGTCACTTTTTGAGGATGTAACGGAAGTTCTTGAATGACATGTGGAATTTCATCTCCCCAGATACGAGAATTCTGTTTGTTAACGAAGCCGTTGAGGTGAAAATGAGCCTCGTCACTAAAGATTATTTTGTTGTGAAATTCATCGTCAGTTTACAGTTGTTCCAAGATCTAACTAGTGAAGCTTCTGCGCTGTCTATGATCGTTATGCTGCAACTATTGAGTCAGCTGGAATTTGTAAGCATGAAGGTGTTAATCTTTTTTCAAAATCCGTTGAAGAGTCCTGCGATGAATGCTTGGTTCCTGGCTACAATGTCGAATGGAGGTGCTTGGTGGTGCTGCCACACTGTCCCTCACAGCTGCGATGTTTTCCGCCGATCTTTTCGGCCGATGACGGATAAGGACTCTGTCATCTATCAATGAAATCGTCCGCTCAAATTTTTTGAACAAATTCTCAATAGTAGGCCGCGACGGTCGATTATGCACGCCGAAATGATCACGTAACGTGCGAATCGTCACAGTAAAATTTTCCCCATTTTTATAATGGTTTTTCACTATTAACAAACGTTCTTCCAAGCTATAACGCACTATTTTCTTAAATTTCTATTTTTCAATTAAACAAACAACATATATGGCTGACTTAACAGTTGACAGTCAAAAATGGCGCGCCATTCGAAATTCAAGTTCTTGCTGAGACACTCTTTGGCATTTCTCTCGAAAGATATCTTGTTTACAAACGAATGGCCTTACAGAATCCGACCAAGAATTCCATCAGAAATTCTAATATAGTTATTTGACGCAATATCCACAAAAGGTAGACATTTCGACGAAATGATAGCCCCTGGAATCAAAGTAATCATTAAAGGATACTGTGGGAGGTATATACATCATTGAATGGTTTCTTTCTGGGTTTTCTCTCCCAAACTCTGAAAAATATCTATAAAAAAAAAATTAATTGTTTTGTGATTTCCTTCTGCGTAAGAAACACAAGATATTTGTCGGAAGCAATCAATTGAACAATGTTGCCTAACAAATAACAACGAAACAACATCAACGAAGAAACAATTATATCGTAACGTTTCGGAGTCTATATCAGACTCCTTCTTCAGATGCTTAACGAAAAAATCTTCAGAACTATTTTGTTGATTGTTATTCTGAGATTCGAGAATTGTCACATTAATTATTTTGTTATTTGCTTCTGCGTAAGAAATACAAGATATTTGTCAGAAGCAATCAATCGAACAATGTTGCCTAAAAAATAACAACGAAACAACATCAACGAAGAAACAACTATATCGTAACGTTTCGGAGTCTATTATCAGTGTCCTTCGTCAGACGCTTAACGAAAAAATCTTCAGAATTATTGTGTTGATTGTTATTCTGAGATTCGAGAATTGTCACATTGACAGTATTTGAAAATCATAGTTATCATAGTTTTACTTTGTATAGAAATTTCCAAGTTCCACCTCCTTTTTCAATGAATTCCGCCAAATATGGTCAATACCAATTGAGCAATTTGAAAAATTGCATTCTCTGTTCAATAAAATACAAGTTGACTCCTTAAGTTTCCTTTTAATATAATCAGTTTCTGTCATTAGAATATTTGTATTACTCCAATCCATCATGTGATCTCCTTGGATTGTACATACATATTCTGCTATTTTTGATTTCTGTATGTCTCTATTTCTCAAGTTATTCTTATTCTCTGACTTTCTTACTTCTAGTGGCCTTGATGTTTCTCCTGTGTATGATTTAACACAAATACAAGGAATATTATATACACATTTTTTGATTTTTGTTTTTCATTAATGGGTTTTGTCTTCGTTAATAAAGACCTGAGATCATTTTGTGTTTTGAAGACGGTTCTTATATTGAACTTAGAACCGATTCTTCTGATTTTTTCAGAAAGGCCACGAACATAAGGGATCACATTCAGCATATTGCGTTGCTGTTCTTGATGATTATTCTGTTGTACTTGATTATTTGCTCTTCTATATAAATTCATGATTGATGTATTTATGAATTGTCTAGGATATCCATTATCTTCAAGAAATTTTTTGATGAAATCAATTTCTTTATTTCGAATTTCAAGAGTAGAACAAATAAGGTTAGCTCTATCGTAAAGTGTTTTAATAACACCTCTTTTTACACTAAGTTGATGGTTTGAATAGAAATTTAAATATCTATTTGTATGTGTCTGCTTCCTGAAGACACTCCTTTCGAAATGGTTCGGATACTTAATTATCGAAACACCTAGAAAAGAAAGCTGATTATTTTTCTCTATTTCCAAAGTGAATGTTATTGTAGGTTCCTTTGAATTTATAAAATCGAAAAATTTGTCTATCTCTTCTCTACCATGTTGTCAAATTACAAATATATCGTCAACATATCGCCACCAAGTTTTTGTTGTTATTTGTTAGGCAACATTGTTCGATTGATTGCTTCTGACAAATATCTTGTGTTTTTTACGCAGAAGCAAATCACAAAATAATTAATTTTTTATTTTATAGATATTTTTCAGAGTTTGGGAGAGAAAACCTAGAAAGAAACCATTCAATCCAGAAATGAACGCCGAAAAATGACATAAAACAACTTCCTCTTTCCCGAAAGATATTTCCTATGTGCGTTTTTCCTTAACACTTGTGTCCATGCAGAATAAAGAGACTATTCATCAATGACGTCTAAAAATAGTAACGAATTTTTGATCAACGCAGCGCAATATTACTGCTGCCACATTTTGCCCATTCAGAAGATCTAGAACGGTTCAAGAACGAAGTTTAGATGAATCACGAGGTATGAGGTAATTATGCAATGAAGGAAATAAGAGATCGTATTTCCGACTATGTATGTGGTCTTTGTTTCCATCTAAACTCGTTCCTTCGGCAGTGATGGAACACTATTTGAAAGTGTCTATTCCGTATATTAGCGTAGTAGGTACTTGCAATGTCACCTTCCTCCTCGTCTTTTACATGCGACGTTCAATGTTTTTCACATAAATAGGAATGAAAACATGGAAGATTGGATCGCTTGTTCCAAGGCTGTATCATTATGTTCAAATGTTTGTATTTTCGATTTTTGGGTCGAAAATGGTCTTGAATAATCTTGAAATATTGTATTGTATTGTATATTGCATATTATTATACTGATCCTCCTAGGTCTTCCCCGAGGAGACCCCTCATAAGCTCTCGAAGAGCTTGAGCGAGTAAGGAGAACCAGTTGTGTTCTGTGTATGCTTTGTTACTGTGTCCTTACGCCACCTTAGGCACAGTACTGTTAATTTTTGACCCAACAGCGAATGGCGGCGATTACCGTCACTAGAAAATTTATTTCCTAGCCTCGGAACTTGGGGTTTCCCCTCCCAAGTCAATTACTCTCCCACTGAGCCAACCGCATATACAGGTTGATTTTTGACAAATGGCATCGAGCAGGGGGTAATAGAGGATGATATGAGGAGTCATAAATGGGCACTCATACATCTCTTATACCTACTAGTTTCCTGAAAATCATAGAATTTTCAAATCCTTATGAATTCAAAACTGTTGAATCGATTTCAATAATATTTTCCAAGCTTATTGTCCTTGTGATACTTGAAAAAATCCGAAAGCGAAAACGAAAACAGAAACAGGACCGCACTAGAACATTATTTTTTAACGTCCCGGTACTAAAACATCACTCGGTACATGAAAAAAATGATGTTGTTGTCAGTTTAGTGAAGAAAAGACAAACTACTATGGAAATCAATAATCAATTCGAACGGCACAAATTTTGTCTATGGAGTAGAGCCATCTGAAAACAATATATCTCGGGTTTTTTCATCAAAAAAGAGGGAAAGCCCTGTGGCAGGAGCTGTGGCGCTCTTGTTCAATTTTTGACAAATCATATCTCCGAAAGTATTGGTTTCTCACAGTTAGGAATGATATCAATTAATTCTTGTGATAGAACTGCACCATACAATAAATTAAACGCAAATAATAGTTTATTTATCTAGATTAAATGAGCAATTTGCTCTGATTTAACCTCGTGGAATGGATTGTTGCAACTTAAACTCGGTGCACAACTCGAAATACCTAAAAGGAAAGTATCATCGAAATGTCTAGATCAAGGCTGGAGACAATCATAGCAGATTGTCCATTTATTCCTGATATTTCAATAGGTATAGGCAGACGAACAAATTATTTTAATAGTTCAAAATATATTAATGAAATACAATCTCTTTTAATAATTTAATGGTTCATACCACTAACATATTCATTCTGTATTATGAATCTTAACTTAGAATATTTGATACATAAATGTAGATCAATATTTCAGCATTATTTTGCTAGCAACATTATGAAAATACTGTATATAGGCACATGTCTCACTACTTAAGGAAGCAAAAGGTAATATCAACCTCAGTGGTCAACGGACAGTAATTTCTTTTGATGATTCCATTATGTAGTTCTTTTCTATTGCCTTCATAAACTACATCATCAAAATGAATCCTTTTCTAAATCTTCTTTTGTCTTTATTAAAGAAGACAAACCCATTAATGAAAAACAAAAATAAAAAATCTTTGTATATAATATTCCTTATATTTATGGTAAATCGTGCACAGGAGAAACATAAAGACCACTAGAAGTAAGAAAGTCGGAACATAAGAACAACTTGAGAAATAGAGACATACAGAAATCAAAAATAGCAGAACATGTATGTACAATGCAAGAAGATCACATAATGGATTAGAGTAATACAAAGATTCTGATGACATAATCTGATTAGGTTAAAAGGAATCTTAAGTAGTCAACTTGTATTTTGTTGAACAGAGAATGCAATTTTGCCAATTGCTCATTTGGTATTGACTATATTTGGCTGAATTGATTAAAAAAGGAATTGGAACTTGGAAATTTCTAGGCATAAAACTATGTTACTATGATTTTCAAATACTGCCAAGTAATCATTAAAGGATACTGTGGGAGGTATATTCATTATTAAAAGGTTTCTTTCTGGGTTTTCTCTCCTAAACTCTGAAAAATATCTATAAAATAAAGATTGATTATTTTGTGATTTGCTTCTGCGTAAGAAACACAAGATATTTGTCAGAAGCAATCAATTGGCCAATGTTGTAAAACTATGTTAGCTTTAATTTCAAATACTGTCAATGTGACAATTCTCGAATTTCAGAATAACTATCAACAAAATAATTCTAAAGATTTTCGTTAAGCGTCTGACGAAGGAGTCTGATATAGACTCCGAATACGATATAGTTGTTTCATCGTTGATGTTGTTTCGTTATTGTTTGTTAGGCAACATTGTTCGATTGATTGCTTCTGACAAATCTGTGTTTTTTTACGCAGAAGCAAATCACAAAATAATTAATTTTTTATTTTATAGATATTTTGCAGAGTTGGGAGAGAAAACTCAGAAAGAAACCAAGATGACAAGAATGAACAGTGAACACAGATAGAACACAGACAGATAGAATTCGCATTCCGTGAAAACATAGAAGTACGATGTACTATTGAAATTTTGCAAAATCATATCTCCGAAAGTATTAGTTAGTCAGAATTGAGAATGACATCAATGGATTCTCACGATGGAACTGCATCTTAAAAAAAATTTAATACAAAAGTCGTAATGTAAGTTGCTCCGAAACCATGATTTTGCCCAATAACGAACTTAACCGAGATATTTATCTCCCAACCTACTCTGAAAATTTCAACTGTCTAGCTCATTCCGTTCGAGAGTTTTCGTGTCTACGGCACTCTGTTCCGAGGAACAAGAGCGCCAAAAAGAGCAGGTTGCTTATGGATATTCACAATTGGACAAAATCCACTTCTACAGGGTGAGTCTTTGACCACTGCATTAATTTTAACCAAAGATTCCTCTCATCAAATGAAACACTTTTTTCATTTAACATTTTTCCAAATTCAGCTCAGGTAAAAAGATACAGGCTGTTGAAATTTTGAAAAAAAATCAGTTTTTATTTTGTAGCTTTGACATCCTTTTTTCGAATAAAATGAATGTTGGCGTAAAGTTTCCTATAACTATGATACATCTTTTCCAAATATTAGTTATTTTCTACTTCAACTGGTTTTCTAGTTATGGACTCGTGGATGCATAAGACTAAACGAAATTAGCATAAATAAAGCATAGAAAGTTTTTCTTGAGTCATTTCAAGAATATTCCATCCTTTTAGAACATTATATTATTCTTTATCATTTCTCCTTAAACGCACCGTTTTCGAGATATTCTTCATTGAATGTTTTAAAATGGAAAACTCCAGAAATGTCACTACTTTAATGGATCCGTCCCTGAGCGTTGGAATCCCGAATCAAGCTGTAAACCACGTTACCATGCCTTATTCTCGTCCGCCAAAAATGTCATAGATAATTTATATGCGGGAGTGTATTAGCACATTGTGAAATCTTTAAACGCTTGTACGATTTTACCTGAGCCGAATCTGGAAAAATGGTAAATGAAAAATGTGTTTCAATTTATGAGAGGAATCTTTGGTTAGAATTAATGCAGTGGTCAAAGACTCACCCTGTATATGTGCCTTCCGTCAGAGCGTTTGCAGAATTATCGCGAAAGATTTAACTAAGCGAATTATCCACTGTTCTATTTCTGTGAAAGACGGTAAACAAGCTTGGAATTAATGTGGAAATGGTCCAAATAATGTTTAATCTAAGATCTCCAAAAGCAAGAATTCTTGAATCGCTCACTGTGACCTATCTGAATCTAGGCTACTCGTAAAAACTCTAAAACGCGAGCGTCTATAAATTGACAAGAGGATACGAGGTCAAGTCTTCTTCATTCTAACCTGTTGAAATCGATTCCGTCGTGACGAATATATTAGTACTTTTATTGTTGACTTTTGGTGATTGAATTCAAGTGAGGTCAGCTGGTTGGAATACATTAACAATTTCAATGAGTTATACAGGAGATCATATCGGTTAATTATTCTCTTAAATAAAGAATCTCTGGTTTGAAATCAGCCAACAACAAAATTTTCGTGCACACTCAAGATTTATACAGTTAACGATTTCGTAAGTAGAATTAAAAAATATTGGACACCCTTAATCGAATTTACCATGGTAAATTATGTTGTCCATTCTCCTGTATTGGACACTTAATTCGAATTTACCATGGTAAATTCGAATCACCCTTAATCGAATTTACCATGGTAAATTATGTTGTCCATTCTCCTGTATTGGACACTTAATTCGAATTTACCATGGTAAATTCGAATTAAGAGTGTCCAATAAAGGAGAATGGACAACATAATTTACCATGGTAAATTCGATTAAGGGTGTCCAATACGGAAGAATGGACAATAGAACATACGCGCAACAGCTTCTGACTTCACGTCAGTGCTTGAACCAATTTTTTTTTTGAGTTATCAAGGAAATAATATTCCAGGTGGGTATAACTCGGAAACCGTTAGGCCGAAATGCCCAAAATCGAACTCAACTCTCCCTTTCGGATACGCAACCTACCCTGAAAATTGCAAGTCCCTATCTGCTTTCGTTCGAAAGTTATCGAGGCAACGGTCACCCATCTACTGAACTCACACAAGAATGCTCGAATCTCCAACAATATTAAACCGATCGTATTAAATCTTGAAACTTGGCAGTAGAGTTAGGTTATGAAGGCTCTTGCAAAATTTCAGCAATTTCAAACGATTAGTTACTGATATAAAATTTTTTTTTTATTTTCAATGATTTATTAAAAATTTTCTACAAATGCTATCCTCACCAAATTTTGCAAACATTACCGCGTTGGCATTCTACAACTAATAACCATGTTTGAATTCAATCGGTTCAGCATTTTTTGAGTTAATGAGGTACAAAAAACCACTAAATTTCAGAAAATTTC
The DNA here is from genome assembly GCA_937662695.2 of Halyzia sedecimguttata. Lineage (NCBI taxonomy): Eukaryota > Metazoa > Arthropoda > Insecta > Coleoptera > Coccinellidae > Halyzia > Halyzia sedecimguttata. The sequence goes on along the minus strand of OW569413.2, from coordinate 92,457,906 downwards.
AGATGGCTATAACTCTAAAACCGTTTGGCCGATTATGCTCATAATCAAACTGAAATGTCGCGTTCTAGTGCACATCCTAACCGGAAAACTTGAAGCCGCTATCCCTTTCCGTTCTCAAGTTATCGTGACAACAAAAATATTTTTTAATATTATTTAATAATTTTTTTGAAATTTTCTAGCCATACGATTCGCACAAAATTTCACAAACGTGCTTAGGTTCATATTCTACAACTACTCACCAAGTTTCAATTCGATCGGATTTATATTGGTTGAAAACAAAATTATTACTCGGAAACCACTGGGCCGATTATGCCCATTAACGAACTTGTCCGTCGTATTGGGATGCGCCACCCACCCTGAAAATTTCAAGTCGCTAGCTCTTTTCGTTCTCAAGTTATCGTGGCAACGGCCGGCCGGACAGAATCAAATTTGACATCGAATTCTTCATTGGGGAGTCGAACTTAATCGTTTGAGACCATTTTCGTCAAAAAATTCGAAAGTTAAAGACATTTGGGCAAAATGATAACGCGATGTTCCCCAGAACATACGCGCAAAAATTAGTCTGTGTTTTTCCTTCAAAACTACTGAAGCTAAAGTTATGAAACTTTATCCAAAAAATTGGTTCAAGCCATGTAGACAGGAGGTCAAACTTTAACAAATCATATCTCTGAAATTATTGGTCTCTGGGAATGATATAAATGGATTCTTACGATAGAACTGCATAATGAAAGAAATTAAATTCAAACAGACCGATTCTCTCCAATAACGAACTTATCTGAGATATTCATTCCTCAAATCTACTCTGAAAATTATATTAGATCAATTAAAACTTAGAAAATATCGCAGTTCTGAACCCAATTTGATTATGTATCTTACCAAAGAATATATTTCCATCATCATATGGATTATCCAAGGGCCTTATATTATCACCTCAAAAGTACGATAGCTGAGGTTATTTCATTTATCATTTTGCATTCAATCATACTTTGTTTTATAGAACGGGAAGGGTATTTTATATCAAGAATAACGAACCAGAAATAATTTTAAAATTTATCTCTCATTGGAAAATAAGATGACATGTAAGAACACAGATCATATAATAAAATAATTCATAGATAGAAAAATTAAGTACAGCATTCTGTGGAAACATAGAAGTACGATTCATTATTGAAATTTCGAAAAATCGTATCTCCGAAAGTATTAGCTTGTTAGAGTTGAAAAAACACACAAAAAATTTAATTTGAAATTTGTAATGTAAAAAAAAATTTTTTTTCGTTACTGTGAAACCATCAGGCCAATTTTGCCCAATAACGAACTTAACTAAAATATTTATCTCCCAAACCTACTCTGAAAATTTCAACTGATGCCTAGCTCATTCTGTTCGAGAGTTGTTGTAGAAACAAAATTTGAACAACATTTTTTTTTGACACTTTACGGATACCCGATCAATACAAAGCTTCGCATGCATATAAAGGTCATTATTTTACAATTTGATGCTAAATTTCAGATAGATCGAGTCATCGTTTTCGGATATAGGTATTCATAAAACATGTTTTTACTAAAATTGGCAAAAACGACCATATTTCCGAAACCACTAGATAGATTTTGCCAGTTAACGAACTCGTTCGAGATATTTACGCTCCAAAACTACCCTGCAAATTTCAATCCTCTAACTCCTTTCATTCAAAAGTTATCGTGTTAACGGCCGGACGGACGGCCGGCCGGACAGAATCGATTTCGACCACGAATTCTGGATGAGTGAGTTGAACAAAATCGTTTAAGACCATTTGGGCAAATTGATAAGCATTCTGTTCCCAGGAACAAGAGATCCAAAAAGATCTCTTCATGTATTGCCCCATTTTGAACTGAAAAAAAAATGGAACTACTGCCGTAATACAAATTATGTAAATTCACAGATATAGGTCTGTTTCCAATATTCATTGTCTACACATATTTTACAACTACCAAGTTTTATAAAAATATATGTACCTATCTAATATAGTTTGGAAGTAATTCGAGATATATTTCTCTAGCTGAGGAACAGAAAGAGTAGACGCATAGAAGAATTTTTGTATGATATTGACGACATCTCTAGAACATGATGGATGTACTTGAAAAATGCCTCATACCTTATTCATCATGCAATTATTCGAATCAAAGTAATTGGTGTTTTTAAGTTAATGATCGTTGATTAGCAATTATTCGTGGACTTGTAAATTTTTTTTTAAACGAAGACTGAAATAGAGACGCTTGCACTTATTCGCATACAGTGACGTAACGATATATTGCACGTGTCAAGAAAGAGTGTTCCTCCTGTTTGAAATTTGATTCTCCCAATATTTCCAACACTAGAAATCCGATAGAGTTTTTTTCTAATGATACAATATCCACGAAATTTCACAATAATTAGACAGTCATATTTCTACAAGTAATTACCAAGTTTTAATTGGATCAGTTAAATTGCAGTAGTTGTGATAAATTATATATAGGAAAAGCTGATAGAAATTTTGGAATAAGAATGAAGGAACACTACCAACACCTACCAGAAAATTATTTTTAATTATTTGGATCATTTATTAGTAGAGGGGTTTAACCCTGATTTTAAAATTCTACACAATGTGAATAAAGGAGCACTTCATTATTGGGAAATGGTGGAAATAAATAGACAAAAACATACGGGTAATTAAGTTAATGGACAATTATATTTCAAATCTTACCGTTACTCAATCTATTTAAATGGAGACTACATTTATAAAAGCATTAAATGTTTACAAATTACTAGCAGTGTAAGGTAATGTAACTAGTTTTAAATAACTAATTAGAAGAAGGAACGAGAACATAAAGACATGTCCAGGTCGTTGATTGTGGGGCATAGGAAATCGTTGCTTGTTAAGAATTTAGTCTGTATGTATTCTGATGAAGTCTGTGTCGACGAAACGTGTCACAATATTAAATTAATTAGTGTAAATCGTATACAGTGCGAGTCTCTAACTTGGAATAAATGCAGTAAATCAAAGACAGTTTTTCTGTATTAAATATGCTCGGACAGGTTGATTAGTATTTTTAATTGCGCTCTCGTTCCTCGAATGCTCATCAATTTGGCCAAATGTCTGTAATTTTCGGATTTTTGGCTGAAAATGGTCTCAAACGTTTTGGTTCGACTCACTGTTCAAAAATCCGTGGTCCGTTAACACGATAACTCCCGATTGGAATGAGCTAGACAGTTGAAATTTTCAGAGTAGATTTGGAAGATAAATATCTCGGTTGAGTTCGTTATTGGCAAAATCGGCCTGATGGTTTCAGAGTAACGGAATTTTTTTTTACATTACAAATTTCAAATTCGATTTTTTTAAGATGCAGTTTCACCATAAGAATCTATCGATATCATTTTCATGTCTAACAAGCTAATACTTTCGGATATATGATTTTTCAAAATTTCAATAATAAATCGTACTTTCATGTTTTCACAGAATGCTGTAATTATTATATCTATGAATTATTATATGATCTGTGTTCATAGATGTATCTTATTTTTCTATAACAGACATGTCAAATTTATTTGTGGTCCGTTACACATGATATAAAATACCCCTCCTGTTCTAGAAAACAAAGTATGATTGAATGCAAAATGACCTCAGCTATCGTAGAAATATGTCTTCAAGACATAAAATGATCTTAGGTCTTTATTAACAAAGACAAAACCCATTAATTAAAAACAAAAATAAAAAAACTGTGTATATAATATTCCTTGTATTTGTGGTAAATCGTACACGAAACATCAACACCACTAGAAGTAAGAAAGTCAGAACATAAGGAAAACTTGAGAAATAAAGACATACAGATATCAAAAATAGCAGAACAAGTATGTACAATCCAAGGAGATCACATAATGGATTGGAGTAATACAAAGATTCTGATGACAGAATCTGATTAGGTTGAAAGGCAACTTAAGGAGTCAACTTGTAATTTGTTGAACAGAGAATGCAATTTTGCAAGCTGCTCAATTGGAATGGACCATATTTGGCTGAATTTATTAAAAAAGGAGTTGGAACTTGGAAATTTCTATGCTAAGTAAAACTATGTTACTACTGTCAAAGTGACAATTCTCGAATTTCAGAATAACTATATCAACAAAAAATAATTCTGAAGATTTTCGTTTGTGTCTGACGAAGGATTCTGATTTATGCAGCACATACACGCTCAATATTTAGGTTTGTGCAATAAAATTGATAGTGTGTGGTCGATACCATTCGTACAACATCGCTGAAATTTTGCGACAGCCTTCAAAACCTAACTCTACTGCCAAGTTCCAAGTTAGAACACGACCGGATCTATATTGTTGGAGATCCGAGCAGCCCCGTGTGAGTTCTGTAGCTGGATGGGTGACCGTTGCCTCGATAACTTTAGAACGAAAGGAGATAGGGACTTGTAATTTTCAGGGTAGGTTGCACATCCCAACGGAAGAGATAAGTTCGTTTTTGGGCATAATCGGTCCATCGGTTTCGGAGTTACACCCACTCGGAATATTATTTCCTCGATAATTCAAAAAATATAGACCCGATCGAGCTGAAGCTTGGTAACTAGTTGTAGAATATCGACATAAAGGAGTGTGTAAAATTTTGTGAGTACCGCACCCCTAGAAAATTTTTCAAAATTAAGAAAAAAAATATTTGTGAGAACCTTACCCTTAGAAAATTTTTCAAAATTACGAAAAAAAAATTGGTTCAAGCACTGACTTGAAGTCAGGAGCTTTTGCGCGTATGTACTATTGTCCATTCTCCCGTATTGGACACTCTTAATCGAATTTATCATGGTAAATTTCGATTAAGAGAGTGTCCAATACAGGAGAACGGACAATAGAATTCACCATGATAAATTCGATTAAGAGTGTCCAATACAGGAGAATGGACAATAAAACATACGCGCAAAAGCTCCTGACTTCACGTCAGTGCTTGAACCAATTTTTATTTAATAAATATTTTTCAGAGTTTGGGAGCGAAAACCCAGAAAGAAACCATTTAATAATGAGCTTTTAAATGTTCAGCTCAATGCAGACATTTGACTATTTCTCGTCAAAGTTTTCATAAAAGATTTCAGCAAATTATTCTGTGATTGAATCGGGTACTTATAATGCCTAAATCAGTATGCCAGCTACAAAAATGATTTTATTGAAGGCAGGTCGGGCCTTCTTGGATCGCGGACTCAATAGAAGAACCGGGGCCTTTTCAAAGCCGCATGAAGCCGTCAGATCTGAAAATCTTTCTACATGAAAAAACGTCGGAGCGTTTTCGAACCTTTTCTTGATCGTTCGGAACGTGCGCCAATGACCCTAGAGCGGTCCAAATACATATTTCATCTTGCCAAGCGCGACGCGAAGTTCTGCGTTAATTTAATGGGTCTTAGGCAGTTGCTCGGGTTCTCCTTTTGGCGACCTCTGCGATTAGACGATAGCTAAAAATGTTACACCGTAGGCGTGAAAGAATCTTCGACGGTGTGTGCGCGACGCTCAAGTTTGAAACAACAGAACAGAGATGAGTTTGCAACTTCGTTATTGCACAATTAAATGGTCGCACCCAAACTGACGGACGTAACTCAGAAGGTCTGACGAGGTCTTTCCATTTCTGTGAATTTTGCACTTGTTCCCGTTTCCGGAGCTCGATTTGTTTTCGTATTCAGATTACGGAGTTACTGTCTAATGATGCTCTTCTTGGATTGGATTTCGAAGACAGGAACGTACTTGATATCTCGAGGGAATTTTGAGCCGAGAATAGTCTCTACCGATTCAATTTGAGTTGGTGTTAAAGAATCCGAGGGCTAATTATGATAAGAATAAATCAACTTTCTCTCAGGGGCTCTGGGACGTATTCCAGATAACAGGCTTAGCAAACCCCGAGGTAACCTAGCTAAACCTGGCAGTAGGTATAAAATGCAAAACCGCACTGGGGCACTACTTAGTAGCATACGGGTGTGACAAGCCCGCGGTCCCCGGTCACTCTCAACCGATGATGCATCACAATCTACGAACCTTGGTGAACAGCTGCTGCCTGGGGACAACCAGGGCATGTCTGGGGTTGGTACTGGACGTGACAGCATGCAGACTACCAACGGCAGGATGCGGCGGGCGCCTGTCATACAAGAAATTACAACTTCCGACGAGGACATCGAGGAGGAGAGAGAATAAGTTGTCGGTCGCGTAGGAAATCAACGCTTACAAGAGCAACCCGTAGTCGGACCCGTCAACAGGGAGAAGGTCGCACAAAGGGGACGCCACAAATGACACCCGAGCAACATGAACAACTGTCTGTGTTATACCGAAGATCAATACCAGAAAGAAGGGGATATATGGGTAGACTGCGAGGTATGTGGAGTGAGAATCACCTAGATCTCAACTTCATGACGCAGCAAAACCTACGAGACCAGGTTCGTCATCTCAAGAAGAAAGGAATCTTGCAACAGCTTCAAGAGTCAGAGGGGATAGAAGAACATGCTGAAAACTAGATGAGAGATGCTCCAAACCTACAGCAACACTTGACGAATCAAAGGAGAGAGGAACAGGATGAGAGGCAAGTGAGAGATGCCGAAAACATCCAACCTCCAATGCCTGGATTGCGATATGAAGCACCGGAGCAGGTAAGAGCTGCTCCACTCCGAGGCGAAAATGCTGCTTACTGCAACGGGCGAAGAACGAAGCAAGTGAGAGATGTTCGAGAGCTAATCGTCAATAGAAGGGCAGCATTTGAGACTGGAATCGGAATCCTAGCATAAAGATCACAAGGCTACTTCACTTTTGTGCCCGCTAAGAAGAACAACAACAAAGGAGGACAAATAGAGGGCAAGTTTGAATAAGCTAGACAAGAAAATAAGAACCGTAAGGCACCAAGCATCTTGGTACCAATGTATCATAGATGTTTTGAAAGGACTACTGAAACCGAGCAAGAAAATAGAGGTCATGATGGGCGAGCTGCGTGCGTTGCATCGTACGATAAGCCTGACCACCATCAATCTACTGAAGCAGAAAGCTGTCGATCAAATAAGATCACTGCGGCGGCAAGGAAGAAGCTGATCAAGAGGCAAAAGTGGATAGAAGATAACAACCCCTACACCGCAGAACCTTCAAAGTTATTTCGACCCAAACAAGTAGAGGCAAAAAGCCTGAAGTCGAACATTTCTGGAAAGAATTGAACGAGCGACCAGCACTTCACAGATTCCAGATATTATGTGATCAAAATCTGCAACAGACCGAAGAGCTGACTGAAATAACGACCTTGAAAAACAAGAGGGATTTCAAGGCCCTTGGACTGGATGGCGTTCAGAACTACTGGTGGAAGAACTATCCAGCTACCCACCAACACCTAGCTAGATTATTCAGTGAGATAGTAATTAACCGTGAGTCAATTCCTTCATGGTTGGTAGAGGGCAGAACTGCTGATACCGAAATCAAGTGATCTAGGACAGTCAAACAACTACCGCCCAATCACGTGTCTCAGTACACTGTATAAAGTTCTCACAAGTGTTCTTCAACATCGGATTCTGGAGTCAATTGGACCAGTGTGGAATCAAATCCACGAACAAAGAGAAGCGAGGAAAGGAGTACAGGGGTGCAAGGACAACCTCCTTATAGACAAGATCATTTTTCTCAAGATGCAAGACACTATAAGCGCGGCCTACATAGATCATGGTTGGATTACGCGAAAGCGTTTGACACATCGGCGCACAGCTTGATAATACGGCTGCTAGAGATACTCAAAGACCACCCTAACATCGTACATGCGATGGAAACATCATGGCGTTATGGAGGACTAAGTTTGCCGTTTGATCCGAGGGTAGGACCAATTATACCGAATGGGCATGGATGAGATACAGGCGAGGCGTATTTCAAGGACTCGCTAAGCCCGTTATTATTCTGCATAACACTACCATTAACAACTGAGTTGAAGGCAAGCAGAATAGGGTACAAGGTCGGGTCACCAAGCAGAAGAGAACACCTGATCTCACATCTCCTCTACATGGACGACTTAAAACTGTACGCTCCTTCCTAGGCAGCACTGCAACAACTACTGAATATCGTTGCCGAATACAACTCAGCAATAGGAATGTCATTCGGTCTGGACAAGTATGTTGTTTTTCATCTAAGCAGAAAAAGAACTGAAGAAACAGGAGAAGACATCGACCTAGAAGTGTAAATAAGCAATCGACACCCCGAAGAGATAGAAACATACATATTCCTTGGGATGAAACAACGAGGTGCACTGGAGACAACTCAAACCAAAGATGCCTTAACAGCTAGCTACAAAAAGAAGATCCGAGATATATGGAAGTCACAGCTGCCCGGGAAAAATAAAGTATCAGCTACGAATAGCTTGGCAGTCCCGATAATCACCTACTTCGGAATAGTTAACTGGACAGTGAATGAAATTCTCGAGCTAGACAGAACCACTCGTAAAGTGATGAACATGAATCGTAGCCTGCATCCCAACTGCTCGATTCAAAGGATATACCTTCCACGAACGCAGGGAGGCAGAGGTTTGCAAAGTTTGGAATACCAACACTATCAACAAACGTTGGAAATGGCAATAAGGATATTGAGAAGCGAAGACCCGCTTCTAAAATGGTAGCTCATCATGAAATTAGGAACCAAGGAGCTTTCCTATTTATGGCTGGTCAGAGAGCTTTGGAGAAGCTGAGTATAACTGGAATATCCATCGATCATGAGCTAGCAGGAACACCTATCACGCCAACAGACCAAAGAAGAGTTGGCCAAGAGATAAGACAGACACAACTGAAGACACTAATCGAAGATCACATGAGTGAACACCTGCACTCCATATATTTCAACAGTTTGAAAAATCAGGGCCTGTTGGAAGAATTATCCTTCGCCATTTTGAAGTCCGCTGGGCTCAAGTCAGAAACGGATGGATTTGTTATGGTTCGTCAAGATGGGGTGATAAATACCAGATGGTATAAAAAGAACCTCATGAATGTGGACACCCCCACAACGTGCAGATCATGCCACAGTCGGCAGGAAACTGGTATTCACATTCTGTCTGCTTGCAGAGTCCATGCTCCATCAGGATATGTGGAAAGACACAATGCAGCACTTCGAATTCTCTACTTCCACCTAAGAGAGGTTTATGGTATAGACAACGAACCAGTGCTACCATATGTACCTATGGAGTTTGAAGCAGTTGTGGAAAATGACAGAACTCGCATCTACTGGAAGTACAACTCGGCAGATCCACGCCATAAAGCCTGATATAATCCTGCTGGACTAAGAGCTGAAGGAATTGTTTGTTACCGAATATTCCTCCCCCACCGAAAACGATGTGGCGATGAAAGACAAACAGAAGAGGGAAAAATACAAGGATTTAATGTTCGAACTGAGGATTAAATAACAATTAATTGTTAATTTTGTAAGGGCTTCTTGTGTGTATTCATAATTTGGATATACAGGGAGTGTCTTTGACCACTGCATTAATTTTAACCAAAGTATCCTCTCATCAAATGAAACACTTTTTTCATTCAACATTTTTCCAAATTCAGTTCAGGTAAAAAGATACAGGCTGTTGAAATTTTGAAAAAAAATCAGTTTTTTGGGCGTATGTTCTAGGGGAACATCGTCCTATCATTTCGTCCAAATGTCTGTAATTTTCGAATTTCGAGCTGAAAATTGGCTAATAGACAAATTCGGACTCCCTGATCATGAATCCGGTGTCAGATTTTAGGGTGCCGTCCGGCCGGCCGGCCGGCCGGCCTTCCGGCCGTAGGCACGATAACAGGAGCACCGAAAGTCCTATCGACTTCAAACTTTCAGGGTAGGTTTTTGATCAAAATGCGACGGTTAAGTTCGTTAACGGGCAAAATCGGCCGGACGGTTTAGGAGTTATAGACATTTCAAATTTTGAGGTTATTTCCCTGATATTTCAGGAACTAAAGAAGATGTTGAATCGAAACTTGGTAGTCAGTTCGAGGATATAAACGCGCAACTTTTGGCAAAATTCTGTTATGATCGAAATGTTGGTAACTTTTAAAAAAATATTTCTTTTAATTTTTTCGAAAAAAAAATTTTTTTTTCGTGAACTATTCATCAGATTGCAACAAAAACTTGTACTAACGTCAATTGTAGTATTTTGCAACATTGTGCAAAATTTTGGCTCTATACGATTTCAATTTCTGGAGATATAAGACAAAATGTGTCAAATTCCTGGGTCTCTCTCAGTATTTTCATCGATTATTATATAATAATTTCAATAATATTAAGGTATTCAACATGATACTGCTTTTTTTCTTTACTGGTCAGTACGGGCCACAAGGAAGATGAACATGCGCCCAATAGCTCCTGTCCACAGGGCTTGAACCAATTTTATTTTGTAGCTTTGACATCCTTTTTTCGAATAAAATGAATGTTGGCGTAAAGTTTCCTATAACTATGATACATATTTTCCAACTATTAGTTATTTTCTACTTCTACTGGTTTTCTAGCTATGGACTCGTGGATTCATAAAACTAAACGAAATTAGAATAAAGAAAGCATATAAAGTTTTTCTTGAGTCGTTTCAAGAATATTCCATCGTTTTAGAACATTATATTATTCTTCATCATTTCTCCTTAAACGCACCGTTTTCGAGATATTCTTCATTGAATGTTTTAAAATGGAAAACTCCAGAAATTTCACTACTTTTATGGATCCGTCCCTGATCGTTGGAATCCCGAATCAAGCTGTAAACCACGTTACCATGCCTTATTCTCGTCCGCCAACAATGTCATAGATAATTTATATGCGGGAGTGTATTAGCATATTGTGAAATCTTTAAACGCTTGTAACTTTTTACCTGAGCCGAATCTGGAAAAATGGTAAATGAAAAAAGTGTTTCATCTCATGAGAGGAATCTTTGGTTAAAATTAATGCAGTGGTCAAAGACTCACCCTTTATGTAAGTGAAGACCTACTCTTCAAATTAATGCCGACGCAGTTGAAACCAATATCGATGGTAGTCAAAATGGAAGAGATTATTCCGAAATTGAAAATGTGGAGGCAAGAGCTGCAAGAAATCGAATTGCAAATAATTTATATACTGAGAAAATAACAACAAAATTTCAGATGAGTATTACTCCAATACCATGTGGACGATTTTGCCCCATTAAAGTACTCAACCATCGCATTCGGATGAGTAAACCTACCCTGAAAATTGGATGTCGCAAACTCTTTCGTTCGAAAGTTATCGTAGGAACCGACAGTCGGCTTGACAGAATTGAATTTGACCACGAATTCTTCATCAGTGAGTTGAACCTAATCGATTGCGACCATTTCGAATATTACAGATATTTGGGCAAAATGACAGCATGCTGTTTCCTAGAACATGCGCGCAAAAGAAGGACTTGTCAAATATATCCGGGGAAAGAAGATAGAAGAACATAGATATTAGACACTGTAACTGGAGATCCTGTGACTTCTGTTCAGGAATCTTTTCGTCACTGATTTACGGTGCATCTAAAAATAATTCCGTATTCAAATAATTATAACTCGATATTTCTTCGGAATTCTTTCAGATTATAGCGAACGGTAACAACAAGATTACTGTATTACAATGTCGCTTGTGAGAACTCTATTTTACGACATGAAAATAGTTTTATGTAATCCAAAGCCGCTTGTGTTTTCTTCACGTCTTTCACATAAGAGCAGGTTTTCTTGATGGATCTTAACCACCACATAATCCCATTCGTTTGTAGCACGTGTCTTCGAACAAAAGACTGATGATCACGTCCCATCTCACGACGCGAAAAGAGTATTCACGTGCTTTGAGCCATCCCAATCAAAATTGGCGCTTTATACACGTTTCAGGCAATTTGATCATTGCAGGAGTACGAAAGTGCTGAGGAGTTTCTTCGTGGGAGCATGCAAAAGATTTCCGGAGTTGTTGAAACGCTTCGTCTGCTGGTTACACATCACCTGTCGCTTTTCTTGAATAGTTCTCTTGCATGTATTTTTTTGTGCGTATGTTCTGGGGAACATCGCGTTATCATTTTGCACGAATGTCTGCAATTTCCGAATATTATGCCGAAAATGTTCTCGAACTATTGAGTTCGACTCACTGATGAAGAATTCAACGTCAAATTCGATTCTGTCCGGCCAGCCGGTCGGCCGTCCGTTGCCACGATAACTTGAGAACGGAAAGAGATAGGTGGCGCGTTCCAATACGACGGACAAGTTCGTTGATGGGCATAATCGGCCTTACAGTTTCCGAGTTATAATCTTGTTTTTAATCAATAAAGGAAATTTGGTGAGTTGTTGTAGAATACAAACCTAAAGACGTTTGTGAAATTTTGTGAGAATCGTATCTCTAGAAAATTTAAAAAAAATTATCAAAAGATATTATTTATGTCCCGATTACCTGAGAACGGAAAGAGATAGCGACTTGAAGTTTTCATTTTAGGTTGTGTATCTAAATGGGACATTTGTGTTCATTTATAGGAATAATCGACCATACCGTTTCGGAGTTATACCCATCTGAAGTTTGGTTGTTATTTCCTCAATAACTCGAAAAACGCAAAACCGATCTAATTCAAACATGGTTAAGTAAACATTAAAGGATACGGTGGGAGGTATACTCATCATTGAATTGCTTCTTTCTGAGTTTTCTCTCCCAAACTCTGAAAAATATCTATAAAATAAAAGATTAATTATTTTGTGATTTGCTTCTGCGTAAGAAACACAAGAAATTCGTCAGAAGCAATCAATTGAACAATGTTGCCTAACAAATAACAACGAAACAACATCAACGAAGAAACAACTATATCGTAACGTTTCGGAGTCTATATCAGACTCCTTCTTCAGACGCTTAACGAAAAAATCTTCAGAACTATTTTGTTGATTGTTATTCTGAGATTCGAGAATTGTCACAATTGTGACAATTCTCGGACTAACACTCGGAAACCATTGGACCGATTATGCCCATTAACGAACGTATTTCGACGCGCCACCTACCCTGAAAATTTCAAGTCGCTAGCTTTTTCCTTTCTCAAGTCATCGTGGCAAAGGCCGGCCGGACAGAATGAAATTTGTCCGTGAATTCTTCATCAGGCAGTCGAACCCAATCGTTCGATACCATTTTCGGCCAAAAATTCGAAATTTACAGACATTTAGGCGATATAATAACGCGATGTTCCCCCATGCGCGCAAAAATTCGTTCAAGCGCATGTTCGATTGTCTACTCACCTCTATTGGACACTCCACTACGAATTTGGCATCGATATATACCGTTTTCAGCTTTTATAAGATATGAATACATTTTATACCATTTTTAATCAACAGAAAGTTTCCATAATAATAGATTTAAGTTCAATGAGACCAATTGGAACCTTCTCAGGTATTTTCCCACTACAAGACAAATAAGATAATATAATGTAGGTATCTAATAACTTCATGAGCATATTATGTTATTTAATAATAACTTTAAATCGAATATCGATTTCGAGTAAGCAAACATAATATAGGCTGTTATTACCGATGTTAATCTACATAGGAAATCAGGAATTATAGCAAGATTTGATTGCTTTAAGATTTCATAAATGGTATGCATTTATTTTTATGCTCAAATGAGAGTTTAAGTGTGGATTTTTTATGATAATATATATGTATAATATTTACATTGAAACAAACATCGAGGATATTAATCTGTTCAACATTCTCGTTTTAAAGCCATCAACGAGTAAATTGTTATTAATTACTTCACGATAATATTGGTGGTGGGGCTGCCCAGTTTTCAGTCTTTATGATCTGCATGAGCAATTTTTTGTTCCCAACATATTAGCATGCAACTAAATTCAAGATTAACAGCGTGTCCAAATATCTGTAACTTTTGAAATTTTTGAAAATGGCTCAAACGATAAGATTCGACTCATTGATGAAGAATTCGAGGCCAAATTTGATTCTGTCGTTAGCACGATTACTTGAGAACGGAAACAGGAATTCAACATGGTAAATTCGATTAAGAGTGTCCAATACAGGAGAACAGACAATAGATTTCACCATGGTAAATTCGATTAATAGTGTACAATACAGGAGAATGGACAAAACAACATACACGCAAATGCTTCTGACTTCAAGTCAGTGCTTGAATCAATTTTTTTTTCGTGAAGTCAGGAGCTTTTGCGCGTATGTGCTATTGTCCATTCTCCTGTATTGAACACTCTTAATTGAATTTACCATGGTGAATTCGATTAAGAGTGTCCAATACAGGAGAATAGACAATATAATTCACCATGGTAAATTCGATTAAAAGTGTCCAATACAAGAGATATCATGACATTTATGCTTTTGAATGTTCTCGCAAAAATACGACGATTCGCATCCAGCTACCGAACTCACAAAAGGCTGCTCGGTTCTCCAACACTATGGATCCGATCGTGTTCAAACTTAGAACTCTGCAGAAGAGTTAGGTTCTGAAGGCTCTTCCAAAATTTCAGTCATGCCGGACGAATAGTTTATGATATATACAATTTTTTTCAATTATTTTCAATAATTTTTTTGAAATGTTCTAGTTATACCATCCTCACGAAATTCCGCAAGAATTTTCGCGTTGGCATTCTACAACTAATAATCATGTTTGAATTATATCGGTTCCGTATTTTTCGAGTAATTGAGGAAATAACAACCAAATTTCAGATGGGTATAATTCCAAAACCGTTTGGCCGATTATACCTATAGACAAATTCAAATGTCGCATTCAGATGCACAACCTAACATGAAAATTTCAAGCCACTATCTTCTTCCGTTCTCAGGTTATCGTGTCATAAATAATATTTTTTAAATTTTCTAGTGACACGATTCTCACAAAACTTCGCAAACGTGCAAACATGCAAAGGTTTATATTCTACAACTATTCACCAAGTTTAAATTCGATCAGATTTATTTTGGTTGAAAACAAAATTATTACTCGGAAACCATTGGGCCGATTATACCCATCAAGTCGCTAGTTCTTTCCGTTCTCAAGTTATTGTGGCAACGGCCGGACGGCACCACAGAATTAAATTTAACATTTGGGCAAAATGATAACGCGATGTTCCCCAGAACATAATCGCAAAAATCTGCAAGGATAGATATTTATATAAGAAATACGTTACTATAAGAAGTTATAAGCACAGTTAAGTTGAAATAAAAATGTGAAAACATTATTTCAATTTACAATAAAATATTTCACAGTTGATATTTTGTAAAATATATTGATCTCTATTTGGATTTTTTTTTAATTCTCTCGGGTTGCGCTGTATGTGGTCTCTGTATCGCCAATAATATTTCTCGCTTTTCCGAGATGATAATGAGACGAGACGAGAAAAATCTCGCTCTCGTGTGAAGCCCCAGCTTGAACCAATTTTAAATGATTCTACTGATCGTCAATTTATGGGTTGCTTGGAGAAAATTAACAGTTTTACATATGTTGTTGCTCTTCACAGCGACATTTCGAACGTTTCCACTGACGACAAAAACGTTACCGTCAGTCAAACATCTCCGTTATGCATTTTGGCTGGCCAAATATCGGCCGTCATAGCCTTCCTAATCAGTTCTGCAATTCCTAACCGAATTAGAAACGACCTACTATTTCCGCAGACAAATAGTGACAGATGCACGGACACCAATCCGATGGCAGTGGAGGACCACATTCCAAGAAATAGTCCGGACTGAAATATCCAATATTTATATTATTTATGTATGCAATCATTGATAGTCTCGGCTGGTCATTATTTCCAATATAAATATGTATTGGCGCTCTAGTTCCTCGGAACTGAGTGCTTATCAATTTGCCCAAATGTCTGTAATTTTCGAATATTTCGATGAAAATGGTCTTAAACGATTTGGTTCGACTCACTGATCAAGAATCCGAGTGAGAAATCGATTCTGTCCGGCCGGCCGACGGCACGATAACTCTCGAACGGAATGAGCTAGAGAGTTGAAATTTTCAGAGTAGGTGTGGGGGATAAATATCTCGGCTAAGTTCGTTATTGGGCAAAATCGGACAGATGGTTTCGGAGTAACAAAAAAAAAATTTTTTTTTTACGAAACAAATTCCAAATTAAATTTTTTTTAATAAGAAGTTTTATCATAAGAATCCATTCATATCATTTTTAACTCTAACAAGCTAATACTTTCGGAGATATGATTCTTCAAAATTTCAATGTAAATCGTATTTCACACATTGATATAATTATTCTATGTATGAATTGTCATAATGTCAACTTGACAGAAGGGAATATTGTAACTTCAAAAATATTGGGGTTGAAATACTCGTATTTTAGCGATGCAACGGGGACGTCACCCGAAAATGTTTGAAAATATTACGTAAATATTGAAAGCATAATTCTGTAGTTCGAGAGAGGAGAAAATTTGGTGAACGTAGATCTGGAAATTTTTGATCGATTACAAGGTAATTTTTTATTTATTACTCATCTTCTTTCATATTATTACTCATCATCTTTCATACATGTTTTATGGAATACCTACTATTTGTAGGTACTTCAATTGGGCAATTGTCATACGAAACTTGTTTTTTTGGCGCTCTAGTTCCTCGGAACAGAGTGCTTATCAATTTGCCCAAGTGCCTGTAATTTTGGAATTTTTGGCTGTAAATGGTCTCAAACGATTTGGTTCGACTCACTGATCAAGAATCCGAGTGCGAAATCGATTCTGTCCGGCCGGCCGACCAGCCGTAGGCACGATAACTCTCGAACGAATTAGCGGATTGAAAATTGCAAGGTGGTTTTGGAGCGTAAATATCTCGGACAAGTTCGTTCGATCTATCTGAAATTTAGCATCAAATTGAAGAATCATGACCTTTATACGCATGTGAAGTTTTGTATTGACAGGATTACCACAAAGTGTAAAAAAAAATTTTGAAAATTTAAAAAAAGTTTTTCCACAATAACTCTCGAACGGAATGAGCTAGGTAGTTGAAATTTTCAGAGTAGGTTAGGGAGATGAATATCTCGGTTGAGTTCGTTATTGGGCAAAATTGGCCAGATTTAATTCGACTTCTTCCATGGTGCAGTTCTCATTCTCATGATTGCTCATTTAATCTTGATAAATAAACTATCATTTGAATTTAACTTCCTTTATGATGCAGTTCTATCATATGAATACATTGATATAATACCCAACTCTGAGAAACCAATACTTTCGGAGATATAATTTGTCTGTTTGAACTAGAGCGCCAGAAAGCTCCTGTCCACAGGGCTTGAACCCATTTTTTCATTGCTCAATTGGAATCTACGCTAAAAAATAGTGTATAACACTTACTACTGCTCTAAAATGCTTATAAACCGAGATATTCGGTAAAGTCTAATGTTCTTCTCAGGAATTCTGTTTTCTTTCCTAAAGGAGTAAGAGTAAAAAGAAAACAATCGCTTAATCATAAGTTTTTAATTACAAATGTTCGATATGTTCACCGTTTTCATCGAGGCATTTCAAAAGACGTTCTCTAACGGATTGTGTTGCTCTACGAATTTCGACATGGTCCAAACTATCGAAAGCTGCAACAATTTTAATTTTCAGATCCTGGTAATTCATAATAAGATAATTATAAACTAATTCCTTGATCTGACCTCATAAATAAAAATCTAGAGGAGTGAGATCCGCTGATCGAGCAGGCCAAATAGAAGCACCTCTATTTCCCCTTAAGATGCACAACCTAACCTGAAAATTTCAAGTCGCTATCTTTTTGCGTTCTCAGGTTATCGGAACATAAATAATATTTTTCAATAATTTTTTTTTTCATTTTGTAGAGATACGATTCTCACAAACGTCTTTAGGTTTGTATTCTACAACTACTCCCCAAGGTTCAATTCGATCGGACCTATATTGATTAAAAACAAAATTATTACTCGGAAACCGTTGGGCCGATTATGCCCATTAAGGAACTTGTCCCTCGTATTGGGATGCGCCACCTACCCTGAAAATTTCAAGTCGCTATTTCTTTCCGTTCTCAAGTTATCGTGGCAACGGACGGCCGGCCGGACATAATCAAATTTGACCTCGAATTCTTCAACAGTGAGTCGAACCCTATCGTTTGAGACCATTTTCGGCAAAAAATTCGAAAATTACAGACATTTTGGCAAAATGGTAACGCGATGTACCCCAGAACATAAGCGTAAAAATGTGGGAAAGCCCTGAGGCAAGGAGCTTGGCGCTCTTGATCAAACTTTGACAAATCATATCTCCGAAAATATCGGTTTCTCAGAGTTGGGAATGATATCAATGAATTCTTATGATAGAACTTCATCATAAAAAATTCAAAACGTAGATCTCTTATGTTGGCCTCATATTTTGGATTTACATCAGCAAATTAGAATTAGGCGGAGGTTACACGGTCAATCTGGTATCAATCTGGCATCAATCAGATCAATTGTTGATCAGTGAGTCGAACCAAAAATGTTAAGACCATTTTCAGCCAAAAATTCGAAAATTACAGACATTTGGGCAAATTGATAAGCACTCTGTTCCGAAGAACAAGAGCGCCAATCTCGCCATGGTAGAATTAAAATTGTGCAGGTATCTATCAATTTTTTCTCGCTATTCCAGTCTTCAGCAACTTACGAACTAAAACTAGAAGAATTTCAGTTGTTTTTCGTGATTCACTGAAGATGTCATCGTTCAGAAATCAAAAGATATCCGATTAGTCCATGTTGCACTAAAGTCGCCCTTTCTTGATTGATTTACTGGACTAGTATTTCCGCAAACAAATAGTGACATATGTATGGACTTCAAGGCCCAGCCGGGTCAAGATATCCCAAACGAACGCCAGGAAATAGCGGGAATTACTGGCGACAGAAAAGACTGGATTCGCAAATCCGTCCCCATTGTGACCATTGTATGAAATGCCCTATTGTTTGCGAAGACGCAGTTCTTCCATTCCACATCGTGTGGCGCGTAACAGCTGTTCCGTAATTCCACAAAACAAACAGCCGATATAATGTGATGTTCTTATCTAATAAACGGATAGAAACAGAATTAAAGTTGGCATCGATTCAAACAGATACATTTCACCGTCCGCAACTGTTTTATGCTCGTCAATCTTTGGGGACCTTGAACGGGACATAAAAATCCATGCAATCTTTTCTCGTGAAGATTTAAAGAACACTGCAAATTTTTCGAGAAGGTTTATTGTTTCCTGATCGCTTCCTTATTTACATCTACTGAATTTTTGCTCGCTTGTTCCGCCAGAGACAGCGTGTTATCATTTTTTCCAGGTGAATTTTTGGCCGAAAATGACCTCGAACTATTAGTTCGACTTCTTCTTCTTCTTCAGGTGTCGTCTCCGCTTCGGAGGTTGGCAATCATCAAAGCGATTTTTATTTTGGAGACGGCGGCTCTAAATAGGTCGTTGTTGAATAATCCAGGTCAAATCCAATCCGATAACTCTCGGATGAAATGAGTTAGAGAGTTGAAATTTGTAGGTTAGGTTTGAAGCATAAATATCTCGGTTATGTTCATTTATGGACGAAATCTGCTGAGTGGTTTCGGAGTTATGACCATTTTGAGTCGAATTTTTACGCGCATGTTTCTGGGGTACCAAAAAAACTAATAGTATGATGAAACCCATTGGGAACGGAAGAGAATATAACAAAAATGAAAGGAAAAATAATTTACGGGTGATTTAAGGTCGGAAATAGAAGGGGTGAGTTTTTAAGGGTAAAAAACGGTTTATCTCGATTTCCAGCTAAACTACATGACCTATGGATGAAAGTTAAAGGGCAAAGTTGTAGGTAATAAGAAGATATCCAACTTTTGTATTTACACTTTTTTCACATAACCTCAAAATTATTGTGAAAAATTGAAATAACACAGTTTTTGGTTTTTTATTTTTATCTTTCACAAAAAAATCTTATTTTTTTCACGAAATTTGGTGAATACTTGTCTTCTTATGTCCCAAACACAATGTAATTTTTTGATTCAAAATATTCATTTTTTCCCCTTATTTTGACTTAATATCGAAAAAGCAGCCTAATTTTCAATCGGTGTAGAAAAAATATACATTACGATGGTAATTTTTCTCAGAAATCACTACGAAATAACAAGTAGTAAAGCCCAGAACTACCTACCCCTTCCCCACTTCTCTATGATATAGATTTTGATGGGCTAAAATTTTCCGTAGGTCACTCAGGTATATAAGCTACCTCAAAATAGCAATAAATAGGCATCTGCGCATATAATTTGAGGAAGATTCAACCACTTTTTCAAAATAGTGTAAATGTCTTATTGAATATCAACTTTATTAACTCATTTGGTTTTTAATTATAGTAGCAAGTATATTTCGATTAGCAATTTTTTTGTTTATCAATGTAACATGGAATCTCAGGTTTTTCGAGTAATTAAAATGTAAATTTTAATAAATAGCTCAAAATTGAACATAAATAAAAACAAAATTTTCGATTCGAGTTTTATTCGTTTTTTGCATTTCCTGAGAAAATTTACCAGAGTAATGTATATTTTTTTTACACCACCAGAAAGGAGATATTTAAGCGAACAGAAAGCCTACCAACTTTGAAAAAAAAGGAGAGATTTCGACGGGTGAATTTCCGATTGAAAATTAGGGTGTTTTTTCGATATTGAGTCAAAATAAGGTGGAAAAATGAATATTTTAAATTAAAAAAATTACTGTGTGTTTAGGACATGAGAAGTTAAGTTTCCACCTAATTACGGAAAAAAAATTGTAAGAGATAAAAATCAAAAACTTGGTTATTTTAATTTTTTACGGAAATTTTGAGGTTATGTGAAACAAGTGTATTTACAAAAGTTTTAGATCTTTTTATTACCTACAACTTTGCAACTTGACTTATTTCCATAGGACTTGTACTTTTGCCGGAAATCGAGATAAACCAATTTTTACCCTTAAAAACTCACCCCCTTCTACTTCCCGACGTCAGATCGCCCGTAAATTATTTTTCGTTTCATTTTTGTTATATTCTTTTGCATTTACAATGCGTTTCATCCTACTATTAGTGTTTTTGGTTTAAAAAATTATCGACCCTGGTCTATCAGGAATAACTACCCTGTAGGGTTCGTCAAAGTAGAAGCGGGTACCCGCACTGTCCCTTCTTCGGAAGAGGGAAAGGTCAACGTCCTCTACCATTTTAAGAGAACATGTATAGGATATTTCAGATAAAGTTGACTCAAAAATCCCTTGGGATACCAGAAATGTACAAGTATACAGTGTGTTTTATTTGAATTAAGGAAGAAGGAATGTGTTTTAGGTATAATCGGAAGTGCTACTCTCACCCTCAACTTTTTAGGGCCTTCCGACAATTGCCCTCATTTCAAAAAGGTTCCAATTTTAGTTTTCAAGGTATCGATCTATGCAGTTTCCAGTATGGGTGCAGTGGGACACCCTGTATTGATATGTCAAACCATTTTTATTCAATTCAATATTTACATCATATTATGGTCCGTCTAAAAGTATCCGAAATTTATTATTTTTCATCATTTTAATATACATACATACATTTAATAACATTCTAAGACAACTGTAATGTATGAAATAGGTTGTGCAGATAGTCGGCTATGGCCAAATTTGCATGGCAATACTATTTGTCATATATTGTTGATTTACAACAGGTACCTATACAATTTATGAAATAATGTCGAATATTTTTGTATAGAAAAGGTTTTCGAAACGTTAAAAAATTAGTGCAATTGACTGAACTCGAAAAAAGTGCAGTATATGAGACAACAAAGAGGATAAACAGTGGCGTAGATACCAGGCATAGATCAGTTTCAGGAAGACCGCTTGAGATTAAAGGAAATAATTTAAACGCTTTATCGGCCATAGGACGACACAATCCGGGCCTAGGGTTTAGCAAATTGGCTAACAGATCTGGAAATCAACGAAATATAAAAGTATGTCCAGAAAACGTCCGTATGCCACTGGAAAGATAAGGCTACATATCAAGGAAACCAAAAAAATCCGTATAATGACACCATTGTAAAAGGAACAAAGGATAGAATTTTGTCAAAGTTTTCAAGAAAATAATTTTACCAATGTCTTGATATCTAATGAAAGTTGTTTCGAACTTGGGGAAATCACTCAAAAATCCTATCAAAACAACCTGTTAACATTCAAATTTCCAAATTTCCCACCAAAATAATGGTTTGGGGAGTAATATCTCAGCGTGTTGCTACGCCTCTCTGTATAGTTGATGGTACCATTAATCTCTCTTTGTCAACCTCTATCCATCCATTCCTGGATGTAGGTCTCTCCCAATTTCTTCCATCTTTCTCTATCCTTTGCCAATCTCATCCACTGTTTGCCTGCCACTGTCCTTATGTCATCCACCCATCTTTATTGAGGTCTTCCCACGCTTCTCGTTGTCTCCCTTGGTCTCCATTCCATGATTCTTCGTGTCCATCTGTTGTCTTCGCATCGGGCTATGTGGCCAGCCCATCGCCACTTCATCTTTGCTACCTCCTCCACGATGTCCCGGACTTTCGTTCTATGTCTTATCTCGGTGTTTCTAATTTTGTCTCTTAGTGATATTCCGAGCATGTTTCGTTCCATCGCCCTTTGGGTTGTTTCTAATTTTTTGGCGGACTTTCTGGTGAGGGACATGGTCTCTATTCCGTAGGTACACACCGGTAATATACAAGTGTCGTATACTTTCCTTTTTAGATTTATGGGAATGGAATTATTTTTCAAGATATATGCAAGTTTACCGAAAGCGGCCCATGTTAGTTGTGTTCTTCTTTTTATTTCTGCATCTTGGTTTGGTTTTCCCAATCTGATGTCATGACCCAAGTAGACATAGTGTTCGACCTTTTCTATCCTCTGGTGCTGTATTGTTATATTTGTTTGTTCTTGGCTCATTATTTTTGTTTTGCTATAGTTCATTTTAAGACCTACAGTTGTGGATGCGTCATTTAGTTGTTGTAGCATTTCATTTAATTCTTGGAGATTATTTGCTACTAAGACTATATCATCCGCAAATCTGAGATGGTTTGAGTGTACTCCGTCGATGTTTATACCTTTGGTGTCCCATTTTAATTTCTTAAAAATGTCCTCCAAGACAAGGGTGAACAGTTTGGGCGAGATCGTGTCTCCTTGTCTCATTAATACCATTAATACCATTAATAGTGAAAAGTATTGTGGCATTCTAAACGATTTTCTCCTCGAACGTTCATGCTTTATAGCCAGAAGGGTTGCGTTTTCAGCAGAATAATGCAAAATGCCATACTTCGGCCTATACTCAAGCTTGAATGCAAGAATACAACCATTCCATGGACAGCAGCTTCACCAGATCTTAGTCCCATTGAAAACATATGGGGACTAATGAAGATTGAAGTTGAACGAGCTTCGCCACGAAATAAAGATGATTTAATTCAGTAATTTTTACAGTCCTGGACCACCATCATCGAAAATTATGGAGGTGATTTAGTTTCGGGTGTACCTCGAAGTTTAGACAAGTGTTTACACTTAAATGGAGGTTGTATAAGTAAATGAGATGAATAATTCATTATAATTGTCTAATTCAATAATTAGAAATATATACTAAATTATTACAATTGAGCTTTGTTTTTTCCGGATACTTTCTAGACGGACTATACAGAGTGAGTCTTTGACCACTGCATTAATTTTAACCAAAGATTCCTCTCATCAAATGAAACACTTTTTTGATTTAACATTTTTCCAAATTCAGCTCAGGTAAAAAGATATAGGCTCTTGAAATTTTGAAAAAAAATCAGTTTTTATTTTCTAGCTTTGACATCCTTCTTTCGAATAAAATGAATGTTGGCGTAAAGTTTCCTATTACTATGATACATATTTACCAAATATTAGTTATTTTCTACTTCTACTGGTTTTCTAGTTATGGACTTGTGGATTCATATAACTGAACGAAATTAGCATAAAGAAAGCATATAAAGTTTTTCTTGAGTCATTTCAAGAATATTCCATCGTTTTAGAACAGTATATTATTCTTCATTATTTCTCCTCAAACGCACCGTTTTCGAGATATTCTTCATTGAATGTTTTAAAATGGAAAACTCCAGAAATTTCACTACTTTTATGGATCCGTCCCTGAGCGTTGGAATCCCGAATCAAGCTGTAAACCACGTTACCATGCCTTATTCTCGTCCGCCAACAATGTCATAGATAATTTATATGCGGGAGTGTACTAGCACATTGTGAAATCTTTAAACGCTTGTAACTTTTTACCTGAGCCGAATCTGGAAAAATGGTAAATGAAAAAAGTGTTTCATTTGATGAGAGGAATCTTTGGTTAAAATTAATGCAGTGGTCAAAGACTCACCCTGTATAACTCTTGATGATATTACATATCTGCCTGAGTGAATATGATGAAATGTCATCTTGAGAAAAAAATTATCTGGGAATTCCAGCTTTGATAAGCTTATCTCAACAAAATAAATTTAGATATATGTACTCACGTTTTACACCTGTAAAACGAAAAATGCGTTCGACAAGAGTAAGATTGTTTGCCGAGTGATCAACAGCATTAAACGATCAATCTATAAAAATAATATCTTCCGCTTGTATCTGCAAGTCAGGTTGATTAATTATCATTACGTGTAACTACATGGAATTGTTTTTAGTACGACTTTGAACGTTGTACTCCTTGTTCAGCTATTTTAAAGTATCGAAATCTACTCAACGTTTTCGATATCTCTGGATATAGAAGGAGTGTTGTATATTCATGATTCAATACGCGATGACGATTAATAAGATCTTAAATTTTTTATTGATAGTTATCTGTATCGTTCAAACAGATGATATCTTGTTTACTGTTGACAGTATTGCGTTCAAGCGCCTCGAACTGGGAGAGCTGTGCAGCTCTATTGGGAGTATATGACAACAGAATAAATACAAAATTTTGAGAGAAGCACTGACGTGAAATCAGGTTCCATTGTGTATTCACGCCTCTTAGATAAATCGATCGAGCTCAAATTATATGCGGAATTTCAGCTGATTCTAACGCATAGTTTCTGAAATATAACATTTTCGAAGAAAACATTTTTTTCAATTCGATCAAATCTGTATATTTTCAGCTATTGAGCAAACAATTCCAGATGGGTATAACTCCGAAACCGTTTGGCCGATTATGCACAACAACTAACGTAACTGTCCCATTCGGATGCGCATCCTACCATGAAAATTACAAGACTCTCGCAAAATTTCGGCGATATCGGACTGATAGTTCCCGAGTAATAAAATTTTTTCAATATTTTTTTGAAATTTTCTTGTGATACGATCCTCACAAAATTTCGTGAAAATTTACGCGTCGACATTCTATGAATAATTGAGCATAGTAAGAACAAAATTTCAGATGGGTATAACTCGAAAACCGTTTGGCCGATAACAATCTCAAATGTCGCATTCGTATGTGCAACCAACTCTAAAAATTACAATTCGCTACCTATTTCCGTTCTCAAGTTATCGTGAGATAAATATTTTTAAATATTTTTTTTTTAATTTTCTACTTATACGATCCTCATAAAATTCCACAAAAGGCTTTGTCTCGGTATTCTACAACTAGCTACCAACTTTCAATTCGATCGGATCCGTATTGGTAGAAAACAAAATCAGTACTCGGAAACCGTTTAGCCGATTATGCCCATTAACGAACTTGTCCCCCGAGTTTGGACGTGCCACCTACCCCGAAAATTTTAAGTCGCTATCACTTTCCGTTCGCAAGAATCCGGAAAGAATTAAATTTGACCTCGAATTCTTCATGAGTGTGTCGAACATAATCGTTTGAGATCCTTTTCGGCAAAAATTCAAACATTACAGACTTTTAGGCAAAACTAGTGGCCAGCAGTCCATATTTTGGGATTCAGATGAGCCAGCAGATCTACCTAGCAATAGATCCACATTTTTCTGGGAGTCCTACATTTTTACGGTAGATCTGCATTTTTCCGGTAGATCTACATTTTTTCGGTAGATCTACATTTTTCCAGCAGATCTACATTTTTTCGGAAGATCTACATTTTTCCGGTAGATCTACATTTTTCCGGTAGATCTGCATTTTTCCAGTAGATCTAAATTTTTTTGCTAGATCAATATAATCGGTAGATAAATTGAATCGGTAGATCAATTGAACCGGTAGTTCAATGCCTTCTAACGGGTCCTGTTGTGATTCTGAGAATCATTCACACCCGAAAGTACCATCGAAATATGTCAGGAGTTTTTGAGTTGCTAAAAACCGAATATAGCGTTACATACAAAATCGTATTGTGAACCTTTGTGCCTTCCGAAATACAATCACAAAGATTCATCAAAAACAGTATAGCCATTTTTGAGTTCCTGTAAACCGATTATAGTGTCACCTACCGGGGAATATTGTGGATCTGGAACTTTGACAGATACACGCACAAAGTTCCATTGAAATCGATCCAGTCGTTCTTGAGTTGTTATAAACCGAATGCAGCACCACCTAACGGGTTTCTATTGTGACACTGAGAGCCACTCAAACACGTACACAATGTTTCATCAAAATCGGTCGAGGCATTTCTGAGTTTCTACAGACCGATAGCAGCGCCACCTACCGGGGTATATTGCGGACCTGACACATACTCACATACACACACAAAGTTTCATCGAAATCGGTTCAGCCGTTCTTGAGTTTCTATAAACCCAATACAGCGGTTTCGGAGTTGACATTTTTTTAAAAACACCCCGTATAGCAACGGTTATCTTTTCGTAGCGGTTTTACAGTGTTGAGAATTCTCTTTACGATACAACTCTAGGGGTGACATTTTACTTGAAACACACTGTATAGTTAATTTTCTGCTTAATGTTTGAATATTTTGAGTAATTTTAATGCAAAAATCCGTACGATCGAACGGATATTCATTATAGATTTCGTAACTTACCAAAAAGATCCAAATCCCAAGATACGTTTACTGGAGTACGCTCCTAAAAGTTTTTCATTGGGTAAAAATAAAAGAATACTAAGAAAATGCTATTTCGGACGCTCGGAGATTCGATCCCGCCGCTCCGCGAGGCTCGGGAGCTATAAATCAATTTACCAACGCCTTAGACCGCTCGGCCATGCCAGCTTCGTGAATCGTTTCCGATTTTCTGGCACATAAACATTTTATAGTACTGGGACGATGTCCGTCTTTTGATTTTCACAATATCGTCAATCCTGTCAAGCGATCGATCAAAATCGGTTACTCGTTCATATTTCTCACGGTTTTTCTAGACGATTCCAAGATTTTCGAGTGATTCCGTTCGAAATTCAAATTCGATTTGACATTTATCGTGGCTCGTTCGGTCCGAAAACGTCGAACTTGAAGGAGCCGCGTTAAAATTCGCCACAGAAATACGTGAAACGTCAGAATTTTGTCGATTTTCGCGAAAAAGTTACATTTTCCTATCGTTCTTCCGGAAAAACGAAAGAGAGAATCGAAAAAAGGGCCGTGTTACGGACTAATTTCGAATCTCGTCTTCGCGTTCCCGCAAATACCTCCGTTCCGAACGCCACCGTTTCTCCGGATGCCTCCACACAATTTTGCACCTTTTGCCAAAATCGGCGTTTTTGCGATTTTTTTAAAAATACACCCCCATATTTTCGCTCCGAAAACGCGAAACTCTACGAAACTTCCGTCTTTTTCCTCGATAAACCCCTCGGAAATTTCCCCCTAACCCCCCTCCTAACATCCAAAAAAACGTCACGTTTAAAGTAAAATTTTCAAAAAAGTTTTTTTGTTCCTTTTCTATGAAACCCATCTTCATTTTAGTATTGGGATGATGGCACGATGTTCCCCAGAACATGCACGAAAATTGACTCATTGTGTTCCATTATTTCGAGATTGCAAATAAAACACATACCTACATGAAAATAACAACAATAAATTAGAGCGACCTACAGAAAAATCGGAACACCCAGTAGTTTATCAATTTTATGCAGAATATGTGTTTGATGGTACTTGAAGAATGATTACATTTTCGAAATGAAATATTGATAATAGTTGAACCAGAAACTGTCAACTGCTTCAAAAACAGATATGACAGATGAAAGACTGATACAGGCCACCTAACCTAATATTCTTCCCCTTCCCCTCACTTAGTCTCTTATACACTATTGATTCATTGTACACGTTGAAAATGAATATTTGGTTTCAATCATTATTACTAGAATACTCTTTGTTTTAATTTGATTTTTTAGGTCTACATTATATTTTTGTAAATTATTCTTTTTCATTCCGAACACTATCCAGATATACAAAATAAGGCTATATTCAACACTTAATATTTTGGAAGGACGAAATAGGGTCTAAAAGTCAAGAAGTTATCCAGGTCAATACCTGATAAAGTGAAAATTAATAAGGATTCACTCAAACACAAGAATTCAGGATTACACGCCACTGAAAGTGAAAACAATAATATGATGATTGAATGTATTTCTCTTTTCTCTTACACCAATCTCAATATGTTCTAATCAAATTTCAACTGATAACATAATTTCTCAACTCAAATTTATTAATGAATGAGTAAACAAAATATTCCTTCAAAATATAAGATAATACGAATTACATATCAGATCCAAAAAAATCTGATCTCAAAATTTGAGTGAAATTTTGCTGAGGGCAAATTTGAATAGATACAAATAATCCATGAATGATGTTTAATAAACACATTAAATAAATAATAAAAATCAAACAATATCTACGTTCAAATTCGACAGGTTTAATGCATTTCCAAACTGAGAAAAATAATTTGACAATTTAAAAAATATCATAGCTCCAGAACCAGAACCAATCAAATTGTTGAACTAAAATTCGGATAAATAAACCAAGAGTCCAGAGCATTCTGCCCATAGGGTCTCCAAAAAGGGTTCGCATAATTAATATACTTATGCATAGATTTCACAACATAAATTAACCCCAGAGGATTTAATCAATTTGTCGAGCAGCAAGAATAGACGCGTTTCTGGCTTTCTTTATTTCCCTTCAACCGTGCTCTGTAGCTTTCACCAAATTCAAACAAACTGAGCCGTGTTCAGTCTCCCATAGCCGGCCTGAGCGGATATATATAAACGCTAACGCCACCTATGAGACAAAACAACGAACTCAGTCTATCCCCACCAATTACTTAACCGTCTGATTGCATTCACGGAATTACTGATCCGCGTGTGAAAAAGTAACACTTTGCGCATTTGTTAGGAAAATAACTATTCTTGATTTACGTCAATTCCTTATTCATGGGAAATTTAAATTTAAAACAGACTGATACACTGGACTTATATCCTCCAAAACTGGTTACAAAAAATTTAATGTGGGAGGTAAAAAAACAAGCGCGCTTTGCTGGTCACTTTGAATAAACATTGAATAAACATATTATCACATTGCAGAGCATCGCTGTCAACATCTCCCCCACTCGGATCCAACATGACGACAATAAAGTGGTTAAAGGTACTACAATCATTAGGAAAACTGAAATCAGCAAAATGAGCTAGATAGTTGAAATTTTCAGAGTAGGTTTGGGAAATAAATATCTCGGTTAGGTTCGTTATTGGGCAAAATCGGACAGGTGGTTTCAGGGAAACGAAAAAAAATTTTTTTTTTTACATTACAAATTTCAAATTCAATTTTTTTCAAGATGCCATCCTCAACTCTAACAAATGAATACTTTCGGAGATATGATTTTTTTAAATTTTATGAATTCATAGAATGCTATAATTTTAATTTGCCGACCTATGATGAATTGAATTTCTTATTTCATTGATTGACTTATTTTTTGAATTAGAGATATTAACTTGGAAATCGGCATGTTTAAATTGTTTATCAGTACGAATCAGCGCATGTCATTTGGACAAATTTGGATTATCCATTGACGTATTAAAGCGGGGTTGCCAAATTATTTTGAGCTATACTTTTTGCGCACCCTGTAGATTATAAAAATGTATACTCATAATTAATCCTCATACAGTTTTCCATCGAAAAGGTACTCTTAGTTGATGTCTCTAGAGCCTTCCGTTTTTGAGATATTTCAAATTTAATCCATCTAGTACATGACTGCAAATGATAATTTAAATGAAGATCAAAAACTAAAATGTTTATTTTTCAAAAACAACAACACATGAAACAAATACAATGCCAAAAAGCGTGAAATGTGTTGATTTTCTTAATATTAAATATTGAAATTCCGTATTTAACACTTTTACTTCATCACCCTGTAGAATGTTAACGGGAAGGTTTACCGAAAAATGTTATTTAGCTTTTCTTAATTTCTCGTCCAGATCTATTGAATCCCCAGTTTATGGTTCTTTATTCTGAAACACACTGTAGAATTCTCTTCAATGATTTCTTTAATATTTTCTAGTGATACGATCCTCACGAAATTCTGCAAGATTCTTTTGCGTTGGCATTCTACAACTAATAACCATGTTGTAATTGTATTGGTTTCGTATTTTTCGAGTTATTGTGGAAATATCAACCAAATTTCAGATGGGTATGACTCCTAAACCATTTGGCCAATTATGTTTATTAACAAACTCAAATGTCACATTCAGATGCACAACCTAACCTAAAAATTTCAAGTCGCTATCTCTTTACGTTCTCAAGTTATCGTGACAAAAATAATATTTTTCAACATTTCTTTTTTAATTTTCTAGTGATTCCATTCTCGAAAAAATTCACAAACGTCTTTAAGTTGGTATTCTACAACTATCCACCAAGGTTTAAGTTGGATCGGATCTATATTGGTTGAAAACAAAATTATTATTGCCCGATTAGCGAACTTGTCCGTCGTATTGGGACGAGCCACCTACCTTGAAAATTTCAAGTCGCTATCTATTTCCGTTCTCAAGTTATCGTGGCAACGGCCTGCCAGACATAATAAAATTTGACACCGAATTCTTTATCAGGGAATCGAACCCAATCGTTTGAGACCAATTTCGGCAAAAAAATCGAAAAACCAGCAGCTCACCCAATGAAAACGCGGCATTATATGCGTCGCTTACAATTTATTATGATAAATTCGTGACGTTTAGTATATTGATAACGCATATTCCGAAGTTCGATAATTATAAGGAATCTTTTAGTTTTGAATTGGAAAATAGTTTCAAGAGTGCCAAATATAAAAATTGTCAGGGGCGGTTTTCCGGCCGTTTCCTGGGTGATCCATTCAAACGCTCAGGCCTCTCGTCCGTATCGCGATCCAATTACCAGGAATACAGACCGTCTCTCCTTCGAATTCCAAAGTCAACGCACTACCAAACCTAAACAAATTTATCTTACTCCGCAGCAGCTCAACGAAATTAAGAAACGAATAGAAGAGGAGTATAACTCCAAAACAGTTTGGCCGATTATGCCAATTATATTGTATATTACTATACTGATCCTCCTAGGTCTTCCCCAAGGAGACCCCTCATAAGCTCTCGAAGAGCTCGAGCGAGTAAGGAGAACCAGTTGTGTTCTGTGTAGGCTTTGTCACTGTGTTCTTACGCCACCTTAGACACAGCTCTGTTAATTTTTGGCCCAACAGTGAATGATGGCGATTACCGTGACTAGAACATTTCTTTTCTAGCCTCGGAATTGTCAAATACTCTCCCACTGAGCCAGGATATCAAATGTCGCATTCGGATGCGCAACCTACCCTTTCACTATCTCCTTCCGTTTTCAAGGTATGAGATGCATAATAATTTTTCTTAATTTTTTCAGAATTTTCTTTGGTCCTCTCAAAATTTTACACACGTCTTTATGTCGATATTTTACAACTAGTTACCAAGCTTCAATTCGATCGAGTCTATATTTTTTGAGTTATCGAGGAAATAATATTCCCGATGGGTATAACCCCGAAACCGTTGGGCCGATTATGCCCAACAACGAACTTAACTTTCCCATTTGGATACGCAATTTAACATGAAATCCGCAAATCCCTATCTCCATTCGTTCCAAAGTTATCGAGGCAACGGTCCCATCCAGCTACTGAACTCAAAGAAGGCTGCTCGGATCTCAATAATATTGATCCGATCGTGTTCAAACTTGGAACTTGGCAGTAGAGTTGGGTTTTAAAGGATCTCGCAAAATGTCAGCGATGTCGAACGAATAGTTTCTGATACATAGAATTCTTTTCAATGATTTTTTCCAACATTTTCTAGTGATACGATCCTGTCGAAATTTCGCAGGAACTTTCGCGTTGGCATTCTACAACTAATAACCATGTTTGAATCGGATTTGTTTCGTATTTTTCGAGTTATTGTGGACATAACAACCAAATTTCAGATGGCTATGACTCCTAAACCATTTGGCCGATTATGCCTATTAACGAACTCAAATGTCGCATTCAGATCCACAACCTAACCTACAAATTTCAATTTGCTGTCTTTTTCCGTTCTCAGGTTATCATGACACAATATTATTTAACATTTTATTTTAAATTTCCTAGTGATACGATTCGCACAAAATTTCACAAACGTCTTTAAGTTTGTATTTTACATCTACCCAACAAGTTTCAATTCGATCGGATATGTAATGGTTGAAAACAATATTATAACTCGGAAACCATTAGGCCAATTTTGCCCATTAACCAACTTATCCGTCGTATTGGGATGCGCCACCTACCCTGAAAATTTCAAGTCACTATCTCTTTTCGTTCTCAAGTTAACGTGGCAACGGCCAGCCGGCCGGCCGGCGGGACAGAATCAAATTTGACCTCGGATTCTTCATCAGGGAGTCGAACCCAATCGTTTGAGACCATTTTCGGCGAAAAGTTCGAAAATTACAGACATTTTGGCAAAATGATAACGATGTTCCCCAGAATCTGCTTGATTGTCTCCAGCCTTGCTCTAGACATTTCTATGAAACTTTCCTTAGGTATTTCGAGTGGTGAAAACTATGCACCCAGTGTAAGTTGCAACAATCCATTCCACGAGGTTAAATCATTACAGATTGCTCATTTAATCTTGTTAAATAAACTATTATTTGAATCATAGTCGCTATCTCTTTCCGTTCGAAAGTTATTGTGACAACGACCGGACATAACCAAATTTGACCTAGAATTCTTCATCAGGGAGTCGAACCCTATTGTTTGAGACCAATTTCGGCAAAAATTCGAAAAACCAGCAGCTAACCCAATGAAAAGGCGGCATTATATGCTTGGATTACAATTTATTATGATTATTTTTCCGACCCAAATATCGACCAATAGAATTGCACCATTCGACGTCACGTGGTACAACCTACATGGTATTATACTGATAATTTTTTGATTATTTTCTCTGGTAGTTGCTATATATAAAAAACAGTCAAATTAACCACACGTCAAACTGACAGGTTGAATTCAATTGTGAAAATTGGAGATTTTGCATGAAAATGAGTCGATTTGGAGTTTGTTCTCTGTCCACCATCGATAAAAAAGTCAAAGGAAATGTTCCCATTAATACGGAGAAGGCAAAAAATACAGTTTGGAACCAATTTACTACTTTTTGTACTGAGAGGGAATACACATTGAGTGCTGAAACGAGTGAAGCGCAATTGGCAAACATTATGAAAGATTACGCTTACAATATGAAGAAAATGGATGGAGAAGACTATAAGGAAGGTACAATTATGAAATTCTTATTTGTTAACTGTTCATTTCATCTCATGGTGCAATTCTATTGGCCGACATTTGGGACGGAAAAATAATCCCCCGAATACCACACGAGCTTCAAAATTATCTGGCATTTCCCTCAAGGTTCCCTGCAAACAAATAAAGTCGTCAAGTTTTTCAGGAAAAATCACTCGCGCTTCGCGCTCGTGATTTTTTAACCTGAAAAACTTGACTCCTTCATTTGTTTGCAACGAACCTATCGGGAAAAATACCCGATAATTTTGAAGCTCTTGTGGTATTATAAGTGATAATTTCGTGACGTTTAGTATATTGATAACGAATATTCCGAAGTTCGATAAGTAAGGAATTTTTCAGTTTTGACTTAGAAAATAGTTTCAAGAGCGTCAAATATGAAAATTGTTAAGGGCGGTTTTCCGGCAGTTTCCCGGGTAATCCATTCAAACGCTCAGCCCTCCCGTGTCCCGACCGTATTGCGATCCAATTACCAGGAATACAGCGTCGCCGGACATGCTCAGACCGTCTCTCCTTCGAATTTCAAAGTCAACGCACTACCAAACCTAAACAAATTTATCCTACTCCGCAGCAGCTCAACGCTCAACAAAATTAAGAAACGTAGAGAAGAGCACCACGCTAACGAGACCAATTGCGGGATATTACGTAAATGGGACAAGTGTTGATGGAATGGGAGTCATACCTCTTTTAGGAAGAGCCCGTGGGTGCTGGCAGGCGGCCGCTTCACGCCTTTGGCATCGCAACACGCGTCCCGGATGGCGTATCGCAGAACAGCACAACACTGGCACGTAACACCGCACGGAGATGTTGGTTCTGTGGAGTTCCCAGGAATACTGCAGAGGTGGCAGCCGGGCCAGAAGCGTCGCGACCACGCTTTGGATCTGTTTGTTCCATCTTCGACTGCGTCGAAGGAGGGAAGAGCGAAGGACTCGTCGCCGCACCCTTCGGTCACACACTCTCTTCGCGGAAAAGAAAAATCGATCGCACAGAAGTGGATGGTAAGGGTTGTACCGGGAGCTTTCCCCTTCCGAGTGTCTTGTACGTTCGCTGGTTCTTGTGCGAAGGTAGAGGCGACGTCAGAGCGGGGATCTATCACCTGGGGATTTGTCGCGGCGCCGCAAGTTCGATGGCATCGTTGGCGCGGCTTCTTGCGGGGTTTTTGTTGGGCGGTTTGAGGATTGCGCTTCGATAGTTGCACAATGCTTCGTCCGAGTTAACACTTCGTTTTATCGGCCCGTTTACGCAGCATGCACGATACGGTCATTTTGACGTATCCGGAAAAACATGCACATTTAAATCTATAGTCCGTCTAGAAAGTATCCAGAATTTTAATATATTTATTTGCGCTCTTGTTCCTCGGAACAGAGTGCTTATTAATTTGCCCAAATGTCTGTAATTCTCGAATTTTTGGCTGAAAATGGTCTTAAACGATTTGGTTCGTCTCAATTAAGAATCCGTGGTCGAAAACGATTCTGGCCGGCCATTAACACGATAACTCTCGAACGAAATGAGCTGGACAATTGAAAGTTCGTTATTGGGCAAAATCAGCCGGATGGTTTCGAAGTAACAAAAAAAAAAATTTTTTACGTTACAAATTTCGAACTCAATTTTTTGGCGCTCTTGTTCCTCGGAACAGAGTGCTTATCAATTTGCCCAAATGTTTGTAATTTTCGAATTTTTCGATGAAAATGACCTTAAACGATTTGGTTCGACTCACTGATCAAGAATCCGTGGTCGAAATTCATTCTGTCCGGCCGGCCGGCCGGCCGTAGGCACGATAACTGTCGAACGGAATGAGCTAGAGAGTTGAAATTTTCAGAGTAGGTTTGGCAGATAAATATCTCGGCTAAGTTCGTTATTGGGCAAAATCGGACAGATGGTTTCGGAGTAACAAAAAAAAATTTTTTTTTTACATAACAAATTCCAAATTAAATTTTTTTCAATAAGCAGTTTTACCATAAGAATCCAATGATATCATTTTTAACTCTAAGAAGCACATACTTTCGGAGATATGATTTTTCAAAATTTCAATAAAAAATCGTATTTCTACGTTTTCACAGAATGATATAATTATTCTATGTATGAATTGTCATAATATCAACTTATCTTCCTGAGACATGACATTGTCTAATTTTTTGCTAATAGTTGGTTCAAGAAACGTCAAAATCAACTTAGAGAGACAAGGGTAAAAAACCGTCAAATAAACCCCCATTTGGCGATTTTATGTCGAAAAGTGAAAATTAAGAATAATATATATCCCAGGTAAGTACCGACGTTTTATTCTAATACCGGTGATCGACAAGATCGTACGAGGAGCCCGATATCCGTTTCGTCTAGTCAATCGGGTTTTCGGTTTCGGAACGAGTGAAGGCGGGCTCAAATCCCGGAAAGGGAACTATACTTTTTGGCGCTCTAGTTCCTCGGAACTGAGTGCTTATCAATTTGCCCAAATGTCTGTAATTTTTATTTAAGATGCAGTTTCACCATTAAAATCCATCGATATCATTTTCAACTCCAACAAGCTAATACTTTCGGAGATATGATTTTTCTAAATTTCAATAATGAATCGTACGTACTTCTATGTTTTCAAAGAATGCTATAATTATTCTATCTAAGCTTTATTATATGATCTGTGTTCATACTCGTACATTTCATCCTGTTTTATAAGAAAGAGTCAAATTCATTTCAGCTATTTTAATTTGATTTCTTCCATGGTGCAGTTCTCATTCTCAGATTGCTCATTTAATCTTGATAAATAAACTATTATTTGAATTTAATTTCCTTTATGATGCAGCTCTATCATATGTATACATTGATATAATTCCCAACTCAGAGAAACCAATACTTTCGGAGATATAATTTGTCTCTTTGAACTAGAGCGCCAGAAAGCTCCTGTCCACAGGGCTTGAACCCATTTTTTCATTGCTAGATTTTAACTGCAATATTTTTATCTCCATCCACCTCACGACCATCCGTTAACAAATTGATAACGAAGCTGCACACAGGAGTGATATTGACTATTCTTTAATGAACCTATTCTTCGTCTTCATCGATGCAAGTTTATTGTTTTATCATGATAATATTCTTTATATATGACACTCTTGTACTCTTAACGATTTATTGATGAATAAATATAAAGTTCCTTATAAATTTCTCAAGAGTACCAATAACAATAAGAATACTATAGTTACGGAGGTATACATCAAGAAAATATATTAAATTTAGGTTTAATGGATTAATAGACGTAACGAAGGACGTTGTTTCTTTACTACGACAATTAAATATAAAAAAAAAACATAATAAATTATAAATACCTACTCTGAATCAATCTTGATTTTTACTGTTAAACAAAGTAATCAGTGCAGTTTTAATACGTAATGTAATTGAATCCCAGAAGACTTTCAAAATATCGTCATAAATCGAATGTTTATCAATATTTAACTGGAATCATTTGGAAATATTATCCCGTACGCAGAAATGCTAAATAGTATATTATTTCATAAGGAGAAGTGTCACTTTTCATGGCGAGCTTGAGTTTACCCGCCGAACGGAGTGGTCCTTATTTGTCGAATAAGGAGTTGGAACTTGGATATTTCTATGCGATGTGAAACTTTGTTGCTATGATCTTCAAAGACTGTCAATGTGACAAATTTCGAACTTCAGAACAACTGTTAACAAAAAATACTTCTGAAGATTTTCGGTTGATGTCTGAGTCTGACGAAGGAGTCTGATTTAGTCTCCGAAACGTTACAAAATGGGTGTTTCATCGTGGATGCTGTTTCGTTATTGTTTGTTAAGCAACAGTGTTCTATACATTGTTTTTGACAAATATGTTGTGTTTCTAAAGTGGCCCATACACGCTCAATATTATTGTGCAATGAGGATTGCTAGACGGTCAATATTATTGTACAATATGTTGGTTGGTGCAAAAGATTGTATCATATGGAGGCGATATTAGTGGTTGTGCAATATATTGCGCTAACGCACAACTTTCAATATCCCCCACACACGATCAATTATATTGCACAAACTGAAATATTGTACAATAATATTGAGCGTGTATATGGGCTGCATAATGCGGCCCATACACGCTCAATATTATTGTGCAATGTGGGTTGCACAATATATTGACGGTGGCCCCTAGACGGTCAATATTATTGTACAATATGTTGGTTGGAGCAGAAGATTGTATCGTATGGAGGCGATATTAATGGTTGTGCAATATATTGCGCTATTGTGCAACCTTTCAATATCGCCCACACACGATCAATTATATTGCACAAACTAAAATATTGTACAATAATATTGAGCGTGTATATGGGCTGCACACGGAGAAGCAATTTACAAAAAAATAAATGTTTTATTTCATAGATATTTTTCAGAGTTTGAGAGAGAAAACCCAGAAAGGAACCATTCAGTGTTAAATATACCTCCTAAAGTATACTTTAATGATTACTTAAAGAGACTAAAGCCCAATCAAGGAAACGATCGGTGATATGTAAAAGACAAGGGTTTTGGCGCTCTTGTTCCTCGGAATAGAGTGCTTATCAATTTGCCCAATTGTCTGTAATTTTCGAATTTTTGGCTGAAAATGGTCTTAAACGATTTGGTTCGAGTCGCTGATCAATAGTCTGTGGTCGAAATCGATTCTGTCCGGCCGGTCCGGCAGGCCCTTCGTTAACACGATAACTCTCGAACGAAAGGAGTTAGATGATTGAAATTTGCAGGGTATGTTTGAAGCGTAAATATGTAGAACGAGTTCGTTAACTGGCGAAATCCACCAAGCGGTTTCAGAGTTATGGCCGTTTTCAGAAAAAATATTTTTTATGAATAGTTCCGAAACCGATCATTCGATGTTTCTGAAATATAGCGTTAAATTGTAGAATAATGACCTTTATATGCATGCGAAGTCTTGTATTGATCGGGCTGCCGTAAAGTGTCAAAAAAAAAAATTAAAAATATTAAAATTTTGTTTCTACAATAACTCTCGAACAAATAGAGCTAGGCAGTTGAAATTTTCAGAGTTTCAGAAGTTTGGGTGATAGATATCTCGGTTAAGTTCGTTATTGGGCAGAATCAGTCAGATGGTTTCAGAGTAGTAACGAAAAAAAAGTCACAATCACAAATTTCGAATTTTTTAGGATGCAGTTTTATCATAAGAATCCATCGATATCATTTTCAACTCTAACAAACTAATACTTTTGGAGATATGATTTTTCAAACTTTCAATAATAAATCGTACTTCTATGTTTTCACAGAATTATCTAATTCTTTTATATATGAATTATCGTATGATCTGTGTTCACACATGTCATCTTGGACTTGCATCCGACTTTTACGTTTGAGTTGGACGCAAGTTCAAGATACTGTTTTGAACGGAACATACCAATATGAACTTTGTCACATTGAAGCGATCTACTCATCTGTCAAAATATTCTGTTACGTTTTACGCGCCATTTCTGAGTGAGTTTTTCAGCGGGTGTTGGTTGCTTCCTAATAATTCTAAATTAAATATACGAAGGCGGTCTTGAGCAGGTGAGTTTTTGATTTTCCTTGCCTTTTATGTGGTCGTCTCCTGTTTCATTTCAAAATATTCATTCGTAAACATTAAATATTCGTTAAATTTCTTCTAACTTTGAATCATTCAATGTTACCCGCAATTTGAATTTTGTACATCGAGTAACATTGAATTTTCATTTTAAGGTAGAGAATGCCACGAAAATCGGAAAAAGCGACAACCGGTGTCAGAAAATATGGTACAAAAAAGTGGAAAGCCCTGTGGACAGGAGCTTTGACGCTCTTGATCAAGGGAATGGGAATGATATCATTGAATACTTATGATAGAACTGCATCATAAAATAAAATAAATGAAACAAGAATCCATTGATATCGTTCCCAACTCTGAGAAACCAATACTTTCGGAGATATGATTTGTCAAAGTTTCAACAAGAGCGCCAAAGCTCCTGTCCATAGGGCTTTCCCACTTTTTGGCGCTCTTGTTCCTCGGAACAGAGTGCTTATAAATTTGCCCAAATGTCTGTTATTTTCGAATTTTTGGATGAAAATGGTCTTAAACGATTTGGTTCGACTCACTGATCATGAAAATACGTGGTCGAAATCGATTCTGTCCGGTCGTTAACACGATAAGTCTCGAACGGAATGAACTAGAGAATTGAAATTTTCAGAATAGGCTTGGGAGGTAAATATCTCGTTATTGAGCAAAATCGGTCAGATGGTTTCGGAGTAACAAAAAAAAATTTTTTCTACATTGCAAATTTCAAAATAAGTATTTCTTGAGATGCAGTTTCGCCATAGGAATCCATTGACGTCATTTTTAACTCTAACAAGCTAATACTTTCGGAGATATGATTTTTCAACATTCAACAATAATGAATCGTACTTCTGTGTTTTCAGAGAATGCGATTATTATTCTAACTATGAATTATCATAATATGATCTGTGTTGATACATGTCAACTTAATTTCCTGAGACATGATTTATCAAATTTTGATATTTAATGCCCATGGTTAATCCATATGATGATGGGAAAGGTAATGGTAAGTTAATAATATTGAGTTCAGAATATCTCCAGTAAAAACAAAACTGAAATATTAGCTAAAGTTTCAATTGATATAATATAATTTTCAGAGAGGATTTGAGGAAAAAATATATCGTTCATCATAGAATTGAGGAACGAATATCTCGGATGAGTTCGTTGTTGGGTAGAATTGGTCTCTTGGTTTTGGATTAATAATTTTTGGCACTCTTGTTGAATTTAAATTCTTTCATGATGTTTGAATTTAATTCCTGCTATAATGAAGTTCTATCATAAGAATCCATTTATATCATTACCAACTTTTACCAATACTTTCGAAGATATGATTTGTCAAAGTTTGAACAAGAGCGCTAAAGCTCCTGTCCACAGGGCTTGAACTAATTTTCGATATTAATAAGCCAGAACAACGAACAAGCCCACACCGACTTTCCTCAATTTTCCCATGAGACATGACTCAATATCTCGTTGATCCCATCATTAGACTCGTGTATTCTTCGAGACCTGTTCGAGCGCCCACACCTCTAATCTCTTTGACCTCTAATGTACCTCCTCTTGTCAGGACGGACACTCGCACAGTAGCTAATAGGAGAAGATAGAATACCATAATTAGATCTGACTAATTGAGACGAAATTAATCATCCTTGGGGATCCACGTTGCGAATTTAATGGTTTATGGTATGTTGACGACAGTAAAAAACGATGCAAATTTCATACTAGGATTTTCAATTTCCTTGATTGGTTCTCGAGAAAAAACTGACTGATTCTAAAAATAATATCTAGTAATATATTGAATTAATATTTAATGCAATAGAGTGACATTTATCTGAGATGCATGAAATTTACTATATCAACATACACAAAAAGCGCAATATAAACGTTGAATGGTCATGTCTTCGATTTTGAGAACGTGGAAATTCTTAGAACAGAAATGGTTCAAGAGATCATTCAAGAAAATGTACTATATACAAAAGATACCGTCAATTTGAGAACCGATACGGAATTATTGAATAATGGTATCCCACAAGGTTCAGTTTTAGCACCTCTCCTTTTCAATTTATATCTGTCTGATATCCTGCTACTTCCTCCGAAAAATTTATATACGCTGATGACACTGCCCTTGCATTTCGTGATTATGATTTCCAAAGTATAGAAAATAATCTATTTGCAGATTTATAAATTCTGAAAAATTGCCTATTTGAGTGGCGTTTGAGTCCGAATCTTAATAAAACTTAGGTTTCTTGCTTCCATTTGAAAAAATGTCAAAATATTGAGTGCAGCTTTCGGTGATTCTTTCTTGAGACAATTTCATCCTAAATACCCAGGAGTGAAACTGACAACAAAAAATTGATGCACAGCTGAATTAATCTATGAGGATCATCACTGGAACTATTAGATGTACACCTATTCATTAGTTGCCAGTTCTTTCAAACATTGTTCCGCCCCACATTCGCAGGCAGACTGCTGTTTCAAATTCTTGGAATATCTTCCATTCTTTTCCGATTCTCTCCTATATTCCAGGCAATAAGATTCCTATATTGAAGTCACGTAATTCTGTATGGTCCAACTGTCTTTCTCAATTCGCATAAAAGCGACAAGGAAGTTTGGCGGTCTGAATAGATTTATTCAACAAACATTCAATTTCTGATTCTTCGAAAAGAGTACCAGGGTTTGATCTTCCAAGGAAAATGTGGTCTAATCTGAATCGTTTAAGAACGGGCTATGGTCGTTGCAACAGCATGCTTTTCAGATGGAACTAAGTTGAGAGCCCTAGATGTGAATGCGCGGAACTAGAGGAGACCATTGATTATTTAGTTAATATTTGTCCCATATATAAATTCCAGGATGGGTGGTGAATTGCAAATCTATTTAATAAACCATGGAATAATTCATTTTTAATATTTTCGTTTTCTCTTTTTGTCCTTTCCAGTTCCAGATTGAGTTTCGGGTACCTTGGAGAAACCTCTCAGCTTATTCAAGCAAGAATCGATAGTGATGAAAAAGATGCCCTTCAATATTTAATATTTCAGCATATTTTGTTAACAATTTCAATTATCATAAATCAAAACACTAACTTCATAATGTTGCTAGCAATAAAAAGACTAAAATATTGATCTACATTTGTATGAAATATATTTCCTTTCTAATACAGAATGAATGTGTTAATCATGGTATGAACAACTAAATTGTGAGAAGAGAATTGTATCTTATAAATATATTTTGTATTATAATGAGATAAGTTTTCAAATGAAGAAAAACGAGAATATGAAATACATATTTAATCATTCAAACAAATGAAATGAACTATTAAAATACTTTGGTCGTCAGCCTAAACCTATTCAAATATCAGGAATAAATGGGCAATCTGCTATCATTATCTCCAGCCTTGCTTTAGACATTTCTATGATACTTACCTTAGGTATTTGAAGTTGTGAAAACTATGCACCGAGTGTAAGTTGCAACAATCCATTCCAAGAGGTTAAATCATTGCCGATTACTCATTTCGTCTTGATAAATAAACTATTATTTGAATTTAATGATGCAGTTCTATCATAAGAATCCATTGATATAATTCCCAACTCTGAGAAAGCAATACTTTCGGAGATATGATTTTTCAAAGTTTGAACAAGAGCGCCAAAGCTCCTGTCCACTGGCATTCCCCACTTTTTTTGCGCGTATGTTCTGGGGAACATCGCGTTATCATTTTGCCCAAATGTCTGTAATTTTCGAATTCTTCGCCGAAAATGGTCTCAAACGATTGGGTTCCACTCCGAATTCGACGTCAAATTTGATTCTGTTCGTCCGCTGGCCGTCCGGCCGTTGCCACGATAACTTGAGAACGGAAAGAGCTAGCGACTTGAAATTTTCAGGGTAGGTGGCGCATCCCAGTACAACGGACAAGTTCGTTCATGGGCATAATCGGCCCAATGGTTTCCGAGTAACAATTTTGTATTCAACCAATATGAATCCGATCGAATTGGAACTTGGTGTATAATAGTGGTAGAAGCACGTTTGTGAGATTTTGTGAGAATCGTATCACTAGAAAATTTTAAAAAAATTATTAAAAAATATTTTTTATGACACGATAACCTGAGAACAGAAAGAGATAGCGACTTGAAAATTTGAGGTTTGCTTGTGCATCTGA
Source organism: Halyzia sedecimguttata (assembly GCA_937662695.2). Lineage (NCBI taxonomy): Eukaryota > Metazoa > Arthropoda > Insecta > Coleoptera > Coccinellidae > Halyzia > Halyzia sedecimguttata. Next base: position 92,414,643 of record OW569413.2, on the reverse strand, counting down.
ATGCGACATTTGGGTTTGTTTATAAGCATAATCGGCTGAACGGTTTTGGAGTTATACCCATCTGAAATTTTGTTATTATTTCATCAATAACTCGAAAAATACAAAATCGATCCAATTAAAATATGGTACTTAGTTGAAGAATGCCAACGCGAAAATCACTAGAAATTATTTTAGAAATTAAAAAAAAAAAAAAAAATTCTATATATCATAAACTATTCATCCGACATGGCTGAAATTTTGCGAGACCCTTCAGAACCTAACTCTTCTACCAAGTTCCAAGTTTGAACACGATCGGATCTATATTGTTGGAGATCTGAGCAGCCTTGTGTGAGTTCAGTAGCTGGATGGGTGACCGTTGTCTCGATAACTCCCGAACGAAAGGAGATAGGGACTTGCAATTTTCAGGGTAGGTTGCGCATCTGAATGGGAGAGTTAAGTTCGCTGTTGGCCATAATCGGCCCAACGACCCAACACGATGACTCAAAAAATATAGACTCGATCAAATTGAAGCTTGCTTACTAGTTGTAGAATATCGACCTAAAGACGTGTGTGAAATTTTGTGGCAACTGTACCTACTCTTAGAAAATAAAAAAAAATTTGTTTTCAAATAAGATTTTACTCTTTACTGTGGATACATGAAGTGACATTAAAAGTTTTCTTGCACTACATTTCAGGATAAGTTTCATCAGTTATGTATCGTATCTAGTATACAATTTTAGGGAGGGGTCTGGATAATGGACAAAATCCCATTTTACAAATAAGCAATTCAAACCGTTATATAGAGTTTGGAGGTAAACAAAAAAATGGGTTCAAGCCCTGTGGACAGGAGCTTTCTGGCACTCTAGTTCAAACAGACAAATTATATCTGGTATTGGTTTCTCAGAGTTGGGAATTATATCAATGTATTCATATGATATCACTGCATCATAAAGGAAATTCAATTCAAATAATAGTTTATTAGATAAGTAATAATAAATTACCTTGTAATCGATCAAAAATTTCCTGATCTACGTTCACCAAACTACAGAATTATGCTTTCAATATTTACGTAATATTTTCAAACATTTTCGGGTGAGGTCCCCGTTGCATCGCTAAAATACGAGTATTTCAACCCCAATATTTTTGAAGTTACAATATTCCCTTCTGTCAAGTTGACATTATGAGAATTCATACATAGAATAATAATTATATCAATCTGTGAAATACGATTTACATTGAAATTTAAAAAAATCATATCTCCGAAAGTATTAGCTTGTTAGAGTTGAAAATGATATGAATGGATTCTTATGATAAAACTGCTTATTAAAAAAAATTTGATTTGGAATTTGTTTCGTAAAAAAAATTTTTTTTTTTGTTACTCCGAAACCATCTGTCCGATTTTGCCCAATAACGAACTTAGCCGAGATATCCATCCCCCAAACCTACTCTGAAAATTTCAACTCTCTAGCTCATTCCGTTCGAGAGTTATCGTGCTTACGGCCGGCCGGACAGAATGAATTCCGACCACGGATTCTTGATCAGTGAGTCGAACCAAATCGTTTAAGACCATTTTCATCGAAATATTCCAAAATTACAGACATTTGGGAAAATTGATAAGCACTCAGTTCCGAGGAACTAGAGCGCCAAAAAGGGATATTTCAGGCAGCCCTCAGCAAATAAGAAACATAACATGCCATGAGGAATTATGTATGAAATATTGAAGAGCGCCAGCCAGATTCTATATTAAGAAGGGTCAAGAAGATTATCCCCATCGAATGCCAGCAAGTCTTCTTTCTATTAGTTAAAAAATAGAACAGAAGTATACGAAGCCCCAGTCTATGACATCTTCTTTCGTTGCAACCCTGTTATTGATTGAGGTGCTTGTTCGAATCCATAAAAGTCCAAGGATGAGGGGAAGTTTGCCTGCCATCGAGTTCTGTCGTCCAGCTGATCGATTGCTTGTTTGCTTGTCCCGGTTCTTGTTCTCTATCCCGTCGTCTCCTGGTCGTTGAAGTGGAGGATGAAGAGTGGTTCTTTTTCCGGACGACCGATTATTAGCATCATTGCGGGAACGCACTTAAAAGCGTTGAAAACGGATGAATTAATAATCATTATTATTTGAAAAACTGGTTCAAGCTCCTGACGTGAAGTCAGGAGCTTTTTCGCGCATGTTCTATTGTGTACTCACCTCTATTGGGCACTCTTTATCGAATGTAGCATTGATATACAGGGTGTTTGCCAGAGCGTTGAACATACGAATGTGGTGGATAGGTGGGGATCATCTGCTACTTAGTAGTACATTTCACTTTCCGTAAAAGTAGAGTTTGGTCCAAAATTTCCTACTTATAATCAAATTATGAAATTAGTCTCAAAGATTTTTTTTTATAAAAGCAAATTAAGTACCATTAGGTTACACACTAGGGATGTTTTGCTAGAATCGTAGCTCCATAATCAATTCTTGTTTTTTTCAATGCAAGTTAAAATTAAGATTTAAGTATTTTCTACATCTTTCTGTAAGTTTGAGGACTAATAACTTTTTTTCTAGATAACATCTGAATAAAGCAATAACTTTATAAGAATCTGCTAGCATTAAAGATAAAAAAAAAACAAAATGCTGCCTGTTCTATCCATTTTCAATAATAATTATACTTTAAAGTTAAGAAAATGGTGAAACTTGAAGAAAGCAAAAAATTTTTTTTTAAATATCCAGGAGGGCAGGGCCAAATAAGTTGGGGCTGAGTGAGTAGCAGATGACCCCACCTATTCACCATTTTCGTATGTTCAACGTTCTGCCAAACGCCCTGTATACCAGGGGTGGCCAACTTGATGAGACCCAAGACCTACTATTTACTAATAAAACTCTGCGCGATCTAACAATATAGATATATCGATCTATAATTGAAGAGCTACGATCGACCTGTCGATCGCGATCGACCGGTTGGCCACCCCTGCTGTATACCGTTATCTCAGCTTTTATAATACACTGATCAACAATTGCTAGGGATCACTTATGAACTTCTCTTCATTTGTATTTTTTTCAAGTTATCTCGTGAATATCTGTACATTATATGTTCTCTAAGGAAAAATTAAGATGTTTTGAGTTGATTATATCAAATTTTTCCTCACTTCATCGGCTCTTGTTCACAAAATCGATTATTATCTGTAGGCTGTTACATGTGGAGTGAAAAGCAATGTGGTATTTGTTATTAAATCTGTTTTTTTTCTCTCGTTCAAACACATAAGGTGACAATAATTGAAGAAATGAGAACAATATTAGCTTATCAGTCATGCCGAGAAGACGTTTGGCTCCTGTGCAACTGGACCAAATCATACGGTGGATACAGGAAGGTTTGTCCCAGCGAGAAGTGTCCCGGCGGTTGAATGTTTTGCAAAGTGTCGTGAGTCGGGCTTGGAATAGGTTCATCCAAAACGACTCAGTAGCTTATGTTCATGGGGGAGGTCGGCAGCGCAGTACAACAGCTGCCCAAGATCGTCTTTTGGTCCTCAATGCTAGGAGAAATCCCACTTACCCGGCGTCGCGGCTCAATAGATCACTGAGAGTTGCAACAGGAGTTCTAATTTCGAACCAGACTGTAAGACGACGACTACATGTTCGTGGTTTGAGAGCACGTAGGAGGGTACAACATCCCCGATAGAATAGGGAACACCGGGTTCATCGACGGCAATGGGCTGAGGAGCACCGCAATTGGACAGTTGAAGATTGGAGCCGATGTTTATTTACGGATGAGTCTAGATTTCGTTTGGTCAACTCCGATGGACGTATTCTTGCTTGGAGGGAAAGAGGTCGAAGGTATGCAGAACAGTTTATGGTACCCACAACAGCTTTTGGCGGAGGTTCTATATGTGTATGGGGAGGCATTTGTTTGAACCAACGCACAGAGTTGGTTGTTCTGCAGAACACCACAATGACCAGCCAGAGATATCACGATATGATTATTGAACCCATAATTGTTCCGTTTGCGGCTGCCTTGGGCGAGAATTTCATTTTAATTGACGATAATACCCGTCCACACCGTAGTCGTCTGGTTAATGAAGCGCTAGAAACTCATGCTATTGATAGGATGGACTGGCCAGCTCGCTCTCCAGACATGAATTGCATCGAACATGTCTGGTCTGAGATGTCTAGACAATTGTTGTAACGTTACAAACGCTCCACCATTGATTACCGTTTTAATCGCGAAAAACTGTCTACGGGTAGCTTCGATTCACACTCAAAAACGCCTTGCCTAGATTCTATGTATCGCCCAGCGCGTTGATAGAGTTTATGTTTCGCACGCGCACGATCCGCTGCAATCTCAAGCGGACATCTTTGTCTTTCTTTCGAGTACTGAAAGTCGGAGCGTTGGCATCTCACCAGATAGTTTAGCAAATTAAAGTACTACCGTAATCCATTATAATCGTGTGAATTGGAAATTTATTTGTTTCTTACAAGACGTCTATTTAAAAGGCGGTAAGTACTACGTAGATTCGAACTGATATTTTCTGCTTTTGTGAATGCCAAGTTGTTATTTCCGTTTTATTTCGTTTTCTACAGGTTACACAGGTTAACACGTTTCTTTGTATAATACTTAATTTCTAGTCTCATTCTTGCGATCGAATAACGTGCTCTTATTCCTGGATTCTAGATATTTTATCTCATATTTATTGCTCTGTAAATAATTTCAAGTTCGTCTAGAGTTACTGGGAATGAGATCACGTCTTACATGCACTATCTTATGGGTCTGAATTTTTGCAGTCTTAGTTCCGGAGACAACTTTCTTAGTTCCGGAGTGAACATTTGGATTACAACTTTCTTAGTTCCGGAGTCAACATTCGGAGACGACTTTCTTAGTTCCGGATTGAACAATTGGAGAGGACTTTCTTAGTTCCGGATTACGACTTTCTTAGTTCCGGAGTGAACATTTGGATTACAACTTTCTTAGTTCCGGATTGAACAATTGGAGAGAACTTTCTTGGTACCGGAGCATAAACTGGTGGAATATCTCAATACCTCAACACAAATCTGGTGGAATATATTAATACCTGAGCACAAATCTGGTGGAATATCTAATACCTGAGCATATATCTAGTGGAATATCTAATAGGAACAACTTAGTCCTGGAATAACAGTTGAAGACAACTTCCTTACTACCGACGTACCTTTGCTCCGGAGAGAACGTACATCTGCATGTGACATTTTGGACGGCCCTACCTCATCTATCGAACCCAGACTGCAAAGATAAGTGCCTCATCGATCTCAGACTTACCATTGATCCCTGTATATATTACTGAAATATTTATTTGTAAAGTTGGAATATATAGATAGGGAATAAGAGGTTTTATCTTTACCATCAGATCAACGATTTGGGATGCATTCAGGAGTAGTATACTTTTTACTTAGGCGCTCTATGAGGCATTTTACTTAGGTAAGGTGTTTCCTAGGCGGACGAACAAACTTGCTAGCATAAGTCACTGAGCTAGTAACGGGCAAGCTAGTAAGTTTGATTTCATTGTCAACCTTAGAACGACCGATCAATAACCTTGAGGACCTTTCTAACGCTTTACGGGATATTTGGACGAATTTGCCCCAAAATTTTATAAATCGTTTGATTGAAAGTATGCCTCGTAGGGTAGAATGCTTGAGACGAGCTCGTGGGGGGCCAACTAGGTACTAGCTTAACCGAAACTTCAGCCTTCTTGTGGTGTCATCATAAAATTTTTATGTTATTCAAACACAGAATTTTGAGTGTTCCTAATAAAGTCTTTTTTTCTCTCCAACTTTCCATTTTTTCATTCTTTTCTCAAGTGAACCATATTATCAACTGAAAATACTCTGATATCTGACTAAATTTATAATCTTGGAGCGAATAATTCAGAAATAAATTTAGAAAAAGTAAGTGATCCCTATCAATTGTTGAGAAGTGTATATGAATACATTTAATACCATTTGAATGAAATACTTCAATAACGAGACATTCTATGATCACATAATTTTCAATTATTTCATTTATGTATTCTATTGAAATTGAAATACGAAAAAAGTTACGCCTCAAGTAATTCCAGGAGAAAATATTCACGAAATTCCGCGAAAACTAGTGGGTCGGCATTCTACAAGCAATCACCGAGTTTTAGTTGGGTCAGATTTGTATATTTTGTGTTATAGCGGAAATAGCAACAACATTTCAGATGAGTATAACTTCAAAACCATTTAGCCGATTATGCCAATTAACGAATTTAAATGTTCCATTCGGATGCGTAACCTCCCCGAAAATTGCAGGTCGCTATCTCTTGCAGTTCTCAAGTTATCGTGAGATGCATAATATTTTTTCTTAATTTTTTCAAATTTTCTAGTGGTACGATTCTACAAAATTTCACATACGGCGTCTTTAAGTCGATATTCTACAATTATATACGGGTCAGTATTTTTTGAGTTAACGAGAAAATAATATTCCAGGTGGGTATAACTCCGAAACCGTTTGGCCGATTATGCCCACCCACAAACTTAACTCTCCCATTCAGATGCGCAACCTACCCTGAATATTTCAAGTCCCTATCTCCTTTCGTTCGAAAGTTATCGAGACAACGGTCACCCATCCAGTTATTTAACTTACCCAAGGCTGCTCGGATCTCCAACAATATAGATCTGATCGTGTTCAAACTTGTAACTTGGCAGTAGAGTTAGGTTTTGAAGGCTCTCGCACAATTTCAGCGATGTCGGACGAATAGTTTCTGATATATAGAATTTTTTTTCAACGATTTTTCAAAAATATTTTAGTAATACGATCCTCACGAAATTTTGCAAGAATTTTCGCGCTGGCATTCTACAACCAATTACCATGTTCGATTGGATCAGATTCGTATTTATTGAGTTATTGAGGAAATAACATCCAGTCTTAGTTCAGTGTAGAACTTGTTAGAATGATGAATGAATGGATGAACGAATGAATGAAACACTCAAGTTGAATAGAATATTTCACAGGGAAATGCAAGAAATAAATAGCAATAGAAACAAATTATTGTTCAAAAATGAGCAGTTGATATCTTTGGGGAAATTCCCAAAGTCGAAGATTTGATTTGAAATACCCAAAGATTTATACAAGCTACTAGGTATAGGTACTAGTGATGCAATAGAAAATCCCAATCGGTAAAACCGTCATTCAAATTCAGGAATTTCATTATTGTTATCGTGAGAATGAAATACGGTTCTTATCATTGCAGCTTTTTAAATTTTCATGCGAAATAGCATGCATATTCTTAGGCAAAGGAAATTCTTCTTCAAATGTATCACACACATATTTGTGATATTTGTTAATATTCTGTGTTAAATTGCTAATAGATTTTTTGACCTCAGATAATAAATTTTCAAAGAACTAACTTTTAACTAGAATCTTGAGGACACCGTCAACTTTCAGAGCAATCCCGAATCAAATAATTGGTGTTGAAGGTTGATCTGGTTAGACTTTGTTACCTTGTGTCCTTGACCATTCAAACATCTCATTGTTGGTAGACCTCACTCACAATCATGGTTGTGAATTATTATGTTAAATTGTAGAATATGAACAAATCTGGAAGATGCGTAGTTGCAGATTGCTCGTTTAATCTTGATAAATAAACAATTATCTGAATTTAATTTATTCATAGTGCTGTTCTAACATAAGCATCCATTGATCTCATTCCCAACTCTGAGAAACCAATACTTTCGCAGACATGGTTTGTCAAAAATTGAACAAGAGCGCCAAAGCTTCTGCCACAGGGCCTTCCCCCCTTTTGCACGTACGTTCTGGTGAACATCGCGTTATAATTTTGCCCAAATGTCTGTAATTTTCGAATGTTTGCCGAAAATGGTCTCAAACGATTGGGTTCGCCTCCCTGATGAATAATTCGAGGTCAAATTTGATTCTGTCCGTCCTGCCGGCCGGCCGTTGCCAGGATAACTTGAGAACGGAAACAGATAGCGATTTGAAATTTTCAGGGTAGGTGGCGCGTTCCAATAAGACGGACAAGTTCGTTAATGGGCCTAATCGGCCCAAAGGTTTCAGAGTGATTTGGTTGTTATTTCCTAAATAACTCGAAAAATACAAAACCGACATAATTCAAACATGGTTATTAGTTGTAGAATGCCAACGCGAAAATTCTTGCGAAATTTCGAGGGGATCGTATAACTAAAAAAATCATTGAAAATAATTGAAAAAAATTCTATATATCAGAAACTATTCGTCCGGCATCGCTGAAATTTTGCAAGAGCCTTCAGAAACTAACTCTACTGCCAAGCTCCAAGTTTGAACACGATCAGATCCATATTGTTGGAGATCCGAGCAGCCTTTTGTGACTTCAGTAGCTGGATGGGAATCGCTGAAATTTTGCAAGAACCTTCAAAACCATGAATGACATGATGACATATTAAATTAGAACATCAATTTTCGGGCTGATTTTTTCATCACATATCTATGGGAGATGATAGCTCTACATTAGGGTCCTGTAGCGGTCAGACCTGGTTTTGAAAGAGATCCTCCTTAAGAGGAGGTCACTAAACTTTGAAGGGATTTCTATGAACAAGAGTGAATATCTTTGAAAAGTAGCGAAGGCGATTCTTCTTCAAGAGATCCATGCGCCTACAGAGGAGTATATTTGTGAGAGGGCACTTTTGAAAGGTTCTGTATTATTTTTAATATTAAATCACTGAAATTTTGCTGAAGGCTTCAAAACTTAACTTTAAATTAACCACACTTTCTGATCTTGTGAGGTGATCGTCATTTGACGATATTAAATCTCGTGATGGGTAGAGAGGCCATTCAGGCCAGTTTTTCTATCACTACTGAGAATATATCTTTATATTTCACCTCAACACCTATAGATCTATCAATGGGCATTTATTAGTTAAGACTAAGTAATTGAATATCACTGGAAATGAATTGAATTTCATTCAATATGTTAGTAACTAAACTTATAATTTTCTTCACTTTGATTATTTGATATGGCATTCATTCTAGCAATATTTTTCTAGAATAATTATGTATTCTTCTCCCAAAGAAGAATTGAAGATTGACAATGTGTTAATTTTTTCATCATTGCATTCTATCCAATGATTTTCTCTTATAACAGATATATAATGACCAATATTAGCTATTTACCATTTGGGGAATGAATTATTGGAATATCCACATCACAAGTGTTTTATGAATATTGCTTTTTTATCCTCTATAGTCAAAAAAAAACTTTGAATTATTGCTTATCCATAGGTATATTATATTAGCCATCAAACAATTTCAATTCTTCATCAGAATGTCTCTCGATATGGAATATGGTACTAATTTGACACATCGTTTCAAGAATAATCATTTCCAAAACTCAGGATAAAATGTTTCGTTAAAAATTCCTATAATATATATAATACACGCTGTCATTCAAAGACCCTGATGATGGATCATCACAGATCCACATATCAGGACACCAGAATGAGTGCAATTCAACCGTTTTTTCTAATCGTTTCAGTATTACATGAATCCATAACAGGTATTATGCAAATGTACTAGAATCGAGCATTTATGGTTTATTTCGTCCACCCACTGATTTACCATGGCATCCCTTGATGGATGCCAAAAATTCCCTATTTCATACATTTTAGAGCTAAAATTCCCTGAACCCCCGAATTTTGCCAAAAATGTCAAAATATCTCATACTAGATAAAGAAAAACACCGTATTTCTTTTAATAAATGATAAAACTACATGCGTTTCTTCGCATGTAGTTATATCATATATTAAAAAAAATTGGTTCAAGCACTGTCGTGAGTCAGGTTCCAATACAGGAGACCGGTAAATAGAATTCACCATGGTAAATTCGATAGAGAGTGTCCAATACAGGAGAATGGACAATCGCACATACGCGCAAAAGCTCCTGACTTCTCGTCAGTGCTTGTCAAATTAATTTTTTTGGCGCTCTAGTTCCTCGGAACAGAGTGCTTATCAATTTGCCCAAATGTCTGTAATTTTCGAATTGTTGACTGAAAATGGTCTCAAACGATTTGGTTCGACTCACTGATCAAGAATCCGAGGTCAAAACCGATTCTGTCCGGCCGGCCGTAGACACGATAACTCTCGAACGAAAGGAGTTAGAGGATTGAAATTTGCAAGGTGGGTTTGGAGCGTAAATATCTCGGACGAGTTCATTAATAGGCGAAATCCATCAAGCGGTTTCGGAGTTATGGCCAATTTCAGTAAAAACATTTTTTATGAATATTTCCGAAACCGATCACCCGATCTATCTGAATTTCAGCATAAAATTGTAGAATCATGACCTTTATACGCATGTGAAGTTTTGTATTGACCAGGGTTACCGCAAAGTGACAAAAAAAATTTTGAAAATAAAAAAAAAAAATTTCTACTATAACTCTCGAACGGAGTGAGTAGGCAGTTGAAATTTTCACAATAGGTTAGGGAGATGAATATCTCGGTTCAGTTCGTTATTGGGCAAAATAGGCCAGATGGTTTCGTATTAATGAAAAAAAAATTTTTTTTTTAAGTAACAAATTTCAAACTCAATTGTTATTTAAGATGCAGTTTCACCATAAAATCCATTGATATCATTTTCAACTCCAACAAGCTAATACTTTCGGAGATATGATTTTTCGAAATTTCAATCGTACTTCTATGTTTTCACAGAATGCTATAATTATTCTATCGAAGCTTTATTATATGATCTGTGTTCATACTCGTACATGTCATCCTGTTCTATAAGAGAGAGTCAAATTCATTTCAGCTATTTTAATTTGATTTATTCCATGGTGCAGTTCTCATTCTCAGATTGCTCATTTAATCTTGATAAATAAACTATTATTTGAATTGAATTTCCTTTCTGATGCAGTTCTATCATAAGAATACATTGATATAATTCCTAACTCTGAGAAACCAATACTTTCGGAGACATAATTTGTCTGTTTGAACAAGAGCGCCAGAAAGCTCCTGTCCACAGGGCTTGAACCAATTTTTTGGCGCTCTAGTTCCTCGGAACTGAGTGCTTATCAATTTGCCCAAATGTCTGTAATTTTCGAATTTTTCGATGAAAATGGTCTTAAACGATTTGGTTCGACTCACTGATCAATAATCCGTGGTCGAAATTCATTCTGTCCGGCCGGCCGTAGGCACGATAACTCTCGAACGGAATGAGCTAGGCAGTTGAAATTTTCAGAGTAGGTTTGGGAGATGAACATCTCAGCTATGTTCGTTATTGGGCAAAATCGGACAGATGGTTTCGGAGTAACAAAAAAAATTTTTTTTCTACGGAACAAATTCCAAATTAAATTTTTTTCAATAGGCAGTTTTACCATAAGAATCCAATGATATAATTTTCAACTCTAACAAGCTAATACTGTCGGAGATATGATTTTTCAAAATTTCAATAATAAATGGTATTTCAACGTTGTCACAGAATGATATAATTATTCTATGTATGAATTGTCATAATGTCAACTTATTTTCCTGAGATATGACATTATCTAATCAATCGAAGAATTGTGAGCGAAGTGAGAAAAATCTCAGTTGTTTGCTCCGAAGTTTGTTTTTTTCAGAAAAGTGTTACATTTCGGAACGGAACAATGAAGTAAGAGATCTGAGAGTAGTGAGACTGCTTTTCATCCATAGACATAGATATAACTCTCGAACGGAATGAGCTAGGTAGTTGAAATTTTCAGAGTAGGTTAGGGAGATGAATATCTCGGTTAAGTTCGTTATCGGGCAAAACTGGCCAGATTTAATTTGATTTCTTCGATGGTGCAGTTCTCATTCTCATGATTGCTCATTTTTTTAATATAACTCCCTGTAACTCAGTAAGGTACATTTTATGCAAGTGATTTAGTTCAAATCTCGATATTTTGAGCTCTATATTCAACAGTTAAAATATTTCCAATCCTTCAACACCCTCCATACGCCCAGATGTATAATTTCTTCGGACAACTTCTCAGTTGAATAATCTATAATTTTCAAGTTATGAAATAATATTCATAGCAGAGTTTATAGGTACATATATCCCAGTCCTCTCTGAATCGTTTCGAAACATCTTCAAGAAGTAGTTTATCTGAATCAACGAAGAACATGTGTTGACTTTGTCATCGAAGAACGGAAAAATGAAGAGATAAGTTTGATATCTTAGGGTCCGTATACATGGTATCGAGGACAACAAACAAAAGTACTCGTATGTGGTTTGTTGATTGAATTGATCTGTTCTTATTTGGTGTTCCATTTCTGACGAAGTGATGATAATGATTACAAGGATATTTCTGCTTTGTAGGTGCTAATCATCGGAAGAATGTTTCAATGGATATGTTTCTTCGTGATTCTGGACTAACCTTCTAGTGTCTATTGTTTTACTTGGCTCATTACTCATTTCATTTTTTCACGTTTGTGTTACAGAGCTTGTTGTTAACCTTCCGAAGGTGGAAAATGCATAAATTCGACCAAAAGAAACTAAACAAACAATAGATACCTCATCGTTAATATAGCGCAATTGGATATTCGTACTTTTGAGTATTGTAATTAAAATTTTAATGTTACCTGTATTTCCAGAAGTGTGAATGGGTACGTAATAATTACTGGGTCTTTACATGGGACTTCAAATTGATATAAAATATAAAAAAAATGGTTCATGCACTCTTAATCGAAGAGTGTCCAATACAGGATAAAGTACAATAGAACATGCGCACAAAAGCTCCTGACCTCATGTCAGTGCTTGAACCAATTCTCTAAAATTTTCTAAGGCTACGGTTCTCACAAAATTTTATACACGTCTTTATGTCGATATTCTACAACTACTAACCAAGCTTCAATTCGATCGATCCTATATGTTTTGAGTTATCGAGGAAATAACTCCGAAACCGATAGACCGATTATGCCCTAAAACGAACTCAACCCTCCCATTCAGATGTGCAACCTACCCTGAAAATTCCAAGTCCCTATCTACTTTCGTTTGAAAGTTATCGAGGTGACTGTCAGCCATCCAGCTACTGAACTCGCACAAGGCTGCTCGGATCTCCAACAATATAGATTTTCAGCGTGTCGGACGAATAGTTTCTGGTATAGAATTTTTTCCAATGATTTTCAATGGGTTTTTGAAAATTTTCTAGTGATACGATCCTCACGAAATTTCGCAAGAATTTTCGCGTTGGCATTCTACGACTGATTTCCACGTCTGAATTGGATCGGTTTTGTATTTTTCGATTGATTGAGGAAATAACAACCAAATTTCAGATGGGGATAACTCCAAAACCGTTTAGCCGATTACTCAAATGTCGCATTCAGATGCACAACCCAACTTGAAGATTTCGAGTCGCTATCTCTTTACGTTCTCAGGTTATCGTGACATGAATCATATTTTTGGCGCTCTTGGTCCTCGGAACAGAATGCTTATAAATTTGCCCAAATGTCTGTAATTTTCGAATTTTTGGCTGAAAATGGTCTTGAACGATTTGGTTTGACTCACTGATCAAGAATCCGTGGTCGAAATCGATTCTGTCCGTCCGGCCGTTAACACGGTAACTCTCGAACGGAATGAGCTAGACAGTTGAAATTTTCAGAGTAGGTTTGAGGGATAAATATCTCGGTTAAGTTTGTTATTGGGCAAAATCGGTCTAATAATTTCGGAGTAACGAAAAAATTTTTTTTTATATTACAACTTTTGAATTCAATTTTTTTAAGATGCAGTTTCATCATAAGAATCCATTATTATCATTTTCAACTCTACCAAGCAAATACTTTCGGAGATATAATTCTTCAAAATTTCAATAATACATCGTAAGTTCTATGTATTCCCAGAATATGAACACAGAATCTGTCTGTGTTCACTGTTCATAAATGTCATCTTATCTAGCTATTACAGACTTATTGTCAATTCGTAGTTTGAAAATATTTTCTGTTGGAAAACAAGTATCCGATTCATGAATTTGTAAATATATACAAGACTGTTTTGAAATCAAAAATAATATTGACTGATTTCAGATTGAATAATTGATGTCTAAATATTGGGGATATGTTTCAGAAGATTTCAAATTGGATGATTTTAATGATTTAGTTTTTGAAGGCAATAGGAAAGAAGAACATAATGGAATCATGAAAAGAAACTACTGTTCGTTGACCACTGAGGTTATATACAGTATTTTCATAATGTTGCTGGCAAAAAAATGCAGAAATATGGATCTACATTTGTGTATCAAACATTTTTTCTTGAGTTAAGGTCCATAATACAGAAAAGAACGTGTAAGTGGTATGAACTATTAAATTTCAAATTATGAAAAGAGGATAGTATTTCATTAATATATTTTGAACTATTAAAATAATTTGTTCGCCAGCCTCTACCTACTCAAATATCAGGAAAAATGGACAATCTGCTATGATTGTTTCCAGCCTTGCTCTAGACATTTCGATGATATTTTCCTTAGGTATTTCGAGTTGTGAAAACTATGTACCGAGTGTAAGTTGCAACAACCCATTCCACTAGGTTGAATAATTGCAGATTGCTCATTTAATCTTGATAAATAAATTCAATGACCATTTTTGGAGCATTAAAGCATTGCAGATTGCTATTTTTTTTAAATGATAATTTTGAAGCATTTTTTTTAAACGACAATTTTTTTAAAATTTAATTTCTTTCATGATGCAGTTCTATCATAAGAATCCATTGATATAATTCCCAACTCTGAGAAACCAATACTTTCGGAGATATAATTTGTCAGTTTGAACAAGAGCGCCAAAAAGCTCCTATCCACAGGGCTTGAACCAATTTTTTTTCTGGAGCTAAGCAGCTTTGGTCGAGTTCAGTATCTGGACCAAGTAAGTTTGAATCAAGGATGCTTTCGAATGAAGCAAAACGTTGAAGTGGTAATGGTTACCAATTTTGTGAAGTACATGTTGACGATAACACATCATTAATATCATCATTAACAATCTGAAGGTACCTTCTCTTTACCGATTGACATTTCCAGATAACTGCAACCAATATCAGAAAAGGCTCTTTATCTGCGTGGTGCTTGATTCGTGGAAGGCACCGAATCATGAAAACTTGCAACAAACACTTGATTGAAGTAGGATATTGCTCATAGTAACAGAGAGTTCTTGTATTTAAGTAGTGATAAGATAATTTTCGAGATTCAACAAATATCTCTTTAGCAATGTTGATTCTGCGGCTCCGAATTAATTTTGATAACAAGATTTCACACCGACCGAGTTACACACTTTATTAATAAAGATGATGTCTTATTTTCTTTGTCCCAATACTTACACCTTACAGGTTATCTTATCGATATCTCATGTGATCTCTTGTCTCTGAGATGAGTCAAGGTTCGCTTGTTTTCGCCTACCTGATGAAATAATATTATCTTCGATGATAACAATTAGTACCCCTCTTCTCATATTTTGGTCGAGACCATTTTTGTAACCCACTGAGATTTGAAGTATTATTTTTCCACATCTAAAATTTTTTACGTGCTTGTTCCACAAGAAACAGCGTGCTATCATTTTGCCCGGATGTCCGTATTTTTGGCGCTCTTGTTTCTCGGAACAGAGTGCTTATCTATTTGCCCAAATGTCTGTAAATTTGAATTTTTGGCTTAAAATATTCTCAAAGGTTTGGTTAGACTCACTGATCAAGAATCCGTGGTCAAAATCAATTCTGTCCAGCCGTCCGTTAACACGATAACTCTCGAACGAAATCGGCTAGACGCTAGACAGTTGAAATTTTCAGCATAAGTTTGAGAAATAAATACCTCGGTTGAGTTCGTTATTGGTGGTATCGGAGTAACGAAAAAAAAATATATTTTTTTACATTACAAATTTCAAGTTCTATTTTTTTAAGATGCAGTTTCATCATCAGAATCCACTGATATCATTATAAATAATATAATAATAATACTACGCTACCACTTTCGGGCATTTTTCGTTAAACACTTGGGCAGAGGATAAGTGCTTCAACTGCTGGAGTTTTCGTCTGAGAGGTGTGGGGTTTTGAGGTGGAGGATGCTATTCCTCGATATAAACCTCTTGAGAGAGTCCGCGAATGCGTGGATTGAAGCTGCGATATCTCCTGAACGACTTGTACTGGAGAATACTTGTGCTGAGTCCATATTTTGAGGTTTTAAAAGAAAAAACATGACAATTCAGTGCGCGTGCAAGTCAATTTAGGAGAAATAGCGTAGTTTTCAAGTTGGAGCGTTTATGAAATATTCATGAAAATTTCCTCTAACAACAACAATCTTGATCAGTTTGACACTTCCATGCTGCAAAATATAATTTCGCACGATGCGGAAAAGTGTTACTTTGGCAACCCAAATGCATGCGGAAAAGTATTTCTTAGCGCACGCTTGTAGGAAATAGTATATTCCAAAACCAGTTGCAGAATGGGCTCCTATTCAAACACGAATGCGAAATTCGAACGCATGAATGTTGGAATTGCCTTCTGTAACGAATATCAGACGATATTTTCGCTATTTCAGGCAAGATTTGTAAAATACTGTTGACATTTAATGAAAAATTCGGAATATACATCCTAGTGACTTTTGTAGTTGTTTTGGCAGTTGGCGACTGTTACGAAAATTCACAGATTACGGAATTTGAATTTGAATCGAACATGGCATGGAGATCAGATTTGAAATAGTTTCATAATATGTAGCATGAATGATTCAAAATTAGCAAGAAGGAAATCTCTAGTACCTACCTTCGTTTTGAATGAAAAAAATACCTTTCCTCTCAACAATTATTCCACTATATTCAGCTTATATTATATTGACAATTGACGTGTGTTGAAATTTGAAAGGATCGAATGTCAGTGTTGACTACCACAAAACGAAAAATATAACTAGAAACCATGCGGGAATGAATTAATTACAGAACTGTTCTCAGTGCTGTAATGAACTCATTACGATAATGAAGAGAAAATAATTTAATATTGGCAGAACGTTCTGGTTCTAAAATAATTTACATTCACAAGAAAATATACAGGGTGAGTCTTTGACCACTGCATTAATTTCAACCAAAGATTCCTCTCATCAAATGAAACACTTTTTTCATTTACCATTTTTCCAGATTCGGCTCAGGTAAAAAGTTACAAGCGTTTAAAGATTTCACAATGTGCTAATACACTCCCGCATATAAATTATCTATGACATTGTTGGCGGACGAGAATGAACCATGGTAACGTGGTTTACAGCTTGATTCGGGATTCCGACGCTCAGGGACGGATCCATAAAAGTAGTGAAATTTCTGGAGTTTTCCATTTTAAAACATTAAATGAAGAATATCTCGAAAACGGTGCGTTTAAGGAGAAATGATGGAGAATAATATAATGTTCTAAAATGATGGAATATTCTTGAAATGACTCAAGAAAGACTTTATATGCTTTCTTTATGCTAATTTCGTATAGTTTTATGAATCCACGAGTCCATAACTAGAAAACCAGTAGAAGTAGAAAATAACTAATATTTGGAAAATATGTATCATAGTTATAGGAAACTTTACGCCAACATTCATTTTATTCGAAAAAAGGATATCAAAGCTACAAAATAAAAAGTGATTTTTTTTCAAAATTTCAACAGCCTGTATCTTTTTACCTGAGCTGAATTTGGAAAAATGTTGAATGAAAAAAGTATTTCATTTGATGAGAGGAATCTTTGGTTAAAATTAATGCAGTGGTCAAAGACTCACCCTGTATATTATATAGGAGATTCTGTTTCGATTCGAATTCAATGGATTGTATGGGATACTTCCTGGTATAGCATATCAAATTGAAGATCAAAATATATCGTCATATATGTCATGTATATTATTATCGATCGGAATCTAGTTTACAAATAATATGAATGAGGTTGTGTAGAGATATGATAAGCGGATTTGGTTTTCTCACACGCACACAATGGACTTTACGATGTTTATTTTTTTTTGGGTTACGACTGCTTGGATAGTGTATTAGGATATTTAGAATATGGGGCGTATACATTCCTCATATGATTTTCTTAAACACTGAATTGGTTTAGTACTGGTTTCAAAAAGTACTTGTTCAATCTCATATTTTAGTTCATTATTTCGAAATCAAGGAGAGAAAATTACCTTCTCGAGTTAAAAAAAAATTGGTTCAAGCACTGACGTGAAGTCAGAAGCTTTTGCGCGTATGTTCTATTGTCCATTCTTCTGTATTGGACACCCTTAATCGAATTTACCATGGTTAATTATGTTGTCCATTCTCCTATATTGGACACTCTTATTTCGAATTTACCATGGTAAATTCGAATTAAGTGTCCAATATAGGAGAATGGACAACATAATTAACCATGGTAAATTCGATTGAGGGTGTCCAATACAGAAGAATGGACAATAGAACATACGCGCAAAAGCTTCTGACTTCACGTCAGTGCTTGAACCAATTTTTTTTTCATGATTTTTTTTTAATTTTCTAGGGGTGCGGTTCTTAAATTTTTTTTTTCGTCATTTTTATCAAATTTTCTAGGGGTACAGTTCTTACAAAATTTTAAACACGTCTTTATGCTGATTTTCTACTACTAGTTATCAAGCTTCTATTTAATCGAATCTTCATTTTTTTAGTTATCAAGGAAATAATATTCCAGGTGGATATAACTCGGAAACCGTTAAACCGATTATGCCCAAAAACAAACTCAACTCTCCTTTTCGGATACCCTGAAAATTACATGTCCCTATCTTCTTTCGTTCGAAAGTTATCGAGGCAACGGTCACCCATTTACTGAACTCACACAAGAATGCTCGAATCTCCAACAATATTCAACCGATTGTGTTAAAACTTGAAACTTGGCAGTAGAGTTAGGTTATGAACACTCTTGCAAAATTTCAGCAATTTCGAACGGATAGTTACTGATATATAGAATTTTTTTTTTATTTTCAATGATTTATTAAAAGTTTTCTACAAATGCTATCCTCACCAAATTTTGCAAACATTTTCGCGTTGGCATTCTACAACTAATAACCAAGTTTGAATTCAATCGGTTTATTATTTTTCGAGTTAATGAGGAAAAAAAACCAATAATTTCAGAAAATTTCAGATGGCTATAACTCTAAAACCGTTTGGCCGATGATACTCATAAACAAACTCAAATGTCGCATTCAGATGCACAACCTAACCTGAAATTTTCAAGCCGCTATCTCTTTCCGTTCTCAGGTTATCGTGACAACAAAAATATTTTTTAATAATTTTTTTAAAATTTTCTAGCCTCACGATTCGCCCAAAATTTCACAAACGTGCTTAGGTTCATATTCTATAACTACTCACCAAGTTTCAATTCGATCGGATTTATATTGGTTGAAAACAAAATTATTACTCGGAAAACACTGGGTCGATTATGCCCATTAACGAACTTGTCCGTCGTATTGCGATGCGCCATCCACCCTGAAAATTTCAAGTCGCTAGCTCTTTTCGTTCTCAAATTATCGTGGCAACGGACGGCCGGCCGGACAGAATCAAATTTGACCTCGAATTCTTCATTGGGGAGTCGAACTGAATCGACCAATTTCGTCAAAAAATTCGAAAGTTACAGACATTTGGGCAAAACTATAACGCGATGTTCCCCAGAACATACGCGCAAAAATGGCGAAGAAAGGCGGATTGTATCTCCAAATGTGTATATGACGCTATTAGCAGATTTTTATGAAAACATTTTTTTCGAAGCGATAATGTTGATTGACAAAACTCTTAAAAATCACTGACGAAGTCCGGAGCTTTTGCGCGCTGGTTCTATTGTCCACTCACCTCTATATGGACACTCGAATGTAGCATCGATATATACCGTTTTCTCAGCTTTTATAATATATGAATACATTTCATACCATTTGATGTACTTCAGTAACGAGATGACCTATGATCACAGAATTTTTAATTCTGTCATATGTATTCTATTGAAATTGAAATAAAAAACTTACGCCTCAACTAACTCCAGGATACGATATTCACAAAGTTACGCGAAAATTAGTGGGTTGGCATTCTACAAGTAATCAACAAGTTTTAATTGGATCAGATTTGTATATTTTGAATTTAAGAGGAAATAACAACACCATTTCAGAAGAGTATAACTCCAAAACCATTTGGCCGAATATCCCAATTGACAAACTTAGATTTACCATTCGGATGCGCAACCTACCCTGAAAATTGCAAGTCGCTATACCTTTCCGTTCTCAAGTTATTGTGGGATAAATAATATTTTTTCGTAATTTTTTTTAAATTTCCAAGTTTAAATTCGATCGGGTCTGTATTTTTTTAGTTATAGAGAAAATACTATTCAAAATGGGTATAACTCCGAAACCGTAGGGCCGATTATGCCTAGCAACGAACTTGACTCTCCCATTCGGATGTGCAACCTACCCTAAACATTTTAAGTCCCTATCTCCTTTCATTCGAAAGTTATCAAGGCAACGCTCACCCATCCAGCTACTGAACTCACACAAGGCTGCTCGGATCTCCAACAATATTGATCCGATCGTGTTTAAACTTGGAACTTGGTAGTAGAGCTAGGTTTTGAAGGCTATCGCGAAATTTTAGCGATGTCGGACGAATATTTTCTGATATATAGATTTTTTTAATGATTTTCAATGATTTTTCTAGTTATACGATCCTCACGAAATTTTGCAAGAATTTTGTCGCCGACATTTTGCAACTAACTGCGATGTTTGAATTGGATCGGATTCGTATTTTCAGAGTTATTGAGAGAATAACAACCAGATTTCAGATGGGTTTAACTCCCAAACCGTTTGGCCGATTATGCCTATTAACAAAGTAGAATGTCTCATTCAGATGCTTAACCTACGCTATAAATTTCAAGTCGCTATCTCTTTCCTTTCTTAGATTATCATGACATAAATAATATTTTTTAATAAAAATGTTATAGTGACACGATTCTCACAAAATTTCACAATCGTCTTCATGTCAGTATTCTACAACTAGCTACTAAGTTTCAATTCGAGCGGATCTGTATCGGTTCCATTAATGATCACTTAAGTTAGATATAATCGACGAAGGGAGTTGAAATATATTTTGGAAATTCAGGATATACGATAAGAATTGGAACGAGGGCTAGTTACTATTTCCTGGTAGTTTGAATATATTTTTGAGTAGGTTGCTGAGCAATTTTTCAAAAATTCCATTTAATTTTCTAACTATTCCAAGATATTGCATTTGGTATTAGATAAGATATCAGTTTCCAGAAAATGTAATTAACCTCATTGTGAAAAGTAGCTACAATAATTTCTTCACAGAAATGGAAAATTTCCAAAAATTATAGCAATATTTCGAAAATGCACATTTTCGAAAAACATCCTGTAACTATGTAACGGTGATAGATAACGGACATGTAGTTTTCCCCTATGAGTTCCTCATGAAAATTGGCCAATTTGGGCCACCCTGTACAACTGTACCTCTGTGTTTTATTTGAATACAAAATTGATAAGTATCTTCTTAAGTAATCATAAAAGGATAATGTGGGAAGTATACTCATTATTAAAAGGTTTCTTTCTGGGTTTTCTCTACCAAACTCTGAAAAATATCTATAAATAAAAATTAATTATTTTGTGATTTGCTTCTGGGTGAGCAACACAAGATATTTGTCAGAAGCAATCAATTGAACAATGTTGCCTTACAAACAACAACGAAACAACATCAACGAAGAAACAACTACATATTATATCGTAACGTTTCGGAGTCCTTCGTCAGACGCTTAACGAAAATCTTTAGAAGATTCTGACAAATATTTTGTGTTTCTTATGCAGAAGCAAATCACAAAATAAATAATTTTTATTTTATAGATATTTTTCAGAGTTTGGAAGAGAATACCCAGAATGAAACCTTTTAATAATAAGTATCTTCTCATTGAAAAATCTCTTACATCTATTGCCAATTTTCGTCACTCCCAATATCTAATCGATTTGTAGACAGCATTCAATCCATATACTTGAAAATTCCGCAATAATGAAACATCTTCTGAATAAGTCATAACACGAAGATAATCGAAGTGTTTACATAAAGAAAAACAGATAATACGGCCGAATGATCATAATATGAATCATGTTCACTTCTGAATGGACTCCTTCTTATTTTTCACCTAAGTTCTTGAACACTCCCTTTGATGTGTCATCTTAATTAGTATCACATCATTTAGCCTGTAAACATGCGGTTTCATTGTTCAAGTTTTCACGTTTTCCCTGCCTTCTGATACATTGTACGATCTTCGCGTGAAGATGAAGAAGATTCAAAGGAAGAAGATATCATCGAAATCAGGAGGTTAATTGAATTCATATAGCCATCAGCGATTTATCGATTATATTAAGATAAGTGAGTTGGGGAAAGCACTGACGTGGCTTCGGAGCTTTAGCGCGTTTGTTCCATGAATAATTATAATTTATTAAATGGTTTCTTTCTGGGTTTTCTCTCCCAAACTCTGGAAAATATCTGTTGAATCAAAATTTATTATTTTTTCGTGAGTGTCTGACGAAGGAGTCTGATGTAGACTCCGAAACGTTGCGAAATAGTTGTTTCATCGTTGATGTTGTTTCGTTACAGTTTGTTAGGCAACATTGTTCGATTTATTGCTTCTGACAAATATCTAGTGTTTCTTAGGCAGAAGCAATTCACAAAATAATTGCGCGTATGTTCTGGGGAACATCGCGTTATAGTTTTGCCCAAATGTCTGTAACTTTCGAATTTTTTGACGAAATTGGTCTCAAACGATTCAGTTCGACTCCCCAATGAAGACTTCGAGGTCAAATTTGATTCTGTCCGGCCGGCCGTCCGGCCGTCCGTTGCCACGATAATTTGAGAACGAAAAGAGCTAGCGACTTGAAATTTTCAGGGTGGATGGCGCATCGCAATACGACGGACAAGTTCGTTAATGGGCATAATCGACCCAGTGGTTTCCGAGTAATAATTTTGTTTTCAACCAATATAAATCCGATCAGATTGAAACTTGGTGAGTAGTTGTAGAATATGAACCTAAGCACGTTTGTGAAATTTTGGGCGAATCGTGAGGCTAGAAAATTTTAAAAAAATTATTAAAAAATATTTTTGTTGTCACGATAACCTGAGAACGGAAAGAGATAGCGGCTTGAAAATTTCAGGTTAGGTTGTGCATCTGAATGCGACATTTGAGTTTGTTTATGAGCATAATCGGCCTAACGGTTTTAGGGTTATAGCCATCTGAAATTTTCTGAAATTTGGTGGTTTTTTTTTCCTCATTAACTCGAAAAATACTAAACCGATTGAATTCAAACTTGGTTATTAGTTGTAGAATGCCAACGCGAAAATGTTTGCAAAATTTGGTGAGGATAGCATTTGTAAAAAATGTTTAATAAATCATTGAAAATAAAAAAAAAAATCTATATATCAGTAACTATCCGTTCGAAATTGCTGAAATTTTGCGAGAGTGTTCATAACCTAACTCTACTGCCAAGTTTCAAGTTTTAACACAATCGGTTGAATATTGTTGGAGATTCGAGCATTCTTGTGTGAGTTCAGTGAATGGGTGACCGTTGCCTCGATAACTTTCGAACGAAAGAAGATAGGGACATGTAATTTTCAGGGTAGGTTGCGTATCCGAAAAGGAGAGTTGAGTTTGTTTTTGGGCATAATCGGTTTAACGGTTTCCGAGTTATATCCACCTGGAATATTATTTCCTTGATAATTAAAAAAATGAAGATTCGATTGAATTGAAGCTTGGTAACTAGTAGTAGAAAATCAGCATAAAGACGTGTTTAAAATTTTGTAAGAACCGTACCCCTAGAAAATTTGAAAAAAATGACGAAAAAAAAAAATTTAAGAACCGCACCCCTAGAAAATTAAAAAAAAATCACGAAAAAAAAATTGGTTCAAGCACTGACGTGAAGTCAGAAGCTTTTGCGCGTATGTTCTATTGTCCATTCTTCTGTATTGGACACCCTTAATCGAATTTACCATGGTTAATTATGTTGTCCATTCTCCTGTATTGGACACTTAATTCGAATTTACCATGGTAAATTCGAAATAAGAGTGTCCAATATAGGAGAATGGACAACATAATTAACCATGGTAAATTCGATTAAGGGTGTCCAATACAGAATAATCGACAATAGAACATACGCGCAAAAGCTTCTGACTTCACGTCAGTGCTTGAACCAATTTTTTTTATTTAATATATATTTTTTTATTTTTCAGAGTTTGGGTGAGAAAACCCAGAAAGAAACCATTTAATAATGAATATACGTCCCACAGTATACTTTAATGATTATTTAATAATAGTAATTTTCCTGAATTGAAAATCTTTCATTAGGTACGGATGTAGCCATTGATGAATCATCGGCCATCTTGGAAAGTGTAGGATCTTCATCATGCACTTTCCACCACTCTAAAATTCAATTTTGATTCCTATTTGCTCTTTCTATAACATCAAATGTTTTTCAAACTCAGCTTTCCGATGGTTTGAAGGTGTTGTTGATATTTTAAAGAGGCTATCGATGTCGATACATTTTTTACTAGAATTGGACAAATTAGTACCGTTTTCAATGAATACCTTCCCAGTGGGTAGATCATTGAGGGTGTTCTTGGCGTATTGCTCATAACACTTTTCAAAACATTGAATAGCTTCATTTTTCATTTCTTTACCAGTTTTATTATATGTACTTCCACAGATGTATACAATAATTGTTCTTCATTACTATAAGCACAATAAAAAACAACAACTTCCACCAGATTTTCAAATAGAGACGAAATTTTAAAAGCATTGGGATTTAGGGGCAATAAAAGTTGTCCGTTAAATATTGAATTCATAACGGGATCAGGTTTTATGGTTGTAAATTCTATTTTTTCTTAAAAAATAATCTCAATCATCGGAAGGTCTTTAAAAATTGGGTATTTCTAAAACGATCAATGTACAATGTAGACAAAATATATTGACAATTATAGTGGAAACTCTTCATATTCAATTGTTTTCTGTGGGCGTTGAAGAAGCTCGAGCCGTATTGAAGAAAAGTTTACTGTATGTGTCTGTAGTAAATAAGACGATCTTCCAGGTAAAAATTTTCTAGCCAAAAAAACTCTTTCAATAGTATACAGGTTTATTACTCATTAGTTTACAGACCCATATACGCATTACTCAACCGAGGTTAAAAAAATCGATCTTGCAAAATACAATTCAAACCTAAAATATAAGAATCTGCAAGGATAGATATTTATGATAAGAGATACGTTGCTATATATATCTATCTACTATTATATCTCATAGATATTTTTCAGAGTTTGGGAGAGAAAACCCAGAAAGAAACCTTTTAACAACAGTTTGAGAATTACAGATATTTGGACGAATTGATAGGCACTCTGTCGAGGTGAACAAGCGCGACAAAAAGTGATATAATTTTGTGACAGCAAGTTGATCTGTAGTAATTTTTCACAGATTGAGAATATTCAATACACATACACAAAAACCAAATCCACTTTATACATATTTTGAGTAATCCTTCATTATATCAAAAGCAAATAAAATTAATGAAATATTTGGTTTGTTTACTTGAATACACACCCAATATCATCATCATATCCCTCAGACCCTTCTACACTTATCTTTATGGGGACATTTGTCTATGAGGTTCAACTTCATAAATAATGCCGCGTCTTTTTTAAACACCTTGTATTTTCACCTAGCAGCTTGGAAATAAAGTAGAAATATTCTTAGAATTTTGTTTCTACCTGATAAATGGAGATGCTATAAAATGTATTTATTTTTTATCTCGTAAACAAAGCTAAACCCAACGAAAATTCAATAGATAACAAAGTTGTATTAATAATTGGCTTATCTACAAATATTATCGAAATTGAAAAGGCCAGTAGCGTACATTCATTTAATTCAATAATATATGTATTATGTAGGTTGTGGTAGTGGTAATTAGTTTTGGGGGGCAAAGGAAAATAAAAATTTCTATTTAATTACGCTAGTATTTATAAATAATAAAATAAATTTAAAAAATACACTAGAAGGAAAACTGAAATAGGAATTGTATAGAATGTCGGAGTTATAATTTATTGTGTTTCTATTCAGTTCTGAAGGGCTGTACCATGCCTCACGACCCTTTTCTAATAGGTTATTTGTTGATTAATGTCGTTTTCAAACGTCAAAATTGGATAAAATAAATTAATTTGACATTGGAATCTCAGATATAATACTGAGGTTGAAAATATTAATTCATCAGTTCTAATCGTACCATCAATTTGTTCGTGATATGGATATACCGTTACTCACCTGAAGTAAAAATCCTCTTTTAGAAGCTGTAGAATCATTGAATAGAACCTGTGAAAGAAAATCAATCAATACAAAATATTTTGCTTACGAAAAATAATCAGAAAAACGAGAAAATGGAGGAATGCAAGAATCGATTGAATTACGTTTTCCAAAAAATGAAATTTTCAAATTAAGTATCAGAGATCACCATATTAAGATAAAACCTGACAAAAAATTTTTATTATCAGGACCGTACTGGAAAAATAAAGATTTGTCCGATTTGGGTCTGTTATATATATTATTTTGAACTTTGAGCATTACATTTTGTTCTGTATCTAACAATAAAGCATGTGTGTGAAAAAAGTGTTAGCAGAGGTTAGTGTAAAGGGGTACCACAGAATTGGATATATGATACTACAGCTTAGGGAAAAAACCTCAGCAAAAAAACCTATCTCCGCGTAAATGTTGTTATTTATGAAAATTGAAATTGTACTATCACTTCTTCCTTCAACAAGCAGAGAAGTTTCTCTAAGGTACCCAAAACTCAGTAAAAGACAAAAGGAGAAAACGAACAAATTAAAAAAAAGAAGTTTTATTGAATAGATTTGAAATTCGCTACCCATTCTAAAAAAGATTCAGAAACATTACGAATAACCCTAAAACCACCCTGGAATCTATATATGCGACAATTATTAACTAAATGATATTATAATTATAAACTAGGGCTCTCAACTGAGTTCCATCTGAAAAGCATGCTGTTGCAACGACCATGGCTGGTTCTTAAACGATTCAGAATAGACCATATTTTCCTTGGAAGATCAAATCCCGGAACTATATTTGAAGCATCAGAAATTAAATCTTTGTTGAATAAATCTTAAGAAATCCATTCAGCCCGCTAAACTTCCTTTTCACTTTTATTCAAATTGTAAAACAGTTGGACCACAAAGGGTTATGTGACTTGAATCTGGGAATCTTATTATCTGGAATATAATTCATTCCAAGAATTTGAAACAGCAGTCTGCCTGCGAATGTGGGGCGGAACAATGTTTGAAAGAACTGGCAACCAATGAATAGGTGTAGAGTTCCAGTGATGATCCTCATAGATGAATTCAGCTGTGCATACATTTTTTGAGTATGAGCACTATTAAACCAGACGGGGCAACAATATTCAGTGGAGGAAAAAAAACAAGGCTAAGGCTGTCGTTCGAAGAGGAGCTGCATTAGCACCCCATGAAGAACCAGCTAATTTCTGTAGAATATTATATCTTGTTTTCAACCTCAGAGTCAAGTAATCCAAATGGGCTTCGAAATTCAAAGAGGAATCTAGTTTAACTCCTAGGTATTTAGGATTAAAAGTATGTCTCAAGAATGAATCAAGAAGGTTACACCCTGTACGTGAATTTCGAAAAAACTGATTGTCACGTTCGAAGCCGGAAAGCTGAAGCTTCGTTTCTTGAAAATCATTATATTGTTACATTTGTTTTCTTAACCCAAGGTGATTCAGAATTTGTTCGAAAAAATTCTAAAATTTTCATTAAGTCGTAGCTCGAAAATTATTGAATCTATTTGCTTTGCACTAAGTTAGCTTGTTCTACTCAGGGTTAAACTATGCACACTCACTCAATGGACACTCGTTATTTTATACACGTGGTGCATTTTCGGATGAATAATTCAATGGAATTATCGTAATCTACTCAAATATTAGGTTTCCACGAGAAGGTAAGTAATAGCACTTAAAAATCTAAACCCACCATTGACAATAATTACCGAAGTGCAATTGATGGCGTGTAAATCGAATATGTTCCATCATGTCAAAATTAAAATTTGTATATTAAATTATTACAATTAGATGGATCCATTAGGAAGCTCTGTGTTCATTTCTCTAACGGCAGCAATGAAACAGGGTCTTTAAAATTGGTTGTAACATCGTAGTTGGTTCTGAAACCCTGTCAGTTCCGCTTCATATGCATGCTGTTCACATTCGCAATTCCAGCCACAGAATTTATAACAATAATAAATAAGAATCGCAACCTCGGTTAACGTATGTAACTGTGTATAAAGAGGCCTGTTTCTCGTTAATTTTCACTTTAACTGAGGTTGCGATTCTTATTTATCCTTAACTGAGGATCTCAGTTAGGACTTAAGGGAGATTGAATGCTTTGTGAATACGGCGGATGATATGTCAAATTTTGATATTTAATCATTCAATCCAAATTATGTTGGGATTGGTAATGGTAAGTTAATAATATTGAGTTCAGAATATCTCCAGTAAAAACAGAACTGAAATATTGGCTAAAGTTTCAATTGATATAATATAATTTTCAGAGTGGATTTGAGGAAAAAATATATCGTTCATCATAGAATTGAGGAACGAATATCTCGGATGAGTTCGTTGTTGGGTAGAATTGGTCTATTGGTTTTGGATTAATAATTTTTGGTACTCTTGTGGAATTTGAATTATTTTATGATGTT
The DNA here is from genome assembly GCA_937662695.2 of Halyzia sedecimguttata. Classification (NCBI taxonomy): domain Eukaryota; kingdom Metazoa; phylum Arthropoda; class Insecta; order Coleoptera; family Coccinellidae; genus Halyzia; species Halyzia sedecimguttata. Next base: position 92,385,957 of record OW569413.2, on the reverse strand, counting down.
TGAATTTAAATTCTGCTATTATGAAGTTCTATCATAAGAATCCATTGATATAACTCCCAACTCTTACCAATACTTTCGAAGATATGATTTGTCAAAGTTTGAACAAGAGCGCCAAAGCTCCTGTCCACAGGGCTTGAACCAATTTTTCATGTCTATATTTGCGCCTATTTTCATGGCTATTTGTTGGTTGGATTTCCCCCCAAATGAGTGGCACTATTACACCGCGCTTTTTTCGCGCTTGTTTCAGGCAGTAATTTCAGAGCTGAAGAAATTGACATATTTACCTCAACTTCTTGTTTTGTTCGTATATTTTTAAAACAATACCAAAGTGTTTTAAGAATGTCTGAAGAAACGCTTAATATGCTACTACATAGAGTGCAAATTCACATACAGAAAAAAGACACTAATCGTTTTTTAGCGACGTTACCGCTTAATACCGGTATCAAACGGTTATCATTTCTACATTTTAGCGAGAGTGGTTACAAGCGGTAACGGAAGTTCCCCTCCAAAACTGTCATTTTGACATTTGATACCGGTATCAAAATTTATGACCGGCTCAGGTGAGTTACTAGCGGTTGACATCTGTTGGAAGTTTGAAATTGTCAAAAGTATTGAAAGTTTGAAACTGTTGAAAGCAATTAAAATGACTGTGGCAAAGGAAAGCGTGGAATTTTTTTAATATACTCTAAACTACCAAGAAGTGGATTACTTCGTCATTAAAGACCGCCAAATAGCGAATCTTTTATTAAACGGTAATAGAATGAAGGCAATCTGGCTTGGATATATACCACAAAAAGACTAGAAGACTACGTTCTTGTTGTACTTGTTAGTACCCACCTCTTTAATTTTTCTTAATTAGATGGTGAGAATCATTTTCTATAATTTCATCAAACAAATTTAATTATGGAAGGTTTCTTTTTTCATTCGAAACAATTGAAAAAACACAAATTCAGTATATATTTCAAGCCAGATATCTCCTAGGTCTAGCTTGAAGTGCATTATCCATAATTTGAATAGTGCTATCATCACTGGGAAGTATTATTTGGATGTTATACTCTGTTGAGAAATTCCAATAAGACACAATAATTCTCGTTAGTGAATAGCATTTCGTCAAATAAATTCAACATTTGCATGTATTTCATGTTAATTGTTTATCAAACGTTAGAATAAGTAAGGCTTGCATAATAAAAATGGGTTCAAGCCCTGTGGACAGGAGCTTTCTGGCGCTCTAGTTCAAACAGACAAATTATATCTCCGAAAGTATTGGTTTCTCTGAGTTGGGAATTATATCAATGTATTCATATAATAGAACTGCATCCTAAAGGAAATTCAATTCAAATAATAGTTTATTTATCAAGATTAAATGAGCAATCATGAGAATGAGAAAAGCACCATGGAAGAAATCAAATTAAATCTGGCCAATTTTGCCCAATAACGAACTTAACCGAGATATTCATCTCCCTAAACTACTCTGAAAATTTCAACTACCTACCTCATTCCGTTCGAGAGTTATATCTATGTCTATGGATGAAAAGCAGTCTCACTACTCTCAGATCTCTTACTTCATGTTCAGTTCCGAAATGTAAGAATTTTCTGAGAAAAACTAATATCGGAGCAAACAACTCACTTCGCTCACAATTCTTCGATTGATTAGTCTCAGGAACATCATTTGACATTATGACAATTCATATTCATACATAGAATAATATTATTCTGTGACAACGTTGAAATACGATTTATTATTGAAATTTTGAAAAATCATATCTCCGAAAGTATTAGCTTGTTAGAGTTAAAAATGATATGATTGGATTCTCATGATAAAACTTTTTATTAAAAAAAATTTAATTTGGAATTTGTTTCGTAAAAAAAAAATTTTTTTTTTGTTACTCCGAAACCATTTGTCCGATTTTGCCCAATAACGAACTTAGCCGAGATATTTATCCCCCAAACCTAGTCTGAAAATTTCAACTCTCTAGCTCATTCCGTTCGAGAGTTATCGTGCCTACGGCCGGCCGGACCGGCCGGCCGGACCGGCCGGACAGAATGAATTTCGACCACGGATTCTTGATCAGTGAGTCGAACCAAATCGTTTAAGACCATTTTCATCGAAATATTCGAAAATTACAGACATTTGGGCAAATTGATAAGCACTCAGTTCCGAGGAACTAGAGCGCCAAAAAGTAAACAAATATTTAAGAAGATTAACCGTTGACGTTTTAGTGACAACACTGACAAAAGTAACATTTTGCGATTATGGGGTGGGGGATAAACTTTTGACATTGATGACAAACCGTCAGTCACTCAGGCGGACAAATAGGCACGAAAAAGGCATACCGCCGTATTCACAAATCATTCAATCTCCTATAAGTCCTAACTGAGGTCCTTAGTTAAGGATAAATAAGAATCGCAAGCTCAGTTATCGTATGTAACGGTGCTGAAACAGGCCTGTTTCACGTTAATTTCCACTTAAACTGAGGTTGCGATTCTTATTTATCCTTAACTGAGGATCTCAGTTAGGACTTAACGGAGATTGAATGCTTTGTGAATACGGCGGATAGTGTAATAAGGGTATAAGACAAGAAATGATTAATGGCTTCTTATTGCGGATACCCACGACCCAATTTTCCTTTCAGCCCAATTTCCAGCACCAATATGATGCGGAAAAGTGAAACTGAACGATACTGGTCTTTGTCACATCCTCAAAACAATGAACCACCTCAATTTTCATAATATCCTTGAGTACGTGAAGTCAACAATGAAACGAATATATTGAAGGCGAAAGTCACTTCTTGGACTCTAAAACAATTAGCATCGTCACAATACAACGCCAGAATACAAATTTCTTGGCACAGTTCTCAATTTGGCTACGGTCGAGGTGGATAAAGACTTCGCCTTCAGCAAAATATTACGATGTTATGAATATGCAAGGATGGCATCTCGTGAAAATCATGACTGGGGCGAGTGAGCACAAACAAGTCCATAAATTTTCCAACACGTGCCGCAAGAACGCATTTAACACGTTCAGACATCGGTTTGAAGACAAAAGGTTTCGATGTGTTATAACCAATGGCAGTCACGTAACAAAGGAGCAATTATCGGCATTGCCTCTGTTTATCAGCGGCGGTATGACCTCTTAATCTGTTCCAGGATTCTAATGGTAACACCGGAATGGACCTTTCTCGCTGTATAATTGAGCGAGCCCAAATATCTTAAGGATCATTATACAGTTTACTTCCATTTCATTATTATGGTAAATTATTGAGTAAATGTGCATTTAGAATGAGGCGGGATTATGGGAGATGAATAACGAACTGTGTTCGCTCGCATATCTACATAAATGTTACACTGTTTGTGGAACAAGCTGATATATTATTATTTCTACTTCTCTTGGGTATCCTGGTACTGTAAATCAATTGGGACGTAACACATGGATCAAACAGTTTCCGGACTAGGTAAGATAAACATGAAAAATTGGTTCAAGCCCTGTGGACAGGAGCTTTGGCGCTCTTGTTCAAACTTTGACAAATCATATCTCCGAAATCATTGGTTTCTGGGAATGATATAAATGGATTCTTACGATAGAACTGCATCATGAAAGAAATTAAATTCATACAGACCGATTTTCCCCAATAACGAACTTATCCGAGATATTCATTCCGCAAATCTACTCTGAAAATTATATTATATCAATTAAAACTTAGACAATATTGCAGTTGTATCTTACCAAAGAATATATTTCCATCATTATATGGATTATCCACGGGCATTATATTATCACCTCAAAAGTACGATATCTGAGGTTATTTCATTGGTCATTTTGCATTCAATTCTACTTTGTTTTATAGAACAGGAAGGGTATTTTATATCAAGAATAACGAACCAGAAGTAATTTTGACATTTATCTCTCATAGGAAAATAAGATGACATGTAAGATCATATAATAATTCATAGATAGAAAAATTAAGTACAGCATTCTGTGTTTTGTGAAAACATAGAAGTACGATTCATTATTGAAATTTCGAAAAATCATATCTCCGAAAGTATTAGCTTGTTAGAAATAAAATAATAACAATGAATTTTTATGGCGAAACAGCATCTTAAAAAAAATTGAATTTGAAATTTGTTATTTAAAAAAAAAATTTTTTTTCGTTATTCCGAAACCACCAGGCCGATTTGGCCCAATAACGAACTTCACCGAGATATTCATCTCTCAAACCTACTCTGAAAATGTTAACTGCCTAACTTATTCTGTTCGAGAGTTATTGTAGAAACAACATTTGAAAAAAAAAAAAAAATTGTTCACACTTTACGGCAACCCGATCAATACAAAACTTCGCATGCATATAAGGGTCATTATTCTACAATTTGGTGCTAAATTTCACAGAGAGCGAGTGATCGGTTTCAAAAAAATATTTATAAAAATGTTTTTACTAAAAACGGTTTCGACCACGGATTCTTGATCAGTGAGTCGAAGAATTCGAAAATTACAGACATTTGGGCAAATTGGTAAGCACTTCTGGAACAACAGCGCAAAAAAGGGGAAAAGCCCTGTGGCAGGAGCTTTGGCGCCATTGTTCAATGTTTGACAAATCATATCTCCTAAAGTATTGGTTTCTCAGAGTTGGGAATTATATCAATGGATTCTTATAATACAACTGCACCATAAAAGAAATTGAATTCAAATTATAGTTTATTTATCAAGATTAAATGAGCAATCTGCAATGATTCAATCTCGTGGAATGGGTTGTTGCAACTTTCACTCGGTGCATAGTTTTCACAACTCGAAATACCTAAGGAAAGTATCATCGAAATGTCTAGAGGTTGGAGACAATCATAGCAGATTGTCTATTTATTCCTGATATTTGAATAGGTATAGGCCGTTGAACAAATTATTTTGATAGTTCAAAATATATCAATAAAATACAATCCTCTTTTCATTATTTAATAGTTCATACCACTAACACATTCATTCTGTATTATGAACCTTAACTCAAGAAAGAATATTTGATACACAAATGTAGATCAATATTTTAACTTTTTTTTGCTATCAACATTATGAAAATACTGTATATAGGAACATGTCTCTCTACTCAAGGAACCTTCTTTTCCAACGCAAAATATTTTCAAAGTACGAATTGTATTGTATTGTATTTTATTACACAGATCCTTCTAGGTCTTCCCCAAGGAAACCCTCATAAGCTCTCAAAGAGCTTGAGCGAGTAAGGAGAACCAGTTAGTGTTCTGTGTAGGCTTTCTTACTGTGTCCTTACGCCATCTTAGGCACATCACTGTTAATCTTTGACCCAATAGTGAAAGGTGGCAACTACCGTGACTAGAAAATATCTTTCCTAGCCTCGGAATTGAACGCCAATAGATATGACGTATCTTATATTATTAAGATGACATGAATGAACAGTGAACACAGACACATAGAATTCGCATTCTGTGAAAACATAGAAGTACGATGTATTATTGAAATATTGAAAAATCATATCTCTGAAAGCTTTTTAGAGTTGAAAATGATATCGATGGATTCTTATGGTGGAATTGCATCTTAAAAAAAAGTTAATTCGAAATTTGTAATGTAAAAAAATTTTTGTTTTCGTTACTCCCAAACCATTCGGTCGATTTTGCCCAATGACGAACCAAACCGAGATATTTATCTCCCAAACATACTCTGAAAATTTTAACTGTCTAGCTCATTATATTCGATAGTTATCGTGTTAACGGCCTAATCAAACGGACATAATCCATTTTGACCACCAATTCTTGATCAGTGTGAGTCGAAGCAAATCGTTTAAGACCATTTTCATCCAAAAAATCGAAAATTACAGACATTTGGGCAAATTGATAAGCACTCTCTCTGTTCCGAGCAACAAGAGCGCTTAAAAGGTTATGCTGCCGTACCGTGTATATTACTAGATCCGAGATTATGATTCAATTCCTAGATTCCTAGAAATTTAGAAGAAATAGCCCTGCGGCATTACAAACTATTGGCTCTATACAAGGTGAGTCTTTGACCACTGCATTAATTTTAACTAAAGATTCCTCTCATCAAATGAAACACTTTTTTCATTTAACTTTTTTCCAAATTCAGCTCAGGAAATTTTGAAAAAAAATCAGTTTTTATTTTGTAGCTTTGACATCCTTTTTTCGAATAAAATGAATGTTGGCGTAAAGTTTCCTATAACTATGATACATATTTTCCAAGTATAAGTTATTTTCTACTTCTACTGGTTTTCTAGTTATGGACTCGTGGATTCATAAAACTAAACGAAATTAGCATAAAGAAAGCATATAAAGTTTTTCTTGAGTCATTTCAAGAATATTCCATCGTTTTAGAACATTATATTATTCTTCATCATTTCTCCTTAAACGCACCGTTTTCGAGATATTCTTCATTGAATGTTTTAAAATGGAAAACTCCAGAAATTTCACTACTTTTATGGATCCGTCCCTGAGCGTTGGAATCCCGAATCAAGCAGTAAACCACGTTACCATGCCTTATTCTCGTCCGCCAACAATGTCATAGATAAGTTATATGCGGGAGTGTATTAGCACATTGTGAAATCTTTAAACGCTTGTAACTTTTTACCTGAGCCGAATCTGGAAAAATGGTAAATGAAAAAAGTGTTCCATTTGATGAGAGGAATCTTTGGTTAAATTTAATGCAGTGGTCAAAGACTCACCCTGTATAGTGAAATCGCCTATTTTCCCGTCGAAGAATAACTGAAACCAATTAGACTGAAAACTTATGCAACTTCGAAATCTTCGGCATTAGTAACATTTAGCAAGACATCCTCATCGACAATTAGCAAAAGATGTCGTCTCAATTTGGGAAGAACGATTTGACCGATTGTCCTTTAGATCAGATTCGTAAATTCCACTATCCCAAGAGACTGGAGATGTCCACAATGTTACATAATTCGAAACTAGTCCTCTATAATTGTCAACGTCAACCTTTGAATTGGAATTGAGAGCCAGTTAAATGCCACTAACTAAAGAAGACCGACTTCTTGCGACAACCGAGCAAGGACATTATAATTGTCTAAACTGAACCATGGAAATTAATAATGTACTCGTTAGTACCTTCATCGACAGTGGCGTACATGTACAGCAGATGAATGTCTCTTGATATCGATGAAATGCAGGGTCTTTATAAATGATTGTAACATCGCTTCATATGCATGCTGTTCAGATTTGCAATTCCAGCCACAAAATTCATAATACAAGCATAACCTCATTTTCTCCTTTGTTTACCCCCCTTACCAGTTTTGGACCAAAAATTTTTATTATACAAAATAAATTGATTTAATAGTTGATATAGTTCGCATTAAGTTTGTAGAAAGCGAAATTTTCAAATAAATGAATTTTTGGATTTAAGTTTTTATTAGACGTGATTTTGTGTACATAATTGCTGAGCCTAACTCCTTCTCTGGGTTAACAACATACCTTGTGATGACCAAAGTAGGGTAATTTTCCTATTTAGAATTTTTGATATGTAAGTACTGATGTATTCTGTCCATTTGTATTTATGTATTACCTGCAATCGAACATTAAAATTAGTTAAACAGTATGCATTCAGTTGCATACTGTTTAACTAATTTTAATTTTCGATTGCAGGTAATACATAAATACAAATGGACAGACTACATTGAATAACTGTAACATAACTCCCAGTTTGGGAGTTTGGCCATTTGTGAGAATTCAAACAATGAATTCACATCAAATGTTCAAAATATGCTCCATTATTCTCAAGGCATTTATAAATTCTTTTTCGTTTGTTGTCAAATAAGGGTCGTCTCAGCAAGAACTTGAATTTCTAATTGCTCGCCATTTTTGACTGTCAATTGTTGAGTCAGCCATATTTGTTGTTTATTTATTTGAAACATAGACATAGATTTACGAAAATGGTACGTTATAGCTTGGAAGAACGTTTGTTAATAGTGAAAAACCATTATGAAAATTGGTTCAAGCACTGACGTGAAGTCAGAAGCATTTGCGCGTATGTTCTCTTGTCCATTCTCCTTTAGTGTCCAATATATATATATATATATATATATATCACCGTTTTCGCATTAATCAAACTCAAAGGTATACTCGTATATTACTGTAATCTTTACATTTCTACTAGAAATTCGTGCATGTAACTCTCCAAATATGGTTTGTGAATAAGAATTCAACCAGTATGTTATTGCCTGTAATTTTCCCAAAGAACCTGCGAAAAAAATCATTTAATATTTGAGGGGGTATGTAACCTCAAACCCACTACTGAGACGCCACTATTCGAATCAATTACATTTCTTGCATGGATATATTCATTATCAACTAAATACTCCATGACCTCATGTGCTAAAGTCGAATAGATGTTCGCTGGTAAAAATATTACAGTCAGGTACATATAATTGAATCAAATGATACTGAATTATATTCATTAGGACACAGAGGAAACTGGTATTTCATTATGATCTATTAGCGGCATGCAATTATATCTGAATACTGTGTATAAATGCTTCGCAAGAAATCGTACCATGAAGCAGTTACGATTCAATCGTCTTTGAAAACAATTCTAGCGATTGATCCAAGATCTGCGATGCAAATGAAGATAAATTTCTAGGAAGCCCTGCTTTTTATGGAGAGGATGAACTAATACTTCGGTGTTTCCAGAAAGTTACATATTCTTGTGCGCTGCATTCTTAATTGATTATATTTAGCTTCTTGAAAAACCACAGACGGGGATTCCCCCTACAATAAATGCTGCAATAATGAATTGTCCCATTGAATAATAAGTGGATCAAACTTGTCTACTCATCATCAACAACTGTATTGAAAGACTAACAGAAAAGTTTCATAAATAGTAAATCTTTGAAATAGAGGGGATTCCCTAATCTCATGCCTTTGAAATGTGAGTGTTAGAATGATTCGAAGGATCAAGCTTACTCGGTTGATAAAACAGATTACCTGCCCAGTCTTTGATGAAGTTAGTAAAAAAAAAGTGGGAAAGCCCTGCGGACAGGAGCTTTGGCGCTCTTTTTCAAACTTTGACAAATCATATCTCCGAAAGTATTGGTTTTCAGAGTTAGGAATAATGGTTTCTTATGATAGAACTTCATCATAAAATAAATTGAATTCAAACATCATAAGAGACTTCAAATTCAACAAGAGTGCCAAAAATCATCGATCCAAAACCAACTGACCAATTTTACCCAATAACGAACTTATCCGAGATATTCATTCCTCAAATCTACTATGAAAACTATATTACATCAATTGAAACATAGCCAATATTCCAGATTTGTTCATACTGGAAATATTCTAAACACAATTTACCTACCAAAGTATAGATTTCTATCATCAGATGGATTATCCACGGGCATTATATTATCATCTTAAAAGTATAATATCATATCATCCCCTTAATTCTCCGATAGCTGAGGTTATTTCATTGGTCATTTTGCATTCAATCATACTTTGTTCTCTATAACAGGAAGGGTATTTATATCAATAATAACGAACCAGAAAGAAAATTGAAATGTCACTTAAAGCAAAATAAGATGACATGAATGAACACAGATCATATAATAATTCATAGATAGAATAATTAAGTACAGCCAATGAACTCTTCACTAACGTAGTGTAGGGTTCTATGAGTACAGCATTCGGCTGCATTCTGCGAAAACATATAGAAGTACGATTTATGTTTGAAATTTTGAAAAATCATATCTCCGAAAGTATTAGCTTATTTGAGTTGAAAATGATATCTATGGATTCTAATGATGAAACTTCATCTTGAAAAAAATTGAATTTGAAATTTGTATCTAAAATCAATTTTTTTTTTCGTCACTTCGAAACCATCACGCCGATTCTGACCAGTAACGAACTTAACCGAGATATGTATCTCCTAAACCTACTCTGAAAATTTCAACTGCCTAGCTCAATCCGTTCGAGAGTTATCTTGTTAACGGAGGGCCCGCCGGACCGGCCGGCCGGACAGAATCGATTTTGACCACGGATTCAAACGGAGTCAAACCAAATCGTTCAAGAACATTTCCATAAAAAAATCCGAAAATTACATACATTTGGCCAAATTAATAAGCACTGTGTTCCGAGGAACAAGAGCGCCAAAAATGAAGGTGGGTAAGTATCCTAAGTGGAGACAGACATAGAATATTCTACACTGAAAATAATATGCCTTCATGTGAAATTCGTAGGTTTTTTCAACCATCTTGTATTATTCTGGAGTGTGTCAAGGTTTATTGGATAATAAATAGATACCTACATTTTCTTCAGTCATCAAAGTATCCACGTGCTTGCGGACAATGATGAACACATAAAATATGTGCCCAAGTCCAAGAAAATCATTATTTCATGATCGTTTCGGAGGTGGAAAAAGGAAAAACAATTTTGTATTTGAATATTCAACAGGAAGAATAATACAATGTTGATTTATTAACATACTCAAATCAAATATGAATGTGAGTTCTGCATGGAATATAATGTCGCATGCACCTGTTGCTATGGTCTGCATGCCACGTTTTCTGTCAATCGCCACTAACTTGACTCAAGTATGGTAATGTTTATTTATAGTGGAATTGAATACATGAATTGAAAGTTGGGAAATCACGTACCTGAGGGCAGTCTGCTTTGGCGCGCTTGTTTAAATTCATAGCCAGAGCTGTCATCCATTCAGGTAGGTACTGAAAATTTCCAAACCGGAACCACCAGACCGATTCTACCCAATAACGCATTAAACTTATCCGAGATATTAATTCCTCAAATCTACTCTGAAAATTATATTATATCAATTGAAACTTAGCCAATATTCCAGTATTTTTTTACTGGAGATATTCTTAACCCAATTTGATTAACTTGTATATTGTATAGGTATTGAATATTGTTGTAGAGGGTAACGTTGCACTGGGTCTATAGACCACATTAGTTAGGTTAGGCGGGAAATTTGAATTCCTATCCATCCGTGGATCCGAGCACTGAATTCCCCATGCATTTCTTATGGACCTAAAATTTACGCGAATTTCTCGCCTGTTTTTAGATACTTTGGCTAATTTCTTAAGGTTTATTTTGGTTGAAATAGATTCTGTGAACCTTTCTCAACCATCTAGAATCAAGTTTTCATAACAAAATTGTATATTTCTAAAATAATTAATAAATATAAAAGTGTTCACCAAATTCGATTGACGTATGTCTTAGCTCAATCGAAATCAGTCAAAAATAATAACATAACCCTAAATCGGCCTTGTAATGACGCACAACAGAAGTCATCTACGACATACGGAAATCTTTCGAACTAGAATGGTTTCAATTTTGATTTAAGAATAAATTGAAGTAGATTTTAATGTGGAAATAACATGAAAACATGCACTAATGATGAAGGTACCCAATACTTGTTGTCTCTGTACTAACATTCTCTTTTAAATAGGGTGGTTTCATCTCAAAGTTGAAATTCCTTGTTGAAAAATTTGAATATGGATCTCCCGCCAAGCGACTGATTCTAACCTAACTAATGTGGTCTATTGTGCCTCCCGTCAGAGCTGTCAATGTCATCACCATCCACAGCTCGCCTTCCAGTTCCAGAGTTCTGATTAATTTTCGAATTTTTGGTTGAAAATGGTCTTAAACAATTTGGTTCGACCCACTGATCAAGAATCCGTGGTTGAAATCGATTCTGTCCGGCCGTCTGTCCGTCCTGCCGTTAAAACGATAACTCTCGAACGGAACGAGCTAAAAATTGGAAATTTTCAGAGTAGGTTTGGGACATACATATCTTGGTAAAGTTCGTTATTGGGCAAAATCGGCCGGATGGTTTTGTAGTAACAAAAAAATTTTTTTTACGTTACAAATTTCGATTTCAATTTTTTTTAAGATGCAGTTTCATCATAAGAATCCATTGATAATATTCTCAACTCTAACAAGCTAATACTTTCGGAGATAGGATTTCTCAAAATGTCAATAATACATTGTACCTACTTCTATGTTTTCACAGAATGTGAATTCTATCTGTTTGCGGTAGCTGGCGTTTGGTCCAGTTTGAAAGATAAACGTCATTAATGTCAAACAAAACTGAAAGTGTATTTCTGGAGAGTTTGGTTGATGTAAGCATGTAGAAAATTTGAAATTTGGATTTGCTTATGGGCAGAGTTTTTTGGTTAGTGAGTCGAAAATGTATGATGCAAGGAAGTCAAGCATAATTTACGAGTCATTCTCTAATTATGGAAGATTTAGAACGGTATTTCCAATTAATGTTCAGGTAGTTATTCCTTGGTAACACTATTTAAGATTTCCTACATAAGTATTCTGGTTTGATTTCTCTCTGGACTGATTACATTAGTTCTGTTTCATGAATGAAACTGGCTATTTCATTTACTCAATTTTTCAGAATCACTCCTGATAGTTTTGGAACACTTGGAGCGTCATATAAATATAAGATGCAAATGGATTTTAATTTCCTTCATGATGTAGTTCTATCATAATAATCCATTTATATACTTCCCAACTCTGAGAAACCAATACTTTCGGAGATATGATTTGTCAAAAATTGGACTAGAGCGCCAAAACTCCTGCCACAGGGCTTTTCCCCTTTTTCTGAAAGGCCTGGATACTCTGCTTTTACCTCTAGGATATTGCCAATCACTCATGCAACACCCTGTATAACAGTATCATAAACTTTGCATAAATAATTATTCGATCGATTGCATGCTCATTCGGTGCGAATGCTCAATGAATATGCGGTTTACAATATTTATTAGCATGCAGGAACTCCAGCATACATTAGGATACTTCTCTGACCTTCAAAATGGGAGGAGTCCCCTCCTTCATTTAATAATGACTCCGAAGCTAATCAATTGACCCATTGTGTAAACTGGACAATAGAAGTAAATCTTTGCAATACTTCTATTATTCATTAATTGAGACAATCGATTATCAATATCACAACAAAACGATTTGAATTGTTCTTCTTTCATCTTCGATCCATATCTATCATGAAGCGATCATGCTAGCAGATTTTTTACTGGCGATGATGAGTACCATCGAAGATGATTAATTCATAATATGATTTCCCAACAATGAAGATTCTTGCAAGCTTAGATATATGCACTTTTCATGTTATCGCTACATTGAGAATTGATATCACGAGATAATAATCCATAAGAGGTCATAATCGGATCTTAAAATAGGATGCTTCCAAAATGAATAGCTTTTTGCGCGCGTAGATTTTAAGCTAATAGAGTATTCTAGTAATTCAATTTAATCAACAAGTCCAGAGCGTTCTTGCTAATCGGGTCCTTCATAAATGGCTTCGTATAATAAATATACTTATGCATATATTTTACAAATCAAATAGACCCCAGGGGGTTCATTGATCTGCCGAGAAAGCAAGAGCAGACGCGATTCTGGCTTCTTGGCCTTCATCAGTACCCTGTAGCTTCCTCAACAAATTCAACTAAACTGACCCGGGTTAAGCCTATCATAGCCGGCTTGGTCGATCATTTTAATCGCCCACGCCACCTATGAGACGAAACACGGAAATCAGCCTCTCCCCCCCAGTGAATATTTGAAGCGTGAAATCATATGCCACCATTCACTCGACATTAACCCTCTATCTAACCCCCTGGGGTCTATTTGATTTGTGAAATATATGCATAAGTATATTTATTATTATCATTTTTCATTATGAATTCAATTTAATCTTGCCACTACTAGTTTCGGGTTCAAAATGTCTGACACTTTGTAGGCCTTTATTGATATGATTCAGAGTCACAATCGCTCAATATTAGAGAGATATTGGAGGGTCGGTAGTAATAAAGTTTCCTTTATTTTGACATGTACGCAAGCGCACTTGCCACTGAAAATAAAGGATCTTTTAATAAAATACTGGCCGACTTTATTTATTCCGAAGTGAAGGATCCTTTATTTTTACCTTATTTGGCTTTCGTGTATCATCGTTGATATTCGTAAACTTATCGGATTGTTTGCAAATAGCAAATTCTATGATTATTCCGTTTTTTCAATTTCAGAATCATTTTCCCCTCTTATATTAGCAGCTTCTAGCATTTTTTCCATTACTGAATTAATAATTTGGATCTAAACAGGAAATGAACACCTATATTCTTCGTAAGAACATTCTCAAAAATCTTGTGTGAGTGTAATCACAATTACTATTCGAATTTAAGCGAATAACTGGAACAGTGCGCTTAAGACCAATCCCTTGCTATTATAACCGATTGGTTATGTTCAGCAAGGGATTGGTCATAACCGCTCTGTTCCGGTTACTCGCTTAAATTCGACTATAGTGTATTATAAATGACAAATTCGACTATCTAAATGGCATAATGCATCTCCCCAAGCTTCAAATTATTTGTTTTTGTTAACAAAAAATAGGGTTATCTTACATACAACTGTCACTGTCATAGTTTGTTGTCCAATAACTCTCTCAAGCGAACAATTTAAAGGAAACTTTAAGTTGCTTTTAATAGTGCCAACCCTTATTCAAGGAAGTTTCCAATATCTCTCTATTATTGTGCAATATGGGTTACACAATATATTGACGGTTGCCCCTAGACTGTCAATATTATTGTACAAATATGTGGGTTCATCAAACATTTCTATCGTATGGAGGCGATATTAGGTTTGTTCCTACAACAGCCGAAACCGTACAGTGTACGGTCCACGGACTGCGCGGTGGTGTAATAGGAAGGCTTTTACACCACCGCTCAGTCCGTGGACCGTTCACTATAAGGTTTTGGCCGCTGTAGGAACAAAGCTGTTGATGATGATGCCCACACACGATCAAATATATTGCACAAACGAAAATATTCTACAGTAATATTGAGCGTGTATGGGCTGCATGAGCTTAAAACGGAATATTAACGTTGATAAGAATAAATAAAATACAATATCCTAGGGGATTTGACTTTTGTAAGTTTGTCAAAGCGAGGAATTCTGCAATTTTATTGTCATATATTCGGCACGTTTTATTCAATCGTTTTATGCAAGATATCATATTTGTTGAATTATTTTCTCTGATAATCCAACAAAACAACTTGATTTGTGCATGAAACAAGCCGGAATACCGGGTGACCCAGTATACATGTTCCAATGGATTATCTCAGTCATTTCAAAATATAAAAATTTTTTGATTTTCAATTCGTTCAAGGAACCTTCAACTGAGAAATACAAAAATTCAAAGTCACTTTCGGTTTAACCGGAAGTGACTCTGACATTTTTATCTCAAATAGCACACTATACATTTTTTTAATTCTACTCAAAATTACCTTTCCAACGATGTATCACACTTTGTATTTTACGTTTGATTTGAAGGAGAAAACGTCAATTAAAATTTCAAATTGAAAGAATTGCAGTAGGCTACGATATGTTGTGTAATCTTGACCAATAATCCGGTGTGCCGATCCATCTATCTTTAAATGGACTGATAAGATGGCCTAAAAAATCTCCAGATTTAACACCGCTATATTTCTTCCTTTGGGGATATTTGAAAGATCGTGTGTACCAGACCCCTCCTATTGATTTGAAAGATCTCAAAAACAAAATAAGGAATGCATATAGAGCCGTTGAAGCAAATAGTCAACATTTCGAACACATGATTTAGTTATTATAGGTACTTTTTTGCCCCCTTTTTGGCGCGCTGTTCTGTGAACAGAATGCTTATCAATTTGCCCAAATGTCAAATGCGAAAAAAGGCATCCGTTCTGCCGTAAGCACGATTACGCTCGAACGCAATAAGCTAGAGAGTTGAAATTTTCAGAGTAGGTTTGGAGTTCAAATGCGCAGGCTAAGTTCGTTAATGAGTAACATTCACCGTGTGGTTTCAGAGTTATAGCCATCTGAAATTTTGTTTTGCCAATTACTCGAAGAATACAGATCTGATCGAATTAAAATGCGGCAGTTAGGTGAAAAATACTGACACTAAAACATATGCAAAATTATGTGAGGATCACGCTACTGGAAAATTAAAAAAAAAATATTAAAAAAAATTCTGGATCTCAGGAACTATCAGTCAGATATCGTTGAAATTCTGCGAGAGCCTTCGAAACCATATTTCTCATTAAAGTTCTGAATTTGAATGCGATCGGATCTATATTGGTGAAGATATCACGGAAATATCGAAATATTCCTACGATCTCAGTGTGTTGGTCCACTGTTTTTATATTCGACCAAACAAATAATCAACAGTTTGTTTGATTTTTGACAAATGTCAAAAAAAGGATACAAGCTATAGAAGGATGTAATCATAACGTGTTTGCATAGATCTTTATTATTACTGTTCTGTGATCGTATGTCTATATTCTATATGTTCAAGTTAATGTCGTCATGTCTGACATGTGCCATGATAAACAAATCAGTTTTGTAGATTTTTTGTAGATTATGAAATATAACATAACTTGGTATGAAATAAATATCGATTTCAAGATTCAATTATTCCTATATAACCTAACATGGCTGGATACACGGGGCCGACCCCCAGATTTCGATTTATAGGGACAATATGCTGCCACGGAATGGAAAATTTTGAAAACATCCTTCACACTTCATAGATTATTATTTAATAGCGATCGAACAGGACGAAGTTCAGGATCCAATAAAGTTGTCCATACTCAGAAACATTATTGGTATAGAAGCTGCAAAAATTATGTCCACATTCGTGATCCCAGAGATAGAACTGAACAAAGATGAATATACTATGAAGTCTATTGAGAAATATGTCACCCCAAGAGTTAATGAGTGCTTTGAAAGGTATAATTACTTGAAAAAGGTGCAAAAAGAAAATGAACAATGTGAACATTTCCTTACTGAATGCAAGTATCTAGTACGAACATGTAATTATAATGAAACTGACTCAAATCAAACTGCAGAAGATAAAGCACTGAAAGACAAAATAGTTATAATAAGATCATCCTGTAACCAGAGAGGCATTACTGAGAGTTCCAAAATTGACAGTGGAGAAAGCAATTGAATTTTGCAGAACCAGCGAGCAGAGCAAGCAACGGAACTTGCAGTTCCAGAGTGAATTGAGGACATTAAAGCTGCAGGGAAGTATAATAAACAAACGAAAAATTTCAAGTGTAGACAAGAAGGTCAGAAGAAGGAAAATTCAAATGAAGGCGATCTCAGTCGACACATGGTGCACGTGAATGCCCCGCACTTCGTAAAAAGTGTAGGAAGTGCGGTATGTTAAATCATTTTACTATATCTTGTAATGTTGAAAATGTTAAGAATTTCGAGAAAGATGAAGGTAGTTCTGATGAACCAGATATTATTATATATATTATTAGGCGTAGGAAAGCATGGGATGAACTTATTCAATGATGAACGTAATAATTTCAATGTTGAATTAGATACAGGTGTGAACATTAGCATAATTCCTAGAGGAAAATATAATGAAATATAAACACAGATTTTAGTTCGTAAATCCAACTCATCTAAGGATTTGAAGTTACACAGGTCATCTTACAATTTCTTCTGTGTGACACCATTTGGTATTTATAGATATTTGGTATTACCTTATGGTTTATCACAATCCCAGGACTTATTGAGGGAAATTTAGATTTTAGAGACCTTGTAATGAATTACAATAACACGGCTCTGATTAGTAGAATCACTAGTACAAATCTTACAAAGTATACACCTCGGAGATCTTTCACCAATAATAAGCTACAACCTCAAATTCAAAAAAATATTTGGTTTAAGAAAGAGGATCAAGTTGTAATAAAAACATCAAGTGATACACTCTGGGAAAAGGTTATTTTCTTAGGAAAGGCAAAAGAACCTAGTTCTTATTGGGTGAAAAAGCAAGTAAATGGTCAATTATTATGACGTAATACTCAACAGATAGAATTGTCATATACCAGACCCCGTAGTAATGAATATACATTTGAAACTGAATTAGACCCAAACCAATTATCACCAAATGATTGTAAGGAAAACAAGAGTAGAAATAGTTCGAACAAGACAAATTTTAGTAATGTTCTAAGTGAACCCGAGATAATGACTAGAAATAAAACAGCAATATAATCCGTTGTGGAACAATTTTAAAACTCCTGGGCGTTTAAACCTTTGAGGGGAAGGTGTTCAACATAATAATATAATAATAATTCTATGGTCTACCCTCAATCGACATATACCTATTGTACCTATATCGCATAGCATTGTTGTATCAGATTATTACGGTATGTAAGAATGACAGAGACATTTAATAAACATAAATTAAGTATATGTCTTTAAATATTAATCACCAAGTATCAAACAATGAACATATTGATTCTGGAACCAGTCTCGCAATTTACAAACAATGAGTGGAAAATAGTTAGCTATGCAAAAAAGTCTTTCTCATGAGAAATACTATCACTTTCTCATTTTGTTAAATTCTCAAACAAAGTATTCTGCATTTTTTCTGGAGCTAATCAGCTTTAGGCGAGTTTGGTATCTGGATGGGTGACAGCTCTGGGTATAAATTTGGACAGCGCGCCAAAGCTCCTGTCCACAGGGCTTGTTATATGTAGTGTTGGCCTATGCATAAAACATTTTATGTTGTACCCGCTTTCAGATCACGGTAACGTGATTTGTATTCATACAAAAAAAATCAATCATTTTAAAGTAGCAACAGAGGAATATCTGCAAAATTTTTAATGTGAATAATAATATATAAAGGATTTAATGCTTGTGGCTTTTACTTGATGCAAATCCATATTAACTCAATGAAAAATTATATACGATTTACACTTATTTATTCAATATTGTGACGCGTTTCGTCGACACAGCGACTTCATCAGACTACATCATACTGGTATGATGTATGATGTAGTCTGATGAAGTCGCTGTGTCGACGAAACGCGTCACAATATTGAATAAATAAGTGTAAATCGTATATAATTTTTCATTGAGATATATGAAGGAATTAACCGAGGAATTAACTATTCTAGCGACGGGGCATGAGCGTGTCATTTCATTAAATGAGAGAAGATTACACTGATTTATAATATACTACATTAATTAAATCTATCGTTATGAATGATTCGTCATATCAACTGAATAAAATTCTAAATCAACATAACCAGAAAAATTTATAATAAATTGTTTAACCAAAACATTCAACAATCCATTATTGAACAGTGAATTTATACTTACTACCCAAGGAAATATTCAAATGAACTTACAGAAGATTTGAATAACTTAACTGTGCTATATGCTGTATCAAAGAAGGTATGTGCAGAAAATGAGGAATACTCCAAGAATTTCAATAATACCATTGTTTGTTAGGTTTTTTCTGTTTTGGCGCGCTGTTCTGGTGAATAGAGTGCCTATCAATTCATCCAAATTCCTGTAATTTAATTTTTTTTTTGTATACATGTTTACAGGGTAGTCCAGTTTGAAGGGCGGAAAATCTATTTAACGATTTGTTTGAATAGAAAAAATTAAATTTATCAATTTTTGCCAAACGGTTGGAAATATTTGAATTACATTCTTTAGGCCTCAATTTCCGAAGTGGTATCAAGTTTTTTTTTTAATTTTTTGTTTTCTCTACTATTCATTCTTTGTTCGGTAAAATACATACCTAGTTGATTTAAACTTGAGGAAGGTTTTTTTAATGGATCTCGAATATTTGAAGTCAAAATCAAGATTATACAAAATATCGTAGCCTACTGCAATTCTATCAATTTGAAATATCGAGAACGGCTGATGAAAATATCCCAATATTATAAACGAATTTGGTCAACGTAAAAAAAATTACGAAAAATGAACTAAGGTGAAAATTCTTTAAGAATCACCAGAACTCAAATATCTCGGAAACTGTTGATTTTCGCTTATCACTAAATATGGATCAAACAACAGCAAATCAGTCATATACACCTCTTTCAAGATTCACGTCTAATTTGCAATCACCCTGTATACTGGAATCAAATGAAAATTCGTATAGAAATATATCGAATTATCCGATTTTTTCTCCAGAATAATACTGATCGTTCAAATTCAACCTTTGAATATATTATCTTGAATTCATGACAAATATTATATTTGTTCAGAAATGATGCAATCAATTAGATTGGTTTTGAATCTTCAGGAAAAAAATGTGTGTTAAAAATTTCCATATCATTTATCGAAAAATATGCTGATATTATCTGATGATATTCATTCTCGCAGTCGAAACCGCTTCCTGTCTATTGTTCGTAAATTTTGGGTCCTCTAACCCATATAGTAAGCATATGCTTCTCTCAAACTTGACAATGTAAATTTCAGAGGCCAATAGTGATTTCAGAATTGGTATATAAAAGTACCAGTTTTTCATTACAATATATAAGAAGTCGTCGAGGGAACTCAGAAGTAATTAAATGAATTCGTGTGATCTCTAAATTTACAGATGATATACAATAAAAATTAACTTCACCTTCGAAGTTCTACCTGCAGTGGCATTGAAAGTTTCCTAACTCCTGTGAAATTCATGTTATTATGGACGAGGAATCATTAAAAATGCTTACATGTTTCAGCCATTGTTATTTTGGTATGTGACACATATGATGTAGATTCATTCTTCACTTAGTTTTCTGACAATAATCAACTTGAATATTGAAGGATTGCGGGTAGGGAATCCAATCCCGCAAATGCTGGATCCCGCAAATGCTGGATCCCGCAAATGCTGGATCCCGCAAATGCGGGATCCCGCAAATGCGGGATCCCGCTGAAATTCTGCGGGATCAACATTGCGGGATTTTCCGTGCGGGATTTGCGGGACTCAAAATGAAAATTGCGTATTCAACAATGAAAGCGCAAATGTCACAGAAAAAGTACTTTTTCGTCAGCTCTGGTCACTATGAATACGGCATGATACGGCTCAATACAATACATAAGTGCATTATGAGAATAACTGTCATTTACTATTGTGAGATTATTTAAGAGGTCCGAAATTGATAAAAGTATATAGAGGTTGACGAAAAAATTAAATATGCACCTTGGCGAAAAACTGTCTATTGGTTTCCGAGTACTGGTTAATGGTTTCCGAGTAATAATTTTGTTTTGAACCAATACAAATCCGATCGAATTTAAACTTGATGAATAGTTGTAGAATATAAACCTAAGCACGCTTGTGAAATTTCGTGAGAATCGTAATACTAGAAAATAAAAAACGAATTATTATGAAGTATTTTTTATTTCACGATAAACTGAGAATGGAAAGAGATCGGCCAAACGGTTTTGGAGTTATACCCCCATCTTAAATTTGGTTGGTATTTCCTCAATAACTCGAAAAATACAAAACCGATTAAATTCAAACATGGTTTCTAGTTGTAGAATGCCAGCGCAAAAATTCTTGCAAAATTTCGTGAGGATCGTATCACTAGAAAATTTTTAAGAAATCATTGAAATTTATTGAGAAAAATTCTATGTATCAGTAACTATTCATCCGACATCGCTGAAATTTTGCGAGAGCCTTCAGAACCTAGCTCTACTGCCAAGATTGAACACGATCGGATACATATTGTTGGAGATTCGGATAGCCTTGTGTGAGTTCAGTAGATGGATGGATGACCGTTGCCGCGATATCTTACGAACGAAAGGAGATAGGGACTTGCAATTTTCTGTTGCGTATCTAAATGGGAGAGTTCGTTTACGGGCATAATCGGTATAACTGTTTTCGAGTTATATCCACCTGGAATATTATTGCCTCGATAACTCAAAAAATACAGACTCGATCGAATTGAAGCTTAGTAACTAGTTGTAGAACACCTGTATCATACATTTATTATAAAATACAGGAGAATGGACAATAGAACATAGTTCAAGTACAAAGATTATATAAATTGTTAACAACCCCGCATTTTTGCGGATCCGCGGGATTGATAACCTTCATCCCGCATATTTGCGGGATTGAGATTTTGGTGCGGGATTGGATTCCCTAATTGCGGGGAATCCTATTTCCTTGCCTTTTTGCGCGAATGTGCCGGAGAACAGCGTGCATCATGCCCAAATGCCCAAATGTCTGTAACTTTCGAATTTTTTGCCGTAAATGGTCTTAAACGATTACGTTCGACTCACTGATGAAGAATTCGAGTGTAAATTTGATTCTGTCCGGCCGGCCGTTCACGCGATAACTTAAGAACGGAAAGTTTTAATTCAAATTTACCATGGTAAATTCGAATTGAGTGTCCAATACAGGAGAATGGACGACATAATTAACCATGGTAAATTCGATTAAGGGTGTCCAATACAGAAGAATGGACAATAGAACATACGCGCAAAAGCTTCTGACTTCACGTCAGTGCTTGAACCAATTTTTTTTTCGTGATTTTATTTTAATTTTCTGGAGGCGCGGTTCTTAAAATTTTTTTTTTCGTCATTTTTTTCAAATTTTCTAGGAGTACGGATTTTACAGAATTTTAAACACGTCTTTGTGTTGATTTTCTACTACTAGTTACCAAGCTTCAATTCAATCGAATATTTATTTTTTGAGTTATCAAGGAAACAATATTCCAGGTGGATATAACTCGGAAACTCTCCCTTTCGGATACGCAACCTACCCTGAAAACTGCAAGTCCCTATCTCCTTTGGTTCGAAAGTTATCGAGGCAACGGTCACACATCTACTGAACTCACACAAGAATGCTCGAATCTCCAACAATATTCAACCGATCGTGTTAAAACTTGAAACTTGGCAGTAGAGTTAGGTAATGAACGCTCTTGCAAAATTTCAGCAATTTCAAACGTATAGTTATATATATATATATATATTATATACAGAATATTTTTTTTTATTTTCAATGATTTATTAAAAATTTTCTACAAATACTATCCTCACCAAATTTCGCGAACAATTTCGCGTTGGCATTCTACAACTAATAACCATGTTTGAATTCAATCGGTTCAGTATTTTTCGAGTTAATGAGGAACAAAAAACCACCAAATTTCAGATGGCTATAACTCTGAAACCGTTTGGTCGATTATGCTCATAAACAAACTCAAATGTGGCATTCATATGCACAACATAACCTGAAATTTTCAAACCGCTATCTCTTTCCGTTCTCAGGTTATCGTGACAAAAAAAATATTTTTTAATAATTTTATTAAAATTTTCTAGCCATACGATTCGCCCAAAATTTCACAAACGTGCTTAGGTTCATATTCTACAACTACTCACCAAGTTTCAATTCGATCGGATTTATATTGGATGAAAACAAAATTATTACTCGGAAACCACTGGGCCGATTATGCCCATTAACGAACTTGTCCGTCGTATTGCGATGCGCCACCCACCCTGAAAATTTCAAGTCGCTAGCTCTTTTCGTTCCTAAATTATCGTGGCAACGGACGGCCGGACGGCCGTACGGCCGGACGGCGGGACGGACAGAATCAAATTTGACCTCGAATTCTTCATCGGGGAGTCGAACTAAATCGTTTGAGACCAATTTCGTCAAAAAATTCGAAAGTTACAGACATTTGGGCAAAACTATAACGCGATGTTCCCCAGAACATACGCGCAAAAATGGAATAAATTTCATATACATATATAGATCCTATCGTATTCAAACTTGGAACTTGGTAGTAGAATTATGTTCTGAAGGCACTCGCAAAATGTCAGCCATGTCGGATGAATAGTTTCTGATATCTATAATTTTTTTTCAATGATTTCTTAAAAATTTTCTAGTGGAACGATCCTCACAAAATTTTGCAAGAACTTTCGCGTTGGCATTCTTCAACTAATAACTAAGTTTGAATTGGATTGGTTCTATATTTTTCGAGTTATTGAGAAAATAACAATCAAATTTCAGATGAATATAACTCCAAAACCGTTTGACCGATTATGCTCATGAACAAACTCAAATGTCGCATTCAGATGCACCACCTAACCTGAAAATTTCAAATCGCTATCTCTTTCCTTTCTCAGGTTATCGTGACATAAAAAATATATTTTTTAATTTTCTAGCGATACGGTTCACACAAAATTCTACACACGTCTTCAAGTCGATATTCTACAACTAATTGGCAAGCTTCAATTCGATCGAGTCTATATTTTTCAAGTTATCGAGGAAATAATAATCCAGGAGGTATAACTCGGAAACCGTTAGACCGATTATGCCCAAAAACGAAATCAATTCTCCCTTTCGGATACGCAACCTACCCTGAAAATTGCAAGTCCCTATCTCCTTTCGTTCGAAAGTTATCGAGGTAACGGTCACCCATCTACTGAACTCGCACAAAAATGCTCGAATCTCCAACAATATTTAACCGATCGTATTAAAACTTGAAACTTGGCAGTAGAGTTAGGTTATGAAGGCTCTTGCAAAATTTCATCAATTTCAAACGAATAGTTACTGATATATAGAATTTTTTTTTTTATTTTTATGATTTATTAAAAATTTTCTACAAATGCTATCCTCACCAAATTTTGCAAACATTTTCGCGTTGGCATTCTACAACTAATAACCATGTTTGAACTCCATCGGTTCAGTATTTTTCGAGTTAATGAGGAACAAAAAACCACCAAATTTCAGAAAATTTCAGATGGCTATAACTCTAAAACCGTTTGGCCGATTATGCTCATAAACAAACTGAAATGTCGCGTTCTGGTGCACATCCTAACCTGAAAATTTCAAGCCGCTATCTCATTCCGTTCTCAAGTTATCGTGACAACAAAAATATTTTTTAATAATATTTTTTAAATTTTCTAGCCATACGATTCGCACAAAATTTCACAAACGTGCTTAGGTTCATATTCTACAACTACCCACCAAGTTTCAATTTGATCGGATTTATATTGGTTGAAAACAAAATTATTACTCGGAAACTACTGGGCCGATTATGCCCATTAACGAACTTGTCCGTCGTATTGGGATGCGCCACCTACCCTGAAAATTTCAAGTCGCTAGCTCTTTTCGTTCTCAAGTTATCGTGGCAACGGACGGCCGGACGGCCGGCCGGACAGAATTTAATTTGACCTCGAATTCTTCATTGGGGAGTCGAACTTAATCGTTTGAGACCATTTTTTTCAAAAAATTCGAAAGTTACAGACATTTGGGCAAAACTATAACGCGATGTTCCCCAGAACATACGCGCAAAAAGCAAAACTATGCTGTATAAGATGTTGAAAAACAATTAGTATGATTTGAAATTAGGTACATATATGAATAAAAGAAAAATCAATTTCTACTATCAATTTGCCTGCAATATTCGAATCCCACAATTTTTGTGTGACAACATTATTTTGAAAACCTAAGAAATTCCTTCTTTATACTCTAAAAAAAATCCTTAGAATACATTAACTAATTTCGTTTCAACAGATTTTTTATAAGCAAGCCGACATAAAAATAGTCAATAAAGGTGTTTATCTAAATTATTGGGAATTGGTACATAGAAATAAATAGAGGGGGTAATTTAGTTAATGAACAATTATCTAAATAGTTCTTGGTTACTCGTTGAATACATAATAAATTTTAAAAATTAGTTCAAGCACTGAGGTGAAGTCAGGAGCTTTTGCGCGTATGTTCTATTGTCCATTCTCCTGTATTGGACATTGGACACTTGAAACATTTTTTTTTTCGTAATTTATTAAACATTTTCTAAGAGTACGGTTCTCACAAAATTTTACACACGTCTTTATGTCGATATTCTACAACTAGTTACCAAGCTTCAATTCGATCCAGTCTATATTTTTATCGTTATCGAGGAACTAACATTCCAGGTGGGTATAACTCTGAAACCGTTGGACCGATTATGCCCATAAACGAATTCAACTCTCCCATTCGGATACGCAACATACCCTGAAAGTCTCTATCTCCTTTCGTTCGAAAGTTATCGAGGCAACGATCACCCATCCATCTACTGAACTCACACAAGGCTGCTCGATTCTCAATCAATATATATCCGCTCGTGTTCAAACTTGACAGCAGAGTTAGTTTCTAAAGGCTCTCAAAAATTTCAGCGACGTCGGATGAATAGTTACTGATATATAGTTTTTTTTTCAATAATTTTCAATGATTTAAAAAAAAAATCTAGTAATACGATTCTCTCTTTGTTTTGCAAGGACTTTCGCGTTGGAATTATACAACTAATGACCATGTTTGAATTTAATCGGTTTTGTATTTTTCGAGTTTTTGAGGAAATAACAATCAAATTTCAGATGGATATAACTCCAAAACCGTTTGGGCGATTATGCCTATAGACAAACTCAAATGCCGCATTCAGATGCACAACCTAACCTGAAAATTTCAAGTCTCTTTCCGTTCTCAGGTTATTGTGACATAAAAAATATTTTTTAATAATTTTTTTAAACTTTTCTAGAAATACGATTCTCACAGAATTTCACGAACTTGCTAAGGTTTATATTCTACAACTATTCACGTTTCAATTCGATCTGATTTATATTGGTTGAAAACAAAGTTATTACTCGGAAACCATTGGGCCGATTATACCCATCAACAAACTTGTGCGTCGTATTGGGATGCGCCACCTACCCTGAAAATTTCAAGTCGTTATCTTATTCCGTTCTCAAGTTATCGTGGCAAAGGACGGCCGGTCGGACAGAGTAAAATTTGACGTCTAATTCTCCATCAGTGATTGAAACCTAGTCGTTTGAGACCATTCTCGGCAAAAAATTCGAAAATTACAGACATTTGGGCAAAATGATAACGCGATGTTCCCCAGAACATACGCGCAAAAAGAAAAACTCTATGTCCAGGACATCGATTGTGATGTATAGGGAGATCATTCATTGTTAATAATTTAATATAATGCAGTCTGAAGAGGTCGCTGTGTCGACGAAACACGTCATAATATTAAATAAATAAGTGTATATCAAATATAAATTTTCCTTTGAGTTCATATGGATTTGCAGCAATCAATTTTTCGAATCTTATGTGTTCTTCATTGTAAGACTCTCAGTTTCCACGTCATAATTATCTTTTTCGGGAATCATATTTCATGATAAATGAGTAGTAAAATATTTGTCCTTCTTAGAGGTGGAATTATCTATCTTCTTTATTTACCTTGGTGTGACAAGACCACTTTTGCAATAATTCTGTCTCATTGTGAGCTAATTAGAGATAACTTTTTTAAAGGGTTTTCACATTTCGAAGCAATATCCTTTCTTCGTAATGTAGGAAAACAAGATAAGATTAGATTAATTACCGATTGCATTTGTCAGAAAAAGAACTCATCGGTATTTGCATTTCGTCAAATAATCGGGAGATAAAGAACTTCTGAACATTGGAACCTTATTCATATGATTAGTAAATATCTATTTTTTAATGAGGTCGATCTGGTTTCCGCGAGTCTTTATTTCTACAGAAAATAACAGAATATCTTGTGATACCTTAGTATCCTCATACACGAAGACCGTTCGTTAGAATATTTCAAAGAAATACTCGAGATAAACATTTCAAATTTCATAGTTAATCTTTGTTAGGAGAGATGAATTCTTGGAAAAAATTTCAGATTCGTTCGACTCCCGGTTTCACCAACTTTCGTTTTTTTTTTTAATGTAATACCCAATATTTTAATTGATAATCAGATTACCCATTGAATTATACATTGTTTCAATGTGTAACTTACATATAAATCTCGAAAATTCGTGTGAAACCTGAAAAAACCCTTTAAATTTTCTCGAATAGGGCTTCATTCCAATGTAACTTATAGATTTTTCCATGAAAATTCCTAATTTTCTAGTTTCTATCAGAAGACATACCAGTTTTTCTCCTTCGTTAATTAAAAATTCAATTGAACATAAAGGATCTTATTATTTCAATGTCAAAGTCAGTAATGACAAATCTCATTTTTTTCAAATGAGAACCCATTCTCTCATTACTGAAGTATGCCATTCAAATGATACGAAATTTATTCATATCTTATAAAAGCTGAGAAAACGGTTTATTATATCGATGGTAAATTCGATTGAGATTGTCCAATAGAGGTGAATAGACAATAGAACAAGCTTACAAAAGCTTCTGACTTCCCGTCAGTGCTTGAACCCATGCTTGCGCGTATGTTCTGGCGAACATCGCGTTATCATTTTGCCCAAATGTCTGTAATTTTCGATTTTTTTACCGAGAATGGTCTCAAACGACTATAGGTTCAACTCATTAAATGGTTTCTTTCTGGGTTTTCTCTCCCAAACTCTGAAAAATTTCTATCGAATAAAAAATTAATTATTTTGTGATTTGCTTCTGCGTAAGAAACATAAGATATTTGCCAGAAGCAATCAATTGAACAATGTTGCCTAACAAACAACAACGAAACAACATCAACGAAGAAACAACTATATCGTAACGTTTCAGAGTCTATATCAGACTCCTCCGTCAGACGCTTAACGAGAAATCTTCAGAATTATTTTGTTGATCGTTATTCTGAGATTCGAGAATTGTCACATTGACAGTATTTGAAAATCATAGCTAACATAGTTTTACTTTGAATAGAAAGTTGCACCTCCTTTTTCAATGAATTCAGCCAAATATGGTCAATACCAATTGGGCAATTTGCAAAATTGCATTCTCTGTTCAATAAAATACAAGTTGACTCCTTTTAATATAATCAGATTATATAATTAGAAACTTTGTATTACTCCAATCCATCATGTGATCTGCTTGGATTGTACATACATGTTCTGTTATTTTTGATTTCTGTATGTCTCTATTTCTCAAGTTATTCTTATGCTCTGACTTTCTTACTTCTAGTGGTCTTGATGTTTCTGCTGTGTATGATTTACCACAAATACAAGGAATATTATCTTCTATCCAAATTCATGATTGATGCATTCATGAATTGTCTCGGATATCCATTATCTTCAAGAAATTTTTTGATGAAATCAATTTCTTTATTTCGAATTTCAAGAGTAGAACAAAATAGGTTAGCTCTATCGTAAAGTGTTGCCTCTGACAAATATCTTGTGTTTCTTACGCAGAAGCAAATCACAAAATAATAAATTTTATATTTTATAGATATTTTTCAGAGGTTGAGAGAACATCCAGAAAGAAACCATTTAATGATGAATATACCTCCCACAGTATCCTTTAATGATTACTTAGGTTCAACTCACTGATGAAGAATTTGAGGTCGAATTTGATTATGGCTGGCCGGCTGGCCGTTGCCACGATAACTTGAGAACGGAAAGTTCTTGACTTGGTGAATAGTTGTAGAATATAAACCTAAGCAAGTTCGTGAAATTCTGTGAGAATCGTATTTCTAGAAAAGTTTAATAAAATTATTAAAAAATATTTTTTATGACACAATAACCTGAGAACGGAAAGAGATAGCGACTTGAAATTTTCATGTTAGGTTTTGTATTTGAATCCGACATTTGAGCTTGTTTATAGGCATAATCGACAAAACGGTTTTGGAGTTATACCCATCTGAAACTTGGTTGTTATTTCCTAAATAACTCGAAAAATATAAAACCGATCCAATTCAAGAGGTTATTAGTTGTAGAATACCAACGCAAAAATTCTTGCTAAATTTCTTGAGGATCGTATCACTAGAAAGTTATTAAAAAATCATTGAAAAAAAATCTATATATCAGAAAATATTAGTCCGACATCCCTGAAATTGCGAGAGCTTTCAGAACCTAACTCTACTACCAATTTCCAAGTTTTAACACGATCGGATCTATATTTTTGGAGATCCGAGCACTCTTGTGTGAGTTCAGTAGCTGGATGGGTGACCGTTGCTTCAATAACTGTCGAACGGAAGGATATAAAGACTTGTAGTTTTCAGGTTAGGTTGCACATCTGAATGAGTGAGTTAAGTTCGCGGTTGGCCATAATCGGCCTAACGGTCACGGAGTAAACATTCGGGTAAACCATTTGGCCGATTATACTAATTAACGAACATAAATGTCGCATTCAGATGTACAATCTACCCCGAAAACTGCAAGTCGCTATTTCTTTCCGTTTTGAAGCTGTCGTGAGATACACAATATTTTTTCGTAATTTTTTAAACATTTTCTAGTAGTACGGTCCTCACAAAATATTACACACGTCTTCATGTGGATATTCTACAACTAGTTAGAAAGCTTCAATTCGATCGAGGAAATAATATTCCAGATGGGTATAACTCCGAAACCGTTGGGCCGATTGTGGCCAACAGCGAACTTAACTGTCCCAATCAGATGAGCAACCTACCCTGAAAACTACAAGTCCATATTTCCTTTCGTTCGAGATTCATAGAGGCAACGGTCACCCATCCAGCTGCTGATCTCACACAAGGTTGCTCAGATCTCCAACAATATGAATCCGATCGTGTTCAAACTTGGAACTTGGTAGTAGAGTTTGGTTCTGAAGACTCTCGCAAAATTTCAGTGATGTCGGACAAATAGTTTCAGATATATAGAATTTGTTTCAATGATTGACATCTTGTACACAACTCCATTGGATTACTGTGATCCAGATTGGTGAAATACATCGACTTAATGTAAAAATTGTAGTCGTTAAAGATACGACGAGGTTATTCTGCGAAGGTGCTCTCCTCAAATTTTTCCACCTTGTTGACTATAATTTAATAAACGAATTTAATCTTATCTCAGATTGTTCAACGATCTAAAGAATAGAGTCCACAATTTTTATGATATCCAATAATTGCTCATTCTTTGGAGGCTTATTGCAAAAACACTTTAATGGCAAGCGCTTTAATTGGCCTAGGTAGATAAAGAAAACAAAAGATCTAATTATAGCCGACTTTAAATTGCGTCATATACTCTTCAAATCGTCGCATACCAGGACTAGCCGTTCCGAACTGTCGGTCTGTTGAAGTCATGCCAAAAATTTCGAACATTCCTCTCACAAAGAAATGAGAAATTTGTTGGTTGAAAACTCGGGAAGAATATTGGTCAGTAGTTCAATCATACCATTCCCAAATAATTTCAGACTCCGTGAATGTTTCATCTGCGAATGTCAGATATTCTCGACTCTATGATTCAATAAAGTTCATAATTATGCAAGGGAAATGGGTAAAGAATAAATGAGATCATTCTTAGAATTAAAGCGGTATACTTCAATGTAAACGCTAATTACACAAAGTTACATCATTTCCTTATCGAAATGTACCGATTTTTTCAATTATTTGTCTACTTCCACAGTTCTTTTATAACTCTTGAAATATTGATTGTAGATTGTAGAGTATAGCGACGTCGAACATGTGTTTACCATAAAGGAATTTATATTCACATCGTGGAAATGTTAACGGATATTTTCTATTTTATTTCTTAAATGTACCAATTCTCTATTTGTGTCTATATACTCCATTCACTTTTATAAAGTCTCCCGGTTGGCCATGATTTAGGTCTATCACGTTTTTGTAACTAAAACTGAGGCAGGTTGGCACTCCTGAAATATCGTCAATGTCAAAACAATTCTCATTCATTTTAGACAAGTTATTATCACAGAACATTATCTTCGAATAATAAAGAACTCTTCGCCTTGAAACAATGCATCAGGAAGCTACACAGAACTGAAATCTGCAAAAGGAAAACTTCATTTTGTCTCAGGACATATTGAACTCTCGAATGAAATTACTTAGTTTCCTATCCTATCAGTATATTTTATTAAGGTTTAACAGTGACTGGGATTTCGTAGTACTACTACATTTTAAAACTGGTGTATTTCAAGTTGTGCAACAAGGTATTTAAATGTCTTCTGTAGGCTCATTTCTTGAGAATTTCGAAAAGGGGGGAATTCCATAGATACGTACCTACGTCCGTTCGTTTAGAAATTTTCCTGCCGGGATATTCAGGTACTTTTATTCTTTTTTCAAATGAACTATCACAAAGTAACTTAAAGTAAGTAAGTAACTTCTCTATCCATTATCTTTCATTAATATTTCAACACTTGATTCTTGATTTCCGTACAAGAAAATAACATAACTGAATCTACCAACCAGTTTATATACGTGAAATATTTCCAGTAACAACAGAGGATACATTTTCTTCAACAGTCAGTAGGTCTTTGGAATTGCTGAATTCACATAATATGTTCTCAAATTCATTATTTTTCCGAAGTAAATTCACATTTTGAAAAATACGACCTCTATGTAGAGAGGACAACGTTGCGTAGTTATCTGACAGGAAAATTACTTTAACATAACATTTTCAAAATATACACCTTGAAATGTGTCAAACTATCATGGCCAACCGGGATACTTTATAAAAGTAAATGGAGTTATACGTACTAGTTTTATTGCCTTTTGGTAATTTTCCTCTTCATGGTTTTTGATCTCAATTGTGAATTAAGGGCCTTTGCAATGATAAAGAGTTTTTTCTATGACTATTGTTTCACGAAAGATATCTTGTTTTCGAAAATAAATTTTAAATCCGCACACCGTTCATCCACTTTTTCATTGGCCCCTGTATATACGCAAAATCCTTTCAGTCATTCCATTAACATATTCTGTTCTGGAAAACCGATTGATATAAACATAAGCAGATGTTTACATGATTAGCGAGCTTGAGAACAAATCATTAATAATTCGACCAGTATTTAGAATCTCACCATTGAATTTTTTTTAAGTTTCTAGGGTTTTTTATCCATGAAATTTTGCTCGCTTCAAGAGGTCATTATAGGTGAATTAAACGCCAAAATTATGTTCAATCCGAAACTCCTATCATTTCGGAATTTCAAGGAATATATTCAGGTAAATAGTTGAACATTTTTTCTAGTCATGCGATCCTCAAGAAATTGACCGCGCTGTTCCAGGTTGATCAAACGCGCAAAAATTAAATCAATCCATTATTTGTTATTGTGTTTTTATGCCATGTCAGCTATCGGCGCTATTATATGAAGGAATATAATGAGGTCTGAGGTCATAATGTCCTTTCAAATATCAGTCCTGATTGTTTTTACGACAAATAATACTTCTAATCAGTCGCAAATCTCGTCATAACGTACTCTATAACCGATTATTGCCAAAATTATACAGTTTACACCGATCGAAATGAAGCAATCAATATACTTTTTTCAAGATCCATTTTCTTCGTAACTCATGTACATGCATTTCACGGAGGACGCCTGATTAAAAACCGAATTAAAAATTCAATTTTGGTGCAGAATTAAGGTAGCCCAAGACTTCATTAATCCATTGCAAGAACACTCAAACTTTTAATGTCTGTCTACTGGTTTAAATCGTAGTATAACAAGTTATAGATGTTGATAATCTCGAAATCTTGGATTCAGGGAAAATCATTTAAGTAGTTAAATAGTGGTATAAATATTGGTAGAAATGGACACTTTGAAGAATTTAAAAGTGAACAATTAGTTATTAATGGCGGGTTTCACGAAGCTTTGATTAGCTTGATAAGAGTGGATTTAATTCGATGGTTTCATCAAAAGTTAACTGGGAATGGACATAGAATCACACTAATTTGACAA
The DNA here is from genome assembly GCA_937662695.2 of Halyzia sedecimguttata. Taxonomy (NCBI): domain Eukaryota; kingdom Metazoa; phylum Arthropoda; class Insecta; order Coleoptera; family Coccinellidae; genus Halyzia; species Halyzia sedecimguttata. The sequence continues at coordinate 92,352,590 of OW569413.2, read as the reverse complement.
TAATAAAGAGCTTTGTGAAATCCACCTCATGTCATTTGTGGTAATGAATCCTCTAATGCAGGGACATCACCTGCGTCTATATTGTCATGTATTATAAAGTTCCGCACAATACCACAATAATACAAGGTCTTAATAAATGAATGTAACATCGCAGTTCGCTTTGGATTTTTATTTGCCGCTTCTTATTTCTCGTGTTCTGTTTATATCATAGAATTTCTTAACTGACAGCCACTATTGAATTATTGCCAATTCTTAAGATTCTTTTCAAAATTCAAAATTATTTGAATCTGCAATTACTTATGATTTAGAACAAAACACATTTATGATGTGTGATGTCCTATTACCGCAATGGTACATTGATAAATATCTGGAAAAATATCCTGATGTTCAGAAAAAGAAAAAGTTGGTGTGTGGTTAGCAGTTTCTCGTCGTAGAATATATGGAACATTTTCCTTTTATGATACCATTAATGTTGAAATGTACAAAAGAATAATGCTGAAGCTATTCATTAACCAACTAGATGACGAAAAAATACAGTTGGGATATTTTCAACAAGATGGGGCAACTGCCCACAATACTTCTGCAAATCTAAGCGATTTGCAGGAGCATAATAGTTCGAGGACTCCAGCCAAACTCCCAAACTGGGAGTTATCTTACAGTTACCGTTAATCGATGTATTATGTCTATTTGTATTGATTTATTACCTGCATTCGAATATTAATATTAGTTCAATAGTATGCATTCATTTATCTGTCAGTACTTACATCATAAAAATTCCAAATAAGATTATTCATATCTGTTCAATACCTAATATGATATCTCTTGAAAATGACCCAGAGAAGGAGTTAGGTTCATCAATAATGCTATGTACCCAAAATCACGTGTAATAAAAGCTTAAATCCAAAAATTTATTTATTTGACCATTTCACTCGTATCACAGTCCGAAGACAGTTCGTAGTATCGAGAAAACACCAACTTTCTTTGAATTATGATTGGTCTTACAACTTTGGTGTTTTCAACGACTCAACCATGGATAGGGACTGTTTGAGAAATGATAAATATAAATTGCAGACGTCAAAATGAGTCATTTTGTTCGTGAAATAGTCTATTGAAATATCACTCGTGACTGAATTTATCTCATAAGTCTGTCTTTTATTTCTTAACTCCACTGAGTTGGTTAGAGAAAACACCACTCGTCCTTGTGGTGTTTTCAAGCAAATCAGTTTCGTTAAGATATAAGTCGACACGACAGACTTATCGCGAAAAATAAATCAATGGTGATATTACTAGTGAAAATTCCACTTATTGCGAACTATATAAACGGTTAAATCAATTTATTTTGTATAATACAAATTTTTGCTCATGCTCAGAACGAAAAAAATATCAGAAAGGGGCAGCGTGAATTTCAAAAGTGGGCCAAGGACCACGTTATGGACAATTCCCTTCAGAAACTACGCTGTTTCCTCGAAACTGGCATGGTAACACACAAACAGAATTGACGTGAGTTGGTAATATGGCCTCCCAGTTCCTTCCTACTCGCTCAACTTTCAGACAAATTTTGGAAAACATTTTAATATTCCACACACCGTCCATCCCCTTTTTGCATCGCTCTGTAGTTACACTTATTCGATTGCTCCCGTATATACCCAAAATTGCATCGTGAATCATTTAATCAACATATGCTTACACAAATTGCGATAATAATTTTACGTTGTAACCAAAGCACTCCTGATTTGGCCAGTAGGTATTTCGAATTTCATGTGGCAATATGTTATCTGTTTTCCATAAAATTTTGTACGCTGCAAGAGGTCATTATTGGTCACCTAAATGCCAAAATTATGATGAATTACCTTCATCATAGGTATCTACAGTTTTCAATAAAATTCAATCCGTTCTTTCATTACTTTTAGACGATCAAAAACATCACAGTCCTTGAACGGTTTTTGATATTGAACCTATTATCATAAGTAATGATCTCTGTGCTCTGTATCAATCACCTTTAGCAATCACATGGATAGGTACTTAATTTGTTGCTACCTAAGAAGTCGATCGTATGGTTCCCATTATCTTATACCTTCTTCAATTTGTATGGTACATAACAAGGCAGGTAGTTGGATTGATGGCAAAAACTTGTTTTTATGGCCGACTGAGACATATGTAATTAGCCATGAGGACGAAGAACGTTTCGGTAATTGAAGATAGTATCAATTACATAAGTTTGGCTCTTCGCTAGACCGCCAGAAGTTTTTGTCGATCTGACCTACGTAGTGGTGTTGAAATTTAAAATTGTATCACACAACACATAGAAGAAGCGATTACATGTTTGGCATGGAATTCGTGACTCCCACTGTGTGTGGGAACTTTGCAGTAAAGCGAATACTGCGGCTGTGAAAGATAAATAATTGGAATCAAATGAGGAATGAAAAATTGTAATATAGCATGCAGTTTAATGTCCCTACGAAAAGGAAACAATAAAATAATAATTTCGAAATATTGGAAGGGTAATATTCAAACTTATTCTGGATTTTGTTTTTTTCGACTGATAAACCATTGGTACATGAAAAATTTTGGAAAGCTCTGTGGACAGGGGCTTTGACTAATCATATCTCCAAAAGTATTGGTTTATCGGAGTAGGGAATGATATCAATCGATTCTTATGATAGAACTGCATCTTGAAAAAAATCAAATTCAAAACGTAGGTTCATGACTCACCCCATATGATGGATTTACATACATCAGCAAATTATAATTAGGCGGAGGTTACAAGGTCAATCTGGCATCAATCTGACATCAATCTTGCCATCAATCCGGACCATCAGTCCATGAGTCTACGCGTATAAAATCAGTTGTCCGTCAATCTGACACCAATCTATGATTGATGTCAAACTGAACCAGATTGACCGTGTAACCTCCGGCATAGAGCATTCTATGAAATCATAAAATTATGATTAATTATTGAATTTTGAAAAAATTCTGAAAGTATTAAGATGATATCAATGGATTCTTATGAAAAAACTACATCTCAAAAATAAATTGAATTTGAAATTTGTGATGTAAAAAAAAATTTTTTTTGTTACTCCGGAACTACCCGGTCGATTTTGCCCAACAACGAACTTAACCGACATATTCATCTCCCAAACTTACTCTGAAAATTTCAGTCTAGCTTATTCCGTTCGAGAGTTGTCGTGTTAACGCCCGGACGGGCAGAATCGATTCTAAACACGGATTCTTAATCAGTGAGTCGAACCGAAACGTTAAAGAACTTTTCCAGCCAAAAATTCGAAAATTACAGACATTTGGCCAAATTGATAAGCACTCTGTTCCGAGGAACAAGAGCGCCAAAAGTCCCCACTTGATATAAGGAACTCGAATGGAAATTCGGCATGTTTTTGTGAACACTCAGTAGAATTTTTTCGCCATAATCAGAGTGAAAAACGTACAACATTGTTTAAATAATAGTTCCTGAAAATTTCATCCTTCCAACGTTGAAGTCAAGTAGCTATCCTTCTGATCATTTGAAAAAACGAAGTTGATAGCCACTTCCGGTATAACAGTATGACAAAAACATGAAAATATTTCAGAATTTCTCGTCATGCTGGATAACACAAAGAAAATGAATTCCATGAAAATATATGGTGTAGTTCTCAGTATAATTTTGGGTGAGCTTTATAAAGAATGATAACTAATGTATACTGACTGAGAAAGAAACTGCAACACCCAGAAGGAGCTGTTTAAATTTTAATTTTTTTTTGGTAAAACATAGATAGTATAGCAAGGAGTAGATGATTGAAATGTGAAGAAAAATTAGGTTCAAGCCCTGTGGACAGGAGCTTTCTGGCGCTCTAGTTCGAACAGACAAATTATATCTCCGAAAGTATTGGTTTCTCAGAGTTGGGAATCAATGTATTCATATGATAGAACTGCATCATAAAGGAAATTCAATTTAAATAATAGTTTATTTATCAAGATTAAATGAGCAATCATGAGAATGAGAACTGCACCATGGAAGAAATCAAATTAAATCTGGCCAATTTTGCCCAATAACGAACTTAACCGATATATTCATCTCCCTAAACTACTCTGAAAATTTCAACTACCTACCTCATTCCGTTCGAGAGTTATATCTATGTCTATGGAAGAAAAGCAGTCTCACTACTCTCAGATCTCTTACTTCATGTTCCGTTCCGAAATGTAAGAATTTTCTGAGAAAACCTAATTTCGGAGCAAACAACTGAGATTTTTCTCACTTCGCTCACAATTCTTCGATTGATTAGATAATGTCATGTCTCAGGAACATCATTTGACATTATGACAATTCATAAATAGAATAATATCATTCTGTGACAACGTTGAAATACGATTTATTATTGAAATTTTGAAAAATCATATCTCCGAAAGTATTAGCTTGTTAGAGTTAAAAATGATATCATTGGATTCTTATGGTAAAACAGCTTATTGAAAAAAATTTAATTTGGAATTCGCCTTGTAAAAAAAATTTTTTTTTCTGTTACTCCGAAACCATCTTTCCGATTTTGCCCAATAACGAACTTAGCCGAGATATTTATCTCCCAAACCTACTTTGAAAATTTCAACTATCTAGCTCATTCCGTTCGAGAGTTATCGTGCCTACGACCGGCCGGCCGGACAGAATGAATTTCGACCACGGATTCTTGATCAGTGAGTCGAACCAAATCGTTTAAGACCATTTTCATCGAAAAATTCGAAAATTACAGACATTTTGGCAAATTGATAAGCACTCAGTTCCGAGGAACTAGAGCGCCAAAAATCGAAGGATTAACCATTTTTTTTTAAATTTGTTAATAATGTGTTTGTCCACCGCAATTATCTATACACTCCACAACACGTCTTGGCATTGATGCAATAAGATGGTCAATTTCTTCTTGAGGGATACCTGTAGTTCATGTATCCGAGCCGCCAAAGTCCGGGGGGGCTGAGGTAAATTTCCAAGCCTTCTACCCATGATGTCCAAACATGCTCTATGGGCGAGAGATCCAGGAATCTGGGCGGCCATGGCCAAAAGATTCACATGGATCGCTTCAAAAAAGTTTAAACTAACTCTGGCAACATAAGATCGAGCATTATCTTGCTGAAATATTGGATTCTCGAGCCGGTTAAGGTAAGGGAGAACATATGCCTCCACTTTTTCTTGAAGGTAACTCAGCGCTGTCATGTTACCTCGAATAAAGACTTGCACGTGCAATAGTACCCCATACCATAACTCCTACTGTCCGGTGTACAAGACGCTCAATATCAAACTGAGGTTCACGTATTTCAAGGGCGTAGCCAGGAATTAATTTCGGGGGGGGGGTTTTGGGGGTGTAAGGGTCACTTTCTGCAGCAAAAATGTTTTGTTTCAAGAGAAATATAACATTTCGGGGGGGGTTTGAACCCCCAACCCCCCCCCCCCTGGCTACGCCCTTGACGTATTTATCCCCGACGTCGTCTAACCCTTCTTCGGCCATCATGTGCACCCAAGGAGAATCGAGATGCATCAGAAAAGACGACCTGATGCCATTCCATATTCCAATGTTGACGTTCTCTGTACCACTCTAATCGTTGCCGGCGATGCTCAACCGTCAGAGGTAACACAAGATGGTGTCGATATTGCTGCAGTCCAAAAGACCTTATGCGGCGGTAAACCGTTCTGATAGTTACAGGATGGCCTTGTTCTCCTAACCACTCATCAGCTAAAGATCGAGTTGTCGCAAATCGGTCTCTAATAGCCGTAAGTCTTAGACGTCGATCTTGAACTTCATTTGTGCCCCGACGTCCGGAGCCTACTCTTCTTCGATTTTGGGCATTATCAAACCACGCTTGACAACATCTCATAACAGTAGTTAGATTTCTGTTCGTACGGTTAGCGATTTCTCTAAATGACAACCCCGCCTTCCGTAGACCAATAATTCGACCTCTTTCAAATTCACTTAACTGGCGATAATATCTGCCACGTTGGATGAACAGTTTCTGATATATAGAATTTTTTTAAATGATTTTCAATGCTTTTTAAAAAAATTTCTAGTGATACGATCCTCACAAAATTTTGCAAGAATTTCCGTGTCGGCATTCTTCAACTAATAACCATATTTAAATTGGATCGGTTTGGTATTTCCCGAGTTATTGAGGAAATAACAACCAAATTTCAGATGAGGATAACTCCAAAACCATTTGGCCGATTATGCTTATAAACAAACTCGAATTTCACATTCAGATGCACAACCTAACCTGTAAATTTCAAGTCGCTATCTATTTCCGTTCTCAGGTTACCGAGACATGAAAAATATTTTTTAATAATTTTTTTAAAATTTTCTAGTCATACGATTCTCACAAAATTTCACAAACTTGCTTAGGTTTATATTCTACAACTATTCACCAAGTTTCAATTCGATCGGATTTATATTGGTTGAAAACAAAATTATCACTCGGAAACCATTGGGCCGATTATGCCCATTAACGAACTTGTCCGTCGTATTGGGATGCGCCACCTACCCTGAAAATTTCAAGTTGCTAGCTTTTTCCGTTCTCAGGTAATCGTGGCAACGGCCGGACGGACAGAATCAAACTTGACCTCGAATTCTTCATCAGGGAGTCAAACCCAATCGTTTGAGACCATTTTCGGCGAAAAATTCGAAAATTACAGACAGAACATACGCGCAAAAACCTTCACGATTTTTCTCTCCAAATTTTAATCATTTACTCCTTGCTATGGGTACTATACAGGCTGAGTCTTTGACCACTGCATTAATTTTAACCAAAGATGCCTCTCATTAAATGAAACACTTTTTTCATTTACCATTTTTCCAGATTCGGCTCAGGTAAAAAGTTACAAGCGTTTAAAGATTTCACAATGTGCTAATACACTCCCGCATATAAATTATCTATGACATTGTTGGCGGACGAGAATAAGGCATGGTAACGTGGTTTACACCTTGATTCGGGATTCCAACGCTCAGGAACGGATCCATAAAAGTAGTGAAATTTCTGGAATTTTCCATTTTAAAACATTCAATAAAGAATATCTCGAAAACGGTGCGTTTAAGGAGAAATTATGAAGAATAATATAATGTTCTAAAACGATGGAATATTCTTGAAATGACTCAAGAAAAACTTTATATGATTTCTTTATGCGAATTTCGTTTAGTTTTATGAATCCACGAGTCCATAACTAGAAAACCAGTAGAAGTAGAAAATAACTAATATTTTGAAAATATGTATCATAGTTATAGGAAACTTTACGCCAACATTCATTTTATTCGAAAAAAGGATGTCAAAGATACAAAATAAAAACTGATTTTTTTTTCAAAATTTCAACAGCCTGTATCTTTTTACCTGAGCCGAATTTGGAAAAATGTTAAATGTAAAAAGTGTTTCATTTGATGAGAGGAATCTTTGGTTAAAATTAATGCAGTGGTCAAAGACTCACCCTGTATATGTTTTACCAAAGAATATTTAAAATTTGAACAGCTCCTTCTGGGTGTTGCAGTTTCTTTGTCAGTTAGTATATTTACATACAAATGAAAACTTTCAGCAGCTACTAAGTAAATCGTAACTTCCGTAAATACAGACCAGAAGAATGTTAAATGGTATCCTTCATTTATGTTCCTTTCAGATGTATAGTAACTCTTAACTCTTAATTGGTTGCTAGAATAACAATGGATCATGATGTTGAATTGGATACATTTAAGACTTTTATTCACGACAGTCTAGAGCAACATGTGATTTGAATTTCAATGGAAAGAGTTCGATTGTGAGTAATTATTCTCAGTTAAATGACATTCTTGTCACCTACTTAGACAGTACAGCTGATAAAAGATTTGCATTTGGACGATTACCAACAAGAACTACCTACTAGATTGGAAGGAGGTGAACAATCATCATTGAGGAAGAGAAATCCATATTTATGTTTGAGATAGACACAGAATGAATTATCATTTCTCAAGTCAGTTTGTTTTGGTTAAGTTTGGGAGGTCATTATTGAGAACGCGGAACAAGCGCGCAAAAACGGAGTTATGAAATTGGGAAAGCACGGTGGAAAGGAGCTTTGGCGCTCTTGTTCAAACTTTGACAAACCCTATCTCCGAAAGTATTGGTTTCTCAGACTTGGGAATGATATCAATTGGTTCTTATGACATAACTGCATAAATTCAAATAATAGTTTATTTATCAAGATTAAATGAGCAATCTGCAATGATTTAAACTCGTGGAATGGGTTGTTGTAACTCACACATGGTGCATAGTTTTCACAACTCGAAATACCTAAGGAAAATATCACCCGAATGTCTAGTAGAGCAAGGCTGGAGACAATCATAGCAGATTGCACATTTATTCTTGATATTTGAATAGGTATAGAATGACGAACCAATTATTTTAATAGTTCATAATATTTTGGCAGATTAGATATGTATTTTATATTCTTGTTTTTCTTTATTCGAAAACGTATCTCATTATACGACAAAATATATTAATAAAATACAATCCTCTTCTCATAATTTAATAGTTCATACCACTAACACATTCATTCTGTATTATGAACCTTAACTCAAGAAAAAATATTTGATACACAACTGTAGATCCATATTTCAGCATTTTTTTGCTAGCAACATTATGAAAATGCTGTATATAGGAACATGTCTCACTACTTAAAGAAGCAGAAGATAATATTAAGCTAAGTGGTCAACGAACAGTAATTTCTTTTGATTATTCCATTATTTTGTTCGTTTCTATTGCTTTCATAAACTACATAATTAAAATGATCCAATTCTAAATCTTCTGAAACATCATCCCCAATATTTATACATAAATTATTCAAGATGTAACAGTCTAATGTATATATTCACAAATTCGAGATTCGGACACTTGTTTTCCAACAGAAAATATTTTCAAAGTACGATTTATATACAAACTAGAACAGAAGTAAATTCCACAGTTCGCCAACATAGACATAGAATAGACCACATTAGTTAGGTTAGGCGGGAAATTTGAATTACAATCCATCCGTGGATCCGAGCACTGAATTCCCCATGCATTTCTTATGGACCTAAAATTTACGCGAATTTCTCGCCTGTTTTAAGATACTTTTATTTTGGTTGAAATAGATTCTGTGAACCTTTCTCAACAATCTAGAATCAAGTTTTCATAACAAAATTGTATATTTCCAAAATAATTAATAAATATAAAAGTGTTCATCAAATTCGATTGACGTATGTCTTAGCTCACTCGAAATCAGTCAAAAATAATAACATAACCCTAAATCGGCCTTGTAATGACGCACAACAGAAGTCATCTACGACATACGGAAATCTTTCGAACTAGAATTGTTTCAATTTTGATTTAAGAATAAATAGAAGTAAATTTTAATGTGGAAATAACATGAAAACATGCACTAATGATGAAGGTACCCAATACTTGTTATCTCTGTACTAACATTTTCTTTTAAATAGGGTGGTATCATCTCAAAGTTGAAATTCCTTGTTAAAAAATTTGAATATGGATCTCCCGCCATAGCGAATGATTCTAACCTAACTAATGTGGTCTATAAGATGGACTGGTTGTGAGAAAGAGACCATTGATATCAGCACTGAAAAAGGACAGAACAATTAAAGGCAAAACTTTGACAACTACGAAGCAGTGCCGTAATATGCCTTGAACTATTTAGTGCGGATTATATTTGATTCAGGGTTCAAATTTGATGGTTTTTTCTAATAAATTACTTGCACTAATGATGCTTAGTATAATTCATGAATGTATATAAGATTTGTTTGAATTTTTCTTTTTTTATTCCTTCAAACATTATGTGAATATACATTTCCATTACTGTCTCTATAAAAAAAACTGATAGTGCCCTTGCCTGATTTAGCTTTTTCGATAATCATCTCATTCAAAATAGTCAATATTTTTCTTGAAAAAAATCTCTCTCTCTCTCTCTCTCTCTCGCTCTCTTATGTATTAGATAAGATGACATTGATGAATAGTGAACATAGATAGAACACAGACAGATAGAATTCGCATCCTGTGAAAACATAGAAGTACGATGTATTAGAGTTTAGAATGATATCAATGGATTCTTATGATGAATAATATTTTTTTCCGTTGCTCCGAAACCACCGGACTGATTTTGCCCAAGAACTTAACCGAGATATTTATCTCCCAAATCTAATCTGAAAATTTCAACTGCCTAGGTCATTCCGGTAGAGAGTTATCGTGGTTACGGCCGAACGGTCGGACAGAATCGATTTCGACCACACGATTCTTGATCAGTGGGTCGAACCAAAACGTTTAAGACCATTTCCAGCCAAAAAATCGAAAATTACAGACATTTAAGTAAAAATATTCCGAGGAAAAAGAGCGCCAAAAATTGAATCGATTCACTCTAAATACCAAAATATACTCCAGATCACTCCGAACTTTCATAACTTTATTATTTTATTGCTATTTGTCTGTGAAAACTGCGATTAATGAATGTAATCAAAGTATCCAAGCAGATTTTCATACTTCTGTCTTGATTGATGCGTTCAAAGTCAGAAATTTCCATCTTCAAATGGACTTTTGTTGATACCAACGCTCATCACCATAAATGAAATATGATCACAATCCTCAAAAACATTCCAACCTTCCTCGGAACGAATGATTCTCTCAACATCCCCCCATTTCAGCAGAACGAAATCCGTAGTAATTAACAATTTCTTACATCAATTTCAATCATCCCTTCCCATCACCTCATAAACAGAGCTGGGTCGAAAAACAATATTAAACGCCAGGGATAGGGAAGGCAAGAGATCTCCCTCCAAGTCCCACCTCAGGGTAAAGACAAGCAGGTGTGGATACTTGGAGCCAGCACGACTGAAGCACCCCGCCGAAGACTGTTCGATCAATATCATCCCAGCTACCATCCCTCTGTCTCTGCCTGTCACCCCGACTCGCCTCGGCCTTCGATGAAGACGTCCTACCATCTCCCTTCCTTTACGAGTCCCACTTTATCTTTCTTGTTTTGATGTTTAGAGTTTCGATCCGAGTATTTTCAGCTCGGCCGGTGTTGTATACAGGTGGAGCCTTGATATCCTCGGGTCTGTAAGGAAGGTACCAGGAACGCCGATAATCCTATCGCCTGCCCTGAAAAATTCCTCATTCCACTTTTTCACATCAAGTATACAGTGCGCGTCAAAATCATGGAAGAAATTCATTTTCTCAGAAGAAAAATATTTGGCAACAAAATCCTGAAACAGGTCAATTTTTGCTTCAGTTTTACCAAATTTTTTATGAATTTTTTAAGGATTTTTGTTGTACCCTGCGCCATCCCCCTCAACCCTCTAAATTTTTTGAATTGGGAATGTGGGTCATGTGGTACTTTTTTGGCAAGGTCTTTGTATCTTCTTTACAGGCGTGCATAAATTTTCAAGAAAAAATTTTTCTTTTTTGAAAAATAGTTAGTTCAAATAGGTTTTCAGTATGTGCACTTTGTCATGGCTCATTTACTTTAAGACGATGGTACCTGATGAAATTTGTCACCGAATGAAAGTCGACCTTTACAGTTTTGTTCATGCACAACTTTCAACCCCTACGAACCCTTTAATGGAGAAAAAAAAAGGGGGGGCGTGAGGGGGATGGAAGGTGTTGAAAGTTGTGCATGAACAAAACTGTAATGGTCGACTTTCATTCGGTGACAAATTTCATCAGGTACCATCGTCTCAAAGTAAATGAGCCATGACAAAGTACACATACTGAAAACCTCTTTGAACTAACTATTTTTCAAAAAAAATGGGTTCAAGCCCTGTGGACAGGAGCTTTCTGGCGCTCTAGTTCAAACAGACAAATTATATCTCCGAAAGTATTGGTTTCTCTGAGTTGGGAATTATATCAATGTATACATATGATAGAGCTGCATCATAAAGGAAATTCAATTCAAATAATAGTTTATTTATCAAGATTAAATGAGCAATCATGAGAATGAGAACTGCACCATGGAAGAAATCGAATTAAATCTGGCCAATTTTGCCCAATAACGAACTTAACCGAGATATTCATCTCCCTAACCTACTCTGAAAATTTCAACTACCTAGCTCATTCCGTTCGAGAGTTATTGTGGAAAAACTTTTTTTAAATTTTCAAGGTTTTTTTTTACACTTTGCGGTAATCTGGTCAATACAAAACTTCACATGCGTATAAAGGTCATGATTCTACAATTTGATGCTAAATTTCAGATAGATCGAACGAACTTGTCCGAGATATTTACGCTCCAAAACCACCTTGCAATTATTTTCAATCCGCTAACTCCTTTCGTTCGAGAGTTATCGTGCCTACGGCCGGTCGGCCGGCCGGACAGAATCGATTTCGCACTCGGATTCTTGATCAGTGAGTCGAACCAAATCGTTTGAGACCATTTTCAGCCAAAAATTCCAAAATTAAAGACACTTGGGCAAATTGATAAGCACTCTGTTCCGAGGAACTAGAGCGCCAAAAAAACAAGTTTCGTATGACAATTGCCCAAAACAGGTTTAAAGTACCTACAAATAGTAGGTATTCCATAAAACATGTATGAAAGAAGATGAGTACAAATATGAAAGAAGATGAGTAATAAATAAAAAATTACCTTGTAATCGATCAAAAATTTCCTGATCTACGTTCACCAAATTTTCTCCTCTCTCGAACTACAGAATTATGCTTTCAATATTTACGTAATATTTTCAAACATTTTCGGGTGAGGTCCCCGTTGCATCGCTAAAATACGAGTATTTCAACCCCAATATTTTTGAAGTTACAATATCCCCTTCTGTCAAGTTGACATTATGACAATTCATACATAGAATAATTATATCAATGTGTGAAATACGATTTAGATTGAAATTTTGAAGAATCATATCTCCGAAAGTATTAGCTTGTTAGAGTTAAAAATGATATGAATGAATTCTTATGATAAAACTTTTTAAAAAATTTTATTTGGAACTTGTTTCGTAAAAAAAAATTTTTTTTTTTGTTACTCCGAAACCATCTGTCTGATTTTGCCCAATAACGAACTCAGCCGGGATATTTATCCCCCAAACCTACTCTGAAAATTTCAACTCTCTAGCTCATTCCGTTCGAGAGTTATCGTGCCTACGGCCGGCCGGACCGGCCGGACAGAATGAATTTCGACCACGGATTCTTGATCAGTGAGTCGAACCAAATCGTTTAAGACCATTTTCATCGAAATATTCGAAAATTACAGACATTTGGGCAAATTGATAAGCACTCAGTTCCGAGGAACTAGAGCGCCAAAAAGAAAAATGTTTTCTTGAAAATTTCTGCACGCCTGTAAAGAAGAAACAAAGACCTTGCCAAAAAAGTACTATAGGATCCACTTTCCCCATTCAAAAAATGTTGAGGGTTGATGGGGATGGCACAGGGTGCAACAAAAATCCTTCAGAACTGCATAAAAATTTGGTAAAAGTGAAACAGAAATTGACCTGTTTCAGGATTTTGTTGCCAAATATTTTTCTTCTGAAAAAATGTATTTGTTCCATAATTTTGACGCGCACTGTATATACTGCTCCACAAAAGTTAAGGAAGTTCAGAAATATTGTGACCGTTTCAAAAGTTGCCGATTCTTGTCCGCCAAATGTTCATTTATGAGAAATCAATTGTTTACTCTCTTATATCTGAATGGTTTTTTTGCTCCTCGTTTGATAACTTTTTCAGTTTCAGGCAAGTTCTTGTCGTTTGCGTTTCTGAGAATTTTGGATCAGTTATTGTTTTACATTCTTGCAATTAACTTTGATTCAAAATCTAAATTTGTTTTGCAATAAGGCCTGGACGTAAACTTAGTGCGGATGAAGCCAATTTTGCGAATTTCTTTCAAGTTAGTGAAAGCGTAGTTTCCCGGCTTGTCCATCGATATCAAAAACTCGAAACGTGACCGAAGACCACGAAGAGGACGCCCAAGATCTACCACTCTTGTCCAAAATCGGTTTCTGACTGAGTGTACCCCTAGAGATCCTTTGAGTACTTGTCAAGTCATCCAACAGCGCCATCTGAACGTTACTTGTGTTTTGGTTTCGATTGAAACAGTTCGTCGAAGACTTCAAAACGGTAATCTACATTCTCGTCTTATTTACTACAGATACATACAGTATTACAGTAAACTTTTCTTATATACGACTCGACCTTTTTCAACACCCACAGAAAACAATTGAATATGAAGAATTTACCCTATAATTACCAACATAATTTGTCTATATTATACATCGATCGTTCTAGAAATGCACGATATTTTAGAAGATTATTAATTATTATGTTTGTTATGACCTTGCGATAATATGTATTATTTTTCAAGGAAAAAAAAGAATTCACAACCATAAAAAAGATGCCATCATGAATTCAATACTTAACGGACAACTTTTATTGACCTTAATCCCAATGCTTTTAAAATTTCGTCTCTATTTGAACATCTGGAGAAATTTATGGTCTTGTGCTTCTTGTAGTGAAGATGTGAATAATTATATTGCATACATCTGCGGAAGTACATTTATAATAAACTGGTACAGAAATGAAGCTATTCAATGTTTCGAAAAGTGTTATGAGGAATACGCCAAGAACACCCTCAATGATCTACCCACTGGCAAGGTATTCACTAAAAACTATACCAATTTGTCCAATTCTATTAAAAAGTGTATCTACATCGATAGCCTCTTTAAATCATCAAGAAAAGCTTCGAAATATTGGAAAGCTGAGTTTGAAGAATTCTTGCTATTAGAAAGAGCAAATAGAAATCAAAATATTTTGAAGTGGTGGAAAGTGATGAAAAAGTTCTTCCTACACTTTCCAAGATGGCCGATGTTTTATTAATGGCTACATCCGTACCTGTTGAAAGTTTATTTTCCAAAGCAGTTTGATCTTGGCAAAAACACGTACATCATTGAAAGATTATGTGATCAAAGCGTGATTATGTTGGAATTCTTGGTCATCGAGTAATTTAAAAGATGAAATTAACAGTGTTTAAAATTAAAAATAATATGTACAAATATTTTTGTATGAGAGCATAATAAATATTGCTTTTAAAAATTATTCATTATTATATACAATTTCGTTTACCTATTATAATATTTATAATCGTTATTCAGAATGAAGCGAGATGCGACAAGACAACTCCGAAAAAGGGAATAATAATATATTAATAGTATATTCTAAAACAAGTTGCAGAATGGGCTCATATTCAAGCTCGAATGCGAAATTCAAAAACGAGCGACGAAGGAGCGAGTTTTCGAACGCATGAGTGTTGGAATTGCCATCTGCAACGAGTATTAGACGATATTTTCTCTATTTCAGCCAAATTCTGTAAAATACTGTTTAAATTTAATGAAAAATTCGGATTATACATCCTAGTGACTTTTGTATTGTGTCTTGGCTGTTGGGTGACTGTTACGAAAGTTGACAGATTAAGGAATTTGAATTTGAATCGTACGTAGGGCATGGAACATTAGAATTAAAACAGTTTCCTAATGGCATGAATGATTCAAAATTAGCAAGAAGGATATCTCTAGTACCTTATTTTTTAATGAAAATAAAACTTTTCTTCTCAACAATTATTTCAATATATCCAGATTATATTACATTGACAATTGTCGTGTGTTGAAATTTGATAGGATCGAATGTCAGTGCTGACTACCACAAAACGAAAAATATAACTAGAAACAATGCGGCACTATTTTCAGCGTTATTACATTACAGCACTATTTTCAGTGCTGTAATGAACTAATTACGATACTGAAATAGAGAAAATTGTATTATCGCACTGTCCCTATCAAAATCACATCATATTAGAAGAGTTCAATGCGGTGACTTAATTCTTCGCAGTGAAGATAAGCAAATGTGGGTTTCTTATTCGGGAAGACATTAAGTACTTTTCTGTTTCAACCATTCCAATTCTAATTTATAGTTATAAATATGAATAATTATAGAAAAGAATAGAACGATTTAAAACATCAATTTTCTAGAAGATCTGTGGAAATAACGAGTTCAACGCCTTCTAGCAAGACTGAACACCGGTCGAATTTGCAAGTGATGTAGTTGCGTTCGAGTTCTGAGAAATTTCTAAATGGAAAGAGACATAATACATGAAGAACTGTTTCATCTTCAGTTTGACCTGTACTATAATGTAAACTTTATCAATGAGTTGATCGTGAGATTCGATAAACAGTATTTGAAGCCCGGCGCTTCGATTTATTATTTATAAATGACGAAACGGGAAATGAATACGAATAAATTACTTAACATTGTGCTCAATTCATATTAGGAAGGCTATGCTTACATTGGACGTTTTGTTAGCTGTACGAGATCTTTTGATATGGATAAACTTTGAACTTTGAATGACTTTTGTCAAAGCGACAGTTATTTGACAGGGGTTTGAGGGTAGGGTTAGCATTTTTGCGAAGAAGATTGACAATTTAAAATTTGAATTGTGTATCGGGATTTTCCATAATTATGTACAGTAATAAATATAATGAATTAATTCCATTTGGATTTTTCACACTGTATAGTGTATAGGTGTATAATATATACAGGGTGTTTAATTGAGAAACGGAAATACTTACAAGGAAAATAGAGAGCATTGAGGTGGTTCTAGATATACTACATTTATTAGCTTTGCCTGTCTTTGTAATCGAGGTACAGAGTGTGTATGATTTCATCAAAGTTGAATAGCTACATACCGCGGTTTCATGCTTATTAGGAAACCAGCAATCACTTGTGAGTAGAATTGAGACACAAGTGACACCTGGAATTCAATCAACCAAGCTTCTCGTTGTGGCTACCCAAAACTATAGATCTCTACTTATATTCTTTACCCCTATGTGGTAATCAGAGATTGGGAGAGAAAACCCAGAAAAAAAACTTTTAATAATGAGTATACCTCCCATAGTATCCTTTAATGATTACTTATTTCTTCCTAGAGTGGTAACAAGTGAGCCTCCCTGTATATTTTAAATTATGTACCTACAGGGCGTTCATGTTATTATTAAGAGTAACTTATAACCACTTTTTGCGTGTATGTTCAGGGCAACATCGCGTTATCATTTTGCCCAAATGTCTGTAATTTTCGAATTTTTTGCCGAAAATGGTCTCAAACGATAGGGTTCGACTCCCTCACGAATAATTCGAGGTCAAATTTGATTCAGTCAGGCCATTGCCACGACAAATTGAGAACGGAAAGAGAAGGCGACTTGAAATTTTCAGAGTAGTTGGCGTATCTCAATATGACGGACAATTTCGGCATTATAGGCCCAATGGTTGCCGAATAATAATTTGGTTATCAACCAATACAAATCCGATCGAATTGAAGCTTGGTGAATAGTTGTAGAATATAAATCTAGGCACCTTTGTGAAATTTTGTGAGCATCGTATCAGTAGAAAATAAAAAAAAAATTATTAAAAAATATTTTTTGTCATGATAACCTGAGAACGGAAAGAGATAGCGACTTGAAATTTTCAGGCTAGGTTGTGCATCTGAATGCGACATTTGAGTTTGTTTATAGACATAATCGGCCATACGGTTTTAGAGTTATATCCATCTGAATTTGGTTGTTATTTCCTCAATAACTCTAGAAATACGAAACGGATTGAATTCAAACATGTTTATTAGTTGTAGAATGCCAACGCGAAAATTCTTACAAAATTTCGTGAGGATAGTATTTCTAAAAAATTAAAAACAAAATTCTATATATCCACTATTCGTCCGACATCGCCGAAATTTTGCTAGATCCTTCAGAACCTAACTCTACTGCCAAGTTCCAAGTTTGAACACGATCAGTTATATATTATTGTTGGAGACTCGAGCAGCCTTGTGTGAGTCAGTAGATGGATGGGTGACCGTTGCCTCGATAACTTTCGAACGAAAGAAGATAGGGACTTGCAATCTTCAGGGTAGGTTGCGTATCCGAATGGAAGAGTTTTTGGGCATAATCGGTACAACGGTTTCGGAAATTTTGTGAGAACCGTACCCCTAGAAAATTTAAAAAAAATTACGAAGAAAAAAATTGGTTCAGGCACTCACGTGAAGTCAGGAGCTTTTGCGCGTATGTTCTATTGTCAATTCTCCTGTATTGGACATTCTTGATCCAATTTACCATGTTAAATTCGAGGCATACACGCAAAAGCTCCTGACTTCACGTCAGTGCTTGAACCAATTTAGGTATACAAGTTCTTAAAAACTACACATTCAAGTTAAAAATTTGTGCAGTAAAACTGTATGCGAAAAAATGTGAAGAACACGTTTCAGTTTAGTTCTTTGTGCTCTTTTCAAATATGCAAACGGATTTTCAAAATTTCGATAGGTATACAGGGTTGTTGTTTCAAGGATACAATCGTTTCAAAATTTTTTGTAAACCCGGACCTAGATTTTCCTTGGGGTTTGTAGGTGACCTCTATATAAGAAACATATATACAAAATATAAAAAGAATATACAGAGTGGTTCACTTGTTATCACCCCAGAAAGAAATGAGCAGAACATATAAGTGACAAAGTATATAAATAGTTCGGCTTCATGTTTCCCCACTTTGTGTTACTTACTCTTGATAAGTAACGATATTTAAATACAACCGTTTTTGATATTAATTTTTGCTCAATATTAATTCGTGAAAAGCTTTATGCTCTTATATGAGTCGAACCAAATCGTTTAAGACCATTTTCATCGAAATATTCGAAAATTACAGACATTTGGGCAAATTGATAAGCACTCAGTTCCGAGGAACTAGAGCGCCAAAAATTACCTTGTAATCGATCAAAAATTTCCTGATCTACGTTCACCAAATTTTCTCTCGAAGTACAGAATTATGCTTTCAATATTTACGTAATACATATTTTCAAACATTTTCGGGTGAGGTTCCCGTTGCATCGCTAAAATACGAGTATTTCAACCCCAATATTTTTGAAGTTACAATATTCCCTTCTGTCAAGTTGACATTATGACAATTCATAGAATAATCTGTGAAATACGATTTACATTGAAATTTTGAAAAATCATATCTCCGAAAGTATTAGCTTGTTAGAGTTAAAAATGATATGAATGGATTCTTATGATAAAACTGCTTATTAAAAAAAATTTTATTTGGAATTTGTTTCGTAAAAAAAAATTTTTTTTTTTTGTTACTCCGAAACCATCTTTCCGATTTTGCCCAATAACGAACTTAGCCGAGATATTTATCCCCCAAACCTACTCTGAAAATTTCAACTCTCTAGCTCATTCCGTTCGAGAGTTATCGTGCCTACGGCCAGTCGGACCGGCCGGACAGAATGAATTTCGACCACGGATTCTTGATCAGTGAGTCGAACCAAATCATTTAAGACCATTTTCATCGAAATATTCGAAAATTACAGACATTTGGGCAAATTGATAAGCACTCAGTTCCGAGGAACTAGAGCGCCAAAAAGCACTCTTTGATATGCACTTTATCATGCGAAGTATCAGTCATAAGCATAACCTCAAGTCTTACTTCATAGAAACAATGTTTGATATGAGGACAAAGTCTGAATTTTGTTCCATGAAACCTGCCTTAGAAATCGGTCTCAGTCTTCAAATTGCCGAGGAGGCCTCATTCTTAAGAATCCATTTCATCGCATTACGCTTGCTTATCACTTTCGTTAAACAACGCTAGCACATTGCTTGTAAACCCATTATCTTTTTAGGTCATACTTCGATACCATAACACCATATGCCTTCATTGCCTTCGTCAAACTAAGACGCTTGGAATATCATTTATAATTCAACGCTTTGAATTGGCGTAGTTGAGGATAAGCGACGAGGACATGATTTTGAATATATCAGAAATGAAGAATCTCTCTATGCGCGATCGTACGAAAACTTACTGACTGTGCTATGGGCATAGAATTCACCGTTCTGCATTGTCCTGTGTGCCTGGGTCACGTTCAAATATTCAACCGTAGAGTATTATTTACCAATAATAGCAATCATTAAAGGATACTGTGGGAGGTATACTCATTATTAAAAGGTTTCTTTCTGGGTTTTCTCTCTCAAACTCTGAAAAATATCTATTAAATAAAAATTAATCTTTACAATTATTCTAAAGATTTTCGTTAAGCGTCTGAAGAAGGAATCTGATATAGACTCCGAAACGTTACGATATAGTTGTTTCTTTTATTTTTTTTATTTTATAGATATTTTTCAGAGTTTGGGAGAGAAAACCCAGAAAGAAACCTTTTACTAATAATAGCATTCGAATACCGAAAAGTTGTGTATATTTTACTCTAACAATGCCGTAATATAACAGTATTCGACTCCAAGTTAACTCTCGTAACTCTACAAAATAGCTGGGCTAATTATTACTCCATAAAATTGACATAACTCATGGGACGGAATAGTACATTCTAAAACAAGTTGTTAAATGGTCTCCTATTCAAACACGAATGCGAAATTCGAAAACGAGCGACGAAGGAGCAAGTATTAGATGATATTTTCTCTATTTCAGTCAAATTTTGTAAAATATACTGTTGAAATTCTTCTTATAGCGACTTTTGTATTGTATCTTGGCAATTGGTGTGACTGAAAGTTGACAGATTACGGAATTTGAGTTTGAATCGTACGTAGGGCATGGATCAGATTTAAAACAGTTTCCTAAAATCATGAATGATTCAAAATTAGCAAGGAAATCTCTAGTAACTTATTTTTTAATGAAAATAAAACATTCCTCTCAACAATTATTTCACTATATCCAGATTATTGACAATTGGGCTCATATTCAAGCTCGATTGCGAAATTCGAACGCATGAGTGTTGGAATTGCCTTCTGCAACGGGTATTAGACGATATTTTCTCTATTTCAGATAAATGCTGTAAAATACTGTTGAAATTTAATGAAAAACTTGGATTATACATCCTAGTGACTTTTGTATTGTATCTTGGCAGTGTGTGTGACTGTTACGAAAGTTGACAGATTACGGAATTTCAATTTTAATCGTACGTAGGGCATGGAGATCAGATTTAAAATAGTTTCCTAATAGCATGAATGATTCAAAATTAGCAAGAAGGGAAATCTCTAGTAACTTATTTTTCAATGAAAATAAATCTTTTCCTTTCAACATTTATTTCACTATATCCAGATTATATTATATTGACAATTGACATGTGTTGAAATTTGATAGGATCGAATGTCAGTGCTGACTACCACAAAACGAAAAATATAACTAGAAACAATGCGGCACTATTTTCAGCGTTATTATATTACAGCACTATTTTCAGTGCTGTAATGAACTAATTACGATACTGAAATAGAGAAAATTGTATTATCGCACTGTCCCTATCAAAATCACATCATATTAGAAGAGTTACCACAAAACGAAAAATATAACTAGAAACAATGCGGAATGAGTTCATTGCAGCACTGTTTTTAGTGCTGTAATGAACTCATTACGATACTGAAATAGAGAAAATCTCTTATTTTTATCTCACTTTTTTATGAAAAGTATATTTCATGTTCTGTAAGTTTTCAAGTTGAGGTAATTTAATAGTTTTAATACTGTTCACAATAATATTTATTATTAGAGTTGCATATATGTGAAGAAAACAATGATAATAATAGGTTCTTTCTTAATACCAACAAAACCTATTCCGATATTGGCACCTTCTGTCACTCGAACTCCAAAGAAATTTCAGCGGATTAGTCAGACGAATAGTTTCTAGTGATGTTTCAATCCAGAAAAAAGATGTCGTTCATTAAAATCGGTCCAGTTGTTTTTATAGCCGATGATGTTTCAGAAGATTTACAATTCGATAATTTTAATTATGTTGTTTATGAAGGCAATACTATGCACCGAGTGTAAGTTGCAACAACCCATTCCACAAGGTCATCGCAGAGTGCTCATTTAATCTTGATAAATAAACGTTTATCTGAATTTAATTTCTTTTATCATGCAGTTATATCATAAGAATCCACTGATATCATTCCTAACTCTGAGAAACAAATACTTTCGGCGGTATGATTTGTCAAAGTTTGAACAAGTGCGCCAAAGCTCCTGTCCACAGGGCTTTCCCACTTTTTGTTTCAAAATTCGGAAATTAAAAACATTTGGGATAAATGACAGCTTCCTGGTACCAGTCCGCAACAACACATTCGTCGTCTGATTAGACCTGAGTGCTATTTCTTCGAAACAGTGTCCTCTAAGTCCTCTTACTAATTAGCATAATATAAAGGAAGAATACTTCGAGCAACGCTGCTAGTTGCTTTTAGGCGAAGGTCATCCTTTATAGGTAGTATGGTCGTTGTTATTTTATATTGTCGACAATGAATCATTAATTTGTTTTTCTTTTTATCCCCACAAGAAAACATCTACCAAATGATGATCGATCCCGCTGAAGTACTCCTCAGGTGGTTCATTCAATAGACATGATATTGATATACTTAGGTCAGGTATGTTATTATGTTATTCAATCCTTCGTCACCTACTTTTTGTTTTGCGGAGATATCGGAGACATTAAAAAAATTAATCATTTTCCGTTCGGACAACTTTTTTGTTTCAATTCTACTTATTGCATATCATTCGAGATGCGCTTATAAGTCACCTCGGTGGTGTAGACTCAAGGTTATCTCCACTCATTTAAAATATAGGTTATAAGCGTATAGAATCCATATAAATATTTCAGAATTAATACTGAAATTTGTGTGAACTGCTAGCAAGATTGTACCAAATTTAGTGATAGAAATAATTCTCCATTTGTGGTTCTAGGGTGAATATGACTCCCAGGTGGTGAAATAAAAGAACATTTTTCAGATAATGGGTGAAAAATGTGTTTCTCTATTTCAGTATCGTAATGAGTTCATTACAGCACTAAAAATAGTGCTGTAATGAACTCATTCCCGCATTGTTTCTAGTTATATTTTTCGTTTTGTGGTAGTCAGAACTGACCTTCGATCCTATCAAATTTCAACACACGTCACTTGTCAATATGATATAATCTGGATATAGTGAAATAATTGTTGAGAGGAAAAGTTTTATTTTCATTAAAAAAAAGGTACTAGAGATTTCCTTCTTCAAATCTGATCTCCATGCCCTATCTACGATTCAAATTTAAATTCCGTAATCTGTCAACTTTAGTAACAGTCACACCAACTGCCAAGATAGAATACAAAAGTCACTAGGATGTATCATCCGAATTTTTCATTAAATTTCAACGTTATTTCACAAAATTTGACTGAAATAGAGAAAATATCTTCTAATATACTCGTTGCAGAAGGCAATTCCAATACTCCTGCGTTCGAAAACTCGCTCCTTCGTCGCTCGTTTTCGAATTTCTCATTCGTGTTGGAAGAGGAGCCCCGTCTATATAACTCCCGTCTATATAATGGCTCCTTCAGCCGAAAATGGAGTATTATTAGTTATGAAATATCTTTCAAATATTCAGGTCTGTGTATCTACTCAATATAAAATTAAAAGGGGGAAAGCCCTGTGGCAGGAGCTTTGGCACTCTTGTCCAATCTTTGACAAATCATATATCTCCGAAAGTATTGGTTTCTCAGAGTTGGGAATGATATCAATGGATTATTATGATAGTACTACATCATGAAAGAAATTAAAATCCCTTTGCATCTTATCTTTAGATGAAGTTCCAATTTTGGCTACAAATGTTTCAAAACTATCAGAATGTCATTCTGAAAAATTGAGTAAATGAAGTAGCCAGTTTTAATTATGAAACAAATGTAATGTAATCAGTCCAGAGAGAACTCAAACCAGAATACTTATGTAGGAAATCTTAGCTAGTGTTACTAAGGAATAACTACCTGTTTATTAGTTGGATATCCCGTTCTAAATCTTCAATAATTAGGGAATGACTCATAAATTATGCGCGACTTCCTTGCATCATTCATTTTCGAATCACTAGCCAAAATACTCTGCCTATGGACTAGCGAATCCAACTTTCAAGTTGTTTACATGCCTACATCAACCAAACTCTCCAGAAATACACATTTTTCAAACTGGACCTACCGCAAACAAATAGAACACAGACAGATAGAATTCACATCCTGTGAAAACGAAAGTACGATGTGTTATTGAAATTTTGAAAAATCATATCTCCGAAAGTATTTGCTAGTTAACGTTGAGAATAATATCAATGGATTCTTATGATGAAATTGCATCTTAAAAAAAATATATCCAAAATTTATAATGTAAAAAAAAATTAATTTTTCTTTACTCCGAAACCAACCAGCCAATTTTGCCCAATAACGAACTTAACCGAGATATTTATGTCCCAAACCTACTCTGAAAATTTCAACTGTCTTGTTCATTCCGTTCGAGAGTTATCGTGTTAACGGACGGCCGGACAGAATCGATTTCGACCACGGATTCTTGATCAGTGAGTCGAACCAAATCGTTTAAGACCATTTTCAGCCAAAAATTCGAAAATTACAGACATTTGGGCAAATTGATAAGCACTGTTCTGTGGAACAAGACCGCCAAAAAGAATATTTTGAATTGGAAATAAACCTTTATGTGGAATTTCCACGTATTTGGGAAATTGAGAATAGAACAAAAGCGAAAATTCAATCTATTCTTCTCTCATTCAACAACTGTGTTCTCATCTAATTAGAAGAGTAAAGTCTTATTTCAGGAAAATGTTTGCTTTTATCCAAAATTATGAGTAAATTGAGCGGAAAATACCGAATGATGAACAATGCAATGATAATTAAAATTTGGAATAGATGATTGCCAAAGCTTCAATTGAATCATGCTGTTTTATATTGATGAAGTTGTCCTCATTCTGATGTAAGACGAACACAATTCAAGTGGGAGTGGTTGGAATATCCATCAGGAAACACCCAAAATCTTCTTCGGGGAAACATATAAAACGTAATACTTTCTTAAGACTCTCCCATGGATATATTCGCTCTTCGGATAAAATAATACCCCGGAATTTTTACGCGGAATTGATTCTATCCATTGTATCTTTGTATACGGGATATACGAAAATTTGACCCCCCGCCAGAACACAGACGGAGAATTTTCGAAGATTTAAAAAAAACAGGTCAACTTCTGTTTTGAGGGGGAGGAACTTCCATAGAAAATTCTTCGTTTCTGTGTTCTGGAGGGGGGGGGGGGGTCAAATTCAATAGATAGCCCTACAGCAGGGTCCTGTAGAGCGGTCTTCGAACATCTGAAGTTCTGAATAATCATCGTTTGGATTGGCCAGACCTGGTTTTAAAAGAGATATTCCTGACCTTAGGAACAACAACATTTTGTTTTTTTAAATCAAATATTGAAGGGATTTCTATGATCAACAGTGAATATCTTTGAAAACTAACTAAGGCGATTCTTCTTCAAGATATTCATGCCGCTACACTACTTTTGAAAGGTTATGTATTATTTTTAATTTGTTCGTTTTCCTCCTCGTGTCTTTTCATTTTTGCGTGTATGACCTGGGGAACATCGCGTTATCATTTTAACTCAAACGATTGGGTTCGACTCCCTGATGAAGAATTCGAGATCAAATTCGATTCTGCCAGGCCGGCCGACCGTTGCTAACGATAATTTTTGGAACGGAAAGGGATTTGGACTTGAAGGGTATGTGGCGCATCCCAATACGACGGACAAGTACGTTAATGGGCATAATCGGCCCAATGGTTTCCGAGTTGTTTTCTACCAAATCCGATCGAATTGAAACTTGGTGATTAATTGTAGAATACAAACCTTAGGACGTTTGTGAAATTTTTGAGAATCGTATCACGAGAAAATTAAAAAAAAAAATTGGTTCAGGCACTGACGTGAGGTCAGAACCTTCTAACTTCACGTCAGTGCTAGAAGTAATTTTTTGCTCCTCGTTTGATAACTTCCTCAGTTTCAGGCAAGTTCTTGTCCTTTGCGTTTCTGAGAATTGACGTGAATTGGAAAGATCAATGAAGGTCTGGACGGTTTTCGGATAGTCGTTCGAGTATGGAGCCATCCTCTGGCGCCCAGAAATCGCAGATCGGTTCAAGAAGTTAATCCGTTCAGAGGTGGTACAGTTACTGTTTGGGGAGGCATTTGTTTCAATGGTCGTACATAATTGTTGGTGCTTGATGTTACCATGAATTCGCAGATTTACATAGAGCAAGTCATTGACAATATTATCCCTTTGTTTCATGCTGCCATTGGGCCAAATTTCTTATTTTTGGACGATAATGCGCCACCCCATCGTGCGAAAATTGTCGATGAAGCTCCGGAAATCCATGGTATTCCACATTTGACCGTGCCCCCTCGGCCACCAGACCTCAATGCCATTGAATACGCTCGGGATCAGCTAAAAAGAGCTTTAGATTCTCATCAGCCACCTTCACATACACCTCAAGAACTCAGACGGCTTTTACCGTAACTCTGGAGGGAAATTGATCAAGGCTACTTCAACAATCTGATCGAAAGTATGCAAAGGCGTTGTAAGGCTGTGGTTTATATTCGAGGAGGCTATACTCTTTACTGAACTGTATTCACTCAATTTTTTGAGTCACTACAAATTCTAAAAATGAATTTTCTCTTGAAACTGTGAAATGGGCAAAAGAACGAGTTAGATAAGGGAGCAAACATTTAGATATCTCACATTCAAAAAACTGGTGAGAACAAATGGAAACTTTCGAAACAGTCTAAAATTTCTGAACTTCCTTAACTTTTGCGGAGCAGTATAATTGTCTTACGACGCATAAGTACACCATTGAGGAATAGTTTGTTATTGAAATGCTCTTCGCATAATTGCCAACATGCCATCCCGTATCTAAACACGACATTCCATTTAAGGAACACTGACGCATAAGCAATTCTCATCGCCAAGAGCTCCAAGAAATATTCCTCCGGCTTCTTAATCCGTTCCAATAACACACTGATTCATCCGTTTACAAAATGGGACGAACTGAAACTGACGTCAGTCCATACAAAGTTAACATGTTAACAACAACGATCAGTAGTCGGTAAATCATTATGCGGCGCGGTCTAGATGGATCTCCAAGAGCGAGCAGATGGGTCATGATGAAGGCACAAGGCGCGCCAGAGCACGATTCATCGACTGGCCTACATCCGTCGTTTTAGAATCGCGTTGGCTTCGCTCATTTCGGGAGCAGCTCAGTAGACGGCTGGAGCACCACGTCTCGGTGATATATCGGAACGGACCAGCAGGGAGTCCACGAGGAAGCTAAGGGCTCCCACACGCAGTGTGTAGACTGGGAGATTGCTATCAGGAAATTATTTTATTTATTACACTGGAATACAAACAGGACAAAATCTCAAGAACAGTGTTCGCTCAGTTACAAATTAAACCACATTCCTTCATGAATTAATCAGAATTAAAATAAAGAAATCACGCATGGCACAATTATGGAGTAACTTACAAATATACAGAGGAAAAAAATTGTACATAATTTCCACGCAAAACTTGAAATCAGAAGGCGACGTTTCAGCCGCTTCTTCACCAAAGAAGAGCAAAAGAAATCTATGTGAGGGGCCAGTAGGTTAGAAGTGTTCAGTATTCTTATGAGTGGGAAATTCGCGGTATAGTTCTTTCTTCTCAAGGCAACATGGAATATAGCACTTTGATTGATAATGAATAAACATCTATCTATCTATCTATCTCAGCCTAAGATCAGGAACCTTGAAAGAAATCATCTTCAAAATACCAGAAGCTTAAACATAAACATTCAGAACCTTAAACATAAATGAAGTATCATTTGTGGATCTTATATCGACTAGACTGGGAAGTCGAAAAACTCTATACGTGTTATCATGATTTTCAATTACCATTCGGTTCTTATAAGACAGAAACCGAATGAACTGAACAGACTGAACGTCGAATATAACAATCGTATCTCGGGTTCCATGGCACAGAAGCTTAGTTCAACCGGCTGAAGACAAATGCATGATAAAGTGGTAAAAAGGTTTCGTTTTGTTGAAACGCTTTTCCATGCCTAAGCACGAAGCCAAGCATCTTGAAGCAAGATGTGAGAACTCTATCTACGTGAGCATCGAATAGCAATTTGTAGTCAAGTGAATCCTCAGATCTCTGACAATATTTGATTCTTTTAACTGATGTTGGTTAAATGTGTACTGAAGAGAAATTTACCTGATGTTTCTGGTAAATGAAATTTTTGTGCATTCATCAAGATGAAGGAACAAGTAATTATCCTCACAATGTTGGGACAATCTATCCAGATCACACTGGAGTTCAAGACAGCCATTCAGAGAACGAATCATCATAAACAACTTCATATCGTCGGCAAAAAGTAAGAACGTACAACACCAGAAGTACTTTCCAATGTTGTTAATGTAAATCAGAAAGAGCAGAGGGCCAAGATGAGAACCCTGCGGAACACCAGAGGTATTGCGAAATTTTCTGGATTCGCAACCATCAACTGAAACATACTGACACCTACCCACGAGATACGACATCAACCACTGCATCAGGCCTCCACAAACTCCAACCTCAGCAAGCCGCAATGACATATTTGCATGAGGCAGCCTGTCAAAGGCTTTAGAGAAATCTATGTACACTGCATCGGTCTGGATGCAGGACTCGCTACCACTCTCAAGAAAACGCAGGAAGCTGAGCAAGTTCTTCTCAACACTCCTGCCACTTCGGAAACCGTGCTGTTCATCAATAAGGATATTCTTTAGTTGGAAAGATAGGTATTTATGAGCCAGAGACTCAAATACTTTAGGGAATACTGATAAAATGCTGATAGAACGGTAGCTCTCAATGAGATCATTATGGCCACTTTTAAATACTGGAACAGCATATGACAACTTACAGTTTGACGATGATAATGATTTATGTTCGACTCACTGATCAAGAATCCATGGTCAAAATCGATTCTGTCCGGCCGGCCGTCCGGCTGGCCGTTGACACCGGCCGTTAACACGATAACTCTCGAACGGAATGAGGTAGACAGTTGAAATTTTCAGAGTACGTTTAGGAGATAAATATCTCGGTCAAGTTCGTTATTGGGCAAAATCGGTCAGGTAGTTTCGGAGTACCAAAAAAAAATTTTTTTTTTTACATTACAAATTTTGAATTAATTTTTTTTTAAGATGCAGTTTCACCATAAGAATTCATTGATGTAATTCTCAACTCAAACAAACTACTTTTGCAGATATGATTTTTCAAAATTTCAATAATTATTCTCAATTCTATATGATTTCATAGAATACTTGTAACTATAATATCCTGATGTATATAAATCCAACATGTCATAGACCTACGTTTTGAATTTAATTACGAAAATTCTTGAGAATTTTCGCACAGAAGCCAAATTGAAAAAGAGGGAAAGCCCTGTGGACAGGAGCTTTGGCGCTCTTGCTCAAATTTTGACAAATCATAACTCCGAAGTTTTGGTTTCTCCGAGGTGGGAATGATATCAATGGATTCTAATTTAGTTTAATTTATTTTATTTTATGATGCAGACCATTCTTATCCAAAAAGTGGACCAGTTTTTTTTGGACGCTTGTTTTCACAGTCTGATTTATATTCTTGGCAATATAATTTTATTTTTGCGCGTATGTTCTGGGGAACATTGCGTTATCATTTTGCCCAAATGTAAGTAATTTTCGAATTTTTTGCCAAAAATGGTCTCAAACGATTGGGTTCGATTCCCCGATGAAGAATTCGGGGTCAAATTTGTATCTGCCCGGTCGTCCAGCCGGCCGGCCGTTGCCACGATAACTTGAGAACGGAAAGCGTTAGTGACTTTTTCAGGGTAGGTGGCGCATCCTAATACGACGGGCAAGTTCGTTAATGGGCATAATCAGCCCAATGGTTTCCGAGTAATGATTTTATTTTCAACCAATATTAATCCGATCGAATTGAAACTTGGTGAATAGTTGTAGAATATAAACCAAAGCACGTTCGTGAAATTTCGTGAGAATCGTATCACTGAAAAATTTTAAAAAAATTATTAACAATTATTTTTTATGTCACGAATGGCTGAAAATTCTGCGAGAGCCTTTAAAACCTAACTCTGCTGCCAAGTTCCAAGTTTGAACACGATCGGATCTATATTGTTGGAGATCCGAACAGCCTTGTATGAATTCAGTAGCTGGATGGGTGGCCGTTGCCTCGATAACTCTTTAACGAAAGGAGATAGGGACTTGCAATTTTCAGGGTGGGTTGAGCATTTGAATGGGAGAGTTAAGTTCGCTGTTGGCTATAATCGGCCCAACGGTTTCGGAGTTATACCCATCTAGAATATTATTTCCTCGATAACTCAAATAATATAGACTCGATCAAATTGAAGCTAGCTAACTACTTGTAGAATATCGACATGAAAACGTGTGTACAATTTTGTGAGGACCGTACCACTAGCAAATTTAAAAAAAATTACGAAAAAATATTATGTATCTCACGATTCCTTGAGAACGGAAAGAAATAGCGACTTACAAGTTTTAAGGGTAGATTGAGTCTCTGAATGCGACATTTGAGTTCGTCAATTAGCATAATCGGCCAAATGGTTTTGGAGTTATATCAATCTGAAAATTGGTAATTATTTCTTCAACAACCCAAAAAAATACGATGCCGATTCAATTCAAACATGGTATTAGTTCTAGAATGCCGACGCAAAAATGTGAAGATCATTGAAAACAAATTTATAATATATTAGGCAGCAGTAGACCGACATCGCATCGCTGAAATTTTACGAGAACCTTCAAAATCATGAATGTCATGATGACATATCAAAATATATAAATTTTCGGGTCGATTCATAATAGATAGTGAAGCATGTATCAATGGGAAATGATAGCCCTACATTAGGGTCCTGTAGCGGTCTTCGAACATCTGACGTACTGAATAATCACCTGGTAGAAGTTCGTTGCTTGTTTGTTGAAATTGGAGATGAATTTGCTAATGGTCATCGATTTTCAGAGAAGGTTTCACAGCCCAATTGGAAAGTTAAGTCCGTTTTTGGGCATAATCGATCCATCGGTTTCGGAGTTATAACAGGAACATTACTTCCTCTATAACTCAAAAAATATAGACTCGATCAAATTGAAGCTTGGTAACTAGTTGTATATACAGGGTGAGTCTTTGACCACTGCATTAATTTTAACCAAAGATTCCTCTCATCAAATGAAACACTTTTTTCATTTAACATATTTCCAAATTCAGCTCAGGTAAAAAGATACAGGCTGTTGAAATTTTGAAAAAAAATCAGTTTTTATTTTGTAGCTTTGACATCCTTTTTTCGAATGAAATGAATGTTGGCGTAAAGTTTCCTATAACTATGATACATATTTTCCAAATATTAGTTATTTTCTACTTCTATTGGTTTTCCAGTTATGGACTCGTGGATTCATAAAACTAAACGAAATTAGCATAAAGAAAGCATATAAAGTTTTTCTTGAGTCATTTCAAGAATATTCCATCGTTTTAGAACATTATATTATTCTTCATCATTTCTCCTTAAACGCATCGTTTTCGAGATATTCTTCATTGAATGTTTTAAAATGGAAAACTCCAGAAATTTCACTACTTTTATGGATCCGTCCCTTAGCGTTAGAATCCCGAATCAAGCTGTAAACCACGTTACCATCCCTTATTCTCGTCCGCCAACAATGTCATAGATAATTTATATGCGGGAGTGTATTAGCACATTGTGAAATCTTTAAACGCTTGTAACTTTTTACCTGAGCCGAATCTGGAAAAATGGCAAATGAAAAAAGTGTTTCATTTGATGAGAGGAATCTTTGGTTAAAATTAATGCAGTGGTCAAAGACTCACCCTGTATATATATTCTTTTGACGGAGAGCTTTATATGTGTTAGCATAGGTTGGTGTAACGGAGTACCATACAATTCGACGTATGATACAACAGCTTAGGGAAAAACCTCAGCAAAAAAACCCTGTCTCCCCGTGAGTGCTGTGATTTGTAACTATTGTTTACAAAATTTGCAGACATTTAAAAATATTGATAGTCATTTATTTCTTCAATATGGATTCCTTCGTCGAAAAACGGAAAGATTTCTCCAAGGTACTAGTTGTAGAATATCGACATAAAGGCGTGTGTACAATATTGTTAAAACGATACCCCTAGAAATATCTTAATAAATCAAGAAAAAAAAATTGGTTCAAGCACTGTCGTGAAGTCAGGAGCTTTTGCGCGTATGTTTTATTGTCCATTCTCCTGTATTGGACACTCTTAATCGAATTTACCATGGTGAATTATATTGTCCAATACAGGAGAACGGACAATAGAATTCACCATGGTAAATTCGATTGAGAATGTCCAATACAGGAGAATGAACAATAGAACATAAGCGAAAAGCTCCTGACTTCACGTCAGTGCTTGTTTTTCCCTGGAGCTAAGCAGCCAACAGCGTGCCAAAGATCCTGGTCACACCTTATTTTACCAAAGTTCATGGATATCCCTCGAATAGTTTAGGAAAATAAACCTGGTCGTAAGGCAGAGTCCAAATGATATTGGGAGATTATTTGAGAAAACAATAATCCAACATCGAAGGGAATATTAATTTTTCTTCAACGTGATACACTTCAAACATGAAAATCTCATGTCCAAGAGGTGATATACATTTCCTGCCATGATATTATATAACTATGAAAAACCACAGAAAGACGAATGAAAACACAGATAATTCTGAAGGAACCGAATTTCAAGATATCATAACAGTTATTCGCAGCCTGTATCCCTTGAGACCGGAAAATATTTCTGTTATTTGTGATTATTTTCTTCCTTCTTCGTATGGGTACAGGAAATTGAATTAATTGTGTTTTCTGTTTCCGCTGATATGGCATAATCGCTGCAACCTTCCTAAGAAATAATCATTTTTATATTGTTTCCCACCGCACTGAAGAATTATTTATTACGTTCAGGATAAAGTGTGAAAGGCATATCTGTAAGATTTTTATAATCATAGATTTATAACTGAAAATTTCAATCTAAATAATGACCTTGAGCAATAATCAAAGAAATTATTGCTCAAGAAAATATGTATTGTTTGATATTCCCAAATACCATAAAAGCAATTAGTTTCCACTGACAGAGGAAGAATTCGAGGGTTCGAATCAACATTACTGCAAGTGAAAATGAAAAATAATGAAATAATGACAATAACGCGTAAATTGTCAGTTACACGAAACGAAACGCAACTTGACCTAGAGCAGAATTCAGCTGTCACTAATAAAATAACATCAAATCAAAGGTCCCGCTTTCGCATGTTTTCTCCAATTATTCATATCTGCCTGCAATAAATTCCCACAATGGTGGCAGAAGAGTTGTCGGCATTCCTTTGAAATCTAGGTACATGCCACCGTCGATATTATGTGGGAGGGAGGGGTGTAAAGTGGAAGACACTTGTTTGGCATTTCTAAGTTCTAAATATTTATTTATTTATTTATTAGAAATACACCATTTAATAGCTGAAGCCTATTATAGAATGGGAAAATTGCAAACAGTATTACATTAATAAAGTAAATATTTGTCATCTTCATTTTTTTACCCTAAAGAAGATAGGAATAGTGTTGATGGTGATCAACGAGTTTTATTCTTCGTTCTACTTGCATTTCATTTGAGAAAGTATTGTGGAAAACTGCGTTGGTTTAAATGAAGAATTTCTTTTTATCTTTGGACTTCTAATTCGGGTGATAACATATTCTTTCTGAACTAAAAAATATGCTTTATTGTTTTAATTCCAGGCTTCTCCAATATTTCAATTTGACGCTCTAGTTCCTCAGAACAGAGTTCTTATCAATTTGCCCCAATGTCTGTAATTTTAGAATTTTTGGATGAAAATGGTCTTGAACGATTTGGTTCGACTCACTGATTAAGAATCCGTGGTCAAAATCGATTCTGTCCGGGCGGCCCTCCGTTAACACGATAACTCTCGAACAGAATGAGCTAGACAGTTGAAATTTTCAGAGTAGGTTTAGGAGGTAGATATTTCAGTTAGGTTGGTTATTGGCAAAAATCAGACAGATGGTTTCAGAGTAATGAAAAAAACAATTTTTTTTTACACTACAAATTTCGAATTCAATTTTTTTTGAGATGCAGTTTTACCATAAGAATCCACTGATATCATTTTCAACTCTATAAAGCTGATAGTGTCGGAGATATGATTTTTCAAAATTTCAATAATATATCTTACTTCTATGTTTTCACAGAATGCTCTAATTATTTTATCTATGAATTATCGTATGACCTGTGTTCACACATGTCATCTTGGACTTGCGTCCAACTTTTACGTATGAGTTGGACAACATACCGATGTGAAGTTTTCCACATTAAAGAGAACTTCTCATCTGTCAAATATTCTGTTACGTTACGCGCCATTTCTGAGTGCATTTTTCAGCGGAAGTTGGTTGCTTCCTAATAATTTAAAATTAAATATACAAAGGCGGTTTTGAGCAGGTGAGTTATTGATATTCCTTGCCTTTTATGAGGTCGTCTCTAGTTTCATTTTGAAATATTCATTCCTAAACACAAATTTTTTGTTAAAATTCTTAATTTCTGAACTACTATAGGAAAACGTATGAATATCGGGTAACTTTGAATCGTTCAATGTTACCCGCCATTTGAATTTGGTACATCGGGTAACTTTGAATAATTGTCATTTCAAGGTGGAGAATGCCACGAAAATCGGAAAAAGCGACGCCCAGTGTCAGAAAATATGGTACAAAAAGTGGAAAAGCCCTGTGGACAGGAGCTGTGGAGCTTTTGTTCAAACTTTGACAAATCATATCTCCGAAAGTATTGGTTTCGAATTTATTTTTTATTACTTACATTTTGGAGCTCTTGTTTTAATTTAGTTCCTTTTATGATGCAGTTCTATTATGAGAACCCATTGATCATTCCCAACTCTGAGACACCAATACTTTCGGAGATATGATTTGTCAATGTTTGAAAAAGAGCGCCAAAGCTCCTCTCCACAGGGCTTTACCACTTTTTGCGCGTATGTTCTGGGGAACATCGCGTTATCATTTTGCCCAAATGTCTGTAACTTTCGAATTTTTTGACGAAAATGGTCTCAAACGATTAAGTTCGACTCCCCAATAAAGAATTCGATGTCAAATTTGATTCTGTCCGTCCGGCCGTTGCCACGATAACTTGAGAACGAAAAGAGCTAGCGACTTGTAATTTTCAGGGTGGGTGGCGCATCCCAATACGACGGACAAGTTCGTTAATGGGCATAATCGGCCTAGTGGTTTCCGAGTAATAATTTTGTTTTCCACCAATATGAATCCGATCGAATTGAAACTTGGTGAGTAGTTGTAGAATATGAAGCTAAGCACGTTTGTGAAATTTTGTGCGAATCGTATGGCTAGAAAATTATTAAGAAATTATTAAAAATTATTTTTTTTAATAAAATTTATTAAAATGGAAAAGTATAACGGGTAATTCCGCAAAAGGAGCAGAGATAAACATTTTAATAAACTCATCCGCGTTATCCTATTTTCTTAATAAAATTTATGTTTGTTTTGAAAAAACCGAATTCTGATTGAAAAACTGTTTTGAAAGAAATTGAAAAAGTAGAGAGGGGGAGGGGGGGCGAAAGTTTTCAAGCGTAGGGACCTGGAAATCGTCGATCCGCCACTGCCTGTATTATGACATTCGTAAATTGGGTCAAACCCATAGGTCAAACCCTTCATCGAAGGTACGAAACAATTTCTTGCGATGATAAACAATACTACACGACTGACCCTGAGAAGGTAATGCGCAACAAATTGAACGGAATATCGGAATGATTATGCTTCCTCTTTGGCCCCGTCCTAATCGTGCAAGAAGTGTTCTATATTTGCCAACGGAGCGGTAAACACATGTGCCCTTACCCGTGCTAACTTGTTGAGAACACGGGTTTCTCAACACGTGGTTCATGTTTCTTACCTCGCAATAGTCGCAATGCACACGCCGTTACGTTCAGATTCAGATCAGACGCACCCGAGTGTATGTCAGAACAGGCAACGAATTAGGCCACTAATCAACGATTCATTTCCGCGATTTTTAAATCACCGTCAAGTCCGGACTGGATGTTTTGAGGAAAGAACTGAATATCGTGGAGATTTCATGAAATGCCTGGTTTTTCCGGATTGTGTTTTTAGATTTCTTCCGGCGGCTGGTTGTGAAAAAACTAAAAGTGGGAAAGCCGTGTGGACAGGAGCTTTGGCGCTCTTCTCCAATCTATGACAAATCATATCTCCGAAAGTATTGGTTTCTCAGAGTGGGGAATTATATCAATGGATACATGAAAGAAATTAAAATCCCTTCGCATCTTATCTTTATATGACGCTCCAATTTTGGCTACCAAAACTATCAGGAGTCATTCTGAAAAATTGAGTATACTCCATTCACATTTATAAAGTCTCCCGGTTGGCCATGAAAATTTGACACATTTCACCATGTATATTTTGAAAATGTTAGGTTATAGTCATTTTCTTGTCAGATAACTACGCAACGTTGTCCTCTCTACATAGAGGTCCTAGTAATTACGTATTTTCACAATGTGAATTTACTTCGGAAAAATAATGAATTTGAGAAGACATTATGTGAATTCAATAATTCCACAGTCCTGGCGACTGTAGAAGAACATTTTTTACTCTGAAGTTACTGGAAATATTTCAAGTATATAAACTGGTTGAAATATTCCATTATGCTATTTTCTTGTGTGGAAATCAAGTGTTGCAATTTTATTGAAAAATAATGGATATAGTACTCCGTTACTTTGTTATAGTTCATTTGAAAAAAGAATAAAAGTACCTGAATAACCCGGCAGGAAGACTTCTAAATGAACAGACGTACCTATGGAATTCCCCACTTTTCGAAATTCTCAAGAAATAAGCCTACAGAAGCCATTTAAATACCTTTGGTGCACAACTTGAAATACACCAGTTTCAAAATGTAGTAGGTAGTACTACGAAACCCGAGTTATTCTTATACTTTAATAAAATATAGTGATAGGAAACTAAGTCATTTCATTCGAGAGTTCCACATGTCAGAATGAAGTTTTCCTATTGCAGATTTCGGTTCTGTTCTTTATGATTATGTTGAGAGTAGAATTGGCAACGTCTCGGCGGATTGTTTTGACCTTGACGTGCCAACCTGCCTGTGTTTTAGTTACAAAAACGTGGTAGACCTAAATCATGGCCAATCGGGTGACTTTATAAAAGTGAATGGAGTATAAATGAAATACCCAACAAATGAAATCTTAAATAGTGTTACTAAGGAATAACTACCTGTACATTAGTTGCAAATCCTGTTCTAAATCTTCCATAATTAGAGAATGACTCGTAACGTGAGTTATGCTCGAGATCCTTGCATCATTAATTTTCGACTCACTAACCAAAAAATTCTGCCTATGAACTTAGCGAATTCAAATTTCTAATTGTTCACATGCTTACATCAACCAATCTCTCCAGAAATACACTTTCAGTTTTGTTTGACATTAATGACGTTTATCTTTCAAACTGGATCTATCGCAAACAGATAAAACACAGACAGACGTGAAAAAATTGGTTTAAGCCCTGTGGACAGGAGCTTTGGCGCTCTTGTTCAAACTTTGACAAATCATATCTCCGAAAGTATAGCTTTCTCAGAGTTGGGAATGGTATCAATGATGATAGAACTGCATCATGAAAGAAATTCAATTCAAATAATGGTTTTTTTATCAAGATCAAGATCAAGTATTTTCAATGCTTTAATGCTTCAAAAATTATCATTTGAAATAATAAGGAAAGTATTATCGAAATGTCTAGAGCAAGGCTGGAGACAATCATAGCAGATTGTCCATTTATTCCTGATATTTGAGTAAGTAGAGGCTGACGAACAAATCATTTTAATAGTTCAAAATATATTAATAAAATACAATCCTCTTTTAATAATTTCATAGTTCATACCACTAACACATTCATTCTGTATTATGAACCTTAACTCAAGAAAGAATGATTGATACAAAAATGCAGATCAATATTATAAACTTTTTTTTGCTAGCAACATTATGAAAATACTGTATATTTAGGAACATGTCTTACTACTTAAGGAAGTAAAAGGGAATATTAACCTCAGTGGTCAACGAACAGTAATTTGTTTTGATGATTCCATTATGTTCTTCTTTCCTATTGCCTTCATAAACTACATCATTAAAATGATCCAATTCTAAATCTTCTGAAACATCATTCCGAATTTATACGTAAATTGTTCAATATGCAACCAGTCAATATTATTTTCGGATTCAAAACAGTCTTGTATATATTCACAAATTCAAGAATCGGATACTTGTTTTCCAGCAGAAAATATTTTCAAACTACGAATTGACATGTCTCTAATAGCTAGATAAGATTACATTTATGAACGGTGAACACAGACAGATAGAATTCGCATTCTGTGGATACATAGAACTACGATGTCTTATTGAAATTTTGAAAAATCATATCTCCGAAACTATTAGCTTGTTAGAGTTAGAGTTGAAAAATCAACAGATTCTTATGATAAAACTGCATCTTAAAAAAAATTGAATTCAAAAGCTGTAATGTAAACAAAAAATTTTTTTTTCGTAACTCCGAAACCATCAGGCCGATTTTTCCCAATTACGAACTTAGCCAAGATCTTTATCCCTCAAACCTACTCTGAAAATTTCAACTTTCTAACTCATTCCGTTCGAGAGTTATCGAGTTAACGGCCGGACGTACGGACGGCCGAACGGCCAGTCAGAATCGATTTTGACCATGGATTCTTGATCGGAGTCGAACCAAATCGTTTATGACCATTTTTGGCCAAAAATTCGAAAATTACAGACATTTGGCAAATTGATAAGCACTCTGTTCCGAGCAACAAGAGCGCCAAAAAAAGAAGTACGGTGTATTATTGAAATTTTGAAAAATCAAATCTTCGAAAGTATTAGCTTGTTAAAGTTAAGAATAATATCAATGGATTCTTATGATGAAACTGCATCTTAAAAAAAAGAATAATGTAAAAAAAATGTTTTTTTGTTACTCTTTGCTACTTACGAAACCATCCGGCCGATTTTGCCCAATAACGAACTTAACCGAGATCTTTAGGTCCCAAACCTACTCTGAAAATATGGACTGTCTAGGTCATTCCATTCCAGAGTTATCGTGTTAACGGACGGCCGGACAGAATCGATTTCGACCACGGATTCTTGATCAGTGAGTCGAACCAAGTTTAAGACCGTTTTCAGCCAAAAATTCGAAAATTTCAGACATTTGGCCAAATTGATAACAACTCTGTTCCGAGGAACAAGGGCGCCAAAAAGTGGGAAAGCCCTGCGGACAGAAGCTTTTTGGTGATCTTGTTCAAACTACTAGCGAGTAATTATTAAAACTTTGACAAATCATATCTCCGAAAGTATTGGTTTCTCAGAGTTGGGAATGATGTCAATGGATTCTTATGATAGAACTGCATCATAAAAAATTAAATTCAAAACGTAGGTCTATGTTTGATTTACATACATCAGCAAATTATAATTAGAGCATTCTATGAAATCATAAAATTTCGATTAATTATTGAAATTTCGATAAATCATATCTCCGAAAGTATTAGTTGTTGATGAAACTGCATCTTAAAAAAAATTGAATTTGAAATTTGTAATGTAAGAAAAAATATTTTTTGTTTACTCCGAAACCACCCAATATATTTTGCCCACTAACGAACGAGTTATCGCGGTTACGGCCGGACAGAATCGAATTTGAAAAATTTGAAAATTCGAAAAATTACAGACATTTGGGCAAATTGATAAGCACACAGTTCCGAGGTACAAGAGCGCAAAAAATGGAAATTTCCAAAATTCATACCTTCTAAAATATAAGTTTCCTATGGTGAAGATTGGTACCAATCGATTAATTTTGCAAAACTCATCTAACAAAGAATTGACGAGAAAATGAGATGGAGTCTAAGGTAAAGATTTACCAAATA
This sequence comes from Halyzia sedecimguttata, assembly GCA_937662695.2. NCBI lineage: Eukaryota > Metazoa > Arthropoda > Insecta > Coleoptera > Coccinellidae > Halyzia > Halyzia sedecimguttata. The sequence goes on along the minus strand of OW569413.2, from coordinate 92,312,713 downwards.
AATAATTCTACTGAGGAAAGACCCTTAAAAATATTTCAGATCTGTTTACTCTTCGTTAAATTACGATGTGATAAAGATATTGACTGATCCAACTTATAGTACGACAAAACGGTGACACGCATGCTCCCCCTTAGTCGCAACGAATCCTCGCGATATACGCAGCGCAGACTATATCCAAATGTTTAAATAACACTCCGGCACATCGCAGCACTCCAACACAACTCTAAACCTATGCAATTTCAAGAACAAACCTTGAGGACGTACCGTCCAATGCTCACGTGTGCATTTACATCTAAACGTAACCGTCCCCCCTGCCCCCCAGGTCGACGGCGCGCCAATGAGTGCTGATAACACCTTATCACAAGGCTATGTTCAAGAAGTACACGAAGAATATCGCACCGAACGAATATTTTCATACGTTTATGGATATTTTATTCAATTCTTTACGCGTTTTCTGGATGATGGACTGTCATTTTGTGCTGTTTTTGGAGTGCAGAATGCATCTGGACGATTGATGATGTTGATCGAAGTCGAGGATGATAAAAATATTAAATATCGATCGGAATGCATCCGACGAATTGAAAGTTAATTAAGGAAATTGTATCAATATGTCCTTCGAAACATCTTGATGATGACAAAAGTTGCATGGGTGGAAATTGGGATGATAGTGCGCAAAGATCTCTTCAGATGGCCTCTTAAGCATGATGCCATGTGCGTCAACCTGAACAGACAGTGCCGGATGTTGTGAAAAATGCGTTTGTATGACTCACCGTATCGGCGTCTTCATCCAGACGCTGGGCTCGGAAAAGAACTTCACGGGTATAAGTTTGTCTCACCAAACGCCATCAACTTCTATTGCGCTTCTGTTGCCGACGACTGACTCCCACCAAAGTGTTTCCAACACTGTGGTTGCGTCACTAACGTCGCTAACTCGAATAATATATCCAGGGCGCTTGGCTTCTGTTTACTCGAAGACGCCTGCTGCCTTCATCAAATATAGAAGACCTCAAAAACCTTTTTCAACTTCATGTTGGCACAAAATCGATCCCATCGTTTTCGATTATGTAAGCGCTGTTTATCTCTGAACGATTGATAAGGTCTTCCTGTTGGACTGTCGATGGTTGACGGAACAGATGGTCTCTTGTGCTGGTAGAAGGGAATCGTCGATTTGGAACGTGTAAAGCAGACAAGTGTTGATGGGATGATAAAGAAGTAATTTGAGAATGAGGTGGTTGATAAAGAGTTCAATTTGTTAAAAATCATCAGAAATTATTCAAATGCTTACATAAAGGGAGTTTGGTAACTGGTGTGACTACGTTTTAACATTTTCACGAATAAAATAAAATCACTTTTAACACAAGTAATATCATATAATGTTTTTTCTCTATTTCAGTATGGTAATGAGTCCATTCCACCACTAAAAACAGTGCTGGAATGAACTCATTCCCGCATTGTTTCTAGTTATATTTTTCGTTTTGTGGTAGTCAGCATTGACATTCGATCCTATCAAATTTCAACACACGTCAATTGTCAATATAATATAATCTGGATATAGTGAAATAATAGTTAAGGGCAAAAGATTTATTTTGATTAAAAAATAAGGCACTAAAGATTTCCTTCAAGCTAATTTTGAATCATTCATGCTATTAGGAAACTGTTTTAAATCTGATCTCCATGTCCTACGTATGATTCAAATTCAAATTCCGTAATCTGTCAACTTTGTAACAGTCACACCAACTGCCAAGATACAATAAAAAAAGTCACTAGGATGTATAATGCGAACTTTTCATTAAATTTCAGCAATATTTTACAAAACTTGCCTGAAATAGATAAAATATCGTCTAATAATCGTTGCAGAAGGCAATTCCAACACTCATGCGTTCGAAAACTCGCTCCTTCGCCGCTCGTTTTCGAATTTCGCATTAGTGTTTCAATAGGAGCCCATTCTGCACCTTGTATTAGAATATACTATTCTCTATTTCAGTATCGTAATGAAATCGTAATGGAAAAGGACGGCTACTATAACCATTCTTTGATTTAGAAGTATCCACAGATAACTCGAATTTAATTAGTTTTGATATTTTTGGAGAACCTACTAATTCTGATATTTACATTTTGTCTGATTCGGTAGCTTCCTGGTCATATAAAACAGACAGCTTACATATCCTCGTTAACCGGTTATTTAATATTCCGCTAAGCAATGTAAATTTCAAGAAAGAAAGAAAAACGATTTTCCAAATTGCCGAAAGAAACGGGTATAGTCATCAATTAGTTCAGAAAATTATCAACAAACATAAAGATATAAATCTCTTCAGTAACATAACCCGAACGAAAGAAATAAAAACGGTAAAAGGCTTCCACGCGTTCACATGGAACACAAAAACGAACAAAAAACTCCGGAATATTTTTAAAAAGGTTAATATAAAACTGGCTTTCAAAACTTGCACGAAAATTAAACAACTTCTTGGAAATACATTCGATAAAACTCCGGACATGTTATAATCGGTTATATATGAAATTAAATGTTTAGATTGCAACAAGTGTTACGGCGGTCAAACAACCAGAAACATTCTCACACGGTATAAAGAGCATACGGGACACATTCGGAACAACAACATCAATAAATCTGCGGTTGCAAATCACGTTTTAACAACTGGCCACTCAATTTCAGAAAATTCCGTCAAAATGTTGAAATATTCCAATAAAGCGAACACTTGAAGGTATGGAAATGTATAAGAGAAAATATATTTTACTCAATAATGACCTAAACCCTATTAACAACCCATTATTTTCACTAATTGGTTTAGGACTAAGGGTATAATGTCAACCCGTACTGGAATGTAACGCTGCGTCTTTGAAGATGGAAACTTTGTTTCTGAAACATATTTCGGACGACAAAAACTGTAGTGAACAAGGGTGTAGTTACTTTTGTAGTGTATCGTAATGAGTTCATTACAGCATTAAAAACAGTACTGTAATGAACTCATTCCTGCATTGTTTCTACAAACGTCAAAAATATTGTTCTAAAATAAGTAACATGCTCAGCTTAATATGAAAATGGGTTCAAGCCCTGTGAACCGGAGCTTTCTGGCGCTCTAGTTCAAACAGACAAATTATATCTCCGAAAGTATTGGATTCTCAGAGTTGGGAATTATATCAATGTATTCTTATGATAGAACTGCATCATAAAGGAAATTCAATTCAAATAATAGTTTATTTATCAAGATTAAATGAGCAATCTGAGAATGAGAACTGCACCATGGAAGAAATCAAATTAAATCTGGCCAATTTTGCCCAATAACGAACTTAACCGAGATATTCATCTCCCTAACCTACTCTGAAAATTTCAACTACCTAGCTCATTCCGTTCGAGAGTTATTGTAGAAAAACTTTTTTTAAATTTCAAAATTTTTTTTTGACACTTTGCGGTAATCTGGTCAATACAAAACTTCACATGCGTATAAAGGTCATGATTTTACAATTTGATGCTAAATTTCACATAGATCGAGTGATCGGTTTCAGAAATATACATAAAAAATATTTTTATTAAAATCAGCCATAACTCTGAAACCGCTTGATGGATTTCGCCCATTAACGAGCTCGTCCGAGATACCTACGCTCCAAACCCACCTTGCAAATTTCAATCCGCTAACTCCTTTCGTTCGAGAGTTATCGTGCCTACGGCTGGCCGGCTGGCCGGACAGAATCGATTTCCACCTCGAATTCTTGATCAGTGAGTCGAACCAAATCGTTTGAGACCATTTTTAGCCAAAAATTTCAAAATTACAGACATTTGGGCAAATTGATAAGCACTCTGTTCCGAGGAACTAGAGCGCCAAAAAAACAAGTTTCGTATGATAATTGCCCAAAACAGGTTTAAAGTACCTACAAATAGTAGATATTCCATAAAACATGTATGAAAGAAGAGAAGTAATAATGAAAAATTACCTTGTAATCGATCAAAAATTTCCTGATCTACGTTCACCAAATTTTCTCCTCTCTCGAACTACAGAATTATGCTTTCAATATTTACGTAATATTTTCAAACATATTTGGGTGAGGTCCCCGTTGCATGGCTAAAATACGACTATTTCAACCCCAATATTTTTGAAGTTATAATATTTACTTCCGTCAGTCCCGTCATAAATTGAGAGAACTGAGCATTCTATGTCTATGGATGAAAAGCAGTCTCACTACTCTCAGATCACTTACTTCACGTTCCGTTCCGAAATGTAAGACTTTTCTGAGAAAAACTAATTTCGGAGCAAACAACTGAGATTTTTCTCACTTCGTTCACATTTCGGAATACACTTTATTCTCATAATTCTTCGATTGATTAGATAATGTCATGTCTCAGGAAAATAAGTTGACATTATGACAATTCATACATAGAATAATTATATCATTCTGTGAAAACGTAGAAATACGAATTATTATTGAAATTTTGAAAAATCATATCTCCGAAAGTATTAACTTTTTACAGTTAAGAATGATATCATTGGATTCTTATGTTAAAACTGCTTATTGAACAAAATTTAATTAGGAATTTGTTTTGTAAAAAAAAATTTTTTTTTTGTTACTCCGAAACCATCTGTCCGATTCTGCCCAATAACGAACTTAGCCGAGACTATTTTCATCGAAAAATTCGAAAATTACAGACATTTGGGCAAATTGATAAGCACTCAGTTCCGAGGAACTAGAGCGCCAAAAATAGTATTGAACTGGCTTAAACTGTTTTTCCAAATCAAGTAATTACTGTAACTACGGAAATAAATTGGCATTAGTTGACAATTATTCCAAAGTGATTGAGGATCATAAAGGTTAAAATATAAAAATTCCATATAGTTTACATGCAGTGTGCGAAGTATAAGTATTTCGCACACTACTTCGCGCACGGTGTCATACACTCTAAAAAAAATCTCAGTGTGAATGTTGATTTCATACTATCAAGAATATTGTCGATGCAATTTACCACTAGAATGTCACATTCCTATCAAATTTTCGTTATTATGATCATATTGTGTTCAGTAGTGTAATTTATGACAGAAAATATCACAAACAGATCCAGTATCAAGAATTAATAAAATTTATTTGAAATTTCACAGTTTCCATCAAGTTTTAATGCCAATTTTTCATACAAAAGTCAGATAGGTGATATCTTGGGTGAAAATGAGCACTGCATGGTGAAATGTGAAAGAACGATTTCAGAGATTTAATCCGATTACCAAACTTTACACTCAGTTATCAACTTTATGTATATCCAAGTAGAACTTTTGTAACATGTGAAATCATCGAAAGCACCAACAAGAGCTTATCGACAAACAAACTATCCAAATTCGCACCAGGAATATAAAAAGAACGTTATACTTTATTTCGTCAACTTATTCATTGCAACATAGTTGCCAAGTATTCTTTATCGAAAGACAGATATCCCTGCTGAGTCTTTTAAATATAAAGAAATCGCCGATAGTTGTGAAGAATTAATAATTATAAGATGACAGAAAGAATCGTGCCCTTCCATGGGGAATTCTCACAAACAATATTGATTTTATTTCGGAACACTCGAATCAATATTGAAAATATCACTGTATCCCTTTCTTGACTATGAAAATCAATTCCTCCACGCTCTCAATGATTCACAAATTTATTTTCTGCTATTTAATGATTTCGTAGTACAACAATAGTTGAATATTTGTAGTTACCTATCAATCAAGAGATATATTTAGTCACGAAAAATAAACATATGGATTGTTGTGGTAAGTATATCATGAATAGTCTGATAGAAAATGACTTCAAAGTGAGTAGCAGTATGATATAATTTTACATTGCAGGTTTGAACAAATCGCTACTCATAGCACCATTCCATAAAAAAATCGTCTCAAGTACACAAAATTGGAAACATCCAATTTTGGAAAATGGATATTTGCGAATTCAAAGGATTGTTTTCAGAATATCAGAATATAATTATATCCGGCAACAATGTGCAGGGATTGGTTATGTCGCAATACTTCTGACTAGTTCTAATACAACACGTTCATTCCATGGGAGACTACAATGTTGTGTGTTTTATCGGGTTGATTTTATTATTTTGTGCCTTGGAGACGATAAGATGGTTCATGAAGCATTATGAAGTGAGAATCTGGAAAAACGAAGTGCATCAAGAAGATTCGTTATGACTTATGAGAATAATGAGAAATTTGTGTTGGCCGTCGAAGGAAGTTTGGAAATAATACTGTTTGCAAGTGAGTACATATGAATGTTCAATTTAATTTTTTTGAGTGCCTACGTAATTGGGTATCCTCATTTCATCAATTTTTCCCGAAAATTTTGATGAGATATTTGTGTTGGTTGGTCGATTGGATTTACAAATTCGTTCATCGCCGACTTTGAAATTTTACATTTGTCAGTGAAAATATTTCATTCAATTTTCTTTAATTGAAAAGTGCAGTTATCTGAATTAGATGAAATTTCATATTTATTATTAATGTTATTACAGTTTCTTTATTGAAATTTATTTTCGTAATGTTCTTCAAACAAATGGGGCTTATTCATCTAACCTTTTGTGAACTATCAATAGGATTTATTAGGAAGCACTTGCAGGTGAGTGTTTTTTGTAGTGAGTAGTCTAAGGGAACATATTTTTTTCAGAATATTGCGGATCTTAATTGTATATCACACTGTCGCAAAAACCTATTCTCCGGGATATTTTATTTCAGATAAGAGTGAATTCTTGATATCTATATCGAATAAAACCAGCGTTGATAGTCAATTTTCGGTCCTAAGCACGTTGAAAAGTTACAACTTTCAATTATATAAAGACCTGCCAGCTTCACATTATTTTGTGGGCACCAATTCGAATTGTATGATTAAATATGATTAATATATAAATGTTTTAATTTCAGTTACCCTCACCATCAGAAGAAACAATTGGCAAAATTGAAAAAAACTGCCAGCGCTATATCATTGACACCTGATCTGGAAGAATTTTGTGTCGTGTTGGACCAGAAAGTGCTGCCTCAAAAGTTCGATTGGTTTGTCGACAGTTTTGATTATCTCTTTAAGCTTCAGTAATCACTAAATATTTCTATAAAAATGTATTGTTTATTGTATATTCACAAATTGTATATAAAAAATTAAACTGTCTATTAAATAATCTTTGAAATAATAAATTCATATGTACCAAAAAGTTTTTTTCAATACCTATACCCTTTTCATAGCCTTTCGGTGATTTATATGATATTGAGTTTCAAATTATAAAACGAACAATATCATATAAAACACCGAAAATGGTGTAAATTTCAACTAAATAATACCTACACCCCGAGGGTTTAAAACGCATCTGATTCGGTGTTAAATAACACTGAACAAGATATTGCACATGCACTAGGTCAGTGCAAATTCACACTGCACTAAAGTTAAATCACACTAAACCAGTGCTAAATGCACTACGGTACTTGGGCAAATTCACACCGAACTAGTGCTAAACCCCATTGATCTAGTGCTACCTCACACTCATCCGAATGATAAATCTCAATCGGTCTGGTGTGAAAGCTGATTACTTATTATGGCAGAAAATACACCTGAAAGTCGGTGTTATTTCGGATGGTGCGAAATAACACTGAAAAGATCAGGACCTCTAAGGAAATCAGGCCGGTGTTAGCGGGTGTTGGCCGGTGTTGTAAAATTTCTTAGAGTGTAGTAGCGAAGGAAAATGAAAAAAAGGGTCACTTCGCATATTGTTGTCAATGCGCGAACCTTGTCAATTTTTGACGTTTGTAGAAAAAACATGTTGCGGCACGGAAATGTCAAACTGATCAAAATTGTTGTTTTTATGGGAAAATTTCATGAATATTTCAGAAAAGGGTGATTATTCTATGCAATGTTAGACTCTTGCAAGTGTATGAAACTCCACTTTTTAATTATTATTCTCGATATTTGTATTACAACTTGATAATATTCATGTTACATTACCAGGAACAATTTTATCAAGCAACTAGACTTGTAGATTTTGACAGATGATTTTGTCAGAATTTTCCTCAGATTGTTTAATAACTCAAGCTTTTCTCTCCTGCACAAACCTTGTAAACACTGCTGAAATGAACAGTTCTTGTAATGATCTTCCACATGCTTCATTGAAGGCGGCTAATGAAGCGAGTTTGAGTTTATTACCTGCAAAATCTAAAGTCAAGTATGAAGCAAAATATAAAAATTTTGAAAACTGGTCTCACAACAAGCCTGGAGGAGATACTATTGTTAGCATACTTTTCACGAACAAATAATTTGATATTTCTTCTTTTTTACCAGTTATTGTTTATTTTGAATAGTTGAGTTGTTTCAATCCGGATTTATTAAAAGTTTCAGAATAAATTCTATTTCAATTTGGTTTCGTCCTGTTATTATCTCCTAACACGTGCTCAAAGAGACTTTTCCGCACGTAAAACTTATCCGAACTCCATTTCGCGTCGTTCGTCTAAATGTTAATGCATGCGGAAAAATATAACTTTGCGCACTTGTTAGGAAAATAACTATTTTAAAATTTTCTAGTTACAGGATCGTCACGAAATTTCACATACGTCTCTGTGTCGGTATTCTACAGGTAATTATGAAGTTCCAATTCGATCGGATCTGTATGGTTTGAAAACAAAATTAGGAAACCGTTTGGCCGCTTATGCTTATGAACTTAACCGTCACATTCGGATGCGCCATTTTCGGCATAAAATTCGAAAATTACAACCATTTGGCAAGACGATAGCACCCTCATCCAGGTGGAACAAGCGTGCGAAAATATAGTGCGGAAAACGCGATGTTTTCCGACGGTCGGTCCAATGGTTTGTTATTCGAGAACCTAATGAATAAGAATTCATGGATATATCAGTTGTCTTCCACAAGTTCAATCCAAATTAGTACAATTGGGGACCCCCTCGAGAGAGAGACGATGAAGATATCAATAAACAGCAACGCTTATAGACAGTCTGACCTCTTCTTCGATATCGATTGTTATTGTTCATTTTCCGTGTCGAATAATATTCGTTAACTGTAACGATATATGAACCACTATGAATAAGATTCATGACATACGGAAGGCGAAACTACTAGGTACGGTCAGTGGCGTGCCAAGGGTACTGGTGGCCAGCTACAACTAAAAGGTTCAAGGATCAATTGATTAAAAACAGTTTAATATTCAGTAGTTATATCTCGAGTGTACTTTGGCAATGCGACTTTGTCAAATTTATATTCTGATCAAGAAAATCCTCAAGTTTTACGGAATACGATATGGTTCTAACAGGATGGAGCGCCACCACATTACCAACGCAATGTCCGGCAGTAACTCTAAACCTATTAGATTTCTTTTTATAGGGATATTTAAGAGCATTGTGTAAAACTTAATTTTTAATTTGATTTATCTAAAATATCGAATAACGATTTGCGATAACGTAGAATACACCTGAGATGTTGAATAATGTTGAAAGAAATTTCTATTTGAGGTTAGAATGTTGCCTAGGCGTTTGCGGTGAACACTTTGAATAGCTACTTCATTAACATTCATATTTTTTTGCTATATTTTGTATTACATCGCAGTTTTTGATATTGTACCAAATTCCGCTAATCACTCAATATTTTTTCAATTTGTTTTTTGCGATAACATTTTTGAATAGAGATTGACGAGGCATTTCAAACGATGTATCACAAGCCCATACATCCTATTTGAAAAATTGGGCTTTGTACTTGTCTTTCGAAGGGGGTTGAAGATAGGGTTCGCTTTTATACGAAGAGGAATGACAATTTAAAATTTATATTTGATGTTTTCGGGATTTTCCATAAATATACAACCAAGATAATGAATATATTCCATTTGGATTTTCCACACTGTATAATAACATGTTGTTGACCTACATGTTTCGGGTCTAACCCCATCATCTAAACTTATTATTAAAATAGAATTCCGGGGTTTGATCCTCCAAGGATAATATGGTCTGAATCGTCTAAGAACCGGTTATGGTCGATGCAACAGCATGCTTTTCAGATGGAACTCAGTTGAGAGCCCTAGTTGTGAATGCGGGGAAGCAGAAGAAACCATAGATCATTTAGTTAATAATTGTCGCATATATCAAGGATGATTTTGGGGCTATCCATAATGTTTCTAAATCTTTTTTAGAATGGGTAGCCAGTTTCAAATCTATTTGATTAAATATAGAATATTCCATTTTTAATTCGTTCGTTTTCTCCTTTTGTCTTTTCCTTTTCGAGACTGAGTTTCGGGTACCTTGGAGAAACTTCTCTACTTGTTGAAGGAAGAAGCGATAGTGAAGAAAAATATGCCCTTCAATATTTAATATTTCAGCATATTTTGTTAACAATTTCCTTTTCTTAAATCACAACACTAACGGGGAGATAGGGTTTTAATGCTGAGGTTTTTCCTAATCTCTAGTATCATATATCAAATTATATGGTACCCCGTTACACCAACCTCTGCTAACACTTTTTTCATACACATGCTTTATTGTTAGATAAAAAACAAATGGCTCGAAGTTCAAAATAATATATATATTATAATGTAGAACTTGAGCCAAGCTGTTTTCTTTAGATTCATAATTTTTCGTAGTGTTTCACTGGTAGTTGGCCATCTCAATATCTGTGGAGCGCGCAGATTAAAATTATTTTGAAATGAGTTTTCATGAATTCTTTAGTCGAATACAGTTTATATCAATAGCAACGCATAAAGTTTCTACCTAATCTTGACTACGGTTAAACTGTAAAATTTGGCTAAAAACAACAAGATTATCATTTGAAACACAATTCCAACTAATTCGTTCGTATGTAACTAACGAAAATGTGAATGAATATCAGTCTAACCATTATGTAATTTATAAACCAAGATAATATTCCTTATAGCTTGCAGCATCATTCAATGGGCCATTAGTAATTGAGATGTATTGGGCGTAACAGAGAGTATCATCATCATTACATCATTTGATTAGAATGTCATTGACGGTGGATGGAACAGCAACTGTTTCAATGTGCTCCTTCGGTGAAGTCAATCGAATCAGATCAAATGGATTTCTACATTACATTTTGGATTTCCACGAGTTTTACGCAATTATAACATGATGACATATTAAATTATAACGTAAATTTTCAGGCTCATTTTTGGCGCTCTTGTTCCTCGGAACAGAGAGCTTATCAATTTGCCCAAATGTCTGTAATTTTGGAATTGTTGGCTGAAAATGGTCTGAAACGATTTGGTTCGAGGTTCGACGCTCTTGATCAAGAATCCGTGGTCGAAATCGATTCTTTCCGGCCGTTAACTCGAAAACTCTCGAACGAAAGGAGTTAGAGGATTTAAAATTTCAGGTTAGGTTTGGAGCGTAAATATCTCGGACGAGTTCGTTAACGGGCAGAATTCACCAATCGGTTTAGGAGCTATGGCCGTTATTAGTAAAAACATTTTTTATGAATATTTCCGAAACCGATCACCCGATCTGTCTGGAATTTAGCATCAAATTGTAGAATAATGACCTTTATATACATGTGAAGTTTTGTATTGATCAGGTTGCCATAAAGTGTCAACAAATAAATTTTTAAAATTTAAAAATTTTTTTTCTAACAATAACTCTCGAACAGAATGAGCTAGGCAGTAGATTTGGGAGATAAATATCTCGGTTAAGTTCGTTATTGGGCAAAATCGGCCTGATGATTTAGGAGTTACTTTAGAAATTTCAAATTCAATTATTTTCAAGATGTAGTTTCACCATAAAAATCCATTGATATAATTTTCAACTCTAACAAGCTAATACTTTAGGAGATATGATTTTTCAAAATTTCAATAATCGTACTTCGATGTTTTCACAGAATGTTGTTCTTAATAATTATTCTATCTATGAATTATTATATGATCTGTGTTCTTACATGTCATCTTATTTTCCTGTGAGAGATAAATGTCAAAATTATTTCTGGTTTGTTATTCTTGATATAAAATACACCTCCTGTTCTAGAAAACAAAGTATATTTGAATGCAAACTGACCAATGAAATTACCTCAGCTATCGTAGAATTGTGGGGATGATATGATATTATAGTTTTAAGGAAATAAATAATTAATGGAAATATATTGTTTGGTAAGATACATAATCAAATTGGGTTCAGAATATCTCCAGTAAAAACAAAACTACAATATTGTCTATGTTATAATTGTTATAATATAATTTTCAAAGTAGATTTAAGGAATGAATATCTCGGATAAGTTCGTTATTGGGGAGAATCGGTCTGTTTGAATTCAATTTATGTCATGATACAGTTCTATCGTAAGAATCCATTGATATCATTCCCAGAGACCAATAATTTCGGAGATATGATTTGTCAAAGTTTGAACAAGAGTCCCAAAGGTCCTGTCCAAATGGCTTGAACCAATTATTTTAATTATATACCAAGAATTTTTTGAAGAAGGAATTTATATTGAAGAAAGGGGGTTTTTTGCTGAGATTTTTCCCTAAGCTCTTGTATCATATGTCGAATTGTATGCTACCCCGTATCACTAACCTCTGCTAACACATATAAAGCTCTCAATCAACAGAATATATATACAGAGTGAGTCTTGCATTAATTTTAACCATAGATTCCCCTCATCAAATATACTTTTTTCATTCACCATTTTTCCAGATTCGACTCAGATAAAAAGATACAGGCTGTTGGAATTGCAGATAAAATCAGTCCTTCTTAAGGTAGGTTTGACAACGATATTCGGAATCAAATGAATTTTGGTATGAAGTTTTCTATAACTATGACACATATTATCCGATTAATGGTTTTTTCCTACATCCACCGGTTTCCTAGTTATATACTCGCGAATTCATAAAACTAAATGAAAATAGCATAAGGAAAGCAAATGAAGTTTATCTTGAGTCATCTTAAGAATATACCATCATTTTAGGAAATTTATTTATTCTTCATCATTTCTCCTTAAACGCACCGTTTTCGAAATATTCTTCAATGAATGTTATAAAATTTAGAAATTCTAGAAATTTCCCTACTTTTATGGATCCGCCCCTGAGCATTGGAATCGGGAATCAAGCTGTAAACCATGTTACTGTACCTATTTCTCGTTCACGGTCAATTTCATAGACAATTTATATGCAGGAGTGTATCAGTACATTGTGAAATGTTTAAACGCTTGTAACTCTTTACCTGCGCCGAATCTGAAAAAATGGTGAATGAAAAAAGCGTATTATTTGATGTGCGGAATCTATGGTTAAAATTAATGTACAACTTAAAGACTCACCCTGTACATAACAACCTCTTTTGATTTGCTTTTATCTTCGGTTTGACAAGAACACTCAGAATTATCCAGGAAATTCACTTAATAATTCATTGTAATCGTAGCTCATTACAACCAATATTATCGGTAAATGTATTTTTCAGTTCACGTGAATGAAAACCGTTCTATTTGTTTCTACAAGTACTTTTTTTTTAGCATATTTTCAACTGAAATGTAAAATCATTTGCCGTGAGCGTGTAAAGTATGAAATAATGGATTTATTATCTCCTCTTTCAGAAATATCGAAAAAAGGTTTTGATAGGTCATATTAATTCATTTTTGGCTCTTGTTCCAGAGTGCTTATCAAATTGCCCAAATATCTGTAATTTTCGAAGTTTTCGATGAAAATGGTCTCAAAAATCGATTCTGTCCGGCCGGCCCTCCGTTAACGCGATAACTCTCGAACGGAATGAGCTGGACAGTTCAAATTTTCAGAGTAGGTATGTGAGATAATTGTCTCTGTTAAGTTCGTTATTGGGCGAAATCGGCATGATGATTTCGGACTAAAGAAAAAAAAATTCATTTCAAATTAATTTTTTTTTAAGATGCAGTTTCACTATAAGAATTCATTGATATCATTTTCAACTCTTACAAGGTAATGCTTTCGGAGAATCGTACTTCTATGTTTTCACAGAGTGCTGTTTTTATTTTATCTATGCATTATTATATGATCTGTGTCCATACATGTCATTTTCCTATAAGATACATGTCAAATATATTCCTGGTTCATTACTCATGATATAAAATAGCCCTCCTGTTCTACAAAACAAAATATGATTGAATGCAAAATGACTTCAGCTGTCGTAGAATTATGAGGATTAAGTATATTATATTATACTTTTTTGGTGATAATATTGCCCTTGGATAATCCATATGATGATAGAAATATATACTTTGGTAGTTAATCAAATTGGGCTCAGAAAGAATATCTCCAACACTGGAATATTTGAATTGACATATATAATAATATTTTCAGAGTAGATTTGAGGATTGAATATCTCGGATAAGTTCGTTATTGGGTAGAATCTGTCTGGTGGTTACAGATTGATAATTTTTGGCTTTCTTGTTTTTTTACACTTTTTTCCATTCAATTTCTTTTATGATGCAGTACTATCATAAGAATCCATTGATATCATTCCCAACTCTGAGAAACCAATACTTGGAGATATGATTTGTCAAAGTTTGAAGAAGAGCGCTAAAGCACCTGGCCACAGGGCTTCCCACTTTCATTTAAGGAACATTTTTCCGTAATTCTTATTGTTCTACCATTTCTCGTTTCCAAGCAGTTACGTCATCAATATTTTTTTTAAATTCCAAGGTCCTATTTTTGCGCGTATGTTCTGGGGAACATCGCGTTATCATTTTGCTCAAATGTCTGTAATTTTCGAATGTTTTGCCGAAAATGGTCTCAAACGACCACGATAACTTGTGAACGGAGAGAGATAGCGACTTGAAATTTTCAGTGTAGATGGCGTATCCCAATACGACGGAAAAGTTCGTTAATCGGTATAATCGGCCGAACGGTTCCGAGTAATATTTTGTTTTCAACCATTACTAATCTGATCGAATTGAAACTTGGTGAGTAGTTGTAGAATACAAACCTAAGGACGTTTATGAAATTTTGTGAGAATCGTATCGCTAAAAAATATACTAAAAAATATTATTTATGTCACAATATCCTGAGAACGGAAAGAGATAGCAACTTGAAATTTTCAGTTTATGTTATGCATCGGATTGCAACATATAAGGTTATTTATAGCCATAATCGGCCAAACGGTTTTGGAGTTATACCCATCTGAAATTTGGTTGTTTTTTCCTCAATAACTCGAAAAATTCAAAACCGATCCAATTCAAACATGGCTGTTAGTTGTAGAATGCCAACGCAAAAATTCTTGCAAAATTTCGTGAGGATCGTATGACTAAAAAAATTTTAAAAAAATCATTGAAAAAAATTGTATATATCAGAAACTATTCATCTGACATAGCTGAAATTTTGCGAGAGCCTTCAGAACCTAACTCTATTGCCAAGTTTCAAGTTTGAACATGATCGGATCCTTATTGCCAACAATACAAAAGTTGCTCGGATCTCCGAAGATCCGAGCAGCTTTGTGTGAGTTCAGTAGCTGGATGGGACCGTTGCCACTTGCAATTTTCAGGGTGAGTTGCGCATCTTAATGAGAGACTTAAGTTTGCTATTGGCCATAATCAGCCCAACGGTTTCAGAGTTAATTCCTATCTGGCATATTATTTCCTCGATAACTCAAAAAATATAGACTCGATCGAATTGAAACTAGCTAACTAGTTGTAGAATATCGAAATGGAAATGTGTGTAAAATTTTGTGAGGACCGTACCAGTTGAATATTTTTAAAAAATTACTAAAAAAATTATGTTTCTCACGATACCTTGAGAACGGAAAGAAATAGCGACTTGGAAGTTTTCAGGGTAGATTGCGCATCTGAATGCGACATATAAGTTCATTAATCAGCATAATAGGACAAATGGTTTTGGAGTTATATCAATCTGAAATTTGGCTAGTATTTCTTCAATAACCCAAAAAATACCATGCCAATTCTATTCAAACATGGTAATTAGTTCTAGAATGCCAACGCAAAAATTTTTACAAAATTTCGTGAAGATTGTATTACTAGAAAATTTTGAAGAAATCATTGAAAATAAATTGGTTTCTAGCACTGACGTGAAGTCAGAAGCTTTTTCGCGTATTTTCTATTGGCCATTCACCTGTAGTGGACGCTCTTAATATAATTTACCATGGTGAATTCTATTATCTGTTCTCCTGTATTGGACACTTCTAATCGAATTTACCATGGTGAATTCGATAAGGAGTGTCCAATGCAGGAGAATCAAAAATAGAATATAAGCGCAAAAGCATTTGACTTCACGTCAGGGCTTGAACCAATTTTTCCAAATTGGTCCGTGGGACAGATTTGAGAATAAGTGTTCAAAAACAAATAATTCTGAAGATTTTATCTCAGTGTCTGATGAAGGATATAGGATTTAGGCTGTGAAACATTACAGAGAAGTTATATTATCTTTGGTGTTATTTCGTTGCTGTTTATTACGCAACATTATTCCATAAATTTCTTCTGACAAATATCTTTTGTTTCTAATGCATAAACAATTAAAAATTTTGTTATTATAAAAAATTCAGAAAATCTAGAAAAACCCATTGAACTCATTGATAGTTACTGAAAATAGTGCTAGATTCTCTTAATATAGCAAAGTGCAGCTATTCCAATATCTATTGCCCCAGGTCCTACGGCATTTCTTTAGCATTCGTCATTAGGTTTTCATTGAATTTGATGCTAATATGTTATGGATTTTCCTATAGCATCGCCAAGAATGCATAACAAAGAATAGTCTCGAAAGAAGAATTAATTACCATGGTAAATGTGTGGCCAGGGAGGTTCTTCCAATGCCAGCATCATAGTGTGCTGGATTGTTTTCAACCTAATTAATTAATATGAATAAATTGCCATTAATTATGTTTATCCTTGTACTTGACTGTGTCAACAGGTTGTCCATAAAAAGTAGGATCATTATAATACGGAGTAAAGAGGAAGGATAAGGCAACTATTGAATTTTTTTTTCTACAAGACAACGTGAATGAAAAAAAATGGCAATTAATGACAATCGTAAGTTGGTGTACTCTTTTTGCGCGTATGTTCTGGGGAACATCGCGTTATAGTTTTGCCCAAATGTCTGTAACTTTCGAATTTTTTGACGAAAATGGTCTCTAACGATTAAGTTCGACTCCCCAATGAAGAATTCGAGGTCAAATTTGATTCTGTCCGTCCGGCCGTCCGGCCGTTGCCACGATAACTTGAGAACGAAAAGAGCTAGCGACTTGAAATTTTCAGGGTAGGTGGCGCATCCCAATACGACGGACAAGTTCGTTAATGGGCATAATCGGCCCAGTAGTTTCCGAGTAATAATTTTGTTTTCAACCAATATAAATCCGATCGAATTGAATATTGGTGGGTAGTTGTAAAATATGAACCTTAGAACGTTTGTGAAATTTTGTGCGAATCGTATGGCTAGAAAATTTTAAAAAAATTATTAAAAAATATTTTTGTTGTCACGATAACTTGAGAACGGAATGAGATAGCGGCTTGAAATTTTCAGGTTAGGATGTGCACCAGAACGCGACATTTCAGTTTGTTTAAGAGCATAATCGGCCGAACGGTTTTAGAGTTATAGCCATCTGAAATTTTCTGAAATTTGGTGGTTTTTGTTCCTCATTAACTCAAAAAATACTGAACCGATTGAATTCAAACATGGTTATTAGTTGTAGAATGCCAACGCAAAACTGTTTGCAAAATTTGGTGAAGATAGCATTTGTAGAAAATTTTTAATAAATCATTGAAAAAAAAAAAATTCTATATATCAGTAACTATTCGTTTGAAATTGCTGAAATTTTGCAAGAGCCTTCATAACCTAACTCTACTGCCAAGTTTCAAGTTTTAATACGATCGGTTGAATATTGTTGGAGATTCGAGCATTCTTGTGTGAGTTCAGTAGATGGGTGACCGTTGCCTCGATAACTTTCGAACGAAAGGAGATAGGGACTTGCAATGTTCAGGGTAGGTTGCGTATCCGAAAGGGAGATTTGAGTTCGTTTTTGGGCATAATCGGTCTAACGGTTTCCGAGTTATACCCACCTGGAATATTATTTCATTGATAACTCAAAAAATAAATATTCGATCGAATTGAAGCTTGGTAACTAGTAGTAGAAAATCAACATAAAGACGTGTTTGGAATTTTGTAAGAACCGTACCCCTAGAAAATTTGAAAAAAATGACGAAAAAAAAAATTTTAAGAACCGTACCCCTAGAAAATTAAAAAAAAATCACGAAAAAAAAAATTGGTTCAAGCACTGACGTGAAGTCAGAAGCTTTTACGCGTATGTTCTATTGTCCATTCTTCTGTATTGGACACCCTTAATCGAATTTACCATGGTAAATTATGTTGTCCATTCTCCTGTATTGGACACTCTTAATTCGAATTTACCATGGTAAATTCGAATTTTACACATACGCGCAAAAGCTTCTGACTTCACGTCAGTGCTTGAACCAATTTTTGTTTTTGACCTTTTCCATAATGTTGTCGTCCTTTGGAAATAAAGATTATTATTATTATTATTTATTTCATGACCAATTTCCATATTTCCCCATAGTTGGAAGAACATAAAAGATGTCATCGATTTTTTCCCAGCATTTTTGTCACTAGACATGAGCCCATTTTTGCTCGCTGTGATTTTTCCGGATCTATAATTTTCGAATTTTGGTCTCAAAAGGATGTCTTACGATTTCATTTGGATTCAATAATAGGTCAACTTAAAATAAAAAAAAATTAAAAGGGTTCTCATGATGAATACTCAGCCAGAGATTTGCTAGCATATTTTTTCAGAAAGTTTTGTCTTTTTTTTCCATATTTATTTTTATCTGAAGGCAATGAATCATTAGACTATATTCTTTTTGAAATTGTGACATTCAGGATGACTTATTTGTAATTTAATCATTTTTGGCGCTCTTGTTCCTCGAAACAGAGTGCTTATCAAGTTGCCCAAATGTCTTATTTTCGAATTTTTGGTAGAAAATTGTCTCAAACGTTTTGATTCGTCTCACTGATCAAGAATCCGTGTTCAAAATCGATTCAAGCCGTTAACACGACAACTCTCGAACGGAATGAGCTAGACAGTTGAAATTTTCAGAGTAGGTTTGGGAGATAAATATCTCGGTTAAGTTGGTTATCCGGCTATATCGGCCTGGTAGTTTCGGAGTAACGGAAACAATTTTTTTTTACATTACAAATTTCAAATTGAATTTTTTTGAAGATGTAGTTTTATCATAAGAATCTATTGATATCATTCGCAACTCTAACAAACTAACACTTTCGGAGATATGATTTTTCAAAATTTCAATATTCATTTATAATTCTATGAATTAATGGAATATTCTAATTATAATTTGCTGATGTAAATCCAACAAGAGGTGAGTCATAGACCTACGTTTTGAGTTTAATTACGAAAATTCTTGAAAATTGACGCACTAAGCCAAACTGAAAAAATTGGTTCAAGCCCTGTGGACGGGAGCTTTGGCGCTCTTGTTCAAACTTTGACAAATCATATCTCCGAAATAATTGGTCTCTACGAATGATATAAATGGATTCTTACGATAGAACTGCATCATCAAAGAAATTAAATTCAAACAGACCGATTCTCCCCAATAACGAACTTATCCGAGATATTCATTCCTCAAATCTACTATGAAAATTATATTATATCAATTAAAACTTAGACAATATTGCAGTTTTGTTTTTACTGGAGATATTCAAAACCCAATTTGATTATGTACCTTACCAAATAAAATATTTCCATCATCATATGGATTATCCACGGGCATTATAATATTATGTTATCTTATTACCTTAAAAGTATAATATCATATCATCCTCATAATTCTACGATATCTGAGGTTATTTCATTGGTCATTTTGCATTCAATCATACTTTGTTTTATAGAACAGGAGGTTCATTTTATATGAAGAATAACGAACCAGAAATAATTTTGACATTTATCTCTCATAGTAAAATAAGATGACGTGTAAGAACTCAGATCATATAATAATTCATAGATAGAATGCAGTACAGCATTCTGTGGAAACATAGAAGTACGATTTATTTTTGAAATTTTGAAAAATCATATCTCCGAAAGTAAGAGCTTTTTACAGTTGAAAATGATATCAATGGATTTTCATGGTCAAACTGCATTTAAAAAAAAATTGAATTTGGTATTTGAACTGTAATTTTTTTTTCTTTTCGTTACTCTGTAACAGGCCGATTTTGCCCAATACTGAACTTAACCAATATATTTATCTCCCAATCCTACTCTAAAAATTTCAACTGCCTAGCTCATTCTGTTCGAGAGTTATTGTAGAAACAAAATTTAACAATTTTTAAATTTTAGTTTTGAATACTGTAATTCCTTTCTTTCGAAAGTTATCGTGTTAACGGCTGGACGGATGTACGGCCGGACGGACGGACGGCCGGACAGAATAGATTCTACCACGGATTCTTGATCAGTGAGTCGAACCAAGACCATTTTCAGCCAAAAATTCGAAAATTACGGACATTTGGGCAAATTTATAAGCACTCTGTTCCGAGGAACAAGAGCGCCAAAAAGATTACAGCACGAGCGGTATCCCATCCAAGTACTAACTGCGCCCGACGCTGCTTGGCTTCAGTGTTCAAATCAAATCAAAAACGTTTATTTCTCCTATTCTGTTTACATTGTATGAAATATTTTACACCTATATTAATAAATCTATTTACATTTATAGTACCTACTCATAGTATTGGCTATAATTTTCGTTTATTCGATGTAGAAAATTGGAATGATTTCTTTATTGATGGCATAAGGTAATTATATTGGATTTTGCAGGAGAAATAATGAAAAACCTGCTCTTGATAAAAGAAAGGGATAGGGGTTCAGTGTTCGGACGGTATCTAGCATATTCAGTGTGGTATGGCCACAACATTTCTTTCCCAAACTGCAATTATATTTATGATGCAGTTCTATCATAAAAATCCATTGATATAATTCCCAACTCTGAGAAACCAATAATTTCGGAGATGAATTGTCAAAGTTTGAACAAGAGCGCCAAAGCTCCTGTCCACAGGGCTTTCCCACATTTCAATTTTATGATTACTTCAATCCCACCAAATAAACACTTTCCAAGATGTCCGAATTCAATAGGTAGATACTGAACATATTCATGACATTTCAACTTTTAAATTTTGAGATATCAGAAGAATTTCAACAGTAATATGTATGTTAAATTCGACTGATTGAAATAGTATTTCTGAAAGAAATTATCAGTGCCATAAATGGGAATTTATCGATTTGATCACCAATCACCATCATAGGCAGTGATGGTATATACAGGGTGAGTCTTTGACCACTGCATTAATTTTAACCAAAGATTCCTGTCATCAAATAAAACAGTTTTTTCATTCACCATTTTTCCAGATTCGGCTCAGGCAAAAAGTTACAAGCGTTTAAAGATTTCACAATGTGCTAATACACTCCCGCATATAAATTATCTATGACATTGTTTACAGCTTGATTCGGGATTCCAACGCTCAGGGACGGATCCATAAAAGTAGTGAAATTTCTGGAGTTCCATTTCAAAACATTCAATGAAGAATATCTCGAAAACGGTGCGTTTAAGGAGAAATGATGAAGAATAATATAATGTTCTAAAACGATGGAATATTCTTGAAATTACCCAAGAAAAACTTTATCTGCTTTCTTTATGCTAATTTCGTTTAGTTTTATGAATCCACGAGTCCATAATTAGAAAACCAGTAGAAGTAGAAAATAACTAATATTTGGAAAATATGTCTCATAGTTATAGGAAACTTTACACCAATATTCATTTTATTCGAAAAAAGGATGTCACAGCTACAAAATAAAAACTGATTTTTTTTCGAAATTTCAACATCCTGTATCTTTTTACATGAGCCGAATCTGGAAAAATGGTGAATGAAAAAACTGTTTTATTTGATGAGAGGAATCTTTGGTTAAAATTAATGCAGTGGTCAAAGACTCACCCTGTATACTTTCGAGGCATACATCATTGAAAATATACCATTACTATACAGGGTGTTCTTTATATCACTGCACAATTGTACACAATTGAAGTAATTTGTGCCACAAACAAAGCATTAACTAAATAGATGCCTTGGATGGAATCTGATAATGTAACAATTTTGTTTTTCCTTTGATGTATGGATATGGCGCATGGACAATTATACGTCGCGTGTTCGCGCGTCGGAAAACCGTCATCTTTGCTTATTTACGCACCACAAAACAAAACAAAAAATATAGTTTATCTGAAAGCTTTAAATTGATTAAGATACTGTATCATAACTGTGTGTGTCTGTCAAAAACAAATTGAAACCTTATAAATAGCCAGTATTTCAGGAAATCTCTGTTTTGTAAGTGAGCAACATAATGTGCAATTAATAGAAAATATTAATAAAACTGCATTCATACCGAGCATTTTTTTTTATTAATTTAGGCGCTGCGAAGTTCGCCAGGCCAGCTAGTTCTTATATAATATAATCTATCTGCAATAAGAGAAAGAAAAAAAGAATTGATTGAGAATGATCCTCATAATATAATTGATTAGATAATATATTCCTAACCCTATATATTCCCTGACAGATTTAGATAATGGGGTTAAAATGCTATATTTAAGGTTGTCTCCCGCAGTGCATGAAATTCATTCACATTATTTATGTACCTGTTATTCATTATAACACCTAAAATGATTTACCCATTCTTTCCATTGACGATTATGTGATGGCTTCGATAAAATTACATGAACAACTTCGCATCCTCTGAGTGATAGGAGTAATGTTATAACACATCGGCTGATAAGTTCCCGGTCTATTGAGGAAAACACATTTTTTTTAGGTCAGATTCGATTTAATTCATCAACATTATTTCCACGCTTCTATGACCATGTTTGAATTTGATTAGATTCATATTTTTTGAGTTATTGAAGAAATAACAACAACATTTCAGATGGGCATAACTCCCAAACCGTTTAGCCGATTATGCCTATTAACGAATTATGCATAAATGCCTTTAAAACAATTTACATCGTGGGGGATCACTTTGGAGGGAAGTTTAGTCGAAGACTATTCTCTCACTTAACTCCAGAATGACCCCATTATTGCCATATGTAGACAAACAACAATCTCCAACCTAAATAATGAGAAAGAAATAGAATATTAAAATCAACAAATTTTTTACAAACAAACTACTGCGATTGAATCGATATATCTACACCTAAATACTATTGAAACAGTCAGATAAAAATTGGTTCAAGTACTGAAGTGAACATACGCGCAAAAGCTCCTGACTTCACGTCAGTATTTGAACCAATTTTTTTATCGTATTTTTTTTATTTTCCAGGGGTACGGTTCTCACAAAATTTTACACACGTCTTTATGTCGATATTCAATTCGAACATACGCGCAAAATGAAAAGATAAGAGGAGAAAAACGAACAAATCAAAAATAATACATATCCTTTCAAAAGTACCCTCTCACAAATATACTCCTCTGTAGCCGCATGGATCTCTTGAAGAAGAATCGCCAGCGCTAGTTTTCAAAGATATTCACTCTTGTTCTTAGAAATCCCTTCAATATTCGATTTCAAAAAGGAAATTCTGTAGCTCATAAGGCCAGGAGGATCTCTTTCAAAACCAGGTCTGGCCAATCCGAACGATGATTATTCAGAACTTCAGATGTTCGAAGACCGCTATAGGACCCTAATGTAAGGCTATCATCTCCCATAGATTCTATTGTGTTATGAAAAAATTGGCCTGAAAAATTTATGTTATAATTTAATATGTCATCATGACATTCATGGTTTTGAAGGTTCTCGCTAAATTTCAGCGATGTCGGACAACTGCATCATATTATAAATTTTTGTTCAATGATTTTTTTTTAATTTTCTATTAATACGATCTTCACGAAATTTCGTAAAATTTTTTGCGGTGGCATTCTAGAACTAATTACCATGTTTGAATTGAATCGGCATCGTAATTTTTGGGTTATTGAAGAAATAATAACCAAATTTCAGATTGATATAACTCCAAAATCATTTGGGTGATTATGCTAATTAACGAACTTAAATGTCGCATTCAGATGCGCAATCTACCCCGATAACTTCCAAGTCGATATTTCTTTCTCAAGGCATCGTGAGGTACCAACATTATATTTTTTCGTAATTTTTCAAAAATTTTCTAGGGATACGGTTGTCACAAAATTTTGTACACGTCTTTATGTTGATATTCTACAACTGGTTACCAAGCTTCAATTCGGTCGAGTCTATATTTTTTGAGTTATCGGGCAAATAATATGCCCGATAGCTATAAACTCCGAAACCGTTGGGCCAATTATGGCCAACAGCGAACTTAACTCTCCCATTCAGATGCGCAACCTACCCTGAAAATTGCAAGTCCCTATCTCCTTTCGTTCGGGAGTTATCGAGACAACGGTCACCCATCCAGCTACTGAACTCACACAAGGTTAATCTATCTCCAGCAATATAGATCCGATCGTGTTCAAACTTGGAACTTGGTAGTAGAGTTAGGTTCTGATGGCTCTCGCAAAATTTCAGCCATGTCCGATGAATAGTTTTTGATATATAGAATTTTTTTCAATGATTTCCAATGATTTATTTAAAATTTTCTAGTCATATGATCCTCACGAAGTTTTGCAAGAATTTTTGCGTCGGCATTCTACAACAAATAACCGTGTTCGAATTGGATCGGTTTTGTATTCTTCGAGTTATTGAGAAAATAACAACCTAATTTCAGATGGTTATAACTCCAAAACGGTTTGGCCGATTATGCCTATAAACAAACTCAAATGTTACATCCAAATGCACAACTGAACCTGTAAATTTCAAGTCACTATCTCTTTCCTTTCGCAGGTTATCGTGACATAAAACATATTTTTTAATAATTTTTTTTTAATTTTCTAGTAATACGATTCTCACAAAATTTCCCAAACGTGCTTAGGTTTATATTCTACAACTATTCACCAAGTTTCAATTCGATCGGATTTATATTGATTGAAAACAAAATTATTACTCGGAAACCATTGGGCCGATTATTGCCAACTTGTCCGTGGTATTGCGATGCAACGCTACTAATAATAATGATAATAATTTGGGTGAATGATAACGACATGTTCCCCAGAAAATACGCGCAAAAAAATGAAAATGAGGAAAGGTAAAAAAAACAATACCTATTTAAATAATTTTACTATAAAAAAGAACACCCTTCATGTCGCAATTGGATGGGCAACCTACCCTGAGAATTGCAAGTTGCTACCTTTTTCCGTTCTCCAGTTATAGTGAGATGAATAATATTTTTTAAATTTTCTATATTTTCTAGAATTTGATCGGATCCGTATTGTTTTAAAACAAAATTAATACACGAAAACCTTTGCGCCGATAACGAACTAAACAGTCGCTATCTCTTTTGGTTTGAGACAGTTATCGTGACAACGGCTGGCCGGACAGAATCAAATTTGGCCTCGAATCCCTCATCAGTGAGTCAAACCTAATCGTTTGAGATCAATTTGTCAGACAATTCGAAAATTACAGACATTTGGACAAAATGATAGAAAGCTGTTCCCCAGAACATGCGCGCAAAAATTACTGAATTATAAAGGAAATATGAAAATCAGGTAATTCTGTGCTAGGTTTCACTAGTAACCCAATTCCCAAGATACAACTCAATGTATTCTTATAAAAACTTCAAATGAGAAAGCCTTACCTAAGATTTCTAAAAATATTCCTATTGCATGTGAAACTTCGATGATCCTCGTAATAGTATCGAATTTACTCCAGACCTATAACTGAACACAAAATACATAACGCCATTCATCACATACATAACTGATATCCTTCAGACGAAGATGAACTTATCAACCAATACAATCAGATCCATCACATAATCCTTGCTGTGAATGCGGAACTAGGTCCACCATCCTTCTGTTATGAATATCCAGAGCACATAAATGATCTAATTTCAAGGACTGCAGGAGACAACATTAAAAATAGCCTCGTAACCCCAATATCCAAATCAATCAAGAAATAAATAGGGTTGAAAATATGTTGTGTAACCAATATCTATTATTATATTTGAATCACCACAACTCGATACATATTAAGTGGAGGTAACTGCTCTTGGGAAGATTCATTATTTTGTCCAAGAAACAATTATGTGAGTACGGAAAAATTTGTAAAAAATAGCAACAATAGAATCCAGGCAAAATGAGACTTGCAGCTGAGGCTATGTATCAACAACTAGCAAATTTTCAAGCCTAATCCAGGCCCATACATTCATAATCTTAACATACAGGGTATTTATAATTGATTGGAATATCACAGTTCGCTTTGGATTTTTATTAGCCCCTTCTTACTTCTTGTGTTCTGTTTATATCATAGAATTTTTAAACTGACAGCCAATATTCAGCCAATTCAGTTGACAACTAGCTGCCCGTCCCGGCTTCGCACGGTTGAAATGCTGATACTAAATATACTACAGAATTTCTTTATATACAACGCTCACAGCATTTTTGTCGTTAGACAATACAAAAAAGGTTTCCTTTAGAGGTTACTCTTGAATGAGCGACATATAATTGGCCATGTGAAAAACACTCAACGCTCAAATATAAGCCTGTAGCATTGAAAGTTGGACCCTGCGATTTATTAATGGTCATTTCAAAATATATCATTAGCGGAAATTGTATGCGTTTAAATTGGATCAGTAAATCCGATGGTATCAGAGGAATTCG
Organism: Halyzia sedecimguttata; assembly: GCA_937662695.2. Taxonomy (NCBI): domain Eukaryota; kingdom Metazoa; phylum Arthropoda; class Insecta; order Coleoptera; family Coccinellidae; genus Halyzia; species Halyzia sedecimguttata. Next base: position 92,285,997 of record OW569413.2, on the reverse strand, counting down.
GGGAATCAATACATCTATCCTGGCTGAGGCGAGCCTCACGCTCTACAGATGATTCTCTGGCTCTCTGTATTCGATTTCTATGTCTATCCTGGCCGTGCCGGCTCCCTGGTCGGTACCACCGCAACCGCTATGTCCCTGCATTTTAAATCTGCAATATCTTCGAAAATATTCATTTAAATTAAATGCTGTAAATGGCCATATTGATCAATATTAAATGCACAATGCATTTAAGGTACTTAATTGGATAAGGATCAATGCTGTATTGCTTAAAATAGCTTCGTAATACAGCCATTATTTCTCGTAGAATGTAAAAGATAAAAAATGGTTATTGCGGGTTATCCTTAAGAGATAGACATATACCATCCCGAATTTTTTTCTAGACGTTTGTAAGGTGTACCATACTGTACAACATTATTTTGATCTATCTCGTAGGGTTCAGCCAGCGTTTGCAATGTAAGCGAAAAAAAATGTGTTTAATTACGACATCACATTAGAAACCTCTAAAATTATCAGTGTTTCTCTAATATATTATGCATGTATTATACATATAAACCTTCCTATTGAATCACTCTATCTTTAAAAAACTTCACGTATCAAAATCCTTCACGTACCTAGTTTTAAAGATCTAAGCATACATAGGAACAAACAGACAGCGGAAGCGACTTTATTTTATACTATGTAAGGATTCTAGAGATTCTTTTTGAAATTCGTGAAATGCAGTTTCCAAATTATTTAAATCTGCAATGACATATGATTTAGATCAAAACACATTTATTGTGATGTCCTATTACCGCAATGGTACATTAATCAATGATGAATGGATTTACTCTGTAGAGGCCTGTGAAAATGAATATCTGGCGAAATAAACTGATGTTCAGATTCTCGAATCTTCTTTGAAAGCCCCCATTAGAGGTGTTATAAACAGATTCATGTGGACTGGAAACGTTAACAAGGAAAAATTGACATGAAGACCTCAAGTATCTCAAGAAGTTGTTGAAGAACTGAGAACACGCGAGTTGATAAAAATCATCAAATGTCTCTGAATAAATTATTATCTTTACAGTTTGGTGTCCCCATGAGTACTTGCCACAGAGAAAAACTGAATTTGTACCCTTACAAAATAACGATATTGGTTTCTAATTAATCTTAACGTCGACAGATTATTGGATTTAACTTTTTTTAGGGGTTTTGAGGCTTGGTTTCACTTGTCGGGTTATGTGAATTCTCAAAACAACAGAATTTGGATATCTGAGAATCCCCACAGTTTTATTGAGACTCCATTACATTCGCAAAAAGTTGGTGTGTGCTTAGCAGTTTCTCGTCGTAGAATATAGGGCTTAGTTTTCTTCCATGATAACATTAATGGTGAACGGTACAAAAGAATAATGCTGGAGCCATTCATAAACCAACTAGAAGACGAAGGAATACAGTGGAGATATTTTCAACAAGATGGGAACAATTGCCCACATTACTTCTGCAAATCTAAGCTGTTTGCAGGAGTTCTATGAAAACCGTATATAATAAATAAGTCGAGGATTCTAGTCTTCCTTTCCAACACGCTCTCCAGACTTCACTCTCCTAGGCTTTAGCATCGTTGCATGTCTGAAAGATAAGGTTTTCAAAAGACAATACGATAATATTGAGGACCTCCAACCATCAATAACAATGTGCTGCCAAAATGTTAAAAAATATGTTTGACAACAACCAAAAAGAATTTATAAATGCCTTGAGAATAAAAAGCACATTTTGAACATTTGATGTCAATTCATTGATAGAATTCTCAGAAATGGCCCAAACTACCCCACTGTGAGTTATCTTACACTGAGAGAAACGTTTATTTGTGGTTAATAAAATCAGGTAATCACAAACTAATATCAGCTTTAAATAGGGCCAACTAACGTAAGTTTCACACTAACGTTTGAAATGCTAAACTTCTGTGATTAAATGATTTGTTGTATATTAAACAATCATATCTTGTTGAGTAGCACTGTTAAGCTTTCTAATAACAGATATCTCTTTGTAAGCAGCAACATATTTGTTTACGTCGAACTTATCACATATTGTATAATAAATATATTCATAAACCCAATATATAAATGATAATGTGAAATAAATGATGAGTTTGTATTGTACTCGAAAATTGCTCCATAATATCGATATATTTTGTCACATCATAATTCTCTTTGCTTTGAACAAACGATCAGTTTATATTGTACCTCAGATAGTTCTATAAAACATTGTTATGTTTCCAGGTATTATAATATTTTTTTATCTTAAATAAATGATAAGTTTGTATTTTACTTTTGAAAAGGTATACAATTTTTTTTTTTTGACGTGGCTAGTTTAACAGAGACGGATTATGAGTTTTAGTCAAAATTAATCATAAAATAAAAAAATAATATTGGCAAAAGATATATGTAGCTAAAATAGTTTCAGTGAAAATCTAAACTGAAACTATTATAGCTACATATATTTTGCCAATATAATTTTTATTTTATGATTAATTTTGGCCAGAACTCATAACCCTGTTAAAACTCATAAATAAATACTATCAAAGTTCTTATGAGTTCAGGTATGATGTAAATAAATGAATAAAATATCAAATGAAACTGCACATAAATATTTATTGCAGACATAAAAATACATTTTACAAAAAACAAAAATACATACATACATATTTTTCTGCAATACAACACAGCTAAAAAACTTTTCTCTCGAAGCAAACTTTTTGGCGGATACTGTTTATATATACATTTAATTGACTTACATCACTGTGTATTCTGGTTCCTTTCCTGCATGAAAATAATCCTTTGCTTTTTGAACCAGTCTTAAACGGTCACCAATTCTTGGAACCAGCGACTCCAAGAGATGTTTTTCTTCAATAAAATCCTTCAATATATCGAGGGTAATTCCTTCTTCTGTAAAAAAAGAAACATAAATGTGCAACATATTTCTTTAGAAGTTTTATTGTAATGACATAACAATTCAGTCCATGCATCAGTTCATTAAGTATGCATACTTTACTGTGTAATATTATACATATATGTAAACCTAGGTATGCAAGTTTGTATTGAATAGGATATTATAGTCTAGGTGGTCATCAATTATCACACAAAAATAGCAAGTAGGTAGGTATTTACCCAAATTCATAAATACTATTTCGAAATATAAGTAGGTTCTTACTTATTCAATTATTTCATGTCATTGTTATGACCTCATCTTTGTTATACATATAAGTAATATGTATTTAAAAATAATTTGAGTACATACCGTGTAGTTAACAAAACAAATTGACTCCAGCTACAAGAACAATCAAAATGGTGTCTGCTTGAACTGAAGAAGACACCACACTAAATACCTTTATATATATCAGCATTTATAAATGGAAACATCATATCCATTTATGATGACATTTTGATGTTACTTCTGAACAACCATATATTAGTTGTAAAAATATATGCTAAATGGAAATGTTTCATGTTATATACCAGCAAATGAATGTTATTTGAAGTGAAATTGTATGTTGGCGTCAAAATTAACATATTGAAATAACAAAATACTCAAAAATTACTTACCGTGAAATTTGTTGGACAAATGCTCCAAGCCCCAATTGTTTAGTAAGATGTTTATCGGATTTGTAGCTGTGGCGGACATTGTATCCAAAAGGATGGTTGCTTGAGTGTCCATGTGCTTATTATGTAGAAAAAGGATCTTGAACAAAACCAAACATTAACTCATTACGATAGTTATATCAGGAATGTATGAATGATATTAAAAAATAATTTAACTAATATAAGTAATATAAAATAAAATAATTCTTACTTGATTCAGATCAGTACCGTCCGACAGGTGGTCTAGTCTCCCACTTTATACTATTTTAATGTTTATTCGTCAATTTGGTGCACGTGACAAAATGCGACTAGAAAGTTCTTCGAAATATCGTTCCTGTAAACAAGCGTATCTTACTGGGTATATTATCATTTCATTCCATTTCTAATTACTTTCTATAAGTTCATTATAAAGATACCGAGGTTCAAGAGAAACAAATATTTTTTGCGTATTGATATATTTATTAAGAAGAAACCAATATTACTGAGCACTATGAGAATTGGTTATGACCAACAATCGGAAGTCCATCAGAAATACTTTATTGTATGCAAAGATAATTTGTTTTTATTCAACAAATACCTGGAAAAATTATTTAACATTCGAAATTTTTTTCCTAAAGCTGAAAATTTGGCGGGTTGATTTTGCATGTAATAAATAACGTTAATCACAAATATGAAATATTTATATTCAACTGACAAGTGGTTAACAATAAGTCGATAAGTTAAACATGAATAATCCATTCTCTCAGTGTACAGTCATTCAATGTATTCTGTCCATTTGTATTGATTTATTATCAGCATTCGAACATTGAAATTAGTTCAACAGTATGCATTTAGTTATCAATACTTACATCTCAAAAATTCTAAATAGGATTTCAAAAAATCTTCCAAACACAAGGGGACAGATTATTCATATCTGTTCAATACCTAATATGATATCTCTTGTAAATGACTTAGGAGAATAGAATACCAACTAATGAATAATTCACTATAGATTCCATCAGCTTGATATTTTCTGAAAGAAAATTTCTTAATACGGAGTAAAATTTCAGTATCATTTATCATTCATCATTCTTTCAATAAAATTACCCTAATCTGATCATCAAGGTCTGTTGAAAACCCAAAGAAGGAGTTAGGCTCAGCAATTATACAAAATTCATTTATTTGGATATTTCACTTTCTACAAACCTTATGCGAGGTATATCGACTATTAAATCAATTTATTTTGTATGATAAAAATGTTTGGTCCAAACTGGGACGGAAGGAAAAGTAATCTTCCAGTGACAATCATTTTGGAACTCATCATTTATCAATTTATCATTGCAAACAAAGGAGAAAGTGAGGTTTTAGGTATATTGTGAATTCTGTGGCTGGAATTCCAAATGTGAACAGCATGCATATGAAGTGGCAAAATGAGAGGGTTTCAGAACCAACTACGATGTTACAATCATGTCTAATACCATGTATTAGAATATGTCGTGATGACATCGTAAATTTTCCGGCTCATTTTCCATTATTTTACACAATACAAAGTAAAACATGTATCTATGAGAGATGATAGCCCTATATAAGGGCCCTGTAGCGGTCTTCGAACATCTCAAGTTCTGAATAATTATCGCTTGGACTGGTCAGACCTGGTTTTGAAAGAGACCCTCCTGGCCTTACGAGCAACATTTTCCTTTTTGAATTCAAATATTGAATTCGCGGCCGCGCCAGTTTGTGTAGACCTTTATAGCTTGGAAGGGTTTTGACTATTGTGAAAACCCATTTTTACTTTTTTTAAAATGATGAAGGTGCCGCCGTGACTGTTGACGGTCATCGTTACCGGGCCATGTTGACATACTTTTTTTGGCAAGAATTACACGGAATGGACTTAAATGAGATGTGGTTTCAACAGGATGGCGCTACCTGTCACATCGCAATGGAATCAATGACTTTGTTGCAAACCAAGTTTTCGAGTAATTTCTCGTTTCGGAGACCAAAACTGGCCGCCAAGAAGTTGTGATTCACCTTGTTTGGACTATTTTCTCTGGCGTCAAATCCAGCAGCCCTTACTGCAAAATCACTATCTCCATACATATGTAGAAAGAAATCTTGATAAAATATTAAAAAAATATGTATTTTTCAATTTTTGGCGCTCTAGTTCCTCGGAACTGAGTGCTTATCAATTTGCCCAAATGTCTGTAATTTTCGAATTTTTCGATGAAAATGGTCTTAAACGATTTGGTTCGGCTCACTGATCAAGAATCCGTGGTCGAAATTCATTCTGTCCGGCCGTAGGCACGATAACTCTTGAACGGAATGAGCTAGAGAGTTGAAATTTTCAGAATAGGTTTGGCAGATAAATATCCCGGCTAAGTTCGTTATTGGGCAAAATCGGACAGATGGTTTCGGAGTAACAAAAAAAAAATTTTTTTTTTACAAAACAAATTCCAAATTCAATTATTTTCAATAAGCAGTTTTATCATAAGAATCCAATGATATTATTTTTAACTCTAACAAGCTAATACTTTCGGAGATATGATTTCAATAAAAAATCGTATTTTTACGTTTTCACAGAATTATATAATTATTCTATGTATGAATTGTCATAATGTCAACTTATTTTCCTGAGATATGACATTGTCTCTTGCTAATAGTTGGCTCGAGAAACGTCAAAATCGACTTAGAGAGACAAGGGTAAAAAACCGTCAAATAAACCCCCATGTGGCGATTTTATGTCGAAAAGTGAAAATTAAGAATATATATCCCAGGTAAGTACCGACGTTTTATTCTAATACCGGAGATCGACAAGATCGTCCGAGGAGCCCGATAGCCGGTGTGTCTACGCTGTCGGGTTTTCGGTTTCGGAACGAGAGAAGGCGGGACTTTTTGGCGCTCTAGTTCCTCGGAACTGAGTGCTTATCAATTTGCCCAAATGTCTGTAATTTTTATTTAAGATGCAGTTTCATCATTAAAATCCATCGATATCATTTTCAACTCCAACAAGCTAATACTTTCGGAAATATGATTTTTATAAATTTCAATAATGAATCGTACGTACTTCTATGTTTTCACAGAATGCTATAATTATTCTATCTAAGCTTTATTATATGATCTGTGTTCATACTCGTACATTTCATCCTGTTCTATAAGAAGGAGTCAAATTCATTTCAGCTATTTTAATTTGATTTCTTCCATGGTGCAGTTCTCATTCTCAGATTGCTCATTTAATCTTGATAAATAAACTATTATTTGAATTTAATTTCCTTTATGATGCAGTTCTTTCATAAGAATACATTGATATAATTCCCAACTCTGAGAAACCAATACTTTCGGAGATATAATTTGTCTGTTTGAACTAGAGCGCCAGAAAGCTCCTGTCCACAGGGCTTGAACCAATTTTTTTTAAAATGATGAAGGTGCCGCCGTGACTGTTGACGGTCATCGTTACCGGGCCATGTTGACATACTTTTTTTGGCAAGAATTACACGGAATGGACTTAAATGAGATGTGGTTTCAACAGGATGGCGCTACCTGTCACATCGCAAGGGAATCAATGACTTTGTTGCAAACCAAGTTTTCGACTAAATTCTCGTTTCGGAGACCAAAACTGGCCGCCAAGAAGTTGTGATTCAACTTGTTTGGACTATTTTCTCTGGCGTCAAATCCAGCAGCCCTTACTGCAAAATCACTATCTCCATACATATGTAGAAAAAAAATTTTGATAAAATATTAAAAAAATATATATTTTTCAATTTTTAAAATTAAAATTCTTGCTGAGACACCCTTTAGTACAGAACGGTTGATCGAAGTAAATTTAGGCGTAATTTTGCACGCAGGTTCTGGTTCTAGCGCATCATTTTACCCAAATACCTACAATATTTGATTTGTTTGCCGAAATTGGTCTTTAACGATTAGGTTCGACTCACTAATAAAGAATTTGAGGTCATATTTGATCCTGTCAGGCCGGATAACTTTCCAACGGAAAGAGATAGCTACTTGAAATTTTCAGGGTAGGTTGCGCAACCGAAAGCGACGGCTAAGTTCGTTAATGTGCATAATCGGCCGAACGGTTTCCGAGTACTAATAATGTTTTCAAACAATATGATCCTGGTAACTATTTGTAGAATACCAACACAAAAATGTATGGGAAATTTCGTGGAGATCGTATCACTAGATAATTTGAGATAAATTATTAAAAAATATTAAATGTATCACGATAACTTGAGAAAGGAAAGAGATAGCGATTTTTCAGGGTAGGTGGCGCGTGCCAATACGACGGACAAGTTAACGGGCATAATCAGCCCAATGGTTTCCGATTAAGAATTTTATTTTCAACCAATAGGAATCCGATCGAATTGAAACTTGGTGAGTAGTTGTAGAAAACAAACTTAAAGACATTTGTGAAATTTTGTGAGAATCGTATCACTGGAAAATTTTAAATATTATTAAAAAATATTTTTCATGTCACGATAACCTGAGAATCTGATTGCAACATTTGAGCCTCTTAATTGGCATAATCGGCCAAACGGTTTCGTTTGGGAGTCATACCCATCTGAAATTTGGTTGTTATTTCATCGATTACTCGAAAAATACGAACCCGATCCAATTCAAACATGGTTATTAGTTGTAGAATGCCGGCGTGACCAAATTTTGTAAGGATCGTATTAATTGAACATTTGGAAAAGATCATTGAAAATCGTTGAAAAACATTCTCTATATCAGAATCTATTCATCCGACGTCACTGAAATTTTGCGAGAGCCTTAAACACTTAAATCTACTGCCAAGTTCCAAGTTTGAACATGATCTATATTGTTGGTGATCCGAGCAGCCTTGGGTGAGTACAGAAGCTGGATGGGTGACCGTTGCCTCGATAACTTTGGATCGAAAGGAGATAGAAAAATTTTCATGATAGGTTACGCATCCGAAAGGGAGTGTTAAGTTCGCTGTTGGGCATAATCGGCCAAACGGTTTCGGAGTTATACCCCATCTAGAATATTATTTTCTCGATAACTAAAAAATACAGACCCGATCGAATTAGAACTTGTTATCTAATTGTAGAATATCGACATAAAGACGTATGTGAAATTTTGTGAGAAACGTACAATTAGAAAATAAAAAAAAATCACGACAAAATATTATGTATCTCACGATTACTCGAGAACGCGACTAGTACTTTTCAGGGTAGGTTGCGCATCCGAATACGACATTTATGTTCGTTAATTGGCATTATCGGTCAAATGGTTTTGGAGTTATAATCATGTTGTTATTTCCTCTATAAATCAAAATATACAAATCTCTGACCCAATTAAAACTCGGCGAACTTGCAGAATGCCGACTCAATAGTTTTCGCGGAGTTTCGTGAATATCGTATCCTGGAGTTACTTAAGGCGTGAGTTTTTTCGTATTACAATTTCAATACAATGCATACATGAAAGAATAAAAAATTATGTGATCATAGATTCTCTCGTTACTTAAGTATGTTATTAAAATGGTATTAAATGTATTCATATATTATAAAAGCTGAGAAAAGGGTATATATCGATGGTACATTCGATAAAGAGTGTCCAATAAAGGGAAGTAGGTAATAGAACATGCGCGTAAAAACTTCACGCCAGTGCTTATTTGTATGAATATCACGAAATATTCAACCCAATTCTGAATAACCTGTTATAAGTGATTCAGAATAGTTATTTATGTACCAAGGACGAAAAACTGTCTATTATAGTCGAGTCTGCAAATTGCTATCCGAGGCGGTACCGAGGAGACCAAGCAGGTGAGACAATAGACAGTTTTTCGCTGAGGTGCATATTACATTTTTTCGTCGACTTCCACATATTTCTATGAATTTCGGAGCTCTTAAATAATTTCACGCCGGCCCAGGTGGTGCAGTGGGGATCAAGACCTACTGTGGTGCCGGGGTCGCGGGTTCGAATCCCGCTCAGGGCATGGATGTGGTGTTGGGTTGTGTGAATGTCCAAAAATAAATTATTATTATTATTATTATTATTAAAACAATTACAGAGTTGAGGCAAGTCTATAAACTCTAACAGAAAGTATCTCATATCGCAGCTTAAAAAAAATAAGAAAAATATTGTTCGCATTGTCCAAAAGCATGAAACAAAACTCGAACACAATGCACATTCACAATCCAACACGATCCCGAGATGACCAACTATCCAATCTGTTCTTGAAACCATTCACACTGGGTGCACACACAATATCGGCTGGCAATCTATTCCAATCCTCGAACACTCTGTTGGAAATGAAATTCTGTCTGGTGGTAGTGTGGAATCTTTCTTTTGCGAGTTTGAGTTCATGACCTCTCAGATTATTCGTGTTCCTCTTGAAAAGGTATTCGAGATCGCAGCTGAACAGATGATGAAAGGACCTAAAGACAATGATTAGATCACCTCTTAACCTTCTCTGTGAGAACGAAGTAAGATTCATAAGAACCATCCTACTTTCATATTCCGGACGCACTAGACCATATGGTATTCGAGTAGCCCTTCGCTGAATGGACTCCAGAAGGTTCATATCCCCGATAAGCCACGGATGCCAGACAGGGCCGGCAAACTCTAGAACCGGTCGAATATAGGTTTTATACAATTGTGCTGCAGTAGAGGGATCGCAACCAGCAAAAGATCTTCCAAACAAATAAAGCAGCTTCCTTGCCTTACCCATGCAGTATGCAACATGGTGACTCCAAGTCAGATCCTCCGTCATAATAACACCCAGATCGTTGTGTGTAGAAACTCTGTCAAGCTTTACCCCCGCGATAAAGTATGACCGTCCCGGATTTCCTTTTCCCAAATGCAGAACTTTGCACTTCTCGATGTTCAATGGGATCAACCAAGCCTCGCACCACCTTGCCAGCGAGTCGAGATCCTCCTGTAGGGTGAAATGGTGATTTAAGGGGTAGTTAAATAATTTGGTGTCATCGGCATAGGAGAAACAGTATGAACGGAACGAGGATGGCAAATCCGAAATATAGGCGAGGAACAGCAGAGGACCCAGGACAGAACCTTGAGGCACGCCACTCAGGACTCCCCTCATAGATGATCTGGCCGAGCCCACCCTGACAGAATAGCTTCTATCAGATAAAAATTCGCCGATCCATGTAATCAAACCACCACGAACACCCATATGCTCCAGCTTGTACAGCAATCGCCTGAGGGGAACCCGGTCGAAGGCACGAGCGAAGTCAAGATAGACAACATCAACTGGTTCTCCTCTATCAATAGCCTTGGTCCATTTGTCGATACACTGAAGCAGACAAGTGATGATAGACCTGCCAGGGATAAATCCATGCTGACCATCAGGTAAAACATTGTTCGAAAGGAGGAACGACAACAGTGTCTTTGAGATAATTTTCTCCATTATTTTGACAACGATAGATGTTAAGGATATAGGTCTGTAGTTTTCTACTTGAAAGAGTTTGCGATGAGATTATAACTGTGTAGATGGCCTACAGTTGCCTAGCACATAAATAGATAGAAAAAAAAAATAATTTCACAATAGCAAAAGACACATGCACTTATATTTTTATTGAACCATATCCATATGTGACCACAGCACTGACAGTTATTCTTACAGACACTTATGTTTGTATTGAACCGTATCATGCCGTATTCATAGTGACCACAGCGGACGAGAAAGTAATATTGCCGACGAGAAAGTACCTTCTCGTCCGCAAAGTACTTGCCTTCTATAATAGTCGATTTTACGGTCACAAATTTGTACGTAAAATGACAGTTTTCATAGAGGTCGACGAGAATAGTATATTCTGAAACAAGTTGCAGAATAGGCTCTAATTCAAACACGAATGCAAAATTCGAAAACGACCTACGAAGGAGCGAGTTTTCGAACGCATGAGTGTTGGAATTGCCTTCTACAACGATTATTAGACGATATTTTCTCTATTTCAGGCAAGTTTTTAAAAAATTCTGTTGAAATTTAATGGACAATTCGGATTATACATCCTAGTGACTTTTGTATTGCATCTTGGCAGTTGGAGTGACTGTTACGAAAGTTGACAGATTACGGAATTTGAATTTGAATCGTACGTAGGGCATGAAGATCAGATTTCGAACAGTTTCCTAATAGCATAAATTATTCAAAATAAGCAAGAAGGAAATATCTAGTACCTTATTTTTTTAAGAAAATAAAACTTTTCCTCTCAACAATTATTTTACTATATCCAGATTATATTATATATTGATGATTGACGTCTGTTGAAATTTGATATAGGATCGAATGTCAGTACTGACTACCACAAAACGAAAAATATACCTAACTAGAAACAATGCGGGAATGAGTTCATTCCAGCACTGTTTTTAGTGCTGGAATGGACTCATTACGATACTGAATTAGAGAAATGTATATTTCGACATTTGACATTCATTACAAGCATTAGATGAAAACCAACCAAAGTCATAATGAATTGAATCTCACTATACTCGCAGATTACAAGGAAACCTATTATAGACGGCAACGTATAAATACTTCAAAACAAGAATGTCGAGTATCAAGAAACAATAGCTGTAATTTTTATTAATTTTCTGGAAATTTGTGTTTGCAAGTTTCACAGGAAGTTGATGAATCCTAATGTTGGTGTAGGGTTTCCATAATTATAGAGTCCAAGAAATCTTTAGAAGGTCACATTGAAAGAATTGATTGTGTTTATCTGACTGAAGAGGATATTCCTACGCTTGCGGTTGCTACTTTTTCTTACACATAGATAATAAGAAAAGAAGACGTTTAAAGTATATTAAATATAATTACTTAGACATTCTGTTTCTGAAAGACCTTGTTGACACACACGTGTTGAGTTTCGCCGGATATAGTTGAGAAAAATATGCATTTGGCGTCGTGGAAGCAGATTATTCACAGAAAAACATATTCATCAGGAGTTAGAGGACATCTGAGGTCATTCGAACCTCCATGCAACGCTAATTGGAGCATAAGATTCATTATGTCATGAATGCAATGATGACATATTGAATTAAAATGTTAATTGTTCCAACTTATTTTTCCATTATTTTATACAATACAAAGTAAAGCATATATATCTATGGGAGATATAGCTATTAGGGTCCTGTAGCAGTCTTCGAACATATGAAGTTCTGAATATAATCATCGCTTGGATTGGTCAAAATTTCCTGGAACGAGATTTTCCTTTTTGGCGCTCTTATTGTTCCTCGAAAAAGAGTGCTTATCAATTTGCCCAAATGTCTGTAATTTTCGAATTTTTTGTTGAAAATGGTCTTGAACGATTTGGTTCGACTCACTGATCAAGAATCCGTGGTCGAAATCGATTCTGTCTGGCCGGCCGTCCGTTAACACGATAATTCTTGAACGAAAGGAGTTAGATTGAAATTTGCAGGGTAGGTTTGGAGCATAAATACCTCAGATCAGCTCGTTAACGGGCGAAATCCACCAAGCGGTTTCAGAGTTATGGCCGGTTTTAGTAAAAACATGTTTTAGGATAATTTTCGAAACCGATAACTCGATCTGTTTGAAATTTAGCATCAAATTGTAGAATAATGACCTTTATACGCATGCGAAGTTTTGTATTGATCGGGTTGCCGTAAAGTGTAAACAAAAATTTCCTAAATTTTGATTCTACAATAACTCTCGAACAGAATGAGCTAGGCAGTTGAAACTTTCAGAGTAGGTTTGGGAGATAAATATCTCGGTTGAGTTCATTACTGGGCAAACTCGGCCTGATGATTTCATGGTAACGAAAAAATTTTTTTTTTTACATTACAAATTTCAAATTCAATTTTTTTTTAAGATGCAGTTTCGCCATAAAAATCCATTGATATCATTTTCAACTCTAACAAGCTCCCGTATAACAATTCGTTATCGATTCGTTACAGGTAGAATATCTGAATGTCCGGTACGCTAACGAAAAATCGTTATCTGAACCAGCAACAAAACGTTATCAAAAACCTCTACTCCTTTGATACAGATCAAATAACGAAAAACTATCATCCAAACGGGAAAGTTTTAATACAGAAATTCTTTATCGAACAGATACCTATTTTGGGAGCAAGAATTAATAAGAATTACGGTGGAAAAACATAATTTTGAATGTTTTTCTTATATTTTCTGCGTTTCATCGTTCGGATAACACAATCATCCTCTCATTTAACCCCTATTACCATTGTATTGAATTAACGTATTAAATTAAATTTTTGTTCCTCATTTGGATTCGAACCTGCATACCTTACCTCCAATTTTCGATCTGACCACCACCTTACCAATTCATCCATCCACTAACCTTGTTGTAGGATATCGCAAGTGCGTGCATTTTAACGTCTGATGGGTGCAATGGATACACATAATAAAATAATGCGATATAACTGACGATCGGAGACTGAATATTCACGATTAAATCTTAAAAAAAAAGAAAATGGAAGCTCCGCATAATAAAATACGTAGAAATAATAAATAATGCAAATGACCTTAATAATGATACGATGAAGGAATTCTGTGGAAGGAATATCAGTGTAAGAACTTCACTTTATTCTACATTTTTTACTCAAACGCTATAATCAATACTACGTATCATAATTTCTTTTGATTTGTTACCACAGTTATTGAAGGCATAAACATAAACAATAACTTTCCCTCCAGTGATCACAGTACTAAGCTGTGATACATAAGAGTTCACACATTACCTGTAAGTGATTAGCTGATTACTGATTATATAATACCTATTGTTAGTGATCTATATTTATATTATCATGAGCTTTATTCGAATAAACTTGCCTGACCATTTTCGACCCAATGGACGGAAAGAAAACAAAATATGGCCTTGTTGTGGAATTAAAAATGAACTTAGTGTAATATGAGTGCCAAAATTACACTACATATATAGAAAACCTATGAACAGTAGGACAATCCCGATTTCAAGAATGATCTGTTCCTGTGTAGTGTGTATTAAATTAAAAAGTATTAAATATTGTAATATCATTGAATTTTAACGCGACAATGCGTTGTATGCGTTTGGCATGTGAGATTTACATTTCATTACTGAAAGGAAAGAAGAGAGTACAGTAGAGTAGACGCAGAGTATATATCTGGTAGAAGTATAGTATTTTCCTCTGAAAACTGTATCTATTGTCTATCGATTCATCGTGAATTTTCGATAAAGAATTTAATCACGGGATAGTATAGAACCTATAAAGTTTTTTGATATAGGAATATCTTCGAATATCGTTATATATTCTTTACAGAGGGATTAAAGATAACCGTTAGCGATTTTCTTACTGAATGCGTAGCGATTAGATATCGATTATCGATACAGATATAGTTTGCAAGATCTTTACCTAGTCTTTGTCGAATTTATATATTAGGGATCGCTATAATGTATACAGATTATCTTTAAAGTTTGGATATAGAATCGATAGAGTTTTGCTTTAACATTAGAAAGTTATTCAGTCGTTACGATCGGATAACGAAATATTCGGCCGATAACGAATTGTTATACGGGCTAATACTTTCGGAGATATGAATTTTCGAAATTTCAATAAATAGTTGTACTTCTATATGTTTAAACCATAGACATAAAATAACATGGACTGGTTGTGAGAAAGAGACCATTGAAATCAGCATTGAAAAAAGACAAAATGGTTAAAGGCAAACCACGGTATATGAATATTTTCTTATAATTTGGCGTTTGGCAAAACCACAGAATACAAAACATTGGTTTCCTTTATTCTCTGACCTTTCTTGTTACTGTATTGTTTGGTTTCGTGTATTGTGTATGTGTTTTGGTGATTTGTAGACAGAATATTTGAAGGCAAAACATTTTCCTTTAAATCCGACACTCGTTTCTGAATATTCTGATACTTATAAAAAAACATCATTATTTGTATACCATTATTTGCCTTTAAGTATTCTATCCTTCATAACATCTCTCTCTCTAATGTATTCCGCAACGAACGAGAGGGCCAGTCCATGTTATTCTATGTCTATGGTTTAAACAGAATGCTGTACTTAATTATTCTATCTATGAATTATTATATGATCTGTGTTCTTACATGTCATCTTATTTTCCTATGAGAGATAAATGTAAAAATTATTCCTGGTCCGTTTTTCTTGATATAAAAATACACTTCCTGTTGAGAAAACAAAGTATGACCAATGAAATAACCCTCAGTTATCATAGAATTTTGAGGATGATATATGATATTATACTTTTAAGGTGATAATATAATGCCCGTGGATAATCCATATGATGATGGAAATATATTCTTTGGTAAGATACATAATCAAATTTGGTTCAGAATATCTCCAGTAAAAACAAAACTGCAATATTGTCAAAGTTTTAATAGATATAATATAATATAATTTTCAGAGTAGATTTGAGGAAGGAATATCTACAGTAGTAGTAGACAGTAGCAAGGACGAGCCGAAGCCAAATTTTTAACTGCTTAGAAATTTTTCCAAGTTCTCCAAAAATGTTTCAACTTCTTTGAAATTTTTCCAACCGCTTTGAAATATTTCCAACTGCTTCGAAATTTTTCCAACTGCTTTAAACATTTTCCAACTTCGGTTAATAATAAGACCCTTATAGGCCCGTTCCTGAACATAAATACTCGTTTTCCGAAATTCAAACTTATCTATTTTTATTATTAAAAGAAAGGAACAAACTGGCGTACTTACATATTTACGTTGCTGAATTCAATAGAAATAAAAGCTTTTTAAAATGCTGCTCGACAGTGAGAAACAGCTCAAATTGGTACCAGATGGTTTGTTTTATGATAACCCGCTTCTGGATAACGCAAAAGAAAATAAATATTATTTTTTGCCGGCTACACACATTGTGCCGAAAACTATTGCATATTGAGTTTACAGCAACAGGAATGTGCACAAGGGTACATGGTGTTATTCCATATTACCCCGTCCCTATTATCTGCGTGCTTTGCATTTATCCGGTCAGGCGGACAAATTCCTTCACATTTTATGACAATTTTCTCGGAAATATTCCAACTCCATTGAAAATTTTCCAACAACTTCGAAATTTTTCCAACTGCGTTGAAAATTTGCGAACTCCGTCCAACATTGGTGGGGGGATCATCCCCCCCTTATGCCCGTGCCTGGACAGTAGAGTAGATATGAAATATCAAATATCTACTCCAATCATTATTGTTGAGCCTGATCGTAGTATAATTCTGATCAAATTTTCAGCCACAAGTATAGTATGTAGGCAATTTCTATGTTCATGATGTGTAACTTGTGTTGCCTGATATAACTTTCACATCGTTTGAAATAAACTGTTGGCCAAAGTTACCTTTGCCCTCACTTTATAAACTAATGGTTTCTAATGTTTCTATCTTTGAATAAAGAAGTTTCTAATTTGCTTGATTGAAATAAATGAAAAACTATACTATTCAAGTAAATGATCATCAATTTATCAATTAACTTGCCCTTACTTATTGTCGGCGATAGAGAAATTATTTTTATGGTAGGTAAATGATTATAGGTACGTAATCGCAGTTATTCAAAATATCTTCAGATATACATATTACATTTCGAATATCTAAATAAGTTTCGAAAATATATATATATATATATAAAATAACTTGTATACTGGGACAGACAGTTGCGTTTTGTGATGGCCGATGGGGGTAATATGACTTGATATCAATTCCTATAAATTATTTTTATAATCTTTAATACATACCTACTAGAATTAATAGGTTCAATAAGATTTGGGGGGGGGGATTAATCCCCTAAATCCAACCTCACTCCCCTCTTAGCCACTAGGAACAGTCAACTAAGAGATAAAAGTGGGCAGTATATCTTGTTTACAACGGTTTATATTAATTTAAGTAACACCTAATTAATTCAATTACGTACTTGGGTACATTTTTATTTTAAATGAGTCTGGAACTGTACCTGTATTTTCAACGTATAAAATACCTAGTTGGGAGGAATAAAAACTAAGAGGGTGTAAAAAAATGTAAAATTATCCTGTGAGGTAATCTGATGTTAACTGAACAAAAAGAAAAACACAAAAAAGTTTTATTCATCTATCGTCTTCAAATGAGATCACTAAAATTACTAGAACTCTACCAAGGGATGAGTTAAGTGAATGTAATTGTTGTACAATCATACAATTAAAATTTCAACTTAAAATCAAGAGTTTTAATAAAAGTATTAAGACATTGTTCAAACACAAAAATGTTAAATCAGTTGTTAAACAATTTGAATAATCAGTTTGTCTCAGGAGATTTCACAAGATTTTGTCAATAGGTTACAAATGTTTCATATTGGATACATTTTTTTTTTTTTTTTTTCTATCCTTTTTATGTGCTAGGCAACTG
Source organism: Halyzia sedecimguttata (assembly GCA_937662695.2). NCBI lineage: Eukaryota > Metazoa > Arthropoda > Insecta > Coleoptera > Coccinellidae > Halyzia > Halyzia sedecimguttata. Next base: position 92,268,067 of record OW569413.2, on the reverse strand, counting down.
TAGGCCATCTACACAGTAACAATCTTTATCGCAAACTCTTTCAATTTATTTTTGGACATTCACACAACCCAACACCACATCCATGCCCTGAGCGGGATTCGAACCCGCGGCCTCCGGCACCACAGTCAGGTGGTCTACCCAACTATGCCACCGTAGCCGGCTATTGGATACATATTTTGAGTGTTTTTTGTTTCAATGGTGATCTTTAGAAATATTATCAGTATTTTGATAATATCCGCTATTCCAGTATACTACATAGTCAAACGAAAGCTAAGAACTTACATGAATGACAGAGTGAATGAGATGAAATATTCATTTTGTAAACATTATTAACATGTTATATAAACAGATAACACTACAATCGATTGCATATTTTATTATACTATTTATGTCGTTACTTTCAAGGAATGACTGAAATTTCTCGTCGTCGCTCGGGGAAGTACCAGGCACATTCTGCACAGGCGCGCTGCGCTGTGTGTTTTTTAAAAATGAACTATTTCATTTCCTTGAAACATGTCCGAGAATCTTTCGGCATGATAAATTGACTTTATTCCGGTACAGAACCGGATTGAAAAAGCACTTGTAAAACAGAGGGCTTTGTACTTTTTGTATTGTAACAGCGTTTAAAAAAAAACAGTTTTTTATTTGGTGGAGTATACTTTGTAGTATTTTATAAAATATCGAGTGATAAATTGTGAGAGCTGAAGTAGTTCTTTTTGATCCATTAATAATTTGATTCTTTAGCAATGGACTTTTTCAATTAATTGAATGTCTTCGTACATAGTTCAACTGTTCAAAAATGGAAAGCACAGTTCTGGTGAAAACATGTATTGTTCACTAAAATCTATATCACTCCTTAACAGTAGTTTATTTATCACAATCATGAGAAGAGATAAGAACTACAGTGATTTAACTGATATAAATAATTATATAAAGTTTTAAAATAAGTTTCACGAATGGATAAAATGTATAATGGAATAAAATAAAGAGTATATTAAATGAGGATAAGTCAGAAATACACAATATTCTACAAAGTGAATTATTTATGTAGTCCAAACCTCTGTGTCTTCTGCAATACATGATTACAATAAATTGAATATAATTTAATCTAAACCATTTGATCCTTATTTAGAAAGTAGCATGACAACTTTTGGATAATCTAACAATCTATTGTTGTGCACACTGTATACCTGGACCATGTGCTTCTTCATCATCGCTAGCATAGGATTCCCCACGATGATTGGTAGTATTTCTGCGGTCATTAGGGTCATAATCATTCAAATCGACTTCTTCGACATTTTCACCTATTGGCATGTTGAAAACTGGCCTGGGGGGCAGATACTTCTCCAGGAGAGCATAACCCTGTTCATTAGAAAAGTGATTTTCTGGGAATGTAACTTTGAAAACTATGTTGAGATTGCCCTTCTGGAATGGATTCTTGTACTGAGGCATACCCTCGTTCTCGACAGACTTGACATCACCCGGTTTTAATACTGAACCCACGGGGTGTGTGATGATCAAATCACGGCCATCAAGATGTTTCAATACAAAGCTGAAACCGCACAAGGCTTCAGTCAGCGTGATGGTATGTTCCATTTTTAGATTGTCACCATCTCTTCTGAATACTTCATGTGGTTTTTGCTGGAGGACAATAACAACATCTCCAGCATCAACTTCTGGCATCTGGTCGCCCTCTCCCCTGAAGTAAATCTTTTGATTTTCCTTCATACCTAAGTGAAATATCGAAATTAGTATATTTATGTTTGATTGCCTTGGTCGTGAGGGAAATTCGTTTTCAATAAATTATGATTCAAATTACTTTATACAAGAACAATATCGATTTCTTGGTATCCCCGAATAGAAACAATACTAAATGTTAAAAAATTATAGGAAACGATCAACGGCAACCCTATTGAAATGTTGAACAAAACTATTTCCAATTTAAAGAGGATATTCATATCTCCGATGAAGGATTAATAATCGAAAATCTTTTTTTAGTTCAATATTTATTTCTGTAAAGCTTTCGAAGGAGAGAGGAAGCGAAGTATTAATTTTCTTTATGTCACCATCTCGAGAATAAATGGTTCAGATGACATCAGTATATTCCACAAACCTACCCAAACAGCCATAAATTAAATCTCCAACTAACCACTACAGAATATTCAGAGGGCCAACACATCAAATTGCAGGCGGCACCTGAACAAATGAAGAATGAAAATTCGTGAGCCTCCGATAGTTAGGAATTATTTGGAAGAAACGTCATTCGAAGATATTTGAACTTTAATAAACGTTTCTTGATGTTCCAATCATATTCTACATTTGAGGTTAATAAAAACAAAAATTAAAACAAGTTGAATGACAATGACAGACCACTGAATAAGTCGTGTAGAATTAAAGTGATATATAGAATTCTATGACATCTTACTGTCACTATATATATCTACGCCGGCTCAGGTGGTGCAGTGGGGATAAAGACCTGCTGTGGTGCCGGGGTCGCGGGTTCGAATCCCGCTCAGGGCATGGATGTGGTGTTGGGTTGTGTAAATGTCCAAAAATAAATATGAAAGAGTTTGCGATATAAGGATTATAACTGTGTAGATGGCCTACAGTTGCCTAGCACAAAAATAGATAGGAAAAATATATATCTACATGGCTCATATTTTAAATAACTCACCTTATCGCAACCCTTTATGTACATACAAAATTTCAGCGAATTCTGGATAAAAGTTTTTAAGATATTGAAAGATCAATTCAAGTGATACGATTCTCATAAAATTGATCATACGTTAAATAAGTAAAATAAATGGCATAAATTTTGACCTCGTTCAGCTGATAACCAACTTTCAACTCAATTGGCACTCTACTTTTCGAAATATTGGGAATAAGAAAATTCTCTGAAACCGTGTTTACGGACAACAGAATAGAATTTGACTGCAGATGCTTGAGCGGCAGGTCTGATGGAATCCCTCTTGGCCCAAAATTCGACACACAAACATTTGGGAAAAATGGACACTGATGATTTTAATTCGGGTTATAGAAACATGTTTCGTAAATGCAAAGGACCATTCTCAGTCTAACTGTAACATATTTGAAATAAAAGTACATATTTATAGGGAAGGGAAGTTATTTAAACTTAAATGTTCACCCCTACATATGAAACTCTATGACTTTAGTTGGAAATATGGTTCTGTTGTTGACAGTTCTCTGAAAATGGCTCAACATCTAAATTATATGAATGAAGACTACCTAAAATTATTAATTATTTACGGCAAATGTAACAAAACTATTTCTTGAATATTCAACACATTTGGTTCAAGATTTCCAGAGAAGCTGAAACTACCATGTAAAACGAATTTTAGAAATTTGAATTATTATGGCATAGTAGAATGTTTGGAAGTAGGAGCATGTAACTTTCAGCATCCATTATTATATCTTTGTTTCGGTTTTACTGGATAAAATGTACCAAATGTATTGTTAGTTCGAGAAATAATTTTGTTACATGTCATAATGTAAATAATGAATACATTTAGGTAATCTTAACTCACACCATTTAATCCTTTGGCCATCTTTAGAGAACTGTCAACAATAGAAAAAGATAAATATTTTCTACTATGGTCATAGAGTTTTATATGTAGGGGCAAACATGGATAAAAATTGATATATACCTAATTTGCTCTCATGCAACCTCGCAATACCCTGCAATTGAGATATGTAAAACAATATAAATATGAAAATATTTGGTACCTATATTTGTTGTTCTTCTACATTCTCTAGTTCTTCCACTTCTATATGTATACATAGATAATCATTAATGGACATATGAATCAGAGAATGATAAACAAGAGAAAATATGAGTGATTAGCCTAGGAAAGAAAATTAGACCAATTAAATTATGTACGAAACTGGCGGATTTAGATTTGGTCATACAGAGTCCAACAAGCAGGTTAAAACGAATGAGAATTTTAATTATGAATTTCGTATGTTTAAATAAATGTGTATAGAAAAAAAATGTAACATAATTATGTGTAAGATACTTTACCCAGAGGACTTTACAGAGTTGAAAAATTGTTGAACATCTATTTCTGAACAGTGCAAAAATTTTATAATTGCAATGGCAATATATTATTGATTATATTAAACGGAGTATAAATGTCAAAATATTTACCTTTATCAATGTGGACCTCAAGAATTTTAGTTTCACTGATAACTTTCTTTCCTTTACAAGGACCACAACGGTCATTGTCTTTGATGTATTCACCAGTGCCATTACAGTCGGGACATGTAGATTGTGACTGTTGTGCAAAACCTGGGCCAAAATGACGGAGTGTGGTCTTAATTCCACAACCTCTGCATGTATGACATCTGACGACATTTCCATTTTTACTTCCTTTGCCATTACATTTTTTGCAAATTACATTCTTATTCAACTGAAGTTTGCTTGTTTTTCCGTTGTATAAATCTTCAAGGGAGACTTTCAAAGGGTGAACTGTGTCTTCAGTGCGTTGTCTACGCTGTCTCATTCCACCACCCATTGGTCCCCCAAAAGGACTGAAGCCCCCAAAAAGTCCCCCACCGAAAATATGGGATAACAGGTCCTCTCCACCCCCAAAATCTTGTGCCCCTTCTTGCATTCCTTGGAGGCCATATCTGTCATAAGTTGCCCGCTTCTTAGGATCAGAAAGAACCTCATAAGCAAAGGAAATCTCTTTGAACTTATCACCTGCATCGGGATTTTTATCAGGGTGGAATTCCTTAGCTAGCTTTCTATATTGCTGTTGAACGAAAGATATTGAATGTAAAATTGAAGGGAACCGATAAAAAAAATTAATGATCCATATGAACGATTACTATTAAATGATGGTGCAAAACTTTGAACCTCGTGAATATTGACAACTGATTTCATAATTCTCTTTTAATATTTGATTGAATTTGTTTCGGCGGAACGTCTATTAATGAATTCATACCTTTTTAATTTCGTTATCAGCAGCATTTCTGTTTACACCTAAGATATCGTAAAGCTTGTTGTCTGCCATCTTTCTAAACAAGGAAATGATAGGCCAGGAACTCAATCGCAGAAGAAAGAAAGGGCGACAACGACACTAGCACCACCAAACGTGAACGTGATATTCCAAACATGGAAAACGGTAAATGTCAATGTCAAACACCTTTTTCAGTGTCAACATTGTTCTTCTTCTTAATTTGTACTATTTGTATTTCTGCAAATGTATTCCACATGTATCCACATGTATTCTCCCTCTTATCGAATAACTATTAGATTATCAGATTATTCTTCGATTTAATAATAGCAGACATTGGAATCGTACGTTTATTTTTATAAATTTTGGCCTATTAAAATTAATGTCGACGTCTGCCTAACTTTTTGGGGGTTTGCCAGTACCCGTCATCATCTTCATCAGTTTCTAAGAAATCTTTTTTCTTAGAAGTATTTGTGGCACATTTGTATTTTCGAGCTTTTGGACAAGATTTGCTCGAGGAGAATTGCGGTAATGAAGATATTAGGAATTCCTCTGTACTTCTATAAATATCTTGTATGAATGGTCCAACACCAAAGCTGAAAAATTCCACTAATAAATTATTCATCCCTCCTAGGTTACTGGAATACTTACTCCAATATTGTAACATCGATTACTCTGGATGCATGAAGGGCAGATAGCAGAAAAAAACAGCTCAATAAGTAACTGCAAACAATTGCAGTAGTTTCAGATTTGAGGATTTCTATAATATTTTTCATGGGTTCCATCTGATCCCACTGATCCAGCATCTCTACAGTATAAGTAATCAAACTTGAGAACGACTCTTCTACTGGAAACCAAAAATCGGCTAGCAAATACTCGAACATCAGTTGAGAGCAGAGAAACTGAAAAGAATGATTGCAAACCGTCATCAAGTATAGTGTGTTCAAAGTTACTTGGAGATCTAAAAAATTGATGGACCAGATGTCCCTTTGATCCCGAACCGCAAACAATGGGCACACGCCGGTTTACTGCATAAGATCAAAGGGATGGAAGCACTATTTTACAACTATATTGACAAAACAATGCAACATTTAGATATATCATTCTCGATATTCAATTGTCATCGATACGAATTGTAATTGTAAGATTGTTTCATCATTATGAGACGACAGGAATCCCTCAATGTTACTAGTGTAGTTCGAAATATGATTAAATTGGTGGATGCGCTAACAGAGAATATATTTTCTCTATTTCAGTATCGTAATGAGTCCATTCCAGCACTAAAAACAGTGCTGGAATGAACTCGTTCCCGCATTGTTTCTAGTTATATTTTTCGTTTTGTGGTAGTCAGCACTTACATTCGATCCTATCAAATTTCAATACACGTCAATTGACAATACAATATAATTAGGATATAGTGAAATAATTGTTGAGAGGAAAAGTTTTATTTTCATTAAAAAATAAGGTAGGCTACTACTAGATATTTCCTTCTTGCTAATTTTGAATCCTTCCTGTTATTAGGAAACTGTTTTAAGTCTGATCTCCACGCCCTAAATACGATTCAAATTCCGTAATCTGTCAACTTTCGTAGCAGTCACACCAACTGCCAAGATACAATACAAAAGAACCCATATTCATTACCCTATTTGGATTTGGAAAAATTGTCTGTAACTGATATAAATAGAAGAATACCTCAGTTTTTCCTGAACGAATTTCCAGGAAAGATTAAGGTTCAGAGCTAAGTGGTTTTTTTTGTAATGAAAGGAATTTTTTCATTAAAACCTTTGTAAACCATCTGTATCAATTATCACCCTATATACCAGAGAGCATAATTGTATCGTTGACCTCCCAGCTAGTCGGGCAGACATCTAAAAGGGGGTCAGCATTTTAGAGCTTTACATATGATTCTTGTTTGATAATTGTATATTCTTAAACAAGTTGCAGAATGGGCTCCTATTCAAATCTTAGACTATAGAAAGAGTCTATAGTCTATAGTCTAAGATTCAAATACAAATGCGAAATTCGAAAACGAGCGACGAAGGAGCGAGTTTTCCAACGCATGAGAGTTGGAGTTGTTTCCTCTATATTTCAGGCAAGTTTTGTAAAATACTGTTGAAATTTAATGAAAAATTCGGATTATACATCCTAGTGACTTTTGTATCGTATCTTTGCAGTTAGTGTGACTGTTACGAAAGTTGGCAGATTACGGAATTTGAATTTGCATCGTACGTAGGGCATGGATATCAGATTTATTAAAATTTCCTAATAGCATGAATGATTCAAAATGAGCAAGACAAGAACCAAAACTCTATTACCTTATTTTTTAATGAAAATAAAACTGTTCCTCGCTATATCCAGATTATATTAAATGGATAATTGAAGTGTGTTGAAATTTGATAGGATCGAATGTCAGGGCTGACTACAACAAAACTAAAAATATAACTATAAACAATGCGGAAATGAGTTCATTACAGCACTGTTTTTAGTGCTGTAATGAACTCATTACGATACTGAAATAGGGAAAAATACTTATCAATTATCTTAATCTGAAGAATTCGGTTTAATAAAAGATTATCGGTATTTCTGTGATTACTGTTTCTATTGCCATTACCTGTAATACCATATTTCCACACCACCATAATTTCCTGAAATATCGTGGGTATACGTCTATATGGGTAACAAAAATGAAAATGGCAACCATGAAGATTATATAGGATAAGTAGGGCCCAGTGAATCTTCCCTTTGATTCCTTGAAAATGTGCACACCATCCAAATTTAGGGCCATTGCTAAAAGAGCTGGAATATATGCCACCATGACGAACCTAAGTACAATATGGGAATTGATAATTTTCGAGAAAACAATATATGGCTGACATTTCGATTTGAAATGTCGACTTCATAATACTGAAATAATCATAATATTTGACTTTATATTTTTCAAATCTATGTGATCAGCACAGATATTCGAAAAAATTCTTGAAAAGCACTGACGTGAAGACAGGAAGGAGCTTTTCGCGCATGTTCTAATAGCCGTATTCTTTTTACCAACTTTAGCTGAGATTAACTGAGATTCTCAGTTCTGACTCAGTAGTTAGAAGGCAAAATGCAAGATTCTATGCATCTATTGAGATGCAACAAGGTAAAAAGAATACGGCTATTGTCTATTCACGCTTCACAAACCCTTACGAAATACTGCATGAAGTTGGGTATGAATAAAGCCATCCTTGTTTTGTCTCATAGATGGCGTAAGGGCCACTCAGGCTGGCTACGGGAACACGGTTCAGTTTAGTTGAATATGTCGAGAGTTGCAGAACACTGATGAAAACCTAGAAGCCAGAAACGCGTCTGTTCTTGATTCTAAGCCAATAAATGAAATCCCCAGGGGATAATCTGATTTGTGAAACCTTTGCATATTATTTATATATATATATATATATATATATATATATATACATATTTATTGGTAGAACGCTTGTTGATTTGTTCAGCTTATGCCTGGGCATTGAAACCCCCCACCGGAAGCCTTTTAACATGTATAACTGTTACAAGAGTGAAGCAAATCTGCTATTGAACTCTATGGCTCGATTCTTAACCTTGGCTGTTTGATTTGGACGTCTAGTGAACTATGACGGACTCATCGATGTGTATGCAACCCAATATATAAAAGAAACTACACTCTTATTCACTACAGTTTTTTTTGTCGTCTAACATATGTTTCGGAAACAAAGTTTCCATCTTCAAAGACGAAGCGTTACTAAAGCATGATCAATTTCTGCATTCCAGTAGGGATTGACATTATTCATAAAGCAATTATTGAGAATAATGGGTTGTTAATAGGGGTTAGATCATCATTGAGTGAAATATCCTTTCTCTTATACATTTAGATAAAGTACACTTTATTGGACTTTTTCAACAATTCGACGGAATTTTTGAAATTGAGTGGCCAGTTATTTTAAAACGTGATTTGCAACCACAGATTTATCGATGTTGTTGTTCCGAATGTGTCCCGTATGCTCTTTATACCGTGTGAGAATGTTTCTGGTTGTTTGCCTGACGTAACACTTGTTGCAATGTAAACATTTAATTTCATAAAGGGTTTTCCAATAAGAGGTGTTATTTTGAATAGCCCGCTATTTCGGTAGATGTCACTTTTGAAGCTGTCATTTATTGACATTTGACAAGTAGAAACTACGCCATTAATAAAAATGGAACGATACACGTTTCAAGAACGCATTGAAATGATTAAAATTCACTATAAAAATGGTGAAAATTTGGCAGAGACGGTTCGTAAAACTCGAACCTTTTTGGGTCGTCGTGAAGCACCTTGTCGGACCGCAATAAAGAAATTGGTGGAAAAATTCGAGCTGTTGGGACAAGTTAGTTATGTGAAGAATAAAACCCGTGCACGTCGCTCAAGAACAGCCAAGAATATTGCTGCTGTAGCCGAAAGTGTTGAAGAAAACCCAGGTTTGTCCATTCGTCGACGTTCTTTGGAATTAGGCATTTCACAAACGTCATTACACCGTATTTTGCATAAATATTTGGGTCTTAAGGCTTATAAAGTTCAGTTAACACAAGAACTCAAGCCAGCCGATCTTCAACAACGTCGTGTCTTTGCTGATTGGGTCGTTGAAATGCATGAAAATGATCCGGAATTCCATCGAAAAACCATCTTGAGTGATGAGGCCCATTTCCACCTCGGTGGCTTCGTCAACAAGCAAAATTGTCGCATCTGGGGCTCGGAAAACCCAAGAGTTATTGTTGAAAAGCCTCTCTATCCTCAACGTTTGACTGTTTGGTGCGGTTTATGGTCCGGCGGAGTCATTGGACCTTACTTTTTCGAAAATGAGGCTGGAGTAACAGTTACGGTGAATGGATTGCGCTATCGAGAGATGATTAATGATTTTTTATGGCCGTAATTGGATGGTATTGATCTGGACAACGTTTACTTTCAACAAGACGGCGCTACATGCCACACAAGCAACGAAACCATTGATCTTTTGCGGGAAAAGTTTCCGGATCGTGTTAACTCTCGAAGAGGTGATCACAATTGGCCACCGAGATCTTGTGATTTAACACCTTGCGAGTGTCTACGCCAATAGCCCAGCTTCGATTCAAGACCTCAAAAATGGAATTCGTGAGGCTATCAAGGACATAGGGCAGCCACTTTGCGATTGGGTTATGGAAAATCTCATTAAAAGGATATGGTCCTGTAAGCGTGGTCGTGGTGGACATTTGGCTGATGTTATTTTCCACTATTAACGGCATAACTTCTTCTATATAATGAAATAAGCATCCGATCATTTATTTTGAAAAATGGCATTTTTCTTTGAATATCAAAATAACACCTCTTATTGGAAAACCCTTTATATAAGTGACATCAAACAGAATTATTCAGTCCTTGTAGTACCTAAACTCTGATTACTGAAACAAAGATAATGTAAACACAATGAAATGGGTTATCAGAAGAAGTCCCGAATTTAAGCGAGGAGTAATAGAGATCTTGTAAACAAACATAAGACCAGGGTTGATAATCATCACCAATGCAAAATACTTAGGTACTTGAGAGTAGTACGTCAAACTTACAACTACAATTCAGAAAAATTAACCTGTGGGACGATTCTTTTGTTGCTTCTACCCCTAAACAGCACTCGATAATCAATGTATTCTCCTATTATATCCCCCAATCACAAGCGAACCGAAGCACTTCAGATCCACTTCAGGCCAGTATGATACTAAACATGAAAGTAATAACATTTCTGAATAGAGAATGACGCGATCTTTCAAACGATGTATCACAAGCCCATACTTTGAAAAATTGGGAGTTTTATCTGTCTTTCGAAGGGGGTTGAAGGTAGGGTTCGCATTTTTACGAAGAAGAATGACAATTTAAAATTTGAAGTTCACGCGGTTTGAGATTTTCCATAAATATGTAGAGTAACCAAGGTAATTAATTTATTCCATTTGGCTTTACCACACTGTATGCTTTCGTCATGATGTAGCAGTTTTTAACAATAATTGTTGCATGAAAGGGTCTACCGAAAGTCCTTGGACTTTATCCATGACTTGTTCCATCAATCACATAAAAGTGATCATATACGAGATATTGAATAATTCATATTTTGTTCTATGATATGATCACCTGATACTACATTACATTTCACTTATGTAAGTGGAGACAAATATGAACCCAACTGTAGGTTTATATATTTCGTATTCTCTTAATGTCATTCAGGAGATGCAGGAGAGAATGGGAAATGAATTCGGAAAAGAATGAAATTTATTCCAAGAATTTGAAACGGCAGTCCGCCTGTGAATGTAGGGCGGGACAATATTTGAAAGAACTGGCAACCAATGAATAGGAGTAGATCTAATAGTTCCAGTGATGGTCCTCATGGATGAATTCAGCTGTGAATAAATTTTTTGAGTAAGCTATATCAAACCAGACGGGGCAACAATATTCAGCGGCAGAAAAAACCAAGGCTAAGGCTGCCGTTCGAAGAGTAGCTGCATCAGCACCCCATGAAGTACCTGCTAATTTCTGCAGAATATTATTTCTTGTTTTCAACTTCAGACGCCGGTCATCCAATTTGGCCCACTCTGTACAGTTATGCTGTCCAGGCGAAGCTACAGACAAATCTCAGATTTCAATAAATTTGATGGAATTCAGTTACGTGAGCCTGAAGTATAAATATCTAATCAAATAGCGGTTTATGTAACATCATTCCGCACTCAATATTCATAAAATTCCATGAACATCAGGGGCGATATTTATGGAAGTCGATTTTATAAGCCTATCTCCACTATTTCCAGCAATTCGCTACTTTTTTCATCTCCGTAAAAGCCAGTAACCATGGCAACAAAGTGCTTTTCGCTGCAACAAGTGGAGGAGCCCCATTCATTTCACTCATTTATTTCCATACATTTCCCAGTTTCCCACTTCGAGGGGAATCTGTATTGTCCACTCATTCCCGATTTCCCGAGATATTCCTTTTGGGAATATACTTGTTTCATCCTATGGTGCCTTCGAGGTGTTTAATCTAAGGGTATCTCTGTCAAATTTAAATTGTCATTCTTCTTCATAAAAATGCGAACTCCCTTCCAAAGCAGGAACAACCCCCAAATTTTTCAAATAGGAAGTATGGGCTTGTGAGACATCATTTGAAAGGTCTCGTCATTCTCTATTCAGGTTATCACTTTTATGTTTATCGCAAAAATCAAATTAAAAAAAAATAAAATCAAGCGAAATTTGTTACAATATCAAAAACTAAAATGTAATACAAGATGTAGCAAAAAAAATATCGCGAACACCTTGGCAACATCTCAATCTCAAATAAAAATTGCTTCCAACATTATTCAACATCTCAGGATATCTTGAAGGCAACTAAGTTTAGTATTATTGTAATAAGATTTGCGATTAATCGAGGGAATATTATAATGAATTTCGATAATAATATGATTTTATTTTTTACGAATTCGATTTTTGCAATAGATACGAGAGTGATTACATTTATGAATAGAGAATGCCTTTACCTTTCAAACGATGTTTCCTATTTGCAAAATTGGGAGTTGTACAGTGACGGAAACCGAAATGTGAACCATTTTTGCGCGTATGTTCTGGGGAACATCGCGTTATAGTTTTACCCAAATGTCTGTAACTTTCGAATTTTTTGACGAAATTGGTCTCAAACGATTTAGTTCGACTCCCCGATGAAGAATTCGAGGTCAAATTTGATTCTGTCCGTCCGGCCGTCCGTTGCCACGATAATTTGAGAACGAAAAGAGCTAGCGACTTGAAATTTTCAGGGTGGGTGGCGCATCGCAATACGACGGACAAGTTCGTTAATGGGCATAATCGGCCCAGTGGTTTCCGAGTAATAATTTTGTTTTCAACCAATATAAATCCGATCGAATTGAAACTTGTAGAGTAGTTGTAGAATATGAACCTAAGCACGTTTGTGAAACTTTGGGCGAATCGTATGGCTAGAAAATTTTAAAAAAATTATTGAAAAATATTTTTTTTTGTCACGATAACCTGAGAACGGAAAGAGATAGCGGCTTGAAAATTTCAGGTTATGTTGTGCATATGAATGCCACATTTGAGTTTGTTCATGAGCATAATCGACCAAACGGTTTCAGAGTTATAGCCATCTGAAATTTGGTGGTTTTTTGTTCCTCATTAACTCGAAAAATACTGAACCGATTGAATTCAAACACGGTTATTAGTTGTAGAATGCCAACGCAAAAATGTTTGCGAAATTTGGTGAGGATAGCATTCGTAGAAAATTTTTAATAAATCATTGAAAATAAAAATAAAAAAATTCTATATATCAGTAACTATACGTTTGAAATTGCTGAAATTTTGCAAGAGCGTTCATTACCTAACTCTACTGCCAAGTTTCAAGTTTAACACGATCGGTTGAATATTGTTGGAGATTCGAGCATTCTTGTGTGAGTTCAGTAGATGGGTGACCGTTGCCTCGATAACTTTCGAACCAAAGGAGATAGGGACTTGCAATTTTCAGTGTAGGTTGCGTATCCGAAAGGGAGAGTTGAGTTCGTTTTTGGGCATAATCGGTTTAACGGTTTCCGAGTTATATCCACCTGGAATATTGTTTCCTTGATAACTCAAAAAATAAATATTCGATTGAATTGAAGTTTGGTAACTAGTAGTAGAAAATCAACACAAAGACGTGTTTAAAATTCTGTAAGAACCGTACTCCTAGAAAATTTGAAAAAAATGACGAAAAAAAAAATTTTAAGATCCGCGCCTCCAGAAAATTAAAAAAAATCACGAAAAAAAAATTGGTTTAAGCACTGACGTGAAGTCAGAAGCTTTTGCGCGTATGTTCTATTGTCCATTCTTCTGTATTGGACACCCTTAATCGAATTTACCATGGTTAATTATGTCGTCCATTCTCCTGTATTGGACACTCTTAATTCGAATTTACCATGGTAAATTTGAATTAAGAGTGTCCAATACAGGAGAATGGACGACATAATTAACCATGGTAAATTCGATTAAGGGTGTCCAATACAGAAGAATGGACAATAGAACATACGCGCAAAAGCTTCTGACTTCACGTCAGTGCTTGAACCAATTTTTTTTTCGTGATTTTTTTTAAATTTTCTGGAGGCGCGGTTCTTAAAATTTTTTTTTCCTATTGTAAATATGGCTCCATCCATATATACATCCATGTATATCTATGGCTATATCGCGCAGTCGTTGATAACAAAAACCTCACGGTTTTACTGAGGCAATTTTCTAATAAGTCTGCAAGCGGGACTCCAGGAAAAGAATCTTATCAGATGTAGACCCAAGATCTCCCAGTATCCTACATTGAGACTCTTGCACAGCCGAGACGTCGGATCGAAGAGCTACCAGTGACTGCTCGTGATTGGAGAGCATCCATTAGCAACTGCTGTTGAAGCGTGTTAGTTCACTGATTTCCCTGGATCCATAAGAACAGGACGGAATAGAAAAGGAAGGTAACTTAAAAAACTATTCTGCAATAAAACAAAGAAGGCATTCTTAACAGAAGACCATTTGGTGGAGATTTTTGCTGAATACTTCTCTACTATAACTGCTTCTTCACTCGAACAATATTATACTGATTCTGCACTACCTCGGGTTTGCGCAGCCACACTTTCTTATTTTATCCTGTTCTGAACTTTGAAATTGCTGATATAATTAAGTCCTTGAAGAACAGAAAAAGCACCGGGCTAGATTTGATCTATGCGCGGGTTTCGAAATTGATCAGCTCTATAGTTTATCCCCACTTCGCTTATTGCGTTAATGCATCCGTCAGTGCTGGATTGTTTCCAACTACCCTCAAGAAGTCTATTGTCATTCCGATTCCTAAAAGCAGGGACACATCCAATATTGCTAACTACAGACCGATTTCCATTTTGAGTACGTTTTCTAAAGTTTTCGAAAGAGCTGTTTTAGATAGAATGATCAAGTACCTAGATAGGTTCAATTTGCTCGCCTCTGCTCAACATGGATTTCGATCCGGTCATTCGACACAGTCTGCATCCGTCCATTTCGTCAATTACGTATATGAGAGTCTTGATAGCGGTTTTCATGTGGCAGGACTTTTCTTCGACCTTTCAAGGGCTTCCGATAGCCTATCTTTCCAATTTATTCTGGACAAATGCTACACCTTAGGATTTCGAGGTGTGTTTTTGAGATGGCTTGGCAGCTACCTTGAGGGTAGGTGTATGCGGGTGAAGGTTGGAAATTCGTTCTCTTCAGATCATGGGGTTAACTTGGGTGTGCCACAGGGTTCACTCCTTGGGACTATCTTGTTTCTCCTCTTCATCAATGACCTTCCTGAAAATCTTCAAAGAATGTTCATCAGATCTTTGGACCTCCAGGAAATTTCACTTATCAAGAACTTTTTGTTGAACCTTTTTGCTGACGATGCTGCTGTGGTAGTTTCAGCGGTCTCTTTTGAGGATCTACAATTATTATGTGAGATTCTTTTGAGTAATTTTGTGAATTGGTCCCATCACAACAACTTGATGATCAACATCGGAAAAACAGAGATAATTTATTTCACGTTAAGCCATAATGACCGGAAGCTGATCCTTCGCGCTCATAATCGTGACATTTCCTCTGGAGAGAATGCCAGGTTTCTTGGAGTCGACCTTGACAGAAACTTGAAATGGTCTGTCCATGTTGAATCGGTATGTCGGAAACTAAACAGTTCCTATTATGCAATGAGTAGAGTGAGAAATATGATTCCCTCGGATTCTCTTAGGGATATCTATCACAGCCTCGTGTATAGTCATTTATCATACAACATTCTGCTTTGGGGAAGCTCATCAGATAGTGGTAGGGCTTTCATTCTACAGAAGCGCATTCTACGCATGATGTACAATATATCCCCGCGTATGTCATGCAGACCTTTGATTGTTCAAAATGGTATTCTTACTTTGTGTTGTGTTTTTATCCTGAAATCCCTTTTGTATGTAAAGGAGAACGAGAAAAATATCATTCAATTATCCAGCTTTCATGATTACAACACCAGAAGTGAGGGAAAATTATATATTCCCCAGCACAAAACCGCTAAGTTCGAGATGTCCCCTACTTATAAATATATAAAACTTTTCAATCATCTACCATTAGGAATAAGATCTCTCAATTATAATAAATTCAAGAAAAATGTTAAAAGCCTGTTATTAAGTAGATGTTATTACACTGTCAAAGAATACTATGATGATTGTATCACTGATTAATTGCACTATTGTTTCCTTTTCTAATTTGACTTGTCCTATACATGTATGTACATGTCCTAAAGGATGAATAAATTATTATTATTATAAAATGAAGAGAATGCAGTTCACAAATAAATATTTAAATATGGATGACTAGTTTTGGAGCACCATAGTTTTTTATAATGAAACAACTTTTCAATCGTGCAGCAGTGGACAACTTCGGGATTATAGTCCTCGAAACCGAAGGTATGACGAGGATAACGTCCACTCTGTAAGGAATAGTGGTCGCTTTTCAGTGAGTGCGTGCATGCGCTTGGGTAAGCATCTATGCAATAGGTGTCTGCTGGAAAATAGATGGAAGCTTGGCAGGCGAACATTACGAAAAAATATTAGAAAATGTAATGATACCTTCGGTTATACAGGTGTTCCCTGAAAAATTAAAATTTCAGCATGATAATTCTCCTATTCACACTTCGAATATAGTAAGAAAATGAATACAGTAAAAAATTAAACCCTATGGAAAATATTTGGGGGCATATGATAAAAAATGTTTAATCGAAATTTCAGACCAGCAAATGCCCAAGAATTATGGGAATCCATAGAAAGGGCTTGGGAACATATATCTCATAGATATGATACGAGATCTTTAGTTTTATCAATGAGGAGTCGCCTGGAAGCGGTTATAGCAGCCAATAGTGCTGCTATAAAATATTGATTATGTTGTATCAATAGATATAAAATATTCAATCTCGTTGACTTGTTTTCATTCAGAGTTTAAATCAAAGGTTGGCAACTGGCGGACCGCAGTCCATATTCGGACAGCAAGAAATCGCAGCCTGTACATAGCTAGTGCCTTTGCCTGTAAGATAGAGGGCTCATGTCGCAGAGGAACAGAGATCTTCAGTTCTGCCCCATATACCAAAATACCTGCAATCTTATCTGATTTTGAGCCAAATGCTGAAATATTGAATATTGAAGGGCATCTTTTTCTTTACTATCGCTTCTTCCCTCAACAATCAGAGAGATTTCTCCAAGGTACCCGAAACTCAATCTGAAAAAAAGAAAAGACAAAAGGAGAAAACGAACAAATTAAAAATGGAATATTCTATGTTTGATTAAATAGATTCGAAATTCGCTACTAAAAAAGATTCAGAAACATTATGAATAGCCCTAAATCCATCCTGGAATCTATGTGGGACAATTATTAACTATGGCTTTAAGTAATCATTAAAGGATACTGTGGGAGGTATACTCATTATTGAAAGGCTTTTTTCTGGATTTTCTCTCCCAAACTCTGAAAAATATCTATAAAATATAAATTAATACTGTCAATGTGACAATTCTTGAATTTCACAAAATAACTATCAACAAAATAATTCTAACGATTTTCATTAAGCGTCTGATGAAGGAGTCTGATATAGACTCCGAAACGTTACGATATAGTTGTTTCTTCGTTGATGTTCTTTCGTTGTTGTTTGTTAGGCAACATTGTTCAATTGATTGCTTCTGACAAATATCCTGTGTTTCTTTCGCAGAAGCAAATCACAAAATAATTAATTTTTATTTTATAGATATTTTTCAGAGTTTGGGAGTTTGGGAAAACCCAGAAAAAAAAACCTTTCAATAACTATGGCTTTCTCTGCTTCCCCGCATTCACAACTAGGGTTGCCAACCTTCCTTTATTTCAAAGGACAGTCCTTTATTTTAAAACTATGTCCTTTGTCCTTTTGAAAGGTGTCAAAGGACTGCAAAGGTCCTTTGAAATCATCCGAAAATATAAATAAAAATATTTTCAAAATAATTTCGAAATAATTTCAAAAAGTTCCACACACCATGATACACCATCCCAAACATAAATACTCAATTTTCACGCTAAATGTTCAAAATGTTAATAAAATGTCAAAAAAGATATTCAATACAGACTACTTTCCATCTGAAAAGCATGCTATTGCAACGACCATTACTGGTTTTAAACGATTCAGAGTAGAATATATTTTCATTGGAAGATCAAACCCTGGAATTCTATTTGAAGGATCAGAAATGAAATCTATGTTGAATCAATCGCAAGAAATCCATTCAGACCGCCAAACTTCCTTGTCACTTTTATTCAAATTGAGAAATCAGTTGGACCATAAAGGGTTACGTAACTTAAATCTGGGAATCTTATTGCCTGAAATATAGGAGAGAATCGGAAATAAATTCGGAAAAGAATGAAATTTATTCCAAGAATTTGAATTTATGCCTGCGAATGTAGGGCGGAAGAATGTTTGAAAGAACAGGCAATCAATGAATATGTGTAGATCTAATAGTTTCAATAATGATCCCCATAGATGAATTCTGCTGTGCATCAATTTTTTGAGTATGAGCACTATTAAACCAGATGGGGCAATAATATTCAGCGGCAAAAAAAAATCAAGGCTAAGGCTGCCGTTCGAAGAGTACCTGCATCAGCACCCCATGAAGTACCAGCTAATTTCTGCAGAATATTATTTCTTGTTTGCTACTTTAGACACAAATCATCCAAATGGCCTTTGAGATTTTAAGATGAATCTTGTTTCACTCCTAGGTTTTTAAGATTGAAATTATGTCTCTAGAAAGAATCACCAAAAGTTACAATGAATGTTCTATATTTTTGATAATTGTTCAAATGGAAGCAGAAAACCCCAGTTTTGTATGGATTCGGACACGAACGACACTGAAATAGGTAATTTTTCATGATTTCTGAATCTGCAGGTAGATTATTTTCTATACTTTGGAAACCAGAATGACGAAATGCAAGGGCAATGTCATCAGAGTGTATGGATTTCTCAGAGGAAGTAGCAGGAATATCACACAGATATAAATTGAAAATAAGAGGTGCTTAAACTGAACCTTGTGGGAGACCATTATTCAAATTTTTGAAATTACTACTATTATTATCAACAAAAACACGAAACCTTCTATCTGTCAGCATATTTTCGAGTAAACGAACCATTTAAATGATTATAAAGTTTTAAAATTAAATCATCTTTCCATACCGTGTCATATGCTGCCGGCAAATCCACAAATGCTGTTCCTGTTTTCATTTTATGGTTGAAACCTGTTTCGATAACTAATGAATTTTTTGCAACGTGTTCATCATCACCAAGAATAAATATTGCTAATTGAATTCATCATTTTTGGCAGCATTATTTCTCCTCTACAGGAATATCTATGTTAATGAGAAAAATGTGAATTATATATAGAGTGATGTTTTTCATATCTGATCATCAGAATGAAGGCTCAGATACAGTCCTGTCTTTTGCATTGAAATTATTTTTTAGCACCTTATTCATAATCACAGTTCTCACTCAAATCAGTTGATTATTTCGAGAATTATATGTATTATTTTGTTCTTTATAGAAAAAATCGAGGTATTTTTTTTTTTTTTTTGATGGCTCTACTCCTCATATGGTCCTCTATCAACCCCTGCCCGATAGGTCATTGGTCAGGAATTCCCCTGACATTTTGAGGTATACTCCATTCACTTTTATAAAGTCTGCCGGTTGGCCATGAAAGTTTGACACATTTCACCGTGTATATTTTAAAAACGTTAGTTTATAGTAATTTTCCTGCTGGATAACTACGCAACGTTGTCCTCTCTACATAGAGGTTGTAGTAATTACGTATTTTTCACAATGTGAATTTACTTCGGAAAAATAATTAATTTGAGAAGATATTATGTTAATTCAACAATTCAATAAGACTGAAATGAATAGAACAGTCCGCTACTTTGTGATAGTTCATTTGAAAAAAGAATGAAGTACCTGAATAACCCGACAGGAAAACTTCTAAACGAACATACGTATCTATGGAATTCCCCAATTTTCGAAATTCTCAAGAAATAAGCCTACAGAAGACATTTAAATACCTTGTTGCACAACTTGAAATACACCAGTTTCAAAATGTAGTAGTACTACGAAACCCTGAGTCACTGTTAAACCTTAATAAAATATAGTGATAGGATGGAAACCATAGACATAAAATAACATGGACTGGTTGTGAGAAAGAGACCATTGAAATCAGCATTGAAAAAAGACAGAATAGTTAAAGGCAAACCACGGTATATGAATATTTTCATTTAATTTGGCGTTTGGCAAAACCACTGAATACAAAACATTGGTTTCCTTTATCCTCTGACCTTTCTTGTATAATGTATTGTTTGGTTTCATGTATTGTGTATGTGTTTTGGTGATTTGTAGACAGAATAGTTAAAGGCAAAACATTTTCATCTATATCCGAGACTCGTTTCTGAATATTCTGATACTTATAACACAATTTAGTGTGCATCATTATTTTTATACCATTTTTGCCTTTAATTATTCTATCCTTCATAACATCTCTCTCTCTCTCTAATGTATTCCGCAACGAACTGTATGATAAAATTACGTGAGGGCCAGTCCATGTTATTCTATGTCTATGATGGAAACTGAGTAATTTCATTCGAGAGGTCAACATGTCCTGAGACAGAATAGAGTTTTCCTATTGCAGACTCCAGTTCTGTATAGCACTTCCTGATAGTTTGTCTCTGCTTCTTCAAAACTACTTTCGGCATTTTCAATTTCAAAATCGGAAAGTTCCTTATTATTCGAAGATAATGGTCTGTGATACATGTTTAAGATGGAACATTATGTTGAGAGTAGAAATTGGCAACGTCTCTGAGAATTGTTTTGTCATTGACGATATTTCAGGAGCGCCAACCTGCCTCAGTTTTAATTACACAAATTGGTTCAAACCCTGTATACAGGAGCTTTGGCGCTCTTGTTCAAACTTTGTTTTTACTGGAGATATTATTAACTTACCATTACCATTCCCATCATCATATGGATTAACCATGAGCATTAATTATCAAAATCATGTCTCAGGGAAATAAGTTGACATGTATCAACACAGATCATATTATAATAATTCATAGATTAAATAATTATCGCATTCTGTGAAAACACAGAAGTACGATTTATTATTGAAATTTTTAAAAATCATATCTCCGAAAGTATTAGCTTGTTAGAGTTAAAAATGACATCAATGGATTCCTATGGTGAAGCTGCATCTTGAGAAAAACTTTTTCTGAAATTAGTAATGTAAAAAATTTTTTTTTTGTTACTCCGAAACCATCAGACCGATTTTGCCCAATAACGAACTTAGCCGAGGATATTTATGTCCCAAACCTATTCTGAAAATTTCATCTGTCTAGCTCATTCCGTTCGAGAGTTATCGTGATAACGGCCGGCTGGCTGGACGGAATCGTATTCGACCACGGATTCTTGATCAGTGAGTCGAACCAAATCGTTTAAGACCATTTTCAGCCAAAAATTCGAACATTACAGACATTTGGGCAAATAGATAAGCACTCTGTTCCGAGGAACAAGAGCGCCAAAAACGTGATGGACCTTAATCAGGGCCAACAAGGAGACTTTATAAAAGTGAATGGAGTATAATAACATATTATTCCAAAGATTTATCACATATGGAATTGGGGGTTTCCCGTTTACCCATGCTTGATTGCATGATGTGAGTTAAATCTTACAATCTTCGTTCCCGTACTCCTCAGAAACGGCTTGACCGATTCTCATGAAATTTTGTGAGCATATTGAGTAGGTCTGAGAATCGGCCAACATCTATTTTTCATACCCCTAAGTGATAAGGGTTGGTCATCCTTAAAATTTGTTTTTTGATTTTTGGAGGAAATTTTTTGTTTTTATTTTTTTATAATGTGGCATTAAAAAATACATACAACCCTAAATTTTTACTTTTTTATCACCTACTGCTATTCTTGCGCGTATGTTCTGGGGAACATCGCGTTATAGTTTTGCCCAAATGTGAAATTTAATTCTGTGGTGCCGTACGGTCGTACGGCCGTCCGGCCGTTGCCACGATAACTTGTTTTATAGCCATTTTAGTAATTAACCAGAGTTGGAGTAGGCGTTAGGGCTGGAGTTGGAGTTGGAGTTGGAGTTGGAGTTGGAGTTGGAGTTGGAGTTGGAGTTGGAGTTGGAGTTGGAGTTGGAGTTGGAGTTGGAGTTGAAGTTGGAGTTGGAGTTGGAGTTGGAGTTGGAGTTGGAGTTGGAGTTGGAGTTGGAGTTGGAGTTGGAGTTGGAGTTGGAGTTGGAGTTGGAGTTGGAGTTGGAGTTGGAGTTGGAGTTGGAGTTGGAGTTGGAGTTGGAGTTGGAGTTGGAGTTGGAGTTGGAGTTGGAGTTGGAGTTGGAGTTGGAGTTGGAGTTGGAGTTGGAGTTGGAGTTGGAGTTGGAGTTGGAGTTGGAGTTGGAGTTGGAGTTGGAGTTGGAGTTGGAGTTGGAGTTGGAGTTGGAGTTGGAGTTGGAGTTGGAGTTGGAGTTGGAGTTGGAGTTGGAGTTGGAGTTGGAGTTGGAGTTGGAGTTGGAGTTGGAGTTGGAGTTGGAGTTGGAGTTGGAGTTGGAGTTGGAGTTGGAGTTGGAGTTGGAGTTGGAGTTGGAGTTGGAGTTGGAGTTGGAGTTGGAGTTGGAGTTGGAGTTGGAGTTGGAGTTGGAGTTGGAGTTGGAGTTGGAGTTGGAGTTGGAGTTGGAGTTGGAGTTGGAGTTGGAGTTGGAGTTGGAGTTGGAGTTGGAGTTGGAGTTGGAGTTGGAGTTGGAGTTGGAGTTGGAGTTGGAGTTGGAGTTGGAGTTGGAGTTGGAGTTGGAGTTGGAGTTGGAGTTGGAGTTGGAGTTGGAGTTGGAGTTGGAGTTGGAGTTGGAGTTGGAGTTGGAGTTGGAGTTGGAGTTGGAGTTGGAGTTGGAGTTGGAGTTGGAGTTGGAGTTGGAGTTGGAGTTGGAGTTGGAGTTGGAGTTGGAGTTGGAGTTGGAGTTGGAGTTGGAGTTGGAGTTGGAGTTGGAGTTGGAGTTGGAGTTGGAGTTGGAGTTGGAGTTGGAGTTGGAGTTGGAGTTGGAGTTGGAGTTGGAGTTGGAGTTGGAGTTGGAGTTGGAGTTGGAGTTGGAGTTGGAGTTGGAGTTGGAGTTGGAGTTGGAGTTGGAGTTGGAGTTGGAGTTGGAGTTGGAGTTGGAGTTGGAGTTGGAGTTGGAGTTGGAGTTGGAGTTGGAGTTGGAGTTGGAGTTGGAGTTGGAGTTGGAGTTGGAGTTGGAGTTGGAGTTGGAGTTGGAGTTGGAGTTGGAGTTGGAGTTGGAGTTGGAGTTGGAGTTGGAGTTGGAGTTGGAGTTGGAGTTGGAGTTGGAGTTGGAGTTGGAGTTGGAGTTGGAGTTGGAGTTGGAGTTGGAGTTGGAGTTGGAGTTGGAGTTGGAGTTGGAGTTGGAGTTGGAGTTGGAGTTGGAGTTGGAGTTGGAGTTGGAGTTGGAGTTGGAGTTGGAGTTGGAGTTGGAGTTGGAGTTGGAGTTGGAGTTGGAGTTGGAGTTGGAGTTGGAGTTGGAGTTGGAGTTGGAGTTGGAGTTGGAGTTGGAGTTGGAGTTGGAGTTGGAGTTGGAGTTGGAGTTGGAGTTGGAGTTGGAGTTGGAGTTGGAGTTGGAGTTGGAGTTGGAGTTGGAGTTGGAGTTGGAGTTGGAGTTGGAGTTGGAGTTGGAGTTGGAGTTGGAGTTGGAGTTGGAGTTGGAGTTGGAGTTGGAGTTGGAGTTGGAGTTGGAGTTGGAGTTGGAGTTGGAGTTGGAGTTGGAGTTGGAGTTGGAGTTGGAGTTGGAGTTGGAGTTGGAGTTGGAGTTGGAGTTGGAGTTGGAGTTGGAGTTGGAGTTGGAGTTGGAGTTGGAGTTGGAGTTGGAGTTGGAGTTGGAGTTGGAGTTGGCGTTGGCGTTGGCGTTGGGCAGGCATTGAGGAGGCAGTACGAAGTGTGCCGGTCCAGCTAGTAAATATATATATATATATATATATTCTTTTGACTGATAGTTTTATATGTGTTAGCAGAGGTTGGTGTAACGGGGTACCATAAAATTCTGCGTATGATACAAGAGCTTAGGGAAAAACCTCAGCAAAAAACCCTGTCTCCCCGTGAGAGTTGTGATTTGTAACTATTGTTCACAAAATTTGCTGAAATTTGGAAATATTGATAGGCATTTATTTCTTCAATATGGACTCCTTCGTAAAAAACGGAGAGGTTTCTCCAAGGTACCCGAAATTCCACCTGAAAAATGAAAAGACAAGAAGAGAAGAACGAACAAACTGAAAATAATACATAACCTTTCAAAAGTCTCCTCTCACAAATATACTCTTCTGTAGGCGCATGGATCTCTTGGAGATGAATCGCCTCCGCTAGTTCTCAAAGATATTGATCTTAGAAATCCCTTCAATATTTGAATTCAAAAAGGAAATTGTTGCTCGGACGGCCAGGAGGGTCTCTTTCAAAACCAGGTCTGGCCAGTCCAAGTGATGATTATTCAGAACTTCAGATGTTCGAAGACCGCTACAGGGCCCTTATGCAGGGCTATCATCTCTCATAGATGCATGTTTTTTACTTTATATTGTGTAAAATAATGAAAAAATGAGCGGGAAAAATTTACGATATAATTTAATATGTCATCATGACAGAGAATAAATAAATAAATAAATAATAATAAGAATAATAATAAATATTAAATAAATAACAGTGATGATTGTCAATCTCACACACGCCACTGCAACAGCATCCAATGGACAACCGTTTATCTCTCCTAATTTAAATCCTGGCCACTCGCCCGAATCCCACATTCCACTTGTTGTCACCTACAGTGATTTCCCATCATTCTGGTGACGTATGTCAATATTATTTCAAGTATGAAATTCCGAAAACCCAGCGAAAGTATCCCCATGTACCATCGGGGTTCCGCATATTCCACGATCGATCGTGTGGCCCCACTTCTTCGTGTTCTCCAATTTAAACTCTTGCACTGTCGAGAAGAGCGCTTTTCCTCCTGTTGCAGTCGATCGCGCTTGGTCAGTTTCGAAAAGCCGAAAATTGCCGTGATTTATCCGTGATAATTGCGAGTGTGGAGTGATAAACGAGCTAGGGGGGCTCCAGGGTGAATTTTTGGATTGAATATCTCATTTAGTAGAGGTTGATAACAAGGTCTGTTGAAAAATAAGGAAATTTTCTTAACATTATGGATGGTGGGTTTACCTTTTAACATTTGTTGTCGTAGTCCTGTGTTGCATGAATTTGTTTTTTGGTAGTGGTTGTGGTATCTGTTTTGTTGAAGAGTTTTTTCCTGTGTGCGATTTTATTCCTGCATTAATCAAAAAAATTAGTTCAAGCACTGACGTGAAGTCAGGAGTTTTTCCGCTTATGTTCTAGTGTCCATTCTCCTCTATCGGACAATAGAACATACGCGCAAAAGCTCCTGACTTCACCTCAGTGCTTGAACCAATTTCTAGAGGTACGGTTATAACAAAATGTTACATACGTTTTTATATCGATATTCTACAATTAATTACTTCGATTCGATCGAACCTATTTTTTTTTTAATTATCGAGGAAATAATATTCCAGATGGGTATAACTCTGAAAAGACAAGAGGAGAAAAACGAACAAACTAAAAATATTCCATAACTTTTCAAAAGTCCCCTCTCACAAATATACTCCTCTGTAGCCGCATGGATCTCTTGAAGAAGAATCGCCTCCGCTAGTTTTCAAAGATATTCACTCTTGTTCTTAGAAATCCGTTCAATATTTGATTTCAAAAAGGAAAATGTCGTAGCTCATGAGGACAGGAAGGTCTCTTTCTAAACCAGGTCTGGCCAATCCGAACGATGAGTATTCAGAACTTCAGATGTTCGAAGACGGCTACAGGACCCTAATGTAGGGCTATCATCTCTCATAGATTCTATTGTATTATGAAAAAATCGGCCCGAAAATGTATGTTATAATTTAATATGTCATCATGACATCCATGGTTTTGAAGGTTCTCGCGAAATTTCAGCGATGTCGGGCAAATGCTTTCTGATGTATACATTTTTTTCAATGATTTTTTTAAAATTTTCTAGTAACACGATCTTTTACAAAAATTTTTGTTCAGCATTCTAGAACTAATTACCATGTTTGAATTGAATCGGCATCGTATTTTTTGGCCGGCCGGATAGAATCAAATTTGACCTCGAATTCTTCATCAGGCAACTTTCGGCGAAAAATTCGAAAATGACAGACATTTGGGCAAAATGATAACGCGATGCTCACCAGTACATACGCGCAAAAATTATTTAAATTGAAGCAATTTAGCAATATGACATATTTCACTCTCTTTAATCTTCGACCTACTCGTAAAAGTAGTCGTCAGAATAATAAACATATTATCAATATACTGTACTGTAATTACTACAAATAAACTAGTTGGAAGAGCACTGAGGCCAGGAGCTTTGGCACGCTTGTTCAAATTTATGGACAGAGGGTCACCCATCCAGGTAGTACTGAACTCGTTTAGTTCCAGAAAAAAAAATATCCCCAAATTTCCAACTGTTCAAACAAGCGTCCAAAAAAAACTGGTTGACTAATTTTTTGTGATTTATCTGTATTTCACTAATATCATCTACAATGTACATACAAAATTTCAACTATACCGGACGGATAGTTTCTGAGATATAGAATTTTTGTTCTGCGGAACATCGCGTTATCATTTTGCCCAAATGTCTGTAATTTTCGATTTTTTTGCCGAAAATGGTTTCCAACGATTGAGTTCGACTCCCCGATGAAGAATTCGAGGTCAAATTTGATTCTGTCCGACCGGCCGGCCGTCCGACCGGCCGTTGCCACGATAGCTTGAGAACGGAAAGAGATAGCGACTTGAATTTTCCAGGGTGGGTGGCGCATCCCAATACGACTGACAACGGTTTCCGAGTAATAATTTTGTTTCCAACCAATACAAATCCGATCGAATTGAAACTTGGTTAGTAGTTGTACAAACCTAAGGACGTAGGTGAATTTTCGTGAGAATCGTATCACTAGAAAATTAAAACAAAATTATTAAAAAATATTATTTATGTCACGATAACCTCAGAACGGAAAGAGATAGTGACTATAAATTTTTAGGGTAGGTTATGCATCTGAATGTGACTTTTGAGTTTGCCTATAGGCATAATCGACCGAACGGTTGTTATTTCCTCAATAACTACAAAAATACAAAATCGATCCAATTCAAACATGGTTATTAGTTGTGGAAGGCCAAAGCGAAAATTCTTGCGAAACTTCGTGAGGATCGTATCACTAGAAAATTAAAAAAAAATCATTGAAAATCATTAAAACAAATTTTATATATCAGAAACTATTCGTCTGACATCGCTGAAGTGAGAGGATTAAGAACCTTACTCTGCTGCCAAGATCCAAGTTTGAACACGATCGGATTTATATTGTTGGAGATCCGAGCAGCCACGTTTGAGTTCAGTAGCTGGATGGGTGACCATTGCCTCGAAATTTTCGAACGAAAGGAGATAGGGACTTGCAATTTTCAGGGTAGGTTGCGCATTCGAATGGGAGGGTTAGGTTCGTTTTTGAGCATAATCGGTTTAACTGTTTCGGAGTTATATCCACCTAGAATATTATTCCTCGATAACTCAAGAAAAATAGACTCGATCGAATTGAAGCCTGGTAACTAGTTGTAGAATATCGACATAAACAGGTGTGTAAAATTTTGTGAGAACCATAGAAAATTTCGAAAAAATTGCGAAAAAAAAAATTGGTTCAAGCACTGACGTGAAGTCAGGAGCTTTTGCGCGTATGTTCTATGGTACGTTCTCCTGTATTGGACACTCTTCATCGAATTTACTATGGTATTGATAGTTTCAACTATTAATAAAAAATGGTCAGGATTATTGTCCCTGAAAACTCTGTACAGATCAATTTCGATTGAACACATTATGTTTCGACAATTATTCATTGGGTCAAATTCAATCGAATATCTCGTATAATATTTCATTCAAATTCAAGGTCCTGATTTAAACTAATTAAGAACTACTTTCATTCGAATTATTATGATTGTATTTACACATTCGCATTCATTTCAATTTATACTTGAAATCTCCCGGCTATTATGAATTTGGCAATTAATTCAATATCAATATGTATTTTAAATCACTAGTAGGAAATCTAGGTACAATCAATTGAATTTATCTCAATATTGTACAATTATTTATTAGTTATATAGGAACTCAAGTTATTTTCTTTCTGTTGACGCAATTAATTTGATATCGGAAATTTCATAATTCATTTATCAACGCAACTATCTGCAGTACAACTTAAGAGAATGGGAGAAACTTGACTCAACATGGAAGGTCAATTCACAGACAGGAGGAAATATCCGTTTCTATATATCACTGGTGAACAGTGAATTTGTTGTATTTGATGAGGGAGTGATACAGAATTGATTAAAAGAACTATTACGAAATCAAAAAAATGAGAAAGCCCTATGGACAGGAGCTTTGGCGCTCTTGTTCAAACTTTGACAAATCATATCTCCGAAAGTATTGGTAAGAGTTGGGAATTATATCAATGGATTCTTATGATAGAACTTCATCATAACAGAAATTGAACTCAAGCATCATAAAAGAATTTAAATTCAACCAAAGTGC
The DNA here is from genome assembly GCA_937662695.2 of Halyzia sedecimguttata. NCBI lineage: Eukaryota > Metazoa > Arthropoda > Insecta > Coleoptera > Coccinellidae > Halyzia > Halyzia sedecimguttata. The sequence goes on along the minus strand of OW569413.2, from coordinate 92,239,368 downwards.
CAAAATTATTAATCTAAAACCAATAGACCAATTCTACCCAACAACGAACTCATCCGAGATATTCATTCCTCAAATCTTTGATGAACGATACATTTTTTCCTCAAATCCACTCTGAAAATTATATTATATCAATTGAAACTTTAGCCAATATTTCAGTTTTGTTTTTACTGGAGATATTCTGAACTCAATATTATTAACTTACCATTACCATTCACCATTCAAATGTCACCCAAAATGTATGATAACTTTCTATTTATTTATTTATTTATTTCTGGCCCTTAAACAGCAAAAATCTGCTGGTAACAGAGACTAAATTTACACAATAGATTTCAAACAACAATGATTAGTAGGTACACAAAGAATTTACTGAAGTTTGAGATATCATATTATAATCCTCATAATTCTACGATAGCTGAAATGAATTCGACATATCATGTCTCAGAAAAATAAGTTGACATGTATCAATACAGATCATATAATAATTCATAGATATAATAATTATAGCATTTTGTGAAAACATAGAAGTACGATTTGTTATTGAAATTTTGAAAAATCATATGTCCGAAAGTATTAGCTTGTTAGAGTTGAAAATGATATCAATGGATTCTTAGGGTGAAACTGCATCTTGAATTTAAAATTTGTAATAAAAAAAATTTTGCTTTGTTACTCCGAAACCATCTGATTTTGCCCAACAACGAACTTAGCCGAGATATTTATCTCCCAAACCTACTCCGAAAATTTCAACTGCCTAGATCAGGGGTCACCAATTAGTTTCATTGGAGGTCCATTCACAAAATCTGTATATCTGTCGCGGTCCGTTTGATAGTATTATGATGGCATAAGAATTTGACTAGCAATTAATATAAATCCAATATCAATAATTAGTAAATAAAACGAAAAGTTATCTGAATTTTTTTTATTGATGATACATGTTTTCTGGAAAAAGGATCCGCAAAAAAAAAGTTCGCGGTCCGCATCCGGACCGCGGTCCGCCATTTGGTGACCCCTGGCCTAGATGATTCTGTTCGAGAGTTATTGTAGAAACAAAATATAAAATTTTTGATGATAACGACAGTTATCGTGCTGGACAGAACCGATTCGGCCACGGATTCTTGATCAGTGAGTAGACCAAATCATTTGAGACCATTTTCATGAAAAAATTCCAAAATTACAATCATTTAGGCAAATTGATAAGCAATCATTAAAGGATAGGTATTTTTCATAGTTTGGGAGAGAAAACCCAGGAAAGAAACCTTTTAATAAATTGTTAAGCACTTTGTTCCGAGGAACAAGAGAGCCAAAAATGATTTTGGAAATTAGCTATAGATTATCAAATAGTCATAATTTGCATAGCACAATGACATAGCCAATAAGCATGTATATTGTGGACAAACGGAAACCAAAAACTGAGGTCATATAGGTGCACTCGAATGGAGAGTCATTGCCTTGGTTTTAGATATACAGGGCGATTATCGGATATTGAGTGGAATTTCAATGTTCAATAAATCTTGAACCGATCAACTGAGAGTTTTCGGTTATGTGACCATTTTCGACCGCTTTCATCCAATATTTCTGAAATTAAAGAAATCAGGACCTAACCTAACATATAGGTGAACACGTTTATGAGAGCAATTTAACGAAAAAAAAAAGAAATATTCATTGGAACTATGGTATAGGGTGATTACCTGACATGAAGTCAAACTCACCTCTATTGCACACTCTTAATCAAATTTAGCATCGATATATACCGTTTTCTCAGCTTTTATAATATATGAATACATTTCATACCAATTTACAGACAGACTTGAGTAATGAGAGAATCGTCTATTGTCACAGAATTTTGAATTCCGACATGTATTTTATTGGAATTGAAATTCGTTGAATATCTAATAGTATACGAGAAAACTCCCAATTAACTTCAGGATACGATATTTAGTGGGTCGGCCTTCTACAAGTAATTAACGTGATTCAATTGGATCAGATTTGTATGTACACAGAGGAGGTATAGAGGAAATAACAACTAAATTTCAGATGAGTATATCTTCAAAACCGTTTGGCCGATTATGCCAATAAGCGAACTCAACAAGCGCATTCGAATGCGCAAGCTACCCTGAAAATTGCAAGTCGATATCTCTTCCCGTTCTCAAGTTATCGTGGCAACCGGCCGGACAGAATCAAATTTGACCTCTAATTTTTCATCAGTGAGTCGAACCTAATCGTTTGAGACAATTTTAGGCAAAAAATTCGAAAGTTTTGACATTCGGGCTAAATGATAGCATGCTGTTCCTCAGAACATGCACGCAATAATTCAGATACGCGTTGTTACTAACTTTAAAAGATACATTATTTACATTTAACTAAAATTTTTCAAATTTGTTGTTTTATTTTTACCGGGGTCATCCTACCTGACAGCTCTGATTGTTATGAGCGAACAAGTAGATTGTAAAAATCAGACCTCATAAAAAAAATATTGGTTCAAGCACGGACGTGAAATCAGGAGCTTTTGCGCGCATGTTCTATTGTCTACTCACCTCTATCGGACACTCTACTACGAATTCAGCATCGATATACAGGGTGATTCAAAATTCGAGGCAAAAAATTAAGTATCGTATATAGGCTATTATTATTGATAAAAAAATGTTGAATACAATTTTTGGATTTTTGGCTTTGTTACCGAGATATCAGACTTCAAAGTTTCCTCATGTCATCAATTTTCGACTTTAATAAATAATATAAAAATAAATAAATTAAACATTCAAAAATATCACCATTAGCATCGATACAGGCTTGGCAATTCAAAATGAGGGAACCGTATACTCTTGCCATGTTTTGCCTATTTCGATTGAATTCGACTGCATTAATAATTCGTTCCATGAATTTTTCTTGACTATTCATTTTCAAACAAGTTGTTTTAACTGCCCCATACACAATAATCCAAAGGTTTCAAGTCAGGTGATCTCGGAGGCCATAGCCACACCCCGACCAATCCGCAACCTACCCTAAAAATTCCAAGTCCCCATCACCTTTCGTTCGAAAGTTATCGAGTCAACGGTCACCCACCCAGCTACTGAACTCACACAAGGCTGCTCGGATATCCGACAATATAGATCCGATCGTGTTCAAACTTGGAGCTTGGCAGTAGAATTAGGCTCTAATGGCCCCCGCAAAGTTTCCGCGATGTCGGGCGAATAGTTTCTGATATATAGAATTTTTTCAATGATACAATCCTCACGGAATTCTGCATGAATTTCGGCACTTTACAACGAATTACAACGTTTGAATTGAATCGGTTTCGTATTTTTCGAGTTATTGAGGAAATATCAACCAAATTTCAGATGGGTATAACTCCAAAACCGTTCGGCCGATTATGCCAACTAAAAAACTCAAATGTCGCATTCAGACGCACAACCCAACTTGAAAATTTCAAGTCACTATCTCTTTCCGTTTTCAGGTTATCGTGACATAAATAATATATTTTTTTTAAATTTTCTAGTGATACGATTCATTCAAAATTTCACAAACGTCCTTAAGTTTGTATTATACAACTACTCATTAAGTCTCAGTTTGATCGGATTTGGTTGAAAACAAAATTATTACTCGGAAACCATTGGGCCCATTACGCCCATTAACAAACTCTTCCGTCGTATTGGGACACGCCACCTACCCTAAAAATTTCAAGCCGCTATCTCTTTCCGTCCTTAAGTTATAGTGCCAACGGCCCGCCGGACGGACAGAATCAAATTTGACCTCGAATTCTTCATTAGGGAGTCGAACCTAATCGAGACCATTTTCGGCAAAAATTCGAATTCTATGATAATTTTTTGCATGGAACCCTGTCAAAATGATCGCGTTTCTCCATGAAATAAATCAAAATAGCTGGTTTTGTGGCACATGCTGTATATCAATCGAAATAACTGTAACGCATTTGAATTTTATTACGTTTTCACAAATATTCACACCATGACAAATCGGACACTATTACCTCAGTATATCATTAATTTTTGGCGCTCTAGTTCCTCGGAACTGAGTGCTTATCAATTTGCCCAAATGTCTGTAATTTTCGAATTTTTCGATGAAAATGGTCTTAAACGATTTGGTTCGACTCACTGATGAAGAATCCATGGTGGAAATTCATTCTGTCCGGCCGTCCGGCCGGCCGGTCCGGCCGGCCGGTCCGGCCGTAGGCACGATAACTCTCGAACGGAATGAGCTAGAGAGTTGAAATTTTCAGAGTAGGTTTGGGGGATAAATATCTCGGCTAAGTTCGTTACTGGGCAAAATCGGACAGAAGGTTTCGGAGTAATAAAAAAAAATTTTTTTTTCACATTAACAAATTCCAAATTAAATAATTTTTAATAAGCAGTTTTATCATAATAATCCATTCATATCATTTTTAACTCTAACAAGCTAATACTTTCGGAGATATGATTTTTCAAAATTTCAATGTAAATCGTATTTCACAGATTGATATAATTATTCCTTGTATGAATTTTCATAATGTCAACTTGACAGAAGGGAAAATTGTAACTTCAAAAATATTGGGGTTGAAATACTCGTGAAGTTTGTATCGACCAGATTACCGCAAAGTGTAAAAAAAAAAAATTGAAAATTTAAAATATGTTTTTCCACAATAACTCTCGAACGGAATGAGCTAGATAGTTGAAATTTTCAGAGTAGGTTAGAGAGATGAATATCTCGGTTAAGTTCGTTATTGGGCAAAATTGGCCAGATTTAATTCGATTTCTTCCATGGTGCAGTTCTCATTCTCATGATTGCTCATTTAATCTTGATAAATAAAATGTTATTTGAATTGAATTTCCTTCATGATGCAGCTCTATCATATGTATACATTGATATAATTCCCAACTCAGAGAAACCAATACTTTCGGAGATATAATTTGTCTGTTTGAACTAGAGCGCCAGAAAGCTCCTGTCCACAGGGCTTGAACCCATTTTTCTATATGCAACCGCATCTTTTTCATTTTTCAAAGGTAAGTAAATGTATAAAGAATGTCTATTGACCGTGATCGGCTACTGTTCAACATAAATTGCAAAATATGTGAAAATTGGGTGAAGGCGAGATGGAGAACGATATTGCATTAACTCTATAGCTTCACGCTTGAATGTAGCATAAATGAGATCTAATGCAATGAGAAATTTGTCGAAGTGAAGTCTTTATGTGTTGCAGAGATGGAGGCTAATCAATTTAGGGACTTCGGGAAGGCGATGATAGACTATGTCGCCAATTATCTGGAGAATATAAGAGAGAGGTAAGTTAATAATATTATTCTATAGGTTGTACGTAGTGGTGGGACATCTCGAATAATCGATCCCCTCGAGAACATTCATTCGCCGTTGTTATTCATACCCCTATTGAGAAATTTTATTGTCATCTCTAGTGAGTTTTGTGTATCGTTGGAGCCCCAAACAAGAGGGAGTCCTAAAAATTTCGCTTTTCGTCCAACCACAAAAATCTCTCATCCTCTGCTGCATAATAGCGCAGGCAAATTAGTGCTCTAGTCCCTGAAAATTGCTCCAGAGCTGGAAATCCTTTTAACCCCTTTTGGGGGTCCTGAATAACTAGTATCTGAGTTTGCGATGGTTTCTAAATTGTGCTTCAGATTTGAGATACTAAAAACCGCGAAATTTTCGTACATTTATCTGTATTTCGGAATTTTTACGAACTTTGCTCAAAAGTTGACAAGCCTCAACTTTTAACGCTTTTAGGTCGAAGAGGGGATCACCAATTGCAAAATGTGAAAGAGATAAACTTGTAGGAAATTTAAATGTGAATTAGACACTTTTTGAAATTCGAACTTTGGTCACTTCAGTGCTGAGATATGAATTTTAAACAGAAAGAGTTCGTAGCGCCATATTTCCGCTAAGACAGTCCAACGCAGGGAACTTCGTCTGAACTCAAAACTTCTCAGTAATCATTAAAGGATACTGTGGGAGGTATATTCATCATTGAATGGTTTCTTTCTGGGTTTTCTCTCCCAAACTCTGAAAAATATCTATAAAATAAAAAATTAATCATTTTGTGATTTGCTTCTGCGTAAGAAACATAAGATATTTGTCAGAAGCAATCAATTGAACAATGTTGCCTAACAAATAACAACGAAACAACATCAACGAAGAAACAACTATATCGTAACGTTTCGGAGTCTGTATCAGACTACTTCTTCAGGCGCTTAATGAAAAAAACATCAGAACTATTTTGTTGATTGTTATTCTGAGATTCGAAAATTGTCACATTGAAGATTTTTCCGTTAAGCGTCTGAACAAGGAGTCTGATATAGACTCCGAAACGTTACGATATAGTTGTTTCTTCGTTGATGTCATATCTCAGCACTGCAGTGAGCGAACTAAAAGCAACTAATTAACAATTGAATTTCCTATTATTTTAGCCCTATGACATTTTACAATCGGTGCAGTCTTTTTCGACCTAAAAGCGTTAGAAGTTGAGTTTTATTAACTTTTGAGCTAAGTTTGTAAAAAATGCTCATCTTTGACGGGCGATTGCGGCTGAACTGCTAAATCGATTCCGATGTTTCTAAAGCCATTAGACGCTAAATATAATGTTCTTTAGAAAGGAAAACAACATTTTCTGTAAGATACGTACTTCTCGGGTTATAAGCGAAATACTGAAAAAACTGTGAAAATTTCGTGGTTTTTAGGCTCTCAAATCTGAAGCACTACCTAGAAACCGTCGCAAACTCAGACCTGAGGACCCCCAAAAGGGGTTAAAACAATTTCCAGCTCTGGAGCATTTTTTAGGGGCTGGAACCCATTTTAGCACTAACTTTCCTGGGCTATAAGAATTGCGACAACACGATCGTGCTTTCTTATATGTTTTCACGAATCTGCTGGAACATCAGACAATTCCTTTCTTTAGGTTCGGTGTTTCACAAAGAAAGGGATTACATGAATATAGGAAAATATTGAAAATTTCTAGCATTTTCAATATCAAGGCATATATTTGAGTTTTTCTTCGGTAAGTATGTATTGGACGCCTATACCTCATACATTCTCGAACATTACGAATTATCCGAAGAATTGATATTTAATTTCTTTATAAATAATTCAGAAAAGGCATGGATTTGCTATAATTAAAGATTTGGGAAAGCCCTGTGGACAGGAGCTTTGGTACTCTTGTTCAAACTTTAACAAATCATATCTCCGAAGGTATTGGTTACTCAGAGTTGGGAATGATATCAATGGATTCTTATGATAGCACTTCATCACAAAAGAAATTAAATTTAAGCACCATAAAATAATTTAAATTCAACAAGAGTGCCAAAAATTATTAATTCAAAACCAATAGACCAATTCTACCCTATAACGAAATTATCCGAGATATTCATTCGTCAAATCTACTATGAAAATTATATTATATCAATTAAAACTAAGCCAATTTTCCAGTTTTGTTTCCACTGAAGATATTCTGAAACCAATTTGATTAAATTACCAACGTATATATTTCCATCATCATCATATGGATTATCATCATCTTAGGGATTATCCAAGAGCTATCTACGATAGCTGAGGTTATTACATTGGTCATTTTGCATTCAATCATACTTTGTTTGACACGATTTTCGATACACCATTCTGAGTAATCATAGGGTTACGATTAAATGTTGAAATTTTGTAAAATCATATCTCCGAAAGTGTTAATTTGTTAGAGTTGAACAAATTTAATGTAAAAAAATTTTTCGTTACTCCTAAACAATCGGGCCAATTTTAACCAATAACAAATTTATCCGAGATATTTATCCCCCAAATCTACTCAAAATTTCAACTGTCAGGCTCATTCTTTTCATGAGTTATCGTGTCTACGGCCGGCCGCACAGAATCGATTTTGACTACGGATTCTTGATTAGTGAGTCGAACCAAATCGTTTAAAACCATTTTCATCCAAAAATTCGAAAATTACAGACATTTGGGCAAATTGATAAGCATTCTGTTCCGAACAAGAGCGTCAAAAAAAGAAAAAAAAATTGTAAAATTCTGAAAGATACAATTTTCTCATTGTTGAAACATTACCAACTCATGTAAAATATTTATTTCAACACTTTCACATAAAAGCTTAACTTGCCCTAATGGACCCCTGTATCAGTGTTTGACAGGTGCCCCTATTCTATGGTGAAACCGAGACCTGGGATGAATCTTTAAGTTATACATTACTTTTAGCCGTATATTGCTCTTATTAAATGAAACAAACTAAAAAAAAATTGAATTTGAAATTTGTAAAATTAAAAAATTTATTTTTTTTCGTTACTCCGAAACCATCAGCACAATAACGAACTTAACAGAGATATTTATCTCCCAAACCTAACCTTTCTTCCTCATTTGTAGATTTATCGATATAAACTATGTGGAAAATCTTTCGAAATAATCGAACATACATATTATTATTATATCCCATGAGAATTAGAATATTCGTAACCTATTCACAACAAAATTGTTCGTCGTTCACACATTCAATGGAAACGATTGAAAGTATTTAGGATTTTCCAGAAGCCCACGCATATTGATAATTATCATTTTTTTCAGGCGGGTACTGCCAACTGTAGAACCTGGGTATTTACGTCCATTAATTCCTAGTGAGGCACCACAAAAACCAGACACCTGGGAGAATGTTATGGCTGACATTGAAAGAGTCATAATGCCTGGAGTAAGTAATTCGCGAACACTTTTATTATGTTAATTCACTGACCGCAGTATCTTGATTTAGGTACTGTAGGTCTCCCAGCTCTTGGAAAATTTGAATGATAGCAGAACTTTAACATTTCCAAATTATTTTAAATTTAATTTTAATTTAATTTAATTTTAAATTGAACAATAGTGGTTCATTATTTTCTCGAATTATTGTAAAAAAATTGGTTCAAGCCCTGTGGACAGGAGCTTTCTGGCGCTCTTGTTCAAACAGACAAATTATATCTCCGAAAGTATTGTATTGAATTATATAAATGTATTCTTATGACAGAACTGCATCATAAAGGATATTCAATTCAAATAATAGTTTATTATCAATCTGATAATGAGAACTGCACCATGGAAGAAATCAAATTAAAATAGCTGAAATGAATTTGACTCTCTCTTATAGAACAGAATGACATGTACGAGTATGAACACAGATCATATAATAAATCATAGATAGAATAATTATAGCATTCTGTGAAAACATAGAAGTACGATTCATTATTGAAATTTCGAAAAATCATAACTCCGGAAGTATTAGCTTGTTGGAGTTGAATATGATATCAATGGATTTTCATGGTGAAACTGCATCTTAAAAAAAATGAATTTGAAACTTGTAAGTTAAAAAAAAAAATTTTTTTGATACTCCGAAACCATCTGGCCTATTTTGCCCAATCGCAAACCTAACTGAAATATTTATCTCCCTAACCTACTCTGAAAATTTCAACTGCCTAGCTCATTCCGTTCGAGAGTTATTCTGGAAACAAAATTTAAACATTTTCTAATTTTTTTTTGACACTTTACGGTAACCTGATCAATACAAAACTTCACATGCGTCTGAAGGTCATGATTCTACAATTTGATGCTAAATTTCAGATAGATCGAGTGATCGGTTTCGGAAATATTCATAAAAAATATTTTTACTAAAAACTCCGAAACCACTTGACGGATTTCGTCCGTTAACGAACTCGTCTGAGATATTTACGCTCCAAACCTATCCTGCAAATTTCAATTCTCTAACTCCTTTCGTTCGAGAGTTATCGTGTTAACAGACGGACGAAAATTACAGACATTTGGGCAAATTGATAAGCATTCTGTTCCGAGGAAAGAGCGCCAAAAAGCACTAATGTGTGGTCCGCAGCTTTAGCACGCTGGCTTATTCAATGATCAATATATTTTACTGATTTGTAACACCGTTGTACCAACTGAAATATAAATGTAAATTAGAGATCCGTTATATTATATCAAGGAATCAAAATTTCAAATGGGCCATGGAGATACAATTGCATTAATTTAAAAGTTATACTAAAATAAACATAAAAAACCAGGAGAATAGTGAATTGAAATAGAACAGAAAATTAGAAGATCACTTAAAAATACAGTAGAATCTCACTAATCCGGCACTTCAATAGACCGACACGTCCAATAATCCGGCACACTTCGCCCGTGCCTCCCTCGCCACTCAACATGGAAAAAGCTATCACCTACAGTGAATGTTGTATCACGAGAATTAGAAAAATGGAATCCTGAAGATGATCTACCTATTGCCTATTGGTTACAAAATTTATCAGAATACAGATACAGCATTTAATTGTTTCAATACCTGCATAACATGGGCTGAAGAAAACAGCTTACCTGCTAAAGATGTTATAATTCATCAAAACATGTGAGAAAAGGTTTTCAAACAAGGATTACGACTTACGCACAAAAACAGACCTCAATTGAAGATTATTTAGTTAACTCGATATCATTGTGAGATATGTTACAGTCATAAAAAAACTTTTATTTACACATTATGTTTTTTCTATACAACCCAGTAATCCGAACATTTCAATAATCCGGCACACTCTGGTTTTTAATGGTGCCGGATTACTGAGATTCTACTGTATATAAAAATTTTTTTTTAGAAATAATACATGCTTGTTTCTGTTTTTTTAAGTAGAAATAGAAGAAAAAGTACAAAGGGGCAATTCATTTGTTCAAAACAAATAATTGTTTATTAAATAAACAATGAGAATTCAAATAATAATAATTTTTTTTAATATCAAAGACCAATTGACCAATAATTTATAAATAAATGATTCTTTGAATCAAGGACAAGTGGTGGAAAAAAATTGTTAATGAACAAATCCAGTTTTAAGCAATAAAAATTTTGTTCTAAGAAACGGCTTTTTTTAATTCATAATTTTCATCAAATATGTCCCCAAAAAAAAAATTTAAATACATTGAAAACAACTCATTTGTTTGAAACAATTTTTCAAACAATAAGAGATAAAAATGATTAAATCCTCATTTTTAAGTAGCTTCTGACCATTAGAAATAATCGGATCAATAGTAATATTATGAAAAAAATGTCTTTTCAATGATTCAACTAATTGAAAAATCGCGATAAAAATTTTTGGAGCACGGATTATTGTTCATTGATATATCCTGTAGACGACCGAATTTTTTCAGTTCTTAATTGTCATATTTAATAAGTTTAAATTAATATTTATTCATTGAAGGTGCGAAGTAGGCGTGGCTTGCGTAAGCGAGAGTATCCGTTTTCGGCAGCATTTTCAATCCTCTGGGAAAATTATAAATATTGGTCCTACAGTTTCGGGAGTTGGGACATTTTTAGGAAATTTCCTCCAAATAGCTTTCGAGATATATTCATTGAAAAAACCAAACCTTCTTTATTTCACTTAGTTTTTTATAACTTTTGCAATTTTTGCGAGCGGTCTTAGCATTTTCTCAATAAATATCTTCAGCGAATTGCAGATATACAGTTTCCGAAATTTTGAAGTTTTCTTAAAAAAGTAGCTCGATTCTCATTAAATTTCAAGATTGAAATCATTGTTCTACACCTACATATAAACTGGATCGAATCTGTAGTTTTGAAACTATCGTGCAATTGAATTTTCAAGTGAGTATATCTCTGAAATAAGTGGCGGATTTTGTACCTTCGCGAACTCGACCTTCACATTTTGACATGATACCTCTCCCCAAATTTTAAGTCTGTAAGTTTCTTCTTTCGAAAGTTATCGTGTTTACGTGCCGTACGGACGGACACGATAGAATTTGACTACGAATATTTACTTGGTCCCATACTCTATCCGAACCCTGTACCTATATGCTTTCTTTTAGCATCTTAACTGAGGTCTAAGAGTGTCGTTTTGCTATTATTTCAGGTTACACATTGGCATTCACCGAAGTTCCATGCATATTTTCCTACTGCAAACTCATATCCTGCTATTGTAGCCGATATTCTAAGTGATGGTATTGCATGTATAGGATTCTCATGGGTAAGTGCGAAAGTATTATGTTTTCAACTATTTTAACCTTGCTAACTGGATGTGGCCATGCACATGCCGGAAATAATTATTTTATGGTCGAATTTCGACTTTTCCTTATCAGAGACAGCATGATTTGAGCATAATATAGCCCAGGAAAGTTAGTGCTAAAATGAGATCTAACCCCTAAAATTTGCTCCAGAGCTGAAAATCATTTCAACCCGTTTTTGGAGGTCCTGAATAACGGGTATCTGAGTTTGCGACGGTTTCTAGGTTGTGCTTCACATTTGAGAGCCTGAAAAACCGCGAAATTTTCGCACTTTTTTCAGTATTTCGCTTATAATTCGAAAAGTACGTATACTACGAAAAAAAAATATTTTTTCACTTTTAGAATGAAGATTCATTTAGCATCTAATGTCGTTAGGAACATCGAAATCGGTTCAGCAGTTCAGCCGCAATCGCCCGTCAAAGATAAGCATTATTTACAAACTTACCTCAAAAGTTGATAAAACTTAACTTCTAACGCTTTTAGGTCGAAAAAGACTGCACCGATTGAAAAATATAATAGGACTCGGAAATTCAATTGTAATTAAATGCTTTTTGAAATTTGAAATTCGCTCACTCCAGTGCTGAGATATGAATTGTGAGCCGAAAGAGTCCGACCTCAAAACTCCTCGCTTTTTACCTTTTTTCAAGCAAAAGTGAACGTAATCAACTGAATTTAAACTCAAATTATTTTAAATAATTGAGAACAAACTTTAATAACTTAATGTAGGTATTCATAATAACTTTATTCACAAAGTTTATGATTTTTTTGGAGTACTTAGTTGATCACTACGTGTCACGTAATTAGGTTTGTTACTCTTCTATGAAAAGAAAGTATGTCTAATCCAGAGCTGTGCCGAGCACTGAAGAAAAGTGATTCGAGCCCTAAGCACTAAGCACTCAATGAATGTGATGATCCCGAGCCCCGATCACAAAGCACCGCGTTTTCACAAAAGGCTTGCGATTACTAAGCACTTTATAAAAGTATTTCGATTTTTCGAGCACTAAGCACTTTTGGATGGAAATGAGGATATTCTCTGCGAATGTTTATATAAAATTGTATTCAATTGGAGAAACATGTAAACTAGTAAACCTGCATTCCTCATATGCATCATTGAAGGATAAGAAATAGAGTGCAGCGAAGCAAATTTCTATAAAACTAACAAAATTCGTTCTATTCTCACACATATTGAAAAGGTCTTTATTATTTAAGGAAAAGATACAATGAATGGAAATCTGAATTCCATAAGTGTCTCAGTCTTTTCTGCACATGTTAAATGTATTTCCCTATTTAAAAATGGGACAAAACCCAAAACTTAGGCCAAGTATTTTCTTTCCCCTAATAATAAAAAAAAGCACTGACGTAAATTCAGTGCTCTTTGGGGCATTTTTTCATTAATACATGATTTAATTCGAATTGATCAGCATGAAGTCAGATTTTTTTAATTTCTCGAAATGTCAAAAATATAATCCGCAGAAATCGGATAGCAGTATTTTCTATTGTGATTGTATTCATAAGCAGTTTAGTATTATAAATGAGACAGATATTTAAATGCATATATCGAATAAATCTGGTTCTCATTAACTCCTCCGACCACAGCGCGTCAGCGTCTATTCGTGTTACGACAATATTTCGGAAAGGCTTAGTGCTTAGTAATCCTCGGAAGTGCTCGGGAGCACTTAAGGGATAACTAAGCACTAAGCCTTTTCATGAAGTGCTTGAAATACTAAGCACTAGGCACTGGTTTTGAAAAGTGCTCGCCGGGAGCACAGTACTCGGGAGCACAAAAAGGTTTCAAGCACATTCACAAGCACTAAGCACAATGTCGGCTCAGCTCTGGTCTAAACAGTGCAAAATTGGTTGAAAGAAACACCCAAGGACTTTGTTAGAAAGTAAGGACCTCTCATCGTCACCTTCAAGTTGAAGAGCCAGGTAGCCAGTCGCCGACTCCCCTTTAGTTGGTAGAAATGCGAAAAATGATGACATATTCCTAATGAAACTCGGGAAGGGCAATCAGTAAACCGTGATCTATAGTCCTAACAACAGTAAGCTATCCTTAGATGCAAAACGACACATCACCTTTCTCCTTGCCTTCAGCGGCTGTGATACGATATCTTCGGTTTTCCGACAAGGCTATGTCAAATTCTTGAAAACTCTTGACAAAAATCCTAATCTCCTAAGTGTTATCTTGATTTTCCTAGACCATAAGGCCACTCCTGATCGTGTGGCGCAATTCTTATAGCCCAGGAAAGTAAGTTCTAAAATGGGGACCAGCCCCTAAAAATTGCTCCAAAGCTGGAAATTGTTTTAACCCCTTTTGGGGGTCCTTAATAACGGGTATCTGAGTTTGCGACGGTTTCTAGGCAGTGTTTCAGATTTGAGAGCCTAAACACCACGAAATTTTCGAAGTTTTTTCAGTATTTCGCTTATAACCCGAGAAGTACGTATCTTACAGAAAAAGTTGTTTTCTTTTCTGAAGAACATTATATTTAGCGTCTAATGGCTTTAGAAACATCGGAATTGATTTAGCAGTTCAGCCGCAATCGCCCGTCAAAGATGAGCATTTTTTAACAAACTTAGCTCAAAAGTTAATAAAACTCAAGTAACGCTTTTAGGTCGAAAAAGACTATTGATTGAAAATTTTCAAAGGACTTAAATTATAGGAAATTCAATTGTTAATTAGATGCTGTTAGTTCGCTCACTCCAGTGCTGAGATATGAATTTTAAGCCGAAAGAGTCCGTAGACAACATATTCCTAATGAAACGCAGGAAGGGCATTAAGCAAACCATGATCTATAGTTCTAAACACAGCAAGCTGTCCTTAGTTGCAAAACGACACATCTCCTTTCTCCATGCCTTCAGCGGCTGTGACACAACCTCTTCGGTTTTCCGACAAGGCTATGTCAAATTCTTGAAAACTCTTGACAAAAATCCTAATCTCCTAAGTGTTATCTTGATTTTCCCCGACCACAAAGCCACTCCTGACCAGGTTGCTGATGATAGAAATTAACTGTAGCAGTTTACTCAGGCAACAGAGGGCAGTCTCTCAACCAACTGAGATGTAAACTCTTCCGGAGTTAGTGTCGTCCCCACTGAAGTGGCTGCTCACCAACATTCCTTCAGAGCATTTTTGCAGATGGAGATGTGGAGAGACCGAGAGATGAATGCAGAGCAATTGGTATGGAAATCCGCCCCAGATAGTTTGATGTCTGTCCAAACTACTCGACCTCCAGCACCCAATGCATTATTAAACTCAACAAGTCCAGAGCGTTCCTGCCAATAGGGTCCTCCAGCAAGAACGCTCTGGACTTGTTGATATATAACAACGGTATCGCCATTTTTCATTATTATCAATTACCTGCGCCTGAAAAACAAAAATACAAGCTCCTGCCGAAAAGACGGGCTCTACTGCTCAGCCATTTGCGCACACTGCAAATGACATGCATGCCTCAATTCAGTCGGTGAGCAGCATGCTCCTCTGCACTCCCGAGTATTCCGAAGACAAAGATTATATGGAGACAGAATAAGGATCAGCCGTGGAAGAGGAGGAAGAGCAGCAAGAACTGGAGTATGAAGAAGAGTTCCCCGAACAACCCGGGCCATTTAAAAGAAGGTCAACTCGCTAGACATCATATATGGTAAATTATTGCAATTAAGAATTCATAATTTGTATTATAGCAATTCCTGATAATCACTATAATATAAAACTTTTATCTAACTACAGGATCTACTGAGACGAGGTAGTGGCCAAAAGAAAAAGCCACAATTCCCTCAGGATTGTATGACCCAAGTAAATAACTCTCTGTTAATTGCAATGACTTGGTTTATTACTTATAAATATATACTTTGATATAATGGGCAACTCTATCATTTTTGCGCGTATGTTCTGGAGAACATCACGTTATCATTTTGCCCAAATGTCTGTAACTTTCGAATTTTTTGACGAAAATGGTCTCAAACGATTTAGTTCGACTTCACAATGAAGAATTCGAGGTCAAATTTGATTCTGTACGGCCGGCCGTCCGGCCATTGCCACGATAACTTGAGAATGGAAAGAGCTAGCGACTTGAAATTTTCAGGGTAGGTGGCGCATCTCAATACGACGGACAAGTTCGTTAATGGGCATAATCGGCCCAGTGGTTTCCGAGTAATAATTTTGTTTTCAACCAATATAAATCCGATCGAATTGAAACTTAGTGAGTAGTTGTAGAATATGAACCTAAGCACGTTTGTGAAATTTTGTGCGAATCGTATGGCTAAAAAATTATTAAAAAATATTTTTGTTGTCACGATAACTTAAAAACGGAAAGAGATAGCGGCTTAAAGTTTTCAGGTTAGGATGTGCATCAGAACGCGACATTTCAGTTTGTTTATGGGCATAATCGGCCAAACGGTTTTAGAGTTATAGCCATCTGAAATTTGTTGTTTTTTGCTCCTCATTAACTCGAAAAATACTAAACCGATTGAATTCAAACATAGTTATTAGTTGTAGATTGCTGACGCAAAAATACTTGCAAAATTTCGTAAGGATAGTATTTGTAGAAAACTTTTAAAACATCATTGAAAATTGAAAAAAAAATTCTATATATCAGTAACTATTCGTTTGAAATTGGTGAAATTTTGCAAGAGCCTTTATAACCTAACTGTACTGCCAAGTTTCAAGTTTTAACACGATCGGTTAAACATTGTTGGAGATTCGAGCAGCCTTGTGTGAGTTCAGTAGATGGGTGACCGTGCCTCGATAACTTTCGAAAGGAGATAGGGACTTGCAATTTTCAGGGTAGGTTACGTATCCGAATGGGAGAGTTGAGTTCGTTTTTGGGTATAATCGGTCTAACGGTTTCCGAGTTATACCCACCTGGAATATTATTTCCTTGATAACTCAAAAAATAAAGATTCGATCGAATTGAAGCTTGGTAACTAGTACTAGAAAATTAACATAAAGAAGTGTTTCAAATTTTGTAAGAACCGTACCGCAAAAAAATCAAGAAAAAAAAAATTGGTTCAAGCAATGACCAATACAGAAGAATGGACAATAGAACATACGCGCAAAAGCTTCTGACTTGACGTCAGTGCTTGAACCAATTTATTTTTTCTTGATAGTCCTGGGATAGTCTGGTACCTAAGTCATTAGTGATTGATGATTACCCCGTAATCAGAGCTTGATATAATGATTTCTTAATTTTAAATTGTTATATAAGTTGACTAAATGTAATGTTTCTTGAAAAAAAAAATGCCTGAAAGTGAGAAGTCTTGAGTTCAGACGTAGTTTATGCGTTGGACTGCCTCAGCGGAAATATGGCGCTACGAACTCTTTCGGTTTAAAATTCATACCTATCTCAGCACTGAAGTGTGCAAATTTCGAACTTCAAAAAGCATCTAATTCACAATTGGATCCTACAAGTTTAATCCTATGAGATTTTTCAATTGGTGAAGTCCTTTTTGACCTAAAAGCGTTAGAAGTTGAGGGTTGTCAATTTATAAGGTAAGTTTGTAAAATTTGCTCATCTTTGACGGGCGATTGCGGCTGAACTGCGGAAGCGATTTCGATGTTTTGTACGCCATTGGACGCTACATGTTTTTTCAAATAGAAAGGGAAACTAATTTTCTGTAGGATGCGTACTTTTCGAGTTATAAGCGGAGTACTGAAATTGCGAAAAATTGGCGGTTTTTAAGCTGTCAAATCTGAAGCACAACCTAAAAACCGTCGCAAACTCAGATACTTGCTATTTTGGACCCCCAAAAGGGGTTACAAGGATTTCCAGCTCTGGAGCAATTTTTAGGGACTAGAGCACTAATTTGCCTGGGCTAATACCTATATTGCACCATTATTATTCGAATGGTTTCTTCGCTACGACCACGTTCTGTTCCTGAGAAGAGGTATAACATTTATTCATAGCTTGAAGTGAATACACACTACAATTAGCGGTTCAATTATTATCAAATGAAGTACACGTGCAAACTACGATTTACTTGAACCGGATACATTATCATCCAAATCATTATGACATCCCAGCTAATTCTACGAGTCTGTGGAGAGTCACGACTACGAAGAAAACAAAGGGAAGGACTGGATTCCCTTGAAGTATACGCTCCAGCGCCACTAAAAGGAAAGGAAATGAGGCGAAGCTGCCTCTGAAAGGTCTTATCTGAAGTAGATAACGATCCACAGTCCTGACTTTTGAATTTGGAATGAAACCGAATAGGTCAACTGAGTTAACCATTGTGTGGGATTCCATTGTGTATTTGGACGCTGGGAAGATAGCTGACCAAGTGCAACAAGTGGAAAATTCTTAGGGATGAGATATACAGGGTGTTTCTAAAGGTGTTGCATTATTTTGACAATTGCATGAGTCATACAAATTGTCGAACATCCAATGATTTTGAGGTAATTCGAGTCAAGTTAAAAAGGACAATATAAGGCCACCTAGAAATTTTGGTTTCTACTTCTGAAAATCAAATAACATACAACCCTAAGTGGTTTTGGAAATAGCAAGAAAGAGTACTGGAATACCAAAAAAGATTATGTAGGATGGCAAATATGGCAGAGAAATATCATTCTGTACCTGCAGGCGGTACCTGCAGACACATGTTTCCGATAATTGTCTCCTTCAGGACAGGGCAACCATGAAACCAAAAAAATCAAAATATTTGTGTATTTGGGACATAAAGAAGTAAGTTTTCACCAAAATTCGTGAAAGAGAAATATAAGTGAAAGATAAAAAACCAAAAAGTTGGTTATTTGAATTTTTACATAAATTCTGAGGTTATGTGAAAATACTGTAAATAAAAAAGTTGTAGATCTTTTTATTACCTACAATATTGCCACTCAGCTCTATTCCATAGGATTTGTAGTTTTGCCGGAGATCGAGATGAACCGTATTTTACCCTAAAAACTCACCCCTTTCCACTTACCGACCTCAGATCACCAATAAATTATTTTTCCTTTCATTTTTTTATATTCTCTTCCTTTTCCAATGAGTTTCCTCCTACTATTATTTTTTTTTTGTTTACAAAATTCCTGGTCTATTATGTTATTAACGTTTTCTTCAATAATCTCTATTGAATATTCTTGAAAACGGTTCATCCTATCGAGATGATTCAAAAAGGATTAACAAACTTTTTGTCATCACTAGGATTCTTTGGTTCAGTTATTTATTAAACATTTTCTAGTTTTTGAAAAAAATATATGATTTCATATCTTAATTTTGAGTGATTTTCGGGGGCACCAGAAAATATCAGTTCAAAAATCTATTACAATACATTCATAGACCATTCTTTCTCTTTTCCGATGATATCAAAAAAGGTATTGATTGCATTACATTTAGGTACCTACTCAATATTCTATTAGTCTGGTCAACAAGTGCTTTTTAGTTCAGGTGTCATTCGATTCGGAATGGCATGTAGATAGTTCTTGAGAAAATGCTCAAACAGCTCGCAAAAATTGCAGTAGTTATAAACGATTAAGTGAAAAAAAAGAGGGTTTGGTTTTTCGCCAATATCTCAAAAACTATTTGAGATAATTCAAATTTGAAAAAGGATTCAAATAGAGGAGGAAATTCCCTAAAACAAATTAAAAAAAGTCCCGAACTCCGGAACTGTAGGATCAATATTTATAATTTTCCTAGAGGGTTGAATTTCGCCCTGAAACGGGTACTCCTGCATGCGCAAGGCTCTCCCCCTTCGTACCTTTGATGAATAAATATCATTTAAACTTATTAAATATGGAAATGAATAATTGAAAAAATTCATTCGCCTGTAGGGTAGATCAATGAACAATAATCCGTGGTCCAAAAATGTTTATCGCGATTTTTCAATTAGTTATCCATTAGTTAATTAACAAGTTTTTGTAGCACGAACATTAACATTGCAAGTACGATAATTGTTAGACTAATAATCTGAGAATTTTTTCCTCTCTTGGAGCTATTTTTCAAAGGTATTAGAATAGATTCCCGTTGGAAAATTTCAAAAATTGCTAATTTTCGTTTTTTTATGAACAATTTACTTAAGTGAAAATTATAAAGCTTCAATTTATAAGATTACTATTGATCCGTTTTCTTATGAACTCTTATGAACAGAAACTACTTAAAAATGATTTTCATTAATTATTATCTCCTATTGTTTAAAAATTTTGTATAAACCAATGCGTTGTTTATGAGATAATTTAAAATTTTCTTTTGAAAACATAATTGAAGCTTTATTATTTTTCACTTGAGTAAATTGTTAATAACAGAACGAATATTAACAATTTTTCAAATTTTCCAACGGAAATCTATTCCAAGACCTTCGAAAAATAGCTGCACGAAAGAAAAAAATTCTCAGATTAATAGTTAAACAATGATCGCACTTGCAATGTTAATGTTCGTGCAACAAAAAATTGTTAATTAACTAATGGATAACTAATTAAAAGTCGAGATAAGATTTTTGGACCACGGATTATTGTTCATTGATCTATCCAGCAGACGCCTGAATTTTTTCAATTTTTTATTTATTATTATTATTATTATTTATTCATGAAAGGTCCGAAGCGGGTGAGGCTTACGCAAGCCGGAGTACCTGTTTTTGGGAGTATTTGCAACCCTCTGGGAAAATTATAAATATGGATCCCAGTTCCGGAAGTTGGGACTTTTTCTTCTTGAGTCTTTTTTTCAAATTCGAATTATCTCAGATAGTTTTTGAGATATTGGCGAAAAACCAAACCCCCTTGTTTTTTTTCACGTAATTGCGTATAACTATGGCAATTTTTGCGAGCGGCCTCAGCATTTTCTCAGAAACTATCCTCATGCCATTCCGAATCGAATAACACCTCAATCATAATTTTCGGAGAATACGCAAAAAATTTATATTATACAGGGTGGTCCAGATCTTAACCAAGAAATTTTAACCACTTATTCTACGTCAAAAATAGTTTGTCATACAAACATATGTCGAGAAATGCTTCCTCTCCGAGATACAGGGTGTTAAAATTATAGAAAAAAAAATGTTTTTTATTAATAACTTTTACACTTTTTGAAATATTTCTAATAAATTTGGAACATATGTTTTAAGGATCAAGGAGCACTTTTTGAATGGAATAATGTTCTCTTTATTATACCAGTGGCGTTCGCACTGCATCGAGACTGAATATAATCAGACAAAAAAATGATACGCCACTGGTTTTTCCAACATTAAAAATTAATCTTGAAATCCTTATTTAATATGGAGCAAATTCATTCTGTTGCGTTTTTGACATCCGAGGCACCGTTTCCGAGTAAAAAAATTAAACACATTCTCATGCATGAGGAAATCGCTAAAATTTGATATGGTACATAATAAAATAAGACTATCTTTGTAAACGAAACGTATAATTACAAAAAAATAAGCGTTATTAGTCACACTGAATAATGAATTTTAAGAAGGTGTTCGAAGTAAAAGAAAGAAAAACATTTTTTTTTCTAATAATTTTAACACCCTGTATATCAAAGAGGAAGCATTTCCCGACATATGTTTATATGACAAACTAGGGCTTATTTTTGACGTAGAATACGTGGTTAAAATTTCTTGGTTAAGATGTGGACCACCCTGTATATTAATATTAATGAAGTTATATTCGAATACAGCCAGTGGGAGGAAAGATACGAGAGTATCGTAAATCGTGCATTTGAAATATCGACAATTCTGGTTGCTGTCAATGCATATTCCCCCCAGTAAAAGCTCCTTACGAAAATCTCTCGTACAAATCCAGCCAATTTGCCTCTCATCTCGATTGTTTCAGACTTCAATAACGATCCCTTTTCCAGATTGCGAGTCCCGCCTGCACAGAACTGGAGGTCGTGATGATGGACTGGTTGGGAAAAATGATAGGTCTCCCCGAGGAGTTCCTGGCCTGTTCAGGAGGCAAGGGAGGCGGCGTAATCCAAGGGACGGCGAGCGAAGCTACGCTAGTTGCCTTGCTTGGGGCTAAAGCACGAACGATACATCAGGTGAAGAAGGAACACCCTGACTGGAAAGACGCTGATATCGCCGAGAAATTGGTTGGATATACTTCTAGTGAGTATTATCGATATTCTATGAATGAGTGGGGAAAATAATAGACGCAAAGATCTATAGTTTTGAGTAACCGCAGCGAGGTTGGTTGAACGCCAGGTGTCACTTCTGTCTACTTATGACTCGGAAGTGATTGCTAACTTTTTCATATAGAGACCGCTTTCCTCGTAGTGTTTTTTATCATCGTTGAATTATGCTTCACTGATGAGTCCTGTTCGACAACTCATAACTATTGTTTTCTGCATGGATGTTCTCCGATCATTTTCATTATTCTTAAGCCACAATGCAATGTATGCACCATCTAGTTAAATTTTCTAGGATAGGTTCGAAGTCCAGCGGTAAAGTTAGTTAAGTTCGTTAACAGCAAATATTTGCCTAGTGCTTTCGGAGGTATATCCGTCTCTGGTATCAGATCTAGCTATTGGTTTCTGCATGGATGTTCTCCGATCATTTTCATTATTCTTAAGCCACAATGCAATTTATGCACCATCTAGTTGAAATTTGTAGGATAGGTTTGAAGTCAAACGGTAAAGTTAGTTAAGTTCGTTAAGAGCAAATATTTGCCTAATACGGAGGTATATCCGTCTCAAGTATCAGATCTAGCCATTATTTTTTTTTATCATGAACTATTCTGGAGTAATCTGTAAAATTCCCTGAGGATCATATGACACTCTCAATCGAATTTGCCATGGTATGGTTTTTTTTTTCGTAGGTAATTTTTTTTGAATTTTCTAGGGACACGGTTCTCACAAAATTTTACACACGTCTTTATGTTGATATTCTACAACTAGTTATCAAACTTCAATTCGATCAAGTCTATATTTTTTGAGTTATCGAGGAAATAATATTCCAGGTGGGTATAACTCCGAAACCGTTGGACCGATTAGGCCCAAAAACGAACTTATCTCTCCCATTGGGATGTGCAACCTACACTGAAAATTGCAAGTCCCTATCTCCTTTCGTTCGAAAGTTATCAAGGCAACGGTCACCAATCCAGCTACTGAACTCACAGAAGGCTGCTCGGATCTCACAATATAGATCCGATCGTGTTTAAACTGAGAACTTGGCAGTAGAGTTAGGTTTTGGAGGCTCTTCCAAAATTTCAGCGATGTCAGACGAATAGCTTCTGATATATAGAATTTTTCAATGATTTTCAATGATTTTTTTTAAATTTTCGAGCTATACGATTCCCATAAAAGAATTTCTAGAATTTTCGCGTAGGCATTCTACAACTAATAACCATGTTTGAATTGGATCGGTTTTGTATTTTTCGAGTTATTGAGGAAATAACAACCAAATTTCAGATGGTTATAACTCCAAATCCGTTTGGCCGATTATACCTATAAACAAACTCAAATGTCTCATTCAGATACACAACCTTACCCGAAAATTTCAAGTCGCTATCTCTTTCCGTTCTCAGGTTATGGTGACATAAATAATATTTTTTGATAATTTTTCTAGTGATACGATTTTCACAAAATTTCACAAGCGTGCTTAGTTTTACATTCTACAACTACTCATCAAGTTCCAATTCGATTGGACTTGTATTGGTTATGAAAACAAAATTATTACTAGGAAACCGTTGAGCCGATTATGCCCAATAACGAACTTGTCTGTCGTATTGGGATGCGCCACCTACCCTCAAATTTTCAAGTGGCTATCTCTTTCCGTTCTTAAGTTATCGTGGCAACGGACGGCTGGCCGGCCGGACAGAATAAAATTTGACCTCGAATTCTTGATCAGGGAGTCGAACCCAATCGTTTGAGACCATTTTCGGCGAAAAATTGGGAAATTACAGACATTTGAGCAAAATGATAACGCGATGTTCCCCAGAACATACGCACAAAAAGGAGTTGGAACTTGTTGGAAATGTCTATGCAAATGCATGAAAATTTCTATGCAAAGTAAAACTATGTTACTATGACTTTCAAATACTATCAATTTGATAATTCTCGAAAACAAACAGATTTTATTGCTAATATTTGCTACAGTGTAATGTAGGCAGCAAACTCATTTGCTCAAAGCAATACTTGCAGCAAATAAACTGACTAGCAAACAGAGCAAATATTTGCTTCGTGTAATGTTACTTTTAGGCAACATTGTTCATTGATTGCTTCTGAAAACTCTGTGTTTTTTTACGCAGAAGCAAATCACAAGATAATAATTTTTTATTTTATAGATATTTTTCAGAGTTTGGGAGAGAAAACCCAGAAAAAATCCATTTAATAATGAATATACCTCCCACAGTATCCTTTAATGATTACTTATTTAAATTTTATCTGTTCATGATGTAAAATATCCTGAGACCTTTTCAGAAATGAATGTTTTACATACGGATGTCTAATGAGAGAAAACACCTTGACCTATATCACTAACTGAGCGTAACAGGAATAACAATAAGTACCTAGTGTATTAAATTGTTGATGTGGGAATAAATGAATAAATGAGATAACGTTGTCTATTATACCATTAATATGCAAATCCGGATTCAATCAACACTTGAGAATTATATTTTGATCCTTCGGAGAGCCACAGAGTGAATGATTACTCGCGTCTATGGCTGACAGAGTAAAATCAGTCTAGATTGGTAGTCCTGATTGAAACTTTGAGATGTCATCATCTGATGAAATGATTGCTATAGATTCAGTAATTTTTGAATTGGCAAGAAAAAAATTTGTATCCATTCCATAAATCGTGTTAGTATATGGTGAATATAATCATTATTACAAAAAATTGGTTCAAATACTGACAAATCATATATTTCACAAGTCAAATAAACCCCTGGGGATTTCATTGATTTGCTGAGAAGCAAGAGCAGACGCGTTTATGGCTTCTTGGCCCCCAGCAGTACTCTGCAGCTTCCCCACAAATTCAACTAAACTGAACCATGTTAAGCCCCTCACAGCCGGCTTGGTCGATTATACATAATCACCCACGCCACCTATGTGACAAAACAAGGAATTCAGCCTTTCCCCACAAGAGGTGGTCTCGATTTCAATCGAGAAACGAGTACCGCATTTTTCATTATTGTTTTCAAAATAATAATGAAAAATGGGTTCAAGCCCTGTGGACAGGAGCTTTGGCGCGCTGTCCAAATTTATACCCAGAGCTGTCACCCATCCAGATACCGAACTCGCCTAAAGCTGATTACCTCCAGAAAAAATGCAGAATACTTTGTATGAGAATTTAACAAAATGAGAAAGTGATAGTATTTCTCATGAGAAAGACTTTTTTGCATAGCTAACTATTTTCCACTCATTGTTCGTAAATTGCGAGACTGGTTCCAGAATCAATATGTTCATTGTTTGATACTTGGTGATTAATATTTAAAGACATACTTAATTTATGTTTATTAAATGTCTCTGTCATTCTTACATACCGTAATAATCTGATACAACAATGCTATGCGATATAGGTACAATAGGTATATGTCCATTGAGGTTAGACCATAGAATTATTATTATATTATTATGTTGAACACCTTCCCCTCGAAGGTTTAAACGCCCAGGAGTTTTAAAATTGTTCCACAACGGATTATATTGCTGTTTTATTTCTAGTCATTATCTCGGGTTCACTTAGAACATTACTAAAATTTGTCTTGTTCGAACTATTTCTACTCTTGTTTTCCTTACAATCATTTGGTGATAATTGGTTTGGGTCTAATTCAGTTTCTAATGTATATTCATTACTACGGGGTCTGGTATATGACAATTTTATCAGTTGAGTATTACGTCATAATAATTGACCATTTACTTGCTTCTTCACCCGATAAGAACTAGGTTCTTTTGCCTTTCCCAAGACAATAACCTTTTCCCAGAGTGTATCACTTGATGTTTTTATTACAACTTGATCCTCTTTCTTAAACTAAATATTTTTTTGAATTTGAGGTTGTAGCTTATTATTGGTGAAAGATCTCCGAGGTGTATACTTTGTAAGATTTGTACTAGTGATTCTACTAATCAGAGCCGTGTTATTGTAATTCATTACAAGGTCTCTAAAATCTAAATTTTCCTCAATAAGTCCTGGGATTGTGATAAACCATAAGGTAATACCAAATATCTATAAATACCAAATGGTGTCACACAGAAGAATTTGTAAGATGACCTGTGTAACTTCAAATCTTTAGATGAGTTAGATTTACGAACTAAAATCTGTGTTTATATTTCATTATATTTTCCTCTAGGAATTATGCTAATGTTCACACCTGTATCTAATTCAGCATTGAAATTATTACGTTCATCATTGAATAAGTTCATCCCATGCTTTCCTACGCCTAATAATATATATAATAATATCTGGTTCATCAGAACTACCTTCATCTTTCTCGACATTCTTAACATTTTTAACATTACAAGATATAGTAATATGATTTAACATACCGCACTTCCTACACTTTTTACGAAGTGCGGGGCATTCACGTGCACCATGTGTCGACTGAGATCGCCTTCATTTGAATTTTCCTTCTTCTGACCTTCTTGTCTACACTTGAAATTTTTCGTTTGTTTATTATACTTCCCTGCAGCTTTAATGTACTCAATTCGCTCTGGAACTGCAAGTTCCGTTGCTTGCTCTGCTCGCTGGTTCTGCAAAATTGAATTGCTTTCTCCACTGTCAATTTTGGAACTCTCAGTAATGCCTCTCTGGTTACAGGATGATCTTATTATAACTATTTTGTCTTTCAGTGCTTTATTTCTGCAGTTTGATTTGAGTCGGTTTCATTATAATTACATGTTCGTACTAGATACTTGCATTCAGTAAGGAAATGTTCACATTGTTCATTTTCTTTTTGCACCTTTTTCAAGTAATTATACCTTTCAAAGTACTCATTAACTCTTGGGTTGACATATTTCTCAATAGACTTCATAGTATATTCATATTTGTTCAGTTCTATCTCTGGGATCACGAATGTGGACATAATTCTTGCAGCTTCTGTACCAATAATGTTTCTGAGTATGGACAACTTTATTGGATCCTGAAGTTCGTGCTGTTCGATCGCTATTAAATAATAATCTATGAAGTGTGAAGGATGTTTTCAAAATTTTCCATTCCGTGGCAGCATATTGTCCCTATAAATCGAAATCTGGGGGTCGGCCCCGTGTATCCAGCCATGTTAGGTTATATAGGAATATTTGAATCTTGCAATCGATATTTATTTCATACCAAGTTATGTTATATTTCATAATCTACAAAAAATCTACAAAACTGATTTGTTTGTCATGGCACATGTCAGACATGATGAATGATGACATTAACTTGAACATAGAATATAGAATATGAATATAGACATAGACATACGATCACAGAACAGTAATAATAAAGATCTATGCAAACACGTTATGATTACATCCTTCTATAGCTTGTATCCTTTTTTTGACGTTTGTCAAGAATCAAACAAACTGTTGATTATTTGTTTGGTCGAATATAAAAACAGTGGACCAATACACTGAGATCGTAGGAATATTTCGATATTTCCGTGATATCTTCACCAATATAGATCCGATCGAATTCAAATTCAGAACTTTAATGAGAAATAAGGTTTCGAAGGCTCTCGCAGAATTTCAACGATATCTGACAGATAGTTCCTGAGATCCAGAATTTTTTTTAATATATTTTTTTTAATTTTCCAGTAGCGTGATCCTCACATAATTTTGCATATGTTTTAGTGTCAGTATTTTTCACCTAACTGCCGCATTTTAATTCGATCAGATCTGTATTCTTCGAGTAATTGGCAAAACAAAATTTCAGATGGCTATAACTCTGAAACCACACGGTGAATGTTACTCATTAACGAACTTAGCCTGCGCATTTGAACTCCAAACCTACTCTGAAAATTTCAACTCTCTAGCTTATTGCGTTCGAGCGTAATCGTGCCTACGGCAGAACGGATGCCTTTTTTCGCATTTGACATTTGGGCAAATTGATAAGCATTCTGTTCACAGAACAGCGCGCCAAAAATGGAGATGCCGTTGTTAATATATCAATAATATTCATTATTGATAATATTAACATATATTAACAACGGTATCGCCATTTTTCATTATTATTTAGGAAACGCTAAACAGCGTTCATGGCCATGAGAAGATACTGTCTGAGCTCTGCGGGACTCGTTGCTCGATTTTAATCGAGAAACGAGTCCCGGTGGCATAATATGGTGGCATATGATTTAACGCTTCAAATTTTCACTTGTAGGGAAAGGCTGAATTCCTTGTTTTATCTCATAGGTGGCGTGGGTGATTATGTATAATCGACCAAGCCGGCTGTGAGAGGCTTAGCACGGTTCAGTTTAGTTGAATTTGTTGGGAAGCTACAGAGTACAGATGAAGGCCAAGAAGCCAGAAATGCGTCTGCTCTTGCTTCTCGTCAAATCAATGAAATCCCCTGGGGTTTATTCGACTTGTGAAATATATGCATGAATATTTCAATTATACGAAGCCATTATGGAGTCCCTATTGGCAGGAACGCTCTGGACTTGTTGGTTTATTAACAACGGTATCACCATTTTTCATTATTATCAAGTACTGAAGTGAAGGCAGAAGCTTTCGCGTGCATATTACTTCTTCTATTCAAGCCTCATACGAAAACGATTGGGCATAGTTTCTGAAATATAAAATCTTTCAAGACAACTGAAGAAAATTATCCTGCCGGCTAGAAAATTTAAAATAATATATTATTTATGTCACGATATCCGGACAACGGAAAGAGATAACGTCTTGCAATTTTCAGGGCAGAGTGCGCATTCGAATGCGACATTCAAGTTCATTAATTAGTATAATCGCACAAATTGTTTTGAAATGATACTCAACTGAAATTTTGTTGTTATTTCCTCTTCAACTCAAAATATAGAAATCTGATCTGATGCAATTAAAACTCGTTGATTACTTGTAGAATGCCAACCCACTAATTTTCGCGGAATTTCGTGAATATCGTATCCCGGAGTTACTTGAGGCGTAAGTTTTTTCGTATTTCGATTCCAATAGAATACATATGTGAGAATTACAAAATTGGTGCTCATAGACGATTCTCTCGTTATACTGAAGTATGTCATTAAAATGAAGGGTGAATGTCTTTTCCTACTCGGACTAACATTTTGTCACAATACTCATTCAGATATGACTCAACACCAAATTGACAAACAAAGATTGCTTTCTAATCCTACCTTTACCTCCAAATTTCCCAATATTCGAAGGAATGAACAGATTCACGCATATCTGATTAATTAAGAATGTGAAATAATACATGCGTTGTCAATGATTAACAATCAATATTTCACTTCAACATTGAACTAGTTTTAACTTCTTTCCCTTTTTTGAAGGCCAGAGTCACTCTTCTGTGGAACGAGCTGGACTTTTGGGTGGTGTTAGACTGCGAGGTCTGCCCACCGATGAGGCCAATAGACTGCGAGGCGACACTTTAGAAGGGGCTATTAAGGAAGACCGTGAAGCTGGCCTTATCCCATTTTATGTAAGTTTAAGTAATAGGATATAAGGCGAGACTGACCTTGCATTTATTTCTCGTATTGTTGTAACAACTATCTACAGTGTGTAGATGGAGTAAGGAAGAAAATTTATAACTGTGTTATTGAATGTTTTCAAGCGAAACTCTCGGACAGGTCAATTTTAGTTTTTAATTAACCCGCTTATGACGTAATTTATTTTTACAGAGGCACTTCAAATCTTTTTTTTTAATGTCCTCCCCAAATTTTGATGCTTTATTAGACGGTGCCACTTACCTTAATGATGGTGTAAAAAATTGGTACCGTAGATAACAATTTTTTTCATTATTTGGAGACACACAGGTCCGTTTTTATTATTAATTAAAAATTCCAGAACTTCAATGGTTCATAAAATATTGTTGCGAAGTGTGCCATTATTGCCAATAGGTGTGTTTGAAAGATTATTCATTGCAGATTCTAAGATTTCTTAAAAATTTAATGTACAGGGTGTTTTATAAGATGTGGAATAAATAAGATAATTTTCTCAGTCTGGACCTGCGCTATCCACAAGTCATTATGACAGAATATTAGGCATAGGCCTATACTCATTCCCTGAAATTTTCATGAAGGTACATGCAGGCGTTCAGGAGTGATGCCGATTGAAAATATTTGATAATATACATAAAACATCCTGTATCTCTTAAACGAATACAGTTAGGATATATTTCAAACACTGATTTAGACTCACCAAAATGTCCTGCATCTGCACTGAAAACCTGTACACTCATTCGTCAAACACCCTGTATACCTAGGTGTTATGATCACGGAGCTCTACTCCTTAGCTATTCAGCTATTACAGGATTATGATGAAAGGCGGAACTTGAACGAATGTTATTACTGACCGTTGATACCTGGTTTTAAAATTTCTAATTTCAGAAAAATATAATAATGTTACATATTATTCGATCAAGTTTGAATGGAGAACTTGGCTGTAAAATAAGGTACATATCACAGATTACAGAAACAAGTTTCTTTACTCTTTAATCTGTGGTACAGGGTGGGCCAAATTGGACACTTTTGAAGGGAAAGTCCTATTTATGTACTAGACAGACGAAAACTAATGTCGGCCAATTTTCATGAGGAACTCATAGGTGAAAACCGCATACGGTGGTATGGTTTTCGAAAATGCATTGCTGTAACTTTTCTTCTGTTAAAAATTTTCCATTTCTGTGAAAACATTATTCTAGCTACTTTTTACGTAGAATTCAATGAGGTTAATCAAATTTTCTGGAAACTGATATTTTATCTGATCTCGGCAAGAAAATATTTTCTTCAAATGGGACACCCCATATATTTTTACACATTTTGATAGGGCTTGAAATTAAAAGTCCAAAAATATAGGATTCTTGATATTTTCCATAATTTTCGAATTTCATTACAGATTCGAAAGTTCGACTGAAGTTACGGAGTAAATAGAGCTTTTAGTGTTTGAAAAAAGAGCTTTTACTGTTTGAAAAAGCGTTTGACCAAAATTTACATTAGTTAATTAATCATGGCATCCTCCAAAGCCTACATATCTAGAGGTTAACATTTGATTTCTTCAGAAAACTATCAAAGGTTGTATACAGGGTGAGTCTTTGACCACTGCATTAATTTTAACCAAAGATACCTCTCATCAAATGAAACACTTTTTTCATTTACCATTTTTCCAGATTCGGCTCAGGTAAAAAGTTACAAGCGTTTAAAGATTTCACAATGTGCTAATACACTCCCGCATATAAATTATCTATGACATTGTTGGTGGACGAGAATAAGGCATGGTAACGTGGTTTACAGCTTGATTTGGGATTCCAACGCTCAGGGACGGATCCATAAACAGTGAAATTTCTGGAGTTTTCCATTTTAAAACATTCAATGAAGAATATCTCGAAAACGGTGCGTTTAAGGAGAAATGATGAGGAATAATATAATGTTCTAAAACGATGGAATATTCTTGAAATGACTCAAGAGAAACTTTATATGCTTTCTTTATGCTAATTTCGTTTAGTTTTATGAATCCACGAGTCCATAACTAGAAAACCAGTAGAAGTAGAAAATAACTAATATCTGGAAAATATGTATCATAGTTATAGGAAACTTTACGCCAACATTCATTTTATTCAAAAAAAGGATGTCAAAGTTACAAAATAAAAACTGATTTTTTTTCAAAATTTCAACAGCCTGTATCTTTTTACCTGAGTTGTATTTGGAAAAATGTAAAATGAAAAAAGTGTTTCATTGGATGAGAGGAATCTTTGGTTAAAATTAATGCAGTGGTCAAAGACTCACCCTGTATTTTCGATTTCGAAAATCCAGTTGGTTATTTCAAGCTCTATCGAAATATGCAAAAATATACGGGGTGTCCAATTGGAAAAAAAATATTTTCATGCCGAGATCAGATAAAATATCAGTTTCCAGAAATTTTAATTAACCTCATTGAATTCTACGTAAAAAGTAGCCACAATAATGACTTTAGATAAATGAAAAATTTTCAAGGGAAGAAAAGTTACAGCAATATTTCGAAAATGCATATATTCAAAAAACATCCTGTAACTATGTAACGGTGATCGATAATATGCGGTTTTCACCTATGACTTTCTCATGAAAATTAGCCCTCAGACAAAGACATTCATCTATCTAGTACAGAAATAGGACTTCTCCTTCAAAAGTGTCCAATTTGGCCCACCCTGTACATATCCAAATGTCACTAGGTATTGAACGAATTTTATTACTGACGTATAAACTTGTCAAATTTGACCGTGGCCGATCTATGCACGTGATTCATTAAGTTCTCTCCAGGCACGTCAGAAATCAAAAACTATTGACTACCTCGTTGGTCGAGTGTAAAAAAAATGGACCAGTACATCTCTATCGTTGTAATACCTCGATATTTCGGTAATATCTCCACCAATATAGATCCGATCGAGTTCAAGCCCAGAAATTTACGGTAAAATAAAGTACTGAAGGCTATCCCAGAATTTCAAAGATATCTGACGGATAGTTTCTGAGGTAGATAATTTTTTTAAACATTTTTTTAAAATTTTCCAATCATGTGATACTTACAAAATTTTGCATTAGTCTTCGTGTCGGAATTTTTCAGCTAACTACCGCGCTTTTAGTTATTGGGAAAACAAAATTTCAGATGGCAGTAACGAAACCACTCGGTGGATTTTCTCCATTACCGAACTTAGCCGGTGCATTTGGACTCCAAACCTACTCTGAAAATTTCAACTCGGATCTCGGATTCTTTAAAGCCATTCTGGGCAAAAATTCGAAAATTACAGACATATGGACGAATTAATAAGCACTCTGTTCACCTGAACAGCGCGCCTATGCATACATAATTTTTTCCTGAATTTCTCATATGAACAATTCAACTCATTTCAGGCTGTCGCTACCCTCGGAACTACATCATCTTGTACCTTCGACAACCTAGAAGAAATTGGTCCTGTATGTAACGATAACAATGTGTGGCTCCACATCGACGCCGCGTACGCAGGTGCAGCATTCGTATGTCCAGAATACAGGTACTTGATGAAGGGTATCGAAAGGGCAGATTCCTTCGACTTCAACCCCCACAAATGGATGCTTGTTAACTTTGACTGCTCAGCCATGTGGCTCAAAGATCCAAACTGGCTAGTGAATGCCTTCAACGTCGACCCGTTGTACTTGAAACATGACCAACAAGGCTCAGCACCAGATTATAGACATTGGCAGATTCAGCTTGGTAGGAGATTCAGAGCCCTCAAAATATGGTTCGTGCTCAGACTCTATGGCGTTGAGAATATTCAAAAACACATTAGGAAGCAGATTGGTTTGGCACATCACTTCGAGAAGCTGGTCAGATCAGACGACAGGTTCGAGATCACAGAAGAGGTTCTTATGGGTTTGGTTTGTTTCCGGCTCAAGGATAAACCGAACGAGGTTAACGAAAAATTGTTGAAGAGGATCAATGCTAGAGGTTCCATTCATTTGGTACCGTCGAAGATCAGGGATGTCTTCTTCTTGAGAATGGCTGTGTGTTCTAGGTTGAGCGAAAAAGAAGATATGGAAGTGAGTTGGAAGGAAGTGCGAGAATCTGCTGATGATATTCTGGAGGAGAAGAAACTCAACGGATTTTAGGTGAGAATTAGATAATTTTAAGAGTGACAGTGATGCATTTGATCGAGTTTAAAAAATCTCTTACGGCAAAATAATGAACGTCACTGAACATCGGTCGAGGTTTCTTCAATGCAGAGGGTCGGAGTTCGTAAGGATTTCCCTAGGTGCCGCTGGTGAGATTTCCTCCCTACCAGTTCGCACCAAATGGGATTAAGTTTCCTAGGACTCCTTCGGTTGTTATTCAGTGTGGCTAAGCTACGCTGACGATTGGTAGTGACCTTGAAACCGGTTCATATATGTCCCTGAATGACGCTCTTCTCTGTGGGGAACACTGAGCGATGAGGTGACCTAGCCCGGCTCACAGGGAATATTTGTTGATGGTTAAAATCAATTAATATTTCCCCCTGTGTCTTTTACTGACAATTTATTCATAACATTGAAATATTCTTAGAATCCTGTTTCGTGTTCATTTCACATGTTCGTGCTTTCGATTGATCTTGTTAAAACCACAAGTAGCAGAGGCTATTCACATTTGGGAGAAAAAGTTTGGTTATGTATAGACTCATCGTTCAGATTGGACTGTCATAATAGATGGTACTTATTTTTTTTTAATTGCAAGTCTACAGTACATGAAGTAGTTACTTCAGACTTATGTAGTAGTGTTTTTTGTGCCCCTTCCACTTTTTTGAACGAATGATTCAAAATTAGCAAGAAGGAAATCTCTAGTACCTTATTTTTTAATGGAAATAAAACTTTTCCTCTCAAAAATTAGTTCACTATATCGAGATTATATTATATTGACAATTCACGTGTGTTGAAATTTGATAGGATCGAATCTCATTGCTGACTCCACAACACGAAAAATATAACTAGAAACAATGCGGGAATGAGGTCATTACAGCACTGTTTTTAGTGCGGTAACGAACTCATTACGATAATAAAATAGAGAAATATTATTATCTACATTATGTTTTCACCTTGTTCAATTTCTCTTCTTGAACTCTTTCTCAAAGAAAAGGGGGTTGGCAAACAGCCCGCCAAAACCACCTATAAACAACAAGGCCTTGAACAAAAGTGTACTTACGCGCTGAAATACTGCACTTCGCGCACTATGGATGTTGAATGCCGTGCAGCAATAGGTCAAGATCATGTTTTTTCGTACGCGGAATAGTGTAGGGGAAAAATTCAAGGCTATGTATCACGTGAGGCAAAGATCAGAACACTTAATATAGATCGCATTTGACTGCGATGCCCCACGTTAGGCGCTAGTGAAATCAGACATACTTCATTCATCACTTTGCTGGTGGCACTCAGATTCACTCTCAGGCTTCAGACACTGGTGTCTGTTTGAGGCTGTTATAAAATAAATCTATAATGGAATATTATATTGTGTGAAGGTTCAGCGATAGGGATGTGAATGTATTATTATTTTAAAATTTCGTTTTTTTTCAGATCGAGTCCTACTTCTCCTCTGCATTCCTGCCAAATGATGACGAACAATTAGTTATAAGTTATTTATTGCAATAAATGTATATATGTTTCAATAACAGAGCCACAACGGACCAATTTAAAATGCATAAATTATACAGTGTAAAAGTAAATATATTCGTTGAAGCACTACTGACTTTCTTTCGGTGGGGGTCCACCATATCTTTTCGTTAATGTAATTATCCTTTGTGCTTCCCTTATACCGCTCAGCCTCGCTCCATGAACAGTAGAATGATGTCCGGCACAGGTTGCTTCTCCAGCAAATAGAAGAATAGGTGGCTGAGGATCGCAAATCCCAGGAACAGGAGAACTAAGATCACACTGGTGACCCACATTAGAGCACACACTCAAATAACTGTAGGATCCGCAGAAGTATGGATCAGTAGCCCATTTTGACCTCAAGATGGTATCAGGATAGGGCAACGAAGCATCTCCAGTGAATCTTCTGAGAACTTTGGTGACGCAAGATGCGACCTCTTCATCTGTTGCCTGCTCCATAACTGCAGCTTCAGGTCCTCCTACATAAGCGCATAGAACGTGTTTACTACCTTCCACTTCTTCGACTGCGCTGAGACCTTTGGTCCAATCTGTCCTCGTCAAAAGCTCTTCTTGAGACCATGCGAAATGAATATTGCCGTCGTTCCATACCCAAAATGGACGATCGTAGTCCAGGAATATTTTGTCCACTGATCCATAACCTGATAATGATTAATATAAAGATTTGTGAGTACACGGAATCAGAAAATTTCTCATATTTTGTAGTTAAAGTATAGCCAAAGTCACTTGATAAACACCTAAATATATCTTAACAGGTGTCCCAGAAGTTGACGTCAAGCTGGAAGCAGGTGATAGGCCAAGTCATAATAGCTATATTAAAAAAATGTGTTCAAGCCCTGTGGATAGGAGCTTTTTGGCGCCCTTGTTCAAACAGACAAATTATATCTCCGAAAGTATTGATTTCTCAGAGTTGGGAATTATATCAATGGATTCTTATGATAGAACTGCATCATGAAAGAAATTAACTTTAAAAAAAGTGTCGTTTAAAAAAAATGGTTCAAAAATTATCATTTAAAAAAAAGAGCAATCTGCAATGCTTTAATGCTTCAAAAATTGTCATTAAATTTATTTACCAAGATTAAATGAGCAATCTGCAATGATTCAACCTCGTGGAATGGGTTGTTGCAACTTACACTCAGTGCATAGTTTTCACAACTCTAAATACCTAAGGAAAAAATCATCGAAATGTCTAGAGCGGGACTGGTGACAATCATAGCAGATTGTCCATTTATTTCTGATATTTGAGTAGGTAGAGGCTGACCAACAAATTATTTTAATAGTTCAAAATATATTAATGAAATACTGTCCTCTTTTCATAATTTAAAATTTAATAGTTCATACCACTTAGACATTCTTTCCTGTATTATGGACCTTAACCCAAGAAAAAAAGTTTGAGACACAAATGTAGATCCATATTTCAGCATTTTTTTGCTAGTAATATTATGGAAATACTATAGGAACATGTCTCACAACTTAAGGAAGTAAAAGGTAATATTAACCTCAGCGGTTAACGAACAGTAATTTCTTTTGATGATTCCATTATGTTCTTCTTTCCTATTGCCTTCATAAACTACATCATTAAAATGATCCAATTCTAATTCTTCTGAAACATCATTCCCAATATTTATACATAAATTGTTCAATATATAATCAGTCAAAATTATTTTCGGTTTCAAAACAGTTTTGTATATATAACCGAGATATTTAGCACCCAAACGTACTCTGAAAATTTCAACTGCCTAGCTCTATCTGTTCGAGAGTTATTGTAGAAACAAATGTTCATGACACTTTACGGCAACCCGATCAATACAAAACGCATGCATATAAAGGTCATTATTCTACAATTTAATGCTTAATTTCAGATAGATCGAGTGATCGGTTTCGGAAATATTCATAAAAAATGTTTTTACTAAAAATGGCTATAACTCTGAAACCGCTTGGTGGATTTTGCCGTTAACGAATTCGTTCGAGATATTTACGCTCCAAACCTCCCCTTCAAATTTCAATCCTCTAACTCTTTTCGTTCGAGAGTTATCGTGTTAACGGAGGGCCGGCTGGACCGGCCGGACAGAATCGATTTCGACCACGGATTCTTGATCAGTGAGTCGAACCAAATCGTTTAAGACCATTTTCAGTCAAAAATTCGAAAATTACAGACATTTGGGCAAATTGATAAGCAGTCTGTTTCCGCCAAAAATAAAAAAAACCAAGCTAAAGTATATTTTTGCGCTCCTGCAAGGAACAGCGTGTTATCATTTTACCAGAATGTTTGTATTTTTCGAATTTTTTGCCGAAAATGGTCTCAGGCGATTGAGTTCGACTCACTGATGAATAATCCGAAGTCAAAT
The DNA here is from genome assembly GCA_937662695.2 of Halyzia sedecimguttata. Taxonomy (NCBI): domain Eukaryota; kingdom Metazoa; phylum Arthropoda; class Insecta; order Coleoptera; family Coccinellidae; genus Halyzia; species Halyzia sedecimguttata. The sequence goes on along the minus strand of OW569413.2, from coordinate 92,201,856 downwards.
TCAATTCTGTCCGGCCGATCCGGCGGGTCGTTAGCACGATAACTCTCGAACGAAAGGAGTTAGAGGATTGAAATTCGCAGGGTAGTTTTGAAGCGTAAATATCTCGGACAAGTTCGTTAACGGTCAAAATCCGCCAAGCGATTTCGGAGATATGGCCGTTTTTATTTAAAACATTTTTTATGAATATTTCCAGAACCGATCACTTGATCTACCTGAAATTTAGCATTAAATTGTAGAATCATGACCTTTATATGCGTACGAAGTTTTGTATTGATCGGATTGCCATAAAGTGGCAAAATTTTTTTTTTTTTTAATTTTGAAATTTTGTTTCCACAATAAATTGAAAAATACTGGTCTCATTGAATTGAAACTCAGTAGTTACATGCAAAAGACCGAAAAAAACACTTTTGAGAAATTTCGTGAGGAATATTTTGTTCTAAATTCCGACACCTATTCTATGAAGTTGATGCTGCCTCTTTTAGGCATTTTTCATTATGCGCATGCGCAGATGAGAAGTGATTCAACTGCTGGAGTTTTCGTCTGGATTGGGGTTTGAGGGTGGAGGATGCGTTTCCTCCATAGAATCTCCTGGTGAGGGTCTGCGCTTGAGTGAATTCAAGATGCGATATCAACTACTAGTGTTGGAGTATAATCATAATGATGTTTATAGCACACGTGCCAAATGCAGACTGACTTCACAATGAGAGAAAAAGGATAAAAAGCATTGACATGGAGTCATTCAGCTTTGGCGCGCGTGCTATAAATATTATTATGATTTTACCGACCCTCCCAAGTATTCCCCAAGGAGATCCCTCAGAAGCTACTAGGAGCTTGTGCGACTAAGGAGTCAGTTGTGTTCTTTGTCAACTTTGTTACGCTATCCTTATGCCAGCTTAGACACAGCACTGTTAATGTTTGACCTGACAGTGAATGGTGTCCAATGCCCTCTGCGTAGATCTCCGGCTCGTTCTATACACTGAGCTTGAAACACTCATCATTCAATTCAAATTAGCCAACATGAACACGCGCGCCAAAGAGTACTAAATTCACGTCAGTGATTTTTCATGTTTTTGTTTATACTGTGCGGGTTTCATTTATTTCATCTTCTCTAATATATAAAATTTCCATGTCACAATGTTAGTTACCGTACTCCTCCGAAACGGCCGATTTTTACCAAATTTCATATGCGTATTCAGTAGGTCTGAGAATCGGCTACTATCTATTTTGCATACCCCTAAGTGATAAGGGTTGTTCACCCTTAAAACATTTTTTTAAATTTTTCGACGAAATTTTTTGTTTTGATTTTTTTATAATGTGGCATTACAAAATACATACAATCCTAAATTTTCACCCTTCTATCACCAACCCCTATTTTTTAATAGTAATTTTAGTAATTAATCATTTTTCATCCCGCTCGATAACTGATCAATTATCACTTGGTACGTTATCCCAGAGAAAGAGCTAATCAAAACCAAGTCGCCGTATTTTTTGTGAATGTTTTTCACTCTATTTCGATTAGAATTTCCCTGAGCTTATGGCAAAGCTAAAATTTTTGAAAAAAAAAATATTTATTTTTATTAAAGTATCAAGGCAGTTTATTCCTGCTATACTTAGTGCTAGATTTTTTAAAATTTCCGCGTCTTTCTGGATCAACACTCATTTGCCAGACTATACCGGTGTAATGTCCCAGTAAACAGCACGGAGTAGGGATGAGAACGAAGCCGGTCTCCTGTCTTTCTCACCTTTTCTCACTTTTCTTAACCAGATACGTTTGAGTGGGTAGTTCGTATTCGCAATTGAACCCGGTAGGTGGCGCCGCAATCAGGTTCTAGGTATTTTTTAGAATTACGTGTTTGAGTGGGTCCATGGATAACTTGGAAATTCGATTGTCCCGGTAGGAGGCGCTGCAATCGGATTCTAGGTTTTTTTTTAAGATTTTTCGCATTTGGAAATAAAATTGCAACCGCAATAACCGATTTGGCGCAGGCGAAGTTGCATGGGTCAGCGTGGACAGTATTAAGATATATACTTACAAATGAATATGAAGCCATTAATTTACCTATCTACTCTGAGTCCTGTACTTTTTAAATAAAGACTCAAAAACAAAGGGACAAATTAGTGCGGTTGGCTCAGGGGTAGAACGTTTGACTTGGGAGCGGAAGCCCCAAGTTCAACCCCGAGGCTAGGGAAGAAATTTTCTGGTCACGGTAATCGCCACCATTCACTGTTGGGTCAAAAATTAACAGTGCTGTGCCTAAGGTGGCGTAAGGACACAGTAACAAAGCATACAAATAACACAACTGGTTTTTCTTACTCGCTCAAGCTCTTCGAGAGCTTATGAGGGGGTCTCCTTGGGGAAGACCTAGGAGGATCAGTGTAATAATATACAATATACAATATATTACCACCTTTTCCTTTACTTACCTAGGCACTTGATGGCATCCATTTTAGCCGACGGTAATGGCGGACAGAACATTTTCTCCGCGTGCTCTTTTAGAACTCCCAACGAAACAGTTAAAATAACATAATCGCCACAATACTCTGAACCATCACAACATTGCACAACTGCTCTAGGTCCTTTATCTTTGGTTTGTACAGATCCCCATTTGATATTCGATACCGGCTTGTTGTATAAAACACTACAATCCGGCAGTTCTCTCATCAGGGGAGCAAGGACACCAACGAAACCCAGTGGCACCTTTACTTGACCTCCTGGAATCTCTATAGCACTACCATAGTTGTCTGCACTGACTTGACTTAAGTCATCTCCTAGTCTGTATTTTAAGTGGTTCGTTAATCCAAATAATATTCTTGAGGCGTCGTATCTTTGGTCCTCAGCAAAATTCTGCAGCTCTTGTTGGATTCTTAATCCTTCAATGAAAATATTGTTATGTTAAGAAAGTACGATAGAAGAATCTATATTGATTCAGGATGTTTTCTGAAGGCAAAAATAAACATTATTAAAATATAAGAGAATCATACCCAGGCAACACCAACCTCTCTAGGACGTCCGTGTGATGTCACATTTGAGCATTTATGTGAACTCCCATTGTGAGCTCCAAGAGAGCGCCATGTAACGTAACTAATAGATATTCTCTTTCAAGTCAGAAAGTGAGATCTATAAGATCTCCGTAAGATTGCCACTGGAATTTTTGAAGAAACCTCCTGGAGACATTGCGAATTTATATTGTTGTAGCGGGTAACGTTTCACTGCTACCTTAAGGTCTATTGTGCCCCCCCGTCAGAGCTGGCGATGTCATCACCATCTACAGCTCACCTTCCAGTTTCAAAGATGATGAACTCTAGTATTTGGGATGGCTTCAAGGAGGCTACGTCTTTGCTCCTGCAGATTTCTTGCCAAAAGCATTCCTTGCGTTGGTTTGAGATGGCGAGGCATTCCATGGTCAGGTGATCAGGAGTTTCATCCTCCTCCCAACAGAATCTGCATTCGTCAGTTTCTGCTAGCCCTAATCTCATCATATGCTTCCTAAGGCCGCAGTGTCCTGTTAGGAAACCAGTGAGGAGGTGCAGCGTGTTCTTACTGAGGTCCGAATATTTCTTGGATCTGGCAGTATCAAAGTTCTGTAGGAATTTCTTGGAGTGATACATTCCCGGGACAGATCTCCAGAAAATACCTCTTTCAGTTTCTTCTTTTGTCCGAAATTCACTTTTGTAGGTGTATATACCAAACCAACAGCAGGGTCCAAGGCCAATAAAGGGGTTTCTGCTCCTTCCTTGGCAAGTGTGTTGGCCTCCCCATTTTCCTGTAATTCCCGCGTGACCAGGAACTAAGACCCAGGAGATCCTGTTGTTCTTGCCTACTTCATTGAGTTTTCTTACTCCCATATTAGCTTGGACTCGATAACATAGGAGCTCAGAGCTTTAATAGCAGCTTGACTGTCAGAGTGGATTGCTATATCACATCTCTGATAATTTCTTTCTAGGTTCATTTACACATATCTTTCTATTGCAAGTACTTCTGCCTGAAATATGCTCGGATAGGAGCCTAGCGATAGTGAGCATTTGGTGCCTGGCCCATTTACCCTAGCGCCAGCTCCTGTAGTGGTTATTGAACCGTCTGTATACCATTTAATGGCATTTCTTGGGTGGTGGATTCCCTTTCCTAGATGTTTTTCCTACCGAGTATCGTAGTGAATTTCTTTTCGATGCTCACTTCCTTAATAATATCGTCACTAGGAAGATGAAATGTACCTGGTAGGAGAGGACCAGGCTTTCTGGTTTATAATACTCTCATAACCTGTTCCTTTCCTAGATATTCTGAGAATATGGCTTCATGAGCTATTTTTCTATCACTAGATGAAGTGGTGTGAGATTTGTGATAATCTCAAGTGCCCTGGTAGGACAGATTCCCATAGCTCCAGTGGTACACACACAGGCCAGCCTTTGGACTTTATCGAGGGTTTTCTCGTGTTGTTCTGGCTTATCTTTGTGTACCAGACTTCTGCTCCATACGTGATTATTGGTCTCACAATCATGACGTACATCCATCGCAGTATATAAGGGTTGTAGCCCCAAGTCTTCCCGGCTAGATTCCTGCAAGCCCTTAAAGCCTTTATTGCTCTACTGGCAATGATTTCAACATGCTCATTCCACATAAGTTAACTATCTAGTGTTACCCCTAGATATTTAACTTCAGTCTTCAATTTTATAATATCTCCGGTAAAAAAGAGGGATCTCACAGCTAGAAGTTTCCTTCTCCGAGTAAACAGAATCACTATGGTCTTGTTCGGGTTTATGCTCAGCCTCACTGACAAGCACCATTGCTCCATAATTCTAAGGCCCTTCTGTAGTAAGTTACACAAGGTGCCCTCGAACTCACCTCTGACCATTAGTACTATGTCATCAGCACAGCCTATACACCCGAAGCCAAGCTCCGTTAGCCTGTGGAGGATCTCGTCCACTAGGCTGCAAAGAAGGAGAGATATAAGATACCTCCGTAAGATTGCCAATGGAATTCTTGAAGCAACCTCCTGAGATTTCGCGAATGTAACTGGTATAGTGATGCCAGAGTTAATGAACATTGTAAGATTATACAAATTAATACTCAAGGTTTCCGGTTCGCAGAAGATTGGACTTCGTGAGGGTATTCCTAGGTGGTGCTGGTAAGATTTTCTTTTTTTTCACTACTTCTCCACCATACGCTTTAATTTCCGTTGGAACATAGATGTCTGCGCTTACTCCTTCACAATCAATGATACATGAATTAATCCGAGGTTTAAACTATGCATCAAATGCATATTGCATCATTCTAAGCATGGAGAATTTCATACCGCCCTCTTCGGGAATGAATATAACATTGCATTGAAAAATACTATTGCAAATTCATTGACAAATGATATTGGGGAACTATTAAACAAGGATATAGTACCTAAGAAATTCAGGAGAGATCCGTGTTCTTTTCCGGAGCATACTGAGAATAAACTATGCGCCTCTTCTTTAATCTTCATGAAAGTGTGATAAGCCAAGATGGCAGTTGAATCTTCTATAACTCTCCCTTCACTAGTACAATAGACAGCTTTCTTATAATCACTCTTCAGGAGTGGTTGTTTTATGAGACCTTCAGTTGCTGCCAGATTATACACAGGATTCCCAACACATGCTCCCTCTATGTATTGCGCACCCATTTCGGCAATGACATCACCGAGCCAGCATGAATGAATTCTTCCCCCAGGTCTGAAAGATCGATACGAAGTTCAGTTGATTCAATAGAGATGTCGACAGTTATATTATTGTGAGAAAATTGATAATTCAACCGAGAATGAGAAATGGCTGAATACTAATTTTGATATTGAGTTCTCGCATATCACAATAATCATTAACATTAAAGTAAAGAAAACAAGTTGGGTCAAGTACTCAGTTTAATATGAAAATAACTTGGCGCATCTCGTCCTTGAAAAATCGTAGTTTCATGGATAAATTTGTGCCACTCGGTATGAAACAAGGTATTGGTACAATTCTTCTTAATCTTCAAGAATAAATATAATTTTTTTTTTCACATATGGTGTGTTATTTTCGTACATATCATAGAGGATTATTTTTACTTCCTGCTGGCTTATTTTTCAAATATTCACTATTAACTACGGATAGGTTGACATAGTACATTCTGAACCAAAAAACCAAACCAAAGCCTAAAGTGGTTCTAAAGTTATAGCGCTTAAAATGTTTCCCGTTTTTGGAAAACACCCGTATCCCCAAAACAAAACGACATCAAAACGTTTGATCGCGCGTTTTTGGATCAGTACAGAGGTCTCCTAACTATAACTAACGTTTGGACTATGGGTCACTCTTCACCCTGTATATCCTTAACAAAATGGAGCAAAGTTTCATATTCATATTATATTCCCAAAAATACAGCTATGAATTTTTGATCTACGACCATTCATGAGGAATTCATATAATCGATGATCAAACGTATAGCTAACACTATTCATTAGACGGAAATTTTCAATTTTCTGTGAAGATCTTAGACTGATATTATGTCTATGGTTATAGTAATAAATAGTACCTAAAATATAAAATCTATGCAACAGCTTATCGAAGAAAATGATTGATGTTTCTTGCAATATTTTTAAACTGATTCCATGGAAACATGAAACATTTGGAGTATAAGAGTCAATTTAAATAATGATTCCACTACAATCAGTGATTTTTAACAAACTTTCATTATATTTGGCGCCCAACGTGGGGCTAGAATGGAACCTAGGAGAATAACTATGATTGGGGAGAAAGGTGATGAAGAAAATAATATATGAGACAAGGACGTAATAAGGAACATGAACCGATTGTGAATGAGTGACACTGAAGGAAGAAATGGAGCAGAATGTAGGGACACTGAAGGAAGAAATGAAACAGAATTAGAAAATAGAAGAAAATATAATAGCCCTTCCTTAATGGAATATTGAGGATGAATAGATTAGAATAAGATTTTGATATGAAATTAGTAGAAAATACAAAAACATGAAAGTTGAGAGTAACTGAGAAGAATGTGAGTAGAGAAGTTCACAATAGGATTGATAGAAATATGGGTGAAATACAAAATGAAATACAGAAACAGAAGGTGTTAAAAAAAACAAGATGAACAGATAGGTGAACAAAATGAAGGATTTAAGAAAGTGATTAGTAGACATACTTCTTTTACAGCTGAAGTATTAAATTTAGGAAAAAGTGAATTGAATTTTAACGGAAGAATTAAAAAGCGACATCCGGTACCATTTATTACATGTTTATTTTTATCATTTTTTGAATCCAAAGAATTTATCCGAAATGTATTGTTCGAGGAAGCACTGTTATGGTTCAACAATGAGGAAATGGAGTTGAATACCTTAATAGATTTCGAAACAAAATATTTGGAATATTTTTGTGGAGCAGCAAAACAAAAATGTATTGAGACAGAATTATTTAAAGGAGAAGAATATTGATTAAGAAGGAACTATGAAAAAAAAAGATATATTTTGAATACTAAGAAATTTTAATATTTATTAGTTTTCAAAATTTTATAATGTGAAAATTGAGAAATTTTGATATTTTAGAATTTTTATTGAAAAAAAAAATTGTCAAATATTAAACTTAGGGAATATTTTTATAAAATAGAGTGTGTGTGAATAAAATTTGAAAAGTTCCATGGAAACATGAAACATTTGGAAGTTAGTTTTGAAAATATATTAATGGAATAGAAGTGTCAGTTGATTTTCGAAGGGTTTATTAATAGAATTCGAGACGAAAAAATTGAGTTTTTGTTTGCAGAACACTCAAACGAGTATATGAGTCAATTTAAATAATAATTCGCAGGGACGGCCCGAAGCCAAATTTTGGGGGAGGGAAAAGCATTGACAATTATAAAACTGTGCTCAAAGGATTCCAACCCCCCCCCCCCCATATTAAAAAAAAGGAGCAAACTTTTAAGTTGTTTCAAGGACTGCACTAAATTAGTTGACGTTTTATTTTGTTGGATAATTAGTGATCCAACAAAATATGAAAATGATTTCAACATAATATAATATAATAAGTAATCATTAGAGGATACTTTGGGAGGTATATTCATTCATTATTCCCTTTCTGGGTTTTCTCTCCCAACTCTGAAAAACATCTATAAAATAGAAAAAAAAATATTTTGTGAATTGCTTTTGCGTTAGGAACACAAGATATTTGCCAGAACCAATGTATCGAACAAGAATGAACACAAATGAAAATCTGAAGGTGTCATATAGTCTCCGAAACGTTGCGGAATAGTGTCTTATCGTTGATGTTGTTTCGTTATTGTTTGTCAGGCAACATTATCCGATACATTGCTTCTGACAAATATATTGTGTTTTTAACGCAGAAGCAATAACAAAATAATATTTTTTTTTATTTTATCGATGTTTTTAAGAGTTTGGGAGAGAAAACCCAGAAAGGATAAATGGTTCTTCTCTGAAGAATAATATAATATAATATTGCACGATGTAGCTGGAATGACACTGCAAAATATAACTTTTTTGAAAATTGTTGAAGCAAAGTGGTTTGCAGCTACAATTAAGGTACGCCCTTGGCTGCGTAACAGTTATTGCAGAAAATAGCATAGAATAAATTTATGTCACAGCAAATTACTCTTTTGACAATTGTGGAAGAAAAAAGCTTTGGCAGCAAGATGTAGCCAAAATCCAGGTAAATGTAAGAAATGCAGACCATATTAAGCTGCCGCATCAAAATGATCTTTCTTGTGTTACTAGTAACTTGGATAATGATCAACCAGAATTTAACATATTTCCACTCCTATCACTTCTATGTAAATTGCATTTCTGAGCTTATTCTACTCAGTTTTGAAAATTGTATAAAACCGAAATATAATAGTATGTCAAAAATATATCCTTATATTTTGAAATTTGGGCCATGTTGTTTTCTTGTTTACCTTTCTGTTGCCTCGAGAACTGTAAAATTGGTGATTCCACAGTGCGCTAATCTTTGGGCTGCCGATAATCCAGCAATTCCAGCTCCAATGATAACAACGGATGGTTCTGGCTTCGATGGATCAATCATAGAATCTGATATCGTGCATACTGACACAAATGGTTTTTCTGGGGATTTACATTTTTCTCCTTGGTTGGAGAAGCAACAAGACGATTTCGAAAATCTACATCAAAATTGAAATAATTAAAAAAACAATGTAAATATCTAATTTTAATTTCCACCATTCGTGATCTCTTTGAAAGGATTTTAAAATGAACATTGCTAAACTTTAATGGGGAAAATAGTGGAGATTATTATGAGGATATATACAGGAAATTTCAACTAAGTATGATATATTACCTTCTCTTGATATACAGAAATAATACTCGACTACAATTTGGGCGTAGTTTTGTTCCAATCATCTTAGGAATGATAAACTCAAATTTTCACATATCATAGCGATCAATCAAGGTGACAAATGCATGATTTGTCTATCATGGAAGGTGATGGGACTACAGAAAACTATAAATTATATTCATTTGAAGTTTATTGATAGAAAATTATACTGTATTTCATAGAGTATCCTTTGGATTTATCAATATGGATAATAATATATAACAATTTTGTATTTACATAAAACACAGAATACAGATCTGTACCTCGGAGGTACATATTTCATTTTCCTACTTTTTCAGGAGAGCTGTTTAAGTCCACATGGTGCTGTATTCCTTTGAGTAAAAATGGACTTGGTGCCCATTTAAAAATGCTGTAACTTGCCCTATAATCGGTCGAGGACATAGTGCTCTATACATCTGTGTAAAGCACAACAAGTTATAAACAAATGTGAAATAATATCAATTTGGCAAAAATGAACATAGTGCCCTTTACCTCCGAGGTACAGACATGTTACATTTGAAAATGGAAATTGGAAATCGGTCATATGACCAACAGTAGCATGTTTGCAGCGATCGATTGTTTGGAGCAAATTTTCTACTTTTTTGTGCGCTTGCTCCGCCAGGAAAAGCATCCTGTCATTTTGCCCAGATGTCTGCATTTTTGGAATTTTCGGTCGTAAATGATTTCAAACGATTGTATCCAAGTTTCATTGACGAATAATCCGGGGTCAAATTCAATTCTGTTCGTAAGGCCAGTCATAAGCACGGTAACTCTCGAACGAAATGAGTTAGAGAGTTTGTGGATTTGGAGCATATACATTGTGGAAAAGCCAAATGGAAAAATTCATTTTCACTTTTTTTTAACTTCTACTGTCAATGAGTATGATTCTAAAATAAAAGAGAGCAAAAACCCATAAAAGTACCCAGTTATAAGGTTGTGTGCCTGATTTTTTTTACAGTACATAACACATAGATATCATTGACGTTTACCAATTGGTTCTTTTTGTAAATGATCAATTTGAGGATTACTGAAAAAGATAATTTTTTTTTAAGAACTGTGAACTCCAATTTTATACATAAGGATGTAGTTTTCTTTCTGCAGATAATAATTTGTGCTTCCAGAATGCTATTCTAATTTTGAATTCATGATATAATCTGACTGCTTCTGTATCAATTTCCAAGAATTTTCGATATCCGTTTTCTCGGTAAAACTGCTACATACAACGAATCTAATAGCCAATTTCTGATTGTGACGATATGGCGTAAGAAACAGTTTCCTTTCCCGCTGGATCCTTTCAAGCAACGTATTTGTCCAGTCATCTTTTCCCTTCAATCTGAACGTCAACACCGCCAGGTTCGATGTGCAAACTTCGAATCTCTCATCAGACTTGACGAGCGCCTCAAAGTAACGTGCTGAGTCCACCTGCTGTCTCACGTGGTCTTGTAATCCTTGGACACCATGAATGCGAAGTACAAACCAAAGCTTCAGCGCTCTGAATCTTCTGCTATTGGGTATCTGCCATAAGTGTAAGTTTGGGATTTCTCTTGGATTTAGGTTTTTGGTACTTTCAATCGAATTGATCTCTTGGACATCTGTAGTGTCCCTGAACCATAGTGCTGAACAATCTGAGTTTACTTTCATCCATTTGTGAGGGTTGAAGTTGAAAGAATCTACTTTATCTATCCCTTTCATTAGAGGTCTGAACTCTGGACATATCAAAGCTGTACCGGCATAAGCTGCATCTACGTGCAACCACATTGATTCTGCCAGGCAAACATCAGCTAGTTCTTCAACACAATCGAAGGAGCATATGCCAGTTGTACCAAAGGTGCCAATCACGCAGCATGGAAGGAACCCTCTGGCTCTGTCTTCATCAACTGCTTTCTGCAAGGTTTCCCCTCTCAAACGTCCATTGGAGTCCGGTTCCAGAAGTCTAACGGGAACCGAGGCTAATAATCCAGCTTTTTCTACGGATGAGTTAGATTGGTTTGAACTGTAAGCGACGAATTGTGTGTATGATGTTTCTTTGCCTATAGTCTTTGATAGACGATGTTTGGCGGTTAATAAAGCCAGAAGAGTTGACTCACTGGCAGAATTCTGAAACAGAAAAAATTGTAATGACAACGGTAATGGGTTTGGTGATTCAGTTTAGTGTACCTGTATGGAGCCTCCCCCTAGACCATCGAAAGAATTGAGGAAATATTCTGGTAAACCCATCATTCTTACCAACCAATCCATCATCTTGAGTTCTAGCTCGTAGGAGGCTGGATTGGAATCCTGAAAGAAATAATATACAGGGTGTCAATTCGAGAATTTGCAAACTATGTCACGACAGGGATGTTTTGGCAGACAACAGAAAGGAACCATTTAGTAATCAAATTGAAATTTAAGAATCGGCTGGGTAACTGGGTAAATGTCTAAGGATTTAATAAGTAGGGTAATAGAACAAAATATCGTATGTAAAATGTAAATGTCTTCCCGAAAACTACCTGTATAGACCAACCTAATGATAATTCTTAAACTATTCTCACCCAACAGGTTGCACTTCCTCCTATCCCTGACAACATCAATTCGCCAACAATTCCTGCAAAAGAGTTCGCAGTCGGCATGTATGCATGGAATGAGGGAGAATGCCAGTGAGTTAAACCTGGCACTATGTGTTTGTCCAAATCATTGAATATTTCGTTCCAATGCTCTCCATGTTCTGGAGCTTCTTTTGGTAATATTCTTCCCAGGTAACCAGGATCTACTCCCGATAGAACCTGCCTTAAAAAAAAATATTTGATAGTGTATCCTTGCTGAGATGTCCGTGGAAGGAATATCTTGAAATATTCTAGATTTATTTTTTTCTTCCAGAATATCTTTTGGTAGATTCTTTGAGGGATTTTAAGCTCTCTTCGAAAATGCCATAATATTCATTCGAAGATCGCATTTATAATTATTTTAGCATGCATGAAATTGCATACATATTTAGAAATATTTAATTAAAGATATAAGTACTGTAAGTAAGTGGCACTTTCCGAGCCAAAACAAAAGTGCGGGAAAGTAGTTATTCAGGCACGGTTGTAGAAAAAAATTTTTGGTGGTATGCCAGCCCTATAATTGTAAGAAACTTTCTTCTTCGTTGATATTATACCATTTAAAAATTTCATTCTAAACAAATATGGTCTTTTCTTGCTAAAATCCACGGTTTTTAGCGAAAAAATTAATTAATCAACAGGTACAAAGCGTGAGTCTTATATTCGAATTTAGATTTATATAGTAGGTGGATGAAATGTTGATATTTTTACTAAGGACTGGTACAAATATTAAATTAATGTAATAAAAACAAACAAATATAAACTTTTCAAGAATTAAATTATATCATGTCAACTGTTAAAAGTAGCCTTCTTCCATTACACAAGAGTCTAAATGGCGACGCATTGTTGTACTTGGTGGTGAGCTTCAATTATAGCTCTTCGGTCCATAGGTGGTTGTTATGGAATTTAGTTATTGGATCTCTAGAAAAATTAGCCTCCTCTGTGAATGGGACATTCCTCATAAATTGAGGATTTTCTTCAATCATCCTGACTTTACATTTTTTTTATTATTATTTCGGCCACGACTTCTGTGGTCATTAGCCATTGTCAATGCAAACTAATTCAATACTGTTGATAACCCATTTCTTCCGAAAATTTGGAAGTATTTGTGTTTTATTCTGGAAGTTTGCATTGGTTAGCGGAATATTGCTTAACCGGTTCATGAAGTAATGTAAGCGGACTGTTTTATTTGGCTAGGTATCAGCTGGATCAGACGTTAATGTAAATATCAAAGTTGATAGGTTTTCTATAAATGTTAAAGCTGATTGAGTTCGAGGTATCTCTAGATAATTTTGAATTTAAGAATGGTAAGGAGCCATCCTTTCCCATATCGAAGATGAAGTCAATATATAGGTATTTACTGTTTAATATACTGGTTAATTCGTTAATATAAAAATTTTCATCCACAATTTCAAAGAGTCATCAACATTAGAGATACTATTCGTGACATACCAGCCCGAATGTGTGAATCATCACAAAAAACGTGGGAAGGCCGTGTGGACAGGACCTTTGGCGCTCTTGTTCCAACTTTGACAAATCACATCTCCGAAAGTATTGGTTTCTGAGAGTTGGGAATGATATCACTTGATTGTTATGATAGAGCTGTAACATAAAAGGAATGGAATTTGAAAAATCGTAAAATTACGATTCATTATTGGAATTTCGCTAAATCATATCATGTGTAATGTGGAAAAAATTTTTTTTTCGTTACTCCGATACCACCAGGCTTTTACGCTGTAACGAAATTAACCGAGATGTTTGTCCCCAAAGCTATTCTGAAAATTTCAACTGTCTAGCGCATTCCGTTCGAGAATAATCGAACGGAATCGATTTTGACAATGGAATCTTGATCAGTAAGTCGAACCAAATCATTTAAGACCATTTTCATTGAAAAATTTGGAAATTAAAACATTTGGGCAAATTGATAAGCACTCTGTTCCGAGGAACAAGAGCGCCAGAAATTGTACTGACCTTATTCACCATTGCCACAAACTTGTGGACCATATTTGAACGATATGATTTTTAAAAGCTAATTTATTGTGATCAGGTATTTCATAAAAAGTGAAAAAATTTCGACTACGGAGCAATGTTTTAATTTATTTCACTTTGAAATCCTAAAGTGCTAACCCTATACAGGGTTAGGTATATTGATAATCACTAGGTGAATCTTCGACCCAGGTGACAATTTTTTACCAGTTTCATTCATTGCTTCTTGAGATTTTAATAATTCACTTTATTGACCCGATAAGGTGTTATAGTCTAACAGTCAGTGGCCGACAGACAGCACATATTTTAGGAAAGCCTGAAATTCCTCAGTTAGTCTATGGGACCTACCATACAGGGTGATTCACGAAGACCGTTCGTTAGAATATTTCAAAGGAAGACTCGAGATAACCACTTGAAATTGTATTGTTATGCTTTGAAAGGAGAGATAAATACTCAAATTCAACCCCTCACTGAAAGAACAATTAATTTCGAGATAACATGCGATATTTATCAGTAAATATTCCATGAAATTGATAATCAGTTGTTATTTCCCAATCGCCAAATACTCGATTATTTTCCCGACTGCACGAAGTGCACGAGGGAAAATATTCGATAATTTGGCAAACACGAGGGGTGGATGAAGGACTATTGCCCGAAAAAAATTTCACCCAATTTTAATTATAGGGCAGAAATTATACTAATTGTAATTTAACTAAATAAAATCTTTTTGACAATTATCCCGAATGCTTTCGATGTTTTTAAACGCCACAAAAATATTCACCTAAAGCACACGTGCAATATTAAAAATATTGGTTCGTTGCTAAGTGATTTGTATCATATGCGTTAATTTGATTGGTTGAAATTTCTATTCATCAAAGTTTAGGAGCAATTCTGATAATATTTTGTTGAATTGTCCGTATATTTTATTCTACGTGAAATAATAAAATTGGAGGTAATAAATTTAACAACCCTCGATTTAAAATTTTTGAACTTGTGTTTTTCAAGATTTTTAATAACATTCAACTAAATAAGTACATTCACCTGATTTATTTTTTAAATAAGATATTCCAAAATTATTATTGGATAATCCATAGAGAACTTCTCAATTTAGAATAAGGGTGTAACGGAAAATTAGCATGAATTAGTTCATATGAAAAATCAATGTGTTTTAATATTCATTCAGTTTCAATTGAATATTCTTCAATCAATTCCCAGCTTGGAATTCGTAAAATAAAAAATTATACTCTTTTAAACGTCTTATTATATAACAACGCAGTAAAAAAATGTACTCACTTTTCCCTGATTGTATCCAAATAATTCGCGATATAATCAACGGCAAACTTGCCGAATTTCCTGAAGTCATCACAGTCCATCTCGAAATTCTGATTTACTTCATCACACGACGAAACAAAACTGAATATTCCTCTGGTCATCTACAGAGAATGATCACTTTCTCCCATATACTTCGAGAAAGTCGAATCTTTGGTTCTCTGGCGTTGGTATAAAAATTATAAAATTCAATGTTTGACATTATTGGAAAGATTAACTGGTTCTTTAATTCATGGCCACTTTTGACAATTAAGCAATATTGTAATTATACCACTCATTCATTGCTGGAATTCAAATTATTCCAAAATATTATTCTTGGATTTAGTGATAGGCGCCATAAAATGCAAAAGACTATCTAATTAAATGCCAATATCTGTATCTTTTGAATTTTAAGCTGACAATTCAATCAAGTCGTCAGGAAAATCAAAGTTTTAGAACAATTCAGTGGACTCTAGCAATATTAGGATACTCTCATGGTTCCATTAGTAGTATTTTTGACTATTTTTTCGATCTGTGACAGTGATTCATATGGTAAATTCGAATTAAGAGTGTCCAATACAGGAGAATGGACAACATAATTTACCATGGTAAATTCGATTAAGGGTGTCCAATACAGAAGAATGGACAATAGAACATACGCGCAAAAGCTTCTGACTTCACGTCAGTGCTTGAACCAATTTTTTTTTCGTGATTTTTTTTTTAAATTTTCTAGGGGTACGGTTATTAAAATTTTTTTTTTCGTCATTTTTTTCGTATTTTCTAGTGGTACGGTTCTTACAAGCTTTTGAACACGTCTTTATGGTGATTTTCTACTACTAGTTACCAAGCTTCAATTCGATCGAATATTTATTTTTTCAGTTATCAAGAAAATAATATTCCAGGTGGGTATAACTCGGAAACCGTTCGACCGATTATGCCCAAAAACGAACTCAACTCTCCCTTTCGGATACGCAACCTACCCTGAAAATTGCAAGTCCCTATCTCCTTTTGTTCGAAAGTTATCGAGGCAACGGTCACCCATCTACTGAATTCACACAAGAATGCTCCAATCTCCAACAATATTAAACCGATCGTATTAAAACTTGAAACTTAGCGGTAGAGTTAGGTTATGAAGGCTCTTGCAAAATTTCATCAATTTCTAACGATTAGTTACTGATATATAGTTTTTTTTTTTATTTTCAATGATTTATTAAAAATTTTCTACAAATGCTATCCTCACCAAATTTTGCAAACATTTCCGCGTTGGCATTCTACAACTAATAACCATGTTTGATTTCAATCGGTTCAGTACTTTTCGAGTTAATGAGGAACAAAAACCACGAAATTTCAGAAAATTTCAGATGGCCATAACTCTAAAACCGTTTGGCCGATTATGCTCATAAACAAACTGAAATGTCGCGTTCTGGTGCTCATCCTAACCTGAAAATTTCAAGCCGCTATCTCATTCCGTTCTCAAGTTATCGTGACAACAAAAATATTTTTTAATAATTTTTTTAAAATTTTCTAGCCATATGATTCGCACAAAATTTGACAAACGTACTTAGGTTCATATTCTACAACTACTCACCAAGTTTCAATTCGATCGGATTTATATTGGATTAGAACAAAATTATTACTCAGAAACCGCTGGGCCGATTATGCCCATTAACGAACTTGTCCGTCGTATTGGGATGCGCCACCTACCCTGAAAATTTCAAGTCGCTAGCTCTCTTCGTTCTCAAGTTATCGTGGCAACGGCCGGACGGCCGGACGGCCGGCCGGACAGAATCAAATTTGACCTCGAATTCTTCATTGGGGAGTCGAACTTAATCGTTTGAGACCATTTTTTTCAAAAAATTCGAAAGTTACAGACATTTGGGCAAAACTATAACGCGATGTTCCCCAGAACATACGCGCAAAAACTCGTATAAAAGTCATCATAAAAATGGCTATAGGTACGCATTCAACAATTACAACAACGGATCTGAACTACATAAAATATTTGATGTCAAAGGCTACTGAATTGTTTTTGAAAATTTGATTTTCCTGATGATAATTGTCCACCATTTTTTCCTCGAATACAGTGGCAAGAAAGCAAAAAGTTTTTAAGATGAATGAAGATACTTTTTCATATTTTTAAATTGCCAGCACCTCACCACAAAAAGTGAGAAAGCCCTGTCGACAGGAGCTCTGGCGCTCTTAATTAAACTTTGACAAATTATATCTCCGAAAGTATTGGTTTATAAAGAGTTGGGAGTGAAATCAATGCATGATAGTCCTACATCATGAAATAAATTAAATTCAAAAAGTGTTATTAAAAACCAGAAAAAGTGAGAAAGCCCTGTACAGATAGTAGATTTTTCATAAAACATGTATCAAAGAAGAGTAATAATGAAAAATTACCTTGTAATCGATCAAAAATTTCCTGATCTACGTTCACCAAATTTTCTCCTCTCTTGAACTGCAGAATTATGCTTTCAATATTTACATTCTATTTGCATTATATGTCTATGGATGAAAAGCAGTATCACTACTCTCAGATCTCTTACTTCATGTTCCGTTCCGAAATGTAAGACTTTTCTGAGAAAAACTAATTTCGGAGCAAACAACTGAGATTTTTCTCACTTCGCTCACAATTCTTCGATTGATTAGATAATGACATGTCTCAGGAAAATGAGTTGACATTATGAAAATTCATACATAGAATAATTATATCACTCTGTGAAATACGATTTATCATTGAAAATTTGAAAAATCATATCTCTGAAAGTATTAGCTTGTTAGAGTTAAAAATGATATCATTGGATTCTTATCGTAAAACTGCTTATTGAAAAAAAATTAATTTGGAATTTGTTCTGTAAAATAAAAATTTTTTTTTGTTACTCCGAAACCATCAGTCCGATTTTGCCCAGTAACGAACTTAGCCGAGATATTTATCCCCCAAACCAACTCTGAAAATTTCAACTGTCTAGCTCATTATGTTCGAGAGTTATCGTGCCTACGGCCGGACCGGCCTGACCGGCCGGACAGAATGAATTTCGACCACGGATTCTTGATCAGTGAGTCGAACCAAATCGTTTAAGACCATTTTCATCGAAATATTCGAAAATTACAGACATTTGGGCAAATTGATAAGCACTCAGTTCCGAGGAACTAGAGCGCCAAAAACAAGAGCGTCTAAAGTTATTAATCCGAAACCACCATACCGATTCTATCCAATAACGAACTTATCCGAGATATTCATTCCTCAAAATCTACTCTGGAAATTATATTATATCAATTGAAACTCAACCAATATTCCAGTTCTGTTTTAACTGGAGATATTCTTAACCCAATTTGATTAACTTAGCAAAGTATATATTTCCATCATCTTATGGATCAACCACGGACCCAACAAGTATTTAATAACTTATAGGCAAACCTCATAATTCTACGATAGCTGAGGTTATTTCATTGGTCATTTTGCATTCAATCATATACTTTGTTTCCTAGAACAAGAGGGGTATTTTATATCATGAGTAACGTACCAGAAATAAATTTGACATGTCTCTTGTGGCGAAATAAGATGACATGTATGAACACAAATCATATAATAAATCCTATATAGAATAATTACAGCATTCTGTGAAAACATAGAAGTACGATTTATAATTGAAATTTTGAAAAATCATATCTCCAAAAGTAGTAGGTATCTTGATAGTTTTGAAAATGATATCAATGTATTCTTATGGTGAAATTGCATTTTAAAAAAAAATTGAATTTGAAATTGTGATGTAAAAAAAATTTTTTTCCGTTACTTCGAAACCATCAGGCCCAAACTACTCTGAAAATTTCACCTGTCTAGCTCTTTCCGTTCGTGAGTTATCGTGTTAACGGCCGGCCGACTTGCCGGACAGAATCGAGACAATTTTCATCCAAAAATTCGAAAGTTACAGACATTTGGGCAAATTGATAAGCACTCTGTTCCGAGGAACAAGAGCGCCAAAAATGGTAATCTCACTCTGCTGGTACTTCCGTGTGCTCGGCCCTTAATAGTCTTTCGGAGGAAAAACCCACATGCCTTAAGCCTTCGAAGGTGCAAGGTTGCAATAAATATTTTAAGGCCCGGAATTATTGTAATACAGGGTGACTGGTGACCCATAGTCCAAACCTTAGTTGTAGTTGGGAGACCGTTATACCAGGGGTGGCCAGCCGGTTTATCGTGGCTATAGGTCCAGTCGATCGTGGCAAGGCAGACAGCATCGAATTTCATTCAAAATTTCTACAATTATAGATCAATATATCTTTCTATATTGGTAGATCGCGCAGAGTTGTGTCAGTAAATAATAGACCATCAAACGTTCTGCTGACGTTTCGTTTTGGAGATAGTTTTGCTTTCAACCACTGTAGCTTTTGAGTTGATTTTTTGGGTCAGAATGTAATATATCTACCTTCATCTGTAAGTGATAATGAATATTGAAGAAATAAGTCACTAGCGTAGTAAAAATAATTCTCTGTGGTCTGGCCGAAAATAACACACTGTATGTGAAAAAAAAATTAATATTTGTTCTTAAAAAGCAGGATAAACTGTGCCAATAACATGTTTCATTTCGAGTGGCACGAATATATTCATGAAACTATGACTTTTCAAAGACGAGATAAGCCAAGTTTTTGGCGCTCTTGTTCCTCGGGACAGAGTGCATGCTTATCAATTTGCCCAAATGGCTGTAATTTTAGTATTTTTGGATTAAAATGATCCTAAACGATTTGGTTTGTCTTACTGATAAAGAATCTGTGGTCAAAATCGATTATGTCTGGCTGGCCGGACGTTAAGGCGATAACTCTCGAACGGAATGAGCTAGGCAGTTGACATTTTCTGAGTGTGTTTAAGAGATAAATATCTCGGTTGAGTTCGTTATTGGAGAAAATCCGCCAAGTGGTTTCGGAGTAACGAAAAAATGATTTCTTTACATTACAGATTTCAATTTAATATTTTTTGAGATGCAGTTTCATCATAAGTATCCATTGATATTATTCTCTTCTCTAACAAACTAATACTTTTGGAGATATAGTTTTCAGTTCTCAATACAAATTGTAACACTATGATTTCACAGATTGCTGTATCAAAAATTAACGTCGCATCTATGAATTTCATGATCGGTGTTCATACATTTCATCATTGTCATCTCATCTTTAGATAAGATACATGTCAAACAAAGTATGATTGAATGCAAAATGACTAAAGAAATAATCTCAGCTATTGTAGATATCTCTTGGATAATCCATATGATGATGGAAATATATACTTTGGTAAGTTAATCAAATTGAGTTCAGAATAGCTCCAGTAAAAGCAAAACTGGAATATTGGCTAAGTTTCAATTGTATAATATAATTTTCAGAGGAGGCTTTGAGGAATGAATTTCTCGTATAAGTTCGTTAATGGGTAGAATCAGTCTGATGGAGGATTCAGATTAATAATTTCAGGCACTCTTGTTGAATTGAATTTCTTTTATGATGAAGCAGAAGTAAATGAGAATTCATTGATACCATTCCCAACTCTGAGAAACCAATACTTTCGAAGATATGATTCGTCACAGCTTTCCCAATTTTTCAGAAGAAATAACGAAAACTCTACAAAGAGGTTGGATTTCCATTTCTTTAAGTTTTTTTGTTTTCGAAGGATTGATGGGTTTCAATTATTAAAAGAAAGGATATGATTCAATGATCTGAGTTTCATTTACCCTAAAAATAATACACTAAAAACCTAGATACTAGATTCAATTATAAATTATAAACAGAATAATAAACAAATATTAAAGCATGAAATTTATTTAGTTTTCTCATGAAGTATCTCGCACCTTGGGGCAGATATGCGAATATCAGGCAGTTTCTTCTCAGATATCTCATCGATTTTCTGCAGCATCTTGCTCTTGAGCCCAAAAACTTCATCTGCAGCTGTCTTGAATTCCTTCCAAGCAAACTCAACATCTTCTTTCTCCGTAAGTCTACTGCATATGGCGAATCGTACACAAAACTTGTGGTTTTGGTGACCAGGAATGCAGAAAATCGACTTCTTCTCATCGACTATCTTCAGAAGCCTCTCCGACAAAGCATCAATCCCTTTCAATCTGAAGCAAACAAGACCCATGCTCGAAGAACAAATTTCAAATCTGTTATCACTACAAACTAGATCCTCGAAATATTTGGCCAGAGAGATCTGATGTCTGATATGTTTTTGGATTCCTTCAGAACCGTACATTCTCAGGACGAACCATAGTTTGAGAGCTCTGAATCTTCTGCCAAGAGCTATTTGCCAGTGTCTATATTCTGGAGCTAGTCCTTTATGCTGATCCTGCAAGTAAAGCCTTTCAACGTTGAATGCTTCAACTAGGTATTTCGCATTTTTGACCCACATTGCGGAGCAGTCGAAATTCACCAACATCCATTTGTGCGGGTTGAAGTTGAAAGAGTCTGCGAACTCAACGCCTTTATTCAAATGCCTGTATTCTGGACATGCAAAGGCTGTTCCAGCATACGCAGCATCCACATGTAGCCAGAGCCCTTCTTCCTGGCAGATCGGACCAAACTCTTCCAAGTTGTCGAAGGCACACGTTGGGGTTGTGCCAAGATTAGCAACTACGTAGCAGGGAATCAATCCTTTATCCTTATCTTTCTTTATCGCCTCACTGAGAACCTTCCCTGGAAGGACGCCATTTTCATCAGCTGGAAGTAATCTCATTGGCATTGAACCAAGAAGACCTGACTTCTCAACGGATGAGTTCGATTGATCTGAGGAGTATGCAACTAGTTTTCCTTTGATTTCTGCTTCAGTTAAGGGGCTATTTTGCGCTTTTAGCTCTGCAACTTTTCTCTCTTTGGCAGCTAGCAGACCAATAAAAGTGACTTCACTGGCAGATCCCTGAAAGTATAGTAGTGCGGTTAATATTCGTTCATTTCTTCTCTTTTTAGTTCTTCTTACCTGTATAACTCCTCCGCCAGGTCCTTCGGAACAATTTAAAAATTCTTCTGGGAGACCAAGAAGTTTACCGAGCCAGTTCATCATCACAACTTCCAGTTCAGTGTAAGCAGGACTTGCAATCTGAAATTCAAGAATGAATTTTATATTCCTCCAAAGTATTTATAATAAAGAAATCAGGACAATACGGACGACACGTGTTTCTGCTAATTGCCTTCTTCAGGTCAAGGCAACCAAGAAACCAAGGAAAAGATGGAAAGAATCCCAAAAACAGAAGACATCGCAACATCGCATTACTCGGAAACCATTGGGCCGATTATGACCATTAACAAACTTGTCCGTCGAATTAGGACGCACCACCTACCCTGAAATTTTCAAGTCGTTATCTCTTTCCGTTCTCAAGTTATCGTGGCAACAGCTGGTCGGGCAGAATCAAATTTGAGCACGGATTATGCATGAGTGAGTCGAACCCAATCGTTCGAGACTATTTTCAGCAAAAAATTCGAAAACTACAGATATTTGGGCGAAATGATAACGCGATTTTCCCCAGAACATACGCGAAAAAATCTGAGATCGACTCTAAGATAATTTTTTTTGCAGAGCTTTTGTTTTGAAATAATTTCTCAAGCATCGTTACAACCTATCATCATCATCATAGTTATTTATATACCGAGGACGAAAAACTGTCTATTATAGTCGAGCTAGCAAATTGATATCCGAGGAGGAGCCGAGGATAGCAAGCAGGCGAGACAAGACAGTTCTTCGCCGAGGTGCATATTACATTTTTTCGTCGACCTATATATAGTTTTATGACTTTCGGACCTCTTAATGCGCGTATGTTCTGGGGAACATCGCGTTATCATTTTGCCCAAATGTGAAATTTAGTTCTGTGGTGCCGTCCGGCCGTTGCCACGATAACTTGAGAACGGAAAGAGCTAGCGACTTGAAATATTCAGGGTAGGTGGCGGATCCCAATACGACGAATAAGTTCGTTAATGGGTATAATCGGCCCAATGATTTCCGAGTAATAATTTTGTTTTCAACCAAAATAAATCCGATCGAATTTAAACTTGGTGAATAGTTGTAGAATGTAAACCTAAGTACGTTTGTGAAATATTGTGAGAATCCTGTCACTAGATAATTTTAAAGAAATTATAAAAATATTATTTATGACACGTTAACCTGAGAACGGAAGGAGATAGCAGCTTGAAATCTTCAGGTTAGGTTGTGCATCTAAATGCGACATTTGAATATGTCTATAGGTATAATCGGCCAAACAGTTTTGGAATTATACCCATCTGAAATTTGGTTGTTGTTTCCTCAATAACTCGAAAAATACGAAACCGATATAATTCAAACATGGTTATTAGTTGTAGAATGCCAACGCGAAAATTCTTGCAGAATTTCGTGAGGATGGTATAGCTAGAAAATTTAAAAAAAATTATTGAAAATAATTGAAAAAAATTCTATATATCATAAACTATTCGTCCGGCATGGCTGAAATTTTGGAAGAGCCTTCATAACCTAACTCTACTGCAGAGTTCCAAGTTTGAACACGATCGGATCCATATTGTTGGAGAACCGAGCAGCCTTTTGTGAGTTCGGTAGCTGGATGCGAATCGTCGTATTTTTGCGAGAACCTTCAAAAGCATGAATATCTTTGAGAAATAGAGAAGGTGATTCTTTTTCAAGAGATCCATGTTCTTCAGAGGAGTATATTTGTGAGAGGGGACTTTTGAAAGGTTATGTATTATATTTTTAATATGATATCGCTGAAATTTAGCTGAAGGCTTCAAAACTTAACTTTAAATTAACCACACTTTCTGATCTTGTAAGGTGAGTGGCTCATTTGTCGATATTAAATCTCGTGAAGGGTATAGAAGAATTTTAGTCCAGTTTTTCTATCACTAATGAGAATATATCTTTAAGTTTCACCTCAACACCTTTAGATCTATCAATGGGCATTTATTGGTTAAGAGTAAGTAATTGAATATTACTGGAATTCAATTGAATTTCATTCAATATGTTCTTCTTCTTCTTCTTCTACCGCGGTGCCGTCTCAGGCTGAACTGAGGCCTTCTGGCCCATTGTTCTCCCGCTTGCCAAACTCGTGATTCAATATGTTAGTATCTAAACTTATAATTTTCTTGACTTTGATTATTTAAATATGACATTAATTCCAAAAATATTTTTCAAGAATGATTATGTATTCTTCTCCTAAAGAAGAATTGAAGGTAGACAATAACGTGTTAATTTTTTCATCATTGCTTTCTATCCTGACTTCACGAAAAAAAAAATTGGTTCAAGCACTGACGTGAAGTCAGAAGCTTTTGCGCGTATGTTCTATTGTTCATTCTCCTGTATTGGACACCCTTAATCGAATTTACCACGGTGAATTATGTTGTCCATTCTCCTGGTGAATTCGAATTAAGAGTGTCCAATACAGGAGAATGGACTACATAATTTACCATGGTAAATTCGATTAAGGGTGTCCAATACAGGAGAACGAACAATAGAACATACGCGCAAAAGCTCCTGACTTCACGTCAGTGCTTGAACCAATTTTTTTTATTGAACCGTATCATGCCATATTCATAGTGACCAGTGCGGACGAGAAAGTATTTTCTCGTCCGCAAAGTACCGTCCTTCAATAATAGTCGATTTTGCGGTCCCAAATTAGCACGTAAAATGTCACTGCTCATAGAGGTCGACAAAAAAAAATGATATTTCACTATTATTTTCGCCTCTTATATTTTTCTCCTCGTGTGTTTCCGAAATACTCTTTAGATTTACAGTCGAACTATTAGTAGTTATCGCAAAGAACTCATCTGTATCGGAATTTATTTCGTACTCACCCAGCTTAGTCCTATGCATCCAAATCCAGCGCTAAGCATCTCTCCGACAATTGCTGGAAATGAGTTTGCGGTCGGATAAAAAGCATGAAAGTTGGGAGAATGCCAGTGCGTCAATCCTGGCATGATTATTCTGTCTACATCCTTGAGGACCTCCTGCCACGGCTCGGCCTTTTGAGGAGCTTCATCTGGGATGAGATCCTTCAAATATCCGGGTTTTACGTTTGGTAAAACTGGCCTGAAAATCAGCATTTGCGATGAGAAAATTCTTCATTTGAATTAAATCTAGAATATGTCGTATAGATTGGTTAATGTTGAAATCAACATGGATGGTTCAGTGAGAGAATTTGCTTGAGTTCCGCAATCTCTCCCACTTTACCAACAGGAAAATAACAATTTGTTTTTACCGGGTATTACATGAGTGTTTGGCCATAGCCTAGAGGTAAATGCAGGTCGATCGAGGCCTTTCAGAAAAATTGCTCCTTTTGTATCCAAATGCAGTTAGTTTCGGAGATACAGGGTGATTCATGAATGTTGGCCCAAATTTCCGATATCCATAACTTGGGAATCAGAGGTCTGAAATTGATTATATTTTGATTTGGTGGTGTTGTACACTTTCAACAATTCTTTAGAATGAATCAGAGTATCGAGGTTTTTCTTTCAAACTTCTAAATTCTTATTATTTACATCAGTGATGTCGTTATGGGCATGAAGAAATACACAATTCTGTCTAATAAATTCAGTTTTTGTTTTAAATGACACACTCGTTTCAAGAGAGTAACAAAAAAATAAATGAATATTTTGTGTTATTTTAGGTAATACGGTAATGTTTTGATTTTTTTTTTGGTCATATTTAATGTTATTTGATAAGATTTTGGATTTTAAAGCTTTTCAACGAAATAGCGTGAACAAATAGAATTTTTTTCAGTGTTTTTGATGAATTTTTTCAGTGCTACGATCCTCATGAGAATTTGCAAGAATTTTCGCGTCGGGATTCTACAACCAATTACCGTATTTGAATTAGATCGGATTCGTATTTTTCGTGTTGTTGAGGAAATAACAACCAAATTTCAGATGGGTATAACTTCAAAACCGTTTGGCTGATTATGCTTACTTATCGTGAGAAAAATAATATTTTTTAATGAGTTTTTCAAAAATATCTTGTGTCACAATTGTGTCAGTATTCTACAACTAGCTGCCAAGTTTCAATTTTATAGGATTTGTAGTAGTTCATGACAAAATTATTACTCGGAAACCGTTTGGACGATCATACCCATTAACGAACTTGCCTATCGTATTCGGACGCGCCGCATACCCTGGAAATTTCCAGTCGCTATCTCGATTCTGGCCGGCCGGACAGAATCAAATTTCACCTCGAATTCTTCATCAGTGAGTCGAACCAAATCATTTGGAACTATTTTCAGCTAAAATTTCGAAAGTTACAGACATTTGAGCAAAGTTATAGCACGATGTTCCTCAGAACATGCGTACAAAAATATAAAATAACCTTTTTTTTTTCGATACTATACCACTTTTTATTCGATGATTAGTGTATTCTCACAACCTCCCCCCAGAAGTCAGAAACGAAAAATTTTTCGAAGATTAAAAAAAAAGGTCAACTTCTGTTTTGAGGGGTTGGAACCATCATGAATTTGAACCGAAAAAACCACCCCCATGAAGGTGGCATCAACCCCCAATATTTTTTGAAAAGGGAAGATATGTAGAGTGTTGGTTAGGTTGGAAGTTAAAATTTTTAAAATCGGTTCATTATATGAATTATTTCTTCCCACTACAGAACTTGAAAATTATTATTGGATTCTTCAAACCTCTTAGGTTCTTGAATTTGGTTCAACTGTCTGTTCAACATCACCTTTTGACGGTTTAGTTCAAACTAAATTCTGGCCGTCCCACCAGCCGCAAGCAAGATTACACTAGAATGCAATGAGCTAAAGAGTTTAAATTTGCAGTGTATGTTTGGAGTCCAAATGAGCCGGTTAAGTTCGTTTATGGATAAAATCCGCCTAGTGGTTGCGGAGTTATAGTTATCTGAAATTTTGTTTTCCAAAATAACTGGAAAAATAGGTACCGATCTGACCGAATTGAAGGTCGGTAGTCAGTTGACTGAACTTCAAACAAGCATTGACGTGAAGTCAGGAGATTTTGCGCGCATGTTCTATTGTCCATTCTCCTGTATTGGACACTGTTTATCGAATTAACCATGGTATATTCCACAACTAAGTAGAACAAGCTTCAATTCGATAGAGTCTATTTTTTTGAGTATTCGAGGAAATAATAGTCCAAGTGGGTATAACTTCGAAACCGTTTGACCGATTATGCCCAAAAACGAACTTAACTGCTCCATTCGGATGTGCAACTTACTCTGAAAATTGCAAGTCCCTATCTCCTTTCGTTCGAAAGATATCGAGGTAACCGTCTCCCATCCAGATACTGAACTCACAGAAGGTTGCTCGGATCTCCAACAATATAGATCCGATCGAGTTCGAACTTGGAACTAGAGGCAGTAGAGTTAGGTTCTTAAGGCTTTCACTTTGCAAAATTTCAGCGATGTCAGACGAAAAGTTTCTTATATATAGAATTTTTTTCAACAATTTTCAATGATTTTTAAAAAAATTTCTAATGATATGATCCTCACGAAATTTTTCTAAAATTTTCACATTGACATTCTACAACTAATAACCATGTTTGAATTGGATTGGTTTCGTATTTTTCGAGTTATTGAGGAAATAACAACCAAATTTCAGATGGGTATAACTCCAAAACCACTTGGCTGATAATGCCTATAAACAAACTCAAATGTCCCATTCAGATGCATAACCTAACCTAAAAATTTCAAGTCGCTATATCTTTCCGTTCTCAGGTTATCGGGATATAAATACTATTATTTAATATATTTTTTTAAATTTTCTAGAGATACGATCCTCACAAAATTTCACAGACTTCTTTAGGTTTGTATTCTACAACTCCCCACCAAGTTTTAATTCAATCAGACCTGGATTGATTAAAGGGAAAATTATTACTCGGAAACCGTTAGGTTGAGTATGCCCATTAACGAAATTGTCCGTCGTATTGGGATACGCCACCTACGCTGAAAATTTCAAGTCGCCATCTCTTTCTGTTCTCAAGTTATCGTGACAACGGACGGCCGGCCGGACAGAATTGACCACGACTTTCTGGGTTTGTGAAAAATTTCAAAAATAATTTCCTTAACAAATAATTCTGAAGATTTTCGCTCGATCTGATGAAGCCTCTGAAACGTTACAGAATGATAGTTATATCATTGGTTTTGTTTCAGTACTGTTTATTGGGCAGCATTGTTCTATATATTGCTTCTTATAAATAACTAGTGTTTCTAATTTAGAAGCAAGCTCAAACAATTAAAATTTTTAATTCTATACCTTTTTCTCAGAGTTCGGGACAGAAAACCTACAGAGCTCTTGTATCATACGTCGAATTGTATGGTACCCCTTTACAATAACCTCTGCTAACACATCTCAAGCTCTCAATCAAAAGATTATATATAGAGGAAATATTGAAAGATTATTACATTCTAGTGGATAATTAATGGATTCAATATAAAATTGGTAAACAGTGCTGGTAAAACTCAACATGCATTATATTAATTTTTGAGGTACATGAAGCAAATATATAACGATCTTTAGTATCAATTAACATTATGCAATATGTTCGACTTGGCACTGACTTCAGTAATATTGAAAAACATTGAATATGGATTGGGTATAATTCAAATTTTTTTTTAATTGCTGGCGCCCTTGTTCCTCGGAACAGAGTGCTTATAAATGAGCCCAAATGTCTGTAATTTTCGAACTATTGGATGAAAATGAAAATATGGTCTTAAACGATTTGGATCAGGAATCGGTGGATAAAATCGATTGTGTCTTGTGACTTCTATATGCCAGCAATAAATAAGGTACCAAAACAAATTTTTTTTATTTTTAAATTTCGTTCCTACAATAACTCTCGAACAGAATGAGCTAGGCAGTTGAAATTTTCAGAGTAGGTTTGAGAGATAATTATCTCAGTTGAGTTCGTTACTGGGCAAAATTAGCCTGATGGTTTCGGAGAAACAAAAAAATAAATTTTTTTTACAACACAAATTTCGAATTTAATTCCTTTTAAGATGAGGTTTCACCATAAAAATCCATTGATATGATTTTCAACTCTAACAAAATACTACTTTCCCAGATATGATTTTTCGGAATTTCAATAATGAATCGTACTCCGTACTTCTTATATTTTCATAGAATGCTGTACTTAATCATTTTATCTATGAATTATTATATGGTCTGTGTTCTTACATGTCATCTTATTTTCCTCTGAGAGATAAATGTCAAAATTATTTCTGGTACACCTCTTGTTCTAGTTTTTTATAAGATAATTTTTGAAGCATTTTAAACGACACTTTTTTTAAATTTAATTTCTTTCATGATGCATTTCTATCATAGGAATCCATTGATATAATTCCCAACTCTGAGAAACCAATACTTTCGGAGATATAATTTGTCTGTTTGAACAAGAGCGCCAAAAAGATCCTGTCCACAGGGCTCGAACCAAGTTTTAAATGAATAGAACTTAGATTAATTTTATAATATGAAGAGGTTTGAATTTGGGAAGCAAAATCTATGAATATATATTTCGTAAATGTAGAAATCGATTTATTTTCAATATTTTCGACCAATGATTTGTCACAGGTCACCCTAAAACTTACCGGTCTCTGATAGTCTCAAAATAATCGGCAATATAATCCACAGCAGCTTTTCCGAAATCCCTGAATTCTTCGATATCCATATCTGCAATTATTCACTTTCTAGCTCGGCAAATTTGTTTTGAAACTTCACTTTCACACCAACGCGCGGTGAATATTATTGTGATGATTTACGATGATGATACTTCTTCAATAACTTCTAATTCGTGCTATTCAATTGTTGGCGAACGTCTGAGTGAATAGACGTTTGGTAGATTGACAGTCGTTCGCGATCTTTTTATATGGAACTTCTCCTTTCTTCGCCCTTCGTCTGTTAGAAAATTTTCCGGGATTCCAATTATCGTCACATCGGAGTACACTTAAAATCGGGTTAAAAAATTTTGTTGTTCTATATAAGACTCACCGAAGCGTTAAATCGAACTTCTCAGCACTACCGATTACCGAAAAACTTTGGCAAATATTGTTTTATTTCTATTACCACCAAAAGATAAAAAAAAAGAATGGATGCATTTAAGAACCATTTGCTGATGTATTTGCTGATGATTTGTGATAATAATAATTAATGATTGTTCAGGGAAATTTATTTCATTACATATTTATAAACAAAGAATCGAAGTATTCAAAATCCATTTGCTCAATGATAAAAACATTCAACAATGATTATTCGGCGAAATTATTTACATTGTCTGACAAGATATCGATAAAAGAGTCTCATCAGTGAGCTCTAAAAATATACTGGATAACATATTTCGCCCCAACTATTTGAAAAAATTGAGATGAGAAATTGCCTCGTGTGTACCTAATTAGAAAGGAAAAAAGGCGTTTCTTAAGTATGTTTAATATTCAAAGAGACTGATATCCTTGCAATTTATTTTAATGATATTTCATTTTATTAATGAGTTCTTCTTTGCGTAATACATATTATGCTTATTTTTATTGCACATTTTTTTGTTTGATTTCTCCTACAATCATATTAATAATGGAAACAGGGAGAATGTTGTATATTTTTCGTTTGAGTCAGAGTCTGATGTAATTTGGTGGATAAGAATGGATTCATTTTAGAAGCACTTTTTACCCTGAACATCATTCTGCCGAAATGTATGTAATTTTCGAATTTTAAGCAGAAAATTCAAACCTAATTATGTCTGTGGGTAGGTGAATTAGGGAGTTTGCGGGGTTGGTTTGGGGATGAATATCTCGGTTGAGTTCGTTAATGAGCACAATCCACCGAGTGGTTTCGGAGTTATAGCCATTTTTTACCAATATCTCGAAAAAACAGATCGGATGGAATTGAAAGATCGAGCTATAATTCAGTACTCGATTGTAAAATGGTGGTTCGAAGGTAAGTGCGGAATTTGAGTGAATTCTGACGGATGGAATGTAAATTATTAAACTTTTTTAATTCTTTTTCTAGTGACACAATGTTCACGAAATTTCATTAGCACGATTGATAACCTAGTTTTAATTGGATTGGCTTTGTATATTATGAGTTATTGAGGAAATATTTACAAAATTCGAGATGGGTATAACTCCGAAAGCGTTTGGCCGATTATGCTTATCAGCGAACTTAACTGTCCCATTTGGATGCGCAACCTACCCTTAAAGTTGCTATCTCTTTCCGTTCGAAAATTATCGTAGCAACGGTCACCCATTCAGCTACTGAACTCACCCAAAGTTGCTCGGATATCCGCCAATATAGATCCGATCGTGTTCAAAATTGGAACTTGGCTGTGGATTTCAATTGTCTAGCTCATTCCGTTCGAGAGTTATCGTGTCTACGGCCAGCCTGCCGGCCGGACCGGCCGGACAGAATGATTTTCGACCACGGATTCTTGATCAGTGAGTCGAACCAAATCGTTCAAGACCATTTTCATCGAAAAATTCGAAAATTAGAGACATTTGGGCAAATTGATAAGCACTCAGTTCCGAGGAACTAGAGTGCCAAAAAAGTTTTTCTACAATAACTCTCGAACGGAATGAGTTAGGTAGTTGAAATTTTCAGAGTAGATTAGGGAGATGAATATCTCGGTTAAGTTCGTTATTGGGGAAAATTGGCCAGATTTAATTTGATTTCTTCCATGGTGCAGTTCTCATTCTCATGATTGCTCATTTAATCTTGACAAATAAACTATTATTTGAATTTAATTTCCTTTATGATGCAGTTCTATCATATGAATACATTGATATAATTCCCAACTCTGAGAAACCAATACTTTCGGAGATATAATTTGTCTGTTTGAACTAGAGCGCCAGAAAGCTCCTGTCCACAGGGGTTGAACCCATTTTTTGAAACCATTTCGTACTTACGAATATTTTCGACAAATACGCTACTTGAACCAGAAGCGATATTAGTGTTGGCCAATAGCTGGCAGCTTACAATCTTGTTTATATGTTTAACCGATTTTGTGTGTTTTTAATTATCTTTTTACCCAGATGTTTCAAATCACGTACATCTTCTTCAGTACAGTTATTGTCTCCACTAAACAGTAAGCAAATAAAACAAAACAACGGATGATTTTCTTCATGTCCGCACAACCATAAAGTATTTTCGTAAACATTTGCGTCAAAATAAAGTTTAATTTTGTCAGATCACATACCCTCAGTGTCAGTCCCTAAATCCTTAACGCAACTTTATAACACGAAATAATTCTTGGCACCTACAATACCTATCTATTTAGCGTAGCCATAGACAAGGTATACTACTACTGTGCGTAGCTATATTTATTCCTATCTGGGCTTCTACTAATACGCCCGACTCATTGCCCGAGAGTCGCTTCAGACTAGTTGTTCTCTGACTGAGGACGTTTGCCGTTTCCATGGTAACCGGAGATTTTGCTTGCGCGATCGTGATTCAGTCCGGCAGAGTGCGGACGCTAATAGTAAACCTTGTATATGCGTACGCTTACCGCAAATGTAATTATTGTGAAATATAGATGGTCACTAGATAAAAATGTTTTAATTTTAATTGAATTCAGTTTGAAGAGCACGACTATGAAATATATAAATTAATTGTTTATGTAAGTACGTCATTTTTCTAGAGGGGGGGACAGCACCCTGCAGCCCTCCATCACCAGCCGCCCCTGTTACTTTCACTATAAATATCAATATAAATACCAACGTCTACGTCAATGTCAAAGTCGAAGGTGACGATAAAATAGAATATGTTGAATTTCAAGAGAGAAGATGTTTCAAATCATCATAAAAAAGAACCACCAATATTTGCACAATTGATTTTATTAAGATTCGTAAAAATTCAGTTTATAGTACCTCCTCAACATACCCGAAGACGTTTCAAGTTGCAAAATGTAGCTCGCAATAGATGATGGATTGAAATCTGTTTCAGCGTGGATCAAAATTTCAACATCTTTGTCTACTGTTACATCATCTATAATTACTTGCTTTTGGGTTGTGAATGGGGCATTCGCATCAGTGATAATTTTATACACACGTTGTTTGGAGCAGAAGGTGAATTCTTTAGTTGAACCCTTCAACAGATCCGTTAAAGAATAAAGTCGTTGCACAATATTCATAGCAGTTCTTGTAGCTGCAATCAATATAAAACAGATATGAGAAGAATTGTATATATTCGAAAAGATATATTCATTCACAACTCTCAGCAACAGTTGCCAAGGAAAGGAACACCCTCATGATTGCTAGTAGGGCAATTGGCATAACATGGGGCTTGAGCCCTGGAATGACTATGAATTAATTCACACTTCTATAGTTTGGACATATGCTAGTGCTAGTGCTAGTGTGGTGGATAAAAATGAACCAGAGCAGGGCCGTCAAAGGGCTGGAGTAAGGGAGAACATATGGCTCCACAATTTCTTGAAGGTAACGCAGCGCTGTCATGTTACCTCCAATAAAGACTGAAGGTGACCTACTCGCATGTGCAATAGCACCCCATACCATAACGCCTACTGTCCGGTGTACATGACGCTCAATATCGAACTGAGGTTCACGTCTTTCTCCCCGACGTCGTCTAACCCTTCTTCGGCCATCATGTGCACCCAAGGAGAATCGAGATCAGAAAAGACGACCTTATGCCTTTCCACATTCCAATGTTGCTGTTCTCTGCACCACTGTAATCGTTGCCGGCGATGCTCAACCGTCAGAGGTAGCACAAGATGGGACCGATAATGCTGCAGTCCAAAAGACCTTATCCGGCAGTAAACCGTTCGAACAGTTACAGTATAGCCTCGTTCTCCTAACCACTCATCAGCCAAAGATCGAGTTGTCGCAAATCGGACTCTAATAGCCATAAGTCTTAGACGTCGATCTTGAGATTCAATTGTGCCCCTTCGACGTTCGGTGCCTTCTCTTCTTCGATTTTGGGCATTATCAAACCACGCTTGACAACATCTCATAACAGTAGTTGGATTTCAATTCGTAGATACGGTTAGCGATTTCTCGAAATGACAACCCACCTCCCGTAGACCAATAATTCGACCTTTTTCAAATTCCCTTAGCTGGCGATAAATTCCGCGTACACGTGCTCTAGGCATTTTAACAACAACTAAACATCGGCTTTGGATATCCTCGAACAGCTGGTTTTCAGTAAAATTTAAATAAATTTGCAAAAAACGACTACAATATGTAAGTAACAAAAAATGTTTACATGAAAAAACCTTTACTCCTTGCTATACTATCTATGTTTTACAAGAAAAAATTTAAATTTAATCAGCTCCTTCTGGGTGTTGCAGTTTCTTTGTCAGGTAGTATATATTGTTCTGTATGTAGACTTTGCCTAATTTTTCGAATAAAAGCATAAACAAAATTGCGAGACCAAAAACGAGACTATCGGTTTGCGCTGTATGTGGTTTCGGAACCGCCTATAATATTTTTCAAAACGTCTCGTCTCGCTTTGCCGAGACGAGAAAAATCTCGCTCTCGTGTGAAGCCCTAGCCATAGACTTCTTGACCTAGCCCTAAGGGGGTGAATATACCCTCAGGCCCCCTAGAACGAAATAGATACTCACGTAAGTATTTCCTCCAGAAGGCTACGTACTGTTCATCCGCGCATGCAATGAACATCTCCCTGGTGGATTTAACGAAAAGATTATTCTTTGCTGGTATGTTTATGCGTATGGTTCTAGGACAAGCGAGAGCAACTTGCGAGCCCTTCTCTTTGCAAGAACATGGTTGTGAGTTGAACCCACGTGGTAGAGACACGTTGACAACTTCGTGAGTCGATTTCGACATTTTTGGTATGGTCTTAATCTCGAAACACCAATCACCGTGTTGTCCCACCATGAAAATCTTGTATATTTTGACAGCTACCATTTGACAGCATATTATCGCTTCGAAACAAAATCCTTCTTCTGGGTCCTTCATAGTGAACTGATATTCCTTTGAGAATATTCTTTTCGGTACCTTCTCTATAAACAAAATTGATTATTAGGTCAATATACAGGGTGAGTCTTTAAGTTGTCCATTAATTTCAACCATAGATTCCTCACATCAAATGAAACACTTTTTGGCGCTCTTGTTCCTCGGAACAGAGTGCTTATCAATTTGCCCAAATGTCTGTAATTTTCGAATTGTTTGATGAAAATGGTCTTGAACGATTTGGTTTGACTCACTGATCAACAATCCGTGGTCAAAATCGACTCTGTCCGGCCGGTCCGGCCGGCCCTCCGTTAACACGATAACTCTCGAACGGATTGAGCTAAGCAGTTGAAATTTTCAGAGTAGGTTAAGGAGATAAAAATCTCGATTAAGTTTGTTACTGGGCAGAATCAGCATGATTTTTTACATTACAAATTTTGAATTAAATTTTTTTTAAGATGCAGTTTCATCATAAAAATTTATTGATATCTAATAAGAAAATAGGATAACGCAGATAAGTTTATTGATATCATTTTTAAACTCCAACAAGCTAATACTTTCGGAGATATGATTTTTCAACATTTCAAACATAAATCTATGTTTTCACAGAAATGCATAGAAATCTATACTACGTTAGTACAGAGTTCATTGGCTGTAATTAATTATTCTATCTATGAATTATTATATAATCTGTGCTCATTCGTGTCATCTTATTTTGCTTCAAAGGACATTTCAAAGATATTTCTGGTTCGTTATTCTTGATATAAAATACCCCTCTTGTTAGAGAACAAAGTAGGATTGAATGCAAAATGACCAATGAAATAACCTCAGCTATCGCAGAATTAAGTGGATGATTAGATATTATAGTTTTAAGGTGATAATATAATGCCCGTAGATAATCATTATTTGATGATGGAAATATATACTTTGGCAGGTAAGGTGGGTTCAGAATATTTCCAGTATGAGCAAAACTGGAATATTGGCTAAGTTTCAATTGATGTAATATAATTTTCATAGTAGATTTCAGGAATGAATATCAATATTCAGTATCATTAGTTTTCGGCACAATATGTGTAGCCGGCAAAAAAAAATAGATATCATCATATAGCGTTAACCCAAAAAGGGTAGCTATCTTGATGTTTCAGTTTCGTCGATTGGGGTAAGTCATAAAACAAACCATATGGTACCATTTTAATCAGACTGCTGTAAATCAGATAAAAATGTTCAGATAGTGTCGGAATTGAGGGAAAATGTTGGGATGGTATTGTTTTTCCGATGTGCGAAATTGGCAGTAATTCCAAGAACTTTTAACATTTTCGACCAAAATAGTCCTTGGGATATCCTTAAAAGTTTTGTGCAATTATTCAAACTGCTGTAAATCAGATGAAAATGGTCAGATTGGGTTTAAATTGGGGGAAAATGATAAGATGGTATTGTTTCTGCCAAATGTGAAATTGGGAGTCTTTCCAAGAACTTGGGCCAAAAATTACGAACAAAAAAAAATGGGTTCAAGCACTGACGTGAAGTCAGTGCGTATGTTCGCTTGTCCATTCTGCTGTATTGGACACTCTTAATCGAATTTACCATGGTGAATTCTATAGTCCGTTCTCCTGTATTGGAAACCCTTAATCGAATTTACCATGGTAAATTCGATTAAGAGTTTTTGTAATGTGTGTCATGACTGTTCAACTCATTTCATCTTTAAGGTAAATTTCCGTTGTTGTAAGTAATAAATTAAGCATGAAATAATTAAAATTAAATGGCATGGACTGAAAAAATACCTAAAACATATTCCTTCCAACTATGCAGCTCCAATTCCTCTTGCTCTGAGTTACTGTCAAACAAGATAGCGTAATAGACTTCGTAGGTATCCGGAACGTTGTAGGGACTATATAACTTAATATTAATCCTTTCAATCTTAAAACATTCGGAACTTATTTCCACAGTTTTAACGCAATAATGTAAGTCCGTTAAACCATTGAGATAAATCGCTTTACTTCTTCCATACTTTTGTCCCGGTAACTCTCCAGATAACACCAGCACAGCTCTTTGAGAGGAAATTTTCTTGGCTTGGTAAGTGATCGTCATGGTCCCCACTTTCTTCGGTAACAGTCTGAAGACGTCACTTTCAGCGGTGAAAGACCCCGAATCGTTGCTGAAGAATGTTACGGCATACATGATTTGATGGTCAGTGTGATTGGTAAGGCTTATACTAGCCTTGGATTCTTGAGTGAGTTTAGCTTCGAGTGTCAACACTTCCTTGGGAAAGAAGCTTGGCAAAATCTCGTATAGATATAGGGTTAGGAGGAACATATTGATTCCGTTGGGATTCACGATATCATCCGGTTCAACGGTGAAGCTGAGTTTGAGAAGGTTCCATGTTTTGATGATTGCGCAAGCGTTGTGGTGGTATTCTTCAAAGGAGGAAGGAGGAACATACATATCCTCCAGAGCAGAAGAGAGATAGGGGCAATAAGCAAAAGTCACGCAGGCGAAAACTAAGCTGTCATTCAAATCCTCATCGAAAAGTTTGATTTCTTTAGGTTTTAGATGAGTCCTACCATCGACCAGAAGTGACTTCCATAACCTGTTCCTCTGATAATCGAAGTGGTATTGTAGCCAGTATAGGAGAATATGTTCATAGGATGAATAAATACTTTCATTCGGCTTCATGATAGTTATTTGACAAGATACTGGAGTTAGAGTAGAAATACAAGATAACCTCTCATCTGATGTGGCTTCCTCTGGAGTCCTCATCTCTACACTGAACATCTTCAAGCGATTCAGTATGAAGATTTTGATGCTTTGTAGTATTAAGTCCAGGTAACATCGAGCGCTGTAGGCATGGAATTTTTTTCTGTCGAAATTTCCTTTGACGTTCAAACGATTCGGACAATATTTACAGATGATTTGGTAGTATTCGTAAGTGAGAAGAAATTCTGGAAGAACGTGTGGCATTATAGCTCCTCGTTCCTTCAAGTGATGCAACATGTTCGTATAGGTGATCATGAAGTGCAGGGCGATGTTTTTATCGTTGAAGACTTTAACTTTACTGAAAAAAGATATGAATCAATAATCAATGTTACATCTTTATCAGATTGAAGTAAAAAATAGTTATTTTTATAACAAATGCGTAAAGTGATACTTTTCCGCACGCATTTACAGTTAGAGAAACGACGCGAAGCAGAGTTCGGATAAGATTTTGCGTGCGGAAAAGTCACTTTAAGCACGTGTTAGGAACAATGTTTTTCCTTCGAGCGTCTTATAATAACAAGAAGAAACCAAATTGAAATATAATAATTTATTCTGCAACTTTTAATTAATCCAGATTGAAACAACTCAACTATACAAAAAAAAGCACTGACGTGAAGTCAGTACTAATGGCGCGCGTGTTCACGGTGGCTAAATTGAATTAGATGATGAGTACTTCTAGCTCAGTGGATAGATCGAGCTGAAGATCTACCCAAAGGATAGTGGACACCATTCACTGTCGGTTCAAAAATTAACAGTGCTGTATCTAAGCAGCTGCCATCAGGATAGAGTAACAAAGTTGGAAAAGAACACAACTGACTCTCCTTAGTCGCACAAGCTCCTAGAAGGAACAGTGCTGTATGTAAGCAGCTGCCATCAGGATAGAGTAACAAAGTTGGAAAAGAACACAACTGACTCTCCTTAGTCGCACAAGCTCCTAGAAGATTTGGGAGGGTCAGTATAATCCTAATCATGTTTATAGCACGCGCGCCAAAGCAGATTGACTTTTTACACTTTTTCTTTCATTGTTAAGTCAATCTACTTTTGCGCGCGTGCTATAAACATGATTAGGATTATACTGACCCTCCCAAATCTTCTAGGAGCTTGTGCGACTAAGGAGAGTCAGTTGTGTTCTTTTCCAACTTTGTTACTCTATCCTGATGGCAGCTGCTTAGATACAGCACTGTTAATTTTTGAACCGACTGTGAATGGTGTGCACTATCCTTTGGGTAGATCTTTGGCTCGCTCTATCCACTGAGCTTGAAGTACTCATCATTCAATTCAAATTAGCCACCGTGAACACGCGCGCCAAAGAGTACTGACTTCACGTCAGTGCTTGTAGTAGAAAATTTTTTTTTTCTACAAACGCCAAAAATACTGTTCTAAAATAAGTAACATGCATAGCTTAATATGAAAAATAGTATTGAACTGGCTTAAAATGTTTTTCCAAATCAAGTAAATACTGTAACTATGAAAATAAAATGGCATTTGTTTGTTTGATTGAGGAACATAAAGGTTAAAATATAAAAACTTCATATAGTTTACATGCAGTGTGCGAAGTAGGTATTTCGCACACTACTTCGCGCACGGTGTCATGGTAACGAAGGAAAATGAAAAAATGGGTCACTTCGCATATTGTTTTCAATGCGCGAAAATGTGTGGTACTTTAGCAACTCAAATGCGTGCGGAAAGGTACTACTTTGCGCACGCTCGCTAGGAAAAATCTTAAAAAGCAATGACGTGAGGTCAGAAGCTTTTGCGCGCATGATCCATTGTCTATTCATGCCTCATACTTATCTGAATATTCATACCCTTGGTCGTTCCATAAATTTCTGATATTTCATTCAACCAAAATGTTTGTTTTAATTCGATATGAATTAGCATAATATAATTTTTAACCTCTATGAAAGGTGATTTTACGTACTAATTTGCTGTCATAAAATCGACTATTATTGAAGACAAGTACTTTGCGGACGAGAAAGAACTTTCTCGTCCGCAAAATCACTTTCTCGTCCGCTGTGCTCACTATGAATACGGCATGATATAGTTCAATACAAACAGAAGTATCAGTAAGAATAACTGTTAGTGCTGTGGTCACTATGGATACGGTTCAATACAAACATAAGTGTATGTGTCATTTGCTATTGAAATTATTTAAGAGGTCCGCAATTCATAAAAATATGTAGAGGTCGTCGAAGAAATGTAATGTGCACCTCAGCGAAAAACTGTATATTGTCTCGCCTGCGTGCTATCCTCGGCTCCGCCTCGGATATCAATTTGCAGACTCGACTATAATAGACAGTTTTTCGTCCTTGGTACATAAATAACTATTATTTTCAAACGTACAATAATAACGTCATTTTTCGATTGAGAGGATCATCGGAAAGTTCTATTTCTCCGCCAAAGAGGAGACAGGAAAAGTGTTACTATGCAAAAGATGAATTTGTTACCATGAAGAAAAAAATTCTCTAATTCAAATATCATTTTTATTCGTCAAAATTACATGGAATGTACAATCGGTCAATGTTTTTGAAAATTAAAACCATCTAATAATGAACTGGTAGGATTATGTCTCGGATTCTGTTCAAAAGCTGATGCCTGAATAGAGTAATCTGAGTTCCAGGGAATTCGTTGTCGCTCAATATCCTACCACCAATCTCATTCTTATTTCGCAGCGAATCCTCGATGTAGCCTTCTGCTACACTACTTGAGTTCCAACCTCCGTGTCGTTTCAAATACTCAATGTTGGCTCCTCCATCTATAAGTAGTGTAGCAGAATTTCGTCTCGATGAATGACCTGTGTATTCGTTTTTATGATTCAATTGCAAAAAATTGGCAACCTTTCTTGGAGCACTTCCTATACTTGTTTTCCCATCACAGCTCTGTAGCATTTTCCAGATTGATATTTAAAAAAAAATCTATTTTCCACGATATCGTTTGGTATTAACGCAATGTATCTCCGATAAATATGTAGATTATTCTCCCTAATAAATGTGGATGTTCGGACTTTTCTCGTTTCACCATCAGGAATATTGACTATTATAATATTTTCCTTGTCCTCGATATCTGTAGTTTTCATTTTCACAATTTCGTCACATCTACATTCACCAGCTACTTCGAATAATAAAACAATCTGATAAACACTTGATCAAAATTAAAATTACTCGAAATATGATAGTTACCTTTAATCCTAAATATGAATCATCTGGTGCTTCGAAGAGAAAACGTTCGAATTCTTCCTTAGAAAAAACTCTGGATTTTTTTGCAAGATAGCCTTCATTGGATTTTTTCAAAAATTCGCGCAACTTCAGATATTTACCAATATCTATTTCATGTTTGATTGCTAGTTGCTACTTTATCATTGATTATCGGGCCCACAAAGTAGAGGATTTCCATTCTTTTTCTCTAGCCATTAAGTTGAAATATGCTAGAAGCACATTCTCTTGGTGAACTGTCACATTTTTGAATTGTACCAATTCACGAAACATACGACTTTTCTTCAAAATTCAAAAAAGGACTTCGAAAATAACTTGGCCTCATCTAAAGACAGGAATAAATTCTTCAAATATGTTAAATCGTCCTTGAACACTAATGTGAGTGTCCCACTTATCAGAGATGACACTGGTAACTTATGTCGTGGTCCCGAGGAGGCAGCTGATATCCTCGCAAGGTAGTTTTTTCAATCTTATTCTCCTGAGCCATTCGGTCCCCAACCAACTCCACAGTCATCTTGAGGCTGCTCCGAGATATCGGATGTTGATATCAATGAAGCAGTTGTGGAGCATCAACTTGCCGGATTGAACGTTTCATCGGCCCCTGGTTGTGACGGAATCTCACCTGTCCTTTTGAAACGCTGTGCCAGTGCATTTTCCATCCCAAGCACCATCATGTTTCGTAAGTCAATCAACTCCTGTTCACTTCCTGCTGACTGGCTCTTCGCTTCTATAACTCCAATCTTTAAGAAGGGAGATAAGCTTTCCCCTGAAAACTACCACCCCATAAGCCTGCTCTCAACTGTCTCAAAGGTGCTGGAAAGAATAATTAACGAGCAACTCCTCAAATTTTCTCTTTCCAATGGAATTATACCCGGTGAACAGCACGGTTTTGTACCAGGGCGTTATACTACTACGAACCTTCTAACTTGCATATCTGACTGGACTAAGGCAGTGGACACTGGCCAGCCTGTGGACGTTGTATACCTCGACTTCTCAAAAGCTTTTGACAGCGTTCCACCTAACCGTTTATTAACAAAATTGGAGCATGTGGGTGTTCGGGGTAGGCTGCTCTATTGGATAGGGGCATTCTTGTCCAACCGTTCATACAGAGTGCGTGTCGGTGGTACATATTCATCATCTGCCTGGCCTGTTTTCTCTGGTGTGCCCCAGGGTTCCATTTTGGGGCCTCTACTTTTTCTTCAGTATACCTCAGACCTTCCTCTCCAATGTGAATCGACCATGTCACTCTTTGCCGATGACGTAAAATTATATACTGACCCAACATCAAACTACGCTACTCTTCAAAAGGATTTGGATAACTTGAAAATCTGGTGCGATACATGGTTGCTTCCACTCAACATAAGCAAGTGTCGCGTACTTCACATAGGCAAAAACAACCCTCGGTTACGTTACGGCATGGGTGGCGAACTCCCAGATTGTGGATCTCGGTGTTACCATTTCGGAGGACCTAAGCTGATTAGCCCACATAGAACGAATCTCAGCTAAAGCAAAACAACTTTCATACTTGTTCTATAGATCCTTCAGGGGCTGTAATGACCGAACCTCTGGGACAATTTACAAAACTTATGTTCGACCTGTACTCGAGTATGCTGGTCCAGTCTGGTGGTGTTCGACGAAGGGTGCCGCTGAAATTCTTGAATCCACGCAGAGATGGGCCACCCATATTCACTATGGTTTCCATCGACCTACGTATGAGCAGAGACTCTGTGCTATGGGGTTGACATATTTTGAGGAAAGGCGTATGCGTGGAAACCTAATTTTTTCATTTAGAGCCATGAAAGGTCACTTCGGTGACGGGATTCGCAATGTCTTCACTCTAAACACGAACAACCTACGAGGGCATGATTTCAAACTTAACCGGGAAAATTTCAAGTCCTCTCAGCGTCAATATTTTCTTCCCAACCGCATATTTCACAACTGGAATCGTCTGCCTGGCGAGATTGTCCGATCTTCCTCCGTAAATGGTTTCAAGAATGGTTACGACAGATGGAAGTCATCATGACGGAAGAATACTGGATACTGCTTTTTTTAATTTTCCTTTTCATCACTTTCTTGCATACTGCTCTGTTTTTGTTTGTTTCATATTCAGTTCACATAGCCCATTGCACGTCTTAACTATTTTTTTTAATATTAATTCTCGAGTTTATAGGTTTATCCTCGACTCGGATCAATAATGTAATAAATAAATAAATAAGCTGCAGAATATTTTTCAATGGACTTCGATGGTCCAAGAAAAGAGATTGCTTCATTCGCCAAAACCTCAATTTCTGAAGACATTTTCAGTTTCAACAACTTCTCATCAGCTTGCAAATGATAACTATTATTTTACCTTATATCCGTCAGAATGAATTTTGCGTGCAATCGTAACTAGGCAAATGTTCCATAATTCTCTCAATTGTAACGATATGTGCGTAAATTTAAATCAATCCAATGGTGAATATTCAGATTTTTATGAATTTCAAAACATTTGAAAATGAAATAACATATTTCATTCGGAGTAGAAGTGACTTTTCATGGCTCGCTTTCAATCACTAATAATAAACTCAAGCTCGCCATGAAAAGTGACACTTCTCCTCCATATGAAATAATTAATATATTATTAAGTGATATACCTTGAAATGGACGCTTCCTTCACTTTTTCGCCCCCTAATTCCACTAAGAAAGTCAAAATCGTAGGCAATATAAATTGTTCATGTTGATGATCTTTAGCCTTCAGTATCGGAGCTAATGCTATGGTGTAGGGTATTCGAAAATATTGTTTCCTGTAAAATCCCTGGGAGTATATCCACCTTTCCACGAATTCTAGGCTACTTCTAAGATTATCGTGATAATCAAAGTCATCCTCATGTAGTTCCAGAG
Organism: Halyzia sedecimguttata; assembly: GCA_937662695.2. Classification (NCBI taxonomy): domain Eukaryota; kingdom Metazoa; phylum Arthropoda; class Insecta; order Coleoptera; family Coccinellidae; genus Halyzia; species Halyzia sedecimguttata. The sequence goes on along the minus strand of OW569413.2, from coordinate 92,157,916 downwards.
GAAAATAAGGGAAATTGTAAATATTTTCATTTTCTTGGTACTCTGCTAAATCTATATATTTTATGTAATTAATGCTGGTGCTTGGTTTTGCATCAGTCTGATCACGGCGCATATGCATAACGCTCTGAAATTAATAGAAGACTTGATTACTAAAGGGTTTCATTTTGATTTATAGGAAAAATGGTTTTTCATTGCGAAAAATACGTTAATGTTTATTTCGTTCAATAGAGGAAGGCATAAATTTTCTCTTTTTGCGCGTATGTTCTGGGGAACATCGCGTTATAGTTTTGCCCAAATGTCTGTAACTTTCGAATTTTTTGAAAAAAATGGTCTCAAACGATTAAGTTCGACTCCCCAATGAAGAATTCGAGGTCAAATTTGATTCTGTCCGGCCGGCCGTCCGGCCGGCCGTTGCCACGATAACTTGAGAACGAAAAGAGCTAGCAACTTGAAATTTTCAGGGTAGATGGCGCATCCCAATACGACGGACAAGTTCGTTAATGGGCATAATCGGCCCAGTGGTTTCCGAGTAATAATTTTGTTTTCAACCAATATGAATCCGATCAAATTGAAACTTGGTGGGTAGTTGTAGAATATGACCCTTAGCACGTTCGTGAAATTTTGTGTGAATCGTATGGCTAGAAAATTTTAAAAAAATTATTAAAAAATATTTTTGTTGTCACGATAACTTGCGAACGGAATGAGATAGCGGCTTGAAATTTTCAGGTTAGGATGTGCACCAGAACGCGACATTTCAGTTTGTTTATGAGCATAATCGACCAAACGGCTATAGAGTTATAGCAATCTGAAATTTTCTGAAATTTGGTGGTTTTTTGTTCCTCATTAACTCGAAAAATACTGAACCGATGGAATTCAAACATTGTTATTAGTTGTAGAATGGCAACGCGAAAATGTTTGCAAAATTTGGTGAGGATAGCATTTGTAGAAAATTTTTAATAAATCATTAAAAATAAAAAAAAAAAATTCTATATATCAGTAACTATTCGTTTGAAATTCATGAAATTTTGCAAGAGCCTTCATAACCTAACTCTACTGCCAAGTTTCAAGTTTTAATATGATCGGTTAAATATTGTTGGAGATTCGAGCATTCTTGTGCGAGTTCAGTAGTACCGATTTGGTGTAGCGTAAGGCTCCGAAGTAACGATCGCTCGACCCGGACTTTTGCCGTCGAGTCGAAGAAGACGAATCGATTTGTGTTTTTCCCAAATTTCGTTCTTCTAGGTTGAGCCTAAATATACTAATTCGATACAAGTTTCGGAGGTTTTGAGTCCGACGATTTTCCATTCAAAAAGTCAATCCGAGAAACGTCAGAATTAATTCGAGAGACGGGGTCGGAAATTTTCGAAAGCGAAACTGACGATTTAGGCCTTTTTGGGGCGTGAAACTTGAAGAATTGATAGATAGCTTTTGCGCGTATGTTCTATTTTCCATTCTTCTGTATTGGACACCGTTAATCGAATTTAACATGGTAAATTATGTTGTCCATTCTCCTGTATTGGACACTTATTTTATATTTAAAACTGTAATTAGATCTTTGAAATACCATTGAATGAAGAAATTCTTGTAAGTTAACAAAATATCTTTATTTGAACAATAAAAATGCATCATTTTATTAAAATGATAGTTAGACTATCCAATTGCTTCTTTTCTTTATAATATTTTAGCTGTAAGTCAGTATAGCTTAGAAATTTTAAAGTAACGTCCTACAATATTAATTTAAATGATATTATAAATAAAAAAAAAATTGGTTCAAGCACTGACGTGAAGTCAGAAGCTTTTGCGCGTATGTTCTATTGTCCATTCTTCTGTATTGGACACCCTTAATCGAATTTACCATGGTTAATTAAGTTGTCCATTCTCCTGTATTGGACACTTAATTCGAATTTACCATGGTAAATTCGAATTAAGTGTCCAATACAGGAGAATGGACAACTTAATTAACCGGTAAATGGTAAATGGTAAATTCGATTAAGGGTGTCCAATACAGAAGAATGGACAATAGAACATACGCGCAAAAGCTTCTGACTTCACGTCAGTGCTTGAACCAATTTTTATTTCTTAAACTGACTGAGCATGTTCAGCATCATTATGCAATATGTCAAATCCCACAGGCGAACATTGAATGAGGTGAACTGTGGCTAATTGCCAATAACTAATACAAGATACACGGTGAAATATTTATTGATTTTAATCATCAACAAATATTTCGCGTGGCCGGGCTCATCTCATCGCTCAGTGTTTCCCAAGAGGACACTGAATGCCAACACTGAATGACTCCTAAGACGTACTAGGAAACTTCAATCCATCGGTTGCGAACTGGTAGGGAACGAGTCCCACCAGAGCACCCTATGAAGATCCTTACGAACTCCGACCGTCTGCACTCAAGGATTCTTATTCATCGCAGACAGTCGGAGTTCGTAAGGATCTTCATAGGTGTCGCTGGTGGGATTCTTTCCCTACACGTTCGCGACCGTTTGGCCGTCTATGCCATTAATTAAGTCGGAATCTGTTTCCGTTCAAAAGTTATCGTGAGGTACACATTATTATTTAATTATTTTGTTTAGGTCTTTGTAAATCTGTCTCAGATATGTAATTTTTCAGTTATCGAGAAAATAATATACCAGATTAGGGCTTCACACGAGACGAGAGTATAAAAAATCTCGCCACAGTAACGCCAATTCCCAAAAAATTAAGTCTCGTTTAAGTCTCGGTCTCGTCGCGTTATCAGTTGTCTCGTCTCGTCTCACTAAATCAAGGATGAATATTTATGATAAGAGATTGTATATATTGTATATTGTTGTAGAGGGTAACGTTGAACTGCGACCTCAAGGTCTATTGGGCCCCCCCAATCAAAGCTGTCGATGTCATCATCATCTACAGCTCGCCTTCCAATTCCAGAGTTCTGATGACCTCCAGTATCTGGAATGCTACGTCATCGCTTCTGCAGATTTCTTGCCCTAAACATTCCTTGAGTTGGTTTGAGATGGCAAGGCATTCCGTTATCAGGTGATCAGGAGTTTCATCCTCCTCCCAACAGACTCTGCACTCGTTAGTGTCCTGTGAAGGAACCAATGAGGAGGTGCAGCGTGTAAAAACACGCTGCACCTCCTCATTGGTTCCTTCACAGCAAAAGCTGAGGTTCATATATTTCATGGATCTGACAGTGTCAAAGTTCCGCAGGAACTTTTTGGAGTGATACATTCGTGGGAGAGAGTATATCTCTTTCAGTTTCTTCTTTCATCCAAAATTCACATTTGTAGGTGTATCTGCCAACCCCAAATTAGGGTTACAGGCCACTAAAAGGGGTTTGTGCTCTTTCTTGGTAAGTTTGTTTGCCTCCTTAACTCTTTTAACGCCCATACCAAGGAGACCCTGTTGTTCTTACCTACTTCATGCAGTTTTCTTCGGTTATGTAGACTCGATATCATGGGAGCTCAGAGGTTTAATAGCAGCTTGACAGTCAGAGTGGATTGCTATACCACATATGTTCGATTGTAAGTACGCAGCATGAGATAGGGACCAATCATGTACCTAATTTTTGGAGAAAACAATTTATAACACCACCATGTGGTGTTATTTTATTGTAGAGGGCTCACAGTGAATTGGAGTCCAGACTTAACCAGGTTTCCGAGTATAGTTCGAGGAGAGGTCAGTTCACCCTATTATTTTGTCATCATCGTGCCCCAGAGGAACCGTCATATCTCATGCAGTTTTTTTCGGTTATGTAGACTCGATAACATGGGAGCTCAGAGGTTTAATAGCAGCTTGCCTGTCAGAGTGGATTGCTATACCACATATGTTAGATTGTAAGTACTTTTGCCTGAAAGACGCTCAAATAGGAGCCTAGCAATTATTGAGCATTTGGTGCCTGCCTCATATACTCCAGCGCTAGCTCCTTCAGTGGATTTTGTGCCATCTGTCTGCCATTTAATGGCAATTTTTTTTAGGAATTTGGGTGGTGGATTCCCTGTCCCAGTTTTTTTTCCCCCGAGCATCGTAGTGCAGTTCTTTTTGATGCTTACTTTCTTAATAATTTTTCACTAGGAAGATTGGCGGATGAAATGTACCTGGTAAGAGAGGGCCAGGCTTTCCTTTCCTAGATCTTCTGAGATTGGGTGATATGATAAGAGATACGTTACTATAAGAACAGTTAACAACGAGACCAACGAAACTCTCGGGTTGCGCTGTATGAAGTCTTGTGTTTCTAGCACAGAACCAATTTTAAAGTAAAAAATGTTGGATCATAGATATTTCTCAGATTTTGGAGGAGAAAACTCAATGATTTTCTTTACATTCTGCTTGATTATAAAACTATAAATTCTTACCTGAAACTCGAAATTTTTTGCTGGCAAAACCAGATTTTCCCTGAAGAATTTTCTGTGATTCGCGAAGAAGGCGTAGTGACTCAGAAAATATTTATCGCAAAAACAAACCATTTTGATTGTACAAGTTGCGCCACAAGAGCAATGAAAGTGGATGTCTTCAAAGACGCTGGCGGCTTGCACCGATAGGAACACAAGTTTGATCTTGCTGATATTTTTATATTTGCGATTAGCTCTCTCTCTGCAAGTTATCGAGATTTCTCGTGGAGGCAGATCGAAGCTGACTTCACAGTTTGCAGCGTGATAGTCCATGTTTAAATCCAGCATAGTAGCGCTTCGGAAACCTACAGGTGTACATCCCAAGTAATATGTGCTGTGATCTGTGGTCATCAGTGGTTTTTCGTAGATACCGACTAACTTCAAGTAATTGAAAATGCATCCATCCAAATAATTCCTGACGTAAATTGGCAGATTATTGATGAATTTCCCAGGAACACTAGGCATGAACTTTACAACGAAAATTGATGACTCCGATGGGCGTAGCTCACAGACTAGAGAAGAGGTGGTATTCTTCACGTTGATCCCACTGTGGTAATCAAGGTAAAATTGAGATATTAACTTATCGGTCCTTATGCAAAACTCTACACTTTCGTTCCCAAAATTCTTCGCTGTGAAGAACTTAGTCAGCTGTTCTGTATTCGAATTAGAAAGAGCATACGTAAAGCTCAGTCTCAACGTGGAGAAATGCAGACTCGTGATGCTGCAAATACTGGTGATCTTCAAGCAAGGAATCTTGACTTCTGTATTGGAATCTTTCTGGTCGAGTCTAAAATGCATTGATTCAGGGTTGCTCATGAAGGGAGGTCCAATCATATCGTTAACAATTACTGGCAAGTAAAAACTTTCAGTGAGGGCATCCATGGGTTGAAAATGAAGATACAACGTCTTCACTTCACCGGGAAGCAGCTTTAGATTAGTATTGTGTATTGTGGTATCCATATTTTCTTCAATTTCCGTCACACGGAAGTACTCGTACTGGTCTAAGTCGAACCTCACTACGCAGTCACATGTAGACTCGTTTTTAACATAAAAAATGTTTCTTCGGTAGGCAAACGGTATGAGTTGACGATTAACGATCGTTTCTGGTCGTATGTCGATCGTCGGAATAATAATTCGACCATGAATAGGCACCATATAACTGTATTGATCCTCGAATACAAACTCAAACTTCGTATCAATAATTTCGGTGTAGTCTATGATTATGGTTACGAACAACTCTGACTCTCCCAAGGCCTCAATCACACCTTGATATGGGAAAATTTCGATCCCCTGCGCAGGGGAAGGATCAACCACTATGTAACAAATATCGTAATTCATCGTATTTTTCACTCTCAAAGTATGAGTGGTCTGCATGTTCAACGGGAGGTTAGTTAAAGTAAAGTGAGGTGGATACAGTTCAACCAAAGGTCTCTCCTTTTTTCTCGAGATTTGTAATATTTGCGATCCTCCTCCTTCCGAGGTCAGCACTAATTCGCAGTAGTCCGGCATTTCTGGAAAGTTCTTATACTTGATGGCACACAAGAGGGAATTCTTCTGCAGTATGGTGCCAGAGGGGGGTTGTATGGTGAATCTAGACAGCGACATTTCGGTGGAGAAGGATATCGATGAGTTCAAGTGGTTCTGCAGTTCAATAAACTTGATATTACCACTACGTTCTGGCTCGAAATTCAGGACGTTCTCGTCGAGGTTGATCATCTTTGGCACCACTTCCACCATTACGCTTATGGTGTACAGGTGACAGAAATTGACGATGACTTGGATGAGATTGATGTATCTACCTACGAGGCCAGCGAAGCAAGTGAGTGTCATCACTTTCGTCTCGTGAGGGTTCACTACTTTACACTGACCCTGCGGAAAGAAGATTCCCGATTTGACGGAGGTGACGTAGATGAACAAGGGAAAGGGGTTGTCGTTGAAGATGGTGAATTGGTGCTCTACGTTACTTATTGGAGCTACCTGAAATGGTGAATGAAATATATTTGACATACAGCGTGGAAAAGCCGTTCAATGAGGTGAACTGTGGCTAATTGACAATAACTAAAGAAGACAAATGGTGACCAACTTCAAATTAATTAGGTGTTTTCTGAGGCTACAGTGATCCGTATATACAACTGGTAAAATTATCAGGTCTAACCTGGAATATTTGAGCCATTATCTGGCTCTTTCAACTGATGGGCCAATCATTGTTGAGCGAGCACGTCTGAGACTAGATATATGCCACTCTAAGATCCTGGACCTTTTGGTCCAATCATCTGTTGTTGTCCCACAAGCTGGTTCAGGTCTAATGAGCCCAATGGAAGCCCCTCTTACCTCCAAAGAGTCTGCCACCTCACTACCTTCTATGACCGAGTGGCCCAGAAACCACATGAGTTGTAGCCTGCAGCGCTCTCCCAGCTCAGCCGTGTGGTCCGACAGTCTTGCACAAGCAGGGACTTGCATTTGTATGAAGCCGAGGCCTTCAAGGTGGCTTGGGTATCCAATAGGACCTTGTATAATATATATTGTATATTGTTGTAAGGGGTAACGTTGCACTATGACCTTGAGGTCTATTGTGCCCCCCCGTCAGAGCTGTCGATGCCATCACCATCTACAGCTCGCTTTCTAGTTCCAGAGTTCTGTTGAACTCCAGTATCTGGAATGGCTTCAAAGAGGCTACGTCTTCGCTCCTGCAGATTTCTTGCCCAAAGCATCCCTTGCGTTGGTTTGAGATGGCGAGGCATTCCGTTATCAGGTGATCAGGAGTTTCATCCTCCTCCAAACAGAATCTGCACTCGTTAGTTTCTGCTAGGACTCATCTCATCATATGCTTCCTAAGGCGCAGTGCCCTATGAGAAAACCAATGAGGAGGTGCAGCGTGTTCTTACTGAGGTCAAAATATTTCTTGGATCTGACAGTATCAAGGTTCCGCAGGAATTTCTTGGAGTGATACATTCCGGAGAGAGATCTCCAGAATATACCTCTTTCAGTTTCTTCTTTCATCCGAAATTCACTTTTGTAGTAGTATCTACCAACCCCACAGTAGGGTTCCGGGCAAATAAAGTTGGTTTGAGTTCCTTTCTTGGCAAGTGTATTGGCCTCCTCATTTCCTGTGATTCCAACGTGAGCAGGAACCCAGACCAAGGATACCCTGTTGTTCTTGCCTACTTCATTGAGTTTTCTTCGGCACTCCCATATTAGCTTGGATGCGATAACATAGGAGCTCAGAGCTTTAGTAGCAACTTGACTGTCAGAGTGAATTGCTAAATCACGTCTCTGATTTCTTTCTAGGTTCATTTCCACGCATCTTTCTATTGCAAGTACTTCTGCCTGAAAGTTGCTCGGACAGGAAGCGATAATGAACCGTCTGTATACCATTTAATGGCATTTCTTTCCTAGATATTCTGAGATTGGCTTCATGGACCATTTTCTATATCACTAGATGAAGTGGTGTGAGATAGGACCTTAATTGATCTGCAAACCTAGCATGAGCTTCGTGTAGTTCTCAAGGGCCTATATTTCTGTTGGGAAGACAGTCGCAAAACTACCCAGGCTGACGGATACACCTTCAGAAGTTTTGCAACCGCTGACTCCCGCTCCCACCCCTGACGTGTTAATGAAACCATATGTGAACCAACAGGGCAAGCAGTGGGGTCACAGAGATGGTCCAATAGTCTCAGCTGGGAAATACGACACCGTACGGTCACTCTGTGTAGTGATTTTTGGATTGTAAGTTGAAAGATTGATATATCGAGTTACATTTGCTTAGGCTCACCCTTTGAAGTCGAATGTAGCTCGGCCTAATCTTAATATTGTGTAGTGAAATCGGTGACAAAGGAACGAATCCTGTCATGGACACTTTTGGAAGATTTTCCTCAGCAGTTTCGCATAAATATCGTTGAAGCATCCATTTTCTAGCCACACTATGATCGTAAGGCTTCTTTATTCGAGAGCACGGTTTTTTCTGTTGATTCCTCATATATTTGAGGTAGAAGTCTCTATTATTCTGCTTCATGAGCAGGATTTCTGGAGAATAACTATACTCATCATGAGTGACGACATTCCTTGGGATCTTTGCAAAAATGGTCTTGCAACTGGAATCAGGAAATATGTAATCATGTTTCAATTATGAAAAATTCTTAAAGCAACTATAGAATGGTTGGAATTATCAATAAATACATTTTAAAAAACAAAATTTCAACGCCAAATGCTGATGCTTTCGCTGGAATAATGCAAAGTGCAATAATGTTCATCAAAATTTCGTTCAATTACAGGCAATTGACGACTATTTCTACCGGTAAATGGTGGTGGCGTTGAAATCGATGGAAAAAATTATGACTAGATCACACAAATAATTCCTCTAAATTTGCAAATGTAAATTTTTTATTTATTTTACTAAGTGAGACTGCATATGGCTAAGCTAAAAATATTCTTAAAAAGCACCAACGTTAAGTCAGTTGCTTATCCGCGCATGTTCTATTGTATATTCAGTCCTCAGGCATTGTCACGAAATACTGCATGAACCTTCAAGCCATCTTTTTAGCGTTTACACGTGAAAAAATGCGTTGGGAATCACTTGAATTCAAATTTTAAAATAAATAAAAAAATGAACTTACTCAGCGCGGAATCGAACCAGAACCTCCTATGCGGCAGGCGAGCACGCTACTCTCGGCCATCGAGGTATTGTTACAATTCTGAGATTTACATGATTTGAAATTTCAGAAGAATTAGATACCAGTACAAAATCATTTGAAAATCTGTCGTTTGGGAATAATAGAAGCCGTACGTTTTCTTTTGGTTAGTTCTGGTGGAAATTGTATGTCTTCTCGGTGATGAATCTGAACCAACCCATACGAACCATGGAGCTAATTAACCGGATTATTCTGTTGGTCAACGAGTTCGTTTAAGTTTCAGTTGATTGTACACATTTGTGGATTAAAACTTGTCGAGAAACTGGAGAGTTATTCTTGTGGATATTGTAATTGTAACAGTGGTCAATCAAAGAACGAGGATGTTTAGATCACCCATCTTGATATTTAATTACCCATTGAGAGATTAATGTATAATTGGAGTTTCTGGTGTAGAAGGTCAGGTGGCTTGTAGAAATTGTCACCTCGTTCATATGACGAATACTGTGTTAAGCAGCATGAGATAGAGACCAATCATCTACCTAATTTTTGGAGAAAACAATTTATAACACCACCATGTGTTGTTATTTTATTGTAGAGGGCCCACAGCGAATTGGAGTCCAGACTTAACCAGGTTTCTGAGTATAGTTCGAGGAGAGGTCAGTTCACCCTATTATTTTGTCATCATCGTGCCTCATAGGAACCGTCATATTAAATAGAGCATGCGGTGTTTCTCAGGTACTTTTCTGCAATTATATGAATATAAGCTTCAGATCTAACATACGCAAATTTCTGTATAGGCATTTAAGAAGGGCTATCTGAACTTACGTTAGCCCACTCCTGGTTTACCAGGGATATTATCGTGCCTGTATGAAACAAATGACCTATTGCTTGGAATGTACAGTGTGAATAATTAGCTGAACCAAATCATACGAGTCAAGAAGCAATTTATTGTTTTGTTGTATTCTTTTGTTGGTCATCGAGTTGGTTGAGGTTCTGGTTGATTATACACATTTGTGGATGAGCTTGGCGTGAGAACTGATCAGTTATTCTTATGTCAAAATGGACGATTTGTCAAGAAATTTCATTTGGAGCAGTAACCGTTTAAAAAACGTGGATGTTTAGATCACCCATCTTGATATATAATTACTCATCAAGAGATTAAAAGGTATATAATTGAAGTTTTAGGGGTAGAAGGCCAGGTTGCTCGTAGAAATTGTCATCTCGTTCACATGGCGAATACTGCGTGACACCATAATAATAATAATGACGCTTTATAACTAGTCTCAGCTCTATATAGCTAGAGGTACAAGGTAAAATATTAACTCTTGGATCGGACTAGACTTGTGATAGATAGTATGTGCACGCTGCTACTAGAGGGTATATTATGGAAAGGGACAACTTACGGTGTTTCTCGTCTCCAAGGCCTCAGCGACCGCGGTCTATCATTCGGAAAGGCAATCAAATCACTGTCAAAATTTCTGAATACTTCTCCGTCTTGTTTGATGACCGCTGATTTCATCTTGTGCACCTTACTATTAAACTTGACATCATCGGTCATAAATCCTACTTCATTCAAGTTATCTGGAGTTAGTTTAGTCACGAACTTGGTCTTAGGTGTAACTTTCGTCAACAATCCCGTGAAAGTCACTTTCATTTCGATACTACCAACAACCACCCTAGGCTTTTTATGCAAAATATCATAGTTTTCGAAGACGACCAATTCGAATTTGGCATTTGCGCTGTAGTATCCCGCTTCTTTCGGCCAAATCTTGACTATAACCTCCCTCTTTTCTTTCGGTTTCAGGAAAATCTTCGGTGGTTGGATATCTATGAAGGCCACTTTGATGTAAACTATGTTGATTGGGAGGTAGCTCGAACAGTTCTCGAAAGAAATCTCTCGTAGGTATACTTTGTTGACTTGGATCTGGTTCAGGTGGATGGTTTCTGGTCGTATATTTACCACAGCGGGTTCCTTTTCGCCGTACAGGCAAACTCTAAAGGATTCATACTCGGCTATTTTTTCGTCCGTGACTAAGTATTCGATTCTTCCATCGTCGCCCTCTTCAGTGTCATCTGTATTGGCATACACGAATTACTAAATCATTTCATGTTGATATGATATCTAACATTACCCTGTGGAGACCCTTGCATACTGGAAGTATTTGTCATCAATGAGCTTCTGCCTCTGTCCCGACTAAACAATGGAACATCTGGTGACTCGTTAACTGGAAATAAAGTAGCCCGATTCACTATTGGGACTGAATAGTCGTCAAGTATCATGAATTGTATTTTGGTCCTTTATTGGAACGATGTTTTTTATGGAGCTTTCACTTAACCGAAACCAATCGATTCCGTCTGGCGTCAAGTTTTTATTCAGACTGAATGAAAATTGAGTAAGTACAGGGGTGATCGGATGAGTGTAAGTACATGGGCGAATGGGTTAAAGGTGGATGAAATTTTGAAAATTTTATTTGAAAGATGAATGACTGGGAAAGGCCTTTGAAATGCAGTCATTAGAAACTGGAAGGCCTTATTGTCACCTAATGGAATTTCTGCGTGGTTTATTAGATGGAAACGGCTGGTATTGGGGAAGAAATGTAATAAGTGGCAGAGGAGAGACCAAAAACGAATGCTGGAGCACATTACACTCATGTTTGGTAGATAGGAATTCCACATCATTAGGGCTTCACACGAGAGCGAGATTTTTCTCGTATCGGAAAAGCGAGACGAGACGAGACGTGTTGAAAAATATTATAGGCGATACCGATACCACATACAGCGTAACCCGAGAGTCTCGTTTTTGATCTCGTTAATTTTTTTTTAAAGTTTTTATTGTGAAAATTTGGAAAGGCCTTCATAGAGAATAATTTATTTCACAAAATATCAACTCTTGTGACTATCTGTGAAATATTTTATTGTAAATTGAAATAATTTTTTCTCATTTGTATTTCAACTTGTTAACTGTTCTCATAGTAACGTATCTCTTATAATGAATATTTATCCTTGCTGATTTTTATATTTTAGGTTTGAATGTGTTTTTTCAAGATCGATTTTTGACTCTCGGTTGAGTATAGTGTCTATAAACTAGTGAGTAATAAACGTGTATACTATTGAAAGGGCTTCTTTGGCTCGAGATTTTCTACCTAGAAGATCGTCTTATTTACTATAGATACATACAGTAAACTTTTCTTATATACGACTCGACCTTTTTCAACACCCACAGGAAACAATTGAATATGAGGAGTTTCCACTATAATTATTCAAAATTAATTATTTAATATAATATATTTCGTCTATATTATACATCAATCGTTCTATAAATATACGATTTTTCAGAAGATTATTAATTATTATGTTTGTTACGACCTTGCGTTAAAGGTCAATAACAACAATAACTCGAAAAATTCAAAACCGATCCAATTCAAACATGATTATTAGAATACCGACGTAAAAATTCTTGCAAAATTTTGTGAGGAACGCATCACTAAAAATGTTTTGAAATATCATTGAAAATCATTGAAACAAATTCTATATATCAGAAACTATTCGTCCGACATCACTGAAATTTTGCGAGAGCCTTCAGAACCTAACTCTACTACCAAGTTCCAAGTTTGAACACGATCGGATCTATATTGTTGGAGATACGAGCAGCCTTGTGTAAGTTCAGTAGCTGGATGGGTGACCATTGCCTCGATAACCTTCGAACGAAAGGAGATAGGGACTTGCAATTTTCAGCTTAGGTTGCGCATCCGAATGGAAGGGTTAAGTTCGTTTTTGAGCATAATCGGTCCAACGGTTTCGGTGTTATACCCACCTGGAATACTATTTCCTCGATAACTCAAAAAATATAGACTTAATCGAATTGAAGCTTGGTAACCAGTTGTAGAATATTGACATGAAGACGTATGTAGAATTTTGTAAGAACCTTAGCACTAGACAATTATTAAGAAATTACGAAAAAAAAATTTGGTTCAAGAACTGAAGTCAGAAGGTTTTGCGCGTACGTTCTATTGTCCATTCTCCTGTATTGGTTACTCTTAATCGAATTTACCATGGTGAATTCTATTGTCTGTACTCCTGTATTGGACACTCTTAATCGAATTCACCTTAGTGAATTCGATTAAGAGAAACCAATACAGGAGAATGGATTCTGACTGCACGTCTGTGCTTGAACCAATTTTTTATTATTGGAATCGATCATTATATCCATAAGAATACTGAAAAAGTTCAACCGCCGTCAAAAATTTCAATTTTCAACGAGAAAACGATCATTCAAATTTGGTTGCACATAATGGCCGTTCAAACGATCGAAAATTGGCGCCTATCCGTGACGTAACTCGTCATATCTACTCTCTCTTTCTTCTCATGTCCGTTTCACTCTTTTTTTCGCTGTAACAAGCAGATGGACTCGCTGAGGGTAGATTTTGATTACGTCAGCCGTTATACCAAAGATTCTACCAATCAGCATTTCACCTCATTTGAATTTGCTTCCTGATATTCCGATTTTCAATACCGAAATATTCAAATTTTATAGATTAATAGCTGACCCACGCAACTTCGCTTGCGCCAAGTCGGTTATTGCAGTTGCAATTTTATTTCCAAATGTGAAAAACATAGAACCTGATTGCAGCGCCTCCTACCGGGACAATTGAATTTCCAAGTTATCCAGGGACCCACTCAAACACGTAATTCTAAAAAATACCTAGAACCCGATTGCGGTGCCACCTACCTGGTTCAATTGCGAATACGAACTACCCACTCAAACGTATCTGATTAAGAAAAGTGAGAAAAGGTGAGAAAGACAGGAGACCGGCTTCGTTCTCATACCTACTCCGTGCTGTTTACTGGGACGTGACACCGGTATAGTCTGGCAAATGAGTGTTGATCCAGAAAGACGCGGAAATTTCAGCACTAAGTATAACAGGAATAAACTGCCTTGATACTTTAACAAAAATAAATATAAAAATTTTAGCTTTTCCATAAGCTCAGGGAAATTTTAATCGAAATAGGGTGAAAATCATTCACAAAACATACGGCGACTTGGTTTAAATTAGCTCTTTCTCTGGGATAACTTACCAAGTGATAATTGATCAGTTAACGAGCGGGATGAAAAATGATTAATTACCAAAATGACTATAAAAAAATGAGGGTTGGTGATAGAAGGGTGAACATTTAGGGTTGTATGTATTTTGTAATGTCACATTATAAAAAAATAAAAAATAAATTTCGTCCAAAAATTAAAAAAAAATGTTTAAGGGTGAACAACCCTTATCACTTAGGGGTATGAAAAAAAGATTCTCAGACCTACTGAATAAGCATATAAAATTTGGTAAAAATCGGTAAAGCCGTTTCGGAGGAGTACGGTAACTAACATTGTGACAGGGAAATTTTATATATTAGAAGAAGATAAAAGTGTATGAGGGCATACATGATGATCTGGTATTGCAGTAGGTTCAGAAAAACATAAACTTATGCTATTTCGTGTTACATGCAAGAGACCTATTCTCCATGTTTTTTAGATTGCTTGAGTCGAATAGTGCTTTCGAAGGACTCACCCTTGATAACAACTGAGTCATCAACATCGGTACATTCAATCCTTATTACTTGTATGAAACACACCGCATGATAATCCGATGTTTGTAAAGGTTCATAACTGAAATGTAAGAAATTAGAGGTTATTCCGAATGTCAAATGTTATCTAGAATAATAAAAAGTGCTTCGTTTGTGATTGCGTAAGGACACAAATCAGCTCAATTATACAATTCTACCATGAGAAAAACCATGTATAACTGTGTTTTATCTTCAATAGTTTATTCCGAGAGTAATTACAAACATTTGCGCAGAATGATAGCACGAACATACGCACAAAAATAAATAGTACCTTATTTCAATAACTGTACTTTGTTGTGAACCAATCCGTCCCTCTAGTGGATTCACACGAAAACATCTGAAGTGTTCATTTTCCTTAGCTGCCTCATTATAGAGCTGTAATGAAATGATCATTCGCCTACAAACTGTGTATTCAATGAAGCAATGATACATACCACATATTGCTTTTTAATTACTCCCTTCACGCAAAACATAGCATCGCAAGAACTTATATTCTTGACCATCAATGTTTTGACCGCAGTTTGACCAATATAAAGTCTCGGAAAAATGACCATGCTGAAATCTGCATATGCCTTGGGATAAGTAGCTATTATTTTAGGGGTTATGAATTCTCCGACGACAGTAACGCGTTTTGGTGGGGCAGTTTTGATCCAGAATTCTTTCTCGAAGGGCCCCTCGTAAAAACCCATGACTTCTATTTTAAATGTCACCGATTCGCTTGCCTAGAATAATATGGAAATTGACATGAACGCTTGGCTACCCTTGCTTGCTTTTAGTCAACATAATATGTTGAAGGGATATTACATAGGAATTTAACATACAAGCATTAGAAGAGTCTGGGGATATTGCTTGAAATTGAAGTTATTTTCAACAATGAGATGAGGACATTAAATAAATTTACATTGTTGATTGTAATATAAGCATGTAGACGGTCTATTTAAGAATATCATCAAAATATTACAGAACTCGAGCACAACATTAGGGGAAAACGAGATTTGTTGTTCCGCTAATTATGTTTCCTCTTCATACCATAAATCTCCCAGGTAACACAGACCTACCTAGGACGTATCTAAGACCTCTCTAGCGAGTGCCATGCGCAGAAACTGATAGTTATTCTCATTCAAGTCACAAAGTGAGTTCTATAAGATATCTAATATAAGACTGCCTATCGAATTCTTGAGGTAATCTCCTGGAGATATCGCGAATGTAACCAAAATGAGGTATTCACAATGTGATAGCTAAAAGATTTCACAATCGTAACCTTATTAAAGAAAAGAGGATAACACGGATAAGTATATCTAAATGGAAAATGTTAAGGGGTAAATCCGCAAATGGAAGAGGAAAAAATCGTGCTGCTGGTACCTGCTGACACGTGTTTCTGCTAATTGGCTTCTTCGGGGCAGGGCAACCAAGAAACCAAGGAAAATATGCAAAGAAGACTGGAAACAGCTGACACCACAACAGGGGCGAGCCACTAATTTGTGCCACACTGATCACACTGATTTGGCAATTGAGAGCTGTCAAATCTTTGAGAATCCCACCGTGAAGAGGTAGGCCTATGACTCACCTCATATGTTGGATTTAAATACATCAGCAAATTATAATTAGAGCATTCTATGAAATCATGAAATTACGCGATTAATCATCGAAATTTTGAAGAATCATATCACCGGATTTATTGGTTTGTTAGAGTTGAGAATAATATCAGTGGATTCTCATGATGATATTGCATCTTAAAAAAAATGGATTTTGAAATTTGAAAGGTGAATTTTTTTTCTTTACTCTGAAACCACCATCCGATTCAGCCCAGAAACGAACTCAACCGAGATATTTATCTCCCAAACCTACTCTGAAAATTTCAACTGCCTAGCTCATTCCGTTCGAGAGTTATCGTGTTAACGGCTGGCCGGACAGAATTGACCACGACTTCTTGATCAGTGAGTTAGACCAAAACATTTGAGATTATTTTCGTCCAAAAATTCGTAAATTGCAGACATTTGGTAAAATTGATAGATAAGCACTCTATTCCGAGGAACAAGAGCGCCAAGGATTATTAGAAATCTCACGTCAAGTGTAATTTGAACTATTTTGACAGATCAAAAGTAAGTAAATCATCGATTGAATTTGATTCGCCTCTAATGATGCTAACTAGGCGGATTGTTATTTCAAGAATTTCTTACCTGTAAAACTCCTCTGGTAGGTTCCACTATGAGTTCGAGCTCATTTCTACCAAGATCTATGCAGAAGGTTGTATTCTTGGTACCAACATTCTTCACAAGCACTGTCTTAGCAACCACGCTGCTGACAGCGTCGATTCGCCCGAAGTTCACCAATTTGGGTTCAACAACTATTCTCGCCTGATTGAGAAAACTAATCGAGATAATTGCATGGAATGTTTTGTCTAATTTTAACGGATATCGGGTTTTTAATAGTGACGTATAAATTTTGTGTTCAATAAGAACGCATACTTTCATGATGTGTCAAAATGTGGTGTTGACTCAATTGCAGAAAACACAGACAAAATTATTTCCAAAGCCACTGCCGCTATGTGGGCCAGCAAAAGGCTATTTGGGAAGGCATGGGACTGAAACCTGAAAGGCAATGTGGTTATACAGAGCAGTAATATACCCCATTGTCCACCCCATTGGCCACCCCACGCGCACAGTCAGTTGCAGAAACTGCAACGGCTTGCCTGTGTTGGTGTCAGAGGAAGTTGCTATGTTACTCGTACAGAAGCACTTACATAAAAGGAAATGTTGCCTTCTGGATGCAATAAGAATTTATCGTAGAGAGAAACTCCTAATTGGTACCTTGGTAGGACATATGAGGTTACTGGACCAACTAAACTCAAACCTCTTGGCAAAGCCCTTGGATTTAATGCCATATTCGATTTCGAAATACCCTTTGCAACGGTTATAGGAGACTGTCTGATTGCAGTGGACTTTATTAATTGATTGCCATTTTGTACACGGATGGATCAGAATCAGATAAGGGTGCAAGTATTGGGGCTCCTGGGACATGAGCCCTCTATCTTACAGGCAGAGACACTAGCTAACGACATTTGTGCTCAAGAGTTTTTGAAACCTCAAGGGGAGGCATATCTATATTAAAAAGGACATATAACGGTTGATTTTTTAAGAGATTTTGGATTTGATTTGCAAAAAAATCACATAAATTCAGAAAAATGTATGAAATCTTTATTTGAGTCTATAGAACGATCGATACTATTTAATGTTCAAAGATTATTTCATGTAAATGTTGGCCGCGGCTGCGCTTCAAATGGTCCAATCGCCGGGTCCAATTTTGGCATACTATTTCCAACATATCGGCTGGTATCTCACGAATAAATTCTTCACTATTAGCTTTCAGTACGTCAATCGTTGGGGGCTAATCGCTATAGACATGAGCCTCAACATAGCCCCACAACAAATTGTCTAGAAGCGTCAAATCACAAGATCTATACGGCCAATTGACCGGCCTCAAACTGCTCACTGAACTCGCCTCTCAATTGGCCATTGTTTCGCGTGCTGTGTGGCATGTGGCACAGTCTTGTTGAAACCACGTATCAGCCAAGTACAGCTCCTCCATTTTGGGCAAAAATAGTTTGTAATCATTTCACGGTAGCGTTCGTCATTCGCAGTAACGCTCCGGCCTTTGTCGTCGCTGAAAAAGTAAGACCCATTGATGCGCGGGCCCATAATCCACACCAAACAGTGACTTTTGCGGAATGCATTGGACGTTCTTGGGATGGTTTTGGTTTCTCTTCACTCCAAATACGGCAATTTTTCTTGTTCATGTTTCCATTCAACCAGAAATGAGCTTCGTCGCTGAACACATCCAACTTTGCCAGCGCCCATTCACTAAAAGTTAACCGTTTTGGTATGTCGTACGGCTTCAATTCTTGCACCAGCTGTATTTTAAAAGGTCTAACACCCATATCCTTCTGCAAAATGGAGTAACAGAGGCCCAATTGCTACGAACGGCTCCGAATCTATAATTCACTGTCATCACTAACACTGGCGGATACAGCTGCTATATTTTCCTCTGCCCGCACTCTACCTATGCGATTTGGTGGTTTAATGTCCAATAATGTAAATTTGGTACGAAATTCAGTTACAAGATCCCGAATAGCCACCTCAGAAGGTCGACCAAACAGACCATAAAATGGAAGAAGTGCACGATACACTTTCTTATTCGAGCATGAATTTTGATAATAAAATTCAATAATTAGCAAGCGTTGTTCATTAGTAAGTCGATTCATGGTTAAATCATAGACCAAACTGAACATGTTTTATAGTCACACAAGGCACGAAACCCGCGTCAGCTGCCAAAAACATTGTTGCCAAAAAGAAAGTTGGTAAAAAATCACTCGTTAGTACAGGAAATGAGGCCAATGCATTTCCGGAAAGGACCTCCTGGTTAACACCTGCTGGATAAGAACACTAATCTCGGCTTGGAAAAGACCAGTACAGGGCAGCGGTCCAAAAATGGGAGCTAAATAACGGAAAAGCTCTTTAGAAGAATACTCCAAGACTTGCACATGCAAAAATATTCGTGAATTCCTCACCATCCTATACCAAGAAGTGAATGTAGCAGAGGATACTTGTTTGGGAGTAATCCCTCCTAGAACTTTTTTTATGGGTTTATGTCAACAAGTAGACAAATCTAGATAATCTCAAGAATAATACCAACCATAGTGTTTGGTATTATAGTAGGGGAGCCCAAGCGGGGATTTTGGGATTTACTGAAGCGCGGCAGATTAATATATGGGGGGATACCTTGTACCTGGTTAAGTTTTTCCACCAAATATGAGCCATATATATATGGCCGCCCGTCAAGGATAAAGCATCAGATTAGTAAAAAAAAGTTGATCATCGGAAATTCTCGAGCGCGTCAGATTAAGGTAGGGCTGTTTCTTCCATGCTCTTGCACCAGCTCTGTGTCGCTGGTGCAAGAGCATGGAAGAAACAGCTGAACATATTCTGTTCGACTGTAACAACCTTAAAGAATTGAGGGTCATACACCTAGGCAAACCAACACCTACGATTCCTATGGTGAGAGGGACTTCTCCTTTTAAGCTCGCGGCATTCCTGTCAGCGTGTTTTTTGGAATGAGTCTCACGAGTCTGTCAAGCGGAAGAACAATGGGCCAGAAGGCCTCAGTTCAGCCTGAGACGGCACCGCGGAAGAAGAAGAAGAAGGTAGGGCGAGTTAGTTACATGCTAAAAAGTGTATATTCCATTAATCTGACAATTTGAGAGTGACGTAAAGAAGGGGGAGGGTTACAAAGTTGTAAACAAAAAACGACATCTTGACATTCTCGAGCGTGGTAAAAATTTTTTTTATTTCGAAGGGAATAATGCAAGAATTACGAAAAATATATAATCTGACGATTTTCACAAGCCGAAGTAATAAAAATTAATTGATAAAGTTGAATGCGTGCAGCTATGCCATGCCTATATTCCCCTCTCCGTGTTTCTATTCTCCTCTCACTCTTTCTCTATCTATTGGTCTCTCACTCCGTCCCACTCCGGAAGAGGATTCTACTGATGAAGATGATTAAAAAAAAAATACCCTTAAAAATTAAATTTTGTATAATTATTATTTTTATAAATATTCGCCTCAAAACAACATAAGCTTTTTCATTTGCACGCTATTTCCTGAGCTTTTCGATTAATTAAGTGCAATGATTTAAAAAAATTGAAAAAAAAAATTTTATTGTCAGATTTAGCGAATCCCTCCAGACAATCGTCAGATTAGGAGACAGCACGTCTAGGCCATATTGATGAACCATATATATCTTAATCTAACGTATTCTAGAGTATTTCTAAATGGCGATTTTTTTTGCATATTCTAATAATGACCACGAGTTTGCGTTACATCCCAATCGTCAGATTATTATACAAGAGCATCTTTTAAGGTTCACTTAACACCCCCTTAGAAAATCTAACGAGTTCGATAAAAAAAAAAATTTTTTTCATTTTCAACCCTTACGTATGATCACCTCCATCATGGAAACGATCAGATTAACATCTATACATTTTTTAAAATACGTAGGACACAGATGCTATCAATATCTGACGCGCTCGAGTATGTCCACGTAACGGTTTTTTTTTACATTTTTGAAAATTTATATCCGCTCACCCCACCGATGAACGGGTATATATTATATAACATTTTTTTCTTCTTATCATCTAAGCTTGACAACCCAATAGCTCTCTATGACGCTCGAGTAAATCCCGAATTAGCTACGTGGGCTCCCCTACTATTATCCTTGAGATTATCTGGACATCTGAACATATCTGACATAACGTTAGTGTTATGTGTGAGAGTGTGGTGAAAAGTTGACTCCACAGAATACATTACTGCAAAAGAGCTAGCTTTATCCATAAGAACGATATCGACTTCCATAGTTGAATGTGCATCAGAAATCATTTTAATCCAATCAGTTCAATTAGAATGTGTTTCATTTAAATACAAAATTGATACATCTCTATTTAAAAACCCGTTATTTAGTCATTCATAATGATACTCACATGGTGAGGGGATACAGTACGATAGAGTTGTTGATGTAGATGCGAATTTGAGCATCGTGGATGGCAAATGCTCTAGAATACTTCATTCTCAACATTCTTGATAGCGATAAACCAGGTGGTAGACGACAAACTCTCTTCATCGGTTTGAGTTTGAAACTCTGAAAAACAAGCACTGGCGTGAAGTCAGGAGCTTTTGCGCGTATGTTCTATTGTCCATACTCCTGTAATGAACACTCTTCTTAATCGAATTTACCATGATGAATTCTATTGTCCATTCTCCTGTATTGGACACTCTTCTCAATCGAATTCACCATGATGAATTCTATTGTCCATTCTCCTGTATTGGAGACTCTTCTTAATCGAATTTGCCATGATGAATTCTATTGTCCAGAATGGACAATAGAATTCATCCTCCTTAGGAGAAGGCAACTAAATATTGAAGGGATTTCTATGAACAAGAGTGAATACTCTGGTTCATAGAAATCCCTTCAATATTTAGTTGCCTCCTCCTAAGAAGGATCTCTTTCAAAACCAGGTCTGACCACTAATGTAGGGCTATCATCTCCCATAGATTTGTGATGAAATAACACGATTTTCCCATAACATACGCGTAAAAGATATGTCATCATGACATTCATATTTTTATTTTTGAAGGTTCTCGCAAAAATACTACCATAGACAACATATCATACGACGATTCGCATCCGCTACCGAACTCACAAAAGGCTGCGTGGTTCTCCAACAATATAGATCCGATCGTGTTTAAACTTGGAATTCTGCAGTAGACTTAGGTTCTGAAGACTCTTCCAAAATTTCAGCCATGCCGGACGAATAGTTTATGATATATAGATTTTTTTCCAATAATTTTTAATTGTTTTTTTTCAAATTTTCTAGTTATACCATCCTCACGAAATTCTGCAAGAATTTTCGCGTTGGCATTCTACAACTAATAACCATGTTTGAATTCAATCGGTTTTGTATTATTCGAGTTAATGAGGAACAAAAAACAACCAAATTTCAGAAAATTTCAGATGGCTATAACTCTAAAACCGTTTGGACGATTATGCTCATAAACAAACTCAAATGTCGCATTCAGGTGCACAACCTAACCTAAAATTTTCAAGCCGCTGTCTCTTTATCGTGACAACAAAAGTATTTTTTAATAATTTTTTAATAATTTTCTAGCGATACGATTCTCACAAAATTTCTCAAACGTGCTTAGGTTCATATTCTACAACTACTCACCAAGTTTAAATTCGATCGGATTTATATTGTTCGAAAACGAAATTATTACTCGGAAACCATTGGGCCGATTATACCCATTAACGAACTTGTCCGTCGTATTGGGATGCGCCACCTACCCTGAAAATTTCAAGTCGCTAGCTCTTTCCGTTCTCAAGTTATCGTGGCAACGGACGGCACCACAGAATTAAATTTCACATTTTGGCAAAACTATAACGCGATGTTCCCCAGAACATACGCGCAAAAATGGGTTTGCTAGATTTCAATTATAACAAACAGTGAATAAATATTTATCGGCTCAAATGTCTGTAATTTTAGAATTTGTGGCCGAAAATGGTCATCAACGATTTGGTTCGGCTTACTGAACAAGAATCCGTGATCGAAATCGATTCTGTCCGGCCGTCCGTTTACACGATAACTCTCGAACGGAATGAGCTAGACAGTTGAAATTTTCAGAGTAGGTTTGGGACATAAATATCTCGGTTAAGTTCGTTATTGGGAAAATCGGCCGGATGGTTTCGGACCAACGAAAAAAAAATTGTTTTATATCAAATAAACGTCATTAATGTCAAACGAAACTGAAAGTGTATTTCTGAAGAGTTTGGTTGTTGTAAGCTTGTAAACAATTTGAAATTTGGATTCGCTAAATTCATAGGCAGAGTTTTTTGGTTAGTGAGTCGAAAAATAAGTCGAGCATAATTTACGAGTTATTCTCTAATTATGGAAGATCTAGAACGGGATTTCCACCTAATGTAAAGGTAGTTATTCCTTAGTAACACTATTTAAGATTACCTACATAAGTATTCTGGTTTGAGTTCTCTCTGGACTGATTACATTAGATTTGTTTCATAAATAAAACTGGCTTTTTCATTTACCCAATTTTTCAGAATGACTCCTGATAGTTTTCACTTGTAGCCAAAATTGGACCATCATATAAAGATAAGATGCAAGGGCTTTTAATTTCTCCCATGATGTAGTTCTATCATTGCTATCATTCCCAACTCTGAGAAACCAATACTTTCGCAGATATGATTTGTCAAAGATTGACCGAGAGCGCCAAAGCTCCTGTCCACAGGGCTTTCCCACTTTTTCTTTAAAAAATAGTCAAGTACCTTCACATTTCTTCCAAGTCTGCCTGCATGTGTCCATTTAACGAATTTAGTTTCCTATTTGAGAATTGATTGAATTTTTTTCCGTATTGATAGTTTTTAGGTCCAACCTCACTTTTAAAGTGTAGGCATGTAGGCATACAAAGCCAAATTCATAAGAGAAGCCTGGAACATAATTAATTGGCAACATGCCCTCGAGACGTACGCCAGAAGTAGGCTTGTTATTTTATCACGGATGATTACGTCCTAGTCCGCAATGAATCAGTATTATTCTGTTGGTTTGTTGAACAATTGCCGGTATTTCGTAGAACTGTTTTCGTGAATAGGTTAACGGCGTGAATTAGTGCAATAGTGATATTCATTCTGTGATATTGTATAGTGAATTTTCCTTTGGATTTTTTCTACTTGGGGTATTTATTTATTTATTTATTTATTCATTTATTTATTTATTTATTCATATATTTATTTATTCATTTATTCATTAATTTATTTATTTATTAATTTATTTATTTATTTATTTATTTATTTATGTATTCATTTATTTATTTATTTATTTGTTTATTTATAAATTTGTTCATTTATTTATTCATTCATTTATCTATTTATTTATTTATTCATTGATTAATTTTTTTATTTATTCATTTATTTGTTCATTTATTTATTTTTTTATTTCATATCTTGTGTTTCTTACGCAGAAGCAAATCACAAAATAAAGAATTTTAAAGATATTTTTCAGAGTTTGGGAGAGAAAACCCAGAAAAAATCATTCAATAATGGATATATCTCCAACAGTATCCTTTAATGATTGATTAGGTTCGACTCAATGAAGGAGAATTTGAGATCAAATTTGATTATGTCCTGAAGGTCGTTGCCACGATTACTTTCGATCGGAAAGAGATAATGGTTTTGAATCTTCAGGGCAGGTAGCGCATCCTAATGCGATAGCTAAGTTCGTTAGTGAGTACCTACAAATTTTGTGAAGTTTAGTGAGAATCATATTACTAGAAAATAAAAAAATTATCCAAAAATATTTTGTATCTCACAATAAATTGAGTACGGAAAGAAGTGCCATTGCAAGTCGTTATGACTTGCAATTTTCAGGATAGGTTGAGAACCCGAATGCTACATTTGTGTTCCTTAAAATGTATAATCGGCCAAACAGTTTTGGAGAGATAGCGACTTGTAACGGGGTAGATTGCGCATCCGAATGCGACATTTAAGTTAGTTTTGATACCTAGGCAGAATAGGCCAAAAGGTTTTGGATTTTTACTCAAAAAACTAATCCTATCGTATTCAAACATGGTAATTAGTTGTAGAGTAGCGACGCCCAAATTTTTGCGGAATTTCGTCAGGATCGTATTACTAGAAAGGTTAAAAAAATAATTGGAAATAATTCTGTATCTCAGAAACTATTCTTTCGATATCGCTGAAATTTGCAAGAGCCATCAAGGCCTATATTTAAAATCAATTTCCAAACTTGAACATCATCGGATCTACATTGTTGGATATCTGGGTAGCCTTTTGTGCGTTCAGTAGCTGGATGGGTGAACGCTTCCACGATAAATTTCAAACGGAAAGATATAGCGACTTGAAATTTTCAGAGTATATTGTGCATCCAATGAGACAGTTGAGTTAATTATTGGGCACAAACGGACAAACGGTTTCGGAGTTAGACCCATCTTAAATTTTGTTGTTATTTCCTTAATAACTCAAAATATACAAATCCGATCCAATTAAAACTTGTACTTGCTTGTAGAATGCTGACGTGCTAATTTTCGTGAAGTTCCGTTATTTTTTTTTCTTAAAAAAAAGTATGTTTCAGAAACCTTCTGTCAGATTCCACTGAAATTTCGCACAAATTTTCAAGACGCTATTTGACAATCGGGCATCAATATTTCAGATCAGTTGGCTTTGTATTTTAGCAAATTTGAAAATAAAATGTAAAATTGTGAATTGAGTTGATGGCCACTGCATTTTTCCACGTGTTAACAATTAAAAGATGGTTTCAAGGTTCATGCAGTATTTCGTGAGGGTGTGTAAGGTGTGAACCGACAATAGAACATGCTCGTAAAAGCTCTTGACTTCTCGTCAGTGCCTGTTTCGAATTTGTATACTCACATTTGCAGTTGGGGCGCCAATTCTAACGGAAGCAGTTTTACTCCCAATGTTTCTCAAGGTTAGTCTTTTAGAAAACTCTTTGCCTTCATATGCATCGACAAAAGTCATCACAGGTGGAGTTATTTCAATATCTTCTACTATATTACGATCTTCTACTTCAATCGCATTTTCTGATTGTACCAAGCTCTTCAATTCGTTCTCTTCTAACAAGTTCAATCCTGAATGATTTTCGACTCTCTTCATATTGAATATAATCAACGAAGCAAAAAAGATACTGATATCTGATTTTCATCTGACAGATGAAGTTGTCATGATTGACAAGAGCAATCAGAGAATACGATTCGAAATCGATTCTGTCCGGCCGGTCCGGCCGGCCGGCCGTAGGCATGATAACTCTCGAACGAAAGGAGTTGGAGGATTGAAATTTGCAAGGTGGGTTTGCAGCGTAAATATTTCGGACAAGTTCGGTAATGGGCAAAATCCATCAAGCGGTTTCGGAGTTATGGCCGATTTTAGTAAAACATATTTTGTATGAATATTTCCGAAACCGATCACTCGATCTATCTGAAATTAAGCATCAAATTGTAGAATCATACGCATGTGAAGTTTTGCATTGACCAGGTTGCCGCAAAAAGTCAAAAAAAAAATTTAAAAATTAAAAAAAAATTTCTACAATATCTCTCGAACGGAATGAGCTAGGCAGTTGAAATTCTCAGAGTAGGTTAGGGAGATGAATATCTCGGTTGAGTTCGTTATTGGGCAAAATAGGCCAGATGGTTTCGGAGTAACGAAAAAAAATTTTTTTTTTTAAGCAACAAATTTCAAATTAAATTTTTATTTAAGATGCAGTTTCACCATTTTAATCCATCGATATCATTTTCAACTCCAACAAGCTAATACTTTCGGAGATATGATTTTTCTAAATTTCAATAATGAATCGTACTTCTATGTTTTCACAGAAAGCTATAATTATTCTACCTAAGCTTTATTATATGATCTGTGTTCATACTCGTACATTTCATCCTGTACTATAAGAGAGAGTCAAATTCATTTCAGCTATTTTAATTTGATTTCTTCCATGGTGCAGTTCTCATTCTCAGATTGCTCATTTAATCTTGATAAATAAACTATTATTTGAATTGAATTTCCTTTATGATGCAGTTCTATCATAAGAATACATTGATATAATTCCCAACTCTGAGAAACCAATACTTTCGGAGATATAATTTGTCTGTTTGAACAATAGCGCCAGAAAGGTCCTGTCCACAGGGCTTGAACCCATTTTTTTTGCGTGTATGTTCTGGGGAACATCGCGTTATAGTTTTTCCAAATGTGAAATTTAATTCTGTGGTGCCATCCGGCCGTCCGGCCGTTGCCACGATAACTTGAGAACGGAGAGAGCTAGCGACTTGAAATTTTCAGGGTAGGTGGCGCATCCCAATACGACGGACAAGTTCGTTAATGGGTATAATCGGCCCAATGGTTTCCGAGTAATAATTTTGTTTTCAACAAAAATAAATCCGATCGAATTTAAACTTGGTGAATAGTTGTAGAATATAGACCTGAGCACGTTTGTGAAATTTTGTGAGAATCGTATCGCTAGAAAATTATTAAAAAATTATATAAAAATATTGTTGTTGTCACGATAACCTGAGAACGGAAAGAGATAGCGGCTTGAAAATTTCAGGTTAGGTTGTGCATCTGAATGCGACATTTGAGTTTGCTTATGAGCATAATCGTCCAAACGGTTTTAGAGTTATAGGCATCTGACATTTTCTGAACTTTGGTTGTTTTTTGTTCCTCATTAACTCGAAGAATACAAAACTGATTGAATTCAAGCATGGTTATTAGTTGTAGAATGCCAACGCGAAAATTCTTGCAGAATTTTGTGAGGATGGTATAACTAGAAAATTTAAAAAAAAAATAATTAAAAATAATTGAAAAAAATTCTATATATCATAAACTATTCGTCCGGCATGGCTGAAATTTTGGAAGAGCCTTCAGAACCTAACTCTACTGCAGAGTTTCAAGTTTGAACATGATCGTCGTATGATATGTTGTCTATGGTCGAATTTTTGCGAGAACCTTCAAATAATAAATATGAATGTAATGATGAAATATTTTTGTGCGTATGTTATGGGAAAATCGTGTTATTTCATCACATATCTATGGGAGATGATAGCCCTACGTTAGCGGTCAGACCTGGTTTTGAAAGAGATCCTCCTTAGGAGGAGGCAACTAAATATTGAAGAGATTTCTATGAACAAGAGTGAATATCTTTGAGAAATAGAGAAGGTGATTCTTCTTCAAGAGATCCATGTGCCTTCAGAGGAGTTTATTTGCGAGAGGGGACTTTTGAATTTTGCTGAAGGCTTCTGATCTTGTAAGGTGAGAGGCTCATTTGTGGATATTAAATCTCGTGATGGGTAGAGAGGAATTTTAGGCTAGTTTTTCTATCACTAATGAGAATATATCTTTATGTTTCACCTCATCACCTTTAGATCTATCAATGGACATTTATTGGTTAAGAATAAGTAATTGAATATTACTGGAATTCAATTGAATTTCATTCCATATGTTAGTAACTAAACTTAAAATTTTCTTTACTTTGATTATTTAAATATGACATTAATTCCAGTAATATTTTTCAAGAATAATTATGTATTCTTCTCCTAAAGAAGAATTGAAGGTAGACAATAATGTATTGATTTTTTCATCATTGCTTTCTATCCTGACTTCACGAAAAGAAAATTGGTTCAAGCACTGACGTGAAGTCAGGAGCTTTTGCGCGTATGTTCTATTGTCCATTCTCCTGTATTGAACACTCTTAATCGAATTTACCATGGTGGAGTCTATTGTCTGTTCTCCTGTATTGGACACTCTTTATCGAATTTACCATGGTGAATTCGATTAAGGCTGTCCAATACAGGAGGATAGACAATAGAATTCACCATGGTAAATTCGATTAAAAGTGTCCAATACAGGAGAATGGACAATAGAACATACGCGCAAAAGCTCCTGACTTCACGTCAGTGCTTGAACCCATTTTTTTAAGTTAGAAATGTACACATTCCTTACATCTGACGTAAAAGTCGTTTGTTTAAACGAGCTATTTTTGTCAGATGTAAAAAATGTAGACCTTTCAAACCTAGCATGAATAGAATATCTCTGCGTCAGTTAATAAAATTCAAAGGCTCTCGCAGAATTTCAACGATATCTGATGGATAGTTTCTGAGATACAGATATTTTTTTAATTTTCCATTCATCCGATTCCCACAAAATTTTGTAAAAGTCTTCGTCCTAGTATTTTTCAACTAACTACCGTACATTGATTAGATCAGATCAGTATTTTTCGAGTTATTGGATGAACTACATTTTGCCCATTAATGAACTCAGCCGGCGCATTTGGACTCCAAAACTACTCTGAAAATTTCAACACGGCTCACCTGAACAGCGCGCCAAAAGAGTGAACCTGCTTTGTTAGCCCCCCTATTTTTTACCCCCATAGTATTCATCCATATCAATGTTCCCTTAACTATTCTGTTACGGCTTCCGACCTCACTACTTGTTGACCCTTGTTTTTATGACTTCACAGCAGGAAGAGTAACTCAAGTCTCCCACAGAGAGCCCTCTATTTTATAGTCAGACCAGAAAGTTCACTCCTACATGAATAAAACAGACGCGAGTCTCGTATTCGTCCCCCGGGAGGGGGCATTAATACCCCCCCGTAAAACCCTAGAGTCACTTGAACCCGACATATTGCCAAAGTTGCGCGACTTGGGGTGTTTATGAGCGGACTAATTGCTCCCTACTTTTATCTGGGAACAGATTCAAACTGCCGTATATCCCGGGCGGTCAGAACTTTTTATCCGGGATGGAAAGCGTGAATGCTGATTTAGGGGTTGTTTAGCGATACTTTTATATTCGTGGAACAATGCAACTCTCCACACGATTGGTTAAAACTATGAGTGCAACTTTTTAAGCCATTTGAAGGGTTAGGTATAGAGAGTATGCCGGGAGAAATGCGACAAAGGGAAACTATAGGCTGAGGTCATATTCAAGTTATATTTTCGAGTTCTTTGGTGGACCGCAGTTCGGATGCAGACCGCGAACCTTTTTTTTGCGGACCCTTTTTCCAGAAAATATGTATTCTTAGTTAAAAAAAAATCAGATAATTTTTCGTTTCATTTACTAATTATTGATATTGGATTTAGATTAACTGCTAGCATTGACTGCTAGTCAAATTCTCATGCCATCATAATGCTATCAAATGGACCGCGACAGATATACAGATTTTGTGAACGGACCTCCAATGAAACTAATTGGTGACCCCTGCAATAGAAAGTAAAGGATGTATCTATGGGAGATAATAGCCCTACATAAGGGTCCTGTAGCGGTCTTCTAACATCTGAAGTTCTGAATAATCATCGCTTGGATTGGCCAGACCTGGTTTTGAGTGAGACCCTCCTGGCCTTACGAGCAACGACATTTTCCTTTTTGAATTCAAATACTGAAGGGATTTCTAAGAACAAGAGTGAACATCTTTGTTCACTTGTGAAAGTTGTAATTGGTGAAAGGGGAATTTTCTTTAATTTGTTCGTTTTTGGCGCTCTAGTTCCTCGGAACAGAGCGCTTATCAATTTGCCCAAGTGTCTGTAATTTTTGGCTGAAAATGGTCTCAAACGATTTGGTTCGACTCACTGATCAAGAATCCGAGGTCGAAATCGATTCTGTCCGGCCGGCCGTCCGGCCGTAGGCACGATAACTCTCGAACGAAAGGAGTTAGCGGATTGAAATTTACAAGGTGGGTTTGGAGCGTAAATATCTCAGACGAGCTCGTTAATGGGTGAAAACCATCAAGCGGTTTCAGAGTTATGGCCGATTCTAGTAGAAATATTTTTTATGAATATTTCCGAAACCGATCACTCGATCTATCTGAAATTTAGCATCAAATTGTAGAATCATGACCTTTATACGCATGTGAAGTTTTGTATTGACCAGATCACCGCAAAGTGTAAAAAAAAAATTTGAAAATTTTAAAAAAGTTTTTCTACAATAACTCTCGAACGGAATGAGCTAGGTAGTTGAAATTTTCAGAGTAGGTTAGGGAGATGAATATCTCGGTTGAGTTCGTTATTGGGCAAAATTGGCCAGATTTAATTTGATTTCGTCCATGGTGCAGTTCTCATTCTCATGATTGCTCATTATATCTTGATAAATAAACTATTATTTGAATTGAATTTCCTTTATGATGCAGTTCTATAATATGAATACATCGATATAATTCCCAACTCTAAGAAACCAATACTTTCGGAGAGAATTTGTCTGTTTGAACTAGAGCGCCAGAAAGCTCCTGTCCACAGGGCTTGGACCCATTTTTCACCTCTTGTTCATTTTTCTGGTTGAGTTTCGGGTACCTTGGATAAACCTCTCCTTTTTAGGCTAAGGAATCCATATTGAAGAAAGAAATGCCCATCAATATTTTAAATTTCAGCGACTGTTGTAAAAAATTCAATTATTACAAATCACAACACTCACGGGGTGACAGAGTTTTTTGCTGAGGTTTTTTCCTAAGCTCTTGTCGAATTTTATGGTACCCCGTTAGACTAACCTCTGCTAACACATCTAAAGCTCTCAATCAAAAGAATATATATACAATATAAAAGTCAAATTAGTCTTTTGGTGCTCTTTTTCCTGGGAACTCTTATCAATTTGCTCAAATGTCTGTAATTTTTTTATTCTGGCTGAAAATGGTCTCAAACGTTTTGTTTCGACTCACTGATCAAGAATCCGTGATCAAAATCTATTCTGTCCGGCCGTTAACACAATAATTCTCGAACGGAATGAGCTAGACAATTATTTCCTCAATAACTCAAAAAATACAAAACCGATCCAATTCAAACATGGCTATTAGTTGTAGAATGGTAACGCGAAAATTTTGCGAAATTTCGTTAGGATCGTATCTCTAGAAAATTTTTACAAAATCATAGAAAATTATTGACAAAAATCCTATATATCAGAAACTCTTCGTCCGACATAGCTGAAATTTTGAGAGAGCTGGATGGGTGACCGTTGCATCAATAACTTTCGAACGGAAGGAGATAGGGACTTGCAATTCTCAGGATATGTTGCACATCTGAATGGGAGAGTTGAGTTCGCTGTTGGCCATAATCGGCCCAACGGTTTCGGAGTTTTACCCATCAGGAATATTACTTCCTCGATAACATAAAAAATATAGACTCGATCGAATTGAAGCTTGGTAAATAGTTGTAGAATATCGACATGAAGACGTATCTAAAATTTTATGAGCACCGTACCACTAGTAAATTTTTAAAAAATTACGAAAAAATATTATGTATCTCATGATTCCTTGAGAACGGAAAGAAATAGCGACTTGCAGTTTTCAGGATAGATTGCGCAGCTGCATGTGACATTTAAGTTCGTTAAGCATAATCGCCCGAACGGTTTTGGAGTTATACCCATCTGAATTTCGGTTGTTATTTCCTCAATAACTCACAAAATAAAAAACTTATCCAATTCAAACATGGTTATTAATTGTAGAATGCCAACGCGAAAATTCTTGCAAAATTTCGTGAGGATCGTATTACTGGAAAATTCTAAAAAAATCATTGAACAAAAATTGGTTCAAGCACTGACGTGAAGTCAGAAGCTTTTGAGGGTATGTTCTCTTGTCCATTCTCCTGTATTGGACACTCTTAATCGAATTTACCATGGTGAATTATATTGTCTGTTCTCCTGTATTTGACACACTTAATTGAATTTACCATGGTAATCCCCCTCGAGGTTTATTTTAGATAATTTACTAACATTCATAAAGATTTCATACCTACAAATTCTAGTGCTTGTAGAACTATGAAGATGATTCTTCCACTGTATTGTCTTAGAAATCAGAGTTCAGAATTATTTCATATATTTTATTATCCACTCTTGTTTATATTCTTCGGTTGGCTGTATGTATTCTCATATTGAATTAGTAAATAGTCATTGTTATTTCTTAGAATTACAACTGCAATCTTTACCATCACTGACTTCATAGACTTCACCACCAGACGGTATCGGTTGCAGCTCTTTATAATTGGAAACGATCAAAGTTCCATCTTTCTTACAAATATTGGTGAAATTTCCGAGATCCATTCTGGTGATTGGTAACTTAGCCTTAAAAACTGTCCATTCTACACCAGTTTTGATTGGATCAAAAGTAGTAGATCCTGTATATCTGTAAAAGTTGCCTTTATCATCCGGTAGGAAATCTTTCAAACTGATCACACAGTAAGGAACTGGTTTATCTACACATTTACTTATCTGTGAGACGAAGGGGATCAATTTGCTAATACCGCAACTTGAGATATCTGAAAATTCGTACAAAACTGAAAAGGCTGCGGCACCCTGTTTTTCTAAAGCTTCATCAATTCCGGAGAATTCTGTGCAATACATCAATATATGGGCTTCAAGGGGAAATCTTTCGCTGTTGATGGTGTGTGCTGAACCCCAGTGAAAATCGATGCGGTCGATGATGTACTCGGAATGGCTCAATCCACCTCCAGTTATGACAGGACTTTGTTTTGGACACACTCTTAGAAGGATCTGCTCACCATCGTTGCTTATCTCAGCGCACAACATCTTATCCAGGCCGTTTATGTTTAAAGGTTCTTTGAGGTCTTCTTGACCTTGTTTGGTGTTACCGCCGATGTTGATGGGAGTACGTATTGCGGCTCCACCGCTACCGTTTGTAGCACCACAGGAGCAGGACGGCTTTGCAGGTGGATTTGGCATCTTTGAGGGATATTATGAATAGTTTGATACTTTGATTACAAGGAATTTCATTGAGATGACATTTTGATTTGATGATTTTTATGAATGTCAGTGTTTGTAGTTTCTTACGATGAATTTCACTTTCGTTTGATAGATTGTAGAGAATCACAAAAGCTTAAAATCCTACGTTATAACCTCTAAAAAAAACCCAATTGGAACGCCTACTTAATTATCAAGGAAAATCGAACGCAGAAGGGCAAGGGTTCATATTTTCAATAATTTTCATTCAGTATAAAGGTCTATAAACTGGTGTATGTACTGATTCGATCTTGTTTTTTCATTTTTTTCGTTTTCTTTCCTGTAGGTAGCGCTATTCAGAAGTTACAAGGGATTTATTGTCATTCTGCATAGATTTCTGTCAAACCCATAGACATAGAATAACATGGACTGGTTGTGAGACCATTGATATCATTACTGAAAAAGGACAGAACAATTAAAGGCAAAACTTTGACAAATACGAAGCAGTGTCACAATATGCCTTAAACTATTTAGTGCGGATTCTATTTGAATTAGGGTTCTAATTTGATGTTTTTGGTGCTCTTGTTCCTCGGAAAAGAGTGCTTATCAATTTGCCCAAATGTCTGTAATTTTTAGCTGAAAATGGTCTTAAACGATTTGGTTCGACACACTGATCAATAATCCATGGTCAAAATCGATTCTGTCTGGCCTTCCGTCCAGCCGGCTGGCCATTAACACGATAACTCCCGAACGGAATGAGCTAGACAGTCGAAATTTCAGAGTAGGAGATCACCATTCAGAATTAGATGATAATTGAGAAAAGATGCTATTATTATTCAGGAAGAAAGACCTGTTTATAAAGAGAATGTGATCCGAAACCCGAGCATAGGTTTAGCATAAAAAAAATTTGAAGTATTTATGCCGAAAAACACGATATTGCTCCAAAGACATTCATGGATACCGTATAATAGCTCACTTCCCACTATCAAGCATTTCATAGTAGGTATTCTACGTACCCATTTACTCTCTGATAGTTTTTGCTTTTCCAAATTAATCAACGCAATATAAATGGAATTCTTGAGGATTATCATACGTTGCGTTGAATTGTTTCATTTGAAATTGAAGTTCATTTTTGCACAAGCTGGATAGTTTGCCACAGATAGAATTCTTTATGAAATGTATCACTGATTATTAGTTCACGATTTTCATAGCAAAATTGTGATCATAATTTAATGAATTCAATCTCGATGCATAAAACCAGTATGTGGCGTTGTTGAAAAATCAGTGAATTTTGCCTGGTGAATAGATCTCACTCAGTTGAAATTGCGATATAAAATGTAAATATGTTTAATGCGAGAAGAGTTGATGATAACTGAATTAACGATTTTAGTGTTGATATTGAACATTGAATGAAATGGATAATTTGAATGGTCATTTTTGGATGGCCTGGCTAGGTATATTTATCTTTATCGGATGGGTAGATCTAGCTGGATTAGCTGGCTATGTAGATCACCAGTTACTTTGCCGGTTATGTAGATCTACCGGTTCATTGATCTGGTGGCCATGTAGATCTAGCAGTTCATTGATATTCTGGCTACGTAGATCAGCTGGCTATGTAGATCTCCCAGCTATGTAGATCAGCTGGCTATGTAGATCTACCGGTTAATTGATCTGCTGGCTCACTAGTATATTTTGAACTATAAAAAAAATTTATTCGTCAGCCTATATCTATTCAGATATCAGGAATGAAAGGACAATCTCTTATGATTGTCCCCAGCCTTGCTCTAGACATTCCTATGATACTTTCCTTAGGTATTTCGAGTTGAGAAAACTATGCACCGAGTGTAAGTTCCAACAACCACTTCCACGAGATTGAATCATTGCAGATTACCCATTTGATATTGATAAATAAACTTTTATTTTAATTTAATTTCTTTTATGGTGCAGTTCTATCATAATAATCCATTGATATAATTCCCAACTCTGAGAAACCAATTATATGGCTTGTCAAAAATTGAACAAGAGCGCCAAAGCTTCTCACCCTAATTATTGTAAAATATGAATAATATGGAAAAAAGTTTTTTGCGAATTAATGTTTTTGGGGGGCTTAGCTACCCCTTGCAATAATATAGGAACACTTCCAAATATTTTCTGAGTGCCTTCTCGCTCGCATAAAACATATGCTTAATTTTATTCTTGTCAGTTATTTGGCTTTTGAGAAAAAAAATTAAAACTGCTTTTATAAGCAGAGAGGGCTCAAAAAAGAAAAGTTTATATGAAAGACCCACCCTATTTTTTGACGAAAAATTACCACCTAAATTTTTTCGAACCTTTTAATAACTTGTCCTAATTTTATGACATGGTTATCGCCCACATTCATTCGTATAATTCACTATAATTAAGAAAGCACCGTCCAAAATGACTGTCATCAGCGAATTCTTCACAAACATCACATTGTTTACAGTCTCCCACCGTTCGAGGCAGGGTGCAACGGAAAATTAACACGTCCTCGGTCGGATAAATAAAAAATATAATTATTATTTATTGCTGTGCGTTTATTGTAATCAAGGGAGTGACATGTATCTCTGTAGGGGCTCAACTGAGTTACACCCCTCTTTTGAGCTGGAGGGACGAGAGATATACGTACCACCCTCTGTTTGATTTATACCCTATCTATTTATTAATGCCGATGTTTCTCGTAATGACCAAACAATACAACAATGGAGAATATGAATTGAATAGGATAAGACCAATACACTTGAGATTGGGGTTGATTTGGGTACAAATGAACGAAATTATTGAAGTTGGAGTTTGCTCTATCATATTACTATTTTGGAGTTGGAAAAAAGAACTCCTACAAATTAACTCATTGGCACTAATAAATTCGTACGGATTAGTTGATGAATTGAAGAAAGAGAAAAAGATCGCTTCATTTCGTGGGACGTAGTTTCATTATTTCCGAACACCTCGTTCAAAATCGCAATAGAAAATTTGAAAGACTGGCTTTCTAGTTTAGATATTCCTCAAATAGAAATTAATGAGTACCTACACTATGTTAACCACGGTGTTTCATGGGGACAAATATCTTAGCCATCAACAAGTCCAGAAAATTATCAACAAACAAAAAGATAAAAATTTCTTTAGTAACATAAGCCCAGCGAAAGAAATAAAAACGGAAAAATGTTTCCAAGCTTTCGCGTTCCAACACTAAGCAAACAATAAACTCCAGAATATTTTTGAACAGATTGATATAAAAATAGCTTTCAAAACTTCCACGAAAATTAAACAACTTCTAGGAAATACATTCGGTAAAATACCGGACATGTTAAAATCTGGTATATATGAAATTAAATGTTTAGATTGCGACAAGTGCTACGTCGGGCAAACCCCTAAAAACATTCTCACACGGTATAAAGAACAGACATGTACCATTCGGAACAACAACGTCGATAAATCTGATGTTAAAAATCACTTTTCAACAACTGGTCACTCAATTTCAGAAAATGCCGTCAAATTGTTGAAAAATTCTAATAAAGTGTACTTAGGAACACTTGAAGGGATCGAAATGTATAAGAGAAAAGATATTTTACTCAATAATGATCTAACCCCTATTAACAACTCATTATTCTCAATAATCGGTTTATGACTAAGGGTATAATGTCAACCCATACTTAGGTGTAGAAATTGGTAGCATGCTTGAGTAATGCTTCGTCTTTGAAGAAGGAAACTTTGCGAAACATATGGCAGGCGACAAAAACTGTAGTGGACAAGAGTATAGTTACTTTTGTAGTATAAATCCCACTTTAAAAACAAAATCTCTGAGGGCCGGTTTCTCAATTGCGAGTTAACTCGAGGTTGCGAGTTGACGTATGTATTTAGCGATATTCATGAATGCGCAACACTCGGGTTACCCGCAACCTCGGGTTAACTCGCAATTGAGAAACCGGCCCTGAGGGCCGGTTTCTCAATTGCGAGTTAACTCGAGGTTGCGAGTTGACGCATGTATTTAGCGATATTCATGAATGCGTAACACTCGGGTTACCCGCAACCTCGGGTTAACTCGCAATTGAGAAACCGGCCCTGAATGTTACAAATCACGATTCAATAACTGAGCACTCAGTGAATATGGTGTAGTTATTGTATGTGCCTCAAATCGTTTCACGTAGGGTAAAGTCGGGGAATCCCGGCCAGCGGGGTAATACCGACCGGACGGTTTCTCGTGTATTGGCAACCATACAACTTTTATTTTTATTGTGGGTTGCATATAGGTGGCCCTAGAACATATCCATATATGTTTCGAATATCGAATGTGGAGGTTAGCCGTTTTGTGAGTGAAAAGAGTTTTTTGTGCCCTTACTTATAAGAATTGGGTATTTTTAAAGGTATGTAAATTGATATTTTTATTCAGTTAACTCTGTGTTGTGGGTCTAGTTTATAATATCAATGTTAATCTTCGAATTGTTACACATCTCTTCATCCTAACCTCAACCAAAAACTTTAGGCAAACAAAACAGAAATAGCGTACATATGGGGTAATACCGGCCAGTCTAAGGCGGGGAATTCCGGCCGGCCGGTATTACCCCATGAATAAATGAATTTTATAATGAAATGAAGGGGGTTATTTAATTCTTTCACAGATGCCACGAAAGTATACAAGAAAAACAACCAAAGCTTCTTGGACTAAGGAACAGTTAGAAGCTGCTCTGAATGCAATTGCAAACGGGTTACCCGAGAGGCAGGCTGCAACAAAATTCAACATTCCTAGGTCTACTTTACAAGACAGGCGAAAAACGAAAAAATAAGAATATTTCAACACCTTCATTAGGACGCAACCCAATTTTTTCGCCCCAGGCCGAAAACGAACTTGCAGGTCAAGTTAAAAAGTTGGCTAACCTTTACTTTGGTTTGACTATGAAGGAAGTAAAACGGTGTGCTTTCATTTATGCCAAGTCAAATAATATTCAAACTCCTTTCAACCAAGAAAAAGAAGAGGCTGGCAAGGACTGGGTAGCCGGATTCATGTCACGCCATAGTATTGTTCTACGAAAACCTGAAGGAACGAGCATTAATAGAATAACTGCCTTCAATCGGGAGGAGGTTTCGATTCTCTGGAAAAATCTTCGATTTCTTATGGAAAAGTATAGATTTTCGCCACAGAGAATTTTTAACTGTGATGAAACTGGGATTACGACAGTCCAGCGTCCAAGCAAGATTTTTGCAGCAAAAGGCCAAAGAAGGGTTGGATTTGTGACCAGCTGGGAAAGGGGAAAAACAACAACGGTAATGTGCGCTTTCAGTGCATCCGGCACATATGTGCCCCCTATGTTTATTTATGCCCGAAAAAGAATGGCGCCACAACTGAAGCGAAATGGCCCTCCTGGCGCAGTCTATGAATGTTCGGACAATGGTTGGATCACAGAGGAACTCTTCGTAACATGGTTGAAACATTTTCAGTCAACTGTAAAGTCATCCCAGGATGATCCTGTGCTTCTGGTCCTGGATAACCACGTTAGCCACTGTACGTTACAGGCGTATATTTTTTGAAAAGAAAACGGTATCATCGTTTTGACCATCCCACCCCACACTTCTCATCGCCTTCAGCCTTTAGATGTGTCTTTTTATTCCTCCCTAAAGTCTGCCTATCATAATGAATGTGACAAATTTTTGACCAGTCATCCAGGAGAGAAAATAACCCCCAATGAAGTAGCTGAGTTATTTAGTAAAGCGTACAGTAGAGTAGCTACACCTGAAAAAGCAATCAAGGGTTTTAGTGTTACTGGATTGTTTCCCTTTAATCCAGACGTCTTTACAGAGGAAGACTTTGCACCAGCAGAAAATCTTCAAAGAAACAGTGAACACAGGGATTTCGAAAATTCAGAAGTGAGAGTGAATGAGACTACCCCTGAAAAAGTTACTTCATTGGATAATGAAGTCAACAAAACTGTTTCTTTTACAGAAATTATCACTGTTCCATCATGTTCCAAAATTAAAACGGCAAAATCTAAAAGAAAGTCTTCTAAACAGCATTCTGTTATTTTTACTTCCAAGCCTTTGAAAGAAGCATTCGAATTGAAACAATCGAAAAAGAATACAAAACCTACTAAAAACGCGAAAAGGAATGTGTTTCAGGAAAAAATTCAAATATCTGCACCAAGAAAAAAGTCTAGGAGATCAGCACCATTGATAAATTATGAAGAAGATAAAGAAAATGAAGAAATAGAAACAGAAGACGATGACTCGGACAAGGACGTCAATGAAGATATTTGTATTGTGTGCGGAGAATTTGGTAAAAATGGAGAAATTTGGCTAAGGTGTGTTATTTGTGGTCAATGGGCACACAAAGCCTGCTCAAATTCATCGAAGGAAAAGAAATTTATATGCGATTTTTGTTCGTAAATGAAGGCCGGTATTACCCCATGTGTGCGGGGAATCCCGGCCATTTCAGCCTTTTATTTTTTATTTTTTTATAATTAAATGTTTTGTTTTCTAATGTTTTTTACTACTTAAATGAGTCAAGCATATTGTATTGTTTCATTTTTTTCCTATGAGGGCCCTAAAATATCTTCGACAATGATTTTATAACCAAATATCCTTAAGCGGCCGGCATTCCCCCACTTTACCCTATTCCTGAAAAATAGTTTGAATACGGTGGAACACTAGTACTGGTGGTAGGCTGGGTTCGAACCCTAGAATATCTAGTGGCGGATATTATTACTAAATGGTACTTTTCGGGTTATCTCTCCCAA
The DNA here is from genome assembly GCA_937662695.2 of Halyzia sedecimguttata. NCBI lineage: Eukaryota > Metazoa > Arthropoda > Insecta > Coleoptera > Coccinellidae > Halyzia > Halyzia sedecimguttata. Next base: position 92,117,755 of record OW569413.2, on the reverse strand, counting down.
TCTACGAAAATTATCTATGAAATAAAAATTGTTATTAAATGTGTATTCCGAAATGTGACCGAAGTGTGGAAAATATCAGTTTGTCAGTCAACAACTGACATTTTTCTCACTTCGCTCACATTTCGGAATACATACTAAGTATTGTAAAATTCCCTCAGCATTAGAAAAACTAGATATTTATCGCAACATATAAAACCATGTTGCCTAAACAACATCGACAATAAAATAACCTATTCTGTAACGTTTGATGAAACAGAATAGGATCAGTGTGCACCTGCTGAAATTTTTTGTCCATATTCGCATCTCTTATTACTAGAGGCGAACAGAGTAATATGAAAAAATTGTATTGCTACAATGTTCCCTTACTGGATTTCTCTTGAAGATTTAAATTTTTCTATCGAATAATGATATTACTATATCACAAAGTAATTATTCTTAGCAGATACTGAAGTAATCCAATTATAATCTTGAAATTGAATAAATAAACTTAAACATAAACAAACTCAATATTCTTCTACTAATTAGAAATTAATTATTATAATGTTTTCAACGTCAAATCGCGTACACAACTGTATACACTAATTAGTTGACATGTGTTGTTCTTTATATAATTTTTCGCACAGTTTTTGTGACAATGCTCCTGAGATAAGCACAGATATTCTTTAGTAAAATGGCATACGCCATTTTCAAGATGATGTAATTCCTACCATTTAATACCTACCATGAATGCTAATTCAATTTTCGTATTACGATTATTAGTATTCTAGTTTGAGTCACTGAGGACTGAATATGAACACTACACTACTAACTAAACTCCTGTCCACTACAAATAATGTCGTCTGACATATGTTTTGGAATCGATGTTTCCATTTTCTGAGACGAGGCGTTACTGAAGCATGCTATCAATGTCTACCCTCAAGTATGGGTTGACATTATATCTTTAGTCATACACCGATTAGTGAGAACAATGAGTTGTTAATAGAGGTTAGATCATTATTGAGTAGAATATCTTTTCTCTATGTCAGTATCGTAATGAGTCCATTCCAGCACTGAAAACAGTGCTGGAATGAACTCATTCCCGCATTGTTTCTAGTTATATTTTTCGTTTTGTGGTAGTCGGCACTGACATTCGATCCTATCAAATTTCAACACTCGTCAATGGACAATACAATATAATCTGGATATAGTCAAATAATTGTTGAGGAAAAGCTTTATTTTCATTATAAAATATGGTACTAGAGATTTCCTTCTTGTTTATTTTGAATCATTCATGCTATTAGGAAACTCTTTTAAATCTGATCTCCATGCCCTGCGTACGTTTCAAATTCAAATTCCGTATAATCTGTCAACTTTCGTAACAGTCACACCAACTACCAAGATACAAAACAAAAGTCACTAGGATGTATAATCCGAATTTTACATTAAATTTCAACAGTATTTTACTAAACTTGTCTGAAATAGAGAAAATATCGTCTAATACTCGTTGCAGAAAGCAATTCCAACACTCATGCGTCAATTGACAATATAATATAATCTCGATATAGTGAAATAGTTGTTGAGAGGAAAAGTTTCATTTTCATTGAAAAATAAGGTACTAAAGTTTTCCTTCTTCCTTATTTTGAATCATTCATGCTATTAGGGAACTATTTCGAATCTGATCTCCCCTAAGTATGATTCAAATTCATATTACATAATTTCAACTTTGGTAACATTCTCACCAACTGCTAAGATAGTATACAAAAGTCACTAGGATATAGTATCCGATTATTTTTCATTAAATTTCAACAGTATTTTACAAAAGTTGCCTGAAATAGAGAAAATATCGTCTAATACTCGTTGCAGAAGGCAATTCCAACACTCATGCGTTCGAAAACTCGCTCCTTCGTCGCTCGTTCTCGAATTTCGCATTCGTGTTTAAATAGGAGCCCATTCTACAACTTGTTTTAGAACATACTATTTACATTACTGTTTTATATTTCCATTTCTTCAAGGGTTCCTAAGTACAACGCATTGGAATTCTTCAGGAATTAATTAACTTACTATATTAATGAACTACCCTAATAGTTACTATCTCTTTCCGTTCTCAAGTTATCGTGAGATACATAATAATTTTTTTAAATTTTCTACGATCGGCACAGAATATCGCATACGTCTTTGTGTCGGTATTCTAAAACTCGATTCAATTCAATTAGACCTGTCTTGGTTGGAAACGAAATTAGTACTCGGAAACCGTTGGTCCGATTATTTCCCATTAACGAACTTTTCTGTAGCATTTTGACGCGCCACCTACCCTGAAAATTTCAAGTGTTACCTATTTCTTTTCGTTCGTATCGTGGGAACGGCCGGACAGAATCAAATTTAACCTCGGATTCTTCATCACTGAGTCGGACCTAATCGTTTGAGACCATTTTCGGTAAAAATTCTAAAATTACAAAAATTTGGGCAAAATTATAGCACGCTGTTCCCCAGAACATATGCGCAATAATAGCTAAATTGGTTCAGCTGTTCTGGAGTTTTGCATTTATCAACAGATATAGTGATTCGTTTTTTGCGCGCATGTTCTGTGGAACAGCGTGCTATCATTTAGCCCGAATGTCTGATTTTCCAATGTTTTCCTGAAAATGGTCTCAAATGATTAGGTTTGACTCACTGATGAAGAATTCGAGGTCAAATTTCAAGGTAAGTTATGCATCCAAATGCTACATTCAAGTATTCGTAATCGGCCAATCAAAACTTGCTGATTACTTGTAGAATGCCGACGTGCTAATTTTCGCGAAACATCCTATCACTAGAATATCGTACCATTTTCATTTATACAGGGTGTTCCTCAAACACATGCTAATATTTAAGGGGGTGATTCTTCGACTAATTTTAAGAAAAAAAACTTCCTAAAAACGCCCTAAAATTCAAAACTACAGGCTGATAAAATTTTGGTACTGCGATATGAAGTAATTTCAATCTAATTATTTTAAACAAGAATAGAGCATCTGACAAGAAAACATATTTTTTGGAATCTCATTTATTTTGGGAAAAAACTAATCTCTTAATTTGCTTTCAGTCTATACATGAACATTTCCACACCGCATCAGATTTTTGAAGAATTGATCCTGAAGTAGAACGATTTTTGAATTTTTCTCGGAAACCGTGCGTCGGAGAAAGAAAACTAATGAGATCCAATTTACTCAAAAATGAATGGAAATCTCAAGAGTAATTTCTATTTCGAAAGAAAGCAGTGGCATAGTAATTTTTTCCCAAAAATATTCAGTGCAAATCGTGTATGGACGCCACTGGTATAGAAAATGTGAAATATTGTACTTCACAAAATGCACCTTGATATATAGAAGACATGTACCAAATTGCATAAAGATGTCTACAATATTATCTCAGTTTTTATTAAAAAACTGATATTTTTTCATAATTTGATCACCCCGTATCTCAAAAGTTAAGACTTTTAGGTAGTGACCGACCGAAAGCTCGGTTTCGGTTTCGGTTTCGGCCAGTTTTGGCCAAGAAATCTAGTTTCGGCCCAAAATGGCCGAAACTTTCGGCCGTGCCGAAACTTGAATGTTCATGAATTATCTTGGTCGTTTGTCCAGGAGTTATAAGTAGGTATACATAATTGTCGTACGAGTTATTGTGATCTATCTTTGTTATCACCGAGAATTCATGAGATTTCACTTTAATGATTATTAATTAGATTACATAGGGTGATTCCAAATAAGACGTGAAACTTGGAGTTTAATCCATATTTATTAATAACCGAATATAAACGGTTTTGGAGTTCGGGTGATTTTTATAAGATTTCTGAACTTATAGTACATATTTCGTCAATTTTTTCTACGTTGACCAAATTTGGTGATAATTTTGGTTTATTTTCATCAGAAAAGAATATGATATGTACGAAAATAGCAAAACTATGCTGAATAAGAGGTTGAAAAAGAATTAGTATGATTTGAAATGTGGTGTATGAATAAATGAAAAATCAATTTTTAATATCAATTTGTCTGCAACTTTCAAATTTCACAATTTATTTTAAAAACTTGCCAAATTCCTTCTTCATTCTCTGAAAGATTTCGTTAGATTGCTTAACTGCTTAGTTTCGTTTCAGCAGATTTTTTATAAACAACGTTTTGAATGTCCGGCATTTAGAATAGTGAATGTGTATCAAAATACAGCGTGAGTAAATTTCAGGCGGAAAATAACAACTGAAGACATCAGAAAAACGGCACGTGCCTGCCTATGGAATGGTGGAACATAATTTATGAAAACATTTTCTAATGTAATTTCGAACTTAGTTGCAACAAAAAAATATTGAATTCGTTATTTTACTCTTTTTGCTTCTTATACCCCCTTTCAAATCATTCTAATTCTTTTTCAACAGAACCAGTCCTCAAATATCTCGGAGACCGTTGATTTTTGGTCGTCAATAAAAATGGCTCATACCACAGCAAATGATCCATACTAACACCTCCTCTAAGGTTCACGTCTGATTTGGAATCACCCTGTATACTTCGACTGATTATTTTGAAACCTTGGTAATACCCCAATAATAAATAAAGATCTCAAAAAAAATGTCTTTTTATTTTATTTAACACCCCTTAACTATTTTGATGTATATGCAAATAAAATTGTAAAAAAGTAGATTTCAGTATGAAATATAAAGTTTCGGTTTCGGTTTCGGTTTCGGCCGAAACTGAGACCCTGGCCGAAAGTTCGGTTTCGGTTTCGGTTTTGGCTGAAATACCAGTTTCGGTCGGACACTACTTTTAGGTAATACGTTCATAGGAAGTTTCTTTCTTAAAATAAGTCAAACAATCAACTCCTTAAATATTAACATGTCCTTAAGGAACACCCTGTTTAGATATATAGAATAATAGATAGATGCTGTAGAAGGTGACGTAGATCTTTGATTGTCAGGAGCACCAGATTCTTTTAAAACTTTTATAGAGATGACAAGGTATTGGAAATAGAAGAGGCTGAAGAAAAATTCGTGGTCCATTACTCTGCTCAAGCTGCCTAGATAAGATTGTTCGTAACTCCTATAAAATTAACGAATATCTGCACTTGCTTTTTAAATCCACTCGTTCTCTGCAACGTACCGCACTACGTAACTGATGTCGATTTTTGATAGTTTCAACATTCGTCATAAAAATACCTATCTCTTCAGACTCTAAATTACTGAGTTAGGTATATCATTCGGTGCAATAAAATATAATTTTCTCCAGAGATCGAAGTATTGGTCTTCGGATTGAAGAAGATGAACTCTTCATAACCAACTGTTGTCAATGTTAACCGACATTACATTCTCAATTCTGCTTTAATTAACACAGTGAAAGTTTATAACAGCGACTAGCAAGATTGATAATTATATTCCTTTATTGCATGCTCAGGACAAAAACACATAGTTTTTTAGAAAGGTGGAATTTTTCACTGAAATTACCTAATTAACTTTTTCACTTTGTAATAATTCTCTGTTGTTATTATAGGTGACAATTGAATGACACAATGCATTAGTAGGAATTCTGCTGATGCTGATAGTTCAAAAGATTAACTTTAGAAAAAAAGCTGAAACGTTTTATTCACATTCCCAACTAAATAATTTATTGGGACGACAGTCGTGAAACACCTCTACATTTTTGTGAACAAGCATATTAGCGATTCTTAGTAGGGTTGAAACCGTACAAAATGATGGAATCGACATTGACAACATTTTTTGCGTGCATGCTCTGAAAAAGAGGGTGTGCATATTTCAAGAAAAAAAAATGTTTTCTTCTATAATTTTACATTTTAGAAACTATTCGTTAGAATCCGCTGAAATTCCACGCATTCCCTCGAGCCACCATTTTACAATCAAGTACCGAATTTCAGCTCTATCTTCTTCGATCGCGCAGAAGCTCCTTACTTCACGTCACAGTTTCTGGCGCTTTTGTTCCTCGGAACAGAATGCTTATCTATTTGCCCAAATGTTTGTAAGTTTGGAATTTTTGGCTGAAAATGCTCTCAAAACGATTTGATTCGACTCACTGATCAAGAATCCGTGGTCTATTCTGTCCGGCCGGCCGTTCCTTAACACGATAACTCTCGAACGGAATGAGCTCGACAGTTGAAAATTTCAGAGTAGGTTTGGGATCTTAACCGAGATATTTATATCTCGGTTAAGTTCGTTATTGGGCAAAATCGGCCGAAGGTTTCGGAGTAACAAAAAAAATATTTTTTTTACATTACAAATGTTGAATTTGAACAATTTGTTTTAGGGTGCAGTTTTTTCATAGGAATGCATTGATATTATTCTCAACTATAATAAGCCAATACATTCGGAGATATGATTTTTCAAAATTTCAATAATACATCGTACATCGTACTATTTTTTCACAGAATGTGAATTCTATTTCTATCTGTCTGTGTACTATCTGTTTGTGGTAGCTGGCGTTTGGTTCAGTTTGAAAGATAAACGTCATTAATGTCAAACAAAACTGAAAGTGTATTTCTGGAAAGTTTGGTTAATGTAAGCATGTAAAAAATTTGAAATTTGGATTCGCTAAGTTCATAGGCAGAGTTTTTTGGTTAGTGGTAAATGAATGATGCAAGGAAGTCGAGCATAATTTACGAGTCATTCTCTAATTATGGAAGATTTAGAGCAGGATTTCCTAATAATGTACAGCTAGTTATTCCTTAGTAACACTATTTAAGATTACCCACATAAGTATTCTGGTTTGAGTTATTTCTGGACTGATTACATTAGATTTGTTTCATAAATGAAACTGGCTATTTCATCTGCTCAATTTTTCAGTATGACTCCTGATAGGTTTGAAACACTTGTAGCCAAAATTGGACCGTCTTATAAAGATAAGATGCAAAGGGATTTTAATTTCTCTCATGATGTAGTTCATAATGATCAATTGATATATTTCCCAACTCTGAGAAACCAATACTTTCGGAGATATGATTTATCAAAGATTGGACAAGACAAATACATATCCGCACCATGTTTTTTCGTCATGATGGGGCACCACCACATTTTTCTTTGACTGTGAGAAATCACCTAAATATGACATATCCGAACAGATGGATTTGTCGTGGTGGTCCAATCACTTGGCCATCGAGATCTCCTGATTTCAATCCGTTAGATTATTTTGTTTGGGGACATCTCAAAACACAAGAGTATAAAAGGGAAATTAGAAGTAGAGAGCATCTAGTTGAAAGAATCATTGAAGAATGTAACATTTTGAGACAAAACCCAAATATCATTCGTAAAACAAATGTAAATTTGGAGAAAAGAGCATGACTATGTATTCGAACCGAAGGGAATCATTTTGAAATTTTAAACAACGAGGTAGTTTTTGGCGCTCTAGTTCCTCGGAACTGAGTGCTTATCAATTTGCCCAAATGTCTGTAATTTTCGAATTTTTCGATGAAAATGGTCTTAAACGATTTGGTTCGGCTCACTGATCAAGAATCCGTGGTCGAAATTCATTCTGTCCGGCCGGTCTGGCCTACCGGCCGGCTGGCCGTAGGCACGATAACTCTCGAACGGAATGAGCTAGAGAGTTGAAATTTTCAGAGTAGGTTTGGCAGATAAATATCCCGGCTAAGTTCGTTATTGGGCAAAATCGGACAGATGGTTTCGGAGTAACAAAAAAAAAATTTCTTTTTTACAAAACAAATTCCAAATTCAATTTTTTTCAATAAGCAGTTTTATCATAAGAATCTAATGATATTATTTTCAACTCTAACAAGCTAATACTTTCGGAGATATGATTTTTCAAAATTTCAATAAAAAATCGTATTTTTACGTTTTCACAGAATTATATAATTATTCTATGCATGAATTGTCATAATGTCAACTTATTTTCCTGAGATATGACAGTCTCTTGCTAATAGTTGGTTCGAGAAACGTCAAAATCGACTTAGAGAGACAAGGGTAAAAAACCGTCAAATAAACCCCCATGTGGCGATTTTATGTCGAAAAGTGAAAACTAATAATATATATCCCAGGTAAGTACCGACGTTTTATTCTAATACCGGAGATCGACAAGATCGTACGAGGAGCCCTATAGCCGGTGTGTCTACGCTGTCGGGTTTTCGGTTTCGGAACGAGAGAAGGCGGGACTTTTTGGCGCTCTAGTTCCTCGGAACTGAGTGCTTATCAATTTGCCCAAATGTCTGTAATTTTTATTTAAGATGCAGTTTCATTATTCAAATCCATCGATATCATTTTCAACTCCAACACGCTAATACTTTCGGAAATATGATTTTTCTAAATTTCAATAATTCTATATAAGCTTTATTATATGATCTGTGTTCATACTCGTACATTTCATCCTGTTCTATAAAAAGGAGTCAAATTCATTTCAGCTATTTTAATTTGATTTCTTCCATGGTGCAGTTCTCATTTTCAGATTGCTCATTTAATCTTGATAAATAAACCATTATTTGAATTTAATTTCCTTTATGATGCAGTTCTATCATAAGAATACATTGATTTAATTCCCAACTCTGAGACCCCAATACTTTCGGAGATATAATTTGTCTGTTTGAACTAGAGCGCCAGAAAGCTTCTGTCCACAGGGCTTGAACCAATTTTATTAATATTCAACCTGCATTTCTTAAATCGTCTCTATTTAATTATTTTCGGCAATTATACACTACTCTATTTTCGATTGATCTGGAACAAAATAATCCAGTACGTCGCGATGTCGAATGCAGAAAATATTCGTTGATTTAAGTTATTGTTTCTTCAATGCATTTACTAGTTATGGAACTAGCCCCATTTTGAACTTATTTTGTTCATAAGTAGTTCGATATTTGAGATGGTAGTTCGAAAAATCATTTCTGTTTTCAGTTTTCAAAAATATTTTTAGTATAGGAAAAAAACAGGTAAAAATTGGAGCAAGAATTAAGATACATATCACATCCAACAACTCAACAAAATTAATTCTAATTATTCGAATATTGGAATGAGTCTAAGCTAGATTGAAAAAAATTACACAATTTGAATGGAGGTGTGCAACGAAATTATTGGGAAATGATGGAAACAAACAGAGATAATCATAGTTAAACAAGAGCACCAAAAACAACTCAATTTTCCTCCATCACTCAATCCTCTATCTATTTGAATAGAGAATAAATGTATAAATGTGAATCACTGAAAAATTATTTTGGTTGTTCACAAAGCAAAAGGAGTGTAAAATTGAGTAACTATAGTTTTAAATTAATCATAAGAAGAAGAAGAAAAAGAACAAAAGAATCAATGTCCAGATCATCGATTGTCATGTTTAAGGACTAAGGAGATCAGTAATTATGAAGATTTTATATAATATGTATTTTGAACAGGTCGCTGTGCCCACGAATTTTAAATAAATAATATCATATTTAATTTTTGCATTGATTTAATTATCTCTCAAATAATCTCAAATTGTTAAAATCCAATGCTTCCCGACACGACATTTCACACAGATATGTTTTATTGGTGCGATTCGTAAATACCATTACACTTGCGGAAATACACGTTGAATGAACACATTATACAACAGTCGAGGATAAAAGCAAATTATTTACTGAAATAAGTTCTACGATGTTTTAAGAACATTGCCCTTCCAAACAATAATTTGTTCAAATGTATATTTTCATTTTTTTGTTTATGTGAACAGTTTTAGTTGGAACTCATAATATACCGAACCAAAATGAAGTAGAATAAAAATATCAATCCAACAATACTCATAGTGGTGATAATATTAACGTATGTAACTATTCTAAAACAATTACTTGAATGTTCATAATTAAAATTAAAAGCTGTAACCAATTGAGCTAATTCATTTTTATATAATTGGCATCTTAATTTCAAGCCGCTTGATTTGTTTACTGGTAATTTTGTGATCAACAACACTTTATTTTGATTACAGAAAAATATGAATGACTTGATCTCCGTAATCATTAATTAGCCTTTCATCGTAGACATCATTATATTACAGGCGACTAATTAGATAAGATGTAATTCTCCTGAAATAAACCACAAGAGAATGGCTAATCCAATTATATTTATGACTTCAAACGTTCCCTTCATTGTCATGGTTATTGTCAAGGCGAAATAATTCATTTCGAATCGATTTCAACTTCATGCAGAGGAATTCCGAAAAAAAATTGTGCGGAAGAATTCGTTTCTGGACATTCCAACAGGCGGCATGATTTGAACAATTTCAACCTTCAGAATATTCTCTGTGTAAGATCTTCAAAAGTGCTTTTTGTTCTCGCAAATATTGAATGGTTGGATTTGTACAACGTATAAACAAAAATATAACACCTGTTGAAGTTTTCACAATACGTTTCGATTTACACATTTTTACATAATTTTCTTCATTTCCATCAGGGATTATTAATTGAATGAGTTATTATTCGAATTATTCAGTACACAGGGTGGTTCCAAATTAGACCTGAACCTTGGAGGAGGCGTTAGTATAACTCATTTACTCGTCGTTTGGGCCATATTTATTGATAATCCAAAATCAACAGTAACAGAGATTTTCAAAAGATTTCTCACTTTAGTTAATTTTTCGTCAATTTTTTCTACGTTGACCAAATGATGATAATTTCGGATTATTTTTATCAGAAAAGTATGTGATAAAGGGTTTTCCAATAAGAGGTGTTATTTTGAATAGCCCGCTATTTCGGTAGATGTCACTTTTGAAGCTGTCATTTTTTGACATTTGACAAGAATAAACTACGCCATTAATAAAAAGGGAACGATACACGCTTCAAGAACGCATTGAAATTATTAAAATTCACTATAAAAATGGTGAAAATTTGGCAGATACGCTTCGTAAAACTCGAACATGTTTGGGTCGTCATGAAGCACCTTGTCGGACCGCAATACAGAAATTGGTGGAAAAATTCGAGCTGTTGGGACAAGTTAGTTATGTGAAGGATAAAACCCGTGCACGTCGCTCAAGAACAGCCGAGAATATTGCTGTTGTAGCCGAAAGTGTTGAAGAAAACCCAGGTTTGTCCATTCCTCGTCGTCCTTTGGAATTAGGCATTCCACAAACGTCATTACACCGTATTTTGCATAAAGATTTGGGTCTTAAGGCTCATAAAGTTCAGTTAACACAAGAACTCAAGCCGGCCGATCATCAACAACGTCGTGTCTTTGCTGATTGGGTCGTTGAAATGCATGAAAATGATCCGCAATTCCATCGAAAAATCATCTTGAGTGATGAGGTCCATTTCCGCCTCGGTGGCTTCGTCAACAAGCAAAATTGTCGCATCTGGGGCTCGGAAAACCCAAGAGTTATTGTTGAAAAGCCTCTCTATCCTCAGCGTGTGACTGTTTGGTGTGGTTTATTGTCCGGCGGAGTCATTGGACCTTACTTTTTCGAAAATGAGGCTGGAGCACCAGTTACGGTGAATGGATTGCGCTATCGAGTGATGATTAATGATTTTTTATGGCCGGAATTGGATGTATTGATCTGGACAACGTTTACTTTCAACAAGCCGGCGCTACGTGCCACACAAGCAACGAAAGCATTGATCTTTTGCGGGAAAAGTTTCCGAACCGTGTTATCTCTCGAAGAGGTGATCACAATTGGCCACCGAGATCTTGTGATTTAACACCTCGCGACCTCTTCCTTTGGGGCCAAGTGAAAGAGAAGGTCTACGCCAATAGCCCAGCGTCAATTCAAGACCTCAAAGATGGAATTCGTGAGGCTAACGAGGACATAGGGCAGCCACTTTGCGATTTGGTTATGGAAAATTTTATTAAAAGGATATGGTCCTGTAAGCGTGGTCGTGGTAGTCACTTGCCTGATGTTATTTTCCACTATTAACGGCCCAGCTTCTTCCCATCATCATATGGATTAACCATGGGCATTAAAATATCACCCAATAAGTATGATATCATTATCATTATAATTCTCATAATTCTACGATAGCTGAAATGGATTTGACATGTCATGTCTCTTATAGGAAAATGAGTTGACATGTATGAACACAGATTATATAATAATCCATAGATAGAATAATTATAGCATTCTGTGAACGTAAAAAAAATGTTTTTAAATTACAGACAGTTGGGAAAATTGATAAGCACTCTGTTCCGAGGAACAATAGTGCCAAAAAGTTTTGCTGCTGCACCCTGTATTTATAATAAGTCCACAGATATCTCTAACCAGAATATTCAACATTCGAATGAATTCCATTTATACTATGAAAGAAGTTCTGTTGATTTTCTTCTATGCCCTAATAAGCATCTAAAATACTGCCGCAGCCAACGTGCAGGAATCCATTAAGATTATTAAACCCCAATAAAAAGGTAATCTATTACCGAATGCAAAAAACAGACATCTGAAGTTGCTGAAATGCCTACCAGTGACTTAACTCAATTAGCTGCGGTTTGCCCATGCAGCATACTAACTGCACTTGCCACGCCAGTTCCTATCCCATCTATCCCGTATCGTGAGAACTGGATGTTACATTGGGACTAAACGGCCCCTTGCCCCTGGGACCCAACTCTCTGCTCTCTAATAGAATTACAGGATTGCTATCTGGCAAATGTCGTGCGTTCACCACCTCCCAGGCAACCTCACCGGATGGAATTTAACTGCGACACACTACGAACTGCAATCCTTGGAGATTTTGCTTACAACAATTAAGTCCCCTATGTGTTCGTATGTGTGGGAAGCGAGCCGTCTAGATCTAGATGTTAGACCAGGGTTGATAATTTTTGAAACCGAAAAAAATTATAGTACAATGAAACCCGTTGTAAAAGGAAGAGAATACAACAAAAATGATAGGAAAAATAATTTACGGGTGATCTGAGGTCGGGAAGGGGAAGGGGGCGAGCAAAACTACAAGTCCTATGGAAAAAAGTTAAGAGGCAAAGTTGTAGGTAATGAAAAGATCTAAAACTTTTGTTTTTACACTTTTTTCACATAACCTCAAAATTTATGTGAAAAATTCAAATAACCCCGTTTTGCGCGTATGTTCTGGGGAACATCGCGTTATCATTTTGCCCAAATGTGAAATTTAATTCTGTGGTGCCGTCCGGCGCATCCCAATACGACGGACAAGTTCGTTAATGGGTATAATCGGCCCAATGGTTTCCGAGTAATAATTTTTTTTTCAACCAAAATAAATCCGATCGAAGTTAAACTTGGTGAATAGTTGTAGAATATAAACCTAAGCACGTTTATGAAATTTTGTGAGAATCGTGTCACTAAAAAATTTAAAAAAATATTATTTATGACACGATAACCTGAGAACGGAAGGAGATAGCGGCTTGAAATTTTCAGGTTAGGTTGTGCATCTGAATGCGACATTTGAGTTCGTTTGTAAGCATAATCGGCTAAACGGTTTTAGAGTTATAGCCATCTGCAATTTGGTTGTTTTTTGTTCCTCATTAACTCGAAAAATACAAAACCGATTGAATTCTAACATGGTTATTAGTCGTAGAATGCCAACGCGAAAATTCTTACAGAATTTCGTGAGGATGGTATAACTAGAAAATTTAAAAATAATTATTGAAAATAATTGAAAAAAATTCTATATATCATAAGCTATTCGTCCGGCATGGCTGAAATTTTGGAAGAGCCTTCAAAACCTAACTCTACTGCAGAGTTTCAAGTTTGAACATGGTCGGATCCATATTGTTGGAGAACCGAGCAGCCTTTTGTGAGTTCGGTAGCTGGATGCGAATCGTCGTATGATATGTTGTCTATGGTCGTATTTTTGCGAGAACCTTCAAAACCATGAATGTCATGATGACATATTTTTGCGCGTATGTTCTTGGGAAAATCGTGTTATTTCATCACAAATCTATGGGAGATGATAGCCCTACATTAGCGGTCAGACCTGGTTTTGAAAGAGATCCTCCTTAGGAGGAGGCAACTAAATATTGAAGGCTTCAAAACTTAACTTCAAATTAACCACACTTTCTGATCTTGTAAGGTGAGAGGCTCATTTGTGGATATTGAATCTCGTGATGGGTAGAGAGGAATTTTAGGCCAGTTTTTCTATCACTAATGAGAATATATCTTTATGTTTCACATCATCACCTTCAGATCTATCAATGGACATTTAAAGGTTAAGAATAACTAATTGAATATTACTGGAATTCAATTGAATTTCATTCAATATGTACCTAAACATATAATTTTATTTGCTTTGATTATTTAAATATGACATTAATTCCAGTAATATTTTTCAAGAATAATTATGTATTCTTCTCCTAAAGAAGAATTGAAGGTAGACAATAATGTGTTAATTTGTTCATCATTACTTTCTATCCTGATTTCACGAAAAAAAAATTGGTGCAAGCACTGACGTGATGTCAGGAGCTTTTGCGCGTATGTTATATTGTCCATTCTCCTGTATGGGACACTTTTAATCGAATTTACCATGGTGAATTCTATTGTCTATTCTCCTGAAGCAGACAGCCTTAATAGAATTCATCATGGTTAATTCGATTAAGAGTGTCCAATACAGGAGAACAGACAATATAATTCACCATGGTAAATTCGATTAAGAGTGTTCAATACAGGAGAATGGACAATAGAACATACGCGCAAAAGCTCCTGACTTCACGAAAAAAATTGGTTCAAGCACTGACGTAAAGTCAGGAGCTTTTGCGCGTATGTTCTATTGTCCATTCTCCTGTATTGAACACTCTTAATCGAATTTACCATGGTGAATTATATTGTCTGTTCTCATGTATTGGACACTCTCAATCGAATTTACCATGGTGAATTCGATTAAGGCTGTCCAATACAGGAGAATAGACAATATAATTCACCATGGTAAATTCGATTAAAAGTGTCCAATACAGGAGAATGGACAATAGAACATACGCGCAAAAGCTCCTGACTTCACGTCAGTGCTTGAACCAATTTTAATTTTTAATTTTCATCTTCTACAAAAAAAAAATTTTTTTCACCTTTGGTAAAATCTCACCTTTTATGTCCCAAATACACTGTAATTTTTTGGATTTAAAATATTTTTTTTCACCTTAATTTGATTTAATATCGAAAAAGCAGCCTAGTTTTCAGTCAAAAATTGTCACGTCAAAATATCTGCTTTTTAAAAAAAGTAGGTGGACTTTTTGTTCGTTGAAATGTCTACTTTCTGATGGTCTACAAAAATATACATTATTATGGTAAATTTTCTCAGAAAATGCTAAGTTAATAAAGTTAATATTTAATAAGAAACTAACAATATTTAGTAGTGTAGAGGCTTATTTATTGCTATTTTAATATACAACTTATACACCTGAGTGACCTACGTAAAATTTTAGCCCATCAAAAGTTATTTCATAGAGAATTGGGCAAAGGGCTATTAGGGGCTTGGCCTTACTACCTGTTATTTCAAAGCATTTTCTGAGAAAATTTACCTTAGTAATGTAAATTTTTTTAGACCATCAGAAAGTAAAGATTTCAGCGAAAAAAAGCCCACCTCCTTTTTCAAAAAAGCAGATATTTTGACGTGAAAATTTTTGATTGAAAATTAGTCTGCTTTTTCGATATTAAGTCGAATTAAGGTGAAAAAAAAAATTTTAATCCAATAAATTACAGTGTATTTGGGACATAAAAAGGTACGTTTTTCCAATATTGGTGAAAAAAATTTGTTTGTAAAAGATAAAAATTGAAAACCTAAATCATGGTCATTTGAATTTTTCACAAACATTTTGAGGTCCTGTATTGGACACTCTTAATTCGAATTCACCATGGTGAATTCGAATTAAGTGTCCAATACAGGAGAATGGACAACATAATTTACCATGGTAAATTTGATTAAGGGTGTCCAATACAGAAGAATGGACAATAGAACATATGCGCAAAAGCTTCTGACTTCACGTCAGTGCTTGAAACAATTTTTTTTTCGTGATTTTTTTGAAATTTTCTAGGGGTAAGGTTCATAAAATTTTTTTTCGTAATTTTTTCAAATTTTCTAGGGGTACGGTTCTTACAAAATTTTAAACACGTCTTTATGTTGATGTTCTACTACTAGTTACCAAGCTTCAATTCGACCGAATCTATATTTTTTGAGTTATCAAGGAAATAATATTCCAGGTGGGTATAAATCGGAAACCGTTTGACCGATTATGCTCAACAACGAACTCAACTCTCCCATTCAGATACGCAACCTACTCTGAAAATTGCAAGTCCCTATCTCCTTTCGTTCTAAAGTTATCAAGGCAACGGTCACCCATCTACTGAACTCACACAAGGCTGCTCGAATCTCCAACAATATTTAACCGATCGTGTTAAAACTTGAAACTTGGCAATAGAGTTAGGTTCTAAAGGCTCTTGCAAAATTTCAGCAATTTCAGACGAATTGTCACTCATATATAGAATTTTTTTTTCAATTCCAATGAATTTTTAAAAATTTTACAAATAGTATCTTCACGAAATTTTGCAAGAATTTTCGCGTTGGCATTCTACAACTAATAACCAAATTTTTAATTCAATCGGTTTTGTATTTTTCGAATTGATGAGGAACAAAAAACAACCAAATTTCAGATGGTTATAACTCTAAAACCGTTTGGCCGATTATGCTTATAACAAACTCAAATATTGAATTCAGATGCACAAGTTAACCTGAAATCTTGAAGCCGCTATCTCTTTGCCTTCTCAGACTACCGTGACAACAAAAATTATTTTAGTAACTTTTAAATAATTTTCTAGCGATACGATTCCCACAAAATTTCACAAACGTGCTTAGGTTTATATTCTACAACTATTCTCCAAGTTTCAATTCGATCGGATCTATATTGGTTGAAAACAAAATTATTACTCGGAAACCATTGAGCCGATTATGCCCATTAACGAACTTGTCCGTCGTATCGAGATGCGCCACCTACCCTGAAAATTTCAAGTTATCGTGGCAACGGCCGGACGGCTGGCCGGACAGAATCAAATTTGACCCCGAATTCTTCATTGGGGAGTCGAAGCAAATCGTTTGAGATCATTTTCGTGAAAAAATTCGAAACTTACAGACATTTGGGCAAAATGATAACGCGATGTTCCCCAGAACATAGGCCCAATAAATATGACATATCTCTTATCGGTAGATAAGATGACATGTATGAACACATATCACGAAATTCATAGATACTAATACGGACGTTAATTTTCGATTACAGCATTCTGTGAAATCGAAGAATTACGATCTATTATTGAAATTTTGAAACTGAATTCTCCGAAAATATTAGTTTGTTAGAGTTGAGAATGCAATCAGTGGATTCTTATGATGGAACTGCATCTTGAAAAAATTGAATTTGAGGTTTGTAATCTAAAAAAGAAAATTTTTTTTTCTTGTTCTGAAACCACCTGCCTGATTTTGCCCAATAACTAAGATACAACCGAGATATTTATATCCTAAACCTACTATGAAAATTTCAACTGTATAGCTCATTCCGTTCGACAGTTATCGTACTTACCGGACAGAATCGATTTTGACTACTTGATTCTCTCTCTGTTCCGAGGAACAAGGGCGCCCAAAATGTCTACAAAAATTAAAAAAAGGTAATCTCAAATAATCATTAAAGGATACTGTGGGAGTAGTAATTTCTGAATGGTCTCCCCAAAGGTTCAGTTTTAGGACCTCTCCTTTTCAATTTATATGAGATATTCTTGCTACTTCCTCTGAGAAATTCATATACGCTGATGTTATTGCCTTTAGTCATTCTGATTCCGAAGAATAGAAAATAATCTATCTGCAGATTTAGAAATTCTGAAAATTACCTATTTGAGTGGCTTTTGTATCCAAAATAAACTCAGGTTTCTCGGTTCCATTTGAATTTGGACAATCGTCAAAATATAGAACATTGAGTGTAGCTTTCAGTCATTCTTTCTCGAGACATAATCTTAATCCTAAATACCTAGGAGTGAAACTAGATTCCTCTTAGAATTTTAAAGCTCATTTGGATGACTTGCATCTGAAGATGAAAACAAGAAATACTATTCTGCAGAAATTAGCTGGTACTTCCTGGGGTGCTAATGCAGTTGAATATTGTTGTGACGTTATGTTTCGTGTTATTGGGAAAAGAGGGTTATAATTCCGAAACTACGAATTTCTCGTTATAAACAAGCCAGTAGGTACTTGGAATTTCGTATTGAGATTTGGTTTTTGAAGCTACTTAGGGTCTGATTCACATGAAATTTTGGTACACTCTTAGAGATCATTTTTGGTGACCTAAATGCCAAATGTAGACTAAATCTGTTTCCGAATTTCCAGCAAAAGATTCGGCAAAATAGTTGAGCATTTTTTCTAGTCGTTGTATTCTCCAGAAATATTGCCTAAGTCTTTATATCCGTATTTTTCAACTTACTACGAAGTTTCCATTCGATCAGATCAGTATTTTTCGTGTTATTGGGAAAACAAAATTTCAGATAGTTTTAATTCCGAAACTACTCGACGGATTACGTCCATTAAAGAACTTAGCCAGCGCATTTGGACTCCAAACCTACTCTAAAAATTTGACATTTTTAGAGTAGGTCTAATTCATTGCGTTCGGTTCAAATATTCGAAAATTGCAGACATTTGGACGAATTAATAAGCACCCAGGTGAACAAGCTCGCCAAAACTAAAGTGACATTGTAGCACTCTGTATAATTCCAATAAAGAAAATAATTAAAGAACTCACAATCCGCTCATGCTAAACAGCACATAAATAACCGTTCTCGTTTTACATTTCCAAAGACCATACAGCAGTCGTCGGAATTACAGCAGATTAATATAAAGAATTCACGCCGAGGGCAAAAATTTTTGAATTATTAAATATGGCAGGGCTTTTTGAGGCGCGCGATCTGCGGAAGCCCGTTGTTTGCTAATTCATTTATACAAACATCCCCCGGTTCGGAGGGGGGCTCTCCGGCGTTTTATTAAATTGAATTAAGCACCCTTCGGAAGTTGTTCCGTCTGTATTATACCGCAATAAAAACATGTTAGATTAATCTCTTAGCTCAAGTGAACATCGGTTTCACTGGGTATCACCGACAACTTATCCTAGGATGGACGCAACTGGGAACGAAGAATCTGAAGGGTTAATCAATATGAACTAATTTGGTAGGCCAGTAGCAATCGTCGGTTTCAATTATTTGGGCCATTTCAAACGTTTATACGCTTCCATGAGGATATCAGTTAATTATTCCTCCTGAAAATCCATCGAATCCTTGAGAATATTATCTTCTCGGAAGACCTAGCAGTGTTAACAATATTATTATTAGGGCTTCGCACGAGACGAGAGTAGGAAAGAGTATAAAAATCTCGCCTCGGTCTCGCCAATCACCAAAAAAATTAGACTCGTTTAAGTCTCGTTCTCGTCTCGTTATCAGTTGTCTCGTCTCGTCTCGCTCAATTCTGAATAACGATAATGAATATTATAATACGAGTATACAGGGTGAGTCTTTGACCACTGCATTGATTTTAACCAAAGATTCCTCTTATCAAATGAAACACTTTTTTCATTTACCATTTTTTCCAGATTCAGCTCAGGTTTAAGTTACAAGCGTTTAAAGATTTCACAATGTGCTAATACACTCCCGCATATAAATTATCTATGACATTGTTGGCGGACGAGAATAAGGCATGGTAACGTGGTTTACAGCTTGATTCGGGATTCCAACGCTCAGGGACGGATCCATAAAAGTAGTGAAATTTCTGGAGTTTTCCATTTTAAAACATTCAATGAAGAATATCTCGAAAACGGTGCGTTTAAGGAGAAATGATGAAGAATAATATAATGTTCTAAAACGATGGAATATTCTGGAAATGACTCAAGAAAAACTTTATATGCTTTCTTTATGCTAATTTCATTTAGTTTTATGATTCCACGAGTCCATAACTAGAAAACCAGTAGAAGTAGAAAATAACTAATATTTGGAAAATATGTATCATACTTATAGGAACCTTTACGCCAACATTCATTTTATTCGAAAAAAGGATGTCAAAGCTACAAAATAAAAACTGATTTTTTTCAAAATTTCAACAGCCTGTATCTTTTTACCTGAGCTGAATTTGGAAAAATGTTAAATGAAAAAAAGTGTTTCATTTGATAAGTGGAATCTTTGGTTAAAATTAATGCAGTGGTCAAAGACTCACCCTATATAAACAAATTGGTAGATAACAATTAATAATTTTGTAAAGCTATATTTATTATACTCTTATACAAAAATATTTGTACATGTACATAATATCTTCAATTTTAAACACTGTTAATTTCATCTTTGAAATTACTCGATGACCAAGAATTCGAATATAATCACGCTTGCATCACATCATCCTTCAATGATGTACGTGTTTTTGCCATGATCATACCTGCTGTGGAAAATCATTCAACAGATACGGGTGTATCCATTTAAGTCATCGGCCATCTTGGAAAGTGTAGGAACTCTTTCATGCTCTTCCCACCACTCTAACATACAATTTTGATTCCTATTTGATCTTTCTAACAGCAAATGTTCTAGAAACTCAGCTTTCCAATGTTTAGAAGGTTTTGTTGATGCTTTGAAGAGGCCATCGATGTCGATACATTTTTTAATCGAATTGGACAAATTGGTATGGTTTTCAATGAATACCTTCCCAGTGGGTAGATATTTGAGGCTGTTCTTGGCATATTCCTCATAACATTTTTCGAAACATTGGATAGCTTAATTTTTCATTTCTTTACCAGTTTCATTATACGAAATTTTAAAAGCATTGGGGCAATAAAAGTTGTCCGTTAAGTATTGAATTCAAATGGCATCCGTTTTTATGGTTGTGAGTTCCATTTTCTCTTGAAAAATAATTTGAATTATCACAAGGTCTTTATATTATCGTGTGTTTCTATAACGATCGATGTATAATATAGACAAAATATATTGGTAATTATGTTGGAAACTCTTCATATTCGATTGTTTTCTGTGGGTGTTGAAGAAGGTCGAGTCGTATATAAGAAGAGTTTGTATCTGTAGTAAATAAGACGATCTTTCAAGAGTTCCAAGTATAAATATTCGAACCGAAGAAACCCTTTCAATAGTACACGTTTATTACTCAGTAGTTTATAGACACATACTCTCAACCGAGAGTAAAACATCGATCTTAAAAAAAACACATTCAAACCTAAAATATAAAAATCTGCAAGGATAGATATTTATGATAAGAGATACGTTACTATAATAAGTTATAAGAACAGTTAACAAGTTGAAATAAAAATGTGAAAATATCATTTTAATTTACAATAAAATATTCCACAGATAGTAACAACAGTTGACATTTTGTAAAATATATTAATCTCTATGTAGAACTTTTCTAATTTTTTGAATAAAAACTTCATGACAAAAATTAACGAGACCAAAAACGAGACTCATACAAACGTTGCTGCTGTATGTGATCTCGGTATCGCCTATAATATTTTTTAAAACGTCTCGTCTCGCTTTTCCGAGACGAGAACGAGACGAGACGAGAAAAATCTCGCTCTCATGTGGAAGCTCTAGTTATCTTAGTCATATTTATTTCTACTTAAAGCTACATACTTGTGACCATCACCCAATAAGGCATAACCGAACCAACGGTTTTGGAGTTATATCAATCCGATATTTGGTTGTTATTTCCTCAAGAACTCAAGAAATACTGAGTGGATTCAATTCAAACATGGTAGGTTATCAGTTCCAGAAGGCCAACGCAAAAATTTTTGCAAAATTTCTTGAAGATCGTATTACTAGAAAATTTTGAAAAAATCAATGATATATCATTGAAACAAATTTAATATATCAGAAAGTATTCGTCCGACATCGCTGAAATTTTGCGAGTGCCTCCAACCCAATTCTACAATCAAGTTGTAAGTTTGAACACTATCAAATCTCTATTGTTGGAGATCCAAGCAGACTCATTGGTGACTACAGATATTTTTGAAAGGTTTTTTTCTGGGTTTTCTCTCCCAAACTCTGAAAAATATCTATAAAATAAAAATTAACAATTCTTGAATTTCACAAAATAACTATCAACAAAATAATTCTAACGATTTTCATTAAGCGTCTGACGAAGGAGTCTGATATAGACTCCGAAGCGTTACGATATAGTTGTTTCTTCGTTGATGTTGTTTCGTTGTTGTTTGTTAGGCAACATTGTTCAATTGATTGCTTCTGACAAATATCCTGTGTTTCTTACGCAGAAGCAAATCACAAAATAGTTAATTTTTATTTTATAGATATTTTTCAGAGTTTGGGAGAGAAAACCCAGATAAAAACCTCTCAATAATGAGTATACCTCCCACAGTATCCTTTAATGATTACTTGACTACCGATATTTCAATAGTAAGTTAAATCTAATACGAATAAATACTTTAAGAGGATTTATGCCGTATTTTTTTCGATATTATTAGATATTTAACGAATTTCAGTTCTGATAGAATACATACCTACCTATGTACGAATTAAAAATATTTGGATCTTAGACGATTCTCCCATTACTCAGGTCTGTCATTAAAATGGTACGAAATGTCTTCATATCTTATAAAAGCTGAGAAAATGGTATATATCGATGGTAAATTCGATTAAGAGAGTCCATATCGAATCAATAGTTCACAGCTAGAAAGCTATAACGATACAAATGAAGAGTGCGGAAATTACACGAATGCCTGTTCATAAAAAGCTGTCTGGTATTACAACAAATCTCTGTAATCATTAAGTTAAATGGGATCTCGAATCACATGACTGTACCTACAATAAGATTCATATGTATTATTGTTTTGAAATAATCGGCAATTTCTTATTGCATGAAAAATTACCGTTATTAGGTGAAAGTCTTCTGGGAACATCACGTGCAGATTGAACCTTTTGTCGTTGAAAAATGATAATGTTGCAATGGTATATTATTCAATCGGAAATTAACTGCACCATCAGCTCGTGAGGATCCTATTATCTAGCAATTGTGAATTTTTGATGAGGATATAGTATTAGAAGAACATGAGATTGATTGCACAGTAGTCGTCTGAAGGTTGAACCTATCATTTCAATTCGTGTCGAAAAACTTCAAAAGTACAGATAAACTTCCCGGTTAAGTCAGTTATTGGGCAAAATGAGCCTAGTGGTTTGGGAGTAATGAAAAAAAAATTGTTTATACATTACAAATTTCAAATTCAATTTTTTCTAGATGCAATTTCATGATAATAATCCATTCATATCATTCTCAACTCCAACAAACTAACACTTTCGGAGATACGATTTTTCAAAATTTCGATAACATTCTTAATTCTATGAATTCATAGAATACTCTAATTATATTTTTCTGATGTATGTAAATCCAACATGAGGGTAGTCATAGACCTACGTTTTGAATTTAATTAGGAAAATTCTTGAATATTGACGCACAGAAGCCAAATTGAAAAAATGTTACGGCACACGGTGTTCCCAAGCGGTCACCCATCCAAATACTGACTGTTCCTGACTCTGCTTGGCTTCAGTGTTCGAACGGTATCTAGCATATTCAGTGTGTTATGGCCGCGAACAATATTTCTTCCTTTAACTCTGCAATTAGATAATTCAAAAGAATATCGTAATTATTTCCGAAATTAGTATCCCACAAACTGAAATTAATTTCTAGGACATGTACATGCCATCTTAAGGTTCTTAAGAGATATGATGATGTGGTTTTGACAGTCCTGTGCTATTTTTGTATGTAACGAATAATGCCAAAAACAGAAATTTGATATCTCTCCTAGTTTAGTTTTTTGTTTGCCAAAATGTCCGCAAGGAACATGTAAAATCGTTTCAAATGAAACATCCTATAACTAAATCCCGTTACTGAATCATGCTTCTTACATACTTACTGGTGATGAACGTATAAAGTGAACTGATAAAAAAAATTATTTGAACATCAAATTCATTTATTCAAACAAAAATATACTTTATTAATTGCTAGCTATTTTCAAACTCAATCCAAAACATTTGGATAAACAATATTTTTTGTTTTTTCCATTTTGAGCATGAATAAACAAACGGCTGGGGGTTTTTCATTTTCGAGCGTTAATTTTCTGCTTAAGGTTTGAATATTTTGAGTAATTTTAATGCAAAAATCCGTCCGATCGAACGGATATTCATTATAGATTTCGTAATTTAACGAAAAGATCCAAATTCCAAGATACGTTTACTAGAGTAACGCTCCGTTAAGTTTTGCATTGGGTAAAAATTAAAAAATTTAAGAGAAAGTTATTTCGGACGTTCCGAGATTCAATCCCACCGCCCCACGAGGCTCAGGAGCTATAAATTTCCAGTCCAACGCCTCAGCTCACTCGGCCACGTTGCCTACCTGAATCAACTCCGATTATGTACCAAATAAAGATTTTTAGTACCCGGATGATTTCCGTCTTTCAATTTTCAGAATATCGTCAATTCTGTCAAGCGATCGATTGAAATCGGTTACTCGTTCATATTACTCGCAGTTTTTCCATACGATTCCTAGATTTTCGTTTATATCCGTTCGAAATTCAAATTCGATTCGACATTTCTCGGCGGTCGATCAGACCGAAAACGTCGACCTTGAAGGAGCCGCGTTCAAATTCGCCACAGAAATACGTGAAGCGTCAGAATTTTGTCGAATTATTCGCGAAAAGTCACATTTTCCTATCGTTCTTCCGGGAAAACAAAGAGGAGGATCGAAAAAAGAGCTCCGTTATGGACCAATTTCGAATCTCGTCTTCGCGTTCCCGCGAATACCATCGTTCCGAACGCCACCGTTCCTCCGAATTCCTTTCCACAATTTTGCTCCTTTTGCCAAAATCGGCGATTTTTTTTTAAATACACCCCCATCCTTTCGCTCCGAAAACGCGGAACTCTACGAAACTTCCATATTTTTCCTCGATAAACCCCTTTGAAATATCCTCCAAACCCCACTCCTAACATTCAAAAAAACATCACGTTTATAGTAACATTTTCAAAAAGTTTCCTTCGATAAATGAAGAACCGCTCGACCGATTTTGTGCAAACTTCACATAAACCATCTACTAAATAGTCCGAACAAAGCCTAAACATTTGGTTTCGATAGGTGAGCCCGTTCTTGAGTTATAAAATTACAACGAAAAGTAGCATTGATTTTTGGCGCCCTAGTTCCTCGGAACTGAGTGCTTATCAAATTGCCCAAATGTCTGTAATTTTCGAATTTTTCGATGAAAATGTTCTTAAACGATTTGGTTCGACTCCGGTCCGGCCGTCCGGCCGGCCGTAGGCACGATAACTCTCGAACGGAATGAGCTAGACAGTTGAAATTTTCAGAGTAGGTTTGGGAGATAAATATCTCGGCTGAGTTCATTATTGGGTAAAATCGGACAGATGGTTTCGGAGTAAAAAAAAAAAATTTTTTTTTTACAAAACAAATTCAAAATTAAATTTTTTTCAATAAGCAGTTTTACCATAAGAATCCAACTCTAACAAGCTAATACTTTCGGAGATATGATTTTTAAAAATTTCGATAATAAATCGTATTTCAACGTTGTCACACAATGATATAATTATTCTATGTATGAATTGTCATAATGTCAATTTATTTTCCTGAGACATGTCATTATCTAATCAATCGAAGAATTGTGAGCGAAGTGAAAAAAATCTCAGTTGTTTGCTCCGAAATTAGTTTTTCTCAGAAAAGTCTTACATTTCGGAACGGAACATGAAGTAAGAGATCTGAGAGTAGTGAGACTGCTTTTCATCCATAGACATAGATATAACTCTCGAACGGAATGAGCTTTTTAGTTGAAATTTTCAGAGTAGGTTAGGGAGATGAATATCTCGGTTAAGTTCGTTATAGGGCAAAATTGGCCAGATTTAATTTGATTTCTTCCATAATGCAGTTCTCATTCTCATGATTGCTCATTTAATCTTGATAAATAAACTATCATTTGAATTGAACTTCCTTTATGATGCAGTTCTATCATATGAATACATTGATATCATTCCCAACTCTGAGAAACCAATACTTTCGGAGATATAATTTGTATATATTTAGATTGTCACTGACAACTTTTAATTTAGGAGAACACCAAACAAACAAGAATAAAAAGGTATTCATAAATCATTATCGAACAATCATTGACAGTTTTCCTTCCCCATCCAAACTCCTACGTCTGAAAGTAACCATTTTCCAAGTCATTCCACACCTGGAAATTATTCTAGCCGGAAAAATCCACAGTATGAGTAGCCTGATAATTTAATTGCTGTTATATTTTCTTTCTTTCGGTTTCATTTGCTTTATGACTATCGATTGTGTTTTTCAGTACTTGGGGATTTTTCATAGCTTGTCGATGTGGCGTGTAGCTATGGCAACGCCATTCCTGCGTTGCCACACCCTCCGATATTATATACTCCGCTTTCCCGTTTAGGCACTAGCAGCCAGGAGCAGCGCAACATTTCAACTTTCTGCGGAAACCCATTTGTAGGGGATGTTCCTTTGAGAGCCCCTCGCTCCAGAAACATTTTTTCTTGCATGATAGATTACATAATTTGTATCCGTTTCCCGACGAAGGTTCGCTTTTCCGGACGGGATACGGAAAATGTATAGACCTGGGGGTAGGATTTTCTTCTGGGATCAAAGAGAATTGTCTTTTCAGTAATGTCATTCTTCTTTAGACGTTGAATATTGAAAATACTCTTGTTGCTTTGTTCCCGTGTAGCGTTTATGACAATGGTGGCTTTAGAAATGGCGGAGGATTCTTGAAGCAACAATTTTCATGAGGTGGATCAGAAATCTTGTAGCCCATATTTTCTCTTCTCATAAATAATTCAATTACCCTGCAATATTGATCTTGCACTGGGTAAGGGAACCTTGATGTCTCAGATTTGTTATTGGAAAAGGAAAAACGATGAAAAAAGTCTGATAAAGGATCCTTATAAATGATTGTAACATCGCAGTTGGCTTTGGATTTTTATTTGCTACTCATCATTTCTTGTGTTCTGTTTATATCATAGAATTTCTAAACTGACAGCCATGAATGAATTATTATATTATTGTCAATTCTCAGGATGCTTCTTAAACTTCGCTGGTGTCTCCTGGACTACTTGCCACAAAGTGTAAAAAAAACTTAATTACCATTACAAAATAACTATGGGGTAGCAACTGAAAATTGCTATTTGCTGTCTCTTTCCGTTCTCAAGTTTTCGTGAAATACATAATATTTTTTCGTATTTTTTTTTATTTTATAGTTGTATGGTCCTCACAAAATTCCACACACGTCTTTATGTCATTAGTCTACAAGTAGATAACATGTTTCGATTCGATCGGGTCTCTATTCTAGGAGTTATCGAGTCATCTTTAAAGCGTTACTATAACGCTTCGTCTTTGAAGGTGGAAACTTTGTCTCCGAAACATATATCAGTCGACACAAACATTAGTTGACAAGAGTGTAGTTACTTTTGTAGTGATCATTATCAATATTTAATAATCATTACTTAATACTCATGAACAATAATACACCAGGCCTGATGGAAATTTGTATATGCAATGTCGTAATGCTGAGCTGATTTTTCAGGTAGGAGTTCCAAAGTTGCTCTTCTTGCAGATTCTTCTATCCTCAGGAACAACCAAATCAACACTTTTATTAATTATTCCTATATCGACAATAATATTAAGCAGTCGAGAACTAGAGACAAAAATTGGACAAGAACGCAATTTAAATAACAGCGTCTTTTTTTTTATTTGTAAACAAGCATTTGTTAGTATTCATAGCGTTGTCACAACAATTTTCTTATTATTTGAATATTAAAAAAATTGGTTCAAGCACTGACGTTAAGTCAGGAGCTTTTGCGCGTATGTTCTATTCTTCATTCTCCTGCACTCTCAATCGAATCTCCAACAATATGAATCCGATCGTGTTGAAACTTGGAACTTGGTAGAAGAGTTAGGTTTTTAAAGCTTTCGCAAAATTTCAGCGATGTTGGATGGATAGTTTCTGATATATAGATTGGTTTTCAATAATAATTTCCTATGATTTTTTTTTAGTTTTCTAGAGATATGATCCCCTTTAAATTTTGCGAGAATTTTCGCGTTGACATTCTACAACTAATAACCATGTTTGAATTGGATCGGATCTGTATTTTTCGAGTTATTGAGGAAATAACAACCAAATTTCAGATGGGTTTAAGTCCAAAACCATTTTGCCGATTATGCCTATAAACAAACTCAAATTTCGCACTCAGATTCACAACGTAACCTGAAAATTTCAAGTCGCTCTCTCGTTTCGTTCTCAGGTTATCGTGACATAGATAATATTTTTTAATAATTTTTTTTTAATTTTCTAGCGATACGATTCTCGCAAAATTTCTTGAACGTCCTTGAGTATATATTCTACAAATACTCACCAAGTTTCAATTCGATCAGATTAGATTGTAGAAAAAATCATTACTCAGAAACCATTGGTCCGATTTTTGCCCATAAACGAACGTGTCCGTCGTATTGGGATACGACACCTACCCTGAAAATTTCAAGTCGCTATCTCTTTCCGTTCTCAAGTTATCGTGGAAAAGCCAGGCCGGACAGAATCAAATTTGGCCTCAAATTCTTGATCAGGGAGTCGAACCCAATTGTTTGGGACCATTTTCGGCGGAAAATTCGAAATTTACAGACATTTGGGCAAAATGATAACGCGATGTTCCCCAGAATATATGCGCAAAATGCATATTGATGTTTAATGTCATTCCAAATTCGCCTATTTTATTATCATAGGGTAGTTATACAAAAAACATTGTCTGATATTTGTGTTAAAAGTTATTTCATTTTGTTCGTGAGATTGTCCAATTCGCTCCGCTATTTCACAAACTTTTTCACTCACAAAATAAAACATCACTTTCAACACTCACATCATAAATAACTATTTCCTATCACACATCAGCAAAAAAAATGGGTTCAAGCCCTGTGGAGAGGAGCTTTCTGGCGCTCTAGTTCAAACAGACAAATTATATCTCCGAAAGTATTGGTTTCTCAGAGTTGGGAATTATATCAATGTATTCTTATGAAAGAACTGCATCATAAAGGAAATTAAATTCAAATAATAGTTTATTCATCAAGATTAAATGAGCAATCTGAGAATGAGAACTGCACCATGGAAGAAATCAATTTAAAATAGCTGAAATGAATTTGACTCTTTCTTATAAAACAGGATGAAATGTACGAGTATGAACACAGATCATATAATAAAGCTTAGATAGAATAATCATAGCATTTTGTGAAAACTAAGAAGTACGTACGATTCATTATTGAAATTTAGAAAAATCATCTCCGAAAATATTAGCTTGTTGGAGTTGAAAATGATATCGATGGAATTTAATGGTGAAACTGCATCTTAAATAAAAATTCATATGCACTCAGATCCGAGGAACTAGAGCGCCAAAAAGTGTAATTCCCTTTCCGGGATTTGAGCCCGCCTTCTCTCGTTCCGAAACCCGACGGGTCTGACCGACCAGCTATCGGGCTCCTCGAACGATCTTATCGATCTCCGGTATTGCAATAAAACGTCGGTACTTACCTGGGATATATATATATAGAGAATATAATCCCGGGTTCTTTTTTCGATCCCAGGATTACGGGATTCTTCATGCACAATCCCGGGATCCCGGGACTATCCCGGGATTAAGCTATGTGGTTTCTAAATGAGCTCAAATGGAAAAAAAACTTGTGTAATTTCTTTAAACTTGTTTATAATGTAAAAGAACAAATCACAAACAATAATAAGAAAGAGGAAAATAAAACAATCAACAAAAAACTATAATTTGAAAAAAAAAATAATGGAAAAACTACTTTGAATTTTTTTAATTTGAAGGTAGTGATACAAAGAAAACATCTTTTATCATGGGTCGTAGACAGATACGAATTGAAGCTTGAATTAAAATAAAAACACCTGTGTTTTTTCTCAAGCTTTCGCTCAAGTGATCGATATTTCTTTCATTTTGCCTGCTTTTTACAAGTTTGGGTACAAGAAACTGTGAGAGAAACTTTACCTGATCACCCCCATATGGTTTCTACTGCTCTGCAAGCGTTTGGTTTATTTACTGAAAAATGTTTTTCCTATTCATTGGAATTTTGACTACTTAATTAATAATTCGAATCATATTATCATGAATTAATATCCCCCGAATGTTTCGCGTATACATTTATCCATATCACCTTCTATTATCCATAATTATTCCGTTATGAGATCGCGTTTATTAATGTTTGAGACAATCCCGAAAATCCCGGGATTATCCAAGTACAATCCCGGGATTTTCGGGGTCAGAAATGGGCCGGGATCCCGGAATACCGAGATTCGGGATCCCGGGATTGTATTCTCCAGATATATATTCTTAATTTTCACTTTTCGACATAAGATAGCCACATGGGGGTTTATTTGACTGTTTTTTACCCTTATATTTGCTTTTCGTCATCTTTCAGGCCAGAAAATTGTCATGTTTCAGGAAAATAAGTTGACATTATGACAATTCATACATAGAATAATTATATCATTCTGTGAAAACGTACAAATACGATTTATTATTGAAATTTTGAAAAATCATATCTTCGAAAGTGTTAGCTTGTTAGAGTTAAAAATGATATCATTGGATTCTTATGGTAAAACTGCTTATTGAAAAAAATTTAATTTGGAATTTGTTACGAAAACAAAAATTTTTTTCTGTTACTCCGACACCATCTGTCCGATTTTGCCCAATAACGAACTTAGTCGAGATATTTATCTCCCAAACCTACTCTGAAAATTTCAACTGTCTAGCTCATTCCGTTCGAGAGTTATAGTGCCTACGGACGGCCGGACAGAATGAATTTCCCACACGGATTCTTGATCAGTGAGTCGAACCAAATCGTTTAAGACCATTTTCATCGAAAAATTCGAAAATTACAGACATTTGGGCAAATTGATAAGCACTCAGTTCCGAGGAACTAGAGCTCCAAAAAACACACATTACGAACAAGACTTTCACGTTCAACTGATGAATTATTTACATTTCCGAAGGAAAATTTTGTTATTATCAACATCATCTGAAATTCCGATGAGGAATATCCATATGATCCAGAATCCATTCCCATAAATCATTCGAACATAATTCAATCTTCCAAGATCCAATCAAAATCTAACAACACGAAACTGTTCCACATAAATTCGCATCAAGTTAGTCAAAACAACCCCGTCAATCTGGTGGATATGCCTTAAATGGGGCGTAATGCATATGAAGCGAACATATTTCTGCCCGAATATCCTCCATTCCGACATGGAATGAACTAATCGAATCGCCAACTTTCAGTGGAAATGAAGTTTTTCATGTCAGCGATAAATTTCAGAGGGAGATAATTCAGGAATATAATTTCCAAGTTCATCGCTTAGGTGAATATTCATGATTTATCCGTAAGATAGTGTGGAAATGTTGTGTGCCCATTAACAGATCTTTTGCAGGGCTGGACTGGTAGGGTGCTTCCAGCTGCAAAATTGAAACAAAGATTTATAACTTCCTCATTCAAATGCTCAGTTTTTCTGAATGATTTGTTTACCTTTACTAGAAAACTTCTGTGGAATAGGCATCTTGAAAGCAATAAAGGCATTAATGCCGTGCAGGAATCTAGCCGGTAAGACTTGTGGCTGCAACCCTAAGATACTGCGATGGATGTACGTCATGATTATGATACCCATAATTACGTATGAGGCAGTAGTCTGGTACTCAAAAACAAGTCAGAATAGCACGAGGGAAGCCCTCGACAAAGTACAAAGGCTGGCCTGTGTGTGTATCCGTGGAGCTATGGGAACCTGTCCTACCAGGGCACTATGATTATCACAAATCTCACACCACTTCATCTAGTGATGGACAAAATGACCCATGAAGCAATTCTCAGAATATCTAGGAAAGGATCATGTAATGAGAGTATTAAAAATGGGTTCAAGCCCTGTGGACAGGAGCTTTCTGGCGCTCTAGTTCAAACAGACAAATTATATCTCCGAAAGTATTGGTTTCTCTGAGTTGGGAATTATATCAATGTATACATATGATAGAGCTGCATCATAAAGGAAATTCAATTCAAATAATAGTTTATTTATCAAGATTAAATGAGCAATCATGAGAATGAGAACTGCACCATGGAAGAAATCGAATTAAATCTGGCCAATTTTGCCCAATAACGAACTTAACCGAGATATTCATCTCCCTAACCTACTCTGAAAATTTCAACTACCTAGCTCATTCCGTTCGAGAGTTATTGTGGAAAAACTTTTTTTAAATTTAAAAAATTTTTTTTTTACACTTTGCGGTAATCTGGTCAATACAAAACTTCACATGCGTATAAAGGTCATGATTCTACAATTTGATGCTAAATTTCAGATAGATCGAACGAACTTGTCCGAGATATTTACGCTCCAAAACCACCTTGCAATTTTCAATCCGCTAACTCCTTTCGTTCGAGAGTTATCGTGCCTACGGCCGGTCGGCCGGCCGGACAGAATCGATTTCGCACTCGGATTCTTGATCAGTGAGTCGCACCAAATCGTTTGAGGCCATTTTCAGCCTAAAATTCCAAAATTACAGACACTTGGGCAAATTGATAAGCACTCTGTTCCGAGTAACTAGAGCACCAAAAAAACAAGTTTCGTATGACAATTGCCCAAAACAGGTTTAAAGTACCTACAAATAGTAGGTATTCCATAAAACATGTATGAAAGATGATAAGTAATAATAAAAAATTACCTTGTAATCGATCAAAAATTTCCTGATCTACGTTCACCAAATTTTCTCCTCTCTCGAACTACAGAATTATGCTTTCAATATTTACGTAATTGTTTCAAACATTTTCGGGTGAGGTCCCCGTTGCATCGCTAAAATACGAGTTTTTCAACCCCAATATTTTTGAAGTTACAATATTCCCTTCTGTCAGTCCCGTCATAAATTGAGAGAACTGAGCATTCGTCTATGGATGAAAAGCAGTCTCACTACTCTCAGATCTCTTACTTCATGTTCTGTTCCGAAATGTAAGACTTTTCTGAGAAAAACTAATTTCGGAGCAAACAACTGAGATTTTTCTCACTTCGCTCACATTTCGGAATACACTTTATTCTCATAATTCTTCGATTGATTAGATAATGTCATAAGTTGACATTATGACAATTCATACATAGAATAATTATATCAATCTGTGAAATAAGATTTACATTGAAATTTTGAAAAATCATATCTCCGAAAGTATTAGCTTGTTAGAGTTAAAAATGATATGAATGGATTCTTATGATAAAACTGCTTATTAAAAAAAATTTAATTCGGAATTTGTTTTGTAAAAAAAAAATTTTTTTTTTATTATTCCGAAACCTTCCGTCCGATTTTGCTCAGTAACGAACTTAGCCGAAAAAAAAAATTTTACAATATATTACCTATCTGAATCGTATTGTAGTGCTTTGAACTAACTTTCTAGATTTCCGCCATTCTTCTTTCACACATAATTATATGACCAGCATTTAAGACTGTTTCTCCAGAAATATGTTGTCAATGGAAAAATTCATAAATTTTCATAAACTCACCTTCTAATGAATTTGGGAATTATTGGAAATAGAATATGAATATTCGCTCAGACTGATGAAACCACTATTTTCATACCTAACCATAATATTTTCTCCAAATAAAATATCGCACCAACACAAATATCCTTATATTTTCTATGACTCAACCTACCACTGAAAGTTCCTGAACCCTAATGTTTATAGAGGGAGCAACCAATCCTTGAATCGCTAATGATCCATGGCTAAATAAATGACGTTCAAACCAGGTAAGTAAGTCACAGCCAAAAGACGTCTATCAGATGTGTAAAATGCCGTCCTTTAGACGTCCAATAGACCTTTGAATCCAGTACCTTTGGGCACCAGTATTGATAAAAATGAAACTTGAATTATTATTACTGTCTTGGAAAACCCATATTTTTACATTCTAAATCTGATAATTCGATAGTAATTACTCCGGAGAACTGTAACCAAACCATTGTTCCCACTGTCATCAAACTGAGTAGCAATAACACAATAGGACATAGTTCCACACTAACAACATTATGGACGTGTATGGACGTCTATACGACGCCACATATACAACTTGCTCTAGGCGTCAGAGAAATGACGTCCTCTGGACGTCATTATTTGGTCAAATGAAGAATGAGACCAAAAATGACCTCAGATGGGGGTCCTATGGACATCATAATTGTCAATCTGGCTACCTGGAAACCTAGAATGGAATTTAACCATGAGCATATTCCAGTGGAGGATTCCCGCCGCCCCCAAATCCGTCCCTGTCCTCCCAACTCACCCCGACGTCGGGGGTGGATCCGAAGGAGCGCGCCGACGCCCAACATCTCGTGACGTCACAATATTTAGCCAAGACTGATTTCAATAATGGCGTCCTCCGACGGAAGGGGTGGGGAAGGAACGGCTCTCTCTTCCAGTGAATCTCGGGGCTTGGGGTGAAACACTTAGTGAAATTAAACGAAGTAGACTTAGTTAACGTAAATTGAAAAATATCACCTACATGAGCCGTACGTAACGCGGAAATTAACGGCCGTTACCGTTACGAACAAGTGAAAGTTCCGCAGGAAACGAAACTGTGATTTGCGGAGGGTTAAACTTCTGGGGTAATTAAAAATTTTTCCGATTTTCCCGATGGCAATCGAATTCATGTTTGTATTAAATCCGATAGGTACATGATTTTTCTTCATTGCTTTCCTCTTGAGAAATGTTAATGATACCTTCAGGTGTTTGGAGTTCTTGGTTTCCTATGAGCCGCCCTTTTTTTCTGTAGATTACCGACTGAAAATATGAATTCTGCTACTATATTCTTCTAGAAATTTTTAGGTTTCATGATTCGATTACCATTACTGGCATGTTCTTTTCAATATCTAAGGCTTATTTTCCTGCGTAGCAAGCAGGATTCCGAGCAGAATCCAAAAACATTTTCGGGTAAATGTACCGGGTTTCCCACTATAATTTGACTCCCCCTTTCACTTTGTTACGAATGGAGATACAAAAAATTGGTTCAAGCCCTGTGGACAGGAGCTTTGGCGCTCTTGTTCAAACTTTGACAAATCATATCTTCCTTCGAAGATATGATTTGTCAAAGTTTGGTAAGAGTTGGGAATTATATCAATGGATTCTTATGAAAGAACTTCATCTTAGCAGAAATTGAATTCAAACATCATAGAAGAATTTAAATTCAACAAGAGTGCCAAAAATTCTCAATCCAAAACCAATACACGAATTCTACCAACGAACTCATCCGAGATATTCATTCCTCAATTCTATGATGAACGATAATATATATTCTTTCGTCAAATCCAATACTCCAATACACCAATATTCCAGTTTTGTTTTTACTGGAGATATTCTGAACACAATATTATTAACTTTTACCATTACCGTTCCCATGATCATATGGATTGACCATAGGCATGAAAATATCAACCAACAAAATGTATGATATCATATTATATTTCTCATAATTCTACGAGTACGATTGCTGAAATGAATTAGACAATGTCATGTCTCAGGAAAATAAGTTTACATTATAACAATTCATAAATAGAATAATTATATCAGTCTGTGAAAACGTAGAAATACGATTTATTATTGAAATTTTGAAAAATCATATCTCCGAAAGTATTAGCTCAATAATAAAAGTCGCATATCGGTATTTATCATCGCATCGGTTTTTTTTCACGTATTTGTCAAAAATGTAAGTTCTGGAATAGTATATTCAAAAACAAGTTGCAGAATGGGATCATATTCAAACACGAATGCGAAATTCGAAAACGAGCAACGAAGGAGCGATGGAATTGCCTTCTGCAACGAGTATTAGACGATATTTTCTCTATTTCAGGCAACTTTTGTAAAATACTGTTGAAATTTAATGAACAATTCGGAGTATACATCCTAGTGACTTTTCTATTGTATCTTGGCAGTTGGTGTGACTGTTACGAAAGTTGACAGATTACGGAATTTGAATTTGAATCGTACGTAGGGCATGGAGATTAGATTTGAAACTGTTCCCAAGAAGGAAATCTCTAGTACCTTATTTTTTAACGATAATGAAACTTTTCCTCTCAACAATTATTTCACTATATCCAGATTATATTATATTTTCAATCCACGTGTGTTGAAATTTGATAGGATCGAATGTCAGTGCTGACTAGCACAAAACGAAAAATAGAACTAGAAACAATGCCAGAATGAGTTCATTCCAGCACTGTTTTTAGTGCTGTAATGAACTCATTACGATACTGAGATAGAGAAAAGTTAGTACAATTCCTTTCCTGTCTAAAACTTTCCGTTTTTGCGGAAACATTCCTGACGCACTTCTTTTTAGAATTCATTTCTATAAGCCAACCTATATTCTAAGGTAGGTATTGATATTCAAATATTTTCATCAAATAATACAAGCATCTCATTTATTTCTGTAGTTAAGTAGAACTTGAAATTACTAGAAAAATACGACACACTTGACATTTTGCTGCAGGAATCTTTGAAACGTAAAGATTCAAGATCTGTTTCATTGTATATCGTATGAATTCGCTGGATGATTTCTGTAAAGCAATAACTTAATGTAACCCCAAAGAAAGAAGTCCAATGGAGGTAAATCGCAGGAACGAGGCGGATAATGTATCGGTCCATTTCTTGAATTAATCGAATCACCGAATTTTGTTTTCAATTAAGTCAACGTGTCATTGCGCCATTGGCAGTATGATAAGTTGAAACCACATTTTATCCAAATCAAGATGAACCAATTCAGGCCATAAAAAATCAGTCAACACTGAGCTTCGATGAAAAAAAAAAAGTTCATATGACGTTGTTGAAGCGTCTACCTTCCATGATTAAATGGTAGACATTGAAAAATACAACTGTCGATGTCACAAATGAAATCAATGATTTTTTAAAAATACGATCCTCACGAAATTTCGCAACCATTTTTGTGCTGGCATTTTACAACTAATATCCACATTTGAATTGGATCGATTTTGTATTTTCCGAGTTATTGGGGAAATAACAACAAAATTTCAGATGGGCGTAACTCCAACACCGTTTGGCCGATTATACTCATGAATAAGCTCGAATGTCACATTCAGATTGTCAACCTAACCTGAAAATCTCAAGTCGCTATCTGTTTCGTTCTCAGGTGATCGTGCCGTAAAAAATATGTTTTAATAATTTTCCATTGGTACGATTCTCACAAAATTTCACAAACGTGCTCAGGTTTGTATTCTACAACTACTCACCAAGTTTCAATTCGATTGGATTAATATTGGTTGAAAACAAAATTATTACTCGGAAACCATTTGGCCGATTATGTCCATTAACGAACTTGTCCGTCGTATTGGGATGCGCCACCTATCCTGAAAATTTCAAGTCGCTAACTCTTTCTGTTCTCAAGTTATCGTGGCAACGGCCGGCCGGCCGGACAGAATCAAATTTGACCCCGAATTCTTTATCGGGGAGTCGAACCTAATCGTTTGATACCATTTTCAGCAAAAAATTCGAAATATACAGACATTTGGGCAAAATTTTAACGCGATGTTCCCCATAACATACGCGCAAAAACTCTCGCACTTTCCTTGGAGTTGTTCTTCGTCATGCCCTTACAGCGTCCCTTAACAAAAGAGAGAGCTGCAAGCGGCCTTCACAGTTGATGGAACCTGATGACTCGAAGGGATCCGAGCAACACTGCTTTCTGCATTCCGTGTGCCAATTCCTCGGCCAGACATCTACAGTCCGGAATCATCCGCAACTCCTCCGCGTAGTTCGCTCTCATTCCGCCTAGGCATCCAATGATTAGTACGACCATACTAACTTTATGTCTTGGGTACGAACATTAAATCCTTGTATTTTTCCCTCTTCTGTTCATTTTTCATCACCACATTATTTTCAGCGGGGGAGGAGAATTCGACGACAAACAATTCCTTGAGTTTATTTGTCCAGCAGGCTATATCCTGGCTTTATGGCGTGGATCTGACGAATTGTTGGAATCCCATAGTTCCAGTAGATGCGAGTTCTCGCTCTGTCATTTTCAACAACTGCTTCAATCTCCAGAGGCACATATGGTAGCACTAGTTCGTTGTCTATACCATAACCCTCTCTCCGATGGAAGTAGACAATTCAGAAGTTGACAAGCCGACTTGAGCCCATCGGACTTCGAGAAGGCGAAAGATAATTCTTCCGACAGGCCCTGATCTTTCAAACTCCTGAAATATATGGAGTGCAGGTGTTTACTCATGTGATCTTCCAGTAGTATCTTCAGTTGTGCCTGTCTTTTCTCTCTGCGAACTCTTCTTTGGTCTGTTGGCGTGATAGTTGTTCCTGCTAGCTCATGATTGATGGATATACCAGTTTCTCCAAAGCTTGCTGACCAGCCCTAAATATTAAAGCTGCTTGGTTCCTCATTTCATGATGAGCCACCATTTTCAGAAGCTAATCTTCGCTTCTCAATATCCTTATTGCCATTTCCAACGTTTGTTGATAGTGTTGGTATTCCAAACCTCTGCCTCCCTGCGTTCGTGGAAGGTATATCCTTTGAATCGGGCAGTTGGGATTCAAGCTACTATTCATGTTCATCACTTTACGACTGGTTCTGTCTAGGTCGAGAATTTCATTCACTGTCCAGTTAACTATTCCGAATGAGTAGTTGATTATCGAGACTGCCAAGCTGTTCGTAGCTGATACTTAATTTTTCCCGGACATCTGCGACTTCCATATATCTCGGATCTTCTTTTTGTATCTAGCTGTTAAGGCATCCTTGATTTGGGTTGTCTCCAGTGCACCTCGTTGTTTCATCCCAGAGAATTTTGTATGTTTCTTCCTCTTCGAGGTGTCGAATCCTTATTCCCCCTTCTAGGTTGATTTCTTCTCCTGTTTCTTCAGTTCTTCCTCTGCTTACATGAAAAACAGTAGGTACATTTGTCCAGACCGAATGACATTATTATTATATTTATCATTCGAGATTCCTGCTATAAAAAGTTTCCGCCTGCCTTCCAACTAAGCGTTCTTACATTTATCTACGCTGCGCTTTTTGTCAGTCCTGCCGACCTCGACTCAATCAGGTGTTTTCCACGGGGACTTTCTTGCGTGACGAAAGTCTGTTTGGAATCAACCACTCCCAACCCCGAGCAACTAATTCAATGTTTTAGTCCATCCATCGTTATATAACGCCACCCTCTTTAGCAATCTCAATTATCTTATATGCAAACTGATGCAGTAATCGATAAATTCCGTATAGAATGTAAAATAAATTATGCAAGCAGTGACGTAGTGTCAGGGGCCAATGTGCGTTCGTTCGATGAATTTCACTGATTTTGATAATTCACTTCAGTTAAAATAGATTGAATCATTCGAAGATGAAACTGAATATTTATATAATTGTATATATGGATACGTGCCTATTAGACCAGTGACTTTGAAAATGGTAAAAAGGGAAAAAATAATAATAAGATGAGACCCATTGACTGGCCCTAAGTCACTGTTTTACGATCTGTGCTAGTTGAACTATGCAAGATTGATATAAGTTGCAGCAATATTATCATAAATTCTGTATTCGAATTTCAGGATGGCACTTCATAGTCTCCTCCGATTTTCGCAGACACCTGGACACTCGAGACAGGAGGACTCGATTTGAAATCCAGATGAGCAGATAACCTATATCGGCCGCAGAGTGGCACTCTCCGAATAATCGTCGATGCATTAAAGAGTGGATCGCGATCTGTAGTTTGCGGTGTGATAAGATAAGAGAATAAAAAGACAGATAAAGAAACTGTGATCCGTGACTGCATCGTGATAGGGACCTTCTGACAGGATATGTCCATTCTGGATCAGAGCCGTGGTCTCCCGCTCCTGCCTGGATTGCCACCCGGTGGACCGCCCATGATACCCCCGCATCCCATGGAGGGACCTCCTAGCTCCGACGTACTCCTGGCGCTACTGGCCAGGAATAAGGCGCTGGAAGGTGAGTCGATAGAGTTGAGTGGTTTAGCTGCATAATGATACTAATATTTTGATTTGAAGGTGAAAACAATTTGGTGCTGAAATGAGGTACACAATTTTAACCGAAAATAAATGTACTTAAACGAATTAATTTGACCCCCCCCCTTAAACATGACATCTTTCGAAAGTCGGAATACGCAGGCCTTGTTGCGAACCGAGCCGAAAGATTAACAAATAAAATTGTTACTCTTTTTCATTTTCCCTGTATATTAAGCTAGAGACAAGGAACTAGGGGAATATTATTTGTCGATAAAACTACATATTTTGAAAGTTTTTCGACCTGGAAGTATGCTTAGAAGGGGTTGAAATAGTCAACCCCAAAAGATATTTTTCTTACAACTTATTTTTGGATAAAAATTTTCCTTAAAAAAACATGGCTAAAAAGGCCAATTTATTTACTAACTTTTCAAGTTTACAAGTTTTTTCGAAAACTTGAGCATTTACGAGAAAAAAATGCAACTAATTTATTAGTTTTTATCATTGAATGGTTTCTTTCTGGGTTTTCTCTCCCAAACTCTGAGAAACATCCATAAAATAAAAATTAATTATTTTGTGATTAGCTTCTTCTTAAGAAGCATAAGATATTTGTTAGAAGCAATCAATCGAACAAAATTTTCAAAATATTCAAAAATTTTTATACCAAACACCCACCTTAATTTTCATCATAGAATCACCCCTTAAAGTTTGTCGCACTTATTCAAAAACACCCTGTATAATCATTTCTGTGAAAATATTATGGATATTATCCACCCTTCCTGTATAAGACACCTGGATATTTACAAATAGAGTCTAATATAAAACACAGTATTTATTAATATGCGATTAAAGGCCACGCTGATGCGAAAATAATAACACAAGAATTACATAGCAATTCATTTATTCCTTTAATGAAATTAAGATACCTGTATTTCGGAATATACAGGGTGAATCTTTGAGTTGTGCATTGATTTTAACCATAGATTCCTCTCATCGAATGAAATACTTTTTTCATTTATCGTTTTCCAAATCCCCTCCCCTCTGATGTATTACAGGCTATTGAAATTTAAGGAAAAAATATAGGAAAGCCCTGTGGACAGGAGCATTGGCGCTCTTGTTCAAAATTTAACAAATCATATCTCCGGGAAGTTTTGGTAAGAGTTGGGAATTCTATCAATGGATTCTTATGATAGAACTTCATCATAACAGAAATTATTCAACCATCATAAATGAATTTGAATTCAACAAGGGTACCAAAAATATCTTATAGGAAAATAAGTTGACATGTATGAACATAGATCATATAATAATTCAAAGATAGAATAATTATAGCATTCTTTGATAACATTTACGATGTATTATTGGAACTGTCTACCTCATTCCGTTCGAGAGTCTACCTCATTCTGTTCGAGAGTTATCGTGCCTACGGCCGGCCGAAAATTAAATTGATAAGCACTCTGTTCCAAGTAAAAAGAGCGACAAAAATCAGTTTTTCTTTTATAGCTTTGACATGGTTATTCCGAATGAAATGAATTTTGGGGTGAAATTGTCTCTAACTATGATTCGTATCCTCCAATTAATAGTTTTTTCTTACTTTTAATGGTTTCCTAGTTATACAGGGTATTTCTGAATAAGTGCGACAAACTTTAAGAGGTGATTCTGCATGACAAAATAATGACAATTTGCTTATAACTTTTGTCCGCAAATGTTCAATTTTCCGAGATGCGAGGTGTTAAAGTTATTCTTAAAAACTGTCTATTTATTTATTGCTCTGAAACTGGTCGACATATGCAAATGTAATTTAGTGCAATTCGTTGGAATATTCGTATTTAACAGAAAGTTGACAGTAGCCCATCAGCCTGGCTACTAGATGATTTTTTTCCTGCATAAAAATGGCGTCCCATACGAAAGAAAGTATGAAAGATCTTTCGCCACAAATTGAAGAAGGAATTCAATAATGATTTTCAGTTTGAAATATCTCAGTTATAAACCTTTTTTTTTTTCATTAAAAAAATTGATATAATTACCTGTATGCACGCCAATGATGAACATAAAATTCTTAATTGCATGTCAAAAAATGCGTTATAACAACCTCCTAAAACCACCCAAATTTCATTTTCATATCTTGACAGGTTTCGGAGCAATGAATGAATAGTCGGTTTTTAAAAAAACTTTAACACCCATGCCTCGGAAAATGCAGCATTTGCAGACAAAAGTTATAGAGCAAACTACCATATTACTCTTTCATGCAGAACCACCCCCTGAAGTTTGTCGCACTTATTCAGTAATACCCTGTATATTCGCATGAAGAAAACAGATGAAGTTTAGCTCAAGTTATTATGAGAATCTACAATCATTTCAGAAAATTAAATTATTCTTCATCATTTCTCCTTCAACGTACCGTTGAAATCTGTATTTTTTGAGTTATCAAGAAAATAATATTCCAGATGGACATAACTCTGAAACCGTTTGGCTGATTATGCTAAACGAACTTCATTATTAATAGGTATCTTTCTGGGTTTTCTCTCCCAAATTCTAAAAACGGAAAAATATATATTAAATACAAATTTATTATTTTGTGAATTGCTTCCGTGTAAGAAACACAAGATATTTGTCAGAAGCAATAGATCGAACAAAGTCGAGATGGTCAATTGACTATTCTCGAATCTCGGAATACCATGTTAGCTATATCAACAAACAAGCCCTGTGGACAGGAGCCCTTTGGCGCTCTTGTTCAAACAACTCATAATTGAAGAATATTATCTACGAAAGTATTGGTTTCTCAGAATTATATCAATGGATTCCTATGATAGAAATGCATCATGAAAGAAATTAAATTTAAAAAATTAAATTGAGAAAAAGTGTCGATTAAAAAAAAAGCTTCAAAAATAATCTTATAAAAATAGAGCAATCTACATTGCTTCAATGCCTTAATACTTCAAAAATTGTCATTAAATTTATTTATCAAGATTAAATGAGCAATCTGCAATGATTCAACCTCGTGGAATGGGTTGCAACATACACTCGGTGCATAGTTTTCACAACTCGAAATACCTAAGGAAAGTATTATCGAAATGTCTAGAGCAAGGTTGGAGACAATCATAGCAGATTGTCCATTTATTCCTGATATTTGAGTAGATAGTGGATTACGAACAAACTATTTTAATACTTAAAAATATATTAATAAAATACTATCCTCTTTTCATAATTTAAGATGTAATAGTTCATACCACTAACACATTCTCTGTATTATGAACCTTAACTCAAGAAAAAATGATTGATACACAAATGTAGATCCATATTCCAGTAATTTTTTGCTAGCAACATTATGAAAATACTGTACATACGAATATGTCTCACTACTTAAGGAAGTAAAATGTAATATTAACCTCAGTGGTCAACGAACAGTAATTTCTTTTGATGATTCCATGTTCTTCTTTCCTATTGCCTCCATAAACTACATCAAAACAGTCTTGTATATATTCACAAATTCAAGAATCGAATACTTGCTTTCCAAGAGAAAATAACAACTATGAATTGACAATCTCTTAGCTAGAAAAGATGACATTTATGAATAGTGATCACAGACAGATTATGTGCTCACATTCTGTGAATACATATAGAACTTACGATGTATTATTGAAACTTTGAATCATCATATCTCCGGAAGTATTAGCTTGTTAGTGTTGAAAATAATAACAATGGATTCTTATGATAAAACTGCATATTAAAAAAATTTGAATTCAAAAGTTGTAATGTAAAAAAAAATATTTTTTTTCGTTACTCCGAAACCATTAGACCGATTTTGCCCAATAACAATTTTAGCCGAGATATTTATCCCTCAAACCTACTCTGAAAATGTCAACTGCCTAGCTCATTCCGTTCGAGAGTTATCGTGTTAACGGCTGGACGGACGGCCGGCCGGACAGAATCGATTTCGACCACGGATTCTTGATCAGTGAGTCAAACCAAATCGTTCAAGGCCATTTTCAGTCAAAAATTCGAAAATTACAAACATTTGGGCAAATTGATAAGCACTCTGTTCCGAGGAACAAGAGCGCCAAAAATAAATCTGAAGATTTTCGTTAGTGTCTGACGAAGGAGCTGATATAGACTCCGAAACGTTACGATATAGTTGTTTCTTCGTTGATGTTGTTTCGTTGTTATTTGTTAGGTAACATTGTTTGTTTCTTACGCAGAAGCAGTTCACAAAATAAAAAAAATTATATTTAATAGATATTTTTAAGAGTTTGGGAGAAAACCCAGGAAGAAACCTTTTAATAATGAATATACCACCCACATTATCCTTTAATGATTATTTAACGAATTTTAATGTCTCATCGGATTCACTATCTCTTGCCGTTTGAAAGCTACTGAACTCACCCAAGGCTGTTCGGATCTCTAACAATATAGATCTCTAACAATACAGATCCGATCGGGTTGAAATTGGAACTTGGCTGTAGAGTTAGGTTTTGAAGGCTCTCCCAAAATTTCAGCGATGTCGGACTGATAGTTTCTGATATATATAATTTTTTGTAAATGATTTTCTATGACTCTTAAACACTTTTCTAGTGATACGAACCTCATGAATTTTCGCAAAAATTTCCGCGTCTAAATTCTTCAACTAATTACCATTTTTGAGTTGGATCCGTTTCGTATTATTTTGTTATTGGGGAAATAACAACAAAATTTCAGATAGGTATAACTCCAAAACCGTTTGGCGGATTATCCGCCCTATTAACAAAGCATTCAATCTCCGTTGAGTCCTAGCTGAGGTCGTCAGTTGTTAAGGATAAAAATATGAATCGCAACCTCAGTTAACGTATTTAACGGTGATGAAACAGGTCTGTTTCACGTTAACTGAGGTTGCGATTCATATCTATCCTTAACTGACGACCTCAGTTAGGACTTAACGGAGATTGAATGCTTTGTCAATTGTCTATTAACAAAATCAAATGAAAATTCGCGTTCAATATTCAGTTACCGTTT
Source organism: Halyzia sedecimguttata (assembly GCA_937662695.2). NCBI lineage: Eukaryota > Metazoa > Arthropoda > Insecta > Coleoptera > Coccinellidae > Halyzia > Halyzia sedecimguttata. The sequence continues at coordinate 92,072,817 of OW569413.2, read as the reverse complement.
GATCTTATTTCAAACAAGTAATGGACTAAAACGTGTTTTATTGAGATATTTATTTCTGAGGCACACCTGGCAAAATTGATCAAGCTTAATCCGCCGTATTCACAAAGCATTCAATCTCCTTTAAGTCCTAACTGAGGTCCTCAGTTAAGGATAAATATGAATCACAACCTCAGTTAACCTGAAAATTAGAGTAAAATAGACCTATTTCCCCACCGTTAAATACGTTAACTGAGGTTGCGATACATATTTATCCTCAACTGAGGACCTCAGCTAGAACTTAACGGAGATTTAATGCATTGTGAATACGGTGGAATAAAACTTTGCATGGAGACGTGCCAATATACGTTTCGATAATTTTATTAGTTATTTGAACTGAAGAAAGATATCCAAAAGGAAGCGAAGAATCACTGACAGATACCTCTATCCCTAATTCTGATCTAGCAGTATATTTAACAGCACTCAAATCAGATATCCATACTCCATTGAACCTTGTTTCAAAGCAGGGCAATATGCATTCGTTTCAACACAAAAACGGAAAATTATACACTGCTCCCATGGAAACTCGTTTGTAGCACGTATGTAGTATGTAGGAAATGGACAATACAAGCCTCGTGCCTCCGACACGTGCTGCCAAATTGAATGCAGCAACTGTTAATCGTCCGGGAATCCCCTACGAAGGCCAACTGTTGACACCGAATTCACCACAGAACACTTCCGGAAATTGAACAATGCTTTTCCTGTTACTCTAAATCTGTGCTTCCGGTGGAACTAAATGACTGAAGGGGTGAATAGTGTCATATCATGTGGAATCACTATCTATTTTTCGTATAATCGTAAACTGATATTTCGCAAATATCTCCAACAATATAGATCAGATCGAGAATAAATTTAGAACTTGGGAGGTTTCCAAGGCCCTCGCAAAATTTCAACGATGTCTTACGGATAGTTTCTGAGATACAGAATTGCTTTAAATATGTTGTTTAAAATTTTCTAGGCTTACGCTCCCCACGAAATTTTGCAAGTGTCTTCGCGTCGACATTTTTCAACTATCTACTGTGCTTCAATCTGGTCAGATTTATGTGAAAAACAAAATTTCAGATGACTGTAACTTCATATAACTATAACTCTGGGCTTTTGCGAACTTAACCGGCTTAACGGGACTCTAAACATACCCTGCACAGGAAGCACCAGGAAGCGCGCCAAAAATGTGATAATTTATCGAGAATGCCTTTTAAAACTGTGGCCAGGAGCTTTGGCGCGCTTGTTCGAATTTATAATCAGAGCAGTCACCCATCTAGATACTGAACTCGCTCAAGACAGCTCAGCTCCAGGTTATAAAAATATATTTTCCTCATATTTCCAAGAATATAAACCGAACGATTAAAAATCTAGAAATTAGTCGTACAAAATGGTTCTGAAAGCTCTTGCAAAATGTCAGCGATATGACGAATAGTTTCTGACATACAGAAAGCTAATTTTCACAGAGATATATAGTTACTTGTTCAGACTAGATCAATCAGATCAGAACTAGATACAGTCTAGATGCAGTCATACAACAACTGCATGCACATATTATGTATAACTCTGAGAATAATCAAAGAATTTACTGAATGGTTTATTCTGGGTTTTCTAAAACCCCCCAAACTAAGAAAAATATCTATAAAATGAAAAATTTATCATTTCGAAAATCAATTCTGCGTTAGAAACAGAAGATATCTATTTCAGTGAAAAAAACTGCTTATATAATCTCCCTCTTGCAAATACTTGGATTCATCGTAGCTTTGAAGTTTTCTTTGGATATCTTGACTTTGAGCAAATATGTTGTTCGGGAATTCAAAATCGTGTCGTTCGCTCTTAAGGAAAGTGTGTTATTCCATTAGATTTTTTGGATAGCTAACTCTTTTCAAGCTGAAGAATTTTCAAGCTGTAGAATTATAAACTGTTTTGACAGTCATGTCATTTATAATAATAATTTAAATTTGACCCACAGATTAATTTATACTATTCAGGAATACTAGAATATTCTTAGAATTTGATAGATCCTCACAGAATAGTATATTCTAAAACAAGTTGCAGAATGGGCTGATATTCAAACACGAATGCGAAATTCGAAAGCGAGCGAGTTTTCGTACATGAGTGTTGGAATTGCATTCTGCAACGAGTATTAGACGATATTTTCTCTATTTCAGGCAAGTTTTGTGAAATACTGTTGAAATTTAATGAAAAATTAGGATTATACATCCTACTGACTTTTGTATTGTATCTTGACAGTTGGTGTGACTGTTACGAAAGTTCACAGATCACGGAATTTGAATTGTACGTAGAGCATGGAGATCAGATTTAACAGTTTCCTAATATCATGAATGATTCAAAATTAGCAAGAAGGAAATCGCTAGTACCTTATTTTTTGATGAAAATAAATCCTTTCCTCTCAACAATTATTTCACCTTATCCAGATTATTTTATATAGACAATAATTGACGTGTGTTGAAATTTGATAGGATCGAATGTCAGCGCTGACTACCACAAAACGAAAAATAGAACTAGAAACAATGCGGGAATGAGTTCATTCCAGTACTGTTTTTAGTGCTGGAATGAACGCATTACGATACTGAAATAGAGAAAGATATTTCTATCATCGCTTCATCTGAATACTTAATTTGGTGACTGTAAAAGAAGCTGGTCTATTGTTTTTTGTGATTTTTCTGTATTTCTTTCATATCTTTTACAATAAAATGAGGTTATGAAGGCTCTAGCCAAATTTCAACTAAACTGCTCCACAATAGTTAGGGATAATCGTTTCAACTAAAATAACTGACATTCTGAAACCCTTGTTTGCGCTCAAAACGTAATTTAATATAGTTTTAGGTTCAAAACTATAAATGCACGTAAGTTTTTTGGTCTGCAACATATACAGGGTGATTAATAGAATAGGGTCAAATTTAACGACTTTTATTTCCGGACATTTATTGTTTTTTTGTCTTCTTATGCCTTCAATACAAGGTATGGCCACCACGGGCATCAATGACCGCCTGACATCTTCGTTGCATACTGTCAACGATGGTGTTGAGCATATCTTGAGGAATTTCATTCCATAAACGAGACAGTAGTGCTTTGAGGTCATTCAATGTTTCTGGTGGAGGTTGGTGATCATCTATAGTCTTCTTTGTAGCATATCCCATGCATGTTCTATGCAGTTTAAGTCTGGCGAATGCGGAGGTATTGGTGAATGTGGAATACCATGCTCGTCTCTTGCATTTTCTACCATTGCTGCACGATGTGGTCTTGCATTATCTTCAAGGAATTGGAAAGCTTCACCAATGGCAGCATGAAAATTTGGCACTACGTTGCCAATGACATGTTCCCTATAATGTAAAGCAGTCATATTGCCAGGACAAATGTGAAGGTTTGTGCGCCCGTTGTAACATATCCCAGCCCATACCATATAACAGAGCCTCCTCGAAATGGATGAACCTCTTGCACATGACGGCGATTTCGGGGTATACGCGGCATAGTCCATACCCTTATTCTTCGAGAATCTAAAAATCGACCGTATCTGGATTCATCTGTGAAAAGTACCTACACTACGCCATTGGACGTTCAGATTAACATACTGCCTGACCCATTCTAATCTTTGTCGTTTATGCTCACGTGTTAACGGAACACCCCTCAATGGACGTCTAGAAGCCAGGTTAATCTCCCCCAAACGACGTCGGATGGTTTCAATGGAAATTTCAGGACCATTGGCATTTAAAAGTCGATTTCTCAGCATCCTACATGAAATGGTGATATAACGGTCTTGTGCGGATGTTGTTTTTCTTGGTCCACCAACCCTATGTCTTTCCTGCACCGAACCTGTCTCATAGAACCTATTCCAGAGTCGCGATATTACACTTTGCGATACTTGAAATGTTTCTGCCACAGCGACTTGAATGAGGCCCCTGAGACCCTGTAGCATACCGACAGCCCTATTAGCCTCGGCGTTTGTTAATTTACGTCTGGTCATCTTCAAATGCTCGTGAAATTTACTAAGTTCGATATCGCTAAGAGACTGACAATAAATTAACTGCATATTGAAATGCTAAATCTTACGAATAATGTGAAAAACTGCCAAACTCAAGAAAAAAGACGACCAGATGGTGAAAATATGCATTCAAATCGAATTAATAAGTTTTTATTGGCAGTTGTTCATGTTTTTGATATTGTCTTTAAAATTTTACGCCCCTCAGAACAAATTAATATGATATCCCTAACTCTTGTGGAGCAGTTTATTTCGGACGAATAGTTTTTGAGAATTTTTTTCAAATATATTTTCTAGTGATCCACACAAAATTCTGCACAAGTCTTTGTACCCATATTTTTCAACTAACTACCATGCCTTAATTCGATCAGATGAGTACCTTTTTTTCGAGTTATTGGGAAAACAAAATTCTTCATGGCTAAATTACGATACTACTTGACGTGTTTTGTCCATTAACGAACTTAGGCGGCACATTTGGACTCCAAAGCTACATTGAACATTTTAACTCTCGAATTCTTCATCAGTGAGTGAAAACTTATCGTTTGAGAACATTCGTCCAGAAATAACAGACATTTGGACGAATTGATAGGAACCCTTTTGAGGTGATACGAAGTTGATAGCTACTTCCGGTATGATCGCACACTGAAAATAAATTTCATGAAAATATCTTGAGTAGTTCTCCGTATAATTTTGGGATCATGGAAAATACCACCATGATCCTTGGAGAAAACAAACAAAACCTTTTTCACATGGATTTCGTTAGGAATAATTCGCTAATCCCAGTCATCCTAGAACGGACAAACAAAAGACCACTTTTTAACATTTCAATATCCATTAAGACCGTGAAGTACGTCTCCCAAATGTACATCCCATGTCAGCATGCCGCCAAAACTGCTAAATATCTAATTACATAGAGTACGATAAAATACAAGTGCGAAGGCGGGCCAGCCGCGGACCATCGTTTTTCGAGACCCCTGCCTCTATGGTCGACGGGTGTTTGTGCGCTTTTTAAGGCCACGTGCCGGGCGCGCCAGGCACGCGTGGAGCGACTCCGGTTACAGTCTAGTCCGGGCCTACGGCATATTATTCAGTTCACATGGGAAATCTGTTACAAGGGCTTAATCTTCCTTCGTTGGGCATAATTGAGTTAGAATCGATGTGCTTTTGGATCCTTAGGGTGGGATTTACGTGCTTCCGAATCTGAGGCAAGCCGACTGCCGTAGATGTTTTTCTTTGGTTGAAATATGTATACTCCATTCACTTTTATAAAGTCTTCCGGTTGGCCATGAGAATTTGACACATTTCACCATGTTTATTTTGAAAATGTTAGGTTATCGTCATTTTCCTGTCAGATAACTACGCAACGTTGTCCTCCCTACATAGAAGTCGTAGTAATTACGTATTGAAATATGTATACTCCATTCACTTTTATAAAGTCTTCCGGTTGGCCATGAGAATTTGACACATTTCACCATGTTTATTTTGAAAATGTTAGGTTATCGTCATTTTCCTGTCAGATAACTACGCAACGTTGTCCTCCCTACATAGAAGTCGTAGTAATTACGTATTTTCACAATGTGAATCTACTTTGGAAAAATAATGAATTTGAGAAGATATTATGTGAATTCAATAATTCCACAGTCCTGGCGACTATGGAAGAAAATTTTTGCTCTGTTGTTACTGGAAACATTTCACGTATATAAACAGGTTGGAAGATTCAATTATGCTATTTTCTTGTATGGAAAACAAGAATCAAGTGTTGAAATTTTATTGAAAAATAATGGATAGAGTATAGTCCGTTACTTCGTGATAGTTCATTTGAAAAAATAATAAAAATACCTGAATAACCCGACAGGAAAGCTTCTAAACGAACAGACGTACATATGGAATTCCCCACTTTTCTCAAGAAGAAATTTAAATACCTTGTTGCACAACTTGAAATACACCAGTTTCAAAATGTAGTAGTACCTACTACGAAACCCGAGTCATTCTTATTCCTCAAATAAATATAATGATAGGAAACTAAGTAATTTCATTCGAGAGTTCAACATGTCAGAATGAAGTTTTCCTATTGCAGATTTTAATGTTATGATTATGTTAAGTTTGAGACTTTTGAGAGTAGAAATTGGCAACGTCCCAGCGAATTGTTTTGACCTTGACGATAGTTCAGCATTTCCAACCTGCCTCTGCTTTAGTTACAAAAACTTGATAGACCTAAATCATAGGTCTTTCACGTTTTTGTAAATAAAACAAAGGCAGGTTGGCTCTTCTGAAATATCGTCAATGTCAAAACAATTCTCAGAGACGTTGCCAATTTCTACTCTCAACAATCAACATAATGTTCCATCTTAGACAAGATATTATCACATATTATCATATTATCTTCGAATAATAAAGAAATCTTCGCTTTCAAATTGAAAATGCCGAATGGAGTTTTGAAGAAGCAGAGGCAGAACTGAAATCTACAATAGGAAAACTTCATTCTGTCTTAGGACATGTTGAACTCTCGAATCAAATTACTCAGTTTCCTATCCTAGGTTTAACAGTGGCTACTTCATTTTTAAACTGGTGTATTTCAAGTTGTTCAACAAGGCATTTAAATGTCTTCTATAGGCTTATTTCTTGAGAATTTCTAGAAGTGGGGAATTCCATAGGAACGTCTGTTCGTTAAGAAGTTCTGCCGGGATATCCAGGAACTTTTCTTCTTTTTTCAAATGAACTATCACAAAGTAACGGACTACTGTATCCATTATTTTTCATTAAAATTTCAACACTTGATTCTTGATTTCCTTACAAGAAAATAGCATAACTGAATCTTCCAACCAGTTTATATACGTGAAATATTTTCCATAGTAACAACAGATGAAAAATTTTCTTGAACAGTCGCCGGGTCTTTGCAATTGTTGAATTTACATAATATCTTCTCAAATTCATTATTTTTCCCAAGAAAATTCACCTTGTGAAAAATACGTAATTACTACGACTTCTATTTAGAGAGGACAACGTTGCGTAGTTATCTGACAGGAAAATGAGCATAACCTAACATTTTCAAAATATACATGGTTAAATGTGTCAATATTTCATGGCCAACCGGAAGACTTTATAAAAGTGAATGGAGTATATATTCACATAGATAACATAATTCAAAGGATAGAATAAATTAGGTTATGTTAAGACGTCAAGTCAGACAGATAAATATTGTGTTGGTAGACATGACATTTCGGCAAAAAGGCTTGAAATCCCCACGATTCAGGGGGAACAAATAGAACCAGTTCTATTTATTTTCAAGCTTGAAACAGCAAAACCTTATGCAGAAAGGTAACAATAACAGCCACATCTAGAATATCTTCAATACCACCTGGTCCAAAGGAGATTATTATTTATGAACTCACCACGTGGAAGTCTTTAATTAACATTATCCACCTCACCCCTAGTTATTATTAACAATTTCAAGGAGAGTTCCGAATCGATCCATCAATCTTTTCGTTACGATGAAAGTCATCCTCGGCATAAAATGTACCAGCATAATTGGGGCTATCTGGTTCAATTATCAACCTAATTCGCTCAAGTATCGGCAGCTGAACGCGACGGGGTGTCTCCTGAACCCGAACCCCATCTATTTTCACGTATTAGCGCCGTGGAGGTTCGCAAGTTGGCTTTGTTTCATCATCTGGTGTATCGTGATCTCTGTGCTTGCTTGTACGCCGTTATGGTATGGTTTCTTCCCCAACAGGTTCGGAGTAGGATTGTTTAGACTAGTGAAAAAATTGGAAAAAGACTGACGTGAAGTCGGTCTGCTTTGACGCGTTTGTTCAAATTCATAGCCAGAGCGGCACCCATCAAGGTACTGACCTCGCCCAAGGCTGCGTGACTTCCAGGAAAAAATGTGGGAAAGCCCTGTGTTCAAACTTGGACAAATCATCTCCGAAAGTATTGGTTTCTCAGAGTTTGGAATGATATCAATGGATTCTTATGATAGAACTGCATCATAAAATAAATTCAATTCAAATAATAGTTTATTTATCAAGATTAAATGGGCAATCTGCAATGATTCAACCTCATGGAATGTGTTGTTGCAACTTACACTCGGTGCGTAGTTTTCACAATCCTAAATACCTATGGAAAGTATCACAGAGTCTAGAGTAAAGCTGGAGACAAACATAGCAGATTGCCTATTTATTCCTGATATTTGTATAGACTGACGAACAAATTTTTTTAATAGTTCATTTCATTTGTTTGAAAGATCAAATGTGTATTTTCTATTCTGGTTTTTCTTTATTCGAAAACTTAGGTGTCTCATTATAAGACAAAATATATCAATAAAATACAATCTTCTTTTCATAATTTGATAGTTCATACCACTAACAGATTCATTCTGAATTATGAAGCTTAACTCAAGAAAAAATATTTGATACACATGTAGATCAATGTTTTAGCATTTTATTGCTAACAACATTATGAAAATACTGTATATAGGAACATGTCTCACTACTTAAGGAAATAAAAGGTAATATTAACCTCGGTGGTCAACGAACAGTAATTTCTTTTGATGATTCCATTATGTTCTTCTTTCCTATTGCCTTCATAAACTACATCATTAAAATGACCCAATTCTAAATCTTCTGAAACATCATCCCCAATATTTATACATAGGTTATTCAATATGCAACGAGTCAATATTATTTTTGGTAATAAAACAGTCTTGTATATCTTCAAAAATTCAAGATTCGGAACCTTGATTTACAACACAAAATATTTTCATATTACGAATTATAAACAAATAAAAAATAATGTTATGTAAATAGAGAACGCGATTATTTGCAAGAACCTGCAAACAGCCGATGATGAACAACTCTATCCAGGGTTACATCATATCCAATACATAGTCTATTATGTATATGGGTTACACTTTCCGAAAAGCCCTAAGATGACATGTATGAACACAGATCATTCATATTTATAAGTTGAATATATGAGTTGAAAATATTATCAATGGATTCTTATCTGCATCTTAAAAAAATTGAATTTAAATATTTGTAATGTAGAAAAAAAAAATTTTTTCCGTTACTCCGGAACCTCTAGACCGATTTGGCCCAATAACGAACTTAACCGAGATATTTATCTCTCAAACCTAATCTGAAAATTTCAACTGTGTAGCTCATTCCGTTCGAGAGTTATCGTGTTAACGGCCAGCCGGACAGAATCGATTTTGGCCACGGATTCTTGATCAGTGAGTCGAAACAAATCGTTTAAGACCATTTTCAGCCAAAAATTCGAAAATTACAGACATTTGGGCAAATTGATAAGCGCTCTGTTCCGAGATCCGATATGATTTCTTCAAGTTATCAAGGAAACAATATTTGAGATGGGTATAACTACAAAATATTTTTACCGATTATGCCCATTAAACAACTTAACCACCTAAATACCCTGAAAATATCAAGTCGCTATCTTTTTCCGTTGGGAAGTTATCGTGGCAACGACCAGCCGGACGGAATTGAATAGGACCTCGAATTATTCATAAGTGACCTTAATCTTTTGAAATAATTTTCGGTGACATAATTACAGCATTATGTTCCCTGGCGCAAAATACGTTGTTAATTTGAAAACAGTTATGGTCGAATTTTGTTGACAATAATTGAAATTCTTTGTGGCGATACTTTTTTTTCGGAACTATGAAAATATTTGACTATTGCAATAGTTATTCAGAAATGAATATTCAATCATATCAAGGCAGTAAATTCGATTAAGATTGTCTACTACGCGAGAATGGACAACAGAACATACGCGCAAAAGCTCCTGACTTCACGTCAGTGCTTGAACCAATTTTTTTTGGTAATTTTTTTAAAATTTACTGGGGGCTACAAAATTTCACACTCGTTTTATGTCGATAATTCTACAACTAGTTACCAAGCTTCGATCGAGTTTATATTTTTCGAGTTATAGAGGAAATAATAATAATAATAATATTCCAGGTGGGTATAACTCCGAAACCGTTGGGCCAATTATGCCCAAAAACGAACTTAACTCTCCCACTCGGATGCACAACCTACCGTGAAAATTACAAATACCTATTTCCTTTCGTTCGGAAGTTATCGAGGCAACAGTCACCCACGTATTCTAACTTGGAACTTGGCAGTATAGTTCGGTTCTGAAGGCTCTCGCAAAATTTCCGCGATGTCGGACGAATAGTTTCTGATATATAAATCAATGGTTTTCAATGATTTTTTAAAAATTTCCTAGTGATACAATCCTCACGAAATTTTGCACGAATTTTCGCGTCAGCATTTTACAACTAGTTACTACGTTTGAATTGAATCGGTTTCGTATTTATCGAGTTATTGTGGAAATAACAACCAAATTTCAGATGGATATAACTCCAAAACCGTTTGGCCGATTATGCCTACTAACAAACTCAAATGTCGCATTCAGATGCGCAACCGAACCTAAAAATTGCAAGTCACTAGCTCTTTCCATTCTGAGGTTATCGTGACAAAAATAATATTTTTCATTAATTTTTTTTTATTTTCTAGTGATATGATTTCCACAAAATTTCACAAATGTCTTTATATTTGTATACTACAATCAAATTTGTCCTCGAATTCTTCATCAGGGTGTCGAACCCAATCGTTTGAGATCATTTTTGGCAATAAAATCGAAAGACATACTCGCAAAAAATGATAAGGTTTTTTAGAGAAAATTTATTTTCATTTCCAGTACAACCAACATGTGCTAAGATTGCGAAAATATTTTAACTTAGTAGAGAATATTCAACAATATCATAATCCCAATTTTCAGATTTCAAATAGGCTCAGATCTCCAAAAACTGGCCTGCCATATATTTTAGTATTTTACAATATAAAATAATAATAGTCGGCACATTACAACGATTTATTGCAAATTGCAATCCATGCAGTAATTTTCACAAAGTCCACTCCTGATATCACATGATCTCTAGTGCTATACAGCCTGGCTTCTTCCCTTTAAATGTAACAACTACCACTAAACCATCTGCCGCCGTATATGATTCACCCTACATTATGTTATGGTCATTTACCTATCTGACTTCTGATCGAAATTAGTGCCTTCGTCCTAGAATTTGAATAAAATATGAACACGAGCGTGTAGTACGTGTCAATACACTTACGTAATTGAAATAACTTCGTATCGATGTTTCATTTTTTATGAGACAAGTGTTATCATTTGGGGCTTGCTGTACACGAGTTTTTTCTGGTCATTCGAGCACGTTGGCCTATATTATTGATAACTATTGTTATCAATTTTCGTAATGGCTCTATTAAGCCTCATATGGGTAAATATTCAAAATTTGGGTAACTTTTCGTGATATTTTGTTTACGATATTTTGTAAATGAAATTCCTACAAATTCGGGTATATAAAATTGGCTCAAGCCCTGTGGACAGGAGCTTTCTGGCGCTCTTGTTCAAACAGACAAATTATATCTCCGAAAGTATTGGTTTCTCAGAGTTGAGAATTATATCAATGTATTCTTATGACTGCATCATAAAGGAAATTCAATTGAAATCGGCCTGGGCCGATCGGCAAAGCCAGATAGGTGTGGACGCGTCTTTATATTTCAAGTAACGTGCGTTCAAAAAAATTGGTCAAGTAGGCTATGGAATTTTGAACGTCAATATTCTGAACGTAGTTCTTAGCTTCTGCTTCACCATCATAGTTCACCATTTTCCAGGTTAACTGTCCAGTTAGCGTTCCCGATTATTGTTTACTATTATTTTATTAGAATCAGCGAATTCTGAAAATGGTTTTCACGGATGTGCAAAAGGCTTTCATAATTGAATAGTACTTCAGAAAAAGAGAGAGAATAGAAGGCGAGTGGAAATATTCTGTCGACATATGTCGACTTCAGGATTGAGTATCCCAATGTTGCTGTGGATTATCAATATTTCCAAAGTACTGTTTCGCGATGTGTTAGAGTTTTCCGTGAAACAGGTGGTGTTCAAAGAAAAGGAAGAAGTGGTAGACCAAAGAAGAGAACCCCAGAATTAATAAGCTGTTGAAAATGTCATGATGGAAGCTCCACGAACCTCCACTCGAGTTTTATCTCAACAGACTGGAGTATCCGTTGGTACATGTCACACGATATTGAAACAAGACATCAATTTATTTGCCTATAGATTAACGTGCTTTCAAAAAATTGAAGTAGTTGATTACCCTCGTAGGGTGGCTCTCTGCCAGTGGTTTCTCAACCAATTCATCCATATCTTGGATACATTTTTTTTCGATGAAGCCTGGTTCCATCTCTCGGGATATGTCAACTCTCAAAATATGAGGATGTGGAGCAGCCAAAAACCAGACAATTTCTACATTGAGACCCCACTTCATTCTCAAAAATTGGAGTTTGGTGTGCTATCAGTCGAAGACGAATTGTGGGGCCTATTTTATTTGAAGGAATTTTAACATCATTTCGTTATAGAGAAGAATTTATCATGGCGTTTGTAGCTGAATTGACTTTCGATGAATGGTCCAATTCTTATTTCCAACAAGATGGAGCCAGATCACACACAGCTACATAGAAACCATTGCAACCCTAAGGAATATTTTTCATGATCGAACATGAATTTCCACCAAGATCATGTGATCTCACACCACTTTTTCCTATGGCCTCATCTGAAGAATTCCATCTTTCAAATACCTATTTCTGATTTGGACCAACTAAAGATTAGAATTATTGAAAACATTCATCAAATTAACGATAATCCTTTTTTTTTGAATAATGTAGTTGAATATGTCAAAAGAAGATGTGAGAGGCGTTTGGAGCAAAGAGGAGGACATTTCCAGCGTCTACTTTAATTAAAGAGAACTTTGAATCATGAGAGCCATTGTAATGAAATCCTGTTATTTCAATTCAGTTATGCCTTTTCATGATGTAATGGTCCCATCAATTCAATATTTATTGAGAATTAAACATATTAAGATTCTCACTGTGATTTATTTACCTTTTTGGAATACAACTTTATTGCATAATTCAAAGTATCAAAAATATTCGACCTCGGTTCACTCAAGATTCAGGTCTCCGACATATGAGAATCATGTATGATTAAATCCTCGGTTAATACTTAGCAATCGTTTGGCCCTCTGTAATCAAATTCTATGAAAGAAATTTCTTTTGCACGTAGGAAGAGATCATTATTCCATCTGGTAGTAACTTTTTCTGAAAAAGTGCTTTTTCATACATAATTACGATATAGAGCAATAATATAGAGGTTAATATCATCAATGATTACATTTTGGGAACATGGAGTGATTCAAGTAAAGAAATACGTCCAGTCACAGAAAAGTAATCTTTAAAATTCCATAGCCTACTTGATCACGAATTTTTTCGAACGCACGTTATTTCTGATCTCATGAATACTGAAAACAAAATGACATTTCGACTCCTAGTCAAGTTTTATTCAACAAAATTCATGGATTAAACGGCGCTTTCCTTTGGCGTACGGGCCGCATCAAATCTGAATCAAATTAAGCACTGTACTGGAGTTGAATTTGGTTTATATGTACGAGTAAAATCATTTTTATTCGAGCTTCACCTGGCCGCTTATCATGAACTCAGTCGACCTTTTCAATTTGATTGTGACGAAAATAAATACTTCGGCAAGTACTCACTAATTAACCAATTACTCTCCGATAAGTTAATTGGTGCCTTATTATAGGAATATTTCGGGTGTCAAACAACATAAAACATTGAATAAGTTACAGTGACGTAAGAAAGATGTGTTTCTACTGGTTTATTATTTTCACGGATAACATGCATTTACAATCATTTTTATTGCTCCTCCTCGTAAGCTTCTGGAGAAGGAAGAATCTTTTTTTCAATAATTTTTTTTCTTGTTTTCAATGATTAATATTTTTTATCGAAAAATGAATTAGAATCGAAAAATTGCTCATTACGGTGATTTTTAGCGAAACGATAAATATGAGTTGTTTTCCGGAACACATGGTTGAACCTGACTGCACCTCAGTGCAGTCAGGAGCTTTTGAGCGCATGTTCCATTGTCTGTTCACGCCTCATACGAAGTTGATCGAGCAGAAATTCAACATTTTTGTAAAAAAATTTTATTTTTTTTTTCTGGATACGATATTTACGTAATATTCGCAAAAATAGCGCGCTGGCTTCTAAAAGTAACTTCCAATTTTAAATGCCTAACAACGAACCTAACTGCCGCATTTGGATGCGCAACCTACCCTGAAAATTGCAAGTCGCTATCTCTTTTCGTTCGAAAGTTATCGTGACAACGGTCACCCATCCAGAAACTGATCTCGTCGAAGGCTGCTCAGATCTCCAACAATATAGATCCGTAAATTTAGGTTTTGAAGGATCTCGGAAAATTTCAGCGATATCGTATAGGTAGTTCCTGAGGTAAAGCTTTTTTTTTCAATGATTATTTTAAAATTTTCTAGTTAATACGATCCTCACGAAATTTCGCGAAAATTTATGCGTTTGCATTCTTCAACTAATTTCCATGTTTGAATTGGATCGGATGTGTATTTTTCAGGTATTGAGGAAATGACAACTAAATTTCAGATGGGCAAAACTCCAAAACCGTCTGACCGATTATGCCTAAACAAACTTAAATGTCGCTTACGGATACGCAACCTATCCTGAAAATTCACTTAGAGTGCATACCGGCTAACTCCATTTTTATAAAAATTCTAATTTTCAAGTCAGTGTTGGCTATAAATCCATAATTAGGTGTTGAATGAAGTATTTTTCTTGATGAGAAGGTGTTATATTTCCATCTTTGTAGAACAACTGCCAACAAAATTCTGAAATATAAATCAAATTAAATCAAAATAGTTACTTCGATTTTTTCAAAAGTTATTTTAATTTCTGGGGTTAGCGGGTTTACAAATTAGCCATCGATAATATTTTTGGATCCTTTTTTTCTAAATTTTTTTCACATACGACTTTGTGTCAGTATTTTACAACCAGTTACCAGTTTCAATTCGATCTACAATATTAAATGGGTTTTTTTCTGTCTTTTCTTTCCCAAACTCTGAAAAGTATCTATAAAATAAAAAAAATATTATTTTGTGATTTGCTTCTGCGTAAAAAACACCGATTTCTCAGAAGCAATCAATCGAACAATGTTGCCTAACAAACAATAACGAAACAACATCAACGATGGATCAACTACTCTTCCTTACTTCTTAACCTGAATTTATTTACTCTAGAGAAAAGAAGAACTATTTCTGATTTGTGCTTTATCTTAGGTAGTTATAGTTAGTAAATGGATTGATTGTGTGCGATGAGATGAGCTTCTGGAACTTGTTAAGTTGAATGTTACTTATAAACATCTAAGAAATCCTAATATATTTCTGGTAAATGCTCACAGAACTAATTAAGGTGAAAATACTCCTCTAGAGAGAACATTAGACACGATAAATAAGCACAAAATTAATGTATTTGGTATTAGTTTGACACAAATCAAATCTTCCATAAACAACAATCACTTCTGATCGTTACTGTTTTCTGGCTGTTCAGGTCTGTTCTCTCTGTATAACCTTCAATTTTTCTTTTGTTACTAAGAGTTATGTAAACTTTTATATTTTAATTTGTGAACAGTAAACTGTAATGGGGTTTTCCCGTATGTTAAAAGTCTATATCAGAGGACTTCGTCAGACAATTCGAGAATTGGAAACAAAATTTGTACTGAGAAACAGTTTTCTCCAATATGCCCATTAACGAACTTAACCATTGCATTGCAATGCACAACCTAACTTGGAAATTTCAAGCCACTATCATCAGTGAGTCGAACTTAATCGTTTGAGACCATTTTCGACAGAAAAATCTGAAATTACAGATATTTGGGCAAAAAGAAGCACGCTGTCCTAGAACATGCGCGCAAAAAATACCGATGATACCATTCGTTTATTCATTGTATCCAGAGATATACGAAATTCCAAATATCCCCAAGTATGCGAAGCTTCTTTTCAGTCAAATTTATCGGTTCGAAAACAATATTTTCATCGAATGCTACTGATAACGTCTCATAAGGAATATTCCGCTGTTTCGAAAATCCTACTTATTTCCGAATTCAAAAAGGACTTATTTGCTTTGATTGACGATAACTGCGTTTGAAATCATCGTACAGGAATTTTGGTTGAGTCTTGAGTCGAAATGAAGGCATTAAATTTTCTAAAAAACCTTGAAGGTTTAATTTTAAGAAAACAATTTGAAGCCTGAAGACTTTTCTTGGTATTACTGCGGGACCGTATATGATAAAAAAATTTTGCGGTCACATGTACTAGTACTAGAGCTACATACTGGTTGGCACGGAGTTGTAAGGGAAACGGAGTTGTAAGGGCAAAGCATTCAAACTCCGTTAAGTCCTAACTGAGGTCCCCAGTTAAGGATAAATATGAATCGCAACCTCAATTAAAGTGAAAATTAACGTGAAACAGGCCTGTTTCATTACCGTTAAATACGTTAACTGAGGTTGCGATTCAAATTTATCCTTAACTAGTACCTCAGTTAAGACTGAATGGACGGGAATGGTCTTCCCGACTCCGTAGTGCAAACTCCTTCTGTCAACGCTTTCAAAAACAGATACGACGGATGGAAGTCGGCTCAGCGAGGGGGTCACTGATATTCAACCCAAAGTTTCAACTTTTCAGTGCCGGTTACAGTGATTGTGATTCATTTTTCCATTCTCACATGTTTTTTTTTTTTTTTTGTCTTTCTTTTTTTTCTCTTTTTGAGATTTCTCACCAATGTTTCATGCGTACCAATTGTATTATTTTTCATTTTGAGTTAATAGGTTTTTGTACCTCAACTTTTATTCTTGTAATAATAATAATAATAATAATAATAAGACTTAACGGAGATTGAATACTTTGTGAATACGGCGGATTGTCTAATTTGAGAACATTTACTCGAAGTACGCCCATTCGACTCATTACGCCAAACTTATTCTGCCAGCGTATTCCCAAATGAACCTGAAGCAAAGCCATAAAGCTCAATAATTAGAAACGCATGATCTCTTTCGATTGTTCGCCAGCAATATTAATCAATATTCCTCACTAAAAGATCTCTCTAGAGAGCTCGATGAATATGCCTGTCGAAGCGAGGTACAAATTATATATCAAAGCATCAGGAAAGACCATACAAAAGCCTTCCGCCTCTCTATCCAACCCTCTGTGTAAACTACCCCACCCCTGTGGTTTGATTTCATAATACCACTTGCTTTATTTGTATGAATTTTAATTTTGTTTGTTCTGTCTATTTTGGTGATCGTATGAGCGAATGATGATTTCATCGGATTTTATTTATTTAAACGAAAATAACGAGCGCCGTGGGGAGTACATTCAAATGCAAATTTTTTTTAGGATTTAGCTCGGTTAGTTTGTTCCAGTTGGATTGTTCGAAAGACTTTGGTTTTGACGCAGATTTAGTGAACACAAAAAACAGATTCAATTGAGAATCCACATTCATATTATCGATAAATATTGAGGCATCGTCCTGTTGTTGATGTACAACTCTCGCATTTTTGGAAATACAAAAATATCCATTAGGTTTAGCACGAATAGCCTGCTAAGAATTATATTATGTCATCCATAAAATGGAAAAAATCAATTCAGTTCTTCAAAATGCTCCTATTCAACCTCCTGACAAGACAATGCATGCTTATTAATTAGTCAGAATTAAATTGTACGATTAAGAATGATTCCTTCGTGTGAAAAAGATGGTATTGAATTATTAATATACATTAGTATTTCTCGGAAAAACCTTGGATTTTGAACAGTACCGAAGTATTGAATGTTTAATCGGAACAATATTTTGGAGAAAAAAAATTGGTTCAAGCCCTGTGGACAGGAGCTTTTTGGCGCTCTTGTTCAAACAGACAAATTATATCTCCGAAAGTATTGGTTTCTCAGAGTTGGGAATTATATCAATGCATATGATAGAAATGTATCATGAAAAAAATTAGATTCAAAAAGAGTGTCGTTCAAAAAAAATGTTTCAAAAATTATCTTATTAATAAAAAGAGCAATCTACAATGCTTCAATGCCTTAATACTTCAAAAATTGTCATTATATTTATTTATCAAGATTAAATGAGCAATCTGCAATGATTTAACCTCGTGGAATGGGTTATTGCAACTTACACTCGGTGCATAGTTTTCATAACTCGAAATACCTAGAAGTATTATCGAAATGTCTAGAGCAAGGCTGGAGACAATCATAGCAGATTGTCCATTTATTCCTGATATTTGAGTAGGTAGTGGATTACAAACAAATTATTTTAATACTATCTTCTTTTCATGATTTAAAATTTAATAGTTCATACCACTAACACATTCTTTTCTGTATTATGAACCTTAAACCAAGAAAAAATGATTCATATACACAAATGTAGATCCATATTTCAGTAATTTTTTGCTAGCAACATTATGAAAATACTGTATATAGGAACATGTCTCACTGTTTAAGGAAATAAATGTAATATTAACCTCAGTGGTCAACGAACAGTAATTTCTTTTGATGATTCCATTATGTTCTTTTTTCCTATTGCCACCATAAAGTACATCAAAACAGTCCTGTATATATTCACAAATTCAATAATCGAATACTTGCTTTCCAAGAGAAAATAACAACTATGAATTGACAATCTCTTATCTAGAAAAGATGACATTTATGAATAGTGATCACAGACAGACCAAATCGTTCAAGGCCATTTTCAGCCAAAAATTCGAAAATTGCAAACATTTGGGCTAATTGATAAGCACTCTTTTCCGAGGAAGAAGAGCGCCAAAAAGAAGTAACTCAATCAATTACTCGAAAACTGCTAGATACAGGGATGAGGATTTTGTTACAGAAATAATCAGGAGACTAAGGCGAATCAAAAAAAGCAATAATATGCAGGGTGTTCTATTTGAAATATCAAAATTCTTAGTACTTTTTGACACAAGCGGCTGCACCGCAGCGCTGAAAATATTCTAGAATGATGGAGGAGAGGTTCCTTGCCAAGGAAATTTTCAATAAAATCGTATGTATGTCCCGTCCTCCGTAAAAGTCCAGGGTACCATCGACCGTGGTCCATCCTGTATTTAGTGTTACTTAGAACTCATGAAGAAGTAGGAGTAATCATTAAAGGATTCTTTGACCATTTAATACCATTATTAAATGATTCCTCTCTGGGTTTTCTCTCCCAAACTAAGAAAAATATCTATAAAATAAAAAAAATATTATTTTGTGAACTGCTTCTGCGTTAGAAACCATAAAATATTTGTCAGAAGCTATGTATAAAACAATGTTGAATAACAAACAAAAACGAAACAAATCAACAAGTCTAGAGCGTTCCTGCCAATAGGGTCCTTCATAATGGCTTCGTATAATAAATATACTTATGCATATATTTCACAAGTCAAATAGACCCTGGGGTCTATTTGACTCGTGAAATATATGCATAAGTATATTAATTATACGAAGCCATTTATGAAGGACCCTATTGGCAGGAACGCTCTGGACTTGTTGATTTATTAACAACGGTATCGCCATTTTTCATTATTAACTAGAGCGCCAAAAACGAAACAACATCAAACTTGAGGAGTCGACTTGTATTTTGTTGAATAGAGAAGCAAATTTTGCAAATTGCTCATTTGAAATTGACCATATTTGGTTGAATTTGTTGAAAAAGGAATTGGAACTTGGACATTTCCATACAAAGTGAAACTATGTTGCTATGATCTTCAGACTGCGAATGTGACAATTTTTGAATTTCAGAACAGCCATCAACAAAGAATAATTCTGAAGATTTTCGCTTGTTGTTTCGTTATTGTTTTTTATGCAAAATTATTCTATACAAATATCACAAAATATTTATTTTTTCATTTTATAGATATTTTTCATGTATCTATTCAAATACTTATATCCAGTAATGGAAAAAACTGAATTAACCCCATGTTTTTGTCCTTTTAATTTCACACCATGTGGTGAGTTTCATCCAATGTAAATTCTGGAGTTTGTTGTTTGTTTTTTGGATGGAACGTGAAAGCTTGGAAACTTTTTTTTTCAGAACCACAACATCGATATATCTGCTGTTGCAAATCACGTTTCAATAACTGATAACACTAAATTTCAGAATATTCCGTTAAATTGTTGAAAAATTCCAATAAATTGTTACACTTGAAGGTAACGAAATTTATAAGAGAAGAGATATTTTACTCAATAATGATCTAACACTTATCAACAACTCATTGTTCTCACTTCTATGACTAAGGGTATAATGTCAAACTAATTTCAGTGTAGAAATTGTTTACATGCTTTAGTAACGTTCGTAGTAATGTTCTATTATCTATTCACCTCTATTGGACACTCCTAATCGTACCATTTTAATGACAGACTCGAGTAATGAGAGAATCGTCTAAGAGCACAGAATTTTTAATTCTAAAATATGTATTCTATCGAAATTTTAATTCATTAAATATTCAATATTATACGAAACAACAAAATTACCGAGATTTGAATGTAGTTTTCGTGAGATAAATATTTTTTTTTATTATTTTTTTTTTAATTTTCTGGTAATATGATCCTTTATCTGGAACAACTTGCCTCCAGTTGGGCGGCCGGTGGTAGTAGGGAGGACGGAGTACCTGGTGAGCGGCTGCCTATCAGTTATCAGTGGATATGAAAATGAGAAGGTGTTAGAGACACTTGAGTCAGTAAATACACTCTACGACATTCCCTTTTCCATTGCATTTGAGACGAATTCTGATTTATCAAAATTAATATTTTGGAATTCGATGAATTTATATAATTTTCAACCCCACAATCAAAAATTGACATTTGGGCAGAATGACAGTATGCTGATCCATATAACAAGCACGCATAAATAGTTTCCCATCCCTACAAGATTATATTATTTGGATCGTGCAATCAAAACGAAGATCGAAAACTCTACTCCTTGAGCTCAACTCTCATCAAATTATGTTGGGTGAGTGGGCCTGGAAAAGCTGCTGAAAAAGTCAATTGCCCATTTCAATTCCCTCAACTATCGATTCCGCATAAAAGTATCAAGGCAGTCCCCTGAAACTGTCTTTATGAGTGCATTTCGAATCCATGAAAACAGCTATTATGTGAAAAGTGGAAACGACAAAGGATACCAGATGGTAGAAGCTGATTTCAGACTATTCCCCCCTTCAATATTGGACTCATTGAAACCATCAATGGGTAACAGGTAACTGAGGCGACAGGTGGTCCGAATGTAACGCACACATAAAGGGAAATAATGCCCTCGTTCGACTAAGTACATCCGATTTTTTTATTACGACGATTTGTATCAGGTTTATGGCCTTCTAGGAGGATTAAAGAGTCTGGAAAATGGACATGTTACATGTCACTAAATATTGCACAGTAGATAAAGGTATCATAATCACCGTATACAACGACTGGTGTTCTTAACTTTAATTCTTTTTGCGCACGTGTTCTAGGAAACAGCCTTATTAGTTGTAGAATGCCACTACGCACATTTCTGCAAAATTTCCTGAGGATCCTATCACTAGAAAAAAAATTTTTTTTTTTCAAAAATGTTATATTTCAGAAACTAAAGGGTGTTTCAGCAAGAACTTGAATTTTAAAAATTAAAGAATATATATTCATTTAATATTTTATTAACATTCTTTTCTACATATGTATGGAGGTAGTGATTACATTCACACATGAAACAAAATATCAGTTAAATGGCCACCGTTGCTCTGTTGGCAGGTATGCATTCTTTTGATGAAATTTTGCAGTACATTTTGCAGTAAGGGCTGCTAGATTCGACGAATTTGACGTGCAATTTCTTCTTTGAGTTCCTCAGTTGTCTCAGGATGGTTCGCATAGACCTTACTTTTTCAAAAAACCCCAGATAAAATAGTCCAAACAAGTTTTACCACAACTTCTTGGCGGCCAGTTCTGGTCTCCGAAACGAGAAATTACTCGACCTGAAAGCTTGGTTTGTAACAAAGTTATTGCTTCCCCTGCGGTGTGACAGGTAGCACCATCCTGTTGAAACCAAATCGCATTTAAGTTCATTCCGTCTAATTCTTGCCAAAAAAAGTTTATCAACATGGCCCGGTAACGATGACCGTCGACAGACACGGCGACACCTTCATCATTTTGAGAAAAGTAAAAATGGGTTTTCACTATTAAGAAACGCTCTTCCAAGCTATAAAGCACCATTTTCGTAAATGTCTATGTTTTAATTAAACAAACAACAAATATGGCTGACTCAACAGTCAAAAATGGCGCGCAATTCGAAATTCAAGTTCTTGCTGAGACACCCTTTATATTAATGATGTGACCTTTCGAGTGAAAATAATCGAACCTTTCGATAATTGAAACATCTCGAGATGTTCTGAAAAATGCGAGTGAAATCATTCGAATGATTTTCTGTCGTCTATCATATGGCACCCAGATGAGATATCACTCGACTCGAGCATGAATTGAATGAAATGAAATGAGATACGAGATATCTCGTACTCGTATCTAATTCATTCGTATACGTTCTGAATGATTTGATATTTCGAATTTCTTTTGGCGGCACTACTGATCCGACTGGAGGGCGAAATATGAGGTTGAGATATGGTCTGGTGCTACCGAAATAGTGCTGCTAGTGAATGATTTTATTATTTATTCCATTGCAAATTGAGGTATTCATTATTCTTATCTTATTCAGTAGCTGTTCGCTGAGATTATTCAGACATTTTATATTTTCCGTTTGCTCCATGCCCTTTCCAACAGCTGGAAATAAATATTCAAATATTGGACCAAAACAAAATAGCATAATATTAAATTATTAAGGGATCAACGCAACGTAATGAAATAAAGCCATAAAATCTGAAACTCAATACTATTGTAGGGGGCGGACGCAAAAGGTCTCTTGTATGAATTTTTGTTATTAATGGAATCAATTATTATATCCATAAGAATACTGAAAAAGTTCAACCGCGGTCAAAAATTTCAATTTTCAACGAGAAAACGGTCATTCAAATTTGGTTGCACATAATGCCTGTTCAAACGATTGAAACTTGGCGCCAGTCCGTGACGTAACCCGTCATATCTACCCTCACTCTCTTCTCGTGTCCGTTTCACCTTTCACTCTTTATTCTAGTGTAACACAGCTCTCTATGAAGGGCTCGCGTTCGGTATTGGCTGTAACAAGCAGATGGTAGATTTTTATTACGTCATCTGTCAAAGCAACGATTCAGAAGCGTTTCATCTCATTTGAAATTGCCTCTTGATTTACCGATTTTCAATACCGAAATATTCAAATTTCTTAAATTATGAAAGTGTATGAGGGCATACATGATGATCTGGTATTGAAGTAGATTCAGAAAAACATAAACATATGGTATTTCGTGTTACATGCAAGAGACGTATTATATAATTATATTGAAGATAAGGGATAACCGAAGCCTCTGACGCGATGAGAACTGAGAGGAATACCGAATGATCAATATCTCGAATGATCATTCGATTATGCCCAACTCTACTTTATATCCCCTTTGAAGAATCACGTCAAATTACCAAACACCCTGTATTATCACACTGGGATTATATGGAACCTGAATACGGAAAATATTTGCAGGTGTCGGACCGCGAAAATTTTCCACTCACGCGCAATTAACACCAAAACAACAACCCCCAGCGCAGATGTTAATCCACGAGCAGAAATCCCAATTTTCTCGACGTCCCGATAAACCTCTTTCTGGCGAAGAATGGTCGTTCTAATTCACTTCCTTCCCGTGCAATCTGTCAGGCCGGGTACGGCAAAAGGAGGGGTGCAAAACCCTTCGAACGCTCTCATTCATGGGGCCTGATTAGGGACAAAATGTTCGGTGCTTTTCTAATCAAACAAAACCTGCTGACTTTTAGCAACAAAGGCTTCCCCGCCCAAAACTGCATGATTGAAGCCTCGTAATGTCGGCTTACTGATCCCCATATTATCTGGGAGAGTATTTTCTCTCCCGGCATATTCACTTGTTCTATAGATGTATAGCTTACACCCTCGCTCTTTATGTCTCTGGCGAATATGTTCGCCAAATTGTTTAAATGAATTCCAATTTCCTTTATTTTAGGGGTCTCGTATGGACAGGTCTATATTATGACGGTTTTCAGTAGGGGACGATGAAATATGGAATTGAATTTCACGGCTTAAGGAATAAATTTGGGAATTTATATTCTCAAAATCATTCACCGGAAGGAAATCAGCACGTTCATTTAATTATGCTTTTATTATATGCTTTATTTACCCAACAAGATAATTCACATTAATAGGGTAACTTTTAACAAAAATTCAACTCAAAAAATCGGTTCAAGCAGTGACGTGAAGTCAGGAGCTTTTGCGCGTATGTTCTATTGCCCATTCTCCTGTATTGGACACTCTTAATAAAATTTACCATGGTGAATTCTATTCTCCGTTCTCTGACTTCACGTCAGTGCTTGAAGCAATTTTTTTTTTTCGTAATTTTTTTTTAAATTTTCTAGAGGTACGGTTCTCACAAAATTTTACACACGTCTTTATTTCGATATTCTACAACTAGTTAGCAAGCTACAATTTGATCGGGTCTATATTTTTTGAGTCATCGAGGAAATAATATTCCAGATGGGTATAACTCAGAAACCGTTGGGCCGATTATGACCAACAGCGAACTTAACTCTCCCATTCAGATGCGCAACCTACCCTGAAAATTGCAAGTCGCTATCTCCTTTCGTTCGGGAGTTATCGAGACAACGGGCACCCATCCAGCTACTGAGCTCACACAAGGCTGCTCAGATCACCAACAATATAGATCCGAACTTGAAACTTGGTAGTAGAGATAGGTTCTGATGGCTCTCGCAAAATATCTGCCATGTCGGATGAGTAGTTTCTGATATATAGAATTTTTTTCAATGACTTTTAAAAAAAAATTCTAGTGCTACGATCCCCACAAAATTTTGCAAGAATTTCCGTGTTGGTATTCTTCAACTAATAACCATATTTAAATTGGATCGGTTTGGTATTTTTCGAGTTGTTAAGGAAATAACAACCAACATTCAGATGGGGATAACTCCAAAACCATTTGGCCGATTATGCTTATAAACGAACTCAATTGTCACATTCTGATGCACAACCTAACATGAAAATTTCAAGTAGCTATCTCTTTCCGTTCTCAGGTTATCGGGACATAAAAAATATGTTTTAATGATTCATTTAAAATTTTATAGTGATATGATTCTCACAAAATTCCACAAACGTGCTTAGGTTTATATTCTACAACTATTCACCAAGTTTCAATTCGATCGGATTTATATTGGTTGAAAACAAAATTATTACTCGGAAACAATTGGGCCGATTATGCCCATTAACGAACTTGTCCGTCGTAATGGGATGCGCCACCTACCCTGGAAATTTCAAGTCGCTAGCTCTTTCCGTTCTCAAATTATCGTGGCAAAGGCCAGACGGCCGGTCGGCCGGCCGGACTGCCGGCCGGACGGACAGAATCAAATTTGACCTCAAATTCTTCATCAGGCAATCGTTTGAGACCATTTTTAGCGAAAAATTCGAAAATTACAGACATTTGGGCAAAATGATAACGCGATGTTCCCCAGAACATACCCGCAAAAATTTGCCAAATCATATCTCCGAATGTATTGGTTTCTCAGAGTTGGGAATAATATGGATCCTCATGATAGAACCGCATCATAGAAGAAACTAAATTAAAATTAATGCTGTATTCCGAAATATAATCATCTCACAAAGTGAGAAATTGTGTTCTCAGTTCACCGCTCACGTTTAAAAAAGGAACAAGTTCATCCTACATTCTGCTCACTAAATTATGAGGTATCATGTTATATGGGTTTGTCAAAAGTCTTTGCTCGGTGATCAATCAAGCAACGGCATATATTTTTCAAGATATCCTTTTAACAAGCAGCTCTTCTTCTGATGAATCATCGGAAGATAATAGAAGAGGTCCCTCAAATGAGTATATTAGCTCAATTTTAATTTTTGTCGGTTATAATTTTCACTCTTCCCATTAAGTGAGATAAGTAAGCCAAACACAGAGCAGTCTTACTTCTCCCAGATCTCTTACTTCGTTTTATGTTCCGAAATATAAGGAATTTGTGACAGAAACCAATTTCGGAACAAGCTTTTGAGATTTTACTAACTTCGCTCACATTTCGGAATACGTAATAAATAACGAACTTATCCGGGATATTCATTCCTCAATATGATGACACATTAAATTATAACGCAAATTTTCCGGCTCGTTTTTTTCATTCTTTTACACAATACAAAGTGAAACATGTATCTATGGTAGATGATAGCCCTACATAAGGGCCCTGTAGAGGTCTTCGAACATCTGAAGTTCTGAATAATCATCGCTTGGACTGGTCAGACCTGGTTTTGAAAGAGACCCCCCTGGCCTTACGAGCAACGACATTTTCCTTTTTGAATTCAAATATTGAAGGGATTTCTAAGAACTTGGATTCTTCTTCAAGAGATCCCATGCGCCTACAGAGAATAATATTTGTGAGGAGACTTTTGAAAGGTTATGTATTATTTTTACTTTGTTCGTTCTTCTCCTCTTGTCTTTTCATTTTTCAGGTTGAGTTTCGGGTACCTTGGTGAAACCTTTTTTTGACGAAGTTTTTTGACGAAGGAGTCCATATTGAAGAAATAAATGCCTATCAATATTTTTAAACTCCAGCAAATTTTGTAAACAATAGTTACAAATCACAACACTCACGGGGAGACAGGTTTTTTTTGGTAAGGTTTTTCTCTAAGCTCTTGTATCATACATCGAATTGTATGGTACCCCGTTACACCAACCTCTGCAACACATATAAAGCTCACAGTCAAAAGAATATATATTATATTTATATATTCCTCAAATCTACTCGGAAAATTATATTACATCAATTGAAACTTTGCCAATATTCTAGTTTTGTTTTTAATGGAGATATTCTGAACCCAATTTGGTTAACTTACCAAAGTATATATTTCCATCATCATGTGGATGGGCTATCACCCAAAAATTAGAATAACCTATAATTGGTCATTTTGCATTCAATCATACTGTATTTTCTAGAAAAGAAATAAATTTAACATGTCTCTTATAGTTAGATGACAGGTATGAACAGTGAACACAGATAGTATTAGCATTCTGTGAAAACATAGAAGTACGATTATTACCGAAAGTTTGAAATATGTATATGAAACATGCTATATAGAAATTGTTTTGCACTTGCTTACGTGGCCTCGGTAGCGCAGTAGGCAGCGCGTAAGTCTCATAATCTTAAGGTCGTGAGTTCGATCCTCACCCGGGGCAAACCTTTTGGACAGTTTCGTAATGCGTCCTTGAATTTTCGTTTTTAAATCGATTCTTCTCCACTTTCGCAACAATCGCTTTCACTCGGCAGATTTAACAAAAAAACGAAAATAATCGGGATCTATCGGCGTGCAGAAGCTATTGTAGATTGTTGAAGTATGCAGGGGTACCAAGAAGGTGTATTTAAAAATCTGTTTGAACCATATACTAACTGACAAAGAAACTGCAACACCCAAAATGAGCGGCTTAAATTTTAATTTTACTTTGGTAAAATATAGATAGTATATAGCAAGGAGTAAATGATTAAAAAATTACTAGTAAGTAAGTAAGTAGAAGTAATACACTACTTTTTGAAACTGGTGTATTTCAAGTTGTGCAACAAAGTATTTAAATGTCTTCTGTAGGCTTATTTCTTGAGAATTTCGAAAAGTGGGGTACGTCTGTTCGTTAAGAAGTTTTCCTGTCGGGTTATTCAGGTACTTTTATTCTTTTTGGCGCTCAATTTGCCCAAATGTCTGTAACTTTCGAATTTTTCGCTGAAAATGGTCTCAAACGATTTGGTTCGACTCACTGGTAGTAGTAATACGAAACCCGAGTAATTCTTATACCTCAATAAAATATAATGATAGGAAACTAAGTAATTTCATTCCTATTGCAGATTTCGGTTCTGTATAGCACTTCTGCTTCTTCAAAACTACTTTCGGCATATTCAATTTCAAAACGAAGAGTTCTTTATTATTCGAAGATAATGGTATGTGATAATATCTTGTCTAAGATTGCAGATTATGTTGAGAGTAGAAATTGGCAACGTCTCGGCGAATTGTTTTGACCTTTACGATATTTCAGCAGTGCCAACCTGCCACTGTTTTAGTTGCGAAAACGTGATAGACCTAAATCATGGCCAACCGGGAGACTTTATAAAAGTGAATGGAGTATACATCCATTACATCTAATAACTCGAAACGAAACATAAACAAGAAACGTGCAATTTAACGAAACCATGTAAACGTTCAGTCCAAAACGTGCACGCCCATCTGATAAGTAGATGTCAATGGTATAGTATTTAGAGACGCGTGACCGACCGACCGTCCATCAAGAGGGCTGTTTGTTACTGTTGCGGATTGAAAAGACTAGAAAGGGGATGCGTGTGGTACGGTTTTCAGGGCAGATTTTCACAAAGTAAACTCTCGACACTCTTTCACTAAAAGTTATTCTTTCACTCACTTTGTACTTCTGTGTGCCATGCAGATTATCACAATCGGCATCTGATGGATTCGTCTGAATGAGGATGCGGAGAGGCTGACTCTTTGTCAGGCGGGTGACTTTCCTGCCCTCGCTTTTGGTGATGATGTACAAAAATGGATGAGTTATCTAGAGGGGAGTTTTCGATTTAAAAAGTTGCAGCTTTGACTGGAAAACTTCAATTAATAACAGAAGAGTTTGTTTGATATAGGAGATCAATTTATAACCTGCTATGTCCTTGGGAAAGTAAGATATTTCAAGGATAGATATTCCAGCTGAAATCCGGTGCTCGATTGCAAAATAGCGGATGGAAGGTTTGAGCGGAATTTCGACGGAATTTGACAGTTGAAATTTTCAGAGTAGGTTTGGGAAATAAATATCTCGGCTAAGTTCGTTAGTGGGCAAAATCGGCCTGACATCACGGATTTCGAATTGAATATTTTTTAAAATAGAGTTTCATCATAAGAATTCATTGATAACATTTTCAACTCTAACAAGCTAATACCCTTATTACACTATGCCTTTTTGGCGCTCTAGTTCCTCGGAACTGAGTGCTTATCAATTTGCCCAAATGTCTGTAATTTTCGAATTTTTCGATGAAAATGGTCTTAAACGATTTGGTTCGACTCACTGATCAAGAATCCGTGGTCGAATTACATTCTGTCCGGCCGTCCGGCCGGTCCGGCCGGCCGGCCGTAGGCACGATAACTCTCGAACGGAATGAGCTAGAGAGTTGAAATTTTCAGAGTAGGTTTGGGGGATAAATATCTCGGCTAAGTTCATTATTGGGCAAAATCGGACAGATGGTTTCGGAGTAAAAAAAAAATTTTTTTTTTACAAAACAAATTCCAAATTAATATTTTTTAATAAGCTGTTTTATCATAAGAATCCATTCATATCATTTTTAACTCTAACAAGCAAATACTTTCGGAGATACGATTTTTCAAAATTTCAATAATAAATCGTATTTCAACGTTGTCACAGAATGATATAAGTCTATGTATGAATTGTCCTAATGTCAACTTATGTTCCTGTGACATTACATTATCTAATCAATCGAAGAATTGTGAGCGAAGTGAGAAAAATCTCAGTTGTTTGCTCCGAAATTAGTCAGAAAAGTCTTACATTTCGGAACGGAACATGAAGTTAGTAAGAGATCTGAGAGTAGTGAGACTGCTTTTCATCCATAGACATATATATAACTCTCGAACGGAATGAGGTAGGTAGTTGAAATTTTCAGAGTAGATTAGGGAGATGAATATCTCGGTTAAGTTCGTTATTGGGCAAAATTGGCCAGATTTAATTTGATTTCTTCCATGGTGCAGTTCTCATTCTCATGATTGCTCATTTAATCTTGATAAATAAACTATTATTTGAATTGAATTTCCTTTATGATGCGGTTATATTATATGAATCCATTGATATAATTCCCAACTCTGAGAAACCAATACTTTCGGAGATATAATTTGTCTGTTTTAATTAGAGCGCCAGAAAGCTCCTGTCCACAGGGCTTGAACCTTTTTTTTTCATGTCTATATTTGCGCCTATTTTCATGGCTATTTGTTGATTGAATTTCCCCCCAAATGAGTAGCACTATTACACCGCGCTTGTTTCAGGCAGTAATTTCAGAGCTGCAAACATTGAAGAAATTAACATATTTACCTACCTCAAGTTCTTGTTTTGTTTTGTATATTTTTAAAGCAATACCATAGTGTTTTAAGAATGTCTGAAGAAACGTTCAATATGCTACTACATAGAGTGCAAATTCACATACAGAAAAAGGACACTGTAATTCCAGTAAGCATTTCTCCAAAAACGAAATTTATGACTAAGTACTTTGCGATACTAGGCTACTGGTGAAAACTTCATATCACTCGGGGATAGCCATCACAGATTATCTGGCCCTCGTAAGTTTAGTTTACGTCCTCAGAGTAATAAACATACATTTTTTATTGAATTTACGCAGGCTGCGATTCAAAGGATAAACTAGGTTATGTTAAGACGTCAAGTCCAAGGGCGTAGCCAGGGGGGGGAGGGGGTTTGGGGGTTCAGACCCCCCACGAAATGTTATTTTCCTCTTTAAAACCACCCCCCCCTCGAAATTAATTCCTATTTAACCCCCCCCCCCCCCCAAATCAATTCCTGGCTACGCCCTTGGTCAAGTCAGACTGATAAATATTGTGTTGGTAGACACGACATTTCGACAAAAAGGCTTGAAATCCCCACGAACAAATAGAACCAGTTCTATTTATTTTCAAGCCTGAAACAGGGGCGCTTGCGTATTTCTTCGAAATTTCAGGCTGACAAATAGGCATGAAAAAGGCATAGTGTAATAAGGGTACTCATACTTTCGGAGATATGATTTTTCAAAATACATCGTAGTTCTATGTATTCACAGAACGTGAACACAGAATCTGTCTGTGTTCACTGTTCATAAATGTCATCTTATCTAGCTATTAGAGACTTGTCAATTCGTAGTTTGAAAATATTTTCTGTTGGAAAACAAGTGTCCGATTCTTGAATTTGTGAATACATACAAGATGTTTTGAAACCGAAAATAATATTGACTGATTACATATTGAATAATTTATGTATAAATATTGGGGATGATGTTTCAGAAGATTTCGAATTGGACCATTTTAATGATGTAGTTTATGAAGGCTATTAGGAAAGAAGAACATAATGGAATCATCAAAAGAAATTACTGTTCATTGACCACTCAGGTTAATATTACCTTTTACTTCCTTAAGTTGTGAGACATGTTCCTATATACAGTATATTCATAATGTTGCTAGCAAAAAAATGCTGAAATATGGATCTACATTTGTGCATCAAACATTTTTTCTTGGGTTTAGAGGTCCGTAATACAGAAAATAATGTGTAAGTGGTATGAACTATTGAATTTTAAATCATGAAAAGAGGATAGTATTTCATTAATATATGTTGAGCTATCAAAATAATTTGTTCGTAAGCCTCTACCTGCTCAAATATCAGGAAAAAGGGTGCAATCTGTTATGATTGTCTCCAGCCTCGCTCTAGACATTTCGATGATATTTTCCTTAGGTAATTCGAGTTGTGAAAACTATGCACCAAGTGTAAGTTGCAACAACCCATTCCACGAGATTGAATCATTGCAGATTGCTCATTTAATCTTGAAGCATTTTTTTTTAAACGACACTTTTTTTAAATTCAATTTCTTTCATGATGCAGTTCTATTATAAGAATCCATTGATATAATTCCCAACTCTGAGAAACCAATACTTTCGGATATATAATTTGTCTGTTTGAACAAGAGCGCCAAAAAGCTCCTGACTACAGGGCTTGAACCAATTTTTATTATACGTCTTTGGCCTGTGGTTGGTCAGATTTTGATCGATGGAATTCTACTGATCGATAATTTCAATATTCATCGCAATAGTTTCCCTCAAACAATCATCGAATACTAAAAGAAAATTCCCAAGCAATCCCGTAATAATCACGTCCCAAGGCAAATCGAACGAATTCGTACAACCCCGCATGCATGTAAGTGGACCTGCAAACACAAACATCCCCAAAAACTAATCTGATATCTGGGTCCCGAGGCACGGACAATTTACATGGCTGCGTCCGACGACACATGGCGGTCGCGTGTCTCAAGCCCACCAAGTGCCACGTGACGTCGGGGGCTCATCTGCGATCCCGCTGCCGCTCGGACGTGGGGCTTCGTACCCAGCTGCCGCCCGCAAAACTATTCCTCGTGCAATATGGCATTAAATCTAAATTTATGATAGAGTATATTATCATGATGCAGTGGGTATATGTTCTAGTCACTGCAATTATGGGTGTAAATTTTAAATTGTTACGAGGAAGTGACGTTTTAGCAGCGTAAATGGGTGTTTATGGTTTCGCTCAGACCGTGTTTTTCGATTTTTGCTACGTGAAACATATACTAATATCACAAGTGATTTAATTTTCGCGATAAGTCTATCGACTTATTTCTTAACGAAACTGAGTTGCTTGAAAATACCACGAGTCCGAAGGGCAAGTGGTGTTTTCTCCAAGGAACTCAGTTGAGTTAATAAATAAAAGACAAACTTTTGAGATGAATTCAGTCACGAATGATATTAAATTATACTATTTCACGAACAAAATGACTCATGTTGACGTCTGTAATATATATTTATATTTGTCAAACCGTCCGTATCCATGGTTGAGTCACAGATGAAAAGAATACAGGTGAAGACACTCTTTGACATATTTTCGGCCGAATTGCGGTCCAAATACTGTCAGAATACAAGGATTTTGTTCTACTTCAGTTTTCGCCGATAGATGCCGGCAGTAGAAATTTTATGGACAAAATTATCGACATGTCAAATTAAATTTGAATCTTTGTTTATTCTAGTTTCTTGTGGAAAGTCGTACCGTTTGCTGAAATTTAGTATTTTGAGTATTTTTTTCAACGTCCTTGTTTTCCGCGCCGAAAGTAAGCCAAATGTTTGCTGTGTGAACTCTGAACGAGTATCCAGAACCATTTTAATTAAATACTATTTTCATTTCGAAAATACTTCGTTTTTATGCGAATACAGTTTTTTTAATAATTGTTTATTCTTACCGGATCAGGGGCAGATTTCTGGTATCAAGATAGGTATTAATTATAATATTAATAATATTGAAAGATCGCTGATACCGTTAATTGTTAATAAATCAACATAGGAGAACGCTAAGACTTGTTGATTTACTATAATCTTGCCGGTTGACGAACATAAACTGTTTTACAGTTGAAACATTAAGGTATAACTCTATTAATTAATAGTTATATTCATTATACAATTCAGTTATATATCGAGAAAGAATGAAATGACATGTTATGAAAACTAAAAATATTATTTGTCAACGATGGAAGGACTAGCAGAGAACAAAGTTCAGAGCAACCACACGATGTGATTTCATCAAAGTTGAATAGTTTTCCTAAAGCGTCATTTTTTTGGCGCTATAATATTAGTTGTTTCAAGGATATTGTTACACGATAAGAATGGCAACTGGCTTGTGGTAGAGGTAGGGTATTGAAAATTATAACATTTGTTTGTTCAAAATATTTTTCTAGCGAATATAAAATATATTGAATAAAAGATTGAAATGTAGTACACTACCCTCTATTTGGTTAGTTTATCAATTTAATGAATCATTTTTCGATATTTCATCAGTATACTTGGTTCTGAATAATAGCTATCGAATCAAATATATTTTGCAATCTAATTGCTGAGAACATAAAAAGTTGTCAAGGGGTATTGGGCGACTGAAAAAATGCTGTATACATGAGAATGTTTTGATGAAGTTTCAAATTATACATCGAAAATGATAAGTAAAATGATCAATTTAAATGAGCCTTACATGATAAAGGTAATTAATACATTTGAATAATAATATGATCTTATGTAGAGGTATTACAGAAAATTATGTATTATTTAATGTATTTCAAAATTCATAAATTAAAAGCTTATATTCTAATGACATTGGATGTGATCTTTTGTAATGGAAAAATAATGATTTCACAGATTTGTTCATTTACAGTTCCATTCAAATTCTTCCAAAGAAGCTCCTCTACTGATAAATC
The DNA here is from genome assembly GCA_937662695.2 of Halyzia sedecimguttata. Taxonomy (NCBI): domain Eukaryota; kingdom Metazoa; phylum Arthropoda; class Insecta; order Coleoptera; family Coccinellidae; genus Halyzia; species Halyzia sedecimguttata. Next base: position 92,038,627 of record OW569413.2, on the reverse strand, counting down.
CCTTATTTGACCTCATTATGTCTTGGCAAGATGAAATTTCTGTTCCAAACAAATGGGGTTTACATATAATCTCCGAACAGATGTCTGATTAATCAAAAAGTGAATTGATTTTTCAATAAACTGCTTCATTATATTCTTTTAATTTGGATTTACGAACTAGCAACGGTGGAAAGTAAACTTTGTCGCTTGTCAGTTTTCATTTATTCGCTTGTCAGAATCTTCGAAATCGACTCTAGCGGCACTATCGTTAATAAAGTGAAGTAGTACATAAAGTACGTGATTTGACAGTCCTAGGTCCGTTTTTCGGCCGAAAATTTTAACAGGAATTAGCAGGGAGTGTCGACACCTTGTTATTCTATGCATCTTGGTTGAGTCGTTGAAAACAGCAAAGTTGTAAGACCAATCTTAATTCAGAGACAGTTGATGTTTTCGCGATAACACGAGCTGTCTCTTGGCTGTGGTTGGTCAGATTTTGATAGCAGTGAAATAGTCTGTGATATAATCCCAATATTTATTCAGAATTGTTGCTATCAGGTTCTTAGTCTTATTACTTTTATCGAAACAGGTTTCAGTAATAACACGAAAACAGGAACAGCATTTGTGCATTTGTGAGCAGCATATGACACAGTTTGGAAAGATGGTTTGATTTTCCAACTTTATAACCAATTAAAATGTGAAAAAAAGGTTCATCTACTCGAAATACGTTGACAGATAGAAGGTTTCGTGTTTTTGTTGATAATAATAGTAGTAATTTCAAAAATTTTAATAATGGTCTCCCACAAGGTTCAATTTTAGCACCTCTCCTTTTCAATTTATATCTGTGTGATATTCCTGCTACTTACTCTGATATGAAGTTCATATAGGTACGCTGATGGCATTGCCCTTGTCGTCATTCTGATTTCCAAATGCAAGATGCAGCTACTCATTGAATTTTAAACTCATTTAGATGACTTGCGTCTGAAGTTGGAAACAAGGAAATTGTCCCATATATAGATTCCAGGATGGTTTTAGGGCTATTCATAATATTTCTGAGTCTGTTTTGGAATGGGTGGTGAATTTCAAATCTATTTAATAAACCATGGAATATTCCATTTTGAATTTTTTCGTTTTCTCCTTTTGTCTTTTTCTTTTCCAGATTGAGGTCCGAGTACCTTGGTTTTTCCCTATGCTCTTGTATCATATACATCGAATTGTATGGTACCCCGTTACACTAACCTCTGCTAACACTTTTTTCATACACATGCTTTATTGTTAGATGAAAGAATGTAATGCTCAAAGTTCAAAAGAATATATATATATATATATATATATATATAGGGCGTTTCCTTTTTTTCCGTCCGTGCAAGACCAAAAACCTTTTATAGGCTGAGAGGGTCTGCACTCTCAGGAGTGTGAAACTCCATTTGTTGTTTGATTACTCACTAAAAAACCTCTCACCTCTTTGGAGTAGTTCTTCGTCCTGTCCTTGCAGCGTTCCTTAACAAAAATGATGAGTTGCAAGCGGCCTTCACTGTTGATGGAATCTGATGACTCAAAGAGATCCGAGCAACACTGCTTTCTGAATTCTGTTCTCCAATACCTTGGCCTTGAGTTCTTTGACCTGCAGGGCTTCATCTGGCTTTACGGCGTGAATCTGTCGAATTGTTGGAAAAGCATAGTAGTCTAGTCAACAAGTGCTATTTGGACCAACTTTTTTCAGCAGTCTCCGAAAATTATGTATGAGGTGTCATTCGATTCGGAATGGCATCTAGATGATTTTTGAAAAAAATGAAGTTCCGCTTGCAAAAATTGTAAAAGTTATTAACAATTAAGTAAAAAAAAAAAAGGGGTTTTAGTTTTTTGTAAATATCTCAAAAACTAATAAAGATATTTGAAATCTGAAAAAAGATTCAAAAAGAGGAGGAAATTTCCTAAAAAAAGTCTTGACTCCCGAAACTGTACGATAAATATTTATAATTTTTCCAGAGGGATGAAAATACGGCCGAAAACGGGTACTCTGGCTTGGAGAAGCCACGTCCACTTCTGGCACTTCGACAATAAACATTTTTTAAACATAGTAAATATGAAAAAAAAAAATTGAAAAAACTCAGGCAGCAACTGAATAGATGAATGAATAATAATCCGCTTGAACAAAATTTTTATAATAATTTTTCATTTAGTTATTCAATAGTTAATTAAAAACTTTTTTCTGCTTGCACATTAACATTGCAAGTGTGATAATTGCTAAACTATAAGTTTTAGATTTTTTTCCTCTCTTGGAGCAATTCTTCAAAGGCTTAAGAATAGAATCCCGTTGGAAAAATTAAAAAATGTTCATTTTTAAATTTTTTATTAATAATTTTCGTTGTTGCAAAATTAAAAACTTAAATTAATCATCGAACAAAATTTTTTTTTTTTAATATTATTAACGATCCGTTTTATGCATTTCTGCTTTTGTGACAGAAAGTAGAATAGAAAAAAAAATAAAAGGTAAAAATTTATTTGTTTATAACAAATTATTTATTGCATAAATAATGAAAAAATAAATAAAATGAAAATTTTTTTTTTTATATCGAAAAGAAAAAGAAATAATGATTTTTAAAAAAAGTATCGTTCCTTAATATTAATTAGAAGTGGGAGAAAATAATTGTTAATTAACAAATACGTTTTTAAGCAATAAAAATTTTTTTTTAAGGAACAATTTTTCTTTTAAAAATCATTATTTGTATCAAAGATTGAAATTCCAAAAAAAAATTTCAATTATCTTATAAACAACGCATTTGTTTATAAGAATTTTTTAAAAAATTAGAGATAAAAATTTGAAAAAATTATTTCTATGCAGTTTCTAATAACATAAAAACGGATCGTTAATAATATTTAAAAAAAAAATTTTGTTCGATGATTAATTTAAGTTTTTAATTTTGCAACAACGAAAATTATCAATAAAAAATTGAAAAATAAATATTTTTTAATTTTCCCAACGGGATTCTATTCTTAAGCCTTTGAAGAATTGCTCCAAGAGAGGAAAAAAATCTGAAACTTATAGTTTAGCAATTATCACACTTGCAATGTTAATGTGCAAGCAGAAAAAAGTTATCAATTAACTATTGAATAACTAAATGAAAAATTAATATAAAAATTTTGTTCAAGCGGATTATTATTCATTCATCTATTCAGTTGCTGCCTGAATTTTTTCAATTTTTTTTTTTCATATTTACCATGTTTAAAAAATGTTTATTGTTGTAGTGCCCGAAGTGGACGTGGCTTCTCCAAGCCAGAGTACCCGTTTTCGGCCGTATTTTCATCCCTCTGGAAAAATTATAAATATTTATCGTACAGTTTCGGGAGAATGGGAGAATGGACAATAGAACATGCTCGCAAAAACTTCACCTCAGTGCTTGAACCCATTTCAATTATACTGTTTAATCCTGTGGTTTTTCTTATGTTCTTGTATTTTTCAATATTGAGGTCTATAAAGACATGCCCTATACAAATGTATTTATGTCTGAAAGAATGAATGAAGTTATTGTTTTTATTGGCTCTCTAGTTCCTCGGAACAGAGTGCATATCAATTTGGCCAAATGTCTGTAATTTTCGAATTTTTGGCTGAAAATGGTCTCAAACGATTTGGTTCGACTCACTGATCAAGAATCCGAGGTCGAAATCAATTATGTCCGGCCGGCCTGCCGTAGGCACGATAACTTTTCAACGAAAGGAGTTAGAGGATTGAAATTTGAAAGGTGGGTTTGGAGCGTAAATATCTCGGACAAGTTCGTTAATGGGCAAAATCCATCAAGTGGTTTCGGAGTTATGGCCGATTTTAGTAAAAACATTTTTTATGAATATTTCCGAAACCGATCACTCGATCTATCTGAAATTTAGCCCCAAATTGTAGAATCATGACCTTCATACGCATGTGAAGTTAAGTTTTGACCAGGTTACCGCAAAGTGTCAAAAAAAAATTTGAAAATTTAAAAAAAAAATTTCTATAATAACTCTCGAACGAAATGAGCTAGGCACTTGAAATTTTCAGAGTAGGTTAGGGAGATGAAAATATCGGTTAAGATCATTATTGGGCAAAATAAGCCAGATGGTTTCGGAGTAACGAAAAAAAAATTTTTTTTAAGCAGCAAATTTCAAATTCAATTTTTATTTAAGATGCAATTTCACCATAAAAATCCACTGATGTCATTTTCAACTCCAACAAGCTAATACTTTCGGAGATATGATTTTTCGAAATTTCAATAATGAATCGTACTTCTATGTTTTCACAGAAATCTATAATTATTCTATCTAAGCTTTATTATATGCTCTGTGTTCATAATCGTACATATCATCAAGTTCTATAAGAGAGAGTCGAATTCATTTCAGTTATTTTAATTTGATTTCTTCCATGGTGCAGTTCTCATTCTCAGATTGCTCATTTAATCTTGATAAATAAACTATTATTTGCATTGAATTTCCTTTACGATGCAGTTCTATCATGAGAATACATTGATATAATTCTCAACTCTGAGAAACTAATACTTTAGGAGATATAATTTGTCTGTTTGCACTAGAGCGCCATAATGTCAACTTGACAGAAGGGAATATTGTAACTTCAAAAATATTGGGGTTGAAATACTCGTATTTTAGCGATGCAACGGGGACCTCACCCGAAAATGTTTGAAAATATTACGTAAATATTGAAAGCATAATTCTTTAGTTCGAGAGAGGAGAAAATTTGGTGAACGTAGATGAGGAAATTTTTGATCGATTACAAGGTAATTTTTTCATTATTTCTTCTGTTCTTTAACACATGTTTTATGGAATATCTACTATTTGTAGGTACTTTCAACCTGTTTTGTGCAATTGTCATACGAAACTTGTTTTTTTGGCGCTCTAGTTCCTCGGAACAGAGTGCTTATCAATTTGCCCAAGTGTCTGTAATTTTGGAATTTTTGGCTGAAAATGTTCTCAAAAGATTTGGTTCGACTCACTGATCAAGAATCCGAGTGCGAAATCGATTCTGTCCGGCCTGCCGACCGGCCGTAGGCACGATAACTCTCGAACGAAAGGAGTAAGCGGATTGAAAATTGCAAGGTGGTTTTGGAGCGTAAATATCTCGGACAAGTTCCTTCGATCTATCTGAAATTTAGCATCAAATTGTAGAATCATGACCTTTATACGCATGTGAAGTTTTGTATTGACCAGATTACCGCAAAGTGTAAAAAAAATTTTGAAAATTTAAATTATGTTTTTCCACAATAACTCTCGAACGGAATGAGCTAGGTAGTTGAAATTTTCAGAGTAGGTTAGGGAGATGAATATCTCGGTTAAGTTCGTTATTGGGCAAAATTGGCCAGATTTAATTCGATTTCTTCCATGGTGCAGATCTCATTCTCATGATTGCTCATTTAATCTTGATAAATAAACTATTATTTGAATTGAATTTCCTTTATGATGCAGCTCTATCATATGTATACATTGATATAATTCCCAACTCAGAGAAACCAATACTTTCGGAGATATAATTTGTCTGTTTGAACTAGAGCGCCAGAAAGCTCCTGTCCACAGGGCTTGAACCCATTTTTTATCAATCATAATACACATTTGCATCGAAGAAGCAACAAGAAATCATCCCCTATATCCTAAAAACGTAACGAAACAGCAAAATGACGAGATAATAAATCCCCAGAAAATAGAATAAGAGAAGGCATAGATTCCATCAATGACACTAGTTGAATCCAGCGGAATAGTAGGTTGCCACCCCGGGTGTGGATCCTGGCGGTGATTAAGTGGGGAGGCCCCCCGCTCTAATCAGGGTGAGTGCCGCCAAACCGCCCCCGGCACGCACCATCGGCCACCGCCTCATTTGCCTGCCGCACTCGTGGAAGTATCGATGTGTCCAGAATGGGCGAAGGGACCCGGTTGGTGGCCGTGTGTCATCCGGCTCTCGCCTTAATATCTATAAAAGGTTTCGGTTTAATTTCGGTAGAGAGGAAGAAGGGGTGTTTATTGAAGGAATGACGGGATAATCGGAAAAATGGACTCTGGATAAAATGCGAGTCGATCCGCTTGAGAGGGCCGGAAGCGTTTCAAATTTTCGGTTCTTGGTACCTGCAGGGTTATTGTTTCAAATACTGCGTTACGTATAAGTACGAAGACGTTCATGTTCAGTCGTTTAGACAGAAGATTCGATGTTCTACATCATAACAGACAGGCGCCAGGTCACATTGAAAGACCTGGAATCACCCATCCAAGGTTCCTTAAGGTCCTGGGAATGCCGAAGTACCATAAAGCAATTGGCTAGATGCAATAGGGTGACTATTCTATGGGTACCATGTTACTGTGGTATTGAAGGGAATGAGAAGGCCGATGAACTTGCGTCAAGGGCATCCAGGGTACCAGGGACCAGAACCCTTCTGTGGGCTTTTAAAGACTACTACACAGAAAAAAAAAGTACACTGTGGGCAAGACTAGTAGTTTTGATTGAAAGCTATGGTAGACTTATATATCCGCAATGATAACTTGACTCGATGCAATATACACATTATTCTTATACCTATCGGTTCAGCTTACTCCCGATAAAGATAAACAAACTTGAAAATAGTATAATAACACTAATTTTAACGTATAGCATAACTTCAACTAAGAATAAGCCTACTTGAAATGAATATAGAACTGTCTTTTAGCAAAAACTTTCTGAGTTTCCGATTAAGGCTGGTTTTCCTGTCACGCTTACGGTCGGCGCTGACGGTCAGCGCTGATTTGTCAGCTCGAATCCTTTTAGTATCGCGCTGATCACATAGAGAAATAGAAGGATGCTATTGTCTCTGGCTCACTGAATGTGGAGGCTTGTCGGTGCCAGCTAGTCAGCGGCGCCGACGCGCCGGCGCGTACGTGCGCGTATATAGCTCAGCGCTGACGGCCGTCAGCGCTGCGTGACTCGAAAACGCTACCTATAGCTACATACATATTGACCCATCAGCGCCGACCGTCAGCGTGACAGGGAAACCAGCCTAAGTATAGTTATTTTCTGAACAACTATTTCCTCGATGCAGAGTAATAATTAATAAACTTTAAATGCAAATATTTCTAATCATATCAATATTATTCTTGAGTTTAGTTGAACAAAATTTAAATTTGTTTGAAAATCATCTATACTATCCCTCCGAGTATAGTGAAACTCATATCAATTTGGAAGTGTTCTTCAATTTTATTCCCTTTGAAATCAGAGACATCCAAATAATATATAATTATTTTTGTTGTCCTTCCAACTATCTAATTTTTTTTGACGACGTGATACTTGACCTCCCATATTTGAAAATTTGAAGTTAATTTTCTTTCCAGCGTCATCTACTTAGTATCTATCAAATGTTATTTATTCAAAAAAATTGTCATTAAATTTATTTATCAAGATTAAATGAGCAATCTGCAATGATTCAACCTCGTGGAATGGGTTGTTGCAACTTAGACTCGGTGCATATTTTTCACAACTCGAAATGTCTAGAGCAAGGCTGGAGACAATCATAGCAGATTGTCCATTTATTCCTGATATTAGATTAGGTAGTGGATTACGAATAAATTATTTTAATAGTTCAAAATATATTAATAAAATAATATCCTCTTTTCATAATTTAAAATTTAATAGTCCATACCACTAACACATTATTTTCTGTATTATGAACATTAACTCAAGACAAAATGATTGATACACAAATGTAGATCCATATTTCAGTATTTTTTGCTAGCAACATTATGAAAATACTGTATATAGGAACATGTCCCACTACTCAAGGAAGTAAAAGGTAATATTAACCTCAGTGGTCAACGAACACTAAATTCTGTTGATGATTCCATTATGTTCTTCTTTCCTATTGCCTCCATAAACTACATCAAAACAGTCTTGTATATATTCACAAATTCAAGAATCGAATACTTTCCAAGAGAAAATGACAACTATGAATTGACAATCTCTAATAGATAGAAAAGATGACATTTATGAATAGTGATCACAGACAGATTCTGTGTCCACATTCTGTGAATACATAGAACTTACGATGTATTATTGAAATTTTGAAACATCATATCTCCGAAAGTATTAGCTTTTTAGAGTTGAAAATGATAACAATGGATTCTCATGATGAAACTGCATCTTAAAAAAATTTGAATTCAAAAGTTGTTATGTAAAAAAAATATTTTTTTTCGTTACTCCGAAACTATTAGACCGATTTTGCCCAATAACGAACTTAACCGAGATATTTATCCCTTAAACCTACTCTGAAAATTCCAACTGTCTAGCTCATTCCGTTCGAGAGTTATCATGTTAACGGCCGGACGGACGGCCGGCCGGACGGAATCGATTTCGACCACGGATTCTTGATCAGTGAGTCAAACCAAATCGTTCAAGACCATTTTCAGCCAAAAATTCGAAAATTAGAGACATTTGGGCAAATTGATAAGCACTGTGTTCCGAGGAACAAGAGCTCCAAAAATCGACCCGAAAATTTATAAATTTAATGTTATAATTTAATATGTCATCGTGACATTCATGGTTTTGAAGGTTCTCGCAAAATTTCAGCGATGTCAGACAACTGCTTCCTGATAAAATATATTTCACCCATCCAGCTACTGAACTCACACAAGGCTATTCGGATCTCCCACAATATAGATCAGATCGTGTTCAAACTTGGAACTTGGCAGTAGAGTTAGGTTTTTGAAGGCCCTCGCAAAAGTTCAGCCATATCGGATGAATATTTTCTGATATATAGAATTTTTTTCAACGATTTTCAATGATTTCTTAAAAAATTTCTAGTAATACGATTCTCACGAAATTTTGCAAGAATTTTCGCGTTGGCATTTTACAACTAATAACCATGTTTGAATTGGATCGGTTCTGTATTTTTCGAGTTATTGAGGAAATAAAACCCAAATTTCAGATGGATATAACTCCAAGACCGTTCTGCCGATTATGCTTATTAGCGAACTCAAATGTTGCATTCAGATGTACAACCTAACCTGAAAATTTGAAGTCTCTATCTCATTCCGTTCTCAGGTTATCGTGACACGAAAAAATATTGTTTAATAATTTTTTAAAATTTTCTAGCGATACGATTCTCACAAAATTTCATAAACGTGGTTAGGTTTATATTCTACAACTCTTCGCCAAGTTTAAATTCGATCGGATTTATATTGGTTGAAATCAAAATCATTACTCGGAAACCACTGGGCCGATTATGCCCATTAACTAACCTGTCCGTCGTATTAGGATGCGCCACCTACCCTGAAAATTTCAAGTTGCTAGCTCCTTCCGTTCTCAAGTTAACGTCTCAACGGCCGGACGGCGGGCGAGTCGAACTCAATCGTTTAAGACCATTTTCGGCAAAAAAATCGAAAGTTACAGACATTTGGCCAAATGATAACGCGATGTTCCCCATACGCCATACGCGTAAAAAAAATTGGTTCAAGCACTGACGTGAAGTCAGAAGCTTTTGCGCGTATGTTCTATTGTCCATTCTTCTTGAACCAATTTTTTTTGCGCGTATGTTCTGGGGAACATACGCGTTATAGTTTTGCCCAAATGTGAAATTTAATTCTGTGGTGCCGTCCGGCCGGCCGTCCGGCCGTCCGTTGCCACGATAACTTGAGAACGGAAAGAGCTAGCGACTTGAAATTTTCAGGGTAGGTGGCGCATCCCAATACGACGGACAAGTTCGTTAATGGGTATAATCGGCCCAATGGTTTCCGAGTAATAATTTTGTTTTCAACCAAAATAAATCCGATCGAATTTTAAACTTGGTGAATAGTTGTAGAATTTAGACCTAAGCACGTTTATGAAATTTTGTGAGAATCGTATCGCTAGAAAATTATTAAAAAATTATTAAAAAATATTTTTGTTGTCACGATAACCTGAGAACGGAAAGAGATAGCGGCTTGAAAATTTCAGGTTAGGTTGTGCATCTGAATGCGACATTTGAGTTTGTTTATGAGCATAATCGTCCAAACGGTTTTAGAGTTATAGCCATCTGAAATTTTCTGAAATTTGGATGTTTTTTGTTCCTCATTAACTCGAAGAATACAAAACCGATTGGATTCAAACATGGTGAATAGTTGTAGAATATAGACCTAAGCACGTTTATGAAATTTTGTGAGCATCGTATCGCTAGAAAATTATTAAAAAATTATTAAAAAATATTTTTGTTGTCACGATAACCTGAGAACGGAAAGAGATAGCGGCTTGAAAATTTCAGGTTAGGTTGTGCATCTGAATGCGACATTTGAGTTTGCTTATGAGCATAATCGTCCAAACGGTTTTAGAGTTATAGCCATCTGAAATTTTCTGAAATTTGGATGTTTTTTGTTCCTCATTAACTCGAAGAATACAAAACCGATTGGATTCAAACATGGTTATTAGTTGTAGAATGCCAACGCGAAAATTTTTGCAGAATTTCGTGAGGATGGTATAACTAGAAAATTCAAAAAAAAATAATTAAAAATAATTGAAAAAAATTCTATATATCATAAACTATTCGTCCGGCATGGCTGAAATTTTGGGAGAGCCTGCAGAACCTAACTCTACTGCAGAATTCCAAGTTTGAACACGATCGGATCTATATTGTTGGAGAACCGAGCAGCCTTTTGTGAGTTCGGTAGGTGGATGCGAATCGTCGTATGATATGTTGTCTATGGTCGTATTTTTGCGAGAACCTCCAAAAATAAAATATGAATGTCATGATGACATATTATTATACATATATATTCATGGTAAAATCGTGTTATTTCATCACAAATCTATAGGAGATTAGATGATAGCCCTACATTAGTGGTCAGACCTGGTTTTGAAAGAGATCCTCCTTAGGAGGAGGCAACTAAATATTGAAGGGATTTCTATGAACAAGAGTGAATATCTTTGAAAAATAGAGAAGGCGATTCTTCTTCAAGAGATCCATGCGCCTGCAGAGGAGTATATTTGTGAGAGGGGACTTTTGAAAGGTTATGTATTATTTTTAATATGATATCGCTGAAATTCTGCTCAAGGCTTCAAAACTTAACTTTAAATTAACCACACTTTCTGATCTTGTAAGGAGAGAGGCTCATTTGTGGATATTAAATCTCGTGATGGGTAGAAAGGAATTCTAGGCCAGTTTTTCTATCACTAATGAGAATATATCTTTATGTAATAACGGGTGATTTTTTGAGAGCTTTTGGATTTGATTTGAAAAAAATTGGTTCAAGCACTGACGTGAAGTCAGAAGCTTTTGCGCGTATGTTCTATTGTCCATTCTTCTGTATTGGACACTTAATCGAATTTACCATGGTAAATTCGATTAAGGGTGTCCAATACAGAAGAATGGACAATAGAACATACGCGCAAAAGCTTCTGACTTCACGTCAGTGCTTGAACCAATTTTTTTTCGTGATTTTTAAAAATTTTCTAGGGGTACGGTTCTTAAAATTTTTTTTTTCATCATTTTTTTCAAATTTTCTATGGGTACGGTTCTTACGAAATTTTAAACACTTCTTTATGTTGATTTTCTACTACTAGTTACCAAGCTTCAATTCGATCGAATATTTATTTTTCGAGTTATCAAGGAAATAATATTCCAGGTGGGTATAACTCGGAAACCGTTAGACCGATTATGCCCAAAAACGAAATCAATTCTCCCTTTCGGATACTCAACCTACCCAGAAAATTGCAAGTCCCTATCTCCTTTCGTTCGAAAGTTATCGAGGCAACGGTCACCCATCTACTGAACTCGCACAAGAATGCTCGAATCTTCAACAATATTTAACCGATCATATTAAAACTTGAAATTTGGCAGTAGAGTTAGGTTATGAAGGCTCTTGCAAAATTTCAACAATTTCAAACGAATAGTTACTGATATATAGAATTTTTTTTTTTTATTTTCAATGATTTATTAAAAATTTTCTACAAATGCTATCCTCATCAAATTTTGCAAACATTTTCGCGTTGGCATTCTACAACTAATAACCATGTTTGAATTCAATCGGTTCAGTATTTTTCGAGTTAATGAGGAACAAAAAACCTCCAAATTTCAGAAAATTTCAGATGGCTATAACTCTGAAACCGTTTGGCCGATTATACTAATAAACAAACTGAAATGTCGCGTTCGTGTGCACATCCTAACCTGAAAATTTCAAGCCGCTATCTCATTCCGTTCTCAAGATATCGTGACAACAAAAATATTTCTTAATAATTTTTTTAAAATTTTCTAGCCATACGATTCGCACAAAATTTCACAAACGTGCTTAGGTTCATATTCTACAACTACCCACCAAGTTTCAATTCGATCGGATTTATATTGGTTGAAAACAAAATTATTACTCGGAACCCACTAGGCCGATTATGCCCATTAACAAACTTGTCCGTCGTATTGGGATGCGCCACCTACCCTGAAAATTTCAAGTCGCTAGCTATTTTCGTTCTCAAGTTATCGTGGCAACGGCCGTACGGCCGGATGGCCGGACGGACAGAATCAAATTTGACCTCGAATTCTTCATTGGGGAGTCGAACTTAATCGTTTGAGACCATTTTCGTCAAAAAATTCGAAAGTTACAGACATTTGGACAAAACTATAACGCGATGTTCCCCAGAACATACGCGCAAAAAATGATATCAAAATCTTGATGTGATTATATATCAAAACATTCAAATCGGTCTAGATAATCACTTCAAGGACATATTGAATATATCAGGTGCATGATGTAGGTATATAGCTCCGAGGGATAATTATCGTGTTTAACACCTCATGTTCTCGTCATTTTATAATTAAAAGAAATGTATATAATTAATGCATATTGAAAAATTACTGGAATGTCGGGAAAAAATCTCAGATCTGAAATTGAAATTCATCATTCAACTTATTGTGATCCGCATGTCCTATATAGTGTGGAGCACAGTAGGGTTAGGCTTGATAGAAAGGAATACGTTCGTATAATAAGAGCTAAAGCCGGGTCCAGACGGGTTTAATGTAACGCGTTATGCAATGCGTAATGCAAGGCGAATTCTCCGTGTGGACGGTACTACGAGCGTTACATGTAATGCTCGTAGTACCGTCCACACGGAGAATTCGCCTTACATTACGCATTGCATTACGTGTTGCATTACACCAGTCTGGACCCGGCTTAAGAGCCTAGAAACAAATATGGACACATCTTGTGTGAGCTAATACTAGAATGCCACAGAATCGTGTAACAATAATGTTTATCGATAAAGTACAAGTGTGGCAGCATAACTTCCTTTTTTGCGCGCATGTTCTGGGGAACAGCGTGCTATCATTTTGCCCAAATGTCCGATTTTTTTGCTGAAAATAGTCTCAAGCGATTAGGTTCGACTCACTGATGAAGAATTCGAGGTCAAATTTGATTCTATCCGCCCGTTCAGGTTAGGTTGCGCGTCCAAATGCGACGGATACGTCCGTTAATGGGAATAATCGGCCCAATGGTTTCTGAGTACAAATTTGATTTTCAACCAATACAGATCCGATCAAATTGAAACTTGGTAATTAGTTTTAACATACTGACCTAAAGACGTATATAAAATTTTGTGTTGATCCTATACCCAGAAAATTTTGAAAGAAATTATTAAAATATATCATTTCTCTATTTCAGTATCGTAATGAGTTCATTACAGCACTAAAAACAGTGCTGTAATGAACTCATTCCCGCATTGTTTCTAGTTATATTTTCCGTTTTGTAGTAGTCAGCACTGACATTGGATCCTATCAAATTTCAACACACGTCAATTGTCAATATAATATAATCTGGATATAGTGAAATAATTGTTCAGAGGAAAAGTTTTATTTTCATTAAAAAATAAGGTACTAGAGATTTGATTTCTTTATTGCTAATTTTGAATCATTCATGCAATTAGGAAACTGTTTCAAATCTGATCTCCATATGTCCTACGTACGATTCAAATATAAATTCCGTAATCTGTCAACTTTCGTAACAGTCACACCAACTGCCAAGAAACAATACAAAAGCCACTAGGATGTGTAATCCGAATTTTTCATTAAATTTCAACAGTATTTTACAAAACTTGCCTGAAATAGAGAAAATATCGTCTAATACTCGTTGCAGAAGGCAATTCTAACACTCATCAGTTCGAAAACTCGCTCCTTCGTCGCTCGTCCTCAAATTTTGCATTCGTGTTTGAATAGGAGCACATTCTGCAACTTGTTTTAGAATGTACTATTATCTCACGACAACGTGAGCACGGAAAGAGATATAGCGACTTGAAAAATAAACTTTAAAGCCAAGTTCCAAATTTGAACACGATCGGATCTATATAATTGGAGATCCGAGCAGCCTTGGTTGAGTTCTGTTGCTGGATGGGTGACCGTTGTCACGATAACTTGAGAATGGAAAGCGATAGCGACTTGCAAAGAATAATGAAAAAGTTCAACCGTCATCAAAAATTTCAATTTTCAACGAGAAAACGATCATTCAAATTTGGTTGCACATAAAAATGCCTGTACAAAAGATCGAAACTTGGCGCCAGTCCGTGACGTAACCTGTCATATCTACTCTCACTCTCTTCTCGTGTCCGTTTCACTCCTTATTCCAGTGTAACACAGCTCCCTATAAAGGGCTCGTGGTCAGCATTGGCTGTAACAAGCAGATGGTGAATTTTGATTACGTCATCTATCATAGCAACGATTCAGAAGCGTTTCACCTCATTTGAAATTGCTTCTTGATTTACCGATTTTCAATACCGAAATATTCAAATTTTATAAATTATGAAAGTTTATGAGGGCATACATGATGATCTGGTATTGAAGTAGATTCAGAAAAACATAAACATCTGGTATTTCGTGTTACATGCAAGAGACCTATTCTGACCTCGGATTCTTGATCAGAGTGAGTCGAAACTAATCGTTTAAGACCATTCTCGGCCAAATATTCGTAAATTACAGACATTTGGACGAATTGATAGGCAATTTTTGGCGCTCTTGTTCCTCGGAACAGAGTGCTTATCAATTTGCACAAATGTCTGTAATTTTCGAATTTTTGGCTGAAAATGGTCCTAAACGATTTGGTTCGACTCACTGATCAGGAATCCGTGGTCGGAATCAATTCTGTCCGGCCGGCCGTCCTGCCGGCCGTTAACACGATAACTCTCGAACGGAATGAGCTAGACAGTTGAAATTTTCAGAGTAGGTTTGAGGGATAAATAGCTCGGTTAATCTCGTTATTGGGCAAAATCGGTCTAATAGTTTCGGAATAACGAAAAAAAAATTTTTTTTACAATACAACTTTTGAATTCAAATTTTTTTAAGATGCAGTTTCATCATAAGAATCCATTGTTATCATTTTCAACTCTAACAAGCTAATAATATCGGAGATATAACGTTTCAAAGTTTCAATATTACATCGTAAGTTCTATGTATTCACAGAATGTGAACACAGAATCTGTCTGTGTACTATTCATAAATGTCATCTTTTCTTGCTATTAGAGATTGTCAATTCGTTTATTTTCTATTGGAAAGCGAGTATTCGATTCTTGAATTTGTGAATATATACAAGACTGTTTTGATGTAGAGAGACATGTTCCTGTATACAGTATTTTCATAATGTTGCTTGCAAAAAATACTGGAATATGGATCTACATTTGTGTATCAATCATTTTTTCTTGAGTTAAGGTTCATAATACAGAAAATAATGTGTTAGTGTTATGAACTATTAAATTTCAAATTATGAAAAGAGGATAGTATTTTATTAATATATTTTGAACTATTAATATAATTTGTTCATAATCCACTACCTACTCAAATATCAGGAATAAATGGGCAATCTGCTATGATTGTCTTCAGCCTTGCTCTAAACATTTCGATGATACTTTCCTTAGGTATGTCGAGTTGTGAAAACTATGCACCGAGTGTGAGTTTTGCAACAACCCATTCCACGAGGTTGATCATTGCAGATTGCTCCTTTAATCTTGATAAATAAATTTAATGACAATTTTTAAAGCATTGAAGCATTGTAGATTGCTCTTTTTTTTTCAAAGATAATTTTTGAAGCATTTTTTTTAAACGACACTTTTTTTTAAATTTAATTTCATGATGCAGTTCTATCATAGGAATCCATTGATATAATTCCCAACTCTGAGAAACCAATACTTTCGGAGATATAATTTGTCTGTTCGAACAAGAGCGCAAAAAAGCTCCTGTCCATAGGGCTCGAACCAATTTTATAGAACCGCATGCAAAACAATACATTTATAATATTGAAACGAAAATTTTCGGTGGGTCTCTGAAAACTTGGAAATTGTTCCAATTGTAACTTTTTGATCTTCTGTCTGTTAACTCCTTATTTAAACCATTTTCGGATAAAAATTGCAGTAATGCGTCTTCACCAGTTATCCTGTAACATTCAGTGCCTACTCTCAAATCTCCCAAGAATATGCATCGACTACAAATCAATTTATGCAAATCACAATTCGATTATGATTGAGGTTGTGACAACAAAAGTGCCATACCCGCAAATGTTCACCATCGAATCGACTCCGTATGCGTTCAACACATAAATAAAACTAGTATTGGACGCGGCCACACTTTATAAATCAGATTTGCAACTCGTTGGGCAGGCAAAATCGAATTAGCCGATATGCAAAAAGAGCGCATAAAATTTTTCGAGTAGATTGTCACCAGATGGTCCGTTTTTCTATTCCATTTGAGCATTAGCACCCCCTCGCTCGACGCCTGACATGACGCCAGTTGTGTCCGTCGACTAACTTCTATGGGGAGAGCAGGTCTAATTCACTAAAGCCTTTTATCGTCGACTATAATCGTCTATGATCTAACTTTCATTCATTGAATCTCCACGCTCCATTTAAATATTTTATTCCGGCTTTCGGTGACTTTGTGTAATGTTGTTTGGTGCGCAGTTGTTGTTGGCGTTTGGGCGATATTCAGTTTTTGGAGTTGTTGATTGTCCCTTTCCGCGCCATAAGGGTTCACCTTGGGTGAAATGCCGCAATTTAAGTCCTGCCGACTGGGATAATGTTGCAACAAAGGTTTCACATTTGGACGGAAAATATCATAAAGTTCATTTGAAACTCGACAGAAAGTTTGTATTCCCGCTGTATTCTCTGTGAATGCTTTAACAGCATTTTTGACGTTCATGTTCCTCGGAACCATAGACATAAAATAACATGGACTGGTTGTGAGAAAGAGACCATTGGTATCAGCATTGAAAAAAGACAGAATAGTTAAAAGCAAACCATAGTATAAGAATATATTCATATAATTTGGCGATTGGCAAAATCACAGAATAAGAAACATTGGTTTTCTTTATCCTTTAACATTTCTTGTATACTGTATTGTTTGGTTTCATGTATTGTGTATGTATTTTGGTGATTAGTAGACAGAATAGTTAAAGGCAAAATATTTTCAATTAAATCCGAGACTCGTTTCTGAATATTCTGATACTTATAATCTGAAAATATTTCTCATGAATTTCCTTACTGTAATTCATTCAGCTTTTTCGATACTCATTCAAAATAATCAATATTCCTCTTAAAAAAATCGGGATATTCCAATATTCCCCAATTTCCAATTTGTGTATTTGCCCATGGTATAAAAAGACCATTGTTTTTATACCATTATTTGCCTTTACTTATTCTATCCTTCATAACATCTCTCTTTCTAATGTATTCCGCAACGAACTGTGTGATAAAGTTACGTGAGGGCCAGTCCATGTTATTCTATGTCTATGCTTTTGGCTGAAAATGGTCTTAAACGATTTGGTTCTACTCACTGATCAAGAATCCGTGGCCAAAATCGATTCTGTCCGTCTTTAACCACGATAACTCTCGAACGGAATGAGCTAGTCAGTTGAAATTTTCAAAGTAGGTTTGTGAGTTTAATATTTGGTTAAGTTCGTTATTGGGAAAAATCCTGGTGGTTTCGGAGTAATGAAGAAAAAATTTTTTTACATTACAAATTTCGAATTCAATTTTTGGTAAGATGCAGTTTCATCTTAAGAATCCATTGATATCATTCTGAACTCAAACAAACTGATACTTCCGTAGATATGATTTTTCAAAATTTCAATAATTATTCTTGAATCTATATGATTTCATAGAATACTCTAATTATGATTTGCTGATGTATGCAAATCCAACATGAGGTGATTCATTGACCTACATTTTGAATTTAATCAGGGCTTTCCCACTATTTCAACCAAGTACTATATTTCAAATTGATTGGATCTGTATTTTTGGAAATATTAGCTTTGAGCGGTATTTCAGCGGATTCCGAAATATAAAATCATTGAAGAAATTTTTATAAGAAAAACACGAAAATTACTCACATCGGCATTCTACAACTAATTACCAAGTTTCAATTCGATCTGATCTGTATATTTTGAGTTATTGGAAAATCACAACAAAATTTAAGATGGGTATAACTCCGACACCATTCGGCCGATTATGCCCACTTTTCATCCGGCACATTCGGATGTGCAACCTACCCAGGAAATTGAAAGACGCAATCTCTTTCCTAGTCGGGATTTGTAGTGTTAACGAGAAAAATTTAGTAATATGACGTAGATTTGAGACAACTAATTATTATGCAGAGATAATAAATAATTTGTGTGGAATGATAATTCACTGACATTTTCAAGATTTTCCTTCACTCTTCACACAGTTAGGCAGTAACAAATTCTAAAGATATAGAAAACATAATAGCACTTCGATGTAAGTATACTGGGTGGCCCACCACAGACGCATAGCTCGTTTTGAGAGAGTAAATGAAGATATTTTGAGATTTTTTTTTGTGATGTGTTTACGGTGTTCAAAAGCAAAATTTAAAATTATTTTCATACATACAGGATGTTCAAAAACAAAGATATAGACCAAAGTTACATTTTTTTCAATGCAACGTACATCCTGTATCTGACCTTGAGATCACTTTATACCTTAGAAGCACCATTTACGCGAAAATGGCGAAAAATTGAAATTATGGAGTTTTTGGCGCTCTTGTTCCTCGGAACAGAGTGCTTATCAATTTGCCCAAATGTCTGTAATTTTCGAATTTTTAGCTGAAAATGGTCTTAAACGATTTGGTTCGACTCACTGATCAAGAATCCATGGTTAAAATCGATTCTGTCTGGTCGTCCGGCCGTTAACACGATAACTCTCTCGATTGGAGTGAGCTAGACAGTTGAAATTTTCAGAGTAGGTTTAGAAGATAAATATCTCGGTTAAGATCGTTAGTGGGCGAAATCGGTCACGTGGTTTCGGAGTGAATTCTTAATTTCAACTACTTGGGAAACGTATGAATATAAGGTAACTTTGAATCCTTCAATGTTACCCGCAATTTGAATTTGGTACATCGGGTAATTTTCATTTTAAGGTGGAGAATGCAACGAAAATCGGAAAAAGCGACAACCGGTGTCAGAAAATGTGGTACAAAAAGTGGGAAAGCCCTGTGGACAGAAGCTTTGGCGCTCTTGTTCAAACTTCGACGAATCATATCTCCGAAAGTAGGTATTGGTTTCTCAGAGTTGGGAATGATATCAATGGATTTTTATGATGAAATAAAATAACCCCAACTCTGAAAAACCAATAATTTCGAAGTTATTTTTTTTAATAGACATATTTTGGTGCTCTTGTTTCAATTTAGCTTCTTTTATGATACAGTTCATTATAAGAATCCATTGATCATTCCCAACTCTGAGACACCAATACTTTCGGAGATATGATTTGTCAATGTTTCAACAAGAGCGCCGATAAAGCTCCTGTCGACAAGGCTTGTTTAATTAAATTTTTTTATATAGCAATTAATGAAGAAACCAGTTACGCCAGCGATACAGACAGCATTTTTACGAGTAGGAATATAGTGGTCTTAATTAATTTTCAAACATCAACTACAAATAATGGTAAAAAACTTTCTTATTTCAAATGGCGCACCCGGTATTCCTATATCTCGTTGAACGTAAAAAATAATTTCGAACTATCTGGATAAGGTTTTCCTACACCTAAACCTGATAGTTGTAGTTGATGTTTGAAAATTAATTATGATCACTCCGCGTATTCCAGAGTTGAATTTTTTTTCTGTATAGGAGTAGCCAATATTTCTACTCGAAAAAATACTGTCTGTATTGCTGGCGTAACTGATGGTTTCTTCATTAATTGCTATTTAAAAACTCCATATTTTCAATTTTTCGCCATTTTGTCGTGAATGGTGCTTCTAAGGTATAAAGTGATCTGAAGAAACTCATCATAATTTGAGCTTGCCATTCCATTTTTTAGGTCAAATAAAAATACACCCCCTTCTTTTCGCTCCGAAAACGCGAAACCCTACGAAACTTCCGTCTTTTTCCTCGCGAAACCCCTCGGAAATTTCCCCCCTCCCCCCCTCCTAACGTCCAAAAAATCGTCACGTTTATAGTAACATTTTCAAAAAAGTTTTTTTGTTCCTTTTCTATGAAACCCATCTTCATTTTAGTAATAGTGATAAAGGGTATTACTTTTGAAAAATGTAACTTTGGTCTATATTTTTGTTTTCGAACACCCTGTATATATGAAAATAGTTTTAAATTGTGATTTTGAACACCCTACAGACGTCACAAAAAATATTCTCATGATATCTTCATTTACTGCCTCAAAACCAGCACCGCGTCTGTGGTGGGACACCCGGTATAGGTACCTACATTGAAAATAATTAAAGTTCAATAGGTCTTATTTATATCATAGTGCTATGTAATCTTTGGTAGCTTTCTTTTCACTCCATTGAACGGATATTTTCGATAGAGAAAAACTGATCAAAACACATTCTATGTAACCGCAGACTCTCGAATTTTCGAGGTTATAGACTTTTTCGTTTGAATGATATTTCGCCGATAGGTTCAATTGTGCGGTTCCTCTTTAATAACAAAATGTACATCCTATCCTTAGAGAATGGTTATGCATTATTCCGTTTTTGCTTCCTTGTTCTGCCAGGAACAGTGCGCTATCGTTTTAATCAGATCTCCAGATATTTATATATGCATAATCGGCCGAACGGTTTTGGAGTTATACCTATCTCAATTTTTGTTGTCATTTCCTCTATTACTCATAATATACCAATTCGATCTAATTAAAACTCGGTAATTATTTGTAGAACTTTCTCGGAATTTCGCGAATATCGTATCCTGAATTTACTTGAGTAGAATTTGAAATTCTGTGATCATAGACGATCGTCTCATTACTCAAGCATGTTATTGAAATGGTATGAAATGTATTCATATCTTATAAAAGGAGAGAAAAAGGTCTATATCGATGGTAAATTCCATTAAAAGTATCCAATAGAGAATGGATTGGATTTTTTGCCGAAATGGTCTCAAACGATTGGGTTCGACTCCCTGATGAACAATTCGAGGTCAAATTTGATTCTTTCCGTCCGGCCGGCCGTCCGTTGCCACGATAACTTGAGAACGGAAAGGAATAGCGACTTGAAATTTTCAGGGTAGGGGGCGCGTTTCAATACGACGGACAAGTTCGTTAATTGTTATAATCGGCTCAACGGTTTCTGAGTAATAATTTTGTTATCAACCAATATAAGTCCGATCGAATTGAAACTTGGTGAGTGGTTGTATAATACAAACCTAAGGACGTTTGTGAAATTTTGTGAGAATCGTATCACTAGAAAAGTTTTAAAAAAATATTAAAAATTTTTATTTATGTCACCTGAGAACGGAAAGAGATAGTGACTTGAAATTTTCAGGTTAGGTTGTGCATCTGAATGCAACACTTGAGTTTGTTTATAGGCATAATCCGCCAAACGGATTTGGAGTTACACCCATCTGAAATATGGTTGTTATTTCCTCAATAACTCAAAAAATAGGAAACCGATCCAATTCAAACATGGTTATCAGTTGTAGAATGCCAACGCGAAAATTCTTGTGAATTTTCGTGAGGATCGTATCACTAGAAAATTTAAAAAAAATCATTGAAAAAAATTCTATATATCAGAAACTATTTGTCCGACATCGCTGAAATTTTGCGAGAGCCTTCAGAACCAATCTCAACTGCCAATCTCCAAGTTTTAATACTATCGGATGTATATTGTTGGAGATCCGAGCAACCTTGCCTCGATAAATTTTGAAGGAAAGGAGATAGGGACTTGCAATTTTCAGGGTAGGTCACCGAATGGGAGAGTTAAGTTAGTTTCTGGGCATAATCGCTCCATTGGTTTCGGAGTTATACCCACCTGGAATATTATTAACTCGATAACTCCAAAAATATAGACTCGATCGAATTGAACTATATGCAGAATATCGTCATAAAGAGGTGTGCAAAATTTTGTGAGAACCTTAACACTAGAAAATTTTTAAAAAATTGCGAAAAACAAATTGGTTCAAGCACTGACGTGAAGTCAGAAGCTCCTGACTTCATGTCAGTGCTTGAAGCAATTGTTTTTCTTCTAGGAGATCAAGATCAAGTTGCTTGTAATTCTTTCTGAGGAAGCTATGCAATAAATCTCTCAAATGTTGTTAAACAACGAAGCACGAAAGGTGTTCGGGAATAATTATACAACCTCCAGGAATATGAAGTGATCTCTATCGTTTAAATCCAAACTATAAAGGTAGCTCATAGATTAACAAAATAATGACCTATTCCGTTAGAAATTAGATGGAAATCTGCATAAATTAGTGACTTCCAAAGCTCCACACTAATCGCCACTCTCCTTTATAACCTGCAATCCGAGATGCAGTAAAATTCAAACTAGGTCTTCCGTACGATCGCCCGATAACTCAAACTAATTAATTTTCAGTTAGTTAAAAACGCATTCAGGAATCGCGAAGGAGCTCTTTACGAGACGGGTCCCCTTTTAATGCTGCTAATTATCCGAAAGTATGGCGATAATCCAGCCACTTCCGAATAAACGGGGTTAAAAGCGTCTGCCACCGCATCCATGAATAAATAACTACATACTAGGGTACATTTGCCAAATGGACGGGATTATCCTCTGTCACCCTCTGAACAGTGGCGCGGAATGGTGCTGATACGAGGGTTCTATTATGTCTAAGTAATCATTAAAGGATGCTGTGGGAGGTATATTCATCATTGAATGGTTTCTTTCTGGGTTTTCTCTCCCAAACTCTGAAAAATATCTATAAAATAAAAAATTAATTATTTTGTGATTTGCTTCTGCGTAAGAAACATAAGATATTTGTCAGAAGCAATCAATCGAACAATGTTGCCTGACAAATAACAACGTAACAACATCAACGAAGAAACAATTATATCGTAACGTTTTGGAGTCTTTATCAGACTCCTTCTTCAGACGCTTAACGAAAAAATCTTCAGAACTATTTTGTTGATTGTTATTCTGAGTTTCGAGAGTTGTCACATTGACAGTATTTGAAAATCATAGCTAACATAGTTTTACTTTGTATAGAAATTTCCAAGTTCCACCTCCTTTTTCAATAAATTCAGCCAAATCTGGTCAATACCAATTGAGCAATTTGCAAAATTGCATTCTCTGTTCAATAAAATACAAGTTGACTCCTTAAGTTTCCTTAAGATTGCAAATTGCTCAATTGGTATTGACCATATTTGGCTGAATTTATTGAAAAAGGAGGTGGAACTTGGAAATTTCTATACAAAGTAAAACTATGTTAGCTATGATTTTCAAATACTGTCGATGTGACAATTCTCGAATCTCAGAATAACAATCAACAAAATAGTTCTGAAGATTTTTTCGTTAAGCGTTTGAAGAAGGAGTCTGATATAGACTCCGAAACGTTACGATATAGTTGTTTCTTCGTTGATGTTGTTTCGTTGTTATTTGTTAGGCAACATTGTTCGATTGATTGCTTCTGACAAATATCTTGTGTTTCTTACGCAGAAGCAAATCACAATATAATTATTTTTTTTTATTTCATGCATACTTTTCAGAGTTTGGGAGAGAAAACCCAGAAAGAAACCATTCAATTTTATTATGTTTGTCTAGCATCGACGGTGGATGGTGCTAAGTACAGGGTGAATCTTTGAATTGTACATTAATTTTAACCATTGATTCCTCTCATTAAATTAAGATGGTGCGTTCACGGGAAACATTTAAACACTCGACGAAAACGAAATCATAATTTTATTTCGAGGAGACCACTTTGGGTTACAAACGGTAGCTTAAAAAATTACTGACCACCCTTCTCGAGTGACCATCGCTTTATACTACCTCCCCAATGGATTCATGTACCTGCGCCTGCTATAGTTTCTATCTGACGGAGGAAAAGTTATTCTCCCTGTTTCCGATACCGGGAATTTTTCTGTTACTAGAGAAAATTGATAGGATACCGGGAATGATAAAGTTGAAGGTCGAGCTTCACACGAGAGTGAGGTTTTTCTCGTCTTGGAAAAGCGAGACGAGACGAGACGTTTTGGAAAATATTATAGGCGATACCGAGACTACATACAGCATAACCCGAGATTCTCGATTTTGTTCTCGTTAAATTTTTTTTTTTAGTTTTTATTCGAAAAATTAGAAAAGGTCTACATAGAGATCAATATATTTTACGAAATATCAACTCTTGTCACTATCTGTGAAATATTTTATTGTAAATTTAAATAATTTTTTCAAGTGTTTTATTTGATGAGGTGAATATATGGTTAAAATTAATGAACAACTTCAAGACTTTGATGTTGATATTCTACACCTACATACCACATTCCAAATGAAACAATAATAATATTGTCATAACCTGTGTATTGATCAGTCCTTTCATCAGTATTTTATCGTGAAGATTACATAATGCGCACGCTACTGTGTTTTCACCCCATGGACCTATTATCCCATCCACCCTGTGCAAGTGGAAACCTACTGGGATACAAATAGTGAATAATAATATATCAATAAAATTTATGCGATGTAATAGAGGGATAGTCAATCTCTGTCAATTGGGTGGATTATTGCTGAATTCAATTTCTACACTTTCACCCCCAAAGATTTATTCATGACAATTTTCTTACGGCTGATACTCTATATAGATATATCAGAAGGGAAAAAAGTTGGGTGAGGTATTTGCATTCACTATCTATATGAATGAATTATTGATGAGTCATGAGTACTATTGAGTATATCAGTATACTACATAATATTAATTGTAATAACAAATAATTCAGATTAGCCCTAAGCTTAGAATATATGTTTATGAGAACTTTTAGGGCTAAAAAATAATTCTCTATCTGATATTGTCCTGCTACAAACAACTCACTCACCCTCAATAACGTAGTATACGGGATTAACAATCTTTGAGTTATTCTCTCAGTCGAAATAAAAAAAAGCTACCTTGGAAGCTGATGGTTAGTCTTAAATAAGCACGCCAAAAAAACTGGTCCACGGCTTTGATTATAACTTTTGTATATTTACCCAATATATGATCGAATTCAAATCGAAAACTTGATTGTAAAATAAGGTTTTGTAGGAAAAGAATTTAGCAATGTCTGACGAATAGATTCTGAGATACAGAATTTTTTTCATTTCTCAAAAATTTCTATTCATATGATCCTCAAGTAGTTCTGCACAAAATCTCTTGTCGGTATTTTCCAACTAAGTACCAAGCTTCAATACACATCAGTATTTTTCGAGTATTTGGAAAAACAAGATTGCAGATGGCTATAACCCCGAAACCGCAGATTTTGCTCATTAACGATTACAAACCTACCCCGCAAATTTCGACTCATTTCGTTAGAGCGTAATACTGCTGACGGCCGGCCGGACTGACGATTGACCTCGGATTTTTCATCTCAAACTATTCGTTTATGGGCACTTTCGGCCAACAATTCGAAAAATACTGACATTTGAGCAAATTGATAGTCACTCTGATCAGGGGAACAAGCGTGCCAAAAGAACAGGGTTTTTATAAATGATTGTAACATCTCACTTGGCTTTGGGTTTTTATTTGCTACCTCTCACTTCTTGTGTTCTGTTTATATCATAGAATTTCTAAACTGGCAGCCAATATTGAATTATTGTTCTTTTTAAAATTCGTGAAAATTCAGTTGCCAAATTATTCAAATCTGCAATGACTTATGATTTAGAACAAAACACAGTTGTTGTGATGTCCTATTACCGCAATGGTACATAAATCAATGATGAATGGCTTTACTCTGTAGAGGCCTGATGTTCAGATTCTAGAATCTTCTCTGAAAGCCCACAGTAGAGGTGTTATAAACAGATTAATGCAGACTGGAAACTTTAACAAGGGATAATCGACAGGAAGACCTCAAGTTTCTCAAGAAGATGTTGAAGAACTGAGAACACGATTAGAACAAAGTCCTCAAGTGTCCCTAAATGAATTATTATTTCAGTGTGGTGTCTCCTTGAGTATTTGCCACAAAGTATTGAAAAAAAATGAATTTGTACCCTTACAAAACAACGATGGTAGAGCAACTCCTACCAATACATATTTCAGGTCACCTACAGTACAGCTATTGGTTTCTAAATAATCTTAACGTCGACAGATTATTGGACTAATATGATATCTCTTGTAAAATAAATAGAATATATTCCCAATTAATGAATAAATCACCCTCTATTCCATCAGCTTGATATTTTCTGAAAGAAAACTCCTTAAAACGGAGTAAAATTCCAGTATCCTGTCAGTTGAAGACGGGTGGATGAAGACGCTATGTTACATTTTTTGAGATTCTGGTTTTCTTGCATGAATGAAAGTATATATATATATATATAATCTTATTGTTTGTTTACAGTCTGTTCTATTCTAATAGGTGGTGTTTGTTTAGGGATAATAGACTGGGTTTTCAGTAGTGAAGTATATACTCTTTTTGTTTTCTTGCCAAGCTTTCGAATAATTTTCATTCTTCTTCAGGGCTTACTACAAAATACCAAAATACACTCTCAACATCAAATTTCAAAACAAATACATTTACAACTTACACAATTGAGGTTCTCCTACTTTTTTACATTGGTCATAATTAGTACTACCTGAGTTTTTCCAATTTAATTCTCTCTCTCAAAATTTAAAATAACAGAAACAGTAAAATTAAGCAAATGTCATAAGTTAACCTTCATTAGTCCCTGTCATGTTCTTCTCTTCGGTCAGCTGTGTCATTCTTGACTTTTCTTCTTCTTTTCTTTTTTGGTCTTCTTTTCTTTCCTTCCTTTTTATTCATCTACCGGTCCCATGTATGTATATTAATATATATATATATATATTCTTTTGACTGAGAGCTGTATATGTGTTAGCAGAGGTTGGTGTAACGGGGTACCATACAATTCGACGTATGATACAAGAGCTTAGGGAAAAACCTCAGCAAAAAACCCTTTCTCCCCGTGAGTGTGGTGATTTGTAACTATTGTTTACAAAATTTGCTGAAATTTAAAAATATTGATGGGGATATATTTCTTCAATGTGGATTCCCTCGTCAAAAAACGGATAGGTTTCTCCAAGGTACCCGAAACTCAACCTGAAAAATGAAAAGACAAGAGGAGGAAACGAACAAATTAAAAATAATACATAACCTTTCAAAAGTCTCCTCTCACAAAAATACTTCTCTGTAGGCCAATGGGATCTCGTGGAGAAGAAACGCCTCCGCTAGTTTTCGAAGATATTCACTCCTGAAATCCCTTCAATATTTGAATTCAAAAATGAAAATGTTGCTCGTAAGGCCAGGAGGGTCTCTTTCAAAACCAGGTCTGACCGGTCCAAGTCCAAGCGATGATTATTCAGAACTTCAGATGTTCGAAACCCGCTACAGGGCCCTTAAGAAGGGCTATCATCTCCCATAGATATATATTTTACTTTATATTGTATAAAAGAATGAAAAATTGGTTCAAGCCCTGTGGACAGGAGCTATTGGGCGCATGTTCATCTTCCTTGTGGCCCGTACTGACCAGTAAAGAAAAAAAAGCAGTATCATGTTGAATACCTTAATATTATTGATTATTATATAATAATCGATGAAAATACTGAGAGAGACCCAGGAAATTTGACACATTTTGTCTTATATCTCCAGAAATTGAAATCGTATAGAGCCAAAATTTTGCACAATGTTGCAAAATACTACAATTGACGTTAGTACAAGTTTTTGTTGCAATCTGATGAATAGTTCACGAAAAAAAATTTTTTTTTTCGAAAAAATTAAAAGAAATATTTTTTTTAAAATTACCAACATTTCTATCATAACAGAATTTTGCCAAAAGTTGCGCGTTTATATCCTCGAACTGACTACCAAGTTTCGATTCAACATCTTCTTTAGTTCCTGAAATATCAGGGAAATAACCTCAAAATTTGAAATGTCTATAACTTCTAAACCGTCCGGCCGATTTTGCCCGTTAACGAACTTAACCGTCGCATTTTGATCAGAAACCTACCCTGAAAGTTTGAAGTCGATAGGACCTTCGGTGCTCCTGTTATCGTGCCTACGGCCGGAAGGCCGGCCGGCCGGCTGGCCGGCCTGCCGGCCGGACGGCACCCAAAAATCTGACACCGGATTCGTGATCAGGGAGTCCGAATTAGTCTATTAGCCAATTTTCAGCTCGAAATTCGAAAATTACAGACATTTGGACGAAATGATAGGACGATGTTCCCCTAGAACATGCGCCCAAAAAATGCGCCGGACAAATTACGACTTATGTCATGATAATGAAAGTGTTGTGTACAGATATATCCATCCATTACCTCAATATATCAAATATATACAGTTTCTTGAGATGTAAGGTATATATATATATATATATTCTTTTGAACTTGAGAATTACAATTTGTTTTGTATCTAACAATAAAGCATGTGTATCAAAATAGTGTTACCAGAGGTTAGTGTAACGGGGTACCATATAATTTGATATAATATGATACTAGAGCTTAGGGAAAAAACCTCAGCAAAAAAACCCTATCTCCCTATCTATGGTAGATGATTGCCCTTCTTTAGGGTCCTGTAGCGGTCTTCGAACAACTGAAGTTCCGAAAAATCATCGCTTGGATTGCCGAACTAGGTTTCAAGAACCCTCCCGGCAGAAGAGCAGTAGCGAAGTTTCTATTTTAAATTTAAATATTGAGATGTAAGGTAACAGATGGGTACATAGCAGTTTCATTCATTCAAAAAAAACTTAATTTTTTGCGCGTATGTTCTGGGGAACATCGCGTTATCATTTTGCCCAAATGTCTGTAACTTTCGAATTTTTTGACGAAAATGGTCTCAAACGATTAAGTTCGACTCCCCAATGAAGAATTCGATGTCAAATTTGATTCTGTCCGTCCGGCCGTCCGGCCGTCCGTTGCCACGATAACTTGAGAACGAAAAGAGCTAGCGACTTGAAATTTTCAGGGTGGGTGGCGCTTCTCAATACGACGGACAAGTTCGTTAATGGGCATAATCGGCCTAGTGGTTTCCGAGTAATAATTTTGTTTTCAACCAATATAAATCCGATCGAATTGAAACTTGGTGAGTAGCTCTAGAATATAAACCTAAGAACGTTTGTGAATTTTGTGCGAATCGTATGGCTAGAAAATTATTAAAAAATTATTGAAAAATATTTTTGTTGTCACGATAACTTGAGAACGGAAAGAGATAGCGGCTTCAAGTTTTCAGGTTAGGATGTGCACTAGAACGCGACATTTCAGTTTGATTATGAGCATAATCGGTCAAACGGTTTTAGAGTTATAGCCATCTGAAATTTTCTGAAATTTGGTGGTTTTTTGTACCTCATTAACTCAAAAAATACTGAACCGATTGAATTCAAACATGGTTATTAGTTGTAGAATGCCAACGCAAAAATGTTTGCGAAATTTGGTGGGGATAGCATTTGTAGAAAATTTTTAATAAATCATTGAAAATAAAAAAATAAAATTCTATATATCAGTAACTAATAGTTTGAAATTGCTGAAATTTTGCAAGAGCCTTCATAACCTAACTTTACTACCAAGTTTCAAGTTTTAATACGATCGGTTAAATATTTTTGGAGATTCGAGCATTCTTGTGTGAGTTCAGTAGATGGGTGACCGTTGCCTCGATAACTTTCGAACGAAAGGAGATAGGGACTTGAAATTTTCAGGGTAGGTTTCGTATCCGAAAGGGAGAGTTGAGTTCGATTTTGGGCATAATCGGCCTAATGGTTTCCGAGTTATACCCACCTGGAATATTATTTCCGTGATAACTCAAAAAAAAAATTGGTTCAAGCAACGACGTGAAGTCAGAAGCTTTTGCGCGTATGTTCTATTGTTCATTCTTCTGTATTGGACACCCTTAATCGAATTTACCATGGTAAATTATGTTGTCCATTCTCCTGTATTGGACACTTATTCAAATATTCAAATTACGCAAGTTGCAATTATTCTATGTATCCAAAATCACGTGTAACACAAACTTAATTCCAAAAATTCATTTATTTGAAAATTTCACTTTTTAACAACCTTAATGCGAACTATATCAACAATTAAATCAATTTATTTCGTATAATAAAAATTTTTGGTCTAAACTGGGACGGGAGGAAAATTAATCTCCCAGTGACAATCATTTTGGAACTAATCATTTGTCATTGCCAATGTAAACAAAGAATAAAGTGAGGTTATGCGTATATTATGAATTCTGTGGCTGGAATTGCCAATGTGAACAGCATCCATATGAAGCGGCAGAATGAGAGGAGTTGAGAACCAACAACGATGTTACAATCAATATATACAGGGTGAGTCTTTGAGCACTGCATTAATTTCAACCAAAGATTCCTCTCATCAAATGAAACACTTTTTTCATTTAACATTTTTTCAAATTCAGCTCAGGTAAAAAGATACAGGCTGTTGAAATTTTGAAAAAAAATCGGTTTTTATTTTGTAGCTTTGACATCCTTTTTTCGAATAAAATGAATGTTGGCGTAAAGTTTCCTATAACTATGATACATATTTTCCAAATATTAGTTATTTTCTACTTCTACTGGTT
This sequence comes from Halyzia sedecimguttata, assembly GCA_937662695.2. Taxonomy (NCBI): domain Eukaryota; kingdom Metazoa; phylum Arthropoda; class Insecta; order Coleoptera; family Coccinellidae; genus Halyzia; species Halyzia sedecimguttata. The sequence continues at coordinate 92,007,759 of OW569413.2, read as the reverse complement.
TTCTAGTTATGGACTCGTGGATTGATAAAACTAAACGAAATTAGCATAAAGAAAGCATATAAAGTGTTTCTTGAGTTATTTCAAGAATATTCCATCGTTTTAGAACATTATATTATTCTTCATTATTTCTCCTTAAACGCACCGTTTTCGAGATATTCTTCATTGAATGTTTTAAAATGGAAAACTCCAGAAATTTCACTACTTTTATGGATCCGTCCCTGAGCGTTGGAATCCCGAATCAAGCTGTAAACCACGTTACCATGCCTTATTCTCGTCCGCCAACAATGTCATAGATAATTTATATGCGGAAGTGTATTAGCATATTGTGAAAACTTTAAACGCTCGTAACTTTTTACCTGAGCCGAATCTGGAAAAATGGTAAATGAAAAAAGTATTTCATTTGATGAGAGGAATCTTTGGTTAAAATGAATGCAGTGGTCAAAGACACACCCTGTATAAAAATCAATACCACTTTTCGTTGTAATTTCATAACCTAAGAACGGGCTCACCTATCCAAACCAATTTTTAGGCTTTGTTCGGACTATTTAATAGATGATTTATGTGAAGTTTGCACAAAATCGGTCGAGCGGTTCTTCATTTATCAAAAGAAAGTTTTTAAAAATGTAACTACAAACGTGATGTTTTTTTGGATGTTAGGAGGGGGGTTTGGGGGAAATTTCGAAGGAGTTTATCGAGGGAAAAAAAAGGAAGTTTCGTAGAGTTTTGCGTTTTCGGAGCGAAAAGACGGGGGTGTATTTGAAAAAAATCGTGAAAAGGCGAAAAAACGCCGATTTTGGCGAAAAGAGCAAAATTGTGGAAAGGAATTCGGAGGAACGGTGGCGTTCGGAACGACGGTATTTGCGGGAATCATTCGAGTACTAAAAATCTTTATTTGGTACATAATCGGAGTTGATTCAACTAGCCAACGTGGCCGAGTGCGCTGAGGCGTAGGATTAGGAATTAATAGCTCCCGAGCCTTGCGGGGCGGCGGCGTCGAATCTCGGAGCGTCCGAAATAGCTTTTTCTTGATTTTTTTTTCATTTTTATCCAATGAAAAACTTAAAGGAGCGTTACTCCAGTAAACGTAACTTGGGATTTGGATCTCTTCGTTGACGAAATCTATAATAAATATCCGTTCGATCGGACGGATTTTTGCATTAAAATTACTAAAAATATTCAAACATTAAGCAGAAAATTAACGGTCGAAAATGAAAAACCCCCCAGCCGTTTGTTTATTCATGCTCAAAATGGAAAAACAAAAAATATTATTTATCCAAATGTTTTTGATTTCGTTTTAAAATAGCTAGCAATTAATAAAATATTTTTTGTTTGAATAAATGAATTTGATGTTCCAATTATTTTTGCGCGTATGTTCTGGGGAACATCGCGTTATAGTTTTGCCCAAATGTCTGTAACTTTCGAATTTTTTGACGAAATTGGTCTCAAACGATTTAGTTCGACTCCCCAATGAAGAATTCGAGGTCAAATTTGATTCTGTCCGTCCGACCGTCCGGCCGTCCGTTGCCACGATAATTTGAGAACGAAAAGAGCTAGCGACTTGAAATTTTCAGGGTTGGTGGCGTATCGCAATACGACGGACAAGTTCGTTAATGGGCATAATCGGCTCAGTGGTTTCCGAGTAATAATTTTGTTTTCAGCTAATATAAATTCGATCGAATTGAAACTTAGTGAGTAGTTGTAGAATATGAACCTAAGCACGTTTATGAAATTTTGGGCGAATCGTATGGCTAGAAAATTTTAAAAAAATTATTAAAAAATTTATTTGTTTCACGATAACCTGAGAGTTATAGCCATCTGAAATTTTCTGAAATTTGGTGTTTTTTTGTTCCTCATTAACTCGAGAAATACTGAACTGATTGAATTCAAACATGGTTATTAGTTGTAGAATGCCAACGCGAAAATGTTTGCGAAATTTGGTGAGGATAACATTTGTAGAAAATTTTTAATAAATCATTCAAAATAAAAAAAAATTCTATACTTCAGTAACTATTCGTTTGAAATTGCTGAAATTTTGCAAGAGCCTTCATAACCAAACTCTACTGCCAAGTTTCAAGTTTTAATGCGATCGGTTAAATATTGTTGGAGATTCGAGCATTCTTGTGTGAGTTCAGTAGATGGGTGACCGTTGCCTCGATAACTTTCGAACGAAAGGAGATAGGGACTTGCAATTTTCAGGGTAGGTTGCGTATCCGAAAGGGAGAGTTGAGTTCTATTTTGGGCATAATCGGTCTAACGGTTTCCGAGTTATACCCACCTGGAATATTATTCCGTTTTATAACTCAAAAAATAAATATTCGATCGAATTGAAGTTTGGTAACTAGTAGTAGAAAATCAACATAAAGACGTGTTTAAAATTTTGTAGGAACCGTATCCCTAGAAAATTTGAAAAAAATGACGAAAAAAAAAATTTTAAGAACCGTACCCCTAGAAAATTTTAAAAAAATCACGAAAAAAAAATTTATTCAAGCACTGACGTGAAGTCAGAAGCTTTTGCGCGTATGTTCTATTGTCCATTCTTCTGTATTGGACACCCTTAATCGAATTTACTATGGTAAATTATGTTGTCCATTCTCCTGTATTGGACACTCTAAATTCGATTAAGGGTGTCTAATACAGAAGAATGGACAATAGTACATACGCGCAAAAGCTTCTATTTCACTTTATCCGTAGCGAAGCACATACCGGGCTGCTATTCATCCATAATGATCATGTAATAATATAAACATTCAATTAATTTTATTATGTTTAATTTAAACTCAAAATCCTCAAGTTCTTAGGTACGCCGGCAACTTGAATATTCACAGCTTGACCGGAACCGAAAGCATTTTTCCATGCAAATTTTCATGGTTCGTTTGATATTCCCCATCCACTTCCTTCTTTATCCTGCTAAATTGGAGAATTTTTCCTTCCCCAGTAATTTCTTCCAATCAACATCCCAAGAGAAAAGGGCAGATCAGAACGGAATCAGCTAATCTATCCGGAATGTTTGTGGATTCATCCTTGAATAATGAATAACCAACCTGCCCTCCTTCTTTCTTGTTTATTTTGTATGGCCTGCCTCTGCCATTGCTGTTTCCTACTTCTATCAGGATTTTGTTTCTACGACTGGGGGCTGGAGTTCCGCTTTCCATCCTGAAAAATTCAAGAAGGTTTGAGGGCATTTTTCTTGTGCGCGGTTTAATCTGGATCCTTGAAATATTGATGGTGTGCTGAAAGACATATCGATCATACGGGATAAGTTTGTTTTAGTTATTTTTGGCGCTCTTTGTTCCTCGGACAGAGTACGTATCAATTTGCCCAAATGTCTGTAATTTTCGAATTTTTGGATGAAAATGGTCTTAAACGATTTGGTTCGACTCACTCATCAAGAATCCGAGGTCAGAATTGATTCTGTCCGGCTGGTCCGGCTGGTCCGGCTAGCCGTAGACACGATAACTCTCGAACGGAATGAGCTATACAGTTGAAATTTTCAGAGTAGGTTTGGGCGATAATTATCTCGGTTGAGTTCGTTATTGGGCAAAATCTGCCTGGTGGTTCCGGAGTAACGATCAAATAACATTTTTTTAAATTACAAATTTGAAATTAATTTTTTTTAAGATGCAGTTTCATCATAAGAATCCACTGATATTATTGCCAACTCTAACAGATTAATAATTTCGGAGATTTGATATTTCAAAATTTCAATAATACATCGAACTTTTATGTTCTCACAGAATGCGGATTCTATCTGTCTGTGTTCAGTTTCAGTGTGTTATATCTGTGTTCACTGTCATCTTATCAACCAGACATGTAAAATTTATTCATGTTCTAGAAGACAAAGTATGAATGAATGCAAAATGACTAATTATAAGATATTATACACGGTGAGTCTTTGACCACTGCATTAATTTTAACCAAAGATTCCTCTCATCAAACGAAACACTTTTTTCATTTAACATTTTTCCAAATTCAGCTCAGGTAAAAAGATACAGGCTGTTTAAATTATGAAAAAAAAATCAGTTTTTATTTTGTAGCTTTGACATCCTTTTTTCGAATAAAATGAATGTTGGCGTAAGGTTTCCTATAACTATGATACATATTTTCCAAATATTAGTTATTTTCTACTTCTACTGCTTTTCTAGTTATGGACTCGTGGATTCATAAAACTAAACGAAATTAGCATAAAGAAAGCATATAAAGTTTTTCTTGAGTCAGTTGAAGAATATTCCATCGTTTTAGAACATTATATTATTCTTCATCATTTCTCCTTAAACTCACCGTTTTCGAGATATTCTTCATTGAATGTTTTAAAATGGAAAACTCCAGAAATTTCACTACTTTTATGGATCCGTCCCTGAGCGTTAGAATCCCGAATCAAACTATAAACCACGTTACCATGCCTTATTCTCTTCCGCCAACAATGTCATAGATAATTTATATGCGGGAGTGTATTAGCACATTGTGAAATATTTAAACGCTTGTAACATTTACCTGAGCCGGATCTGGAAAAATGGTAAATGAAAAAAGTGTTTCATTTGATGAGAGGAATCTTTGGTTAAAATTAATGCAGTGGTCAAAGACTCACCCTGTATACCCTATATACCCTTGGATAATCCATATGATGATGGAAATATATACTTTACTAAGTCAAACATATTGAATTCAGAATATCTCCAGTGAAAACAAAACTGGAATATTGGCTAGGTTTCAAAATCGATATAATATAATTTTTAGAGTAGATTTGAGGAATAAATGTCTCGGATAAGTTCGTTATTTAATTTTAATTTAGTTTCTTTTTAGATGCAGTTCTATTATAAGAATCCATTGATATCATTCCCAAAGATATGATATGATTTGTCAAAGTTTGAAAAAGAGCGCCAATGCTCCTGCCCACAGAGCTTTTCCACTTTTTAATGCTATGAATGAATTTCTATGTCTTGCAGTTATTAGTTTCACCTCGTTTTCTTGGAATCATTAATGTTTTACTTATTAAAATGAAATTTTTATTATTCAGTGAATAATTACGGAAAAAAAATTGGTTCAAGCACTGACGTGAAGTCAGGAGTTTTTGCGCGTATGTTCTATTGTCCATTGTCCTGTATTGGAAACCCTTAATCGAATTTACCATGGTAAATTATGTTGTCCATTCTCCTGTATTGGACACTCTTAATTCGAATTTACCATGGTAAATTCGATTAAGGGTCGATTATGCCCATTAACGAACATGTCCGTCGTATTAGGATGCGCCACCTACCCTGAAAATTTCAAGTCACTAACTCTTTCCGTTCTCAAGCTATCGTGGCGACGACCGGACGGCCGACCAGACAGAATTAAATTTGACCTCGAATTCTTCATTGGGGAGTCGAACCAAATCGTTTGAGACTATTTCCGTCAAAATATTCGAAAGTTACAGACATTTGGGCAAAATGATAACGCGATGTTCCCCAGAACATACGCGCAAAAAAAGAGGAATATCTACGATACATGGTTATTAAATGGTTCCTTTATGGGCTTTCTCTCCCAAACTCTGAAAAATATTTTTAAAATTAAGACATCATTATTTAGTGGCTTGCTTCTGCGTTAGAAACACAAGATATTTATCAGAAGCAAGGTATAGAACAATGTTGCCTAGTAAACAAAAACGAAACAACAGCAACGTTAAAAAAATTTGGGTAAAGCCCTGGGGGCAGGAGCTTCGACGCTCTTGTTCAAACTTTGACAAATCATATCTCCGAAAGTATTGGTTTCTCAGCGTTGGGAATGATACTATGGATTCTTTGATAGAACTGCATCATAAAAGAAATTGAATTAAAAAAACAAGAGTGCCAAAATTCATTAGTCCGAAACCATCAAATAACGAACTTATCCAAGATATCCATTCCTCAAATCTACTCTGAAAATTATATTATAATATTTTTACTGGAGATGTTCTGAACCCAATTTGATTAACTTACCAAAGTATCTATTTCCATCATCATATGGATTATCCAAGGAGATTATATTATCACCCAAAAATTATAATATCCTATAATCCTCATAATTCTAACATAGCTGAGGATATATCATTGGTCATTTTGCATTTAATCATACTTTGTTTTCTGGAACAGGAGGGGTATTTTATATCATGAGTAACAAACCAGAAATAAATATGACATGCCCCTTTCAGTAGATAATTTGACATGTATGAACACAGAACGTGTAATTCATAGATACATTAATTACAGTATTCTGCGAAAACATAGAAATACGATTTATCATTGAAATTTTGTAAAATCATATCTCCGAAAGTATTTTTGTAGAAACAGCCATTTTCTCTGCAATATTTGGAAACCTTCATACAAAGGTCTTCATTTGTCAATTTTACCTTTGATTATCAACTATACCACACATACGTACTAATATACATTGGATCTGTGATGCCTTATTAAATATTAATATTAGACTCGATACACAATGATGCATGACCATGGTACAATGAATAATTGATTGTAGATTGATCTTTTAATATGACATTTCGTTGGAATATTAACCGAATACGTCATAAACGTAATGGTCGAAACATAGATAGTAGAAATGGGTCACGATGTATGTTAAAATAATGGAATCGAACGTTCCTATTATGGAATATAGGATGAATAATAAAAATAATAATTGGGTCAAAAACGGAAACGGTATAGTATCATCGATGGAATTAATTGAATTAAGTGGTTGAAATATGCAGGGTGTCCGGTGGGTCATTCTGCAGCAAGAGGTGGAAATTGTTGAAATATAGCATTCCACCATATATGCAGAAGTTTTAAAATAACAATGCGGGAAAGCCCTGTGGAGAGGAGCATTGGCGCTCTTGTTCAAAGTATTGATTTCTCAAAATTGGGAATTATATCAATGGATTCTCAGGATAGAACTACATCATAAAATGAAATAAATTCAACAAGAGTACCAAAATTATTAATCCGAAACCACCAGACACATTCGACCCAATAACGAACTTATCCGAGATATTCATTTCCCCAATCTACTATGAAGATAATTATATTATATCAATTAAAACTTAGCCAATATTCAAGTTTTATTTTTACTGAAGATATTCTGAACCCAATTTGATTAACGCTTGATGGTACCCTAGACTTTTACATTAAACGGGACGTCCTGTTTTATTGAAAATTAGGTTCCTTGACTAGGAACCACTGTTCAATCGATCTAGAATATTTTCAGCACCGCTTATATCAAAAAGTACTAACAACTTTGATATTTCAAATGGAACATCCTGTATATTATTTTGGGCTTCACGCGAGAGCAAGATTTTTCTCGTCTCGTCTCGTTCTCGTGTCGTAATAGCGAGACTAGACGAGACGAGACATTTTCAAAAATATTATAGGCGATACCGAGACCACATACAGCAGCGCAACACGAGAGTCTCGTTTTTGGTCTCGTTAAATTTTTTGTATGAAGTTTTACATACGACTCGACTTAATTCAACACCCACAGAAAACAATTCAATATGAAGAGTTTCCACTATAATTACCAATATATTTTGTCTATATTATGCATACGAGTACTAAAAATTCCCCCTAAAAAAAACTAACAATAAACTTCGCTATCCGAGCGACTCAAAAAACGCTAAAGAAACAAAAAGAACGTCTTGAAAAGCGCAACTTGGAAAAACTACATAAGGACTGAAAAAACGAAACTGGAAGAAAAGCCAACACAAAGGAAAAATACACACAATAGGCAGGAATACAGGGGAACCTACTCAAGACTCGGGTATACGTGAAATAAGGGCGTCCGAGTGGGAGGGGCTCCGCCTAACCGCCAATAGGGGGCACGCACACAGCACAAGGGTGAGATACTCATGAAGTACATAGGGGTTCATCTATTGTGTCATCGCGGGGTGGGCGTATAAAGTCGATAATATCGAAATTTGCGACGGCGCAATTCTTATTTCTGGCCAGTATTTCACAGGACTTCGACGGGATCGTAGAGAACGGGCCTTAGTTTCATGTTTGAACGTACGTTCAGTGTTTGGTGGAGTGAAAATGATCACTAGGTGCACGGAGGATAAAGACGAATTTGATATCGAAATGTTTAGGGTGCCGCCGGTTTCTCTGGATGGAATACCGGAAGTGCTTTTATGTGAGTCCATTGTTTTTGTATGTATATCATTGTGCAGGAGATGCGAGCGATAAATGGGTAGGGCAACAAATACAGTGTGGAAAAGCCAAATGGAATATTAATATAATATAATAATAATACATTCATTATCTACCAAGTAACCATACTGTACATATTTATGGAAAATCCCGTAACACGTCAAATAACAATGTTGAATTGTCATTCTTCTCCGTAACAATTCGAACACCTTCTTCAATCCCCTTAGAATGACAGGTACAACCCCCAAGGGCCCCAAGTATGGGCTTGTGATATAACGTTTGAAAGGTCTCGTCATTATCTATTCAGATATTTTATCACATTCATTTTTGGCGCTCTAGTTCCTCGGAACTGAGTGCTTATCAATTTGCCCAAATGTCTGTAATTTTCGAATTTTTCGATGAAAATGCTCTTAAACGATTTGGTTCGACTCACTGATCAAGAATCCGTGGTCGAAATTCATTCTGTCCGGCCGGCCGGCCGTAGGCACGATAACTCTCGAACGGAATGAGCTAGAGAGTTGAAATTTTCAGAGTAGGTTTGGGGGATAGATATCTCAGCTAAGTTCGTTATTGGGCACAATCGGACAGATGGTTTCGGAGTAAAAAAAAAATTTTTTTTTTACAAAACAAATTCCAAATTAAATTTTTTTTAATGAGCAGTTTTATCATAAGAATCCATTCATATAATTTTTAACTCTAACAAGCTAATACTTTCGGAGATATGATTTTTCAAAATTTCAATAATAAATCGTATTTCAACGTTGTCACAGAATGATATAATTCTATGTATGAATTGTCCTAATGACAACTTATGTTCCTGTGACTTTACATATCTAATCAATCGAAGAATTGTGAGCGAAGTGAGAAAAATCTCAGTTGTTTGCTCCGAAATTAGTTTTTCTCAGAAAAGTCTTACATTTCGGAACGGAACATGAAGTAAGAGATCTGAGAGTAGTGAGACTGCTTTTCATCCATAGACATAGATATAACTCTCGAACGGAATGAGCTAGGTAGTTGAGTAGGTTAGGGAGATGAATATCTAGGTTAAGTTCGTTATTGGGCAAAATTGGTTTGATTTAATTTGATTTCTTCCATGGTGCAGTTCTCATTCTCATGATTGCTCATTTAATCTTGATAAATAAACTATTATTTGAATTGAATTTACTTTATGATGCAGTTCTATCATATGAATACATTGATATAATTAACAAGAAACCAATACTTTCGGAGATATAATTTGTCTGTTTGAACTAGAGCGCCAGAAAGCTCCTGTCCACAGGGCTTGAACCCATTTTTATTGCAAAAATCAAATTAGAAAAAAATAAAATCAAGTGATTGGCGAAATTTAGTGCAATATCTAAAACTAAGATGTAGCATAAATATTATGAATGTTAATGAAGTATCTTGATGTTCAAAGTGTTCACAGCGAACGACTTGGCAACAACATAACCTCGAATAAAAATTTCTTCCAACGGTGGCGGATCGACGACGATTTTCGGGGCCTTATTTAAGCTTGAAGACTTTCGGGGTCCCCCTCTACTTTTTCAATCTCTTTCAAAACAATTTTTCAATCGGAATTTAGTTTTTTCGAAACAAACATAAATGTTATTGAATAAATATAAGGTACATTAATTTAAATATATCAAATGAATTGAAATAAAAATCAACACAAATGTAAACAGGAGAATATCAGGTGCAAAATAAATCAATATTTCTTTCTACAAAAAACAAAAAATATGAATACGAAAAATGATTGAAAAATAAAAATTAAAATGAAATATGAAATTCAGTCAGACTTGGACATGGAGTCGCACAAATATTACTACAACTGTGAAGATACAGAAATAATTAATTTTGATTTTCTACTCCATGATGTCAGTTACATCACACAACCGAAATATTGATATTTACCATCAAAATCCGGACCGATGAGCTCACAATATACGAAACATGATTAACTGATACACCACAAGAATGGTGAGAAATGATTAGACCATTTAGTACCTTTAGGATTCAGTCTATCGGGGGATGGCCGAAAATTGAAAAAAATCGAAACCATTGGCATCATCAATATTTAAACGAAAATATCCATATTATTAAATTAAAAAGCAAATATTCATATATTTAAATAAAAATTATTTGTAATAATGAAAAATGGCGATACCGTTGTTAATAAATCAACAAGTCCAGAGCGTTCCTACCAATAGGGTCCTTCATAAATGGCTTCGTATAATTAATATACCTACATATGCATATATTTCACAAGTCAAATAGACCCCAAGGGGTTCATTGATTTGCCGAGAAAGCAAGAGCAGACGCGTTACTGGCTTCTTGGCCGTCATCAGTTCTCTGTAGCTTCTCAACAAATTCAACTAAACTGACCCGGGTTAAGCCTCTCAGAGCCGGCTTGGTCGATCATACCTAATCGCCCACGCCACCTATGAGACAAAACACGGAAATCAGCCTTTCCCAACCAGTGAATATTTGAAGCGTGAAATCATATGCCACCATTCACTCGATATTAATCGAGAAACGAGTCCCGCAGAGCTCAGACAGTATCTTCCCAATACAGAGTACTGATGACGGCCAAGAAGCCAGAAACGCGTCTGCTCTTGCTTTCTCGGCAAATCAATAAACCCCCTGGGGTCTATTTGACTTGTGAAATATATGCATAAGTATATTTATTATACGAAGCCATTTCTGAAGGACCCGATTGGCAGGAGCGCTCTGGACTTGTTGATTTATTAACAACGGTATCGCCATTTTTCATTATTATGGAAGTGTTTTAGGTAGTTTTCATGGTACCATCCGGAAAACAAAATGTTCTTGTTTTTTTTTTCATTTTCTTTCTATCACATCTTGAAGGCAAATAAATATAGCATTATTGTTATAAGACTTGGGAATATTCTAGGGAATATTATGAATTTCGTTAATCACATGATTTTATTTTTTTCTATTTTGAGTTTTGCAATAAACATCAAAGTGATAACATTTCTGAATAGAGAATGACGCAACCTTTCAAACAATGTATAACAAGCACATACTTCCCAAGTGAAAAATTGGGGGTTGTTTCGAAGTGGGTTGAAGGTAGGGTTCGCATTTTTACGAAGAAGAATGGCAATTTAAAATTTGAATTTGATGTGTAGTTATATTTTTCGTTTTGTGGTAGTCAGCAATGACATTCAATCCTATCAAATTTCCAGACAAGTCAATTATTATCAATATAATATAATCTGATGGATATAGTGAAATAATTGTTGAAAGGAAAGTTTTATTTTCATAAGATAATAAGGTATTAGAGATTTCCTTCTTGGTAATTTTGAAACATTCATGCTATTAGGAAAAAATTGGTTCAAGCACTTCTGACGTGAAGTCAGAAGCTTTTGCGCGTATGTTCTATTGTCCATTCTTCTGTATTGGACACCCTTAATCGAATTTACCATGGTAAATTATGTTGTCAATTCTCCTGTATTGGACACTTAATTCGAATTCACCATGGTAAATTCGAATTTAGTGGCGAATACAAGAGAATGGACAACATAATTTACCATGGTAAATTCGATTAAGGGAGTCCAATACAGAAGAATGGACAATAGAACATACGCGCAAAAGCTTCTGACTTCACGTCAGTGCTTGAACCAATTTTTTTTTTCGTGATTTTTTTTAATTTTCTAGGGGTACGGTTCTTAAATTTTTTTTTTTTCGTCATTTTTTTCAAATTTTCTAGGGGTACGGTTCTTACAAAATTTTAAACACGTCTTTATGTTGATTTTCTACTACTAGTTACCAAGCACCAATGCGATCGAATATTTATTTTTTGAGTTATTAAGGAAATCATATTCCAGGTGGGTATAAACCGTTAGACCGATTATGCCCAAAAACGAACTCAACTCTCCCTTTCGGATACGCAACCTACCCTGAAAATTGCAAGTCCCTATCTCCTTTCGTTCGAAAGTTATCGAGGCAACGGTCACCCATCTACTGAACTCACACAAGAATGCTCGAATCTCCAACAATATTTAACCGATCGTATTAAAACTTGAAAGTTGGCAGTAGAGTTAGGTTATGAAGGCTCTTGCAAAATTTCAGCAATTTCAAACGAATAGTTACTGATATATAGAATTTTTTTTTTTTTTTTCAATGATTTATTAAGAATTTTCTGCAAATGCTATCCTCACCAAATTTTGCAAACATTTTCGCGTTGGCATTCTACAACTAATAACCATGTTTGAATTCAATCGGTTCAGTATTTTTCGAGTTAATGAGGAACAAAAAACCACCAAATTTCAGAAAATTTCAGATGGCTATAACTCTAAAACCATTTGGCCGATTATGCTCATAAACAAACTGAAATGTCGCGTTCTGGTGCAAATCCTAACCTGAAAATTTCAAGCCGCTATCTCATTCCATTCTCAAGTTATCGTGACAACAAAAATATTTTTTAATAATTTTTTTAAAATTTTCTAGCCATACGATTCGACCAAATTTCACAAACGTGCTTAGGTTCATATTCTACAACTACCAACCAAGTTTCAATTCGATCGGATTTATATTGGTTGAAAACAAAATTATTACTCGGAAACCACTGGGCTGATTATGCCCATTAATGAACTTGTCCGTCGTATTGGGATGCGCCACCTACCCTGAAAATTTCAAGTCACTAGCTCTTTTCGTTCTCAAGTTATCGTGGCAACGGCCGGACGGCCGGACGGACAGAATCAAATTTGACCTCGAATTCTTCATTGGGGGGTCGAACTTAATCGTTTGAGACCATTTTCGTCAAAAAATTCGAAAGTTACAGACATTTGGGCAAAACTATAACGCGATGTTCCTCAGAACATACGCGAAAAACTGTTTTGAATCTGATCTCCATGCCCTACGTACGATTCAAATTTAAATTCCGTGACCTGTCAACTTTTGTTACAGTCACAATGTAATTAGTTTAACTTTTCCCGAAATCGGTTTTAGTTTTTCCGTAATTGAACTCGAGGATAGATATAGGGCTACAAGGCGTCGATTTATTATAATTATTGGTGTTGTTATATTAGTTTTCCGTCGAGCTCAGAATAAAAGCTCAGTTTAGCGTACACGAAATTGATCAATATAACCCATTTTAATGTATGATTTGTCCTATTTTAATGTATGATTGTCATGGGCAACCGAACATAAATTGTTTGTAATGATATCAATATGAACAATTCAGAGTGTCACATGTCCAATATTCCCTCTATGAATTTCTCGAATTGTTCTATCGGGAGCAAAAATATAAATATATCGAAATTAAGTAATCATTAAAGGATTCTGTGGGAGGTATAACCTTTTAATATCGAAATTAACATAGAAATTTATATTATGACAAATGTATCTATTATACAAAATAAATCAAATCAATCAAATCATTTTAATCAAGTATTTATTCTCAATTCATAATAAGGTCGACGGAAATATCTCGTAATCAACTCGTTTATTAATCTAGCGATTAATGGTCTCGTACAATTAACGCGCTCGCTCCGATCACGGGTTAAAATATCTCGACCATGTATTGCTGTCATTAATAAACTAGTTGATTAAATAACTATTTTCGATTTCCACTTCGTTCATTCCGAAATAATAATTAGGTATTTTTTTTTCAGCTACCATACCGAAATGCGGGGGTTGCCACGAACTTATATTAGACAGATTTATATTGAAAGTAGCGGATAGGACGTGGCACGCCAAATGTTTACAGTGCAGTGAGTGCAGGATACAGTTGACGGACAAATGTTTCGCGAGGAATGGACAACTTTTTTGTAAAGACGATTTTTTTAAGTAAGTATCAGCTTTGGTCATTTGCATTTGGTGAACATTGCGAATAATATACAGAAGAGAGATGAGACTGGACAAAATTCAAGTAGATTCTTTATGAATGTATAGGGTGTTCTTTAGCTGCATGGGATCTTTCGATAGGAATATTTTTGAATGACGTTTTCCAAGTGACAGTTCTTGGATATTTCAGTTCAGAAAAATTCGCCATTTTAATCATGAGTTCGCTCGCGAATCTTTAGAGCTTTCATCCATTCTCCGTTTGACATAATCTTCCTTCTGAGTGGATATTCGTGCTGTAGAGGATATTTTTGTTTCCAAAAATCCAAGCCTCAGACACCCTCACGACAATTTTCGAATATTTGGCTGAAAATGGTCTTAAACGTTTTGGTTCAACTCACTGATCAAGAATCCTTGGTCAAAATCGATTCTGTCCGGCCGTTAACACGATAACTCTCGAACGGAATGAGCTAGACAGTTGAAATTTTCAGAATAGGTTTAGGAGGTATAAATATATCGGTTAATTTCGTTATTGGTAAAATCCCCTAGTGGTTTCGGAGTAACGAAAAAAGGTTTTTTTTTTACATTAGAAAGTACAAAGATGCAGTTTCATCATAAGAATCCATTGACATCATTCTCAACTCTAACAACCTACTTTCAGAGATAATTTGACCCCCCTTTAACTTTGTTACTAAAGGAGATACAAAAAAATGTTTCATACAAAAATTTCACGAAATCAACTGAGGTTTTTTAATATGACTTCACGAACTGAAATATATACAAAGTGGCCAACATATTGATGGCAACTTCATTTTTTCAAATGGAACACCCTGTATATTTTCCCATATTTGGCTAGCTCTTTTTCCCCTTATTTCGAATATGTAAGATATGTTGGTCTATCTCTCTTATTCTGAGCACCACAGAGTTTCAAATTTCAAGAACAACCTGGCAAGCTCAGCAATAACTTTTCAAGTGGCAGGCTGCGATTATTAAAAATGCCCGTTTTTGGAGTTATCTCCTTAGTAACGATATGACATACGCTTTACATTAAATGAAAATAATCATCAAATATGCATTACGCGGAAGCAGAAAAATTTGAAATATTTTCACTGTATGTGAAGAATAATAAAAATAAGAAAGCAGCAAGGAGGGAATATATGAGGTTGCATCCAAATAATACAATTCCAAGTGCAAACACATTTGTCAATATTCACAACCGTGCAAAGGACTTAAAAAGTTTTAAAAGAAAGAGGCGTTGCATCCCGAGTAATGAAAATCAAGAACTGGACATATTACATTATTTTGAAGGTAGTGTTACTCTAATTATTTGTTGTTCAATGCTGACATTCTATTCGAAACAACCTCACAAATTATAAAATTGTTATAGAATTTCCGGAAAATGGTTTGAAGGAAGCGTCGCGTGACCTGGAAATCAGTTATTCCAGAATTTATAGAGTCCTGAAAAAGAACCAATATAGGCCATACAAATTATTACCAGTACAACTCCTTACAGAATACCAAAAGCGGAAACGCTTAGAATACTGTCAGAGTATGCTGCAAAGACTGGGTGAAGACGCTAATTTATTCAGGTTCATAATGTGGACGGATGAATCATCGTTTTCCACAGCAGGTGTATTCAACAGAAAAAATAAACATTCTTGGGAAAACAAAAATCGAAGACAACGAAAAATTATTGAAATCAGAAAATCTGGAAGAAAATCTGTTAACGTTTGGTGTGGCATTGTTTATGATAAAATTGTGGGGCCTATATTTTTCGACTACAAACTAACACGTGAAACATATTTAGAAAATATATTTCCAGAGGTAGCTGAGCTTTTGGAGCGACTGTTTTCTGCTGAAGAATTAGAACAAATAATTTGCCAACAGGACGGAGCGCTCCCGCATAGCGTTTCGGAAGTTCGTGAACATTTAAGTGGCCAATTTGATCTTTGGATTGGTAATGGCGCACCCATTTCATGGCCACCAAATAGTCCCGATTTAACACCGTTGGACACGTTTTTATGGCCGTTCTTGAAGGAAAAAATATACTTCAGCAATAATGATAATATTGTAATGATTAAAAACAAAATTGAAGCTTTAATTTCTGATTTGAATCAGAGCCATAACAATGCAATCAAAAATAGTCTCAACAACTTGAGACAACGATATGAACAATGTGTATTGAATGAAGGTGGTCATTTCGAGCAATTTCTTTAGTTGATGTTATTCATACCATAATACCATAATTTATTATTTTTTATTGGTCAAGTAATTGTTAAGCATTCATTTTAAAATAATACTTTTAAGTAAATTGTTTGAATATAAAAAATTTCGTAGGCATTTCACATATTTTTTTATTCGGTATCATCATTTCAAAACTTTGAATCTCTGAAAATTGAAGAGACACGCCCAAATATGCATATATATTCGAGATCAGGAGGAAATAGTTTATCAAAAGATGGAAGAATATACAGGACAGGACACCCTGTTTTGAAAAAATGTAGTTGCATTCAATATGTTGTTCACCCTGTATATATTCCAATTGACGTTATCATAACTCCAAAAATGGGCATTTTCCGTAAACGCAGTCTGCCACTTGAAAAATGATTACAGAGCTTGCCAGGTGGTTCTTAAAATATGAAACTCTGAATAACTCAGAATAAAAGAGTTAGATCAATATGTGTTACATATTCGAAATCAGGGGAAAAAGAGCTAGCCAAATATGGGAAAATATACAGGCTGTTCCATTTGAAAAAATGAAGTTGCCATCAATATGTTGGCCACCTTGTATATATTTCAGTTCGTGAAGTCATATTAAAAAACCTCAGTTGATTTCGTGAAATTTTTGTATGAAACATTTTTTTGTATCCCCTTTAGTAACAAAGTTAAAGGGGGGGTCAAATTATAGTGAAACACCCGGTACACATTGTAGACAGAAATTTGACAACAAACACTGATAAAAGGCAATTGAGATTGAGTTTGTCTATTCACGAATAATTAAGTAAATAAAGAAATAACCTCATTTTGATTTTGTTGGCTAATATATAATCTATAAGTTGCACATTAATTTTAACCATATATTCCTTCCATCAAATAAAACACCTTTTTCATTCACCATTCCAGATTCGGCTCAGATAAAAAGTAATAAAGGTTTAAAAATTTTTCATTGGGCTAATCCACCCCTGCACAGAAACACTAACTTACTGGTTTTAATATTGTTCAATTATCTGAAAGTTTTATCATCAGATGCTCGAAATTAAAAGAAATTGTTTAAGAAAACTGAACTCACTTAAATCTTATGAAATGGTTTTTGATAATTTTTATGCAGCATTTGTGAAAAATGTTCTACTGCTCCTGAATATTAAAACACTTACTTCAAGTTGATTTTCATTCATTATCTACATTAACTAGGTATTAGTGATATGGATATAAGATAATTTTGAAGAAAAATTTAATTCATTGAATAATATGGATCAAGGAAATCCTATTCATCTATTTACCAAATGATAAATAACCTGCAATTCAAGTTAAATTTTATTGCAGATGAATATGCACAATTCACAAACAAGCTGAAATGAGAAACTAATTAATCATTTATCAAGAAATTAAAATTTGATTATATGATAATGTCAAGTTTCTATAACTGATTGTAACATCGCAGTTGGCTTTGGATTTTTATTGGCCTAATATTAGTTCTTTTGTTCTGTTTATATCATAGAAGAGAATTACTTTCAATTCTTAAGATTATTTTTAAAATTCCTGAAAATGCAGTTTCCAAATTATTGAAATCTGCAATGAATTATGATTTAGAACAAAACATTTATCGTGATGTCCTATTACCGCAATGGTACATTAATCAATGGTAAATGGATTTACTCTGTAGAGGCCTGTAAAAATGAATATCAGAGGTGTTATAAACCGATTCATGCAGACTGGAAACCTTAACAAATAAAAATTGGTTCAAGCACTGACGTGAAGTCAGAAGCTTTTGCGCGTATGTTCTATTGTCCATTTACCATGGTAAATTATGTTGTCCATTCTCCTGTATTGGACACTCTTAATTCGAATTTACCGTGGTAAATTCGAATCAAGTGTCCAATACAAATTCTTACAAATTTTAAACACGTCTTTATGTTGATTTTCTACTACTAGTTACCAAGCTTCAATTCGATCGAATATTTATTTATATATATATATATCAAGGAAATAATATTCCAGGTGGGTATAACTCAGAAACCGTTAGACCGATTATGCCCAAAAACGAACTCAACTCGAATCTCCAACAATATTTAACCGATCGTGTTAAAACTTGAAACTTGGCAGTAGAGTTAGGTTATGAAGGCTCTTGCAAAATTTCAGCAATTTCAAACGAATAGTTACTGATATATAGAATTTTTTTTCAATTTTCAATGATTTTTTAAAAATTTTCTACAAATTCTATCCTCACGAAATTTCGCAAGAATTTTCGCGTTGGCATCCTACAACTAATAACCATTTTTGAATTCAATCGGTTTAGTATTTTTCGCGTTAATGAGGAACAAAAAACAACCAAATTTCAGATGGCTATAACTCTAAAACCGTTTGGCCGATTATGCTCATAAACAAACTGAAATGTCGCGTTCTGATGCACATCCTAACCTGAACTTCAAGCCGCTATCTCTTTCCGTTCTCAAGTTATCGGGACAACAAAAATATTTTTTAATAATTTTTTAATAATTTTCTAGCCATACGATTCGCACAAAATTTCACAACCGTGCTTGGGTTCATATTCTACAACTACTCACCAAGTTTCAATTCGATTGGATCTATATTGGTTGAAAACAAAATTATTACTCGGAAACCACTGGGCCGATTATGCCCATCAACAAACTATTGGGATGCGCCACCCACCCTGAAAATTTCAAGTCGCCAGCTCTTTTCGTTCTCAAGTTATCGTGGCAACGGCCGGACGGCTGGTCGGACAGAATCAAATTTGACCTCGAATTCTTCATTGGGGAGTCGAACTGAATCGTTTGAGACCATTTTCGTCAAAAAATTCAAAAGTTACAGACATTTGGGCAAAATGATAATGCGATGTTCCCCAGAACATACGCGCAAAAATCGACAGGAAGACCTCAAGTATCTCAAGAATTTGTTGAAGAACTGAAAATACCAGTCGAACAAAATCCTCAAATGTCCCTCAATAATTTATCTTCACAGTCCGCTCCCCTTGACTACAAAGTAATGAAAACTGAATTTGTACCCTTACAAAATAACGGTGGTACAGCAAACGAAAAAGAATTTATAAATGCCTTGAGAAAAGTGGAGCACATGTTGAACATTTGATGTGAATTCATTATTAGAATTATTATCAGTAGGTACATACATCTGAAAAATTCTAAATAGGATTTCATAAATTCTTCCATTCAAACACAAGGGAACAGATTATTCATATCTGTTCAATAGCAAATATGAAATCTCTTGAAAATTACTTAGTAGAATAGAATGAATAATTCACTCTCGAATCCATCAGCTTGATATTTTCTGAAAGAAAACTCCTAAGAGTCCTGGTCATCACAAGGTCTGTTGTATATATATTCTTTTGACTGAGAGCTGTATATGTGTTAGCAGAGGTTGGTGTAACGGGGTACCATACAATTCGACGTATGATACAAGAGCTTAGGGAAAAACCTCAGCAGAAAACCCTTTCTCCCCGTGAGTGTGGTGATTTGTAACTATTGTTTACAAAATTTGCTGAAATTTAAAAATATTGATGGGGATATATTTCTTCAATGTGGATTCCCTCGTCAAAAAACGGATAGGTTTCTCCAAGGTACCCGAAACTCAACCTGAAAAATGAAAAGACAAGAGGAGGAAACGAACAAATTAAAAATAATACATAACCTTTCAAAAGTCTCCTCTCACAAAAATACTTCTCTGTAGGCGAATGGGATCTCGTGGAGAAAAATCGCCTCCGCTAGTTTTCGAAGATATTCACTCCTGAAATCCCTTCAATATTTGAATTCAAAAATGAAAATGTTGCTCGTAAGGCCAGGAGGGTCTCTTTCAAAACCAGGTCTGACCGGTCCAAGTCCAAGCGATGATTATTCAGAACTTCAGATGTTCGAAGCCCGCTACAGGGCCCTTAAGAAGGGCTATCATCTCCCATAGATATATATTTTAAATATATATGTTGTAAATCCATGAGAAGGAGTTAGGCGCAGCAATTATGCTATGTGACCAAAATCACTTGTAATAAAAACTTAAATCCAAAAATTCGTTTATTTGACAATTTTAGTTTCTTCAAACTTAATGCAAGCTATATCAGCTATTAAATCAATTTTTTTTATTTTGTATAATAAAAATTTTTGGTCCTAACTGGGACGGGAGGAAAAGGAATCTTTTTGTATCTCGTCTTTTATCATTGCCAATGTAAATAAAGGAGAAAGTGAGGTTATGCGTATATTATGAATTATGTGGCTGGAATTGCAATTGGGAACAGCATGCATATGAGCAAATGAGAGGGTTTCAGAATCAACCACGATGCTACAATAATTTATAAAGACCCTATATAACCAAGCAATTTGGAAACAAACGAGATTGAAATGAACAAAAATCGTAATATGTGATATAAGGAGGTTAATAGCTCTACCTCTTTCTAGATGTGTCAACTTTGTGATCAATACGCAGTCTATGCCTTTATTCAAGCACAGATGATCTGTTATTCTAGTTCAGGTCCGGAATCATAAAAGGAAATACATTTCTGAAATTTTTATCAGGTTTTATATTACTCAATGAAGAAGATCTCGTAAACGGGGGGTTCCAGAAGAAATAATAAAGAATAATTTAATTTTCTAAAATGATTTATTATTTTAATAATGACTTCCTCTGCTCTCTTATGCTAATTTCTCATAGTTTTATATATCGCGAGTCAATAACGGGGAAACCAGTGGAAGTAGAAAAACACTGTTGATTGTTAATTGTTATGTGTCATAGTTATAGAAAACTTCACACCAAAATTAATTTCATTCTGAATAACCATTTCAAAGCTACAAAAGGAAAACTATTTTTTCTTGCAATTTCAACGGCCTCTATCTTCTTACCTGTGCAGAATTTGGAAAAATGGTAAATGAAAAAAGGGTTTTATTTAATGAGGGAAGTCTATGGTTAGAATGTACAACATAAAGACTCGAGAAGACTGCTAATCACTGAGAAATGTCCGGGAATGTATCAGCGTTATATATTAATTTTCCACAAGAAGGAAAGTTTTGCTTCGGTCTTATTCTGAATCACTTACTGATTTTGCCATTACACATGAATTCAGTTATTATGAATTTTGAACGATCATGGTAATCTTCCATGAACTTGCAGAACTTCACGCAGAATAAATTACCCACCCTCTATTGCTTCCTCAATTTCCCGAACGCAAATTAAAAAGAATCCATACGAACGAAGACTAAACATTCTAGGTTTCTCTCTCTCTCTCTCTGAAAAATCGCATATCACTCGTAGAATGATCAATGCAGTAGCGTAGTTCAGATGTAACAATGCAGCTCTTTCATTTCTTGCGTACTGTGGGTGCAGACGGTTCGGCACGAAGTGTGCAAGTTGTGACCTGGGCATCCCTCCAACGCAGGTCGTGAGGAGGGCACAAGACAGCGTCTACCATTTGCAGTGCTTCTCGTGCATCATCTGCTCCAGACAGCTGAACACGGGGGATGAGTTCTATCTGATGGAAGACAGGAAGCTGGTGTGCAAACCTGACTATGAAGCGGCTAAGTCGAAAGGTGAGGAACAATTTTGTCTTACTACTAATTTATTAAGTCTAAAATCGTCAGAGGAGTCTTCATGAAATTGAAAACATTTATATTACCTTTCACCATACTTCCAACAATCTGCTGGGGGTTGAGATCACAAAAATGGCGACAAAAAGGATAGGAATGATAATATTATATTTTAACCTTCTTCAACTACTCTGTTGATGTCTTTCAAACAATGACAGTTTCCAATGATTTCACCTTCTTAACCATTACAGTTACCTGCGTGATTTGATATTATAGGAACTAAAGAGAAACAAGAACATTTGTTCAGCATTCTCGTTCGGTGCGACTCACTACAAGGAAGACTCATTGCACAGACGCTCTACTGCATCGAACTTTACTGCATCGACGAAGCAATCCATCGAAAAACCGCCAACTAGCTAGTTAGTGTTCTGTACTTTCTCCTGATTGGCCGAACGTGAAAACCCCTTTATCGATCGTCTTCGTCGGTAGTTTCGCTGGATGAGAGGTAATTTGTTTCAAAGAGTGTACGTCAACAGACCGTAATCGGTCTAACCTAAAATTTGAAAGGTGCAGAAATTTGTCAAGAAGAAAATATCCTTATGTGATATTGCTAATGAAAATATCACGATCTATTTATTGGAAATATTATAAAAGATACCATGGTAGCTAAAACTTTCGCACATGGCCAGTGAACCTATTTTGATGTTGTGTGTTGTCTAACACACAGCTGAGCTGTAAGGGGCTAATGAAAACTGAAGGTTGGAGTCCGGTTTTCATGCAAACATACCTAAGGTATGATTATATATATATATATCATATGAATATCCGGATTGAATTCAACGCTCAAAGGTTTTGAAGTATATGAAATTATGAAATTTGTAATTGAGTTCATTTGAAGCTTCAGTTTCTACGTAATTTCAGTACTAGAAATATGAATTTTTAAATGCATATATATATATTATTGAATATTGAATACAAATTGAAAATTTCACTTATTGCGTCGAAAATTTAGTATCTGGCCGGTGACCGATTTTCTTCATACATGTTTCTGAGATGCATTTTGGCATAACGAATCAATCCCTGTCTGTTTTCAGGAACCTCCGCGTTCCGGAGATATAAAATTGTGAAAATTTCACTTACTGAGTCGAAATTTTATTATCCGGGCAACGTTCTAAGAACGACTGATGTTAGCCAAAATAATGTAACCTTTTGTCTCTTATAAAGATTATAATAGATGAATGCGAAGAAAATCTGGCAAGATACTTAAGTATCCATGGAGTTAGTCAAATTTTCACAATTTTATATCTCCGGAACGCGGAGGTTCCTGAAATTAAAACGAACAGGGATAGATTTATTATGCCGAAATGCATCTCTGAAACAAGTATGAAGAAAATCGGTCACTGGCCAGATACTAAATTTTCGACGCAATACCTAAGTGAAATTTTCAATTTTCACAATTTTATATCTCCGGAACGCGGAGGTTCCTGAAATTAAAACAAACAGGGATCGATTTGTTATGCCGACATGCATCTCTGAAACAAGTATGAAGAAAATCGGTCACCGGCCAGATACTAAATTTTCGACGCAATAAGTGAAATTTTCAATTTATATTCAATATTCAATAATATATATATATATATATATGCATTTAATAATTCATATTTCTAGAACTGAAATTACGTAGAAACTGAAGCTTCAAATGAACTCAATTTCAAATTTCATAATTTCAAATACATCAAAACCTTTGAGCGTTGAATTCAATCCGGATATTCATATGATATATATAATCATACCTTAGGTATGTTTGCATGAAAACCGGACTCCAACATTCAGTTTTCATTAGCCCCTTACAGCTGTGTGTTAGGCAACACACTACATCAAAATAGGTTCACTGGCCATGTGCGAAAGTTTTAGCTACCATATTATCTTTTATAATACTTCCAATAAATAGATCGTGATATTTTCATTAGCAATATCACATGTTTTATTCTTGACAAATTTTTGCACCTTTCAAATTTTAGGTTAGACCGATTACGGTCTGTTGACGTACACTCTTTGAAACAAATTACCTCTCCAGCGAAACTACCGACGAAGACAATCGATAAAGGGGTTTTCACGTTCGGCCAATCAGGAGAAAGCACGAACACTAACTAGAAAGTGGGCGGTTTTTCGATAGATTGCTTCGTCGATGCAGTAAAGTTCGATGCAGTAGAGCGTCTATGCATTAGGTTTTCGATGTGGTGCACCCTACTCTTCTCGTTGATGAGATATTGAAATATACTGCTCCACAAAAGTTAGGGAAGTTCAGAAATTTTGAGACTGCCTCAATAGTTTAAATTTTTTCACCAATTTTTTAAATGTGAGAAGTCTAAATGTTCACTTATCTAACTCATTATTTTGCCCATTTCTTTATAAGTTTCACAGTTTCAGGTGAAAATTTACTTTTAGTATTTGTAGTGCAAAAACAGTTCACTTAGGAAATTGAAAAAACGAAGTTCAGTGAAGAGTATGGCCTTCTAGAACATCAACCACAGCCTGACGCCTTTGCATTATTTCGATCGGATTGTTGAAGTAGCCTTGATAAATTTCGCTCTAGAGTTGCGGTAAAAGCCATCTGAGTTCTTGAAGTGTATATGGAGGTGGTTGATGAGAATACAAACTATTTGTAGCTGATCCCAAGCGTATTGCATGGGATTGAGGTCTGACGACCGGAGGGACATGGTGAAATGTGGAATACCATGGTTTTCCAGAGCTTAATTGACATTTCTCGCACGATGGGGTAGCGCATTATCGTCCAAAAATACGAAATTTGGCCCAATACCAGCATGAAACAAACGAATAAGATTTGCAATGACTTGCTCTATATATAACTGCTGATTCATGGTAGCATCAAGGTCCAACAATTCTGTATATCCATTGAAACAAATGCCTCCCCAAACAGTAACTGTACCATCTGTGAACGGATGAACTTCCCGAACCGATCTACGATTTCTTGTCATCATAAGACGGGCACAGACCCGAACACGCCGACTTCCCGAAAACCGTTCATATCTCGACTCATCTGTGTACATTGCAGGCCTCCATTGATCGTTGATCGTGCTTAGTCGCCAATTCCATTCGAAGTCGCATATGATTTTGAGGTAGTGGAATCCTACTCGAAAGTCGTCGACAATGTAGATTAACGTCTCCAAGTCTTCGACGAACTGTTTCAATCGAAACCAAAACACCAGTAGCGTTCAAAAGGCGCCGTTGCATGATTCTACAAGTACTCAAAGGTTCTCTACGGGTAGTCAGAAACTGATTTTGTGGAGGAATATTAGATCTTGGGTGCCCACTTCTCGGACTTTCGGTCAGGTTTCCAGTTTCTCGATGTCAATGGACCAGCCGGGAAACTATGCTTTCACTAACTTGAAAGAAATTCGCTACATCGATCTGCTTACGTCCCGCCCGATGATACCAATAGCTCTATTGGTTTCATCCACACTAAGTTTACGTCTAGGCATTATTGCAAAAAAAATCAGATTTTGAATGTTAAACAATAACTGATCCAAAATTCCAAGAAACGCAAACGACAAGAACTTGCCTGAAACTTAAAAATGAGGAGCAAAAAAACCATTCAGATATAAGAGAGTAAGCATTTGATTTCTCATATGAACATCCTCAACTTTTGTGGAGCAGTATACAGGGTAAGTCTTTGACCACTGCATTAATTTGAACCAAAGATTCCTCTCATCAAATGAAACACTTTTTTCATTTACCATTTTTCCACATTCAGCTCAGGTAAAAAGTTACAAGCGTTTAAAGATTTCACAATGTGCTAATACACTCCCGCATATAAATTATCTATGACATTGTTGGCGGACGAGAATAAGGAGTTTTGCATTTTAAAACATTCAATGAAGAATATCTCGAAAACGGTGCGTTTAAGGAGAAATGATGAAGAATAATATAATGTTCTAAAACGATGGAATATTCTTGAAATGACTCAAGAAAAACTTTATATGCTTTCTTAATGCTAATTTCGTTTAGTTTTATGAATCCACGAGTCCATAACTAGAAAACCAGTAGAAGTAGAAAATAACTTATATTTGGTAAATATGTATCATAGTTATAGGAAACTTTACGCCGACATTCATTTTATTCGAAAAAAGGATGTCAAAGCTACAAAATAAAAACTGATTTTTTTTTCAAAATTTCAACAGCCTGTATCTATTTACCTGAGCTGAATTTGGAAAAATGTTAAATGAAAAAAGTGTTTCATTTGATGAGAGGAATCTTTGGTTAAAATTAATGCAGTGGTCAAAGACTCACCCTGTATATCTCATATGCGATTCAAAGTTTCAAGAATTTCATCACCCTGATCAATAACACCGTACTACCAATGGTCAAAGCCATAGGCATAGGGAATTTAATATGAAGTAAATACGGGCAGCAATGTAAAAGAGACATAGAAAGCTGAGCTCTCTCAGTTCTCTCAAGAGCTCATTAATTCCTCACATTTTGTTATAGACTAACATACAACACCGTAGCTATCTCTATATAGAGAGTGGTAAATGTGAGAGTGGTTGTGAGACTATTACATTTTCTGAGTCTATGGCCCTGCTGGACCCCTTTTGGAGTTCTATAAAACTTTGTAGAAACAAATCATAAATGGCCTTGTGGAATAATTACATTAATCATTTATGAATGAATTAAGTAGGCTTTTTTGCAAGACAAGTTACCATCTCATTTCGCGCATGTTCTAGGGCACAGCTAGCCATGAATTTGCCCAAATATTTGTAATTTTCGAATTTATTTCCATAAAGAGTCTCGAACGTTTAGGTTCGACACACTGATGAAGAGTTTGAGGTCAAATTAAATTCTTTCCTGTCGGCCGTCCGTTGCCACGATAACTATCGAACGGAAAGAGATAGTGACTTGCAATTTTCAGGATAGGTTGAGCATCTGAATGCGACTGTTAAGTTCGTTGATAGGCATAATCGCCCCAACGGTTTCAGAGTTATACTCATCTGAAATTTTGTTGCTATTTTCTAGATAACTCAATAATTACAGATCCGATCGAATTGAAACTTGTTCATTATGTTGTATGAATCCCGACGCTCAAATTTGTGCCAAATTTCGTGAGGATCGTAACACTATACCTTTTCAACTTCAAATTGGGAACTATCAAAATCAAATTGGGAATTAACATATTCAAATTGGGAATAATCAAAATCAAATTGGGAATAAACACATTCAAATTGGGAATAATCAATTTCAAATTGGGACAGCATTCGCGGCTATGGAAATCAAGATCATATATAATCGGAAGATATTTTTGCGCGTATGTTCTGGGGAACATCGCGTTATAGTTTTGCCCAAATGTCTGTAACTTTCGAATTTTTTGACGAAATTGGTCTCAAACGATTCAGTTCGACTCCCCAATGAAGAATTCGAGGTCAAATTTGATTCTGTCCGGCCGGCCGGCCGGCCGTCCGGCCGTCCGGCCGTCCGGCCGTCCGTAGCCACGATAATTTGAGAACGAAAAGAGCTAGCGACTTGAAATTTTCAGGGTGGGTTGCGCATCGCAATACGACGGACAAGTTCGTTAATGGGCATAATCGGCCCAGTGGTTTCCGAGTAATAATTTTGTTTTCAACCAATATAAATCCGATCGAACTGAAACTTGGTGAGTAGATGTAGAATATGAAACTTAGCACGTTTGTGAAATTTTGGGCGAATCGTATGGCTAGAAAATTTTAAAAAAATTATAAAAAAATATTTTTGTTGTCACGATAACCTGAGAACGGAAAGAGATAGCGGCTTGAAAATTTCAGGTTAGGTTGTGCATCTGAATGCGACATTTGAGTTTGCTTATGAGCATAATCGGTCAAACGGTTTTAGAGTTATAGCGATCTGAAATTTTCTGAAATTTGGTGGTTTTTTGTTCCTCATTAACTCGAAAAATACTGAACCGATTGAATTCAAGCATGGTTATTAGTTGTAGAATGCCAACGCGAAAATGTTTGCAAAATTTGGTGAGGATAGCATTTATAGAAAATTTTTAATAAATCATTGAAAATAAAAAAAAAAAATTCTATATATCAGTAACTATTTGGTTGAAATTGCTGAAATTTTGCAAGAGCGTTCATAACCTAACTCTTTTACCAAGTTTCAAGTTTTAACACGATCGGTTGAATATTGTTGGAGATTCGAGCATTCTTGTGTGAGTTCAGTAGATGGGTGACCGTTGCCTCGATAACTTTCGAACGAAAGGAGATAGGGACTTGCAATTTTCAGGGTAGGTTGCGTATCCGAAAGGGAGAGTTGAGTTCGTTTTTGGGCATAATCGGTTTAACGGTTTCCGAGTTATATCCACCTGGAATATTATTTCCTTGATAACTCAAAAAATAAATATTCGATTGAATTGAAGCTTGGTAACTAGTAGTAGAAAATCAACATAAAGACGTGTTTAAAATTTTGTAAGAACCGTACCACTAGAAAATTTGAAAAAAATGACGAAAAAAAAATTTTTAAGAACCGCACCCCTAGAAAATTTAAAAAAAATCACGAAAAAAAAATTGGTTCAAGCACTGACGTGAAGTCAGAAGCTTTTGCGCGTATGTTCTATTGTCAATTCTTCTGTATTGGACACCCTTAATCGAATTTACCATGGTAAATTATGTTGTCCATTCTCCTGTATTGGACACTTAATTCGAATTTACCATGGTAAATTCGAATTATGAGTGTCCAATACAGGAGAATGGACAACATAATTTACCATGGTAAATTCGATTAAGGGTGTCCAATACAGAAGAATTGACAATAGAACATACGCGCAAAAGCTTCTGACTTCACGTCAGTGCTTGAACCAATTTTTTTTTATTGATGAAACTGGAAAATAAAAACTAATATCCACATTCTAAACAAACATTTTAGCATTGAAAGACGTGAAAGAAGTATTAAAAAAATGTCTTGTTTCTTATCAAACTCTCATATCCAATAAATTCAGAATATCAGGTATGAACCTCTGGATATGAGCCACATATCTTGTACAGGTACTGACTGTTATAGTGGATACATTTCTTCAAATTTTGTTCTCCATTCTTTGAAGACGAAATTCTGCCTGTGATATGTTTGCTCTCTCTTCGCCCAATGAAATTGTATACTTATCCTCCGTTACTTACTTTTGACTCAAAACAAATTTGACAATTAATTACACATAGATCTGATACAAATAGAAACGGATGTCGTTCCAATTTGAAATTGATTATTCCCAATTTGAATGTGTTTATTCCCAATTTGATTTTGATTATTCCCAATTTGACTATGTTAATTCCCAATTTGATTTTGATAGTTCCCAATTTGAAGTTGAAAAGGTATAGAAACAAATGAAATCGAAAAAAAAGATAGACATTTTTCATTAAAAATTTTATATTTCAGAATTCGAACCGCATTTTAATATTTTCAAAAATGCAGATCGGATCGAATTGAAATCTACTACCTGTGGGCAGCAGCTTTGGCGCTCTTTGACAAATCATATCTCCGAAAGTATTGGTTCCTCAGAGTTGTGAATGATATAAATGGATTCTTATGATAGAACGCATCATGAAAGGAATTGAATTAAAGAAAGTGTCCTTTAAAAAAAAAAAGTTCCAAAAATTATTAATCCGAAACCACCAGATCGATTCTAACCAATAACGAACCTATCCGAGTTATTCATTCTTCAAATCTAATCGAAAAATTATATTATATCAATTCCAGTTTTGTTTTCACTGGAGATATTCTGAACCCAATTTGATTAACTTACAAAAGTATATATTTCCATCATCATATATGGAATATGCACGGACATTATATTATCACCTTAACAGTATAATATCATAAAATCCTCATAATTCTACGATATCTGAGGTTATTTCATTGGTCATTTTGCATTCAATCATACTTCGTTTTCTAGAAGAGTTTTTATATCAAGAATAACGAAACAGAAATAAATTAGTCATGTCTCTTATAGGAAAATAAGACATGTGTGACACAAATCATATAATAATTCATATATAGAATAATTAAATTCAGCATTCTGTGAAAACATAGAAGTACGATTTATTATTGAAAATTTGAAAAATCTTATTTCCGAAAGTATTAGCTTGTTCGAGTTGAAAATTATATCAATGGATTCTTATGGTGAAACTGCATCTTAAAAAAATTTGGGTTTGAAATTTGTAATCTGAAAAAATTTGTTTTGGCTATACTGAAACCATCTGGCTTATTTTGCCCAATA
The DNA here is from genome assembly GCA_937662695.2 of Halyzia sedecimguttata. NCBI lineage: Eukaryota > Metazoa > Arthropoda > Insecta > Coleoptera > Coccinellidae > Halyzia > Halyzia sedecimguttata. The sequence continues at coordinate 91,977,781 of OW569413.2, read as the reverse complement.
ACGAACTTAACCGAGATATTAATCTACTAAACCTTCTCTGAAAATTTCAACTTTCCAGCTCATTTTCCGTCCGAGAGTCACCGTGTTAACGGACGACTGGACAGACCGGCCGGACAGATCCGATTTCGACCACGGATTCTTATCAGTGAGTCGAACTAAATCGTTTAAGACCATTTTCATCAAAAAATTCGAAAATTACAGACATTTGGGCAAATTGATAAATAAGCACTCTGTTCCGAAAAACAAGAGCGCCAAAAAGACGGCATGAAGGTTCATGAAGTATTTCATGAGAGGGTTGTGTAAGGCAAATCCATAAGTTTCCAATGTAATATTCTGCAATGAATATTCCGGCCCAAGCAGCCTTGAACGAGTTCAGGTCCAGTTATATCTGAATCCGAGAGATTGTCCACATTTTCCTGGACACCTAGTGCATTCTCATATTTTTTTTATTTTCAGCTGCTGAATGCTTAGACGGTGATCAACCAAACAAAAGGCCTCGCACGACAATAACCGCAAAACAATTAGAAACCTTAAAAAATGCCTACAACAATAGTCCAAAACCAGCCAGGCACGTTAGAGAGCAACTTAGTCAAGATACAGGATTAGATATGCGAGTAGTACAAGTATGGTTTCAAAATAGGTGATTAATTGAAGAAAACTTGAAGTACTTGATGGTTAATGAACATTTGAATTTTTCTTTAGGAGAGCAAAAGAGAAAAGACTTAAGAAGGATGCCGGTAGAACTAGATGGAGCCAATATTTCCGCTCAATGAAAGGAGGATCATCACCAAGACATGACAAGCTTATTGATAAGGATGACATGAAAGTTGATTTAGATAGTTTTAGCCACCATGGTGAGTACAAACTTCCTTTTTTGGCACTTTCTTCTTAAAAATTATATACAGGGTGTCCGGCACTACGTGACTCTTTCTCAGGTGTGAATAAAGTATATAAAGACGAGTCAGGAATGCTTCATTTTTTTTCCTACGACGCCCACCTGCGAAGGTATGTGCCTCTAAATAGTACTCCCATAATTCAAGTTGGTTGAACGCCAGGTGTCACTTCTGCCTGCTAGTACTCGGATGTGGTTGCTTAATTCTCATAAGACCATTTTCCTCGTAATGTTTCTCATAGGGTTGCCAACCGTCCTTTATTTCAAAGGACAGTCCTTTATTTTAAAAATATGTCCTTTGTCCTTTTGAAAGGTGTCAAAGGACGGCAAATGTCCTTTGAAATCATTCATTCGAAGATATCAAGAAATAAAAAAAAGATTGTAGTAACCCCAAAAAAAATTTCAAAAAGTTCCATACAAGCGCACCATGACACGCCAAAACATAAATACTCTATATTCAGCCAGAGGTGGCGATAGGTACGAGACACTAAAAATCGTTTTCTTTTTTCTAAGATTATATTTGTTTCTTAAATTCGTTTTTTTTTAGAGAATAAAAGCTATTATTTCAATTTCTTCATGAAGTTTTAACTTAACAAATAAATATCAAAACATGTTTTATGCTTCGAGAGGATTGATTTAATATAACAAAAATTGGAGGGAAATATAGTAATACATAACATAGTATAACAGTCGAATTATAATAATTATACTAACCTTTTTGTTTTCTAACCAGTGTACACACGGCTAAAATATACAGGTCAGCCGTTCGCCTTCTTGTAGACAACCAACAATACAACATAGCGTCTTCGAACTCACCTATTCTCTAATCATAATTTCAAAAATCAAAATTCTTCTTTTGAGTAAAGGGATATGAATATGTCGTCTAACAGTTCTATTCCATAGAATTTCTTCACGCTTTATGAACATTCTATTTTCGGCAAAGAATATCCTAGAATATTAGAGTTTTCCAAAAAGCAATCCCCTGAATTTAACCAGGAGTTGTATTAAGATCAATTTTATCGCTCAATTCTTCATTATTTCCCGACTTCTACATAGGCTATTATTGGATAAATTGTTCATTCAAATGAGTTCTGCATCAAAACCACCCTTTAGATACGCAAGCTAACATAAATCTTGTCATTTTCTATATCCCTCAGAGATATCGAAGGAGCTATATAGCATACTTATTTTCAGATCTCAGTGATGACAGTTATGGAACAGTAGTTAATATGGGTATGGATCAAGATGGTTCTTCGCCCCATAGCGTCATAGGAAGGCCTTCATTCCTGCACGGAGGCTCATCGCCCTCATACCTACCTGGCCATACGCCGCCACATGGTCATGAACATTTTCCCTACCCAGATCAATTGTCAGTATATGCAGGCATAGGTAAGAATGGTCAGTAACATGATGGATTGTAGAATTGTTTTGGATTTGGGCGAGGGTGCTGTACTTTTAGAGAGATTAAAAAAACTCCACTAGTCTCTGATGTACGCTGAGGTCCTTGTCTTAACTATCAACTCGGCGCACGAAGAAAACTGTCCACTAAGAAGCCTGATAACAGGAAAACCTCTTGGAGGAACCCTGCCCAAGAACAACACAGGAAAATAGTTCGAAGACTATTCAACCGAGCGAATGTATTCGGCAGCTGCCATATTTAAAGAAACACTCTATCAAATTACCACAAATAAATAAGAAGGACAAGAGATTCCTGAAGGGGGTTCTGCGGGTAGTTCGAGTCCACCCCGGACTCCGGAGAGTGCGTGCGTTGACGACTGAAGAACTACTCATCAACCCTGGGACCTTGGAATGGGCGTTTCGCTCACACAAATCTTTCAAGGGCACTAGGGAGGATGGCATCTTTCTTGCTCTGCTTCAGTAGGGGAAAGACGACCTCCTCTCTTACCTAATTATGCTCTTAAGAGTCAGTGTTGCCTGGAATTTTGTCCCGACAAGCTAGCTTAAGGTTAGGGTGTGTACATCCCTGAAGTCAGCTCAAAACTTAACATATACAGACGATAAGGCTTACGTCTTTCGTTATGAAAACCCTCGAGAAGATACTGGATCGCTATGTCGGGGGCATTGTTCTTACACTGAATCCACTAAGTGTACATTCCCCAAAGTGGGAAATCAACTGACTTGGCCTGAACAACTTGGTTGTAATGCTAAAGCGTTCTTTGGACCACAAGGGGTACTGCCCTGGTGGCCTTCTTGTGGACACAGACTGATCACCACATCCATATGTGGTGATGTAGTAAGATTTAAATTCGGAAAGGGCTGCCCACAGGGAGTAGTACTTTCCCCTCCGCTATGATATCTCCTGGTTTACGACCTACTGGTCTTAATCTGGTTCTGCATTACACAGTCCTGACCAAGAGCCGCTCAGAGTCTCTAACAGCAACACAAGGACCTAGATGCTGATGGGTGCTGGCCACAGTGTTTCTCCACCTAGTTTCTAAAATCGTGCGTCTCACGGCTGGTGATTTTGATGCAAATGTCATTCGCGAAACTTCCAAGTAACAAACTTTCAAATTACAATCGAGAAATTTTGCCTGCAAACTGTAGTCTCTAGTGACATTATAATATATAAACATCTAGTAATATCACAATCGACCTATTTCCTAACGAAACTGAGTTGCTTAGTGCTTTCTCTAAGCCACTCAGTTGAGTTAAGAAATAAAAGACACACTTATGAGATACATTCAGTCACGAGTGATATTTAATTAGACTATTTCATGATCAAAATGACTCATGTCTTTAATTTATATATTTGTAAGACCAATAATAATTCAAAGACAGTTGGTGTTTTCACGATAATACGAGCTGTCTTTGGCCTGTGGTTGGTCAGATTTTGTTATGAGTGAAATAGTCAGATTGACAATCAATTATTGTATTGACTATTTCACCCATATAAAAATCTGACCAACCATAGCCCAAAGACAGCTCATATTGTCGCGAAACACCAACTGTCTTTGAATTATGATTGTTCTTACAACTTTGCTGTTTTCAAAGATTCATCCATGGATACGGACTATTGGACAAATAATAAATATAAATTACAGACGACAACATGAGTCATTTTGTTCGTGAAATAGTCTAATGAAATATCACTCGTGACTGAGTTTATCTCATAAGTTTGTATTTTATTCATTAACTCAACTGAGTTGCTTAGAGAATATATTGACGATGGCCCCTCTAGACGGTCAATATTATTGTACAATATGTTGGTAGGTGCAAAAATGTGTATCATATGGAGACGATGTTGATGGTTGTGCAATATATTGAGCTACTTAGCAACCTTTCAATATCGCCCACACATGATCAATTATATTGCACAAACCAAAATATTGTACAATAATATTGAGTGTGTATGGGCTGCATTATAAATACTCAAAATTTTGCCATAGAAAATCCTTCAAGCGTGTTGCACAAGGATAAAAGTCAAGCAACACGCTTTCAGCATTCTCTATGACAAAATTATCTTGGCATTATCAAGGCCCTAGGGATAATACGAGCTGTCTTTGGCCTGTGGTTGGTTAGATATTGATATGAGTGAAATAGTCATTGAATCACTCCGTATTTTCCAAATATTCAATGATATATCTAATTAACATTGTTTCTAGGCCAAGTACCACCTTCTGGGATGAATCTATCGCACAGCATGCCTCTGGGAGCCGACACAGATCTGAGCAACGACAGCAGTCCCCGGGGATATCCAGACTTCCCCCCAAGCCCCGACTCGTGGTTGGGCGAACCGTCCAGTGCCCATTACTGACCCCCTCGAACAAGAACCGGACCATCAGAGGATACAAATGTGGTCGTGCTGTTGACACTCGTATATTCAAAGTTATATTTATGTGTCATTTTTCGTGTTGGTCTCGCTACAGTCAATTTCAAGTTACTGTTAACGTACAAATTTCAGAGATGTTTGGTTTCATGGTAACATGAATTGGGGGACATTTGTGTCGATTTATTCACGAGAATGTGGCTTAGTACTTTCGTAAATCCAGACAAAAATATGTTCCATGACGTAGATTCAAATTCGAAAGTAGATTACGGGTTATGTAAATATTTATTGAAAATAAACTGAAGAGAAAAGGAGGAAGTGGAGGTCGTGTGACGAATCTGCAGAGACATAATAATTATTGAATTGAATCATCTAGTCTAGTCAACAAGTGCTTTTTAGGTCGAAATTTTTGCGTATTCTCCGAAAATCATGATAGAGGTGTCATTAGATTCGGAATGGCATGTAGATAGTTTTTGAGAAAATGCTAAGGCCGCTCGCAAACATTGCAATAGTTACAATTAAACAATTAAAAGAAAAAAAAGAAGGAGGTTTAGGTTTTCGCCAATATCTCAAAAATTATTTGAGATAATTCAAACTTGAAAAAATTGGTTCAAGCACTGACGTCTCTGACACTCTTAATTCGAATTTACCATGGTAAATTCGAATTAAGTGTCCAATACAGAAGAATGGACAATAGAACATACGCGCAAAAGCTTCTGACTTCACGTCAGTGCTTGAACCAATTTTTTTTTTCGTGATTTTTTTAAAATTTTCTAGGGGTCGGTTCTTAAAATTTTTTTTTTCGTCATTTTTTTCAAAATTTCTAGGGGTACGGTTCTTACAAAATTTTAAACACGTCTTTATGTTGATTTTCTACTACTAGTTACCTAGCTTCAATTCGATCGAATATTTATTTTTCGAGTTATCAAGGAAATAATATTCCAGGTGGGTATAACTCGGAAACCGTTAGACCGATTATGCCCAAAATCGAACTCAACTCTCCCTTTCGGATACGCAACCTACCCTGAAAATTGCAAGTCCCTATCTCCTTTCGTTCGAAAGTTATCGAGGCAACGGTCACCCATCTACTGAACTCGCACAAGAATGCTCGAATCTCCAACAATATTTAACCGATCGTATTAAAACTTGAACCTTGGCAGTAGAGTTAGGTTATGAAGGCTCTTGCAAAATTTCAGCAATTTCAAACGAATAGTTACTGATATATAGAATTTTTTTTTTTATTTTCAATGATTTATTAAAAATTTTCTACAAATGCTATCCTCACCAAATTTTGCAAACATTTTCGCGTCGGCATTCTACAACTAATAACCATGTTTGAATTCAATCGGTTCAGTATTTTTCAAGTTAATGAGAAACAAAAACCACCAAATTTCAGAAAATTTCAGATGTCTATAACTCTGAAACCGTTTGGCCGATTATGCTCATAAACAAGCTGAAATGTCGCGTTCTAGTGCACATCCTAACCTGATAATTTCAAGCCGCTATCCCATTCCGTTCTCAAGTTATCGTGACAACCAAAATATTGTCTAATAATTTTTTTTTAATTTTCTAGTCATACGATTCGCGCAAAATTTCTCAAACGTGCTTAGGTTCATATTCTACAACTACCCACCAAGTTTCAATTCGATCGGATTTATATTGGTTGAAAACAAAATTATTACTCGGAAACCACTGGGCCGATTATGCCCATTAACGAACTTCTCCGTCGTATTGGGATGCGCCACCTACCCTGAAAATTTCAAGTCGCTAGCTCTTTTCGTTCTCAAGTTATCGTGGCAACGGACGGCCGTACGACCGGACGGCCGGACGGACAGAATCAAATTTGACCTCGAATTCTTCATTGGGGAGTCGAACTTAATCGTTTGAGACCATTTTCGTCAAAAAATTCGAAAGTTACAGACATTTGGGCAAAACTATAACGCGATGTTCCCCAGAACATACGCGCAAAAAGATACAAATAGAGGAGGAAATTTCCTAAAAAAACTTATTAAATATGAAAATAAAAAATTGAGAAAATTTAGGTGACTCCAAAAATGTTTATCACGATTTTTCAATTAGTTATCTCCATGAGTTGATCAACAATTTTTTGTAGCACGAACATTAACATTGCAAGTACGATAATTTTTAAACTATCAATCTGAGATTTTTTTCCTTTCGAGGAGCTATTTTTCAAAGGTTTTAGAATAGATTCCTATCGGAAAATTTCAAAAATTGTTAATTTTCGTTTTATTATGAACAATTTGCTTAAGTGAAAAATTATAAAGCTTCAATTTATAATATTACTATTGATCCGTTCTCTTATGATCAGAAACAACTAAAAAAAGATTTTTGATAATTATTATCTCCTATTGTATAAAAAATTGTTATAGACCAATGCGTTCTTTATGAGATAATTTAAAATTTTCTTTTGAACACCTAATTGACGCTCTATAATTTTTCACCTGAGTAAATTGTTAATAACAAAACAAAAATTAACAATTTTTCAAATTTTCCAACGTGAATTGATTCACCTTTGAAAAATAGCTCCACGAAAGGGAAAAATTCTCAGATTAATAGTTTAACAACTATCATACTTGCAATGTTAATGTTCGTGCTACAAAAAATTGTTAATTAACGAATGGATAACTAATTGAAAAGTCGCGACAAACTTTTTTGGAGCGCGGATTATTGTTCATTGATTATTCTGCAGACGCCTGAATTTTTTAAATTTTTTATTTTCATATTTAATAAGTTTAAATAACATTCATTCATGGAAGGTCTGAAGGGGGCGAGGCTTACGCAAGCCAGAGTACCCGTTTTCGGGAGTATTTTCAACCCTCTGGCAAAATTATAAACTTTGGTCCTAGTTCTCAGATATTTTTTGAGATATTGGCGAAAAACCAAACCCCCTTCTTTTTTTTCACTTAATTGTTTATAACTATTACAATTTTTGCGAGCAGCCTTAGCATTTTCCCAAAAACTATCTACATGCCATTCCGAATCAAATGACACCTCAATCATAATTTTCGGAGAATACGCGAAAATTTTGACCTAAAAAACACTTGTTGACTAGACTATTATATAAATATTTATTAAAAATAAACTCAAGAGAAAAGTGAAGTCACGTAAACGATCTTCAGAGACATACAAATTATTGAAGTGTATCATCCCCTCAACAATTGAAACTATATCAAATCGAAGAAACCATTTTAAAATTGGAATATGTCTTGCAAACAAAGTTTTACTTTATTCTTTCAAATATAAAAGCTGCAGCTCAGGTTTCCGCATCACAGAGGGTTGGAGTTCGTAAGGATCTTCCTAGGTGGCGCTGCTAAGATTTATTTTACGGTTGTTCGCTACCAAAGGTCCTAGAGCTACTTCGTTTGTCATTCATTGGCTGAGTTACGCTGATGATTGGTAACAACCATGAAACCGGTGAATATCTTCCCTGAGTGACATGTTCCTCTTTGAAGGGACACTGGGCGATGAGATGACGAGCCCTGATCTCGAAGGAATGTTTGTTGATGATTAAAATTGATGAATATTTCACCGTGTGTCTTTTAGTTATTAGGTAACTGGGATACCTCTTGTATGTCCCGATTCTTCATGTGAATCTTCGAGGCTACCCAGTGTCCGCAACAAATGGAAATAAAGGTTAATCATGAATTCTTTGAAAATTTCAGTATCCATCAGACTTTTCTAATTATCGAACGTACGAACGACAAAGGGAAAACAAGAAATTTTCTCCCTAAGCGAAATATATTTGCTAGAGTATTGTTAAAACACCAGTCAAAGAATAGAGATATCATAATATATCGGAATTTTATCACAGTATTTGAAAGAATGAAGTTAATCAAGTTTATGTGATAGACAAAAAAACTTATAAACCTTCTCTGGTATTTATAATTCCTTACACTTGTATATTCAGGATGGTTTAAGATGATATTTTGAAGGGAACTCAAAATAATTTTATTGACTAAAAATATTTTTCTTGTACAAGCTGGTTTTTGACCAATGGCCTATAAGTTCAAAACATTTGAAGTTATTTTGTTCTTCAGATGGCTCTCCGTAGAAAAAATTGTGCATTCGAATTGATTATTGATTTCCATAGTATTTCTCTTCCCTTCACGAAATTGACAACAATTATTTTTGTCGTGTACAGAGTGATGTTTTAGGACCCATGCGTAAAGAAATAATTCTTTGGTACGGTCCTGTTTCTCTTTCATTTTTGCTTTCAATTTCTGTTAAATGTCTCTAAGTCAATTAGCTTGCAAAGTTATATCAAAATCCATTCTACAGATTTGAAGTTATAGGGTTTTGAAGATTCTATGATTTTCGGGAAACACCCCGCATCTCAGAAACTAGTAGACATAAGAGATGTTAGAGTATCCATTTTTGACTCCTAATAAGCTCCTCTGTACCCTCTGCCCGATTGGTCATTGGTCAGAAATCAACCTGTGTATAGTGAAATATTTTTGGATACTCGTATATTAAGTTCTTCCAGGTTGATCAAATTTCGGTACCAGCTCAGAAACCATACTGTATTGGTATAATTGCAGCGGAGGCGAAAATAAACTAAACAAATTGTTATATTTCAAGAAAATATACCGGGTTGCCCACCACAGATGCGGAGCTCGTTTTGAGGGAGTAAATGAAGATATTTTGAAATTATTTTTTTGTGATGTGTGTAGGGTGTTCAAAAGCACAATTTAAAATTATTTTCATATAAAGAGGCTGTTCGAAAACAAAGATATAGACCAAAGTTACATTTTTTTTAATGTAACACCCTGTATTTGACCTAAAAAATGAAATGGTAAGCTCAAATTATGATGAGTTTCTTCAGATCAATTCATACCTTAGAAGCACGAGAAAATGGTGAAAAATTGAAAATACAGAGTTTTTTTAAATAAAGGAACCAGTTACGCCAGCAATACAGACAGTATTTTTTTGAGTAGATATATTGGCTACTCCTATACAAAAAAAAATATAACTCTGGAATATACAGAGTGATCATAATTAATTTTCAAACATGGACTACAAATATTAATGGTCGAAAATTGCTGAGAAACTATCAGGTTTAGGTGTGGGAAAACCTTATGAAGATAGTTTCGAAATTAATTTACCTTCAGGGAGATATAGAAACACCGGGTGTGCCATTTGAAATAAGAAAGTTTTTGACCATTATTTGTAGTTGATGTATGAAAATGAATTATGATCACTCTGTACATTCCACAGTTAATTTTTTTTGGTATAGGAGTAGCCGATATGTCTACTCGAAAAAATACTGTCTGTATCGCTGGCTGGTTTCTTCAATAATTGCTATTTAAAAAACTCCATAGGTACCTATTTAAATTTTTTGCCATTTTCTCGTGAATGGTGCTTCTAAGGTATAAAGTGATCTGAGGTAACTCATCATAATTGGAGCTTGCCATTCCATTTTTGAGGTCAAATACAGAGTGTATGTACATTAAAAAAAATGTAACTTTGGTCTCTATCTTCATTTATTCCATATCTTCATTTATTCCATCAAAACGTAGCTACGCGTCTGCGGTGGGCCACTCGGTATATCTAAAATAAAATAAAAATTGAACTTGGCAAAAACTTATCGATATAAATTTGATCACAAGTATAAATTTCCATCTTGTACTAAAAAACAATATATTAGTTTTCACGAAGGTTTGAGCACATTCTTGAGTACCTTTTTCTATAAAAATCTATCAATTTAGTGAAACCAACGCACATCACTTTGTTACATTTGTTTCGAAAAGACAGGACATTTTTCCATAAACCAAACATCCGCACATCTCAAACTCTGGAGAAAATACTCATCGATGTCTCACAAAAAAGAGCACAAGGCACAAAATTTTGAAATTGGCTGTGCCACTCAAAGCTGTGTACAGTACATACATATTCTAGTCAAAACAATTTACCAAAAATATTGTATGATATAAAAAGGTATGTGTCCGTTTAAAAACTAGTCGTCAATTTATTATTATTTTTATTATGTATATTACAGATATTGTTTTTAAATTTATTTAATAAATTATTATGAATTTTATCTAACATTTCGTCTTCATTAACAAACACTGTATGTACAGTAGGTAACGATTGTATACAGTGTGAAAAAGCCGAATGGAATAAATATTTGATATTGTACATATTTAGGGAAAATCCTGAAACACCTCAAATTCAAGTTTTAAATTTGAAATTGAAGGTCGCGTCTCTCTATTGAGAAATGTTATCACCTTCATGTTCATTGTAAAACTCAAAATAGAAAAAAATGAAATCATATGATTACCGAAATTCATTATATAATTTTCCGTCGAATATTCCCAAATTTTATTACAATGATACTATACTTATTTGCCTTCAAGATGTTATAGAAAGAAAATGAAAAAAAAAACATAACATTGTATTTTCCAGATGGTACCATTAAAACTACGTAAAACACTTTCTGTGGTAATGTTAGTTTCTTCAGAACGCCTTCGCTAATTGTTTTGTGCTGATAATTTGTGGTTTATAAATTGTCTAATTTGTGTTTGAATTTCATTAACTTCAATTTTGAATAATGGGTCGACTAACGAAAATGCAAAAATAACAATTTTACAAATGATTGGTTACGGAGAAACACCCGAACACAAAAAGAAGTAAGTCGCTTGTTTCATTACATATTTCCGAATTTGCCGCCTATAACCCAACAAGGAACAATAAGTAAAATAGAAAAGCAGTTTCGCGAGTTTGGCATGTAAAAAAGATTAAAAAAGCAGCTGCTAATACACTGTGTGAGGATGTGAAATTAGATGTGATGCTTGGCTTTGAAGAAAATCCACGTAAATCGAATAGAGATGCTTCCACAATATTCAATGTCAGCCATACATTGTCTAAAACAAAATGAAATGCATCCCTATAAAATGATACCTACCCATGAGCTCTTGGAAGACGATTTTGATAGGAGAACAAGTGATGGACATATTGGATAACAATATGATTCAATTAGTTGAGGTTTTTTTCATCTGATGAGTGCCAAGCTAATTGCCAAAATTGCCGCTACTGGTCTACCGAAAATCCTTACTGGATGAGAGAAGAACACACGCAATTCCCTCAAAAGGTTAATGTTTGGACAGAAAATGTTCGAACCCATATCATAGGCCCCTTTTTCATTGAGAGCAATTTGGCGATAAAAATTATTTAACACTACTTCAAAATGATGTCGTTCCAACTCTGGCAAATTTATATCCTGATCAAGCAAATCCTCAAATCCACGCATTACGATATGGTTCCAACAGGATGGAGCACCACCACATTCCCAATGTCCTTCAGTAACTCGACGCAATTTTTATAAATCGGTGGATAGGAAGGCGCGAGGAACGATCGAACGGCCAGCGCGATCCCCTGATCTTAACCCATTAATAACGCCCATCTACTTCATTATCATTCATAATTTTTCTGCTACATTTTGCATTACATTTTAGTTTTTGCTTAGTTTGTGATAACATTTATGAATAGAGAATAACGATGTATCACAAGCCCATACTTCCTGTTTGAAAAATTAAGGCTGTCTTTCAAAGCTTTTCAAGGTAGGGTTCATATTTTTACGATGAAGAATGACAATTTAAAATTTTAATTTGACGGATTTCGGGATTTTCTATAGATATGTAAAGTATGTAATTTATTCCAGTTGGTTTTTCCACACTGTAAAACTATTAAACATTGCAGCAATATACATTCAAGAGAAACTCATAAAAATGTAGACAGTAAAGCTGAGATATGAAACCAGTGAAGAAATTGCGAATACTCAAAATATGTACATTGATATGCTCAAAGTATTTGAGCCAAAATACTATAACTCTTTACTATCCATTAATTTATTTCGATTCTTTATGTATCAGATTCATCATCGCCTTCACAATTCTGTGGTTGTTACACCCCAATACTGCTGCATTCTATCCAAATCCAAGGAATCTGCCAACCCTCTCTCATGCATAACAGCAAAATCATATTCCAAATTATAAGGCATGAGCCTTTGCAAACTACCAAAATACGCTGCATGAGGTCCTCCTAAAAGCTTCTTATCCAGAGTGAACCTCGATGAAGATTTTGATAACAATGGGTTAAAAGATCTAGCACTGCCGAACTGTCTCGATAGAAAACCCGCTGCATTATTGGCTGGGCTACTATGTTCACTCAATAGTGGATTACTTCTAGATAATTGCGATGTCTTAGGTACAAGTTGTGCCTTCTTACCGTTTTTCTTCAAAGTGTGTAACTCTTTGTCAAACAAAAGTTGCGTATTTTGCTCCAACATGTATTCCCAACATTTGAACTGCTCTTCAGAAAGAGCAGAATCGCTGTCATCTTTATTCCTTTCCTCTTCTCGTCTTGCTCGCAGAGCCTTCGCAACTCCCCTGTAACTCCTACGCTCTGGACTTGTCTTGACGCCTATACTCTCGAAGATTGAAGGAGTAACGCTTCTGGCTGATCTGGTAGTAGAATCACCCTGTTTATTCAATTGACTTATGAACAATTTAGCTGAAGAGTTGCAGTCGCTACAGTTGTGATCGCTCTGGCCACTTGGTGAAGACCTGTCTTCATTCAATAATTTCCCAATGCAGTTGACGCATTCGTTGTTTAATGCTTCGCAGCAGCAACCAGGTTGACATGTTGTGCTGGAGGAGAATCCACTTTCACTTTGATATTTACTCTTTTTGAACGTCTGTCTCAACTCCCGCATTAGTAGATCAACATCAGTACTTAATATGTTGAATTTCACGACAATTATGCTCAAGTTTTCCTCTGCACCATAACTTTGAGCCAAATCTTGCAACCGTTTAGCGGCAAGTATGACATTTCTTTGCAAGGTAACTTCTTTGATAGCATTCTCTGGATTGATGACATCCCATAGAGTTTTATTCGCTATTATCATATACTCGTACTCCTCATCAAGAAAAACGTCTGTTAGATCTGGATCAGGGACTGTATATTGAAATTGTGGATTGGTTCTAATCTGTTTCCGTTGCTTCACAGGAAGAAGCTTAACTGGTCCTGCAGCTCGTCCTAGAACAAGCTTGATATCACCCACACTGGCTATCTTCATGATGTATTTCTTAGGACCACCGCAAAACGAGTATTCCGGGGTTTGTTTGGTTTTCAGAATGTGCACAATAATGGCGTTCAGACCTTGTTTTTGACCCTTGTCTTTGAGCTCTCTATGCGCAGAGAGCATGGTATACTTCATGTAATCAACTGCAGTTTCTTTGACGGTCCTTTCTTCCAACAATATTCTGGGAACAACCTTGTCTACTCCAACAGGAATGCTATTATTGTTCTCACCATCAAACATACCAAAGAGAGCTTCAGTGTTACAGAAGGCCGGCAAACGTATTTGAGAAATGTAAAGTTTTTGTTTACCACCAGAAGTTTCTGAGAATCCTACGCTCCAACTGTATTCAGTGAGGTCATTCTCGCAGAATGGTGAAGGTGTTAGTGGTAACGACGTACGGTTTTTGCCGGATACATCAACCAAGCTCATTGGTCTTTGAGTCCTATAGGTGTTGAATTGTTGTGAATCTACATGGAGTTTGGTGTTGCAGGATAAATCCAAAAATTTCAAATTTGGGGGAATCAGATTTGTCAAATCTATTCTATCCAACTGGTTGTGTGCGAGATCCAAAACTCTCAATGAGGTCAGGCTTGATAACTTTGGAATATTCTGTAGAAGATTCGAATGTACTCTGAGAACTGTAAGATGTCTCAGTTTCTCGATATCGTTCGGTAGTTTCAATAATTTATTACCAGAAATAACAATTTCCTCTATTTCTGTCCAATATATAACACAACTCTCTGGAAGAGACGTAAAATTATTATAAGCTGCATGGAGCATCCTTATATTTCTCAGAAACTGCGACATATTCTCTAAAGAACGATCTATCAAGCAGTTGGCAGTTAAAAACAATTTCTCCAAGAGTAATACAGAATCAGGGATTGGTAAATCACATAGTCTGTTATTGGAAAGGTTCAGGACCTTCATGTCGGGTATATATTTAAATAGAGTCTTTGGCAAATTTGAGAGGCTGTTGTTTTGAAGGAACATTTCTTGTATGGGTAATCTTCGCTGTATCGTTGGAAGCATCTGAAGCTGGTTGTAGGCCAGTTGTAAGGTGTGGAGGTAGGGCATTTCGTTGCAGAATAAATGCTCTGGGAGGGTCTGTAGGTTGTTGTTACTCGCAAAAATACACCGAATGTCTGGACAACCAGACAGCCATTCCGGAAGGGAGTCAAGGTCATTGTAAGAAACATCGACATGCCTGAGGTTGGTTGGTGGGTAGGATACTGCTAAGGACTTGAGCTCTAAAAATATATTCGTTTTAATTGTTATTAAATGAATCGAGGAATCTACTCACTATTATTCCCTGCAATGAGGGAAGTCAACTGTTTTCCGTGAAGAATCAACTGCGTCAAAGAATTTCTGGAACACTGAACGGTCTGCAATTGCTCCAGAGCACTCAAGTCTAAATGTTCGATGTTGTTTTCACTCACATCCAATTCGAGAAGGTTCTGAAAATCGAAATATAAAATGAAATAGAGATTCATCCAGATAATATGAGAAATAACGAACCCCATAGTTTCCAAGAATTATATTGCCTTTAAGTCTATTCGAACGTAGGTTTAGAGTAGAGATACAATTATTTTTCCATGAATTTTCTATTTTCTGTTCAGCTTCCTGCAAAAAACAAAATCAAAATAAGTTTCCTATGACATCAATCATGGAAGAAATGAAAGAAACAAAAATGCTGATTATACATATGTATGAACGTATTATGACGAATGTGAAAAAGGCAAGAGAAATTATAATAAATCATTTCTAGGCTGTCCAGTAGTTGCATTTCTATTGAGATCAGTGGAATGAATATAATCCAAATGTACCTAAAAACTTTGTATTATTTCCTCATTCAAATTCTTCAATTCTACTCTTTATCTGTATTTTCATATTCCACTGTTTTATTGCTATTTGCAACATTTCAGGGTGATTTTATGCAGGCTCATGAGCGTTTTCAGAGTAATCCTTTGAAAATCAACGAAATCAAATTTCCAAATTTTTGCTTGTCTTAAAAAAGGTGTGTGGGCTTCAAAATTTTTCTTTCACAATTCCACCATAAAATATTTTTCGTAACTTTGATGCCCCTCAATTTAACTCAACTTAAATGCCTGTACGATTAAATGTTTTTGAAGGGGGAAGTGGCTGTTTTTCTCTCCAACTTCTACGCCACTGGAAAGAGTATGGTTTTGGAACGCGCATTTGAACTGCAAATGTTTTCTACACAAAAAAGGTACTCTGGTCATAAGCTTTAAATTCGACCGTTTTCGGAAAAAAAACAACTTTCAGTTGAAAAACATGGTGAATTTTTTGAAATAATTTTTTTTTTACTAATTAAACAAAATTTATTTAAAAGTTAGAACAAGTAATAAAACCAAACTTCATCTTTTTCAACATAAAAGTTGATTTTTTTTCGAAATCGGTCAACATTAGAGCTTATGACCAAAGTCCTTTTTATGTGTAGAAAACATTGGCGGTTCAAATGCGCTTTTCAAATCCATACTCTTTTCAGTGACGTAGAAGTTGGGGAGAAAAACACCCACTACCCCTTCAAAACCTTCACCAATTATGACTTAAAAAAAAGTTTTTCCGCACAAAATATAGCCTATTATGAGTAATAAATGCTTACAAAAGCTGTTTTCTGTAGGATAGACGGTTCCGGAGATATTCGCAAAAAACTTTTCCGCACAAAATATAGCCTATTATGAGTAATAAATGCTTACAAAAGCTGTTTCCTGTAGGATAGACGGTTCCGGAGGTATTCGCAAAAAAGTATTTTTTTTTTCAATTCCAATGCCCTGTATCTCCAAAAAGGTACATTTTAGAGGATCAGTTAATAGAAACTTCGTTTGATATTTTCGGATGAGCTATCACATCCGGAAATCCTGCGCATTTATTATGAAACACCCTGTATATGAGATTCATTTCTGACGCAACCATCGAATTAAATCTGTAATCAAGTTGATCGGTGTTTTTTGAAAGTACAATATTTTCTGAATATATATGTTGCTCGAACTCTTGATTGATCCAACTACAATAGTGGTAGATGTTAAAGATCTGTGGAAGTCATTTATCATTCAAGGAACGAGCCAGCTAAAACTCTTGACCCGACATTGCTCTCATAATTTCAATTATACCATGAATTAAATATTCATTAAAGGATACTGTGGGAGGTATACTCATTATTGAAAAAAAAAATAAATGAAAAACAAACATCAAAAAACTGTGTATATAATATTCCTTGTATTTGTGGTAAATCATACACAGGAGAATCATTAAGACCACTAGAAGTAAGAAAGTCAGAGCATAAGAATAACTTGAGAAATAGAGACATACAGAATTCAAAAATAGCAGAACATGTATGTACAATCCAAGAGATCACATGATGGATTGGAGTAATACAAAGATTCTAATGGCAGAACCTGATTATATTAAAAGGGAACTTAAGGAGTCAACTTGTATTTTATTGAACAGAGAATGCAATTTTGCAAATTGCCCAATTGACCATATTTGGCTAAATTTATTGAAAAAGGAGTTGGAACTTGGAAATTTCTATGCGAAGTAAAGCTATGTTAGCTATGATTTTTAAATACTGTCAATGTGACAATTATTGAATTTCACAAAATAACTATCAACAAAATAATTCTAAAGGTTTTCATTAAGCGTCTGAAGAAGGAGTCTGATATAGACTCCGAAACGTTACGATATAGTTATTTCTTCGTTGATGTTGTTTCGTTGTTGTTTGTTAGGCAACATTGTTCAATTGATTGCTTCTGACAAATATCTTGTGTTCCTTACGCAGAAGCAAATCACAAAATGATTAATTTTTATTTTATAGATATTTTTCAGAGTTTGGGAGAGAAAACCCAAAAAAACCTTTCAATACCATGAATTATCTATAATCTTTCAAACCTCTGAAGTATATATAGTCCAACTTTTCTTCAGGTATTCAAAAGGAAACTTAAGCGAATATTTTTTCCCAGAAATGTAATACATCAGTCTGTCCGGAAATACTTGATACTTTACCCCCTTTTTCTACGAAGAACCAAGTCTGTTGGTCGACATACTGTTGAACAAGTTGAAAGCATAGGAAGTTGCACCCATTCCGCTATCAAACGATCAAGTTGCACACAATGTAAATGTGAACTATCCTTCTTTACGAGTCAACGAAGAGAAACAATCCTATAGAAAAATCAAGAACTTCCGTTCTAGTGTCTAATGAGTATTTTCAATAAAATCTTTCAGAAGGGTTTAAAGATACCTGAAGCTTGACGGTAACAATTGTGCTAATAATATTATTATTCCCTAGAATTTCGACAAATGCTTTGTAATAACATTCAGCAGAACAAAAACCAAATTCATTTTGAATATACTGCTCCTCAAAAGTTAAGGAAGTTTAGAAATTTAGTGACCGTTTCAAAAGTTGCCGATTCTTGTCCACCAAATGATTCATTTGTGAGAAATCAAATCTTTACTCTCATATATCTGAATGGTTATTTTGCTCCTCGTTTGATGATTTTTTCAGTTTCAGGCAAGTTCTTGTCGTTTGCTTTTCTGACTTGGATCAGTTACTGTTTTACGTTCTTACTATCAACTTTGATTCAAAATCTGAAAATTTGTTTTGCAATAATGCCTAGACCTAAACTTAGTGTGGATGAAGCCAATAGAGTGCTATGGGCGGGACATTATCAAAGAGATGTTGCGAATTTCTTCCACCTTAGTGAAAGCGTAGTTTCTCGGCTCGTCCATCGGTATTGAGAAACTGGAAAAGTGATCGAGACCGAGAAGTGGACGCCCAAGATCTACCACTACTACACAAGATCGGTTTCTGACTGTGGCTACCCGTATAGAGCCTTTGAGTACTTGTCGAATCATGCAACAGCGTCTATTGAACGCTTCTGGTGTTTTGGTTTCGATTGGAACAGTTCATCGAAGACTTCGAGACTTTCTACATTCTCGACTGCTTTTGAGAGGGATTCCACTAACTCATGTATTGTCGGTAGTGAAAAGAGCTAGTACAGTGACTTACCTTGTTAGGAGGGCCTTCAGCAATCTCTCAGTGGACATGGCGACAAAAATGTATAAGACCTATGTTAGACCTATTGTAGGCTGGTTTTCCTGTCACGCTGACGGTCGGCGCTGATGGGTCAATATGTATGTAGCTATAGGTAGCGTTTTCGAGTCACGCAGCGCTGACGGCCGTCAGCGCTGCGTGACTCGAAAACGCTACCTATAGCTACATACATATTGACTCATCAGCGCCGACCGTCAGC
Source organism: Halyzia sedecimguttata (assembly GCA_937662695.2). Classification (NCBI taxonomy): domain Eukaryota; kingdom Metazoa; phylum Arthropoda; class Insecta; order Coleoptera; family Coccinellidae; genus Halyzia; species Halyzia sedecimguttata. Next base: position 91,958,735 of record OW569413.2, on the reverse strand, counting down.
GTGACAGGAAAACCAGCCTAATAGAGTGGAATATCAGTGGAATTCTCTTGAAGATGCTACAGTGTCAGCTCCCTCAGTTAACAGCTTTAAGAACCACTAAGATAGGGAAATGGAGGCTGTGAAAAACATTAATATACACTACATGTGAAAAAAGTGATAGAACAAGAATAAGACAGATTTGACCAATCTGTGATATACGTTGTGATGCTCTAGTATTAAGATGGCTGTGAACACCTGGTCTAATTCCCACAATGTAACAATTGTTAAATGCAGTTACATCGGCCTAGCCGCTTACTGTGATATGTAAAATAATAATAATAATAATAAATTATATGTGACTTCGATTAGAATGGGCCGATGAGCACGTGAATTGGAAAGATCAATGGAGGTCTGTATTGTTCACAGATGAGGCGAGATATGAACGGTTTTCGGATAGTCGACAAGTTCGGATATGGACCCCCTCTGATGCCCGGAAATCAAAGATCGGTTTAGGAATTTCATCCGTTCAGAGGCGGTACAGTTATTGTTTGGAGAGGCATTTGTTCCAATGGACGTACGGAATTGTTGGTGCTTGATGCTGCCATAAATGAACAGATTTACATGGAGCAAGTCATTGACAATATTATCCCTTTGTTTCATGCTGCCATTGGTTCTCCACATTTGACCCTGCTTTCCCGGTCGCCTGATCTCAATCCCATTAAACACGCTTGGCGTCAGCTACTAAGCGCTTTGGATTCTCATCAACCACCTCCACATACACTCAGACGGCTTTTACCGCAACTCTGGAGAGGAATTGATCAAGACTACTTCAACCATATGACCGAAAGTATGCAAAGGCGTTGTAAGCTGTGGTTGGCGAAACGATTTCGGATTTATACTCATCTTAAATTCTGTTGTTATCTCCCTAATAACTCAAAATATACTTATCCGATCCAAAGGAAACTGGGTAATTACTTGCAGAATGCCGACGCGCTAATATTCGTGAAATTTCGTGAATATTGTATCACTAGGAAAATATATTTTTTTAAAAATTTTATATTTCAGAAACTATCAGAATCCACTGAAATTCCGTACTGAATTTAAACTCGATCGACTTTGTATGAGGTTTGAATAGAATGGAACATGCGTGCAAAAGCTCCTGACTTCACGTCATTGCTTTTAAAGAATTTTTAAGATGAATCATTCTCGATTACAAAAGAAGTTTTGGGATTAAAATGAATAAAATAAGTTTGATTCTATATCTGTCATCTCCTTCAATGAAACTGTATGAAGCGTACTACAAAAGTAACTATACACTCTTGTCCACTATAGTTTTTGTCATCTGACATATGTTTCGGAAACAAAGTTTCTATCTTCAAAGATGATGCGTTACTAAAACATGCTATAAATTTCTACATCAAGTAGAAGAAGTAGAGGTATAACATTATAACCTTAGTCATTAACCGATTATTGAGAAAAATGAGTTGTTAATAGGGGTCAGATCATTATTTAGTAAAATATCTTTCCTTTTATACATTTCGATCCCTTCCTAGTTCCTAAGTACAATTTGTTAGATTTTTTCAACAATATAACGGAATTTTCGAAAATTGAGGGGCCAGTTGTTAAAACGTGATTTGCAGCAGCAGATTTATCGATGTTGTTGTTTCGACTGTGTCACGTATGCTCTTTATACCGTGTGAGAATATTTCTGGTTGTTCGCCCGACGTAGCACTTGTTGCAATCTAAACATTTAATTTCATATATGTATAGGTATACACGATTTCAACATGTCCGGAGTTTTATCGGATGTATTTCCTAGAAGTTGTTCAATTTTCATGGAAGTTTTGAGAGCAAGTTTTATATTAACCTTTTTAAAAAAATTCTGGAGTTTTTTTTTTCAGATGGAACGTGAAAGTGTGGAAACCTTTTACCGTTTTTATTACTTTCGTTAGGGTTATGTTACTGAAGAGATTTCTATATCTTCGTGTTTGCTGATAATTTTCTGAACGAGTTGAGGATATACTGTTACCCGTTCATTTCGGTAATTTAGAAAATCATTTTTCTTTCTTTCTTAAAGTTTACATTGCTTAGCGGAATATTAAATAACCGGTTAATGGGGAAATGTAAGCTGACTTCTTTATGTGGCCAGGGAGCTACCGAATCAGACGAAATGTAAATATCAGAATTGGTAGGTTTTCTAGAAATGTTAAAACTAATTAAATTTGAGCTATCTCTGAATAATTTAAAATCTAAGATTGGCAAGTAGCCGTCCTCTTCCATTTAGAAAATGAATTTCTACACTACGTCGTGCAAACAATCAGAAATATTCTCACACAGTCCATTCGGACACATTCGGAACAACAACATCGATAAATCTGCTGTTGCAAATCACTTTTCAACAACTGGCCACTCGATTTCAGGAAATTCCGTTAAATTGTTGAAAAATTCCAATAAATTGCTCTCAGGAACACTTGAAGGGATCGAAATGTAGAAGAGAAAAAATATTTTACTCAATAATGATCTAACCCCTATTAAAAACTCATTATTCTCATTATGGGTATAATGTTAAACCATACAAGTGTAGAAATTGATAGCATGCTTTAGTAACGCTTCGTTTGAACATGGAAACTTTGTTTCTCTATTGTAATGAGTCCATTCCAGCACTAAAAACAGTGCTGGAATGGACTCATTCCCGCATTGTTTCTAGTAATATTTTTCGTTTTGTGGTAGTCAGCACTGACATTCGATCGTATCAAATTTCAACATACGTCAATTAACAATAATATAATTTGGATATAGTGTAATAATTGTTGAGAAGAAAAGTTTTATTTTCATTTAAAATAAGGTACTATACAGATTTCGTTCTTGCTAATTTTGAATCATACATGCTATTACTTATATTAACAGGAAACTGTTTCAAATCTGATCTCCATTTCTAACGTACGATTCAAATTCCGTAATCTGTCAACTTTTGTAACAGTCACACCAACTGCCAAGATACAATACCAAAGTCACTAAGATGTATAATCCGAATTTTTCATTAAATTTCAATAGTATTCTACAAAATTGGCCTGAAATAGAGAAAATATCGTCTAATACTCGTTGCAGAAGGCAATTCAAACACTCATGCGTTCGATTTTTGTATTCGTGTTTTAATAGGAGCCCATTCTGCAACTTGTTTTAGAATATACTATTCCGAAACATATGTTAGACGACAAAAACAGTAGTGGCCAAGAATGTAGTTACTTTTGTAGTGTTCATATTAAGTCCACAGAGAACTCAAACTACAAATTATAATGCGTCTTAGACTCAGAGCATAGTAACATCTAACGGTATTTCAAACTTCATGCATCGCCTGTATGTGTAGTAAAACAATGATTATGCAACACATTATCTAATTTTGTATCATGATATTGTTGTTTAAAGGTACCTATATATCTCATTATATTACTTATTCAAATAATTTCACGCTGGTTACGAGTTTCCCTGGTATGAAGTAATGATGGAGGAATTTTAATCACAATTTTCGACAGGATAATATCTATTCTTTGGATTATGGAAAAATGCACCTTCTAATGATGTGGCTGCCTTTACGTCTATGGCAGAGATCCCTCTCTTTCTCTAAGGTATATGCTATAGTGTTGTACTATACTGCTATACTATTTCCAACCTTACTCGAATTTCTTCATCTGAACATCCGTGACAGATGTCAATTTGATCTCGTGCCACAAAACAGCGTGAGCCCCTTTTTTTGCCGAAAATGGTCTCAAACTCTGATGACGAATTCTATGTCAAATTTGATTCTGTCCAGCCGGCCGGCCGTCCGTTGCCACTATAACTTGAGTACGGAAAGAGATAGCGACTTGAAATGTTCAGGGTAGGTGGCGCATCCCGATACGACGGGCAAGTTCGTTAATGGGTATAATGGTTTCCGAGTAATAATTTTGTTTTCAACCAATACAAATCCGATTGATTTGAATCTTGGTGAGTAGTTGTAGATGATCCCCTCCCCCCCCCCAATGTTGAACGGATTTGGCAAATTTTCAACACAGTCGGATAAATTTCAAAGGAGTTGGCAAAAATTTCGAAGCAGTTGAAAAAATTTCGTTGGACTTGGAAAAAATTTCGAAGCAGTTGGCAAAATTTCGAAGGAGTTGGACAAAATTTCAAAGGAGTTGGAAAAATTTCAATGGAGTTGGAATATTTCCGAAAAAATTGTTATAAAATGTGAAGGAATTGGACCGCCTGACCGGATAAATGCAAAGCAGATAGATAATTGGAACGGGATAACATGGAATAACACCAAGTACCCTTGTACACATTCCTGTTGTCGTAAATTCAATATTCAATAGTTTTCGGCACAATGTGTGTAGCCGGCAAGGATGTCATAAAACAAACCATCTGGTACCAGTTTGAGCTATTTCTCAATGTCGAGCGGCTTTTTTTATTTAATTTAGCAACATAAATATGTGAGTACACAGATTGCTCCTTCTTTTAATAATAGAAATAGATAGGTTTGAAAACCTATCTGATGTTCTGGGCTTCACAAATAGTCAGGAATAACCATTACCAGGGACGGGCTCCTTAAGGCGGGGGGTTGTTGTCTCCCCATTGTTGAACGGAGTTGAATTTTCAAAAAAAGGTTGAAAAATGTTTATAGCAGTTGGAACCCCCCTCTCTTCCTTCCTTCATGTTCAGTTGGAAAATTTTGAATGCTTTCCCCCCCCCCCCCAAAATTTGGCTTCGGCCCGTCTCTGTGGAGATCAGATTTAAAACAGTTTCCTAATAGCGTGAATGATTCAAAATTAGCAACAAGGAAATCTCTGGTACCATATTTTTCAATGAAAATAAAAATTTTCCTCTCAACAATTATTTCACTATATCCAGATTATATTATATTGACAATAACACTGACGTGTGTTGAAATTGATAGGATCGAATGTCAGTGCTGACTACCACAAAACGAATAAATACAACTAGAGACAATGCGGGAATGAGTAATGAGTTCATTACAGCACTGTTTTTAATTCTGTAATGAACTCATTACGATACTGAAGTAGAGAAAATAATTGTATCCCTGCTGTTCAGATCATTGGTCACGTGGTGTGATTCAAAGAGAAAGTGTGAAGTTATTCTATGAACATCTAGTATTCTTATTATTTAAGAGCAAACAATTTAGATAAACTCAATCTTGAATTAATTAGCAATCTGGGGACATTTTCCTTGTTCAGTTATTACTTATGTATAATCCTAGGCTATAATAGGAATGTATAATAATAAAAATCAAAAAATTCTCAAGGCACAATTTTTTTTCGATTACCAAGTTTCCAATAACAAAAAAAAAATAAATGCCAGTCACTCACCGTCAAAACTAAAGACCTCATATCCAGCTGCTTGTCTGGAGGCACCGTAATCCTGTTACATGCCACCTTCAGAACTTTCAACCTCTTCAATTCCCATATGGTCGAGGGAAGAACACTGAGCAGATTTTGATCCAACGCCAGTTCTTGCAGGCTACCAACGAAAAACGAAAGTTACATTCAAACAATAACAACGGATGCATAACGAGGACGGCAACACACAAGGACACTCTTGTCCGTTTAGAGGAATTATTAGACGTATTATAATATCAGTCTGTCCATTAAAATGAACGTTCGACACTGAAGATGAAAACAAATAGGCACGAGGCTCTGGCTGCCAGAAGGATACGGCCGACTTGGTCGATGGATTCTTCGTTAATTTGAACGCGGGTCGTCTCGCACCACCAAGAAAGCGTGAAGAGTACGTGCCCAGTTCGTTCATCTGGGTTTCTAGCATATATTAAGATGTTTTGCAATGGTCAGTTGGTACCTCACGACGTAGTAAGTGTACCACCTGATGAATGGTAGTTCAAAATCGGTTCAAGCCCTGTGGACAAGAGCTTTTTGGCTCTCTTGTTCAAACAAACAAATTATATCTCCGAAAGTATTGGTTTCTCAGAGTTGGGAATTATATCAATGGATTCTTATGATGGAACTGCATCATGAAAGAAATTAGATTTAAAAGAAGTGTCGTTTATAAAAAATGTTTCAAAAATTATCATTTAAACAAGAGCGTCCAAAAAGAGCAATCTACAATGCTTAAAAAATTGTCTTTAAATTTATTTATCAAGATTAAATAAGCAATCTGCAATAATTCAACCTCGTGGAATGGGTTGCTGCAACTTACACTCGGTGCATAGTTTTCACAACTCGAAATACTTAAGGAAAGTATCATCGAAATGTCTAGAGCAAGGCTGGAGACAATCAAAGCAGATTGTCCATTTTTTCCTAATATTTGAGTAGGTAGAGGCTTACGAACAAATTATTTTAATAGTTCAAAATATATTAACTAGCAATATTATGAAAATACTGTATATAGGAACATGTCTTACTACTTAAGGAAGTAAAATGTAATATTAACCTCAGTGGTCAACGAACAGTAATCTGTTTTGATGATTCCATTAGGTTCTTCTTTCCTATTGCCTTCATAAACTACATCATTGAAATGATCCAATTCTGAATATTCTGAAACATCATCCCGAATTTATACGTAAATTATTCAATATGCAACCAGTCAATATTATTTTCGGTTTCAAAACAGTCTTGTATATATTCACAAATTCAAGAATCGGTTACTTGTTTTCAAACTACGAATTGACATGACTCTAATAGCTAGAAAAGATGACATTTATGAACAGTGAACACAGACAGTGAATACATCTAGAACTACGATGTATTATTGAAATTTTGAAAAATCATATCTCCGAAAGTATTAGCTTGTTAGAGTTGAAAATGATATCATTGGATTCTTATGTTAAAATTGCATCTTAAAAAAAAATTGAATTCAAAAGTTCTAACGTAAAAAAAATGTTTTTTCGTTACCCTAACCATCTGACCGATTTTGAACAATAACGAATTTAACCGAGCCATTTATTCCTCGAACCTACTCTGAAAATTTAAATTGTCTAGCTCATTCCGTTCGAGAGTTATCGTGTTAACCTGCAGGACAGAATCGATTTTGACCATGGATTCTTGATCAGTGAGTCGAACCAAATCGTTCAAGACCATTTTCAGCCAAAATTCAAAAATTACAGACATTTGGGCAAATTGATAAGCACTCTGTACTGAGGAACAAGTGCGCCAAAAAGGGGAAAGGCCTGTGGCAGGAGCTTTGGCGCTCTTGTCCATCTTTGACAAATCATATCTCCGAAAGTATGGGTTTATCAGAGTTTGGAATGAAATCAATGGATTATCATGATAGAACTACATCATGAAAGAAATAAAAATCCTTTTGCATCTTATCTTTATATGACCAATCTTAATATGTCCAATTTTGTCTACAACTGTTTCAAAACTATCAGGAGTCATTCTGAAAAATTGAGTAAATGAAATAGCCAGTTTCATTTATGAAACAAATCTAATGTTATCAGCCCAGAGAGAACTCAAACCAGAAAACTTATGTAGGAATCATAAATAGTGTTACTAAGAAAAAACTTCCTGTACATTAGTTGGATATCCCGTTCTAAATCTTCAATAATTAGAGATTGACTCGTAAATTATGCTCGTCTTTCTTGCATCATTCATTTTCGACTCACTAACCAAAATACTCTCCCTATGAAGGAATCCAAATTTCAAATTGTTTACATGTTTACATCAACCGAACTCACCAGAAATACACTTTCAGTTTCGTTTGACATTAATGACATTTATCTTTCAAACTGAACCTACTGCAAACAGATAGAACACAGACAGATATAATTCGTATTCTGTGAAAACGTAGAAGTACGATGTATTATTGAAATTTTAAAAAATCAAATCTCCTAAAGTATTAGCTTGTTGAAGTTAAGAATAATATAAATGTATTCTTATGGTTAAATGCATCTTAAAAAAAATTCAATTCAAAATTTGATATTTATGTCCCAAACCTACTCTGAACATCTCAACTGTCTAGCTCATTCCGTTCGAGAGTTAACGGACATAACCGATTTCAACCACGGATCAGTGAGTCGAACCAAATCGTTTAAGACCATTTTCAGCCAAAACTTCGAAAATTACAGACATTTGGGTAAATTTATAAGCACTCTGTTCCGACGGACAATAGCACCAAAAATAAAATGAAATTTAAATTTGATGAAGGTACATCTTGTTCAATTTGGAGAGATAGAAAAAATGACTATTTATTTTCTTGCCTGTAATGAAACCTAAAAAGTAGAATGTATGGTAAACCAGTCATCAATTTAAACGTTTCAGCTATGTTAATATTTGAAAGTCTTACCGCTGTATTCACATAGCATGCAATCTCCGTTTAGTCCTAACTGAGGTCCTTGGTTAAAGATAAATTTGGCGGATTGTCTTTGATGTCTTACCTTTCGCCTCCGCCAATTTGAAACGAGATGCCAAGCATCTTTCTAGTAGGAGTAAGGTACATTCATGGCGACCACACGTGAGCGAATCGAACTATGCATATGGCTTGAGGGAAAAGCGCAAACAAGTTGATAGAGTTCAATTATATGACCGGTATGGCAGAGTATGAAATACGGCCAAACGAACAACTATTGATTGGTGGGTTTCACGTAGTCTCGATTAGCTCAATTGTGGATTCAATTCGGTGGTTGTATAAAAAAAATTGGTTCAAGCCCTATGGACAGGAGCTTTCTGATGACGCTCTTGTTCAAACAGACAAATTATATCAACGAAAGTATTGGTTTCTCAGATTTGAGAATTATATCAATGTATTCTTATGATAGAACTGCATCATAAAGGAAATTCAATTCAAATAATAGTTTATTTATCAGGATTAAATGAGCAATCTGAGAATGAGAACTGCACCATGGAAGAAATCAAATTAAAATACCTGAAATGAATTTGACTCTCTCTAATAGAACAGGATGACATATACGAGTATGAACACAGATCATATAATAAATCATAGATAGAATAATTATAGCATTCTGTGAAAACATAGAAGTACGATTCTCATATGAGCTATAATACAGTTTTATGGGGAAATTCATCATTAGCGGAAGATGTTTTCATTGCCCAGAAGAAACTGATACGCCTTATATTCGATATGGACCCCCAGGAGTCCTGTAGACCCAAGTCTTTAACAATTATTTATTATTCTGACAATTACATACTAGATCATTATAGTTTATTCTTTGTAATTAAATTACTTAATAGAAATAATTGTTATAGAACAATCCTTAAATTATGCTTTGAAGAATTGTAGTATTCCATCAAATTAAAACTGAAATTACCATTCAATAATGTATATGCAATTGATTAAATTCATAAAGTTTCGAAATTCAATTCATTCCGAGATGAATAGGATGTTGAATTTCGACACTAAAAAAAAAATCAGTCCTCAGCAACCTGGATGGTGCCATACAATATTATTCGGTGAAATGAATGAATTAATGTTAGAGTTTACACAGATATCGAAAAATTCATGAAACTCATTGTACAGGGTGATTTCACGCACTTTTTAGATCTGTCCAAATTTATGTAATACGGTCCTGCAAATCGAATGATATTTTATTGCAGTTTTCTGGAACCTCATGAAAGCTATCTTCATTCCAAATTTCAGATAAATCGGTGATTCCGTTCAGGAAATACAGTGGTTAATTTCCATTTAAATTTCAAAAACACCCTGTAAATCAGAATCTAGAACTACTACAAACGGGGGTTCTTCGGGATCCTCTAAGTGTTTTCTGTCTACCATCTTATCCGGGTCACCATGTATATACCCATTGTACTGAACTTATTGAACATGCTAATAAAAAGGTCCTATGCAATTAAAAACATACTATAGTATTAGCATAATAGTTATTTATGTACCAAAGACGAAAAACTGTATATGACCTCTTTAATCATTTCACAATAGCAAATGAAAGTTATTCTCACATACACCTATCTTTGTATTGAACCGTATGATGCCGTATTCATAGTGACCACCACAGCGGACGAAAAAGGGATTTTTCTTGTTCTGCGGCATTCCGTATTCGACAGTGAGAGCGCAAATCTCACTGTCGAATACGGAATTTTAGTTTTGAGTCCCGCAGATCCCGCACGGAAAATCCCGCAATGTTGATCCCGCAGAATTTCAGCGGGATCCCGCATTTGCGGGATCCAGCATTTGCGGGATTGGATTCCCTAGTCGAAACAAATCGTTTAAGACCATATCACAAGATTTTTCCGAAGTGATTATTTTACACCTCGTATTGCCTTGGGCAATGAATGAAAAGTTGAATCCAATGAAGACCATTCTTTTTGCTCACTTCATTTCCGATCGTTCATAATATCGGACGTAGTACCTACTACCTATTGATTATAGGTTATACACGCGTTATTGTTCTGTTTCTGTTTTCTTCAACGCTTTCTATCATTCCATCGATAACATCTTGAGCTTTGTTTCGTAAAGGTGGCGTAATGAAACACTGCAATTGCAACTAATTTAAGGCACGGGAAAACGGATATAATCTCGATCTGTTGCAAATTGCTTCCTCGAAGAACAATCTTGCATGCGGGATCCGATCAAAGAAATAGCTTTCAGGAATATTCAAATTAACGCTGCCACAACTGAAGGGGCAAGTGGAAGAAGGAGTTATGTTACAAATATGAGTTTGCGAGAAAATTAGATTTTAGTGAAGTGAGCTGGCATTTTTTGATGGAAGGTAGTTTAATAATTTGATTGGTGCAATTGTGAGGATTAGTTTTTGGATGATTTTTCATGATTTGCAGCTTTCTGCCATCATATTTCTTTTCGATATAAATTTTGATTCATGCGTACATAACTTTGCGCGCTTGATGTAACATAGCCCCTTCTACCACTGTGTATCTGCTCAGATATGGAGAATAGAAGCAAATCCTGACAGGACAAGTTACATATGCACATAAGACCTTCTTCCATGATATAACCGAATATTTTCAGAAAATGTCACTTGAACCCTTCTTCCACTTGCCCCTTCAACTGTCTTGCCAGCCAGTGAAATCGGATGAAAATGCGTATTTTTCAGGATTTTAATCATAATAGAAATTCTGGAAAGCCTCTTCTACACAATTGTTGATACTCGAAAGCACCATGTTGAGATAAATTATATATCTACGTAGATATTATACATAATACACGCTAGAAGCTGTAACTACTATAAATTCATCCTAAGATAGTGGAATAGAGGAAACAAATATTTTACAAATTTTTGGCTTTCTTTCATTTGCTCCGCGGACATGCAATTTTTTTTTAAACCAGGCTGTTCATTCAGCTTCAATTTCCTTTTTATAATGCTTGCTACATTAATTTGTCGTGGGGATATCCAAACTGATACAAAAAATGGGTTCAAGCCCTGTGGACAGGAGCTTCGGGCGCTTTAGTTCAAACAGACAAATTATATCTCCGAAAGTATTGGTTTCTCAGAGTTGAGAATTATATCAATTTATTCTTATGATAGAACTGCATCATAAAGGAAATTCAATTCAAATAATAGTTGATTTATCTAGATTAAATGAGCAATCTGAGAATGAGAACTGCACCATGGAAGAAACCAAATTAAAATAGCTGAAATGAATTTGACTCTCTCTTATAGAACAGGATGAAATGTACGAGTATGAACACAGATCATATAATAAAGCTTAGATAGAATAATTATAGCATTCAGTGAAAACATAGAAGTACGATTCATTATTGAAATTTAGAACTTCATCTTAGCAGAAATTGAATTCAAACATCATAGAAGAATTTAAATTCAACAAGAGTGGCAAAAATTATCAATCCAAAACCAATAGACGAATTCTACCCAACAACGAACTCATCCGAGATATTCATTCCTCAATTCTATGATGAACTATAATATATATCTTTCCTCAAATCTACTCCAAACTCAATATTATTAACTTACCATTACCATTCCCATCATCATATGGATTGACCATCGGCATGTAAATATCAACCAACAAAAAGTATGATATTATATTATCATTCTCATATTTATGCGATTGCTGGACAACGTCATTTCTCAGGAGAATAAGTTGACATTATAACAATTCATAGAATACCCACATAATATAATTCTATCATTCTGTGAAAACGTAGAAATACGATTTACATTGAAATTTTGAGAAATCATATCTCCGAAAGTATCAGCTTGTTAGAGTTAAAAATGATATGAATGGATTCTTATGATAAAACTGCTTATTAAAAAAAAATTAATTTGGAATTTGCTTTGTAAAAAAAATTTTTTTTGTTACTCCGAAACCATCCGTCCGATGTTGCCCAATAACGAACTTAGCCGAGATATTTATCCCCCAAACCTACTCTGAAAATTTCAACTCTCTAGCTCATTCCGTTCGAGAGTTATAGTGCCTACAGCCGGCCGGCCGGACAGAATGGATTTCGACCACGGATTCTTGATCAGTGAGTCGAACCAAATCGTTTAAGACAATTTTCATCGAAAAATTCGAAAATTACAGACATTTGGGCAAATTGATAAGCACTCAGTTCCGAGGAACTAGAGCGCCAAAAAGGATCTTTTTGTCTTACTGACGAAAAGGCTATGGATTTCAGAACTTTTTACACAAGCAGCTCTTCTTCTGATGAATCATCGGAAGAAAAATATCACAGATAATAATAAGCGCGGAAAATGGTTCCTATAGGAACCATTTTCCGCGAGGTTATTCTTGTTGTATTATTGATATATATATCAATAATACAACAAGAATAACCTCTTTCGGCTCTTTCCAGCTGAATTTTGACAGTTTTTTGCGGTTCGAACTATGCCAAACTCTCAATATTGACAAAATATTTTCGAACCTTCAAATATAAAAATCTTCTGAGAAATTGGTGAGGGTAAACAATTTTGGAACAAGCTTCTGAGATTTTTCTCACCTCACTTACATTTCGGAATACACATTAAATCAGTTGAGTCATAATAGCATTTTTGCGCGTATGTTCTAGGGAACATCGCGTTATCATTTTGCCCAAATGTCTGTAATTTTCAAATTACTATTGGGGTCGACTCCCCGATGAAGAATTCGTGGTCAAATTTGATTCTGTCCGGCCGGCCGTCCGGTCGTTGCCACGATAACTTGAGAACGGAAAGAGTTAGTGACTTGAAATTTTCAGGGTAGGTGGTGCATCCCAATATGACGGACAAGCTCGTTAATGGGCATAATCGGCCCAATGGTTGCCGAGTAATAATTTTGTTTTCAACCAATACAAATCCGATCGAATTGAAACTTGGTGAATAGTTGTAGAATATAAACCTTAGAAGTTTTGTGAAATTGTGTGAGAATCGTATCACTAGAAAATTTAAAAAAAATGTGGGAAAGCCCTGTGGACAGGAGCTTTGGCGCTCTTGTTTAAACTTTGACAATTCATCTCCGAAATTATTGGTTTCTCAGAGTTGGGAATGATATCAATGGATTCTTATAATAGAACTGCATCATAAACGAAACTAAATTAAAATTAAATATAAAACTTATCCGAGATATTCATATTCCTCAAATGTTCTCTGAAAATTATATTATATCAATTGAAACTTAGCCAATATTCCGGTTTTGTTTTCACTGAAGATATTCTGAATATATTTTCATCATCATATGGATTATGCAAGGGCACATATGGTAGGGGTAATTATAATATCGTATAATTGTCCATTTTGCATTCAATCCTACTTTCTTAGAAAAGAAATCAATATATTTGACATATCTGTCATAGTTAGATAAGATTATATGTATGAACAGTGAACACAGATAGAACACAGACACATAGAATTCGCATTCTGTGATAACATAGAAGTACGATGTATTAGTGAAATTTTAAAAAATCATATCTCTAAAGGTATTAGATTGTTAGAGTTGAAAATGATATCAATGGATTCTTACGATGAAACTGCACTTTAAAAAAATTGAAGATGATATTTGTACTGTAAAAGAAATTTTTTTTTTCGTTACTCCGAAACCATCAGGCTAATTTTGCCCAATAACAAACTTAGCTGAGATATTTTTATTTATCTCCCAAACCTACTCTGAAAATTTTAACTGTCTAGCTCATTCCGTTCGAGAGTTATCGTGTTAACGGACGAACAGCTGGACGGACGGCCGGACAGAATCGATTTCGACCACGGATTCTTGATCAGTGAGTCGAACCAAATCGTTTGAGACCATTTTCAGCCAAAAATTTGAAAATTACAGACATTTGGGCAAATTGATAAGCACTCTGTTACCAGTAATAAGAGCGCCAATTATTAAAATATATTTTTTATGACACGGTAGTCGGTAACCTGAGAACGGATAGAGATAGTGACTTGAAATTTTCAGGTTAGGTTGTGCATCTAAAAGTGACATTTGAGTTTGTTTATAGGCATAATCGGCCAAATAGTTTTGGGGTTATACCCATCTGAAATTTAGTTGTTATTTCCTGAATAACTCTAAAAATACAAAACTGATTAAATTCAAACATGATTATTAGTTGTAGAATCCCAACGCGAAAATTCTTGAAAATTTCGTGAGGATCGTATAACTAGAAAATTAAAATTAAAATCATTGAAAATTATTGAAAAAAATTCTATATATCGGTAACTATTCGTCCGACACCGCTGAAATTTTAGCGAGAGACTTTAGACCCTAACTCTACTGCAAAGTTCCAAGTTTGATCATGATCGGATCTATATTGTTGGAGATTCGATAAGCCTTGTGTGAGTTCAATAGATGGATGAGTGACCGTTGCCTCGATAAGTTTCGAACGAAAGGATATAGGGACTTGCAAATTTCAGGGCATGTTGCGTATCCGGATAGGAGAGTTAAGTTCGTTTACGGACATAATCGGTCCAACGGTTCCGGAATTTACCCCCATGAATATTATTTCCTCGATAACTCAAAAAATATAGACGATATAAAGACGTGTTCAAAATTCTGTAAGAACCGTACGGTACGGAATAAAATGGTTCAAGCACTGACGTGAAGTCAGGAGCTTTTGCCCCTATGTTCTTAATCGAATTAACCATGGTGAATTCTATGGTAAATTTACCATCGTAAATTCGATTAAGAGTGTCCAATACAGGAGAACGGATAATAGAATTCACCATGGTAAATTAGATTAAGAGTGTTCAATACAGGCGAATGCACAATAGAAAATACGGGCAAAAGCTCCTGACTTCCCGTCAGTGATTGAACCAATTTTTGGGCGCATGTTCTAGGGGAACATCGTCCTATCATTTCGTCCAAATGTCTGTAATTTTCGAATTTCGAGCTGAAAATTGGCTAATAGACTAATTCGGACTCCCTGATCACGAATCCGGTGTCAGATTTTAGGGTGCCGTCCGGCCGGCCGGCCGGCCGTCGTACTTCCGGCCGTAGGCACGATAACAGGAGCACCGAAGGTCCTATCGACTTCAAACTTTCAGGGTAGGTTTCTGATCAAAATGCGACGGTTAAGTTCGTTAACGGGCAAAATCGGCCGGACGGTTTAGGAGTTATAGACATTTAAAATTTTGAGGTTATTTCCCTGATATTTCAGGAACTAAAGAAGATGTTGAATCAAAACTTGGTAGTCAGTTCGAGGATATAAACGCGCAACTTTTGGCAAAATTCTGTTATGATCGAAATGTTGGTAATTTTTAAAAAAAAATTTCTTTTAATTTTTTCGAAAAAAAAATTTTTTTTTCGTGAACTATTCATCAGATTGCAACAAAAACTTGTACTAACGTCAATTATAGTATTTTGCAACATTGTGCAAAATTTTGGCTCTATACGATTTCAATTTCTGGAGATATAAGACAAAATGTGTCAAATTTCCTGGGTCTCTCTCAGTATTTTATCGATTATTCTATGAACTCTTTGAATTCCACCGAAAACAAATTCAAAGACATAAACATAAAGAATCAAGTCATAGTTTAGACGTCGAAAGAAGGACGATGTTGATCGACTTGAAAAGGTACCTATTTCAAGAAATGCAATAATGAAATGCTTAATTTATGGATATAATATTATCTAAGTATTGTTGGGATCGGGCAGTTGGAAAATTTTTTAATAAAAAAATTTGTACCGACGTTAAATCAAGCATTCTACACGAGTGTGCAAAATTTCAGTTCGATACGATCTCAATTCCAGAAGATATTGCTTAAAATTCACATTCCAGCGTGTTTTGACGTTCTATGGTCACAGAAAATCGTCACAAAAATATATTTACCTCATTTGACGGCTGTTTGTCAAATCAATTAATTCCAATAATTGATGTCAGATTTCCTACATACCAAGTTCAAACACATTTTATTATATGGAAAACACTTATTATGATCACGTTCTACAGGAATTGATACTAAATAGAAGCTAGATGAAGATTATTGTAATGGAAAATTTGTGTTCCAGAATAATATTAAGGTATTCAACATGATACTGCTTTTTTTCTTTACTGGTCAGTACGGGCCACAAGGAAGATGAACATGCGCCCAAAAGCTCCTGTCCACAGGGCTTGAACCAATTTTTTATTATTTATCTCAAAATAATAAACCTTATTGAGCCAACGATCAAAATTCAACACCTAAATTCTGAAACTTTCACGGTTTATGCTCAGTATTCTTCAAACGTAGGATTTAGATTCCAATATTCAAATAATGTTAAAAAAAAAGTAGTGACGTGAAGTCAGGAGCTTTTGAGCACATGTTCTACTATCTATTCACGCCTCAGATACCCTCACGAAATACTTCATGAACCTTCAAGTCGTATTTCAGCGTTAATATTGAAATAATTCATTGGGAATCAACTGAATTAAAATTTTAAAATAAATAAGATAGTGACCAGCGGGGATTCAAACCCGAATCTTCTGCACAGCAGGCGAGCAAATATCTCGGCCATCGAGTTGTTGTTACAATTCTGGGATGTACATTTTTTGAAATTTCAGATGAAGTAGGTATCAGTTCGAAATTTTTTTTTCACAATAAATGTTAAAATACGAAGCCGATCGAACTGAAATCCACTGACCAATACTCGATTATAAAATAGTGGCTGAATTTTTGAAGAAAAAATATTTTTTTCTAGTGATACGATCCTCACGAGCGTAGCATTCTAAACTAATAATCAAGTTTCAATTCGATTGGATCTGTATTTTTTGAGTTATTGAGGACCCAATGTTTCAGAGAAGTAGATTTTATTTTCACAGTAATTCCAAAAATACAAAACCGATCGAGTTGAAATTCGGTACTCAATTGTGAAATGGCGGGCGGAAGGTTTATGCGGAATCTGACAGATTGTCCCAAAGAGAGTGTTCATATCAACTTTAATTAAAATGAAATTGGGTTTAAGAGTATTTACTCTAGTCAACAAGTGCTTTTTTGGTCAAAATTTTTGCGTATTTTCCGAAAATTATGATTGAGGTGTCATTTGATTCGGAATGGCATGGAGATAGTTTTCGAGAAAATGCTAAGGCCACTCGCAGAAATTATAAAAAATTAAGTGAAAAAAAAAGAAGGACCTTTGGTTTTTCGCCAATATCTTTAAAACTATCTGAGATAATTCAAATTTGAAAAAAGATTCAAGAAGAGGAGGAAATTTCCTAAATAAATGTCCTAACTCCCGGAGCTAGAACCAATATTCATAATTTTCCGACAGGGTTGAAAATACTCCCGAAAACGGGTACTCCGGCTTGCGTAAGCCTCGCCTCCTTCCGACCTTTCATGAATAAATATTATTTAAACTTATAAAATATGAAAATAAAAAATTGCAAAAATTCAGGCACCTACAGGACAGATCAATGAAAAATAATCTGTGGTCCAAAAATGTTTATCGTGATTTTTCAATTAATTATTATTCATTAGTTAATTAACATTTTTTCTAGCACGAACATGAACATTGCAAATTGCAAGTACGCTAATTGTTAAACTATTGATGATGAAAATGTGTTCCTTTCGTGACGCTATTTTTCAAAGGTCTTAGCAAAGATACCTATTGGAAAATTTTAAAAATTGTTAATTTTCGTTTTGTTATGAACAATTTGCCAAAGTGAAAAATTATGAAGCTTCAATTTATAATATTACTATTGATCCGTTTTCTTATGATCAGAAACTACTCAAAACTGATTTTTAATAATTATTATCTCCTATGGTTCAAAAAATTGTCATGTACCAATGCGTTGTTTATGAGATAATTTAAAATTTTCTTTTGAAACATAATTGAAGCTTTATAATTGTACACTTAAGTAAATTGCTAATAACAAAACGAAAATTAACTTTTTTTCCAATTTTCCAACGGGAATCTATTCCAAGACCTTTGAGAAATAGTTCCACGAAAGGAAGAAATTCTCAGATTAATTGTTCAATAATTATCGCACTTGCAATGCTAATATTCATGCTACAATTTTTTTTTAATTAACTAATGGATAACTAATTGAAAAATCGCGATATACATTTTTGGACCACGGATTATTGTTCATTGATCTGTTTTGCAGATGTCTGAATTTTATCAATTTTTTATTTTCATATTTAATAAGTTTAAATAATATTTACTCATGAAAGGTTCGAAGGGGGCGAGGCTTGCACAAGCCGAAGTACCCGTTTTCGGGAGTATTTTCAACCCTGTCAGAAAATTATAAATATTGGCCCTAGTTCCGGGAGTTGGGACACTTTTTTGGGAAATTTCCTCCTCTTCTCGAATCTTTTTTCAAATTTGAATTTTCTGAGATAGTTTTTGAGATATTGGCGAAAAACCAAAGACCCTTCTGTTTTTTTGGCGTTCTAGTTCCTCGGAACTGAGTGCTTATCAATTTGCCCAAATGTCTGTAATTTTCGAATTTTTCGATGAAAATGGTCTTAAACGATTTGGTCCGACTCACTGATGAAGAATCCGTGGTCGAAATTCATTCTGTCCGGCCGGTCCGGCCGGCCGGCACGTAGGCACGATTACTCTCAAATGGAATGAGCTAGACAGTTGAAATTTTCAGAGTAGATTTGGGAGATGAATATCTCGGCTAAGTTCGTTATTGGGCAAAATCAGACAGATGGTTTCGGAGTAACAAAAAAAAAAAATTTTTTTTACATAACGAATTCCAAATTGAATTGTTTTCAATATGCAGTTTTACCATAAGAATCCATTCATATCATTTTTAACTCTAACAAGCTAATACTTTCGGAGATATGATTTCTCAAAATTTCAATATAAATCGTATTTCACAGAATGATATAATTATTCTGTGGGTATTCTATGAATTGTTATAATGTCAACTTATTTTCCTGAGACATGACGTTGTCTCATTGTCATTCATTCCAGCAATCGTATAAATATGAGAATTATAATATAATATCATACTTTTTGTTGGTTGATATTTTCATGCCGATGGTCAATCCATATGATGATGGGAATGGTAATGGTAAGTTAATAATATTGAGTTCAGAATATCTCCACTAAAAACAAAACTGGAATATTGGTGTATTGGAGTAGATTTGAGGAAAGATATATATTATCGTTCATCATAGAATTGAGGAATGAATATCTCGGATGAGTTCGTTGTTGGGTAGAATTCGTCTATTGGTTTTGGATTGATAATTTTTGGCACTCTTGTTGAATTTAAATTCTTCTATGATGTTTGAATTTAATTTCTGCTAAGATGAAGTTCTAAATTTCAATAATGAATCGTACTTGTATGTTTTCACATAATGCTATAATTATTATATCTAAGCTTTATTATATGATCTGTGTTCATACTCGTATATTTCATCCTGTTCTATAACAAGTCAAATTCATTTCAGCTATTTTAATTTGGTTTCTTCCATGGTGCAGTTCTCATTCTCAGATTGCTCATTTAATCTTGATAAATAAACTATTATTTGAATTGAATTTCCTTTATGATGCAGTTCTATCATAAGAATACATTGATATAATTCTCAACTCAGAGAAACCAATACTTTCGGAGATATAATTTGTCTGTTTGAACTAGAGCGCCAGAAAGCTCCTGTCCTCAGGGCTTGAACCCATTTTTGCGCGTATGTTCTGGGGAACATCGCGTTATAGTTTTGCCCAAATGTCTGTAACTTTCGAATTTTTTGAAAAAAATGGTCTCAAACGATTAAGTTCGACTCCCCAATGAAGAATTCGAGGTCAAATTTGATTCTGTCCGGCCGTCCGGATGCCACGATAACTTGAGAACGAAAAGAGCTAGCGACTTGAAATTTTCAGGGTAGGTGGCGCATCCCAATACGACGGACAAATTCGTTAATGGGCATAATCGGCCAAGCGGTTTCCGAGTAATAATTTTGTTTTAAACCAATATAAATCCGATCGAATTGAAACTTGGTGAGTAGTTGTAGAATATGAACCTAAGAACGTTTGTGAAATTTTGTGCGCATCATATGGCTAGAAAATTTTAAAAAAATTATTAAAAAATATTTTTGTTGTCACGATAACTTGAGAACGGAATGAGATAGCGGCTTGAAATTTTCAGGTTAGGATGAGCACCAGAACGCGACATTTAAGTTTGTTTATGAGCACAATCGGCCAAACGGTTTTAGAGTTATAGCCATCTGAAATTTTCTTTAATTTCGTGGTTTTTGTTCCTCATTAACTCGAAAAGTACTGAACCGATTGAATTCAAACATGGTTATTAGTTGTAGAATGCCAACGCGAAAATGTTTGCAAAATTTGGTGAGGATAGCATTTGCTGAAAATTTTTAATAAATCATTGAAAATAAAAAAAAAATTCTATATATCAGTAACTAATCGTTAGAAATTGATGAAATTTTGCAAGAGCCTTCATAACCTAACTCTACTGCCAAGTTTCAAGTTTTAATACGATTGGTTCAATATTGTTGGAGATTGGAGCATTCTTGTGTGAATTCAGTAGATGGGTGACCGTTGCCTCGATAACTTTCGAACGAAAGGAGATAGGGACTTGCAATTTTCAGGGTAGGTTGCTTATCCGAAAGGAAGAGTTGAGTTCGTTTTTGGGCATAATCGGTCTAACGGTTTCCGAGTTATACCCACCTGGAATATTATTTCCTCGATAACTTAAAAAATATGGTAAATTCGAATTAAGAGTGTCCAATACAGGATAATGGACAACATAATTTACCATGGTAAATTCGATTAAGGGTGTCCAATACAGAAGAATGGACAATAGAACATACGCGCAAATGCTTCTGACTTTACGCCAGTGCTTGAACCAATTTTTTTTTCGTGATTTTTTTTTTTTTCACTTTTTTTTTTATAATTTCTGCGAGCGGGCTTAGCATTTTCTCAAAAACTATCTACATGCCATTCCGAATTGAATGACACCTAAATCATAATTTTCGGAGAATACGCAAACATTTTGACCTAAAGAGCACATGTTGACTAGACTAATTAACCTACCTGATAAGTTGACTGATTTCCGGAGGCAGCGTCAGTAGCTCATTATCGGAAATATCCAGGATGTTGAGGGATGTCAGCTGCAATACACTACTCGGAAAATTGTGAATACCGTTTGACCGCAAACTCAGAACTTGGACGTCTGAAAGCGACTTGATAGACTCCCCCGCAAGAACTATTTCTTCTACGTAACAATCACTTATTTGTTTAGTATTCTTGCAGAGATTGTTCAAGTTGAGGTATTTCAGGTTTTTCTGGTCGGTTCCAGAGACATTTTCGGACTCATTTTCTTCATCCTGAAAATAATTAAAAATTATTAGAGGTTGAAATCAATAATTCATTCAATTAGTATTGATTTCTCCTACGTTCTGAGGCACCTTTTGATAATAATGAGTGAAGCCCAAACAAGCGTTGGTACCTACCATATATACAGGGTGTTCCAATTTTTGCGCGCATGTTCTGGGTAACAGTGCTATTATTTTGAACAAATGTCCGTAATTTTCGATTCTTTAGCCGAAACTGGTCTCAAACGATAAGGTTCTACTTAATGATGAAGAATTCGAGACCAATTTAATTCGGTCCGGCCAGCCATTGCCACGATAACTTTCGAACGAAATTTTCAGGTTAGGTTGCGCACCCAAAGTGGATAGTTAAGTTTGTTATTGGGCATAATCGGCCGAATGGTTTCGGAGTTATGCCCATCTTGAATGTTATTGTTATTTCCTCATTATCTCAAAATTGTCAAATCCGATTCAATCAACACTTGGTAATTACTTTTAGAATCCCGATGCGCTAATTTTCGCGAAATTTCGTTAATATCGTATCACTAGAAAAAAAAATGTTAAATGTTTTTTCTTCAAACATTTCTTATTTCAGAGACCAATTCATTCAGAAAACATTTTGACGCTCTTGTTCCTCGGAACAGAGTTCTTATCAATTTGCCCAAATGTCTGTAATTTTCGAATTTTTGGCTGAAAATGGTCTTGAACGATTTGGTTTGACTCACTGATTAAGAATCCGTGGTCGAAATCGATTCTGTCCGGCCGGCCGTCCGTCCGGCCGTTAACATGATAACTCTCGAACGGAATGAGCTAGACAGTTGAAATTTTCAGAGTAGGTTTGGGGGATAAATATCTCAGTTAAGTTCGTTATTGGGCAAAATCGGACTAATCTTTTCGGAGTAACGACAAAAAATATTTTTTTTTACATTACAACTTTTGAATTCAAATTTTTTCAAGATGCAGTTTCATCATAAAAATCCATTGTTATCATTTTTAACTCTAACAAGCTTTCATAGTAGCTTTCACATAGTTTCGGAGATATGATGTTTCAAAGTTTCAATAATACATCGTAAGTTCTATGTATTCACAGAATGTGAACACAGAATCTATCTGTGATCACTATCCATACATGTCATCTTTTCTAGCTATTAGAGATTGTTAATTTGTAGTTGTTATTTTCTCTAGCAAAGCAAGTATTCGATTCTTGAATTTGTGAATTAATACAAGACTGTTTTGATGTAGTTTATGGAGGCAATAGGAAAGAAGAACATAATGGAATCATCAAAAGAAATTACTGTTCGTTGATCACTGAGATTAATATTACCTTTTACTTCCTTAAGTAGTGAGACATGCTCCTATATACAGTATTTCCATAATGTTGCTAGCAAAAAAATACTGAAATATGAATCTACATTTGTTTATCAATCATTTGTTCTTGAGTTAAGGTTCATACTTCAGAAAAGAATGTGTTAGTGGTATGAACTATTAAATTTTAAATTATGAAAAGAGGATAGTATCTTATTAATATATTTTGAACTATTAAAATAATTTGTTCGTAATCCACTACCTACTCAAATATCAGGAATAAATGGACAATCTGCTATGATTGTCTCCAGCCTTGCTCTAGACATTTCGATGATACTTTCCTTAGGTATTTCGAGTGTTGAAAACTATTCACCGAGTGTAAGTTGCAACAACCCATTCCACGAGGTCGTATCATTGCAGATTGTTCATTTAATCTTGATAAATAAATTTAATGACAATTTTTGAATCATGAAGGCATTGAAGCACTGTATATTGCTATTTTCATAAGATAATTTTTGAAGATTTTTTTTAGACTACACTTTTTTTAAATTTAATTTCTTTCATGATGCATTTCTATCATAGGAATCCATTGATATAATTCCCAACTCTGAGAAACCAATACTTTCGGAGATATAATTTGTCTGTTTGAAGAAGAGCGCCAAATAGCTCCTGTCCACAGGGCTTGAACCAATCTTTAAGAATTTTATTTGTAGAATATCTTTAACAATCGATAAAACAAGACAAAAATGTCCAATGAATTATAGGTCCTCAAGCGCTTCATAACCAATGATATATCGGGAAGAGGGTAATATAAGACCATATGAGGAGTCAGAAATGGGCACCAAACATCTCTTATACCTACTAGTTTCTGAGATACAGGGTGAAAATCATAGAATTTTCACCTTCAAAACTGTTGAATCGAGTTCGATAATATTTTGAAGCTTATTGCATGACTTCGGGACACTTTAAATAATTTGAAAGTGAAAATAAAAAACTTTGACAAATCGTATTATTGGTCTCTAGGAATGATATGAATGGATTCTTACGATAAAACTGCATTATGAAAGAAATTAAATTCAAACAGACCGAGTGTCCTCAATAACGAACTTATCCGAGATATTCACTTTAGCCAATATTTCAGTTTTGTTTTTACTGAAGATATTCGGAATTCAATATCATTAACTTACCATTACCATTCCTATCATCATATGGATTAACCATGGGCATTAAATATCAAAATTTGACATATCATGTCTCAGAAAAATAAGTTGACATGTATCAACACAGATCATATTATAATAATTCATAGATAGAATAATTATCGCATTCTGTGAAAACACAGAAGTACGATTTATTATTGAAATTTTGAAAAATCATATCTCCGAAAGTATTAGCTTGTTAGAGTTAAAATTGACATCAATTGATTCCTATGGTGAAATTGCATCTTGAGAAAAACTTATTTCGAAATTCGTAATGTAAAAAAAAATGTTTTTTTTGGTACTCCGAAACCATCTGACCGATTTTGCCCAATAACGAACTTAGCCAAGACATTTATGTCCCAAACCTATTCTGAAAATTCTAGCTCATTCCGTTCGAGAGTTATCGTGTTAACGACCGGCCGGACAGAATCGATTTCAACCACGTATTCTTGATCAGTGAGTCGAACCAGATCGTTTAAGACCATTTTCAGCCAAAAATTCGAAAATTACAGATATTTGGGCACTCTGTTCCGAGGAACAAGAGCGCCAAAAACGCAGAAACGAACCATTTAGTAATTTCCCAAGTGTTTTTTAATTGCTATTAGAATGCACGCGTCGGGCAGAGTGATATTTGATCATTTCATCAAGTGAAATACAGTTTTCCCAACAAATGATTATATAACAACTCCACTCAACAATAATACTAACTTGCAAAATATTGCCATCATCCCCATTTTCCAAAGAGTCCAACTCGATGTTTTCCTGCTCTTCAATAAGCGGAAATGTTGTCACATGGCTGCTGAATCTAAGAGGCTTCTTGGCGTGAACCAACATATTTACACAACAATGGTAATAAACGGATCAATTACAAATATACCATTATATTCTCAATTATCTAAACCCACTATCACTAACTGGAGTGCCCCATGGCGACAACTTGCGACACTTCGAATTCGCACTGCACATCACCCAGGCAACGTCGTGTGCCGACCTTAGCGTAGGTGTGCTTCGATATATCAAGTAAATCACTGAGACAAAATGTTATTTGTGATTCTGGGCGACCCAAGACGGCATGACAACACGGTTGGGTGCCTCTTAATGCTTGTCACGTTCCAAGAAGGATTGGGTGGAAGTATGGTTTGAAGAGTATGTCTAGCGTTTCGGAATATGTATGCAATAGGCTTCCTTGAATGCCCGCTTTTTGTCGATCGTGAGTTCTGAAGGATACGTTCATGGCCAGTATGTACGAAATTATTGTTCATTCGTTCCATCTACGCAATTTCCTTTCTTGTGCTATCTTACCAGGGCCCTAAAATCTAGTCCAAATGCTCATACAAAGTAGGTGGTATGCATGGAAACAGTCAATTATCTCCTAAAGTAAGATAACTAGCGAAAAATGCTTTAGGATTTTTTTAATTCTATCACAATAAAAACTGGTTGGAGAAGTACTGTGACCGGGAGGTTTGGCGCGCTTGTTCAAATTTATAGGCAGAGCAGTTACCCATCCAGGTACTGAACTCGCTTAGCTCCAGGAAAAAAAGAGGGAAAAGCCCTGTGGCAGGAGCCTTGGTGCTCTTGTTCGATCTTCGACAAATCATATCTCAGAGTTGGGAATGATATCAATGGATTCTTATGATAGAAATGCATCATGAAAGAAATTAAATTCAAATATGATACAACTGCATCATGAAATAAATTAAATTAAAAAATGATACAACTGCATCATGAAAGGAATTAAATTCAAACAAGAGCGCCAAAAACACGAACTCATCCGAGATATTCATTACTCAAATCCCCTCTGAAAATTATATTATATTAATTGAAACTTAGCCAATATTTGAGTTTTCTTTTTACTGGGGCTATTCTGACCCCATTCTGAGAAACTTACCAAAGTATATATTTCCATCATCATATGGATTTATCCACGGGCATCAAAATCACCAAAAAGTATAATATAATTTTATAATCCTCATAATTCTACGATAGCTGAAAGAATTTGACTCTCTCTTATAGGAAAACAAGATGACATGTACAAGTATGAACACAGATCATAGAATTATTCATAGATAGAATAATTAAGACTTCTGTGAAAACATAGAAGAACGATTTATTATTGAAATTTTGAAATATCATATCTCCGAAAGTATAAGCTTGTTGGCGTTGAAAATGATATCAATGGATTTTTATGGTGAAACAGCATCTCAAAAATATTGAGTTTGAAATTTGTAATGTAAAAAAAATTTTTTTTCGTTACTCCCGTAACCATCGTAATAACGAACTCAACCGAGATATTTATCTCCCAAACCTACTCTGAAAATGTCAACTGCCTAGCTCATTCTGTTCGCGAGTTATTGTGAAATTTTTGTTTGACACCTTGCGTCAATCCGATCACACAAAACTTCATAAAAGTCATGATTCTACGATAGACGATGATACAGATAGATCAGCTGGCCGATTTCGACCACGGATTCTTGATCAGTGAATCAAACCAAATCGTTTAAGATAATTTTCATCCAAAAATTCGAAAATTACAGACATTTGGGCAAATTGATAAGCAATCTGTTCCGAGGAACAAGAGCGCCAAAAATATTTTTCCTACGAGCGTGCACAAAGTAGAACTTTCCTGCACGCATTTGGGTTGCCAAAGTAACACTTTTCTGCATCGTGCGGAAAAATATTTTCTATATTTCAGTATCGTAATGAGTCAAAGTTTTATTTTCATTAAAAAATAAGGTACTAGATATTTCCTTCTTGTTAATTTTGAATCATTCGTGCTATTAGGAAACTGTCTTAAATCTGATCTCCATGTCCTACGTACGATCCAAATTCAAATTCCGTAATCTGTGTGTGTAACTTTCGTAACAGTTACACCAACTGCCAAGATACAACACAAAAATCACTAGGATGTATAATCCTAATTTTCCATTGAATTTCAACAGTATTTTACAAAACTTGCCTGAAATAGAGAAAAAACCGTCTAATACTGGTTGGAGAAGGCAATGCCAACAGTCATGCGTTCGAAAAGTCGCTCGTTTTCGAAACTTATAGACATTTGGGCAAATTGATAAGCACTCTGTTCCGACGATCAAGAGCGCCAAAAATATTTTTCCTACGAGCGTGCAAAAAGTAGTACTTTTCCGCACGCATTTGGGTTGGCAAAGTGACACTTTATTTTATTTTTCTCTATTTGAGTATCGTAATGAGTTCATTTACAGCACTTATAACAGAGATGTAATGAAATCATTCCCGCATTCTTTCTAGTTATATTTTTCATTTTGTGGTAGTCAGCACTGACATTCGATCCTATCAAATTTCAACACACGTCAATTATTGTCAATATAGTATAATCTGGATATAGTGAAATAATAGGTCTCTCGCATGTAACACGAAATAACATATGTTCATGTTTTTCTGAATCTACTTCAATGCCAGATCATCACAGTCATAATTCATAAAATTTGAATATTTCGGTACCTATTGATAATCGGTAAATCAAGAAGCAAATTCGAATGAGATGAAACGTTTCTGACTGGTAGAATCGTTGCTATAACGGCTGATGTAATCAAAATGTACCATCTGCTTGTTACAGCCAATGCCGACTGCGAGCCCTCTATAGAGGGCTGTGTTACACCATGGTTACACCCGAACACGAGAAGAGAATGAGAGTAGATATGACGGGTTACGTTGTCCAATAACGAACTTAACCGAGATATTCATCTCACAAACTTTCTCTGAAAATTTCAACTGTCGAGTTATCGTGTTAACGGCCGGACATAATCGATTTTGACCACGGATTCTTGATCAGTGAGTCGAACCAAAACGTTTAACACCATTTTCAGCCAAATTCGAAAATTACAGACATTTGGGCAAATTGATAAGCACTCTCTTCCGAGGAACAAAAATATCTGAACAAATACCAGATGCTGAGATTTTTCCGTCGTGATATTCGCTTGATATCTTCTATAACCTACCTCATATATTTTCTTTGCATAACGAACTGTATCTTTCACTCAAGTCGGAAGAAATCCGTTAGGTTTCAGAATCATTATCTCTGATGAGTGATATAGACATATCCTATCCTAATGTTCCGCTAGCAAAATTGAGCTGAATCTGTAGTAGATTTGTTGTCGGAAAATTTACCGCTAGGGCACGTTGATATGACGAATAAATTGATGTATTATTTGTAGTACCCTCGATATCCTTATCCGTGAATACACGAAGATCAATTTTATTGTCTTATTTGAGTAGGTGATGACACAAATCAATTTAAAGAAAGAAAACTTTCAATTATAGATGGACCATAATGTTTATTCCTAGGGGTTGCTTAAATGACGCTCCTAACTCCTAACATTTCGTCTTTAAAGTTTTTGGTTTTCAAAAAACACTTGTTCTGCTATTTACACACTTTATTTACAATTCAACTCGAAGAAATATTTACAACTTTGACTTCTGCGGTTACTGAAGTTCGCCAACTACCGCAATTACTCTAAATTCGTCTAAAGTCAGAATTCAATAAAACCGTCTTAATCTCAGGGATAAAACTCGTATTCGCTAACCGTCTTAATTGTACCGTCCTAGTCTAATCCCTGCTCAGAACCCACTGCCCGTTTCCGATTCCTCATACCCTTGGTACGTACTCTGTTTACTACCCCGCAGTTGGGTTGCCCTCGATCTCACAGGGTAGTGCAATGATTGGCGATTATCTAGCTGAACTACCCTGCCTTAGATCAATAGGATTCCCTGGGAACGATCCCACGGTCATAAGACAATTCCAGGAATACAGTCGTTAATGTTGCACTTCAAGAGCTCTTTGGGTATTATAAAATCCAGATATAGATGTTCCGTTAACCCCAACCTCCTTGGAGACACCAGAGAATCGGGGTTTGGTTTTAAATTCTTCATCTTCTGTCATCGTTTTCGGAATCTGTATAGGATCGCATACGGTATGCTAGTGGATTTGGAGTGCCCGAGGGCGCAGAGAACGTCTGATGTTTCGATAACACGTTGCTTGCACCCTTAAAATGTAATCCTGATTCTAACTATCCGATCGTAAGCAAACTGTATTTCCCTATTAACTGCACATCAATATACAGGCGCGCCTGTCCTGGGGAACAGCGTGCTATAATTTTGCCCAAATGTCTGTAATGTTCGAAGTTTTGGCCGAAAATGGCCGCAAACGATTAAGTTCGACTCACTGATATCGAATTTGAGGTCAATTTTTTTTTATCGTATTCTGAGATTCAAGAATTGTCACTCGAATCTCAGAATAACGATCAACAAAATAATTCTGAAGATTTTTTCGTTAAGCGTTTGACGAAGGAGTCTGATATAGACTCCGAAACGTTACGATATAGTTGTTTCTTCGTTGATGTTGTTTCGTTGTTATTTGTTAGGAAACATTGTTCGATTGATTGCTTCTGACAAATATCTTGTGTGTCTTACGCAGAAGCAAATCACGAAATAATTATTTTTTTATTTTATAGATATTTTTCAGAGTTTGGGAGAGAAAACCCAGAAAGAAACCGAAATAATTTGCCCAGTTCTGGAAGTTCTGAATTGTGACAATTTTTTTTGCAGGCTATTAGTGGTCTGTTTTCAATTAAATTTTGCATGCTCCAAGATGTCGTTTTTGGTCACCGAAATGCCAAAATTAGACTCGATCCGATATTTAGTTTCGAAATTTCAATCAAAATATTCCGCAAAATAGTTGAACATTTTTTAAATTTTTTGTGGTCTTGTGATCCCCACGAAAATTTGCAAGAGCGGTTGCGTCGGTCTTATGCATCTAACTACTGAGTTTCAATTCGATCAATTCAGTATTATTGTGAAAATATTTTTTTCCAGTTCGTAGCTATCTGATCAATGCAAAACTTTGCATGCATATAAAGGTCATGATTCTACAAGTTGATGCTAAATTTCATTATATGAAGTGATTAGTTTCGGAACTATTCATAAAAAATATTTTACCTAAAAATGGCCATAATTCTGAAACCACTCGGTGTATTTCACCTATTAAGCAACTTAACCGAGATATTTACTCTGCAAACCTACCCTTCAAATTTCAATTATCTCATTTCGTTCGAGAGTTGTCGTGCATACGGCCGGACGGGCGGACAGAATTGGATTTGACCCCGGATTATTCATCAGTGAGTCGAGCCTAATCATTTGAGACCATATTTTGCGAAAAATTCCAAAAAACAAAAGGCAAAATGATAGGCAATCTGTTCACCTAACAGCGTGCCAAAAACAGATCTAACTTATTTTTTATAGCTTGACCTAGAAGGGCTTAGCTCTTCCTTCGAACATGTTTCCGAAGAGGAAGCAATGCTGTGAAAAAGGTTAAAAAAGTTGAAAGCCTGATATTAACATTTTTATATTTCCCAATTAATCATGAATTTTTTGTCTACAAGAACAAGTGGCCCTGCATCTCTTGAATCTTGCTTTGCCTTTCCTGGTGTCAGTGTTACAAAGCCAATTAGGCCAACGTTTGTAGAGCTTATCACAATTGGACCAGTAATCTGCTGCGTGGCAAGAATTGGTACAAAGCTTCTTGGAATGACAATTTCCTTGGCATGCTTCACATGATTTTCCCTTCTTGTATGGTAGACCAAGCTTATCTGGTAAATTCCCACTTAAAAAGAAATAAACCACAACATAGAAAGAAGTGAACTGTAGCCAATTGCCAATAAGTAATAACTAAAAAGGGGGAAAGCCCTGTGGTAGGAGCTTTGTCGATCTTGTCCAATGTTTGAAAAATTATATCTCCGAAAGTATTGGTTTCTCGGAGTTGGAATTATATCAATGGAATATTATGATAGAACTACATAATTAAATAAATTAAAATCTCTTTTCATCTTATCCTCATACGACGGCCCAATTTTGGCTACAAGTGTTTCAAAACTATCAGGAGTCATTCTGAAAAATTTATTAAATGAAATAGTCGGTTTTATTTATGAAACAAATCTAATGTAATCTGTCCAGACAGAACTCAAACCAGAATACTTTTGTAAGAAATCTTAAATAGTGTTACTAAAGAATAACTATCTGTATATTAGTTGGGAATCCCGTTCTAAATCTTCCATAATAGAGAATGACTCGTAAAATATGCTCGACTTCCTTGCATCATTCATTTTCGACTCACTAACCAAAAAACTCTGCCTATGTGCTTAGCGAATCCAAATTCCAAATTGTTTACATGCTTACGGTTGGTTTCATAATAAGTCCCTTTAAATTTAAAGTATCCTTTGGATTGACATTTTGGTTCAAAATGTCCAACTAAAGGATGCTTGAAATTTAAAGAGACTTTAAAAATTATTATGAAACCGGCCAATACATCAACCAAACTCTCCAGAAATACACTTTCAGTTTCGTTTGATATTAATGACTGTCTATCTTTGAAACTGCACCTACCGCAAACAGAAAGATCTCCGAAAGTATTAGCTTGTTAAAAGTTCAGAATAATATCAATGGATTATTATGATGAAACTGCATCTTAAAAAAAATTGAATTCAAAATTTGTAATGTAAATTTTTTTTTTGTTACTCTGAAACCATCCTGCCGATTTTGCCCAGTAACGAACTTAACCGAGATATTTAGGTCCCAAACCTACTCTGAAAATTTCATCTGTCTAGCTCATTATCTTCGAGAGTTATCGTGTTAACGGACAGCCGGATAGAATCGATGGTTTAAGACCATTTTCAGCCAAAAATTCGAAAATTACAGATATTTAGTCAAATTGCTAAGCACTCTATTCCGAGGAATAAGAGCGCCAAAAAAACACAAGGTGAAATTATCATTGATTTTAAACATCAACAAATATTCCCCGTGAGCCGGGACTAATCGCTCAGTGTTCCCCCAAAGAGGAAAGCGTCATTCTGGGGCAGATACGAAACAGTTTCATGGTAATTGCCAATCTTCAGCGTAACCTAGCTACACAGAATGACAACCACAGGAGTTCTAGTAAACTTAATCCAATTTGCTGCGAACTGGTTGGGAGAAAATCACACTAGTAATAAGCATGAAACCGGTTCGTATCTGCCCCTGAATGACGCTTTCCTCTCTGGTCGATGAGGTGACCAGCGCGGCTCCCGGGTATATTTGTTGATGGTTAAAATCAATGAATATTTCACCATGTATTCTATGCATCTATATCCGTAGTTAACGTTCACAGAAAGTCCATGGGATCATAGACTTTATATCTTTCTCCGTTCACTATTCGCATGCGGCATTGTCAAACTGTGTCCCAGGCATTGGTATATTATTCAATCGAGGAGTATGGATTATCTATATCTTATGAAATTTATATAATCTTATCTAACAAATTTATAAGCATTCTGTGCCGAGGAACAAGAACGCCAAAAAATTCATAATGTAGATCTATGAGTTATTTCATATATTGGATTTACATACATCAGCAAATTATAATTAGAGCATTCTATGAAATCATAAAATTACGATCAATTATTGGAAAATTTTAAAAACTCATGTCTCCGAATCTGCATCTTAAAAAAAATTGAATTTGAAATTTGTATTGTATTGTATATTGGCAGATTTTGCCCAATAACGAACTTAACCGAGATATATATCTCCCAAACCTACTCTGAAAATCTTAAATGTCTAGCTCATTATATTCGAGAGTTATCGTGTTAACGGACGGACGGCCGGACATAATCGATTTTAACCACGGATTCTTGATCAGTGAGTCTAACCAAATCGTTTTAGACCATTTTTAGCAAAATATCGAATATTACGGACATTTGGGAAAATTGATAAGCACTCTGTTCCGAGGAAAAAGAATGCCAATAAAATGGTTCTGATATGATTAATTACTAACGATTAGCATTTCTGGGAAATAATAAAATCCAAGCGTACCTATTGCAAATTTAACTGTAGGTACCTGGGATATACCTCCGCAGACAAATTCAAAATCTACCTCATTCAAGAAAGTTGCTTACATTGGACAATAGTTGCATATATAGCTGTAGTATTTGACCCATGTTCCATTATTTTGACTCATACATTTGGATATGCCACATCCAACTTCATGTGTAGCTGCCCAAACCATCTGCGTATAGTGTCCAATTTGTCTCAATTCATTTTGACCACCATAGGTGAAATTATCCTTCTCTAAAAACCAAGTATTGATCGCAAAAAACCTGAAAGAAAGCAGTTATTAAAAAATTTGTTCAAGCACTGACGTGAACTCGGGACCTTTTGCGCGCATGTTCTATTGTTTACTGACCTCTATTTGACACTACGAATTTATCATCGATACGTTTTCTGAGCTTTTATAATATATATATGAATACATTTCATACCATTTTAATGACTTCAGTAGAGAATCGTCTATGATCACAGAATTTTTAATTCGGACATATGTATTCTATTTGAGTTTAAATACGAAAAAACTTACGCCTCAAGTCCAATATACCATATTAACGAACTTGTGTGTCATTGGGTCGGCATTCTTCAAGTAGTCACCTAGTTTTAATTGGATCAGATTTGTATATCTTGAGTTATGGAGGAAATAACAACAAACTTTCAGATGAGTATAAATCCAAAAGGAATTGGCCGATTATGCCAATTGACAAACTTAAATGTCACATTCGGATGCGCAACCTACCAAGAAAATTGCAAGTTGCTATCTCTTTCCGTTCTCAAGTTATCGTGAGATACTTAATATTTTTTCGTAATTTTTTTTTAATTTTCTAGGGGTACGATTCCCACAAAATCTCACACACCTCTTTACACAATATTCTTCAACTTCAATTCGATCGGGTCTGTATTTTTTGAGTTATCGAGGAAATAATATTTCTGATGAGTATAACTGCGAAACCGTTGGGCCGATTATGCCCAAAAACGAACTCAACTCTCCCAACCGGATATGCAACCTATCCTGAAAATTGCAATTCTCTATCTCCTTTCGTTCGAGAGTTGTCGAGGCAACGGTCATCCATCCAGCAACTGAACTCACACGAGGCTGCTCGGATCTCCAACAATATAGATCCGATCATGTTCAAACTTGGAACTGGTAGTAGAGTTAGATTCTGAAGGCTCTCGCAAAATTTTAGCGATTTCGGACGCATAGTTTCTGATATATAGAATTATTTTCAATAATTTTCTATGATTTTGTAAAAATTTTCTAGTGATACGATGCTCAAGAAATTTTGCAAGAATTTTCGCGTTGCCATCCTACAACTAATAACTGAAAATCGTAAGTCCCTATCTCTTTTCGTTCGAAAGTTATCGAGGCAACGGTCAGCCATCCAACTACTGAACTCACACAAGGCTGCTCGGATCTCCAACAATATAGATCGTGTTAAAACTTGAAACTTGGCCGTAGAGTTAGGTTTTGAAGACTGTCTCAAAATTTCAGCGATGTCGGAAGAATAGTTTCTGATGTTTAGAAATTTTTTCAATGATTTTCCATAAATTTTCGAGTTATTTAGGAATCAACAACCAAATTTCAGATGGGTATTACTCCGAAACCATGAGGCCGATTATGCCTACCAACGAACTCAAATGTCGCATTCTGATGCACAACCGAACCTAAAAATTGCAATTCTCTATTTCTTTCCGTTCTCAGGTTGTCGTGACAAAAATGATAATTTTTTTTTTAATTTTCTAGTGATACGATTTTCACAAAATTTTACAAATGTCTTTAGGTTTGTATGCTCAAAATGATCATTTCTGCAGAGCACGCGCGCAAAAAAGAATAATAAACCAATACCAGGGAACTTTCTGTGTTGCTACAAAAATATTCTGCCCACACGGTCCATAGTTGTGAACAAATCTACCAGCATTGTCATCATGGGTTAAAAACTGACAATTCTGAGTCCATTTCTGAGCTGCTTCGGCAATCTGATCATTCCAATTCTGAAAACCCATAATTCTTAGGATAAATTAAGACTCTGTGAATTAGGAATATCAAGTTACCATCCTCAACATATTTGAAGCAGTTGGTTTTACTCTTGAACGAAATATATTGTGTATGGACACAATTTTTCGCCTAGTTCTGGGTGTCTCTGGTAGCAAGGTAGTCAAAGGTATTCTGTCTCCCATTATTTTTGGCACTGAAAGAATGAAACAAGATAAAAATTCGGGAACAGCGTACTACCATTTCGCGCAAATATTATTTTTGGCACTCTTGCTCCTCGGAACAGAGTGCTTATCAATTTGCCCAAATGTCTGTAATTTTAGAATTTTTGGCTGAAAATGGTCTCAAACTCAAGCGTTTTGGTTCGACTAACTGATCCAGAATCCGTGGTCAAAATCGATTATGTCCGGACGTTCGGCCGGCTGTTCGTTAACATGATAACTGTCGAACGGAACGAGCTAGACAGTTGAAAGTTTCAGATTAGGTTTTGGAGATAAATGTCTGGGTTAAATTTATATATATATAAATTAAATTAATTAATATATAAATTAAATCATTGAAATCGTGAATCTTCTATGAATGGTGTAGGTAATTATTTAATTCAACCTTAGAACATAGAACAATGTTCTAAGAATTCTACTGATCAGTTACAGTTATCACATTCCTTATTCTGAAATATTTCTTTCAAATTCATTATAATACATACAATATACCATATCATACGTATTACGAGCCAGTATTGCCTTTACATATTGATTCCGGATCAATTTTACAAATAAAACCTTCATTCAGTAGAGAAAAAAAAATATGAGAAAACTCTGTGGACAGAGGCTTTGGCGCTATTGTCAAAGTATCTACTAGCGAGTAGTTTCTCAAACTTTGACAAATCATATCTCCGAAAGTATTGGTTTCTCAGAGTTGGGATTTATATCAATGGTTTCTTATGGCAGAACTGCATCATAAAACAATATATTCAAAACGTAGGTCTATGACTAATTTCATATGTTGGATTTACATACATCAACAAATTATAATTAGAGCATTTTATGAAATCATAAAATTACGATTAATTAATGAAATATAGAAAAATGATATCTCCTAAAGTATTAGTTTGTTAGAGTTGGGAAGTATATCATTGGATTCTTATGAAGAAAGTGCATCTTACAAAAATTCTAAAATTACAGACACAAGAGCGCCCAAAGTATTATAAACCCAATAAAAACTTTTTTAATATACATGGTGTTTTAGAATAAATTGCTGATCCTTAAGTGTGTGAATCCTTAGGTGATTCTAAGGCAAAAATTTCCAATAAACCTATGTCCTCTACCTCTTAACTTTTGAGCTACAGGGTGTTAAATTTACAAGAAAAAAAGAGTTTTTTGATCATAACTTCAATAACTGCATACATATTCTTATGACATTTGGCACTCGCCCTATGTGCATTCATGGCCACTTTTTGATGAGAAAGATTTTTTAATTTTTCATCCTGTAATATTCGTACAGGATGTGGACTAAATATTTTTGGAAAAAAATTATGCATTCCACTGCTCTTTCTTAAAATAAAAACTATTTATAAAATCCTGTTGCATTTAATGGTAAATTGTATATCTCGTTCTTTTTTCGATGGTTACCGATAAAAAAATTAAAAAGCTGTGTACAGAGGCGTGGATAATATTTTTCCAATCTACTCCACATCCTATGAAATATTGAAAAATTTAAAAACCTTTCACATCAAAAATGGCCTTCGATGCTTTTAGGAAGTGTGTCAAATGTCTATAAAGTTATGTTTTTCTTGAAACTTTAACACCCTCTGTATCCCAAAAGATAAGAGGTTTGGGACATAGCTTTATTAGAACTGTTCTTGTGTTGTCACGGATTGTGAACACATCGACCATACCGTACATTCAACGCCAAAAATTTCCGATCACTCAATAATATCGTTGAAATTGGGTAAATTAAGTCAGAACCCTATTAATTCCAAATTCATGATGCGTTCATATAAGAATTATAATCCGAGTGTATTTCAAAATGAATTAAGAACATCTTCTTGGGAAAACAATAGCAGCGATATGAATGTGATAGCTGGAAATTTTGTGGACCAAATTGAGAAAGTATTCAGTAAGATGTGTCCAATAACTGAAAAAATCAAAAGTTCTAAACCAGTCATTCAGTGGTCAAATGATGATATAAAGCAGTTAATGAAACAAAGATATGATAAATAGGTACAAAAAGGCGGTTTTCACAAAAAGCAATACAGAATGGGAAAAATTTAAGAAACTCCGAAACGAGGTTACATCTAAACTAAGAAAGGCAGAGATAAATTATTATCATAACATCATTCAGGACAGTTCTGGTCAAAATATTTGGAAATAATTTAAACCTTTAGTAAAAAGTAATGAAAATCAAATTCATGACAATGTGTTTTTCGATGATATTGAGTTAACTCAGGCAATTTCAATAATTATTTCATTCGGAGTGTAGAGGATAATGTATCAAAGATTCCAAAAAATGATTCTGAAGTTGGAGCTGGTCCAGGTTTTTCAAAATTTCAAAAGTAGGAATGAAACAGTTGAAGAAAAGTGTGAAGATGCTAAAAAAAACCTCTGGACCGGATGGAATCACAACGAATATATTTAAAGATGCTTTCGAAGTAATGGGAAATAGCTTACTTGATTTGGTGAACACATCTTTGGAATACGGTAGTTTTCCTGAAATATGGAAGATATCGACTGTTACACCCATTGAAAAGGTAGCTAATACAAAATATTGTGAGGAATTTAGAGATATACACACACTTTCAATATGTGAAAAAGTTTTAGAATTGGCTGTGAAATATCAACTGCTTGGATATTTGTGTGAAAACAAGATTCTTGTAGATAATCAATGCGGTTTTCGTAAAAATCATTCCTGATGTGAAAGCTCATTAGTAAACATTTGTCATGAGTGGTTAAGGGAGATTGATAAGAATAAAATTATACTAGCTGTTTTCATAGATTTTAAGAAGGCATTTGAAACAATAGATCGGAAGCTGTTAATACAAAAATTGAAATCGATTGGAATATCAGGTGTAGTCTTGGATTGGTTCACATCTTACCTGACTGGTAGGAAACTAAAAGTTGAATTTATTGGAGTTGAATCAGATTGTGTAGATAGTGAACATGGCGTTCCACAAGGAACAACGTTAGGAACTTTATTATTTTCTTATTTATATAAATGATATATCGTCAAATATGTAAAATATTGTAAATTGTCAGCGTTCGCAGATGACACGATGTTGTTTATTGTGGGTGAAGATGTGTTTCTACTTGAACTTTTGATGAACGAAGATCTAAAATTATTATATGATTGGTTAGCAAATAATCAATTACAAGTAAATTTCGATATAAGTAGTTTCATGATTTTGGGAAAAAAATCGCCTCACAATAAATGAAGGAAATGTAAATATAGTGATAGGAAATAATTCGTTAAAAAAAGTAAATTCAATAAAGTACCTAGGTGTTATGATGGACTCTAACTTGAGATTTCATTTACATGCAGATTATGTCAGGAAAAAAATGGCTCAAAAAATTCACTTTATATGAAGAATTAGTAGGAAAATTGATATGAAAACTAGAGTTATGTTGTTTAAGTCAATTGTTTTACCTTCTTTGGATTTCTGTTCGTCACTGTTGTTCGGTTTCCAATCAAATTGTGTGGATAAAATACAAAAAATTGTAAATAGGGGTATGAGAATAGTTTTGAGGTGTGGTAGGAGAACTCCAATTAGATTAATGTTGGAAGCCCTCAATTTGATGAGTGTGAGGCAGGTGATTATTTATAAAACCTTAGACTTAATTTATAGAATTGAGCATAACATGCTACCGAATTATTTATCACAGAAGGTGACATATATTTCTGATATTCATCACCACGATACAAGATCTAGGAACAACTTTTTTGTTGATACTTACCGTACTAGTTCGGTTACAGGCTTTATTATAATATATATATTTCGTATGAGAAGCTAACTTAACATGAAACATACACTTAAATTTAAATACAAACATAGATTAAAAAAGATATAGGTACAACACATAAATGTAAATAGCAAACATACAAGTAATTTTACACTTAGAGCCAACGTTAACAGTGTCGAAACAAAGAGAGGTACAAAGAGAGGTACTCCTCAGACTGCAGTGTCCCAGAGCAAGAAGCCACTGAAGAGCCGGGTCGGAGCATTATAATGCTCTGCCTCATATACTTAAAAGTTCTGATGATTACAGAACTTTCAAAAAATTGTTACTTACACATATAGGGGTGCATTACTTACTGATAGGAATTGCTTGTTTATCTTTGTGTGAATAGTGTCTTCTCACTAAATAATGAGATATTATTATTATTATTATTATAATTATTAATTTCATCTAGAGATTCACACCCTTAAGGATTGGCATTATTCTGAGACGCCCTGCATATCTATGTGAAAATAATAGCAAATTTTACCAGTACGAGCATTTCAGTCTCAAAAATCGTCAAAATAACAGTACTCACTCCTATCCTTCCTGAAGTGACCTTGCATAGAAGATAATTGAAAGAATCCAATCAAAACTACCACAAAACACGTCCTAATCATTATGAAACCCGGCCAATGAAACTTCGCGAACTTTTTTGTTTGTTTTTGTACTCCTCATTCATTAATGCTGTAGCTCGAGTGTCTGGTTACTTAATTTATTCCCAATCACGGCCAATCGTACAAATGTTAACGAATATATTATTATTCGTCAAGCAAATTTATTGCTCTCATTGTGAGGCATGTGTTTTAATCATTCGGAATCGATTCTAACCGGGAAAAAGCATACTTGAATGAACGCCGAAGTTCAATAGCTCAATAATTCATTAATACTTGACATTCATCATTCTGACAAATCTGGTTCATCATTCGGATCTATATTGTTGGAGATCCGAGCAGCCTTGTGTGAGTTCAGTAGCTGGATGGGTGACCCTGGCCTCGATAACTTTCGAACGAAAGAAGATAAGAACTTGCAGGGGTAGGTTGCGCATCCGAATGGGAGGGTTAAGTTCGTTTTTGAGCATAATCGATCTAACAGTTACTAAGTTATACCCACCAGGAATATTATTTCCTCGATAACTCAAAAAAAAAATAATAAACTCGAACGTATTGAAGCTCGGTAACTAGTTGTTGAATATCAAAGAAGTAGTAAAATTTTGTGAGAACCGTAACCCTAGAAAATTAAAAAAAAAATACGAAAAAAAAATGTGTTCAAGCACTGACTTCACGTCAGTATCAATTTTTTTAAGATGCAGTTTCATCATAAGAATCCATTGATATCATTCTCAACTCCAACAAACTAATACTTTCGGATATATGATTTTTCAAAATTGCAATAATTATTCTTAATTCTATGATTTCATAGAAAACTCTGAATATAAATTTCTGAAGTATGTAAATCCAACATGAGGTGAGTCGTAGAGCTACGTTTTGAATTTGATTACGAAAATTCTTGAAAATTGACGCACAGAAGCAAAATAGAAAAAATATTACAGTACGCGCTGTTCCCAAACGGACACCCATCCAAGTACTAACCACGCCCGACGCTGCTTGGCGTCAGTGTTCGGACGGTATCTAGCATATTCAGTATGATGTGGCAACAAACAATATTTCTTTCTGTATCTCTGCAATTATCTTTATGATGCAGTTCTATCATTATAATATAATTCACAACTCTGAGAAATCCATACTTTCAGAGATATTTAATTTATTTTTTTTATGATGCAGTTCTATCAGAAGAATCCATTGATATCGTTCCCAACTCAAAGTTTCAACAAGAGAGTCAAAACTCCTGTCTATAGGGCTTTCCCACATTTTTGCGCGTATGTTCTGGGAAACATCGCGTTATCATTTTGCCCAAATGTCTGTTATTTTCGATTTTTTTGCCGAGAATGGTCTCAAACGACTAGGTTCAACTCACTGATGAAGAATTCGAGGTCAAATTTGATTCCCTCCGCCCGGCAAGCCGGCCGCTGACACGATAACTTGAGAACGGAAAGAGATAGCGACTTATTGTTGTTGGTCTGGTCCTCTTTTACACCTGTAGAAGAGGGGAATGGGCTAGCCGAAGCATGCGCCCAGATTACAGTGTTCTTCTTTTCTCTTATTTTGGACTTCTATATGTTATCCCTCGTATCGCCCTCCCTGGAATCTGATAGGAAAGGGTACACATTAGGAGACATAAAAGACATACACAGGACATTAACACTATACTTGTTAGTATACTTTCCAAATAACCAAAGATCATCTACACAAAAACTAAAACTTCTGCACTCCCTTATTACAACTTAATATTGGATTTCTACAAAAAATCAAATATTACCTCAACTATCTCTTCTTTCTCCGAATAGAATATCTCATATAGGTTGATAGGCAACTGATATCCCAAATTTTGTATTTTCCTATAAAGAGTTTCACAGTTTTAACTGTTTCTTTCACACTGAAGGAAGATGTGATGCAAGGTTCCCAGCTCACCACATTCGCAATTTGGATTAGATAATATGTATATATATATATAATGTTCTGGTGTCAGGCAATGACCAGAATGTATTCTTATTTTTAGGGTAGATGGCGCATCCCAATACGACGGACAAGTTCATTAATGGGCATAATCGGCCCAACGGTTTCCGAGTAATAATTTTGTTTTCAGCCATTACTAATCTGATCGAATTGAAACTTGGTGACTAGTTGTAGAATACAAACCTAAGGACGTTTGTGAAGTTTTGTGAGAATCTTATATATATTAAAAAATATTATTTATGTCACGATAACCTGAGAACGGAAAGAGATAGTGACTTGAAATTTTCAGGTTAGGTTGTGAATCTGAATGCAATATTTGAGTTTGTTTATAGGCATAACACGCCAAACGGTTTTGGTGTTATACCCATCTGAAATTTGGCTGTTATTTACTCAATATCTCGAAAAATTCAAAACCGATCCAATTCAAACATGGTTATTAGTTGTAGAATGCCAACGCAAAAATCCTTGCAAAATTTCGTGAGGATCATATCACTAGAAAATTTTTAAAAAATCATTGAAAATCATTGAAACAAATTCTATGAATCAGAAACTATTCGTCCGACATGGCTGAATTTTTGCGAGAGCCTTCAGAGCCTAACTCAACTACCAAGTTCCTAGTTTGAACACGATGGAATCGATATTTCTGGAGATCCGAGCAGCCTTGTGTGAATTCAATTGCTGGATGGGTGACCGTTGTCTCGATAACTTTCGAACGAAAGGAGACAGGGACTTACAATTTTCAGGGTAGGTTGCGTATCTGAATGGGAGAGTTAAGTTCGTTTTTGGGCATAATCGGTCAAATGGTTTCGGAGTTATACCCACCTGGAATATTATTTCCTCGATAACTCAAAAAGTATAGACTCGATCGAAATGAAGCTTGGTATCTAGTTGTAGAATATTGACATAAAGACGTGTTTAAAATTTTGTAAGAACCGTACTCCTAGAAAATTTGAACACTATAGTCCTACTAGGAACAAAAAAAAATTGGTTCAAGCACTGACGTGAAGTCAGGAGCTTTTACTCGTATGTTCTATTGTCCGTTCTCCTGTATTGGACACTCCTTTTCGATTTTACCATGGTAAATTCGATTAAGAGTGTCCAATATAGGAGAACAGACAATAGAGTTCACCATGGTAAATTCGATTAAGAGTGTCCATTACAGGAGAATGGACCATAGAACATTTTTTGGAGCTCTAGTTCCTCGGAACTGAGTGCTTATCAATTTGCCCAAATGTCTGTAATTTTGGAATATTTCGATGAAAATGGTCTTAAACGATTTGGTTCGACTCACTGATCAAGAATCCGTGGTCGAAATTCATTCTGTCCGGCCGGCCGGCAGGCCGTAAGCACGATAACTCTCGAACGGAATGAGCTAGAAAGTTGAAATTTTCAGAGTAGGTTTGGGGGATGAATATCTCGGCTAAGTTCGTTATTGGGCAAAATCGGACAGATGGTTTCGGAGTAACAAAAACAAAAATTTTTTTTTACGAAACAAATTCCAAATCAATTTTTTTTTAATAAGCAGTTTTATCATAAGAATCCATTCATATCATTTTCAACTCTAACAAGCTAATACTTTCGGAGATATGATTTTTTAAAATTTCAATGTAAATCGTATTTCACAGATTGATATAATTATTATTCTATGTATGAATTCTCATAATGTCAACTTGACAGAAGGGAATATTGTAACTTCAAAAATATTGGGGTTGAAATACTCGTATTTTAGCGATGCTAAAAACTCACCCGAAAATGTTTGAAAATATTACGTAAATATTGAAAGCATAATTCTGTAGTTTGGTGAACGTAGATCAGGAAATTTTTGATCGATTACAAGGTAATTTTTTATTATTACTTATCTTCTTTCATATTTGTTTTATGGAATACCTACTATTTGTAGGTACTTTAAACCTGTTTTGGGCAATTGTCATACGAAACTTGTTTTTTTGGCGCTCTAGTTCCTCGGAACAGTGTGCTTATCAATTTCCCCAAGTGTCTGTAATTTTGAAATTTTTGGCTGAAAATGGTCTCAAACGATTTGGTTCGACTCACTGATCAAGAATTCGAGTTCGAAATCGATTCTGTCCGGCCGGCCGACCGGCCGTAGGCACGATAACTCTCGAACGAAAGGAGCGGATTGAAAATTGCAAGGTGGTATTGGAGCGTAAATATCTCGGACAAGTTCGTTCGATCTATCTGAAATTTAGCATCAAATTGTAGAATCATGACCTTTATACGCATGTGAAGTTTTGTATTGACCAGATTACCGCAAAGTGTAAAAAAAAATTTGAAAATTTAAAAAAAGTTTTTCCACAATAACTCTCGAACGGAATGAGCTAGGTAGTTGAAATTTTCAGAGTAGGTTAGGGAGATGAATATCTCGGTTAAGTTCGTTATTGGGCAAAATTGGCCAGATTTAATTCGATTTCTTCCATGGTGCAGTTCTCATTCTCATGATTGCTCATTTAATCTTGATAAATAAACTATTATTTGAATTGAATTTCCTTTAT
Source organism: Halyzia sedecimguttata (assembly GCA_937662695.2). Lineage (NCBI taxonomy): Eukaryota > Metazoa > Arthropoda > Insecta > Coleoptera > Coccinellidae > Halyzia > Halyzia sedecimguttata. The sequence goes on along the minus strand of OW569413.2, from coordinate 91,914,670 downwards.
GATGCAGCTCTATTTTATATGACATTTTTGTCTTGAAATAAAACATTTTATCGACTGTTGAAGTGGACCAACGTGTTCAATAATAATTATCCTTCCGTCGTTTATAAATGTAATAATTGTTTATTTATCAGTTGAAGGATATATCCTCACTCTACCCTACCCTATACTTGAGGACCCCACTGAAACAGGCACACCAAATCAATCGGCAACAAATCATACCAATAACCCCGTTGTTAACGTCACATACTACGTTACTATGAATTTTAGTTTTGTCAATACTTTGAGATTTTCAGTCAAACATTGCATTAAACTGATCTTCTCGAACAAAAATGGAAACTACAAGGGACCAAATTGAAGGGCTTATGAAATTATTCAAAGCAGAACCTCGTAGAAGGTACGCAGATTCTGATGAAGAAGAATTGGAAGATGTCCATGGGCAGAATTCGAACTCGAATGGTAAAAAATTAACTCTATCATGATTAAATAAGTATAGGTACAATCGTGATTTTCAGTTGACGAGCCATTGGTGCCATTGGACCAATTGAAGAATCCATATGCCAAAATCGACGCCGAAGAAGAGAAACGAAGGAAATTTGAAGAAATGGCTGTTGAAAATGATTTTTTTTTCGATGAGGAAAAACGGAACACTGACTGGAAGAAGACACCTAACTGGCAACTATCGTACAGGCAGAAAGTAACATCTTCTGATGTATTTCTACAGGTAGATAGAATGAAATAGATTTCTTAAAATGGCAACTTGAAGTTATGTGCGGAATTTCAGCGGATTCTGACGAAGCGCTTCAGACATAAAATTTTTGAAAAAAAAAATTTTTAATTTTTTTTCTAGTGTCACGATCCTTACAAAATTTCGTTAAAATTTGCGCGTTGGTATTTTACAACTTATCACCAAGTTTAAATTGTATCGGATCTGTATTTTTTGAGTTATTGACGAAATAACAACAAAATTTCAGATGGGTAATACTCCGAAACCGTTAAACCGATTATGCCTATTAACGAACCCAACTCTCTCATTCGTATGCGCAACCTATCCTGAAAATTGCTAGTCACTATATCTTTCCGTTCGAAAGTTATCGTGGCAACGGTCATCCATACAGCTATACTGAACTCACCCAATGCTGCTCAAATCTCCAACAATATAAATCCAATCGTCTTCAAATTTGGAACTTTGGATAAAGTTAGGCTTTGAAGCCTTCCGCAAAATTTTAGCTATATTCGACGAATGGTTTCTGAGATATATAATTTTTTTCAAAGATTTCAATGATTTTTTTAAAATTCTCTAGTGATATGATCCTCACGATATTTTTTAAACATTTGCGCGTCGGCATTCTACAACTAAACTGCTCCACAAGAGTTAGGGATAATCGTTTCAACAAAAATAACTTACATTTTGAAACCTTTGTTTGCGCTGAAAACGTAATTTAATATAGTTTTAGGTTCAAAACTTTAAATGCACGTAAGTTTTTTGGTCTGCAACATATACAGGGTGATTAACAGAATAGGGTCAAATTTAACCACTTTTATTTCTGGACATTTTATTGTTTTTTTTTGTATTTTTATGCCTTCAATACAAGGTATGGCCACCACGGGCATCAATGACCGCCTGACATCTTCGTTGCATACTGTCAACGAGGGTGTTGAGCATATCTTGAGGAATTTCATTCCATAAACGAGGCAGTAGTGCTTTGAGGTCATTCAATGTTTCTGGTGGAGGTTGGTGATCTTCTAGTCTTCTTTGTAGCATATCCCATGCATGTTCTACGCAGTTTAAGTCTGGCAAATGCGGAGGTATTGGAATATGTGGAATACCATGCTCGTCTCGCGCATTTTCTACTATTGCTGCACGATGTGGTCTTGCGTTATCGTCAAGAAATTGGAGAGCTTCACCAATGGCAGCATGAAAATTTGACACTACGTTGCCAATGACATGTTCCCTATAATGTAAAGCAGTCATATTGCCAGAGCAAATGTGAAGGTCTGTGCGCCCTTTGTAACATATCCTAGCCCATACCATAGCAGAGCCTCCTCGAAATGGATGAACCTCTTGCACATGACAGCGATTTTGGGGTATACGCGGCATAGTACATACCCTTATTCTTCGAGAATCTGAAAATCGTACGTATCTGGATTCATCTGTGAAAAGTACACTACGCCATTGGACGTTCAGATTAACATGCTGCCTGGCCCATTCTAATCTTGTCGTTTATGCTCACGTGTTAACGGAACACCCCTCAATGGACGTCTCGAAGCCAGGTTAATCTCCCCCAAACGACGTCGGATGATTTCAATGGATATTTCAGGACAATTGGCATTTAAAAGTCGATTTCTCAGCTTCCTACATGAAGAAAGAGAATATCTCCTCGCCGAAATGGTGACAAAACGGTCTTGTGTGAGTCTTGTTTTTCTTGGTCCACCAACCCTCTATGTCTTTCCTGCACCGAACCTGTCTCATTGAACCTATTCCAGAGTCGTGATATTACACTTTGCGATTCTTGAAATGTTTCTGCCACAGCGACTTGAGTGAGGCCACCCTGTAGCATACCGATATACGCCTATTAGCCTCGGCGTTTGTTAATTTACGTCTTGACATCTTAAGAAGCTCATGAAATTTACTAAGTTCGATATCGCTAAGAGACTGACTATAAATTAACTGCATATTGAAATGCTAAATCTTACGAATAATGTGAAAAACTGTCAAACTCAAGAAAAAAGACGACCAGATGATGAAAATATGCATTCAAATCGAATTTATAAGTTTTTATTGGCAGTTGATCATATTTTTGATATTGTTTTAGGCCTTTCAGAACAACTTAATATGATATCCTCTCTTGTGGAGCAGTTTAATTGCCATGTTTGAATTGGATTGGTTTCATATTTTTTGAGTTAGGGAGGAAATTAAAACAAAATTTCAGATAGGTATAACTCCAGAACTGTTTGGCCGATTATGCCTATTAACGAATTCAAATGTCGCATTATAATGCTGAACCTATCCTGAAAGTCGGTACCTCTTTCCGTTCTCAATTTATCGTGAGAAGAATAATATTTTTCAATTATTTTTGTTTTAACTTTTCTGGTGATATGTCTGTATTCAACAACTACTCAAGTTTCAATCCGATCGGATCTGTATTGGTTGAAAACAAAATCATAACTAGGAAACCGTTGGGCCGATTATGCCCATTAGCCCATGAACGAACTTCTCCGTCATATTGGGACGCGCCACCTACCCTGAAAATTTCAAGTCGCCATCTCTTTCCATTCTCAAGTTATCGTGGCAACGGCCGGACGGCCAGCTGGACAGAATAATATTTTGAGTCTTCATCAGGGAGTCGAACCCAATCGTTGGAAACTATTTTTGGCCAAAATTTCGAAAATTACGGACATTTGGGCAAAATGATGAAGCGATGTTCCCCAGAACATGAGCGTAAAAAGATTCTAGCAAACGACACTGATATTCTATATTTCTATAGCTATAGCTGACAAATATCATTAAGCGTTTAAATTTGCAATTCGTTCACGATAATCAAATGTATTAAGAATTTGAATTTGAAGAACTTTTATCCTCACGACTAGGCTACTCTGTGCTTCGGTTTTTGGCACGCTTGTTCACCTGAACAGTCGAGTATCAATTTGCCAAAATATCTGTAATTTTTGGAATTATTGGCCTTCAATTGTCTCGGATGATTAGTTTCGACTCACTGATGAAGAATTCGAGGTCAAACTTGATTTTGTTCGCCCCTCAGCACGATTATGCTCAAACGCAATGAGTTAGAAAGTTGAAATCCTTGGAGTAGTTTTCGGAATTATTAAATAGCCATCTGAAATATTGTTTTCCCAATAACTCATAAAAAAAACTGATCTGATCGAATTAAAGTACGTATTTGATTGAAAAATATTGACACGAAGACTGAAATTTTTTGAGCATCGCATGACTAGAAAATTAAAAAAATATATTTAAAAAAATGATGTATCGCAGAAACTATCCGTCCGATACGTTGAAATTTTGCATGAGACTTCAAAACCTTATTTTACTGTAAGGTTCCAGATTCGAAATCGATCGGTCTATATTGTAGAAGATATCAGGTAAAAACAGAAAAATCACAAAAAAGTGTACTTTTTTTGGACGCTTGTTTTTACATTCTTGGAAATATTGGGAATATTATTTTTTTTCTGGTGTTAAGCAATGTGTAAATAAGTTGAATGGAAATTGTTGATGCATGTCAAGCATTTTATTTATATCCAATAAATTACATTAGATTCAATTCGAAGCTAACGGACACTTTACTCCCATCTATCATTTTCAGATGGGTCCAAAAAATCCCTCAACAGCGAGCTGTGAAGATATGATAATCGAGGTGAATTTACCAAACGATAAAAGACAGAATATAGACCTGAAAGTGAAAAACACTCAACTACAGTTATTTTCTCCCAATCACTTACTGGACATTCCATTACCCCATCCTGTTGATCCTCAAAAGGGGAATGCTCAGTGGGATGAAGATCGTGAAATGCTGACTATTACTTTAAATATGCAACGTGAATTCGATTTTATGAATTTATAAATAGATAATTAAAATTAATAGTTTTGAGAGTTTTTTGTTTTATTATTTCTGGTGAAGGGAAATATTGGAATAATACAAGTTGCATGTGTTGCACATTTCAAAATCCAATAATAGATTTGTCAGGATGTTTTAGCCTCACTGACGAGGAGCTAGAAAGACTTGAAACATGCAAGTCTTCGACTACGTCCTGAAAAATTGCAACCGCTCTGTGGTTTACTCTCATTTATATTGAATTTTCAATCATGTACTTTCCAAATTCTAATGGGTATTTATTCTTCATTGAAGGCTAATAATAGCTCTTGGCATGAAAGGCGCATAATATATAATTCAATAATAAATATCAAATTTCATGTAGGTATGCCAGTATATAGATACATTCATTTTTTGGTGCTGTTGTTCCTTGGAATCAATTTGCCCATATGACTGTAATTTTCGAATTTTTCGATGAAAATGGTCTTAAACTATTTGGTTCGAGTCACCGATCAAGAATCCGTGGTCGAAATCAATTATGTCCGGCCGGTCCGTACTTTGAAAATATTTTGTGTTGGAAAACATCTTGAATCTGTTTTGATACCAAAAATAATATTGACTTGTTGCATATTGAATAATTTATGTGCAAATATTGGGGATGATGTTTCAGAAGATTAAGAATTGGGTCATTTTAATGATGTAGTTTATGAAGGCAATAGGAAATAACAACATAATGGAATCATCAAAAGAAATTACTGTTCGTTGACCACCGAGGTTAATATTACCTTTTACTTCCTTAAGTAGTGAGACATGTTCCTGTATACAGTATTTTCATAATGTTGCTAGCAAAAAAATGCTGAAATATTGATCTACATTCGTGTATCAAATATTCTTTCTTGAATTAAGGTTCATATAATACAGAATGAATGTGTTAGTGGTATTATTAATATTATTAAAGGGTTTCTTTCTGGGTTTTCTCTCCCAAACTTTGAAAAATATCTATAAAATAATAATATATTTTAACTATTAAAATAATTTGTTCATCAGCATATTAAACCTATTAAAATATCAGGAATAAATGGACAAATAATCTGCTATGATTGTCTCCAGCCTTACTCTATATAGACATTTCGATGATATTTTCCTTAGGTATTTCGAGTTGTGAAAACTATGCACCGAGAGTAAGTTGCAATAACCATGGTTGCAACAACCCATTCCACGAGGTTAAATCATTGCAGATTGCTAATTCAATCTTGATAAATAAACTATTATTTGAATTTATTTTTTATGGTGCAGTTCCATTATAAGAATCTATTGATATCATGCCCAACTCTGAGAAACCAATACTTTCGGAGACATGGTTTGTCAAAAATTGAACAAGAGCGCCAAAGCTCATGCCACAGGGCCTCTTCCCCCTTTTTAATTCTCGTGAAACGTTCATTGATTGAATCCTCATCATTTCACTGCGTTTTTTGCAAATTTCAAGTACCGATTGAACAATTTGAAACAGTACCGAGAAGGACATTTCAATGTTGAAATACCAAAAATGTCTTAAATTCAAGAGAAATTTGTGGATCCCGTCGAGGTCTTCCCCGGATAATGAAAGTTTTGTATTTGTACAAACCACAGACAAAAAACCCAGAGAAGTAGAGTCTGTACTCTGTAGTCCAACCCATGTTGGTAAAAAACGAAAAGACAATGAAGTCACACTAACAAATAATGCAATGAACAATTTTTAAATGATTCAGAGTTTTCTTCTATAATTTTCTACAGCATGTTGCCTACGTTCCTACGTATAAGTCCGTAGTCCGTATAAATATTATTATTTAACTAGAATGGGTAAGGGCGTAGGCGAGAATGTGACGCCACTGCTTTTGTGTCAAAACAATGAAGGATAACCTACAAAAGAAAGTCCGCAAGCCCAAATAAAGAAAACAGTAAAAGATTTTCCTTCAAACATAACATAAGTTTGAAGAAATGGCAACTTCAGATTACTATTTGGAATTATCAAACAACCCACTGCGTTTCGAGGCTGGAAACCAGTTGACAAATGTATTTTTCGACGATTCCAACAAACATGTATTTGTGGTACGTTCTGGAGGTGTTATGGGTGTAGTTGTGAAAAATTTGTCTCAACCAGATAAACCCCTAAATTTCAGAATGGAAGATAGGGGACCTGTATTGTCTATAAAATTTTCATTAGACCTGAAAATTCTTGCTGTTCATCGAACGAATTCTTCAATTGAATTTATGAATTTCAACGAGAACACGCTGGAGGAAGAATACACCCAGAGTTGCAAAAAAAATAATAAAATTCTGGGATTTGTATGGACATTAGAGAACGAAGTTGCTTTCATCACTGATCATGGTGTTGAGTTATTCAAAGTTTTGCCAGAGAAAAGATCTCTAAAACAACTAAAGACTATCTCCCACAACTTACAATGGTTTGTTTGGTGCCCACTCAATAAAATCGCTTTGTTAGCTTCTGCTCATGGATCTCAGTTACAGCCAGTTTCTTTCAAACCAGGTACAATAGGAAAATTACCGAAAGTTGAAAGTATTTCATGCAAAATGGCCTTAGAAAGGGATATCACATTAGCAACACTTTATGGAACACCTGCTATTCTGATTCTTAGGCATCAAAGTGGACCTCAGACTGCTGAGGTTCACATTCATGAACTAAATGGGCCAGGACAAGCTCCTGTTAAAACTCACGTCCTAAAACTTGGACTCTCAGGCCGATTTGCAATAAATATTGTTGATAATTTGGTACTAGTTCACCATCAAGCTTCCAGAAGTTCTCAGATTTTTGATATTGCCTTGCCAGGAGAAAGCGATGGCGTTGTCAAGTATCACACTGCGGTAGCTGCAGCAAAATCTTTTAAACCTGTGAATCTGACTATTCCTAGCTTAGATGGAACACAAACTCTACCGTGTGACTTGTATTCGCCAAACTGGGTGGTTTTCCAACCAAATATTGTAATAGATGCAAAACTTGGATGCCTGTGGCATATTAGTTTATGTCTTCCTCATTTATGTAATATCATTTCTGATGTTGCATTTTGTACTCAATTACTTTTAAGGAGAGAAAATGGTAAATCTGTCATACTTAAAGTACTCCTTGATAAAATTCAACAGGAAAATCCACTGCAAGATAAAATCAGAGAATCGTTCAATTATATCAATAAAGAATACAGAGATTGGCTAGAAGTTGAATTGCAAAACCAAACTGCATCTCCTGCTTTTGATCCTATTCCGAGCAAACCAGTTGTAAATGGATACGTGATCATTATAGATCAATTAGAAATTTATAATGAAATTTTTTTGAAGCTGGATACAGATGCTGAGATGAACAAATTAGAATGGGTACTTATAAATTATTTGACTTCTCTCTGCGAGTACGATATAAAGGCACTACCAAATATAAACGAATTAATTGTATCAACGTTGGTTAGAAGAAAAAAGTTTGCTACTTTACAACAGCTTCTTCAGTATGGCGTTATTGCAGATTCTAAGAATTTAGCTTGTATTCTTCTATCTCTAGGAAATGTTTATCCAGCTGGCACACAGATGGCGCTGGATATGTTATCAAGATTAGATGCCAAGGATGAAATTCAAGAAATTCTTCTCAGTCAAGGACAGATTTTGACAGCGTTGAAACTTTCCCCAGATAAGAAGAATCCTAGGAAATTTTTGCAAGCAGCTCAAGACTCTAGTGATGAGCAATTATTTCACACTGTTTTATATTACTACAAGAATCACCCGACTTATAACACAAGTTTCAAAAAAGACAGTCGGTTGGACAGCTTTGTACATTATTATAGCTCGATATTTGAAGATAAATGAAATATAGCAAACAGTACAATAATATACAATGTATACTTGTTCTAAAACATTTCAGATGAATCCAAAGTATATAATTTCCAATGAAAAAAGGGATTGGCGAACTATTCTTAATTTGGATTGCTGTGATAAAATTTGTTAAATTCCGTTCTGTAAATAATATCTATTTCATCTGAAGAAAAAACAGAGAAAACTAAAGAGTTGGATTTATTCAAAAATAATTATATTCTTTGTATAGTTACATGTTAAGTTAAACCTCAGTCTCAATCTTAAATTGTAATTATATTTGATTCTATTAAACATATAAGTCTGAGGTTCTCATTGAAAAAAAGGTTAAATTGGTTATAGAATTTTAATAAAATACATAGTATAAAAAATTTTAAAAATCGATCCTATATACACTGAAATAACATTTTTTAGTGTTATTTTGGGCTCCAAACTTTCACTTCATTATCCATTCCACCACTGCAAATAAAGGATTCGTTCTTAGCAATATCTAGTGTAGTAACTGCACCTGAAAATTAAAGGAACTCATTCTAGCTGAAGGACATTTAGATTATGGCTAAGATGTAAGGCTTAAATGAATCTAATTTTAGAAATAGAATATTTATAAGATGGGACCTCTTTCGATTATAGAAACCTCTCAGGATATTCGGAAAAATGCTAGCAAATTAATTCTGTGGTATCGAGAGAAGATAACGCGAGTGGAGATGTATATGTCTCATCTCGGTCACTGGCTTTCCTTACTACATAGTAATCGTTCTGATATATCATTTAATTGTGCACAAATATAGAATTTTGTAAAACAAAACAAGCATCACTAATAGAATAAGAGAAACCACCACTAAGTAAGGCATGACAAACTTGAATTAACTTGTTTTCTCCTGAACACAAAATACTTTACCATAATAGCTGCCAAGGGATAACGCGCATATTGTATTGCATATACATGATGTACATGAATAATTGTGATAAAATTTGGAGGGTGATTCCTCGTCAAAAAATAGAGTGGGTCTTTCATAAAAACTTTTCTTCTTTTCTGAGCCCCCCCTGCTTAGTAACAGCCCCCTAAAGATGGCGCCCAAAAAACAGTTTATAATTTTTTTCTCAAAAACCAAAAAACTGACCAGAATAAAATTAAGCAGATATTTTATGCGAGCGAGAAGGTACTCAAAAACATTTTTGGTGATATTCCTTGATGATTGCAAGGGGAAGAAAAAGCCACCCCTAAACCTTGTTTCACAAGAAACTCCTAAAACAAGGTTTAGATGTGGCCATAACTAAGCAGTGGGGGCTCAAAAAGAAAAGTTTATATGAAAGACTCGCCCTATTATTTGACAAGGAATCACCCCCTAATAAATATTATATTATTATGATCACTCTGTATATTCCAGAATCATTTTTTTTTGTATAGGAGTAGCCAATATGTCTACTCGAATTAGTGTAATTCTATGTCGATTTCCAGTTCATTTCTAATGAAACCATCGATTTTAATCTATTCAATCATTCAGACAGAAAATTTTACCTGTATGTGCCTGAAACTCATATAACAACTTGACTTCGACAATATTCCAAATCAATAAATTCCCATTTTCACATCCTACGACAAGCAGCAATCTACTCCATTTAAGTGAGGTTAAACAAGAATTAACAATTTTTCTGAACACTGCCAACCCTGTGTTTGTATCAATTATTTGGAACACTCGATCCTTTCCTCCAAGAGCTAATTTGGTTCCATCCGGGCTATAATCGATACATTTTATGCTAGAGCCTACTTGGTACTTTTTTTGTAGAGAAAAACCCGACGTTTCCCAAATATAGACTTCTCCATCTTCAGTTCCAACGGCAAGATGTAAGTTTTCTCTGGAATATTAAGAAATGTTTCAACAAAAACATAGGGAAGACATGGAGCAACTTACTGGTCAAATATTAAGCAGTTAACTTGACTATTATGGTCAAGCTGTTTATAGAGACACTGAATAGGTTTAATCACACCATCGGTGTTCAAACCTTTCCATACTTTAACCGTACAATCTCCACTACCAGAGACTAATAGATTGGATGTTTCACCCCATGACAAACAAGTTATGGCATCTTCATGTGCAAATACTGTCTCAGTTATTTTACCATAGTCTAGGTCATATAATACTCTGAAACACATTTTAGATTAATCATTCAACATTATATTTCGTATTATGAAAAATTGAGAACTAAAAATATAGTGGTAAATAATAAAAGTTTGCGATAACAAGTTGGAAACGTATTGTGGCCACGAGTTTTGGCTTGCAGTTTAAATTTATAGCCAGTGCGGTGATCCATTCGGGTAATGAACTCGCTCAAAGCTGCTTAGCTCCAGGAAGAAAATAATATTTCCAAGAATATAAATCCGACTGTAAACACAAACATCCAAATAAATCTGGTCCACTTTTTGGCTGAGAATGGTCTCAAACCATTAGTTTTGACTCAAATACATACCATTCACTGTTGGGTCAAAAATGAACAGTGCCGTGCCTGTGGTGGCGCTAGGACCTACTCAAATATATACATTCAATTTTAAATCAAAAATAAAAAGTGCTGTGTTTGTAGTGGCGTAAGGACTCATTCGAATACATACATTTACTTTTGGGTCGAAAACAAACATTGCTATGTTTGTGGAAGTGTAATGTATAGCAGTGGTTTTATTTTCGATAATTTATTCTGAGAATTATTCCAATTAATTAATCATTAATTGAAATTTTATCATAAACGCCCTGTATAGCAGTAAGTTTTTTAATATCTAATAATATATGAAAATACTCACGTAATTTTAATTCTGTTCATAAACGCTTTTCTCAAAATTATTATTTCGATAGAATTGGAAACAAAAATGAAAAAGATCAATCACTTCAGCTACTGGAATCGATCCCGGTACCTACTTGCCAGGAAGACGAATACCTTTCACTGGGCCACAGAAGCACTAAAAATGTGGGAAAGCCCTGTGGACAGGAGCTTTGGCGATCTTGTTCAAACTTTAACAAATCACATCTCCGAAAGTATTGGTAAGAGTTGGGAATTATATCAATGGATTGCTATGATAGAACTGCACCATAAATGAAATTAAATTAAATAAGAATCCTTTGATATAATTCCCCACTTACCAATACTTTCGGAGTTATGATTTGTCAAAGTTTGAACAAGAGCGCCAAAGTTCCTGTCCACAGGGCTTTCCCACTTTTTCAATTTGGCTGCTGTGCGTCAATTTTCAAGAATTTTCGTAATTATTCAGAATGTAGGTCTATGACTCATCTCATGTTGGATTTACATACATCAGCCAATTATAATAAGAGTATTCTATTTCATAGAATACTCCAATTATAATTGGCTGAAATAGAGAATAATTATAGAAATTTTGAAAAATCATATCTCCGAAAGTATTGGTTTGTTAGAGTTGAAAATGATATCAATATATTCTTATGATGAAACTGCATCTTAAAAAAATGATTTAAAAATTTTAATGCAGAAAAATTTATTTTTTTTGTTACTCCGAAACCACGGCCGATTTTACCCAATAACGAACTTAACCGAGATATTCATCTCCCAAACCGGCTCTGATAATTTCAACTGTCTAGCTCATTCCGTTCCAGAGTTATCGTGGTTACGGCCGGCCGGAGAGAATCGATTTTGACCATGGATTCTTAATCAGTGAGTCGAACCAAAACGTTTGAGACGTTTGGGCAAATTGATAAGCACTCTGCTCCGAGGAACAATAGCGCCAAAAATTAATGTGAATTCCTTAACTTGAACTTATGTTATTACTGACCTTTGATACCTTGTTTTCAAATTTCTAAATTCAGAATAGTATATTCTAAAACAAGTTGCAGAATGGGCTCCTATTAAAACACGAATGCGAAATTCGAAAACGAGCGAGTTTTCGAACGCATGAGTGTTGGAATTGCCTTCTGCGACGAGTATTAGACGATATTTTCTCTATATCAGGCAACTTTTATAATATACTGTTGAAATTTAATGAAAAATTATACATCCTAGTGACTTTTGTATTGTATCTTGGTAGTTGGTGTGACTGTTACGAAAGTTGACAGATTACGGAATTTGAATTTGAAACGTACCTAGGGCATGGAGATCAGATTTGAAACAGTTTCCTAATAGCATGAATGATTCAAAATTAGCAAGAAGGAAATCTCTAGTACCATATTTTTTAATGAAAATAAAGCTTATCCTCAACAATTATTTTACTATATCCAGATTATATTGTATTGTCAATTGACGTGTGTCGAAATTTGATAGGATCGAATGTCAGTGCTGACTACCACAAAACGAAAAATATAACTAGAAACATTGCGGGAATGAGTTCATTCCAGCACTGTTTTCAGTGCTGGAATGGACTCATTACGATACTGAAATAGAGAAAGATATTATTATGTTAGATTATTCGATTAAATTTAAACCGAAAACTTGGCTGTAAAATAAGTTACATATCATAGACAAGATATACCAATTCTCATTAGGTATTGAACGAATGTTATTACTGACGTATCGACTTGTCAAATTTGAGCTCAGCCGATCTAATTGATTAAATTCTCTCCAGGCACGACAAAAATCAAAAAGTGTTGACAATTTCGCTTGTCGAGTGTAAAACCAGTGGACCAGTACATCTCGATCGTTGGAATATTCGTAATTTCGGCAATATCTACACCAATATATATCCGTTCGAGAACTTTACCGTAAAATAAGGTTTTGAAGGCTCTCCCAGAATTTCAACGATATCTGACAGATAGTTTCTGATATACCTGCAGAATTTTTTTAAATATATTTTTTTTTATTTTCCAGTCATGAGATCCTCACAAACTTCTTCGTGTCGGTATTTTTCAACTAACTACCGCGCTTTAATTCGATCAGATCAGTATTTTTCTAGCTATTGAGAAAACAAAATTTCAGATAGCTATAACTCGAATTTGCCCATTAACGAACTTAGCCGGCGCATTTGTACTCCAAAGCTAATCTGAAAATTTCTACTCTCTAACTCGATGCGTTCGAGCGTAATCGTACTGAAAAATGTGGAAAAGCCAGGAGAGGAGCTTTGGCGGTCTTGTTCAATCTTTGACAAATCATATTTCCGATAGTATTGGTTTCTCAGAGTTGGGTATATCAATGGATTATTATGATAGAACTACATCATGAAAAAAATTAAAATCTCTTTGCATCATATCTTCATATGATGGTCCCATTTTGGCTAAAAGTATTTAAAAACAATCAGGAGTCTATCTGAAAAATTGAGTAAATGAAATAACCAGTTTTATTTATGAAACAAATCTAATGTAATCAATCCAGAGAGAACTCAAACCAGAATACTTATGTAGGAAATCTTAAATAGTGTTACTATAAGGAATAACTACCTGTACATTAGTTGGAACTCCCGTTCTAAATCTTCCAAAACTACAGAATGACTCGTAAATTATGCTCGACTTCCTTGCATCATTCATTTTCGACTCACTAACCAAAAAACTCTGCCTATGAACTTAGCGAATCCAAATTTCAATTTGTTTACATGCTTACATCAACCAAACTCTCCAGAAATACACTTTCAGTGCGATTAAATATTTCAGAAGTAAATTCGAAGAAGTTTTAACGTTTAATTTGAATACTTACATTTGGTTATCCCAGCTGCCAACAATTAAAATATTAGCATTTGGCAACTGTACACAACTACTCAGAGGCATATTGCCTATATTGGCACTTCGAATCTGTCTTTTAGACTCCATAGAGAACACTTTTAGTTTCGAATCATGTCCAACAGAAACGATGTTGTTCTGATCCTTAGCAATGAAAATAGAACCAACTGTATTTTTATGTGTGCTGAAACTAGCAGAAACATCTATTTCAGTAATATTTAACCACTTCTCTACAAAATAAATAAGTGAGTGTACTAGCTTTATCTTCAACATGCGTTTATAACAAACCTTGAGGATTTGCTTTTCTTTCAATATCGAAGGGTTCTCTGAGTAGAGGTAGTTTTGATTTTCTTCTTGGATGTGGCACTGTGAATACTTGTTTAGGAATTTGCCCAAATTCCATGATTTGCACCTCTAAAGCATGTCGTTGATTCAGATCAGTAATTGAATCTAAGTCAACATTTCCCTCATAGCACAGATAATAGAAAACTGAAAAATAAAAAAATATACCTACATAGAAAATGGAACATCCCCCTTCAACATGGAAGTGGATTATAAGAGTGCGGAGGAGGGTACCCTTAGGGATAACTTTATATTATTATTATTATTGTTAACGCGATTTTACATTTACTTTGATGGCATTTTTGCGTCCTCGTAGCATAACGCTATAAATAGATATGATTATTATTATTACAACTGTATCTATATAACCCTGTGATAGTTTCCTATTGCTTTCTCAAATTAATCAAAGCAATGATGGAACTTTTGACGATTATTATATGTTGAATTGAATTTCTTCATTTGAAATGGAAGTACATTTTTGCACAAGAGATAGAGTATTACTGATTATTATTTCACGATGTTCATAGCATGAAAGGTTCGGGATATCGCAGGGTACAGCAACTAATATCAATATGGCAGATACATGTTCTGTTCTATTCGAACAATTAAATTCAATCTCATGAAAAATTTTGAGAGGATCATATAGCTAGGAAATTTTGAAAGGTTTTCTAAAAACAATTCTATATCTCAGAAATTATACATCAGAGTTCTAGATTTAAACTCGGTTGGATTTATATTCTTGGAAATACATATAGGAAAAATATAATTTTTTTTGCTCGCCTTGAGCAAGTTCAGTATCTGGATGGGTGAGTACTCGCTCTGGCTATAAATTTGAAAAAGCGGGCCAAACCTCCTGGCCACAGTGCTTGTTTAAACTGTGATTTAACTATCGTCATGATTTGTTGTGTATCAAAATACAACTTAATGCAGGTCAAATTTTTTGCAAGCATGAATTATTGAAAAAATATATTATTTATATTTTTAATAGAACTTTCAATTCGATAATTTTTTTTTTCTAAATAATACATGGTTGTTTTTGTTTTTTTAAATAAAAAAAGAAATAAAATACAAAGAGATAATTCATTTGTTTATAACAAATTGTTTATTAAATAAGCAAAGAAAATTTAAATAATAATCGATTTTTTTTTAATATCAAAGGCCAAGATAAATAATGATTAAGAAAAAATGGTTCCTTAAATTTCGTAACAAGTCGTAAAAAAAATTGTTTTTTAACAAACAAAACTATTGCTTACAAACAAATTCGTTTTTAAGCAATAAAAAATTTCTTTACGGAACGGTTTTTTTTTTAAATCTTAATTATCATCAAGGATTAGGTTTAAAAAAAAATTAAATTATCTCCTAAACAACGCATTTGTTTATAATTTTTTTTAAACAATAAGAGATAAAAATGATTAAAAATCATTTATAAGTAGCTACCGATCATAAGAAAAAGGATCAATAGCAATATAATAAAAAAAAAGTTTTTTGTCTACGTTTAATGAAGCTTTATAATTTTTCACTTGAGTAAATTGTTAAAAACAAAACGAAAATTATCAATTTCTTCATTTTTCCAACAGGTATCTATTCTAAGACCTTCGAAAAATAGCTCCACGAAAAGAAAAATTGTCAGATTAATAGTTGAATAATTATCGCACTTAAATGCTAATGCTCGTGCTACAAAAAACTGTTAATTAACTAATGATAAATAATTAAAAGATCGCGATGAGCATTTTAAGGACCACCGATTATTGTTCATTGATCTATCCTGCAGGAGCTTGAATTTGTACAATTTTTTATTTCCATATTTAATAAGTTTAAATAACATTTATTCATGAAAGGTCCGAAGGGAGCAACGCTTGCGCAAGCCGGTGTACCCGTTTTCGAGCGTATTTTCTCGGAAAATTATAAATATTGGTCCTACAGTTCCGATAGATAGGATTTTTTTTAGGAAATTTGAAATTTCCTCCTCTTTTAAAATCTTTTTTCAAATTTAAATTATCTCGAATAGTTTTTGAGATATTGGCGAAAACCTAAACCTCCTTTTTTTATCACTTAATTCTTTATAACTATTGCAATTTTTGCAAGCGGTCTTAGCATTTTCTCAAAAACTATCTACATGCCATTCTGAATCGAATGACACCTCAATCATAATTTTCGGAGAATACGCAAAAATTTTTACCTGAAAAGCACTTGTTGACTAGACTATTACCTCCACACTTCCTCTCAAAATTAGATATCAGAAATATATATTGATACTTACGATTGTTTGATTTTCTAGCCTCCTCGCCCTGCTGTTTATATCCAAAAATTAGATCAATCCAACAATGTAAATTATCAGAAACAATGTCGTTTTCTAAAGCATCCCTTAATTTTTGCACAAAATCCTTAGCGTTCTCTGCCCACGGCGGTAACTCCACATCGCCAACTTTCGCACCATTGTGTCTATATCCAAAATTGATCACCATGTCGTTCACCAAAAACTTTCCCTCTTGACTCGTATCGTAGAACTCTGGCATCAGTTCCTTGAAGTCCGACATATTATTTAGGCAATTTTTATAAACGTCGAATAGCGAATTGAACATCCTATCTGGATGGTCGAATCTGCCACTTTGGAGACACAGAACGTAGTGGGGATATAATCTAGCTAAATAGAATAATACGAAACCTGGAGTTGAATAATGAGATCCATAGAGAAACTTGGGTTCGGCCATTTCTTCGTAGCGCTCCATCAACTTCTCAAGTCTAGAAGCATTCAGTGCTCCCACTGGTTTTGATAGGTCCCTATAATTTTCAGGATGATCTAGGTCGAGTTTGTCACTGGAGTAATTTGATATGATCCATGGAAAGACGGGATACTGGGTAAGATCGTTGATTGTTCGGTCGCCTAAACTGTAATCAGTTTTCAATACTGTCACCGAAAAGAAAGCAGATAAGTTTTTTGTTTTGTGTGCAAAATACTTATAATGAAAAATAAATCAATTGAATGGGTAAAGTTATTTACAGGGGCGCTTTCAAAGTTGATGTTGTATTTTCAACAGGAGTTAGAAATAGAAATAAGAACAAAACATGTCACAAATACTTGCTAAAAAAAATTTGCCAAATGTCTAACACAAATATTGAATTACACAGTCTTTATGTAGGATCCGGTAATGCTTTCGTTTTCCGACTCAATCGTGATAGTTAACTGGACAGTGAATGAAATACTCTAGCTCGACAGAACCACTCGTAAAGTGATGAACATGAATCGTAGCGTGCATACCAACTGTCCGATTCAAAAAAAATACCTTCCACGAACGCAGGGACGCACAGGTTTGCAAAATTTGGAATACTAACACCATCAACAAAAATTGGAAATGGCAATAAGGATATTGGGAAGTGAAGACCCGCGTCTGAAAATGGTGGCTCATCATGAAATTTGGAACCAAGGAGCTTTCCTATTTAGGGCTGGTCAGAGAGCTTTATAGAAGTTCAGTATAACTGGCATATCTATTGATCATGTGCTAGCAGGAACACCTATCATGCCAACAGACCGAAGGAGAGTTGGCAAAGAGATAAGACAGGCACAACTGAAGACACTACTCGAAGATCACATGAGTAAACACTTGCACTCCATATATTTCAGGAGTTTGAAAGATCAGGGCCTATCAGAAGATTTTTTATATTGGCTTTTTTGAAGTCCACTGGGTCAAGTCTGAAACGCAGGGATTTGTTATGGCTTGTCAAGATGGGGTGATAAATACAAGATGGTGTATGTAAAAAGAACATCAGGAAAGTGGACACCTCAACAACGTGCAGAGCAGGAAACTGTTATGCACATTCTGTCTGCTCCCAGAGTCCATGCTCCATCAGAATATGTGGAAAGGCACAATGCACCACAGCAAATTCTCTACTTCCATGTGATAGAGGTTTATGGTATAGACAACGAACCTGTGCTACCATATGTGCCTCTGGAGATTGAAGCAGTTGTTGAAAATGACAGAGCTTGCATCTACTGGAACTATGCGATTCCAACAACTTGGCAGATCCACGACATGCTCTAATTATATTTTGCTGATGTATTTAAATCCAACATATGAGGTGAGTCATAGACCCATTTTTTGAATTTAGTTTTTTATGATGCAATTCTATCATAAAAATCCATTGATATCACTCCCAACTCTGAGAAACCAATACTTTTGGGGATATGTTTGAATAATTACTCGCTAGTAAGACAACAGCGCCAAAAAGGCTCTGTCCACAGAGCTATTGCACTTTTTTAGTGACCTGCTAAGCATTGAAAGTTATAAATAAAAAAAAAGGGAGCCCCATATTAATTTATGCCAAGGTTATGCTAAGAAAGCAAGTTCCGCATCTGTCCTCATTAATATGAATTCATGAACATTGTGGATTCTCACCTGTTAATATACATTAAATACTCATAGTTGGAAATAATACCATTCTGCCATTGGAGGGTCATTACACTGGGAGTGACTTCGCTTAATGTGAACTCAGGCTGCCTTATAAGTTGCTCATAGAAATGATCTCTCTCCTTTTGACTTGAAAACGAGATATAAATATGAGGAATGAGACTGTTTTCATTGGAGTAAATTTCAAGACCCTAAAAAACATTTAAGTAGATGGCAAATCTCATACAAGAATATACAAATTGTCTTACAGTATGACGAAGCAGAAATCTCCGCTTAAGTATCTGCTTTATACTGTTTAGGTTTATTTTAATAACAGGGTGCTTGAAAAAAAAATATTTCAATCAATAATATAAAAACAAAATAGTAGGTTACTTACTGGTTCAACATTATTGTATGGCTGGAAAAATATTCTTGAAGTTGAAAGCAAAATACGTCCTGGATTTACTACTAACGGAGTAACTTTATCAACTTGAGTCTCTAATACAACTTTTTCATATAAATCTAACCAGAGTTGATCGAAACTAACCCTTGCTTGTCTTGAATGGACTATAGTGGCGATCTGAAGTGAAATTATTATTTTTCACCTAAAGAATTTAATTTTTTCGCTTACCATGTCAATTTGTTCGGCTGCTGGTAGACTACTAGCTCTATGCAACTGACATATTTGAGGTAAACAATTGATAATATTACCATACTTCAAGATGAAAAGGAAGTTAGCTGGTCCTTTATAAGTATATGGAGCTATTACATTTCCCTCAAACATTTCAATGAATTCCTTTGAATTCACTCCCAAAACATTTTTGCTATCAATAAATTTTGAAGAACCTTTCCATTGTTCTATCACTGTACAATCTTTCAGCGGTATTTTGAATAGAGGTTTAGTGATATCTTTTGGATCGAATACTAAGGACTTAGAGCACATTTTCAATCTGCCATCCTGCTTTTTAGAATCATAGGTACGTTTTGATGTACCCGCAGGAATAAATATAACACTGAAGTCCTCAAAATAAATTTCTCCTGGATCTAGTTGTAGCAAGGAAAATCTAAAATTGTATAAATACAAAAATATCTTCAATCCGCAAATTTTTAAATCTAGTTTTATACCTTGTTTTATCCATTGTAAAACTTGTAATGTACTGGTTCTTGGTTCTTATGAAATATGATGATTTTTTCTAATTCTAACAATGACTAATTCAATCATAACTAGAATATCAAGTTGCCGAAATACAAGAGTAAGCGAAATATAGATAATTCATAGAAGTAACTGATACTCTGATTCATCTGATTGTATCACGTCTGGGTCTGACTGTGGCTGTAACTGTAAATTGTAACACTAATAAATTAAATTACCAATACCACTAATACCAGGAATATTTAGATAAAATAAAAATATCATCCTTTTATATTTAAAATATGAAATTTGACGTTTGACGGAATCAAAGAAAAATAGCTAATTATTTCCATACAACCATAAAAAATCCTCCACATTTCATATTTCTTTGAATAAATACAAAAATTATTTCTTATGTCCCCTGTATATCCGTGAAAATTGAAACGAATGATTAAATTCAGGCACTCCATAATTCTTGTAAATAGAAATTTTGTTTGACCAAGACCATAAATTGAAATAAATTCCAACTTGTCATTGTATAAGTCATCCATCAGTCAATGTCAAAATTGTCAAATACTTCACGTTCACAATTCGAAAGTCATCAAACATTAGCAAAGCAATTTTATTGTTGGTTTAGGTATTTAAGAATTCCCATAAGTTTGGTGAGATGAGTGTTGAAATTCAAGATGTTGAAATGAAAAATGCCGACAGTCCAGCTGGCCCAGAAGCTGGAGACTCCAAAAGAGATATTGATCTCCAGAGCCTCCTGGAACTTAGAGAGCAAGTAAGACAAATCGAAAAAGGAGTAAGTAACAAAGAGAATCGTTTTATACTGAGAGTCTTAAGATGTTTACCGAACACCAGAAGAAAGTTGAATGGTTCTGTACTGAAAGGGCTTATCACCCAAGTTTTTCCATTGAACGAGCGAGATACCATGTTGACCTATGTGGAAGATAGTTCAGGAGGAAATGAAATCGAAACACAAACTCAAAGGACGAGGTCTGCCATCAAATCTCCCGTACCTGAAGTAGATACATACATTCATCTCCTGATTCTGGTTCGTTTAATCGACACAAATAAGTTGGATGAAGCTGCAAAATGCTCCGAGTTATTAATGAGTAAAGTAACATCTCAGAACAGACGAACTTTGGATCTGGTTGCTGCAAAATCATATTTTTATCACTCCCGAGTGGCTGAATTGACCAACAAATTAGATACCATCAGATCATTTCTACATGCTCGTCTAAGAACTGCCACATTAAGAAATGATTTTGAGGGGCAAGCTGTTCTTATTAACTGTTTATTGAGAAATTACCTCCATTATTCTCTCTATGATCAAGCTGATAAATTAGTGAGTAAATGCATCTTCCCTGAAACTGCTAGTAACAATGAATGGGCAAGATTTTTGTATTATTTAGGGAGAATCAAGGCTGCTCGACTTGAATACAGTATTGCACGCAAACATTTGGTTCAAGCAATGCGAAAAGCACCCCAAAATGCAGCCATTGGTTTCAGGCAAACTGTTCAGAAGCTCCTGGTTGTTGTTGAATTGTTATTGGGAGATATACCAGAGAGACAAATATTCAGGCAAGCTAGCATGAGGCATTCTCTAGCGCCATATTTTCAGCTCACTCAAGCTGTTCGTATGGGCAATCTGCAGAGATTTGGAGAGGTTCTGGAAAATTTTGGTCCCCAATTTAGACTTGATCATACTTACACCCTTATCTTACGTTTGAGACACAATGTGATCAAAACAGCCATCCGTTCAATTGGATTGTCCTATTCTAGAATATCTCCACAAGATATAGCTAAGAAGTTAGGTTTGGATTCTGCTGAAGATGCTGAATTTATTGTGGCTAAAGCAATCAAGGATGGTGTTATTGAGGCTACGTTGCACCCTGAAGGTGGATATATGAGGAGCAAGGAAAGCAACGATATTTATTGCACAAAAGAGCCACAATTGGCTTTCCATCAAAGAATTTCTTTCTGCTTAGATTTGCACAATCAAAGTGTCAAAGCTATGAGATATCCTCCAAAGGCTTATGGTAAAGAGCTAGAATCTGCCGAGGAGAGACGTGAAAGAGAACAACAGGATTTAGAACTTGCTAAGGAAATGGCGGAAGAAGATGAAGAAGGCTTTCCCTAAATGATAACTTCATATTTAATTGTGTTATCTGATACTTAAAATATTGAGGATTGTATCTGATATTTTTTGGTAATAATAATTATACTGAAAATCATCTGATAGTACTATAGTTGTGTAATTATTTTCTGAATATATGGAAATTTATAACCCAATGTTATTTTCATAATTAATTTTTGGCTTGCTTTCGAAAATTGAAAATTTAATTCGAATAAAAAATTGGTTCAAGCCTTGTGGACAGGAGCTTTCTGGTGCTCTTGTTCAAATAGACAAATTATATCTCCGAAAGTGTTGGTATCTCAGAGTTGGGAATTATATCAATGTATTCTTATGATAGAACTGCATCATAAAAGAAAATTCTATTCAAATAATAGTTTATTTATCAAGATTAAATGAGCAATCTGAGATTGAAAACTGCACCACGGAAGAAATCAAATTAAAATAGCTGAAATGAATTTTACTCTCTCCTATAGAACAGGATGACATGTACGAGTATGAACACAGATCATATAATAAATCATAGATATAATAATCAGCTTTGTGTGATAACAAAGAATTACGATTCATTATTGAAATTTCGAAAAATCATATGTCCGAAAGTATTAGCTTGTTGGAGTTGAAAATTATATCAATGGATTTTCATGGTGAAACTGCATCTTAAAAAAAATTTAATTTGAAATCTGTAAGTTTAAAAAAAAACTTTTTTTCGTTACTCCGAAACCATCTGGCCTATTTTGCCCAATAACGAAC
The DNA here is from genome assembly GCA_937662695.2 of Halyzia sedecimguttata. NCBI lineage: Eukaryota > Metazoa > Arthropoda > Insecta > Coleoptera > Coccinellidae > Halyzia > Halyzia sedecimguttata. The sequence continues at coordinate 91,891,859 of OW569413.2, read as the reverse complement.
TCAACCGAGATATTCATCTCCCTAATCTACTCTGAAAATTTCAACTGCCTAGCTCATTCCGTTCTAGAGTTAGAAACAAAATTTTCAAAATTCTTTTTGACATTTTACGGTAACCCGATCAATACAAAACTTCACATGCGTACAAAGGTCATGCTTCTATATTTGGTGCTAAATTTTAGATAGATCGAGTGATCGGTTTCGAAAATATTCATAAAAAATGTTTTTACTAAAAACGGCCATAACTCCGAAACCGCTTGATGGATTTCGTCCTTTAACGAACTCGTCCGAGATATTTACGCTCCAAACCTACCCTGTGAATTTCAATCCTCTAACTCCTTTCGTTCGAGAGTTATCGTGTTAACGGACGGCCGGACAGAATCGATTTCGACCTCGGATTCTTGATCAGTGAGTCGAACCAAATCGTTTGAGACCATTTTCAGTCAAAAATTCGAAAATTACAGACATTTGGGCAAATTGATAAGCACTCTATTCCGAGGAACAAGAGCGCCAAAAAGAGTGGTGTAGCTATATTAAATTCGGAGTGATTCCCATGTATAATAATTCCATCATCTATTTACAACGCGTTCATTTATTATTATATTCCGAAAATTCATACATTAATTATATATTAATTATTTATGTTCAAATTCATATCTCAATTAATTAATATTATTTATTATTATTTTTATTAGGATTTTCTCGAAAATATGTAGGTTAAATATTGATAGTTGTGGACCATTCTTCAGCCTTTTCTGTGGTTTCATTCTTTAAATCACACAGAAATGAGTTAATATAGATTTTGAAATTAGGTCAGCCTCTGTTGAATTATTTAACTATTTAATGATACCCGGATGGAAACATCCATGCATAAAACCGTCGGAAAAATAATGCCCTTTGCTTTTTCGATTTAAGTTTAGTACAAAATGATGTAAGGAGGAATATTTTTGACGTTGAATGTTTGTTCATTTTGAATTTGACACTTTTGGCGCCTGACTGATGTTGATAGTTGCTCAGTGGAACTGTGTGATAATTTTTCTAGATTTCGGGATGCTAATGAGATAAAATTTCAAGTGAAAGAAATATTATCACAAGAGAATTTTACCAAGACAGCAGAATTTCATATATTATCATTAGAATTCATCCCGAAAAGTTGTAATGCTTGTTGATCAAAGAGTCGTACGTCTTTATACCTCTGTCAGACGTTCATCCAACAATTCTGTATTTTTAAACAAGCAATTTTCATTTTAAATAAAACTTTTGATCTACTTCTGTAATGTGTTGCTGAGTATGAAATGAATCAAATTATATTATGAATGCATTTCACGTAAGTAGAAGCTTTAAGGTTATGAACCAAATGGAAATAATTTTCATACTTTTGTAGCAACCTGTATTGTAATATCAATGAGTTCTGGAGATGGTGTGTAAGGAAGATGTGTTATTATGGTTCAAAGACTTGGATGGTTATAAAAGGATAGATGTATTATATGATTTACTAAATATGTGTCTACCTTTTGAATTACGGTTCATAGGAAGTTGTGTGGAGGAAATTGGTAAACATACGTATCAGGAGCTTCGTGGTCCAGCTCTCCTTGCTAATGATTATGAAAAACTAACTAAAGATATAACTCTAAATCAAAGTTTACTAGATGATAATATTAGACATCGTGTGTTGATATATTTATCACTTCTAAGTAGTAGGAACTATACTGTAGCTAATTGGTTATATAAAAACTTCTTGAGGACAGACTGTGTGGAGGAGTTTCTCCTTAAAACAAGTGTAAAAAGTGATAATTTACTCAGTGAATTCTTATTATTATTTACAATGGCATTACATCATCCTGCATTTACCTTTGAACAAAAATTATTTTTTGGGAATATATTGAGTCGGCTGGTGGAGTACAAAGAACATAAAAGCAGATTTTCACCGAAGCCGAGTATGTATGGTTATCCTCCAGGGTTCGGATTCCCCTCATTCAAGGCAATGGTGAGTTTGTTTTTGCAATTTTATTGTAATTAATACTTATTTTTCTACATGTTTCAATTTGCAATCATTGAATTATCACTATTATAAGTCATATTATAGATTTCAAGGTCATTGAATATAATTAAATGAGAATTCTCCATGATTGGGGGAATTACCCAAATCCAAATTTATATTACATCATTTAGTATTGTAGTTGTTTATTTTATGAGTTCTGATTCACAGGAATTTTTTAAATCTAAAATCTATAACTATAATCTTTAATTTCTGGAAGAGATAGTTAGATTACATTTTATTGTTGACAAAAAACATTTTACAATGAAGAACATTAATTCTGTTTGCCAGGGGCGTCCGTACTATCACGTTACTATTATTTTTTAGGGAAAAATTGTTGCACTATTGCTTCTTAAAAAAATTGGAGAAAAGCACTGACATGAAGTCATGAGCTTTTGCGCGTATATTCCATTGTCTATTCACACCTCATGAACTCGATCGAGCTGGAATTCGGTACTCGATTGTAAAATGGTGGCTCTAAATTACGTTCGGATTTTGACGCATTGTTTCTGAAATATAAAATTATTGAAGACAATTTTTTTTTTAGCGGTACGATATTCACGAAATTTCACGAAGATAAGCGCGTCGCATTCTATCAGTAATTACCGAGTTTGAATGGATCAGATTTGTATATTTTGAGTTATTGACAACAAAATTTCAGATGGGTATAATTCCAAAACCGTTTGGCCCATTTTGCCCTTTAACGAGCTTAAATGAAGCATTCGGATGCGCAACCTACCCTGAAAATTGCAAGTCGCTATCTGTTTCCTTTCTCAAGATATCTTGGGATACATAATATTGTTAACTAATTTTTTAAAATCTTCTATTAATATGATCCTCACGAAATTTTATATACGTCTTTGTGTCAGTATTCTACAACTAGTTACCAAGTTTCAATTCGATCAGGTCTGTATTGGTTGAAAGCAACATTAGTACTCGGAAACCGTTGGGCCGATTATGTCCATTAATGAGCTTCTCCGTCGCATTCGGACGCTCCACCTACCCTGAAAATTTCATGTTGCTATCTCTTTCCGTTCGAAAGTTTTCTTAGCAACGGCCGACCGGACAGAATCAAATTTGATCTCAAATTCTTCATCGGTGAGTCGAACCTAATCGTTAAAGACCACTTTCGGCAAAAAATTCGAAAATTACCAACATTTGAGGAAAATGCTAGCCGGCAGTTCTTCAGAACATGCACGCAGTAATATTGAATTTTCTATTTCTCCTTCAATTTCTGAGAAAAAAATTAGAAACACTTGCTGAATTGTGACAACCTCAGCCCTCTTCATTCTTGATGATTTAGTTTTAAGGATTCAGTAAACCTCCAATGATATCAGCAATTAATTCATTAATTGGACTAAATGTATTGAGGTGGGTAGACTATATTTCAATCCCTTCAACATTAAATATTTATTTTACTTTGTTATCGTTTAATCTGTGGATTTTTCAGTTTATTGTATTATCATTAATAATGTTCGATTCCTTACTCTTTCTCAAAAATGGTGCGCCGTACAGAGAAATGAAATGAGAAAATTTTGTCACAAATTGAATGTGGAATTGAAAATTAATTTTTTTAAGACCCAATGGTGTAACAGTTTTTCATTTCAAAACGTGCTTCCTTGATGGCAGACAGCTCCTACAAAATTTCATCCAAATATCTCCAGCAGTTTAGCAACAATTAATCAATTTGATTTTTTGAAACTAAACACACTGTATTTCCTTAACGAAAGCATTACCCGCATGTATATTATTATTCAAGCCTCTAAATTCCTAAATTTTCCTTATTAAGAACTGGCTAAATATTTTCAAAGGGTTAATTTAGGGATTTTTCGAGTAATCATCAAGTTTGAACTACCCTCATGACTGTATCTCGGATAAAAAGATTCATTGTTTCATATCAGCTGAATTCGATTTTACATATGAAGTATCATTACAGTCCACCCTGTGCAAACACAAATATGTCGTTTCATTATTGCGTCATACTAATTAATGCCCACGTACAAGTTTCGAACTTTTGTGGGAAACTAAATGTTTATTTGTTTAATATAAAATACTTTCGTTATGTATGATGTTTTTGGGTGACAAATAAACATTATTATTATTTATTATTATTATTATTATTATTAATTGTTTCCTTTAGAATGCAACCGACAGCCCTGCAATACCAGTCAAACCTAATATAACCATGTCTTATGGTGATTTAAAAGTACCACTACCTAGTCTTCATCCAATGGTGCCACCCCAGCAGCCACTGGATTATACTGCCACTATTTGGAATAGGCCAGGAGTCCACTGTGGTGCACCAGAGGTATGATATGCTTGAAAATTTGTCTTTATAAGGAGATAATCTCGAAGCAATCTGAAAAGGTACAAATTTTCATTTTGGGCCGAAACCGAAACTAAGGCCGAAACTAGATTTCTTGGCCGAAACCGAAACCGAACTTTCGGTCGGTCACTAATGATCATAGATGCTTGTTTGTTTTCGGAAATACTGAAAAATTTTCAAAATCAAATACATCCTCCTACCGAAGCAATCTGGAATTAAATACCTTTTTAAACGCAGGTACCTCCATTTCCTCCACCACCTTCCATATCGCCACTAGTCAGTCAAGCGGGCACACCGACACACAGCAGGAGCACATCACCCCATCGGACCACGACAGTCAATGTTCGATTGCCGCTCACTGCCAGGCCTCCACCACCGCCCCTACCGAACTTGGATGTGATGCCACCTCCGGTAGCCAGTGTTCTTCCGCCAGTGTCAATTGACCCAGTATCTCATTCTAGTCTGCCACCAATGTTTGGAAATTCTTCTGATCTTAAACTTCCCGACGATGAGGTGAGATGCAAGGTGATATTGAATTTATATATTCGATGATGAATGAATAATCTGGTAGGCCATAGGTTGTGGCATAGGACGAACTACGTTTAGTGTTTTCTTACTTCTGTGGAAACACTTGTGATAGAAGACAAGGATTTAGGTGACAAGATATTGTGACAAGGAAGAAGTAATGGTCCCTAATCATAGCTTTTTTTCCTCGAGGTGGAGGAACTCCTGTTTCCCTAGAAAGTTGCCTGAGAGATGTTGGACTCACAATACTGTGCCTAAGAACCAAACTCCACCCCATAACCTCTCTTCCACACTTCAATGGTGCAACGCCTGTGCATCCCTGCAGTGCATAATTAATCGCTTTTCTTCATAGTCATGTTCCTCGACCAATCAAATCCGATCCTCTATCTCTATCCATTATGGCTGTCGGAATCCTGAAGGCATCTTTCCATTTAATCTTATTATGGCACATGCATCTCCTCTAGGATTTCCCGATATGTCATATCATCCCCGAAGAGGCTCCTTGGCTCCTTTGTCCATATTTCACCCCAGTACCATTGGTCATCTTATGGAGACAGCAGGCTCATCTACCTATCGATCTCTGGCAGAAATGGCAGGATTTTCCTCGTCCTTCTCGCACTTCCCTCCTGTGTGCCCCACCAATCCTGCCATGCTTTCATAACCCCATTGTCTAGTCTTCCTACGCACACCAGAGCGGTGGACACTGAGCTGAACAACTTCCTGTCTTATTGTCCCAGCCCCCTAATGTTATCATAATAACCCTTTCAGTCACACAACTTTTCTGGCCGTCGGAAAAATCAGAAAATTGGAAAATAGTTCCTCTGACTTCTCCTAATATTTTATATGAAGAATTTTTGTTGATATGTCAGCGTTGACAGGAGCTACAACGTGTCCATTATAATGGACACTGTGACTCAGGTACTGAAATAAAAAAAAAAGCACTGACGTGAAGTCAGAACTCTTTGGCACGCGTGTTCACGGTGGCTAATTTGAATTGAATGATGAGTACTTCAAGCTCAGTGGATAGAGCGAGTCGAAGATCTACCCAAAAGGTAGTACTCATCACTCAATTCAAATTAGCCACCGTGAACACGCCCGTCAAAGAGTACTGACTTCACGTCAGTGCTTTTTTTTTTGTCTTTTTGGTCATCTAACTACTGAGTTTCTATTCAATCAGATCAGTATTTTACGAGTTATCGTTGAAACAAAATTTTAAAATTTTTGAAATTTTTTTTGCCACTTTATGGCCATCCTGTCAATCACAAAAAAATTGCGATTCACCAACACTAGTGGTTCAGGAGATATCGCATCTTGAATCCACGCACGCGCAGACTGGCACCGGGGGATTCTATGGAGGAATAGCATCGTCCACCCCAAAACCCCAATGTTCTCAGAAGAAAACTCGAGCAGTTAAGTTATTTCTCGTCTGCTTATGAGAATAACAAAAAATGCCCAAAAGAGGCAGTTACACCCCAGTCGTTCACCGTTCAGACTAATTTTGAAAACCAATTTATTATTCCACACATCGCTTATGCATTAATTCAATTGCCATGCTAGTAAGTAGTCCATATTTTAATCAGTTGCCCTCGTACATATTGCATTCATTCAGATAAACCTGCAAAAAATACGTCGGAACGAAATCACCAGATGTTGTAGATATTCCATGTAGGAATTCGAAATGAAATATAATTTGTCCAGTTTGGAAGTTCAAAATTATAAATTTTTTTTTGAGGCTCCTAGTGGTCTGTCCGCAGTGAAATTTTGCACACCCTAAGAGGTCATTATTGGTCACTGAAGTGCCAAAACTGAACTCATTCCGATATTTACTTCGGAATTTCCAGCAAAATATTCCGCTAATAGTTAAACATTTTTTTAAATTTTTCTACCCATGCTACCCCCACGAAATTTTGCATAAGTGTTTTCGTTGGTACTTCGCATATAACTGCCGAGCTTCAACTCAATCGGATCAGTTTTTTTCGAGTTATAGTGAAAACAAAATTTCAATTTCATTTTCAAATATTTACCTTTTTTTTTTCTAGTTTACAGCCATCCGATCAATATGAGACTTCGCAGGCATATAAAGGTCATGATTATAAAATTTCATGCTGAATTTCAGAATGATCGAGTGATAGGTTTCGGAAATATTCTCGAAAAACGATTTAACTAAAAATGGCCGTAACTCCGAAACGGCTCGATGGATTTTGCCCATTAACGAACTTGTCCGAGATATTTACGCTCCAAACATGCACTGCAAATTTCAACGCTCTAACTTGCTCCGTTCGAGAGTTATCGTGCCGGACGGACAGAATTGAATTTGACCTCGAATTCTTCATCAGGGAGTCGAACCCAATCGTTTGAGACCATTTTCGCAAAAAAATTCGAAAAATACAGACATTGTGACGAAATGATAGCACGCTGTTTCTTGCGGAACACGCGCACAAAAAATTATTACTCGGAAGCCATTGGACCGATTATGCTCATTAACGAACTTGTCCGTCGTATTGGGATGCGCCACCCTGAAAATTTCAAGTCGCTATCTTTTTTCGTTCTCAAGTTATCGTGGCACCGGCCGGCTGGCCGGACAAAATCAAATTTGACCTCGAATTTTTGATCAGGGAGTCGAACCCAATCGTTTAAGACCATTTTCGGCGAAATATTCGAAAATTACAGACATTTGGGCAAAATGATAACGCGATGTTCCCCAGAACATACGCGCAAAAATAGCCAAATATGCTCTGTAGAGTCGTTCACTTTTCGGTTTCCGGCACTGTACATATAAAACTGAATATCGATTTTGCCCCCATTATGATTATATTCAACTACAGTAGAACTCGTTTATAACGAATACGTGATATAACGAACGTTCGGTTATAACGAATGAATATAAAATCCCGGTCAAAACCATATATTATTACATATGAATACGTTCGGCTGTAACGTACCCGCTTATTGCGAACGCTCTAATATAGCGGCCTATTTTTTCCATCGAAGGACCGAAGTTGATTATAATGTCACCGGATATAACGAACTATCAAAGATCTGTCACCCCACCGCAAATCAATTCGTTCATACATAGGTGCATATGGTAATTACATCACTGAGCCGATAAGATCGACCGGATTTTATGATCACGTGATTTTCGAGTCTTTCGAGCGTCTAGGAATATCCAAACGCGATTGTTTATTCTGAGTTTGAAATTCTAACCTAAATATACTGCTTCCGTCATATTAAAATTTCAAAAATATGAATAATGAATTATTATTCAATCTATTACACATAGGGAAGAGATAGATACTCGATAGCGATTCAGAAGATGAGGAAATCAACAAGAAGAAAAAATATGGTATTTTGCCGAAGATACCGCTATGAGATTTACAGATAATCAATTTAGGCATCATTTTCGAATAACTCTGGTCGCCTTTTTTTTTATTGCATGAGGTTCATGAAGATAACGTGCCGAGAGGCCATCCTGAAGTCGCAATGGAGAAGCAATTAATGATTTGCGTGTGGTACCTTGCTAACCTTGAATCATGTTTAAAAATAAAATACGTTCTTCCATATGTATTTTCATATAACAGAAATGTTTTCTGTTGTTCCTTGGCAAATTTCGCATTCATAAATCATTCTCAATTTAATTCGTTGAACGTTTGACGGGTATATTGACATTGAAATTGAAAATAGTTGATAGCTCGATCCGCTCCACCGATTTGCTCGGAGCTTTTCGAGTGACGTCCGAGCAATCGCTGAGGTAATAACCATACACCATTTTGATCACTCAGTGTACTCGATTTGTAAATAACAAACACGATTGAGCGATCCGAGCGCTCAGATGTATTTAACAAATGCACCTATTGTAAGACGGAAGTTACACGGTCAGTCTGGTATCAGTCTCGCATCACATCAATCATGGATTGATGGGAGATTGACGGAAATTGGTTCTATATTCGTAGATTGATGGACTGATGATCCGGAATGATGGTAATACTGATGCGAGACTGATACCAGATTGACTCTGTGATCTCCGTCTTAGGGTTTCGGTTGTTCTTTACGATGGCGGAGTGTAATTTGTCGCAAAACGACAAATGCAAATCAATAAGTTTAAAAACCAAATTCGAGTTTCTACAGAGAATATAAAATATCAATGTCGACGAAGTTTATGTTTTCAAGCAATACTTACACTTGATTCAAAGTGAAATTCATAGAAACATTTTGGTTTCGCGTAAAATACTAAGCAATATTACGAATTAGTTCCAACAGCTCTAAGTGAAATTTTCACAGAAAAACTTTTTATGTATGTCCGACATACATATAATGTATATGTATATTCAGATCATGTTATACATTTTGTTTCTTTTTATTATTTTAATGCTCAGATCCTCTCATGTTCATTTATTGATTACTAGATTAAAGGTAACTCAAATAAGTACATAATTGTTTTTTTCCATTCACGCCACGGATATAACGGCCTCTTGTTTATAACGAACCTTTTCTGATTCCCCTTGAGGGTTCGTTATATTCAGGTTCGACTGTATATCTATCATTCTATATTTTGTATTACTCATTTCTTTTCTAAAACTTTTGATGTTAACATTTTGTTTCAGTTAACCCAATTGACAGATACTCAAATCACCGACACTCCATGGGTTCCTCCAAGAGGGATAATACCAGACAACATGAAACCGCCCAATGGTCTCTGCTACCCTCCACAATATCATCATAAGATGCCGCTACCATATCTAATTGAGCAAATGCAAGCATTGAATCTAGAAGGGGAAAATTCCTTACATCACTCAAATTCCTCTAGCAATAGCAGCTTAAACCAATCGCCGCCAGAAACGCCCACAGTAATGCCCCACGGACCAGGAAGGGGGCACGAAAAGCCCAGGATGAATGGAATCCCTCCGCCTCCTCCTTCCACGACATTTATCAATAACCTGCCTCCTATGTGTGATACCACTCCCCCACCTCCGGCATTCAATAACTGTACGGTGCCTTACACAAGCTACCCTACAACCTTCAACCAGATGCCTCCCAACAGGTCCATATTTCAATACACTACGCAACCTTATTGCAGGCCTCATTTCAACGCTCCATTTCCAAACTATCAGAATTCCGAGAATACAATACCCTACACAGTTCCTTATGTATCCATTCTTTATTCTAGCCCCCAGTTCCCCCCTAGACACCCTACGGGTTGTTACAATTGTGGAGCGCCTGGACATATTGGCCAAGACTGCACAGCCCAGAACATTGAAGAAATCACCCAGAAGAAATCCTATAGCCTGGACTACAATAACGCGATAAGAGATACAGAGAATAAGTAGAATTTATTTTTTATTAGATGTGATCGAACGGTTACAATACTGTTTTATTATTTTTGCTCCAATAAAATTGGTGATCTTTTGTAATCTAAGCAGAAATTAATAACTTAGCTAGGTGCTTTTTGAGTATTTGTCTCAGCGAGGAGATCTCCGTTATGATTTAGGAAAACTTCTAAGCATAATAACCTATTTTGCGCAATGTGACATGTGAAATAATTTTCATTAAATTGTGGTATTTAGATATAAATACAACCTAAATCTGTTATACCAACAAGATTCCAACAAACATATTACTTGAGATACATTTGATTCAAATCGTAATTAATGGCACTGAAATTGTCTTCAAACTGTTGCCATTTAATTTAAACTAAATCTGTTATACCAACAAACATATTACTTGAGATATACTTGATGCAAATCGTAATTAATGGCACTGAAATTATCTTCAAACTGTTGCCATTTAATTTAAACTAAATCTGTTATTCCAACAAACATATTACTCGAGATAAACGCGATTGAAATCGTAATTAATGGCAATTAAAATATCTTCAAACTGTTGCCATTTAATTTGTTCTTGTTGAGAGAAAATTTTTAATTTGTTATTTCTATTTGTCATTTATTTTGAATTGAATTATTTATTATATTTATTGGAAATTACCGGATGGGTTGAATGTTTCAAGAAAAACTCAATTTTCGATATAACAGACTGTAATTTGCCAAAGAAAGAGCTTGACCAAACAACAAAATTTGCGAAGCAGAAATTTTAATCTTTGATGTATAATTGTTCAGTGATGAGATTAATAGCAAAATAGGCTATGGTCATTGATGAATTGAAGAGCTGTTTTCCTAAAAAAAAATTTTTGAAATAAACCAATTGTTTTTATTATTTAGAATTTATTGAAAACTCAGAATTACACTCCGTACTTATGTCGATTTATGTTAAATTTGTTGTAGTGAGATTCAATTTGGCCACTCCTAGATTTACCACAGTAATTCGTCCTGTGTTTGTTGTTTTGTTATTTGTGAATTATTTCAGTTTAAAATATATTGTTCTGTAATATATCATGATTTGATTGTACATAATAATTAGGTCATAAAAAGTTATCATTTGAATATTGATATATTTCTAATACAATCAGTATGTGACTGAAAGTTTACTTAAAATTATTAATGTGAAATAAAGATTTTCTAATATGGCGTGATTAATTTTAATGGGGGCGAATACCTTCCAACTAACTATTCACACCACTGATAATGAAAGATTAATGTTTTTTCTGACAGGAGGATATTGCATGCATTTCTTGAAAAATTGAAGTTTAACAGTTGTCTTTCCTTGGCAATATGATCTTCCGGAAGTTATGGCCACAAATGCGGTGGATAGATTAGCTGCCCCATAATGATTGAAATGTATTATGGTACCACTCATATTTAAGTAATTCTTTCAAAAAATCCAAAATTCGATAAACATCAAAACTAAGCCAATCTGGCCATATTTTTATTCAGATATTATTTAGTTCAACTACAATAATGCTAATATCTCAAACTAATGGCGCATTCCATTGGTAGAACTCGTGCGCACTGAGTCTGAGTGCATGAATCGTATTCCATTATTTCCATTGGGGAATTTCGTCAAGCATTTTGACCAGTGCTGCCAGAGTATTTCAAACTAGAGTAACAGATGATCATCGAAAATAGTAACAGATCCAAGAAAAACGTAACAGAATTAGTGATGTGAAATACTCGAGTTTTTAAGTTAAGGACAAATGTCCTGGAAAAATGTCCTAAACTTTCCCCCAAGGTCGAGCATTTTGAGTATTTAAGTATTTACGGACATTGTGGAAAAATCGGGAAAAATATGACAATTGTCACATGTTTAGTTAAAATATCAGGACAATTTGAGGCATTTTAAGAAATTTTTCATGGTCAATTGGAAATAACAAATAACTTATCATTGAATGAGTTATTATCGTGTTATTTTATTGACTATCAGTGATAAAGGACCGGAGCCAGGTTCTGAATTAGTATTAGAAAAATCGATTTAATTAGACTGTTGAATAATAAAAATAAACTTGTTTAAAAAAAACTTTGTGTAATTTTCCAATTGGTTCACAGATCGTTAAGAACCTTCGATCCAAGTAGAAAAGAATAAGCTGCTTAAGAAAAAACTCTGTATAATGGCAACACAAATCGTTAAGCATCGTCGATCCAAGTAGAAAAAAATAAACTTATTAAAAATTTTTGTAAAATTGGCATCTCAGATCGTTGAGCATCTTCGATCCAAGTAGAAAAGAAGAATAAATATCGGACAAAATGAAAATTTTCAAAAAATGTTTAAGTAGAAAAGAAATTTATGATATTTATCCAGACATTTTCGATAATTTCCATAAATACTAAAAAACTCTAAATGTCGACTGTTTTTAGAAGTAATGATAATTTTCGGACATTTTTCAGTATTTATCAGAGGAGTATTTAAGACATTTTCCACACTCACAACACTAAACAGAATTATCATTAACCTAAAAATTTATGAATTTGACTATGTGCTATTGAAACTTGATTTATTGAAATTTGAAATAATATATTATTAGTGTTGTGTGGAAATAATTCTGAACATTCAAAAATGAACACTTACAAATTACATTTCGTCTGAAGGAAAATCCGATTTGCTTCAAATGGTAACAGATTTCTGCTCAGAGTAACAGGGTAACAGATTACTTTCGATAGTAACAGATCTGTTACAATTGTAACAGATTGGCAACACTGATTTTGACACATTTTGACGTCCAGTGCAACATTTTTTGCACTCAGTGCAGCACTGGTGCAGGGTGCTGCCAATGGAATACGCCATAAGAGCACCGATCCCTTGTCTATGGCACCGATACAAAAAAAACCTCTTTACTTCTGTAAGTTTCAAAATACCCCTCGCTTGGATGTGATATTCAAATTTTTCATCCACGTGACGTCATCAAGTGTGTTTGTTATGAGTGCATAAGCCCAGCATTACTGATAAAACAAAAACTGTTATTTTCTGATTTATGGCAATTAATCAGGAGCGTTAAATATCGAATGTTACAACGACTCTTGTGTCGACGTTTCTCAATTTCCATTATCTTGTCGAATAAACACTCTACTCAAGTAGTGGCCGTGGTCATATCTGAAAGAAAACAATGATAAAGCCAAATATGAATATTACTATTCTATGGCAGAGCACAAAACTAACAAAACTTATGTCAAAGTGACAATTTCCAGTCGTGTTGTTTGAAAGATCAAGATGTTGAATTGAGACTATTGAGAGGGTTTTGAACCGTATAAAATGTGTTTTAGATAATAATTTGAATCCAATTTGCCACACCCACGGAAAATAATTGCAAGGTTAACACAGGAGTGTAAAAATAATTTGAATGATGCGATAAGTACCTGACTAGAATCGAACATGTTTGCATCGCTGAAAAATAAAATACGGGAAGAGACCGGGAATGATCTTTCCAAGCTAACAGCTAAAATTACTTCCTCCACTGTACAAAAGATCGATTCTCTCCGAGGAAAATCATTCCAGGGTTCCCACTCTAGTATTAATTCAATAATATCATCTGATGATCTCAAAGATGGTATGTTTGATATAGAAGAAGTGAAAAAGAGGATAGCTAGGATTGAAACAGATTTCAAAAGAAGACTTGATCAGAAGGAGAAGGAATGGTCTGAAATTATCAATGCCAAAGACAAACAGTTGCATATGTTGGAAAAAGAGAAGGAGGAAGCCTATAAACAAATTACAAATTTAAGGGATAAACTGAAAACTGCAGAAGGTATGTGGAATAGTTTTGTAACATAAAAGCCAAAATAAACGATACTCTTTTTAGATTTCAAACAGAAATTGGTGGAACATCAAGAAGATAAGGAGCAAATAGAAAACTTCCAATCACAGGAACTGTCAAAAATAAAACATTTAATATTGCTCCGAGATAAAGAATTGGCGGAGAAGAATGCCTCCCTAAAAGAGGCTCAGTTGCAACTCGAAAAGATGAGGAGTGAAATGGCTAGATTGAGAAGACAAGAAGAGCATTTGAGCGATGTCCAGGTTTGTCTCATAAGAAAGTCATGTTTTGTAGTTCTGTTTGATTTTTTAAACTATCATCAATTTGTATATAGTGAGTTTATTGATATGGATTATTGAATCCAATTTTTTCCTGTACGCTTAAATTATTATAAAAAAATCATCGTCTCCAAACATTTTTCATTATATTAATAACCATTTTAGGTATAACAGGTGGCATTACTTTGTTCTGGAACTATAAATATTTATGATGCTTATCAGTTCAAATTAATTAGGTCGTTGTTATCCAAAGCAAGTTTTTATCTTTAGTTTTGGACTGCTTCAATCTAAATATGTTAATATATTGAGTATGAAAGTATTTGGGGAACTCATTTTGAATTAATTTCCCTCGCGAGCAGAGCCAACACAGGCGCAGGTGTAATTAATTAAATCAAGTGTGTTAACCAACATTCACTTAGGTAGATTATTTTCTTCTATATCTTAAACATGTCTGTTGTGGACAACAAAATTAGGTATTTGATCTAGTGAATCATACATTATTCCATACTGAAGATTTTATCCTTATATAAATAGAATTAATGTAATAATGACATTTGTTTACTTTTTTCCTGATAGGTACTAGATCATATTATTATCTCTTCAATCAATTGAATTGAAGCTTGTTTTAACAATATTCTCAAATGATAGTAATTTTCTTGCACAATTGTAATTATCTTCAAATATGCACACTGTTTTCAAAGGTGAGGCATTTTTGTAGATGTAGGAACCATTAGAATAGAAAATTTCATAGAAAATCGCATCAAAATAAGGCAGCTATATGAAAATGAGCAATAATTCCTTCATACTATCGTCTATGACAACATAAGTTCCTGTTGTAGCTTATGTTATGGCAGTGGGGGAACAGCGTTCCGCAATCAAATAAGAGTTCATCGATTGTTTCATTAATGCGCGCTTGTTCTGCCAGGAGTTTTACTTTCTCCGAATTACCTTTGAGAACAACTTGTGCGCCTCAATATAACATTATCATATTAAGGGAATGGGAGAGTACATAATGTCGTTTTTTAGAAGTATACTCAAAAAAATAAATAATCTATTTAATTCCACGCTGTTCACAATACTGTACAAATACTACAAAACAATTTTATCCAGACTTGATAGAAGTTGATCTAACCTTAAAATCATGACTGAGTTACAAGTGAGCTAACAAATGATAAACATATATTGACAAGCAAAGAAACGACTTTACTTTGCAGTGTTAATATTTGGTGGAAATGATTTTTCCAAATGAAAGAAAAAATATATCTTTACAATATAACCTTTAGGTTTTCATGAACATCAATTGACACCATATTTATAAATATTTGAAAAATATTCCATCTGTGCTTTTCAGGAACAATTTCATTTATACTAGTGTATTGCTTGCATTCCCTTGTTTATCGTCATATTCTTTATTTTCTTCTTCACCAGAGAAAATATTTCTTCTTAACTGAAGTATACAGACTGATTTCACCCATTGTTGGCAAAGTAATCTGTTAATTTGGATATTCAGATTGGGACATCTGTTTGTAGTATATGCCTCTTATCCCTCTAAAATTATTTTATCATTTTCCAAAGCCAGTTGTTTACCACAGGAATATATGTGCATTTTTTCCATCCTCATTGTCTGTCGGAGTCTTTATGTACAGGGTGTTTCTTTATTGGTTGGCACAACGTAAGGTACATTTACTGTCCACACACCTTCATTCTGAAGTCATACATTTCCAAATGATAACAATGTTTATTTCTTGGCAGAAATGGTAAACCTTTGATTTGTAGCGTAGTTAATTATTGCGAATAGTGCAATTATGACCTGGATAATATATTATTTACATGAAGCCTTTCATGTGACATCTAGTGGCCTTTTAGCAGGGGACATCCAATCTTTGCTGTCTGTTATAGCTTTGTATTTGTATGTCATTTTATGGAGTAAAGTTGGGATCCTATGAAAATTACTAAATAGCCGAATTAGTAATTGTGTTTAAAGTTTTCTTGTGAATATTGAAATTTTCCAAACCAATTCAGCAACACCCTGTATATTGACTTTATATTCGATAAGGTGACTGTTTCCAAACTCTGTGTGTGTGTACTTAATGCCACTATGCAACATTCATTGTTGACTAATATTATAGGTTGCAAGTCTCCTAAGATTAGACATTTGGAATAAATTAAAAATGATTTTGTTAGTTTACTATAAACTGACACTTGGATTTTTGAATAATGGGACCTTGCAATAATTTTCAGAGGAACTATAATCCGAAATATTAAATTCGCACGACTTGGCAGTTGCAGCTTTGTCCTCTTCAGCTGGACTTTGTCAAACTTTAACCAATCATGTTACAAGTCGACATTGACGTCACAGCTGGGAAACGTTTGAATTTACATGTATCGAAATCAATTTTTCGTTAGTGAAATATTACTAGAATAAATGACTATAAGATCATGTCCTTCATTAAGTGCTGTCAAAAAATTGCATCTTTGAAATACTGAAAATGTTCATTATTTAAGCCAAGGATCTGTCTTGCAACCTGTAGTATAACTTTTAATGTTTAGTGTTTTTAGTGTTACACGTCTACACACAGTCACTGTTTGGTGTTATTGACAAAATGAAGGGGTTGAGAACATTCTGATCAGTGAAAACATCAAATCACATTTTCTCTAAGATGTTCGCTGTCCGAAAAACGCTTATCGTCCCAAAACAATTACATCTCAATTTATCTGATAAAAATTATATAAATCTCCGATTGATCAGTGTAAATCATAGCATTACTTCAAATTGTTTTAAAACAGTTAGGTTATTTATTGTTATTTTAAGTATTAGCACATGACTTTTTTGTTTCATGGGCTTCAGCATAACACAGGTATGTGCTTACAGCTTTCAGAATATCCTGCTAATAAAAAATTTATTATATTAATATTTTTTAGGATGACTTGGATGCTTTGAGACATTCAACTTCAAGGGATATGGCTGCTTTAGCATCTAATTTAACAGAAAGCGAGGAGGAAAGGAAGCATTTGAAAGATCTCATAGTTATTCTGAAGCAAAGGCTGGCTAATGAGACTTCCGCTGATGAACAGTTAATTTCTGAGAGGAAATTACTGGAGCAAAGGCTGGAGGAGGCCCATGTACATCTTGCCGATATCAAAACATCATGGAGCGATAAAATAACTTCATTAGAAACACAGGTAGAATATTTTAACTTACTTGATTGTCGTTTAACTGAAATTTTAGTTAGTTCAATACTTTTATATGATAATACAGTAGATAAACATTTCACTTGAAATGCAAGTTGACATATCTATAGAAATTATATAATTTCTGAACAATTTTATACTTTCGTTTAAGTGTAAGAGTTTGAATTAATTCAGACCGTGTAATAAGAGTTCTATTTGGAATGACATGGAAAAAACATGTTTAAAGTACAACCAATCCCTAGCGAGTAGTTGTTTCCACATTTGAGTCATGTCTCATGTTTGAAATCTTGACAGGAAGTCATCTTCAGCTCAGATCATCAATCATTGGTGAAAACTAGGGGTAATGCCAAGGAGCATTATTCAGATAATACTTATGTGGTAAATAGACTTCATTTTGGTTTGAGTTGTCTATGGATTATATCTCAACACTAGTGGTGAGTTGTACATTAATTGTAACCATAGATTCCTCTCATCAAATAAAACACATGTTGACCAGAGATGATCTTATTTGCTAATACAGAATACAGAAGTAAAACTGTTAGGGCTTGAGGAACAGACTTTATACAGAAATCTATTCAGAATGACAATAAATCCCTTGTAACTTCTGAATAGCGCTACCTACAGGAAAGAAAATGAAATATCTACCATGTTCCAGTGAATGACGAAACAAAATCGAATCGGTGCAAACAACAGGGCTTCGGGGAGCCGCCCTCTCTAGAAAAATGACGTACATACATAAACAATTAATTTGTATATTTTATATTCGTGCTCTTCAAACTGGATTCAATTAAAATTAAAACATTTTTAACTAGCGACCATCTATATTACACAATAATTACATTTGCGTTAAGCGTTAGCATAGACAAGGTACTATAAGAGCGTCCGCACAATGCCGGGCTGGATCTCGATCGCCCAAGCGAAATCGCCGGTTACCATGGAAACAGCAAACGTCCTCACTCAGAGACCAGCTGGTCTCACGCGATTCTCAGTCATGATTCGGGCTTATTAGTAGAAGCCCAGAGAGGAATAAAAAGCTATGCTCAGTAGTAGTATACCTGGTATATGGTTAAGCTAAATAGATAGGTATTGTAGGTGCCAATTGTTTCGTGTTATAAAGTTGCGTTTAGGATTTAAGGAGTGACGCTGAGGGTGTGTGATCTAACAGAATTAAACTTTAGTTTGACGCAAATGTTTATGAAAAGACTTCATGGTCGTGCGGATGTGAAGAAAAACATGCGTTTTTTTGTTTGGTTTGCTTACTGTTTGGTAAAGACGATAACTGGACATCGAATAAAATGTAGTTAAAGACATTCCTGACTTCAACGAAAAGATGATCGAGAAGTTCAATGCGACAAAAACAAAAGGATTTAGTTTCATTTTGAGATGTAGGCATTTGGTAATTACCTTTTAAAATATATATACATTTTTTGTATTCTTGAATCAGCGCCGCCCTGAACAAAATTATCACCAGCCGCCACTGATCAGATGATACATATTTGGTCAATAGACCACATTAGTTAGGTTAGGCGGGAAATTTGAATGACGATCCATCCGCGCACTGAATTCCCCATGCATTTCTTATGGACCTAAAATTTACGCGAATTTCTCGCCTGTTTTTAGATACTTTGGCCAATTTCTTAAGGTTTATTTTGGTTGAAATAGATTCTGTGAACCTTTCTCAACCATCTAGAATCAAGTTTTCATAATAAAATTGTATATTTCCAAAATAATTAATAAATATAAAAGTGTTCACCAAATTCGATTGACGTATGTCTTAGCTCACTCGAAATCAGTCAAAAATAATAACATAACCCTAAATCGTCCTTGTAATGACGCATAACAGCAGAAGTCATCTACAACATACGGAAATCTTTCGAACTAGAATGGTTCCAATTTTGATTCAAGAATAAATAGAAGTAGATTTTAATGTGGAAATAACATGAAAACATGCACTAATGATGAAGGTACCCAATACTTGTTGTCTCTGTACTAACATTGTCTTTTAAATAGGGTGGTTTAATCTCAAAGTTGAAATTCCTTGTTAAAAAATTTGAATATGGATCTCCCGCCAAGCGACTGATTCTAACCTAACTAATGTGGTCTATAGACAATACAGGTTACATTAAGAATTATCTGTGTTCAACAGGTAAACAAAGTGCAGGAGCACATTCTGAAACCTGAAAAGTGGTAGATGAAAGAAGTCTTTCATTTGATGAGAGGAATCTATGGTAAAAATTAATGTACAACATAAAGACTAACCCTGTCCACTAAAAATGTAGTGGTTATTTACGGTTCACTCAATTATCATATAGGTCTGGCTAACCTAGGTCTTGGGTGCCAAATATCTATGCGCTGAGAGGGGAAGATACCACAGAGAAAACATAAAGTTAAACAGAGGACAACAACGGTTTTCCCTATTCCCCTAGCAAGCATGTGGATGACATGGTGCGTTCGGCCAACCCCCAACAGAATTGCATGCGATGTAGCCCGTCGGAAATTTAGGATTCGTTTTCATTGCCTCTACAACCTTGCTTCTCGGTCATATCCAACATATTATTAAATGGTGACAAATACAAAATAAATGTTTTCTGTAATCCTGACTTCACATCAATGCTTTTTAAGAATTAAGTCTTATCGGGACTCAACACTTGGAACATCGACCATTATTGACTGGTTTTTCGAATTTGAACGTGGTTCTACGAAAACCGATAATGCTATGGTCGTCCTAAAGAAGTGGTTATACCAGAAAACATAACAAATGTCCACTAACTGGCAAGTGAAGTTGCAGTAGAGTAGATAGCTGATACTCTAAATAAATCAAAGAAACTATATGCTTTATTTGGCGTGCATTTTGTATTTTTTGTATGAAAAAGCTGGTTTCAAAGTGGGTGCCGCATGAAGATTGTCAGTCACAACACTGGGGGATGTTATATCAAGAGGTTATGGATCTTTACGAGATCTAATAGCCCGTTCACTGTGTTGGTTCACAGATGACTCCGTCAACATCCAAGGAGTGTGAGGGGGCCTCAGTGTTTAAAAATTGCTGATGCTCAATCCATCAGCCTGGGTCTTTCAAGCTTAGATTAACGCTTGATCACTGCGCGAAGCTCATACTTGAGAAAGGGTGAGTTCGCAGATCAATTAAGATCCTATCGGATAGCCAAGCCGCCTTGAAGGCCTTGGCTTCATACAACTGAAAGTCACCGCTTGTGCAGGACTGCCGGACCACACTTGCTGAACTGGAAGAGCGCTGCAAGCTGTAGCTAATCTTGGTTCTGGGCCATTCAGGCATAGAATGTAATGAGGTGGTGGACTCATTGGCGGCATGAGGGGCTTCCACGGGGCCCATTGAACCTGAACCGGCCTGTAGCATCTCTCTCAGGGCAGTAGGATGGCAGAACAAAAGTTGGTTGGACTAAAAGGTCCAGGAAATCTTGAGCAGCATACCTGGTGACAGACATGCTTGCTGAGCAATTATAGGCCCATCAGCTGAAAGAGCCAGACAATGGCTCAAACTCTAGAGAATCTGAACAGCTGTGTACACGGGTCACTGTGGCCTCAGAAAACACCTAAGTATGTTGGGGTTGGCTGAGGCTGAGTGCAAGACTATGCCTAGAGTATCAAGAGTCTATCGAGCACATCATGTGTGACTGCCCCGCTGGGGACCGATTTGAGGAACTAGAAGTCCACAAACTGAGACTGAGAGAACTGGGCAAGTTCTCACCCACCAGACTCAAGCTTTATCAAAAGGCTTTAGCTTGTGGGTGAAGTATAGATTTAGGAGTGCCACAATAGACCGACTGGTCGCGATGGCGTTTCGGAGTTCGTCCACCAGACACAACACGTACTAAGCATCGCCTGCACAGTAGTTCTTCTCTGAAGATCCTTGAAATTGAAAATTATATCCGTTTTAACTTTGAATCATATCAATAAAGGCTTACAAAATGTTAGACGAAACTATAGTGGCAACATTGACTTGAGGTATTGGAATAGTCTATTGCTACTAGGGCCTCCTTACTATTAGAGCATATGCGGATGTTCATACCCTTATATTCTCTTCCCAGGTTTTCCCTAGCCATACATCAATTGCGTGGATTTCAGCTTGGAATATTTTTGTGTTGCGTCCCAGAGGTATACATGCCTCATACCTGTGAACCCCATATTATATTCCAGATCTAGAACAAATGAACCCGTCTGAATACCAGACAAGTTCGACGGCCTGACAAGGTTGTTTACACCGTTCACTCCAGTCTAAATGTATTGTGAATAGCGTTTGGGCTTAACGTTTTCATCATATAGTCACTCATGTAATAGAGGGTTTGAAAAATGATGCTTTCGATTCTTGCATACATTGATATAAATATTTAGAGGCGGTAGATCCAATATCCGTTCCATGGACTCTGTTAAGGTAGATATCATTACATTTGAGATGCGCAGACAAGCCAGTCGTTGGAGTTTGTTGAGTTCCACTCGGGTACATGTCTGATTTGTCTTAGGCCACCAAATCAAGGAGCCATAAGCTACCATCGACCTCACTACTGCTGTGTACAGCCACTGCATCTAGCAAGGGTTATTACGAGGGGTAAACCGCTAGGAATTCTGGAGTACGAGAAAGTAGAATTCCATGGAATTCCTATTGAATTCCTGGAATTCCTATTGAATTCCTGGAATTCCTATTGAATTCCTGGAATTCCTAGTGAATTCCTATTGAATTCCGTGGAATTCCTATTGAATTCCGTGGAATTCCTATTGAATTCCGTGGAATTCCTATTGAATTCCGTGGAATTCCTATTGAATTCCATGGAATTCCTATTGAATTATTGAGAATTCCTATTGATGTTAGAGTGCGACCCCTATCGGACAATCATGTACATAACTCCAAATAGTTGGTTTTAACCGAGGGGTAAACCGCTAGGAATTCTAGTGTACAGGAATATAGAATTCCAATAGAATTTCAAAAGAATTCCTATTGAATTCCTAATGAATTCCTATTGAATTCCAATGAAATTCCGGTTGAGTTGGAATTCTGGTGTACAAATTTTTGTCAGCGGTTTCCCCCTCGGGTTATTATTACTATTAGAATGGGGTCGTGAGACTTGGTCCAGCCCTTCAGTGAGGTTTTAGAACTGGCTCAACCATATGTAAAATTCTTTGGCTGTCCAGCTCCGGGCATTTGCAAACTGTGTGTTTGGCAGTTTCCTTTTCCGATCTACAGAGCTTGCATGCTTCGTCTGCTGACTTGGCCATGCGGTACAAATGGTATTTGTTCCGACAGTGCCCTGTCAGCAGTCCCACCGTTACCCGACGCTCAGCTGCTGGAGCTTTTTAGTATAGGATGGTGAGAAATCCTCTAATCTTTTCGACTGTGCAAGTCCTGGAGTATTTATCCAAAGAGCTATTCTGTTATTTAGCTCCCATTTTTGAACCTCTGCCCTGTAGTGGTTTTTTCCAAGCCCACAGAAGGGTTCTGGTCCAGCAGGTGTTATCCTGGAGGCCCTTTTCGCGAGTTCATCGGCCTTCGCATTTCCTTCAATACCACAGTGTTCTGGCACCCATAGAAGAGCCTATAGGCAGTTGCTTATGATATTCCGGCATTCCCAGAACAGTAGGGAACCTTGGATGGGGGCGATTCCAGGTCTCTAAATGGTACGTGGCGGTCTGTTATAATATAGATGTGCGCCCCTCTGAGTGTTCATTCAAATTCGAAATCAGTCAAAAATAATAAAATAACCCTAAATCGGTCATGTAATGACGCACAACAGATGTCATCTACGGCATACGGAAATCTTTCGAACTACACTGGTTTCCATTTTGATTTAAGGATAAATAGAAGCAAATTTTGATATGGAAAGAACATGAAAACATGCACTAATGACGAAGGTACCCTATATTTGATGTCTCTGTACTAAAATTCTCTTTGAAATAGGGTGGTTTCATCTCAAAGTTGAACTCCCATAAGACTCCTATGTTAAAAAATGTTGTTATGGATATCCCGCCAAGAGAATGATTCTAACCTAACTAATGTGGTCTATACCTGCACCCTTATCTGATTTTGATCCATCCTTATATCAAATGGATGACTTTCTGTCCACCGCAATCAGACAGTCTTTTATGACTATTGCAAAGGGTGTTTCGAAATTAAACATGGTTGACACTACTGCTGTGTACAGCAACTGCATCAGGCGAGGTTTGAGACCTCATAGCCTGCTAGTGCTCTTTTGCTAGCCATAAGTGACATTTTGGTACTACGGACAATATTTTACTCAAGTGAGTTCCAATTTAGTTTGTGATTTAGGGTCACTCCTAAATATTTAAATAACCTCATTATTGTAGTCAAACTTGTTCTGAAAATGCTAGCAGTTCAAAGCCGGTCTTGCTTTCTCTTGTTTGTGAAAGGAATGAGTGCAGTTTTGTTGGATTGACTTTGACGTCTTCTCTCTTACATCATTCCTCTATTATTTTCAGAGATGTTTGCATTAAGTTCCGAAACGGTGGTGGCTTGCTCTACCCGTATGAGTATGAGTACTATGTTTTCTGCATATACCTGATTATAGAGCCTGCTAGTC
Source organism: Halyzia sedecimguttata (assembly GCA_937662695.2). Lineage (NCBI taxonomy): Eukaryota > Metazoa > Arthropoda > Insecta > Coleoptera > Coccinellidae > Halyzia > Halyzia sedecimguttata. Next base: position 91,867,801 of record OW569413.2, on the reverse strand, counting down.
TTCAGTTCGGTCAGTAATCTGACCACACCCAGATCTCCCAGCGGAGTAGATAAAACTCCTCCCTGCAGACATCCTCTGGCTATTTTCATTCACCCTGTCTCTCCGAACAGATTTCTTCTGCTTGGCTATCACTGAGCATGGTTTTCATCCACCTTCATATGATGTGTTCTACTCTGTGACGTTAAGCGGCTGCAAGCATCGAGTCAAAAGAGGTGTGATCAAAAGCTCTTTGGCTGATGGCAGAATTGAATCAATTACACATCTCTTTTAAAACTCTGTAGGAATTCCTATATTTTCACCCTTGTAAATAATAGACTTAAGATTAGTTTTACTGGTGCAGATGAAGTTGAACGACGTTCGAACAGATATTTTAGACGCATTTCTGGATTATATCCCTGCCTGAAGATATACTAAAACATTCCCATATTGAGTCTGGAGGCGCCTCGAAGACACTTAGGGCCGGTATTATAAACATTTGTCGAAGTTAACTTTAACTTTATCGGTCGAGATAACTTTAGCCTTAAAATGACTGTTTTATAAAAGTCCCATTTCTGTGGTCTGTGCGAATGTTCTGTGCTAATTTGAATAACTCTACATTTGAAATTTTTTCCCAGTCCCTTGAAAATTAATTGATAAATTGAAGAATATCAGTCAAAATTGATCGGCTCGTTAATTTGAAGGAATTATACCCTGTTCTTGCACGTTAACATTCAATATTTTGAAGTCCGGGCTCCTCCACTCGCTTATCATGCTCAGACAAGTCGTTTGTTTACATAAATGAAATACATATGAGTGAATGTATTAAAATGAATTCAAGAAAGAACAAGTGTCTTACTACCCTTTGCTTCTACTCCCTCAAACTAATAAAAGTGACGATTTCTTCGCAGCTCTCACCATTATCGAAAATTCATTGGACTATTATACACTGAACTCGCTCACTCAGAAAATTACGGACTTTTTTCAAAATGAAAATTGAAATAATACATAAATCGGAAATTTTGATCAAACTCTGTATTATTTGAATCATCAGAACACCCTCTCGATCACGTGAGCACTTATTGATGTCAAAAGTTAAATAATATTCATTCGTTTCAGTAGCTTTATTTTTAAATGAACAAAAAAAAAGTGTTGGTTATGCTCATAAGATCTATAAAAGAAAAATTTCGGGCATAGGAATTGAAATGAAATGATTACATTTTTTATATATAATGTATTTATAAAGTTTGGAAGTATTCTTCAATCAATTCTTGTCGCACCAAATTACGATTCTGATTGTGTGGCATATGTTGATTGAAATTTTCCAATTCTACAGCCACATTTTGATCAGGTTCTTCTTCCCTCATATTAACTGCGATATTATGAAGCACTGCAGTTGCTACGATAACAGTCATGTTGTTTCTCTCTTTAATCGAATTGTCAATTGCAGTATGGGAAATCTTCTTTTCCATACACCGTACTGCCTTTCTACAACATTTCTAGTTCTTATTTGAGATTCATTGTAGAGTCTCTGGGGTTGATTTTGTGGGTTTTACAGAGGAATCACCATATACTCGGGCAATGCATATACTGAATCGCTCACCAAAAAACTATTACCAAAGGTGCCTTCTTCAAATCGTGCCTTGAGTCTAGAATGCGTAAATATTATATTGTCATGTGTGGCTCCCGGCCACCGTGCTACGTTATCTCTAATGCGTAAATGACTATCAGCAACGGTTTGGACATTATATGGGAAGTATCCTCTTCTGTTCCGATAATTTTCAGCATCATTTCCCCCTAAAAGTTATATAATTGTAAAAATCACTTGAGTACAGTCTAAAATTAATTATAATTTACACTAGATATTAAAATAGATGCTAGAAATACAAACCTATTAGGTAGTTGGTCTTTGTAAATTTGCTTCAATGTGACCCATTAACACTAGTACAGACTCTTTTGATGATCCAAATCTGCTTTTAAATTCCGTTTCGTTCCATGGTGAAATGGTCTGAACGATTTCTAAATACCCTTTCATACATAAAAAACAAAAGAACAAAAGTTCCTCAAAAATAAAATGGATATCGCTGCGGAAAATCAAATAATAAAATTAGGGTTACATCAAATACTTAGGTTATATTTACATATGAACTGTCGAAAATCACCATTTTCTACAAAGTTAACTTTAACTTTTACTTTAACCCATACGTCCCATCCACCCAATAAAGTTAACTCGTAAAATGGGAAGATAACATTGACGGTGACGTCATTCCACAAGTTAACTTCTAGATATCTGTCAAAATAGTTTTATAATACCGGCCCTTAGTCGTCTTGACTACTTTTCTCTGAAGAGGAAGTGTTCTATGTTAGCTGTCATCTAAATCTTGGAAGGGCCTTCTTGGGTGTGCAGTTCTCAGAAATCAGTAACGCTTCTGATATTGTTCCCACGCAAACCCGTTGGTTTCAGCGAAGTAGCGCAAGGTAGAGGATCTATCAATTAGGAATGAGTACTATCGTTGTAGTACAGCCCTTAGCTCTGAGAGAGAGGGGGGAAGGGAGGCACCAAGGGTTAATCGAGGAGAACGGCAGGCAGTTCGAAGGGTGCACCGGAATGCGATAGACGAGAGTTGTTACTTAAGGAAGTTGATTCCTACTTAAAACGACTTAAAACGTACAATTATATAGTATCGAGACTGTTAGGAATCTCAGTAATCGACGGTATTTAATTTGACGGCGAAGTTGACCTTTGTAGAAGTTGTGTAAATAAACCTGTACATAATAGCAAACAGTGTTGTATTTATTCCAAAGTGTCAATGTAGAATAATTATCCCCTAGACAATGATACAAAACCCTACAACTCTATGAATTAATTCCAACTGTTTATAATAATAATGACATATTAATCTTAATATAATATCTGAGATAATAGAAATTACAATAACAATAGACGTTGTTGCCTAATGCATATATCGGTACCAACATTTAGTGTATGTAGTTCGTCAACAATAAATTAATTTAATTTCAAGGTAGGCAGACTCAGCCGTCAAGCAGCGGAAGAGGGAACCGAAAGGAGAAGAGCTCTACAGGAAAAGGACATTCTATTTGAAAAAGTACAACAATTAGAAGCCGAGTTAGAATACAACAAATTGGACTTGAATAACAAAAACACGAAAATCTTAAGATTGAATGCCGATTTAGAAGAATTATCTGCAGAACTGAAGAAAGTTCGTGCTGAAAATGAAGAACATGTTACATTTTTAAGGACTCAATTAGTGAGTCATCAGTCATAATTTCGGGAATTATATGTTTCTTCCCTTATATTTTATTTTCAAGTATTGCTTCTGCATGAGCCTTTTTTCTACAATATGTATTTTTATCTGTTTCAGTTGTATATTTTCAGTTTTCTACTATACCAATTTTAGGAAAAAAATTACTTTTAATTATGAATCGTTCCTTATTTGAATCAAAGATTGATTCAGTATATATCAGATGAGATTTTTAAGTTTAGTTCATAACATGGGTAAGTTTTTATGGTTCAGGCTGATTTTAATTCAGTGGATATTCCATATTGAAATAAATGGGCCTGCATTATTATTTATCTATAATTCTAAAAACGGGTTCTTTCTGTTACTAATGAATAATTACTTCAATTTTCAATTATTTTGAAACTAATGAACATATTCTATATTCCCTATAAATCTTATTTGACTATTCAATATCATTCCAGTACTACCATCCATTAATATGGATGCTTCATTTACTTGTTTAAGTTAGCTTGTTTATTGCACATTCCACTTCCTATTGTTTTTGTTTATATTTCACTATTTTTGTTGTTTTTTCACATTTGAAAATTTGTTTTTGTTCCCAATAAATTTTGTTGTATATTTGTATTGATATTTTTTATATACCTGTATACTTTCTATTCCTTTTCTCCTTATGTAATTTTCAGCATTAGTAATTATTTGGTATTATACAATCATTGATTAGAATTTGGTTTCAGCTGAATTCAAATACTGAAGTGACAGTTGTTAAGAAAAATTTGGAAAATGCAGAAACTAAACTTGGAAAAACTGAAGAAGACTTCACTAAATTACAAACATCAATTAATGCAGAGCATGAGATAAATATGTCTCTAAAAGAAAAAATATCTAAAATAGAAAGGGATCTTGAGGAAGAGAAAATCAATTCACTTAATGTCCAAAAAACTCTTTCGAGGTTTGTGAGAATATTCTGATATATTTCTATTATTCATTTTATTTAATTACAGAGTTACTTCAGAAAAAAATGCAGCTCTCGTGAGAAATGCTGAAATATCTCAGAAAATCGAGTTGGTAAAACAAGAAAAGAGACGACAAGATGCCGAATTCAATGAATTGTCAAATAAGATGAGTCAGTTGGAAGAAGAATGTATGAATCATAAGGAAAGTGAGGCTCTAGAGAAGCAATTGAGGAATCAAATCAATGATATGGAGGAGCAACTATCTAATAAAAATAAAGTAAGAAGATACTTCTTCTTGGTTTCGGATATCTATATTTTAAAGCATAATTTCAAATAATGTAGACAGCATCATTTCAAATCATGTATAATAGTGTACTGATTCTGGTTAATTACTCTGGTAATCGTTCAGTGTCACAGAGACTTCTACTATTGAAGTCCTTGACCTTTGACCTAATTTTTCCCAACTCTCAGAAACCAATACTTTCGGAGATATGATTTGTCAAAGTTTGAATAATTACTTGCTCGTAGTTTGACAAGAATGCCAAAGCCCCTGTCTACAGAGCTTTCCCACATTTTTTTAACCTTGGCTGTATTGTGATCGTCTTGTTTATTGGTAGGACTACTTTAACACTCTGTGTTGGCAACCCAAGTAACACTCAATGAAACAAGGAAAATGGGGGGGAAGTTTAAAGATTCAAACAAAGCTGTGTGTTCAGAAATGTATGTTTTGTATAATTGGGGTAAAAGAACACCTGGCCACGTCCGGGCAGGCAGGTGGCTTGTTTAGCGCCTAGAGCCTAGAAGCTTGCACTCTGGCTACTTGCTAGGATACACAGTGACCGCACTGAAGGTGGTTTGCGTGGTGGGTCGCTAGGTGGCTTTGTGATTTGCTTGTCGGCACGTTGACGAGATGTCACAAAAATTGCTCTAAAATTGTTAATTACTGATAATTCATCTTTAAAATATACCATTTTACGGCCTCATCCATCATGTTGGGTTCATGACATAAATAAGTCACGGTCAAATCATGGGCAATTTAATGTTCTGTATAAACAATTACTTAATTTGAAGAATATTTGCGTATGACCAGAGAAACATTTGATCTACTTCCCACTACAGCTCATTACAAACTAGAGACATTTTGTTGAATTATTTCAACGGAATTAGATCGATTACCTGGCAGAATAACTCATTGTCTGAAAACAATCCTATGCCATAATATACATTCATAGCATTAACGTCTCATTGTAAAAAGATTAAATCACTTTTTAGTACATAAAATCTTTTTCCACTTCGACTGCTACCTCTTCCCGTAGTTTCGTTAATGCTACTGCATTTTTATGGAGTTCGTTAGCTGGATTCCTCAGAGGTTCTCTTTTGAAAACTGATGCAATTAATATGTCATCCATTTTTGACATCTAAAATGCCTCGCGTCTAGTGTCAAAAAACCAACACGTTTGTTTACATCGATACACGCTAAGTAACTAGCTATGCGCTAAGCGTGCAGTGCGGCCGGTCAAGAAATTTCTAGTACGTTCGTTTTTGTATGTTACTGGCTAGGTGACTCGTTACTCGCAAGGCTCTAGGCGCTAAGCAAGCCGCTTGTCTGTGCGGACGTGACCTTAGAAAACCCCCCAGTAGTGTGATTATCGTGATCAGACAAAGATATATCAACCAACTGCTACATTCACATTTCTACAAGAGCGATATGAAGAGTACCTGATGTACTGCAACATAACGTTGGAATATACATCGGCTCGGAGGTCAGTAAGCAATAGTGTTTATACATAGTTTATGTTGGCAGGAGGTGAGTAAAGAGCAGTGCTTGATCTATACTCCTTCTACCTTATTCATTCACTAAGGAGGTGATTAAAGACCAGTGCTGGACCTACACTCTTTCTTCCTTAAGCCTGTGCTTGTCCTACAGATAGGATATGTACAGGGGATGCGCTAATGGTAGTGGTGGACGGTGTTGTTTAGCTTTACCAGTCATACTACCTACATACTCACATGACGTGCGGAATTTCTGCTGTTGTAAACAGCTGATTGTCAAATATGATATTGACGACTCAATTATTTCCTTTATAAATCATTGATTTTGTATTAGATTTACATATTCTCAAAAATTAATTTATATGTGGCATAATAAACTGATTTTCTGAAATGCTGTCATATGACCCTCGGCGTAGTGTGGTTATAGAAGACCACAAACCAGTGAATATTGAATAGCTACAGTTCACCCTAGTCTAAGAAAATTTTTAATTATTTTAAATTTTCTTTCAGAACATCAAAACCTTAACTTTGAGATTGGCCGACATGAAAAAAACGCTTCAGCAAGAATTGAGGACTCCTACCAATCACAATTATCTCATGGATGATACCAACACTGCAGCCATTTTGACCCCCAGCCAAAGTTCATTGAAAAATTTTTCAAATAATGTACGACGGGATGAAGAAGATGTTAATTTCAAATATCTTAAACATGTGGTGATCAAGTTCCTTACAAGTAAAGATTACGAAACTCAACATTTAACTAAAGCAATATCGACTGTACTTAAGTTTACTCCAGAAGAAGAGAAGCTTATTAATGATACGATAGAGTGGAAAAGGTCATGGTTCGGAAGTAGACCAAAATTGTTACATAAATCGAAACCTATGAGCTGATGGTTAGTTTAAATTGTTTATTTTGAAATAATGCCAAAATTAATTTATGCGAAAATGGAGCATTTAAAAATTTATTGATGTTGATTTTTATGAAATTTTTGTATATATCTTTGTCTTGTTTTCATTTAAAGTGGTTGTAATTCTTCTTTTAACATAATATTTTATTTATTTATAACTTATTGAAACTATATTCGCCTCTATTTACTTCAGAGTTAATCTTTTTCTTTCATTATTTAATAGAAACAGAATTAGCTCAGATAAAGCTGCTATTGAGAGTTGGGTAGGATTAAACAAACACAAAATGTGATTCAAAATAATCTTGAAATAAGAAGTCTTGCGATTGGTACTGAGCACCTGAAATGCCAAGTGGTGTGAGTCAAGTAAGATATATTTCTGTAGGTTTCTACATAGGTAATACATTTTAGTTATATAGTTTGGGAGTCATTACAAATTAGATTATACTCGTACATGTTTATTTTACTCACAACACTTGATGTTAAAGAACTCATTTGTATACATTCCATTTGTAAAAAACTGTAATATAATATGTAGTTTTAGGTATCCAAAATTTTAAAACATCAGAAGCATCAATCCCATTAAAAAAATGTGTAGACAAACTAAAGTGAGTTACCAAAATTTGGACATTTTGATTTTCAGATGTAACTGATTTTATAATGTTCAATAAGCCTGAACTTATAAGCCACGGTCTGTTAGGCATTCAATCATCTAAATCTCTTCTAAGATCTGTAAAGTATTTTGCAAGTAACCGAGATTTTTTAGCTTAGGACTTCAAGAATTAATTGCATCGAGGTAAAGCTGTAATTACAAAATTGGCCTATAGACAATGGTTTATTGTCCAAACTTATTAGTTTATATTTACAACTGTAGGTATAGATGCGATGACCTTAACAATATATACCCTATATTAGATACCTGCGTATATTTATTTTCATCCGGTTATGACTTGTTTCTTATTAAAATAATTTAATGATTCTGAAGTACTTTTTTTTTAAATCCTCAATATGTGGTGGTCCAAAACATAGATAATAATCTAATCTATAGTCGTTAACGTTACTTTAAACATTGTTAATTAATATACTGAAATCAATTCAAGGGCTTGGATTGATATTTTAGGCTACCTATATTAAGTATTAATATATGGAGAATTTGAATTGAAATAAAACTGAACCATTATTTTATTTTTGACTATTCACAAACGTACGGTCTTTTATTGTGATCAAATACAGAAAACCCTATATTCCCATAATATGCAGGCCCTGAAAATCGTCAACTTGGTGCACAGCTCGTTTATGAAATAGCGCTTAATAATTAGGTGGTGCTATAACACATCTGCAATACAATAAAAACTCGACTTTTATTCAAGATTTCTAAATTATCCTACTTTGATTGAATCGAAACAAATTTGATATTCAGATTAATGCAATTCTTTTATTCCATATGATTATAGGCATTATTTAGACCCATCAAATAAGTCTTTTTAAATATATTTTAAGTTATATAAAATCTGCGACGAGCGGGCGCATAAGTATACAGATATATTTTCCGGACGTTTAAAACTTAGTTGATATGGTTGTGTGATTTTTTTTTTTAATATTATAAATGTTAGTTTTTGGTACTGACTTCCGGAATTCTTTGACTTAATTGTTTATACAATTAGCGTTATATTAAAAACACCTATCAAAAAGACTGACCTTTGAACACAGTCTGTATATGTTTACCAGAGACAACAAAGTTGTCTCTGTGTTTACTTCAAGCTTCAACTGTCATACTGTCAACCTCTTTACAAACATCAAGTTGGAAAATCAAAAATCATTCATTTTCGGCGAGTGATGAGTAAGATTTTTGCGAAAAGCATAATAAATAAGTATATTATTAACTTTTGATTCATTACAATCCTTATTGAATCGTCATTTGTTTGATCGAAAATAGCATATGTTGCCTTACAATTTTCAGTAGAAGTTTTTTATACTTGAAGGCAAGTTTAACAATTTGTGCTTACAAAGTGCTGATTTTGATATTTCACTAAGTTTATAATTGAAGATGCAATTTTTAATTCAAGAGAAGTTAATTTTGCACTGGAAAATGATGGATATTTAGCTTTTCTCCTCCCCTTAAAACCATTCCCAGTTTTTAAAAAAACTGAAACAAGCACTGCAATATTTTTAAGAATATGTAAATATCTAACATACAGTTTTTGATTTATATTGAGTAATCAAACTGACGAATCAATTGTCTGTTCTCTTTCAGTTAGTGGCAGCTTGAACTGATTTTTCTGTTGATCTGGTAAACTTACTATCTGATAAAGATGCCACCTGTGGACAAAACTCCAAATGTTATCTCAAGTTCTTTTCAATTAGTATACTCTACAAAGGCATATAATAAAATTCCTATATTTGAGTATGAATCCACCACAACAGGACTAACTGTAGTTATCGCTGAAGTTGATGGACCGATAGTGAATGGATTTTTCTGCATTGGTAGGTGTCTAGCATTAGATTAATTTTAATTGACTAATTGTCTTCTATTAAGCTACTGAAGCTTTCGATGATGATGGTCTGCCCCATACACTAGAACATCTCATATTTTTGGGCAGTGAAGAATACCCATACAAAGGCGTTTTGGATCTTTTGGCTAATAGGTGTTTTGCTTCCGGTACCAATGCTTGGACTGATGTTGATCATACATGTTATACTATGGAAACCGCAGGGAGTCAAGGCTTTTTAGCTCTTATGCCTATATATTTGGAGCATATTCTTTATCCTACTCTGACTGTAAGCAAAATATATTCTTAACTGTTTAAAACATGGTTGTTTGTTGAATATTGGATTCCACAATAAGTATTTGTACAAATATCGTGGGTTAATTGTAATTCGTGCATGTTTGAAGTGGTCTTTTTGTTAACAGGCATGGAAAATGACTGATTATAAGTCATAAATTTCAATATGGTCGAAATTATTGAACATATTCTACAAAATACATCAATTGGAGTGCTCCTCGCTTAGCCAATGCATCTGCTGGCTTGGGGTAGCAGGGCTAAATCAACCCTCTCAACAGCTCTCCTATTATAATTTCTACAATTCCCATTAAACTTGAAACATATATATCAAAAACATATTTGTATTTTGTGAAACTTAAGTTATTTTCTTGACTAGTTATTTGAAAAAAAAAATGCAAATATAGAATCTATAAATTAGTGAATACCTCTTTGATTTTTAGGATGAAGGGTTCATAACAGAGGTCCATCACATCACACCATCAGGAGACGATGCAGGTGTTGTTTACTGTGAAATGCAGGGACGTGAGAACTCTGCTGAATCTCGACTTCATTTAGCGTTATCCCGTCACATTTATCCTGGTAAGTGTGGATATTCATCGGAGACAGGAGGAATAATGAAGAATTTGAGGGAATCAACCTCAAACGAGAAGGTAAATCCAAAAATACTTTTCGATCAAAGCATTCAAAAGTACTATTTTTTTTATCATTTACATTACTTATACTGACTTAACTTCAATATTGCAGATAAAAAGTTATCACAAAGAGCTCTATAGGCCTGAAAATTTGAAAATTATCATTACAGGCCGTGTAGAACATGAAACAATATTCAAGTCATTGGCAAAGCTTGAAGAAAAAATTGTGTCAAAGGTAAGTGTATAATATGTATTTTATTTTATTTCAAGTGCGATATTTTTCGAAATGTAGTATTTTATTTAACTTAAAGACCATTATTATAATAAATCGTTCTGAAATTGTCCCATCATTATTATAACTTGATATGAAAAATTTTAAATCAATTGTTTTCATTTAAGGGAAATTTGGGTCCCTTTCAAAGACCATGGCAATCTCCAGTCCCACCACTGGAAAACTCTGCAGATATAGAGATAAAATATCCAGCTGATGATGAAAGCAATGGATTATTTTGCATCGCGTGGAGGGGTGCATCAACTGTGAAAGATCAGTATACTGTTACTGCTGCCTCTTTAATGTTGAAATATTTGTCAGATTTTTCTGTGTCCCCCTTGCAAAAAGAATTGGTGGAAATCGAAGATCCCTATGCTAGTGAAGTAAGTATTTGAACAAGTTTCAGTTGGTAAGTTGTCATGTATCCAATCAAATCTTTTACACAGCCACCTGTACACTTCAGCATCGATTACATATTTTGACATGTGATACAGCAGCCATTTTCGAAATCGGATTCAATTTCTTTAACATGTGCAGAGCTTAACTTTTCCATGATTCAATAGAGGATTCCATTAATTCAATTCAATGTTGCCACTACTAGTTTCGGGCCCAAAATGTCTGACATTTTATGGACCTTTATTGATATAATCCAAAGTCAAAACAGACATAATTTTCAATTTTAAATATTTCTGAGTGTTCCCGAACATATAAAACAGAATATATATTAATGTTGATATGAAAAGTTTACAATATCCTAGGGAATTTGACGCATAGTCCAATTGTCATGAAATTATGACAGATAACCTTCTAAACTATCAAATGCCGTAATTGGTCGCGTTCAGCAGAACCAACAGTTGCGGAACAGTTGTCACATTTCGATGATTTTTCTGCCGAACGGTACGCTCACTTTGGAACATGTTGAGTAGCGGTTGTCATTTTAAGGAGCGTAGATTTTTTCCGCTCAGTATCGGTAACATGTTGTAAGTTTGACAGTTGTGACATTTATTTTAAAAATAAGGAGCGAAAAAATGGATACTGGACATATATTTTCGACGGAAAGAATTACCTGCATTTCGGGACATTCTAAAATGGTCTTTGAATAAATCACCCATATATTGAGGAATTGTCTCTTCATAAAAATTCTGATTCCTGGGAACAATTTCTCTGTTTTCATCTTCCAATGAAGGCAGAGGTTGAGTCAATAATTCAACAAGTTCACTTCTTATGTTGGCCGTAATATTATCATCTTCGAAGAGTCATGAAATGATATTTGGAATCATGATTGAATATTTATTTTTGTGACGGGCAATCAAAGAAAATTCGAATCACCTAACCTGAACTTCAAACATCTGTGATTTCCTGACAAAAGGAGCTGTCCGTTCGGCAGAACACGATACCGCTACCTAACGGTAGCGTAGCAGTTCATGCTACCGATCTTTCTGCTGAACGCGACCATTGATTATGCATTTGTGGCGCCATCTATGTCGGAAACTTTCTCATCAAAGTAGTATATGGCTATTAAAATTGTGTTGAATAGCATTACTGACTAATTATTTTTTCAGATAACTTACAATCTATATCAAAACTCTGAGACATGTAATTACCTCACGTTTCAAGATGTACCAGTTGAAAAATTGGAAAAAATTAAAGCCAAGCTCTTTTCAATATTGGGTGATATTGTAGAAAACCAAAACATAGACATGGAAAGAATGGAGAGTATTATAAAAAGACATAGGTTGGAATGCTCCAGTTATTTGGAGTGCGATCCCCACAGTAGTGTTGCATTTTTAGTTATTGGTCATGTACTGTATGGAAATACCAAAGAAGATGTGAGTGTTCAGAATTCGATGAAAAAATTTTACAGATTAAAAAAAGAAATCCATATTGAATAATGCCATTATTAGTTAGCTAATTGGTGACAAACATTTTTTCTGATCTACAATTTTTTTCATTGTCTTTCATACATTTCATTGAAGGATGGGATGTGAAATTCACATGCTGAAGAAAAAGGTATATGCCTACAATGTTTGTAGGTGCTTGTTTATGAAATGACAAATAATATCTCCTAAAGTATTGAAATCTCAGAATTGGGAATGATATCAATGGATTCTTGTGAAAGAAATGTATCATAAAAAAAATTAAATTTAAAAACTTTGGACAAATCATAGTCTAAGATCCGGCTACAAAATCTCTACGTTCATCGCGTAGTTAATCAAATTCACATTTTTGCCAACATTTATGATTAGGGGAATACATTGATAACAGGGCGCCAGTCAATAAGTGGCCGCAAGTAATTTTAATTAAATTAATGATAATTAGTTTTCCAAAAAAAATTTCGTTCAATTATTTTTCAAATAAAATATCCACATCATAGCAATGTATTTAAAGAATTCGAAAATTGATGGGTGCCGTTGCACAGTCGGCCGCAACTACTTCGCAGCCAGGTGTAAACAGGTAATATTTGGGTGTATTTATATGTTCATGACGTATACGCATGTTTTTTAAATATGATGATATATCGCTGCCTGTGAACTAATGGCCGCAAATTAGGGTTTGCTAGCTGTTAAACACTCGAGGTATTCGAGATAAAGTGAAAGAGAGTAGGCGCGCAACGCCACTAGTTAAAAGAGTATGTCGTGTGCCTGCTGTGCGAGTATTTGAAGCCATTGCGCATGCGTCAATAGATAGGGTTCTCAGTCAGCGACGCAAACAGTAGTAGGAATGACTTTACATTTACTCCAAAATTGTAATTAATATTCTGAAAAAAAAATTAAAATAAGAAAACATTTATTGTATAATGAAAAATTATTTATCGATCATGTAAAAATTAAAAAACTGTGGTTATGAAGAATAGAATTTTGGATATGTCTTACTTTTTTAACAGAAAAGATACTACGCATATTATATTTGCAAAAATATTAGTTTTTATTACAGTTCGTACATACAGTTATTAATTTGTATTTAATTACTTAAATATTGTACTTAAATAAAACAAATGAAGGAGAACATTAAAAAATTTCATCAAATAATTAATACAATACATACACTGATAAGAAATTTAACGTGATTCAAGAGAAGTAATCTTGAATCAAGAGAACCATTTTGATTGAACTGATATGTTGGAGTGAAGAGAATAAATTATTGAACCAAGAAAAATTGACTCAGATCCAGAATAATTTCTTGGCTTCAAAATTTGTTTTCTTGACTCCAAAATATCAGTTTATTCAAAATCAGTCTCTTATATCGAGTTATATCTTTTATCAGTGTATTACATTTTTTTATGAACTAATCGAAGTCCGATTCCTCGTTGTTTCATCATCGGTGTTGTCACTATCGTCGTCGCAATCAGAATCTTCTTCATCGTCTGAAGATTTGTTCGCTGAGTTACATAACACATTTTCCACTTCTGTTGGAGCTGAGCTTCCCAGAAACCATGTTGGTTTCAAGAAACCATCCAAAAGAAGCCAACCATTATTTTCTGCACGAAGCTTAAAACAGTCGAACTCAGTAGCATTGAGCCACATCAAATTGACGAAAATGGTCCGTAGCAATTTTTGTTTTAATGATTTCCAACACGGTAAAATGTTAGTTGATTCAAAGACTCTGACGCATGCGCAATGGCTTCAAATACTCGCACAGCTGGCACACGCTATTCTTTTACAAGTGGCGTTGCGCGCTAACTCTCTTTCACTTTATCTCGAATACCTCGAGTGTTTAACAGCTAGCAACCCTTATTTGCGTCCATTTGTTCATAGGCGGCGATATCATCATATTTGAAGGAAAATTAGCTTTAATTTAATATAAAAAACATGCGTATACGTCATGAACGTATGAATACACCCAAATATAACCCGTTTACACCTAGCTGCGAAGTAGTTGCGGCCGAGTGTGCAACGGCACCCCTTGATTTTCGAATTCTTTACATACATTGTTCTGATGTGGATGATATTTTATTTAAAAATTGGTTCAAGCACTGACGTGAAGTCAGGAGCTTTTGCGCGTATGTTCTATTGTCAATTATCCTGTATTGGACACCCTTAATCGAATTTACCATGGTAAATTATGTTTACCTACCCGGAAAATTGGAAGTCCCTATCTCCTTTTGTTCGAAATTTATCGAGGCAACGGTCACCTATCTACTGAACTCACACAAGGCTGCTCGAATCTCCAACAATATTTAACCGATCGTGTTAAAACTTAAAACTTGGCAGTAGAGTTAGGTTCTAAAGGCTCTTCCAAAATTTCAGCAATTTCAGACGAATAGTTACTGATACATAGAATTTTTTTTTTATTTTCAATGATTTCTCAAATATTTTCTACAACTACTATCCTCACGAAATTTTACAAGAATTTTCGCGTTGGCATTCTACAACTAATAACCATGTTTCAATTCAATCGGTTTAGTATTTTTCGAGTTAATGAGGAGAAAAAAACAACCAAATTTCAGATGGCTATAACTCTAAAACCGTTTGACCGATTATGCTTATAAACAAACTCAATTGTCGCGTTCAGATGCACAACCTAACCTGAAAACTTCAAGCCGCTATCTCTTTCCGTTCTCAGGTTATCGTGACAACAAAAATATTTTTCAATAATTTTTAAAAAATTTTCCAGCGATACCATTATCACAAAATATCACAAACGTGCTTAGGTTCATATTCTACAACTACTCACCAAGTTTCAATTCGATCGGATTCATATTGGTTGAAAACAAAATTATTACTCGGAAACCATTTGGCCGATTATGCCCATTTACAAACTTGTCCGTCGTATTGGGATGCGCCACCTACCCTGAAAATTTCAAGTCGCTAGCTCTTTACGTTCTCAAGTTATCGTGGCAATGGCCGGACGGCCGGCCGGACAGAATCAAATTTGATCACGAATTATTCATTGGGGAGTTAAACTAAATCGTTTGAGACCATTTTCGTCAAAAAATTCGAAAGTTACAGACATTTGGGCAAAATGATAACGCGATGTTCCCCAGAACATACGCGCAATAACATGCGTATACGTCATGAACGTATAAATACACCCAAATATTACCTGTTTACACCTGACTGCGAAGTAGTTGCGGCCGAGTGTGCAACGGCAACCATCGATTTTCGAATTCTTTACATACATAGATAGCTATGATGTGGATGATATTTTATTTAAAAATTAAGTGAAAGACATTTTTTTTTGGAAAATTAATTAACATTAATTTAATTGAAATTACTTGCGGCCACTTATTGACTGGCACCCTGTTATCAATGTATCCTCCTTATCATAAATGTATGTAAAAATGTTAATTTGATTAACTACGCGATGAACGTAGAGATTTTGCAGCCAGATCTCGTACTATCATATCTCGGAAAGTATTGGTTTCTCAGAGTTGGGAATGATATCAATGGATTCTTATGATGGAATTGCATCATAAAATAAAATACATTAAATAAGAATCCATTGATATCATTTCCAACTTGGAGAAACCAACGCTTTCGGTAATATGATTTGTCGAAGCTTGAACAAGAGCGCCAAATCATATCTCCGAAAGTATTAGTTTGTTGGAGTAGAGAATGATATCAATGGATTCTTATGATGAAACTGCATCTTAAAAAAAATTTAATTCAAAATTTGTAATGTAAAAATTTTTTAATTTTTTTTACTCCGAAACCACCTGGCCGATTTTGCCCAATAACGAACTTAACCGAGATATTTATTTCCCAAACCTACTCTGAAAATTTAAACTGTCTAGTTCATTCTGTTCGAGAGTTATCGTGTTAACGGCCGGCCGGACAGAATCGATTTTGACCATGGATTCTTGATCAGTGAGTCGGATCAAATCGTTTAAGACCATTTTCAGCCAAAAATTCGAAAATTACAGACATTTGGGCAAATTGATAAGCATTCTGTTCCGAGGAACAAGAGCGCCAAAAATGAGGGAAAGCTCTGTGGATAGGGGCTTTTGCGCTCTTGTCAAACTACGTCTCTTTCTTTTCGAAAGTTATCGTGGGAACGGACGGCTGGCCCGACAGAATTGAGTATGACCTGGAATTCTTCTTCAGCGAGTAGAACCTGATCGTTTTTGAGAAAAAATTCGAAAAATACTGACATTTGGGCCGAATGATACCAAAAATCACTAAAATAGAAGTTTACCACGGGTTATATGAACAATTTCAGGGTATAGAATGTTGTTTGTCACCCCTATTTCCATCAGCATCAACTAGACATATCAGTTTACGTAAGGAGAAGATCGCTTTCTTGGGTTACTTGGAGTAGTACCGATACTTTCTCTGTTGTAGTTTGATTTTGGTTTCAAAGCAAAAAGATCTATGATTAAATGATGGCTATTGATTCCACGTCAATATCTATAATTTCGAAATAATAATATTAAATTCAGAAGTTACCGATTTCTGATCGATGAAGCCATCTGAAACTTTAGCGGTTATCATTAGGTGGCTCTTGGTTTGTTGTAACATTCTCGGGTATTATTGAATACATCAGGGTTTCAAGACATCTTAGTAACCCCTATAATTGTCTATGAACTTAATTTTCAGCTGGAACAAAGAGTAAATCCTCTAATGGACTTGGATTCCCTGAAAAAAGAACCCAAATCCTATTGGGTATCACTACTGAAGAAGTACTTCGTAGATAACAAATTCGTAGCGATTAGTTGCAAACCTAGCAAAGAGGAGAAGAAAAAAATGGCACAGGAGGAAAAAGAAAGAGTGACCAAACAGATAGAATTATTAGGCCAGACAGGCTTGGAAAATATAGGAAAAGAATTGGAAAAGGCTATCGAGTTCAATGACCGTGAGCCACTTGAGGAAATGTTAGTTTCTTTGAGTATACCAGAAATCAGTTCGGTAAATTATCACAATATTGTGAGGTTGAGGACCGATTCGAATGTGAAGAGAAATCCAGATCTTTCTGAAACTCCTGTTTTTACTTTCTTCGACGATGTGAATTCGAATTTTGTTTATGTAAGTATGATAATGTAGGATTTTTATATCAATCGCCTAGGGATTGATCGAATTACGCTTCGACTTACGATTTCATATTTAACGTCTTTGGTTTTCAAACAATCACTTGTTCCGCTATTTACACAGTTTATTTACAATTCAACTCGAAGAAATATTTACAACTTCACTTTTGCAATTACTAAGGTTCTCCAACTACCGCAATATACTCCATATTCCTTTAAGTTAGAATTTAATGAAACCGTCTGATCGCGGGTTTCACGAAGCTTCGATTAGCTTAATTGTTGATTTAATTCGGTGGTTGCATCAAAAATTAACTGGAAATTGACATAGAATCACACTGATTTGGCAATTAGGAGCTGTCAGAGCTTTGTGAAACCCACCTTAGGTATCAGGGATAAAAACTAGTATCCACTAACCGTCTTAATTGTACCGTCTTAGTCTTATCCCTCCTCAGAACAGTCAGAACTCACTGCGCGTTTTTGAGTCCTCATACTCTAGGTACCTACTCCCCCCCCCCGCACTTGGCTTGCCCTCGATCTCACAGGGTAGTGCAATGATTCTCTGGCTGAACTACCTCGCCTTAGACCAATAGGATTCTATGGGAACGATCCCTCGGTTTTAAGGCAATTCCAGGAATACAGTCGTAGTTGCACTTCAAGAGCCCTTCGAGTATTATGAAATCCAAATATAGATATCCCGTTAAATCCTTTTTTGGAGACGCCAGAGAGTCGGGGTTTGGTCTTAAATTCTTCATCTCCTGTCAGTGTTACATCGTCTTCGGAATCAGTATAGGATCGCTAACGGTATGCTAATGGATTTGGAGTGTCCGAGGGCGCAGAGAATGTCTGATGTGTCGATAACACGTTGCTTGCACCCTTAAAATGTAATCCTAATTATCTATATTGTATATTGTTTTAGGGGGTAAAGTTGCACTGCGACCTTAAGGTCTATTGTGCTCCCCCGTCAGAGCTGCCGATGTCGTCACCATCTACAGCTCGCCTTCCAGTTCCAGAGTTATGATGAACTCCAGTATCTGGGATGGCTTCAAGGAGGCTGCGCCTTCGCTCCTGCAAATTTCTTTCCCAAAGCATCCCTTGCGTTGGTTTGAGATGGCGAGGCATTCCGTTATCAGATGACCAGGAGTTTCATCCTTCTCCCAACAGAATCTGCACTCCTCAGTTTCTGCTAGCCCTAATCTCATCATATGCTTCCTAAGGACGCAGTGCCCTGTGAGGAAACCAGTGACGAGGTGTAGCGTGTTCTTACTGAGGGCCAAGTATTTCTTGGATCTGACAGTATCGAAGTTCCGGAGGAATTTCTTGGAGTGATACATCCCGGGGGCAGATGTCCAGAAAGTACCTCTTTCAGTTTCTTCTTTCATCCGAAATTCACTTTTTTAGGTGTATTTACCAACCCCACTGTAGGGTTCCGGGCCAATAAAAGGGGTTTGTGCTCTTTTCTTGGCAAATGTGTTGGCCTCCTATTTCCTGTGGGATGCTCAGAGCTTTAATAGCAGCTTGACTATCAGAGTGGTTTACTATATCACATCTATTGCAAGTTCTTCTGCCTGAAAGATAGGATAGGATCCTAGCGATAGTGAGCATTTGGTGCCTGGCCCATATACTCCAGCGCCAGCTCCTGTAGTGGTTTTTGAACCGTCTGTGTACCATTTAATGGCATTTCTTTTAAGAACTTGGGTGGTGGATTCCATGTCCCAGTCTTTTTTCCTAGCTAGCATCGTACTGAAGTTCTTTTCGATGCTTACTTCCTTGATCATTTCGTCTCTAGGAAGATTGTCTGATGAAATGTACCTGGAGGACCAGGCTTTCTGGTTTTTAATACTCTCATTACCTGTTCCTTTCCTAGATATTCTGATAATGGCTTCATGGGCCATTTTCTCTATCACTTGATGAAATGGTGTGAGATTTGTGATAATCTCAAGTGCCCTGGTACCCTGGTAGGACAGGTTCCCACAGCTCCAGTGATACACACACAGGCCAGCCTTTGTACTTTGTCGAGGGTTTTCTAATTCTAACTATATACTATAAGTATAATTCCAATTCTCATTGAAATCCTACAATAATATGAACTTCCCACCTGTAAAGGAGTATACATTCAACAGTACCATGTTATTTATATTTACACAAGAATAAGGGTTGAGGTAAGACGTATAAACTCAAAGGAAGAAAATAAAAATGTACAAAATTGGAAACAAAAATTCTTAAAAAAAAACCGTCGTTGTTTCCCAATCGTTCTGGAACATTCTGTTCATTCTGGACCGTTACCCATCGTTTCAAATTGTTCATTCCTTATCGTTTTAAACAGTTTCCAGGCATTTTGAATGATTCTCTATGAATCTGTGTTCATTCCCAATTGTTCATTCAGGACAGTTATGAGTCGTTTCAAATCGTTTATTCCTTATCGTTTCAAACCGTTCAAGATAATTTAAAATCGCTTTGAACCATTTCGAATCGTCCTTTCCTAATCGTTTCAAACCATTTCGAATCGTTTCAAACCATTTGGCATTGTCGACTTCGGATTAAAAAAAATAAAAATTCGAGAAAAGCACTGACCTGAAGTGAGGAGCCTTTGCGCTCCTGTTTTTCTCAGAAATATATTTGCTTTAATCCATAACGAAACAAGTTATGGAAGAAAATACTCTATATCTTGTTCAGGTATTACTACAAAGTTTTTTTCATAATTTCAATTTGTTTCAGATATATGCACTTCTAGACACCAAGCACATACAGACCGAAATTCGAAACTATTTACCTTTATTCTTCGAAGCACTGCTGGAGTTGCCAATCATGAAAGAAGGCGTATTAATACCGTACGAGAAGGTGGTTGCTGAACTATACAATGATACTGTACAAAACTCTGCCCATTTGGGTTCTGCGAAATGGGGAATGTTCAAATGCGGTTCGAATTCGACTACGGCCGTTATTATGTTACAAGTGGAATGCATTAATTTCCAGAAAGGACTTCAATGGTTGAAAGATATTCTTTACAACACCGTATTTACTGCAGATCGACTGAAAGTGACGGCGAAGAAAATGTTGAATTCTGTTGCTCAAGCCAAAAGGAGTGGAAGCGATATGGTTTCTTATGCAATGAGGGCTTTGTGCTTCTCAGAAGGTATAATATTCATTTTTGGGTAGTTTAGTTACAAACAGCAACTTGCCAAATTATTACCGACCACCCTTCTCGGGTGATCGTGCTTTATACCTGCCCAATGGGTTCATGGACCTGCGCCTTCTAAGGTTTCTACCGGACGGGGAAAGTTATTCTCCCTGGTTCCGATACCAGGAATTTTCTGTCGCTAGATACAGCTGATGATCCATGAATGCCAATGTTACAATGTTCATCTGAGTCATGGGATGACAAACTCGGTTCGATTATATTGAATCGTTCTTGTCACCACATAAATTTCGATCTCCAGAGTTTTGTACTTAATTGAGGAAGTAGTGATTCTTTGCAATTTCCATTTTTCTCGAAAATATTTAAATTTGGAATTTGGCATAGTCTTGGTGAAGATAATGACCATACGGTCTGACGTATCTATAACCAAAACATACGCAGACGATTATACCATCCCTGGGACTCCACTGCTTGAGGATTCCTGTTAGTCAATCCTTCAGCGCTGGTAGTTTTGCACTTATAGTCTTTCAATCAGAAATTTTTGCAATTGATAACTGCGCGAAGCTCATACTTGAGAAAGGATGGGTTTGCAGATCAATTAAGATCCTATCGGATAACCAAGCCACCTTGAAGGCCTTAACTTCATACAACTGCAAGTTCCTGCTTGTGCAGGACTGTCGGACCACACTTGCTAAACTTGGAGAGCGCTGAGGAGGCTACAGTTCATTGGGCCTGAAGTCTACCTGTGGTATCACTTTCAAGACATCAGGGTGGCAGAACAGCAGATGGTTGGACTGGTCTGGAACAGTATATCTGGTCACAGACATGCTCGCTGAACAATTATTGGCCCATCAGCTGAAAGAGCTAGACAATGGCTCAAATTCTCTAGGTTATACCTGAGAATCTTAATAGCAGCGTACACAGGTCACTGTGGCCTTAATGTTTGATTTGGCACTACGTTGAAGTACACAATGTGCTGACAAATGAATTTGGACATGCTCAGAAACGACATTACTCTTTGGTCCTCCTATTATTTCAATTATAGACTGATAAGTTTTGATATAGAACTCTCACATAATGCAGCCCATACAGGCTCAATATTATTGTACAATATTTTATATTTGTGCAATATGATTGATCATGTGTGGGCGATATTGAAAGATTGCGCAATAGCGCAATATATTGCACAACCATTAATATCGCCTCCTTACGATAGAAATGTTTGATCAACCAACATATTGTACAATAATATTGACCGTCTAGGGGCCATCTTTAATATATTGTGCAACCCACATTGCACAATAATATTGAGCGTGTATGGGCCGCTTTATGATCCCAATATGATTCAACCAATTTTTTAGACAGCAACATATTGAGGAATGGAGTAATTAACCAAAATAAATTCCTCTCTACTTTGGTTGATGAGCTTGATGGACCTAAGTCTGAAGAAATCATCAAAAAATTTGCCGATATCAAAAAATTCTTGGCAGAATATAAGAATTTCTCTTTGTATTTAGCTGGAAATTTGAGGACTTTACCTAATCCAACACAGATTATAAAAGAAACATTCGTTTCAAGCTCTGAAACACCTAAATGGTAAGTGATAAATCAATAAAAAATCGAGATTTCGATATAAAAACAACAAAAAGTTTTCAATACAATGTAGGACGTATATAAGTGAGAACTATATTTCGTTTATGAGGCTGATTGATTTACTTTGCTTTGTATTTGTGACTGCGGGGTTGTTTAATTTGGAATAGGAAGAATATTATCATATTTGTTGAATTAAAAAAAAAACTCTAGGATAAATACGCTCTGCACAAAACAAGTGTTAAATCACTTAGGTGCATATTTGTTGAAATCATAGGTGGTGGGTAGCACCAGCGAAGTAATTTTTTTTTGTTGCTATTTTATGTATATTTGTGGCACATTGTGTTAGCCAAAATGGAGAATTTTGTAATTTCGTCATTTGTAATACGTGAACAATGGATACTTACATATAATCAATTGTTACTTGAATGGTCTTCATATGAAATAAACGTTATCTGTAGGTATAAACATACAGCTGTGCAGTGTCTTAAAGGAACAAAACTTTCATTTGAACTATTTTTACTTGATTTCATCACTCTAAGATTGCAATAAGTCTACATAATACATGGCCCATTGATGGTTTAGGCCTACCGGCCTAATTTGACTTTTCCCGTTTGCAAATGTGTAGATATTTATATTGTGAATAAATATAATAATGACAGTGAATATGCTAGAATGTATTGAAACAATTATTTCTTCAGTCTAATGTATACCCGTGATTTTGAACTGGTTAAAACAGAGGAAAGAGAAATACCTGGATGTATTATTGGAATGGGATGTTTAGAATCATCATTCTTCATGCAATCTACCAAGACTATCAGTGACCCGAACAATCCGGATGTACCCGCTTTGAATTTATTCCTTCAGTATCTAACTCAGGCTGAGGTAAAAATAAAATACATTGTCATAGGATGAATGATTTTGTGCCCTCCCAAATGACTTCATATTACATAATTTTCGCTTGTATTTACAGGGCCCAATTTGGAAGCAGGTCAGAGGAAAAGGATTAGCCTACGGCTACTCGATGATAGCAAAATATAACGAAGGCTTAATTTACTTATCGTTTCATAGAGCTACAAATGTCGTTGGGGCTTACAAAGAAACTCATCAAATAGTGACAAAACAATTAACTACCAAACAGTGGGATGAAACACTCTTAGATGCTGCAAAAAATTCACTTATGTTTGAAATTATCGCACAGGAAAAGACTATAGGAGATGTTGTATATTTGTCTGTTACTTCATATTTACAAGGTTTGGACTACAATTATAACAGGTAAAAAAAATTCCTCCATATTTTCATTCAATCATAAGGTATTTATTCAATATTTTGATGAGTTTTGATTTTTGCTTTCTAGGAATCTGATTAATTCGATAAAGAATGTAACAGTGGAGGACTTGAATAGAGTAGGTGAGAAGTATGTTGCACCACTTTTTAACAGTAGTAAAGTCGTCACTGCTGTTGTAACTGATCCATCAAGAATAGAAGAGATACAGACTGGACTTAAGGAGTAAGATATATTTAATTTAATAACACCTCATACATATATTCTCTCAATTATCAACGATTAAGTGATTTATTTGATTCTTTTTTCAGGTTTGGTCTAGATTTGAGGGTTTATCAGTCGCTAGAAGAAAGTTTTCTGGATGGAAAGTGTTCAAAATAGGGGGAGCAGCTGTAAATACATTTTAATTTGGAAAGTCGGATTTTTCCAGTTGTTAGTTTTTCTGTTCATATACAATAATTACTGTAATTAACCCTAATTTTATATTCACATCATTTGTACAAAAATTTCATTATCCTGTTCTTTGTTGTATTGAAAAAACATAGTACCTTGCAAATTAAATTTTTATGTTACATGTTTCTTCTTGTGAATCCTTTTTATCGTTTTTCAATCGCGAATAAATTGATTGTATTCAGTATCGAAATACTGGAAACAAAAAAAATCCGTTTTCTTCAAAGAAGATTCCAAAAACTGTAATTATACAAGAAATGTGGAGAGAGAATATATTCAAGATCCTTCGTAGTTCATCCTGCTCCTTGTTATTAGTTCGCAACCCAGAAAACCTGAGTGTACTTTGTGGATTACCTGATGATTTGTTTAGTTTATTAATATAAGTTTATTTTTCGGTCTAAATTAGAGATCTTATGTTGTATCATAAGCGGATCATGTACATAAATATATGTTAAAGATTGGCGGTAAGTTCCTTTTGTAATAAATCGCACAATGTTGCCTAACAAACAATAACGAAACAACATCAACGATGAAACAACTATTTCGTAACGAAGAAAAGGCCCACGGTGAAATATTTATTGATTTTAACCATCAACAAATATTCCGCGAGGCCGGGCTAGATCACCTCATCGCTCAGTATTCCCCCAAAGAGGAAGCGTCATTCAAGGGCAGACACAAACCCAGGGTTTCGTGGTTATTACCAATCATCAGTGTGACTTAGCCGACACTGAATGAACACCGATCAAATAACGGCACCTATGGAAATCCTTACGAACTCCGACCCTCTGCGATGAAGAAACCTTGAGCGATGTTCAGCGACGTTCATTCTTTTGCCGTAAGAGGGTCAAGGAATGGCAATGCCATCTACCTGTATATACGACCTTGGTGGTTAGATAAACCACCAAATAACGTTTCGTAGTCTAAATCAGACTCCTTCGTCAGACACTAACGAAAATCTTCAGAATATTCACATTTGTTCTGAACGAATCGGGGGAGGTTTGTTCAACTTTCGGAGGATTATGTGCCTCGTGTTTTTTAAGCTTTGATGAATTCCGATGAATAAAGTTTGTATGCTGTTAAATTATATCCCCAGATTTGTACAGAGAAATAATGTGGTTTGAAACTGCTTTCATTATCCATAGTTTTTAGCTGGGAGCGAAGCTATACCTATTTTTTTGCTGGGACTGCGTTACCTTACATATATGAATTTGTTTCGGATTGAAGCTTTACCTTACCTGCCTTGAGTTGAAGCTGAACCATACCCATAATAGATTTGGCTTGAAAAGAAATTGAAAAATTTCAACGTTTTGAACTGGGACTGATATCCCTCCATTTCCTACACTATATCTGGATTTGGAAGAATTGCCTGTGCCTGGTATAACTAGAAGAGTGTAGCTCAGTTTTTCCCAGGACGAATTGTTCAAGGAAGATTAAAAATTCAAAGGAGTTTTGTTTTTTACGTATACATCTCACAAACTATTTGAGATTTCTCAAATTTGGAAAAAAGAATCAAAAAGAGGAGGAAATTTCATAAAGTAAAGTGCAGACTCCCGGAACTGTAGGAGCATTATTTATAATTTTCCCAAAGGGTTGAAAATTCGCCCGAAAACGGGGACAGCGGCTTGCGCAAGCCACAGTATATTTATCCATTATAGTAAGTTAACAATTTTTTTTATCACTATCATAACGTTGCAGGTGCGATAATTGTTAAACAATTTATCTGAGAATTTTTTCCTTTCATGGGGCTATTTTTCAAAGACCTTAGAATAGATTCCTGTTGGAAAAATTAAAAAATTGTTAATTTTCGCTTTGTAATCAACAATTTAATTGGGTTGAAAATTATAAAGCTTAATTGAAAATTGATAAAAAAAACTTCAGAAGCTACTTAAAAATGATTTTTAATCATTTTTATCTCTTAGTGTTTCAAAATTATTGTAAACAATGTGTTGTTTACAAGATAATTAAAATTTTTTTTTGGAAACCATTTCTTAGAGAAATTTTTGTATTGCTTAAAAATTGATTTGTTAATTAATAATGATTTCTACCACTTGTAATTAATATTAAATAATCATTTTTTAAATCACTATATCTTGGTCTTTGATATTAAAAAGAAAATAAACTGAGTATTATTTAAATTTTCATTGTTTATTTAATCATTAATTTGTTATAAGCAAATGAATGAACACTCTGTATTTTTTTCTATTTTTCTTAAAAAACAAAAACAATCACGATTATTAAAAAAAATTATATTTTTTATTCAACTTTTAATTTTCTGTTCTCTTTAATTTCATTATTCTCACCTGGTTCTTTATGTTTAATTTACTATAACTTTTAAACTAATGGAATTAATGCCTACATGATTCCCTAATATTCATCACAAGTGGTAGAAAAATAATTGTCAATTAACAAATCCATTTTTAAGCGATGAAAATATTTTTTAAGAAACGGTTTTGTTTAATCATAAAATTTTCATGAAATATTATGATTAAATAAATTTAAATTATCTCAACAACACATTTGCTCATAACAATATTTTAAACATTAATATAGATATACAAATTATTTAAAATAATTTTTAAGTAGCTCATGAGAAAATGGATTACTAGTGATACATATTATAAAAAAAATAATTTTCTCAATGTTTATTTAAGCTTTGTAAGGCCGTTGAAGAATAGCTCCACGAAAGGAAAAAATTCTCACATTAATAATAGTTTAACAATTATCGTACTGCCAATGTTAATGTTCGTGCTACAAAAAATTGTTAATTAACTAATGGATAACTAATTGAAAAGTCGCGATAAACATTTTTGGACCACGGATTATTGTTCATAGATCTATCCTGCAGACGCTTGATTTCTTCCAATTTTTTATTTTCATATTTAATAAATTTAAATAATATTTATTCATTAAAACTCCGAGGTAGGCGTGGCTTGCACAAGCCGGTGTACCCATAACCGGAGTACACTTAATTGTTTATAACTTTTACAATTTTGGGAACGGCCCTTGAATATTCTCAAAAAATATCTACATGCCATTCCGAATCGAATGACACCTCAATCATAATTTTCGGAGAACTCAAAAAAGTTTTGACCTAAAAGGCACCTGTCGACTAGACTAAATAACCAACAGTCGATGACCTTTCCTGAAGTTCTCTAGGGAAGGTAAAAATATTTAGAAAGTAGGTAATTGTACTTAAAATGACAAAGATGTACGTTATATTTCGTACTCAATCATCTCCACAATAACAATGCGAAATTATTACATTTTTTTTTCTGGAGACAGTTGTATAGGTATGAAAGTTACCTCCAGATTTCTAGAGCGTATCAAAGCAGCTGAAGCGATATTTCCATGATTTTCTCTATTAGTAATTATGGAATGGAAGAAACGGAATTATGATTTATTCATTCTCATTTGAACAATATAATTCTGTATCCTAAGAACTTTTCAGATTTGCTTCGATCACAAGATGGCTAAAATATTTATAACGCGAATAATTTTCGATATACGGCTATTTCATTTATAATGAGTATTCACCTAATGATGATTAGCTCCACTTAATGATGATTAGGTATATTCATTCCTAGATGAAACAAATGAAAATTTAATATACAGGGTGAGTCTTTGACCAATGCATTAATTTTAACCAAAGATTCCTCTCATCAAATGAAACACTTTTTTCATTTACCATTTTTCCAGATTCGGCTCAGGTAAAAAGTTAAAAGCGTTTAAAGATTTCACAATGTGCTAATACACTCCCGCATATAAATTATCTATGACATTGTTAGCGGACGAGAATAAGGCATGGTAACGTGGTTTACAGCTTGATTCGGGATTCCAACGCTCAGGGACGGATCCATAAAAGTAGTGAAATTTCTGGAGTTTTCCATTTTAAAACATTCAATGAAGAATATCTCGAAAACGGTGCGTTTAAGGAGAAATGATGAAGAATAATATAATGTTCTAAAACGATGGAATATTCTTGAAATGACTCAAGAAAAACTTTATATGCTTTCTTTATGCTATAATTTCGTTTAGTTTTATGAATCCACGAGTCCATAACTATAGAAAACCAGTAGAAGTAGAAAATAACTAATATTTCGAAAATATGTATCATAGTTATAGGAAACTTTACGCCAATATTCATTTTATTCGAAAAAAGGATGTCAAAAGCTACAAAATAAAAACTGATTTTTTTTCAAAATTTCAACAGCCTGTATCTTTTTACCTGAGCTGAATTTGGAAAAATGTTAAATGAAAAAAGTGTTTCATTTGATGAGAGGAATCTTTGGTTAAAATTAATGCAGTGGTGAAAGACTCACTCTGTATAGTATGAAAATATAAATTCCGAATAATCGTATGATTCAATCGTGAGATTTGAATACCTATAATGATTAAAAATGTTGAAGTATAGATAGGATTGATGACTCTTGTTGGGATGGGAAAACTTATATATTTTATCAAAGTTTCAGATTTTTAGGAACAAATACAAAACCGTTTTTGATTTTTATATCATTGTCAAATGTCTAGATTACAGTTTGAATGAAATTGCCCGGAACTAGGACCAATATTTATAATTTTCCCAGAGGGTTGAAAATACTCCCGAAAACGGGTACACCGATCAATAAACAGTTATCCGTTGTCCAAAAATGTTTATCTCGAGTTTTCAATTAGTTATCCATTAGTTAATTAACAATTTTTTGTTGCACGAACATTAACATGCAAGTGCGATGATTGTTATTAATGCAAATTTTTTTTTCTTTCGTGGAGCTATTTTTCACAGATTCTCGTTTGAAAAATTAAAAAATTGTTAATTTTCGTTTTGTTATTAACAATTTACTTAAGTGAAAAATTATAAAGCTTCAATTATTTTTCAAAACAAAATTTTGAATTATCTCATCAACAACAATTATTTAAACAATAGGTGATAATAATAATTATTTAAAATCTTTTTTAAGTAGTATCTGATCATTAAAAAGCGGATCAATTGTTTTATATTGTTATATTATAAATTGAAGCCTTATAATTTTTCACTTAAGTAGATTGTGAATAACAAAACAAAAATCAACAATTTTTCAAATTTTCCAACGGGTATCTATTCCAAGACCTTTGAAAAATAGCTCCACGAAAGGAAAAAAAAATCAGATTAATAGTTTAACAATAATCGCACTTGCAATGTGAATGTTCGTGCTACAAAAAATTGTTAATTAACTAATGGATAACTAATTGAAAAGTCGCGATAAACATTTTTGGACCACGGATTATTGTTCATTGATCTATCTTGCTGACGCCTGAATTTTTTAAATTTTTGGCGCTCTAGTTCCTCGGAACTGAGTGCTTATCAATTTGCCCAAATGTCTGTAATTTTCGAATTTTTCGATGAAAATGGTCTTAAACGA
This sequence comes from Halyzia sedecimguttata, assembly GCA_937662695.2. Classification (NCBI taxonomy): domain Eukaryota; kingdom Metazoa; phylum Arthropoda; class Insecta; order Coleoptera; family Coccinellidae; genus Halyzia; species Halyzia sedecimguttata. The sequence continues at coordinate 91,838,424 of OW569413.2, read as the reverse complement.
TTTGGTTCGACTCACTGATCAAGAATCCGTGGTCGAAATTCATTCTGTCCGGCCGGTCCGGCCGTCCGTAGGCACGATAACTCTCGAACGGAATGAGCTAGACAGTTGAAATTTTCAGAGTAGGTTTGGGAGTTAAATATCTTGGCTAAGTTCGTTATTGGGCGAAATCGGACAGATGGTTTCGGAGTAACAAAAAAAAAATTTTTTTTTACAAGGCAAATTCCAAATTAAATTTTTTTCAATAAGCTGTTTCGCCATAAGAATCCAATGATATCATTTTTAACTCTAACAAGCTAATACTTTCGGAGATATGATTTATCAAAATTTCAATAATAAATCGTATTTCAACGTTGTCACAGAATGATATTATTCTATGTATGAATTGTCATAATGTCAAATGATGTTCCTGAGACATGACATTATCTAATCAATCGAAGAATTGTGAGAGAAGTGAGAAAAATCTCAGTTGTTTGCTCCGAAATTAGGTTTTCTCAGAAAATTCTTACATTTCGGAACGGAACATGAAGTAAGATATCTGAGAGTAGTGAGACTGCTTTTCATCCATAGACATAGATATAACTCTGGAACGGAATGAGGTAGGTAGTTGAAATTTTCAGAGTAGTTTAGGGAGATGAATATCTCGGTTAAGTTCGTTATTGGGCAAAATTGGCCAGATTTAATTTGATTTCTTCCATGGTGCAGTTCTCATTCTCATGATTGCTCATTTAATCTTGATAAATAAACTATTATTTAAATTGAATTTCCTTTATGATGCAGTTCTATCATATGAATACATTGATATAATTTCCAACTCTGAGAAACCAATACTTTCGGAGATATAATTTGTCTGTTTGAACTAGTTTATTTTCATATTTAATGAGTTTAAACAATATTTATTCATGAAAGGTCCGAAGGGGGCGAGGCCTACGCAAGCCGGTGTACCCGTTTTCGAGAGTATTTTCAAACCTCTGGGAAAATTGTAAATATTGGTGCTTGTTCCGGGCGTATGGACCTTTTTTAGAAAATTTCCCCCTTTTCTTGAATTTCTTTTCAAATTTGAATTATCTCAGATAGTTTTTGAGATACTGGCGAAAAACCAAAACCCCTTCTTTTTTTTGCACTTAATTGTGTATAACAATTGCATTTTTTGCGAGTGGCCTCAGCATTTTCTCAAAATGTATCTTCATGCCATTGCGAATCGAATGACACCTCAATCATAATTTTCGGAGAATATGCTTTCGATTTGACGTCAAGTTAAGCCGTAAGCCGGTGACCAAGGAATAATTATAGAGCGTGCCAAAAAAGTAACGTAACTCGTCAATAATTCTTGTACGAAGAATTATTGAGCCATATTTTTCATCTATCGGAAAATTGGATTTGCTATTGTTTGGGAATGATCGTCTATGTTCTGGGATAATATGCTCTTGTAAAACTAATAAATATCGTACTGAGATCAATGTTCCGTTTATTAAATAGGGTGTCATGACATGTACACTAATAATGGCACACCAAACATTTACTTTTTGAGGTCATTAAGTGTGTACTTCTTCCATCCAATGTGGATTTTTGGTAGATCTTTGATGACGCCTCCAGTTTCATGAAAACGCTGCAATGTTTTAGAAACGGTTGATTTACAAACAGGTTGAAGATCCGGATGTAATTGATTAAAATTATCCACTACTTGGTCATAATCATGATCATTAAAATTTCATTACTCTCGGTTTAACTTAAACGTGCCATTTTTCCGCGAAAACTATTCCGACTAAATGTTCAACACTTAATTGTATTATAGGAGTTGGATAATGTGGACATGCGAATTCAATGCAAAAGTATTATCGGGAATTACCGCGAAGGAACAGGAAAAAACATTTGTCCGCTTTTTTGCGGAATTTCCCCATACTACTCTTTAAATAAATGATTTTTTTTGACATGGTCAAGGTCATCGCTGTTACACAAAATAACGATGCGGTGTTGTTACGGAGTTAGAAACTTTCAAGGGTAACTTGATGGATTCAAATTTTTTTGTATGTGTTATTTTCAAAATTCGATATCTCGAAAACGGTTAAATTTAGGATATGATGTCAATTTTGTTTGAAATTTTGGGAATTATTGAAATTTGAAATAATATACAAGGTTTTCTATTAAAGAAAAAACAACTTTGATTCGTTATGACTTTTTCAAGGATATTGAATACTTAATTTTTGGCGCACTTGTTCCTCGGAAGAGAGTGCTTATCAATTTGCCCAAATGTCTGTAATTTTCGACTTTTTGGACGAAAATGGTCTTAATAGATTTGGTTCGACCCACCGATCAAGAATCCGTGGTCGAAATCGATTGTGTCCGGCCGTCCGGCCGGCCGTCCGTTAACACGATAACTCTCGAACGAAAGGAGTTAAAGGATTGAAATTTGCAGGGAAGGTTTGGAGCATAAATATCTTGGACGTGTTCGTTAACGGGCGAAATCCACCAATCGGTTTCGGAGTTATGGCCGTTTTTGGTAAAAACATTTTTTATGGATATTTCCGAAACCAATCACTCGATCTTTCTAAAATTTAGCATCAAATTGTACAATAATGACCTTTATACGCACGCGAAGTTTCGTATTAATCGGGTTGCCGTGAAGTATATTTTTGCGCGTATGTTCTGGGGAACATACGCGTTATAGTTTTGCCCAATGAAATTTAATTCTGTGGTGCCGTCCGGCCGGCCGTCCGTTGCCACGATAATTTGAGAACGAAAAGAGCTAGCGACTTGAAATTTTCAGGGTGGGTGGCGCATCGTAATACGACGGATAAGTTCGTTAATGGGCATAATCGGCCCAGTGGTTTCCGAGTAATAATTTTGTTTTCAACCAAAATAAATCCGATCGAATTTAAACTTGGTGAATAGTTGTAGAATATAGACATAAGCACGTTTGTGAAATTTTGTGAGAATCGTATTGCTAGAAAATTATTAAAAAATATTTTTGTTGTCACGATAACCTGAGAACGGAAGGAGATAGCGGCTTGAAAATTTCAGGTTAGGTTGTGCATCTGAATGCGACATTTGAGTTTGTTTATGAGCATAATCGTCCAAACGGTTTTAGAGTTATAGCCATCTAAAATTTTCTGAAATTTGGTAGTTTTTTGTTCCTCATTAACTCGAAGAATACAAAACCGATTGAATTCAAACATTGCTATTAGTTGAAGAATACCAACGCGAAAATTCTCGCAGAATTTCGTGAGGATGGTATAACTAGTAAATTTAAAAAAAAATAGTTGAAAATTATTGAAAACAAATCTATATATCATAAACTATTCGTCCGGCATGGCTGAAATTTTGGAACAGCCTTCAGAACCTAACTCTACTGCAGAATTCCAAGTTTGAACACGATAGGATCTATATTGTTGGAGAACCGCGCAGCCTTTTGTGAGTTCGGTAGGAGATGCGAATCGTCGTATGATATGTTGTCTATGGTCGTATTTTTGCGAGAACCTTCAGTTCAAAAATAAAAATATGAATGTCATGATGACATATCTTTTACGCGTATGTTATGGGAAAATCGTATTATGTATTTCATCACAAATCTATGGGAGATGATAGCCCTACATCGCATGCGCCCCGTTTTAACCTCAACATCGAATCTGATCTGAATGTGATCAAAACACAAATACAAAACGTAAACAAAATATTCTCAATCCACGAAGTACGAACGAGTATTCCTTCTGTTGAAAATAATCGAGATTACCTTGTATTTGAAGATTGGAGGAATCTAGAAATATTGTTTACGTATGTGAAAGAAATTCCAAATTATGGAGAACTGTGGAAAAGTTGTTCAGAAAGAAGATATCTGGTATATGTCCTTCAGGATTTCTGGCTAAAAATCAGCAGTAAGTAATAGAAGTGAATTGAATGAATTACTTTACTCAGAGAAATCCAAGTCTTAATATTTTCTTTCAGGTTGAAATGAATTAAGGTCCAGTTGACGTAGAGCAAAAAAGTAATGCTTTTCGACAAATAGAATGCATGAGTTACTCTTGGAGTTACTGCAGATAGAATTCTTAAAAACAAGGTATATGGAACTTAGTCGATTGAATATTTGTGAAGATTAAGTATACCTCATGAGAAAATTTAATATTGATAAGAGGCAACCAAGATGACATGAACACTAATGGCGTATTCCATTGGTAGAACTCGTGCGCACTGAGTGCATGAATCGTATTCCATTGGGGAATTTCGTCAAGCATTTTGACACATTTTGACGTCCAGTGCAACATTTTTTGCACTCAGTGCGTGCTCAGTGCAGCACTGGTGCTGCCAATGGAATACGCCATAAAATTTCTGCACCTACCCTATTATTCAGATTTGGCCCTTAGCTACTTTTACCTGTTTACACATAACATTTGCATAATACTATTGCACAAAAAAAAACAGTTGAATTACGCTTAGACCAGTGAATTTTGAACACTTTTCTGTTTTCCTGATATCATGGGTCTCTTACGATCCATCATCAGGGTGTGTGGATGCCAGCGTGTACCTATATAATAGGAATCTTAACAAAACATTTTAATTTTTCTAATTGCAGAATATTTTAAAATATGGGAGTAGAAGGTGATGCAATATAACATGTGTGTAGGTATGTGCGATTGGCTCAGTGGTAGAGTAATTGACTTGGGAGCGGAAGCCCCAAGTTCAATTCAGAGGCTAGGAAAGAAATTTTCTAGTCACGGTAATCGCCACCATTCGCTGTTGGGTCAAAAATTAACAGTGCTGTGCCTAAGGTGGCGTAAGGACACAGTGACAAAGCCTACACAGAACACAACTGCTTCTCCTAACTCAGGGCAAGCTCTTAGAGCTTATGAGGGGTCTCCTTGTGGAAGACCCAGGAGGATCAGTATAATAATAATAATATATTATGTATATTGTTTTCCCGTGGAACTTCAGGTATATGTTTCTTAAATGCTTGTTGCTTAGCATGCTTAACAATGAATACCTCTGAAGAACAGATTTTACTAATATTATAATAGAATGGCTTGATAATTCAACGCTAACTTTGAAAATGATGTATCCTAGTGTTGCGGAGGAAAATCCAAGTATATTTTACAACGAGAAGTAGTATATAAGGAAATGGAGAAAGTCAGTTATCATATTTTAATAATAATCTATATACAAGTATTTATCCTCCCTGCAATGTTTCACGAATCCTCCATGATTATGTGGGCAGCAGTGGTCCAAACTCGAAAAAATGCATTGCATGCTGCTTGATGTAGAATTGAATTTTCAAAATGAATGTTATTCTTGATCTCTCTTGAAGTAAATAATCGAATATGTTAATAGAGTTTTATTCGAAATTATTTCCTTTGTTTGTATTACGGCTTCAGTGAGGTATACAATTTTTTTGTTCACTGAGGGCTGATATATTTTACGACCTGTAAACTGTCAAGTAGCCTTACCGAAAGGAAAGTAATCTGTAAATGTTCACTTTAAAGGGGATCAGTAAATTCAACGAGCACATAGTTGACGAATACTTCACGGAGAGGTTGAATAAATCGGCCCTTAGTAGATAGTATAAAACAATATATAGATTGGTATCTAAATAAATGAATCTTATTTTCACAATAACTCTTTTCCCCTAACCCATGAAAACAAATTTTCACAGACAATTTACATGAATCATTAGCTTCAAACGTTCATTATCTTGAAATACAAATGAATAAGTGGAAATTTAATTTTAATATTTCAATATTGAATGGAATATTTAGAGTTTATCTATAATTTCAGATATCTCATCTCATCAACGATTGACAAAAGTATTGAAATTGATTATGCATTAAACGATGTGTTCAAATGTCAAATTATTACCATATTCCATATCGACAGACATTCTTGTAATGATTATGAAGAATTAAAAAGGTTTTTTTATTAAATATTTAAAACTGTAATTAGTTCTTTGAAATACCATTGAATGAAGAAATTCTTGTAAGTTAACAAAATATCTTTATTTGAACAATAAAAATGCATCATTTTATTAAAATGATAGTTTGACTATCCAATAATTGCTTATTTTCTGTATAATATTTTTGCTGTAAGTCAGTATAGCTTAGAACTTTCAAAGTAACGTCCAACAATATTAATTTAAATGATATTATAAATAAAAAAACAATATACCTACTTCAACAATGTTTCTTGAATTATAGACTTTACAGAATAAAATAGGTAGGTATACTTCTATAATAGCGTAGAACTTTCAAAGTAACGTCCAACAATATTAATTTAAATGATATTATAAATAAAAAAAAAATTGGTTCAAGCACTGACGTGAAGTCAGGAGCTTTTGCGCGTATGTTCTATTGTCCATACTCCTGTAATGAACACTCTTCTTAATCGAATTTACCATGATGAATTCTATTGTCCATTCTCCTGTATTGGACACTCTTCTTAATCGAATTCACCATGATGAATTCTATTGTCCATTCTGGACAATAGAATTCATCATGGTAAATTCGAATTCCCAGATAACACAAGGACATCCGATGGATATCCATAGGACATCCTTCATGAATTGTACGGATGTCCAATGGACATCCAATAATATCCAAAAGATATCTTATGGACGTCCATAGGATATCCGAGTGGAACAACCTGTACATCCATAGGATATCCTTGACGGATATCCATAGAATATCCCCCAAGGATGTCCATAAGACATCCTTCAAGGATATCCATAGAACATCGTTCAAGGATATCCATAGGACATGTTTGTAGGATGTCCAATGGACATCCAATAGATATCTTATGGACGTCCATAGGATGTCCAAATGGAACAACCTGTACATCCATAAGATATCCGTCTAGGATATCCTTAGGATATCCCTCAAGGATGTCCATAAGACATCCTTCAAGGATATCCATAGAACATCCTTCAAGGATATCCATAGGACATCCTTGAAGGATGTCCAATGGACATCCAATAATATCCAAAAGATATCTTATGGACGTCCATAGGATGTCCGAATGGAACAACCTGTACATCCATAGGATATCCGTCAAGGATATCCATAGAATATCCACCAAGGATGTCCATAAGACATCCTTCGAGGATATCCATAGAACATCCTTCAAGGATATCTATAGGACATCTTTGAAGGATATCTTTTGAGAATATCCATAAGACATATCCTTCAGGAATATTCATGGAATATGTTAAATAGATGTTCAAAAGAAATCCATAGAAGATGAAACTTACTGTTAGCAATCTGTAGGGAAATGAAATATCCGTATTTTGAAGAAAAATAATTTATTAACACAATCCTGAAAACAAAAAAATTGAGTTTATACTAAAATATAATATCATATAATATATTGTCTTCTTGATTTCTTTTTGGAGCTAGTCGCCACATATCACTTACACTCCATTCACATTTATAAAGTCTCCCGGTTGGCCATGAAAATTTGACACATTTCACCATGTATATTTTGAAAATGTTAGGTTATAGTCATTTTCCTGTCAGATAACTACGCAACGTTGTCCTCTCTACATAGAAATCCTAGTATAATTATTAATTACGTATTTTCACAATGTGAATTTACTTCGGAAAAATAAAGAATTTGAAAATATATCATGTGAATTCTATAATTCCTCAGTCCTGGCGACTGTAGAAGACAAATTTTCCTCTGTTGTTACTGGAAATATTTAACGTATATAAACTGGTTGGAAGATTCAATTATGCTATTTTCTTGTATGGAAATCAAGAATCAAGTGTTGGAATTGTATTGAAAAATAATGGATAGAGTAGTCCGTTACTTTTGTGATAGTTCATTTGAAAAAATAATTAAAGTACCTGAATAACCCGGAAGGAAAACTTCTAAACGAACAGTTGTACCTATGGAATTCCCCACTTTTCGAAATTCTCAAGAAATAAGCCTACAGAAGACATTTAAAAAATACCTTGTTGCACAACTTGAAATACACCAGTTTCGAAATGTAGAAGTACTACGAAACCCGAGTCATTCTTTATACCTTAATAAAATATAGTGATGAAAATAGTCATTTCATTTGAGGGTTCAACATGTCAGAATGAAGTTTACCTATTGCAGATTGCAAGAGTTCTTTATTATATTCGAAGATAATGGTCTGTGATCTTGTCTAAGATTGAAGATTAAGTTATGATTATGTGAGTGGAAATTGGCAACGTCGCGGCGGAATGTTTTGACCTTGACAATATTTCAGCAGTGCCAACCTGCCTGTGTTTTAGTAACAAAAACTTGATAGACCTAAATCATGGCCAACCGGGAGACTTTATAAAAGTGAATGCAGTATAGGTGAGCAGCATCTGAAATTATTTGAACACAGATCAGTATTTTAACGGGTATAATATTATTGATGTTGAAATTTATCAAAAAATTCTGAGGAACAAATCAGTATGGATTCCTTCGAATTCTCATTATCATAATACAATCAATTCTTCATTTCGTCGTTTGTTCACGTTAAGTATAGGTATCCAATTTTTTTTATTTCTCACATCTGAATATATATATTATGATATATACAAAATATACAAGGAAGATGATTAATTATTATAAATCAATTTACCTCTTACTCCTTCCACGTACGAATGAATCTTAAAACTCAGCAAAATCCCACTAGCAAAGGACATTAACAATCAACTCAACTTAGTAACTCACAACACGTCACGACTCGTTCACGACGACCGTTAACGGTTAAATCATAGAACGTAATATTTCCCATCAAGCGGTAGAACCCAACAGTGTCAGCCCGTGAAACTGTCAATTGCCGCGGAGACGGAACTACAGATCTTATACTTCTTCCCAGCATCATAACGCTTTTATTATTTCGTTCAGCAGCTACAGGTTATCCAATCGCGGATCATGGCCTATAGGACGGAAGAACTATGTGATGATTTTCCGATATATTAGTTTCGAGCATTATAATTGATCCAGAGGATATCCATTTTTATTCTTTCGATGGATTCCGTTGAAGGATATCCGATTCAAATCCTCCGATGGACATCCATAAGATATCCATAAAAGGATCTGAAATGGATATCCTATTCAAATCATCCAATGGACATCCATAAGATATCCATCGAAGGATGTGAAATGGATATCCTTCAGTGAATATCCTATGGATATCCATAAGATATCCGTTGAAGGATATCCAATTCAAATCCTCCGTTGGATATCCATAAGATATCCATCGAAGGATGTGAAATGGATATCCTTCAGTGAATATCCTATGGATATCCATAAGATATCCGTTGAAGGATATCCAATTCAAATCCTCCGTTGGATATCCATAAGATATCCTATGGATATCCATAAGATATCTGTTCAAGGATGTCCGATTCAAATCCTCCGATGGACATCCATATGATATCCATCGAAGGATGTGAAATGGACATCCTTCAGTGATTATCCTATGGATATCCAGAAGATATCCGTTGAAGGATATCCGATTCGAATCCTCCGATGGACATCCATATGATATCCATCGAAGGATGTGAAATGGAAATCCTTCAGTGATTATCCTATGGATATCCAGAAGATATCCGTTGATGGATATCCGATTCAAATCCTCCGATAGACATCCATATGCTATCCATCGAAGGATTTGAAATGGATATCCTTCATTGAATATCCTATGGATATCCAGAAGATATCCGTTGAAGGATATTCTATTCAAATCCTCCGATGAACATCCATAAGATATCCATCGAAGGATGAGAAATGGATATCCCTCAGTGAATATCCTATGGCTATCCATAAGATATCCGTTGAAGGATATCCAATTCAAATCCTCCGATGGACATCCATAAGATATCCATCGAAGGATATGAAATGGATATCCTTCAATGAATATCTTATGGATATTCATAAGACATCCGTTGAAGGATATCCAATTCAAATCCTCCGATGGACATCCATGAGATATCCATAGAAGGATTTGAAATGGATATCCTTCAATGGATATCTTATGAATATCCATAGGATATTCACTGAAGTATATCCATTTCAAATCCTTCGATGGATATCTCATGGATGTCCATTGGAGGATTTGAATCGGATATCCCTCAGTGGATATCCTATGGATATCCATAGGATATTCACTGAAGGATTTCCATTCCTAATCCTTCGATGGATATCCAATGGATGTCCAATTCAAATCCACGGATATCCCGACTTGATTTGGACATGAAATGGACGTCCATAGGATATCCTGTGTTATCTGGGTTAAGAGTCTCCAATACAGGAGAATGGACAATAGAATTCATCATGGTGAATTCGATTAAGAAGAGTGTCCAATACAGGAGAATGGACAATAGAATTCATCATGGTAAATTCGATTAAGAAGAGTGTTCATTACAGGAGTATGGACAATAGAACATACGCGCAAAAGCTCCTGACTTCACGTCAGTGCTTGAACCAATTTTTTTTTTTAGTTTTTAAATTTTGTTCTACAATAACTCTCGAACCGAATGACCCAGGCAGTTGAAATTTTGAGTAAGTTTGGGAGATAAATATCTCGGATTAAGATGCAGTTTCACCATAAAAATCCATTGATATCATTTTCAACTCTAACAAGCTAATACTTTCGGAGACATGATTTTTCGAAATTTCAGTAATGAATCGTACTTCTCTGTTTTCACAGAATGCTATAATTATTCTATCTATGAATAATTATATGATCTGTCTTCATACTCGTACATGTCATCCTGTTCTATAAGAGAGAGTCAAATTCAATTCAGCTATTTTAATTTGATTTCTTCCATGGTGCAGTTCTCATTCTCAGATTGCTCATTTAATCTTGATAAATAAGATATTATTTGAATTGAATTTCCTTTATGATGCAGTTCTATCATAAGAATACATTGATATCATTACCAACTCTGAGAAACCAATACTTCCGGAAATATGATGTGTGATAGTTTGAACAAGAGCACCAAAGCTCCTTTCCACAGGGCTTAAACCAACTTTTTTAATTTGATATTTCTCACTCCATACGCCCCGCACCCCTCTACTTTATCTTTTCAAATGGGAATATATGGATTATGATACATCAAATGGAAAGTAATTTGACTACCTACTCAACGGTGCGAATGAAAGGAAAATTAGTTCTGCTGTTTTTTTTTTATTAAAACGTTAGAAAATAATCAATTGGGTATGGTTACTTGCTTTTTGAAATCGACGAGTTTCCTATTCAAGGATGGAAACTAATTTTCATGTATTAAATGTTCTAATTGAGCACCGATGACTGCTTGACAATGTGCAAGCCGTTCTTCGAAACTCCTCAATGAATTATTCAACGCAGGTATTCTTCCCACTTCTCTCTGAATTTTAAGTGGCAGGTCTTCCAAATTATCTGTCCGATTTTGGCGAACAACTCTATTCAAATAGCCCCACCGAAATAGTCGAGAGGGTTCGAATCTGGAGATCGGAGTGGCTATCCAACTGATTCTCTCCTACCAATAGATTTCACAGGAAATGTGCCATCAAGACACCTCCTCACTTCAATTCCATAATGCGGAGGCGCACCATCTATTAGGAACCAAATATTGTCAGCTACTTGTCGGCCATTTAGTGTTCCCAACTGCAGGGAATTTTCTTTGTTAGGGAATTTTGACACCGAAAGGGAAAAAGGGATTTTTTTTCATAAAATGGTAGAAGTGAGGGAATTTTTCGAATTTTCGAAATAACATTATAATTTTCAATAAAACCATATAATTGTGTAATTATGTTTTACAGAGGATGTATTCTATTATTTGAAAATTTGTATGTTTCGCTTTTTCTTAGTTCATTTTTTGTAGTTTCATTAAATTAAAAAAAAATACGGTGGTTTTTATTCATGTACTATGAGATTATTCTACATTTTTGGCATAATTTGGGGGTGCAGGGAATTCTAGGTTTAAAATGGAGGAAAAAGGGAATTCCATTCTCCTGTATTGGACACTTAATTCGAATTTACCATGGTAAATTCGAATTAAGAGTGTCCAATACAGGAGAATGGACAACATAATTTACTATGGTAAATTCGATTTAGGGTGTCCAATACAGGAGAATGCACAATAGAACATACGTGCAAAAGCTTCTGACTTCACGTCAGTGCTTGAACCAATTTTTTTTTCGTGATTTTTTTGAAATTTTCTAGGGGTGCGGTTCTTAACATTTTTTTTTTCGTAATTTTTTTCAAATTTTCTAGGGGTACGGTTCTTACAAAATTTTAAACACATCCTTATGATGATTTTCTACTACTAGTTACCAAGCTTCAATTCGATCTAATATTTATTTTTTGAGTTATCAAGGAAATAATATTCCAGGTGGGTATAACTCGGAAACCGTTTGACCGATTATACCCAAAAACGAACTCAACTCTCCCTTTCGGATACGCAACCTACCCTGAAAATTGCAAGTCCCTATCTCCTTTCGTTCGAAAGTTATCGAGGCAACGGTCACCCATCTACTGAACTCACACAAGAAATGCTCGAATCTCCAACAATATTCAACCGATCGTGTTAATACTTGAAACTTGGCAGTAGAGTTAGGTTATGAAGGCTCTTGCAAAATTTCAGCAATTTCAAATGAATAGTTACTGATATATAGATTTTTTTTTTCAATTTTCAATGATTTTTTAAAATTTTTTTACAAATACTATCCTAACGAAATTTTGCAAGAATTTTCGCGTTGGCATCATACAACTAATTACCATGTTTGATTTCAATCGGTTTAGTATTTTTCGAGTTAATGAGGAACAAAAAACAACCAAATTTCAGATGGCTATAACTCTAAAACCATTTGGCCGATTATGCTCATAAACAAACTGAAATGTAGCATTCTGGTGCACATCCTAACCTGAAAACTTCAAGCCGCTATCTCTTTCCGCTCTCAAGTTATCGTGACAACAAAAATATTTTTTAATAATCTTTTTTAAATTTTCTAGCCATATGATTCGCACAAAATTTAACAAACGTGCTTAGGTTCATATTCTACAACTACTCACCAAGTTTCAATTCGATATAATAATAATAATAATAATAATAATTTATATTGGATTTATATTGGTTGAAAACAAAATTATTACTCGGAAACCACTGGGCCGATTATGCCCATTAACAAACTTGTCCGTCGTATTGAGATGCGCCACCTACCCTGAAAATTTCAAGTCGCTAGCTCTTTTCGTTCTCAAGTTATCGTGGCAACGGCTGGACGGCCTGCCGGACAGAATCAAATTTGACCTCGAATTCTTCATTGGGGAGTCAAACTAAATCGTTTGAGACCATTTTCGTCAAAAAATTCGAAAGTTACAGACATTTGGGCAAAACTATAACGCGATGTTCCCCAGAACATACGCGCAAAAAGCACAGGACAAATTGCTTTTGAAATTAAAAATCGACGGTTGTGAGGATTTTCCTTAATAATTCTTCGTACAAGAATTATTGACGAGTTACGTTACTTTTTGGCACGCTGTATATATGTATATCAAAAAAACGAACTTCCATAATCATATAGCATTAAAATAATTCGCAAAATTAGAGTTAATTCACACTGACGTCAATAACTCAAGACCCGACGAGTAGAAAGCGAAAACCGCGACCAGGATCAAGTTCAAACACCGCACTTAAAATCTGAACCATCTTCATTCAGCGCCACGGAAATTTCGAATTTCTCTCATCAAGCTGCTGCAATCATGCACCGATAAGGGTCTCATAGCCGTTAAAATATCTCTCGGAAGATCAAAATATGAAAGGAGAACGGACACAGTTAGAAAGAAAATGTTGGAGGGGCTCCATCTAGTCGGAACTGAGTGTCAGTTTGAAGCTACACTGCATATTCTCATAAAGCGCGAAGAGTGTTGATACCTCATATATATCAATCCTCTGGTGCTTCCTATCTGTTGAGTGTCGAAGGGCCAGAAGACCTGGGGGACCGCTCCATTTTAACTACGAGTAAATTATGTGTATGTGAACTTTTGCGGTTGTGTTCAGTGATAATATCCAGTGACATTTATTTAAATCGTTTGAAATGGGGGATAGGGACCTCAAATCTAATGGTGTACATAAGGTAAGAACATGATTAAGATGTCCAGTTTTTGATTTATTCAGCTTTATCAATGTATTCATTCAACAAAATATTTTTTCGGCAACCCTCCGGGAAGTATCCACTTCCCGGACGCTTTCTGGAGCTCTTGTTCCTCGGAACAGAGTGCTTATCAATTTTCAATTTGCCCAAATTTGGGTTCGACTCACTGATCAAGAATTCGTGGTCGAAATCGATTCTGTCCATCCGTAACCACGATAACTCTCGAACGGAATGAGGTAGACAGTAGAAATTTTCAGAGTAGGTTAGAGAGATAAATATCTGGGTTAAGTTCGTTACAAGTTTTAAATTCGATTTTTTTTAAGATGCAGTTTCATCATAAGAATCCATTGATATCATTCTCAACTCTAACAAGCTAATACTTTCGGAGATATGATTTTTCAAAATTTTAATAATTATTGTTAATTCTATGATTTCATAGAATGATCTTATTATAATTTGCTGATATATGTAAATCTAACATTAGGTCACTTACCTACGTTTTGAAATTAATTTCGAAAATTCTTGAAAATTGATGCACAGAAGCTAAACATTTATTTTTGAGTAGGTAGTATTTCCTGGCCTAGTCCGGGAAGTAAGTACTTCCCGGACTTCCCGAGGAGAATGGACAATAGAACATCAGTGCTTGAACCAATTTTTTTGTTGACTTTTTTCCGTTGGGGTTTCTTTTTATTCCTCCTATTGTAAGGAATGTTAGGTTTATTTTATTTTTTTTAAATAAATTTTATTGCGGTTATAAATTTAATTTCGGCCCGTGGTGTACAAAAAAATTTTTTTTTTGGGCCTCTACAACAAATGGTCGCCCATGCCTGATCTGATGCTCTTATCCGAAGCAGTTTCTATTCGGTTTCGGGTGTACAAAGAACAGTAGCGAAAAAATTTAGGGGGTGATTTCTTGCAGAAAATAGGGTGCGTCTTTCATATAAACCTTTCGTTTTTGAGCCCCCTGCTTAGTTGCAGCCCCCTAAAGATGGCGCCCGAAAAGTAGTTTTTAATTTTTTTCTTAAAAACAAAAAACTGACAAGAATGAAATCAAGCAGATATTTTAGGCGGGCGAGAAAGTATTCAAGAAAATGTTTGGTGGTGTTCCTCTATGATTGAAAGGGGTAGAAAAAGACATTCCTAAACCTTGTTCTGCAGGAAACTTTTTTCCATGTTCATATTTTACAATAAAAAAATTAATTTTGAATAGCTGGATCCATTCTCAATAGAGAAGATCTCTTGTTGTTTCTTGCTAAAATTCACGGTTTTTGAGAAAAAAATAATTTATCATTATGATAGCGTGTATTATTTTTGGTATCAGAACAGTCTTGTATATATTCACAAACTCTAGAAGCGGAACCTCATTTTCCAACACAAAATATTTTCAAAGTACGAATTATATAAACAAACTAGAACAGAAATAAATATGACGTCTCTTATAGGTCGATAAGATGCAATGAATGAACAGTGAACCCAGATAGAAGACAGACAGATAGAAATTCGCATACTGTGAAAACATAGATGTACGATGTATTATTGAAATAAAAAAAAACAAATCTCCGAAAGTATTAGCTTGTAAGAGTTGAAAATGAAATCAGTGGATTCTTATGATGGAACTGCATCTTAAAAAAAATTGAATCCAAAAGTTGTAATGTAAAATAATTTTTTTTTCATTTTTTATCTCCCAAACCTACTCTGAAAATTTCAACTGTCTAGCTCATTCCGTTCGGGAGTTATCGTGTCTACGGCCGGACAGGCCGGACAGAATAAATTTTGACCACGGATTCTTGATCAGTGGGTCGAACCAAATCGTTTAAGACCATTTTCATCCAAAAATTCGAAAATTACGGACATTTGGGCAAATTGATAAGCACTTTGAACAGAGGAACAAGAGCGCCTAAATAGTAAGTGATAACGGATTAATCATCATTAAATAAGGTTTGTTTCTTCTGAACAGCTGCAAATTTTTACCTATGTAGTACACCAACATCGAAAAATCAATCGAAATTCAAGTGAAAATTGGACGCAATTCTGGTTGCTCGGAATATTTTCTTGAAATGGCACTTTGTACGACACGACCGACTTGCAAAGATCCATATCGAAAGCCTGTAAAATTACTTATCAAATGATTTATCTTACCATGAGTAGTATACTGCTGAGGTGCTGAGGAGATAAGGTGTACCTAATGAGTTTACGCAAAATGGAAACACTCTGAAACTGATGCAATTCTGGAACTAACAGTACAAATACTCGAAACTCAAAATAAATGTGCAGTTTTAGACATTCTAGCAGATTAGACTTCTTCTGACCACCATTATACCAATTGAATTTCTGAACTTGACCTTGCAGCTAGTGATCTTGAAGGTGACCTTGAAAATAAAATTCAACTTGCTCAACCAAACAGCCCTACAACCGCAAAAAAATGTGGAAAAGCCCTGTGGTCAGGGGCATTGGTGCTATGGTTCAAACTTTGAAAAATCATTTCTCCGAAAGTATTGGTTCCTCATTGGAGTTGGGAATGATATCAATGGATTCTTGTGATATAACTGCATCATATAAGATATTAAATTAAAAAAAGTGTCATTTAAAAAAAAACAAGAGGGCCAAAAATTATTAATCCGAAAACAATTCTACCCAATAACGAACTCATCTGAGATATTCATTCCTCAGATCTACTCTGAAAATTATATTATATCAATTGAAAAGCAAATATTCCAGTTTTGTTTTTAATGGAGATATTCTGAACACAATTTGATTAACTTACCAAAGTATATATTTCCATCATCATATGGATTATCCAAGGGCATCATATTATCACCCAAGCATTATAATATGCTATAATCCTCATAATTCTACGATATCTGAGGTTATTTCATCGGTCATTTTGCATTCAATCATACTTTGTTTTCTAGAAAAGGAGGTATTTTATATCATGAGTAATAATTAAGGACAGCATTCTGTGAAAATATAGAGGTACGATTTATTATTAAAATTTTGAAAAATCATAACTCCGAAAGTATCAGCTTGTTAGAGTTGGAAATAATATCAATTGATTCTTATGGTAAAACTGCATCTTAAAAAAAATTTAATTTGAAATTTGTAATGTCAAACAAATTTTTTTTTCGTTACTCCGAAACCATCTGGCCGATTTTTCCCAATAACGAACTTGGCCGAGATATTTATCTCCTAAACCTACTCTGAAAAATTCAACTGTCTAGCTCATTCCGTTCTAGAGTTATCGTGTTAAAGGAGGGCCGGCCGGACCAGCCGGACGGTCGGACAGGGTCGATTATGAGCTAGGATTTTTAATCAGTGAGTCGAGCCAAAAATTCAAACATTACGGACATTTGGGAAAATTGATAAGCACTCCGTTCCAAGGAACAAGAGCGCCAAAAATAATATACCTACTATGATTTATTAGAAGATTATTGTAATTTTAGGTATATTTTCATGGTTTCCCATTGATTTGACTATGGTAATAGCTCGACTTATGGATTTTGCTCTTGCTAATGTATTATGAATGATTCATTATTATTTACAGGAGTTTCGAATAAAGGACAATGTCCTGTTTGCTTCAATTTCGGAAACACTACAATGGTTGCGAACAAGTTGCATGACAAAATATCTGATACAGTTCAAATGTTTGTTTTCAGTTTCTTTCACACTAATAAAAGCGTTTGGTATAAAGCTGGTGATTGGAATTGGTATAATTAATTATTTAAATTTATTATTCCGCATAATCCCTTCACTACGAATACCTGACCTTCATTCGCATATTTATAAGAATAAATTGAAAACCTATAGATTTTGTATTGTCAGAATCGAAATAATTAACTTCCTGATTTCTACAAATGAAAATATTTTCTTGGAATAATTATCAACAAATAATTATCTCGGAAATTTTCAATTATTTCAGGAGATTTAAATATCAGCTTGTTAACGATATCAAATAATATCAAATGTTGAATGTTGTGAATTTAGACAAAAATTCGATCAGTCATATTAAACCCAGGGATCAGCCGATTTGTTACATAAATTAAACTCCGTAAGAAGTAGTCCTTTGAAGAAAACCAATATCAGGAGCGGAATGTATTATTTTTGTTCTATTTTAAGTTCTTGTAAGAATAACTCGAAATCTATGGAAAAAATTCCACAGGAACTTGTTAACAAAGTTTCTGGCACCATTTTAGTTATTTCGTAATAAATAATTGTTTTCAATTCTTTCACTCAGGAAATTAATTTTCGGACAAAGTATTATCAAAAATGGGTAATTACAATAAATATTTACGAAACAAAGACATAAATATTGTTAAGTAGGTGGTTGATTATTGGCTTCAGGACTGGGCAAATAAAACGATCAATTCCAGGAAGTCGACGTTTCGATATTGGTTAAGATCTTTCTCAAGACAAGTTGGTCTTGAGAAAGATCTTAACCAAAATCGAAACGTCGATTTCCTGGAATTGATCGTTTTATTTACCCAGTCCTGAAGCCAATAATCAACCACCTACTCATATATTAATAGGACAATAGAAGTCAAATATGATAAATATTGTTATTCTCTTCATTAAGATCCTAGTAAAATTTTATAAAAAAAAACCGTAGCTTATGTCTAGTTTTAAATCCCGAATGACGTTATGGAAAACTATTGTTTAGCTAGCTGTCATTAGCGTTTGTTTTGTTTATTCTATTTTGTTTTGTTGGTGTTCATTCATTATTGTGGTGATTAGACTACTATTTATGGGGTTATTTAAAATCAGAAGTGTAAGATGACGAAATTTAAAAAATGGGTTCAAGCCCTGTGGACAGGAGCTTTCTGGCGCTCTAGTTCAAACAGTATCAGTATCAGTAATAATTTAACAAGAGAGTGAGAATAAATTGTAAATAATTTGACCGATTTTTTGGAAACTTGTTGCCAGGCAATAGTCACGAGAGCTCGCAAGTTTGAACAAAATCTGTCAAATTATTTTCTAATTTATGGAACGCACGAGTTATATTTGACTAGATTATTTTTTGATTCACAACATTTTATATTTCGGGTTGACACAATTAGGTAATTATTTTGACAACTATCTGACATTTGCTAGGCAAATAAAAGCCACAGTGATTATTCCCGAGAATAATCACAAGAGATTTATTCCCACTATAATGATGACATAATTGGTTGAAACTTACCCTTGTGACAAAGAAAGAAGTATCTTAAAAGTATAATATCATATCATCGCCTTAATCCTACGATAGCTGAGGTTATTTCATTGTTTACCATTTACCATGGTAAATTCGATTAAAAGTGTCCAATACAGGAGAACAGACAATAGAATTCACCATGGTAAATTCGAGTGTCCAATACAGGAGAATGGACAAAAGCTTCTGAGTTCACGTCAGTGCTTGAGCCAATTTTTCTTTTCGATGATTTTTTAAAAATTGTCTACGTGACTCCGAAACCATCTGGCCTATTTTGCCCAATAACGAAATTAACCGAGATATTTATCTCTCAAACCTACTCTGAAAACTTCAACTGTCTAGGTCATTCTGTCCGAGAGTTATTGTAGGAGAAAAAATTGTTATACTAGGTCAGTTTTTCTTACAAGAACTTATCATAATAAAGACTATTTCCAGTCCTGATACCAATTTATTCTTCAGTTTTTCTTGGATATGGGCGTATTTTATAAAATTTTATAACTAACAAATTATAGAGAATATCAATATTTATGTTTTGGTTTCGTGAATATTCATTATATTAACCCATTTTTGATGGTAATTTATCCGACGATTAATTTCTTGAGTGATAAGATTTAAAATATTTATTTATTAAGGAATAACTGAGATGCTGCCAGAAACTTGTTTAACAAGTTCCCGTAGGGTTTTTTCCGTATATTTCGAATCTCAGTTCAGATTTTTGATAATCATTATACAGAGTGAGTTATTCTCACAAGAACTTAACATGGAAGAAAAATAATATTGCGGTCCTGATATTGGTTTCGTTCAAAGGGCCACTTGTTGAGGCTTTTTAGCTTAATTCATGTATCAAATTTAAACCAAATCGGCTAATCCCTGCATTTAATAAGGCAAATTGATTTTTATTATTCAAACATCACTCGTATGTCAGTAACAAATCGGGTTTAGATATTTATATATTGCAATCATAATTGGCAGTATAACCCCATAATTTTGTCGGTTCCGACATCTCTGGACACCCTGTATATTAAATTAAATGTTCAGATTGCAACAAGTGCTACGTCGGGCAAGCAACCATAAAAAATCTTTCACGGTATAAAGAACGCACATTCGGGACAACAACATCGATAAATGCTGTAGCAATTCACGTTTTAACAACCGGCCACTTAATTTCGGAAAATTCCGTCAAACCGCTGAAAAATTTCAATAAATTATACCTAGGAACACCTGAAGGTATCGAAATGCGTAAGAGAAAAGATGTTTTACTCAATACTGCTTAACTTCTATTAATAACTCATTATTCTCACTAATCGGTTAAGGACTAAGGGCATAGTGTCAATCCATACTTGAGTGTAGAAATTAATAGCATGCTTTAGTAACCCTTCGTCTCAGAAGATGGAAAAAACGTTTCCGGGACATATGTCAGATGACAAAAATTGTAGTGCATAAGAGTGTAATTACTAGTGTAGGGTTGAAACCCTAGGTTGTAAAGAAAATATAGGCAAAAGAAGGAAGAAGAAGATGAACTTTCTGATCATAGAGAATCTCATACAAACAAAAAAGTTTACAATATGTTAAGAATTTAGAAATGATGTCTGAAGAAGAATGTTTCATTTAATTTGATATGGATTTACATTGAGTAAAACTAATAATTTTCAATTATTGCCTAATTACATGTACCTTTCTAATGTTAAGGCTCAGCTACAACCTGATTCATTTGTCTGATAATCAGACTGCCTAAAAGGCGAATCTGCTAAGTGTTTTACTATATCCATAAAATAGGTATCTACGACCTTTCTGCGCTCACTCTGTATATAATAGTTATTATTTACCTTGAAGAAACATGTCCTGCTCTACTCATTCCACACAAATCATTTCCATTTCAAATGAAGATATTGTCATTGTTATAGAGTTTTTTACCTCTCCCTCTTTGTATGTTAAGTTTGAGCAGAAAAGTTTCAATTTTTTCATGAAACTAAACCACATTTTCTCGACCTCTACCTAGAGGGAATGACATCAGATTTTGTCCACAGTATTTGAGTATTATTATTGTTAATAATAATACAATTAGAGTTAGGTAAATACCTATAAACTCTAATAAGCTAATATAAAAAAAATCAATGTACACTACCCCAAAATAAAGTTAAATAATAGTTTATTTATCAAGATTAAATGAGCAATCATGAGAATGAGAACTGCACCATGGAAGAAATCGAATTAAATCTGGCCAATTTTGCCCAATAACGAACTTAACCGAGATATTCATCTCCCTAACCTACTCTGAAAATTTCAACTACCTAGCTCATTCCGATCGACAGTTATTGTGGAAAAACTTTTTTTAAATTTTCAAAATTTTTTGTTTACACTTTGCGGTAATCTGGTCAATACAAAACTTCACATGCGTTAAAGGTCATGATTCTACAATTTGATGCTAAATTTCAGATAGATCGAACGAACTTGTCCGAGATATTACGCTCCAAAACCACCTTGCAATTTTCAATCCGCTAACTCCTTTCGTTCGAGAGTTATCGTGCCTACGGCCGGTCGGCCGGCCGGACAGAATTGATTTCGCACTCGGATTCTTGATCAGTGAGTCGAACCAAATCGTTTGAGACCATTTTCAGCCAAAAATTCCAAAATTACAGACACTTGGGCAAATTGATAAGCACTCTGTTTCGAGGAACTAGAGCGCCAAAAAAACAAGTTTCGTATGACAATTGCCCAAAACAGGTTTAAAGTACCTACAAATAGTAGGTATTCCATAAAACATGTATGAAAGAAGATGAGTAATAAATAAAATACCTTGTAATCGATCAAAAATTTCCTGATCTACGTTCCCCAAATTTTCTCCTCTCTCGAACTACAGAATTATGCTTTCAATATTTACGTAATATTTTCAAACATTTTCGGGTGAGGTCCCCGTTGCATCGCTAAAATACGAGTATTTCAACCCCAATATTTTTGAAGTTACAATATTCCCTTCTGTCAAGTTGACATAATGACAATTCATACATAGAATAATTATATCAATGTGTGAAATACGATTTACATTGAAATTTTGAAGAATCATATCTCCGAAAGTATTAGCTTGTTAGAGTTAAAAATGATATGAATGGATTCTTATGATAAAACTTCTTCTTAAAAAAAATTTAATTTGGAATTTGTTTCGTAAAAAAAAAATTTTTTTTTTGTTACTCCGAAACCATCTGTCCGATTTTGCCCAATAACGAACTTAGCCGAGATATTTATCCCCCAAACCTACTCTGAAAATTTCAACTCTCTAGCTCATTCTGTTCGAGAGTTATCGTGCCTACGGCCGGACGGCCGGCCGGCCGGACCGGCCGGACAGAATGAATTTCGACCACGGATTCTTGATCAGTGAGTCGAACTAAATCGTTTAAGACCATTTTCATCGAAATATTCGAAAATTACAGACATTTGGGCAAATTGATAAGCACTCAGTTCCGAGGAACTAGAGCGCCAAAAAATGAATGGATACAAAAAAAAGAAAAAAAGCAGTATCATGTTGAATACCTTAATATTATTGATTATTATATAATAATCGATGAAAATACTGAGAGACCCAGGAAATTTGACACATTTTGTCTTATATCTCCAGAAATTGAAATCGTATAGAGCCAAAATTTTGCACAATGTTGCAAAATACTACAATTGACGACAGTACAAGTTTTTGTTGCAATCTGATGAATAGTTCACGAAAAAAAATTTTTTTTTTCGAAAAAATTAAAAGAAATATTTTTTTAAAAATTACCAACATTTCAATCATAACAGAATTTTGCCAAAAGTTGCGCGTTTATATCCTCGAACTGACTACCAAGTTTCGATTCAACATCTTCTTTAGTTCCTGAAATATCAGGGAAATAACCTCAAAATTTGAAATGTCTATAACTTCTAAACCGTCCGGCCGATTTTGCCCGTTAACGAACTTAACCGTCGCATTTTGATCAGAAACCTACCCTGAAAGTTTGAAGTCGATAGGACCTTCGGTGCTCCTGTTATCGTGCCTACGGCCGGAAGGCCGGCCGGACGGCACCCAAAAATCTGATACCGGATTCGTGATCAGGGAGTCCGAATTAGTCTATTAGCCAATTTTCAGCTCGAAATTCGAAAATTACAGACATTTGGACGAAATGATAGGACGATGTTCCCCTAGAACATGCGCCCAAAAATTTAATTATTTCAAAGATATAGGTATATATAACACAAATTCAGCACCAGCCACAGCAAACGTTTCCCCATCATCAAAGTACGATAGTTATGATATCTATGAAACAATTCAGGAGAATAAAATTTGGCAGATCACTAACGCTAATTTAATGCCAATATTTGACAGTTATTGTAATTCCGAAATCTGCCAAAATGCTGCAATTGTCAATTGATACTGAGTGATCGACCAATATATTGTCTTGTTTTTGAAAAAATTGTTTCAAGTAGGTACTGACGTGAAGTCAGGAGTTTTTTCGTGCATGTTCTCAATTCTTTTTTTTCGAAATTGTTTTAAATTTTTCTATGGGTACGTCCTCAGGAAATTGTGAACACGTCTTTATGTAAATATCCTACAACTAGTTACCAAGCTTCAATTCGATCGAGTCTATATTTTCAGAGTTATCGAGGAAATAATATTCCAGGTGGGTATAAGTACGAAACCGTTGGGCCGATTGTGCCCAAAAACGAACTCAACTCTCCCATTCACACAAGGCTGCTAAGAGTATTAGACGATAGTTTCTCTATTTCAGGCCAGTTTCATCCATTCGGATTATACATCTTAGTGACTTTGGTATTGTATCTTGGCAGTTGGTGTGCCTGTTACAAAAGTTGACAGATTACGGAATTTGAATCGTACGTAGGAAATGGAGATCAGATTTGAAACAGTTTCCTGTTAATATAAGTAATAGCATGTATGATTCATCTATATAGTACCTTATTTTTTAATGAAAATAAAACTTTTCTCCTTAAGGATTATTACACTATATCCAGATTATTATATTGTCAATTGACGTGTGTTGAAATTTGATAGGATCGAATGTCAGTGCTGACTACCCAAAAGGAAGAATATTACTAGAAACAATGCGGGAATGGGTTCATTCCACCACTGTTTTTAGTGCTGGAATGGACTCATTACAATACTGAAATAGAGAAATAGTATATTCTAAAACAAGTTGCAGAATGAGCTCCTATTAAAACACGAATGCGAAATTCGAAAACGAGCGACGAAGGAGCGTGTTTTCGAACGCATGAGTGTAGGAATTGCCTTCTGCAACGAGTATTAGACGATATTTTCTCTATTTCAGGCAAGTTTTGTAAAATACTGTTGAAATTTAATGAAAAATTCGAATTATACATCCTAGTGACTTTTCTATTGTATCTTGGTAGTTGGTATGACTGTTACGAAAGTTGACAGATTACGGAATTTGAATTTGAAACGTACGTAGGGCATGGAGATCAGATTTAAAACAGTTTCCTACTAGCATGAATGATTCAAAATTAGCAAGAAGGAAATCTCAAGTACCATATTGTTTAATGAAACTAAAGCTTTTCCTCAACAATTATTTCACTATATCCAGATTATATTGTATTGTCAATTGACGTGTGTTGAAATTTGATAGGATCGAATGTCAGTGCTGACTACCACAAAACGAAAAATATAACTAGAAACAATGCGGGAATGAGTTCATTCCAGCACTGTTTTCAGTGCTGGAGTGGACTCATTACGATACTGAAATAGAGAAACATTCTTCCATGTCATGTGGATGCCACATGGCCCTATCTTTTATTGTATATTGTTGTAGGGGGTAACGTTGCACTGCGACCTTAAGGTCTATTGTGCCCCCCCTTCAGAGCTGTCGATGTCATTACCATCTACAGCTCGCCTTCCAGTTCCAGAGTTCTGATGAACTTCAGTGTCTGGGATGTCTTCAAGGAGGCTACGTCTTCGCTCCTGCAGATTTCTTGCCTGGCTCTATCTTGGGACCACTACTATTTTTCATTTACTTTGTAAAATACAGAATTCGTGCTGTAGGTTTGTGTTCAAGTTGAGAAAGTTTGATAGAGTCTTTAGCAGACTAAACGTACTCCAGTGGTTGAGAATTCATAACATCTTCAAGTTGCAGATGGCGGTTTTGGTTCAATAACTTTTGTTTTTCAATGTGATACTCTGTGTAATAGTGCCTGAAGTAATTGTATCCCATACCTTGTTTCCACACTATATGAATCGTATCAGATTATAAGTGTTTAACGCTTTAGATGAGTGATTAGTGGAACCAAAGATTGAATTATTGGTGCATTTTTTTCGGTAATAATACATTTTAGTGTAAAATTTGCCGAATTCTCTGAAATACTAAACCATCGTTTTAAATTTGTTTTTATTCAAAATTTTAAATCCCATTTGATTAACTGTTTCCTAATACAAGCACTACTTCTCTTCGAGCCACGCCACTGTGAGAGATTTATTAAATTAATAAATGAAATATTCATGATGTGTTATAGAAGGAAGTGAGGCGCCTAAAGGTATAAATGAGAAGTATGGCTTCACACGAGACGAGAGTAGGCGAGAGTATAAAAAATCTCGTCTCGCTCTTGCCAATTCTCAAAAAATTAAGTCTCGTTCTCGTCTCGCTTAATTCTTAATAACGATAATAAATATTATAATATATAAACGAAATGGTATACAATAATGAATAATTTTATAAAGCTATATTTATTACGCTCTTATACAAAAATATTTGTAGATGTACAATTGTACATATTATTTTTAATTTTAAACACTGATAATTTCAACTTTTAAATTACTCGATGACCAAGAATTCAAACATATCACGCTTTCATCATATCATCTTCAAATGACGTAGGTACTTGTTTTTGCCATGATCATACCTGCTGTGGAATAAAATCTTTCAACAGGTACGGATGTAGCCATTAATGAATCATTGGCCATCTTGGAAAGTGTAGGAAGAACTTTTTCATCACTCTCCACCACTGTAGAATATTTTGAATCCTATTTGCTCCTTCTAACAGCAAATATTCTTCAAACTCAGTTTTCCAATATTTCGAAAGTTTTGTTCATGTTTTAAATAGGCTATCGATGATATCGATAATCGATAATATACCTGAACGATTTACCCTTGAACGTGCCATGCTCCCTGGCCGCAATGTACGCAGATGATGTGAGCTTCGTAAACAACGCATTGAAGAAAGCAGACCTGGAAACCAGAGGTGCCGAGACCTTGGCTTATGCTGAAAAATGGTTCAGTAGCAATGGATTGAGGCTCAACATGGACAAGTCTCACCGTATGATGATGGCAGGTAATGAGGATTTTCAGTCAGTCAAATTGCTGGGTGTGACTATAGATAACCGACTCACCTGGAACACTTATACAACATCACTTATGAGAAAGCTTTCGACGGCAATATTCACTATACGTAGGATGAGGGAGGTGGCAGGGTCAGACACATCCGTATTGACTTATTATGCCAATTTTCACCAGGTTGCCACATACGGTATAATACTATGGGGGCATAGTTCCGGAGCGATAAATGTCCTCCTTAAACAAAAAGAAGCAGTTAGAGCCGTGTATGGAGTCCCAAGAACGACATCGTGCAGAGGGTTATTCAGATCATTAGGTATACTCACGGTTACATCAGTATATATACTTACCTGTATACTATATGTTTACGATAATGGAGATAAGTTCAGACAAAACAATGATCATCATCACTATAATACACGGCACAGAAATGAACTTAGCATTGAGCTTCATCGACTCAAGAAGACTCAAACTGGTACGAACCATTTTGGAATAAAATTTTTTAATAGACTTCCCACAAAAATACAGATGCTGCCACGCCATAAGTTGTTGAAAATAATTAAGGACTCCTTAATCCGGAATACTATTTACAGGATGGAAGAGTTCTGGGATATCGATTTTGATGAATAAGATCTGTACGTTTGTCAATATGTTTAGGTAAATTTGTCTCTTATTTATATATTTTTCTGATATTTATGTCTATTTGTGAACATGTTTTGATTCTATTGTATTTTTTAACTGATTATTTTTGACCTGCCATGTAAATTATTTTTGATGGTAAATAAAGATGAGATGAGATGAGATGAGATGTCGATACATTTTTTAATAGAATTGAACAATTTGGTATAGTTTTCACAGAATACCTTCCCAGTGGGTGGATCATTGAGGGTGTTCTTGGCGTATTCCTCATAACACTTTTCGAAACATTGAATAGCTTCATTTCTTTACTAGTTTTATTATACGTAGTTCCACAGATGTATACAATAATTGTTCACATCTTCACTACATGGAGCACAAGAGAATAAATTTCTCCAGATGTTCAGATAGAGACGATATTTTCAAAGCATTGGGATTTAGGGGCAATAAAAGTTGTCCTTTAAGTATTGAATTCATAATGGCATCAGATTTTATGGTTGTGAATTCTATTTCTTCTAGAAAAATAATCTCAATTATCGCAAGGTCATAACGAATTAATAATCTTCTAAAAAATCGTGTATTTCTAGAACAATCGATGCATAATATGTATGGACAAAATATATTGGTAATTATAGTGGAAACTCTTCATATTCAATTGTTTTCTGTGGGTGTTGAAAAAAGTCGAGTCGTATATAAAACTTTATACAAAAAATTTAACGAGACCAAAAACGAGACTCTTGTGTCTCTTGTCTCGGTCTCGGTATCGCCTATAATCGCTTTTAAGAGACGAGACGAGAAAAACCTCGCTCTCGCGTGAAGCCCTAGAGAAGATATTGTCCAATGAGAAAAAAATATATAATCCGAAAGAGCTTCAAAATATAACTGAATCGTTCCACTTATCTTTATTTTTGACGATATAATTAACGTTTAGATCTTTGACGTTCAGATGAATTAACTATATCCTATGGATTCTTGAGTAAGATTGAAGTGTATATTACGATTTACAGGAGTCTATATCACGGTAGTTCCCTCCGCCAAGACAAGCCAAAAAGAGCACGGCACCTTCTCTCCAGGTTACGACATATTAACAAGCTCTCATAGTTTCGGTCTGGATTGTACTAGAGAGCCAAACTTAGGATACAATTTAGTTAGTAGATCATGAAACTAAGTTTTAATTACCTAGCTTTCATACTTTAGATTCTATCAATACCTCACTGATCAAGAAGTATTTTCCGAAGCCTTGGAAAGCCGAAATTAGGAATTAGCCCCCAAACAACAGAATATTTGGAACTTTTAGCACTGGAACACAAACAGTTGGTAATGGCCAATCCGGTTCGGAACAGTAGACACCAGCAAAAAAATCAGCTAAAGAATCAGCAGATACCCGGACATCTTTAGAAATATCCCCTGCGGAATTCCTGACCAACGGGACAGACACTCACGGGTTCATTGTTGCCCTCAAGTATTTAAAAAGCTTCTTATTCTTGCTAGAGGCAAGTTGATACTCGAAGGAACGAAGTTAGAGTAGGACCTAGACGGTAAACCCTAGAGCGGCACTATTGTTCCAAAATGTATGAGACAACTAACACTATTTTGTATTCTGTGACTCCAGACAGCTTAATGTGGTTCGATGCACGGATGCACCTCCAGAGTTAATATTTACATGTAATGGGAAATAAATTTGAATCAACGGTACGATAGTTCGTAAACATCATCTGCACTAGTAAAACTAATCTTGACACTATTATTTACAAGGGTGGAAATACAGGGTGAGTCTTTGACCACTGCATTAATTTTAACCAAAGATTCCTCTCATCAAATGAAACACTTTTTTCATTTACCATTTTTCCAGATTCGGCTCAGGTAAAAAGTTACAAGCGTTTAAAGATTTCACAATGTACTAATACACTCCCGCATATAAATTATCTATGACATTGTTGGCGGAGGAGATTAAGGCATGGTAACGTGGTTTACAGCTTGATTCGGGATTCCAACGCTCAGGGACGGATCCATAAAAGTAGTGTAATTTCTGGAGTTTTCCATTTTAAAACATCGAATGAAGAATATCTCGAAAACGGTGCGTTTAAGGAGAAATGATGAAGAATAATATAATGTTCTAAAACGATGGGATATTCTTGAAATGACTCAAGAAAAACTTTATATGCTTTCTTTATGCTAATTTCGTTTA
The DNA here is from genome assembly GCA_937662695.2 of Halyzia sedecimguttata. Lineage (NCBI taxonomy): Eukaryota > Metazoa > Arthropoda > Insecta > Coleoptera > Coccinellidae > Halyzia > Halyzia sedecimguttata. Next base: position 91,809,026 of record OW569413.2, on the reverse strand, counting down.
GTTTTATGAATCCACGAGTCCATAACTAGAAAACCAGTAGAAGTAGAAAATAACTAATATTTGGAAAATATGTATCATAGTTATAGGAAAGTTTACGCCAACATTCATTTTATTCGAAAATAGGATGTCAAAGCTACAAAATAAAAACTGATTTATTTTCAAAATTTCAACAGCCTGTATTTTTTTACCTGAGCTGAATTTGGAAAAATGTTAAATGAAAAAAGTGTTTCATTTGATGAGATGAATCTTTGGTTAAAATGAATGCAGTGGCAAAGACTCACCCTGTATAATTCCTACGAATATAATCTGTCTATCATTTCGAGAGATGAAGTTACAGTTTAATTAAGATTTCAAGAGCCAATGGGATAACCTGCCCATTAATTTATCAAATTGCAGGTGTATTTTTCGAATCCTATTATACTTTCAGATCAGATCAAAAATCGACTCGTGTGACCAGAGTCACGTTTGCCTCTTCCTAGATTTACTGTTCTGATGAAAGAGGAAGGATAACAGGTTGGTATACGTGCTAACTGCTAATCCTATATCGCAACTCATAAAAATGAAGCACCTTTTTATCTGATTTAATTCATTTTCCCTTTTGGTGCGATTGTTTTAGGATATATTTGAATACCTGTGTTGTATTTGAATATTCAACAGAATTTCGATTTCAAATACGGATATATTTATGTTGGCATTCTGATTTTGAAAATATAAAAGCCCTGAGATCGGGCCCAGTGTGCTCGTCCGTGTAATGATTAATATGTTACACTGAATTTTTAGATCAGCTATATGGAGAATATTGGCAGTTGAACATTAAAAATTCGGTGAAAATCTATGAATAGATTTTTGCCCTAGAAGGAAATAGTTATTTCTCTGTTTTAGTATCATATAATGAGTTCATTACAGCACTAAAAATAGTACTGTAATGAACAGATTCCCGCATTGTTTCTAGTTATATTTTTTGTTTATATATAATGAATAATATAATATAGATAATAGATATAGAGAAATAATTGTTAAGAGGAAAAGTTTTATTTTCATTACAAAATAAGGCACTAGAGATTTCCTTCTTGCTTATTTTGAATCATTCATGCTATTAGTAAACTATTTTAAATCTGATCTCCATGCCCTACGTACGATTCAAATTCAAAATCCGTAATCTGCCAACTTTTGTAACAGTCACACCAACTGCCAAGATACAACACAAAAGTCACTAGGATGTATAATCCGAATTTTTCATTAAATTTGAACAGTGTTTTGAAAACCTTGCCTGAAATAGAGAAAATATCGTATAATACTCGTTGCAGAAGGCAATTCAAACACTCATGAGTTCGAAAAACTAGCTTCTTCGTCGCTCGTTTTAGAATTTCGCATTCGTGTTCGAATTTTTATTTGTTTTAAATAAGTTTCTCATGTAATTAGTTTTAAATGATTCTGTGTCCATGTCATCTAGGTAAAGGGAGATAATAACTTGTTAAGAATTTAGTATGATGTAGTCTGATGAAGTCGCTGTGTCGACGAAACAATTCAATTTTCAATTCAATTTTATTCAATTTCTCTCAGTATTCCATGTACAAATGTATGCATCTTTAAATTAACAATAATAAATGATATCAATTTTATGTACTATTTGCTATTTGACAATTTTCGGTTACTGAGTGCCCTACAAAACATCGTCACGCTAGACTTGAAGTCTGTCTTGTGATCTCTGTTATGCATGACACCCGAAGCTTACAGTGGATTATTTTGATGTGGCAAATAATAAATGTTTACTAATATTTCATGCCATTCATGTTAAGGAAGGAAGGAAGATTGGACGAAAGTCCCAGAACCGGTTGAGAGCCCATTCTGCAACTTGTTTTAGAATATACTATGTATTTCCTTACAAGTTAAACGAACGACGCGAGGTGGAGTTCGGATAAGTTTTTGCGTTCGGAAAAAGACCCTTTGCGCACGTGCTAGCAACAATGTTTTTCTTCGACCCAAATTCGCATATTTATGGTAGAGTTGCAAATGCTTCGATAATATTCCAGATGGGTATAACTCCGAAACCGTTGGGCTGATTATGGCCAGCAAACGGTCACCCATCCAGCTACTGAACTCGCACCAGGCTGCTCGAATCTCCAACAATATGGATCCGATCGTGTTTAAATTTGGAACTTGGTAGAAGAGTTAGGTTCTGAAGGCTCTCGCCTTGTCAGCCATGTCGGATGAATAGTTTCTGATATGCATATAGAATTGTTTTAAATGATTTTCAATGATTTTTTAAAAAATTTCTAGTCATACCATCCTCACGAAATTTCGCAACAATTTTCGCGTTGGCATTCTACAACTAATATGTTAATATGTTAAAATCTACAATTATCCACTGTCCAATACAAGTACACTGCAACATGATTTGGATAGTGTTTCCCATTGGTGTGCCAATTGGCTTCTCCTACTGAACATTGAAAAATGTACGGTCCTCCATATTGGTAAGAATAACCCCAAGAAATGTTACTTTTTGTATGGAACCAGAATTGTGAGTACGGAGTCCCAGGTTGACTTGGGGGTGACAATGACCTATGACTTAACATGGTCGAATCATATCCATAGCATATATTCGAAGGCATCTCGCTTAACATATCTCTTCCAACGAACTTTCAGGGGTTGTGACCCCAGTACATGTTCAGTTTTATACAAGACTTATATCCGACCCATCATGGAATACGCAGGGCCCGTCTGGGGTCCAACTCTTGTGGGTGATACTAATTTACTGGAGACAATACAGCGTCGTGTTACAAGGATTCCATATGGTCGTGTGCGTCCTAGTTACGAAACTCGCATGGAAATATTTCGGCTTACACCATTCGTGGACCGAAGGATGCGAGGTGACGCAATAGTGGCTTTTCGAATATTGAAAAATATCCTTGGCTGTAATATGTCCCACCTATTCCAACTGAGCCACAATCTGAATCTGCGTGGACACTCATTGAAGTTGTACAGGGAAAATTTTAAGACTACTCAGAGACAGCATTATTTCAGTAACAGGGTGTTCGACACTTGGAATAGGTTACCGGAGACTGTAATAAGATCCAACACAGTCAACGGTTTCAAGAATTCTTTTGATGTGTGGTTTAATTCTGAGCGTTAGTGCTAGTGAAGGTGACTCATTCATAATTAGTTTATTTTTAATTAGTTTATTTTTACCTCTTTCTCTTGTTGGAGTTTTGTTCATCATATTTGATTTGTATTTGTATGAGTCCCATAGGCGTATGCCTTGACTCTTATCATGGAATTGATAATAATAATAATAATAATAATAATAACCATGTTTGAATCGGTTCGGTTCTGTATTTTTCGAGTTATTGAGGAAATAACAACCAAATTTCACCGTTGTTACCGTTGTTAAAAAATCAACAAGTCAAGAGCGTTCCTGCTAATCGGGTCCTTCCTGAATGGCTTCGTATAATAAATATACTTATGCATATATTTCACAAATCAAATAGACCCCAGGGGGTTCATTGATCTGCCGAGAAAGCAAGAGCAGACGCGTTTCTGGCTTCTTGGCCTTCATCAGTACCCTGTAGCTTTCCCAACAAATTCAACTAAACTGACCCGGGTTAAGCCTCTCAGAGCCGGTTTGGTCGATCATTATAATCGCCCACGCCACCTATGAGACGAAACACGGAAATCAGCCTCTCCCCACCAGTGAATATTTGAAGCGTGAAATCATATGCCACCAGATGAAGGCCAAGAAGCCAGAAACGCGTCTGCTTTCTCGGCAGATCAATGAACCCTGGGGTCTATTTGATTTGTGAAATATATGCATGAGTATATTTATTATACGAAGCCATTCAGGAAGGACCCGATTAGCAGGAACGCTCTTGACTTGTTGATTTTTTAACAACGGTATCGCCATTTTTCATTATTATTTTTGAAAACGCGTTCATGGCCATTGAGAAGATACTGTCTGAGCTCTGCGGGCCTCGTTCTTGATTAAATATCGAGTGAATGGTGGCATATGATTTCACGCTTCAAATATTCACTGGTGGGGAGAGGCTGATTTCCGTGTTTCGTCTCATAGGTGGCGTGGGCGATTATAATGATCGACCAAGCCGGCTCTGAGAGGCTTAACCCGGGTCAGTTTAGTTGAATTTGTTGGGAAAGCTACAGGGTACTGATGAAGGCCAAGAAGCCAGAAAGGCGTCTGCTCTTGCTTTCTCGGCAGATCAATGAACCCCCTGGGGTCTATTTGATTTGTGAAATATATGCATAAGTATATTTATTATACGAAGCCATTCAGGAAGGACCCGATTAGCAGGAACGCTCTTGACTTGTTGATTTGTTAACTCCAAAATCGTTGTGCCGATTATGATTATAAACAAACTCAAATGTCGCTTTCAGATGCCCAACCTAACCTGTGAATTCCAAGTCACTATCTCTTACCGTTCTCAGGTTATCGTGACATAAAAAATATTCCTTTTTTTAAAATTTTCTAGTAATATAATTGTCACAAAATTTCCCAAACGTGCTAAGGTTTATATTCGACAACTATTCACCAAGTTTCAATTCGATCGGATTTGAGTATATTGGTTGGAAACAAAATCATTACTCGGAAACCATTGGGCCGATTATGCCCATTAACGAACTTGTCCGTCGTATTGCGATGCACCACCTACCCTGGAAATTTGAAGTAGCTAGCTCTTTCCCTTCTCCAGTTATCGTGGCAACACCCGGCCGGCCGGACAGAATCAAATTTGACCTCGAATTCTTCATCGGGGAGTCGAACCAAAACGTTTGAGACTATTTCGAAAATTACACACATTTGGCAAAATGATAACGCGATGTTCCCCAGAACGTACGCGCAAAAACGACGCAAAAACGACACTAATTTTAGTTAATAATGGATCTCAAAGATACACTAAAATGCACGTAACCTCTTTATAAAATTGTTTGCCCCCATACCAGCTGTTTCCTTCATGGACCATACGGTGCTCTATTATCCGTATATGCTCTTGGATGTTTCGTTGATGAACTTGAATATTCTATTACTATTATTCCGTGAGAAGCTCTGTTGTAATATCATTAAAATTCATAAAGTAATGAGGTTGGCGATCTTTTTCCGCGCCGTGCATATTAAAACACTGAAATATTTGCTATTGCATATTTGACCTGCTATCTGCTCCTTCCGAAAACACCTTTTCCGTTATTTCATACGTTATTTGATTCTTTTGTAACCAACATTAAGGTTTGTGGGACAGAATTGTCTAAGTAGTTCATAATTGGATGGGAAATTTCTGTGATAATTAGGAAGCTTTTCAATTTGAATTGCACATGAATTCATGAAAGCTCTCAGGGCCAAGAGATCAGACCGGAAATAAATTACATAGGATACTAATAGTTATTTTCTTTCACCTCATTTTACGCAGCGTTTTATTAATCCAACTGAATCTGAAGCATTGAATCTCCATTGAGTCCTAACTGAGGTCCTCAGTTAAGGATAAATTTGAATCACAACCTCAGTTAACGTGAAAATTAACGTGAAACAGGCCTGTTTCACCAGCGTTAAATACGTTAACTGAGGTTGCGATTCAAATTTATCCTTAACAATAGAATTGGTAAATTCGTTTAAAAGTGTCCAATACAGCAGAATGGACAATAAAACATATACATACATAGTCCATTCTGCTGTATTGGACACTTTTAATTGAATTTACCAAGGTGAATTATATTGTGTATTCTCCTGTATTGGACACTCTTAATCGAATTCACCATGGTAAATTCGATTAAGAGTGTCCAATAGAGGAGAACAGACAATAGAATTCACCATGGTAAATTCGATTAAGAGTGTTCAATACAGGATGAATTGACAATAGAACAAACGCGCAAAAGCTCCTGACTTAACGTCAGTGCTTGAACCAATTTTTTTTCGTCAGGATAGAAAGAAATGATGAAAAAATTAACACATTATTGTTCTTCTTTAGGAGAAGAATACATAATTATTCTAGAAAAATATTACTGGAAATAATGTCATATTTAAATAATCAAAGTAAAGAAAAGTATAAGTTTAGTTACTAACATATCGAATGAAATTCAATTGAATTCCAGTAATATTCAATTACTTATTCTTAACCAATAAATGCCCATTGATAGATCTAAAGGTGTTTAGGTGATGAGGTGAAACATAAAGATATATTCTCATTAGTGATAAAAAAAACTGGCCTAGAATTCATCTCTACCCATCACGAGATTTAATATCGACAAATGAGCCTCTGACCTTACAAGATCAGAAAGTGTGGTTTATTTAAAATTAAGTTTTGATGCCTCTTCAGCAAAATTTCAGCGATATCATATCAAAAATAATACATAACCTTTCAAAAGTCCCCTCTCACAAAGATACTCCTCTGAAGGCACATGGATCTCTTGAAGGAGAATCGCCTTCTCTATTTCTCAAAGATATTCACTCTTGTTCATAGAAATCCCTTCAATATTTAGTTGCCTCCTCCTAAGGAGGATCTCTTTCAAAACCAGGTCTGACCGCTAATGTAGAGCTATCATCTCCCATAGATTAGTGATGAAATAACACGATTTTCCCAAGAACATACGCGTAACAGTATGTCATCATGACATTCATGTTTTTGAAGGTTCTCGCAAAAATACGACGATTCGCATCCAGCTACCGAACTCACAAAAGGCTGCTCGGTTCTCCAACAATATGGATCCGATCGTGTTCAAACTTGGAACTCTGCAGTAGAGTTAGGTTCTGAAGGCTCTTCCAAAATTTCAGCCATGCCGGACGAATAGTTTATGATATATAGAATTTTTTTCAAATATTTTCAATAATTTTTTTGAAATTTTATAGTTATACCATCCTCACGAAATTCTGCAAGAATTTTCGCGTTGGCATTCTTCAACTAATAACCATGTTTGAATTATATCGGTTTCGTATTTTTCGAGTTATTGAGGAAATAACAACCAAATTTCAGATGGGTATAATTCCAAAACCGTTTGGCCGATTATACTTATAGACAAATTCAAATGTCGCATTCAGATGCACAACCTAACCTGAAACTTTCAAGCCGCTATCTCCTTCCGTTCTCAGGTTATCGTGTCATAAATAATATTTTCTATAATTTTTTTTAAATTTTCTATTGACACGATTCTCACAAAATTTCACAAACGAGCTTAGGTTTATATTCTACAACTATTCACCAAGTTTAAATTCGATCGGATTTATTTTGGTTGAAAACAAAATTATTACTCGGAAACCATTGGGCTGATTATACCCATTAACGAACTTGTCCGTCGTATTGGGATGCGCCACCTACCCTGAAAATTTCAAGTCGCTATCTCTTTCCGTTCTCAAGTTATCGTGGCAACGGCCGGAGGGCACCACAGAATTAAATTTCACATTTGGGCAAAATGATAACACGATGTTCCCCAGAACATACGCTTGAAGTGGTTTGTGCCACAAACAAAGCATTAACTAAATAGGCACCTTGGATGTATTCTCATAATGTATTTGTCCGAAATTGTCATACAGGGTGTATTTCTTGTAACGTCAATTGCAACTTGCTGTTTTTCACGCCAATCGTACAATTTCATTCAATTGTGTACCTTGGATGGATTCTCATAATGTAACAATTTTGTTTTCCCTTTGATGTATGAACATGGCGCATGGACAATTATACGGCGCGTGTTCGCGCGTCGAAAAACCGTCATCTTTGTTTATTTACGCACCACAAAACAAAACAAAAAATATAGTTTATCAGAAAGCTTTAAATTGATTAAGATACTGTATCATAACTGTGTGTGTCTGTCAAAAACAAATTGAAACCTTATAAATAGCCAGTTTTTCAGGAAAACTCTGTTTTGTAAGTGAGCAACATAATGTGCCATTAATCGAAAATAATAATAAAACTTCATTCATACCGAGCATTTTTTTTATTAACTTGGTGCGAAGTTCGCCGGGCCAGCTAGTTTGAAATATTGCCGTAAATATGACATTTACTACGTGCATAATATATTTTCAATTACATTTTTCACAACCATTAAAGCAATAACAAACATTTCTCATTATTTTAATATACAAACCAAGTAGATAGTGTCTCAATTTTTAATCGTTTCACAATATATCATGCAGGAAGATGTTGTTTCCCAAATGAATGATGAGAATTTAATACTTTTCCACAATCTAATTGACATCGTCGACGTGTACCTTAATAGGTAGTTACAACATAAATCATATTGTTATTTATGTATTCAGATATAAGGTACGTTCAAAACACTCCAAACCTTTCCATCAATCTTTTTGAAGCAATTAACAGGAAATAAACATTCTGATTTGATTATTCCAGGTACGGAGAGAATATAATCAACAATTTTATAACGAAGCGTAAAATCACCGAAATAAACCTTAAATAGTAAAAAAAACTAAAAGAGTTGATTGATTACAACACATCTAAGACGGAGGTTAGACGGTCAATCTGCCATCAATCTCGCATCAGTTCAGTCCGTCACCTTGATCACGATGAGACTGATGCGGATTTATGGTTTGACGAAACACGTTATTATTCCTTGTATCCGGAGCATCAATCCATCAGTTTCCCGTCAATCTGATATCAATCCATGATTGATGTTTAAATCTAGAACTAAACTCTAAAATAAGGTTTTGAAGGATCTTGCAAAATTTCAGCGCTATCTGACTTTTGCCCAAATGTCTGTAATATTCCAATTTTTGGATGAAAAAGATTTGGGTCGACTCACTGATCAAGAATTCATGGTCAAAATCGATTCTGTCCGGCCGTACGGCCGGCCGTAACCACGATAACTCTTGAACGGAATGAGCTAGACAGTGGAATTTACAGAATAGGTTTTGGAGATGAATATCTCGGTTAAGTTCATTATTGGGTAAAATCGGTCTGATGGTTTCGGAGTAACGAGAAAAAAATTTTTTTTTACATTACAAATTTCAAATTCAATTTTTTTAAGATGAAGTTTTACCATAAGAATGGATTTATATATTTTTCAGCTCTGACAAGTTAATAGTTTCGCAGATATGTTTTTTCAAAAATTCAACATTAAATCGTAAGTCTATGATTTCACAAAATGCTGTCATCGAAAATTAACACCGTATCTATAAATTTGATGGTCTCTGTTCATATATGTCATCACACAGAATATACCCTAGGTAAAGTATATTCTATGTGTCATCATTGTCATTTATTAGTATTTTGATATCAGACGGCCACTGTTTTTCGTTTATTTGGACAGATCCACATGGTCTTCTATCATAATTTTTCGATGATGAAAACATCTATATTCTTTGATTATTTTCCAACAATTGTAATAAGAATGCCTCTTATTGTGATGCTTCCTGAACCTGACTTGTATACTCCATTCACTTTTATAAAGTCTCCCGGTTGGCCATGAAAATTTGACACATTTCACTATGTATATTTTGAAAAAGTTAGGTTATAGTCATTTTCCTGTCAGATAACTATGCAACGTTGTCCTCTCTGCGTAGAATTCGTAGTAATTACGTATTTTCACAATGTGAATTTACTTCGGAAAAATAATGAATTTGAGAAGATATTATGTGAATTCAATAATTCCACAGTCCTGGCGACTATAGAAGAACATTTTTGCTCTGTTATTACTGGAAATATTTCACGTATATAAACTGGTTCGAAGATTCAATTATATGCTATTTTCTTGTATGAAAATCTAGAATCAAGTGTTGAAATTTTATTGAAAAATAATGGATACAGTAGTCCGTTACTTTGTGATAGTTCATTTGAAAAAAGAATAAAAGTACCTCAATAACCCGGCAGGAAAACATCCAAACGAACAGACGTACCTATGGAATTCCTCACATTTTTCAAGAAGACATTTAAATACCTTGTTGCACAACTTGAGTACACCAGTTTCAAAATATAGTAGTACTATGAAACCCGAGTCATTCTTATACCATAATAAAATATAATGATAGGAAACTAAGTAATTTAATTCGAAAGTTCAACATGTCAGAATGAACTTTTCCTATTGCAGATTTTAATGTTATGATTATGTTAAATTTGAGACTTTTGAGAGTAGAAATTGGCAACGTCTCGGCGAATTGATTTGACCTTGACGATATATCAGCAATGCCAACCTGTCTCTGCTTTAGTTACAAAAACGTGATAGATCTAGATCATGGCCAACCGGGAGACTTTATAAAAGTGAATAGAGTATAAGTACTCATAATTTTCAAAACTCACTTTTTTTTCACTTAACCTAGACATTTTCTCTCAAACTTCAATATGAGTATTCAATATCAGGAAACACTGATGATGACGAAAGACGAAAGTGCTATGCAAAGTTTATAGATTATACACTTTATTCAAATCCAAATTTCTTCGTTCAAATAAACCATTATTTGAATTTAATTTCCTTTATGAGGCAGTTCTATCATAAGAATCAATTGATATCATTCCCTACTCTCAGAAATCAATTCTTTCAGAGACATGATTTGCCAAAGTTTGAACAAGAGCGCCAAAGCTCTAGTCTAGTGGGGATCATACAACCCCCACGAAACTTCGAATAAGTCTCTAGTTCAGTATTTTTGGCGCTCTTATTCCTCGGAACAGAGTGCTTATTAATTTGCCCAGATGTCTGTAATTTTCGAACACTGAAAATGGTCTGAAACGATGGTAAGCACGATAACTCTCAAATGGAACGAGCTAGATGCTTGAAATTTTCAGTGTTAGTTTGGCAGATAAATATCTCGGTTAAGTTCGTTATTGGGTAAAATTGGCAGGTGGATTCGGAGGAATGAAAAAAAATTCTTTAAGATGTAGTTTCATCATAAGAATCCATTGATATCATTCTCAACTCTAACAAACTAATACTTTCGGAGATATGATGTTTCAAAATTTCAATAATTAATCGTAATTAAAGGATTTCATAGAATGCTCTAATTCTAATTATTATTTGCTGATGTATGTAAATCATATGGAGTTAGCCGTTGACCAACGATTAAAATTAAATTTTTTATTATGCAGTTCTATCTTAAGAATACATTGATTTAATTCCCAACTTTTACGGTGGGTTTCACATAGCTTTGACAGCTCTTAATTGCCAAATCAGTGTGATTCTATGTTAATTTCGAGTTCATTATCGATGCAACCACCGAATTAAATACACAATTGAGCTAATCGAAGTTTCGTGAAACCCATTAACCCACCATGAGAAACCAATACTTTCGGAGATATGGTTTGTCAAAGTTCGAATAATTACTCGCTAGTAGTTTAACAAGAGCGCCAAAGCCCCTGTCCACAGATCTTTCCCACTTTTTTCACTGATTTTTTTTGGATTGAATTGAAGATTTATATTAATTTGCAAACAGAAGAAGTCAATAAAAACAGATGATTCAATAGTCAAGGCTGGAGAATGAGGATCATTCCAATTATCTGATATTTCCGTTTTGATTTATAGAAATATTGACATCTTCATATTTTCCATTAATTGATTTGGATTCTCCATAGTTTGCCATATATCTAATTGGAAATTATTTTAAATTGCAACTACTTTATTAATTTTATTGTAATAATGTCATATAATTGTTTTTTTCTTAATTGGTGATGAGTACCTACTTGGTTGACTAGAACACTTGGGATTCTTGGGAAATAATAATCGGCTTGTAAATAGGGTATTTTGATTGTAGAAATACGAAACTACAATAAAAATTAAATGCAAACAAGTTGGAAAAGCTGTATGACCAGGGGCTTTGGGGCGCTTGTTCAAATGTATAGCCAGAGTGCTCACCAGGTACTGGAAAAAAATAAATTGCCAATATTTCCTAGAATAGGACGCTGACTATAAAAACAAGCGTCCAAATAAAACTTGTCCACTTGTTGGGTGGATTAGAAAATCGGTGCATATTCTTAGTATCAAAATCCAGTAATGGCATAAAATAATCTTTAACTTCCTTCATGTTCAGATAATAGAAATTAAGGTCACATGGAAGAGTTGATTCGGAGACAACTCAGCCATGACTCCTTACCATCCACTGACATCGATTTCTTCGTTAACTTTCATTTTGTTCCAGCGAATAACAATAACGTTATGTTACTAGAACAAGACAGGCGCACAGTGCAGAACTTATTGCATTATGCTACCATTGATTTTGATTGAAATTACCACATAATTAACATGACATTGTTTATGCAATGCACCACAAAAAAAATGCTGCAAATTACACACAAATGTTGATTATTCAGATTTCAAACATCCATTTCATTATTTTTGTACCTAAAAATGCTAAAAATAGAAAAAAGGGAAAAATGCGAAAGAAAAAATAAATAGGAACAGAAACAATTATTATAGATTGAATCTGAAACCAGAAATAATGAGGAGAATTAAAATATTTAAATACTAAGGTGATTTCTGTGATAGTAACGCAATATTTATTATTATATTATGAATTTAATTGTTTGAAAATTTCACAGAAATCAAGTTAATATTTTACCTCATATTTTACCATTTTAATTTTCCTCAATATTTCTGGTTTCAGATTTCAAATTATTGGGCTCGACTCACTGATGAACAATTCGAGGTTAAATTTGATTCTGTCCTGCGGGCCGTTGCCACGATAACTTTCGAACGTAAAGAGATAGCGGCTGAGATTTTCAGGGTAGGTGACGCTTCCAAATGCAAAATTCCAAAATTATGGAAAAAATTATGTATCTCACGATAACTTGAGGACGGAAAAAGATACCGATTTGCAATTATCAGGGTAGGTTCCGCATCCGAATCATCATTAATCGTAACGTTTCGGAGTCTATATCAGACTCCTTCGTCAGACGCTTAATGAAAATCTTTAGAATTATTTTGTTGATAGTTATTCTAAAGATTTTCATTAAGCGTCTGACGAAGGAGTCTCAGATATTTGTCAGAAGCAATCAATTGAACTAACAAACAACATCAACGTGACAATTCTTGAATTTCACAAAAAACTATCAACAAAATAATTCTAAAGATATTCATTAAGCGTCTGACGAAGGAGTCTGATATAGACACCGAAACGTTACGATATAGTTGATTCTTCGTTGGTGTTGTTTCGTTGTTGTTTGTTAGGCAACATTGTTCAATTGATTGCTTCTGACAAATATCTTGTGTTTCTTACGCAGAAGCAAATCACAAAATAATTAATTTTTATTTTATATATATTTTTCAGAGCTTGGGAGAGAAAACCCAGAAAAAAAACCTTTCAATAATGAGTATACCTCCCACAGAATCCTTTAATGATTACTTGGTTTTAATTAGTTCTTTCTCTGAGATAACTTACCAAGTGATAATTAATCAGTTATCGAGCGGGATGAAACATGATAAATTACTAACATGACTATTAAAAAACAGGGGTTGGGTATAGAAGAGCGAAAATTTAGGGTTGTATGTATTTCGTGTTGCCATATTATAAAAAAATAAAAACAAAAAATTTCGTCCAAAAATAAAAATTTTTTTTTTAAGGGTGAACAACCCTTATCACTTAGGGATATGAAAAATAGATATCAGCCGATTCTTAGACCTACTGAATACGCATATAAAATTTGGTAAAAATCGGTGAAGCCGTTTCGGAGGAGTACGTTAACTAACATTGTGACATGGAAATTTTATATATTAGAAGATAATTTTCATAGTATAGATTTGAGAAATGAATATCTCGGATAAGTTCGTTATTCGGTACAATTGGTCTGTTGGTTTTGGATTAATAACTTTTGGCACTCTTGTTGAATTTGAATTCTTTTATGATGTTTGAATTTAATTTATTTTTTTTATGATGAAGTTCTATCATTAGAATCCATTGATATCATTCCCAACTGTGAGAAACCAATACTTTCAGAGATATGATTTGTCAAAGTTTGAACAAAAGCGCCAAAGCTCCTGTCCACCGGTCTTTCCCACTTTTTCTCTAAGATTTAATTTTATGCAATTTGCATGTTATACTTTATGATCATCTGATTCACGATAATTTAAAGAAATCCATAATGCTGTATAATTGCAATGGCTCCTGGTTTTCATTATAATTGTAGGTCGTTTGGATATAATTTGTATCTTTAATTGGCAACAGGAGATTGACACCATTGACAGCAATTCGATTTTCCTCAGGATATTGTCAAATGGAAACTGAAAGATGAATTTTTTGCAATCAATATTATGTCATTTATACTTGATATGATTCACAAATCCTGCTACAAAATTATGCTGTGTACTCTTGCTAACTCAAAATTATTCAGATCAAATGTGTAACAGAAATTCTACATGTGTTTATTTCATTGGCGAAAAGAGAAAAGGCTGAAGAGGCGAAGTAAGTATTAATTATTATTCACACGTATTTATTCTTGTCTTCTGTGTTAAATATCGGTTTGGAATCTAGAACAGAAACTCCTATGAACGATGAGTACTCAGTGTCGATATTCATTTCGAAAATGCTGCAAACTCTGCATGATTTCTTTTCTAGCTATTTCATCGGCAAAATATAATAATTTTGTTTCTTTTTGGCGCTCTTGTTCCTCGGAACAGAGTGGTTCTCACTTCGCCCAAATATCTGTAATTTTCTAATTTTTGGCCGATCAAGAATCCGAGATCAAAATCGATTCTGTCCGGCCGCCCGTACACACGATAATTCTCGAACGGATTGAGCTAGACAGCTGGAATTTTCAGAGTAGGTTTCGAAGATAAATATCTGGGTTGAGTTCGTTATTAGGCAAAATCAGCCTGAGCAGGGTGAAGAAAAAATGAAATTTTTTTACATTACAAACGGAGATATGATTTGTCAATGTTTGAACAAGAGCGCCAAAGATCCTGTCCACAAGTCTTTCCCACTTTTTGCGCGTATGTTCTGGGGAACATCGCGTTATAGTTTTGCCTAAATGTCTGTAACTTTCGAATTTTTTGACGAAAGTGGTCTCAAACGATTTAGTTCGACTCCCCAATGAAGAATTCGAGGTCAAATTTGATTCTGTCCGGCCGTTGCCACGATAACTTGAGAACGAAAAGAGCTAGCGACTTGAAATTTTCAGGGTGGATGGCACATCCCAATACGACGAACAAATTCGTTAATGGGCATAATCGGCCCAGTGGTTTCCGAGTAAATATTTTGTTTTCCACCAATATGAATCGGATCGAATTGAAACTTGGTGAGTAGTTGTAGAATGTGAACATCTGCACGTTTGTGAAATTTTGTGCGAATCGTATGGCTAGAAAATTTTAAAAAAATTATTAAAAAATATTTTTGTTGTCACGATAACTTGAGAACGGAAAAAGATAGCGGCTTGAAATTTTCAGGTTAGGATGTGCATCAGAACGCGACATTTCAGTTTGTTTATGAACATAATCGGCTGAACGGTTTTAGAGTTATAGCCATCTGAAATTTGGTTGTTTTTTGTTCCTCATTTACTCGAAAAATTCTAAACCGATTGAATTCAAACATGGTAATTAGTTGTAGAATGCCAACGCGAAAATTCCTGCAAAATTTCGTGAGGCTAGTATTTGTAAAAAATTTTAAAAAAATCATTGAAAATTGAAAAAAAAAATTCTATATATCAGTAACTATTCGTTTGAAATTGCTGAAATTTTGCAAGAGCCTTCATAACCTAACTGTTCTGCCAAGTTTCAAGTTTTAACACGATCGGTTGAATATTGTTGGAGATTCGAGCATTCTTGTGTGAGTTCAGTAGATGGGTGACCGTTGCCTCGATAACTTTCGAACGAAAGGAGATAGGGACTTGCAATTTTCAGGGTAGGTTGCGTATCCGAAAGGGAGAGTTGAGTTCGTTTTTGGGCATAATCGGTCCAACAGTTTCCGAGTTATAACCACCTGGAATATTATTTCCTTGATAACTCAATAAATAAATATTCGATCGAATTGAAGCTTGGTAACTAGTAGTAGAAAATCATCATAAAGACGTGTTTATAATTTTGAAAGAACCGTACTCCTAGAAAATTTGAAAAAAATGACAAAAAAAAATTTTTAAGAACCGCACCCCTAGAAAATTTCAAAAAAATCACGAAAAAAAAAATTGGTTCAAGCACTGACGTGAAGTCAGAAGCTTTTGCGCGTATGTTCTATTTTCCATCCTTCTGTATTGGATACCCTTAATCGAATTTACCATGGTAAATTATGTTGTCCATTCTCCTGTATTGGACACCTGTCCAATATCATGTATATTATATACCCTTAATCGAATTTACCATGGTAAATTATGTTGTCCATTCTCCTGTATTGGACACCTGTCCAATACAGGAGAATGGACAACAAAATTTACCATGGTAAATTCGATTAAGGGTGTCCAATACAGAAGGATGGACAATAGAACATACGCGCAAAAGCTTCTGACTTCACGTCAGTGCTTGAACCAATTTTTTATGGCTTCAATTACTGCCTTTCCACCAGAGAATCGCGATAAAGTGTTACTCGTAAATCAGTTGAATCTACTTATTTTACCACACCGAATAAGAACTATGATTTTTGGCATATTTTCCCAAAGTTTCGATGAAACCGTCAATGTTGAAGAATATCAAAGTGTACTCCTACAAACATTAAATCTACTACATATTAGGATTCCATAACGAGTAACAAGTGATGTAATACGGGATCCATTCCAAAAACAATTTGAAGTAATGTGTACCTGTATGACAGCGACATTATCTATCATTAAAACGATGCTGAGTAGGAATTCCATGTACGTAATGACTGTGATGATTGCAGAAGGTTATTAGAGCCTGAATTATCAAAAAAAAATCAAGGACGTTGTATCGTTCATACAGGATATCAAATTTGAACATTTTCAGTGGTAATATCTCGGTAGTGAAAACATATATCGAGGAATGTCTACCAATTCCATTCTTCCATGGTGTAGATATTAAATACAAACTGAGCCTGGTTTCAAGTCGGAGAGGATAATATAAATATCGGTGTGCCCCAGGGGTCAGTGCTCGGACATACACTATATCTTTTGTACGTCCATTCATTGAAAATGGGGGGCACAAATATTGTCTATGAAATAACCACATTCCCAAAGATAGAAAATGAACAAGTTATGCTTATCTATGGAATCTTGAATAGATATATTTTATGTAATATCAACGTGAATATATTAGGGAGGTCACATGATCACAATACACGAAATACCGCAAGACTGAAGAAATCGGGATAACCCCTTAAACCACATTAGTTAGGTTAGGCGGAAAATTTGAATTAGATCCATCAGTGGATCCGAGCACTGAATTCCCCATGCATTTCTCGCCTGTTTTTAGATACTGTGGTTAAATTCTTTAGGTTTATTTCGGTTGAAATAAATTGAGTGAACCTTTCTCAACAATCTAGAATCAAGTTTTCATAACAAAATTGTATATTCCCAAAATAATTAATGAATATAAAAGTGTTCACCAAATTCGATTGGCGTATGTCTTAGCTCACTCGAAATTAGTCAAAAATAATACCATAACCCTAAATCGGCCTTGTAATGACGCACAACAGAAGTCATCTACGACATACGGAAATCTTTCGAACTGCACTGGTTTCAATTTTGATTTAAGGATAAATAGAAGTAGAATTTGATCTGGAAAGAACATGAAAACATGCACTAATGATGAAGGTACTCAATACTTGATGTCTCTGTAATAACATTATCTTTTAAATAGGGTGGTTTTATTTCAAAGTTGAACTTCCCTAAGACTCCCATTTTAAAAAAATTGAATATGGATCTCCCGCCAAGAGAATGATTCTAACCTAACTTATGTGATCTATAGAGGAGACCAGCATTAACAAACTTCCGGTGGACATCAAAAACATCGCTTCGAGGATTGATTCTGTCCGGCCGTCCTTCCGAACGCAATTAGTTAGAGAGTTGAAATTATCAGAGTAGGTTTGGAGTCCAAATGTGCCGGCTAAGTTCGTTAATGGGCTAAATCCACAGAGCGCTTTCAGAGTTATAGCCATCTGCATTCATGCTCTCCCAATTACTGATCTGATTGAATTAAAACGTGGTAATTAGTTGAAAAATACCGACAGATATGCAAAATTTTGTGAGGATCGTACGAGTGGAAAATAAAAAAAAAATGTATTCAAAAAAATCTGTATCTGAGAAACTGGTTCGTCAGATATCGTTGAAATTCTGCGAGAGCCTTAAGATCCTTATTTTACAGTATACAGTTCCAGATTTGAACTCGATCGGAGTCTTATTGGTGAAGATATTGCTGAAATATCGATATATTCCAATGATCGAGATTTTTTGACGCGTCTCCAAAAAATATAAGAAATCGTGTATCTTCACATAGATCGTCAATATTAGTATTCTGTGATGTCATTCACATATATTTCATATCTCTCTATTTTCATGTTGTCTGACATGAAAGACTGTAAAATCAGACAAACCAGTTTGAAAATGAGAAAAATGCATATTATATAATATAGCAAATCTTGATGAACAGATAGGAATCTGGAACCAGTCTCGCAAGTTATAAACAATAAATGGAAATAGTTAGCTATCCAAAAAAATTTCTGATGCGAAAGACTCGATATCAAATTCCCAAACAAATATGTATGGTTCAACGATTTGATAAATGCAAGTATTTGGACAGAGGCATCTTATATAAGCAGGTTTTTTTACTGAAATAGATATCTTGTGTTTCTAACGCAAATAACTCAATATATCGGAAACGTTTACACCTAAACCACTGAGAGATCTCAAGAAGAATTTCGTGGGTGTTCGATTGGAATTACTCCAGATTTTCGAAGGGATTCATTGTGCAACTTATATAGAGTCAAAATTATACAGGGTGAGTCTTTAATTTAAACATTGATTTTAACAATAGATTCCTCTTATCAAATAAAATACTTTTTTCCTTTACCATTTAAACAAATTCAGCTCAGATAAAATGTTACAAGCGTTCAAAGATTTCACAATGTGCTAATACACTCCTGCATATATATTATCTGTGACTTTGATGGTGGATAATAAATAGATACAGTAATGTGGCTTACAGCTTGATTCGAGGATTCCGAAGTTCAGTAGAGGATCCATAAACCTCTCTGAAATTTCATCTTTTATAACATTCAATGAAGAATATCGCGGAAACGTTACTTTCTAGGGTAAATAATGAGGAATAATTTCATTTTCTAAAATGATTAAATATTTATGTTAATTTCATTCAGTTTTATGAATCCGTGAACTTATAATTAGGGAACCAGTGGAAGCAGCAAAACAATTATAATTGGAGAATATGTGCCATAGTTATAGAAAACTTTACACCAACAACATAAATTTTATTCAGAAAAACCATGTCAAAGCTTCTCAATAAAAACCAATTTATTTTTTAAATTTCAACAGCCTGTATCTGTTTACCTGGACCAAATTTGGAAAAATGGTAAATGAAAAAAGGAATGAAATTTAAAAAAGTGTAATTTGAAGAACACGAGCGCCAAAAACTATTAATCCGAAACCACCAGACCGATTCTACCCAATAACGAACAAATCCGAGATATTCATTCCTCGAATCTAGTCTGAAAAATTATATTATATCAATTGAAACCAATATTCCTGTTTTGTTTTTACTTGAGATCCTGAATCCAATTTGATTAACTTACTAAAGTATCTATTTCCATCATCATATGGATTATCCAAGGGCGTTACATTATCACCCAAAATTATAATATCCTACATTCCTCATAATTCTACGATAGCTGAGATTATTTCTTTGGTCATGTTACATTCAATCATCAACACAGATCATAAAATTCTTATATACAGGGTGAGTCTTTGACCACTGCATTAATTTTAACCAAAGATTCCTCTCATCAAATGAAACACTTTTTTCATTTACCATTTTTCCAGATTCGGCTCAGGTAAAAAGTTACAAGCGTTTAAAGATTTCACAATGTGCTAATACACTCCCGCATATAAATTATCTATGACATTGTTGGCGGACGAGAATAAGGCATGGTAACGTGGTTTACAGCTTGATTCGGGATTCCAATGCTCAGGGACGGATCCGTAAAAGTAGTGAAATATCTGGAGTTTTCCATTTTAAAACATTCAATGAAGAATATCTCGAAAACGGTGCGTTTAAGGAGAAATGATGAAGAATAATATAATGTTCTAAAACGAAGGAATATTCTTGAAATGACTCAGTAAAAACTTTATATGCTTTCTTTATGCTAATTTCGTTTAGTTTTATGAATCCACGAGTCCATAACTAGAAAACCAGTAGAAGTAGAAAATAACTAATATTTGGAAAATATGTATCATAGTTATAGGAAACTTTACGCCAACATTCATTTTATTCGAAAAAAGGATGTCAACGCTACAAAATAAAAACTGATTTTTTTTCAAAATTTCAACAGCCTGTATCTTTTTACCAGAGCTGAATTTGGAAAAATGTTAAATGAAAAAAGTGTTTCATTTGATGAGAGGAATATTTGGTTAAAATTAATGCAGTAGTCAAAGGATCACCCTGTATAAATACGGATATTAATTTTTGATTACAGGATTCTGTGAAATCATAGAGTTACGATTTATATCGACCACGTATTCTTGATCAGTTCTTGAACCAAAACGAAAATTACAGTCATTTGGGAAAATTGATAAGCCCTCTGCTCCGAGGAACAAAAGCGCCAAAAAAGTTGATGTCTGCTGATCATTGAATTATTGATGACGTTATTCAATTTTGTCCCAGCATTTAATTCAAGATTTAAAAAAGCCCTGTGGACAGGAGCTTTGGCGCTCTTATTCAAACTTTGACAATTCATCTCCAAAATTATTGGTTTCTCAGAGTTGGGAATGATATCAATGGATTCTTATGATAGAACTGCATCATAAAAGAAACTAAATTAAAATTAAATAACGAACTTATCCGAGATATTCATTCCTCATATATCCTCTGAAAATTATATTACAACAATTGAAACTTAGCCAATATTCCGGTTTTGTTGTCACTGAAGATATTCTGAATATATTTTCATCATCATATGGATTATCCAAGGGAAAACTAAATTAAAATTAAATAACGAACTTATCCGAGATATTCATTCCTCAAAATCTCCTCTGAAAATTATATTACATGAATTGAAACTTAGCCAAAATTCCGGTTTTGTTGTAACTGAAGATATTCTGAATATAGTTTCATCTTCATCATCATATGCATTATCCAAGGCCATATAGGGTAGGGGTAATTATAATATCCTATAATTGTTCATTTTGCATTCGATCATACTTTGCTAGAACAGAAATCAATATATTTGACATATCTGTCATAGGTAGTTAAGATTATATGTATGAACAGTGAACACAGATAGAACATAGACAGATAGAATTCGCATTCTGTGATAACAGAAGTACGATGTATTATTGTTATTTTGAAAAATCATATCTCCGAAAGCATTAGCTTGTTAGAATTGAAAATAATATCAATGGATTCTTATGATGAAACTGCATCTTAAAAAAAATTGAATTTGAAATTTGTAATGTAAGAATGTTTTTTTCGTTACTCCGAAACCAATAACGAACTTAGCCGAGATAGCTATCTCCCAAACCTACTCTGAAAATTTCAACGTTCTAGCTATTTCCGTTCCAGAGTTATCGTGTTAACGGACGGACGGCCGGACGGACGGCCGGTCAGAATCGATATCGACCACGGATTCTTGATCAGTGAGTCGAACCAAATCGTTTCAGACATTTTCAGCCAAAAATACGAAAATTACAGGCAATTGGGCAAATTGATAAGCACTCTGTTACCAGTAACAAGAGCGCCAAAAACTTATTAATTTTTCATATCTGCTCATCATCGATGACGTTATTCGATTATGTCCCAGCATTGAATATTTCAGATTCAAAATATTCATTAGAATCCGAATTCAATCGGAAGCGTATGAATAATTAAATTCTTCGCGCAACTGTGGGCATCACTATAAGCTAAGACATTTGTAGAACTAAAACGGAAACAAGGATATTTATAGGTGGCTCGGTGAATGATTTAAATGGAGCTAATTAGCTATTATACAATATTAATAATTAATAATGCAATAAAAAATATGGATGCGAGGCTTCCAATGCTATCATTTCTATCGAGACGTCCGATGATTCTGGTTTTTATAGTTTCATGGATCCGCTATGATTATTAATTTATAAGCTATCGTGTCATCAACAGTTACACGGAAGTAATGAGAGCAGCGAATTGAGGATTTCAAGATTGGATCCTGCACAAAATCGCTGCAAAGTTTGAGCGTTGCAAAGTTTGAGGTGCCTTCAATGTTTTTGGCGCTCTAGTTCTTCGGAACAGAGTGCTTATCAATTTGGCCAAAAGTCTGTAATTTTCGAATTTTTGGATGAAAATGATGGTCTTAAACGATTTGGTTCGACTCACTTATCAAGAAGGCTTGGGAGATAAATATCTCGGTTACGTTCAATATTAGGCATAATCAGCCGGGTGGTTTTGGAGTAACGAAAAAAAATTTTTTTTTAACATTACAAATTTCGATTTTTTGAAGATGCAATTTCATCATAAGAATTCATTGATACCATTTTCAACTCTAACGAATCAATACTTTTGGAGATATGATTTTTAAAAATTTCAAGATTAAATTGTAACTCTATGATTTCACAGAATGGTGTATCGAAAATTAACGTCAATATTTGTATCTATGTATTTCATCATTTTCATCTCATCTACATATATGAGACATGTAATCATTAAAGGATACTGTGGGAGGTATATTCATCATTGAATGGTTTCTTTCTGGGGTTTCAATAAATTCAGCCAAATATGGTCGATACCAATTGAGCAATTTGCAAAATTGCATTATCTGTTCAATAAAATACAAGTTGATTCCTTAAGTTTCCTTTTAATATAATCAGTAATTTGTATTTTATTGAACAGAGAATGCAATTTTACAAATTGCTCAATTGGTATTGACCATATTTGGCTGAATTTATTGAAAAAGGAGGTGGAACTTGGAAATTTCTATACAAAGTAAAACTATGGTAGCTATGATTTTCAAATACTGTCAATGTGACAATTCTCGAATCCCAGAATAACAATCAACAAAATAGTTCTGAAGATTTTTTCGTTAAGCGTCTGAAGAAGGAGTCTGATATAGACTCCGAAACGTTACGATATAGTTGTTTCTTCTTTGATGTTGTTTCGTTGTTATTTGTTAGGCAACATTGTTCAATTGATTGCTTCTGATAAATATCTTGTGTTTCTCACGCAGAAGCAAATCACAAAATAATAAATTTTATTTTATAGATATTTTTCAGAGTTTGGGAGAGAAAACCCAGAAAGAAACCATTCAATGATAATTATATGAGACATGTCAATCAAAGTATTGCTCAAGGATAATAGCCCTCGACCTGCGTGCAACACAGTTTCAGCAGTCTCTATGCCAAAAATATCTCGGTATTATCAAGGATCTAGGGGTATTACTACTGATAAGTTCGTTATTGGGTGAAATTGGTCTGTTGGTTAATAATTTTTGGCACTCTTATTGAATTTAAATTCTTTTATGCTGTTTCAATTTAATTTCTTTTATGAAGAAGTTCTATCATAAGAATCCATTGATATCATTCCCAACTCCGAGAAACCAATACTTCCGGAGATATGATTTGTCAAAGTTCGAACAAGAGGGCCAAAGCTTCTGTCCACAGGGTTTTCCCACTTTTTTTTGGGCTATAAAATAACAGAACTTTTCCATTCTTTTTAAATTGGTTCTGCTTCAGAAATCGAACCTGTACACAACAAACAATTAATATCCGGCTAATTCTTCGTAATGACTAGAATTTTTTCTCTGTGAAAATTATTGGAACAGAATGCATGTCAAAATTGATTCTGTCCGCCCGTCTGGCCGGTCGACAGGACGATTACGCTCGAACGCAATGAGTTAAAGAGAGTTGACATTTTCAGGGTAGGTTTGAAGTCCTAATGCGCCTGCTAAAATCCACCGAGTGGTTTCAGAGTTACAGCCATTTGAAATTTTGTTTTCCCGATAACTCGAAAAATACTAATCTGATCGAATCAAAGCACGATAATTAGTTGAAGAATACCGACACGGAGGTTTTTGCCATGATCATACCTGCTCTGGAAAATAATCTTTCAACAGGTACAGATGTAGCCATTCATAAACTACAGGCCATCTTGGAAAGTGTAAGAAGAACTTCTTCATCAATGTGAAATATCTTGATTCCTATTTACTCTTTCTAACAGCAAATATTCTTCAAACTCAGCTTTCCGATATTTCGAAGGTTTTGTTGATGTCTTAAAGAGGCTATCGAATATCGATCCATTTTGTATAGAATTGGAGAAATTGGTATAGTTTTCCATGAATACCTTCCCAGTGGGTAGATCATTAAGGGTGTTCTTGGCGTATTCGTATAACACTTTTCGTAACATTGAATAGCTTCATTTCTGTACCAGATGTATACAATAATTATTGTTCATTTAATACATTTCTCCAGATGTTCAAATAGACGAATTTCGTTAAGTATTGAATTCATAATGGCGTCAGTTTTTATGGTTTTGAATTCTATTTTTTCTTGAAAAATAATTTCAAATATCGCAAGGTCATAACAATCATGATAATTAATAATCTTCTAAAAAATCGTGTATTTCTAGAACGATCGATGTATAATATAGACAAAATATATTGGTAATTATAGTGTGGAAGCTCTTCATATTCAATTGTTTTCTGTGGGCGTTGAAAAGGTCGAGTCGTATATAAGAAAAGTTTACTGTGTGTATCTGTAGTAAATAAGACTATCTTCCATGTAGAAAATTTCGAGCCAAAGAAACCCTTCAATAGAATACACGTTTATTACTCAGTAGTTTATAGACACATAAGAGTATACTCAATCGAGAGTAAAAAATGGGTTCAAGCCCTGTGGACAGGAGCTTTTGGGCGCATGTTCCTTGTGGCCCGTACTGACCAGTAAAGAAAAAAAGCAGTATCATGTTGAATACCTTAATATTATTCTGGAACACAAATTTTCCATTACAATAATCTTCATCTAGCTTCTATTTAGTATCAATTCCTGTAGAACGTGATCATAATAAGTGTTTTCCATATAATAAAATGTGTTTGAACTTGGTATGTAGGAAATCTGACATCAATCATTGGAATTAATTGATTTGACAAACAGCCGTCAAATGAGGTAAATAGATTTTTGTGACGATTTTCTGTGACCATAAAAAAAATTAAGCATTTCATTATTGCATTTCTTGAAATAGGTACCTTTTCAAGTCGATCAACATCGTCCTTCTTTCGACGTCTAAACTATGACTTGATTCTTTATGTTTATGTCTTTGAATTTGTTTTCGGTGGAATTCAAAGAGTTCATAGAATAATCGATGAAAATACTGAGAGAGACCCAGGAAATTTGACACATTTTGTCTTATATCTCCAGAAATTGAAATCTTATAGAGCCAAAATTTTGCACAATGTTGCAAAATACTACAATTGACGTTAGTACAAGTTTTTGTTGCAATCTGATGAATAGTTCACGAAAAAAAAATTTTTTTTTCGAAAAAATTAAAAGAAATATTTTTTTAAAAATTACCAACATTTCGATCATAACAGAATTTTGCCAAAAGTTGCGCGTTTATATCCTCGAACTGACTACAAAGTTTCGATTCAACATCTTCTTTAGTTCCTGAAATATCAGGGAAATAACCTCAAAATTTTAAATGTCTATAACTCCTAAACCGTCCGGCCGATTTTGCCCGTTAACGAACTTAACCGTCGCATTTTGATCAGAAACCTACCCTGAAAGTTTGAAGTCGATAGGACCTTCGGTGCTCCTGTTATCGTGCACACGGCCGGACAACCGGCCGGCCTGCCGGCCGGCCGGCCGGCCGGACGGCACCCTAAGATCTGACACCGGATTCGTGATCAGGGAGTCCGAATTAGTCTATTAGCCAATTTTCAGCTCGAAATTCGAAAATTACAGACATTTGGACGAAATGATAGGACGATGTTCCCCTAGAACATACGCCCAAAAATTGGTTCAAGCCCTGTGGACAGGAGCTTTTTGGTGCTCTTGTTCAAACAGACAAATTATATCTCCGAAAGTATTGGTTTATCAGAGTTGGGAATTATATCAATGGATTTCTATGATAGAAATGCATCATCAAAGAAATTAAATTTGAAAAAAGTGTCGTTTAGAAAAAATGCTTCAAAAATTATCTTTTAAAAAAAAGAGCAATCTACAATGCTTCAATGCCTTAATGCTTCAAAAATTGTCATTAAATTTATTTATCAAGATTAAATGAGCAATCTGCAATCATTCAACCTCGTGGAATGGGTTTTTTCAACATACACTCGGTGCATAGTTTTCACAACTCGAAATACTCGAAAGTATCATCGAAATGTCTAGAGCAAGACTGGAGACAATCACAGCAGATTGTCCATTCATTCCTGATATTTGAGTAGGTAGTGGATTACGAACAAATTATTTTAATAGTTCAAAATATATTAATAAAATACTATCTTTTCATAATTTAAAATTTAATAGTTCATACCACTAACACATTCTTTTCTGTATTATGAACCTTAACTCAAGAAAAAAATGATTGATACCCAAATGTAGATCCATATTTCAGTAAATTTTTGCTAGCAACATTATGAAAATACTGTATACAGGAACATGTCTCACTACTTAAGGAAGTAAAAGGTAATATTAACCTCAGTGGTCAACGAACAGTAATTTCTTTTGATGATTCCATTATGATCTTCTTTCCTATTGCCTCCATAAACTACATCAAAACAGTCATGTATATATTCACAAATTCAAGAATCGAATTTTTGCTTTCCAGGAGAGAATAACAACTATGATTTGACAATCTCTTATAGCTAGAAAAGATGACATTTACGAATAGTGATCACAGACAGATTTTGTGTTCACATTCTGTGAATACATAGAACTTACGATGTATTATTGAATCTTTGAAACATCATATCGTGTAAACGGCCGGACGGCCGTATGGACGGACGACCGGACAGAATCGATTTCGACCACGGATTCTTGATCAGTGAGTCGAACCAAATCGTTTAAGACTATTTTCAGCCAAAAATTCGAAAATTACAGACATTTGGGCAAATTGATAAGTTCCGGGGAACTAGAGCGCCAAAAATCGATCTTCAAAAAAAAAGGATAAATATTTATGATAAGAGATACGTTAATAAGAACAGAAATATTTCACAGATAGTACCAAGTGTTGATATTTTGTAAAGTATAATGTTCTCTATGTAGACCTTTCCTAAGCTTTCGAATGAAAACTTCATAAAAAAAATTGAACGAGTCTCTCTGGTTGCGGTGTATGTGGTCCCGGTATCACCTATAATATTTTTCAAAACGTCTCGTCTCGTCTCGCTTTTCCGAGACGAGAACGAGACGAGACGAGACGAGACGAGACGAGACGAGACGAGACGAGACGAGAAAAATCTCACTGTCGTGTGAAATCCTAGTAAGATCATGTAATTCATTGTCGTAATTAATAGTGCTCTGCCTGAGGTGGCGTGAAGACACAGTTACAAATCCTAAACACAACAGAACTGATCCTTCCAACTCGCACAAGTGCTTTTAGGATTGGTCTCCTTGAAAGACCTAAGCATAACATTCATACGTTTCAATAAAATAACCATTCATAATATTGTCATTAAAGTCCTCATGTAATTATCAATGATTTTCTCATCAACGAGTAGAAACGTGAATTCCGACAAATGAAATAATGATGCGTTTCAAATTCACAAATTGAATGTGTTCCCATAAAATCGCACAGAAATAGAAAGCTGAACTTCGTAGGTCACATAGTTTTGCATAGTATTCCGTAGGGTTCGTCGCTATAGCTCCGTTGTATCTGAAACGAAATGTAAGTAAAATTGATTTCTTGAACGTGAATATTATACCTACCAAGTCGAATTGTGCAAGAAGTGCATCGCGAGAAATTTCAATACGGTCAAACCACCTATTTGAACAGGACATTTCCAAAATAGTAAATTTTAGTTGCACATCGAATGATGGCTTCCTGAGTTAAAAAGTACATCCCACACTGACTTTCTGTCAAAAGTATTGCTTTTTCAGTGCCAGTGTGTATCAGTTCAAAGTGCATGAATGGAATACAGTGCTCAGCAATAGAAGTGGATAAACAGGGTGCCCGGTGAGCGAGTGTATATGGTTTAACCTGAGTAGAACTAACAAGCCATGAATTGATTCAAATGAGTATCAGAGATCAACAAATTGAGTCAACATAAATCTATCGAGAAAATTCTGATTATTAGGACTGTATTAAATGGTTTCCTTCTAGGTTTTCTCCCCCAAACTCTGAAAAATATCTATAAGATAAAAAAATTATTATTTTACGATTTGCTTCGGCGTAAAAAACACAGATTTTTCTGAAGCAACCAATCGAACAATGTTGCTTAACAAACAATAACCAAACAAAATCAACGATGAAATAACTATATCGTAACGTTTCGGAGTCTATATCAGACTCCCTCATCGGACATTTAACGAAAATCATCAGAATTATTTTTTGTTGCTTGCTATTCTGAAATTCGAGAATTTCAGAATAACAATTTCTTTAAGTGTCTTAATCGTTGATGTTGTTTCGTTATTGTTTATTAGGGAACATTGTTCGATTGAATGCTTCTGACAAATCTGTGTTTTTTACGCAGAAGCAAATCGTAAAATAATAAATTTTTATTTTATAGATATCTTTCAGAGTTTGGGAGAGAAAACCCAGAAAGAAACCATTTAGAAATGAATGTACCTCCCACAGTATCCTTTAATGATTAATTAGGACTGTACTGGAATAGTATATTCTAATACAAGTCGCAGAATGGGCTCCTATTCAAACACGAATGCGAAATTTGAAAACGAGCGACGAAGGAGCGAGTTTTCGAACGAATGAGTGTTGGAATTACCTTCTGCAACGAGTAGTAGACGATATTTTTGTCTATTTCAGGCAAGTTTTGTAAAATACTGTTGAAATTTAATGAAAAATCCTGATTATACATCCTAGTGACTTTTGTATTGTATCTTGGCAGTTGGTGTGACGGTTACCAGAGTTGACAAATTACGGAATTTGAATTTGAATCATACGTAGGGCATGGAGATCTGGTTTAAAACAGTTTCCTAATAGCATGAATTATTCAAAATTAGCAAGAAGGATATCTCTAGTACCTTATTTTTCAATCAAAATAAATCTGTTTCCTCGTCAATTATTTCACTGTATACAGATTATATTATATTGATAATTGACGTGTGTTGAAATTTGAAAGGATCAAATGTCAGTCCTGACTACCACAAAGCGAAAAATATAACTAGAAACAATGCTGGAATGAGTTCATTCCAGCACTGTTTTTAGTGCTGGAATGGATTCATTACGATACTGAAATAGAGAAAAATGAAGATTTGTCCGATTTGGGTGTGGTAAACAGTGTAAGTGATTTTCGAAAGAAGCTGATTATCACGTTCGAAGCGGGAAAGCCAAAGCTTTGTTTTTGAAATTCGTGATATTGTCACATTCGTTTGCTTCGCATAGGGTGATTCAGAATTTGTTCACAAAATGTGGGAAAGCCCTGTGGACAGGAGCTTTGGCGGTCTTGTTAGACTTCGAAAAATCATATCTTCTAAAGTATTGGATTTTCAGTGTTTGAAATGATATCAGTGGATCGGTAGATAAGATGACATGTATGAACAGATCATGAAATTCCTAGATACAAACGTGGACAATAATAAATCATAAAATTATCATTAATATCAATGGAATCTTATGATCAAACTGCATTTAAAAAAAATTGAATTTGAAATTTATAATGTAAAAAAAAATTTTTTTTTCGTTACTCCGAAACCTCGCGCCTGATTTTGCCCAACAACGAACCTAACCGAGATATTTATCTCCCAAACCTATTCTGAAATTTTCAACTGTCTAGCTCATACCGTTCGAGAGTTATCGTGTTAACGGATGGACGGCCGGTAAGAATCAATTTTGACCACTGATTCTTGATCAACCAAAACGTTTTAGACCATTTTCAGCCAAAAATTCTATAATACAGACATTTGGGCAAATTGATAAACTCTCTGTTTCGAGCAATAATTGAACCTAAATTAAAAAAATATCAACGAAAATATTATTTGAAATGAATTGCCGGTCGAAAGCGCCAAAAACCAAGAGCCAAATTTAATTTATATTACTGGTTTCGATGTCACTATGGCTTGTCAGTTCCTCTCAGGGTTAAACCATGTACAGGTGCACTCACTCACAGGACGCCACTTCTATTGCTGAGGACTGCACATGCATTCATACACTTTGAACTTATACGAGTTAAAGAATTTTTTTTTAACAAATTCTGAATCATCCTGTGCCTTATCGGTATGGGCAAATACATCGTTATAAACATGGATTGGTGGGTTGTCTATGGTTGGAATTTTGGATTGCCATAGATAGCGGGACACACCAATAAGTTTGTTTACGTGACAAGTTTCGATCTTTATGCCCCCCTCAGTTCCTTCTACCTAGTTACGTAGTTTTTACTGAGAACACCATCACTTTCCGAGTGCGGACCTGATTTTTTCGTCTTTTGATTTTAATCAGTCCAGGTTATCGCTCTCTATTCGAAGAAATAATTATAAATTCTACAATAATTTTTATTATATCTTAATGACTCTTTTCTTGTTTCTATGAGGTTAATATATTCATGGACACAATTCCGAATATCTGAAGCTGCTCTCAAATTATAGTGTGCAGAAATCTGGTGATTAATTTGTATTCAATTATTTCAGGTTTGAACCAGGAGGCTATAATTTTGTCCAAATGTCTGTATTTTACGACTTTTAAGTTAAAAAATGTTCTCAAAGGATTACATTGGATACATGATCAGAATTCTGTCAGAAGCACGTGACGCTAAGAGCTGTAGCGTACTCGCGGTTTGATAAATACAGGATGTTTCAATAAGAGCACAATATTTCCATGTTGAATAAAACATGGTTTTCTGTAGGAAAGTATTGAAATAATTATTGATAAATTAAATGTATAGGATTTTTATATCAATCGCCTAGAGGTTGATTGAATTAAGCTCCTAATATTTCGTCTTTCGCGTCTTTGGTTTTCAAACCACTTTATTCACTTACCATATTATAACTCGTCGAAAATATTTACAACTTTGACAGAATTTACTTTTGCAATAACTGAAGTTCGACAACTACCTTGTATATTGTATATTGTTGTAGAGGTCTATTGTGTCCCCCTGTCAGAGCTGTCGATAACATCACCATCTACAGCTCGCCTGCCAGTTCCAGAGTTCTGATGAACTCCAGTATATGGGATGGCTTCAATGAGGCTACGTCTTCGCTCCTGTAGATTTCTTGCCTAAAGCATTCCTTGCGTTGGTTTGAGATGGCGAGGCATTCCGTTATCAGGTTATCAGGAGCTTCATCCTCCTCCCAACAGAATCTGCACTCGTCAGTTTCTGCTAGTCATAATCTCATCATATTATGATTCCTAAGGTCGCAGTGCCCAGTGAGGAAACCAGTGAGGAGGTGCAGCGTGTTCTTACTGAGGTCCATATACTTCTTGGATCTGACAGTCTCAAAGTTCCGGAGGAATTTCTTGGAGTGATAAATTCCTGGGAGAGATCTCGAGAAAATACCTCTTTCAGTTTATCCTTTCATCCGGAACTCCATTTTTTCGGTGTACCTACCAACCCCTCAGTAGGTTTCCGGGCCAATAAAGGGAGTTTGTGCTCCTTTCTTGGCAAGTGTGTTGGCCTCCTCCTTTCCTATGATTCCCGCGTGACCAGGAACCCAGACCAAGGAGACCCTGTTGTTCTTGACTACGCCATTGAGTTTTATTCGGCACTCCCATATTAGCTTGGACTCGATAACATGGGAGCTTAGAGCTTTAATAGCAGCTTGACTGTCAGAGTGGATTGCTATATCACATCTCTGATAGTTTCTTTCTATGTTCATTTCCACGCATCTTTCTGTTGCATATACTACAGCGCCAACTCCTGTAGTGGTTTTTGAACCGTCTGTGCTCAATTTAATGGCATTTCTTTTAAGAACTTGGGTGGTGGAATCCCTGTTCCAGTCGTTTTTCCTACCGAGCATCGTAGTGAAGTTTTTTTCTATGCTTACTTTCTTGATCATTCCGTCACTAGGAAGATTGGCTGATGGAATGTACCTGGTAAGAGAGGACCAGGCTTTCTGGTTTTTAATACTCTCATTACCTAGATGTTCTGAAAATGGCTTGCATGGGCAACTTTCTCTATAACTAGATGAAGTGGTGTTGGATTTGTTTTAATCTTAAGTGCCCTGGTAGGACAGGTTCCCATAGCTCCAGTGATACACACACACAGGCCAGCCTTTGTACTTTGTCGACGGTTGTCCCCGTACTATTCTGACTTGTTTTTGTACGCCAAACTACTGCCCCACAACTGGTCTCACAATCATGAGACCCATAATTACGTATGGGGCAGTAGTCTGGTACTCAAAAACAAGTCAGAATAGTATGACGACAACTACCTTAATATGCTACAACTTATTCTACCTCGTATATCTAATCCGAACTCGTCTTTACCCCGACTGCCTGATACCGTCGATGGCCCTCGAGGTACCTACTCTCATTACCCCCCGCACTTCGGCTTTCTCTCGATCTCATAGGGTAGTACACCAAAGGTGGTGCGCCATGATTGATGATTCCCTGGCCGAAAATACCCCGACTTAGACCAAAAGGGTTGCACAGAAAGAATCCGACGGTTTAAGGCAATTCCAGGAATATGGCCGTTGGCAACGTTGCACTAAAATTTATGAGAGCCCTGTCGTTTTATGTTCGAGTATTATAAACTCGAGATACAGATATTTCGTTAACCCCGATCTCCTTGGAGACGCCAGAGGGTCGAGGTTTGGTATTAAATACTTTATCTCCTGTCAATTGGTACATGTATTTTAGGATCTGTCTAAGATTACTATCGATATACTAATGGGTTTTGGGTGCCAGAGAATCCAGAGAATATCTGATGTGTCGGTATTTGTCGTATTCACTCTTCAAATCTAATCCCTAATTGCGCTCTTTTTGATGTAAGAAAATGTTATACAGCGTGTCCCAAATTTGACATATAAGGTCATCCATAAGTTTTGTAAAATGCAATAATATTTTTTAACGACTCTTCTTAAAGTGTATATCAAGTTACTCATTTGCGCCAAATAGCAAATTCTTATTACTTGTTGTTAAACATATATTCAACAAACATCAACTAATGAGGGAATCTCATTCAACCCAATGAAAAAATTCAAGCAGTTTTAAAATGGAATGTCAAAAGGTATTTGTTTATCATTTTTGGCGCTCTTGTTCCCCGGGACAGAGTGCTTAACAATTTGCCCAAATGTCTGTAATTTTGGAATTTTTAGCTGAAAATGGTCTTAAACGATTTGGTTCGACTCACTGATCAAGAATCCATTGTCAAAATCGATTCTGTCCGGTCGGCCGGCCGTCTGTCCGACCGTTAACACGTTAACTCTCGAACGGAAAGAGCTAGACAGTTGAAATTTTCAGAGTAGGTTAAGGAGATGAATATCCCGCTTAAGTTCGTTATTGGGGAAAATCTGCTGGGTGCTTCAGGAGTAACAAAAAAAAAATTTTTTTTACATGACAAATTTTAAATTCAATTTTTTTTAAGGTGCAGTTTCATCATAAGAATCCATTAATGTCATTCTCACCTATAACAAACTAATACTTTCGGAGATATGATTTTTAAAAATTTCAATAATTATTCTCAATTCTATATGATTTCATAGAATACTCTAATTATAATTTCCTGATGTATATAAATCCGACATGAGATGCGTCATAGACCTACGGTTTGAATTTAATTACGAAAATTCTTGAGAATTGACGCACAGAAGCCAAATTGAAAATGTGGGAAAGCCCTTTGGACAGGAGCTTTGGCGCTCTTGTTCAAACTTTGACAAATCATAACCCCGAAAGTATTGGTTTCTCCGAGGTGGGAATGATATCAATGGATTCTTATTTAATTTATTTTATTTTATGATGCAGTTCTATCATGAGATTCCACTAATATAATTCCCAACTCTGAGAGACCAATACTTTCGGAGATATAATTTAAATAATCATTAAAGGATAATATGGGACTTATAATCATTATTAAATGAGTATTAATTAAGTAGGTATCCGTACAATTCCGAAACAAGTGTATTCAGGAAGCAGACACATACAAATAGATATTTGAATTTCTATTCGAGACATTAACTTAGTGTGAAAAGAGGTGTTATTAAAACGATAGAGCTAATAATACCGTATTTGAGCTAAACAAAAGTGAATAGTGAGGAACTTTTGCAGCATATGAATTTTTTTTGTATTTTTTTTTAGTTTGTTTTCGACTTTTTTAGTTTTTTGAACTATACCGTATTCGAAAATTTCTCTGCAGACCAGATTTAGTAGGTCAAAACCAAATTTAATTCTTGTCCACTAACTCCTCTGCGCTCTAAAT
Source organism: Halyzia sedecimguttata (assembly GCA_937662695.2). NCBI lineage: Eukaryota > Metazoa > Arthropoda > Insecta > Coleoptera > Coccinellidae > Halyzia > Halyzia sedecimguttata. The sequence continues at coordinate 91,774,504 of OW569413.2, read as the reverse complement.
ATAAATATTTTGCCGTACTAAATCTGGTCTGGAGAGAAATATTCGAATACGGACTATTTCAAAAAAGTAAAAAGTCGAAAACAGACTTATAAAAAATGTACATATATGTTGCAAAAATTCCTCACTATGCAGTTCTTGATGCATAAGAGTTATTGGTGGATTGATTTGAAGCAGTCAGTTTTCTTACTGAAAGATAATATTACATCACATTTTATTAATTTGGCGGATGCGCGAAGTTGATACCCGCATCTATGGAAATATTTCTGTAATAAATCACTATTCAGAATGAAGTAAAGTAGAAGCTTAATCATTCAAAGGATGAACTAGTTTTAGGCGTTACATATCAGTGAAAAATATTCTTCAACCATTATTGAACGAGGGCACTAAAGCTTTCGAAGATGCATTCGTGACTACCTGCCCATTTCGACTGACAAAATATGTTTGGTATACAAGATATATTTTGGTTCAAAGGCGATTGCCATCTGAGTATATTGCTGATTTCATCTTTTGGAAAATTGTGATTCGTCGCACACCTAGATTTAAAGTACCTCTATCTGATATGCAACCAATTAACTCTTTACAAAATAATATAGAGTTCTATACATATAACACGCGGTAATGGTTCGGAGTTTACTCAGACGATGGCGCCACCAGCAGCGATCAATATCATTCTATCACGCAACCCGCAGTGCACGACATCTACCTAACCTCAAAATTACACTTTTTTTCAGAACGATAAGTCACCAGACGTCGAGAGCGGGAAAGTGGTGGACTTGGACGGCGAGGCAGGTAAGGAGTCTGCCACCACGCTAACGCTAAGAAGCATCAAAAATCGACCAGTACGCGTCTTGCTACGGCGTGTGGCGGTCATGGGTGTTCTCGTAGCGATCCTAGTCGGCCTGGGAGCTATCGTTTGGTACTTCATGGGATGGATGTCGCTGGTGCAGCTGATACTAGTAGGTGTCATCGCCTATCTTGCCTCAGGGAAGTACCGATGGTTCTACGTGGCCCTAAGGACGGCACCAAGAGATATTAGGTGAGTTGGATATACATTCGAGGGTCTCAGGTGTTGGGTAATTGTTGTTTACTTGGGTCAAGGTTGTCGACCCTCTCGCAACGTGTGTGGAAACAATGTGATGATTGCGATATTGCGAATACTGATGAACCGCAACTATCTGTAGCGCCAGTCACCTTTTGTTGGATTACTACCTACGGAGCGAGCGTTTCTTCAATTAGGATTTGATGATTTTTCGCTAAAGTAAACACAACTTCAAAGGTTTGAATACATGATTGAAGGACTCCACTCAACACTGAAGGTTGTTCAACATCTTCTTATCAACCACATTAAAAAATATGGCACTCAGGTTTTCCTGTATTTTCTCTATGAAATAGGAAGTTTTGAGTGAAGAAACTATCCCGAAATGCAGCCATATCGATGCCTGTTTGGTGAAATAGACACAAAACAAACCATATTCATTTGCCAATATCTTGAGTCAAACACCAATTTGGATTCGCCAGGCCAAGAATAGTCCACTTACCTACTAAATCCTTCTTGTCTGAGAGGTTGATTTCTAGGATTTTGTGATCGAAAAGGTAAGCACCCATGTGGAGATCACAGAATGAAAAGGTTAGCACAGCGCGATGCTATTATACTTCCTCTATACGTTTCAGATTTATGCTTTTCCACCATCTGAGGAAACTAATTTTCAGGAAATCATCAGTTTATTGAAATAACATGGAGAGCAGGTGCTTGAATCGACTTAAAAGGTTCCAAATATGTATCCATTGACCAAAATGATTCTTGCAGTGATTATTTCGACATCCTCTCATCTACAATGCTAGCACATGGTTATGTTATTGACGTGCAAGAGGTTCGCTCAATTTGAAGAAATAGTTATGGAGATACATCTTAGTTAATAGATCATAAGATCATGTTGCATGTGTCTATGTCAAAACAAGAGTTTTCTTCTATTAGGGAATGCAACTGTTATTGTGTGAAGATTATACAACACAGATGGCAGCAGCGAAGTAGCGTCAGGAACAATTTTATCAAGCAACAAGACTTGTAGATTTTGATACATGACTATGTCAGCATTTTTCTCAGATTTTTTAATACCTCAAGCTTTTCTCTCCTACACAAACGTTGTAAAAACTGTTGAAATGTACAGATCTTGTAGTGATATTACATATTGCAGGCAGCTAATGAAGCGAGTTTGAGTTTATTAACTGCAAACTCTAATGTCAAGTATGAAGCAGAATATCAGAATTTTCAAAACTGGTCTCACAGTACAGGGACAACAAACCTCGAGGAGGAAGTATTGTTAGCATACTTTTATATTTGAAGAAGAAATTTCAGCCAAGTACACTAAGGAGCAAATATTCCGTGGTTAAAAGTGTACTTAAAGTGAAGAGAAACTTAGATTTGAGTGAATATTTTAAACTCACGTTTTTAAAGAAGCAATATGTTGGGTACTGTCCGTTAAAAGCCAAAATATTTGAAAAAAGTGAAGTTTGAGATTTATGGAAGATGCACCTGATGAAATTTACCTCCCCATCAAACCATTTTTGGGTTGGCCGGTGCCTGCAGGCGCGATGAACTCTGCAAAATAATGATTGATCACATCGAGGACAAGGGAAATTTGATAGTGGTCAAAATCCCGGACACCAAAAACAATTTATCGAGAATATTTGTGATTTCCAATGAAACGAACCATGGATAGTATTTGCAGCTATACCATAAATATGCGAATTTGAGGAAACAAAATAATCCACACAGGTGTTTTTTGTGCAATGTAGACAAGGAACATGTAGTACCCAATGTGTGGGAATGAATTCGTTCGGAAAAATGCCTTCGGAAATAGCAGCATAATTCAAAATTGGAAAATCCTGAGTGGTACACTGGTCATAGTTCCAGACGTTCGTCGGCTACTATGTTGGGCAATTCTGGGGAAGGAATAACCAATGTTGACAATAGAACATACGCGCAAAAGCTCCTGACTTCACGTCAGTGCTTCAACCAATTTTGTTTTCGTAACATATTAAACACGTTCTAGGGGTACGGTTCTCACGAAATTCTACTTGCCTTTATGTCGATATTCTACAACTAGTTACCAAGCTTCAATTCAAACGAGTCTATATTTTTTGAGTTATCGAGGAAATAATATTCCTGGTGGGTATAACTCCGAAACCGATGGACCGATTATGCCCAAAAACGGACTTAACTCTCCAATTGGGCTGTGAAACCTACCCTGAAAATCGATGACCACCAGGTTCATTAGCAATTTAATCTCCAATTTCCACAAACAAGCAACGAGCTTCTACCAGGTGATTATTCAGAACTTCAGATGTTCGAAGACCGCTACAGGACCCTTTTTTATGTAGGGCTATCATCTCCCATAGATACATGCTTCTCACTCCGCCGTATTCACAAAGCATTAAATCTCCGTTAAGTCCTAACTGAGGTCCTCAGTTAAGGATAAATAAGAATCGCAACCTCACTTTAAGTGGAAATTAACGTGAAACAGGCCTATTTCAGCACTGTTACATACGTTAATTGAGGTTGCAATTCTTATTTATCCTTAACTGAGGACCTCAGTTAGGACTTAATCTGTCAATTGACAGATTTTTCATTTTTACATTTGGCCTAATACGCCGTCGTACTTCTGCGTTGGAAACACAAGATATTTGTCAGAAGCAATGTTGCCTAACTAACAATAACGAAACAACAGCAACGATAAAACAACTATTTCATAACGTTTCGGAGACTATATCAGAATAATTTTTGGTTGATAGCTATTCTGAAATTCGAAAATTGTAAAAATATTTATTAATGTCAACCATGCGATAGAAGTACAGCCGAACATATAATTATTATAATTTTTTGTTCAATGAATAATAATTTATTCTTGCGTGTTTCCATTGTATATCTGCTTAGGCTGCAGCAATGGCTTCTTATGTGAATTTCTGATTTCAATTTAGGAGAAAAAGTGATAAGACAATCCGATTAATCCATTACGTAATAGACGTGGACTTTGTATTCTTGAGGTTAAAATTAGATCATGCAGATTAATAGTTTCTCTCTCAAGCATTTTCACACGAAAAAAAAAATGCAAGTAGATGCTTGTGCAGGAAGTTTTCTTAGTTCCAAGATATGTAGATATTCACGTTGAAAATTTAAACTGATCCTAATAAATGTACATTGTACATTTTTTTTTTCGAACCGGTTTTAGCGGGAACTGCAAGTTGCTTCAGCAACCTTCGAATATCGTAATTGAATCTACTCTCAACGATATTATTGTAGGAGAGAGATAAAACAATACTCTAATTAAGACTTTTTCGGAAAACACAATAGGAGATAACGCATTATGTCAAGTATAAAATGATGAATTATTGAAGTATGAAAGTGACATTAGCTAATCGAGAACGTATTTTTATCTCGACTTATCTTCGTAGGTTTGAAATTAGTAAAATTTTAATAAAGTAAGACGCATATTATTATGCTTATGGCTTACAGCAAAGTTCATAATATGAATCTTTCTTTTTGAATTTTGGCAAAAGCTTGGATTGAGACAAATGAAAAAATTTCTTAAAAAGCACTGACGTGTAGTCACGAGCTTTTGCGCGCATGTTCGTCTGTATATTCATGCTTCTCATACCCTCATGAAATACTTCATGAACGTCTCTTTGCAACCGAGTACTAAATTGCAATTCAGTCGGATTTATATTTTTCATAATATTGGGAAAATAAAATTTCGCACAACGTTTGTGCGGAATTTCGGCGAAACAAATAGTTTCTGATCTACATATATAATTTTGGAAGAAAATCTTTTATTTTGTGTTGAAGTGATATTTTATTTTTTCTTCTAGGATGATACGAAGCTCATGAAATTCTGTAAAAATTTGCGCGTCAGTAATCCACAACAAATATTCAAGTTTCAATTCAACCGGATCTGTATTTTTTGAGTTATTCAGGAAATAATAACAAATTTTCAGATGAATATTACTCCGAAACCATTTGGTCGATTACGCCCATTAACGTCCTCAACTGTCGCATTCAGATGCCTTACCTACCCTGTAAATTTCAAGTTGCTATATATTTCCGTTCGGAAGTTATCGTAGCAACGGACGGCCGGCCGGACAGAATTTCATTTTACCATGAATTATTCAACAGTGGGTCGAACCTTTAGATCAATCAGTGTTTTCTCATTGATCTGAGGTCGAACCTAATAGTTCGAGACAATTTTCGGCAAAAAATTCGAAAATTAAAGACATTTGGGCAAAATGAAACCAAGCTGTTCCCTAGAACATGCGCGCAAAAATCAATTTTATTTCTTGAACAATAATTCATTTTTGAAAGTTTCTTACCTTCGTTCAAAATAAAGTTAATTAAAAAGTAAAATATATTTCTACATTTAAGTAAATGGATAATAATATATGGTGTATGGAAGTATGGAACCAAATTCATAACTGCGTTATTGAATATTTTCAAGCAAAACGACAGGTCAATTTTAGTGTTTAATCAATCAACTTATGGCAAAAAATGTTTACTTATGTCGTCATTCATTTTTACAGAGTGACGTCATATTTTATTTGTAACTAACCTAAATGATGTAAAAAATTGTTACCGTAGATAACTTTTTTTTTTTTTTCTGAAGAAGATTGTTGTCTAAGGTGCAACAGACCTAAATTATGGTGTAAAAATATTCTGACAGTAGATAACAATTTTTTTCAGAATTATCGTATTTTTGTTTATTTAAGTTTCCATATTTTACGTAATAATTAAACGATAATGTGGGAGGTATATTAATTATTAAATGGTTTCTTACTGGGTTTTCTCTTCCAAACTCTGAAAATATCTATAAAATAAAAAAATTACAGAATCTGATTACATTAATAGGAAACTTAAGGAGTCAACTTGTAGTTTGTTGAACAGAAAATGCAATTTTGCAAATTGCCCAGTTGGAATTGACCATATTTGGCTGAATTTATTAAAAAGAGTTGAAACTTGGAAATTTCTATGCAAAGTTAAAATATGGTACTATGATTTTCAAATACTGTCAATGTGACAATTCTCGAATTTCGGAATAGCTATCAAGAAACAAAAGTGGGAAAGCCCCCTGTGGACAGGAGCTTTGGCGCTCTTTTTCAAACTTTGACAAATCACATCTCCGAAACTATTGGTCTCGGGGAATGATATAAATAGATTCTTGCGATAAAACTGCAACATGAAAAAAATTAAATTCAAATCTCAAACAAAACTCAACCGAGTTATCTATCTCCTAAACCTACTCTGAAAACTTCAACTATCTAGCTCATTAAGTTCGAGAGTTATCTTGTTAACGGAGGGACATAATCGATTTTGACCTTCTTGATCAGTGAGTGGAACCAAATCGTTTAAGACCATTTTCAGCCAAAAATTGTAAAATAACAGACACTTAGGCAAATTGATAAGCACTCTGTTCCGAGGAACAAGAGCGCCGTTTAATTCTGAAAATTACTCCGAAACGTGCCGAAATAGATGTTTCATCGTTGATGTTGTTTCTTTATTTTTTGTTGGGCAAAATTGTTCGATAGATTGCTTCCGACAAATATCTTGTGTTTCTTACGCAGAAGCAATTCACAAAATAATATTTATTTTATTTTATAGATACCAGAAAAAAAAACAATTAATATTTTACGTTCAACATGAATTAATGAAAAAAAATTGTTATCTACGGTAACAATTTTTACACCATCATTTAGGTAAGTTGCACCGGCTAACAGAGCAGCAACAAAAAATGGGGTGGCCATTTAAAAAAAAATATGTCGTCACTCTGTAAAACTGAATGAAGCCATAAGTAACATTTTTATGCTATAAAGTGGTTAATTAAAAACCAAAATTGACCTGTCCAAGAGTTTTGCCTGAAAACTTTCAATAACGCTGTTATGAATTTTGTTCCACACACCGTAGATTCAAAACTCCAGGTCTTTAAATATATAGAGAGGGCTTAAGAATAAATTTTCATTCATTACTCGGATTAAGATAAAATTAACAAGCGTTGTAGTACAATTGTTAGGTATCTGGATTCAAACCTAATCCATTACCAGTGTTTATTCGTACAAATTATCAGATAGCATTTTCATAGAAATACAGGGTGATTGATTATAAATCGGGGAATAATATATGGGTACTTTAATATTTTGATTCAGAAAAACTGTAACGTAATACATTCGATAAAACTCCGGGACATGTTAAAATCTGGTATCTATGAAATTAAATGTTTAGATTATAACAAGTGCTACGTCGGGCAAACAACCAGAAATATTGTCACAAGGTATAATGAGCATACGGGACACATTCGGAACAACAACATCGATAAATCTGCTGTTGCAAATCACGTTTTAACAACTGGCAACTTAATTCAAGAAAATTCTAATAAATTGTACTTAAGAACACTTGAAGGGATCGAAATGTATAAGAGGAAAGATATTTCGCTCAATAATGATCTAACCCCTATTAACAAATCATTATTCTTACTAATAGGTTTATGAATAAGGGTATAATGTTAACCCATACTTAAGTTTAAAAATTGATAGCATGCTTCAGTAACGCATCGTCTTTGAAGATGGAAACTTTGTTTCCGAAACATATGTCAGACGACAAAAACTCTAGTGGACAAGAGAGTAGTTACTTTTGTAGAGTTCATAGAAAGTCCACAGTGAACTCAAACTACAGTGTGTAACGTAAAACGTAACTGAAAAAATTTAAAATTTTCGGTGCTTTTTGATCACACCTCGTATGTCATTAGTCAACCTGATACTAGGTTTCTTACAGGAACTCTCATACTCATTGTATAATAAATTCTTACACTTTCTCTACATATTTCCGTAGTTAATGTGGGAAGAGATATGTTTACTCGTTAAATGCATAACTTAAGTATTATCTGTTGCATGATATTTTGTTCCTTTGAAAAGCTATAATTTTCAAATTGGTTTGTCGGTTCCCTATTTGATTGTTTCTGCTCACTCAAATGGACGCCCATTTCACTATTCATTGAAATGGTGCAAATTATACACAATCATTTATCATTCCTTCTATACAACAATATTTCCATTCTGATCAACTTTAAGTTATCAGTTCAGTAATGGTTCACTCAGCCGGATATGGAATACAATAAATATCAAGACGTTTATGATTTTGTGTGGAAGCCTCAGGAGCTTCAACAAGCTGGTTCAATTAACTATCAATATATTTATTATCTTAATCGAATTCACCATGGTAAATTCGATTAAGAGTGTCCAATACAGGAGAACAGACAATAGAATTCACCATGGTAAATTCGATTAAGAGTGTTCAATACAGGAGAATGGACAATAGAACATACGCGCAAAAGCTCCTGACTTCACGTCAGTGCTTGAACCAATTTTTTTTTCGTAAAGTCAGGAGCTTTGGCGCGTATGTTCTATTGTCCATTCTCCTGTATTGAACACTCTTAATCGAATTTACCGTGGTGAATTCTATTGTCTGTTCTCCTGTATTGGACACTCTTAATCGAATTTACCATGGTGAATTCAATTAAGGCTGTATTAGTAAAAAATTTTAAAAAAATCATTGAAAAAAAAAAATTCTATATATCAGTAACTATTCGTTTGAAATTGCTGAAATTTTGCAAGAGCCTTCATAACCTAACTCTACTGCCAAGTTTCAAGTTTTAACACGATCGGTTGAATATTGTTGGAGATTCGAGCATTCTTGTGTGAGTTCAGTAGATGGGTGACCGTTGCCTCGATAACTTTCGAACGAAAGGAAATAGGGACTTGCAATTTTCAGGGTAGGTTGCGTATCCGAAAGGGAGAGTTGAGTTCGTTTTTTGGCATAATCGGTCAAACGGTTTCCGAGTTATACCCACCTGGAATATTATTTCCTTGATAACTCAAAAAATAAATATTCGATCGAATTGAAGCTTGGTAACTAGTAGTAGAAAATCATCATAAAGACGTGTTTAAAATTTTGTAAGAACCGCACCCCTAGAAAATTTGAAAAAAATGACGAAAAAAAAAATTTAAGAACCGCACCCCTACAAAATTTCAAAAAAATCACGAAAAAAAAAATTGGTTCAAGCACTGACACGAAGTCAGAAGCTTTTGCGCGTATGTTCTATTGTCCAATACAGAAGAATGGACATGGTAAATTATGTTGTCCAGTCTCCTGTATTGGACACTTAATTCGAATTTACCATGGTAAATTCGAATTAAGAGTGTCCATACAGGAGAATGGCCAACATAATTTACCATGGTAAATTCGATTAAGGGTGTCCAATACAGAAGAATGGACAATAGAACATACGCGCAAAAGCTTCTGACTTCACGTCAGTGCTTGAACCAATTTTTTTTTTCGTGATTTTTTTGAAATTTTCTAGGGGTGCGGTTCTTAAATTTTTTTTTTTTTATGACTTTTATGACTTGGCCTATCATCCGCGTCTGGATCCGTCGTTTTGGAAATATTGAGAGAGTTGAATTTCGAATGGTTAATCTCCGAAACTATTGCGCGATTTTGCCCATTCGCGAACCCGACCAATGGAATTACATTTCAAATTCATAGGATTCGTGTACTTTTCATATACTCATGAGAAACCATTTTCTGAATTTGAATTAAAGTTGTTGAAATAATGAATTTCCAATAGTAATCCATAGAGGCCAGCTAGAGCACGCTAAATCTCTTCTATATATTTTTAAGAGCTTCCTATTATGTACTAGAGAAATGGTTCATTGCTGATTTAATGAAATTGTGTGCGTGGGTTGTTAATACGAGTACAACCATTTCACACATTAATGTCTGCTTTATTCTATTATTATTCCACATTCTAAATGAATTGATTATTGGAACAATAACCTGAACGTCGTAAGAACTTTAAAGTAGTATCCTCAATTTTCTCTTTGTATATATGGACTTATTATTCTTCGAACTATGTCGTAATACTCCTAGTTATTATGCGAATAATGCATAATTAATTTAAACCTAACTAAGTTCTTCGATTTAATATCCAGGATCCTCCGGTGCCAAATCTGGAAAGAAAAATTGGTCTTATTTTCATTCGAATATACATGGAAGGAGTTTTATGTGTTACTGCAATGTATTACGATAATATGTAGTTCGTGAAAAGCCAAATGGAATGAATTCATTATCTTGGTTACTGCAAATATTTAGGGAAAATCCCGAAACACGTCAAATTCAAATTTTTAATTGTCATTCTTCTTCGTAAAAATGTGAACCTTACCTTCAACCCCCTTCGAATAATAGGTACAACCCCCAATTGGGCTTGTGATGCATATTTTGAAAGGTTTCGTCATTCTCTACTCAAAAGTGTTATAATTCCCATGTTTATTGCAAAAATCAAATTAGAAAAAATAAAATCAAGTGAAATTTGGTACAATATCAAAAACTGAAAAGTAGCAAAAAAAATTATGAATGTTAATGAAGTAGATGTTTAAAGTAGGTTCTTTCGTCTGTTTCTTGGTGTAGTGTAATCTACACTGCACTCTGAATCAGCTGATTTTCAGTGCAGTAACGCAAACGAATGAAAAATACACTGAAATAAGGTTTGTTTATCAAACGTCGAAAACATTGGTTATTATTTTTGTTCAGCCATCAATCTGATGGATATAAATCCCATACTGTAGTAATATCCCTTCCCTGACGGCTTTTTAAAAAAATTTAACAGTAAATTCATCGTCTGAAAAATCAATTGGTGAAAAAAATCAACATAACAATTTCCAAATAGCATTACCGTTTCTCAACGGATTAATTATTTCTTCATCCTGACCTTAATGCAAATTTTAAATTTGATAATACCCATTTTGAAGAAGAGATCAAAGTTCCCAGACAACAAATATTTTCATAACAGTCAATTATTGGCGCCTTCTTTTTGCCGTAACATTAACATTCTGTTTTGAGTGCATTTCACACCTCCTTTTGACCAGGTGCAGATAAACTACACTTCGTGTACACTGGTGTAAATCCGATAAGCAACGAATACTAATATCGAGTGTAAATTACACCGAGAGTAGGAAAGTGCTTCACTTTCTATGCAAACGAAAGGACCTAGTGTTCACCGCGAACGCCTAGGCAACATCCTAACCTCAAATGAAAATGTCTTCCAACATCATTCAACATTTTAGGAGTGATAATTTTTTCTCTATCACATTTTGAAGGCAAATAAGTATAGTATTATTGTAATAAGATTTGGGAATATTCGAGGGAATATTATAATGAATTTCGGTAATTACATGATTTTTGCGCGTATGTTCTGGGGAACATCGCGTTATAGTTTTGCCCAAATGTGAAATTTAATTCTGTGGTGCCGTCCGTTGCCACGATAACTTGAGAACGGAAAGAGCTAGCGACTTGAAATTTTCAGGGTAGGTGGCGCATCCCAATACGACGGACAAGTTCGTTAAAGGGTATAATCGGCCCAATGGTTTCCAAGTAATAATTTTGTTTTCGACCAAAATAAATCCGATCGAATTTAAACTTGGTGAATAGTTGTAGAATATAGACCTGAGCACGTTTGTGAAATTTTGTGAGAATCGTATCGCTAGAAAATTATTAAAAAATACTTTTGTTGTCACGATAACCTGAGAATGGAAAGAGTTAGCGGCTTGAAAATTTCAGGTTAGGTTGTGCACCTGAATGCGACATTTGAGTTTGTTTATGAGCATAATCGTCCAAACGGTTTTAGAGTAATAGCCATCTGAAATTTTCTGGAATTTGGTTGTTTTTTGTTCCTCATTAACTAGAAGAATACAAAACCGATTGAATTCAAACATGGTTATTAGTTGTAGAATGCCAACGCGAAAATTCTTGCAGAATTTCGTGAGGATGGTATAACTAGAAAATTGAAAAAAAATAATTAAAAATCATTGAAAAAAAATCTATATATCATAAACTATTCGTCCGGCATGGCTGAAATTTTGGAAGAGCCTTCAGAACCTAACTCTACTGCAGAATTCCAAGTTTGAACACGATCGGATCTATATTGTTGGAGAACCGCGCAGCCTTTTGTGAGTTCGGTAGCGAAGCGGTAGCGCCGGTATCGGATGCGAATCGTCGTATGATATGTTGTCTATGGTCGTATTTTACGAGAACCTTCAAAAATAAAAATATGAATGTCATGATGACATATCTTTTACCCGTATGTTATGGGAAAATCGTGTTATTTCATCACAAATCTATGGGAGATGATAGCCCTACATTAGTGGTCAGACCTGGTTTTGAAAGAGATCCTCCTTAGGAGGAGGCAACTAAATATTGAAGGGATTTCTATGAACAAGAGTGAATATCTTTGAGAAATAGAGAAGACGATTCTTCTTCAAGAGATCCATGTGCCTTCAGAGGAGTATATTTGTGAGAGGGGACTTTTGAAAGGTTATGTATTATTTTTAATATGATATCGCTGAAATTTTGTTGAAGGCTTCTGATCTTGTAAGGTGAGAGGCTCATTTGTGGATATTAAATCTCGTGATGGGTAGAGAGGAATTTTAGGCCAGTTTTTCTATCACTAATGAGAATATATCTTTATGTTTCACCTCATCACCTTTAGATCTATCAATGGACATTTATTGGTTAAGAATAAGTAATTGAATATTACTTTGAATTGAATTTCATTCAATATGTTAGTAACTAAACTTATAATTTTCTTTACTTTGATTATTTAAATATGACATTAATTCCAGTAATATTTTTCAAGAATAATTATGTATTCTTCTCCTGAAGAAGAATTGAAGGTAGACAATAATGTGTTAATTTTTTCATCATTGCTTTCTATCCTGACTTCACGAAAAAAAATGGGTTCAAGCACTGACGTGAAGTCAGGAGCTTTTGCGCGTATGTTCTATTGTCCATTCTCCTGTATTGGACACTCTTAATCGAATTCACCATGGTAAATTCGATTAAGAGTGTTCAATACAGGAGAATGGACAATTGAACATACGCGCAAAAGCTCCTGAATTCACGAAAAAAAATTGGTTCAAGCACTGACGTGAAGTCAGGAGCTTTTGCGCGTATGTTCAATTGTCCATTCTCCTGTATTGAACACTCTTAATCGAATTTACCATGGTGAATTCGATTAAGAGTGTCCAATACAGGAGAATAGACAATAGAACATACGCGCAAAAGCTCCTGACTTCACGTCAGTGCTTGAACCAATTTTTATTTTCTAATTTGATTTTTGCATTAAACATGAAATTGATAACATTTCTAAATACAGAATGACGGGACCTTTCAAACGAACTATCACAGACCCATACTTCATATTTGAAAAATTGGGTGGTTGTACCTGTTTTTCGAAGGTGGTTTAAGGTAGGGTTCGCATTTTTACGAAGAACAATGACAATTAAGAATTTGAATTTGTAACCAAGATATTGAATTTATTCCATTTGGCTTTTCCACACTGTATGGTTCTAGTGTTATTCACGTTATTTCGGGAAAATTAGTGCGTCGGCATTCTTCAAGTATTTACCAAGTTTCAATTGGATCGGATTAGGATTTTTAGAGTTATTAAGGAAATAACAACAAAATTTCAGATGAGTATAAATCCAAAACCGTTTGACCGATTATGATTATTAAAGATATTAAATATTGCATTCGGATGCGTAATCTACTTTTAAAATTTTAAGTCGGTATCTATTTCCGTTCAAAAGTTATCGTGACAACGGACGGCCAGAATCGGCAGAATCAAATTTGACCTCAGATTTGGGTAAAATGACGCTGTTCCCACGCTGTTCCCAAGAAAATGTGCGCAAAAAATTAAATCTTACACTTGCAATATGTAATAATTTTGTACGAGATGGAGTTCAACGATATAATTATATAAAAGAGTAATGAAACAATAGTATTTGATATACTTTCTTGTTCAAAAATATCTCGTTTTGATCCTAAATATCCAACTTATTTTATTTAAGTAATCATTAAAGGATACTGTGGGAGGTATACTCATTATTGAAAGGTTTTTTTCTGGGTTTTCTCTCCCAAACTCTGTAAAATATCTATAAAATAAAAATTAATTATTTTGTGATTTGCTTCTGCGTAAGAAACACAGGATATTTGTCAGAAGCAATCAATTGAACAATGTTGCCTAACAAACAACAACGAAACAACATCAACGAAGAAACAACTATATCGTAACGTTTCGGAGTCTATATCAGACTCCTTCGTCAGACGCTTAATGAAAATCTTTAGAATTATTTTGTTGGTAGTTATTTTGTGAAATTCAAGAATTGTCACATTGACAGTATTTAAAAATCATAGCTAACATAGTTTTACTTCGCATAGAAATTTCCAAGTTCCAACTCCTTTTTCAATAAATTTAGCCAAATATGGTCAATACCAATTGAGCAATTTGCAAAATTGCATTCTCTGTTCAATAAAATACAAGTTGAACTCCTTAAGTTTCCATTCAATATAATCAGGTTCTGTCATTAGAATCTTTGTATTACTCCAATCCATCATGTGATCTCCTTGGATTGTACATACATGTTCTGCTATTTTTGATTTCTGTATGTCTCTATACAGGAGAAACATCAAGACCACTAGAAGTAAGAAAGTCAGAGCATAAGAATAACTTGAGAAATAGAGACATACAGAAATCAAAAATAGCAGAACATGTATGTAGGTACAATCCAAGGAGATCACATTATGGATTGGAGTAATACCAAGATTCGTATGACAGAACCTGATTATATTAAAGATTTTCATTAAGCGTCTGACGAAGGAGTCTGATATAGACTCCGAAACGTTACGATATAGTTGTTTCTTCGTTGATGTTGCTGTTTGTTGTTTGTTAGGCAACATTGTTCAATTGATTGCTTCTGACAAATATCTTGTGTTTCTTACGCAGAAGAAAATCACAAAATGATTAATTTTTATTTTATAGATATTTTTTTCAGAGTTTGGGAGAGAAAACCCAGAATAAAACCTTTCAATTATTTTATTTACACTATTTACATAATATTTTGGATATATATTTCCATCAACAGAATATTCCAATTCTATAGAGTGTTTATCATCACTTGAATGTTAAAGATAGACGCGATAAGATTGATATCTAAAGAAATCACATTCATGAACTTCAATCAGTTCACGTGTTACATATTTTTAATCAGTTTCATCGATTGGACTTCTGAAGACAGATTTGAAAACATCATTAATTATTATTTTCTGAAATAATAAATAATCAGAAGTGAACAAATTTTGGAAGCCCCGTACGAAGTTTTCACGTTTTCGAAACGAGAGCAATACACATCCATAATCAAAGTATTATGTATTTCAATGTCGCATGTGCAGAAAAGGAAAATGTTTCAATAAATTGATAACTTTATGGTGATATAACGTCTGTGAATTTATGTGAAAAGAGGCAGAGTAATATTTTATATTTTGTCTATAAAGCAACAATTTTTGGAGAAGTCAGGATACACAAAAATTGGTTCAAGCACTGACGTGAAGTCAGAAGCTTTTGCGCGTATGTTCTATTGTCCATTCTTCTGTATTGGACACCCTTAATCGAATTTACCATGGTAAATTATGTTGTCCATTCTCCTGTATTGGGCACTTAATTCGCATTTACCATGGTAAATTCAAATTAAGAGTGTCCAATACAGGAGAATGGACAACATAATTTACCATGGTAAATTCGATTAAGGGTGTCCAATACAGAAGAATGGACAATAGAACATACGCGCAAAAGCTTCTGACTTCACGTCAGTGCTTGAACCAATTTTTTTTCGTGATTTTTTGAAATTTTCTAGGGGTGCGGTGCTTAAATTTTTTGCTGACAGTTATTGTGAAATTCAAGAATTGAATGATGAGTATACCTCCCACAGTATCCTTTAATGATTATTCAGAATATCCCCAGTAAAAACAAAAAGGAAATTGGTATAATATAATTTTCAGAGTACATTTGAGGAATGAATAACTCGGATAGGTTCGTTATTGGGTAGAATTGGTCTGTTGTTTCGGAATATTCATTCTTTGACACTCTTGTTTTTTGCGCGTATGTTCTGGGGAACATCGCGTTATAGTTTTGCCCAAATGTCTGTAACTTTCGAATTTTTTGAAAAAAATGGTCTCAAACGATTAAGTTCGACTCCCCAATGAAGAATTCGAGGTCAAATTTGATTCTGTCCGGCCGGCCGTCCGGCCGGCCGTTGCCACGATAACTTGAGAACGAAAATAGCTAGCGACTTGAAATTTTCAGGGTAGGTGGCGCATCCCAATACGACGGACAAGTTCGTTAATGGGCATAATCGGCCCAGTGGTTTCCGAGTAATAATTTTGTTTTCAACCAATATGAATCCGATCAAATTGAAACTTGGTGGGTAGTTGTAGAATATGACCCTAAGCACGTTTGTGAAATTTTGTGCGAATCGTATGGCTAGAAAATTTTAAAAAAATTATTAAAAAATATTTTTGTTGTCACGATAACTTGCGAACGGAATGAGATAGCGGCTTGAAATTTTCAGGTTAGGATGTGCACCAGAACGCGACATTTCAGTTTGTTTATGAGCATAATCGACCAAACGGTTATAGAGTTATAGCAATCTGAAATTTTCTGAAATTTGGTGGTTTTTTGTTCCTCATTAACTCGAAAAATACTGAACCGATGGAATTCAAACATTGTTATTAGTTGTAGAATGGCAACGCGAAAATGTTTGCAAAATTTGGTGAGGATAGCATTTGTAGAAAATTTTTAATAAATCATTAAAAATAAAAAAAAAAAATTCTATATATCAGTAACTATTCGTTTGAAATTCATGAAATTTTGCAAGAGCCTTCATAACCTAACTCTACTGCCAAGTTTCAAGTTTTAATATGATCGGTTAAATATTGTTGGAGATTCGAGCATTCTTGTGCGAGTTCAGTAGTACCGATTTGGTGTAGCGTAAGGCTCCGAAGAAACGATCGCTCGACCCGGACTTTTGCCGTCGAGTCGAAGAAGACGAATCGATTTGTGTTTTTCCCAAATTTCGTTCTTCTAGGTTGAGCCTAAATATACTAATTCGATACAAGTTTCGGAGGTTTTGAGTCCGACGATTTTCCATTCAAAAAGTCAATCCGAGAAACGTCAGAATTAATTCGAGTGACGGGGTCGGAAATTTTCGAAAGCGAAACTGACGATTTAGGCCTTTTTGGGGCGTGAAACTTGAAGAAAATGATAGATAGCTTTTGCGCGTATGTTCTATTTTCCATTCTTCTGTATTGGACACCCTTAATCGAATATACCATGGTAAATTATGTTGTCCATTCTCCTGTATTGGACACTTATTTTATATTTAAAACTGTAATTAGATCTTTGAAATACCATTGAATGAAGAAATTCTTGTAAGTTAACAAAATATCTTTATTTGAACAATAAAAATGCATCATTTTATTAAAATGATAGTTAGACTATCCAATTGCTTCTTTTCTTTATAATATTTTAGCTGTAAGTCAGTATAGCTTAGAAATTTTGAAGTAACGTCCTACAATATTAATTTAAATGATATTATAAATAAAAAAAAAATTGGTTCAAGCACTGACGTGAAGTCAGTAGCTTTTGCGCGTATGTTCTATTGTCCATTCTTCTGTATTGGACACCCTTAATCGAATTTACCATGGTTAATTAAGTTGTCCATTCTCCTGTATTGGACACTTAATTCGAATTTACCATGGTAAATTCGAATTAAGTGTCCAATACAGGAGAATGGACAACTTAATTAACCATGGTAAATTCGATTAAGGGTGTCCAATACAGAAGAATGGACAATAGAACATACGCGCAAAAGCTACTGACTTCACGTCAGTGCTTGAACCAATTTTTTTTTTTAATGTAATTTCTTTCACGATACAGTTCTATCTTAAGAATCCATTGATATCATCCCAACTCTGAGAAACCAATACTTTCGGAGATATGATTTGTCAAAATTGAAACAAGAGCACCAAAGCTCCTGTCCATAGGCCTTTCTCACTTTTATTTCAACTCATTTTGCACTATAAATACAAGAAATAAATTTTCATCTGAAACTGAGAAACTTATAAAGAAATGGGCAAAATAATGAGTTAGGTAAGTGAGTGAACATTTAGATTTCTCATATATAAAAAACTTCCTTAACTTTTGTGAAGCAGTATAATTGTCTGAGGCAATAAATACCTGTTTCCAAATTCCAGTGAAACAGTTGCTTCCCAGATTGTGAAACTTGAGTTTTGATTCAGCATAAATTTTATATGAGCTTTTTATTTCTCGTACTTTAACTAACGAAATATCTTTGTTATACTTGAAAAATGTTAGAGAAATTATTCAAAAAAATTCTGCATCTCATAGACTGTTCGTCAGATATCGCTGAAATTTTGCAACAATCTTCAAAAGTTTGTTATACAACCAAGTTCTAGATTTAAACTCAATCGGATCTATATTGTGGGAATATTGGATAAATATTGTTTTTTCCTGAAAGCAAGCAACATTGGGCGAGTTCAGTATCTGGTTAGGTGACCGCTCCGGTTATGATTTTGAATAAGAGCGCCAGAGCAGATTGACCTTACGTCAGTGCTTTTCCAATGTTTATTCTCTAAAAAATTAGTATGGTCAAAGTACATTATTAATTCTCCACTATTATCACAGAGATTCAAGGACTGATAATATGTTCCGAGATTATCTAGCGATGTATCGTAATTGTAACGGTTATATAGGTTTCATTTTCGAACATAACGTATTCAATAGGTTTGTTTTTCATTTGTGATGAACCTTTGGATGCGAGCAAAGATCAAACTTGAACATTACCTGACTGAATTATCAGGAATAATGGTTATTAGAATTTCTGACAGAGGTTTATTATTTCCTGCTGTAGATATACAGGTGTTTTGCAGAACGTTGAACATACGAAAATGGTAGATGGGTGGGGTCATCTGCTACTTACTCAGCCCTAATTTAACTATCAACAAAATAATTCTAACGATTTTCATTAAGCGTCTGACGAAGGAGTCTGATATAGACTCCGAAACGTTACGATATAGTTGTTTCTTCGTTGATGTTGTTTCGTTGTTGTTTGTTAGGCAACATTGTTCAATTGATTGCTTCTGACAAATATCCTGTGTTTCTTACGCAGAAGCAAATTACAAAATAATTAATTTTTATTTTATAGATATTTTTCAGAGTTTGGGAGAGAAAACCCAGAAAAAACCTTTCAATAAACAAAAAATTATTGAGGAGTTCTAATTCTAGCAAAATATCCCTAGTGTGTGAGCTTTCTAATGGTATGTAATTTGCTTCTATAAAGACAAACCGTCAAGAGTTATTTCATAATTTTATCAAGTAGGAAATTTTCGACGAATCTCTACCTTTGCGGAAAGTTAAATGTTTCGCGGAATTCAATACTGCAAGGTTGGTAAAACTTAAATGATCGGTTGAAATTAAGTTCTTGAATTAAGTACCAGTTAATGAAACAATTAAATAGTGAAATGTCAATTTGTACCACTGCTACTGGCAAGCCGTAGATCATTTAATCTTTACCCACCTTGCAGTATTGAATTTCGCAAAACATTTCACTTTATTCCGTAAAGGTAGAGTTTCTTCGAAAATTTCCTACTTGATAAAATTATGAAATAACACTTAAAGGTTTTTTTATAAATGAAAATTACATACCATTAGATAGGTTACATACTAGGGTTTTGTTTTGCTAGAATTGGAACTACTCAATCAATTTTTGTTTTTTTTTAATGCAAGTTGAAGTTGAGATTTAAGTATTTTCTACATCTTTCTGTAAGTTTGAGGAATCATAACTTTCTTTCTAGGTAACATCTGAACAAAGGAATAATTTCATAAGAATCTGCCAGCATTAAAGATTAAAAAAAAAATATTGCCTGTTTTACCCATTTATAATAATAATTACACTTTGAAGTTAAGAAACTAGAAGAAAGCAAAAACATATTTTTTTTTTAAATCTACGAGGACAAGGATTAGGACTGAGTGAGTAACCGATGACCCCACTTATCCATCATTTTGGTATGTTCAACGTTCTGCCAAACACCCTGTAAAAATTCCTCATTCTCATACAGGGTGATTCACGAAGACCGTTCGTCAGAATATTTCAAAGAAAGACTCGAAATAAACACCGAAAATGATACCAAGTTTCGTTTTTGCGCGTATGTTCTGGAGAACATCGCGTTATCATTTTGCCCAAATGGGGTGATTAATACAAGATGGTATTAAAAGAACATCATGAAAGTGGACACCCCAACAACATGCAGAGCATGCCACAGCCAGCAGGAAACTGTTAGGCACATTCTGTCTGCTTGCAGAGTCCATGCTTCAATAGGATATAATAATAATAATAATAATAATAATAATATGGTTTATTCCGTGAAGCTCCAGGTATAAACAATTATCACAGAGGCGTGAGCCTGTACGTGATCTACTATTAAACAAAATATTATACAGTAGCCGATATTCAAATTAACTTGCAAATTCTAGATTATATACACTTTAACAAAAAATAAAACAATATATATGTGAACATAATTCAACTGAGTAAAGCAAAAAACCAACGACAATATCATCCGCAACTATGAGTGAGTAATATTCATCTACACAACAAAAGCATAGTGAGGTGGACACACACGTTATAGACCAACATCGGTCACCTCTAGGATTTATTCAAATTACCCTGAGATTTTGATAGTAACTATTCAATTTAACCATTCAAAAGTTCAATGGAGGGAAGTCCAAGAAAGAAGTGATCCAAACAGCTGTTACTGGATGGTCTAGTTATATCATTTATATATGAAGTATACCCGAAAGAACTGAATAAATTCTTGTACTCCTCATTAAGTTCACTGTTAGATAAAAGGTCAATGTTCATGTCACCTACAACAATATGGCAATCCCATTTACGCGTTTTTTCAATGTATTCCAATAAATCCCTATTAAACTTTTTTTCACATCCTTTCGGTGAACGATAAATTCCTGAAACTTTGATTGTTTTCCCCTCTAGTTCTATATCCACCTCCAAAATGTCTATCCCTCTAATATATATAATTTTTTGATTATACTGTAGATCGTTCCGAATATACATAACAACACCGTCATTTCTGTTGAAAGCACCGTAGTTATATAAACATGTGTATCCTTTGATCTTAAATGGACCCAGATCTAAAATCTTGAAAGTTTCCGTCAAGACAATCACATGAAAGTACTCGGAGTACGTTCTCAGCAATAATTCGAATTCATCAATATTTTTCTCTATACTTCTAATATTGTTATGTAATATCTTGAATTTGCTAGCTACTTGATAATTATACAAATCACCCAACTGATCTACATATCTAGATCGGTATATGTCCACCTCAAAATCTCTCAAAATTGATCCATTTTAAAACAATAACAATTGATACTCAAACTATAATAACAACAATAAAAAAAAATAAATCATGCACAATGAACAAAGAGAAAAGGGAAAGAGAAACTCAACCAATCAGCCGCCTCTCTTCAGTTTGGTTCCAGGATTGACCTTTCCTTGCTCTCTCTTGACACTTCCCGAAGACTGTGATCTTATTCTACCCAGTTCCTCCCAGTCTCTTGCCTTATCCAGAACCTGATTGATCGACGAAATTTCCTTGTTAAGTCTCGAATCCTCCTCTGTAGTCAAATGATCGTGCTCGGCCAGTAGTTTTTTATACCGACTTATAGGGGCTGGACTATTTGGCGCACTTGTCACCAACACAGGATTTCTACCAGACCTGTGATTTGCGTCTCTGTTTTGGTCTTTTCCAGTTGGGGATACACAATCTGCTCCAACCTGATTCTTGAGTTGTTCTACAGAGTACTTTCCACCGTTAACAAACAAGCACTTCGATTTAATATAAGCCTTATAATCTTTTGCTTTTGCTTTTTGACATATGTGGAAAGACACAATGCAGCACTTCGAAGTCTCTACGTCCATCTGAGAGAGGTTTATGGTATAGACAACGAACCAGTGCTACCATAAGTGACTTTGGATATTGAAGCAGTTGTTGAAAATAATGAGTTGGCATCTACTGGAACTATGCGATTCCAACAACTGGGCAGATCCACGCCATAAAGCCAGATATACTCTTGCCGGACTAAGAACTCAAGGAATTGCTTGTCGTCGAACTTTCTTTCCCCGCAGAAAATAATGTGGGGATGAAAGAAGAACAGAAGAGGGAAAAATACAAGGATTCTAGGTTCGAACTGAGGATCCTGTATCCAAGATATAGGAGTTAGGATGGTCGTAGTAATCATAGGATGCCTAGGCGGATTGAGAGTGAACTACGTGACCGAATTTAAGACTATTCCGATCTGCAAATCCCTAGCCGAGGACACATAACGCAGAAGGCGGTGTTGCTCGGATCACTTCGATTCATCAGGTCCCATCTGTGATGGCTGCTTGCAGCTCATCTCTTTTATTAAGGGACGCTGTAAGGACAGGTCGAAGAACTACTCCAAGGAACGTGTGAGAGGTTTTTTAGTGAGTAATCGATCAACAACTGGAGTCTCACACTCCTAAGAGAAGAGGAAAAAAAGTAACAGGATATTTTGAGTGGGTAGATTTTAATAATGTCTAATGGGTCCAGAAATATTCCCATGTAGACTTGTTTAATAGTATCTTGAAAAATACTACCCAAATAAAAATCTAGTGGTTAGGTGTTCACTATAAATTTGATTGTTTTTACGGATTTCGTTAGGATCATATATCACTATAAGCGTATAAACGATAATTGAGTTGCAGTAAATCCCGCAATGCTCGAGTACGTCTTATAATTGATCATTTTATTTCATCCATTGAATTCCTTCAAATTTAATTATATTGTTTCATAATTTGTCGCCCACTGTTTCATTTATAAAATAACCGAAATGTGTTGTTTAATAATTTTCTCAAATAATAAAGTTATAATTAAAAGATCAAATCAAAAATGATCGAGTACAGCACTGCCGTGAAGTCAGGAGCTTTAGCGCGGTGCTAGGATTGCGTTGCTTAGTGCCGTGTTTTTTGTCGCTCTTGTTCCTCGGAACAGAGTGCTTATCAATTTGACCAAATGTCGTTAATTTTCGAATTTTTGGCTGAAAATGGTCTTAAACGATTTGGTTCGACTGACTGATCAAGAATCCGTGGTCGAAATCGATTCTGTCCGGCCGTTCGTTTACACGATAATTCTCGAACGAAAGGAGTTCTCGGACGAGTTCGTTAACGGGCGAAATCCACCAAGTGTTTTCGGAGTTATGGCAGTTTTCAGAAAAAAACATTTTTATGAATGTTTCCGAAATCGATCACTCGATCTATCTGAAATTTAGCATCAAGTTGTAGAATAATGACCTTTATATGCATGTGAAGTTTTGTATTGATAGGGTTTCCTCAAAGTGTAAAAAACATTTTTTTTTATTTTTAAATTTTGTTTCTACAATAACTCTCGAACAGAATGAGCTAGACAGTTGAAATTTTCAAAATCGGTCTGCTGGTCTCAGAGTAACGAAAAAAAACATTTTCTTTACATTACAAATTTCAAATTCGATCATTTTCAACTCTAACAAGGTAATACTTTCGGAGATATGATTTTTCAAAATTTCAATAATGGAACGTACCTACTCCTATGTTTTCACAGAATGCTGTTCTTAATTATCCTATCTATGAATTATTATCTGATCAGTGTTCTAAGATGTCATCTTATTTTCCTGTGAGAGATAAATGTCAAAATAATTTCTGGTTCGTTATTATTGATATAAAATACACCTCCTGTTCTAGAAAACAGGGTATGATTGAATGCAAACTGATCAATGAAATAACCTCAGCTATCGTAGAATTAATCCATATGATGATGGAAACATATTCTTAAGTAAGATCAAATAGGGTTCAGAATATCTCCAGTAAAAACAAAACTGCAATTTTAGCTAAGTTTTAATTGATATAATATAATTTTCAGAGCAGATTTGAGGAATGATTATCTCGGATAAGTTCGTTATTGGGGAGAATCGGTCTGTTTGAATTTAATTTCTTTCATGATGCAGTTCTATCGTAAGAATCCATTTATATAATTCCCAGAGACCAATAACTTCGGAGGTATGATTTGTCAATTTTTGGCGCTCTAGTTCCTCGGAACTGAGTGCTTATCAATTTGCCCAAATGTCTGTAATTTTCGAATTGTTCGATGAAAATGGTCTTAAACGATTTGGTTCGACTCACTGATCAAGAATCCGTGGTCGAAATTCATTCTGTCCGGCCGGCCGGTCGTAGGCACGATAACTCTCGAACGGAATGAGCTAGAGAGTTGAAATTTTCAGAGTAGGTTTGGGGGATAAATATCTCCGCTAAGTTCGTTATTGGGCAAAATCGGACAGATGGTTTCGGAGTAACAAAAAAAAAATTTTTTTTTTACAAAACAAATTCCAAATTAATTTTTTTTTAATAAGCAGTTTTATCATAAGAATCCATTCATATCATTTTTAACTCTAACAAGCTAATACTTTCGGAGATATGATTTTTCAAAATTTCAATAATAAATCGTATTTCAACGTTGTCACAGAATGATATAATTCTATGTATGAATTGTCCTAATGTCAACTTATGTTCCTGTGACATGACATTATCTAATCAATCGAAGAATTGTGAGCGATGTGAGAAAAATCTCAGTTGTTTGCTCCGAAATTAGTTTTTCTCAGAAAAGTCTTACATTTCGGAACGGAACATGAAGTTAGTAAGAGATCTGAGAGTAGTGAGACTGCTTTTCATCCATAGACATAGATATAACTCTCGAACGGAATGAGGTAGGTAGTTGAAATTTTCAGAATAGATTAGGGAGATGAATATCTCGGTTAAGTTCGTTATTGGGCAAAATTGGCCAGATTTAATTTGATTTCTTCCATGGTGCAGTTCTCATTCTCATGATTGCTCATTTAATCTTGATAAATAAACTATTATTTGAATTGAATTCCCTTTATGATGCGGTTATATCATATGAATACATTGATATAATTCCCAACTCTGAGAAACCAATACTTTCGGAGATATAATTTGTCTGTTTGAACTAGAGCGCCAGAAAGCTCCTGTCCACAGTGCTTGAACCAATTTTTTTAATTTTATACGAAGATATTCCACCAGACCAGTTTTGAAAAAAAGTGGGTTTTAACGGCTGAAATAGATTGTGCTATACTTGTGGTGAGTTGCCATTGGAATTAACTTGTCTAACTCTGATTTGAGAGTATTGGAATGTCAGAAAAATTCCTCACACTTAAAAAAATGATTAATTTGTAAAAATTTTATTTCCTCATCAATAAATCATCATAATAAAATTATCTACGATTTGCAAACATCAACCCTGATTGCTGGTTATATTCACCAAAAGTCGTTCTATAGGATTTTCAACGATAAGGAACACCTATGACGTAATAAAGAATATATAGAATTAACTTATTAAGTATATCTATGGATGTGTTGTAACGCAAATAATTCACTACGGCTCCCTCTCGGTATTGAGGAAGCTATCATTTATAATCCTAGTAACGACCCATCAAACCATTAAAATGATCACCGACATGCATATCGGAACTATACCGGGTGTTTTTGAGTTCATTGGGTTGAATTTTAATTTTTTTCTGCTTGAATGTATTGTGGCGAAGTTCTGCGGGATTTAATAGATAGTTTCTGAAATATAAAATTTCTGAAAGTTTTTTTTTAGTGATAAGAAATTTTGCAAAAATTTGTGCGTTGGCATTCTACAACTAATTACCAAATCTTAATCCAATCGGATTCGTTTTTTTTTGAGTTATTGAGGAAATAACTAACCATTTAACTGATTATGTCCATTAACGAACTTAACCGTTGCATTCGGATGCGCAACCTACCCTGAAAAGAGCTATTCGCTATCTTCAATCGTGGCAATGGACGGCCAGTCGGACAGAATAGAATAGGAGCTTGGATTCTTCATCGTGAGTTGAACCTGATCGTTTATCACCATTTTCGGCAAATTACAGTCATTTGGACTAAATAAAAGTGGGAAAGCCCTGTGGACAGGAGCTCTGGCGCACTTGTTGACAATTCATCTCCGAAATTATTGGTTTCTCAGAGTTGGGAATGATATCAATGTATTCTTATAATAGAACTGCATCATAAAATAAACTAAATTAAAATAACGAACTTATCCGAGATATTGATTCCTCAAATCTACTCCGAAAATTATATTATATCAATTGAAACTTAGCCAATATTCCAGTTTTGTTTTCACTGAAGATATTGTGAACCTAATTTGATAAACTTATTATATGTTTCCATCATCATATGGATTATCCAAGGGCATATAGAGTAGGGGTAATTATAACATCCTATAATTGGTCATTTGGCATTCAATCTTACTTGGTTTGTGAGAACAGAAAAACAGTTGACATGTTTGTCATAGGTAGATAAGATAAGATTACATGTATTAACAGCGAACACAGATAGAACACAGACAGATAGAATTCACCTTCTGTGACAACATAGAAGTACGAAGTACATATTATTGAAATTTTGTAAAATCATATCTCCGATAAGTATTAGCTTATTGAGTTGGAAATTATATCAATGGATTCTTATGATGAAACTACATCTTTAAAAGAATTGAATTCGAAACCAGGACCGATTTAGCCCAATAGCGATCTCAACCGAGATATTTATCTCCCAAACCCACTCTGAAAAGTTCAACTGCCTTGCTCATTCTGATCGAGAGTTATCGTGTCTACGGCCGGCCGGACGGACAGGCCAGACAGAATCGATTTCGACCACGGATTCTTGATCAGTGAAACCAAATTGTTGAGGACCATTTTTAGCCAAAAAGTCGAAAATTATAGACATTTGGGCAAATTGATAAGCACTCTGTTCCGAGGAACAAGAGCGCCAAAAATAGCATTGTTAATACAAAAATTCGAGAAAATTACTGAAGTGAAGTCAGGAGCTTGTGCGCGCATGGATGCATTGGACATCAACTGAATCCACATTTTGAATTAAATTAAAATAGTGAACTCCATTGAAGTTTTGTGAGGAGTTTCATCATTTCTGAAATATAATTTTTTTTTCAGGGCCTTGTACCGATTCCTTCGGCTTCAGTTGCAGATCAAGAGCTACGCCAGGAATAATAAAACGTTGGCTGACATCTTCAGAGATAACGTGAAGAAGCATCCAAACAAGGCGGCAATCTGCTTCGAGGATCAAGAATGGGATTTCCAACAGGTAATCTCAGAAAGTACTAGTATGACATTCGTAAATTATATTCCCGAAGTACCTACTGCAACTATCTAAAATTAAAACAGTTTATGACCTATCCTTTTGAACAGACCGTTAGGATAACAAATCAAAAATCACCGGCTAGCTAGTAAGGCTTTAATGGAGTGCAGAAATCTAGCCGGTAAGACTTGGGACTGCAACCTTAAGATACTGGGATGGATGTATATCATGATTGTGAGACCCATAATCACGTATGGGACAGAAGTCTGGTACACAAAAATAAGCCAGAATTGCACGAGGAAAATCCTCGACAAAGTACAAAGGCTGACCCGTGTGTGTATTACTGGAGTTATGGGAACCTGTCCTACCAGGGCACTTGAGATTATCATAAATCTCACACCACTTCATCTAGTGATAGACAAAATGGATCATGAAGCCATTCTCAGAATATCTAGGAAAGTAACAGAAAATGAGACAACTAAAAACCAGAAAGCCTGGTAAATTTCACCAGACAATCTTCCTAGTGACGAAATGACTAAGAAAGTAAGCATCGAAAAGAACTTCATCTCGAGGGTCGGTAGGAAAAAAGACTGGGACAAGGTATTCACCTCCCAAGTTCTTTAAAAAAAAATGGTACACAGACGGTTCAAAAACCATTACAGGAGCTATCGCTGGAGTATATGGGTCAGGCACCAAATGCTCACTATCGCTAGGCTCCTATCCGAGCACCTTCTAGGCAGAAGTACTTGCAATAGAAAGATACGATGAAATGAACCTGAAAAGAAACTATCAGAGATGTGAAATAACAATCCACTCTAACAGTCAAGCTGCTATTGAAGCTCTGAGCTTCCATGTTATGGAGTCCAAGGTAATATTGGAGTGCCGAAGAAAACTTAATGAAGTAGACTCCTTGGGTCTGGGTTACTGGTCACGCGGAAATTAAATGAAACGAGGCGGCCAACATACTTGCCAAGAAAGGAGCACAAACCCCTTTTATTGGCCCGGAATCCTACTGTGGGGTTGGTAGATGCACCTACAAAAGTGAATTTCTGATGAAAGAAAAAACTGAAAGACATATATTCTAGAGATCTCTCCCAAGAATGTATTACTCCAACTCCCTTTAACACTGTCAGATACAAGAAATATATGGTCCTCAGTAACAATACGCTGCACCTCCTCACTGGTTTCCTCACAGGGCACTGCGGCCTTAGGAAGCATATGATGAAATTAGGGCTAACAGAAACTGACGAGTGTAGATTCTGTTTGGAGGAGGATGAAACTCCTGATCACCTGATTACGGAATGCCTCGCCATCTCAAACCAACTCAAAGAATGCTTTGGGTAAGAAATCTGCGGGAGTAAAGACGTAGCCTCCTTATACAATAAAAGTAATAAAATATAATATACAATATACAAGGTCTTTTGTATTCGACGCCACCCCTACTAAGAATGTTCAAGGAATATACGGTTAAGTTATCCAATAAAATTTCCTTGTGAAATTTGAGGGGTGGGGGAAGCACGAAATATTTTGACAGTTTTTTGCTTATAGGTATCTACTAACTCATGCACTTTTTGTGTACCGCATTACTTAAAAGTTGTACACCATTAAATTTCCTTCGAATTCGACCGGTCAAAGATATTTTTTGTCCAACTAGGTACCGAGATATAGGACTTTGAAAAATGGCTAAATTCTCAAACTTGGAAAAAAGGCCAGAAAGGCTGTTTTTTTTCCAATTTTGTGCCGCTACGTCTTTAGCGCCCTTGGCGAATTCCTCTTTCGCCGGCGAATTCCTCTTTCGCCACGCCCTCGGTACGGCTCTGCAAAAAAGTAAAAAAATGTTGCTTCTCATCCCGCACCTCTTAAATTTCACAACGAAATTCTGTTGGAAAACTTAACCATAGCTTCCTAAAATACTCACAAACAATTTTAGAAAGTTTCATTTAAACTGGCAATTTTTTCGACCAATCTCGCTTGGGCTATAATGGTCGCGGCAAATTTCGTTTGTCGTTAGGTGATTATTATTATAATATCTGATACAGAGTTGAGTATAAAACTATAAAACTCTTGAGGGGTTAGGTGTAGTCAGCTTTTTCGAAAAATCTTTTTTTTCATTTTCTTGAGGCATAATATCTCAAAAATATTCTCTGAAAATTTGAAGTAAATCCGACAAACACTTTTCGAGTTATTATTTAATTAGCAAAGGGCTCTCGGGCGCTCTGGGCAAGAGCAGGTAGCTAATAGCAGGTAGCTAGCAGCAAGCGTGCTAACGACAACACTCCAGAAGATAGAATGCCACGTAGACAACATCAAATAGATATTTTGGAAGCTGCCACAACGGCTGAAGAACTATTATATGGCCCAGGAATAGATGACTCTATAAGTTATTAAATAATACGTGAATTGAGTGTGAAACTTCAAATGCGTTTTTCTCAAAACTATGTTCTTTGAACTGGTGACCACTTTAGCTCGAAAACCGCTCTGTAGATTTAAATTAAATTCATACAGCTTTTCGAAAACATGAAAAACTAGTGCCTGATCGAAGGGTTTTTTTTTATTTCGATTTTTCATAAGGATAAGTGATGGTCACCGCGAGGAGCTTCGGTTGGCAATGAATCAACACAAACATCCTTTACTTCTAAAATTATAATATAGTATAAAATATAAATAATTTACTGGCAAAAAAAATATTTAAAATCATTTTTTTCATGTCTCTGACTACACCTAACCCCTTAAAAAAATACAATATAAACCCTAATGAGAAAAGTAATAATAATCAAGAACAATATGAAAAAAAAAATTATTTAATATTGATTTTGAATTTTTGTTGTATTTTTTTCAGTTGGAGGAATACAGCAACAAAATCGCCAATGTGTTCAAGAGCCACGGCTATAAAAAGGGTGACGTGGTTGCACTATTCATAGAAAACAAACCCGAATTTATCGGAATATGGCTGGGTTTGTCGAAGTTAGGGGTCGTAGTACCCTTCATCAACACGAATTTGAGATTTTCCTCGCTAGTTCATTCAATCACGGTAGCGAAATCGCAGGCTGTGATCTTCGGTAGTGAGCTGTCAGATGGTGAGTAGTTCAAATTGTGAATACTCATAAAATCTTTTCAGTATAAGCTATTCCAGATTGAAACATACCCGGTGTCCCAGTATACATGTTCCAATGGATTATCTCAGCCATTTCAAAAGCTAAAAATTTTAAAATTTTATGATTTTCAACTCGTCCAAGGAACCATTAACTGAAAAAACCAAAAAAGTAAAGTCACTTTCGGTTTGACTGGAAGTGACTCTGACTTTTTGCGCGTATGTTCTGGGGAACATCGCGTTATATTTTCGTCCAAATGTCTGTAACTTTCGAATTTTTTGACGAAAATGGTCTCAAACGATTTAGTTCGACTCTCCAATGAAGAATTCGAGGTCAAATTTGATTCTGTCCGGCCGGCCGTCCGGCCGTTGCCACGATAACTTGAGAACGAAAAGAGCTAGCGACTTTTCGTTCGACCTTCGTTCGACCTTAATCGAATTTACCATGGTAAATTATGTTGTCCATTCTCCTGTATTGGACACTTAATTCGAATTTACCATGGTAAATTCGAATTAAGAGTGTCTCATACAGGAGAATGGACAACATAATTTACCATGGTAAATTCGATTAAGGGTGTCCAATACAGAAGAATGGACAATAGAACATAAGCGCAAAAGCTTCTGACTTCACGTCAGTGCTTGAGACTTCAAATTGTTTACATGCTTACATCAACCAAACTCTCCAGAAATACACTTTCAGTTTCGTTTGACAAATGACGTTTATCTTTCAAACTGGACCTACCGCAAACAGATAGAACACAGACATATAGAATTCGCATTCTGTGAATTACGATGTATTATAGAAATTTTGAAAAATCATATCTCCGAAAGTATAAGTTTGTTACAGTTGAGAATAAAATCAATTGATTCTTATGATGAAACTGCATCTTAAAAAAATTTAATCCAAAATTTGAAATGTAGAAAATTTTTTTTTTGTTACTCCGAAACCATCCGGCTGATTTTGCCCAATAACGAACTTATCCGAAATATTCAGGTCCCAAACCTACTCTGAATATTTCAACTGTCTAGCTCATTCCGTTCGAGAGTTATCGTGTTAACGGACGGCCGGCCAGACATAAATAATTTCAACCACAGATTCTTGACCAGTGAGTCGAACCAAATCGTTTAAGACCATTTTCAGCCAAAAATTCGAAGGTTACAGACAGTTGGGCAAATTGAAAAGCACTCGGTTCCGAGGAACAAGAGCGCCAATAAAGAAAAGATAAACTATTGTGTTAAATTTGAAATGTGTGTTGTTTGGATATTTTGAATTCCATACCGAATAGACCCTCTGTAATCAAGTGTTCTGCTTCCGCATTCGAATACAATTTTATCAGTAAACAGTAGCCATAAGCTCAGGTCTTCCTACTCGTAATTAAGGAGTGTCATAGAATGTACGATAAGAAATTGTGTTTGCATAAGTTGTATACATAGCTTCAAATAATCGTTTTCCTTCGTTTCACCGAACTTAATATACAGGGTGAGTCTTTGACCACTGCGTTAATTTTAACCAAAGATTCCTCTCATCAAATGAAACACTTTTTTCATTTAACATTTTTCCAAATTCAGCTCAGGTAAAAAGATACAGGCTGTTGAAATATTGAAAAAAAATCAGTTTTTATTTTGTAGCTTTGACATCCTTTTTTCGAATAAAATGAATGTTGGCGTAAAGTTTCCTATAACTAGGATAGATATTTTCCAAATATTAGTTATTTTCTACTTCTACTGGTTTTCTAGTTATGGACTCGTGGATTCATAAAACTAAACGAAATTAGCATAAATTATTACTCGGAAACCACTGGGCCGATTATGCCCATTAACGAACTTGTCCGTCGTATTGGGATGCGCCACCCGCCCTGAAAATTTCAAGTCGCTAGCTCTTTTCGTTCTCAAGTCTTCGTGGCAACGGCCGGCCGGACGGACAGAATCAAATTTGACCTCGAATTCTTCATTGGGGAGTCGAACTAAATCGTTTGAGACCATTTTCGTCAAAAAATTCGTAAGTTACAGATATTTGGGCAAAACTATAACTAAAATGAGGGTTGCCATTTAAAATAAGGAAGTTGGAAGCTACTACCGGTGTGACCGGAGGAGGTGGAAAATTGTCCATATTTTAAAAAAGTATTTTTTCGGCAACCGTCCGGGAAGTGCCCACTTCCCGGACGCTTTTTCTTCGAGAAAGAAGCATTTCCCGGCCTAGTCCGGGAAGTACGTACTTCCCGGACTAGGCCGGGAAATGCTTCTTTCTCAAAGAAAAAGCGTCCGGGAAGTGGGCACTTCCCGGACGGTTGCCGAAAATAGTAATTTACGTAACAAGTCCGGAAAATAGGGTTTTTTTGGACGAATAGACAAAATTCTATGAGTCCAAAAAAACCCTATTTTCCGGACTTGTTACGTAAATTACTATATACGGTCCAAAACCTCTGTGTGTGAATTTTCATGAGCGTGTCATTAATTACAATATAAGGCTCATTGTCCTGTATAGATAGAAGCAAAAATTTAATTAAACAGAAAAATTCTCTTGAATTTAGCATAATTCATACAATTTTTAAGGATTTCCTGCATAAATCTAATCTAATAACTCTCACATAAAACTATGTTGGTTGTGTTCGTTCCAATAGGTGGGAAAACTATAACTTCAACAAGATTTGTTTCATGATACCATTCAACCATTTTTTCTTCATTGAAATTCTCATAAAATTTCTCATGAACCTTGATATCGTCACTCAAGGTGAAGTTACGGCGGACGTACGGTATTTTTCGATTGTTTTTAAATTTTATTATTATCTGTTTTCGCTGCACACTTCTGAGTGTTCATTATTTGATAAAATACTAAATCGAAATAAAGTAAGGAACAAAATTCATAACTGTGTTATTGAATGTTTTCAAGCAAAACGCTTGGATAGGTCAATATCAGTTTTTAACACCTTATGGCATACAAATTTTACATATGATCTCATTCATTTTTACAGAGTGACGCCATAATTTTTTCGAATGACAATCCCATTTTTTTTGCTGCTTTATTAGACCTAGACTTACCTAAATGATGGTGTAAAAATTGGTATCGTAGATAATATTTTTTTTCAGAAAATAATACGTTTACTGTCAGAAATAAAAATGAAACTTTCATCGAAGAAAAATGTGGGAAAGCCCTGTGGACAGGAGCTTTGGCTTCTTGTTCAAACTTTGACAAATCATATCTCCGAAAATATTGATTTCTCAGAGTTGGGAATGATATCAATGGATTCTTATGATATAATTGCATCATAAAAAATTCAAAACGTAGGTCTATGACCCACCTCATATGGATTTACATCAGGAAATAACGGCTCTCCTTACATTAACTTTATGCCATAAAAGTGAATTGATAGTGAGCAGTAATCAAATTGTTAAAATTGTTGTACAATTCAAGAAACCTATTGATCTATTCACCAGGCTTAAATTCAGAGATTTCTGGTTCAATGCATCGCTGTTGAATTTGTTGAATTATTATCTGCAGAGGCAGTCTATTTAATAAAAATAATCACAATTACATGCCATGAAAATCGTGAAATAATAATCTTTCTAGCTTTCTAGAATTCTATATATTGCAAACTTTCGAGCAAGTGCGAATATGTAGGTACTTACTTTCAAAATGAAGAATATAAAATACCTGATAATGAGCATTTCAGGTTCAAAATTGTATAAAAATGTATTTCTGTGGAAATATTATGAATATTATATCCTATTGGTATACAGGGTCTTTCACGAGGAACCTCACCCATATTTATACGGGAAACTACTGAACGTATTTTCATGAAATTCAGCACTTATAAGTATTTCACGATGCTGATGAAATCTAAAATATTTTCAAGGCATGAGCACCTCCGGTTTTTCCGGAAATGACGTCAACTTCCGTTTTTCAAATTAGAACACCATTTTTTTATTGCAGAAATAGATTCCTTTATGGCAGATATTGAATCTACGTTAAAAAATAATGTGAGTGTATGCATCACACCCTTGCCCTAAAATGGATATTTTCTGAGTTATTCACAAAGAACTGTTTTTCGTCTTGAATTTTCAGCTATTTCTTTTCCCTTCACGCCAAAAAGATGAAATTTTCAGGAACTGTTATTTGAACCATGCTGTAGATTTTTCACCCCTTCTTGAAAACGACTTCAAGTTACTATTAGGAGAACCATGGCAAACTCTCGCAGTTATAACTAGAGAAGATGCTCAAAGTTTTGACCGTTAATTTCTAGACATTTATTTATACGTCTCAGGAATGCTTCGTGCGTTGCTCTTCTTATTTCATCGGGAGGAAGAGATCTGCAAAAGTGTTTAAAAACCAAATTGAGTTTCAAAACTATGAATCTAAAAATCTAAACAAACCTGAACGCATTTCTGACTCGTTCTATGCAGTCCTCTTTATCAGTCAGGGGAGTTGAGTAGACAATATTTTTTATCCTACCCCAAACATAATAGTCTAAAGGAGTTAAATCGGGAGAACGTGGTGGCCAAAGATGTGGACCATTGTTCGCCAACCATCGATCTTCAAATAGCCTGTAGAGGATATTTGACACATTGAGTGAATTGTGTGGAGGCGCGCCATCTTGTTGATACCATAAGTCATTATGGTTCTGTACTAGCGGCTCAATTATTTGAGTCAATATGTCAGAATATCTACCTCCTAAGGGAGAACATTCTTTAAATAATGCAAACATGTGTAGTGTTCTATCTTACCAGTTAAAGTCCCATCATAAATGTGAACATCGAGAATTGCATTATTTTTGATGGCGCAAAAAACATTGAAACTCCAGGTCTCTTGAAAGTTCCATTGTCTGAAGTGGTGGTTGTTCTCTTCATTCCAATAATGACTGTTATGCCTATTGAAAGAACCATTCTTTGTGAATTTAGATTCATCTGTCCAAATTATACAGTCCAAAAAGTTTTCATTCTCTTGAAATCGAATCATCATAGCTTCGCAAAACTATGTTCTCCTGACGAAATCAGTTTCCTTCAAATGCTGCACCCTATTGAATTTATATGGGTGCATTTTATGTTTTTTTAATATTCTCCAAACACTCGATTGAGATAATCCCAGATCAATCTCGGCATCTTTGAGAGAATTTTGAGGATTCACACGAAAATATGCAAGAACTGTAATTTCATTGTTCTCATCTTCTACTACACTTTTTTCTCTGTGTATAGTTTTCTTAACGAAAGATCCGACATTTCTCAAGTTTGTCATGGTTCTGTTAATGGTATCTCTCGTTGGTCTGGGTCGGTCAGGAAACCTCTCAATGAACAGTCGAATCGTTCTATCTACAACTTTATTACATTCTCCATGAAGTAGAATGAGATTTAAATAATCTTCATTGGTAAAATTAGGCATAGTGATCGATTTTATAACTTAATACGAATTATCACCAAATTAATAGTAAACACAAAATGCTACTGAATAAAGAGGAATTTGGCAGATGTAATTAATGATATCTATCATTAAAAAAAAAAGAATGTAAAACATGGTAAGTTTTTGCATATGGTTCATAAGGAATTATTTATTTATCACTGGAGAGAAAACCGATGGCCGATTAGTTGAAATAAAGAGGTTTCCGATACAAATTCGAATCAAAATTCGCCATCTTTTTAGGAACAACCTGTAACTTTTTTCTCTTGCATATTAGGGTAGTAAAATCTAAAACATGGTTTAAGTAACAGTTCCTGAAAATTTCATCTTTTTGGCGTGAAGGGAAAAGAAATAGCTGAAAATTCAAGACAAAAACAGTTTTTTGTGAATAACTCAGAAAATATCCACTTTAGGGCAAGGGTGTGATGCATACACTCACATTATTTTTTAACGTAGATTCAAAAACTGCCATAAAAAAATGGGGTTCTAATTTGAAAAAATTGATTTTTCACGATTTTGTCATCCCTAACTTTGAAAGCGATTTTTTCACCCCCTGTATCATGAATCGCGATTTCGATTTTTAAAGTGGATACATCAATCTTACATCTTGAAAATCCCAAAAATGAAAATTTTCCATCCAAAAACCTCGAAGTTATTCTTGTTTCAGCGGAGCTCTATTTTCGTTTTTTTTTTCGAATTTTCCCGCTCAGAGAGAATTTTCCAACCAAAACTGAAAAATGTTACATCAAAATAACTTAAAATTTTCTAAGGAATCTATTTCTGCAATGAAAAAATGGTGTTCTAATTTGAAAAACGGAAGTTGACGTCATTTCCGGAAAAACCGGAGGTGCTCATGCCTTGAAAATATTTTAGATTTCATCAGCATCGTGAAGTACTTATAAGTGCTGAATTTCATGAAAATACGTTCAGTAGTTTCCCGTATAAATATGGGTGAGGCTCCTCGTGAAAGACCCTGTATATAAGACACCTGGTAAATATGAATAATTTTGGGTTTTACAATCGAAATTTCGAAATTTGTGATTGCGGACATTTTTATCGCTTAATATCTTAGAGATAAATTTATAAAGCATCCTCGAAAATATCCATTCAATTTGTTTGTCTGACCCTTAGAATCATAAATACCTAAATCACCTAAAATCAACTACGTTCCAATATTCGAATCTATTTTTAGGTAGGTATAATTCCAGAATATATTTATACTTACCGCACCACCTTTCATGAAGTTCTTGCGCGTATGTTCTGGGGAACATCGCGTTATCATTTTGCCTAAATGTCTGTCATTTTCGAATTTTTTGCCGAAAAGGTCTCAAACGATTGGGTTCGACTCCCTGTTGAAGAATTCGAAGTAAAATTTGATTCTGTTCGGCTGGCTGTTGCCACGATAACTTGAGATCGGAAAGAGATAGCGACTTGAAATTTTCAGGGTAGGTGGCTCAGCCCAATATGACGGACAAGTTCGTCATACGGGCATAATCGGCCCAATGGTTTCCGAGTAATAATATTGTTTCCAAACCAATACGAATCCGATCGAATTGAAACTTGGTGAGTAGTTGTACAATACAAACCTAAGGACGTTCGCGAAATTTTGTGAGAATCACTAGAAAATTAAAAAAGTATCATTAATAATATTATTTATGTAACGATAACCTGAGAACGGAGAGAGATAGCGACTGAAATTTTCAGATTAGGTTGTGCATCTGAATGTGACATTTGAGTTTGTTTTGTTTGGCATAATCGGCCAAACGGTTTTGGAGTTATATCCA
Organism: Halyzia sedecimguttata; assembly: GCA_937662695.2. Taxonomy (NCBI): domain Eukaryota; kingdom Metazoa; phylum Arthropoda; class Insecta; order Coleoptera; family Coccinellidae; genus Halyzia; species Halyzia sedecimguttata. Next base: position 91,737,027 of record OW569413.2, on the reverse strand, counting down.
TCTGAAATTCGATTGTTATTTCCTGAATAACTTGAAAGTAGAAAACCAATCCAATTCAAACATGGTTATTATTTGAAGAAGGCCAACACAAAAATTCTTGCGAAGTATCGTGAGGATAGTATAACTGGAAAATTTTTAGAAAATCATAGGAAAAAATTTGCTGAAATTTTGCGAGAGCCAAGTTTCAAGTTTGAACTTGATCGGATCTATATTGTTGGAGATCCGAGCAGCCTTGTGTGAGTTCAGTAGCTGGATGGGTGACCGTTGCCTCGATAACGAAAGGAGATTTGTAATTTCCGGGACAGGTTGAGCATCTGAATGGGAGAGTTAAGTTCGTTTTTGGAAATAATCGGTCCAACGGTTTCGTGTGTAAAATTTTAAGAGAACCGTAACCCTAGTAAATTTTTAATAAATTACTAAAGAAAAATTGGTTCAAGCACTGACGTGAAGTCAGGAGGCTTAGCGCGCATTCTATTGTCCATTCTCCTGTATTAGACTCTCTTAATCGAATTTATCATGTTAAATTCGATTAAGAGTGTCTAATACAGGAGAATGGACCATAGAACATGCGCGCAAAAGCTCCTGACTCCACTTTAGTGCTTGTTTCACACTAAATTGGAAAAAATTACTAAAAATGAAGAAAACAACTTGTCTTGAGTTACACATTATAATAATATGTTGTATAGACACTAACAGGGCCTTCCGTTCTCAATGCGGAACATTCAGGGATCGATAGAGACTCGAAAATACAGGGTGTCAAAGTTTGTTTTGACAAAATCAGATTCATTCCAAACGGCTGGAGATATTAGGATGAAAATTTGGATAAGTACATATATCATTATAAATTTCACTAATAAAAAATTCCACATTCAAGTAATATAAGCTAAATGATTGTTATCTGAATTAGCTGAATTAAATATGGACCATAATATAACAGTATATTTTCCGAATTCATGAGACATATTACCTATTATATTTGTGTGATAGTTCGAGAAAAGTCTAATATTTTCTGCATTCGGCAGTATGAGAGAGAAGTAGCGATAAATATTTAAATAGTTCGACTTTTTGGTAACGATTTTCCATAGTATACCTTCTATTATTGATTGAATAATATTCTCATCACTCTGCTTACCGATGAGATTGATATTTGAATACAATTCCGAAAAGTAGCGCTTAGCCGTATTAATTTTTTGTGTCAGTCTTCATTAATTAATTATTACAGTTAAATTTATTCTGTCTTTCTTCATTGCTCCTTTTAATTATTGTTTTCCATGGTATGAGTGACCTTACACGACCATTTAACATTTGTTGCGGCTATCGGATTAAAGTTCATTTTTTCTGCTTGATTGTTACCTGTAAAAATGTTAAATTGAGGTTAGGTTTGGTTCACATGGATTAACACTGCAGATTTGATACATTATTCTTTCGAATAATCGACCGGCAAACAAATATTTGAAATTTTCAAGGAATACGTTACGAATGTTACGAACTTCGGGAGTCAGAGGTCCCGAGTTCAATCCCGGGGCTAGGAAACAAATTTTATAGTCACGGTAACAAATTTTTTGACGTGATCACGCTACCTTTGTTCATATTCAACTTCATGCAGTAAATAGCGTAAATAGACAATAGAACATGCGCGCAAAAGCTTCTGAGTTCACGTCAGTGATTTACTTCGATTACAGCTTCTGTTCAAATTTTACTTTAATTTTATTCATGTTTATACATTGAATTATCGTCATTTTAATGAGGAAATAAAATTTCTGACATATTAATCATTTTTATCAGTTTATGAAATATTTCTGAAATTTCAATTCTCAAAATTGTATGTGTGTTTTAAGTGGTTTAGACATAGAGTCACAATTGGAGTAGGAGGCACCGCAATCAGGTTATATATTATAACATCGACTCTTCTCAGATCTCAGAGACCTGGAAATGTTTCTTTGACATTCGTTATCAAAAGAAAAATAAATTTCAAGACATATTTTATCCACTTTGGCTTTTCCTGGATCTCATAGGGTAGTACTCTCAATGCGGTGTGCAACGATTGTTGATTCCATGGCTGAAAATACTCCGCCTTAGACCAATTGGATTCCACAGGTATGATGGGATGGTTTGAGGTAATTCCAGGAAATTAGGCGTTATTCACGTTGCATCAAAATTTATAACATTCGTGACGTTTCATCTTCGGGTATTACATGATCCAGATACAGATATTCGGTTGATCCAGACAGCATAACCTCCTTCGAGACGCCTAAGTAGTACATGCTTTTTGGGATCTGTCTTGGATCACCACCGATATCGTGATGGCTTTTGGGGCGCCTGAGAGACCCAAGATGTATCGCTAATGCTTCGTTTGGACCATTCGACTCTAATCTTAACTCTAACTATATGCAAGTTGAAATTCAATTCCTTGTTGAAATCGAATTTCTACAATTCTACTTTCGCTTTGAACAATAGCCAGTAAATAACCTAATCGGCATAAAATTGGGTATAAAAAAAAGCACAACTTTATATTCACCGTGCCCGTATCTCTTTCCGTTTCCTAGATACTAATACCATCCCATCCTCCATATCTTATATATACCAGCCAGTGTAATCGAATGAGAAGTAGTTGACTGGAGAGTTAGAGGAATTAGTAATGCAAAAGCAGTCGGGGCAAAGCAAGGAGTTTTCTTTTTCCTTTCGCTCAAGCTTTCGAGAATATATTTATCTCTTCTTCTGGAGCAGCTATAATAATACAAACACATAATTTATATAGAGCAACATTTAACAAACAAAGTTGTTATCCTTACATAGTATAAAACAAAGTCGCTTCCCGCTGTCTGTTTGTTCCTATGTATGCTTAGATCTTTAAAACTACGAGAAGGATTTTGATGCGGTTTTTTTTAGTAGATAGAGTGATTCAATAGGAAGGTTTGTATGTATAATACGTGCATAATATATTAGAGAAACACTGATAATTTTAGGGGTTTCTAATGTGATGTCGTAAATAAACACATTTTTTTGCGCTTGCATTGCAAACGCTGGCTGAATCCTAAGAGATAGATCAAAATAATGTAGTACAGTATGATACACCTTAAAAAGGTCTACAAAATAGTCCGCGATGGTATATGTCTATCTCTTAAGGATAACCCACAATAACCATTTTTTATCCTTTACATTCTACGAGAAATAATGGCTTGATTATGAAGCTATTTTAATCAATACAGCATTGATCCTTATCCAATTAAGTACGTTAAATGCACTGTGCATTTAATATTGATCAATATGGCCCTTTACAGCATGTAATTTAAATGAATATTTTCGAAGATATCGCAGATTTAAAATGCAGGGACATAGTGGTTGCGGTGGTACCGACCGGGGGGGCGGTACAGCCAGGATAGGGATAGAAATCGAATACAGCGAGCCAGAGAATCATCTGTAGAGCGTGAGGCTCGCCTCAGTCAGGATAGATGTATTGATTCCCCAAATTCCTCTGATACCATCGGATTCACTGATCCAATTTAAACGCCTACAATTTCCGGTAAAGATATATTTTGCAATGACAATTAATAAAACGCAGGGTCCAACTTTCAACGCTACAGGCTTATATTTGAGCGTTGAGTGTTTCTCACATGGCCAATTATATGTCGCTCTTTTAAGAGTAACCTCTAAAGACAACATGTTTGTATTTTCTAACGACAAACATGCTGTGAACGTTGTATATAAAGAAATTCTGTAGTATATTTAGTATCAGCATTTCAACCGTGCGAAGCCGGGGAGGGCAGCTAGTAACAGTATAATATATACATAAACACTCCCTTCAACATTTTCTATGGATTATTAGGTATGGCGGCTAATGCGGCTATGACAGAACACTGAAGAAATTATTTTTCGTACTATTATATCTTTTGTGTGATAAAGGAGCGATGTGATAACTTACTAGAATCGTTGTAATTGCAGCTATTTCCGAGATTCTGGATAAAATAGAAGCCAAAACCGCTTTGTACCAGGTGAATGGAGGCAACAACAACAAATCAAGTTCTGATCAGCGATTCAAACCACTTGACGATTACTTGAAAGATGCGTCTGGAGCTACAGTTCCCATTTCTGAAAACATAAACCACCACAGCAACCTGGTATACATCTATACTTCTGGTACAACTGGTCTTCCCAAAGCTGCCGTGATCAGCAACTCTAGGTATAGTATAATAATATAATATACAGGGTCCGAGGCCAAGGACAAGCAGGTGAAAGGGTACCATTAGGATGTCACACTTCCTATTGTTAAACTGTCCTGATGGAAGTTAGGGATGGTTTAAGCCAGGGATGAGTTTCCTTATTTAGCAAATATTTTAGAGACCAATTGAGATAGAGCAAATAAATTTTATGGTATGAGTATACAGCACGAGTACTTTGAAACCCTTGTGAAATAAGTTTTTGTAACCCCCCATAAAACAGATTGTAGGAGGGGGGCGGGGGTGTTATTTTTAAAATAAATGATTTTATCCACGAGAACGTACTAATAATACATTAGATTCCAAAACTGCGATCTTTTACCTTTCATTTGGTGTATCGTTGTTACTTGGGGCTCAAGCGGTTACAAAGATGTTTTCAAAAGAAGGTCACAAATCCACAACATTTTCGATAACGGGGTAGAGCACTACATAGATATCGAAGTTTTCCAGATTCCCATTACCATATTGAATTTTTTTCTCTTGCGAGTGTCGTTAGGGACCAGAGTCTCCATATTTTCAAGATATTAAGAAGTATAAATGGTGTTCCAAAAAAGGCTAGTCATCTCACAATTCAATTCTCAGTTTATCGTGACATAAAAAATACTTCTTAATAATTTGTTTTGAAGTTTCTAATAATACGATTCTCACGAAATTTCACAAACGTGCTTAGGTTTATATTCTACAACTATTCACCAACTTTCAATTCGATCGGATTTGAATTGGTTGAAAACTAACAAACTTGTCCGTCTCATAGGGATGCGCCCCCTGCCCTGAAAATTACAATGCGCTAGCTCTTTCCGTTCTCAAGTTATCGTTGCAAAGGCCGGCCGGATAGAATCAAATTTGACCTCGAATTCTTCATGGGGGAGTCGAACCCAATCGTTTGAGACCATTTTCGGCAAAAAATCGAAAATTACAGACATTTGGGCAAAATGATAACGCGATGTTCCCCAGAACATACGCGCAAAAAGGTGTTATGCAATTAAAAACATACTTTAGTGATAGCATATGAGGTTTTTTTGTACCAATGACCAGAACCTGTCTATTATTGTCAAGCCGCAAATTGCTATCTGAGGAGGAACCGAGGATAGCAAGCAGGCGAGGCAATAGACAGTTTTTCGCCAAGGTGCATATTTCAATTTTTTCGTCAACCTCTACATACTTTTATGAATTTCGGACATCTTAGATAATTTCACAATGGCAGATGACTTATGTTTGTATTGAATCGTATCATGCCGTATTCATAGTGACCACAACAGACGAAAAAGTACTTTTTTTTTCTGGGACGTTTGCGCTTTCATTGTCGAATACGGAATTTTAATATTGAGTCCCGCAAATCCCGCACGGAAAATCCCGCAATGTTGATCCCGCAGAATTTCAGCGGGATCCCGCATTTGCGGGATCCAGCATTTGCGGGATCCAGCATTTGCGAGATTGGATTCCCTAGTATGGAGTGATCGAAAATGTTGTGTGTTCGTGACATTCTTTTGATAACATCTTTGTAACCGCTTGAGCCCCAAGTATCAAAGATACACCAAATGAAAGGTAAAAGATCGCAGTTTAGGAATCTAATTTATTATTGGTACGTTACCGAGGAAAAAATCATATTTTTCAGAAAGTACCCCCACCCCCCACCATTTGTTCTAGTAGGGGTTACAAAAACTTATTTCACCAGAGTGACAAAGTACTCGAGCTGCTTACTCAAACCATCAACTTTCATTGCTCTATCTCAACTGCTCTCTGAAATATTTGCAAAATAAGGAAACTCACCCTTGGCTTAAACCATCCCTAACTTCCATCAGAGAACCCAGAGGACAGTTTAACACCAGGAAATGTGGCACCATAATGGTACCCTATCACCTCCTTGTACGTGTCGGTGTGGCGACCTCGGACCCTGTATATTAATTAATATCATCCACGACTGTTATATAATGTGCTCACTATACTAACAATTTGAGATTAATTAAGAAAGAATTAATCGTCGTGTATAAAGCATAGTATTCAAAGTAGCTGATTCATCATGGAAGAAAATAAAAAAAACTATGCATCATAAGTAAGCGTCTTTTCATTTCTCCTGTTAAATTCCTTTCTCTCCTTTTTAAAATTTTTATCATTTTTGTTATTAATAAGTTAATAAATGTAATTTTATTTTATTTTAGGTTTATTTTCATCGCTGCTGCTATCCATTGGCTCGCCGGTTTCAAATGTAACGATCGATTTTATATGCCTCTCCCCTTATACCACACCGCTGGCGGCTGTATGAGTGTTGGGCAAATGTTGATCTATGGTTCCACACTGGTGATCAGAAAAAAATTCTCGGCTTCTGCATATTTCGCTGACTGTCAAAAATACAAAGCAACCGTGAGTTGAATTTTTTTTTAAATATAAATATGTAGGTATAGAAAATTTAATTCCTAGCGTTTATTCATGAAAAAAGAACGGTTTATCATGAATGAAGTGGAGAAAAGACTTTATTGACCAAATCTGTATCATCTGATGCTTGAAATTCAATGAATTTGTTCGAGAAACTTAATTACACACTCAATTAATATGATTGCAGCAAACTTTTTTCTCAATTCTTGAACATTAAAACACTTCAACGTGATATATTATCTATTCGTTCACTATCCAATTGTTTCCACTATAATATTAAACACAATTTCATCATCGTCTATTGAGAAAAACCCTTCAAGATCCTAACAATCTTCAAATATACAAATGAATACAATTATGTCGTTCCAATCTCAATATAAAATCGAACTCCATAGACATGGAGTATAATTGTAATCGAGAAAATCACAAATTTAATAGAAATAAAAATAAAAAATTTATAAGATCATGCTATCATTAGGCACTAATAGAGAATGAAATAATGAAATCTTCATGATCACTCGTTTTTACGAAAAAACTAATCTATGACAGACGACGTTTTTCTCTGTCTGTGTGAGGATGAATTATCTATGAACGATGGCAACGTGGCTTTGACTTTTAATCGAGGATTCTAGCTGGGGGACGAGTTCATAAATATAGTGAAATTTGGATTTGGATCATTCAAAGAAGAATATCTCAAAAATGGTACATTTTTGGAGAAATAATGAGGAATAATTTAATTTTCAAAAATGATTTCAGATTCTTATAATAACTTAAGCTACAATTTATCTGCTTTTTATGCTAATTTGTCATAGTTTTTTGAACTGGTGAATCTATAACTAGGAAACCAATAAAAATAGGAGAAAACTATTAATTGAAGAATATTTACCATAGTGATAGAAAAATTCACCCCAAAATTAATTTCATTCAGACATAATAACCATGTCAAAGCTACAGATGAAAAACTGATCTTCTGACATTTCAAAAATTGTAAATAGAACATGAGCGCTAAACCTCCCATTCACGGTAGTACTTTTCTCGATTTTTCATGTTAAGGTAATTAATTATAAATCCCTATAAAAACAATAGTATATCCAGCACGCAATTCCATGAAATACAGTGTTGATATTCACGCTTCAACCAAATTGCATATTCTGAAACAGACGTCTACTGACGATGACACTTATATTTATAATTATAGTTGAAGGGAACAATGGAATAATGTTTATCTGCGCCATCTTATACAACCTCCATCTCATGATAAAAACGTTAGGAATTAAAAACAGCTTCACCGTATTTCTTGATATCAAAACCCGTAATTCCTTGTAGGTTGCACAATATATAGGAGAAATGTGCAGATATATCTTGGCAGTACCTCCAAAACCCTCCGACAAGGAACACAATTTAAGAATGGTATTCGGAAATGGTCTTCGGCCGCAAATCTGGGTTGAATTTGTGGAAAGATTCAATATAAAGAATGTAGCTGAATTTTATGGTGCTACAGAAGGAAACGCAAATATAGGTAGTTATTCTTTTATATTTCCGTATAAATCATACTGCATAAATATTTTCAAAGTTTAATGCTGATGACAAAAGTTTTTTTCAAAAACGGTCGACTTTAGAGCTTATGACGAAGAGTACCTTTTTTGTGTAGGAAAAATTGGCTGCTTAAATGCGCTTTTCAAAACCGCACTCTTTTCAGTGGCGGAGAAGTTGGGAAGAAAAACACCCACCACCCCTTCAAAACCTTCACCAATTATTACTTGAAAAAATTAATTTACCACACAAAACATAGCTTATTATGAGTATGAAATGCTCACAAAAGCTGTGTTCTGTAGGAGAAACGGTTCCGGAGATATTCGCAGAAAACGAATTTTTTCAATTTTAATATCCTGTATCTCGAAAATAGTGCATTTTAGCATTTTTGGACGAGCTATCACATCCTGAAGTCCTGCGCATATATTATGAAACACCCTGTACCCTGTATATAAATAATATGTATTTATCGAAATCAATATACAGGGTGAGTCTTTGACCACTGCATTAATTTTAACCAAAGATTCCTCTCATCAAATGAAACACTTTTTTCATGTACCATTTTTCCAGATTCGGCTCAGGTAAAAAGTTACAAGCGTTTAAAGATTTCACAATGTGCTAATACACTCCCGCATATAAATTATCTATGACATTGTTGGCGGACGAGAATAAGGCATGATAACGTGGTTTACAGCTTGATTCGGTATTCCAACGCTCAGGGACGGATCCATAAAAGTAGTGAAATTTCTGTAGTTTTCCATTTTAAAACGTTCAATGAAGAATATCTCGAAAACGGTGCCTTTTAGGAGGAAGATTAATATAATGTTCTAAAACGATGGAATATTCTTGAAATGACTCAAGAAAAACTAATTCGTTTAGTTTTATGAATCCACGAGTCCATAACTAGAAAACCAGTAGAAGTAGAAAATAACTGATAGTTGGAAAATATGTATCATAGTTATAGGAAACTTTACGCCAACATTCATTTTATTCGAAAAAAGGAAGTCAAAGCTACAAAATAAAAACTGATTTTTTTTCAAAATTTCAACAGTCTGTATCTTTTTACCTGAGCTGAATTTGGAAAAATGTTAAATGAAAAAAGTCTTTCATTTGATGAGAGGAATCTTTGGTTAAAATTAATGCAGTGGTCAAAGACTCACCCTGTATAGAATAATGTGGTCTATTAAACAGTAACGAAACAATATCAACTATAAAATATCATATTTCGTTAGTCTTTATAAGGAAACCTTGTTCTATATTTTGATTCTGACAAAAATCTATTGTTTTTAGCGCAGAAGCAAATTCAAAATAATTAAATTTCTTATTTTATATATACAGGGTGTTCCTAAATTGGAGGTACAAACGAAAAGAGGAGATTCCTTCAGTAATTTTGAGAAAAATAAGTCTCATAAAAATGGGACCACACACATTTCGCTTTCGAGATACAGGGTGTTAAAATTTTAATTTTTTTCAAGTTTTTCTATTGTAGTATCTACACTTAGCAAGGTATTCAACTGAAATTCGGCATAAACATTATAATTGATGGTTCACACCATGTGACATGGCAATTTCGATAGCAAATCTACAGGGTGATATTTTTTCTGGAACACTGTCCCTGTTTTCCTCCAGAACTTTTGTTTGGTGAGCCTCTGTTAATTTGAAAAAATGTAAAAAGAAGCTTTTCTGTAATACTAAACTTTATGGTCTCAAGTAGTTTTGTCTATCTGCTACTAATTTCGAGAAAAAAAATTGAACGATTCTCTCGAAATCCTCAGAAAAATCCAAATTGTCATAAAAAATCCAAATAGTAAGCCGTGGTGAATAAATTAATTATAAGTCTTTGTGGTTATTTTCCCGATCTGTAGCAATGATTCACAAAGATTCGATAAACTCGTTAATCATTATAAACAATGTATTACTACAAATTCAAACTTTAACACACTGTATCTCGAAAACGAAAAGTTTGTGATCCCATGTTGATGTGACTTTTTTTCTTGATATTACTTAAGGAATCTCCTCTCCTCGTTTGTACTTCCAATTCGGGAACATCCTGTATATTTCAGAGTTTGGGAGAGAAAACCCAGAAGGGAACCATTTTTCTACTTTTATTTGTACACTCTCGCATATGTTTTGAGGCCTGAGAAAACCATTGATCCATCTTTATATTTGTTCATTCGATGCATTGTATATTCGCAAACAAACAGGCATTGGGATTTATTATATTATTACGGATTAATTCTATTGATCGCAAGTCATCTGGAAAATCGCAACAATAAACCATGATTTCAATTGTTTATAGATTTGTTAATGACTGTTTTGTAACTCGATGCAATGGCATGCAATAAAAATAACGATTTTAAAACTTTCCTAATATAAGAGTGTACCCATAATAAATAAGTATCATGAATTTTTATTTCAGTTAACATTGACAACACAGTTGGCGCAATAGGTTTTGTATCCAGAATTGTACCAGCAGTTTATCCCATATCCATAATAAAAGTCGATCAGTTCACTGGTGAGCCCATAAGAGACCACAGAGGTCTCTGCATGCCATGCGAACCAAACGAACCTGGAGTATTCATTGGAAGGATAATAGCTAACAACCCTTCAAGAGCTTTTCTAGGTTATGTGGATAAGAAGGCTTCTGAAAAGAAGGTAGTGAACGATGTTTTCTACCATGGCGATAAGGCATTTTTATCCGGTGAGTATTAGCTTATATACTACATTCACTTTCATTAAGTCTCCCGGTTGGCCATGATTTGGGTCTATCACGTTTTTGTAACTAAAACTGAGGCGGGTTGGCACTCCTGAAATATCGTCAATGTCAAAACAATTCTCTGAGACGTTGCCAATATCTGCTCTCAACATTATGTTCCATTTTAGACAAGATATTATCACAGACCATTATCTTCGAATAGGTACCTTATAAAGAACACTTCGCTTTGAAATTTGAAATGCCGAAAGCAGTTTTGAAGAAGCAGAGACAAAGTATCAGGAAGAACTGTACAGAACTGAAATCTGCAATAGGAAAAGTCCATTCTGTCTCAGAACATGTTGAACTCTCGAATGGAATTAATTAGTTTCCTACCCTATCACTATATTTTATTAGGGTTTAACAGTGACTCTGGTTTCGTAGTACTACTACATTTTGAAACTGGTGTATTTCAAGTTGTGCAACAAGGTATTTAAATGTCTTCTGTAGGCTTATTTCTTGAGAATTTCGAAAAGTGAGGAATTCCATAAGTACGTCTGTTCGTTTAGGAGTTTTCCTGCCTATCACAAAGTAACGGACTACCCTATCCATAATTTTTCATTAAAATTTCAACCCTTTATTCTTGATTTCCGTACAAGAAAATAGCATAACTGAATCTTCCAACCAGTTCCATATGCGTGAAATATTTCCGGTAACAACAGAGGAAAAACTTTCTTCAACAGTCGCTGGGTCTTTGGAATTGTTGAATTCACATAATATATTCTCAAATTAATTAGTTTTCCGAAGTAAATTCACATTGTGAAAAATACGTAATTACTACGACCTCTATCTAGAGAGGACAACGTTGCGTAGTTATCTGACAGGAAAATGACTATAACCTAACATTTTCAAAATATACACAAGCCTCACTTTCGATTGCGAACATTAGATAACTGTTTACGTCTGTTAGCATTTTGCATTGCTTTCATTTGTGATTGTTTGCTACCAGAAACAACCTGGTTGCGATCTGTTTACGTCAAACAAGCAAACATTCTCGGATATATGTTTGCTGTCATTTGTGCGTTCTGACTTGTGAGGGAATTGGGTTATGTTACTAATTCATTAAGTTTCCTTAATTTTTTTATTTCTATCCGCTTTTTTCACTTTAACGAGCGAATTGTCACCCCTTTGCATCTTATCTTTATATGACGGCCCAATTTTGTGTTTCAAAACTATCAGAAGTTATTCTGAAAAATTAAGTAAATTGAATAGCCAGTTTTTTTATGAAATAAATCTAATGTAATCAGTCCAGAGATAATTCAAACCATAATACTTATGTAGGAAATCTTAACCCAGCAAACCACAGTGTAATATGCGCCTTCCCGTTACATAACATCTTTTAGAAATCATGAACATAGCTGATACGTCTCAGGAGCAATGTCAACGGCCGTAAAATCGACCATTACTGAAGGCAGGTACTTTGCGGACGAGAATAGTATATTCTGAAACAAGTTGCAGAATGGGCTCCTATTAAAACACGAATGCGAAATTCGAAAACGAGCGACGAAGGAGCGAACGCATGAGTGTTGGAATTGCATTCTGCAACGAGTATTAGACGATATTTTCTCTATTTCAGGCAAGTTTTATAATATACTGTTGAAATTTAATGAAAAATTATACATCCTAGTATATCTAGTATCTTGGTAGTTGGCGTGAGTGTTACGAAATTTGACAGATTACGGAATTTGAATTTGAAACGTACGTAGGGCATGAAGATCAGATTTAAAACAGTTTCCTAATAGAATGAATGATTCGAAATTAGCAAGAAGGAAATCTCTAGTACCATATTTTTTAATCAAAATAAAGCTTTTCCTCAACAATTATTTCACTATATCCAGATTATATCGTATTGTCAATTGACGTGTGTTGAAATTTGATAGGATCGAATGTCAGTGCTGACTACCACACTACCACAAAACGAAAAATATAACAATGCGGGAATGAGTTCATTCCAGCACTGTTTTCAGTGCTGGAATGGACTCATTACTATACTGAAATAGTGAAAGTACTTTCTCGATACAAACATAAGTGTATGTGTCATTTGATAATGTGAAATTATTTAAGAGGTCAGAAATTCATTGAAATATGTGGAGGTCGATGAAAAAATGTAATATGCACCTCGGTGAAAAACGGTAATATGCGCCTCGGCGAAAAACGGTCTATTGTCTCGCCCGCAATTTGCAGGGTCGACTTTAATAGACAGTTTTTCGTCCTTGATGCATAAATAACTATTTTCGGTGTCTTAAGTACTTGAATAGATTAATCATGTAATAACTCAAATTCCTCATTAGTGGAAAAATGGTTATTCTACCCCTGAATTTGATTTCAGGGTTGCGTTCGAATGTTAACTCCGTATAGTAATATTCACCAAATTGCGTCCGCAAACGGAAGAGTTGAGTAAATTTTACTCTATGACTGTCGCTCGAAAAGTCGGAGTATTCGACTCGGAGTTGAATATACTCCTGTCAAAATTGACATAACTCATGGGACGGAAAATCTCGTATCTTGCCCCACTGTTGTATGAATGTTCTGTTCTGGGTTGCGTTCGAATATTAACTCCGTAGAGTAATATTTACCAAATTGCGTCCGAAAACGGAAGAGTTGAGTAAATTTTACTCTATACTGTCGTTCGAAAAGTCGGAGTATTCGACTCGGAGTTCATTTTACTCCTGTCAAAATTGACATAATTCTCATGGGACGGAAAATCTCGTATCTTTGCGTCACTGTTTTATGAATGTTCTGTGAGGTAATTTAATAGTTTTAATACTGCTCACAATATATATTTATGATAAGAGTTACATATATTTTTAGAAAACAATAATAGTAGGTTCTTTCTTAAACCAACATAACCTATATTCCGACATTGCCACCTTCTGTCACTGTCAGAGTAAACTCCAGAGTAAATCTTGTCAAACTTTACTCTACTCCGTGGGGTTAATATTCGAATACAACCCAGAGTTGTGTTCGAAAATTAACTCCACGGAGTAGATTAGAGTTTTTGAAGGTTTTGTCAGATTTACTCTAGAGTTACTCTGACACTGACACTGACAGTGACAGAAGGTGCCAATATCGGAAAATAGGTTATGTTGGTTTAAGAAAGATCCTATTATATTTTTTTTCTTCACATATATGTAACTCTTATCATAAATATATATTGTGAGCAGTATAAAAACTATTAAATTACCGCACAAAACATTCATAAAACAGTTAGACAAAGATACTAGATTTTCCTTCCCATGAGTTATGTCAATTTTGACAGGAGTAAAATGAACTCCGAGTCGAATACTCCGAGTTTTCGGACGACAGTCACAGAGTAAAATTTACTCAACCTTTCAATTTTCGAACGCAATGGAGTAAATATTACTCTACGGAGTTAATATTCGAACACAACCCAGAATAGCTGTTGTAGCGATATGTGACTTGTATCGTCATCCGGTATTGTTGGTTGCCTTCCTACAATTCTGTTTTCCATTTCAGGTGATATAATTGTTGCCGACGAATTTGGATATCTATACTTCAAAGACAGGACTGGCGACACCTTCAGGTGGAAAGGAGAGAATGTTTCTACCTCCGAGGTCGAAGGAGTGCTCAGTAACGTATTAGATTATAAAGATGTCGTGGTTTACGGAGTAGAGGTCCGAAATCAAGAAGGTCGCGCTGGAATGGCAGCTATTTTAGATCCAGAGGACAACGTCAATCTGAAATCTTTAGCGGAAGGCAGCCGGAAGAGCCTGCCGTCGTATGCTAGGCCGATATTTATTAGGATTTTGAAGAAAATGGATATGACAGGTACGACAATCAGAATTCCTCGAAATATACTGCACTTAAAAAAGGCGCAGTTGAAATTGATTCATTTTAATTCAATTATAGTCTAGTCAACAAGTGCTTTTTAGGTAAAAATTTATGCGTATTCTCCGAAAACGATGATTGAGGTGTCAGTCGATTCGGAATGGCATGTAGACAATTTTTGAGAAAATGAAGAGGCCGCTCGCAAAAATTGCAATAGTTATAAACAATTAAGTGAAAAAAAAGAAGGGGCTTTGGTTTTTCGCCAATATCTCAAAAACTATCCAAAATAATCCAAATTTGTAAAAAAAAGAAATTTCCTAAATGAAAGTTTCAGCTCCCTGAACTAGAACCAATATTTAAAGCTTCAATTGATGATATTACTATTGATCCGTTTTCTTATGATCGGAAACTACTCAAAAATGATTTTTAATGATTATTATCTCCTATTGTTTGAAAAATTGTTATAAACCAATGCGTTATTTATGAGATAATTTAAAATTTTGTTTGAAACATAATTGAAGCTACATCATTTTTCACTTAAGTAAATTGTAAATAACAAAACGAAAATTAACAATTTTTCAAATTTTCCAACGGGAATCTATTCCAAGACCTTTGAAAAATAGCTCCACTAAAGGAAAAAACTCTCAGATTAATAGTTTAACAATTAGCTTAATTGCAATGTTAATGTTCGTGCTAAAAATTTTTTTTATTAACTATAATGGATAACTAATTGAAAAATCGCGATAAACATTTTTGGACCACGGATTATTGTTCATTGATCTATCCTGCAGTCGCCTGAATTTTTTCAATTTTGCCCAATAACGAACTTATCCAAAATATTTATCTCCCAAACCTACTCTGAAAATTTCAACTGTCTAGCTCATTCCGTTCGCTGGCCGGACGGCCGGACAGAATCGATTTTGACCACGGATTCTTGATCAGTGACTCGAACCAAAACTTTTGAGACCCTATTCTGCTAAAAATTCGAAAAGTACAGATATGTATTTGGCAAATTGATATGCACTCTGCTTCGAGGATCAAGATCGCCAAAAATGTTTAACAATAATCAACCTGAAATTTGTATGAGTTATTGTTTATTTTCGTTTATATTCTTAACTATAACGAATTTTATTTCAGGCACGTACAAATTGAAGAAAGTGGACCTCCAAAAAGAAGGGTTTGATCCATCAAAAACGACTGATAACATCTACTACCTGGACAGTTCGGGCTCCTACTCCCTACTAACCAAAGATATATATAATAAAATCGATAGCGGTTCCATTCGGGTTTAATATTAAGTGTATAGTGTACTTAAGGTGGAATTATTGTGATCAAGTAAATTGGCAAGCATATTTTATATAGGTACATATTTTTCTATAACATTATTATTGTTTTGTTCGAAAGCTCTATATTATTTCATTTCCGGATAATGTTAATGTACACGTAAGTTAAAAGAAATGGAAGTAAATATATGATAGTTTATTTATGATTGCTTGGTTTCTTATTGCAACCCAATGTTCATTCCAACAGGACGTTTTTCAATGTGATTTGTTTTGTTACGGTATAAAACCCCGTCACTCTTTATAACATTACCTTGTTAGATTCACTACAAAAGTAACTACACCCTTGTCCATTACAGTAACTGTAGTGGACAAGAGTGTATTTATATTGTAGTGTTCATAATAAGTCCACAGTGAACTCAAACTAGAATATACCTTTTTAGTTTATTTCAATCATACAGATATTATATATTCGGCATTCATTCCTTATCTCTAGCTTCGTGGTTCATCGTACCCCTTGTTATTAGTTGGCAACCCATGAAACACGAGTGTGCTTTATTTATCACCTGAAGTTTGATCAGTTTATTAATATTAATTTATTTTGAGTCCAAATTAGAAATTTTTTGTCTTATGAATCCGTATTGATTTTCCACATTTAATATCTCAATATATTATAGAAATCATTTCAGTTAATTTTGTTCAATACCGTGAAATTATCGTTTCAATTCTGTGCGACCAGAATTTTCTGTGGTCGTACGGGTATTGCCCGCTTTCGGGGATTTTTCGTTCTTTTACGTTCGAAGCTCGCGAGTCACTTCTTCTAACGGTTTGTCCTCAATAGTTGAGATGAAAGCAATGGTGGTCTGAATATCTCTTTACAGTTTGTGTGATTATTTGTAAAAATATACGTGAAGTTGACGGTGAGTAATTTATAAATATGTTTTTGAAATGTTGAAATTGAGAATTTCATATTGAAATTAGTTAATATAGTTTCGCACGCCATTCTTGTTATTTTTTGTTAAAACAAAATGTAGAGTACTTTATATTTGAATATTCTGATTCCTACTAATTTTTCTGGTATATGTGAATTTAATATTGATGTTGTTCTGAACAAGTTAGGGCAGGGTTTTGTTCAATTTTCGAGGAATTGTGTGTCTCGTGTTTTTCTATGCTTTAATGAATTCCGATGAATTCAGTTTGTGTGCTGTTAACTTATATACCCAGATTCGTACAGAGAAATATTTTATTTTGAAAAGTAGTATGTGTAACACTTGTTTCATTATTCGTAGTTTTTGACTGGGGCGAGAAATTCGCTGCTACGATTTTTTTTTGAGAGGCTGCATGAATAACATATTATGTTAAATTGAAACTATTGTTGGATTGAGGTGAAAATCAACCTTACTGAACCCTTTATTTTTTTTAATATTTGATGTTGTACTGGGACTGATCCCTAAATTACCTACACCGTGTCTGGAGAGATCGTGAGTTCCAGTTGTAAGAACCCATATTCATCACCTAGAACGATCCTGATCATCAGGAAGAATACCCTAAATGTTCCCTGGAAAATCTAAGCTGAGTGTGTTCTTTGTGATCCAAGGAATTTTTTCATTATTAAATCTTTGAAAACCAGTTGTATCAATTATCACCCTATATCCCAGAAAGCATAAATGTATCATTGACCTCCCAGCTAGTCGGGCAGACATCTAAAAGGGGGTCAGCCTTACATAATTGGCGCCCAACGTGGGGCCATCAAAATCAACCGAAAATTGCAAAATATTCAGCTCAAAATATAACCGATTTAATTTCAGAAATTGTTACCCCAATTTCAGCCATTTCGGCTCATTTAGTCACTCTCACATGTCCATTTCGGAATTCTCCAAATTGTCCGAGAATAATGGAAGAAATGAGATTAGTAAATGGTTCCTGTCTGGGTCTACCAGAGTATTCGGATATTTAAATAGGAGTAATTTCTATGATCATAAAATTAACTATACCTTTTCAACTTCAAATTGGGAACTATCAAAATCAAATTGGGAATTAACATATTCAAATTGGGAATAATCAAAATCAAATTGGGAATAAACACATTCAAATTGGGAATAATCAATTTCAAATTGAGACAGCATTCGCGGCTATGTAAATCAAGATCATATATAATCGGAAGATATTTTTTATTGATGAAACTGGAAAATAAAAACTAATATCCACATTCTAAACAAACATTTTAAGCATTGAAAGACGTGAAAGAAGTATTAAAAAAATGTCTTGTTTCTTATCAAACTCTTATATCCAATAAATTCAAAATATCAGGTATGAACCTCTGGATATGAGCCACATATCTTGTACAGGTACTGACTGTTATAATAGTGAATACATTTCTTCAAATTTTGTCCTCTATTCTTTGAAGACGAAATTCTGCCTGTGATATGTTTGCTCTCTCTTCGCCCAATGAAATTGTATACTTATCCTCCGTTACTTACTTTTGACTCAAAACAAATTTGACAATTAATTACACATAGATCTGATACAAATAGAAACGGATGTCGTTCCAATTTGAAATTGATTATTCCCAATTTGAATGTGTTTATTCCCAATTTGATTTTGATTATTCCCAATTTGAATATGTTAATTCCCAATTTGATTTTGATAGTTCCCAATTTGAAGTTGAAAAGGTATAGTAGGTAACGTAATTCCTTAGTTTTAAAAGAATACGCTCTATGAATGTGCTTGTATTAGATTCGATGGTTCCGATTGAAGGACGCTGGTTTTGAAGTGGTTTTGAAGAGATGAGAGATACGAGGGACGTGCTTGGCACGTTAGTTATCTGTGGCGTCGCTTGGGTTTGGAATAAGGAGGGGACATTGATTATCGGGTTCTGTTTGGAATAGGAAATTCCTATTACGAAGTTTCTCAAGGTATCACAAATGTAACGAGAATAAAACATTCCTATTGCGAGCACCTCAAGTTATCGCAAATTTAACGAGAATAGGAAATTAGGGTGGGTGTTGTAGGGATCTTATTCATCCCTAGCCAGATCTGGTCCAGGTTGGGGAAATATATTTCAAAGATATTCCTGTTTTCTCGAAGGGCTCTCTGCGTTTATTATGATTTTTCCATGAATTTCCACTAGATGGCAGCGCCCACATAAATTGCTGTCGAAACTACTTGACCCTACGAAGAAGGTGTTTCCGAGTTCAGAGAAGATTTTCAAATATTTAATCTTGTTTATCAGGAAAGGCCAACACATACAGATATCTCAAAAATTAGTATTGAGCGGAAGTCAAGCAGCAGAGGCACCTCAGAGTTGGCACACATAGTCTAGTCCTCTAGTCAATAAGTGTTTTTTAGGTCAAAATTT
This sequence comes from Halyzia sedecimguttata, assembly GCA_937662695.2. Lineage (NCBI taxonomy): Eukaryota > Metazoa > Arthropoda > Insecta > Coleoptera > Coccinellidae > Halyzia > Halyzia sedecimguttata. The sequence goes on along the minus strand of OW569413.2, from coordinate 91,717,725 downwards.
TTGCGTATTCTCCGAAAATTATGATTGAGGTGTAATTTGATTCGGAATGGTATGCAGATAGTTTTTGAGAAAATTCTAAGGCCGCTCGCAAAAATTGCTATAGTTATAAACAATTAAGTGAAAACAAAAGAAGGGGGTTTGGTTTTTCGCCAATATCTCAGAAACTATCTGAGATAATTCAAATTTGAAAAAATATTCAAGAAGAGGAGTAAAGTTCCTCCGGGAACTGTGACCAATATTTATAATTTTTCCAGAGGGTTGAAAATACTCCTGAAAACAGGTATTCTGGCTTGCGTAAGCCTCGCCCCCTTCGGACCTTCCATGAATAAATATTATTTAAACTTATTAAATATGAAAATAATAAATTGAAAAAATTCAGGCTTCTGCAAGATAGATCAATGAACAATAATCCGTGGTCGAAAATATTTATCGCGATTTTCCAAGTAGTTATCCATCAGTTAATTAACAATTTTTTGTAGCACAAATATTAACATTGCAAGTACGATAATTGTTAAACTATTAATTTGAGAATTTTTTCCTTTCGTGGAGCTATATCAAGGGTCTTAGAATCGATTCCTATTCGAAAATTTTAAAAATTGTTAATTTTCGTTTTATTATGAACAATTTACTCAAGTGAAAAATCAAAATTTATAATATTACTATAGATCCGTTTTCTTCTGATCATCACCCCGCAAAATTTCAGCGACATCGGAAGGATAGTTTCTGAGAAACGCCATATCTTTATGTTCGAAAATTGCCATAGTAATGGTCACCCATCCAGATACTGAACGCTAATAGTTCTCCAGTATTTTTTTCAATATCTCCTCCATTATGAAACGATCGTGTTCAATATTGAAACTTGGCTGTAGAATTAGGCTTTGAAGTCTAATAATATCATCGTGAAAACGTGAAAACATTATTCTTCTTTTAAAATTTAATTTTACTGTACAATAGTGCACACGAATTACGAATAACTTTTCTTGGCTTATCAATATTGTATATTCGATATTGTTGTAGGGACTAGGGGGTAACGTTGCACTGGTCTATTGTGCCCCCCATCAGAGGTGTCGATGTCATTACCATCTACAGCTCGCCTTCCAGTTCCAGAGTTCTGATGAACTCCAGTATCTAGAATGGCTTCAAGGAGGCTACGTCTTCGCTCCTGCAGATTTGTTACCCAATGCATTCCTTGCGTTGTTTTGCGATGGCAAGGCATTCCGTAATCAGGTGATCAGGAGTTTCATACTTCCTCCAGAGTATCTGCACTTGTCAATTTCTGCTAGCCCTAATCTCATCATATGCTTCCTAAGATATCAGCGCTCAGTGAGGAAACCAGTGAGAAATGCACCGTGTTTTAACTGGGATCCATATGTTTATTGGATCTGACAGATTCAAAGTTCCGCAGGAACTTTTTGGAGTAATACATTCCTGGGAGAGATCTCTTGAGTAAACTTCTTTCATTTCCGGGCCAATAAAGAGAATCGTTCGTGCTCCTGTCTTGGCAAGTGTGTTGGCCTCCTCATTTCCTTTCATTCCCGAGAGACCAGAACTCAGACCAAGAAGACCCTGTTGTTCTTGCCTACTTCATCAAGTTTTCTTCAGCCCTACCATATTAGCTTAGACTCGATAATATAGGAGCTCAGAGCTTTAATTGCAGCTTGACTGTCAGAATGGATTGCTATATCACGCCTCTGATTTCTAGGATAATTTCCACGCATCTTTCGATTGTAAGTATTTCTGCCTGAAAGACGCTTGGATAGGACACTAGCCATAGTGAGCATTTGGTGCCTGCCCCATAGGCTCCAGCGCCAGCTCCTATATTGGTTATTGAACCGTCTGTGTACCATTTAATGGCTTTTTTTTTAAGAACTTGAGTCGTGGATTCCCTGTCCCAGTCTTTATTCTTACCTAGCATCGTAGTGAAGTTCTTTTCGATGCTTACTTTCTTAATCATTTCGTCAATAAGATGATTGGCTGATGAAATGTACCTGGTAAGAGAGGACCAGGCTTTCTAGTTCTTGATACTCTCATTACCTGTTCCTTTCCTAGATATTCTGAGAATGGCTTTATTGGCCATTTTGTCTATCACTAGATGAAGGGGTGTGATTTGTGATAATCTCAAGTGCCCTTGAAGGACAGGTTCCCATAGATTATAGATAGATACCCCTCCTTTACTTCAATTACCTAGGTACTTAAATTGCCAGTTTACTAATAAAGAAAGGAAGTTAAAAAATATAAAAGTATTTTATATTAATAAAGTATTTTGAATATATGTATTTTGCATATAAAATGAATAACTATTTTTCATTTAAAATAAAAAAGTATTGCATTTTGTATTTCAATACAATTTTACACATCATTAAATCAATGTTATATATTGGTCATTGCATGAACGAGCTCGATGAAGCTCTTGATCCGACATCAGTACTTTTATAAATTTTTGTCTAGAAAAGAATCTTCCTTGACACTATGGTATTTCCTGCGGTAGCTACGTATCCAGAACTCTCATTTCGGTCGCTCCCATTCCAGCCACTTTAATAGCGTTCTGATACAGAATATAATGACAGAACATTGGGGACACTTGCTTTCGCTGTAGATGTAGGAGGCAATTTAAGACACAATTTGCAGTTATTAGAGATCTCATCTCCTTCTTGTTAATATCCGCAGTAATCGTACCCTCCCCAATCTTCCTTTCGTTTATTAAAGATGAAATAACGGAGGTAATTCGGAGTTTAAATTGTTAATGGAATACGAGCAGCGACTAGGAAATCACTAACATAGATTTAGATTTACAGCAATGTACCAACAGTGAAGTATGTAATGTGTTTTTTCTCTTCGATCGTGGGAAAAATGACACTATTTTGACCTGTTTTCTATGCGCAAAGCTCAACATTCCAGAATAGCGGGCAGTTGCTAAGCAAGTAGAAAATAATGTGGTAATATTCTATCTCACTGCTGTAGCGTGCGGTAATGTTACAAATGGATTATTACAATAAAATGAAACAAAGTATGGTTTTTATTTTTATATTGATAAAGTTATTAAAAAAGAAACATCTAATTTATAACGATATTCTTGAACACAATTTAATTGTTGTTAATATTTACATTTATTGTACAATTTGTACTGGGGGCAACGAGAATTTACAGACGTTGAAGCTGCATGGCTAATTGTTTGGTTTATCTCATTTCGATCATTTTAATTTGAAGTCGAGGCAATGGTGTTGAATATTTTATGAGCCACTTCTACTTTACTATTAAGTGATTCGTCAATATATTATTCTTCCGCCACATTGGAAGATTTCCATCCTCCGTGGCGCTTTAGAGAAAGAATATCAGCTCCAGCATCTACCGAATCTGTAGCCGATGATCTTCGGAAACAATGTCCTGTATATTCTGTCGGATTTGGCAACTGTAAATAACTTGCAACAATTTGTAATACTGGGCAATATTAATATTATTTTTAACAGACAAGTAAATTAAGTAAATTAAGTGATGCCGCGTTCGCGGCTTCTACTAGTTCAGGAGTCGTGCAAGTTAACAATTAATCACTATCAGTGTTCATATTCATTAATTATTTTTTAACTCCTTATAAAATATAACGAATCAAACAAATCCAGCTTGAAAATTATTTTACTTTTGTCATAACAAAGTAATTTCCATGGTTACCACTTCTATTTTTCAATATGAACATAGAGAAACCTATTCAAACTTACTTGATTACATCTTGAATGAAATATTTTCAATTAATTTCTTAAATGTAAATCAACGATCGAAGAAAAAATAGTATGTATAATTCGTGGGAAAAGCATACCTAATATTCCCAAACTCCTGTGTTACCAGAATCGTCGCTACGCTCCTCGTCTGGTAATTATCACAGTCATTTGGGAATATTATTCTTTTCCCACTAATTCTACAATACAAGGACATAACAATTCTGTATTTAACAAATTGGAAAAGCACTGTGGCCAGGACCTTTGTCGCGCTTGTTCGAATAATTCTAATCGTACGATTGTGCCATGACAAAAAATCAGTTGACAATTCACAAAAAACCTTTTGTATAGCAGTAATTTAAATGTCTACTAATATACGAAAATACTCACATTTCACGTAATTTTAAGAAAAAGTCAACCTAAATTCGTTCGATCACCGTTTCCTCGGAGTTATTATTTCAAAAGAAATCGAAAACAAACGAAATGGAGTAATTTCGGCTCCTGGACTCGATCCCGGTACCTTTCTGCCTATGATTTCTATAGGTTGATTTCTATATCAGTCCAATGCTTCAACTACCAGACTATTGGAGGTCTTTACGAATCTGCGGTGAAAGGTGGATCATGAAAGAATTTTAAATTTCTAATTTAAGTTTTTATTATTTTTCTGTATTTCACTAATATCTTCAACAATATAGATCCAATTGAGTTCAATTTTTAGAATACGTCCTATATAACCTATTTTACGCATTTCCAATAAGTATTTCGTAGGGCTTCATACGAGACGAAGGTAGGCCAGAGTATAAAAAATCTGTCTCGCTCTCGCCAATTCCCAAAAAAATAAGTCTCGTTAAACTTTCGGTCTCGTCTCGTTATCAGTTTTCTCGTCCCGTCTCGCTTAATTCTGAATAAGTAACGATAATAAATATTATAATATATCAACGAAAAGGTAGATAACAATGAATAATTTTTTCTCTATTTCAGTATCGTAATGAGTTCATTCCAGCACAGAAAACAGTGCTGGAATGAACTCATTCCCGCATTGTTTCTAGTTATATTTTTCGTTTTGTGGTAGTCAGCACTGACATTCGATCCTATCAAATTTCAACACACGTCAATTGACAATACAATATAATCTGGATATAGTGAAATAATTGTTGAGGAAAAGCTTTATTTTCATTAAAAAATATGGTACTAGAGATTTCCTTCTTGCTAATTTTGAATGATTCATGCTATTAGAAAACTGTTTTAAATCTGATCTCCATGCCCTACGTACGTTTCAAATTCAAATTCCGTAATCTGTCAACTTTCGTAACAGTCACACCAACTACCAAGATACAATACAAAAGTCACTAGGATGTATAATACGAATTTTTCATTAAATTTCAATAATATTTTACAAAACTTGCTTGAAATAGAGAAAATATCGTCTAACACTCGTTGCAGAAGGCAATTCCAACACTCATGCTTTCGAAAACTCGCTCCTTCGTCGCTCGTTTTCGAATTTCGCACACGTGTTTTAATAGGAGCCCATTCTGCAACTTGTTTTAGAATATACTATTAAAGCTATATTTATTACGCTCTTGTGCATAAATATTTGTACCTACATATTTTTTTTAAATTTTTAACACTGTTAATTCTTTTAAATTACTAGATGACCAGGAATTCAGACACGCTTGCATCACATGATATTTCAATGATATACGTGTTTTTGTCATGACCATACCTGCTGTGGAAAATAATCTGGTACGGATGTGGCCATTAATCATCGGACATCTTTGAAATTGTAGGAACTTTTTCATGCACTTTCCACCATTGTAAAATACAATTTTGATTCCTATTAGCTCTTTCTAACAGCAAATGTTCTTCAAACTAAGCTTTCCAATGTTTCGTGGGTTTTGTTGATGTTTTAAAGAGGCTATCTATGTCCATACATTTTTTAATAGAATTGGACAAATTGGTATCGTTTTCAATGAACACCTTCCCAGTGGGTAGAGCATTGAGGGTGTTCTTTGCGTATTCCTCATAACACTTTTCGAAACATTGAATAGCTTCATTTCTTTACCAGTCTTATTATACGTAGTTCCACAGATGTATACAATAATTGTTCACATCTTCACTACAAGAAGCATAATAAATAACAATAAATTTCCCCAGATTTTCGATTAGAGACGAAATTTTAAAAGCTTTGGGATTTAGGGGCATTAAAAGTTGTCCGTTAAGTATTGAATTCATAATGGGATCAGTTTTTGTTGTGAACTCTAGTTTTTCTTGAAAAATAATCTCAATTATCGCAATAGTATATGATAAAAAATATTTTTTGGTGTTACAATTATTTCAGAAGAAAAATAAGTGGGCACAATAAATCTATTAAATTCCAGACAATCGTGGACACGTCCTCTATATTTTCTCTCAACTACCCTCCTCAAACGCTTCGTAAGACACGCCTCCTACAACACCCTTCCTGGCAGTATTTGAAATTTTGATTTTTCTGCAGCGATTGAATACGCAGATTTAGCGGCCACGACCGATTTTTATTCCCGAATTATTCCAGGGAAGTTGGGAATGTATTCGGGATAATGGACGGGGCACAGTGTTTAGTGACACTCCTGGGTAAACCGCATTGTTTTCCTACTGGAGTGCGTTATCCCCGCCGAGTGAACAGACTCCTTTGGACCTTCAAAGGGCGGGATGGCTTTAATGTCACTTGGGTGGCTGGAATGAGGGTTGAAGTGCTGCAGAATCGTATGTGCCCCTTCCGGCCTTGCAATTACGAAGTCGCCACCTCGTCATTTCTGCGACAAAGGATTGAGAGATGCTGAAGGCTGTGGTTAGTGAGAATTTGAAGTCCTATCCAATGTACAGGGTGTCCCGAATTCGATGTCCATTGATGAAACCTCGGAATCTACAAACGTTAGGAGAAAACGAAGTTTACTTTCTCGATCTTGAAGACGAATTAAATACCGAAATTGTACCGTCAACTGGGGCTACTTTGCACATTTTTTGTGGTGTTTTTAATATAGAATCGATGTTCTTTCAAAAATGGCTTCGAGCTTGAAATATGTGCAATTTGTGTGTTTTTTCTATCCAATCCTCAAAAATTGTTATAATAAATGTACGGGATAATTTTTTTCAAAAGGTCAAAAATGTGGCAAAGTTGCCCGCCAAATGGTGCAACTTTGCCAATCGCTGAAAAATGACTACTGCCAAACTACTATGTTTTGAAAAATATATGCCGTCAAAAATAACCTGAATTTGAGTAAAAAAACAATTTTTTTAAAAATATGTGTTTATTAATATTTAAAAAACTATGTTATTTATTATAACATACAGGGTGAGTCTTTGACCACTGCATTAATTTTAACCAAATATTCCTCTCATCAAATGAGACACTTTTTTCATTTAACATTTTTCCAAATTCAGCTTAGGTAAAAAGATACAGGCTGTTGAAATTTTGAAATAAAATCAGTTTTTATTTTGCAGCTTTGACATCCTTTTTTCGAATAAAACGAATGTTGGCGTAAAGTTTCCTATAACTATGATATATATTTTCCAAATATTAGTTATTTTCTACTTCTACTGGTTTTCTAGTTATGGACTCGTGGATTCATAAAACTAAACGAAATTAGCATAAAGAAAGCATATACATTTTTTCTTGAGTCATTTCAAGAATATTCCATCGTTTTAGAACATTATATGATTCTTCATCATTTCTCCTTAAACGTACCGTTTTCGAGATATTCTTCATTGAATGTTTTAAAATGGAAAACTCCAGAAATTTCACTACTTTTATGGATCCGTCCCTGAACGTTGGAATCCCAAATCATTATTCATTATAAATTATTCTCGTCCGCCAACAATGGCATAGATAATTTATATGCGGGAGTGTATTAGCACATTGTGAAATCTTTAAACGCTTGTAACTTTTTACCTGAGCCGAATCTGGAAAAATGGTAAATGAAAAAAGTGTTTCATTTGATGAGAGGAATCTTTGGTTAAAATTAATGCAGTGGTCAAAGACTCACCCTGTATATAGGTAACAGTATTTATCACCATTTTAATAAACTAAAAAACGACTTCAGTAATAACAAAAAAAAACTCAAAACATTAAACAAAACATTAAATTTTAGGGATAAAACAATAGGTTAAACTAGTTTGAACTTTTGGTGAAATCAAAATTCCCAAATGTAAACAGCTGCCTGGAGCTTGAGCTTTGCTGCGGTGCATCTAGCACAGCCTTAATTTCATTTTCCAATATAACGCCAGTATCATCAATAACAAGGGAATAGAATGTGTTAATTAATTTGTAGCCCATAACATCATTTCTTATTGTTCTGATGGCTATTTGTAACTGCTCTTCACTATCATCCCGATTTCGCCTTGTACTCGCTAGCCGTTTGTAGTTTTGAACCATTTACTAAAAAAAAAATTTAATTCAATTTCGGGGTAACTTTGCCAACATTATTTCGATATCGCTGATCATTTTCGAGATACAGGCTAATTTCAATTTTTTCCAAAAAAACAATTGGATCTATAACTTTTTGCGTTTATGTTCTGGGGAACTTCGCGATAACATTTTGCCCGAAATATCTGTAGTTTTCGAATTTTTTGTCGAAAATGGTCTCAAACGATTGGTTCGACTCCCCGATGAGGTAAAATTTGATTCTGTCCGGCCAGCCGTTGCCACGGTAAATGGAGAACGGAAAGAGCTAGCTACTTTTTATTTTCAGGGTAGGTGGAGCAGCGCAATACGACGGACGAGTTCGTTAATGAGTAATAATTTTGTTTTCAACCAATATGAATCCGATCGAATTTAAAATAGGTGAATAGTTGTAGAACTTAAACCTAAGCACGTTTGTGAAATTTTGTGAGAATAATATCACTAGAAAATTTTAAAAAAATTATTGAAGAATATTTTTTATGTCACGATTACCTGAGAACGGATAGCGACTTGAAATTTACAGGTTAGGTTATGCATCTGAATGCGACATTTGAGTTTGTTTATTATAAGCATAAACGGCCAAACCGTTTTGGAGTTATACCCATCTGAAATTTGGTTGTTATTTCCTCAATAACTCGAAAAATACACAACCGATCCAATTCAAACATGGTTGTAAGTTGTAGAATGCCAACGCGAAAATTCTTGCAAAATTTCGTGAGGATCATATCACTAGAAAATGTTTAAAAAATCATTGAAAAAATTCTATATATCAGAAACTATTCATCCGACATGGCTGACATTTTGCGAGAGCCTTCAGAACCTATCTCTACTACCAATTTCCAAGTTTGAACACGATCGGATCTATATTGTTGGAGATTCGAGCAGCCGTGTGTGAGTTCAGTAGCTGCATGGGTGACCATTGCCTTGATAACTCTAGAATGGCAGAAAATAGGGACTTGAAATTTTCAGGGTAGGTTGCGCATCTAAATGGGAGAGTTAAGTTCGCTGTTGGCCATAATTGGCCCAACAGATTTGGAGTTATACCCATCTGGAATATTATTTCCTCGATAACTCAAAAAATATAGACTCTGAAGATTGCTAACTAGTTGTAGAATATCGACATGAAGAATTTGATTATAGGCTTAATCGGCCAAACTGTTTTGGAGTTATACCTATCTGAACTTTGATTGTTATTTCCTCGATAACTCTGAAAATACAAAACCAATCCAATTCAAACGTGATTATTAGTTGTAGAATGCCAACTCAAAAATTCTTGCGAAATTTCGTGAGGATCATATCACTAGAAAATTTTTAAAAAATCATTGAAAATCATTGAAAAAAATTCTATATATCAGGAACTATTCCTCCGACATCGCTGCGAGAGCCTTCAGAACCTAATTCTACTGTCAAGTTTCAAGTTTAAACAAGATCGGATCTAAATTGTTGGAGATACAAGCAGCCTTGTGTGAGTTCAGTAGCTAGAAAATTTTAAAAAAATTACGAAAAAAAAATGGTTCAAGCACTGACGTGAAGTCAGGAGCTCTTGCGCGTATGTTATATTGTCCATTCGAATTTACCATGGTAAATTCGATTTGATTAAGAGTATCTAATACAGGAGAATGGACAATAGATCATACGCGCAAAAGCTCCTGACTCACGTCAGTGCTCAAACGAATTTTTTTGTCTATATATCAGGGTTATCGTTTTGTTTCTTACGAAACCATGAAATCATGTACAGAAAACTTGGCGACGTGTAATTCACAAATTAATTGAACTATCCTTGGGACAAATGTGTTCCATGAGTTCGATCCATCGGTTTTATACTTTGTATCATATTTGCAACCAAAAACAATCTTTTATTCTTCATGCTAAAATCGAAAAAGATTTTTAAAAGACATATGAAATAACATGGAAATTCACAAAGGGGTTAGGTGTAGTCATCTTGTTCAAAAAATCTTTTTTGTTTTTTTTGCATTTTCTTAAAGCATAATACCTCAGAAATATTCTCCGAAAATTTGAAGTAAATCTGACAAATACTTTTCGAGTTATTCGATAATTAGCAAAGGGCTCTCGGGCGCTCTAGGCGAGATCAGGTAGCTAAGAGCAGGTAGCTAGCGTGCTAACGACAACACTCCAGAAGGTAGAACCCTACGTAGACAACGTCAAATAGATATTTTGGAAGCTGCCACAACGGCTAAAGAACTATTATATGGCACAGGAATATATGAGTCTGTAAGTATTTAAAAAAATTGGTTCAAGCACTGACGTGAAGTCAGAAGCTTTTGCGCGTATGTTATATTGTCCATCCTTCTGTTTTGGACACCCTTAATCGAATTTACCATGGTAAATTATGTTGTCCATTCTCCTGTATTGGACACTCTTAATTCGAATTTACCATGGTAAATTCGAATTAATTTCCTAGGGGTACGGTTCTTAAAATTTTTTTTTTCGTCATTTTTTTCAAATTTTCTAGGGGTACGGTTCTTACAAAATTTTAAACACGTCTTTATGTTGATGTTTTACTACTAGTTACCAAGCTTCAATTCGATCGAATATTTATTTTTTGAGTTATCAAGGAAATAATATTCCAGGTGAACCTACCCTGAAATTTGCAAGTCCATATCTGCTTTCGTTCGAAAGTTATCGAGGCAACGGTCACCCATCTACTGAACCCACACAAGAATGCTCGAAACTCCAACAATATTTAACCGATCGTATTAAAACTTGAAACTTGGCAGTAAAGTTAGGTTATGAAGGCTCCTGCAAAATTTCAGCAATTTCAAACGAATAGTTACTGATATAAAGAATTTTTTTTTTCATTTTCGATGATTTATTAAAAATTTTCTACAAATGCTATTTACACCAAATTTTGCAAACATTTTCGCGTTGTTATTCTACAACTAATAACCATGTTTGAATTCAATCGGTTCAGTATTTTTCGAGTTAATGAGGAACAAAAAACCACCAAAATTCAGAAAATTTTAAGATGGCTATAACTCTAAAACCGTTTGGGCGATTATACTCATAAACAAACTGAAATGTCGCGTTCTGGTGCACATCCTAACCTGAAGACTTGAAGCCGCTATCTCTTTCCGTTCTCAAGTTATCGTGACAACAAAAATATTTTTTAATAATTTTTTTAAAATTTTCTAGCCATACGATTCGCATAAAATTTCACAAACGTGCTTAGGTTCATATTCTACAACTACTCACCAAGTTTCAATTCGATCGGTTTTATATTGGTTGAAAACAAAATTATTACTCGGAAACCACTGGGCCGATTATGCCCATTAACAAACTTGTCCGTCGTATTGGGATGTGCCACCCACCCTGAAAATTTCAAGTCGCTAGCTCTTTTCGTTCTCAAGTTATTGTGGCAACAGCCGGCCGGACGGCTGGACGGACAGAATCAAATTTGACCTCGAATTCTTCATTGGGGAGTCGAACTAAATCGTTTGAGACCATTTTCGTCAAAAAATTCGAAAGTTACAGACATTTGGGCAAAACTATAACGCGATGTTCCCCAGAACATACGCGCAATAATACGTAAATGGAGTGTCAAACTTCAAATGCATTTGTCTCAAAACTATGTTCTTTGAACTTGTGACCACTGTAGCTCGAAAACCTCTCCGTAGATTTTAATGAAATTTATACAGCTTTTCGAAAACATGGAGAACTAGTGCCTGATCGAAGGATTTTCTTTTTGTTTTTAATTTCGATTTTTATAAACAATTAACTGTAGGTTTTCTCCCGAAAATATGGGAAGAAATTTCCTGAGGCTGCCATTTTGTTAATTTAAAAGAAAACAAAAGGTTCGATCAGGTACTAGATAATCTATTAATAAAAAAATTTTTTTTGTCCGATTGATTTTTGATGAGTCTCCAAGGATAAGTGATGGTCACCGCAAGGAGCTTCGGTTGGAAATGGATCAACACAACCAGCCATTACTTTTAATATAATAGATTTTTTTTCTGAAATTTCTGTCAAATCAAGTCCAAACCTTATTTAATGATGCTATATTTTTACTTTCATAAAATAGAATAATTTAGTGGCAAAAAAAATTATTTAAAATTGTCCATTTTTCGTGTCTCTGACTACACCTAACCCCTTGTGAAAGCTTAGTATCGAACTATAAAAACTTCGCCGGTAGTTCAAAACGATAAACACTATATCCCTGTTTTCGTTCACCTGAATTATTCAAGCACATATTTGTTCAATACGAAACTGTCGATTGGTTCTATATGATTGGAATTTATCATTCAAAATTCATGCGAGTAATTTTCCATTTATTGGAGGATTTCTGTGTACAGTACGAAATGAAACCTAGCTATCGCCATATGAAAACAAAAAAACCGCACCGCCTTCTATCGGAATGTGATTCACGTGTACTGGCAGGTTAAATCCATTATTTTCCTGTCAATCTATTATTCATACAACATTCCAATTTCCTATAGTTGACAGGGACACTTTTATTTCCCAAGTAAACAACGCTAAGTTCAATCTGGAAAAAGCAATAAATTTCAATTAGATCGGACGACCCGATACCAACAACTTCCAACGTGTCTGGTAGTTGGCCAATTTAGAATTCAGGTGGAGAAACAGCGTAGAATGGACCGTGAAAAAATTCCAGATGTCGGCTGTTTGTAGGACTTGTTGATTGTTTTTCTTGTACCTACGATAGAACTGATTCGTCTATACTGTGAAAAAATATTTCATTGATTTTTGTTCACATGTTATAGGGAACGTCGTGCTATCATTTTGCCCATACGCCGGCCGGCCGTTGCCACGATGAATTTTCAAAATTCAAACTGCGAAGGACAAGTTCGTTAATCCAAATTTTGTTTCCAACCAATACAGAGATCCCACCAAATTGAAACTAGTTGTAGAATACCGTTAGGACAAGAGATTTTGTGATGATATATCGTATCACTAAAAAACTGGTTCAAGCACTGACGTGAAGTCAGGAGCTTTTGCGCGTATGTTCTATTGTCCATTCTCTTGTATTGGACACTCTTAATCGAATTTACCATGGTGAATTCTATTGTCCGTTCTCCTGTATTGGACACTCTCTTAATCGAATTTACCATGATAAATTCGATTAAGAGTGTCCAATACAGGTGAACGGACAATGAAATTCACCATGGTAAATTCGATTAAGAGTGTCCAATACAGGAGAACGGACAATAGAATTCACCATGGTAAATTCGATTAAGAGTGTCCATTACAGGAGAATCAATTTGCCTAAATGTATGTAATTTTCGATTTTTTTATGAAAATGGTCTTGAACGATTTGTTTCGACTCACTGATCAAGAATCCGTGGTCAAAATCAATTCTGTTCGGCCGGCCCTCCGTTAACACGATAACTCTCGAACGGAATGAGCTAGGCAGTTGAAATTTTTTAGAGTAGGTTGAGGGGATAAGTATCTCGGTTAAATTCGTTATTGGGCAGAATCGGTCTGATGGTTTCGGAGCAACGAAAACAAAAAATATTTTTACATTACAAATTAAAAAAAAATTTTTCAGGATGCTGTTTTATCATAAGAATCCATCGATATCATTTTCAACTCTAACAAGCCAATACTTTTGGAGATATGATTTTTCAAAATTTCAATAATACATAGTATTTCTATGTATTCACAGAATGTGAACACATAATCTGTCTGTGTTCACTGTTCATAAACGTCATCTTATCTAGCTATTAGAGACTTGTCCATTCGTAGTTTGAAAATGTTTTCTGTTGGAAAACAAGTATCCGATTCTTGAATTCGTGAATATATACAAGACTGTTTTGAAACCGAAAATCATTATGACTGATTACATATTGAAAAATTTATGTATAAATATTGGAGATGATGTTTCAGAAGATTTAGAATTGGATCATTTCAATGATGTAGTTTATGAAGGCAATAGGAAAGAAGAACATAATGGAATCATCAAAAGAAATTACTGTTCGTTGACCACTGAGGTTAATTTGACCTTTTACTTCCTTAAGTTGTGAGACATGTTCCTATACACAGTATTTTCATAATGTTGCTAGCAAAAAAATGCTGAAATCTGGATCTACATTTGTGTTTCAAACATTTTTTCTTGAGTTAAGATCCATAATACAGAAAAGAATGTGTAAGTGGTATGAACTATTAAATTTTAAATTATGAAAAGAGGATAGTATTTTATTAATATATTTTGATCTATTAAAATAATATGTTCGTCAGCCTCTTCCTCCTCAAATATCAGGAATAAATGGACAATCTGCTATGATTGTCTCCAGCCTTGCTCTAGACATTTCGATGATATTTTCGACGGTATTTCGACAATAGAACATGCGCGCAAAAGCTGGTGATTTCACGCCAGTGCTTGAACCCATGTTTTTATTAGTTTTTTTCTGCAATTCGGTATTATGCGTACACCTGTTGGGAATAAAGGCTTATTATACAGATTTACCCCCTGATATTTATTATTTCGAGCTGAAATGTTCGATATTTCCACTTGGGCCATCCTCTGGAGGATTTTCAGAGGAGTACGAACTCCTGGTAGACGACTGCAAACGAAATTAATAACGGAATGATAAAACTGCCATCTTACCGGCAGTTGATTTATATTTCGGACCATTTTAACGCCCCTAGATAACAAAATACGAAATATAATTCATTCTTAACCCTCCTTCCTACCATTCCTCCAAGATCCTCGTTTTTCTTCTGGAGCGCATCTCTGGGCTGTTTGCTGCTGATGGCTTATTCCCTAATACTTTGATTCTTGTTCTAATTAAATTCAGGAGAGGATTCAACCGATTGTGTCATTAAGGAATTTATTTCGAGGAGATTGTTATTTATTCCTTTAGAAATATCTAAAATTGTCACGAATAATGGTTGCTGCTTTTTGCAGCGGAGGAGAAATTGATGAGGTGGGAGATTTCGGAAGCTGAGTTTTGCAAACTACAAGGAGCTAGTGATAGCGAATACGGCTGATCATAACAATTATTAGACTTGTTTTTCATGCATTCGGTTCGGTTCGTTTTCTGTTCCGTTTCAGTCGCTTGCGACATGTGTGAAACGGTGCTTCGGTTCAGATTCGGTACCGAATAGAAACCGTACAGCACCGAATACTCCCTCGACACGAATAGGTTTCTATCAGGTTTGGTTTCGTGTGTAGGGAATACAGAAAGGTTTAGTTTCGGGTTTAACCATAAGGTAATAAATATTTACATACCCGTATGTTTTCTGTCACGTTCTGTGATTTCAACTTTTAACCTCAAACCGAACAGATATCTTTCAATCTTTCCCAAATTGTTTAAATATAGAAATATAAACATAAATACATATTGTCGGGATATTGTTGCAATCTCGGTATTCATGAGAAAATTATGGTTTACCAACTGTGGATCGACTGTTTTCTGCAGTAAATCTAAACCAGTGCTGTGGGACAAAACTTCCGAAAATATAAAGAAAAATTGGTTCAAGTCCTGTGTGCCCTGTGTTCAAGCAGGAGCTTTGGCGCTCTTGTTCAAACTTTGACAAATCATATCTTCGAAGGTATTGGTAAGAGTTGGGAATTATATCAATGGATGCTTATGATAGAACTTCATAATAGCAGAAATTAAATTCAAACATCATAAAAGAATTTAAATTCAACAAGATTGTCAAAAATTATTAGTCTAAAACCAATAGACCAATTCGACGCAACAACGAACTCATCCGAGATATTCGTTCCTCAATTCTATGATGAACGATATATTTTTTCCTCAAATCCACTCTGAAAATTATATTATCTCAATTGAATCTTTAGCCAATATTTCAGTTTTGTTTTCACTGGAGACATTCTGAACTCAATATTATAAACTTACCATTACCATTCCCATCATCATGTGGATTAACCACTGGCATTAAATATCAAAATTAGACATATCATGTCTCAGGAAAATAAGTTTACATGTATCAACACACATCATTTTATCAATGGATTCCTATAGTGAAACTAGAGAAAAACTTATTTTGAAATTTTTAATGTACAAAAAAAATTGTTTTTTGTTACTCCGAAACCATCAGACCGATTTTGCCCAATGATGAACTCAGCTGAGATATTTATCTCCCAAATCTATTGTGAAAATTTCAACTGTCTAGCTCATTCCGTTCGAGAGTTACCGTGTTAACGGCCGGAGTAACGGAATAACAGAGATTCTGCTTTAGCAGTTTCTGCCAACTCTGGCGTTCTCAATGACAAATTTTATTTTAGGAAGTTGCAAAATCAGATTCTATGCTGAGTTGAAAGCAGATAAATAAATTTGATAGTACGTTGGTGCTTCGATTTGTATTAAGAATTAATTTTTCTGTGGAATTACCTAGTAATTTTATGGAGAGTAGATACACAGGCCTTAGATTGAATATTTGAAACATATTTCAGTGGAGTTGTGACATAATTCAGATCGCTTGTGAATTACTTTTATTCAGCCAACGTGTTAAAAAATTTAGGTGATCTGTTCACCGAATCTCATCAGATTCATTTGAAAGTCATTGCATTCAAGTAATATGAAACAACGATGAATTTTTCATAACAGGGATTCACAAATATAAAAAAATGATCCACTTGCTCATCGTTACGTTACGAACTTCATTAAAAGTAATAATATATCAATATTTCCCCCTTCTCACTCTAATTACATTTCCATCCCACGAACTGTCGTCTATATTGGTTTTCGTAATTTCTTGATTGGTTCGCGTGAGAATGTCTGAAGGATGGAATATTGAAAAAGTTAGTTTCATGTCCGGAGATTACAGTAACGGCACGATACTGCTGAACTACATTATATTCTTCCATGATTGCACATTTGATTAGGGGAGATTTTCTCAGGATAAACTATTAGGACTGGAATATCTACTATTTGGATTTTAAATTTATATTAGGAATTCGTCGAAAAATTAAAGCACATGGTATACACTAAACGTCGAAAGTATGGAATAATGGATTCATTTTCTTCCCTTTCAGGTATAGCGAAAAAATTGATGGTCCAAACACTGAGGTGAAGTCCGGAGCTTTTGCGCGTACCAAGTTTCCTATTGTCTACTCACCTCTATTGGATACTTATTATCGAATGTAGCATCGATATATGTATACCGTTTTCTCAGCTTTTATTATACAGGGTGAGTCTTTGACCACTGCATTAATTTTAACCAAAGATTCCTCTCATCAAATGAAACACTTTTTTCATTTAACATTTTTCCAAATTCAGCTCAGGTAAAAAGATACAGGCTGTTGAAATTTTGAAAAAAAATCAGTTTTTATTTTGTAGCTTTGACATCCTTCTTTCGAATAAAATGAATGTTGGCGAAAAGTTTTCTATAACTATGATACATATTTTCCAAATATTAGTTATTTTCTATTCTACTGGTTTTCTAGTTATGGACTCGTGGATTCATAAAACTAAACGAAATTAGCATAAAGAAAGCATATAAAGTTTTTCTTGAGTCATTTCAAGAATATTCCATCGTTTTAGAACATTATATTATTCTTCATCATTTCTCCTTAAACGCACCGTTTTCGAGATATTCTTCATTGAATGTTTTAAAAATGGAAAACTCCAGGAGTTTCACTACTTTTATGGATCCGTCCCTGAGCGTTGGAATCCCGAATCAAGCTGTAAACCACGTTACCCTGCCTTATTCTCGTCCGCCAACAATGTCATAGATAATTTATATGCGGGAGTGTATTAGCACATTGTCAAATCTTTAAACGCTCGTAACTTTTTACCTGAGGCGAATCTGGAAAAATGGTAAATGAAAAAAGTGTTTCATTTGATGACAGGAATCCTTGGTAATGCAGTGGTCAAAGACTCACCCTGTATATGAATACATTTAACACCATTTTAATTACATACATCAGTATCGTTTATACAGGGTCCTGCAATAGTGCGTTAGAAATTTAGTTTGAAAGCACACTCTTTGTAGTTCTGCATCTCAGGAAATTATTTTCTAATATACAGGGTATTCCCAAATAAAATTATTCAACAAATGAATGATTTTTTAATTGGACCACTCCTTATATTAGAACCCCTGTATATTTTTGAAAATAATTTCCTGAGATGCAGAATTGGAACTACAAAGGGCGTGCTTTCAAACTAAATTTCTAAAGGGTCTGGTTTGGAAGCTATGGAAGCGTAACGCACAATTGCAGGACCCTGTATACAGGATCTGGTCTTTATAAATGACTGTAACATCGCAGTTGGATTTGAATATAATTCCTTGCCGCTTTTCACGCAGGATCCTAAATATTTTACAGCCCTTGTATTGTCAGAAAATAAATTATGTAGATGGAATCGCGAATGTGAACAGTTTATACATATAAGAAGTGGCATAATAAGAATATTTCAAAGTCAACTGCGATTTTACAATCATTTATAACGACCCTGTATTTTCTATTAAAATTGAAATTCGAAAAAAATCACGCCTCAAGTAACTCCAGGGTACGATTTTCAGGAAATTCCGCGAAAATTAGTGGGTCGGCATTCTACATGTAATCACGAAGTTTTAATTGAGTCAGATTTGTATATTTTGAGTTATAGAGGAAATAACAACAACATTTCAGATGAGTATAAGTCCAAAACCGATCATGCCTATTAACGAATCTAAAGCGGCCCATACACGCCCAATATTATTGTGCAATGTGGGTTGCACAATATATTGACGGTTGCCCCTAGTCAGTCAATATTATTGTACAATATGTTGGTTGGTCAAACATTTCTATCGTATGGAGGCGATATTGATGGTTGTGCAATCTATTACGCTATTGCGCAACGTTTCAATATCGCCGACACGATCAATTATATTGCACAAGTGTTAAATATTGTACAATAATATTGAGCGTGTATGGGCTGCATTAAAGTCGCATTCGGATGTGCAACCAATCCTGAGAATTGCATATAGCTATCTCTTTTCGTTCTCAAGTTATCGTGAGATACATAATATTTTTTCGTAATTTTTTAAAAATCTAGTGGTATGATCCTCACACACGTCTTTATGTCGATATTCTACAGCTTGATACCAAGTTTCAATTCAATCGGGTCTGTATATTTTGAGTTATCGAGGAAATAATATTCCAGATGGGTATAACTCCGCAACTGTTCGGACGATTATGCCCTACAACGAATTTAACTCTCCCATTCGGATGCGCAACCAACCCTGAATATTTCAACTTCCTACCTCTTTTCGACCAAAAGTTATCGAAGCAACGGTCACCCATCCAGCTACTGAACTTATCCAAGGCTGCTGGGATCTCCAACAATATACATCAGATCGTGTTCAAACTTGGAACTTGGCAATAGTGTTGGGTTTTGAAAGCTCCGCGATGTCGGTCGAATAGTTTCTGATATATAGAATTTTTTTCAATGATTTTCAATGATTTTTTTTTGCAATTTTCTAGGAATACGATCCTCACAAAATTTTGGAAGGTTTCTGGAGCTGGCATTCAACAACTAATATCCATGTTTGAATAGGATCAGTTTCGTATTTTTCGTATTATTTAGGAAATAAAAACCAAAATTCAGATGGATATTACTCCAAAACCGTTTGGCTGATTATGCCTATAAACAAACTCAAATGTCGCATTCAAATGCACAACCTACCCTAAAAATTACGAGGCTCTATCTCTTTCCGTTCTCAGGATATCGTGACATAAATAATATTATTTAATAATATTTTTGAAATTTTCTAGCGATATGATTCTCACAAAATCTCACAAATGGCTTTGTATAAGTATTCTATAACTAGCTACCAAGTTTCAATTTGATCCGATCTAACAAAATTATTACTTGGAAACCGTTAGGCTGATTATGCCCAATAACAAACTTGTCAGTCGAATTTGGATGCGCCACCTACCCTGATTTTAAAGTTGCTATCTCATTCCGATCTCAAGTTTTCGTGGCAACGGCCAGGCTGGTCGGACAGAATCAAATTTGACCCCGAATTCATCATCACTGAATTGGACCTAATCGTTCGAAACCATTCTCGGAAAAAAATTAGAAAATTACAGACATTTGTGCAAAATGATAACGCGATGTTCCCCAGAACATACGCGCAAAAATGGTTTGATAATACAAATTAATTTATTGGCACGCTGTTCACCTGAACAAAGTGCCTATCAATTCGTCCAAATGTCTGGTAATTTTCGAATATTTTGCCAAGAATGGCCTTAAACGATTAGTTCAGGCAAAATCCACCGAGTGGTTTCAGAGTTGAACCAATTTGAAATTTTGTTACTCAATACCTTGAAAAATACCGACTCGAAGACAAATTTTATGAGGATCGCATGACTGGAAAATTAAAAAAAAATATTAAAAAAAATATGTGTCTCAGAAACTGTCCGACAGATATCGTTCAAATTCTGCGAGAGCCTTCCAAATTTTATTTTGCAGTAAAGTTTAAGATATCGATAGGATCTGTATTGGTGAAGATATTGTTCAAATACAGAAATATTACAATGATCGAGATGTACTGGTGAACTGTGTCACACTCGACCAGCGAAGTTGTCAACAGTTTTCTATTCTGACGTGCCTGAAGTGAATTTCATAAATCATAATGTCATAGATCAAGTCTGTCTGTCAAGTCTGTCTATGTTCATATTTATTTCCGTGCTTCCGAGCGGCCGACCGAAGTTGTATTTGACAAGTCGATGCATCAACAGCATGTCAAAATTCACCTAATCGGTTGAACACATAGACATAAAATATCATGGACTGGTTGTGAGAAACAGACCATTGATATCAGCATTGAAAAAAGACAGAATAGTTAAAAGCAAACCATAGTATAAGAATATATTCATATAATTTGGCGATTGGCAAAATCACAGAATACGAAACATTGGTTTCCTTTATCCTTTGACATTTCTTGTATACTGTATTGTTTGGTTTCATGTGTTGTGTATGTGTGTTGGTGATGTGTAGACAGAATAGTTAAAGGCAAAATATTTTCATTTAAATCTGAGATTCGTTTCTGAATATTCTGATACTTATAATCTGAAAATATTTCTCATAAATTTCCTTACTGTAATTCATTCAGCTTTTTCGATACTCCCCAATTTCCAATTTGTGTATTTGCCCATGGTATATAAAAACACCATTGTTTTTATACCATTATTTGTCTTTACTTATTCTATCCTTCATAACATCTCTCATCCTAATGTATTCCGCAACGAACTGTGTGATAAAGTTACGTGAGGGCCAGTCCATGTTATTCTATGTCTATGGTTGAACAACATAATATATATTGCAAATTAACCAGATCGATTTCATTTCAGAAGAAATTTATATAATATAAATTCAGTACTGAAATCAAACTAATATTGCTTATTCATTTATTCTTCGATAATTGTTCAATACTAGATAATCATTGTCTGTTTCAGAGGATGTTGAAAAACAGATATTTAGATGCATTTAGATCGATATTTAAAACCATTCGATGGTCAAAAATAATAAAACTCTAATGAAATATTTAATTTTACCTCCTTTACAATTTTGCCTGAAACCTTTCTGGCGATTTTGTAGAGCGTCTTCTACAGTCGATTATATCCCAAAAAGATTGAATCTTACTAAAATTTTAAATGGTACGAACAATGGGTCTATAAATACTTGGATCACAAGAAGTCTATCCCTGTTTTAATTGATTTAATATTGTGGTTCTCACAATGCGGAATTCGGTCGGAAAATTGTCATCATTGAGATTTTTATCATAGAATAGTATATCCTAAAACAAGTTGCAGAATGGGTTCCTATTAAAACACGAATGCGAAATTCGAAAACGAGCGACGAAGGAGCGAGTTTTCGAACGCATGAGTGTTGGAATTGCCTTCTGCAACGAGTATTAGACGATATTTTCTCTATTTCAGGCAAGTTTTGTAAAATACTGTTGAAATTTAATGAAAAATTCGGATTATACATCCTAGTGACTTTTGTATTGTATCTTGGTAGTTGGTGTGACTGTTACGAAAGTTGACAGATTACGCAATTTGAATTTGAAACGTACGTAGGGCATGGAGATCAGATTTAGAACAGTTTCCTAATAGCATGAATGATTCAAAATTAGCAAGAAGGAAATCTGTAGTACCATATTCTTTAATGAAAATAAAACATTTCCTCAACAATTATTTCACTATATCCTAATTATATTAATCGATTTTTAGCGACGTTACCGCTTAATACCGGTATCAAACGGTTATAATTTTTACATTTTAGCGAGAGTGGTTACAAGCGGTAACGGAAGTTCCCCTCCAAAGCTGTGATATTGACATTTGATACCGGTATCAAAATTTATAACCGGGTCCATGAGGTGGGTTACTAGCGGTTGACATCTGTTGAAAGTTTGAAATTGTCAAAAGTATTGAAAGTTTGAAACTGTTGAAAGCAATTAAAACGGCTGATGCAAAGGAAAGCGTGGAATTTTTTTAATATACTCTAAACAACCAAGGAGTGGGGATTACTTCGTCATTACAGACCGCCAAATAGCGAATCTTATATTAAACGGTAATAGAATGAAGGCAATCTGGCTTGGATATATACCACAAAAAGACTAGAAGACTACGTTCTTGTTGTACTGGTTAGTACCCACCTCTTTACTTTTTCTTAATTAGGTGGTGAGAATCATTTTCTATAATTTCATCAAACAAATTTAATTATGGAAGGTTTCTTTTTTCATTCGAAACAATTGAAAAAACACAAATTCAGTATATATTTCAAGCCAGATATCTCCTAGGTCTAGCCTGAAGTGCATTATCCATAATTTGAATAGTGCTATCAGTACTGGGAAGTGGGACTATTATTTGGATGTAATACACTGTTGAGAAATTCCAATAAGACACAATAATTCTCGTTAGTGAATAGCATTTCGTCAAATAAATTCAACATTTGCATGTAATTGATGTTAATTGTTTATCAAACGTTAGAATAAGTAAGGTTTGCATAATAAAAAGTAAACAAATATTACTACTAGGACTACGGTTAACCGTTGACGTTTTAGTGAAAACACATACAACCTTTCGCGGTCATGTGGTGGGGGAACAAATTTTGACATTGATGACAAACCGTTGTTAATAACCGGGTTATAAGCGGTATCCTCGCTAAAAAATGATTATTGTATTGTCAATTGACGTGTGTCGAAATTTGATAGGATCGATGTCAGTACTGACTACCACAAAACGAAAAATATAACTAGAAACAATACGGGAATGAGTTCATTCCAGCACTGTTTTTAGTGCTGGAATGGAATCATTACGATACTGAAATAGAGAAAGATAATATCAGAGCCCTTTTGCCCAATCATTTGATAAATTCCATCAAATCCTGCAGCTTTTCGGGATTAACCGACAGTTTCTGAGGACAATTACATGTGGTTTATCTTCAGTTTATTCGTCTAATTCGGCAGTTAAACCGAAGATAAACTAGATTCAATTGTCCTTCGAAACCGACCCTCAGTGCATTTAATTGCTGATTTTAATACATGCATGTTGGATTAGATATAACTTCTGCGGGTGAATATGATGTCCTAAATTTATGCAAATTATACTTCACGATTTTGGCGCGCTTGTGCATCCCAACAGAACACCTATCTATTTGCCCCAATGTTTGTAATTAACGATTGGTTTCGACTCACTGATGAAGAATTTGGGTCAAAATCAATTATCTCTGACCGTCAGGACAATTACTTTTGAACGCAAGGAGTTAGTGAGTTAAAATTTGCAAAAATGCGAACGCAAAAATTCTTACAATATTTTGTGAGAATCGCATTACTAGAAATTTTTTACAAATCATTGAAAAAAATTCTATACATATATCAGAAACCATTCATCCGACATGGCTGAAATTTTGCGAGAGTCTTCAGAACCTAACTCTTCTACCAAGTTCCAAGTTTGAACACGATCAGATAGATCTATCTTGTTGGAGATCTGAGCAGCCTTGTGTGAGTTCAGTAGCTGGATGGGTAACCGTTGCCTCGATAACTTCCGAACGAAAGGGGATAAGGACTTTTCAGGGTAGGTTGCGCATCTGAATAGGAAAGTTAAGTTCGCTGTTGGCCATTATCGGCCCATCGGTTTCGGAGTAATACCCATCTGGAATATTATTTCCTCGATGACTCAAAAAATATAGACTCGCTCGAATTGAAGCTTGCTAACGAGTTGTAGAATATCGACATAAAGACGTGTGTAAAATTTTGTGAGAACCGTACCTTTAGAAACATAAAAAAAAATTACGAAAAAAAAAAATTGGTTCAAGCACTGGCGTGAAGTCAGGAGCTTTTGCGCGTATGTTCTGTTATCCATTCTTCTGTATTGGAAACACTTAATCGAATTTACCATGGTGAATTCTATTGTCCGTTCTCCTGTATTGGACACTCTTAATAGAATTTACCATATATTTACCAATACAGGACAATGGACAATAGAACATACGCACAAAAGCTCCTGACTTCACGTCAGTGCTTGAACCAATTTTTTTTTGTTTTCACAAAATTGTATACACTTCCTTATGGCGATATTTTACAGCTAGTTAGCAAGCTTCAATTCGAACGAGTCTATTTTTTTTCTCATTCTGAAAAAAGTAATAGAAATTTGAGAAAAGCACTGAAGTGATGTCAGCAGCTTTTGTGCGTATGTTATCATGATCCTTCTTAACGTTGTAACGGTATAAAATCCCGCCACGCTGGACTACTCTTTCTAACATTACCTTTTGGTTGACTTCAATCATGCAGATATTATATATTCGGCATTCATTTGTTATCTCCAGCTTCGTGGTTCAACATACCCATTGTTATTAGTCCGCAACCCGTAAAACCTGAATTTGCTTTACTGATAATTTGAAATCGTTAATTTACTTTCAATCTAAATTAATGAAATGTTTTGTCCCTATAGATTCTATAGTTAATATTTCAATATATTATAGAAACTATTTCGTTATTATTTTGTTCAGTACAGAAATTTTATCGTTTCGATTCCGTGCGCCAATAGAATTTTCTGTGGTCTTACGGCGGACGATAGATTTGTAATTTCAGTCATCCGGCTTTTACAATACGCCTAGTCATTAGCATCATAAGAGGCAAATCAAATTCAATCAATGATTTACTTACTTATCCAGGAAACAATTGGCAGTGATAATATTAATAAGTTAAAAAAAAGATAAGACAGGGAAATGAAAAAATGGGACTGGGTACTTGTCCACTATACATAAAAAAGCCAAAGATTAGATTCTGCAATAACACCAGGAACTTTTCATGGATTCGAATTTTAATATACCACTTAGATAAAGGTACCGTGTGTGAATAAAGTAAGGAACAAAATTCATAACTGCGTTATTGATTGTTTTCGAGCACGATCCTCGGATAGGTCATTTTTAGTTTTTAATTAACCACCTTATGGACTAAAAATGTTACTTATGACGTCATTCATTTTTACAGAGGGACGTCATAATTTTTTTTTAAATGAATAACCCAATTTTTTTTGCTCCCTTATTACACGGTGCAAATTACCTAAATGACGGTGTAAAAAATTGTTACAGTAGATAACAGTATTCTGCTCCATTTCAGCGAAAATTCTCTGCCGTAACTCTTCTAAATTATTCAGCCTATTAAAATAAATCTTTGATTTTAAATAACCCTACAAACAAAAGGGTGTCAAGTCTGGGGAACGCGGTGGCCACTGGTTTGTTTTTTGGGTCGAATAAAGATTTTCTTCCATGAAAGTTTCATTTTAATGTCTTACAGTGAATGTGTTATATTCTGAGAAAAATTCAGCTTCTTTCATTTTTCCCAAATGTCTGTAATTCTCGATTTTTTGTGGAAAATAGTACCGATCGATTAGATTCGATTCAGCGATGAAGAATTCGTGATTAAATTCAATTATGTCCGGCCGTCCGTCTGCCGTCTTTAGCCACGATAACTTTTGAAAGGAGATAGCGAGCAATATTTAGAGTAGGTTGCGCATCCGAATGCAACGTTTAAGTATCTACGTTAATGGGCATAATTGTCCTTCGTATACTCATCTGAAATGTTATTATTATTTCCTCAATAACTCAAAAAATACAGATCCGATTCAATTGAAACTTGAAAATTAGTTGTAGAATGCCAACCCGCAATTTTTTTAATCACTAGAAAACGAAAATAATTTCTTCAAAAAACCATCATTTTTCTTCCAAAATTTTATTTTTGTGAAACTGTTTGTCAGATTTCGTTTGAAATTCACACAAATCTTCAAGCCGAATTTTATTTTGTAAATATTTTCAAAAACACAGATCCGATAGAATTTAAATCTAGTACTCGGTTGAAAAAAAGGGGCAAAAAAGGGTGTAAAAACTGAAAATGACATCAATGGATTCCTATTATGGAGCTGTATCCTAAAAGAAAATGAATTTGTGAATTTGTGAAAAAAAAAACAAAAATGAAATGTTTATTGCCACTTTACGGCAATCCGATCAATACAAAACTTCGCATGCATATAGGTAAAGGTCATGATTCTACAATTTGATGCTAAATTTCAGATAGCTTGAGTGATCGGTTCCGGAAATATTCATAAAAAATGTTTTTACCCGCTAACGAACTTGTCCGAGATATTTGTGCTCCAAACCTACCCTGCAAATTTCAATCTTCTAACTTCCTTCTTTCGAGAGTTATCGTGCCTACGGCCGGCCGGACCGGTCGGCCGGACAGAATTTATTTCGACCACGGATTCTTGATCGGTGAGTCGAACCAAATCGTTTAAGACCATTTTCATCCAAAAATTCGAAAATTACAGACATTTGGGCAAATTGATAAGCACTCTGTTCCGAGGAACAAGAGCGTCAAAAAGATGGCTTAAAGGTTCATGCAGTATTTCGTGAGGCGCGAATAGATAAAAGAATGCGAGCGAAAGCTTCTGACTCCACGATTGTGCTTTTTGGCGCTCTTGTTCCTCGGAAAAGAACAATTTGCCCAAATGTCTGTAATTTTCGAATTTCTGGCTGAAAATGGTCTAAAACGTTTATGTTCGACTCACTGATCAAGATTCAATGGTCAATATCGATTCTGTCCGGCCGTCCGTCTGTTAACACGATAACTCTCGAACGGAATATGCTAGAGAGTTGAAATTTTCAGAGTAGATTTGGGAAATAAATATCTCGGTTAAATTTGTTGTTGGGCGAAATTGACCAGGTGGTTACGGAGTAACGAAAAAAAAAATTTTTTTTACATTGAAAATTTTAAATTCAATTATTTCTTTTAAGATGCATTCTTATCATCGATATAATTTTCAACCCTAACAAACTAATCTTTCCGGAGATATGATTTTTTTTTGCCTAATTATTATATGCTGATGTATGTAAATCCAACATATGAGGTGAGTCATCGACCTACGTTTTGAATTAAAATTTTTATGATGCAATTCTATCAAAAGAATCCATTGATATCATTCATAAAAATCTGAGAAACCAATACTTTCGGAGATATGATTTGCAAAGTTTGAATAATTATTAACATATTTTCCTTCATTACTTTTATATTTCCGAAATATTTCTTACTTTTTCCGATGAAATTTGCGAAACCATTCCAGATTATTCTTCAAAAAGTTTTCCTGTTCACGGACGGAATAGACGGATGGACGGATATAAATCTAATTTGGCAAGTCAAATCGCATTGTTTGAGACCATTCACGGCTCAAAATCGAAAATTACAGACATTTGGGCAAAAAGCGCACATAAATATTGATTGTCTGAAGTCTAAAAAATGGGTTCAAGCCCTGTGGACAGGAGCTATCGGGCGCATGTTCATTCTGGAACACAAATTTTCCATTACAATAATCTTCATCTAGCTTCTATTTAGTATCAATTCCTGTAGAATGTGATCATAATAATTGTTTTTCATTTTCCAACTGCCCGATCCCAACAATACTTAGATAATATTATATCCATAAATTAAGCATTTCATTATTGCATTTCTTGAAATAGGTACCTTTTCAAGTCGATCAACATCGTCCTTCTTTCGACGTCTAAACTATGACTTGATTCTTTATGTTTATGTCTTTGAATTTGTTTTCGGTGGAATTCAAAGAGTTCATAGAATAATCGATGAAAATACTGAGAGAGACCCAGGAAATTTGACACATTTTGTCTTATATCTCCAGAAATTGAAATCGTATAGAGCCAAAATTTTGCACAATGTTGCAAAATACTACAATTGACGTTAGTACAAGTTTTTGTTGCAATCTGATCAATAGTTCACGGAAAAAAAATTAAAAGAAATATTTTTTTAAAAGTTACCAACATTTCGATCATAACAGAATTTTGCCAAAAGTTGCGCGTTTATATCCTCGAACTGACTACCAAGTTTCGATTCAACATCTTCTTTAGTTCCTGAAATATCAGGGAAATAACCTCAAAATTTGAAATGTCTATAACTTCTAAACCGTCCGACCGATTTTGCCCGTTAACGAACTTAACCGTCGCATTTTGATCAGAAACCTACCCTGAAAGTTTGAAGTCGATAGGACCTTCGGTGCTCCTGTTATCGTGCCTACGGCCGGAAGGCCGGCCGGCCGGACGGCACCCAAAAATCTGACACCGGATTCGTGATCAGGGAGTCCGAATTAGTCTATTAGCCAATTTTCAGCTCGAAATTCGAAAATTAAAGACATTTGGACGAAATGATAGGACGATGTTCCCCTAGAACATGCGCCCAAAAAACTCCATTCCCTTTTATAAAGTCTACCGGTTGGCCATGATTTAGGTCTATCACGTTTTTGTAACTAAATCTAAGGCAGGTTGGCACTCCTGAAATATCGTCAATGTCAAAACAATTCTCTGAGACATTGCCAATTTCTACTCTAAACAATCCACAAAATGTTCCATCTTACAAGCTATTATCACAGATCATTATCTTCGAATAATAAAGAACTCTTCGCTTTAAAATTGAAAATGTTGAAAGCAGTTTTGAAGAAGCAGAGACAAAGTATCAAAATGTGCTATACAGAACTGAAATCTGCAATAGGAAAACTTCATTTTGTCTTAGGAGTTGAAGTCTCGAATTAAATTACTTAGTTTCCTATCCTATCACTATATTTTTTTAAGGTTTAACAATGACTCAGGTTTCGTAGTACTACTGCATTTTTAAACTGGAGTATCTCAAGTTGTGCAAAAAGGTATTTAAATTACTTCTGCAGGCGTATTTTTTGAGAATTTTGAAAAGTGGAGGATTCCATAGGTACGTCAGTTCGTTTAGAAGTTTTCCTGCCGGGTTATTCAGGAGCTTTTATTATTTTTTAAATGAACTGTAACAAAGTAACGGACTACACTATACATTATTTTTCATTAAAATCTCAACACTTGATTCTTGATATCCGTAAAAGAAAATAGCATAACTGAATTAATCTTCCAATCAGTTTATATACGTGAAATATATCCATAGTAACAACAGAGGAATCATTTTCTTCAACAGTCGCCAGGTATTTGGAATTGTTGAATTCACATAATATCTTCTCAAATTCATTATTTTTCCCAAGAAAATTCACATTGTGAAAAATACGTGATTACTACGACTTCTATGTAAAGAGGACAACGTTGCGTAGTTATCTGACAGGAAAATAAGCATAACCTAACATTTTCAAAATATACACAGTGAAATGTGTTAAAATTGCATGGCCAACCGGGAGACTTTATAAATGTGAATGGAGTATAAATGAAATGAAGCAAGAATACCAGACTATCGTGATTCATGTATCCTGTAATAGCAGACCGAACTTCCAATTGGACAAAAAAAAAATTATCAGTCCAAAATTCGCTCAAATATTTTCCCAAACTTTCCTCCCACTTAAATCCCATTGAATAAACTCAATCGACATTGAAAACTTCGAGACTGTTTGACAAAACTCGGCCGATCGATTATGCAAATCGCCCGAAAGTTTAGTCGAATCTTGTAGTCGAGAACCGATGTTTATAAGGGAAAAGTTCGTAAGAATATCAGTTGATTTGTCCCGGAGAAGCTTCCGAAAATTGAACTTTCCCGAATTTATTTTCTCGATTTTCCAGGGTGAATTATAATGTCGTCGTTTGGCGTCGCGGGAAACTTATCCTAAGTGAATTTGGGAAATTTGAAGGAAATGCCGTTGACTGAATAAAAGGGGTCAAGTTTCAGACATATTATTACGTCGCAACTTTTCCCATCACTCACTTCAGTTACAAGAAATGGGCTGAGTGCAAACTGATAAACAGAGCCTTCGGAGATAAGGATATACAACGAAGACTTATGCGAAGTGACAAAGGAAATATACCGCAATTTGGTTTCCCTGAGTTGGGAATGATATCAATAGATTCTTATGATAGAACTGCATCATAAAAGAAATTACATTCAAATAATAGTTTATTTATCAAGGTTAAATGAGCAATCTGCAATGATTTAACCTCGTGGAATGGGTTGTTGCAACTTACACTCGGTGCATGGTTTTCACAACTCGAAATACCTAAGGAAAGTTAGAAATGTCTAGAGCAGGGCTGGAGACAATCATAGCAGATTGTCCATTTATTCCTGATATTTGAATAGGTATTGGCTGACGACCAAATTATTTTAATAGTTCATTTCATTTTTTGGAAAGATCAAATATGTATTTTATATTATTGTTTTTCTTTATTTGAAAACTAATCTCATTATACGACAATATATATTAATAAAACACAATCCTCTTTTCGTCATTTAATAGTTCATACCATTAACACATTCATTCTTATTATGAACCTTAACGCAAAAAAAAAATATTTGATACACAAATGTAGATCAATTTTTCAGCATTTTTTGCAAGCAACATTATGAAAATTCTGTATATAGGAACATGTCTCACTACTTAAGGAAGTAAAAGGTAATATTAACTTCGGTGGTCAACGAACGGGGTATCTTCTTTTGATAATTCCATTATGTTGTTCTTTTCTATTGCCTTCATAAACTGCATCATTAAAATGATTCAATTCTAATTCTTCTGAAACATCATTATACATAAATTATTCAATATGCAACAAATCAATATTATTTTCGGTATCAAAACAGTATTGGAATAAGGAACACAAAGTCGTCTCCACACAAATTTCTTATTATCTATTAGTATATTAGTAGATTAGATATGTTCGAAACATGTCTTAGATACTAATCTTGTTTGAATGAAAAAATTGTGTGGAGACGACTTTGTGTTCCTTATTCCAGTAAACTTGGTCTTCCACTTTGAGTATGGACTACTTCTTTCTTATAAAGTCTTGTATATATTCACAAATTCAAGATTCGGATACTTGTATTCCAACAGAAAATATTTTCAAAGTACGAATTATAAACATCCTAGAATAGAAATAAATTTGGCATGTCTCTAATAGCTAGATAAGATGACATTTATGAACAGTGAACACAGATAGAACACATATAGATTGAATTCGCATTCTGTGAAAACATAGAAGTACGATGTAGTATTGAAATTTTGAAAAATCATATCTCCGAAAGTATTGCTTATTTTAACTCAAAATATACAAATCCGATCCAATTAAAACTCGGTAATTACTTGTAGAATGCCGACGTGCTAATTTTCGCAGAATTACGTGAATATCGTATCCTGAAATTAATTAAGACGTAAGTTTTTGGCGCTCTTGTTCCTCGGAACAGAGTGCTTATCAATTTGCCCAAATGTCTGTAATTTTCGAATTTTTGGCTGAAAATGGTCTTAAACGATTTGGTTCGACTCACTGATCAAGAATCCGTGGTCAGAATCGACTCTGTCCGGTCGGCTGTCCATCCGGCCGTCCGTCCGTCCGGTCGGCCGTTAACACGATAACTCTCGAACGGAATGAGCTAGACAGTTGACATTTTCAGAGTAGGTTTGAAGGATAAATATCTCGGTTAAGTTCGTTATTGGGCAAAATCGTCTGATAGTTTCGGAGTAACGGAAAAAATATATTTTTTTTTACTATACAACTTTTGAATTCAAATTTTTTTAAGATGCAGTTTCATCATAAGAATCCATTGTTATCATTTTCAACTCTAACAAGCTAATACTTTCGGAGATATAATGTTTCAAAGTTTCAATATTAAATCGTAAGTTCTATGTATTCACAGAATGTGAACACAGAATCTGTCTGTGTGACTATTCATAAATGTCATCTTTTCTAGCTATTAGAGATTGTCAATTCGTATATTTTCTATTGGAAAGCAAGTATTCGATTCCTGAATTTGTGAATATATACAAGACTATTTTGATGTAGTTTATGGAGGCAATAGGAAAGAGGAACATAATGGAATCATCAAAAAAATTACTGTTCGTTGACAACTTAGGTTAATATTACCTTTTACTTCCTTAAGTAGTGGTAGTGAGACATGTTCCCATATACAGTATTTCCATAATGTTGCTTCCAAAAAAATACTGGAATATGGATCTACATTTATATATCAATCATTTTTTCTTGAGTTAAGGTTCATAATACAGAAAAGAATGTGTTAGTGGTATGAACTATTAAATTTCAAATTATGAAAAGAGGATAGTATTTTATTAATATATTTTGAACTATTAAAATAATTTGTTCGTAATCCACTACCTACTCAAATATCAGGAATCAATGGACAATCTGCTATGATTGTCTCCAGCCTTGCTCTAGACATTTCGATGATATTTTCCTTAGGTATTTCGAGTTGTGAAAACTATGCACCGAGTGTGAGTTGCAACAACCCATTCCATGAGGTTGAATCATAGCACATTGCTCCTTTAATCTTGATAAATAAATTTAATGACAATTTTTGAAGCATTATAGATTGCTCTTTTTTTTTCAAGATAATTTTTGAAGCATTTTTCTTAAACGACACTTTTTTCAAATTTAATTTCTTTCATGATGCAGTTCTATCATAGGAATCCATTGATATAATTCCCAACTCTGAGAAACCAATACTTCCGGAGATATAATTTGTCTGTTTGTACAAGAGCGCCAAAAAGCTCCACAGGGCTTGAACCAATTCTTTCGTATATTATTAGATATATTAATATATTAAACATTCTGTGATCTTAGACGATTCTGTCATTACTCGTCATTAAAATGGTGTGAAATGTATGCATTTCTTATGAAAGCTGAAAAAAGTTCTATATCGATGGTAAATTCGATTAAGAGTGTCCAATAGAGGTGAATAGACAAAAGAACATGCCCGCAAATGCTCCTGACTTCACGTCAATACTTTTCCCAGATTTTTTCAAATATCCAATCCCACTTCGTTAAAACTTCGCCAGCGTCTCACCAATATTGCCGTAAGAAGATTAATGCCAATATTTAGGGTGCTAGAATAAGACGGATCGACATTAATTAAAATTCAGTGATGTGTAAAATTTGTTTAAGAAAAATTGAGATTAGGGTTTTTTCAGGAATTGGGACATCGAGAAATTTGATATTTTTTATTGGAGCTTGTTGTAGAGGGTGATTGGCTATGAACGCCCCCCACTTTTTTGTACCACAGTGTATAAAAAAGTTTCCTACAAAAGTTTTTTTATTTGAAATATTAGAAAAAAACATATTTTCATTTATACAAGGTGTTCAAGAAGTGCGGTGTGTGTGACCCTACTTTCCTATTTCATGTTGGTTCGACTCACTGATCAAGAATCCGTGGTCAAAATCGATTCTATCCAAGTTGAAATTTCCATAGTAGGTTTGTTAAATAAATATCTCGGTTAAGTTTGTTATTGAATAAAATCAGCGTCAGCAAATTTTTTTAACATTGCAAATTTCAAATTAAATTTCTTTAAGATGCAGTTTCATCAGAAGGATCCATTGATATCATTCTCAACTCTAACAAACAAATACTTTCGGGAATATAATATTTCAAAATTTCAATAATTAACCGTAATTTCATGATTACATAGAATGCTCTTATTATAATTTGCTGATGTATGTTAATCCAACATATATGGGGTGAGTCAAAGACCTACGTTTTAAATTTAATTTTTTGTGATGCAGTTCTATTATAAAAATCCATTGATATCATTCCCAACTCTGAAAAAAATTGGTTCAAGCACTGACGTGAAG
The DNA here is from genome assembly GCA_937662695.2 of Halyzia sedecimguttata. Classification (NCBI taxonomy): domain Eukaryota; kingdom Metazoa; phylum Arthropoda; class Insecta; order Coleoptera; family Coccinellidae; genus Halyzia; species Halyzia sedecimguttata. Next base: position 91,683,550 of record OW569413.2, on the reverse strand, counting down.
TCAGAAGCTTTTGCGCGTATGTTCTATTGTCCATTCTTCTGTATTGGACACCCTTAATCGAATTTACCATGGTAAATTATGTTGTCCAATACAGGAGAATGGACAACATAATTTACCAGGGTAAATTCGATTAAGGGTGTCCAATACAGAAGAATGGACAATAGAACATACGCGCAAAAGCTTCTGACTTCACGTCAGTGCTTGAACCAATTTTTTTTTGTGATTTTTTTGAAATTTTCTAGGGGTGCGGTTCTTAAAATTTCTTTTTTCGTCATTTTTTTCAAATTTTCTTGGGGTACGGTTCTTACAAAATTTTAAACACGTCTTTATGATGATTTTCTACTACTAGTTACCAAGCTTCAATTCGATCGAATATTTATTTTTTGAATTATCAAGGAAATAATATTCCAGGTGGGTATAACACGGAAACCGTTTGACCGATTATGCCCAAAAACGAACTCAACTCTCCCTTTCGGATACGCAACCTACCCTGAAAATTGCAAGTCCCTATCTCCTTTCGTTCGAAAGTTATCGAGGCAACGGTCACCCATCTACTGAACTCACACAAGAATGCTCGAATCTCCAACAATATTCAACCGATCGTGTTAAAACTTGAAACTTGGCAGTAGAGTTAGGTTATGAAGGCTCCTGCAAAATTTCAGCAATGTCAAACGAATAGTTACTTATATATAGAATTTTTTTTTTCAATTTTCAATGATTTTTTTAAAATTTTTTACAAATACTATCCTCACGAAATTTTGCAAGAGTTTCCTCGTTGGCATTCTACAACTAAATACCATGTTTGAATTCAATCGTTTCAGTATTTTTCGAGTTAATGAGGAACAAAAAACAACCAAATGTCAGATGGCTATAACTCTAAAACCATTAGGCCGATTATGCTCATAAACAAACTGAGATGTCGCGTTCTGGTGCACATCCTAACCTGAAAACTTCAAGCCGCTATCTATTTCCGTTCTCAAGTTATCGTGACAACAAAAATATTTTTTAATGATTTTTTAAAAATTTTCTAGCCATACGATTCGCACAAAATTTCTCAAACGTGCTTAGGTTCATATTTTACAACTACTCACCAAGTTTCAATTCGATCGGATTTATATTGGTCGAAAAAAAATTAATACTAGGAAACCACTGGGCCGATTATGCCCATTAACGAATTTGTCCGTCGTATTGGGATACGCCACCCACCCTGAAAATTTCAATTCGCTTGCTCTTTTCGTTCTCAAGTTATCGTGGCAACGGCCGGACGGCCGGCCGGACAGAATTAAATTTGACCTCGAATTCTTCATTGGGGAGTCGAACTAAATCGTTTGAGACCATTTCCGTCAAAAAATTTGAAAGTTACAGACATTTGAGCAAAACTATAACGCGATGTTCCCCAGAACATACGCGCAAAAACCAATACTTTCGGAGATATGATTTGTCAAAGTTTGAACAAGAGCGCCAAAGCTCCTGCAACAGGACTGATACAGAAAGAATTAAATGATTCAGTTAATTTTAGAACCGACAGTCAAAACCTAAGTTCACTTTACGACAGCATATTACATATATTACGACATACATTATTACATATACTCCATTCACATTTATAAAGTCTCCCGGTTGGCCATGAAAATTTGACACATTTCACCATGTATATTTTGAAAATATTAGGTTATAGTCATTTTCCTGTCAGATAACTACGCAACGTTGTCCTCTCTACATAGAAGTCCTAGTATAATTACGTATTTTCACAATGTGAATTTACTTCGGAAAAATAATGAATTTGAGAATATATCATGTTAATTCAATAATTCCACAGTCCTGGCGACTGTAGAAGAAAACTTTTCCTCTGTTGTTACTGGAAATATTTCACGTATATAAACTGGTTGGAAGATTCAATTATGCTATTTTCTTGTATGGAAATCAAGAATCAAGTGTTGGAATTGTATTGAAAAATAATGGATAGAGTAGTCCGTTACGAGTTTTAAATCTATTTAATAAAATATAGAATATTCCATTTTTAATTTGTTCGTTTTCTCCCTTTGCCTTTTCCTTTTCCAGATTGGGTTTCGGGTACCTTGGAGAAACTTCTCTGATTGTTGAAGGAAGAAGCGATAATGAAGAAAGAGATGCCCTTCAATATTTAATATTTCAGCATATTTTGTTAACAATTTCAATTTTCATAAATCACAACACTAACGGGGAGATAGGGTTTTTTTGCTGAGGTTTTTTCCCTAAGCTCTAGTATCATATATCAAATTATATGGTACCCCGTTACACTAACCTCTGCTAACACTTTTTTCATACACATGCTTTATTGTTAGATGAAAAATTAATTGTACTGCTCAAGTTCAAAAGAATATATATATATATTTGAAAAAATAATGAAAGTACCTGAATAACCCGGCAGGAAAACTTCTAAACGAACAGTTGTACCTATGGAATTCCCCACTTTTCGAAATTCTCAAGAAATAAGCCTACAGAAGACATTTAAATACCTTGTTGCACAACTTGAAATACACCAGTTTCGAAATGTAGAAGTACTACGAAACCCGAGTCATTCTTTATACCTTAATAAAATATAGTGATGAAAATAGTCATTTCATTTGAGGGTTCAACATGTCAGAATGAAGTTTACCTATTGCAGATTGCAAGAGTTCTTTATTATATTCGAAGATAATGGTCTGTGATAATATCTTGTCTAAGATTGAAGATTAAGTTATGATTATGTTGAGAGTGGAAATTGGCAACGTCGCGGCGGATTGTTTTGACCTTGATGATATTCCAGCAGTGCCAACCTGCCTGTGTTTTAGTAACAAAAACTTGATAGACCTAAATCATGGCCAACCGGGAGACTTTATAAAAGTGAATGCAGTATACATGCATACATATATTTCTTATATTTTTCAAAAGATGAACGGAGTCGACAGCATAAAAAAGGGGTATTTTATTATCAGAAGGACATTTATGTAAAATAATAGGGATGTTCATATAAAATAATGTAATTTCTTGCATCTCAGTCGCCATAGACTCCTATTCTGCCAATCTCGGTCTTGCAAACTTCTCCTGTCCATCGCTTCCTGAACTCCTTCCCTCCACGTTCTTCTAAGTCTTCCTCTTCTTCTTTGCGGAGGAGCCTAATTGAGGCCATCTCTCGTCACTCATTCTTGACACGTGCCCAAACTATTGTAGTGTTTTTTCTTCAATTCTGTCTCTAAAATCTGCATCAACTCCCAATCTAGCTCTTATCTCCTCACTCCTGACTCGATCCTGTAGCGTTAGTCTAGAGCAGCGCCTCCAATATCCCATCTCCATCGCTTTCATTTTATTCTTAAGTTGATTTGTCATTTCCCATACCTCGTCTCCATATTAGGTACTCCATATTCTCTATTAAGGTTTTATAGATTTTTCTCTTAATATAATTTCTTACTTGTGAACTCCAAAGTAAGCCATTCAGTTGTAGTTGATCTTCCTTGGGTGATCCTTTTCTTTATTTACTTTTCCACTGGATCCGAGTGCTGTGAGGGTCACTCCGAGATAGGCATATTCATCTACTGCCTGTATTATTTCATCTCGCAGGATCACTCCCGCCATTATTCACAACAATACATTTTGTCTTTGAGGTCTTTATGGTCATATCATACGCTCTATAAGCATCATCAAATATTCTCAACACATAATAAATATCTTCCTCATCTTTGGCTATGATGACCAGGTCGTCAGCAAAGTGTAGAGTGAAAAGGATATATTGTTTTCCTATTGGAATTATCATATTTCGCCAATGTTTCAGAGTCGAGGCAAGGAAGACCTTAAACACAGTCGGTGCTACCGGACAGCCCTGTCGGAGACCTTTTGAGATACGAAACTCCTTAGACAGTTTGTTTCCCACATTCACCCTTGCTGAAATCTCCCTGTAGAGCTCCTTCTCTGTCCTATTATATATCTGGCTTGCGTCATGTTCTTCCAAGGTCTTCCACAATTTAGCATAAGCCTTCTGGAAGCCTACAAAAATCAAGTTTCTCTCTGTTCTATTTTCCACAAGCTGCATCAGGCTTCAGGCAAAAAATGTTGTCAACGCATGATCTTCCTGCCTTGAACCCTTTCGGATCTTCTATGACCTGTATTTCATATTCTGTTCTATCTTTTATTATTCTACCATATAATCTGGACAATGAGTTGGCAACCTCGGTAATTTGGACATAAAAATAGTACGAATTTCCACTTGAAATCAAATTTTCAACGGTGATTTAAGCATTCACTATCGACAAACAACACAGTTTTCAATTGAACTTTCATCCACCTTCGCCGCCATATTATAAAAAGTGAGGGAGAGAATCTATTGATATAATTCCCAACTCTGAGAAACCAATACTTTTGGAGATATGGTTTGTCAAAGTTTGAACAATTGCGCCAAAAAGCTCCTGTCCACAGGACTTTCCCACATTTTTGCGCGTATGTTCTGGGGAACATCGCATTATCATTTTGCCCAAATCTCAGTAATTTTCGAATTTTTTCAAGAATTCAAGGTCAAATTTGATTCTGTCCGGCCGGCTGTTGCCACGATAACTTGAGATAGCGACTTGAAATTTTCTGGGTAGGTGGCGCATCCCAATAGGACGGACAAGTTTGTTAATGGGCATAATCGGCCCAATGGTTTCCGAGTAATAATTTTGTCTACAACCAATACTAATACGATCGAATTGAAATTTGGTGAGTAGTTGTAGAATATAAACCTAAGAACGTTTGTGAAATTTTGAGAACATCGTATCGCTAGAAAATTTTAAAACAATTATTAAAAAATATTATTTACGTCATGATAACCTAAGAACGGAAAGAGATAGCGACTCCCAAAATATTAAGTCTCGATATCAGTTGTCTCGTCTCGTCTCGCTTAATTCTGAATAACGATAATAAATATTATAATATATAAACGAAATGGTATACAATAATGAATTTTGTAAAGCTATATTTATTACGCTCTTATACAAAAATATTTGTACATGTCATTTTATTTTCAATTTTAAACACTGATAGTTTCAACTTTTAAATTACTCGATGACCAAGAATTCAAACATAATCACGCTTGCATCACATCATTTTTCAATGATGTGTACGTGTTTTTGCTATGATCATACCTGCTGTGGAAAATAATCTTTCAACAGGTACGGATGTAGCCATTAATAAATCATCGACCATCTTGGAAAGTGTAGGAAGAACTTTTTCATCACTCTCCACCACTGTAAAATATTTTAATTCCTATTTGCTCTTTCTAACAGCAAATATTCTTCAAACACATCTTTCCAATATTTCGAAAGTTTTGTTGATGTTTTAAATAGGCTATCGATGTCGATACATTTTTTAATAGAATTGAACAATTTGGTATAGTTTTCAAAGAATACCTTCCCAGTGGGTAGATCATTGAGGTTGTTCTTGGCGTATTCCTCATAACACTTTTCGAAACATTGAATAGCTTCATTTCTTCACCAGTTTTCTTATACGTAGTTCCACAGATGTATACAATGATTGTTGACATCTTCACTACAAGGAGCACAAGAGAATTCATTTCGCCAGATGTTCAGATAGAGACGAGATTTTCAAAGCATTGGGATTTAAGGGCAATGAAAGCTGTCCGTTAAGTATTGAATACATAATGGCATCCGTTTTTATTGTTGTGTATTCTATTTTTTCTTGAAAAATAATCTCAATTATCGCAAGGTCATAACGAATTAATAATCTTCTAAAAAATCGTGTATTTCTAGAACGATCGATGCATATTATAGACAAAATATGTTGGTAATTATAGTGGAAACTCTTCATATCCAATTGTTTTCTGTGGATGTTGAAAAAAGTCGAGCCGTATATAAAACTTCATACAAAAAATTTAACGAGACTGTCGTGTTGCGCTGTATGTGGTGTCGGTATCGCCTATAATATTTTTGAAAACGTCTCGTCTCGTCTCGCTTTTACGAGACGAGAACGAGACGAGACGAGAAAAATCTCGCTGTTGCGTGAAGCCCTAGTTGACAGTTACATTCGACGGTTCTAGGTGGCAAATTCGAGAAGCCGCTGTTTGATCAAACTCTCCTCGTATACTTGTTCGCAACTTTTCCTATCACTCACTTCGGCTAAATGGAACGGGTAGAGTGTAAATTGATATCGAGATCCTTCCAAAAGTTATAAATACGGGGATGGATAAAATGGGATCGAATCACCTCGGAAGGAGAATACCTAATTGGGGAAAATATATAAGACACAAAACATCTGCGGGCCGGGCTGAGGGATGAATTAATCGCCAGATCGTACGTTTATAGCACGTATCCGATGTTCCGTCGGGAAGTTCGGTGATATATTAACGTGAAGTTTTGGATTGGGTTAGTTTCAAAAAACATGTTTTGACCTCAGGATGGATTGGAAGGGACCAGTCGATGTTTCAATATGCCTTGATATCTGAATAATATTAGTTAGAATGGGTTAGGGCTTCACACGAGACGAGATTAGGCCAATTCCCAAAAAATTAAGTCTCGTTATCAGTTGTCTCGTCTCGTCTCGCTTAATTCTGAATAACGATGATAAATATTACTATATACAGGGTGAGTCTTTGACCACTGCATTAATTTTAACCAAAGATTCCTCTCATCAAATGAAACACTTTTTTCATTTAATATTTTTCCAAATTCAGCTCAGGTAAAAAGATACAGGCTGTTGAGATTTTGAAAAAAAATCAGTTTTTATTTTGTAACTTTGACATCCTTTTTTCGAATAAAATGAATGTTGAAGTAAAGTTTCCTATAACTATGATACATATTTTCCAAATATTAGTTATTCTCTACTTCTACTGGTTTTCTAGTTATGGACTCGTGGATTCATAAAACTAAACGAAATTAGCATAAAGAAAGCATATAAAGTTTTTCTTCAGTCATTTCAAGAATATTCCATCGTTTTAGAACATTATATTATTCTTCATCATTTCTCCTTAAACGCACCGTTTTCGAGATATTCTTCATTGAATGTTTTAAAACGGAAAACTCCAGAAATTTCACTACTTTTATGGATCCGTCCCTGAGCGTTGGAATCCCGAATCAAACTGTAAACCACGTTACCATGCCTTATTCTCGTCCGCCAACAATGTCATAGATAATTTATATGCGGGAGTGTATTAGCACATGGTGAAATCTTTAAACGCTTGTAACTTTTTACCTGAGCCGAATCTGGAAAAATGGTAAATGAAAAAAGTGTTCCATTTGATTGGAGGAATCTCTGGTTAAAATTAATGCAGTGGTCAAAGACTCACCCTGTATAAACGAAATGGTAGATATACAATAATGAATAATTTTGTAAAGCTATATTTATTACGCTCTTATACAAAAATATTTGCACATGTACATATTATTTTTAATTTTAAACACTGATAATTTCTACTTTTAAATTACTCGATGACCAAGAATTCAAACATAATCAAGGTTGCATCACATCATCTTTCAATGATGTACGTGTTTTTGCATGATCATACCTGCTGTGGAAAATAGTCTTTCAATAGGTACGAATGTAGCCATTAATTAACCATCGGCCATCTTGGGAAGTGTAGGAAGAACTTTTTCATCACTCTCCACCACTGTAAAATATTTTGATTCCTATTTGCTCTTTCTAACAGCAAAAATTCCTCAAACTCAGCTCTCCAATATTTCGAGAGTTTTGTTGATGTTTTAAATAGGCTATCGATGTCGATACATTTTTTAATAGAATTGAACAATTTGGTATAGTTTTCATAGAATCCTTCCCAGTGGGTAGATCATTGAGGGTGTTCTTGGCGTATTTCTCTTAACACTGTTCGAAACATTGAATAGCTTCATTTATTTACCAGTTTTATTATACGTAGTTCCACAGATGTATACAATAATTGTAGTAATACAAATGTAGATCCATATTTCAGTATTTTTTTGGTAGCAACATTATGAAAATACTGTATATAGGAATATGTTTCACTACTTAAGGAAGTAAAAGGTAATATTAATCTCAGTGGCAACGAACAGTTATTTCTTTTGATGATTCTATTATGTTCTTCTTTCCTATTGCCTTCATAAACTACAACATTCAAATGATCCAATTCTAAATCTCCTGAAACATCATCCCCAATATTTATACATAAATTATTCAATATGTAATCAGTCAATATTATTTTCGGTTTCGAAACAGCCTTGTATATATTCACAAATTAAGAATCGGATACTTGTTTTCCATTTTAAAATTACGAATTGACAATCTCTAATAGCAAGAAAAGATGACATTTATGAACAGTGAACACAGACAGATTCTGTGTTCACATGCTGTGAATACATAGAACTTACGATGTATTATTGAAACATCATATCTCCGAAAGTATTATCTTGTTAGAGTTGAAAATGATAAGAATGGATTCTTATGATGAAACTACATCTTGAAAAATTTTTATTTTAAAATTTGTAATGTAAAAAAAAATATTTTTTTTCGTTACTTCGAAACCGATTTCGCCCAAAAACGAACTTAACCGAGATATTTATCCCTCTAACCCACTTTGAAAATTTCAACTGCCTAGTTCATTCCGTTCGAGAGTTATCGTGTTAACGGCTGGACGGACGGACGGCCGGACATAATCGATTTCGACCACGGATTCTTGATCAGTGAGTCAAGACCATTTTGAGCCAAAAATCGAAAATTACAGACATTTGGGCAAATTCATAAGCACTCTGTTCCGAGGAACAATAGCGCCAAAAAGTGGAAATATTATAATTCCTACAGTGATATCTCCGCAAATGAGAATATCCGAAGCTACATGGTTGCCAACCTAAAACTGACGTATATATTGTGAAAACAAATTCCCTTGGGATATCCATTCTAGTGTATGAAGAATGTCCCAGTACAGCTATCCAAAGTTCGACAATGATTTTCACATAAATCGAAGTAATTCTTGCATGAACCAAAGTGGAAATCGATGTAACGGATATCCAATATAGCACAACAACGAAATTAATGAGACATACTTAAGGGTTCATGGAAAGTATTTCCAACTTGCCCCGTTCGACTGTCATCGGGAAGCTCATGCACGAACTCGAACGTGAAATTTATTCAGCTGATTGAAGTTAATTGAAAATCTTATCAAACTTTCTTGCGCAATATCGTGACGATTTTCAACACAAAGCAGTCGGCTATGACCTGCTCGGAACAATATGCTGTAGAATAGCAGCAGACTTGACAAACAACATCGGAGAGAAATGATTAATTAGAGCTTCTATTGATTGTGTAGTTCATTCCATCTGAAATTTCCATTTTCCCTTGCGAAACCGATAAGAAATAAGATTTGATATGAACCAGTGGCGGTCTCCTGATTCTTTATTTTGACTAATTCGGTGACAAACACACGTTCTCCCAGTAAACTATCCAACTCAATGAAAAATTATATACGATTTACACTTATTTATTGAATATTGTGACGCGTTTCGTCGACACAGCGACTTCATCAGACTACATCATACTAAATTCTTAACAAGTTATTATCTCCCTATACCTAGATGACATGGACATAGAATCAATTAAAACTAATTACATGAGAAACTTATTTAAAACAAATTACATAGTAGACTTATTTAAAACTAATTACATGAGATTTCACTGCTGGTTTCTTTGTACACATTAACAATTATTCATTCCAAATGCTTTTATAAATTGTTTCTCTATTTGAATAGATTGAGTAACGGTGAAAAATTTAGATCTAATTGTTCATTAACTAAATTACCCGTATGTTTTTCCCTATTTATTTCGACCATTTCCCAGTAATTGAGTTGCGCACCTTTATTCAATTTGTGTAGAATTTTGAAATCTGGGTTAAACTTATGTCCTTCTGCTAATAAATGATTCGAATAATTTGAATTAATTTTGTTGTTTTTGTAGCTGTGATGATATTCCTTTATTCTTATGCCAACATTTCTACCAGTTTTTTCTATATATGAGTTGTCACAACTCCCGCAATTTAATTGATAAACACCGGATTTATCTTTTTTATTCCTTTTATTGTTCTTTATGAGTTTGGCAAGGTTATTATTTGTCCGGAATGAGATATTCACCTGTTGGTTTTGAAGAAACCTTTTAAGTTGTTGACTCAAAACCAACTCAAAACCAACAGGTGAATATCTCATTCCGGATAAACAATAACCTTGCCAAATTCATAAAGAACAATAAATCGAAAAAGAAATAAAGAAGATAAATCCGGTGTTTATCAATTAAATTGCGGGAGTTGTGACAAATCATATATAGGAAAAACTGGTAGAAATTTTGGCATAAGAATAAAGGAACATCATCACAGCTACAAAAACAACAAAATTAATTCAAATTATTCGAATCATTTATTAGCAGAAGGACATAAGTTTAACCCAGATTTCAAAATTCTACACAATTTGAATAGAGGTGCGCAACTCAATTACTGGGAAATGGTCGAAATAAATGGGGAAAAACATACGGGTAATTTAGTTAATGAACAATTAGATCTAAATTTTTCACCGTTACTCAATCTATTCAAATAGAGAATCAATTTATAAAAGCATTAGGAATGAATTATTGTTAATGTGTACAAAGAAACCAGCAGTAAAATCTCATGTAATTAGTTTTAAATAAGTCTATTATGTAATTTGTTTCAAATAAGTTTCTCATGTAATTAGTTTTAAATGATTATGTGTCCATGCAGTCCATGTCATCTAGGTATAGGGAGATAATAACTTGTTAAGAATTTAGTATGATGTAGTCTGATGAAGTCGCTGTGTCGACGAAACGCGTCACAATATTGAATAAATAAGTGTAAATCGTATATAATTTTTCATTGAGTTAATATGGATTTGCACTAAGTAAAAGCCACAAGCATTACATTTTTTAAACTATCCAAATTTCGAAAACCAATAAATGTCATTAAATATAGGTACCAAAACCTTCTGTACGCAATTACTCATTTTCGGGCGAAGTCTTTCATTGCATCAATTAGAAAACTTGGTTCAAGCACTGACGTGAAGTTAGGAGCTTTTGCGTGCGTGTTCCATTTTCTATTCACTCCTCATACGAAGTCGATCGACTAAAGTTACTAAAATAAAAAAAAATTGGTTCAAGCACTGACGTGAAGTCGGGAGCTTTTGCTCGTATGTTCTATTGTCTATTCTCCTGTATTGGACACTCTCAATTGAATTTACCATGGTAAATTATATTGTCCATTCTCCAGTATTGGACACTTAATTCGACTTTACCTTTTTTCATAATTTTTTTAAATGTTCTAGGGGTACGGTTCTTATGAAATTTTAAACACGTCTTTATGTCCATATTGTACAACTAGATACCAAGCTTCAATTCGATCGAGTCTATATTTTTTGAGTTATCGAGGAAATAATATTCTCGGTGGGTATAACTCTGAAACCGTTGGACCGATTATAACCGTAATCGAACTTAACACCCTTTCGGATACGCAACATACCCTGAAAATTGCAGATCCCTATCTCCTTTCGTTGGAAGGTTATCGAGGCAACGGTAACCCATCCATCTACTAAACTCACGCAAGGCTGCTCGAATCTCCAACAATATACAGGGTGTCCCAAGTTCGAGTGCCTATTAGACGTTTCTGGAGAACTGGACATATTTGAAATCTGAAAATTGGGATTATGATATCGCTTGTAATTCTCTATAGAGCTAAAATATTTTCGAAGCCCAAGCACTTCTGGTTTTACAGGGTGTGAAAATAAATTTGATGAACATTTTTTTTTTAATTTTTCATTCCTGGCATGATCAAGTATTCAATGGTGAATACATTTCTGTCAAAACCATTGTATTCATTCGAATAGTTTTGAAAATATCGAAAAAAAAGTCAAATATGTTTAGTCAGTATTATGTTCATTATTCTTATTTCGAACATCCTAAGCACGAACCGTTTTCACAACATTGAAGAGGAAGAATGTGGAAAGGTCATACATCTTTTGAATTCCAGAAATATCATCACAGGGTGTTTAAAATTTTGTGTTGAAAATTGTGATAAAAAATCAGCCATAACTTCTGTCTTTCAAATTAGAACCCTATTTTTTTGATTGCGTTGGATTCTGTGGGGAAAAATAATGATAGTTTTCCAACAAGATTATGCTCCTAAATTAAAGAAAAAACTCAGGAATTTTGAATTTAAGAGCATAATCATGTATATCCGATCGTGTTCAAACTTGGAACTTGGCAGTGGAGTTTTGAAGGCTCTCGCAAAATTTTGGTTATGTTGGACGCATAAATACTAATATATAGAATTTTTTTCGATAATTTTCAATGATTTTTAGAAAATTTTCCAGTGATATGGATCCTCACGAAATCTTGCAAGAATTTTTGCGTGCATTATACAACTAATATCCAAGCTTGAATTAAATCGGTTTTGTATTTTTCGAGTTATTGAAATTTTAAGTCGCTATCTCATTCCGTTCTCAAGTTATCGTGGCAACGGACGGCCGGCCGGCCGTACAGAATCAAATTTGTCCTCGAATTCTTCATCAGGTATTCGAACTCAATCGTTTGAGATCCTTTTCGGCGAAAAAATTGAAAATTACAGACATTTGGGCAAAATGATAACGCGATGTTCCCCAGAACATACGCGCAAAAACATTTTTCAAGATGAAAAAAAATTCGTACCATTTTATAACCCTCTAGGAAAATTATAAATATTGGTCCTACAGGGAATAATCTGAAATAGTTTTTGAGATATTGGCGAAAATCTAAACCTCCTTCTTTTTTTCACTTGTTTATAACTATTTCAAGCAGCCTTAGCTTTTTCTCAAAAACTATCTACATGCCATGACACTTCAATCATAATTTTCGGAGAATAAGCAAACATTTTGACCTGGAAAGCACTAACTTTTTTACTAGGCTATCTGTCGAAAAATGACAGCTCTTTATGTGACCGCTGCCAAATCAGCAAGCTATTCAAAATGTAACCTCTAATTATTGGAAAACTGAATATGGTTACAACGGGATTTTTTTTAACCGTGCTGTAATTTCATCTGTGAATTATCGCTGCATGAAATTCCAAACGTTGATGGTCTATAGAAACTGTTGTTGGCAAATCTGAGCGGAAATTGTTTGTTGACGGGATTATATATCCTGTACTTCAAAGTAAAATGATGTTGCAATATTGTTGTTTCAACAAACAGAACTCAGTCTATATTGAACAACAGAGTCAGCGGTATTTAAAAGAGAACCTGTTATGTAGCGGTGTGCAGGCAGGGTGGCCAGAACTAGATATCTAAGTTGTGTTATGAGTAATGGGGTATTCTAGAATTTGAAAATTTTAATATTTCTTCAGATTTTATGACATTCACTGAAACATATCTCGAGAACGGTGCGTTTAAGGACAAATACTGAAGAATAATTTAATTTTCTGAAATGTTTAAATATTTTTGAAATTACTCAACATCATCAGTTCTCTTTATGCTGATTTAATTTAGTTTTATGAATCCGAGTCTATAATACGGAATCCAGTGAAAGTACGAAAAAAATTACAATTGGAGAATATGCTTCATACCAACATTCATTTCATTCGGTAAACCATGTCAATGCTACAAAATAACAAGTTGGGAAAGCTCTGTGGGGCTTTCGAGCGCTGTTCAAATTTATAGTCAGAGCAGTTACTCATCCAGGTACAAAACTCGCCCAAAACTACTTAACTCCTGAAAAAAAAATAATTTTCCCAATATTTCGAAGGATATAAATCCGACTCTAAAAAACAAGGGTCCAAAAAAAATGGTTCTCTTTTTGACCGAGAATGGTCTCAAACGATTAGTTTCACCCAAATACCTACATTCACTGTTGGTTCGAAAATAAACAGTACTGTGTCTGTGGTGGCGTAATTACTCGTACACTGTCAACGCGCTAAATTTCGTCACTTTCTTAAAAAAATTTATATTTCAGAAATAATTTGTTGTTTAGGTATATTGTATATTGTTGTAGGGGGTAATGTTGCATTGCGACCTTAAGGTCTATTGTACCCCCAACAGAGCTGTCGATGTCATTACCATCTACAGCTCGCCTTCCAGTTCCAGAGTTCTGATGAAGTCCAGTATCTGGGATGGCTTCAAGGAGGCTACGTCTTCGCTCCTGCAAATTTCTTGCCCAAAGCGTTCCTTGCGTTGCTTTGAGATGGCGAGGTATTCCGTTATCACGTGATCAGGAGTTTCATCCTCCTCCCAACAGAATCTGCACTCGTCAGTTTCTGCTAGCCCCGATCTCATCATATGCTTCCTAAGGCCGCAGTGCCCTATGAGGAAACCAGTGAGGAGGTGCAGCGTGTTCTTACTGAGGTCCAAGTATTTCTTGGATCTGACAGTATCAAAGTTCCGGAGGAATTTCTTGGAGTGATACATTCCGGGGAGAGATCTCCAGAAAATACCTCTTTCAGTTTCTTCTTTCATCTGGAATTCACTTTTGTAGGTGTATCTACCAACCCCACATTAGGGTTCCGGGCCAATAATGGAGGTTGGTGCTCATTTCTTGGCAAGTGTGTTGGCCTCCTCTTTTCCTCTGATTCCCGCGTCACCAGGGACCAAGACCAAGGAGACCCTGTTGTTCTTGCCTACTTCATTGAGTTTTCTTCGGCATTCCTATATTAGCCTGGATTCGATCACATGGGAGCTCAGAGCTTTAATAGCAGCTTGAATGTCAGAATGGACTGCTATATCAAGTCACTGATAGTTTCTTCCTAGGTTCATTTCCACGCATCTTGCTATTGCAAGTACTTCTGCCTGAAAGATGCTCGGATAGGAGCCTAGCGATAGTGAGCCTTTGGTGCCTGGCCCATATACTCCAGCTCCAGCTCCTGTAGTATTATTTGAACCACCTGTGTACCATTTAATGGCATTTCTACTAGGAACTTGAGTGGTGGATTCCTTGTCCCAGTCTTTTTTCCTACCTAGCATCGTAGTTAAGTTCTTTTCGATGCTTACTTTCTTGATTATTTCGTCACTAGGAAGATTGGCTGATGAAATGTAACTTGCAAGGGAGGACCAGGGTTTCTGGTTTTTAATACTGTCATTACCTGTTCCTTTCCTAGATATTCTGAGAATGGCTTCATGGGTCATTTTCTCTATCACTAGATGAAGGGGTGTAATATTTGTGATAATCTCAAGTGCCCTGGTAGGACAGGTTCCCATAGCTCCTGTGATACACACAGGCCAGCCTCTGTACTTTGTCGAGGGTTCTCCTCGTACTATTCTGGCTTGTTTTTGAGTACCAGACTACTGCCCCAAACGTAATACTAGGTCTCACAATCATGACGTACATCCATCGCAATATCTTAGGGTTGCAGCTCCAAGTCTTACCGGCTAGATTCCTGCACGCCTTTAAAGCCTTTGTTGCTTTGTTAGCAGTGATTTCAATATGCTTATTCCACAGAAGTTTATTATCCAGTATTCTATAATATATCCATTCAAAAAGAAGGATCTCACAGCTTCCAGAGTTTCCTTCTCCGAGTAAACAGAATCACTGTGGTCTTGTTCGGGTTTATGCCGTAGTAATTTAGGATTATGTTAGGACTATGTCATCGGCATAACCTATACACCCGAAGCCGAGCTCCGTGAGCCTGTGGAGGAGCTCGTCCACTACTAGGCTCCACAGAAGGGGAGGCGTTACTCCCCCTCGAGGTGGTCCACGAGTGGTTTGACAGAAGTGGTCTTATTGCCCACCTGTGCCTCGGCATCTTTGACAGACACATGTGTTGTGTTGTCAAAGGCGCCAGATATATCCAGGAATACACGCATTGTGATTTCTTTATTATCAAAAGTCCTCTGGATGACTTCAGTCAGCTGATACATAGGAAGTCTCTGTAGATCGGCCCGCCCTGTAAGCATGAGGTGTCAATAGACAATGGAACAAGCACGCAAAATCTCCTGACCTCACGTCAGTGCTTTATAAGAAATTTTGTAATTCCTTAATTCCCTATTCTTCATTGATTGTTAATATGAATTTTTATACGGATACGGAACCCTTACTGTAGAAATTTGTATCGCTCTTGATAGCCTCAACCATAGCAAATTGAAAACTATAATATTCTATTAATGTATCGCCACCCTTCGACTTGTCTGTTCATATATATGTTTTCGTAATTCCAGGATTGGTTCGCGTGAGATGATCAAATTAATCGGGTAAATTTAGTACAGAAGAAAATTGGGTTTCATGTTGGGGCAATATGGACATCACGATGAGATTGAATAACATGCAATGCTCTGTTATAATTCGAATTAAAATTATGGAGTAAAAGCGTATTATTTCGATATTTGAAGTAGATATGGTAGTTTCTATTCGAATGAGTCACTTCGAATGACATACATTGACACGTATGATGAATGCTTGAATAGGTGGGGTAGCATTTGATACATTAATAATTCATCAGTTGCTGTGCGAATAACTCTTCAAAAATCTATGCATATTTTACACAAAGGTTTATACAGGGTGTCCCGGCACTACGTGACTCTTTTCATGTATACATAAAGTATGTTAGGACGAGTCAGGAATGCTTCAATTTTTTTTCCTACGCCGTCCTCCTGCGAAGATATGTGCCTCCAAGTGGTACTCCCATAATTCATTTTTTTTGTGATAACTTCCGAACGACTCAACCGATTTTGGTAAATTTTCGAATATGAATAAATAAGAATATCAGTATTGATTTGTTCCTAACACCTTCCCCATAAGTCTTCAAGGCAGCCAGGGACGGACTGACCCTAGCACTTTTCTGACTGACTGACCAGGAACTTTTTTTGGTTGGATATATCGGTGAAATACTTCCATACTTCCACTGCCCGCTGTCTTGCCATCATTTGAAAGGACGTCCTAGCAGGTAGGGAACATCTGCAGGTAACCCACTGAGAAGTAATGGTATTCCGTAAATACAGACGTGGATCTCAGGTCAAACGTATATACTTGCAAAAACTTGCTCAAAAGGTGATATTCGGCTCTAGCTAAAACTATGAAAGGTAATGTTTAGCCCAAAATATATGTAGGGATCACTCACAGTCCAAGAAATGGAAATAGACCCCAGCCAAAACGACAATCCTGGCGTATATTAAACAGCAAAACTCACGAACTGCTCTTTCAGATTTCTCTTTCAGATTTCTAGAACACCACTCCTCTACTTCAACTACAGCGAACAAACAAAATCGTAGGAAAAAAAAAGCACTGACGTGAAGTCAGAAGCTTTTGCGCGTATGTTCTATTGTCCATTCTTCTGTATTGGACAGCCTTAATTAATTAAGTGTCCAATACAGGAGAATGGACAACATAATTTACCATGGTAAATTCGATTTTTCATTCTATGTACAATACAGGAGAATGGACAACATAATTTACCATGGTAAATTCTATTGTCCATTCTTCTGTATTGGACAGCCTTAATTAATTAAGTGTCCAATACAGGAGAATGGACAACATAATTTACCATGGTAAATTCGATTAAGGGTGTCCAATACAGAAGAATGGGGCTTGAATGGTACTTGAACCAATTTTTTTTGTGATTTTTTTGAAATTTTCTAGGTGTACGGTTCTTAAAAATTTTTTTTTCGTAATTTTTTTCAAATTTTTTAGGGATACGGTTCTTACAAAATTTTAAACACATCTTTATATTGATTTTATACTACTAGTTACCAAGCTTCATTTCGATCGAATATTTATTTTTTAAGTTATCAAGGAAATAATATTCCAGGTGGGTATAACTCGGAAACCGTCAGACCGATTATGCCCAAAAACGAACTCAACTCTCCCATTCGGATACGCAACCTACCCTGAAAATTGCGAGTTAATGAGGAACAAAAAACCACCAAATTTCAGAAAATTTCAGATGGCTATAACTCTAAAACCGTTTGGTCGATTATGCTCATAAACAAACTGAAATGTCGCGTCCTGATGCACATCCTAACCTGAAAACTTCAAGCCGCTATCTCTTTCCGTTCTCAAGTTATCGTGACAACAAAAATATTTTTTAATAATTTTTTAATAATTTTCTAGCCATACGATTCACACAAAATTTCACGAACGTGCTTAGGTTCATATTCTACAACTACTCACCAAGTTTCAATTCGATCGGATTTATATTGGTTGAAAACAAAATTATTACTCGGAAAGCACTGGGCCGATTATGCCCATTAACGAACTTGTCCATCGTATTGGGATGCGCCACCTACCCTGAAAATTTCAGGTCGCTAGCTCTTTTCGTTCTCAAGTTATCGTGGCAACAACCGGACGGCCGGACGGCCGGCCGGACAGAATCATATTCGACCTCGAATTCATCATTGAGTCCATTTTCGTCAAAAAATTCGAAAGTTACAGACATTTGGGCAAAATGATAACGCGATGTTCCCCAGAACATACGCGCAAAAACTTAACACGTATGAACCGTTCAAAGGTTCTACATTCTACATTCGAATACAGGATTTCACCTCGATCGGCTTCGTATTTTAGCAATTATTGCTAATTTCGAACTGAAATATTGATTCCTCAATAACTCAAAAAATATATATATTTGATCGAATTGAGACCTGGTATCTGGCTGCAGAATGCCAATGCGCAAATTTTAAAGGAATAACGTAGGGTTGTATCAATAAAAAAAAAATTTTTCTTTAAAAAATCAGCTCGATCGGCTTTGTATGAAGTACTTGAAGGAACACTTCTAGGGTGCCTGGGGCGTGAACAGAAAATGAAACATCTACACAAAAGCACCTGACTTCACGTTAGTGCTTTTTAACAATTTTTTGCACGCATGCTCTGGGGAACATCGTGTTATCATTTTGCCTAAATGTCTGTAATTTTCGAATTTTTTGCCGAAAATGGTTTCAAACGATTGGGTTCGACCCCCTAATGAAGAATTCGAGCTCAAATTTTATTTTGTCCATCCGGCTGTTGACACGAAAACTGGAGAACGGGAAGAGATAGCTCGAAATTTTCAGGGTAGGTGGCACGTCCCGATACACAGGTTCGGCATAATGGGCATAATCGGCCCAACGGTTTCCGAGTAATGATTTTGTTTGAAACCAATACAGATCCAATCGAATTGAAACTTGGTGGGAAGTCATAGAATACATACTTAAAGACGTATATGCAATTTTGTGAGCATCATATCTCAAGACATTTGAAAAAAATGTTAAAAAAAATATTATTCATCTCACGATATCTTGAGAACGGAGAGAGATTGCGACTTGCAATTTTCAGAGTAGGTTGAACATCCGAATCCAATATTTGAGTTCGCTAATAGGCATAATCGGCCTAACAGTTTGTGAGTTATACCTATCTGAATTTTGTTTTTACTACCTCATTAACTCAAGTGTAGAATTCCGACGCGCAAATTTTTACGGAATTTTGTGAGGATCGTATCACTAGAAAATTTTTAAAAAATCATAGAAAATCTTTGAAAAAAATCTCGGAAACTATTTCTCTGATATCGCTGAAATTTGAACACGATTAGATCTATATTTTGGAGATCTGAGCATCATTGAATGAGTTAAATAGCTGGATGGGTGATCGTTGCCACAATAACTTTTCGAACGGAAGTAGATAGTGACTTGCAATTTACAGGGTATGTTGCGCATCCGAATGGCACAGTTGGGTTCATTGTCGGGTATAATCGGCCAAATGGTTTCAGAGTTATACCCATTTGCAATATTGTTTTCTCGATAACTCGAAAAATACAGATCCAATTAAATTAAAACTTGCTGATTATTTGTAGAATACACAAAGAAGTCTGTGGAATTTTGTAAGGATCATATCACCCAAAAAATTTTTAAAAATTATTGAAAAATATTATTTATCTCACGATTACTTGAGAAAGGAAAGACATAGTGACTTTAAATTTTTAGGGTTGTTGTGCATCCTAATTCGACCTTTAAGTTCGTTAAAAGGCAAAATCGGCCAAACGGGTTTGGAGTTATATCAATCTGAAATTTGGTTGTTATTTCCTCAATAATTAAAAAAATACGATTTCGATTCAATTCAAATATGGTTATTAGTTATAGAATGCCGACGCACAAATTTTTATTATCTAATTAATAGTAAATTTAAAAAAAAAACATCATATATATCAAAAAGTATTCGTCCGTCATCGCTGAAAATGGGAGAACCTTCAAAACCAAAATCTATAACCAAGTTGCAAGTTTGAACACGATCGGATCTCGATTGTTGGAGATCCGAACAGACTTGGCTGAGTTCCGATATTTTAAAAGGAATTTAAATACTCAGTTGAAGAAATACGGCAAGAGGATTTATACAGGATTTTTTTCTATATATTATTAGATATTTAATGAATTTCAATTCCGAAAGAATAAATATGTCAGAATTGAAAATTCTTTGAGCTTAGACGATTCACTCATTATTCAAGTCCTTAAAATAGTATGAAATGTATTCATATCTTATAGAAGCTGAGAAAACGGTCTATATCCATGGTAAATTCGATGAAGAGGTTAATACACAAAAGAACATGCGCGCAAAAGCTCCTGACTGTACGGGAGTTGCGCGTATGTTCTGGGGAACATCGCGTTATCATTTTGCCCAAATGTCTGTAACTTTCGAATTTTTTGACGAGAATGGTCTCAAACGATTTGGTTCGACACCCCGATGAAGAATTCGAGGTCAAATTTGATTCTGTCCGGCCGGCCATACGGCCGTTGCCATGACAACTTGAGTACGTAATCGAGCTAAGGACTTGAAATTTTCAGGGAAGGTGGCGCGTCCCAATATGGCAGACAAGTTCGTTAATGGGCATAATCGGCCCAATGGTTTCCGAGTAATAATTTTGTTTTCAACCAATATGAATCCGTTTGAATTGAAACTTGGTGAATACTTGTATAATATAAACCTAAGCACGGTTATGAAATTTTGTGAGAATCGTACAGCTAGAAAATTAAAAAAAAATTATTAAAAAGATTTTTTATGTCACGATAACTTGAGAAAGGAAAGAGATAGCGATTTGAAATTTTCAGGTTAGGTTGTACATCTGAATACGCCATTTGATTTTGTTTATAAGCAGAATCGGCCAAGGTTTTCGAGGTATACCCAGTTGAAATTTGGTTGTTATTTTCCCAATAACTCGAAAAACATAGAACCGATCCAATTCAATCATGGTTATTTGTTGTAGGATGCCAACGCAAAAGTTCTTGCAAAATTTCGTTAGGATCGTATCACTAGAAAATTTTTAAAAAATCATTGAAAATCATTGAAAATAATTCTATATATCAGAAACGGATCGGATCTATATTGTTGGAGATTCTAGCAGCCTTGAGTGAGTTCAGTAGCTGGATAGGTGACCGTTGCCTAGATAACTCTCGAACGAAAGGAGAAGAAACTTGTAATTTTCAGGGAATGTTGCGCATCTGAATGGGAGAGTTAAGTTCACTATTGGCCATAATCAGCTCAACGGTTTCGGAGTTATATCCATATGAAATATTAATTCCTTGATAACTCAAAAAAATTAGACTCGATCGAATTGAAGCTTGCTAACTAGTTGTAGAATATCGACATAAAGACGTGTGTAAAATTTTGTGAGGACTGTACCGCTAGAAATTTAAAAAAAAACTTACGAAAAACGAACTGGTTCAAGCACTGACGTGAAGTCAGGAACTTTTGCGTGTATGTTCTATTGTCCATTCTCCTGTATTGGACAGTCTCGATCGAATTTACCATGGTTCAAGCACTGACGTGAAGTCAGGAGCTTTTGCACCATGGTAAATTCGATTAAGAGTGTCCAATACAGGAGAATGGACAATACAACTTAGTCGCAAAAGCTCCTGGCTTCACGTCAGTGCTTAAACCAATTTTTTATAAATGAAACCATACGAAACGCTCCTTTTATCACCCCGTCCGAGCTCCTGCGAGAAACTGTACATTCACCGGTGAATCCCACAGTCCTTCACCTTATCCCGACCCAGTAAAAAATGAATTCCAATCGCTCTTCTTGAGTACGAAACCCCCGTATAATTGGTGAACAGAATCGCCGATTCCATCGCTTAATCTTCATTTTATCTGGAGGCAATAACTTTTTCATTGAAGGCATTATTCACACCTAGTGTGGAGGAAATTCAATTACCCTTATCCAAATATCAAGCGGAGCACTATCCTGGCCTCATTCATAAATGATAGAGTCCATCCCCGGGAAAGGAAAAGAGTTATGATGGAATTATTCAAACTCATCACTTATGCATTTCGAGTACGGAGTGGGGTGGTTTTCTCGAAAATGGGATAAGCCGATGTGATAATCTAAATGACAGGTACGGCCTACGGAAACTGAGGCATTTCCTCTCGAGTCTCGAATACTTCCGGTAAGGTCATTTCCTCCTCCGTTCCGTATAATCGGCGGCGTATTTTATTAGATAAAAAAAAGATACGTAGCCAGGAGTGGTTGAATTATGGCTCGAATACGTTGGAGAAAAATCTTATATATAAAAGGGAAAAAGGCACCCCTTCTTCTGGATTCTCTACATGAAAATATTAATCCACAATGTTTTCCGATTTGCGACAAAAATCAGAATAATTTTCTAATGTCCAGCCTTATTGTTGATGCAGTTTTGATGATTTTAAGGATGATTATGTATACTGTGTGTGGATAAAGTCAGAAACAACATTCATAACTGCGTTATTGAATGTTTTTAAGCAAAACATTCGGACAGATCAATTTTAGTTTTTGGCGATATTATTGTTCCTCGGAACAGAGTGCTTATCAATTTGCCCAAATGTCTGTAATTTTCGAATTTTTGTCTGAAAATGGTCTTAAACGATTTGGTTCGACTCACTGATCAAAAATCCTTGGTCGAAATCGATTCTGTCCGGCCGTCTGGCTGTTCCGTCCGGCCGTCCGTCCGTTAACACGATAACTCTCGAACGAAAGGAGTAAGAGGATTGAAATTTACAGGATAGGTTTGGAGCGTAAATATCTCGGACGAGTTCGTTAACAAGCGAAATCCATCAAGCGGTTTCGGCCGCTTTTAGTAAAAACATTTTGTATGAATATTTCCGAAACCGATCACTCGATCTATCTGAAATTTAGCATCAAATTGTAGAATTATGACTTTTATATGCATGTGGAGTTTTCTATTGATCGAGTTGCCGTAAAGTGTCAAAAAAAATTCTAAAAATATTTAAATTTTGTTTCTACAATAACTCTCGAACAGAATGAGCCAGGCAGTTGAAATTTTCAGAGTGGGTTTAGGAGATAAATATCTTGGTTGAGTTCGTTATTGGACGAAATCGGCCTTATGGTTTCGGAGTAAAGAAAAAAAAATTTTTTTACATTACAAATTTCAAATTCGACTTCTGTTAAGATGCAGTTTTAACATAAAAATCCATTGATATAATTTTAAACTCTAACAAGCTAATACTTTCGGTGATATGATTCTTCGAAATTTCAATAATGAAATGTTACTTCCATGTTTTCACAGAATGCTGAATGAATTAATATATGATCTGTGTTCTTACATGTCATCTTATGAGAGATAAATGTCGAAATTATTTCTGGTTCGTTATTCTTCATAGAAAATACACATTCTGTTCTAGAAAACAAATTATAATTGAATGCAAAATGACCATTTAAATAACCTCAGCTATATTATAATTATGTGGATGATATGATATTATACTTTTAAGGTGATAATATAATGCCCGTGGATAATCCATATGATGATGGAAATACATTCTTTGGTAAGATACATAATCAAATTGGGTTCAGAATATCTCCAGTGAAAACAAAACTGCAATATTGTCTAAGTTTTAATTGATATAATATAATTATTGGGAGAATCGGCCTGTTTGAATTTAATTTCTTTCATGATGCAGATCTATCGTAAGAAACCATTTATATCATTCCCAGAGACCAATAATTGCGGAGATATGATTTGTCAAAGTTTGAACAAGAGCGACAAAGCTCCTGTCCACAGGGCTTGAACCAATTTTTAATTTACAACCTTATGACATGAAACTGTGGGATTTTGATCATTGTCTAGGGGATAATGATTCTACATTCACACTTTCGAATAAATACAACACGGTATGCTAATATGTACAGGTTCATTTACATAAATCTACAAACTTCACTGTCACATTAAATACCGTCGATTACTGAGGTTCCTAACAGTCTCGATACTCGAATTATACGAATGATACGAATTGTACGTTGTACGTCTCTATCGTCTAATGATCTTTTACAACACTCGAACCTCTAATCAGTTTTTCGTCTAAGTAGGAATCAATCCTTAACAACTCTAACGTAGCACGAACACCGTCACACGTCAATAGGACTCGGCTGCCCACCATCGACCTACTTCCATCTATCCTCGATTCACCCCCAGTACCTTCCTTCCCTTCTGTCTCAAAGCTAGGGCTGTACTACCACGGTAGTGGTCAATGCTGATTGGTAGATCCTCTACCTTGCGATACCTCGCTTGAACCAATGGGGTTCCACGGAAACGATATCAGCAGCATTATTGACTTCTAAGAACTGGTTACACACGAAGGCCCCTCCAAGATTAAGGTGACAGCCAAACATGGAAAAGGTATTAGGCACTTCCTCTTCAGAGAAAAGTCGTCTGCCAGTCTAGACGACTTAAGGTGGACGCTCACGAACGGAAGCGCGGCGAGGAGAAAAGTCATTTCGCCGGAAACCGCGCATTGGAACGAAGTGTCAGGTCGCGTATCGGAAGGAATTGAGAGTCCCTTGAATCTTTTCAGTATCATTTGAATATTTCATATCGTGCGGTCAAGATGAGCAGCTCTTCCTCTAAGGACGATCTGTTTGTTTTGGGTTTATTTTCCATTATGTCTTCATGTCGATATTCTACAACTAGTTCCAAGCTTCAATTCGATAGAGTCTATATTTATTGTGATTGCGGGGAAATAATATTCCAGATGGGTATAACTCCGAAAGCGTTGGGCCGATTATGGCCAACAGCAAACTTAACTTACCCATTCATATGTGCAACCTATCCTGAAAATTGCAAGTTCCTATCTCTTTTCGTTCGAGATTTGTCGAGGCAACGGTCCCCCATCCAGCAACTGAACTCACACAAGGCTGCTCGGATCTCCAACAATATAGATCCGATCATGTTCAAACTTGAAACTTGATGAAAGAGTTAGGATCTGAAGGCTCTCGCAAAATATCAGCGATGTCGGAGGAATAGTTTCTGATTTGCAAGAATTTTCGTGTTGCCATTCTACAACTAATAATCATGTTTGAACCGGATCGGTTTCGTACTTTTCGAGTTATTGAGGAAATAACAACCAAATTTCATATGGGTATAACTCCAAAACCGTTTTGCCGATTATATCTATAAACAATCTCAAATGGCGCATTCAGATTCTCAACCTTACCTGAAAATTTGAAGTCACTATCTCTTTCCGTTCTTGGGTTATCATGACGTAAATAATATTTTTTAATAATTTTTTAAAAAATTTCTAGCAATACGATTCTCACAAAATTTCACAAACGTCCTTATGTTTATATTCTACAACTACTTACCAAGTTTCAATTTGATCATATTAGTATTGGAGGTAGACAAAATTATCACTCGGAAACCATTGGGCCGATTATGCCCATAGTCCGTCGTATTGGGATGCGCCACCTACCCTGAAAATTTCAAGTCGCTATCTCTTTCCGTTCTCAAGTTATCATGGCAACGGCCGGCCGGCCAGACAGAATCATATTTGACCTCGAATTCTTGATCAGGGAGTCGAACCCAATCGTTTGAGACCATTTTCAGCGAGAAATTCGAAAATTACAGACATTTGGGCAAAATGATAACGCGATGTTCCCCAGAACATACGCGCAAAAACAAGATGTTTTTTGTACTAGTTATCAATTATCGCAAGGACTTCAGGAGTAATCTACTCCAGTTCAACGTGAATTCTCTCCGTAACTCTACAAACTTATTTGGCCTATTAAAATAAACCTCTGATTTCAATTAACCCCACAAAAAAAATTAAGGCGGTCAAGTCTGTGGAACGTGATGGCCACCCAATAAGTCCTCGACGTCCTATTCACCTTCCAGGAAATGTGGCGTCAAGATATTGACTGACGTTTATTCCAAAGTGAGGCGGAGCCCTATCTTGTTGCAACCAAACATCTTGATGAGTGATGGGTTACATCTGCTTCATCATCATTTGGGAACATTGGTGCCAGAGCAGGCAGTAAATGAAACTGCAAAAAGTTCAAACCGTTTTCGTCAAAAAAGTAAGGCCCTATTAAACGACGTCCGATTATTGCAATATATACTTCCAATTTCTCGCAGAGTTGACAGTGACAATTTTGAGTTTAGTGAGGACTTTCTCTTGACCAATACCTGCAATTGGGATGATGTAATGTCCCAGTCAGGCAAAAAGTGGCATCCGAAAATACGATATTATTTAAAAGAATAGGGTGTTCATCGCAGCATTACATTAGTTCTTCGCAAAACTGCTAACGACGGTCTGGATCATCCTCGTTTAATTCGTGAATCAGTTGAACTTGGTAATAATGATAGCTCGCTTTCTTGAAGAATTTGTAAAAAGGTGAGGATTTTCTTCGGTATCAACGAATATATTTAATCTGGTTTCTTCGTTAGCCGTGGTCGACCTTAAAAAGGGAAATCATGGACGGATCCTGTTTCAGTAAATTAAGCAACCAATTTACTTACTGTTGATCTTGCAAAAGGCAGTCTGACAGGATGTCCTAGGTTGAATAATTTACATGCTTCCTGATGTGTTCTTAGGTTTTCACCATATCCAACCATTATTGAAATTTATATTGGTTCCCGTTCAGTTAAACCGACCATTTTTTCAAAATTAGTGATAATTCGCTTTTAAAACTGGTTATGCGTTCCTCACAGTCTCACTGCTATTACTCGTGTGTTGTTTTTGGCGCTCTTGTTCCTCAGAACAGAGTGCTTATAAATTTGCCCAAATGTGTGTAATTTTCGAATTTTTGGATGACAATGATCTTAAAGATTAAGATGCAGTTTCATCTCAAGAATCCATTGATATCATTTTCAACTCTAGCATGCTAATACATTCGGAGATATGATTTGTCAATCATTTCAATATTAAACCGTTCTATGATTTCACAGAAAGCTGTAATCGTATTTGGATCTATGAATTTCATGATCTGTGTTCATACATGTCATCATTTCTACCAGTAAGAGACGTGCCATATTTATTTCTGTTTCTATTCAAAATTCCTTAATCACGATATAAAATACCTCCTGTTCTAGAAAACAAAGTATGATTGAATGCAAAATGACCAATGAAATAACCTCAGCTATCGTATATAATTATAAGGATAATAGGATATTACAATTTTTGGGTGATACTCCATATGATTATGTAAAGATATACTTTGGTAAGTTGATGAAATTGGGTTCAGAATATCTCCAGTAAAAACAAAATTGGAATATTGGCTAAGTTTCAATTGATTCAATATTTTCAGAGTAGATTTGAGGAATGAATACCTCGGATAATTTCGTTGTTGGGTAGAATCGGTCTGGTGGTTTCAGATTAATAGTTTTTGTTTGTTTTTAAAGACACTCTTTTTTAATTTAATCTGTTTTATGATGCAGTTCTATCATAAGCATCCATTGATATCATTCCCAATACTTTTCGGATATATGATTTGTCAAAGTTTGAGTCAAGAGCGCCAAAGCCCCTGTCCAGAAGGCTTTCCCACATATTTTTCCATCCACAATGCTATAAGTTCAATATTTTAGGATACAATTTGTATTAAAAGCGAATCAGCCTGATTGATCACGCAATTTATTTGGCTAGGATAAATATTCAAGGGGCTCTAATAATAATTGATTGAAATTCCAGAATCATCAATGAATATCAATAATATGTGGATGCCTAGACCATTAATTAGTGCATGTGGCATTGTTTTGATGTGAGGTTAAATAGACCCTTGGAATATCGATGTTTGTTCAGGATAATTGTGTTTGCTTCATAGTAACCTCGAAAAACAGAATAATAAAAATTCTCTTTATGGTTTTCCAATTCTGTGATCTTATTTCAGAAGTTTTTACCGATTATTCATATTATTTATTTCTCATTTGATGCAACCGAAAATATTTATGTTCAAATAAAATATAAAGGAAGAAAATATTGATGAAAAGTCAATTTGAAATCAATGCTCATTGCTCTGAAAAATTAAACGAACTAGAAGGGCCGTAATATCATTTCAATCACTTGAAGTATTTATATTTTTGTTAATTTATTTTTATCTTAAAATTTAAAAGTATATAGGTCATAAATATGACCTAATGAAGTTTGACCTCGAATTCTTCATCAATGAGTCGAAATTAACCGCTTGAGACCATTCTCGGTCAAAAATTCGAAAAATACAGACATTTGGAGGAATTGATTGTATTCAGGTGAATAGAATGCAAAAACATAAATCAATCACAGATTATTCTTAAAAATGTAGATGATGAAATTTATTATTGAATATTTATAATTTCCAGAAAATCAGTTCCTTAATTCAATGCTATTTTCATATTGAAGTTTTGAAAAAACTAAATCTATTCATGATATTTTTGTTTGTTCTTAGAAAAAGGTTTCGCCATTCAAATGTCATTATTTATTCCTATTGAAAATGTATTTATTTTTGCAATGTATGATGCCTCAGTTTCCATTCAATTAATCATATTTATTGGAAAAATATATTTCTTTCTCGAAAAAAAGTTCGATTTAGTTTACAAATCTCTTCATTTAATAAAAATATACACTTTTTGGCGCTCTAGTTCCTCGGAACTGAGTGCTTATCAATTTGCCCAAATGCCGGCCGGCCGTAGGCACGATAACTCTCGAACGAAATGAGTTAGCGGATTGAAATTTGCAAGGTGGGTTTGGAGCGTAAATATCTCGGACGAGTTCGTTAATGGGCGAAATCCATCAAGCGGTTTCGGAGTTATGGCCGATTTTAGTAAAACACATTTTTTATGAATATTTCCGAAACCGAACACTCGATCTATCTGAAATTTAGCATCAAATTGTAGAATCATGACCTTTATACGCATGTGAATGTTTTGTATTGACCAGGTTACCGCAAAGTGTAAAAAAAAAATTTTCAAAATTTAAAAAAAAAATTTCCACAATAACTCTCGAACGGAATGAGCTAGGCAGTTGAAATTTTCAGAGTAGGTTAGGGAGAGGAATATCTCGCTCAAGTTCGTTATTGGCCAAATAGGCCAGATGGTTACGGAGTAACGAAAAAAAAAAATTTTTTTTTATGCAACAAATTTCAAATTCAATTTTTATTTAAGATGCAGTTTCACCATTAAAATCCATCGATATCATTTTCAACTCCAACAAGCTAATGCTTTCGGAGATAGGATTTCTCTAAATTTCAATAATGAATCGTACTTCTATGTTTTCACAGAATGCTATAATTGTTCTATCTAAGCTTTATTATATGATCTGTGTTCATACTCGTACATTTCATCCTGTTCTATAAGAGAGAGTCAAATTAAGTTCAGCTATTTTAATTTGATTTCTTCCATGGTGCAGTTCTCATTCTCAGATTGCTCATTTAATCTTGATAAATAAACTATTAGGTATTTGAATTGAATTTCCCTTATGATGCACTTCTATCATAAGAATACATTTATATAATTCCCAACTCTGAGAAACCAATACTTTCGGAGATATAATTTGTCTGTTTGAACTAGAGCGCCAGAAAGCTCCTGTCCACAGGGCTTGAACCCATTTTTTGTAATGAAAATTTCATTTATTCATATGAAATATTTATTTCTGAAATATAATTAATACATCTTTGTTTATTATGA
The DNA here is from genome assembly GCA_937662695.2 of Halyzia sedecimguttata. Taxonomy (NCBI): domain Eukaryota; kingdom Metazoa; phylum Arthropoda; class Insecta; order Coleoptera; family Coccinellidae; genus Halyzia; species Halyzia sedecimguttata. The sequence continues at coordinate 91,653,746 of OW569413.2, read as the reverse complement.
GAATATTTATATTCACTGAAAAAAATTATTTTTTCTGCATTTGGAATGCTATATTCTTGATATTTTTAGAATAAGTGCGAAGTAATTATTTTTTTCTCGATTGATTTGTATTAAATAATTCGTAACTCACTTTCGTTCATTAGAAGCACTTTTCTTTTCTGTTATTATCTGTGGATACAGTTTTGGATGTGAAAGTCACCTGTTTGTATTACTGTATTCGTAAAATACTTAAAAAGAAGTAAAATAAAATAAATAACATTTATCTATTATTAGTAAAGCGCTATTGAATGAAAATATACCTTTTTGATGTAGTAATAAACTTCATTATCTATGAATAAATCATATATTAATAACTGATATATGTATATTAATTTTTCACTGATATTTATTTATTTTGAAACTCAAATAAACTCATTATTTAGGACAAATAAATATTCATTACGCCATATAAGAATAAGGGGCCCATTTAATATGAATAAACTTCATTATATAAGAATATTTCTTTTGAACTTGGAGCATTACTTTTTGGGCGTATGTTCTAGGGGAACATCGTCCTATCATTTCGTCCAAATGTCTGTAATTTTCGAATTTCGAGCTGAAAATTGGCTAATAGACTAATTCGGACTCCCTGATCACGAATCCGGTGTCAGATTCTAGGGTGCCGTCCGGCCGGCCGGCCGGCCGTAAGCACGATAACAGGAGCACCGAAGGTCCTATCGACTTCAAACTTTCAGGGTAGGTTTCTGATCAAAATGCGACGGTTAAGTTCGTTAACGGGCAAAATCGGTCGGACGGTTTAGGAGTTATAGACATTTAAAATTTTGAGGTTATTTCCCTGATATTTCAGGAACTAAAGAAGATGTTGAATCGAAACTTGGTAGTCAGTTCGAGGATATAAACGCGCAACTTTTGGCAAAATTCTGTTATGATCGAAATGTTGGTAATTTTAAAAAAAATATTTCTTTTAATTTTTTCGAAAAAAAAAATTTTTTTTCGTGAACTATTCATCAGATTGCAACAAAAACTTGTACTAACGTCAATTGTAGTATTTTGCAACATTGTGCAAAATTTTGGCTCTATACGATTTCAAGTTCTGGAGATATAAGACAAAATGTGTCAAATTTCCTGGGTCTCTCTCAGTATTTTCATCGATTATTCTATGAACTCTTTGAATTCCACCGAAAACAAATTCAAAGACATAAACATAAAGAATCAAGTCATAGTTTAGACGTCGAAAGAAGGACGATGTTGATCGACTTGAAAAGGTACCTATTTCAAGAAATGCAATAATGAAATGCTTAATTTTTTTTATGGTCACAGAAAATCGTCACAAAAATCTATTTACCTCATTTGACGGCTGTTTGTCAAATCAATTAATTCCAATGATTGATGTCAGATTTCCTACATACCAAGTTCAAACACATTTTATTATATGGAAAACACTTATTATGATCACGTTCTACAGGAATTGATACTAAATAGAAGCTAGATGAAGATTATTCTAATGGAAAATTTGTGTTCCAGAATAATATTAAGGTATTCAACATGATACTGCTTTTTTTCTTTACTGGTCAGTACGGGCCACAAGGAACATGCGCCCAAAAGCTCCTGTCCACAGGGCTTGAACCCATTTTTTTTATCTAACAATTAAGCATGTGTTGATAAAACTGTTTGCAGAGGTTACTGTAACGGTGTACCATAAAATTCGATATATGATAGTAGAGCTTAGGAAAAAACCTCAGCCAAAAAAACCCTATCTCCCCGTTAGTGTTGTGATTTATGAGAATTGAAATTGTTAACAAAATATGCTGAAATATTAAATATTGAAGGCATCTTTTTCTTCACTATCGCTTCTTCCTTCAAAAGTAGAGACGTTCTCCAAGGTACCCAAACCCAATCTGGAAAAGACAAAAGCAGAAAACGAACACATGAAAAATGGAATATTCTCTGTTTTATTACATAGATTTGAAATTCGCTATACCCATTCTGAAACAGATTCTGAAACATAATGACAAGCCCCAAAACAATCCTGGAATCTATATATGGGACAATTATTAACTAAATGATCTATGGTTTCCTCTGCTTCTTCACAATCAGAACTAGGGCTCTTAATTCAGTTCCTTCTGAAAAGCATGCTGCTGTGACGACAATGAACAGTTCTTAAACGATTCAAAACAGATCATATTTTCCTTAGAAGATCAAACCCCGGAATTCTATTTGAAGGATTAGAAATTAAATCTTTGTTGGATAAATCGCAAGAAATCCATTCAGACCGCCAAACTTCCTTGTCACTTTTATTCAAATTGAGAAAACAGTTGGACCATAAAGGGTTACGTGACTTCAATCTGAGAATCTTATTGCCTGGAATATACCTAGGAGAGAATCGGAAATGAATTCGGAATAGAATGGAATTTATTCCAAGAATTTGAAATAGCAGTCTGCCTGCGAATTTGGGACGGGACAATGTTTGAAAGAACTGGCAACCAATGAATAGGTGTAGATCAAATAGTTCCAGTGATGATCCTCATAGATGAAATCAGTTGTGCATCAATTTTTCGAGTATGAGCACTATTAAACCAGAAGAGGGAAACAATATTCAGCGGCAACCAAGACTAAGGCTGCCGTTCGAAGAGTAGCTGCCATGTAGTAACCTCATGAAGTAGCAGCTAATTTCTGCAGAATAGTATTTCTTGTTTTCATCTTCAGACGCAAGTCATCCAAATGGGCTTTGAAATTCAAAGAGCAATCTAGTTTCACCCCTAGGTATTTAAGATTAAAATTATGTCTCAAGAAAGAATCATCGAAAGTTACACTAAATGTTCTATATTTTTGATGATTGTTCAAATGGATATTCTATTTTGAGTTCACTGTGGACTTATTATGAACACTATGAAAGTAACTACACTCTTATCCACTACAGTTTTTTGTCGTCTGACATATGTTTCGGAAACAAAGTTTCCATCTTCAAGGACGAAGCGTCAAAAAACTGTACACTGAGAGAAATGTTAGGGTTAATAATTAATAATTCTTTATTTGGGATAGATTTATTCATTATTAATGAATTTTATTAATTATTAATAAATGTTATTGATAGTTAGATCCACTTGATTTTAAGCTTATTCCTCAGAAATATATTATTTATTTAGGCAATATTTATTAATTATTAGAAAGGTTTATTAATAGGAAATAAATCTAATACAGAAAAGTCATGTTCGAAAATATTATTAACTATAACAAAATGATTTATTTCCACCAAACAAATATTATTTCAAGTTGAAATTTGCCTTATTTCTGTCAAACATATATTTGTTGAATCATCATTTAATCAACATTTATTTATTAATAATAAATCTTGATTAGACCTGAATAAGTGTTTATTTACGCTCGGATCTTTATGTTCCCGACCCCACCCCATCATAGCGAATTGCGACTCTGAAAATCTTCTAATTCTAATTCAGTCTTTTCCTTTTCTTCAGTCAGTTAGGATATGGTTAGGATAGTGTATTTGTGAGTTACTACGAACTAAAAGTTTTGTGATAAGTGTGTGAACAGAATGACCGATTTCCAGGAGTTTTTGTTTGAAAATGGTTTGAGCCATTTGAGAAGTATATTCGAGTTGGTTGAAAATCAATGGAGTACTATATAAGAAAGTAGTGGTATGTCAATACGGTCGAAATAATTTTGGAGAACCAGTGTTTTGTGTTATAGAATCTATTGAATATAACAATACAAATTATCGTTTAAATTGCAAAGAAATTTTGTGTTTCGGTTTTGATAAACATTTTCAGGCCTATCAGGTAAATTGTATTTCTTCCCATACCTTTAAAGTTAATGTCCTCGAAGACTTTTGGCCTTTTCTAACACATATCCACAATTCAGCTACCTAATGGAAATAAATATATTTCATGTATGAATCAGGAAGTTTAAATCAACCTAATGATTGAGTTCGCTTTATGTACCCAATTGTTCCTGAAGTTTAGGTGTGACAATGCCATAAGTGTAATTTTTGATTTAGTGTATGTGAGAGCGAATTTCTTGAACCTAGTCATAATTCGACCAAATTGTTAATTTATTTGCATTTGAATGTTTCTGACAATTTTATTATTTCTTGCTTCACATAAATGAGTTGAGTTCATAAGAATTTAATAATTAAGAAAAATTATGTTCCATTATCTGATACTAAAATATTGATGAATGTATAGTTAGACTCGAATTATATTTTTACTTTTTTTGATTTTTTGAAAGTTGAATGTTGAACCTGTTATTTTTTTCTCATTATTTAATAAATATTACGTTTTGTTGCGTTGAATGCTTGTAAAGACTAGGCTGATTTTATATTTTGCAAGAGTTCAATGTTGAACCTCCTAAATACTTTTTTCTTATTATTCAATAAATATTACGTTTTGTTGTTGAATCTGTACTGACTAGACTGATTTTATATTTTTTAAAAGTTTAATGTTGAGCCTGTTTATTTTCTAATTATCAATAAATATTACGTTTTGTTGTTGAATGCATATTAAGACTAGACTGATTTTATATTTTGTAAGAGTTTAATGTTGGACCTCCTAAGTATTTTTTCTCATTATTTACTAAATAATACATTTTGTTGTTGAATGTATACTAAGACAAGACTGATTTTTTTTATAAGTTTAATGTTGAACCATGTTATGTTTTCTCATTATCGAATAAATATTACGTTTTGTGTATTTCCTTTATTTTATTTTTCATGCACCACCCCTATATATTGTTGATTGACTCAATAATACATAACTTTATTAAGTTCCATTCCAATGAAACTAAAAAGGCTAATGTGATGGATTTTCATTATTCATTCCCCTCAGTTTTCATTCACTTCAGTTATCATTTAATTAATCATATTTATTGGAAAATATAATTTTTTTTTGAAAAAAAAACCTTAATTTACTGTGAAAAACTTGTTATTTACGAAAGTATAAAATTATTCTATAATAAATTTTATTTATTTACATGAAATATAATCTACTAAATATAAATTTATATTTGTTTGGTATAAACTATTGACTTTCATAGAATGAACATTGTTTTATCTCATGAATAATATATATTTATTAATAATAATTCGTTATTTAATAAAAATATATCTTTTCTCCTTTTATAAATTCATTATTTCTTATGAATATATAATTTCTTATAATAAGTTTCCTATATTTATGAGAAATATTCTTTTCTGAAATATAAATATATCTTTATTCATTATAAACTAATGATATTCATTCAAAACAAATATTTAATTCTCATAAATATCATTGATTTATTATTAATAAATCGTATATTAATAATTAATATATATATTTATTTTTCACCAATATATATTTATTTTTAAAACTCAAACAAATCCATTATTTGGGACAAATAAATATTTATTACGCCATATATGAATAAGGGGTTTATTTAATATGAATAAACTTTATTATTTATAAATAAACTGTTCTCTCAGTGTAGTGTACAAGAGTGTAGTTACTTTTATAGTGTTCAAATGGAAACGAGAAACCTCAGTTTTATTTGGATTTGGACACTGAAATAGGTAATTTTTCAGGGTTTCTAAATCTGCACATAGATTACTTTCTTTACCTTGGAAATCAGAAATATCAGAATGTCGAAATGCAAGGGCAATGTCATCAGCGTATATGAATTTCTCAGAGGAAGTAGCAGGAATATCACACAGTTATAAATAGAGAGGAAGAATAAACCGTTCTCTTAGTGTGCGTTTTCTATTTATTTCAAAACTTACGTTAACTTTTGGACACCCTTTGTAAAATACACCCCGAACAAAATTTCTGATATTCATTGTGATAGTATCTCCATTGAATGAAAAAGACAAAAAGCAATCAGGAATTTCCAACCCATAAAATCGCTCATTCTCAAACATATTTCTATTTCAAGAAGGAAATCGTAAAAACCGATTCGTTAATATGAGATTTCCGAGGGAATGCAACCGAATATTTGAAACTTATTCCGACCAACAATGCGAAAAATTTCCTAATATGTATATAGAATATAGCCCCGAGCATAAATCGAAGGATAATAAATTACAAGTATAAATATGGATGAGTGAATCTGCTTTCGATCAAGATTGATGGCCTTCCTTGATGGGTGAAAGTTTCTGGCTTCCAGCCAAATATATAGATATAAATTTATTATTAGGCCTTATCAGAACCGATGCGGATATATTAGGAGAAGAAGTAAATTTCAACTTGTACGTTTCTACAAGGGGATGTATTTTGGCGAGATGAAATGCGCGGAATTTCGTAATGAAGATGTATCTACACTTCTGTCATTCCTCCCCGATTCAAGAATTCTTGAGTGAATAAGAGAATATTATTCACGATATATTAGGTAGGCAGTCGTCAAAGACAGAAGTGGGTTTCAGGAGTGAATCAAAACGCAAGCAATCAAAAACATGTGACGTTTCGCAAATTTCCTCAGGCCATTTCATACAAGGTTATTAGGAGCGCCGCTAGCTCACTTGATCAGAGCGATGACTGGAAACCATATTATTATTATTAGAATGGGGTCGGGAGGCTTGGTTCAGGCCTTCAGAACTGCAACCGATATGATCTTTTGTTCTATTACCCTAGACCAGAGCTGAAGCCTTTGAAAATGGTAACAAGTGGAAAAATAATAGTAGAAATAAACTCATCGGAAAAGAAAGAGAATATAACACAAATGAAAACTGTGACTAATTATATCTCCAAAAGTATTGGTTTCTAATAGTTCGGAATGATATCAATCGAATGTCATGATAGAACTGCATCATAAAATAAAATAAATTAAGTAAGAATCCATTGATATCATTCCCAACTCGGAGAAACCAATACTTTCGGAGTTATGATTTTTCAAAGTTTGAACAAGAGCGCCAAAGCTCCTGTACACAGGGCTTTCCCACTTTTTCAGTTTGGCTTCTGTGCGTCAATCATCAAGAAATTTCGTAGTTAAATTCAAAACGTAGATCTATGACTCATCTTATGTTGGATTTATATACATCAGGAAATTATTATTAGAGTATTCTATGAAATCATATAGAATTGGGAATAATTATTGAAATTTTGAAAAATCATTTCTCCGAAAGCATTCGTTTGTTAGAGTTGAGAATAATATCAATGAATTCTTATGATGAAACTACATCTCAAAAAAAATTTAATTCAAAATTTGTAATGTAAAAAAAAAAATTTTTTTTGTTACTCCGAAACCACCTGGCCGATTTCGACCAATAACGAACTTAACGGAGATATCTATCTCCTAAACCTATTCTGAAAATTTCAACTGTCTAGCCCATTCCGTTTGAGTGTTATCGTGTTAACGGCCGGACGGCCGGACAGAATCAATATTGACCATGGATTCTTGATCAGTGAGTCGAACCAAATCATTTAAGATCATTTTCAGCCAAAAATTCCAAAATTACAAACATTTGGGCAAATTGATAAGCACTCATCTGTTCCGAGGAACAAGAGCGCGAAGAAAGGAAAAATAATTTACGGTCAATCTGAGGTTTTTGAGGGTAAAATACGGTTTATCTCTTTATTTGCCTTATCCGGCAAAACTACAAGTCCTATGGAAAAAAGTAAATAAATCTATTTTGTATTTACACTTTTTTCAGATAACCTCGAAGTGTTTGGTTTTTTGCGCGTGTGTTCCGAGGAACATCGCGTTATCATTTTGCCCAAAGGCCAGAAATTTGCGAATTTTTGGCTGAAAATGGTCTCAAACGATTGGTTCGACTCCCTGATGAAGAATTCGAGGTCAAATTTGATTCTGTCCCGCCGGCCGGCCGTTGCCACGATAACTTGAGAACGGAAAGAGCTATCGACTTGAAATTTTCAGGGTAGGTGGCGCATCCCAATACGACACTACTAGTGATGATGGTACTGGGGATTCTAGTAATGTGTTGGGAAGCTCCCTAACGTCGCAAAGGCATTAATGTTAGCAATTGTTCTAGTTGTACGATTAATATTAATTTTCATATTATAATAAGTAATGATTGTTAAATATTGATAATAAAAATTTGCAATTCCTAAAATTATTTTTTTTCCCCGCTCGATATGAAAAACCTTTTATAGGCCCGCCTTGAGAGGGTCCACTTCTCTCAGGAGTTTGAGACTCCAGTTGTTGATTGGTTATTTACTAAAAAACCTCTCGCACGATCCTTGGATTAGTTCTTCGTCCTGCCCTTACAGTGTCCCTTAACAAAAGAGATGAGCTACAAGCGGCCTTCACAGCTGATGGGAACTGATGATTCGAAGTGATCCGAGCAAGACCGCCTTTTGCATTATGTTCGCTAAATCATCGGCCAGAGATTTGTAGGCCAGAATAATCTTTAATTCGGTCACGTAGTTCGCTATCATTCCGCCTAGGCATCCTATGATTAGTACGAATATCCTAACCTTATGCCGTGGATTCAGGATCCCCATTTCGAACATCACTACATTATTTTCTGTGGGGGAGGAAAATTCGACGACAAACAATTCCTTGACTTCTTTGTCCAGCAAGACTATATCAGGCTTTATGGCGTGGATCTGCCGAGTTATTGGATTCGCATAGCTCCAATAGATGCGAGCTCTGTCATTTTCAACAATTGCTTCATTTTCCAGAGGTTGGTTCGTTGTCTATACCATAAACCTCTCCCAGATGGAAGCAGAGAGAAGTGCTGCATTGTGTCTTTCCACATATCCTGTTGGAGCATCGATTTTGCAAGCAGACAACATGTGCATAACAGCTTCCTGCTGGCTGTGGTATCCTCTGCATGTTGTTGGAGTATCCACTCTCATGATGTTCTTTTTATACCATCTTGTATTTATCACCTCATCTTGACCACCATAACGAATCCCTCCGTTTCCGACTTGAGCCCAGCTGACTTCAAAAAGGTGAAGGATAATTCTTCCATCAGCCCCTGATCATTCAAACTCCTGAAAAATATGGAGTGCAGATGTTCATTCATGTGATCTTCGAGTACTGTCTTCTTTTGTACCTGTCCTATCACCCTGTTGACTCTTCTTTGGTCTGTTGGCGTGATAGATGTTCCTGCTAGCTCATGATCGATAGATGTTAGGGTGGACTTTGAGCATCTCTAGCAGCCGTATCATCAAGCTATGCGCCAATGTGTCAAATGCTTTCGCGTAATCTAACCATGATGTATGTAGGTTGCGCTTGTAGTGTTTCGCATCTTGACAAATGCTTTTGTCTATAAGGAGGTTGTTCTTGCACCCCTGTACTCCTTTCCTCGCTCCTCTTTGTTCGTGGATTTGATTCCACACTGGTCCAATGGACTCCAGAATCCGATGTTGAAGAACACTTGTGAGAACGTTTTCAGACACGTGATTGGGCGGTAGTTGTTTCGCTTTCCTAGATCACCTGATTTCTGTATCAGTACAGTTCTGACCTCTATCAACCATGAAGGAATTGGCTCACGGTTATTATTATTATTTTATCTCATTTCACCATAACAAAAGGTAGTGCTAAATATACTATTTTAGCACTACCTTCTAAAACAAGTTGCAGAATGGGCTCCTATTCAAACACGAAGGCATGAGTGTTGGAATTGCCTTCTGCAACGAGTATTAGACGGTATTTTCTCTAGTTCAGACAAGTTTTGTAAAATACTGTTGAATTTAATGGGAAATTGGGATTATACATCCTAGTGACTTTTGTATTGTATCTTGGCAGTTGGTGTGTGACGAGAGGTGCCAGATTACAGAATTTGAAGTTGAATCGTACGTAGGGCATGGAGATCAGATTTAAAACAGTTTTCTAGTAGCATGAATGATTCAAAATTAGAAAGAAGAAAATCTGAAGTACCTTATTTTTTAATGAAAATAAAACTTTTCGTCCCAACAATAACGCTGTCATTGATAGTGTCACTTTTAATGGCAGTTGTACAAAAAAGCCTTGTTGAAACTGTAGATTTTTTTCGGATCAACTCCGAATCGAACCCTCAGCGATCAATCTCATTTTTCCATGTCCATCCATTCCGTATTTTGTCGAAACAAGAACAGAATACTAAGCTATAACCTCCCGCCAATTTCAACGTCATCAATTCTCATCGACAGTGACATATGCTAGTATCTACATCCTTCTATATTAAACCCTTACGCACCAATATCCCAAGTTAGGGTTCCCACATGACTCCAGATATTGCATCCCCAACATGAATCACTCTGAATCCTCGGGGTGGTAAAACAACACCAGCGTCCGATTATCGACCCTCTAAACACCAGGGTCGAAGCCTTTAAAAATGGTATAAAGTGAAAATAATTTTAGTAGAATGAAACTCATTGGAAAAGGAAGAGAATATGATAAAAATGATAGGAAAAATAATTTACGGGCGATCTGAGTTCGGGAAGGGGAAGGGGGTGAGTTTTTAAGGGTAAAAAACGGTTTATCTCGATTTCCGGCAAAACTACTAGTCCTATGGAAAAAAGTTGAATGCAAAGTTATGGGTAATACAAAGATCTACAACTTTTGTATTAACACTTTTTTCACATAACCTCAAAATTTATGTGAAAAATTAAAAAAAACACGTTTTTGGTTTTTAATTTTTATCTTTTACAAAAAATTTCTTTTTTTCACCAAATTTGGTAAAAACGTACCTTTTTATGTCCCAAATACTCTGTAATTTTTTGGATTTGAAATATTTCATTTTGTCACTTTATTTTACTTAATATCGAAAATCTAATTTTCAATCAACAATTTTTTTGTGAAAGATAAAAATTATAATCCAAAAACGAGGCTATTTGAATTTTTCGCATAAATTTTAAGGTTATGTGAAAAAAAGTAAATACAAAAGTTATAGATCGTTTTATTTCCTACAACTTTGCCTTGCCATTCTACTTTTTTCCATAGGACTTGTAGATTTGCTGGAAATCGAAATAAACCGTTTTTTACCCTTAAAAACTCGCCCCCTTCCCCTTCCTGACCTCAGATCGCCCGTTATTATTTTATATATTTATATATTTTATATATTATTTTTTCTATCATTTTTGTTATATTCCCTTCCTTTTACAATGGGTTTCATTCTACTATAATTTTTTTCGGTTTCAAAAATGAAATTATCGACCCTGGTTTACTACCGGATGCTGTCGAATCGAAGTCAGTGCGAAATTTCCCATTAAAACGATTCCACGGAATTTCTTCCTGTGGAAATTGCTATCGGTTCGAGCCGGAACACTAACTGACTTACGGGACGTTGGAAAAATTGAACGAAAACCTCACGTCAACAGATAATGGGTGACAGAATCTCATTAAGGCGAGGGTGGAAGTGGAAGCTTCGAAAAATACATTCCTGTCGTCAGCGTTGCTCGTGATCCACCCCTTGGAAAATCGCAAATATTTACCGTGTTCGGGATATAGAGTTAAGGCGCCTTGAAAATTCGGGGTGTTATGGTTTTAGCATTTTCCCTTTCACCGCTAACGGATGGATCACCAATAAGCAAGCCGTTATTGAAAACAGGATCAAAAATGAAATTAATTTCTGTCTTGAAAAGTAACAACTTGTTGGATCCTCTGCTATCTTCCCTCAAATTATTAAGTGTAGGATTTCGAAAGCCTCATAGAGGGAATAAATTCATTGCCTTGGTTAGATATTTATGGAAAATCCCGAAACATGTCGAATTAAAATTTTGAATAGTTGTTCTTGTTCGTAAAAATGCAACCCTCAATTATGGGCTCGTGATAAATTGTTTAAAAGGTCGCGTTATTATCAATTCTTAAATATTATTACTCTCATGTTTACTGCTAAACTCAAAATTAAAAAAAATAAAATCATGTGATTACCAAAATTAATAATAATAATAATAAAAATAATAATAAAGGTCTTTATTTCCATAGAAATCGCAAGGGGAAGTTCACCCAGAGGTGTTCTACCACTTATCCCTTGTTACAAATTATAAATTGGGCAAATAAACAAAAATAATAGAACATTGGTGAGCATACTAAATAAAACACATATACATTCTATCATCGGAGACTGATTTTTGAGAGAAAAAAAAAAACAGAAACAATCCAAAACAATTAGAGGCAGCTAAGAAGATGTTTTCTTATTTCCGTCCTGAAACGATTTTGAGTGAGCTGTTTCAGGTGTTCAGGTATATTGTTGTAGAGTCTATAAATATTGTATCTGAAACTTCTCTGGAAAGTAGATGTTCTGTGATGAGGACACGACAGCAAATTCCTATGTCTTATGTTGACACTATGAACATCAGCTCTATACCTTAACTTTCCAAAGAGATGAGTTGGACATCTCTCGACTATTATTTTATGATAGGAACAGATAGCATAATATTCAAAACGAAACTTCATTGGAAGCCAACCCAACTCCCTCAGTCTGTGAGACACATGATCAAACTTTCGGATCCCAAAGATAAACCTCACGCAACTGTTCTGTACACGTTGAATTCTGCTGAGCGATTCCCGATCCAAGCAAAAAGCATAGACAGTAGAGCAGTAATTAAATTTTGATAGGACCAAAGACTCGCAAAGCAGTCTCTTCGTTTCGACTGGCAAGTAGGATCTATGAGGGAACATCATTCTAAGAGCCCCATAAGCGCCACAAATCAATCCCTGTATATGTTCCCGGAACCTCAGTGAATCGTCAAGGACTAAGCCCAAGTCCCGCGCACTCTCCACAAAATTAATAACACTACCAGAAACAGAAAGTTTTAGATTATTCCTGACAATATGCTTATCGTTTCTGGACCCAAAAGCAAGTGCAAAAGACTTCCGCGCATTGAGAACCAAACCATGCTTGCTCGCTATATCCCATAAATCACCCAAGTCCTCGTTCAGCCCTGGGGGACACCACTGGCCACGCGTTTGGACCCAGAAAACCTACTGCCCAGCTTCACAAATTGCGAACGTCCACCGAGATAAGATCCGAAGAGAGCGAGAGCCGGCCCAACCACTCCGCAAGACTGCAACAAGGCAAGGAGAGTGTCATGCCTCACAGTATCAAAAGCTCTACTAAAATCGAGCAAAAGCAAAGCAGCACATTTGGAGCTATCGAGCGCCTGCAGAATGTCATCGGTAACATCCAGAAGAGGACCAGTGGTGCCATAGCCCGGTCGAAAACCGGACTGGTTATCCGGAACTATTTTATTGGAATAAAGAAAATCCCGAAGTTGATCCGACATTATCTTCTCCATCAATTTGGACAAACCTGGCAGAATACTTATTGGCCTAAGATCAGACAATTCCGTAGGCTTTTTGTTCTTAGGGATAGGTGTAACCTGAGCACACTTCCAAGCGGTGGGAAATTTGGACTTCAACAGAATGCTGTTGAAAATGTTGACATTATAATATTCCCTCGATTATCCCCAAATCTTATTGCAATAATACTAAACTTATTTGCCTTCAAAATTTGATAGAAAAAGCATAAAATTGTGTTTTCCAGATGGTACAATGAAAACTACGTAAAACACTTTCTGTGGCAATGTTAGTTTCTTTAGAACGCCTTCGCAAATTATTTTGTACTAATAAATTGAAGTTTACAAATTGTCTTATTTGTGTTTGAATTTCATTAACTTCAATTTAGAATAATGATTCGACGGAAATGCACCTAATAACAATTTCTGCAAATAATGATTTGTTACGGAGATAACACCCAAACATATATAGTGCGATTGGCTCAGTGGTAGAGTAATTGACTTGGGAGCGGAAGCCCCAAGTTCAATTCCGAGGCTAAGAAAGAAATTTTCTAGTCACGATAATCGCCACCATTCGCTGTTGGGTCAAAAATTAACAGTGCTGTGCCTAAGGTGGCGTAAGGACACAGTAACAAAGCCTACACAGAACACAACTGGTTCTCCTAACTCAGGGCAAGCTCTTAGAGCTTATGAGGGGTCTCCTTGTGGAAGACCCAGGAGGATCAGTATAATAATAATAATAATAATAATAATAACACAAAAATAAATAAGTTGCTTGAGGAATTTTCGAATTTGCCGCCTATAACCCAAGGGACAATAAGTAAAATAGTCAAGAAATTTGGCGAGTGTGGGCATGTAAAGCAGATTAAAAAAGCAGCTGCTAATACACTGAGTGAGGATGTATAATTAGATGTGATGCTTGACTTTGAAAGAAAATACACATAAATCGAGTAGAGATGCCTCCACAACATTCTATGTCAGCCACACATCGATTCTAAACATATTAACGCAGAATAAAATGCATCCCTATAAATTGATACCTACCCGGGGTTCTGTTCGAATATTAACTCCGTAGAGTAATATTTACTCCATTGCGTTCAAAACCTGAAAGGTTGAGTAAATTTTACTCTGTGACTGTCGTCCGAAAAGTCGGAGTATTCGACTCGGAGTTCATTTTACTCCTGTCAAAATGAACATAACTCATGGGACGGAAAATCTAGTATCTTTGTCTCACTGTTTTATGTATGTTTTGTGAGGTAATTTAATAGTTTAATACTGCTCACAATATATATTTATGATTAGAGTTACATATATGTGAAGAAAACAATAATAATAGGATCTTTCTTAAACAAACATAACCTATTTTCCGATATTGGCACCTTCTGTCAGTGTCAGTGTCAGAGTTAACACAACCCTGGAGCTGTTGGAAGACTATTTTGATAGGATAACTTATTTTTGGAACAGATGATGAACATGTTGGATAACAATGTTATCCAATTAGTAGACGTTTTGTTTTCTGATGAGTGCACATTTTCTCTCAACGGCCATCATAATCGTCAAAATTGCCTCTACTGGTCTATCGAAATTTCTCACTAGATGAGAAAGGAACACACGCAATTCCCCTCAAAAGGTTAATAATTAATGTTTTGGCAGGAAATATTCGAAATCATATCATAGGCCCCTTTTTCATTGATGGCAACTTCAAAATGATGTTATTCTAACTTTGGCAAATTTATATCCTGATCAAATAAATCCTCAAGTTTCAAGGAATACGAGGAACAAGGCGAGGAACGATCGAATGGCCAGCGCGATCCCCTAATTTTAACCCATTCGATTTGAATGACCTAAAACATCGAATAGGTCGATCACTCCTGAGATCATTAAATTGTTTCTTTCTGGGTTTTCTCTCGCAAACTCTCAAAAATATGTTTAAAATAAAAAATAAATTATTTTGTGAATTGCTTCTGCGTAAGAAACACAAGATATTTGTCAGAAGCAATCAATCGAACAATGTTGCCTAACAAATAACAACGAAACAACATCAACGAAGTAACAACTATATCGTAACGTTTCGGAGTCTATATCAGACTCCTTCGTCAGACGCTTAACGAAAATCTTCAGAATTATTTTGTTGATAGTTATTCTGAAATTCGAGAATTGTCACTCCTGAGATGTTGAAAAATTTTGGAAGAAATGTTTATTAGAGGTTAAGATGTTGCCAAGGCGTTCATGGTGAACACTTACAACATCTGTTTCATTTACACTAATAATTTTTTGCTGCATTTTGTATTACATTTTAGTTTTTGATATTTTACCAAATTTCGCTAATCACTTCATCTTCTTTTTCTCTACTTTGATTTTCGTAATAAACATGAAAGTGATAACATTTCTGAATAGAGAATGACGAGATCTTTCAAACGATGTAAGTATGTATCACAAGCCCATACTTCCTAGTTGAAAAATTGGGGGTGGTACCTATCTGTGGGTTGAATTATTCATATATTTGATGACATTTTTTTGATATTTCAAAATTTAATATTATGTAATAAAGTTCTAAATGTATTCAGAAGCAACCTATCAAACACGGAGGAAATACCGAAATAGGTCACAGATAATATTCGGTATTAAACAAACATCTTGGGATTTATTTGAAATTAATATATTGTGAAAAGGCGTAACCATCAAATAGAATGTGGTCTAGAAAATATTATTTCACCTTTTTACAATACATTATTTCTCAATTCATGGTGATCCACGTTATGATTTAGGGCTAGCTGTCTTGTAAAGAGGTGAGGATTTTCTTCAGCTTCAACTAACACATTTAAGCTGGTTTCTTCGTTTAGCTGAGGTTTACCTTGCTGTGGAAAATCATGGACGGATCCCGTTTCAGTAAATTTAGCAACCAATTTACTTAATGTGGATCTTGCAATAGGCAGTCTGTCAGGATGTTCTTGGTTGAAAAATTCGCATGCTTCCTGATGTGGTCTTAGCTTATCACATTATCCAACCATTATTGAATTTTCTATTCATTCCCGTTAAGTTGAACGTGCCATTTTTCTTAAATCAAAGATAATTTGCTTTTAAAACTTGGTTAAGCCTGTCGCACACTATCACTACAATTACTCAAGTGTTGTTTTTAAGAAGTAAAATTTAAGAGTATATTGTTTTTGTTTGGTCAAATCACCAAATCTTACACAGATATCATAACAATAATTAGTTTAAAAAAAAAATAAACAGAATTTTTTTTTGTTGAAAAGTGTTTTCACTCATATCGGTCAGTTCCAAATGTTTGACGGAGACCAATTAGAACAATTGCACTAAATTTTGGTTCCAATAAAGATTTTCTTTCATGAAAATGTCATTTTTGGCACTCTTGTTCCAAGGAACAGATTGCTTATCAATTTGCCCAAATCCCTGTAATGTTTGAATTTTTGGATGAAAATGGTCTTAAACGATTTGGTTCGACTCACTGATCAAGAATCCATGAGAATCGATTTTGTCCGGCCAGCCGTAGACACGATAACTCTCGAACGGAATGAGCAAGACAGTTAAAATTTTCAGAGTAGGTTTGGAACATAACTCTCTCTGTTAAGTTCGATATTGGGCAAAATCAGCCTGATGGTTTCGGAGTATCGAATATTTTTTTTTACATTACAACATTTGTATTCTATCTGTCTGTGTTCTATCTGTGTTCATTCTTCATTCATGTCATCTAATCTAACTATAAGAGACGTCATATTTATTTATCTTTTAGTTTGTTTATATAATTCGTACTTTAAAAATATTTTGTGTTGGAAAACAAGGTTCCGCATCTTGAATTTGTGAATATATACAAGACATTTTGCATATTGTATAATTTATATGCAAATATTGGGGATGATGTTTCAGAAGATTTAGAATTGGATAATTTTAATGATGTAGTTTATGAAGGCAATAGGAATGAACAACATAATGGAATCATCAAAAGAAATTACTGTTCGTTGCCCCCCGAGTTTAATATTACCTTTTACTCCCTTAAATAGTGGGACATGTTCCTATACACAGTATTTTCATAATGTTGCTAGCCAAAAAAAGTGCTGAAATATCAATCTACATTTTTGTATCAAATATTCTTTCTTGAGTTAAGGTTCGTAATACAGAATGAATGTATTTATGAACTATTACATTATGAAAAGAGGATTTTATTTTATTAATATAATTTGAACTATTAGAATAATTTGTTCGTCGGCCTATACCTATTCAAATATCAGGAATAAATAGAAAATTTGCTATGATTGTCTCCAGCCTTGCTCTAGACATTTCGATGATTCTTTCCTTAGGTATTTCGAGTAGTGAAAACTATGCACCTGATGTAAGTTGTAACAACCCATTCCACGAAGGTTAAATCATTGCAGATTGCTCATTTAATCTTGATTAATATACTATTATATGAATTTAACTACCTTTATTGTGCAGTTCCATCATAAGAATCCATTGATATCTTTCCCAACGCTGAGAAACCAATACTTTCGGAGATATAGTTTGTCAAAAATTGAACAAAAGCGCCAAAGGTCCTGCCACAGGGCTTTTCCCCGTTTTATTTCTTCCAGTAAATGTGTTATTTCATGAATGAAATTGTTATCTACGATACTAATTTTTTATAACATCATTCAGGTAACTTCAAAAGAAAATTTGGGTGGTCGTAAAAAAATTATGACGTCACTTTTTAAAAAAGGATGTTATTATTAATATTATTATGATTAAAATACAAGAAGAGTTGAGGAAATTCCTATAGACTCGAAACAGAAATATCAGAAAAAGTTCACAATTAATTAGATCTTGCATCGTAAAGATCCATGGCTTGAAGCCATTGACGGTCCTAGCATCGACCACGGTAATCGGCAAACGGTTCCATCTCTCGAAGATTCTGTTGGTGAGAAAGCTACGACGTTGAGTGGTAACAAAATTCTCCTTCGCCAGTTTAAATTGATGTCCTCCCAAGTTGTTATGGTTCGAAGTGTACAGGCCACGAATACAATCACCGAAATCACCACGGAGCGATCTGAAGGAAAATATTAAATCACCCCTCTCAAGTCGCGAGTTGAAAGATGGCAACTGGAAAATACTTCGTAGGAAGGGCCAATGATTCCATATGGTACGCGAGTATTCCAACGCTGCACTGACTCGAGACAGAGTTCGTCGGCACGTGTGGAAGGCGAGTAGGGTGCACGACACGAAAGACTCATTGCACAGAAGCTCTACTGCATCGAACTTTACTGCATCGAAGAGTCACCACATCGAAAAACCCCCCACTTTAGAAAGTGGGCGGCACTCGTTTATCGATCGTCTTCGACGATAGTTTCGCTCGATGAGAAGCAGCGATGCCATATGTACCATAATTATGGAATTGTACCATAATTTATACCTCAAATTTAGAGCATTCCATAATTGTACCATAATAAATAATTGTACCATAATTTCCATCGATTCTTCCATACAATATTAACTGAGTAGAGTAATATTTACTCTATAGACCACATTAGTTAGGTTAGGCGGGAAATTAGAATTACGATCCATCCGTGGATCCGAGCACTAAATTCCTCATGCATTTCTTATGGACCTAAAATTTACGCGAATTTCTCGCCTGGTTTTAGATACTTTGGCTAATTTCTGAAGGTTTATTTTGGTTAAAATAGATTCTGTGAACCTTTCTCAACCATCTAGAATCAAGTTTTCAAAACAAAATTGTATATTTCCAAAATAATTAATAAATATAAAAGTGTTCACCAAATTCGATTGACGTATGTCTTAGCTCACTCGAAATCAGTTAAAAATAATAACATAACCCTAAATCGGCCTTGTGATGACGCACAACAGAAGTCATCTACGACATACGGATATCTTTCGAACTAGAATGGTTTCAATTTTGATTTAAGAATAAATAGAAGTAGATTTTAATGTGGAAATAACATGAAAACATGCACTAATGATAAAGGTACCCAATACTTGTTGTCTCTGTACTAACATTCTCTTTTAAATAGGGTGGTTTCATCTCAAAGTTGAAATTCCTTGTTAAAAGATTTGAATATGGATCTCCCGCCAAGCGACTGATTCTAACCTAACTAATGTGGTCTATTGCGTTCGAAAACTGAAAAGTTGAGTAAATTTTACTCTGTGACTGTCGTCCGAAATGTCGGAGTATTCGACTCCGAGTTCATTTTACTCCTGTCAAAATTGACATAACTCATGGGACGGCAAATCTAGTATCTTTGTCTCACTGTTTATGAATGTTCTGTGAGGTTATTTAATAGTTTTAATACTGCTCACAATATATATTTATAATTAGAGTTACATATATGTGAAGAAAACAATAATAATAGGTTCTTTCTTAAACCAACATAACCTATTTTCCGATATTGGAACAGAACTGTGCCAGTGTCAGTGTCAGAGTTAACTACAGAGTAAATCTGTCAAACCTTCAAAAACTCTACTCTACTCCGTGGAGTTAATTTTCGAACACAACCCTGGCACAGCTGCTCAGACCTTGCGTTCCGAAATTGCTGGCATTACTGGCCACAGTAAGCAATATCGGAACGCTTTTCAGTGACAGTAATCTCAAACTGTTGTTAATTTTCGGAACGTTCGAGCAGTAACAAACGAAGCTTTGAACGAAGGAACAACATAACCTATAATTTTCATATTTGAAGTCCTTTTAAATGTTAGGTCTGTAATCGGTGGGTGAAACGATGGCTGAAATTAACCAAGTCTTATTGAATTCAATACTCAGGGATAGCGATTTTACAGTTTTGATGTTGATTAGTACTAAAAGAGACTCATAACCTGAACTATTTGAATTTGGGGAAGGAATACTGGCAGTACTGGCACTATACGACCACTTCTGTGGCAGTAGAAAATTAACTCCGTAGAGTAATATTTACTCCATTGCGTTCGAAAACTGAAAGGTTGAGTAAATTTTACTCTGTGACTGTCGTCCGAAAAGTCGAGTATTCGACTCGAAGTTCATTTTACTCCTGTCAAAATTGACATAACTCATGGGAAGGAAAATCTAGTATCATTGTCTAACTGTTTTATGAATGTTTTGTGATGTAATTTAATAGTTTTTTCTGTGACGGGAAAAAAATTTGACATTTCATCTCTGTTCTCTCTGTTGACAGGTAACAAAATATAACTTTTCACGAAATTACTTTTTTCCCCGGGAAAAAAGTGAATACTTTTTTCCCGGATATATATACATATAGATAATGGAAGATATTTGCTACTTGCGCTGCTTCTATCAACTCCGGTGGAGTCAGAGAAAACTCAGAAGCAAGCATTTTTAACTTTATGGTATTCAAAATAACTACTAAACAATTACTGAGTTCGCAATTTTTGAATCAAATCACAAAATTAAATTGACAGATATTTGATTACACTGAAGATTTCCTTAGCAACGCAGGTCTGATAGCTTACTAGTTTAAAAATTCAAATTTCATATCGATAACATTCTGACTTTAATATATTGTAATAATATGTTCTTTCACTATTAAATCGTCGTTTTTCCTGTCACAGAAAAAAATAGTGTATTATACACGGGAAAAATATTAGATTTCAGCTCTCGGTTTTTTGTCTCCCTCCGCTTCGCGTCGGGAGACAACATAACCTCGAGCTGAAATCTTGTATAATAAATAACTATTTTATACTGCTCACAATATATATTTATGATTAGAGTTACATATATGTGAAGAAAACAATAATAATAGGATCTTTCTTAAATAAGAAGTACTGTGATATTTTTCGGAATTTGAGAGAAAAAACCCAGAAAAAAGCCATTTAATGAGAGGACTTGACATATTCGCTGAATAGTTTTGCGAATAATATTGAATGGAAGAATCGATGGAAATTATGGTACAATTATTTATTATGGTACAATTATTTATTATGGTACAATTATGGAATGCTCTAAATTTGAGGTATAAATTATGGTATAATTCCATAATTATGGTACATCTGGCATCGCTGCTTCTCATCGAGCGAAACTATCGTCGAAGACGATCGATAAACGAGTGCCGCCCACTTTCTAAAGTGGGGGGTTTTTCGATGTGGTGACTCTTCGATGCAGTAAAGTTCGATGCAGTAGAGCTTCTGTGCAATGAGTCTTTCGTGTAGTGAGGCGCACCGTGGAAGGCTACCAAACAGGGCCAGCATACTCCAAGATTGGTCTAACGAAGCTGGTGTAGAGGAGTTTACATGTGGCCATGTCACATCCCCCAAAAGTCTTCTGGATAACATAAGTCAACTGTCTAGCCCTGGCAGTGATAGATGACACATGGTTAGACCAGCGTAGGTCTTCGGAAACAGTCAAACCAAGGTCACAGTGACTAGATACACTTTGCAGCGTGAGACCTCTGATGGTATATTTCATTCTCGGGTTATTTCTTCTAATATGTAGTATACAGCATTTATCCACGTTCAGAGGAAGTAGCTAGTTATCACAACAAACACTAATCTCATGGAGGTCCTGTTGGAGCGTATCGAAGTTGGATATAGGAAAATTTTAGATTTTAGTGTCATCCGCAAACATTGGGCAAGTTGAATGGAGCAATTTTGGGAGATCGGAGGTGTACAACAATAATAAGATAGGGCCCAGAACGGAACCCTGGGGGACACCTGATATCATCGGCCTATCTGGACAGGAGAACGAATGATTAACTCTTATTTGAAATGTACGGTTTGATAGACAGGCATTAACCCAAGCAAGAACACTTCCCCTGATTACAAAATGAGAGAGCTTAGCAAGCAGCCGACAGTGGGGGACCTTACCAAAAGCCCTGGAGAAATCAAGATAAAGCACATCCATGGGCACACCAATGTCCCACGCCTTAGTCCACTAGTCAATACATTATATGAGGTTGGTACTTTAGAGCGACCTGACAAGAATTCATGTTGTTCGGTAGGAATAGCGCCACTAGACACAGTAAACTGGGTAATATGATCACACACGATTCTTTCTAAGACTTTCGAAGCTGTTGATATTATACTTATAGGTCTGTAATTATGAGGTGATAGTTTATCTCCTTTTTTGAAAACCGGGGTTACTGAGGGTTGTTATCAGTAAAATTTTTATGCCATAAGGTGGTTAGTTAAAACCTAAAATTGACCTGTGCGAGCGTTTTACTGGAAGACATTCAGTAACACAGTTATGGATTTTGTTCCTCACTTCAACCACACACTGTATATCCGAATTATATGTATTTTGTAATACATCTCTTTACTTGAAACATTGCTAGCTATCCTAACTAGATCAGCCAGAGGAAATCTAGTGGCTATTTTGTATTGACCAGTGACCACCCAGATATTACGTAGGACCGTTGTTACCAAAATAGCTGTTGGCCTGTATAATCTGCGATCACTATGTGAACTAAATCATCCTGAAATCGATGGATATTTGTTACATGTTGCCACCGACCAGACCGCTATATCCGAACGAATATTGAGGTGAAATATGGCATTAACATCGACGTGAAAGCCCCGAACTCGAACACGGCACGAACGCCTCCAAGAAATAAGCTGCCCCATTTTCCACTTTTATATTTTCAGGTTCGATGACTTGTTCGTAAATGATAAGTTTGAAGAAGCTATACACATTCATAAATTAGCAATTTATATGCGCAACCACGATGTCATTCGCAACCTTGTGGATGAATTTCGGTTTATCAATTTCCTACCAAATTGCCTTCGGAAATTTTTATTCGTTTAAAAGCTGTCAGGAATCGTCAATTTCGAATAGGATCATTCCATTAAATTCCGTTGGGATACGAAATGAATTTTATGGCTCTTAGGAGATGAGGCCTGCCTACGACGCAGATATATGGCGATGATCGAAAGTGAGTAAGGATTGGAAAAAATTTCATAAGTTTTAGATGATGTTTATACTAACTGACAAAGAAACTGCAACACACAGAAGAAGCTGTTGAAATTTTAAATTTTTGTTGGTAAAACATAGATAGTATAGCAAGGAGTAAATGATTAAAATTTGGAAAAAAAATCATGAAGGTTTTTTCATGTAAATGTTTTTTGTTACTTACATATTGGAGTCGTTTTTTGCAAATTTTTTGAATTTTACAACAAATTAGCTGTTCGAGTAGGTCCAAAAGTCGATGTTTAGTTGCACGTGTACGCGGAATTTATCGCCAGCTGTATTTGAAACAGGTCGAATTATTGGTCTACGGAAGGCGGGTTTGTCATTTCGAGAAATCGCTAACCGTACGAACAGAAATCCAACTGCTGTTATGAGATGTTGTCAAGCGTGGTTTGATAATGCCCAAAATCGAAGAAGAGTAGGCATCGGATGTCGAATAAGGGGCACAAATGAAGTTCAAGATCGACGTCTAAGACTTATGGCTATCAGAGACCGATTCGCGACAACTCGATCTTTGGCTGATGAGTGGTTAGGAGAACAAGGCCATCCTGTAACTGTCCGAACGGTTTACCGCCGGATAAAGTCTTTTGGACTGCAGCATTATCGACCCCATTTTGTGTTATCTCTGACGGTTGAGCATCGCCGGCAACGATTACAGTGGTGCAGAGAACGTCAACATTGGAATGTGGAATGGTACCAGGTCGTCTTTTCTGATGAATCCTTAGGTGCACATGATGGCCGAAGAAGAATTAGACGACGTCGGGGAGAAAGACGTGAACCTCAGTTTTATATTGAGCGTCATGTACACCGGACAGTAGGCGTTATGGTATGGGGTGTTATTGCACTTGCAAGTAGGACAACTTTAGTCTTCATTCGAGGTAACAGGACAGCGCTGCGTTACCTTCAAGAAATAGTGGAGCCATATGTTCTCCCTTACCTTAACCGGCTCGAGAATCCAATATTTCAGCAAGATAACGCTCGACCTCATGTTGTCAGAGTTAGTTTAAACTTTTTTTAAGCGACCCATGTGAATATTTTGCCATGGCCGCCCAGATCCCCGATCTTTCGCCCATAGAGCATGTTTGGGACATCATGGGTAGAAGACTTGGAAATTTACCCCAGCCCCCACGGACTTTCGCGGCTGTGATACCTGAACTACAGGTAGCTTGGGATAGTATCCCTCAAGAAGAAATAGACCATCTTATTGCACCAATGTCAAGACGTGTTGGGGAGTATATAGACAATCGCGGTGGACAAACGCAAAAAAATTGTAAACCCTTCGTTTTTTTTTTTCAAATTTCAATCATTTACTCCTTGCTATACTATCTATGTTTTACCAAAAAAAAATTAAAATTCAAACAGCTCCTTCTGCGTGTTGCAGCTTCTGTGTCAGTCAGTATATTTACGTTTCTTCAGTGTTCTTCCCAGTTTATGGGGTTGCAATCCTTGGCCCATGGCCACCATATTGGAAACAGAGATTGAAATAGTTTCTATTATTTATCTCACAAAAAATTTGTTAAAATTTTTTGTTGCAAATAAGATTATCCACAACTTTTGTCAGGTAACTTTTAGTCGTAGAAGCTAAGATAAAAATATAAAACAGCACTGACTTGAAGTCAGTACTCTTTGTCGTGCGTGTTCACGTTGGCTAATTTGGATTTTATGATGAGGGTTTCAAGCGCAGTGGTTATAAAGAGCCACAGATCTACGAAGAGGGTAGTGCACACCACTCACTGTCGTCATCATAAATTAAGAGTGCTGTGTCTAAGATGGCATAAGGATAGAGTAACAAAGTTGACAAAGAACACAACTGACTATCTTTGGTCGCACAAGCTCCCATGAGCTTCTGAGGTATCTTCTTGGGGAAGGCTTGGGAGGGTCATTAGAATCATAATCATGTGCATAGCATGCGCGTCAAAGCTCTTTTAGCCTTTTTCTTTCATTATGAAGTCAATATGCAATTGGTGCGCGTACCACCCCAATAACGAAGTCAGGTAACAAAACCAGTCGGGATCCGAAAGGATGCTCACCTTGACTCAATTCTCTGAAGGGCACTCAGACCTGCAACTACTCTGTCTCAAGCGCTCACAAAGCGAGGACTCCCATCGGTGTGGGTAGTTGAAAACAGAAATATAAGTAACGAATCCGACGGAGACGGTATGACCCACCGCACGCCACCCCAATAACGAAGTCAGGTAACAAAACCAGTCGGGATTCGAAAGGATGCTCACCTTGACTCAATTCTCTGAAGAGCACTCAGACCTGCAACTACTCTGTCTCAAACGCTCACAAAGCGAGGCCTTCCATCAGTGTAAGCAGCTGAAAACAGAAATTAATTTACAACTCCGACGGAAGCTGTACGGTGTATTTTTACGAAGATTTAAAACAATTTCTAGAATTCCTAAAAAAGGCAAATTTTCGATGGAGGAGAGCCAGCGAGACCACTCATTGGTCGATCACAGATTTCCGGTTTCCCGGAACCTTTTAGAATATTCGAGATCAAATAACGTCGAAAATCCCGCTGCCGTTGTTTTGTGTTCTCCGAAAGCCTGAAAAATACAACAACATGCGGAAAAACCTCGCGGAGAGGGATAACGGCCCGCGTATCGTGTTTTTTCCACATAAGCCCGATTTTATAAACGATTTCGAATGATCTGACTGGTAATTATTCCGAAAAATGAGAATAAATAATTTGAATTCTATGGGAGCTTATCGCCATGAAAATCACCTTATTACACATTTGCTTATAGCTTGGATTAATAAGTGATCTCGAGTGGTCCGAATTACAATTATTCTGGGGAATGAAAATGAATAATTGAAATGCGTATGAAACTTATAGTAACGAAAATCGCTTCGTTACAATGCACTTCGGCGAGGCAACTAATATATTTTCTCAGAACAGTCGCTGGAATAGAAGAATGCCATGCGTCTCTTAAAATATTCATCTATATATCTATCATAATTCGTCCGAGGCCCAGGTCCAGGAACAATAGTTCGGTGTAGGTTGACATTATCGTCGAACGTCATTGGTCCATTGTCGGAGAATATTTCAGCCAGGGATTCACCAATTAGCATCGAACACTACCTTTGGAGTACAACCCTATGAGAGCAGTGAAAAGCCGTGGTAGAAGGTGTGGAAGAAGGTTTCCCTGTCCACGGCTATTGTATTGGGCATTGATTAGTTGAGTCGGAGACGAGTTTGGTTAAGGTCAGTTCGGGGATTGGATCCCTTTTAGGGGTTGTTAGATGGAATGAGTTCGGTAAAATCCTTTAGACGCTCCAAGACGAAGAATAATCAAGACGTTAGCAATCTTAGTAATCGACTATATGTATTTTTGATTACGTAAATCATAACGTAAATTTACTTTTTTCATGCTCTTATACAATACAATGTAAAACATGTATCTATGGGAGATGATAGCCCTACATTAGGGTCCTGTAGCGGTCTTCGAACATCTGAAGTTCTGAATAATCATCGCTTGGATTGGCCAGTCCTGGTTTTGAAAGAGACCTTCCTGGCCTTACGAGCAACCTTTCCCTTTTTGAATTCAAATATTGAAGGGATTTCTATGAACAAGAGTGAATATCTTTCAAAACTAGCGCAGGCGATTCTTCTTCAAGAGATCTCTTGCAGCTACAGAGAAGGATATTTGTGAGAGGGGACCTTTGAAAGGTTACGTATTATTTATAATTTTCTCGTTTTTCTCCTCTTGTCTTTTAATTTTTCAGGTTGAGTTTCGGGTACCTTGGAGAAACCTCTCCGTTTTTTGACGAAGGAATTCATATTGAAGAAAGAAATGCCGATAAATATTTTCAAATTTTGTGTACAATAGTTAGAAATTACAACAGTGGAGACAGGGTTTTATTGCTGAGGTTTTTCCATGAGCTCTTGTTTCATACTTCGAATTGTATGGTACCCCGTTACAATAACCTCTGCTAACACATATAAAGCTCTCAATCAAAAGACTATAACATACAGGGTGTTCCTTAAACACATACTAATATTTAAAGGGATGATTCTTTGACTAATTTCAAGGAAAAAGCTTCCTATGAACGTAGGTATGTCCCAAGAGTCTTAACTTTTGAGATACAGGGTGATAAAATGTTGGTACTGCGATATGTAGCAATTGCAATTTAACTATTTTAATCAAGAACAGAGCATCTGAGAAAAAAATAATATTTTTTGGATTCTCATTCATTTTGGAACAAATCTGATCTCTTAATTTCTTTCAGTCGATGCACAAAAATTTCCACACCACATCAGATTTTTGAGGAATTGATCCTGAAGTATAACGATTTTTATTTTTTGAGTGGAAACCGTGCGTCGGTCAAAGAAAACCCATAAGATCAAATTTACTCAACAATGAACGAGGATCTAAAAAATGATTTTTATTTCAAAAGAAAGCAGTGGCGTAGTATTTTTGTCTCCAAACTGTTGGAAAAATGAAAATTTTTGTACATCACAAAATGCACCTTAATCCTTAGAAGACATGTACCAAATTTTAGAAGATGTCTCCAATATTATCTCAGTTATTATTAAAAAACTGATTTTTCAAAATTTTATCACTCCTTATCTCAAAAGTTAAGACTTTTAGGACATACGTTCATAGGAAGTTTTTTTTTTTCTTAAAATAAGTCAAGGAATCGCCCCCTTAAATATTTGCATGTCTTTAAGGAACACCCTGTATATTACGACGGCGATAAGTTGAGGATTGTAGAGTTCTGTAAATAAATATGTACCTATTATCATACAGCGTTCTTTTAAACCGTCGAGTGGAGGTAAGAATCATAATACCCCTATAGACAACGATAAAAATCCTACATGAGTTTGAATGAATTTTACCATCTCTATGTAGACTACATCTCTTGTTTGATAATATCTACATAAATATAACAAAAAACAGTGATCGTTGAAATTAGATTTAAGCTTACCTGAACGCTCCATTCTTTTTGGGGGTTTTGTAAAATAAAACTTCAGCTATATCTTCTGGCACTCATCAGTTTGATTGCATTTCACCGTTTCTATGCGAACTACACTCTTGTTTAATATTTTCAACTCTCAATATTATATGATACAATGATCGTACTCCACTGATTTGAAGTCGGTACTCTTTGCAACGCTTGTCACGTTGACACATTTGAATTTAATTATGAGTTCTTGAAGCTTACTGGATAGAGCAAGCCGGAGATCTAGTCAGACCGAAGGGGCCAACATTCACTGTCGGATCAACAATTAACAGTGCTGTGCCAGCAAGCGCAAGGATACAGTAACTAAGTCGACAAAGAACACGACTGACTCTCTTTAGTCACCTGGCTTGTATTTAAGAAGGCTGTTGCATAAACCATAGATTCCTCATATCCCCAAACGAAATGATCAGAAGACGTTTCTAGAAACAATGTTATCACCATATTGTCCCTCCAATAAATCCATGGTTCCGTTGGTACCATGTTGTACTATACTGCATAGGTTATCGATGTTTAATCCTTGGAGTTTTGGAAATATCTTCATTGGAGCACGAATAGCCTGCTCTCAAGGTTGATTAATTGATTATGTCAACCATAAAATGGATGAAGAACTGAACTCTGATTTTCAAAATAAATTTCCGCAATTTGGTAGTGATGTTCAAGTGCTAATTTGATCATGATCAAAATGACAAAGCTTTCTAAATACAAATGTCAAAGAACTGTCACTCTGATAAACCCCATTCAAAAGTTATCCCTACCGAAACATCTCAAGTAGCTAAAAAAATACCCAATGTACTAAACAATGTTATCGTCAACCTCTATGAAAAGTGACATTTTAGGTACTAATTTGCGACCATAAATTGAAGGCAAGTTCTTTGCGAACGAAAAAGTACTTTTTCGTCCGCAAAATTACTTTCTCGTCCTCTGTGAATACGGCTTGATACGGTTTAATACAAACATCAGTGTCTGTAAGAATAACTGGCAGTGCTTTGGTCACTATGGACTCGGTTAAATACAAACATAAGTATATGTGTCATTTGCTATTATGAAATTTTTTAAGAGGTCTGAAATTCATAAAAATATGTAGAGGTCGACGAAAAAACGTAATGTGCACATCGGCGAAAAACTGTCAATTGTCTCGCCTGCTTGCTCGCAGACTCGACTATGATAATAGACAGTTTTTCGTCTTTGGTACATAACTATTCTGAATATTAGATTTTGTGTGCTTGATATAATGGAGATCCGAAAACCTTCTGTAGTGACATAAATAAAATGCATATAACTCGTAAACAAATTTTTAATACAACTCAGTAAATTAACATTCAACAATTTAAAAAGTTTGTTACATTCAACATTCATAAGAATCAAATTCGATTTATATTACAGTTCAACAACTCTCTTCGAGTAGATTTCATGAAGAAAAACAAACATAAATATCACCATTTATCTCGATAAGAAAGTTTATTTCTATCACAACTAGAACAATTTTTGGTAGCGATCAGTTTCGATTCTTTGGAGATATTGATTTGAGATATGGAATCCTGAAGATTTATCCATCGAAAATGGAAGCGATACATTCGGATGCCGTTCATTTATAATCCGGATCGAAGTCCGAAGGGTTCGTCCACATGCAGAGGTCAGCCTGCTTGGGTTGAAACCATACCTTTTTTTGGGGGTGATGTGCTTTTAGCCTGCACGGCCCCAAATGAAGAGAGTCCCAATCTCACCATGTTAGAACAGATATTTTATGTATCGGTTCCCAAACTTGGTCTGTCGATTTCCATTATATTCTGGAAGAGATAATTTTTACTGTTTAAAATACACTGAATAATTTCATTTTCCATTATTGTGCAACCGATTATGGTCACAAATGATTACATTGTACTTATATACAGTGAGCGTCAAAAGTGTGGAATAATTGAATTTTCTCCCCTTTCGAGTATCGAAAAATGTTTCGGTGATTCAAAGTAATTAATTTTTGAATCAACATTTTCCTGTAATTCTTATTGGCGCTCTAGTTCCTCGGAACTGAGTGCTTATCAATTTGCCCAAATGGCTGTAATTTTCGAATTTTTGGCTGAAAATGGTCTCAAACGATTTGGTTCGACTCACTGATCAAGAATCCGAGGTCGAAATCGATTCTGTGCCCAGCCGGCCGTAGACACGATAACTCTCGAACGAAAGGAGTTAGAGGATTGAAATTTGCAAGGTGGGTTTGGAGCGTGAATATCTCAGACGAATTCGTTAATGGGCGAAATCCATCAAGCAGTTTCGGAGTTATGGCCGATTTCAGTAAAAACATTTTTTATGAATATTTCCGAAACCGATCACTCGATCTATCTGAAATTTAGCATTAAATTGTAGAATCATGACCTTTATACGCATGTGAAGTTTTGTATTGACCAGGTTACCGCAAAGTGTCAAAAAAAATTTTAAAAAGTTAAAAAAAAAATTTCTACAATAACTCTCGAACGGAATGAGCTAGGCAGTTGAAATTTTCAGAGTAGGTTAGGGAGATGAATAACCTGTCCATAGAGCTTTCCCACATATTTTTTTGTTTGAGGTCTATACACAGGGTGATTTAAAAGTACTTTGACAAATTTCAGGAGGTGATTCCTCACAATATTCTAATATGACTTGTCCAAATAAATATATGTCCGGAAACGCTTCGTATCCAAGGTACACGTTTTATTCTTATTGTCGTTTTTTTAAATATCTTTCGTACTGACCTTAATTAAACGAAAATTGGTATTGACAGTATTTTTTTGAGATGTCAAATTCGGACCTGATGTTATCATTGCTCTCAATCGTAGGAGAAGCCATCTACACCTCTTTTTCTTTTATGGAGATTCATAACTTTTTTGAGCGTACTTCTAGCACATTTTTCAGTTAAATAATAGGTTCCTCTATTATATCTACGTAAAAAAAGCTACCCCTGTTACACGTCGCTATAATCATCAACAGTTTTATAGATTGAAGAGATTATAGTTCTCTTATACTCACATTGCCCAAGAATTCTTCTGAAGACTAGAATACAAGTAGTCAGGCTCAGCCAAAGTTCATACCTCACTGAGCTCATCGCTCCTGAAGTACCTGAAAAATTAACGAAAATTGGATCTAATGCTTCGTCTGTGGTCGTTTATAGGTTCGGAAAAAATATAGCTTCAGTATTGCGATTTAATGAGAGCATACAGAATAGGTTGCTAAATATTGAGAGAGTATTACAATTCCTCCTCGAATTGTGCGAAGAGGGGATCGAATTAATAGGCATAATCGGCCAAATAGTTTTAGAGTTATACACATCTGAAATTTTGTTGTTATTTCATCTATAACTGAAAATACAAATCCGATCCAATTAAACCTACAGTATTTTAGCAGTTGCTTTCTTAATCTGCCTTACATACCCAAACTCGAGAAACTGCTTCTGTATTTTACTTATTGTCCCTTGGGTTATAAGCGGCAAATTCGGAAATTTCTCATAAAACAAGTGACTTACTTCTTTTTGTGTTCCGGTGCTATTTCCGTAACCAATCGTTATTTGTAAAATTGTTATTTTTTGCATTTCCGTTAATCGGACCATTATTCAAAATTGAATTTAATGAAATTCAAACACAAATTAGACGATTTATAAACTACAACTTCTAAGCAAAAAACAAATTGCAGAGGTGTTCTAAAGAAACTAATATTCCCACAAAAAGTGTTTTCACGTATTTGCTGAAATGTCTGTAATTTTCGCCGAAAATGGTCTCAAACGATTGCGTTCGAATTCGAGTTCAAATTTCATTCTGTCCGGCCGGCCGTCTGTTGCCACGATAACTTTAGAACGGATAGGTGGCGCATTCTAATACGACGGACAAGGGGTCGTTAATGGGCACAATCGGCCCAACGGTTTTCGAGTAATAATTTTGTTTCCAATCAATACTAATCTGATCGAATTGAAACTTGGTGAATAGTTGTAGAATACAAAACTAAATACGCTTGTGAAATTTCGTGAGAATCGTATCACTAGAAAATTTTAAAAAAATTATAAAAAAATATTATACATGTCACCATAACCTGAGAACGGAAAGAGATAGCAACTTGAAATTTTCGGCTAAGGTTGTGCATCTGAATGGGAACCGTACTTCTAGTAAATTTTAAAAAAATTACGAAAAAAATTCGTGCTATTGTCCATTCTCCTGTATTGGACACTCTTAATCGAATTTTTCTATTTTGAGTTTTGCAATAAACATGAAAGTGACAACATTTCTGAACAGAGAATGACGCGAACTTCCGAACGATTATCGCAATTATTGTGGTGATTGAATTATGATGATAATAGTGATTGAACTTCCTTTTAGGAGTTGTTGGTTGAACCCAAAAAGTGTGAATGCAAAAATAATGGAAAATTATAAAAAATCATGCAAAGTATCCGTCTCATATCGCCGAAATTTTGCGGGAGCCTTCAAAACCTATCTGTTTACTTTTTGATCCGAGGATTTGCCACTCAAGTATCTGCAAGTAGTCTACCTGTTCCTTATACCCCTATTACACTATGCCTTTTTTGGCGCTCTAGTTCCTCGGAACTTAGTGCTTATCAATTTGCCCAAATGTCTGTAATTTTCGAATATTTCGATGAAAATGGTCTTAAACGATTTGGTTCGACTCACTGATCAAGAATCCGTGGTCGAAATTCATTCTGTCCGGCCGGTCCGGCCGGCCGTAGGCACGATAACTCTCGAACGGAATGAGCTAGAGAGTTGAAATTTTCAGAGTAGGTGTGGGGGATAAATATCTCGGCTAAGTTCTTTATTGGGCAAAATCGGACAGATGGTTTCGGAGTAACAAAAAAAATAAATAATAAGAAGTTTTATCATAAGAATCCATTCATTTCATTTTTAACTCTAACAAGCTAATACTTTCGGAGATATGATTCTTCAAAATTTCAATGTAAATCGTATTTCACACATTGATATAATTATTCTATGTATGAATTGTCATAATGTCAACTTGACAGAAGGGAATATTGTAACTTCAAAAATATTGGGGTTGAAATACTCGTATTTTAGCGATGCAACGGGGACCTCACCCGAAAATGTTTGAAAATATTACGTAAATATTGAAAGCATAATTCTGTAGTTCGAGAGAGGAGAAAATTTGGTGAACGTAGATCAGGAAATTTTTGATCGATTACAAGGTAATTTTTTATTTATTACTCATCTTCTTTCATATTATTACTCATCTTCTTTCATACATGTTTTATGGAATACCCACTATTTGTAGGTACTTTAAACCTGTTTTGGGCAATTGTCATACGAAACTTGTTTTTTTGGCACTCTAGTTCCTCGGAACAGAGTGCTTATCAATTTGCCCAAGTGTCTGTAATTTTGGAATTTTTGGCTGAAAATGGTCTCAAACGATTTGGTTCGACTCACTGATCAAGAATCCGAGTGCGAAATCGATTCTGTCCGGCCGGCCGACCGGCCTTAGGCACGATAACTCTCGAACGAAAGGAGTTAGCGGATTGAAAATTGCAAGGTGGTTTTGGAGCGTAAATATCTCGGACAAGTTCGTTCGATCTATCTGAAATTTAGCATCAAATTGTAGAATCATGACCTTTATACGCATGTGAAGTTTTGTATTGACCAGATTACCGCAAAGTGTAAAAAAAAAATTTGAAAATTTAAAAAAAGTTTTTCCACAATAACTCTCGAACGGAATGAGCTAGGTAGTTGAAATTTTCAGAGTAGGTTAGGGAGATGAATATCTCGGTTAAGTTCGTTATTGGGCAAAATTGGCCAGATTTAATTCGATTTCTTCCATGGTGCAGTTCTCATTCTCATGATTGCTCATTTAATCTTGATAAATAAACTATTATTTGAATTGAATTTCCTTTATGATGCAGCTCTATCATATGTATACATTGATATAATTCCCAACTCAGAGAAACCAATACTTTCGGAGATATAATTTGTCTGTTTGAACTAGAGCGCCAGAAAGCTCCTGTCCACAGGGCTTGAACCCATTTTTTTATGTCTATATTTGCGCCTATTTTCATGGCTATTTGTTGGTTGAATTTCCCCCAATTGAGTGGTGCTGTTACACCACGCTTTTTGCGAGCTTGTTTCAGGCAGTAATTTCAGAGCTGCAAACATTGAAAAAATTGACATATTTACCTAAAGTTCTTGTTTTGTTCATATATTTTCAAAACAATACCATAGTGTTTTAAGAATGTCTGAAGAAACGTTTAATATGCTACTACATAGAGTGCAAATTCACCTACAGAAAAAAGACACTGTAATTCCAGAAAGCATTTCTCCATAAACGATATCAATAATTACTTAGCGATACTAGGCTACTGGTGAAAACTTCATATCACTCGGGGATAGCCATCACAGAGTATCTGTCCTTCGTAAGTTTAGTTAGTTTACGTCCTCGGAGTAATAAACAGAAATTTATTCTTGAATTTACGAAAGCTGCGATTCAAGCGGCAGAATAAACTAGGTTATGTTAAGACGTCAAGTCAGACAGATAAATATTGTGTTGGTAGACATGACATTTCGACAAAAAGGCTTGAAATCCCCACGATTCAGGGGAGCAAATAGAACCAGTTCTATTTATTTTCAAGCCTGAAAGAGTCTACAAAATTGTCCCGGGTGCATGCGTATTTCTTCAAAATTTCAGGCGCAGTCAGTCAGGCTGACAAATAGGCACAAAAAAGGCATAGTGTAATAAGGGTATTACACTTTATATTCTCAGTCGAACCCAAACTCAGCATAACCGAGTTTGAGGACCTCATTTAGAATAAACCACATTTCTAGATCAAACTTCGTACTTCAACAATATCATTCTCTATTCAAAGGTCTCACCGAATTATTCATAACCCATACAGCCAGAGATCTCGAACATTTCAACGAAGCGCCGAACCGTTCTCAATCATGTAAAACGTTCACAGTTTCTCGTAACGAATTGACATAAGTAGGACTCACCGGGATAGATGACAGTTTCTTTCCTGACTGTATAGTTCGCCTGGGGGATCCTGAGCTCGCAGGAGAACTCCTCGGGCACTTCGAGAGCCTTAAGCGTCGCTGACACCGAGATGTCGTAGAGATTTCCACGCTGTTTCGAAGTTATTTCAGTTTCAACCAACTCCCTGGGGAAGAAAGAACAAGGCATTTTAAGACGGGAAGGAATGTGAGATGTAAGGATGCGTGGAATTTTTGGCGGGAACACTTCTGTTGGCACATCGTCACCTCAGAATTACACTGTGGCATTTTTATGATTTTCGAGTTATCAGCATCACAAAGTTGTAACTGAGGACCTCAGTTAGGACTTAACGGAGATTGTATGCTTTGTGAATACGGCGGATTGAGTAACGGAGAAAAATTAACATCTAATTGTTCATTATACAAATTGTGTAAAACTTATGCCCTTCGGCTAATAAATGCTTTGAGTAATTAGTTTAGTATTTTCGGAAATTAAGGATAAAAATAAAATAATCAATAGCTTAACATATTTTGGCAAACCGAGTCACCAAATTAAGAGGTTTCTTCAAAACCAACAGGTAAATATCTCACTCCGGACAAACAATATCCTGGCAAAACTCATTAAGAATAATAAATCAAAGAGCAACAAAGCAAATAAATCCGGTGTTTATCAAATACATTGCGTTTGTTGTGAAAAATTATATATAGGAAAAACAGGTACTTTTGGCATAAGAATTAATTAGGTAAGATCATCACAGCTACCAACACAAGAAGAAAATTCTAATTATTCGAATCATTTATTAGCAGAAGCGAATAAGTTTAACATGGATCTCAAAATTCTACACAATTTGAATAAAGGTACGCAACTCAATTAATGGGAAAATGGTGGAAATAAATAATGAAAAACATACGGGTAATTTAATTAATGAACAATTAGATCTCAAGTTTTCTCGGTCATTCAATCTATTCAAATAGAGAATACATTTATGAAAGAATAACTATCAACAAAATAATTCTGAAGATTTCCAATATAAATGATCGAATGTTTATTTCATTATAAAGAAGACGCTATGCCGTTAATAGTGGAAAATAATATCAGGCAAATGACCACCACGACCACGCTCACAGGACTATATCCTTTTAATGAAATTTTCCATAACCAAATCGCAAAGTGGCTGCCCTATGTCCTCGATAGCCTCACGAATTCCATCTGTGAGGTCTTGAATTTACGCTGGGCTATTGGCGTAGACCTTCTCTTTCACGTGGCCCCAAAGGAAGAAGTCGCAAGGTGTTAAATCACAAGATCTCGGTGGCCAATTGTGATCACCTCTTCGAGAGATAACACGGCCGGAAACTTTCCCCGCAAAAGATCAATGGTTTCGTTGCTTGTGTGGCACGTAGCGCCGTCTTGTTGAAGGTACACGTTGTCCAGATCAACACCATCCCATTCCGGCCATAAAGAATCATTAATCATCTCTCGATAGCGCAATCCATTCACCGTAACTGTTGCTCCAGCCTCATTTTCGAAAAAGTAAGGTCCAATGACTCCGCCGGACCATAAACCGCACCAAACAGTCACACGTTGAGGATAGAGAGGCTTTTCAACAATAATTCTTGGGTTTTCCGAGCCCCAGATGCGACAATTTTGCTTGTTGACGAAGCCACCGAGGTGGAAATGGGCGTCATCACTCAAGATGATTTTTCGATGGAATTCCGGATCATTTTCATGCATTTCAGCGACCCAATCAGCAAAGACACGACGTTGTTGATGATCGGCCGGCATGAATTCTTGTGTTAACTGAATTTTAAAATCCTTAAGACCCAAATCTTTATGCAAAATACGGTGTAATGACGTTTGTGGAATGCCTAATTCCAAATAAGGACGAGGAATGGACAAACCTGGGTTTTCTTCAACACTTTTGGCTACAGCAGCAATATTCTCGGCTGTTCTTGAGCGGCGTGCACGGGTTTTATTCTTCACATAACTAACTTGTCTCAACAGCTCGAATTTTTCCACCAATTTCTTTATTGCGGTCCGACAAGATGCTTCACGACGACCCAAAAATGTTCGAGTTTTACGAACCGTCTCTGCCAAATTTTCACCATTTTTATAGTGAATTTCAATCATTTCAATGCGTTCTTGGAGTGTGTATCGTTCAATTTTTATTAATGGCGTAGTTTCTACTTGTCAAATGTCGAAAACTGACAGCTTCAGAAGTGACATCTACCGAAATAGCGGGCTATTCAAAATAACACCTCTTAATGGAAAAACCTTTAGTTGTTTCTTCGTTGATGTTGCTTCGTTGTTGTTTGTTAGGCAACATTGTTCGATTGATTGCGTCTGACAAATATCTTGTATTTCTTACGCAGAAGCAAATCACAAAATAATTTATTTTTTATTTTATAGATATTTTTCAGAGTTTCGGAGAGAAAACCCAGAAGGAAACCTTTTAATAATCAGTATCCTTTAATGATTATTATATAACTAGTAAGTCAGAAGAAGAAGAAGGACGACTCTATGTCCAGGTAACCGGGATATGGAGGGATCAATATTTGTTAATAGTTTGATGTAGTCTGATGAAGTCCCTGTGTCGACGAAACGCGTCAGAATATTAATTAAATTAGTATAACTAAAAAAAAATTAAAAAATTATAAAAAAAAAATATTTATCTAACTATAACTTGAGAACGGAAAGAGATAGCGATTTGCAGTTTTTAGGGTATCCCAACGCAACATTTAGGTTTGTTAATAGGCATAATCGGCAAAACGGTTTCGGACTTGTATAACCATCTGGAATATTGTTTTCTCGATAACTCAAAAAATACAGATCCGATCGAATTGAAACTTAGAAACTAGTTGTAGAATAAAAAAATTTTGGACATGCTTTATGCTCTTTATCACAATTCAAAATTTCTGCCCAAAATCATGTAAAATTCGATACGGTATTCCATGCTTGGTAAGGGTTGATTGAGTTATATTCTGAATAGAAAATACTAAAACTTCGGGTGTTGCTGATTTTGTAAGTGTAATTAAGACTCCAATGTAATGTTAATGTTAGATTGATTTGTGAATAAATATAAAGGAAATGTTATTTACCTCTTTTTCGATTGTAACGTTATCACTGGACTAGGAAACACTCCTTCCGCTGTACATCTTATTCTAATTATTCCTTCGCTGGAACTGAGCCTTCTTATAACCAAGAGTCTTTCTGGTACTGTAACAAATGATAATAATTAATACAGGAGTTTTATTCGATAAAAATAAACTGTGAGATGTCAACTCATAGTTCCTCGATAACTCGAAAAATACGGAACCGATCCAATTCAAACACGGTTATTATAGTTGTAAAATGCTGACGCAAAATTGTTGCCAAATTATTTGAGGATAGTATCACTAAAAATTAAAAAAAAACATTGAAAATAATTGAAAAAAATTCTATATATATGAAACTATTTTTCCGACATCGCTGAAATTTTGCGAGAGCCTTCAAAACGTAACTCTACTGCCAAGTTTCAAGCTTGAACAGGATCGGATCTATATTGTTGGAGATCCGAGCAGCCTTGTGTCAGTTCAGTATCTGGATGGGTGACTGTTGCCTCGATAACTTCCGGACGAAAGGAGATAGTGACTTGCGATTTTCAGGGTAGCTTGCGCATCCGAATGGGACAGTTAAGTTCGTTGTTGGACATAATCGGCCTAAAGGTTTCGAAGTTATACCCATCTGGAATATTATTTCCTCGGAAACTCAAAAAATATACACTCGATCGAATTGAAGCTTGGTAACTATAGTTGTAGAACATCGACATAAAGACGCGTGTGAAATATTTCGAGGACCTTACCACTAGAAGATTTTATAAAAATTACGAAACAATAAATTGGTTCGTCAGTGCTTGAACCATTTTTTTTTGCTATTACTTGACTAGGAAGAAATTAGTTCACATTTGAATCATATGATGTCAATGGCGATTGAGCACAACCAATCAGATCATCTGATTAGACCACTAGAGAAGCTGGCGCTGGTGTATATGGGCCAGGCACCAAATGCTCACTATCGCTAGGCTCCTATCCGAACATCTTTCAGGCAGATGTACTTGCGAAAGAAAGATGCGTGGAAATGAACCTAGAAAGAAACTATCAGAGATGTGATATAGCAATCCACTCGGATCGTCAAGCTGCTATTAAAGCTCTGAGCTCCCATGTTATAGAATCCAAGCTAATATGAGAGTGCCGGAGAAAACTCAACGAAGTAGGCAGGAACAACAGGGTCTCCTTGGTCTGGGTTCCTGATGGTCACGCGGGAATCATTGGAGATGAGGAGGCCAACACACTTGCCATGAAAGGAGCACAAACCACATTTATTGGCCCGGAACCGTATTGTGGGGTTGGTAGACACACCTACAAAAGTGAATTCCGGACGAAAGAAGAAACTGAGAGAGGTACTTTCTGGAGATCTCTCCCCGGTATGCATCACTCCAAGAAATTCCTCCGGAACTTTCATACTGTCAGATCCAAGAAATACTTGGACCTCAGTAAGAACACGCCATCCCAGATTCTGGAGTTCATCAGAAATCTGGAACTGGAAGGCGAGCTGTATATGATAATGACATCGACAGCTCTGAAGGGGGGCTCAATAGACCTTAAGGTCGCAGTGCAACGTTACCTCCTACAACAATATACAATATATCTGATTAGATAATTAGATGATCTGAATTTCATATGACTGGATTTCAACTTTAGCAAAAAATGTTCAATCAACGACATCCTGTAGCTATATAATAGCAATGCGCATATGAAACGTCCGCTGTAGGGGTTCGACTTAATTTGTGGTGAATACTAAAATTGTCCATAGAAGTTAGTTTCGACTGCTGGCATGGCTCAAGCACTTTGATGCTTATGTTTCGGTTCACAGACGTAGAAATATGCACATAAGCATCGAATAACAACAAACCAAACAGTAGTTAGATGGGGGATTCCTGAGTTAGCATCCTAATAAGTAAGAGGGCCCCACGAATAGCTCCTACTCATTAAAAGTTATCTCTCAAGTAATCTCGAGCCTATTGCAGGCGCTCAGTTGAGCTTGTAGCATTAAATTCGGTGAATTCCATCAATTTCAGCGGTACAACTATGTAAACTATAACATTGCTGGTTGGTATCACAACTCCGTGATTTCGAGAACCACAGACTCTGATACGCCTTTTGGAATCGATGAAATTCCTCCAACCGTAATACGGATCCTTATTGAGGGGAACGCAATGTTACGCGAATAGATTTGAGGTAATATCCTTATTCTACCTATACCGCGCCGAGATTTGATCTGATTGTTTTCGCCGATTTAATCGCCGTTCGAGTCTGTTCAATTTAGAATAATGTTCCTATTTCATTCACCCATAATTGCAATATAGTCCAGTCAACAAGTGCTTTTTAGGCCAAAATTTTTGCGTATTCTCCGAAAATTATGATTGAGGTGTCATTCGATTCGGAATGGCATGTAGATAGATTTTGAGAAAATACTAAGGCCGGTCGCAAAAATTGCAATAGTTATAAACAATTAAGTAAAAAAGATGAAGGAGGTTTAGGTTTTCGCCAATATCTCAAAAACTATTTGAGATAATTCAAATTTGAAAAAAGATTCGAATATAGGAAAAAATTTCCTACTGCCGGAACTGTAAGACCAATATTTATAATTTTCTTAGAGGGTTGAAAATACGCCCGAAAACGGGTACTCCAGCTTGAGCAAGCCTCACCCCCTCCGTACCTTTGATGAATAAATATTATTCAAACTTATTAAATATAAAAATAACAAAAATTAAAAAAATTCAGGCGCCTGCAGGATAGATCAGTGAACAATAATCCGTGGTCCAAAAATGTTTATCGTGCTTTTTCAATTAGTTATACATTAGTAAACTAAAAATTTTTGTAGCACGAACATTAACATTGCAAGTACGATAATTGTTAAACTATTAACCTGAGAGTTTTTTCCTTTCGTGGAGCAATTTTTCTAAGGTCTTAGATTAGATTCTGATTGGAAAATTTTAAAAATTGTTGATTTTCATTTCATTATGAACAATTTACTCAAGTGAAAAATTATAAAGCTTCAATTTATAATATTACTAATGATCCGTTTTCTTATGATCAGAAACCACTCAAAAATGATTTTTAATAATTATTATCACCTATTGTTTTCCACACTGTATAAGAATATATTCTGCATCGTTCAAATGGTTTCATAGAACAGATAGATTATACAGTGTCAAAGATAAGGATGGGGTAACATTAGTATCTAAAAAACGGTAAGAGATACAAGGTCGGTTGGGTTGGAGAAAAGTTGTGTTTCTTCATACCAAACAATGTGCCGTTTTGCAACGTTTCAAAATTCCAGGAGGTCCCGGAGATATTTGGAAAAACCGAAATTTAGCTGAATAATTTATTATTATTGGTTATTGGTATTGGCCAAACGGATTCATGCCCATCTGAAATATCGTTTCCTCAATGACTCCGTTCATCAGGCGAACAAGCGCGCCCTAAAAGGAAACCATACTTCGACGATCTCGAAGATCTCAATCGTCGTTTTGAAGCTCATCGTGATAGGGAAAGACCATTAATCTAAGGAATTATATAAGCTTCATGCAACGATATTCAATCAATTTACCAATCAGCCAAGTGCCCTGTTCGCATAATTAGGACAATGTGTAATATGAATTTTATAGGTAACTTATATGTATAGTGATAGTATTCTCACACGTTCTACAATATACCTTTTTCTACAAACGTCAAAAAATGACAAGGTTCGCGCATTGAAAACAATATGCGAAGTGACCCTTTTTTTCATTTTCCTTCGTCACCATGACACCGTGCGCGAAGTAGTGTGCGAAGTACTTACTTCGCACACTGCATGTAAACTATATGGAGTTTTTATATTTTAACCTTTATGTTCCTCAATCAAACAAACAAATGCCATTTTATTTTCATAGTTACAGTATTTACTTGATTTGGAAAAACATTTTAAGCCAGTTCAATCCTATTTTTCATATTAAGCTATGCATGTTACTTATTTTAGAACAATATTTTTGGCGTTTGTAGAAAAAATTTTGTTTGCATCTCATGCGCGAAATACTTTGGTGATCTCGACTATTTTTTTAACTCGGCTGCGCCTCGTTAAAAAAATCAGTTCTCGATCACCAAAGTAGCATTTCGCGCACTAGATACAAAAATAACTATTATCGGTCGCAATGGCATGTTCAACACCCTATCAAGTTTGCCATAATATTAACTGTCAATTTGAAATTCAATTTTCATCCGACTTAGCGAATAATACAATCATTTCATGTGTGTTTGTTGATATAATCACCTGAATTATGTAGTATAGGAATAGAAAATTGAAAGACAAATTTAAGAAAGGCCATGTGCTTTAGCGGTCTCGTTCATGTGGTGATCAATATATTACATTGATTTGAAACACCGTAGAGTAGGTACTAAAATTCATGGTAATCTGTTAAATGTCAAACTGCGCATTCAAAGAACGTCACTTTTTGATAAAACTCTAAAAATGTTTGTTTCAGTTCATACTATCATAAAATTGGTTCAAGCCCTGTGCACAGGAGCTTTCTGGCGCTCTTGTTCAAACAGACAAATTATATCTCCGAAAGTATTGGTTTCTCAGAGTTGGGAATTATATCGATGGATTCTTGTGAAAGAACTTCATCTAAGCAGATGTTTATGGTGACACTGCAATTTGAAAAAAATTTGAAAATTGCACTATACATTTTTTTTTCAATTTTCGTTACTCCGAAACCATCAGGCCAATTTTGCCCAATAATGTACTTAACCGAGATATTTATCTCCCAAACCTACTCTGAAAATTTCAACTACCTAGCTCATTCTCTTCGAGAGTTATTGTAGGAACAGATTTAAAAATAAAAAAAATAATTTTTTGACACTTTATGAAAACCTGATCAATACAAAACTTCGCACGCATATAAAGGTCAATATTCTTCGATTTGATGCTAAATTTCAGACAGATCGAGTGATCGATTTCAGAAATATTCATAAGGAATGTTTATACTAAAATCGGCCAAAACTCCGAAACCGCTTGGTTGATTTCGCTCTTTAACGAACTCGACCGAGATATTTACGCTCCAAACCTACCCTACAAATTTCAATCCTCAACTCCTTCCGTTCGAGTAATCGTGTTTACGGACGGCCGGCCAGCACGACGGCGGACAGAATCGATTTCGACCACGGATCACGAATCACCTTTGAAACACCAACATAGACCGCGCTAGAGCTTCCGACTCAACATCAGTGCATTAGTAAATTTTTAATTTTCTTACGAAAATACTGAGATAACTACCGATCCAGAAAACTCGAGATGGATAATAAAATAACAATGATGATTCAATTTATGCGGATTCGTATATTTTTAATCTTCCAATAAAACTGGTTTCTAACGGAGTCCACAAACATCCTTACCGGAAACCCCGCGTAGGAGAAATTGTATACATTTAGAGACCCGGC
The DNA here is from genome assembly GCA_937662695.2 of Halyzia sedecimguttata. Taxonomy (NCBI): domain Eukaryota; kingdom Metazoa; phylum Arthropoda; class Insecta; order Coleoptera; family Coccinellidae; genus Halyzia; species Halyzia sedecimguttata. The sequence goes on along the minus strand of OW569413.2, from coordinate 91,610,232 downwards.
GATAACATTCCCGGCATGTGTACTATCCATATACCTCGGATGTCTAACGATAAAAGTATTCCGAAACTCATCCGACCATACGAGGATATACTCGGTACTCAATTCCCGGAAGATCGATTGTATTTTCTCCGACCATCTCACATCATTCCGGGGTGTTGTTCGATAAATAAGGCATCGAAATACGCAGGGGCGGATCGACCTAACTGGGGGCCCCAAACGCAAGACAAATTTGGGGCCCCTACCTTGTAGGATATACAAGGTGGGGGGATCTTTGAGTTGTCTATTAATTTTAAAAATAGATTCCTCATGATTGTGAGACCCATAATTACGCATGGGGCAGTAGTCTGGTACTAAAAAACAAGCCAGAATAGTACGAGGAAAACCCTCGACAAAGTACAAAGGCTGGCCTGTGTGTGTATCGCTGGATCTATGGGAACTTGTCCTACCAGGGCACTTGAGATTATCACAAATCTCACACCACTTCATCTAGTGATAGACAAAATGGCCCATGAAGCCATTCTCAGAATATCCAGGAAAGGAACAGGTAATGAGGTTATTAAAAACCACAAAGCCTGGTCCTCTCTTACCAGGTACATTTCATCAGCCAATCTTCCTAGAGACGAAATTATTAAGAAAGTAAGCATCGAAAAGAACTTCACTACGATGCTAGGTAGGAAAAAAGACTGGAACAGGGAATCCACCACCCAAGTGCTTAAAAGAAATCGACTAGATGGTTGTGCACACTAAGATTTAAACAAATCAATAAAGAATGTACTTCAGTGTGAGTGTTTTATTAGGTTAGAACCAAGTGCTTTCGGCCTAGGAGGCCATCATCAGGGTTCCCCGTCCAGGAATAAAATCACAGACTGAAATGTTTGGGCAGTCGTAAACAGCAAAGATAAAAGTACAAATATAAACAATTAAAATTAAAATTACAATTTTACAATTTTCAAAAGGCTACCGCATCAATTTTACTTTCCAACATACAGAAGTATGTTGAACTGTAGGTTGGAAAGTAAAATTGAACTGTATGTTGGAAAGTAAAATTGATGCGGTAGCCTTTTGAAAATTGTGAAATTGTAATTTTAACTTTAATTGTTTATATTTGTACTTTCATCTTTGCTGTTTACGACTGCCCAAACATTTCAGCCTGTGATTTTATTCCTGGACGGGGAACCCTGATGATGGCCTTGTAGGCCGAAAGCGCTTGGTTCTAACCTAATAAAAAACTCACACTGAAGTACATTCTTTATTGATGTCTTAAAAAAAATGGCATCAAATGGTACACAGACGGTGCAAAAACAACTACAGGAGCTGGCGCTGGAGTATATGGGCCAGGCACCAAATGCTCACTATCGCTAGGCCCCTATCCGAGCATCTTTCAGGCAGAAGTACTTGCAACAGAAAGATGCGTGGAAATGAACCTAGAAAGAAACTATCAGAGATGTGATATAGCAATCCACTCTGACAGTCAAGCTACTATTAAAGTTCTGAGCTCACATGTTATCCAGACTCGAGCTAATATGGAAGTGCCGAAGAATACTCAATAAGTAGGCAAGAACAACGGGATCTCCTTGGTCTGGGTTACTGGTCACGCGGGAATCACAGGAAATGAGGAGTCCAACACACTTGCCAAGAAAGGAGCACAAACCCCCTTTATTGGCCCGGAACCCTACTGTGTGGTTGGTAGATACACCTACAAAAGTGAATTCGGATGGAAGATTAAACTGGAAGAGGTTGCTTCTGGAGATCTCTCCCCGGAATGTATCACTCCAAGAAATTCCTTCGGAACGATACTGTCAGATCCAGGAAATATTTGGACCTCAGTAAGAACACGCTGCACTTCCTCACTGGCTTCCTCATAGGGCACTTAGGAAGCATATTATGAGATTAGGGCTAGCAGAAACTCCTGATCACCTGATAATGGAATGCCTCGCCATATCAAACCAACGCAAGGAATGCTTTGGGGAAGAAATCTGCAGGACCGAAGACGTAGCTTCATCAGAAAGCTGGGACTGGTAGGCAAGCTGTAGATGGTGATGACATCGACAGTTCTGACAAGCCAAATCCCCTAGGATATTGTATTTTTCTTCATATCAACATTAATATTCTGTTTTATATGTTCGGGAACACTCAGAAATCCTTAACATTGAAATAATTATGACCCTTTTGACTTTGAGTCATATCAATATGTCTACAAAATGTCAGACATTCTGGATACGAAACTAGTAGTGGCAACATTGAATTGGAGTACTGGAATCCTCTATAACTAGGGGCACCCAAGACATAGGAATGTGAACAAATGGAAAAAATTGCCCGATGTTCTAACAGATTCGTGAAAACAGACAAGAAAACACGATCGGTTGGCGCAATTGTAAGAGATTTTTTGGTTGGGCGAAAACCGAGATTTCCGGGGCCCCACGCGCTTTTCGTACGCTTATTGGAAGATCCGCCACTGGAAATACTCTTCCCGAACTCATCGCAGTCGGGGAATACGGGAACAATAACGCCTTCTCCGCGAATGCCGTAAGTTTGAATCGGGATATCACGCCGAAGCCCTAAAATCCAACATTCCCGATTTATCGAGCTCTCTCAGTTCGGATTCGGCGTTTGCATAAATTCTGATTTCCGTCAGAATGCGGTATGAAGGTTCGCACGATTCGTTGCACCCTATTTCACGCCAATGATGTTTGCTCTGGTCGAGCATCTTGTCCTAGCAACATGTAGTTCATTCGAACGTTATATTTTGGAGGCTTTAAGACGGGTTTATGCAACAAATAAAATACCTAAGATAAGAAACGAATTTCAATAAAATCTTAAACGAATTTACCATGGTAGATTTGATTACAATACAGGAGAATACCAAAACAGGAGAATGGATAATAGAAAATGCGCGCTAAAGCTCCTGACTTCACGTCCGTGCTTGAACCAATTCTTTCATTATACTTCTCTGAAAACCCTACCATAATCTGATGGACATACGTGGAAATATCCCAGAGTATCAATTTCGTTCTCTTCATTTTCAGAAATGGGTTATGCTCTTAAATAAGGTCTCACTAAGTTTGTATATATGTATATTGTATATTGTTGTAGGGGGTAACGTTGCCCTGCGACCTTAAGGTCTATTGTGCTCGCCCGTCAGAGCGGTCGATGTCATTACCATCTACAGCTCGCCTTCCAGTTCCAGAGTTCTAATAAACTCCATTATCTGGGATGGCTTCAAGGCTACGTCTTCGCTCCTGCAGATTTCTTGCCCAAAGCATTCCTGGCGTTGGTTTGAGATGGCGAGGCATTCCGTTATCAGGTGATCAGGAGTTTCATCCTCCCCCCAACAGAATCTGCACTCGTCAGTTTCTGCTAGCCCTAATCTCATCATATGCTTCCTAAGGCCGCCGTGCCCTGTGAGGAAGCCAGTGAGGAGGTGCAGCGTGTTCTTAATGAGGTCCAAGTATTTCTTGGATCTGACAGTATCAAAGTTCCGGTTAAATTTCTTGGAGTGATACATTCCAGGGAGAGATCTCCAGAAAATACCTCTTTCAGTTTCTTCTTACATCCGGAATTCACTTTTGTAGGTGTATCTACCAACCCCACAGTAGGGTTCCGGGCCAATAAAGGGGGTTTGTGCTGCTTTCTGGGCAAGTGTGTTGGCCTCCTCATTTTCTATGATTCCCGCGTGGCCAGGAACCCAGACAAAGTGGACCCTGTTGTTCTTGCCTACTTCATTGAGTTTTCTTCGGCACTCCCATATTAGCTTGGATTCGATAACATGGGAGCTCAGAGCTTTAATAGCAGCTTGACTGTCAGAGTGGATTGCTATATCACATCTCTGATAGTTTCTATCTAGGTTCATTTCCACGCATATTTCATATTAAAGTGTTTACTATATGCTAGAGAGAATGTCATCAACTGGTCCAAATTATCTGATAACCATGAATATCGAACTAGAAATCAGGAGATCTTACTCATACCAAAGCATAGAACACATAAGTTCGAACATTCTCCAAAGTATCAGAGCATTAAAATGTATAATTGTCTACCTAAATGTATGAAGTCTCTCAACTTGACTGTTTTCAAGAAAAAAGTCAAGAGTTTGTTGTTAAAAAGATGTTATTACTCCATTGCAGAATTTTATATTAATAGCCCTCTACTAGTTAACGAGGACTAAAATGTATATTTTTTGACTTGTCCTATACACTTTGGTTGTCTAAGAGGATCAATAAATATTATTATTATTATTATTATTATTGCAAGTACTTCTACCTGAAAGATGCTCGGATAGAAGCCTAGCGATAGTGAGCATTTGGTGCCTGGTCCATATACTCCAGCGCCAGCTGCTGTAGTGATTTTTGAACCGCTGTGTACCATTTAATGACATTTCTTTTAAGAACTTGGGTGGCGGATTCCCTGGCCCAGTCTTTTTTCCTACCGAGCATAGTAGTGAAATTCTTTTCGATCTTTACTTTCTTGATCATTTCGCCAGATAAGATTGGCTGCTGAAATGTACCTGGTGAGAGGGGACCAGGCTTTCTGGCTTTCAATACTCTCGTTACTTGTTTCTTTCCTAGATATTCTGAGAATGGCTTCTTGGGCCATTTTCTCTATCACTATATAGAAGAAGTGGTTTTGTTATAATCTCAAGTGCCCTGGAAGGATAGATTCCCATAGCTCCTGTGATACACACACAGGCCAGCTTTTGTACTTTGTCGAGGGGTTTTCCTCGTACTATTCTGGCTTGTTTTTGAGTACCAACTACTGTTCTTTGTGCAATTATGGGTCGCACAATTATGACGTACATCCATCGCAGTATCTTAGGGTTGCAGCCCCAAGTCTTACCGGCCAATTTCTGCCCGCCATTAAAGCCTTTGTTGATTTAGTGGCACCCTAGATATTTACTGGCACCCTAGATATTTAACTTCAGACTTCCATTCTATAATATCTCCGCTCAAAACGAGGGATCTCACAGCTGGAAGTTTCCTTCTCCGAGTAAACAGAATCACTGTGGTCTTGTTCGGGTTTATGCTGAGCCCCACTGACAAGCACCACTGCTCGATAATTCTAAGGCCCTCCTGTAGTTAGTTACACAAGGTGCTTCGAATATACCTCTGACTTTACCCAAGGCAAACTGCTTCTCATGTTTCTCAGCAGATGAGGAAGAATCCTTTCCATACCTTTCTGTAGGAGTGCTGGAAATATCCCATCCACTCCTGGTGACTTATACGGCTGAAAGGTGTTTATTGCCCAATCTAGCTGTTGCCTTGAACATAATCTCAGCAATATCCCAATCCTCCTTGCGGGAGTTTTTGGTGTAATTTATTGCTCACTATACGTTTCCATGATCCAGAAAATGTCTCTTCAATCTATTAAAGTTTCCTTTCATCATTTGGGGTAGATGTGGATATTTTGCGTTGAATGCTCAGTATGTTCTTCTGGGTACTCTGCGGTTTTCACCATGCATCACAAATAAATCGAAGATAATATCATTGGAATAACGTTCCATGGCGAAAAGTAATTCATATATTCTTAACGATACTAATAATTAGACAGCTCTGACCAAGAACTGTAAAAATACACTAGATAAAGTGAATATCCAATATGTTGAGAAGAAAAATAATAACTATGTTTTAGCATATTATTTCTGCCGAAATTCGTTATTCGTAAGATTAAAAGTCGGAAAGCCCTGTGGACAGGAGCTTTAGCGCTCCTATTCAAACTTTGACAAATCATATCTCCGAAAGTATAAGTGAGAGTTGAGAATTATATCAATGAATTCTTATGATATAACTTCATCATAAAAGAAATTAAATTCAAACATCATAAAAGGATTTAAAGTACAAGAATGCCAAAAATTATTAATCAAAAACCAATTCTACCCAACAACGAACTTTTCCGAGATATTCATTCCTCAAATCCACTCTGAAAATTATATTAAATCAATTGAAACTTAGCCAATATTCCAGTTTTGTTTTTACTGGAGATATTCTGAACTCAATATCATTAACTTACCAGTACCATTCCCATTATCATATGGATTAACCATGAAGTAAAATATCCTCATAATTCTACGATAGCTGAAATAAATTTGACATGTGGCTCATAAGAAAATAAGTTGAGATGTATGAACACATATCATATAATCATAGATAGAATAATTATAGCATTCTGTGAAAACATAGAAGTACGATTTACTATTTGAATTTTGAAAAATCATATCTCCAAAAGTATTAGCTTGTTAGAGTTAAGAAATGATATCAATGGATTCTTATCGTGAAACTGCTTCTTGAAAAAAATTGAATTTGAAATTTGTAATGTAAAACATATTTTTTTTTTTACTCCTATACCATCCGGTCGATTTTGTCCAATAAAGAACTTAGCTGAGATATTTATCTCCCTTTCTGAAAATTTCAACTGTCTAGCTCATTCCTTTCGAGAGTTATAATTCCTACGGCCGGCCGGATCGATTTCGACCACGGATTCTTGATCGTAGTGAGTCGAACCAAATCATTTAAGACCATTTTCATCAAAAAATTCGAAAATTACAGATATTTGGGCAAATTGATAAGCACTCTGTTCCAAGGAACAAGAGCGTCAAAAACATAATAATAATTATTTACTTCTTGTTTTTTCTTCACCATGACTTCTGAAGAATAGATGAAACTTTGATAATGTAAACGAGAACCAGACCATGAGATTTTGCCCTATATCTTCGGAAATAAACATTTTAAAGCAGTACTATATATTACACTTATACAAAATTCGTACGTATCTACGTACGAATTCCAGCAGAATCTTCCAGCAGACCAATAAAAAATTAGTTCTCATTGATAAAAATGAGTTTTGAAGTTTTTGGCATGACTGACTTTGACATTGAAATAGAAACACCCTGTATGTTCAATTGAATCTTTAATTAACGAAGGAGAAGCATTGGTATATATTCTGATAGAAGCTAGAAAATTAGGAATTTTCATGCAAAAATCTACAAGTTATTTACATTGGAATGAAGCCCTATTTGAGAAAATTTAAAGGGTTTTTTCAGATTACACACGAATTTTCTGAGAATAATATGTAAGTGACACATTGAAAGAGTGTAAGAATTCAATGGGTAATCTGATCAATGAAAAAATTTATAACATTTAAAAAACCGAAAGTTGGTATCATTTCCGGTAAAACCGGAAGTCGAACGAATCTGGAATTTTTTCCAAGAATTCATCTCTCCTAACAAAGCGTTAAAATTTCAAGTGTTTATCTCGAATATTTCTTATTAAAGCACCACTATATATTAATGGAATTTTGGTGGCGTAACATCATAATATCATACAGGTGCTACAAATGGAAGACATCGATTTATGATGGTATCCCACTCGTTTATTAATTGAACTGACAATCCTTGTAGTATGTATTCCCAGTTCGAGACGAAAAGAAATTGAAGATTAATTAATAGGATCATAAAGGGTTCATTTTCATATTAAATTACTCTATCGTTGATGATGGAATAATAGAATTGGATTTCGAGCTGAATATACTTTTATCGAAGCCGATTACTTACATACTCGCAATTACGTTAAGAAAACAATAAAAACGATTATATCCAAGTTTAATCCATTATATTGAAAAATACCTTACATTACCTACCTGGAAATCTAGAAAAATATTTCAAATACCAATGTATAAATTGATCGAATTCTATTCAATTCAACTCATACCATCAATTGAATACGGCTATTTTATGTGATGGTAAATGAATATCTCATGCTTAGTACTCATGTTTATTAAGTCCAATGGGAAATTGATGGTTCTATTCATGATAATCTAAATTGAAGGTATTCTGTTCTGGTCAAACTTTCAGAATAGATTCATAATACGATGATGACACTCAACTCCAATAAAATGAATAATATTTCTCGTAGAAATATACAGGAAACATCGGACCAACTGGACGGTTTATGCGCGCATGTTCGATTCTTTCCGGCCGTCCGTCCGTTGCCTTGAAATTTTCAGGGTAGGTTGCGCATCCGAATACGAGGTTTAATTTCGGAGTTGAAATTTTGTTTTCCCAATAACTCAAATAATACATATCCCATCGAATTGAAACTTGGTACCAAGTTGTAGAATGCCAACACAAAGATATATGTCAAATTTCGTGAGCATCGTATAACTAAGAAACACGAGAGCCTTCAAAACCTAATTCTACAGCCACGTTCCAAATTTGAACGGATCTGTATTGTTGGAGATAATAGAAGAATATTGGAAACCGAGAAGCGTTGGGTGTTCAGTAGCAGGATGACCGTTGCCAGGATAACTTTCGAACGGAAAGAGATAGCGATTTGCCATTTTCACGAAAGATTTCGCATCCGAATGTGACAGTGGGGCTCGGTAATGGGTATGTTAGGCAAAACGGTTTCGGAGTTATACCCATCTGAAATGTTGCTGTTATTTCCTTAATAACTCAAAAAATCTCATCCAATTAAAAATTGGTAACTAGTTATAGAATGCTGACACAAACACTTTTATGCGAATTATTGTGAGAATCGTATTCGTATTTTTTTTCGTACAAAAATTATATTTCGGAAACTATCCACTGAAATTCCGCACATACCTTCGAGACGCCATTTTACAATCGAGTACCGAATTTCAGCTCGATTCACTGTATATGATGCGGGAATAAACAATAGAATATGCGCGCTGAAGCTACTGACTTCACGGCGCTGCTTCTTAAGAATTTTGAAAAAACTCGCAAATTTCACGCAAATGTTCACTTATTTCTATTAAAAATGTACTGATACTCAGTTTTTGAGTCTATAAACAGGGTGTCAAAAAGTCTGGAATATTGGTAAGTAATATCTCGAAAAATGTATCATTAGGAACATATGTCATTATACGTAATTGATACACGGGATATTGGTAATCCATACCCGAAGTTTCGGCTTTTAAGGATTCCAAAGAACGAAGTGATGAACTGATGAATGTTGAATATAAGTAATCATTAAAGGATACTGTGGGAGGTATACTCATTATTTATTTCAATAAAAAGTACTTTCTCGCCCGCAGTATCCGTGGTATTTTTCATCATCGTTGAGTTATGCGTACCACTTTTCAGCCCATATAGCAGTCCAAAAATAACGGAAAGCATATTTTATTATTGTTATTTGCTACTCACCAAAAACGAGCATACTCTTCGTCCTGATATCCTCGCTTTGAAGGGAAGATACCGAACAGGTGTAGTTTCCTGAAAGGTCTGGTTGAGCCTCCAAAATATGTAACGCCCTATATATCCTGTTGGCATCAGGAGCTCCGACATTTATTATATTGAGACGGTCCTTCAGGACCCCAAGGACTTGTGGTCGGCTATTGGAGGCTGAAAAATGAATCAAGATACAAATATATTCCTTCGAGTGAATCATTTCTGAGTAAAGTGGATGATGCCAAATGATTAAGAAGGCGTAGGCATTTAAGAGAAAACTTTTTTTTCTGTATAAATCCGACTCCGTTGCCAATTATAAGCGCTGAATGACAAATGAAGGAGCTCTAGGAAAATGAGACCCTGTTGTGAGCTACTGGAAAGGAAATCCTACCAGCGCCACGTTAGGTCTTTTAACCCTTAACTGGTAACGTGGAATTTTAGAAGACAACTGATAAAGTGTCCTATATATGACTAGGAAGTTTTGCAAACAAAATATAATTGATTATTGAAAGGTTTTTTTCTGGGTTTTCTCTTCCAAACTCTGAAAAATATCAATAAAATAAAAATTAATTATTAATGTGACAATTCTTGAATTTCACAATAACAACAATATAATTCTAAAGATTTTCATTAAGCGTCTGACGAAGGAGTCTGATATAGACTCCGAAACGTTACGATATAGTTGTTTCTTCGTTGATGTTGTTTCGTTGTTGTTTTTTAGGCAACATTGTTCAATTGATTGCTTCTGACAAGTATCTTGTGTTTCTTACGCAGAAGCAAATCACAAAATAATTAATTTTTATTTTATAGATATTTTTCAGAGTTTGGGAGAGAAAACCCAGAAAAAAACCTTTCAATAATGAGTATACCTCCCACAGTATCCTTTAATGCTTACTTAAAATATAATTGAACTTACCATTTTAGGCGCTCCTGTTCATCGGAACAGAGTGCTTATCAATTTGCCCAAATGTCTGTAATTTTAGAATTTTTGTCCGAAAATGGTTTTAACCGATTTGGATCGACTCACTGATCAACAATCCGTGGTCGAAATCGATTCTGTCCGGCCGGTCCAGCCGGCCGCAAGTACGATAACTCTCGAACGGAATGAGCTAGACAGTTCAAATTTTCAGAGTAGGTTTGCGAGATAATTATCTCGGTTAAGTTCGTTACTGGGCAAAATCAGCCGGATGGTTTCGGAGTAACGAAAAATAAAAATTTTACATTATAAATTTCGAATAAAATTTTTTTAGGTGCAATTTCATCATAAAAATCCATTGATATCATTTTCAACAATACCAAATCAATACTTTCGGAGAAATGATCTTTCAAAATTTCAATATTAAATGGTAACTCTATGATTTCACAGAATGCTGTATCGAAAATCAAAGTCCGTATCTATGAATTTCATCTGTGTTCATACATTTCATCATTGTCATCTACAAATAAGAGAAATACCACCCAAAGTATGATTGAATGCAAAACGACCAATGAAATAACCTCAGCTATCGTAGATAGCTCTTGGATAATCCATATGGTGATGTCGATGATGGAAATAAATACTTTGGCAAGTTAATCAAATTGGGTTCAGAATATCTCCAGTAATAACAAAACTGGAATATTGGCTAAGTTTCAATTGATATAATATAGTTTTCAGAGTAGTATTTGAGGAATCAATGTCTCGGGTAAGTTCGTTATTGGGTATAATTGGTCTGTTGGTTTTGGATTAAGAATTTTGGGCACTCTTATTGAATTTAAATTCTTTTATGATATTTGAATTTAATTTTCTTTTATGTTGAAATTCTATGATAAGAATCCATTGATATAATTCCCAACTCTGAGAAACCAATCATTTTGGAGATATGATTTGTCACAGTTTAAACAAGAGCGCCAAACCTCCTGTCCACAGAGCTTGCCCACTTTTTTTTCAGTTTTTGTTAAGGGTGCTCAAGAAGTTATTGTTATTATTAACATATTTCCTTAAATTCACATGAATACTTGAAAAAAAAATATTTATGGAGTAAATTTAACAGAAAGATTAGAAATATTGTACATATTTATTTAAGAGTCAAAAACGAAAACATCAAAAATTCAAACATAAAAGTTATTCATATTGCCACAAACAGAGAATCGGATGAAGCATACAGTGAAAAATAAACTTTTCTAAAAATATACCAGCAAATTTCAAACTTAATTATTCAACTTACTTATTTCAAACAAATTGATTATTCGCTTGCAATGAACTTCCGAAGTACACCACTACTATCGATTATTTCCAAAGAGAATCCAAAATTTTTCTCAATTGTAACTTCTTATTCTTCATCACTTTCAAAACATTTAGTTTCATCGCCTTTTTGGCGCTCTAGTTCATCGGAACCGAGTGCTTATCAATTTGCCCAAATGTCTGTAATTTTGTAATTTTTGGCTGAAAATAGTCTCAAACGATTTGGTTCGACTCACTGATCAAGAATCCGAGGTCGAAATCGATTCAGTCCGGCCGGTCCGGCCGGCCGTAGGCACGATAACTCTCGAACTAAAGGAGTTAGAGAATTGAAATTTGCAAGGTGGATTTAGGGCGTAAATATCTCGGACAAGTTCGTTAATGAGCGAAATCCATAAAGCCGTGTCGGAGTTATGGCCAATTTTAGTAAAAATATTTTTTATGAATATTTCTGAAACCGATCACTCGATCTATCTGAAATTTAGCGTCAAATTGTAGAATCATGACCTTCATTCGCATGTGAAGTTTTGTATTGACCAGGTTACCGCAAAAGTGTTAAAAAAAAATTTGAAAATTAAAAAAAAAAAATTTCTACAATAACTCTCGAACGGAATGAGATAGGGGCAGTTGAAATTTTCAGAGTAGGTTAGAGAGATGAATATCTCGGTTAAGTTCGTTATTGGGCAAAATAGGCCAGATGGTTTCGGAGTAACGAAAAAAAAATTTTTTTTTAAGTAACAAATTTCAAATTCAATTTTTATTTAAGATGCAGTTTCACCATAAAAATCCATTGATATAATTTTCAACTCCAACAAGCTATTACTTTTGGAGATATGATTTTTCGAAATTTCAATAATGAATCGTACTTCTAACACAGAATGTTATAATTATTCTATCTAAGCTTTATTATATGATCTGTGTTCATACTCGTACATGTCATCCTGTTGTATAAGAGAGAGTCAAATTAATTTCAGCTATTTTAATTTGATTTCTTCCATATGGTGCAGTTTTCATTCTCAGTTTGCTCATTTAATCTTGATAAATAAACTATTATTTGAATTGAATTTCCTTTATGATGCAGTTCTATCATAAGAATACATTGATATAATTCCCAACTCTGAGAAACCAATACTTTCGGAGATATAATTTGTCTGTTTGAACTAGAGCGCCAGAAAGCTCCTGTCCACAGGGCTTGAACCCATTTTTTTCTCGTCCAAATTTTCTCTGAATGCAACTTAACCTTCTTTATTACTTTCGGAACATTAAGTACTATTTGTGATAAATCAAAAATTGATTAATTCTCTGAAACATTGGGGTCATGTACTAATCAAAACTCGACCACTTGATGATTACTCTTTTAGATCAATTGAATACGGGGTATTCTTCCTATTTTATCTTTAGTTGGTATATTTGAATATTGTGATATTATCTGAATTTAATTATTAAAAATTGGTTGTAGCACTGACGTGAAATCAGGATCTTTTGCGCGCATATTCTATTGTCCGTTCTCCTGTATTAGACACTCTTAATCGAATTTACCATGGTAAATTCGATTAAGAGTATAATACTGAGCTATCGATGATAGTTTCTCCCAATCATGGTGAGTTTCACGAAGCTTCGATCAGCTTAATCGTGGATTTAATTCGATGGTTGTATCAAAAATGAACTGAAAATTGACATAGAATCGCACTAATCTGACAATTAAGAGCTGTCAAAGCATTGTGAAACCCACCTTAAGTCTGTCAGACGTTACTGTTAACGTTATAATTCGTCAAGGAGACTAGGCACTCTTTATCGAATTTACAATGGTAAATTCGATTAAGAGTGTCCAATACAGGAGAATAGAACATGCGCGCAAAAGCCCCAGACTTCACGTCACTGCCACAACACATTTTTTTTCGTACTTTTCTAAGGGTACGGTTTTCACAAAATTTTACACACGTCCATATGTCGACGTTCTACAAATAGTTACCAAGCTTCAATTCGATCGAGTCTATATATTTTTAGTTATCAAGGAAATAATACCCCAGGTGGGTATATTACTCCGAAGCCGTCGGATAAATTATGCCCAAAAACGCACTTAACTCTCCCATTTGAATGCGCAACCTACTCTGAAAGTTATCGAGGCAACGGTCACCCATCCAGCTACTGAACTCACACAAGGCTGCTCGGATCTCCAACAATGTGGATCCGATCGAGTTTAAACTTCGAACTTGGCAGCAGAGTTAGGTTCTGAATCCTCTCGTAAAATTTCAACGATGTCGGAATAGTTTCTGATATATAGCATTTCTTTCAATGACTTTTCTAAGAATTTTCTAGTGATTAAATCCTCATAAAATCTCACAAGAATTATCGCTTCGGCATTCTTCAACTAATTACCATGTTTGAATTGGATCGGTTTCGTATTTTTGGAATTATGGAGGAAATAACAATAAAATTTCAGAAGGGTAGGTATAACTCCAAAACCTTTTGGCCGATTATGCCAATAAACAAACTCAAATGTCGCATTCAGATGCACAACCTAACTTGAAAGCTTCAAATCGCTATCACTTACCGTTTTCAGGTTATCATAGCATAAATAATATTTTTTAATAATTTTTTTTTAATTTTGTAGTGATACGATTCTCACAAAATTTCACAAACGTCTTCAAATTTGTATTGTACAACTACTCACCAAGTTTCTATTCAATCGGATTTGTATTGGTTGAAAACAAAATGATTACTCGGAAAACATTGAGCCGATTATCCCCATTAACGAACTTGTCCGTCGTATTGTGATACGCCATCTACCCTGAAAATTTCAAGACAATTTGGGCAAAATAATAACGCGACGTTCTCCAGAACATACGCGCAAAAAGCAGGCTCAAATAAGACTAAAAATTGAGTATGACTTATCCAAGGATTAGGTAAGGTCATTGGTTCCAGGAAGGATTTTATAATAATCCATGAAATAATTTCGGGCGCAGTTTGACATACCACTACCAGTTAAGGGTTAAAATCCGCAAACTAATACAGGGTGGATCATCTAAATAGAAAGAGTTGAGGATATTTCCGGGTATAGCAGAAGTACAATAATAACAAAAAATATGACATCTGATGTGTCATGCGTCATTATTCTATCCTGGAAAGTTTCATAAATATCTTCCTTTTCGTTTCAAAGATATTTATTTGGTTCAATGATCTATCCCAATCCTGTATATCTATCTCATCAGTGATCACTTCCTATCCACTACAATTCAAACGTTGAATATAAAGAACCAACAAAAAATATCCAATCAAAATCGAATACATATTTGAAACAATCCCTGTACCAATTAGGTACCATAACAAAATCCAACTCGAATGGACCAAAAAACATCGCATCCATTTCAACGAGCAGGGCGAAGAGTAAACAATGGAAAGCGCCGTGTTAGACAAACATTAACATCGTGCATCATCCGAAATATGAAAAACTCAATCGTACAACCAAGGCATTATTCGGTGCATTATATATTATCGAGGTTTGACGTGAATTTGTACTGATGCGAATTGATGTTATGAATCGAAATGAATAATTGATAGATTTCCAACTCTTCTATTGCGGGCTGGCGTTAATGACGTCCATTGTTCGATACAATTTGATGATACTTGACGAAATACCGGGAATGAGTGATGATAATCGAAAATGGACATTACAGAGCTTTTGTATTTTGTAACTGCATTCGTGAAATAGCGGATGAACTCAATGAAAATTATAATGGGAGTACCCTAAACGCAGGGACCTGTCAATTCGGTTTTTAGGTTAGAGTTAATTCGCGTCAGAATGAAATGAAAATATTCCGTGATATAAAGTCCGTTTAAGATATATTGACATCGAAGTAGGCCTTGAACGTGTAGTTGGTGCTTTATTTCTAGTTACAAAAAAAAACTGTTCTGTAACCAGAGAAAATAAATATTAACATAACCTTGAATATTTTCCATGCTATCTCCTATTTGTAATTAATCGAAAAGCCTTATAAATGCTTTCTTGATGTACTTTGGAAATTCAAATCGCGAATGTATTTTATCCTGAGATTTTGGAAGGATAATTTTCCAACTTCAACTGCAGTAGACTGATGAAACAAACATAAATATGAGGTTGATGCCCAGAAACCATTTCAAGGAATTGGAAACATCATTATTTATAATAGAGAAAAACAAAAATTGGATAGTTTTTTTTAATGCCGGATGAAGAACCTTTTGACGTAATAATCATGTGCATCTCAATATATCTTAGAACTTGGGTTCCTTATCCAAAGCCATTGGAAAATCAATCAAGGTGTAAAAGCCCATAAGAAACTCACTTTTCATTTATTGAATCCATATTTGTTATTGAATAATTTCATTAATATAATGTTAATAAATATTATGTTATTATTATTACTTCATCAGTATAAATTATTGAGAGGTGGGTTGAATAATGGAGCAATATTTTGGAAGAAGAAATAATTTATCAGTATTTAAGCAGACTTATTATTTCTGTCTTAATTTAACTTGGAAAGTAATAGCTTGTAAAATATTATAATCTTCATGCAATGATATCTAATAGTTCAAGTGTTTATTTTTCCACAAAAAAATCAGAACCTAAACTTTACTATGTACATTTTTTTTAAGTAAGCTGTGAGATTTCAATTGCAACTAGGAACAGAAAAGATTATTTGCCATTTTCCTACGAATTGTCGTTTTAGTATTATAATTTATATTGAAAAACTTAATGATTTAAAATTCTATTTCAAACTTTGATTTGCTTAGTTCGTAGAGCTTATGAAGGAAAGAACTAATCGAAGAAAATCTTCAGTGAAGTGCTCTCTCAAATTTTCAAAAACTTTAATTTAATCTCGAATTTAATGTAATGTTTCTTTAAATGTAAAGTCGTATATCACAGGAGTTCTTCCACAACTGCTGCCAGGTTTGAATGATGCGCCTTCCTCTTTTTTCCTAAGAATTCTTCAACAGTAAGTACTTGAAAAAATCTGAAATATTATGGCCAATGTATTAATCAGAATACACTCTTAGTGGTTGAATAACAGTTTACCTGGAACACTAGAGCAATGCTGGCGGTAATATCTACAGATTCCCTGAAGAATTCACAGTAACATCTATATACTGCTTCGTGTTCCCTTTTTGTTAGGCGAGAGGTATCGTAAGCAATTCCAGACATTTTTAATAGCACAAGGATGCGGACATACTCAAACTCGGCACGATTAATTATAAACACACATGTAAAAACTATCCCAAATTGTTCGATTTTCGTTATATCGAAAATGTAAGAAATAAATAATAAATGACAGTTCATCAGCTCATGGTTATTTTCAATGCGAACAACCTAAATTATGTGACTTGAAATATAACTAGACCGACCGTTGCCAACTGAATTTCGATTTTCCAAAGCCACCCTTGATGTCAATATATCTTAAACGGACTATAAATATGTAGCAGTATGCTCATAAAATAGCCATATTTAAAGTATCGTGATTTCCATGTTCGAAAGGAAACCATCTGTGCTTGTGGCTAAAGGGGTTCTGTCCACATCTGGTGTGTATGAGTGTCAGTATATGTATCCTAGTAGGGCAACATGTATCCTAGTAGGGCAACATTTTCCCCGGTTAAGTCAAGGGTCCCGACATCGGGATTATCGTATTGTTATAAGGTGTAGTCAAAAGATATCCATTATTTTTACAATAGATGGCTTTAGTTATATGTATCTCGCGTTGTGTAAGTCCGATCGGGTTCCACTGGATGGCATTAGAAATATGAGATTGTGTACTATAAAAACTTTCCTGACAGTTTTATGATCAGTTGACTCAGTTTAGTTTGAGCGTGCGTCAAAGATGGACACAAACAAAGAGCAAATACGCAATATTTTACAGTTTTTCTTCGATAAAGGCGAAAATGCAAGCCGGGCGGCTGAAAATGTAAATAGTGTTTATGGTCCTGATACTGTAATAGCCAATCACGCGCAATTTTGGTTTCTTCGATGCATCATGCACTGGAAGGCACTGGTCGAAAATGTCGATAAAATCATGGACATTGACGAGTCCGACCGTCATGTAAGCCCTGTTTCGATTGCCCAAGAGCTAAAGATGGCACAAAAAACCGTTTGGAACCATTATAATAAGGCTGGACTCAAGAAGAAGCTCGATGTATGGGTGCCACACGAGTTATCTCAAAAACACCTCATTGACTGAATTTCCGCTTGCAAAACGCTGCTGAATCGTAACAAAATTGACCCATTTCTGAAGCGGTTGGTGACTGGTGATGAGAAGTGGACCACTTACGACAACGTCAAGCAAAAACCGTCTTGGTATAAACGCGGTGAGCCGGCGGAAAGGGCCATAGCTAGGATTGACGGCTAGGAAGGCTGCTCCCCTACTGCAGAACTGTTAACTCGGAAGTGTACTGTCAACAATTGGACCATCTGAAGGAAGCAATCGCCCAGAAGCGGTCTGCTTTGGCCAATAGGAGAGAAATGTTGTCCCATTAGGACAACGCCAGGCCACATACATCGATAGTGACTCGCCAGAAACTCTGGGAGCTTGGTTGCGAGCTTCTTATGCATCCACCTTATAGTCCAGACCTGGCACCAAAAAGATTACCATCTGCTCCTGTCCATGGTGAACAATTTTGCTGATGAAAAAATCGCTTCAAGAGAGGCATGTCAAAACGACTGTCTCAATTTTTTGCCAATAGGGACGAGGGCTTCTATGAGAGAGGCACAATGATATCACTTCCAAAATAGCAACAAGTTATAGAACAAAACGGTGCATATTTGATCTATATCAGATCATATCAATATTTGATCTAAATCAGATCATTCAACTATGGTAATTAAGGCTTTCAATTTCATACAAAAATATTGGATTTCTTCTTACTACACCTCGATCGATTCTGTCCGGCCAGCCGTGGACACGATAACTCTCGAAAAGACTGAGCTAGACAGTTGAAAATTTCAGAGTAGCTTTGGGACTTAAATATCTCGGTTAAGTTCGTTACTGGGCAAAATCGGGAAGAGGTTATATGGTTGGAACATGTTTGATCCTAAACATATTTTCTTACCTGGAATCCACTGATAAACCAAAGTTCTATTATTTCTATTTAAGTACCATTTAACTACAAGATCTTGTTCTGAGTCCTCAACGCTAAAGTCACAATCTAGCACAACAGAAGTCCTATGTTTGATCACTCGTGGCACATGTAAATCATTTATTTTCACACACGTTGCGATCGAAATTGTACCTGAAAATAAAAAAAAAAACTATAAACCCAAAAACAAACATTTAGGTATAATTTTAACAATTTTACTTGGTTCTCTGTCTTAATACTATACATAGACATTCCTATACTTTTATAATGCCTTAAATGATCAATAAATGTATATAGAATTTGAATAAGCATTGAATTTCTTGTATTTATGTAGGTAGCATTAAGATTATATTTGAAGGGTGTAAACGACGCATTATCAACACATCAGACGTGCTCTGGACTCTGGGACACCCCAAACCCATTAGTATATCATTAAAGATCTTAGACAGATCCCGAAGACCATGTACCACCCGACAGGAGATGAAGCATTTAATTACCAAACCCCGACCCTCTGGCGTCTCCAAGGAGGTAGGGGTTAATATAATATATGTATCTAGATTATATAATAATCGTAGGGCTCTTATAAATATTGGTGCAACATTAACAATGGCAAAATTCCTGGAATTGCCTTAAATCATCGGATTCTTCCCGTGGAATCCTATTGGTCTAAGGCGGGGTATTTTCAGCCAGAGAATCCCCAATCATTGCACACCAATTTGATCAGGGGCACGAGCAAGACGGACCTCAGAAGATGAAGATTTTGTTGAATACGAGAAAGTCTGACTCTGATTAAATTTGAGCATATTGCTGTATTTGCCGAACTTCAGTAATTGCAAAATTATTGTAAATAAAGTGTGTACATATCAAAGGCAATGTTATATCTCTGTTATTATCTGATTATTGGGATCGCTAGCATATGTACAAGGGCAACTAATTTCAATATGAAGGTTAATTATGGTGGAAATTGAATGAGTGGGTGAACGATGTGTGGAATTTTATATTGTTTATCATAATTTGTCTGAAAGTTGAGCGACTGGGTAGGAACTGGAACTGGATATTACCACCTCATGTCAGTTATGTGAACGTCTTGGGTTGTATTCTGTGTTGACTTTGTTACTGTATCCTTGCGTCGGCTTAGGTACAGCACTGTTGATTTTTTTACCCTACCGTGAAGGGTGACAACTACCGTTTGAGTAGATCTCCGGTTCAGTCTATTCTCCACGCTTGAAGCACTCATTATTCAAGACAAAGACAAGAGCACCAAAAAGTACTGGCTTCATCTCATCATAAAAATCCATTGATATAATTTTCAACTCCAACAAGCTAATACTTTTGGAGATATGATTTTTTAAATTTCAATATTAAATCGTCATTCTATGATTTCACAGAATGCTGTAATCGGAAATAAACGTCCGTATTTGTATTTATGACTTTCATGATCTGTGTTCATACATGTCGTCTTATCTACGGATAACAGACATGTCATATTAAGAGAGAATTAACTTTATTAGCATACGACCGAAGTCTTCCAGCCTACATGTCATATTCATTTCTGGTTTTATTCAAAATTCGTTACTCGTAATATAAAATACTTACTGTTCTAGAAAACAAACTATGATTGAATGCAAAATAAACAATTAAATAACCTTAGCTATCGTAGAATTATGAGGATTATAGGATATTATAATTTTTGGTATATAATGCCCTTGAATAATACATATGATCATGGAAATATATACTTTGGTCAGTTAGTCAAATTGGGTTTAGAATATCTCCAGTAAAAACAAAACTGGAATATTGGCTAAGTTTCAATTGATATAATATAATATAGTTTTATTTCGTATTGATATTCTTGATTTGGTAATATATAGTTCATAGAAATAGGTATGTGAGTTTTAGTGATATAGTGTCACATAAAAAAATGGGTTCAAGCCCTGTGGACAGGAGCTTTCTGGCGCTCTAGTTCAAACAGACAAATTATATCTGGTATTGGTTTCTCAGAGTTGTGAATTATATCAATGTATTCATATGATATCACTGCATCATAAAGGAAATTCAATTCAAATAATGGTTTATTAGATAAGTAATAATAAATTACCTTGTAATCGATCAAAAATTTCCTGATCTACGTTCACCAAACTACAGAATTATGCTTTCAATATTTACGTAATATTTTCAAACATTTTCGGTTGAGGTCCCCGTTGCATCGCTAAAATACGAGTATTTCAACCCCAATATTTTTGAAGTTACAATATTCCCTTCTGTCAAGTTGACATTATGAGAATTCATAGATAGAATAATAACTAGTGGGCCCGCAGATCTACCTAGCCAGTAGACCTACATTTTTCCGGTAGATCTACATTTTTCCGGCAGATCTACATTTTTCCGGTAGATTTACATTTTTCCGATAGATCTACATTTTCCGGTAGATCTACATTTTTCCGAGACTTCCTCAGACACACACACACAGAAAGTTTCAACGAAATCGGTCCGGTCGTTCTCGAGAGTCTATAAACCGAACACAGTGCTATCTACCGAGTTCCTATTGTGACTCTGAGGCCCATTCAAATACGCACACAAAGTTTAATCGAAATCGTTCGAGCCGTTCCCTATAGATCGATCGGGGCGCCCCTACAGGATGCTATTGTGAATCAGAGATACGCCGAAAGAAAATCACAGAGTTTCATCAAAATCGATCCGCCTGTTTCCGAGTTCCTATACATCGATTTTAGCGCCCCCTACAGGGTCCAATTGTGAATCTGAGCCGCCTTGGGTTCCACTGAAATACATACACGTAAAGTTTCGGAGTTGACATATTTCTTAAGACACCCTGTATAGCAGCGGTTATCATTTCGCAACGGTTTTACAAAGTTGAGAATTCTCCTCGCGATAGAAATCTCGAAGTGACATTTTACTTAAAACGCTTGCATTTGAAAATAATCGATGCCGCGAGGAAATGAACACCCTGTATAGTAATGGTTTATTTCCAACGATGTATGCCTCGAAAGTATATTTTCCAACACGAATGAATGAAATGGTATGTTCATAGCGTTAAAAACAGCAATCTGCAATTGACATTAAAAGAAAAACACCCTGTATAGAGATTTCCGAAAAATACATTATAAGAATCCATCCAAGGTTCCTATTTAGATAACGGTTTGTTTGTGGCACGAATCAATTCAATCGTGGCAAATTGTGCCGTGAAAAAAAGAACACCCCGTATAGTAATGGTTTATTTTCAGCGATATATGCTCAGAAAAAAAAAAGGAAAACACCCTTACTTAAAGTCGGCAGATATACCGTTATTCGAAGTTAATATTGCGATAAAAATTGAAAAAAAAACACGAAAAAGTATAATTCCCTTGATGGGCTTCGAACCCGCCTTCCCTCGTCCGAAACCGAGATATCCACTATCTATACATCTACACTATCGGACTCCTCGAAGGATCCTCTCGATCTCCGGTGTTAGAATAAAACGTCGGTACTAACCGCGGATAGATATTCTTAATTTTCACTTTTCGACATAAAATCGCCACATGGAGGTTTATTTGACCGTTTTTTACCCTTATCTTCGCTTCTCGTCAACGTTCAGTCCCGAAAACTGCCTAGAACGGCCATTTCGTTGCGAAAAATTTCCCGCACCCCGTCTAACGGATTCATTTTGACGTTTCTCAGACAGACTTTTAGCAAGGAAAATTCCCGAGGTCGGAACTTCGAGAACTTGTATCGATTTAGTTGACATTATGAGAATTCATACATAGAATAATAATTATATCAATCTGTGAAATACGATCTACATTGAAATTTTAAAAAATCATATCTCCGAAAGTATTAGCTTGTTAGAGTTGAAAATGATATGAATGGATTCTTATGATAAAACTGCTTATTAAAAAAAATTTGATTTGGAATTTGTTTCGTAAAAAAATTTTTTTTTTTTTGTTACTCCGAAACCGTCTGTCCGATTTTGCCCAATAACGAACTTAGCCGAGATATTTATCCCCCAAACCTACTCTGAAAATTTCAACTCTCTAGCTCATTCCGTTCGAGAGTTATCGTGCCTACGGCCGGCCGGACCGGCCGGCCGGACCGGCCGGACCGGCCGGCCGGACAGAATGAATTTCGACCACGGATTCTTGATCAGTGAGTCGAACCAAATCGTTTAAGACCATTTTCATCGAAATATTCGAAAATTACAGACATTTGGGCAAATTGATAAGCACTCAGTTCCGAGGAACTAGAGCGCCAAAAATGTAATAGGTAATATACTCAGCTGGAAGTTTATATTTGAAATAATAATTTATATCGAATATCTTATGCATGTTTCAGTATGAATGTTAGTCCAGTTCTGATGATAGCCATATGAAGATATCAATGTTAAGAAATGGATGATATTTATACTGAAGTGTTATTTTATGATGCACTTCTAGCATAAGAATACATTGATATAATTCCCAACTCTGAGAAACCAATACTTTCGGAGATATGATCTTACAAAGTTTGAATAATTACTCGCTAGTAGTTTGACAATAGCGCCAAAGCTCCTGTACATAGAGCTTTCCCACTTTTTTTATATTTTTGGCGCTCTTGTTCCTCGGAAAGGAGTGCTCATCAATTTGCCCAAATTTTTTGAGGAAAATGGTCTTAAGCGATTTGGTTCGACTCACCGATCGAGAATTCGTGGTCGAAATCAATTCGGTCCGGCCGGCCGTAGGCAAGATAACTCTCGAACGAAAGGAGTTAGAGGATTTAAATTTGCAGGGTGGGTTGGAGCGTAAATATCTCGGACCAGTTCGTTAACGGGCGAAATCCACCAAGTGGTTTCGGAGTTATGGCCGTTTATATCAAAAACATTTTTTATAAATATTTCCGAAACCGATCACTCTATATATCTGAAATTTAGCATCAAATTGTAGAATGATGACCTTTATATGCATGCGAAGGTTTGTATTGATCGAATTGCCGTAAAGTGGCCGCCGTAGGCACGATAGCTCTCGAAGTCTCGAACTATACAGTTGAAATTTTCAGGGTAGGTTTTGGAGATCTCGGTTGAGTTCGTCGTTGGGCTGAATTGGCCCAATGGTTTCGGAGTAACGAAAAAAAAATATTTTTTTTACGTTACAAATTTCAAATTCAATTTTTTTTAAGAGGCAGTTTCATCATAAGAATCCATTGATGTAATGTTCAACCCTGAATGATTCTTCAAAATTTCAATAATACATGGTACTTCTATGTCCGTGTTCACTGTTCATTCATGTCATCTTATACAAGGGCGTAGCCAGGGGGAGTTTGGGGGTTCAAGTCCCCCCCTGCACTTATGAAGTCAATTGGCAACATTTCAAAACCCCCCCACCCCAGGATTGTATTTTAGTAATATATTTTGAACTATTAAAATAATTTGTTCGTCACCCTATACCTATTCAAATATCAGGAATAAATGGACAATCTGCTATGATTGTCTCCAGCCTTGCTCTAGACATTTCGATGATACTTTCCTTAGGTATTTCGAGTTGTGAAAACTATGCACCGAGTGTAAGTTGCAACAACCCATTCCACGAGGTAGAATAATTTGCAGATTGCTTATTTAATCTTGATAAATAAACTATTATTTGAATTTAATTTCTTTCATGGTGCAGTTCTATCATAAGAAACCATTAAACGCCAAAGCTCCTGTACACAGAGCTTGCCCACTTTTTTATATTTTTTTTCTCACACTCTACAAACGCGACATTCAGAGAATAACCGCCATTCGTTAGAAATAAATTAATATTTATGCCGGGGGGCAACTGCACAACGAAATAATAAAGGATAAAAGGAATTACTTATCGCGGATGTGGAAATCTGATAATTACCTCCACATAGTTATGTTCCGTCGTCACAACGCCCAGCAGGTGAGTTCGTGTAACGACGGCACACAGGCCAATTCATTATTTAAATCTCTATTCCGACGTTAAAACCACAAAGGGGGACAATACTTGTTTATGGACATCGACGTTAATTGAACTCGATTCAAAGTTGTCGTGTTAGTTTTGAACAGAAATAAATATCAAGCATTTATACATTTGCATTCCTGACAAATGATAATGGATCAGGACAAAAACTGAAGAATATTGTAATGTTTTCTGCAAGGTGAAAACATTCTTCTTAAACACTGACGTGAAGTCAGGAGCTTTTGCGCGCATGTTCTTTTGTCTATTCACACATCACGCACCCTCTAAACTGCATGAGCCTTCAAGCAATCTTTTTGCGTGTATGTTCTAGGCAACATCGCGATTTTGCCAAATGTCTATAATTTTTACCGAAAATGGTCTCAAACGATTGGGTTCGACTCCCTGATGAAGAATTCGACATCAAATTTGTTTATGTCCGTCCGGCTGGCCAGCCGCTGTCACGATAACTTGAGAACGGAAAGATACAGCGACTTGAAATTTTCAGTTGTACACCAGCTTGGTCACACTACCCTATGAGATTGAAGGGGTTAGAGCAGGCGTTTTCAACCTTTTGGTTTTAACGGCACACTTCTTGTTCATCAAAATTTCACGGCACACCAGCTAAAAATAGTCAAGTGCGAGCGGACTGGCGCGTAGAGGGTTCCGTACAGTATATATAACATAACAGATAGCGGAGGCTTATTAATAGGATCTCGTTGACATCTTTAGGTATAAAATCCCAAAAAGCAACATAAATAAAAACACATGGTTAAAAATTGAATCTTTATTATTTTAATGGGATATTTGTGCCTGGCGCACGAAACAAAGCTTTTTTATTCTTGGGCGAATGGTCGACAAACACACTCGAAGCTCTTCTTCGACAGATAGAAGACGTTCGAGTTTCTTACTTTTTATATTCGTCAACGCTTAAAAGACTTGTTCGCAGAGGTATGAAGTTGAAAATGGTAAAAGGGCAGTGAATGCTTCTATACTTAGTTCTGGATATTCCGCTGAAATATACAACCAGAACTTGTTTACATTCAGTTCCTGTAATTTTAATAGCAACGTGCGGTCATTCTTTAACTCACAAAACTGTTCCTTCTTTCCCAATCCAAAACCAACCAAGCTGTTAAGTGAATATTGAATGGATCTCTTACCCAGTCAAAATCCTTTATCTCCATATTGGGAAAATATTTACATATATTTTTTTCCAACAATTCTAATGAATCACCTATCATAGATCTCATTGTAGAATCTACATTTCTGGACGCTGTATGCGGAAACATGGACAGAGTACCGTGGTGAATATGATTTATCCATAGGTTTAATTTTTCTGTGAAACTTTTAATTTTATCGGAGGACGTCAAAATATTCTCATTTCGCCCTTGCATACTTGCAATTAATTTGTTAAGATGTTCAAATAAATCTGTCATTAGGCCAATTTGGTGCACCATTTATCGTCGCTGAATAGGTCAACAAACTCGGATGTCTCCAAAGTGAGGAATATCAATAGCTCTTCCTTCAGTTCATATACACGTGATAAAATACGTCCTCTTGAGAGCCAACTTACCTCGGTGTGTAGAAGCAAGGTGTAGTGGGCTGTATGTATATCTTGGCTTTGTTTGAATGATCTAGATTTCATTGGACGGCTTTTAATGAACTTGTAAGGCGAATGTGCGAACAATTTGCAGTTTTTCTATCACTTGTACTTCAATATCTTCTGACATGTGTTCTATGCGCCTGCTTATGATATTATCAGACAAAGGAGTTTTTAATACCTCCTTCTCAGCTTCAACCCCAAATAAGGTCTTCACAATCTGATGACAAGCCGGTAATACTAAATTTTCTGCGACAGTGTGTGCTACCTTTTTTTTGCTACAAGTTCCGCCACATAGTAGCTTGCCTCTTGACACTTGTCAGAGATAGTCATTGTCTTGGTAAGACTTGTGGGTTGCTGGACTTGTGATTTCAACAAACGTTGAAAGTATTGTAGGGCCTTATCCAAGAGATAAGAATATTTTGTCGAGAGGTGTCTCTTTAATTTACTAGGAAACATTGTTTCATTGGATAATTTTTGTCCGCAAACAAGACAACAAGGTATTGGTTCGTCTTTGTCTCCTGTCCAAGAAAATCCCAACTTTAAATAGTCTTCATGATATTGTCGTTTGACATTCATTAGTTTTTGTTTCTTTTCGACGGGTTGACTCGATGATGGTTGATCATTAGCAGATATAAGGATTACGAATTTATCCATTACGAGCGTCTAATCAGAACTCAAACTTGAATTAAAAAGGAATAAGACAGTGAGAATGATATATTACAGCTTTTCGTTGTTTCAATGCAGCATAGGTAGATTTTGTGGAAATCACGGCGGCACACCTGAAAATATTCGCGGCACACCAGTGTGCCGCGGCACAGCGGTTGAAAACCACTGGGTTAGAGCATATTGCTGTAGTTGGCGAACTTATGAAAGTAAATACTGTCGAAGTGGTAAATATTTTCATCGATTTATAAACGAAGTACCTATTTAAATATCAGAACCAGTTATTTGAAAACCAAAGACGAAATGTAAGGAGCGTAATTCAAGCAACCCCTAGGCCATTGAAATAATAGGTACATATACTCCATTCACTTTTATAAAGTCTCCCGGTTGGCCATAAATAGGTCTATCACGTTTTTGTAACTAAAACTAAGGCAGGTTGGCACTTCTGAAATATCATCAATGTCAAAACAATTCTATGAGACGTTACCAATTTCTACTCTCAACAATCAACACAATGTTCCATCTTTAACAAGATATTATCACAGATCATCATCTTCGAATAATAAAGAAGTCTTCGCTTTGGAATTGAAAATGGCGAAAGCAGTTTTGAAGAAGCAGAGACAAAGTATCAGGAAGTGCTATACAGAACTGAAATCTGCAATAGGAAAACTTCATTCTGTCTTATGACATGTGGAACTCTCGAATGAAATTACTCAGTCTCTTATCCTATCACTATATTTTATTAAGGTTCAACAGTGACTTGGGATTCGTAGTACTACTACATTTTGAAACTGGTGTATTTCGAGTTGTGCAACAAGGTATTTAAATTTCTTCTGTAGGCTTATTTCTTGAGAATTTCGAAAAGTGGGCAATTCCATAGGAACGTCTGTTCATTTAGAAGTTTTCCTTCCGGATTATTCAGGTACTTTTATTCTTTCTTCAAATGAACTATCACAAAGTAACGGACAACGGTATCCATTATTTTTCCTTAAAATTTCAACATTGATTCTTGATCTCTGTACAAGAAAATAGCATAACTGAATCTTCCAACCAGTTTATATACGTGGAATATTTCCATAGTAACAACAGAGAAAAAATGTTCTTCAACAGTCGCCAGGTTTTAGGAATTGTTGAATTCACATAATATCTTCTCAAATTCATTATTTTTCCCAAGAAAATTCACATTGTGAAAAATACGTAAATACTACGATTTCTATGTAAAGAGGACAACGTTGCGTAGTTATCTGACAGGAAAATGAGCATAACCTAACATTTTCAAAATATACACGGTGAAATGTGTCAAAATTTCGTGAGGATCGTATCACTAGAAAATTTTTAAGAAAGAATTGAAAATTATTAAAAAAAATTCTATATATCGGTAACTATTCATCCGACATCGCTGAAATTTTGTGAGAGCCTTCAGAACCTAACTCTTCTGCCAAGTTCCAAGTTTGAACATGATCAGATCCATATTGTTGGAGATCCGAGCAGCCTTGTGTGAATTCAGTAGCTGGATGGTTGACCGTTGCCTCGATAACTTTCGAACGAAAGGAGATAGGGACTTGCAATTTTCAGGGTAGGTTGCGCATTCGAATGGGAGACCTAAGTTTGTTTTTGGGCATAATCGGTTCAAAGGTTCCGGAGTTATACCCACCTGGAATATTATTTCCCCGATAACTCAAAAAATATAGACTCGATCGAATTGCCAGGTCTTTGGAATTGTTGAATTCACATAATATCTTCTCAAATTCATTATATTTCCCAAGAAAATTCACATTGTGAAAAATACGTAATTACTACGACTTCTATGTAGGGAGGACAACGTTGCGTAGTTATCTGACAGGAAAATGAGCATAAACTAACATTTTCAAAATATACACGGTGAAATGTGTCAAAATTTCATGGCCAACCGGGAGACTTTATAGAAGTGAATGGAGTATATGTAAATATCAGAACCAATGTTTTGAAAACCGAAGCGTAATTCAATCAACCCCTAGGCGATTGATATAAAAATCGTACATATAATAATTCGTTTAAAACGCCGCACATAGATGAATAAAATAAAATAATCTCTGTTATCAATTATTTATACGGGATACATATAGTGTGCAAGCTTGAGGTCATCCGAGTGGTTAATTCTGACCACCAGGGACTAATTATTCCTACCTATCACCCTGACAGTTACGGCAAAATCCCCCGACCGCAACAGCTGAACCCGAACACACGGAACTCGTATTATTCTGTGAGAGAAAAAAACAAAATATAATCTAGATTAGCCGCAAAAAGTGGACAGCCGGGTTTAGCAACACAAACACGAAAAATGGAGCGGGACGGCCCGGTGTGGTCATGCAAAAGGGACTAAATGATTTTCCTTTTAGGTACATTGAAAGGAGAAATAACCGTAAACGGAAAAACATGTCAGATGCAAATAATGTCGGGAAAATGACATGACACAAATAAGCGAACGGCCGACGTAGATGAATACCTATGAAAAAATTCAAAAGAATCCGTTTGGAAGTAAGGCAAGGGTAGAATGTTCTCGAACACGCAACGTGCGGGGTTTGAATGGAAAATCTGCTTTCCGTCCCTGACGAAAAATGAATGCCTATAGCGAAGAGTTCGGAAAGAATTAGTCCTAATGAATTTTCGTTGAAAGCACCTGAAGGTTGAATAATCCTCACATAAATCGGTGTTCGATAGCGACACATGTATGATGAAGTAATTTACGTAAGTTTTGAGTTGTTCGAAAAAAATATAAAAATGGGTTCAAGCCCTGTGGACAGGAGCTTTCTGGCGCTCTAGTTCAAACAGACAAATTATATCTGGTATTGGTTTCACAGAGTTGGGAATTATATCAATGTATTCATATGATAGAACTGCATCATAAAGGAAATTAAATTCAAATAATAGTTTATTTATCAAGATTAAATGAGCAATCATGAGAATGATAACTGCACCACATTTTCAAAATTTTTTTTGACACTTTGCGGTAATCTGGTCAATACAAAACTTCACATGCGTATGAAGGTCATAATTCTACAATTTGATGCTAAATTTCAGATAGATCGAGTGATCGGTTTCGGAAATATTCATAAAAAATATTTTTACTAAAATCGGCCACAACTCCGAAACCCCTTGATGGATTTCTCCCATTAACGAACTTGTCCGAGATACTTACGCTCCAAAACCACCTTGCAATTTTCAATCCGCTAACTCCTTTCGTTCGAGAGTTATCGTGCCTACGGCCGGTCGGCCGGACGGACAGAATCGATATCGCACTCGGATTCTTGATCAGTGAGTCGAACCAAATCGTTTGAGACCATTTTCAGCCAAAAATTTCAAAATTACAGACACTTGGGCAAATTGATAAGCACTCTGTTCCGAGGAACTAGAGCGCCAAAAAAACAAGTTTCGTATGACAATTGCCCAAATCAGGTTTAAAGTACCTACAAATAGTAGGTGTTCCATAAAACATGTATGAAAGAAGATAAGTAATAATAAAAAATTACCTTGTAATCGATCAAACATTTCCTGATCTACGTTCACCAAATTTTCTCTTCTCTCGAACTACAGAATTATGCTTTCAATATTTACGTAATATTTTCAAACATTTTCGGGTGAGGTCCCCGTTGCATCGCTGAAATACGAGTATTTCAACCCCAATATTTTTGAAGTTACAATATTTCCTTCTGTCAGTCCCGTCATAAATGAAAAGCAGTCTCACTACTCTCAGATCTCTTACTTCATGTTCCGTTCCGAAATGTAAGACTTTTCAGAGAAAAACTAATTTCGGAGCAAACAACTGAGATTTTTCTCACTTCGCTCACATTTCGGAATACACTTTATTCTTCTAATTCTTCGATTGATTAGATAATGTCATGTCATGTCATAAGTTGACCTTATGACAATTCATACAATAATTATATCAATCTGTGAAATACGATTTACATTGAAATTTTGAAAAAACATATCTCCGAAAGTATTAGCTTGTTAGAGTTAAAAATGATATGAATGGATTCTTATGATAAAACTACTTATTAAAAAAAATTTAATTTGGAATTAGTTATGTAAAAAAAATTTTTTTTTTGTTACTCCGAAACCATCTTTCCGATTTTGCCCAATAACGAACTTAGCCGAGATATTTATCCCCCAAACCTACTCTGAAAATTTAAACTCTCCAGCTCATTCCGTTCGAGAGTTATCGTGCCTACGGCCGGCCGGACAGAATGAATTTCGACCACGGATTCTTGATCAGTGAGTCGAACCAAATCGTTCAAGACCATTTTCATCGAAAAATTCGAAAATTACAGACATTTGGGCAAATTGATAAGCACTCAGTTCCGAGGAACTAGAGCGCCAAAAAGAGCAATCTGCAATGCTTCACTGCCTTAATGCTTCAAAAATTGTCATTAAATTTATTTATCAAGATTAAATGAGCAATCTGCAATGATTCAACCTCGTGGAATGGGTTGTTGCAACTTACACTCGGTGCATAGTTTTCACAACTCGAAATACCAAAGGAAAGTATAATCGAAATGTCTAGAGCAAGGCTGGAGACAATCATAGCAGATTTTCCATTTATTCCTGATATTTGAGTAGGTAGTGGATTACTAACAAATTATTTTGATAGTCCAAAATATATTAATTAAATGCTATCCTCTTTTCATAATTTGAAATTCAATAGTTCATACCACTAAAAATTTTTTTCTGTATTATGAACCTTAACTCAAGAAAAAATGATTGATACACAAATGTAGATCCAAATTCCAGTAATTTTTTTGCAAGCAACATTATTAAAATACTGTATATAGGAACATGTCTCACTACCACTACTTAAGGAAGTAAAAGGTAATATTAACCTCAGTGGTCAACGAACATTAATTTCTTTTGATGATTCCATATGTTCTTCATTCCTAATGCCTCCATAAACTACATCAAAACAGTCTTATTACAAGGGCGTAGCCAGGGGGGTGGGAGTTTGGGGGTTCAAACCCCCCTCCGAAATGTTATTTTCCTCATAAAAAAAATGTTTTTGCTGCAGAAAGTGACCCTTATACCCCCAAAACCCCTCCCGAAATTAATTCCTATTTCAAAACCCCACCCGAAATTAATTCCTGGCTACGCCCTTGTCCTTATTGTATATATTCACAAATTCAATAATCGAATACTTGCTTTCCAATAGAAAATATATGAATTGACAATCTCTAATAGCTAGAAAAGATGACATTTATGAATAGTCAAACAGACAGATTCTGTGTTCACATTCTGTGAAAACATAGAACTTACGATGTAATATTGAAACTTTGAAACATCGTATCTCCGAAAGTATTAGCTTGTTAGAGTTGAAAATGATAACAATGGATTTTTATGATGAAACTGCATCTTAAAAATGGGTTCAAGCCCTGTGTACAGGAGCTTTCTATCGCTCTTGTTCAAACAGACAAATTATATCTCCGAAAGTATTGGTTTCTCAGAGTTGGGAATTATATCAATGTATTCTTATGATAGAACTGCATCATAGATGAAATTCAATTCAAATAATAGTTTATTTA
The DNA here is from genome assembly GCA_937662695.2 of Halyzia sedecimguttata. Lineage (NCBI taxonomy): Eukaryota > Metazoa > Arthropoda > Insecta > Coleoptera > Coccinellidae > Halyzia > Halyzia sedecimguttata. Next base: position 91,577,993 of record OW569413.2, on the reverse strand, counting down.
TCAAGATTAAATGAGCAATCTGAGAATGAGAACTGCACCATGGAAGAAATCAAATTAAAATAGCTGAAATGAATTTGACTCTCTCTTATAGAACAGGATGACATGTACGAGTTTGAACACAGATCATATAATAAAGCTTAGATAAAATAATTATAACATTCTGTGAAAGCAAAGAAGTACGATTCATTATTGAAATTTCGAAAAATCATATCTCCGAAAGTATTAGCTTGTTGGAGTTGAAAATGATATCGATGGATTTTAATGGTCAAACTGCATCTTAAATAAAAATTACAGACATTTGGGCAAATTGATAAGCACTCAGTTCCGAGGAACTAGAGCGCCAAAAAGTGTAATTCCCTTTCCGGGATTTGAGCCCGCCTTCTCTCTTTCCGAAACCGAAAACCCGACTGACTAGACGAACCAGCTATCGGGCTCCTCGTACGATCTTGTCGTTCCGGTATTAGAATAAAACGTCGGTACTTACCTGGGATATATATTCTTAATTATCACTTTTCGACATAAAATCGCCACATGGGGGTTTATTTGACGGTTTTTACCCTTGTCTCTCTAAGTCGATTTTGACGTTTCTCGAACCAACTATTAGCAAGGAATTAGACAATCTCATGTCTCAGGAAAATAAGAAGACATTATGACAATTCATACATAGAATAATTATATGATTCTGTGAAAACGTAGAAATACGATTTATTATTGAAATTTTTAAAAATCATATCTCCGAAAGTATTAGCTTCTTAGAGTTAAAGATGATATCATTGGATTCTTATGGTAAAACTGCTTATTGAAAAAAATTTAATTTGGAATTTGTTATGTAAAAAAATTTTTTTTTTTGTTACTCCGAAACCATCTGTCCGATTTTGCCCAATAACGAACTTAGCCGAGATATTTATCTGCCAAACCTACTCTGAAAATTTCAACTCTCTAGCCCATTCCGTTCGAGAGTTATCGTGCCTACGGCCGGCCGGACGGCCGGCCGGAGAGAATGAATTTCGACCACGGATTCTTGATCAGTGAGTCGAACCAAATCGTTTAAGACCATTTTCATCGAAAAATTCGAAAATTACAGACTTTTGGGCAAATTGGTAAGCACTCAGTTCCGAGGAACTACAGCGCCAAAAAGTTTGAATGAATGAAGTTGTATTGTAAAAAAATGTTTTTTTTTTCGTTACTCCGAAACTATCAGACCGATTTTGCGAATTGTGGCGAATTCGATGCACACATAGTTGTTCAATTTAAAATTCTTCTGTTCGTATGTTAGCGTCAACCCTAGTTTTCAGTTGATAAAAAGGGAGTCTATATTTTACGCATTCTGTTACCAATCGCTTTCATGTATCTCTGTGTTTATAGCTTTACATATTGCTCACCATACGCATTAATATTACAGTTTTTATTGAAATTCAACACGCAATCGGTTTTTTATCTGCGAAATATACAGCAGCATATCTTTTTATGTCGAATTCGTGAATATCGTGCGATCATTTTTCATGTACATGTGCTTATAAAGACTGTCCAAAATGAACGCAATATTTTAATTGAATATAACACAGTTTTTAGGCTTCAGATTGTTATTTTTTATTGAATCATGAAGTACATGGGAAATTTTCCATGACCATTTTGTATGAATGTGGCTAAATTTCGTAAATGCAGCGTTCTAAACAGATATTTAGCCTATGATTTCCCCAACGATTAAACTTTTTGCTAGTGTTGGGATAACATTGATGAAAGCGGCTTTATGGTTTTTTTATTTGAACTATAAATTCGTATTATTAGAGTGAAAATCAATTTGGAGGAAATACTTCAGAGAATATATCTAACTCAGATTTTGAGGAAATTTTTTATTCACATAATATATACAGTGCTTCTCAGCCATTCCACACCAAGGAGGACTTTTCTTTTCTATTAATATTTCTTTGACAAATCATATCTCCGAAAGTATTAGTTTTCAGAGTTAGGAATTATTACTTATGATAGAACTTCATCATAAAATAAATTAAATTCAAACATCATAAAAGAATTCAAATTCATCAAGAGCGCCAAAAATCATTAATCCAAAACCAACTGACCAATTTTACCCAATAACGAACTTATCCGAGATATTCATTCCTCAAATCTACTATGTAAACAATATCACATAAATTGAAACTTAACCAATATTCCAGTTCTGTTCATACTGGAAATATTCTGAACCCAATTTACCTACCGGAGGATATATTTCCATCATTATAAGGATTATCGACGTGCATTATATTATCATCTTAAAAGTATAGTATCAAATCGTCCCCTTAATTCTACGATAGCTGAGGTATAATTCATTGGTCATTTCACATTCAATCATACTTTGTTCTCTTTAACAGGAAGGGTATTTTATATCAAGAATAACGAACCAGAAAGAAAATTGAAAGGTCACTTAAAGCAAAATAAGATGACATGAATGAACACAGATCATATAATAATTCATAGATAGAATAATTGAGTACAGCCAATGAATTCTATACTAACGTTGTATAGAGTTATATGAGTACAGCATTCTGTGAAAACAAACAGAAGTACGATTTATGTTTGAAATTTTGAAAAATCATATCTCCCAAAGTATTAGCTTGTTAGAGTTGAAAATGATATCGATGGATTCTTATGATGAAACTGCATATTAAAAAAAATTGAATTTGAAATTTGTAATGCAAAAGAATTTTTTTTTTCGTAACTCCAAAACCATCATGTCGATTCTGCACAATAACGAACTTAACCGAGATATTTATCTCCTAAACTTCAACTGCCTAGTTGCCTAGTTCGAGAGTTATCGTGTTAACGGAGGGCCGGCAGGACCGGTCGGACAGAATTGATTTTGACCACGGATTCTTGATCAGTGAGTCAATCAGTGGAATATTATTTCCCGATAATTCAAAAAATATAGACTCGATCAAATTGAAGCTTGGTAACTAGTTGTAGAATATCGACATACAGACGTATGCAAAATTTTGTGAGAACCGTAACCCTTGAAAATTAAAAAAAAATTACGAAAAAATGAATTGCTATTTTCTCCACCTATTGCCCTCAGTATTATTTCAGTATTAAGTTCTCAACATTGGAACAAACTCGTGACAATGAATTACCAGAAATCTCAATAAAAGATGAATCGTGGACAATGAACGTTTTCCATTGGGAAATAAAAGTTGATTTCTTCAACTGAGGAAAACGTATAAGCACTTTGTAGCGAATTCGATGCACACACAATTTTCTGTTCGTTTGTTAGCGTCAACCCTATTCTTCAGATAATAAAAATTGGTTCAAGCCAGGAGCTTTTGCGCGTATGTTCTATTGTCCATTCTCCTCTGTATTGGACACTCTCAATCGAATTTACCATGGTAAATTCGATAACTCAAAAAATATAGACTCGATCGAATTGAAGCTTGGTTACTAGTTGTAGAATATCGACATAAAGACGTGTCTAAAATTTTATACGAAAAAAAGATTGGTTCAAGCATTGACGTAAAGTCAGGTGTTTTTGCGCGTATGTTCTATTGTCCATATTCCTGTATTGGATTGGTACTCTTGATCGAATTTACCATGGTAAATTCGTATACAAACATAGTACAAAAGCTTCTGACTTCACGTCAGTGCTTGAACCAATTTTTGGCGCACTTGTTCCTCGGAACAGAGTGCTTATCAATTTACCCAAATGTCCTTAATTTTCGAATTTTTGACTGAAAATGGTCTTATTCGATTTGGTTCGACTCACTGATCAAGAATCCGTGGTCGAAATTCGATGTAGGTTCAAGCCTTGTGGACAGGAGCTTTGGCGCTCTTGTTCAAACTTTGACAAATCATATCTCCGAAATAATTGGTCTCTGGGAATGATATACATGGATTCTTACGATAGAACTGCATCATGAAAGGAACCTCTTGTTCCTCGGAACAGAGTGCTTATCAATTTGCCCAAATGTCTGTAATTTTCGAATTTTTGGCTGAAAATGGTCTTGAACGATTTGGTTTGACTCAATGATCAAGAATCCGTGGTCAAAATCGATTCTGTGCGGCTGGTCAGGCCGGCCGTAGACACGATAACTCTTGAACAGAATGGAGCTAGACAGTTTAAATTTGTAAAGTAGGTTTGGGAGATAAATATCGCGGTTAAATTCGTTATGGGACAAAATCGGCAAAATTGGCCCAACCAGTAACGAAAAAAATTTTTTTTTGCACATTACAAATTTTGAATTTATTTTTTTTTAAATGCAGTTTCATCATAAGAATCCATTGATATTACTCTGAACTCTAACAAGCTGATACTTCCGGAGATATGATTTTTCAAAATTTCGATAATACATCGAACTTCTATGATTTCACAGAATTCGAATTATATCTGTCTTTTCTATCTGTTTAAGGTAGCTCTCGTTTGGCCCAGTTTGAAAGATAACCGTCATTTATGTCAAACGAAACTGAAAGTGTTTTTCTGGAAAGTTTGGTTGATGTAAGCATGTAGACAATTTGCAATTTGGATTCGCTAAGTCCATATGCATAGTTTTGTGGTTAGTGAGTCGAAAATAAACATCATTTACGAGTCATTCTCTAATTATGGAAGATTTAGAACGGGACTTTCTTATAATGTACAGGTAGTTATTCCTTAGTAACACTATTTAAGATTTCCTACATATAGGAAGTAATTTGAGATCTCTCTGGACTGATTATATTAGATTTGTTTCATAAATAAAACTGGCTATTTCATTTACTCAAGTTTTCAGAATGACTCCTGATAGTTTTGAAATACTTAAGCCAAAATTGGACCGTCATATAAAGACAAGATGCAAAGGGATTTTAATTTCTTTTATGATGTAGTCTTATCATAATAACCATTTATATCATTCCCAACTCTGGGAAACCAATACTTTCGGAGATATGATTTGTCAAAGATTGAACAAGAGCGACAAAGCTCCTGCCACAGGACTTACCCACTTTTTGGCGCTCTTGGTTCTCGGAACAGAGTGCTTATCAATTTGCCCAAATGTCTGTAATTTTTGAATTTTTGCCAGAAAATGGTCTTAAACGATTTGGTTCGACTCACTGATCATGAATTCATGGTCAAAATATATTCTGTCCGCCTGTTAACACGATAACTCTCGAACGGAATGAGCTTGTCAGTTGAAATTTTCAGTGTAGGTTTAGGACATAAATATCTCGGTTAAGTTCCTTATTGGGCAAAATCGGCAAGGTGGCAAAATTTTTTTTTTACATTACAAATTTTAAATTTTATTTTTTTTAAGATGTAGATTCATCATAAGACTCCATTGATGTCATCCTCAACTCTAAGAAGCTAATACTTTCGGAGATATGATTTTTCAAAATTTCAATAATTATTCTCAATTCTATATGATTTTATAGAATACTCTAATTATAATTTCCTGATGTATATAAATCCAACAAGAGATGAGTCATAAACCTACGTTTTGAATTTAATTACGAAAATTCTTGAGAATTGTCTCACAGAAGCCAAATTGAAAAAGTGGGAAAGCCCTGTGGGCAGGAGCTTTGGCGCTCTTGTTCAAAGTTTGACAAATCATAACTCCGAAAGTATTGGTTTCTCAGAGTGGGAAATGATATCAATGGATTCTCATTTAATTTATTTTATGATACTTTCGGAGATATAATTTGTCTGTTTGAACTAGAGCGCCAGAAAGCTCCTGTCCACAGGGCTTGAACCCATTTTTATATTCCGAATGAAATGGGAGGCAGAAAGTTTGCTATCGTCCATTAATAAATAGAACAATACGTGCTCCTGAATCAAGTGAACTTCCCATGTTTTCACCAGAAACTAACTCTAGAAATAACGTACCGTAAATAAATATAGCTTGTATTACACCCGGGGGGCTTTTACTTCACTTCAATTATGTTTATAATTCAACTAAGACCTGAAGTTCTCGGTGTATATTCCAGATTCGTTCGAATTAGAACGATAAAAGTTATCCAGTTGGGCAAGCCCTCTATTTTTATGGGAGTGGGAGAGATAAAAAAGCTGGATGATGATGTATATGATGTTACTCAAGTTTTTCTCCTATAATCTCCTCGCCGTAGTGACACAAGTAGTATATCACATTACCTAACTTCTGTTTTTGAACTGAAATTTTAACGACACTCCAGCGTTCGAGATAAAAGAAATTATGCTGTATTTTCCTGACAAGAATCTTTTTCGAAACTCAAGCGTAATAAATCGTAATCAAACCAGACACCTTGATGGTATCTTTGATAATCTTTTGGGAATAAAAAATTTTCTTTTTATCGCGCTTGTGCCACTGAACATCATTTTGCCCAAATATCTGTATTTTTGAGCGTATGTTCTGGGAAACATCGCGTTCAACTCACTGATGATGAACTTTTAGATGCCTACAAATCGCTTGGTGCCGAATGTCATTAAAAATTCATTGTCTCTATTTCAGTATCGTAATGAGTTCATTACAGCACTAAAAACAGTGCTGTAATGAACTCATTCCCGCATTGTTTCTAGTTATATTTTCGTTTTGTGGTGGTCAGCACTGACATTCGATCCTATCAAATTTCAACACACGTCAATTATCAATACAATATAATCTGGATATAGTGAAATAATTGTTGAGAGGAAAAGTTTTATTTTCATTGAAAAATAAGGTACTAGAGATTTCCTTCTTGCTAATTTTGAATCATTCATGCTATTAGGAAACTATTTTAATTCTGATCTCCATGCCCTACGTACGATTTAAATTCATATTCCGTAATCTGGGAATGATATCAATGGATTCTTATAATAGAACTGCATCATAAAAGAAACTAAATTAAAATTGAATAACGAACTTATCCTGGATATTCATTGATCAAATCTCCTCTGAAAATTATATTATATCAATTCAAACTTAGCTAATATTACAGTTTTGTTTTCAATGAAGATATTCAGAACTCATTTGGCTAAACTTACCAAAATATATATTTCCATCATCATATGGATTATCCAATGGCATATAGGGTAGCAAATAATATCCTATAATTGTTCAATTTGCATTCAATCTTGTTCTGTTAGAACAGAAATACATTTGACACGTCCGTCATAGGTAGGTAAGATTACATGTATGAACAGTGAACACAGATAGAACACAAACAGATAGGATTCGCATTCTGTGAAAACATAGGAAGTACGATGTATTATTGAAATTTTGAAAAATCATATCTCCGAAAGTATTAGCTTGTTAGAGTTTAAAATTATATCAATGGATTCTCATGATGAAACTGCATCTCAAAAAAATTCAATTCGAAATTTATAATGTAAACAAAATTTTTTTCGTTACTCCGAAACCATCCGGCTGATTTTGCCCAATAACGAACTTAACCGAGACATTTGTTTCTCAAACCTAATCTGAAAATTTCAACTGTATAGCAAATTCCGTTCGAGAGTTATCGTGTTAACGGACTGCCGGACAGAATCGATTACGACCACGGATTCTTGATCAGTGAGAACAAACCAAAACGTTTGAGACAATTTTCAGTCAAAAATTCGAAAATTACAGACATTTGGGCGAATTGATGGGCACTCATTTCCGAGGAACAAGAGCGCCAAAAATAGAATTTAATTATTATTTCAAGTCAATCTTTTTGGCGCTCTTGTTCCTCGAAACAGAGTGCTTATCAATTTACCCGAATGTTTGTAATTTTCGAATTTTTGGATGAAAATGGTCTTAAATGATTTGGTTCGACTCACTGATCAAGAACCCGTGGTCAAAATCGGTTCTGTCCTGCCGTCCGGCCGGCTGGCCCTCCGTTAACACGATAACTCTCGAACGGAATGAGCTAGGAAGTTGAAATTTTCTCTCGGCTAAATTCGTTATTGGGCAAAATCGGCCAAATGGTTTCGGAGTAACATAAAAAAAATTACATTACAAATTTCAAATTCAATTTTTTTAAGATGCAATTTCACCATAAGAATCCATTGATATTATTTTCAATTCAAACAAGCTAATACTTTCGAAGATATGATTTTTCAAAATTTCAATAATAAATCGTTCTTCTATGTTTCCACAGAATGCTGTGCTTAATTATTCTATCTATGAATTATTAAATGATCTGTGTTCATACATGTCACCTTATTTTCCTATGAAAGATAAATATCAAAATTATTTCTGGTCCGTTAGTCTTGATATAAAATACCTCCTGTTCTAGAAAACAAAGTATGATTGAATGCAAAATGACCAATGAAATAACCTCAGCTATCGCAGAATTATGAGGATGATATGATATTATACTTTCAAGGTGATAATATAATGCCCGTTGATAATCCATATGATGATGGAAATATACACTTTGGTAAGATACCTAATCAAATTGGGTACAAAATATATCCAGTAAAAACAGAACTGCTATATTGTCTAAGTTTTAATTGATATAATATAATTTTCAGAGAAGATTTGAGGAATGAATTCTCGGATAAGTTCGTTATTGGGGAGAATCGGTCTGTTTGAATTTAATTTCTTTCATGATGCAGTTCTATCGTAAGAATCCATTTATTCCCAGGTACTAATAATTTCGGAGATATGATTTGTTAAAGATTGAACAAGAGCGCCAAAGCGCCTGTCCACAGGGCTTTCCCACTTTTATTAATCTTTGTGTTTTTTTTTTTAATGTAAAGTAGGTTTAGTAGGTTAAAAAAATCTTCAATCATTTTTGGCGCGCTGTTCTATGAACATCTATGACATCCAAATATCTGTAATTTTAATAATACACATCAGATATTGTAACATTAAATCTGGTTCTATAAATGTAACAAGCAAACCTTACGTGTTACAACTTTTTTTTCATTTTCATATTTGGTTACGTCCATGCTATTATAATATGCTATTTTTTGTCGGCCAGTGATTGTCGGCCATTAGAGATTCAAATTGCAACTGTTTATATTTCTGATTACATGAATATAGCACTTGTTTAACAGTTATTTATGATTGTTTATGATTTTCCTTCATCCTTGTTCATTTGCTTCTTGAGATATTCCTTAGTAGTTAGTCTTCCTGGTAAATGGTTCAATATTCCTGGATCCTATTATTTCATTCGGCAGATCATTACACCACTTAGCTGCTCAACTGGATATTCTATGATATATTACATCCAACATTTGTTGCAGATATGTAGTAAAATGTGCAAATATTGCCAAGTTTGTGTTTTTTTAAGTAAATAAGTAAGTAAACATTTATTTCAGCAGTTATAGCTTACTACCAAGTTGAAACAAGTCAAATTCTAAAATATGATCAACCAGAAACTGTAACATCAGTATTCATAAATGTCATAAGGCTCACACTGTATGATGAACTTATGAACTTTTTAGGTTTGTAGGCTTTATTGTCATATTAAGAGGATGTTTTTCCTAAACTGTAAGTGAGTGTATAGGAAAGAACAATGGGAACATACGTCTAGTATTATTCACATTTTTATAATTGACAAAGTAGCTATTGTGTTTATGAAAGAACAACAAACAATAAGCGATATATGTAGAGCCCATAAATTGTGAGTGTATATTATTTCTCGTGAATGATGTTCGACAGGTTTCTCTATATTTTATGCCAAACATTGCTCTAATCGCCCATTTCTGAGTGACAAAAATTCTATCTGTACATTATATAGAGTGATATTCATTATAGCAACATAAATCCAGGATTGCTTCTGAATAAATTCAATAATTACCAACTAATGCCCATCTGCTAATAAATTTCAATTCCTATTGGACAAGCGGATACCACTAATTAACTACTATCCTAGCAATTATTTTCACATCCTGTTGAATACACCACCCGCATCCAGAAATTCGGAAGTTTTTTTTTCAGACAGAAGTGAATGTTGAAGAAATAAATATAATAGCGACATTGTTATCATCTTTGACTTCAATACCCCGCATCTTTTTTCCTTCAATATTTAATTATATAATCTAATTAATATAAGATATTTCCATCATGCACTGAATATGAATTAATGATCTCGAAACTTGGAAAAAAATGGGGGAAAGCCCTGTGGACAGTAGATTTGGCGCTCTTGTTCAAAAATGGTATCTCGGAGTTGGGAATTATGTCAATGGATTCTTATGATAGAACTGCATCATAAAATAAAGTAAGAATCCATTGATACCATTCCCAACTCTGAAAACCCAATACTTTCGGAGTTATGATTTGTCAAAGTTAGAACAAGAGCGCCAAAGCTCCTGAACACAGGGCTTTTCCACTTTTTCAATTTGGCTGCTGTGCGTAAGTTTTCAAGAATTTTCGTAATAAAATTCGAAACGTAGGTCTATGGATCTTCTCATGTTGGATTTACATACATCACCAAATTATACTTAGCGTGTTCTATGAAATGATATACCTAGAATTATTGAGAATAATTATTGAAATTTTGAAAGATCATATCTCCGAAAGTATTAGTTTCTAAAGTTGAGAATGATATTAATGGATTCTTATGATAAAACTGCATCTTGAATAAAATTTAATTCAAAAGTGGTAATGTAAATTTTTTTTTTGTTACACCGAAACCACCTGGCCGATTTTGCGCAATAATGTTTTGAATGTTGTTGCAGAGTTTCAATGATATCTGACGGGTAGTTTCTGAGATACAGAATTTTTTTTAATATTTTTGAACCTCTTGTTCCTCGGAACAGAGTGCTTATCAATTTGCCCAAATGTCTGTAATTCTCGAATTTTAGCTGAAAATGGTCTTGAACGATTTGGTTCGACTCACTGATCAATAATCCGTGGCAAAATCGATTCTGTCTTTCTACAATAACTCTCGAACATAATGAGCTAGGCACTTGAAATTTTCAGAGTAGGAGATAAATATTCCGGTTTAGTTCGTTATTGGGCAAAATTGGCCAGATGGTTTCGAAGTAAGGAAAAAAAAAATTTTTTTAACATTACAAATTTCAAATTCAATATTTTTTAAGGTGCAGTTTCACCATAAAAATTCATTGATCATCCATTTTCAACTCTAACAAGCTAACACTTTCGGAAATATGATTTTTCGAAATTTCAATTAGGTATTGAAATTTCGAAAAATCGTACTTCTATGTTTTCACAGAATGTTATGGTTATTCTATTTATGAATTATTATATGATCTGTGTTAATACTCGTACATGTCATCTTGTTTTTCTATAAGAGAGAGTCAAATTCATTTCAACTATCGTAGAATTATGAGGATTATAATACGATATTAACTTTTTGATGAATTTTAATGCGCGTGGATAATCCATGTGGTATGTTCATCAGAATGGGTTCAGAATATCTCCAGTAAAAACACAACTCAGATATTGGCTAAGTTTCAATTGATATAATATAATTTTCAAAGTGGATTTGAGGAATGAATATCTCGGGTATGTTCGTGGTTTTTGGCGCTCTTGTTTGAATTTAATTTCTTTCATGATGCGCAGTTGTATCATATTTGAATTTAATTTATTTCATGATGCAGTTCTATCATAAGAATCCATTGATACCATTCCCAACTCTGAGAAACCAATACTTACGGAGATATAATTTGTCAAAGATTGTACAAGAGCGCTAAAGCTCCTGCCACAGGGCTTTCCCCCTTCTTTTCTTAGTTCTTAGTTCGACTGAAGTAGAACAATATCTTTTTATTTTGACATTATTTAGAACACATATCGGCCGAAAATATTATGTCAAAGAGTGTCCGCACCATGTATTCTGTGCATCTATCTGACAGGTAAGGGAGAGTTAGGTTAACACCGAACATAGAGAGCACAGACCATAGAACTGAAACAATTACACCGTGAGGTGATAATAGGGGTGATACCGATATGAACCAATAGGGAAACAAACAGACCACTTTCATCAAATAATAATATTCAAACGGAAATGCAATCAGCCCGTTGAGGAAACACCAGCGACCGCCGCCGGACAACGCATTCATATTTCAAAAACAGAATGGAAGTTATCGTCCGGTCCGATGCACCCCACTGGAGCGCAGCGCGGAAGAGCGCGTGGCGGGTTCCGTAGTGACGGCCGCGGAACGGCTTGAATTACGAGTACAGTACCGACGGTCACGGTTTTCGGGTTTGCAGACTGTTTAAATTCCCCTTTTCACGAGTTTGTTTTTGCATTCGTGACACAATAGGATCACGCAGGAAATAATATTCGCGATACAGAACAGGCACGAGAGCGAATAGGTGTATTGTTCCCGTCTTTGATTTCATGAGCGAACTGTTCATGATGAGAAGTCATTGGTTTTTCGAATTGAAATCGATGGTGCCGAACTTTATACAACAATTGAATCCTGGAAAAGAATATACGCAGGGTTCTATAGTTTTGAGTGGCCGCAGCGAGGAGCTTAGTTGATTGAACGCCAGGTGTCACTTCTGTCCACTTATTACTCGTAGTGTTTTTTTCATCATCGTTGAATTATGCTTTTCTGATGAATCCTCATAAAGACGAAACCGATCTGTAGCTATTCAATTTTGTTGAGAGCACACTCTGTGGATTGCTCTTAACATTGGTCTCTGCTAGTAATTATAATCATTTCATATTATACAGACTTTTTAAAAATGATTGTAACATCGCAGTTGGCATTGAAATATTCTCATTTTACAGCCTCATATATCGATGGTTTAAAACACAGATACTCAGACCTATTCCGTTTGCGTATTGCTATAAACATTACTATTCAAGTCATATTGTTATCCTCCAAATTTTGAACAATATGGCTATGGTATTAATTATTCGGTTGGGACTGTTATAGCAATGTTGGTTATCAATTTTCTCCCAGCAATATTGCTATCAAGTAGGTCAAAGTTCATTGATTTTAGAGCTGACAACACTTCAACTGTATTTCATAACTTTTATGTGAAATAGAAGAATTTAAGCTTAATTCATAAACATTTCGTCCGTTTTTTGGTGGATTCCTAACCGAATATATAAAATGTCACGAAGGCGAAAAACTATGTTATTTATGAAATTAACAAGATGGAGTTATTGATAAATTTTCAGGAAACACACCGAATATTGATAGCCGCTACCATGACCGAAAAATTGGAGACTTGCAAACACATAAACAAATATAAAATTCTAATTTTTTCCTGCCGTCAGTCAGACTTCGAATACACACTTCTATGTTGTTTTCTCTTAGCAAGTACTATTATGAGGTTGCTGATATAGCAATATAATGTTGGGTTTCACGAAGCTTCGATTAGCTTGATCGTGGATTTAATTCGATGGTTGTATGAAAAATGAACTGAAAATCGACATAGAATCGCACTAATTCGGCAATTAAGAGCTGTCAAAGCTTTGTGGAACCCAATGTAAATCTAAAAATATGACAGATCATATTGCTCAAAATCGATGATCAGAATAGCAATATTTCGCTTGCTGTGGAAGCAATATCTTTTTGGCTCTCTTGTTCCTCTGAGCAGAGTGCTTATCAATTTGCCCAAATGTCTGTTATTTTCGAATTTTTTGATGAGAATGGTCTTGAACGATTTGGTTCGACTTACTGATCAAGAATCCGAGAACAAAATCGATTCTGGCCCTCCGTTAACACGATAACTCTCGAACGGACTTTCTACGAAATTACCCTGGGTTTAATAATTTTCTCTCCATTTCTGAATTTTCATTATATTTTACATATTAAATGATTTATTTCTGGGTTTTCCCTCCCAAACTCTGAAAAATATCTATTAAATAAAAATGTATTATTTTGTGTATTCCTTCTGGATAAAAAACACAAGATATTTGTCAGAAGCAATAAATCGAACAATGTTGCCTAACAAACAACAACGAAACGACATCAACGAAGAAACAACTATATCGTAACGTTTCGGAGTCTATATCAGACTCCTTCGTCAGACACTTAAAGAAAATCTTCAGAATTATTTTTTGTTGATATAGCTATTCTGAAATTCGAGATTTGTATTCGAATTTTTTTCCGAAAATGGTCTCAAACGATTATGTTCGTCTCACTAATGAAGAATTCGAGGTCAAATTTGATTCTGTCCGACCGGCCGTTGACACGATAACTTTAGAACGGAAAGAGATAGTGACCATCAGTTCCTTAAAGGGCCCAATCGGCTTGAGAACGGAAAGAATAGCGACTTGCAATTTTTAGGGTAGGTTGCGCATCCGAATGCGACATTTGAGTTTGTTAATAGGCAAAATCGGCCATACTGTTTTGGAGTTATACCTATCTGAAATTCTGTTGTTATTTCCTTAATAACTGGAAAAATACGAATCCGAATTCAAATATGGTAATTAGTTGTAGAATGCTGGCGCGAAAATTCTTGAAAATTTTCACGAGCATCGTATTCCTAGAGTGCCTAGAGTGACGACGCGCAAATTGCGAATTTTCGTGAATATCGTATCCTGAAATTACCTACGTGAGTCGTTCTCTCGTATATTATTGGATATTTAATGAATTTCAATTCAGATAGAATACTATATCTCGGAATTAAAAATTCTATGATGTTAGACGATTCTCCCATTACTCAAGTCTGTCATTCAAATGGTACGAAATGTATTCATATCAACGAATGTAATATTTAAGTATATCTAGTATTGCCTCAGTATTCTACATTCGCCGTTTTAGTATTTCCACTTCCCAATGAAACCCCCTGTATATGAACCGTACAGAATTTGTGGAAAAATTACAATGAACAAGGTAATTGAAATTTCTTTGTATGCATAATTAGATTCTTTTTAATTGGCAACCTAACTCTCCGCATTCAATTCCTTCAGCTACGAGTACTCGGATGAAGTAAGTGGAAAAATTCACTATGAATAAAGGCACGGAAATTCAATTCAATTTACGAATAATAATTGCTCGTTATTTCCTGAAGACATGGCTTTCTGTAAATGAAAATTGAATATCTAAATTTACAGAGAAAATGTCATCTGAATGGTGTTCCTAATCATAGAATACATCTAGTAATCATATACCTTTCTTTTTGGTTTGTATGTTGTATCTTTTACTACATGAGTTCGTTCAAAAAATGTGGTAAAGCTCTGTGGACAGGGGCATTGGCGCTCTTGTCACACAACTAGCGAGTTATTATTCAATATTTGATGAATCATATCTCCGAAAGTATTGGTTTCTCAGAGCTGAGAATAAAATAAATGGGTTCATATGATAGAACTGCATCATAAAAAAATGTGGGGAAGCCCTGTGGGCAGGAACTTTGGCACTCTTGTTCAAACTTTGGCAAATCATATCTCCGAAAGTATTAGTAAGATTTGGCAATTATAATAATGGATTCTCATGATAGAACTTCATCATAACAGAAATTAAATTCAAACATCATAAAAAAATTATATTCCCACAAGAGTGCCAAAAATTATTAATCCAAAACTAACAGACCAATTCTACACAACAACGAACTTATCCGAGATATTCATTCCTGGAATCCACTCTGAAAATTATATTATATCAATAGAAACTTATCCAATATTCCAGTTTTGTTATTACTGGAGATATTCTGAACTCAATATTATTAACTTACCATTACCATTCCCATCATCATCTGGATTAACCATGGGCATTAAAATATCACTCAAAAAGTATGATATCATAATTATAATCCTCATAATTCTACGATGGCTGAAATGAATTTGACATGTCATGTCTATTATAGGAAAATAAGTTGACAGAGCATATAATAATTCATAGATAGAATAATTATAGCATTCTGTGAAAACATAGAAGTACAATTTATTATTGAATGATTTTGAAAAATCATATCTCCGAAAGTATTAGCTTGTTAGAGTTCAAAATTATATCAATGGATTCTTATGGTGAAACTACATATAATCACTATTGAAAGGTTTCTTTCTGGGTTTTCTCTCCCAAACTCTGAAAAAAATATCTACAAAATAAAAATCAATTATTTTGTGATCTGCTTCTGCGTAAGAATTTGAAATTTGTAATGTGAATAAATTTTTGTTTTGTTACTCCGAAACCATCTGGCCGATTTTGTCCAATAACGAACTTAGCTGAGATATTTATCTCCCAAACCTACTCCGAAACTGTCTAGCTCATTTCGTTCGAGAGGTATCGTGCCTAAGGCCGGCCGGCCGGATATAATCAATTTCGACCACGGATTCTTGATCAGTGAGTCGAAGCAGATCGTTTAAAAGCATCAAAAAATTTGAAAATTACAGACATTTGTACACATTGATAAGCACTCTGTTGCGAGGAACAAGAGCGCCAAAAAATTTAATTTGAAATTTGTAACATAAAAAAATGGGTTCAAGCCCTGTGGACAGGAGCTTTCTGGCGCTCTAGTTCAAACAGACAAATTATATCTCCGAAAGTATTGGTTTCTCTGAGTTGGGAATTACATCAATGTATACATATGATAGAGCTGCATCATAAAGGAAATTCAATTCAAATAATAGTTTATTTATCAAGATTAAATGAGCAATCATGAGAATGAGAACTGCACCATGGAAGAAATCGAATTAAATCTGGCCAATTTTGCCCAATAACGAACTTAACCGAGATATTCATCTCCCTAACCTACTCTGAAAATTTCAACTACCTAGCTCATTCCGTTCGAGAGTTATTGTGGAAAAACTTTTTTTAAATTTTCGAAATTTTTTTTTTACACTTTGTGGTAATCTGGTCAATACAAAACTTCACATGCGTTAAAGGTCATGATTCTACAATTTGATGCTAAATTTCAGATAGATCGAACGAACTTGTCCGAGATATTTACGCTCCAAATCCACCTTGCAATTTTCAATCCGCTAACTCCTTTCGTTCGAGAGTTATCGTGCCTACGGCCGGTCGGCCGGCCGGACAGAATCGATTTCGCACTCGGATTCTTGATCAGTGAGTCGAACCAAATCGTTTGAGACCATTTTCAGCCAAAAATTCCAAAATTACAGACACTTGGGCAAATTGATAAGCACTCTGTTCCGAGGAACTAGAGCGCCAAAAAAACAAGTTTCGTATGACAATTGCCCAAAACAGGTTTAAAGTACCCACAAATAGTAGGCATTCCATAAAACATGTATGAAAGAAGATGAGTAATAATATGAAAGAAGATGAGTAATAAATAAAATACCTTGTAATCGATCAAAAATTTCCTGATCTACGTTCACCAAATTTTCTCCTCTCTCGAACTACAGAATTATGCTTTCAATATTTACGTAATATTATCAAACATTTTCGGGTGAGGTCCCCGTTGCATCGCTAAAATACGAGTATTTCAACCCCAATATTTTTGAAGTTACAATATTCCCTTCTGTCAAGTTGACATTATGACAATTCATACATAGAATAATTATATCAATGTGTGAAATACGATTTACATTGAAATTTTGAAGAATCATATCTCCGAAAGTATTAGCTTGTTAGAGTTAAAAATGATATGAATGGATTCTTATGATAAAACTCCTTATTAATCATTCCGTTCGAGAGTTATCGTGCCTACGGCCGGACGGCCGGCCGGACCGGCCGGACAGAATGACTTTCGACCACAGATTCTTGATCAGTGAGTCGAACCAAATCGTTTAAGACCATTTTCATCGAAATATTCGAAAATTACAGACATTTGGGCAAATTGATAAGCACTCAGTTCCGAGGAACTAGAGCGCCAAAAAGAATTTTTGCGTCCGCATTCTACAACGAATAACCATGTTTGAATTGGATCGGTCTCGTATTTTTCGAGTTATTGAGGAAATAACAACCAAATTTCAGATGGGTATAACTCCAAAACCGTTTGGCCGATTATGCCTATTAACGAACTCAAATGTTACATTCAGATGCAGAACCTACCCTAAAAATTGCAAATCGCTATCTCTTTCCATTCTCAGGTTTTCGTGACATACATAATATTTTTTGAATATTCTAGTGATACGATTGTCACAAAATTTCACAAACATCTTTAAGTTTGTATTCTACAACTACACACCAAGTTTCAATTTGATCGGATTTGCATTAGTTGAAAATAAAGTTCTTACTCGGAAACCATAAGCCCATTAATAAACTTGGCCGTCGTATTGGGACGCGCCACTTACCCTGAAAAGTTCAAATCGCTATCTCTCTCTCTGTTCTCAAGTTATCGTGGCAACGGCCGGACAGAATCAAATTTGACCTCGAATTATCTTCATCAGGGAGTCGAACCCAATCGTTTGAGAACATTTTCGGAAAAAAATTACAGACATTTGGCAAAATGATAACGAGATATTCCCCAGCGCTCAAAAAGTGTTTCATTTAATGATAAGAATCTATGGTCAAAATTAATGTACAACTCGAAGACCCCTGTTTCTGAAAGGCTGATCAACACAAATGTTAACTAATCAATCAGACATCAATCTCTTTTTAACCATCATTCGAGTTGCGCAAAGCGCAAAAACTAAGACTGATTTGACATTAGTAGTGCGATTGGCTCAGTGGTAGAGTAATTGACTTGGGAGCGGAAGCCCCAAGTTCAATTCCGAGGCTAGGAAAGAAACTTTCTAGTCACGGTAATCGCCACCATTCGCTGTTGGGTCAAAAATTAACAGTGCTGTGCCTAAGGTGGCGTAAGGACACAGTAACAAAGCCTACACAGAACACAACTGGTTCTCCTAACTCAGGGCAAGCTCTTAGAGCTTATGAGGGGTCTCCTTGTGGAAGACCCAGGAGGATCAGTATAATAATAATAATAATAATAATAATTAACAGTTCTGTTAGTTGATCAACACTTTGACCAGCCTTTCAGAAACCGGGTGTCACCCTCTATAAAGTTAAAGTTGTAATTTCATTTCTTACGATTTTAAGGAAGCCTTACTTTTCTATATCGTGCATAACGTACCCCACGAAATAAGGTATTTATTTCAAGAAAAGACAGACCAACTGATTTCCGATCTAATCGACAGGAAGTACATAAGTTAATTCGACCATCTGCCATCTCCTGGCACATGCCAGTCTGTCGGTTACGCTAGGACAGAAGGGGCTAAGAACTTTGTTAAGGAAGCTAAACACCTTGATTGTCTTTGCGTTATTTTCTCCGACAATTGTTGTCAAAGGTTTCCGATATTTTTAACAATACACTCAATAGAACTTGAAAACTAGCTGAAAACACACAGCTAAATCCGGTGCGTCAATATTCAAGAAGCATGAGAATTAACGCACGAATTTTTTATACAGCGTGTCCCAACGAAAAATATAAATGTGAAATTACAAGCAACCAGAAAATTTTGGAGAAAACGCAAAAACAAGGAAACTTAAATTTGAAGGGGGACATACATATTGATGCAACTGACACTCATTCCGTTCAGGTTTTATCGTGTTAACGGATGGCCGGACAGAATCGATTTTGACCACGGATTCTTGATCAGTGAGTCGAACCAAAACGTTCGAGACCATTTTCAGTCAAAAATTCGAAAATTACAGATTTTGTGCAAATTGATAAGCACTCTGTTCCGAGGAACAAGAGCGCCAGAAGTTAAAAAAGTTGAAAGTAAATCAAAATAGATGCTCAATATGACCATAATTTTTGGCGCTCTTTTTCCTCGGAACAGAGTGCTTATCAATTTGCCCAATTTTTCAATTTCAATTTTTCAAATTTTTGTCTGAACGATTTGGTTCGACTCACTGATCAAGAATCCGCGTGGTCGAAATCGATTATATCCGGCCATCCGTTAACACGATAACTCTCGAACGGAATGAGCTAGACAGTTGAAATTTTCAGAGTTGGTTTTGGACCTAAATATCTCTGTTAAGTTCGTTATTGGGCAAAATCGGCCGAAGGGTTTCGGAGTAACAAAAAAAATATTTTTTTTTAAATTACAAATTTTGAATTCAATTCTTTTCAAGATGCAGTTTCATCATGATCTATTGATATTATTCTCAACTTAAACAAGCTAATACTTTCGGAGATGATTTTTCGAAATTTCAATAATACATCGTACTCTACAGTTTTCAATATTATTTGTACAGTATTCTTATTCGACAGATTCAATGGCGATGACTACCTCTCCAGTCTTGGGCGCTCCTCGTTGCTCGGAACAAAGTGCTTATCCATTTGCACAAATATCAGTAATTTTCGAATTTTCGGATGAACATGGTCTCAAACGATTTGGTTAGACTCAGAGTAGGTTTAGGAGATAAATATCTCGGTCAGGTTCGTTATTGAGCGAAATCAAAACGGTTCCGGAGTAGATAATTAAAAAAAATTGTTTTTACATTACAAATTTCAAATTCAATTTTTTTATACAGTTTCATGATAAGAATCCATTGATATAATTTTCAACTCCAACAAGCTAATACTTTCGGAGATATGATTTTCCAAAATTTCAATAATAAATCCTAATTCTATGATTTCACAGAATGCTGTAGTCGAAAATTAACATCCATATTTGTATCTATGAATTTCATGATCTCTGTTTATACATGTCATATTATCTACCGATAAGAGACATGTCATATTTATTTCTGGTTCTATTCAAAATTCGTTACTCATGATATAAAATACCTCCTATTCTAAAAAATAAATTGGTTCAAGCACTGACGTGAAGTCAGAAGCTTTTGCGCGTATGTTCTATTGTCCATTCTTCTGTAATGGACACCTTTAATCGAATTTACCATGGTCAATTATGTTGTCCATTCTCCTGTATTGGACACTCGTAATTCGAATTTACCATGGTAAATTCGAATTTACCATGGTAAATTCGAATTAAGTGTCCAATACAGGAGAATAGACAACATAATTTACCATGGTAAATTCGATTAAGGGTGTCCAATACAGAAGAATGGACAATAGAACATACGCGCAAAAGCTTCTGACTTAACGTCAGTGCTTGAACCAATTTTTTTTTTCGTGAATTTTTATAAATTTTCTAGGGGTACGGTTCTTAAATTTTTTTTTTCAAATTTTCTAGGGGTACCATTCTTACAAAATTTTAAACACGTCTTTATGTCGATTTTCTACTACTAGTTACCAAACTTCAATTCGATCGATAATTAATTTTTTAAGTATCAAGGAAATAATATTCCAAGTGGGTATAACTCTGAAACCGTTAGACCGATTATGCCCAAAAACAAACTCAACTCTCCCTTTCGGATACGCAACCTACCCTGAAAATTGCTAGTCCCTATCTCCTTTCGTTCGAAAGTTATCGAGGCAACGGTCACCCATCTACTGAACTCACACAAGAATGCTCGAATCTCCAACAATATTTAACCGATCGTATTAAACCTTGAAACTTGGTAGTAGAGTTAGGTTATGAAGGCTCTTGCAAAATTTCAGCAATTTCAAACGAATAGTTACTGATATATAGAATTTTTTTTTTTTTATTTTCAATGATTTATTAAAAATTTTCTACAAATGCTATCTTCACCAAATTTTGCGAACATTTTGGCGTTGGCATTCTACAACTAATAACCATGTTTGAATTCAATCGGTTCAGTATTTTTCGAGTTAATGAGGAACAAAAAACCACCAAATTTCAGAAAATTTCAGATGGCTATAACTCTAAAACCGTTTGGCCGATTATGCTCATAAACAAACTGAAATGTCGCGTTCTGGTGCACATCCTAACCTGAAAATTTCAAGCCGCTATCTCATTCCGTTCTCAAGTTATCGTGACAACAAAAATATTTTTTAATAATTTTTTCAAATTTTTCTAGCCATACGATTCGCACAAAATTTCACAAACGTGCTTAGGTTCATATTTTACAACTACCCACCAAGTTTCAATTTGATCGGATTTATATTGGTTGAAAACAAAATTATTACCCGGAAACCACTGGGTTGATTATGCCCATTAACGAACTTGTCCGTCGTATTGGGATGCGCCACCTACCCTGAAAATTTCAAGTCGCTAGCTCTTTTCGTTCTCAAGTTATCGTGGCAACGGACGGCCGTACGGCCGGCCGGACAGAATCAAATTTGACCTCGAATTCTTCATTGGGGAGGCGAACTTAATCGTTTGAGACCATTTTTTTCAAAATATTCGAAAGTTACAGACATTTGGGCAAAACTATAACGCGATGTTCCCCAGAACATACGCGCAAAAACAGAGTATGATTGAATGCAAAATGACCAATGAAATATCCTCAGCTCTCGTAGAATTATGAGGATGATATAATAATATTAAACTTTTAGGGTGATAATATGATGCCCCTGGATAATCCATATAATGATGGAAAAATATACTTTGGTAAGTTAACCAAATTGGGTTCAGAATATTTCCAGTAAAAACGAAACTGGAAATTTTGGCTGAGTTTCAATTGATATACATAATATAATTTTCAGAGTAGATTTGAGGAATTAATATCTCGGAAAAGTTCGTTATTGGGTAGAATCTGTCTGGTGGACAAATTTATGTAGGTGTGCAAAATACAGATATTGGGAAATAATGGCAGCATCGTTTCCAGTTCCAGTCCAATTTTTCATCTTCTAGAAAAAATATCTGAATATGCAGACATACAGATATACGCAAATTCAAACTTTAACCACACTATAGGCCTCATAACCCACCCCAATGCGAAAATGTAGCCTCCGCGTTTCAAATAAGGGTGAATACAAAAAATCCGGAAAAACATTTCGTCATCGATAATTTGATTGGATAGAAAAGCGAATAATCGAAAGTTCATAAGACTCACCGAAAATTAAAACGACACCAAAGTCACTTCTCAATTTTTTTCCAAACATTTTGTTCACATAATTGAGTTCATACACAAAGAGTTTGTACCCGGAGTTCTTGACTGATCCACAAAAAAATCATCATCAATTTCGCGGAATATATTTCAACTTTTCCGACAATCACGTGCTGCGCCCTCTCCAACCAAAACCTTCTTAACCCCTATCGCGTTGAAGACAAACTGACGGCCTTAACGGTGACGGCACAACATCTACCGGCACTTTTGAATATTGAAAATTGGCGCCTGCGCGACATGACATCGTGGATTGTTTTTTTGCGAATAAAAAAATTGTGAAACACGATGCTATGTAGGAATAGTTCAGAGAAATAGCGGTTGGCCGAATAATGATTAGAACGGGCGAAGAAACTTTAAAAAGTTGGGAAAATTCCTCAATCGGAACACCGTGCAATATGGAAACGTTGGAATATAATATTTTCCGCTTCGTTGAACGCAGTAATGCGCACTTGAAGCAGAAAAGTTCCCACAAAAGTTCCAAGTTTGCCGCTTCCTGGAACAACAAATATCTCATACAATTATATTCACCTTCTTCTATTTATATCTAATATCAATAATCCATTTTCTTATACAAATGAAAATATAAAAAATCCCTGAGACAGGGCTTTGGCGCACTTGTTCAATTTTTAACAAACCATATCTCCGAAAGTATTGGTTTCTCAGAGTTGAATGATATCAGTGGATTCTTATAATAGAACTGCACCATAAAAGAAATTGAATTCAAATAATAGTTTATTTGTCAAGATTAAATGAGCAATCTGCAATGATTTAACATCGTGGAATGGGTTGTTGCAACAACACTCGGTGCATAATTTTCACAACTTGAAATACCTAAGGAAAGTATCATCGCAATGTCTAGAGCAAGGCTGGAGACAATCATAGGAGATTGTCCATTTATTCCTGATATTTGAATGAGTATAGGCTGACCAACAAATGATTTTAATAGTTCAAAATATATTAATAAAATACAATCCTCTTTTCATAATTTAATAGTTCATAGCACATTCATTCTGTATTATAAACCTTAACCCAAGATAGAATATTTGATACACAAATGTAGATCAATCTTTCAGAATTTTTTTGCTAGGAATATTATGAAAATTGGTCAAGCCCTGTGGACGGAAGCTTTTTGGCGCTCTTGTTCAAACAGACAAATTATATCTCCGAAAGTATTGGTTTCTAAGAGTTGGGAATTATATAAATGGATTCCTATGATAGAACTGCCTCATGAAAGAAATGGAATTTGAAAAAAGTGTTGTTTAAAAAAAATGCTTCAAAAATTATCTTTAAAAAAAGATCAATCTACAATGCTTTAATGCTTGAAAAATTGTCATTAAATTTATTTATCAAGATTAAATGAGCAATCTGCAATGATTCAACCTCGTGGAATGGGTTGTTGCAACTTACAATCGGTGCATAGTTTTCACAACTCGAAATACTTAAGGAAAGTATCATGGAAATGTCTAGAGCAAGGCTGGAGAAGATCATAGCAGATTGTACATTTATTCCTGATATTTGAGTAGGTAGTGGATTAGGAACAAATTATGTTAATAGTTCGAAATATATTAATAAAATACTACCCTCTTTTCATAATTTAAAATGTAATAGTTCATAACACGAACACATTCTTTTCTGTATTATGAACATTAACTCAAGAAAAAATGTTTGATACACAAATGTAGTTCCATGTTTCAGTATTTCTTTGCTAGCAACATTATAGTAGGGGAGCCCACGTAGCTAATTCGGGATTTACTCGAGCGTCATAGAGAGCTATTAGGTTGTCAAGCTTAGATGATAAGAAGAAAAAAATTTTATATAATATATACCTGTTCATCGGTGGGGTGAGCAGATTTAAATTTTCAAAAATGTAAAAAAAAACCGTTACGTGGACATACTCGAGCGCGTCAGATATTGATAGCATCTGTGTCCTACGTATTTTAAAAAATGTACAGATGTTAATCTAATCGTTTTCATGATGGAGGTGATCATACGTAAGGGTTGAAAATGAAAAAAAAAATTATGGAGCTCGTCAGATTTTCTAAGGGGGTGTTAAGTGAACCTTAAAAGATGCTCTTGTATAATACTCTGACGATTGGGATGTAACGCAAACTCGTGGTCATTAGAATATGCAAAAAAAATCGCTATTTAGAAATACTCAAGCGCGTCAGATTAAGATATATGTGGTCCATCAATACGACCTAGACGTGCTGTCTCCTAATCTGACGATTGTCTGGAGGGATTCGCTAAATCTGACAAAAAAAAAATTTTTTTTATTGGCTAAGTTTCAATTGATATAATATAACTTTCAGAGTGGATTTGAGAAATGAATATCTCGTTCATCATAGATTTGAGGAATGAATATCTCGGATAAGTTCGTTATTGGGTAGAATTGGTCTGTTGGTTTTGGATTCATAATTTTTGGCACTCTTGATGAATTTAAATTCTTTTATGATGTTTGAAATTAATTTCCATTATGATGAATTTCTATCATAAGAATCCATTGATATAATTCCCAACTCTTACGAATACTTTCGGAGACATGATTTGTCAAAGATTGAACAAGAGCTCCAAAGCTCCTGTCCACAGGACTTTTCCACTTTTTGGTGCTCTTGTCACTGGTAACAGAGTGCTTATCAATTTGCCCAAATGTCTGTAATTATCAAATTTTTGGCTGAAAATGGTCTCAAAAGATTTGGTTCGACTCACTGTTTAAGAATCCGTGGTCGAAATCGATTCTGTCCGTCCGTCCGTTAACATGATAACTATCGAACGGAATGAGCTAGACATTTGAAATTTTCAGAGTAGGTCTGGGAGAAAAATATCTCGGCTAAGTTCGTTATTGGAAAAAATCGGCTCGATGGTTTCGGAGTAACGAAAAAAAAAATTTTTTTTACATTACAAATTTTAAATTCTATTTTTTTTAAGATGCAGTGTCATCATAAAAATCCATTGATATCATTTTCAACTCTTACAAACTTATACTTTCGGAGATATTATTTTTCAAAATTTCATACATCGTACTTCTATGTTATCATTGAATGCGAATTCTATCTGTATGTGTTCACTGTTCATACATATAATCTTATCTACCTATGACAGAAATGTTAATTATATTGATTTCTGTTCCAACAAAGTATGATTGAATGCAGAATGAAAAATTATAGGATATTTTAATTACCCCTACCCTATATGCCCTGGGATAATCCATATGATTATGAGAATATATCCAGAATATCTTCCGTGAAAACAAAACCGGAATATTGGCTAAGTTTCAATTGATATAATATAATTTTCAAAGGAGATTTGAGGAAGGAATACCTCGGATAAGTTCGTTATTTAATTTTAATTCTGTTTCGTTTATGATGCAGGTCTATTATAATGATCCATTGATATCATTCCCAACTCTGAGAAACCAATACTTTCGGATATATGATTTGTCAAAGTTTGAACAAAAGCGCCAAAGCTCCTATCCACAGGGCTCTCCCACTTTTTTTGGAAACTTTCAGTTCGCCTGTCTTATCCCATTCAAATTCATTTCAATTGGATTGAAACTATAAACATTTTCAGGGACACTTATCAACAGATTTATATGACAACAAATAATGCACTCATCATATTTACTTGTTTCCGAGAGTGACGGCTAACTTCATTGCCCATTAAGTTCAGCTATAAAAGCACCTTTTCGCACCCCCTCCAACTCCAAAAAGCTTCATCAGTAATATTCTCTCCATACTCCACCTTATTCATCACGCGGCGACCAACTAC
This sequence comes from Halyzia sedecimguttata, assembly GCA_937662695.2. NCBI lineage: Eukaryota > Metazoa > Arthropoda > Insecta > Coleoptera > Coccinellidae > Halyzia > Halyzia sedecimguttata. The sequence continues at coordinate 91,551,580 of OW569413.2, read as the reverse complement.
CTATCTCCCCCGGCACCGTCCTATAACTCTTGATGCTGGACAGTAGCGTATTCATCTTCTTTTACAGGCTTATACTCTCGAAAATGCGACATAGCATCGTTTATTTTCGTCAATACCTCCAATTCCTCCGATTTTCACTCCGAACCCGCATTCTGTTCGTTTCGGTCGATTTGGTAAAGCCTAATCGAATAATTGTTTGGAATCGCTCTAAGGAATGAAGATATTGAGATTTCGTAGCTGCGATATACAGTGGGTGTCCAAATTATTAGGGACACTTCTCAAACTTTCATGTTCTCAAAGACTCTCTTTTTGAGCGCAAGTTAGCCAGGAATCGTATGGTTGTATCCCGTGATTTAAATAAATAGCAATAATTTATAATTTCATGCAATAACCATAATTAAAGTACCGTTATTCTTATGTTCGAAATAAAACGTTCTGTTCATAGGTTATGTGCTGGTATTGATTCTATCTGGAAAATATAAAAGGAAGACGTTGAATTATCCAAGCTCTCTGTTCTTTTATGTAAGCTGCAACAACGAGATCGTTCCACTGGTTGAATCATTTTCTCTGAATGATAGGTGTATCCATCCACAAGTTACCATCCACAAGTAAGTGTTTTGCATAGATAATGATTATTAACACGGCTGTGATGTTTGTTTTCCAGATCTTTATACTGCCTTGACTAAAATTTGGTACTCCTTCCCAATTTCATTGTGCTTACATTGTATATATATAAATATATTGAATATTGTTGTAGGGGGTAACGTTGCACTGCGACCTTAAGGTCTATTGAGCCCCCCCCCCCCCCTTCAGAGCTGTCGATGTCACCATCTACAGCTCGCCTTCCAGTTCGAGAGTTCTGATGAACTGCAGTATCTGGGATGGCTTCAAGGAGGCTAGGTCTTCGCTCCTGCAGATTTCTTGCCCAAATCATTCCTTGCGTTGGTTTGGCGAGGCATTCCGTTATCAGGTGATCAGGAGTTTCATCATCCTCCCAACAGAATCTGCACTCATGAGTTCCTGCTAGCCCCTATCTCATCATATGCTTCCTGAGGCGGCAGTGCCCTGTGAGGAAGCCAGTGAGGAGGTGCAGCTTGTTCTTATTGAGGTCCAAGTATTTCTTGAATCTGACAGTAAGTTCCGGAGCAATTTGTTTGAGTGATGCATTCCGAGGAGAGATCCCCAGAAAGTACCTCTCTCAGTTTCTTCTTTCGTCCGGAATTCACTTTTGTAGGTATGTCTACCAACTTCACAATAAGGTTCCGGGCCAATAAAGGGGGTTTGGGCTCCTTTCTTGACAAGTGTGTTGGTCTCCCCATTTCCTATGATTCCCGCGTGACCAGGAACCCAGACCAAGGGGACTCTGTTGTTCTTGCCTACTTCATTAAGTTTTCTTCAGCACTGCCATATTAGCTTAGACTCGATAAAATGGGAGCTCAGAGCTTTAATAGCAGCTTGACTGTTAGAGTGGATTGCTATATCACATATCTGATAGTTTCTTTCAAGGTTCATTTCCACGCATCTTTCTATTGCAAGTACTTCTGCCTGAAAGATGCTCGGATAGGAGCCTAGTGATAGTGAGCATTTGGTGACTGGCCCATAGTAATAGAGGACCAGGCTTTCTGGATTTCAATACTCTCATTACCTGATCCTTTCCTAGATATTCTGAGAATGGCTTCATGGGCCCTTTTCTCTATCACTAGATGAAGTGGTGTGAGATTTGTAATAATCTCAAGTGCCCTGGTAGGACAGGTTCCCATAGCTGCAGTGATAAACACACACTACTTACATTACCTTTGTTTCAGTGTACGATCTTGTTTTTAAATCAGAGTTTACGAATTACAAGAACTGAATAATTATCCTATATGTTTGATATCACTGATATGCATTATGCATGTACCTAGAGGGATCTATGCAATTCCTGTGTCTGCTTCAAATATTCAATATTAAGCTTGTTCATTGAGCTTGAACTCTTAGGAGTTCAGTGTTCAGCATTGATGGAATGATAAGAAGTTTCCTAACTACAAGAATCGGGTGAGACTGGAAAGATCCTGCAGGGATTATTCGATTAATCAGATGACTTTTAGGGAAGACAGCTCGACTATCAGTACTGTGAAGTAGGCGATTGGCTGGAGAGAGACGACAGCGGACAAATCCGTCGTCATAATCACCGTCGATGACAAGAACGCCTTCAACACATCTTGATAGCCGAGGATGATTAAGGCTCTAAGGCAAGCATGTATGACAGATGGGATAAGAGACGTTATTGGTTCGTATTTTTGGGAGAGGATCGGCCCGGTTATCCACCTAATATACTATGGGGTGCCGCAAGGTTTGGCGCTTGGTCCGACTCCCGATTAATTTCTTGGGATGCAAGCCCTCATGAGAAAAATGGATTAGGTAGGACCATTGAAAGGATAGAGGTTGAGGCAAATATAGGAAGGTTAAATACCTGGGAATGGTCCTAGATGAGGGATTGGCTTTGTGTAGGCACGTGGAGCACGCTGCTGAGAAGACGGCGGCTATGGTGAAGACGGTGGCTCTTGCGAGGATCATGCCGAACATTAGGGGGTCGGAAAAATACGACAGGAAGTTATTTTGTGAGTCCAGCACTCGCTAGATCAACTTCCTAGAGACACATCAGTTTTTCCACTTCCAGAAAAAGAAGGATCAGAAAGGCTGTGAGGGGAAGACCCAGGCAAACATGGGCAGAGTAAACACCTACTAAAAAAATTTGGAGAAAAGCACATGCAGGATTTCCCGAGCGTGTTCGAGTTGTTACAATTCTGAGATGTACAGTGCCGGAAACCAAAACGACTCTATTTTTAAATCAACAAGTCCAGAGCGTTCCTGCCAAAAGAGTCCTTCATAATGGCTTCGTATAATTAATATACTTATGCATATATTGCACAAGTCAAATAGACCCCAGGGGTTCATTGATCTGCCGAGAAAGCAAGAGCAGACGCTTTTCTGGCTTATTGGTCTTCATCAGTACTCTGTAGCTTCTCAACAAATTCAACTAAACTGACCCGGGTTAACCCTCTCAGAGCCGGCTTGGTCGATCATACCTAATCGCCCACGCCACCTATGAGACAAAACACGGAAATCAGCCTTTCCCCACCAGTGAATATTTGAAGCATATGATTTCACGCTTCAAATATTCACTGGTGGGGAAAGGCTGATTTCCGTGTGCCCGAATTTTCTCACCATCGCTTAAATTTCAGGGCATTTTATAATTATATCCGTTTATTTGAAATTACCTCAATAAATTCTGACGTTTTTGTTGTCAACGACTGCGCGATATAGCCATAGATAATACATGGATGTAGTATGTAGATGGATGGAGCCATATTTACAATAGGAAAATCAATCATTCACATTTCGGTTTCCACCACTGCACACGATATGAAATTTCAGAAGTAGATCAGTTCGAATGACTAATAATATAGTTTATTCGGTGAAGTAACTTCTACAGACATACTTTTTGATAAAAACGTAGGGTTTGTAGAATTAGAGCTTGTAGAGAAAAATCTTGTAGAGTTAGGGGCTTGGCTTTTTATCGGCTTTGACAACTTCATTGTGTAAGCATCTTGTGGGCCTTGGCAACTAATTTTGAATGAAATGTTTTTGGTGGCATAGAATATACTGAATCGCATATCAATATCTACTCCAAACTCAGAATGTGAATGAATATTTGTTTTCTGTTATCATTTTGCCCAAATGTCTGTAATTTTCGAATTTTTCGCCGAAAATGGTCTCAAACGATTGGGATCGACTCCCTGATCAAGAATTCGAGGTCAAATTTGATTCTGGCCGGCAGCCGTTGCCACGATAACTTGAAAACGGAAAGAGATAGCGACTTATAATTTTCTGGCGCATCCCAATAGGACGGACAAGTTCGTTAATGGGCATAATCGGCCCAATGGAGTAAAAGGATATTTGTTAAATTTTTAAAAAATCATTAAAAAATATTATTTACGTCACGATAACCTAAGAACGAAAAGAGATAGCGACTTGAAATTTTCAGGTTAGGTTGAGAATTTGAATGCGCCATTTGAGTTCGTTTATAAGCATAATCGGCAAAACAGTTTTGAAGTTATAGCCATCTGAAATTTGGTTGTTATTTCCTCAATAACTCGAAAAATACAAAACCGATCCAATTCAAACATGGTTATTAGTTGTAGAACAGCAACGCGAACATTCTTACAAAATTTTGTGAGGATCGTATAACTAGAAAATTTTTAAAAAACCATAGAAAATTATTGAAATAAATTCTATATATCGGAAACTATTCGTCCGATATCGCTTATTTTGCGAGAGCCTTCAGAACCTAACTCTATCACCAAGTTCCAAGTTTGAATATGATCGGATCTATATTGTTGGAGATCCGAGCAGCCTTGTGTGAGTTCAGTAACAGGATGGGTGATCGTTTCCTCGACAACTCTCGAATGAAAGGAGATAGGGACTTGCAATTTTCAGGATAGGTTGCACATCTGAATGGGAGACTTAAGTTCGCTGTTGGCCATAATCGGCCCAACGGTTTCGGAGTTATACCCATCTGGAATATTATTTCCACGATATCTCAAAAAATATAGACTTAATCGAATTGAAGCTTGGTAACTAGTTGTAGAATATCAACATGAAAACGTGTGTAAAATTTTGTGAGGACCGTACCACTAGAAAATTTTAAAAAAATTACTAAAAAATATTATGTATCTCATGATTCCTTGAGAATGGAAAGAAATAGCGACTTGCAGTTTTCAGGGTAGATTGCGCATCTGAATTCGACATTTAAGTTCGTTAATTAGCATAATCGGCCAAATGGTTCTGGAGTTATATCAAATCTGAAATTTGGTTTTTATTTCCTCAAAAAATGCAAATCCAATCCAATTCAAATATGGTTATTAGTTGTAGAATCTCAACGCGAAAATCCTTGTAAAATTTCGTGAGGATCGTAGCACTAGAAAATTTTTAAAAAATTATTGAAAAAAAATATCGGTTCAAGTACTGACGTGAAGTCAGAAGCTTTTGCGCGTATGTTCTCTTGCCCATTCTCCTTTATTGGACACTCTTAATCGATTTTAAAGGAGAATGGACAAGAGAATATACGCGCCAAAGCTTCTGACTTCACGTCAGTGCTTGAACCAATTTTGTATATTTCGAATAACTTCTTCCCGGATACTGTCATTAATGTCATAATATGGAGAAAATATGCTGATGCGCCGCTGGTTTTAATCGAAAGATCTTAATCAGTTTTTCCATCTTCTGGTTATTATTCCGTTGCGAAATAATGCAGCCTGGGATACAAAATAGTTCACTTAGTATGTAAATCCATGGGACCCAGAAAATGTGACAATACAGCCTCTTCCTGTTATTTATTCGTCGGAAAAAGATGAATCCATCAGAAGAATTTGGCGAATATGTAAATCCGACAAAAAAACAAACAGAGAACACCAGTAAAATGGAAGGAAGAGTCACGAACTGAATTATTCCCACTCCTTGTTGGACCGAACTCAATATATGCCTCATTTTTTTATTTCAATGAATTTATTCATTTCCCCCGCGTATTTTATCGAGCTGCGACTCTGGTGAAAGTGGTTGAATAAATATTTGCATTTTGGGTGGTGGAACAAATAATAAATTTCAATTATACTGTTATTCGAAAATTCCCAGTTGACAACTAAATATGCAAATTTCAATCCCCCTTTCATTATTTTAATGCCCGAATAATGTTTGGGAGGCACTCAGGAGCAATTTCGTATATCGCATTCAGGTTTAGGGGACTTGGTCACGGTAATTATGTAACCTGGAGTTTAACTACTATTATTTTTCCTATTATTTACGACCTTTACAGTTTTTTATGAATTTGTGAATTAGAGGAATAGGACATCCCACCTTCTGGTTTATCCATTAATTAAAATATACTTGCAGAAGGATTAATTCCATCAGCTTAATTTGTGCGCGCTTGTTCCGCTAGGAACAGCGTGCTTTCATTTTGTTTAGATGCCTGTATTTTTGGCGCTATTGTTCCTCGGAACATAGTGCTTATCAATTTGCCCAAATGTCTGTAATTTTTGAATTTTTGGCTGAAAATGGTCTTAAACGATTTGGTTCGACTCACTGATCAAAAATCCGTGATCGACGTCGATTCTGTCCGGCCGGCCGTCCGTTAACACAATATCTCCCGAACGGAATGAGCTATACAGTTGAAATTTTCAGAGTAGGTTTGGGACATAAATATCTCGGTTAAGTTAGTTATTGGGCAAAATCGGCCAGACGGTTTCGGAGTAACAAAAAAAATTTTTTTTACATTACAAATTCCGAATTCAATTTTTTTTAAGATGCAGTTTGATCATATGAATCCATTGATATTATTCTCAACTCTAACAAGCTTTCGGATATAAGTCGGATCTTTCAAAATTTCAATAATACATCGTACTTCTATGTTTTCGCAGAATGCGATTCTATATGTCTGTGTTCTAACTGTTTGCGGTAGCTGTCGTTTGGTCCAGATTGAAAGGTAAACGCCATTAATGCCAAATGAAACTGAAAGTGTATTTCTGGAGAGATCGGTTGATGTAAGCATGTAAACAATTTGAAATTTGGATTCGCTAAGTTCATAGTCAGCGTTTTTTGGTTAGTAAGCCGAAAATGAATAGTGCAAGGAAGTCGAACATAATTTACGAGTCATTCTCTAATTATGGAATATTTAGAATGGGATTTCTAAGTAATGTACAGGTAGTTATTCCTTAGTAACACTATTTAAGATTTCCTACGTAAGTATTCTGGTTCGGGTTCTCTCTGGACTGATTACATTAAATTTGTTTCATAAATAAAACTAGCTATTTCATTTACTCGATTTTTTAGAATGAATCCTGATAGTTTAGAAACATTTGTAGCCAAAATTGGAGCCTCATATAAAGATAAGATGCAAAGGGATTTTAATTGCTTCATAATATTCCATTGATATCATTCCCAACTCTGAAAAACCAATACTTTTGGAGATATCATTTATCAAGGTTTGAACAAGAGCGCCAAAGTTCCTGTCCTCAGGGTTTTCCCACTTTTGTCTTAAACGATTGGGTTTGACTCACTGATGAATAATCCGGGGTCAAATCCAATTCTGTCCGGTCGTCCGTAGGCACAATAACTCTCAATCAAATGAGTTAGAGAGTTGAAATTTGCAGGGTAGTTTTGCAACGTAAATATCTTGATTGAGTTCTTTAATGGGTGGAAATCCACTAAGGGGTTTCGGAGTTATGACCATTTCTAGTAAAAGCATTTTTTATGAATATTTCCGAAACAAATCACTCGATCTATCTGAAATTCAGCCTCAAATTGTAGAATTATGACCCTTATATGCATTCGAAGTTTTTTATTGATCGGACAGCTACAAACTGGACAAAAAAATTAAAAAATTTGAAAATCTTGTTTCCACAGTAACTTGAACACTACTGATCTGATTGAATTGAAACTCGGTAGTTAGATGCAAAAGACTGACGCAAACGCTTATGCGTAATTTCGTGAGGATCGCATTACTACAAAAATTCAAAAAATGTTCAACTATTTGCGGAATATTTTGTTTGAAATTCCGAAACCAAATGTCGGATTGAGCCTAATTATGGCATTTTGGGGACCAATATTGACCTCTTGCGGCGTGCAAAATTCCATCTAAAACAGACCACCAGGAGCCCCAAAAACAATTTAATAATTTAGGATAACCAAACTGGGAAAATTATTCCAGTTGTTTTCCACGTGAATTATATTTGTTTACTTTCGACTTCGGTTCCTACACGTGTTTTATCTGAATATTGATCGCTAGCATATGTACAAGGGCTACTAATTTAAATATGGACGTGTATGTACGGTGGCAATTGAATAAATGGGTGAGCGATGCGTGCAATTTTGAATTATTTTTCAAAATTTGTCTGAAAGTTCAGCGACTGGGGAGGAACAAGAAGGCCATATTACCACAGCATGTTAATTCTGTGAGTGTGCAAGTCAGTTCCGAGGAAATAGCGTAGTGTCCGAAGTGGAGAACATGGTCCTTGGCCCAATTTTTCAAATTTATGCTGCCCCTTTTGGCCCCTTCAGCCAATATGGTTAATAATTGTTTAGTTGTAAGATGTGGGCATAGGCCAAATAAAGATTGAATTTTGATGTCCTTCCATTAATGCTGATTTAGATGCAGATAGAGAAAATGGTTCAAGGAAGTTTGCAAAACCCCGAATCAGCCATATCAGGATTCTCACAAACATATTTTGGATCTGACACGCTCAGAAGAGGAATTTAATCGGGGATTTGCAGATATCCAATGTTTATAGCTATTTCTGTCATTCATGTTATTTCATAGATGATAAGACCATCTGATTTTTTCACATTATATTTATAATAATAATACATTGTTTTTTCCACGTCAAAACTATATATTTCAGATAATATTGTTGGCGCTTTTGTTCCTCGGAACAAAGTGCTTATCAATTTGCCCAAATACCGAATTTTTGGATGAAAATGGTCTTAAACGATTTGGTTCGACTCACTAATCAAGAATTCGTGGTCAAAATCGATTCTATCCGGCCGGCCGTCACCACGATAACTCTTGAACGGAATGAGCAAGACAGTTGAAATTTTTAGAATAGATGTGGGAGATATCTCGGTTAAGTTCGTTATTGGGCAAAATTTCGGAGTAGGTAACGAAAAAAATTTTTTTTTTACATTAGAAATTTCAAATTCAATTTTTCTGAGATGCAGTTTCACCATAAGAACACATTAAAATCATTCTCAAATCTAACAAGCTAATACCTTCCGAGATATGATTTTTCAAATATTCAACATTAAATCGTAAACCTATGATTTCACAGAATGCTGTCGTTGAAAATTAACGTACGTATCTATAAATTTGATGATTTGTGTTCATATATATCATCACACAGAATATACCTTAGGTAAGGTATATTCTGTGTGTCATCATTGTGATATATTAATGTTCTGTGATTATCATCTCATATAGAGAAATAGAAGGTATTGCCTCTGTCTACAGATAAGAGACATGTCAAACAAAGTATGCTGTCATATTTATTTCTAGTTCTATTCAAAATCTTGACATAAAATACCTCCTGTTCTAAAAAACCAAGTATGATTAAATACAAAATGACCAATGAAACAACTTCAGCTATAGTAGATGGTTCTTGGATAATCCATATGATACTTTGATAAGTTAATAAAATTGGGTTCAGAATATCTCCAGTAAAAACAAAACTGGAATATTGGCTAAGTTTCAATTGATATAATAAAATTTTCAGAGTAGATTTGAGGAATAAATATTCGGTAAAGTTCGTTGTTGGGCAGAAACGGTCTGGTGGTAACCTTTTGTCCTTTTGAAACATTAAAGCATTGAAGATTGCTCATTTAATCTTGATAAATATACTAGTATTTGAATTTAATTTCCTTTATGATGCAGATCATAAGAATCCATTGATATCATTCCCATCAACTCTGAGAAACCAATACTTTCGGAGATATGATTTGTCAAAGATTGAGCAAGAGTGCGAAAGATCCTGTCCACAGGGCTTTCCGACATTTTTGGCGCTCTAGTTCCTCGGAACTGAGTGCTTATCAATTTGCCCAAATGTCTGTAATTTTCGAATATTTCGATGAAAATGGTCTTAAACGATTTGGTTCGACTCACTGATCAAGAATCCGTGGTCGAAATTCATTCTGTCCGGCCGGCCGGTCCGGCCGGCCGTCCGGCCGTAGGCACGATAACTCTCGAACGGAATGAGCTAGAGAGTTGAAATTTTCAGAGTAGGTGTGGGGGATAAATATCTCGGCTAAGTTCGTTATTGGGCAAAATCGGACAGATGGTTTCGGAGCAACAAAAAAAAAATTTTTTTTTACGAAACAAATTCCAAATTAAATTTTTTTTAATAAGAAGTTTTATCATAAGAATCCATTCATATCATTTTTAACTCTAACAAGCTAATACTTTCGGAGATATGATTCTTCAAAATTTCAATGTAAATCGTATTTCACACATTGATATAATTATTCTATGTGTGAATTGTCATAATGTCAACTTGACAGAAGGGAATATTGTAACTTCAAAAATATTGGGGTTGAAATACTCGTATTTTAGCGATGCAACGGGGACCTCACCCAAAAATGTTTGAAAATATTACGTAAATATTGAAAGCATAATTCTGTAGTTCGAGAGAGGAGAAAAATTGGTGAACGTAGATCAGGAAATTTTTGATCGATTACAAGGTAATTTTTTATTTATTACTCATCTTCTTTCATATTATTACTCATCTTCTTTCATACATGTTTTATGGAATACCTACTATTTGTAGGTACTTTAAACCTGTTTTGGGCAATTGTCATACGAAACTTGTTTTTTTGGCGCTCTAGTTCCTCGGTACAGAGTGCTTATCAATTTGCCCAAGTGACTGTAATTTTGGAATTTTTGGCTGAAAATGGTCTCAAACGATTTGGTCCGACTCACTGATCAAGAATCCGAGTGCGAAATCGATTCTGTCCGGCCGGCCGACCGGCCGTAGGCACGATAACTCTCGAACGAAAGGAGTTAGCGGATTGAAGATTGCAAGGTGGTTTTGGAGCGTAAATATCTCGGACAAGTTGGTTCGATCTATCTGAAATTTAGCATCAAATTGTAGAATCATGACCTTTATACGCATGTGAAGTTTTGTATTGACCAGATTACCGCAAAGTGTAAAAAAAAAAAATGTTGAAAATTTAAAAAAAGTTTTTCCACAATAACTCTCGAACGGAATGAGCTAGGTAGTTGAAATATTCAGAGTAGGTTAGGGAGATTAATATCTCGGTTAAGTTCGTTATTGGGCAAAATTGGCCAGATTTAATTCGATTTCTTCCATGGTGTAGTTCTCATTCTCATGATTGCTCATTTAATCTTGATAAATAAACTATTATTTGAATTGAATTTCCTTTATGATGCAGCTCTATCATATGTATACATTGATATAATTCCCAACTCAGAGAAACCAATACTTTCGGAGATATAATTTGTCTGTTTGAACTAGAGCGCCAGAAAGCTCCTGTCCACAGTGCTTGAACCCATTTTTTATGTATGCTAGTGCTTTTCTTGAATTCTTCAAAGAATTATGGCGAATCGAAATTCTGACCAAATAGTATGGGAGTGATATTGAATCGCTTTGGAGTGAAGTATGGAACAACCCTTAGGTACACCCTGTATGAATGGTATCCGAGAAAATAAATAAACCCGGTTTTTATTCCGTTTCATTGGAAAATCCCCGACGTAAAAGATAGTAAAGATACCTATTGACAGACCTAAGTAAAGGTCCTACATAAAGGATTCCAAACTATCCTAAAAAGTGTAGGAGAAAATCTAATCACATGTTCAGCCTCCCGCAGCAGCCCATTAACCTTGTCGACTTTCAGCTAAACTCTTTCGGATGACAGAATCCAATTAGTAAAGAGAACATTCAATTTGTTTCAATTCCGCACTAATAACCTGGCTTGTAATGGCATGTCTAAATGTTGGTACATGCTTGTTGCCAGTATTGTGGGCACAAGAAAGCTAGGAAGCTATGCATGCAGTCACGTACCTCTCGATATTTTCCATATTAGGGATAGGTACGAATTTTGCCCACGTTCTGTACTCGCACGATAAATATTAATATTTACCAGGCATTAGCATGCATTCATGCAGATTTATGTTGCAAAATTTGAATATTTCAGCGTGTAGAGATGCTGGGTAATTTTCATAGCTGTAATGTATATTTTTTATGGATTCAAGCGTCGATTTTTGATGGTAGCACACGATTATAATCGAAGCAGAATCCTCCTTTCGACCCATTGAAGTGGATTTTGTCGGAATATTTGAGCTTCGCTTTGAATTAAAAAAAATATACGAAGCTACGTTTCCTCAAAGATAAAAAGGTACGTTATAATTTCGGCATTTTTTTTATGCAAATTATCGAGTGAGATTTTTCATATTCTTTAACTAATAATAAAAATTGGTTCAAGCCCTGTGGACAGGAGCTTTCTGGCGCTCTTGTTCAAACAGACAAATTATATCTCCGAAAGTATTGTTTTCTCAGAGTTGAGAATTATATCAATGTGTTCTTATGATAGAACTGCATCATAAAGGAAATTCAATTCAAATAATAGTAAATTTTTCAAGATTAAATGAGCAATCTGAGAATGAGAACTCCACCATGGAAGAAATCAAATTGAAATAGCTGAAATGAATTTGACGTTCTCTTATAGAACTGGATGACATGTACGAATATGAACACAGATCATATAATAAATCATAGATTGAATACCATCATTCACTGTCGGTTCAAAAATTAACAGTGCTTTATCTAAGCTGCCATCAGGATAAAGTAACAAAGTTGGAAAAGAACACAAGTGACTCCCTTAGTCGCACAAGCTCTTAGAAGATTTGGGAGGGTCAGTATAATCCTAATCATGTTTATAGCACGCGCGCAAAAGCAGATTGACTTAACAATGAAACAAAAAGTGTAAAAAGTCAATCTGCTTTGGCGCGCGTGCTATAAACATGATTAGGATTATACTGACCCTCCCAAATCTTCTAGGAGCTTGTGCGACTAAGGAGAGTCACTTGTGTTCTTTTCCACCTTTGTTACTTTATCCTGATGGCACCTTAGATACATCACTGTTAATGTTTGAAGCGACAGTGAATGATGTCCACTATCCTTTGGGTAGATCTTCGGCTCGCTCTATCCACTGAGCTTGAAGTATTCATCATTCAATTCAAATTAGCCACCGTGAACACGAGCGCCAAAGAGTACTGACTTCACGTCAGTGCTTTATTTTTAACTATCGCAGCTGGTGCAGATTAGACAAAATGGTGAAAATTAAAACTACAGATATCGAGGACAAGGGAAGCATTATAATATTCAATATTCCTGATAGTAAAACGAGAAAAGTTCGAACATTCACAGTTATTAGGGAGAATAATCTAAGATGCAATTCGATCAAATCTGTATTTCTCGACTTATTGACAATATTCAAGATGAGTAAGTATAACTGCAAAACTTTTTGGCCGATTTTGCCCAACAACGAACGTAACTATTTCGGTTGGATGCGCAACCTACCCTGAAAATTGCAAGTTGCTACCTCTTTCCGTTCGAAAATTATCTTGGCAACGGTCACCCATCCAGCTACTGAACTCACCCAAGGCTGCTCGGATCTTCAACAATATATGTAGATCTGATCGTGCTCAAATTTTGAGCTTAATGGCTTTGAAAGTTCTCGCAAAATTTCAGCGATATCGGACGCATAGTTTTTGATATCCAGAATTTTTTTCGATGATTTTTTAAAAATTCCTCTAGTTACCTACACAAAATTTCCGCGTCGGCATTCTACTAATATACCATGTTTGAATTGGATCGGTTTCGTATTTTTTGAGTTATTGAAGAAATTACAACTAAATGCTACACGATAACTTGAGAACGGAAAGACATAGCGACTTGAAATTTTGAGGGTAGGTTGTGCATCTGAATGCGACATTTGAATTTTGTATGGTTGTAATCGGCCAAACGGTTATAGAGTTATACCCATCTGAAATTTGGTTGTTATTTCCTAAATAACTCGAAAAATACAAAACGTATTGAATTCAAATGTGGTTATTAATTATTGTAGAATTCCATCGCAAAAAATGTTTGCGAAATTTCGTGAGGATCATATGACTAGAAAATCATTGAAAAAAATTCCGTATATTAGAAGCTATTCATCCGACATAACTGAAATTTTGTGACAGCCTTTAGAACCTAACTCTACTGCCTAAGTTCCAAGTTTAAACACGATCGGGTCTACATTTTTGGAAATCCGAGCAGCCTTGTGTGAGTTCAGTAGCTGGATGGGTGACCGTTGCCTCGATTACTTTCGAACGGAAGTAGATAGGGACTTGCAATTTTCAGGGTAGGTTGCGTATCCGAATGGGAGAGTTAAGTTCGTTCACGGGCATAATCGGTCCAAGGGCTTCGGACTGGAATATTATTTCCTCGATAACTCAAAAAATATAGACTCGATCGAATTGAAGCTTGGTAACTAGTTGTAGAATATCGAAATACAGACGTGTGTAAAATTTTGTGAGAACCGTACACCCAGAAAATTTTAAAAAAATTACGAAAAACAAAATTGGTTCAAGCACTGACCAATTTTTGGCGCTCTTGTTCCTCGGAATTTTTGGCTGAAAATGGTCTTAAATGATTTGGTTCGACTCACTGATCAAGAATCCGTTGCTGAAATCGATTCTGTCCGGCCGTCCGTCCGGCCGTTAACACGATATCTCTTGATGGATAGGAGTTAGAGGATTGAAATTTTCATGGTAGGTTTGGAGCGTCAAAATCTCGGACAAGTTCGTTAACGGGCGAAATCCATCAAGCGGTTTCGGAGTTATGGCCGTTTTTAGAAAAAGCATTTTTTATGAATATTTCCGAAACCGATAACTGGATCTATCTGAAATTTAACGTCAAATTGTAGAATAATGTTCTTTATATGCGTGCGAAGTTTTGTATTGATCGGGTTGCCGTAAAGTGTAAAAAATTTTTTTTTAAATTCTTAAATTTGTTTCTACAATAACTCTCGAACAGAATGAGCTAGGCAGTTGAAGTTTTCAGAGTAGGTTAGAGAGATGAGTACCTTATTTGAGTCCGTTATTGGTCAGAATCGGCCAGGTGGTTTCAGAGTAACGAAAAAAAAAATTTTTTTTTACATTACAAATTTCAAATTCATTTTTTTTAGATGCAGTTTCATTATAAAAATCCATTGATATAACTTTCAACTCTAAGAAGCTAATACTTTCGGAGATATGATTTTTCCAAATTAAATAATGAATCGCACTTTCTATGTTTTCACAGAGTGCTGTACTTAATTTTTCTATCTATGAATTATTATATGATCTGTGTTTTTACATGTCATCTGATTTCCCTATGAGAGATAAATGTCAAAATTATTTCTGCTTCGTTATTCTTCATATAAAATAAACCTCCTGTTCTTTAAAATAAAGTATGATTGAATGCAAAATGACCAATGAATTAACCTCAGCTATCGTAGAATTATGAGAATGATATGATATTATACTTTTAAGGTGATAATATAATGCCCGTGGATCATCCATATGATGATGGAAATATATTCTTTGATAAGATACATAATCAAATTGGGTTCAGAATATCTCCAGTAAAAAGAAAACTGCAATATTGTCTAAGTTTTAATTGATATAATATAATTTTCAGAGCAGATTTGAGGAAGGAATATCTCGGATAAGTTCGTTATTGGGGAGAATCGGTCTGTAGAATATAATTTCTTTCATGATGCAGTTCTATCGTAAGAATCCATTTAGGTATATCATTCCCAGAGACCAATAATTTCGGAGATATGATTTGTCAAAGTTTGAACAATAGCGCCAAACCTCCTGTCCACAGGGCTTGAACCAATTTCTTATCTTATTTCGTATACAAACGCTATCATTGATATGTGCATGTCCAACTTCCTTATTTTATTTTAATGTCTTCCTTATTTTATTTTATTTGCTGTATAAACCCGCCTGAACTCTCAGTCTTCGCCCGAAGGATAGAGGCTAATTTGGCTCATACAACCGCACACATCCTTATTTGCATATTGTAACTATCCAATAGTACATAATTCCTACCCGCCCGTCCACAAGTTTCCTGATTCACATCTTAATCAAGACGTAACTATCAGGGAGTTGCTGTTCGCCAAAGGATCTGGAGGGAATTGGGGAACTAAACTTGGCGAAGTCGATTTAAAAGTCCATCAGATACACCTAGTTAAGTTTTAGCATGCCAACCTATTGTGGAATGCAGCTAGCTCATCAGGATAGTGAAGGGAGAGCTGGAGATGACATGTACCTATTGTTGTTGAACTTTGTTGCTGTCAGTATGTTTGGTAATTTCATTACCCATATGCTCTAAATGATGAATGATGAGGTGGGACTATGATATATCGAGAGTGGGGAAATTCAAGCATCAAGACCCAAGGATGAATAATCATTAAAGGATACTGTGGGAGGTATACTCATTATTGAAAGGTTTTTTTCTGGGTTTTCTCTCCCAAACTCTGAAAAATATCTATAAAATAAAAATTAATTATTTTGTGATTTGCTTCTGCGTAAGAAACACAAGATATTTGTCAGAAGCAATCAATTGAACAATATTGCCTAACAAACAACAACGAAACAACATCAACGAAGAAACAACTATATCGTAACGTTTCGGAGTCTATATCAGACTCCTTCGTCAGACGCTTAATGAAAATCTTTAGAATTATTTTGTTGATTGTTATTGTGAAATTCAACACAATAATTCTAAAGACTTTCATTAAGCGTCTGACGAAGGAGTCTGATATAGACTCCGAAATGTTACGATATAGTTGTTTCTTCGTTGCTGTTGTTTCGTTGTTGTTTGTTAGGCAACATTGTTCAATTGATTGCTTCTGACAAATATCTTGTGTTTCTTACGCAGAAGCAAATCACAAAATAATTAATTTTTATTTTATAGATATTTTTCACAATTTGGGAGAGAAAACCCAGAAAGAAACTTTCAATACCAAGGATGAATGTAATAAATCTCACAGAATAATTTATTATTTGTGTTTATGATTTTCTCATATGATAAACATCTGGAAAATCACTGCGAAATAGTATATTCCAAAACAAGTTGCAGAATGGGCTCCTATTCAAACACGAATGCGAAATTCGAAAACGAGCGACGAAGGAGCGAGTTTGCGAAAGCATAGTGTTGGAATTGCCTTCTGCAACGAGTATTAGACTTGCTACCATTATATGTAGATATTGATCAGAAGCAAGATGTAGAAAAAATGGTTCAAGCCCTGTGGACAGGAGCTTTGGCGCTCTTGTTCAAACTTTGACAAATCATATCTCCGAAATAATTGATCTATCGGAATGATATAAATGGATTCTTACGATATAGAACTGCATCAGGAAAGAAATTAAATTCAAACAGACCGATTCTGCCCAATAACGAACTTATCCGAGAAATTAATTCCTCAAATATATACTCTGAAAATTATATTATATCAATTGAAACTTAGACAATATTGCAGTTTTCTTTTTACTGGAGATATTCTGAACCCAATTTGACTATGTATCTTACCAAAAAATATATTTCGACCCTCATATGGATATCCACGGGCATTATATTATCACCTCAAAAGTACCATAGCTGAGGTTATCTCATTGGTCATTTTGCATTCAATCATACTTTGTTTTATAAAACAAAGTATGATTGATACCCTTCCTGCTCTATAGAACAGGAAGGGTATTTTATATCAAGAAAAGAACCAGAAATAATTTTGACATTTATCATATAATTCATGGATAGAAAAATTAAGAGCAGCATTCTGTGAAACATAGAAGTACGATTCATTATTGAAATTTCGAAAAATCATATCTCCGAAAGTATTAACTTGCTAGAGTTGGAAATTATTTCAATGGATTTTTATGGTGAAACTGCATCTTAAAAAAATTGAATTTGAAATTTGTAATGTAGAAAAAACAATTTTCTTTCGTTACTCTGAAACCATTGCCCAATAATGAACTCAACCAAGATATTTATCTCCCAAACCTACTCTGAAAATTTCAACTGCCTAGCTTATTTTTTCTGTTCCGAGGAACAAGAGCGCCAAAAATTGGTTCAAGCACTGACGTGTTTTTAGTCAGGAGCTTTTACGCACATGTTCTATTGCCTATTCACCTCTATTGAACACTCTTAATCGAATTTAGCATCGATATACCCGGTGTCATAGTATACATGTTCCAATGGATTATCTCACCTATTTAGAAAGATAAAAATTTTATGATTTTCAATTCGTTCGACGAACCTGCAACTGAGAAAAACAAAAATTGAAAGTCACTTTCGGTTTGACCGGAAGTGACTCTGACTTTTTTATCTGAAATAGCACCCTGTATATTTTTGGTAATTTTTTAATTCTAGATACTCAAAATTGCCTTTCCAACGATGTATCACACTTTGTATTTTACATTTGATTTGAGGGAGAAAACGTCAATTGAAATTTCAAATTGAAAGAATTGCAGTAGGCTACGATATTTTGTATAATCTTGATTTTGACTTATAATCCGTGTGTGCCGATCCATCTATCTTCAAATGGACCGATAAGATGGCGTGCAAGATCTCCTGATTTAACACCGCTAGATTTCTTCCTTTTGGAATATGTGAAAGATCGTGTGTACTAGAGTCCTCCTATTGATTTGGAAGATCTAAAAAACAAAATAAGGAATGCTGAATTGTTGAGAATGATTACTTTGCGTGAACTAATCCACCGAGCTGAAAGATGTGTAGAAGCAGATGGTCAACATTTCGAACATATGCTTTAGTTATATAGGTATTTTTTGTCCCCTTTTTTGTAATTTTTTGTTTCTTTCACTATTCATTCTTTGTTTAACGTTCGGTAAAATACATAGTTGATTTCAACTTGAGGAAGTTTTTTTGATCTCCATTATTGAAGTCAAAATCAAGATTACACTAAATATCGTAGCCTTTTGCAATTCTTTCAATTTGAAATATCAATTGACGTTTTATCCATTAAAATCAATAAATCAAATGTAAAATACAAAGTGTGATACATCGTTGGAAAGGTAATTTTGAGTAGAGTTGAAAAATTGCAAAAAATATATAGGGTGCTATTTGAGATAAAAAAGTCCAGAGTCACTTCCGGTCAAACCAAAAGTGACTGTCAATTTTTGTTTTTCTCAGTTGAAGATTGGACACCCGGTATATCTGATTCCAAACTGAATATAGTGGGTGATTTAGTGTTAATCACTGATCTGAGTAAGAGAGCTTAAATTCCTTTTTGGCGCTCTTGTTCCTCGGAACAGAGTGCTTATCAATTTGCCCAAATGTCTGTAATTTTCCAATTTTTGGCTGAAAATGGTCTTGTACGATTTGGTTTGACTCACTGATCAAAAACCCGTGGTCGAAGTCCATTCTGTCCGGCCGAAAACACGATAACTCTCGAACGGAATGAGCTAGACAGTTGAGATGTTCAGAGTAGGTTTTAGGGATAAATATCTCGGTTAAGTTCGTTATTGGGCAGAATCAGTCTAATAGTTTCGGAGTAACGAAAAAAAATATTTTTTTTTACATTACAACTTTTGAATTCAAATTTTTTTAAGATGCAGTTTCATCATAAGAATCCATTGTTATCATTTTAAACTCTAACAAGCTAATACTTTCGGAGATATGATGTTCAAAGTTTCAATAATACATCGTAAGTTCTATGTATTCACAGAATGTGAACACAGAATCTGTCTGTGATCACTATTCACTACTGTCATCTTTTCTAGATATCAGAGATTGTCAATTTGGAGTTGTTATTTTCTCTTGGAAAACAAGTACCGTAACCGGGGGTTACTCTGAACACAAGGGGTTACTTTGAACAGATACGTTGTAAAATCAAAAATCCTCATAGCGGGCTTAGTTCACAAGCTAGCGACTTCTAGTTGGTACTCAACATTCAATGATCACATGTAGACGGCTCTGCGATCGCGAAACGTTGTCAGGTTGGCTAACCTGAGCCGCTGCGCGCCTTTTTATCGGAATGGTGAAATCAGCTGTTATGAGAACAATCCTCAAACCTCCTCTGCCGCAGTGATCGTGTTGTGAAATGCCGTTTCAGGTGAGTTATATATTTGTTATCAATCTATTGGCAGCATTTTCTTTTTTGTTTCATATCTCTAACTCATTTCGTTGATTTTATATGGCTAATCTAGTAAAAAACAGGTTCTTTGAGGGGTTACTTTGAACATCGCGCTTTCGTCTACTTTTTGTTCATTAGGGGCAAGCCAACATGCCGTGAACTTATATTCGCAAGTTAGGAGCTCGGATGTACCGAAATTATTCACCAGAAATCCTTGCCAAGGCAGTAGAAAAGTGTTTAGCTGGAAAATCAACTATGAGGGCTTCTTCTACTGAGTGAGTTTTTTTTTCTGTTTACGTAGGTACCTACTAGAGCACAATCAAATCCATTGTTGTTCCTAGTTAAGAATATTTTCTTGTTTTAGATTCAACATTCCCACTGGAACGATTTGCATGTACATGAAGGCGGCGAAGACAAACGCAGCAGCTGCTAACCTCTCAATTGTAGCGAAAATACGTCCAAACGTATTTTCGGCTGAAGAGGAAAAACTTATGTGCGCGCACATAGTGGCAGTTGGTATCTACGGCTTCCCATGCTCCATGAGAGATGTGAATGTTCTCAATAAAGTTATAATTTTTGTGTTTATTTGTGCATTCTTGAGTAAACTTAGCGAAAAAAACTAAATTTACAATTTTAGGGGCATTCCGATGAAAAAATAAACATTGCCAGGGATTCACGAGCTAAACCGTGAAGGAAAACCGACATGATTCTTTTAAAAACTCATACTTGCATATTCAAGGGGTTTCTATGAACAGGAAGCCCAAAACTGGCGTTTTCTAATGTAAACGAACTCTTGTTCAAAGTAACCCCTTCTTAAGGGGTTAATTCTGAACAAAAAAAACTATGCCCCCACCAACTTCTATTGAAGATAATCGAGTCGTACAAACGGGAAATTGAAGCTGAGATGATAAGCCATCGATTGGTTAAAACATTTTTCAAATATCTGCAGAAATATTTGCGCTGCAGTGAAATTGATGCAAAACTTGATCAAAGTAACCCCCGGCCACGGTATTCGATTCTTGAATTTGTGAATATACACAAGACTGTTTTGATTTAGTTTATGGAGGAAATAGGAAAGAAGAACATAATGGAATCATCAAAAGAAATTACTGTTCGTTGACCACTAAGGTTAATATTACCTTTTACTTCCTTAAGTAGTGATACATGTTC
The DNA here is from genome assembly GCA_937662695.2 of Halyzia sedecimguttata. NCBI lineage: Eukaryota > Metazoa > Arthropoda > Insecta > Coleoptera > Coccinellidae > Halyzia > Halyzia sedecimguttata. Next base: position 91,530,682 of record OW569413.2, on the reverse strand, counting down.
CTATATACAGTTTTTCATAATGTTGCTAGCGAAAAAATACTGAAATATGGATCTACATTTGTGTATCAATCATTTTTTCTTGAGTTAAGGTTCATAATACAGAAAAGAATGTGTTAGTGGTATGAACTATTAAAGTTTAAATTATGAAAAGAGGATAGTATTTTATTAATATATTTTGAACTATTAAAATAATTTGTTCGTAATCCACTACCTACTCAAATATCAGGAATAAATGGACAATCTGCTATGATTGTCTCCAGCCTTACTCTAGACATTTCGATGATACTTTCCTGAAAATGAAAATCCATGAAAATCATGAAAATGGTCTTGCACGATTTGGTTTGACTCACTGATCAAGAATCCATTGTCGAAATCGATTCTGTCTGGCCGTCCGTCCGTCCAGCCGTTAGCCCGATAACTCTCAAACGGAATGAGCTAGACATTTAAAATGTTCAGAGTAGGTTTGAGGGATTAATATCTGGGTTAAGTTCGTTATTGGGCAAAATCGGTCTAATAGTTTCGGAGTAACGAAAATATTTTTTTTTAATATTAGAACTTTTGTATCATTTTCAATTCTAACAAGCTTATGCTGTCGGAGATATGATGTTTCAAAGTTTCAATAATACATCGTAAGTTCTATATATTCACAGAATGTGAACACAGAATCTATCTGTAATCACTATTCATAAATGTCATATTTTCTAGATATTAGAGATTGTCAATTCGGAGTTGTTATTTTCTCTTGGAAAACAAGTACTCGATTCTTGAGTTTGTGAATATACACAAGACTGTTTTGATTTAGTTTATGGAGGCAATAGGAATGAAGAACATAATGGAATCATCAAAAGAAATTACTGTTCGTTGACCACCAGGTATTTCGAGTTGTGAAAACTATGCACCGAGTGTAAGTTGCACAACCCATTCCACGAGGTTGAATCATTGCAGATTGCTCATTTAATCTTGATAAATGAATTTAATGACAATTTTTATAGCATTATTGCTCTTTTATTTGAAGATAATTTTTGAAGTATATTTCTTAAACGAAACTTTTTTTAAATTTAATTTCTTTCATGATGCAGTTCTATCATAGGAATCCATTGATATAATTCCCAAATCTGAGAAGACAATACTTTCGGAGATATAAAATTTGTCTGTTTAAACAAGAGCGCCAAAAAGCTCCTGTCCACAGGGCTTGAACCAATTTTTTTACGCCCTTGCATATAATCGTTTATATTTGTTAAAGTTAATTCGAAATTTTAAGGAAATTTCTAAGACTTAGTTCTGACACTAACAATCCCTTCTATTTGTAAACAGAAAATTTCACAAACTATTCAGCCTTAATAATAAGATTGATGCTTTTGATATAATTCAAGAGCTGAGGGAATTTTATTCATTTATTTATTTGTTCATGAGCAAACTAGGAGAGATTTTTCATCCTAATTTCCAGTTGTCATAGCAGAGCCTTTACGTCTTCAGTTCATTCAGCGGATTATCAATCGAGTAAATTAGATACCGCGTCTGATATTTTGTTAGTGGTAAACAATTTAGCATTTTTTTTCGAACGAAATATAAATTTTCTCTCCAGTACATTCGGCCTGAAATCTCATCATATGGCACTCGGCCATTCCCCACAGCTCTGTCCCTTTACGCGACCTAACTAATGATTTTGTCAGAAAACCTCACCCTGCCGAATATATGGCACTTCGGAGCGCGGGTAACCCTATTAAATACGAGTGGTACAAGCTGCTGCCACACAAATTATGAGGCAAAGGGAACTATTTCAAGCTTAAAGTAGTTTTGAAATGTTCATTTGGCAACAGGGTCCTTGTTGAAAATGGAACGCAGACATAAATGGAATTTATTGCTTCGGGACGTTTTTTCCGCTTCTGAAAATCGTCTACTGGGTGAGCCATGTGAAGAATAGCCCCAGTTTTTCAATTTGGACCATGACAAAAGCTAATTCTTCCTTTTGAGCGTAGTGATTTCATGAAAAAACAAATCGGTATCTTATGCATTATCATCAACTCAATGAAAAAAAGTGGGAACGCCCTGTGGACAGGAGCTTTGGCGCTCTTGTTGAAACGGTTGACGAATCATATCTCCGAAAGTATTGGTGTCTCAGAGTTGAGAATTATCAATGGATTCTTATAATAGAACTGCATCGTAAAAGAAACTAAATTAAAACAAGAGCTCCAAAATGTGTCTATAAAATCACTTCGAAAGTATTGGTTTCTCACAGTTGGGAATGATATCAATGGATTCTCATTTAATTTATTTTATTTTATGATGCAGTTCGATCATAAGAATCCATTGAGAGCATTCCCAACTCTGAGAAAGTGATACTTTCGGAGATATGATTTGTCAAAATTGAACAAGAGCGCTAAAGCTCCTGTCCACAGGGCTTTCACACTTTTTCTACCATATTTTCTGACATTCTCCACCTTAAAATGACAATTCAAAGTTACCTGATTTACCAATTTCAAATTGCGGGTAACATTGAACGATTCAAAGTTCAATACGTTTCCAAGTAGTTCAGAAATCAAGAATTTTAACAAAAATTATATGTTTACGAATGAATATTTCAAAATGAAACTGGAGCACATAAAAGGCAAGGAAAATCAATAACTCACCTACTCAAAACCGGCTTTGTATATTTAATTTTGAATTAATAGGAAGCAACCAACTCCCGCTGACAAAGGCACTCAGAAATGGCGCGTACAACGTAACAGAATATTTGACAGGTGGGTAGTTCTCTTTAATGTGGCAGACTTCGCATTGGTATGTTGTCCAACCCATACGCAAAAGTTGGAGGCAAGTCGAAGATGACATGTCTGAACACAGATCATACGATAATTCATAGATAAAATAAATTGAGCATTCTGTGAAAACATAGAAGTAAGATGTATTTTTGAAATTTTGAAAAAACATATCTCCGACACTATCAGCTTGTTAGAGTTGGAAATGATATTAGTGGATTCTTATGGTTATTGTCTAGCTTATTCCGTTGGAGAGTTATCGTATTAATGGAGGGCCGGCCGGATCGGCCGGCCGGACAGAATCGATTTTGAACACGGATTCTTGATTAGTGAGTCGAACCAGATCGTTCAAGACCATTTTCATCCAAAAATTCGAAAATTACGGACATATGGGCTAATTATTGTTAAGCACTCTGTTCCGAGGAACTTTAGCGCCAAAAAATTTTTTTTTTAATTTTTTAATACGGTTGGAGGTGAATATGTTGTATTTGCCTACGTTTTGGCCTAAACTAGGCCATCCTCAGGCAGTAAAAATAGGATAATTAATGAAAGAATAGGAATACATGGCAATAAAATAGAAGAATAGAACTACATGAGAAACTACAATTACCGGAAATTCAGAAAAAAATATCAGTATGTACTATCATTACCAATCGTTTGAGACCATTTTCGGCCAAAAATTCGAAAATTGCAGACATTTGGGCAAAATGATCATATTTTGCGTGGGCTGAGCTAGGTCTGCCCTTGAATGACGCTTTCCTCTTTAGAGGATCACTGAGCGATAAGGTGACCTAGCTCGGTTCACGCGAAATATTTGTTGATGGTTAAAATCAATGAATATTTAACCATGTGTCATCTTTAGTTATAGGCAATTAGCCACTGTTCGCCTCATTGTATGTTCAGTGGTCGGTAGTTTATCTAACCACACAAAACCGGGCATTTTCAGTCCGTAAAGTTCTTGTATAGTCCCTCGTCTTAAGGCAAAAAAATGAACGTCGCTGAACATCACTCAAGGTTTCTTCATTCTCTTCTCTCCCTACTTGTCCGCAACTGATGGAATTAAGATTCCTAGAACTACTTCAGTTATCGGTTGTTCATTCAGGGTGCTAAGTCACGCTGATGATTGGTAACAACCATGAAACCGCGATTCGTGTCTGCCTTTGAATGACGCTTTCCTCTTCAGAGGAACACTGAGCGATGAGGTGACCTAGCTCGGCTCACCCGAAATATTTGTTGATGGTGAAAATCAACGAATATTACACCGTCCTCTATAGTTATTGGCAATTAGCAACACTTCGCCTCATTTTATTGTGCTTAGTGCTTGTAAAAGTACTCCCGAGCACTTTTTAAAACCAGTGCTTTGTAGTGCATAGAGCTTGATAGTTCAAGCACTTCATTAAAAAGACTTAATGCTTAGTAATTCCCTTAGTGATCCAGAGCACTACTAGGGACTAGTAAGTACAAGTAATAAGCTTTTTCGAAATCCTGTAACACGAATAGACACCAACGCGCTGTGGTCGAAGTAGTTAATGTATACTAGGGTGATCAATTGAGGCATGAACGAAACTTTAAATTATCAGTTCTTGGTTATTGATTCATATAATGGTGCGTAGATATGTGAATATTGACAACTCCTGAAAATTATTCAGTATCAAAGCATGGTTATGTGGATCGTCTATTAAGAAGATCTAAGTGCATTTTTTTCGAAAACTTTCATGTGAATTCATGGGAATATCTGGGATGGCTACCTCTTCGCTCCTGCAGATTTTTTGCCCAAAGCATTCCCTGCGTTGGTTTGAGATGGCGGGGCATTCCGTTATCAGGTGATCAGGTGTTTCATCCTCCTCCCAACAGAATCTACACTCGTCAGTTTCTGCTAGCCCTAATCTCATCATATGCTTCCTAAGGCAGCAGAGCCCTATGGGCAAACCAGTGATGAGGTGCACCGCGTTCTTCCAGAGTTTCATATATTTCTTGGATCTGACAGTGTCAAAGTTCCAGAGGAATTTTTTGGAGTGATCTCCAGAAAATACCTCTTTCAGTTTTTTCTACCATCCCCACAGTAGGGTTAAGGGTTCCGGGCCAATAAAAGGGGTTTGTGCTCCTCTCTTGGCAAGTGTGTTGGCCTCCTCATTTCCTTTGATTCCCGCGTGACCGGGAACCCAGACCAAGGATACACTGTTGCTCTTGCCTAGTTCATTGAGTTTTCTTCGGTACTCCCCATATTAGCTTGGACTCGATAACATGGGAGCTCAGAGCTTTAATAGCAGCTTGAATGTTAGGGTAGATATCACATCCCTGATAGTTTATTTCTAGGTTCATTTCCACGCATCTTTCGATTGCAAGTACCTACTTATGCCTGAAAGACGCTCGGATAGGAGCCTAGCGATAGTGAGCATTTGGTGCCTGGGCATATCTTAATGACATCATATACATTTATTAAATGAGTTAAATCCTCTCAGTATTATTTTTTTTTCTACAATTCACAACAAATTTAAAATAAGATTGTTTGATGAATAATCCGAAATAACATTAAATAAACGTAACTGACCCCGCTTGGCGAAAGTCTTCGCGATACGGACGACACTGAGTTTGTTTCCAACTTCTGACCGAATCGGCATCAAGAACGTCTGTCATGTACTGTTTAGTATAAACTACCCACCAAAGTCCATAAACTTAAAGGGGCTCATAATATTCCTATGAATTTACATTTTAATCAGAATTCGGAATTATGATGTAGATGACCTCGTTAGGAAGTAAAGTTCTGTACTACGATTAAATGACTACTTAGGAACCTTCATCTGAAAAATCGATTTTCACATCAACGGTCCAGATAATGAGCAAAGTTGTAGATATCTACTCAACCGAGAACATTCTGAACCTCTCAACCTGAACTTTTTGAAGGCCAGCATATCCAATCGATTGGAATAAGGATACATTTGGCTAGTTAATACTGAATCCGAATGCCTGTATTTTGCGAAGTTTGAGCCAAAATGTTCTGCAACGATTACATATTGGACCTTTATTATTTGTATTTGGTTGTTATTAATAACACACAAAATTAATTAGACAATATATATTTTTTTCCAGTGTGACAGAAAAACCCTTTTATAGACTTACCCTGAGATTATGAGACTCTAGTTGTTGTTTGGTTACCCACTAAAAAACAACTCACACACTCCTTGGAGTATTTCTGTGAGGAGCTCTTAAGAGGGGAGCTGCAAGCGGCTTTCACAGTTGATGAGACCTGATGACTCGAAGCGATCCGAGCCAAGGATATACAGGCAATTCTGCCTAACTATATGCTATGTGGATATAGGGTCCTCAGTTCGAAAACTAAATCCTTGTATTTTACCTCTTCTGCTCTTCTTTCATCACCACATTGTTTTCGGCAGGGAAGGAAAATTCGACAACAAAGAATAACTTGAGGTCTTATCCAGCAAGACTATCCGCCGTATTCACAAAGCTTTCAATCTCCGCTAAGTCCTAACTGAGGTCCTCAGTTAAGCATAAATAAGAATCGCAACCTCAGTTAACGTGAAAATTAACGTGAAACAGGCCTGTTACACTACCGTTAAATACTTAAATTGAGGTTGCGATTCAGATTTATCCTTAACTGAGGTCCTCCGTTAGGACTTAACGGAGATTGATACACTTAACAATGCTTTGTGAATACGGCAGTATATCTAGAGCTTTATGGCGTGGATCTGCTGAGTTATTGGAATAGCATAGTTCCAGTAGATGCAAGCTCTGTCATCGACGACGCTATATTACAATCTGAAAAGATCGGAACCACCGAACTACACTTTTAAAAACTTTTTTGTAGTGGTATCGCGGGAGGAATTTTCGCGAGCGGCGAAGCCGCGAGCCTGGTAAGCGGCTTATATAGCGACGGAAAGGGCGAGGACGGACGTATCGCCGAAGGCGTTTTTCGTCGAGATAGGAACGTCGCGAATATTTTTAAAAAATTCCCGAAAAGTCACTAAATCGGGGAAATCGGCGAAAGCGGGGTCGCTCAAATCCCTAAGGCTTTTTCGTTCGGGACGCGGGCCGACTTTTAACGGTACGAATCGAAAGACGAAATATATACTGATAAACGTATCGCGCCACTTTTTTCCTATTCCTTTCCGTTTATTTTCTACGAGCGTTTGAAAATCGCCAAAATGGGGAAAATCGACCGTTTTTATGGGACTATAGAAATAAAACGACCCGAGTGAGGCCGAAATCGAACGATCCTCTGAATCTTGATTGAAGATCCCGTGCGGCGAAAACTCACGAAAAGCTCGAAGTAAATTAAAGGATGAAATCGCAAACGCACATCTCTAATTTTTTGAAAGGAATGAGCTAGAACGCTAGAAGCATTCCAAGGTCAGTAATGTCATTCAGAACGGCGGCGTGAATTTTGAAGAGGAATTAACCCTTTACTGCGCAACTTTTTATTTTTTTTCGAAAAAATTATATGAGTTCCAGAAATGCTTTCAGATATCGGGAAAAATAGTGAAAAAAATCCAGATGTAAAAAACTAGTCTATTTTTGTGATTTTTTTTCATGTTGCAGATATGCTACAATGCACTTTGAGTGGCCGTCTCTATAGTCGTCGTAAAAAGTTGTCTACGTGCTTTCTATACTATATAAGAGCTTTGAATGCAGCTGATTTATATCTCTGTATGTAGTTTTCATCCCTCCATTCCAGCTTTGATGAGATATCTCTTACTTTCTTCTGGTCCTTACGCATATTTTTTTCCACATCAGCGATTTCTTCTGCGTTCTTGCGTTTTTGATGAGATCGCTAATGATTTTTACTTTTTCTGACGTTGATGGATCTTCAGTTGATATGATTTCCAAGAAATCAGATCCTTTGGGAGGATCCGGTGAAAAATTATACAATATTGGCATTTTGTCAATGTCCAAAAGTTCTTTACTTTCAATTTCAGTATCACAAGGCAGAAGGTTTCCTCAATCTTGAAGAAGAACGTCATCTGCATCATCTGAGAAAATGATTGTCTATCTTCACTGAGTTCTGATAAATGATCAGCGAAGTTTTCAAGCTCCGCCAGCGTCAGAATTTAGTTTTTCGATGCGTTTTCCTGAAAAAATATAAGACAATGTAAATTCTTCTCGTCAGATCTACAATGGGCACTATTACAGATATGCTACACTCCAATGAAAATATTTCATGCTCAACGGGGCATTGTAGCATAAATGCAACGCTAATTCAAAAAGCGCTAAGAACTTCTAGCTAGATTTTATTTTTACGAAAATATGATTTTGTAATACTACTTACCATATTCAAGCTCCCTATATTTTTTTTACACAAATTCACTCCGAAATTGAACTCCAGGAAAGCAATAAACTTAGACGAATTCTAGTTCTCTCACTTGTCTGTTATCGTTTATATTTTGAACTGACATTTACCGTTAGATAGACCTCCACCTATGTGGTAATCTATGAATTATGAAGCATATCAGTTTACGAGTAAAGTAATCTTCACAGATTTCTCTAGTATGAATCGTTTGCCGAAATACAGAGTATGAAAGCTAGCGTAGCATATATGCTACGTTGCGCAGTAAAGGGTTAACGAAAATCGATCGATTATGGATCGGAAATGTGCCGAGAATTATTCAGAAGGTTCACCCAGACAATTGGTATTTTGGAAGAATGCTTACCACAACTGTCATCGAAAATGTTCATGGTAGCATATAAACGAATCACTTCTCGAAGAGGCGTGTGGGCACAAAAATTTTCACCATGAAGTAAACAAAATGATTATGAAATCATAAATTGAAAATAAAATAGCAATGATAGGTACATAAAGGAATTTCATCCTTCCATCCGCACCACATTTCGGAGGTATTTGGGAGGCATGTGTAAAATCTATGAAGCTCCATATAAAACGAGTAATTGGAGACAGCACCTTGACCTTCGAAGAATTAACAAATGGCCTTTATCCAGAATCACGAAGGTTCACCCAGACAATTGTTATTTTGGAACATTTTCAAAATGAAGTAAATAAAATTATTCTGAAATCAGAAATTGAAAATCAAATGGCAATGATAGGTACACAATGGAATTTCATTCCTCCATCCGCACCACATTTCGGAGGTATTTGGGAAGCAGGTGTAGTGTAAAAGCTATGAAGCACCATTCAAAACGTATAATTGGAGACAGCACCTTGACCTGCGAAGAATTATCAAATGGCTTTTAGCCAGAATCAAGAAGGTTCACCCAGACAATTGGTATTTTGGAAGAATGCCTACCACAACTATCATCGGAATTGTTCACGTTAGCCTACAAACGATTCACATCTCAAAGCAGCGTGTGGGCTGTCTCCAATTACTCGTTCTAAATGGTGCTTCGTAGATTTTACACCTGCTTCCCAAATACCTCCGAAATGTGTTGCGGATGGAGGGATGAAATTCCATTGTGTACCTATCATTGCCATTTGATTTTCAATTTCTGATTTCTCAATCATTTTGTTTACTTTGTTGTGAAAGATGTTGCTTGCTTGTACGAAGGTGGTTCCATTGTCGGAATATATTTGTGCCCATACGCGTCTTCAAGATTCGAATCGTTCATTTCCCGATAACTTGAGAACTGAAAGTTATCGCATTGGTACGCGACATTTGAGTTTTTTGATAGGCATAATCGAAAAAACGGTTTTGGAATTATACCCATCTGAAATTTGGTTGTTATTTCCTCAATAACTCAAAAAATACGAACCCGATCCAATTCAAACATGTTAAATAGTTGTAGGATGCCGACGCGAAATTTTTTTCAAATTTTCATTAGGATCGTAATCCTAGAAAATTTTTAAAAAATCATAGAAAATCATCAGAAAGTATTCGTCCGACATCGCTGAAATTTTGCGATGTCCAACAATCTGGCGCTAAACATACGTTCGTCACTTTCTTAATTTAAATTTTGGTCTCTTCGAAACATTTTTCATATTTCAATGGAATGAGAATATTCGATATATACTATCAAGAAGGTACACCCAGACAATTGTTATTTTGGAAGAATACCTACCACAACTGTCATCGGAAACGTTCATGGTAGCATACAAACGATTCACATCTCGAAGATGCGTGTGGGCACAAAAATTTTCCGACACCTTCGTAAGAACAAGCAACATCTTCCACAATGAAGTAAACAAAATGATTCTGATATCCTAAATAGAAAATCAATGGCAATGATAGGTACACAACGGAATTTCATCCCTCCATCCACACCACATTTCGGAGGTTTTTGGGAAGCAGGTGTAGAATCTATCTCGCATCATTTAAAACGAGTAATTGGAGACAGCACCTTGACCTTCGAAAAATTAACAACTGGTCTTTTAAACAGAATCAAGAAGGTTCATCCAGACAATTGTTATTTTGGAAGAATGCCTACCTCACCTGTCATCAGAAATGTTCATGGTAGAATACAAACGATTCACATCTCGAAGAGGTGTGTGGGCACAAATATATTCCGACAATGGAACCACCTTCGTAGGAGCAAGCAACATCTTTCAAAATGAAATAAACAAAATTATTCTGAAATTAGAAATTGAAAAATCACATGGCAATGATAGGTATTTCATCCTTCCATCCGCACCACATTTCGGAGGTATTTGGGAGGCAGGTGTAAAATCTACGAAGCACCATATCAAACGAGTAATTGGAGACAGAACCTTGACCTTGGAAGGATTAACAAATGGCCTTTATCCAGAATCAAGAAGGTTCACTCAGACAATTGTTATTTTGGAAGAATGCCTACCGCACCTGTCATCGGAAACGTTCATGGTAGCATACAAACGATTCACATCTCGAAGAGGCGGGTGGGCACAAATATATTCCGATAATGGAATCACCTTCGTAGGAGCAAGCAACATCTTTCAAAATGAAATAAACAAAATTAAACTGAAATCAGAAATTGAAAATCAAATGGCAATGATAGATCCACAAAGGAATTTCATCCTTCCATCCGCACCACATTTCGGAGGTATTTGGGAGGCAGGTGATAAATCTACGAAGCACCATATAAAACGAGTAATTGGAGACAGCACCTTGACCTTCGAAGAATTATCAACTGGCCTTTATCCAGAACAATTGTTATTTTGGAAGAATGCCTACCACGCCTGTCATCAGAAATGTTTAGTTTAGTTTAGTTTAGTTTATTAAATCGTCTTCAAAATTTACAAGACCTGTCAAGATACAATATACACACAATAGAAATATACAAGAAACATTTCATACATTTAAACACAGGTAAGTACTGAACATTTTCAGCTTCAATCTAATTTAAAAAAACAGTTTTTTTTTTTTTCTATCATCTTTTCATGTTTTCATGTGCCGACGCGTCATGTGTTCTCAGGTTTTAAAGTCAGTCTTCATAAACTCCTCCAGACTATATAGTGGACTCCTCAATAGCAACTTCTTTGTGGTCAATTTAAACTTTTTCATATTCATGTTCTTGATGTCTTCTGGTAAATGAGTATACAATGCCGTTGAAAGGCACACAAAAGACTGCAATACCATAGTCAAACGAGTCCTCGGCACCACATAATCTCCCCTGGCTCTGGTGTGGTACGAATGAACATCCCGATGACGGACCTCATCCACCTTCACACCATGGAATCGCACCAAACAGGCATATATATAGCAACCAGGAATAGTGAGTATGCCATACCTAGTGAACAGACTTCTGCAGCTGGTCGAGTTTGGTTCCCCAGCTAGTATTCTTACAGCTTTCTTTTGCAGGAGAAATACTCTATGCCATGAGGACGAGGCACCCCACAGTATTATGCCATACGTGGCCACCGAATGGAAATGAGCGAAGTAAGTAAGCAAAGAAGCCTCCTCCCCCACCGAGCACTTGATCCTTCTTATCATGAAAAGACCCGTTGACAATTTCTTACTCAAATAATCTATGTGATGCCTCCATGACACAGCATTATCCACCTGAAATCCTAGTATCCTTATGCTGCGATCTTCTGTACACTTTGTTGTTACCAATAGTTGTTGTGTCTTATCCATATTCAGTTTCATCTCGTTCTCTGCGTACCAGTTCTGTGCCTCTAGTAGAGCTCCTCTTGACAGATCGTCCAGGTCCCGTCCCGACTTACCAACGCTCAAAAGAGTTAAATCATCCGCAAAAGCTTTCTTTTTTCCATTAATGCTCAGTAGTAAGTCGTTCGTGAAAACTAAATAGAGAATGGGACCCAAGACGGAACCCTGAGGCACGCCCACCTTCAAATTCAGCTGTTTCGACCTCTGACCGTTCCACTCCACCAATTGCAACCTGCCATCAAGATACGATCTGATCAGTTTCAGTGGAACACCCCTGATACCGCAGTTTTCAAGTTTTGAAATCATCCTTTCATGTGATACGCTGTCGAAAGCCTTGGACATGTCCAGGCACTGTATCAAGACCTCCTCCTTACTTTCCAGTGCCTCAAAGATAGCTATCATAATCTCTGTCATAGCTGTAGTTGTTGATTTTTGTCTTCTAAATCCATGCTGGTCTGGATGAAGCAACAATTTGGTTTCAAGGTAATCAACAAGTCTTTTTTTTATCAGGATCTCATAGACCTTCGAGTACACCGGGAGGACCGAAATAGGTCTATAATTGGAACACATGCTTGTATCGCCCTTCTTGTACAGGGGTACCACCCTAGCAATCTTCAACTGATCTGGAAAAAGTCCACACTCCATACATTTGTTTATCAGGTGCTCTAGTGGTTCAGCCAGACATTTTATGGTGTTCTTCATCAGCTCGACGGTAAATCCGAAAACATCTGGCGATCTTTTGTTTTTCATTTTTGATACTTCCTCCTTGATTTCCTGTGCACAAGTAGGTCTCAAAAACATTGAGAATTGGCTTTCCGGACTGTTTTAATAGTGCTCTTGCTGTGTTGTGAGTTTTGAAGCTTCAGTGTATCATTTATTTCCCTTCCTACATTTACAAAGTACATATTCAGCTGGTCCGAATCCAGGAATGAGGTATTCACCTTCTCTGTCCTACACTTTATTTTAGAATTAATCACACTCCAGATTTCCCTGATTCTATTCTCGGCTCCTTCAATTCGTTTTCTGTTTTTTTCTCTAATTTCTGTCTCGATTTTATCCTTGTACATCTTTTTCAGTTCCTTGTAGAGTTGTAGTGACTCAATATCTTTTCTGACCTGATACATAGTATATGCGGCCTCAGTCTTATTTTTTAGTGTTGCAACTTCTGCACTGTAATATAACGGAGTGTTTTTCTTTATGGTAAGTTTTTTTTCAGGAAAACAGTTATTAAAATTTCGTATTAATACACTATGGAACATATCCCACGACTCCTGAGCGCCTAAACCCTGTAAGTAACTCCAATCTATTTTTTCCAGTTGGGTTATGAAACGATGAGTATTTTCGTTATTTATTTTCCTGATATACTTATACTCTCTTTTTACTTTCCAGGATGAAGTGGACACCTGAAGAACTTGTGAGTGGTGATCTGAGAGATGCAGGTTCACAGTCTGGTAGCTGTAGTCTCTAGAATGAATATTCGTGAACATGTTATCTATACATGTACTGGAAGTGAGGGTCACTCTAGAAGGTTCATTAAAAATATGATGCAGTCCATAGGAATTCAACAGTTCCAACATTTCTCTTCTTTGTTTTGATTCCAATAAAAAGTCGACATTGAAATCCCCAGCTATTATTATTTCACAATCATATTCCGCGCAAACCAAGTCAATAACTCCATCTATCCGTTCCATAAAAACATCCATTGCTCCCTTCGGGGGTCTATACACACACACATACACCCTTTTTGAACCTCGACTATATATTGCTGTTAATTCTATGTGATTTTCCAATGATAAGTTCATAATCTTCTTTATTGGCTGATAATCTATACCAGGCCGTACGAGTATCATACTACCGCCATTTTTTGTGTACTCTCGTGCATACATTCCCGCAACCTCAAAGCTGCCCAGATTTAACTTAGTCACATCAAAATCACCTGGTAACCAATGTTCTGTTACATTGACTATAGCATATTTTCCTTCGTTTAACACATATTCTAGTTTATCCAATTTATTTGTTATGCTCTGAACGTTTATATTTAGAATTTTTTCATAGTTAGCCTGATCATTGTTCATGTGCGAGGATTGATCTTCCTCTGTTAACTGACCTGAACTGTTCCTCGACCCCCCATAAAATTTCGAAATGTTCAAGGTAGCATACAAACGATTCACATCTCGAAGAGGTGTGTGGGCACAAATATATTCCGACAATGGAACCACCTTCGTAGGACCAAGCAACATCTTTCAAAATGAAGTAAAAAAATTATTCTGAAATCAGAACTTGAAAGTCAAATGGCAATGATAGGTACACAAAGGAATTTCATCCTTCCATCCGCACCACATTTCGGAGGTATTTGGGAAGCAGGTGTAAAATCATTGAAAATCATCAGAAAGTACTCGTCCGACATCGCTGAAATTTTTATGTCCAACCATCGCTGAACATACGTTCGTCACTTTCTTAATTACAATTTTTGCCTCTTAAAAACATTTTTCATACTCCAATGGAATGAGAATATTCGATATATACTGAGGGGCACATTTAACCCGCCACCATTTGAACAGATATTTCGAAATTCTAATATGATTCAATTAATTTTTGTAATAAATATTACAGTGGGTGAACTTTCACGAAAAGAAATGCAACATGTGTAAGTTTTGAAATGGTTTAATTTAGACAAAAAATAAAACATTACAATTTGCAAGTTTTCCTACAGAAAATAAAAATCAGTAGAATGCTGATCAACGAAAACGTGTGTTCTTAATTATTGCATTAATAATGTGTATTTCATCCTCTGTCCTTATGTCTTGGATGACGCTTAGGGGAATATTTTCCTGCTTCAGTTTTCAGCTAACTGATGGTCGTAGGAGCTGGTGTACGACTCCGGATACGTATTTTCAGGTTGTCCCATACACGTCCTATTGGGTTCAGAACAGGACTCCGAGCTGGCCATGGTAATATGTAGCTGAATATTGACTCTCGCGGCATGCATACAAGCGTTGTCGTGCATCAAAACAAAATTATCGCCAATGAATGGTGCGAACGAATGGTGTACACTACAAAAGTAACTACACTCTTGTCCATTACAAAATGTGTAGTGTAGTTACTGTTGTAGTGTTCATAATCAGTCCACAGTGAATTCAAACCAGAATAAGGAATCACATGTGGTTATAGGACTTCTGTTACGTACCTGTGAACCTTAACGGTGCCTATATCGAAGATGACCAACTCTGTACGGGCGTCATAACAAATGCCATAACAAACCATTATTGACCCTACCTTGTAGCCCACGGTTTTAACCACAGGACATTGAGCAACCTTTTCACGTCTGTACAAGCGCTGACGTCCATAAGGAAGTCGTGAAGCAATTTTCGATTCATCAGAGAAGATACCTGCCTTCCATTGTTCCGAAGTTCAATTAAAATATAATCGAGCAAATGCAAGTCTCACTCTTTTGTGATTTGCGGTAAGTTCTGGGACTAGACCTGGTCGAAATGTTCTCAGATTCCTCTCCTGCTAACCATCTTCATAGTGTTCTTAGGCTACTGGGCTTACACTTACATTTCGTACCTCAAACAAGTAGTTACGAGCCTCAGAACTTGTAGTGAACCGATTCCGCAGACTCAATTCGAAACGATCATATCTCTGATGTACAGTGCCGGAAACCAAAAAGTGGACGACTCTACAGAGCATATTTGGCTATTTTTAGTCGATTAAAAGAGGCTTTGACACAGAATAGCTCTATTCTGTGGTTTTGCATTGCTAGTCCATGAAAGTGTCAAACTCAAACGCTTCGTAGATTCATTTAAACCAGGGGTCGGCAAGTAATTTGAAGTGGAGTCCGAATACTATGGGTAAATTGCTGCGACGTCCAGGCCTACACTATAATAACAATTATATCTAGACTAAGTTTCAGTCGCTATATTTCTTGTAGAATACTAGAAACATTGACAAACATAGCACTGGCATATATTTATCTGTTTAATTTTTTTCAATTATTTTAATAAGTTTAAGTTCAAATTTTTGGAGGAACAGGTTTCTATTTCTTGCGGTCCGAATACGGACCGCCGTCCGCCAGTTTCCGACCCTTGATTTAACCCCTGAATGAAAACGAGTCAACGAGATTGAATATTTTATATCTATTGATACAACATAATCAATATTTTATAGCAGCACCATTGGCTGCTATAACAGCTTCCAGGCGACTCCTCAATGAGAAATCTAATGCTCTCGTATCATACGTATCAGATATATGTATCCAAAAATTTTCTATGGATTCCTATAATTCTTGGGCATTTGCTGGTCTGAAATGTCCATCATACATTAGTTTTACCATATGGCCCCAAATATTTTCCAAAGGGTTCATGTCCGGACATTTTGCAGGCCAAGGTAATACGATTATATTTTTTGCCTGCATCCATTGTCTTACTATATTCGAAGTGTGAATAGGAGAATTATCATGCTGAAATATAAAGTTTTCAGGGAACACCGGTCTAACCGAAGGTATCATTACATTTTCTAATATTTCTTTGTAATGTTCGCCTGGTAAGCTCCCATTTATTTTCCAACAGACACCTGTTCCATAGGTGCTATCCCAAGCACACGCACTCAATGAGAATCAACCACTATTTCTTACAGAGTGGACGTAATCCTCGTCATACCTTCGCTTTTGAGGTTTATAAACCCGAAGTTGTCCACTGTTGCACGATTGAAAAGTTTTTTCTTCAGAAAAAACTACGGTGCTCCAAAAATTGTTGTCCATATTTAAATATTCATTTGCGAACTGCAATCTCTTCATTTTATGGACATCTGTTAAGAATGCCTTCTTTGCTGCAGAATAGTTTTTTCAGTAACCTTCCTTGATTCTATTTCGCGCTGTTCTTACGGATCCAGGGAAATCAGTGAACTGAAAAGCTTTAACAGCAGCTGCGAATGAATGCTCCTTAATATAATTGATAAGCGCATTGTCTTCATTTTGATCAGATATTCTTCTAATTCCAACCCGGATCGGACGTTGAATGCGCCCTTCCTGCCAGCGTCGCTTCAAGTTAAAAATACAAGTTTTACTGACTTTTACAACCTCTGCTGTCGCATTTAGCTACAATTCTCTTCCAGTTTAGCAATTGTCCACATTTTCTCACCATCTTTAAAACATCGGGGCATTTTATAATTATTTCCGTTTATTTGAAATTACCTCAATAAATTCTGACGTTTTTGTCGTCAACGACTGCGCGATATAGCCATAGAAATACATGGATGGAGTCATATTTACAACAGGAAAAAAATCGTCCACATTTTGGTTACCGCCACTATACACCTTCTACGACTTTACCACAGCCTTCTTGCAGAAGAACCTGTCTCTCTGTAATGTCAGATAGCATCTTGTACAGTGGTTCGAACCCAGCGTCTGCAAGTGCCACTGCCCTGGCTGCTCCAACAGAGTCCGGTTGCATTTTCTCTTGTGTGAACGAAATCGCAACAACCCAACACCTCGGTTTTATTCGAAGTATCCAACATTTTAACACAAATTAATCCCTCAGACATAAGGAGCAGTAAGAATGCCAAATTTCGACTATAGCTCCCAACAATGCTACTTTTGTCGGAACTCTTATTGGCGTTGGCTCTAGGCTTGACCACACCTTGAAAAGTGTGCACGAAATCACTTGATCCATCTGAATTAAATTTTTATGAACTTTAGCTTTCAGTAGTTAAACTTTTCTGTCAAGTTCAGGCAAAACATTTCTATTCCTTCTTGGTACTGCAATTTTCATGTCGCTGAACATTACTTATACTAATTGAGGCAGATTTGACATTCACTTTCTGCAAAGAGGTTAAAGCACCACCGACACACAACCTCCTCACTTTGCCTGCTCGTGATTCACCACTGTTGAAATTCCTTGATTCCAAATCAAATCGGTTCTCTCAAGAAGTAGTTCATCTTATGATATCTCCAAAACTGTAACTTTGTCCATCTGCAGCAACTTTGTACCTAAAAAACGAGAAGACTGAAACAATAATTTCATGGAACCAATGAAAAATTAAGTTGACCAAAAAAAGCATCAGTATTCCAAAAAGGCATTTTTCTTATTTGTTCCATTCATGCTTTGGGACACTGAGAAGATAATCTCGATATCGAGCACCTGATTCTACTTGCAAGCAGAATTCAGAAGAACTTCCATATACATCTCACATCTTGAACTCAATAATTTCAAAATTTTGAAAGATCCAATACAATTAGAGGTTTACCTATACCGTCGAAGAGAAATAATATACATAAAATAAAAAAGCAATGAAATAATTCAATCAACTTACTGAAAGGATGAAATGCATCTCCAATCACAATCTACAGCCTCTGAACCATTCTTAAGCAGACTTCAAGTAAGATTCAATGAAAAATCTCTCTTCTATTCACATACATTTACCATCAAAACATCTGGTTCTCACACACAACCATGGACCTCTTCTACATATAGCAATTTCATACATATATAAATATATTTTTCTGAACTCAAATCAACAAATTCTTCGTTTTCACATAATCCTCTCTTGAATATTGGGATTGGGATTGAACTTTTACTGGAAAAAGACTGAATTTGTGCGTAGCAATTTGAATATTTAAAATAATTAGCTATTAGGTGATTTTTTGCGTTATGCAGATTTCTGTTGTAATAAATTTTTTTTTTTATGTTCCATTATTTATGTTATTACATAAGTTTTTGATATGCACTAACTTGTCATTTCGTTGTCAAATTAGTAACCTAATTTATCTTGAAACTTACAGGGTCAACACTAATCAAAAAGGAAAAACAGTGAAAATATCTTTGGAACGGCAAGAGATATCAGTTTGCAGTTTTTGACAGGTCAATCTACCTTTAATTGGAAGCCTATTCGTCCAAATAGGTACCCATTAACAATAGCTAATATAGAAAAACAATACAAGACAACAAAAGTTGTAAAATATAAACAATAGTTTATAACGTTGATATTTTTACCAACCTTAATTAGGGTATATTTTTAAAAAAAAGCAATTATATGTTATCGGTTATAGATTGCGCCAAACTATGAACTTAAACATATTTTAAAACCCTTTTTTCTTTGGGCTGACTTTGTATTTAGAATTTTTTTCATTAAATTATAGGACATACAGTATCTGAGCTACGGCTGGTTACCACCCTTAATGAATCACCCTATCTATTCATTTCTAAAATTAGGCAATTATTTTTGCTAATGCATTAATACCTGATTAATCAGGCTTTCATCACTGAGTGATCAGATGCCGAACTGGAGTAGTTAAATGGCCAAAGCATTTATATTATTTATACGAATCAAAATAAACCTCTATTTTATTGGATAAAATAATAAAATATTATAATTTCACAAGTACTTTACCGAATGAGTTATTTGAGAGAATTATATTTGTTTCGAAGTGTCAAAATTGCGTATTATCGAATTTTCGTATGATTCCTCTCAATGTTTTCTCATGTTTACTTAGTGAAAATTTTGTTTTTTTTTTCTAATAACCCTGAAAATAGCAAATATTCTCCAAAAGTGCTCAAGAAAAAGTTTTATCCATTAATGAGAGAAATCGGAATTTTCAAAACTACAGTCTTATAACAGAAATTTGATATATTCCTCTCTCTGTATGTGCAAAAATATTTCTAAAATGTGCTAGTAAACGTTATATGTATGGTTGCGGAAGAAATATTGTGAGTGGAGTCTCTCCGCTCGGAAGAAGTGAAACTTCCTAATGTGGAAATGAAAATAGGAAGGGGTTGAAAACTACGCGCATGCCACGCATTCACTCTCGCTCTGTCTCTTTCTATTCCCCCTCCCCAGGAGCGTTGAACGTTTAACGCAGCATGAGGGATATTCTTTCGAACTGATCCAACTGATTTTAGTTACATAAGATCACTTCGTTCAGTAGTAATTCAACTGATTTTAGTTATATAAATCACTTTGTTCAGTACAAAAGAACATGCATAGTGCTTTCATACCTCCTCCATGGTAGCGTTACAAGTTTAACGCAACCTTGTTGGAAACGCTAATAACAAGGACCATCCTGTTTATTTTATCATCAAATCCCATAACTTCTTTTTCAAGAATATAAGATGATTTCGTTTATTGAATAGAATGAATTAATTCAATGAAAGAACAGTTCACAGCACACATTATATTACCTCTCATACAATTCACATTCCATATATGTCAGTTACATTTCATCAGTTTTTATTTTAATGTCATTTTCACAAAAGCTCTAACACAAATTTCAATATAATATGCAAATGTGCTAACACATGATTCTCTTACAGACCGCTTAACCAGTACACACATTAAATTAAAATAACAACTCTCTTCCAACATAAAGACAAAATCCATAGAACAATTACCACCATCATTTATACCATTGAATTTACATCATCTCTACCTTGACCCCTCCACTTCTAAAAGGTGAAATAAATTTTAATTTTCAAATGTTGAGATGAATCTACTATTCACCAGGAATATGTCATCTGTATGCAAGGTATTGTACTTTCCGTTTCATTTCTAATGAACTTCTGGAACTGTTAAAATAATTTTCCTTGATTGCAATGAACATCTCTCGAAAAGAGATGTATTCCAAGGATTCAAGTGAAGTAACTTTTTGACGAATAGAATAGAAAGTAAACTTAATTTTGAAGAAATGTTTCAGATGAATTTTAAATGTTTTTGGTTATGAATATGAATATAATAATCATCATATTCGAATTGAAACAAAAAAATAAACATAGATATGGAACAATACCTTTTTTCATAGAGTCGAAAAACACTCGGAGTATCATAAAAACTTATTTCAGTTATAACAAAAATGAGGATAATTTTATGAAAAATCCTTCTTTTCATCTTCATCAGAAAATGCTTCTACAGTTCCGGAAGTCTACTACATTGAATTAGAAATACCCTGTTTGGTAAATCTCCAAAACGAGATTCAATAAAAAAATTCAAGGTTACCATTACTGGTTTCTAGGATCGTCAAGAGGTATTACGGCTAACCTAATGTTTTTAAAGAAAAATATTCAATTCAAACAATTTCCAAACTGGATGGGTCTACAAAGTGTAGCCTGGGAAAATTTCGTCAGAATGAAATACTACTAACAGCTGTTGCTTCAGTCACCAGTTGCGTCTCTCGGACCTATATAAAAAGTGGAAATATTTTATACTACTTCATATCGATATTTAAAGTTCATAATGATAAAATCCCGAAGGAAAATGTCTGAGCCAAACTAACTAACAAATTTTAGTTTATTTTATAAAGAAAAATCAAGACTTCGATGTTTGAGATTTGTCGATATAAGTCGTTCCATAATGGAATTGATCAATAT
Organism: Halyzia sedecimguttata; assembly: GCA_937662695.2. NCBI lineage: Eukaryota > Metazoa > Arthropoda > Insecta > Coleoptera > Coccinellidae > Halyzia > Halyzia sedecimguttata. The sequence goes on along the minus strand of OW569413.2, from coordinate 91,509,520 downwards.
TCCAATTATCAATATGATATCCAGGACTTTCCATACTTTCTTCCATGTCTTCCATCCTTATTCCGAATTTGAGAAAAAAAATGTTATAAATAAAAGGTGCCTCTAATATTAGGTCATGCACTCAAGTAATAAAAACATACAAGTTGCTCACGACTTCTTGTACTAACTGAATGAATCAGAAATTCTCCACTCATATTCAAGTACAGTTTACTGACATTTAAACGAAAACCCATGTCCTGTGATGTTCAAATGTTGTTTGAAAAAAATTATGGTAACACACTGTTCGTCATAACGCTGCTTTGACAGAACAGTGACGCAACTACAACCTTTTCACCAACTGATATAAGTCCATCATTAGTCTTAAAATGATTTTAGTATATATGGTAAAATAACGACGAAAGTATACTGTCCCTCCTTACCACTAGATGGTAGTACACTTTCGTTGTTATTTTAACATATACAGGCTGGGCCACGCTCGATGGTACCCTGGACTTTTTCGGAGAACGGGACTTACGATTTTATTAAAAATTTGGTTCCTTAGCTAGGAACCACTGCTCCATTGATCTAGAATATTTTCAGTGCGTTGGTGTTGCCGCTTATGTCTAAAAGTACTAACAACTTTGATATTTGAAATGGAACACCTATATATTATAGCTTTTTTCGATCCTCCGTAGCCTCCTGATGAATTCAGTAAACTTCATCATCCCTATCTCTAGCAGTTTTCGAGTAATTAATTGATTTACTCCCTTTTTTGTGCAAAACATCGCTTCAATTTAATATTCATAACCTCCCTACTTGGAATCCTAGTAAGCCGAAATTTCGGGTATGAATTAACAATATCCAGTGTATCATTTACGTATAATGACATACGTCCCTAATCATACAGGGTTGTTCACAATCCGAGTCTTTTCCGAGACATACTTACACGATAAAAATGCGTTTTTTCAAATGGAATGACCTGTATATCATAAGATGTATTGAAAGAGAATTAAATACCTAAATTGTAAGTTTTTCGAATTAAAAGCAAGTTTTCATGCCAATGGCAATATTGAGGTACATTTTGTATTAGCTATCCATGAAATGTCATAGAACATGTAAGTTATAGTAATTTAGCAATTGGCATCGATTGTAAAGTATTGTTGAATTTATTAACGGATATTTTATTAAAAAATCATTCTAATAGAAGGCAATAATTATACAAATGAAGTTTTGATGAAATTCTTTATTCTTCACGATCAATGCGATCAAAATGTAGTAAGATCATGCAGAATGTTCTGGTTAGGCCTAAATCTTATTCTGCACTTCTGGTGAAAGGATTGGCGTTAAAATATTATCTTCTTTTGAACTTATAAGCTTCGGCATTGTTCGTCCCACTTTGAGTTTTGATCAATAAAGGATGGAATTATTCTGCAATCGTACACATTTTCTCTTGTTCATTGGTACTAAGTTAGGATACTTCTCATTAAACATTCTGCTTGTTCTTGCTACAATTTGATCGCATTGACCGTGAAGAATAAACAATTTCATCAAAACTTCTATAACATTTCATGGATACCTAATACAAAATTTATCATATTATACCCACCGACATGAAAACTAATGACTATCATTAGTCAGATATTGAAGTATTTCACATGGAGTTTTTTCAAAGGTCAGTCCTTTTTAATATGAGGTAGAATTATCAAATAAACAATTTCAGAAAGAATACAAAAGTTGCAAAATAGCACAGAAATGTCAGTTCAAAGCAGGTCTTAATCCAATAATGAAATTAATATGCGCCTGGACACACTCAGAGGATTAACTGCATCACATCATTATGTACTTATCTAATGAAAGCAAAACAATGATTTTATTGTCGAAAAATTTGAAATATTGCTAAAGGAGATTTTGAAATAATAAAAATGTATCCTGAAGAAGCCCCAGAAAATTGAAGATTCACGTAATTTAATGAACAGTATTTTTAGTGAATAAAAAAGAATACTACTGGTAATTGTTTAGTACTAAAAGAACCGTGCTGGAGAAGTGAAAAAAATTGTACTTACCAAGTTTGGGCCCCAGATTACAAAAATGATAGCGAGAAGTCTGCAATTCCTTTAATTAAAAAAAAAAAAAAATCCAAAGTTTCATTCAGGTAGGTGAGGTTATTCATAATTCTAGCCAGTTTTCCTCTATTTTCTCAATCAATAATCGTTGGAAATTATTTTATTATCAATTTCTGAGCGTTTCCTGCAAAATAAAGCCTTCATTTCGTCGAAATCGACGTTTTTATACATTGTTTATATTCGTTACGGCAGCCATTTTAATTCGACTTTCGGCTGTCAACCGTCGCGAATCGTGCAACGTTGCCAGTGTCTCATACTTGTAGTTAAAGTTACGTTGATTAGTTCGAATATTGTTTGGAGATAATGACGTATTAAGGGTATCATCATTTCGTGCCCCTTTTTTGGAGAAACACATGGCAAGAATGCCACTCTAGCTTACACTTGCCCTACTTCATTTCATTTTGTGTTTAGGTCTTTGCTGGGTTACTCTTCCAGTATGTAATTATTTGACATTTAAAAATAAACATGTTTTTATATAATATGCAGTTTCACCAATTCCGAAATATTTTGCTTAACTTATACCTTCTTGCTGATATTTCTTCTATCACTCTATAATTCATGTATACTAATATTGGAAAAGTAAACGAAAATGGGTTCTCCCAATCCCATCCACTAACTATTTGTAAGTTACTGGCCATTCGATTTGAGACACTGGCAACGTTGCACGATTCGCGACGGTTGACAGCCGAAAGTCGAATTAAAATGGCTACCGTAACGAATATAAACAATGTATAAAATCGTCGATTTCGACGAAATGTGGGCTTTATTTTGCAGGAAACTCTCAGAAATTGATAATAAAATCATTTCCAACGATTATTGATTGAGAAAATAGAGGAAAACTGGCTAGAATTATGAATAACCTCACCTACCTGAATGAAACTTTGGAATTTTTTTTTGAAAAAACTAAAGGAATTGCAGACTTCTCGCTATCATTTTCGTAATCTGGGGCCCAAACTTGGTAAGAACAATTTTTTTCACTTCTCCAGCACGGTTCTTTTAGTTCTAAATAATTACCCTACTTTTTTATTAGCTTTAATCGTCTTCTTCTAATTTTCTGAATTCATATTTTCAGATTTGCTCTTCGCTGTAACTACAGAATAGGTTCATTCTTTGCGAAATGATGGCATTCTCCATCACTTTTCAAGATTTTTAAAATAATTTTCTTTTCTTATTATCATTCAATTATTTTAAAATTTTGTTAAATTTTCTCATGTTGTCTACGTGTGCTTAGAATAAACCCGAATTACAGTAGCGTCTGTGTTGGATATCTTCCTAATGGTCGTAGTAGTGACTGTGCTTTATTGCCAGAACAAATGGGCATCGATCTTCAGCATTGGCCTCCTTAATAATTTACTCAGTTACAAAAATCTTAAACAGTATAGTAATAGCATTGTTATTATCAGCCAGTTTCGCTATTTTGGAACTTTTATACAGGCTATATTTGGTGAAACGTTTCATTTTGACATGTTTTATATCCTGTTTAAGAAAAGGATGTCCTTTAAAAACACCCCATATTTATTCCAGTTAGAATAGATTACCTCAAAACTAAATACTAACATGAATAACAATTAATCGAAATATTTGTATGAAATGGGCATTGAAAAGAATCCAACTAAACGGAATATCTTTTTTAGCTAGATTAAAATAAATGCAGATTAAGATAAATTATCAATTATGTTCCCGAGACGCAATTATCTCATCCTGTCTCTAATGGAATCAATGATCAAACAGATATTGCACCAAATTTAACATAGATATGCTTTGTTTTTATGAGGATTGAGTTGAACTCATGACACTAGATACTTTCATAGTTTTCAGTTCAAGGTCAATTTCTTCAAATAGTACCGTAATGAATTGAATTTTTTCCTCGTCAAAACACCAGCAAATCTGCTTATGATATAAACATAGGCAAATAATTAAGTCTTCTGTCTGTTCTGTCAATTCATAACCTGCAAATACTTTCTATATTTGTTCTATGTGATGACAAATCTCAAAGCACCGTAAAAACCAGTCAATAATTCAAGTACACATGCATAATCAAATAGGTAGGCAGGAAATCTTCCAATAGGTGCATATGGTAATTACATCACTGAGCCGATAAGATCGAGCGGATTTTATGATCACGTGATTTTCCAGTCTTTCGAGCGTCTAGGAATATCCAAACGCGATTGTTTATTCCGAGTTTGAAATTCTAACCTAAAAATATACTGCTCCCGTCATATTAAAATTTCAAAAATATGAATAATATAATTTTTTTAATAAAATTGCATGAGGTTCATGAAGATAACGTGCCGGGAGGCCATCCTGAAGTCGCAATGGAGAAGTAATTAATGATTTGCGTGTGGTACCTTGCTAACATAGAATCATGTTTAAAAAAAACATACGTTCTTCCATATGTATTTTCATATAACAGAAATGTTTTCTGTTGTTCCTTGGCAAATGTCGCATTCATAAACCATTCTCAAATTTTTTTGGGTAATTATTTCGTAAAACGTTTGACGGTTATATTGACATTGGAATTGAAAATAATTGATAGCTCGATCCGCTCCACCAATTTACTCGGAGCTTTTCGAGTGACGTCCGAGCAATCGCTGAGGTAATAGACCACATTAGTTAGGTTAGAATCATTCGCTTGGCGGGAGATCCATATTCAAATTTTTTAACAAGGAATTTCAACTTTGAGGTGAAACCACCCTATTTAAAAGAGACTGTTAGTACAGAGACAACAAGTATTTTGTACCTTCATCATTAGTGCATGTTTTCATGTTATTTCCACATTAAAATCTACCTCTATTTATTCTTAAATCAAAATTGAAACCATTCTAGTTCGAAAGATTTCCGTATGTCGTAGATGACTTCTGTTGTGCGTCAATACAAGGCCGATTTAGGGTTATGTTATTATTTTTGACTGAGAGCTATGACATACGTCAATCGCATTTGGTGAACACTTTTATATTTATTAATTATTTTGGAAATATACAATTTTGTTATGAAAACTTGATTCTAGATGGTTGAAAAAGGTTCACAGAATCTATTTCAACCAAAATAAACCTTAAGAAATTAGCCAAAGTATTTTAGGTCCATTTTAGGTCCATTCTAAATGCATGGGGAATTCAGTTTTCGGATCCACGGATGGATCGTAATTCAAATTTCCCGCCTAACCTAACTAATGTGGTCTATAACCATACACCTTTTTGATCACTCGGTGTACTCGATTTGTAAATAACAAACACGATTGAGCGATCCGAGCGCTCAGATGTATTTAACAAATGCACCTAATAAGGAATAATTTTGGTAGACGAGTGCCTAATGATAAGCTACTTATAACTAATATTTGACAAATTCCGAAACTTCTAATGGAATTTAATTTTTTTTCAATGTATCAATAATTGAAAACATTCAATCCTCATGAAAATGAGCCTTCAATGTTGTCACTAAATCAACAAAATCAAAAAACGTATTTCTCTGATTTAGATAGCGAAATGGAAACAAGAAAAATCATCCAAAGCATTTACTGCCACAGATGCCGAGAGAATATATTGAAAGGCTGGACCTCTAGACGAGCAAATTCTGCGTTTTGCGAGCGACATTCTATATATTTGTGCAAGTTACTTGGCTCAGAATATTCAGAGAAGAATTTCTTTCAACAAAAAGGAACTGTTTCTAGTCTTAATCGTTAACAACAGCTTATCAGCGTAGAATATTGACTCGAAAAATACCACAGCTCCGTTATTGAAACTGTGATGCTTATGACGATGTTTGGATGAGAGCAAAATTTTTGACTAGACTAATAGGTTTCGAGAATCAAAAACAAATTAATCATACTTAAGGAAAGGCTTGTCAGAGGGAGGCTGATTTGAATTCCTCGACCACTGAGGACCATCCTGATTCTGCTGACCTCCGGGTCCCTGATTCATCCAATTAAGAAATCCTGGGTTCTGATTGTTGGGACCCTGATTCGGGTTACCACCTTGGTTGCCACCTATAACAAGAAAATTAGGGGTTAATCCTCACTTAATGAAAGCTTTTGAACGATTCAAGTCAGGGTGACTCAGCTAGAATGAATTTAATTTAAACTTAATCCTGTCCGTTATGATTTGCTTGGCGGAATCATGTGGGGCGCCATGAAATGCTGCCAATTCCACATGGGAAAGTGTAGCTCCAATTAGTGCTAAAGAAGGCAGAACGACAGAGCTGTCGATGTCATCACCATCTACAGCTTGCCTTCCAGTTCCAGAGATCTGATGAACACCAGTATCTGGGACGGCAGCTGGGATCTCTCCTGCAGATTTCTTGCCCAAAGCATTCCTTGCGTTGGTTTGAGATGGCAAGGCATTCCGTTATCAGGTGATCAGGAGTTTCATCCTCCTCTCAACAGAATCTGCAGTCGTCAGTTTCTCCTAGACCTAATCATATGCTTCCGCAGTGCCCTGTGAGGAAACCTGTCAGGAGGTGCAGCATATTCTTACTGAGGTCCATATATTTCTTGGATCTGACACTGTCAAAATTTCTGATAGTGATACATTCCAGGGAGAGATCTCCAGAAAATACCTCTTTCAGTTTCTTCTTTCATCCAAAATTCAATTTTGTAGGTGTATCTACCAACCACAGTAAGGTTCTGGGCCAATAAAGGGGGTTTGTGCTCCTTTCTTGGCAAGTGTGTTGGCCTCCTCATTTCCCGCATGACCAGGAATCCAGACCAAGGAGACCCTGTTGTTTTTGCCTACTTCATTGAGTTTTCTTCGGCACTCCCATATTAACTTGGACTGGATAACATGGGAGCTCAGAGCTTTAATAGCAGCTTGAATGTTAGGGTAGATATCACATCCCTGATAGTTTATTTCTAGGTTAACTTCTACGCATCTTCCGATTGCAAGTACTTCTGCCTAAAAATGCTCAGATAGGAGCCTAGCGATAGTGAGCATTTGCTGACTGGCCCATATACTAAAATCTAAGTACTTACCACTCGAATTATTTGGGCCATTGTTGAAACCTTGATTGAAATTGGGCTCTTGATTTTGCAGATTACCAATAAGTCCCCAACCAGCTTGATTCAAGGCAGCGGCAACAAGTGCTGGATTCATAGGCAAACCCAAATTCAATCCCAAGCCAAGGGGATTGACATTTTGGGAGTTACTTCCTTGACCTTGGCCATTGATTCCTGGCAAATTAAAAATGAATCTTGTCATAATAGTGAGAAGTATTCTTGAAAGGAAATCCAATACATTATATTCTAAGACTGCAGACTATGGTAAGTCAGGTAAAGATTGGTATTTCCGTCAAAATGATGTAAATACTATAATATGAAAACAAATTCAAAATAATCATTAAAGGATACTGTGGGAGGTATACTCATTATTGAAAGGTTTTTTTTTTTGGTTTTCTCTCCCAAACTCTGAAAAATATCTATAAAATAAAAATTAATTATTTTGTGATTTGCTTCTGCGTAAGAAACACAGGATATTTGTCAGAAGCAATCAATTGAACAATGTTGCCTAACAAACAACAACGGTACAACATCAACGAAGAAACAACTATATCGTAACATTTCGGAGTCTACATCAGACCCCTTCGTCAGACGCTCAATGAAAATCGTTAGAATTATTTTGAAAAAAAAAAAAACCTTTCAACAAATTCAGAATGTTTATCTACAAACAAAAGGGCATAAAGCATTAACAGCCAGTATTGTCTATATTCTATAAGATGACCCCTCAACGATACATCTTACCCCCCAATACAAGAAAGGCTACAAGTTGCAGAAACTTCCACGCTTGGAAAAGCCACCAAAAGACCCACCCAACCCTCTCTATAATCCATCCAATGATAGTTTCGAATTGGAATCCATGTAGCATCAGTAAGCAGGAATGTTAATATGATAGATCGTGAATGATTAATAAATCTTCCCAGAGTTAGTTCTAAAATGCCACGAACTTTGGTCACCGATAAAGCAGGACTACAGTATTGTTACTCAGTGCTCAGCTCTCCGATAGTTTGTTCAAATGTATTCACCCTTTTAGAATCTTTGTGGAGAAGCTAAACCACTCCTCTCACCACAGCTATTAGCACATCCTCTGCATATATGCTGCGCCTTCCGATAGCTGTAGGTCAAGCAATGGCTTGAGGAAGAAAGAGTGAGGTCAAGCACTGCTCACCTTCTGCAAATATGAATTATGTATGAACATCGATGCTTACTGACCTCCGATCCGGTGCATTTTCCAACGTCATATTGCAGATACAGAAACTTTACTACCCACCAGGTAATCTCCAGGTACTCGAGAGATGCGAATGTATCATTTCCTAGATATATCTTTGCCTAATCACGACGATCACACTACTGGGGATTTTCCTAAGCCTTCTTTTTTCCCAGTACTACAAAATATACATATCTCAACGAACAACCTTGTTGAATCTTCTAAACTTCCCGCCCATTTTCCTTGTTTTATAAAAAGATCACTCCATTGAATTAATGCATCCTATTTCTCAGCAGTTACAGTCACCAAGGCTAAGAGGCAATATTTCCTTCACCCAAAGAATTAAAGCACAATGGTTCCACTCCTGGCATAAGTATCTAGAGATCCTTCTAGTGCCCCTAGCTTACTGGTAGAGCGTTGGAATACGAACAGTAAGGACAGAGTTCAATCCCGAGCTAGAAAAGAAATTTTCTAGTCAGACTGTGGCGGTCACCATTCACTGTCGGGTCAAAAATTAACAGTGCTTAGCCTGAGGTGGCGCAAGCACACAGTATCAAAGCTCACACAGAAAACAACTGATTCTCCTAACTCTCTCAAGCTCTCAAGAAAAGGGTCTCCGAGGAACAGCTAAGAGTTTCAGTATAATCATACAAAAAACAAATTGAACACTAACAGCTGACTCATCCCCGGGCATCAAGATCACAACATGATTATGGGACAAACTTAGCGTTATCACCAAATTAATAGAGGTGAAACATTCTTCAACCCTAAATGCCAATAATCTTCAAATATGATTCATTATAATCCTTTTATTTGGTTATTTCTATCGTTAAACAACAATAAACATTGGTGGATAGGAGACTGCCCAGCAGGTAGATATGTGGTTCAAAGAGAACATCTTCAGGTTTCTATGCAGCACTTTCACTAATTGATAAGAGGCACTGAGCTGGTAACATGTAGTATCTCTGCTTATGAAGGACTTTCAGTACACAAATTTGATGGCACTATCCTGATTTCACCTAACCTGACTTACACAAATTCGCCTGGATTAGTACTTAAAGCTTAAAGCATTTTCAACATTTGTGGACCGGTATGGTCCAAACTAGCACAAGAAGGTCAACTTCAGATTTATTTTCAGGAAATCAAATTAAATAATCTTGACACCATTTGAGATATCCTTAAGGCAGTTGTTACGGTAATTTTCACCATATTTTCTTCTGAGGCAATTTTATGATGCAGATTCTTGCTATCAGTGAAAAGTAATAACTTTAATTCCAGTAATGTCTTATCCTAACCTAATGCTTGCAGATTAGGCATATCAAGATTTGTTCGTCCACCCCCTTGGTTGCCCCAATTCCCCTGGTTAGGTCCAGCATTCGGGTTATTATATCTATTTTGTTGATACATATTGGGACCTTCTGGTCCCCTCATATCTCTGTTGTTTCCATGTGATCCACCTCTAGGTCCATTGGTTCCATAACCAGACGGCCTGCTCTCAGATTTTGGTGCTGCGTTTGATACGTGAACCGACACACCTGCAAAAGAAAAATAAGATGTTAGATTTGTATTTTCACTCTAGGCGCTACTTTAAGGCTGTACCTGGGGACATACAAATTTGAAAGTATAGATTACCTCTTAAATGATGACGATACCTTGATTAACAACCCATTCAGACCTATTCTGTTTGCGCATAGCAATATTGCTAAGAAAAAGATATTAGTTTCACAGCAAGATTCGAAATATTGCTATTCTGATCATCGATTTTGAGCCTTTGTGACATTTTATATATGTATTCGGTTAGGAATTACGAATAACCACCGAAAATCGGACGAAATGTTTATCAATTAAGGTTACATTCTTCATTTTACATAAAAGTCAGTGTTACTATGTCAATGACAAAAAACTGTAGTGGACAAGAGTGTAGTTACTTTTATAGTGTTCATAATAAGTCCACAGTGAACTCAAAATAGAATATAGTAGATTATAATTAGTAACAAAATGTCTCTTGATGAAGGAAACATTTCCCAAACGTGTGCCTTATGCCAAATGTATTAGTAGACCAAATTGAATTTACTAGCTGTTTAGTAAAGTATCCCCTTCCCTGTCAACTCAAGTTTTTTCTATAATTTATACATTAGGTATGATCTCAAAATTGGACGCAAAGAGGGGAACTATAGTATTCAAAATATCTAACAAAAATCCAAAATCATAAAATTCACCTTTGATGATGTGGTCTTCTCCACAAAGACCCTGTGCCACTTCTGGGTCTAAGAAGGTAACAAAACTGAAAGCTCGAAATGGTCTAGGAATGAATACATCTGTGACTTCACCAAATTTACTGAAATATTCTTTCAAATCGTCCGAGGTCATATCTTCTGTACATCTACCCACAAAAACCTTGCATGGTACTTGCTGAATTAAACCTTCCTGCAATTAAATATAAAATTATCAAAATAAATGTCATTCTCATCCATAATATTTCCATTATAGGAGTAATAATAATAATGTAGTTTATTGTAAGAACTCTTACAAATGGCTATATACTGAGATCCTTCCACCTATGAAACGTTTTAAACTGTTATATCAAAGAAAAAATGGTAATATTGATATGAGCTGATAATATATCAATATCAATATGAGCTAATTTGGTGAACTTCTTATCCCATGTTGAATTCTTGAAGTTTCTCCCACAAAGACTTCTATGAATATTGGATATCTATATCTATTGTGGCTACGTTGTTCCCATTGTAGGCATAACTCTTCTATTATGATATGTTTTTCTTCCTTTCGCAAAATTTCTGTAATCGCTGAGAAAAGTCTCAAAGCTAGTCTTCGCTTCGTGGAAGTCTCGGATACTTGTAGTCAATATTAAATATGTCTTCTACCATCCAACATATAAAGATACCTGATTATTACGAAGATTGGTTGCCCACTTTTATATCATCATCAATCAACTCTTTGCGTCCATTATTTGACCAATATCCAACAATTCTGTATAGTATGTTAACATTATACAGACAACTTGGGAGAAATTTTAACACACTGATCTATATTGTTCCTGATTAAAGAGAAATTACCTTTGAATTTGGAACTTTCACATCGCACCATCTACCATCAATCATGTGTCGCTGCGCTAAAACTCGCATCTGAGATTCGTAAGAACCAAATCTGATAAAACCAAAACCCTTAGATTGTCCAGTCTTAGTATCCTTCTTGACCTAGAGTAAATTAAGTTCTAGTAATACATATTTACAACGAAGGAAACAATGTACCTGGGCCATCAGAACTTCACCGAATGTTTCAAAATATTCTCTAAGATTTTGTTCCGTAGTCTTCCAAGGTAACCCTAGTACAATCAAATCTGTACATCTCAATTTTGTTTCCATTCTTTTGGTTTTAGCTGTTGAATTCTCCAGGTTATCATCGGATTTCCTCTTATTTTCTACAAGTTTATGAAATGAAAATACAAAACATAACACAAATGACGGTTTTCTCATTCACAAATCATTAATTCAAAGACGAGGTAACTTCCAGTAAGGAGTGCGGGTAGTATTCCTTTATTAATAATTGTGTGGTTATCAAACCAAATTTGAACTAGACGCCGCTCTTACCTTTTGGAAAAACACAGTGGAAAATTTGTGAACCCCAACCATCATCATGAGGAGGATGCAAACGGGCTTCACTCAATCTTACTCCACGAATTGCTTTTGTATCAGGATTTCGAAATTTTAAACCAGAAGAACCGGGAAACTGTGCTGATAAGGTACTGAGAAGTAGAGTACCGTCATCTTCTAGTGGTAACTCTATCGGTTCTTCCCCTTCATCTTCCGCTACTTGCAAGTAATCTACCGACATTCCTATCTTAATCCAATAGTCAGGTGAAAATAAAACAATTACTTAAGCCAATAATCAATTTATTCCTAAAACGCTTCAACAAGTCAAGCGAAAGGAGGAAATGAATTAGAGAAACGTCAACTGAACACAGAGCAAATTTGTTGTATTCGCAGCACAGAATAGTTATATATCATAGAACCAGAAGATTTTCTTTTTTCAAATCACAGATTAAGTAATTAATTAAATAGCTGGCCATACAAGTACGTCCTTTCGCGCGGTTTATCATGGCGCGTTGTAACGTGGCGGTTATCATGCCAAAAAGAACGGCATGGCGAAAAAACCGTCGTTGCCCATACACGTTGTGAATTATTCAGATGATTTTGCACGTGATGGTTCGTAGCGAATCATTTGAAAGGATAAACCGTGTGTGTATGGCCGAAAAACGTCGGAAAAAGTGTCATTTGGAACGGCATTCGGTCATCTTCGAATTTTCAAGATGATGAACTGAATTCTTGGCGATTCCGCTACACGAAGGCGTCGTTCACCATCCCAGTTCAATTTAGTTAGTTGAATATTTTTGTGTTCTCCGAAAGTATTAGTTTGTTAGAGTTGATAATGATATCAATAGATTCTGATGATGAAATAAAAAAAATTGTATTTGAAATTTGTAATGTAAAAAACATTTTTTTTTTTGCTTACTCCAAAACCACCAGGGCCAATTTTGCCCGATAACGAACATATTACTGAGATTTGTATCTTCCAAAACTACTCTGGAAATTTGAACTGTCTTGCTCATTCTCTTCGAGAGTTATCGTGTTAACGGACGGCCGGACATAATCGATTTTGATCACGGATTCTTGATTAGTAAGTCGAACCAAAACGATTGAGACCATTTTCAGCCAAAAATTCGAAAATTACAATCACTTGTCAAATTGATAAGCACTCTGTTCTGAGGAACAAGAGCGCCATGGCAGAAAAGTTGGCTGGCTGACAAAGAAAAATATTGTCACATGTCGCTTTTACGGCAATTAAAAGATAATAATAATCCCGATTACTTGAAATAGTATTAAAGGTGGACGCAAAGACATTTGATCCCCGACCGCTCGATCGTCTGTGTGTATGGCGCTGAAACGCCAGTCCAGAGGAAAGGATCGTGAGAAATCCCTCAAAGCTTTATCATAGCATGCTGCAATGCTCACTCACACAAGGGATTTTCCACATGATTTTGTAGATAACACGATAAACCGCTCGAAAGAACGTTCGTGTATGGCCAGCTAATAATTAAGTAAAGTTTTTTTTACGTTACAAATTTCGAATTCAATTTTTTTCAGATGCAGTTTCATCATAAGAATTAATTGATATTATTTTCAACTCTAACAAGCTAATACTTTCGGAGATTCAAAATTTCAATAATTCATCGTTATCCATCAGTTTTGAAGATACACGTCATTAATGTCAATAGAAACTGAAAGTGTATTTCAGGAGAGTTTGGTTGATGTAAGCATGTATACAATTTGAAATTTGGATTCGCTAAGTTCATAGGCAGAGTTTTTTGGTTAGTGAGTCGAAAATGAATGATGCGAGGAAGTCGAGCATAATTTACGAGTCATTCTCTAATTATGGAAGATTTAGAACGGGATATCCAACTAATGTACAGATAGTTATTCCTTTAGTAACACTATTTAAGATTTCCTACATAAGTATTCTGGTTTGAGTTCCCTCTGGACTGATTACATTAGATTTGTTTCATAAATAAAACTGTCTATTTCATTTACTCAATTTTTCATAATGATAGTTTTAAATCACTTGTAGCCACAATTGGACCGTTATATAAAGATGAGATGCAAAGGGATTTTAATTTTATGATGTAGTTCTATCATAATAATCCATTGTTATAATTCCCAACTCTCAGAAACTAATACTTTCGGAGATATGATTTGTCAAAGATTGGACAAGAGCGCCAAAGCTCCTGCCACAGGGCGTTCCCACTTTTTCGTATACTTATTATTGGACATTTTTAAATGAATTTCAATTTCGATAGATTACATTTGTCAGAATTTGAGTTATGTGATCTTAAGGTAAGCGTCCACTTATCCGCATCGTACGTATCGGACGCATCGCATCAAACGGATCGTATAGTAATCTTTCTATAGAAATTCACACAAGTGCGTCCACTTGTACGGATCGCTGGAATCGGCTCGTCGGCACTGTCGGCAATGCCGACGCCGTTGTTGCCATAGCTACGTCGTAGTTGCGTCGGCAAATCCGTACGCTGCCGATACAGTGGACGCATTGTGAAAAACTTATCTTAAAATGAGGTGCACTGTGGCTAATTGCCAAATAACTAAAACAAGAGACACGGTGAAATATTTATTGATTTTAACCATCAACAAATATTCCGCGTGGCCGGACTAGACACCTCATCGCTCAGTGTTCCCAAAAGAGGAAAGTATCTTTCAAGAGCAGCACACAGACCCCAGGGTTTCATGGTTCTTACCAATCATCAGTGTGACTATAGCCATAGCCTGAAACCGAATGAAAACAGACGGGGATATAGGAAACTTATTTCCATCGGTTGAGAACCGGTAGGGGAAAGTAAACCACCAGCGCCATCTATGGAGAATCCTTACGAACTCCGAACCTCTGCGATGAGGAAACCTTGAGCAATGTTCAGCGACGTTAATTCTTTTGCCGTAAGAGGGTCAAGAAATGGCAACGCCATCTATCATATAGCGACCTTTAGGGACTGAAAACGCCCGGTCAGTTTGATTAGACAAACCAAAAACCAGTGAATATTAAAATGAGGTATACTGAGCGATGAGGTGTCTAGTCCCGGCCACGCGGAATATTTGTTGATGGTTAAAATCAATAAATATTTCACCGTGTGTTTTGTTTTAAAAACTTATCTGTTTGATGCGATGTATCCGATACGTACGATGCGGGTATGTGGACGCTTACCTTTAGACGATTCTCTCATTACTCAAGTCTGTCATTAATGATTTTAATCGAGTTGTATGGAATTTTCACCTGCTTCAGAAATCAGAATCAAGCGAGTTAAATTGAAGACCGACCCTGTTGATCGGTGGCAAATAGGTGCCGGATGTTGCATAAATAATTCACCCTTAATTGTACAAAGTAAATACACGTAGGTATTCAATCCATTTTAATCTGTTATTTTCCCCACATTTAACGGAGGTCAAGCAAACACCAACACGTTTACTGGTTTACTAAAACCTGACAAATACTGGATTACATAGAATTATAAATGAGAAATCAACATGAAACTGTTCAAGTTTTGGGCCAAACAATTCTGCTTGAATACTGGTCTACACGGTTACAAATTCATAGTTCTACCTAGAAGAATTCTTCTGGAGAGGTAAATAATATTTTCAGAATATAAATCATAGAACATGTTCTGACGTAGGTGATGTTTCATCAGATTTTTGTGAGTTTAATCATGGTCGCTAGAACTCGAGAACGGCTCGACCGATTTGACTGATTCTTTTTGACGCTCTTGTTCCTCGTAACAGAGTGCTTATCAATTTTCCCAAATGTCTATAATTTTCGAATTTTTGGCTGTAAATGGTCTTGATCAAGAATATGTTATGGAGAGTTATCGTGTTAACATCGATCCGTCTTTGTAACACCGTTTATTAATCATCAAAGGATACTTTGGGAAGTATATTCATTATTAAATGGTTGCTTTCTGGGTTTTCTCTTCCAAACTCTGAAAAATATGACCCCATGACCATCCACCCCCTGGATCCGCCCTTGTGTTAATGGGTTTAAAAATTGTGGTGAATATTTCGCTGAATTTTGACATGGAGATAGAATAGAACTTAGGTACTAATGGTCTCAGGGGAATTAGAGGTTTTTGTGTATTTTGGACGTATGGATATGGTTTTCCATATGGATTCAGCTTTTATTCTCACTGAGTTGTTAAATATTTGTATCATATTTTAGGGTATTATGGGTTCTTGTTGTTTCTGCGAGCTTTGTAGCTGCTATAGTGTTACTGCTTCTGTCAAAAAATTCATTCGATGAGAACCCAACAACATTAGTAACAGATACCATCCACCATCCAATTTGGAACTACCCATTTCCAGCTGTAACACTCTGTAGTTTCAATAAAATTTCGAAATATAGAGCCCTAGAGCAAGCTGATTTACTGTGAGTATTGATTTTTTTAAAAAGTTTAATCAATAATTTTCACCAGCGCATATACCATATAACGTTTAATGATGATCTGAAAATTGCCACTCCTTGGTTCTTGATTATTTATTTTGCTCTTAGTTTCATATATTTTTTTATTTATTCACAGCATGCATTACAGCATGTGTATCAAATGAAAAACCCCCATTTTAATATTCATATGTTGAATCTGTGTAATAGGTACTCTAAGAATTCAAAAGATCATGTTTACCAAAAACAGTTAATTAAAGCCGCTTTACACTATGCAATATTGGTGCAATGCAAGAGCAATGCAATGTGGAATGACCCAATGGCTCATGCGTGACGGAAATTTTCTGATCAGCTGATGCAACCTTTAAAATTAGAGCTGGGGCTATTTTTCATGCAATTATTTGGCAATTCTGGTTTGTTTTTTAGTGACTTTAATGGAAGCCAACATGAATATGATATGATAAAATTCACTAGGTGTTTGACTTAGCATTCGAAACTTTCTTCAGCTCTATCAATATTTTCATCAATTTTATATGGTTGGAATTTCATTTTATCACTCGATGAATTAAGCATGAAGGTCTCAAGTATGTTTTAGTCTACATAAACAGAACAAGTTTAATACTATTGTATGAAAAGCATGCTCGCTTATATTCCATCAAGTCTGATGATTATCATAATAAAATAGCACGTTCAAGAGTACTGACTGATATTGCCCAAAACTTTAATAACTTTTTAGATAATCCTATTCAATAAAAGCTCGCGGAATGCCCAATTATCCATAACTTCTATTAATCGAATGACCCACCTCAGCCTACCTTTTATTTGTTGACATATTTTCTTACATTAAACACCGTTATATAATTGAAATTTCCTCTGAACTCATAATGGCAAGTTAATGTCGGCGCAATATAAAAGCTGTGCAAAAGTGCTTTTAGTTTTCTTTAAGTTGATCGTACAAGTCCTTGAAAATATAGTATTGCACTGAAATTGCAATAATCATATGCATGCAATGCAATGCGTTGCATTGCTACTGCGTTGCATCAATATTGCCTAGTGTAAAGCGGCTTTTAGATTAAAATAGAACAAGAGTGCCGTTTAATCTGACAGCCAGCTCTAGTTCTGAGAGTACATAGTGACGCCCACAGAACACTAATATAAATGGGTCAAAGGATTCCATGTATGAGGTTTACATGTATGAGGTGATCTTTGACTATCGTCGCATTTGTTAAGACAATTCAATTTCAAGAGCTTCGCAAATGATGCAGCTGGTAAGCTTTTTCTCTATTGTAATGGTTCTGCAGCTGGCAAAGTCAATTTTGTGACCTGTATCTGAATTATGTTTGAAGAGAGCTGAGGATGATTCAGTTTTGCGTACTGAAAGTTGATGTCCGTACCTATACTCTGTTAGTCACACGTCTGTTAGTTTGACCTATGTATGACCTTGGACATTCAGAGTATGGTATCTCATAAACACCTTGGGATGAATTGGGAATGGAATCTTTAGGTGAACGTAGAAAGTTAGAAATTTTATTGTTCGCAGTAAAAATAGATTTGATTTCCAATTTCTCAAGGAGGTGACCTATTTTATCGGTAATACCTCCGATGAAAGGAAGGAAAGCTTTGTGAGGGAAACTCTCCTTTTGATCATGAGAATGTATCCGATTTTTTTGGAAAGATTTGTTGATTTCGTATCAACTATACCCATTTTGGAGTAGAGCAGACTCGAGATATTTAAATTCAACATCCAGAGAATTTTCTTCACAAAGCTTTCCTTCCTTTGATCCGAGGTGTTACCGATTAAATTGATCGCATGTTTGAGAAACAGGAAATAAAAATGGGAAAAGCCCTGTGGACAGGAGCTTTAGCGTTCTTGTTCAAATTTTGACAAATCATATCTCCAAAAGTTGTTTCTCAGAGTTGGAAACTATATCAATATATTCTTGTGATTGAAATGCATCATAAAATAAAATAAATTAAATAAGAATCCATTGATATCATTCCCAACCCTGAAAAACCAATACTTTCGGAATTATGATTTGTTTGAAGTTTGAACAAGAGCGCCAAAGCTCTTATCCACAGGGCTTTGCCAATTTTTCAATTTGGATTCTGTGCATCAGTTTTCAAGAATTTTTGTAATTAAATTCAAAACGTAGAGCTATGAATCATCTCATGTTGGATTTACATACATCAGCTAATTATTATTAGTGTTATTGGAATTTTTGAAAAATCATATCTCCGAAAGTATTAGCTTGTTAGATTTGAGGATGATATCAATGGATTCTTATGATAAAACTGCCTCTTAAAAAAAATTGAATTCATTTTATGTTACTCCGAAACCACCTGGCCGATTTTGCCCAATAACGAAGTTAAGCGAGATATTTATCTCCCAAACCTACCCAGAAAATTTCAACTGTATAGCTCATTCCATTCGTTATCGTGTTAACGGCCAGACGACCGGACAGAATCGATTTTGACCATGGATTCTTGATCAGTGAGTCGAACCAAATCGTTCAAAACCATTTTCAGCCAAAAATTCGAAAATTACAGACATTTGGACAAATTGAAAAGCACTCTGTTCCGAGGAACAAGAGCGCCAAAAACTATTTTTACTGCGAACGATAAAATTTCTGACTTTCTCCGTTCACCTAAAGATTCCATTCCCAATGAATTCGAAGGTATATATGAGATACCATGCCCTGAATGTCAAAGGTCATTTATATAGGTCAAACTAACAGAAGTGTGACTAACAGAGTATACCAAGACCAACACCAACTCTCAGTACGCATAGCTGAATCACCCTCTGCTCTCTTCAAATATCATGCGGATACAGGTCACAAAATTGACTTCGCTAGCTGCATAACCATTGCAATAGAGATAATGCTTACCAGCCGCATTATGTGCGAAGCCCTTGAAATTGAAAGACGTCCAAATTGTTTTAATAAACGCAACGGTAGTCAAAGATTACCTGATACATGGAAACCTTTGACTTCTCTACACTTTTCAGCTCAACCCCATAACTCATATCATACCAGAATCTCACTAATTTCTAGGTCATTTTCAATGCTTGATTGCATACATGTAAATGCATCGATTGAAAATGGTATATTTTTCAGACCAAACAAACTCAATCATTCCACATCCGAAATTGCCGATCTATTCACTCTCCTGAGCTTGCTTTATTTCAATAATGAAGTAGACGTCGTAGAAACTGACAAATTGGTGGATCTCATCCAGATACTGGATACCAACAAGGTAGATCTGATGAAGTTAATGAGGGCCATATCGCCGTCCTGCAAAAATATCCTGCTAAAGTGTAAGTGGAAAGAAGAAGAGAGACGATGCGATACTATATTTGAAAAGATAATCACATCTGAAGGGCATTGTTGTGCTTTCAATTACTTCGCTCCAAAGAATCATATTTTTAAAGGGTAAGCAAATTTTTTGTAATCAAACTAAGTATGAACTTTACTGTACCCTTATAATCCTCCGAGAGGACACTAGTGTCTTTCAGGGCAGATACGTACCGGTTTCATGGTTGTTACCAATAATCAGAGTAACTTAGCCAACTGAATTACAAACGAAGGAAACTCAAGCCCTATTGTTGCGAACTACTGAAAAGAAAATCTAATCAGCGGCACCTAGGGAAATCCTTACGAACTCCTATAATAAGGCCATGGTTTCGTTGTCGGTATGGCACCTAGTGCCGACTGGATGGCACCAAAAAACCCTGAAAAATGATAAAATAAAAAAATTATTATTTCGTTGATTTCTTCTGCGAGGTGCGTATTCACTTGCAACAGAACACTCCGAACAAACCGCGCGCGCTGCAACAAACATTGTTCGGGCTATTTGAAGAGTTTGCGCGTTTGCGGTATTCGCTGCGGTCCCAACCGTATCAGTATTTATTTTAGTGATCGTCGACATGGATGCAGACGTAGTGAAATTAGATAGAAGACTATCCATTTTTTTTTGTGTCATTTACCTCAAATCCCATATTTCTACTAATTACTGTCCACGCATCATGTTTTTTAATTTTGTTAAAATAATAGCCGTTTGTGGGATCCCATAAGATAGGATGCAGCTCGAATTGATCGATCAATTCGAGGCATTTTTCCCTGCTCCATTCCATTTTCTCTACCTCTCTCGAAAGAACACCAAGCACAACAAACTCCCGTATCCACTGAACACCGGTGAATCATTCCCTTTGATCAGATCGCATTTACCGACAAACCTCGGAAAATGTTTCCCACCCGTATCAGTGTTTATGTGTTCATCGACATGGATGCAGACGATGTGATAGTTGCCGCTGGTGCTTTTTGGCGCTTTTTGCTTATCAATTTGCCCAAATGTCTGTTATTTTCGAATTTTTCGATGAAAATGGTCTTAAACGATTTGGTTCGACTCACTGATCAAGAATCCGTGGTCGAAATTCATTCTGTCCGGCCGGCCGTAGGCACGATAACTCTCGAACGGAATGAGCTAGACAGTTGAAATTTTCAGAGTAGGTTTGGGAGATAAATATCTCGGCTAAGTTCGTTATTGGGCAAAATCGGACTGATGGTTTCGGAGTAACAAAAAAAAATTTTTTTTTACACAGCAAATTCCAAATTAAATTTTTTTCAATAACCAGTTTTACCATAAGAATCCAATGATATCATTTTTAACTCTAACAACCTAATACTTTCGGAGATATGATTTTTCAAAATTTCAACAATAAATCGTATTTCAACGTTGTCACAGAATGATATAATTATTCTATGTATGAATTGTCATAATGTCAACTTATTTTCCTGAGACATGACATTATCTAATCAATCGAAGAATTGTGAGCGAAGTGAGAAAAATCTCAGTTGTTTGCACCGAAATTAGTTTTTCTCAGAAAAGTCTTACATTTCGGAACGGAACATGAAGTAAAAGATCTGAGAGTAGTGAGACTGCTTTTCATCTATAGACATAGATATAACTCTCGAACGGAATGAGGTAGATAGTTGAAATTTTCAGAGTAGGTTAGGGAGATGAATATCTCGGTTAAGTTCGTTATTGGGCAAAATTGGCCAGATTTAATTTGATTTCTTCCATGGTGCAGTTCTCATTCTCATGATTGCTCATTTAATCTTGATGAATAAACTATTATTTGAATTGAATATCCTTTATGATGCAGTTCTATCATATGAATACATTGATATAATTCCCAACTCTGAGAAACCAATACTTTCGGAGATATAATTTGTCTGTTTGAACTAGAGCGCCAGAAAGCTCCTGTCCACAGGGCTTGAACCCATTTTTTAATTATAGATGCGCTAACAAGCCTTAATTCTTTTTTTTTAATTTTAAAATTTTTTTTTCCAATTTTTTTTATTACTTTTTTTTATCTATTGTAGGTTTGGTTTATCTTTGTCTAGGAGAAAAGCCATGCGTGTAAATGCAAACCATTTTGACAAGTATATTTCTTCTCATCCTATAAAAAAAAGACAAAATTATTTATAAACAAGCCCTGTGGACAGGAGCTTTTGGGCGCATGTTCCTTGTGGCCCGTACTGACCAGTAAAGAAAAAAAGCAGTATCATGTTGAATACCTTAATATTATTCTGGAACACAAATTTTCCATTACAATAATCTTCATCTAGCTTCTATTTAGTATCAATTCCTGTAGAACGTGATCATAATAAGTGTTTTCCATATAATAAAATGTGTTTGAACTTGGTATGTAGGAAATCTGACATCAATCATTGGAATTAATTGATTTGACAAACAGCCGTCAAATGAGGTAAATAGATTTTTGTGACGATTTTCTGTGACCATAAAAAAAATTAAGCATTTCATTATTGCATTTCTTGAAATAGGTACCTTTTCAAGTCGATCAACATCGTCCTTCTTTCGACGTCTAAACTATGACTTGATTCTTTATGTTTATGTCTTTGAATTTGTTTTCGGTGGAATTCAAAGAGTTCATAGAATAATCGATGAAAATACTGAGAGAGACCCAGGAAATTTGACACATTTTGTCTTATATCTCCAGAAATTGAAATCGTATAGAGCCAAAATTTTGCACAATGTTGCAAAATACTACAATTGACGTTAGTACAAGTTTTTGTTGCAATCTGATGAATAGTTCACGAAAAAAAAATTTTTTTTTCGAAAAAATTAAAAGAAATATTTTTTTAAAAATTACCAACATTTCGATCATAACAGAATTTTGCCAAAAGTTGCGCGTTTATATCCTCGAACTGACTACCAAGTTTTGATTCAACATCTTCTTTAGTTCCTGAAATATCAGGTAAATAACCTCAAAATTTTAAATGTCTATAACTCCTAAACCGTCCGGCCGATTTTGCCCGTTAACGAACTTAACCGTCGCATTTTGATCAGAAACCTACCCTGAAAGTTTGAAGTTGATAGGACCTTCGGTGCTCCTGTTATCGTGCTTACGGCCGGGAAACCGGCCGGCCGGCCGGCCGGACGGCACCCAAGAATCTGACACCGGATTCGTGATCAGGGAGTCCGAATTAGTCTATTAGCCAATTTTCAGCTCGAAATTCGAAAATTACAGACATTTGGACGAAATGATAGGACGATGTTCCCCTAGAACATGCGCCCAAAAATATCAAACCAGGATATTTAGTATAAAATAATTTCATTTACAGAGTTGTAATTGTATTGTAATTACAATAATAATTGCCAAATTAGAAAAATCTTACCTCTTCCTGTTCCTACAGATTTTTCCCCTTGGTTTTTTCCCTTCTAAAACTATATAGAAGACTTTCCATTTTTTTTTACATTTACTTCAAATCCCACATTTTTACCAGTTGCTGCCCACTCATCATGCTTTTTAATTTTGTTGAAATAATACCCGTTTGTGGGATCCCATAAGATAGGATGCAGTTCAAATTGATCGATTAATTCTAGGCATTTTCCCCTGCTCCAGTCCATTTTCTTCGCTTCTCTCGAACGAACTCCTAATCCCTTTGATCAAATCGCGTTTACCGACAAACCTCGGAAAATGTTTTGCGCGTTCGGTTCTGTTCTGCGCGACGTATTGACTGGACAAATTTGTTACAGCGCGAGCGGTTCGTTCGGTCCGTTCGGAGCATTCTGTTGCAAGTGAGTACGGAGCGAAAATGTTTTGCGCGTTCGGTTCTGTTCTGCGCGACGTATTGACTACACAAATTTGTTACAGCGCGCGCGGTTCGTTCGGACCGTTCGGAGCATTCTGTTGCAAGTGAATACGCAGCATTAGAAACACAAGATACCTATTTGTCAAAATCAATATATAGAACAATGTTGCCTAATAAAGAATAACGAAACAACATCAACGATAAAACAACTATTTCGTAACGTTTCGGAGTCTAAATCAGACTCCTTCATCGGACACCAAGCGAAAATCTTTTTTGATGATAGCTATTAGAGATTATCAATTCATAGTTGTTATTTTCTCTTGGAAAGTATTCGATTCTTGAATTTGTGAATATATACAAGACTGTTTTGATGTAGTTTATGGTGGCAATAGGACAGAAGAACATAATGGAATCATCAAAAGAAATTAGTGTTAGTTGACCACTAAGGTTAATATTACCTTTTACTTCCTTAAGTAGTGAGACATTATTATTATTATTATTATTATTATTATTATACTGATCCTCCTGGGTCTTCCACAAGGAGACCCCTCATAAGCTCTAAGAGCTTGCCCTGAGTTAGGAGAACCAGTTGTGTTCTGTGTAGGCTTTGTTACTGTGTCCTTACGCCACCTTAGGCACAGCACTGTTAATTTTTGACCCAACAGCGAATACAGAAAAGAACGTGTTACTGGTATGGACTATTAAATTTTAAATTATGAAAAGAGGATAGTATTTTATTAATATATTTTGAACTATTAAAATAATTTGCTCGCAATCCACTACCTACTCAAATATCAGGAATAAATGGACAATCTGCTATGATTGTCTCCAGCCTGGCTCTAGACATTTCGGTGATAGTTTCCTTAGGTATTTCGAGTTGTGAAAACTATGCACCGGGTGTAAGTTGCAACAACCCATTACACGAGGTTGAATCATTGCAGATTGCTCATTTAATCTTGATAAATAAATTTCATGATAATTTTTGAAGCATTAAGTCATTTAAGCATTGCAGATTGCTCTTTTATTTTATAAGATAATTTTTGAAGCATTATTTTTAACCGAACTCTGTTTTAAATTTAATTTCTTTCATGATGCATTTCTATCAGAGGAATCCATTGATATAACTCCCAACCCTGAGAAACCAATACTTTCGGAGATATAATTTGTCTGTTTGAACAAGAGCGCCAAAAATCTCCTGCCCACAGGGCTTGAATCAATTTATTTCTGAATGTCTCTATTCTTATGCTCAGATTTTCTTACTTCTAGTGGTCTCGATGTTTCTTCTGTATTCGATTTACCACAAATACAAGGAATATTGTATACACAGTTTTTGGAATTTTGGTTTTCTTTAATGAGTTTTTTCTTGAAAACGGTTCTTACAATGAACTTAGAACCGATTCACCTGATTTTTCCGAAAGGCCATGAACATAAGAGATCACATTCAACAGATTGGGTTGTTGTACTTGTTGGTTAATCTTTTGTACTTGATCAATGGTTTTTTTATTAGAAGCTCTTAGTTTTTATCATTTGCAGTTCATATCCTGCTAAGGCTCCTAAGAAACCACGACATGTTTCGGCATGTGGATTTCAAACTTCCTTCGAAGCCATTGTAGACTCAAATTCCATCGATTACTTTGCTGTTGAATCACTCGCATATGGAACTAAGGTAGGTATCCATTAATTTGCATAAAAAAGAATTAATGTACAGGTTGGACCGAATTAGACTGTTTCACGACAGTCCTTTTTATGACCTAAAAAGGGATTTTTTTGAGATTTGGTTTCTCAGCCTGCACAGTGGATATTGCCATGTTATCATGCGGAGAGACTTCCGTCCGAGCAATGCGTCAATATATAAAAATCAATGCCACTTTTCGTTGTAATTTTATAACTCAAGAACGGGGTCACCTATCCAAACCAAGTGTTTAGGCTTTGTTCGGACTATTTAGTAGATGGTTAATGTGAAGTTTGCACAAAAACGGTCGAGTGGTTCTTCATTCATCAAAGGAAACATAATCGGAGTTGATTCACGTAGGCCACGTGGCCGAGTGAGCTGGGGTGTTGGATTGGGAATTTATAGCTCCCGAGCCTCGAGTGGCAGCGGAATCAAATCTCGCAGCGTCCGAAAAAGCTTTCTCTTGAAATTTTCAGTAAACGTATCTTGGGATTTGGATATTTTCGTTATGTTACGAAGTCTATAATTAATATCCGTTTGATCGGACGGATATTTGCATTAAAATTACTCAAAATATTCAAACAAAATGAAAAACCCCCAGCCGTTTGTTTATTCATGCTCAAAATGGAAAAACAAAAAATATTGATTATCCAAATGTTTTGGATGAAATTTTAAAATAGCTAGCAGTTAATGAAATATTTTTTTGTTTGAATAAATGAATTTGATGTTCCAATTAAATTTTCACTTTATACGTAGCGAAGCACGTACTGGACCGCTAGTATCAGTATAGATTTCTATAGTGTGATAATGTGTGTTAGTTGCAAAATGGCGAATGCGCATTTATCATACTACTCCACAAAAGTTACGGTAGTTCAGAAATTTCGTGATCCTTTCAAAAGTTGCCGATTCTTGTTCACCGAATGTTTATTTATGAGAAACCAAATGTTTACTCACTTACATTTGAAGGTTTTTTGCTCCTCGTTTGATAACTTCATCAGATTCATTCAAGTTTTTGTCGTTTGCGTGTCTGAGAATTTTGGATAAGTTATTTTTTTACGTTCTTACAATTAACTTTGATTCAAAATCTTAAAATTTGTTTTGAAACAATGCGTAAACGTAAACTTAGTGTGGATGAAGCCAATAGGGCTATTAGTATGATCGAGGCGGGACGTAATCAGGGAGATGTTGCGAATTTCTTTCAAGTTAGTGCTTGATATTCGAGGAGACTATACTCTTTATCGAAATTAAATTTTTTAGATTTTTTGAGTTAATGGATTTTACACTACAAATACTGAAGATAAATTTTCAGCTGAAACTGTGAAACTCATGAAGAAATGAGCCATATACGGTGCAGGAGTTTTTGGTTCTCTCTCTGTGTTAGGCTAATTTGAATTATATTAATTGACGACTAGTTCGTCCTGATAACATGTATACAGGGTGAGTCTTTAAGTAGTACATTAATTTTAATCATAGATTCTTATCGTCAAATGAAACACTTTTTTCATTTACTATTTTTCCAAATTCGGCTCAGATAAAAAGATACAGGCTGTTGAAATTTCGAAAAAAATCAGTTTTTATTTTGTAGCTTTAACATCCTTTTTCCGAAGAGAATTAATGTTGGTGTGAAGATTCTCATAACTATGATACATATTTACCAAATATTAGTTATTTCCTACTTCTACTGGTTTTCTAGTTATGGACTCGTGGATTCATAAAACTAAACGAAATCAGCATAAAGAAAGCAGACAAAGTTTTTCTTGAGTCATTTCAAGAATATTCCATCGTTTTAGAACATTAAATTATTCATCATCATTTCTCCTAAAATGCACCGTTCTCGCGATATTCTTCATTGAGTGTTATGAAATGGGAAACTCCAGAAATTTCACTACTTTTATGTATCCGACCCTGAGCATTGGAATCCCGAATCAAGCTGTAAGCCACGTTATCATACCTTTTTCTTGTCAGTCAATAATATCATAGATAATTTATATGGAGGAGTGTATTGGCACATTGTGAAATCTTTCAACGCTTTTAACTTTTTACCTGAGCCGAATCTGGAAAAATGGTAAATGAAAAATTGTTTTATTTGATGACAGGAATTTATGGTTAAAATTAATGTACAACTCACCCTGTAATGTAAGACTCACCCTGTATATAACATATATGAAGGATTTTCGAAATAAATGCTATTATTATTATTATTATTAATCTTTAAAGGACTACATACATATGAGGGGGTTTCTAGGATTCTAGGTATCTATAGAATTGTGTGAAATTCTAGTATACTACAGGTATATTAAATAAATATTTACATGTTGCATGGCCATGATAGCAATTTACATTAGTTGATATACAGGGTGTAATATAACATTCAAAGGGGTTTCTAGGCATCTATATAGAATCTAAATCAGTGCTTGTTAAATATGAGGTCGGTATATACTAGTAAGATCAATAATAGTTATCTGCAACCACAATAACAATTGTATTCGTTTATATACCGGTTGTAAAAGAAAATATAGGGGGGTTTCAGGCATCGATAAAATTTGCTGATATTTCAGTATGTTAAGTAGTTCATATCAGAATGTACGCTATGAGAAAAAATTCAGGAGGGTTTGAAAACATTCCCTAAATTTCTGATTCATCATAAAAAATGTGGGAAAGCCCTGTGGACGGGAGCTTTGGCGCTCTTGTTCAAACTTTGACAAATCTTATCTCCAAAAGTGGTTTCTCAGAGTTGGGAATTATTTCAATGGATTATTATGATAGAACTGCATCATAAAATAGAGTAAATTAAATAGGAATCCATTGATATCATTCCGAACTCTGAAAAACCAATACTTTCGGAGTTATGATTTGTCGAAGTTTGAACAAGAGCGCCAAAGCTACTGTCCACAGGGCTTTCCCACTTTTTCAGTTTGGCTTCTGTGCGTCCTTTCTCAAGAATTCTCGTAATCAAATTCAATACGTAGGTCTATGAATCATCTCATGTTGGATTTACATACATCAGCAAATTATAATTAGAGTGTTCTATGAAATCATACAGGGTGTCCCAAAAATACCACGCGAAAGTGACACTGGAGATAGATTGGCATTAGGTCTATCAGATAGCATCAACATGACCTCAGTAAAAGTCCGCTGGTTTTCGAGATATCACCACTGTTGCGTCCCATGACTTCACATGTTGGGAAGCGCTCATTTGTATTTCTAAACAAAGCAGCTCGCTTGTAAAACTTAAATGTTTTGGGTTAACTGGTTTATTTTTGCATGGGTGGTCTCACCCTTGAAATTAATATTTTCCACGAAAAGATAATTGCAAGTAAAATATCTTGTAATACTTCAACCCTTGTAGAAGTATTTATGACCTATTTCCTGTGAAATATTGATAAAATGCATACAACAACTAACACATTGCCAGAGCTGTGAGTCCTTTGTCTAGATTCTAACCCATACAAAAATCTAGAATTTTCCGATTAGATCGCCACGGCTTTGGCTATTCACTAAATCGAGGGCTTAGATTCCGAATCTGTAATTAGTTTTTCCGTATCTCGATTAATTTTGGTAATATGGCGAAAAATCCGACTGATTAGTCCATTTTCCGGAGGTAGAGCCAGAAATTGCGACTTTTTTCGTCATTGCTCCGAAACTAATCGAGATACGGAAAATCTAATTACAGATTAGTGATCTGCGTGCCCGATTTAGTGAATAACCAAAGCCGCGTCGACCTAATCGGAAAATTGTAGATTTTTGTATGTGTTGGATACTAGAGAAAACATT
The DNA here is from genome assembly GCA_937662695.2 of Halyzia sedecimguttata. NCBI lineage: Eukaryota > Metazoa > Arthropoda > Insecta > Coleoptera > Coccinellidae > Halyzia > Halyzia sedecimguttata. The sequence continues at coordinate 91,480,650 of OW569413.2, read as the reverse complement.
TTGGCGTTTGACGGATTCGCTCATTACCTAATATTTTCCGAACGGATAGAGATACAGAAAAAATAGATACATAAATCTAAACGTCGTCCACCGACCAACAATCGGGGAAAAATTGGTTATTGAGATGTGAAAATCATAGATTTGGGACGGGAAAGAGGAATTTTCCTCCGATTCCGGGTCAAAAATATTTCTAAGTGCCGACCCAAAAAATTTTTTTCATGGTATATCGATTACGGAGCTCGTGTCTAATTAAATCGAGGTCTCTGATCACGAATATGCAATTAGTTTTTCCCTAAGTGGCGTACTTTGGGAAAATTTTCACTTAAAGTGACAAAATTGACGAAAATAGGTCAATTTTCGAACTTTCCACCACCCAAAAAAATCGGAGTAGGGTGTTGCTGATTTTTTACGTCATATTTGGATCCTTTATCTATCGAATCATCCGAACAATAAATGTCCAGGTCGTACGCTTCGGAAATTATGATTTTTTTCCCTTGGGTCTAATTTTCGGAAAATTCTTTCCGCGATATTTTCTCGGAAAATTTTTGTAATAAATATCTGATGGTAGATTCGGAATCTACGGCCCCGAATCTATAAGAATAAGTACCCGTTTCATAGTTTTGCGTCAAAAATTTTTTCTCGAAAAATGGGATTTTTTTAAGGCTATTGTATTAAAAAATTGCCAAAATTCGACCGGTCTCGATTTCGATGCAAATTACGTCATTTGCTAATTCGGGGCCGTAGATTACGAATATATGATCGGATTTTTCATTAGAGAATTTTCCGCGGAAATACCGCGAAATGAGTTTTCCGAAAAACAGACCCTTGGGAAAAAAAATCATAATTTCCGAATAGTACGGCCTGGACATTTTCTGTTTGTATTATTCAGTAGATAAAGGATCCATATATGACGGCAAAAATCAACAACACCTTACTCCGATTTTTTTGGGCTGTGTGAACTTCCAAAATTGACCTATTTTCGTCCATTTTTTCACTCTAAGTGAAAATTTTCATAAAGTACGCCACTTAGGGAAAAACTAATTGCATATTCGTGATCAGCGACCTCGATTTAATTAGACACGAGCTCCGAATCGATATACCATGAAAACAGGAGATTTTTAAAAAATACACAAAAGTGGTGATATCTCGAAAACCAGCGGACTTTTACTGAGGTCATGTTGATGCTATCTGATAGACCTAATGCCAATCTATCTCCAGTGTCACTTTCGCGTGGTATTTTTGGGACACCCTGTATATAGAATTGAGAACCATTATTGAAATTTTGAAAAATCATATCTCCGAAAGTATTAGTTTGTTAGAGTTGAGAATGATATCAATGGATTCTTAGGATAAAACTGCATCTTAAAAAAAAATTGGTTCAAGCCCTGTGGACAGGAGCTTTCTGGCGCTCTTGTTTATAAACAGACAAATTATACCTCCGAAAGTATTGGTTTCTCAGAGTTGAGAATTATATCAATATATTCTTATGATAGAACTGCATCATAAAGGAAATTCAATTCAAATAATAGTTTATTTATCAAGATTAAATGAGCAATCTGAGAAAGAGAACAGCACCATATGGAAGAAATCAAATTAAAATAGCTGAAATGAATTTTACTCTCTTTTATGGAACAGGATGACATGTACGAGTATGAACACAGATCATATAATAAACCATAGATAGAATAATTATATCATTCTGTGAAAACATAGTGTACTGCCCATCGTACAAGTTTCGAACTTTTGTGGGAAACTAAATGTTTATTTGTTTAATATAAAATACTTTCGTTATGTATGATGTTTTTGGGTGACAAATAAACATTATTATTATTATTATTATTATTATTATTATTGAAATTTCGAAAAATCATATATCCGAAAGTATTAGCTTGTTGGAGTTGAAGATGATATCAGTGGATTTTTATAGTGAAACTACATCTTAAAAAAAAATTATTTTGAAATTTGTAATTTAAAAAAAAATTGTTTTCGTAACTCCGAAACCATCTGGCCTATTCTGCCCAATAGCTAACTTAACCGAGACATTTATCTCCTTAACCTACTCTGAAAATTTCAACTGTCTAACTTATTCCGTTCGAGAGTTATTGTAGAAACAAAATTTAAAAATTTTCAAAGATTTTTTTGACACTTTACGGTAAACCGGTCAATACAAAACTTCACATGCGTATAAAGGTCATGATTCTACAATTTGATGCTAAATTTACGATAGATCGAGTGATCGGTTTCGGAAATATTCATTAAAAATGTTTTTACTAAAAACGGCCATAACTCCGAAACCACTTGATGGATTTTGCCCGTTAACGAACTCGTTCGAGATATTTATGTTCCAAACCTACCCTGCAAATTTCAATCCTCTAACTCTTTTCGTTCGAGAGTTATCGAATTAACGAACGGTCGGCCGGACAGAATCGATTTCGACCACGGATTCTTGATCAATGAGTCGAACCAAATCGTTTGATACAATTTTCAGCCAAAAATTCGAAAATTACAGACATTTGGGCAAATTGATAAGCACTCTGTTCCGAGGAACAAAAGCGCCAAAAATGAGCCTAAAATTTGTAATGTAAAAAAAAATTTTTTTCGGTTACTCCGAAACCATCTAGCTGATTTTGCCCAATAACGAACTTAACTGACATATTTATCTCCCAAACCTACTCTGAACATTTCAACTGTCTAGCCCATTCCGTTCGAGAGTTATCGTGTTAACGGACGGCCGGACAGAATCGATTTTGACCACGAATTCTTGATCAGTGAGTCAAACCAAATCGTTCAAGACCATTTTTAGCCAAAAATTCTGAAATTACAGACATTTGGGCAAATTGATAAGCACTATGTTCCGAGGAACAAGAGCGCCAAAAAGTCTAAAAGACCTTGAAGGTATTCTTTATGAAGAGTACAGTAAAATGCTAAATTTTATTTTCGCAGGTATTTATCCACTCTTCCTATGATTACCCAGACTGGAGCTTGCAATCTTATCTTGTCGGTATGAAACTGATGGCTCTCATTGGAATAAACCCGACAAAGACCTACGCTTTGCCTGATATAAGAGCGATCAGTGCCCAAGAAAGGCAATGCTACTTCAAAGATGAATTTCCACTACAAAATTTCAAATATTACTCGTATCAGAATTGCTTAACTGAGTGCAGGATGAATCTCATACTGAAGCTTTGTGGGTGTATACCTGTGGTTTATGTCAATGAATATGGTAGGTGTTTATGACTTAAAGACTGACAGACAATGATCAGCCATTTTTCAATATTAGTAAACTTTATTTCAGATCAAAGTCAGAATTCTCGAGTTTGCTCCTTGATTGATTTGGAATGTCTCCAGGAACATAAACGTGAGTTCATGCATGTTTAAGTTCAATTACTTCAGAAATATTATTATTATTATTATTAAACTCTTTATTGCATCAATATAAGTTTCATACATTTTTAAGTTATTGTGCAAATGGTGGACATATCGCCAAGCAATTTCTTCCTGCCAACCAAAGGTAATTCGTTAGTAATTATACTCAAATCTGTATGCAACTAGAGTAAGTAGATTTAAATAAAACCAAAACAAAAATGAAAATAACTGACATTCACTGAATTCAATTGAACTTGCTCCAGAATAGGGAAAAAGGGGAAAGGGGGAGGGAGAAGGATAACTGTCTATGAATAGAAGGACTATGACAAACGTGCGAGGTCTCAAGTAAGTGTGATAGGTGAAGAATTCAAGTATCTCTTGAGGGAAAACCTAAACGAAAGATATGTTAATTTCCGAACGATATCCGATGGCAGACGATTCCAAAGCCGGGGAAAAACAACTGTAAAGCTATTCAAGCATACACCAGTCGAGTGGAGTGGTATCCTCAAGGTGAAGTTGGAGAGTGCCCTTGTCTGACGAACCCCATCCCCCAGAGGACAGAGACCATCATACAGGTATTTAGGTTCGCGCGAGCTCAACACTTTGTACCCCAGTAGAAGAAGATGCCAAATTCGACGCTGTTTGATGGGCAGTAATCCCAAATTTTGCCTGTATTGACTTATGCGATCAAACTTTCTTAAGTTGTAGACAAATCGTACACCTGCATTTTGTAAACGCTCCAGTTTCATCAGCTGTGTGGTTGTGAGACCCATGTAGGCTACATCAGCATAATCGAGTATAGGAAGCACAAGAGAGAAGAATAAGGTTTTTCTGGTTTCAAAGGGCAAGAAGTTCTTTAAAAGTCGGAGTTGATGTAAGCTATGGAAAATTTTCGAACTGACAGAAGCTACCTGACTATTCCAGGATAAGGTTTCGTCTAATATGATACCAAGGTTTCTAACCTCGTTAGAGTAGGGAACAACAGCATTGTTGAGAACAATTTTATTATTTACTTTGTCGATAAAACCCAAACTTCTTTTTGAGCCAAAGATGATCGACTTAGTTTTGGTAGTATTCAGAGTCAGACCTATGCTCTCAGCGACAACAGATAGGCGTGAAAGATTCTTGTTCAACTTTTCAATAGTAGCCGAGAAATCCTCAACGGAAGTGTGGACATAAATTTGAAGGTCAAATTTGAAGGACAAATATGAGGAATTTCGTTTGAAAAACAAAATTGGTTCAAGAACTGACGTGAAGTTAGGCGCGTTTGCGCGTCTGTTCTAAAGGGTTTTCCAATAAGAGGTTTATTTTTGACATTTGACAAGTACAAACTACGCCATTAATAAAATGGGTTCAAGCCCTGTGGACAGGAGCTTTCTTGCGCTCTAGTTCAAACAGACAAATTATATCTCCGAAAGTATTGGTTTCTCAGAGTTGAGAATTATATCAATTTATTCTTATGATAGAACTGCATCATAAAGGAAATTCAATTCAAATAATAGTTCATTTATCAAGATTAAATGAGCAATCTGAGAATGAGAACTGCACCATGGAAGAAACCAAATTAAAATAGCTGAAATGAATTTGACTCTCCCTTATAGAACAGGATGAAATGTACGAGTATGAACACAGATCATATAATAAAGCTTAGATAGAATAATAATAGCATTCTGTGAAAACATAGAAGTACGATTCATTATTGAAATTTAGAACTTCATCTTAGCAGAAATTGAATTCAAACATCATAGAATAATTTAAATTCAACAAGAGTGCCAAAAATTATCAATCCAAAACCAATAGACGAATTCTACCCAACAACGAACTCATCCGAGATATTCATTCCTCAATTCTATGATGAACGATAATATATATCTTTCCTCAAATCTACTCCAATACACCAATATTCCAGTTTTATTTTTAGTAGAGATATTCTGAACTCAATATTATTAACTTACCATTACCATTCCCATCATTATATGGATTGACCATCGGCATGAAAATATCAACCAACATAAAGTATGATATTATATTATCATTCTCATATTTATACGATTGCTGGAATGAAACAACGTCATGTCTAAGGAAAAGTTGACATTATAACAATTCATAGAATACCCACATAATAATTCTATCATTCTGTGGAATGAATGGATTCTTATGACAAAACTGCTTATTAAAAAAATGTAATTTGGAATTTGTTTCGTAAAAAAAATTTTTTTTTTGTTACTCCGAAACCATTTGTCCGATTTTGCCCAATAACGAACTTAGGCGAGATATTTATCCCCCAAACCTACTGTGAAAATTTCAACTCTCTAGCTCATTCCGTTCGAGAGTTATCGTGCCTACGGCCGGCCGGACCGGCCGGACAGCCGGACAGAATGAATTTCGAACACGGATTCTTGATCAGTGAGTCGAACCAAATCGTTTAAGACCATTTTCATCGAAAAATTCGAAAATTACAGACATTTGGGCAAATTGATAAGCACTCAGTTCCGAGGAACTAGAGCGCCAAAAATGGAACGATACACGCTTCAAGAGCGCATTGAAATTATTAAAATTCACTATAAAAATACAGACTTTGTGACGAAATGATAGCACGCAGTTCCTTGCGGAACACGCGCGCAAAAATGGTGAAAATTTGGCAGAGACGGTTCGTAAAACTCGAACATTTTTGGGTCGTCGTGAAGCACCTTGTCAGACCGCAATAAAGAAATTGGTGGAAAGATTCGAGCTGTTGGGATAAGTTAGTTATGTGAAGAATAAAACTCGTGCACGCGAGTCGCTCAAGAACAGCCGAGAATATTGCTGCTGTAGCCGAGAGTGTTGAAGAAAACCCAGGTTTGTCCATTCCTCGTCGTTCTTTGGAATTAGGCATTCTACAAATGTGATTACACCGTATGTTGCATAAAGATTTAGGTCTTAAGGCTTATAAATTTCAGTTAACACAAGAACTCAAGCCGGTCGATCATCAACAACGTCGTGTCTTTGCTGATTGGGTCGTTGAACTGTATATGAAAATGATCCGGAATTCCATCGGAAAATCATCTTGAGTGATGAGGCCCATTTCCACCTCGGTGGCTTCGTCAACAAGCAAAATTGTCGCATCTGAGGCTCGCAAAATCCAAGAGTTATTGTTGAAAAGCCTCTCTATCCTCAAAGTGTGACTGTTTATGGTACGGCGGAGTCATTGGGCCTTATTTTTTCGAAAATGAGGCTGGAGCAACAGTTACGGTGAATAGATTGCGCTATCGAGAGATGATTAATGATTTTTTATGGCCGGAATTGGATGGTATTGATCTGGACAACGTTTACTTTCAACAAGACAGCGCTACGTGCCACACAAGCAACGAAACCATTGATCTTTTTTTTGCGGGAAAAGTTTCCGGACCGTGTTATCTCTCGAAGAGGTGATCACAATTGGCCACCGAGATCTTGGGATTTAACACCTTGCGACTTCTTCCTTTGGGGCCACGTGAAAGAGAAGGTCTACGCCAATAGCCCATCAGCGTCGATTCAAGACCTCAAAGATGGAATTCGTGAGGCTATCGAGGACATAGGGAAGCCACTTTGCGATTTGTTTATGGAACATTTCTTTAAAAGGATATGGTCCTGTAGGCGTGCTCGTGGTAGTCATTTGCCTGATGTTATTTTCCACTATTAACGGCATAGCTTCTTCTTTATAATGAAATAATCATCCGATCATTTATATTGAAAAGTGGCATTTTTCTTTGAATATCAAAATAACACCTCTTATTGGAAAACCCTTTATTGTCCATTCTCCTGTATTGGACACTCTTAATCGAATTCATCATATACAATAAGAATATACGCGCAAAAGTTCCTGATTTCACGTCAGTGCTTGAACCAATTTTTTTTCGTAATTTTTCTGAAATTTTCTGGGGTTACGGTTCTTATAAAATATTACGCACGTCTTTATGTCGATATTCTACAGCTATTTACCAAGCTTCATTTCAATCGAGTCTATATTTTTTGAGTTATCGAGGAAATAATATTCCAGGTGGTTATAACTCTGAAACCGTTGGACCGATTATGCCCGTAAACTAACTCTCCCATTCAGATTCGCAACATATCCTGAAAATTTCAAGTCCCTATCTGCTTTCGTTCGACAGTTATCGAGGCAACAGTCACCAATTCATCTACTAAACTAACACAAGGCTGCTCGAATCTTCAACAATATATATCCGATCATGTTCAAACTTCGAACTTGGCAGTAGAGATCTGAAGGGTCTCGCAAAATTTCAGCGATGTCGGACGAATAGTTACAGATATAGAAAATTTTTTTCAAAAATTTTCAATGATTTTTAAAAAATTTTCTACTAATACGATCCTCACGAAATTTTGCAGGAATTTTCGCGTTGGCATTATACAACTAATAACCATGTTTGAATTTAATCGATTTTGATTTTTTCGAGTTATTGAGGAAATAAGAACCAAATTTCAGATGGGTATAACTCCAAAACCTTTCGGCCGATTATCCCTAACTATAACTCACATGTCGCAATCAGAGGCACAACCTAACCTGAAAATTTCAAGTCACTATCTCTTTCCGTTCTCAGGTTATCGTATATATTAAATATTTTTTTTTAATTTTCTATTAATTCGATTCTCACAAACGTACTTAGGTTTGTATTCTACAACTATTCACCAAGTTTCGATTCGATCGTTGTTCCTACTAGCTCATGATCGATATATGGATATGCCAGTTATACTGAGCTTCTCCAAAGCTCTCTGACCAGCTCTAAATAGGAAAGCTCTTTGGTTCATAATTTCATGATGAGCCACCATTTTCAGGAGCGGGTCTTCGCTTCTCAATAACCTTATTGGTATTTCCAATGTTTGTTGATGGACATTATTATTATTATTATATTATTATATGCAGCCCTGGTTAAAAGTTCGATGCCTGGAGTTGATATAAGACTGGACAATCACACATTGAAGTACGTATGGGATGCACGAGATTATCCCTGCAATTGCTTACCTGATTGCGAATTTGTTGATTACGTCTTCGAAGCTTCTCAAGGGGAACTAAGCAGAAAGTTTTCGAATAATAATCAAAGGAACTTGTAGTGAGTATTAATTTGAAAAATTGGTTTAAGCACTGACGTGAAGTCAGGAGCTTTTGCGCGTATGTTCTATTGTCCATTCTCCGGTATTGGACAATAGAACATACGCGCAGAAGCTCCTGACTCGACGTTAGTGCTTAAACCAATTTTTTTTTTCGTAATTTTTTTGAGATTTTCTTGGGGTATGGTTCATACAACATTTTAAACACGTCTTTATGTCGATATTCTACAACTAGTTACCAAGCTTCAATTTGATCGAGTCTATTTTTTTGAGTTATAGAAGAATAAATACTCCAGGGTTCTGTTCGAAAATTAACTCCGTGGAGTAATATTTACTCCATTGCGTTCGAAAACTGAAAGGTTGAGTATATTTTACTCTGTGACTGTCGTCCGAAAAGTCGGAGTATTCGACTCGGAGTTCATTTTACTCCTGTCAAAATTGACATAACTCATGGGAAGGAAAATCTAGTATCTTTGTCTGACTGTTTTATGAATGTTTTGTGATGTTATTTAATAGTTTTTATACTGCTCACAATATATATATTTATGATTAGAGTTACATATATGTGAAGAAAACAATAATAATAGGATCTTTCTTAAACCAACATAACCTATTTTCCGATATTGGCACCTTCTGTCACTGTCAGTGTCAGTGTCAGAGTAACTCTAGAGCAAATCTGTCAAACCTTCAAAAACTCTGCTCTACTCCGTGGAGTTAATTTTCGAACACAACTCTGGTGGGTATTAATCTGAAACCGCCCAAAAAACGAACTCAACTCTTCGATTTGGATACGCAACCTAACCTGAAAATGCAAGTCTCTAGCTCCTTTCGTTTGAAAGTTATCAAGGCAACGGTCACCCATCCATCTAATGAACTTATACAAGGCTGTTCGAATCTCCAACACTAAATATTCGCTCGTTTTCAAACTTGGAATTGATAGTAGAGTTTGGTTCTGAAGGCTTTCGCAAAATTTGAGCGATGTTGGACGAATAGTTACTGATATATAGAATTCTTTTCAATTATTTTCAATGATTTTTCAAAAACTGTCTAGTTATACGATCCTCACGAAATTTTGCAAGAAATTTCGCGTTGGCATAAACATAATAAACATGCTTGAATTTAATCGGTTATGTATTTTTCGAGTTATTGAGGAAATAACAACCAAATTTTAGATGGGTATAACTCCAAAACCTGTAACCTTACAATCTCATTTATTATTTTTCCTTTGAAAAATAAATGCTCCGGCTAGCTGCAAGTTTGTAAGCTAACTTTAATTTAGGTAAAGGTATTAGTTGGTTGGCATCAACAATATAGGAATTAAGACGTTGAGATATACTATTCTATTTCGATCACAGTTTGCATTTTACAAATAATAGTAGGTTATATTTACAACGACTTACGCTACATAATTCGTAATTACTGATCTGAAATTTAATGAGCTCATAAAGAACTAAAAAAAAATAAATGGGTGACCAGACAGTCAAATTGAATATTAACAGAAATTAGGGATATTATTAACTTGAAATTATAGACAAAAATATTTGTGGTTCATGAATCGGAAAAGTATGAAGAACTTAGCTTATTCTTGTTTCAATCCACAATAATCTTCTATGTGTAATGTTCTCCTTGGTTGGTTGGCCGATCCTTCAGCGAAGCAGTTAGTCTCCCAGTGGAATACAATTACTTCTCCAGTGAAATCGAACCATTTAACTAGTTCCCCAGAGTAATAGAATTCTCAACTTTTGTAACCAATCCACAGTGAAATGTAATTCTCAGTTTTTTTCCAACTAATCCCAAGTGGAACGTAATTTTCAGTTTTTCCAACCAATCCCCAGTGGCTGAAAATTAATTCAAATCAACGTCGGTATTACATAATCGGTTCTTCAAGGATCTCTGTCGACTTAAATTGGCAAATTCATATTGCAATACAAAGATATATAAACACATTTATAAAAATCAATTTCAAAACAGATTAGCAAACGGCTCAACCTTCAGTGAACACGAAATGCAAAGCTCATATGAAATATGCCAACGTGATCTACATCAATCCTCGAAAAAAAAATTTCATTGAAATGTTCATTCACTAACCAACCAAATTCGGAATTAAATAATTTTGGAAAAGATAACATGATTATTCAGATATTACCCAATATAAATCACAATTCATCGATTTGTGAAGCCACATGGAACTAACAAAAGAAAAACCCAAAATGGTCGATAACAAAATACGAGATAATGACCGCTATGATTTTCCAGACGAAATTGAACTACATACTAGATACCTAATAAGAATAAACGAAACTCACTTACCGTCTTCTATCCTAGACGCCAACAGATAAATTTATAATTCAATGCAACAATTACCAAAAATTCTCAATATAAATACGATTTATTAATTAAGATACTTCTTGTCCAACAGTCGCCAGCAGAAAGGCAGGAATATCCGGAAATCTGGATCTTATCGGTCTCACATATTGATCGCGCATCATTGGTATCATGCATCTCATCTTGCAATTGTCTCAAATTCTTTCTCGCGAATTTGATGAACAGTGGCGTAACGTTGTAAAGGTATTTCAACCGTTACACACCCCTATCGCCCAGAAAAAAAAATTTTGTCAAAATAAAATTTTTTTAATAATCTTGAAGAGAAAAATATTCCAAAGAGAAAAATATTCCGAAGTTAAATTTTGAATGTTACAGCGAAGAAAAATTTATAAATCGAGTAAAAAAAAAATGATCAAAGCTATCAATCGTTTAAGATATCATTATGCAGTCCAAAAACGTCAAGAAAATCAAGCTTCACCCTGCAATAGAAAAATCCCAAAACGTTACGGTATATGTAAGATAAATTCAAGGTAAAAGAGAGCCGTTCAGTTTCAGTACTACGAGCAAGCTTAAACTAAGTTACCAAAGGGAAATTGAAATGGTTAGCATTCGATCATCTATCGAATGCTTCCCAGACATACCCCATCTATCAACCCAATTGCTTGTTAATTCTCTCGAGAGAAAATTAAAAAAACAAATATAATTAAAAGATCTTTCCACCTCAGAACAAAAATATCAAGTTATCGCCTGAAGGACGAGACAAAAAAAAATATGGGTAGACATATGTAAGTGGATAATACACAATCTACCAGGGGTATGAGGGTTTTATTATACAGAGCAATATCCCTAACTCTGCCACTACTTCATCAGAAATAGTGTCTATCCAAGAGATTTATGGATCGAAGCGTCCGGTCCCAACTACAGTGTCCACTCCTCCCCGGAGCACAAGCGCCCGGCGATCATCGTCGATGCGGGAGTATTAAATGGGTGGTCAATCAACCCTCGCGGACAGCATTGCGTTAACTAGAGACTGTACGTAGAGAACCTCGTTTACTGTCCAGCATCAACGACGACTCCAACAACCATCGCTCCAGAAAAGCGCAACCACCACAATTGGTTCCTTCTGTTACCCTCATAAATCTGAAAAATATAAGCGTTGTATTCTTCATTTGAGAAAAAAAAGGCATAATAAAGATAAATATAGGAATTCAATTCCTTCTAAAAATATACATGAGTGAAGAATACAACAAAGTCAAAGCCGGTAATATACGTCATAATAGTTAATGGATAAATGAATCTAATTTCCCTAAGAATTAGGTTCAAAAGGTAATTCGCTAGATAAGGTACCCTCCTAAGATGTTGAGCCAAGATGAATTTTGCAAACCTAGATTCTAAATATCCGAAACCCAAAAACAATAAGTCTCGTGAACATATACCCAATAAAAAATCCCAGCACTATGCAAGAGATCACTTCACCCACAACCAAAATATGCCCGAATTATCGTCGACATACAGATAAGGGTATATAAAATAAGATAGGTTTGTCAACTTATTCAGCAAACGACACTCTCAATCACATTCTTTAGAGAAATGTGATGGCAATATTGAGGAATAGATAGTCGAAAGAAATTTCATAGTTAGGTTGTTACGTCATTTCACTAATATTGTTCGGCCAATATTTTCATATAGATACAATACCAAAAAAATATGAGGAAAAATTTGAAGTTAACAATTCAGATATAAACTGAATTGAACAAGAAAATCGAAAGAAAAACTTATATATAGTGTCTGGATGTTATTGACATGTTTAGTATCCCTCCCAACCAAGTAGGATGTAATTAGATTAAATCACACCGCCCTGGAATTCCATAAGAAATACCACAGGCCCAAGATACTAAAATATAATTATGCAGGAATAAAAAGCGGAATTAAAGAAAGGACACTGACTTCAGAAACGTAAGATGTTGTTCGTTATACAAAAGGAAGAACTGTCACAGTAATTCCACAGATCAATTATTGAAATAAGGAATAGGGATAATGAAAGGAAATAAAACAGATAATATTAAGGGAGGAAGGTAATAATAAGGTAGTAAGGGCGCCAGCAAGAGATTATCTTGCAAGATATAGATGAAATGTAAGGTGAACCTTTCTCGTATACATCGTACACAGCAAGTTAAATAAATAGAGTCTTGAGACCCCCAAATTCATAAACTCCAAAGTTAATATACAGCTACGCACAAATTTATAATTAGGTAGGTACTGCATAACCGCAATTACTTCAAGAAATTAACAGTCAACTGGATATACAGGCCTTTACTACAAGAAATGACCTGAAGAACGTATTTAGAGAAAAATATATGATACGTAAGGGATAAATAGGTATAAGATACAAGAAAAGATACGATGAAAGATAAAACGATACGTATATCCGATAGTTGACACTAAAATTTTATTTGCCTAGGTTTTGCAAACCAAAAATGTTCGGTAGGTAAGGTAATACGGAAAATTTCAAAGCGATAAAGGAGTGGAGAAAATATATTTCATGGATATTAATTCGCGGTAGAAAAATGGATAAGCTAAAAGGAATTAAAGGTAAAGCAATAATTAATCTGTTGAATCTGCATCATCCCCATCCCGTGAGTCAACATCATCCTGTGAAATATCAATTTTGATATGTGAAACATGAAAATTACCGAGATTATTTCCATCCAAGCCCTCTAAATTGTAAACTGACGGAGATAAAACTTTTTTAACGATACAAGGTACAAATTTGGGAGCCAATTTAGCAGCAAAATTATTGGCAGCATTAGAAAGTACAAAATTTCTCTTCCACACTCGGTCCCCAATACGAAATCTGATGTCTCTTCTTCTTAGATTATAACGAGCAGCATTTACCTTATGTGCATGATAGATTCTTTTCTGAACATTCTCATACAATTCAGGCAACTTTTCCTGCGTGGTAGGGTCCAGAATCTTATTTCTAATAGAAATCGTATTGTTTGCATTTTCAGAAATTTGCCCATAGAAACCACCATCGGTAGGAATGTTTCTAAGAAAACATAGATATGAAGGAGAGAAACCCGTTACTTCATGCCTCGCTAATCTAATAGCTTGAGCTATTTGGTAGATATTTTGGTCCCAATTTTTATGATTTTCATGAAGGAAAGACCTAATTGCTGTTGTTATTGTTCTATTCACTCTTTCGGTGGGATTAATTTGAGGAAAATACTTGGCATTGTACCAGATCTTCTGTACATTATATTTTTTTATTAGGTTTTTGAAATCATTTGAAATGAATTGAACTCCGTTATCTACAACTATAACTTGAGGTACACCAAACAACAAGAAGACTTGGTTTTCAATAAACTTACAAATGGCTGTAGAAGTTGCTCGATGAAGAGGTTGTATTAAAACGAATTTCGTGAACCAATCAGTTATAACCAGCACATATTGATTGCCCTTTTTAGACCTTGGATATGGTCCTAATAAATCTGCCGATATTAACTGAAATGGAAAGTTGATATTTCGGTAGTTACCTATGCGACCAGCTTGAGGTAAATTGTCGGACTTGCAGGATGCACAAATTCTGCATTTTTGAATGTAAGATAAAACTGATTGTCGCATATTCGGCCAATAATATAGAGATGAAACTCTGGACAAAGTTTTAAAAACACCTAAATGACCAGCCGTAGGTTCATCGTGATATATTTTTAATATTTCGGACCTGTTTGCAGTAGGTACTACAATTTTCCACTCAGATGCATCATTAGAAAATTTTGATCTGCACAAGACATGTTTATACAATATGATACCAATGACCTTAAAGTCAGGATAGAGATGAGGATGAGATGACACTCTATTCAGCATCCCTCTGTACCATTTGTCAGGTTTCAGGGTGGATAAGTCCAACACAGCAGTCTCCAATGCCTCAGGAATTCGTGAAAGGGAATCTGGAACGTTCATAAGTGCGCCAGAACGGTGCACTATATTAAATCTATGACTAGATAACTTTAGGATCCATCTGGCGATCCTAGGTGATGGATTCTTCATTGTACTTAACCAAATAAGACTAGAATGGTCCGTGATAACGGTAAACTCAGTTCCTTCAACATAAGGACGGAAACGGTCAATAGAGAGGAGAATTGCCAGGAGTTCTTTTTCGGTGGTCGTGTATTTTCGCTGGCATTTGTTTAAGGTTTTACTAAAGTAAGCTATGGGATGCTCTAAACCGTCGTTCACTTGAAATATTACACCTCCAACACCAACATCTGATGCATCGCATGCTATAGAGAATTTTTTTGAGAAATCTGGGCTAGCTAAGATTGGCGTTGAAGTCAACGCGGATTTAATTTTTACTAGAGCATTATCTGCTTCTTTCGTCCAAACGATAGGTTGGCCTTTTTTCCGACCTTTAAGGAGGTCTGAAATAGGACTACAAATAGTTGAGAAATCTTTAAGGAACCTACGGTAATAGCCAACCAAACCGATTAAACGCCTAATTTGAGTAGTGTTCTTAGGAGCCGGATACTCTAAAATTGACTTTACCTTATCCGGGTCAGTTCTAAGCCCCTTTTCGTCAACGAGAAATCCCAAAAATTTAAGTGATGGCCTGCAAAATTTACATTTATCGAAGTTAACCGTTAAATTAGCTTCCTTAAGGCGCTTAAAAAGTCTCCTCAAAATGGCTAGGTGAGTGTCAAAGTCGGGTGTAGCCACAATAATATCATCAACATAGTAAAAAAGATACGGCTCCAAAGAAGGACCTATGACTACATCCATCAATTTACACATCGCCTGGGCTGAGTTATTCAAACCAAAAGGTAAAACGTTAAAGCAGAACAATCCTCTGCCCTGCACGGAAAAAGTAGTTTTCAACTTCGAATCTTCATCCAAAGGAATTTGAAAGAAGGCTGATTTTAAGTCTATAGAACTTAAAAATGAAGCGTTTTTTATTTTACTTATAACGGTATCGACAAGAGGCATAGGGTAGCTGTCAGGTACAGTTACTGAGTTTAATCTTCTGCCATCAAAGCAAACTCTATGACTACCATCCTTTTTATCAACGAGCCAAAGCGGAGATAGCCAAGGTGCACACGTAGTTACTGGTTTAATTATATCTAAAGTTAACATTTTGTCGATTTCCCCATTAAGAACAGCTTGTATAGCAGGTGATAAAGGATATTGCCTTTGCCTAACAGGACCACCTTCTGTTTTAATAGTATGAGTATACAAGTGTGTTCTGCCTATTCTATCTTCAGGACCAATAATCTTGAATAAGTCTATAACTTCGTCCAATTCCTCGCGTTGAGTGTCAGATAAATTATCAATAGGTTGAATAGTATGTAAGGCCGCTGTTGAAAGTAATGAGGCATCATAACAAAATTTCGAAAAATCGACTTTAACCCTAAAAAGCCTTAAAAAATCCATTCCCAAAATCAACTTATGAGATATGGACGGTACCACGAGAACTTTAACATTTTTGGCTATGCCATCAATGGAGATAGGCAGAAATACATACCCCAAAGCTTTCTGTAACTGACCATCCGCTGTGGTTAAACTAACAGAAATATCATAATCAATACATAAGTTAAGTTTCTTTAAGATATACAAAAACGAAGAGCCGAGAATTGAAACATTACTGCCACTATCAAGTAGGGCAGATACAGTTTCGTCACTAATAATAACTTCAAGATAAGGTCGATTATCGTCAACACGTCGATCAAGTAAGGGTTGAACAGAGATATTTTCATTGTCTGGTCGCATTGGTGGAACTACAACATTCTTAGGAGTGTTACCTGTTTCATAAAAAATTTTAACGGTAGTAAGCCAATTCTTCCAATCACTGAGATCGAAAAAACCGACTTTCTTTGTCTGCGAAATTACTTTTTCCCCGGTTCTGTTTTTTTTGTGGCAGTGCATTTTGAAGTACTTAGCTGCTTGGAATTTCCTGCCAGAAATTCCCCAGCTTTCACGTTTTTTGTGCACTTTTTGCAGTTAAACTTAGTCACCCCTTCAAAACCACAACCATAGCAAAACATATTTCTAGGTTTCTTGCAATCAAAATATTTATGTCCTGGTGTTCGACAGTTCCAACATATTATATTTGATGCTAACTCAGAAACAGTAAACCTTTTTGGAGATTTTGAGATATTATTTAAAGATAGAGTATCTTCAACACGTTTACAAAGGGAAATCAATGAAGGCAAATCACCAATATCCTGTAAAATCAAAGCTTTCACGTAATCAGGTAACAAATTAGCTCTTATGATATCTACTCTTTCTCTCTCTGAACACGGAACAGTTAGTCTATTGAATTGCGCCTCTAAAGAATGAATAAAGATGGTAACAGATTCTCCAAATTGTTGTTTCTTACATCTTACTTCATCAAGCAAAATCTTGTCGTAATTAGATGACAAAAATGTACTCTTCAAACCAACGACCAGCTCTGACCAATCCTTAAGAGTGTTTCTTAGCGAATGGTTATGCCACCATGTCCACGCATCTAATTGAAATAAATCAGAAGCTGACTCAAAAAGGTCCTCATCCGTACAGCCACGAGACAATTTTAATGAATCTACTAATTCTAAAAACGGCATTAAAGGTTCTCGACCAGAAAACTTCTTTATACCCCATTTGAAAACGGGAATTTTCTTAGCGAGATTCGTCGAGGTATTCGGAGATATATTAGCATTAGGTAATGAATTTCTTATTGGAGTAGAAGAAGCAGGTGTATCAAGAGAAAATTGTTTCTCTGCCAAATCTGACTCCAAAGCCAAAAGTTCTAGAAGTAAATTTTGTTTGTTAGATGTTTCATCATCGTCGCTAGCATGAAGACGATGCAGTCTACCTGAGCAGTGAGTTAAACGAGTGACTATTCTATTATAATCATCTTTAGGTAAAGAAACTCTAAATTTAGAAATTAACTCCGTGATATCTTTCATAGAAAGCTTCAACTCATCAATATTCTCATTGAACGTATAAACATCCACAAGGGCAATGAAACTTCTATTGGCTCCTTCTTGTGAAAGAGAACCTCTTAACGTTTTGCGATTTTTCTCAACTGTATCAATTACTCTCTTACCCACACGAATGGATACCTCATATGTCAGCTCGTGAGCTTTAAGAAAGTTAGGGTTCATCGACATATTCAATCACTCTTCATAATTTACGTAAATTCAATATAAGTCAAGCAATAACAAATTCGAGCAAAAATCCCGGTGGTCAACTCAACACCTCACTTCAAATGAAAAAGAAAATATAAATCGAAACAGATAAAGTTAAATAGATAACGAAGTGAAGTTATGAATTGAAAAGGTTAAATTCACTCTTTAAATGAAATTACTCAAAAGTAAAAGATAAAAATAAACCGCTATATAGATACCAAACCTAAACTTCGAAAGTTAATTATCCTCCAATTTCAAATCAAAAAAAGGAATTTTAACTTCTAATCAAGAAATATCTAAAAGTTAACGAAGGCAGACTTCAAAAGTTATGAGCTCGCGTTCACAACCTATATTATCAACAACCAACCAAAACCCAAGAAAAACGTGCCACTACGTTGGGCGCCAATGTGTAACCTTACAATCTCATTTATTATTTTTCCTTTGAAAAATAAATGCTCCGGCTAGCTGCAAGTTTGTAAGCTAACTTTAATTTAGGTAAAGGTATTAGTTGGTTGGCATCAACAATATAGGAATTAAGACGTTGAGATATACTATTCTATTTCGATCACAGTTTGCATTTTACAAATAATAGTAGGTTATATTTACAACGACTTACGCTACATAATTCGTAATTACTGATCTGAAATTTAATGAGCTCATAAAGAACTAAAAAAAAACAAATTGGTGACCAGACAGTCAAATTGAATATTAACAGAAATTAGGGATATTATTAACTTGAAATTATAGACAAAAATATTTGTGGTTCATGAATCGGAAAAGTATGAAGAACTTAGCTTATTCTTGTTTCAATCCACAATAATCTTCTATGTGTAATGTTCTCCTTGGTTGGTTGGCCGATCCTTCAGCGAAGCAGTTAGTCTCCCAGTGGAATACAATTACTTCTCCAGTGAAATCGAACCATTTAACTAGTTCCCCAGAGTAATAGAATTCTCAACTTTTGTAACCAATCCACAGTGAAATGTAATTCTCAGTTTTTTTCCAACTAATCCCAAGTGGAACGTAATTTTCAGTTTTTCCAACCAATCCCCAGTGGCTGAAAATTAATTCAAATCAACGTCGGTATTACATAATCGGTTCTTCAAGGATCTCTGTCGACTTAAATTGGCAAATTCATATTGCAATACAAAGATATATAAACACATTTATAAAAATCAATTTCAAAACAGATTAGCAAACGGCTCAACCTTCAGTGAACACGAAATGCAAAGCTCATATGAAATATGCCAACGTGATCTACATCAATCCTCGAAAAAAAAATTTCATTGAAATGTTCATTCACTAACCAACCAAATTCGGAATTAAATAATTTTGGAAAAGATAACATGATTATTCAGATATTACCCAATATAAATCACAATTCATCGATTTGTGAAGCCACATGGAACTAACAAAAGAAAAACCCAAAATGGTCGATAACAAAATACGAGATAATGACCGCTATGATTTTCCAGACGAAATTGAACTACATACTAGATACCTAATAAGAATAAACGAAACTCACTTACCGTCTTCTATCCTAGACGCCAACAGATAAATTTATAATTCAATGCAACAATTACCAAAAATTCTCAATATAAATACGATTTATTAATTAAGATACTTCTTGTCCAACAGTCGCCAGCAGAAAGGCAGGAATATCCGGAAATCTGGATCTTATCGGTCTCACATATTGATCGCGCATCATTGGTATCATGCATCTCATCTTGCAATTGTCTCAAATTCTTTCTCGCGAATTTGATGAACAGTGGCGTAACGTTGTAAAGGTATTTCAACCGTTACAAACCGTTTGGCCGATTATGCGTTCAAACAAACTGAAATGTCGCATTTAAATGCAAAATATAACATGAACATTTAAATTCGGTGTCTTTTTCCGTCCTCAGGTTATCGTGACATAAAAAATAATTTTTAATAATTTTCTAGTGATACGATTCTCACAAAATTCCACAAACGTGCTTAGGTTTATATTCTACAACTATTCACCAACTTTCAATCCGAAAAGATTTGTATTGATCAAAAACAAAAAATGATAACGTGATGTTCGATGTTCCCCAGAACATACGCGCAAAAAATGGAAATCAACTGTTAAATATTCAATATCTCAATAGTTGTGTACTTAAATCTTAAATTCAATTTTATTCATTTGGTGTAACTCATACATGGCTGGGATAAAGTATGGAACCAAGTAAATATCTTTAAAATATTAAACTTTGAACCCTTGTATACAATGTCATATATTTGGGTTCTACTGTTCGTCCGCTCCAACAGGAAATACCATCAATTTTTCAATTTAAATGGGGTCACCCGGTATATGTTGGCTGATTTGAAAATATCTTGTTCAGTGGATATAATTGATATAATTTCAAAAACGTGAAATAAATCAATTTACAGTTACAGAATAAAGGTAAATTTATTTACTTTAGTCAGTCTATACTAATGAGAATAATAATTCAAAGAAACTCACTTCAAATGTTGAAAATGCTCGCCGGTCACCTCCTGACAATACAATGCAAGAAATGTGTAATGTTTTTAGTTATTTGCATCCTGAACGAAATCCCATATCACGTTCAACTGTTACTAAAACATAACAACGTTTTAATGCAACTGATGATATCGTCAAAAAATTGTCAAATACTGTAAGACCATAGACCGCAACGAACAAAGCTATAACAAAATTATGCAATTGATTTAGGGGATTCACCTCAAACTTGGCACTAAACCTTAGTATAAGAAGACTGTAGACTGTAGTACATTCTTTTCTTTAAATTGATGAATACATTTAGTGAAAATTAAATTTTTACAGTGGTGCTTTGCAATTGATCAACCATAGCGTCATCAGAATATACTTCAATGACCTTATAGGAACAAGAAACAGGAGAAATGTGTCCCATAGTTGGCAGACCTATCTCGGTAAGTTCTTCCTAGTTTTATACTATACTATATGTAGTTAGTAATGAGAAGGGACTCAACTACGTTCGAATAGCTTAATTCATGCATGGACATATCCAAATTATACTGTAGAAGTAGAAACTTAAGTTTCTACTTCTATGCTATGCGTGAAAAAATTTTTTCGTATAGAAATTCATACTAATAAGAAATTGGTTCGAGCACTGACGTGAAATCAGGAACTTCAACGCACATGTTCTATTGTCTACTTACCTCTATTGGACACTCTTTATCGAATGTATCATCGATATATACGCCGTTTTTCTCAGCTTTTATAATATATGAATACATTTAATACTATTCAAATACGAAAAAAAATACGCCTCAAGTAACTCCAGGATACGATATTCACGAATGACGAAATTCCGCGAAAATTAGTGGGTCGACATTCTACAAGTAATCACCGAGTTTTAATAGAATCAGATTTGTATATTTTGAGTTATAGAGGAAATAACAACAACATTTCAGATGAGTATAACTCTAGAACCATTAGGGCGATTACGCCAATTAATAAACTTAAATGTCGCATTCGGATGCGCAAACCTTCCCTGAAAATTGCAAGTCGCTATCTCTTTCCGTTCTCAAATTATCGTGAGATACATAATATTTTTCGTAATTTTTTTAAAATTTACTTTAGTGATACGATTCTCATAAAATTTCACACACGTCTTTATGTCGATATTCTACAATTAGATACCCAGTTTCAATTAGATAAGGTGTTTATTCTTTGAGTTATAGAGTTTATAATATTCCAGATGGGTATAACTCCAAAGCCGTTTGGCCCATTATGCCCAACAACGAATTCAGCTTTCCGATTCGGATGCACAACATACCCTGAAATTTTCTCTTTTCGTTCGAAAGTTATCGAGGCAACGGTCACCCATTCAGCTACTGACCTCACTCAAGGCTGCTCGGATCTCCAACAATATAGATCCGATCATGTTCAAACATGGAACTTGGCAGTAGAGTTAGGTTTGGAAGGCTCTCGCAAGATTTCAGCGATGTTGGATGAATAGTTTCTCATATATAGAATCTATACTTTTCTAATGAGATATCAGTGAAGAATTTATCTTATTAAATGGTTTTTTTATGGGTTTCATCTTCCAAACTCAAAAAATATCTATAAAATAAAAAAAATATTATTTTGTGATTTGCTTCTGCGTAAAAAACACAGATTTGTCGGAAGCAATCAATCGGACAATGTTGCCTAACAAACAATAATGAAACAACATCAACGTGGAATCAACTATATCGTAGGACCTCGGTGCCAACCACAGAACGCATAATATGGGGTGGAAACATATAATAGACCACATTAGTTAGGTTAGAATCATTCTCTTGGCGGGAGATCCATATTCAAATTTTTTAACAGGGAATTTCAACTTCACCCTATTTAAAAGAGAATGTTAGTACTGAGACATCAAGTATTGGGTACCTTCATCATTAGTGCATGTTTTCATGTTCTTTCCACATTAAAATCTACTTCTATTTATCCTTAAATCAAAATTGAAACCAGTGTAGTTCGAAACATTTCCGTATGTCGTAGATGACTTCTGTTGTGCGTAATTACAAGGCCGATTTAGGGTTATGCTATTATTTTCGACTGATTTCGAGTGAGCTAAGACATACGTCAATCGAATTTGGTGAACACTTTTATATTTATTGATTATTTTGGAAATATACAATTTTGTTATGAAAACTTGATTCTAAATTGTTGAGAAAGGTTCACTGAATCTATTTCAACCGAAATAAACCTTAAGAAATTAGCCAAAGTATCTAAAAACAGGCGACAAATTCGCGTAAATTTTAGGTCCATAAGAAATGCATGGGGAATTCAGTGCTCGGATCCACGGATGGATCGTAATTCAAATTTCCCGCCTAACCTAACTAATGTGGTCTATAGGGTGGAAACGTGATTCAAATCAAGTATTTTTGTGGCCTAAGCCACAATATCATCATTGTGGAAAAATATGAAGAATTAACTACCTATTAAAACATTTTTTTGCAGCTTTCTACGGAGGCATTCTAGGACTTTTCGTCGGTTTCAGTTTCATCTCAGTAATCGAATTCGTATATTTCTTCGCCTTTAAACTGTTGACAGATGCCTTGAAAAGACTGAAACCAGATAAGAACCTAATGAAGGAGAGCGTCAAAGTGGCCGAAGCATTCGAAAATCCTATGAAATCAACTGGACGTTTGAGACACAGAGAGCTTATACGCCAGGGAGACGAAGCTCCTCAATGGTTCCTGCACTGAATACTCGTTGTACTATGGAACTATCAGAAAAATCACTATTCAGACTAATAAATGTTTAATTCCACTGATTTTTGGCGCTCTAGTTCCTCGGAACTGAGTGCTTATCAATTTGCCCAAATGTCTGTAATTTTCGAATTTTTCGATGAAAATGGTCTTAAACGATTTGGTTCGACTCACTGATCAAGAATCCGTGGTCGAAATTCATTCTGTCCGGCCGGTCCGGCCGTCCGGCCGTAGGCACGATAACTCTCGAACGGAATGAGCTAGACACTTGAAATTTTCAGAGTAGGTTTGGGGGATAAATATCTCGGCTGAGTTCGTTAATGGGTAAAATTGGACAGATGGTTTCGGAGTAACAAAAAAAAATTTTTTTTTTTACACAACAAATTCCAAATTAAATTTTTTTCAATAAGCAGTTTTACCATACGAATCCAATGATATCATTTTTAACTCTAACAAGCTAATACTTTCAAGATATGATATTTCAAAATTTCAATAAAAAATCGTATTTCTACGTTTTCACAGAATTATATAATTATTCTATGTATGAATTGTCATAATGTTAACTTATTTTCCTGAGACATGACATTGTCTAATTCCTTGCTAATAGTTGGTTCGAGAAACGTCAAAATCGACTTAGAGAGACAAGGGTAAAAAAACCGTCAAATAAACCCCCATGTGGCGATTTTATGTCGAAAAGTGAAAATTAAGAATAATATATATCCCAGGTAAGTACCGACGTTTTATTCTAATACCGGAGATCGACAAGATTGTATGAGGAGCCCGATAGCCGTTTCGTCTAGTCAATCGGGTTTTCGGTTTCGGAACGAGAGAAGGCGGGCTCAACTCCCGGAAAGGGAATTATACTTTTTGGCGCTCTAGTTCCTCGGAACTGAGTGCTTATCAATTTGCCGAAATGTCTGTAATTTTTATTTAAGATGCAGTTTCACCATTAAAATCCATCGATATCATTTTCAACTCCAACAAGCTAATACTTTCGGAGATATGATTTTTCTAAATTTCAATGATGAATCGTACGTACTTCTATGTTTTCAAAGAATGCTATAATTATTCTATCTAAGCTTTATTATATGATCTGTGTTCATACTCGTACATTTCATCCTGTTTTATAAGAAAGAGTCAAATTCATTTCAGCTATTTTAATTTGATTTCTTCCATGGTGCAGTTCTCATTCTCAGATTGCTCATTTAATCTTGATAAATAAACTATTATTTGAATTTAATTTCCTTTATGATGCAGTTCTTTCATAAGAATACATTGATATAATTCCCAACTCTGAGAAACCAATACTTTCGGAGATATAATTTGTCTGTTTGAACTAGAGCGCCAGAAAGCTCCTGTCCAAAGGGCTTGAACCCATTTTTTTTTAAAAACATAGTTTTCTGGATACCTTCATTCTGTACTTAAACACGTAGATATGTATCCTTGAACATATTTGAAGGGGGGAGGCTCGTCCATCTGCTTTGAAATTTTTCCAACTGCTTTGAAAATTTGCTAACTCCGTCCCCCCCTTAGGCCCGTCCCTGGTAATGCGTAATGGTTATTCCGTCCGTAGAACTGCTCATTTGCAAGAAACCCCTAATATTTATAATTTTTCCAGAGGGATGAAAATAAGGCCGAAAACGGGTACTCTGGCTTGGAGAAGCCACTTCCACTTCGGGCACTTCAACAATAAACATTTTTTAAACATAGTAAATATGAAAAAAAAAATTGAAAAAATTCAGGCAGTAACTGAATAGATGAATGAATAATAATCCGCTTGAACAACATTTTTATAATAATTTTTCATTTAGTTATTCAACAGTTAATTAATAACTTTTTTCTGCTTGCACATTAACATTGCAAGTGTGATAATTGCTAAACTATAAGTTTTAGATTTTTTTCCTCTCTTGGAGCAATTCTTCAAAGGCTTAAGACTAGAATCCCGTTGGGAAAATTAAAAAATGTTTATTTTTCAATTTTTTATTAATAATTTTCGTTGTTGCAAAATTAAAAACTTAAAATAATCATCGAACAAATTTTTTTTTTTTTAATATTATTAACGATCGGTTTTTATGTTATTAGAAACTGCATAGAAATAATTTTTTCAAATTTTTATCTCTAATTGTTTAAAAAATTATTATAAACAAATGCGTTGTTTATAAGATAATTGAAATTTTTTTTTTGGAATTTCAATCCTTGCTACAAATAATGATTTTTAAAAGAAAAATTGTTCCTTAAAAAAAATTTTTTATTGCTTAAAAACGCATTTGTTAATTAACAATTATTTTCTCCCACTTCTAATTAATATTAAGGAACGATATTTTTTTTTAAAAATCATTATTCATTTTTCTTTTCGATATAAAAAAAAATTTTCATTTTATTTATTTTTTCATTGTTTATGCAATAAACAATTTGTTATAAACAAATACATTTTCACCTTTTATTTTTTTTTCTATTCTATCGTTAATAATATTAAAAAAAAAATTTTTGTTCGATGATTAATTTAAGTTTTTAATTTTGCAACAACGAAAATTATTAATAAAAAATTGAAAAATAAACATTTTTTAATTTTCCCAACGGGATTCTATTCTTAAGCCTTAGAAAAATTGCTCCAAGAGAGGAAAAAAATCTAAAACTTATAGTTTAGCAATTATCACACTTGCAATGTTAATGTGCAAGCAGAAAAAAGTTATTAATTAACTGTTGAATAACTAAATGAAAAATTATTATAAAAATGTTGTTCAAGCGGATTATTATTCATTCATCTATTCAGTTACTGCCTGAATTTTTTCAATTTTTTTTTTCATATTTACTATGTTTAAAAAATGTTTATTGTTGAAGTGCCCGAAGTGGACGTGGCTTCTCCAAGCCAGAGTACCCGTTTTCAGCTTATTTTCATCCCTCTGGAAAAATTATAAATATTTATCGTACAGTTTCGGGAGTCGAGACTTTTGTTTAGGAAATTTCCTCCTCTTTTTGAATCTTTTTTCAGATTTGAAAAATCTTTATTAGTTTTTGATATTTACAAAAAACTAAAACCCCTTTCTTTTTTAGTTAATTGTTAATAACTTTTACAATTTTTGCAAGCGGAACTTCATTTTTTTCAAAAATCATCTAGATGCCATTCCGAATCGAATGACACCTCATACATAATTTTCGGAGACTGCTGAAAAAAGTTGGTCCAAATAGCACTTGTTGACTAGACTATATAACTATGATACATATTTTCCAAATATTAGTTATTTTCGACTTCTACTGATTTTCTAGTTATGGACTCGTGGATTCATAAAACTAAACGAAATTAGCATAAAGAAAGCATATAAAGTTTTTCTTGAGTCATTTCAAGAATATTCCATCGTTTTAGAACATTATATTATTCTTCATCATTTCTCCTTAAACGCACCGTTTTCGAGATATTCTTCATTGAATGTTTTAAAATGGAAAACTACTTGGATCCGTCCCTGAGCGTTGGAATCCCGAATCAAGCTGTAAACCACGTTACCATTCCTTATTCTCGTCCGCCAACAATGTCATAGATAATTTATATGCGGGAGTGTATTAGCCCATTGTGAAATCTTTAAACGCTTGTAACTTTTTACCTGAGCCGAATCTGGAAAAATGGTAAATGAAAAAAGTGTTTCATTTGATGAGAGGAATCTCTGGTTAAAATTAATGCTGTGGTCAAAGACTCACCCTGTATATTCTTTTGACTGAAAAAATGAAGAACTTTAAGAAGCGTTACTCCAGTAAACGTATCTTGAGATTTCGATCTTTTCGTTAAGTTACGAAATCTATAATGAATATCCGTTCGATCGGACGGATTTTTGCATTAAAATTAATCAAAATATTCAAACATTAAACAGAAAATTAACGGTCGAAAATTAAAACCCCCAGCAGTTGGTTTAAACATGCTCAAAATGGAAAAACAAAAAATATTGTTTATTCAAATGTTTTGGATTAACTTTTAATATAATAATATAATAATTAATAAAATGTTTTTTTTTGTTTGAATAAATGAATTTGATGTTCCAATTAATTTTATTATTATTTCACTTGATACGTAGCGAAACACATACCGGGCCGCTAGTGAATAATAAAATGTATTAAACAAACTATATTACAATAGATCATTCACGAACCCGCTCTATATTGATGGTTCCCGGAAAATCCAATGAGAATCATAACAAATTAAATGTTTCGACTCCTCCTTTCGTTAGTTCCGTTGAAACGAGTTCCGTGAATACTTTTTCATGCAGTTCAATCAGAATCAAGCTATGAACAACATTCTTATATATCTGAAGCTTGTATTATTATTTTATACAGCTTCTGGTGTCACTGAATCGTTTGAAGGTAGGTTATTGTTTTAATTGAGATATCCTCAATTTTTCTTTATTTCTTAAATTGTTGAAATTCGAAGTTATTAAAATATCATAATCATCGGGGCAGTGCCGTATCTAAGGCGTGGCAAAGGTGGCACTCGCCACGGGCGCAAGGTCCACAGGGGCGCCAAAGAATTAAAAAAAAAATTGGTTCAAGCCCTGTGGACAGGAGCTTTCTGGCGCTCTTGTTCAAACAGACAAATTATATCTCCGAAAGTATTGGTTTCTCAGAGTTAAGTATTATATCAATGTATTCTTATGATAGAACTGAATCTAAAGGAAATTCAAATCAAATAATAGTTTATTTATCAAGATTAAATGAGCAATCTGAGAATGAGAACTGCACCATGGAAGAAATGAAATTTAAATACCTGAAATGAATTTGACTCTCTCTTATAGAACAGAATGACATATACGAGTATGAACATAGATCATATAATAAATCATAGATAGAATAATAATTATAGCATTCTGTGAAAACATAGATGTACGATTTATTATTGAAATTTCGAAAAATCATATCTCCGAAAGTATTAGCTTGTTAGAGTTGAAAATGATATCGATGGATTTTTAAGGAGAAACAGCATCTTAAAAAGAATTTATTCTGAAATTTGAAAGTTAAAAACAATTTTTTTTTCGTTTCTCCGAAACCATCTCGCCTATTTTGGCCAAAAGCGAACTTAACCCAGATATTTATCTCCTTAACCTACTCTGAAAATTTCAACTGCCTAGCTCATTCCGTTCGAGAGTTATTGTAGAAACAAAATTTAAAAATTTTCAAATTTTTTTTTACACTTTATGGTAACCCGATACAAAACTTCACATGCGTCATGATTCTACAATTTGATGCTAAATTTCAGATAGATCGAGTGATCGGTTTCGGAAATATTCATAAAAAACGTTTTTAGTAAAAACGGCCATAACTTCGAAACCGCTTGATGGATTTCGCCCGTTAACGAACTTGTACGAGATATTTACGCTCCAAACCTACCCTGCAAATTTCAATGCTCTAACTCCTTTCGTTCGAGAGTTATCGTGTTAACGGACGGCCGGCCGGCCGGACAGAATCGATTTCGAAAATTACAGACATTTGGGCAAATTGATAAGCACTCTGTTCCGAGGAACAAGATCGCCAAAAATTAAAAACAATATAGAAGCACCAAGCAAATTGAAATGAAAGACTACGACACAGCGCAGAGTGAGATGAATTGACGTAATTTCTTCATTTCAGTCCTCCTCACTCAGCTTTCATCATTATTTAATATTGATCATATTAAGATTTCAAATAATTAAATTGAATAGGTACTATATTATACCGCTAATTTCGAAAATATATCACGGTGTGTAGTAGAGAAAAGTAGATTGTGAGTCACGTGGTAAAAGAGTAAACGGGCACAATAAAATAACAGAAAGTAGAGTGAAGAGAGCAAATGATCAAAGGACGTCGCAGAGTAAAAAGAGCAAATCGATGTATTTATCGAACTTAGTAATTAATGTATTGAAAGATTAGGGTTTTGCATAGGTGAGAAGGGATGATAGTTGAAAATTTATATTATTTTCGGACCAATTTATAGGCAAAAGAAATCTGATTGCATACAAAATTGTATTCTCAATCAAAAATCAAAATGTATTTGAGTTGGCCTATTCAAAGAGTTGTTAGAAATAAAAAACCTTTTTAGATAGACCAACTTAAATGAAACAGAAAACTAATATTATGGGTTAATTCACATTAAGTATTGAATTATTCATGCAATCAGTAATTATAATTTTTTACTCACAAATATACGTTTGAAAAAAATAAAACATACAATTCTACGTTCGCATAACCCTAGGCTTAAATATTCGAAGCATAGAGATTTCACACAGAAATCACGGTTTTTTGCGGGCATGTTCTGTTGAACATCGCGTTATCATTTTGCCCTAATGTCTGTAATTTTCGAATTTTTTGCCGAAAATGGTCTCAAACGATTGGGCTTGACTCCCTGATGAAGAATTTGCGGTCAAATTTAATTCTGTCAGGCCACCGTTCGGTCGTTGCCACGATAACTTGAGAACGGAAAATGATGGTTACTTGAAATTTTCAGGGTAAGTGGCGCGTCCCAATCAATACGACGGCCAAATTCGTTAATGGGCATAATCGGCCGAACGGTTTCCGAGTTGTAGAATATAGACATAAAGGCGTATGTGCAATTTTGTGAGGATCGTATCACTTAAAAAATTTTAAAAAATTTTTAAAAAATATTATTCATCTCCCGATTACTTCAGAACGGGAAGACATAGCTACTCGTATAAGTTTTAGGGTAGGTTGTGCATCCTAATCCGACATTTTAGTTCGTTAAAAGTCATAATCGGCCAAACGGTTTTGAAGTACATAATATCAATCTGAAATTTGATTGTTGTTTCCTCAATACTCCAAAAATACGATGCCGATTCTACTCAAACATAGTAATTAGTTCTAGAATGCCAACGCAAAAATGTTCGCAAAATTTTGTGAAGAAAATTGAAAAAAATCATTGAAAAAATTCTATATTAGAAAGTATTCGTCCGACATCGCTACTAGCAAGTCCATCCATGATCCCATCTCTATTGTTGGAGATCCGAGCAGGCTTGGGTTACAGTGACTATATACAGTGAGAATATAGTCACTGTAGCTTGGGTGAGTTCCGATATTTTAAAAGGAATACTCAGTTGAATAAATACGGCAAGAGGATTTATGCAATATTTCCTTTTCGTTTATTATATATTTAATAGATTTCAATTGCGAGAGAATACATATGTCAGAATTAAAAATTCTTTGATCTTAGACAATTCTCTCATTACTCAGGTCCTAAAAATGGCACGAAATGTATTCATATCTTATAAAAACTAAGAAAACGGTGTATATCGATGGTAAATTCGATTAAGAGTGTCCAATAGAACATGCGCGCAAAATCTCCTGACTCCACGTCAGTGCTTGTTTGTAATTTTTAATTTTTTGCACAGGTTGGTTTCACACTGAAAATCGAAAATAGAGGTTCGTGTTTCAAATGGTGAAATAATAGTATCTGTATGCTGCTAAGTAAGCAGTATTAATAAATTTTCAATTAAAAAATATGTATTCTTTTAGATATGCGTATTTACTACATAAAAATAAATATTTTATTTTGTATTTTCAGAATTTGTTTTATTTGTATACATTTCATTTGTATATTTCAGTAAATATCCATAATATTGTATATTAATTCAAAACTTTTACGAAAATATATGACTAAAACTACGAAAAAAAATATTATATGAAAATATAGTGAATGAAAATGAATCTACGCAAATGGGGGGCGCTGCCTAATATATTGCCACAGGCGCAATAGTACCTAGATACGGCTCTGCATCGGGGAATGTTTTGCCCAAAAATATCATATAATATAAACAAATTTGATTCATTCCCAAAAATAAAACTGAACAAATTAAGACTAGATCTAGAAAGTTATCATGATAACTTTCAATTCTTATACACAAGAATTGAATAATTGAAGCTAAAATTTTGTGAAAAAATATTATCATTTCTTCTTTGAAATGAATCTCTTTTTCCTTTTTGTGATTCGCTGATCCATTTCTCAGTTGTGCTCGTTGTTTACTTGTTTAGAGATTTACATGGAAATGATTAATTGAAAAAGAACGTTTGAATTTTCTCAAGATAAATCATTGATATTTGTTAGGTGTTACAGGGTGTTTTCAAATCAATGCAAACATTTTAGCAGTTGATAATTCGGCAAAAATTAAGGGGGAGTCTTTCACATAATTTTTTGGTCGAGGACTCTTCCTCTCCAAGTTACTGCCCTTTTAAATAGGGAAAAATTTCTGTTTTTATTTAATATCTTCTATATGGAACAATTTAGACGAAATGAATTTATTTAATATCACGTACGTTTGGACAGTTCTTTCAATTCAGAAATTTTATCATGAAGTGTGATAAAATGAACCCATACTATAATTTGCATCAAAACTTTCTAATACTTCAACATTTCGCAAAAAAAATTTATTCAAAAATTCAACATGCAACTTTTCTGTATCATGACTTTCCTCCTAAATTTGTTAGTTGGACTACAAACAAATAAAATATTACTCAGTACGTCTCTCCTCACATAAATTCACAGATGTTATGTAATGTTATTGAAAAAAATAAGTAGGCTGTCAAAATATATGTATTCATATTAATTTATATCCAGAAGGCTGGTGTTAAATAAAGTCTCAATGACAAATATTTTAGTGCGTACACGTTCTGGGGAACATCGCCTTATCATTTTGC
This sequence comes from Halyzia sedecimguttata, assembly GCA_937662695.2. Lineage (NCBI taxonomy): Eukaryota > Metazoa > Arthropoda > Insecta > Coleoptera > Coccinellidae > Halyzia > Halyzia sedecimguttata. The sequence continues at coordinate 91,448,824 of OW569413.2, read as the reverse complement.
CCAAGTGTCTGTAATTTTCGAATTTTCCGCCGAAAATTGTCTCAAACGATTGGGTTCGACTCTCTGATGAAAATTTCGAAGTCAAATTTGATTCTGCCCGGCCGGGTGTCCGTTGCCACGAGAACTTGGGAACGGAAAAAGGGAGAGACTTGAAATATTCAGGGTAGTCGGCGCATCCCAATGCGACGGACAAGTTTGATCGTTAATGGGCATAATCGGCCCAATGGTTTCCGAGTAATAATTTTGTTTTCAACCAACACAAATCCGATCGAGTTCAAACTTGATGAGTAGTTGTAGAATACAAACCTAGGGACGTGAAATTTTGTGCAAATCTTATCACTAGAAACATTTTAAAAAAATTATTAAAAAATATTATATATGTCACGATAACCTGAGAACGGAAAGAGATGGCGACTTGAAATTCAGGTTAGGTTGTACATCTGAATGCGACATTTGAGTTTGTTTATAGGCATAATCGGACAAACGGTTTTGGAGTAATACTCGTCTGAAATTTGATTGTTATTCCCTCAATTACTCGAAAAATACAAAATCGATCCAATTCAAACATGGTTACTAGTTGTAAAATACCAACGCGAAAAATTGTTGCGAAATTTCGTGAGGATCGTGTCACTAGAAAATTTAAAAATAATCATTGAAAAAAATTCTCTATATCAGAAACTGGCATCACTGAAATTTTGCGAGAGCCTTCAGAACCTAACTCTACTACCAAGTTCCAAGTTCGAACACGATCGGATTTATATTGTTGGAGATACGAGCAGCCTTGTCCAGTAGCTGGATGGGTGACCGTTGCGTCAATAACTTTCGAACTAAAGGAGATAGAGACAATTTTCAGGGTATGTTGCGCATCCGAATGGGAGGGTTAAGTTCGTTTTTGAGCATAATCGATCCAACGGTTTCGGAGTTATACCCAACTGGAATATTATTTCCTGGATATCACAAAAAAAATAGACCCGATCGAATTGAAGTTTGGCAACTAGTTGTAGAATATCGACTTAAGGACGTGTGTACAATTTTGTGAGAACCGTACCCCTAGAATATTAAAAATAAATTACGAAAAAAATTGTTCTATTGTCCATTCTCCTGTTTTGGACATTTTTAATTGAATTTATCATGGTAAATTCTTTTAACATTGTCCAGTACAGGAGAGAATTAATGGACAATAGGACATACGCGCAAACACTCCTGACTTAACGTCGTTGCTTGAACCAATTTTTCTGTTTTTCATTTTACAATTCGTTGTCGCAAATGTTGACTAAGAGACTAGAGTGGAGTTACATACCTATGAACTTTTATCAACATCAAATTTTGGAACAAAAAAAAATCTATACTGGATTTAGATCTGGAGAACAAGCCATCTAACACGCCAACACAACGTCGTGGAACCCTGGGAAAAGGTTCAGCAAATCTGTCTAATACTTAATGGAAATTGAAAAATGAATTTTCTATTAAATTTTGACTATTGAATACATTAAATTAATTGTGGTTTGCTTTGCGTTATAGGTGATGCCTGCCATAACACAAACAAGAACGGGGATGAAATAGGTACTTGTGCAGAACTGAGAACATGTTTATGGGCATTGAGGCAAATTCGTCAACGTTTGCGTGTAGATCATTGTGGATTCAAGGGCACAATACCTATAGTTTGTTGTCCTTTAAAAGAGGAATATTTGGACAATATGACTTCTCAACAGAAGTCAAACCCAACTTCAAAATAAGTTCTGTATGGATTTTGTAGGATTTCTTTCAAGCACTTCTCCTAGGGACCACCAACCCCCCCGAACTAAACTAGCGCCCCGGCCCCCGAGGAAAAATAATAGCCATATAAATATGAAGGCAAAGAGTATCAAATTTTCGGTTTATTTGGGTACTTGGGCCCTAACATTGGAGAAAATTGTATAAGGGAAACACTAATAAAACCATGGATCGAAAAACCTCTTGATCTCCTCTTGAAATTTGCAGTTTAGGGCGTTTTGTCCGATTCATATTATAATGTCCCGCTCGGCTCAGCTCAGCTACGCCAAAATGTCGTTCCAATAGGATTTAAATGTACTAATTCACATCATCCGTCAACGATCTTATCTAAAAACCCATTGAAAGATATTTTGGCGTGGCTGAGCTGAAGCGAGCGGGACGCGTATTGGCATTGTTTACTATGCTGCAACGCATACATATTGTTGCTACGCAGTAAAGAATGACTGAAATAATACTCTCTCTACCCAGACATATCTTACCACGACTCAGCACAGGCAAGGGTTCAGACGTAGTAACTATTGTATTATTGATACGCTGCCATTCTCAAGACATTGTTTACCGCGTTTCAGCTCAACATTGGGCGTGACTTGGTGGATTTCGTTGCCCATATGTTTTCGAGCCCTATCAAAGACGACACTTGCTGTCATTAGCTAAAAAGAAATACTGTTTAGAAAAATGTCGCCTTCTGCTAATGTCTCTGTTCAAAGAATCGACAAAGATACTTTTTTTTCTTCGGGGACCAATGACCATATGATTTACACTGCATTTTTGGACAGGGTGGAACGTAATATGAACAACTTTGCGCCATACAAAATTAGTTTGGAACCTGTGTGCAAATAAACACAGAAAAGTATTAGCAGAATTTTATGAAAACATGTCAACTGATGTGGGTATAGAAAATGACCTGCCAACTAGTACAGAGCAACAAAGCAATGTTTTTATGCAACAGGATACTTTTTCTATCGAAACAATAAACACTGTCGAGAATGCCAATAAAACAAATTAGGTGAAGCACATTCCGCAGCTGTAACACAGCTATCAGAAAATTTTGAACGCATTAGTAAAATATCATCCAAAAATAACGGTTGATATGGTTAATGCCATGAAAAAATTTAATAATACAAAATTATTACACCCTCTGACTTGTTTAATTTTATTCATGTATCCAAAAATATCTTACTAAAGAAGAACATTTCTGTTCAGCCAACATTAGTGAGCTGATGAAAAATTAGACATGTCTTATCGTGCGGCGCAAAACGTGTTCAAGCTGGTGGGCCATCCAAGAAATAAATGCCAAACAATCCTGAAGGCAAAGATCTCTAAAGGAAAATATTTATCTTAATAGACCAAATGCAAATAAATCACATGTAAATGCTCACTATAGAATTATACTTCAGTGGATTTTGCATTTAATGTTGTTTTTTGTATTTTATTGCGGTTTAATAAACTGTTTTTATACTAACTACATTATATACTATTATTATTTTATGTGTTTTGTATTATTTACTATATATTATTTTTTTGCATTTAAGTGTGGTTTGATAAAATATTTTTGGCGATAGTAGGTATATTATTGTTATATTTATGAACGCGAACTGCAATATTGCAAAAAAAAGCAAATTTGAACGTGGTTGGGACTGCAACGCGGTAAACAATGTCTTGAGAATGGCATCGTATCAATAATACAATAGTTACTACGTCTGAGCACTTGCCTGTGCTGAGTCGTGGTAAGATATGTCTGGGTAGAGCGAGTATTATTTCAGTCATTCTTTACCGCGGTGCAACAACATGTATGCGTTGCAGCATAGTAAACAATGCCAATACGCGAGCGGGACGTACAATATGAATCGGCCTTTTACCTACGTTTCACAATTCGTAGAAATCATAAACGAAATTGAACACGCTGCAAAAGTTCCACAAAAGTATAATAATTTCTATTTAAAATTAAACGATTTTCATAGTGTCAAGTTAGTTGACACGGATTTTTTTGGCCAAAATTGGTCTCTCGCCCGATACCCTCTTGTCGCGCGTGGAATAAGTATCAGCCTGCGTAGATATACAGGGTGTTAGGTAATTCGACGCGATCCTTTAACGGAGTTATACTAGACATCGTTTGCAACGATTCGAGTCCAGCGAACCATGATCCAAAAGCCTATGGATACTGAGATATATTGATATTTCGACTCTCTGAGAGTTTTTCGACTTACCATGGAGAACAATTAATTTTGTGGAAACAACCAACACTTATTATATAAGTAAGGTTTTTTTGAAAGCTGATGAGATGAGGCTCTCTTCCAGAAGAAAATCATTCATCAAAAATTCGAATAAGCAGAAAAATAAAGAGTCTGAAGTGGCATCAATTGTTTTTCTCATTAAATTTTCATGAAATAGCGTATTTCTCGAAAAAATTATAATTAACTTTGCGTACAAATAAGTGAAAAAACTTCCGTTGTTGACGAAATTTCCAAAAAGGTACATATTATGTAATAAATTTTCCTAGATCAAAGCATAGCCGGAAATCCGAGCAAGTCACAAACTTTTTGAATACTTGGTTATCCCCCTTATCTTCTCCTTTACTTGTGATTATCAGTTGCATGTTACGAGTAGGACTAGTATGAATAAAAAAAATCACAGTATTTCTCGAATGAAAATTGAAGTACTCCTCAAAATTAACTGAGAGTAACACTAAAAGAATTTCAATTTGAGGATAATTATAGTTTCAAAAAGAAAAAATGCTGATATTTCATTTCGTTATGATAGACGAATAAAATACGCCTCAATGGAGCGGTTTTCCGGCCATATTTTTCGATTTCGTGAAGGAATTATTGACATAATGACATATGTTCCTTTTTCAAAAGCTAATAAAATGAGGCTGTTTTTCCTGAATTTTACATGTACTGATGAAAGTTCATAATACTTTTTTCGAGTAATTATCAATTGTTTCATCGTGATTTTAAGAGGAAAACAGTTGATTCCATTTATGACCCCTTATATCTCAGGTTATCTAATAGTTAAGTAAATACTTTTTCGCATGAAATAATAACCACCTCTTCAACTTGATAGAAACTAATCATTGAATAGTTAGAGACAAGCAGTTTTTACAAAATTAATTATTTTCGATAACAAAGCAGAAAATTTCCAAAAAGTTGAAAAATCGCCAAATCTTCTTAACCATAGATTTTCAGACTATGTTTCACTGGACGAGTCAATTCGTTGCAAATGACGTCTAGTATATCCCCTTTGAAGGATCACGTCGAATTACCAAACACCCTGTATACAGGGTAAGTCTTCAAGTTTCACATTCATTTTAATCATAGATTCCTCTCATCAAATGAAATACTTTTTTCATTTAGGTACCATTTTTACAGATTCGGCTCAGGTAAAAGTTATAAGCGTTTAAAGATTTTATAATTTGCTTGTACATCCCAGCATTTTCTTTACCTGTCGAACACAGAAACCCTTACTGGTTACTGAATTCATTAATGTATAATAATCAAAAAGCTTAATCATCTGATGTTGGAAATTCAATGATATTATTTGAGAAAATTTACTCACTGAAGTCTTATGGAATAGTTATTAATAATCGTAATGCAGCATTGTATTATGTGGAAAAAATGTACAACTTCTCCTGAATATTAAAACACTGAACTTCAATTGGATTTTCATTCGATATCCACTATAAGATTACACACAATTTCATCATCGCCTATTCTCTCATTCCTCAAATATGGCACCACCTAAGAATAAATGACGTAGAGTTGACATGTGTAGGGTAGTTTGGGGCATCAATATCTCGGTTGAGTTCTTTAATGGACAAAATCCGCCTAGTTGTTTCGGAGTTATGGCCATTTTTAGCTAAAGCTTCTTTTCGGAATATTTCCGAAACTACTCACGAGATATATGTCTGAAATGTAGCGCCAAATTATAGAATCACGTCCTTTATATCTATACAATGTTTTGATCGGATGACTACGTGAAGAAAAATGATTCACTAGAAAAAATTCAAAAAATGTTCAACTATTTTGCTTGATATTCCTATACATCGGATTGAGTATAATTCTGGCATTTAGCTGACCACTGACCTCTACGAGAGTACAAAATTTTATTGAAACATATCCTTATAAGAGCTTCAAAAAAACAAATTCCAATATGAAATTCGAAATACCTACTATCAAAATTAGGAATGCTTTGTTTGCTACGTGAAATTCTTATCGCAATCGTATGTAGATGAAATGATTCACGATGCCATTTTGAGTAAATACGGGGGCGATCGAATAAGTGTAACTATAGAGGCGATTCAAAAAGTGGATCGCTAATCCTAAGTAACAAGTAGGTACATGCACCTGAGGTAAAGATTTTGTATGAAGTCGAAGATATTTTTTAGTGCAATATGACAAACATTAAGTAACGTGCGTTCAAAAAAATTTGTGGTCAAGTAGGCTATGGAATTTTAAAACTTGCAATGTCTGAACTAAGTTCAGACGCAGAATACTCTCCTTCAAAATTCCATAGCCTACTTGACGAATTTTTTTCAACGCAAGTCATATCAAATTATACTGAAAATAAACCAACGAGAAGTATAATAAATTACCACTCAGTAGGAAAATTACACTCAAATTTATTGAATCTTAGAAAGTATCTTCAAACATACATTACATAATAAAATATGAGGCACACAATATCACGAAATGAACCACTTGGACCACTTTGTTTTTCAGCTAGGTACTTGAAGGTACATTCACTATTATTCATTGAATAATTGCGAGTGGAATATCCTTGTTTCTTTTTCCTGACAACCAGAAGTGGAACCTATTGGTTGCTATGGATTCGAGAGTTACACTGTTCCAGTCCATTTATACTGTAATTAATATAACACTGAATCAACAAATAAAATATTTCAATTTGAAAGAACAATCTAAAGAGTTCGTCAAGAAGAGCCTCTTAAAAAATTTCATTTAAAGATATCATCTGAAGAAATCATCACAGTAATGTCGAAAAATGTTCAAAAATATGTATAATATATATATTTACATATAAATACTCGGTAATTATGTGCTTTAGGCAACATTGCTCTATTTCGCTAAAAAAATCACCACTTACTAATTTCGTGGTGCAGATTACGAATCCTAAGTTTCAAAGCCCGCTCGTTTGTAGTTTTTCAGAAAAAAAATCGAAATTATTACTCCATTGACATCACTCAATTTCGTTTTCACACCACGTATTTCACAGTTTTCTTGATAGATAATAGTATTGAATTAATTTTCCATCATTCTTCTAGCTTTCTCATCAGTAAATACGCTTCATTAAGCCAAAAGTAGATAATTTTCATGATAAATATTGACGTCCATTATAGTAGTAGTATCCTTTTTTTTTTTTTTTTTTTTTTTTTTTCCTTTTATGTGCTAGGCACCTGTAGGCCATCTACACAGTTCTAACCTCATATTCCTCAAACTCTGTCATATCTATTTTTTGGACAACCCAACACCACATCCATGCCCTGAGCGGGATTCGAACCCGCGACCCCGGCACCACAGTAGGTCTTTATACCCACTGCACCACCTGAGCCGGCAAGTAGTATCCTATCGACATATTCCAACCACAGACAACTGAAGCACGAAGCACATTCATATTGCGCTGTTGCCAGGTTTAACATCTTTCGGATATACCAAAGGATAAAAAATTCCAGTAAGAAGAAAATTAGCTGTAGATGCATTTTTATTTCATTATATGAAAAAAATGAATTTTTTTCGAATTCGCACAAGTCTATACAGGAAATTTGCCGGTTCGTTGCATTTGGTTAGTCAGATTCAAGCAACAACTCGAACGAGAAATGAAATGGGGCTCACATACGGTTGTAGATTGGATTAGGTTAGGCTAGGTTAGGTTAGGTTAGGACAGTGGCATATCCGAAATATGTTGATATAACATATTTCGGATATGCCACTGTCCTAACCTAATCTAACCTAGCCTAACCTAATCCAATCTACAACCGTTAGGTTAGGTTAGGACAGTGGCATATCCGAAATATGTTGATATAACATATTTCGGATATGCCACTGTCCTAACCTGATCTAACCTAACCTAACCTAGCCTAACCTAATCCAATCTACAACCGTTAGGTTAGGTTAGGACAGTGGCATATCCGAAATATGTTGACATAACATATTTCGGATATGCCACTGTCCTAACCTAATCTAACCTAACCTAATCCAATCTACAACCGTATGTGAACCCCATTTCATTTCTCGTTCGAGTTGTTGCTTGAATCCGACTAACCAAAAAGCAACGAACCGGCAAATTTCCTGTATAGACTTGTGCGAATTCGAAAAAATTTTATTTATTTCATATAATGAAATAAAAATGCATCTACAGCTAATTTTCTTTTTACTGGAATTTTTTATCCTTTGGTATATCCGAAAGATGTTAAATCTGGCAACAGCGCAATATGAATTTGCTTCAGTTGTCTGTGGTTGGAATATATCGATAGGATACTACTGTAATGGACGTCAATATTTATCATGAAAATTATCTACTTTTGGCTTAATGAAGCGTATTTACTGATGAAAAAGCTAGAAGAATGATGGAAAATTAATTCGATACTATTATCTATCAAGAAAACAGTGAAATACGTGGTGTGAAAACGAAATTGAGTGATGTCGATGGAGTAATAAATTCGATTTTTTTTCTGAAAAACTACAAACGAGCGGGCTTTGAAACTTAGGATTCGTAATCTACACCTCGAAATTAGTAAGTGGTGATTTTTTTAGCGAAATAGAGCAATGTTGCCTAAAGCACATAATTACCAAATACTCAGGTGATATTAACTTCTAGGCAGATGCACATGCAATAGACCACATTAGTTAGGTTAGGCGGGAAATTTGAATTACGATCCATCCGTGGATCCGAGCAAAGAATTCCCCATGCATTTCTTATGGACCTAACATTTACCCGAATTTCTCATCTGTTTTTAGATACTTTGGCTAATTTCTAAAGGTTATTTCGGTTGAAATAGATTCTGTGAACCTTTCTCAACCATCTAGAATCAAGTTTTCATAACAAAATTGTATATTTCCAATATAATTAATAAATATAAAACTCTTCGCCAAATTAGATTGACGTATGTCTTAGCTCACTCGAAATCAGTCAAAAATAATAACATAACCCTAAATCGGCCTTGTAATGACGCACAACAGAAGTCATCTACGACATACGGAAATCATTCGAACTACACTGGTTTCAATTTTGATTAAAGAATAAATAGAAGTAGATTTTAAAGTGGAAATAGCATGAAAACATGCACTAATGATGAAGGTACCCAATACATGTTGTCTCTGTACTAACAATCTCTTTTAAATAGGGTGGTTTCGTCTCAAAGTTGAAATTCCTTGTTAAAAAATTTAAATATGGATCTCCCGCCAAGCGAATGATTCTAACCTAACTAATGTGGTCTATTAATTAGAGAACATTACATGTTTATAACTTAAAATAAACTTCCAATCTACATGATTAAGCTTATATTGGTTTCGGGAAGAGCCTCTTAAAATAAATCATTTAAAAATATTAATAGAAGAAATCATAACAAAGTGAGTATAGTAGAAAATATCCGTTAAATACTCACATTAAATATCACTGTAAGTTGATCTCATCATTTAAGTAGCAAGATTCACCAGCAGTCCATTAAACTGTAATAAAAATAACAGTGAATGAAATAGAATTGAACATCCCAATTTGAAAGACCAACCTAAAGTTTTTGTCAGGAAGAGCCTCTTAAATAATTTCATTTATCAATATCATACAAAGAAGTCATCATAATATAGTTCGAGAATTTTCAAGATTATTTTAATATGAATACTTACATATATCATCATTGTACTTTCGCCTCGTCTTCAGGGTAGATGCAATATTCATTAAAAAATATTCCATAATGCTGTAACAATAATATTGAAGATAAATTTTTGTCTAATTTTCGATCTAAAAGATCCAACTTAAATTGGACTCAGGAAGAGCCTCTTAAGATATATCATTTAAAAAATATCATGAGAAGAAATCATCATAATTTGATTTGAAATGGTCTGAATTAAATATTCACCCACCTTTTATGTCGATCTCATTAATGTAGTATGATTCATCAGGTACTTCATTACACTGTAATAAAAATATCACTGAATTAAATAAATAAAATATTTTAATTTGGAAGACCCACCTAAAGCTTTTGTCAGGAAGAGCCTCTTAAAATATATCATTTATCAATATCATACAAAGAAATCATCACGATAAAGTGGAAAAATTTAAGAGAATATTCTAATGTAAATACTTACAAATAAATCATAGATAGTACTTCCGGCCAGATCTTCAGGTTTAGGGTAGATTCAAAGTTAATTCTAGACGATTCCATCACACTGTAATAATAACACGGTTGATGAATGAAATAAAATGTTCGATCTAAATAGTCAAGCTCAAATTGGACTCAGTAAGAGCCTCTTAAGATGTATCATTTAAAAAATATCATTAGAAGAAATCATCATAATTTGATTTGAAATAATAGAAAAAAATCTGAAATAAATATTCACCCACCTTGTAAGTTTATCTAATTAAATTAGCATGATTCATCAGGTAGTTCATTGCACTGTAATAAAAAAATCATTGAATGAAATAAACAAAATATTTCAATTTGAAAGACCCACCTAAAGCTTTTGTCAGGAAGAGCCTCTTAAAATATATCATTTATCAATATCATACAAAGAAATCATCACAATAGAGTGGAAAAAATTTAGAGAATATTCTAATGTGAATACTTACAAATAAATCATAGATAGTACTTCCGACCATATCTTCAGGGTAGATTCAAAATTAATTTTAGAAGATTGCACACTGTAAAAATAACACTGTTGATAAATAAAATAAAATGTTCGACCTAAATAGTCAAGCTTAAATTGGTCTCAGGAAGAGCCTCTTGAGATATATCATTCGAAAAATATCATTAGAAGAAATCATCATAATTTGATATGGAAAAATAGAAACAAATCAGAAATACCTATGTACTCACATCAGATGCCAATTGCAAGTTGATCTCATTAATAGCATAATTCACCAGGTAGTCCATTACACTGTAATAAAAATAACACTGCATGAAATATATGAAAAATTTTAATTTAAAATAAGACCCACCTAAAATAAATCAATTGTCACAAACAAATCATCACAATAAAGCCCCCGTAGCATCAGTAAGCAGATATGTTAACAGTAGTCTAAAAGATCGCCTGTACATATCCTGCACCTCCCAATAGCTGTAGGTCTAGCTTTGGCTTGAGGAAGAAAGGATGTAGGTTTGTCACTGCTCTTTACTCATCTCCTACGAATATGAATGATGTATGAACAACAATGCTTACTAACTTCCGAACCGGTCCACATTCCAATGTCATGCTGCAGGTACAGAAACCTTACTACCCACCAGGTACTCTCCATATCGCTCTTAATTATTGTAGAAATGTGAATATACCAGTTGGTTGATATAACCTTGTCTGATCACAGTATTAAAGGGCCTGCTTTTCCCCCAGTTATACTAAATATTTAAGGAATAATTCCGAATAGAAATAAAACAGCAGATATTTAACAGAATACTCTATATTTCACTGAAGTCGGAAAAAATATACATTCAAAATGAAATATAAAGAACACTGCATATCAACACACTTCCTTATATATCTAATCATCCTTCTTAGAATCTCCTTTACCACCACGAATCCTACCAGTCCTCCTGGCAGCAATAAGACCGACCTTGCGACCAGCAGATGTTCCTCTCTTGACAGTAGAGGCTTTACCAATGTGTTGATGGTTACCACCACCGTGGGGATGCTCAACTGGGTTCATAGCAACACCACGAACCTTCGGCCAGCAGTTACGCTTGACCTTATATTTATGGTAAGCACGACCAGCTTTAAGTATAGGTTTGTCTATCCTACCACCACCAGCAACGATACCTTGAAATAAAAAGGTGGATGATGAGAAAACAAATTGAGCAATGTTCAAATCATATCATTAGTCAAATAAATCAGTAAGAGCCTCTTGAGATAGATCATTTAGCATATCATTCGAAGAAATCATCATTAAAAAATTGAATATCTGTATTAGTTTGATTCAGAGAATACTCACCAACCATAGCTCTGTTATTTGAGGGAATTACTTTCTTTGCTCCAGAAGGTAACTTAACTCTAGTCTTCTTAGTATCATTATTATGAGCTACAACGGTGGCATAATTTCCAGAAGCCCTAGCCAATCGGCCCCTGTCTCCAGTTTTTTCTTCCAGATTACAAACTATGGTACCTTCTGGCATGGATCCAACTGGCATAACATTACCTAGAAAGAAATATTAGCATACGAATATCCACAACTAAGAAACATCTACAAATTACGAGGTTAGACTCGAAACTTACCAATTTGGAGCTGAGCTTTCTTTCCACAATACACTGATTGACCAGTGTACATGCCTTCTGGGGCGATGAAAAGTTCCTTACGTGTTTGGAACTTGTAAGGATCTCTGAAATGAACTACAGCCAAAGGAGCTCCGCGACCGGGATCATGTACAATATCTCTTACAACACCCTTGATGAAACCATGTCTTTCGGCGAAATCGAGACTTCGGAGTTTAGGTGCCCCTTTCCTTTTCTTTGTGTGGGATTTGAAAACTGATCCAGCACCTTTACGCTGGGCACGGATTACACGACCCATGGTTCCTAAAACGAAAATAACAAATATAAACAATGTGTGGCAGTACTTCATATACATATACTCAATTATCCCGTATGAGTTCGTTAAAACTATAGAACGGTTATTATGGAAAAAAATGCTACCTCTTCAGTAGAAATAGATATATCAACAGATTGTACAAAATTTATAAGATAAAAATGGAGAATTTTTAACACATACCTTTCTAAAATACGATCAACGAGAAAGAATCAGTTTTAGACATATGACAAGCAGACGTCAACAATATTTTCATAGAATATTATGATATGCACCAAAAATAAACCGTGTTTTTCACATATAAAATTTTGATTTTGTAATATATGATTTAAAAATTATCATTTTCAGTCTGGTAGTTATTTATTTGAAATGCTTTCACATTCCATTACTCAATAAAATTGAAAGTTCAAATGACGTCACCAGAAGTAAAAAATAAATTAACCAAGAACCATGATGGGTTTTGTGGTCTGCATTACGTTGAATTGGTAGTACTACTTACCTACGTTGTGTAGGCAACCCAAGTTACACTCATTGAAAGAAGGAAAATGGGCGGGAAGCTAAAGATTCAAACAACGGTTGTGCGTTCAGATACGTATATTTAGTATGACTGGGGGAAAATAACGCTTAGAAAAACCCCCAGTTGTGTGATATTCGTGATCAGACAAAGTTATATCAACCAACTGGTACATTCACATTTCTACAATAATTGAAAACGATAAAGAGAGCACCTGGTGGATCGTATAGTGTTTGTAATATATTGGTATATTCACCGGATCGGAGATCAGTAAGCATTAGTGGTTATACCACATTGATCATCACCATAGGAGAGTAAAGAGCAGTGCTTGACCTTCACTCTTTCTACGTTATTCATTCACCCAGGAGGTGATTAAAGAGCAGTGCTTGACCTCACCCTTTCTTCCTAAAGCCAGTGCTTGACCTACAGCTATCGGGAGGCGCAGGATATGCACAGGGGAAGCGCTAACCGCAGAGGTGATCGGTGTCGTTCAGCTTCGCCAGAAGGAATTAATGAATTTGAACAGACTATCAGAGAGCTAAGCTCTGAATAACGAAACTGTGTTCTTGCTTCATATATGTGGCCAAAGCTGATGACAGTGCAGAAAAACGTTCGTAGCATTATAAAACTAACTCTGGGTTCACTCTCGTTACACCTGGGAAGACATATTACTCATTCATACTCTACCATATTAACATTCCTGCTTACTGATGCCTCGGAGCTTCCAATTCCAACACTATTAAGAAGTTACCCTTTAATATGTTACCAAACCCACCATAAATGCTCTACAATATCTCCACAAAGCCCAGACACAACCAGCAATCAAAATAACATAATAATCCTCATGTACAGGAACGTTTATTATGGCTTCTTGCTAAAACAGTTAGGCCTTGATCGGAGCAATAGTTAGAATAGCATTAGAATAATAAATAATAATAATATTAATATGCTACATCGTAAATAATTCAAAATTAGTTCTTGCTTCTTGTTAAAACAGTTAGGCCTTGATCGGAGCAATAGTTAGAATAGCATTAGAATATTAAATAATAATAATATTAATATGCTAGATCGTAAATAACTCAAAATTAGTTTTTTAGTTGAGAAAGCACTTTATACTGAGCAGTTTGTTGCTAAAGTACACAAAAAAGTCTCCTTGGAGTATTTTCAGTTTGAGCTACGTAGGCTTTGAAGTGCAAACATTCATCGTAAAGCTTGGCCTAGTGGCCACTGGCTATTTTAATTCAAGCGCTTCTATGAGCCATTGATGCCAGTTCCGTTACGGCTTCAAGTACATATTATCGTGTGATTTGATTTCAAATTATCTGTCTAATAATACCTTTGTCTAAGATTTGAAAGTACTTTGCAAGTCACGAACCGCCACTGTCTGCGAACAATCTTATCCTGCTGCTGCCTGTGTCCTATGCAGTCGATAATTTGCTCGATTTATGAACAAGGAATGACTTAAAAAAATTTAGGATAAATCGCTACGACATTACTTCAGAAACTGCAGGAAATGCTAATTCAATGGTACTTTTTTGATAAAATTAGATTCGAAAAGAGTACACCTGATACTTTTTTTGTGGTCCATATTCTTTACATTCCGTATTAGAGATAAAATGTAGTTTGACTGTTTCTGGATGTTAGGATTTTTCTGAAAATCATTAATTTTCCATAGAAAAAGAATCAGATATAAGATTCACTGCTTGACTTGTTGGAACATGTAGATGAATTTTTCCCTGAATAGGTTTTCTTGTCCTAAATCATTTAAAATTCATATTCTATGTATGTAATATGTATATTTGATTTCTAATCTTAACAATCTAATATTTATAAATATAAAAATATATAATTCCATATTTTTCATTTCATGAGAATATGCCTTATATATGCAATGAAAAATATCAAATGTACTTGCAATTTGTAATATTAACATAAAAGGAGTTCAAGATATTTCAAAGAAACATAATAATTAAAAGGCACTAAATTTCGTTAAACGAAATCTTTTTGGAAAAATCCTAAACTCCTGCCAATTTAAAAAAAAAATCAGTTATTAGAAGAAAATAACTAAAACGGCTTCCTTAAAAAAAAACAGAATCATATTCTGTTTCAATTGAAACAATTCTACAATACATCTTCCTCATCTTCGTCTTCAACCATATCTGGGAAATCGTTAATTAAATTATTTGGCTGCTGTTTATCTCTCATCAGAAATCCAGAGAATAGTTCAGTTAGATTTACTACAGAATAATCTGAGTGATTCAGATACTTCTCAGCTGTTTCTCTCAGTGCACGATAGCCGTTTTCAATTAAGTCATCCATTGCAAATTCTGAAAATCAAAAACATTATTATGATAAAGTATACAAAATAGAAAAGAACAATATGCTCGTTCGTTAAATGATCAATAGATTTCAATGATTTGCAACACCATACAATCCGAGCATCTTTCAGGCAGAAGTACTTGCAATAGAAAGATGCATGGAAATGAACCTAGAAAGAAACTATCAGAGATGTGATATAGCAATCCACTCTGACAGCCAAGCTGCTGTTGAAGCTCTGACCTCCCATGTTATCGATTCCCAGCTGTGCCGAAGAAAAGCCAATGAAGTAGGCAAGAACAACAGGCAATGAGGAGGCCAACACACTTGCCAAGAAAGGAGCACAAACCCCCTTTATTGGCCTGGAACCCTACTGAGGGATTGGTAGATACACCTACAAAACTGAATTTTGGATGAAAGAAGAAACTGAAATGGGTATTTTCTGGAGATCTCTCCCCAGAATGTATTACTCCAAGAAATTTCTCCGGAACTTTGATACCGTCAGATCCAAGAAATACTTGGACCTCAGTAAAAACACGCTGCACCTTCTCACTGGTTTCCTCACAGGGCACTGCGGCCTTAGGAAGCATATGATGAGATCAGGGCTAGCAGAAACTGACGAGTGCAGATTCTGTTGGGAGGAGGATGAAACTCCTGATCACGTGATAACGGAATACCTCGCCATCTCAAAGCAACGCAAGGAACGCTTTGGGCAAGAAATTTGCAGGAGCGAAGACGTAGCCTCCTTGAAGCCATTCCAGATACTGGAGTTCATCAGAACTCTGGAACTGGAAGGCGAGCTGTAGATGGTAATGACATCAACAGCTCTGACAGAGGGCACAATGGACCTTAAGGTCGCAGTGCATTTTTACCCCCTACAACAATATACAATATATATATATATATTGACACATAAATCGAAATGTGTTCCATGGATACACAAAAATATTCTGATATGAAATTTCGGAATTTTATTATCAAAAGTGAAGGAATATTCCAAGACTAACCCCATATAGAATATTCAATTGACTTACTTTTATTCATTTTGCCGATATCGAAGATGTGCCTGAAGTAACTCAATTGAAAATATAAATCACTTTCAGTATATTTCTTGTACATAATTCCACTCTTACAGAGGGTACAGACTGGATATTTTCCTACAAATCTTGATGGAATCCTATTTGTTTCATTATCACAAGCTGGATCCTCACAAATCATCATATTCATATAATATTTTTTTATATACCTATTGATTGCTATGGAGAGTTGATTTTGTATGTATAGCAAATAATTTACTGGAGGAACATCACAGTTTGAACATTTTTCTAAAATCATAACTCCTTGTCTCAAGGGTCCATCAACAGTGTTCTTTTTTTTACAATCGTAACATTCAAAAACAAACGGATCAACATCTTTGAATTTCATTTCGGGCTTCGATACTAATTCTGCTGCATTTTCAGTTCTAACGATAGGTCTTTTGAAAGAAGATGTATCAATTCCTAAGCAATCTGCTATCAGAAAAGCGTCAATACCTTCAATAGGTTCGCATATACGAGAAACTACTGGATGGATCTGTTGCGATAAATAGTACTTCAAATCGATCGTTAATTTATCAGAATTTTTCAATTCATCCAGATGATAAGCTCTTTGAACCGCAGAATTTTTTGAGCCATCGTTACAAATTACATATGGTACAGTGTCACCTGACCTGAAGTGACCACCAAGCTGTTTATTATATCTTAAGGCCACTTGAACATGAGGTAAGGAATTTTTATCACTATATGACTTTGGATCTTTGGTTAGTTGTTTCGTTATAACCAACATGCTAAGAGGAATCTTATTCGTTTCAAAATCAGTTTTAATTTTTCTCAAGTAGTTCATTATGTTTTCTAATCTTTCATCCGGTGATAAATCGCTCAAAATTTGGTCTAAAATTATTTTTCCTGATTCACAAGCAATTTGTGACCAATCACGTCTGACAATATCCAAACCTTTGTATTCTTTCTCAATTCTCAATTTTCCATCATCTGTTTTCGTGATTGTAACAGCGGCATATTTCTTTTTTTTTAACAGCAATAAATATTTGAAAACACCATCGATGTCGAGTTCGACTTGTTGGTAAAGTTTGTTGACCTCTTGTTTAATTTTGTTGCCGATTTTATTAACTTGATCAATATCGATTATATTTGTGTTTATCATTATGCTGTCGGTATCACCGTAAACAACTTCAAAACACATTTTTTGTACCAAATCTCTGGTATTCGTTAAAATCTCTCTGCCTTTATGGGTAACCAGTGCAGCCAAACTTTTGGCAAAGAATCTAGAATTGGAAAAACCCAAGCAACCGTACATACTGTTAGCAGTTAACTTTAAGGCCATTTGACGGATATTATACTGCAAATATAAGTCGCATTTTTTATCAACGCTTTTCATCAACTTCTTAACTTCTCGTCGACTTTCAACTAATTTTCGTATTTCAGTAGGTAATATTCCAATAGGTACCGATTTGTCGGGTAATGTGAAATCAACGCCATCTACTGGTAATGTCGTGAAACAAATGTTGTATTCCTGAATTATACTGGGATAAAGGGAGTTGAAATCCATGAGTAAAATCAGTTTATCGTAAAATCCCACTTTTGGATCAAGCACTAATCCTCCTGCATAAGTTGGCTTACGCTTAGCATTAGTCGATTTTTCTTCATCTCTTCTCTTGATGATTTTTTCGGGAACAATGAAATCCTTCTCACTAAAGGCGTGCAACAACAGAAACTCATTTCTCTCCGATCGTCCTCCACCTAATGTTCTGGACATAGTATTTCCGGCAATATTTGTTATTTGTAAGCCTAAAGGAATGATATTCAAATTATACATCATTCTCAATATATATGTAGCATCATTCATTGTCAGAACTATCAACTTCAGTATATTTTGACTGTTATTAAACATTTTTGGTACATCCTCAGGCTCTAGATCTAGTCTTTGGTTTTCTCTGAAATTCAACACAGTTTGACATAATGTATTCAAATCATACGCACGAGATCTGATAGATTCCTTTGCTGATATTTTTATATCGCAAACAAGCCTTCCAGTAAACAAAATTCTTTCTATTTTTTGGTGTAAGCTACTTCTTTTCAATCTTCCAATTTTGCTGAAATTCTTTATACCGTTGGTGTACAATCTATCAGCAAGAACGCTGAATTGATAGCCTTGCAAGTCATGGCCTACTATGAGATCTGGGTCTACGTTATGGAATTGATTGATGAAGAAATTCAATAGTGCTTTTTCAGAGTCCATCTTTTGAACTTTGGTTCTTTTGAAATTGCTGAGGGTCTTATAGATGTCAGATGGCATCACAACATGTTGTGGGGTGGTGAAAACTGAAACATAGAAATGTAATTTATATTGTGTGCAGTATTTTGAAAGATCAACTTTTATATTTTTGATTATTCGTCTTTTCCAACTAAAAGAAATTGGGAAAGTTTAAATTTTTTTTAGGAAAAAAGTGAATGGTATATTCGAACCATATTTGAATAGGTACCATAATATATAGAGTACGCCTAAAGAAGAAGGGCGAAGTTAAGCTTATCTTGTATTTGATGATTAAGATGTCCGGTGAGTGAGTGTACATGGTTTAACTTTAAGTAGAACAAGCCATGGTGACTTCGAATCCATTAATATAAATTCAATTGGGCCCTTCGTTTTTGCGCGTTATCGTTTTGCCCAAATGTCTGTAATTTTCGAATTTTTTGTCAAAAATGGTCTCAAACGATTGGGTTCGAGTCCCTGTTGAAGAATTCGAGGTCAAATTGGATTCTGTCCGGGCGGCCGGCGGTCCGTTGCCACGATAACTTGAGAACAGAAAGAGATAGCGACTTGAAATTTTCATAGCAGGTGGCGCATCCCAATACGACGGACAAGTTCGTTAATCGGCATAATCAGCCCAATGGTTACCGAGTAATAATTTTGTTTTCGCCCAATACAGATCCGATCGAATTGAAACTTGGTGAGTAGTTGTAGAATACAAACCTAAGGACGTTTGTGAAATTTTATGAGAATCCTATTGTGTCACGATAACCTGAGAACGGAAAGAGACAGCCACTTGAAATTTTCAGTTTAGGTTGTGCATCTGAATGCGACATTTGAGTTTGTTTATAGGCATCTGGAATATTATTGCCTCGATAACTCAAAAAATATAGACTCGATCGAATTGATAACTAGTTGTAGAATATCCACATAAAGACGTGTGTAAAATTATTATGTGACAAACGTACCCCTAGAACATTTTTAAAAAAATTACGAATAAAAAAATTGGTTCAAGCATTAGTGTGAAGTCAGCAGCTTTTGCGCGCATGTTCTATTGTCCATTCTCCTGTATTGGACACTCTTAATCGAATTTACCATGGTAAATTCGAGAGTGTCCAATAGAGGAGTAAGGACAATAGAACATGCGCGCAAAAGCTGCTGACTTCACGTCAGGACTTTTGTTATACAAGGTGTTTTAAGATTATTTTCAAAAAATTGTTTGACTCATAGCTCGAGAACTACTGATTCTATTTTATTCAAATTAAGTATCAGAGATCACCATATTAAGTCAAAATAAAACCAAACACAAAAATTCTGAATATCAGGACCAAATGGGAAAATGAAGATTTGTTCGATTTGGGTCTGGTAAACATCCTGTCCATGATTTTCTTAAAATTGCTTATAACGTTCGACGGTTCAAAGCGGGAAAGCCAAGCATCGTTTCTTGAAATTCGTGATATTGTCACATTTGTTTCCTTGACACAGGCTGATACAAAAATTTTCAAAAAAATTCAAAATTTTTCTCTAACTCGTAGCTCGAAAATTCTCTGAACGTTACAATTGATTTTCGGGGTTAATCGGGTTAAATTAAAGCGATTCCGAAAAGCGCGCTAGATCCAGAACATCCACCCGAAAAATAGGCCTCAACGGCAAGCGCACGCTCCTCACTGTGCCAACGCATGATGGAAACTGAACTATTTCGGGACAAAACTTCATAGTCCCATCCCTCAAATGAGATCACTAACGCTGCGCTACGTCATCAACCGACTGAATGGCGCACATTTTAAAAAAGAAAGTTATGCTGCGGCACTCTTTATTGAATTATTTGCTGAATCAACTTTGGCAGTATATTAAAATATGTGCTTTGTTCACTTAACGTTATGCAGATTAGTTCTAAACCTTCTGAATTTTGAGAACATATTCATCATTCAAAATTTAAAACGAGATTACAATACATGTGAATTCAAACTATCCCCACTCTCTTCTTGTAATAAGATCGGACAACCCAAATAGAATTTTGACAACCAATATAGATGAGTTCAGATTGAATAATATATAGACTACAAACCACAAAAATCGCTTTGAAAAGGTGGATTTGGAGCCGCCTTATCTAAAGCATAGGAGTTATGAACAAGACAGGAGATCATCACTATCTCATTCGTTAAGTTCTTAGGGTTAGGAGAAAATCGCATGTGAACTGTTGCAACAACAAGTGGAGGTGGTGGCATAGCTTTATCCAATTTCGCAAGCGTAACATCAGTAGACTTGTCAACGTCTATCTCGAATTTACACCAAGTGATAGGATTTGTAACAGGAAAAGGATTTTGAATATCTAACCAGCAGGGCCCCTTGAGCTTCCTCTCGAGCAAAAATATTTCCAAATAGCTGCTGTTCACACCGAAAACGTGAGAGAAAGTTTTTCCTTCAAAGGTTGATATTTGGGGGTCTTTGGCCTAAAAAAAAACCCTTAGAAATGCTTTGTTTTCTTGGATGTCTCAGGAACTTACAGAATATCGAACCTCCATGTAATCAGATTCCACTGGTATATTTGGAGCAAAACAGTTTTTCTTATTTATGAATCGACATTTAAAACAAGTTATGTGTAATGCTTTCATGACTTTGTTATTGAACTCTTCATATACATCTTTTTGAGAGACAGGTTGATCTGTTTGTTTTCCGTTATCATCTAGCATCTAAAAAATTTCCTATAGGTGATTATATTTATTCCATTGACATTTTTTTTAAGGATATATAACTCAAAACGAACCATTTCAACAATAATTTCGGTACACTCACTCTCATGAGCTTTATTCTTAAACAATTCATTTAAAAAAATAAAAATTTCTTGTAAACATGACTTTGTCTATATTCAACTTAGATAAGAAAAATTCGCGGCATTGTTCAAAAAATGTACTGAAATCTATATTAAAAACCAAACCTAATTTCATGCAACTAAACTCAACAAAGCGTTTCACAAGATTGGCCTCGTTCATAGTCTAGTCTCGCGTAATCTGTTATAATTAATGGAAATCTAGGATTTTTGCGGTTCATTTTGAGGATTTATACATCAACCCTATCAAAAAAATGCCTACATAAAAGGAATACTCACATATGGCCGAGGAAGAACAAACAATTTTCTCTGAACATTTTTAACTACAACTGAACAACTGGCATATGATTTTGTTTTTTCACAAAATGTTTTACCAAAAAGAAAAACTACACCAGGCTGGACAAAAGCATTTTCATATGCATCCCAATAGAAAAACCTGAAAACCTAAAATAAAGGTTTGTAAAATAGAGTCAAGGTTTCTGTGAATTCAAACATACAAGAAAGTAAAATTAGCATAAATAAAAATAAAATCACCATTAATTTTGATCACCAATTTGTGAATAATTTTTTTTTTTAATGTAAATCTTAGGTTGCCATTATCTGACAGTGTTTTCCATGAATTTCTGCAGTCATTACTGCATGAATATTGCAGTTCAAACGTTTGGATTCACAGTAACAAAAGTAATAAATATCCCAACTGTCATGTACTTACATTGTTAAGTTGTGCAATACCTTGTTTTCGAAATAAAGAAATCATTGAAAAAAAATTCTTAATACATAGTCTAGTCAACAAGTGCTTTTTAGGTCAAAAGTTTTGCATATTCTCCGAAAATTATGATTGAGGTGTCATTCGATTTGGAATGACATGTAGGTAGATAGGTTTTGAGAAAATGCCGCTCGCGAAAATTGCTATGGATATAAACAATTGAGTAAAAAAAAAAAGAAGGAGGTTTGGTTTTTCGCCAATATCTCAAAAACTATTTGAGATAATTCAAATTTGAAAAAAGATTCAAAAAGAGGAGGAAATTTCCTGAGTCCCAACTCCCGGAACTGTAGACCACTATACTCCAGCTTGCGCAAGCCTCGCCTCCTTCGGACCTTTAATGAATAAATATTATTTAAAATTATTAAATATGAAAATAGAAATTGAAAATATTCAGGCGCCTGCAGGATTGATCAATGAACAATAGACCTTGGTCAAAAATTTTTATCGCGATTTTTCAATCTGTTATCCATTAGTTGATTCACAAAATTTTTTAGCACGAACATTAACATGCAAGTGGCATAATTGTTGAACTATTAATCTGAGAACTTTTTCTTTTCGCTAGTTTTCCCCGTTGGAAAAATAAAAAAGTTATAATGCTGCATTAAACATTGAAAAAAACTTTTTTGTAATATTACTATTGATCCGTTTTCTTATGATCAGAAACTACTTAAAAATGATTTTTATATTCTATTGTTTAAAAAAATGTTATAAACAAATGCGTTGTTTTTGAGCTAATGAGATAACATAATCTTTGATGATGATTATGATTTAAAAAAAAACTTACACAAAAATAAAAATTTGTATTGCTTAAAAACGCATTTATGAAATAACAATTTTTTTTATCACTTGTTATGAAAATTAAGGATACAATTATTTTTTAAATATTATTTATCTTGGTCTTTGATATAAAAAAGAAAAGCGATTATTATTTGAATTTTCATTGTTTATTTAATAAACAATTTGTTATAAAGAAATGAATTATCTCTTTGTATTTCTTTTCTTAAAAAAAAAAACCAAAAACAAACATGTATTTTTTTTTTATTTATTTATATTTTTTAATAAACTTTCACAATTCAATACTTGATTTTTTTTTAATAATACATTGGTACTAGAAATAGAAAAAATACGAAAAGATAATTAATTTCTTTTTAAAAAATTGTTTATTAAATAAACAATGAAAATTTAAATAATAATCGGATTTTTTTTATATCAAAGACCAAGATAAATAATGATTTTGAATAAAAATTGTTTCCTTAGTTTTCATAACAAGTGGTAAAAAAAATTGTTATTTTACAAATGCAATACAAATTTTGTTTTAAGCGGTTTTTTTTTTAAATCATAATTATCATGAAGGATTATGTTATCAAAAAAAATTCTTAAATTATCTCATAAACAACGCATTCGTTTATAACATTTTTTTAAACAATAGAAGATAAAAAATTATTAAAAATCATTTTTAAGTAGCTTCTGGTCATAAGTTAACGGATCAATAGTAATATTATAATTAAAGTTTTTTTCAATTTTTAATGAACTAAAGCTTTATAATTTTTCACTTAAGTAAATTATTAATAACAAAACGAAAATTAACAATTTTTTAATATTTCCCACAATAATCTATTCTAAAACCTTTGAAAAATAGCTCAACGAAAGGAAAAAATTCTCAGATTAATAGTTTAACGCACTTGCAATGTTAATGTAGGTGCTACAAAAAATTGTTAATTAACTTATGGATAACTAATTGAATCGCAATAAAAATGTTTGGACCACCGATTATTGTTCATTGATTTATCCTGCAGGCGCCTGAATTCTTTCAATTTTTATTTTCATGTTTAATAAGTTTAAATAATATTTATTCATTAAAGGTCCTAAGGGGGCGAGGCTTGCGCAAGCCGGAGTACCCGTTTTCGAGCGTATTTTCAACCGTCTGGGAAAATGATAAATATTGGTCCTACAGTTTCTGGAGTTCAGACTTTTTTTTAGGAGATTCCCTCCTCTTTTTGAATCTTTTTTCAGATTTGTATTATCTCAAATAGTTTTTGAGATATTGGCAAAAAACCAAGCCCCCTCTTTTTTTTTCCACTTAATTGTTTATTGTTTATAACTATTGCAATTTTTGCAAGCGGCCTTAGCAAAAACTATCTACATGCCGCTCAGAATCGATTGACACCACAATCATAATTGTTGGAGAATACGCAAAAATTTTGACCTAAAAAGCAATTGTTAACTAGACTATAAGGTGAAATATGAATTTTAAAAGATTTGAAATATTTTTTAAAATTTGCCTGCCAATCTATGGCACAACTGAGTAATCAGTACTTCCTTTAAACTTACTTTGCTATTATTACTGTCTACCAAAGGTAAATCAGATGAATCTATATTTATAATTCTACTGATGGAAGTATCCATTTCTGATTGAAAATTTTCCTGCTGGTCTAAGAAATCAGCAAGTATATCATCCTCTACTGTTTCCATATCAACTGTTTTATTTTGCTGCGACTCAAATTCTTCAATCTGAGAGAAATCTAAACCATCGTTAAAGAAATCATCAGTTTCCTCCATGTCTATAGCGGAAATTTCAGAAGCTACAACAGTGTTTTGTTGAGTATTGTCCTCAATTATTTCACTGATATTATCTTTAAGAACCGATTCCTGAATATTGTTTTCCTTGTTCTCCTCATTAGATTCTATTATACCATCTTCTTCTATAGTTTCCATATTTTGAACTTCACCAATTTCATCTTCCTCCTCAACTGACATTTTTCGCATAATTTGAGGTATCGAAGGCGTTGATTTTCTTTCAAGCGTTTTCTTTTTGAGTAATATTTTCCTAGGTGGTGGAGTAAAGGTTTTCAGATAGTCCTTTTCAGCTTTCTTATTATTCAAAAGAGATTTTAGTGAGTCATCATTTGATGGTTGTTTCGAATTATCATCACCATTTTCATCAATTTCACCAAGCAATTCAGATAACATAGCATCATCTGAAACTTTCTCTTCCTACAAAAATTGTCGTGAGTACATTTTCAAACAAAGGGGATATATTCAAACCTCTTTCTTTTTTACTGGCATCTTAGAAAGCATACGCTTCAAGTCTCCTTTTGGAACATTATCCGATACAGCTTTCTTCTTTCTTTTTACACCCTTGTTTTTTGAAGAGGAGGCGTTCGCAATAGATTCAGAATCTAAATCATCATCGAATATGTCCCGACCATCGTCATAGTATCCGGAACCATCTGAATTCATTTGTATTTATTATAACCATCCGTGAAGATTTTCAAACTCACCATCATCAACAACCCAGTCGTCTCCTTGTCTATCCAATACCGTTTTAAGGTATTCTTTTTCGTCCACAGTTTCATACACATTATCAACATCTTCAATTTCATACTTATTCTTAGTACCACTTTTGATTTGTTTGAATTTTTCGAAAGCTTTAGACTTATAAGAAGAATCTCTCTTGTGTCTTTTGGGTCTTCTTTCCTCTGAAAATGCACAATCAGATAAATATTTTCCAGATTGATGTTAATAATCACCTGTGTCATCCATTTTAATATTTTTACTCTTATTAACAGTTTTAATCCAGAATATTTTTCTAAATTCTGTAGAAAGGATTCAGATATTTATTTACGGTTTTTCGTAATTTTGGAGGGAAAATGTTTGAAGTTTAAGGAGTTTGAACTACTTCGAAATAGTGCATTATTTTCTATGACATTTCCTGAAATATTCATGTTATAGACATAAAAAATAACAAATAGCAATCAGCAGATTGTAAGATATTAATAATTTAGAAAGAATAAAATCCAAAGTTCAACAATAAAAGCACAAATAGTGAAATTTAAAAATTTTTCACAAATATGAAATATGACATGTGTGCTTCTATGACAAATTTTCCCTGAAAAACTTTCCCGCGAAATTTTGTTCACTTCTGCAACTGATATTTCTGTTTAGAACTATATGAAAGAAATTGGTTTAATTTTTCTCTAACTAAATTATAGTTATGGCTAGACGTGATTATGAAAAAGATGCTGGTAAATTATACTTTTTAATTAAGTGAATATTGAGGCTTACCGACAATTATTGGAGAATCTGAGTTATTCCTAATTTATTTATTAATTTCCAGAAACTATACAGACTTTTCTCAAAGAGTTCCACGTAGAAGATAGCAAAGGAAATAAAATTTTCAAATATGCTGATCATCTAACCAAATTAGCTCACCGGGAGAAAACTGCTCTATATATTGAGCAAGACGATGTAAATGATTTTGATGAAGAGCTTGGAAATGCTATCAAAAATAATACCAGAAGATACTGCAATTTATTCTCGGACGTGGTATCTGCCATTCTACCGGAATTTGTACATCAAGAGGTTGTTGCAAAAGATGCTTTGGATGTGTATATTGAACATCGTTTGATGATGGAGCAACGTTTGAGACAACCTAACGAACATAGGGACCCAAAAAATAAATTCCCTCCAGAACTTATGAGAAGATTGTAAGCTTTCATTTTCTTTTATAATTTTCAACTCTTAAATTTATTCCTCATTTCAGTGAAGTCTATTTTAAAGATTCAAGTCTGTGCAAAATATTGCCAATCAGGGATGTTAAAGCAGATAATATTGGTAAATTGGTCACTGTACGAGGCATTGTTACACGAAGTACTGAAGTAAAGCCTATGATTTCTGTTGCTACCTACACTTGCGATCAATGTGGTGCTGAAACATATCAGCCCATTGCTTCAATGAGCTTTATGCCAATTATTTTATGCCCTAGTGAGGACTGTAAAGTTAATAAGTCGGGAGGAAGACTGTATTTGCAGACTAGAGGCTCAAAGTTTGTGAAATTCCAAGAGTTGAAAATACAAGAGCATGTAAGATATTATTTTCGACTTATTCTATAAGAATTACGTAATTTAATTGAATTCTTTTGAACTTCTAGAGTGATCAAGTACCAATAGGTCACATACCCAGAACGTTATCAATTTTCTGTAGAGGTGAAAATACTCGTCAGTCATTGCCAGGTGATCACGTTGCAGTTACTGGAATTTTTCTGCCTATAGCTAGAGCTGGTTATAAACAAATAATTGGAGGTCTAGTATCGGAAACATACCTTGAAGCACATGTGAGTATGTTTATAATTTCGTACGTTGACTGAACAAAAAAGTCAAGTAATTTGGAGGTGTAGTGTCAGAAACTTATCTCGAAACACGAGTATTTTAATTATTTCATACATATTTGCTCAAGATGAATGTTTTTTCTGTATATTTCATGAAAGGTTTAATGAAACTGAAAAACAACCCCATGCTCCAAATGTACTAGTTATATGGCTTCTCCATTCATTATTCAGACTAGGAAAATATCTATAGGGTGCTATCATTTTGCAAAAGTCTGTAATTTTCGTTTGATGTCAAATGATAACATTTTAGAACTAATTATCAAATCCAATTCTGTTTGGCTAGTGGTAAACACGCTGATTGAATTCTTAACTAGGCTTATCCACCCAATGGTTTTGGAGATATTCTTGTTTGAAATTTTATTTCCCAAGATTTCCAGGACTGTAGATCTGATCGAGTTGAGGTTTTTTATTAAGGTGTAGGCTAGTGTCCGGTGGATCCACTTATTGGTAGATCAATGTACCGGTAAATCTACATAGCCAGCAGATCTACTTTTGACCGGTGAATCAATGTAGTCAGCTGATCTATGTATCCAATTAATCTACAAATTCATTAATCAGTTGATTTAAATGAGTCAGTGGTATGGTAGAACAGACCTACACCACTTCAAAAATATAAAAAAGCACCTTTTTAATGACAAGAATCAAATTTTATGCATAATGACTGAAACTTTTTAGTTATTATGTTTTCTACTTCTTGAATGATGAACTATTCAAATAGGTGTATTTTTCTTTATAGTATGTAGTTTCTCTGAACAAAGCAGCTGAAGATGAAAATGCTTCTAATATGTTATCCCAGGAAGAATTAGAGGCTCTTACCGATACTGATCTGTACGTTAAGTTGGCCACATCTTTGGCACCTGAAATCTACGGCCATCTGGATGTGAAAAAGGCGCTCCTACTTCTTCTGATTGGTGGAGTTGACAAAAATTCTGATGGCATGAAAATTAGGGGAAATATTAATATATGCCTTATGGGAGATCCTGGTGTTGCCAAATCTCAATTACTGAATTATATTGATCGATTAGCTCCAAGAAGTAAGTATAGTTCATCTCATGTATGAGAAAACGTCATATAATGAAACATTTTGTGAATTTGGTGAAATCTGTAGATTTCGGCAAGTGTTAGTTGTTTCAAATAAGTGTGATATATTGTAATCAGGGATGTTGCGGATGCTGATTTTTTCACATCCGCGGATGCGGATGCGGATGCGGAGTTTTGAAAGCTCACATCCGCGGATGCGGATGTTTAAGAGATTATGTAAATAAAGTCTATTAATGAAGAATTGAAACATGATAACTTGATTATTAACATTTTTGCGCGCGTGTTCCGCAAGGAACAGCGTGCTATCATTTCGTCACAATGTCTGTATTTTTCGAATTTTTTTTCGAAAATGGTCTCAAACGATTAGGTTCGACTTCCTGATGAAGAATTCGAGGTCAAACTCAATTCTGTCCGTCCGGTCCGGCCGGCCGGCCGGCCGGTCCGGCCGGCCGTTAGCACGATAACTCTCGAACGGAACGACTTAGAGCGTTGAAATTTGCAGGGTAGTTTTGTAGCGTAAATATCTCGGACAAGTTCGTTAACGGGCGAAATCCACCGAGCGGTTTCGGAGTTAAGGCCGTTTTTAGTCAAAACGTTTTTAATGAATATTTCCGGAACCAATCACTCGAGCTTTCTGAAATTTGGCAGCAAATTGTAGAATCATGACCTTTATATGCCTGCGAAGTTTTGTTTTGATCGGACGGCCCTAAAGTAGCAAAAAAAAATTTCAAAAATTTTAAAATTTTGTTTTCAGGATAACTCGAAAAATACTGATCTGATTAAATTGAAACTCAGTAGTTAGATGCAAAAGACCAATGCAAACACTTTTGCAAAATTTCGTGAAGATCACGTGACATGAAAAAAATAAAAAAATTACTACTATTTTGCGAAATACTTTGCTTAAAATGCCGAAACCTATTTTTTTGAGGTTCATGCTGCCCTTTCCGGACATTTTTCGTTGTGCGCATGCGCAGATGAGAAGCCATTTAACTGCTGTAGTTTTCGTCAGAGAGAATCGGGGTTTTGGGGTGGCGGATGCTATTCCTCCATAGAATCCAGATCCCTGATGAGGGTCTGCGCATGCGTAGATTGAAGATGCGATATCTTCCGAACCACTAGTGTTGGAGAATCGGAGTTTTTTGTAAGGTGTGTTATTTTGAAAGGACTTTTAGCCGCGAGTAGATTGCGCATGCGCAGAAGAGAAGTGACTGTTTTTGGGTTGTATGGGTTATGTTGGGGGTGCTGACCCGATATTGTGAGGTTTTAAAAGAATATTCATGGCAATTCAGTGCAAGGACAAGTCAGATTGGGGGATGTAGCGTTGTTTCCGAGTTAAAGTGTCCGTATCGTGGCCCTGGGGCTAATTTTGAAATTGATGTAACCCCTTACGTGCATTTTTCGTTATGCGCATGAGCAGACCATCAGTGATTTAACTGCTGAAGTTTTCGTCAGAGAGGATTGGGGTTTTGGGGTGGCGGATGCTATTCCTCTACAGAATCCCCTGGTGAGGGTCTGCGCATGCGTGGATTCAAGAGGCGATATCTCCTGAACCACTAGTGTTGGAGAATCGGAGTTTTCTGTATGGTGTGTGATTTTGGGAGGACTTTCAGCCGCAAGTAGATTGCGCATGCGCAGAAGAGAAGTGACTGTTTTTGGGTTGTATGGGTTATGTTGGGAGTGCTGACCCGATATTGTGAGGTTCTAAAAGAATATTCATGGCAATTCAGTGCAAGGACAAGTCAGATTGGGGGATGTAGCGTTGTTTCCGAGTTAAAGTGTCCGTATCGTGGCCCTGGGGCTAATTTCGAAATTGATGTTACCCCTTACGGGCATTTTTCGTTATGCGCATGAGCAGACCATCAGTGATTTAACTGCTGGTGCTTTCATCAGAGAGGATTGGGATTTTGGGGTGGCGGATGCTATTCCTCTATAGAATCCCCTGGTGAGGGTCTGCGCATGCGTGGATTCAAGAAGCGATATCTCCTGAACCACTAGTGTTGGAGAATCGGAGTTTTTAGTGAGGTGTGTAATTTTGGGAGGACTTGCAGCCACGAGTATATTGCGCTTGCGCAGATGAGAAGTGAATGGTTTTGGGTTGTTTGGGTTATGTTGGAAGCAATGAGCCGATATTGCGAGGTTTTAAAAGAATATTCATGTCAATTCAGTGCACGGACACAAGTCAGTTTGGGGGAAATAGCGTTGTTTCCGAGTTGAAATGTCTGTATGGTGGCCCTGAGGCGAATTTATAAATAACTATATTCGGTAGATCTATATTAAAATACGTTCGGATTTGGAGAAGAGGCAATTGCGTTCCAAACGGAGGTCTCACAACCGCATTTTTTTTCGATCTACGGTAAAGCTAACTGCCAAACTGTATTGATGGCTATATTTGTTAAAGGAACTTGAAAAAAAAAAAAAAAGCACTGACGTGTAGTCAGTACTCTTTGGCGCGCGTGTTCAAGGTGGCTAATTTGAATTGAATGATGAGTACTTCAAGCTCAGTAGATAGAGCGAGCCGAAGATCTACCCAAAGGATAGTGGACACCATTCACTGTCGGTTCAAAAATTAACAGTGCTGTATCTAAGCTGCCATCAGGATAGATTAACAAAGTTGGAAAAGAACACAAGTGACTCTCCTTAGTCGCACAAGCTCCTAGAAGATTTGGGAGGGTCAGTATAATCCTAATCATGTTAATCGCACGCGCGCAAAAGCAGATTGACTTAACAATGAAAGAAAAAGTGTAAAAAGTCAATCTGCTTTGGCGCGCGTGCGATTAACATGATTAGGATTATACTGACCCTCCCAAATCTTCTAGGAGCTTGTGCGACTAAGGAGAGTCACTTGTGTTCTTTTCCAACTTTGTTAATCTATCCTGATGGCAGCTTAGATACAGCACTGTTAATTTTTGAACCGACAGTGAATGGTGTCCACTATCCTTTGGGTAGATCTTCGGCTCGCTCTATCTACTGAGCTTGAAGTACTCATCATTCAATTCAAATTAGCCACCTTGAACACGTGCGCCAAAGAGTACTGACTACACGTCAGTGCTTTTTTTTTTTTATTGTAATCAAATCAAACATAAGTATCTATTTTTGGCGCTCTAGTTCCTCGGAACGTGCTTATCAATTTGCCCAAATGTCTGTAATTTTCGAATTTTTGGCTGAAAATGCTCTCAAACGATTTGGTTCGACTCACTGTTCAAGAATCCGAGGTCGAAATCTATTCTGTCCGGCCGGTCCGGTCCGGCCGGCCGGCCGTAGGCACGATAACTCTCGAACGAATGGAGTTAGAGGATTGAAATTTGCAAGGTGGGTTTGGAGCGTAAATATCTCGGACGAGTTCGTTAATAGGCGAAATCCAAAAAGCGGTTTCGGAGCTATGGCCGATTTTAGAAAAACATTTTTTATGAATATTTCCGAAACCGATCACTCGATCTATCTGAAATTTAGCATCAAATTGTAGAATCATGACCTTTATATGCATGTGAAGTTTTGTATTGAACAGGTTACCGCAAAGTGTAAAAAAAAATTTAGAAATTTTAAAAAAGTTTTTCTATAACTCTCGAACGGAATGAGCTAGCCAGTTGAAATTTTCAGAGTAGGTTAGGGAGATGAATATCTCGGTTCAGTACGTTATTGGGCAAAATAGGCCAGATGGAGTAACGAAAAAAAAATTTTTTTTAAGGAGCAAATTTCAAATTCAATTTCTATTTAAGATGCAGTTTCACCATGAAAATCCATTGATATAATTTTTAACTACAACAAGCTAATACTTTCGGAGATATGATTTTTCGAAATTTCAATAATGAATCGTACTTCTATGTTTTCACAGAATGCTATAATTATTCTATCTAAGCCTTATTATATGCTCTGTGTTCATACTCGTACATGTCATCCTATTCTATAAGAGAGAGTCAAATTCATTTCAGCTATTTTAATTTGATTTCTTCCATGGTGCAATTCTCATTCTCAGATTACTCATTTAATCTTGATAAATAAACTATTATTTGAATTGAATTTCCTTCATGATGCAGTTCTATCATAAGAATACATTGATATAATTCTCAACTCTGAGAAACCAATACTTTCGGAGATATAATTTGTCTGTTTGAACTAGAGCGCCAGAAAGCTCCTGTCCACAGGGCTTGAACCAATTTTTATATTAAAACCTTCTGGTTGTTATATTAGTAAGTGAAATTAAAAATAGGAGCATTATACTTAATAAACAGTAGGACCCGCCCAAATTCTTTCTTGTCGCTAGCGCTACTTGCATGATATTCGCATCCGCATGAACATCCGCATTGATTAATGCGGATGCGGATGCAGATGTCCAAATCTATGCGGAAGTTCCGCATTTGCGGATGCGGATGCGAATATTCGCAACATCCCTGATTGTAATATGCAATAAATGAACATGCTTAGGCTAATGATTCGCTACTGTTACACATTCCGCCCTATTCACAAAGCATTCAATCTCCTTTAAGTCCTAACTGAGGTCTTCAGTTAAGGATAAATTCGAATCGCAACCTCAGTTAACTTGAAATTAACGGGAAACAGGCCTGTTTCACCAACGTTAAATACGTTAACTGAGAGTTTGCGATTCAAATTTATCCTTAAGTCAGGACCTCAGTTAGGACTTAATGGAGATTAAATGCTTTGTGAATACGGCGGATTATCTGATAGAGTTTTCTCACAACTAACAGAACAAGTGAGTCATGCGTAGTTTTCATATTTATTGTGCAAATGTCCAGCAACTGCCAACAGCCAATGCTTCTAAGGATGTTATCCGATTTATGATATTAAGACTGATACGGTAGAAGAACAAAAGGTCGCAACTCTGAAAGGCTGATATCCAACTAACTGACCCCAATCTTAATCATAATAAGTCCCATATTTTAGAAATTCATCATGTTTACAAGCGATTGAACATAATGCAATCCGACCACAAATCCATCACTTTAAAAAAAATTCGTAAAATACAGTACATTTGACTGAAATTCTTCCTGGTACATGCACTCGATAAAATGGTTTAATAATTTAATGATTTCATTCAATAGGTCAATACACAACAGGAAGGGGTTCTTCCGGAGTTGGTCTGACGGCAGCTGTTATGAAAGATCCGTTGACAGGTGAAATGATGTTAGAAGGAGGTGCTCTTGTACTGGCAGACAAAGGTGTCTGCTGCATAGATGAATTTGACAAAATGGCTGACTGTGACCGTACAGCAATACATGAAGTCATGGAACAGCAAACTATTAGCATAGCAAAGGTATCTGAACATATAAAAATAATTCAAAAGATTTTTTACACCTCTTAAGTTTGAGATTGTTACAATTTTGTTATTCTGACTCATTTTTATATGGACACCAGAAGTAACATCGTTTCTGCACAAGTCATAATTATTCCTTCCTAAGATGCACATTTTGTGCAATATGTAACGTGCATACCCAACAATATTTTGTGGGGTATACTGAAGCCCAATTTCTATAAGTAGACAACAGAATTGATTTCTTGCCCAAAGCATTCCTTGCGTTAGTTTGTGATGGCAAGGCATTCCGTAATCAGGTGATCAGGAGTTTTATCCTCCTTCCCACAGAATCTGCACTCGTCAGTTTCTGCTAGCACTAATCTCATCATATGCTACCTAAGACAGTGAGGAGGTGCTGCGTGTTTTTACTGAGATTCATATACTTCTTGGCTCCGGAGGAACTTTTTGGATGATACATTCCTGAGAGAGATCACCAGAGTATACCTCTTTCAGTTTCTTCTTTCATCCGAAATTCACTTTTGTAGATGTATCTACCTACCCCTCAGTAGGGTTCCAGGCCAATAAAAGGGGTTTGTGCTCCTTTCTTGGCAAGTGTGTTGGCCTCCTCATTCCCTTTAATTCCTGAGTGATCAGGAACCCAGACCAAAGAGACCCTGTTGTTCTTGCCTACTTCATTAAGTTTTCTTCAGCGCTGCCATATTAGCTTAGACTCGATAACATGGGAGCTAAGAGTTTTAATAGCAGCTTGACTGTCAGAATGAATTGCTATATCACTCCTCTGATAGTTTCTTTGTAGCTTAATTTCCAAACATCTTTCGATTGCAAGTACTTCTGCCGGAAATTCTCTCGGATAGGATCCTAGCGATAGAGAGCATTCGGTGCCTGGCCCATATACTCCAGTGCCAGTTCCTTTAGTGGTTTCTGAACCGTCTGTGTACCATTTAATGGCATTTCTATTAAGAACTTGGGTGGTGGATTCCCTGTTCCAGTCTTTTTTCCTACCGAGCATCTTAGTGAAGTTCTCTTCTATGGTTACTTTCTTAATAATTTTGTCACTAGGAAGATTTGGCTGATGAAATGTGCCTGGTAAGAGAGGACAGGCTTTCTGGTTTTTAATGCTCTCATAACCTGTTCCTTGCCTAGATATTCTGAGAATGGCTTGATGGGCAATATTGTCTATCACTAGATGACGGTGTGTGAGATTTGTGTGTGATGTACAGTATAATTTGTGAAACTGTAATAAGATAATTCAGTTTTACAAATCATATCAAATTGCACTTTCTGGTGGTACTTTCTCAGCAACTATGCAACTTGACTATACAGTCGTAGTGCTGCGCTGTGCAACCTATCCAACATGCAGAATTCTTAGACAACTGATACGTGGGTTCCCATGGGTCGTGACATGTCTTATTGGTTGCTGTAGTCATGCTGCCTAGCCCAAGGGGGCTGCTTCAAGTCCTTCAGATACTACTTTCTGATAAACCTAGACAATTAAATGTATTTGTAGATTTACAACTCATCTTAATAAGCTATTTGTTTTGTTAGGCAGGTATCATGACAACACTAAATGCAAGAGTTTCAATCTTGGCCGCAGCCAATCCTGCGTACGGTCGCTATAATCCAAAGAGAACGGTAGAGCAAAATATCCAACTGCCTGCAGCTCTACTCTCACGTT
The DNA here is from genome assembly GCA_937662695.2 of Halyzia sedecimguttata. NCBI lineage: Eukaryota > Metazoa > Arthropoda > Insecta > Coleoptera > Coccinellidae > Halyzia > Halyzia sedecimguttata. The sequence goes on along the minus strand of OW569413.2, from coordinate 91,413,427 downwards.
TTGATCTCTTATGGCTCATGCAGGACAAAGCTAATCGTGAAAATGATTTGAAGTTAGCTGAACATATAACGTATGTTCACCAACATAACAAACAGCCAGAAATGGAAGTTGATGCGTTAGACATGACATTGATGAGGAAATACATTGCCTTGTGCAAATTGAAACAGCCTGCGATACCTGAATCTCTGACGGATTATTTAGTCGGTTAGTCCTAACAAGTTGTAGCTATTGAGATAATTCAAGGAATCCAGAATTTTGAAATAATATGTGTTATTTTAGCTGCCTATGTTGACCTTAGGAAGGAAGCTAGGAATTCCAAAGATATGACTTTCACCTCTGCCAGGAATCTTCTGGGAATTCTTCGTTTATCTACTGCCCTAGCTAGGTTGCGTCTCTCAAATATTGTAGAGAAGGATGATGTCAAAGAGGCCATTCGGCTTATGGAGATGAGCAAAGATTCCCTTAATCAAACCTTCGAACATAAAGGATTCAAGTAAGTTTTTTGTTTGAAAATCCTAAATTTACTCTGATATACATACAACCAAACTTGTTGGTGATTCCAATTAAGTATATTACCGAAGAAATTGTACATGAAACACCATATAAAAAACCATACAAAATGTTTCAGAATTATTTCAAATTATCTCTGATGATGGTATATGATTTTTAAGTACCATCAAAGAAATTTGGAATAACAAAAATACTAAAGCTCATTATCATTAATATTTAAATTTATTCTCAATGTTCAATTATTCATCATTAAATAGTTCTTTTCTTGGTTTTCTCTCCCAAACTCTGAATTAAAAAAATTATTATTTTAAAATTGTTTCTGCGTTAGAAACGTAAGATATTTGTCAGAAGTAATATATAGAACAATGCTGCCTAACAAACAATAACGAAACAACATCAACGATAAAAAAACTCAATCGGCAAATAATTCGGAAGATTTTCGCTTGGTGTCTGAAGGAGACTAATTTATTATTGGTGTAGATGGGCAAAATATACTAATGTATCATTTTTCAGGCCACCCAGTGTCAATGAAAAGATATTCTCAATAATAAGAGAATTGGCAGGGGAAAAAAATACTGTTAAAATTGGCGATATCATGGAGAAATGTGTCAGTCGGGGCTATACTGATCAACAAATAGAAATTTGTATTGACGAGTATGAAGAACTGAATGTCTGGCAAGTGAACCAGTCAAAAACCAAGATCACTTTCATATAATCCATTTCAAAACGTTTTTATTTAATTTTTCTTTTATATCTACATCACTAGAGTAGTAACTATTGTATTAAGTTGATCATTAACTGTATTCACATTTTGAATAAATATTTACATAAATATATGGGTTTTTTTAATTATATATAATTTTTATTCGATCATAAGGTGATTAAACATAACAATCAATCAACAAATAATATAGATTTGAACAAAATAATATTCCACTAATATAGTATATTCTATTAACATGATGGAGTTAATTTGCTTCATGACTTGTTAAATAAATACACATAGTTTATTTGGAAAAAATGGGAATTGTTTTTAAATTCATATTGAAAAAAATATATGTGACCTTATGTTTATGAAATCAAATCATTTAAAATTTTCCTATTTATTAGATCACAATTCACGAAACACAATATTCATTGCATTTCTCATATATTTACTTATTATGCCTCTTCAACCTCTGTACCTCCTAAAGAAAGATTGGCATCTCTAATCTGCTGTCTAATAACCCTGTTCGCTTGGAGTAATTCAAGCAGTTGGGCATGAATGTTGTCATTCTTAGATTCTATATCATCAAGGGCTGTGCTAAGCGCGTCCAATTGGTTGTTCAAACTCTCAAATTCTAAATAAATTAAATGAATTGCATATAATTTTCTCAATTCATCAGCTATAATCAATAAATACCTTCATTTGAAATGTCTATATCATTTATATCCATATCAGATATATTTACATTTTCTACACCATTTTGGTCATCTGGATCCTTTGGCTTATTATTATCTGTGTTTTTGTTGGGAATACGTGTACCCTCGCCCATTTTCACACTTGTAATTTATTTAGATAATTTTAATTTTTATTTGAAAGAAAAACTGAAGATAATTGAATTCATTCATGTGATCTGTCAAAATCATGTGAGCGTGAGCAATGTGAGCATCGGCATCCGGCGTATATGATCTACTTCACGTGAACGATGTAGGTCATAGGTCATAGGGTATGAAATATTCGCTGCGTTGGTTTAAAATTTTGTGCTATAATTAGAATTTCATAAAATTATATTTCAAATAATAGATTTATTGAATTGTTTGCTTGAATAGCAAGAAATTTGAACTATTTCTTCTGTCAAAGTCAAATTTTTGTCAATATTTTATTTGTGTTTATATATATATATTGTCATTGTTGTCATTACTCATATTCCAAAATAATTAAATATATGTTTGAGTGTAATAAATAACATGGATTTCTCCATTATATTTTCATTAAATGAATGATATATCTAGTAACTCTTAATTTATTGATTCTAATTACTCTATACGTCATTACTATATTCATTCAAAATATTATCTAGGATGGATCCTGATGATGCAAGATTTATGAAAACGTATAAGGAACAATTTAATGTTTTTTCCTATTGATGAAATTAAAATTTTCAGAGATCGCCGCCCAGGTACTATAGATGTACATCCAAATTTGAATGCTATCGTTTTAAATTATGAAATGGAAGTTAATATTGTTGGTACACGAGACCTTGTGCTACATTCAGAAAAGAAGGTAAATCTGTTGTTTATTCTCTGTTCGATATTGTTGATGAGTTGATATTGCAGAGTTTGAAAAAAGTTATTGAACTTCCAATGCTGAATAGCAGAACGGATTGCCTCGCGTTAGCTAAAGAAGTAGTGAATCAATGTGACTTGATACATTATTCAAGGATTTCTGAAGTGGAACAAACCATATTTTATTTGAAGAAAAGAAAATTGAGCCATGGAGTATCAAAGGGTAGTAAGCAATACAATGCTGGTCTTCAAGATGTTATGAAATACACGTTGTATCTATTTTAGATGATAAGAATAGTAAGAACTCCCCATTAGTTGATGAGACTGTGCAATATAGTAGCCTTATGGATTATATAGATTTATTATATGAGGGTATGACTGAAAAAATTAAAGGAGCTCATCAGATTCAGTTGCTTGCTAGAGATTCAAATAATTTAGAAGCACTTTCTAAGAATGGTATATTGATATCAACACTTGTGGTATTAAAAGTAATTAAATTGTTATTGTAGAAACTGTTATAAGTGCTCTTGGTAGAGTATTAAGAGAAGATTGGAAAAGGAGCATAGTGCTTAGTACCCACTTAGTATACACATTTTTTTGTTTTTCTATGTACTCCATATTCCATGAAGTCATTTTGAAATGCAAGGTATGTAGGATAGGCATAAGGAAATTATCATTATTTTTGTCATCTGATTCATCTAGATTTCTTACAAATGTCATGAAAGCTTGAGTCCATATGAGAGCATCACACAATGGGTAATTATCGATATAAAGCGCTCTCTTGTTTCTTTTTATGACGAATGGTTGTTACCGCCTTAAAAGATACCAAATTGAGGTTGATATCTTCTAATAAAGTGTAGCTTACCAGGCCTTGAAAAATACTAAAATTAATAAAGAGTTTCTTAAATTCAATTCCAATAGGGGGTGAGAAGATATATTTTATATATTGTGCTATCATACCATAGCACTATCATTTGGTCCAAATATTTATATTTTGCGAATTTTGTGCTGATAATGATCTCAAACTATTAATCCAGACTTACTGATGGAGAATTTGCGGTCATATTTTTTTCAGTCTGTCTATTTGTAAGCAAGATAACTTTAGAAAAATACAGACATTTGGATGTGGTGTTAGCATTTTAGTACCTTATAGAAATTGGCTGTTGAATATCTTTTCGTAGGACAATTGGGTAAACTCGAACTATCTGTTCAATTTATATCATAAATTCATCATGTTTTGACTAATGATATTGAATATTTTACATTTTACTTTCATTTCATCAAGGTTGGATCAATTTGTATGGATATAATAGATCATGAGTTGCGAAGATATGACAAATGGACTGCAGAATTACAAGGTCAAGAGTTACCAGCAACTTCCGACATACCAATAATCCGTAAGACCTGTCCAAATAGCGCCAGCATGTCTGAGATACCTAGAAGTAGGATACCCGAACCAGTTCGTCCAAAATCCGGAAACTTTAGTGATACTAATTTTAAGGCCATAATGGAGGGAAGTGTTTATGAAGACTTAACAATGTCTACAGAAAGTATTGGCGACAAGAAATTGTCTGATGCAGAAAGGGCAAAACGATACAGAACTCTGATCAAGAAACAGGAAAATTTACTTCGAATATGTTTCTATTTGCTGTTGAATATCGCTGAAGACGAGAATATTGAGGAGAAAATGACAAAGCGTAATATTGTTGGAATATTAGTGAAAGCACTGGAAAGAGAGAATGAAGAATTGTTGGTTTTAGTACTCACATTTTTGAAAAAGTTATCCATAATGCAGTGCAACAAAGACTCTCTGGCAGACTTGGACATTGTAGAAAAACTCCCAAGATTATTGGATTTTAATAAAGCCGAATTGGTGCATTTAACTTTAAAACTTCTTTATAATCTGTCCTTCGACAATAAACTTAGGTATAAGATGATCAAGTCTAACCTTTTGCCCAAACTTATCAATTTATTAAGTGAGTATATTGTTATTACTATTATTGTTGAATAATCCTAACTTACAATTAAGTAGAAGAGGCTTTTCTAGTATTTTAAAATATGCACTTTTTTCAACATTTGAAAATATTTCAAGATTAAGAAAGCTATGTTGTGTAATTTTTCATTGGAAATTCATCCACATCTTGCTGAGAATAACACAGCTGTTTTTATTATCACCATCGTATCGTACCAGATTGATATAATACTCATTCTCTGAAAATATATCTGATGATGCGACAACTCATCATCACTTGATTACATAGAAATTATAGACAAATTATTGTGAAACTTATGGTTTCATTGCTGATTATTTCATCTCTCATTACCTCTTTTTAATAAGCCATCATTTTCAGGCGATGATCGTCATCAAGAAATTATTCTGAAATTGTTTTATCATCTCAGTTATGACGATGAAGTAAAACCACAATTCATAGACAGCGTAGGACTGGTAAGGTTTTAAAAGTTGCCCAACAAGTTTCATTAACTGTTCTATAATTTTTCAAGATAATGGATATGCTACTTCTAAACGTTGGTAATGAAGGAGATCAGGTAATGATAGCACTCTGTGTCAATTTGGCTGTGAGTGCATCCAATGCTCAACAAATGGTGAAAAAAAATAGACTTCCCTCCATAATATCGAGAGCTTTCACCTATTCAAATACCTTGCTCATGAAAATGCTGCATAATATTTCTGAACATAATACAACAAGGGCTTTGTTTGTGGTGAGTATTCATTTCCTCGGGATTACAAAATGTATGGCCACTACTGTGTTTCACACAGTAAACAATTCATTTGATGAATAAACCACAGTTGACAAATACGTGATGAAAAATTCAATCAAAAAGAGCGCCCCTAGCTAAAGAAACTCGATACTGTAGTCGATAAAGTATCAACAACAGTTCCAAAAATTCTCAACTTAGTAGAGAAACTCAAAATGATGCAACTTACATTTGATGCATAGTTTTTAGGTTCTTAACAGCTTATGTCATCCTCATAAGTTCTTAGGGATGCAGAATTATAACTTCTGATGGAAATTTTAGCATCATTTATGTAAACAATGAATCATTCTCTTCCGGGCAGTTTCCTAACTTTTTTTATGCCCTGTTTATTTAAACAAATATTTATTTCAAAAATGATTGGATGTTATTGTTTTTCCGATGTTCGAAATTAGGAGTCATTGCAAGAACTTTTAACATTTTTGAATAAAATGGGCGATGGGATATCCTTAGTTGTTTTGTGCATTTATTCAAACTGCTTTAAATCAGATTAAAATGGTCAGATTGGGTTGAAATTGAGGGAAAATGATGGGATGTTATTGTTTTTCCGATGTGCGAAATTGGTATTAATTCCAAGAACTTTTAACATTTTCAACCAAAATGGGCCATGGGATAGCCTTAGAATAGGTTGAAATTGAGGGAAAATGATGGGATGGTATCAGGCACGGGCCTATGGGGGGGATCTTCCCACTGTTGAAAAATTTTCAATGTTTTCCCCCCCCCTAAAAAATTTGGTTTTGGCCCGTCCCTGCAAAATTATCATAAACTGATATAAATGATGGCTTCCTCGGATTGTTGAGATCACAGTAAATATTCTCGATAAACTTCTGCATACATTGAAAATAATGAATACAGCGTAGTGTTCTAAAAAATAATCAAAATAATTGTAAATATGTAAATATATATTTTCTTATCTTTTATTACAGGAATTTGTTGGTGATATTGCCAAAGCAGTTATCGAATCGAAGGATGAAGATTTTGTACGGGAATGTATTGGAATTTTAAGTAACTTGAATCTGCCTGAACTTGATTGGGCAGAAATATTCAAACATTTTGATATGATAACCTGGATTGAAAGAACTCTGAAGAGTAATAGCAGCGATGTACAGTTGATACTGGAGGTAACCAGTTCATCTGGATTGTAGACTATTCAGTAGAGTAAATAATTAAAAATATTGACAGTGATTAGGTTCCGACTCAATGATGAAGAATTTGAGGTTGTTGTTATTTCCTCAATAACTCAAAAAATACTAATCCGATAGAATTCGAACTTCGTAATTAGTTGTAGAATACCGACACAAAGATCTGCGTGAAATTTATTGAGGATCCCAAATTTGTACGAGGTTTCTTCGAAAAAACATAAATATTTGTCTTCAAAAATTCTATATTTCAGAAACCATCTGTCAGATTCTGACAAAGATTCCAGCCGCCATTTTAAGATCGATTACCGGATTGCAGCTCGATCGGCTTTGTGTTTTTGAAATTATTTTATTTTAAAATTCCACTATTCTGTTGTCTAACACTAACCACCAAACATCTTTCCTTCTAGATTATAGTGCTATTAGGAACAGCGGCTTGCGATGAAGGTTGTTCAAAATTATTGTGTCAATCACGGTTGATGAAGAACTTGATAGAACTCCTCAAAACCCATCAAGAGGACGACGAGATTGTATTACAAATTCTCTATGTATTCTACATGGCTTTATCGAATGATAACAGCATCGATTATCTCATAGAATCAACAGGTTGAATATCTAATTTTTTTCCGTGTGTTATAAAATTTCGACTTGACCCATTACAGAAGCACCGGCCTACCTCATAGACTTACTGCAAGACAACAACAAGGCCATCAGGGAGGTTTGTAACGCCTGCTTGAATATAATAAGTGAGAGAAACAAATCTTGGTCGGACCGGATAAAAATTGAGAAATTCAGGCAGCACAACTCTCAGTGGCTTACGATGGTCGATTCTCAACAGTTAGAACCAGAAGAAGAGGAGGACGATGATGAGTTACCACCTTATTTGAACACGGAGTATCTTAGTACAGCGGTGGTTCCACCTTTGTCAGGTAGATAGTGATTTAGTTTTATTTGCCATCTTTTAATCTCGGACACCTGGTGTGGGCATTTTCTTATTTAGCTCATCGAAATTTCAGTTTGAATAAGGCGTAGAAATAACAAAGTGTGCTATTTTACTTTGTGAACATTGACGAAGCTAGAGACAACTTTAAACAATGAATTCGTATGGACAGATTTGGAATAAATTGTTTAAAGTGAAACTTGGTAATTTTTTGTGATAAAACTTTGAATTTATTAAATAATATCTCGATCAGCCGTCTATAAAGCATCGGTGGAGAGTTAGGAGCTAATAAATAGCTTTAACAAGAGCTGCAATGACTCAAACCTATTTATTTATTTCAGATATGAACGATCTTATTGGAAATGGTGAAGAAGAGGAAGACATTATGGCAGAAAAGGGTATAGATGACTATTTTGATCAATCTGAGTGAGTATTTAGTTTCCAGATAAATACAACATATATCGATACAGAATTAAAATGTAGCCACTAGCCACATTAGAGTCATACTCAGGTTTTCTGACTAAACAACTCTATAAATCACTGATTGTTTATATTCTGAATCAATATTAGACATGAGATGTCTTTATAATTCTTATTCTCTTGCACAGTATAATTATTATTGTTTAAACAGAAGTACTTTTTTTCAGATTGATACAAGATTTCGAGATAGAATCTATGTAGTAAAATTCCATACAAATGCAATGTTGCACAATTTACTTGTGATTCTAAGCTTTTTAAATTATTTTCTAGTCAGCAATTCTATTCACAAGGCAAGTATTAAAAAAAAGTATTCATACTTCTATTGTATTGATGCATTGGCATTATTATTAGCTATATTATCTTAGAATAAAATGTATTAATTGGTTTAAGAATACGATGATAGTCTGAAATGATATTTTAAGAAAAAAACATAAATTTTATGTCATAAAAAATCTACAAAATACATATTTTCAATCATACCAAAAATAATGGTGTGTGGATCAAAAGATAATATTAATTGACTAATTATCAATATATCCCATATTGAGTTAACTAATTAAATTCGTTTAATCGAATTTAAATACAATTGAGTGGTTGATTTATTTTCCTCCATCATATTCCAGACTATCATAATATACAATGCATTTTGATTTATTCATTTTTTTTGTGATCACTTGTGATATTTGTTATATTCATTCAAATAAAAACTATAGTTCCCATGGTATCTGAAATTCCATATTCATTTCCAATAGAGCTTTAAGAATTTACTGAAAAATTGACTATATTCATACTTCAATTAAAACTTTAGCATCTTCTAAATAGAGTAATTTCTTAGTTTGAGACTCCTCACTTAGAACCCTCAATAAGAATTGTAATTGAGTCCATCTTGTAAGTTTTGAACCTGAACATAAATTGAAACATTCTAATTCGCAGACATTGATTTTAATACTGTTGATAGAAACGCTTAAATCCAAATTGTCATGTACTGAAATCTGATTCTTGATATTCACATCATTCTCCAATATATCCATTGTAAAAAAGTGAAACATATTGTCTATGAGTTTACAGTTCCAATTCTCATTGAGTTGAACTTTTCTTGGATATCTATTAACCAGGTCAGAAAAATTTTCTATGATGTCACTTTCACTTTTCTTCTTGAAATTGTTAGCTGTAATATTTACTAAATGATGGAAACTTCCAAAAATCGAAGGAACCGCATGCTCTTTTAACTGAAACCGTTGATGGTCCAATTCTCTTGGATTTACTACATCTTCATCAGTAAAATGTAAACGGCATACTGCTGAATTTTTTGATGGTGTCCAGGTGTTTCGTGAAATAGCATCCAACCACTTTATTTTCAATTCTTCATTTCTGGGAAAATGAAATGCACTTACAGCTCCCAAAGTTTTCAAGGTAGACGTGTAGTTTGCTTTGCATCCAGGAACGCAACATCTACGAGGCATCTTTAGTTATGTTATGAATTACCAATAGGAAATTCAAATCACTGTACGCGTACTTTTCTCAATACATCATGTTATTCTCAACAATTATTCTCTATTATTCAGAAAACTTTGCCATTTGCCAAAAACCAAAACATTGGAATAGGCGCATAGAATTAAAATAATATTAACCTAATATATCTGGCGTCGAACTGCGTTCAAAATGTGAAGTTATGTGAAGATATTTTTTAATAAGGAGTTTAAGTTGTTACTTCATTTATGGTAATAATGAAAAAAAGGAATATTACCACAAATAGAAATATGGATCATGCGGAGAAATATAATAAGTGGCAGTTGACAGATTTGATATGGAATAAGCATTTTTTAGCGAGTTTATCGTTTATAACCGGTCATTCGGTTAAAATCTCAAGATTTTAGCGAGGTTAGAAATTTCATAGCCGAGAAGCCGGGTACTGGTGATTGCTGGTTGACCATTGACAAGTGTACAAGGTTTAATGTTTTGAAACGGCTGAAAGCAATTTATTTATTATGGCTATGGCACAGGAAAGCCACTATTTCTACAATTTCATCCAATAAATTAAGGAAGGTTTTTGTTATTCTAAACATTTGAAAAAATACTATTTCAGTGTATCTTTCAAGGCAGACATCTCTTGGGTCTTGGGTCTAGACTGAAGTGCGTTACCCCTAATAAGTAAACAAATAATACGTTTCGCCTATTGTGTTCTGTGGTGCCACAGGTTAACCTTAACCATGGGGTGGAAACTCTCTCACTAAAGTCTGGTCTGGGCAGAGTAATATAGTTCGCGAGGTGCCCGTGAAATTTTGTAGATGTCTCTTCCTCCGCGTTTTGTGGGTCACGTGATGGTTTAACAGCTGTTCGCTGCCGACTTGTTTCAATTCATTCAGGGATGCCAGATCTCACGATTAATCGTGAGATCTCACGATTTCACACCAAATCTCACGATCTCACGATTTGGACCCAATATCTCACGATTTCTGCTGTAGTTTGTAATTCAACTCATTGTAGGAATCTTTATGATAATAACTCAAAAAATGTCTTAGGAATACAGTTTTATCATTGTATATAGAAGACTATACCTATATTAATTCGAATTTACCATGGTAAATTCGAATTAAGAGTGTCCAATACAGGAGAAAGGACAACATAATTTACCATGGTAAATTCGATTAAGGGTGACCAATACAGAAGAATGGACAATGGAGCATACGCGCAAAAGCTTCTGACTTCACGTCAGTGCTTGAACCAATTTTAAGCATACAAATTTTTCATTGCATTAGAGAAAATATATTTTGGACCTGCCATAAACAACAGCTTTTTGTAAGAGAGTTCACTACATGAACTAAAATTGTCCCAATTTTTATGTTGAAAGCATCAATCAAATTTTGTCAAGGTTGAATTTTTTGATCCCAAAGTTGCCAGAAACAAATGTAAGGTGGACATTGAGAAATTTGAACTTCGAAGATCTCAATATTAATTCTGGTTATGCATGGATATACATTTATTTCGTTCAACAAATAAAAAAATGAAGCATATTATTAATATACTTTTTTTAGGTAAAATTGTTTCATTATTATCATTTACATTTTAGATTTCAATTACGACTACTTAAAGAGCACATAAATTCATTGATTCAATTTTCGTCACAATATTCAATTAAAATTAGAAATATTCCCTCTAATGGTGACGTCATCGAATATCTCACGATTTCTCACGATTTTTACCGACCTAGATCACGATATTAGATCGGCTTCATCTGGCATCACTGAATTCATTTTCAATTTGGAGATTGCTTGCATAGACAAGAGATATTGCTTGTTGTTGAAATTATAAAGTGTTCTGTTTTGCGTAGTTTTGGTTTTGTTTTTAAAGATGGTTAGCTGTATAGTGAAAGACAGGAAAGACTGTTTGAACAGGAGTAGGTTGCACAGGCTTCCTAAAGATGATGAGGTAAGTTCGTTTTCATGTATTTTTAATACTTTATTGCGTACTGAATAAAAACTGTTTCAAACGACTCAAGGACTTACAAGACACTTTGAATGTGTTTCATCAAAAAGATAGTTACCAAAGGGCCAGAAAATACCCACTAAAAGCACTTATACAAACACTAACAGAACAAAATACTAATAGAAAATGGAACATCCATATTTAATCTCTTTTGTTTCCTTGCATATGATTGTTTAAGGCTGAAGGATCTTATTTGTATACATGTATGAGCAATGAAGTACTTAATTGTGATTAATTTATTGATACTTTGATATATCCAAAAAACTTTTATGTCATCATTTTCAGGTTTGGAAAATATGGCTGGAAAGAATAGGACGCCTTGATGCTGACTAGGGCTGCAATTTTAGTGTACGGACATCATCGAATTTGTTCCAGTCATTTTGATCCATCCAACATTGTAATAAATATTAAGAAGCAATTCATTGTACGACCTGTTGCCTTTCCTACTCGAGGCTTGACGATGGATGTTGGAGTACAAGGTAAATGAATTTTTTCCATTTTATTGTTCATATCTTGAATGATTATAGTTGCAGGAGCTTGCACACTACCTCATTAGAATGTGTAGATTCAAAAACTTGTTTTCTCGACCTATCTGAAATACTTACTAACCATGCTTTCTTGTAAAATTAAAGCAATTCATTGATATTTGAATTTCTTTTAATAGATCCAGATTATATTATCGGAAATGGTTCCACACTAGTGCAAGCAGGACCTTCATGTTCATGTAAGATTTCCATTTATTGATACTATTTCATTTAAAGTTATAAATTTCAATGTGATATGTTAATATTATGCATGATATAAAATGCTTGATGATTTTTCTTATTTGAATATCTATTCCTAGATGTCCAAGATGTGCTTGAGGTAGAATATGAGTCTGAAGTTGAACCTGTAATTCCTGCTACCCCAAATAACTTATTTTATTTACTAATCTTGAATGATTTTTGATTATATAAAATTGAATTGTTATAATTTTCTCTTCAGGAAAAACCAGAAGGACACGATTCTCTAAGGTATCGCCAGACGCTAGGGAATACTACAAAATTGCCACTGATCTGCACGTAAAGTGGGAAGGATTGCTGAAAAGAATAAAGGCCTGAAATTTGTAGTGAAAGAGCTACAGAATGCTTGCCATTCTCATGAACCGCTCAGCCACTCGATGAACACACCAACCTTTAATTTTCTCTTGTCTCAAATAAGGTGTAAAAACCTGAAACCCAGAGGAAGGTGCTGTACTTTAGATGAGAAAATTCTTTTTTTGACATCATTTAAAAATAGCCCTAAGGGATACAAACTACTCAGCAACATTTTTGCGGTTCCATCCAGCAAAACTTTGTCAAAATTATTGCATTCAGTAAATTTCAGTACAGGTATCAATTCTAATATTATGGATTCAATACATAATATTAGAATTGATTCAATATCTATATCTACTATATTTCATATTTGATTTTTTCCCAGAGGCTATGGAAATGTATAAATTTGTGACTGCATTTTCATGTACGAAATGTTTTCCACATTATCCATTTTTCATATTATAATTCACATTTGGTTTTGTCCTTCTAAATGTATATTGGAAATATTGTGATAATTCATTAGCTCCTTCATATTCAAGATAATGGATTATTTTAATGTATAATATATTTCCACATTTCGTTGTACTTGCGTAATGATATCCATTTTTGGTGCTCTTGTTTATACTTTATTTCACATTTGATTTTGTCCTTGTAAATGCATACTAAAAATTTTGCAATCATTTATTTGATAGCTCTTTCATATTCAAAGCTATAGATTAGAGAAGATTTCATGAAGAGAATATCTTCCACATTGCGTTGTACATAATATACTTACTGCTATCCATTTTTTATATTATATTTCACATTTAATTTTCTCTTTTCTTCTAAATGATTCGAGATGTATTTTTAATTTTTATATATATTATTTAATAATTCTTCTAATAATTAGTTCACATCAAATGAACAACTTCAATTCATGAATCTGAATAAATACTTTTATTAAAAGTTTTGGGATTTCATTTATTTCCTTTCCATTAGAACTAAAACCATGGTTCCAAAAACATTGTCAAAAGCCAGGTGTTAGACGAATTATCGTCTATTTGGTGTTTGGCAGTGTTTTGGAACAATATGTTAAAATAGAATATAGGATATTATAATGCGAAGTACATTTGAATTTCCCGCTCGGATGTATTTCTTGAGGTGCCCGCGACGTACCGCTAGTGTTCCACGAACCAAAATAAGGCGAGAGTGGCCCATCTATATATATCTCTTGTCTATGTCGCATTGACATGGTTAAGGTCATAGACAAGAGATATATATAGATGGGCCACTCTCGCCTTATTTTGGTTCGTGGAACACTAGCGGTACGTCGCGGGCACCTCAAGAAATACATCCGAGCGGGAAATTCAAATGTACTTCGCATTATAATATCCTATATTCTATTTTAACATATTGTTCCAAAACACTGCCAAACACCAAATAGACGATAATTCGTCTAACACCTGGCTTTTGACAATGTTTTTGGAACCATGGTTTTAGTTCTAATGGAAAGGAAATAAATGAAATCCCAAAACTTTTAATAAAAGTATTTATTCAGATTCATGAATTGAAGTTGTTCATTTGATGTGAACTAATTATTAGAAGAATTATTAAATAATATATATAAAAATTAAAAATACATCTCGAATCATTTAGAAGAAAAGAGAAAATTAAATGTGAAATATAATATAAAAAATGGATAGCAGTAAGTATATTATGTACAACGCAATGTGGAAGATATTCTCTTCATGAAATCTTCTCTAATCTATAGCTTTGAATATGAAAGAGCTATCAAATAAATGATTGCAAAATTTTTAGTATGCATTTACAAGGACAAAATCAAATGTGAAATAAAGTATAAACAAGAGCACCAAAAATGGATATCATTACGCAAGTACAACGAAATGTGGAAATATATTATACATTAAAATAATCCATTATCTTGAATATGAAGGAGCTAATGAATTATCACAATATTTCCAATATACATTTAGAAGGACAAAACCAAATGTGAATTATAATATGAAAAATGGATAATGTGGAAAACATTTCGTACATGAAAATGCAGTCACAAATTTATACATTTCCATAGCCTCTGGGAAAAAATCAAATATGAAATATAGTAGATATAGATATTGAATCAATTCTAATATTATGTATTGAATCCATAATATTAGAATTGATACCTGTACTGAAATTTACTGAATGCAATAATTTTGACAAAGTTTTGCTGGATGGAACCGCAAAAATGTTGCTGAGTAGTTTGTATCCCTTAGGGCTATTTTTAAATGATGTCAAAAAAAGAATTTTCTCATCTAAAGTACAGCACCTTCCTCTGGGTTTCAGGTTTTTACACCTTATTTGAGACAAGAGAAAATTAAAGGTTGGTGTGTTCATCGAGTGGCTGAGCGGTTCATGAGAATGGCAAGCATTCTGTAGCTCTTTCACTACAAATTTCAGGCCTTTATTCTTTTCAGCAATCCTTCCCACTTTACGTGCAGATCAGTGGCAATTTTGTAGTATTCCCTAGCGTCTGGCGATACCTTAGAGAATCGTGTCCTTCTGGTTTTTCCTGAAGAGAAAATTATAACAATTCAATTTTATATAATCAAAAATCATTCAAGATTAGTAAATAAAATAAGTTATTTGGGGTAGCAGGAATTACAGGTTCAACTTCAGACTCATATTCTACCTCAAGCATATCTTGGACATCTAGGAATAGATATTCAAATAAGAAAAATCATCAAGCATTTTATATCATGCATAATATTAACATATCACATTGAAATTTATAACTTTAAATGAAATAGTATCAATAAATGGAAATCTTACATGAACATGAAGGTCCTGCTTGCACTGGTGTGGAACCATTTCCGATAATATAATCTGGATCTATTAAAAGAAATTCAAATATCAATGAATTGCTTTAATTTTACAAGAAAGCATGGTTAGTAAGTATTTCAGATAGGTCGAGAAAACAAGTTTTTGAATCTACACATTCTAATGAGGTAGTGTGCAAGCTCCTGCAACTATAATCATTCAAGATATGAACAATAAAATGGAAAAAATTCATTTACCTTGTACTCCAACATCCATCGTCAAGCCTCGAGTAGGAAAGGCAACAGGTCGTACAATGAATTGCTTCTTAATATTTATTACAATGTTGGATGGATCAAAATGACTGGAACAAATTCGATGATGTCCGTACACTAAAATTGCAGCCCTAGTCAGCATCAAGGCGTCCTATTCTTTCCAGCCATATTTTCCAAACCTGAAAATGATGACATAAAAGTTTTTTGGATATATCAAAGTATCAATAAATTAATCACAATTAAGTACTTCATTGCTCATACATGTATACAAATAAGATCCTTCAGCCTTAAACAATCATATGCAAGGAAACAAAAGAGATTAAATATGGATGTTCCATTTTCTATTCGTATTTTGTTCTGTTAGTGTTTGTATAAGTGCTTTTAGTGGGTATTTTCTGGCCCTTTGGTAACTATCTTTTTGATGAAACACATTCAAAGTGTCTTGTAAGTCCTTGAGTCGTTTGAAACAGTTTTTATTCAGTACGCAATAAAGTATTAAAAATACATAAAAACGAACTTACCTCATCATCTTTAGGAAGCCTGTGCAACCTACTCCTGTTCAAACAGTCTTTCCTGTCTTTCACTATACAGCTAACCATCTTTAAAAACAAAACCAAAACTACGCAAAACAGAACACTTTATAATTTCAACAACAAGCAATATCTCTTGTCTATGCAAGCAATCTCCAAATTGAAAATGAATTGAAACAAGTCGGCAGCGAACAGCTGTTAAACCATCACGTGACCCACAAAACGCGGAGGAAGAGACATCTACAAAATTTCACGGGCACCTCGCGAACTATATTACTCTGCCCAGACTTTAGTGAGAGAGTTTCCACCCCATGGTTAAGGTTAACCATGTCAATGCGTGTTAACACGACATGACACATGTATCCGTACCTTTAGGCGAATTTTGGCGCTGTAACCACAGCTTACCATAGTTACATGTTACTATGACGTCATAAGGCGTATTTTGGCGCTGTAACCACAGGTAACTACAGCTCGTAGTTACATGGTTACTACGTTTTTGCGGAGTTAACCATGTAACTATGACGTATCAATGACGTCAAGCATACCATACCACGTTACCTTCCTCAGGAGCAAGGTTACTCGCGTGGTATGTATATCTATCTCATTTCGAATGAGTGAAATGGAATGAATTTAGGATCATAGAACGTGTTAACGGTTTTCACCGAATTTATCTGAATCTGAATAATTACCTGTTATATCAAAATGTAATGCAATACCGTATACAAAAAACAAATCAGAAACGAGACACGACTGGGACTGGGCACAGGCAGAAGAGACAGTCTCTGGCACAGGGCGGCAAAACAATAAATGAGAGCACATATAACAGAAAACTCTCATAAAGGAGTAGAAGGTCTTCTTCTCCAATTGAAACAGTAGGAAGAAGTCATACTCAAGATATTTTGATATATAACTCACATTTATGATGGACGTAATCTATTAATGAACTCGTCCATTTCAATTCATTGGAAGATTTGTTTTTGTTTTGATTCGATCAGCTGTTTCGTGTCATCAGTAACTATAAGTAACTATGACGTCATAGTTACATGTAACTATGGTAAGCTGTGGTTACAGCGCCAAAATTCGCCTATAGTTACTTATAGTTACTGATGACACGAAACAGCTGATCGAATCAAAACAAAAACAAATCTTCCAATGAATTGAAATGGACGAGTTCATTAATAGATTACGTCCATCATAAATGTGAGTTATATATCAAAATATCTTGAGTATGACTTCTTCCT
The DNA here is from genome assembly GCA_937662695.2 of Halyzia sedecimguttata. Taxonomy (NCBI): domain Eukaryota; kingdom Metazoa; phylum Arthropoda; class Insecta; order Coleoptera; family Coccinellidae; genus Halyzia; species Halyzia sedecimguttata. The sequence goes on along the minus strand of OW569413.2, from coordinate 91,395,911 downwards.
ACTGTTTCAATTGGAGAAGAAGACCTTCTACTCCTTTATGAGAGTTTTCTGTTATATGTGCTTTCATTTATTGTTTTGCCGCCCTGTGCCAGAGACTGTCTCTTCTGCCTGTGCCCAGTCCCAGTCGTGTCTCGTTTCTGATTTGTTTTTTGTATACGGTATTGCATTACATTTTGATATAACAGGTAATTATTCAGATTCAGATAAATTCGGTGAAAACCGTTAACACGTTCTATGATCCTAAATTCATTCCATTTCACTCATTCGAAATGAGATAGATATACATACCACGCGAGTAACCTTGCTCCTGGGCCCGTATTCTCGACTTTCGTAGAGATGAGTATTCTCATGCGAGAACTCATACGAGAAATCCCATCTCACACATAATATTAATTCCGTATTCTTGACTGAAGACCCGAAAGAGATATGTTGGCCGCTGTTGCCAAACGTTGCCAAAATCCAAATACTTCACAGTTTCTGACGTAATGTTTACGGCTATCATAAGTAAACAATAAACATATGTTTTATCATCATGTGTTTACATTTTTTTATTAGTTATATATTAAAGTTGGGATTAATTAATGGCTTAGATCCTTTCACATTGAATGTTTCTGATCTGGGTAGTGGATAATTCAATTGATGGTGTTCCTCCAATCTTATAAATGGATATTGCAACGTATTTGATTTATTATATACCACAACGTACAAGACATACATGTATATTTGCGAATGAAGAGTTCTTGTCTAATAGCTCAAGCTGGAATGATTACTTTTAAAAAACACACAGTTGTTACTACCAAATACAAGTGCAACTATTCATCTCACAGTCGCATTTTTGTGATTTTGTTATATGGTCTCCAAATATTTGTTTAGTACGAATGATCTGGAAATATGGGAAAAGAACTTAGAAACTGCTAAGAAATTTCATTCAGAAGTTATTATGCCAGGACTGATGGCAAAATATTCCACATCTGAAGAGGGTACAGCTGAATTTATTCACTATTGCATTTGCAACAGCGGATGATGCATGTGCGATGATAAAATGTGATGGGAATGACTGTCAAATAGAAGATTTCATTTTGATTGTGTATGACCAGTTGACACTCCTAATGGTACCTGATATTGTAATAAATGTGATGAAAAGGTCTGGATTTTTATAAAAATGGAATAGATTACATAAAAAATTCTTGATTTTTTATTTCATGTCCACACATTAATAGCATGGCATGACAAACAAATAATATAAAAACAGATGAAAGCCCTTGGATTTTTCTTCTTATTTATTGATGAATACATAGTAGAATCTGGATATAACAATCCTCGAGGGATCCACGACACTTCATCGTACTGAACGCAGCAGACTGCTGCAAACTCTCTGATACTTGAGCTTTGAAACTTTTCTCTTGATTTCAGCTAGCCATAGGGTTCTTCGCTTTCTGAATAACTCATTTTTACTAGTCAAAAACTTCTGTGTAGTACTTGGAAACATACTATATCCTTGTCGTGATGAGATCCACAGCCAACCATAATGCATGTAAGAGGCATTTTTTTACTTGTAATATTATTCAAAATTAAAAATACAACCCAAATACGATTAGGAAATCAAAAAACGAACAATATACCACAATAATTATGGACATATATCATAAAATTCAAAGTAAACAATACAATGTGTGCCAACAGTCGCCATATTGCTTTAGTTTTGACAGGTCGTTGGATTCCCTAATAATATGTCTCTATGATACAAAACAAAAAACAACTCGAGAACGAAAGTTGTCTATGGACGAGGTAAAGAACACAGAATACTAATAATGTTAATGGTCAAGAGGAGTCTCCCGAAATTAACAATCTCTACCGCCTATTAGTAGTAGAGAAAGAACACATATATATATATGAAATCTCCTATGCTTTGATGTGGTTCAGCGACCTCACGCGGCTGGTTTTGGAAGTTTTCTGGCGGATATTTATAACAAATAAGCGCGAAAATTTGAAATGCTTCATATTGAAATTGAATACTTTCATTCGGATTCTGACACTGCAAATGAAACATAACGTATTATTCCAATAGGGGTTGTTTCATATCATGTCATATTTTTTCATTTGGACCTAAATTTCAGGAAATTCAGAAATGTAGACAGTAAAATAATTTTATTTTCTCATGGGTTTTTCACAATGTTTGATATATTTTGTTTTCGTGATGTTTTTGATTGGGTCCATACTTTGAAAGTTTTGATCCAAAACAATTCTGAATTCACAATCAGTACCCCTCACAATTGCATGAATACTCTCTTACTCCAAAAATATAAATAGCACTTCTTCACAAATAATTCACAGGCAGTAGTTACTGAGTCCACAAACAACACACAGTTAACTGGCCTGAAATCTACTTTTTCCTGTAAAATTAGTTTCAGCACACACTATATTTTCCATGTGGCATAATGATATAATGTAAAAAGCACTGAGTAACTAAGTAATAAAAAACACTGCCTGGTAATATCATTCTTGAATTTTCTGTATATCTTCTAGCCTCGATGCTTGTCTCTGAACACCATCAGCTGGGAGAGTTAGGACAGAGAATCCTTGGACTTCGTGAACATCATTGGTGTCTATTTTAGTTTCAATGTCTTCTCCATTTCCATCTGAATATTCTGCAAATTATAATTATATAATAACAAGTTAAAGAAATCGGTTAAATAGAAAATGAATACAAGTTCTCAGTACTAATTCGTTCATTCAATCCATTGCACCAATGAAATATATAATATATATACAGTGGACTCTCGATAAGTCGAACTCCCAGGGACCATAAAAAACTGTTCGACTTATCTATGGTTCGTCTCACCAAACGTTCGAGTTATTGAGGTGAGAGTTTGACTCATTGAGGGAAAAACTCGCGTATTCACGATATCAACAGTAGTTAATGAGAATCAAGGGTTGATGACAAGTGTCTTCATTGACCCTAGCACTTTCACCTTTCACCTAACGAGGTTCTTCCAGAAATTCCGTATCTTTTTTTGGAATTACGTAGCCAACCACTACTCGCTGTAAATTCGTGGCCTAGGGAAGATGCGAACATCTGAATGCCGAGGCAATTTCTGACGGTACCGGTGGACTGATTTTCCTCTAACTCTGAGGAAGATATTAATTTTATTTTTCATGATAGATAAAAATTGGGATTTAGGAATTCCAATCTTGTTAGGGATAAGGGTTTAATTTTCTTCTCCTTTCTCTACTTCCCGAATGAGTTCGAGTTCATCTGCTACTGATACAATTTTCAGTTTTCGAGTATCCATGACTAAAACGAACTCAGCGCACGACGGCTCAATAAACAAATAAAAAATATATTGAACAATGTACTAAGCGATTGAAAAATATATATGAAGGCTACCAAATGTGGTGATTCGTTTGCATACCGAATTCTTTTCGGTTTCATTCGTTAGATCAAACAGTTCGACTCATAGAGGAGATGATGGTTAGGAGTACGACTGATAGAGGTGGAGGTTCTCTTGTGGACCCTTCCAGCAGTTCGACTCATCTACTAGACTCTTTGCTCTCAAGAACTCTGTTCGACTCATTGAGGTGAAAGTATACAGGGTTAGATACCCATGAATTGGGACCGGAGAAAATGTTCGACTTATCTAAGAGTTCGACTTATCGATGTTCGACTTATCAAGAGTTCACTGTATATACAATTCCTTGTGTATATATTTATTTGGTGCTGAGAACTTAATAAAGCGATATGGTTTTGTTTCCAAACTATTGAAAATACATAACTGACAATAGACGAATTGAAGCGAGTAACTGGAACAGAGTGGTTAAGACCAATCCCTTGCTATCATAACCAACATCGGTTACGTTCCACTCTGTTCCGGTGACTCGCTTAAATTCGACAAATGTAACTTACCAGACATATAAAATTATAAAACGGGGATAGCAGTCTTCCAAAGACCTCTATCTAATTTTACTTCATCTGGGAAATGCCTATCACCAACAAAACAACTCTTGCGTACTTGTTCATTAATTTTGCTTCTCAACAATGGATTGTTCACTTTTTCCGTTCAAGTTTGAAAATGGTTAGCTGGGTATCTGCTCTCGGAAAACTACATTTATCTTAACAATTAGGAACACAGCATTTGTTGGATCCTAAAATATTTTCAACATATTTTCAAATGATTACAATATGAAAATAAAACAGAATGATTAAAACACTAATCTGTAACGAAAAACGTGGATCACTTCGTTCTCCGGATCAACATTCAATACGAATAGAAATTAGAAAGAGGTTTAGTATTAGTATATCTTGTTTATGCGTTTGTTTTGAAATTTTGCATAACCTCGCAAAATTTCAAAACAAACGAAAAATCAGCAATGCCAGCGTTGCCATTTGCCTGTTTTGGAACTAAAGTAGTGCGCCAGAGATGGCTATCTCAGTCTTCTCTACTACTATTTACTTCATGAGAAAAACTTTCAATCGACAAGAGAGCTCGACGATAGTCAAGAATACGGAGTCTCCTATTTTTCATACGGAGACTGCGCAGAGTTAATGTCACGCGATAAATGTCGCAGGAGAGATTTCGAGAATAGGGCCCCTGAGGAAGGTAACGTGGTATGGTATGCTTGACGTCATTGATACGTCATAGTTACATGGTTAACTCCGCAAAAACGTAGTAACCATGTAACTACGAGCTGTAGTTACCTGTGGTTACAGCGCCAAAATTCGCCTTAAATCGGACAAATAGAATTTAATTTATTATTTGTTCAATATTTTTCTGTGGTTTTTGCTATTTGTGTTTTGAAGTAAAGTGAATAATCAAAAATAATGTAATTTTCATTAAAAAAGATATTGCATAATATTGCAATTAAAAAATCATTAATCATTCAATAAATTCTGCTGTCTGCATCCTGAGATTCATAGTGACCCACTGAAATATTCGGTTCGAATATTTGTACTTCTAAAATTTATCTGCTTTCATGTCCGAAAATATTCAGGACATAATTAGTTCTTTGTAACATGTATTCAAATTATCAACAAACTAACGGATTTATTAATGAGCTAATGAATCAAAATATTAGTGAGAATGTTAGTGCCATGATAAGGGAAACAGCTGGTTCTAGTGAAAGTCCTGTAGATTCACCATCTGGAACAGGAGCTATAAGGAAGTCTAATCATGGACACAATAAAAGTAATAAAGACAAATCATTCAAAACTGACAGGAGATTCAGAAATGGAGAGCAAACACAAAATAACTGGAGGCCCTTCCAGAATCATAAGAAAAATTATCGTTCACATAATTTTTCAATTGATGGTGACAATATGCAATACAATCATTCTGATGCGTTTCACAACAAATACACACAACAAAAAGATTCCAATCAATATTCTCATAAACAGTATAATAATACTTCACATTATGACAATATGAATAGTTATAGTGGTTTCTATAGACATAATTTCAATGGTGAAAGGAATTCACGATATTTTAGTGAAGATACTTCTCAGGAAAATTTCAATGAACCCATGTTTAACAGAAATGCAAAATATAGAAATACAGAAAGAACTTCAAGGTCTAATGAAGAATCTTTACCAGAAAATTTTGATGGAACTAAATCTAATAAAAGTGGAAAATATAAGAACAGTAGCGAAAATTCTTATGAAGCCATGTCTTATAACAATAGAAATTATAAGAGTGAACGGAGCTCAAGAAATCATAATGAAGAAACTTTGCAAGATAATTGTGATGCACCTAAGTTTAATAGGAGTGCAAAATATAAGAACTATGAAAGGAATTCCAGATATTATAGTGAGGAGACATTTCAAGAAAATTCTGATGTGCCAAAGATGAATAGATTTGGAAAATATAAAAACAGTAATGAAAAGAATTCCCAATATTTTAATGAAGATATTTCACAAGAAAATTCAGAGGTATCTAGAAGTAATGGATTTGGTAATCGTAAGAATAATGTTAGAATTCCTCAAATTTATCAGAAGAAACCTAGGTATTATGGCAAGGATTCAAGAAGCAATCATAGTAAAAAGATGGAGAAGAAAGGTAACCTATCTTATATCTATATTATTCTATTTGAGTGAATTATAATTATTATCAAGCGTCATCAAGAAAATGCAAGTTTAGTATTTTCCCCATTTGTGGTTGTACCTATTGTCTCTGATTCAAAATCTTTCTATCCATATTTTCTTGACAGTGCTCAAAATGCTTTGTATTATTTTATTATTCCTCTATTTCTTTCAGCTGAAATAGCTTCTCAACGAGAAAGGCTTGAGGATATGATTAAACGAAGAACTTTAGAATGTTTGGTTTGTTGCGAACTATTGAAACATAATGATCAAGTATGGTCATGTAGACAATGCTACCATATCCTCCACCTGAAGTGTACACAAGCTTGGGCAAAATCTTCTAAAATAGAAAATGGTTGGCGGTGTCCGGCTTGTCAAAATGTATGCAAAGAAATACCTGAGGAATATTTGTGCTTCTGTGGAAAATTGAAGAATCCTAGAAATGAACCAGGTTAGTAGCTGAAAACTAGATTGTAGGGTTCTGTGACTGAATAATATTCAGAGACCATAACTGAATAATATTCAGTGACCGGGACTGAATAATATTCAGTCACAGAATTCAGTCACTACTTATGATATTTGCCTTTGCTCTCAAAGAACAGGCGTATTTTTTGTTGAGAGATATTAATTCAGATTCAGGTAGCAGAGGAATCTGTTAATGGTCATCCAGTAACAGATGGAATAGTCTCAGCACATTTGCTTCATGATTTAAAAAAAAATTGAAATATAAGAATGAACTATTATGATGAAGTTATGAAAAATGTTAACAAATGATTATTGTTAATCAGTATAATCTATAAAAAGCACTGATATGAAGCCAGGAACTTTTGCGAACATGTTCTATTCACGCCTCATTTCCTAGTGTTACGATCCTCACGAAATTTCACAAAAATGTGCGAGTCTGCATTCTACAACTATGTAATTATCATGTTTGATATGGATCAGTTTCGTATTTTTTGAGTTATTGAGGAAATATGGAGTAATAGTTGTTGAACACCAATATAAAGACGTATGTGAACTTCTGTGAGGATCGTATCACAAGAAGATATAAAAAAAATTATTAAAAACTATTATTTATCTCACGATAACTTCAGAATGGAAAGGGATAGCAACTAGCAATTTTTAAGGTAGGTTGCGCATATGAATGAGAGTCTGTTAGTAGGCATAATCAGCCAAATGGTTTTGAAGTTATACCTATCTGAAATTTTACTGTTATTTCCTGTATAACTCAAAATATTCAAACCCGATCCAATTAAAGCTTGGTAATTAGTTGTAGAATGTCGACTCACTAATATTTGCTGAAGTTGGAGAATAACGTATCCTGAAATTACATGAGACATAAGTTTTTTTTCGTATATTAGATATTTAACGAATTTCAATTCCGATAGAATCTAAAAATTCTGCGATCTTGGACGATTCTCTCATTAAAATGGTACGAAATGGAATATTGTTGCACTACCTTAAATTAGAAGATGTCTCCTGTCAAACAGTTTTTATACATATTATATTAATATATAATAATTTATATTTCCTTTTTAGGTTCTATAGCTCATTCGTGCGGAGAAATATGCTGCAGAGAACGTCGTAACTGCCAGCATCGCTGCCTGATATTATGCCACCCAGGACCATGTCCTGATTGCACCATTCTTGCAGACAAACCATGCGGTTGCGGTAAAACGAAACAACAGGTAATGTGCAGCTCAGACGTAGAAATCCTCTGTGAAAATCAGTGTGGCAAATCCTTGGAATGCAGCATTCACGAGTGTGATGAAAAATGTCACACGGGAGATTGCAAACCATGCAAGGAAGTTCTACAGCAACACTGTTTTTGCGAGAAGGAAAACAGAGAAGTTACTTGCAGCGTTGAATTTCAAGGAAGCCAGAAATATTCGTGCGATGGTATTTGCGAGAAGACGCTAAGTTGTGGAAATCACAAATGCCAGGAAATTTGTCATAAAGGTGTCTGCAAGCCATGTAGCAAAGATTGCAGTTTGATAAGAACGTGTTTTTGTGGTAAAAAGCCGCTGGAAGTTCCTCGTACAAGCTGTTTGGATCCTATTCCCTCGTGCGGCCTGGTGAGTTGTTAATACGAGGGTCAATCAATAAATACTCGAGTCGGGAATGAAGATGCAAGTTTTTCACAATAATTTCATTTTGTCTTTGAATGTGATCCATGTTGTTGGAAGATGCACTTTTGCCAACTCATTCAAAAAATATGATGAGTAGGTGACCAATATCTTATGCTTAAAATAGATGTTTAGGACGGCAGTGTACAACTGGATACCAAATGAAAACCAACCTATGAATCAGTCTGAAATTTAGTGAGGTATCGTTTAATAGATAGCTCGCCTGAGCAACGACACCTGTTTTAGAATACAAAAACTTATTGATTGATCTTTGTATAGTATCATCAATTCCTTTATTATATTGGAAAAAATCATCCCCAAAGATTGATAATGAATTCCTAAATCTTAAATTTTTCAGCCGTGCAAAAATGTTCTAAAATGCGGGCCAAATAATGCTCGTCATAAATGTGAATCTGTCTGTCATGAGGGAAATTGTCCACCGTGTGATCTTACCACAGTTTTGAAATGCAGATGTGGATCAGTGGACAAAGAGATACCTTGTCAAAAAATGATAGATGACGATGCACGGTGTGAACGGAAGTGCACTAAGGTGAGTAAAATTTTTTACATCTATATCTACGGTCTTCATTGATTGTAAGCCCGTTTTTTGAGAATTTATCCATCATTTGAATATGCCCTTACAAGTTGATTCATTTAAAATGGAAGGCTTAGTAGGATCTGGACAGTTGAGTGTATTCATAGCTTGAATTGGACCAGATTCCCTTAATCCAGTCAAACTGAGGTTGGGTGTAAGATGTCAAATTATGGTGTAGGTATAGAGGGTGTCCCAACGAAAATTTGACCCCCTTCCAGAACATAGAAACGAAGAATTTGCGAAGATTTAAAAAAAAAGGTCAACATCTGTTTTGACGAATTTCCATCATGAGTTTGTTCCGAAAAAACCACCCCAAAAATTTTTTGAATAGGGAATTGATGTAGAGCGTTTGTTAGTTTGAAAGTTATTTATGTTCTATACGCAACCCAGTTGAAATTTTCAAAATCGGTTCATTATTCATGAAATGATATAATAATTGAATTTCCCGTCAAAAGGTGATGTTGAACAGACAGTTGAAGCGCCAAACTTGAGAACCTAAGAGTTTTGAAGAATCCAAAAATAATTTTCAAGTTCTGTATTAGGGAGAAAGAATTCCTATGACAGCATTGTTCCGAAAAAACCATCTGACCACCAACATTTTTTTAATAGGGAGGAGATTTTGGATGTGGTTTAGTTAGGAACTTTTTTCTGTTCCCCAAGTTGAAATTTTCAAATTTTTTCATTTAATGGTGGAACAATTTGAACTTTTGAAAGTTTTTACTCTAAAAACATTCGATTTTCTTATCGTTCATGATCGGAAAATGTGTGAGACAATTCATTACATGTGTTTCTGCATCATAATTCGGTTTGAGACTTACATACTTGGGAGAGATCTCCAGAGGTTAAGTTTCTTCGATCATCCGAAATTCACTTGTGTAGGTATATCTACCTACCCCACAGTAGGGTTCCGGGCCAATAAAAGGGGTTCGTGCTCCTTTCTTAGCAAGTGCGTTGTCCTCAATTCCTTTAATTCCCAAATGACCGGGAACCCAGATCAAGGAAACCCTGTTGTTCTTGCCTACTTCATTTAGTTTTCTTCGGCACTTCCATATTAGGTTAGACTCGATAACATGGGAGCTCAGAGCTTTAATAGCAGCTTGACTATAAGAATGGATTGCTATATCACACCTCTGATAGTTTCTTTCTAGGTTCATTTCCACGCATCTTTCGATTGCAAGTATTTCTGCGTGAAAGACGATCGGATAGGAGCCTAGCGATAGTGAGCATTTGGTGCCTGCCCCATATATAAAAAGATAAGAAAAAATCTTCTTATTACTTTAGAACCCTACTCTCTATTTGAATTGAAGGTTTTCTATACTTAGTGGGAGTGGGAAATATTTTTAGTTTCTATTTTGTTTTTCTTTTTTTGACACTATTGTGTTTTATGTCTGGCATAGTTGTAATGGATTTTGCTGTACATGATTCAGAATAAAGATTATTATTATTATTATTATACTCCAGCGCCAGCTCCTAAATTTGTTTTTCGAACCGTCTGTGTACCATTTAATGGAATTTTTTTAAGAACTTCAGTGGTGGATTCCCTGTCCAAACCTAGCATTGTAGTGAAGTTCTTTTCGATGCTTACTTCCTTAATCATCTCGTCACAAGGAAGATTGGCTGATGAAATGTAACTGGTGGAAGAGGACCAGGCCTTGCGGTTTTTAATACTCTCATTACCCATTCCTTTCCTAGATATTCTGAGAATCGCTTCATGGGCCATTTTGTCCATCACTTTTTTTTTTGCTAGAAGAAGTGGTGTGAGATTTGTGATAATCTAAATTGCCCTGGTGGGACAGGTTCCCATAGCTCCAGTGATACACACACAGGCAAGCCTTTGTACTTTGTCGAGGGTTTTCTTTGTAGTATTCTGACTTATTTTTGTGTACCAGACTACTACCTCATATGTGATAATGTGTCTCACAATCACGACATACATCCATCGCAGTATCTTGGGATTGCAGCCCCATACTGTTGCCTTCTTAGGTTGTATAAATACAAAGGTAGTACTACTACAGCATAAGTTCATAATAGCCTAGCTGATGCTTCATATTTAAATACCCAGTTGTTGCTTTTCAGTGTTTCCATATTCATTTACAATTTCACTGATCTTTCAGAAACGTTTATGCGGCAAGCACAAGTGCAACCAGAAATGTTGCATCGAGATCGAACACATTTGCCCCCTACCTTGCAATCGGACCCTTTCTTGTGGTAATCATAGGTGCGAATTGACTTGCCATAGCGGTAGATGCAAGCCGTGCATGGAAACCAGTTTTGAAGAACTTTATTGCGAATGTGGATTCAAGGTTATGTATCCTCCCATACCGTGTGGAACCAAGCCACCGGTCTGCGATAAACCATGTTCACGACCAAGAGTATGTGGTCATGAAGTTAACCATACATGTCACACAGGACCTTGTCCCCCTTGTACGGTTCTATGTAAGAGATGGTGCTATGGTAATCATGAACAAAGGGGCACCATACCTTGTCATCAAGAAGATTTCAGTTGTGGTTTACCGTGTGGAAAGCAGATGCCGTGTGGAAGGCATAAGTGCACAAGTCCATGCCATTTGGGTAGGTTAGACGGTCAAGTACTTAAACCATGTTGTTATTATTCAATTCAGACAACATTCACTAATGAGCTTTGTTATTAAGGAGTCTGCCCCGTGCCTTGCAAGCAGCCTTGTTTAATAGAGCGATCATCATGTGGGCATCCATGTTGCGCCCCATGCCACGAGCCCCCTTGTCCACAAACTAGTTGCAGGAGTAAGGTTGCAGTTTCTTGCATTTGTGGTATTCAGAAGGGCGTCCGATCTTGCAATGAGGTGAATATCGAGATCAGAAATATGGAATTAGCTCTCTTGAGGGAAAAGATGATGAATATGTCGAGGAATCAGTCTGTGGATATTAGTGATATGAGCAAGCCCAAAAGAACTGATGTTCTGAAAATGTAAGTATATTTTAAATCTTGTTTTGGTATTTTTTGAGTATTTGCATCCTGGATATTACGATAATAATACAGAGAAAAATATGTTAAAATATCAGAATATGAAAAAACTATCAAAAAACAAGCACTTATGGGAAGTCAAGAGCTTTTGCGCGCATGTTCTATTGTTCATTCTCCTGTATTGGACACTCTTAATTGAATCTACCGTGGTGAATTCAAGAAGGAGAATGGACAATAGAACATGTGTGCAAAAGCTTCTGACTTCACGTCAGTGCTTCAACCGATTTTTTTTTCGTAAATTTTAAAAATTTTCTAGGTGTACAGTCTCACAAAATTTTACACTCGTCTTTATGTTGATATTCTACAACTAGTTACCAAGCTTCAATTCGATCGAGTCTATATGTTTTGAGTTATCGAGGAAATTTTCCAGCTGGGTATAACTCCGAAACCGTTGGACCTATTATGCCCAATAACGAACTTAACTCTACCATTCGGATGCGCAAACTACCTTGAAAATTGCAAGTCCCTATCTCCTTTTGTTCGAAAGTTATAGAGGCAACGGTCACCCATCCAGCTACTGAACTCACACAAGGCTGCTCGGATCTCCAACAATATAGATCCGATCGTGTTCAAACTTGGAACTTGGCAGTAGAGTTAGGTTCTGAAGGCTCTCGCAAAATTTCAGCGATGTCAGACTGATAGTTTCTGATATACAGAATTTTTTTCAATGATTTTTTAAAAATGTTATAGTGATACGATCCTCACGAAATTTCGCAAGAATTTTCGCGTTCACATTCTACAACTAATAAGCATGTTTGAATTGGATCGGTTTTGTATTTTTCGAGTTATTGAGGAAGTAAAAACCAAATTTTAGATGGGTATAACTCCAAAACCGTTTGGCCAATTATGCCTATGAACAAACTCAAATGTCGCATTGCACAACCTAATCTGAAAATTTGAGGTCGCTATCTCTTTCCCGTCTCAGGTTATCCTGACATAAATAATATATTTTTTTAAATTTTCTAGTGATTCTATTCTCATAAAATTTCACAATCGTTCTTAGGTTTGTATTCTACAACTACTCACCAAGTTTGAATTCGATCGGATTTGTGTTGGTTGAGAACAAAATTATTACTCGGAAACTATTGGTTCGATAATACCCATTAACCAACTTGTCCGTCGTATTGGGATGGGCCACCTACCGTGAAAATTTCAAGTCGCTATATCTTTCCGTTCTCAAGTTATCGTGGCAACGGACGGCCGGCCGGACAGAATCAAATTTGACCTCGAATTCTTCATCAGGGAGTCGAACCCAATCGTTTGAGACCATTTTCGGCAAAAACTTCGAAAATTACAGACATTTGGGCAAAATGATAGGGCGATTTTCCCCAGAACATACTTGCAAAAACAGAAGCTAAAACAATTATTATGTTAACTCGTAAATGTATCGAGTTTTAAAACATTTTTGTCACCTTACAAAGTATACAGGAAGTATATTCACGAAGACCGATCTGTAGAATATTTCATAGAAAGACTCGAGATAAATTCTTGGAAAAAATTTCAGATTCGTCCGACTATAATACCCAGTTTTTTCATTGATAATCTGATTACCCATTAAATACTACGTTGTTTTAATGTGTCACTTACATATTAATCAGAAAATTCTTGTGAAATCTGAAAAAACCTTAAATTTTCTAAAAATAGGGCTTCATTCCAATGTTAATAACTTGATGTTTTTACATGAAAATTCTCAATTTTCTAGCTTCTATCAATACCAATGCTTCTCCTTCGTTAATTAAAAATTCAATGGAACATACAGGGTGTTTCTATTTCAATGTCAAAGTCAGTCATGACAAAAACCTCAAAACTAAGTTTTTTCAAATGAGAACTTATTTTTTTATTGGTTAGCTGGAATCTACGTTCAAAAATAGTGTATTTTTGGCGCTCTTGTTCCTCGGAACAGAGTGCTTATCAATTTGCCCAAATGTCTGTAATTTTGGAGTTTTTGGTTGAAAATGGTCTTAAACGATTTGGTTCGACTCACTGATCAAGAATCCATTGGCAAAATTGATTCTGTCCGGCCGGCCGTTAACACGATATCTCTCGAACGAAATGAGCTAGACAGTTGAAATTTTCAGAGTAGGTTTAGGAGATGAATATCTCGGTTAAGTTTGTTATTGGGCAAAATCGGCCAGGAGGCTTCGGAGTAACAAAAAAAATTTTTTTTTACATTACAAATTTTAAATTCAATTTTTTTTAAGATGCAGTTTCATCATAAGAATCCATTAATGTCATTCTCAAACCTAACAAACTAATACTTTCGGAGATATGATTTTTCAAAATTTCAATAATTAATCTCAATTCTATATGATTTCATAGAATACTGAATACTCTAATTGAGGAGTAACTTTTCAAAACGCATTATGTCCAATTTGGCCGAAATTGAGTTTGAAGCGGATTCGGAAATGATTTCTATTGCTCTATAGCCCTATGTAATCAAAATCTTCCAAATGACATTATGTCCCTCTGTAATTCAAATCTAAAGTATGTAAGCCGCATCGCAATGAATTATGTTTACGTTTGCATTTTTAAAACAGATAAAATATAACCAAAAACATTTTTTATCGATTTGCTCATGTCAATTAGGTTACAGGCCAACACTTAATGTGCAGACTGTTTTCTCTAAATGTATAAAAAATCGCAACAAACAGCATTATTTTCAATTTCAACCACATCAAAACGCATTAAATACAATGAGATGAATCAAAACGCATTAATTCCAAACGTTTTTTACATTTTCTGTGTATATCTGATCAATATTGATTTAAATGAGATTAGTTATTACCTTTAGATGTAAATTTCTATCAAACAAACTCGACGTACTCAAATTATATAAGCCAGGGTGGAAGAAAAAATCGTTTTTCGTTGATTCCCAATAAAATAGTTTTTGGACTTAATGCGTTTTGAAAAGTTGCTCCTCAATTATAATTTCCTGATTTGTATAAATCCAACCTGAGATGAGTCATAGACGTACGTTTCGAATTTAATTACGAAAATTCTTGAGAATTGACGCATAGAAGCCAAATTGAAAATGAGGGAAAGGCCTGTGGACAGGAGCTTTGGCGCTCTTGTTCAAACTTTGACAAATCCGAAAGTATTGGTTTCTCCGACTTGGGAATGGTATCAATGGATACTTATTTAATTTATTTTATTTTACGATGCAGTTCTATCATAAGATTCCATTAATATAATACCCAACTCTGAGAAACCATAATTTGTCAAAGTTTGAACAAGAGCGCCAAAGCTCCTGTCCACAGGGCTTGAACCAATTTTATTTATAATACATACTACCGCTTTACTTACGGAATATCGCAGTAAATAAGCAGTAGTATGTATTATAAAAAAATACATTATTTTTTAACGTAGGTTCCAGCTGACCGCAAAAAAAATGTATGAAAATTCTGTGATCATAGACTCTCTCGTTTCTGAAGTCTGTCATTAAAATTGTATCAAATGTATTCATACATTATAAAAGCTGAGAAAACGGTATATCAATGCTAAATTGGTGAGTTGAGTGACAATAGAACATGCGCACAAATTTTCCTGACTTCACGTCAGTGCTTGAACCAATTTTTGTACTAAATACATGCTCCTATTTCGAATGTTTGATTATTTTATTACTTCATAAATCTTAACATTTTTAATCCATTTCTTTGAAGCTTGGAATGCACCGAGGAATGCCGTGTTACCGAAAGGAACCGAAGATTGGCCATAGGTCTGCAAATCCGAAATCCTGACATCAGCCAAAAGCTCACTCCACGATATTCAGACTTCATGAGAGGTTGGGCCAAGAAAGATCCTCACTTCTGCCAAAGAGTGCACGATAAATTAACCGAGCTGGTACAGTTAGCTAAACAGAGCCAACAGAAGAGTCGTTCCTACTCCTTTGAATCGATGAATAGGGATAAGCGCCATTTCGTCCATGAATATTGTGAGCATTTCGGTTGTGAGAGTGCAGCTTATGACGCTGAACCCAACAGGAACATTGTCTCTACAGCTACCAGAGATAAATCGTGGTTGCCTAGCATGAGCCTCTTAGAGGTCATTCAGAGGGAGAATGGCCAGAGGAAAGTGCCTATGCCATCCCATTTGGAAAGAAATGTATGTTCTAAATCGGAAAGTGTAGCTTTGAAACCTCTGAGTAAAACTGTTAGATTAGGTGTACAGGTTAATGATGTCGAGTATTCAAAAAAGTAGCTTCTTATGTTGGGTCCTTTAGTTACCAGCGGTTTTGGATAATGTATAATCATTTCAGCTTTTTAATATCCTTGAAAATTTTCAATTATAAGAATTCAAGAAAGTTTAGTGATATTTAAACAGAAACTGTGTTATAATTATTTATGCTGTATTATCCTATTATTTTTAAATGAAATTTAGGTTTTGAATTGCATAATTTTAAAACATTGGTGATATTTCAAGTAAATATAGATACTTGTTTCCTTGAATTTTGTAATTTAAAATTGTAAAACATTTGTTATTATGTTCTCATAGGGATATTCAAACATAATTTTCTAATTATGTACTATTCTATATTTTTCATTTCATGTGGGGTTGTTTCAGCATATAAATATTAAATTAATCCTCCTCACACAGTATTCACTATTTTTTGGGAGCTATTTCAATACATTTGATTTTGATGATTTATATTGGGACTTTCATTATTTCGTCTTGAACTGTTTCAATTCTATTCTAAGTTCTATTCCTTTCTAGTTTCCAAACGTTATTACAACAGTGAAACAAAACTGGGTTGAAGTTGAAATTCTTATGTCTAAACGTTCATTTTTTATTTATAAATTGATTAAATTACATATTTGGTTTTATTTGAATAATCCAAGCCTCCTAAATTGAAAAAAAAAATAATTATGCGGCATTCGTCATGAAAAGTAGCGGATTATACTGAAAAAGGCTGCAAGGAGGATGTTCTCTTTCAAAGTCAGCATCAATGTCAAAATAAAAGTAAATGATTTTCACATTCATTTGTATATTCAAACAGACATCATATTGCTCACGTGGCAGATTTAAAAATAATTTGCCCAAGTTTCACAAGCAGCAGATGAATTAAACACATCTATTTTTCACTGCCATTACAAATTACAAGTGTAAATACAGTTCACTTATAAGATAAGCTATAACAATTATTGTTTCAGATAAATGTACACCAAATAACAATATGATATAGGGAACGGAGGAAATATTAAGTATATTGATGTAATTTTTCCAAGTCATTTCAGCCGACCAATAAATATCCAGGTTAAGTAAGATTATTTCATTTTTATAATGTTGATTTGTTTGATCATTTGTATATACTCCAGAGAAAATGTCCACAACTTGTATTTTTTTTCAGGACTGTATACAATTATTATATACTTTAGTAGTTCCATGCACAATTAGAGATATTCTCCATCTTTCCAGAGTTTTACCAATATAATTCATAGACACCATCTTGAACAGCATTTGGTTAAAATGAACAACAACTATTAGTTTTTCTCGCTGTTTTATAGAATGCTTTTGACTGTATGCTCAATCCCTCCGATTTAGAAACTAAGTCATCTAATTTTTCACCCCTTTGTAAAACAGCCTCGATAGTATGATGCTAAAAAACATAATGAATTACCTATATAATATACATTCAGATCGATTGTAAAATCGTAAGGTAGATATTAAACTCTTGAACAATTCATTGTTATTACCAGTATAATTTTAGTCTCATCTAAATCTTCTTGTATTTTGGTCATAGCATCAGCCTCTTTAGGATTTTGGTATTTAGCAAGGTACTGATTCAATTGTGGGTACATAACATCCTTTTCTGTCAAATTTGGCCAATTATAAGGATGTACCTGACTGAATTCATCTAAAATTTTGCTAAGGAGAGTATGAGATACTCTAGATGG
Organism: Halyzia sedecimguttata; assembly: GCA_937662695.2. NCBI lineage: Eukaryota > Metazoa > Arthropoda > Insecta > Coleoptera > Coccinellidae > Halyzia > Halyzia sedecimguttata. The sequence continues at coordinate 91,378,222 of OW569413.2, read as the reverse complement.
ATATTCATGGTCAGAAATCACTACCCCAGCTAAGTTATCTGATCTTACATAGACGTGACACATGTATTCTGCAATATGGAATTAATAAAATGTCAATTAAAATTAATCAAATAATATTGAATACAACCTCCTTCTTTGACAGACTGCCTAGATGCTGGTGATGTTCGTTCGACGATAGTTTTACAAAAGAAGGTCATAAATTCTTGAACTGAACCCTTTTGAAAGTAACCAAATTTTTGTAGGTCAAAGGCAGATTTCAGCCACGACGCACTGGTGGGACCTTTGTACAAAATACTCAAGCAATACAACTGCACCATTATTAAGATTAGTTAATTGATTTCAACTGAAAATATGGTACATTGAAGAAGGAAAATATTGATAAGGAAAATATAAAGTATGAACATGAACTGTAACAGGAAAAATGCAATAATTGACGTTTATTTACATGAGTCATCAAATACGCAGATTATTCTTACTTATGTTACCTCAGTACCTCACTTCTATGGGTTCAGTTCATCAAAGTTGAGTTGAATCTGAATTACAATAAAATCAGAAAAATTTAGTTTCTTAGAAGGATCAACCCTGGTTTAATGCAGAAGCTGTTATCGGACGAAAATTGTTCTCCGAGATTCCGAGAATAACGAATTATTTGGTGAAGTAGTTATAATATTTGGAAGTTCCATGGTGTGGATTGTGGAAGTTCCCTTTGGTAGAAGATCAATTAAGGTTAGGTTTTATGTTTATGTATTCGTTTTCTGTGGTTTGTAGCACGTTTCACGATTTATAATAAAATAAAAGATAATCATTCAATTTAGAATATTTAAAATTCATTAATTAATTTACCATGTCAGAATCAGGAATATGTAGAATCAAACCAGAGTAGGTATAGCAGTATAATTTATTTTCGATGTAATTAATTTGTGATTCAGGTTTATAGTTGAAGATAAGCCTAGAGAATTAGCCCTAGAATGCGTGTCAGAAAAAGATATAGCAAAATTGAGTGTACAAAATGAGCCTGTGGATAAAGAAGTTCAAAAATCCACAAATAAGCGCTCTGCAGAGGAAAATGAAGAACACTCCAACAGAAACAAGCGCGCCAAAAAGAAAACGTTACAGGGTCAAAATAAGTCAAGAGGTCCTACATATAGAATTTCACAAGATAAAGAGTTATGTAATTTATTAGTCCAGTTCAAGGGTGAAGATGCCGTTTGTAATAGAAAAGATTGTAATTTTTTACATGATGTCAACGAATATTTAAATATTAAGGGTTCTGATTTGGGTAAAAAATTAGTTATTCTCATATGATTTTATAATACAATAACGACATTTTCAGGGGATAGGTGTTACAATTTTGAAACCACAGGAAAATGCGAGAGAGGATTAGCTTGCAGATTTGGTTCCAACCATATAAATGGAAATATTAATATAACAAATGAAGAAAAACACGCAGAATATTCGGAAAAAGGACCATATACCAAAAATATATTGACTAAAGAGTTGCAATATTCCCTTCGAAAGAAAACCTATGATTTTAATATATCTGAAGGACTCATTAAATATAATGATAAGATCAAAGGGGTAAGACATTTTCTCATTATCTTAAACAGCTTCAATAACATACTGATTGAAATCAGAAGTTGTACAAAATCAAATTGAATATGAATTATGTGAAAATAATAATAATAATAAATTTAAATATCAATTCAAACATAAATTAATATTTAAAAATTTTTTTCTAGAGAGTAGATGTTTCTTCAAATAATAAAAAATCTAGTGGTTCTGTAACTGATGAAGATATCATCAAAGTAATTCAAAGGGAGAAGAAAACCATTGATTGGAAGGGCAAAATATTCTTAAGTCCATTAACAACAGTAGGCAATCTACCTTTCCGAAGAATTTGCAAGGAATTTGGGGTAGACATCACCTGTGGGGAGATGGCAATGTGCACTTCACTATTACAAGGTACTCCGCAAGAGTGGGCCCTTGTGAAAAGACATCATACTGAAGATCTCTTCGGCGTACAATTATGTGCAAATAACCCTCACCTTTTGACTAAATGTGGTCAGCTTCTGAACAAAGAAATAGATGTAGATTTCATTGATTTAAATCTAGGGTGTCCTATAGACTTGATTTATCAGGTGGGTGGAGGATGCGGACTTCTTAGAAGACAGAAAGTTTTGGAAGCATGCGTTAGAAACCTGAGTCAGGTCATAGATATTCCTCTCACTGTGAAAACTAGGATGGGTGTTTATAATGATGAAAGAATTGCACATAAATTGGTAAGATAATTATTTGTACTAGTAGATATTCATATACTCTTTTTGCGGACATGTTATAGGGAACCGCATGCTATAATTTTGCCCAAATGTCTTTTAGTCGAAAATGGTCTCAAACGATTAGATTCGACTCACTAATGAAGAATTCGAGGCCAAATTTGGTTTAATGGGCATAATGGACCCATCAGAAACTTGGTAGCTAGTTGTAGAATACTGACACCAAGAGGTTTGTGAAATATTGTGAGAATCATATCACTAGAAAATTAAAAAAAAATATTATTTATCTCACGATAACCTGAGAACGGAAAGAGATAGCGACATGAAATTTTTATGGTAGGTTGCGCATGCGCATTTTAAATGAATGCACTTGGGTTGTACCAACCATGTTATCTATGGTACCAACAGATTCAGCAGTTAGTCGAAAAATAAATAGATTTCACCGATTTGTAACAGCTTCAAACCTATCTGAATCACGAAAGAATCAATGAATCAGAAACCCCCTGTCTGTCGAAAAATGCTTGATCCTTTGGTTAATTCTCCAACATATAAATAATCACTTGACATTTTCTAGCTCAAATTTCCCAACTAAATTTAGATAGGCGGGTAAAGTAAGGTTATTACACTAGTAACAACACTCTTGTCCACTACAAATTTTGTCATCTGACGTATGTTTTGAAAACGATGTTTCCATCTTCTGATAGGAAGCATTACTAAGGCATGCTATCTATCACTTCACTCAAGTGTGAGTTGACCCATATTTCGTTAGAAGATGGAAACATTGTTTCCGAAACATGTCAGATACCAACTATTTAATGGACATGAGTGTAGTTACTAGTAAAAGTATTCTTATTTTCATAGTTTCGGGTCACGATTTTTGCGCGCTTGTTCTAGGGAACGGCGTGCTACCATTTTACGTAAACGCCGACCGGCCGTTGCCAAGATAACTTTAGAACGAAAAGAGATAGCGATTTGAAATTTTCAGGGTAGGTTGCGCATCCAAATGTGACGGACAAGTCCGTGAATGGGCGTAATTGGCCTAACGGTTTCCGAGTACAAAGTTTGTTTTCGAACAATACAAAACCGTTCGAATTAACACTTAATGCGGATCGCATCTTTAGAAAATTTTGAAAAAATTATTGAATATGCTTTTAAAAATATTATTTATCTCAGAAACTATCCGTTCTGTATTGGTGAAATTTTGCCTTCGAATCTTAAATCTTAAGCCAAGTTTCAAATTTGAACACGATCGAATCTATATTGTAGGAGTAAAGCTGGATTTATAAACTCTGTCGTTCCTTCAGTTTAGTTCGCTGTTCGCTTGTTGGCCAATCATGATCTTGTATTTTGTCACGTGAGGAAGCGTTGTGATGACAAGTATCAAATAACGGCGAACTCTGTCCGGAACGACGAGTTTATAAATCCAGCTTTATAGAGGAAATACTAGAAACCGAGAATCGTTGGGAGAGTTCAGTTTCTGACAAAGGACGTTTATAATTTTACTTACGGAAAATTTGTGTAAATGAGGGGACGTCTCGAGGGAAAAAGGTGGAAAAACAGGTGATTTTGAGGTAACGGGGTGGTTGAAATTGCCGATAAGGCTATAGTGGCGATCTTTGGAAAAATTCCATATAATTTTAAAAAATTTCCGAAAGTAACGTATTTTTCCTAAATAAATTGGGAATTTATTTGAAAATTTAAGGGTCGCTTAGAGGGCGGTCAAAGCACGCGACCGATACTTTGGAACGGTAAGAAGCGAAAACTGAAGACGAAATTTCAATATCTATTACCATTTTCGAAGAATTTACTAAAGAAATTTTGTTCACGTCCGGACTTCAAATCGCGACAAAATCGATAGTCGAAAAGTAGAGTGATATGGATGCACGCTCCAAAGTAGGACTTGCTCGCGAGTTCATGTCGAAAGGTCGATCCACTCAATAAGATGTGGGGTTCTCCTTTTCGAAGCTTTTATATTCGACTTAAGTAAAGCTGGTATTTTTCGGAAGAATTTCAATTTCTTTCGGCCAATCAAAATTTCGACATCTGTCAGGTTGGATTAGAATGGGCGAGGTTTTAAATTTTTCTCGCAAAATATGTCGATACGGACTGTAGGCAAAAGGTGAAGATTAGGGATAAAATGGGTTCAAGCCCTGTGGACAGGAGCTTTCTGTCGCTCTAGTTCAAACAGACAAATTATATCTCCGAAAGTATTGGTTTCTCAGAGTTGGGAATTAAATCAATGTATTCTTATGAAAGAACTGCATCATAAAGGAAATTAAATTCAAATAAAAGTTTATTTATCAAGATTAAATGAGCAATCTGAGAATGAGAACTGCACCATGGAAGAAATCAAATTAAAATAGCTGAAATGAATTTGACTCTTTCTTATAGAACAGGATGAAATGTACGAGTATGAACACAGATCATATAATAAAGCTTAGATAGAATAATTATAGCATTCTGTGAAAACCTAGAAGTACGTATGATTCATTATTGAAATTTAGAAAATTCATATCTCCGAAAGTATTAGCTTGTTGGAGTTGAAAATGATATCGATGGATTTTAATGGTGGAACTGCATCTTAAATAAAAATTACAGACATTTGGGCAAATTGATAAGCACTCAGTTCCGAGGAACTAGAGCGCCAAAAAGTGTAATTCCCTTTCCGGGATTTGAGCCCGCCTTCTCTCGTTCCGAAACCGAAAACACAACCGGCTATCGGGCTCCTCGTACGATCTTGTCGATCTCCGGTATTAGAATAAAACGTCGGTACTTACCTGGGATATATATATATTCTTAATTTTCACTTTTCGACATAAAATCGCCACATGGGGGTTTATTTGACGGTTTTTTACCCTTGTCTCTCTAAGTCGATTTTGACGTTTCTCGAACCAACTATTAGCAAGGATTAGACAATGTCATGTCTCAGGAAAATAAGTTGACATTATGACAATTCATACATATATATATATAGGGTGAGTCTTTCACCACTGCATTAATTTTAACCAAAGATTCCTCTCATCAAATGAAACACTGTTTTCATTTAACATTTTTCCAAATTCAGCTCAGGTAAAAAGATACAGGCTGTTGAAATTTTGAAAAAAAATCAGTGTTTATTTTGTAGCTTTGACATTTTTTTTTCGAATAAAATGAACGTTGGCGTAAAGTTTCCTATAACTATGATACATATTTTCCAAATATTAGTTATTTTCTACTTCTACTGGTTTTCTAGTTATGGACTCGTGGATTCATAAAACTAAACGAAATTAGCATAAGGAAAGCATATAAAGTTTTTCTTGAGTCATTTCAAGAATATTCCATCGTTTTAGAACATTATATTATTCTTCATCATTTCTCCTTAAATGCACCGTTTTCGAGATATTCTTCATTGAATGTTTTAAAATGGAAAACTCCAGAAATTTCAGTACTTTTATGGATCCGTCCCTGAGCGTTGGAATCCCGAATCAAGCTGTAAACCACGTTACCATGCCTTATTCTCGTCCGCCAACAATGTCATAGAATTTATATGCGGGAGTGTATTAGCACATTGTGAAATCTTTAAACGCTTGTAACTTTTTACCTGAGCCATATCTGGAAAAATGGTAAATGAAAAAAGTGTTTTATTTGATGAGAGGAATCTTTGGTTAAAATTGATGCAGTGGTCAAAGACTCACCCTGTATATCATACACATATTATTGAAATTTTGAAAAATCATATCTCCGAAAGTATTAGCTTTTTTAGAGTTAAAAATGATATCATTGAATTCTTATGATAAAACTGTTTATTGAAAAAAATTTAATTTGGAATATGTTTTGAAAAAAAAAAATTTGTTTTTGTTACTCCGAAACCATCTGTCCGAGTTTGCCCAATAACGAACTTAGCCGAGATATTTATCAACTGTCTAGCTCATTCCGTTCGAGAGTTATCATGCCTACGGCCGGCCGGACAGAATGAATTTCGACCACGGATTCTTGATCAGTGAGTCGAACCAAATCGTTTAAGACCATTTTCATCCAAAAATTCGAAAATTACAGACATTTGAGCAAATTGATAAGCACTCAGTTCCGAGGAACTAGAGCGCCAAAAACCGTCCAATAATATGTAACATTATGATACTTTTCAGCAATTAGAGAGCAGAAAAATTAGAAATCTGAAAATCGTAGATTCTACATACAGTTATTATAGCGCATGGGTTAATATGATTGACTAATAAGCTGAAGGTACCGGGCTCAATTCCCGTAGCCGTAACTTTTCTTTTACATTTTTTCGGTCGCATGTTCTGGGATACAGCGTGCTATCATTTTACTTAGATGTCTGTAACGTTCGAAAATGGTCTCAAACGATTAGGTTCGACTCTCCGACAGGGTTCGACCGATATATATCGCCGATATTTATCATGATATATATCACGATATATATCGATATTTATAAGCAGTGATATATATCACGGATATTTATAAATTCACAAAAATGTGCGACGCTGCTTAAAAAATTCATAATCTATCGCGGTATAAGAGCACGTCTGAGCCCACGTCAAAGGGACACAGCCAACAGCTAAAAACCGGTATTTAGCAACGCATTTTCGGGGAATCCCCGTATAGCTTTAGATGGTGATTTTATAATTTCGCCGCGGAATCGTATTTTTCAGCATTCGGCTTGGTACAATCAAAATTAAGAAAGCGTGACAAAACAGCCAAACTTGTTTTTTTGTTCAAATATCTAAACAGAGAGTATGCGTCTACATCTAAAGCTTGCAATAGTAGCAATATAGAGTGTATAAGAGATGAGGCCACTGTGTCTGCACAGGAAATTCGTTCTGATACCTTTGATACATTTTTTAACTAATTAACTTTTTTTATTTTTGTTATTTTCTTCGTTCTTAAGAATCGAGTTCAATTTTTTTAATAAATTTGGTAAATCATCATTTTAATACGTTTGATTTATTGATTTTAACTAAGAAAAAACTGTAAAAATTGTTTTCAAAAATAAATATCAGGAAATTGATATATATCGGATATATATCGATATATATCCGATATTTTGATATTTATATAAATATCATGATATTTCCGAACCCTGCTCTCCGATGAAGAATTCGAGGTCAAATTTGATTCTCTCCAGCCGGCCGTTGTCACGATAACTTTCGAACGGAAAGAGATAGCGACTTGAATTTTTGGCGCTCTAGTTCCTCGGAACTGAGTGCTTATCAATTTGCCCAAATGTCTGTAATTTTCGAATTTTTCGATGAAAATGGTCTTAAACGATTTGGTTCGACTCACTGATCAAGAATCCGTGGTCGAAATTCATTCTGTCCGGCCGGTCCGGCCGTAGGCACGATAACTCTCGAACGGAATAAGCTAGACAGTTGAAATTTCCAGAGTATGTTTGAGGGATAAATATCTCGGCTAAGTTCGTTATTGGGCAAAATCGGACGGACGGTTTCGGAGTAACAAAAAAAAAATTTTTTTTTTACAGAACAAATTCCAAATTAAATTTTTTTCAATAAGCAGTTTTACCATAAGAATCCATTCATATCATTTTTAACTCTAACAAACTAATACTTTCGGAGATATGATTTTTCAAAATTTCAATGATAGAATTATTCTGTGGCTATTCTATGAATTGTTATAATGTCAACTTTGACGTTGTCTCATTGTAATTCATTCCAGTAATGGTATCAATATCAGAATTAGAATATTATCATACTTTTGTTGGTTGATATTTTCATGCCGATGGTCAATCCATATGATGATGGGAATGGTAATGGTAAGTTAATAATATTGAGTTCAGAATATCTCCACTAAAAACAAAACTGGAATTGAGGAATGAATATCTCGGATGAGTTCGTTGTTGGGTAGAATTCGTCTATTGGTTTTGGATTGATAATTTTTGGCACTCTTGTTGAATTTAAATTCTTCTATGATGTTTGAATTCAATTTCTGCTAAGATGAAGTTCTAAATTTCAATAATGAATCGTACTTATGTTTTCACAGAATGCTATAATTATTCTATCTAAGCTTTATTTTATGATCTGTGTTCATACTCGTACATTTCATCCTGTTCTATAAGAGAGAGTCAAATTCATTTCAGCTATTTTAATTTGGTTTCTTCCATGGTGCAGTTCTCAGATTGCTCATTTAATCTTGATAAATAAACTATTATTTGAATTGAATTTCCTTTATGATGCAGTTCTATCATAAGAATACATTGATATAATTCTCAACTCTGAGAAACCAATACTTTCGGAGATATAATTTGTCTGTTTGAACTAGAGCGCCAGAAAGCTCCTGTCCACAGGGCTTGAACCCATTTTTCAGGGTAGGTGGCGCGTACAAATACCACAGAAAAGTTCGTCAATGGGCATAATCGGCCTAACGGTTTCCAAGTACTAATTTTGTCTTCAACCAATACAGATCCGATCGAATTGAAACTTGGTAACTAGTTGTAGAATACCACTGTAAAGACGTATGAGAAATTTTGTAAGGATCGTATCACTAGAAAATAAAAAAAATATTATTTATCTCACGAGAACTTGAGAACGGGAAGAGATAGCGACTTGAAATTTTTAGGGTAGGTTGCGTATCGGAATGCGTCATTTGACTTTGTTAATAGGCATAATCGGCCAATCGTTTTAGGACTTATGTTTATCTAAAATTTTGTTTTTATTTCCTCAATTACTCAAAAAATACTGAACCGATCCTAATAGAACATAGTAATTAGTTGAAGAATGGCGATGCGCAAATTCCTGCGAAATTACGTGAGGATCGCATCACTAGAAAATTTTAAAAGAAACATTGAAATTTATTGAAAAAATTCTATATAATTGGTTCAAGCGTGACGTGAAGTCAGCTTTTGCGCGCATGTTCTATTGTCCATACTCCTGTATTGGACACTCTATTTCGAATTTACCATGGTACCATGGTACTTCACGTCAGTGCTTGTTTTTGCGCGTATGTTCTGGGGAACATCGCGTTATAGTTTTACCCAAATGTCTGTAACTTTCGAATTTTTTGACGAAAATGGTCTCAAACGATTAAGTTCGACTCCCCAATGAAGAATTCGAGGTCAAATTTGATTCTGTCCGTCCGGCCGTCCGTTGCCACGATAACTTGAGAACGAAAAGAGCTAGCGACTTGAAATTTTCAGGGTAGGTGGCGCATCCCAATACGACGGACAAGTTCGTTAATGGGCATAATCGGCCCAGTGGTTTCCGAGTAATAATTTTGTTTTCAACCAATATAAATCCGATCGAATTGAAACTTGGTGGGTAGTTGTAGAATATGAACCTAAGCACGTTTGTGAAATTTTGCGCGAATCGTATGGCTAGAAAATTTTAAAAAAATTATTAAAAAATATTTTTGTTGTCACGGAATGGGATAGCGGCTTGAAATTATCAGGTTAGGATGTGCACTAGAACGCGACATTTCAGTTTGTTTATGAGCATAATCGGCCGAACGGTTTTAGAGTTATAGCCATCTGAAATTTTCTGAAATTTGGTGGTTTTTTGTTTCTCATTAACTTTAAAAATACTGAACCGATTGAATTCAAACATGGTTATTAGTTGTAGAATGCCAACGCGAAAATGTTTGCAAAATTTGGTGAGGATAGCATTTGTAGAAAATTTTTAATAAATCATTGAAAATAAAGAAAAAAATTCTATATATCAGTAACTATTCGTTTGAAATTGCTGAAATTTTGCAAGAGCCTTCATAACCTAACTCTACTGCCAAGTTACAAGTTTTAATACGATCGGTTAAATATTGTTGGAGATTCGAGCATTCTTGTGCGAGTTCAGTAGATGGGTGACCGTTGCCTCGATAACTTTCGAACGAAAGGAGATAGGGACTTGCAATTTTCAGGGTAGGTTGCGTATCCGAAAGGGAGAGTTGAGTTCGATTTTGGGCATAATCGGTCTAACGGTTTCCGAGTTATACCCACCTGGAATATTATTTCCTTGATAACTCGAAAAATAAATATTCGATCGAATTGAAGCTAGATAACTAGTAGTAGAAAATCAACATAAAGACGTGTTTAAAATTTTGTAAGAATCGTACCCCTAGACATTTTGAAAAAAATGACGAAAAAAAAAATTTTAAGAACCGTACCCCTAGAAAATTTCAAAAAAATCACGAAAAAAAAATGGGTTCAAGCCCTGTGGACAGGAGCTTTCTGGCGCTCTAGTTCAAACAGACAAATTATATCTCCGAAAGTATTGGTTTCTCAGAGTTGGGAATTATATCAATGTATTCATATAATAGAGCTGCATCCTAAAGGAAATTCAATTCAAATAATAGTTTATTTATCAAGATTAAATGAGCAATCATGAGAATGAGAAAAGCACCATGGAAGAAATCAAAATAAATCTGGCCAATTTTGCCCAATAACGAACTTAACCGAGATATTCATCTCCCTAAACTACTCTGAAAATTTCAACTACCTACCTCATTCCGTTCGAGAGTTATATCTATGTCTATGGATGAAAAGCAGTCTCACTACTCTCAGATCTCTTACTTCATGTTCAGTTCCGAAATGTAAGAATTTTCTGAGAAAAACTAATTTGGGAGCAAACAACTGAGATTTTTCTCACTTCGCTCACAATTCTGACTGATTAGATAATGTCTCAGGAACATCATTTGACATTATGACAATTCATATTCATACATAGAATAATATCATTCTGTGACAACGTTGAAATACGATTTATTATTGAAATTTTGAAAAATCATATCTCCGAAAGTATTAGCTTGTTAGAGTTGAAAATGATATGAATGGATTCTTATGATAAAACTGCTTATTAAAAAAAATTTGATTTGGAATTTGTTTCGTAAAAAAAAATTTTTTTTTTTTTGTTACTCCGAAACCATCTGTCCGATTTTGCCCAATAACGAACTTAGCCGAGATATTCATCCCCCAAACCTACTCTGAAAATTTCAACTCTCTAGCTCATTCCGTTCGAGAGTTATCGTGCTTACGGCCGGCCGGACCGGCCGGCCGGCCGGACAGAATGAATTCCGACCACGGATTCTTGATCAGTGAGTCGAACCAAATCGTTTAAGACCATTTTCATCGAAATATTCCAAAATTACAGACATTTGGGCAAATTGATAAGCACTCAGTTCCGAGGAACTAGAGCGCCAAAAAATTGGTTCAAGCACTGACGTGAAGTCAGAAGCTATTAAAAACATTACCATTTTTTCCTGTTTGAAATAACAATATTTCTATTAAGTTTTACTCAAATCCAAATATGTATTTCAGGCTCCTAATTTTCGGGATTGGGGTGCTAGTCTCTTGACAATACATGGAAGATCCAGGGAACAGAGATATACCAGAATGGCTGATTGGAATTACATAAACGAAGTTGTCCAAGCAGCCGCACCATTACCTGTTTTTGGGAATGGCGATATATTGAGTTATAGCGATTACAAAAATTCCTTTGAAACCTGTCCGGAATTAGCCGGTGTCATGATTGGAAGAGGAGCACTAATCAAACCATGGATTTCCACAGAGATAAAGGAACAGAAAATCTGGGATATAACGAGTTCGGAAAGATTCGATATCCTAAAACGATTTACTAATTATGGACTGGAGCATTGGGGGTCTGACAATAAAGGAGTTGAGAATACCCGAAGATTTATGCTGGAATGGTTGTCGTTTTTGTATAGATATGTGCCTGTGGGACTGTTGGAACACCCCCCACAGAAAGTGAATGAACGACCTCCTACATATATGGGAAGGGATGATCTCGAGACTTTGATGGCGTCAAGTTCGGCTGCAGACTGGATAAAAATATCTGAAATGTTGTTGGGGCCAGTCCCGGAAAACTTTCATTTTCTTCCTAAACATAAGGCAAATTCTTATAAATGAACCAATTTAAGATGAATAAAAATGTTAAAAATTACTAGGTACTCCTCTTTTCGTTAGATTTACTTCATATCAAAATGAACATGTCACATCGTTTTTGTTGTTGCAAGGATAATAGAACCAGCAGCAATTGTTCTGAGCATTCTGCCGGCTATGATTCAACAGATCAGTTTAGTTGAATTAGTCAAGAGCTACGGAATAATGATGATTTTTTTAATGTTCTTTGTGCTTTCTGATTTTATCATTGTTCTTCTCATACGAAATATATATACAGGGTGAGTCTTTGACCACTGCATTAATTTTAACCAAAGATTCCTCTCATCAAATGAAACACTTTTTTCATTATCATTTTTCCAGATTCGGCTCAGGTAAAAAGTTACAAGCGTTTTAAGATTTTACAATGTGCTAATACACTCCCGCATATAAATTATCTATGACATTGTTGGCGGACGAGAATAGGGCATGGTAACGTGGTTTACAGTTTGATTCGGGATTCCAACGCTCAGGGACGGATCCATAAAAGTAGTGAAATTTCTGGAGTTTTCCATTTTAAAACATTCAATGAAGAATATCTCGAAAACGGTGCGTTTAAGGAGAAATGATGAAAAATAATATAATGTTCTAAAACGATGGAATATTCTTGAAATGACTCAAGAAAAACTTTATATGCTTTCTTTATGCTAATTTCGTTTAGTTTTATGAATCCACGAGTCCATAACTAGAAAACCAGTAGAAGTAGAAAATAACTAATATTTGGAAAATATGTATCATAGTTATAGGAAACTTTACGCCAACATTCATTTTATTCGAAAAAAGGATGTCAAAGCTACAAAATAAAAACTGATTTTTTTTCAAAATTTCAACAGCCTGTATCTTTTTACCGAAGCTGAATTTGGAAAAATGTTAAATGAAAAAAGTGTTTCATTTGATGAGAGGAATCTTTGGTTAAAATTAATGTAGTGGTCAAAGACTCACCCTGTATAGTAAATTAAAAGAGCACGTAGTTGACCTATGTTTCACAGAGGTGTTGAATAAATTGGAACTTAATGAATTTCAATACCTGGTATCAGATACGAATTATTCTGATGACTTTCGAGGCACTTCAATGAGGTGAACTGTTCTAATTGTCAATAACTAAGAAAAGACACATGGTGAAATATTTATTGATTTTAACCATCAACAAAGATTCCGTGTGGCCGGGCTAGATCACCTCATCGCTCAGTGTTCCCTAAAGAGGAAAGCGTCATTCAAGGGCAGACACAAACCCAGGTTTCATGGTTATTACCAATCATCAGTGTGACTTAGCCAACACTGAATGACATGTGATTAAGAAACCTTGAGCTATGTTCATTCTTTTGCCGTAAGAGGGCCGCAGTTCGTAAGGTGTTCCAGCAGTTCCATAGGTGCCGCTGGTGGGATTCTTTTCCTACCAGTTCGCGACCGATGAATGACGCTTTCCTCTTTGGGAAACACTGAGCGATGAGGTGACCTAGCCCGGCCTCACGGACTATTTGTTGATGGTTGAAATCAATAAATATTTCACAGTGTCTTTTCTTAGTCATTGGCAATTAGCCCAGTTCACCTCATTGAATGTTCACTGGTTTGTGGTTTATCTAACCACACTAAACTGGGCGTTTTCAGTCCGTAAAGGTCGTATATAGATAGATGGCATTGCCATCCTTGACCCTCTTACGGCAAAAGAACGTCGCCGAACATAGGTCAAGGTTTCTTCATCGCAGAGGGTCGGAGTTCTTAAGGATTTCCATAGGTGTCGCTGGTGGGATTCTTTCCCTACCAGTTCGCGACTGTTGAATCTGTTTTAAATTAAAAAAGAGAAAAATGCTAAAATCGAAGTGCAGCATCAAGTTAATCTGCTAGTCCAAACAAAAATGAGGTCTGGAAAGAACTATCAAACCAACAATAGATATTCATCACAGTAAACATTAGTAAAGTAAAAATGTATTGCTTATATTAATAAGTATTAGAATTTACATTTACCCTGCTGGTGAATCAAAAAACCAAGCTAGTTTGCCTCTGATATCACAAGCAGTAGGTGGAGTATCGTCACCTTGCCTTGGTATATTCCTCAAACTTCTAATGCCTGTATTATCACATGCATGTACATGATTATATTTTATGAAGTTGTGGAGAATACATGTAGTCAATATTACTTTGTGTGCATTTTCCAGTTTGAGCTGCATTCTTCTATTGTATAAATGAAAATTTTGTGTCAATTGTCCAAAGGCATCTTCCACAACATTTCTTGCACGTAACAATCTATCATTGAATTTTTGTTTGCGTTGAACATGTATTTGTGCCTGAGCGTAGGGTCGCATGAGATATGTTTTCAAGGGAAATGTTTCATCGCCTATTAGGACATGGAGCATCAATATTTCAGTACCAGGTAGGAATTTATCATCTGGTATATTCAAAGTATTCTCTGCCAGACCTTTCCCGATTCCTGAATTAGAAAATATTCTGCGGTTACTATTTTTGAAATATGCACAGATGTCTACACATATGAACTTGTAATCTGCATCAACAATCGCTATCAGCACTATTGAAAATGTCTGTTTATAGTTGGGAGAACCACTCTTAACCGGAACAGTAATATCAATATGTTTGCCGTCTATGGCCCCAAGGCAGTTAGGAAAATTCCATACATTCCAAAATCTATCTGACAACATCAACCACTTTTTTTTGGTAGGCTTTGGCATCCATTCCTCCGTCATTTCTTTTATAATAGCAGCACATACTTCTAGAACTATGTAATGCACAGTACTAACACCCAGTCGAAAACTACGCGCTATAGTTGCAAAAAAGTCTCCAGTTGTTAAAAACCTGGAAATAATTAATCGATTATCATTTAATAAAAACATCCACTGACGTGAAGTCAGTACCCTTTGGCGCACTTGTTCAATTTGAATTGAACGATAAGTACTTCAAGCTTAGTGCATAGAGACAACTGGAGTTCTAGTCATACGGTAGTGGCCACCATTTACCGTTTAATCAAATACTAACAGTGCTGTGCCTAAGCTGGCGTAAGAATACAGTATCAAAACCTATACAGGAGACAACTTACAGTCCTAATTCAGACGAGCTCCTAGGAGCTTCTGAAGTGTCCATGGGGAAGACCTAGGAGGGTCATCATATCATTAGCATGACATACAGGCCAATAAAGATTGGCCTCACTATTAAAGAAGTGGAAAAGCTAAAAAAACACTGACGTGAGATCAATCTGCTTTGGCTCTCTTGATAATGACATGATTAATATTATACTGTCCCGCAGAGATCCTTCAGAAGCTCCTAGAAGCTTGTGCGAATTAAGACAGTCAGTTGTGTCCCTTGTAGGCTTTGTTACTGTATCCTTGAGTCAGCTTAGGCATAGCACTGTCAGTATTTGACTAAACAGTGATTGTTGGCCAATACCTTCTAACTAGATATGCGGTTTGCACTATCCACTGAGCTTGAAGCACTCATCAGAATGAAAATATATAAAAACAAATGCTCACCTCAAACAAACTGCTAATTTCTGTGTTGACGATACAGCTTCCTTAAACTTGGTATTTTGTCTAGTTATCACTGGTGAAATTTTATTTGCTATAGTTTCGAACTCATTTTTACTCATCCTAAAGTATTTGAAAAACCTGTCTTCATCATCTACCAGCTCCTTATATAGAGTGTGAAATTCTCCCTCCTTTTTTCGTTTTACGTTCTTAGGATGTACAGAAAATCTTCGTTTCCTTTGTAGAACTTCTACATGGTTTGATTGCTCTTCTTCTTCTAATAAAATTGCTATCACAGCTAGTTCTTCAATGGAAAAATTATGAAACATGTTGAATACTATTGAGTAGTATCTATTCCCAATTATTGGTTTATATCACATAGACATTATATTACTATCGCAATGGTATGTAAACTTGTGTCAATTCACCAAGAACTTTTTAAGTGGTAACAGCGACAGGTCTCTGGTGGTAATAAAGCAATGATATACTAGAGTTGACTACATCTTTCTAATAAGTTGTGTTATGATTGATAATATAACCTCTACTCAAATGATTTTTTGAAGATCCTTCTCGAATATATTTTATTTTTATATCTGCTATAATTAGGTACCTATCTTAACTTTTGGAAACTTATATTTTAGAATACATTTATATGAATTTTTCATATTCATACGTAATTTCTGACTTAATTGTGGATTCAATTCTTTTTATTGTCAATTTATTCTTAGATACAGTTTTGAAAGACGAATGGATTGGTACCAATCTCCTCTCTGGGAAACTTGTTTGCAGTTTGAATTTGAAAGTTTTAGTTATAGATAGATAAGAATTTTTGAAATTTCCAGTTTCAAATGTAATTTCTGACGTTTACTGTGCATAGATTTTTATCACAGAATACAATACTACTAAACTAACTACTACTAATCTATGCTTGCTACTATGCTGTTTAGACCACAGAACAACAATAAAAACTCAGAGAAAGGGTGCGTTTTTTTTTAATCGAAATGTCTAATCGATTAATCGTAAATGAATCGGTGTGTTTTTATTTTCATCAAGTGCATACCGATGAATTTCAACGGGCCGTTTTTATTTTCAACATAATTTCATCGATGGATTTACGATTACTAATCGGTTCATCGTACTTGGAGGTCGATGAGACCGATTAGATGGACGGATTTTGGCGGGTATTTCGAATCACATTTCTGTTGGACTGCACTTTTAAAGGTAATAATAGGAGATGGGCTTCAATTGCTTCAAACAAGTTTAACATTCATATACCTAATATTTATCGCCTTAAGTGCGATTTGATAATGATTCTTTTTACAACAGGTATGATACTATAGGTATTATTGAATCTATTATCTATTTAATAAAACCCTTCGAAAATAATTAAAATTGCATTGAAAGTAATATGTTCCTGAAATATGAATGATATGATATGAATTATATTTCCTGACTTCGAAAAGTTGTTTTATTGAGGAAAAAACATCAATGGAACAAAATATTAGATTATTGATCAAAACATAACAACCTAACCCATAATAATCATCAACATTTCTCAGCTTTCTGTTCCTATATTCATCGGATTGATTAGTGAATTTCCGATGGATTTTTATGACGTCACGTCAATCGTATTCTCATCGCTGATTGAATCCATCACAAAAGCTGATTAAAATAAAAACGCAAAATAGAAATATTTCTCTGTAAAAACCTCTCTTTTAATTATTCTATGATTTTGAACGATATATTTGGTTATGTTATTGTTATTCTATTCTCTTTGATTTGAAATATTTGAATAGTTATTCTAATTTAGAATTTGATCTTAAATGTTTGGATTGTATTGCATATTCAATTACCATGTCTGATAGTAGTCCTGCAAACTTAGAAGCTGAAAGTCGTTATAGCAAAGAATTCAAATGGAAAGGTATAATTCCTCAGTTGCTCCCAAATTGGTTATATAAAAATTTCTATTGCAGCCGGAATATTTTTGGGTAGTGTAACAGGGATATCAGCTATCATTGGATTTGGAACAACTATCGCTGCAGCCAAAAAGCGAGATCCGGAGTTTTTCAATAAAGGAATGATACCTACGTTGAAAATACCTGAAAGTGGTTCTCAATTGGCATTGAGAGCATTAGGTTGGGGCACTTTATATGCGTGCACAGGATGTGGTATATTATTTTATTCGATATGGAAATTATCTGGAGCGAATAATGTGAGTCTAGCGTAAGTCCTACGCGATTGAGGAAACCTCAAATTCCGAAACACCTGCACTTCAGGTCCATAGTGATACTACGGCTCGGACTTTGACGGACGCTTGTCAATGTCGGACCTCGTGTACGAATGACGGACTGTCCGTCGCAATGACGGACGTCTGGTCACCCTAGTCTAGCGGTTTATTTGAAAAACAAGGTAGTCACATATCTGAGCAAGTCGAACCTAATTACTATTTAGATATCAAACTAAATGTACCGTGTACCGTCGTTTGTAATGTCATTTATCTACCGTTTATCTCATACATTGGACCAAGCCTCTTTGTTCTCTGGAAATTCCTATACAGAATATAACAAGCAAGGTTGAACTGAAAATGGGAAATCTATTTCTGAGAATTTTGAAAATCTGGATAGATTTTGAGCTCCTGCCAGAGGCTTGAGCCTCTAAATGGGATCAATATTACTCAACCAAACAAATGTGATTATTATAAAATCTCATTATGATTGTGGGACAACCACAGAATTATAAAGCAATCTTTTTTCAGATGGAAGAGTTTAGACATAAAATGGGATCAATATTACCAAGGATACCTAAAAATGATCCACCTGTAGGTAGGACAGAATTTTCTGGCCTGAATGACTTTTTGAATTATGTACAGCATCTGAAAGGTTCTAAAGATACATAGAAAAACAAGATGTAAATAAGCTTTAGTGTAATATATTAATGAATAAATCTTGTCTATTAATGGAACCAATTAATTTTTCAGTTCATATCCTTAATGATTATTTTAATGTCTATTTAGTCATATTGCTGTTAACTTCATTTTCATCTGATCTAATCAAACTTATCTCAGATAAGATCAAACACAACAGATTCCGAATTTTTTCTTCCCTAAAATGTAAATTTATGGAATGAAGCATTATGAAAATTACCTTTTAGGCTTACTCATGATCTAGTGAAGATATTTCGCAGTGCAAATTCTTTATCAACTTTTCGAGATTATCAATATGTTTTTTCATTTTGAATGTTTCTGAAATTTTCTCCGTGACCTTAAAAAAAGATTCTGATTTTTTTTTTAGAGTATCCCATCGGATATTCTCTTCTAATAGTTTTAATTTGTTTTCCAGTTCATGTTTGGCAATTTTTTCATTCATTAATTCTTTACTCAGTAATTGTATTTTATTATCTTGTGAGGTTTTCAATATTTGCACTTCTTTTTCTGATTCATGAAGTTTGCCCTCATAGTTTTTAATCAAATGATTTTTTTCATATTGCAATATATCAATATATTTTATTAATTTCTTCTCTATAATTACGTGTGTATCCAATAGCTTAATACAATTACAATTTGATGAATTATTTGCCGAATTCATCCAAAATTCTTTTGATGCAAGTAAAAACAAATTCTCACTAAATTGAAATATTTTCACAGCACAGGTCACTATTTTAGTATTTTGGTTTGTTGAACGTTGAACCACAGAACATATAATATAAGAAGTGCTACCCTGAGTTGCGTTCGAAAATTAACTCCGTAGAGTAATATTTACTCCATTGCGTTCGAAAACTGAGAGGTTGAGTAAATTTTACTCTGTGTCAGTCGTCCGAAAAGTCGGAGTATTCGACTCCGAGTTCATTTTACTGCTGTCAAAATTGACATAACTCATGGGACGGAAATTCTAGTATCTTTGTCTAACTGTTTTATGAATGTTTTGTGAGGTAATTTAATAGTTTTTATGCTGCTCACAATATATATTTATGATTAGAGTTACATATATGCGAAGAAAACAATAATAATAGGATCTTTCTTAAACCAACATAACCTATTTTCCGATATTGGCACCTTCTGTTACTGTCAGTGTCAGTGTCAGAGTAACTCTAGAGTAAATCTGTCAAACCTTCAAAAACTCTACTCTACTCCGTGGAGTTAATTTTCGAACACAACTCAGGGGGGTGAAGCGAGAGTACAAAAAGTGGAAACATGGACATACGTCCCCACCTTTTTTGTTCGCTTGTCGTAGATATGTTCAAATGGATAAATGACAATGACACGAGTGTCAGGACTTCATTGACTTCGTAAATTTGACAAGACTGATAAATATACTCCTGATATTTCTAATAGATTGTGGCAAATAGCAATAATAATTGTTATACTAAAATAAAACCAGTGTTATTATATTACCCGTGTGAAGATAAGTTTGTTTTTTTCGTAATTCAATGAAAAAATTTCCGTTTCAGGTGATGTTGAAGATATTTGTTGGTAATTTGGCCACTTGGTGAGATCTGATAAGTTTATATTTATACGAGGTTCAATTCTGCAAATCTGATTGTGTTTAATATCATATTGTATTAAGAAAATGGCTTCAGGTTCTGCAACTTCATTGTTGCGAAAGATGTTAAGTATTCTTGCCAAAATTCATATATCAGCCATTCATCACTTGTTTGCTGAAACAAAAGTTTTTTTCGTTTCCCTAAAGATCCTTCCACCTTGAAAATTTGGAATGATATTTGTAAAATAAGTCCTAGCAAAAATATTTCTAATTTTCTGACTGACTGCCTGAATGTACCTGGTTTCAGACATTTGTACCTAATACATGCACTCACTGAACAATATGATTGTATTAACTGTTGAATATTTTATTATTTTTATTATTATAGTAGTAGTCTATTAACTGAGATATTAGTTATAGTGTGATTGGGTTAATATTTTACTGAGAAGTGAGAAGCATTTTTTGGGAACGACAATTGATATACCTTATTAAACTTAATTCTGATAGAACCAACCCATTTAGATCTATCCTGACATCTTGATCACGAATATTTATATTTAAAATATATTTGAATATTCATCTTCTATCACTTAATATGTAAAAATACTTATTTCTTTTTTCAGAAAATGGTGATGGTGACCGTCATTACCTAGATTGATGGATTCTACCGGATTTTGACTGTCAATTGTGACTGGTGGTAGTTTCTTCTCCTTCCTAGATGAATCAGTGTTATTGTGATTTAGTGAAGTGACAATTCTGATCATAATGAGACTGAAAGACCGTTGTGAATGAGTGTTGACCCACGAATAATTTATCCCTAACTCTATATACAAGTGTTATTTTGACATTTTATTCAGATATTTGTACTGGAATTTGGTAGATATAGGTACCCCTAAGAACTTGTAATAACTCAGCAAATTCCAAAAAGACCTATGGTTGGTCAAAAATTTTGTTTGTTTCATTGAATTGTGTCATGGTTTTTAGTTTCTCTAGAACAGGGTTTCTCAAAGTGGGGTATGTGAACCCCTAGGGGTTTGCCATTCGACGGTGGCATGGGCTCACCACCATGTGTTAGTTAAGCGGTTCGCTGTCATTTGGAAACTTGAAAAGGGATTCGTGGAGCCAAAAGTTTGAGAAACCTTGCTCCAGAAGCAAATTGAACTTATTTGTTTTAGAAAACTGCTAACTAAATTATAATCACATTCGAAAAATTCGACAAATATCATTTACTTGTTTGATTCTATAATAGATGTATTATATATAATTGTAAAAATAATGTTGATAAAGAAATTATTGTTTATAAAGCTTTGTTTCATTTTGAAGCATCTTTCCTTTCGAATCATTTCAAATTTCGAATACAATAATAAAAAAAAGGTGGGGATATTCCATTATGGTTCTAGGGGGTGTCCCCTTGTATATGTCATTTTAGTGTGACTGTGACATATACTTCAACAAGGGGACACCCCCTAGAACCATAATGGAATATCCCCACCTTTTTCGCCCCATCTCTCTCTAATCTATGGTATGTAAATGTCACTACTGTTGCACACAGTTTACAAGGCAGGTAGCACTTCTTATATTATATGTTCTGTGGTGCTACCTGCCTTGTAAACTGTGCGCAACAGTAGTGACATTTATACAATAGATTAGAGAGAGACAAAATAAGTGGAAGTTATTCCATTATGGTTCTAGGGGGTGTCCGCTTGTTGAAGTATATGTCATTTTACAAAATAATTAGAATGGTGCTCTGTGGTTCGTTTTTTGAATTTTCGGAATTTATATTATTCTTATTCTGTGTTCGAAAAGAAATATTCTTCAAAATGAAACAAAGCTTTATTCACAATAATTTCTTTATTAAAATAATTTTTACAATTGCATATGTATTAAATATTCCATTAAAGAATAAAACAAGTACATAAATGCCTTACACCTTTTCGAATGTGAATATAATTTAGGTAGCAGTTTTCTAAAACAAATACAGTAGAAATCGATTATAGCGACATCGAAAGTACTGCATGTTTAGGACGCTATATCCGATAGTCGTTATAAGCAATGTACTATGTAGGTGTAGGGATCTCACCAGGACCTTACCTTTTAGTCCTAATAACCGGTTTCTACTATAAGTACAATTTGCTCTTAGAGAAACTTAAATCCATGACACAATTCAATGAAACAAACAAATTTTTGACCAACCACAAGTCTTAGATTATTCCAAAATTAGAATCCAAAGTAGAATTTGGTTTACGTTATTTCAAGTTCTTGGAGATATAACTACCAATTTCCCCAACAATTATCTGAATCAAATGTCTATTACAGTTTGATGTTTATGAATTAAAGATAAAAAAATTTTTGTGTGTCAACACTCATTCACAGCGGTCTTTCAAATATCATTATGATCAGAATTGTCACTTCACTAAATCACAATAACACTGATTCATCTAAGGAGGGGAAGAGGCATCCACGGTCACAATAGACAGTCAAAATCAGGTAGAATCCATCAATGCAGGATATGACCGTCAATATCACACTTTACTGAAAAAAGAAACAAGTATCATTTTTACATATCAAGTAATAGAAGATGAGTTTTGAAATATAAATATTTCTGATCAATTTGGTCAGGAAGATCTTAATAGGTTGGTTCTATCAGAATTAAGTTAATGTATAATCCTGGTATATCCCTTATCGTTCCTAAAAAAATGCTCCTCAGTAAACTATTCACGTTATTTACAATAGTCGAATTTAAGCGAGTAACTGGAGCAGAGCGGTTAAGACATATCTCTTCCTAAACATAACCGATCGGTTATAATAGCAAGGGATTGGTCCTACACGCTCTGTTCCAATTGCTCGCTTAAATTCGACTATTGTGTGCTATAATTAATATCACAGTGAATTTTAGGCTGGAATCGCCAGACATCGTCATTGTGTGAGTTCATCATCTGAGAATTATTAGATGGTGATGGTTGATATTAAAGCTGGAATTTCCTGACATAGTCATGCTCATTGTATGAATGAATCACTTGAGATGATTGAGGCACTGCCTTTTTGTTCAGATGATCCTATAGACAGAGAACGTTATATTTGAAATCCGATACTGAAAAATGATCAACACATAAGCGAAAATAGTAATATGTTGGCTAGGAAATATTTTACGAATATCATTCCAAGTTTTCTGGATGGAGAGGTCTTTGTGGAAGATTTTTTGCAAACAGGAGCTCAATTGCTGATCTATGAATTTTTGCAAGAAAGATATTAACAAGAATACTTACCATCTTTACGGAACAATGAGCAGCTGAAACTGAAACTTATCTTCACATGGGCGTTATATTTATTCTTAGTATAACAATACATTCGTGTTCTGCTAAAACGAAAATTATTGCCATTTGCAACAAAAACAAACGCACAAACTAGAAAATCGCACGTACATCTTGTCAACAAACAGCTTTCCACTTTTATTTCTCTTTGTCAATTGTCATGTCATTCATCCATTTGAACCTATCTACGACATACGACATACTTCAAAATAAATGTCAAAATAAGTGGAAACGTATGTCTTGTTTGTTGCTGCTTTTCCCACTGTCGCTTCACCCCCCTGCGTTGAACTACAATTCCTTATTATTTAGAAACTTAGAAAGTGTGATTAGCACAGAACACATTGGTGATTTGATTACACAGCAAATTAAATTGAATTAGGAAATAAGAATGACCAATCAAATTTGAGCCTTTTTGGCATGTTGCGATTTGATTGGTTCATTCTATTTTATTTTGATTTGTTTTTTTTTAATGTTTAATCACACCTTTAGATTTAGATGAACTATAAACTTTACATAGTGACTGTGTTTTGAGACGAATAGTTTAAATTAAATAATATAGCGTTGATAAAAGGGGAATGTTTAAGCATCTTGAGTAGGAGACTATTTTCGAAGATTTGTAAAAAAAGAAGAATGGGATCGTCCATCGAGACTTTGTCAATATTTTCTTCTATGACACGAAGAGGATATCTTTTTTTGACATTTCAAGAAAAACATCTCAAACTTTAAGGTTCTTGGATCTTGATTTTCCTGTAGTTTTTAGGTCTATTTTCTATCTACATCCTTATTTTCATTGATCGTTAAATTTTCATCAAATATGTAATGTTTACAGTCTTGAGATGGTGTCAATACGATGTTTAAAAATGCTGGAATTGTATAAAAATAGGAAAAAAAGATTCTCAGTATGATTTGAGCTTGAGCAATCTCAATCACAAGATAGCTGAGATTACCATCAGTTTTTTTTTCAAATTTAAGTTAAAATAACATCACATATTTTTATAGAGGTAAGAGGCAGAGTAAGCTTTCTCAAAGGTGCTAATACTTGTAATTACAGGGGTATTTATATGGTGTGATAAAAATGTCTCGAGCCAAGGTAACGAGAAAATGGGAAGTATTTGCTGGAAGAAATAAGTTTTACTGTGATGGTAGATTAATGACGGCTCCACACTCTGGTGTATTTTTTCTGACTGTATTTTTAATTACAGCAACATGTACATTATTTTTCATTTTTGAGTGAGTGCTCTGTTGCTATATTACTGGTACTGTACTTATTAAACAATTTTTTGTAGCTGCAGTTACTTAGCAGTAAATGTTACAATAGCAATTCCTATAATTGGAGGCTTATTATTTATATTTACAATGTCTTCCTTACTGAGAACCAGTTTGTCAGATCCTGGTATTATTCCTCGAGCTACTCCTGAAGAAGCAGCATATGTTGAAAAACAGATAGGTATTATTGCATTACCATCTAAACCTAAAATCATATTTTGGCATGGCAATTGTTTTATTTATTTTAATCTGAAATGAAGATAGAAACTTTTTCAGAAGTTACAAATTCAGCTAATAGTCCTACATTTAGACCCCCTCCTCGAACAAAAGAAGTACTAGTCAAGGGACAAACTGTCAAACTGAAGTACTGTTTTACTTGTAAGATTTTCAGACCACCAAGGGCATCACATTGTAGCCTCTGTGATAACTGTGTCGATAGATTTGATCATCACTGTCCATGGGTATGTAGAACATTTTTAATTCTAAAAGTAACTATTCTTTTTAAATTGATTCTCATATTTATAAGTAATGTTCACTAGGAATTTAGTTGAACTACACACCCTTTTTGGAGTAATAGTGTTATGGTAGGTTTCCCGAAGCTTGGATTAGCTTAATTGTGGATTTAATTCGGTGGTTGCATCAAAAATGAACTGGGAATCGACATAGAATATCACTGATTTGGCAATTAAGAGCTGTCAAAGCTTTGTGAAACCAACCGTTAGTATTTTTAATAATTCAATATCAAATCCTTACTGGAATTTCATAATTTTAATCTTCTGCATAGCTCTTGAATGAAGTATAATCAAATAGATTATGATATAATCATATCATAATAGGTGACTATTATACGTGTGTGCAATATTTTTGTAACAATCTCCTTCAGTTGTAACTCATAAATAGATATTTTAAAGAGAATAATAATGATGAATCTCAATTTTGTTTGCATGAAGAGTAGGACTTTTAAACATTTTGACTAGTCTGCATCTATATCCTATCAAATCCTATTTATTATTCAATGACTGATCGGCTTCAACAACACAGTGAACTAGCATGATTCATGGACAATGGCAATGCACCACTATATTCTAGGCGGAAGTGATAGTCATCACGGCATGTGTCGTGGAGAATATTCATATGGGCTATTCCAATAGGAACATACAAATTCTCTCGGACAGTTAGGCAACACTTAAGGCGATAGGCAGCTGGAGAATTAACTCCAGGCTTGTGTTGGAATGCTGACAGCATCTGGAAACCTTGGTTGCCAGAAACCGAATTGAGCTCAGGTGGGTGCCGGGGCACACAGGGGTTGAAGGGAATTAAAGAGCTGGATCCTTACACAGCACATTTGGCACTGGAACAAAACTTCAGGATAGGGTAATAGTAAGTTAATGATGCGGCAGCCCTGTCCCTCACTAACCAAAGAAGTCTTACTACTGAGTAGGAGTAAGCTCAGGGCATTAACTGGCTTGCTAACTGGACACTGTTCCCTGAGAAAGCACCTGAACAACATGGGAATTCTCCCATGTTCCCATATTCTTTGACTGTCCAGCCCACACATAATGGAAACTTCACTATGGGGGTGACGACAAAACCCTGAGTGCCAGAAACCGTGCGAGGTACCTAGTCAAGGACCTAATCCTACTTGCTGGGAAAATGGACCTTTGTAGCTAATACACTGACAAGGCAGTAGGGATGATACATTAGACCCATGTAATGTCGTTGGTGCTGTGTTAAGTAAACCAGAGCTGCAGGGGATCGACTAAGAGACCCTATAGCAACCCGAGCTGAGGGGGATCAACTATGAGACCCTGTCAGCTAATAGGAGACCGACCGAGGTGCAATAAGCCTCTCTAGGCTGCAGCACGGGCTACTCACTCAATTGGTATCGGTCTAACACAAACAAACAAAACAAGCTTATACAAGATGTATTGTCTTTTCTTCTGAACAAAACTTAAAAATTATATTCAATTAGCTGGCCTGGCAAACTTCGTACCGCCTAACCTAATAAAAAAAATGCTTGGTATGAATGAAGTTTTATTATTATTTTCGATTTATTCCACATGATGTTGCTTACTTACAAAATAGAGTTTTCCTGGAATACTGGCTATTTATAAGGTTTCAATTTGATATCGACAGACACACACAGTTATGATACAGTCTCATCATCAATTTAAAGCTTTCTGATAAACTATATTTTTTGTTTTGTTTTGTGGTGCGTAAATAAACAGAGATGAAGTTTTCCGACGCGTGAACACGCGACGTATAATAGTCCATGCGCCATGTCCACACATCAAAGGAAAAACAAAATTGTTACTTTACACTTGTGCCGTGATATAATCAACACCCTGTATAGTAATGGTTCATTTTCATTGATGTATGACTCGAAAGTATAATTTTTAACACAATTGAATGAAATCGTACGATTGTTGTGAAAAATAGCAAGTTGTAATTGACGTTAAAAGAAAAACACTCTGTATGAAAATTTCGAACAAATACGACGTTATAAGAAAAACACCCTCTAGGAAAATTTCAGACAAATACATTATGAGAATCCATCCAAGGTACCTATTTAGTTAATGCTTTGTTTGTGGCACAAATCACTTCAATTACGTACAATTGTGCCGTGAGAAAAAGAACACTCTGTATAGTAATGGTTTATTTTCAATGATGAATGCCTCGAAAGTATATTTTTCAACACAATTGAATGAAATTGTACGACTATGGCGTGAAATAGAGCAAGTTGCCATTGGCATTAAAAGAAAAACACCCTGTTGATATTTTTATATTCATTCAACTTTTGAACCTTCCCTGGACTTCCACAAATAATTCAAGACAAAAATTAGCCAAATCGGTCCAGCCGTTCTTGAGATTTAGCGAGACTAACGAACAGCAATTCATTTATATATATATATATAGATATTATATTACGTTAAATCACAAAAATTGTTTCAGGTTGGGAACTGCGTGGGGAGAAGGAATTATAGATTTTTCTATATGTTTATAGTATCACTTGCATTTTTAGCTGTATTCATGTTCGCTTGTGCTATAGCCCATCTTATACTGAGTAAGTCGCTGATTAATTAATCAATTTCGTGATCTAATAATCCTTGTAGTTTCCAAACAGGAAAACTACCAATTTTTTGAAGCTGTGAAAGAATCCCCACCTTCTATTGTGGTTGCCCTGATGTGTTTCTTTAGTGTCTGGAGTATTTTAGGTTTGGCTGGTTTCCATACATACTTGACAACCAGTAACCAGACAACCAATGAAGATGTAAGTAGAATTATTCGTTCTTTTTAGCGGCCTTTACATTTGGGTGCTTTTATGTCGAAAAAGGTTACAAGTTGAAGTTGGAAAGAGCGCGGGTACAAGTGTAGTGTAAAGGCTGTGGTCAAAGGAGGGATTACTTAAGCACAAGCAAGCGAAGGAAGTTCAGAAATTTTGAGACTGTTTCAAAAGTTTGAATTTTTTTTCACCAACTGTTTAAATATGAGAAATCAAAATGTTTACTCACTTATATAACTCATTCTTCTGCCCATTTCTTAAAGAGTTTTACAGTTTTAGGTGAAAATTAATTTTTAGTATATGTAGTGCAAAATCAATTCACTCAAAAAGTTAAAAAAATATAGTTCAGTAAAGAGTAAGGACTCCTTGAACATCAGGACAACGCCTTTGCATACTTTCGATCAGATTGTTGAAGTAGCCTTGATCAATTTCTCTCCAGAGTTGCGGTAAAACCCTTCTGAGTTCTTGAAGTGTATGTGGAGGTGGTTGATGACAATCCAAAGCTCGTTGTTGCTGATTTCAAGCGTGTGCAATAGGATTGAGGTCATAGGGGGTAGGGCCAAATGTGGAATACTATGGATTTACAGAGCTTCATCGACAATTCTCGAACGATAAGGTGGTGCATTATCGCCCAAAAATAAAAAAATTGGCCCAATAGCAGCAGGAAACAAAGGAATAATATAGTCAATGTGACTTACTCTATGTAAATCTATGCAGTCATGGTAGCATCAATCACTAACAATTCTGTTCGTCCATTGAAACAAATGCCTCCTATGAAGTAACTGTAGCACCTCTGAACGGATGAACTTCCTGAACCGATCTGCAATTTCTGGGCACTAGAGGATGTGTCTATACCCGAACACGCCTACTCTCCGAAAACCGTCCATATCTCGACTCATCTGTGAACAATACATACCTCCATTGATCGTTCCAATCCACGTGCTCATTGGCCCATTCGAATCGATGTCGCATAAGATTTTGAGTTAGAGGAATCCTTCTCAAAATTCGTCGAGAAAGTAGATTAATGTCTGGAAGTCTTCGAAGAACTGTTTCAATCGAAACCGAAACACCAGTAGCGTTCAGAAGGCGCTGTTGCATGATACAGTGACTATATTCACTGTAATTAATTAATAGTCACTGTAATTCGGCAGGTACTCGAAGGCTCTCTATGGGTAGACACAGTCAGAAACCGATCCTGTGCGGGAGTGGTAGATCTTGGTCGTCCACTTCTCGGTCTTTCGGTCACGTTTCCAGTTCCTCGATATCGATGGACGAGCCGGGAAACTACGCTTCCACTAACTTGAAAGAAATTCGCAACATCTCTGTGATTACGTCCCGCCTCGATCATACCAATAGCCATAGAGACCACATTAGTTAGGTTAGGCGAGAAATTTGAATTAAAATCCATCCGTGGATCCGAGCACTGAATTCCTCATGCATTTCTTATGGACCTAAAATTTACGCGAATTTGTCGCCTGTTTTTAGATACTTTGGCTAATTTCTTAAGGTTTATTTCAGTTGAAATATATTCAGTGAACCTTTCTCAACGATCTAGAATCAAGTTTTCATAACAAAATTGTATATTTCCAAAATAATCAATAAATATAAAAGTGTTCACCAAATTCGATTGACGTATGTCTCAGCTCACTCGAAATCAGTCAAAAATAATAACATAACCCTAAATCGGCCTTGTAATGACGCACAACAGAAGTCATCTACGACATACGGAAATCTTTTGAACTACACTGGTTTCAATTTTGATTTAAGGATAAATAGAAGTAGATTTTAATGTGGAAAGAACATGAAAACATGCACTAGTGAAAGGTACCCAATACTTGATGTCTCTGTACTAACATTATCTTTTAAATAGGGTGGTTTAAACTTAAAGTTGAAATTCCATGTTAAAACATTTGAATATGGATCTCCCGCCAAGAGAATGATTCTTACCTAACTAATGTGGTCTATTGGCTTCATCAGCACTAAGTGTACGTCTAGGCATTGTTGCTGAACAAATTTTCAGATTTTGAATCAAAGTTCAAACGACAAGAACTTTCCTGAAACTGAAAAAGTTATCAAATGAGGAGCAAAAAAAACATTCAGGTATAAGAGAGTAAACATTTGATTTCTCATAAATGAACATTTGGCGGACGAGAATCGGCAACCTTTGAAACGGTCACAACATTTCTGAACTTTTGTGGAGCAGTATAATTGTTCCGATACTGTATGGACCTGGCCATGCTTGCCCATAAGCAGCGAATTACCGATTTTTTTTTCCGATGAGTGTCCTTTGAATGGAAACCAGAAAGCAAGCGCTTCCGATAATCGCTCTCCTCCCGTATTTTTTTTATCGTGGCGTCAGAATAAATGCACAAAAATATCTTGGAGGCTCTGTTGAAGCTCTGAGTGGGCAAACATTTTGACCGTCCACGCTGAACATTGCAATAGAACTCAGAACCAGTGGCGGCTGGTGATAATTTTGTTCTGGGGGGCGTGAAACAAGAATTCAAAAAAAGTATATATATTTTAAAAGGTAATTACCAAATGCCTACATCTTAAAATTAAACTCAATCCTTCTGTTTTTGTCGCAGATGAACTTCTCAATCACCTTTTCGTTGAAGTCAGGAATGTCTTCAATTCAATTTTGTTTGATGGACAACATTGCGAGCGCCGTCAGTCTTTCTTCCGACATTGTATTCCTTAGAAACGTCTTGATCAAAAGTAGAGAAACATCTTTCAGTTTCTGCGGTTGTCAGTGCATCGATGTTAAAATAACTTTATATATTTCACAAAACGTTGATTCCAAACCATACGACACAATATTAAATTTAAAGTTCGTCAGCAACCGGTCACGTTCTCGTTTTCTTATGTTATTAATCGAGTCTTCCGGCTCATTATGACCACGTAGTGCAAGATTGCATTTGCCACGCAACTTCAGACTATCGATAATTATTGACACGACGTAACGGGTTTTTGATACCATTTCGTTGTGCTTACGAATGTTTTCGACATATGCACTACTTAAACCAGAAGCGATATTAGTTGTGGCCAATAGCTGGAAACTTACAATCTTGTTCATATGTTTGGCCGATTGTTCGTGTTTTTTCATCTTTTCCCCAGATATTTCAAATCACGTATCCCATCTTTTGTCCAGTTATCGTCTCCACCAAACAGGAAGCAAACAAAACAAAAAAACGCATGTTTTTCTTCACATCCGCACAACTATGAAGTCGTTTCATAAACTTTTGCGTCAAACCAAAGTTCAATTTTGTTAAAGACCACACACCCTCAGTGGCCTCAGTGTCAGTCCTTAAATCCTCAATGCAATTTTATAACACGAAACAATTGGCACCTACAATACCTATCTATTTAGCGTAACAATAAACAAGGTATACTACTACTGAGCGTAGCTATTTATTCCTCTCTGGGCTTCTACTAATACGCCCGAATTATCACTGAGAATCGCGTGGGACTAGCTGGTCTCTTGGTGAGGGCGTTTGCCGTTTCCATGGTAACCGGCGATTTCGCTTGGGCTATCGAGATTCAGGCCGGCATAGTGCGGACGCTGATAGTACACCTTGTTTATGCGTATGCTTAACGCAAATGTAATTATTGTGAAATATAGATAGTCGCTAGCTAAACATGTTTTAATTTTAATTGAATCCAATTTGAAGAGCACGAATATGAGATATACAAATTAATTGTTTATACATGGTGGTCCAGATCTTAACCTAGAAATTTTAACCACGTATTCTACGTCAAAAATAAGCCCTCGTTTGTCCTATAAACATATGCCGAGAAATGCTTCATCTTTGATATACAGGGTGTTAAAATTATTAAAAAAAAAATGGTTCTTTTTCTTTTACTTCGGACATCTTCTTTAAATTCGTATTTGAGTGTGACTGTTAACGCTTATTTTTTGTAATTACACGTTTCGTTTACAAAGATAGTCTTATTATTATTATGTACCGCATATCAAATTTCAGCGATTTCCTCATGCATGAGAATGTGTTTAATTTTTTTACTCGGAAACTGTGCCTCGTACATCATAAAGTCAAGAGAATTAATTTGCTTCAAATTAAATAAGGATTTCAAGAATAATTTCTATTGTTGGAAAAACCATTGGCGTATCAGTTTATTGTCTAAAAATATTCAGTCCCGATTCAGTACGGACGCCACTGGTAGAATAAAAAAAAATTGTATTCAAAAAGTGCTCCTTGATCCTTAGAACCTATGTCCAAAATTTCATTGAAATATTTTAAGAAGTGTAAAATTTATTAATAAAAAACATTTTTTTTTCTATAATTTTAACACCCTGTATCTCGGAAAGGAAGCATTTCTCGACAAATGTTTCTATGACAAACTAGGGCTTATTTTTGACGAAGAATACGTGGTTAAAATTTCTTGGTTAAGATCTGGACCACCCTGTATATGTACGTCTTTTTTTTTGTGAGGGCGGCGCCCCGCAGCCCTCCCTCACCAGCCGCCCCTGCTCAGCACCCTTTCAAAAGTCACGCGTCAACCAAGAATGGGTAAAATCAACATTCGAAGCATCATTTCGTCGTCCGAATGGTCGCAATATTCTCCAGATGCAATTCTTTTGGATTTTCAGAATTTTTTTTGTGGTATTTTGGAGAGTAAGTTTGGCGCTATTGGCGGGAATGGGTCAACCACAAAGTCGTGCAGCGTGTGATGGTTTTACTTGCCGTCTCAAAGCCAGATTAAAGGTGCTCAAATCGCAAACCGCTGATACAGCTCGAAAATAATGCAATTTCATGCTCTGGTTCGAGAAATAAAAAAATTGTAGCGTTTTGAACTTGTAACACTTCGTCTCGGTCACCCTGTACCTTGAACTGTGGTAATGAGGCAAACTACTGTGATGACTTTCTCAAGATTTAACCTTTTCTCCGTTTCTTTCAGATCAAAGGTTCATTCACGAGTAGAAGGGGTCAAGAGAATCCATATTCTCAAGGAAATATTTGCTTAAACTGTTTTTACATACTTTGTGGTCCTGTTACACCATCTCTAATTGATAGGTGAGTTTTATGAATAGATTTTTTTATTTCATGATTATGTACATATTTAAAATCATGTGAAATGTTACACCATTTCCCCATTATTGAATTTTTTTTTACTTCCGGGTATATTATATGAAAAATAGCAATCCATTCACGCAGTAATTCCCTGTTTATTTCAGTCACTGAGATTATTTTTTCAATTTCAATTCTCTTATTCAACCTGCTCTATTGAAACAACTATGTGGAAGTAACAATATATACAGGTATTTCAGAACTGTACACATGCATTCAGTGCAGATGCAGGACAATTCGGGTGTCTGAACTCTGAATTTTGAAAACTTTCATAGATTTTCATGAAAATTTCAAGGAATAAGGCTAGAACAGTTACCAATATTAAGTTCTAGTGAATAATCAATAGCTATTGCCCGGACTGAGAAAATTATATTTTCCATGTTGCATTTGGTAAAATACCCTGTACAATAATTTTTGCGCGTATGTTCTGGGGAACATCGCGTTATAGTTTTGCCCAAATGTCTGTAACTTTCGAATTTTTTGACGAAAATGGTCTCAAACGATTAAGTTCGACTCCCCAATGAAGAATTCGAGGTCAAATTTGATTCTGTCCGTCCGGCCGTCCGTCCGTCCGGCCGTTGCCACGATAACTTGAGAACGAAAAGAGCTAGCGACTTGAAATTTTCAGGGTAGGTGGCGCATCCCAATACGACGGACAAGTTCGTTAATGGGCATAATCGGCCCAGTGGTTTCCGAGTAATAATTTTGTTTTCAACCAATATGAATCCGATCGAACTGAAACTTGGTGGGTAGTTGTAGAATATGAACCTAAGCACGTTTGTGAAATTTTGACCGAATCGTATGGCTAGAAAATTTAAAAAAAATCATTAAAAAATATTTTTGTTGTCACGATAACTTGAGAACGGAATGAGATAGCGGCTTGAAATTTTCAGGTTAGGATGTGCACCAGAACGCGACATTTGAGTTTGTTTATGAGCATAATCGGCCAAACGGTTTTAGAGTTAAGCCATCTGAAATTTTCTGAAATTTGGTGGTTTTTTGTTCCTCATTAACTCGAAAAATACTGAAACGATTAAATTCAAACATGGTTATTAGTTGTAGAATGCCAACGCAAAAATGTTTGCAAAATTTGGTGAGGATAGCATTTGTAGAAAATTTTTAATAAATCATTGAAAATAAAAAAAAAATTCTAAATATCAGTAACTATTCGTTTGAAATTGCTGAAATTTTGCAAGAGCCTTCATAACCTAACTCTACTGCCAAGTTTCAAGTTTTAATACGATCGGTTAAATATTGTTGGAGATTCGAGCATTCTTGTGTGAGTTCAGTAGATGGGTGACCGTTGCCTCGATAACTTTCGAACGAAAGGAGATAGGGACTTGCAATGTTCAGGGTAGGTTGCGTATCCGAAATGGAGAGTTGAGTTCGTTTTTGGGCATAATCGGTCTAACGGTTTCCGAGTTATTTCCACCTGGAATATTATTTCCTTGATAACTCAAAAAATAAATATTCGATCGAATTGAAGCTTGGTAACTAGTAGTAGAAAATCAACATAAAGACGTGTTTAAAATTTTGTAAGAACCGTACCCCTAGAAAATTTTAAATTAATTCGAATTTACCATGGTAAATTCGAATTAAGAGTGTCCAATACAGGAGAATGGACAACATAATTGACCATGGTAAATTCGATTAAGGGTGTCCAATACAGAAGAATGGAAAATAGAACATACGCGCAAAAGCTTCTGAATTCACGTCAGTGCTTGAACCAATTTTTCAAAAACAAATTTGTCTTTCTAAATTACATTTAATATTCTATCGAACAAGTCTATTGGCATTACTGCCACACTTCGTGTCAACATTTTATACAGTATTAAATATCGTGTGTATACTTCGAATCCTTGCAAAAACGGGTCTCTTAATCTTGATAATGCATTAATCCAATTTGTACAACAATTAAATCTCACAGTAATAAGTCTCAAAGAATGTGGTGCATATAGTATTTCACACAAATACACAAAATTTGGGATTTCATTAGCGAAAAGTGCATTTAAAAAAAACACCTCTAAGTTTAGAAGCAAAGTTAAGTAGGTATAGCTAGGTGAAGAAATATTTAATTCTCAGAAAATTATGTTTTGGAACATTTTATTTTCCAAATTATTAAAACACAGATGGTAGCAAAGTCAAAGTTTTTATGCAAAACACAATGAAAACACATGAAAAACAATCAAGGGAACACATTTAAAATAAAAAAATAAAAATGTATCTAAAAATTTTAGAAAAGCACTGGTGTGAAGTCAGGAGCTTTTGCGCGCATGTTCCATTGTCTATTAACGCCTCATACGAAGTCGATCGAGCTCTTAAAATGGAGTGCATAATTTCAGCTGATTCTGACGCATAGTTTCTGAAATATACAGGGTGTTTGGTAATTCGACGTGATCCTTTAACGGGGTCCAAAAGTCTATGGTTACTGAGATATGTTGATATTTCGACTTTTTGAAAGTGTTCCGACTTACCATCGAAAACAATTAATTTTGGGGAAACTACTCAACACTGAATATAGCAGTAAGGTTTTCTTTGACAAGGAAGCATTTTAGAAAATCGAAATTCATCAAGCGGTTTCGGAGTTTAGCATCAAATTGTAGAATCATTACCTTTATACGCATGTGAAGTTTTGTATTGACCAGGTTACCGCAAAGTGTAATAAAAAATTTGTAAAAATAAAAAAAAAAAATTTCTACAATAACTCTCGAACGGAATGAGCTAGGCAGTTGAAATTTTCAAAGTAGGTTAGGGAGATGAATATCTCGGTTAAGTTCGTTATTGGACAAAATAGGCCAGATGGTTTCGGAGTAACGAAAAAAAAATTTTTTTTTAAGTGACGAATTTCAAATTCAATTTTTATTTGAAGCAGTTTCACTATAAAAATCCACTGATATCATTTTCAACTCCAACAAGCTAATACTTTCGGTGATATGATTTTTCGAAATTTCAATATTGAATCGTACTTCTATGTTTTCACAGAATGCTATAATTATTCTATCTATGCTTTATTATATGATCTGTGTTCATACTCGTACATGTCATCTTGTTCTATAAGAGAGAGTCAAATTCATTTCAGGTATTTTAATTTGATTTCTTCCATGGTGCGGTTCTCATTCTTAGATTGCTCATTTAATCTTGATAAACAAACTATTATTTGAATTGAATTTCCTTTATGATGCAGTTTTATCATAAGAATACATTGATATAATTCGCAACTCTGAGAAACCAATACTTTCGGAGATATAATTTGTCTGTTTGAACAAGAGCGCCAGAAAGCTCCTGTCCACAGGGCTTGAACCAATTTTTTATTTACAGGAGAGGTGTTTTGACTGAGGACAATAAATCGGATCTTCCCAAATTTGTCAATAAGGCTCCACTTTTGCCAGCAAATAATTATCCTTTGCCTATATTGGTGAGTAATCATGGATTCTTTTTGCGTATTTGTACCAGGGCGCTATTATTTCATACAGATTTCTATTTTGCGGATATGGAGCCAAAATGACCTTGGAGTAGGTTTCCCTAATTAACATCGGTATTTACTATCAGCTGGTCGAATATTCGAAAGGATATCAGCCAAAAAAGTCCTGCTAGAGAAAATGTTCTGAAATTTATTCGTGAGGCACCGAATGAGAACTTTTTTATGTACAAAGTTGCATTAATATTCTGTGTATTTGGCGGATTCCTACAGCAAAAACTCTTTTGTTAAATGTGCCAGAGATAAAAACCGATGAAAAGCACATTTTCACAATTTTTGAAGAAGACGCAATGAATAGTTTTAAGCTGATAAAAGAATACATTTCTTCACGCCCACGAGATTGTAAAAAAAAGGCTTTCTCAGACCAATAGACGAGGCAGTTGCACCGTACAACTGGTTGGAAAAAACACACCATGCCTGTTGCTGAAGGATATACAGCGTTATTCACGAAGACCGTTCGTTAAAATATTTCAAAGAAAGACTCAAGATAAACTCTTGAAATTTTATAGTTAAGCTTTGTTAGGAGAGATAAATTCTTGGCCAAAATTTCAGATTCGTTCGACCTCTGTTTTCGCCGGAAATGATACCAACTTTTGTTTTTTAAATGTAATACCCAGTTTTTTCATTGATAATCAGATTACCCATTGAATTCTACATTGTTTTAATGTGTCACTTACATATTATTCTCAGAAAATTCGTGTGAAATCTGAAAAAAAAACCCTCTGAATTTTCTCAAATAGGGCTTCATTCCAATGTTAATAACTTGTAGATTTTTGAATAAAAATTCCTAACTTTCTAGCTTCTATCAGAAGACATACCAATGCTTCTCCTTCGTTAATTGAATATTCAATTGAACATACAGGGTGATTCTATTTCAATGTCAAAGCCAGTTATGACAAAAACCTCATTTTCTTCAAATGAGAACCCATTTTTTTTATTGGTCAGCTGGAATCTTCGTTAAAAAATAGTGTATTTTTTATAATACATACTACTGCTTTACTTACAGATATCTCGGAAAATAAGCATTTTAGAGCAGTAGTACGTATTACACTATTTTCTAACGTATGACATAAATTAAATTTCATTAAGAGTAAATAATGTGTATTCCCTTGTTTAGAACGGACCAAACCACAACACTTCAGATCTTCAAGGCCACTACAGGCAGACAACAGAAACAACTGGTATGTACAGCCCATTTAAAAAGCATGTATACCATGCACAGCAAATAATACCGTCCAAGAATTGTGCCAATATGAAAATTATCCCTTCGCAAGCACCCCTACTACCACCTTTAGATTACCCTCGAAGACCCCTCCCCAGTACAGAAAGTTGTAGAAATAGTCACTCCTTACCCCAATTGAAGGCAGATTCCCCTAGTTCCTCCACTAAGGAGTTGAATGAACTCTCCCATCCAGAGATTCTTTGCACAGAGAGGCCTTACACACCCAATGAGAAGCGGTATAATGTAAACTTCGGTAAAAAAAAGGCTGATGTTAAACCAAGACCTCGGAGTAGTTGTATATATGAAAACCCGTATATAAAAGATGAATTTTGTGGAAGAAGTAGCATGTATAAGCTTGATAAAAGTTTTGTGCCCCCAAATATTAGGGTGAATCAGTTTCCAATACCAGAATACAGCCAAATGTATATACAGGATAATTTCTAATATAATTTATACCATATTGATACTTCTCTACAGTTGTCCATTTTGACATGATTAATTATGAAATTTATTGCTATTTCATGATTAAATTATATTTTCCAAATTAATTTTGAGGCCTTTTATGGGAAGTCCAGTTTTATTAGGACCATTTCACAGATAGCATGTCTTGGGAGTATGTAATTGTAAGCATATTCATTGCAAATATTCATCCTAGCTTCACTAAGGGGGCGTCCATTAATCACGTGATGTTTTTTTTATCATTTTTTGACCCCCCCTCCCCCTTGGTGATATTTCGTGAGGTTCAAGACTACACCCCCCCCCCACCGCTATATCACGTGTATTTATTTAATACCAACAAAGAATTTCCATTTCCTTAAAAAATATATATAAATATAGGCTACAGGTATGAGTATTATCTATTTTTATTATACCAAATAATATACTGGT
This sequence comes from Halyzia sedecimguttata, assembly GCA_937662695.2. Taxonomy (NCBI): domain Eukaryota; kingdom Metazoa; phylum Arthropoda; class Insecta; order Coleoptera; family Coccinellidae; genus Halyzia; species Halyzia sedecimguttata. The sequence goes on along the minus strand of OW569413.2, from coordinate 91,339,568 downwards.
GTGAGTATGATCAATTTTTATTATAACAAATAAAAAAAAACAATAATAATATAAAAAACCTGTTTTGCCTGGCAACGGGGAATCTGCGTCACACTGCAAGCCGCTTAAATCGAGTTTGTACGTGTTTGAAGAAAAAAAAAATACACGTGATATTATACTTAACCCCCCCTCCCCCTTCGTGATATTTCGTGATATTTTCATGGACCCCCCCTCCCCTTTAGAGCATCGCGTGATTAATGGACGGTCCCTAAGTGATTTAAGTGAAGGTGTTAAGGGTTGGGTGTTTGTCTGGAATAAAATTCATATTTTTTGGCGCTCTTGTTCCTCGGGACAGAGTCTCATAAATTTTCCCAAATGTCGGTTATTTTCGAATTTTTGGCTGAAAATGGTCTTGAACGATTTGGTTTGACTCACTGATCAAGAATCCGTGGTCGAAATCGATTCTGTCCGGCCGGCCGACCGTCCGGCCGTTAACACGATAACTCACGGACGGAATGAGCTAGACAGTTGAAATTTTCAGAGTAGGTTTGAGGGATAAATATCTCGGCTAAGTTCGTTATTGGGCAAAATCGGTCTATAGTAGTTTCGGAGTAACGAAAAAAAATTTTTTTTTTACATTACAACTTTTGAATTCAATTTTTTTTAAGATGCAGTTTCATCATAAGAATCCATTGTTATCATTTTCAACTCTAACAAGCTAATACTTTCGGAGATATGATGTTTCAAAATTTCAATAATACATCGTATGTTCTATGTATTCACAGAATGTGAACACAGAATCTGTCTGTGTTCACTGTTCATAAATGTCATATTCTTTAGCTTTAGAGATTGTCAATTTGTAGTTCTAAAATATTTTCTCTTGGTAAACAAATATCTGATTCTTGAATATGTGGATATATACAAGACTGAAAATAATATTGACTGATTACAAATTGAATAATTTATGTATACATATTGGGGATGATGTTTCAGAAGATTTAGAATTGGATCATTTGAATTATGTAGTTTATGAAGACAATAGGAAAGAAGAACATAATGGAATAATCAAAAGAAATTACTGTTCGTTGACCACTGAGGTTAATATAACCTTTTACCTTCATAAGTAGTGAGAAATGTTCCTAAATACAGTATTTTCATAATGTTGCTAGCAAAAAAATACTGAAATGTGTATCAAACGTTTTTTCTTGTTCATAATACAGAAAAGAATGTCTTAGTGGTATGAACTATTGAATTTAAAATTATGAAAAGAGGATAGTATTTGATTAATATATTTTGAACTATTAAAATAATTTGTTCGTAATAGCTACCTACTCAAATATCAGGAATAAATGGACAATTTGCTATGATTGTCTCCAGCCTTGCTCTAGACATTTCGATGATACTTTCCTTAGGTATTTAGAGTTGTGAAAACTATGCACCGAGTATAAGGTGCGACAACCCATTCCACGAGGTTAAATATGTCATAACAGATTGCTCATTTAATCTTGATAAATAAATTTAATGACAATTTTTGAAGCATTAAAGCATTATAGATTGCTCTTCTTTTTTAAAAGATAATTTTTGAAGCTTTTTTTATTAAACGACACTTTTTCAAATTTAATTTCTTTAATGATGCAGTTCTATCATAGGAATCCATTGTTATAATTCCCAACTCTGAGAAACCAATACTTTCGGAGATTTAATTTGTCCGTTTGAACAAGAGCGCCAAAAAGCTCCTGTCCACAGGGCTTGAACCAATTTTTTTCACAATAAAATGGAATATTTCTCTTGAACCCTTTGGCTGCAACCCTACCAAACCATGCTTTTCAAATGTAATCATATGTCATGTATGGCTGGTTGGAAAGCTTATGAGAAACGGAATCTTACCATGCCCTTAATTTTTTTTTAATTATGCAATTGTTAGGAAAATGAATAAATAAAACAAATCGGTATGCATTGTTAAATTTTGTATAAGTTTTCATTTTACATGGATAAAAAGAAAGAGCAAGCAAAATGGTATCTAGCAGGTACACTAGGAAAAGCAGAAAAAGAAGTTGCATTTGATAGCCGATATTTCTCAGCTTTTTGGACTTGCAGTTATGTAAAAATGGACACTGTATGACATTCCCCAGCACCACTGCTCTTCGTCTCGAAAGAATTTTTTTACATTGTTAGACCATTTGATATTGTATATTAATTGTCGACTTAACTTGAAATTTAATATTCCTTTGAATGCCGAACATGGAAATTAATATAGATATATTATTATAAGCAATATATTAGTGTCTATATTATATAAACTAATATAAAATGTTACTACAGTATTATATGAATTTAAATATTTTTAAAAGTTTATTATGAAATTAATTAAATATACTCTAATATTTAAAAATTGTGGGAAACTATAGACATACCTGTACAAAAATAGTCTAATAATAATGAATATAAGGTAATTCGGAAAATCAAGAATGCAAATAAGAATTAAAAAAAAAATTATTTCTGCATTTTCAATTTTTTTTTTCGTATGATGAATGTCTTAAATTTTATAGGTAGTTTAATAGTTCTATGAAGAAAGACTCGATTGATGGTATTCAAATAACTCTTCATAATAATATTTTTATAGGTAGGTAGTCATATACATTTTATGACTATTACTAATCAAAACGCTTATTCAATCAAAGAAATTTCAAGATTTGAATGATATTTAAAATCAAAACTTCGGAATACCTTTATATTGGGAATTTTTTTGCATTTAATTCACCTCTTTAAATTATAAAATATTCATAATAACCTGTTGAAGCAGGTATTGAATATTGTAAAAAATACTTCTTATAAAATCAGTGACTTCGGAAGTAATACATCCAGAAGTACAAAGATTTCTTCAACCATATGTTTCGGCGCTGAAAACTCCAGCTGTTAGATCAACTTTCGTCTGCACATGCGCAATCACAAAATGCCTGAAAGGGGCAGCGTGAATTTCAAAATTGTCCCAAGGACTACGTTATGGATACTCCATCTCGGAAACTACGCTATTTCCTCGAAACTAGGTTGCACACACACACATACACACACATATAAATAATTGACATGAGGTGTTAATATGGCCTTCCAGTCCCTCCCCTTCAGACAAATTTAAAAAAAAATTAATTTCCACCTTAATAATTGCCCCACGTTGGGCGCCAATTATTGAGGTAGAGTTTGTGCTCCAACTCAAGGTATGTTAGATAAGTAAGGTAAGGTTCATAACTTGACTACGATGCTTGGTAGGAAAAAAGACTGGGACAGGGAATCCACCACCCCAAGCTCTAAAAAGAAATGCCATTAAATGATACATAGACGGTTCAAAAACCATATATGTGCCAGGCACCAAATGCTCACTAAGGCTAGGCTCCTATCCGAGCATCTTTCAGGCAGAAGTACTTGCAATAGAAAGATGCGTGGAAATGAACCTAGAAAGAAACTATAAGAGATGTGATATAGCAATCCACTCTGAGAGTCAAGCTGCTATTAAAGCTCTGAGCTCCCATGTTATCGAGTCCAAGCTAATATGGAAGGGCCGAAAAAAATCAAGGAAGTAGGCAAGTACAACAGGGTCTCCTTCTCTTCTCTTCTTCTACCGCGGTGCCGTCCCAGGCTGAACTGAGGCCTTCAGACCCATTGTTCTCCCGCTTGCCAAACTCGTGAGACTCAGTCCAAAAAGCACGCTGACAGGAATGCCGTGAGCTTAAAAGGAGGAGTCCCTCTCACCGTAGGAATCGTAGGTGTTGGGTTGCCTAGGTGTATGACCCTCAATTCCTTAAGGTTGTTACAGTCGAACAGAATATGTTCAGCTGTTTCTTCCATGCTCTTGCACCAGCGACACAGAGCGCTATCGGCCAATCCCATCCTATTCAGATGTTTGTTGAACTGGTGACCAGTTAGTAATCCAGTCACCAGGCTCAATTCTCTTCTTTCGAGTGAAAGAAGTTTCTTTACTTCAGACTTTGACGATGGTTTCTTAATGAGAAGCCTTGACTGCCTGAGTCCTACTCCCATGTTCCATACACTGGAGAAATTCCTGTCCAAACAATTCTTGAAGAATGTTTTAACAGAGGTACGACATACTGGAAGCGAGGGCTCAGGACCTATATATGGTATCCGAGCCCCCTGCTTCGCCAGCTTATCTGCCTTAACATTACCTGAAATCTCCGAGTGAGCCGGACACCAGATGAGTTTTACAATGTTACCAGTGCCCAGCCTTCGCAGAGCCTTCCTGCATTCGCCTACTAAGTAGGAGTTTATTTTCACATCAGATAGGGATTTTAACGTTCCTTGACTGTCACAACATATATATATGTACTTGCCAGAGTATCCTAATCGGATGTTTTCCAGCGCGCAGACAAGAACAGCATATAGTTCTGCCTGCATTATAGAGCAGTTCTTCCCGAGAGGGATTGACATGCTCACTCGAGGTCCCACAATGCCTGCACCTGTCCCTGTAGTCGTTACAGAGCCATCTGTGAACCATGTGGGCCCCTCCGGTTTAAGGAGATCCCTCCTTGTATCCCATTGGTCTCTATCAGGAACAATCACCCTATAGGGTTCGTTAAAGCAGAATTAGGAGTCCGCACGGTCACTCATCCGGAGGAGAGATGCATAATCATCCTCCACCTTCTTGAGTGCCCTCGCGTGTCCCCTAAACATTCCGCTGTCACGCCACTGTCCCTGTTCCCAGATTCTTAAAGCTGTCTTCATAGCCCCCTCCTCAACTACAAGATGCAGGGGAGGTAGCCCCAGCAGGCACTCCATAGCTGCTGTTGGAGTAGATCTCAGAGCACCTGTGATGCTTAAACAAGCTTTTCTCTGAGATCTTGTCAATTTGTTGCGGATATATGACTTCTCCAAAGAAGTCCACCACACCAATGATGCGTAGGTTAGGATAGGCCTCACCACCACAGTATACAACCAGTGAATAATGTGTGGTTTGAAGCCCCATCCATTTCCCACTACTCTCCGAGTAGACCAAAAGATCATCTCGGCCTGTTTCGTTTGTTCCTCAATGTGTTTGTTCCACAGTAGTTTGTGGTCCAGTATCACACCCAGATATCGAACTTGCTCTGTTAGATTGAGCCCTACTCCAAACAGACTTGGAAGTCTTATGTTACAGGGCCCCCTCTTCCTGTCAAAGAGAACCATCTCTGTTTTTTCAGGATTTACCGTAAGATCGTTATTCAAGCACCATCGCTCAATCCTATACAGAGCATCCTGCATAAGATCAGCGATGACATTTGGATGTTTACCTCTGATTAGTATCACGAGATCATCTGCATAGGCTACAACCCTTAGGCCAGCCCCCGCCAGCTCAACCAGGAGCCCATCCAGGACCAGATTTCACAGGAGAGGTGATAGAACACCACCCTGTGGGCATCCCCTGCCTGGTGTTCCCCTTGGTCTCCTTGGTCTGGGTTCCTGGTCACGCGGAAATCACAGGAAATGAGGCCATCACACTTGCCAAGAAAGGAGCACAAACCCCCTTTATTGGCCCGGAACCCTACTGAGGGGTTGGTAGATACACCTACAAAAGTGAATTTCGGATGAAAGAAGAAACTGAAAGAGGTATTTTCTGGAGATCTCTCCTAGGAATATATCAGTCCAAGAAAATCCTCCGGATCTTTGACACTACTCCACTGAGATCAAAGAAATATATGGACCTCAGTAAGAACACGCCGCACCTCCTCACTGGTTTCCTCACAGAGCACTGCGGCCTTAGATATATATGATGAGATTAGGGCTAGCAGAAACTGACGATCACCTGATAATGGAATACCTCGCCATCTCAAACCAACGCAAGGAATGCTTTGGCAAGAAATATGCAGGAGCGAAGACGTAGCCTCCTTGAAGCCATGCCAGATACTGGAGTTTATCAGAACTCTGGAATTGGAAGATGAGCTGTAGATGGTGATGACAGCGACATCTCTGACACAATATTATTGCCCCGGAACCCTACTGTGGGGTTGGTAGATACACCTACAAAAGTGAATTTCGGATTAAAGAAGAAACTGCAAGAGTTATTTTCTGGAAAATTCCTCCGGAACACGCTGCACCTCCTCACTGGTTTCCTCATAGGAAACTGCGGCCTTAGGAAGCATGAAATGAGATTAGGACTAGCAAAAACTGTGCAGATTCTGTTGGGAACCAACGCAAGGAATGCTTTGGGCAATAAATTTGCAGGATCGAAGACGTAGCCTCCTTGAAGCCATCCCAGATACTGGAGTTAATCAGAACTCTGGAACGGGAAGGCGAGCTGTGATGGTGATGACATCGACAGCTCTGACGGGGGGCACAATAGACCTTAAGGTCGCAGTGCAACGTTACCCCCTACAACAATATACAAGGTAGGGTTCAGCTCCAACCCAAGCCAAACACGCCAAACTTTGAAGTATATTTTCACAAATAATCACACAAACTGCTCAGAATGTTAGAAAGAGTAGAATTCAGCAGGCCGGAATTAAATACCGTTACAAACATTATCGTTTAATTCTTGATGTAAGACTACAATAAAAATGTCAAAAAGTTGAAGCAATTATTCCTTTTGGGTGCAATACTTCTAATGTTAATGATGCCGGGATCACACTAAGCGAACATTGTTAGTTATCAATGTTCGTTCAACAAAATGTTATAATGGCTTTTTTGAAATAACACTGTTAGCTAAAACAATGTTCTCTTAGTGTGCACCCGACATAAGTAAATATAATACTTGTATTTTTATAAATGATATAATAGAAGATGATATTATATTGAAAAATATGATGTTAGATATTGGAGCATATATTTCGTGGTATAACTACTAAAACTTTTTATATAGAACTAAAAATTACTACAGATTTTTTATATTTTGTCTATTTCATATAACGGCCTTAGAATGCTTTAATCCTTCCTTAATAGTAAGTTCGGTAAGGCACTAATTTGTGATGTATTTATATGCCTTGATTATTATATATTTTTTTGTTGCACCTGAGTTGGGTGGAGAGTTTTCAAGTATCGTTCTGGTAAGTGTTTCAGTTATGCATGATTTTTATGCATAAAAGGCTTACTGAATTGATTGGCTAATTTTGTTTGTTTACTGTTTGATGTTATTTGCTAGAAACCTTAATCGAATTTTATTATTCCACGGTATGAAGATATTTTATCGCTTTTTGAACATTAACATGATATAATTCATATTTGCGAGAAATTATATCTTATAATGGCTTGATATCTCATCGTTTTTCACATTAGTTTTCTTTTTAGTTGGTATGCGTAGTTGACTGAATGATATTTGGTTAAAAAAAGTCGAGAACAAATTGAAAATTTTCAACTTTATTTGAACCAGCACCAATATTTCTATGCAAGGTGTTTCAGGTCAGATGGTTTTTCATTTATTCCATCATTCTGAACTTCAGAAAACATTCCCATTTATTCAATGCTTTGCGACTTGGTCGTCTCAAATGGAACACGCTGAATATTTGTACATTTTTTGGATTTCTCATTTAATTTTGAGTTGACCGAATCTATTTCGAAGATATAAAACGATTGTTTTGCTTCGAATATTTATACATATCACAACCAAAAATCACAGAATAAAGAAGCATTCGGTTTTGTAAATAATTTCAATATGTATAAACTTATTCGAGTGATGTAGTTATTCATCCAGATCAAAATTAAGTGGGTAATCTGACTATGTACACTACTGGCATTAATTCTGGACACTTCTAGTAAAATTTTGATTCATTTGAGACAGTGACGGTTTAATATGCTTTCGGGCCCTTGGCGCAGAAGATCTAATTGCCCCCTTGGCACTGGCGGATCTCTTGGATTCGCTTACAATTCATCAAAAAAGGCCCCTCCAGACCTCGGGCACAATGTTGGCAAACAGAATAATATGAACTTAACAACACATCTAACACCGCCCAAAAAAGAACAAACTTAATTGTACAGAGAAAATATCCAAATTACTACTCAAGTACCATTGACCGATTAAGAAAAAAGTTAGTATAAAAGTTTGATCGACACCTTGGAATCCTGAACAATAAAGTACTCCTAGCCTAGTAACTACTGGGAAGATGAAAACAGATCTCTGACAACAAATCTGGACAATCAATCATTCCATCGACTATCTTAAAAAGAAAGCTTTCGAAAAATCGTTATAGACTACATCGAGCTGGTAACCCAATTGGAAACATTTAACAATATCCTCCATAATAAGTAGTAAGTTAGACATTATGGAACGGCCCTGGCGAAAGACATGCTGCTCTTGAATTAATATCGGTGCTATATATTGTATATTGTTGTAGAGGGTAACGTTGCACTGCGACCTTAAGGTCTATTGTGCCCCCCGTCAGAGCTGTCGATGTCATAACCATCTACAGCTCGCCTTCCAGTTCCAGAGTTCTGATGAACTCCAGTATCTGGGATGGCTTCAAGGAGGCTACGTCTTCGATCCTGCAGATTTCTTGCCCAAAGCATTCCTTGCGTTGGTTTGAGATGGCGAGGCATTCGGTTGTCAGGTGATCAGGAGTTTCATCCTCCTCCCAACAGAATCTGCACACAGTCCTAATCTCATTACATGCTTCCTAAGGCCGCAGTGCCCTGTGAGGAAACCAGTGAGGAGGTGCAGCGTGTTCTGGAGGAATTTTCCAGAAAACCCACAGTAAGGTTCCGGAGCTATGCTCCTTTCTTGGCAAGTGTGTTGGCCTCCTCATTTCCTTTAATTCCCGCGTGACCAGGAACCCAGACCAAGGAGACCCTGTTGTTCTTGCCTACTGCATTGAGTTTTCTTCGGCACTTCCATATTAGCTTGGACTCGATTAAATTGGAGCTCAGAGCTTTAATAGCAGCTTGACTGTCAGAGTGGATTGCTATATCACATCTCTGATAGTATCTTTCTAGGTTCATTTCCACGTATCTTTCGATTGCAAGTACTTCTGCCTGAAAGATGATCGGATAGGAGCCTAGCGATAGTGAGCATTTGGTGCCTGGTCCATATACTCCAGCGCCAGCTCCTGTAGTGGTTTTTGAACCGTCTGTGTACCCTTTAGGGCTGGTTTCTGAGGACAATTGAATGTATTTTATCTTCAGTTTATCTTCTGAATTCTATTGAATTGGACAGATAAACTGAAGATAAACCACATGTGATATTCCTCAGAATCCGGCTCCTAATGGCATTTCTTTTAAGAACTTACGTGGTGGATTCCCAGTTTTTTTCCTACAGAGCATCGTAGTGAAGTTCTTTTCAATGCTTAATTTCTTTAACATTTCGTCACTAGAAAGATTGGCTGATGAAGTGTACCAGGTAAGAGAGTACCTGGCTTTCTGGTTTTTAATATTCTCATTACCTGTTCCTTGCCTAGATATTCTGATCACTAGATGAAGTGCCCTGGTAGGACGCGTTCCCATAGCTCCAGTGATACACACAGGCCAGCCTTTGTACTTTATCAAGGGTTTTCCTCGTACTATTCTGGCTTGTTTTTGTGTGCCAGACTACTGCCCGATACTTGATTATGGGTCATGACGTACATCCATCGCAGTATCTTAGGGTTGCAGCCCCAACTCTTACCGGCTAGATTCCTGCACGTCCTTAAAGCCTTTATTGCTTTGCTAGCAGTGATTTCTACTTGCCTATTCCACAGAAGTTTACTATATAGTGTTCCCCTAGACGTATAAGTCAGACTTCCATTCTATAATATCTCCGTTCAAAAAAATGGATCTCACAGCTGGAAGTTTCCTTCTCCGAGTAAACAGAATCACTGTGTTCTTGTTCAGCCCTACTGACAAGACTACTGCTCGATAATTCTAAGGCCCCCCCTGTAGTAAGTTACACAAGGTGCCCTCAAATTTACCTCTGACCATTAGGACTATGTCATCGGCATAGCCTATACACCCGAAGCTGAGCTCCGTTAGCCTGTGGAGGAGCTCGTCCACCACTAGGCTCCAAAGAAGGGGAGACGTTACTTCTCCTTGAGGTGTTCCACGAGAGGCGGTCGGTGCTAATATCCACAGATAATAGTTAAGCAGGCAGCCAAGCATTTTAGGAATATTGGACTGAATCGATACACCTCTATAGTTCACAAGTGAATATTGAATATTTTCATGAAAATAAAATCAAATGTTGATATCGAAGGCAATGTTGAGCATTTTACTTGTCCAAGTAATATTAAACGCAGTGAACATTCATTGAAAGTGTCCAGAATCAATGCCGCTACTGTATGAACCTGATGATGCTTTTTAATGAAGTTCAGATGGTATGAAGCACCATTACTGCAGAATCTGTAACATTTAGAACAGTTTGGCAGAAGCAAATGGAAGGTGCAATTGCTCATTTGCACATTTTTTGTCAACCTACTAATTTTTTCTGAGATTCCTAAATAGATTTTTTTATTTCCGCAGATAGCAATGCTGGTAGTATTACACAATTAGTAACCAGCGAACAACCTCTGGCAATCACCAGGGCCTTACAAAATACGGTGGAGACGACTGTTCCAGTGCAATATACATCACAACCGAGTCTTCTAACCTCAAATTCAACATACAATAATGTCCAAGCACATCCTGAGAGTAGTTTAAGTAAATCGCATAGCTACTCGAACAACTTGAACTCAGATTTCAGTAAGGACTTGGATAAAAGCTGTAGGACAAATATTGGAGACCTACATTTGGATCCTATAGTTATAAGAAGCAACAAACATATATCTATAGAAAAACTGAAAAGTTCGGATGTGAGGTTAGACAACGATTTGACTGTACAAGATAAAGAAAACAACTTACTGAGCGCCAGTAGGTTGAAACTTTTACAAGATACTACAATGATTGAAAGTGCGTTAGATTTAGACTCGTTAGATGATTCTAGTTTAGGGGCGAACAGTAGCCAAGCAGGCCTGATGAAAATCAGTGTTTGAGATTGAAGTCACATCAAGTTCTGATAATGGTTTGAAATTAAATATCAACAATAATAGATTATTTCAGTGAAGACCAACATTTATTGACACCCTCTAGAATTCTTAATTTATTAATTGAAATTCCCAATAGATTATTTATTTGAGTATGCAGATATATAGGATCATTTATTTCTGATTGAAATATGTACAATTTTTTATTTTTATACCGATGGAGCATATATGGACAATCAACAAAATTCTGCATTTAGATATTTTCAACTCAAAAGAATGTACATATTGGATTTATGAGTGCCATAATGATAGAATTTTGTGATTCAGTCAGTCAAAGACCATTTAGTTTAGTTCCAAATACTTATTTGTTTTTCTGAATCGTACCATAATATCGAGATTAAAAAAAGTATCAAAATTCATGAAAAGTAAGACGTTGTGCCTATTAGCTCTCATCCTGCATTTTTATTTGCAAAACCTACTTAAAAATGAACAGGTAGATCTATGTACTACATTCAACTTTTTTGTTTATTGCTCATTGCTAGGAATATTGAGTTTTTAATTGGAGGCAGCAATTCCTTTTAAACTTATCTATTTCCCTCCGGTATAGCTTGTTGGACATTTCCAATCATTTTAATGAATTTTCTTGAATCACTCAAACATAATTCGCAACAGTTTTCATATTTACCTTGTGGAAATATTACACATTGTCTGCTGGAAGTAACATTTTTTTGCTGTCGAATCATTCAATATCATATATTAATTTGATCCATATGCAGTATTTCCCAATTTTTTAGGTAGGTTTGCAAGTGGGTACCTAGATACACTTGAAGATGGGTTCGAAAGGAACCCTACTCACCAACTCATGATTTCCAATTTTGACATGGGATAATGGTAACCTCGATATAAATAGAAAAATATGAAGATAATAGTTAGTAGCGTAATATCTCAATGAAGGAAATATAATTTCTGAAACATGTGATATACCCCCAAAGTATAAGTGGACCCAATTGTAGTCACTCTCTGTCATATTATATCATGAAGTCATGAAAAATACTCATTTCGCCCCTAGTAAGAGAGAAATTATTTTCACATTTTATATCATTCAACCGGATTTTTTATTAACTCAATCCAATAACTTTATTTGGTCATATTATGTTGAAAAATAAAGATATGATAAACATCGTGACATCATTTTTGTAATATAATTGTTGATATTTTCAATAATGGAGTTTATGTCAAATTTTTTTTACATCATGCTTTATCAATGAAAGTTATCCCTAATACTTTAAAGTATTTTTACCCCTACAACTGATTAGATATGGTCTGTAAATAAAGAAAATGCATATTGAATTGTAAACAAAGCTAACAAAACTTGATGTGACTTGAATGATACTTACACGAGTTCTTCAATTTTAATTAAGTTTAAATGTAGTTTAAAATGTTAACATACATAAAACATGGTTAATAGAAATTCTTATATTTTTGTTTTCAATAAATATTTTTATACAAAGTTGTATTCATTAAGTATCTTCATTATTTTAGACTTCTTTATTGTTTATTTTGAGTTATTCATATCCCATGATCATTTCCGTCTCAATCATAGACCTAATATCCTATGGATGGAGCATCAGCTGGCTTTTACACGATTATGACTCTGAGTGATCCGAGCATATCAATGGAAATCGCTATTGGAATCTTGCTGCTTAAATTAGCTCCATGTCTCTCACATATATATTTCAATCCTCTCTAATGCTCTGTCCAGAGGATATTAGGTCTATGGTCTCAATTAAATGAAGCCAAATTACATTCATATATTGGTAATACCAGATTTTTCAATTACATCTAATACACTTTTAAGATTAGTTTCAAATAATTCACATCTAATAGGCATTTCTAAAGAATAGAAAGGGTTTTTTAAAGCATAATCTGCATACAATTCATAAATTTTTTTCAGCAATAGTTCAACACCAGTTTGGCTCTTATCTGCTACAGCCATCATTTTTACTCCTGTAAGTGTTTGAAAGCAATACAGTTTGAATGTGTCAGCTTCTAATATTTCAATGCCTGAACATTTAGGCTCCGGGCTGAGTTGGCTGGCTATAGCAAAAAGGGGATAAAACATACTGGCAAGAAATATTTTCTCATTTGTAGTCATTTTTGGTCTTCCAAATTTGAGGGTGAGTGGGTAGTGCTCTTTATTTTCAAACATTTCAAAGACATCTTTTCCATCCTCTATTTGCCCGTTAGTGACTTCTTTACCATTCACTGCATACAAAACATGACCTGGACGTATACCATCTCTTTGGCCAAACTCTACTATAATCCTTTTATTTTCATACTTCAGTTTCAAATCCAGAGGATAAGAAAATGTTCTTTCATTCTCTATCTTCGAAACGCTGTGATCATGGTTAAATATTAAACCACCCGACTTTGAGACCACATAAATACTGTATATGACCATCCTATACCAATTTGACAATTATTCCTATGTACTCATGAGAAAGTGTCGGTTTTCCAGATGGTTTATATGAACAAATTAATTAGAATTATCGCCTCATTTATTTATTATCATCATTAATAAAAAGTAGATATTAACACAGAACATATAATATGAAAATATATTAATGAAAAATTCGTGTTTATATCGGTTTTGACAATTTGGATACGACCACAGAAGATACTACAAAATCATATATCTATCTCTGTTGTCAGACAACATTTTGGCCTTGGTACTTCTTTTATTCATATGTGTGCAACGATTTGCACCAGACTGGTGATACCGAATGATCTAATAACAACTAGTTCGGCCTCATAAGCAAGATATTGTACAGATTCGGTATTTTAATTATTCTACTATTGAACTCTATGACTTAATTTTTCTAACCTTGGCTGTATTGTGATCGTCTAGTGAATTGGTGGGACTGCTTATTTACAATGTACAGGCAACCCATGATACAAGGAAAACTTTTGTTGTATTCTTTGTATCATGTAGGCAACCCAAGATACACTCAGTGAAACAAGGAAAAATGGCGGGAAGTGTAAAGATTCGAACAATTCAGATACGTATATTTTGTATAACTGGGGGAAAAGAACGCTGAGGAAAACCCCCAGCAGTGTGATAGTCGTGATCAGAAAAATATATGTCAACCAACTGGTACATTTATATTTCTACATTAACTAAGAGAGAAATGGAAAGTACCTGATGGGTAGTAAAGTAATATTCCTATACCTGCAACATGACGTTGGAATATTAGTGTTATGTGGTTCGTATATGCACCGGATCGGAGGTCCGTAAGCATTAGTGTCTGTATATCACTTATATTTGCATGAGGGGAGTAAAGAGCAGTGCTTTGCATGAGCTGATGAAAGATGCAGGAAAACGTTTGTGGCAATGTGCCAATATTAAATCTAACTCTGGGTCCACCTCGGAAGACATATTACTCATTCACACTCGTATTAACATTCCTGCTTACTGATGCTTCCAATTCCATTAAGAAGTTACCCTTTTATATGTGTACCGGTCCCACCATAAATGCTATTTAATATCTCCGCAAAACTCATACAGAAAAAGCTACATTCAATAAGCAGTTATGATTTTTTTTCCTTACTTTATCCACACAGCATATTTCATGCAGCTTACTAGATGAAAAAGTATAGATAGATCAGAGAATGAAAGGTTTTCAGCGTTTTTTTAATAAACATCAGGAAATATTTACATAGGGTTATTAGCTTCTCTAACAGGTATTCATACAAAAACTTGATTAAAATTAATATACAAATTTTCTAATATTATAGAAAACCATATTGAATATCTTCTTCATTGTTCCATTCCATCAATTGCTGAATCGTTAGTATCTTTTTTATCATTTATCTCTTCAATTTTTTTCTTCCAGTTCTTGGCAGCTGCCAACAATTTCAAATTCGGCCTATTGGTCTCATCTTCAGGGAAGATATAATCAAATATTTCTTCCCAGCCTTGTTCAGTCCCATCTTCATCAATAACCTTCCTCCTCTTTTTGATCCTTTTAGGTAATTTACTTTTAATCTTTTCTCGAGTATCCTCTGTACCATGTGCATCCTCAAATTCTTTCCAATTTTCTAGTAGTATAACCCTGGATTCATTTTCATCGAATTGTTTCAAAGCATCATTGCCTCTATTGAATACTTCTCGGGTTAAAGTAATATTCAAGTCATCTTCAGTTTGATTATTCAGTTCAAATTTAGCATAAGATAACCAAACTTTAACATGCGATGTTCTCTCCAACAGTCTTTCATAAAGAATACGTGCTTTCTCAGTTTCTTCCTGAGAAATTTCAAAATCTAAAAATGAATAACATTAATTAATTAATAGATAGATCAAATAAGATTGTGAAATCCTATAAACAATATAAGAATAGGCAGGGAGGAAGATTATGCCATTTTATAGAGAATATTTCATAATCTTCACAGTGGATTGTGCCTGTATTACCTATATAATTTTTCCATAACAATTCTGGCATATCCAATCTTGGTTGTTGAATGGCTAATTCAAAGATAGCTCTAGCTCTCTCTAAATCGCCCAACAAAGTCTCCAACTCAGCAAATTTTATCCAAGTAATGCAATTTTCTGGGCCGAATTCAAGAAATTTCTGATATAAAGTTCGACATCTATCAAATTCTCGGAGTTGGATTTCCAAATCGATGTATCCTCTGAACAAGCTATCTTTTGGACACATTCCAATCGAGATACCTAAAATGAAAATTATTAATACATTAAAATCAATTCATTTTAGAAAACAAATAAAAAAAAAATAGATAGAAAATAATTTTCTTGAAAAAAAAATTAATATTTTATATTTAAGAAACTATCTGTCAGATTTCACTGAAATTCACTGAATATTTACAAAAATACAGATCCGATAGAATAAAAATTTTAAGTAGTATTTTAAGAGGGTATGTGAGGAGTGAATATAAAAAAGGCCATCCGTGCAAAAGCTCCTGACTTCACGTCAGTGCTTTATAAGAATTTTTTCCACAAACGTTTGTAATATAGTCCTAAACATTTCTTTGTTTTAAATTTTGAAAAACCTGTTTTTGTTTTTGATATATTTTTCAATATTGAAAATGTAATTTTATTACATGTAAAATTAAACGCTGTTCATAGAACTAAAGGTGGTATGGTGTGGCGCGCCAGAAGCATAATGGTTCCATACATTTAGTACAGTTAGAAATATGCTATTGTGGTGTGGCATTATGGGTACTGTCCGGGATTCGATTGAAACTGTTGAGGGTACTTGGTAGTTGACAAATTCTTACAGGTAGTCCTTTATTGGGATGCTGCATCCCATACTCACCCAATATTTTTCTGCATGCTGTCAGATTTTTTTGACGAATTTCAAATTTTGCAAACATCATCCAAATTTTAGCAAAAGTGAATACTTTATGAGGTATTAATTCCAAACAGGCTTTATATATTTGCCTTGTTCTTTCATAGTCTTTGCTTTCCAGTTCTTCAAATATGGCATAGTTTATCCAAAGATATATGTATCGCCTCCAATATTGCTTCTCTTTAGAAGGAGGAATATTTGCAATTGCTTTTTCATAAGTTTCTCGAATTAATTCAATTTCGCCTTCACTTTCAATGATTCTTAGATAATCAAACCATGCGTCATAGTTAGTTGGATTCTGCGCTATTTCCTGCTCGTATTGGAACTTCCTCTTAGATACTATTACATCTTCAATACCGCTACGATCACCATATTTTTTTTCATGTATGATAAACGCTTTATACAGTTCTTTTGTTTCTTCTTTAGGAATGTGGTCCAAAGCATACTTATATATAACTCTAGCTCTATCATGCTCTTTCTGATTTTCTTCAAACCTTGCAAATGCGATAAATAATTTCTCATCCATATAATCATCCCCATAAAATTCTATTGATCTTTCATATATCTTTCTGGACGAGTTGATGAATCCATGGTTTTCCTCGAACCTAGCATATTTAATCCAGTGTTTTACTTCCGGATGTGTGATCACAAATCTTTCGTAAATTTGCCTGGCTCTATCTATTTCTTTATATCTCAATTCGAAATTGATGTAAGTTTGCCATGCCTGTTCATCAGGCTGCCATTCCATCCACCTTTCAAAAACAGCCCGTGCACCTGGAACATTGTCTAACATTTCTTCCATATAGGTATACTTATACCAAAACTGGTTGATTCTAGGTAATATTGTCACTGCTCGATCCCACAAATTTCTTGCATGATTGACTTGCCGATTTCTCATTTCCATCTCTGCATATTTCAGCCATATTGTAACATTTTTGTAATCTACGTCTAGAGCTCGTTCGTAGATTGATCTGGCTCGTTGAATTTCTTTTTGAGTCTCTTCCCATTGCGCGTATTTGAGCCAATTAGGAATTACAGTTCTATTCTTCCTGATGTTATCTTCGAATTGTTTTCTTCGTCGCAGTTGATAATCTGCTAGCTCAGCGGGATCAGAAATTTTTTGCTTTGGTGGAGGAGGTAAAATTTCAAGATCTCTTTCTTTAGCCTCTCGAAGAAGCTGCTCGGCTGTGATTTGGATTTCTGCGGGAGCTTTGTTTTTGACCTGAAAACGTTAAAAGGTTTTATACTCCGGAAAATATTTAAAATTTTTCACTGAATACCGACCTTTGCCACTTTCGGCATTTTTTGTGGTTTACTATCCATTTTTTAATATAAATGAAATTAATTATAAAAGATTAATTATTGATATCAATTTTTTTAACCTCTATGGAAAAAAAAAATAATTTAACACAGAACATTATAGTTTTGTCCACAGAACAATAATGTCTTGACTTGACAGAGACTAACTCTGTGTCATAGACCTGCGTTACTCTGTGGTTACTGTTATTAGTGTTCTGTGGTCTACTCTATAGGTCCTTTCGTTTGCATCGAAAGTGTAGCACTTTCCTACACTCGGTGTAATTTGCACTCGATATTAGTATTCGTTTGCTTATTGGATTTACACCAGTGTACACCAAGTGTAGTTTATCTGCACCTGGTCGAAAGGAGGTGTGAAATGCACTCAAAACAGAATGTAGGGTTATGGTTAATGTTACGGCAAAAAGAAGGCGCCAATAATTGACTTGTTATGAAAATATTTGTTCTCTGGGAACTTTGATCTCTTCTTTAAATGGGTATTATCAAATTTAAAATTTGCAATAAGGTCAGGAGGATGAAGAAATAATGGTTTACGTGCAGTTCTGACAGTTGACACGACATTGGAGGACCAACAAAGCAGGAATTAGTACTGTTATGTTCTTATTTTCCTGGATTTTTCGATATTTGTGATATATCAATTGAATTGCTGTTTATGAAGTGAAGTGAATATTTGAATCTTGTATGAATGTAGAGCATAGACCTAATTTATGAGGTCTATGACGTAAAGCTGAACTTAACCGATCACCTTGAGGGATTATAAGAAAGAACTAGGTATATTGTGTTCAAAGGCAAGAATTCTATTGCATTAGTATGTCACTACAATTGGAAAATTTAGAAGAGAAATAACACTTTCCAGCTTGTCAATTCTGTATAATTATAGGTATGTACATATAAAAATGTTTCACTTAGTTAGCTGCATGAATAGTAATGTATAAATCTATAATATTTCATTCTAAATTTTATGAATTTCTCAATTAATTTGATTTCTTTATTGAAAGGATTTCATCAGTTTTTGATGAAGTTCGCAAAATTTGTTACATCAGCAAAAACCAGAGATTTATGGATTCGTCTGCTAAAGAGATTCGACTTAACAGCTTCGAGACTCAAATTTGGTATGATTTATTTAACACGTTTTCATTCAAGTATGAAGGGAAATAAAATTTTGAGTTGTTTCTCATGTTAGAATATAGAAAATTGTCCACCATGTTTTCACTAGGTAAGCCAGCAGATTTGTCCAATAAAAATCATCCTGATTGGGTTCCATTATAGAATATGATTGTGTATGTAATTTATCTGTTATATTTTATAATCTAATGTAGTTAATTTCTGATGAATAAATTTAATTTTCTCAACTCTGATGCCAGGTCCAAACCAAGCGAACAAAAATTAGAATAAGGCTGTTACAAAGCAAAATGTATATTGTAGATTAATTTATTTAAACAGAACTGCTTAGACATGATGAATGTTGTAAATAAATTATAAAGTATACAATGTGTTTTTTACTCTATTAATATTAGTGTAAATTTTTTAAAATATGCTTGCTTAAGTTTAAACTATTACCAAAAACCATTGTAATGACGAGCATGAATAACCCATTGTCACTGTGAAATACTTCTTAATCCTACACATGCTTAAAACCAACTCTTGATATTCAACTGCTCCCTGCTTTCTATTTCAATAGATTTAGATTCAACCACTGTCAAATTGATGTTGATGCTTCTGCCTGAAAAATATTGATAAATAAATCATTTTACTAACGTTGATAGAAGCTGCATTCATATAACATCCTTGAAGAATCATTTATTACTGCCTCTAATAAATTCAACAGCACACATAAGATAAAAATCACCAACAAGTATCAAATTTTAAGAACTAAAAGTTTGATAGATTGGGGCTTACCGATATCCTGCAATTCCTTCGATGATATATTCAAATACATCCATGATAGTTATAGTGAAATATATGAATTTGAAGATGATTGTTGAACCTATACCTTTGCAATTATCAAACTATGATTGCCAGTCTTTATTATGGAGATATTCCGCACCCATCCACATGCTGTCTGATTATAAGCCTCCAAACTTTTATTAGAACTCATATCATCTGAAGTATATTGATTTTTCAGACGACCAATTGATTTTTCAGACGATGAATTTACTGTTATTTTTTTTTGAAAAACCTGTCAGGGAAGGTAGATTACTACAGTATGGGATTTATATCCATCAGATTGATGGCTGAACAAAAATAATAACCAATGTTTTTGACGTTTGATAAACTAACCTTATTTCAGTGTATTTCTCATTCGTTTGCGTTACTGCACTGAAAATCAGCTGATTCAGAGTGCAGTGTAGATTACACTACACCAAGAAGCAAACGAAAGGACCTTATGATGCTGCTGAGATTAATGACAGCTGTTAACCTTTTTTTTACTTGAAAAAATAGTCTTCGTTTTGTGTTTTAGTAATTCCCCCGTTCTGTTTTTAGAAAATTAGATATTTGTATATAAACATCCTGATCTAGAATTTCTGAACCCGTACCATGTCTGAAAGAGAATATGCTCCCCTTAGCTCCGCTTGTGTTAGAGCTCTCCACGACAAACTATATGAAAAAAGAAAAACTGCTGCACTCGAAATTGAGAAGTACACAACATATAAATGAACATATTTTTGGTATTCTAACTCCTTTTTTCAGAATGGTGAGGGAATTCCATAATGTGAATAATACATCGCAGATACGTAGATTACTGAAAGTACTGGGTCAGGATTTTGCAGTCTCACAAAATCCTCATGCTAAAAAAGGAGGTCTCATAGGATTAGCTTCAATTGCAGTGGCACTAGGAAAGGTGGTCTTGACATTTTTTTTTTTTAATATAGACTTACCAGTTATTTTCAATTGTAGGATTCTGAAATTTTTATGGATGAGTTACTGACTCCCATCTTGAGTTGTTTATCAGATCAAGACTCAAGAGTCAGATATTATGCTTGTGAATCATTGTACAATGTTGTTAAGATTGCAAGGAACGCTATTCTCACCCATTTTTGTCCAGTTTTCAATGCCCTTTGTAAGCTTGCTACTGATCCAGATCAAAATGTTAAAAGTGCATCTGAACTTTTGGACAGGTTGATGAAGGTGTATTCCTTACATATGCTATTTAGTTCATTGTGACTCTATTCTTTTTTTGTAGGATATCGTCACTGAAAGTGTCATATTTGATCTAGAGAGGTTTTTACCACTACTGAGGGAAAGAATATCCAGTAGAAACTCCTTTGCTCGACAGTTTGTTATAGCATGGATCTCTGTATTGAATATGGTGCCAAATTTGAATCTTATAACTTGTTTACCAGATATTCTAGATGGTTTATTCAAAATTCTAGATGATCCTGTTATTGAAGTTAAAAAAATGTGTGAAGCATTACTTGGAGAATTTTTGAGAACAATCAAAAGTGATCCATCCAAGGTCCATTTTTCTGAAATGATAAATATTTTGATTGTACATGCCCAAGAGAAAAATGATGATTTAGTGCAGGTAATACTTTAAAAACTGTGGGTAAGTTATTCTTTCCAATCGGAGTATGCTAAAGGGCATAAAATGGGGATAGAATAATAATTAAAAAAGCAGTTATGAAACCTCCGACTTGGCATCAATAGTTTGAGCACACATCTTGAAAACGATCAATTTTACGCATAATTCAATATGAAAAATATGGGTTCCCGGCTGAAATAAGGAAGTTTTTGATGAAAACTTGAACTGATATTAGGCATGATTTTAAGAATACCCTGTAGAAATTCTCGTCAAAATCAGAGTGAAAACGTACAACATGGCTTCGATAATACTTCCTGAAAATTTCATCCTTCTAACGTTAAAGGTCAGGTAGCTGTGACCATCTTTCTGATCATCCCGAATAGAAGCTCAAATAACACAAATAACAAATTTTTAATGGGGAATCCAAAAATGTGATAATTTATTGAGCGTGTAATTTGAAAAAACGAGTTGATAGCTACCTCCGGTATAACCGGAAGTTACAAAAACGTAAAAATATTTTTGATTTTCTCGGCATCCCAGATAATTCACTGAAAATAAATTTCAGGAAAATATCTTGATTGTTCTCAGTAATTATGGGTGAGGTTTAAGAAAAGGCTGAAAGCACTGAATATACTTTTCTATATTTTTCTTCAGCAAAATATCGTTGTTTTTTTTTCAGTTTACTGCTATCACATGGATAAAAGAATTTGTTCAGCTATCAGGACCTCATATGCTACCTTATATGTCTGGCATCTTCACCGCAGTATTACCATGTCTTTCTTATGATTCGGATGCCCGGAGAAGTATCCTTGTTTAAATTTTTTATCTAATCTCATAATCACAAAGAAATTTTTGTACGAATGTGAAAAAATTCTTTGTGATTCCTTCTGTGGGAGATGACAGCCATTCAGTATAAACATTCGTTAAAAGTTACATATTTGATAAATAAAAATCTGTTGAAATAGTCCCTATCTATGATTATAAGTTCTTTATTGAAAGATTAATCAAATTAATACAAAGAGTAAATGATCCAATTCATCCCCTATAATTTTGAAATGCTGTAATCTCCTCCGAAATATACTAAACATCTTATATCTAACAGTGAACTTCTGAAATAATTTGGAATTTAATTTTCGGTATGATAAAATTACTATAAGTTTTCAATTATGCAAATTATATTTAATTTCCTTTTTGTTTCAACAATTTTCATCATTAATCTGTTTATTTTTTTTAATGCATGGTTTTGTTTTCCTTAACACAGTGACAGACATAAAAGAAACTGCAACAGCGATCAACTACACGTTGATGAAGCTCCTATCTCTACAAGGGGAAGACTCAAAGGTAGCTGAATCAACCAGACCAGATTCAGGTAAGAAACAACGCTCAGATAATTTCGATAAACATTTATATTTTCATTTATTAACAGTTGTTATGAGGCATCAAAAACTCCCTCTAGAATTTTCTTATCAATATCATCGTATTATTTAATCTGATTATTTCAATGACTTCGCAATATTTTCTGATAAAATTGCGTTTCACCAAAACAATTACCAAAAATTCATACTCATAACTTACCTATTAAGGTACTTCTATTTAAATCAGATAACTTACCTATTAAGGTACTTCTAATATAAAAAAATTTTTAAATCAGAAATGTCAATAACAAATAGCAGTTAGTGGCGATAAATAGAAAAGGGGATTTAACGTTTTTAAAATATCTAATGAGGCTATTCCCTGCATCTTGATATGTTTTACCAAATTTCATTTCATTTTAATTTTTCAGAAGTGGTTGGGAGAGAAAATATAGACTTGACAACAGTGGTAACTGTTCTCACCCAATTCTTAGCTCATAATTCTATACAAACCAAAGTTGCAGTTCTAAAATGGATATATGACTTGTATTTGAAGATGCCAGAACAGGTTTGTACGTTTTATATACATGTGCAGTAGTTTTGACATAAAGCCATTTATTCAAAAATTAACAGTGCTGTGCCTAAGGTGGCGTAAGGACACAGTAACAAAGCCTACACAGAACACAACTGGTTCTCCTAACTCAGGGCAAGCTCTTAGAGCTTATGAGGGGTCTCCTTGTGGAAGACCCAGGAGGATCAGTATAATAATAATAATAATAATAATAATAATAATTCACTGAATACCGTGAATTATTCTAATCATAATTGATGATACCTACACTAGAGTCATTTTTCCTCGAACTTAACCACGCAAACCAGGTTAACTTTCCTATGACGTCACGGTATACTTCGGTTTACTTTTGAATGTTGACAGATGTTCGTTAAGGTGTTTAAAACATTTGAATATCGCGCTTATTATCTTCTTAACTATTTCCCAATTTGTTGAACATACAGTGTGAACGGATGTGACAAATTTAATGGTTCTCGAATGTTTGGAGGATATTCAGAATGTACCACAATCTTCTTTAGTGGCCATCAATTCAAAGCGAATAAATTTTTTCAACATCTCGATTGCAAATTCTGGTAGATGATGAGCATTTCAGAATGCCCATTGTAGATGATGATTGATGTATACCATCAAAAGAGTAGTGGATATTGTACTTGCTTATTGTTCAATTTTTGTTTGGACAATAATGATGTGACTGAAGAACAATTCCAAGACCCGAGCACTTTTGATGATTTCCAACATGCGGAATATGTAGATGTTGATGGAACAACAAAAAAATAAATTATGAATTGAAATAAACTCATTTTTGTTTTCAGTGTTTTTGCGCGTATGTTCTGGGGAACATCGCGTTATAGTTTTGCCCAAATGTCTGTAACTTTCGAATTTTTTGACGAAAATGGTCTCAAACGATTAAGTTCGACTCCCCAATGAAGAATTCGAGGTCAAATTTGATTCTGTCCGTCCGGCCGTCCGGCCGTTGCCACGATAACTTGAGAACGAAAAGAGCTAGCGACTTGAAATTTTCAGGGTAGATTGCGCATCCCAATATGACGGACAAGTTCGTTAATGGGCATAATCGGCCCAGTGGTTTCCGAGAAATAATTTTGTTTTCAACCAATATAAATCCGATCGATTTGAAACTTGGTGGGTAGTTGTAGAATATGAACCTAAGCACGTTCGTGAAATTTTGTGCGAATCGTATGGCTAGAAAATTCAAAAAAAATTATTAAAAAATATTTTTGTTGTCACGATAACTTGAGAACGGAATGAGATAGCGGCTTGAAATTTTCAGGTTAGGATGTGCACCAGAACGCCACATTTCAGTTTGTTTATGAGTATAATCGGCCAAACGGTTTTAGAGTTATAGCCATCTGAAATTTTCTGAAATTTGGTGGTTTTTTGTTACTCATTAACTCGAAAAATACTGAACCGATTGAATTCAAACATGGTTATTAGTTGTAGAATGCCAACGCGAAAATGTTTGCAAAATTTGGTGAGGATAGCATTTGTAGAAAATTTTTAATAAATCATTGAAAATAAAAAAAAAAATCTATATATATATCAGTAACTATTCGTTTGAAATTGCTGAAATTTTGCAAGAGCCTTCATAACCTAACTCTACTGCCAAATTTCAAGTTTTAATATGATTGGTTAAATATTGTTGGAGATTCGAGCATTCTTGTGCGAGTTCAGTAGACTCGATAACTTTCGAACGAAAGGAGATAGGGACTTGCAATTTTCAGAGTAGGTTGAGTATCCGAAAGGGAGAATTGATTTCGTTTTTGGGCATAATCGGTCTAACGGTTTCCGAGTTATTTCCACCTGGAATATTATTTCCTTGATAACTCAAAAAATAAATATTCGATCGAATTGAAACTTGGTAACTAGTAGTAGAAAATCAACATAAAGACGTATTTAAAATTTCGTAAGAACCGTACCCATAGAAAATTTGAAAAAAATGATGAAAAAAAAAAATTTTAAGAACCGTACCCCTAGAAAATTTTTAAAAATCACCAAAAAAAAAATTGGTTCAAGCACTGACGTGAACTCAGAAGCTTTTGCGCGTATGTTCTATTGTCCATTCTTCTGTATTGGACACCCCTAATCGAATTTACCATGGTATATTATGTTGTCCATTCTCCTGTATTGGACGACAACATAATATACCATGGTAAATTCGATTAAGGGTGTCCAATACAGAAGAATGGACAATAGAACATACGCGCAAAAGCTTCTGAGTTCACGTCAGTGCTTGAACCAATTTTTTATTGTTACATAATAACAAATAACGCAAAGTTATATTCTATGAAATGCACAACAAATTATAAATTTAAATAAACTCCATATAAAAACGATGTGGTATTTAAAATATCTCCGTGATGAGAGGTCTGTCAGATTCTGATGAAATAGGTCTTTTTCGTTTCCTAGATCTAGAAATTTTATTAATTTTATTCTTTCAAGATCTTCAATAGTCTTTTTTTTGTTCCAGTTGTTTTTCCATAAAATAAGTTTGCTCATGAATAGCTGCACAAATGTTATTAGTAGTTCCTTGCTGAATAGCATTATTTTTTCATTACATTCTGTAATTTTATTTATAATATTAGTTTTTCTTTGTACCTCCGTCCTTTTTTCTCAAGACCAGATGAATTTGGTATACCTGTTGTTGCTGTCTCATATATGGGAGCATCAAATCGCACCTACATCAACCATTACTGTTGGTTTTGGGGTTCTAGATATGGAATCTGAAATGTCTCTCAATTGTGCTTTATCTTCTATTTCTGGTGGTCTCCTAATGCGAATACGGTCCTCTTTATCGGCAGGTTCCACTGTCGGACCAGTATCATGTTTCATCTTGAAAAAATTATATTCAATTAGGTACTCTTCATCTGTAACAGAAAAGTTATACTTCAGATACGAGAAAATTATATGAATTAGCCACTTACCTATTTTCGGCAAGTCGATTACGTCTTTTTTATCAACAATCTGCTATTTTACTTCATTCACGTAAACTTCGTACGAATCCATTGTACCTCTAATTTCTTCATTTTCCTCCCATGATACAAAGAAAACAACCTCCAAAAAGATAACCCGGCCAAACTACCTCCGTGAGTTGGTTTATGTGGTTGGTTAACTCTTACGTCATAGTTTGGAATACACTTCGAGGAATATTGGGTGGTTAACTTATTTCTAACCTGGTTTGTATGGTTAAGTTCGAGGAAAAATGGCTTAGATATCTTTTCGGTATTTCATGTGATTTTTGCTTATTTATTTAGCTATCTGCATCTGCCATGTTGATATTAGTACTGGTGTTAAGGAATGCCGATTTCTTTCATAGGTGGCGCCTCATCTCGAAGTTTTGTTTCCAGCATTGCAAAGAACGCTTCTAGATCAATCTGATGAAGTTGTCCAACAGTGCCTTGTAGTTATTGCGGAAATTGTATCTCCATACCTTGAGACTGTACAGGATGAAAGTGGTGGGAATACCTATAAATTTAATGGTTTTGGATGTTATTCATGCATAATCTTTCAGATTCTGTCGAATGGAATTTCTTGAAGGAGTTCTGGGCAGAAGCTGGTGAAACTACTCCTATTGATGGTAATAATTATTTTTACATATAATATGGTTTTTAGTTAGAATGGCAAGATCAATTAAACCTAAAAGATCGAAAATCCTAGTTCAATTTTAACTTTTGGCGTTCATATTTGGATTTTGTTAAGTGCATATAAGCACAGCCCCCTATATCTACTAGCCTGGAAGATGATAAAATGGCAACACCGCTCTGAGTCGTACGCCAGGCGATTCAGTGGAACGTTTGTTATTGTAAAAGGACGATTACTTCTGATTCTGGAGTTAACCATTATTGTTTTTCGCGGGCATTTCGTGGTATTTTTGTGTATAACGGTGTGAAATGTGAATTAATGCAATGCAGTGATAAATATGGTCGGATATTTGTATGTACTGTGATTAAACTGCAGTGTGTAAATAGTGAAATTTCCTTTGGATTATTTCTACTTTGAGATGAGTACATTTCAGTTGAGACTATAGACAACAAGATGGACTAGAAATATGAGTGAAATAGAACTTTCATTTCTTCCGATTTTATAAAACATTTTGATGACCTTTCTAATAATTTTTCAACAAAAATTGATACATCTGGATGGGAGATCAAGAAGCTCAAAGAATCTTTTTATTTTTATATATGTATTCAATTTCCAAAAGTCTGCATCTGTAGATGCTTCAGTTGAAAACAATAAGGACCTTATTCATCTTAAATTATTCATTAAGAATGTTCAGATTTCCTGAAGTGATTTGAAATTGATTCTTCCTTTCGATCTTACCCCGAGCAGATGGTCTCAACTTACTAATCTGCTTTCCCGCTACAGAAATAAAATTAATGGGAATTCAGATTCGGAATTTATCAATTTGTTTTATCAACATTTTTACACAGTTCAGATCAAAAAATAATTTTATGTGAATTTACTCTTTATAGCATTGAATTGATATTCTGAATTCACAGAGACTTCTAGTTGTGGTTTACATTCGCAAATCATTTCAAATTCACTTTGTTCTGTTTTCGCAAATTTAATTTTGAAAACTTTTGTAGAAAATATGAATTACAATGTTATTGTCCACCAAATGGAAAACAAACAGAATCATTTGTAGATTACTCACTATTATAGTAAGAATCAAAACAAGACAAACTCTAAGATTATCACAATTTTCATTAGCCTACCTCATTAGTCTTATAATAGTTATGTTTGGGAATGTATATTTAATTTGAGAATTTCATTCAAGTTTATAATTTGTTTGCCAAAAGTTAACCCTACACCTTCTCGTGGTTTTTGCTGAACAATGAATTGACAACTACTTAGGTTTCTACTTGATCTCAATAATATTGTGCAGAATGAAATGTAGTTTTTCAATTTATTGAGAAAGTAGGGTCTCATCTTGTTTATTCATCCAGTGATTCCAAGCAAGAAAACCTATTCAATGAGTTCACTAGAGTTTTAAATTGGAAATATACGATATCCAGCGCTACCGCATTGAAGAAGTATGCCTTTAAGAGACGATAAATTGATAAATTTTTTTTTTACAGATTCGACACAAAAAACGCCTGTAAACAGGCATATCAATGAAAAAAAGGATTTCAGCAAAGATAATCAAGAAATTGTCACTGATATGAGGGATTTGTCCAGCACTGTTAAAGGTAAGATGTAGAAAAAAATGTTGATTTTGCTTGCTTGTACCAGGTTACTATCATTTTGCCAAGATGTCTGTAGGTATTATCGAATTTTAGACCGAAAATGATCTTGCACATTTAAATTAGACTTATGGGTTGCGTTCGGAATCAACGTCGGATGCAACGAGTGCGTCCGACGGAGAGTGCGCCCGGTTGTTTGAAATGTTGTCGTACGTTTTAGAACGACGCAGGGTGCATTCTTGCCTCTCTTTCTAATTTCTTATGTTTATTTTGGACGTTTTGAGGTTAAGTTATTGTGTTTGTATCATTGAAGTCTGTTAAAGGTTTCTGAAATATTGAAATGGGAGATTGGATCGAGATCGAACGAAGAAAATATTGTTATTTTAGGATCAATAGTGTTTTTATGTAATAATCATTCAAATCAGATTCTGGATGACGAATTGAGTAGCGATGAGGAGGAATTAATTGTTGGAAGATTGGCATTACTAGAGAATTCTCGAGAAATGCCGTTGCGAGTCACGGGTTATATTAATTTCATTAACCCAAATATTACGGACGAACAATTCCGGAGGAAGAATCACATTAACTAGATCGTTATTTGATATTCTTCTCACAAAAATTGGAGGATATCATAAATGATAATTCTGTCCTGATTGCCTTCAATAACATGCTGTGTTCAATTAGAAATCAAACTCATTCTGTTTTTCGTCTATAAGTAGCAAATAACTTCACCGTAAACCAAACATCTTCTTCGTGTTCTTAACAAAACGACAAAGGGTAATAAAAAGATTTAAACGAAGGAACCTTCTACAGGGTCTTCACAATTAATTGTAACATCGCAGTTGGCTTTGAAATATTATTGTTTTGCCGTTTCATATATAAACTGTTCACATTTGCGATTCCATCCACATAATTTAATTTCTGACGCTACAATTATCAAGGCTGACACTTTCAATGGCCTGTAAAATAGTCAGTATCCTTATCGAAGAGCGGCAAATAATTATTCAAACCGAACTGCGATGTTACAATCATTTATGAAGACCCCGAATATTCAAATACATACGTTCAAAACTAATACCAAAATCTGCGCAGGACGAGTGATTATTACACATGTATTTTCACGGTTGCAAAGTTGCACACCCCGACGTGCGTCTTGTCTGTTTCCGAACGGGGTTGATATTTACCCAACGTCGATTCCGAACGGGTCGGGTGCGCGCCGGACAACGTCCGACGTTGATTCCGAACGCAACCATGGATGGATGGAACTTGTCAAAATTGATTATCTCAATTGTCTGGCCGTTTTTGAGGACAATGACTTTCGGAAGAAATATCTTATGAACTTGAAATTAGCAATTAAAGGCTTGATTGGGTAGAACAGGTCCGAGAATAAGTGTAAAATTACATTTGGAATGAAAAATAAAATTTACTGAGTCATTATTGAAAAACAAACTATACGGCATGTGGAAAAACGTTTTTCATCAACATTTCAGGCCCCAAGTTCAATCTTGAGGCTAGAAAATAAATTTTCTAGTCGCGGTAATCGCCACCATTCACTGTTGGATCAAAAATTAACAGTGATGTGCCTAAGGGGGCGTAAGAACACAACTGATTCTCCTTACTAGAAGCTCAAGGTTTAAAGAGCTTATGTGGGGTCTCCTTGGGGAAGACCTGGGAGGATCAGTATAATAATAATATATATATCATTATTATAACAATTAAATGTTCGAAATATTATAAACACATTTTTTTAGATGAGCCAAGTGAAGTTCCATATTTCACTAAATTCATTTCAAGTTTGCTGAATTCTTTCAAAGTGAATAATGAATTTCTGGATGAACGAGGATCCTTTGTCATAAGGTCAGAAATCGAAGAAGTTTT
The DNA here is from genome assembly GCA_937662695.2 of Halyzia sedecimguttata. NCBI lineage: Eukaryota > Metazoa > Arthropoda > Insecta > Coleoptera > Coccinellidae > Halyzia > Halyzia sedecimguttata. The sequence goes on along the minus strand of OW569413.2, from coordinate 91,309,480 downwards.
AGTTTTGCATTAATAGTAAACGTATTATATTTTCAGACAACTTTGTCTCCTATTAAAAGCTGAAACGATATATTTAGCTTTAGCAGAAATTCTTCAGAAGGAAACTGACCTGGTATTTGTGTCTCTGATGGTAGAACACTTGAGTATGATATTGTTAACTTCATCAGAACTGTTTGAGCTTCGTGAAAGGTTGAAGTATTCATATCAAAAAAAGGTATTAAATCGTACAATATGTATTTATGTGAAGTGTCAATATTTATTTTTTTACAGGAAAACTTTGTTGTCTTCATTTGTCTGTATAGAACATGGCGTTTCAATGCTGCTGCAACAGTCACTCTTTGTTTCCTGACCCAGCATTTTGAATGCGCTTGTAGCATAATCAAAATATTGTATCCTTTTTTCTTGGGTACTCCGGAATATTTTTGAAAACTTGAATCCTTATGAATACTAGTTAGGGGCGGCGGTATATTTCATATTAATTCTCTTCAAACTGGATTAAATTAAAATTAAAACATTTTTACCTAGGGACCATCTAAATTTCACCATAAATACACTATGCCGGGCTGAATCTCGCTCGCCCAAGCGAAAACTCCGGTTACCATAGAAACGGCAAACTTCCTCACTTAGAGACCAGCTAGTCCCAGGACTCCCAGGCGATTCTCAATGATAATTCGGGCGTATTAGTAGAACTTCTACTAATACGCCTCTCTGGGCTTCTACTGTAGAAGCCCAGAGAGGAATAAATAGCTACGCTCAGTTGTAGTATACCTTGTTTATGGTTACGTTAAATAGATATGTATTGTAGGTGGCAATTGTTTCGTGTTATAAAGTTGCTTTGAGGATTTAAGGACTGACACTGGGGGTGTGTGAACTAAAAAAATTAAACTTTAGTTTGACGCAAATGTTTACGAAAAGACTTTACGATTGTGCTTCATTCTCTGTTAGGTGGAGACGATAACTGGACAGAATAAGGTGTACGTGATTTGAAACATCTGGGTGAAAAGATAAAAAAAATCACGAAAAATCAGCTAAACATATCAACCAGATTGTAAGCCCCTCCACAACTGATATCGCTTCTGGTTTGACCAGTGCATATGTCGAAAATATACGTAAGCACACGAAATGTTATCAAAAAAACGTTACGTCGCTTAAAAATGATCGATAGTTGTGTGGCAAATGCAATCTTGCACTACGTGGTCATAATCAGTCGAAATACTCGATCAATAACACAAGAAGACTAGACGTGACCGGTTGCTTGCGTAATTTAAATTTAGAATAGTATCGTATGGTACGCCCGCAATGTTGTCCATCGAACAAAATTTAGTTAAAGACATTCCTGTCTTCAACGAAAAGGTGATCGAGAAGTTCATGTGTGACAAAACAGAAGGATTGAGTTTCATTTTAAGATGTAGGCGTTTGATAATTACCTTTTAAAATATATATACTTTTTATGTATTCTTGAATCAGCGCCCCCCTGAACAAAATTATCACCAACCGCCACTATGTAAAATATTAAGATCAAAATCGAACTTTATTCATGTGATGTTTTGAAGAGAAGTTTTGAACATGGTCCTAGCCATTTGTCCATTCTAAATTTTGAAACACTGATTTATTGTTCAAAACTGAAAACGTGAATTCAATACAGATAATTTCAAATGCTCCTTGGCTGTGACGTCAGTGTCTTCCTGTTATTTGATTGGTTGAAGTTTGTGGTGGTGCAGACGAAGCTGATGGCGATTAAGAAACAACCTAAACTTGCCATGAGTTTTGAGCTACCTATCCGTATAAAATCATATTTCATAATAGTTTGTCTGGGTACCCTTCTCATTGTCATTTTGAAGACATCTTATAATATATATTTTTATTCATTTACCTCAAATGAAGTTAGCCAGAATGCATATTGAGCTATCGCTATTAAGATCATATTTTATTTCACGACTATTTGTATTTGAATAGCCTTAACAGATGTTCTAGAGGCGATATGGAAATTACAGTGAACTTCCTAACAGAAATAGACAAATTTGTCCAGTTAATCGAATCACCAATTTTTGCGTGTAAGTATGAAAAACTTCCCTTGGCTAAAACTGTAGTATATTATATGCAAATGAATTCACCTACTGAAAGTTGATTCAATTGATCTCCATACTTCATTTAATTGCTTCGAAGATACACAGGCTGGGCCACGGTCGATGGTACCCTGAACTTTCACGGAGAACGGGAAGTACGATTTTATTGAAAATTTGGTTTTTGGCGCTCTAGTTCCTCGGAACTGAGTGCTTATCAATTTGACCAAATGTCTGTAATTTTTGAATTTTTGGCTGAAAATGGTCTCAAACGATTTGGTTCGACTCACTAATCAAGAATCCGAGGTCGAAATCGATTCTGTCCGGCCGGCCGGCCATAGGCACGAAAACTCTCGAACGAAAGGAGTTAGAGGATTGAAATTTGCAAGGTGGGTTTGGAGCGTAAATATCTCGGACAAGTTCGTTAATGGGCGAAATCCATCAAGCGGTTTCGGAGTTATGGCCGATTTTAGTAAAACACATTTTTTATGAATATTTCCGAAACCGATCACTCGATCTATCTGAAATTAAGCATCAAATTGTAGAATCATGACCTTTATACGCATGTTAGTTTTGTATTGACCAGGTTACCGCAAAGTGTAAAAAAAAATTTTTTCAAAATAAAAAAAAAAAATTTCTATAATAACTCTCGAACGGAATGAGCTAGGCAGTTGAAATTTTCAGAGTAGGTTAGGGAGATGAATATCTCGGTTAAGTTCGTTATTGGGCAAAATAGGCCAGAGGGTTTCGGAGTAACGAAAAAAAACATTTTTTTTAAGCAACTAATTTTAAATTCAATTATTATTCCATCGAATGTTATTAGAATGCTATAATTATTCTATCTAAGCTTTATTATATGATCTGTATTCATACTAGTACATGTCATCCTGTTCTATAAGAGAGAGTCAAATTCATTTCAGCTATTTCAATTTGATTTCTTTCATGGTGCAGTTCTCATTCTCAGATTGCTCATTTAATCTTGATAAATAAACTATTATTTGAATTGAATTTCCTTTATGATGCAGTTCTATTATAAGAATACATTTATATCATTCCCAACTCTGAGAAACCAATACTTTCGGAGATATGATGCGTCAAAGTTTGAACAAGAGCGCCAAAGCTCCTGTCCACAGGGCTTGAACCAATTTTTCGTTCATGTACCTACATATCCCTTGTGGAGCAATTCATTTATATATTTATGATAAGGGTCTATTTCCCAGACATAAGACATAATCGATATGGAGTGTTTATTTATTTATTTATTCATTTATGGAGATAGTCACATTGTTTTGATATATTTCTCTGTTTGAAATAATTCGATTTATTTTCAGTTCTAAGATTGGAATTATTAGAAGTACCATGTGATCAAAATTTAATAAAAGCCTTATATGGTATTTTGATGTTGCTGCCACAAACGGAGGCTTTCCATACATTAAAAGCCAGACTTGACTGTATCCCTAGTTTAAGATTAGTACATGATGAAAGGTAAACATTTTAAATATCCTTCAGTTTTCCATATGGATATTAGAGCAGTGTTGCTGTCATATCCAATGATTTTTAAATGTTTTTTAATCTGTTATAATTTTTTCGAGGTCTAAAGATAATTGCAGTGACCGAACCAGAAGAAAAACACCAGTTCATCATTTTAATCTTTTTGGGGAATTTGTCGATGCTCAGAACAAATATAGAGAATTTAAAAAAAAATTCCGAATCAGTGAGATTAGTGGCAAAAATAGGAAAGTTTCAAAATAACGTTAGGAATCATTTTATTTCAATATGTTTACATTCCGAATTGTTTTATACCTAATACCAAATATTCAACTGAAGTATTATGTACCAAATTGTTAAAATGTTTGCATATTTTGTAATTATTCAGATTTTCACAATATGTATTATAAGCTGTATGAATTGTACCTATAAATATATTTGAATTATTTAACGAAATAAGTTTTTTTTTAAATATATTCAACCAATCAATACAGAAGAATAAGAAGAATAAATCTCTTGTTGCATTAACATACATCAATTCACCTCAAGAAATAATAGAAAAAAAGAGCCACTTCTCCTCTGCGCATGTGCAATCTACTATAAGTGGCTGAAAGTCCGCTCAAAATCACACACCTCACACAAAACTCCGATTCTCCACCACGAGTGGTTCAGGGTACATCGCATCTTGAATCCACGCATGCGCGGACTCTCATCAGGGGATTCTATGGGGGAAAAACATCCTCTCAGCTAAAACTCCAGCAGTTAAATCACTTCTCAACTGCGCATGCGCATAACGAAAAATGAAAAGAATGAAGATGGTGATCAGCAGATAGTAACTTATGGCGATTTCCATTGACACGCTCGGAGCACTCTAAATCGATCTCATCTGTCATGCATCTGTCCAAATGAACCGAAAATATCTGTCAAATCATAGCCTCCTATATCTAACAGGCCAGAAGACTCGTCGACAATGCGACGTTGCCGATTCTACAGCGGAGGGTTATGCTATGCGGAGTGTCAGTTCCTGGCCATTTGTTTATGTTTGGGACTCGGTTTTCAAGCGTGTCGGTGTTGAAACGTTCGAGTTCGGTATAGGTATTTTCAGTTTGTTCGCTTGTTTTAGTGCTTCAAGTGAATATAAAAAGTGTTTGTTTTACCAAATAAATGTTAATTGAGTTGAGTGTTCACGAGTTTCATGTTTGGAATTTGGATATCTGAGGTATAATCAGAATAAGGTTAGTTACACATTTGGAATTCTTCGATTTGCGTTCATCATGACTCGTACTTGTGCAGTTCCTGGTTGTAATAGTAATTATAAATCCACACACGAAAATTTTTCGGTATTTAGATTACCAAAAGATCCTTCAAGACGACGAAAATGGCTCAATGCAATCCATAGGGAAAAAAGTTTCAAAATTAAGAATAATTCTGTAGTATGCATAAGACATTTTGTAGATGCATATATTGTAAAAGAAAATTCTCTACCGACTTCAGATGGATCATTTATTAGTATCCCGAGAAAAATTCCTAAATTAACAGATGACGCATTCCCTTCAATTTTTCCAAATCAACCAAGTTATATGTCTTCTACAATTACTCCCAAAAGAACTGATCAAAAATTAGCAAAATTTAGTTTTTCATCATGATAATATTTTTACCGACTGGGACACACAAAATCAGATTCTTACTTTTTCTCGATTTTGTTCCCATTTCAAAGACAAGGCAATTTTCAACTTTTCTTTTAACGTTGAAGAAAATGATTTCGTTATGTTTTACAAAATAAATTTCGAAGGTGAGTTTCCGAAAATAACGTCCGGGTTTAAGGTATTCGCAGATTTGAGGATTGAAGTGTTCAAAAACCAAAGCAATATAACCATTTCTAAATTTAAGTGGTTATTAGGTGAGAGATACATATGTGATAGGTGGTCGAAGTTCGAAAACTCAATTTCACAATTGAATAGGACCGATTTAGATTCAGATTCCTCTGCTAATGCGAGCAGTTCTTCAGAACAATATATTTTAGATAAAGTAATGGAAGAAATTGAGCAAATTCATAATGCCCTCAAAAATTGTATCAATAATCTAGAAAACATTAATACAGACGACGTTGACACTTCTCAAATGACTTTTTTAAGTCAACAACTCAAATTAGCAGTTTCACCATTTATTCTACCGACTTGTTTTTGTGGGCATCTTCTATTCATTTTCAATTTCCAGGTTCTTACAGGTTGATTAGAGACTCTCATTTATTAACTCTTCCTCACCCGAAATATTTAAGTAATATTACAGCGGATATAAAATGTAGTGTAGGAATTAAAGAAAGTCAGATATCATATCTGAGAAAGAAATGTCAAAATTTAGAGCCTCATGAGAGAATAATCAATGTTTTGTTCTGTTGACTTTTTGTTTTTGAGAATTTATTTTAAGTTTAAGATGAACAGTCAGAGTATAATCGATATCAAGGGCTAATATCTTTTTATTATTCTCCTAATTTTGATATTTATGAATGTTTGATTAAGTTTGAATGCCTCAGAAAATCGAATATTCTGATTGTAATCTTTTGGGACTCAAGAATACAGCTACCTCCTCGTGGTGAGTTCTGGATTATTTGCGATGAAACATTATGAAACTAATCGCAAATAAACGAAATGCTGTATTGCTTTCCTCCATACAGTTCTTAGAATCTTAGATAATTAGAGCACATCAAAATGAAATAGTAAACTGTGAAATGCCTGTAGAATCGGTGCCTTGTCCGTGCTTCGCGACACTCCGACGTAACAACGGCAACGTCTAACCTTCTGGCCTGTTAGATAGAGTGTGACAGCTCCGAGTGATCCGAGCGTGTCAATGGAAATCGCCATAAGATTAGGGAAGTGAGAGATAGAGAGTGAGAGGACTACTGACTAGTCAGTACTAGTGTTGTGAGTGTGGAAAATGTCTTAAATACTCCTCTGATAAATACTGAAAAATGTCCGAAAATTATCATTACTTCTAAAAACAGTCGACATTTAGAGTTTTTTAGTATTTATGGAAATTATCGAAAATGTCTGGATAAATATCATAAATTTCTTTTCTACTTAAACATTTTTTGAAAATTATCATTTTGTCCGATATTTATTCTTCTTTTCTACTTGGATCGAAGATGCTCAACGATCTGAGATGCCAATTTTACAAAAATTTTTAAAAAGTTTATTTTTTTCTACTTGGATCGACGATGCTTAACGATTTGTGTTGCCATTATACAGAGTTTTTTCTTAAGCAGCTTATTCTTTTCTACTTGGATCGGAGGTTCTTAACGATCTGTGAACCAATTGGAAAATTATACAAAGTTTTTTTTAAACAAGTTTATTTTTATTATTTAACAGTCTAATTAAATCGATTTTTTTAATACTAATTCTTAATTCAGAACCTGGCTCCGGTCCTTTATCACTGATAGTCAATAAAATAACACGATAATAACTCATTCAATGATAAGTTATTTGTTATTTCCAATTGACCATGAAAAATTTCTTAAAATGCCTCAAATTGTCCTGATATTTTAACTTAACATGTGACAATTGTCATATTTTTCCCGATTTTTCCACAATGTCCGTAAATACTTAAATACTCAAAATGCTCGACCTTGGGGGAAAGTTTCGGACATTTTTCCAGGACATTTGTCCTTAACTTAAAAACTCGAGTATTTCACATCACTAGTCAGTAGTCACTGTACATATCGTATTCGTATCGTATGGTAAAAGATTGAAGAACACAAGAAGAAGAAATCAAATTTACTATATAGTATTTTGTGGTTTCTATTAGGGTCGGCCTGTCACTCGTCAGGTTGAGGTTAAGCCAGAGACTTGTCTGTGGTCTGGTTAAGCTTTGTATTTTTTCATTCTAATAATTTTTCATCTGTTTGTGAAAATAGGAAAAAAAACGTAAAAAATTCAAGTTCCTAGTCTCAGGCAATTATTCAAAGTTGAAAAAAGATTGAAATTGTGAGTATTTTATCTAAATATAAAATAATTGTGTCAGCATTATATTGGAAAACGCATTTTGAAACTACACTAAATCATTCAACTGATCATATCGGACTCTCAATCTTGTATTCTCATAATTTTGTTGTAATCAATACTGGCCGATACATGAGATCTTCCAAAGCTTTCTTTCTACTTGGTTAGTTTACTTTGGATAGAAATACAAAACTGTGCCAGAGGCGGTACAAGGACACAGTAACAAAGCATTACTCGCACAAGCTGTTAAGAGCATATAAAGGCTCTTCGGAAGACCTAGGACTTCGTATATAATCATACCATATCATAATGAAATGATTGACTTATTAGAATTAGGATTTCATCATCCGAAGGATTGTTTTTACTATTACTGAATTATTATCATCGTATCATACATTTAAGTCAATTTGGTCCCCCCACCATATTACAAAAATACCCAGAATTAGAATATTAAAAAAAAAAACAGTCAAAATTTCAGTCCATGCCAATTTAATGTCTTCATCCAGTTCAACAGTGGCTGGCCGTATTTGGACCATTTATTTTTTATATTCAAATGCAGTAAATTATGATCTCACCATTTTGTTAGGCTATCTAGATCAGTTTGCAGATTCTGTCTATCGGAATCAGTGTTTATAACTTTAAATAATTTCAAATCATCTGCTTTAGAAAAGAACTATCCATATCATCGTGTTGATATCATATTCATATCATTTTGTTGATCTGTGTAATTTAGCAAATAGCGAAGTTGTAAGATTGTGTTTGTTCTAATATTGGATATATCTTTTAGTTTCACAATGCCAAAAAAGAAGAATGCATTTTGGACATTTTTGTTGGAGTTTAAAAGAGAAAATAAGATTGAATCCCAGGAAGAAGCTATGAGGAAAGCTGACGCAGTATGGCGGGTTAGTATGTGATTAGAAAATAAGCTATTACAGTATGAAGACTGGTTACAGAGTTTCAGTGCTTAAAATACATAATAACTTATGAACATCAGTATCATTTATCTCCCCAATATACAATATACAGTTATGTGTGCCAATATATTCTATTAGGATTTTGTTTGATTGCACCTTTACTATTTTTAATAGCTGAAGGAAGGAAATGGAATATGCAATATGAAATGATATATATATGGATTTGTTACATGGTTTCACGTATAAATAGTCCATATTACTTGAAAGAAATGCCCATATTAAAAATTAAAATGTATATGCCAATTATTATATCACCCACCATACATATATTATAGAAAGAGGGATAATACCTTTCCCGCTACTGCAATATGGCATTAGCATTTCTTGTTTGTAGGACTCGTTCTAAAGCATTCAGTAAAACCAAAGCGCAATGTATTTTTATTCAATCTGAAGATGATGATAAATTGATCATCCGGAATTTCAACTGAATCCATTTGATCACTTAACCGTTTCCTCTCAATTCTCACAAAGTTCCTATTGTAATAAAAATGATTTTCAAGTCATGTGAAATTACGTACAGTTAGTTGGATACGAGTTTGCTCTAAGAATAAGCCAATAATCCAAGCAATCTGATTCTTATTCATATATCCATTTTCATATTCGGGAAAATAAAACCGTCACGCCGCAAAATCCTACAATAATTCTTTAAAATAACCTCCGATCGCCCCTCGAGTACTCATGAGGATTTAAGAATATCTGTAAGTTACAGATCGTTAAAAAACATTCCAGAATAGCAATGTTCCTGTAAGGTTATGAAAAGTTACAGATTGGCTTATAGATGAAAGCAGAATAGCACCATTAGTGTCCAAGAGCTAATAAAGCAATTGGAATGAAAGCCTTTACTTACCTGGCATTTTTTATATTTTTGTATCTAGAAATATGTGTCCATATATATTGTATAGAGTGTGTAAAGCGCCATACGCTAAATAAATAAAGAAAAACACAGACATAGGAAGATATTAAAGTAAAATCATATATTGAACAATAGGTTGTTGTTTTTATCAGAAATGATACGTGGTTTTTTTGTTATCAATTTTTATTATTATTCCCTGTTAATGAATCAATAGATAGATGAATAACATAAAGAAAAATACATTGTAGACTATGGATGCGTCTGAAAGACGCATGTATGCTTCTAAAAGACCCAATAATACTGGTAATCAACCTCTGAGGGAGATTGAAATCAAATATAATGAAGAAGCTATGTTTCAACAGACAATGATTGAAGAAATTTCGTCAGAATTGAGTATGGCTAAGAAGTACAATAGTAAGTATTTTTCATTTCAAAATATGAAGGGGTTCGCTGAAAGGGATTTTCATAAAAAAAATGGGTTCAAGCACTGACGTGAAGTCAGGAGCTTTTGCGCGTATGTTCTATTGTTCATTCTCCTGTATTGGACACTTTTAATCGAATTTATCATGGTGAATTATATTGTCTGTTCTCCTGTATTGGACACTCTTAATCGAATTTACCATGGTGAATTCGATTAAGGCTGTCCAATACAGGAGAATAGACAATAGAATTCACCATGGTAAATTCGGTTAAAAGTGTCCAATACAGGAGAATGGACAATAGAACATACGCGCAAAAGCTCCTGACTTCACGTCAGTGCTTGAACCAATTTTTTTTTTCGTGAAGTCAGGATAGAAAGCAATGATGAAAAAATTAACACATTATTGTCTACCTTCAATTCTTCTTTAGGAGAAGAATACATAATTATTCTTGAAAAATATTACTGGAATTAATGTCATATCTAAATAATCAAAGTACAGAAAATTATAAGTTTAGTTACTAACATATTGAATGAAATTCAATTGAATTCCAGTAATATTCAATTACTTATTCTTAACCAATAAATGTCCATTGATAGATCTAAAGGTGATGAGGTGAAACATAAAGATATATTCTCATTAGTGATAGAAAAACTGGCCTAAAATTCCTCTCTACCCATTACGAGATTTAATATCCACAAATGAGCCTCTCACCTTACAAGATCAGAAAGTGTGGTTAATTTAAAGTTAAGTTTTGAAGCCTTCAGCAAAATTTCAGCGCTATCAAATCAAAAATAATACATAACATTTCAAAAGTCTCCTCTCACAAATATACTCCTCTGAAGGCACATGGATCTCTTGAAGAAGAATCGCGTTCTCTATTTCTCAAAGATATTCACTCTTGTTCATAGAAATCCCTTCAATATTTAGTTGCCTCCTCCTAAGGAGGATCTCTTTCAAAACCAGGTCTGACCGCTAATGTAGGGCTGTCATCTCCCATAGATTTGTGATGAAATAACACGATTTTTCCAAGGACATACGCGCAAAAATATGTCATCATGACATTCATATTTTTTAAGGTTCTCGCAAAAATACGACCATAGACAACATATCATACGACGATTCGCATCCAGCTACCGAACTCACAAAAGGCTGCTTGGTTCTCCAACAATATGGATCCGATCGTGTTCAAACTTGGAACTCTGCAGTAGAGTTAGGTTCTGAAGGCTCTTCCAAAATTTCAGCCATGCCAGACGAATAGTTTATGATATATAGAATTTTTTTTCAATTATGTTCAATAATTTTTTTGAGATTTTCTAGTTATACCATCCTCACGAAATTCTGCAAGAATTTTCGCGTTGGCATTGTACAACTAATAACCATGTTTGAATTCAATCGGTTTTGTATTTTTCGAGTTAATGAGGAACAAAAAACAACCAAATTTCAGATGGCTATAACTCTAAAGCCGTTTGGGCGATTATGCTTATAAACGAACCCAAATGTCGCATTCAGATGCACAACCTAACCTGAAATTTTCAAGCCGCTATCTCCTTCCGTTCTCAGGTTATCGTGTCATAAATAATATTTTTTAATAATTTTTTTAAAATTTTCTAGTAACACGATTCTCACAAAATTTCACAAACATGCTTAGGTTTATATTCTACAACTATTCACCAAGTTTAAATTCGATCGGATTTATTTGGGTTGAAAACAAAATTATTACTCGGAAACCATTGGGCCGATTATACCCATTAACGAACTTGTCCGTCGTATTGGGATGCGCCACCTACCCTGAAAATTTTTAGTCGCTAGCTTTTTCCGTTCTCAAGTTATCGTGGCAACGGCCGGACGGCACCACAGAATTAAATTTCACATTTGGGCAAAATGATAACGCGATGTTCCCCAGAACATACACGCAAAAATCAATTTTCCTTTTATTATGAAAATTATTTGCAAATTTTTGACATGTGGTATATGCCTTTGCTCACAAATATAATTCACAATTAATAGTCTAAGAGCCAGTGACCGGCAGTCAACACATTTTTCTCCATTCTGCAAAGATGTGTTGTTCAATTCCTGATCTGAAACAATTATAAAATGTAAAATTTCCTTAAATTATATCAATTTTACTGTTATTCAAGTGAAAAGCTTGATTATTGGTCTTTTGTATCATATCTGATACTGATCATTTCTTTTCCAGATCTATCAAGTTATCGTTTTTATCTAATACATGTGAATAGTTTTTGTTATCACACTCAGTCGAAGAAATATTATCCATGTGAAATAGCTATAAGTAGTTTTACCCTAAGAGATGGTGTATCTGCAAACGATGTGTATCATGCAATGGTTTATCCAGGTAAGGTTGAAAGGATGGTGATCAGATGAAGTGATTTTATTTAGAATTGCTTTAATAATTTTCTCTACCTACTTACATACTGAAGAAAATATTTTTATATCTGTGTATCTATTACAACAATTTTTGTGTACTTGTACCAGGGTGCTATTGTTTTTCCTAATAGTACTAAATGTATTTTTATATTTTTAACCGAAAATGGTCCAAACAATTGCATTGGGCTTACCGATCATTGTCAAAACATGTCAATGTGTTCATTGCTAAAAAAAAAGATAATCAATGCAACAGTGAACTTACGTCCAATTTTAATGACACAAATGTAATATTCTGAAAATGTGGTAAATACTTAATTTTAATGGTTCAACAAAATCTAGAAACAGTTTTTATTGAGCAATCTTCGTTATAAATGAAATTAAACAAAAAATTATATATCAAAGATATGTGGAAAAAATTAATTAAGTTCAGTTTATATTTCAAGCATTCTTTTTTATATTGGTGCATAATGAAAACATAAAATTATCAATTTAATTATTCATTATAAATTTCTCTTTTGTAGGTCCATTGCCGAATGGTTACTCTGCTAGTGCCAGAATGGTCTCTGAGAGGTCACATCAAATACCTTGGGACTATGATGACGTGGATAACACAGATAAAATTTTTTCTGAAGTTGTAGATTTTTTATTGGTGAGCATATTCATTATTAGATAAAAACTTGTAATTTGATTAATTCAATTCAATTTTCATAGTTATTCAACCTAGTCCATATTCTTTGGCAGTATTTAATTCATTTTGTACTCCTAACAGCTTTAACTTTTAATACTATGAAACTTTTTACAATCAGCTCCACCCTCCAACTGATTATCATCACTCTACTCAATCTAGAAAACGTGAATCTTGATCATCTGAAAAGGTAGAAATATTAGAAAACAATTAAAACTGAACTGATTAAACCTTGTAAAAATGTCGAAAGAAGTTTATTCTGAATAGATAAAGAAGGATCACTACTAGGCCGCAAAAGAGGTTAGGAAAAGCGGCGACAGTAGTTCGAGCCCCACGTTGGGCGCATTGCAACTTTGATACATTTTTGCCGAGTCAATCGTTTATTGAAAGAAAGCGCTCTTCTTATAGAATAAGAATATAGGATACAATAAGTATTTATTTTTCTGCGTGCTTGTTCCCAATAACTCGAAAAATACAGATATGATCGAATTGAATGTCGGTAGTTAGTTGAAAAATATCGACAAAAAGAACCAATTTCAGTCAGAACATGCTTGCTTACGTTCGTGCCACCGATGAAAATTTCATAACTCTTTTTTTTAGGGGGGTGAGGGGATTCCGAAAATATGAATCAGGATTCAAATCAAACATGATTTAAATCGGACAATCGAACATGGGTTTATGATTTTTTGATCATGTTCAGTTGATGTCGAGTTCTGAAGTGAATTCGTTTATTTTTCTTAAAAAAAATTATATTCCAAAATTTGTCGGATTCGGCAGAAACTCCACACTAACCTTTCATTGTCCTAAATATTTTCAAAAATACATATCTGATCGAATTGAAATCTAGTACTTGGTTGAAACAAGACGGCAGTATATTGAGAGGGTGTGTGAGGCGTGAATAGACAAAAGAACATGCGTGCAAAAGGTCCCGAATTTGCTTCAGTGCTTTTTAAAGAAAAAAATATATTAGAATATTATCATACCTTTATACATAGTATATAGATAAAGTATATATAGTATATATTTTTTTTATTTCAGGAAAGATCTAGAGGATCTTCTCGGTTGCCGATATTATATACGAGAAAACAAGATATGGATGCGGTGAAGAATGTACTGGAAATATGGTGTGAAGATTTTAATCCAAGGATGTCTTTCACTGTGTACAATGTTCAAACTTTATTTAGTATATTGCATAAAAATATTATAACAAATGAACCTTGGTCATCAGAATCGCTAACCCACATTGAAATTGAAAAAGATGTGCATAGTTTTGCACCCGGAATTGCTTGTGAGGTAATATTGATATTCATGCTCCTTTCTCATCGCAGTACCTACCCATAACTTTGCTTCCAGGTTTCTGGTTGGTATGAATTCAATTTTTCTGTTATTTGATTCTTATACACGTCTGGCATACTGGTGGTCTTGGGTGCCTCATATCAATGCAATAGTCGGAGACAGCGCTACCAAAGCAAAACAACAGCGATCCAAAAATTATTTTGATCATTAGCCTAAAGCCTAAACATGAAATAAAAACCGTGAAATATATAGAGGGTGTTACACTAAGACTAAACTCTGGTGGTAGGTAGGAAGGAAGACTGGGACAGGGAATCCAACACCTGAGTTCTTAAAAAAATGCCATCCAATGGTATAGAGATGGTTCAAAAACCAATACAGGAGGTGGCGCTGGAGTATTTGGGGGCAGGCACAAAATACTCACTATTGCTAGGCTCCTATCCGAACGCCTTTCAGGAAGAAATACTTGCAATCGAAAGATGCGTGGAAATGAACCTAGAAAGAAACTATCAGAGGTGTGATATAGCAATCCATTCTGACAGTCAAGCTGTTATTAAAGCTCTGAGCACCCATGATATGGACTCTAGCTGCCAAGAAAGGAGCACGAACTCTTTTTATTGGCCCGGAACCCTACTGTAGGGTAGGTAGATACACCAACAAAAGTGAATTACGGATGAAAGAAGAAACTGAAAGAGGTATACTCTGTAGATCTCTCCCAGGAATTTAGCACTCCAAATAGTTCCTCTGGAACTTTGAAATTGTCAGATCCAAGAAATATATGGATCTCAGTAAAAATGCGCTGCACCTCCTCACTGGTTTCCTCACAGGGCACTGCTGTCTTAGGAAGCATATGATGAGATAAGGGCTAACAGAAAGTGACGAGTGCAGATTCTGTAGGGAGGAGGATGAAAATCCTGATCACCTGATTACGGAATGTCTCGCCATCTCAAACCAACGCAAGAAATGATTTGGGCAAGAAATCTGCAGGAGCAAAGACGTAGCCTCCTTGAAGCCATTACAGATACTGGAGTTCATCAAAACTCTGGAACTGGAAGGGGAGGTGTAGGTGGTGATGATATCGACAGCTCTGATGGGGGGCACAATTTAAAGATAAATTAGAAAAAAACAAATATGTACTCTTTTTTATGCTGCATACTCTATTTTTGTACTACTGACATGATAAAATAATCGATTCATCCCAAAAAAGAAGGTGCCACCTCTACCTCGAACAATTGTAACACTCACTCCTTAAAACATAATGAAATAGAAAGTTATGATGGATATCTTAATCAAATTAATAATTTTTTAACTCGAATACATTTATTTCTAAAATATCAATTTGATATAAGCAAACGGCTTGGTAGAAATGAGCAAACCGCTAGCAGTAGCAGTGGATGTAATGAATCGGAATTGTATGTTATATTTCCGCCAACTGTTAGCTATCCAAATTGAATTGAAACTGAAACTCATCCACCACATGTTTTTGGTAGGAACAGTTGATGTTGTTGTCTGTTTAACTTCAGGCTTTTTGTTCAGCAAATAGATATTCGGCACCCATGAGCTCAGTTTGCCAGAACTTTAGTTCATTGCTATAAAAATTCCTGGTTTTGAATAATGAATTACCCTTTCAGTATCACGATAGCGCAGATGTACAGGTGTACTGTGCACGATCAATTGCCATCCGAATTGGTTATATAATATGCCAGACTTGCTGTCCAGGGTTGGATATTGATCTTATACCAGGTCAACATGTTCCTTCTGATCTGAAGTTGCGGATTAGAGAAGATAGAGGATTTACTTCTGGGGTAAGAAACGATCAACATGCAACATTTATTTATTTACCTAGAACAAAGAATGCACCAGGTGAGAACACTCAAAAGCATCGTCCACTTACAAAAGCCAAAATAGACAGTGATACAAATTAACCTAACATTCTATCAATAACATGTTATCCATCTTGAAAAAAAAACAATACAAGATACATGTAAAAAGCCAACAACTCTGATAAACTACCCGAAAATATCTTTAACAATTTTTCTCTCCAACCTTTCGATATAGGTTTCATAATCGGGACACCAAATTGAAGACACAAGAGTTTTCTATACACAAATCCGCAATATAGAGATAAAATTGCCTCACGACTTCGGAACTGACGACATTGCCTCATAACAAATCTAAGTACTTACTTTCACAAAGTTCATTATTGATATGTTCATCAAATGGAATGAAGTAAAAAACCCAAATCCCTGACTTTGTCAGCTCGTTTCAAGATAGTTCCAGTTACAGATTATTGAAAGTAAATTTTTGTCTTATTCCGCGTGAACGAGATCACATTAAACTTGGCTATGTTCAGATGTAAGCCTGAAGACAAACAAAATTTTACAAGGCTGTCAAGATGGCCCTGCAGATCTAGGCAATCCTGAATACCTCTAATCCAAACAAACAATTACAACAAATAAAAGTGGGCCCAGGTTGGAACTCTGGGGCACACCAGATGTCGATAAAAATAATCTAGGCCTTAACTTTGCTATCTTGATGTATTGAGACGTATTTGTCAAATAAGACTGATATTAAATAGATTTCACACGTATACTCCATTCACTCTTATAAAGTCTCCCGGTAAGCCATAAAATTTTTACACATTTCACCATGTATATTTTGAAAAATGTTAGGTTATGCTCATTTTCCTGTCAGATAACTACGCAGCCCTCTTTACATAGAAGTCGTAGTAATTACGTATTTTTCACAATGTGAATTTTCTTGGGAAAAATAATGAATTTGAGAAGATATTAGGTAAATTCAACAATTTCAAAGACCTGGCGACTGTTGAAGAAAATATTTCCTCTGTTGATACTATGGAAATATTTCACGTATATAAACTGGTTGGAAGATTCAGTTATGCTATTTTCTTGTATGGAAATCAAGAATCAAGTGTTGAAATTTTCATGGAAAATAATGGATAGAGTAGTCCATTGCAAGTGATACAAGTTCATTTCAAAAAAAGAATAAAAGTACCTGAATAACCCTGCAGGAAAACTTCTAAACTAACAGACGTACTAATGGAATTTCCCACTTTTCGAAATTCTCAAGAAATAAGCCTACAGAAAACATTTGAATACCTTATTGCACAACTTGAAATACACCAGTTTCAAATTTGAGTAGTACTACTACGAAACCCGAGTCACTGTTGAACCTTCATAAAATATAGTGATAGTATAGGAAACTAAGTAATTTCATTCGAGAGTTCAACATGTCCTAAGACAGAATGAAGTTTTCCTATTGCAGATTTCAGTTCTGTATAGCACTTCCTGATACTGTGTCTCTGCTTCTTCAAAACTGCTTTCGTCATTTTCGATTTCAAAGCGAAGAGTTCCTTATTATTCGAAGATAATGATCTGTGATAATATCTTGTCTAAGATGGAACATTATGTTGATTGTTGAGAGTAGAAATTGGCAACGTCTCAGATTTTTTTTGACATTAACGATATTTCAGGAGTGCCAACCTGACTTAGTTTTAGTTACAAAAACGTGATAGACCTAAATTATGGCCAACCGGGGGAGACTTTATAAAAGTGAATGGAGGTGAAGTAAGATGTTGGTATTGAAAAATATTTTCAACAATTTCAGGACGAGACTAACAGTTCGGTCCGATTGGATACCAGTGATGAAGAGACTATAGCATCGTTTGGAATATCTAGTAGATGCGATGAAGATACGGCGTCTTCAATCAATTTTCCAGAATACGATAATTGTTCGGTAGGTGAATTTGACAGTATTCCCTGACAGGGTTCTAATTCAAATTTTATATTTACAGACAACATCTGAAGGAACAATTATTGCCGATCACAAAAATCATATAAGCGGTAGTGGTAGTGGTAATGATTTAACTTCAAGAACTGGAAGTTCTGGTTTCAGCCGAAAACCTGCTGTTTTGCGTAAGTTGAAAATTATAAATTATATTAATAACTGATAAATAATAATAGTCGTTCTTTATTGATGCATGTCAAAGAACACCGACGAAAACGAAAACATAATTTTATTTCGAGGAGACCTGTTTTGGTTACAAAACGGTAACTTACCAAGTTGTTCCTACCACCCTTCTCGGATGATCCTCGTTTATACTACCTGCCCAATGGGTTCATGGACCTGCGCCTGCTAAGGCTTCTACCTGACGTGGGGAAAGTTATTCTCCCTGTTTTCGATACTGGGAATTCATTGTTACAAATATGCAGATATCTTTGCTCTGAGTCATGCAATGACGAACTCGGTGCGACACAGGTACTATGTCGAATCGCCCTTGTCACCACATCCGTATTCTAGAATGGGGGCTAACATTCAATGAAGAATATCTCGAAAAGGGTCCGTTTGAGGAAAAATGATGAATATTCCTGAATTTACTCAAGAAAAACTGTATCTGCTTTCTTTATGCTAATTTCCAGTAGTACCAGTAGAAGTAGGAAAAAACTAATATTCGGAAAATATGTATCATTGTTATAGGAGCTTCACACCAACATTCATTTTATTCTAAATGAGGCTGTCGAAGCTGCAAAATAAAAACTGATTTTTTATCGAAATTTCAACAGTCTGTATCTTTTTACCTGAGCCGAATTTGAACAAATCTCAAATGAAAAATGTGTTTCTTTTGACGATAAGAATCTATGGTTAAAATAAATTGACAACTTAAATATTGGTCCTGATACTGAACCAAATTTTCATGTATCGTGAAATATCTGTTTTCAAATTTGAATCTTTAGATAATTTCAGCTCCTACAAAAATCCCATTAATTTATTCAACTTTTTTTTCAGCATCTAATGTATATGATACTTTCGGAAAAATGACAATGAGCCAAGAATCCAGTAAGTACTAGATAGAAACTTAGACCTATGTTCGAGTAAGATTAATACTCATCTATGTCTGTTACGTTTGAAGGTCAAGATGCTTGACGATGTAAAGAGATTTTGCTATCGATGCAAATTGCTAATTATCATTCGATGCATACAAATGGTCAATCATAAAATTAACATGGAGTCATTTCATGTGAATTTTTAGATGGATTATGTTGATCGTAGCCTAATATTACCGTCTTAGAAAATTCAACACATTTTTTATCCTTGTTTTTAGTGGAAAGGAGAGCAGCAGTATTGTCGAATCTCAGAGGAAGGGGAGGAGCTATACCTAAAGGCAGAGGAAGAGGTCATCCATTCCGGAAATAAGTGATATGTTAAAACTTTTTGTGCAGTTACTTTTGTTTTTACGATTTCTTAAGTTTTAAATGTTTTTTAATGACTATCAATATTCCAAGTACTATGTTATTTGAAATTATTAATGTACTTTTTAGTAGTAGCAGCTTGAAGCTAAATTGTTGTTTTATTAGAATCAGACGATAATTTCTTTGGGATTTGTCATATTAAATATGAAAATAATTTTACATTTTTTTAGTCTTTACCATATCCATTTTCTGATGAACAGTGACTGAAGGATTGATATGATTATACTGAAAGTAATGTTCAAAATCCTACAAATACAGTTTTTGCAGGATAGTACGCCAGAACTGTCCTTGTAATTGCCAATTTTTCGCACAAAAATAAGTCAGGCATATTACAATTTTCCTAGGCAGATTTGAGGGGGAGCTTATTACTCTCAATCATTTGAAAGATGATTTTCCGATGATACTTTTTTTATTTAATTTAATGAAGAACAAGAGAGCTTTGTAACAATATATATTAAAAAAATCAACTACAATAAGGTTTCAATTTCAATCTAGGGGAAATATTCATTGCTTGAAGCTCGACAAACAATAATTTTGCAGCATATGGCATTTTTATGCAACAAACTCCTTTGGAGCTCTGGCAACATGGGCACCAACCGTTTTCAGCTAGCCTGCCACACTCGTTGCAAACATCTATATCACATTGATCACTAGAAATACACAGTCTTTCAATCAGCATACGACTGAAAAAAAAATAAAATTTGATAAAAATATTTTTACGGTTGATATCAATTATGGGAGAAGAGTGTTGGTTAAACGATACCATGACGATTACTGTGGATATAATGATGTTTATAAAGGCTGCCTCAGCAAGAAATTGAATTATAAAAATTAAAAAATATATATTATTTAATATTCTATTAACATTATGGTTAAATTACGGTTAAATGGTTGCACTGTTGCTCAGTTGGCAGGTAAGCACTCTGTTGATGAAATTTTGCAGAAAGGGCTGCTGGATTTGACGAATTTGACATGCAATTTCCTCTTTGAGTTCCTGAATTGTCTCAGGATGGTTCGCATAGACCTTATTTTTCTCAAACCCCAGAGAAAATAGAATGAGTTAAATCACAAATTGCTCGACCTGAAAACTTGGTTTGTAACAAAGTCATTGTGATCCTTGCGGTGTGACAGGTAGCGCCTTCCTGTTGAAACCACATCTCATTTAAGACCATTCCATCTAATTCTTGCCAAAAAAGTCTATCAACATGGCCCGGTAACGATGACCGGCGACAGTAAAATTTTCCCCATTTTTGTAATGGGTTTTCACTATTAACAAACGTTCTTCCAAGCTATAACGGACCATTTTCGTAAATGTCTATGTTTTAATTAAACAAACAACCAATATGGCTGAATCATGCTGAGACACCCTTTATTAGCTGAAAAAGACACACGGTGAAATATTCATTGATTTTAACCATCAATAAATATTCCCCGTGAGCCGGGTTAGATCAGCTCATCTCTCAGTGTTCCCCCAAAGAGGAAAGCGTCATTCGAGGGAAGCTACGAACCGGTTTCAAGGTTGGTTAATTTGCAATTTAACGCCCCCTCACCGATTTTCAAAATATTCTGTATATGGAATCTAAATGATGTTGATATACCACAGTTTCAATTTTAGAACTGGCAAATGAGTATATTTCGAGAAAATTCAAAATGAAAGTTTCACGCAAATTAGCATTTAAAGCATATCATACCCTAATGCGAACCTGACATCACAAGCCGATAGAAACCGGAGACTACGAACTACACGCTACACGTACGTAAACGCCAAAGCTATACACTGCGCAGTTGCCATGTCATAAAAAGTCTGAAACTTTCGGATTTCAGAATGACGAGACCACTACTTGCGATATTATCGTTTCATGAATTTTCGCCATAAAGGTACGGTCTTACGACATCTCAGGTGAATATGGTAGGTTAGGTTAGTACAGTACCCCAGAAAAATTAAAAAAAAAATTACGAAAAAAATGTGATTCGTTTTTTTTTCTGTTTTCGTGAATGATGAATGACAAATAAAAGAAAGTTCGTTAATGGGTAAAATCCATCGAGCTGTTTCGGAGTTATGGCCGATTTTAGTAAAAATATTTTTTATGAATATTTCCGAAACCGATCACTCGATCTATCTGAAATTTAGCACCAAATTGTAGAATCATGGCCTTTATACGTATGTGAAGTTTTGTATTGACCAGGTTAACGCAAAGTTTAAAAAAAAATTTTTGAAAATTAAATTTTTTTTTTTTACAATAACTCTCGAACGGAATGAGCTAGGCAGTTGAAATTTTCAGAGTAGGTTAGGGAGATGAATATCTCGGTTAAGTTCGTTATTGGGCAAAATAGGCCAGATGGTTTCGGAGTAACGAAAAAAAATTTTTTTTCTAAGCAACAAATTTCAAATTCAATTTTTATTTAAGATGCAGTTTCACCATAAAAATCCATTGATATCATTTTCAATTCCAACAAGCTAATACTTTTGGAATATGATTTTTCGAAATTTCAATAATGAATCGTACTTCTATGTATTCACAGAATGTTATCATTATTCTATCTAAACTTTATTATATGACCTGTGTTCATACTTGTACATGTCATCCTGTTCTATAAGAAAGACTCAAATTCATTTCAGCTATTTTAATTCGATTTCTTCCATGGTGCAGTTCTCATTCTCAGATTGCTCATTCAATCTTGATAAATAAACTATTATTTGAATTGAATTTCCTTTATGATGCAGTTCTATCATAAGAAAACATTGATATAATTCCCAACTCTGGGAAACCAATACTTTCGGACATATAATTTGTCTGTTTGAACTAGAGCGCCAGAAAGCTCCTGTCCACAGGGCTTGAACCCATTTTTTAGACCAAAATTTAGAAATTCTGAGCTATCCTATTGAATTTATTACCGCACCCAGCACCCCTATTCACTCCCCTTCCTGTTAGATTGCTCCAAAAAAACTATTTTGCCACTATTGAAACTTATCAGAAATCACTGTACAATGCATATTTTCTTCGAAAAACTTGAAATGAAAAGTCGATAATTACGAGGGGGCGTTAAACTGCAAAATTACCAACGAAGGAGTTCTAGGAAACTTAATTCCAATCGTTGCGAACTGCTAGGGAGAAAATCCCACCAGCGGCACCTATGGAAAAGAATGATCGTCACTGAACATCGCTTAAGGTTTCTTCATCGCAGAGGGTCGGTTTTCGTGAAGATTTCCATAGTTGCCGCTGGTGGGATTTTCTCACTACCAGTATACAGCATGTATAAGAAATAAAATCTCTATAACTTACCAGGCTCCATAACCTATAATACAATCTCTCTCCATCTCGCCCAAACGTAATCCACCATCTCTGCTCCTACCCTCAGTAGGTTGCCTTGTGAGCATCGCTCTAGGACCTCGAGCTCTACCGTGAATTTTATCCTGGACCATATGCTTGAGTTTCTGATAATAAACAGAACCCGAGTAGATATAAGCGTTGAGTGGTTCTCCAGTAATACCAGAATAGAAAATGTCTTTCCCTTGGTAGTTATAACCATGTTTCTGCAATTCTGCCCCAATATCCTCTACTTTGGAACCTTCGAAAGCCGTTGCATCATGAAATTTGCCTTAAAATTGATAATATAAAACATTGCTAAAAAGTATACACAAGATTTTATTATTATTCTGGAGATTCAAGGTAGAGTTGTGGTTGATTGTAAACACTGAAAAAGATTTCACCTGCCTACGTCTTAGCAGTGGCCTACCCAACACGCCTTCGAAAAGCCTTAAAACTCGCTATTTTGCAGTTGAATTTCAAAAAATTTAAGAGAATTAACTGGATTTGTTTGGTCATCGAGTTGTGGTTGTAGTTCCAGTTAATTGTACACTTTATTGAATTATTTTTGGGGAGGTAAACTGATGAGTTGGGCATATCAATTCAAAACGGTCGAATGGTTTTCAGTGTAGGTATATTGATTATTCCTACATAATTCGTGAAATACTGATTGATGCCCTAAGGCCTAATCAACCTAACTGTCAATATGGATAAATATAATAATATAAATACCTTCTAATGTAGCCGCTTTTCCCGCTAAAATTTCTATCAATTTTCCTACTGTCATTCTAGATGGAAATCCATGAGGATTCATGATTATGTCAGGGCTCATACCAGATTCATTAAATGGCATATCTTGCTGTTCGACTATAAGACCTACAATGAAAAGAATATTATTTCTTCAGATGATAATTATAACCCAGGATGATCAATATTCTTGTGATTTTTTTTATAGGTGAAGCAAGCAACTTGCATTATCCATACCAACTACTCCTTTCTGTCCATGCCTAGAACTGAACTTATCGCCTATTTCAGGTCTTCTTGTTTGTCTCAGTAACAGTTTGATGAGCGTAGTATCCTCCTCATTCGTAGTTATCATAACCTTTTCAATGTAACTAGATTCGATATTTCTATAACCTATAGGTACATCTTTATATTCTATAATCCCATTGTTACCGCCAGGTACTGTTTGTGCAATTGGTGTTGACATATTTACAAGAACCTACAAACAAGAATGTAATTTCAAGATTCACTCAAAACTTCATGAGAACACTATAAGCGAAAAAAAAATTTTGAGAAAAGTTTAATATCTCAGAATGTATTAAGAGTATTGAATTCCGTATTATTACCTGTTTGTCTTTAATCTTTTCTCCTGGGCCTGCTATGCCATCTGCATCCAAGGCCTCATGCTTCCAAATTGGTTGATTTGTAGCAGTATCAATTAGAGGTCCTTGAATCCTATCATAAGTTTGATTGGGGTATCTTTTCATAGTACACTTTGTAGTCTTATAAACCAAACATCTTCCAAAACCTCTATCAAGGGAAGCCTTATTAACAACCAAAGCATCTTCTATATCATAGCCACTGTATGACATAACCGCTATGATTGCATTATGACCAGCTGGCAGTTTATTGAAGTTTGTTAATTCTATACTTTTTGTTTTCACTAAGGGTCTCTGCGTGTACACTAAATTGTACATTAGTGTGTCCATCCTCATTTTTTGATTGTAACCTATGGCTCCTACAAAAATTATAATTTGTTTGAAATTGATCTTCCTGATGCATTCCAATGTAAACAGGACTTTTTCAAAATGAAAGAACGAAGACCTTTTTTTTTGACCAAACTCCCTTTTTGCGCGCTTGTCCCGCCAAGAACAGCGTGCTATCATTTTGTCCCGATGTCTGTAATTTTGGAATTTTTGGTCGAAAACGATTAGGTTCGACTCAATGTTGAATCATCCTGGTTCAAATCCAACTCTGTCCGTAAGCACGATAACTCTCGAACGAAATGAGTTAGATAGTTGAAATTTGCAAGGTATGTTTGGTGCATAAATATCTCGGTTATTTTCGTTAATCGGCGAAATCCGCCGTGTGGTTTCGAAGTTATGACCCTTTTGAGTTAGAGCTTTTTTCTTTTTTTCATTTCCGAAACTGTTTATTCGATATATCTGAAATTTAATACCATATTGTAGAATGACGACTCTTATATGCATGCAAAATTTTGTATTGATCGGAAGACTACGTACCAGAAAAAAAATTCAAATTTTGTTTTCCCAATAATTCTTAAAATTCTGATCTGATCGAAACTGGGTAGTTGCAAAATACGGATACAAAGACTTCAAAATCATGATGATCGCATGACTAGAAAAAATATTCCACCATTTTGCTGGAAATTCCGAAACCATCTAACCTATCGGATCGAGTCTTATTTCGGCATTTAAGTGACCAATAATGACCTCTTGGGGCGTGAAAAATTTCAATTGAAAAGAGACCCCTAGCAGTCTAAAAAAAATTAACAATTTAGAACTTGTTCTATATGATTATTGCGATCGCTATCATATTTATGAGGGCAACTAATTTAAATGTGGCGATTAAATAAGTGGATGAATGATATCTAGAATTCTAATTTTTTTTTCGAAATTTGTCTGAAAGTTGAGCGACTGCAAGGCCATATTACCACCTCATGTCAATACTGTCTGCCTGCCAGCCAGTTTCGAGGAAATAGCGTAGTTTCCTTGGTGGAGTGTCCATATCGTGGACCTTGGGACAATTTCGAAATGCACGCTGCCCCTTCAGGACATTTTTCGTTATGCGCATTAGCTGACGAAACGTGAGTAAACTGCTGGAGTTTTCGTCTGAGAGGAGTGGGGTTTTGACTCCATAGAATACCCATGAGGGTCCGCGCATGCGTGGATTGAGGCAGCGCTAACCCCTGAGCCACTGGAGCAATATTAATTGGTCATTCAGGTAAAGTAATTAGGTATTTCCATACACACTTACCCATAGCTTGTTTTCCCATAGCACACTGATAAGTATTTCGTGGACTTTGATTATGGTGAGGATATGGGACCAAGCCTGCACAGACTCCCAACAAAGTGAAATTAGCAATTTCCAAATGTGTAGTTTCGTCAACAATATCATGTTCATAACATGCAATCAAAACATCATTCTGCTCGTTAACATCAAGATATTCAATAAGTCCTAGAATAAATCAAATAAAATTTAATTGCTTAGCATAGTATTCACTACAAAAGTAACTGTGTAGTTACTTCTGTAGTGTTCATAATAAGTCCAAAATGAACTCAAACTAGAATATAGCATAGTATTATCGTTCACAAAAAGAACTCAACTAATTCAACAGTATACAACTACGATAATAAGCTCTCAACCAGCACGCTCTAACCACTGAGCTAATATAGTTTCATATTTATCAAACATAAGAAAAATACTGCAATATGCAAACTAAATAAATTTTTGTAAAATAGAAATCCATGTAACTGGCTGGAAGAATGAGGTCGATAGCCATTTGATTCATAATCAATAAAGTTGATTTCTCTCTCTCTCTCTCTACTGCAATATGACCTAGTTTCTTAAAATGTTTCAAAACTAGAGTATCTTGAATACTTACCATCATTTAAGAAGTCTTCAAATGTCCGCAGCCCTTTTTGAAGGGCATCCAAATGTTCCTGAGTCACCAAGGATTTGCCGTTTTCTACAATAACATATGGCCTGCATAATCTTCCTCCGTCAGAACAAATATATATACTCCTTTGGAACAACTTGGGATAAATAGATACGAATTTGTTTATTTTACCTCTCCTTCTACATTTCCTGAATGTGGCTATAAGTCTTTGCCAATTTTTGCATATGCCAATTATATTACCTGCAAAACTATGATTAGGTCTTCTGTTTCGCATAATTTTACGATGACTCACCATTTAGGAATACCATATAATGGATACTCTTATGTAACTTATCTAGATACACAAGACCCATTTCAGTGACTCCAGTTGAATATGCGAAGCGTCTCAAAGGAAACTCGTCTCCTTCTGTTGTTATATGAGTCATTAATGCTAAATTTTTAACAAGTCCACAAGCCTATAATCAGAGAATTTCATTATAGCAACGAAGTTTCATAATAGATATATCATTGAGTTTTTGCCTAATTTAATAATACAATTTTTCTGCCGATGATATTTAGATTTTCATTCAAATAAGGCTAATTTAGCAAGACCCATGATCAACAGCACAATTTGTTCAGGAGGGCGCTGATACAAGAATATAAAAAAGTATATATATTTTATAAGGTAATTACCAAATGCCTACATCTTAAAATGAAACTCAATCCTTCTGTTTTTGTCTCAGATGAACTTCTCGATAACATTTTCATTGAAGTCAGGAATGCCTCTAACTAAATTTTGTTCAATGGACAGCATTGCGAGCGCCGTCAGTCATGCTTCCGACATTGTATTCCTTAGAAACGACTTGATCAATTTTAAAGTAGAGAAACATCTTTCCGTTTCTGCGGTTGTCAGTGGCTTATTTCACAAAACGTTACAAAACCAATACGACACTCTATTAAATTTAAAGCACGTAAGCAACCGGTCACGTTCTCGTTTTCTTGTGTTATTAATCCAGTCTTCCGGCTCATTATTGCCACGTATTGCAAGATTGCATTTGTCACGCAACTTCA
The DNA here is from genome assembly GCA_937662695.2 of Halyzia sedecimguttata. NCBI lineage: Eukaryota > Metazoa > Arthropoda > Insecta > Coleoptera > Coccinellidae > Halyzia > Halyzia sedecimguttata. Next base: position 91,282,051 of record OW569413.2, on the reverse strand, counting down.
GACTATCGATAATTATTGACAGGACGTAACGGTTTTTTGATACCATTTCGTTGTGCTTACGAATATTTTCGACATATGCACTACATGAACCAGAAGCGATATGAGTTGTGGCCAATAGCTGGAAGCTTACAATCTTGTTCATATGTTTGGCCGATTTTTCGTGTTTTTTTAGCTTTTCATCCAGATGTTTCAAATCACGTACCCCTTCTTTTGTACAGTTATCGTCTCCACCAAACAGTAAGCAAACAAAACAAATAAAACGCATGTTTTTCTTCACATCCGCCCAACCATAAAGTCTTTTCGTACACATTTGCGTCAAACTAAAGTTTAATTTGGTTAGATCACACACCCTCAGTGTCAGTCCTTAAATCCTCAACGCAACTTTATAACATGAAACAATTGGCACCTACAATACCTATCTATTTAGCGCAACCATAAACAAGGTATACTACTACTGAGCGTAGCTATTGTATTCCTCTCTGGGCTTCTACTAATACGCCCGAATCATGACTGAGAATTGCGCGAGATTAGCTCCTCTCTCAGTGAGTACGTTTGCCGTTTTCATGGTAACCGGCGAAATCGCTTGGGCGATCGAGATTCAGCCCGGCATAGTGCGGACGCTCATAGTATACCTTGTCTATGCGTACGCTTAACGCAAATGTAATTATTGTGAAAAATAGATGGTAGCTAGATAAACATGTTTTAATTTTAATTGAATCCAGTTTGAAGAGCACGAATATGAAATATACAATGTATGTACGTCATTTTCCCTCACCAGCCGCCCCTGATATACACATTAGCGCTGTTGTTGTTGGAGCCCCGTCAGTGAATGTGTTTAAGTTTAAGGCCAGATACGACTCATGGTGTACTCGGCAGTGGCTCTGTTATTTTATTTTATAGAATTTATCCTTACGTTATTCAAAAATGTACTATGCTTAGGTTTATTTTTGGGTGTACTTCTTGAATTTTTTTTATCTGAGCTTTTACAGCTTTGATACCACATCTCTTAATTTTTTGTAATATTAATAATAAAGCCATCTTTCTTGCTGTATCAAGAGATTCTATTAAATTATCAACAGTTGTTTAATCAAAAAACTCCTCTTCAAAAACATACTATATATTTTTTAAAGATTGATATTACCTCTCCTTCGGGAGTGTCTGAAGGGCACAGCATACCCCACTGGCTTGGATGCAAAGATCTTGGTCCAGACACTTTTCTTGTTTTTTCAAATTGGGAATTGACCCTAGTCATCATGCCAAGAGCCGATATATAGCTCAGTCTAGAGAGTACTTGAGTAACTCCAGCTCTTTCCATTCTAAATCTCTTTATCGTCCAATTACCCTAGAGAAGTATGGAAATTAAAAACATAGAATAATAACAGAAATATCTTCAATAAATACTTACGGTTGAGATTGCAAACACAAGAGAACTTGTTATCTGATCGGATTTCATATATTTGACAATATCGAATGGTTCTGCTCTTATTTTAGCAATAGTTTTCTCCGCTGTCATCTTTAGTTCGGCATTAAAACGTTTAAACACATCCTCAAACATAAGAGACAATAATGATCCAGCTAATTCAAGTCTTTTATTCCCATAGAAGTCTCTATCGTCCAAATATCTTTTGTCGGTTTCAGCATCCATCACTCGTTTCATCTAATATAAACATTGAATATATTAAAAGGTTAATTTCAAATAGAACCACTGGGTCCACCGTAATAAAAATAAGCTTTATTTATGACCCCAAAACAGTTACAAAGAATTAGCAGGGTTTTTGGCGCTCTTGTTCCTCGGAACAGAGTGCTTATCAATTTGCCCAAATGTCTGTAATTTTCGAATTTTTGGCTGAAAATGGTCTCAAACGATTTGGTGCGACTCACTGATCAAGAATTCGTGGCCGAAATCGATTCTGTCCGGCAGTCCGTTAACACGATAACTCTCGAACGAAAGGAGTTAGAGGATTGAAATTTGCAGGGTAGGTTTGGAGCGTAAATATCTCGGACGAGTTCGTTAACGGGCGGAATCCACCAAGCGGTGTCGGAGTTATGGCCGTCTTTAGTACAAACATTTTCTATGAATATTTCCGAAACCGATCACTCGATCTATCTGAAATTTGGCATCAAATTGTAGAATAATGACCTCTATACGCATGCGAAGTTTTGTATTGATCGGGTTTCTGTAAAGTGTCAAAACGAAATTTTTTTATTTTTAAATCTTGTTTCTACAATAACTCTCGAACAGAATGACCTAGGCAGTTGAAATTTTCAGAGTAGGTTTGGGAGATAAATATCTCGGTTAAGTTCGTTATTGGGCAAAATAGGCCAAATGGTTTCGGAGTAACGAAAAAAAAATTTTTTTGACTTACAAATTTCAAATTCAATTATTTTTAGCATGCAGTTTCACCATAAAAATCCATTGATATCATTTTCAACTCCAACAAGCTAATACTTTCGGAGATATAATTTTCCAAAATTTCAAGAATCAATCGTACTTCTATGTTTTCACAGAATGCTATAATTATTCTATCTATGAATTATTATATGATCTGTGTTCATACTCGTACATGTCAAATTCATTTCAGCTATTTTAATTTGATTTCTTCCATGGTGCAGTTCTCATTCTCAGATTGCTCATTTAATCTTTATAAATAGACTATTATTTGAATTGAATTTCCTTTATGATGCAGTTCTATCACAATAATTCATTGATATCATTCCCAACTCTGAGAAACCAATACTTTTTCGGAGATATGATGTGTCAAAGTTTGAACAAGAGCGCCAAAGTTCCTGTCCACAGGGCTTGAACCAATTTTTTGCTGAAGTTTTTCCCTAAGCTCTTGTATCATACGTCGAATTGTAGGGTATGCCGTTACACCAACCTCTTCTAACACTTTTAAAACTCCTAACAAAGCTAATCTATAAAATTTCTATTGTTAATCTCGAGTCTTTCCTTCAAATATTCTAACGAACGGTCTTTGTGATTTCCCCTGTATATCTAGTTAGTATGCATAACTGGTGTAACCTTACGAACTATCAGAAAATCTCTTAATAGAGTCGGTACCCTGTGATATCTTGTGTTACATGTTAGTATTTTTTGAAATTTTTTATGTTATTTCTATTTTTCATATTGTCAAAATTTTTTGTAAAGAGAGGTTTGCCCGATTATAACCAACATCTTATACTATTCAGAACACATATATATAACACAAATAATGAGGTTGTATTTACCATTACTCCCAAATAAATACATTTCTGGTGGAAATTATATTCTACAACTGGAACATGAGCTAATATTGTAGTGGCCAAAAGTTCTCTAGCTTCATCTTCCGGACTTTTCACTCTGCTGGCATGCGTTACATACCTTTTTGCCACTAGTTTTGAGCCTAAATATTTCAAAGCAGTCTGCCTTGAATGAACATTTTCCTTAAAACATTCTTCAAATGTGGGTAAAAATCTATTGATATCCTGGACACCTATAAGATAGCCCATATCTTTTATCTCAACTATATCCATAGCTTTGAATATAATAGCAACTAATATTGGCTGAAAAAAAAAAAAGGAATTTCAATTATCTTAAATTTGAAAAACCAGGCATAAAAAATTGCTTTCAATTCGAAAATCTTACAATTTAGGAATAGGAACATGTTATATCGTCTGAAAGGAAATTTCAATACATCTTATGATATACAGTTCATTCCGTTTGAAAAAATACACTTTTTATCATTGAAGTATGTCTCGGAAATGCCTCGGATTTTGAACAATCCTGTATGATTAGGGACGTATGTCATTATACGTAAATGATACAGGGGATATTGGTAATCCATATCCAAAATTAAGGCTTTCTAGGATTCCAAGTAACGAAGTGATGAATGTTGAATTGAAGCTCTTTTGCACAAAAAAGGAGGTAAATCAATGAATTACTCGAAAACCGCTAGAGATAGGGATGAGGAAGTTGATACAGAATTAATCAGGAGGCTACGTCGAATCGAAAACAGCAATAATATATAGAGTGTTCCATTTGAAATATGTTGTTAGTACTTTTTGATATAAGTGGCGCTGAAAATATTCTAGATCGATAGAGCAGTGGTTCCTAGCCAAGAAACCAAATTTTCAATAAAATCGTATGTCCTGTTCTCCGTAAAAGTCCAGGGTACCATCGACCGTGGGCCATCCTGTATATGGTTAGAAATTCACTGTTAAATTCACAACTCAAACTTCTCCGTTATAGAATGTTTGTGCATTGCGCCATACATGGTTATAATAATATCAGCAGCATTTTGAAACATAAATGAGGTGGTCCAAAACACACTGCTTCTTCTCTGGGAATGCTTTGTAGATGAAGGAGGGAACTGATCAAGATCCACGTCACAGTGGCGTGACTGGAAGATGGTTGGGTCGCCATTCAATAAAGTAGTGGCCAGTGGCCGCAGATTAACATAAGGAGATTAAGAGAATAATATTTATTGTACAAATCTTTGTAGTTTGTATGAGTAATTTTTGAGATGAATAAATATTATTATTATTATTAAGAGAATATAAAACAAAATATCCACAACCATGTTGACATTCAGCGAGTAGTTCACAATAGATATACAAAATACTCAAAATAAGGATTACACTCACCTCAGTGAAAGTATTATGCCCCAAATAGTATTTATTTCCTTTTTTAAATAATGTGGTCCTTGACTTCTTCTCATGAGTTGAACTAGTGACCTCACATCTAATCTGATTATCTGACTCTTCTATTAGTATTTTATTCCTAGATAACTGTTCTTGAATAAGTATAACTCTTTCTTGTCCTTTAACAACAAAATAACCGCCAGGATCTAAAGGACATTCATTCATTTTTCCCAACTCAAATTCTGATTTATTACGCAATACACAATTGCAAGATTTCAACATGATTGGCATCCTGAAAAATTATATTAAGAATTAAATTAAGCATGCACCGTCATTATTTGAACCAATGAGTTGTTATACCTTCCAATCATTAAACCACTCCTTGTTATTTTTTTTTGTCCTTTTGTATATTCTATATCTACGAAAATGGGGGCCGAATAGGTCATATCTCTCAAACGGCATTCATGTGGTGTTGTTGGTTTACTGATGTTAAATCCTTCGTTGACATCTGGAGACCCAACATATACTTTTTCATACCTGAAATATTGACGGACCTTAGTGAATGGGTATGAAATATAAATTAAATTAAACTACTTAAGATAGAATGATTGGTCAGCGTCACACGTGACTTTATTATTGGCATCTACAATTTTTTGTATATCTTTTCTGATAAAATAATCGAAGGAATCGATGTGTTGTTTCACCAATCCCTTTACTCTTAAAAAGGACGTTACCAGCTTCGATTTATCCTGAAAATTTTGATTATCCATTACTAACACTTCAACTATTTATAATTAAAGGAAGGTAAATAATAATTCAATATTCTAAGAACTTACCAGGTTTTTCTCCCTAGGATTGTGTAAATTGGCCTCGCCCATGATTTGTGAAGAAAATCAAAATTATATCGCACTCTCAACCGGTATAATTATTTTAAAAGATTTCAATCAGTTTCATAATAATAAATAGTAATCTTTACATATTTAAAAAAATCATCAACACAGTAACTAAAGTTAGGTTAGGTAAGAAAAATATAGGTTATATGCAAGCATAGAGTATTAATTTTTCTTCTTCTCCTTTTAATGGTGATTGCTGACTATGGACACAGCAGTCACAGGACACAGCCACAGACACAGCTATGGATTTTATTATTATAAATGAAAATAGTTATTTACCCAAAAAGTGCGGAAAGTGATGCTTTCCCACACGAAACTGCCGTTGTCCGAAAGACGCGCTACGCATGAAATAACTTGAAACTCAAATGTTCATAAATACTGTATTCAAACGAAAAGGAGATTTACTATAACAGCACACATACATATATTAATAAGGAAGATTTTTACTTATTATTAGTAATATTTATCGTAAACGCATAGTTAGAGTACCTAAAATATTGTCAATATTCTAAGATTTACATATGAATTCTCGCTTGGTTTCTGAAGAAGGAGTCTGATATAATCTCCGAAACGTTACGAAATAGTTGTTTTATCGTCGATGTTGTTTCGTTATTGTTTGTTAGGCAACATTGTTCTATACATGCTTCTGGTGATGAAATATGTTATTATGTTTCTACTGCAGAAGCAATTTACAAAATAATATTTTTGCGCGTATTCTGGGGAACATATCGCGTTATCATTTCTCCCAAATGTTTTTCCGAAAATCGTCTCAAACGATTGGTTTCGACTCCCTGATGAGGAATTCGAGGTCCAATTTGATTCTGTCCGGCCGTTGCCACGATAACTTAAAAAGGGAAAGAGAAATTTTCAGGGTAGGTGGCGCATCCCAATACACGACGGACAAGTTCGTTAATGGGCATAATCGGCCCAATGGTTTCCGAGTAATGATTTTGTTTTCAACCAATACAAATCCGATAGAATTGAAACTTGATCCGATTGGTCTATCACTAGAAAATTAAAAAAAAATTCTATATACATATCAGAAAATATTCGTCCAACCTCGCTGAAATTTTGCGGGAGCCTTCAGAACCTAATTATACTGCTAAGTTCCAAGTTTGAACACGATCGGATCTATATTGTTGGAGATCCGAGCAGCCTCGCGTGAGTTCTGTAGCTGAAATTCTGCTGGATGGGTGACCGTTGCCTCTATAACTTTCAAACGAAAGGAGATAGGGAATTGCAATTTTCAGGGTAGGTTGCGCATCTGAATGTGAGAGATAAGTTCGTTTTTGAGCATAATCGGTCCAATGGTTTCGGAATTATACCCACCAGGAATATTAGTTCCTCGATAACTAGGAGGTAATTTAATTTTACTATAGATTCTTCATCAGTAAGTATAAAATTGATTCGTTTTGAGACCAGTTTCAACTGAAAATTCAAATATTTCTGACATTCGGGCAAAAAAATGATAGCCATCTGGTTCGGGTATGCAAAAATCTGAATAGCAAGCCAAAAACAGCGGCGATCTTGCGATAATATATGCGGGTGGGCGAAGCTATTCTATCTATTTTCTGAGCTTCAACCGTATAATAATATACGTGAAAATTTGAATTAGTTTCATAAATAATCAACTTACTCATACTAAGTATATTTAATTTGCTAGTTTAATTAATTCCTCTCTCCAAAACAATGAATATGCCACTTCCGCCTTCACTCAAAAGACGTGTATTTTCGAATATACACATTTCTAATAATAAACCAGTTACAAAACGTTAGCCGTCTAGCTCCAATTATTAATACATTGCAGTTGTGTACAATTAAAAACACAAAATAATTGAAAAGTGAGAAAAATATAGGTGAAACTCGAACGAATGGCACAGTTCTCAAATCGACAAAATAAAACCGCGCTTCATTCGGCCATTCAGGATAATGAAACAACATTAGTTAGGAAGCTTCTAAATGAAGGCGCAGATGTCAATTATATGGATATAAATAGCGGTACACCTTTACATACCGCAGCCGAAAACGGGAATGTCGAAATTGCGAAAATTCTACTGGAATCCCGTGCGGACATCCTCGCTAAAGACAAATATGGTAGGACAACCTTAGATACTGCGTTTTGGAATGGCAGCGAAGGGTTCGTATCAGTTCTCTTGGATAAACTGGACGATTTAAACATTTCCACCAATAATAGGGACGATACACCTCTTCATTTGGCCGTGGAATTGTGTTATCCAGAGTTGGTGGAGTCCATTTTGAAAAGGGGTGGTCAAGTGGATGTTAAGAAGTACAGAGGTAAAACTCCCCTTCATGTTGCTTGTTTTGTGGGAAACGGGCGCATAGCTAAAAGCCTATTGGAGTTTGGTGCCGACTTCAACTGCAAGGATGAAAACGGAGATACCCCGTTGCTTATAGCATCCAGACATGGAAAAGAAGATGTAGTGCGGGCACTATTGGACTACGAGGTTGATGTTAACGTGCGTGTTAGAAGAGGCGAATCAGCGTTACATTTCTTGATTGAAAAAAAGGTCAGCGAAAGGACTGTACGGTTGCTATTGAGCAAAGGAGCGGAAGTCAATATCGGATCTATTATAAATAGAACTCCGTTGCACATTTGCGCCATCTACGGCCAGTCGAACACTGCTGAAGCTCTCTTGGAATACAACGCAGATCCAAACTTTCAAGATGCGAACGGGCAAATACCGCTCCATCTGGCGTGCATGCAAGGAAACGAAGGCGTCATCAGATTACTGATTCATTACGGTTCAAGCCTAGATTTAGCAAACGAGTTGGGTAAAACACCGCTTCACTACGCCGTCCTTTTTGGTTGCAGTAGAATCGTTGAATTATTACTAGTTGAAGGGGCAGATCCAAACGTGAGAAATATCGATGGAAGAACCCCTTTGGCATATTCAGTTTGCGAGATATTCAACCTTGAAATGGTCTCTATTTTGGTACAGTTCGGTGCAGAGATAAACTGCTACGATAGGTACGGTTTGACGCCCCTACATGTGGCCAGTAGAGCATCAGGTAAAGAAATGGTCTCTCTGCTCTTAGATGTGGGGGCCAATATCAACGCAACAGACTGGCAACATCGAACTGCTTTGGATATTGCCCTGAGCGAATCAGACGGCAATCAAAGTGTAATATCTGTGTTGCGTTATCATATTGTTATGAGGAAAACTGCAGGTCTTTACGTATGCCAGGAAAATTTAAACTATCTTGAGATCGATGATGAACTTCTTTGTTTTCAAGAAGTGTGCAAAGACGAAGTTGAAAAAATGAAAAAACTTAGAATTGGAGGAAGTACGATATCATATCATGATGTCTTAACCAAATCTATACATAACTTGGTCAAAATTATCCTGAATAAAAATGTTGTAAGAGCATTGAAAACGGAGAATTACCAGAATGAATTTCCTTTATACAGTAATATTATCCGACCCACAATCAAACTCAATATGAGGGAAGCCCTGCAGAGGAGAAAGTTATTAGATCGTTCCATTGAGTTGTTTCATTTTCTTCAGAAAGTACCTCCAAATTGCATTGAAGATATATTGATCTACCTAAGTGATACAGATTTGACAAGCTGGATCGCTGCTTTTGAAAAATAATTTAGAATGATATAACAGTAACATGAGTTGTAGACGATTCACTCCACATCTGTGTTGCACATTGGTCTATTTGAGTTACGATGCATTATTTGCCAAACCATTGAATATTACTAATTCGAATATCATCAAGAAATGTAATTTTGAAATACTTTATATAAAGATTAACTTATTTATTACCATTAAATTCATAATTGGAGCTTAATTATTCATAATAATTAACAGTCTACAATATCTGAACTAGTTTTGGTCCTGAATATAATATTTTATTATGAGGAGTAAAGCACTCTGTACATATTATAAACTCCTAAGAACAATATGGAAAGAGCAGTTTTATTTAATGTCCTTGATGGAGATTTGTGACTGATATTTCATTCATTAAAGACATTTTTATAATCTACAAGAGTGAAAAATCCAACTTTAAATATGACACTGTAAACAAATCATACAAATCCAATGTATTATATTGCCTGCCAATACTAATGATCTGAAAATTGTCATTATCAATTGGACTGTCCTGAACCTTTAATTTAATGAACAGAAAGCAATACTAAAGGAAAGAAGAATACGATTATACTTGCAAATTATGAAAGAAACTTCTGATTTATTGTCTGTCATAGTTCCAGGGAACTTTGAACTGTTAACAGTAAATATGAATGAATTTATTGGTGATTAAAGTGATATCTTGGGGTTTCAATGAATTCTCTCATGTTATGCAAGTATAATAATTAAATATGTCTTCTGGCTAAATGAAGCTAAATTATTATTATTCTAAAGATTGAGGTATAATGCGGATGATAAAACATAAATATACCTGAATTAAAAATATTTTATTTCATCTACCTTGAAAATATATGTACAATATACAAGAAATATTATAGGTACCTAAGTTGACTAGGCTTATTATGAAAAAAATTAATATATATTTTTCAACAAGAAAAAGCAGGTACAATATGAACAATCCCCAGCACTTAAGTGTAAAAGTCCATAAAATTTCACCGACTATATACAATTGTAAAATGAAATAAAATTACTAAAACATACCAATAAAAATACAAAGGAAAATCAAACACCATTTTGAGCGACTAACAAGGTGAAGAACACAACAGAATAAAATGCTTTTTCCTTATGAAATTAAATCTGCAAACCATTAAATTGTATGAATAAAATTGAATACATTCAAGAAGTTTTCCACATTAGAAGATGATTGAAATGTGGTGACAGTATACAGGGTGATTGTTTGAAAGTGTACATAGGAAGATTAAGATGGAAAATATTTTCAAGATGGCGCCAATACCGGAAGCCGACATATACTCTCTTATTTCAAATACGACTGCATATTTTTGGCGCTCTTGTTCCTCGGAACAGAGTGCGTAACAATTTGCCCAAATGTCTGTAATTTTGGAATTTTTGGATGAAAATGGTCTTAAACGATTTGGTTCGACTCACCGATCTAGAATCCATTGGCGAAATCGATTCTGTCCGGCCGGCCATCCGTCCGTTAAGACGATAACTCTCTAACGGCGAATGAGCTAGACAGTTGAAATTTTCAGAGTAGGGTAAGGAGGTGAATATCTCGGTTAAGTTCGTTATTGGGCAAACTCAGCCAGGTGGTTTCGGATTAACAAAACATTTTTTTTTACATTACAAATTTTATATTCATTTTTTTAAGACGCAGTTTCATCATAAGAATCCATTGATGTCATTCTCAACTCTGACAAACTAATACTTTCGGAGATATGATTTTTCAAAATGTCAATAATTATTCTCAATCCTATATAATGTTTTCATAGAATACTCTAATTATAATTTCCTGATGTATAAATCCAACATGAGATGAGTCATAGACCTACGTTTTGAATTTAATTACGAAAATTCTTGAGAATTGACGCACAGAACGCAAATTGAAAAAGTGGGAAAGCCCTGTTGACGGGAGCTTTGGCGCTCTTGTTCAAACTTTGACAAATCATAACTCCGAAAGTATTGATTTCTCCGAGTTGGGAATGATATCAATGGATTATCATTTAATTTATTTTATTTTATGAAGCAGTTCTATAAGAAGATTCCATTGATATAATTCCCAACTCTGAGAAACCAATACTTTCGGAGATATAATTTGTCAAAGTTTGAACAAGAGCGCCAAAGCTCCTGTCCACAGGGCTTGTTTGTTTTTATTGCTTTTTTGGATTCAGCAGCTAATTTTAGATGAATTTTTATCAGCATTCCCTATACCTAACTACAGCCGTTTTTCTGATATTTCAACTTTACGAACAATTATTTTATTCGTAACGCCAAGCTTGAAGTCATCTACCCTCGTCACCTTCGTAGATACAGCGCTAAAATTGGGGAGATGCGCAGCAGAAGCATAAAATTTTGTATTGCAACTTTGCAAAATGATATAGAATCTAGAGGGTGTTCGAAATTTAATTTCCATTCAAGGAATTTCAAACCACAAAAACTCAATTTTTAGAAATATGCTATGCTTTTTCTCCTTGATTTCGAGTATGTGTCAACTTTGGCTAACACCAACATTTCAGAACCATACGATTTTCTAATCTCTATATTCGGCTAATGTAAGGTTTCAAACAATCACCCTGTAGATAGATTAATAATATATAGAATTTGATGAGGATATTATAAATCTTTATGTAAAAATTGTATATCTATCATGTATACACCATTGAATATGCTTGAATAATTCCATAAGTAATATAATAAGATAATATGCAATCTTAAGGCACATTCAGGTGTTGTAACATCTAAGTAAATGCAACAGAACGCATATATGTATATGTTAGAAATTCTGGAAATATTCTGGCTTCATTAAATAACTAAATATCCTCAAGTTAAATTTAGTTTTTAGATTTTGTGACTAGTAGTTGACAAAATGAAAATGTCAAACAATATAATCAGCAAAACAACTGAAAGCATTCCTTAGATCATCTATCATCCTTAGATATAACAATGAAAAAAGTCAAAATTCAAAAAGTATTTCAATCCATCAATGATGTAAATAAAAAAAAATTGAAAATTAAATATGCTATTTGCAGATCGAATTCAATTCTCATAAAAAAACCAAAATATGGAATTAATTTAAAATTGATTGAAACTATGTATTCCTTCAATAATTATGAAAAAAAGTCAAAAAGTATTTCAATCGATTCCAATGATGTATATAAAATAATTTCAAATTAAATATGCTGTTTGCAGATCGTTTTCAATTCTCATAAAAAAACCAAAACATGGAATTAATTTAAAATTGATTGAAACTATGTATTCTTTCAATAATTATGCTACTAAAAAGCATGAAATAAATAAATTAATATACCTGCTGCATCACTAAAATTTCAGTCAATTAGGAATTAAAATTATGTCAAGATATTATCTTCCGGCAACGGAATCTCCTGTTTGATGTCTGTAGCAAAAATCTCTCCCAGACAAACAAGACAATTTGCAAGGTGTTCCTAACCTAGTTGTTGCATGACAGGATTCCTTTCCCGACAAGATATTGGGTGTCCTACTTCTTGACCGAGATTTGTAATATCCACTCCTAGATAGTGGAGGGGTGGGTGATCCAAATTCGTTGCAGTCCTCAAATGAAGGATTATCTGGTGTCTTCTTCGATGTGAAGGAATAAAATTCAGAAGATGATACATCAGGATACACATAATCTTTATTTGGGTAATTGCTCTGGTTATTAGGGCTTATGTAACATTCGGTAGCTTCGGTGAACGACTTCTCTGAGACTTCTTCGTGTTTAATCATGAAGGGAATTTTTTTAGTAGATCTTCTATAGTTTGATATCCAGTATATTACTACTTGAACTGAAATATTCATATTTTATATTATAGAAATTAATTATCATATGAACGAATTGTGATATCTTAGGTGAGTTTTATAATATTGATCATTAACAAAAATATATCTCAGAAACTATTAGTCAGATATTGCTGAAATTTTTCCAGAACCTTCAAAACCTTATTTTAAAGCCAATTTCCAGATTTAAACTCGATCTGATCTATATTATTGTCTTTGAGTTACGATAATTCGTATAGCCTGATGCCAAGCCCTATGCATTAGCTCCGTACCACTGGCTTATGATTCTCCTTCGCGCTCAGACGGTACCAGGTTCGATTCCCTCAGAGGCCCATTTACAATTTTTGAAACGAAGTTCATTTATTTATACTGTCTGCTTCGTCCGGCCTAGTTTGGATATTATCGTCAAGCTTTGCTTAAGTTGCTACAGGGACGATCGGATGAGTGTAAGAACAGGCTGATTTCATATAGAGGATAGAATATTGTATAATTTGTGACGTGTAATATATAATGTATTGGTGTTTGAATAAACTTTTGATTTGATTTGATTTTGATTGGATAAGTTGACTAATGTTGAATGAATTTTTGGAGGGAGAAGAATATGTGATCAGTGTATTAAACTATCAAAATAAAATGGAATGTTTGCACTTACTCATAGCCAGTAAACCCATAACTCCTGATAATCTGAACGGATCCAGGTGTTGATGTTCTCCTTGAAGCCCAACAGCTAAGTTAGCCGAGGGCAATAGTATGACAATCAATCGTATACCCATTTGGACATCCAGAAAAGCACTTCCAAGCATGCCCAAGAAAATGAAGGCCAAATGCCACAATATCAAATATAATCTTTCGATAGCTAAGTCTGTTCCTCCTAGTGCCGTCGAAACCCATTGAAGACGTTCTTCAAGAGCCTTCTTAGTGCCACCAACAAGAGTTACCAAATTATGTACCGTTTCATTCACTTCCATCAAATTTCTGAGGGTGTAGTCATATTGGTTTCTGAATTCTTTAGACTGGCTCAATAACAACTGGCTGGATTCCTCTATGGAAAAAATCGAAATCAATATTTTCGACCACCATCATAAAAGTGCATAAACGATGGGTTTTGGAGACTACCGTGTACACATATTCTTTAGATGGCGAACCTAACAAATCCTGTACCCGGGTAGGTCGAGAAGTATACAGGCAGAGTCTTTGAGTTGTACATTAATTCTAACCATAGATTCCTATCATCTATGATTCAATGAGTTTCTGTACTTACTACCTATTAATTATTATGATTATTCTGTCAGCTGGAAACCCATCTCAACTACTCGATTTGAGATTTTTTCATTTAAATAATAATATTTCTAGAATGTGCGATGATCCAATTATGTATAATCTTATAGTGGAAATAATGGATGCATATTGAATGAAACTCGAGTTGAAGTTCATTGTTTCAATAGTGGAATATTATTAAATGCTGCATTATAAGAATTGAGTGAGTAAATAAGAGAAATAAGTTTTCTCAAACAATTTAATTGAATGTCAAGTATCAGTTCTTTTGTTGTTCTACAATAGATATCATTAACAGTTTCCTATGTAGAACGGTGCAGTGAAGTATTAGAACATTGTGAAATCTTTAAATACTTGTAACTTTTTACCTGAGCCGAATCTGGAAAAAATGGTAAATGAAAAAAGTGATTTGCTTGATGAATGGAATCTTTGGTTGAAATTAATATACAAATTTGAGACTCACCCTCTATATTCAATGAGGTGAACTGCGATAAATGCCAATAACTAAAATAATACACAGGGTGAAATATTTATTGATTTTAACCGTCAACAAATATTCCGCGTGGCCGGGATAGATTACCTCATCGCTCAGTGTTTCCCAAAGAGGAAAGCGTCATTAAAGGACAGACACAAACCAAGGGTTTCCTGGTTATTACCAATCATCAGTGTGACTTAGGCAACACCGAATGACATCGAAGGCGTTCTAGGAAACTTAAATCCATCGGTCGCGAACTGGTAGGGAAAGAATCCCTCCAGCGACACCTATGTAAATCTTTACGAACTCCGACCCTCTGCGATGTTGCTCATTGGGGAGCAATGAGCGATGAGGGGATCTAGCCCAGCCACGCGGAATATTTGTTGATGGTTAAAATCAATAAATATTGCACCGTGTGTCTTTTTTTAGTTATTGGCAATTAGCACAGTTCACCTCATTGAATGTTCACTGGTTGGTGGTTTATCTAACCACACTAAACCGGGCGTTTTCAGTCCGTAAAGGTCTTATATAGGTAGATGACATTGCCATCCCTGACCCTCTTACAGCAAAAGAATGAACGTCGCTGAACATAGCTCAAGGTTTCTTCATCTCAGAGGGTCGGAGTTCGTAAGGATTGCCATAGGTGCCGCTGGTGGGTTTGTGTCTGCCCTTGAATGACGCTTTCCTCTTTCGGGAACGATGAGGTGATCTAGCCCGTCCACGTGGAGTATTTGTTGATGTTTAAAATAAATAAATATTTCACCGTGTGTCTTTTTTTACTCACCCTCTATATTAATATACATATTGCATAATTTTGAGAGGTAACAATGTAAATCACTGTGTAATGGTTCAGAGATGATTTGTGTTGGCTTATTGTTATTATGATGAAAAGTGACTTGAAGAAAGAATATATTTTAACCTTTGTGGAGATTTGTCTCAACTCTAGCTATTGCTCATTTCAAACGAATATATCTCACCAATTTTTTCGAAAATTCCTTGAGTTTGTTCTTGAAGCATTATCAAGTCCTTTATTAACTCCTTATGATTTGTTTTACTTTCACCGTTTTGAATTTGTAATTGGTTAGCAGAGTCTCCTATTTTCTTTTGTAAATCTTTAGTCAGAGAAATCAATTTATTGTGAGTTTCTGCAATAATTTTTTTTTCATCAACCAAACGGGCAATATTTTCTTCTATTGCTAGTTGGCCATGAAATTGGGCTGAATGCAAATCTTTTTGTTGTTGGGATAGAACTTCATGACCTGTAATAAAGATTCTTATTTCAATTTGCCCACTACCACACAACATCAAATAAAATATATACTTACTGTAAGTAATTTTGATCATTTCTTTTTGTTACAAACTATGAATTTCATTGTTTCCAAACTAGGTTTCATTATACACAGAAAGTAAAGTTTCACAAATCAAAAATTGAAATTTTGTTAAACCTCAGGATAAAATGATGTAATTGAATGAATAATGCGAATTAATTAGCTAATGAAATAAGTTAGAACGTATACAGGTGTCCTGAAATTGTCAAAGAATAGAAAGCGAACTGAATATAAACCTATATCCGAAACAGATCCGTTTTCGAGACAAAGGATATTGAACAGAATTTCCTGAAGATGGTTTCTATAGATGAAGGTAAGTGAGAAATAATTTGTACATCCCTTTGACTTTCAGGCCTCTATAAAAGGGATTACAAGTGACTCAGGTCAAGTCAGTGACGGGTAAAACCGAAGTAATTTCATTAAGGAAGTTATAGGTTGTGCGAGTTAGGAGAATCAGCTGTGTACATTACCCTTACCCCATCTTAGGCCCAGCACTGTTAATTTTTGACCTAACAGTGAATGGTAACCACCTCGTCTGACAAAAAATTCCTAGGCACAATAACCCCATAGATAGTGAAAGAAATCGATGGAAGTCAAACATAGTTAAATACCTGCCAAGACCAAGGGCAGATTTCAATGCATTGGAAATATATCTTATAGAAAGCCTTAACTAGAAAAGAAAACGACAACACTTTTTTTTTGTTATGACAGGATGGACTAAATTCCAATAAAATTGAACACCAACAGCAACCACTGAGCTAAAGACATTAATTTAGTGTATGAATTTGTCAAAAATTGTCTTATCAACTTATCAACAATAGGCCACCATTTGACCCTCCTAAAGTCTTTTATCACACCAAAATGAAATGCGGAATAGTAGAGAAGTATCCACACTAGGTATTCTATCTATATTCTACAATACACTGTTAATTTTGAGACTGTTTCAAAAGTTTCCATTTGTTTCCACCAATTTTTTAAAAATGAGAAATGTAAATGTTAACTCACATATCTAATGCATTCTTTTGCCCATTTCTTTATAAGTTTCACAGTGTCAGAAAATTTATTTTTAGTATTTGTAGTGCAAAATAATTTCACTCAAAAAATGGAAAAAATAAGTTCAGTAAAGACTCTTCGAACATCAACCACAGCTTGACAACCCCTTTGCACACTTTCGAACAGATTGTTGAAGTAGCCTTGATCAATTTCTCTACAGAGTTGCTGTAAAAGCCTTCCGAGTTCTTGAAGTGTATGTGGAGGTGATTGATGAGAATCCAAAGCACTTTGTAGCTGATCCCAAGGGCGTTCAATGGGATTGAGGTCTGGCGACCGAGGAGGCAGGGCCAAATGTTGAATACCATGGATTTCCAGAGCTTTGTCGACAATTCTCGTCCGATGGGGTGGCGCATTATCGTCCAAAAATAAGAAATTTGGCCCAATAACAGCATGAAACAAAGGAATAATATTGTCATTGACTTGCTATATGTAAATCTGCGCATTAATGGTAGCATCAACACCAACATTTCTGTATGTCCATTGAAACAAATGCCTCCCCAAACAGTAACTGTACCACCTCTGAACGGATGAACTTCCTGAACCGATCTGCAATTTTTGGGCACCAGAGGATGGCTCCATACCCGAACATGCCGACTATACGAAAACCATTCATATCTTGACTCACCTGTGAACAATACAGACCTCCATCGATCTTTCCAATTCACATGTTCATTGGCCCATTCCAATCGAAGTCGCATATGATTTTGAGTTAGTGGAATCATTCTAAAAAGTCGTCGAGAATGTAGATCAATGTCTTGAAGTATTCGACGAACTATTTCAATCGAAACCAAAACACCAGTAGCGTTCAAAAGAGCTTTTGCGAAATTCGACAAGTACTCAAAGGCTCTCTACCGGTATACACAGTCAAAAACTGATCTTGTGCAGGAGTGGTAGATCTTGGGCGTCCACTTCTCTGTCTTTCGGAAACTACACTTTTACTAACTTGAAAGAAATTCGCAACATCTCTCTGATTACGTCCCGCCTCGATCATACCAATAGCCTTATTGGCTTCATCCGAACCAAGTTTACGTTTAGGCAATATTGCAATACAAATTTTCAGATTTTGGATCAAGTTGATTGTAATTAGTGACCGACCGAAAGTTCGGTTTCGGTTTCGGTCAGTTTCGGCCCTAGTTTCGGTTTCGGCCCAAAATGGCCGAAACTTTCGGCCGGGCCGAAACTTGACTGTTCGTGAATTGTCCTGGTCGTTTGGCCAGGAGTTATATGTAGGTATACATAATTGTCGTACAAGTTATTGTAATCTATCTTTGTTAAGACTGAGAAATCATGAGAATTCACTTTAATGATTATTGATTAGATTACATAGGGTGATTCCAAATAAGACGTGAAAGTGGGAGGAGGAGTTAGTATGACTCATTAGCTGTTGTTTAATCCATATTTATTATTAACCGAGAATCAACAGTTTTTGGAGATCGGGTGATTTTTGAAAGATTTCTGAACTTAGTTCATATTTCTTCAATTTTTTCTACGTTGAGCAAATTTGATGATAATTTTGGTTTACTTTTATCAGAAAAGGATATTATATGTACGAAAAAAGCAAAACTATGCTGTATAATAGGTTGAAAAAGAATTAGTATGATTTGAAATGTGGTACCTATATGAAAAAATGTAATATCAATTTCTAGTATCAATTTGTCTGCAACTTTCGAATTTCACAATTTAGTATGCCAAAATTATTTTAAAAACTTGTCTACTTCGTTCTTCATTCTCTGAAAGATTTCGTTAGATTGCTTTACTAGTTTCGCTTCAGAAGATATTTTATAAGCAGCCTTTGGAATGTCCGGTATATAAAATAGTGAATATGTATCAAAAGACAGCGTGAGTAAATTTCCGGCGGAAAATAACAACTGGAGACATCAGAAAGACGGCACGTGCTTGCTTATGGAATGGTGGAACATAATTTATGAATACATTTTCTAATGGAATTTCGAGCTTAGTTGCAACAAAAAAATATTGAATTCGGTATTTTTCTCTATCTACTTCTTAAATCCCCTTTCAAATCATACCAATTCTTTTTCAACAGAACCAGAACTCAAATATCTCGGAAACTGTTGATTTTCGGTCATCAATAAAAATGGCTCAAACCACAGCATATGATCCATACTAACACCTCCTCCAAGGTTCACGTCTGATTTGGAATCACCCTGTATACTTCGACTGATTATTTTGATAACTCGGTAATACCAAAATAATAAATAAAGGTCTCAAAAAAATTGACTTTATTTTTTTCACCACTCCTCAACTGTTTTTTATGTATATGCAAATGAAATTGTAAAAAATACAGTAGATTTCTGTATGAAATATGAAGTTTCGGTTTCGGTTTCGGCCGAAACTGAGACCCTGGCCGAAAGTTCGGTTTCGGTTTCGGTTTCGGCTGAAAAACCAGTTTCGGTCGGACACTAATTGTAATAACGTAAAACAACTGATCCAAAATTCTCGGAAACGCAAACAAGAAGAACTTGCCTGAAACTGAAGAAGTTATCAAACAAGGATCAAAAAAACCATTTTGATATAAAAGAGTTAACATTTGATTTCTCATAAATGAACATTTGGTGGACAAGAATCGGGATCTTTGGAAACAGTCACAAAATTTCTGAACTTCCGTAACTTTTGTGGAACAGTATATTTCAATAGAAACTATCAATACGTTTACCTTTTGACAAACTATCGAAAGTATCAGTGGTAATACTATGTAAATTTTCTTGATTCACCATAATCTTATCCAGAGTAGTAATTTGATGTTTGGCAGCATCCATAAGGCGATTAACAGTATTTTGGGCAAGACCTCTGAACTGGGTTTGCCTGATCATATAACAAACTGCTCTTGCCCTGTTACTCATTAAATGGTATATTGTCCAGGTATCAGAGTCCATTGAGGTTGTACATTCCTTAATGCCCATTTCTTCTGTACATGGGTAAGTTTTTCTACCCTCTACATATGACTGGCAGTTTAAAAGATGAACAGCAAGCTTTGCCAGTTGTTCATCATTCAACTTGTGGCAATCAGTTCTTAATTTTAGAATGACCTGCAAGGATATATTGAAATATATTTATTAACAATTTGATTGAGTGCTTTCAAGTTTGAGTACCAGAGTCTTGTACAACTTTTGAATATGGATATTCGAGGAATTCAATTTTTAATTTCAAAGTTTTGAAGATATTGTCCAATTTGGATTGGTACACACTTACTGACACAATATATTCAACCTTAAAATTATCTTCAGTAATTATCTACATAGAACATTCCATAATTGTAGATCTTCAATATGTTATTTTGAAAATTGAACAATCTAAATTTATATATACAAAGTAATGCCGGGTTTATGCAAAGATAATTTAGAGCTTAGCTCTTGGAACTTGACTCTAAGAACGAGCTCTACTATTGGTTCTACCGATCGCAACAACTAATACGAGAATACGGTAAAAGGTTTCCACGCGTTCACGTTCCATCCGGAAACAAACAACAAACTCCAGAATTTTTTCAAAAAGTTTGATATAAAACTGGCTTTCATTACTGCCACGAAAATTAAACAACTTCTAGGAAATACATTCGATAAAACTACGGACATGTTAAAATCGGGTATATATGAAATTAAATGTTTCAATTGCAACAAGTGTTACGTCGGGCAAACAACCAGAAACATTCTCACACGGTATAAAGAGCATACGGGACACATTCAGAACAACAACGTCGATAAATCTGCGGTTGCAAATCACGTTTTAACAACTGGCCACTCAATCGTACCCAGGAACAATTGAAGGAATCGAAATGTATAAGAGAATGGATATTTTATTCAATAATGACCTAACCCCTACTAACAACCCATTATTCTCACTAATTAGTTTATGACTAAGGGTATAATGTCAACCCATACTTGAGTGTAGAAATTCATTGCATGCTTTAGCAACGCTTCGTGTTTGAAGATGGAAACTTTGTTTCCGAAACATATGTCAGATGACAAAAAACTGTAGTGGACAAGAGTGTAATTACTTTTATAGTGTTCATAATAAGTCCACAGTGAACTCAAAATAGAATATAATACGAGAGTTTGTTCTTAAAATCAAGTTCTAAGAGCTAAATTCTCTCTGCATAAATCTGTCATAACAAACTGAAGAGCTACTGTAGGATACACAAATCAAATTCACACACATGAAACAATAAGTTTAAGCAACCGTAATATATATAGACCATATAGTATATATTGTCTATGGGTAGAACCAGCATTGCATTGAAAATGTCCTTTTTGGAGACAACAAAGGCATTCAATAGGCTGCCAAAAGCAGTGAAAGTTGTTAGACCCTTTAGAAAACTCCGTAAGCTTATTAAGTCGCACTTTGATAAGTATCATTAGAGCCATATGCTGTTAACTATCAACTCTAGTTCCATGCTCATGCTGCTATTTGTTATTGTTCTCCAACACCAGTACTTTAAGCATTACTGAGGAGACAGATATTTGTATTTCGAGTAGTGTGTCTGTATTTTCTTTTAATATATCATCGTAATCACGCATTATACTTGAGTAAAGGAATTTAAAAAAAAATTTGCAGGAATATTTTGATATTCACGAATTTATATCATCTAACCACTATGAAACATTCTCTGAATTCTACCAACAATGAATAAAAGGTAAAAGGCCATCCTCATCATGCACATTTTCCATGATAGATAATAATATATTAATGAACAGTAAGTATTTATTTTACCCTCTGTTGACAGGAATCCAACTCTGAAAGAGCAACACCAGATAACTTTGCAGCTTCTGAAATGAATTTTTCATCCATTGTGGCAACTTCATAGGGTATATTCTGATTGAAGTCCACAACTTCGTCGGCTTGATGGTATCCAAAGTAATTTCCCCAATATTTTACATAATCGTTCAGACCTGCAGATGACTCCTGAAAAACGACAACGAGAACAAGACAAACTAACGAATTTATTCTGTTGAAATGCATGGTATATTTTATACAAATTTACATGTGGATACTAATTGAATAATGAAAATTAATTCACCGCGCAATTCAAATTATGTATTATACAAGTTCGTTCACGTTTGGAAACAGCTGTTACATGTCAATTTGAATTTCGGTTGAAACCATAGATATACATGAATATTTAAATTTTTACTTTACCAACCGATCTTAGCCTTGTGGAGATAGTTGATATATTGGAACGCTTTTCGGCTATATATTCCAGAAAAATTCACCGTTTAAACAGCAAACTGTAAACAAATATATGTAGTAAAATTCGAAATGCGACGTACAAACTTTAGATTTCTGAAAAACTCAAAATTCAAGAGACCGTAAGAAAAGAAAAGCAAGCATGCTTTTCTATGCACGTAGTGAGATAGCAGGTTAATTTATTTACCACTCTGATCTAACCTAACTTATCTGTTTTGAGCGTCCTCAGTTGTTGAATTTTCACCACGTGCTTAAAGTTGATTATTTTGTTGTTGTTAACGAAGAATTCAAAATGGTTAACGATTTAGAACAAAAAATTATCAAGCAAGTGGAATATTACTTTGGTGATATTAATTTACCTCGTGATAAATTTTTGAAAGGCAAGACTGAAGAAGATGATGGTTGGGTTACTCTGGAAGTGCTTCTCAGCTTCAATAGATTGGCAGAGATATCTAAGGATACTGAAGAAATAGCTAACGCTTTAAAAAAATCCGAAAGTGGTTTATTGGAAGTAAGTGAGGACAACACCAAAGTACGTAGAAATCCTGAGAAGGTTGTTCCAGAAATGAACGAAACACGTAAAAAGGAGCTTGGCAAACGCACTGGTATGTATCAAATCAATCTTGACGTAAATATAGATGAATCAGTTAACTCGATTTATGATTGTAATGATGTTACATTATTCATGAACTTGCCTTGTTTTCAGCATATGCCAAGGGATTTCCAACTGACGAAGAACTACAAGAAATTCTCAGTTTCTTAGAACCGCATGGGCCAATTGAATCATGCATTAAGAGGTCTTACAAAAAAGATGATCAATATATCTTCAAGGGTTCATGTTTTATCATTTTCAATGATATTGAAACATGCAAAAAGTTTGTTGAAGCTGAAGAAATAAAATATAAGGATGTAGATTTGATTCGGAAGTGGCAAGAAGATTATTACAAGGAAAAACGTGCTGAAATAGAAGAATCCAGAAAGAGTAATAAAGAGAAAAAACTTGCCAAAAAACAGGAGCAATTGGAAGAAAAGACGAAAAAAGTTATTGAATTTCCCAAGGGTGCTACCCTTTTCTTCAGTGGAATTGAAGAAGGAAAGACAATCACCAGAGAACAAATCAAAGATAAACTGAGAGAAATTGGAGACATTGGAAACCCATTCATTGATTTCAACAGAGGAGATACACAAGGATATGTCCGTTTGCCAAAAGAAAATGATGCTGCTGAATTAATAAAGAAATTGGAAGATAATGAATTGGAAGTTGGTGAAAGTAAATTGAAATTCAGGGTGCTTGAAGGCGAGGAGGAAGAAGAACATTTGAAAAAGTCTGCAGAGGCTATTACACAGATAAGGAAATCTCATAAGTTCAACAAGTTTGGAAAGAAAAGGAAAGGTGGTAACTTTGGTGGCAACAATAAGAAGAGGTCCAAAACAGAAAGCAATGGAGAATAAGTATTTTTGAGTTTTGTTAATCATGATATAATATTCAATGTTAATAGAATATATAAGAAATATATAATTTCTATGTTCTAGCGTTCGCTATTGTAAATTTAGTTATTGACTTATTTGACTGTATGGAATAAACTTAAAAGATATTTTTAAATAATTTCTTCTTTTCAAGTGAAATCCCTTAATCATAAAAAAATGCAACAGTTATTTAAGCATACATGGAAATAGTTTGATACAGATATTTATAAATTTGGTATTCAGATTCGATTAAATTTCCTTTAAAGCAAATACAGTGCGTGTTGTATAGATAATCAAAAGAGAAAGTTTGCAGGCTCCGTTCGGATTACCAAAATGACCACATAGCATTCTTAATAAATTACACCTATACTACTCTGTTAATCCAAAAGGACATATCTGCAAATTTCTTCAAAAGTAACGTATACTGTTCAAATTGATTGACATAAGCTCATTGATGTCTATTAATTTTGAAAGCTGTATCCGCTACCAAAACATTTTACAAAAGTGATAGTATCTAAGATTAATTATCGATTTATCTCGAAACAAAGTTTTCAGCTGTTTGGAATTAATAGGGTAGTATAGTATGAACAAATTCATTTATGAAGACCTTATTCAGCCATAAAAATAAATGTCTTGGTGTACCAACGTAACAAAGAATACATCGACTATGGATAAAAAACTGTATACAGAAATTTATATGTGTAATTACATAAACATGTCTTGAAACATTTACAAACTCACTCCAAACAATAAAAATGGAAAAACTTTGAATTATACATGAGTAAAAACCATACATTATTCATTAAAAATTGGTTCAAGCCCTGTGGACAGGAGCTTTTGGGCGCATGTTCATCTTCCTTGTGGCCCGTACTGACCAGTAAAGAAAAAAAGCAGTATCATGTTGAATACCTTAATATTATTCTGGAACACAAATTTTCCATTACAATAATCTTCATCTAGCTTCTATTTAGTATCAATTCCTGTAGAACGTGATCATAATAAGTGTTTTCCATATAATAAAATGTGTTTGAACTTGGTATGTAGGAAATCTGACATCAATTATTGGAATTAATTGATTTGACAAACAGCCGTCAAATGAGGTACTTTTCAAGTCGATCAACATCGTCCTTCTTTCGACGTCTAAACTATAGGCCCTTTCTATTTGACGCTGTATCACTTCCAAACTGATGCGAAATCAGTTTAAACCACAGAAATAGCCGGAATTTCCCACTATTTCTCTGGTTTGAACTGATTTCGCATCACTTTGGAAGTGATACAGCGTCAAATAGAAAGCTAGGTATGACTTGATTCTTTATGTTTATGTCTTTGAATTTGTTTTCGGTGGAATTCAAAGAGTTCATAGAATAATCGATGAAAATACTGAGAGAGACCCAGGAAATTTGACACATTTTGTCTTATATCTCCAGAAATTGAAATCGTATAGAGCCAAAATTTTGCACAATGTTGCAAAATACTACAATTGACGTTAGTACAAGTTTTTGTTGCAATCTGATGAATAGTTCACGAAAAAAAAAATTTTTTTTCGAAAAAATTAAAAGAAATATTTTTTTAAAAATTACCAACATTTCGATCATAACAGAATTTTGCCAAAAGTTGCGCGTTTATATCCTCGAACTGACTACCAAGTTTCGATTCAACATCTTCTTTAGTTCCTGAAATATCAGGGAAATAACCTCAAAATTTTAAATGTCTATAACTCCTAAACCGTCCGGCCGATTTTGCCCGTTAACGAACTTAACCGTCGCATTTTGATCAGAAACCTACCCTGAAAGTTTGAAGTCGATAGGACCTTCGGTGCTCCTGTTATCGTGCCTACGGCCGGAAGTACGGCCGGCCGGCCGGCCGGACGGCCGGACGGCCGGACGGCACCCTAAAATCTGACACCGGATTCGTGATCAGGGAGTCCGAATTAGTCTATTAGCCAATTTTCAGCTCGAAATTCGAAAATTACAGACATTTGGACGAAATGATAGGACGATGTTCCCCTAGAACATGCGCCCAAAAATTCGTGATACACTATTAGTTTTGTAACACAAGGAGTTCGTATTGGGCATTTTTATGTAATCAGGTTGTTCTGATTATGGGTATCTATGCATTCCTGTAATGCCAAATAGTTAGAAAAAATGAAAGTTTTGCAGTGTATAGATTTATAACGCTGAGTGGAGTGTATTACGCTTCCTTTTGGAATGGTATTACAACCTATACACAGCAAAATTTGGGAAGTGAAATCAACTATGGAATATGGTTTCATTACTAGAAAATTGGCAACTCCTAGATTTAACGCCAATAGAATTGTTGGTTTTTGCAGACCTCCTTAAAGGGGGTGAGCACAATAACCCCTCGATTTTGAATAGGGATGAGGGGTGTTGCGATAACTGATTTAGAAGATTGTATCGAGTACTGTACTATCTGATCCTAAAATTTTGCTTCAATGAAATAACAGCGAGAATAGTGAATTAAGAGGCAATGTGGAATTTATCTCGAGCATATTATTCGTATCCGATACATTTCGAAGGTAAGTGTAGTTATGTTAAGTTTTTGTCCAAAAAAGTAGACGGACCATGTTTTTGATTTGCCTTTAGTCTATCGAAAATTTTTAAAAACGTTAAAGTACAGAGGTGTATCAAAGCGATTGTAAATTTGTAGTAGAATTAAAATGGTGTATTCCGTCGAAGAAAGGGTGGAAATGATAACATTATTTTTTAGGAATTCGACTCTGCACGAATAACAGCGGCTTTATTTAATGAACGACATCTTTGAAAAAATGTATCCGCTGCTTGTTGCTAAATTTGACGCTACTGGTTCAGTCGTAAATGTCGGAAACAAAAAGATGGTGCATGAAAGAGACGAAGCGAGGGACGTGGCTAACCTTAAGTACTAGGAAATTGTCCGATGTATTTGGTGTTTCACGCACAACAATCATGAGAATCCCGAAACAACATAAATTCCATTCTTATAAGATACGATTGGTTCAGGAACTGAATGAGGATGATCCTGATCGCCGACAGTTCTATGAAGTGGTCATCAGTGAAATGATTAGCGGTAATCAAAACTACTTGTTCGATATAAATGTTTTTCGGACGCGAGTGTTCATTTTACCTTTACGGCATTGCAAACCAGCATAACTGTCGGTATTGATCAGATGAAAATCCAAGATTATTTCGTGAGGTGCATACTCAGCGTCCCCAAAAATTAAATGTTTGGGCGGGTAATTTTTGGAAATCACATAATCGGCCCTTTTTTATACCCGGTAATCTCACTGGCCAATATTATTCAGATCTATTGGAGAACGATATTTATTATTTATCCAACACTCCGTGCAATAAGTATTGGAGAATGCAGAAGACCATAAACGATAATTTTCTTACAAGATGGCGCACCACATATCATTTCATTCAACTGCGGTGCGGTGCGTCAGTTCTAAGATGAAAATTTTACTCACGCCTGGATTGGAAGAAGGGGGCAATTTGAGTGGCCAACCAGATCACCTGATCTGGCTCCAATGGAGTTTTTTCTATGGGGTCATCTGAAATCCATGATTTACGCTACCCGAGTTACTGGATTGTTTGCGAACTCGGATTATTAATGAATGCCGTCAAATTACACCAGAAATCTTGAGTAATGTACGTAAACGCTTTCAGCAGAACTTATATTACTGCATGGAAGTGTATGGTGCCCATTTCCAGCATTTAATAAACTAATCACAAAAATAAGTACTCCTCCACTATTGCGCGTATGTTCTGGGGAACATCGCGTTATATAGTTTTGCCCAAATGTCTGTAACTTCGAATTTTTTGACGAAAATGGTCTCAAACGATTAAGTTCGACTCCCCAATGAAGAATTCGAGGTCAAATTTGATTCTGTCCGTCCGGCCGTACGGCCGTCCGGCCGTCCGTTGCCACGATAACTTGAGAACGAAAAGAGCTAGCGACTTGAAATTTTCAGGGTAGGTGGCGCATCCCAATACGACGGACAAGTTCGTTAATGGGCATAATCGGCCCAGTGGTTTCCGAGTAATAATTTTGTTTTCAACCAATATAAATCCGATCGAATTGAAACTTAGTGGGTAGTTGTAGAATATGAACCTAAGCACGTTTGTGAAATTTTGTTTGAATCGTATGGCTAGAACATTTTAAAAAAATTATTAAAAAATATTTTTGTTGTCACGATAACTTGAGAACGGAATGAGATAGCGGCTTGAAATTTTCAGGTTAGGATGTGCACCAGAACGCAACATTTCAGTTTGTTTATGAGCATAATCGGCCAAACGGTTTTAGAGTTATAGCCATCTGAAATTTTTTAAAATTTGGTGGTTTTTTGTTCCTCATTAACTCGAAAAATACTGAACCGATTGAATTCAAACATAGTTATTAGTTGTAGAATGCCAACGCAAAAATATATGCAAAATTTGGTGAGGATAGCATTTGTAGAAAATTTTTAATAAATCATTGAAAATTAAAAAAAAAATTCTATATATCAGTAACCATTCGTTTGAAATTGCTGAAATTTTGCAAGAGCCTTCATAACCTAACTCTACTGCTAAGTTTCAAGTTTTCATACGATGGGTTAAATATTGTTGGAGATTCGAGCATTCTTGTGCGAGTTCAGTAAATGGGTGACCGTTGCCTCGATAACTTTCGAACGAAAGGATTCATCTTGAATGAAATATTTTTTATTAATTTCTTAAATGTAAATCAACGACCGAAGAAAAAATAGTATGTATAATTCGTGGGAAAAGCATATTCCCATATTCTTTCATATATTTTTTTTATTATCTAGTGATACGATGCTAACAAAATTTCAAATATACGTCTTTATAAAGACGTTATTGGGCATAGTAGGTCCAACGGTTTCCATTAACAATTTTGTTTTCAACCAAAATAGAACCGATCGAATTGAAACTTGGTGGTTATATAGGAATAATGACGTCTGTGCAATTTTGTAAGAATCGTATCACTAGAAAATGTTAAAAAAATTATTAAAAAATATTTTTCATCTCAGATAACTTGAGAGCGGAAAGAGATATAGCGACTTGCAATTGTTAGGGTACATTGATCATCCGAGTGCAAAATTTGAGTTTAATAGGCATAATCAGCCAAACAGTTCTGGAGTTATACCTATCTGAAATTTTGTTTTTATTTCCTCCTTTACTCAAAACATATTAGACCAATACAATGCAAACATGGCAAATAGTTGTAGAATGCCAAGGCGCAAATTGTCACCAAATGTCATGAGGATCGCATCTCTTGAAAATTTAAACAAATTAGGTATTGAAAATCCTTCAAAGATATTTTATATCTCAGAAACTATCTGTTTGATATCGATGACATTTTGAGGAAGACTTTAAAACCTAACTTCACAGCCAAGTTCCAAATTTGAACACGATTGGATCTATAGTGTTGGAGGTCTGAGCAGCATTGAGTTAGTACAGTAGCTGGATGGATGAACATGCCGCGATAACTTTCGAATGGAAAGAGATAGCGTTTCGCAATTTTCATGGTAGGTTATACGTATCAAAATGGGAAAGCTATGCTCACAGATTATATAAATGGGCTCAGAGTTATACCAATCTGGAATATTGTTTTCTCGATAACTTAATAAATATAGATCCGATCGAAAAGAAATTCGGCGAGTGGTTGTATAATATCAACGCAAAGAGGTTCGTGCCATTTTGTGAGGATCGTAGCACTAGAAAATAAAAAAAAAATATAATAAAACATCTCACGATTTCTAGAGAACGGAAAGACATAGCGACTTGAAATTTTCCGGGTAGGTTGTGCATACTAATACGACATTTTTGTTCGTTAACAGGCATAATCGGCGGAACGGTTCGGAAGTTATATCAATCAGAAATTTGGTTGTTTTTCCTCAATAGCTCATAAAATACAATGTCGACACAAAAATGTTTACAAAACTTCGTGAAGATTGTATCACTAGAAAATAAAAAAAACACATTGAAAATCATTGAAAAAAAATTCTATATAACAGAAAGTATTCGTCCAACATCACTGAAATTTTGCGAAGACCATCTAAACCTGACTTTACAACCAAGTTGAGAAAACGGTCTATATCGATGGTAAATTCGACTAAGAGTGTCCAATAGAGGTGAATGGACAATAGAACATGCGCGCAAAAGCTCCTGACTTCACGTCAGAGCTTGAAATAATTTTTTTGTGCGTATGTTATGGGGAACATCGCGTTATCATTTTGCTAAAATGTCTGTAATTTTCGAATTTTTCGCCAAAAATGGTCTCAAGCTATTGGGTTCGACTCCCTGACGAATAATTCGAGGTCAAATTTGATTCTGTCCGGCCGGCCATTACCACGATAACTTGAGAACGGAAAGAGATAGCGCCTTGAAATTTTCAGGGTAGGTGGGGCTTCGCAATACAACGGACAAGTTCGTTAATGGGCATAATCGTCACAACGGTTTCCAAGTAATAATTTTGTTTTTTATCAATATAGGTACAATTAAATTGAAACTTGCTGAGTAGTTGTACAATACAAACCTAAGGACGCATGTTTTGTGAGAATCGTATCACTAGAAAATAAAAAAAAAATTATTGTAAAATATTATTTATGTCACAATATCCTGACAACGGAAAGATATAGCGACTTGAGATTTTCAGGTTACGTTGTTCATTAGAGTTTGTTTATAGGAATAATCGGTCGAACGGTTTTGAAGTTATACCCATCTGAAGTTTGGTTTTTCTTTCCTCAATAACTCGAAAAATACAAAACCGATCCAATTCAAACATGGTTATCAGTTGTAGAATGCCAACGCGAAAATTCTTGCGAAACTATTCGTCAGACATCGCTGAAATTTTGCGAGAGCCTTCAGAACCTAACTCTAATGCCAATTTCCAAGTTTGAACATGACCGGATCAATATTGTTAGAGATCCGAGCAGCCTTGTGTGAGTTCAATAGCTGGATGGGTGACCGTTACCTCGATAACTTTTGAACGAATGCAGTTAGGGACATACAATTTTCAGGGTAGGTTGCTCATTCGAATGGCAGAGTTGAGTTCGTTTTTAGGCATAATCGGTCCAACGGTTTCGGGGTTATACCCACCTGGAATATTATTTCCTCGATAACTCAAAAAATATAGACTCGATCGAATTGAAGCTTGTTAACTAGATGTAGAATATCGTCATAAAGACATGTGTAAAATTTTGTGAGAACCGTACCCCTAGAAAATTTTAAAAAATTACGTAAAGAAAAATTGGTTCAAGCACTGAGGTAAACTCAGGAGCTTTTGCGCGCATGTTCTAAGGTCCATTGTATCGGACACCCTTAATCGAATTTGCCATGGTAAATTCGATTAAGGGTATCCAATATAGGAGACTGGGCCATAGAACATACGCGCAAAAGCTCCTGACTTCACGTCAGTGCTTGAACCAAGTTTAGTTTATGTATCTTGTTTGTTAGGATTTTTTTCCATCCGTTAATAATTGGTCTCGGCTGCTGAATGGTGTAGGTATTAATTAAATAAATATCCTTCCATCTTCATCACTGAAATGAACTAAGTTTCAGTGCAACACCTACATATTTTTCTCTACACGATTTCATAGTCTATCATTTCCTCAACAATTACCTATACATCGCCCGCTTAAATAATCGTAAAATACGAATTTGCCATAGGACATAAATATCGCGTATGAGTTATTCCACAAACTGTTCTAGACGCTTCAAGTGCATTTTCACATCAACTCAATTTTTCCCCCCGATGCGGTGAAACTTTATGGTATCCATCGATGTGAAAATCATTTCCGGTCTATTTTCCTCTGTTTTTGTGGGCTTGTACAGTTTGATTAGATAAAAGGTAATTATAAAGCGCGATAACGTAAGCCGCATATGCTTATCAACCCTAATGAGTGTGAAATCATCGGCATTTCATATTATAAGAACATTAAAAGGGAAATAATTGTACACTCCGAGAGCAAACAGAGAGTGAAAGTACCTGGTACTCTTTATGAGATTCCTTACTCTTCGCGGATTTCCTAGGATATAGTGTACGATGTGATTACTGTGCGGGTGTAATTTAAGATAAAATAATGTCGTTTACCAAAAAGTATGGTAATTTGGAGTACGTTAGGATACTTCCGGACACGGAAGGTCTACTTTCTTCCGAGTACAACGAGGATAACGATGAAGAAATCGAAGTGAAATATATTCACAGGAACCTGACAGATATGGTGAGTTGCATTCAAGTTTCTTGCTGCGGAGTGCGGGCAATGGAAGACAGGTTTCTGTTATACGGGGGAATATTCAAAAGTAGAATTCACGTTATTGAACTGCAGGCGGATCGAGACTTTGTTGTTTCTTTTCACGCTGAACCTGCTTGAAATCAAGAGGGAATGGATGTTTTCGATAGAACCTTTCCCAAAATTTCATAAGTGGTTGTAGTTTTGTCGTACGTCCTAGTCTTCAGGGCCGACGACATGGAGGGACAAATGCTTCGGGTCCACGAGAATTTATTAATTAAAAGAGGGAAAGCCCTGTGGACAGGGGCTTTGGCTCTCTTTTTCAAACTTTGACAAATCATATCTCCGAAAGTATTGATTTCTCAGAGTTGGGAATGATATCAATGGAGTCTTACGATAGAACTGAATCATGAAAGATATTATATTCAAACAGACCGATTCTCCCCAATAACGAACTTATCCGAGATATTCATTCCTCAAATCTACTCTGAAAATTATATTATATCAATTAAAACTGAGACAATATTGCAGTTTTGTTTTTACTGGAGATATTCTGAACCCAATTTTATTATGTATCTTACCAAATAATATATTTCCATCCAAGGGCGTAGCCAGGGGGAGGGTTTTGAGGGTTCAATTCAAACCCACCCCGAAATGTCATTTTTTCTCAAAAACAAACAAATACTTGCTATAGAAAGCGACAACATTTCAACCCCCCTCCTCACGAAATTAATTCCTATTTCAAACGAGAACGAGAACGGAAAGAGATAGCGATCAATTTTCAGGTTAGGTTGTGCATCTGAATGTGACATTTGAGTTTGTTTATAAGAATAATCGGCCAAACGGTTTTGGAGTTACATCCATCTGAAAATTGATTTATATTTCCTCAATAACTCGAAAAATATAGAACCGATCCAATTAAAACATGGTAAGTAGTTGTAGAATGCCAAGGCGAAAGTTCTGGCAAAATTTCGTGAGGATCGCAACACTAGGAAATTTTCAGAAATCATGAAAAATCTTTGAAAAAAATTCTATATATCAGAAATTATTCATCCGACATGGCTGAAATTTTGCGAGAGCCTTCAGAATCTAAATCTACTACCAAGTTCCAAGTGTGAACACGGTCGAATCTATATTGTTGGAGATCCGAGCAGCCTTGAGTGAGTTCAGTTGCTGGATAGGTGACCGTTGCCTCGATAACTCTCGAACGAAAGGAGATAGGAACTCGCAATTTTCAGGGAAGGTTGCAAATCTGAATCGGAGAATTAAGTTCGCTGTTGGCCATAATCGGCCTAACGGTTTCGGAGCTATATCCATCTGGAATATTATTTCCTCGATAACTCAAAAAATATAGACTCGATCGAATTGAAGCGTGCTAACTTGTTGTAGAATATCGACATAAAGACGTGTGTAAAATTTTGTGAGAACCGTACCGCAAGGAAATTTAAAAAAAATTACGAAAAAAAAATTGGTTCAAGCACTGACGTGAAGTCAGGATCTTTTGCGCGTATGTTCTATGGCCCATTCTCCTGCATTGGACACTCTTAATCGAATTTATCATGGTAAATTCGTTGCTTTTATTCATTTTGTTCGTCAATGATCTTCCTCTTTATGTTACTACTTGTTCATCGTTTTTGGGCGCATGTTCTAGGGGAACATCGTCCTATCATTTCGTCCAAATGTCTGTAATTTTCGAATTTCGAGCTGAAAATTGGCTAATAGACTAATTCGGACTCCCTGATCACGAATCCGGTGTCAGATTTTTGGGTGCCGTATGGCCGGCCGGCCGGCCGGCCGTACTTCCGGCCGTAGGCACGATAACAGGAGCACCGAAGGTCCTATCGACTTCAATCTTTCAGGGTAGGTTTCTGATCAAAATGCGACGGTTAAGTTCGTTAACGGGCAAAATCGGCCGGACGGTTTAGGAGTTATAGACATTTAAAATTTTGAGGTTATTTCCCTGATATTTCAGGAACTAAAGAAGATGTTGAATCGAAACTTGGTAGTCAGTTCGAGGATATAAACGCGCAACTTTTGGCAAAATTCTGTTATGATCGAAATGTTGGTAATTTTTAAAAAAATATTTCTTTTAATTTTTTCGAAAAAAAAATTTTTTTTTCGTGAACTATTCATCAGATTGCAACAAAAACTTGTACTAACGTCAATTGTAGTATTTTCCAACATTGTGCAAAATTTTGGCTCTATACGATTTCAATTTCTGGAGATATAAGACAAAATGTGTCAAATTTCCTGGGTCTCTCTCAGTATTTTCATCGATTATTCTATGAACTCTTTGAATTCCACCGAAAACAAATTCAAAGACATAAACATAAAGAATCAAGTCATAGTTTAGACGTCGAAAGAAGGACGATGTTGATCGACTTGAAAAGGTACCTATTTCAAGAAATGCAATAATGAAATGCTTAATTTATGGATATAATATTATCTTAGTATTGTTGGGAACGGGCAGTTGGAAAATTTTTTAATAAAAAAATTTGTACCGACGTTAAATCAAGCATTCTACACGAGTGTGCAAAATTTCAGTTCGATACGATCTCAATTCCAGAAGATATTGCTTAAAATTCACATTCCAGCGTGTTTTGACGTTCTATGGTCACAGAAAATCGTCACAAAAATCTATTTACCTCATTTGACGGCTGTTTGTCAAATCAATTAATTCCAATAATTGATGTCAGATTTCCTACATACCAAGTTCAAACACATTTTATTATATGGAAAACACTTATTATGATCACGTTCTACAGGAATTGATACTAAATAGAAGCTAGATGAAGATTATTGTAATGGAAAATTTGTGTTCCAGAATAATATTAAGGTATTCAACATGATACTGCTTTTTTTCTTTACTGGTCAGTACGGGCCACAAGGAAGATGAACATGCGCCCAATAGCTCCTGTCCACAGGGCTTGAACCAATTTTTGATTTATATCAAGATAGTTCTGTTTGCTGACGATACTTCTTTCATAATTCAGGCGTCCATCAGTCTTGTTGAACTCACCGCTAAGTGTGAACTTGTGGTGCGCTGTTTCACTGATTGGTGTTTTCGGAATTCCATAATTCTAAACATAAATAAGACTGGTGTCTTATACCTTCGGTCACGGGATTTGGGCTGCCAGTTGAACTTGAAACTCCCGGCAGGTGAGTTGAAGAGTTCCGATTGCGTTAGGTTCCTCGGACTGTGGGTTGACGGAGCTCTGAGTTGGAGGAGTCATGTTGAATCAGTTTGTTCGAAATTGGGTAGTGCATATTTCGCGATTAGGAGTCTCAAGCAGATTCTACCAAAAGAATATTTATTAGGTAAATAATACTCAGTTGCCTACTCTCATCTGAGTTATAACAGTGTTGTGGGGTGGGTCATCTACAAGTTATCGTGTTTTTATCGCACTAAAAAAGATCATTCGACTCATTTTCAACCTTTTACCTATGGAGTCCTGTAGACCCTACTTTATAGCGAACAGATTGTTGAGTTTTCCCTGTGTTTTTATTAGTGTCCGACCGAAACTGGTTTGTCAGCCGAAACCGAAACCGAAACCGAACTTTCGGCCAGGGTCTCAGTTTCGGCCGAAACCGAAACCGAAACTTCATATTTCATACAGAAATCTACTGTATTTTTTACAATTTCATTTGCATATACATAAAAACAGTTGAGGAGTGGTGAATAAAATAAAGTCAATTTTTTTGAGACCTTTATTTATTATTTTGGTATTACCAAGTTATCAAAATAATCAGTCGAAGTATACAGGGTGATTCCAAATCAGACGTGAATCTTGGAGGAGGTGTTAGTATGGATCATTTGCTGGGGTTTGAGCCATTTTTATTGATGGCCGAAAATCAACAGTTTCCGAGATATTTGAGTTCTGATTCTGTTGAAAAAGAATTGGTATGATTTGAAAGGGGATTTAAGAAGTAGATAGAGAAAAGTAACGAATTCAATATTTTTTTGTTGCAACTAAGCTCGAAATTCCATTAGGAAATGTATTCATAAATTATGTTCCACCATTCCATAAGCAAGTCTTTCTTCAGTTGTTATTTTCCGCCTGAAATTTACTCACGCTGTCTTTTGATACACATTCACTATTTAATATACCGGACATTCAAGAGGCTGCTTATAAAAAATCTGCTGAAACGAAACTAGTTAAGCAATCTAACGAAATCTTTCAGAGAATGAAGAACGAAGTAGACAAGTTTTTAAAATAATCTTGGCATACTAAATTGTGAAATTCGAAAGTTGTAGACAAATTGACACTAGAAATTGATTTTTCATTTTTTCATATACCAAATTTCAAATCATACTTATCTTTTTCAACCTATTATACAGCATAGTTTTGCTTTTTTCGTACATATAATATCCTTTTCTGATAAAAATAAACCAAAATTATCATCAAATTTGCTCAACGTAGAAAAAACTGACGAAATATGAACTAAGTTCAGAAATCTTTCAAAAATCACCCGAACTCCAAAAACTGTTGATTCTCGGTTAATAATAAATATGGATTAAACAACAGCTAATGAGTCATACTAACTCCTCCTCCCAGTTTCACGTCTTATTTGGAATCACCCTATGTAATCTAATCAATAATCATTAAAGTGAATTCTCATGATTTCTCAGTCTTAACAAAGATAGATTACAATAACTTGTACGACAATTATGTCTCCTTATAACTCCTGGCCAAACGACCAGGACAATTCACGAACAGTCAAGTTTCGGCCCGGCCGAAAGTTTCGGCCATTTTGGGCCGAAACCGAAACTAAGGCCGAAACTAGATTTTTTGGCCGAAACTGGCCGAAACCGAAACCGAAACCGAACCTTCGGTCGGTCACTAGTTTTTATACTCGATTGTTTATTATATATTAAAAGAAAAGCAGGGCCACTGAGTAAATGCTCCGATTTTCATCATAATGAGACAAGGCATAAATATATTCTCTGTATTCCAAAACATAGAACAACTAAATTTGAGCACTCGCCCACGTACTGTGGTATCAAATTGTTCAACCATCTCCCAAAGAGGCTAAAACTTTTGGAGTACAGAGAATTCAAGAAAGAGTTAAAGGAATTGTTACTTTTGAATTGTTTTTATGGTGTGGATGAATTTTTGAATTGGCCTATTGTTTGAGCATTATGGATTGTTTATATGTTTTTTTTTTCTTTTGTAAAATTATCTGTTTTTCATTACTAAGATGTTAATCTTTTTTTTTCTGACGTACTCTATACAGATGTATCCTGTCTATAAGAATGAATAAAATATTTTATATTTTATTTTATAGATATTTTTCAGAGTTTGGAAGAAACCCAGAAAGGGACGATTTAGTGATGAATTCACCTCCCAAAGTATCCTTAATGATTACTTAATTCATTTTCGATGTTGGACCTTAAAGGCATATTACTTGAGAAAATCTTATTAGGTATTTTAACCAAAATTAGAGGAAACGACCAGAACGCCAATTTCTCGCCCGCTCCAACAAAATATCCCAGATCATCTTGGGCCCACCCGACGGCTGGATCTTAGACCATTTCCCGTGGTTCACCTGGAGGTGTAGCTAAGCGAGCGGAACCTCATTACCTTATACCAATTCGTCTATTAATTAATATTCTTGTTGCCTCCTCCGTTCACTCGGTCGGTTTAGTTCGTTCCGAACGTTTCGCAGGGCAGGTCGACAAAGAGCGTGTGCGAATTTCGCGTCAGAAACGCACGTCGTGGTTTGTTAGCCACTTAAAAAAAATTGTGATTTTCTTGGAGTATGGACCCTGCATCACATTAACTAGATGGATAAGATGACGGGACGTGCTAACAACTCGACAAGCATGGAGATCGGTCAGAGTAATCAGGTATGTTTTTCGATATTCGTGTTTCGATTGACAGAAATAATTCTGAGATTTTCGACTTCATTTTAATAATTGATGGGATGATCGGAGCGGTGGCGTAACTTCAAGATATGAGGACCCTTCTCAAGCTGTAACAAATAAATTGAACATAAACAATGTCGAAAAATTAAAATAGAATATTAGAACGAATAAGTACAAATGTAAAAATAAATAACTGTGGTTCTGAATCAAAATATTGAATAGAATAACTAGTTGGAAAGGCACTGTGTCCAGGAGCTTTGTCGAGCTTATTCGAATTTATAGCCACAGTGGCCACCCATACAGGTACTGACTCAGCCGAGGCTGCTACACTCCAGGAAAAAAAAATAATTTTCCCTAAATTTACCAAGAATCTAAATCCAACCGAGTTAAATCTAAGCTAATTCACTATATAGATAAATTTGGATATCTTATCAGAATATCAACTTTATGCTATAAAAATTTGGTTCAAGCACTGACGTGAAGCCAGGAGCTTTCGCGCGTATGTTCTATTGTCCATTCTCCTGTATTGGACACTCTTAATCGAATTAACAGTGGATGCGCCACCTACATTGAAATCGCTATCCCTTTCCGTTCTCAAAATATCGTGGCAACGGTCGGCCGGCTGGCTGGACAGAATCTAATTTGACCTCAAATTCTTCATCACGGAGTCGAACCCAATCGTTAGAGACCATTTTCGCTGAAAAACATTTGGGCAAAATGATAACGTGATGTTCCCCAGGACGCGCAAAAATGAAAAGACAAGAGGAGTAACACGAACAAATGAAAAATAATACATAACCTGTCAAAAGTCCCCTCTTACAAATATACTCCTCTGTAGCCGCACGGATCTCTTGAAGAAGAATCGCCTCCGCTAGTTTTCAAAGATATTCACTCTTGTTCATAGAAATTCCTTCAATATTTGATATCAAATATATCAAGGAAAATGTTGTAGCTCCTAAGGAGGATCTCTTTCAAAATCAGGTCTGGCCAATCCAAACTATGATTATTCAGAACTTCAGATGTTCGAAGACCGCTACAGGACCCTAATGTAGGGCTATCATCTCCCATAGATTTGTAATGAAAAACTCGGCCCGAAAATTGATGTTATAATTTAATATGTCATCATGACATTCATGGTTTTAAAGGTTCTCGCGATTCCCATCCAGCTACTGAACTCAGACAAGGCTGCTCGGATCTCCAGCAATATGGATCCAATCGTGTTCAAACTTGGAACTTGGCAGCAGAATCTCAACTTTATGCCATAAAAGAGAATTTATAGTGAGCAATAATCGAATAATTGTTAAAATGTCAAGAAACCTATTGGAATCTATCCACCAGGCTAAAATTCACAGATTTCTTAATAACGCGACATACTGGTTTGATGCATCATGGCTCAATTTATTAAATTATTACCTGCAGAATCAATCTATCTAGTCAACAGAATCGCACTTAGATGCTGTGAAAATCGTGAAATAATAATCAGTATTAATATTCTTCAAGAATTCTGTCTACTGTCGAGCATGTGCAAAAATGTACTTCCATTTCAAATGAAGAAATTCACAATTCAACATACAGGGTGTTTCAAAACTCGAGGTGATTAAATAAGGAACGAATATAGGCTAATATTCTTGATAAAAATTGGTTCAAGCCCTGTGGACAGGAGCTTTCTGGCGCTCTTGTTCAAACAGGCAAATTATATCTCCGAAAGTATTGGTTTCTCAGAGTTGGGAATTATATCAATGGATTCTTATGATAGAACTGCACCATGAAAGAAATTGAATTTAAAAAAATTTAAAAAATGCTTCAAAAATTATCATTTAAAAAAAAGAGCAATCTGCAATGCTTCAAAAATGTGCATTAAATTTATTCATCAAGATTGAATGAGCAATCTGCAATGATTCAACCTCGTGGAATGGGTTGTTGCAACTTACACTCGGTGCATAGTTTTCACAACTCGAAATACCTAAGGAAAATATCATCGAAATGTCTAGAGCAAGGCTGGAGACAATCATAGCAGATTGTCCATTTATTCCTGATATTTGAGTAGGTAGAGGCTGACGAACAAATTATTTTAATAGTTCAAAATATATTAATAAAATACTATCCTCTTTTCATAATTTAAAATTTAATAGTTCATACCACATATACATTCTTTTCTGTATTATGGACCTTAACTCAAGAAAAAATGTTTGATATACAAATGTCGATCCATATTTCAGCATTTTTTTGCTAGCAACATTATGAAAATACTGTATATAGGAACAACTTAAGTAAGTGAAAGGTAATATTTATTTATTTATTTATTTATTTAAAGAAATAAACGGGATACACCCTTTAATACAATATGTAACAAATAACATGAATAATTGTGTGCAACACAATGAAGTGGACAAGATTTACAAATTTCAGTACAAGCATATTGACAACGAAAAGCATTTCATAATAGTAGACAGTATCAAATTTTAATTTAAATTTAATTTGAATTTAAACTGAGGCGAAGCTCGAAATGCAGAAAAAAGAAAGAAAAGTCTCAAAAATTCAAGTACAAAGTTCACGCCACAATGGCCCGATATATCTCCTCCCTTAACCCCGATAAAGACCGATTAAAAAAGTCAATTCCCGAGACAGATGCAACGTTGACGTGACTGCTAATCCTTGGAACAGGAGAGTTTTTGGAATAATTTGTAATGTAAAAAAAGATTTTTTTTTTCGTTGCTCCGAAACCATCAGACCGATTCTGCCCATTAACGAACTTAACCGAGATATTTATTCCCTAAACCTACTCTGAAAATTTCAACTGTCTAGCTCATTCCGTTCGGAAGTTATCGAGTTAACGGAGGGCCGGCCGGACATAATCGATTTTGACCACGGATTCTTGATCAGTGAGTCGAACCAAATCTTTCAAGACCATTTTCATCAAAAAATTCGAAAATTACAGACATTTGGGCAAATTGATAAGCACTCTGTTCCGAGGAACAAGAGCGCCAACAATGTAGAATAAAGTATTTGGATTTATGGCTTTGTTGCCGAGATATCAGACTTGAAAGTTTCTGCGTATCATCGATTTTCAACTTTAGTACAAAATATAAAAATACAAATATAAGTAAATCAAATGTTCAAAACTATCACCATTAGCGTCGATACAGGCTTGACAATTTACAATGAGGGAATCGTATACTAATGGCATGTTTTGCCTATTTTGAGTGGATTCGACTGCATTGATACTTCTTTCAATTAATTGTGCTTGATTATTAATTTCCACTTCGTAAACAAATTGTTTTAAATGCCCCGTACAAAATAATCCAAAGGATTCAAGTCAGGTGATGTCGCAGGCTATAGCACCACGCAAACCAATCCATCTCCTATTAAAAGTTTGGTTTAACTAGGTGACAACATTTCGTCCAACATGCGGTGATGCTCCATCGTG
Source organism: Halyzia sedecimguttata (assembly GCA_937662695.2). Taxonomy (NCBI): domain Eukaryota; kingdom Metazoa; phylum Arthropoda; class Insecta; order Coleoptera; family Coccinellidae; genus Halyzia; species Halyzia sedecimguttata. Next base: position 91,240,794 of record OW569413.2, on the reverse strand, counting down.
CTGATATCACTTACGATTGAATACCAAACCCGCAGGAAAATCTTCTAGCAAATTTGCGAGATCGTTTCAAAAAAATTGCAGGTACGCATCGGAATTCAAACGATTAGGAAGACCTTGAATTGGAAGAAATTGTCCGTTAAAGACCCCGTCCCATACATTAATAGAGAATCTTTGTTGATAACCTCTTTTTTTTAAAGCGTGAGGATTTGCATTGTAGGTCTCTGGAAAATCATTACGCCTGGCAAAACCAGACTTTTAATAGGAGATGGATTGGTGGGCGTGGTGCTTTGGCCTGTGAGATCACCTGACTTGAATCATATGGAATATTTTGTATGAGGCATTTAAAACAAATTATTTATGCAGTGGAAATTAATAATCAAGAACAATCAATGGAACGAATTATTAATGCAGTCGAATCCCCTCAAAATAGGCAAAACATTCAATTAGTATACGATTACCTCATTTTGAGTTGCCAAGCCTGTATCGATGCTAATGGTAATATTTTTGAACATTTGATTTATTTTTTTTTGTATTTTTGGCGCTCTTGTTCCTCGGAACAGAGTGCTTATCAATTTGCCCAAATGTCTGTAATTTTCGAATTTTGGGCTGAAAAAGGTCTCAAACGATTTGGTTTGACTCACTGATCAAGAATCCGAGGTCGAAATCGATTCTGTCCGGCCACGATTACTCTCGAACGAAAGGAGTTAGAGGATTGAAATTTGCAAGGTGTGTGTTGGAGCTTAAATACCTCGGGTAAGTTCATTAATGGGCAAAATCCATCGAGCGGTTTCGGAGTTATGGCCGATTTTAGTAAAAACATTTTTCATGAATATTTCCGAAATCGATCACTCGATCTATCTGAAATTTAGCATCAAATTGTAGAACCATGACCTTCATACGTATGTGAAGTTTTGTATTGACCAGGTTACCGCAAAGTGTAAAAAAAAATTTTTGAAAATTGAAAATTTTTTTTTTACAATAACTCTCGAACGGAATGAGCTAGGCAGTTGAAATTTTCAGAGTAGGTTAGGGAGATGAATATCTCGGTTAAATTCGTTATTGGGCAAAAGAGGCCAGATGGTTTCGGAGTAACGAAAAAAAAAATTTTTTTAAGTAACAATTTTCAAATTCAATTTTTATTTAAGATGCAGTTTCACCATAAAAATTCATTGATATAATTTTCAACTCCCACAAGCTAATACTTTCGGATATATGATTTTTCGAAATTTCAATAATGAATCGTACTTCTATGTTTTCACAGAATGTTATCATTATTCTATCTAAGCTTTATTATATGATCTGTGTTCATACTCATACATATCATCCTGTTCTATAAGAGAGAGTCAAATTCATTTCAGCTATTTTAATTTGATTTCTTCCATGGTGCAGTTCTCATTCTCAGATTGCTCATTTAATCTTGATAAATAAACTATTATTTGAATTGAATTTCCTTTATGATGCAGTTCTATCATAAGAATACATTGATATAATTCCCACCTCTGAGAAACCAATACTTTCGGAGATATAATTTGTCTGTTTGAACTAGAGCGCCAGAAAGCTCCTGTCCACAGGGCTTGAACCCATTTTATATAATGTATTAAAGTTGAAAATTGATGACATGCAGAAACTTTGAAGACTGATATCGCGGAAACAAAGCCAAAAATTCGAAAATTTTATTCTACATTTTTTATCAAGAATATCAACCTGTATACGCTTCTTAATTTTTCGCCTCGAGTTTTGAATCACCCTATATATTATTCGGCATGAATTCCATTATGGCTTTCATTAATTTGTTAAAGCAATAGGAAACTAGACACAGAGTTATAAACATGCACTTATGGTGGATTTCACGAATCTTCGATTATCTAAGAATAAATGAATGAGCAATATTAGTTTGATTTTAGTACCGAATTTATATTACATATATAAATTCCTTCGGGAATGAAATTTGGACGGATAATGCGTATTTTGTGTTCCATTAAACGATTATTAAATGGTTTATTTCTGAGTTTTCTCTCCCAAACTCTGAAAATATCTGTTAAATTTCTTATTTTTTGAATTGTTGCTGCGTTATGAACACAAGATATTTGTCAGAAGCGATAAATGGAACAATGTTGCCTAAAAAACAATAACGACACAATTTCGTAACGTTCAGGAGTCTAAATCCCAAAATAGGCAATTTCTTCAAATTATTTCAAAATATTCCAATAAATCAAATCTGAGATGTTACCTTCTTCTCAATTCTCGAAATCAACACTTCGGTAAATAATGGTATTATTTTTTACAAACCAAACAATTCTTATCAGTTAAATGAAATTTTTTAGTAAACAAATGTTTCTGTTAAATACTGGGCTGATCCCATAAAAGTTTAATTGTGTGTCTGTACATTTTTGGGAATTTCAACAATATATAAATTTTTTATTTCAAGTTTCCTTCTTTGATCTGATGTGAATGACTTTTCTAAATGTTCTTTGATTTGACTAGTAATATCACAAGTGATCATTAAAGGATAATGTGGGAGGTACACTCATTATTAATAGGTTTCTTTCTGGGTTTTCTCTCCCAAACTCTGAAAAATATCTTTAAAATAAAAATTAATTATTTTGTGATTTGCTTTGCGTTTTAAAGAATTGTCACAATAATTGTGACAATTCTCGAAACTATCAACAAAATAATTCTCTCGATTTTCGTTAAGCGTCTGACGAAGGAGTCTGATATAGACTCCGAAACTTTACGATATAATTGTTTCTCCTCTGGAATTGCCGGTTTACCACTTTTTGGATGATCCTTTACTTATCCTTTACTTCCTGATCATTTTACTAACAGCACCCAGAGTTATGATATAGAAGACATCCAGAGGGTCTAGAATATTTTTTGTGAGTTTCAGTAGCAATACTATTAGTATCATTTTTGTAATAAATAAGTGTTTATTTGATTTTCACATATTTTTTAAAGCTAAAAAATTAATATCTCGAGAAATATCGACTCAAATGGCGTTACAGCGTTCATTTTATGATCTATCCATGTCAAGACAAAAAATAGGTGCTTCAGATTTAAAATAAAATATCGATGACGTCACGGGAAATTGAAGAACAATTAGAATTATGGGAAAATGTTCCTTAAACAATAAATTACTGTGACCTATGACACATTTTTCCATATTCCTGAAAGGGGAGAAAATACATCCATTATTGCATGCTTTTGACACTCACTGCATACTGAATTTCACATATTAGGATAATTGATATATTACTCAATTATTTGGAAGAATAATTATTGGAAAAGCACTGACTGAATAAAATCTGTCCAGGAACTATAAATATACATCGATGTATCGATATAGGTTTGAGATGATTAATGCACCGGTAATTAATGCATCACTTACGTATGTATGTATACCTTTTGATTATACATACATATTATTATTTGCGTAACTAATAAAACTAGGAAATATTCTTGGTAATGGTTACGATTTCGTTGGCCTAGCATGCATCGACAATGAAAGAATTATTACTTTCGCGATAAAGAATTCACACGACGAAAATATTTTGCACTGGATCGTTATCGGTTTCACTAACAATTATTATTATCAACCATACTAAATGATTCATAGAAATTTAAAAAGAAGAATGCTGTTAGATTTATACCAGATATCGATTCAATTATACCTAGTTTCGAACTTTTGCTTCTATTCCTGGAAGAAAATATACGAACTGTTCGTTTAACCTAAGAAGAAATCAATATTTTCCTGAATTATTATTGTGGCGGTTTTCTTGTATATTCTATATTGTTGTAGGGGGCAACGTTGCCCTGCGACAACAAGGTCTATTAGGCCCCCCGTCAGAGCTTTCGATGTCATTACCATCTACAGGTCGCCTTCCAGTTCCAGAGTTCTGATGAACTCCAGTATCTGGGATGGCTTCAAGGGGGCTACGTCTTCGCTCGTGCAGATATCTTGCCCAAAGCATTCCCTGCGTTGGTTAGAGATGGCGATGCGTTATCAGGTGATCAGGAGTTTCATCCTCCTCCCAACAGAATCTGCCTTTGTCGGTTTCTGCTAGCCTTAATCTCATCATATGCTTCCTAAGGCCGCAGTGACCTGTGAGGAAACCAGTGAGGAGGTGCAGCGCGTGTTCTTACTGAGGTCCAAGTATTTCTTGGATCTGACAGTATCAAAGTTCCAGAGGAACTTCTTGGAGTGATAAATTCCGGGGAGAGATATCCAGAAAAAACCTCTTTCAGTTTATTTTTTCATCTGAAATTCACTTTTGTAGGTGTATCTACCAACCCCACAATAGGGTTCCAGGCCAATAAAGGGCTCCTTTCTTGGCAAGTGTGTTGGCCTCCTCATTTCCTATGATCACAGATTACCCAGATGCGCCACTCCCAGTATTTATGAATGAACTCAGCTCACGCGTAATGTTGACCATGGAATTCTCGGCACCCCCAAATAGTTCCCAGCTCCTAACTATTTGGGGGTGCCAATAAAATCGTAGATATAGGATCACGTGCCCTCTCGGCCAATCGCAACTATGGTAGAGGCAGAACGACGTTCATTCATAAGTTTATAAGAACACACGTAAAGGTTAGCTAAAAGCAAAAATACTAAGCTTATGTTCGAAAATGTGTAACTCAAATGGGATTAATTTAATCAATTTTATAAAGTGTAATTAAGAGGTTTAAGATGCAGTCGAACTCGAAAACTAGTGTGTCAACGGAATTTTTTCCTGCACTTCTGATACTTAACGATCCTGAAAGTGTGATATATTTTTCATAATTAATGAAATCGTCCTATTCAAGGGATGAAGAGTGGAAGCTACAAACAATTTATGATCTTTCAATATATATTCCTATTGCTATTTTTTTTTGTTCCACTTTGTGCTGTTAGTCGTTCAAGTCGAGTCAAATAAGTGAATAATTATTCAGTACGTTTAACCTGGAAGTGTGGTTCTTTACTTGATATTAAGATGTAAATCATCTATTTAAAAAAATCTTTATACTAGTCAAATGAAATGTTTTGAACAGTGCTTTCTTCGCAAAAAATCAGGTATTCACTAACACCTACTTCTGTAGAATTAAATTGAAACAGACTTTTTGGTTTTGTTTTATTTGCAAATGTAGATCATGTTATGCATTCTAAATTAAAATGTCCTTTACATAATAATAAATGGTATATTATTTAGTTGTAACCTGATAACATAGTTCTGAACAAAACAAAATTAGAATCCATATATCAGATACCAGGGTCATACATTGAGTCCTATCTCCTCCATTTTGCCGATACAATCAAAAATAATTTCCTCAGATTTGTCACACTACAAACTGTATTAAAAAAAGTGGATGCTTCCAGTTATCATATATTTCTCCTTTTTCCTAAGCCTTAAATAAAATTAATCCTGTGCAACAATAAATAATGGTTTTAGATACTGGCCAATAACATGTAATCCTACTATTTATGATTTTTTAGATTTTTCAAATTAGCTTTGAGCAATACTTCATCCATTGAAAGAACACATATGCTATCAACGTTGTTTTTTCCTTGCAATCTCTAGTTGAGACTCCAGAAAACAAAATCATTTAAACCAGTCTTTTCTTTAATTGTTTTTCGTCATTTCTTCTTAGAGTTGTCACTGAAGGGAAATGATAAGTTGTAATCATGTTTCTATTGGGTTTTGGTCCAGAATAATATAATGAAAGGGCATGTTGCATAAATTCATTTGTTTATCTCGTATATCTTGCCTATATTCCCAAAATTGTTTGGTAGATAGACATAATCATCCATACTGCATGTGCTCAATCCCTCGAAAGAGTATTCCAGCTTTAATTTTGCGAGATTTAATTATTCATTCACAGGACTGAAAATTAAAAATCTAGGAGATACTGTTAACAACATTTCCTTTACCAAGTTACCCAACTTGGTGTTTGTTGGGACACATCCTTAGCGGTTTGTGTTACTACACAAAGTGGATACTCTAAGTGGATACAACAGCTTTCCTCATTATTGCTTCATCACCGTAGCTAATTTCTACTGGAGTATTCGTTCTGAATTATCTGGCTTCGGAAACCTGAAAAGTCTAATACTCTTGGAAGAGCTCCCAAGATAACGACGACTAACACAATTTTTAACGGAGGACTTGGTGCAAAGTTGTCGATCTCCCTTATTCGCACAATGGTTCATGTAAAAATGAAAGTCCTAAAATAAACTTTCGCCAACAATATCTGAGTTTGTAGCGTATGTGCTAGAAATAAATTATATTTTATTATTTGACAGTTTGTGTAGTTGAGGTTAAGGTTGGTTTTCATTTTCAAAGAGCGAGAACGCAGTTCATTTCTCTCTGTCATTTTACTACGTCTTCATCGGTAGTAAATCTGAAGGTCAAACCTTCGTGCTTCCCGCCAAATGTCGATTGCACTATCTGGTAATCTGTGCTATGATTCCCACATGACCAGGAACCCAGACCAAGGAGACCCTGTTGTTCTTGCCTACTTCATTGAACTTTCTTCGGAACTCCCATATTAGTAAGGATTCGATAACATGGGAGCTCAGAGCTTTAATAGCAGCTTGACTGTCAGAGTGGATCGCTATATCACATCTCTGATAGTTTCTTTCTTGGTTCATTTCCACGCATCTTTCTATTGCAAGTACTTCTGCCTGAAAGATGCTCGGATAGGAGCCTAGCGACAGTGAGCATTTGGTGCCTGGCCCATATACTCCAGCGCCAGCTCCTGTAGGGGTTTTAGCACCGTCTGTGTACCATTTAATGGCATCTCTTTCAAGAACTTGGGTGGTGAAATTCCAGAGTATACCTCTTTCAGTTTCTTCTTTCATCCGAAATTCACTTTCATAGGTGTATCTACCACCCTCACATTAGGTTTCCGGCCCAATAGGTGTATCTACCAACCTCACATTAGGTTTCCGGCCCAATAAAAGGGGTTTGTGCTCCTTTCTTTACCTCCACATTTCCTTTAAATCCCAAGTGACCAGGAACCCAGACCAAGGAGACCCTATTGTTCTTACCTACTTCATTAAGTTTTCTTAGAAACTCTCATATTAGGTTAGTCTCGATAACATGGGAGCTCAGAGCTTTAATAACAGCTTCACTATCACAGTGGATTGCTATATCACATCTCTGACAGTTTCTTTCCAGGTTCATTTCTACGCATTTTTCGATCGCGAGACGCTTGGATAAGAGCCTAGCAATAGTGAGCATTTGGTGACTGCCCCATATACTCCAGCGCCAGCTCCTGTAGTGGTTTTTGAACCGTCTGTCTATCATTTAATGGCATTTTTTTAAGAACTTGGGTGGTGGATTCCCTGCTCCAGTCTTTTTTCCTATACCGAGCATCGTAGTGAAGTTCTTTTCGATGCTAACTTTCTTCATAATTTCGTCACTAGGAAGATTAGCTGATGAAATGTACCTAGTAAGAGAGGACCAGGCTTTCTGGTTTTTGATACTTTAATTACCTGTTGTTTTCCTAGATATTCTGAGAATGGCTTCATGGGCCATTTTGGCCAGCCTTGGTACTTTGTCGAGGGTTCTCCTTGTACTATTCTGGCTTATTTTTGTATACCAGACTACTGCCCCATACGTGATTATGGGACTCACAATCATGACGTAAAACACCAACACTGTACCACTAAGCTGCAGGCGCGGAGGAGGTGCATATTCAAAAATACTATAAACTGATACTAAGATAGTTAATATACCTGATGACGTTTAACTCCAATTTTCTACCCCAAATCTGTAATGAACTAACAAACACACATTTAGATTCAGTATATAAGTCAGTAGGATAAATATGTTTTTGAATATTTTACATTATTTCAATGATAAACGGAATGGTAAGAGAAGAATTCCAATATCTCCTTATTTTAATTAGTATTATACACACTTATCTTGATGGAAACTTGGTGACCATAACAATAATATCCGGTATTATATATCAAAATAGATATTTTTCTTCCTATTAGTGGTTGACGTCAGGCAAATTTCGATAAATGAAGTGGTTCCTTTGTGTTTATCATTTCCAACCATAAACTTTTAACGAATATGTAGTATCTGGTAGTATCTAGATTCAAATAATAAAAAAAATTCGTCTGTACGTCCGCCGTCCAGAAGTATTCTCTGAAACTACTGCTAACAAATTCATGGTAACGTGGTAGATCATGTAGTTCTCTGTTAAAAATGACATGACCACAGACAGACATGACATTTGCAATGATGTATATCATCATAACAATGTATTCGACTTTACTTCAAATATCAAAAACTTTGTTGTTCGAGTGTACTAAAGTGGACCAGTACACTCCAACAGCTGTGATATTTCGATATTTTGCCAATATCTCCAAAAATATAGATCCGTTTGAGTTTAAACCTAGACCTTTGCTGTACATTTAGGATTTGAAGGCTCTTGCACAATTTCAACGATAATTTCTGAGATAAAGATATTTTTAAATAATTGTTTAAAAATTTTCTAGTTATACGATCATCACGAAATTTTCCATAAGTGTTCGTCTTGATATTTTTCAACTAACAACCAAGCTTTAATTCGGCCAGATCAGTATTTTTCGAGTTATTTGGAAAACAAAATTTCACTTGGCTATAACTCTGAAACCACTCGGTGGATTTTGCCCATTAACTAACCTAGCCGGCGCATTTGGACTCCAAACCTACTCTGAAAGTTTCAACTGTCTAACTCATTGTGTTTGAGTGTAACAGTGCTGACGGCCGGCTGGACAGAATCAACTTAGACCTCGGATTCTTCATCAGCGAGTTGAAACTAATCGTTTGAGACTATTCTCTGCCAAAAATTCGAAAATTACAGACATTTGGCGAGTTGATAGCGCACCAAAAATTGAGTACCATAGAAGAGGAATAGCATATGGTATTTGTGTTTTTGCTATGAAATTTATCTCAAATATTAACATGAAAATCAATATATCTAAGTGATAACATTAACTGAAAACATTCATGGATTCAATTAAAAAGGTAAGAAATACAGAATAATGTTCATGTAGCTGTTTTTCAACATGTATAAACATCATAAACCTTATCGCCAATATTTTTTTTTCGAATTATCTACATCAGCTGGCATTCATTGTAGTTTAGCAAAGGTATATTTTTGACAGCAATTATTTTATGTTGTGTCTGATTTTCGAGTTTTGTGGAGTGAAATATCGAACAAAATATGGTTTCTTCAACAGAAATGCAAAAAATTATACTTCAACAGATAATATAGCAACGCAGGCCGAACTATCGCAAAAGTACGATAAAATAAAGTGATAAGCTATTTAGCGAAAACGGTCATTAATGGTAGATAAAAAGAACAGCTCTACAATGAAATAACTAATAATACCAAATTGGATATAATGGTCATGCTTTAGGAAAACCCACATACATACTTCAATTCACTAGGCAGCTCTAGAACTGAATTGATCGTTCATCGTTGCTTTTTCGTGTACTGAAAGAATGTTTAAATACCAATAAATTCATATTTAACTAATGGTAAAATTCCCGGCTTTATAGACCACTTTCAGAAAGTCACCGTTAAGATATTTCATTTGGGATCCGAAAAACCAATTTTGACGTAAATAATTCTTACACGTAGAAGATATGCACATTTTAATAAAATGAGATTGAATCATTAAATTATCTCTAATAAGACATAATAAAAATTGAAACTTTTCTTCGTGCAAATATAACAGTTTTAAACCAAGAAGTAACAGAAGAAACATATAAATCATAAATCCTCGATAAGTATTCATTTTTAACTGGATTACTGCAGGAGATGTTTTTGTACCAATACATAGGTTACTTATTTTTTGGCGCGCTGTTCGGATGAGCAGAGAGCCTGTCATTTTGCCCAGATGTCAATATGTTTTTGAATTTTTGGCCGAAAATGGTCTCAAACGATTGGGTTCGACTCACTGATGAATATTCCGGGGTTAAATAAAATTCTGTCCGTCCGGCAGTGCGCACGTCAAATCTCGAACGAAATGAGATAGCGAGTTGAAATTTGCAGGTTAGGTTTGGGGTATAAATATCTCGGTTGAGTTCGTTAATTGGCAAAATCTGCGTAGTGGTTTGGAAGATATGGCCATTTCCGAAGCTACTTTTAAATTTTAATTCAATAACATTTTTTTTTGAATATTACATGGGTGTTTTTGTTTTTTAATTAGAAAAAGAAAAAATACTAAGAGATAATTCATTTGTTTATAACAAATGAATTATGAAATGAAAATTTAAATAATAATCAAATTTTTTTCAATATTAAAGACCAGGATAAATAATGATTGAAAAAAAAATGGTTCCTAAATCAACAAGTGTTGAAAAAAATTGTTATTCAACAAATCCGTTTTAAAAAATAATTTTTTTTTTATGAAACGGTTTTTTTAATCATGAATATCATCAAGGATTATGCTATCAAATTTTAAATTATCTCATTAACAACACATTTGTTAATAACAATTTTCTAAATAGAAATAATATAAAATATAATCAAAATCATTTTTAAGTAGCGTCTGATCAGAAGAAAACGGATAAATAGTAATATTATATAAAAAAAGTTTTTTTCAATGATTACTGAAGCTTTATAATTCTTCACTTGAGAAAATTGTTAATAACAAAACGAAAATTAACAATTTTTTAACGATAATCTATTCTAGGACCTTTGAAAAATAGCTCCACGAAAGGAAAAATTCTCACAATATTCAAAATAGTTTAACAATTATCGCACTTGCAATGTTAATGTTCGTGCTAAAAGAAATTTTTAATTAACTAATGGATAACTAATTGAATAATCGCGTAAAACATTTTTGGACCTCGGATTATTGTTCATTGATCTATCCTGCAGGCGCATGATTTTTTTCTATTTTCATATTTAATAAGTTTAAATAATATTTATTCATTAAAGGTCCGAGGGGACGAGGCTTGCGCAAGCCGGAGTACCCTTTTCGGGCGTATCTTCAACCCACTGGGAAAATTAGAAATATTGTCCTACAGGAGATTTTGTTTAGGAAATTTCTTCCTATTTTTGAATCTTTTTTCAAATTTGAATTATCTCAAATAGTTTTCGAGATATTGGCGAAAAACCAAACCCCCTTTTTTTTACTTAATTGTTTATAACTATTGCAATTTTTGCGATGTGCCTTTGCATTTTCTTAAAAACTATCTACATACTACATGCCATTCGAATCGAATGACACCTCAATCATAATTTTCGGAGAATACGCAAAAATTTTGCCCTAAAAAGCACCTGTTGACTAGACATGTTCCTTAAAATCTAAATTATTTTGAAGTATCAAACCATTATTCCATACTTCTGACACTCACTGTATATTCAAACTTCAGATACCTGATTCATAATGTCCTCAGTGCCTGAAAAATTCAGAGGTAATGCCAAATTTCATTTGACATCTGAATAATTACTTAATTTTCTACTGTATTGAAGTAATAATAGTATATTCTAAAACAAGTTGCAGAATGGGCTCCTATTCAAACACGAATGCGAAATTTGAAGTCATGAGTATTGGAATAGCCTTCTGCAACGAGTATTAGACGATATTTTCTCTATTTCAGTCAAGTTTTGTAAAATACTGTTAAAATTTCGATGAAAAATTCGGACTTTACATCCTAGTGACTTTTGTATTGTATCTTGGCAGTTGGTATGACTGTTACGAAAGTTGACAGATTACGGGATTTGAATCGTACGTAGGGCGTGGAGATCAAATTTAAAACAGTTTCCTAATAACAGGAATGATTCAAAATTAGCAAGAAGGAAACATCTAGTACCTTATTTTTTAATGAAAATAAAACTTTTCCTCTCAACAATTATTTCACTACATCCAGATTCCAGATTATATTATATTAACAATTGACGTGTGTTGAAATTTGATAGGAATGAATGTCAGTGCTGACTACCACAAAACGAAAAATATAACTAGAAACAATGCGGGAATAAGTTCATTTCAGCACTGTATTTAGTGCTGGAATGGACTCATTACGATACTGAAATAGAGAAAAGCATTTTCATGCAATAATCAGTCTATTGCGCCAAGTAGTGAAAGCCATGAAAAAGAATGAATTAACCAAAACACGTATTCGGCACCCTATAATTAGAAGAACTTTTTCAACGAACGCTCCATGCCGCTTCATTAAATTTAGATGTGGGTAGCTGATTTTATCTACCATAGAAATTTTCCAGTTCGTTCTCAAGAATTGGCATTCGAAGTGGAAAATAACAATCGGGTGGATGAGCTCAGCAAACCTACTTGCCCTAGCATGGTTAATTTCGTCAATGTTATTGTCTGGAGATTTTATCTTGATATGTTGCTTTCACTAATTTGACGGATTTTATGGAGTTATATCAAAACTGGATTAGCGCAATAATACAGGGACGTTCTTTTAAAGAAAGGAACAATTTGCCTTGTATGGGAAAGTAAAAATGATACGCTCATAAAAATTCACACAGAGAGGTTCTGGATTATAAACTAGGTACTTATTTTAAATATTGACAGTTTTCTACCTCTTCTAGATATACCAGATGTAGCTAACAACTTCCTGATTTTAAATGGCAACCCTCATGTTTGGCGCGCTGTCCAGGTGAACAGAGTGCCTATCAATTCGTCCAAATGTCTTTTATTTCACATTTAGATTCCTCTTCAAAGGTCTATGGCCAATGGCCATCTATGATCGTTTTGGAGATATTTGTTTCTTAAGAAAAATTTTGACAGCTGAGATGGGTACTTTAATACCTAGATAGAGTAAGAGAGATTGTTGGGAAGTAAAGGAGGGAATGAAATAAAACCATCATAACGTAACCTGAAGGGTTTAATCTAAGTCCAGTGCAAGTTAACTAAGATTGGGGAAAAGAGCCCCCCCTTACAAATATTATCATATATCATTTCAAGTCGATATTCATTGGTACATGTAAAATGGTTAACTCAACAGTATATTAGATTTATGCTGGGTCAAAATAGGTTCATACACAGGTACATGACCAATTATAATAGGTACATAGTAAATAACTATATGCATCATGTAGATCAATATGTGCATGGTCAATAGCAATAGGTACATGGTAGAACGAAATAATTACATGGTACATAAGAACAGGTAGATTATGGAAGCAATGAAATTCTGGTGTATGGATAGCATCCAATTTACACACACAAATAGATTGCAAAGGTGTTCATATGATTCGGTTAGCTTAGGTGTAACGCCGCACATGTCTCTTTCGTTTCGACACTCATTCTTAGGTAGCTAACAGTGTGGATTCGTGGGCTGAATTATACAACTCCAGATATCCAAGGCCGTTTTTCAGACAATGTTCCTCGGTGTACATTAATAATAGAAACATGCAAATCATTACGGAACGCCCGAATATAGCAATACGATAATGCCGGATCCCGGACCTTCGACTTAACCGGGGAAAATATTGCCCTAGGATACCTATACTGACACCCATACACACCAGATGTGGACAGAATCCCTTTGGCCACATCATGAAACCATGACAAGCTTAACATTCAATATTTACAGCCAACACCAGAATTGCATTAGTCCCCCTAGGTAATGTATATCACTGATATCAAACATATAAGATAGTTGTTCAGTTCTTGTAATACGTAAACTCTGGCTTACGAACAAGATTGCACACTGAAACAAAGGTAATGTAAGCACAATGAAATGGGGTAGAAGGAGTTTCAAATTTTAATCAAGGTAAACACACACGAAAGCATGGTTAATATTCATTACCAAGGCAAAATACTTACTTAAGAGTGGTTCATCAAACTTACAACTCAGAGAAATCATTCAACCTGTAGAACGATTTCTTTGTTGCTGCACGCACAAAAGACAAGAAGATGGATAATTCAATGTCTTCCTCTTATATTTTCCAACCCCAAGCGAAAATCTTCAGATATCCACTTCAGGCCCTTGAAAGACCCTCGTCAGTAGGCGTCCTTTAAATAGGGATCATTGAAATCCAATACAATCACAGAGCGTTTTACTCCGAAAATAGGGACCACGGTACTTTAGTTGTGGCTATTTTATTAAAATAGAAATTATTGATATTTAAATCACGGAATATTATACAATGTTTCCAACAATATAGATTGGATCTACTTTAAATCTAGAACAATAAGGTTGTGAAGGCTCTTGCAAAATTTCAGCAGTATCTGACGCATAGTTTCTGAGATATTTTTAGGTGCTTGTTTCAACAGGAGCAGCGTGCTATCGCTTTGGCAAATGCCAATTACCAATTACTTCTTGGAGCGTGCAAAATTTCATGGAAAACAAAGGGACAGTGCTCACCTGTCATATGAAATATTATGAATAGCTACCTAGATAAATGTCTGAATGAAATAAGCCTTCCAACATAGGTCGGATATGAATTTGTGAAATCTGAAAAATTAACCGCATCGAATAACTGGAACTTTCCCAAAAATCGATGACTGAGTGCAAAAAAGGATTTTCACACAGGGAAATAAGTTCCTCATCAATTCGATGCTAATTTATTCAGCGTCTAAGTCGGTGTTAACCTACATTTGTATCGACGGCCTCCTACTTGCAACTGGTGAACAAAAAAGCGTCATAGTTGAACTATCACTATGAGTTAAGTGTAAATAAAATAGGACTTGAAAAATTCATGTTCAAAAATATGTTGCATATACCATTCAGTTATGAGCCTGACAATAATTAAAGTGAATTGGAGTTGTGCCACCACTAAGGTCCCTAAGGTTATTTAATATCCATTTTCAATTGACTCTCAAATTTTTATAAGAACTCCAATTCTATACCTGACAATATTTGGGGTGAATTGGATTTTAATATCAATTATAATAACTATTTAATTATGAACTCTTGTAATCGATAGGCTTTAAAACAATTTGATAGCCCATCTGAAATTTCAGATGTATCCAGTATTTGAAGTTAGATATAGATCTAACTTCAAATACAATCCGCCGTATTCAGAAAGCATTCAGTCTCCGTTAAGTCCTAACTGAGGTCATCAGTTAATGATAAATTTGAATCGCAACCTCAGTTTAAGTGAAAATTAACGTGAAACAGGCCTGTTTCAGCACCGTTACATACGTTAACGGAGGTTGCGATTGTTATTTATCCTTAACTGAGAATCTCAGTTAGGACTTAACGGGGGTTGAATGCTTTGTGAATACGGCGGTATATACATCTAAAATTTCAGTACTGTATAGACAGTACGTAAGATAAAAAAATTCCGATTGTTTTGTCGGTAAAAATTCTTCAAATCGACTATTTGTGATATCTATGAAACTGTGAATTTTATCATTAAAAAAAAAGTAGAAATGAAATGATATACTTCTACTAAAATTCTCTATTGGACCCTCTTTATCGACTGTAGCCTCGATATATATTATTTTCTCAGCTTTGATAATAGATGAATAAATTTTATACAATTTTAATGACATACTTCAGTAACGAGAGAATCTATGATCAGATAATTTTTAATTCTTTCATTTATATATTCTATTGAAATTGAAATACGAAAAAACTTATGCCTCAAGTAACTCCACTATAGAGGAAATAACAACAAACTTTCAGATGAGTATAACTCCAAAACGATTACCCCGATTATGCCAATTAACGAACTAAAATGTCGCAATCGGATGCGCAATCTACCCTGAAAATTGCATGTCGCTATCTCTTTCCGTTCTCAAGTTATCGTGAGATAGATAATATTTTTTCGTAATTCTTCAAAAATTTTCTAGTGATACGATTCTCACAAAATTTCACACACGTTTGTATGTCGATATTCTACAATTAAATACCAAGTTTAAATTCCTTGGGTCAGTATTTTTTGAGTCATCCAGAAAATAATATTCCAGATGGGTATAACTCCGAAACCGTTAGGACGATTACGTCCAACAACGAACTCAAATCTCCCATTTGGATGTGCAACCTACCCTGAAAATTCCCTAACTCTTTGCGTTCGAAAGTTATCGAGGCAACGGTCATCCATCCAGCTACTGAACTCACCCAAGGCTGCTCGGATCTCCTACGATATGGATCCGGTCGTGTTCAAACTTGGAACCTGGCAGTAGAGTTAGGTTGTGAAGGCTGTCACAAAATTTCAGCGATGTCGAGTGAATAGTTTCTGGTATATAAATTTTTTTCAACGATTTTAAATGACTTTTTAAAAATTTTCTAGTAATACGATCCTCACGAAATTTTGCAAGAATTTTGTGAACTGGCATTCAACTAATTACCATGTTTGAATGGGATCGGATTCCTATTTTTCGAGTTATTGAGGAAATAACAAACCAAATTTCAGATGGGTATAACTCCAAAGCCGTTTGGCCGATTATGCCTATTAACAAACTCAAATGTCGCATTCAGATGATCAACCTTCCGCGAAAATTTCCCCATGATTGTTTTATCAGGGGGATGAGTGAAGGGGTCTACTTAACTCAAAGCACCCAGCAGTTATCTCGTTGATTACGGCGTAAGTTGTTATTTGCAATGAGATAACAATTACGAGGATAGGAAGTGGTGAAATATTCGAACGCACTTTTAACAAACAACAAAATGTATTTTATTGTTACCGATACTTTGGTAACAAGCACGAAGTAATTATTGTACAATGCAATATTAATACAATTTAAAATATTCCTTCTATATGAAAATGTATAGCAAGGAAGAAGTGACTACATATTTGGGAGGAGAACTATAGAGGTATTAGTTTCGCGACCGATCAAATTATAAGTAATGTCTCTTGCACTAAGAGAAGTAGTAATTGTAGTAGTGAATTATTTCAGTGTAAAATGTATATAAAAGACCCTTCATCTGGGTAGAAAAGGGGTAATATTAACATTGATTGGGGGTTCTATCTTAAAATTGCCCCTGATATGTTACAACAATACACACATTTGTCGTTTACGAAATAGAGTGGGAATGGATACTAAATTTCCGATGCCAGAACCAATGAGTGAACTTCTAGGGTGTTAAATCTTACTAATTCGAAATCCCACTAACCCACTTCCACTATCTGGAATAACTTTACTTGCTTTCTGCATATAATCTATCAGCAAAAAGCTGATAAATAACTTTCACAGATTAGGGGTTTACATAGCGTCTAGACAAAAAGAATACCAAGCACTGGACAATGTGTTAGAAACCTGATAAGTTTCTTACCACTTCAGTTGTTGAATGCATTTTTGCATTCTTTTACAGGAAATAGGCAATTCATCGGCCTACAAAGGTCGAAGCCCAACAAGAAATTCTACTCACAGTTATCTTTTCGTAACAGTATTATTTTCAAGGGTGAGATCACACATGGTAAACTAAAACCAAGTTAACTCAATAGAAAAATATTCACGCTTTACAAGCGAGCTCTTTTGTTGAGAAAAAACAAATCTACGTTTCCCAAAATGTGACGTCATGAGACGTAACAGCACTCTTTCAGTATCGATTTGCAAATAAGATCGATGTTGTAACAACATCCTCAATGCGCTATCAAGAAAATATGAGCCGAGTTGTGGGAAGGAATAAAGCCAAATTATTCAATTCTTTTAGCATAGAGTTGTATTACATTTCTGAAGTTCAACGTAATTCACTGATTGGACCTAAAAATGCTCTAAATTGGCCCCCTTGTTATATATTATCATTGTTGTTGCCTACTAAAATTTGACTCCTGCAGTTCCGTAGAAGAGAGTAATAGTAACTTTATGCCTATTCCACGGATATGTTCTTATTTATTCTTACATGTACGTGTTTCCTAGAGTGAGTCGGTCAAGGTAGTTCAGTGGTGCTATTCAAAGCAATACTTTCTCTTTCGAATTGGAGACCATGCACAATTCCCTGCTATGTATAGAACTTTCCGTCATTGTAATTGCTTAATTTAATTCATTCAAGTCCTTAATTTTCAATTCACTCACTACAAGTAGGTCTGTAGATCAAAGCTGGCTTGGAAAATTCTATTCATTCGCAAGTGAGTCAATGATACTCTTAATAGTTTATTTGTATGTGGTCTAACGTTGACTCTGAAGATGAAGCAAACTTCATTTCCATTTCGGGTAAGTTGATTTTCAGCCACATATATTGATGATGAAGTTGCGGCGGTGTTACCAATTTGGGGGAAATCTTTAGATATGAATATGAATAGAAACTGTGAATGTTCAGTATTGTTCAAAATACACACAACCAAACTTATATGGAATCACCCAGTATTAATATGAAATAATCATTTATTTTTTCTTGGGAACCCTAAGGAATAGCCCGAGAAGAACTCGAGCTCATACAGAGCTTTGAAGGCAACTTTTACAAGCATTTCTATGGAAAGTATCAGAAGATACTCGAGAGTTATTTAGCAGAAAACAGAACTTTAAAGGTAAAATAAAATTGACCGTTTAAATTGGTGTTTAGTGCCATAAATGGCACCTATTCAAGATTAATTTAGTGCACGAACTGAATGGAGATGATTTTGACCGCAGAACTCAGTTTTGCAAACAAATGATGATATAGAGTGCATACTTAGGCAAATTATTAATAGTATATTCTAAAACAAGTTGCAGAATGGGCTCCTATTAAAACACGAATGCGAAATTCGAAGACGAGCGACGAAGGAGCGAATTTTCGAACGCATGAGTGTTGGAATTGCCTTCTGCGACGAGTATTAGACGATATTTTCTCTATTTCAGGCAAGTTTTGTAAACTACTGTTGAAATTTAATGAAAAATTCGGATTATACATCCTAGTGACTTTTGTATTGTATTTTGGTAGTTGGTGTGACAGTTGCAGAATGGGCCGATATTCCAACACGAATGCGAAATTCGAAAACGAGCGACGAAGGAGCGAGTTTCCGTACGCATGAGGGTTGGAATTGCCTTCTGCAACGAGTCTTAGAGGATATTTTCTCTATTTCAGGCAAGTTTTGCAAAATACTGGCGAAATTTAATCAAAAATAGGATCATACATCCTAGTGACTTTTGTATTGTATATTGGCAGTAAAGTTGGTGTGACTGTTACGAAAGTTGACAGATCACGGAATTTGAATTGTACGTAGAGCATGGAGATCAGATTTAACAGTTTCCTAATATCATGAATGATTCAAAATTAACAAGAAGGAAATCTCTAGTATATACCTTATTTTTTGATGAAAATAAAACCTTTCCTCTCAACAATTATTTCACCATATCCAGATTATCTTATATTGACAATAATTGACGTGTGTTGAAATTTTATAGGATCGAATGTCAGTGGTGACTACCACAAAATGAAAAATATAACTAGAAACAATGCGGGAATTAGTTCATTCCAGCACAGTTTTTAGTGCTGGAATGAACTCATTACGATACTGAAATAGAGAAAAAATATTATTTATCTCACGATAACCTGAGAACGGAAAGAGATGGCAACTTGTAATTTTCCGTTCCATATCGCTGAAATTTTGCCAGAGCCTGCAAAATCTAATTCTACAGTCAAGTTGCAGCACGATCGGTGTAATAGTGTTGGAAATATTTTAAGAATATTGGAACCCGTTCAGCGTTGGGCGAGTTTAGTATCTAGATGAGTAACCGTTAACACGATAACGTAATAGTTAATAGGCATAATCGGCCAAACTGTTTCGGAGTAATAACCATCTGAAGCTTTGTTCTTATTTCCTCAATAACTCAAAAAATACGGATCCGATCCGATTTGAACTTGGTAATTATTTTTAGAATGCCTACACCAAATTTTTGAGAAATTTCATGAGGATCTATATGACTAGAAAATTTTACAACTATCAGCTCAGAAAATATCTGTCCGATATCACTGAAATTTTGCGAGAGCCTCCAAATCCTGATTCTACAACTGAGTTCCAAATTTGAACAGGATCGGATGTATATTGTTGGAGATATTGAAAAATATTGGAAGCTGAGCAGCCCTGGGTGTGTTCAGTAGCTGGATGATCGTTTCCACAATAACCTTCGAATGGAAAGAGTTAGTGATAGCGACTTATAATTTTAAGGGTGGTAGATTGCGCATCCGAATGCGACAGTTGAGTTCGTTAATGGGCATAATCGGCCAAATGATTTTCGAATTATCCCATCTGAAATTTTGTTGTTATTTACTAAATAACTCAAAAAATCCAAATCTGCCCCATTTGAAACTGCGTAATTACTTGTAGAATACTGACGCACTCATTTTTGCGAAATTTCGTGGCTATCTTTGTACAAAAAAAAAATATATATTTTCTTGGAAAAGATAATGTAACATGCGAGCAAATCCTGACATCAGATCAGTGGTATTTGAGAATTTTTTATGTTTAATTCATATCCAACATTTTAATAAATGTACTACATCGATTTGTTCATCATAATAATATTTATTATTCTATAAAAGTTCCTATAAAATATCTTTTTATAGGTATAGGGTATGTCAGATGAAATAGATTAAGAATTTTCAGGAGAAATGAGAAACTAGGATCACGCACAGACTTTCTGAAATATTTTGTTAAATGAAAATAAGTTTCCCGAAAATTAAATTTAAAAGATGAAACTTTTTTATACAGTGGCACCAAGAAGTTAGCAGGCGGCGTCACCTAAGTACTGGGACAATTTTTGCGCGATAACGTGAGAATGGAAAGAGATAGTGGCTTGAAATTTTCAGGGTAGGTGGCGCGTCCCAATTCGACGGACAAATTCATTAATGGGCATAATCAGCCCCATAGTTTCCGAGTAATAATTCCGTTTTCGACCAATACAAATCCGATCAAATTGAAACTTGGTGAGTAGTTGTAGAGTACAAACCTACAGACATTTGTGAAATTTTGTGAGAATCGTATGACTAGAAAATTAAAAAAAAATTATTAAAAAATATTATTTATGTCACGATAACCTGAGAACGGAAAAAGATAGTGACTTGAAATTTCAGGTTAAGTTGTGCATTTGCAACATTTGAGTTTGTCTGTAGGCATAACCGGCCAAACGGTTTTAGAGTTATACCCATCTGAAATTTGGGTGTTATTTCCTCAATTACTCAAAAAAAATGCAAAACCGATCCAATTCAAACATGGTTGTTAGTTGTAGAAGAAAATTCTTGTGAAATTTCGTGAGGATTGTATCACTAACAAATTTTTTAAAAATCATCGAAATCATTGAAACAAATCCTATATATCAGAAACTATTCGTCCGACATCGCTGAAATTTCGCAAGAGCCTTCAGAACCTAACTTTACTGTCAAGTTCCAAGTTTGAACACGATCAGATCCAGATTGTTGGAGATCCGAGCAGCTTTGTGTGAGTTTAGTAGCTGGATTGGTATGTTGCGCATCCGAATGGGAGGGTTAAGTTTGTTTTTGGGCATAATCGGTCCAACGGTCTAGGAGTTATACCGACCAGGAATATAATTTTCTCGATAACTCAAAAAGTATAGACTCGATCGAATTGAAGCTTGGTAACTAGTTGTAGAATATCGACATAATGACGTGTGTAAAATTATGCTTTTGCTTTTGCGACTTCAGGTCAGTGCTTGAACCAATTTTTATTGGATCTTATTAATCTCTTACTAAGACCAGTGCATCATGAAATCATTCCCCAATAATTAATTGTAGATTAAAACACAATTTCATACAAAAAAATGGTTGAGTTCCAAGGTCTTATCAACTTTTCATCTCATTGAATTTCGATGCAATACTACATTATTCGTTGAGGTGAGTTACAATGATTTTTCCCAAGTGCATTGTATGAGAAGTACCGTAATTATAGGAAGGCGACATGCTGTTCACCTTAGGAGAGTATTTCAGAAGGTAATTATGCGGTTCCGCACTAAATTGAATGTTTATGGTATTAAGTATACCGACCTTGAGAATTATAAGAAGAGTAATATAGCAAGAATTGATGTGCATGAAACCTTTGTAAATTATGGTTTCAATTGTGTGGAAAATATTCTTCAATTGATTATTCGTATATATTTGAAGGATGAAGAGTGACTATCAACGATAGATCTTTCATTTTAAATTTCGCACTCTGTTTGAATTTTCTATATACAGGGTGAGTCTTTGACCACTGCATTAATTTTAACCAAAGATTCCTCTCATCAAATGAAACACTTTTTTCATTTAACATTTCTCCAAATTCAGCTCAGGTAAGAAGATACAGGCTGTTGAAATTTTGACAAAAAATCAGTTTTTATTTTGTAGCTTTGACATCCTTTTTTCGAATAAAATGAATGTTGTCGTAAAGTTTACTATTACTATGATACATATTTTCCAAATATTAGTTATTTTCTACTTCTACTGGTTTTCTAGTTATGGACTCGTGGATTCATAAAACTAAACGAAATTAGCATAAAGAAAGCATATAAAGTTTTTCTTGAGTTACTTCAAGAATATTCCATCGTTTTAAAACATTATATTATTCTTCATCATTTCTCCTTAAACGCACCGTTTTCGAGATATTCTTCATTGAATGTTTTAAAATGGAAAACTCCAGAAATTTCACTACTTTTATGGATACGTCCGTGAGCGTTGCAATCCCGAATCAAGCTGTAAACCACGTTTCCATGCCTTATTCTCGTCCGCCAACAATGTCATAGATAATTTATATGCGGGAGTGTATTACCACATTGTGAAATCTTTAAACGCTTGTAACTTTTTACCTGAGCCGAATCTGGAAAAATGGCAAATGAAAAAAGTATTTCATTTGATGAGAGGAATCTTTGGTTAAAATTAATGCAGTGGTCAAAGACTCACCCTGTATAGATTAGATGTATAAGCTCGTATCTCACTTTACTTTAGTATCGAATAGATGGTATTAAGAATACTCTATTTGAGTGTTGACCATGTACTTTTAGATAACTGGTGCGTTTTCTGCATTTCCTTTGAAGTTTGCATTTTTTGAGATACGAGGTTTTCATTCTAGGTCATCGATACGTCTTTGTGTCGGTATTCTACAACTAGTCACCAAGTTTCAATTCGATCCGATCTGCATTGTTTGGAAACCAAATAAGTAAGTCCTCGGAAACTGTTCGGTTGATTATACCCATTAACGAACTTAACCGCCGCATTCGGATGCGCCACCTACCCTGAAAATTTCAAGTCGCTATCTCTTTCCGTTCAAAAGTTATCGTGGCAACGGCCAGCTGGCCGGACAGAATAAAATTTGACCTCGAATTCTTCAGTGAATCGAACCTAATCGTTTGAGACCATTTTCTGTAAAAAAATCGAAAATTCCAGATATTTGGCGTGTTCCCCAGGACATGTGCTCAAAAATTGAGAATGCCTTGTTGTCTCGGGCAGTCATAATGCTATGTTGTCAGAGCATAATGACATTGATCCCAAATATAAACCCATACTGATAACGTTACTTAAATGCTTCGAAACATCAACGAAGATTTCTCCAATATCTAATATCGAACAGAGGAGAAAGTAACTTATCGATCTTATACCTACATAATTTACATACTTGATATATTCGGAGCATTTAATTATTTTCTGTCTGAATACGGTAGCATTAAAAATAGAAACTGACATATTATCAAGATCGTAGTATGTTTAGAATAACAAAAATTCGATAAAAGCGTTGACTTGTCTATTATACAGGGTGTTTGGCTTTCCGATACATATTCGAAAAGGGGTGGAAGACGCGATCATTTTGAACGTATTTGACTGTGTGAAAAAGCCAAATGGAATAAATTCATTATCTTGGTTACTGTACATATTAATGGAAAATCCCGAAACACGTCTAATTCAAATTTTAAATTGTCATTCTTCTTCGTAAACATGAGGGTTCGCATGTAAAATTTCAAAATAAAGGTACAACTCTCAATTTTTCAAATAGGAAGTATGGGCTTGTGATAAATCGTTTGAATGGTCGCTTCATTCTCTATTCAGAAATGTTATCACTTTCATATTTATTGCAAAAATCAAAATAGAATTTTGATTGAGTGATTTTTCATAAACATGTACAGTAACCAAGATAATGAAATTATTCCAGTTGACTTCCCACACTATATACAGGGTCTTTCACGAGGAACCTCACCCATATTTATACGGGAAACTACTGAACGTATTTTCATGAAATTCAGCACTTATAAGTATTTCACGATGCTGATGAAATCTAAAATATTTTCAAGGCATGAGCACCTCCGGTTTTTCCGGAAATGACGTCAACTTCCGTTTTTCAAATTAGAACACCATTTTTTTATTGCAGAAATAGATTCCTTAGAAAATTTCAAGTTATTTTGATGTAACATTTTTCAGTTTTGGTTGGAAAATTCTCTCTGAGCGGGAAAATTCGAAAAATAATCGAAAATAGAGCTCCGCTGAAACAAGAATAACTTCGAGGTTTTTGGATGGAAAATTTTCATTTTTGGGATTTTTCAAGATGTAAGATTGATGTATCCACTTTAAAAATCTAAATCGCGATTCATGATACAGGGGGTGAAAAAATCGCTTTCAAAGTTAGGGATGACAAAATCGTGAAAAATCAATTTATTCAAATTAGAACCCCATTTTTTTATGGCAGATATTGAATCTAAGTTAAAAAATAATGTGAGTGTATGCATCACACCCTTGCCCTAAAATGGATGTTTTCTGAGTTATTCACAAAAAACTGTTTGTCGTCTTGAATTTTCAGCTATTTCTTTTCCCTTCACGCCAAAAAGATGAAATTTTCAGGAACTGTTATTTGAACCATGCTGTAGATTTTTCACCCCTTCTTGAAACCGACTTCAAGTTACTATTAGGAGAACCATGGCAAACTCTCGCAGTTATAACTAGAGAAGATGCTCAAAGTTTTGACCGTTGATTTCTAGACATTTATTTATACGTCTCAGGAATGCTTCGTGCGTTGCTCTTCTTATTTCATCGGGAGGAAGAGATCTGCAAAAGTGTTTAAAAACCAAATTGAGTTTCAAAACTATGAATCTAAAAATCTAAACAAACCTGAACGCATTTCTGACTCGTTCTATGCAGTCCTCTTTATCAGTCAGGGGAGTTGAGTAGACAATATTTTTTATCCTACCCCAAACATAATAGTCTAAAGGAGTTAAATCGGGAGAACGTGGGGGCCAAAGATGTGGACCATTGTTCGCCAACCATCGATCTTCAAATAGCCTGTAGAGGATATTTGACACATTGAGTGAATTGTGTGGAGGCGCGCCATCTTGTTGATACCATAAGTCATTATGGTTCTGTACTAGCGGCTCAATTATTTGAGTCAATATGTCAGAATATCTATCTCCTAAGGGAGAACATTCTTTAAATAATGCAAACATGTGTAGTGTTCTATCTTACCAGTTAAAGTCCCATCATAAATGTGAACATCGAGAATTGCATTATTTTTGATGGCGCAAAAAACATTGAAACTCCAGGTCTCTTGAAAGTTCCATTGTCTGAAGTGGTGGTTGTTCTCTTCATCCCAATAATGACTGTTATGCCTATTGAAAGAACCATTCTTTGTGAATTTAGATTCATCTGTCCAAATTATACAGTCCAAAAAGTTTTCATTCTCTTGAAATCGAATCATCATAGCTTCGCAAAACTCTGTTCTAATGACGAAATCAGTTTCCTTCAAATGCTGTACCCTATTGAATTTATATGGGTGCATTTTATGTTTTTTTAATATTCTCCAAACACTCGATTGAGATAATCCCAGATCAATCTCGGCATCTTTGAGAGAATTTTGAGGATTCACACGAAAAGATGCAAGAACTGTAATTTCGTTGTCCTCATCTTCTACTACACTTGTTTCTCTGTGTATAGTTTTCTTAACGAAAGATCCGACATTTCTCAAGTTTGTCATGGTTCTGTTAATGGTATCTCTCGTTGGTCAGGGTCGGTCAGGAAACCTCTCAATGAACAGTCGAATCGTTCTATCTACAACTTTATTACATTCTCCATGAAGTAGAATGAGATTTAAATAATCTTCATTGTTACAATTAGACATAGTGATCGATGGGGTTCTATTTTGAAAAAATTGATTTTTCACGATTTTGTCATCCCTAACTTTGAAAGCGATTTTTTCACCCCCTGTATCATGAATCGCGATTTCGATTTTTAAAGTGGATACATCAATCTTACATCTTGAAAAATCCCAAAAATGAAAATTTTCCATCCAAAAACCTCGAAGTTATTCTTGTTTCAGCGGAGCTCTATTTCCGATTTTTTTTTTCGAATTTTCCCGCTCAGAGAGAATTTTCCAACCAAAACTGAAAAATGTTACATCAAAATAACTTGAAATTTTCTAAGGAATCTATTTCTGCAATAAAAAAATGGTGTTCTAAGCTATTTGAAGATCGATGGTTGGCGAACAATGGTCCACATCTTTGGCCACCACGTTCTCCCGATTTAACTCCTTTAGACTATTATGTTTGGGGTAGGATAAAAAATATTGTCTACTCAACTCCCCTGACTGATAAAGAGGACTGCATAGAACGAGTCAGAAATGCGTTCAGGTTTGTTTAGATTTTTAGATTCATAGTTTTGAAACTCAATTTGGTTTTTAAACACTTTTGCAGATCTCTTCCTCCCGATGAAATAAGAAGAGCAACGCACGAAGCATTCCTGAGACGTATAAATAGATGTCTAGAAATTAACGGTCAAAACTTTGAGCATCTTCTCTAGTTATAACTGCGAGAGTTTGCCATGGTTCTCCTAATAGTAACTTGAAGTCGGTTTCAAGAAGGGGTGAAAAATCTACAGCATGGTTCAAATAACAGTTCTTGAAAATTTCATCTTTTTGGCGTGAAGGGAAAAGAAATAGCTGAAAATTCAAGACGAAAAACAGTTTTTTGTGAATAACTCAGAAAATATCCATTTTAGGGCAAGGGTGTGATGCATACACTCACATTATTTTTTAACGTAGATTCAATATCTGCCATAAAAAAATGGGGTTCTAATTTGAAAAAATTGATTTTTCACGATTTTGTCATCCCTAACTTTGAAGGCGATTTTTTCACCCCCTGTATCATGAATCGCGATTTCGATTTTTAAAGTGGATACATCAATCTTACATCTTGAAAAATCCCAAAAATGAAAATTTTCCATCCAAAAACCTCGAAGTTATTCTTGTTTCAGCGGAGCTCTATTTTCGATTTTTTTTTCGAATTTTCCCGCTCAGAGAGAATTTTCCAACCAAAACTGAAAAATGTTACATCAAAATAACTTGAAATTTTCTAAGGAATCTATTTCTGCAATGAAAAAATGGTGTTCTAATTTGAAAAACGGAAGTTGACGTCATTTCCGGAAAAACCGGAGGTGCTCATGCCTTGAAAATATTTTAGATTTCATCAGCATCGTGAAGTACTTATAAGTGCTGAATTTCATGAAAATACGTTCAGTAGTTTCCCGTATAAATATGGGTGAGGTTCCTCGTGAAAGACCCTCTGTATAGTGTAAATACTATCTACAAAGCGTTACACATTTCAAGATATACCTAGTCGTTTTTCCGAATTCTACCGATTTCGCTTTTTACTTCTATTCAAGTTACAACAAGTTTCAAATTCAATTTTCTTAAAATGCAGTTTCATCATAAGAATCCATTGATTTCATTTTCAACTCTAACAAGCTAATATGGAGATATGATTTTTCAATAATACATCGCACTTCTATGTTTTCACAGAATGCGAATTCTATCTGCCTGTGCTCTATCATTCATGTCATCTTATATACATATAATATTTGGTTAGTGAGTCGAAAATAAATTGCACAAGGAAGTCTATAGCATAATATACTCATTCTCTAATTATGGAAGATTTAGAACGGGATTTCCAACTAATGTGCAGGTAGTTATTTCTTAGTAACACTATTTAAGATTTCCTACATAAGTATTCTAGTTTGAGTTCTCTCTGGACTGATTACATTAGATTTGTTACATAAATAAAACTGGCTATTTCATTTACTCAATTTTTCAGAATGAGTCCTGATAGTTTTGAAACACCATCATAAAAAGATAAGATGCAAAGGGAATTTAATTTCTCTCGTGATACAGTTCTATCATAATAATCCATTTATACCATTCCCCACTCTGAGAAACCAATACTTTCGGAGATATGATTTGTCAAAGTGTGAACAAGAGCGCCGAAGCTCCTGTGCACAGGGCTTTCCCACTTTTTATGGTGAAGTTGTATATGCAATTCATCAATATCCAACATAGGATGGGATTTGATTGTGAAAGAAAAAAATTTTCAAAAATGAATTTCTTGAATACCCAACCTCAACTTCAAAAGCGAATAGAAAGAAGGATTCACATGGAAGAGTTATTCGAATGCGCTCAAAAACTTCTTGGACAATTAGTCTTTAGAACGATGCATTGAAAGACACTAATGTTGGGTTTCACGAAGCTTCGATTAGCTTAATCGTGGATTATAGTCGATGGTTGTATCAAAAATGAACTGAAAAATCTACATAGAATCGCACTAATTTGACAATTAAGAGCTGTCAAAGCTTTGTGAAACCCAGTGTTAATGTTGCATAAATTTTATTGAAAAAAATATACTTTTGTGATCTAACAAATGAAGACATTTTTATTTTTGTATTAATTATGATTGGGTATTATGTTCCAAATGAGGACCACCTATTCTGATGCAACGAAGAGTTCTTTGTCGCACAACTGCAGTGAGATCCTGGGATCTAGTAGGTCTTGAGGAAGTTCGGAATCGGAACCACCTTATTCAAATAATCAATAAAGTAGCACAAGTAATGAAGGCTGAAATGAGGCTATGTGTATCCACTTCGGAGGTGCCACAAATATGATATATTTGTATCAATGTCAAAGAAAATTTGTGATTTTTCAAATTACACCAAAAAATTTATTTTTGCCCAAATGTTGGCCTGCTGTCCGTTTCCAACATAATTTTCGAACGGAAACAGATAGCGACTTTCAGGGTAGGTTGCGCATCAGGGTAGGTTGCGCAAAACCTAATTTAACAGTCATTGTTTGCCATATTGTTGGAGATATTGAAAAAATATTGGAATCCAAGCAGTCTTGTGTGAGTTCACTAGCGGGATGGGTAACCGTTGCCACGATAACTTTCAAACGGGAAGGGATAACGACTTGTAATTTTCAGGGTGGTATGCGTAACTGAATGTGACAGTTAAGTTCGTTAATGGGCATATTTGGCCGAAATGTTTCGAAGTTATACCTATCTGAAATTTTGTTTTTAGCTCCTCAATAACTAAAAAATACAAATCCGCTCATACGAACTTTTTAATTACTTGTGGAATGTCTACGCACTAATTTTTAGGGAATTTCGTGAGGATCGTATCACTAGAAAAAAATAAAAATTCTGTATTTCAGGAACTATGCGTCAGAATCTGCTTTGTATAAGACGTGAACACATGCACGCAAAAGCTCCTGACTTCACGTCAGAGCTCAAGACCTTGATCGAAATATTCGGAAGATTAAATATCTATTTGAAATAGATCCGACATCCTTTGGCGTGCATTACGTATTTTCATCCACGAACTTAGCCGGCTTAGTTCGACATTAAACCTAACCCACAAAATTCAAGTCTCAAATTAGTATGCTCCACAAGTTATCGTGTTTACGGACGATTCAACAACGGATATTTCATCAATGAGACAAATGATATCGTTTCAGACAATTTTGGGCTAAAAATTCGAGAAGCGCCCTGCAACAAGCACTCAAGATAGATTCTATTCGACATCGCCCACGCTGGAATATCGAGATTACAAAGGAATTCCGAAGAATGCAGTTTCTGAATTTAATATTCTTCCTTCACCTTTCAAGGTTGAATAGGGAATACAACCACATAAAAACAACCTGTTGAATATTTCGGGTTGTCCGATTGTCTGTTAAAAATAATGATGATGCATACAAAAATGTTGGAGAAGAAATATTTTTGAGGGATAGGTACCTACTTGAATTCTTCCTGAGAAGAACTCATGTTAAATCAATAGATATTTAATAGGGTTAAATAGAAAGTATTTAACTCGATTATTGGGAGAAATTTGAAGAGTTATAATTGGAATCAGGTGTGGGTAGGTTGGTGGAAATATAATAACTATGGAAACATTAAAAATAAAGTAAGTTCATCTAAAATCCTGATAATTATTCATTTTTCAATCTGAAAAAAACCTGCAACGAAGAATTATATAAATAAACAAGAGTACGAAACTGAAGATAAATAATTATATGATTTATTCCGGTTGATAAAAACAAGCAAAGAAAACATAAAATCCAGAAGAATAAAGAAGAACATCTTTGGATTTTACCGATGAATAGTTATGACTTAGGGAAGAGATGCACATCACGAAAAAGGACTGAATTTGCCCAGGACTACTTGGCTACCAGGATAATGAATAATATTTTCACAATATTTCCTACAATATAGAACTTGTCTATAAAATAAGGTTTTGAAGGCAAATTTGAGCTATATCTGATGGATAGTTCCTGAGATACAGAATATTTTTCTTTAATATCGTTTTCCAATTGTTTTTGTGTGGGGAAAAGTCCAACTGCTTCGAAATTTTTCCAACTGCTTTGAAAATTTGCCAACTCCGTTCAACATTGGGGGAACGTCAAAAACCACCCTCCAACCCCCCCCCTCCTTAGGCCCGTTCCTGGTAATGTGTAATAGTTATTCCATCCTTAGAACTGCCCAATTGCAAGGAACCCAGAAGCTATAACATGAAAACTTCTTTTCCGAAATTCAAACTAATTTATTTCTATTATTAAAAGGAAGAAGCAAACTGCTTACTTACATATTTATGTTGCTAAATTCATTAGTAATAAAAGCTTTTCAAAATGCCGCTCCACAGTGAGAAACAGCTCAAATTGGTACCAGATGGTCTGTTTTATGACATACTCCAGTCGGCGAAACTGAAACATCTAGAGAGCTACCCGCTTTGGGATAACGCAAAAGAAAATAAATAATTTATGTGTTCAAATACTGCACTAGTAATGCAATATTAGGATATATATTATTTTTTGCCGGCTACACGAATTGTGCCGAAAACTATTAAATATTTAATTTACGGCAACAGGAATATGTACAGGGGTACAAGGTGTTATTCCATGTTATCCCGTCCCTATTATCTTTGCATTTATCCGGTCAGGCGGTCAAATTCCTTCACATTTTATGACAATTTTTTTGGAAATATTCCAACTCCATCGTTAAATGAACAAGCGCGCTGAAGCACCTCACATGAATACTTTTGAAATTTTTATTAACCATTTCATCAGGCAAGCCAGAGAGTTTCCAGGTCATTCCAAAGCTCCAATACTCTTATTAAGTTGATCAACAGTGATTTCGTATGGGAGATGAGAATTGTATAACAGACAATACATCCTTCTGTTTCACGTGTACATATTGTTCGAAGTTTTCATGGACGTTGGTAGATTCAGATGCAGAATACATGAGTTGCATGACGTAGGAGCCTAGCCTTTTCTATTCAGTTGAACATTCACCTAGAGCTATTTCTGTTTAGGTATTAGCAGGTTAGTTAACCATCTTTATCGATTTACAATATCCATTTCACGGAGAAATTGCATGCCGAAATATATACCTCGCTTGTTGCCGGAAATACGATAAGGATTTGAGAAATTGGAGGTCATTAATCGAAGGTGACTTCGAAGTGAAACTAATGTAGTCGCTATTAAATTTATTTGACCAGCGCGAAGAAAAATCAAGATACTCATCAGTGAATATCCGGAGAAAGGCAGTAAATGGGGATTTTTATGTTTTGAATTTCAGTACTATTAATGCAACGAATATTCCTTCACGAGGCACAGAGTCACTAATTTGCCCCTGAGAGGGACTACTTATACCCCTGGCTAGCTGAAGAGCTTGATACTATTTTGTTATGGTGCCACACTCTTCATAACGAAGTTATGGCGAGAGGTACATGTTTCAGGTGGGGATTTATTGAAAAGACATAAAATGATCACAATGTTACTTACCTAACTCTCAGACTCTAGAACAAACCCCTGACCCTGAGTAAGGGCTGTACTACCAAGGTAGTTACTGCTGATTGGTAGATCCGCTACCCGCGATTCTTCGCTGGGTCCAATGGGGTTCCATGAGAATAACCCCGGGAGTGCCAATATACTACTCGGGACTACCAGTATAAGTTCTGGTATGTATGGGACAGTTTACATAAATATGGAATTAGCAGTTTCCTGTTCAGAGAAAAGTATTCGGAGACTCTACACAGATCAATTGGTTTCGAGGTGCCCCCAGTGTTGATATTCAATTTCATGTGGATGTTTTAGGTTTTCTTCAGACAGGGATATAATGCAGAAATACGTTTGTATTATCATTATAAACGTCGTCTGCATCAGTAAAACTAATATTAACTGCATTATTTACAGAGATGAAAACATTATAATTCCTACATACATATTCCATATCTCTTCTTCATATTTTAAGCCTATGGCTTGTATTTTCCAACTATGCCTCTTGTGAGATCGATGTCCACGAATCTTTCCATCGCTTTGGTGTTCTATCTAACGGTCAGCGTGTTCCTGGTGTTCCATCTCTTACAATCTTTGCGATTCTCCCTTCCTCCATCCGTTCTACATGGTCATTCCATAATCTTCTTCGGCTGCGGCCCCATCGGACTATATCTTGAACTCCACATTCGTTGCGAATTTCTTCATTTCTTCTCCTATCTCGCAATGTGACGCCCAGTACGTTTTTCAGTACTTTCATCTCGACGGTTCGCAGTGCATTCTTCGTCTCTTGGCTGTCGGCTCTTGCTTCTATACCGTATGTCATCACTGGTCTCACAACAGTTTTATATATTCTTGTTTTTGTGATAGTGCGCATATGCTTGTTGTTCCATATAATATATCTTAGAGCACCAGATATCCTTGCTGCCCTGTTGGTTTGTTGATTAATTTCCCGGGTTCTGTCCTGATTGGATGTTATTTGCACACCCAAATATTCAATCGACATTAACTGTTCAACTGGTTGATCCTCCACAACAAGTTTGCATCTAATTGGTTCTTTAAATGACATATTCCATATAATCCGCATAAATATTCCATACAATTTCCACTAGAATCTAACATAATTTACACAATTTACAGAGGAAATACAACTACAGACATGATACAAAGTTTTTTGGGTGCGACGAATATCTGATCTACAATGTCACATCTGGAGGGAAGCTCCCAAAACGGTTTATACTGATCACTTATTGAATATATACTCTTGGAAAGAGAATAAATAGGACCATCATAGGTCCCTGACCGTTGTACCGTATAACCCTGATGGGGTAGTTATCAACAGTTACGATACTTAGGTTTCAAAGTAATGTGCTTATACTGAAACTTACAGAGAAAATCATACAGAAAATATAGCCGGGACTACTGCAGGCTCGATGTAATATACTGATTCTTCTATGTACGTAGATAGTTGACAACTGACCTTTTCTGGGGTCCTACTTGACTCTATTCAAGGGGAAATGCTCCCACGATTCGCTGATCGATGTTTCCTCTCCAAAATATGAGTAGATGGACAACCATTCAGGTGTATGTGTCTCTAATTCGTCTCACGTGGTAACAACGTTAACCTTCCAATTCCACGAGATAAAATATCTAGTCCAACAGTTCCAGAAACATCAACTCTAGGCCCTTTCGACCTCAACAAAAGGAGAAACCTACAAAATAACGAGGGGATCACTGTTTTCATCCAGAAAAAAACTCACCCTTTTTCTTACGCCCAGCAATCCGATGATCCAACAAATACTGATTAGTTTTCACCCTGACTTGGATTAAATTGATTCAAAATCCATCTATATTTCAATGTTAATCCTTACAAAAACCGGTGTTCCAGCAGCAAGACCTACAGGAAAATTTAGACGTAATTTAACTCTGACAAAATACACTGAATATGTCATTTGGAAGATAAACAAAGATCACTCCATTATCGACTCTCGATCGATAAGAGATACCGAGCAGAAGCTTCCCTTCCATAGACGGCGCTACCAGTAACGAAAACTCAATATCCTCTACACAAAATTTGAGCCCGCGACCACATAATAGAAATATATCGTACGTAACGTCAGCGCTTATCCAAACTTTGATTCCCTCCGGTGTAGTTCGGATATCATCTTCAAGCTTTGGCTACGTGTTGTTGGAATGCATGACAAGAGAATAGACACACTGGTGGCGATGGTGGGGCTGTGTTCGTCCGCCCAACACAATTCATATCTAATCTAACCTAATGCCGATATGCTGGTGTGCGTGTGTTTTCTCTCGAAATGATTTAGTCTATATACAGGGGTGATCGGATGAGGGTATGGATAAGTGGATGAACGGTGTGAGGAATTTAGAAATGTTTTTCAGAATTTGTCTGAAAGTTGAGCAACTGGGGAGGCATGTGAGACACAGTGAGTAGATTTATTACTGCTTCATGGCAAGTCAGTATCGGGGAAATAGCGTTGTTTCCGAGTTGTATTGTCCATATCGAGGATCTAGGGCCAATTTTGAACTTAACTCTGTCCCTTTCAGATATTTTCGGTATGCGAGATATTTTCGGTATGCGAATGAGCAGACGGAAAACGGAAGTTTCGTGTGTAGGGATGCTGTCCTGCCTCAAAATTATGTCAAAAAGGTCTCCGCATGCGTGGATGAAAGGGTCGATATCTCCTGAACCGGCGGTACAAGAGGATTGTGGTTGTGAGTGGCAGGCATCATATGGAGAGCACTTTCGGTGACGACATAAGTTTGTTGAAGTCGATTTTAAAGATAAGACGCAATGGAAGAAATTAAAAAAGTGTCAGAGTGCGGGGTACTAATCAACTAATTTCTCTAAGGGCCGGTTTCACAATTGCGTGTTAACTCGAGGTTGCGAGTTACGCATGTATTTAACGATATTCAGGAATGCGTAACACTCAGGTTACCCGCAACCTCGGGTTAACTCGCAATTGAGAAACCGGCCCTGAAGGAGAGGAATTTGCCCCATAGAGGAATCAAACTAACATGAATATTTTTGTTTTCTTCATATATTTCCCTAGATTTCTTCATAATGTCAAGCAAACAAGAAGTTTTAATTGGATCGGATATGTATATTTTGGGTTATTGAGGAAATAACAGCAAAATTTAAGTCGGGTATAACTCCTAAACCATTCTGCCGATTATGCCTATTGGTTGAAAACAAAATTATCAGTCGGAACCCATTGGGCCGATTATGCCCATTAACGAACTTGTCTGTTGTATTGGGATGCGCCACGTCCCATTTTCGGCAAAAGATCAGAAAATTACAAACATTTGGGCAAAATGATAACGCAATATTCCCCAGAACATACGCGCAAAAATATTAATATAATTAATAATATTATTATAAAATGTCTATGGTAATTCTCATCCATGGC
The DNA here is from genome assembly GCA_937662695.2 of Halyzia sedecimguttata. Taxonomy (NCBI): domain Eukaryota; kingdom Metazoa; phylum Arthropoda; class Insecta; order Coleoptera; family Coccinellidae; genus Halyzia; species Halyzia sedecimguttata. The sequence continues at coordinate 91,205,494 of OW569413.2, read as the reverse complement.
CTTTCTGTCACTGAACCAGTTGCATCGAACCTATTTAAAAACCATGAAATAACACCTGGGGGCACATTAAAATTTGTCGATACCTTAGTAGGGCCTGTATAATTGTGATAGCTCTGCTTGTATCACCAGATCGTGATTTATGTATCGGCTAGGTTATAAAAATGTATAACCGTTTACAGCGTTTTGTTTAACGTAATAAATCAACACTAATTGAATTTTAAAATTGATTCCATATGTGTACAATATATGAAATTTTAAGTTTTATTAGAATATAGGTACCTAATAAATAATATCTTTATTGGATCTCTTCCAAATTGCCCATGACCGAGGTATTCCACCATGAATAGATAATAATTCTAGAATATGTACGATATACAGATGGATATACAGGGTATTTCTAAATTTATGCAAAATATTTTCGGAAGTGTCACACAAACGTAAATTAAGGGGGATCTTCCCCACTCAGCTACTGCCCTTTTTTACCATAGTATAGTATATTTTTTTCACACTATCAGAAAGTAGAGATTTCAACTAACAAAAAGCCCACGGACTTTTTTAAAAAAGCAGATATTTTGACGTGAAAATTATCGATTGAAAAATAGGGTGAGTTTTCGATATATATGACATTCTTTTGAACTTCAAGCATTACATTTCTTTATCTAAAAATAAAGCATGTGCATGAAAAAGAGTTAGCAGAGGTTAGTGTAACGGGGTACCATAGAATTCGATGTATGACACTAGAGCTTAGGGAAAAAAACCTCAGCAAAAAAACCCTATCTTCCCGTTAGGGTTGTGATTTATGAAAATTGAAATTGTTAACAAAATATGCTGAAATATTAAATATTGGAGGGAATCTTTTTCTTTACTATCGCTTCTTACTTCAACAAGCAGAGAGGTTTCTCCAAGGTACCCTAAACTCAATCTGGAAAAGCAAAAGATAAAAGTCGAAAACGAACAAATTAAATATGGAATATTCCATGTTTTATTAAATAGATTTGAAATACGCTACCAATTAGAAATAGCCCTAAAACCATCCTGGAATCTATATATGGAACAATTATTAACTAAATGATCTATGGTTTCCTCTGATTCCCATAGACCATATTTTCCTTGGAAGATCAAACCTCGGAACTCTATTTGAAGGATCAGAAATTAAATCTTTATTGTATAAATCGCAAGAAATCCATACAGACCGCCAAACTTCCTTTTCACTTTTATTCAAATTGAGAGAATAGTTGGACCATAAACGTTAAGTGACTTCAATCTGAGAATTCTATTGCCTGGAATATAGAACAGAATCGGAAATGAATTCGGAAAAGAATGAAATTTATTCCGAGAATTCGAAACAGCAGACTGCCTGTGAATATGGGGCGGGATAATGTTTGAAAGAAATGTGATCCAATGAATAGGTGTAGATCTAATAATTTCAGTGGTGATCCTCATAGATGAATTCAGCTGTGCATCAATTTTTTGAGTATGAGCACTATTAAACCAGACGGGGCAACAATATTCAGCAGCAGAAAAAACTAAGGCTAAGACTGCCGTTCGAAGAGTAGCTGCATCAACACCCCATGAAGTTTCAGCTAATTTCTGCATAATATTATTTCTCGTTTTCAACTACCAAATGGGCTTTGAAATTCGAAGAGGAATCTAGTTTCACTCCTAGGTATTTTGGTCTTAACTTATGTCTCAAGAAAGAATCACCGAAAGTTACACTCAATGTTCTATATTTTTGATTATTGTTCAAATGGAGCAAATAAACCTCAGTTTTATTTAGAATTGGACACAAACGCTACTGAAATGGGTAATTTTTCAGAATTTCTAAATCTGCAGATAGATTATTTTCTATACATTGGAAATCAGAATGACGAAATGCAAGGGCAATATCATCAGCGTATATGAATTTCTCAGAGGAAGTAGCAGGAATATCACACAGATATAAATTGAAAAAAAGAGGAGCTAAAACTGGACCTTGTGGGAGACCAATATTCAAATTTATTATTAACAAAAACAGGAAACATTCTCCGTCGTATTCACAAAGCATTCAATCTCCGTTAAGTCCTAACTGAGGTCCTCAGTTAAGGATAAATAAGAATCGCAACCTCAGTTTTAGTGAAAATTAACGTGAAACAGGCCTGTTTCATGACCGTTACATACGTAAACTGAGGTTGCGATTCTTATTTATCCTTAACTGAGGACCTCAGTTAGGACTTAACGAAGATTGAATGCTTTGTGAATATGGCGGTCTATCTGTTACCTTATTTTCGAGTAAACGAACCATTCTTCCACACTTTAATTGATTATAAAGATTTAAAATTAAACCATCTTTCCATAATATAATCCCGTGTCATATGCTACCGACAAATCCACAAATACTGTTCCTGTTTTCATAAAATTATTGATATTAAGTCAACAAGGTGAAAAAATGAATATTTAAAAACAAAAAAACTACAGTATATTTGATACATAAAAAGGCAAGTTTTCACCGAATTTCCTGAAAACATTTTTTTTTGTAACAGATAAAAATAAAAAACCAAAGACTTGGTTATTTGAATTTTTCACATAAATTATGAGGTTATGTGAAAAAAGTCTGAATACAAAAGTTGTAGATCTTCTTATTACCTACAACTTTGCCATTTAACTTTTTTCCATAGGACTTTTGCCGGAAATTGAAATGAACTGTTTTTCACCCTTAAAAACTCAACCCTTCCACTTCCCGACCTCAGATCGCCCGTTAATTATTTTCCTTTAATTTTTGTTATATTCCCTTCCTTTTCCAATGAGTTTCATCCTACTATTATTTTTTTTTTCACTTGTTACCATTTTCAAAGGTTCAGCACTGGTCTATATGGAAAGTGTCACAACAATATTTTAATAAATTCGTTTAAACGGAATGACAAATCTATAGATTTGCACCGAAAATTAACTTTATGGACTGCATATATATTCAAAGCAATATAATATGATGCCTTTAACTCTAGTGGCGTAGTTCACGTTCGGTCGTTCATACCCAACAATAAATTAATTAGAATTGTGAGCTTCTGTGCAGTAGACCGAATAAAATTTCCATTAAAAAGGCTCTAAACTTAACTTTACGACTACCTAATCGGCCATATATTTTTCCTTTTCTGAGTCTCGAACAACTTCGAACCAAGATAAACATCAACATGGAAGCAGAGCTTTTAAAACAACAACAGATCATATCAAAATACAGTATTGTTTTCAAGAACTGATAATACGTTCAGGTCGGTTTCTGCAATGTACTATCTGAGATTTCGAACAAGTCAATTGTTTGTATGGTTGAAATAATAGTAAAACACCTCTCTAGTTACAAAAATCATTGATATTTCTTTGGTAATATCATTGTTTGTTGATTTTTCGAATCACCAATCACTGGTATCAGTTTCTCAGTAATGTTCCATTATCTGGTTCTAGCTTGTAATCAAAGATTTACACATAAACATTCTTACGTGTTGCTAGGCAACGACATTAAATACTTTGGGAATCACGATTACTAATTTCCCAATATACAGGCTGGGCCATGGTCAGTGGTACCCTGGACTTTTACGGAAAATGGGACGTACGATTTTATTGAAAATTTGGTTTCTTGGCTAGAAACCATTGCTCTATCAATCTAGGAAATGTTCAGCGCTGCGGTGTTACCGCATATATCAAACAGTACTAACAACTTTGATATTTCAAATGGAACCCCCTATATATTATTGCGTTCTTCGATTCGAAGTAGGTAGCCTCTTGATTAATTCTGTATCAACTTCCTCATCCTCATCTCTAGCGGTTTTCGAGTAATTAACTGATTTACTTCTTTTTTGGCGCTCTTGTTCCTCGAAACAGAGTGCTTATCAATGTGCACAAATGCCTGTACTTTTCGAATTTTTTGATAAAAATGGTATTAAACGATATGGTTCGACTCACTGATCAAGAATCCGTGGTCTGAATCAATTCTGTCCGGCTGGTCCGGCTGTTGAAATTTTCATAGTGTGTTTAAAGGATAAATATCTCGGTTAAGTTTGTTATTGGGCAAATTCGACCCCATGATATCGGAGTAACGAAAAAAAAATTGTTTTAAGATGCAGTTTCATCTTAAGAATCCTTTCATATCATTTTCAACTCTAGCAAGCTAATACTTTCGGAGATATGATTTTTCAAAATTTAATAATACATCGTAGTTCTATGTATTCACAGAATGCGAATTCTATCTGTCTGGGTTCACTGTTCATCAATGTCATCTTATCTAGCTATTAGAGACATGTCAATTCGTAGTTTGAAAATATTTTCTGCTGGAAAATAAGTATCCGATTCTTGAATTTGTGAATATATACAAGACTGTTTTGGAACCGAAAATAATATTGACTGTTTGCTTATTAAATAATTTATGTATAAATTCGGGACGATGTTTCAGAAGATTTAGAATTGGATCATTTTAATGATGTAGTTTATGAACTATATCGTAACGTTTCGGAGTCTATATCAGACTCCTTCGTCTGATACTTAACGAAAATCTTCAGAATTATTTTGTTGATAGTTATTCTGGAATTCGAGAATTGTCACATTGACATCGTTGATGTTGTTGTTTGTTAGGCAACATTGTTCGATTGATTGCTTCTGACGAATATCTTGTGTTTCTTACGCAGAAGCACAAAAGAATCACAAAATAATAATTTTTATATTTTATGAATATTTTTCAGAGCTTGGGAGAGAATACCCAGAAAGAAACCATTTAATAATGTTCATGGGATGATTTCAAAATAAAATTTCTGGATATAACGCATTCCTATTCCTATTCTGCATACAACAAAACGTGAGCTCCGACAATTTCAGGGGATTACGAATATAATTAATACAGAGGAACCACAGGCTGTCTGTATACATGCTCCATTATGTATTCCAAACACCTTCTGTTGACCAACAAGGATTTGCTCCGAAATATAAAGTAAACTAGTTACCTACTCACACAATTTCATAACATAACATATCTCGAATTCCGTATTCATACCATGATCACTTTCACTAGAAATTACCTACAATTGTTCCTTGAATGGCGTTGTTCGATCACCGTTGGCTGCTTGTAACTACAAATTACAATTCCACATAATAGTCTAGTCAACAAGTGCTTTTCAGTTCAAAATTTTTGTGTATTCTCCGAAAAGTTTGACTAAGGTGCCATTCGATTCGGAATGGCATATATATATAGTTTTTGAGAAAATGCTAAGGCCGATCGCAAAAATTGCAATAGTTATAAACAATTAAGTGAAAAAAAAGAAGGGGATTTGGTTTTTCCCTAATATCTCAAAAACTATCTCTAATAATAATTCAAAAAAGATTCAAGAAGAGGAGGAAATTTCCTAAAAAATGTCCCAACTCCCGGAACTAGGACCAATATTTATAATTTTCCCAGAGGGTTGATATACTCCCGAGAGCGGGTACTCCGGCTTGCATAAGACTCGTCCCCTTCGGACCTTTCATGAATAAATATTATTTAAACTTATTGTATATGAAAATAAAAAAAATGAAAATAGTCAGGCGTCTACAAGATAGATCAATGAACAATAATCCGTGGTCCAAAAATGTTTATCGCTGCTTTTCAATTAGTTATCCATTAGCAAATTAACAATTTTTTGTAGCACGAACATTAACATTGCAAGTGCGATAATTGATGAACTATTAATCTGAGATTTTTTTTCTTTCGTGAAGCTATTTCTCAAAGACCTTGGAATAGATTCATGTTGAAAATTTGAAAAACTGTTAATTTTCGTTTTGTTATTAACAATTTACTTAAGAGAAAAATTATGAAGCTTCCATTTATAATGTTACTATTGATCCGTTTTCTTATGATCAGCAACTACTCAAAAATGATTTTTGATAATAATTATCCTCCTATTGTTTAAAAAATCGATATAAACCAATGCGTTGTTTATGAGATAATTAAAAATTTTATTGAAAATACAATTGAAGCTTTATAATTTTTCACTTAAGTATATTGTTAATAATGAAACGAAAATTAACAAATTTTCCATCGGGAATCTATTCCAAGACCTTTGGAACGTAGCTCCATCAAAGGAAAACATTTTCAGAATATCAGTTTAACAATTATCGCTCTTCCAATGTTAATGTTCGTGCTACAAAAAATTAACTAATGGATAACTAATTGAAAATTCGCGGTAAACATTTTTTACCACGTATTATTGTCCACTGATCTATCCTGTTTCCTGTAGACGCCAGAATCCTTTAAATTTTTTATTTTCATATTTAATAAGTTTAAATGATATTTATTAATGAAGGGTCCGAAGGGGGCGAGGCTTACGCAAGCCGGAGTACCCATTTTGGGGAGTATATTCAACCCTCTGGGAAAATTATAAATATCGGTTCTAGTTCCGGGAGACTGAATATTTTTTAGGAAATTTCCTCCTCTTCTTGAATCTTTTTTCAAATTTGAATTATCTCAGATAGTTTTTGAAATATTGGCGAAAAACCAATGCCCCTTCTTTTTTTTCACTTAATTGTTTATAACTATTGCAATTTTTGCGAGCGGCCTTGGAATTTTATCAAAAACTATCTGCATGCCATTCCGAATCGAATGACACCTCAGTCATACTTTTCGGAAAATACGCAAAAATGTTTACCTATAAAGCACTTGTTGACTAGTCTATAAAGAAACCATTCAATAATGAATGTACCCCCCAAAGTATCCTTTAATGATTACTTAAAAATTCCGTTATTTGAATGCTCAGGGGATCATTTCAAAGTTTTTGGAGTTCTAAATATAACGCATTCCTACTCTTATTGTGCATACATCAAAACGTGAGCTCCGACAATTTCAGGGGGTTACGAATATAATTAATATACAGGAACTACAGGCTGTCTGTATTCAGGGTGTTTCAGAATAAGGTACCGTGAATTTGGAATATTAATCCTCAGATAATTCTGAGATACGAAGTTCCTATGGACTATGGGTCTCTGACGCATTGTTTCTGAGATACGGGGTGTTGAAATTTAAAAAAAAAATGGTTTTTCGAATTTATTTTCGACACCATACACGTTTTTATTTTGCGTTTTGGTAGCTTACGAGTACACATATTTTCCGTTTCAAAATGATGTTTAATTTTCACCAGTGGCGTCCGTACAGACTTCTTTCCGGATATATTCGGTAAAAAAATTGGTACGCCAATGATTTTTCCAGATTTAAAATTATTTTCGTAATCATCACCTAATTCGCCGTGAGAATGGTATCTTGAGTTTTTTACCTGTGAGTAACACTTTCTGAGAAAAAAATAAAATGCAATTTCATGTAAAAGAGTAACGAAATTCTTCACTTCCAAAATTGCCTAGATACAGCACAGACGCCGTCATGTTTGACGTTTACTTATTTAATCATTTCGTTAATTACAACATTGCAGTTGACTCTTGATTTTACAGAATTCTATGATGGGTAAATTTCACAAATAATGATCACCCCGTATCTCAGAAACAATGAGTCAGTGACCCATAGTCCATGGGAACCTTATATCCCAAAATCATCAGAGGAATAATATCCGGAATTTACGTTACCTACCTTATTCTGAAACACCCTGTTCATGCGCCATTATGTATTCCAAACACCTTCTGTTGACCAACAAGGATTTATTGAAAGGTTTTTTTCTGGGTTTTCTCTCCCAAACTCTGAAATATATCTTTAAAATAAAAATTAATTATTTTGTGATTTGCTTCTGCGTATGAAACACAGGATATTTGTCAGAAGCAATCAATTGAACAATGTTGCCTAACAAATAACAACGAAACAACATCAACGAAGAAACAACTATATCCAACTAGGAGATGTTTTTTATCGACAAAATTTTGGAATGGCAATGGGTTCGCCTTTATCACCTGTCATGAGTAATATATTCATGGAAAATTTTGAAGAAAAATTTGTGGATACATATTTGTTGAAACCAAAACCTTGGCGGCGATATGTTGACGATATATTTGTAATTTGTCAACATGGTAGAGAAGAGTTAGGCAAATTTTTCGATTTCATAAATTCAAAGGAACCTACAATAAAATTCACTTTGGAAATAGAGAAAAATAATCAGCTTTCTTTTCTGGATGTTTCGATAATTAAGTATCCGAACCATTTCGAAAGGAGTGTCTTAAGGAAGCAGACACATACAAATAGATATTTAAATTTCTATTCAAACCATCAGCTTAGTGTAAAAAGAGGTGTTATTAAAACACTTTATGATAGAGCGAACCTAATTTGTTCTACTCTTGAAATTCGAAATAATGAAATTGATTTCATCAAAAAATTTCTTGAAGAAAATGGATATCAGAGACAATTCATAAATAAATATATCATAAATTTAGATAGAAGAACAAATAATCAAGAACAACAAAATAATCAACAAGTACAACAGAATAATCAAGAAGAACAGCAACCTAATCTGTTGAATGTGGTCCCTTATGTTCGTGGCCTCTGAAAAAATTAGAAGAATCGGTTCTAAGTTCAATATAAGAAGCGTCTTCAAAACACTGAACGATCTTAGGTCTTTATTAACGAAAACAAAACCCATAAATGAAAAACAAAATTCAATATACTGTGTATATAATATTCCTTGTATTTGTGGTAAATCATACACAGGAGAAACATCAAGACCACTAGAAGTAAGAAAGTCAGAGCATAAGAATAACTTGAGAAATAGAGACATACAGAAATCAAAAATAGCAGAACATGTATGTACAATCCAAGGAGATCACATGATGGATTGGAGTAATACAAAAATTCTAATGACAGAACCTGATTTTATGAAAAGGAAACTTAAGGAGTCAACTTGTATTTTATTGAACAGAGAATGCAATTTTGCAAATTGCTCAATTGGTATTGACCATATTTGGCTAAATTTATTGAAAAAGGAGTTGGAACTTGGAAATTTATATGCGAAGTAAAACTATGTTAGCTATGATTTTTAAATACTGTCAATGTGACAATTCTTGAATTTCACAAAATAACTATCAACAAAATAATTCTAACGATATTCATTGAGCGTCTGATGAAGGAGTCTGATATAGACTCCGAAACGTTACGATATAGTTGTTTCTTCGTTGATGTTGTTTCGTTGTTATTTGTTAGGCAACATTGTTCAATTGATTGCTTCTGACAAATATCCTGTGTTTCTTACGCAGAAGCAAATCACAAAATAATTAATTTTTATTTTATAGATATTTTTCAGAGTTTGGGAGAGAAAACCCAGAAAAAAACCTTTCAATAATGAGTATACCTCCCACAGTATCCTTTAATGATTACTTTCAACAAGGATTTGCTCCGAAATATAAAGTAAACTAGTTACCTACTCGAATAATTTCATATTCCGTATTCATACCATGTTCACTTTCACTAGAAATTACCTACAATTGTTCCTTGAATGGCGCCGTTTGAACACAATTGGTTGTTTGTAACTACAAATTACAATTCCACATAAGATGATCTTGAGATTGCGACTGTGTACATCGAATGAGAATTGTTTTTCGAACACGCCATCTTCGATGCGGCAAGCATAGGGAGACTGTCGCAGAGAATAATAAATTATTACTATATTATCAGCCTTTTGCCGGGAAATTAGTTAGGTCCTGCGACTTGCGACAAGAACGCCAAAGGAAAAATTATCTGATGAATGCTTTGCAGTTTTGAATAGGTAATGAACGTGTGGTTTGGAAATGTATATTTTTCTTCCGTTCAGATGGTTATTTCACGCTAGGGACGTGAGGTATTTATGGGAAAAAGCAGAATTCCTTGAATGTTATTAAATGATAAAATAAAATTTTCACCATTAATTATGGATAGATATAAATAAAGGGATTGAGGTGCTACGTTTACGGGAATCGTTAAAACTTGACGAAAACGAAAAAGAAAAATTGGTTCAAGCCTGAAGTGAAGTCAGGAGCTTTTGCGCGTATGTTCTTTTGTCTATTCTTCTGTATCGGACACTTTTAATCGAACTTACCATGGTGAATTATATTGTCCATTCTCCTGTATTGGACACTCTCAATCGAATTTATCATGGTACAGGAGAATGGATAATATAATTTGCCATGATAAATTCGATTAAGAGTGTCCAATACAGGAGAATGGACAATAGAACATACGCGCAAAAGCTCCTGACTTCACGTTAAAGCTTGAACCAATTTTTTTTTTCGTAATTTATCAAAAATTTTCTAGGGGTACGGTTCTCACAAAATTGTATACACGCCTTTATGTTGATATTCTACAACTAGTTACCAAGCTTCCATTCAATCGAGTCTATATTTTTTGAGTTATCGAGGAAATAATATTCCAGGTGGCCTTCAACTCTCCAATTGGGATGTGTAAACTACCCTGAAAATAGCAAGTCCCTATCTACTTTCGTTCGAAAGTTATCGAGGCAACGGTCACCCATCCAGCTACTCAACTCACAAGGCTGCTCGGATCTCCAACAATATAGATCCAATCGTGTTAAAACTTGGAACTTGGTAGTAGAGTTAGGTTTTGAAGGTTCTCGCAAAATTTCAGCCATGTCGGATGAATAGTTTCTGATATATAGAATGTTTTAAATGATTTTTTAAAAATTTCCTCACGAAATTGTGCAAGAATTTTCGCTTTGGCATTTTACAACTATTAACCATGTTTGAATTGGATTGGTTCTGTATTTTTCGAGTTATTGAGGAAAAAACAACCGTTTAGCGGATTATGCTTAGAAACAAACTCAAAGTTCGCATTCAGATGCAAAACCTAACCTGAATATTTCAAGTTGCTATCTCTTTCCGTTCTCAGGTTATCGTGACATAAAACATATTTTTTAATCATTTTTTAAAAATTTCTTAGTAATACGATTCTCAAAACATTTCACCAAGTTTCAATTCGATCGGATTTGTATTGGTTGAAAACAAAATTATTACTCGGAAACCATTGGACCGATTATTTCCATTGACGTACTTGTCCGTCGTATTGGGATACGCCACCTACCCTCAAAATTTCCAGTTGCTAGCTCTTTCCGTTCTCAAGTTATCGTGGTAACGGCCGGACAGAATCAAATTCGACCTCAAAATTTTCATCAGTGTGTCGAAACCAATCGTTTGAGACCATTTGAGCAAAATGATAACGCGATGTTCCCCAGAACGTACGCGCGAAAACACAATTTTATTTCGAGGAGACCTGTTTGGTTATAACGGTACTTTACCAAATTATCACTGACCATCCTTTTCGGGTGATCCCCACTTTATACTACCTGCCCAATGTGTTCATGGACCTGCGCCTGTTAATTTTTCTACCTGAATGGGAATGTTATTCTCCCTGGTTCCGATACCGGGAATTTTCTAGAGAAAGTTGAATGTCGAGTCCACGAACCCATTGTTACACATGTGAAGATATCTTTCCTCTGAGTCATTGGATGATAAACTCGGTTCGACCCAGGTACTATGTCGAATCACTCTTGTCACCACAGAATAAAGGGATTTGTTTTATTTAGTGAATTAATTCAATGGCCAACAGTATATCCTGCCATGAGTTCACTATTTTACAGGTTTGAATAAGTGTTCAACTTATTTGTAATATAACTTTGATATTCAATAAATATTCAATTTCAAGACCAACATGTCCCGTAAATAAAGTTTCGAAAAGTTTTCATGTCCCATTAAGATATGGCTGATGTTCGAAGACTGCTACAGGACCCATATTTAGTGCTATCATCTCGCATAGATATGTAGGAATTCGATTTCAAAAAGGATTCTCTGTTCTCTGGACTCTCAGGCGCCCCAAAACCTATTAGGCTATCGGTAGTGATCCAAGACAGATCCCAGAGAGCATATATCACCCGACAAAAGACCAGGTATACAATCCAAAAGCTCGACCCTCTGGCGTCTGGAAGGAGAATATGCTGTCTGGGTTAAAAGAATATTTGTATCTGGAGTACGTAATACTTGAATATGAAACGTCAGGTTTCTTATAAAATTTGCTGCAAAGATTAGAACGCCTAAGTTCCTGGAATTGACTTGAATCAGCGGATCGTTTCCGTGGATTCCTATTGGTCTCAGGTGGATATTTTCAACTAGGGAATCACCAATCCTTGCGCACCAGCTTAGGAGGACTACCCTATGAGATCGATGAAAAGCCGAAGGGGATATACATAAACGCTCACGCCAGCTATGGGATAAAACAAATAACTCAGCCTTCCACCTGTTCAAAATTTGATCAGTGAAAACATATGCCCTCATTCGCAGGATATTGATCTAGAAACGACTCCTACAGAGCTCAGACAGCATCTTCCAAGACACACGGTGAAATATTTATTGATTTCAACCATCAACAAATATTCCACGTGGCCGGGCTGATCACCTCATCGCTCAGTGTTCCCTCGAAGAGGACTGTATCATTCAAGAGCAGACACAGACCCCAGAGTTTCATGGTTATTACCAATCATCAGTGTGACTTAGCCAGACACCGAAGGAAACCCGAACGGCGTTCTAGGAAACTTATTTCCATCGGTCGAGAACCGGTAGGGGAAGAACACCACCAGCGCCACCTATGGAGAATCCTTACGAACTCCGACCCTCTGCGATGGAGAAACCTTGAGCGATGTTCAGCGACGTTTATTCTTTTGCCGTAAGAGGGTCAAGGAATGGCAACGCCATCTACGGTGAAGAGACCTTTACGGACTGAAAACGCCCTGTTCATTTTGGTTAGATCAACCAAAACCCAGTAAATATGTAATGAGGTGAACTGTGGCTAATTGCCAATAATACCTAACAAGACACACGGTGGAATATTTATTGATTTTAACCATCAACAAATATTCCGCGTGGCCGGGCTGAGGTTAAAATCAATAAATATTTCACCGTGTGTCTTGTAAGGTATTATTGGCAATTAGCCACAGCTTCCAATTGCCATGAAAGCTGTTTTGGACTTGTCGATTTATTAACAATGTTATCAGCCATTTTTCAATATTATTCAATATTTTCTCCAATAATATACCAAAATATCACGTCAGTTGAGGTTGAATTCCTATTTTGGCATTGGTACGGTTCATCTTGAGGTATTTTTTGAGTCGCGTTGCATGATTGTTCCTCGTTATCCGTGCCACCGTCAGACTAATTAAATTCTAAACAGCGGAATAAATCCTGATATTTAATACGCACCGGAATTTCCTATTTTGTGTGCGGAACTATTGTTGGAGGAAAAGCCGAGTGACCCAGTCTTTTTATCATGGATAACTTGACCCCAATTTCAATAGTTATTCATGTGTGTCAGGGAAGACATTTTTGGAATTGTCGCATGTAAAAAATCCCGAATTATTTTCACTGAGAGTCTATGATTTGCAGCGAAAGACCCGTTATGTAAAAGTGGGAAAGCCCTGTGGCCAGGAGCTTTGGCGCTATTGTTCAAACTTTGACAAATCATATCTACGAAAGTATTGGTTTCTCAGAATTGGGAAGTTGTACCTGTCTTTCTAAGGGGTTTTAAGGTAGGGGTCGTATTTTTACGAAGAAGAATGACAATTTAAAATTTAAATTTGATTTGTTTCGGGATTTTTCATAAATATGTTCAGTAACCAAGATAATGAATTTATTCTATTCGGCTTTTCCACACTGTATACTATTTGTCACTTTTGCCAATATGCTCACGATCAAGAATTTTGATGCGCTTGTTCACCTGAATAGAGCCCCTATCAATTTTTTCATCGTAATATTCTACACGATAGGTAATAAAAGAGTTGTCAGACGAGAAAAGTAAAAAAATGGGTTCAAGCCTTGTGGACAGGAGCTTTCTGGCGCTCTAGTTCAAACAGACAAATTATATCTCCGAAAGTATAGGTTTCTCAGAGTTGGGAATTATATCAATGTATTCATATGATAGAACTGCATCCTAAAGGAAATTCAATTCAAATAATAGTTTATTTATCAAGATTAAATGAGCAATCATGAGAATGAGAACTGCACCATGGAAGAAATCAAATTAAATCTGGCCAATTTTGCCCAATAACGAACTTAACCGAGATATTCATCTCCCTAAACTACTCTGAAAATTTCAACTACCTACCTCATTCCGTTCGAGAGTTATATCTATGTCTATGGATGAAAAGCAGTCTCACTACTCTCAGATCTCTTACTTCATGTTCCGTTCCGAAATGTAAGAATTTTCTGAGAAAACCTAATTTCGGAGCAAACAACTGAGATTTTTCTCACTTCTCTCACAATTCTTCGATTGATTAGATAATGTCATGTCTCAGGAACATCATTTGACATTATGACAATTCATACATAGAATAATATCATTCTGTGACAACGTTGAAATACGATTTATTATTGAAATTTTGAAAAATCATATCTCCGAAAGTATTAGCTTGTTAGAGTTAAAAATGATATCATTGGATTCTTATAGTAAAACAGCTTATTGAAAAAAATTAATTTGGAATTTGCCTTGTAAAAAAAAATTTTTTTTTTGTTACTCCGAAACCATCTGTCCGATTTTGCCCAATAACGAACTTAGCCGAGATATTTATCTCCCAAACCTACTCTGAAAATTTCAACTGTCTAGCTCATTCCGTTCGAGAGTTATCGTGCCTACGGCCGGCCGGACCGGCCGGACAGAATGAATTTCGACCACGGATTCTTGATCAGTGAGTCGACCCAAATCGTTTAAGACCATTTTCATCGAAAAATTAGAAAATTACAGACATTTGGGCAAATTGATAAGCACTCAGTTCCGAGGAACTAGAGCGCCAAAAATGAAGAAATAAATTTCCCAGAAATTAATCCTAATCAAACAACCCGAATTCTCAAGAAGTTTAATTGAAAATCAATAGTCAACAGTACCTTTCACTTATTGTTTTTAAAAGATTCACTTTTCTCCGTCACGATTCGTTTGATTTCAAAATAGGTTATCTAGGCTAGTTTTAATTCGAAATCATACAAAATTTGCAAAGTATCATATAGTTCAATGATGAAAGGATACCAATATTGCGCGTATTACCTCTTAAATTTGATTACGAACGCATAAATTGCACTCAAGCTGTTGTCCTTGCATAATGAAGAATTATAAAGTATATGCACATGTCCAATAATTATATGCAATAGAAATAATTGTTCAAATGCTTTCTCTCGATTTTCCCTTCTTGTGTTTAACATTCGGAATGGTTTGATTCATTCGAATTAAATATCATCTGTCGTCTATTCAACAAGTGCTTTTTAGGTAAAAATTTTTGCGTATTCTCCGAAAATTATGATTGAGGTGTCATTCGATTCGGAATGGCATGTCGATAGTTTCTGAGAAAATGGCCGCTCGCAAATTTTTGCATTAGTTATATACAGTTAAGTGAAAAAAAAAATAGGGGTTTGGTTTTTCGCCAATATCTCGAAAACTATTTGAGATAATTCAAAAAGAGGAGGAAATTTCCTAGAAAAATTAATTACTCTCGGAAATGTAGGTCCAATAGTTATAATTTTCCCAGAGGGTTGAAAATACGCCCGAAAACGCGTACTCCGGCTTGCGAAAGCCTCGCCCCCTTCAGACTTTCAATGAATAAATATTATTAATATGAAAATAAAAAAATTAAAAAAAAATCAAGCGCCTGCAGGATAGATCAATGGACAATAATTCGTGGTCCTATTAACATTGCAAGCGCGATAATTGTTAAACTATTAATCCGAGAATTTTCTTCCTTTCGTGGAGCTATTTTTCAAAGGTCTTAGAATAGATTTTCGTTAAAAAATTAAAAAATTGTTAATTTTCGTTTTGTTATTAACAATTTTCTCGAGTGACGAATTATAAAGCGTCATTAAACATTGAAAAAAACTTTTTTTATATAATATTACTATTTATCCTTCTATTATCCTCCTATTTTCTTCTGATCAGACGCTACTTAAATATTATTTTGAATGATTTTGATTATTTTTTATAATATTTTTTGTTTAAAAAATTGTTATTAACAAATGTGTTGTTAATGAGATAATTCAAAATTTGTTTTTGATAGCATAATCCTCGATGGTATGATGGAGAATAATATGACGAGAATGGATTCCCGTTGGAATAATTGTTAATTTTCGCTTTGTTATTAGCAATTTACTTGAGTGACAAATTATAAACTTCATTAACTATTGATTCGTTTTCTTATGATCAGAAGCTACTCAAAAATTATTTTTAATAATTGTTATTGCTTATCGTTTAAAAAATTATGTCTTCGTATTATTTTCTTTCTCTATTTAAAAAAATGAAAACAATCATATATTATAAAAAAAAATATTTATATTTTTTATTGAACTTTTTTTTTTTAATAATACATGGTTTTTTTGTTTATTTAAATAGAGACAAAAAATCATTTGTTTATAACAAATTGCTTATTGAATAAACAATCAAAATATAAATAATAATCGATTTTTTTTAATATCAAAGACCAAGATAAATAATGATAAAAAAAACAGCTGAAAAGAAATATTATTCAACAAATGCGTTTTTAAGCAATAAATTTCTTTTTTTTAATCTTAATTAACATCAAAGATTATGTTATAAAAAAAAAATTAAATTATCTTATAAACAACGATCATTTTTAAGTAGCTTCTGATCATAAGAAAACGGATCAATAGTTATATTATAATTTATTTTTTTCAATGTCTAATGAAGCTCAAGTAAATTGTTAATAACAAAATGAAAATTACCACGGATTATTGTTCCGTACTACTATACTTCAGTACTTGCGGAAGTAAATACTGTCAAAATTGTAAATATTTCTTCCAGTTGAATTGTAAATAGCAGAACATGTGTTTTCGGAAAACGAAGACGTTAAAGACGAATGTTAGGAAAGTAATTCAATCAACCCCTAGGTGATTGATAAAAAAATCCTACAGTAATAATCGTCAAATATTTGGCACAAACTGCAGTGTAGATAAGAAAGTTTCTTAAACTTTAATCGTAAAATTTCCTGTGGCTTTATATCACTTCACCTTACCTTGCTGCTATATCTTGCATATAATGCAATCTCACTTAACAAAAATCCAACAGTTATCTTCACGTCATACCAGACGTATCTACAAGCCCAAATATGAATGAAGAAAATACCGTAATGAATAATTATATTTCCTCTCATTATACTTAAAATATTGCTGATTCGTTGTTTTCTGTTGCAGGACCTTATATCAAACAAGAGTAGGATCAAGACGAAGAGGTGGATTATAGCTGGATTTATAATTCTATTGGTAGTAGCATTAGTGATTGCATCGTTAGTATTATTGGAAACTAGTGAAGATTACAGTGCAAAACCTGCTGCCCTTTCAAGTAAAAGGAGTTTATCATTAGAAGACTTTTTATATGGAAAATTTTTCGCGCAAGGCTTCAATGCAACTTGGGTTTCTGGTGAGTCATTTATAACCTCCGTAGAGCTACATTCATCGAAAGCGTTTCAAGAAATTTTGAATATATGAGAAATCTTTTTGGCGCGCTGTTCTATGAACAGAGTGTCTATCAGTTCGTCCAAATGTCTGTAATTTTCGAATATTTGGCCAAGAATAGTCTTAAACGAAACGATTAGTTCCGACTCACTGATCAAGAATCCGAGGTCAGAATTGATTCTGTCCGGCCGGTCGGTCCGGCCAGTATTCAGCACGATTACGCTCGAACGTAATGAGTTAAAGAGTTGAAATTTTCAGGGAAGTTTTGGTGTCCAAATGCGCCAGCAAATATCGTTAATGGGCAAAATCCACAGAGTGGCTTCAGCCTTATAGCCATTTGAAATTTTGTTTTCCCACTAACTCGAAAAATACCAATCTGATCAAATCTAATCAAAGCACGATTATTAGTTGAAAAATACCAACACGAAGTCTTATGTAAAATTTTGTGAGGATTGCATGACTGGAAAAAAAAAATAATAAATTCTGTATCTCAGAAACTATCCGTCAGATATCGTTGGTTATCGAGAGTCTACAAAACCATATCTGTATTGGTGAAGATATTGCCGAAATAGCCAAATATTCCTACGATCGGGGAAAACTTTTCCACTGTATTTAGATTCGACCAAACAAGTTGTTGATTTTTGACGAGGCTCTAAATTATTCCACATTACATTTTGTGCTCCCCAGAGATCGTATATCTGTCTTTCATGAATTTCATGTCCCTCTATGATCTTTACCTAAACATATGACATGTGATTGAATGGTTTCTTTCTGGGTTCTCTCTCCCAATCTCTGAAAAATATCTTTTTTGTATCTAGTGTGCGAAATGCTACTTTGGTGATCGAGAACTGATTTTTTTAACGAGGCGCAGCCGAGTTAAAAAATAGTCAAGATCACCAAAGTATTTCGCGCATGAGATGCAAACATAATTTTTTCTACAAACGCCAAAAATATAACTATATAACTATTTTCTACAAACGTCAAAAAATGACAAGGTTCGCGCATTGACAACAATATGCGCGAACCTTGTCATTTTTTGACGTTTGTAGAAAATAGTTATATAGTTATATTTTTGGCGTTTGTAGAAAAAATTATGTTTTTTTCATTTTCCTTCGTTACCAAGTGCGCGAAGTAGTGTGCGAAATACCTACTTCGCACACTGCATGTAAACTATATGGAATTTTTATATTTTAACCTTTATGTTCCTCGATTTCTCCGGTGAAAGATTAAAAATTACAGAATTGGCCGCATCTGCCGAGTTTGGTGAGGTACTTCTTACATCATCGTCGCTCGAAATTTCCATTATTTCACAGTTATAAATATCACGCACGAAATTGACGCGAATAAAAAGTCACTCCAAAATAATTATCAAGAACTGTCACTTTGAAATAATGGTCAACAAATGCCATTTTATTTCCATAGTTACAGTAATTACTTGATTTGGAAAAACAGTTTAAGCCAGTTCCATACTATTTTTCATATTAAGCTAAGCATGTTACTTATTTTAGAACAATATTTTTGAAGTTTGGTAGAAAAAATTTTGTTTGCATCTCATGCGCGAAATACTTTGGTGATCTCGAATTTTTTTTTATAACTCGGCTGCGCCTCGTTAAAAAAAATCAGATCTCGATCACCAAAGTAGCATTTCGCGCACTAGATACAAAAATAACTATTTTCTACAAACGTTAAAAAATGACAAGGTTCGCGCATTGACAACAATATGCGAAGTGACCCTTTATATAATTTTCCTTCGTTACCATGACACCGTGCGCGAAGAAGTGGAATACTTACTTCGCACACTGCATGTAAACTATATGGAATTTTTATATTTTAACCTTTATGTTCCTCAATCAAGCAAAAATCCAAGAAATCATTTATTTATTAATGTATAACAATAATTAAGGCTTTCAAATTGTGAGAAAATTTAACACTACCTAATTTTATTTATTATTTACAATGTTAACATTAATGGTGCAGCCAGTGCACAAACCAATATTTATTCCTAAACCAGATAACTCAGATTCAGCTTGTGATTTCGTAGTTTTGGGAGTTGGAAGACTATCCATTTTTGGAATAGTTTGCCAGCAACTGCCGTATAGAGGTGACAGCACTTGATCCTGAAATTTCACAGTCTAAAATTTTATTTGATATTTGAATTTTATTGTTGATAGAATCTCCCACGTATCCTTCGGCCACAGTCGAAGATTTTCATCCTCCATGTCGCTTCAAAACACATATATCGTCCCCCGTATTAGCAAGGAGTGTGGCTGATGTTCTCCGAAAACAATGGCCCGTGTAGGCATCAGGATTTGGTAATTTTAGGTGTTTTGCTATTAAGCTAGGCATCTTTCCAATACTATTTATTCCAACAACTTGGTTAAAACATCTCTTATTTTGATACTTCAAAAACAATCGGCGACTGGTAGCATAACTTGGACGACCACCCGCATATTTTCGGTAAATGTCAATAGTCAATGAAACCGTAAAAATTCGTTGTATATTCGTTTTTGTATCGGGTACTTTAACAATCAAAATGGAACGTTTATCTTCTATGTCATCGACCGTCATTTTAGTGAGTTCCTCACGGCGGCAAGCACCCGAAATACTCAGTATTAAAACAACCTAAAAGGAAATCAGTAATTTAAAAAACACATAAAACAATCATCAAAAATCTAACTTAACCAAAAAATAGGTTTCATCATCTGCCTCTCTTATGAATTGTTCCTCTCTAGTCAATACCTTAGATTTCTTAGGATGGTTTCCAACCGTTTCCAACTGACAATTTTTGCGCGTATGATCTGGGGAACATCGCGTTATCATTTTGCCCAAATGTCTGTAACTTTCGAATTTTTTGACGAAAATGGTCTCAAACGATTAAGTTCGACTCCCCAATGAAGAATTCGATGTCAAATTTGATTCTGTCCGTCCGGCCGTTGCCACGATAACTTGAGAACGAAAAGAGCTAGCGACTTGAAATTTTCAGGGTGGGTGGGGCATCTCAATACGACGGACAAGTTCGTTAATGGGCATAATCGGCCCAGTGGTTTCCGAGTAATAATTTTGTTTTCAACCAATTTAAATCCAATTGAAATAATTGTCAACAAATGCCATTTTATTTCCATAGTTACAGTAATTACTTGATTTGGAAAAACAGTTTAAGCCAGTTCAATACTATTTTTCATATTAAGCTAAGCATGTTACTTATTTTAGAACAGTATTTCTGACGTTTGTAGAAAACATTTTGTTTGCATCTCATGCGCGAAATACTTTGGTGATTTCGACTATTTAGTGCTGTTTAATCGTGCTATCATTTTTCCCAAACGTATGTAATGTTCGAATTTTTTGGCGAAAATGGCTTCCAAACCATTAGATTCGACTCACTGATGAATTCGAGGTTAAAATCGACTCTGTCCCGTCGGCCGGTTGTCCGTTGCCACGATAAATTTCGAACGGACAGAGATTTCAGGGTAGGTTGCGCATACGAATACGATGGTTAAGTTAGGTAATGGGCATAATTGGCCAAACTGTTTCGGAGTTGATATTTTATTTTCCCAATAACTCCAACAATACAAATCCTATCAAATTGAAACTTGGTAACTAGTTGTAGAATACCGACACAAAGACTTATGCGAAAATTCGTGTGTACGTATCACTAGAAAATTAAAAGAAATCATTTGAAAAAATCTCAGAAACTATCTTTTCGATATCGCTGACATTTTGCGAGAGCCTTCAAAACCTTATTTTACAATCCAGTTCTAAGTTTGAACACGATCGGATCTATATTGTTGGAGATATTGAAAAAATATTGGAAGCTGAGCAGGCTTGTGCGGGTTCAGTAGCTGGATGGGTGACCGTTGCCATGATAACTTTCGAACAGAAGTTCTCAAATTTTGTTGTTATATCCTCAATAACTCGAAAAATACAAATCCGATCCAATTTAAACTTGGTAACTACTCGTAGAATGCCGACGCTCCCATTTTTGCGCAGTTTCATAAGGAAAAAATTGGTTCAAGCACTGACGTGAAGTCAGGAGCTTTTGCGCGTATGTTCTATTGTCTATACTCCTGTAATGAACACTCTTCTTAATTTTTACCATTTACCATGATGAATTCTATTGTCCATTCTCCTGTATTGGACACTCTTCTTAATCGAATTAACCATGATGAATTCTATTGTCCATTCTCCTGTATTGGACACTCTTCTTAATCGAATTTACCATGATGAATTCTATTGTCCATTCTCTTGTATTGGACACTCTTCTTAATTGAATTTACCATGATGAATTCTATTGTCCATTCTCCTGTATTGGACACTCTTCTTAATCGAATTAACCATGATGAATTCTATTGTCCATTCTCCTGTATTGGACACTCTTCTTAATCGAATTTACCATGATGAATTCTATTGTCCATTCTCTTGTATTGGACACTCTTCTTAATTGAATTTACCATGATGAACTCTATTGTCCATTCTCCTGTATTGGCCACTCTTCGTAATCGAATTTACCAAGGTAAATTCGATTATTATTATGCCCAAAAACGAAATCAATTCTTCCTTTCGGATACGCAACCTACCCTGAAAATTGCAAGTCCCTATCTCCTTTCGTTCGAAAGTTATCGAGGCAACCCATCTACAGAACTCGCACAAGAATGCTCGAATCTCCAACAATATTTAACCGATCGTATTAAAACTTGAAACTTGGCAGTAGAGTTAGGTTATGAAGGCTCTTGCAAAATTTCAGCAATTTCAAACGAATAGTTACTGATATATAGAATTTTTTTTTATTTTCAATGATTTATTAAAAATTTTCTACAAATGCTATCCTCACCAAATTTTGCAAACATTTTCGCGTTGGCATTCTACAACTAATAACCATGTTTGAATTCAATCGGTTCAGTATTTTTCGAGTTAATGAGGAACAAAAAACCACCAAATTTCAGAAAATTTTAGATGGCTATAACTCTAAAACCGTTTGGCCGATTATGCTCATAAAAAAACTGAAATGTCGCGTTCCGGTGCACATCCCAACCTGAAAATTTCAAGCCGCTATCTCATTCCATTCTCAAGTTATCGTGACAACAATAATATATTTTAATAATTTTTTAAAAATTTTCTAGCCATACGATTCGTACAAAATTTCACAAACGTGCTTAGGTTCATATTCTAGAACTACTCACCAAGTTTCAATTCGATCGGATTTATATTGGTTGAAAACAAAATTATTTCTCGGAAACCGCTGGGCTGATTATGCCCATTAACGAACTTGTCCGTCGTATTGGGATACGCCACCTACCCTGAAAAATTCAAGTTGCTAGCTCTTTTCGTTCTCAAGTTATCGTGGCAACGGCCGGCCGGTCAGCCGGCCGGACAGAATCAAATTTGACCTCGAATTCTTCATTGGGGAGTCGAACTTAATCGTTTGAGACCATTTTTTTCAAAAATTATTATGCCCATTGACTGTTTCCGTTCTCAAGTTATCGTGGCAACGGACGGCCGGCCAGCCGGACAGAATGAAATTTAACCTCGAATTGTTCATCAAGGAGTCGAATAAAATCGTTTGAGACCATATTCGGCAACTAATTCGAAAATGACTAACATTTGGGCGAAATGATAACGCCCAGAACAAACGCGCAAAAAATAAATATGATTAATAATAAATTTCTTTTTTCTCCAAAAATTTTATCATATCTTAACGCTTTCTTCATTCTTACTCAACTTCATGCGTGAGGGTGTGTGAGCTCCTGACTTCTCGTCGGAGCTTTTCAAGAATCAGACAATGCGATATCTGATGAATAGATATGAATGAATATAACGTTTTATAATTAACAGATTGATACCAAGCAGGAATCAAGCATTGCATTGTTCACTTCGTAGAAGTACCCAAATTAATGAATAAGCCGACCCCTCGATTCCGTTGAAGGCTTTGATCCTATGGAATCACTCGAGACGCTCGAGATATTTGAACAAACCGTCTTCAGGAACTCTCAAAACAATAGAAACTCGGTAGGCAATACTCGAATCAAGGTCAAGAGCAGCAGGAACATCTCATGTTGTTTTTGAGTTCATATTATTATATCCTCAAATTTCTCTATTGAATTCCTCCACTTCAGAGGCAAGACAAGGGGTGGAGTCGAAGGCTGTCGATTTCGAGCTTGTTCAGTTTGAACATCATCAATGACACCATTGACAGTTTGAAGACGGTGTTGTGAAATTGCGTTTGTTTAGAAATCAATTAGGGGCTTGTCGGATTCACGTTCAGAGTTTACAAATTGAATTTGGGAGGATGTCGAATTGACGATTGAATTGAATTATGTATTCAAGATATACAGAGTGGTTCGTGAGGAACTGAACTATTATAAGAAAAGAAGGAACGATACATTGGAACGTTAAGAAGCGAAAGCTTAGGACGAAATTTCAGTATCTAATACCATTTTCGAAGGATTTACGAAAGAAATTTTGTTCACGTCCGGACCTCAAATCGCGACAAAATAGATAGGTAGTCGAAAAGTAGAGTGATATGGATGCATGCTCCAAAGTAGGACTTGCTCGCGAGTTTATGCTGAAAGATCGATCCGCATAATAAAATATGTGGGGTTTTCCTTTTAGAAAATTTTATATTTGTCAAATATGTTTTATATTAGACAAAAGGTGAAGATTAGGGATACAAACCATCGAATAATATGTAACATGAAGATATTTTCCACAAATTAGAAAGCTGAAAATTTAGAAATCTGAAAAAAGGGTAAAAATAATAAAATTCATTCATATACCCCCTTTCATCGCAAATTCTACAAATAGCTATTATAGCGAACGGTTTAATATGTTTGACTCATAAGCTGAAGGCTCACTTCCCAAAGCCGTAACTTTTCTTTTTCATATTTTTGCGCGCATGTTCTGGGAAACAGCGTGCTATCATTTTGTCTAGATGTCTGTAACGTTCGAAAATCGTCTCAAACGATTAGGTTCGGTTCTCTGATGAAGAATTTGAGGTCAAATTTAATTCTCTCCAGCCGGCTGTTGCCACGATAACTTGAGAACGGAAAGAGATAAAGACTTGAAACTTTCAGGGTAGAAAATGCGTACAAATGCGCAAAATCGGCCTAATAGTTTACGAGTACTAATTTTGTCTTCAACCAATTGTTAATAGGCATAATCGGCCAATAGTTATATTTATCTAAATTTTTTTTCTTATTTTCTCAATTACTCAAAAAATACTAAACCGATCCTAATAAAATATGGTAATTAGTTGAAGAATCCCGACGCACAAATTCCTGCGAAATTTCGTGAAGATCGTATCACCAGAAAATTAAAAAAAAATTATTGAAATTTATTGGAAAAAAATCTATATACATATAATTGGAAACTCTTAATCGAATTTACCATGGTAAATTCGAGAGTGTCCAATACCGGAGTATGGACAATCGAACATGCGCGCAAAAGCTCCTGACTTCACGTAAGTGCTTGAACCAATTTTTTTCATAATGAATAGAGTAAAATCTATCACCATAATGGAAAACAAGTTAGAAAAGCTCTGTAGCCAGGTGTTTTGGCGCGCTGTTCAAATGTATAGCCAGAGCGATCAACCATCGAGGTACTCAACTCGCCAAAAGCTGCTTAACTACAGAAAATTCTCCAATATTTCCATGAATATAAATCCGTTTCTAAGAACAAACGTCCAAAAAAACTGGTCCACTTTTTAGTCGAGAATGATCTCCAACTCTTGGGTCGAAAATAAACAGGGCTGTATCTGTGGTGGCACAAGGGCCCATACTAATACATACATTTACTGTTGGGTAAACTAAACAGTGCTCTGTTTATGGTGGCGTAAGGATACAAATCAGTTCAATCATACAATTGTGCCATGAGATAAAAAGACACAAGAGAGTTATCGTGTTAACGGTCGGCCGACCGGACAGAATCGATTTTGACCATATAGAACCAAAACGTTTGAGACTATTTTCAGCCAAAAATTCGAATTTACCAAGGTAAATTCGATTATGAGTGTTGAATACAGGAGAGCAGACAATAGGATGCACCATGGTAAATTCGATTAAGAGTGTCCAACACAGGAGAATGGACTATAGAACATACGCGCAAAAGCTTCTGACTTCACGTCAGTGCTTGAACCAATTTTTTTTCAAATATTTTTTTTATTTAATTTTCTAGTGATACGATTCTCACAAAATTTCACAAACGTCCTTAGATTTGTATTCTACAACTAATCCCCATGTTTCAATTCGATTGGATTTGTATTGGTAGAAAACAAAATTATTACTCGGTAACCATTGGGCCGATAATGCCCATTAACGAAATTGTCCGTCGTATTGAGATGCGCCACTTACCCTGAAAATTTCAAGTCGCTATACCTTTCCGTTCTCAAAATATCGTGGCAACGATCACCCCTCTCACAAATATCCTCCTCTGTAGCCGCATAGATTTCTTGAAGAAGAATCGCATCCGCTAGTTTTCAAAGATATTCACTCTTGTTCATAGAACTCCCTTCAATATTTGATTTCAAAAAGGAAAATGTTTTAGCTCCTTAGGAGGGTCTCTTTCAAAACCAGGTCTGGCGAATCCAAACTATGATTATTCAGAACTTTAGATGTTCGAAGTAAAGACCGCCACAGGACCCTAATGTAGGGCTATCATCTCCCATAGATTTGTGATGAAAAAATCGGCCCGAAAATTGATGTTATACTTTAATATTTCATCATGATATTCATGGTTTTGAAGGTTCTCGCAAAATTTCTGCGATTAACCCATCCAGCTATACTCTCCATTTATATCTCCAACAATATGGATCCGATCGTGTTCAAATTTGGAACTGAGCAGTAGAGTCAGGTTCTGAAGGCTCTTGCAAAATTTCAGTAATGTCGGACGAATAGTTTCTGATATATACATATATCATTATTTTGAATGATTTTTTTGAAATTTTCTAGTAATACGAGCATCACAAAATTTCGCAAGAATTTTCGCGTTAACATTGTACAACTAATAACCATGTTTGAATTATATCGGTTTTGTATTTTTCGAGTTATTGAGGAAATAACAACCAAATTTCAGATGGGTATAACTCCAAAACCGTTTGCCGATTATACCTTTAGACAAATTCAAATGTCGCATTCAGATGCACAACCTAACCTGAAAATTTCGCTATCTATTTCCTTTCTCAGGTTATCGTGACATATGTAATATTTTTTAATAATTTTTTAAAAATTTTCTAGTGATACGATTCCCACAAAATTTTGCGGACGTCCTAAGGTTTGTATTCTACAACTACTCATAAAGCTTCAATCCGACCGGATTTGTATTGGTTTAAAACAAATGTATCACTCGGAAACCGTTGGGCCGATTATGCCCATTAACGAACTTGTCCGTCGTATTGGGACGCGCCACTTAGCCTGAAAATTTCAAGTCGCTATACCTTTCCGTTCTCAAAATATCGTGGCAACGTTCACCCCTCTCACAAATATCCTCCTCTGTAGCCGCATAGATTTCTTGAAGAAGAATCGCATCCGCTAGTTTTCAAAGATATTCACTCTTGTTCATAGAACTCCCTTCAATATTTGAGGGAGTTTGGACTCCAAACCTACTCCTAATATTTCAACTCTCTTATTATTTTAATTTCTATTAGAGGAATCTCCTTAAAATTTTACTATTTTAATTCTATTCAATATTTACCCTAGTACCTTTTCCAAAACATTTCAGCAATATTTCATTCCTTTTTCCTGTGTCCTTGACTTTCTGGTTTTAGATTCAATCCATCAAGTAACTTCTCATCTTGCCATTAACATTTAAATCATCGTTCTTGTGACTTCTGAAGTGATTATTTATTGTTGAATATGTGTCAAGCGGGAAACCCAATTTAGTTTGACAGTTTGACAATGGAAAAGCATTCTTGAAATATTGTTGTACCTACTAACAATAGTCAATTACGTTTTTATTCCAATTCAACTCCCAGCCAAAGGGGATAATAGCTTTTTATTGAACTTCGAATGTGAACAACCGTTTAAAGCAAGCACTAGGCAGCAATTTTCCTCAATCATGCCTTTAATATTCCAACAACAGGATCTGATAAATTCGAAATAGCCGCTCGTTTTTTACCTTCAATTTTTTAGAGGTAAAAAATGGGGTTTGATGGGAGCTCGAAATAACTACCGCAGGTCTTCGTCCATTCAAATTTGCATTCTTCAAACTTTAATATGCTGTGCAGTCGATTAAAGAGAATTTCTCATTATTTATGGTCCGGTTTATTATCCATCAACACTTCAAATAATAAGCAGAGAGGGCCGTAAATTTTAAATAGTGTGATAAAAATAAAAACTTTCTACGATTTCCTACGATCGATATTATAGCAATTACATTTCACCAAGCTTCAAGTAGCAACAAAATCGAAATTGCGAGTTTCCAAATTGAAAAATTGATAACGACAAATCGCAATAATCAGGAATAGCGAAAAATGGTGTTATAGGTCAAATTAATTCATTGTTCCGATATATGCTATTTTTTGACGTAGCAATAACATTTTTTTCTTAACCGTGGGACACCCTGTATATACAAAATGTAAATGATCATTTGACGCTCATGTTCAATATCAAACCATATCTCCGAAAGTATTGGTTTCTCAGAGTAGGGAATGATATCAATTGATTTTTATGATAAAACTGCACCATAAAAGAAATTAAATTATAATAATAGTTTATTTATCAAGATTAAAAGAGCAATCTGTAATGATTCAACCTCGTGGAATGGATTGTTGTAACTTACACTCTGTGCATAGTTTTTACAACTCGAAATACCTAAGGAAAGTATCATCGAAATGCCTAGAGCAAGGCTGAAGAAAATCATAGCAGATTGTCCATTTGTTCGTTATATTTGAATAGGTATAGGCTGACGAATAAATTATTTTCATAGTTAAAAATATATTAAAAAAAATACAATCCACTTTTCATAATTTAATAGTTCATACCAGTAACACATTCATTCTGTATTATGAACCTTAACTCAAGAAAGAATATTTTAAACACAAATGTAGATCAATATTTCAGCATTTTAAAAAAAAAACTGGAAATAGGAATATGTCTCACTACTTAAGGAAGTAAAAGGTAATATTAACCTCGGTGGTCAACGAACAGTAATTTCTTTTGATGATTCCATTTTGTAGTTCTCTCCTATTGCCTTCATAAACTACATCATTACAATGATCCAAATCTAAATCTTCTGAAACATCATCCCCAATATTTGCACATAAATTATTGGATATGCAAAAAGTCAATATTGTTTTTTTTGGTATCAAAACAGTATATGTATATTCACAAATTCAAGGTTCGGAACCTTGTTTTCTAACACAAAATATTTTCAAAGTACGAATTATATGAACCAACAAGAACAGAAATAAATATGACGTCTCATATAGGTAGATAAGATGACATGAACAGTGAACACAGATAAAACATAGACAGATTGAATTCGCATTCTGTGAAAACATATAAGTACCTACGATGATGTATTATTGAAATTTTGAAAAATCATATCTCCGAAAGTATTAGCTTGTGAAAGTTGAAATTAACATCAATGGATTCTTATGATAGAACTGCATCGAAAAAAAATTAAAATTGAATTTGAAATCTGCAATTAAAAAAAAATGTTTTTCGTTACTCCGAACCGAAACTCCGCTTTTGCCCAATAACGAACTTAACCGAGATATTGATCTCCCAAACCTACTCTGAAAATTTCTACTGTATAGACTCTCGCTCATCCATTCGAGTTTATCCGGCCGGCCGGAGAGAATCGATTCTGACCACGGATTCTTGATCAGTGAGTCGAACCAAATCGTTTCAGGCCATTTTCATCCAAAAATTCGAAAATTACAGATATTTGGGCAAATTGATAAGCACTCTGTTCCGAGGAACAAGAGCGCCAATAACAACTCCAAGAATAACATTTTGAACAGACACTACGAAATGTTAGAGTTAGGTATAATAGCTGACTTTATCGAAGGTTTCGTAATTGATTTGTGCGATAAAATATGAGATCAGATTCTCCTCTTCTCTTTGACATACCAGAACAATTTTCCTGTTGAGAAATCACTATACTTTCAGTTTGTTACAGTAAATGAGTTAATAACAGCATTGTCAATATAAAATAATGTTATTTATCTGGAAGGTATATCACGAAAATATTTTATTCTCCGATTGACAGCCAATATTAATTTTGCAGATTAATATCAATCAGCAAACTATTACTTTTCCTGCCTAAACAGCAAAATGATTATTCTCAATGGGAATAAAACATTAGATATTCCTTAACAAAAAATCCATAATATAAATGAAACGATATTTTTGCACAAGACTGTCGGAAATATCATAAGTTGTCTTTCTGGGGTTTCTCTTCCAAACTCTGAAAAATATCTATTAAATAAAAATTTATAATATTGTGAATTGCTTCTGCGTAAAAAACACAAGATATTTGTCAGAAGCAATAAATCGAACAATGTTGTCTAACAATTCTCGAATTTCAGAATAGCTATATCAACAAAAAATAATTCTGAAGATTTTCGTTAAGTGTCTGACGAAGGAGTCTGATTAAGACTCCGAAACCTTACGAAATAGTTGTTTCATCTTTGATGTTGTTTCGTTATTGTTAGTTAGGAACATTGTTCGTTTTTTGCTTCTGACAAATATATTGTGTTTCTTACGCAGAAGCAAAATATTAAATATTTATTTAATAGATATTTTCCAGAGTTTGGGAGGGAAACACCAGAAAGAAACCATTTAACATTGAATATACCTCCTACAGTATCCATTAATGATTATTTACTACTTTGCTGCCTAGTAAAACAAAGAACTATTGTAATCTTTTGAATCTTCAATAAAAATAAATTTCTATTGATAATCAATATTTTCAGGAAGCGAGTTGATGTTCCAAGATGCCAATAATAATTTAGTATTACATAATATCCAAGAAGGAAATAACACTCTTACAGTGTTACTGAAGAGCAATGATACAGTAAGTGCAATTTTATGAAATACATTATATAGCCTACTGAGTGACTTTATAAATATTATACCCAAAAGAAATTTCTTCAACTTGATAGCTTGACAACATAAAGACCATATTTGAAGCTTGCTATAGCAACAAGTCGACGTTATATCTTGAATAATTTTTGATGAACTTTGAAAAAAAAAATTAAATTTTTTGTGAGGCTCCTATAGGTCTGTTTTCAATGAAACTTTGCTCGCCCCAAGAGGTCATTATTGGTCACCTAAATGCCAAAATAAGACTCAATCCGATGAGAGGTTTCGGATTTTCAAGCAAATAGTTTAATATTTTTTCTAGTCAAGGCATCATCATGTAACTCTCTGTATAAGTAATGTCGATTAAAATTATTATGTTTCCAGATATCATCTAGGTCCTATATCCCAAACCTATCAGCTGATAAAAAGTACTTACTTATAGATCAAGTTCAAGCCCAGGTAAGAAAAATTTATCCTTGTTCAATTTGAGTTGAGTCACAATCAATTTTTCAGTTATACAGGCATAGTAAAATAAGTCGATACACAGTTATTGATCTTGAAACCGACGAAAGAATACCTATAACAATCGAAGGCAATCCAGATCTTCTTCTTGTGATTTGGGCCCCGGTGGGTTATGGTTTAGCAATTGTTTACAAAAATAACCTCTTTTATAAAGAGAATCCGAAAGCTCAGGAAGTGAGGATAACGAACGACCCCGAATATGTTTACAATGGTGTGCCGGATTGGGTATATGAAGGTAAGAATTGATCTAAATATATGTAGAATAATTTCGGTCAATTAAAAAAAAATCATTGAAAATCGTTAAGAATCTATATGTCAGAAACTATTCGTCTGACATCGCTGAAATCCTGCGAGAGCCTTCAAAACCTAGCTCTAATGCCAAGTTATAAGTTTCAACATGATTGGATTTATATGGTTGGAGATCCGAGGAGCCTTGTGTCAGTTCAGTAGCTGGATGGGTGACCGTTGCCTCGATAACTTTCAAACGAAAGAGATAAGGACTTGACATTTTCAGGGTTGTTGTGCATCCGAGTTGGTGAGTTAAGTTCGCCGTTGAGCATAATCGGACAAACGGTTTCTGAGTTATACCCATCGCTAGAAAATTTTGAAAAAATTATTAAAAAATATTATTTATGTCACTAAGAACGGGAAAAGATAGCGACTTGAAATTGTCAGGGTAGGTTGCGCATCCAAATGCGACATTTAAGTTCCTTAAATTGGCATAACTGGCCAAATGGATTTGGAGTTATACTTATCTGAAATTTGGTTGTTATTTCCTCTAGAGCTCAAAATATACAAATCTGATCCAATTAAAACTCGGTGATTACTTGTAGAATGCCGACCCACTAATTTTCGCGGAATTTCGTTAATATCGCATCCTGGAGTTACTTGAGGCGTAAGTTTTTTTCTCATTTCACCGGGTTCCTAGTTATAGACTCGCGGATTCATAAAACCAAATGAAACTTGCATAAAGCATGCATACCAAGCTTATTCCATTACATCCGTTTCAAGGATATTCAATTATCTTAGAAAGTTAATTACTTAATGTTTTATCATTTCTTCTCAAACTCCCCGTTTTCGAGATATTCTTAATTGAATGCGATTCATGTTGAAAACTACTCAAATTATTTGTAGGTACATATTCCGAATAAATTGTCAAATTGTTTTTTAGGCTCCAAGGGCTAAATTCAATGAAGTTCAGCCGGACATAAGAGTTTATTATTGGACACCTAAATGCAAAAATTAGGTTAAATCCCATGTATGCTTTCGGAATTTTGGGCAATATAGTTGAATAGAATATTTTTTCTCTATTTCAGTATCGTAATGAGTCCATTCCAGCACTGAAAACAGTGCTGGAATGAACTCATTCCCGCATTGTTTCTAGTTATATTTTTCGTTTTGTGGTAGTCAGCATTGACATTCGATTCTATCAAATTTCAACACACGTCAATTGACAATACAATATAATCTGGATATAGTGAAATAATTGTTGGGGAAAAGCTTTATTTTCATTAAAAAATATGGTACTAGAGATTTCCTTCTTACTAATTTTTATACATTCATGCAATTGGGAAACTGTTTTAAATCTGATCTCCATGCCCTACGTACGTTTCAAATTCAAATTCCGTAATCTGTCAACTTTTGCAACAGTCACACCAACTACCAAGATACAATACAAAAGTCACTAGGATGTATAATCCGAATTTTTCAACAGTATTTTACAAAACTTGCCTGAAATAGAGAATATATCGTCTAATACTCATTGCAGAAGGCAATTCCAACACTCATGAGTTCGAAAACTCGCTCCTTCGTCCCTCGTTTTCGAATTTTGCATTCGTGTTTGAATAGGAGCCCATTCTGCAACTTGTTTTAGAATATACTATTCTAGACATGTAATCCTCACGAAATAAGTGTTTGCGTCGGTGTTTTTGGCGCTCTAGTTCCTCGGAACTGAGTGCTTATCAATTTGCCCAAATGTCTGTAATTTCCGAATTTTTCGATGAAAATGGTCTTAAACGATTTGGTTCGACTCACTGATCAAGAATCCGTGGTCGAAATTCATTCTGTCCGGCCGGCCGTAGGCACGATAACTCTCGAACGGAATGAGCAAGAGAGTTGAAATTTTCAGAGTAGGTTTCAGGGATAAATATCTCGGCTAAGTTCGTTATTGGGCAAAATCGGAGAGATGGTTTCGGAGTAAAAAAAAAAAAAATTTTTTTTACAAAACAAATTCCAAATTAAATTTTTTTAATGAGCAGTTTTATCATAAGAATCCATTCATATCATTTTTAACTCTAACAAGCTAATACTTTCGGAGATATGATTTTTCAAAATTTCTTCGAGGATGTTGCCCATTAACAAACTTAACCGAGATATTTATGCCCCAAACCTACCTTGCTAATTTCAACTCTCAAACTCATTTCTTCCGAGACTTATCGTAGCCAGTATATTTAATTCATATTCTGTTCTTTATTTCAGAGGAAGTTTTAAGTTCCAATAAGGCACTATGGTTTTCTCCGGATGGTAAAAAGTTAGCCTTTGGAAAATTTGATGACAGACCAGTCCCCCTCATGGTGATACCATATTTTGGAGAGCCAGGATCTAAAGCCTCTCAGTATCCAAGAGTCAATGCAGTGAAATATCCAAAAGTAACACTATTTATATCGAGTAATATGTTTATTATAAGAAGTAATATTTTAGGCAGGAACACCAAACCCCATTGTAAGCTTACATTCAGTTGATCTGAGTGATTTAACCAATATCAAGAATTTACAACCTCCAAGCAGCTTGGCAGCTCAGTAAGTACTATTCTGTCCACAAAAGTTAAGGAATTTTGAGACTGTTTCAAAAGTTTAAATTGTTATTCACCAATTTTTTCAATAATAAGGAATCTAACTGCTTGCTCACTTATCTAAATCATTCTTTCGCCCATTTCTTCATAAGTTCCACAGTTTCAGGTGAAAATTTATGTTTAGTATTTGTAGTCCAAAATCAGTTCACACAAAAAATTGAGAAAATAAAGTTTAGTAAAGAGTATGGCCTCCTCGAACATCAACCATGATCAGATTGTTGAAGTAGCCTTGATCTTTCTCTCCAGAGTTGCGGTAACAGCCGTCTGAGTTCTTGAAGTCTATGTGGAGGTGGCTGATGAGAATCCAAAGCTCTTTGTAGCTGATTCCAAACGTTTTCAATGGGATTGAGTTTTGGCGACCGAGGGGGCAGGGACAAATGTGGAATACCATGGATTTCCAGAGCTTCCTCGATAATTCTCACACGATGGGGTGGCGCATTATCATCCAAAAATAAGAAATTTGGCCCAATAGCAGCATGAAACAAAGGAATAACATTGTCAATGACTTGCTCTATGTAAATCTGCACATTCATGGTAGTATCAAGTACGTCCATTGAAACAAATGCCTCCCCAAACAGTAACTGTACCACCTCTGAACGGATGAACTTCTTGAACCTATCTGCGATTTCTGGGTACCAGATGATGGTTCCATACCCCATACCATAGATATAGATAGATAGATTATACTGATCCTGCAAGGTCTTCTCCAAGGAGACTCCTCATAAGCTCTTTAGATCTTGAGCGAGTCAGGAGAATCAGTTTGTGTTCTGTGTAAGCTTTGTTACTGTGTCCTTACGCCACCTTAGGTTCAGCACTGTTTAATTTTGACCCAGCAGTGAATGGTGGCGATGACCGTGACTAGAAAATTTCATTCCTAGCCTTGGGATTGATCTTGGGACCTCAGATTCCTGAATCAATCGCTCCACCACTGTCCTAAACGACTATCCGAAAACCGTCCATATCTCATCTGTGAACAATACATACGACAATTCATCCTTTGAATTCACGTGTTCATTGGCCCATTCCAATCGGAATCGCATGTGATTTTGGGTTAATGGAATCCTTCTCAAAAGTCATCGAGAATGTAGATTAACGTCTCGAAGTCTCCGACGAAATGTTTCAATCGAAACCAAAACACCAGTATCGTTCAAATGGCACTGTTGCATGATTCGACAAGTACTCAAAGGATCTCTACTGGTAGACACAGTCAGAAAACGATCTTATGTGGGAGTAGTAGATGTTCTGATTCCTGGCCGATTTTACGCAATAACGAACCTAACCGAGCTATTTATCTCCCAAACCTACTCTGAAAATTTCAACTGTCTAGCTCATTCCGTTCGAGATATATCGTGTTAACGGACGGCTGGACAGAATCGATTTTAACCACTGATTCTTGATCAGTAAGTCGAACCAGAACGTTTGAGACAAAAATTCGAAACCTAAGGCACTTGGGCAAATTGATTAGCACTCTGTTCCGAAGAACAAGAGCACGATTATTTCCTATTATTCTGGGTGATTCCATATAAGTTTGGTTGTGTGTATTATGTGTGAGTTTGCCGGTTTTTATTATTTGTAATATTGTTGATTATGGAATATAATACAAATTCAAATTACATTAACATTGATATACTCCATGCACTTTTATAAAGTATCCCAGTTGGACATGAAAGTTTGACACATTTCACCAGGTATATTTTGAAAATGTTAGGTTATAGTAATCTTCCTGTCAGATAACTACGCAACGTTGTCCTCTCTACATAGAGTTCGTAATAATTACGTATTTTTCACAAAGTGAATTTACTTCGGAAAAATAATTAATTTGAGAAGATATTATGTGAATTCAACAATTCCAAAGACCTGGCGACTGTTGAAAAGATTTGTTCCTCTGTTGTTATTGGAAATATTTCACGTATATAAACTGGTTAGAAGATTCAGTTATGCTATCAAGAATCAAGAATATCAAGTTTTGAAATTTTTGAAAAATAATCGATAGAGTAGTCCATTACTTTGTGATAGTTCATTTGAAAAAAGGTACCTGAATAACTCGACAGGAAAACTTCTAAACGAACAGACACATCTATGGAATTCCCCACATTCACCCCCCCCCCAAATTCACAAGAAATAAGCATACAGAAGACATTTAAATACCTTGTAGCACAACTTGAAATACACCTGTTTCAAAATGTAGTAGTACTACGAAACCCGAGTCACTGTTAAACCTTAATAAAATATAGTGATAGGATAGGAAAGTAATTTCATTCGAGAGTTCAACATATCCTGAGACAGAATGAAATTTTTCTATTGCAGATTTCAGTTCAGTATAACTTCCTGATACTTTGTCTCTGCTTCTTCGAAACTGCTTTCGACATTTTCAATTTCAAAGCAAAGAGTTCTTTATTATCCGAAGATAATGATATGTTATAATATCTCGTCTAAGATGGAACATTATGTTGAGACTTGAGAGTTGAAATTGGCAACGTCTCAGAGAATTGTTTTGACATTGACTATATTTCAGGAGTGCCAACCTGCCTCAGTTTTAGTTATAAAAACGTGATAGACCTAAATCATGGCCAACCGGGAGACTTTATAAAAGTGAATGGAGTTATATTTTGCAGTTTTGAAACATCGAACGATTCGACGTCAATGATTTTATTAATTTTTTTAGGCAACCAATTGTAAGTGCTGTTCGGTGGGCAACAAATGAAACTGTTGCAGCAATATGGCTCAACAGAGTACAGAACGAATCATCTTTCATAGCCTATAGTGTACATCCTCCATACGAATCTTATATTGTAAGTCGTCTATTTTCATATATACTTCTTCTTCGTGTTCTTGAAAAAGTGCGACAAACTTCAAGGGGTGATTCTATGATGAAAATTAAGGTGGATATTTGGTATACAATTTTTGGAAAAACCTTCCCCCGGAAAAGAAACTTCCTTTCGAATATTCAGAAAAAAAAATTGTTTCTCTTTTTTATTTTCCTTGTATATTATAAGTCTTCAAGAAAGTTAATAGAATGGGTAATGAAGAAAATGAAGCAAAACTTGTAAAATATATGAACTATAAACAAATAAATTTAGTTTAGGAAATTCCACCTTTTGTGCTTTTTGAAAACGCATTGCAATTTTTTCCTTTAAATGCTTAGATTTTCGAAAACACTTGTACTGATAAAAAAGTTACTGAATGAATTGGGCTTTTCAGCCATGATATTTCAAAAGGAAAATTTTCATCCAAAAAAAAGTTGTAGAAAAAATATCTTAGGGGTTGGGCATTTCAACCCCTTCTGAGCATACTTCAGGGTTGAGAAAATTCCAAAATGTGTAGTTTTATCGACAAATAAAAAAGAGAAACAATTTTTTTTTGTTAATTTAGGAGGGGTGTAGCTTTTCCGGAAGGAAGTTTTTCAAAAGGTGTTATACCAAATACCAACCTTAACTTTCATCACAGAATCACCCCTTAAAGTTTGTCGCACTTATTCAAAAACACCCTGCATTTTTATGATCGAAAATGAACATCGTATTTCAGTTAAAAAATTTGGCTGAACCAGCCGGGTGGTTGGAACTGTTTACACCGATGGAATTCAACAAGAACGGCTCGCAGTATGTAATAATCCTCTCCCATGATCAAGGAGGAGACGCTGGGGCATTTAGGCATATTATGCTGTTGAATACGAGTGAAAATGCCAAAGCAGAACCACTTACCACGGGAAAATATGTGGTTACCGAAATTTTGAATTGGAATGAGAAAGATGGTCTGATGTAAGTATTCCCAAGATAAAACTTTAACTAGTTTCACTGAGTTTATACAGGAAATCACATCAACCAAGGATTGAAATAAAAAGTCCTCAATTTATGACAAACCATATCTCCGGAAGTATTGGTTTCTCAGAGTTGGGAATGATATCAATGGATTCTCATGATATGATCTGCAACATAAATTCAAATAAAAGTTTATTTATCAAGATTAAATGAGCAATCTGCAATTATTAAACCTCGTGGAATGGGTTGTTGCAACTTATACTCGGTGCATAGTTTTCACAACTCGAAATACCCAAGGAAAGTATCATCGAAATGTCTAGAACAAGGCTGGAGACAATTATAGCAGATTGTCCATTTATTCCTGATATTTGAATAGGTATAGGCTGAGGAACAAATTATTTTAATAGTTCAAAATATATTAATAAAATACAATCCTCTTTTCATAATTTAATATTTCATACCACTAACACATTAATTCTGTATTATGAACCTTAACTCATTAAAGAATATTTGATACACAAATTTAGAACAATATTTCAGTATTTTTTTGCTAGCAACATTATGAAAATACTGTACTTTGGATTAGGAACATGTCTCACTACTTAACGAAGTAAAAGGTAATATTAACCTCGGTGGTCAACGAACAGTAATTTCTTTTGATGATTCCATTATGTTGTTCTTTCCTATTGCCTTCATAAACTACATCATTAAAATGATACAATTCTAAATCTTCTGAAAGATCATAACCAATATTTGCACATAAATTATTCCATATGCAAAAAGTCAATATGATTTTTGGTATCAAAACAGTCTTGTATATATTCACAACTTCAAGATGCGGAACCTTGTTTTCCAACACAAAATATTTTCAAAGTACGAATTATATGAATAAACTAGAACAGAAATAAATATGACGTCTCTTGTAGGTAGATAAGATGACATGAATGAACAGGGAACACAGATAGATAGAATTCGCATTCTGTGAAAACATAGTACGATGTATTATTCAAATTTTGAAAAATCATATCTCCGAAAGTTGAATAAGAGTTGAATATGACATCAATGGGATCTTATGATAGAACTGCATCTTAAAAAATTCAAAACTTGTAATGTAAAAGTGTTTTTTCGTTACTCCGAAACCATCAGGCCGATTTGGCTCCCAAACCTACACTAAAAATGTCAACTGTCTAGCTCATTCCGTTCGAGAGTTATCGTGTTAACGGCTGACCGGACATAATCGATTTTCACCACGGATTCTTGATCAGTGAGTAGAACCAAATCGTTTAAGACCATTATCATCCAAAAATTCGAAAATTATAGACATTTGGGCAAATTGATAGGCACTCTGTTCCGAGGAATAAGAGCGCCAAAAATCATTCTGCCCCATTTAAATATACTTCTCCGAACTATTCTTCTCTTATTTGAGTCCGGTGAACCATGGTCCAAAAGTCTATATTTAGGTTAGGTTAGGTTAGGTTAGGTTACAGACATTTGGGCAAATTGATAGGCACTCTGTACCGAGGAATAAGAGCGCCAAAAATCATTCCGCCCCATTTAAATATACTTCTCCGAACAATTCTTCTCTTATTTGAACCGGTGAACCATGGTCCAAAAGTCTATATTTAGGTTAGGTTAGGTTACAATTAGTTTTGTGGAAACAACTCAACACTGAATATAGAAGTACTCTCCAAAAAGGTGCATATGTAATAAATTTTCCCACGAGAAAAATATAGCCGGAAATCCGAGCAAGCAACAGATACTGGTTTTTCCCTTATCTTCTTTACTTGTGATTTACTCTCGGATGGAATGAAATACGCCTCATTGGAGCGGTTTGCCGGCCATATTTTTCGATTTCGTGAAGGAATTATTGACATATGTACCTTTTTGAAAAGCTGATGAAACAAGAAAGTATTTTTCTGAATTTGTACACCAAGTTCATAATGCTTTTTTCAGGTAATTCTCAATTGTTTTATGAAGATTTTATGAGGAAAACAGTTGATGCCATTTATGTCCGCTCATATCTCAGGTTATATAATTTTTTAGTAAATACTTTCGCATTAAATGATAACCGTCTCTTCAGCTTTAAAAAAAATATTCATCGAATATTCAGTCAAGAAGTTTTTACAAAATTAATTATTTTCGATAACAAAGCAGAAGATTTCCAAAGAGTTGAAAAATTGCCATATCTTCGTAACCATAGATTTTCGGATTTTCGACTTAATCCGTTGCAAATGACGTCTAGTATATCCCCTTTGAAGGATCACGTCTAATTACCAAGCACCCTGTATAATTATTTGTAACAAATCTCTTTACCGAATATCCTCTAGTTTATACTCATTTACATTTTCACAGATACTACCAAGCCAACACCGCAGAAGACCCTGCAGTTCAACATGTATACAGCGTATCCACTAAAACGAGAGAAGTAACGTGCCTTTCTTGCGATATGAAGAGAAGAAACTCCACAAACCGTTGTTTGTATAACACAGCACACTTCAGCAGAGATTTTTCACACTATGCCTTGATCTGCCAAGGTCCGGACGTTCCATATATAGTGATCAGAGGGAAGGATAACAGACAGGTTGTGGAATGGGAAAACAACGATGATCTGTACAGATTCACGAGAAGCAGGGAAATGCCGGTTATCAAAAGGATGCAATTTAATGTTTCCGAAGGCTTTACGGCTCAGGTGACTTTGCAGCTACCCCCAAATTTTGATTCATCCGGAAATACGAAATATCCTTTACTGATCAATGTGTAAGTATCATATGAAAAATATTGAAAGCACTTACTTCGGGACTGTTGGGATATGTAGCGCACTCATTGAATGATATTACTTTGATGAAATTATAGTTTAATATAGTCGGAAAAAAACACTGAGGCACACCACATGGAAAATTTTGAGGAATAGAACTGTTTGAGAAATTGTGCAAGCATCATACTGAGCCACGAGACCTAAAGTTAGAATTAAAATCATAACAACATCTTAATTAACTGATGTATATTGTTTCAAAAAATGCCAACTTAATATCAGTAAAACATCCGAATCTTCAGAAAATTGAAAGAATTATACAAGAATCCGAATGGTCAGCTCACATCTATTTTTCTATTCGACCTGCAATGGATTTGTATCATTTGAGATACCTATAATATATAATTTCAAGATGGAGGGTCAGTACCTACAATCATAATCATGTACAATAATATATAGCAAGCGCGCCATAGCAGATTGACCCCACGTCAATGCTTTTTTAGGGTTTGTACTTCTTTCATAGTGAAGTCAATCTGCATTGGCGCGCTTGCTATAGACAGGATCATGATTATACTGAACCTCCTAGTTCTTCCCCAAGGAGATCCTTCAGAAGTTCCTAGGAGCTTGTGCGTCTAAGCAGAATCAGTTGTGTTATTTATCAACTTTGTTACTGTATCCTTACGTCAACTTAGACACAGCAATGATACTTTTTTACCCGAATGTGAATGGCGTCTACTATCCTCTGACTAGATCTCCGGTTCGCTCTATGCACTGAGCTTGAAGCACTCATCGTTCAGTTCAAATAAGCCAATGTGAATAAGCGTGCCAAAGAGTACAGACTACACTCAGTGCTTTTTTATATTTGTTCAAGTTTCTTTGACAATTCTGTCTGTTAATACAGTCTGGATATTAGTTTTACCGTAGGTCGAAATAAAATAAGTGGGAAAGTGGACAGGAGGTTTGGCGCTCTTGTTCAAACTGTGACAATTCATCTCCGAAATTATTGGTTTCTCAGAGTTGGGAATGCTATCAATGGATTCTTATAATAAAACTGGTTTATAAAAGATACTAATTTAAAATTAAATTACGAACTTATACGAGATATTCATTCCTCAAATCTACTCTGAAAATTGTATTATATCAATTGAAACTTAGCCAATACTCCCGTTTTGTTGCCACTGAAGATATTCTAAACTTACCAAATTATGTATTTCCATCATCATATGGATTCCAAGGGCATATAGGGTAGAGGTATTTATAATATCCTATAGTTGGTAATTTTGCCTTCAATCACACTCTGTTTGTTAGATTATTATAGATTATTGAGAAATACATTTGACATGTCTGATATAGGTAGATAAGATTATATGCATGAACAGTGAACACAGATAGAACACAGACAGATAGTCTGTGAAATCAAAGAATTACGATGTATTTTTTAAATTTTGAAGAATCATATCTCCGAAAGTATTAACCTGTTAGAGTTGAAAATGATATCAACGGATTCCTATAATGAAATTGCATCTTAAAAAAAAATGTACTTATTCGAAATTTGCAATAAAAATTTTTTTTTCCTTACTCCGAAACCATCTTGCCGATTTTGCCCAATAACGGACTTAACTGAAATATTTATCTCCCAAACCTATTCTGAAAATTTCAACTGTCTAGCTCATTCCGTTCGAGAGTTATCGTGTCTACAGCCGGACTGGCCGGACAGAATCGTTTGTGACCACGAGTTCTTGATCAGTGAGTCGAACCAAATCGTTTTACGTTTATGACCATTTTCATCAATTCGAAAATTACCGACATTTGGTCGAATTGATAAGCACTCTGTTCCGAGGAACAAGAGATTGCGGTTAGGTGCTCCCATTAGGAACGCAATTGCTTACGCCTATTCTTCAAATCCGAATGTATTTAATTTAATATAGATCTTCCAAATAATGTTATTTATAAATTAGCCCCAAGGCCACGGTACAGACATTTCAACTCGGAAACAATGCTATTTCCTTGAAACTGACTTATCCGTGCACAGAATTGCTATGAATTTTCTTTAAAACCTCACAATGTCGGCTCAGCACCAAATCCATTACCACCCAGCACCAAAACCACTCCCATAAGCCTTACAACCTAGAAAGAGCCACGTCTCCTCTGCGCATGTGCAATATACTCGTGCCTGAAAGTTCTCTCAAAATCACACACCTCACAAAAAACTCTGATTCTTCAACACTAGTGGTTCAGGAGATATCGCAGCTTCAATCCACGTATGCGCGGGCCTTCTCAAAGGGATTCTACGGAGGAATAGCATCATGCACCTCCAAAAACCCTAATCCTCTTAGATGAAAACTCCAGTTCTTGAATCACTTCTTGTCTGCTCATGCGCACAACGAAAAATGCCCAACAGGTGTAAAAATAATTTAAAACATTGGCTCAAGGACCACGTTATGGAGACTCCACCGTCGGCCACTACGCTATTTCCTCGAAACTGGCTTGCACACTCACAGAATTGGCTTGAGGTGGTAATATGGCCCTCGAGCCTCGAGTTCCTCCCCAGTCTCTCAACTATCAGACAAATTTCGAAAAACAATTTAAAATTCCACACATCGGTCACCCATTTATTCAATTGCCACCGTATATACACGTCTATATTTAAATCAGTTACCCTTGTATCATCTTCAATATTATGCTAGCGATCACAATATTCAGATAAAACACATGTAGGATCCGAAGTCGAATGTATACCAGATGTGATTTTGCACGAAAAAAATAGAGCCACGTGATAACTGAAGGACCTTTTTCAGGTATGCTGGTCCCGACTCGTCACAAGTCTCAGAAGAATTTACTCTGAACTGGGGAAGTTATCTAGCTTCTAACAGGAGTTTCATATATGCAGTTATAGATGGCAGAGGATCAGCTTTGAAAGGCGATAAGTATCTTTTTGCAGGCTACCGTCACCTTGGAACTGTAGAAGTTGAGGATCAAATACTTGTTACAAAGTGAGTTGACCTTTGGTTTATAGTTGAGGGATTGTCAGCTTTGTAATTTTATAGGAAAATGCAGGAGACCTTGCCTTATGTAGATAAGGAAAAAACAGCGATTTGGGGTTGGAGTTACGGTGGATATGCTGCTGGTATGGCTTTAGCGACAGAACATGACAATGTATTTAAATGTGGAGTATCAGTTGCTCCTGTGACTGACTGGGCCCTCTATGGTAGGTTCTAGTGAATCTATGATCGATAAAATGAGATAATTTTTGCAAAAGCAGCTGTCACACCGCCGTATTCACAAAGGATTTAATCTCCGTTAAGCTTAACTTTCCCCAGTTAAGGATAAATTGGGGATAATAAGGGACAATAATTAAGGGATGAAGGTGGTAAAACAGGCCTGTTTTACCACTGTTAAATACGTTAACTGAGGTTACGGTTCAAATTGATCCTTAACTGAGGACCTCAGTTAGGACTTAACGGAGATTCTAACACTTAACAACGCTTTGTGAATACGGCGGAAAGTATAGTTATTTATGTGCCAAGGACGAAAAACTGTCTATTATAGTCAAGTCTGCAAATTGCTATCCGAGGCGGTACGAGAAAGTACTTTCAAGGTCCGCAAAATATTATGATTTCATAGAATGCTCTAAATATAATTTGGTAATGTATGTAAATCCAACATATGAGGTGGGTCATAGACATACTTTTTGCGCGTATGTTCTGGGAACATCGCGTTATCATTTTGCCCAAATGTCTGTAATTTTCGAATTTTTCGGTGAAAATGGATTGGGTTCGAATCCCTGATGAAGAACTCGAGGTCAAATTTGATTCTGTCCGTCCGGCCGGCCGTCCGGCCGTTGCCACGATAACTTGAGAACGGAGAGAGCTAGGGACTTGAAATTTTCAGGCTAGGTGGCGCATCGCAATACGACGGACAAGTTCGTTAATGGGCATAATCGGCCCAATGGTTTCCGAGTAATAATTTTGTTTTCAACCAATATAAATCCGATCGAATTGAAACTTGGTGAATAGTTGTAGAATATAAACCTAAGCACGTTTGTGAGCTTTTGTGAGAATCGTATCGTATCGTAGGTTGTGCATCTGAATGCGACATTTGAGTTTGTTTATAAGCATAATCGGTCAAACGGTTTTGTAGTTATCGCCATCTGAAATTCGGTTGTTATTTCCTTAATAACTCGAAAAATACTGAACCGATCCAATTTAAATATGGTTATTAGTTGAAGAATGCCAACACGGATATTCTTGCAAAATTTTATGAGGATCATATCACTAGATATTTTTCAAAAAATCATTGAAAATCATTGAATAAATTATATATATCAGAAACTATTCATCCGACATGGCAGATATTTTGCGAGAGCCTTCAGAACCTAACTCTTCTGTCAAGTTCCAAGTTTGAACACAATTGGATTTATATTGTTGGAGATCTGAGCAGCCTTGTGTGAGTTCAGTAGTTGGATGGGTGACCGTTGCCTCGATAACTCCCGAACGAAAGGAGATAGGGACTTGCAATGTTCAGTGT
Source organism: Halyzia sedecimguttata (assembly GCA_937662695.2). Taxonomy (NCBI): domain Eukaryota; kingdom Metazoa; phylum Arthropoda; class Insecta; order Coleoptera; family Coccinellidae; genus Halyzia; species Halyzia sedecimguttata. Next base: position 91,160,662 of record OW569413.2, on the reverse strand, counting down.
AGGTTGCGCATCTAAATGGGAGAGTGAAGTTCGCTGTTGGCCATAATCGGCCCATCCGCCCATCGGTTTCGGAGTTATACCCATCTGGAATATGATTTCCTCGATGACTCAAAAAATATAGACCCGATGAAATTGCAGCTTGCTAACTAGTTGTAGAATATCGACATAAAGACGTGTGTATTATTTTGTGAGAACCGTACCGCTAGAAAATTTAAAAAAAAATTACGAAAAAAAAATTGGTTCAAGCACTGACGTGAAGTCAGGAGCTTTTGCGCGTATGTTCTATTGTCCATTCTCCTGTATTGCTCTTAATCAAATATACCATGGTGAATTCTATTGTCCGTTCTCCTGTATTGGACACGCTCTTAGGCGAATTTACCATGGTAAATTCGTTTAAGAGTGTCCAATACAGGAAATACAGAAAATTAAAAAAAAAATTGGTTCAAGCACTGACGTGGAGTCAGGAGCTTTTGCGCGTATGTTCTATTGTCCATTCTCCTGTATTGGACACTCTTAATTAAATATACCATGGTGAATTCTATTGTACGCTCTCCTGTATTGGACACTCTTAAACGAATTTACCATGGTAAATTCGACTAAGAGAGTGTCCAATACAGGATAACGGACAATAGAATTCACCATGGTATATGCTCGTGAGGATCGTATCACTAGAAATTTCTCAAAAAATCATTGAAAAATATTCTATAACAGAAACTATTAGTCCGACATCGCTAAAATTTTGCTACAGCCTTCAGAAGCTGGATGGGTGACCGTTGCCTCGATAACTTTCGAACGAAAGGAGATAGGTACTTGCAATTTTCAGGGTATGCTGCGCATCTGAATTGGAGGTTTTAGTTCGATTTTGAGCATAATCCTCAGATCAATAAGTAAACATTGATCTGAGACATAAGCGGTCTAACGGTTTGGGAGTAATATCCACCTGGAATCTTATTTCCTCGATAACTCAAAGAATATAGCCTCGATCGAATTGAAGCTTGGTAACTAGTTGTAGAATGTAAACATAAAGACGTGTGTAAAATTTTGTGAGAACCGTACCCCTAGAAATTAAAAAAAAATTATGAAAAAAAAAATCTTCTATTGTCCATAGTGCAAAAGCGCGCGTGCAAAAGCTGCTGACTTCGCGGTGTCAGTGCTTGAACCAATTTCTTTATGATGCAGTTCTTTCATAAGAATCCATTGATATAATTCCCAACTCTTACAATGGGTTTCACAAAGCTTTGAAAGCTCTTAATTGCCAAATCAGTGTGACTCTATGTCAATTTCCAGTTCATTTTTGAGGCAACCACCGAACTAAATCCACAATTAAGCTAATCGAAGCTTCGCCACCATTGGAAAACAATACTTTCAGAGATATGATTTGTGAAAGTTTGAATAATTACTCGTTAGTACCTATAGTTGTTTGACCAGAGCCCCAAAGCCTCTGTCCACAGAGCTTTCCCACATTTTCAGCTAACTATCGAGCTTTGAGTCGGTCAGATCAGTATTTTTTTAGTTATTTGGAGGAGAAAATTTAAGATGGCACTCTAACTCTGAAACCAATCTGTGGATTTTGCCCATTAACGAACTTAACCGGCGCCTTTGGACTCCAAACATACACTGTAAATTTTAACTCCCTGAGTCATTGGGTCCGAGAGTTATCGTGCTGACGGACGGTCGGCCAGTCAGAATTGATTTTAATCTTGGATTCATCGGTGATTTTAAACTAGTCGATGAGACCATTCTCGGCCAAAAATTCGAAAATTACAGACATTTCGACAAATTGATAGGCACATCTGTTCAGGTAAACTTCTGAATGTTCATATATTTCAACAAAATTGATATATTTGCACTAGTAATATCACTCGAAGGACGAGTGGTGTTTTTTAAGCAACTCAGTTGAGTTAAGTAATAAAAGATAGACTTATGAGATAAATTCAGTCACGAGTGATATTTCATTAAACTATTTCAAGAACAAAATGACACATGTTGACGTCGTTAATTTATATTTATCATTTGTCAAACAGTTCGTATCCATGGTTGAGTCGTTGAAATCACCAAATTTTGTAAGACCAATCATAATTCAAAGACAGTTGGTGTTTTCACGATAATACGAGCAGTCTTTGGCCTGTGGTTGGTCAGATTTTGATATGAGTGAAATAGTCAACGACATGTCTTCCAGAATTATTTCATGTTTACATGGGTTTTCTCATGTCTTCATCGTAACTGATGTAACCAGGTGTCAGTTTCACCTGGGAAGACTACAGAATACATTTTTTTTTGGATATCATATTCCTAATGGATTTTTCTCCTTTTGCTCAGATACTATATACACGGAGAGATTCATGGGGTTACCAACAGTAGAAGATAATCTCAAGGGATATTTGAACGCCCAACTATTAACGAAATATGGAGGCATCCGAGATAAGCTATATTTTTTGATTCATGGTACTTATGATGATAATGTCCACTATCAACAATCCCTATTGTGGGCCAAAGTGTTGGAGCAACAAGACATTTTCTTCAGGCAAATGGTATGTTCAATTGTCATTATAAACTCTTCTGTGACTAAATAATAATTGTTCAGAATATAAACTATACATTATTTTTACAGACATACACTGATCAAGTGCACGACTTGGGAAGTGTAAGGCCTCATCTCTATCATTCGTTGGAAAACTTCCTGGATGAATGTTTCAATGTACAATATCCTTGACTGTGAGAATAACTTAAGAGAGGGGGCAACTGCAGTTCTAGAACCTAGTCAGAATATTCTGATTACCATTTCGAATATAAAAATCTTACTATAATTGTCAGGGTTTAATCTATGTCTCGTAGATCTCGAAATTTTTATAAATATTTTATCTTGTTAATATCATTTGTGTAAATAAAGAATATTTTACGTTAAAAAAGCTTTTTCGTATATTTTGATATGTATTTGATTGCCAGTACCATATATACAAATATCAAGTTTAATAGCGAGTAAAATATTTCACTCACAAATTTGAGGAAATGTAATATATGTTGTCGCGAGTAATTATTCAAACTTTGACAAATATCATGTCTCCTAAAGTATTGGTTTCACAGAGTTGGGAATGATTTCAATGGATTTTTATGATAGAACTGCATCATAAAAAATTAAATTCAGAACGTATGTCTATGACTCACTTCCTATGTTGGATTTACGGACATCAGCAATCATAATTAGAGCATTCTATGAAATCATAAAATTACGATTAATATTTGAGTTTGTTAGAGTTGAGAATGATATCAATGGATTCTTATGATGAAACTGAATCTTCAAAACATTTTAATTTGAGATATTTATCTCCCAAACCTACTCTGAAGATTTCAACTGTCTAGATCATTCCATTCGAGATTTATCGTGTTACCGACGGAATCGATTTCGACCACGGATTCTTGATCAGTGAATCGAACCAAACCATTTTCAGCCAAAAATTCGAAAATAACAGACATTTGGGCAAATTGATAAGCACTGTGTTCCGAGGAACAAGAGCGCCATAATTAAAATTCGCGAATTCGACTGCATTGTTAATTAGCCCTTCGAATTTACTTTTTTCTCTTGTTTACGTAGGTTGTCCACTGCACCATACGATATTTTAACTGTTCAGCTCATTCCGTTCGAGAGTTATTGTGTTAACGGCCAGACATAATCGATTTTGAAGACGGATTCTTCATCAGTGAGTCGAACTAAAACGTGTGAGATCATATTCAGCCAAAAATTCGAAAATTAAAGACATTTGGGAAAATTGATAAGCACCCTGTTCCGAGGAACAAGAGCGCCAAAAAAACTCCAAAAACCACGAAGCACGGTTGTAGGTATCAGAATATCGGTCAATGATGAATTTAATTCAGTGAATTTGATATTATTTGTAGATATGGGTTGCCACCCTGTAGCTCAGCCCCCTTCTCTAATCGTCTGAATAAATCCACTCAGCACCTGAACCTACCTAGCGGTTATCGATGAAACTACGAGTAGGATGTACGGGAAATCTGTAAGATCCCTTTTTAACATGCCAATCGATTATTTCGCGATTCAAATAGAATTCTTTAGTATTGTCATAATTCAACACTAGATGGCGTCAGCAATCAAATCACGATTTTAATTCTGGAAAACTAGGGAAGGTACATACAGATAACGCAAAAAGGGTTAGAAAATCCTTTCGATTTGCTCTATTAATATTCAAATATTTCCAGTAGGAACACACCAAGAGATATATGAATACATTCAATAATTATCATTGGTATAAATGCTACCCTTTCCTCAATTCTGGTAAGTAGAGAAGAATCTTATCAACATCACCTTAGGTATTAACCAACAGGGCTAAGCAATTGAAATCTTGGTGACTTCACATATACCTTGAACGTGTAGTTTTTCACCTACTTAAGAATATCTCTGGGTGGTATGTATGTAGGTATGTGTGCACATGTGTTCTGTCAGGCGGACAGGTCAGTCTATTGAGGCACACCTACATATATACTTCACCCACAAGCTCAAGCCTTTTGATACGGGAGATGAGTCTGGTGGGTGAGAACTTGTCCAGTTCCTTCAGCCTCAGTTTGTGGACTCCTAATTCCTCAAATCTTATCCTGTCCCCAGCGGGGTAGTCACACACATAATATGATCGGTAGACTCGTCGTCCTCCTAACATAGTATGTACTCAGAGTTCTCAACCAACCCCAACTTACTTAAGTGTTTTCTGAGGCCACAGTGACACCTGAACACAGCTATTAAAATTCTCAGCTCTAACCTGGAGAATTATTATTATTATTATGTACAGATATTGAGATGAGGCCAAATGGCCTATGAATCTCATACAGAAAAAATAAAAAGGACACTTCAGAAGACAAAAGTGAATAAATAAAAAGCTTTCTAAGGAAATATGGAGTCCAGTCTGTTTTTAAAAGTATTCACACTCCCGGCACCCACGACAATCTCCAGTAAAGAGTTCCACCTGACAAATATCCTGTTCGGGAGGAAAAACGCTCTTGCATGGGTTCGATACACCTCATGGTACAACTTATATCGGTGGCCACGAAGATGACTGTTGTTGATCGTGAACATTTCCTCGAGATTACCACCAATAAAATGGTTCAAGATGCGATAGGTTACAATTAGGTCACCGCACACACGACGATCATGAAAACTGCTCAACCGGAACACTTGGAGTCTCTCCTCGTACGATGGTCGAACTCGCCCAAAAGGAATTCTGGTTGCAGAGCGCTGTATTCGCTCCAAACGCTGTTGATCACAGAGCAGCCTGCAAGTAACAACCGAACTTCCAGGGCTAAATTACCCACATGAGCAGACCAGGAAAGATCCTCTGTAATGATGACGCCAAGGTCATTATGCTCCGTGCATGACTCCAGAAAAATGCCAACGGCAAGATATTGGTGCCTCGGATTATGTTTGCTAAGATGGAGAACCTTGCATTTTTCCACGTTCAGAGGGAGGAGCCACTGGCGGCACCACTGATCCAGCCGCACCAGGTCACCCCGAAGAACATCAGGGAAGCGAGCATCGTAAAATAATTTAATGTCGTCGGCATATTGTGAACAAATGGCTGAGAGTGAGTTTGGGAGATCCGAAACGTGAATCAGGAAAATAAGTGGTCCCAAAACTGAGCCCTGATGGACACCACTGACAACTGCTCTGAAATCGCCCACTTTGACCGAAAAATGGCTACCAATGATGAACGAATGAAGCCAAGCCAGTAAACTGCCTCTAATGCCAAAATGTTCGAGTTTGTGGAGCAAACGATTAAAAGGGACACGGTCGAAGGCTCGGGAAAAGTCCAAATATATGACATCGACAGGTATCCCACAGTTAAGAGACTTGGTCTAGTGCTGAAGGCATTGCAGTAGACACGTGATGACTGAACGTCCCGGTAGGAAACCGTGCTGGCACTCAGGGAATAGATCGTTCTCGCGCTGGAAATGGAGCAACCTGTTACACACAATTCTCTCAGCAATCTTGGAAATCTTGAAAATATAGGAAGGAGGCTTATGGGACGGTAGTTACTTGGGCATAGTTTGTCCCCCTTCTTGAAAACAGGAGTAATCCTAGATATTTTCCAAGCAGATGGTAATTGACAAGAGCTGAGAGCTATTGTCTGGCTCTTTCAGTTGATGGGCTAATACTTTTTTTAGCGAACATGTCTGGAGCCAGATCTTTTGGTCCAAACATCAGTTGTTCTCTCCCCCTGCTGCCTTGAGAGAGATCCAATGAGTGCACTACTTCATTACCTTCTATGCCCGAGTGGCCAGAATTCCAGATGAGCTGCAGCCTGCAGCACTCTCCCAGATTAGCAACTGTGGTCTGACAGTCCTGGACAAGCAGGGATTAGTAGTTGTATGAACCCAAAGCCTTCAAGACGGCTTGGCTATCCCATAGAATCTTAATTGATCCACACACCCCAAGTATGAGCTTCACGCAATGATCAATTAATGGCGCAAATTTCTGCTTGAAAGACTGTCGCAAGACTATACCCAGGCTGATATCTCTTGGTAGTAGAATATTATTGTGATAAACAGTTTTTTATCGATCCTGACAATTACCTTATCAATATTATAAACGATTTTTGTATAAAATTTCATGAATTTATTTATAATAGTTAAGGAAAATAAGCCCAAACGTACAGAGAATAGAGGACAGACAATTTTTTTCGTATTCGATTATTTACATCTACGTTATTCAACATATAAATTTGCAAATTAAGAAGGGGGTTTCAAAAATGTTTTCACTAGGCGATTCCAAAGATGTTTCCTACGAGAAAATCATAAACCGAAATCGCTCAGTAAAATTAGCCACATAGGGAGATTACGGTTATTGGAAGTTGCCAGTAATTTTAATTTCGAATCAAAAACCGATCTTGCACAATGTATTCGGACGCTTCTTGAAGGATGAATACTACGTCTTCGTCAGGACATAATTGTTAGGAATGTTATTTTAAAGGGTTTTCCAATAAGAGGTGTTATTTTGATATTCAATTAAAATGCCATATTTCAATAAAAATGATCGGATGTTTATTTCATTATAAAGAAGAAGCTATGCCGTTAATAGTGGAAAATAACATCAGGCAAATGACCACCACAACCACGCTTACAGGACCATGTCCTTTTAATGAAATTTTCCATAACCAAATCACAAAGTGGCTGCCCTATGTCCTCGATAGCCTCACGAATTCCATCTTTGAGGTCTTGAATCGACGCTGGGCTATTGGCGTAGACCTTCTCTTTCACGTGGCCCCAAAGAAAGAAGTCGCAAGGTGTTAAATCACAAGATCTCGGTGGCCAATTGTGATCACCTCTTCGAGAGATAACACGGTCCGGAAACTTTTCCTGCAAAAGATCAATGGTTTCGTTGCTTGTGTGGCACGTAGCGCCGTCTTGTTGAAAGTCAACGTTGTCCAGATCAATACCATCCAATTCCGGCCATAAAAAAATCATTAATCATCTCTCGATAGCGCAATCCATTCAGCGTAACTGTTGCTCCAGCCCCATTTTCGAAAAAGTACGGTCCAATGACTCCGCCGGACCATAAACCACACCAAACAGTCACACTTTGAGGATAGAGATTCTTTTCAACCATAACTCTTGGGTTTTCCGAGCCCCAGATGCGACAATTTTGCTTGTTGACGAAGCCACCGAGGTGGAAATGGGCCTCACCACTCAAGATGATTTTTCGATGGAATTCCGGATCATTTTCATGCATTTCAACGACCCAATCAGCAAAGACACGACGTTGTTGATGATGGGCCGGCTTGAGTTCTTGTGTTAACTGAACTTTATAAGCCTTAAGACCCAAATCTTTATGCAAAATACGGTGTAATGACGTTTGTGGAATGCCTAATTCCAAAGAACGACGAGGAATGGACAAACCTGGGTTTTCTTCAACACTTTCGGCTACAGCAGCAATATTCTCGGCTGTTCTTAAGCTACGTGCACGGGTTTTATTCTTCACATGACTAACTTGTCCCAACAGTTCGAATTTTTCCACCAATTTCTTGATTGCGGTCCGACAAGGTGCTTCACGACGACCCAAAAATGTTCGAGTTTTACGAACCGTCTCTGCCAAATTTTCACCATTTTTATAGTGAATTTTAATTATTTCATTGCATTCTTGAAGCGTGTTTCGTTCCATTTTTATTAATGGCGTAGTTTCTAATTGTCAAATGTCAAAAAATGTCAGCTTCAAAAGTGACATCTACCGAAACAGCGGGCTATTCAAAATAACACCTCTTATTGGAAAACCCTTTATATTACACGTTTTTTGTATTGCCCATATCTGCATGCACATGTGATGCGCTGCTATATGGAAGTTTCAGCTTCAAATTGAGGTGTCTTAATTCGCTATTTCATATTGAGGATATTCATATTAATATTAATATAATATTTCATATTGACGACGAGGATGGGATGAATTTACTATAGGAAGAAATAAGTGACACTATCGATTTCAGCTGAGTTACATTCTTAGGTGTGGGTGCTCCCGGACTCTCTCAACTTGCCATAGCTTGCACAATTCATCAAATTCATAATTTGGATGTGAAGGAATTTTGATTAATTCATTTGAGTTTGAGTTTTTATCAACTTCATAACTTCTTGAAGAAATATTGATTAATACTTTTCTGTGCGACGATGCTATATATACAAAATCAACTCAACTCTGTTATCAGATGATTGATCATTTTCATTGACTGAACGATGAAGGCTGTCCCAATTTGAATTTAATAATTAAGAGTGAACAAATCAAGTCCACCACGAAGAGTGTCTTGAAGTGAAAGTAGGACTGTCACTGCAGAACTATGTTTGATTAATCTGAGGAGCAGCAAGGGGAGAATTGAAACAGTTAGAATTCAGTATCCACAATTAACGGAAAATATTCCTTAAAAAAGGAGGAAAGCCCTGTGGCAGGAGCTTTGGCGCTCTTGTTCAATGTTTGACAAACCATATCTCCGAAAGTATATTGGTTTCTCAGAGTTGGGAATGATATCAATAGATTCTTATGACAGAACTGCACTATAAAAGAAAATAAATTCAAATGATAGTTTATTTATCAAGATTAAATGAGCAATCTGCAATGATTTAACCGCGTGGAATGGGTTGTTGCAACTTACACTTGGTGCATAGTTTTCACAACACGAAATACTTAAGGAAAGTAATAAGCTGCTGCTGAGAAGCTACAGAGTACTGATGAAGGCAAAAAGCCAAAAACGCGTCTGCTCTTGCTTTCTCGGCATATCAATGAACCCTCTGGGGTCTATTTGACTTGTGAAATATATGCATAAGTATATTAATTATACGAAGCCCTTTATGAAGGACCCTATTGGCAGGAACGCTCTGGACTTGTTGACTTAAGGAAAGTATAATAAAAATGTCTAGAGCAAGACTGGAGACAATCATAGCAAATTGTCCATTTATTCCTGATATTTGGATAGGTATAGGCTGACGAACAAATTATTTTAATAGTTCAAAATATATTAATAAAATACAATCCTCTTTTCATAATTCAATAGTTCATACCACTAACACATTCTTTCTTTATTATGAGCCTTAATCCAAGAAAGGATATTTGTCGCACATATGTAGATTACCATTTTAGTATTTTTTTGCTAGCCACATTGTGAAAATACTGTTATTACGAACATGTCTCACTACTTACGGAAGTAAAAGGTAATATTAATCTCGGTGGTCAACGAACAGTCATTTCTTCTAATGATTCCATAATGTTGTTCTTTCATTGCGTTGATAAAATACATCATTAAAATGATCCAATTCTAAATCTTCTGAAATATCATCCCCAATATTTCCACATAAATTATTCAATATGCAAAAAGTCAATATTATTTTTTTTTACGTTACTCCGGAAACATCAGGCCAATTTTGCCCAATAACGAACTTAACTGAGATATTTATCTCCCGAACCTATCTCTGAAAATTTCAATTGTCTAGCTCATAGCTCAGACATAATCGATTTCGACCACGGATTCTTGATCAGTGAGTCGAACCAAATCGATTAAGACCATTTTCATCCAAAAATTCGAAAATTACAGACATTTGGGCAAATCGATAAGCACTCTGTTCCGAGGAACAACAGCGCCAAAAATAAATTACTTTGACCTATCAAATCATTTTTCGCTATTCCTGAAAATGGGGAAAATAAATCGATTATTCCATACTAAAGATGCTCACTGTATAAAACGATTATACAAATTGGTTGCTACTATAATTAATTCCACCTGATCCCCATAACTTCATAGAGCGAGTTTGGAGTCGAGCGGAGAATTTCATCCTCACACTCCGGTGGCTCCAAGGGTACCGGGCTCGATTTCCGGAGCGGAAGAAGCTTTTTTTCATTTTTTTTTCATTCCAACTCGAGAAATAACTTTCATAAACCAGACTGTCTGTAATATCATGAAAGAAGTTGAACTAATGATCATAGAATTCACAGAATTTCCTGAAGATCTGCGAATTACTCTGATATTATACAGGATGTTTGGTAATTCGACGTGATCCTTCAAAGGGGATATACTAGATGTCATTTGCAACGAATTGAGTTGAGTGAACCACGATCCGAAAATCTATGGTTACGAAGCTATGGCGTTTTTTCAACTTTTTGGGAATTTTCTGCTTTGTTACCGAAAATAACTGATTATGTAAAAACTACTTGACCCTAAAAATTCGATGAATATTCTTTTTAAGGTGAAGAGATGGTTATCCTTTCATTTGAAAAAGTATTTACTATATAATTAGATAATATGATATAAGGGGTCATAAATGGCGTCAACTATTTTCCTCCTAGAATCTTGATGAAACAATTGAGAATTACTCGAAAAAAGTCTTATGAACTTAGTGTACAAATTCAGTAAAAAACTTCCTTGCCTTATCAGCTTTTCAAAAACGTACACATGTCAAGAATTCCTTCACGAAATCGAAAAATATGGCCGGAAAACCGCTCCGATGAGGCGTATTTGATTCCAGGGACAGAACCAATAACACAATGAAATATCAGCATTTGTTCTTTATGAAACTAATTATCCTCAAATTGAAATTCTTTAGAATTACTCTCAGTTAATTGAGGATTATTTCAAATTTCATTCGAAAATACTGTGAATTTTATTCGTACTAGTCCTACTCGTAACAAGCAACTAATAATCACATTAATCACAAGTAAAGGAATAGATAATGGGTATAAACAAGTAAACAAGTCAGTTACTTGCTCGGATTTCCGGCTATATTTTTTGATCTCGTGGGAAAATTTATTACATATGTATCTTTTGGAAAGTTCATTAACCAAAGAAATTTTTCCACTTATTTTTATGCAAAGTTAGTTATGATTTTTTCGAGAAATACGCAATTGTTTTAAGCTAATTCAATGAGAAAAACAATTGATTACCCAAATTTTTGGTGAATGATTTCTTCTGGAAATGATCCTCATCTCATCAGCTTTCTTAAAAACCTTACTTCTATATTCAGTGTTGAGTAGTATCCAAAAAATCAATTGTTTTCGATGGTAAGTCGAAAAACTTTCAAAAAGTCGAAATATCAATATATCCCAGTAACCATAGACTTTTGGACCCATGGTTCACTGGACTCAAATCGTTGCAAATGATGTCTAGTATAATCCCGTTAAAGGATCACGTTGAATTACCAAACACCCTGTATGTCTATAGCTAGTCGAAATCAAATTTGACAAGTCTAGATGACAAATATCATGAAACGTCTAAATTAGCAACTCCACCACAATAATTACATGATGTATCTACTAAGAATCGAAAAGAATAAGGTTAATTCTGCAATTGATATTCGGCACCCTGGCAATTTAATAAAATGAGATATTTGCACCTTTGGAAGAATTCAGTACCTGGATCGGTGACCACTCTCGATAAGAATTTGTAGAAGCGCACCATAGCAGGATGACTTTACGTCGGTACTCTCCTAATTTTCATCTTAATACATTACGAAAACTATATTCTGTAAATTTTCACTATAATAATATACTAACTGACAAAGATACTGCAACGCAGGTTTTTTTCAGTTACTTACATATTGTAGTCGTTTTTTGCAAATTTTTTAAATTTTACAAAGTCGATGTTAAGTTGTTGTTAACATGCCTAGAGCAAGTGTACGAGGAATTTATCGCCAGCTAAGTGAATTTGAAAGAGGTCGAATTATTGATCTAGGAGAGGTGGGGTTGTCATTTCGAGAAATGGCTAACCGTACGAACAGAAATCCAACTACTGTTATGAGATGTTGTCAAACGTGGTTTGATAATGCCCAAAATCGAAGAAGAGTAGGCACCGAACGTCGAAGGGACACAAATGAAGTTCAAGATCGACGTCTATGACTATTAGAGCCTATTAGAGACCGATTTGCGACAACTCAATCTTTGGCTGATGAGTGGTTAGGAGAACAAGGCCATCCCGTAACTGTCCGAACGATTTACCGCCGGATATGGTCTTTTGGACTGCAGCATTATCGACCCCATCTTGTGTTACCTCTGGCGGTTGAGCATCGCCGGCAACGATTACAGTGGTCCAGAGAACGTCAACATTGGAATGTCGAATGGCATCAGGTCGTCTTTTCTGATGAATCTGGATTCTCTTTGGGTCCACATTATGACCGAAGAAGGTTTAGACGACGTAGGGGGAAAGACGTGAACCTCAGTTTGATATTGAGCGTCATGTATACCGGACAGTACGCGTTAAGGTATGGGGTGCTATTGCACATGCAAGTAGGTCACCTTCAGTCTTTATTCGAGGTAACACGGTAGCACTGCGTTACCTTCAAGAAATAGTGAAATATGTTCTCGTTGTGTTACCTTAATCGGCTCGATATTCCAATATTTTAGCAAGATAATGCTCGACCTCATGTTGCCAGAGTTAGTTTAAACTTTATTGAAGCGACCCATGTGAATCTTTTGCCATGGCCGCTCAGATCTTCCGATCTTTCACCCATAGATCATATTTGGGACATCATAGGTAGAAGGCTTGGAAATTTACCCCAGCCCCCACGGACTTTGGCGGCTCTGATACATGAACTGCAGGTAGCTTGGGATAGTATCCCCCAAGAAGAAATAGGGCATCTTATTGCATCAATACCAAGACGTGTTGGGGATCGTATAGATAATCGCGGTGGACAAACACATTATTGAAAATTTATAAAAAAAATTGTAAAATTTTTTTTTTCTTCAAATTTCAATCATTTACTCCTTGCTATACTATCTATGTTTCACCAAAAAAAATTTTAATTTAAACAGCTCCTTCTGGGTGTTGCAGTTTCTTTGTCAGTCAGTATAAGTATTATTAAATTCGAGGATGAATTTGGTTCATAATTATTATGGACCAAATTCAGCCTCGAATTTTTAGCTAGTTTATGCTAATATAGTGCCTTCTGAATTTGTATCCTCACTTGATCGTATCGATCTGACCTATGCATAAACTCGCAATTCTTCCATGTCAAACTATAAAAGTTGACATGATTTACAGTGTTATCCATAGTGCATGGCAATTTTGCAGAGTTTCAAAACTATTAGAATGTATGCCCGGGAGTTTCTTGCAATAATACTATCTGGATGCGGTTGATTCGCCAGAAAGATCCTATTTTAAAAAGGGGGAAAGCTCTGTGGCAGAAGTTTTGACGCTCTTGTTCAATTCTTGACAAACCATATCTTCGAAAGTATTGGTTTCCCAGAGTTGAGAATGATATAAATGGATTCTTATGATAGAACTGCACCATAAAAGAAATTCAATTCAAATAATAGTTTATTTATCAAGATTAAATGAGCACCTGCAACGATTTAACCTCGTGGAACGTTGTTGGAACTCACACACGATACACAGTTTTCACAACTCGAAATACCTAAGCAGGTATAAGGGATAACTCTCGAAAGAAATGAGTTAGAGGATTGAAATTTGAAGGGTAGGTTTGGAGCGTAAATATCTCGGACGAGTTCGTTAACGGGCGAAATCCATCACCAAGCGGTTTCGGAGGGATGGCCGTTTTTAGTAAAAATATTATTATGAATATTTCCGGAACTAATCACTCGATCTATCTGAAATTTAGCATCAAATTGTAGAATCCTGACCTTTATAAGCATGTGAAGTTTTGTATTGATAGGACTGCCGTAAAGTGGCAAAAAAAATTCAAAAATTTTTAAATTTTGTTTCTACAGTAACTCTCTAACATAATCAGCTAGGCAGTTGAAATTTTGAGAGTAGGTTTGGGAGATAAATATCTCAGTGAATTTCGTTATTGGGCAAAATAGGCATGAAAGTTTCGGAGTAACGGCAAAAAAAAATTTTTTTTACATTACAAATTTCGAATTCAAAATTTCTTTAAGATGCAATTTCACCATAAAAATTCAATGATATCATTTTCAACTCTAACAAGCTAATACTTTCGGATATATGATTTTTAAAAATTTCAATAATAAATCGTACTTCTACACACTTCAACAAGTGTTTGAAAAAGAGCGCCAAAGCTCCTGTCCACAGGGCTTTTCCACATTTTGGCGCTCTAGTTCCTCGGAACTGAGTGCTTATCAATTTGCCCAAATGTCTGTAATTTTCGAATATTTCGATGAAAATGGTCTTAAACGATTTGGTTCGACTCACTGATCAAGAATCCGTGGTCGAAATTCATTCTGTCCGGCCGGTCCGGCTGGTCCGGCCGGCCGGTCCGGCCGGCCGTAGGCACGATAACTCTCGAACGGAATGAGCTAGACAGTTGAAATTTTCAGAGTAGGTTTGGGGGATAAATATCTCGGCTAAGTTCGTTATTGGGCAAAATCGGACAAATGGTTTCGGAATAACAAAAAAAAAAATTTTTTATTACGGAACAAATTCCAAATTAAATTTTTTTTAATAAAAAGTTTTATCATGAGAATCCAATCATATCATTTTTAACTCTAACAAGTTAGTACTTTCGGAGATATGATTTTTCAAAATTTCAATAATAAATCGTATTTCAACGTTGTCACAGAATAATATTATTCTATGTATGAATATGAATTGTCATAATGTCAAATGATGTTCCTGAGACTAATCAATCGAAGAATTGTGAGCGAAGTGAGAAAAATCTCAGATATGATTTTTCAAAATTTCAATAATAAATCGTATTTCAACGTTGTCACAGAATGATATTATTCTATGTATGAATATGAATTGTCATAATGTCAAATGATGTTCCTGAGACTAATCAATCGAAGAATTGTGAGCGAAGTGAGTTAAATCTCAGTTGTTTGCTCCGATATTAGTTTTTCTCAGAAAATTCTTACATTTCGGAACTGAACATGAAGTAAGAGATCTGAGAGTAGTGAGACTGCTTTTCATCCATAGACATAGATATAACTCTCGAACGGAATGAGGTAGGTAGTTGAAATTTTCAGAGTAGTTTAGGGAGATGAATATCTCGGTTAAGTTCGTTATTGGGCAAAATTGGCCAGATTTAATTTGATTTCTTCCATGGTGCTTTTCTCATTCTCATGATTGCTCATTTAATCTTGATAAATAAACTATTATTTGAATTGAATTTCCTTTAGGATGCAGTTCTATTATATGAATACATTGATATAATTCCCAACTCTGAGAAACCAATACTTTCGGAGATATAATTTGTCTGTTTGAACTAGTTTTATTGCTGTATGTCTCTATTTCTCAAGTTGTTCTTATGTTCCGACTTTCTTACTTCTAGTGGTCTCGATGTTTCTCCTGTATACGATTTACTACAAATATAAGGAATATTATACAGGGTGAGTCTTTGACCACTGCATTAATTTTAACCAAAGATTCCTCTCATCAAATGAAACACTTTTTTCATTTAACATTTTTCCAAATTAAGCTCAGGTAAAAAGATACAGGCTGTTGAAATTTTGAAAAAAAATCAGTTTTTATTTTCTAGCTTTGACATCCTTTTTTCGAATAAAATGAATGTTGGCGTAAAGTTTCCTATAACTATGATATATATTTTCCAAGTATTAGTTATTTTCTACTTCTACTGGTTTTCTAGTTATGGACTCGTGGATTCATAAAACTAAACGAAATTAGCATAAAGAAAGCATATAAAGTTTTTCTTGAGTCATTTCAAGAATATTCCATCGTTTTAGAACATTATATTATTCTTCATAATTTCTCCTTAAACGCACCGTTTTCGAAATATTCTTCATTGAATGTTTTAAAATGGAAAACTCCAGCAATTTCACTACTTTTATGGATCCGTTCCTGAGCGTTGGAATCCCGAATCAAGCTGTAAACCACGTTACCATGCCTTATTCTCGTCCGCCAACAATGTCATAGATAATTTATATGCGGGAGTGTATTAGCACATTGTGAAATCTTTAAACGCTTGTAACTTTTTACCTGAGCCGAATCTGGAAAAATGGTAAAGGAAAAAGGTGTTTCATTTGATGAGAGGAATCTTTGGTTAAAATTAATGCAGTGGTCAAAGACTCACCCTGTATATCTACACAGTTTTTATTTTTGTTTTTCTTCAATGGGCTTTGTCTTTATTAACAAAGATGGATGGATTGAAATAATACAAAGATTCTCTAATTACGTAAAAAGGAAACTTAAGCGGTCAACTTGTATTTTGTTGAACAGAGAATGCAATTCTGCAAACTGCTCAATTGGAATTGACCATATGTGGCTGAATCAATCAAACATGAAATAGATATTGGTAAATATTTTAAGTTGTGAGCATTATTGAAAAAATCCAATGAAGGGTATCTTGTAAAAAAATCAAGAGTTTTTTCTAAGGAAGACTTCGAACGTTTTCTCTTCGATGCACCGGGAACTATCATATTTCAAGTAATTTTAATTTAGTATTGTGATCACGTGGTTGTTTTAGATTGTTTTATTATTCGGAGTAGCTGGTGCCTGCAGATATAATGAAATGCTGAAAATGAAAACTACGGATATCGAGGACAAGGGAAATATTATACTAGTCAGTATTCCTGATAGTAAAACGAGAAAAGTTCGAACATTCACAGTTATTAGGGAGAACAATCTGAATATTTATCGGAGATACACTGAGTTCAGACCAAATGCTTCTTTGAAAATAGATTTTGTTTGAAATATCAATCTGGAAAATGGTACAGAGCTGTGATGACATAGTTTAGGAAGTATTCCAAGAAAGGTTGCCACTTCTTTGCAATTGATTCATCCAAACGAATACACAGGTCGTTCATTGAGGCGAACTTCTGCTACACTACTTATAGATGAAGGAGCCAACAATGAGTCTTTGGAACGACACGGAGGATGGAAGTCAAGTAGTGTAGCAGAAGGCTACATCGAGGATTTGCTGTGAAATAAGAATGAGATTGCTGGTAGGATATTGAGCGTCAACGAATTCCCTGGAACAAGCAACTCAGATTACTCTATTGAGGCATCAGCTTTTGAACAGAATCTGAGACAGAATCCTACCAGTTCATTATTACATGGTTTCAATTTCCGAAATGCAACATTGACCAATTGTACATTCAATGTAACTTCAACGAATAAAATTGGTTCAAGCACTGACATGAAGTCAGGAGCTTTTGCGTGTATGTTCTATTGTCCATTCTCCTGTATTGGACACTCTTAATGGAATTTACCATGGTAAATTATATTGTCCATTCTCCTGTATTGAACACTCTTAATTCGAAGTTAACATGGTAAATTCGAATTAAGTTTCTAACACAGGAGAATGAACAATATAATTTACCATGGTAAATTCTATTGAATACAGGAGAACGGACAATAGAATTCATCACGGTAAGTCGCTCTCTCGTTCCGTTCTCAAGTTATCGTGGCAACGGCGGCCAGCCGGCCGGCCAGAATCAAATTTGTCCTCGAATTCTTCATCAGATAGTCCAACTCAATCGTTTGAGACCATTTTCGGCAAAAAAATCGAAAATTACAGTAGTTTGGGCGAAATGATAACGCGAAGTTCCCCAGAACATACGCGCAAAAATGACGTTTGAATTAAAGAATTTTTTACTTATGGTAACCAATTCATCTTTTGCATAGTAACATTTTTCCTGCCGCCGACCGGAACAGTGTGGCATAGCAAGACCTGCTCCTTGGCGGAGAAATAGAACTTTTCGATGATCTTCTCAATCAAAAAATGACGTTATTATTGTACATTTTAAAATAAAAATATTTAGGAACATTTTCTTATGAAGAGTCTGACGAAGGAGTCTGATTTAGACTCCGAAACGTTACGACATTTAGTTGTTTCATCGTTGATGGTGTTTCATCGTTGATGTTGTTTCGTTATGGTTTGTTACAAGGGCAATGGGAATGAAATGGGAATAAATATTGGCAATTACCTTTATAAGAGCAGGGGGTGTAAGGGTCACTTTCTGTAGCAAGTATTTGTTTGTTTTTAAGGAAAAAATTACATTTCGGTGGGGGAGGGGTGCTTTGAACCCCCAAAACCCCACCTGGCTACGCCCTTGGTTTGTTAGGCAACATTGTTCCATGTATTGCGATATCTTATGTATCTTACGCTGACGCAATTCACAAAATAATAAATCTTTATTAAAAAGATATTTTTTGCGCGTATGTTCTGGGGAACATCGCGTTATAGTTTTGCCCAAATGTCTGTAACTTTCGAATTTTTTGACAAAAATGGTCTCAAACGATTACGTTCGACTCCCCAATGAAGAATTCGAGGTCAAATTTGATTCTGTCCGGCCGGCCGTCCGGCCGTTGCCACGATAACTTGAGAACGAAAAGAGCTAGCGACTTGAAATTTTCAGGGTAGGTGGCGTATCTCAATACGACGGACAAGTTCGTTAATGGGCATAATCGGCCCAGTGGTTTCCGAGTAATAATTTTGTTTCCAACCAATATGAATCCGATCGAATTGAAACTTGGTGGGTAGTTGTAGAATATGAACCTTGGCACGTTTGTGAAATTTTATGCGAATCGTATGGCTAGAAAATTTTAAAAATATTATTAAAAAATATTCTTGTTGTCACGATAACTTGAGAACGGAATGAGATAGCGGCTTGAAATTTTCACGTTAGGATGTGCACCAGAACGCGACATTTCAGTTAGTTTATGAGCATAATCGGCCAAACGGTTTCAGAGTTATAGCCATCTGAAATTTTCTGAAATTTGGTGGTTTTTGTTCCTCATTAACTCGAAAAATACTGAACTGATTGAATTCAAACATAGTTATTAGTTGTAGAATGCCAACGCAAAAATGTTTGCAAAATTTGGTGAGGATAGCATTTGTAGAAAATTTTTAATAAATCATTGAAAATAAAAAAAAAAAATTATATATATCAGTAACTATTGGTTTGAAATTGCTGAAATTTTGCAAGAGCCTTCATAACCTAACTCTACTGTCACGTTTCAAGTTTTAATACGATCGGTTAAATATTGTTGGAGATTTGAGCATTCTTGTGTGAGTTCAGTAGATGGGTGACCGTTGCCTCGATAACTTTCGAACGAAAGGAGATAGGGACTTGCAATTTTCAGGGTAGGTTGTGTATCCTAAAGGGAGAGTTGAGTTCGTTTTTGGGCATAATCGGTCTAACGGTTTCCGAGTTATACCCTTCTGGAATATTATTTCCTTAATAACTCAAAAAATAAATATTGGATCGAATTGGTGCTTGGTATCTAGTAGTAGAAAATCAACACAAAGACGTGTTTAAAATGTTGTAAGAACCGTACCCCTAGAAAATTTGAAAAAAATGACGAAAAAAAAAATTTTAAGAACAGTACCCCTAGAAAATTTTAAAAAAATCACGAAAAAAAAATTGGTTCAAGCATCACTGACGTGAAGTCAGAAGCTTTTGCGCGTATGTTTTATTGTCCATTCTTCTGTATTGGACACCCTGTACTGGACAATAGAACATACGCGCAAAAGCTTCTGACTTCACGTCAGTGCTTGAACCAATTTTAGAATTTGGGAGAGAAAACCAAGAAAGAAACCATTTAATAATGAAATAGTTTCTAACCGGATTACACTTCTTGATCACATACACGCTCTAATTCTCGGATCGTTTCTAAAATACAACAAAATTTCCATATCAATTCCTCCCAGATATGTGCAGATAGATTAATTTTCCGTACGGCGAAACAGGAATGCCCCCAAAGATTACAGATAACGTTCTCCTCCTAAATGGAACGAATTTATTTCTGCATAAATGTCGTTAACACAACCCAAGCCTATTTCAGATAGCGGCAAGCACCGTATGCCGAATATTTGAGTTTTTCTGGCGCGGAAAAGGAGCTTCACTATAACATTCACTCTTCAGAAGATGTCGGGTATATGCCGGCGGAAAAAAAGAGCCGGGAAAAATGGGCAGAGCGACAGGAGCGAGTCGCTCCACAAATCAATGAAGCGATACCGTTAAATTGAAATATGCGGACTTCGTTTCTGCTGGAATATAGGAAAAGAGATGGGATAAGGCGACATTTTCAAATGTCAGTCTATTTTAGGGTTATTCATAGGAAAATCTATGTGTGGACCTCGTGGAACGGTGTGTATCGACGGATATGCCCGGGAGATCGGGAAAAATCTCCAAAACGGATATACAGAGTGGTTCTAAAGGGTTTTCCAATAAGAGGTGTTATTTTGAATAGCCCGCTATTTCGGTAGATGTCACTTTTGAAGCTGTCATTTTTTGACATTTCACAAGTAGAAACTAAGCCAATAATAAAACTGGAACGATACACGCTTCAAGAGCGCATTGAAATTATTAAAATTCACTATAAAAATGGTGAAAATTTGGCAGAGACGGTTCGTAAAACTCGAACACTTTTGGGTCGTCGTGAAGCACCTTGTCGGACTGCAATAAAGAAATTGGTGGAAAAATTCGAGCTGTTGGGACAAGTTAGTGTGGTGAAGAATAAAACCCGTGCACGTCGCTCAAGAACAGCCGAGAATATTGCTGCTGTAGCCGAAAGTGTTGAAGAAAACCCAGTTTTTTCCATTCCTCGTCGTTCTTTGGAATTAGGCATTCCACAAACGTCATTACACCGTATTCTGCATAAAGATTTGGGCCTTAAGGCTTATCAGTTAACACAAGAACTCAAGCCGGCCGATCATCAACAACGTCGTGTCTTTGCTGATTGGGTCGTTGAAATGCATGAAAATGATCCGGAATTCCATCGAAAAATCATCTTGAGTGATGAGGGCCATTTCCACCTCGGTGGCTTCGTCAGCAAGCAAAATTGTCTCATCTGGGGCTCGGAAAACCCAAGAGTTATTGTTGAAAAGCCTCTCTATCCTCAACGTGTGACTGTTTGGTGCGGTTTATGGTCTGGCGGAGTCATTGGACCTTACTTTTTCGAAAATGAGGCTGGAGCAACAGTTACGGTGAATGAATTGCGCTATCGAGAAATGATTAATGATTTTTTTGGCCGGAATTGGATGGTATTGATCTGGACAACGTTTACTTTCAACAAGACGGCGCTACGTGCCACAAAAGCAACGAAACCATTATCTTTTGCGGGACAAGTTTCCGGACCGTGTTATCTCTCGAAGAGGTGATCACAATTGGCCACCGAGATCTTGTGATTTAACACCTTGCGACTTCTTCCTTTGGGGCCACGTGAAAGAGAAGGTCTATGCCAATAGCCCAGCGTCAATTCAATACCTCAAAGATGGAATTCGTGAGGCTATCGAGGACATAGGGCAGCCACTTTGCGATTTTGTTATGGAAAATTCCATTAAAAGGATATGGTCCTGTAAGCGTGGTCGTGGTGGTCATTTGCCTGATGTTATTTTCCACTATTAACGGCATAGCTTCTTCTTTATAATGAAATAAACATCCGATCATTTATATTGAAAAACGACATTTTTCTTTGAATATCAAAATAACACCTCTTATTGGAAAACCCTTTAGGTATTCGCTTTTTATCGCCATAGCCTTTAAAAGGCGATATCTTGATTTTTTCTTCCGCGGTCATGTGAAGAAGGATTGTTAGCATATTTTTGCATATATACTATACAGGATGTTCCATTTGAGAGAAATATACCGAACTTAGGTTTAATCTCCTATAACACCATATATATTTTCCAATAATTAAATTACTGTCCAGTATTGATAAAACTTCTTCATGAAAACTTATTGAAAATTCTCGGTATTTTTCAAGTTATTTTAAAATCATATCTCCGAGTTGGGAATGATATCAATAGAATCTTATGATAGCACTGCTTCATAAAAGAAATTAAATTCAAATAATAGTTTATTTATCAAGATTAAATGAGTAATCTGCAATGATTTAACCTCGTGGAATGGGTTGTTGCAACTTACACTCGGTGCATAGTTTTCACAACTCGAAATACCTAAGGAAAGTATCATCCAAATGATAGCAGATTGCCCATTTATTCTTGATATTTAAATGGGTAGAGGCTGAAGAACAAATTATTTTAATAATTCAAAATATATTAATGAAAAACAATCATATTTTCATAATTTGATTGTTCAAACCACTAACACATTTATTCTGTATTATGAACCTTTAACCCAAGAAATAATATTTGATACAAAATGTAGATCAATATTTCAGTATTTTTTTGCTAGCAACATTTTGAAAATACTGTATATAGAAACATGGCACACTACTTAGAGAAGTTAAAGGTAATATTAACTTCGGTGATCAACGAATATTGATTTGCCTTCATAAACTACATCATCAAAATGATCCAACTCTAAATCTTCTGAAACATCATCCCCAATATTTGCACATAAATTATTAAATATGCAAAAAGTCAATATTATTTTTGGTATCAAAACAGTCTGGTTTATTTTCACAAATTCAAGATGCGAAACCTTATTTTCCAACGCGAAATATTTTCAAAGTACGAATTAGGTATATAAACAAACTGGAACAGAAACAATAGCGCCAATAAATATGACGTCTTTTATAGGTAGATAAGATGACATGAATGAACAGTGAACACCGATAGGACACAGACAGATAGAATTCGCATTCTCTGAAAACATAGAGGTACGATGTATTATTGAAATTTTGAAAAATCATATCTCCGAAAGTATTAGCTTGTGAGAGTTGAAAATAACATCAAAGGATTCTTATCATGGAACTGCATCTTAAAAAAAAATTAATCCAAAATTTGTTATGTAAAAAAAAATATTTTTTTCGTTACTCCGAAACCATCAGGCCGATTTTACCCGATAACAAACTTAACCGAGATATTTATCTCCCAAACTTACTCTGAAAATTTCAACTGTCTAGCTCATTCCGTTCGAGAGTTATCGCGTCTAATAAATTCTGACCACGGATTCTTGATCTGTGACTCGAACCAAATCGTGTAAGACCATTTTCAGCCAAAAATTCAAAAATTACAGACATTTGGGCAAATTGATAAGCACTCTGTTCCGAGGAAGAAGAGAGCCAAAAATCTACAAGTTATCAACATTGGGATGAAGCCCTATGCGAGAATATCTGCATCATACAAAAAATTAAAATTGAATAACTAACTTATCCGGGATATTAATTCCTCAAATCTACTCTGAAAATTATATTATATCAATTGAAACTTAGCCACTATTCCAGTTATATTCTCACTGAGGATATTCTGAACCCAATTTGATTAACCTACCAAATTATATATTTCCATCATCATATGGATCATCTAAGGGATAAGGGTAATTATAATATTCGGTAATTGGTCATTTTGCATTCAATCATACTTTGTTTGTTAGAACAGGAATAGATTTGACTTGTCTGTTATAGATAGATAAGATTACATGTATGAACAGTGGAAACAGATAGAACACAGACAGATAGATTTCGCATTCTGCGAAAACATAGAAGTACGATGTATTATTGAAAATTTGGAAGTATTACCTTATTAGAGTTGAAAATTATAGGAATAGATTCTTATGATGAAACTGCAACTAAAAAAAATTGAATTCGAAATTGTTAATGTGAAAAAAAATTTTGTTTTTCGTTTCTCCGAAACCATCAAGCTGACTTTGCCCAATGACGAAATTGACCGAGATATTTATCTCCCAAACCCATACTGAAAATTACAACTGTCTAGCTTATCCCGTTCGAGAGTTATCGTGTTAACGGTCGAGCGGCCGGCCGGACAGAATCGATTTCGACCACGCGATTCTTGATCAGTGAGTCGAACCGATTCGTTTAAGACCATTTTCAGCCAAAAATTCGAAAATTATTCGAAAAAAATTCGGGTAAATTGATGAGCACTCTGTTCCGAGGAACAAGAAGCCAAAAAGACAGCTTGAAGCTTCATGCAGTATTTCGATAGGGTGTGCGATGCGTGAATAGACAGGAGAAAATGCTAGGGCTTCACGCGAGAGCGAGATTCTCGTCTCGTAAAAGCGAGACGAGACGAGACGTTTTCAAAAATATTATACGCGATACCGAGACCACATACAGCGCAACACGATAGTCTCGTTGAATTTTTTGTATGAAGATTTATATACGACTCGACTTTTTTCAACAGAAAACAATTGAATATGAAGAGTTTCCACTATAATTACCAATATATTTTGTCTATATTATGCATCGATCGTTCTAGAAATACACGATTTTTTAGAAGATTATTAATTCGTTATGACCTTGCGATAATTGGGATTATTTTTCAAGTGAAAATAGAGTTCACAACCATAAAAACGGATGCCATTATGAATTCAATACTTAACGGACAACTTTTATTGCCCCTAAATCCCAATGCTTTGAAAATTTGGTCTCTATCTGAACATTATTAATATTATTATTATTATTATCTGGAGAAATTTATTCTCTTGTGCTCCTTGTAGTGAAGATGTGAACAATTATTGTATACATCTGTGGAACTACGTATCATAAAACTGGTAAAGAAATGAAGCTATTCAATGTTTCGAAAAGTGTTATGAGGAATACGCCAAGAACACCCTCAATAATAATAATAATAATAATTTATTCAGCATCAATAATTTACATGCTTCGTCAATAGTTATTAATTTAAGAATTCCTCTAGATTATATATTGTATTCTGTATCAGGATCGCTTTGACATGTTTCTTGAATTTTTTCACATTCAGATCTTTAATGGCATTGGGAAGCCTATTGTAGACTTTAGGTCCCCAGTAGTCTACTCCCTGCTGTGCATACTTCCGTTCATGGTATGGGATGGTTAGTTTGTTTCGGCTTCGTGTATTAAAATTGTGGAATGTGCTATTGGATGGAAAGTTGTCTAAGTTTTTGTGGACGTATGTGGAGCACTCCAATATATATACTGCTGGTATGGTGAGTATGTTAAGTTCCCGAAACGCTTCCCTACAGCTTTCTGTCTGTTTTAGCCCTAATATAGTTCTCACCGCTTTCTTCTGGAGGATCAGGATGTCAATGGCATGCACCGATGTGCCCCATAAGAGGATTCCATATGTCGCCAACGAATGGAAGTGGGCAAAATAGGAGATCACTGCTGCCTTCCTAGAGGAAACTCTTTTAACAGCAGAGATGGTGTAAATTGCCACTGCAAGTTTTTTTTTTAATGAATCGATGTGTGGCTCCCATGAAAGTGCCCCATCTAATGTAATTCCAAGCAGTTTGATGGTGTCATTTTTGTTGCTCTTAATTTTTAAATTTTGTGTTTTTGATTCATTTATGGCCAAAGAGTTACAGCTGAACCAGTGCTTAGATGTTGAGAGCACATATTTCTCCAACCTCCTCAGATTCCCCTCATCCAAGGCTTTTAGGAAAAAAGAAGTATCATCTGCAAACAAAAGAGTTATTAGATGCATGGTCAACTCATCCCTTGTCAAATTCAGGTCGTTCACGAATATCAGGAAAAGTAAGGGTCCCAGCTTCGATCCTTGTGGAACTCCAGATGTTATGTTCCTGCCCCCAGACAGCAAGTTATTCCACAAAACATGTTGTTGTCTATTCGACAGAAACGAGCAGATGATATCAAGGGCCGCACCTCCTAAACCATAACATCGCAGTTTACTGTGAAGGATTTCGTGGTCTACAGTATCGAAGGCTTTTGATAAATCCTGTGAAACAATTTCTGATGGCCATTTTTCATCCAGGGACTTGATTATTTCGTTCATGACCTCCATCAGCAGAGTTGTAGTTGATTTGCTGGTTCTGAATCCATGCTGTTGGTTACTGAGTAATTCATTGTCTTCAAGATATGCTAGAAGCCTAGATTTGATTATTTCCTCTAGAATCTTTGATATAGCTGGCAGGATGGATATCGGTCGATAGTTTGACAGGTCATTTTGGTCTCCTTTTTTGTGAATTGGCAACACTTTTGCTATCTTGAGTGCTTTTGGGAATACACCTTCTGAGAGACATTTGTTGAATATAATTGTGAGTGCCTGGGCAATTTCAATTGACAGTGCTTTGATCATGGTAGTTGACATGCCATATATATCTTGCGTTGCCTTCCCCTTGATTCCTTTGATGATGCTTATGACTTCGAGTTCAGTGGTTGGCTGTAATTCAAGTAAATCACATTTATTGGAATTAATCTGTTTCAGCATCTTCAGGGCTTCAATTTTGTTACCAGTTGTATTCCCATTGATTAGTTGAGCTACTGATGCAAAATAATGGTTGAAGGTTTCTGCATTCCCATTATTTGGTGTTATGATTTTATTCTTTTTAGTTTCCTTTTTAATTATCGACCATATAGTTTTTGTTTTGTTTTCAGAGTTATTTATAAGTGCCTCATTAGTTTCTCTTTTTGTTTCTTCAATATATTTTATCAGTTCTTTCTTGCATCTTTTGTATTCTTCAAGTACATTACTGGATTTTGTGACTTTAAAAATGGTGTCTAATATTTCTAGTCTATTCTTAATCTTTGTTATTCTGACATTATTATGTATTCCGATTTTTTTTGAGTTTTGAATTTTTTGTTTTGTTTTCTCAGGAAATTCTAGTTCGAACCAGAGTCTCAGCTTATCAAAGAAGTATTGATAGCTCTCTTCTGCTGTCATTGAGGTGAGTACAAGGTTCCAGTTAATATCATCTAGTTTTTCTTTGATATTATTTATCCCTGGTGTTGTAATTCTTCTATATTTAATATTTGTATCATTCATCAATAAATTTTCTTTTTCAGATGGAAAGGTTATAATTTGGGCGCGGTGGTCTCCCATATGAAGATTTACAGTGCTTGTGGTGTTCGGTTCGAAGTTACAGACTATATTATCGATACAAGTTGAGCTATCACTTGTTATCCTAGATGGTTCATGCATTTTGTATTCTCCATTGTAGCACCTGAATAAATTGCATATTTTCTTCTTATCCTTGTTTTCATTTAGTATATTTATGTTGAAATCACCGCATACTACCCATTTGTATTTCGTGTACTTGTCAAGCAATAGGATGTCCTCAAGAATGCCATCCAACTTATCCAGAAACTGATCCAAATGTGCTTTTTTGGATCTATATATACTAAATACCAAAAGCTTTTCTTGAGGAATCTCTATTGCAGATATTTCTGATGTGATTTCTTCTTTATATCCTCCAAAATTCTCAATGTCCCTAAAATGTAAGCCATCTTTAACAAGTATCAAGGAGCCACCATTCTTATATTTGGTTCTGCAGAAGTGATCAGCAATGGTATAATTATTCACTAAAATATTCGGAAAAAACAGGCTTTCTTTAACACTAAACCAATGTTCAGTTATACATACAATATCAGGACATATTTCATTCATTGTTATATTGAATGTGTCCAGTTTATTTCGAAGACATTGTGCATTTAGATTTAGTAATTTAATATTTGTTACTGATTTGGTTGGGTTGTGATTGATTCCTTTTGAAAATTTGTGTTTGTTATCTGATTATTCTCATAATTGAATTTAAACCTTGCAAATGCGACTCCAGCTGGCCAAAAGGAGCACTCATAAACTCGGTCTATATATTTTATATCCAAGCCAATTTGGAAACACTCGTTATCATTTATTTGGTGATGTGTGTTGATTTTTTTAACTATCAGGGTGTCCTGGTCAGACAGTTCCAATTTTTCTTTTATATATGATTTTATTATTTCTTCGGTTACTCCAGTTTTAATTCTAGAGAGAAAGAGCCATACTTTTTTGTTTCCATTGTTTCTGCCCTGAAATATCGTATCAATATCCTTGTTTACTGTTGTCTCCGCTGTGCCAACCGATCTTATTCGCTTCGAAACTACTTTCCTCCATGGCACTTCCATGCTTATGGTATCTTCCCTTCTGTTTTTGTTTTCGTCCGGTTTCAGAATGTTTGTTTGTATACTTTCGGTCACCGTTGACGTTGTTTTGGGGTTATTCCTGTCTATGACGTTGACAGTACGTTGACTTTGGGTCGGTTTAGTCGGTATCGTCTTCGATGGACGTAGTTCAGATGGCTGGTTAAATGTTTGCCTACTTTGCATTGGCACATTGGTGTTTATATTTTTTTGTACAGCTTGATTATAATCTTTTTTATCATATTTATGCTCTAGGAAACTAACCTTTTCATTTAACAATTTGTTATTTTCACGCAATACTCGATTATTTTCTTGGCATTCTTCCAATAATTTCTTCAGGTATGTTACTTCAATGTTCATAACATTGTTACCCTTTTGTAGTTCTCCAATTTCTCTCGCCATTTTGTGGATATTGGCTTCTTCGTGCTTGCAAGTTGTAGATTTCTGATTTGCAGCCTGTTCCATACATTTGGGGTGGAAATTTTCTAAGCACTTGTAGCACTTGATCGGTTCCACAACCTTTTTTCTGCATTGGATGCATTTAAATTCATATTCTCTACTACTTTTAACAGAGTCACTTTCACTTGCGTCATCTTCGCCCGCCATTTTTTTATAGGTATTGATCTACTCACTGGGAGGGTAATCTTTGAAAACTATACCAAATTGTGCAATTCTATTAAAAAATGTATCGACATCGATAGCCTATTCAAAACATCAACAAAACTTTCGAAATATTGGAAAGCTGAGTTTGAGGAATATTTGTTGTTAGAAAGAGCAAATAGGAATCAAAATATTTTACAGTGGTGGAGAGTGATGAAAAAGTTTTTCCTAGACTTTCCAAGAAGGCCGATGATTTATTAATGACTACATCCGTACCTGTTGAAAGATTATTTTCCACAGCAGGTATGATCATGGCAAAAACACGTACATGATTGAAAGATGATGTGTTGCAAGCGTGATTATGTTTGAATTCTTGTCCATCGAGTAATTTAAAAGGTGAAATTCATAGTGTTTAAAATTTAGAAAATTAAGTACATGTAGGTACCTACCAATATTTTTGTATAAGAGCGTAATAAATATAGCTTTACAAAATTATTCATTATTATATACCATTTCGTTTATATATTATAATAATCATTAAAGGATACTGTGGGAGGTATACTCATATCAGACTCCTTCGACGAAGGAGTTCGATATAGACTCCGAAACGTTACGATATAGTTGTTTCTTCGTTGATGTTGTTTCATTGTTGTTTGTTAGGCAACATTGTTCAATTGATTGCTTCTGACAAATATCCTGTGTTTCTTACGCAGAAGCAAACCACAAAATAATTAATTTTTATTTCATAGATATTTTTCAGAGTTGTGGAGAGAAAACCCAAAAAAAAACTTTCAATAATATATTATAATATTTATTATCGTTATTCAGAATTAAGCGAGACGAGACGAGACAACTGATAACGAGACGAGAACAAGACTTAATTTTATGGGAATTGGCGTGAGCGAGACGAGATTTTTTATACTCTCGTCTCCTCTCGTGTGAAGCCCTAGAAAATGCATGCAAAACCTCCTGACTACGACAGCAGTCAGCCTTCAGTGGCCATAACGAAAACTTTATCGCGAACCCCCTACCATCAGAAACGAACCCCTAAGGGGTCGCGTTATCCAATTCGAGAAACGACAATCTAGAAATTCAACATCTCCGTGCTATTGGTTATCCCAGTGACACTTTATAATGCATTTTAAGTGCCGCGAAATGAAAAATTGAAAGAGTTCATATTTCCAATTCCTGTTAAATCCATTACTCAACACGCGAAAAACCTTATTTGATTAGGTCTGAGAGGGCCTCGCTCTGATGCAAACCGTTTTTCACTCGCAGCCGGGCAGAATAATTTAGCGACAACGGCTGCATGGTTGCAGATGAGTTTAAAATTAGAGTCAGTGTCTGGTTCTCGCAAAGTAGATTACACGTTCAATTATAAATGCTCTCGAGGGGTTATGTTTTGCAAATGCAGGACCAATGATTACATTTTCACATCGAACGCTTTTCGTAAATACTGATTATATCTAGTTGTTTGCTACGGATCTGTGCCGAGATAGTGGGGATATGTCTGAGGAACTCTGCGAATCCAATTCCATTATCAGACGAACTTTCTTAACTCCCTCAGTATAATTGAATGTATGGGATGTTTGTTCGAGAGATTTTCCCCAAGAACAGGCAATATTATTTCGAGCGACTGCCGGTTTTAAAGTAGGGCTAGGATTTTTTGCGCGTATGTTCTGGGGAACATCGCGTTATCATTTTGCCCAAATGTCTGAACTTTCGAATTTTTTTTACGATAATGGTCTCAAACGATTTGGTTCGACTCCCCAATGAAGAATTCCAGGTCAAATTTGATTCTGTCCGGCCGGCCGTCCGGCCGTTGTTTCGATAACTTGAGAACGGAAAGAGCTAGCGACTTGAAATTTTCAGGGTAGGTGGCGCATCTCAATACGACGGACAAGTTCGTTAATGGGCATAATCTGCCAAATGGTGTCCGAGTAATAATATTGTTTTCAACTAATATAGATCCGATCGAATTGAAACTTGGTGAATAGTTGTAGAATATAAACCTGAGCACGTTTGTGAAATTTGGTGAGAATCGTATCGCTAGAAAATTATTAAAAACTAATTTTGTTGTAACGATAACCTGAGAACGGAAAGAGATAGCGGCTTGAAGATTTCAGGTTAGGGGTGCATCTGAATGCGACATTAGAGTTTGTTTATGAGCATAATATAGCCATCTGAAATTTGGTTGTTTTTTGTTCCTCATTAACTCGAAAAATACTGAACCGATTGAAATCAAGCATGGTTATTAGTTGTAGAATGCCAACGCAAAAATTCTTGCAAAATTTCGTGAGTATAGTATTTGTAGAAAATTTCTAAAAAATCATTGAACAGTAGAAAAATAAAATTTTATATATCAGTAACTATTCGTCTGAAATTGCTGAAATGTTGCGAGAGCCTTTAGAACCTAACTCTACTGCCAAGTTTCAAGTTTTAACACAATCAGTTAAATATTGTTGGAGATTCGAGCAGCCTTTCGTGAGTTCAGTAGATGGTTTTCGAGTTATACCCACCTGGAATAATATTTCCTTGATATCTCAAAAAATAAATATTCGATCGAATTGAAGCTTGGAACTAGTAGTAGAAAATCAACATAAAGACGTGTTTAAAATGTTGTAAGAACCGTACCCCTAGAAAATTCGAAAAAAATGACGAATAAAAAAATTTTAAGAACCGTACCCCAAGAAAATTTCAAAAAAAATCACGAAAAAAAAAATTGGTTCAATGCCTGACGTGAAGTCAGAAGCTTTTGCGCGTATGTTCTATTGTCCATTCTTCTGTACATTCTTCTTCAATACAGAAGAATGGACAATAGAACATACGCGCAAAAGCTTCTGACTTCACGTCAGTGCTTGAACCAATTTTTTTTCGTGATTTTTTTAAAATTTTCTTCGGTTCTTAAAATTGTTTTTAAATATCAGTATTCAAATAGTCCTTTGGTATTCTGCAAGGTTATTTTCTGGGTTTTCTCTCCCAAACTCTGAAAAATATCTATAAAATAAAAATTAATTATTTTGTGATTTGCTTCTGCGTAAGAAACACAAGATATTTGCCAGAAGCAATCAATTGAACAATATTGCCTAACAAACAACAACGAAACAACATCAACTAAGAAACAACTATATCTAACGTTTCGGAGTCTATATCAGACTCCTTCGTCAGACGCTTAATGAAAATCTTTAGAATTATTAATGTGACAATTCTTGAATTTCACAATAACTATCAACAAAATAATTCTAAAGATTTTCATTAAGCGTCTGACGAAGGAGTCTGATATAGACTCCGAAACGTTACGATACAGTTGTTTCTTCGTTGATGTTGTTTCGTTGTTGTTTGTTAGGCAACATTGTTCAATTGATTGCTTCTGACAAATATCTTGTGTTTCTTACGCAGAAGCAAATCACAAAATAATTAATTTTTATTTTATAGATATTTTTCAGAGTTTGGGAGAGAAAACCCAGAAAAAAACCTTTTAATAATGAGTATACCTCCCACAGTATCCTTTAATGATTACTTTGGTATTTTATTCGAATAATCGAATATTCTAATGGTCCAATTAGTAAAATTCGTCTGAAATATCTCATTTACATCAAGGAAATACACAAGGCAGTCAGGTTTTGCTCGCTTGTTCATCTTGTCTGATTCATAGTATTTTTTTTTGCGTTCTGGGGAACAGCGTGCTATCATTTTGCTCACAAGTCTCAAACGATTAGGCTCGACCCACTGATGAAGAATCTGAGGAAAAAATTCTGTCCGGCCAGCCGAATCCAGATTTTCGCTTGGTGTCTGACGAAGGAGTCTGATATAGTCTCCGAAACGTTACGAAATTGTTGTTTTATCGTTGATGTTGTTTTGTTATTGTTTGTTAAGCAACATTGTTCTATACATTACTTTTGCCAATATTTCGTGTTTCTAACGCAGAAGCAATTCACAAAATAATAATTTTTGCGCCTATATTCTGGGGAACATCGCGTTATAATTTCTCTTTCTTGTCTGTAATTTTCGATTGTTTGCCGAAAATGGTCTCAAACGATTGGGTTGATGAAGATGAAGAATTCGAGGCCAAATTTGATTCTGTCCGGCCGTCCATTTTCACGATTACTGGAGAACGAAAAGAGATAGCGAATTTTAATTTTCAGGGTAGGTGGTGCATCCCAATGCGACGCACAAGTTCGTTAATGGGCATAATCGGCCTTACGGTTTCCGAGTGATGATTTTGTTTTGAACCAAAACATCAAGCCGCTATCTCTTTCCGTTCTCAAGTTATCGTGACAACAAACATATTTTTTCATAATTTTTTAATAATTTTCTAGCCATACGATTCGCACAAAACTTCACAAACGTGCTCAGGTTCATATTCTACAACTACTCACCAAGTTTCAATCCGATCGGATTCATATTGGTTGAAAACATAATTATTACTCGGAAACCACTGGGCCGATTATGCCCATTAACGAACTTGTTCGTCGTATTGGGATGCGCCACTCACCCTGAAAATTTCAAGTCGCTAGCTCTTTTCGTTCTCAAGTTATCGTGGCAACGGTCGGACGGCCGGCCGGACAGAATCAAATTTGACCTCGAATTTTTCATTGGGGAGTCGAACTAAATCGTTTGAGACCATTTTCGTCAAAAAATTCGAAAGTTACAGACATTTGGGCAAAACTATAACGCGACGTTCCCCAGAACATACGCGCAATAAAGTACTAGTGATTTCCTTCTTGCTTATTTTGAATAATTCATGCTTTTAGGAAACTGTTTCAAATCTGATCTTCATGCCGTACGTATGATTCAAATTCAAATTCCGTGATCTGTCAACTTTCGTAACAGTCACACCAACTACCAAGATACAATACAAAAGTCACTAGAATGTATAATCCGAATTATTCATTAAATTTAAACAGTATTTTACAAAACTTGCCTGAAATAGAGAAAATATCGTCTAATACTCGTTGCAGAAGGCAATTCCAACACTCATGCGCACTCAATTTCGCATTCGTGTTTTAATAGGAGCCCATTCTGCAACTTGTTTTAGAATATACTATTTTCCGCACGATGCGAAAAAGTATAAATTTGGCAACCCAAATGCGTGCGGTAAAGTAAAATTTTGCGCACTCTCGCAGGAAATAGTTATTTTCCTAACAAGTGCGGAAAGTGATACTTTCCCGCACGAAACGGCCGTTAGCCGAACGACGCGAAGCGGAGTTCGGATAAGCAGTTGAGTGCGGGAAAGACACTTTTCGCTCGAGTTAGGAACAATGTTTTTTCTACAAGCACTTTTATTATAGGTATGAGATCGATTTGAGTTCAACACACAGAACAAATTTGATATTATTAATTCATAATACCTACACATGAATGACAAGCGTAATCCTTGCATGTCGTTACCAACATACCTATACTGTCATCAATGTCATCGTTGTCGTTCGGTCCATAGAGGCATATGAAATATTTATATCTATGAACTGGAATATTCATTTATTCTTTATTATTAATAATATTAATTGGAAATAAAACGAGGATAACTAACAGCAAACAAAAATAAACTGCAATAAGGAAATTAAGAATAGCTATGTATAATATATACATATTAGTATCTAATATTTAGTTATTAGTTATATTTATTGTAAACGTGCAGTTGGTCGCATTATGCAAGTTTATAGCAGAAGCCATCATGTTGGTCGAAGTCAGCTGCTCAGTGGAAGGAGATAATTCTGAATTACCGGTTGAAGTGGAAGGAACATGGGAAGGAGCATTCAAATTCAGAATTTTGGTAGCCATCATGTTGGTCGAAGTCAGCTGCTCCGTCGAAGAAGATAATTCTGAATAACAGGTTGAAGTTGAAGGAGCATTCAAATTAAGAATTTTGCTAGACATTTCTTTTTTCTTGTTTACTGATTCTTCCAAATAACCCTCAGCAACAGAAGTTGACTTCCACCCTCCTAATCGTTTTATATTGGTGATTCCCTCTCCACGGTTAGCTAGGAATGTAGCAGAAGAGCGCCTAAAACTGTGACCTGTGTATAATTCTGGATTTTGTAATCGTAAAAATCCGGCTATTTCGGAAGGTATTCTTCCTATCGTATTTATTCCTATAGGTTGCATTGTACATTTTCCTTTATTGTACCTTAAGAAAAATCGGCGATGGTCTATTTCCTTCGGACGTAAGTTGGCATATTTTCGATATATATTTAAAAAATGTCCGTCGTTGGTGTCTTGGGAGATAACGAATGATCTCGATGAATAATTTTTGGAGTCCTTAATGTTGACAATAATCATGTTTCCTTTATCATCTATATCGTCGATAGTTATTTTTGTTAATTCTTCCCGTCTGCAAGCACCAGCCAATCCAAAAATCGTTACCACCTTGATCATTAGGTAAATTTCATCAGGTGCCTCACTCATTAATTTGGATATGTCCTCTTCATTAAAAATTTTGGCTTTTTTCGGACGAAAACCAACATTTTGTCTTTTAATGAAGGCAGTTAATTTATGGAATTTTCCAATATCCAAATCTTGCTTCAATTTACAAACACTCTTTATCATAGAATATACGGACCATAATGTGTTCGGTTTAAAAATTTTCGAAATTTCCAAAAAATAAGCCAAAAAGACTTCCTCCTTCCTGGGTTTTACTTTCTTGGAATCACACCAGGCAATGAATTGAGAATAGCGCTTCTCATATTTTTCGATTGATTTGGGTGGAAGCAACTTCAAATTGGCTTCATAAGATGCTTCTAATATGTCCGAGGGCAGGTCATCATCAGATATATTCATTCTTACCGAAAATATTACGTACGGATTGAAATCAATTTGCTATTTTCAAATAAATTAATGACAATTGTCAATTCACATGTTGTTTCCATAGTAACCTCGTCGTAAGCGTTCGATGCATAGAAATATTAGATAATTCAGTATATTCTATATAAAAAGTGTGCGGAAAAAACGCCTGCTAATCCATTTCCGCACTGTTAACAGTGCGGAAATGGATTAGCAGGCGTTTTTTCCGCACTGTTTGGAAATGTGACTCTTTACGATTCGAAATGTGTGCGGAAAAAGGATTGAACGCGCACGCTTGTAGAAAAAAACATTTCTTCTATGATTTCTCCCAAGAGTCGATAATCTGTGCATGCGTTCTTGAGCAGGTGAGTTAAATGCATCCCAAATCGATCGACAATTCCGTGGTCGGGAACGCAAAAACCCTACTCGATCTTGTACCTCGTCGTCCCACGCGAATTCATTAGGGAAAACAAAATTCCGTCCCACCAGCAAGCAACAAAAAGATAATTCATGGTTTAATCATCATTAGAAGCAAAATTCATCCCTAGCACTCCCCAGAGCCCTGTAAGCGTCGGGATATTCATCAGGACGGAGAGATGATAAAAAACGACATTCAAATTAAATAAATCCCAGACAGTACTGGAAAAGTAGGATCGTAAATATCCAAATTTGTGGAGATTAAATGAACATTCCTAGTATATTTTTTCCTTCTGGCCTTACTGTTTGCGGTGTAAATCATTGTGACCGCCTCGACATTTCCATTAACCGGAGCAGAACTGAAATTTGCATTCCGGTTTATCACGTGAAATGTGGAAATTGTCATAGATCGTTAAATTGGAGGGAATTGAGATGGTTATGCGACAGCCGAGAGCTCAAATTGAGTGTTGCAACTATTAGCTAGGTAATGGGTATAATAACAGGAATAGGCCTTTAATATGTACAATTTAT
The DNA here is from genome assembly GCA_937662695.2 of Halyzia sedecimguttata. Taxonomy (NCBI): domain Eukaryota; kingdom Metazoa; phylum Arthropoda; class Insecta; order Coleoptera; family Coccinellidae; genus Halyzia; species Halyzia sedecimguttata. Next base: position 91,124,165 of record OW569413.2, on the reverse strand, counting down.
GCTTCTTTAATTATTTATGGACATTCCAGGGACGTCCTACCCTAAGAAATAAAAAGTGGGTAAGCCCTGTGGACAGGAGCTTTCGTGCTCTTGTTCAAACTATGACAAATCATATCTCCGAAAGTTTTGGTTTCCAAGAGTTGGGAATGATATTAATGGATTCTTATGATAGAACTGCATGATAAAATAAATTAAATTCAAATACTAACTTATTTATCAAGATTAAATGAGCAATCTGCAATGATTTAACCTCGTGGAATGGGTTGTTGCAACTTACACTCGGTGCATAGTTTTTACAACTCGTCATACCTAAAGAAAGTATCATTTAAATGTCTAGAGCAAGGCCGGAGACAATCATAGCAGATTGTCAATTTATTCCTGATATTTGAGTAGGCTGACGAACAAATTATTTTAATAGTTCAAAATATATTAATATATTACAATCTTCTTTTCATAATTTAATAGTTTATTTAACACATTCATTCTGTATTATGAACCTAAACTCATGAAAAAAAAATTGGTTCAACCACTGACACTGACACTTAATTCGAATTTACCATGGTAAATTCGAACTAAGAGTGTCCAATACAGGAGAATGGATAACATAATTTACCATGGTAAATTCGATTACGGGTGTCCAATACAGAAGAATGGACAATAGAACATACGCGCAAAAGCTTCTGACTTCACGTCAGTGCTTGAACCAATTTTTTTTTCGTGATTTTTTTTAAATTTTCTAGTTCTTAAAATTTTTTTTTTCGTCATTTTTTTCAAATTTTCTAGGGGTACGGTTCTCACAAAATTTTAAACACGTCTTTATGATGATTTTCTACTACTAGTTACCAAGCTTCAATTCGATCGAATATTTATTTTTTGAGTTATCAAGGAAATAATATTCCAGGTGGGTATAACTCGGAAACCGTTCGACCGATTATGCCCAAAAACGAACTCAACTCTCCCTTTCAGATACGCAACCTACCCTGAAAATTGCAAGCCCCTATCTTCTTTCGTTCGAAAGTTATCGAGGCAACGGTCACCCATCTACTGAACTCACACAAGAATGCTCGAATCTCCAACAATATTCAACCGATCGTGTTAAAACTTGAAACTTGGCGGTAGAGTTAGGTCATGAAGGCACTTGCAAAATTTCAGCAATTTCAAACGAATAGTTACTGATATATAGAATCTTTTTTTTCAATTTTCAATGATTTTTTAAAAATGTTTTACAAATACTATCCTCACGAAATTTTGCAAGAATTTTCGCGTTGGCATTCTACAACTAAATACCATGTTTGAATTCAATCGGTTCAGTATTTTTCGAGTTAATGAGGAACAAAAAACAACCAAATTTCAGATGGCTATAACTCTGAAACCGTTTGGCCGATTATGCTCATAAACAAACTGAAATGTCGTGTTCATATGCACATCCTAACCTGAAAACTTCAAGCCGCTATCTCTTTCCGTTCTCAAGTTATCGTGACAACAAAAATATTTTTTAATAATTTTTTTAAAATTTTCTAGCCATACGATTCACACAAAATTTCACAGACGTGCTTAGGTTCATATTCTACAACTACTCACCAAGTTTCATTCGATCAGATTCATATTGGTTGAAAACAAAATTATTACTCGGAAACCACTGGGCCGATTATGCCCATTAACGAAACTGTCTGTCGTATTGAGATGCGCCACCCACCCTGAAAATTTCAAGTTGCTAGCTCTTTTCGTTCTCAAGTTATCGTGGCAACGGCCGGACGGCCGGCCGGACAGAATCAAATTTGACCTCAAATTCTTCATTGAGGAGTCGAACTAAATCGTTTGAGACAATTTTCGTCAAAAAATTCGAAAGTTACAGACATTTGGGCAAAACTATAGCGCGATGTTCTCCAGAACATACGCGCAGATATTTGATACACAAATTCAATATCTCAGCATTTTTTTGCTAGCAACATTATGAAAATAATGTATATAGGAACATGTTTTACTACTTAAGGAAGTAAAAGGTAATATTAACCTCGGTGGTCAACGAACAGTAATTTCCTTTGATGATTCCATTATGTTATTCTTTCCTATATTGCCTTCATAAACTACATCATTAAAATGATCCAATTCTAAATCTTCTGAAACATCATCCCCAATAATTAAACATAAATTATTCAATATGCAATAAGTCAATATTATTTTTGGTATCAAAACAGGCTTGTATATATTCACAAAATCAAAGTACGAATTATGAACAAACTAGAATAGAAATAAATTTGACATGTTTCTAATAGCTAGATAAGATGACATTTATGAACAGTGAACACAGATAGATTTCGCATTCTGTGAAAACATAGAAGTACGATGTATTATTGAAATGTTGAAAAATCATATCTCCGAAAGTAGCAGTAGTAGCTTGTAAGTGTTGATAATGACATCAATGGATTGTTATGATGCAACTGCATCTTAAAAAAAATTGAATTTGAAATTGGTAATGTAAAGAAAAAATGTTTTCGATATTCCGAAACCATCAGGCCGATTTAGCTCAATAACGAGCTTAACCGAGATATTTATCTCCCAAACCAACTCTGAAAATTTCAACTGTCTAGCTCATTCCGTTCGAGAGTTATTGTGCCTACGGCCGGCTGGACAGAATCGATTTCAAGACCATTTTCAGCCAAAAACTCGAAAATTACAGACATTTGGGCATATTGATAAGCACTCAGAATTTTTTATACAGTTTCTTGAAGTTATATTTATTGCTAGCTTTATCTCTGATGGCAACCTGTTATATACCTTGTGTCTAATATAATTGATGCATCTTAAGAAGGCGGTTATAAATGACAAGAATTTGACTGTTGCTACCTTTGTCAACATTTTTTTCCAACTCCTTCTGGTTTCGTAGTTATGTAATAGCAAAGTATAAGACTTTGAGAGATTCGCGTAAAGAAAGCAGATACCTGCGGTTTATTTTAAGTCATCATAAGAATTTCCAATCGTTTTAGAAAATGAAATTATTCTTCATCATTCCTCCTAAAATGCACCACACTGTTTTCGAAGTGTTCTTCATTGTATATTATAAAATCTGACAAAATTCCCGAAATTTAACTGCTTTTATGAAGCCGGCCCTGAACTAGAGTAACAGATGATCTTAGCTAGAATCCTCGAATAAATGGTCACAAAACTGATACAGGTAAACATTGAATGGAGACATAGAGATAAATACTGTGATATGACGCGATTGGTTCAGTGGTATAACAATGATAATATACAGTGCGCGTCTAAATTATGGAACAAATTCATTTTCTCAGAAGAAAAATATGTGGCAACAAAATCCTGAAATAGGTCAACTTTTGTTTCACTTTTACCAAATTTGTATGCATTTTTGAAGGATTTTTGTTGCACTTTGTGCCATTCCCATCAATCCTCCAAATTTTCTGAATAGGGAAAGTGGGTTATGTGGTACTTTTTTGGCAAGGTCTTTGTACCTTCTTTACAGGCGTGCAGAAAATTTCAAGAAAAAATTTTTTTTTTTGAAAAATAGTTAGTTCAAAGAGGTATGCAGTATGTGCACTTTGTCATGGCTCATACTTTGAGACTGATGAAATTTGTCACCGAATGAAAGTCGACCATTACAGATTTGTTCATGCACAACTTTCAACCCCTTCGAACCATTTAATGGAGAAAAAAATGGGGGGCGTGAGGGGGTTGAAAGTTGTGCATGAACAAAACTGTAATGGTCGACTTTCATTCGGTGACAAATTTCATCAGGTACCATCGTCTCAAAGTAAATGAGCCATGATAAAATGCACATAGTGAAAACTTCTTTGAACTAACTATTTTTCAAACAATGGGTTCCATCCCTGTGGACAGGAGCTTTCTGGCGCTCTAGTTCAAACAGACAAATTATATCTCCGAAAGTATTGGTTTCTCTGAGTTGGGAATTATATCAATGTATACATATGATAGAGCTGCATCATAAAGGAAATTCAATTCAAATAATATTTTATTTATCAAGATTAAATGAGCACTCATGAGAATGAGAACTGCACCATGGAAGAAATCGAATTAAATCTGGCCAATTTTGCCCAATAACGAACTTAACCGAGATATTCATCTCCCTAACCTACTCTGAAAATTTCAACTACCTAGCTCATTCCGTTCGAGAGTTATTGTCGAAAAACTTTTTTTAAATTTTCAAATTTTTTTTTACACTTTGCGGTAATCTGGTCAATACAAAACTTCACATGCGTATAAAGGTCATGATTCTACAATTTGATGCTAAATTTCAGATAGATCGAACGAACTTGTCCGAGATATTTACGCTCCAAAACCACCTTGCAATTTTCAATCCGCTAACTCCTTTCGTTCGAGAGTTATCGTGCCTACGGCTGGTCGGCTGGCCGGACAGAATCGATTTCGCACTCGGATTCTTGATCAGTGAGTCGAACCAAATCGTTTGAGACCATTTTCAGCCAAAAATTTCGAAATTACAGACACTTGGGCAAATTGATAAGCACTCTGTTCCGAGGAACTAGAGCGCCAAAAAAACAAGTTTCGTATGACAATTGCCCAAAACAGGTTTAAAGTACCTACAAATAGTAGGTATTCCATAAAACAAATATGAAAGAAGATAAGTAATAATAAAAAATTACCTTGTAATCGATCAAAAATTTCCTGATCTGCGTTCACCAAATTTTCTCCTCTCTCGAACTACAGAATTATGCTTTCAATATTTACGTAATATTTACAAACATTTTCGGGTGAGGTCCCCGTTGCATCGCTAAAATACGAGTATTTCGACCCCAATATTTTTGAAGTTACAATATTCCCTTCTGTCAAGTTGACATTATGAGAATTCGTACATCGAATAATAATTATATGAATCTGTGAAATACGATTTACATTGAAATTTTAAAAAATCATATCTCCGAAAGTATTAGCTTGTTAGAGTTGAAAATGATATGAATGGATTCTTATGATAAAACTGCTTATTAAAAAAAATTTGGAATTTGTTTCGTAAAAAAAAAATTTTGTTTTTGTTACTCCGAAACCATCTGTCCGATTTCGCCCAATAACGAACTTAGCCGAGATATTCATCCCCCAAACCTATTCTGAAAATTTCAACTCTCTAGCTCATTCCGTTCGAGAGTTATCGTGCCTACGGCCGGCCGGCCGGACAGAATGAATTTCGACCACGGATTCTTGATCAGTGAGTCGAACCAAATCGTTTAAGACCATTTTCATCGAAATATTCCAAAATTACAGACATTAGGGCAAATTGATAAGCACTCAGTTCCGAGGAACTAGAGCGCCAAAAAGAAATTTTTTTTCTTGAAAAATTCTACACACGCCTGTAAGGAAGATACAAAGAGCTTGCCAAAAAAAGTACCACAGGACCCACTTTCCCAATTCAAAAAAATTAGATGGTTGATGGGGATGGCACAGGTGCAACAAAAATCCTTCAAAATGCATAAAAATTTGGTAAAAGTGGAACAAAAATTGACCTGTTTCAGGATGTTGTTGCCAAATATTTTTCTTCTGAGAAAATGAATTTTTTCCATAATTTTGACGCGCACTGTATAATGATCCCGAAATTTTCAAAGTTGAGCACTTTTTGGTCGTCTATAGAATAGAACACTTCTTGGAACACTGAAAGAGGTAGAGTTAGAACCTTCCTTATCTCACATATTATTTTTGTGCACTTCAATATCACTTGATTATATCATCATCCTAAAAAGGAGATAAATTGATATGGTATAACTACTAAATTGGTTTCATTCCGGGTTTTCTCTTCCAAACCCTGAAAAATATCTATAAAATAAAAAAATATTATTTTGTGGATTGCTTTTGCGTTTCGGATATTAGATCAAACTACGTCGTCAAATACCAAACGAAAATCTTCAGAATTATTATTTGACAGTTGACTTGCAAGTTATTTATGTTTTGGGAAATATATGGATATGCTTTCCATAATCTGTATTATTCTATGAATTTTTCTCAATTAATCCCCAATAGTGAATACAACTTATTATTACCTATCCGTTATCCATATCATAAATATAATTATTTTCATACTGCTCAATTCTGCACAATCATTCTAAGGATTTCTCTCATATATGATAGATACATAATCTGATTTTGAAACACATCATTAAATTAATGATTTTCTCTAGTTATAACTAAACTAGTATCACGTACTAGTTGAATCATAAGTTTATAGAATGTATGGCAGTTCATGCATAAGAGAACGTGTTATCCACAATAAAAATTCAGTATTTTCATCAAAAGATAAATGATTTCAATACTTCATAATGAAATATCAATTATTAGTATCATTCAATCGTACTGCGAGACAAGTCAATCATTGTTAATGATACATTTTTGGGCGTATGTTCTAGGGGAACATCGTCCTATCATTTCGTCCAAATGTCTGTAATTTTCGAATTTCGAGCTGAAAATTGGCTAATAGACTAATTCGGACTCCCTGATTACGAATCCGGTGTCAGATTTTTGGGTGCCGTATGGCCGGCCGGCCGGCCGTAGGCACGATAACAGGAGCACCGAAGGTCCTATCGACTTCAAACTTTCAGGGTAGGTTTCTGATCAAAATGCGACGGTTAAGTTCGTTAACGAGCAAAATCGGCCGGACGGTTTAGGAGTTATAGACATTTAAAATTTTGAGGTTATTTCCCTGATATTTCAGGAACTAAAGAAGATGTTGAATCGAAACTTGGTAGTCAGTTCGAGGATATAAACGCGCAACTTTTGGCAAAATTCTGTTATGATCAAAATGTTGGTAATTTTTAAAAAAATATTTCTTTTAATTTTTTCGAAAAAAAAATTTTTTTTTCGTGAACTATTCATCAGATTGCAACAAAAACTTGTACTAACGTCAATTGTAGTATTTTGCAACATTGTGCAAAATTTTGGCTCTATACGATTTCAATTTCTGGAGATATAAGACAAAATGTGTCAAATTTCCTGGGTCTCTCTCAGTATTTTCATCGATTATTCTATGAACTCTTTGAATTCCACCGAAAACAAATTCAAAGACATAAACATAAAGAATCAAGTCATAGTTTAGACGTCGAAAGAAGGACGATGTTGATCGACTTGAAAAGGTACCTATTTCAAGAAATGCAATAATGAAATGCTTAATTTTTTTTATGGTCACAGAAAATCGTCACAAAAATCTATTTACCTCATTTGACGGCTGTTTGTCAAATCAATTAATTCCAATAATTGATGTCAGATTGCCTACATACCAAGTTCAAACACATTTTATTATATGGAAAACACTTATTATGATCACGTTCTACAGGAATTGATACTAAATAGAAGCTAGATGAAGATTATTGTAATGGAAAATTTGTGTTCCAGAATAATATTAAGGTATTCAACATGATACTGCTTTTTTTCTTTACTGGTCAGTACGGGGCACAAGGAACATGCGCCCAAAAGCTCCTGTCCACAGGGCTTGAACCCATTTTTTATAACTCCATTCCAGCTCCTACTCTTCAGAAGCACCAATGTTCAAATGTAGGTAATGAACTAAACATAAAAAGACCGTAGTTTCGACATCGAATACCTGAATGTAACCTAATAATTATTACTTAAACTACAAATAATGAGCAAAGACACAAAACGAATTAACTTAATGTCTAAAATCGAGTTATGGTATTCAGGAGAATTTATCCAATGCTTACATTCCCCGGAAATATTGGTCTGAATATGCCTGTCCAATTTTCGTATAAAACTAATCACGCTGTTAACCGGAGAGCAGTTCAATCTGTAATGAATTGGCAAACCAATACTGCGATAAATTTCATTCAACCTAATTTCAATGAATTGATAAAATTTCTGAACTATGAATTTATTATTTGTTTTAACTAAGCCAATAAATTCAGTTTCTATATCGAACTTAAAAGGGTTATTCCATAAATAAAAAAAATATTACATACGGATTGAATCAATATAATGTACATTCAGTCAGTTTTGAAAGTTTGAGGACAAAAGTAAATGATAGGTTCTCCAATTACATATTTATTTTTGGATACAACTAACTTGCTTGAACCAATTAACGGAGATTAACGTGATATCAGAAATATGACAAGAAGTGAGATAAGAATGGTATATTATTCTATATATATATATATTATATATTCTTCTGATTGAGAGTTTCGAATATGTTTGCAGAGGTTAGTGTAACGGGGTACCATACAATTCGACGTATTATACAAGAGCTTAGGGAAAAACCTCAGCAAAAAACCCTTTCTCCCCATGAGTATTGTGGTTTGTGAGAATTGAATTTGTTTACAAGAGTAGCTGAAATTTGAATTATTGATGGGCATTTCTTTCTTCGATATAGATTCCTTTGTCAAAAAATGGAGAGATTTCTCCAAGGTACACGACACTCGACCTGAAAATTAAATAGACGTGAGGAGAAAAACGAACAAATTGAAAATAATACATAACCTTTCAAAAGTCTCATCTCACAAATTACTCCTCTGTCGTCGCATGAATCCCTTGAAGAAAATTCTCAATGATAATATCTTTGATCTTACACTCTCACATCTTAGAAATCTTCAATATTTGTATTCCAAAAGGAAAATGTTGCTCTTAAGGCCAGAAGGGCCTCTTACAAAACCAGGTCTGGCCAATCCAAGCGATGATTATTCAGAACTTCAGATGCTCGAAGACCGCTACAGGACCCTTATGTAGGGCTATCATCTCCCATATTATTCTATGAGCATATTATGGAAGTCATAAGAACCCAATTGAATACAGTGCGTTATCCTCGACGATTAATTAATTGATTAATGACATTTCAAACAGATATATGTATATATATATATACAGGGTGAATCTTTAAGTTGTAGATTAATAGATTTTTCTCATCAAATCAAACACTTTTTCCATTGACCATCTTTCCAGATTCAGATCAGGGGGTTGAAATTAAAAAAAAATAAGTTTTCCTTTTGTAGCTGTGACATTGTTACTCAAAATGAAATGAAGTTTAGTGTGAAGTTTGCTATAACTATGACACATAATCTCCAATTAACAGTTTTTTTTTCTACTTTCACTGGTTTCCTCGTTATAGACTTGCGAATTCATAAAACTATGAGATATTAGGATAAAAAAGTTGGTTCGAGTACTGATGTGAAGTCAGGAGCTTTTGCACGTATGTTCTATTGTCCATTCTCCTGTATTACACAGATTTACCATGGTAAATTCGATTAAGAATGTCCAATACTGGAGAATGGACAATAGAACATACGCGCAAAAGCTTCTGACTTCTCGTCAGTATTTGAACCAATTTTATTTCTCGTAATATTCTAAAAATTTTCTATGGATACGGTTCCAACAAAATTTTACACACGTCTTCATGTCCAATATTCTACAACTATGTAGTTACCTACCAAGCTTCAATTCGATCGAGTCTATACTTTTTGAGCTATTAAGGAAATCATATTCCAGGTGGGTATAACTCCGAAACCGATGGTCCGATTATGCCCAAAAACGAATATAGCTCTCCCAATAGGATGTACAACCTACCCTGAAAATTGCAAGTCCCTATCTACTTTCGTTCGAAAGTAATCGAGGCAACGGTCACCAATTCAGCTACTGAATTCACACAAGGCTGCTCGGATCTCCAACAATATAAATCCGATAGTGTTCAACTGTGGAACTTGGCAGTAAAGTTAGGTTTTGAAGGCTCTCGCAAAATTTCAGCGTTATCGGACGAATAGTTTCTGATATATATTCGGCAAAATCGTTTATTTTACGCCTAATATTTGCAAGATTCCGACAATTCTGTGCTGTTTCTTGTTTGTTCAATGTTCGGTAAATTTTCCAGGTTATTGAATTTTCCCGCAGAATTGTTTCTGTCTGATGATATCGTTATGTCCAAGGGAATATCAGTTGGTTTCCTACCGATTACACAGGAGGAAATATTCGAGCAACTCAAATGAACGTGTTTTTGGCGCTCCTGTTCCTCGGAACAGAATGCTTATCAATTTGCCCAAATGTCCAACGGAATGAGCTAGACAGTTGAAATTTTCAGAGTAGATTTTGGAAATAAATATCTCGGTTGAGTTCGTTATCAGTTTCGGAGTAACGAAAAAAAAATATTTTTTTACATTACAAATTTCAAGTCCAATTTTTTTAAGATGTAATTTCATCATAAGAATCCATTGATATAATTTTCAACTCTAACAGGCTTATACTTTCGGACATATTATTTTTCAAAATTTCAACCTTAAATCGTAATTCTGTGATTTCACAGAATGCTGTCATCGTAAATATGAATTTGATGATCCGTGTTCATACATATCACACGGAATATTGGGAACTTCCAAAACTCTGGTGGCGGGATTCGGCAACTAACCACGCTAGTAATAAATGTAAACAATCTCGTGTTGGACAGGTCAGTCGACGAAGTTTGACCGAAATTTTCATGGAAAATTTAAATTATAATTGACTTGAGGTCATTGTTGGATTACTTTATGATATATATTCAAATATTGATCATTATATAACTAATTTTATGGCACTTGATTGATATAAAGACTACAACCAGTAAGTATATTCATATATGTTTGTCAAACTTACATTATATTTAAAAGTTCTTTCAGTTACTATTTGCGAATGATTAAGAAGGGACTCAGTTTATTAGAATTTCTGGAGTACATAGGAGCTTCAACTTCTAATTCTAGAGTCCTTGTAGAAGGAGAAGAGGTTCTCAATCTAGATCATGTAATCGTGTGTGACAAAACAAATTGTGGTCCCAGTTTTATAGACATTTGTTCTTTATGTTTACAAAGTAGTGCCCTTAATTGAGTACTACATAAAATTGATGCCCATTGATGTGCAGAATGGTAAACTTAAAATAGAAGGTACGGTATATATATTCCTGTAATGTCGGAGCATCGAGGAGGTGTAAACATATTACTGATGTATTAATTAAAGTTCAGGTGCATGATGTTCTAGTTTATTTATGAGAATAGAGTGTCAAATTGAACCAGATAAAGCGTTTGTAAAACAGTTACCAATAAATGAAATGATTTTTTCAAAATATGATACATATATTATGTGAAAAGAATTATTAACAATAAGTGTAATGTTTGAGGTATAATAAAGTTTTTGTTTTGTTTCCAAGAGTTTTGATGATCATATATTCAATTGAAAATATTAAAATTGTTTATATCTTTGAAACTTTTCAAAGCACTGTCACTGTTAAAGATATCACTCAAAGTAGGTAGGTATATATCAGATGTATCAAGCATAACACTAACATCACAAATGTTAAGTGGTCTGGTAACAACGTACACAACCAAGTCTACTACTAACATTATGATTGCTGTTTAACTAACTCAAGAGTGCTGGTGATGTTAATTTTTTCTTCTGAGGTTTTTCAGAACAGCAAACGTCATCTACACATTCCTTTCTCTTTCGAGGTACCTCCTTGTCCTCTGTTTGAAGATTATGTTGATGTAGTTCCATGTTAAGTACTCTTCGGTCTATTAGTTATCCTTCTAACGCATTTCCAATATTTATATTTGATTTTCCGGAGGTAAGAAGTGAAAACTCAAACCTATACATTTTGGCATTTTTTTCGCCCATTAATTGCATTGAGGCACACAACAATAGTCGTTTCTGGTCGAAGACATATTAGGCACGATAATATTCACTATTTCAACATGAAATTTTCTTTCAAACAAAAGTTTATTGACGAATACTGAACAATTAAACTCGAGCACGTGGCTCATTACTAGCTTGGTTAGTTTCCGAATCTCGCCACCAGAGTTTTGGAAGTTCCCAATACCCTAGGTGAGTACAGTGACTATATTCTTATATAGTCACTGTATAGGTGAGATATATTATATGTGTCATATATTAGTGTTCTGTGATTGTCATCTCATAGAGAAATAGAAGGTATTGTCTCTGTCTGCAGATAAGAGTTATATTTATTTCTAGTTCTATTCAAAATTCTTGATATAAAATACCTCCTGTTCTAGAAAACAAAGTAGGATTGAATGCAAATTGAACCATGATACAATCTCAGCTAACATGGATAGCTCTTGGATAATCCATATGATGATGCAAATATAACCGAGATATTTATCTCCCAAACTTATTCTGAAAACTTCAACTGTCTAGCTCATTCCGTTCGAGAGTTCTCGTGGTTAAGGCCGGCAGGACAGAATCGATTTTGACCACGGATTATTGGTCAGTAGGTCCAACCAAAACGTTCAGGACCATTTTCAGCCATGAATTCGATAATTAAACACATTTGGGCAAATTGATAAGCACTCTGTTCCGAAGAACAAGAGCGTCAAAAACAATTGAAATTGATTGAAAATCTCTATTCAATTAATATTTATTCCTCGGAATAGAGTGCCTATCAATTTGCCCAAATGTCTGTAATTTTCGAATTTTTTGATGAAAATGGTCTTGAACGATTTGGTTTGACTCACTGATCAAGAATCCGTGGTCAAAATCGATTCTGTCCGGCCGGCCCTCCGTTAACATGATAGCTCTCCAACGAATTGAGCTAGGCAGATGAAATTTTCAGAGTAGGTTTAGGAGATAAATGTATCGGATAAGTTCGTTATTGGGCAGAATCAGTCAGATGGTTTCGGAGTAACGAAAAAAAATAATTTTTGTTCACATTACAAATTTCAAATTATTTTTTTATAGATGCAGTGTTATCATAAGAATCCATCGATATCATTTTCAACTCTAACAAGCTAATACTTTCAGAGATATGATTTTTCAAAACTTCAATAATAAATCATACTTCCATGTTTTCACAGAATGCTCTAGTTATATTATCTATGAATTATCGTATGATTTGTGTTCACACATGTCATCTTGAACTTGCCTCCAACATTTACGTATGAGTTGGACGCAAGTCCAAGATACTGTTTAAAACGGAACATACCAATATGAACTTTGTCACATTAAGGAGAACTACTCATCTGTCAAATATTCTGTTACGTTTAACACGCCATTTCTGAGTGCATTTTTCAGCGGGTGTTGGTTGCTTCTTCATAATTCATAAATTGAGTATACAAAGGCGGTTTTGAGCAGGTGAGTTATTGATTTTCCTTGCCTTTTATGTGGTCGTCTCCAGTTTTATGTTGAAATATGAATTCGTAAACATTGAATATTTGTTAAAATTCTTAATTTCTGAACTACTTGGGAAACGTATGAATATAAGGTAACTTTGAATCGTCCAATGTTACCCGCAATTTGAATTTTGTACATCGGGTAACTTTGAATTTTCATTTTAAGGTGGAGAATGCCACGAAAATCGAATAAGAGACAACCGGTGTCAGAAATTATGGTACAAAAAGTGGGAAAGCCCTGTGGACAGGATCTTTGGCGCTCTTGTTCAAACTTTGACGAATCATATCTCCGAAAGTATTGGTTTCTCAGAGTTGGGAATGATATCAATGGATTCTTATGATAGAACTTGCTCATAAAATAAAATAAATTAAATGATACTCCATTGGTATCCTTTCCAACTCTGAGACACCTATACTTTCGGAGATATGATTCGTCAAAGTTGCAACAAGAGCGCCAAAGCTCCTGTTTTTAAATGTTTCTGTATCAAGTTTCTACAATTTCATCTTAATAATTATCATACTTTCCATTTATTCCCGCATCATTAAACCCTTCACACGAATTAATTAATACTCCTCAAAATGACAGATACCATCAAACCCGCACCCCCCAACGCCGCAGAAATAAGACGCCGAGAAATTACGAAAAATCCCTCCACTCCACCCCCTCTTGTCTAATGAAGCAACTATATAATCGATTTTCGTAAGCAGGTGGCGTGACAATTTCCTCTCCATTTCCCCAGCAACATAGCAGGAGTTTCCTGTATTATGAGGAGGCATTTGGCTCCTCGGGTACCCCAACTCTAATAAGAGCGTATCACGCGCGCCGAGCTTCAGAATTACTGGATAGTGTTTCCTCGGCTAGAGGTAGATAAGTATTAACTTCGACATACTTCGTTATGTTGAAATTAGCGGAATTCGGCATGAGCTAATGTTCCGCGCTTTAATTGGGTATAATTCGATAGCGTTGAGTTTAAGACCCGAAGATTACGGAACTTAATTAACCAAATTAATTTAACCCAGATGAGTCAACTTACATGGGGTAGTGTGACGACGGTGCGGAAAAATGCTACCGACTATGTGGGGTATCGCATATTGGAGGTGCCGATGTGGTGGTGGCAGGGAGTTGCTGGAAGGGAAGATCTAGATAATGAAGGATTGGGGGAGTCTGAGATTCGTTTCTAAACTGTTGAATATACAGACGAACTTCGTTCCAAACATTGCACTGATTTAATCTCCAGGGAACACATACCTCCCTTGGATGTATCTGTGAGGTCACATTTGGGCATAGTGGGTGCCAAGTGACGTAACTGATAGATATTCTGACCATGGGGTGGAATCTCCTTTGTTAAATGCGGGACCTTTGTCGTCCTTATACCTTATCGTACAAGTTCAAAATAGTCCCGATGCGATCTCTGCCTCCGCGCTTCGTGGTGATGGTGTATCGATTCCCCCTTTTAAGATGTCTGCGAGACTAGCTAGGAGGGCAAGGAAAACAATTAGGCTTCCTGAGATATGAAAATGGTCGATTTTCCCCATTTTGGCGATTTTCAAACGCTTGTATAAAATAAACGAAAAAAAAAATTGGAAAAAGTGGCTCGCTAGTTTATCCGTCTATATTTGGTCTTTCGATCGGTACCGTTAGATATGGTCGGGCGAAAAAGCCTTAGGGTTTCGGGCGAGGTCACTTCTTGTCATTTCGACGATTTCGCGACTTTTCTGGATTTTTGGCGCTCTAGTTCCTCGGAACAGAGTGCTTATCAATTTGCCCAAATGTCTGGAATTTTCGAATTTTTGGCTGAAAATGGTCTCAAACGATTTGGTTCGACTCACTGATCAAGAATCCAAGGTCGAAATCGATTCTGTCCGGCCGGCCGTAGGCACGATAACTCTCGAACTAAAGGAGTTAGAGGATTGAAATTTGCAAGGTGGGTTTGGAGCGTAAATATCTCGGACGAGTTCGTCCATCAGGCGGTTTCGGAGTTATGGCCGATTTTAGTAAAAATATTTTTTATGAATATTTCCGAAACCGATCACTCGATCTATCTGAAACTTAGCATCAAATTGTAGAATCATGACCTTTATACGCATGTGAAGTTTTGTATTGACCAGGTTACCGCAAAGTGTAAAAAAAAATGTTGAAAATTTTTTCTACAATAACTCTTGAACGGAATGAGCTAGGCAGTTGAAATTTTCAGAGTGGGTTAGGGAGATGAATATCTCGGTTAAGTTAGTTATTGGGCAAAATAGGCCAGATGGTTTCGGAGTAACGAAAAAAAAAATTTTTTTTATCACAAATTTCAAGTTCAATTTTTTTTTAAGATGCAGTTTCACCATAAAAATCCATTGATATCATTTTTAACTCCAACAAGCTGATACTTTCGGAAATATGATTTTTCGAAATTTCAATGATGAATCGTACTTCTATGTTTTCACAGAATGCTATAATTATTATATCTAAGCTTTATTATATGCTCTGTGTTCATACTCGTACATGTCATCCTGTTCCATAAGAGAGAGTCACATTCATTTCAGCTATTTTAATTTGATTTCTTCCATGGTGCAGTTCTCATTCTCAGATTGCTCATTTAGCCTTGATAAATAAACTATTATTTGAATTGAATTTCCCTTATGATGCAGTTCTATCATAAGAATACATTGATATAATTCTCAACTCTGAGAAAACAATACTTTCGGAGAAATAATTTGTCTGTTTGAACTAGAGCGCCAGAAAGCTCCTGTCCACAGGGCTTGAACCCATTTTTACATTGCAGCCTTGATTGAGTCACTCCTTCTCGATTGCGACGACGGCGATCACGGCTTCTCGATTGCGACGAAAATCGCCTTCGGCGATACGTCGGTCCTTGCCTTTACCGCAGCAATATTCTCGAATTATTTATCTGCAAGAATTCTTTGTTTTGAATAACTGAAACAAATCTGAAAAAACTTAAAATTTTCTCCCTAATTTTCTCTCTAATGTTTATAACTGGTAGATTGTTCCTGACTTTCTAGCACCTATCAGAAGACATACCAATGCTTCCCCTTCGTTAATTAAAAATATAATTGAACATACAGGGTGTTTCTATTTGAATGTCAAAGTCAGTCACAACAAAAACCTCAAAAATCATTTTTTTCAAATGAGAATCCATTTTTATTGGTCAGCTGGAATCTACGTTAAAATGGGTTCAAGCCCTGTGGACAGGAGCTTTCTGGCGCTCTAGTTCAAACAGACAAATTATATCTGGTATTGGTTTCTCAGAGTTGGGAATTATATCAATGTATTCATATGATAGAACTGCATCAAAAAGGAAATTCAATTCAAATAATAGTTTAATTATGAAGATTAAATGAGCAATCATGAGAATGAGAACTGCACCACATTTTCAAATTTTTTTTTTGACACTTTGCGGTAATCTGGTCAATACAAAACTTCACATGCGTATAAAGGTCATGATTCTACAATTTGGTGCTATATTTCAGATAGATCGAGTGATCGGTTTCGGAAATATTCATAAAAAATATTTTTACTAAAATCGGCCATAACTCCGAAACCCCTTGATGGTTTTCGCCCATTAACGAACTTGTCCGAGATATTTACGCTCCAAAACCACCTTGCAATTTTCAATCCGCTAACTCCTTTCGTTCGAGAGTTATCGTGCCTACGGCCGGTCGGCCGGCCGGACAGAATCGATTTCGCACTCGGATTCTTGATCAGTTAGTCAAACCAAATCATTTGAGACCATTTTCAGCCAAAAATTCCAAAATTACAGACACTTGGGCAAATTGATAAGCAATCTGTTCCGAGGAACTAGAGCGCCAAAAAAACAAGTTTCGTATGACAATTGCCCAAAACAGGTTTAAAGTACCTACAAATAGTAGGTATTCCATAAAACTTGTATAAAATAATAAATTACCTTGTAATCGATCAAAAATTTCCTGATCTACGTTCACAAAATTTTTTCCTCTCTCGAACTTTGGAATTATGCTTTCAATATTTACGTAATATTTTCAAACATTTTCGGGTGAGGTCACCGTTGCATCGCTAAAATACGAGTATTTCAACCCCAATATTCTTGAAGTTACAATATTCCCTTCTGTCAAGTTGACTTTATGGCAATTCATACATAGAATATACATAGAATAATTATATCAATCTGTGAAATACGATTTACATTGAAATTTTGAAAAATCATATCTCCGAAAGTATTAGCTTGTTAGAGTTAAAAATGACATGAATGGATTCTTATGATAAAACAACTTATTAAAAAAAATTTAATTTGGAATTTGTTCTGTAAAAAAAAATTTTTTTTTTTTTACTCTGAAACCTTCTGTCCGATTTTGCCCAGTAACGAACTTAGCCGAGATATTCATCCCCCAAACCTACTCTGAAAATTTCAACTCTCTAGCTCATTCCGTTCGAGTGCCTACGGCCGGACCGGACGGCCGGACCGGCCGGACAGAATGAATTTCGACCACGGATTCTTGATCAGTGAGTCGAACCAAATCGTTTAAGACCATTTTCAACGAAATATTCGAAAATTACAGACATTTGGGCAAATTGATAAGCACTCAGTTCCGAGGAACTAGAGCGCCAAAAAATAGTGTATCGTGAGATACATAATATTTTTTCTTAATTTTTTAAAAATTTTCTAGGGGTACGGTTCTCACAAAATTTTACACGTCTTTACGTCGAGTTGTAGGATTACATCTAGTTACTGAGCTTCAATTCGATCGAGTCTATATTGTTTGAGTTATCGAGGAAATAATATTCCAGGCGGGTGTAACTCAGTAACCGTAGGACCCATTATGCCCAAAAACGAACTCTCCCATTGGGATGTGCAACCTATCCTTAAAATTCCCATTTTCTTTCGTTCATAAGTTATCGAGGCAATGGTCACCCATCCAGATACTGAACTCACGCAAGGCTGCGGCAATATACATCCGATCGTGGTCAAATTTGGAACTTGGCAGAAGAGTTAGGTTTTGAAGGCTCTCTCAAAATTTCAGCGATGTTGGAAGAATAGTTTCTGATATATAAAATTTTTTTCAATGATATTTTGAAAATTTTTCAGTGATACGATCCTCACGAAATTTTCGCAAGAATGTTCATATTGGCATTCCACAACTGATAACCATGTTTGAACTGGATCGGATTTGTATTTTTTGAGTTCTTGTGGAAATAAGAACCAAATTTCAGATAGGTATAACTCCAAAACCGTTTGGCCGATTATGCCTATAAACGAACAGAATGAAATTAGACCTCGAATTCTTCATCAGAGAGTCGAACCCAATCATTTGAGGCCATTCTCGTCAAAAAATTCGGAAATTACAGACATTTGGGAACAATAATAACGCGATGTTCCTCAGAACATACGCGCAAAAACGTTGGTATCATTTCCGGTGAAACCGGAAGTCGAACGAATCTGAATTTTTTTCCAAGAATTCATCTCTCTTAACAAAGCTTAACTATAAAATTTCAAGTGTTCATCTCAAGTCTTTCTTTGAAATATTCTAAAAAACGCTCATCGTGAATCAACCTGTATGTTCAACAGTGTTCTATGCATCTTGCTTTCGACATTTGTCCGTTTTATTGTGACTCATTGAATTCTTGAAGTGTATCTCATCATTCACGTGTATTATTCCCGAAACACCACCCTCAAAATAATCGCTAACCTTTCCGACTCCGAATAAAAAACCCGTCCTACCTATCTCTTGTATCCGATGAGACCCTCCCACCCATGTTAACATCCCCTCATCCGCCCAAAACTATAAATACGTCCGTCAGCCTCATCCCCAACAAGTGGAGTAAATTCCAGCAGAGGTGTCCGCGATTTCAATTGCAGGCTTGGGCGCGAACTCTCATTGCCCCACATATTTCGCTAAAAGGTTTCCGCAATATTCGGTTATATGAGCACTGAGCAGGCCGTATTCAGTACTTTCTATGGCTTTTTTCTGGCTCCTTTCCAAATTATGGATCCACTGTTCTGAATTTTTCATGTGCCGAAGTTGCATTGCGTAATTTATTCATTCATATCGTAGACGGACGGATTTGGAGGGTGATAGCTTTATCTTTCTCGGGAGTTGAGTAATTATAATGGACGTTACAACGTGCCACGCCGTATCTTCTTCCGACAATTATATAACTTTGCTATTTTCCAGCACAAACAGTTGATGTGAATGGATAGAAAATGATGTACATTGTAACGGACATAAGTTACAGTCATAATGGTCGTTCAAGTATTGCGTAAGCAGGTTTATTGGAAATATACACCCCCACCCTTGTCAGCAGAAGTAAGCAAAGCTCTTATTCCCTCATCCCATGTTTGCGTAAACATTGTTATGTAATACGTAATAGATTGTATACTGACTGACCAAGAAACTGCAACATCCAGAATAAGCTGTTTAACTTTAATTTTTTTTTTGGTAAAACATAGATAGTATAGCAAGGAGTAAATGATTGAATGATTTTTCAATAAATTTGTTAATAATGTGTTTGTCCACCGCGATTATCTATCTATACACTCCCCAACACGTCTTGTCATTGATGCAATAAGATAAGGTCTTTGTCTTCTTGAGGGATACAATCCCAAGCTACCTGTAGTTCATATATTAGAGCCACCAAAGTCCGTGGGGGCAGGGGTATATTTCCAAGCCTTCTACCCATAAACATGCTCTATGGGAGAAAGATCGGGGGATCTGGGCGGCCATGGAAAAATATTCACATGGGTTGCTTCAAAAAAGTTTAAACTAACTCTGGCAACAGGAGGTCGAGCATTATCTTGCTGAAATATTGGATTCTCGAGCCGGTTTAGGGCTTCACACGAGACGAGAGTATAAAAAATCTCGTCTCGCTCTCGCCAATTCCCAAAAAATTAAGTCTGGTTTAAGTCTCGTTCTCGTCTCGTTATCAGTTGTCTCGTCTCGTCTCGCTTAATTCTGAATAACGATAATAAATATTATAATATATAAACGAAATGGTATACAATAATGAATAATTTTGTAAAGAGATATATTTATTACGCTCTTATATAAACATATTTGTAGAGGTACATATTATTTTTAATTTTAAACACTGATAATTTCAACTTTTAAATTACTCGATGACCAAGAATTCAAACATAATCACGCTTGCATCACATCACTTTTCAATGATGTACGTGTTTTTGCCATGATCATACCTGTTGTGGTAAATAATCTTCCAACAGGTACGGATGTAGCCATTAATAAATCATCGGCCATCTTGGAAAGTGTAGGAAGAACTTTTTCATCACTCTCAACCACTGTAATATATTTTGATTCCTATTTGCTCTTTCTAACAGCAAATATTCTTCAAACTCAGCTTTCCAATATTTCGAATGTTTTGTTGATGTTTTAAATAGGCTATCGATGTCGATACATTTATCAATAGAATTGAACAATTTGGTATAGTTTTCAAAGAATACCTTCCCGGTGGGTAGATCATTGAGGGTGTTCTTGGCGTATTCCAAATAACACTTTTCGAAACATTGAATAGCTTAATTTCTTTACCAGTTTTATTATACGTAGTTCCACAGATGTATACAATAATTGTTCACATCTTCACTACAAGGAGCACAAGGGAATAAATTTTCCAGATGTTCACATAGAGACGAAATTTTCAATGCATTGGGATTTAGGGGCAATAAAAGTTGAGTATTGAATTCATAATGGCATCCGTTTTTATGGTTGGGAATTCTATTTTTTCTTGAAAAATAATCTCAATTATAGCAAGGTCATAACGAATTAATAATCTTCTAAATATCGTGTATTTCTAGAACGATCGATGCATAATATAGACAAAATATATTGGTAATTTTATATTGTAAGTAATCATTAAAGGATACTGTGGGAGGTATATTCATCATTGAATGGTTTCTTTCTGGGTTTTCTCTCCCAAACTATCTATAAAATAAAAAATTAATTAATTTTTTATTTTATAGATGATTTTCAGAGTTTGGGAGAGAAAACCCAGAAAGAAACCATTCAATAATTGTATATTGTATCGTATATTGTAATTATAGTGGAAACTCTGCATACTCAATTGTTTTTCTAGGTTGTTGAAAAAAGTCGAGTCGTATATAAAACTTCATACAAAAACTTTAACGAGACCAAAAACGAGACTCTCGTGTTGCGCTTTATGTGGTCTCGGTATCACCTATAATATTTTTGAAACCACTCGTCTCGTCTCTTCTCGCTTTTACGAGACGAGACGAGAAAAATCTTGCTCTCGCGTGAAGCCCTAAGCCAGTTGAGGTGAGGAAGAACATATGGCACTATTTCTCGAAGGTAACTTAGCGCTGTCATGTTACCTCGAATAAAGACTAAAGGTGACCTACTTGCATGTGCAATAACGCCTACTGTCCGGTGTACATGACGCTCAATATCAAACTGAGGTTCACGTCTTTCTCCCCGTCGTCGTCTAACCCTTCTTCGGCCATCATGTGCACCCAATGAGAATCGAGATTCATCAGAAAAGACGGCCTGATGCAATTCCACATTCCAATGTTGACGTTCGCTGTACCACTGTAATCGTTGCCGGCAATGCTCAACCGTCAGAGGTAACACAAGATGGGGTCGATAATGCTACAGTCTAAAAGACCTTTTCGGTAAACCGTTCGAAGAGTTACAGGATGGCCTTGTTCTCCTAACCACTCATCAGCAAAAGATCGAGTTGTCGCAAATCGGTCTCTAGTAGCCGTAAGTCTTAGACGTCGATCTTGAACTTCATTTGTGCCCCTCCTGTTCGTTCGGTTAGCGATTTCTATAAATGAAAATCCCGCCTCCCGTGGACCAATAATTCGAACTCTTTCAAATTCACTTAGCTGGCGATAAATTCCGCGTACACGTGCTCTAGGTATTTTAACAACAACTAAACATCGACATTGGATCTCCTCGAACAGCTGGTTTGTTGTAAAATTTAAAAAATTTGCAAAAAATGACTACAATATGTAAGTAACAAAAAATGTTTACATGAAAAATACCTTCACGATTTTTTTCTCCAAATCATTTATTCCTTGCTATGCTATCTATGTTTTACCAAAAAAAATGTAAAATTTAAACAGCTCCTTCTGGGTGTTGCAGTTTCTTTGTCAATTAGTATATTTATTCTTAGTCACTATTTGCAATTCTTCTGCAATTCTCTTAGAGAAAAAAAATCTGTGCAAATTCTGTACATTTTGTACTTTAGTATTTGTATGGTCCCATTGGAATACGCAACCTATCCTGAAAATTGCAAGTCACTATCTCTTTTCGTGCAATGGTCACCCATCCAGCTACTGAACTCATTCAATACGGCTCGGATTTCCAACAATATAGCTCCGATTGTGTTCAAATTTGGAACTTGCTGTAGAGTTAGGTTTTGAAACCATCCTCGAAAATTCACCTGTATCAGACGGATGGTTTCTGAGATACAGATTTTTTTCCCAAGATTTTCAATGATTTTGGCGCTCTTGTTGGAACAGAGTGCTTATCAATTTGCCCAAATATCTGTGATTTTCTAACGATTTGGTTCGACTCACTGATCAAGAATCCGTGCTCAGAATATGCTCCGTGCTCAGAATGAGCTAAACAGTTGAAATTTTCAGAGTAGGTTCGGGAGCTAAATATCTCGATTGAGTTCGTTATTGGGCAAAATTGGCCAGATGGTTTTGGAGTAACCAAAAAATTAACAGTTTCGGAGATGTGATTTTTCAAATTTTCAATATTGAATCGTAACTCTATGATTTCAGAGAAAGCTATATCGAAAATTAACAAAGGTGGAATATTGGCTAAGTTTCAATCCATATGATATAATTTTCAGAGTAGATTTGAGGATTGAATATCTCGGATAAGTTCGTTATTTAATTTTAATTTAGTTTCTTTTATGATACAATTCTATCATAAGAATCGATTGGTATCATTCCCAACTCTGGGAAACCAATAATTTCGGAGATGAATTGTAAAAGTTTGAACAAGACAGCCATCGCTCCTGTCCACAGGGCCTCCATACTTTTTTAAGAAGAAGAATGACAATTTAATATTTGAATTTGACGTGTTCTGAGATTTTCCATAAATATGTACAGCAACCAAAATAATGAATTTATTCCATTTGACTTTTCAACACTGTATAACAACTCTATAATCTTGGAATATGGTTATATTAATTTAATTTTGCTTTCGTAGAACTTGTATAGCAGTGAAATGACACTAATCTTTGTCGCTTGTCAGAATCGGTCAAATCGAGTCTAGCGCCATCATCGTTTACAGAGTGAAGTAGCACAAGATTTGATTGGGAAGAGAGGGGATAACGCATGCCGTACTACGCAACTCTATCGATCTGAAACCAAAATTTCGACAGTTTGGTGGACACCAAACGATGTGGTGGACGTGTGTTTCTTGTGTTCAACTGAGCGTTTTGTTATAAAACCTTGTTACACATAATGGTAGGATGTGCAGCTCACGGCTGTAGAAGCCACAGCAGGAAGAAAGGAGCCTGGTTGTGTGGTCATGTGGTGTTGGTTTCAATTACAGGGAATATTTTATTCGTCCTCTGTCTTCTATAGTCTATAGGTCGACACTTTGCTATTCTACGCATCTTGAATACAATCTACGAATAGGCATCGGCCAACGAATAAATTATATATATTTTTTTTGAATATGTTCATTTCCTGCCTTACATCGTGAATTTCCATATGAGATTTCTGTTATTCTCCCTATTACGTCTTGAATATGAAAACATACTGGTTTATGGAAATCTTACTAACAAACACCCTTGCTGAGACTTGTTAACGATAACCAGTCGTGAAAATCCATATAATTTCCGGATTAGACGTTCAGAAGTTATATCTTCACTCGGTATACATAAAGTTACGCCAAAACCTCCCTTATCTTTACTCCGTAAACCTTGCCTAATATGAATTTCAATCCAATTTCGAATCGAACACGGTGTAAAACTTTCGACGTTCTCGGTCAACGAATCAAATGAGTTTCCAACAACATGCATAAAAGATCTTGCTTAAATTCTTCGGTTGTATACTTCATCAATGGTAATGTAATGTCAACACGCTTAACTTTGAATCAAATGTGCCGTCTCCTCGAGTAGAACTCATAAGACGGGCCATAAAAAGTTTTAAATTAATAGGGGTCCTGCGGAGGTTCACAAACAGATGTCACTGCTGAATTTTTAGGGAGGACTCAGGCTACTGATGTAAATTGAAGTTTTTACAGCGGTTGCTGCATGCTGAGAACTGAGAAAACCAATATTCTATAAAAACAGTTACGAGAAACTAGATCGTCGGGCTTTATGTTGGTTGTACTGCTGAAGCTGATTCAGTTGCATTTCCCAAGTTGTCTGCTGCTGCTAGAGGAAGCGACGAGGAGGAAATGTTATTTTGTGAAGATTGATTTTCTGTTTTATCTTTCACCTACGGTTTTAAATTGGCTCGTTCCGAACTGAATGGCATGAAAGACAGCTAATACTGTGTTGGACTGCTTATGAAGACGACGAAGTTTATCTCCAGAAAATTGATGAATAATTTGGATTTTCGTATGCAGTTTAACTATTTCATGGAAGAACAAGGTGCAAAAGCACTGTGACAAGGAGCTTTGGTGCGTTTGTTCAAATTTATAGCCAGAGGGACTGGTAATAATCTTCTTCAGGGGGCGCTGATTCAGGAATACAAAAAAGTATATATACACTGCTCAACAATTGATAGGGATCACTTACGTTTTCTAAATTTATTTCTGAATTATTCGCTCCAAGATTATAAATTTAGTCAGATATCAGAGTATTTTCAGTTGATAATATGGTTCACTTGAGAAAAGAATGAAAAAATGGAAAGTTGGAGAGAAAAAAAGACTTTATTAGGAACACTCAAAATTCTGTGTTTGAATAACATAAAAATTTTATGATGACACCACAAGAAGGCTGAAGTTTCGGTTAAGCTAGTACCTAGTTGGCCCCCCACGAGCTCGTCTCAAGCATTCTACCCTACGAGGCATGCTTTCAATCAAACGATTTATAAAATTTTGGGGCAAATTCGTCCAAATATCCCGTAAAGCGTTAGAAAGGTCCTCCAGGTTATTGATCGGTTGTTCTAAGGTTGACAATTGTCTAGACATCTCAGACCAGACATGTTCGATGCAATTCATGTCTGGAGAGCGAGCTGGCCAGTTCATCCTATCAATAGCATGAGTTTCTAGCGCTTCATTAACCAGACGACTACGGTGTGGACGGGCATTATCGTCAATTAAAATGAAATTCTCGCCCAAGGCAGCCGCAAACGGAACAATTATGGGTTCAATAATCATATCGTGATATCTCTGGCTGGTCATTGTGGTGTTCTGCAGAACAACCAACTCTGTGCGTTGGTTCAAACACATGCCTCCCCATACACATATAGAACCTCCGCCAAAAGCTGTTGTGGGTACCATAAACTGTTCTGCATACCTTCGACCTCTTTCCCTCCAAGCAAGAATACGTCCATCGGAGTTGACCAAACGAAATCTAGACTCATCCGTAAATAAACATCGGCTCCAATCTTCAACTGTCCAATTGCGGTGCTCCTCAGCCCATTGCCGTCGATGAACCCAGTGTTCCCTATTCAAACGGGGATGTTGTACCCTCCTACGTGCTCTCAAACCACGAACATGTAGTCGTCGTCTTACAGTCTGGTTCGAAATTAGAACTCCTGTTGCAACTCTCAGTGATCTATTGAGCCGCGACGCCGGGTAAGTGGGATTTCTCCTAGCATTGAGGACCAAAAGACGATCTTGGGCAGCTGTTGTACTGCGCTGCCGACCTCCCCCATGAACATAAGCTACTGAGTCGTTTTGGATGAACCTATTCCAAGCCCGACTCACGACACTTTGCGAAACATTCAACCGCCGGGACACTTCTCGCTGGGACAAACCTTCCTGTATCCACCGTATGATTTGGTCCAGTTGCACAGGAGCCAAACGTCTTCTCGGCATGACTGATAAGCTAATATTGTTCTCATTTCTTCAATTATTGTCACCTTATGTGTTTGAACGAGAGAAAAAAACAAATTTAATAACGAATACCACATTGCTTTTCACTCCACATGTAACAGCCTACAGATAATAATCGATTTTGTGAACAAGAGCCGATGAAGTGAGGAAAAATTTGATATAATCAACTCAAAACATCTTAATTTTTCCTTAGAGAACATATAATGTACAGATATTCACGAGATAACTTGAAAAAAATACAAATGAAGAGAAGTTCCTAAGTGATCCCTAGCAATTGTTGATCAGTGTATTTTAAAAGGTAATTATCAAATACCTACATCTTAAAATTAAACTAAATCCTTCTGTTTTTGTTGTAGATGAACTTTACGAACACCTTAACGTTGAAGTCAGGAATGTCTTTAGCTAAATTTTGTTTGATGCGAGTGCCGTCAGTCTTTCTTCGGACATTGTATTCCTTAGATACCTCTTGATCAATTTTGAAGTAGAGAAACATCTTTCAGTTTCTGCGGTTGTCATTGGCATAGATATTTAAATAACCAAAACTTTACATATTTCAAGCAACGTTGAATCCAAACCATACGACACTATATTAAAGTACGTAAGCAACCGGTCACCTTCTCGTTTTCTCGTGTTATTAATCGAGTCTTCCGGCTCATTATGACAACGTAGTGAAAGATTACATTTGCAACACAACTTCAGACTATCGATAATTTTTTTGATAGTCTTAACGGCTTTTTGATACCATTTCGTTGTGCTTACGAATATTTTCGACATATACTTAAACCAGAAGCGTACTGGTCCATAGCTGGAAGCTCACAATCTTGTTCATATGTTTGGCAGATTTTTCGTGTTCTTTTATATTTTCCCCCAGATGTTTCAATGCACGTACAACTTCTTTTGTCCAGATATCGTCTCCACCAAACAGTAAGCAAAGAAACCAAAAAAACTCATGTTTTTCTTCACATCCGCACAATCATAAAGTCTTTTCGTAAACATTGTCGTCAAACTAAAGTTTAATTTTGTTAGATCACACACCCTCAGTGTCAGTCCTTAAATCCTCAACACAACTTTATAACACGAAACAATTGACACCTATAATACCTATCTATTTAGCGTAACCACAAACAAGGTATACTACCACTGAACTTAGCTATTCATTCCTCTTTGGGCTAATACGCCCGAATCATCACCGAGAATCGCCTGGGTATAGCTGGTCTCTGAGTGAGGACGTTTGCCATTTCCATGGTAACCGGTGATTTCGCTTGGGCGATTGATATTCAGCCCGTCATAGTGCGGACGCTCATAGTGTACCATGTCTATGCGTACCTTAACGCAAATGTAATTCTTGTGGAATATATATTGTCGCTAGGTAAACAGGTTTAAATTTTAATTGAATCCAGTTTAAAGAGCATGAATATGAAATATACAAATATTATGTATGTACGTCATTTCTCTAGGGAGGGTGGCACCAAAATCCTGAAACAGATCAATTTTTGTTTCACTTTTACCAAATTTTTATGCATTTTAGAAGGATTTTTGTTGCACCCTGTGCTATCCCCATCAACACTCTGAATTTTTTGAATAGGGAAAGAGGGTCCTGTGGTACTTTTTTGGCAAGGTCTTTGTATCTTCTTTACAGGCGTGCATACATTTTCAAGGAAACTGTTTTCTTTTTGCGCGTATGTTCTGGGGAACATCGCGTTATAGTTTTGCCCAAATGTCTGTAACTTTCGAATTTTTTGACGAAAATGGTCTCAAACGATTAAGTTCGACTCCCCAATGAAGAATTCGAGGTCAAATTTGATTCTGTCCGTCCGGCCGTACGGCCGTCCGGCCGTCCGTCCGTCCGGCCGTTGCCACGATAACTTGAGAACGAAAAGAGCTAGCGACTTGAAATTTTCAGGGTAGGTGGCGCATCTCAATACGACGGACAAGTTCGTTAATGGGCATAATCGGCCCAGTGGTTTCCGAGTAATAATTTTGTTTTCAACCATTATAAATCCGATCAATTTAAAACTTGGTGGGTAGTTGTAGAATATGAACCTAAGCACGTTTGTGAAATTTTGTGCGAATCGTACGGCTAGAAAATTTTAAAAAAATTATTAAAAAATATTTTTGTTGTCACGATAACTTGAGAACGGAATGAGATAGCGGCTTGAAATGTTCAGGTTAGGATGTGCACTAGAACGCGACATTTCAGTTTGATTATGAGCATAATCGGCCTAACGGTTTTAGAGTTATAGCCATCTGAAATTTTCTGAAATTTGGTGGTTTTTGTACCTCATTAACTCGAAAAATACTGAACCGATTGAATTCAAACATGGTCATTAGTTGTAGAATGCCAACGCAAAAATGTTTGCAAAATTTGGTGAGGATAGCATTTGTAGAAAATTTTTAATAAATCATTGAAAATAAAAAAAAAAAATTTTATATATCAGTAACTATTCGTTTGAAATTGCTGAAATTTTGCGAGAGCCTTCATAACCTAACTCTACTGCCAATTTTCAAGTTTTAATACGATCGGTTAAATATTGTTGGAGATTCGAGCATTCTTGTGTGAGTTCAGTAGATGGGTAACCGTTGCCTCGATAACTTTCGAACAAAAGGAGATAGAAACTTGCAATTTTCAGGGTAGGTTGCGTATCCGAAAGGGAGAGTTGGGTTCAATTTTGGGCATAATCGGTCTAAGGGTTTCCGAGTTATACCCACCTGGAATATTATTTCCTTGATAACTCAAAAAATAAATATTCGATCGAATTGAAGCTTGGTAACTAGTAGTGGAAAATCAGCATAAAGACGTGTTTAAAATTTTTTTATTAAATATTTAAAACTGTAATTAGTTCTTTGAAATACCATTGAATAGAGAAATTCTTGTAAGTTAACAAAATATCTTTATTTGAACAATGAAAAAATATCATTTTATTAAAAAATATCATTTTATTAAAATGATAGTTTGACTATCCAATTGCTTATTTTCTTTATAATATTTTTGCTGTAAGTCAGTATAGCTTAGAACTTTCAAAGTTTCAATGTTTCTTGAATTATAGACTTTACAGAATAAAATAGGTAGGTATACTTCTAATAGCTTAGAACTTTCAGAGTAAGTTCCAACAATATTAATTTAAATGATATTATAAATAAAAAAATTGGTTCAAGCACTGACGTGAAGTCAGAAGCTTTTGCGCGTATGTTCTATTGTCCATTCTCCTGTATTGGACACTCTTCTTAATCGAATTTCCCATGATGAATTCTATTGTCTATTCTCCTGTATTGGACACTCTTCTCAATCGAATTCACCATGATGATTTTTATTGTCTATTCTCCTGTATTGGAGACTCTTCTTAATCGAATTTGCCATGATGAATTCTATTGTCCATTCTGGACAATAGAATTCATCATGGCAAATTCGATTAAGAAGAGTCTCCAATACAGGAGAATAGACAATAAAAATCATCATGGTGAATTCGATTGAGAAGAGTGTCCAATACAGGAGAATAGACAATAGAATTCATCATGGTAAATTCGATTAAGAAGAGTGTCCAATACAGGAGAATGGACAATAGAACATACGCGCAAAAGCTTCTGACTTCACGTCAGTGCTTGAACCAATTTTTTGAAAAATAGTTAGTTCAAAGAGATTTTCAGTATGTGCACTTTGTCATGGCTCACTTACTTTGAGACGATGGTACCTGATGAAATTTGTCACCGAATGAAAGTCAACCATTACAGTTTTGTTCATGCACAACCTTCAACCCCTTTCAACCCCCTCACGTGAAAATGTCACTACATTTTTTCTCGCTCCTCTTTGAACTAACTATTTTTCAAAAAAGAAAAACTTTTTCTTGAAAATTTCTGCACGCCTGTAAAGAAGATACAAAGACCTTGTCAAAATAGTACCACATGACCCACTTTCCCTGTTCAAAAATTCAGTGGGTTGATGGCGATGTCACAGGGTGCACCAAAAATCCTTCGAAAATGCATAAAAATTTGGTAAAAGTGAAACAAAAATTGACCTGTTTCAGGATTTTGTTGCCAAATATTTTTCTTCTGAGAAAATTAATTTGTTCCATAATTTTGACGCGTACTGTATAATAAAATATGAAAATACTCACGTTTCACGTGATTTTAAGAAAAAATCAACCTTAATTTTCTCCCTACTCGCTCAAGCTCTTCGAGAGCTTATGAGGGGTCTCCTTGGGGAAGAACTAGGGGGATCAGTATAATAATATACAATAATATACAAAAATTCATTCGATAATAGAAATTTTTTGAAAAATTATTGAAAAAAAATTTGTATCACAGAAAGCATTCGTCCGATACTGCTGATATTTTGGAATAGCTTTCAAAACCTAACTTTACAGCCAAGTTCCAAATTTCAACACGATCAGATCTATAGTGTTGGAGATTTGAGCAGCCCTGGATGAGTTCAGTAGCTGGATGGGTAACCATTGCTACGGAAAGAGATAGCGATAATTTTCAGGGTAGGATGCGCATCCGAATAAGATTTAAGTTCGTTTTTGGGCATAATCACCCAAACGGCATTTCAGAGTTACAGCCATCTTAAATTTTGTTGTTATTTCCTCAATAATTCAAAATATATGAATCCGTTCCAATTAAAACTTGTTAATTAGTAGTAGAATACCAACGCGCTAATTTTCGCGAAATTTCGTCGATATCGTATTCCTAGAAAAAAAATATTTTTTTTTTATCCAAAATTTTATATTTTAGACATTCCACATACCTTAAAATTACAACGAAAATATTTGGGACGGTAGTGTTTCCTAATTGATGTGGCTCACAATATGGGACTAGTATGTAAAATGAAAATATTTCCCCATTTTTCTGTACCCCGCAATCTTTTTCATAAAGTTGGGTCAATGTTTATGCCGATTTTACCTTGAATACAATTATATTTCGTTTCATTATTGTTTACGATGCGGTGTGTGAACGTGAACATGTTTAAGTTTCACGTAATTACTTGTAAATGGATCAGAGAAAATGGCCTATATTTCCTTTACAACCTCGAAAGATTGGAGATTCTTAATACAGAACCTCTGGAAATAGCTAATCCACTAGTACATCGATCAATCTCCCTTCCCCCTGGCACCCCCGATCCACTTCCAATGAAGCTCTGACCGCAATTGGTTTTCCAGAGAGCATGTCTTGATGAAAATATCACTTGGAAGCCTGACGAACGGACACCAGACACGAATTAGCGCCATCTATTATAACCAGAACTAGACGAGCCCACCCCAAGGGTAACAAATCAGCGTTATCGCTCCCGCAAAACAATATAAACATGTCTGTTTGCGGTCAGATGAATGTAAACATGTGATTTCCGCAAAACCCTTACGCATAGGTGCCAAATGTGGGAGGACGGCTCAGGCCAATTTGGCCGTTATCTTTTTGTCAATATACCGTTCGCAGTTTACCCTGTTAACGACTAATGCAGGGCATCCTGACCTCACGGATGATGTTTTTGTTCTTCTTACTCCTTTTAAGGGTTATAAGGGGATGCAATTGGTGAAACCGTTATAATATTGTAGGATTATGATATCAATCGCCTATGGGTCGATTGAATTACGCTTCTTACATATCGTCTATCGTATATCTTTTGTTTTCGAAACACTGGTTCTGATTAAAAAATTGGTTCAAGCACTGACGTGAGGTCAGGAGCTTTTGCGCGTATGTTCTATAGTCCATTCTCCTGTATTGGACACTCTTAGTCGAATTTACCATGGTAAATTCGAGTGTCCAATTCAGGAGAACGGACAATAGAATTGACCATGGTAATTTCGATTAAGAGTGTCCAATACAGGAGAATGGACAATAGAACATACGCGCAAAATCTCCTGACCTTACGTCAGTGCTTGAACCATTTTTTTTTCAATGATTTTTTCAAAATTTTCTAGTGCTACGATCCTTGCAAGCATTTTCGCGTTGGCATTATACGACTAATAACCATGTTTGAACTGGATCAGTTTTGTATTTTTCAAATTATTGAGGAAATAACAACCAAATTTTAGATTGATATAACTCCTAAACCATTTGGCCGATTATGCTAATTAACGTACTCAAATATCGCATTCAAATGCGAAATCTACCCTAAAAACTGCAAGTGGCTATCTCTTTCCGTTCTCGAGGAATCATGAGATACATAATATCTTTTCTTGATTTTTTTGAAAATTTTCTAGTGGTACGGTCCTCACAAAATTTTACACACGTCTTCATGTCGATATTCTGCAACTAGTTAGCAAGCTTCAATTCGATCGAGTCTATATTTATTGAGTTATCGAGGAAATAATATTCAAGATAGATATAACTCCGAAACCGTTGGTCCGATTATGACCAACAGCGAACTTAACTCTCCCATTCAGATGTGCAACCTATCCTGAAATCTACAAGTCCCTATCTCCTTTCATTCGAGAGTTATCGTTGAAACGGTCACTCATCCAGCTACTGGACTTACAGAAGGCTGCTCGGATCTCCAACAATATAGATCCGATTGTGTTCAAACTTGGAACTTGCTAGTAGAGTTAGGTTCTGAAGGCTCTCGCAAAATTTCAGCGATGTCGGACGAGTAGTTTGAATTGGATCGGTTTTGTATTTTTCGAGTTATTGAGGAAATTACAACCAAATTTCAGATAGGTATAACTCCAAAACCGTTTGGCCGATTATGCCACTAAACAAACTCAAATGTCGCATTCAGATTAACAACCTATAAATTACAACCTGTAAATTTCAAGTCGCTATCTCTTTCCGTTCTCAAGTTATCGTGGCAACGTCTGGCCGGACGGCCAGATAGAATCGAATTTGACCTCGAATTCTTCATCAGGGAGTGCTACCAATCGTTTGAGACCAATTTCCGTGAAAAATTCGAAAATTACAGACATTTGGGCCAAATGATAACGCGATGTTCCCCAGAATATACGCGCAAAAGGACACAAGGTCCATTGATTTTAACCATCAACAAATTTCCCAGGTGAGCTCAGCTAGATCACCTCATCACTCAGTTTTCCCCCAAAGAGGAAACCGTCATTCACGGGCAGACACGAACCGCGGTTTCATGGTTGTTGCCAATCATCAGCGTGACTTAGCCACATTGAATGACAACCGAAGGAGTTCTAGGACAATTAATTTCATCAGTTGAGAATTGGTAGGGAGGAAATCCCACCAGCAGCACCTATGGAAATCCTTAAGAACTTCGGCCTACTGCGATGAAGAAACCTTGAGCGATGTTCAGTGACGTTCATTCTTTTGCCGTAAGAGGGTCAGGAAATCCAAGGCCGTCAACCTATAAAAGACCTTTATGGACTGAAAACACTCGGTTTAGTGTGGTTAGATAAACCACCAACCAGTTGCTATAACTTTCGAAGTGAAAGAGATAGCGACTTGCAATATTCAGAGTAGGTTGCGCATTCGAATGGGACAGTCAAGTTCGTTGTTGGGCATAATCGGACCAATGGTTTTGGAGTCATACCCATTGGTATATTATTTTCTCGATAAATCAAAAAATACAGATCCAATCGAATTGAAACTTGGTGAGTGGTTGCGTAATACCGACATAAAGACGTATGTCAAATTTTATGAGGATTGTATCACCAGAAATTTAAAAAAAATATTATGTATCTCACGATAACTTGAGAACGTAAAGAGATAGCAACTTGTTATTATCAGGGTAGGTTGGGCATCCGAATGTGACATTTGAGTTTGTTAATAGACATAATCGGCCAAATGGTCTTCAAGTTATATACATCTGAAATTATGTTGTTATTTCCTCTTCAACTGAAAATGTACAAATCCGATCCAACTAAAACTCAGTAATTACCCGTAGAGTCGTATCCTGAAATTAGTTGAGACGTGAGTTTTTTCGTATATTATTGGATATTTGATGAATTTCAAATCCCGACAGAATTAAATTAAATTAAATTCTGTGATCTTAGACCATTCTCTCATTAGTCAAGTTCAATCATCAATATGGTACGAAATGTATTCTATAACTATATCAGACTGAATTCGATTAAGAGTGTCCAATACAGGTGAATAGACAATATAATATGCGCGCAAAAGCTCCGGACTTCACGTCAGTGCTTGAACCAATTTTTTTTATAGTCTCAATTTTTTCTGTGGATGCTGAAAATCGTACTTTTTCTTTTGCTTTATACACTCCGTCGTTGTAACATTCCGTTGGATATTCTGGAACACAAATTTAATTGAAATTCGCAAGGGTAAATTGACTCATAGGAAGTGATGGCGCCGCTTGAAATGAAATTAATGAAATTTGATAACCGATCGGGCAGAAAATGAAATAGGGAATAAGTTATCACCATGGTTAAGCTGTTAAAATTGACGTTGACTGAGGTCTTCGCTTCGCTTCTCCTCTGGCGAATCGATTCGTTTTTCATCATTTCGAAACTTTCGACTAAAATTTCACTATACAGGGTTTCATTGGGAAACGATAATACTAGAAGGGCGAATAGAGAACACCGAGGTGGTACTAGATATAGGGTGAATGTGGAATAAATGCCCTAGGGAAGGGATCTGCAACCATTTGGGACAGAATAACCAACGGAGCTACGGATAATGTTTTTCATTATTATGGTATTTGCTTATACAGGGTGAGTTGTACATCAATTTTAACCATAAATCGCTCAGGTAAATGAACTGCTCCACAAGAGTTAGGGATTTCATATTAAGTTGTTCTGAGGGGCGTAAAATTTTAAAGATAATATCAAAAACATGATTAACTGCCAATAAAAACTTATTAATTCGATTTGGATACATATTTTCACCATCTGGTCGTCTTTTTTCTTGAGTTTGGCAGTTTTTCACATTATTCGTAAGATTTAGCATTTCAATACGCAGTTTATTTAT
Organism: Halyzia sedecimguttata; assembly: GCA_937662695.2. Lineage (NCBI taxonomy): Eukaryota > Metazoa > Arthropoda > Insecta > Coleoptera > Coccinellidae > Halyzia > Halyzia sedecimguttata. The sequence continues at coordinate 91,089,192 of OW569413.2, read as the reverse complement.
TGTCAGTCTCTTAGCGATATCGAACTTTGTAAATTTCACGAGCTTCTTAAGATGCCAAGACGTAAATTAACAAACGCCGAGGCTAATAGATCTATCGGTATGCTACAGGGTCGCCTCACTCAAGTCGCTGTGGCAAAAACATTTCAAGTATCGCAAAGTGTAATACCGCGACTCTGGAATAGGTTCAATGAGACAGGTTTGGTGCAGGAAAGACATAGGGTTGGTGGACCAAGAAAAACAACTCCCGCACAAGACCGTTTTGTCACCATTTCGGCTAGAAGATATCCTGTTTCTTCATGTAGGATGCTGAGAAATCGACTTTTAAATGCCAATGGTCCTGAAATTTCCATTGAAACCATCCGACGTCGTTTGGGGGAGATTAACCTGGCTTCTAGACGTCCATTGAGGGGTGTTCGGTAAACACGTGACCATAAACAACAAAGATGGGCCAGGCAGCATGTTAATCTGAACATCCAATGGTAGTGTACTATTCACAGATGAATCCAGATACGGTCGGTTTTCAGATTCTCGAAGAATAAGGGTATGGACTATGCCGCGTATACCCCGAAATCGTCGTCATGTGCAAGATGTTCATCCATTTCGAGGAGGCTCTGTTATGGTATGGGCTGGGATATGTTACAACGGGCACACAGACCTTCACATTTGTCCTGGATATATGACTGCTTTACAATATAGGAAACATGCCAATTTCTTGATAATAACGCAAGACCACATCGTGCAGCAATATCAGAAAATGCGCGAGACGAGCATGTTATTCCACATTTACCAATACCTCCGCATTCGACAGACTTAAACTGCATTGAACATGCATGATATATGCTACAAAGAAGACTAGATGATCACCAACCTCCACCAGAAACATTGAATGACCTCAAAGCACTACTGCCTCGTTTATGGAATGAAATTCCTCAAGATATGCTCAACACTCTCGTTGACAGTATGCAACGAAGATGTAAGGCGGTCATTGATGCCCGTGGTGACCATACCTTGTATTGAATGGCATAAAAAGACAAAAAAAAAACAATGAAATGTCCGGAAATAAAAGTCATTAAATTTGACCCTATTCTGTTAATCACCCTGTAAATGCCGCAGACCAAAAAACTTACGTGCATTTATGGTTTTGAACATAAAACTATATTAAATTACGTTTTCAGCGCAAACAAAGGTTTCAGAATGTGAGTCATGCAATTGGGTTCGACGAACGGGCCAAATCCACCAAGCGGATTGATTCATTAAATTGAAACTTAGTTAGATGCAAAGTACCGACGCAATCCTGTGTGCAAAATTTCGAATTTACCACGGTAAATTCGATCAAGAGTGTCCACTACAGGAGAATAGACAATAGAACATAAGCGTAAAAGCTCCTGACTTCACGTCATTGCTTGAACCAATTTTTTTTTCTTAATTTGTTTAAAATTTTCCAGCGGTACGGTTCTTACAAAATTTTAAACACATATATATGTCGATATTCTAGAACTGGTTACCAAGCTTCAATTCGATCGAGTCTATATTTTTTGAGTTATTGAGGAAATAATATTCCAGGTGGCTATAACTCCGAAACCGTTGGGCCGATTATGCCCAAAACCGAAATTAACTATCCCATTCGGATGAGCAATCTACCCTGAAAATTGCAAGTACCTATCTCCTTTCCTTCGAAATATATATATTCGAAAGTTATCGAGACAACGGTCACCCATCCAGCTACTGAACTAACACAAGGCTGATCAGATCTCCAAAAATATAGATCCCATCATGTTCAAACTTTGAATTTAGTAGAGTTAACTTCTGAAGGCTATCGCAAAATTTCAGCGATGTCGGACGAATAGTTACTGATAGGTATGTATATAGATTCAATAATTTTCAATGATTTTTTAAAAATTTTGTAGTAATACTATCCTCACGAAATTTTTCAAGAATTTTCGCGTTGGCATTCTACAACTAATACCTAACTATGTTTGAATTTAATCGGTTTTGTATTTTTCGAGTTATTGAGGAAATAACAACCCAATTTCAGCTGGGTATAAGTCCAAAACCGATAGGCTTAGTATACCTATGAACAAACTCCAATGTCGTACTCAGATGCACAACCTAAACTAAATTTCAATTTGCTATATCTTTCCGTTCACAGGTTATCGTGATATAAAAATTATTTTTCATTAACTTTTTTAAGATTTTCTAGTGATACGATTCTCTCAAAATTTCACAAACGTCCTTAGGTTTGAGACCATTCTCGGCAAAAAATTCGAAAATTACAGACAATTGGGCGAAATGATAACGCGATGTTCCTCAGAACATACGCGCAAAAATGATTTTGTCATATCTGTAGGATTTTGTATCATTGTCTAGGGGATAATGATTCTACATTCACACTTTGGAATAAATACAACACTGTATGCTAATATGTACAGGTTTATTTACACAATTTCTACAAATGTCAACTTCGCAGTCACTTTAAATACCGTTGATTACTGAGATTCCTAACAGTCTCGATTCTCTATAATTGTACGTTGTTAGTCTCTACCGTCTAATGAGCTTTTACAACACTCGCACCCCTAATCAGTTTTTCGTCTAAGTAGGAACCAACCATTTTAACAACTCTCGTCTATCGCCCTTCCAACTCTTTCTACGTTTGACCACCCTGGTACTCCTTTTCTTCTCCCTTCCATCAGCTAAGGGCTGTACCACCGCAGTCTTCAACGCTGATTGGTAGATCCCCGACCTTGCGCTACTTCGCTGAAACCAACGGGTTTGCGTCAGAACAATAACAGGAGCGTTACTTATTTCTGAAAACTGCGCACCCAAGAAGGCCCTTCCAAGATTTAGACGACATCCAACATGCATATGATGTTACACAACTCCTCTTCAGAGAAAACTAGTCTGTCAGTCTAGACGACTAAGTGCCTTCGATGCGCCTCCAGACTCAATATTCGATATCATGGGAATGTTTTAGGATCTCTTCAGACAAGGATATAATCCAGAAATACGTCTAAAATATATGTTCGAACGTCGTTCAACTTCATCTGCACTAGTAAAACTAATCCTAAGTCTATTATTTACAAGGGTGAAATTATAAGAATTCCTACATATCCGCAATCTTCGATTTCATCCACGCCTTCATAAAAGCTTTGGAAGCCTTACAGCTAGCTATTGGAATTTTTGTGGACCTCAGTAAGGCATTTGACAGGTTCTGTCATGAGTTAATTTTGAGTAAACTCAGTAAATATGGAATAAAAGGAAACGCTTTGAAATGGTTCAAATCTTTCTTGACGAATCGATCACAAAGAGTACTTATATCTGATAATACAACAGAAATTACATCAGAGCCAGCGAAACTACGTTGTGGAGTTCCCCAGGGCAGCATACTGGGTCCTATGCTATTTGTAATTTTTATGATAGATCTTGAAAGCATTGTTGCGGATGACATTTTTATTAACTATACCGATGACACCAGTCTTTTAATGAGATCTTCAACCTATCCTGTAATTGTGTGGTTAACTAATGTTATTATAAATATGACAGATGCTAGGAATTGGTTCCTAATGAATGGCTTATCCATGAATACAGATTAAACCAAGGCTGCTTTATTTAAAACAAGTCATGCAGGATTCGATACCACACAAGAGTTACGGTTGGAAGCTGGAAGCCTTGCCTATTCACCATCAGTCAAGCTCTTGGGAATGTTTGTTGATCAGTCATTGTACTGGGAGGAACATATCTCTGAACTATGTAAAAAACCGACAAGTATATGCTATTCTCCTTATGTCCTCAGCAAATATCTAGACAACAAAGCACTCAAGTCAATTTATCAAGCAGTTTTTGAATCCAGGATTAGGTATGGTGCAATGTTCTATAGCAGCTCATCAAAGATAGAAGATATAGAAATATTGCAGAAGAGAGCCTTAAGAAGAATTCTAGGCATAGCAGTGAAGGGGTCTTGTAGGAGTAAATTCAGACAGAATGGCCTGTTAACAGCCACAGCCATACACATACAAGAATGCTTGCTTTTTGGCACTCTAGTTCCTCGGAACTGAGTGCTTATCAATTTGCCCAAATGTCTGTAATTTTCGAATTTTTCAATGAAAATGGTCTTAAACGATTTGGTTCGACTCACTGATCAAGAATCCGTGGTCGAAATTCATTCTGTCCGGCCGTCCGGCCGGTAAGGCCGGCCGGCCGTAGGCACGATAACTCTCGAACGGAATGAGCTAGACAGATGAAATTTTCAGAGTAGGTTTGGGAGATAAATATCTCGGCTAAGTTCGTTATTGGGCAAAATCGGACAGATGGTTTCGGAGTAACAAAAAAAAATTTTTTTTACAAAGCAAATTCCAAATTAAATTTTTTTCAATAAGCAGTTTTACCATAAGAATCCAATAATATCATTTTTAACTCTAACAAGCTAATACTTTCGGAGATATGATTTTTCAAAATTTCAATAATAAATCGTATTTCAACGTTGTCACAGAATGATATAATTATTCTATGTATGAATTGTCATAATGTCAACTTATTTTCCTGAGACATGACATTATCTAATCAATCGAAGAATTGTGAGCGAAGTGAGAAAAATCTCAGTTGTTTGCTCCGAAATTAGTTTTTCTCAGATAAGTCTTACATTTCGGAACGGAACATGAAGTAAGTGTGGATTCATGCAGCATCAAATAACAATTATCAAGTAAAAAGTATCAAATAACAATTATGAATTACCACGTACAAAAATGCAGCATTCATGCACTCAAATTAACAATTAAGAAATAAAAACCCACAAGTCAAAGATCGGAGGTATTAATTTTTCAAAATAACCTCTGTTCCCCCTATATTTGAAAACAAGTGTTTAAAATTCATTTTTCCAATGTTATAACACGGAACCCACATAAATACACACCAAATAAATTGAATATTTTACAAAGTAAGGTTATATTTACATTATCGGACTGTCTAATCTGCGTACAGCTGCGCACGAGTTGCGTACAAGTACGAAATCTCGTTCAATTAAAGTAGAAAGTTAAAAGTTGGCGAACTCCTACTTGTTATTTGTTAATTGATAATTGTTACTTGGCTGCATGAACACTCTCATTCAGATATATGAAGTTCAACTTTTACTCACTATTTTTAATTGTTAATTGTTACTCGATACTCGTTAATTTGGGCTGCATGAATCCACACTTAGAGATCTGAGAGTAGTGAGACTGCTTTTCATCCATAGACATAGATATAACTCTCGAACGGAATGAGGTAGGTAGTTGAAATTTTCAGAGTAGGTTAGGGAGATGAATATCTCGGTTAAGTTCGTTATTGGGCAAAATTGGCCAGATTTAATTTGATTTCTTCCATGGTGCAGTTCTCATTCTCATGATTGGTCATTTATCTTGATAAATAAACTATTATTTGATTTGAATTTCCTTTATGATTCAGTTCTATCATATGAATACATTGATATAATTCCCCACTCTGAGAAACCAATACATTCGGAGATATAATTTGTCTGTTTGAACTAGGAGCGCCAGAAAGCTCCTGTCCACAGGGCTTGAACCCATTTTTCTTTTAAAAATGAGGGTAAGTTCACTGATATGAACTGTGCAATGGAATATATAGTACAAGAGCAAACCAGATGGCATATCCGAAACATAGATTAACCCTGACGTAGAGAAATGAAGAATATAACTGCATAAGATATTTCAATAAACTTCCAAGCCGCATAAAAAGCGAATCCAATTTGAGATGCTACAAGAAACATATATTTAAGATGCTACTGGAAATTGAGCCCTACTCACAGAGGGAATATTTAGATTTTGATTTTGTTTAGTTACTGTATGTATGTGTGTATAATTTTTATTTGGCGCTCTTTCTTCTCAGGGTACTACAATGTACGAGTATATACCATGTATGCCTTGACTAGAAATAAAGCTAATTATTATTATTGCGCGTATGTTCTGGGGAACATCGCGTTATTATTTTGCTCAAATGTCTGTAACTTTCGAATTTTTTGACGAAAATGGTCTCAAACGATTTAGTTCGACTCCCCAAATTTGATTCTGCCCGGCCGGCCGTCCGGCCGTTCGGCCGTTGCCACGATAACTTGCGAACGGAAAGAGCTAGCGACTTGAAATTTTCAGGGTAGGTGGCGTATCCCAATACGACGGACAAGTTCGTTCATGGGAATAATCGGCCCAATGGTTTCCGAGTAATAATTTTGTTATCAACCAATATGAATTCGATCGGATTGAAACTTGGTGAGTAGTTGTAGAATATGAACCTTAGCACGTTTGTGAAATTTTATGTGAATCGTATGGCTAGAAAATCATTAAAAAATTATTAAATAATATTTTTGTTGTCATGATAACTTGAGAACGGAAAAAGATAGCGGCTTGAAGTTTTCAGGTTAGGATGTGCATCAGAACGCGACATTTCAGTCTGTTCATAAGCATAATCGGCCAAACGGTTTTGGAGTTATAACTATCTGAAATTTGGTTGTTATTTCCTCAATAACTCGAAACATACAAAACAGATTGAATTGAAACATGGTAATTAGTTGTAGAATGCCAACGCAAAAATGTTTGCAAAATTTCGTGAGGATAGTATTTGTAGAAAATATTTAAGAAATCATTGAAAATTAAAAAAAAATCTATATATCAGTGACTATTCGTCTGAAATTGCTGAATTTCTGCAAGAGCCTTTAGAACCCAACTCTACTGCCAAGTTTTAAGTTTTAACACGATCGGTTAAATATTGTTGGAGATTTGAGCAGCCTTGTGTGAGTTCACTAGATGGGTGACCGTTGACTCGATAACTTTCGAACAAAAGGAGATAGGGACTTGCAATTTTCTGGGTAGGTCACGTATCCGAATGGGAAGTTAAGTTCGGTTTTGGGCATAATCGGTTTAACGGTTTCCGAGTTATACCCAGCTGGAATATTATTTCCTTGATAACTCAAAAAATAAAGATTCGATCGAATTGAAGCCTGGTAACTATTAGTAGAAAATCAACATAAAGACGTGTTTGAAAATTTTAAGAACCGTACCCATAGAAAATTGTAAAAATATTACGAAAAAAAATTTTTTTAAGAACCGCACCCCATAAAATTTCAAAAAATTACGAAAAAAAAATTGGTTCAAATACTGACGTGAAGTCAGGAGCTTTTGCGCGTATGTTCTATTGTCCATTCTCCTGTATTGGACACCCGTAATCGAATTTACCATGGTAAATTATGTTGTCCATTCTTCTATATTGGACACTTAATTCGAATTAAGAGTGTCTAATACAGGAGAATGGACAACGTAATTTACCATGGTAAATTCGATTAAGGGTGTCCAATGCAAGAGAATAGACTATATAACATACGCGCAAAAGCTCCTGACTTCACGTCAGTGCTTGAACCAATTTTTATACTTATTAGGACGAGCTGCGATATTTATCAACATTTTAATTGACTAATGATGTCCTTACATGATCCGTTCATCTCTGACCAACTAGCAGCGAAAGGGCGTCATCCTCGTATATCCAAGCTTATCTCTTCTATCATATACACGGATTATGTTTCATGAAATATGAAAAGCATTATATATTGAACACACATATTTTACGGTATCTCGAAAATTATTAGGGTTTAAATCATTATACGGTATGGAGAGGTGAACTGCTGGACGCATTAAAGTAAGAGTTATGGTAATTGAATTGGGTGCACTGTGTCAAAGCGGTCAGAACACAAGAGACCCTGCGTCCTATGCCTAAATTATCCCGGCTTCCGCGGGTTTTATCGTCCCGGAGGAAAAACTCAGGTTTTTTCTCGATACACGATATGCCCTTCTCTCTTGAGGAATTCGAGCAAACACTGGTTAGATTATATTTGTGATACGGAGGAGTATTTATGTTATCTGGATCGTTATGGAGAGAACGATTTGGATTTCCGTTGGTTTGTTTACATGAATATCCTCCACGTTGAATTCATTATTTTTCCAGATGATGCGCGTTCCTTCTGAAATGCTTATTTCTTTATCTTACTGAGGACTGCAAAGTTTAGGAGGAAAATCCTCCACTTCAGATTTACATACATATTCATATTCTGAGACAACAAAAGAGTTCCAGAAAGTTTTCTTTCATCGGCCAATTTTTGGCGCGCTTGTTTAAATTCATGATCGGTACTTACTCAGAATAATATTCTAGATATACGTATCTACATTTTTATTTCGATATTTTTCAGAAACTTTATTTTCTGGCGAATATACAGAGTGCCAATGAGCAAGGCCGTCTTAAACTATGCTGGGGCCCCGGGGCACACAATAATTTGGGAAAAGTAAAGAAATTTGTTTAAAAGTAAAGAAAGCGAATTACACATGTTCCTACCATGATAACTCTTGAACGGAATGGGCTAGACAATTTTCAGAGAAGTTTTGGGATGTAAATAACTCACTTAAGTTTGTTATTGGGCAAAATGGTGGTTTCGGAGTAACGAAACAAATTTTTTTACATTACAAATTTCAAATTCGATTTTTTTTAAGATGCAGATTCATCATGAGAATCCACTGATATCATTCTCAACTCTAACAAACTAATACTTCCGGAGATAAAATGATTCAATATTTATGATGCAGTCAAAGTTTGAATAATTACTCGCTAGTACTTTGACAAGAGCGCCAAAGCCCCTGTCCAAAGCCCCCCTCTACCTTTCCCACTTTTTGCGCGTATGTTTCATTTTGTCCAAATGTCTGTAATTTTCGATTTTATTTGTCGAAATTGGTCTTAAGCGATTGGGTTCGACTCCCTGATAAAAAATTCGAGGTCAAATTTGATTCTGCCCGGCCGGCCGATGTCACGATAACTTGAGAACGAAAAGAGATAGCGACTTCAATTTTTCAGGGTAGGTGGCGCATCCCAATACGACGGACAAGTTCGTTAATGGGCGTAATCGGCCCAATGATTTCCGAGTAATAATTTTGTTTTCAACCAATACAAATCCGATCGAATTGAAACTTAATGAAGGCTTCTCGAATACAAACCTAAAGACGTTTGTGAAATTTTGTGAGAAACGAATCACTAGAAAATTTTAAGAAAAGTTTAAAAAAATATTATTTATTTCACGATAACCTGAGAACGGAAAAAGATAGCGACTTGAAATTTTCAGGTTAGGTTTTACCCATCTGAAATTTGGTTGATATTTCCTAAATAACTTGAAAAATACAGAACCGATCCAATTCACACATGTTTATTAGTTGTAGAATTCTTGTGAAATTTCTTGAAGATAGCATCCCGGAAAATCTTTAAAAACCATAAAATTCTATATATCCGAAACTGTTCGTCCGACATCGTTGAAATTTTGCGAGAGCCTTCAAAACCTAACTCTTCTGCCAAGTTTCAAGTTTGAACACGATCGGATCTATATTATTGGAGATCCGAGCAGCCGTGTGTGAGTCCAGTAGCTGGATGGGTGACCGTTGCTTCGATAACATTCGATCGAAAGGAGACAGGGACTTGCCATTTTCAGGTTAGGTTGCGCATCCGAATGGGAGGGTTAATATCGTTTTTTAGCATAATTTGTCGAACGGTTTCGAAGTTATACCCACCTGGAATATTATTTCCTCGATAACTTAAAAAATATAGACTCGATCGAATTGAAGCTTCGGAACTAGTTGTAGAATATCAACATAATGAGGTGTGTAAAGTTTTGTGAGAACCGTACCCACTAGAATATTTTTAAAAAATTACGAAAATAAAATTGGTTCAAGCTCCTGACTTCACATCAGTGCTTGAACCAATATTTTTTACTTATATTGAGCCAACTACAAGCCAAGTTTAGACTTATATGACTTTTTTGTCTTAAATCGATTAAGCTGATTTAAGTCAAAATCAAGTCAAATGTTAGGGACATTTTATACATCAAAAAGAAAATAGGCAAAGTTTGACTCAATTTTGTCTTTATTTGGTTAAATAAACCTAATTTTGATTTAAATCTTAAGACAAAAGTAAATTCCATTTTCGACACGGGTGCTTACTGTTTCTGTGGCCGACAGAAATGTTTTTAGAATAAATGTGAGAAATTGTCTGTCCTTCGGGGCCCCCCTAAGGATGGGGGCCCCGGGCACGGGCCTCGTGTGCCCTTATGGTAAAGACGGTATTGCCAATGAGTAGTATGCGATAGAGGACCATAAAATAATAAGAAAAGTTCGAATGAGCGTAAGTCTGAAACGCCTTTGTTTAAAAGATACAGGCTGTAAAAAGCCAACAATTGGAACATCTCTTAAGAATTTGATGTTGCGCGTATGTTCTGGGGAACATCGCGTTATCATTTTGCCCAAATGTCTGTGATTTTCCGATTTTTTTCCGAAAATGGTATCAAACAACTTGGTTCAACTCACTGATGAAGAATTCAAGGTCAAATTTTATTCTGTCCAGCCGACCGTCCGGTCAGCCGTTGCCACGATAACTTGAGAACAGAAAAAGATAGCGACTGGCAATTTTTAGGGTAGGTGGCGCATCCCAATACGACGGACAAGTTCGTTAATGGGCATAACCGGCCTAACAGTTTCCGAGTAATAATTTTGTTTTCAACCTTTACTAATCTGAAACTTGGTGGGAAGTTGTAGAATACAAACCTAAGGACGTTTGTGAAAATTTGTGAGAATCGTATAGCTAGAAAATAAAAAAAACTTATTAAAACATATTATTTATGTCACGATAACCTGAGAACGGAAAGAGATAGCGACTTGAAATTTTCAGGTTAGGTTGTGCATCTGCATGCGACATTTGAGTTTGATAATAGGCATAATAGGCCGAACGGTTTTGGAGTTATCCCTATCTGAAATTTGGTTGTTATTTCCGCAATAACTCGAAAAATTCGTAAGCGATCCAATTCAAACATGGCTATTAGTTGTAGAATGCCAACGGAAAAATTCTTGCAAAATTTCATGAGGATCGTATCAGTAAAAAAATTTTAAAAAATCATTGAAAAAACTTCTATATATCAGAAATTATTCCTCCGACATGGCTGAAATTTTGCGAGAACCTTCAGAACCTAACTCTAGTTGGGTATTAGTACCAAGTTTCAAGTTTGAACACGATCGGATCTATATTGTTGGAAATCCAAGCAGCCTTGTGTGAGTTCAGTAGCTGGATGGGTGACCGTTGCCTCGATAACTCTCGAACGAAAGGAGATAGGGACTTGCAATTTTCAGGGTAAGTGTCACATCCGAATGGGACGGTTAAGTTCGTTTTTGAGCATATTCGGTCAAACGGTTTCGGAGTTATTCCCACCTGGAATATTAATTCCTCGATAACTTAAGAAAAATTGACTTGAACGAATTGAAGCTTATTGGTAAGTAGTTAATTTCGACATGAAGACGTGTGTAAAATTTTGTGAGAACCGTACCACTAGAAAAATTGGTTCAAGCACGGACGTGAAGCCAGAAGCTTTTGCGCGTATAATCTATTGTCCATTTTCCTGTATTGGACACTCTGAATCGAATTTACCATGGTGAATTCTATTGTCTGTTCTCCTGTATTGGACACTCTTAATCGAAATTACCATGTTAAATAGTTATCTTTTGGGAAATAGATGAATAGGCTTACCGAAATTTGCAATCATCTATGAATTTGTCTCTATGTATCCCCAATAGTGAATATGAAACTTTTAAATTATCTGTTATCCATGTTATCTAGACATTTATTTTCATACTCCTTGTATTCTGCACAAACATTCTGAGGATTTCTCTCATAATTTAAGCAATACAATTTCATCTTCTTTATTTTCTACAGATATAACTCACGTCACTTGGTTATTTCATACGAACTACATAGTTGAATCTTATAAGTTTGTAGTATACCTATACATAATAATGAAAAATGGCGATACCGTTGTTAATAAATCAACAAGTCCAGAGCGTTCCTGCCAATCGGGTCCTTCATAAATGGCTTCATATAATAAATATACTTATGCATATATTTCACAAGTCAAATAGACTCCAGGGGGTTCATTGACCTGCCGAGAAAGCAAGAGCAGACGCGTTTCTGGCTTCTTGGCCTTCATCAGTACTCTGTAGCTTTCCCATCAAATTCAACTAAACTGACCCGGGTCAAGCCTCTCAGAGCCGGCTTGGTCGATCATTTTAATCGCCCACGCCACCTATGAGGAAACACGGAAATCAGCCTCTCCCCACCAGTGAATATTTGAGGCGTGAAATCATATTCCACCATTCACTCGATATTAATCGAGAACGAGTCCCGCAGAGCTCAGACAGTATCTTACCAATGGCCATGAACGCTGTTCAGCGTTTTCAAAAATAATAATGAAAATTGGTTCAAGCACTGACGTGAAGTCAGGAGCTTTTGCGCGTATGTTCTATTGTCCATACTCCTGTAATGAACACTCTTCTTAATCGAATTTACCATGATGATTTTTATTGTCTATTCTCCTGTATTGGACACTCTTCTCAATCGAATTCACCATGATGAATTCTATTGTCCATTCTCCTGTATTGGAGAATGAACAATAGAATTCATCATGGTGAATTCGATTGAGAAGAGTGTCCAATACAGGAGAATAGACAATAGAATTCAACATGGTAAATTCGATTAAGAAGAGTGTTCATTACAGGAGTATGGACAATAGAACATACGCGCAAAAGCTCCTGACTTCACGTCAGTGCTTGAACCAATTTTTTTTCGATTAAAAGGGTCCAATCAGGAGAACGGACAATAGAATTCATCATGGTAAATTCGATTAAGAAGAGCAAAAGCTCCTGATTCACGTCAGTGCTTGAACCAATTTTTTTTTTCGATTAAGAGTGTCCAATACAGGAGAATGGACAATAGAACATACGCGCAAAAGCTCCTGACTTCACGTCAGTGCTTGAACAAATTTTTATATTAGCCATCAAACCTTTTTAATTCTTCATAATCTTTACAAGAATGTCTGTCGATATGGAATATGGTAATAATTTGACATTTGAACACATCGTTTAATGCATAATCAATTTCAATACTTTTGTCACTCGTTGATGAGATGAGATATCTGAAATTATAGATAAACTCTAAATATTCCATTCAATATTGAAATATTAAAATTAAATTTCCACTTATTCATTTGTATTTCAAGATAATGAACGTTTGAAGCTAATGATTCATGTAAATTGTCTGTGAAAATTTGTTTTCATGGGTTAGGGGAAAAGAGTTATTGTGAAAATAAGATTAATTTATTTAGATACCAATCTATATATTGTTTTATACTATCTACTAAGGGCCGATTTATTCAACCTCTCCGTAAAGTATTCGTCAACTATGTGCTCGTTGAATTTACTGATCCCCTTTAAAGTGAACATTTACAGATTACTTTCCTTTCGGTAAGGCTACTTGACAGTTTACAGGTCGTAAAATATATCAGCCCTCAGTGAACAAAAAAATTGTATACCTCACTGAAGCCGTAATACAAACAAAGGAAATAATTTCGAATAAAACTCTATTAACATATTCGATTATTTACTTCAAGAGAGATCAAGAATAACATTCATTTTGAAAATTCAATACTACATCAAGCAGCATGCAATGCATTTTTTCGAGTTTGGACCACTGCTGCCCACATAATCATGGAGGATTCGTGAAACACTGCAGGGAGGATAAATACTTGTATATAGATTATTATTAAAATATGATAACTGACTTTCTCCATTTCCTTATATACTACTTCTCGTTGTAAAATATACTTGGATTTTCCTCCGCAACACTAGGATACATCATTTTCAAAGTTAGCGTTCTACTCCTATATTTTAAAATATTCTGCAATTAGAAAAATTAAAATGTTACAGATATAACTTTACTCACGTCACTTGGTTATTTCATACGAACTACATAGTTGAATCTTATAAGTTTGTAGTATACCTATACATAATAATGAAAAATGGCGATACCGTTGTTAATAAATCAACAAGTCCAGAGCGTTCCTGCCAATCGGGTCCTTCATAAATGACTTCGTTTAATAAATATACTTATGCATATATTTCACAAGTCAAATAGACCCCAGGGGGTTCATTGACCTGCCGAGAAAGCAAGAGCAGACGCGTTTCTGACTTATTGGCCTTCATCAGTACTCTGTAGCTTTCCCAACACGTATTGGAGTATCATGTCTAGATATTAGTCTATTTTTAATTATTAGTCTATTAGGTATATGGTATTATTAGTTATTAGTCTATTAGGTATATGGTAGTATATTAGTATACATAAATAAGGGAAATATCAATTATAAGTATTATTTCACTTATTCATCCCAATTCTTCTTCTTCTTCTTCTTGATTCTTGATATGGATCTACGGAATCATGTAAACAATAAACAACGGACGTAATATTTTGAGGTTAGACCAACGGTATATTCTGTGGCTAACCTAATATTCTAATTATATTTCTGTGCCTGCTTCTGTCACAGTATAATAAAATATTATTATACTGTGTCTATACGAGGTCGTCATTTGCATAGACAACATAACATAATAATCACAGATTGTTTTTCTCGAAACCATCACACCAATTTTCCTCAAAGTTTGGAATGATATGAATGGATTCTAGTGATAGAACTGCATCATGAAAGAAATTGAATTCAAATAAATGTTTATTCATCCAGATTAAAGGAGCAATCTGCAATGCTTCAATGCTACAAAAAGTGTCATTTGAAAAAAAGGAACAGTGCCAAAAATTATTAATCCGAAACCACCAGACCAATTCTACCCAAAAACGAACTCATCCGAGATATTAATAATTCCTCAAATCTACTCTGAAAATTATATTGTATCAATTGAAATTTATCCAATATTCCAGTTTTGGTTTTACTGGATATTTCTGAACCCAATTTTATTAACTTACCAAAGTATATATTTTCATCATCATATATTATGGATTATTCAAGAGCTATCTACGAGAGCTGAGGTTGTTTCATTGGTCATTTTCTATTCAATCATACTTTGTTTTTCAGAACAGGAGGTATTTTATATCAAGAAATCTGAATAGAACTAGAAATAAATATGACATCATACTTAGTTCGACATGTCTCTTATCTGTAGACAGAGACAATACTTGCTATTTCTCCATGAGATGACAATCACAAAACACTAATATATAACAATGATGACACTGATGACACTGACCTTACCTAAAGTATATTCTATGTGATGACATGTATGAACATATATTCATAGATACTGACGTTAATTTTCGATGACAGCATTCTGTGAAATCATAGACTTACGATTTAATGTTGAAATTTTGAAAAATCACTTCTCCTGAAGTATTAGCTTGTTAGAGTTGAGAATGATATCAATGGATTTTTATGATGAAATTCCATCTTGAAAAAAATTGAATTTGAAATTTGTAACGTAAAAAAATTTTTTTTTCGTTACTCCGAAACCAGAACGAAATTAACCGAAATATTTATCTTCCAAATTTACTCTGAAAATTTCAACTGTCTAGCTCATTTCGTTCGAAAGTTATCGTGTTAACGGCCAGCCGGACATAATTGATTTTGATCACGGAATATTGATCAAGGAGTCGAACCAAATCGTTTATGACCATTTTTACCAAAAATTCGGAAATTACCGATATTTGGGTAAATTGATAAGCACTCTGTTCCGAGGAACAATAGCGCCAAAAAAGAGGGTTCCCATTTACAATAGGGAATTTGATAACTAGTTCCGGTATAACCGGAAGGGGTAGAAAACTGCCAATATTAAAAAAGTGGTAAAGCCCTGTGGACAGGAGCTTTGGCGCTCTTGCTCAAACTTCGACAATTCATCTCCGAAATGATTGGTTTCTCAGAGTTGGGAATGATATCAAAGGATTCTTATAATAGAACTACATCATAAAATAAACCAAATTAAAATTAAATAACGAACTTATCCGAGATATTCATTCCTCAAATCTACTCTGAAAATGATATTATATCAATTGAAACTTAGCCAATATTCCAGTTTTGTTTTCACTGAAGATATTCTGAAACCAATTTGATAAACTTACCAAATTATATATTTCCATCATCATATGGATTATCTAAGGGCATATAGGATAGGGGTAATTTTAATATCCTATAATTGGTCATTTTGCATTCAATCATACTTTTTCGTTACATAGAACAGAAATACATTTGACATGTCTGTTATAGGTAGATAAGATTAAATATACGAACAGTGAACACAGACATATATAGTCCAGGATCCATGGGCTATTTTTGCACTTACTCCGAAACCATCCAGCTGATTTTGCCCAATAAAGAACTTATTCGAGATATTCATCTCCCAAACCTACTCTGAAAATTTCAACTGTCTAGCTCATTCTGTTCGAGAGTTATCGTGTTAATGGACGGACAGAATTGATTTCAACCACGGATTTTTGATTTTGAGTCGAACCAAATCGTTTAAGATCATTTTCAGCCAAAAATTCGAAAATTAAAGACATTTGGGAAAATTGATAAGCACTCTGTTGCGAGGGACAAGAGCGCCAAAAAGTAGTTCAAGGTTGAGAGCCTTCGTCTGTGAATATAAGGCAAATAATTGTCCCTTTATAATAATGACCCTGTATACTGTGAAGATCACTTTAGGTTCAGTATATTTTCGTTTGATCACTAGAATGTATTATTCGAAAATAATATATCGAAACCGAATGAAATAAAGCTATTCCTCACAGGGCAATTTCCCCCAGAATCTCATAATACTCACCCATAGCTTTCAAATTTCCCCGAATAGCTGATAAAAGAACCACCCGTAACAATTTACCATCGACACTCAAAGGGCTCTGGGAATTTCCGTCACGAATATCGTGAGAAACTGAGACAGTACCCAGAGGCCGTTTATTTTCCTAAGGATGAAAAACAATCAATAGGAAAGACGGCACCCCAAGGCGGTCCTATTACTTCGTAAGAAGATTCAATTTTTTGTTTGGTTTGATTTTCAACGGGCTTCAAGGCTTCCGCTCTTCTCTCTTTGTGTTTGACTTGAGCAGATATTTGGACAAGAGATTATGAGAGTTTTGGTTAACGAACTCTGGTTGGACGGAAGCCTAAAATGAGAATCAACTGATGCAGCGATGCTTTGAAGTTTCTGAGCCGGAAATTTCATTGAAATATTCATAAATAGACGCACTGCCGAAGAACATCGTTGAGTTGCGCAAAATGGACAAGAATTGAATCAATGTTGTGAGTAGAAGTGAAACTTATCATGCAGTACCTACATCCATTATATAAAATCGTTATAAGCGGTCTGACGTTGTCCTGCTCGAACACATTGTCTTGCCTGCTGTTAGCGGATTCAGAATTTTCCTAACCAGGCGGAAGTGATACTTTCCCGCACGAAACTGCCTTTAGTTAGTTAGGATCAACTTTTTTTTTTCACAAGCGCATGAAATAAATTGAAACTCGAAGTAAAAAAAGGAGAGTTGGGTTTTTCGCCAATATCTCAAAAACTATTTGAGATAATTAAAATTTGAAGAAACACTCAAAAATAGGAGGAAATTTCCTAAAAGAAAGTCTGAACTCCCGGAACTGTAGTACCAATATTTATAATTTTCTCAGGGGGTTGAAAATACGACCGAAAACGAGTACTCCGGCTTGCACAAGCCTCGCCCTCTTCGGATCTTTAATGAATAAATATTATTCAAACTTATTAAATATGAAAATAAAAATCTAAAAAATTCAGGTGCAAGATAGATCAATGAACAATAATCCGTGGTTCAGAAATTTTTAACCTGATTCTTCAATTAGTTATCCATTAGTTAATTAACAATTTTTGTAGCGTGAACATTAACATTGCAAGAGCGATAATTGTTAACTATTAATAACTATTAATCTGAGAATTTTTTCCTTTCGTGTAGCTATTTTTCAACGGTCATAGAATAGATTACCGTTGGAAAAGTTAAAAAATTATTAATTTTTGTTTTCTTATTAACAATTTACTTAATTGCAAAAGCTTCATTAAACATTGAAAAAATATTACTAGATATTGATCCTTTTTCTTATGATCAGAAGCTACTGAAAAAGGATTTTTAACTTCTATTGTTAAAAAAACTGTTATAAACAATGCGTTGTTTATGATATCATTAAATTTTTTTTTCTAATAACATAATCCTTGATGATAATGATGATTTAAAAAAAAATCTTAAAAAAAATTTTATTGCATAAAAACGCATTTGTCAAATAACAATTTTTGTTTGGACGAAAATTAAGGAACCATTTTTTTAAATCATTATTTATCTTGGTTTTTATTTGTAAAAAAAAACGATTATTATTTCAATTTTCATTGTTTATTCAATAACAATTTGTTATAAAGATGAAATATCTCTTGTTTTTTCTTTTTCTATTAAAAAAACAAAAACAACCATGTATTATTAAAAAAAAACTATTCAGTTGAAAGTTCAATAAAAAATATATATAAATTGAAAAAAAAATGATACACACTTGTTTTTTTAAATAGAAAAATAAAAAATAAAAAGGGATAATTCATTCGCTCATAACAAATTGTTTTTTAAATACACAATGAAAATTTAAATAATAATCGTTTTTTTTTTTAATATCGAAGACCAAGATAAATAATGTTCAATAACAAGTGGTAAAACAAATTGTTATATATCAAATGCGTTTTTATGCAATACAGTTTTTTTTAGAAACAGTTTTGTTTTATTTGTAATTATCTCATGAACAACGCATTTGTTTATAACATTTTTTAAAATAATAGGATATAAAACATTTTAAAAATCATTTTTACGTAGCTTCTGATCATAAGAAAATGAATACTATGAAAAAAAAGTTTTTTTCAATGTTTAATGAAGCTTCATAATTTTTCACTTAAGTAAATTGTTAATAACTAAACGAAAATTTACAATTTTTTGATTTTTCCAACAGGAATCTTTTCTAAGACCTTTGAAAAATAGCTCCACGTAAGGAAAACATTCTCAGATTAATAGATTAACAATTATCGCACTTTCAATGTTGATGTTCGTGCTACAAAAAATTGTTAATCAACTAATGGATAACCAAATGAAAAATCACGATGAAAATTATTACACCACGGATTATCGTTTACTGATCTTTCCTGCAAGCTCCTGATTTTTTTCAATTCAATTCAATTTTCAATTTCAATTTTATTTTCATGTATAAAAAGTTTAAGTAATATTTATTCAGTAAAGGTCCGAAGGGCGCGGCTTGCGCAAACCGGAGTACCCGT
Organism: Halyzia sedecimguttata; assembly: GCA_937662695.2. NCBI lineage: Eukaryota > Metazoa > Arthropoda > Insecta > Coleoptera > Coccinellidae > Halyzia > Halyzia sedecimguttata. The sequence continues at coordinate 91,069,987 of OW569413.2, read as the reverse complement.
TTTCGGGTGCATTTTCACATTTTCAACCATCTGGGAAACTTATAAATATTGGTCCTACAGTTCCAGGAAATCGGACTATTTATTCAGGAAATTTCCTCCTCTTCTTGAATCTTCTTTTAAATTCGAATTATCTTAAATAGTTATATAATAGATATTGACGAAAAACGAAACCCCCTTTTTTTCGACATAATTGCTTATAACTACTGCAATTTTTGCGAGCGGCCTTAGTATTTTCTCAAAAACTATCTACATGCCATTCCAAATCGAATAAAACCTCAATCATGATTTTCGGAGAATCCGCAAAAATTTTTACCTAAAAATGGGTTCAAGCCCTGTGGACAGGAGCTTTCTGGCGCTCTAGTTCAAACAGACAAATTATATCTGGTATTGGTTTCTCAGAGTTGGGAATTATATCAATGTATTCATATGATATCACTGCATCATAAAGGAAATCTAATTCAAATAATAGTTTATTAGATAAGTAATAATAAATTACCTTGTAATCGATCAAAAATTTCCTGATCTACGTTCACCAAACTACAGAATTATGCTTTCAATATTTACGTAATATTTTCAAACATTTTCGGGTGAGGTCCCCGTTGCATCGCTAAAATACGAGTATTTCAACCCCAATATTTTTGAAGTTACAATATTCCCTTCTGTCAAGTTGACATTATGAGAATTCATACATAGAATAATAATTATATCAATCTGTGAAATACGATTTACATTAAAATTTAAAAAAATCATATCTCCGAAAGTATTAGCTTGTTAGAGTTGAAAATGATATGAATGGATTCTTATGATAAAACTGCTTATTAAAAAAAAATTGATTTGGAATTTGTTTCGTAAAAAAAATTTTTTTTTTGTTACTCCGAAACCATCTGTGAGTTATCGTGCTTACGGCCGGCCGGACAGAATGAATTCCGACCACGGATTCTTGATCAGTGAGTCGAACCAAATCGTTTAAGACCATTTTCATCGAAATATTCCAAAATTACAGACATTTGGGCAAATTGATAAGCACTCAGTTCCGAGGAACTAGAGCGCCAAAAATCATTCACTAGACTATTACTTATATTGGTTGAATCCATATATACTAGATTGACAGAAGTAATACTGCATCTCGTTACCATAGTTATTTCATCATTGGCGATGAGCTGAGAAATAAAAAAGAAAAAGGATTACAGCTTTCACGTTCCATCCGAAAACAAACAACAAACTCCAGAATATTTTTAAAAAGATTAATATAAAATTTGCTCTCAAAACACGAACATTGAACAACTTTTTAGGAAATCCATTCAATAAAACTACCGACATGTTTAAATCGGGAATATATGGAATAAAATGATTAGATTGCAACATGTGCTACGTCGGGCAAACAACCAGAAACATTCTCACAATTTATATAGAGCATACGGAACACATTCCGAACAACAACATCGATAAATCTGCTGTTGCAAATCACGTTTTAACAACTTGCCACTCAATTTCAGAAAATTCGGTAAAATTGTCGAAAAATTTCAATAAATTGTACTTAGGAACACTTGTAGGGATCGAAATGTATAAAAGAAAAGATGTTTTACTCAATAATGATCTAAGCCCCAACAACAACTCATTATTCTCACTAATCGATGTATGACTAAGGGTATAATGTCAACCCATACCTGAGTGTAGAAATTGATAGCATGTTTTAGTAACGCTTCTTCTTTGAAGATGAGTATCACAAGAGTGTCGTTACTATTGTAGTGTAAACTCCAATACAGTCTAGAACACAAATGAGCAATTTTATTTTTATAAAATTGGTTCAAGCCCTGTGGACAGGAGCTTTCTGGCGCTCTTGTTCAAACAGACATATTATATCTCCGAAAGTATTGATTTCTCAGAGTTGAGAATTATATCAATGAATTCTTATGATAGAACTGCATCATAAAGGAAATTCAATTCAAATAATAGTTTATTTATCAAGATTAAATGAGCAATCTGAGAATGAGAACTGCACAATGGAAGAAATCAAATGAAAATAGCTGAAATGAATTTGACTCACTCTTATAGAACAGGATGACATTCACGAGTATAAACACAGATCATATAATGAATCATAGATAGGATAAATATAGCATTCAGTGAAAACATAGAAGTACGATTCATTATTGAAATTTCGAAAAATCATATCTCTGAAAGTATTAGCTTGTTGGAGTTGAAAATGATATCAATGGATTTTTATGGTGAAACTGCATCTGCAAAAAATTATTTTGAAATTTGTAAGTTAAAAAATTTTTTTTTTTCGATACTCCGAAACCATCCGGACTATTTTGCCCAATGGCAAATCTAACCGAGATATTTAGCTCCCTAACCTACTCTGAAAATTTCAACTGCCTAGCTTAATCCGTCCGAGAGTTATTGTAGACACAATATTGAAAAATTTTTAAATTTTTTTTTACACTTTACGGTAACCCGATCAGTACAAAACTTCACACGTGTCTAAAGGTCATGATTCTACAATTTGATGCTAAATTTCAGATAGATCGAGTGATCGGTTTCGGAAATATTCATAAAAAATACTTTTAGTAAAAACGGTAATAACTCCGAAACCGCTTGATGGATTTCGCCCGTTAACGAACTCGTCCGAGATATTCACGCTCCAAACCTATCCTGCAAATTTCAATCGTCTAACTCCTTTCGATCGAGAGTTATCGTGTTAACGGACGGACGGACGGCCGGACAGAATCGATTTCGACCACGGAATCTTGACCAGTGAGTCTAACCAAATCGTTTGAGACCATTTTCAGCAAAAATTCGAACATTACAGACATTTGGGCAAATTGATAAGCACTCTGTTTCGAGGAACAAGAGCGCCAAAAAGGACGTGTAAAATTGGCAGCGTATTTCCAAGTAATTGCTCCACGTTCTTATGAAATTCCATCTACCTCCCACGAACATAAACACCAAGATCATGTTCGATATCCATCGGAATTCATCAATACATTTTTTCCCGTCTTCCAAGTTTGCCGTCAAGGGAAAGAGAGGGGATCAATTATGTAATCCGATAGCTGTATCGCCCTGAATCTATAATGAATCCTGTTGGCGCCAGCCATTGATCCGGGCACGTCAAAGGGGACGTTTCCAACCATGCAGGATACGTTGCAAGCCACGAAAGTTCAAAGGAAGGGTTTGCGTAAATAAGATTATCTATCTCTCAACTTGACGCGTGCTTTCAAGTTTCAATTCGGCCCTCCGAAGAAATAGAATTCAGACGTCTCGTCTCCTTGTCCTATACGAAATATTCATGAAAACCTATATCCCAACGCAGGATTGCCGCCGAGAAGGGAGGAAAAGAGATGGGCGGGTTGCGTTTTACGCACAATGGAGACGTGAGACTGGAACAATCCCGAAAGATGTCGGAAATTTATTACCGGAGAGGATCAGTGTTTGTTTGGTACGGTATGGGTAGGAAAAATATGTCTTGTTTTTTCCATGACATTCCGATGGAGGAGGAAATCTTCGCGTTGGGGATAATTTGATATGCGGAAGTTGAAAAATTTCTGTACTTCTGGAATATATGTTTCCAGAATGTTCTTAAATAAATTGCTCTACAAGAGCTCAGTTTATTACAATGAATTACGTTGAATATGAAAAAATTGGTTCAAGCCCTGTGGACAGGAGCTATTGGGCGCATGTTCATCTTCCTTGTGGCCCGTACTGACCAGTAAAGAAAAAAAGCAGTATCATGTTGAATACCTTAATATTATTCTGGAACACAAATTTTCCATTACAATAATCTTCATCTAGCTTCTATTTAGTATCAATTTTTGTAGAACGTGATCATAATAAGTGTTTTCCATATAATAAAATGTGTTTGAACTTGGTATGTAGGAAATCTGACATCAATTATTGGAATTAATTGATTTGACAAACAGCCGTCAAATGAGGTAAATAGATTTTTGTGACGATTTTCTGTGACCATAGAACGTCAAAACACGCTGGAATGTGAATTTTAAGCAATATCTTCTGGAATTGAGATCGTATCGAACTGAAATTTTGCACACTCGTGTAGAATGCTTTATTTAAGCATTTCATTATTGCATTTCTTGAAATAGGTACCTTTTCAAGTCGATCAACATCGTCCTTCTTTCGACGTCTAAACTATGACTTGATTCTTTATGTTTATGTCTTTGAATTTGTTTTCGGTGGAATTCAAAGAGTTCATAGAATAATCGATGAAAATACTGAGAGAGACCCAGGAAATTTGACACATTTTGTCTTATATCTCCAGAAATTGAAATCGTATAGAGCCAAAATTTTGCACAATGTTGCAAAATACTACAATTGACGTTAGTACAAGTTTTTGTTGCAATATGATGAATAGTTCACGAAAAAAAAATTTTTTTTTCGAAAAAATTAAAAGAAATATTTTTTTAAAAATTATCAACATTTCGATCATAACAGAATTTTGCCAAAAGTTGCGCGTTTATATCCTCGAACTGACTACCAAGTTTCGATTCAACATCTTCTTTAGTTCCTGAAATATCAGGGAAATAACCTCAAAATTTTAAATGTCTATAACTCCTAAACCGTCCGGCCGATTTTGCCCGTTAACGAACTTAACCGTCGCATTTTGATCAGAAACGTACCCTGAAAGTTTGAAGTCGATAGGACCTTCGGTGCTCCTGTTATCGTGCCTACGGCCGGAAGTACGGCCGGCCGGCCGGCCGGCCGGACGGCACCCAAAAATCTGACACCGGATTCGTGATCAGGGAGTCCAAATTAGTCTATTAGCCAATTTTCAGCTCGAAATTCGAAAATTACAGACATTTGGACGAAATGATAGGACGATGTTCCCCTAGAACATGCGCCCAAAAAAATGGTTCAAGCACTGACGTGAAATCAGGAGCGCAAATTCTATTGTCCATTCTCCTGAATTGGACACTCTTAAGGCGAAAATTCATGAGACGATGAAATCGCAACGACAAGTTCTTGTCTTTCGTTTAGTCATCTGAGCGACGTCATTGTAATGCTAGATTTATCTAGCTTTCCTCCGACCATATACAGCGTGCCAAAAAAGTAATGTAAATCGTCAATAATTCTTGTAGGAAGAATTATTAAGGAAAATCCTCTCACCCGTCGATTTTCAATTTCAAAAGCAATTTATCCTGTGCTTTTTGCGCTTATGTTCTGGTGAACATCGCGTTATCATTTTGCCCAAATGTTTGTAATTTTCGAATTTTTCGCTGAAAATAGTCTCAAACGATTGGGTTCGACTCCCTGTTCAAGAATTCGAGGTCAAATTTGATTCTGTCCGGCCGACCAGCAGTTGCCACGATAACTTCAGAACGGAAAGATATAGTGACTAACGGTTTCCGAGTATTAATTTTGTCTACAACCAATACTAATCCAATCGAATTGAAACTTGGTGAGTAGTTGTAGAATATAAACATAAGAACGTTAGTGAAATTTTGTGAGAATCGTATCGCTATAAAATTTTTGAAAAATTATTAAAAAATATTATTTACCTCACAATAACCTAAGAACGGAAAGAGATGGTGACTTGAAATAGTCAGGTTATGTTGAGAATCTGAATGCGCCATTTGAGATTTTTTATAGGCATAATCGGCAAGACGGTTTTGGAGTTATACCCATCTGAAATTTGGTTGATATTTCCTCAATAACTCGAAAAGTACAAAACCGATCCAATTGAAACATGGTTATTACTTGCAGAATGGCAACGCGAAAATTCTTGCAAAATTTCGTGAGAATCGTGTCACTAGAAAATTTTTAAAAAATCATAGAAAATTATTTAAAAAAATTCTATATATCAGAAACTATTCCTCCGACATCGCTGAAATTTTGCGAGAGCCTTCAGAACCTCGGAGTTATACCCATCTGGAATATTATTTCCCCGATAACTCAAAAAATATAGACTCTATCGAATTGAAGCTTGGTAACTAGTTGTAGAAAATCGACATGAAAACGTGTGTTAAATTTTGTGAGGACCGTACCACTAGAACATTTTCAAAAAATTACGAAAAAATATTATGTATCTCATGATTCCTTGAGAACGGAAAGAAATAGCGACTTGCAGTTTTCAGGGTAGATTGCGCATCTGAATGCAACATTTGAGTTCGTTAACTAGCATAATTGGCCAAATGGTTTTGGAGTTATATCAATCTGAAATTTGGTTATTTCCCCAATAACTCAAAAAATACAAATCCGATCCAATTCAATCATAGTTATTAGTAGTAGAATGCCATCGCGAAAATTCTTGCAAGAATTCACGAGGATCGTAGCTCAACAACTTTTTCAAAAAATCATTGAAAAAAAAAATTGGTGCATGCACTGACGTAAAGTCCGTTTGAGATTAAGAGTGTCCAATACAGGAGAACAGACAATAGAATTTACCATGGTAAATTCGATTAAGAGTGTCCAATACAGGAGAACAGAGAATAGAATTTACCATGGTAAATTCGATTAAGAGTGTCCAATACAGGAGAATGGACAAGTAAACATACGCGCAAAAGCTCCTGACTTCGCGTCAGTGCTTGAACCAATTTTTTGTATTTGATATTTCTCACCCCACTAATTAATTTTTTCAAATGGGGATATATGGATTGTGATACATCAAATGAAAGTTAATTTGATTACCTATTCAGCGAAGTGGCTAAAAGTAGAATTGGTTATGCCATGTTTTTGCGCGTATATATAAATAGTCTCAAACGATTGGGTTCGACTCCCTGTTCAAGAATTCGAGGTCAAATTCGATTTTGTCCGGCCAGCCGGCCAGCCGTCCGTTGCCACGATAAATTGAGAACGGAAAGAGATAGCGACTTGAAATTTTCAGGGTAGGTGGCGCATCTCAATACGACGGACAAGTTCGTTAATGGACATAATCGGCCCAATGGTTTCCGAGTAATAATTTTCTTTTCAACCAATATAAATCCGATCGAATTGAAACTTGGTGAGTAGTTGTAGAATATGAACTTAGGCACGTTTGAGAAATTTCGTAAGAATCGTATCACTAGAAATAAAAGATTAAAAAAAAATATTAAAAAATATTTTTTATGTCACGATAACCTGAGAACGGAAAGAGATAGCGACTTGAAATATTTAGATTAGGTTGTGCATCGGGCTGCAACATTTGAGTTTGTTTATAGGCATAATCGGCCAAACGGTTCAGGAGTTATAACCAACTGAAATTTGTTTGTTATTTCCTCAATAATTCGAAAAATACGAAACAGATTCAATTGAAACATGGTTATTAGTTGTATAATGCAAACGCAAAAATTCTTACAAAATTTCGTGTATATCATCATTATCTATATATCAGTAACTATACTTCCGACATCGCTAAAAAATTTTTGAAGAGCCTTCTAAACCTAACTCTACTGCCAAGTTCCAAGTTTGAATACGATCAGATATAGTAGTGTTGAAGATTCGAGCAGGCTTGTGTGAGTTTTGTAGATGGATGGGTGACCGTTGCGTTGAGTTATAACCACCTGGAATATTATTTCCTAGATAACTCAAAAAATGTAGACCCGATCGAATTGAAGCTTGGTAACTAGTTGTAGATTATCGACATAAAGACGTAGGTATTTAATATTTTATAAGAACCATACCCCTAGAAAATTTCAAAAAAATTATTAAAAAAAATTTGGTTCAAGCACTGACGTGAAGTCAGGAGCCTTTGCGTGTATGTTCTATTGTCCATTCTCCTGTATTGGACACTCCTAATCGAATTTACCATGGTAAATTATATTGTCCATTTCCCTGTATTGGACGCTTAATTCGAATTTACCATGGTAAATACGAATTAAGGGTGTCTAATACTGGAGAATGGACAATAGAACATACGCGCAAAAGCTCCTGGCTTCACGTCAGGGCTTGAACCAATTTTTTTTTAATCTCTTACCCTTTACGCTCCACACCCCTCTACTGTTTTTTTAAATTGGAATATATGGATTGTGATATATCAATTGAAAGGACATTGGATTGCACATTGAGCGGTGTGACTGAAAAGAGAATTTGTTACGCCATTTTTTATCACAAATTAACAATTTGGTGAAATGATAAATATTGAGAAATATCCTCCTACTCGCCGATTTCTATTTTCGGAGTTTGAGAAATACATGCAGTTTTGAATTAGGTGATTTATACCCTTAACCATCAACCATTTTTTTTTCAATTGGAAAAATATTGCTTGTGATATTATATCGCATCAAAGGTCATTCGATGACCAATTCAGGTATGTGAACGAGAATAAAATTTTACCTTGAAATTCTTGCAATAAAAATGCTACGATGAAAAGAATCAATGTATTAGATGGCAAATAAAATAATAAACGTATAAGGATGGTGGTGTCGCTTCCACACACATGAAGGTGTTCTTGAAACAAAGTGAGGAGGTCAAGAAAAACTTTAGTTTTTGGCGCTCTAGTTCCTCGGAACTGAGTGCTTATCAATTTGCCCAAATGTCTGTAATTTTGGAATATTTCGATGAAAATGGTCTTAAACGATTTGGTTCGACTCACTGATCAAGAATCCGTGGTCGAAATTCATTCTGTCCGGCCGGCCGATCCGGCCGGCCGGCCGTAAGCACGATAACTCTCGAACGGAATGTACAAAATAAAAAAATTTTTTTTTACGAAACAAATTCCAAATCAATTTTTTTTTAATGAGCAGTTTTATCATAAGAATCCATTCATATCATTTTCAAATCTAACAAGCTAATACTTTCGGAGATAAGATTTTTTAAAATTTCAATGTAAATCGTATTTCACAGATTGATATAATTATTATTCTATGTATGAATTCTCATAATGTCAACTTGACAGAAGGGAATATTGTAACTTCAAAAATATTGGGGTTGAAATACTCGTATTTTAGCGATGCAACGGGGACCTCACCCGAAAATGTTTGTAAATATTACGTAAATATTGAAAGCATAATTCTGTAGTTTGGTGAACGTAGATCAGGAAATTTTTGATCGATTACAAGGTAATTTTTTATTATTGCTTATCTTCTTTCATATTTGTTTTATGGAATACCTACTATTTGTAGGTACTTTAAACCTGTTTTGGGCAATTGTCATACGAAACTTGTTTTTTTGGCGCTCTAGTTCCTCGGAACAGTGTGCTTATCAATTTGCCCAAGTGTCTGTAATTTTGAAATTTTTGGCTGAAAATGGTCTCAAACGATTTGGTTCGACTCACTGATCAAGAATCCGAGTGCGAAATCGATTCTGTCCGGCCGGCTGACCGGCCGTAGGCACGATAACTCTCGAACGAAAGGAGTTAGCGGATTGAAAATTGCAAGGTGGTTTTGGAGCGTAAATATCTCGGACAAGTTCGTTCGATCTATCTGAAATTTAGCATCAAATTGTAGAATCATGACCTTTATACGCATGTGAAGTTTTTATTGACCAGATTACCGCAAAGTGTAAAAAAAAAAATTAGAAAATTTAAAAAAAGTTTTTCCACAATAACTCTCGAACGGAATGGGCTAGGTAGTTGAAATTTTCAGAGTAGGTCAGGGAGATGAATATCTCGGTTAAGTTCGTTATTGGGCAAAATTGGCCAGATTTAATTCGATTTCTTCCATGGTGCAGTTCTCATTCTCATGATTGCTCATTTAATCTTGATAAATAAACTATTATTTGAATTGAATTTCCTTTATGATGCAGCTCTATCATATGTATACATTGATATAATTCCCAACTCAGAGAAACCAATACTTTCGGAGATATAATTTGTCTGTTTGAACTAGAGCGCCAGAAAGCTCCTGTCCACAGGGCTTGAACCCATTTTTGTTGAAAAAATATCCTTTCGCCAATCTAGCAGATCAACTAAAGATGACAAAATGTATGGTATGGTTTCAGTTAGAAGAATATATTATTTCCCGAGAATATTCCATTCGATGTGAATCAATTGAGTTAAAAGCATCGAATAAAAATCTTGATATTTCTGGGACATGGGGATCGCAAGTGGAGCTATGAACAAGTGTGCAAAATTTTTAATGCCGATGGTTTCGGAGTAACGAAAAAGAATTTTTTTTTACATTACAAATTTCAAACTCAATTTTTTTAAGATGCAGATTCACCATAAGAACCCAGTGATATAATTTTCAACTCTAACAAGCTAATACTTTCGGAGATAAGATTTTTCAAAATTTCAATGATTCATCGTACTTCTATGTTTTCACAGAATGCGAATTCTATCTGTCTATGTTCTATCTGTATGCGCTGTTCATCCATATAATCTAATCTACGAGACATGACAAATTTATTTCTGTTCTAGAAGATAAAGTATCATTGAATGCAAAATGACCAATTATAGGATACTATATATCCTATATCCTCTTGGATAATCCATATGATGATGGAAATATATAATTTGGCAAATTTAACAAATTGGGTTCAGCATATCTCCAGTGAAAACAAAACTGGAATATTGGCTAAGTTTCAATCGATATAATTTTCAGAGTAGATTTGAGAAATGAATATGTCGGATAAGTCCGTTATTCAATTTGAATTTAGTTTCTTTTATGATGCAGTTCTATTATATTATTCAATTTATAATCACCTGAGTAGGTACTTTATTTCTTATTGAAAGTTTTTTTTCTGGGTTTTCTCTCCCAAACTCTGAAAAATTTCTATAAAATAAAAATTTTTTATTTTGTGAATAATCATTAAAGGATACTGTGGAAGGTATATACCCATTATTGAAAGTTTTCTTTATGGGTTTTCTCTCCCAAACTCTGAAAAATATCTATAAAATAAAAATTAATTATTTTTGTGAATAATCATTAAAGGATACTGTGGGAGGTATACTTATTATTAAAAGTTTTTTTTATGGGTTTTCTCTCCCAAACTCGTAAAAATATTTATAAAATAAAAATTAATTATATTGTGAATAATCATTAAAGGATACTGTGAGAGGTATACTCATTATTAAAAGTTTTCTTTATGGGTTTTCTCTCCCAAACTCTGAAAAATATCTATAAAATAAAGATTAATTATTTTGTGATTTGCTTCTGCGTAAGAAACATAAGATATTAGTCAGAAGCAATCAATCGAACAATGTTGCCTAACAAACAACAACGAAACAACATCAACGAAGAAACAACTATATCGTAACGTTTCGGAGTCTATATCAGACTACTTCGTCAGACACTTAACGAAAATCTTCAGAATTATTTTGTTTATAGTTATTTCTGTCTGACGAAACAACATTATTTCATCGAATAGAACAGAAACTATTTCTATATTCCTCTGATTACTATGATCCCATAATTTCCTATCATATCGGGTAATACCAATTTGAAGTTTCCTGCTGACTATGAAGTTTCGGCGGCGCAATATAATCTCTTTTATGATTTTCAATTCGCAATATCACTTAGAGGCGAGTCTACGAAATCCGCAATCAACACAGTTCGTCCCGATCTCTAACTAGTTAGTTCTTCTGTTTTCCAAGTTTGATTGTACGCCCACGGGACCGAATCTCTGAAAGTAATAGGGAATCCTCTAGAAATAATGGAAACCGGGGAGGAGTTCCGTAATAACAATAATGAATTGGACCTCTTGCAGGTTTTTCGAGAAGTTTTATGACGCCATATTTCCGAATGTCTCCATTAGACGGAATTCATTTTCTGAGAGACGGTACAGTGAAGTTATTCCATAACGCGACTTCTATAAATCAGCTTGGCAATATCAATGTATAACTTCGTGCGGAAGGACTAACTTCATGCAGTTTTCGGCGGATGGAACAGGTGGAAGATATATTCGGGTTACCGAAATCAGAATTTCATTTCATTAAATAGATAATAGAAATGGGGGGAATAGAAAAGTTGGTCATAATAATTTTCATGTTATGGGGAACAGTGTGCTATCATTCGGCTCAAATGTCCGGTCGGCCGATGCCACGATAACTTTCAAACGGACAGAGGTCGCGACTTGCAAATTTCAGGGTAGATTGCGCATCACAGTGCCACATTTTAGTTCGCTAATGGGTATAATCGGCCAAGCGGGTTTGGAGTTATACCCATATGACATGTTGTTGTCATTTCCTCAATAGCTAATAAATTCATTACCGAGGCAATTTGTTTTATAAAGACCGAAAGATTACTAAATAGGAAGATTAATTGTTCATATCAAAATGTGAGCCTTATAATATTATTAATATTAATACAAGAATATTTTGAGTTTTGTAAAGCTGAAAGAACTTGTTTTCTTTGATCTAACTTACTATTGTTGACATTTTTCCTGTACAGATCTCTGTACTTTGAAGTGAATAAACTATCTATCTACTGTTGTAGGGGGAAACGTTGCACTATGACCTTAAGGTCTATTGTGCCCCCCATCAGAAATGTGGATGTCTTCACCATATACAGCTTGCCTTCCAGTTGTAATGTTCTGATGTACTCCAATGTGTTGGCGTCCTCATTTCCTCTGATTCCCGAGTGACCAGGAACCCAGAACAAGGAAACCCTGTTCTTCTTACCAACTTTATTAAGTTTTCTCCGGAACTCCCACATTAGCTTTGACGGGATAACATGGGAGCTCAGAGCTTTAATAGCAGCCTGATTGTCAGAATATATTGCTATATCATACCTCTGATAGTTTCTTTCTAGATTCATTTCCATGCTTCTTTCGATTGCTAGTATTTCTGCTTGAAAAATGATCGGATAGGAGCCTAGCGATAGTGAGAATTTTATGCCTGCCTCATATACTCCAGTGCCAGATCCTATATAGGATTTTGAACCATCTGTGTACCATTAAATGGCATTTTTTTTTAGAACTTGGGTGGTGGATACCCTGTCCTAGTCTTTGTTCTCTTTTGGATGCTCATTTCGTCACTAGAAGATTGGCTGATGAAATGTACCTGGTAAGAGAGGATCAGGCTTGCTGGTTTTTAATACTCCCGTTAGATGTTTCTTTCCTAGATATTCTGAGAATGGGGCTTCATGGGCCATTTTGTCTATCATAAGGTGAAGGGGTATGAGATTTGTGATAATCTCAACTGCCCTGGTAGGGACAGGTTCCCATAGCTTCTGTGACACACACACAGGCAAGCTTATGTATTTTTTCAAGGGTTTTCCTAGTATTATTCTGACTAATTTTTGTACACCAGACTACTGTGCCATACGTTGCAGTGCCAAGTCTTACCGGCTAGATTTCTGTACGCCATTAAAGCCTTTATTGCTTTACTAGCAGTGATTTCAACATGCACTTATTCCACAGAAGTTTACTAGTGTTAAGCCGGCCATAGACATCGTTATTTTTCATCCGTTTTCCTCGCGTCGGTTCGAACCGCCGAGTCATATCGCAGAACTGTTTTACCCACACACTTCGGTAAATTCTACCAGTTATTTTGCTGTCGTTCGCGAATAGGCACGTCATGAAGAGGACACATCTCTTAGCAGTGGCGGCCGCCACCCAGCAAAACATTGTTGAGTACATTTACTTACCATTTCCTCAAAGACATCATCAGATTCAAGGTTCGAAAAAGACTCGCGGGGTGTTTCTTGATCATCAGGAAAGACAATTCCTCAAAATACCACAAATGTGGTTCATAAACAGCGTCGGCCCCAGCACCACTTCGCTGAGAATCTTTAATTTTTTTCAATTCTTTCCTGTAAGCACCCCTCAAAGAATCAATTTTATTCTTTACTGTTTTAATAACAGCGCCTTTGTCCAATTCATGATATTTTTTCAATAATATTTCATAAGCTTCCCTCCTCTTGTTTCTATCCCTGTATTCTGCTGATTTAATCCGCCATAGACAAGGATGCAACCTGTACAAATAGATAAAATCCATAATAAACTGTTTATTAGCCATTTGTCTTCTGATCCATCCCGGTCAAAAATAGTTCAAGAAACAGCAGAAGTAGACGCACTTGTGGAAACGACGCGACTTGTACTACGCTAATGCAAAATAACCGCCGATTCTCGACGAAAACCCCACAGACAGTCGGTATGGCACGACAACCGATGAACCGTCGTGACAAAAATCAAGCATCGGCAGATATTTCTACCGACGAGGCGTACCGACGGTTCTTCGCCACACACATCGGTTTTTGGCGCTTTTGGCGCGACGGTTCGTATCGCAGCGGTATGAACGGATGAAAAATAACGATGTCTATGGCCGGCTTTACTCCTAGATATTTAACTTCAAACTTCCATTCTATAATATCTCCATTCAAAAAGAAGGATCTCACAGCTGGAAGTTTCCTTCTCTGAGTTAACGGAATGACTGTGGTCTATCATTAAAGGATACTTTGGGAGGTATACTCCTTATTAAATGGTTCCTTTCTGGGTTTTCTCTCCCAAACTATGCGAAATATCTATAATAATACGAAAAATCTCACCAAACTCATCATATCACCTAATGAACTGGAAATCGGAAGTACGCTGATTTGGCAACTAAGAGCTACCAATGCTTTGTGAAACCCTCGGAAAGACATCAATTTCAGTAAAAAACCTACTCAAAAATATCTGAAGGAGCTTATCCTTCGGATATTATCACTTTGAAATACATATTTCTTCCTTCGCATGGCGAAATATTTTTGGATATCTAACCATTTTTCAATCTTTATGTGTAACTTGCGAAACCTATTACAAACCTTTGTTATTTATTTTTCATCGTTTTCAAAATGGTTTGTCTGTCTACCTGTCATGTCAAAGAAAAAACATGAACTCGAACATAGAACGATATGAAAGTTGCAATCACAGAACACTAAGAATAATGATCTATGCAAACACGTCGTGATTACACTTATATTATTTCGACAAAAACTGTTGAGAATTTGTTTCGTTGAATGTAAAAACAGTGGACCATTTGACCCCGATCTTTGGAATATAATAATAATAATAATAAATTGCCTTTATTTGTTTGCAAATACAAACGATGGTTAAAAGAGGCGGAGTCTAGTTTAAGCTACAATACTCAACCAGATTTTTACAGATATTGATATACTAAAAATTAAAATTAAAATACAAAATTAAAAGTAATCTTCACAAAACATTTACAGAGGTCAAATAATCTACTAAAATCAACACCGCATTACGAAGTAACGAAGTACTAGATCAGTTTTACAACAACATACTACTGATTTTGTAGCAAAATTTTCCCATAATTACGCTTTAAGACACTAAGAGATTTGTCCTTCAAGACCATAGAAATACCATTAAAAATTAACACTGCATTATAAGTAAATGACCGTTGAAATATCAACCTATATTTAGGCAGCATAATGCTATTATATGCAATGATATATTTTGAAATTTCGGCAATATCTTCACCAATAGAGATCCGATCGAGCTCAAATCTAGAACTTTACTGTATAATAAGGTTTTGATGGCTCTCGTAGATTTTTCTAAATATATTTTTTTTAATTTTGCAGGCATGCGATCCTCACAAGATTTTGCGTAAGTCTCAGTGTCGATATTTTTCAACTAAAGACCGTGCTGTGATTCGATCAGATTACTATTTTTCGAGTTATTGGGAAAACATAATTTCAAATGGCCATAATTCTGAAACCACTCGGTGGATTTTGCCCATTGACGGACTTAGCCAGCGCATTTGGAATACAAACCTACCCTGAAAATTTCAACGCTCTAACTCATTGCGTTCGAGCGTAATCGTGCCGACGGCAGGCTGGACAGAAACAATTCTGATCTCGGATTCTTGATCAGTGAGTCGAAACTAATTCGTTTAAGACCATTTCTCTCAAATATTCGAAAATTACAGACATTTGGACGAATTGATAGGCACTCTGTTCATAGTAGGGGAGCCCAAGCGGGGATTTTGGGATTTACTACAGCGCGGCAGATTAATATATAGGGGGATACCTTGTACCTGGTTAAGTTTTTCCACGAAACATGAGCCATATATATATGGCCGCCCGTCAAGGATAAAGCATCAGATTAGTAAAAAAAAGTTGATCATCGGAAATTCTCGAGCGCGTCAGATTAAGGTAGGGTGAGTTAGTTACATGCTAAAAAGTGTATATTCCATTAATCTGACAATTTGAGAGTGACGTAAAGAAGGGGGAGGGTTACAAAGTTGTAAAAAAAAACGACATCTTGACATTCTCGAGCGTGGTAAATTTTTTTTTATTTTGAAGGGAATAATGCAAGAATTTCGAAAAATATATAATCTGACGATTTTCACAAGCCGAAGTAATAAAAATTAATTGATAAAGTTGAATGCGTGCAGCTATGCCATGCCTATATTCCCCTCTACGTGTTTCTATTCTCCTCTCACTCTTTCTCTATCTATTGCTCTCTCACTCCGTCCCACTCCGGTTTCTGTTGCCATGACTCCATAACAGCTGGTCACGCAGAATCGTTCGGGGTATGATCTTGTTTACAACGTATTTCCAACGTATTAGTTGTTTTTGCGATTTTAATAAAAGTTATGTGAATTAAAGTTAATAAATAATTACTATGAGTGATTGAGTGATATTAATATGACTTGTGTATATTGTGGTGAAAGTACTTTACAAAACACAATCAAATTTTCATTAGAAACTTCACAAAAATGTATCATTACTTTAGAATATCGTCGGAGCAAACCGATTCTTCGAAAATCACGAAAAAATTAAAAATTAAATTTTGTATAATTATTATTTGTATAAATATTCTCCTCAAAATGACATAAGCTTTTTCATTTGCACGCTATTTCCTGAGCTTTTGGATTAATTAAGTTCAATGATTTAAAAAAATTAAAAAAAAATAAATTTTATTGTCAGATTTAGCGAATCCCTCCAGACAATCGTCAGATTAGGAGACAGCACGTCTAGGCCATATTGATGAACCACATATATCTTAATCTGACGCGCTTGAGTATTTCTAAATGGCGATTTTTTTTTGCATATTCTAATAATGACCACGAGTTTGCGTTACATCCCAATCGTTAGATTATTATACAAGAGCATCTTTTAAGGTTCACTTAACACCCCCTTAGAAAATCTGACGAGCTCGATAAAAATTTTTTTTTTTCATTTTCAACCCTTACGTATGATCACCCCCATCATGGAAACGATCAGATTAACATCTGTACATTTTTTAAATTACGTAGGACACAGATGCTATCAATATCTGACGCGCTCGAGTATGTCCACGTAACGGTTTTTTTTTACATTTTTGAAAATTGATATCTGCTCACCCCACCGATGAACAGGTATATATTATATAACATTTTTTTCTTCTTATCATCTAAGCTTGACAACCCAATAGCTCTCTATGACGCTCGAGTAAATCCCGAATTAGCCTAGTGGGCTCCCCTACTATTCACAGAACAGCTCGCCAGAATGTTGTTTCTTTTGATGAGAGGAATCCATGTTTAAAATTAATATACAACTTAAAGACTCACCCTGTATAGTTAATATTCTTATTGCTCGAACGAGCCATGTATCAGACTCCATTCATTCGGAAGGCTCCTTTCGAATTTGCAGCACATGCAGACAATAAAGAAAGTCAAGTGACTGTAGATATCGATGACTAACGTCACGACTCCCAATATTTTTCGACATAGCTCATTCTTGTCCGTATACCGAACGATTCAGAATCAGTTTGCTTGTTGATATTCACAGCCGGGCGAATATTAATCGAGATGTTGGTTGTTGAAGCCCCGTGGGGTGTGAAGAGATATTCTAAAATCTTCACGGCACTTGAGCAGGAAGCCCTTGCCAAACTGCTACGTATAGAGTGAATAATAATGAAATCTTTGCCCCTCGACGTGCCTTGTATTCACCCTGCGGAATATTTTGCCCCGAGACGATAGATGAATCGGTTAAGGACGAAATTCGATATTTTTAATTCCTGATTTCCACTCTTGATAATGGATGCAACTTGGACAAGAGTGGGTTTGGAGGAGTTCTAAGAAGGTGGAGAGTCTTCAACTGAGGGTTTATTTGTAGATACTTGGAATTTGAAGGTGGACGATGAGTCAGTGAACCACCACGAAGAGTACTCTTCAGTAGGGCTCTGAATTGTATTCGAATAATTCGCATATTCGACTTTTGTGAACTCGAAGTTTGTGTTGGTGAAAATCGCTGAATATTCGAATAATCGAATAGTCGAATAGTCAAATAATCGAATTGTCGAAGAATTCTGTATCCGAAGTTTTTAATTTAGGTTCCCACATCAAGGAAATTGATAAAATGAGTAAATAAAGAAAAATTCTTAAAAAGCACAGACGTGTAGTCAGGAGCCTTTGCGCGCATGTTCTATTGTCTATATACGGAGACGATCGAGCTGAAATTCGATACTCAAAAGTATGTATATTTTCTGAAATTTTACTGAATCGAGAAGAACAATCTGTGATTATCATGTTGTGTATGCAAGTGACAAGTGACGACCTCGTATAGACACAGTATAATAATATTTGAGTATACTATGACAGAAGAAGGCACATAAATGTAACGAGCATATTATAGGTTCGCCACATAATATATAATTGGTCTAACCTTAGAATATAACGTCGTTGTTCTTAATGTTTGTTTACATATTCAATATATAATTCCGTAGATCGAAATTAAGAATTTCTCGTCAAGAATAATTGCGATGAATAGGTGGAATTATCTGTAGAAAATTAAGAAGATGAAATTATGTTCCATATATGAGAGAAATCCTTAGAATGATTGTGCAGAATCGAAGCAGTATGAAAATAAATGTTTAAAAGACAAGGATAACAGATAATTTAAAGGTTTCATATTCACCATTGGGGATGCATAGAGAGAAATTCATAGATGAATATACAGATCGTGGTATGCCTATACATCTAATTCCCAAAAGATAACTACCCTGCGAATCAAGTTGTTTGAATAAGTTGTTATTAACTTATTCTGCTATAAGATGGTTATTATAACCAATCAATTTGGAAACAAGCGAGATTGAATTGAATTTCTATAAGTGTCAACTTTGAAATCAATACTCAGTATATGCCTTCATTTGAGCAGATCAACTGTGATTATAATCCAGGTTTGGATTGATAAAAGCAGGTAAATTTCTGTGATTTTTTCATATTTCATGAAATACAATGAAGAATATCTCGAAAACCGTACGTTTTAGGAGAAATGATGAAGAATAATTTATTTTTCTAAAAGGATAGAGAGATAACCTTCATTATGCTAATTTCTCATAGTTTTAGAAATTCGCGAGTCTATAACGAGGAAACCAGTAAAAGTAGGGAAATTAATTGGAGGTTATGTATCATAGTTACAGAAAGTTTCATACCAAAATTAAATTCTGAATAACGATGTGAAAGCTATACAAAAGAAGAAGAGAGTTTTTTTAAAATTTCAACAGCTTGTATCTTTTATCTTGGGCCGAATCTTAGCAAATGGTAAATGAAAAAAATTGGTTCAAGCCCTGTGGACAGGAGCTTTTGGGCGCATGTTCATCTTCCTTGTGGCCCGTACTGACCAGTAAAGAAAAAAAGCAGTATCATGTTGAATACCTTAATATTATTCTGGAACACAAATTTTCCATTACAATAATCTTCATCTAGCTTCTATTTAGTATCAATTCCTGTAGAACGTGATCATAATAAGTGTTTTCCATATAATAAAATGTGTTTGAACTTGGTATGTAGGAAATCTGACATCAATTATTGGAATTAATTGATTTGACAAACAGCCGTCAAATGAGGTACTTTTCAAGTCGATCAACATCGTCCTTGTTTCGACGTCTAAACTATGACTTGATTCTTTATGTTTATGTCTTTGAATTTGTTTTCGGTGGAATTCAAAGAGTTCATAGAATAATCGATGAAAATACTGAGAGAGACCCAGGAAATTTGACACATTTTGTCTTATATCTCCAGAAATTGAAATCGTATAGAGCCAAAATTTTGCACAATGTTGCAAAATACTACAATTGACGTTAGTACAAGTTTTTGTTGCAATCTGATGAATAGTTCACGAAAAAAAAATTTTTTTTTCGAAAAAATTAAAAGAAATTTTTTTTTAAAAATTACCAACATTTCGATCATAACAGAAATATGCCAAAAGTTGCGCGTTTATATCCTCGAACTGACTACCAAGTTTCGATTCAACATCTTCTTTAGTTCCTGAAATATCAGGGAAATAACCTCAAAATTTTAAATGTCTATAACTCCTAAACCATACGGCCGATTTTGCCCGTAAACGAACTTAACCGTCGCATTTTGATCAGAAACCTACCCTGAAAGTTTGAAGTCGATAGGACCTTCGGTGCTCCTGTTATCGTGCACACGGCCGGGAAACCGGCCGGCCGGACGGCACCCTAAGATCTGATACCGGATTCGTGATCAGGGAGTCCGAATTAGTCTATTAGCCAATTTTCAGCTCGAAATTCGAAAATTACAGACATTTGGACGAAATGATAGGACGATGTTCTCCTAGAACATGCGCCCAAAAAGTGTTCTATTTGGGGAAAAGAATCTATGGTTAAATGAAATGTACACCTTAAAGACTCACCCTGTATATATTTCTTTTTCTAGTGATATTCACGAAATTTCGCGAAAATTAGCAAGTTCGCATTCTACAAGTAATTACCTGGTTTTAATTGCATAGGATTAATATATTTTGAGTTATTGTGGAAATAAACCTACCCTGAAAATTACAAGTCACTCTGTCTTTTTTTTCTCAAGTTATCGTGAGATACAAAATATTTTTCACATACGTCTTTGCGTCGGTATAACTTCGGGACTGTTTGGACGATTATGGCCAACAAAGAACATACCTGCCCCAATCGGATGCGCAACCTACCCTGAAAAGTGCAAGTGGCTATATCTTTCCGTTCGAGTGTTATTGTAGCAACGGCCACCCATCCAGCTGCTGGACTCACCCAAGGCTGCTTGGATCACCAATAATATAGATCCGCCCTCGCAAAATTTCAGCGATTTCGGACGGATATTTTATGCGATGAATTTTTTTCAATGTTTTTTTCAAAAGTTTTTAGTGATACAATTCCCATGAAATTGTGCAAACATTAGCACATCAGCATTCTACAAGTAGGTAATTATTATAATTGAATATGGTCGGATTTGTACTTTTTGAGTTATTGAGTAAATAACAGAAACGAACTCAAATGTTAAATTCGGATGTGCAACCTATTCTAGAAATTGAAAGTTATCGTGCGATACATAATATTATTCAATAATTGTTTTAAAATTTTCTAGACATACGATCATCACAAAATTTCACACACGTCTTAGTGTCGGTATTATACAACTAGTCACTATGTTTCGAAAGAAAGAGACCGTGAAATGGGTGTCCCACAGGGTTCAATACTGGGACCTTTGCTTTTTATTTTTCATGTATGTATAGGTATAATATACATATACCATGAAGAGCTGTTTTGCAGTTCAATTTTTTTTTAATGTGTGTGTGTATATGTAGTCACTTTTTAATTAATTTTGTATCTTTGATATTGACATGCCATGTAATTTTATTGATGATGTGTTAAATATATTTCTATTTCTTATTTATTTCTATCCCTAATATATTTCTATTCCTAATTCAATTCGATCGGATCTGTATTATTTGAAGACAAAATTAGTACTTCGAAACCATTTTGCCGATTATGCTCAGTAATGAACTTGTTCGACGTACTATGACGCGCACCTACTCTGAAAATTGCAGGTCGCTATCTCTTTCCGATCGAAAGTAATCGTGGCAACGGCTGACCAGACGTAATCAAATTTTGCTTTAAATTCTTCAGCAGTGAGTTGAACCTAAGCTTTTGAGATCATTTTCGGCAAAAAATTTGAAAATTACAAATATTTAGGCAAAATGATAGTATCCACGCTGTTCCACAGAACATGTGCTCAAAAACACCCAATAATTGAAAATCAGGAATTATTCAAGTGAAGTGAGTTCATAGAAAAAGAAGGAAAGCCCTGTGGACAGGAGCTTTGGCATTCTTGTCTTCATAAAAAAATTGAATTTGTAATTGAAAACAATTTTTTTTTTCGTTACTCCGAAACCGATTTTGCCCAATAACGAACTTAACCGAGATATTCATCTCCCAAACCTACTCTGGAAATGTCAACTGTCTAGCTCATTCCGTTCAGAATGTCTATCATAGACATAAAATAACATGGACTGGTTGTGAGAAAGAGACCATTGATATCAGCATTGAAAAAAGACAGAATAGTTAAAGGCAAACCATAGTATAAGAATATATTCATATAATTTGGCGATTGGTAACATCACAGAATAAGAAACATTGGTTTCCTTTATCCTTTAACATTGCTTGTATACTGTATTGTTTGGTTTCATGTATTGTGTATGTGTTTTGGTGATTTGTAGACAGAATAGTTAAAGGCAAAATATTTTCATTTAAATCCGAGACTCATTTCTGAATATTCTGATACTTATAATCTGAAAATATTTCTTATAAATTTCCTTACTGTAATTCATTCAGCTTTTTCGATACTCATTCAAAATAATCAATATTCCTCTTAAAAAATCGGGATTTTCCAATATACCCCAATTTCCAATTTGTGTATTTAGCCATGGTATAAAAAGACCATTGTTTTTATACCATTATTTGCCTTTACTTATTCCATCCTTCATAACATCTCTCTTTCTAATGTCTTCCGCAACGAACTCTGTGATAAAGTTACGTGAGGGCCAGTCCATGTTATTCTATGTCTATGGAGATAATCGATTTTGACAACCATTTTCAGCCGAAAATTGGAAACAAATTTATTAAATTGATGAACAAATTGAGCGCCAAAAAGCTGAGGCCCTTCGTTATGAAATTCAAACGGATCCATTTGGATTGGATCCATCCATATAATTCATTGATCCACGATGCAATATACCAACCACAATTCACTGAGTTAAGTAATTGCAAAAACAGAACAACCGTTTGCCAACAAATGGAGGTAGAACTATTTCCTCAATCCCCTCTTCCGCCTTTCTGATGGGATGTGTTTAATTAATTTAATCGAACAAATTTGTTGGGCCGGTTCAACTTCAGAGCCCCAGCACGGCGTTTCTTATGTTGTTTTTTTCAATTTTGGCTGTTGATTAAGGAAGTTTCTGGCAGTAAGAAGGATATATATAAGACTGAGCACAATTGATACAGTAACAATTAAATTCGGGGAAATTCCCAGTGTTTTTACTGCAAACCGGAAACAATAGCCACTAGAGCCGATTCTCCACTTGGAAATTGTTGGGGGCGACTCGTGCCATTGTGTTAATAGGGCAGGGGAATCATATTATGTAGAGTTTGGAGGATGCAACATTTGTCTTTGCTGCGAGTACGAAGAGAGGCCAATATTGTGTGAATGTAATATCCGTAGAAAACAATGCAGGATTTGCGTTGCTCATTTGTTTATGATGACTATCTCGTTACTATGTGCACTGCGATAAACGGGGAGACATCAACCCTTATTATGGATGCAGTTTGTATAGGCGGGAATTGTAGCGTGAACAATTTGAATGGAGATCACTTCATATCTTTCGAGTCATGACGGAATTTCAGCGTTGCCTAGGAATATGTCTCTCAATATGTTATACAGTGTGGAAAAGCCGAATGGAATATATTCATAGTCTTGGTTACTATGTGCATATTTATGGAAAATCTCGAAATATATCAAATTTAAATTTTAAATTGTCCTACTAACGTTTTTTTTTCAACTAGTGCTTATTTCGTGAATAACACTAGTGCTTATTTCGTGAATAACACTAGTGCTTATTTCGTGAGTAACACTTAGCTCATGTCTGATTTGAAAGATAATTAGTTTTATCCTTCCACTGAACGAATATCGTTGTGTATACGCTTGAACAACGCTGAGAAATATTGCGACATTACTTTGAAAATCATGGTAATGTTGCAGAATGTGTGCGAAAATTGCGCACGGATTTTGGAAGAAGAGAAGCACCGTCAGCTCCGTATGTTCGTTATCTTGTGAAAAAAGTGAAAAAAACTGGCATCCTCATCGATAAACCAAATCGTGAAAAGCCAAAAACAGTGCTTACACCCGTGAATATTGCTGTTGTGGCAGAAAGTGTGCGTGAAGCGCCATCAACATCAATTCACCGTCGTTCTCAAGAATAAAACATTTCGGAGACATCATTGAGACGAATTTTGCATAAAGACCTTGGTATGACGCCATACAAAGTCCAATTGGTTCAGGAGTTGAAGCCAACTGACCATCCAATGCGTTTTCGCTACGCTAAGTGGGCCTGCGATCGAGTTACAGAAGATGCCGATTTTGCCAAAAAAATCATCTTTTCAGATGAAGCTCATTTTGATCTTGGCGGGTATTTAAACAAGCAGAATTGTCGCATTTGGGGCACAGAAAACCCGCACGCATACATTGAAAAGCCGGTATACCCAAAACGAGTCACTGTTTGGAGCGGATTTTGGTCCAGAGGCATAATTGGGCCATTTTTCTTTGAAAATGCGCAAGGAGTGGCCGTTACCGTCAATGGCGATCGTTATCGGGCCATGTTGAAATGTTGAATGTTCACAAAAATTGAAAAGGAGGATATTGGCAACATTTGGTTTCAACAGGACGGCGCTACGTGCCACACAGCTGAAGCTACACTCGATGTTTTGCGCCCTGTTTTTGAAGATCGCATTATCAGCCGCAGAGCTGATGTCGTTTGGCCACCTCGGAGCTGCGATTTGACACCGTTGGACTATTATTTGTGGGGGGCCGTCAAAGATAATTGTTACGCCAACAAGCCAGAGACAATTGACGCTTTAAAGGACAATATTCGTGAAGCCCTTGGTGAAATACAGCTGCACACAATCGATAATGTGCTTAAAAATTGGACCGATCGTGTAGGCTACTGCATGGCCAGCCGAGGCAGCCATTTGATGAAATTATTTTCCATTATTAACCGGAAGGCTTGTACTTTCAAATAAGAAAAGAAATTTGAGAAAATATTCAGTAGTTTTTTTTATTGCATTTTCAAAAAAAAAGTTATTTGGTGGACCCGTTACTTCGAAAAATGTGATTCCTACCTTCATCCCCCTTCGAAAGACAGGTACAACCCCAAATTTTTCAAATAGGTAGTATGGGCTTGTGATACATCGTTTGAAAGGTCGCGTTATATTCAGTAATGTTATCATCTTCATGTTGATTGCAAAACTCAGAATAGAAAAATAAAATCATGTGAATACCGAAATTCATCCTAATATTCCCTCGAATATTCCCAAATCTTATTACAATAATACTAAACTTATTTGCCTTCAAGATGTGATAGAATGAAAATGGAAGAAAACCATAACATTGTGTTTTCCAGATGGTACCATGAAAACTACGTAAATCACATTCTGTGGCAATGTTAGTTTCTTTAGAACTCCTTCGCAAATTGTTTTGGGTTGACAAGTTGTAGTTTATGAATTGTCTTATTTTAAATTTTTTTAAATTTTAAATAATGGTTCGATTAACGAAAATGCACAAAATAACAATTTAACAAATGATTAGTTACGGAGATAACACCCTAACACAAAAAGAAGTAAGTCGCTTGTTTCATGAGAAATTTCTGAATGCCAATAACCCAAGGGACAGTAAGTAAAACAGTTTCGCGAGTTTGGGCATGTAACGCAAATTAATAAATTGGTTCAAGCACTGACGTGAAGTCAGAAGCTTTTGCGCGTATGTTCTCTTGTCCATTCTCCTTTATTGGACACTCTTAATCGAATTTACCATGCTGAATTCTATTCTGTTCTCCTGTATTGGACACTCCGAATTTACCATGGTAAATTCGATTAAGAGTGTTCACATTCTGTGAATACAACTTACGATGTATTATTGAAACTTTGGAACATCATATCTCCGAAAGTATTAGCTCATTAGAGTAGAAAATGATAACAATGGATTCTCATGATGAAACTGCATCTTAAAAAAAATTGAATTCAAAAGTTGTATTGTAAAAAAAAAAAATTGTTTTCGTTATTCCGAAACTATTGAACTGATTTTGTCCAAAAACGAACTTAACCGAGATATTTATCCCTCAAAACTACTCTCAAAATTTCAACTGTCTAGCTCATTCCGTTCGAGAGTTATCGTGTTAAAGTCCGGCCGGCCGGACGGTCGGACAGAATCGATTTCGACCATGGATTCTTGATCAGTGAGTCAAACCAAATCGTTCAAGACCATTTTCAGCCAAAATTTCGAAAATTACAGACATTTGGGCAAATTGATAAGCACTCTGTTCCGAGGAACAAGAGCGCCAAAAATTAGTATGACATTTTCTTACTTCAAAAAGAGCGCAATTTAAAATACTAATTGATCTATCTCTTCATATTTACACCAAAGAAACTACCTTTGATTCACAGAATTTATTCTAAGTTAGAGACTCTTTCGGTGGGTTTCACAAAGCTTTGACAACTCTTAATTGGCGAATTAGTGCGATTCTATGTCGATTTTCAGTTCATTTTTGCGCGTATGTTCTGGGGAACATCGCGTTATAGTTTTGCCCAAATGTCTGTAACTTTCGAATTTTTTGACGAAAATGGTCTCAAACGATTTAGTTCGAATTCCCAATGAAGAATTCGAGGTTAAACTTGATTCTGTCCGGCCGGCCGTCCGGCCGTCCGGCCGTTGCCACGATAACTTGAGAACGAAAAGAGCTAGCCAATTGAAATTTTCAGGGTAGGTGGCGCATCCTAATACGACGGACAAGTTCGTTAATGGTCATAATCGGCCCAGTGGTTTCCGAGTAATAATTTTGTTTTCATTCAATATAAATCCGATCGAATTGAAACTTGGTGAGTAGTTGTAGAATATGAACCTAAGCACGTTTGTGAAATTTTGTGCAAATCGTATGGCTAGAAAATTATTAAAACATTATTGAATAATATTTGTGTTGTCACGATAACTTGAGAACGGAAAGATATAGCGGCTTGAAGTTTTCAGGTTAGGACGTGCATCAGAACGCGACATTTCAGATTGTTTATGAGCATAATCGGCCAAACGGTTTTAGAGTTATAGCCATCTGAAATTTGGTTGATTTTTGTTCCTCATTAACTCGAAAAATACTGAACCGATTGAATTAAAACATGGTTATTAGTTGTAGAATGCCAACGCAAAAATTCTTGCAGAATTTCGTGAATATAGTATTCGTAGAAAATTTTAAAAAAATCATTGAAAATTGATAAAAAAAATTCTAATAAGGGTAACTATTAGTTTGAAATTGCTGGAATTTTGCAAAAGCCTTCATAGCCTAACTCTACTGCCAAGTTTCAAGTTTTACACGATCGGTTAAATAATGTTGGAGATTCGAGCATTCAATTATGTGAGTTCAGTAGATGGGTGACCGTTGCCTCGATAACTTTCGAACGAAAGGAGATAGGGACTTGCAATTTTCAGGGTAGGTTGCATATCCGAAAAGGAGAGTTGAGTTGACATAATCGGTCGAACGGTTTCCGAGTTATACCCACCTGGAATATTATTTCCTTGATAACTCAAAAAATAAATATTCGATCGAATTGAAGCTTGGTAACTAGTAGTAGAAAATCATCATAAAGACGTGTTCAAAATTTTGCAAGAACCGTACCCCTAGAAAATTTGAAAAAAATGACGAAAAAAAAAATTTTAAGAACCGAACCCAAGAAAATTTCAAAAAAATCACGACCAAAAAAAAATGGTTCAAGCACTTTTGCGCGTATGTTCTATTGTCCATTCTTCTGTATTGGACACCGTTAATCGAATTTACCATGGTAAATTCGAATTATGAGTGTCCAATACAGGAGAATGGACAACATAATTTACCATGGTAAATTCGATTAAGGGTGTCCAATCAAGGAGAATGGACAACAGAACATACGCGCAAAAGCTTCTGACTTCACGTCAGTGCTTGAACCAATTTTTGATATAACCATCGAATTAAATCCACAATTAAGCTAATCAACGCTTCGTGAAACCCAATGTCACTATATATCCCTCATAATGTAATATGCCTACGCCACTGCATATAATCCAATCGATTGGTTTGTTTTTTAAGTCTGTAATATTCACAACGTCTCGATTATTGACAGGATTCAAATGGACATTGTCGTTGCCGCAACCACTATGAAGAAATATTTTTTCGTCATTCTGATAATATATGCATGGGCGTTCATGAACCATCATCGTATAAAAAGGACGGACTATTCAAATATTCATCGACACTATTGCTTCGGAAAATCCATTATTCTGGGCGTGTGGGCGGAAATGTTTTCGTTGAAATGAGGGCTGTCAGTGGCATGACGAAATGAAATGAGTTGTCATTTTCCAGGGTTGTATAGTTAAACGCAGATTTGGGAACAACATTTCTGAAAAAGCTTTATTGAAACTCTTGTGAGGACCCTTCTGTAGGCCATTCTTATTCCTGATTGGTTTGAAGGATGTTTAGTAATGATTATATTATGCGTAAAGCTTCGTAAACATATTGTTTATGGGTAAATACTTCTGTGTCGCATGAATTGAGCACGGGGTAAGGTTGCTCCAGTAGCACCCATATTCAGAGCAATTCAAATGAAACAAAATCTTCTGCCTCTACTTAATCTTTACTTAGCTCCATTTCAATCAACAATCATAGAAACTTGACAATCTTTTATCAAAATAGGTATTTCAACGAATGTCCTCTGAAACTGACAATAATTTTTTCGTATTGAAAAAAATTCAGATAATCTAGAAAATTCTTGAAGATTATAAGTTACTGACGCTCTTTCGTTGTTTGTTCAATTTTAATTTGAATTTCTAAAATTTAAAATCATCTTTAGAACAAATTACAATTCCGTTTAAAAAAAGGGGGGTAAGCCCTGTGGACAGGAGCTTTGGCGCGCTGTCCAAATTTATAGGCAGAGCTGTCACCCATCCAGGTACTGAATTCGCCCAAAGCTGCTTAGCTCCAGGAAAAAAAATATTTCCAAGAATTTATTATTTGTGGACTATTGTACCTGTATAATATCTGCAAATAAATTATTGTTATTATTATTATTATTATTTAAATGCGACACTAAAAACAAGCGTTCAAAAAACCTGTAAAGACCTCTGTACTTTGAATTGAATAATCTTTCTATGTATCTATTATCTATTGTTGTAAGGAGTGAAGTTGCACTACGACCTGCCCCCCACCACCCCAGAGATGTGGATGTCATCACCATCTACAGCTTGCCTTCCAGTTCTAGAGTTCTGATGAACTCGAATGTGTTGGCTCCTCATTTCCTTTCATTCCCGAGTGACCAGGAGGCCAGACCAAGGACACCCTGTTGTTCTTGCCTACTTCATTAAGTTTTCTTCGGAAATCCCATATTAGCTTACACTGGATAACATGGGAGCTCAAAGCACAAAATAACAATTTTACAAATGATTGGTTACGGAGATAAGAACCGTTAGTGGTTACGTGGATAACACAAAAATAAATAAGTCGATTGTTTCATGAGAACTTTCCGAATTTGCCGCCTATAACCCAAGGGTCAATAAGTAAAATAGAGAAGCAGTTCTGCGAGTTTGGTCATTTAGGGCAGATTAAAAAAGCAGCTACTAATACACTGTGTGAGGATGTGATTTATTATTATTATATATTGTATATATTATTATATATGATGTTTGACTTGAAAAGAAAATCCACATAAATCGTGTAGATATAAATCAACAAGTCCAGAGCGTTCCTGCCAATCGGGTCCTTCATAAATGGCTTCGTACAATAAATATACTTATGAATATATTTCACAAGTCAGGAACGCTCTGGACTTGTTGATTTATTAACAACGGTATCGCCATTTTTCATTATTATTTTTGAAAACGCTAAACAGCGTTCATGGCCATTGGGAAGATACTGTCTGAGCTCTGCGGGACTCGTTCTCGATTAATATCGAGTGAATGGTGGGGAAAGGCTGATTTCCGTGTTTTGTCTCATAGGTGGCGTGGGCGATTAGGTACGATCGACCAAGCTGGCTCTGAGAGGCTTAACCCGGGTCAGTTTAGTTGAATTTGTTGAGAAGCTACAGGGTACTGATGAAAGCCAAGAAGCCAGAATCGCGTCTGCTTTTGCTTTCTCGGCAAATCAATGAACCCCCTGGGGTCTATTTGACTTGTGAAATATATGCATAAGTATATTTATTATACGAAGCCATTTATGAAGGACCCGATTGGCAGGAACGCTCTGGACTTGTTGATTTATTAACAACGGTATCGCCATTTTTCATTATCATTATTATTCGAGTAGATATGCCTCCACAACATTCAATGTCAACCATACATTGATTCTAAACATATTAAAACAAAATAAAATGCATCCCTATAAAATGATACCTACCCAGGAGCTTTTGGAAGACAATTTCGATAGTAAAACTTATATTTGTGGACATATTATCCAATTAGTAGACGTTTTGTTTTCTGTTGAGGGCACTATTTATCTCAACGGCCATGCTTATCCTCAAAATTGCCGCTACTGGTCTACCGAAAATACTTACTGGATAAGAGAGGAACATTGCATTCAATTCCCTCAAAACACTGCCGGGTAAAAAATTAATAGTGTTGTGCCTAAGCTGGCGTAAGGATACAGTAACTAAGTTGACATAGAACACAACTGCAGCACAAGCTCCTCGTAGCTTCTGAAGTATTTCCTTGGCGAAATCCTAGCAGGGTCAGTATAATCATAATCATGTCATAAGCAAGCACGCCAATGCAGATTGACTTCACTATGAAAGAATTAAAAACAATAAAAAAAGCATTGACGTGGAGTCGATCACTTTGGCGCGCTTGCTAATGACATGATTATCATTATACTGACCCTCCTAGGTCTATCCCAAGGAGATCCCTCAGGAACTCCGAGTAGTTTGTGCGAATAAGGAGAGACAGTTGTGTTCTGTGTCGGATTTATTACTGTATCATTACGCCAACTTAGGCACATCACTTTTGACCCTACAGTGTATGGTGACCACCAGCTTCTGATTAGATCTCGTGCTCGCTATATCCACTAAGCTTGAAGCACTTATAATTCATTTGAATTTTCTCAATTGGAACAAACGCCCCAGAAAGTACTGACTTCACTTCAGTGCTTTTTGGCGCTCATGTTCCTCGGAACAGAGTGCTTATCAATTTGCCCAAATGTCTGTAATTTTAGAATTTTTGGCTGAAAATGGTCTTAAACGATTTGATTCAAATCACTGATCAAGAATCCGTGGTCAGATTTTATTCTGTCTCTTATCCTATAACAGTCAAATTCATTTCAGCTATTTTAATTTGATTTCTTCCATGGCGCAGTTCTCATTCTCAGATTGCTCATTTAATCTTGATTAAATAAACTATTATTTGAATTTAATTTCCATTATGATGTTTGAATTCAATAATCTTTCATGATGACGTTCTATCATAAGAACCCATTGATATCATTCCCAACTCTGAGAAACCAATACTTTCGGAGATATGATTTGTCAAAGTTTGAACAATAGCGCCAAAGCTCCAGTCCACAGGGCTTAAACCGATTTTTTTTTGTTCTGCTTTCTCGCATATCCTTAATCGTTCGTTTTTTCAACTCTTGCTGAGTTGTCGGTGCTTGATTAAGACAAAACATCCCACAACAATATTTTCACCAAATTCATCGTGAAAATTTCCTCCAACTTCGTGAACGCCCGCAGGTTCTGCAATGGAAATTTTAATGAAATGCCTTCGTTACCTTGCTAGATGAGGAACTATTAAAACAAAGAAAGTATTAAACTTTCCAGGGACCAGCTCGACATTTCCATTCTTGTCGAAAACAAAGGATAATTCCGCTAAACCTTTAATATTTCTTTCCAGGTCGGATCCTTTCTTCAAATCGGACTTAATTGGATTTTTCCATAACCCACTTAACGTTTGAATTTCTAAGTCCGGGTATTTAGCACCATTATGTCATTGGGGTGTTGAAATCCTCCCTAATACCTCTTAGTCATGTTTTTATGTTCGAGGCAGGTATTATATTATAATTTTCATGAATGTTGAATCCAACATGGTAATTTTTGACTTTATCGCTGAATTAATTCCTCTTGGAACGCTTGATTATAGCGATCCATATTTGGGAGGTTTTTTTATCAAGTATAAAGTGGAGGGAGTAGCATGAATCTGAATGGATCAACCTCGGAAGGGGAATCATGGAGAAGAAGTTGCTTTTCAATTTGAATTATTTATTCACGAAGAAGAATAACGAAACGATGAATAATTTCAACCCATCAATTAGATGGGAGACAAAACGTTGGAAAAACATTGGCGTAAGGTCAATTTGCTTAGGCGCGATTGTTCATTAATTCATACAGATAGAGCAGTCACCCTTCCAGGTACTGAATGCACCCAAGGCTGCAAATTCAAGATTTTGGGGACTTTGGGTTCGGCTCCCTCATGAAGAAATCGAGGTTGGCCGACCGTTGCCACGATAACTTGAGAACGGAAAGAGACAGGGACTTGAAATTTTCAGGTTAGGTTGCGCATCCGAATGCGCAACGTAGCATAGCTAGCTTTCATACTCTTTATTTCGGCAAACGATTCATATTTGAGAAATCAGTGAAGATTACTTTACTCGTAAACTAATATGTTTCGTAATTCATAGATTACCACATATTTGGAGGTCTATCTAACGGTAAATGTCAGTTCAAAAAACAAACCTTAACAGTCAAGTGAGAGAACTAGAATTCGTCTAAGTTTTTTGCTTTCCTGGAGTTTAATTTCGGAGTGAATTAGTGTAAAAAAAATATAGGGAGCTTGAATATGGTAAGTAGTTTTACAAATTCATATTTTCGTAAAAATAAAATCTAGTTAGAAGTTTTCAGCGCTCTTTGAATGTAGCATTTATGCTACAATGCCCTGTTGAGCATGACATATTTTTATTGGAGTGCAGCATATCTGTAATAGTGCCCATTGTAGATCCGACGAGAAAAATTTACATTGTCTTATATTTTTTCAGGAAAACGCATCGAAAAACTAAATTCTGACGCTGGCGGAGCTTGAAATACTTCGCTGATCATTTATCAGAACTCAGTGATGATAGACAATAATTTTCTCAGGAGATGATGCAGATTACGTCCTTCTTCAAGATTGAGGAAACCTTCTGCTTTGTGATACTGAAATTGAAAGTGATGAACTTTTCGACATGGACAAAATGCCAATATTGTATAATTTTTCACCGGATCCGATTCCTTGGTAATCATATCACCTGAAGATCCATCAACGTCAGAAAACGTACAAATCATTAGCGATCTCATCAAAAACGCAAGAACGCCGAAGAAATCGCTGATGTGGAAAAAAAAATCGGCGTAAGGACCAGAAGAAAGTAAGATATATCTCATCAAAGCTGGAATGGAGGGATGAAAACTACATACAGAGATATAAATCAGTTACATTCAAAGCACTTATATAGTATAGAAAGCACGTAGACAACTTTTAAAGACGACTATAGAGACGGCCACTCAAAGTGCATTGTAGCATATCTGCAACATGGAAAAAAATCACCAAAATAGACTAGTTTTTTACATCTGGATTTTTTCACTATTTTTCCCGATATCTGAAAGTATTTCTGGAACTCATATTTTTTCGAAAAAAAATAAAAAGTTGCGAGTAGTGGGTTAAGTTCGTTGTTAGGCATAATCGACCCAACGGTTTCGGAGTTATACCCATCTGAAATATGATATTTATGATATATCATATATATTATATCATAGATGATTATATGATTTCCTCGATAAAAATACTGACCCGATCGAATTGAAGTTTGGCTACCAGTTGTAGAATATCGACATAACTACGTGTGTGAAATTTTGTGAGGACCGTACCACTAGAAAATTGAAAAAAAATTACGAAACATTTTTACTATCTTCCGATAACTTGGGAATGGAAAGAGATATATTTAAGTTTGTTAATTGGCATAATCGGCCAAATTATTTTAGAGGTTTACTCATCTGAAATTTTGTTGTTATTTCGATAACTCAAAATAAACAAATATCATCCAATTAAAACTCCGTGATTACTTAAACCTATTAAATTCCGTCAAAATAAAAAATTCTGTGATCATAGATGATTCTCTGCAGAAATCTGTCATTAATGTGGTATGAAATGTATTCATATATTATAAAAGCTGAAGAAAGGGTATATATCGATGCTAAATTCGTAGTAGTGTGCCCAATAGAGCTAACTAGACAATAGAACATGCGCGCAAAACTCTATACTCCACGTCAGTGCTTGAACCAATTTTTTCTTAATATATTTCCATGACAAGGTCCAGATTCATGATATTTCAGATTCCTGAAATATATTGAAGATTATAATATAATATCATCAATGAGTATTAAATTAAATACACTAACAAGTCAAATAGACGAAGACTTTAAATTATAGAAAAATATTAATTGAAATAGACATAAATAAAGGAATAGCCTAATGGTAGTATAACGGATTACTGACAAAATATCACTCCGATGGAAAACATCTCTGAAAGCCTGAAACTCTTCGATAGAATGCCATAAATTAAATGGCTAGAACCAAAAACCAGTATCACGCCTCTCGGACACATTTTTTTTAATTATGATTGTTCTACAATAGTGCTTTATAGAATAACACAAACTGTTGAAAATTGACATATTTCTTTCATCCCCTCTCTTTACAATAAAGCGCTACAACATCTGTTCTACTCGCTGGTCAACGACCATGACCCGTTCTTAAACTATATTTTCCTTGGAAGATCAAACCCCGGAACTCCATTGGAGGATTCAGAAATTAATTCTTTGTTGAATAATTCGCAAGAAATCCATTCATACCGCTATACTTTCTTGTCACTTTTATTCGAATTGAGAAAACAGTTGGACCCTAAAGGTTTACATGACTTCAATCTGGGATTCTTATCGCCTGGAATATAAGAGAGAATCCAAATGAATTTGGAAAAGAATGAAATTTATTCCAAGAATTTGAAACAGCAGTCTGTCTACGAATATGAGGCGGGACAATGTTTGAAAGAACTGGCAACCGATGAATAGGTGTAGATATAATAGTTCCAGTGATGAGCCTCATGGATGAATTCAGCTGTGCTTAAATTTTTCGAGTATGAGCACTATTAAACCAAACGGGGCAACAATATTCAGCGACAGATAAAACCAAGGCTAAGATTGCCGTTCGAAAAGTAGCTGCATCAGCACCAGTTAATTTCTGCAGAATATTATTTCTTGTTTGAAACTCAAAAAGGTATCTAGTTTCACTCCTAGGTATTTAGGATTAAAATTATTTCTCAAGAAAGAATCACCAGAAGTTCCACTCAATGTTCTATATTTTTGACTATTGTCCAAATGGAAGCAAGGAACCTCAGGTTTATTTGGATTCGGACACAAACGCCACTCAAATAGGTAATTTAGAAGGACTTCAAAATCTGCAGATAGATTATTTTCTATACTTTGGAAATCAGAATGACGAAATGCAAGGGCAATGTCATCAGCGTATATGAATTTCTCAGAGGAAGTAGCAGGAATATCACACAGATATAAATTGAAGAGAAGAGGTGCTAAATCTGAACCTTGTGGGAGACCATTATTATCAACAAAACACGAAACTTTCTATCTGTCAGCATATTTTCGAGTAATCAAATCATTTTTCCACACTTCAAATGAGTTTAAAGTTTTAAAATCAAACCATCTTTCCATACCGTGTCATATGCTGCCGACAAATCCACAAATGCTGTTTCTGTTTTCATTTTATAATTGAAACCTGTTTAGATAAAAGTAGTTGGACTAAGAACCTGATCACAACAATTCCTATTTTTTCTGAAGCCCCCCTGACACTTCTGCAGAACGTCTTCTACAGACGATTCAATCCAAAAAGAATCAATCTTTCCAAAATTTTAAAAGGATCACTCAACACACTAATGTGTGGATAACCGCTAGGATCAGAAGAAATTTTTCCACGTTTTAAAATGGCTATGACTTTCGCTTTGCGGCATTCTTTTGGAATATTTCCAGTATTTAGTATATTATTATAGAGTGATAATAACCAAGACCTTTTATAGGCCCGCCCTGAGAGGCTCCGCTTCTCTCAGGAGTGTGACCTCCAGATGTTGATTGGTTACTCACTAAAAAACCTCTCGCATGTTCCTTGGAGTAGTTCTTCGTTCTACCCTCACAGCGTCCCTTTCAAAAGATATGAGCTGGGAGCTCATAGCCTTCATAGTTGATGGGATCTGATGACTCGAAGTGATCCGAGCAACACCACTTTCTGCATTCTGTGCGCTAAATCCTCGGCCAGAGATTTGCAGGCCAGAATAATCACGTCACGTAGTTTGCTCTCATTCCGCCTAGGCATTCAATGATTAGTACGATCATCCTAACCTTATGCCTTGGAAACAAGATCCCCAGTTCAAACATTAAATCCTTGTATTTCTCCCTCTTCTGTTCTTCTTTCATCACCACATTGTTTTCTGCGAAAGATGGAAAATACGACGACAAACAATTCCTTGAGTTCTTTGTCCAGCAGGAGTATAGGCTTTATGGCGTGGATCTGCCGAGTAATTGGAATCGCATAGTTCCAGTAGATGTGAGTTCTGTCATTTTCAACACTGTTTCAATCTCCAGAGGCACACATGGTTGGACTGGTTTGTTTTGGATACCATAAACCTCTCTCAGATGCAAGTACAGAATTCGGAGTGTGTCTTTCCACATATCCTGATGGAGCATGGACTCTGCAAGCAGACATAATGTGTATATCAGTTTCCTGCTGGCTGTGGCATGCTCTGCACGTAGTGGGGGTGTCCACTTTTATGACGTTCTTTTTATACCATCTGGTATTTATAACCCCATTTTGACAAGCCATAACAAATCCCTCCGTTTCCGACTTAAGTCCAGCGGACTTCAAAAAGGCGAAGTATAATTCTTCCGACAGGCCCTGATATTTGAAACTCCTGAAGTATTGGAGTGTAGGTGTTTACTCATGTGATCTTCGAGTAGTTTCTTCAGTTGTGCCTGTCTTATCTCTCTGCCAACTCTTCTTTGGTGTGTTGGTGAGATAGGTGTTCCTGCTAGCTCATGATCGATGGATATGCCAGTTATACTGAGCTTCTTCAAAGCTCTCTGACCAGCCCTAAATAGGAAAGCTCCTTGATTCCTAATTTCATCTTGAGCCACCATTTTCAGAAGCGGGTCTTCTTATTCCTATTGCCTTATCCTTATTGCCATTTCCAACGTTTGTTTATAGCGTTGGTATTCCAAACTTTCCAAACCTCTGCCATCCTGCGTTCGTGGAAGGTATATCCTTTGAATTGAGCAGTTGGGATGCAGTGTACGTTTCATATTCATCACTTTACGAGTGGTTCTGCTTAGCTCGAGAATTTCATTCACTGTCCAGTTAACTATCCTGGATGAGTAGGTGATTATCGGTACTGCTAAGCTGTTCGTAGCAGATACTTTATTTTTCCCAGAATGCTGTGACTTCCATACATCTTGGATATTCTTTTTGTAGCTAGCTGTTAAGGCATCCTTGATTTGGGTTGTCTCCAGTGCACCTCGTTGTTTCATCCCAAGTAAATTGTATGTTTCTTCCTCTTCGAGGTGTCGAATGCTTATGGAGTTCTAGGTTGATGCCTTCTCCTGTTTCTTCAGTTCCTCCTCTGCTTAGATGAAAAACAGCATATTTGTTCAAACTAAATGACATTCCTATTGCTGAGGTGTATTTGGCAACGATATTCAGTAGTTGTTGTGGTGCTGCCTTTGGAAGAAGCGGATAGTTTTAAATCGTCCATGCATAGGAGATGTGAGATCAGATGCTCTCTTCTGCCTGGTGGCCCGGCCTTGTACCCTATTCTGCTTGCCTTATTATTATTATTATTATTTATTATTATTATAACATGATGCGATTTGAAATCTCCGCAGTAAATTGATGGATGATTAACATTTACATATATTGAAATTTCTTGGCCAAAAACTATTTGGAGGCTTATAAATGTGGATGACAGAAGTGTCATCAATTTGAAGGAAATGAAGAAAACTCCTTCAATGTCAGGGTTATAGCCTCTATTCCATCTTTAAGAGTTGAAAGTAGGTAACTGCTAGGATCAGAAGAAATCTTTCAACGTAAGAATCTAATATTCCGAAATATATTTTATCCGGCTGAAAAGGCACATTCCATGTTGCAAATATCATGTATGTATAGAAGTAATACAGCATGAATATAAACTATTCCATGTACATGGTAAATTTTCACGTCGAATATTTTTTATACGTCGCATGCCGCCATGCGAAGTGTGCATAAGTTTTCCATTACATAGGTCTCTAGAAGAAGTTATAAGGAAAATTGAAATACTGGAAAACTCACCGTCCCCCCGCTCGACGTGTTCGCACGTATTTCACGTGACAATATCACGTGGTAAACGCCGTTCACGTGAATACGCTGCACTATCGGAGGTAGGAATTTTTCGTCGTAATAAATTGACTTGTATAACTCATAACAGGTTCATATTACGGCAGGCCAGTTTGTAAAAAGTCAACACACGAATATTGCATGAATATAAATATACGGGGTACCTCGCCTATACATATATGTATTCATTTCGTACGCCTTCGCTACACGCGAGGATTCTTTATCTGGCACGTAATGCGTTCGGTCTTTTCACGTCATGTCGAAAGGTGATGAATTCCCGAATCATGTTTGTTGGGCTCAAGGTTTATCGTTGTTCGCCAGAGACTGAAAACCCTCTGGTTCGATAACTATCCAATGATATCGCGATTATTGTTACACATCAGGGTTGGGATAAAGCATGGGCATTATGGGCAACCTTTTTTTGCAGAGGGCCAAATACAAGAATTTTTTGTAGACTACGGGTAGGACTTCACACGAGAGCGAGATTTTTCTCGTCTCGTCTCGGAAAAGCGAGACGAGACGTTTTGAAAAATATTATAGGCGATAACGAGACCACATACAGCGAAACCCGAGAGTCTCGTTTTTGGTCTCGTCACATTTTTGCGCGTATGTTTTGGGGAACATCACGTTATCATTTTGCCCAAATGTCTGTTACTTTCGAATTTTTCGCCAAAAATGGTCTCAAACGATTGGGTTCGACTCACTGATGAAGAATTCGAGGTCAAATTTGATTATGTCCAGCCTTCCGACAGGCCGTCCGGCTAGATAGTTGAAATTTTCAGAGTAGGTTTAGGAGATAGATATCTCGGTT
Source organism: Halyzia sedecimguttata (assembly GCA_937662695.2). Taxonomy (NCBI): domain Eukaryota; kingdom Metazoa; phylum Arthropoda; class Insecta; order Coleoptera; family Coccinellidae; genus Halyzia; species Halyzia sedecimguttata. Next base: position 91,030,883 of record OW569413.2, on the reverse strand, counting down.
AAGTACGTTATTGGGCAAAATCAGCTCAATAGTTTCGGAGTAACGGAAAAAAAATTGTCACATCACAAATTTCAATTTTTTTAAGATGGAATTTCACCATAAGAATCAGTTCTATCGTAATAATCCATTTATATCACTCCCAGAGACCAATAATTTCGGAGATATTATTTGTCAAAGTTTGGACAAGAGCGCCAAAGCTCCTAATTTTTTTGTTTAACGTTCGGTAAATTACACAGTTGATTTGAACTTGAGAAAGGTTTTTTTTATTGATGTCGATTATTGAAATCAAAATCAATATTACACAGAATATCGTAGCCTAATGCAATTCTTTCAATTTGAAATTTCTTTCAAATCATGTTTTCTCCATCAAATCAAATGTAGAATACAAAGTGTTATACATAGTTAGAAAGGTAATTTTGAGTAGAAATAAACAATTGCAAATAAAATACAGGGTGCTATTTGAGATAAAAAAGTCAGATTGAGAATTATTAAATTTTCAAATTTTTATCTTTTGAAATGGCTGAAATAATCCATTGGAACATGTATACTGGGACACCCGGTACATTCTTTTGAACTTTGAGCACTTTTTCATATAACAATAAAGCATGTGTACGATAAAAATGTTAGCATTGACATCGTTCCCAACTCTGAGAAACCAATATTTTCGGAGATATGATTTGTCAAAGTGTGAACAAGAGCGCCAAAGCTCCCGCCACAGGGCTTTCTCCCCTTTTTTTTCAATTATTCCTACGTCGTCACGTTGATCCTAAAACATTTCCTCCCACTCCATTCCTGAGGTTTGCCGCTAGAGAAACTAATAAACCAAAACTGCAGCACATTGTTCCTCGAAACTGACGGAAACAAATCCTGCAAATTGTTCATTAGCCTGAAATATTCGAAGCGTCAGTAAGCCTGCTGAAGTCCCCGATACAGGTACACACCGGTGTTTATTTACTTCAGAAACCGTAATTCCATACAAAGCGGATTTATCACGTAACACTACTTCTGATACATCTCGAGTTTCAACATCTGCGGCGAAAAACTTTTCCTTACACGTGCATATATCATTCCTCTTCCCCTTTAAATTTTCCCAGTCGTGGGAAAATCATTTGTTTTTATAAAGTTGCCGTCGGAACAGGGCGCTGTTGTTTTCAAACAGTAATGGAAAAGTTCCGATATTATTCATCATGAAGGGGAGCAAATTGTGAATAATTGAACAAGTGTCAGTCTTCGCTATTACAATACCTACAGTTTATTCAAGTTGGAAATTTTATCGATGACTTCTGAATCGGATTCACGGTAATTATCATGAGGTTAGTTTAATGAGGAACTGAAAGATCTCAAATTAATATTAATTCGAAGCAAATTAGAGGACTGGGATTGATTTATGAAAGACTTTTCGACATGGGTAAATGTCTCCAATTATCGGAATTTTAAGGTTTCATAATGACCTTTGAAAAAGATGAAACAAAGGATGAGTTAGGTTAGCGATTTACGCAAGAATATTTGACTTGGGAAATTGTCTACAATTATCAAGATTGCAATTTTTTAGATCAACATTCCATAATGACCCTTGCAGAAGATGAATAAAGCGAGTTATGCAAGAATTATTGAATTTGGCAAATGTCCCTATTATTAAGATTGGAATTTTCTAGATAAGGGTGTCATAAAGAACTTTGCAAGAGATGAATAATAGGTTAGAGCTATTTATGCAAGAATTTTTGACCTGGGCTAAAGTCTCCAATCATCAAGATTAGAATTTTCTAGATGATTAAGGTTTCATGGTGACCTTTTCCGAAATATTAATAATTTGGCGATTTATGCAATGCAAACGTTTCAAATTATCAAAATTAAAATTTTATAGTTTAAGCTTTCATAATTACCTATGCAAAAGATGAATGAAATGTTGAGGATTCAGCTACCACAAGAACGTACAAGAAACTGCACATAGTTAAGAGTTTCAATATAGCCTTGATCATGTCTAGGTCTTCATCCTGGAGTCTCGTTTTCAGCCGAGTGATCTATATGTTAGGATTTCTTACTGCAGCCTCAAATGCTTCTCTTCTATTGATGACTAGCTCTGGAACATCATGCAGCATTTTCGACTCGCAGTGGGGCAGCTCTCCCCTGCTCCACATCCAGTGCTGCAACTTCATCAACTCGCAATCCAGTCACTGCAGACTGGATGTTTGTGGCATCTCTCAAACCATGGAGTCTGCCCATACATCCCCTTCATTCTAGTCAAGATATTCGGTACAACACAGACAGTTATTCATGTTGCTCGGGTCTCCACTTGTGGCGTCTCCTTTGTGCGGCCTTGTTCCTGTTGCCGGATCCGACTACGGGTTGCTCTTGGGAGCATTGATTTCAAATGCTACCGACAACTTGTTCTCTCTCCTTCTCAACCTCTTCGTCGGAAGGTGTAGCTTCTTGTAGGCACCTGCCTCCACAACATCCTGCCGTTCCTGTCTCGAATGCTGTCAAGTCCAGCACCAAATTCAGAAGTGATCCCCAGGCAGCAGCTGTTTTCCGAGGCTTTGTAGATTGTCATCCATCATCGTTTTTAGAGTCCACGGGCTTGTCAGACCCGTATGCTACTAAGTAGTACAACCGTGAGTTTTTGCATTTTATACCTACTGCCAGGTTTAGCTAGGGTACCTTGGGTTTGCTAAGCCCGTATTCTGAAAATACCCATGGTCTCAAACGATTTGGTTTGACTCATGGATCAGGAATCCGTGGTCAAGATCGATTCTGTCCGGCCGGTCCGGCTTCTAACACGATAACTCTCGAACGGAATATGCTAGGCAGTTGAGATTTTCAGAGTAGGTTTGGGAGATAAAAATCTCGGTTAAGTTCGTTATTGGGCAACATCGGCCCTATGGTTTCAGAGTAACGAAAACAATTTTTTTTTGCATTACAAATTTCGAATAAATTTTTTTTTTGAGATGCAGTTTCATCATGAAAATCCATTGATGTCTTAAGCTCTAACAAGCTAATACTTTCGGAGATCTGATTTTTCGAATTTCAATATTAAATCTGTGACATTTCAAATAATATTTTAATTCTCACACTTGTTCTGCACATACGTAGGTACTTATTGCACCGAATACAAAACTTTCTAATGGACCCCAAGGTACAAAACTCACTATAATTTGTTACAATAAATAGCTATTTATTAGAACTTTTTAATACCAAATAAGGAATATATTTTGTTCGTCGACCTCTATGAAAATTGACATGAGTGTTGGAATTGCCTTCTGCAACGAGTATTAGACGATATTTTCTCTATTTCAGGCAAGTTTTGTAAAATACTGTTGAAATTAAATGAAAAATTAGGATTATACATCCTAGCGACTTTTGTATTGTATCTTTGCAGTTGGTGTGACTGTTACGAAAGTTGACAGATCATGGAACTTGAATTGTACGTAGAGCATGGAGATCAGATTTAACAGTTTCCCAATATCACGAATGATTCAAAATTAGTAAGAAGGAAATCTCTAGTACCTTATTTTTTTATGAAAATAAAACCTGTCCTCTCAAGAATTATTTCACATTATCCAGATTATCTTATATTGACAATAATTGACGTGTGTTGAAATTTGATAGGATCGAATGTCAGTGCTGACTACCACAAAACGAAAAATATAACTAGAAACAATGCGGGAATGAGTTCATTCCAGCACTGTTTTTAGTGCTGGAATGAAATCATTACGATACTGAAATAGAGAAAGTACTTTGTCATCCGCTGTGGTACCATGAATACGGCATGATACGGTTCAATACAAACATAAGTGTTTGTAAGAATAACTGTCAGTGCTGTGTCACTATGGATACGGTTCAATACAAACGTAAGTGTATATGTCATTTGCCATTGTGAAATTATTTAAGAGGTCCGAAATCCATAAAAATATATGGGGGTCGCCGAAAAAATGTGATATGCACCTCGGCGATTGTCATAGCTAAAAGGAAATTAAGTAGAAAAAATATCCCCAAAAATTCACTTCTAGGGTGGAATAGCACCCCGCTCGGGTTTATGAAGGTTAAAATTGAACCTCATCAAAGGTGCGCTAGTAAAATGAAACATAATTGTTTCAACTACCAGAAACAATTCTCTGACTCACTCCCGACCTTACCACAACCCCAGCATTGTCTGTGGTTTCACCCCTGAACCTCTGTCAAAAGACTCCTTTCGTTTCGTCGGTAAATGTTTATTGTTTCATAGAAAATGTTATTTTACAGAATGAAACTTTGCCCTTTTGCGGTCCCTTTATTACCAGCTATGAGGGACGAACTATTAATCCTTCACCGCCATGTTTCAAACGGTATACATTCCGTTGCTACACCTGAGAAGCGAGTACATCCTCTGTATTGTCTGCAGCAGACAGGAAACCCCTCTAGAGCCCTGCACCGCTTTCATTATTGTGGGCTTTACTGCCTCCATTAATTTATCAGCCTAGTTTGTCGACCCGCTTCACACGATATGCCTTGTTAATGGGCCTGCAATATTTCACTTCATTAAACTATTTTACACTGACAAAAGCCAACTATTTTGATAACACACAATTATATAAATCCCCTATGGCTCATCAGGGTAATTTGCTGAACTTTGCTAATGAAAGCGGTGAGGCTTTTCATCTTTATCACGGACTACAATGATCGCTTTCTTAACGGATATGCCCCGAAGTCCGGAAATATTTAGATTGAAGATATAATGTGAGAGGGTGAAACTGATCGATCATAGCAGAGTAAGACGGAGGTTACACGGTCAATCTGGCATCAGGCATCAGGCAAATTAGTGTGCTAGACCCTAAAAATTGCTCCAGACCTGGAAATCATTTTAAACCCTGAGTAACCAGTATCTGAGTTTGCGAAGGTTTCTAGGTTGTGCTTCAGATTTGGAAGCTTAAAAGACACGAAATTTTCGCAGTTTTTTCAGTTTTTCGCTTCTGTTAGATCCTGATTGTTTTATCAGGATGGTTCGAAGCATCAAATGTTGAGTCCTGATTCTTTTATCAGGGTAATGTCAATTCAACATGGGATTCTATGGAATTAATGTCAATTCGAAGCACCAGAATTGTACACCCTGATTGTTTTATCAGGGGGATGAGTAAAGGAGTATACTTAGTTTTAAGTACCCAGCAGTATTCTCGTTGATTATGGCGTAAGTCGTTATTTGCAATAAGATAACAATTACGAGGATAGGAAGCGGTGAAAGATTCGAACGCACTTTAAACACAACAACAAACTGTATATTCTTGTTAACGACAATGTGATTACAAGCACGAGGTAATTGTACAATGCAATATTAATACAATTTAAAATCTTCCTTGTATATGAAAATGTATAGCAAGGAAGAAGTGGCTACATATTTGGAAGGAGAACTAAAGAGGTATTAGTTTTGTGACTGATCAAAATATAAGTAATGTTTCTCGCACTAAGAGAAGTAGTAGTAGTAGTGCATTATTTCAGTGTAAAAATGTATATAAAAAACCAGATAGAGGAAAAATAAGAGGTTCCTTCATCGGGTTAAACGGGGGAAATATTAACAATGATTGGGATTTCGATCATAAAACTGCCCTGTTTTGTTACAACAATATTCTCATTTGTCGTTTTTTTATGAAAAAGGGTGAGAATACATCCTAAATTTTGGATGCAAATGCCAATGAGTGCGCCTCTAGGGTGTTTAACCTTAGGAATTCAAAATCTGGAATTTCTCCCATTATATGAACTAACTTTATTTGCATTCTGCATATAATCTATCAGCACCAGTTGATAGATAACTTTCACAGATTAGGGGTTTCCAAAGCGTCTAGACAAAAAGAATACCAGCACCGGGTAATGTGTAAGAAAAGTGCCACTTCAGTGGTTGAATGCATTTTTGAATTCTTTTACAGGAAATAGGCAATAAATCACTCTACAAAGGTCGAAGCTTAACAAGAAATTCTACTCGCAGTTATCTTTTCGTAAAAGTATTATTTTCAAGGGTGAGACCACACATGGTAAACTTAAACCCAGTTAACTAAAGAGACAAATATTCACGTTTTACAAGCGAGCTTCTTTGTTGAGAAAACCAAATCTCTTTTTCTTAAAATGTGACGTCATGAGACGTAACAGCTTCTGAGTCAACAATTGGTTCAAGCCCTGTGGACAGGGGCTTTTTGGCGCTCTTGTTCAAACAGACAAATTATATCTCCGAAATTATTGATTTCTCAGAGTTGGGAATTATATCAATGGATTCCTATGATAAAACTGCATCATTGAAGAAATTGAATTTAAAAAAAGTGTCATTTCAGAAAAATGCTTCAAAAATTATCTTTAAAAAAAAAGAGCAATCTACAATGCTTCAGTGCTTTAAAAATTGTCATTAAATTTATTTATCGAGATTAAAGGAGCAATCTGCAATTATTCAACCTCGTGGAATGGGTTGTTGCAACTCACACTCAGCGCATAGTTTTCACGACTCGAAATACCTATGGAAAGTATCATAGAAATATCTAGAGCAAGGCTGGAGACAATCATAGCACATTGTCCATTTATTCCTGATATTTGAGTAGGAAGTAGATTACGAACAAATTATTTTAATAGTTCAAAATATATTAATAAAATACTATCCTCTTTTCATAATTTGAAATTTGATAGTTCATACCACTAACACATTCTTTTCTGTATTATGAACCTTAACTCAAGAAAAAATGATTGGTACACAAATGTAGATCCATATTCCAGTATTTTTTTGCTAGCAACATTATGGAAATACTGTATATAGGAACATGTCTCACTACGACTACTTCAGGAAGTAAAAGGTAATATTAACCTCAGTGGTCAACGAACAGTAATTTCTTTTGATGATTCCATTATGTTCTTCTTTCCTATTGCCTCCATAAACTACATCAAAACAGTCCTGTATATATTCACAAATTCAAGAATGAAATATGATATAATCGAAAATATACGAATTGACAATCTCTAATAGCTAGAAAAGATGACAGTTATGAATGGTCACACAGACAGATTCGGTGTTCACATTCTGTGAATACATAGAACTTACGATGTTTTATTAAAACTTTGGAACATCATATCTCCGAAAGTATTAGCTTGTTAGAGTTGAAGATAATAACAATGAATTCTTATGATGAAATTGCATCTTAAAAAAATTTGAATTCAAAAGTTGTATTGTAAAAAAAAAATTTTTTTTCGTTATACCGAAACTATCTGACCGATTTTGCCCAATAACAAACTTAACCGGAATATTTATCCCTCAAACCTACTCTGAAAATTTCAACTGTCTAGCTCATTCCGTTCGGGAGTTATCGTGTTAACGGCCGGCCGGATGGACGGCCGGCCGGACATAATCGTTTCCGACCACGGATTCTTGATCAGTGAGTCGAACCAAATCGTTTAAGACTCACTTTCACGCATTTTTTTTCGAGAAACATTAAATTTAGTCAACTTATATAACAACTCAAACTCAAGAAATCATTATATGAAGCTCTGATTACGAGGTAACCCTCAATCATTAATGACTTAACAGACGATCCCAGAAAATAGAACTGGAAGAGAAAATGAGAGAGTTGCTCATTATTTCAAAGTATATATTTATAACTAAAAAAAAAAAAATTGGTTCAACCACTGACGTGAAGTCAGAAGCTTTTGCGCGTATGTTCTATTGTCCATTCTTCTGTATTGGATACCCTTAATCGAATTTACCATGGTAAATTATGTTGTCCATTCTCCTGTATTGGACACTCTTAATTCGAATTTACCATGGTGAATTCAAATTAAGTGTCCAATACAGGAAAATGGACAACATAATTTACACTCTCAATTCGAATTTACCATGGTAAATTCAAATTAAGTGTCCAATACAGGAGAATTGACAACATAATTTACCATGGTAAATTCGATTAAGGGTGTCCAATACAGAAGAATGGACAATAGAACATACGCGCAAAAGCTTCAGACTTCACGTCATAGCTTGAACCAATTTTTTTTTTCGTGATTTTTTTGAAATTTTCTAGGGGTACGGTTTTTACAAAAGCTTAGACACGTCTTTATGTTGATTTTCTACTACAAGTTACCAAGCTTCAATTCGATCGAGTATTTATTTTTTGAGTTATCAAGGAAATAATATTCCAGGTGGGTATAACTCGGAAACCGTTAGACCGATTATGCTCAACAACGAACTCAACTCTCCCATTCAGATACGCAACCTACCCTGAAAATTGCAAGTCGTTATCTCCTTTCGTTCGAAAGTTATCGAGGCAACGGTCACCCATCTACTGAACTACCACAAGGCTGCTCGAATCTCCAACAATATTTAACCGATCGTGTTAAAACTTGAAACTTGGCTGTAGAGTTATGTTCTAAAGGCTCTTGCAAAATTTCAGCAATTTCAGACGGATAGTTACTGATATATAGAATTTTTTTTTTCAATTTTCAATGATTTTTTGAAAATTTTCTACAGATACTATCCTCACGAAATTTTGCAAGAATTTTCGCGTTGGCATTCTACAACTAATAACCATGTTTGAATTCAATCGGTTTAGTATTTTTCGAGTTAATGAGCAACAAAAAACAACCAAATTTCAGATGGCTATATCTCTAAAACCGTTTGGCCGATTATGCTCATAAACAAACTCAAATGTCGCATTCAGATACACAACCTAACCTGAAATCTTCAAGCCACTATCTTTTCCCGCTCTCAGGTTGTCGTGACAACAAAAATATTTTTTAATAATTTCTTAAAAATTTTCTAGCGATACGATTCTCACAAAATTTCGCAAGCGTGCTTAGGTTTATATTCTACAACTATTCACCAAGTTTCAATTCGATCGGATCTACATTGGTTGAAAACAAAATTATTACTCGGAAACCATTGGGCCGATTATGCCCATTAACGAACTTGTCCGTCGTATTGAGATGCGCCACCTACCTTGAATATTTCAAGTCGTTATCTCTTTATGTTCTTAAGTTATCGTGGCAACGGCCGGACGGCCGGCCGGACAGAATCAAATTTGACCTCGAATTCTTCATTGTGGAGTCGAACCAAATCGTTTGAGACCATTTTCGTAAAAAAATTCGAAAGTTACAGACATTTGGGCAGAATGATAACGCGATGTTGCCCAGAACATACGCGCAAAAAGTCTTTACAATTTACATTTAACAGGGAGTTATTTACAGGGGTCATACAATCATTAATCATGAGGGAATTGTGGCAGCCGTCTTCTTCTTTTGGCCAGTTCCTCGTCTCAGTAGATCCTGTAGGCAGAACAAAAGTTTTATATTATACGTAATATAAGGAATTCCTATACTACAAATTTTGAATTCTTAATTGCATAAATTTACCATTTTTGATCTAGCGGGTTCGCCCTCTTTTAGAGGGTTCGGGTTGTCCAGGGAACTCTTCTTCTTGCTGCTCTTCCTCCTCTTCCACGGCTGATTCTTCGTCTGACTCCATATCATCTTCATCTTCGAAAGTACTCGGGAGAATCGATAGTTATATCATGCCGCTCACCGATTGAATTGAGGCATGCATGCCCCTTGGCTTGGTGAGCCGTCAGTCCAGTGGGAGGCAACGACACTAAGTAGAAAGGGTTTTTGCAGAGGGCCTTCTGGTGAAGAGTTGAAATCTCAGTTGGTTAAGAGACTGCCCTCTGTTGCCTGAGTAAACTGCTGCAGTGAATTTCACTCCAGCATCAGCAATCTGGTCAGGAGTGGCTTCGTGGTCGAGGAAAATCGAGATAACACTTACGAGGTCAGGATTTTTGGCAAGAGGTTTGAAGAGTTTGACCTTGCCTTCTCGGAAATATTAAGAGATCATGTTCTAATTCCAAGGAAAGTATCATCTGTTTATTTTCCCATCCAGAAGAAGCATCACGTTGATTTCCCAATTCCAAGGAAAGTAGATAATTCTGGGTGATGTTTCGGTACAAATTCAATCCCAGCCAAGGTGCTATTGGAAAAAATGAACAAAGAAATCATAATACGGAAAACTTTTACAACTCCTTCTCGGTTTTCTGAACATGAATTTACAAAAAATAACCATTCGCATTTCACATAATTGATTCAACAAGAAAATTCAGAATTTCCATCGTGAAAATTGGCTATTGGCAAATGCATATACTAGTAGAAAATGAACGAAATTGTTGCATTTCGTTTTCCAGAGAATCTCTGTTCTCAATGTCCATTACTCATTAATTTTCCATTTGACCGTTAGCCGTATCCTGGGACGAAACCGGTGGACGAAAGCACGATAATTATTGTTTCTAGGAATCCTTCTTGTTATTCAGTTATTTTCCATTTGACTTGGCCGTTGGCGCTCTAAAAAACTCCAAATTGTCGTTTTTAGCCAATCATGAAGTCGTTCAACTGGTTGTGGGGCTGTCACAGTGTATTTCTTTGTATTGGGTCAGTTGGGTTGGGAAGTATTTATCGTTGTTTCAGGTTTAATCCTGAATAAATCACAGTCCGAAGGGAAAAATAGTTAAAATATTTCGGAATAAACAAACTTTGTAGATGTCAACTACTTTTGAGCGCATATTCTAGTTCTAGAGAACTGTCCGTTGTCACGATAACTTTCGAACGGAAAGATATAGCGACTTGAAATTTTTATGGTATGTTGCGCATCTGAAAGTAACGGCTAAGTTCGTTTATGGGCATAATTGGCCGATTTGGGAGTTATACCCATCTGAATAATTGTTTCCTCAATAACTGGAAGAATATACAGGGTTTCCGGGAAGATGTGAGAAATCTCTTGGATCCAGATAAAATATAAAAGAAAAAGTTCCCATCAATTTTTTTCCTAGTGGCCCTCCCTACTGAGATAGGACCTCTTAAATGACGCCACTGCAAATCCGTTTTACTGGAATAAATTTTAAACTACTTGATATAATTTAATGAAAATTTGATATGATAAACAGTAGTAAAGACCCCTTAAAATATTGCCCTTAAATTTAAATTAGCTTGTTTAGTTTACCAGGAGCGGACAAGGTTTTACATTTTAATGCTTACATTTTTAACACCCTGTATGATAAGAAGTTAAAAAGAACAAATTTGGATACCTTGAACATCAAGCTAAAGAAAAGGTACTCTTATTCATTGTCTATGAAATGAACCGTTTTCAAGGTATCCAAATTTGGTTTCCCAGGAAATGGAAAAGAATCAAAATCATTCGGGAGATATAAGAAACGAAATATGATTTTATCGCAGTTTTCATTAGCCTACCTTAGGTTTATAAATGTCATGTTTGTACAACTAGGGTAGGCTAATGACAATTGCGATTAAATCATATTTCTTCTTTTCCATTTCCTGGAAAAACAAATTTGGATACCTTGAAAACGGTTCATTTTATCGACAATCAACAAGAGTACCTTTTCCTTAGCTTGATGTTCAAGGCATCCAAATTTGTTTTTTTTTTAACTTCATATCATACAGGGTGTTAAAAATGTAAGCGTTAAAATGTAAAACCTAGTCTGCCCCTGGTAAATTGAATAAGTTAATTTACGATTTTTATGATGTTCGAATTTAGTTTCTTTTATGATGAAGTTCTATCGTAAGAATCCATTGATATAATTCCCAAGTCTGAGAAACCTATACTTAGTGCCAAGAATTATTTTTGGAATACTTTTGTTGAGCTAGTGTTCTGAGCTCATAAACGAGAAGAAAATGTTTAGTGTTTATGCACAGATGAACTAATATTAAAAAATGGGTTCAAGCCCTGTGGACAGGAGCTTTCTGGCGCTCTAGTTCAAACAGACAAATTATATCTCCAAAAGTATTGGTTCCTCAGAGTTGAGAATTATATCAATGTATTCTTATGATAGAACTGCATCATAAATGAAATTCAATTCAAATAATAGTTTATTTATCAAGATTGAATGAGCAATCTGAGAATGAGAACTGCACCATGGAAGAAACCAAATTAAAATAGCTGAAATGAATTTGACTCTCTCTTATAGAATAGGATGAAATGTACGAGTATGAACACAGATCATATAATAAAGCTTAGTTAGAATATTTATAGCATTCTGTGAAAACATAGAAGTACGATTCATTATTGAAATTTAGAACTTCATCTTAGCAGAAATTGAATTCAAACATCATAGAAGAATTTAAATTCAACAAGAGTGCCAAAACTTATTAATCCAAAACCAATAGACGAATTCTACCCAACAACGAACTCATTTGAGATATTCATTCCTCAATTCTATGATGAACGATAATATATATCTTTCCTCAAATCTACTCCAATACACCAATTTTCCAGTTTTGTTTATAGTGGAGATATTCTGAACTCAATATTATTAACTTACCATTACCATTCCCATCATCATATGGATTGACCATCGGCATGAAAATATCAACCAACAAAAAGTATGATATTATTTATTATAATTCTCATATTTATATGATTGCTGGAATGAATGACAATGAGACAACGTCATGTCTCAGGAAAATAAGTTGACATTATAACAATTCATAGAATACCCACAGAATAATTATATCATTCTGTGAAAACGTAGAAATACGATTTACATTGAAATTTTGAAAAATCATATCTCCGAAAGTATTAGCTTGTTAGAGTTAAAAATAATATGAATGGACTCTTATGGTAAAACTGCTCATTAAAAAAAATTTCATTTGCAATTTGCTTCGTGAAAAAAATTTTTTTTTGTTACTCTGAAACTATCAGTCCGATTTTGCCCAATAGCGAACTTAGCCGAGATATTTATCCCCCAAACCTACTCTGAAAATTTCAACTGTTAGCTCATTCCGTTCGAGAGTTATCGTGCCTACGGCCGGCCGGACGGACGGACCGGCCGGACCGGCTGGACAGAATGAATTTCGACCATTGATTCTTGATCAGTGAGTCGAACCAAATCGTTTAAGACCATATTCATCGAAAAATTTGAAAATTACAGACATTTGGGCAAATTGATAAGCACTCAGTTCCGAGGAACTAGAGCGCCAAAAAGATGGAGAATGTCCAAAATTACTCTACTCGGGTCCTGATTTTTTTTAGTTTCAGAAATGGTAAAGGAAGGTGTTCGACATGGTTAGTGTGAAAGAAAACTTCAGAATCTTTCAGTTGATTGGTTCATTATTTATCGACCTTTCAAATTTCACTCAATATCCTAAAATCATCCTGTATATTTAAAACTAAGGATCTCAGGATATTGAAATTCCTGGATATGAGTCCGCCAAGATGACCCCAGTTTCCGTTTGTCGCATTCTTCCCGAGATACACTGTGTATATCTTTTGTGTAACATCGTTGATTATGTAAAACAAATATCAGGATGAAAGAACACTATTGATAACAAAGCTATGGGAAATACTCAGATGTCTTTCATCGCAGCCTTCTCATCTCTCCATCAAGATGGCAAAATTTGTCGTGCAAATCTTCTCTGCTTCCGGCTGATACAATACGGAATAGAATAGAAGCTGTCTCCGCTTCTTTATCGCGAAGACGCTCATATAGAGCAAAGCATAAGGGAGCTCATTGCTGGGTTGAATATTTAATTCTTTTGAATCATTCACAAACTTACGTATCTCGCTGTTGTATCCATCATGGTGAAAGCTCCAAGGGTCGATGTTTCTAGCGCTACATATGCGAAATGTATATTCAAGAAATAAATGTTATAATTTTGATAATATCGCCGAGTTGCTTTCAAAGGTGAAGAGCTTAACGTGAGAATCATTCTTCAGTAAAATATCAGAAACCTTTTGAATATATGTATTTCTGTACAGGGTGATTCCAAATTAGACGTGAACCTTGGAGGAGATGTTAGTTTGAAAATCATTTGCTATCGTTCGAGGCATATTTATTGATAACCAAAAATCAACAGTTCCGAGATATTTGAGTTCTTGTGATTTTTAAAAGATTTCTCACCTTAGTTCAATTTTCGTCAATTTTTTCTACGTTATCGAAGTTTGATTATAATTTTGGGTTATTTTCATTAGAAAAGGATATGACATGTATGAAAAGCACAAAACTATGCTGTATTAGACGTTGAAAAAGAATTAGTATGCTCTGAAATGTCGTATACAGGGTGATTCATTAAAATATTTCAAAGAAATACTCGAGATGAACACTTGAAACTCTATAGTCAAGCTCTGTTAGAAGAGATGAATTCTTGGAAAAAATTTCAGATTTGTTTGACTTCCGGTTTCACCGGAAATGGTACCAACTTTCGTTTTTTAAATGTGATACCCAGTTTTTTCATTGATAATCAGATTAACCGTTGCATTCTACATTGTTTTAATTTGACACTTTATTATATTACAATTTATTCTCAGAAAATTCCTGTGAAATCTGAAAAAACCCCTTAAATTTCCTCAAATAGGGCTTCATTACAATGTTGATAACTCGTAGATTTTTGCATGAAAATTCCTAATTTTCTAGCTTTAATCAGAAGACATACCAATGCATCTCCATCATCAATTCAAAATTCAATTGAACATACAGGGTGTTTGTATTTCAATGTCAAAGTCAATCATGACAAAAACCTCAAAACTATTTTTTTCAAATAAGAACTAATATGTTCAAAATAGTGTATTTTTTAAAATACATACTACTGCTTCACTTACCGAATATCTTGGGAAATAAGCATTTGGCAGCAGTTGTATGTATTATAAAAAATATTATTTTTTTAACGTAGGTTCTAACTGACCAATAAAAAAAATGGGTTTTCATTTGAAAAAAAATTAGTTTTGAGGTTTTTGTCATGACTGACAATGACATTGAAATAGAAACACCCTGTATGTTCAATTGAATTTTTAATTAACGATGAGAAGCATTGGTATATCTTCCGATAGAAGCTAGAAAATTGGGAATTTTCATGCAAAAATCTACAAGTTATTAACTTGTAGCAATAAAGAAATATTTAATTCGTTATTTATTCTTCGCTTCATGAATCTCCTTTCAACTCATACTAATTCTCTTGCAGCAACAAATACAGCATAATTTTACTTTTTTCATACATATTTCATAAATCTCCTTTCAAATCATACTAATTCTTTTCCAACATCTAATACAGCATAGCTTTACTTTTTTCATACATATATCAGGTCCTTTTCTGATAAAAATAATCCAAAATTATAATCAAATTTGGTACGTATACTGAGTATTAGACTTAAATTCCTCCTGAAAAATCGGCTCACCCAATTCTGCTCGGATCTTCAAAAATAGAGTTCAAACTTGCATCTTGGTTTTAGAGTTAGGTTAGCTCAAAAATTTTTCATTGGCATTTTAGGATTAATTACCATGCTTGAATTGAATTGTCATCGTATTTTTTGAGTTATTGAGGAAAACAACCAAATTTCAGATTGATATAACTCCAAAACTGATTGGCCGGTTATGCCTTTTAATTAAATCAAATCTCGCATCAAAATGCACAAACTGCTCAAAAAATTGCAAGTCGCTATGTCTTCCCGTTCTCAGGTAAGATAAATAATATTTTTTAGTAATTGTTTTTTAGATTTTCTAGTGATACGATCCTTAGAAAATTTCCCGAATTTCTTATTGTCAGGATTCTATAACCACTCACCAAGTTTCAATTATATCGGATCTATATTTTTTGAGTTCTCGAGAAAGCCATATTCCAGTTGGAACTCCAAAACCGTTTGGTCGATTATACATACAATGAAAATAACTATCCCATTCGGATGCGCAACCTATCCTGAAAATTGCAAATCGCTATCTCTTTCCGTTCTCAAATTATCCTGGCAACGGCCGGACGGCCGGCCGGACATAGTCAAATTTGACCTCGAATTCTTCATCAGTGAGTTGAAACTAATCGTTTTAGAACATTTTCAGCAAACAATTCGAAAATTGCAGACATTTGCACAAAATGATAACGCGATGTTCCCCAGAACATGCGTGTAAAAACGAATAAAATAAAAAAAAGTGGAATATTGGCCAATTAGAAGTATTTGAGAGTAAACAAGGGGCAAATAAATAATGAATAATTGATTCTTGAATTAAGAAGAATAATAGGGGTGCAAGTAGCCAGTGAAGGAAGAGTATGTTTATGGATTCAAATGAAGAAACATAAAAGAGAAAAAATTGGATCAAGCACTGAGGTGAAGTCAAGGAGCTTTTGCGCGTATGTTCTACTGTCCAATCTCCTGTATTGGACACTCTTAATCGAATTAACCATGGTAAATTATATTCTCCATTCTCCTGTATTGGACTCTTAATTCGCATTAACCATGGTAAATTCGAATTAAGTGTCCAATACAGGAGAATGGACAATATAATTTACCATGGTAAATTCGATTAAGAGTGTCCAATGTAGGAGAATGGACAATAGAACATACGCGCAAAAGCTCCTGACGTCACGTCAGTGCTTGAACCAATTTTGTTTTTCATAATTTTTTTGAAATTTTCTAGGGGTACGGTTCTTATAAAATTTTAAACACGTCTTTATGTCGTTATTCTACAACTAGATACTAAGCTGCAATTCGATCAAGTTTTTATCTTTTGAGTTATCGAGGAAATAATATTCCAGGTGGGTATAACTCTGAAACCGTTGGACCGATTGCAAGTCCCTATCTCCTTCGTTCGAAGGTTATCGAGGCAACGGACACCCAAACATCTACTAAACTCACACAAGGCTGCTCGAATCTCCGACAATATATATCCGATCGTGTTCAAACTTCGAACTTGGCAGAAGAGTTAGGTTTTGAAGGCTCTCGCAAAATTTTAGCGATGTTGGACGAATAGTTACTGATATATTTTTCAGTAATTTTTAATGATTTTTTTAAAATTTTCTAGTAATACGATCCTAACGAAATTTTGTAAGAATTTTTGCGTTGGCATTATACAACTAATAACCATGTTTGAATTTAATCGGTATTTCATTCTTCGAGTTATTGAGGAAATAACAAACAAATTTCAGATGCTTATAACTCCAAAATGGTTCGGTCGATTGTGCCTATAGACAAACTGAAATGTTGTACACAGATGCACAACCTAACCTGAAAATTTCAAGTCGCTGTCTCTTTCTGTTTTCAGGTTATCGTGACATAAACAATATTTTTTAATAATTTTTTTTTTATTTTCTAGTGATGCGATTCTCACAAAATTTCACAATCATGCTTGAGTTCATATTCTACAACTATTCACCAAGTTTCAATTCGATCGGATTTATATTGGTTGAAAATAAAATTATTACTCGGAAACCATTGGGCCGATTATGCCCATTAACGAACTCGTCAGTCGTATTGGGATCCGCCACCTACCCTGAAAATTTCAAGTCGCTATCTCAATCCGTTCTCAAGTTATCGTGGCAACGGACGGCCGGACAGAATCAAATTTCTCTTCGAATTCTACATCAGGTACACCAACTCAATCGTTTGATACCATTTTCGGCAAAAAATTCTAAAATTACAGACATTTGTGCAAAATGATAACGCATGTTCCCCAGAACATACGCGCAAAAAGAGAGAAGGAATATAAGAGTATTCGAATTTGAATTGAACCAGTACGTATCTGCTCCGGATGACGCTATCCTCTCTGGGGGAGCACTGAGCTATGAGGTGAAGGTGACCAGACCCCTAAGGTTCACCTTATTTCATGTTAATTGGGATACGTATGTAAGTTCGAATGGAAAACTTTGATTGTCATATCATGGTTTTGAGGGACCAAACTTGAACAAGCGCCGACAAGTTTCACGCCCGTGCATTTTGCAATTTTTATTAGCTCAATCAAAAAACAATCAGATGCTTGATAATTCGTTCCTAAGTACGAATAAAATGGACATAAATTTGTATATTTTAATTCCAAAATACCGCACTGGAAGAATCTGGAATATAGAAAATGACCAAGTTTTATATACTCTGATGGGAGGGAATAATGATAAGGGAAATGAGGAAATCATAAAAGTTTATAGCAGTAATCAGACCTTATGTCGACTCCAATATTAGGATAGTGGTGGTCGGTTAAAATAACCCAGAAATGCCGTGATGGAAATATCAAATTTCTGTGTACGAAATTTCTGCCCCAAATAATTCCATATGTTCATTTCTCTTTGAGTGGTAGCGTTCTGATTTTGGTTTTGATTGCTCACATATGGTCGCCCACAAGAATCGTATATCGTTCAGTGTTGGCGGTGGTAATTGAAAATTTATTTCGTCACATAACTTCTTTGAGTTTGGTAGTTACAAAAGATATTAAAGAAACTATGTTCCTTCCTATACTCTTCCCTGAACTCATCCAAAGCTGCTTAGCTCCAGGAAAAAAAAATTGGTTCAAGCCCTGTGGACAGGAGCTTTGGCGCTCTTGTTCAAACTTTGACAAATCATATCTCCGAAATTATTGGTCTCTAGGAATGAAATAAATGGATTCTTACGATAGAACTGCATCATGAAAAAAATTAAATTCAAACAGACCGATTCTCCCCAATAAAGAATTTATCGGAGATATTCATTCCTCAAATCTACTATGAAAATTATAGTATATCAATTAAAACTTAGACAATATTGCAGTTTTGTTTTTACTGGAGATATTCTGAACACAACTTGATTATGTATCTTTCCAAAGAATATATTTCCATCATCAAATGGATTATCCACGGGCATTATATTATCACCTAAAAGTATAATATCATATCATCCTCATAATTCTACGATAGCTGAGGTTATTTCATTGGTCATTTTGCATTCAATCATACTTTGTTTTCTAGAACAGGAGCTGTGTATTTTATGTCAAGAATAATGAACCAGAAATAATTTGGATATTTATCTCTCTTAGGAAAATAAGATGACTTGTAAGAACACAGATCATAGATAGAATAATTAAGTACAGCATTCTGTGAAAACATAGAAGTACGATTCATTATTAAAATCTTGAAAAATCATTAATCCGTATTACCTTGTTAGAGTTCAAAATGATATCATTAGATTTCTACGGTAAAATTGCATCTTAAAAAAAATTGAATTTGAAATTTGTAATGTGAAAAAAAAATTTGTTTTTCGTTAGTCCGAAACCAGTAAGCCAATTTTGCCTACTAACAAACTCAATAAAGATATTTATCTCCCAAACCTACTCTGAAAATTTCAACTGCCTAGCTCATTCTGTTCGAGAGATATTGTAGAAACAAAATTTAAAAATTTTTTAAATTTTTTTTCGACACTTTACGGCAACCCGATCAATACAAAACATCGAATGCATTCTACAATTTGGTGCTAAATTTCAGATAGATCGAGTGATCGGTTTCGGAAATCTTCATAAAAAATGTTTTTACTAAAAACGGCCATAACTCCGAAACCGCTTGGTAGATTTCGCTTGAAATTCTAAAATTACAGACATTTGGGCTAATAAGCACTCTGTTCCGAGGAACAAGAGTGCCAAAAGGTGGGAACGCACTGGACAGGAGGTTTGACGCTCCTGCTCAAACTTTGACAAATCATATCTCCGAATGTATTGCATTTTCAGAGTTGGGAATGATTTAAATGGATTCTTGTAATAGAACTGCATTATGAATGAAATTAAGTTCCCTTTGGATCTTATTTTTATATGACGGTCTAATTTTGGATACAACTGTTTCAAAACTATCAGGAATCATTCTGAAAAATTGAGTCAATGAAATAGCAAGTTTATTTGTGCAACAAATCTAATGTAGTCTGTCCAGAGAGAACTCAAACCAGAATACATATATGTAGTTCTTTCCAGGCACGTCAAAAATCTGAAACTGTTGACAATTTTGTTTGTCGAGTGTTAAAAAGTGGATCAGTACACCTCAATCGTTGTAATAATTCTATATTTCAGTTATCTATCAGCTGTTGCTGATAGATTATATGCAGAAAGTAAGTAAACTTAGTCCAGATAGTGGGAGGAATTCGGGATTACGAATTCCTAAGATTAAACACCATAGAAGTTCACTCATTGGTGCTGGCATCGGAAATTTAGTATGCATTCCCACTCTTTTTCGTACGACAAATGAGAGTATTGTTGTAACATACCAGGGGCTGTCTTAAGATCGAAACCCCAATCAATGTTAATATTACCCCCTTTTTACCCAGATGAAGAAACCTCCTATTTTTCTTCTATCTGGTCTATTATATACATTTTACACTGAAATAATTCACTACTAAAAATACTACAACTACTACTTCTCTTAGTGCAAGAGACATTGCTTATAATTTGATTGGTCGCGAAACTAATACCGTAACCGGGGGTTACTCTGAACACAAGGGGTTACTTTGAACAGATACGTTGTAAAATCAAAAATCCTCATGGCGGGCTTAGTTCACAAGCTAGCAACCTCTAGTTGGTACTCAACATTCAATGATCACATGTAGACGGCTCTGCGATCGCGAAACGTTGTCAGGTTGGCTAACCTGAGCCGCTGCGCGCCTTTTTATCGGAATGGTGAAATCAGCTGTTCTGAGAACAATCCTCAAACCTCCTCTGCCGCAGTGATCGTGTTCTGAAATACCGTTTCAGGTAAATTATATATTTGTTATCAATCTATTGGCAGCATTTTCTTTTTTGTTTCATATCTCTAACTCATTTCGTTGATTTTATATGGCTAATCTAGTAAAAAACAGGAACTTTGAGGGGTTACTTTGAACATCGCGCTTTCGTCTACTTGTTGTTCATTAGGGGCAAGCCAACAACCCGTGAACTCATATTCGCAAGTTAAAAGCTCGGATGTACCGAAATTATTCACCAGAAATCCTTGCCAAGGCAGTAGAAAAGTGTTTAGCTGGAAAATCAACTATGAGAGCTGCTTCCACTGAGTGAGTTTTTTTTCTGTTTACGTAGGTACCTACTAGACCACAATCAAATCCATTGTTGTTCCTAGTTACGAATATTTTCTTGTTTTAGATTCAACATTCCCACTGGAACGATTTGCATGTACATGAAGGCAGCGAAGACAAACGCAGCAGCTGCTAACCTCTCAATTGTAGCGAAATCGCCAGGACGTCCAACCGTATTTTCGGCTGAAGAGAAAAAACTTCTGTGCGCGCACATAGTGGCAGTTGGTATCTACGGCTTCCCATGCTCCATGAGAGATGTGAATGTTCTTAATAAAGTTATAATTTTTGTGTTTATTTGTGCATTCTTGAGTAAACTCAGCGAAAAAAAACTGAATTTACAATTTTAGGAGCATTCCGATGAAAAAATAAACATTGCCAGGGATTCACGAGCTAAACCGTGAAGGAAAACCTAATTATCAGGCGACATTATTCTTTTAAAAACTCATACTTGCATATTCAAGGGGTTCCTATGAACAGGGCGCCCAAAACTGGCGTTTTCTACTGTAAACGAACTCTTGCTCAAAGTAACCCCTTCTTAAGGGGTTAATTCTGAACAAAAAAAACTAGGCCCCCACCAACTTCTATTGAAGATAATCGAGTCATACAACCGGAAATTGAAGCTGAGATGATAAGCCATCGCTTGGTTAAAACATTTTTCAAATATCTGCAGAAATGTTTGCGCTGCAGTGAAATTGATGCAAAACTTGTTCAAAGTAACCCCCGGCTACGGTACCTTTTTAGTTCTCCTCCAAAATATGTTGTCACTTCTTCCTTGCTATATATTTTCATATAGAAGGAAGATTTTAAATTGTATTAATATTGCATTGTACAATTACTTCGTGCTTGTTACCAAAGTATTGGTAACAAAAAAATATATTTTGTTGTTTGTTAAAAGTGCGTATTACACCACTTCCTATCCTTGTAATTGTTATCTTATTGCAAGTAACAACTTACGCCGTAATCAACGAGATTACTGCTTGGTGCTTAAAGTTATGTATACCCCTCTACTCATCCCCCTGATAAATCAATCAGGGTGTACAATTCGGGTCCTTCGAAATAACATTATATCCTGATAAAATAATCAGGACTCAACATTTGATCCTTCAAATCATAAAATCCTGATAAATCAATCAGGATCCAACATCCTGTTTACGGATATAATTCACAGGCGTGATCTATCACTGCCATTTTGCTTCAGAAAGCTCATTCAAAATGTATACATTATACACAGTATAATATAGTAGTCTTGGACAAGAGTTTATTCTTTCAGGTAAAATAAACTGATTTGGTATGTGCGACATGAGACTTTAGGTATTATAAAATATCAATGCGGAAGACAACATCGTCAGGAATATATCTAACTCACGACTCATGTGACATCCATGCCGAAATTGTCAGAATCATTTTTGAACAGATAATCCCCCTAGTAGACCCTCGAAGGGCTGCCTACATGCCAAGAATGTTTATCAGAGACCTGGCGATACCTCTATGTCTCCCATATACGAAAATCCCATTCAATATTCAGTTGGTATAAACGCAAAATTTGATTAAGATGTCGAGGGGGCCTACAGTGAACGACAGATGACGTTCGCGTTCTCGATGCAAATACTAATATCGTCATTTGAATTCACCTTGCCGAACCCGGCTCGTGAAGGTGTAATTATACGGGGTGTTCAGTGTACACCGTGGATGGATTCGCTGGGCCAATCCGAGAATATTTGGTTATCTGATGCTCCGAACATACAGGTATATTAGATTAGATTCAGTGGTAGATTGCCTGCAAAGTAAAAAAAAACCCTATCATAAGATATCGATTTAGAGCAGTGGTTCCCAAACAAATCGAAATATACAATATACAGGGTGAGTCTTTGACCACTGCATTAATTTTAACCAAAGTTTCCTATCATCAAATGAAACACTTTTTTCATTTACCATTTTTCCAGATTCGGCTCAGGTAAAAAGTTACAAGCGTTTAAAGATTTCACAATGTGCTAATACACTCCCGCATATAAATTATCTATGACATTGTTGGCGGACGAGAATAAGGCACGGTAACGGGGTTTACAGCTTGATGCGGGATTCCAACACTCAGGGATGGATCCATAAAAGTAGTGAAATTTCTGGAGTTTTCCATTTTAAAACATTCAATGAAGAATATCTCGAAAACGGTGCGTTTAAGGAGAAATGATGAAGAATAATATAATGTTCTAAAACGATGGAATATTCTTGAAATGACTCAAGAAAAACTGTATATGCTTTCTTTATGCTAATTTCGTTTAATTTTATGAATCCACGAGTCCATAACTAGAAAACCAGTAGAAGTAGAAAATAACTATTATTTGGAAAATATGTATCATAGTTATAGGAAACTTTACGCCAACATTCATTTTATTCGAAAAAGGGATGTCAAAGCTACAAAATAAAAACTGATTTTTTTTCAAAATTTCAACAGCCTGTATCTTTTTACCTGAGCTGAATTTGGAAAAATGTTAAATGATAAAAGTGTTTCATTTGATGAGAGGAATCTTTAGTTAAAATTAATGCAGTGTTCAAAGACTCATCCTGTATGTACTTCCAGGAAAGTGTGAAAGAAAAAAAAAATATTAAATACATGTATTCTTTTGATCAAAATTGAAGATAAGATCTAACGATGCACATTTGCGTCATAACTGAGTTCCTATCATAAATTCGTACTAAAAATTAGAAAAGGAATAGTATATTTTCTTGTATTCTATTGATTGAAATAACTATAGCTGACCCGGCGAACTTCGTACCGCCTAACAGCAATGAAGGTCATGTTGACTTTAATTCAGAGTTTTTTACGTGATAAAATGTATACTAAAATTTCATCGCGTTCAATTATTTTAAGAATGAAAAATAAATTGAAAAAATCCTCTCGCATTTCAGTTTCAACCGTCAATGTGGTGAAATTACAAAAAATATATTTTGGTGTTTTCTATAAATTGAAATAAAATTATCACTGACTAAGTAGAATGAAATCGAACATTTCACAAGGCAAATCAACAATAAAAAAAATATATTATAATTTTAATGGGAGGGATTTACTTGATTGACTGAAAGCAAATTATTGATATTTGGCTTTAGTTTTGTTAGGAATAACTGCAAATCTCCCCGTTCTGTGACGTTCAATCTACCCTTTATATTGTCAACAGGTACGTAACGACACTGAAACTTTTTTCGACAAGGTAGGACGAGGGAAATGCTAGCAAAATTTTGTTCACCATTTCCCACGGTCCAGGATATTTTACCCTTATTTCTACTTGCAGCCGAAAGGTTTAATACCTATTTTTTTAATTTCACCTTCAATTCCTCATTGGAGCTAAACTCGAGTAGCTTCTCTGGTGGTATCACATTTGCACACCATGCATTTATGATCCATGGTAGAATTTCCATAGTTAGAATATCTTCATATCTATTTTCGAACTCATCAATGAAGGCATTCAAATGATGAACGTATGTCTGAATATGCAAATCAGGACATTTTGCCTGTGATACGTTTGGAAATTGGGAGACCTCACGCCAACCAATGTTTTGTTTCATGAATTTTAATTTTCCAAAAAAAGAAGAAACTACACTTTTTGTTTTCATTAAACTTAGGCTGTCCTCTTGTTACTGCAAGCTGATGTAATTAAATTTTTGGAACAATGTCTGCTTTCAATTTGAGCAGGTTTTCTCTTAAATTTGGATCTTTACTTTCCAGAAACTCTAAGACTTATTCAAAAAATGAATGAAATCTTGTTAAACGTCACCGACAACCATCGTACTTCAGTATGTAAGAGCAATCGTTGGAAGTTTTCATCATTTTCATCGCACAATAGTGCAAATAAACGGGTATTCAACGCATTGTTTTATTTTGTTGACTGCTTTAATCATAATTTGAAGCGTTTGGTGCAATCTAGCACTCAGATTTTTCGCTACCAGGTGTTGTCGGTGGATGACAAATAAGTAAATTGTAGTTATCTCCGGTATAATTACTCGGCATAATTCTTCGCTTGGTAAAACCAATCCAATATTTTTGGTATTTACAGTTGAAACCAGAATAATTTTCGTGGACCCCTACTAACAACTTGTGTACACCCATTTTTTTTTCACTCCACCGTGGACTCCCGTCGAATCCCTCGTGGACCCCTGGGGGTCCACCAGGACCACTTTGGAACCACTGATTTAGAGTATCGAAGTTGACCCTTCATCCGTGTGGCCGCACCGTAAGAATTTTTACGGTGTACGAGATATATCATGTCTATAGCTCAGATGAATTATTGTTTATTTTCAAACCTACAACAATAACGTCATTTCGATTGAGAATCATCGAAGTTTTATTTCTCAGCCAAGGAGAAGAAGTGTTGCCGGTCAGCGACAGGAAAAGTGTTACTATGCAAAAGAAGAGTTGGTTACCATGAACAAAAAATTCTCTAGTTTAAACGTCATTTTTGCGCGTATGTTCTTGAGAACATCGGATTATCATTTTGCCCAAATGTCTGTAATTTTCGAATTTTTTGATGAAAATGGTCTTGAACGATTTGGTTTGACTCACAGATCAAGAATCCGTGTTCAAAATCGATTCTGTCCAGCCGGCCCTCCGATAACTCTCGAACGGATTGAGCTAGGCAATTGAAATTTTCAGAGTAGGTTTAGGAGATAAATATCTCGGTTGAGTTCGTTATTGGGCAGAATCAGCATGATGCTTTCGGAGTAAAGCAAAAAAACATTTTTTACACTACAAATTTCAAATAAAATTTTTTTTAAGATGCAGTTTCATCATAAAAATCTATCGATATCATTTTCAACTTTAACAAGCTAATAATTTCGAAGATATGATTTTTCAAAATTTCAAACATAAATCGTACTTCTATGTTTTCACAGAATGCTGTACTTACTCTTAGAAATCTACTACGTTGGTATAGAGTTCATTGGCTGTACTTAATTATTCTATCTATGAATTATTATATGATCTGTGTTCATTTATGACGTGTTATTTTGCTTTAAGTGATATTTCAAATTTATTTCTGGTTCGTTAGGGAATTATGATTGAATGCAAAATGACCAATGAAATATCCCCAGCTATCGTAGAACTAAGTACCGACTCAACTCTGTTTGCGTGAATATAGACAATGGAACATGCGCGCAAAAGCTCCGGATTTAACGTCAGTGTTTTTTAAGAATTTTATTTCGTAATATCAGCTAGGTGCGTATCTCCATCCCCGTAGTCGAAACAAAATTTTAGTCATTGTGCGATAACAATGAATAATTTACGCCAGGT
Source organism: Halyzia sedecimguttata (assembly GCA_937662695.2). Lineage (NCBI taxonomy): Eukaryota > Metazoa > Arthropoda > Insecta > Coleoptera > Coccinellidae > Halyzia > Halyzia sedecimguttata. The sequence continues at coordinate 91,004,838 of OW569413.2, read as the reverse complement.
GAATCCAATGTTGTTTGTACAATAGGTATTTAATTTAGGACTAATTAATTTAAAGATAAATCCCAATTGTTGTTTTGTCATTAAATTAATCAACGAGATAAAATCATCCCTCATAATCTCGTTGTTTATTATTCGTAACCTTCCGTGCATACCGTACTGCCAATTTTCAGCAAAAATTTGTCACTGTCGCTGACATTGAACACATTCCAGATTGCAACTTCGAACGACGCATGTAAGAGGAGGGTAGGATTCGAGTTTCCACGAAATTTATGTAGTCGCTAATTATTCACAAAGTTTCGTTTTATTGGTCATAATTTCGAGTATTTACGACTTCCTGTGAGTGAAATCAGATTCAGTTGACGAGCTTTGCCATTTAATGCGACAATATCCTATAGTTAGTGCCCCGGAATGGAACGCCCGCGTTTAGTACTAGAGGATATTTACAGTTTTAATTCTTCGTGAGGGCCGTTGTACGACTTCATTAGGAATTGAGGCTGTGCTTAGGATCGAAGAATCGGATTCGGATATCAATCGTATAGTCCAGTCAACAAGTGCTTTGAAGGTTACAATTTTTGCGTATTTTCCGAAAATTATGATTGAGGTGTCATTCGATTCGGAATGGCATGTAGATAGTTTTTGATAAAATTCCAAGGCCGCTAGCAAAAATTGCAATAATTATAAACAATTAAGTGAAAAAAAGGAGGTTTAGGTTTTTGCCAATTTCTCAAAGACTATTCGAGATAATTCGAATTTGAAGAAAGATTCAATTAGAGGAAGGAATTTCTAAAAAAAAAAATTTGTTCAAGCCCTGTGGCAGGAGCTTTTTGGTGCTCAAACAGACACATTATATCTCCGAAAATATTGGTTTCTCAGAGTTGGGAATTATATCAATGGATTCCTATGATAGAAATGAATCATGAAATAAATTAAATTTAAGAAAAGTGTCGTTTAAAAAAAAATGATTCAAAACTTATCTTATAAAAAGCCCTGTGGACAGGAGCTTTCTGGTGCTCTAGTTCAAACAGACAAATTATATCTCCGGAAGTATTGGTTTCACAGAGTTGGGAATTAAATCAATGTATTCTTATGAAAGAACTGCATCATAAAGGAAATTAAATTCAAATAATAGTTTATTTATCAAGATCAAATGAACAATCTGAGAATGAGAACTGCACCATGGAAGAAATAAAATTAAAATAGCTGAAGTGAATTTGACTCTTTCTTATAGAACAGGATGAAATGTACGAGTATGAACACAGATCATATAATAAAGCTTAGATAGAATAATTATAGCATTCTGTGAAAACATAGAAGTACGTACGATTCATTATTGAAATTTAGAAAAATCATATCTCCGAAAGTATTAGCTTGTTGGAGTTGAAAATGATATCGATGGATTTTAATGGTGAAACTGCATCTTAAATAAAAATTACAGACATTTGGGCAAATTTATAAGCACTCAGTTCCGAGGAACTATAGCGCCAAAAATTGTAATTCCCTTTCCGGGTTTTGAGCCTGCCTTCTCTCGTTCCGAAACCGAAAACCCGATGGCGTAGACCAACCGGCTATCGGGCTCCTCGTAAGATCTTGTCGATCTCCGGTATTAGAATAAAACGTCGGTACTTACCTGGGATATATATTCTTAATTTTCACTTTTCGACATAAAATCGCCACATGGGGGTTTATTTGACGGTTTTTTACCCTTGTCTCTATAAGTCGATATTGACGTTTCTCGAACCAACTATTAGCAAGGAATTAGACAATGTCAAGTCTCAGGAAAATAAGTTGACATTATGACAATTCATACATAGAATAATTATATAATTCTGTGAAAACGTGAAAATACGATTTTTTATTGAAATTTTGAAAAATCATATCTCCGAAAGTATTAGCTTGTTAGAGTTAAAAATTATATGATTGGATTCTTATGATAAAACTGCATATTGAAAAAAAAATCTATTTGGAATTTGTTTTGTAAAAAAAAAATTTTTTTTCTTACTCCGAAAATTTTTCCGATTTTGACCAATAACAAACTTAGCCGAGATATTTATCTCCCAAACATACTCTGAAAATTTCAACTGTCTAGCTCATTCCGTTCGAGAGTTATCGTGCCTACGGCCGGCCGGCCAGACAGAATGAATTTTGACCACGGATTCATGATCAGTGAGTCGAACCAAATCGTTTAAGACCATTTTCATCGAAAAATTCGAAAATTACAGATTTGGGCAAATTGATAAGCACTCAGTTCCGAGGAACTAGACCGCCAAAAAATGCTTCAATGCCTTAATGCTTCAAAAATTGTCATTAAATTTATTTATCAAGATTGAATGAGCAATCTGCAATGATTCAACCTCGTGGAATGGGTTGTTGCAACTTAGACTCGGTGCATAGTTTTCACATCTCGAAATACCTAAGGATAGTATCATCGAAATGTCTAGAGCAAGGCTGGAGACAATCATTGCAGATTGTCGATTTATTCCTGCTATTTGAGTAGGTAGTGGATTACGAACAAATTATTTTAATAGTTCAAAATATATTGATAAAATACTTTCCTCTTTTCATAATTTGAGATTTAATAGTCCATACCACTAACACATTCTTTTCTTTATTATGAACCTTAACTCAAGAAAAAATGATTGATACACAAATGTAGATCCATATTTCAGTATTTTTTTGCTAGCAACATTATGAAAATACTGTATATAGGAACATGTCTCACTACCACTAATTAAGGAAGTAAAAGGTAATATTAACCTCATTGGTTAACGAACAGTAATTTCTTTTGATGATTCCATTATGTTCTTCTTTCCTATTGCCTCCATAAACTACATCAAAACAGTCTTGTATATATTCACAAATTCAAGAATCGAATACTTGCTTTCCAAGAGAAAATATACTAATTGACAATCTCTAATAGCTATAAAAGATGACATTTATGAATAGTCACACAGACAGATTCTGTGTTTACATTCTGTGAATACATAGAACTTACGATGTAAAATTGAAATTTTGAAACATCATATCTCCGAAAGTATTAGCTTGTTAGAGTTGAAAATGATAACAATGGATTCTAATGATGAAACTGCATCTTAAAAAAATTTGAATTCAAAAGTTGTATCTATTGTAAAAAAAATTTTTTTCGTTACTCTGAAACTATTAGACTGATTTTGCCCAATAACGAACTTAACCGAGATATTTATTCCTCAAACCTACTCTGAAAATTTCAACTGTCTAGCTCATTCCGTTGGAGAGTAATCGTGTTAATGGCCGGCCGGCCGGACAGAAAACAATTGAATGTGAAGAGTTTCCACTCTAATTGCCAATATATTTTGTCTATATTATGCATTGAATGTTCTAAAAATACACGATTATTTTAGAAGATTATTAATTCGTTATGACCTTGCGATAATCGAGATTATTTTTCAAGAAAAACTAGAATTCACATCCATAAAAACGGATGCCATTATGAATTCAATACTTAACGGACAACTTTTATTGCTCCTAAATCCCAATGCTTTGAAAATTTCGTCTCTATCTGAACAACTGGAGAAATTTATTCTCTTGTGTTCCTTGTAGTGAAGATGTGAACAATTATTGTATACATCTGTGGAACTAGGTATAATAAAACTGGTGAACAAATGAAGCTATTCAATGGTTCGAAAAGTGTTATGAGGAATACGCCAAGAACACCTTCAATTATCCACCCACTGGGAAGGTATTCTTTGAAAACTATACCAAATTGTTCAATTCTATTAAAAAATGTATCGACATCGATAGCCTATTTAAAACATTACCAAACTTTCGAAATATTGGAAAGCTGAGTTTGAATAATATTTGCTGTTAGAAAGAGCAAATAGGAATCAAAATATTTTACAGTGGTGGAGAGTGATGAAAAAGTTCTTCCTACACTTTCCAAGATCCTGTTGAAAGATTGTTTTCCACAGCAGATATGATCATGGCAAAAACACTTACATAATTGAAAAATGAGGTGATGCAAGCGTGATTATGATTGAATTCTTGGTCATCGAGTAATTTAAAAGTTGAAATTATCAGTGTTTAAAATTAAAAATAATATGTACATGTACAAATATTTTTGTATAAGAGCATGATAAATATAGCTTCACAAAATTATTCATTATTATATATTTTATTATATTTATTATCGTCATTCAGAATTAAGCGAGACGAGACAACTGATATCGAGACGAGAACTAGACTTAAACGAGACTGAATTTTTTGGGAATTGGCGAGAGCCTACTCTCGTCTCGTGTGAATCCCTATGGGTTACCAATGGCAACCATCTTTCAATATTTTTTTTGGGGGCCCCAAACAGCGTTCATGGCCATAGGAAGATACTGTCCGAGTTCTGTGGGAGTATCTTCTCGATTACATCGTTGAAATGGTGGCATATGTTATTACGGATTGAATTTCACCTATGGGAGGAAAGTCTGAGTTTCTGGTTTTATAAGATAGGTGGCGTGAGCATTCACGCATAACTCAACACGAATATTTTAGGTTTTTTCCTAGAACCGTCAAACTTATGCTGTGTTTCAAGTTGGCTGAGTTCAATAGCAACATTCTTTATTGTATTTCCAGAATAAGTTCGACCTACTGCCAACAAAATCAGTTATTCTTCATCAGTGAATCAAAGTTTCGTTTGAGACCATTCTTGGCCAAAAATTCTCTTCTGCCTTTTCAGGTAAACAAGCGTGCCAAAAATAATAAAATACGTTCTAACGGTATTAGAGGTATTCGTCACTCAAATTTCTGCATTTGTCAAGTTGATCATTATTTCAACAATGACCCTTTCGGTTATAAAAACCTCAGATTCTGATAGTATCAGAATGTGGCGATAAAACAAGAATGCAGAAACGGGTATGCGAAATCTTCAATACTAAATATCTTGACCGTTCCATTTCTCAGTCTACGTGTGGAAGACTAGAAAACAAATTTCGTGAATTTGTAAGTGTCACGAAAATGCCTTAATCTGGTAGACAACACATTTCATCCGATGGGAAGACATTGGATATATGGTTAGATATTCAAGATAATGCACATGAACGTACAAGAGTAATCGCCGACAATAATGATGTTAGTAAAACGTCCATATTATGTCTTTTGACACAGAAAAAATATCACCCATATATAATTCATCTAACCTGGTGGACAGTCACTTTGCAACATGGAAAATTTTACCCAAATTTAAATCTCGATATTTTCAGAACGGAAAGAGATATCGAGTTGTAGTCTTCAGGAGGTTCTTGATCAACTCTTTGAGAAGATGTATATGTATCTTTTATTTTTTCACTTATACCGGGTGAGCACAGGAATTCACGTTTTCTTAGCAAAGGTTGGGGGCTATGTCAAATTCTCAATTATTGGTCTTGGAAATGAAAAATTGCAAGTCGCTGTATCTCCATCCATTCTCAAGTAATCGTGAGAATTTAAAATTTTCTAGTGATACAATCCTCACAAAATTTCACGAACTTCTTTGCCTCGGTATTCTTCAACTACTAACCAACTTTCAATTCCATCGAATTTATATTTTTTGGCTTATCGGGAAAACCATATTTCAGATGGGTATAACTCAGAAACCGTTTGGCCGATTATACCCAACAATGAACATAACTGTTCCATTGAGATTCGCAACCTATCCTGAAAATTACAAGTCGCTATCCCTTTTCATTCTAAAGTTATCGTGGCAATGGTCACCCATACAGCTACTGCACTCACTCATTGCTGCTCAGATTTCTAATAATATAGACCCGATCTTGTTTAAATTTGGAACTTGGCTGTAAAGTTAGGTTATGGACCTTTCGCCAAATTTCAGCGATATCAGAGGGGAGATTTCAGAGATATAGAATTGTTCAATGATTTTTTTTAAATTTTCTAGTGCTACGATCCTAACGAAATTTTGTGAAAATTTGCGCATTGCATTCTACAACTAATTATCTTGTTTAAATTGGATTGGATCCATATTTTTTGAGTTTAGGAGGAAATAAAAACAAAATTTCAGGTAGGTATAACTCCAGAACTGTTCGGCCAATTATGCCTATTAACGAACTCAAACGTTGCATTTGGATGCTCAACCTACACTGAAAATTGCAAGTCACTATCTCTATCTCTTCTCAAGTTTTCGTGAGATGAATAATATTTTTTGCACGTATGTTCTGGGGAACATCGCGTAATCATTTTGCCCAAATGTCTGTAATTTTCGAATTTTTCGTCAAAATGGTCCCAAACGATTGGGTTCAACTCCCTGATCAAGAATTCGAGGTCAATTTTCATTCTGTCCGGCCAGCCGGCCCGCCGCCCGTTGCCACGATAACTTTAAAATGGAAAGAAATAGCGACTTGAAATTTTCAGGGTAAGTGGCGCATCCTAATACGACGGACAAGTTCGTTAATGGCTATAATCGGCCCAACGGTTTCCGAGTAATAATTTTGTTTTCAACCAATACAAGTCCGATCGAATTGAAAAATCACGAAAAAAAAAATTGGTTCAAGCATTGACATGAAGTCAGAAGCTTTTGCGCATATGTTCTATTGTTCCTTCTCCTGTATTAGACACTGTTAATTCGAATTCACCATGGTAAATTCGAATCAAGAGTGTCCCATACAGGAGAATGGACAATATGATTTAATAATAATAATAATAATAATGAAGTTTATTTCCCAACATTTACAAAATAATTTTTTGGTTACATAATATATTCAATCAGGTGTAGAAAATAAACGTTTATCTGAAATAGACTAGCTACTTGTATGTGACGTTAAGCGTTCACTCAGTCTATTCTAATAAGTCAAGCGAACCAAAAAATACCATGTAAAACTTCACAAAAGAAATTCAGAAAATCTCAAAAAAAGAAAAAAAAACCCTAAACTGAATGAGCCCATATATCCCATGTCCTGTTATGAGTTAACTTGTTGTTAATAGCGTCATGTATCATTATTCTATTTGTCCTCTGGAGCCATTTCTTCACTCTTGTCTTGAAACTTTTACTGTTTATAAAAGTTAATATTGATCTTTTTTCTGCTTATGGCCATCAAGATATTCAACGCGAAGAGCTGTCTTATGTCGAGTATTTCAGCTTCTGCATAAAGTTGGTCAGATGGGAATCAAATTTTCCTATCATAGATTATCTTTATCATCCACTTCTGCAGACTCTCCAACCTTCGCAGGTACCAGTCATTGATTCCTCCCCAAGCATTGATTCCATACGATAATTGGGATTGCACCAGTGCGAAGTATAGAATCCTAAGATGTCCCAATTCCAAGAAGTTCCTCAAACATCTGAATCTTTGGATCAATCCCCTCATTCTTGCCTTAAGGTCCTTCACGTGTAGGTCCCATCTAAGATGTCTATCTATTGTAACACCGAGATATCTCACGGAGTCCGCAGATGGGATTTCAGTATCCTGCCCTATCTTTAAAGGAGTCTCCTCAGGGAGATTGCTTGCATAGGACGTGAAGGCCAGATATTTAGTTTTACTGCAATTGAGAGCTAGTCTATTCATCTGTAACCAGAGTTTAATCCTGGCAAAGTCTTGTTCAATTTTTTGACCTCAGCTTCTTCCAACAATCAGATGTATAGAGTATTGCTGAATCATCTACAAAGCTCACAATTTTGCCAGCTGTTTTTTGCTGTAGAAGACTATTCATGTATGTGATGAACAGAATAGGACCAAGAACTGTTCCCTGGGGAACTCCGGATTTAACATCCACAGGATCACTGATCTCACCATCGATGTCCACAACCTGTGTTCGATCTGACAGGTAGCTTTTTACTAATTGATGTGCAATGCCTCTAATTCCGCACTCTTCTAGTCTCTCCAGCAGTATTCTATGGCAGACTGTGTCGAAGGCTTTCGTAATATCAACAAACAAGTCCAGGGCAAACAGTTTTTTATCGATTGCGTCATAAAGTTCCGTGGTCAGTTTCATAATGGCATCATCTGTTGACCTCCCCTCCCTTAATCCATACTGGTTATCCGATATGATGTTGGTTTTGTCCAGAAATTCAACAATTCTCACTTTAATGATCTTCTCAATGATTTTAGCTATATTCGAAATTAAAGTTATTGGCCTGTAGTTATTCATTGCACTTTTTGAACCCCCGTTATATATTGGTTTAATGACTCCTAATTTCAAGATGTTCGGAAATTTGCCATTCAAGAAGCATAAATTCACAATATGGACCAGGGGCGAACATATTTCCTCCGATATTTCCTTCAGCGTTTCTGATTGAATGTTATCAGCTCCCGCACTCATATTCTGCTTCAGATGTTTGATAACAGATTATACCTCGGATTTATCTGCAGGACACATAAATAATTATTTTTCATTGATATTTTTCTTCTCTCTGTATTCAATGGGATATCCCAAACCATTACCGATTCTCTCCCCAATTTTGCTAAAAAATGTATTCATTTTGTTAGCTATATCCTTCTCCTGTGTATATTCTTCATCGTTTTCCATCTGTATGCACTGAATTTTCATTTTAGATTTGTTCTTTCCACAAATTTTGTTGACGCCATTTACCATGGTAAATTCGATTAAGAGTGTCCAATACAGGAGAAGGGACAATAGAAAATACACGCAAAAGCTTCTGACTTCACGTAAGTGCGTGAACCAATTTTTTTTAGATATTGAATTGATAGAGTTTGAAAAAGAAAAACCCAGAAAGAAACCATTTCATGGAGAATGCTCCAACTCAAAGTGGCCATAACTCCAAAACTACCCGGTGGATTTTGCCCATTAAGTAACTCAACAGAGACTTTTATGCCCCAATCAAATATCAACTCTCTAACTCATTTGGTTTGAGAGTTTCCCCCGATTATTCAACAGTGAGTCCAACCCAATCCTTTGAGATCCTTTTCTACCAAAAATTCCAAAAATACGTCTGTGCAAAATGACAGCAGGCTGTTCCAGGCGGAACAAACGCGCAAAAAGTTCGCCGATAATCTTACTACAAATTTAAAAATTTACTATCCCAGATCTTCCCAAAGCCATCAGATACCTTCGCCCCATCCTAACATGTCTACGCATAAAAAAATACAGATTATGGAGTTAAACCTCGAACACATAGGTTCCTGAATACGCAAATCCCACAGGCATGGGATTTATCACAACAGAAACCTTCGGGATATTTCCCACGATATCACAATACAACATTTCCGATGGAAATTCCGAAGTGCTCGCTTTCCCTCCTCGTCTGCGGCGCATGCGCGAGTTTGAATGAAGTTTCCTCGCATCTAACGCCTTAGTTTTCCTCCAACCTCGAAGATTGCCGGAGGGTGGTTTCCCTGAAAAGTTGCGCTTCCTGAACACGAAAATCGCGTTATCAGGAAAGATCGGAAGATAAGAATTTTGTGATAACTTATTAACAACAATATTAAGTAGGGGGACCTTGCGAGTTTATTACTTCGATGAAATAGCGTGTTTCGCGTGTTTTCATAATGTGAGCACACGATGAATTATAATGAGTAGTGGGAATATTAAAACTAATGTGTATTTTTTTCTTGTAATAGGTGAGTTTCCGATTGATACAGAAAGTTTAGGGTATTTCCTTCACGAGCGCAAAAGTGTCTTATACTGGTGAAATTAAGCTTTTCCTCTTTCCATAGATAGATGATTAATGCACCAACCACAAAAATTTTCTCGGAATGACTACTTGAATATAGATACTGCTCCCCAAAAGTTAAGGAAGTTCAGAAATTTTGAGACTGTTCCAAAAGTTTCTATCTTTTTCCATGAATATTTTAAATATCAGAAATCTAAATGTTTCCTCACTTATCAAACTCATTCTTTTGCACAATTTTCGATAAGTTCCACAGTTTCAGGTCAAAATTTATTTTTAGTATTTGTAGTGCAAAATGAGTTCACTCAAAAAATTGAAAAATAAAGTTCATTAAAGAGTATGGCCTCCTCGAACATCAACTACAGCCTGACAACGCCTCTGCATTCTTTCGATCAGATTTTTGAAGCATCCTTGATCAATTCCTCTCCAAAGGTGCGGTAAAAGCCGTCTGAGTTCTTGAAGTGTATGAGGAGGTGGTTGAAGAGAATCCACAGCTCTTTGTAGCTGATCCCAAGATTATTTAATGGGATTGAGATCTGTTGACCGACGGGGCAGGGCCAAATGTGTCATACCATGGATTTCCAGAACTTCATCGACAATTCTCGCAAGATGGGGTGGCACCTTATAGTCCAAAAAATAAGAAATTTGGCATAATGGCGGCATGAATAATATAGTAAACAACTTGCTCTATGTAAATCTGCTCCTTCCTTCATGCTAGCATTAAGCACCAACAATTCTGTATGTCCAATGAAACATATGCCTTCCCAAATAGTAACTGTATCATCTCTGAACGGATAAACTTTCTGAAACGATCTGCGATTTCTGAGTGCCACAGGATGTGTCCATACCCGAACACGCCGACTATCCGAAAACTGTCCATATCTCGACTCATCTGTGAACAATCCAGACCTCCATTGCTCGTTCCAAATCACGTGTTCATTGACCCATTCCAATCGAAGTCGCATAGAAATAGAAAAATAGAAAATATTTATTCACCATCACAGTCACAGCTATGTCAAAAATAAACCCTTACTCTTCTTCTCTCTCCAAAAACTCCTTTACTGTATATTTTTGACCGTTTATAATCATCCTGTAGACTTCCTTTTTATGAGACCTTGAATTTCTCATTTCTTTTATTCTCTGTGGCAAAGATTCAAAAAGTCTTATTGCCATATACAACATATTTTTTTCAGTGAGGCTTCTAGAATGAGCTGGATAGAAGTACTTTATCTTTTGCCTGGTTTCGTTCTTGTTTCTACATTCTTCAAAATAGTGGTTATGCTTCAGGAAGAATGTTAGCAGTCGATAAATATAAAGACCACTACATGTTGGTATCTTGTTTCTCTTGAATATCCTACGACACGATTCTCTGTATCTTAGCCCATACATTGCCCTAATAGCTAGTTTCTGCATCAAAAAAACTCGTTCGGCTGACGTGCTGTTACCCCAAAGTGCTATACAGTAATTCATTTTACTCTGAAAACATGCAAAATATACTGTTCTCAGGACGTCACATTCAACTTTTTTCCGTATTGCCAGCAGAGAGTACACCACAGAGCTAAGTCCAACGCACAGCTCCTCGCAGTGGCTTCTCCACGTGAGCTGGTGGTACACCACAACACCCAATACCTTACATTCACTTGTAACCTCTACCGCTTGATCCCTAAAATTGAATGTACTTATTGATTCTGACTCTGTTCTTGATCTGGTCTCAAAAATTAGGCTTTTTGTTTTACTTGTGTTCAATGAGAGTCCATTATTCTGACACCATTTATTTATTATCTCCATTGCCTCGATCAGTCTAGAGAGCAGATCACTCTTATCTCTTGCTGTTGCTAAAACATTGTTGTCATCAGCATACATATAGGGATGCAGCGCTTCATTCATAAGTAAATCAGGAAGATCATTCATGTATAAGGTGAACAACAAAGGACCCAAAATACTCCCTTGTGGCACACCAATATTTACCTGCACGTCCTCCGATACGTACTCCGAAGAGTCCACAGAAATCATTACTCTTTGTTTCCTTCCCGTGAGATAACTCCTGAACAGCTGAAGCATAACATCCCTTACACCATACATCTCTAGTTTATGCAACAAATACTCATGATTCACATGATCAAAAGCTTTTGACAAGTCAACGAATAGGGCGGTTGGTATACTCCTACCTTGTAGTGTTTCTATAACACTCTGCGTGAGCTCAAAAATTGCTGTTTCAGTACTTTTATCCTTGATGTAACCATGCTGCGTTTTCGACACAATGTTGAAATTAAGTAAAAAATTCAATAATCTACTTGCCAGAATTTTCTCAAAGATCTTCGCAAATGTTGTAAAAAGAGATAGTGGCCTGTAATTATTTAAGTCATCAATATTTCCCTTCTTATAAATAGGCCTAACCACTGAAATCTTTAGGTATTAAAAATACCTCCAGTAAATGCACAATTCATTATATATGTCAGGGGATCTACAACTTGTACAATGCATCGTTTTATCACAAATATGGGTATGTTATCATATCCACACGATCTCTTGTTTTTCATTTGCTTAACGGCTTTAATGATCTCTGGCTTTTCAATCCTGAACATATAAATATGATTTTGAGTTACAGGAATCCTTCTCAAAAGTCGTCGAGAATGTAGATTAACGTCTCAAATTCTTCGACGAACTTTTTCAATCGAAACCAAAACACCAGTAGCGTTCAAAAGGCGCTGTTCCATGATTCGTTGTAGCATATAAAACTCTCTTTGGGTAGACACAGTCAGAAACCGATCTTGTATAGGAGTGGTAGATTTTGAGCGTCCACTTCTCGGTCTTTCGGTCACGTTTCCAGTTTCTCGATATCTATGAACGAACCGGAAAACTACTCTTTCACTAACTTGTAAGAAATTCGCAACATCCCGCCTCGGTCATACAAATAGCCCTATTGGCGTCATCCCCACTAAGTACGTCTAGGCATGATTGCCAAACAATTGTTCAGATTTTGAATCAAAGTTGATTGTAAGAACGCAAAACAATAACCGATCCAAAATTCTCAGAAACGCAAACAAGAAGAAAAACTTATCAAACGAGGAGCCAAAAAACCATTCAGATATACGGAAGTGAAGATTTGATTTCCCATAAAGGATCATTTGGTGAAAAAGGATCCACAAATTTTAAAGTATTTTTTTCATAAAATTTCAGAACTTCCTTAACTTCTTTGGAGCAGAAAATTCATTTAAATACGTTATGTGAAAAACATTCCTAACAAGTCTTGAGATTCAATATTAAATGTAAAACTATAACTTTTAGTCAGCTCATTGCTCCTATAAATACGATAACATGTATTAGGAGATCATACGCACACACTGGAATGAATATAAATAAATGACAAAGTACAAAAAGTAGACAAAACACCCACGTTCTTTCAGAGAAGAAACAGTGCAAAATAAAGTTTCAGTTTTTTTTCATTATTGATTGGAAGCTGATTTATTCGCCTCGGTATTTTATTGAGAGCCCTGCAGGTAGGGAGTTGTTTTCAGATTTTGTAATTCGAAAAACAGCAGATTAGATGAGCTGGTGCTGTAATTGGAGTATTCTGCCATTAGTGAATTTTTTTGTGTTTGAGAATATCAATCATAGAATGAACAAGTACGGTAGCTTTCGGAACAATTTGTTTCCTTCCCCAGGAAAGAAATAATAACCTTATAATATAAATATATTATCTAACCTTATAATATATTAACCTTATAATTTAAATATATAATTTTTCAGGGTTGAAAAGCTATAATATTGGGAAATCGGTCGAAAAGGTCAATATAATACAATCATCTCAATTTCAATGAAAATTAGATTGATATGAAACTAATTTTGTATTATATGTATGTTTGCCAGAAATTTTAATTAATTAAATCGTAAACTGAATAATCAGATATGTATTCCAGCGTGATGCATTCATTTTTCTTTTCATATTTAGTCCAAAATATGGAAATAAAGCTTTTAGGCTAAATGCAGTCATGCAAAATTATCAGTAATTTTGTGCACTTGTGCAATTACTCCTGATAAGATATCGAATTTTCATTAGCTTCTAAACGATTTTCACGAAATTCTGCATAAATTTTGATGTCGATGTAATACACCTAAATACTAATTCTGAACTCGATCCGATCTTTAGTTATAGAATGATTATTAAATTGAAATTTCAAATAGTTAAATAGGGAAGATTTTTTTCATAGACGAACTCAACGGTTGTATTCACACCTCAAACCTACCCTGCATATTATAAGTGTGTAAGTTTTTTCTTTCGAAAGTTATTCTGCTCAGGAACGGAATGAAGATTAATTTTCCGGATAAGTTAATAAATTATTACATTGCAACTTTCATCAGTCACGCAATAATTTATGCAAGTTGTCATTCAGTCCCAATGTCTGAAATCCTCAGCAGAAATTGGTCTGAATCGATCAGATTAGATTCACTGATGAAGAATTCATAGTCGAATCCATTCATTTCCATCCATCTGTGAATAAGATAACTTTCAAAGCGTAATACTTACGGGGTGAGATTTCTCTCATCAAAAGAAACACTTTTTTTATTTACCATTTTTCCAGATTCGGCTCAGCTAAGAAGTTATAAGCGTTTAAAGATTTCACAAAGTGCTAATACACTCCTGCAATTTCTTCACCTGTTGAACACAGAATATCTTACCGACATCTTCATTGCATAATTATAGAAAACTATCATCTGATGCTTGACATTCAATGAAATGGTTTGAGAAGACTTATTTACTTACTCTGGTCTTATGAATTGGCTTTTGATGATCTTGATGCAGCATTTGTAGGAAGAATATTCCTCACTTCCTGAATATTAAATCACTGAACATCCATATGTATGAGATTAAACACAATTTCATCATCGCCTATTCTCACAAAATGTTCTAATATTTCTAATTCTCATAATATAAATCAATCAAAGTCAATGACCGATAACCGTTTGGGTTTTGTTAGTTCGTAGTGTTCGTAGTTCGTTACATCTGAGCTGAATAAGAATTATAAAAACATTCTTTTCAACAATACATGGGTTGTCTATTGTCTGACAGTACGATTGAATAGGTGGATACTTATAATTATATTCACACTATGAAGTGTTTAGTTTACTTATGAAACTAGTATGAGTATTATAATAAGAAGTGAAGTGAGTTATATCTTTAGAAATATATTAATTTATTGTGGTTTACTACATGGAATTATGTACCATATATGAGAGCAATCCTAAGAATGATTGTGCAGAATCAAAGCAATATGGAAATAAATTCCATTATGACATGGAAAACCGATAATTTGAAAGTTTTATTCACTGATGAGGGTAAATAGAGAAAAAAAATGAAGGAATAATACAGATCATTCGCTCTTTCACGATTATCTGTGATTCCAGTTCAGGGCTGGATTTATGAAAGCAGTCGAGTTTCTGGATTTTTTATCGTTGTCTAGGGGATAATCATTCTACATTTACATTTCCAGATTAATAAATACAACGTTTTATGCTGATATTTATATATTTATTCATTTAGAAAAAAGAGCGCAAATAGGTGAGATTACCCAAAAGCAGCGTCCACTTACAATAACCAAAATAAACAGTGATACAAATTAACCTAACATTCTATTAATAACATGATATCCATTTTGGAAAGAAACAAAACAAGATACACATAACAAGCTAAAAAAAACTCTGATAAACTACCCGAAAATAACTTTAACAATTTTTCTGAAAGGATGCAGACTCCCACCCGAAAACAGATTGAGACTCATAATAATTACATATACATATTACTCATAATTAAAACTTAGCACTAGATTCTGTAGGCAAGTGAAAAGAAACATAATTTATAATATGGTTAGCAGCAACATGAAAATCAATTTCCTGAAGAATTTCAAGACAATCTATTTCGTTCGATAAAATTTTCGAAATGAAGGTGATATAATTCACTTGTCGCCTATCCTTCAAACTAATCATTCCGAAATGATTCAGACGTACACAATCAATTTCAGATTCACCAGGTTTCAAGCGGGAACCTATTTAGAGGCTCAGAAATCTGAAGAATTTACCCCGCACCCTCTCCAACCTTTCGATATAGGTTTTATAATAGGGACACAAATTTGAAGATGAATAATTGAGTTTGTTAAACACAAATGCGTAATATAGGGACAAATTGCCTCACGAATTCGGAACTGACGGTGTTGTTCATAAGAAATCCAAGTACTCTTTTACTTTCACCAACCACATTATTCATACGAGGGGTGCAATGCAAGAACCAGTCTAGTCCCTCATTAACTTTCAGAGTTATACAAAAACATTTGTTGAACATGACCGCTTCCTGCGTAGTTTCAATAATGCGACAACAAACAAAACCTCTATAGAATTCGAATGACACTATTGCAGGAGCAGGTTCCTGCAGAAAGGTAGAGGATTAAAAGACGCGTATGTCCGAATCTAAAAATTTTTTTTCGTCAAAATGTGGACTTGGCCGTTTCTTGCATTGGACGACCCCCCATATGAGCATCAAAAAGAAGCATAAATCCCTGACTCTGTCAGCTCGTTTCAAGATGGTTCCAGATACGGAGTATCGAAAATGAATTTTTGACTTATTCCGAGTGAACGAGATCACATTAGACTTGACTATGTTCAGATGTAAGCCAGATCTGAGCAATCTCGAATACCTTCCAACATCAGAAATCTGCATAGTCTGATGTAGTTCTTAATACTGGTTATTTATATCAGGAATTATTTTTATCAACATCTGGTGAGCAGCTTTACTTACAACTGCAATCTTCAACATATCACCGTTGTAATCAAATATATACAGGGTCTTTCACGAGGAACCTCACCCATATTTATACGGGAAACTACTGAACGTATTTTCATGAAATTCAGCACTTATTAGTACTTCACGATGCTGATGAAATCTAAAATATTTTCAAGGCATCAGCACCACCGGTTTTTCCGGAAATGACGTCAACTTCCGTTTTTCAAATTAGAACACCATTTTTTCATTGCAGAAATAGATTCCTTAGAAAATTTCAAGTTATTTTGATGTAACATTTTTCAGTTTTGGTTGGAAAATTCTCTCTGAGCGGGAAAATTGGAAAAAAAATCGAAAATAGAGCTCCGCTGAAACAAGAATAACTTCGAGGTTTTTGGATGGAAAATTTTCATTTTTGGGATTTTTCAAGATGTAAGATTGATGTATCCACTTTAAAAATCGAAATCGCGATTCATGATACAGGGGGTGAAAAAATCGCTTTCAAAGTTAGGGATGACAAAATCGTGAGAAATCAATTTTTTCAAATTAGAACCCCATTTTTTTATGGCAGATATTGAATCTACGTTAAAAAATAATGTGATTGTATCCATAACACCCTTGCCCTAAAGTGGATATTTTTTGAGTTATTCAGAATAACTGTTTTTCGTCTTGAATTTTCAGCTATTTCTTTTCCCTTCACGCCAAAAAGATGAACTTTTCAGGAACTGTTACTTAAACCATGTTTTAGATTTTACTACTCTAATATGCAAGAGAAAAAAGTTACAGGTTGTTCCTAAATATAAAACTATACACAGAGAAAAAAGTGTAGTAGAAGATGAGAACAACGAAATTACAGTTCTTGCATATTTTCGTGTGAATCCTCAAAATTCTCTCAAAGATGCCGAGATTGATCTGGGATTATCTCAATCGAGTGTTTGGAGAATATTAAAAAAACATAAAATGCACCCATATAAATTCAATAGGGTACAGCATTTGAAGGAAACTGATTTCGTCAGGAGAACAGAGTTTTGCGAAGCTATGATGATTCGATTTCAAGAGAATGAAAACTTTTTGGACTGTATAATTTGGACAGATGAATCTAAATTCACAAAGAATGGTTCTTTCAATAGGCATAACAGTCATTATTGGGATGAAGAGAACAACCACCACTTCAGACAATGGAACTTTCAAGAGACCTGGAGTTTCAATGTTTTTTGCGCCATCAAAAATAATGCAATTCTCGATGTTCACATTTATGATGGGACTTTAACTGGTAAGATAGAACACTACACATGTTTGCATTATTTAAAGAATATTCTCCCTTAGGAGATAGATATTCTGACATATTGACTCAAATAATTGAGCCGCTAGTACAGAACCATAATGACTTATGGTATCAACAAGATGGCGCGCCTCCACACAATTCACTCAATGTGTCAAATATCCTCTACAGGCTATTTGAAGATCGATGGTTGGCGAACAATGATCCACATCTTTGGCCACCACGTTCTCCCGATTTAACTCCTTTAGACTATTATGTTTGGGGTAGGATAAAAAATATTGTATACTCAACTCCCCTGACTGATAAAGAGGACTGCATAGAACGAGTCAGAAATGCGTTCAGGTTTGTTTAGATTTTTAGATTCATAGTTTTGAAACTCAATTTGGTTTTTAAACACTTTTGCAGATCTCTTCTTCCCGATGAAATAAGAAGAGCAACGCACGAAGCATTCCTGAGACGTATAAATAAATGTCTAGAAATTAACGGTCAAAACTTTGAGCATCTTCTCTAGTTATAACTGCGAGAGTTTGCCATGGTTCTCCTAATAGTAACTTGAAGTCAGTTTCAAGAAGGGGTGAAAAATCTACAGCATGGTTCAAATAACAGTTCCTGAAAATTTCATCTTTTTGGCGTGAAGGGAAAAGAAATAGCTGAAAATTCAAGACGAAAAACAGTTTTTTGTGAATAACTCAGAAAATATCCATTTTAGGGCAAGGGTGTGATGCATACACTCACATTATTTTTTAACGTAGATTCAATATCTGCCATAAAAAAATGGGGTTCTAATTTGAAAAAATTGATTTTTCATGATTTTGTCACCCTATGGGTGAGGTTCCTCGAGAAAGACCCTGTATTGTAATCGTCTTCTTGGTCAAATTCCCTGCCGCTTAACCAGGGGTACCTTTCAACCCCTCTCTCTGAACTAGAGATGTACTAACAAGGTGGTATTCACCGCTGATCCTCTATATGCGATACTGGGACCAATGAGGTTCCATGAGGACGATCCCTGGATCAGTACTGTAGTACGAAGCAAGATACGTGCTACAAAATTTATGAGACAACTAACACCAATATGTTCTTGGCGATTTCCAGTTCAGAAAAAAGTATTCTATGACTCTAGATGTCTTCAAGGCGTCTCCCGAGTTGATATTTACATATCATGGGGATGGTTTGGGTTTTCTTCAGACAGGGATAGAATCCAGAAATACGTCCGAATTATCGGTACAAACGTCGGTAAACGTCATCTGCACCATTAAAACTATTCTTATCCCTATTATTTACAAGGTTGGAAATATAATTCCTACATTTATATCGAAATATCACATTTGAATCAATTTCTAATTGCCTGAGTGGATGCTGTTTATTAACGGATTTCATATCATAAATGGTCCCATTCCCATAGAACATCCTTATTTACTGGATAGAATCAAGACGTGGCACGAGGCACATAGCCGTAGTGTTTGGATTCTGAACACTCCCCTTTAATTAACAGATATCCTACAACTAAACCATTCAAGCGCTCTTGGTTGTTGAACGCAATACCATACATTCGCATACAGGGTGGGCCACGGTCGATGGTATCCTAGACTTTTACGGAGAACGGGACGTACGATTTTATTGAAATTTGGTTTCTTGGCTAGAAAACACTACTCTATCGATCTAGAATATTTTCAGAGCTGCGGTGTTGCCGTTTATATCAAAAATTATCAACAACTTTAATATTTCAAATGGAACACCCTATACATTTTTGTTTTTTTCAATTTGATGTAGCCTCCTGATTGATTCTGTATGAACTTCCTCATCCCTATCTCTAGCGGTTTTTGAGTAATTAATTGATTTGCTTCCTTTTTTGTGCAAAACATAGCTTCAATTCAACATTAATTACTTAGTTACTTGGAATCCTAAAAAGCCGAAAGTTCGGATATGTATTACCAATATCCCTTGCATCAATTACGTATAGGGGGCTCAAGAATTCGTTTAAGTACAGTATTGTAAATATCTATGCATCTTGAATATAGTAGCACATTATAACTATCACTGTAATTGAACCGTTTGTATACCTACTTCAGTATTCTTATAAATGTAATTCCATAATAATAATTTTAGTCTTAGTTTTGGTAAAATTATCAGTTTTAATATTTGTTTGTGAACATTTTTATTATAGCAATGGGGTTTTCCCGTATGTGTATAAAATAAAATAAAATAATAAGATACGTCCCTAATCATACAAGGTTTCTCAAAAGCTGAGGCGTTTCCGAGACATAATTAAACGATAAAAATTGCGTTTTTGGCATTCTTGTTCCTCGGAACAGAGTGCTTATCAATTTGCCTAAATATCTGCAATTTTCGAATTTTTGGCTGAAAATGGTCTCGAACGATTGGGTTCGACTCATTGATCAAGAATCCGTGGTCGAAATCGATTCTGTTCAGCCCTCCGTCCGTTAACACAATAACTCTCGAACGAAAGGAGTAAGAGGATTGGAATTTGCAGGGTAGGTTTGGAGCGTAAATATCTCAGACGAGTTCGTTAACGGGCGAAATACACCGAGCGGTTTCGGATCGTTGGCCATTTTTAGTAAAAATATTTTTTATGAATATTTCCGTAACGGATCCCTCGATCTATCTGAAATTTAGCATTAAATTGTAGAATATTGACCCTTATACGCATGCGAAGTTTTGTATTGATCGGGTTGCCGAAAAGTGTAGAAAAAAATATTTTTAATTTTCAAATTTTGTTTCTACAATAATTCTCGAACAGAATGAGCTAGGCAGTTGAAATTTTCA
Source organism: Halyzia sedecimguttata (assembly GCA_937662695.2). Taxonomy (NCBI): domain Eukaryota; kingdom Metazoa; phylum Arthropoda; class Insecta; order Coleoptera; family Coccinellidae; genus Halyzia; species Halyzia sedecimguttata. The sequence continues at coordinate 90,984,420 of OW569413.2, read as the reverse complement.
GAGTAGGTTTGAGAGATGAATATCTCGGTTAACTCCGTTATTGGGCAAAATAGGCCAGATGGTTTCGGAGTAAAGAAAAAAAAAATTTTTTAAACTTTTTCATCCAATTTCAAATACAATTTTTTCAAAGATGCAGTTTCACCATAAAATCCATCGATATCATTTTCAACTTAACATGCTAATACTTTCGGAGATATGATTTTTCGAAATTTCGATAATGAATCGTACTTCTATGTTTTCACCGAATGCTATAACTATTCTATCTATGAATTATTATATGATCTGTGTTCAAACTCGTACATGTCATCCTGTTCTATAAACGAGAGTGAAATTCACTTCAGCTATTTTAATTTGATTTTTTTCCATGGTGCAGTTCTCATTCTCAGATTGCCCATTTAATCTTGATAAATGAACTTTTATTTGAATTAAATTTCCTTTATGATGCAGTTCTATCATAAGAATTCATTGAAATCGTTCCCAACTCTGAGAAACCAATACTTTCGGAGATTAATTGTGTCAAAGTTTGAACAAGATCGCCAAAGGTCCTGTCAATAGGACTTGAACCGATTTTTTGTATAATTATCGCCTTCAATTTGAATCATTTTTCAATCAAATCTCCGTTAATAAATTCAACAATACAATGTCTCGGTGTGTCTCGGAAAAACCTCGGATTTTGAACAACCCATGCATACATGGGAGACGTATGTATCATAATACGTACCTAAACGATACACGGGATATTGTTAATCCATATCCGAAATTTCGGCTTTCAAGGATTCCAAGTAACGAAGTAATGAATATTGAATTGAAGCTGTTTTGCACAAAAAAGGAAGTAAATCAATTAATCACTCGGAAACCGCTAGAGATAGGGGTGAGGAAGTTGATACAGAATTAATCAGGAGGATACGGCGAATCGAAAAAAGCAATAATGTATAGGGTGTTCCATTTGAAATATCAAAGTTTTTAGTACTTTTTGATATAAGTTAGCCAAGAAACCAAATTTTCAATAAAATCGTACTTCCTATTCTCCGTAAAAATTCAGGGTACCATCGACCGTGGCCCACCCTGTATGTTTATCCACTCATTTCTGTATGAAATCGCATATTTACATGTGAATATATAAATGAGCAATTATTAATACTTTGATGTTATATCAGTTGATAATTCCAAATTAAATTGGTGATTCGATCAATCGAATATTATTCAGTAATTATGATTGGAAAATCAATAAACCAGCATGATACTATAGTTTTTGCGTTGTAGTCTTTACACAAGAGTATATTTCAATTGATAAACGATGAAATATTTAGCTAAAACATTCTAAGAGTGTTAAAAAAAAATATGTACTAATGTTGATCTCTTTTTCTTCCAGGAACATTCGCTTTTGTCGCGTGTGTGAGAATAAATAAACTTCAAGTGCCCGACGTGATACAACATGGAAATGCAGCTGTGTTGGACTGCGATTTTACGTTGGAAGAAACTGACGAAGACTTAGTGGTCAAATGGTTCTTCAACAAGAATAATAGAACTCTAGTCTATCAATGGATACCAGGTACGTCAGAATAAATTCCTACGATTTTGCAAGTATTTGTTACAAAACCAACATATCTGTATTCTAGTTTAAGTTCTCTATGGATATATGCTTCGGAAACGATGTTTCCATCTTCAGAGACGAAGCGTTACAAAAACATGCTATCACTTTCTACACTCAAGTATGGGTGACATGATACCCTTAGTCATAAACCAATTGGTGAGAGCAATGAGTTGTTAATGAGTAAAATATATTTTCTCTTATAAGGTGGGTGGACCATGGAAGGCCACTCTAATGAATAAACAGTTATTATTTGTTCATTTACTAGATAAATAAAAGAAACAATTCATTTATAAACATTTTGTTTTATTGTGTATCATATAAATACCTTTTTTTTATTCTAGATGTTATCACTATTTCTGGAACTAAACTTTTATAAAGCTCTTCTAAACGGCCTTGTAAGGAACAAGGCTCCAAACAAGGCCAATATTATAAATCAGTCCTTCAACTTACAACTAGAATTGTAATAATCAAAATATCCGCTTTTACTAAAACCACAGAAAAAGCTCTTTCATTTAAATACAAAATTAAATGCCTAACACATTATAATCTTCTTCAAAAAACTCAACGAACACTTCTTGAACACCTTCTTATAACTACGGATATATTAATGGAAATTATATAAAAATTATATTAACGAGTATTACATCGATAACAAATAAGTTTTAAATGCGTTTTACAATGTAATTATAAATGTTTTTTTTTACCTATAGTGGCCTTCTTATGGGTGCATTCTTTATAAGGCCAAAATGTTCATAAAAAGTCTAAGTTGAAAAGTTGAATAATCCTTATGAATAATAATATTATCATCATTGAACATTGCTTTAAGAACCAAACGGCTCGTCAAAGTAAACACTTAGTTCACATTTTCATCAGTAAATGTTCCTAGCAAGGCCAACCGTCAATTTTTTTATTGGCCTTATAAAGAAACACCGGCTTTCATAGGAACACTGCCAATATTTCAACTACAATCGAAGCAAAATCATTATATTTTTTCTTCAGTAGCACAAAAAATCCTTACATAACAATTTACAGTAAAAAGAATACAATAATAATAGGTTATTCACATGAAAACTTACCTTTAGGTGAGCGCGTGATTTACAATTTGAACGTCGCCAAACGAAGTCTACGAAGCGAGGGACTACACTGACAAAATAGCAACGCGAGCGACTCGCTGCCGCGTCTGTATCCTTGGGTTTGTTGGAGCTTATTGTGAGCGGAAATAATTTGTCATCACCTGACTATAAATATGACTTTTTTATAGTTGGCCTTCAAAGGAGCATGGCCTTCCATGGTCCACTCACCTTACATTTCGATCCCCTCAAGTGTTCCTATATAAGTGCAATTTATTGGAATTTTTCGTTAATTTGACGCAATTTTCTGCAGTTGAGTTGTCGGTTGTTAAAACGTGATTTACGATAGCAGATTAATCGATGTTGTTGTTCCGGGTGCTCTTTATACCGTGTGAGAATGTTTCTGGTTGTTTGCTCGAAGTAGCACATGTTGCAATCTAAACATTTAATTTCGTATATACCTGATTTTAACTTGGTCCAGAGTTATATCGATTGTATTTCACAGAAATTACTAAATTTTCGAGAAACTTTTGAAAGCCAGTTTGTTATATTAACCTTTTTAAAAATATTCTAGAGTTTTTTGTTTGTTTTCAGATGAAACGTGAAAGCTTGGAAACCTGTTTTCTTTTCCATTTCTTTTGTTAGGGTTATGTTACTGAAGAGATTTTTATCTTTATATTTCTTGTTAATGTTCTAAGTACGTTTCTTTCGGCAATTAGGAAAATTATTTTTTATTTTTTCTTGAAGTTACATTACTTAGCAGAATCTCAAATAACCGTAGACGAGGAAATGTAAGCTGTCCATTTCATGCCAGGGAGCAACTGAATCAGACAAAATGTAAATATCAGCATTGGTAGGTTTTCAAAAATGTCAAAACTGATTGTATTTGAAGTATCACTAAATAATTTTGAATCTAATGGTGGGTTTCACGAAGCTTCGATTAACTTAATTGTGGATTTCATTCGATGGTTGCATCAAAATTTAACTGGGAATCGACATAGAATCGCAACTAATTTGGCAATTAAGAGCTGTCAAAGCTTTGTGAAACCCACCGTCAGAATGGCAAGTTCGCAACGAATGATATACGGTGGGATAATAACCATAGAAATATTCTCACATGGTATGAAGAGCATACTGGTTACCTTCGGAACAACAACATCGATAAATCTGCGGATGAAAATCACGTTTTAAAAACCGACAACTCAGAAAATTTATAAAATTTATCAACCTGCGCCCTTAATCGTGAAGGTCATGCCTCATGAGAGCTTTAGTCTGAGTAATGCTTTGCTGACAACTGTTTCTGTGGAGTTATCAGATTTGTTGTTTCCTTCAACAGCTTGCTGAGCAGGTACCTAGAGCAGGAGTGGTTTAATACTTTGAGTCAGTTTTTTTAGAACCATGCGAGTCATTAATTTCTATCTAGTGGTTAAGGATCCTCGTACGTGCAGCGAACTCATAGATTCTTGATTGAAATTATGGAACTAATTGAAGAATATTATTACCATAGCTCAATTTTCAACATTAGTCATTTGGGAATGATATATATATTATATTCTTTCGACTGAGAGCTGTATATGTCTTAGCAGAGGTTGGTTTAACGGGGTACCATACAATTCGACGTATGATACAAGAGCATAGGGAAAAACCTCAGCAAAAAACCCTTTCTCCCCGTGAGTGTGGTGATTTGTAACTATTGTTTACAAAATTTGCTGAAATTTAAAAATATTGATGGGGATATATTTCTTCAATGTGGATTATTCCCTCGTCAAAAAACGGATAGGTTTCTCCAAGATACCCGAAACTCGACCTGAAAAATGAAAAGACAAGAGGAGGAAACGAACAAATTAAAAATAATACATAACCTTTCAAAAGTCTCCTCTCACAAAAATACTTCTCTGTAGGCGAATGGGATCTCGTGGAGAAGAATCGCCTCCGCTAGTTTTCGAAGATATTCACTCCTGAAATCCCTTCAATATTTGAATTCAAAAATGAAAATGTTGCTCGTAAGGCCAGGAGGGTCTCTTTCAAAACCAGGTCTGACCGGTCCAAGTCCAAGCGATGATTATTCAGAACTTCAGATGTTCGAAGCCCGCTACAGGGCCCTTAAGAAGGGCTATCATGTCCCATAGATATATATTTTACTTTATATTGTATAAAAGAATGAAAAAATGCGCCTGACAAATTACGACTTATGTCATGATATACAGGGTGAGTCTTTGACCACTGCATTAATTTTAACCAAAGATTTCTCTCATCAAATGAAACACTTTTTTCATTCATCATTTTTCCAAATTCAGCTCAGGCAAAAAGATACAGGCTGTTGAAATTTTGAAAAAATATCAGTTTTTATTTTGTAGCTTTGACATCCTTTTTTCGAATAGAATGAATGTTGGCGTAAAGTTTCCTATAACTATGATACATATTTTCCAAATATTAGTTATTTCCTACTTCTACTGGTTCTCTAGTTATGGACTCGTGGATTCATAAAACTAAACGAAATTAGCATAAAGAAAGCATATAAAGTTTTTCTTGAGTCATTTCAATAATATTCCATCGTTTTAGAACATTATATTATTCTTCATCATTTCCCCTTAAATGCACCGTTTTCGAGATATTCTTCATTGAATGTATTAAAATGGAAAACTCCAGAAATTTCACTACATTTATGGATCCGTCCCTGAGCGTTGGGATCCCGAATCAAGCTGTAAACCACGTTTCCATGCCTTATTGTCGTCCGCCAGCAATGTCATAGATAATTTATATGCGGGAGTGTATTAGCACATTGTGAAATCTTTAAACGCTTGTAACTTTTTACCTGAGCCGAATCTGGAAAAATGGTAAATGAAAAAAGTGTTTCATTTGATGAGAGGAATCTTTGGCTAAAATTAATGCAGTGGTCAAAGACTCACCCTGTATATATCATTGATATATATGTATATATATATATATATATGTTTGTAATCCGTCAAGTTTGGGGTCATTTTCAAACTTCGATTTTTCCTGCATACATAGGTATACATTAGCAAATAAAAGTGAAAAAACCCCGAAAATTCTAAAAAACTCACATCGATCAAGTTTGGGGACATTTTCATTTTCTATTTTTCTCGTTCAATCTTCCGTTCTTCGGTATATATTCGTATAAAGAGTCCTAAGAATCACGAATTTTTCATCTTCATCAATTTATTCTCTAAATTTCGTGATTAACTTTGCATTTGAAACTCCCGAGCCGGTGAACTATGCGATGCGATGCTATATGCTAAGCGCGATGCTACGCTATGCGCTCTGCTATGAAAGTGAACGTTGGTTAACTATATCATTGAAAAAAATAAGTAATATACTAGCGAATTGATAATAAATATTTCTGTCGAAACACACAATATTTATTTTCTTGGAATATTTCAAAGGAATATTGAGACTACTTTAATGTCAAGGTTATAATAACAAGAGCGCCAGAAACATGCCGGTAATTTCAAAATTAAAGAAATTCGATCAATAGGACAATAATCAAGTAAAAATATCATTCGTCAAAACATTGGAAAGTATATTCCACAAGCAACTTCCCCATAACATATAAATACTACCACTAATATTTCTTTCGAAAATAGATTATTATACAAATATCCTGCAGATTATTCACAGGAATTCTAATAACATTAGTCCTATGTAATGATTTGATTCCACACCGCTGCCCTTTATAACACACCGTGCATGTCCTAGACTAGAAGTTATCTATGTTCTTTTTTCTGACGGAGTCTTTTCTGGGGATTCTATGCTGCCCAGATATTAAAAAAATCGGAACAACCGTGAAATACAAAAGTTATTCATTCATTCGTTTTGTTTAATTTCGTTTTCGATCAAGTTCCTACAATTATTATAATCTGGAATCTAGACAATGCCATGTATAGAAAGAGAGATTTCTCTCAGTGGAATAGGAATACATAGTATTGCTATTGTTTTTGGGCATTGTTTACATACTCGTATTCAGAATTTGGACATCAATTTTAGTGAATACGTTAGTTAACTATATCATTACCAATATATATGTAGTATACTAGCGGTCTCAACAGATACTGAACTCGTCCAACGCTGCTCAGTTTCCAATAATTTTTCAATATCTCCAACCCTATATCTCCGATCGTGTTCAAATTTGAAACCTGGCTGCAAAACGGATAGTTTCTGAGATACATAATAATATTCAATAATTTTTTGTACGTGGGGACATCGTGCTTTCATTTTGCCAAATGTCTGCAATTTTCGAAATTTTTGCCAAAAATGGTCTCCAACCATGATGAATTCGAGGTCTAATTTGATTCTCTCTGGCCGTTCGACCGGCCGTTGCCACAATAACTTTCGAACAGAAAGATATAGCGACTTGAAATGTTCAGGATAGGTTTCGCATTAAAATGCAAAGGACAAGTTCGTTAATGGGCATAATCGGCCAAATGGTTTCCGAGTACTAGTTTTGTTACAAACAGATCAGATCCGATCGGATAGAAACTACGTAATTAGGTGCAGAATGCCGACACAAACACAAAATTTCGTGAGGATCGTATCACTAAAAAATTAAAGAAAGATATTATGTATCTCACGATAACTTGAGAACGAAAGGTGATAGCGATTTGCAATTTTCAGCGCGTTGCGCATCCAAGTGATGTTAGTTCGACAATAGGCAAAGTCGGCCTATCGCTTTCGGAGTTACACCCATCTTGAATTTTGTTATTTCCTCTATAACCCAAAATATGTATATATATCCAATTCATTTGAAACTTAGTAATTAATTGTTTAATGCCGGCGCGCTCATTTTCTGCAAATTTCGTGAATATCGGGCCTCTAGAAAAATATAAAAAAATGTTTTCTTCAAAAATTTCATATTTCTTATGAGTCAGAATCAGCTGAAATTCCTTCGAGTCACCATTTTACAATCGAGTACCGAATTTTAGCTCGATCGACTTCTTATGAGGATGAATAGACAACGGGACAAGTTCGCAAAAGCTCCTGACTTCACGTCAGGGGTTTTTAAGAATTTTTTCAAAAGTTTCTAGTGATACGAACCTTGGCAGTGTGTTGTCATTTCACTTATAGCTATACCAAGTTTCAATTCGGTCGGATCTATATTGTTTGAGTTATTTTAACTCCGCAACGGTTTGGCCGATTATGCCCTTTAACGAACTTAACCATCGCATTCGGATAAGCAACCTACCCTGAAAATTTTGTTTTCACTCTTTCCGTTCGAAAGCTAACGTGGTAACAGCCGGCCGTAGATAATTGAATTTGACCTCGAATTCTTCATCAGTGAGTCGACCCTACTCATTTTCGGTACTAAATTCGAGAATTTCAGTCATTCGGGCAAAATGCTGCTTCCTAGAACATAAACAGAAATACACAGATCAATTAATCTTTCGGTGAAAGTTGAAATCAACCTACGTATATTTAATCGATACTTTGCAAGTGAACTTAAATTTTCAACTGAATTTAGTTGATTGTTCTTGAGATACTAATATACTTATGTACATAATGTAATTCAGATTTATAATTTTCAGAAATTGAATTCGTTATTTCACATTAACTACTCAAATATTGCTTATAATTTTTTTTTCTCGATATATTTCGAATGCGATATTTCAGGCAAATAATATTTTCTTAAGATTCTTACGATATGACCCTCGTGAATTTTCCTATTAATATTCGAAATTTCATTTCACACAATCCTCTTTTGGAGATATCGGGGAATCATAATGCCTCGAAAAAATTTGCCTGCTACTACTACTGCCTGCGAAGATTTCTAATCTATTCAACGGTTTTTTTCTGGATTTTCTCTCCCAAACTCTGAAAAATATCTATAAAATAAAAATTAATTATTTTGTGGTTTGCTTCTGCGTAAGAAACACAGGATATTTGTCAGAAGCAATCAATTGAACAATGTTGCCTAACAAACAACAACGAAACAACATCAACGAAGAAACAACTATATCGTAACGTTTCGGAGTCTATATCAGACTCCTTCGTCAGACGCTCAATGAAAATCGTTAGAATTATTTTGTTGATAGTTATTTTGTGAAATTCAAGAATTGTCACATTGACAGTATTATTAAAACACTTTATGATAGAGCGAACCTAATTTGTTCTACTCTTGAAATCCGAAATAATGAAATTGATTTCATCAAATAATTTCTTGAAGAAAATGGATATCCGAGGCAATTCATAAATGTATCATGAATTTAGATAGAAAAACAAATAAACAAGAACAACAAAATAATCAACAAGTACAACAGTATAATCAACAAGAACAGCAACCCAATCTGTTGAATGTGATCCCTTATGTTCGTGGCCTTTCTGAAAAAATTAGAAGAATCGGTTCTAAGTTCCATATAAGAACCGTCTTCAAAACACAGAATGATCTTAGGTCTTTATTAACGAAAACAAAACCCATAAATGAAAAACAAAAATCAAAAAACTGTGTACCTATATAATATTCCTTGTATTTGTGGTAAATCATACACAGGAGAAACATCAAGACCACTAGAAGTAAGAAAGTCAGAGCATAAGAATAACTTGAGAAATAGAGACATACAGAAATAAAAAATAGCAGAACATGTATGTACAATCCAAGGAGATCACATGATGGATTGGAGTAATACAAAGATTCTAATGACAGAACCTGATTTTATGAAAAGGAAACTTAAGGAGTCAACTTGTATTTTATTGAACAGAGAATGCAATTTTGCAAATTGCTCAATTGGTATTGACCATATTTGGCTAAACTTATTGAAAAAGGAGTTGGAACTTGGAAATTTCTATGCGAAGTAAAACTATGTTAGCTATGATTTTTAAATACTGTCAATGTGACAATTCTTGAATTTCACAAAATAACTATCAACAAAATAATTCTAACGATTTTCATTGAGCGTCTGACGAAGGAGTCTGATATAGACTCCGAAACGTTACGATATAGTTGTTTCTTCGTTGATATTGTTTCGTTGTTGTTTGTTAGGCAACATTGTTCAATTGATTGCTTCTGACAAATATCCTGTGTTTCTTACGCAGAAGCAAATCACAAAATAATTAATTTTTATTTTATAGATATTTTTCAGAGTTTGGGATAGAAAACCCAGAAAAAAACCGTTGAATAATGAGTATACCTCCCACAGTATCCTTTAATGATTATTTTTAATCTAATTACATATTATATCAGAAATTATCATATTGGAAATGTGCTCCCGTACTACACAATATTTGGCATCGTCCTGTTGAGATATAATTCCCGCACTTTATAACTTATATCATAGTTGTGAATGTGGGTTAAAAAGCGGGGAATCACCGATGTCAGGTGGTATACTGGCATGCGTTAGTCGAAATAAGTTATGGGGTGGCACCTTTAATATCTTAATTTAAAGGATTAAATCGCACATCTGGGATCAATTTGAACTCTCTCGTATTCTGTATTTCCTACGCATATTGGGTCATTTCATAATGGCCCTTATTACTACGGAGTTCTAGTATATATTTTCATATTAAACATTACCTGAAAATCTAATATTACTCCTAAACAATCATTGGATTACGTAGCTTCTAGGAAAATCTTATCTTTTGCGATAATGGAAACATTATGAATCTGATATATCGTATACTTAACTCATCTTATCGTTGCCCTTTAGTCATATAAGAAATTTCAGCAAACTCTAGCGATAATCTACGAGAGATCAAAATTTTTTTCGCTTCTGTCTTCGTAACTTGGAGTCGTTATTTTTAGAGATATTACATTTCAACGTCCGATGTCTAGATTTCGAAATATTGGTAAAACAAAATCTCCGAAATAATTGGGCGGATTTTGCTCATTCATCATAAACTCGATAGGCCTATTTTGACCTCTAAACTACTTTTCAAATCACGCTAAAGCCTCAAGTTCCTTTAAACCATAAAATGCCTCAATACGTCGTCCTTTGAGACTAGATCGATTCTTTGTACAATATTTTCAGATTTTGTATCTTATATGCTAATAAAGTTAAGTAAATCCTGATCAATCCTGTAGAAACGTCATCATTTTGCCCAAATGTCTGTAATTTTCGAATTTTTTGCCCAAAATGATCTCGAACGTTTGGACTCGACTCCCTGATGAAGAATTCGAGGTGAAATTTTGATTCTGTCCAGCGAGCCAGCCGGCCGTTGCCACGATAACTTGATAACGGAAAGAGCTGGCGAATTCAAATTTTCTGGGTTGGTGCCACATCCCAATTAATACGACGGACCAGTTCGTTAATGGGCATAATCGGCCGAACGGTTTCCGAGTGATAATTTTGTTTTCAACCAATACAAATCCGATCGAATTGACACTTGGAGAGTTGCATAATGCAAACCCAAGGACGGTTGTGAAATTTCGAGTGAAACGTATCACTAGAAAATTAAAAAAAACGATAACCTGAAAAATGAAAAAGACAGCTACTTGAAATTTACAGGTTAAGTTGTGCATCTGAATGCGACAGTTGAGGTAGGTATAAGCATAATCGGCCAAACGGTTTTGGAGTTATACCCATCTGAAATTTGGTTGTTATTTCTTCAATAACTCGAAAAATACAGGACGGATACAATTCAAACATTGTTATTAGTTGTAGAATACCAATGCGAAAATTCTTGCAAAATGTAGTGAGGATCGTATCACTAGAAAATTTTTGAAAAATCAATGAAGCAAATTCTATTAATGAGAAACTATTCGTCCGACATCGCTGACATTTTGCGAGAGCCTTCAGAACCTAACTGTACTACCGAGTTTCAAGTTTGAACACGATCGGATCTATATTGTTGGAGATCCGATCAGCCTTGTGTGAGTTCAGTAGCTGGATGGGTGACCGTTGCCTTGATAACTTTTGAACGAAAGGAGATAGGGACTTGCAATTTTCAGAGTTGGCTGCACATCCGAATGGGGAGGTTAAGTTTGTTTCTGAGTCGAGTCTAGTTATACCCCCTGGAATATTATATATTTCACTGTTGAATGATAAATGTTATAAAATCCTTATGAGATCTGAAAAAGAGAAATTTGGGCTTCAAGCACCTTCACCTTCAAAGAAGATATTCCGTTTTCTCAGAAATGGATCGCTAATATGAAACGGTTCAAGCACTGACGTGACGTCAGGACCTTTTGCGCGTATGTTCTATTGTCCATTCTCCTGTATTGATATTACGTATTCAGAGGGGTAACATAGAACCTCACAATTATATAATTGAGGGGAAGGGGTGGTCTAAAAATGTGAGCTAATAACCTCGTGAATAATAGACGCCCCCAAATCCAATTGTTTCAAATAATTCACAGTTGAATGATCAATTTCATAAAATCTTTATGAGGTTGGAAAAGAGAATATTGGGCTTCAAACAGCTTCACTTTCCAAGAAAGTATTCCGTTTCCTCAGAATTGGATCGCAAATGTGTAACATTTGCGTAGAATTCTGTAGAAATTAATTTGGTAGAAATGTGTGTGAACTCATACTAAAGTCCATAAATTGCGTATACAAATAATGACACTTTGAAGTAACAATTGCCATTTCATGATGAAAATTGTTGATTTTACTATAGAATATAAGAATTTTTGAAAAATGTCCTCAAACTATTCATTAGGCCAACTCCAGAAAAAGTTTGAGGACGGACCCCAAAGTTGACAAGTGTCTCCAAACTTGACATTAAGTGACTGAAAACGTCCCTAAACATTACGGATTACATAATTTTCTTTTGGAAAATATAGAGAAACGTGGAATTTCATCTAGAATTCGATGAATCGCAGAGTACATCTGACATTTCACGAACCCTATCAGAAAATTTTCAATTGATAGTTATCGGGACATATTATATGCAGACAAACCACAGGAAATTTATATGTAGTCATTATGCTTATTTCAGGAAAGATTTTGCTCAGCATGAGGTTACAATGAAGTTAGTAACAAATGTTAGGTCTAGAAAACGTATGTATCATGCTTAATCTAATGGCGATTTCCATTGACACGCTCGGATCACTCGGAGTCATATTTGACAGATATTTTCAGTTCAATTGGACAGATGCATGACATATGAGATCGATTTCGAATGCTCCAAGCCATAATAGAATTTTTCTGATTCATTTTACATTCATTTCAAATATGTTACAAGTTAACCATAAAAATTGGTTCGGGCACTGACGTGAAGTCTAGGGCTTTTTGCACGTTTGTTATATTGTCCATTGTCCTGTATTGGCCACTCTTAATTGAGTTCACCATGGTAAATTCCATTAAGAGTGTCCAATACAGGAGAATGGACAACAGAACAAGCTCCTGACTTCACGTCAGTGCTTGAACCAATTTTGTTTTTCGTAATTTTTTAAGAATTTTTTAGGTGCAGGGTGCCCACAAAATTTCACACTTGTCTTCATGTCGATATTCTACGACTAATTACCAAGCATCAATTCGATCGAGTTTATATTTTTTGAGTTATAGTGGAAATAATTAAACATTAGGCATACTTCAAGAAAGAATTTGCTTAGAATGGGGTTATAATGAAGTTAATAACGTATGTTAAGAGAATCATTTTATTTGAGATTTATTAGGACATAATATCCGGAACATGTATGTATCATGCTTAATTTAAGAGAATTTTTCTGTTTCATTTTACATTGTTGTCAACTATGGTACAAATTAAACATAAGTAAAAATGGACGGTACTCGAATAATCAATGGCTCTTGAAGATTGTTTCCTTGATGTAACGAATCTCTTATAACCAGAAATTTCAGTAGTTTATGGTGTTCTATATAGGTGAAATATATTGATAATAACTAGTGCCATTAAGCTGCTTTCTCGACGTCAGTGCTTTCATAACATTGAATTATTTTTGCGCGTATGTTCTGGGGAACATCGCGTTATCATTTTGCCCAAATGTCTGTCATTTTTGAATTTTTTGCCGAGGATTATCTCAAACGACTAGGTTCAACTTACTGATGAAGAATTTGAGATAAAATTCTATTCTGTCCGGCCGTCCGTTGCCAGGATAACTTGAGAAAGGAAAAAGATAGCGACTTGAAATTTTCAGCGTTAATGGGCATAATCGGCCCAACGGATTCCGAGTAATAATTTTGTGTTCAACCATTACTGATCTGATCGAATTGAAACTTGGTGAGTAATTGTAGAATACAAACCTATGGACTTTTGTGAGAATCGTATCGCTAGAAAATCTTAAAAAAATTGTTAAAGAATATTATTTATATCACGATAAACTGCGAAGAGAAAGAGATTGTGACTTCAAATTTTCAGGTTAGGTTGTGCATTTGAATGTGACATTTGAGTTTGTTTATAGGGATAACTGGCCAAACAGTTCTGGAGTTATACCCATCTGAAATTTGGTTGTTTTTTCCTCAATAAACCGAATCCAATTCAAACAAGGTTATCAGTCGTAGAATGCCAATGCGAAAATTCTTTTTTGCGTATTATATCCTCGATAACTCAAAAAAAAATAGACTCGATAGAATTGAAGCATGGTAACTAGTAGAAGAAGATCGAAAGGAAAACGTGTGTAAAATTTTGTGAGGACCGTACCACTAGAAAAATTTTAAAAAATTACGAAAAAAAAACGGTTCAAGCACTGACGTGAAGTCAGGAGCTTTTGCGCATATGTTTTATTGTCTATTCTCCTGTATTGATATTACGTAGTGCAGAGGGGTAACATAGAACCTCACAATTATATCATTGAGGGGAAGATGTGGTCTGAAAATGTGAGCTAATAGCCTCGTGAATAATAGACGCCCCCAAATCCAATTATTATTATAATAATGTCATGATGACATATTAAATTATATCGTAAATTTTTCCTGCTCATGTTTTCATTATTTCACACAATACAAAGTAAAAACATGCATCTATGGGAGATGATAGCCCTACATATGGGCCCTGTAGCGGTCTTCGAACATCTGAAGTTCTGAATAATCATCACTTGGACTGGCCAGATCTGGTTTTGAAAGAGACCCTCCTGGCCTTACGAGCAACAATTTCCTTTTTGAATTCAATATTGAAGGGATTTCTGAGATCAATATCTTTGGGAACTAGCGGAGGCGATTCTTCTCCAAGAATTCCCATGCGCCAACAGAAGAGTATATTTGTGAGAGGAGACTTTTGAAAGGTTATGTATTATTTTTGGTTTTTTCGTTCTTCTCCTCTTGTCTTTTAATTTTTCAGGTTGAGTTTTGGGTACCTTGGAGAAATCTCTCCGTTCTTTGACGAAGGAGTCCATATTGAAGAAATAAATGCCTATCAATATTTCTAAATTTCAGCAAATTTTGTGAACAATAGTTACAAATCACAACACTCACGGGGAGACAGGGTTTTTTGCTGAGGTTTTTCCCTAAGCTCTTGTATCATACGCAGAATTGTATGGTACCCCGTTACACCAACCTCTGCTAACACATATAAAACTCTTAGTCAAAAGAATATATAATATATATATTATTATTATTAAACCAAGTTACAGAGTTGAGATACCTATCACATATAAACTCTAACTTAAAAATTATCCATAAACAACTGTAAAAATTTAACTGTAAAGCAATTGTATACATCATCATAGAGCAAATTAAAAGGCGAAACATAAATGAAATAAACAATAAATTCACCAAGAATAGATGAATAAACAGTACGATATGCACAAGGAAGCGAACTACATAAAATTCACACAGGTCTATTCATTCTCCAGTAGTCTAGTCTATTCTTGAAAATGTTCACTGATTCACAGTTGAATGATCAATCTCATAAAATCTTTATGAGGTTCGAAAAAGAGAATATTGGGCTTCAAACACCTAAACTTTCCAAGAAAGTATTCCGTTTCCTCAGAATTGGATTGAATTTCGTAGAAATTAATTTGGTAGAAATGTGTGTGAATTCATACTGGAGTCCATAAATTTGCGTATAAAAATGATGACACAGAAGTAATAATCGTTATTGCAGGATGAAAATTGTTGAATTTACCAGAATATAGAAAATTTTTGAAAAATGTCCTCAAACTATTCAATGAGCCAATTCCTGAAAAAGTTTGGGGTCACGACCCTAAACTAACCATTTGTCATAAGAAAAGATTGAGGACGGACCTCAAACTTGACAAGTGACCCCAAACTTGACAGAAAGCCACCGAAATCGACCTCAAACTTTACGCATTCCATACATATATATATATATATATATATATATATATATATATATATATATATATATATATATATATATATATATATATATATCATTGGGAATGATAAACCGAAAATAGAGAATCGTAATTGGTTGCAAAATGGCGAACAAAATTTCATGCATTCATATCTAGTGGTTCAGGAGAAAATACTCAGAACTATAGTAAACCGACAGAATATTTATTGAATTTCCAAAATTTACCACAGAGATATTATTTAAGCCTCTCAATTTTCAACGCTTGATAATGGGAAATAATAAACCGAAAATAATGAATCGAAGTTGGTTGCAAAATGGTGGATGAACATAGTTAACAATCAGACTTTAATTATCCATAGTTGTTTAGGAGATGATCCTCGTACGTATAGTGAACCGACAGATCCTACATAGAAATTTTAGAATTCATGGAAGAGCATTTAAAATTTGTTTCCACAGCTAAATTCCCAACATTTGTTAATCGGTAATGATAAACCGAAAATACAGAATCCAAATTGGTTGCAAAATGGTGAAAGCGCTACTATCCATTAGTCCATATCTAGTAGTTTAGGAGAATTTATACCAAACAAATGCACTTTTAATTGTGTTTCCAAAATTTATCACAGTGCTGCAGCAAATTATCCCTGCGCCTCGATTTTCAAGGATTGATATTTGGAAATATTGCACCAAGTATTGAGATTCGAAGTTAGTTGCAAAATGGCGGATGAAAATTCTTAACCATCAGGCATAAATTATTTCCAGTTCCAGCCTATACAACTCACCTTAGCTAAATTATTTTTTTCTCAAAAACCGTGAATTTCAGCAAGAAAGTACACGAGACCTTGTTTGTTCAAAATGAATCAAGCTAACTGAAATAAATTTTTAGATGATATAATATGAATAGGAAAAATAGTTTTGTGCGAAATAAATTCTAGTAGTGGCTTTTTCTACCCCTTGCGAAGATAGGGGAACACCACCAAAAATTTATTAAAGTGCATTCTCGACCGCATATAATGTTTGGTCAATTTCATTCCAGTCAGTTGCTTGGTTTTAAGGAAAAAATTAAAAATTGTTTTTCTTGCACCATCTTAGGGAGCTGTACCTATGAATGGGCTGCTCAAAAAAACAAAATTATATAAGAGACTCACCTTTTTTTTAACAAGAATTATTTATTTACCCCTGTATAGCAACCTGGTACGGCGGCGCAAAATTAAATTCAATTTTAAAATTGAACACTAATAGATATAGTGACATGAAATTTACAGGATACGTTGTGCATCCAAATACGACGGTTGAGCTGGTTAATGGAAATAATCGGCCAAACGGTTTCGGGGTAGAAATTCTGTTTTTTAAACAATACAGATCCGATCGAATTGAAACTTGGTAACTTGTTGTGGAATGTCGACAGAAAGCCTTTAGCGGAAATTTGAGAGGATCGTATCACTAGATAATAAAAAAAACTTACTGAAAAATATTCTGTATCTTCCGATATTGTTGAAATATTCCCAAAGTCTTCAAAATCTTATTCTGAAGTCCATCCGATATTGTTGAAATATTTCCAAAGCCCTCAAAATCTTATTCTGAAGTCGAGTTACAAATTTTAATAGGATTGTAATCTATATTGTGGGAAATATTGAAAAAATACTGAAAATCGAGCAGCATTGAGCGAGTTCAGTATATGGATGGGTGACCGTTACCACTATAACTTGCGAACAGAAAGACATAGCCACATGCAATTTTCAGAGTAGGTTGCGCATCCGAATGCCACATTTAAGTTCGTTAATAGGCATAATCGGCCATCTGAAATGTTGTTATTTCCTCAAGAACTCAAAAAATAATGATCTCATCCAATTTAAATATGGTAAGTAGTTGAAGAATGCCAACACGCAGATATTTGAGAAATTTCGAAAGAATCATATCGCTGGAAAATTAAAAAAAAATCATTGAAAATAATTCTGCTTCTCAGAAACTATACGTATGATACCACTGAAATTTTGTGAGGG
This sequence comes from Halyzia sedecimguttata, assembly GCA_937662695.2. Classification (NCBI taxonomy): domain Eukaryota; kingdom Metazoa; phylum Arthropoda; class Insecta; order Coleoptera; family Coccinellidae; genus Halyzia; species Halyzia sedecimguttata. The sequence goes on along the minus strand of OW569413.2, from coordinate 90,966,595 downwards.
TCTTCAGAATCTTTCAGCTATGTTTGAAATTTGAACATGATTACGTCCATATTGTTGAAGATATTGAAAAATTATTGGCCGAGCAGCATTGGATGAGTTCAGTAGCTGTATGGGTATATATTGTTTATTGTTGTAGGGCGTAGCGTTGCACTGCGACCTTAAGGTCTATTGTGCCGTATGGGTAACTGTTGCCACGATAATTTTCAAACGGAAAGAGATAGAGACTTGCAATTTTAAGGGTAGGTTGCTATTCCAAATGTGACAGTTAAGTTCGTTAATGGGCATGATCCGCCAAATGGTTTTGGAGTAATATCCATCTTCAAATTTTCAGTGAGACTAAAACCATAAACAAGCATATTCCTTCATGGTCAGTAGTTTAACACTGATGGTATCAGATAACTACTTGGTTACTTTGTTTGTCTATATCTTTACTTTAAAATTAGTATAAAAAATTTATGGTTGTACAAATAAAGTTTTTATTATTATTATTTTTATCTTAAATTTTGTTGTTATTTCCCCAATAACGCTAAAATATACGAATCCTATCCAATTAAAACTTGGGAACTACTCTTAGAATACGCATACATTTTTTCCGAATTTCGTGAATATCGTAGCACTAGAAAAAATATAAACGAATTGTTTTCTTCATTAATTTTATATTTCAGCAACTATCTGTCAGAATCCGCTGAAATCCCGCACATACCTTTGAGCCACCATTTTTAGTCGAGTACCGAATTTCAGCGCGTGAATAGACAATGGAACATGCTTGCCGAAGCTCCTGACTTCACGTCAGCGTATTTTAAGAATAATCATTAAAGAATACTGTGGGAGGTATATTTATTATTAAATTGTTTCTTTCGGGGTTTTCTCTCCCATTTTCCGAAAAATATCTATTAAAAATGTATTATTTTGTGAATTGCTTCTGCGTAAGAAACACAAGATATTTGTCAGAAGCAATAAATGAACAATGTTGCCTAACAAACAATAACGAAACAATATCAACGATGAAACAACTATTTCGTAACGATTCGGAGTCTAAATCAGACTCCTTCGTCAGACCTTTAACGAAAATCTTCAGAATTATTTTGTTGATTTAGCTATTCTGAAATTCGAGAATTGTCACTTTGACAGTATTTGAAAATCATAGTAACATAGTTTTATTTAGCATAAAAATTTCCAAGTTCCATCTCATTTTTTAATAAATTTAGCCAAATATGGTCAATTCCAATTGAGCAGTTTGCAAAAACTGCTTTCTCTGTTCAACAAAATACAAGTTGACTACTTAAGTTTCCTTTTTACGTAATCAGATTCTGTCATTAGAATCTTTTTATTAGTGCAATCCATCATGTGATCTCCTTGGATTCTACATACATGTTCTGTTATTTTTGATTTTTGCATGTCTCTATTTCTCAAGTTGTTCATATGTTCCGACTTTCTTACTTCTAGTGGTCCCGATGTTTATCCTGTATACGATTGACCACAAATACAAGGAATATTATATACAAAGTTTTATTATTTTTGTCTTTTATTAATGGGTTTTGTCTTTGTTAATAAAGACCTAAGACTATTTTGGGACTTGAAAACGTTTCTTATAATGAACTTAAAACATATTCTCCTGATTTTTTCAGATAGGCCACGAACATAAGGGACCACATTCAATTGTGTTGTCCTTCTTGTGGATTATTCTGTTGTACTTGATTAATTGTTATTTCATTAGAAGCTCTTCTATCTAGCTTCATGATTGATGTATCTATGAATTGACATGGATATCCATTATCTTCAAGAAATTTTTTGATGAAATCGATTTCATTATTTCGAATTTCAGGATTAGAACAAATCAGATTAGCTCTATTATTATCTCTTTTCACACTGAGTTGACAGTTCGAATAGAAATTCAAATATCTATTTTTATGTATCTGCTTCCTAAAGACACTTGTTTCGAAATGGTTCGGATACTTAATTATCGAAACATCTAGAAAAGAAAGCTGATTATTCTCATTTTCCAAAGTAAATTTTATTGTTGGTTCCTTTGAATTAATGAAATATTTCAACTTCCTTCCGATCTGACTTCGTTCTTAGCAAATCGCCCATGAATCTGCTGAACCAGACCCTTTTCTTGATATATCGAAATCCCATATCCAACATCCAGATCTCGAAAGAAATCAAACATTATGGACCCTTAGTAATGCCAACTGTCAGTAAATCAGTAGCCAAAATCTCCACATAGCGAATATCGGAGTTCTGTCGAATCTACAAGAATTCGCGAATGTTTCCGACTGGTCCCATCTCATTCCAGACATTTTGAAAAGTTATGCCTCATATCGTCGGGAAAAATGCGTCATCGGCTGCAGGAGCAGTTGACATGATGGAGGGCGGGTTATTCAATATACTAAGCATATTTCGGGTCGAGCCGTCGAGCGTAGTAACCTTCGCCGCATCGGATTGTGAAATGTAGACGGGAATGTCTCGGAGTCGACGAGGGATCAAAAGGGGAGAAGTTGAAGTTGACCCGGTTTCATGGTTCGGGAGGTGATTATGGAGATTCTTTCTGTCATGTAAAAGAGATTGGCATTCGTGTCATTGAAGGCTTTTTGTCGGTGATAAATTCTCATATGGTGGGGTATATCCGGGGATATCTAATTATAGTGGGGTTGCGAAATAGGATCCCGCATTTTTCGACGGTGTACTAGGGTGCCATCATTTTGCTAAAATGTCTGCAATTTACGAATTCTGACCTGAAACTGTCTTTAAATGGTTTTATCTACTCCTATTAAATTATATATTCATTATTCAATTGCTTTCGTTCAATTAATAGTATCTGTTAACAGACAACGTCAGATATATTGACTCACTTCTATTCTTGGAATGATTTACCCATATACGTATTATTATCTATTAGGTATATGGATTTACCAGTTGAATATCAAGGTGGTTCTGTGCTTCTGTCACCAGAATAATTTTGACGTTTTGGAATTAAGTTGATACCATAGATATAAAATAACATGGACTGCTTGTGAGAAGGAGACCATTGATATCAGCATTGAACTAGTTCAAACAGACAAATTATATCTCCGAAAGTATCGGTTTCTCAGAGTTGGGAATTATATCAATGTATTCATATGATAGAACTGCATCCTAAAGGAAATTCAATTCAAATAATAGTTTATTTATCAAGATTAAATGAGCAATCATGAGAATGAGAAAAGCACCATGGAAGAAATCAAATTAAATCTGGCCAATTTTGCCCAATAACGAACTTAACCGAGATATTCATCTCCCTAAACTACTCTGAAAATTTCAACTACCTACCTCATTCCGTTCGAGAGTTATATCTATGTCTATGGATGAAAAGCAGTCTCACTACTCTCAGATCTCTTACTTCATGTTCAGTTCCGAAATGTAAGAATTTTCTGAGAAAAACTAATTTCGGAGCAAACAACTGAGATTTTTCTCACTTCGCTCACAATTCTTCGATTGATTAGATAATCTGTCAGGAACATCATTTGACATTATGACAATTCATATTCATACATAGAATAATATCATTCTGTGACAACGTTGAAATACGATTTATTATTGAAATTTTGAAAAATCATATCTCCGAAAGTATTAGCTTGTTAGAGTTAAAAATGATATGAATGGATTCTTATGATAAAACCTCTTATTAAAAAAAATTTAATTTGGAATTTGTTTCGTAAAAAAAAAATTTTTTTTTTGTTACTCCGAAACCATCTGTCCGATTTTGCCCAATAACGAACTTAGCCGAGATATTTATCCCCCAAACCTACTCTGAAAATTTCAACTCTCTAACTCATTCCGTTCGAGAGTTATCGTGCTTACGGCCGGCCGGCCGGCCGGACCGGCCGGACAGAATGTATTCCGACCACGGATTCTTGATCAGTGAGTCGAACCAAATCGTTTAAGACCATTTTCATCGAAATATTCGAAAATTACAGACATTTGGGCAAATTGATAAGCACTCAGTTCCGAGGAACTAGAGCGCCAAAAAAGACAGAATAGTTAAAGGCAAACCACGGTATAAGAATAGGTACCTATATCCATATAATTTGGCGATTGGCAAAAATCACAGAATACATTGGTTTCCTTTATCCGTTGACATTTCTTGTTTACTGTATTGTTTGGTTTCGTGTATTGTGTATGTGTTTTGCTGATTTGTAGACAGAATAGTTAAAGGCAAAATATTTTCATTTAAATCCAAGACTCGTTTCCGAATAATTCGATACTTATAACACAGATTACTGTGTTTATAATCTGAAAATATTTCTCATAAATTTCCTTACTGTAATTCATTCAGCTTTTTCGATACTCATTCAAAATAATCAATATATTCAAAATAATCGGGATTTTCCAATATACCCCAATTTCCAATTTGTGTATTTGCCCATTTTTGGCGCTCTTGTTCCTCGGAACAGAGTGCTTATGAATTTGCCCAAATGTCTGTAATTTTCGAATTTTTCGTAAGTGTTTTTGAAATTTTCGGGTTACGGTTGTTACAAAAAATTTTTTTTCGTAATTTTTGTGAAATTTTCTAGGGGTACGGTTCTTACAAAATTTCAAACACGTCTTTATATGGATATTCTACAACTAGTTACCTAGCTTCCATTCGATCGAGTTCATATTTTTTGAGTTATCGAGGAAATAATATTCCAGGTGGGTATAACTCCGGAACCGTTGGATCGATTATGCCCATAAACGAACTTAATTCTCCCATTCGGATACGCAACATACCCTGGAAATTCCAAGTCCCAACCTCCTTTCGTTCTAAAGTTTTCGAGGCAATGGTCACCCATCCAGCTACTGAACTCACACAAGTCTGCTCGAATCTCCAACAATATATATCTGATCGTGTTCAAACTTAGAACTTGGTAGTCGAGTTAGGTTCTGAAGGCTCTCGGAAAATTTCAGCGATATCGGATGAATATTTTTTAATATATAGAATTTTTTACACTTCCAATGATTTTTTAAAAATTTTCTTGTGATAGATCCTCTCGAAATTCTGCAAGAACTTTTGCGTTGGCATTCTACATCTAACATCCATGTTTGAATTGGATCGGTTCTATATTTTTTGAATTATTGCGGAAATATCAACCAAATTTCAGATGGGTATAACTCCAAAACCGTTCGACTGATTGTGCTTATGAACAAACTTAAATGTCGCATTCAGATGTATAACCTAACATGTAAATTTCAAATCGCTTTCTGTTTCCGTTCTCAGGTTATCGAGACATGAAAAATATTTTTTAATAATTGTTTTTTAATTTTCTAGCGATACGATTCTCACAATATTCCACAAATGTGCTAACGTTCATATTATACAACTATTGACCAAGTTTCAATTCGATCGGATTCATTTTGGTTGAAAACAAAATTATTACTCGGAAACCATTGGGCTGATTATGCCCATTAACAAACTTGTCCGTCGTATTTGGATGCGCCACATACCCTGAAAATTTCAAGACACTAGCTCTTTCCGTTCTTAAGTTATCGTGGCAACGGCTCGCCGGACGGCCGGCCAGACAGAATCAAAATTTGACCTCGAATTCTTCATCAGGGAGTCGAACCCAACCGTTTGAGATTATTTTCGGCGGAAAATTCGAAAGTTACAGACATTTGGGCAAAATGATAAAGCGATGTTCCCCAGAACATACCTACACACAAAATGTGTTTGAGACCTTGAACAATTTTTCTCCAAATCTTAGAATTCTTGAGATGCTCTCAGTGAGCATTTGTGAGTATTTCGGACACCTTGTACATTTACCAATGAAACATTATTCCAGTCTTGCTTTGTATGTTTCAAGGCAACATAATTGAATAGAGATTCTTATGTAACAAACTCAAACGCTTCATTCGTATGTTCAGAAACATTTTCAATTATGTGCGTCTCCTCATTTTCTTCGGGAAATGGTCCAATACGTCATATAACAGGGAGACATGAATAGCCTTATCAAGAATACAATATCTGTCCACCCTAACCAGTCTTTCACAAAGCACTTTATATCCAATTCCCTTATGAAATCCTTATACCCCGGTTCGAAATAAAGGATAAACCTCTAACCACCCTTTCTAGATTACGGGATTTCGGTAGTTGCTACCTCCTCCAGATATGAGGTTGAATTATCCTGTGCACCAGGTCCGAAAATAACAGAGATTAGCTCGCTATATAGCTAGTTCTTTATGGTTTGTTGGATTTCTTGAGTACCTGTCTATATCAAAATGCTACCCATGAAAGGATTATTTGAAATGAAATGTAGATGGATTATTTCGTCATTCTGAAAATGAAATGAGGGTCGCTGCAAATTCTACACAAGGGTATGTTCTTTTGTATTCAGAACAAACTGATTCCTAATGTTTAGTTCCTTCACCGTCTACAGGGCAGGGAAAACAACAAAATCAGTTGTAAAAATCCGACGTTACTCGACACTAAACATTTTTGCGATTATGTTCTGGGGAACATACACGCAAACGTTATAACTTTGCCCAAATGTGTGTAATTTTCGAATTTATTGACGAGAATGGCCTCAAACGACTAGATTCAAGTCACTGATGAAGAATTCGAGGTCAAATTTGATTCTGTCCGGCCAGCCGTCCCTTGCCACAATAACTTGAGAATGCAAAGATTTAGCAACTTGAAATTTTCAGGGTAGGTAGCGCATCCCAATACCACGGACAAGTTTATTAATGGGCATAATTGGCCCAACGGTTTCCGAGTAATAATTTTGTTTCAAACCATTACTAATCTGATCAAATATACTTTTGATACTTGGTGAGTACTTGTAGAATAGAAACCTGAGGACATTTGTGAAATTTTGTGAGAATCGTATCGCTAGAACATTTTAAAACAATTTAAAAAAATATTATTTATGTCATGATATCCTGAGAACGGAAAGAGATAGCGACTTGAAATTTTCAGGTTGGGTTGTGCATCTGAATGCAACATTTGAGTTTATTTATAGGTATAATCAGCCAAACAGTTTTGGAGTTATACCTATCTGAAATTTGGTTGTTATTTTCTCGTTAACTCGAAGAATTCGGAACCGATCCAATTCAAACATGGTTATGAGTTGTAGAATGCCAACGTGAAAATTCATGTTGAATATCGTGCAGATCGTATGTCACTATAAAATTTTTAATAATCTTTGAAAAAAATTCTATATATCAGAAACAATTAATCGGACATAGCTGAAATCTTGCGAGAGCCTTCAGAACCCAACTCTTCAAGTTTGAACACGATCGGATCTATATTGTTGGAGATCTGAGCAGCCTTGTGTGAGTTCAGTAGCAGGATGGGTGATCGTTGCCTCGATAACTCTCGAATGAAAGGAGATAGGTACTTGCAATTTCCAGGGTAAGTTGCGCATCTGAGTGGAAGAGTTAAGTTCACTGTTGGCCATAATCGGCCCAACTGTTTCGGAGGTATACCTAAGTATCTGGAATATTATTTCCTCGGTAACTCGAAAAATATAGACTTGATCGAATTGAAACTTGCTAACTAGTTGTAGAATATCGATATGAAGATGTGTGTAAAATTTTGTGAGGGTCGTACCAGTAGAAAATTTTAAAAAATTCACTTAATCGAAATTACCATGGTAAATTCGTCTGTAATTTTCGAATTTTTGGATGAAAATGGTTTTAAACGATTTGGTTCGACTCACTGATCAAGAATTCGTGGTCAAAATAGATTCTGCCCGGCCATTAACACAAAAAAAACAAATTTTTTCACATTACACATTTCAAATTCAAATATTAATAAGATGCAGTTTCACCATAACAATACATTGATTTCAACTCTATCAAGCTAATAATTTCGGAGATATGATTTCTGAGAGTTTAAATAATTATTCTTAATTATATGAATTCATAGTAGAATACTCTAATTATAATATTCTAATGTATGTATATCCAATATGAGGTGGGTCATAGACCAAAGTTTTGAATTTAATTAGGAAAATTCTTGAAAATGGACACACAGAAGCCAAATTGAAAAAAAATTTACCGCACGCTGTGTTCCTAAGCGGTCACCCATCCCAATACTAACCGCACCCGAAGCTGCTTGGATTCAGTGTGATATGGCCGTGAACAATATTTCTTCCTCTAACTATACTCCATTCACTTTTATAAAGTCTCCCGGTTGGCCATGATTTAGGTCTATCACGTTTTTGTCACTAAACAATCAATGTCAATTTCGAAAAGTGGGGAATTCCATATGTACTTTTGTTCGTTTAGAAGTTTTCCTGTCGGGTTATTCAGGTACTTTTCTTTTTTCAAATGAACTATCACGCAGTAACGGACTACTGTATCCATTATTTTTCATTAGACCAATAGGATTTCCTGGGGACGATCCCAAGGTTTTGCGGCAATTCCTGGAATGTAGCCGTTTTTGATCTTTCACGTCAAGCGCTCTTTGAGAATTATAAAACCGCGACTTCCTTGGAGACACCAGAGAGTCATAGCTTGGTCTTAAATTCTTTAAATCATATTAGTGTTGAACCGTTTTCAGAATCTGCATAGTATATCTAACGGTGCGCTAAAGGATTACTGGCGACAGAGGTTCCAGAGAACGTCTGATGTGACGATAACACGTTGGCTACATCCTTAAAATATGATACTAATTCTAACTATATACAAGTAGAATTCAAATCATAAAAGAAATCCTAGAATTATGAAATCTATTTTCTTTTAATTCTTCTATTTCACGGAAGACATTTGCTACGGAGTGAGGCTAAAAGTTTCAAGGGATTTATTGTCTACATGACATCATAGGCTCACTTCACATCAAAACGACACGGTTTTGTGTACGGCAACGACTCATACGCTCGAGCTTTCCCACAGGCTCGCTTCGCAGTCGTGTAAACGACACCAGCATCCGATTCTTGGGTGAAGGCTTGAATGATAGCTTTCACAGCTATCCGGCCGAGTCGTGGTCGTGTGAACGACACTCGGCTGCCGTGCACGACTCGAGGGTATCCGGCAGTCCCCTCGAGCCGTGCAAGGCAGCCGTATGTCGTTCACACGACCACGACTCGGCCGGATAGCTGTGAAAGCTATCATTCAAGCCTTCAGCATTCACCCAAGAATCGGATGCCGGTGTCGTTTACACGACTGCGAAGCGAGCCTGTGGGAAAGCTCGAGCGTTTGTGTCGCTGCCGTACATAAAACCGTGTCGTGTTGATGTGAAACGAGCCATACCGCCGTATTCACAAAGCATTAAATCTCCGTTAAGTCCTAACTGAGGTACTCAGTTAAGGATAAATAAGAATCACAACCTCAGTTTAAGTGAAAATTAACGTGAAACAGGCCTGTTTCACCACCGTTACATACGTTAACTGAGGTTGCGATTCTTATTTATCCTTAACTGAGGACCTCAGTTAGGACTTAACGGAGATTGAATGCTCTGTGAATACGGCGGATAGAGTCTCTTTGTTATTTCCCGACATTGCTGGATAATGGATAGGGGACACCAATTAACAGAGGAGAGAAATAACAAGCGAATTTCTGAGAAACTATAAACAGCACATCTCTAGCAATTCTCGGAAGTTGACTGCCTGACATCAATGTACAGGTTGAGTGCTGGTAGTGCTTCGTGGACGCGACTACTGTAGGTCTATTTTGATCAGGTAACGAACTTATTTCACTTTATGAATTATATATATAATTGTGCTGTGAACTGATTTCTTCTCCTATTTTGAGTTTACTGTGGACTTATTATGAACACTACAAAGGTAACTACCCTCTTGTCACTACATTTTTTTGTCGTCTGACATATGTTTCGGAAACAAAGTTTCCATCTTCAAAGACGAAGCGTTACTAGAGCATGCAATCAATTTCCACACTCAGGTATGGGTTGACATTATACTCTTAGTCATTAACCAATTAGTGAGAATAATGGGTTGTTAATAGGGGTTAGATCATTATTGAGTAAAATATCCTTTCTTTTATACATTTCGATACCTTCAAGTGTTCCTAAGTACACTTTATTGGAATTTTTCAACAATTTGACGGAATTTTCTGAAATTGAGTAGACAGTTGTTAAAACGTGATTTGCAACAGCCGATTTATCGATGTTGTTGTTCCGAATGTGTCCTGTATGCTCTTTATACCGTCTTAGAATGTTTCTGGTTGTTTGCCCGACGTAACACTTGTTGCAATCTAAACATTTAATTTCATATATACCCGAATTTAACATGTCCGGAGTTTAAGCGCGAATGTATTTCCTAGAAGTTGTTTAATTTTCGTGAAAGTTTTGAAAGCCACATTTATATTAACCTATTAAAAAATATTGTGGAGTTTGTTGTTTGTTTTCGGATGGAACGTGAAAGCGTGGAAACCTTTTACCGTTTTTATTTCTTTCGTTAGGGTTATGTTACTGAAGAGATTTTCATCTTTATGTTTGTTAATAATTTTATGAACTAGTTGATGACTATACCCGTTTCCTTCGGCAGTTTGGAAAATCAATTTTCTTTCTTTCTTGAAGTTCACATTGCTTAGCGTAATGTTAAAATAACGATAAAAAGTAAGCTACCTGTTTTATTTGACCAGGGAGCTACCGAATCAGACGAAATGTAAATATCAGAATTAGTAGGTTTTCTAAAAATTTCGAAACTAATTAAATTTGAGTCATCTCTAGATAATTTTGAATCTAAGAATGGCAAGTAGCCGTCCTTTTCCATTTGAAAGGTGAACTTAATAGATGGGTATTTACTGTTTAAAACCGTGGTAAATTCGTTAATATAAAAATTTTCATCAACGATTGAAAATATGTCATCTACGTATCTAGCCCAATATTTGTGTTCTTTTTTAATTTCAAGTTCTACTTTGCTGAGGAACAAATTAGCTAAAAAGGGGGAAAGGGGGTTGCCCATGGCCGTACCGAAAGTTTGTTTGTAATATTTACCGTTACAAGAAAAGATATTTTGCTTCTTACGAAGTGAGGTTAGCATCAAGTAGTCATTAATTTCTATTCGAGGAATATCTAAACTAGAAGGTCAGTCTTTCAAATTTAAAATTAATTTTAATTTTAATTAAACTACGTCCCACGAAAGGAAGCGGTCTTTATCATTGATTTTGAAAATATTCAACTGATTCGTACGAATTTTTTGTTGCCAATGTCTGCATGCTTGCATGATTTAGTAACGCTTCGTCTTTGAAGATGGAAACTTTGTTTCCGAAACATATGTCAGACGACAAAAAACTGTAGTGGGCAAGAGTGTAGTTACTTTTGTAGTGTAATTTCTCCTATTAGCTTGTACATTCCCAATAATTATTCATAACTTCACGAACACTCATGTAACCATTTCGTAATTATAAATATTTTTTTATTGGACTATTAACATGCGTGACAACTATTAATATGTTAATTCTTACCTTGCATGTGAGGTTTGTATTAACAGTATGTAGTTGGTGGATTCCTATGTCCTTGCATATTCACCACGATAACAAATTATCTATCTTGAATGTTGCAGCATGTGAACCTAAATTGGGGAAGCCCTGTGGACATGAGCTTTGGCACTCTTGTTCAAACTTTGACAAAACATATCTCCGAAAGTATTGGTTTCCAGAGTTAGGAATTATATCAATTGTTTCTTATGATAGAACTTCATCATAAAATAAATTGAATTCAAACATCATAAAAGAATTTCAATTCAACAAGAGTGCCAAAAATCATTAATCTAAAACCAACAGACCAATTTTACCCAATAACGAACTTATCCGAGATATTCATTCCTCAAATCTGCTATGGAAATTATACTTCATCAATTGAAACTTAGCCAATATTCCAGTTTTGTTTATACTGGAAATAATTCTGAACCCAATTTACCTACCAAAGTTTATAATTCCATCATCATATGGATTATCCACGGGCATTATATTATCATCTAAAAAATATAATATCATATCGTCCTCATAATTCCACGATAGCTGAGGTTATTTAATTGGTTATTTTGCATTCAATCATACTTTGCTCTCTATAATACATTATATAAAATACCTCTATTTTATATAAAAAATAACGAAGCAGAATTAATTTGAAATGTCACTTAAAGCAAAATAAGATGACATGAATGAACACAGATCATATAATAATTCATAGATAGTATAATACGATTTATGTTTTGAATTTTGAAAAATCAAATCTCCGAAAGTATCAGCTCGTTAGAATTGAAAATGATATCGATGGATTCTTATGATGGAACTGATCTTAAAAAAAATTGAATTTGAAATTTGTAATGTAAACATTTTTTTTTTCGTTACTCCGAAACCATTATGCCGATTCTGCCCAATAACGAACTTATCCGAGATATTTAGATCCTTAACCTACTCTGAAAATTTCAACTGCCTAGCTCAATCCGTTCGAGAATTATCGTGTTAACGGAGGGTGGCCCGGACAGAATCGATTTTGTTCACGGATTCTTGATCAGTGAGTCAAATCAAATCGTTGAAGACCATTTTCATCAAACAAATCGAACCTTACAGATATTTGGGCAAATTGATAAGCACACTGTTCCGAGGAAAAAGAGCGCCAGAAATGAGCAATCTGCAATGCTTTAATGCTTCAAAAATTGTCATTAAAAAAACAGCAGTCCCAAAAATTATCAATCAGAAACCACCAGAGCGTTTCTACCCTATTACAAGCTTATCCGAGATATTAATTCCTTAAATCTAAATATATTAAATATGAATTGAAACTTAGTCAATATTCTAGTTTTGTTTTTACTGGAGATATTCTGAACCCAATTTCATTAACTTACAAAGTATATATTACCATCATCATATGGATTATCCAAGAGCTATCCATGAAAGCTGAGATTTTATCATAGTTCATTTTGCATTCAATCATACTTTGTTTTCTAGAACAGGAGGTATTTTATATCAATAATTTTGAATAGAACAAGAAATAAATATGACATTGTACTCAGTTTGAATTCTCTCATCGTTAGACAGTACAATTAAGTTCTGAAGGCTCTTGTAAAATTTCAGCGATGTCGGACGAATAGTTCTGATATATAGAATTTTTTTCAATGATTTTTAAAATTATCTAGTGATACGATCCTCACGAAATTACGCAAGAATTTTTGCGTTGGCATTCTACAACTAATAAACATGTTTGAATTAGATGGGTTTTGTATTTTTCGAGTTATTGCGGAAATAACAACCGAATTATAACTCCAAAACTGTTTGGCCGATAATGCCTATATACAAACTCAAATGTCGCATTCAGATGCACAACCTAACTTGAGAATTTCAAGTCGCTATCTCTTTCCGCTCTCAGGTTATCGAGACATTAATAATATTTTTTAATAATTTTTTTGAAATTTTCAGTTGATACGATTCTCACAAAATTTCACAAACGTCCTTGGAATACACCCGGTACGAAAGAACATGGAAAGAACGAAAAAAGTTTGCTAACAAAAAATCACAATCTGTCAAATTGACGTCTCAGATTTGATCGAAATATCCCATCCATTCCACAACCGTCCGGTTCAGAACACAGAATAAGAGTGCTGAATTAGACATACTACCCTATTGAAGTTCAGCAGAAGCGAAAAGCCATAATAAGTGATGTAGATTAGGAGGGAAATTGCATGATGCACGAATCAGAGTGAAACAGTTCGACAAATTTGTATAATTTTATGCAACAAATATCGTTTCGGATCCTCGGAATGATGGATGCGATGATGTCGCGATATTTATTTCAACTTCACACTGACACCCGCAAATTTCGAAGTACATTCCTTATTATTTATGCATCGAGTTCTATGATTTTCATGTCCAGTCATAGGTAATTTCACTGTCTTTATCCTCAAATTTTGAGAGTGTCAAAATTTCGGAAAGATTTGAGATGCTATAGACTCTATATAGGGTGCAACAAACAGGTGTATCTTAGCCTGGAATTTCGTACCCCCAGTGGAGAAATTTTAAAGTTGTGTGATGACTCTAACACCAGATAGTAAAGCAGTAAACTTTAAAAAAAATGGTTGAAGCACTGACGTGAAGTCAGGAGATTTTGCGCGTATGTTCTATTGTCCATTCTTCTGTATTGGACACTATTAATCCAATTTACCATGGTGAATTCTATTGTCCGTTCTCCTAAATTGGACACTCTTAATCGAATTTACCATGGTAAATTGATGGTAGATTCTCAATCTAAGGTATCGTTAGATACATAATATTTTTACGTATTTTTTTTTATTTTTTAGAGGTATGGTCCTCACAAAATTTTACACACGTCTTCATGTCGATATTCTACAACTATTTAGCAAGTTTTAATTCAATCGAGTCTATACTTTTTATTGAGTTATTGAGGAAAAAATATTCCAGATGGGTATAAACCCGAAACCGTTGGGCAGATTATGGCCAACAGCGAACTTAACTCTCCCACTCAGATGCGCAACCTACTCTGAAAAAGTCCCTTTCTCCTTCTGTTCGAGCGTTATCGAGGCAACGTTCACCCATCCAGCTACTGAACTCACACAAGGCTGCTCGGATCTCCAATAATATAGATCCGATCGTGCTCTCGCAAAATGTCAGCCATGTCGGATGAATAGTTTCTGATATATAGAATTTTCAATGATTTTTTTTAAAATTTTCTAGTGATACGATCCTCACGAAATTTCGCAAGAATTTTCACGTTGGCACTCTACAACTAATAACCATGTTTGAATTGGATCAGTTTCGTATTTTTCGAGTTATTGAGGAAATAGCAACCAAGCTACAGATGGGTATAACTCCAAAACAGTTTGGCCTATTATGGTTATAAACAAACTCAGATGTCGCATTCAGATGCACGATCTATCCTGAAAACTTCAAGACGCTATTTCTTTCCGTTCTCAGGTTATCGTGACATGAAAAATATTTCTAATAATTTTTTTTTTCATTTTCTAGTGATACGATTCTCAGAAAATTTCACAAACGTGCTTAGGTTTATATTCTACAACTATTAACTAATTTTCAATTCGATCAGATTTATTATGGTTGAAAACAAAATTATTACTCGGAAACTATTGGGCCGATTATGCCCATTAACATTAAATTTCGAGTGGCTAGCTATTTCCGTTCTGATGTTATCGTGGCAACGGCCCGCCGGACAGAATCAAATTTGACCTCGAATTCTTCATCGGGGAGTCGAACCCAATCGTTTGAAACCATTTTCGGCAAAAAGAACGAATATTTCAGACATTTGGGCAAAATGATAATGCGATGTTCCCCAGAACATACGCGCAAAAATGTTCCTGATTCCCGTTAATATCCCGTCTTAAAATGGAAAATTCAAGCCAGAGGGGACAATACTCTACTTCAATTGAGAATATTGTGGTTCCAGAGTTCTTTGGAACATTGTTAATGCTTGAAAATAGCATAATATTCTTTGAGGGCGTGTATTTTCGTTAATAATGCAAATATTGCTGAGAATCAAGAACAGAACTGTTGATATATCATGGGGCTTATTTATCTGGTATATATAGGGTGTTCCTGAATTGGAGGTTAAAACGAAGAGGAGTAATTTCATGATAAAAAGTTCCATAAACATGGGATGTGTTCAAGTTTGAATTTTTTTCAAGTTTTTTTCTCATAGTATCTATACTGCACAAGATATTCAACTGAAATTTGGCATAGATATTACAATTTAGAGTTTACACCATGTGACTTGCCACTTTCGATAGCAAATTTGAAGGGTGATATTTTTCCTGGAACACTGTCCCCTGTTCTCCTCCAGAAAATGAGGAGCCACTGTTAATTTGAAAACAATTTAAAAGAAGCTTTGTTTTAAACTCTATGGTCTCTTGTAGTTTTCTCGTATCTGCTACCGATTTCGAGAAAAAAAATTGAATGATTCGTCGAAATACTGAGAAACATCGATATCGTCATAATGTCATGAATAAATTCATCTCCTCTCCCCGCCTGTGTAATTCAATTTACTCTTCAGTATAAGAACCATATATTTATTTTTTGCAGCATCAAAAAGCCGGCCCCAAGTATTGGGCATCCTGAAGGACCGTCTCAACTTGGAATATGCAGCCAGTGTGGATGCAAATAGTATACATAGAGCCTTACATATTCTCCAAGCAGGACCGGATCTTTCTGGAGAATACACCTGTTCTGTGTCAACTTTACAGAGTGAAGATATCCGGACAAAGAGCATGCTCGTTTTCGGTGAGTGATTTTCTGATAATTTTAAGAAATTATCATTCTAAAGATCGTTGTGACAATATATCGCAATCACCTAAAATATACGACTCATTCTGTATCAACAATGGCAAATGGTGCCATTTCGTAATGATTATTTTATCAATAAAAACTTATTTCTTCAACCACTGTCAGCAGGTTGAATATCAGACTCATCTCCACGTCCCTGTGTGGGGACGTAGTGAGATTCGTGGCCAGGAGGGCTGCCCACAAGGAGGAAGGGAGGAGTGCTCTCACCTCTGCTGTGGTCTCTACTGGTGGACGATGTACTGGCCCTAATAGACATGCTGGATATATATGTCCAAGCGTACGCCGACGACATAGTCATTGTGGCCACGGTCCAGGATGGCTCAGTCCTGGTCGAGAGCCTATCAGAGGCACTGTAAGCAAAACAAGGCTGGTGTGAAGGATAATAAGTAAACTTGAACCCTCGAAAGACCTTGATCGTGCCATTCACCAGGAAGAGGAAGCTTAATATGAATTCCCTCAATATGAATGGAATTAACATCCCTTTTGAGGATGGGTGTCATTCTGGATAGAAAGCTGAACTGGAACTCACTCCTCGAAAGGGTGATCCACAAGGCTAGGCACTCCCTCTGGGCTTGCCAGCGGACTTGTGGAAAGAGGTGGGGACTTGTGGAAAGAGGTGGGGACTGGCTCCGAAACAGCTCCATTGGTTGTACGTGATGGTGGTGAGACCACAAATCACTTACCACAGTATTGCTTGGTAGGAATGCACTGTAAAGGTGCAGTCTCAGCTTGCAAAAATTCAGATATCTGCGGGATTGATGGTGACAGGGGCTCTTCACTCCACCTCTACTACAGCCATGGAACGCCTACTAGACCTCGCCAATCTTCACCTGGGAATAAGGTGCGTGGCCCAGATGTGGACATACAGATTTCGGGATATGGCTCGTAATGAGCAAGATGTGATCGGCTCCGTGCCTGGTTCTCTGCAGACTGAATTGGAGGCTAACGAGATAATAGGCATGTCATCGGAAGTATCTAAAACCAGAACCTACTCAGAGTGGTCCTACCCAGTCGTCTTTTCCAGCAGAGACGACTGGACCACCTCTGAGACCCCACTGTTTGAGGTACCCTGTTGGTTCACAGATGGCTCAACTACCACCCAAGGGGTGGGAGTGGGAGTCAGCGGTTGCAGAATTGCTAGGGGTGAATCCATCACCCTGGTTAGTTTTGTGACTGTCTTTCAAGCAGAAATTCTCGACATTAATCTCTGCGCGAAGCTCATACTTGAGAAATCGGATATCCGATAGTCGGATAGTGGATAGTGGCTATCGGATAGCCAAGCTGCCTTGCAGCCCTTGACTTCATTCAACTGCAAATCCTTGCATGTTCAGGATTGCCGGACCACACCTGCTGAACTACGAGAGCACTGCAGGCTGCAGTTCTTATGGGTCCCAGGCCACTCAGGCATAAAGCATAATGAGATTGACAGCACGGGAGGCTTCCCTGGGGCTCATTGGAACTTAACCGGCCTGTGGTTTCTCTCTCAGGGCAGCGAGGTCAACAGGTAGTTGGACCAAAAGGTCCAGGAAATCTGGAGCTGCACACCTGGTCACGGACATGCCCTGGCCCATCAGCTGAAAGAGCCAGACAATATACGGGCCACCGTGGCCTCAGAAAACACTTTAGTACATTGGGGTTAACTGAGGACTCCGAGTGCAGACTATGGCTGGAGGACGACGAGTCTATCGAACACATCATGTGTGACTGCCCCGCTGGGGACAGGAACGGAGTTGAGGAAGTAGGAGGCTGAGGCTGAGGGAACTGGACAAGTTATCACCCACCAGACTCATATCCCTTATCAAGAGGCTTGAGATTGTGGGTGAAGTATAGATTATAAGCCACAATAGACCGATTGGTTGCAGTGGAAGGGCTGGTTTCATCTGCCCAACACAATTTATATAATAATATAATAAAATAACTGTCAGCAGGTGTACCTCGCATAATAAATATATGTGACTTTAACTGAGTATATCTGTAACCCTGGGACATGGGCCTTCTATCTTACCGACAGAGACACTGGTTGTCTACATTGTGCTTAAGAGTGTCTGAAAAGGAACCTCAAGGGTGTGCACATTTGTATTATAATAGACAGCCAGGCTATACTGACTTGGAATCACTCATCCAAGTTTCTGTACTGTCATAGGAATGCCAGAATATCATAAAGCAACTGGCTAGAGACAAAAAAGTGACTCTTCTATGGGTACAAGTGCAATATGCGAAAAGGTCCTCCAGGGTAACACCTGGTGGACCAGAACCCTTCTGTGGGCTTGGAAAGGTCCACTACAGGATAGTGGTCCAGCAGTGGGAGTTAAATAACTGAATAGCTCTATGGAGAAGAACAAATTGACAGGCAAAAAGATTCGTGAATTTCTCACCATCCTATACCAGAAAACTCCTGTAGTTGCCCGAGCTGAGCTTTGGAAAATTGTCGGACTGCTGATAGGGCACTGTCTGTATGGTCAAGTCAGTAGACGAAATATGCAGGCTATGTGGATCGGAAAAGGAAACTCTCGAACACTAACTTAGTTTGCAGCCTAAGCAAGTGAGCCAGTTCTAAAATCTAACAACGTGTTAGCCAAAGCTCCTGAGGACGTCATCAGTTATGTTAACACCATTGACAATGTTCTTATGATAAGTAGGGTAATATAACTTAATATCGTATCGGTCACAGTTCTGAAGGACTGGATCAAGTCTCGCGACCCCGTTCTGATAATAATAAAATTAAAATTATAATCTCTGTCAAAAAATCCATTCATTTAGGCAAAATGATAGCATCCTCGTACTAGCATTCATATAATGGGTCCACCAAATAATTTTTTTTTGAAAATGCAATAAAAAAAAGCTACTGAATATTTTCTCAAATTTATTTTCTTATTTGAAAGTACAATCCTTCCGGTTAATAATGGAAAATAATTTCATTCTAATGGCTGCCTCGGCTGGCTATGCAGTAGGCTACACGATCGGTCCAATTTTTAAGCACATTAGCGATTGTGTGCAGCTGTATTTCACCAATGGCTTCACGAATATTGTCCTTTAAAGCGTCAATTGTCTCTGGCTTGTTGGCGTAACACTGATCTTTGACGGCACCCCACAAATAATAGTCCAACGGTGTCAAATCGCAGCTCCGAGGTGGCCAAACGACATCAGCTCTGCGGCTGATAATGCGATCTTCAAAAACAGGGCAACTCCTGAACCAATTGGACTTTGTATGGCGTCATACCAAGGTCTTTATGCAAAATTCGTCTCAATGATGTCTCCGAAATATTCAATTCTTGAGAACGACGGTGAATTGATGTTGATGGCGCTTCACGCACACTTTCTGCCACAGCAGCAATATTCTCGGGTGTACGCACTGTTTTTGGCTTTTCACGCTTTGGTTTATCGATGAGGATGCCAGTTTCTTTCACTTTTTTCACAAGATAACGAACATACGGAACTGACGGTGCTTCTCTTCTTCCAAAATCCGTACGCAATTTTCGCACACATTCTGCAACATGAACATGATTTTCAAAGTAATGTCGCAATATTTCCCAGCGTTGTTCAAGCGTATACACAACCATATTCGTTCAGCGGAAGGATAAAACTAATTATCTGTCAAATCAGACATGAGCTTAGTGTTACCATTCACGAAATAAGCACTGGTTGAAAAAAAAAACGTTATATGGCGGACCCTTTATTTCACGCTTAAACTAATATTTTTCATAGTTTTTGATCATCAGATTGATCGGTTCTGGAAAATAAAATATAATTTCACATATTTTATAATAGTTTTTTAATATTTAGACTATCCTTACTAATTTGAAGTAAACAAGTTCCAGAAAGGAGCCTCATCCTACGTCGCTTGAGTGCAGATGAAGGATTCATGAGAGTCCAATGCATAGCAGAAGGCGTTTTTCCAACTCCCATCATATCTTTGTATTCACAAGATAGGTAAGTTCTCAATCATATCTTGAATCAGACGAATTCGTATTCAAGGTCTCCCGACGAAAATTTGACTCCTCAGAACTCAGAAACGAGGAATTTTCGATAATTTAAAAAAAAAGATCAACTTCTGTTCTGAGCGAATTTCCATCATAAGTTTGTTCCGAAAAAACCACCCCCATGAAGGTGGCATATCCCCCAATATTTTTTGAATAGGGAAGGGATGTCTAGTGTTGGTTAGTTTGAAAGTTATTTATGTTCTGTACACAACCCAGTTAAAATTTTCAATTATTTTAATAATTGTTTAATAGGTTTATGACAATTAGGCAACTAAGCAAATAATATTATATAAGAAACAAATTAAAATTAAATAAGAAAGTTGAACATGAACATTTCAATTATAGCGTTTATATACGAAATTAGATAAAATAGGAAATAAGAATAAGAGATAAAGATTGCCAACTTTCATCTGTATTTCTTATTTTAATTTGTTTGGATAATGATAATACATGCTCAAAAAGTAAAATTCACAGAACTTCCAATTATCAAAACTTGGGATTCAATTGGTTCATTCTTTCTTTGGTTTAGATCCTCTGTATAAACCAATCCTATTAGTTATTGAAAGGTTTTTTTCTGGATATTCTCTCCCAAACTCTGAAAAATATCTATAAAATAAAATATAATTATTTTGTGATTTGGTTCTGCGTAAGAAACACAAGATATTTGTCAGAAGCAATCAATTGAACAATGTTGCCTAACAAACAACAACGAAACAACATCAACGAAGAAACAACTATATCGTAAAGTTTCGGAGTCTATATCAGACTCCTTCGTCAGACGCTTAATGAAAATCTTTAGAATTATTTTGTTGGTAGTTATTGTGAAATTCAAGAATTGAATTGAATTTCACATGAATGAGTATACCTCCCACAGTATCCTTTAATGATTATTCAATCCTATTAGCCCTCAGTTCTCATTTTATTTCAATTAGTTTCTTATTTCATTTTATTTCCTATATAAAACCGCCTTTATCGAGCAACTTTGATTGAAATTTCTCTATAACTTCTAACTTTTATATATTTGCCATAACGTGAAATATAATAACTGACAAAGAAGCTGCAACACCCAGAAGGAGCTGTTTAAATTTAAATTTTTTTTTGGGAGACCATATATAGTATAACAAGGAATAAATGATTGAAATTTAGAAAATCGTGAAGGTTTTTTCATATTGTAGTCACCTTTGAAATTTTTTTAAAATTTTACAACAAAGCAGCTGTTCGAGGAGATCCAAAGTCGATGTTTAGTTGTTGTTAAAATGCCTAGAGCACGTGTACGCGGAATTTATCGCCAGCTAAGTGAATTTGAAAGAGATCGAATTATTGGTCTACGGCAGCCGGGGTTGTCATTTCGAAAAATCGCTAACAGTACGAACAGAAATCCAACTACCGTTATGAGATGTTGTCAATCGTGGTTTGATAATGCCCAAAATCGAAGAAGAGTAGGCACCGGACGTCGAAGGGGCACAAATGATGTTCAGGATCGACGCCTAAGACTTATGGCTATTAGAGACCGATTTGCGACAACTCGATCTTTGGCTGATGAGTGGTTAGGAGAACAGGACCATCCTGTAACTGTCCGAATTGTTTACCGTCAGATAAGGTCTTTTGGACTGCAGCATTATCGACCCCATCTTGTGTTACCTCCGACGGTTGAGCATCGCCGGCAACGATTACAGTGGTGCAGAGAACGTCAACAATGGGCTGTGGAATGCCATCAGGTTGTCTTTTCTGATGAATCTCGATTCTCCTTGGGTGCACATGATGGCCGAAGACGACTTAGACGACGTCGGGGAGAAAGACGTGAACCTCAGTTTGGTCTTGAGCGTCATATACACCGGACAGTAGGCGTTATGGTACGGGGTGGTATTGCACATGCAAGTAGGTCACCTTTAGTCCTTACTCGAGGTAACATAACAGCGCTGCGTTACCTTCAAGAAATAGTGGAGCCATATGTTCTTCCTCACCTTCAGCAAGATAATGCTCGACCTCATGTTGCCAGAGCTAATTTAAACTTTTTTGAAGCGACCCATGTGAATCTTTTGCCATGTCCGCCCAGATCCCCCGATCTTTCGCCCATAGAGCATGTTTGGGACATCATGGGTAGAAGGCTTGGAAATTTACCCCAGCCCCTACGGACTTTGGCGGCTCTGATACATGAACTACAGGTAGCTTAGGATAGTATCCATCAAGAAGAAATAGACAATCTTATTGCATCAATGCCAAGACGTGTTGGGGAGTGTATAGATCATCGGGGAGGACAAACACATTATAAACAAATTTATTAACAAAAATTGTAAACCCTTCGTTTTTTTTTTCAAATTCGAATGATTTACTTCTTGCTATACTATCTATCTTTTACCAAAAGAATTTAAATTTAAACAGCTCCTTCTGGGTTTTGTATTTCATCTGGGGTTTGTCCGTCAGTATATTTACTTTTGCTGACTTCAATCTCTACTTTCAAAAGAGCAATTTTCTTAATTAATGTTTAAGGGATGCAATGGAAAGTTTCAGTGCTGGAGAACAATTAAGGCGGCCATTGCTTCACGCCATGCAAATGGGCACCAACTAACAGTCCATACACAAAATTTCATAATAGGAATACGGTTTATCTAACTCACCCAACTCAATTATATACGGGCAGGCGTATAACGGAAGTGTTTCATTATTAGGATAAGTTCCATTAGGTACGTGATCCCAATTACCAAGTTTCGTCCATCGTTAGACGTGTATGGTTATGTAACTGAATAGTTGGATTGTTGGGCTACGATGAGATTTCAGAAATGATATCTTTTAATTGAAGCACGAACAAATAACAATTACGTCAGAAAATATAGCATATAATTTCGCTCTTGGAGGGTTATTACCGTTAAAATGAAGTCTTTTAGCGTCTATCTCGGAAATTGCTGGGCTTGATCTACATGTTGTACGTGTGCTGATATTGCCCTTTCCATATTTTCACGCTATTTACTCCATGTTGCGAACATTCTTGGTTCTTGGTTGGAAAATGTCGTCACTGAGAGAATGAAACAAGCCCTGTGGACAGTAGTTTTGGCGCTCTTGTTAAAATTTTGACAAATCATATCTCCGAAATTATTGGTCTCTGGGAATGATATAAATAGATTCTGACTTTTCCATTTATATATATATATATATATATATATATATCTATATATAATTTGGTTTGAAGCTAAGGGTGTAACGACTCGATTTTTTGGAGAAATTTAAGTGAAACTATTCATTCTTCGCCAAGCTTTCGAATTTTATTTTAATTCTTCATCAGGGCTTTGAATTTTAGGTTATGTTGTGGAAGTTTGCGCAATTACGAACATCTCTCGTCTATGAGTATAAAATAAAATTTGTATATGGGACATGACATTACATTAACTACATAAACTGTTTAAAACACACTTATAAAATCAATAAATAGGACAAGTCAAAAGTTAAAAGATTTAAAAACAATATTTGTGTCAATTTGGTGTTAGTCTGTTTATCTTATCTTGACATTGACTTGACATAATGTCAAGATAAGATACTATAAAATACCCCTCCTGTTCTAGAAAACAAAGTATGATTGAATAGAAAATGACCAATAAAATAACGTCAGCTATCTTAGAATTATGGAAATCGTAGGATTCGGGTGGAACGGCCCGCCATTAACACTCGAACGGAATGAGCTAGACAGTTGAAATTTTCAGAGTAGGTTTGGGAGATAGATATTTCAACTCTAACAAGCTAATACTTGATACTATGATTTTTCAAAATTTGAATAATAAATCGTACTCCTATGTTTTCACAGAATGTTCTTATTATTCTAACTATGGATTATTATATGATCTGTGTTCATACATCTGATCATATTTGCTTAAAAGAGACATGTCAAATTCATTTCTGGTTCATTACTCATGATATAAAATACCCCTCCTGTTCTAAAAAACAAAGTATGATTGAATGCAAAATGACCAATGAAATAACCTCATCTATCGTAGAATTATGAAGTTTATAGGATATTATAATTTTCAATTATAATGCCCCTGGATAATCCATATGACGATGAGATGATGAGAAATATACTTTGGTAAGTTAATCAAATTGGGTTCAGAATATCTACAGTAAAAACAAAACTGAAATATTTGCTAACTTTCATTTGATATAATATAATTTTTAGAGTAGATTTGAGGAATTAATATCTCGGATAAGTTCGCTATTAGGTAGATTTGGTCTGGTAGTTTCGGATTAATAATTCTTGGCACTCTTGTTTTTTTTTAAATTACACTTTTTTTAATTTAATGTAGTTTGTGACGCAGTTATATCATAAGAATCCATTGATATCATTTCCAACTCTGAGAAACTAATACTTTTGGGGATATGATTTGTCAAAGTTTGAACAAGAGCGTCAAAGCCCCTGTCCACAGGGTTTTCCCGAATTTTTGTTTTCATGTAAGGCGGACATCAACATAATTATTATCCATTCCATCGGATAGAGCGTTTAACTCGGAACCATAGGTCCCGAGTTCTATCCCCTGGCTAGGAATGACATTTTTGTAGTCAGACCACCACTGTATGGACCACCATTCACTGCTGAATAGAAAACTAACAGTGCTGTCCCTTAGGTGGCGTAAGAACAGAGTCACAAAGCCTTCGCAAAGCACAACTGATGCTCCTAATTCGCACAAGCTCCTAGGAGCTTTTGAGGGCAGTTCTATCATTAGAATCAACTGATATCATTCCCAACTTTGCGACACCAATACTTTTGAGGAAGTGATTCATCAAAGTTTGAACAAGAGCGTCAAAGCACCTGTCCACAGGGTTTTCCCGCATTTTTGTTTTCATGTGAGGTGGACATCAACATAATTATTATCCATTCCATTGGATAGAGCGTTTAACTCGGAACAATAGGTCCCGAATTCTATCCCCTGGCTAGAAAAGAAATTTTTGTAGTCAGACCACCATTGTAGGGACCACCTTTCACTGCTGAGTAGAAAATTAACAGTGCTGTCCCTTAGGTGGCGTAAGAACAGAGTCACAAAGCACAACTGATTCTCCTAATTCGCACAAGCTCCTAGGAGCTTTTGAGGGCAGATTTATCATTAGAATCAACTGATCTCATTCCCAACTCTGAAACATCAATACTTTTGGGGATGTGATTTATCAAAGTTTGAACAAGAGCGTCAAAGCAGGGCTTTTCAACATTTCTTCATTATGAACAACTTGTTCACTTACATATTTCAAATGGATGACAACAATTTTTCCAAATTGGACTTTAATTTCATATACCATAAAACTATTTCCTTTGATGTGTCCAAATTATGAAAACATTGCATTATCCCTCGGAAATAACTATCTGATTCAATAGAAATAGCCCGCCTGCAATTTACGATGTAACAATATGACTTTCCCCGTAACAAAGGGCTGTATTCAGGTGGAAACCCCAATTTCCACCGAAATAAACCCACATGCGATACGATCCATCATGAATTTGAATGTCGATGACGTTCGTTTCCGGTCATGAAAAACTCCGGCCCAAAAACAGGTCAATCATACACGAAATTCGCGGTGATCCCGACGAAAGACCACTTCGGGATCCATTCGCTGACCGCGGCTATCGATTGATTTCCCTCCAAGAGTAAGAAAACGAGGGAAAAAAAATCGGAGTTTTTCCGCTTCATCGAACTCAGCCTTTACAGCGCCCATTTGACAGGTGACCTCTCAATTGTTCTTCCGTTAGAGCTGTCGAGAGGCGTATTGTGGCGGAAGGAATTAAGAGCTTCCGGTCGTGTGGCCGAAGTAGTAAATAGAGCGCTGGCTCACATGAACTGAAGGAGTCGGTTGGTGTGGGGCATTTACCTAGGGAGCGGGCTGACGCCACTTGGCAAACTTAGATACAAACTAATCGCAATAGAAAGGCAGCGCTGGACTGAAGGAAATTCAAGTTTTCATCCGAAGGAGGACAGAAAAATGCTGTAGATTTCATACGAAAGTGTATTGATTCCCTGTCGAAATGATGGAATTCACTCTACAGGGTGTGATAGTTTGTAAAAGTGGTACCACTGTAGGCGGCATGCGTGGGGAACCACATGAATTTTATTGTACGCAGATTTGGATTAAGAATAAAGACAGTAGATGACGAGCCATAAAACGAGTATCATTCCACAATTAATACAGAGTTACAGAGAGAATACATTAAACTTAGTACGAATATTACATGGCGCAGTCGGTAGGATTATGTTCTTGATGATGTCCGCTATAACGTCTTGTAGCCATTAATAAATCATCGACCATCTTGGAAAGTGTAGGAAGAACTTCTTCATCACTCTCCTCCAGTGTAAAATATTTTGATTCCTATTTGCTCTTTCTCACAGCAAATGTTCTTCAAACTCAGCTTTCCAATATTTCGAAAGTTTTGTTGTTGTTTTAAATAGGCTATCGATGTCGATACATTTTTTAATAGAAGTGAACAATTTGGAATAGTTTTCAAAGAATACCTTCCCAGTGGGTAGATCATTAAGGGTTTTCTTGGCATATTCCTCATAACACTTTTCGAACCATTGAATAGCTTCATTTCTTTACCAGTTTTATTATCGTAGTTCCACAGATGTATACAATAATTGTTCACATCTTCTCCAGATGTTCAGATAGAGACGACATTTTCAAAGCATTGGGATTTAGGGGCAATAAAAGTTGTCCGTTAATTATTGAATTCATAATGGCATCCGTTTTTATGGTTGTGAATTCTGTTTTTTATCTCAATTAGGTCATGATGAATTAATAATCTTCTAAAAAATCGTGTATTTCTAGAACGATCGATGCATAATATAGACAAACTATATTGGTAATTAAAGTGTAATCTCTTCATATTCAATTGTTTTCTGTGGGTGTTGAAAAAAGTCGAGTCGTATATAAGACTTCATACAAAAGATTTAACGGGACCAAAAACGAGACTCTCGTGTTGCACTGTATGTGGTCTTGGTATCGACTATAATATTTTTGAAAACGTCTCGTCTCGTCTCGCTTTTACTGTACGAGAAAAATCTCGCACTCGCGTGAAGCCCTAGTTTGGTTATTTATTTTTGTTCACATAATAGTTAAGATTTTCAAAATCAGTTCATTATTAAAAAAATTGGTTCAAGCCCTGTGGACAGGAGCCTTGGCGCTCTTGTTCAGACTTCGACAATTCATCTCCGAATTTATTGGTTTCTCGGAGTTGGAAATGATATCAATGGATTGATATAATAGAACTGATTCATAAAATAAACTAATTCAAAATTAAATTACGAACTTATACGAGATATTCATTCCTCAAATCTACTCTGAAAATTATATTATATCAATTGAAACTTAGCCAATATTCCCGTATTATTTCCACTGAAGATAATCCGAACTTACTAAATTATATTTCCATCATCATATGGATTATCCAAGGGCATATAGGGTAGAGGTAATAATCCTATAGTTGGTAATTTTGCATTCAATCATACCTAGTTTGTTAGATTATTATAGATTATTGAGAGATACATTTGACATGTCTGGTATAGGTTACATCCATGAACAGTGAAAACAGATAGAACACAGATAGATAGTCTGTGAAAACAGAATTACGATGTTTTATTGAAATTTTGAAGAATCATATCTGTTGGCTTCTTAGAGTTGAAAATGACACCAATGGAATATTATGATGAAACTGCATGTCAAAAAAAAATTAATTCGAAATTTGTGATGTAAACAATTTTTTTTTTCGTTACTCTGAAACTATCCGGACAATTTTGCCCAATAACGAACTTAACTGAGATATTTATTTCCCAAACCCACTCTGAAAATTTAAACTGTCTAGCTCATTCCGTTCGAGAGTTATCGTGTTAACGGCTGGACGGACGGACGGCCGGACAGAATCAATACCGACCATGGATTCTTGATGCGTGAGTCGAACCAATTCGTTTAAGACCATTTTCATCCAAAAATTACAGACATTTGGGCAAATTGATAAGCACTCAGTTCCGAGGAACAAGACTGCCAAAAATAATGTAATAAATTAGCTTACCGTTGAAAGGTGATGTTGAACCGCCCAAACTCAAGAATCTAAGAGTTTTGACTTTATTCGTAAAATGCTTAACATATTGGTGACTTATATTTCTTTCTGGATGATAATTATTAAAATTACTTGCAGTAAATCTAGCATTTTCGTCTTTCTGATTATATAATTTGGGAATTTTTATCCTTTCTTCCATAGAATAGACCATTTTCACCCACGTAAGTAAGTCTCAAACCGAATTATGATGCAGAAACGAAAAGAATCTTCAAAAAAATAGTATAATGAAATGAATTGTCACACACATTTTCCGAACATCAACGATAAGAAAATCGAATGTTTTAAAGTAAAAACATTCAAAAACTCAAATTGTTACACCAACAAATAAAAAAATTGAGAATTTCAACTGTGATATTTAGAGAACAGAAAAAACTTCTTAACTAATCCACATCCAACATCTCCTACCTATTCAAAAAATTTTGGGGGTTGTTGCCACCCTCAGGTGGTTTTTTTGGAACAATGTCGTCATAGGAATTCTTTCTACCTAATACAGAACTTGAAAATTATTTTTGGATTCTTCAAAACTCTTAGGTTCTTGAGTTTGTCGGTTCAACTGTCTGTTCTACATCTCGTTTTGACGGTAAGTTTAATTATTACATTATTTCGTGAATAATGAACCGATTTTGGAAATTTTAACTGGGTCGTGTACAGACCATAAATAACTTTCAAACTAACTAACACTTGATATCTCTTCCTTGTATAAAAAATGTTGGGGTTTGGGGTCGGAACAAAGTCATGATGGAAATTCGTCCCCCTCAAAACAGAAGTTGACCCGTTTTTTTTTAATCTTCGAAAATTCTTCGTTTCTGGGGTCTGGGGGAGGAGGTCAAATTTTACTTGGTACACTCTGTATAGAATTTTAAAACTGACAGCCCGAGCCAATATTGAAATATTGTCAATTTCTAACATCCTTTTTATAATGGAGTTTCAAAATTAATTAAATCTGCAGTGACTTATAATTTAGAACAAAAATAACTTATTGTGATCTCCTATTACCGCAATGATACATTAATCAATGGTGGATAGATTCACTCTGTAGAGGCCTTTAGAAATGAATATCTGACGAAATATCCTGATGCTCAGATTCTACAATCTTCTATGAAAGCCCACATCAGAGGTGTTATAAAAAGATTCATGAAGACTGAAAACGTTAACAAGGAAAAATGGACTGGAGGACCTCAAGTTTCTCAAGAAGTTATTGAAGAAGTGAGCTAACGAGTTGATAAAAATCCTGAAATGTTCATGAAAAAATGATCTTAACAGTCTGGTGTCCCCTTGAGTACTTGCCACAAAGCATTGAAAAAAAAATTGGTTCAAGCCCTGTGGACAGGAGCTTTCTGGCGCTCTTGTTCAAACAGACAAATTATATCTCCGAAAGTATTGGTTTCTCAGAGTTGGGAATTATATCAATGTATTCTTATGAAAGAACTGCATCATAAAGGAAATTCAATTCAAATTATAGTTTATTTATCAAGATTAAATGAGCAATCTGAGAATGAGAACTGCACCATGGAAGAAATCAAATTAAAATAGCCGAAATGAATTTGACTCTCTCTTATAGAACAGGATGACATGTACGAGTATGAAAACAGATCATATAATAAATCATAGATAGAATATTTATAGCATTCTGTGAAAACATGGAAGTACGATTCATTATTGAAATTTCGAAAAATCATATCTCCGACAGTATTAGCTTGTTGGAGTTGAAAATGATATCAATAGATTTTTATGGAGAAAATGCATCTTGAAAAGAATTGAATTTGAAATTTGTTTGTTAAAAAAATTTTTTTTCGATACTCCGAAACCATCTGGCCAATTTTGCCCAATAACGAACTTAGCCGAGATATTCATCTCCCTAACCTACTCTGAAAATTTCAACTGCCTAGCTCATTCGGTTCGAGAGTAATTGTAGAAACAAAATTCAAAAATTTTCAGAATTTTTTTTTCACACTTTACGGTAACCCGATCAATACAAAGCTTCACATGCGTATAAAGGTCATGATTCTACAATTTGATGCTAAATGACAAATCGATCGAGTTACCGGTTTTAGAAATATTCATAAAAAATGTTTTACTGAAAACGGCCATAACTCCGGAACCGCTTGATGGATTCCGTCCATTAACGAACTCGTCCGAGATATTTACGCTCCAAACCTACCTTGCAAATTTTAATCCTTTAACTTCTTTCTTTCGAGAGTTATCGTGTTAACGGATGGACGGCCGACCGGGCGGACAGAATCGATTTCGACCTTGTATTCTTGATTAGTGAGTCGAACCAAATCGTCGAGACCATTTTCAGAGAAAAATTCGAAAATTACAGACATTTGGGCAAATTGATAAGCACTCTGTTCCGAGGAACAAGAGCACCAAAAAACTGATTTTGTACCCTTCCAAAATAACGACGGTACAGCAGCTCCTACCAATAAATAGATATTCCACGATTTCCTCGTCGGCTAGAGTAGTGCCATTGGTTTCTAACTAATCTTAACGTCGACTGATTATAGAACTTAAGTTTGTAGCGCGCATGTTCTGGGGCACATCGCGTGTTATCATTTTGCACAAATGTCTGTAATTTTCGAATTTTTTGCCGAAAATGGTCTCAAACGATTTGGTTCGACTCTCTAATGAAGAATTCGAAGTCAAATTTGATTCTGTCCGGCCGGCCGGTCTTTGCCACGATAACTTGAGAACGGAATAAGATAGCGTCTTGAAATTTTCAGAGTAGGTGGCGGTTCCCAATATAACGGACAACTTCCTTAATGGGCATAATCGGCCCAATGGTTTCCGACTAATAATTTTGTTTTAACCAATACAAATCCGATCAAATTGAAACTTGGTGAGTAGTTGTACAATAGAAACCTAAGGATGTTTGTGAAACTTTTTGAGAATCGTAGCACTAGAAAATTTTTAAAAAATCATTAAAAAATATTAATTATGATTAGACTCAGATAACCTGTGAACGGAAAGAGATAGCGACTAGAAATACTCAATTTAGGTTGCACATCTGAATGTGACAATTGCGGTTGCTTATAGGCATAATCAGCCGAATGGTTTTGGAGTTATACCCATCTGAAATTTGTTTGTCATTTCCTCAATAAATCAACAAGTCCAGAGCGTTCCTGCCAATAGGGTCCTTCATAAAGGCTTCGTATAATTAATATACTTATGCATATATTTCACAAGTCAAATAGACCCCAGAGGGATCATTTATTTGCCGAGAAGCAAGAGCAGACGCGTTTCTGGCTTCTTGGCTTTCTTCAGTACTCTGTCGTTCCTCAACAAATTCAACTAAACTGACCCGGGTTAAGCCTCTCAGAGCCGGCTTGGTTGATCATACCTAATCGCCCACGCCACCTATGAGACAAAACACGGAAATCAGCCATTCCCCACCAGTGAATATTTGAAGCCAAGTTCCATATTTGAACACGATCGGATCTATAGCGTTGGAGATGCGGGCAGCCTTGTGTGAGTTCAGTAGTTGGATGGGTGACGGTTGCCTCGATAACTTTTGCACGAAAGGAGATAGGGACTTGCAATTTTCAGGGTCGGTTGCGGATCCGAATTGGACAATTGAGTTCGTTTTTGGGCATAATTTGGCCAACGGTTTCGGAGTTATACCCACCTGGAATATAACTCAAAAAATATAGACTCGATCGAATTCAAGCTTTGGTAAATGGTTTTACATAAGACGTGTGTAAAATTTTGTGACAACCGTACACCCAGAAAATTTTAAAAAAATTACGAAAAAAAATATTGGTTCCAGCACTGACGTGAAGAAAGGAGCTTTTGCGCGTATGTTCTATTGTCCATTCTCCTGTATTGGATCGAATTTACCAGAGTAAATTCGATCAATCGAATTCACTATGGTAAATTCGTAAATTGCGTTCGAGCTTAATCGTGCTGACGGCCGGACAGAATCAAGTTTGATATCGGAATCTTCATCAGTGAGTCGAAACTAATCGTTTGAGACATTCTCGGTCAAATATTCAAAAATTACAGACATTTGGACGAATTGATAAGCATACTGTTCACCTGATCAGCGCGCCAAAAACGAGAAATAATCTGTCTGTTTATTAGGTCAATGTTATGAGACACAAATTCCTTTCAATTTCCAATTCATTATACAGGGTGAGTCTTTGACCACTGCATTAATTTTAACCAAAGATTCCTCTCATCAAATGAAACACTTTTTTCATTTACCATTTTTCCAGATTCGGCTCAGGTAAAAAGTTACAAGCGTTTTAAGATTTCACAATATGCTAATACACTCCCGCATATAAATTATCTATGACATTGTTGGCGGACGAGAATAAGGCATGGTATAGTATATAACGTTACTAGCAAGGTAAGAGGGTTTTTACTGGCGAATGGGGATATAACTGACGAGCCGCAGGCAAGTCAGTTACCTCCTTGAGCCTGTAAAACCCGTTTCCTTGCGCGTATTGTTTTATATTTTATTTGTTTCTCATTTGTAAAAAGATTAGATAAATTCCAAAAAAATCTCAATAATTTGTCGCAAATGTCGTAAGCTATGGAAGCGTTGCCATGAACATGTCTGTTTATTTTTCTTTACATTTGTTTTGGCGAAAGCGAAAATGAATGTATCAAAATAAATTGTTGAGGCAGCCAGCAGTGTAGCTTCAAGTTTATTACCTGCAAAATCAGCTTCAAGGAACGAGCGAGAATACGACGACTTCAAAAGGTGGCAAAACAAAAATAGTTTTGTTGGTCTACTTGAATCAACTATCAGCTAGATTCAGCCCTAATACTTTATGGGCAAAATGGTCTATGCTGAAAAGCTGCTTGGAAATGAAAGAAAATGCCCCTGTTCGCAGGTTTGTTTTCCTTGAAAAATTTATTGAAAAATATGACGTTTAGTCATCTGCAGATTTCAAAAGGTTATAGCGTTTCTGAAACGAAAAAATGAGCGTTATACGCCAAAAAAGGCCAAGGTATTAAGTAAAGAAGAGGCTGAACAATTTCTTTTACATGCTCCTGATGACCATCAGTGGTTGCTGGCGAAAATTGTAACAATATTTGGGATTTTTGGATGTTGTTGATGTGACGAAATTCTCTCCTTAAACATGAATGATGTAGAAGATATGGGAAAATACGTTATTGTGACATTGCGGCAAACAAAAAATTTAACAACAAGAAGATTCACCATAACCGATGATGGCTGCAGCTTCAAGCCCTGCATGATATACAGAAAATATGTAAATCTTCGGCCTCCTGGAACAGAAAGCCTAAAATTTTTTTTGACATACCGACATGGAAAGTGCATTTCCCTTAATGCTGGCCAGCACACTATTGGTGGTGTCCCAAAGCAAATAGCGAAATATTTAGGTTTAAAAGACCCAGAGTTATACACCGGCCACTCTTTTCGCAGAACTGGAGCCACTATGGTTGCGGATTCGGGTGGAGATATTTTAGCACTAAAGCGTGCAGGAGGGTGGAAGAGCACCGAAATTGCGATGAGTTATGTCGATGATTCGGTCAACAAAAAAATCGAAATGTCTAGCAAATTATTTGGTAGTAAGGAGAGTACAAATGTTCTGCAGTCCTCGAGTGCAGTAGTTTCTGAGTCAACAGATGGTTCATCATCATCAGTATCAACTCTTTCATCATCAAATATCTGTGTTACTGGAAATAACAATTGTACCATGATTTTCAACATATATGACGATAAAAAAAATTATCTAATGTAAATAATACTACTAACTTGTAAAAATTTTGCAAGTTAACTGTCAGTTATACAAGTTAGTGACTTGATAGTATAAACTTTCTTGATTAATATTGTGTTTTTGGAAACTGACGTTTACAAATGAGAAACAAATAATCGTGGTTTACAGCTTGATTCGGGATTCCAACGCTCAGGGACGGATCCATAAAAGTAGTGAAATTTCTGGAGTTTTCCATTTTAAAACATTCAATGAAGAATATCTCGAGAACGGTGCGTTTAAGGAGAAATGATGAAGAATAATATAATGTTCTAAAACGATTGAATATTCTTGAAATGACTCAAGAAAAACTTTCTATGCTTTCTTTATGCTAATTTCGTTTAGTTTTATGAATCCACGAGTCCATAACTAGAAAACCAGTAGAAGTAGAAAATAACTAATATTTGGAAAATATATATCATGGTTATAGGAAACTTTACGCCAACATTCACTTCATTCGAAAAAAGGATGTCAAAGCTACAAAATAAAAACTGATTTTTTTTCAAAATTTCAACAGCCTGTATCTTTTTACCTGAGCTGAATTGGGAAAAATGTTGAATGAAAAAGTGTTTCATTTGATGAGAGGAATCTTTGGTTGAAATTAATGCAGTGGTCAAAGACTCACCCTGTATAAAGAATAGCATACAGATTCAAACGATATTAGCACAAAGGTGCTAGTACCCTGATGTCTAAAACATTTGTGCTTCCCCCAATCATAGTATTCTCTCTGATTTCAGCTGGAAACAATGTATTCAATTTTTTTGTGTGAAAAAATAATAGCAAATACAGCTGCTGACTCCAGCATATTTATCTTTCTGCTAGAAATAATAATATATATAAATACAATCAAATTCAAATATATCATTATACCCTATATAATATCAACAAATACGGAATGAATTCATTTCAAGGATAAATCTGTCGCGGAAAATATGCACATATAGCAGCTTCAAATTATTGCCGAAAATTAAATTAACCAATTTGAAAAGCTTTCCAATCAACGAAATTAAATTAAATTGGATTTGTTGCAAAAATTGTTGGCCGTAACTTGTGACGTGACCCAATCGGTTCAATCGAATTTTTCACTATTTGATATAGCTATCAGATGAAAATAATACGGTGAGCCTTTTATCCCGATATATTGCGAATTTTACCAATTATGGAACATGCATTTTTTACAATTTGATCGTTCACATTCGCGAAATTCTTTATCAAGGAGTAAATTGAATTCAATGTTTAAAAGCAGCGGATATTTCCGATAATGAAATTATATGGATACCAGCTGAAAATGTATCAAAATTGTATATTTTGTAACGTTGACTCCCGATGTCTGCCCGACTAGCTGGGAGGTCAACGAAAACAATTAATTATGCTTCCTGGGATATCAGGTAAATATACTGACTGACAAAGAAACTGCAACACCCAGAAGGAGCTGTTTAAATTTTTTTTCGGTAAAACATAGGTAGTATAGCAAGGAGTAAATGATTGAAATATGAAGAAAGAAAACGAAGGGTTTACCATTTTTTTAAATAAATTTGTTAATTATGTGTTTGTCCACCGCGATTATCTAGTTCGCCTCCACGTGGTGCACCCTGGGTAACGCTAAAGAACTAGAACCAACTGGCAGTCAAACTATCACTCTCGGGTGATCTCCTGACTGATATTTACACACTGTACCGAACGATGCAAATTGACTCACAGAACGGCGCTTCTCAGCGCCAACCGACCAGATATCTGGGACCATCTGTCCGGATATGCCAGCTGAACATAGAAGGATCTAGCAAGGGAAAAAACCAATGCCTCTCCAAAATTCTGCTTAGCCGAAATATCGATATAGCAGTTGTTCAAGAAACTCACGTCGCAACTGAAGCAGACATGAAATCGAAAGGAATAATTCATGGCTATGCCATTATTGGCGCAACCTACCACCACGCCCATGGCATAGCAACTTATGCTAGATCAGACATAGAGAAGTTAATTTCCGCCGAGGTGGCCAATTATATCCATCGAATATTTATATTTTTGTATCTAGAAATATGTGTCCACATATATTGTATAGAGTGTGTAAAGCGCCATACGCTAAATAAATAAATCTATACACTCCCCAACACGTCTTGGCATTGATGCAATGAGATGGTCTATTTCTTCTTGAGGGAAACTATCCCAAGCTAGCTGTAGTTCATGTATCAGAGCCACCACAGTCCTTGGGGGCTGGGGTAAATTTACAAGCCTTCTACCCATGATGTCCCAAACATGCTATATGGGCGAAAGATCGGGGATCCGGGCGGCCATGGCAAAAGATTCACATGGGTAGCTCCAAAAAAGTTTAAACTAATAACTTTGGCAATATAAGGTGTGGCATTATCTTGCTGAAATATTGGATTCTCGAACCGGTTAAGGTAAGGGAGAACATATGGCTGCACTATTTCTTGAAGGTAACGCAGCGCTGTCATGTTACCTCGAATGAAGAATAAAGGTGACCTTATTGCATGTGCAATACCATAACGCATACTGTCCGGTTACATGACGCTCAATATCAAACTGAGGATCACGTCTTCCTCTCCGACGTCGTCTAACCCTTCTTTATATGACGCTCAAGACCAAACTGAGGTTCACGTCTTTCTCCCCGACGTCGTCAAAGCCGTCTTCGGCCATCATGTGCACCCAAGGAGAATCGAGATTTATCAGAAAAGACGACCATTCCACATTCCATTGTTGACGTTCTCTGCACCACTGTAATCGTTGCCGGCGATGCTCAACCGTCAGAGGTAACACAAGATGGGGTCAATCATGCTGCAGTCCAAAAGACCTTATCCGGCGGTAAACTGTTCGGACAATTACAGGATGGCCTTGTTCTCCTAACCACTCATCAGCCAAAGATCGAGTTGTCGCAAATCGCTCTCTATTAGCCATAAGTCTCACACGTCGAGCCTGAACTTTATTTGTGCCCCTTCGACGTCCGGTGCCTACTCGACAACATCTCATAAAAGTAGTTGGATGTCTATTCGTACGGTAAGCGATTTCTCGAAATGACAACCCGCCTCCCGTAGACCAAAAATTTGACCTCTTTCATATCCACTTAGCTGGCGATAAATTCCACGCACACGTGCTCTAGGCATTTTAACAACAACTAAACATCGACTTTGCATCTCCTCGAACAGCTGGTTTATTGTAAAATTTAAAAAAATTGTAAAAAACGACTGCAATATGTAAGTAACATGTTTACATGAAAAAACCTTAACGATTTTTTCCTCCAAATTTTAATCATTTACTCCTTGCTATACTACCACTATCTATGTATTACCAGAAACAATTTAAAAGGCTCCTTCTGGGTATTGCAGTTTCTTTGTCAGTTAGTATACTAACACAGCTGTTTCTTAAAGGTTTTAATAAAAAAATAATTTAGGAAAGGAAAGCTCTTAGCTTAGAACTTCCAAACAATATGCAAGGTATTCTTCAAGGATCCTTCCAGGTGATGAGTGTGGGTACTTCAAACTGGAACTCATGATGGAGGAAACATAAGGATCTCAATCCAATAGCAGCTTCAATCAATGTGTTAGGTGTGTTAGGCATGCAACCTCCCAATCACGTGGCAACAAAGTTTTTCACGCCAAACAAAATGCTACTAGATATAGGGTTCAACTTAAGGCCATGCCAAAAGTAGGGTTAAACTTCAGCCCAAGCCATAAATTATAGATAAATATAAATAAACGAACTTAACTCTTCCATTTGGATGGGAAGCCTACCCCGAAAATTGCAAGTCCCTGTCTCTATTCGTTCGAAAGTTATCAAGGCAATGGTCACCCTTCCAGCTACTGAACTCACTTAAGGCTGCTCGGATCTCCTACGATATGGATCAGATCGTGTTCAAACTTGGAACTTGGCAGTAGAGGTAGGTTTTGAAGGCTCTCGCAAAATATCAGCGATGTCAGACGAATAGTTTCTTATATAAAGAATTTTTTTCAAAGAATTTCAATGATTTTTTAATAAGTTTCTTTTTGAATTATCCTCACGAAATTTTTCAAGATTTTTTGCCTTAGAATTCTGCGACTAATAACCAAGTATGAATTGAATTGGTTTCGTATTTTTCGAGTTATTGAGGATATAACAACCAAATTTCAGATCGGTATAACTCCAAAACCGTTAGTCGAATAATGCCTATAAACAAACGCAAATACGCATTCAGACGCACAACCTATCCTGAAAATTTCAAGAGATTCGAAATTAGTCCGTAACGGAGCCCTTTTTTCGATAGTCTCTTTCGTTTTCTCGGAAGAACGATAGGAAAATGTGACTTTTCGCGAAAATCGACAAAACTCCGACGTTTCACGAGTTTCTGTGGCGAATTTTAACGCGGCTCTTTCAATTTCGATCGATCGCTTGACAGGATTGACGATATTCGGAAAATCGAAAGACGGAAATCATCCGAGTACTAAAAATCTTTATTTGGTACATCGGAGTTGATTCACGTAGGCAACAGGGCCCAGTGAGCTGAGGCGTTGGATTGGCAATGTATAGCTCCCGAGCCTTCCGAGCCTCGCGGGGCGGCGGGATCGAATCTCGGAACGCCCGAAATAGCTTTCTCTTAAATTTTTTTCATTTTTACCCAATGAAAAACTTAAAGGAGCGTTACTTAAGTGAACATATCTTGGGATTTGCATCTTATCGTTAAGTTACCAAATCTATAATGAATATCCGTTCGATCGGACGGATTTTTGCATTAAAATTAACGGTCAAAAATGAAAAATCCCCAGCCGTTTATAAATTCATACTCAGAATGGAAAAACAAGAAATATTGTTTATCCACATGTTTTGGATTAAGTTTTAAAATAGCTAGCAATTAAAAAAATATTTTTTTTGTTTGAATAAATGAATTTGATGTTCCAAAAATTTTTTTTATTATTTCACTTTATACGTAGCAAAGCACGTACCGGGCTGCAAGTCATTTATAAAATTCATTTATCTCAAAAACTATCAGTTAGTTATCGCTGGAATTCTGCAGGTGCCTTCATTACCTAAATCTACAGCTATGTTTGAATTTGAACAAGATCGGATCTATATTGATCGAGTTATTGAAGATATGGAAACCGAGTAGCCTTGTGTGAGTTTCATTTCTGTATGGGTGACCATTAACACGATAACTTTCGAATGGAAAGAGAAAGCTACTCGCAATTTTCAGGGTAGGTTGCACATCCGAATGCAACAGTTGAGCTTGTTTATAGACCCAATCGGCCTGACGGTTTTGGAGTTATACCCATCAGAAATTTTGCATCCTGATATATTGAACATCATTTCCCACGAGAATATATTGATTAAAAATCCATAGTTGTGCATCTAAATTAATCTGGGTGAATTGCAATCAATTTATAATTGGTTCATTATAGTTTCCATGAATACGGAATTGTAGTAATCCTCCTCTAACATGAAGAAGATTGGTCAGGTAATTGAAACACATTCTAATAATTTTATTAGGGCCACTTGAATGAGAAGACCAATATTAAATAATTACTCCTCGTCAGAGTGCTCGATAGGCGGATGGCTTGAATTAAACATCGGGGTAATTTTCTATTCTCACGATATATTCGATATTGAACAACGACGTCATTTTATTACTCTGCCCTCTATTATCCTCCATTTACTGAGTTTCATTCGACACAATAATGATTATTTGTTTTGTGTTATTTCCGGTCGGTGTTTGTCATTTGGAATGGATATTCTCAGTGTTTGGGGAAAAAATTATGTGATTGGTTCTTTTGTTCTGATATCGATGACGTAACTGAAAACAATTCCCTTTATTCAATGCTCCGGGTGCATTGTAGTAAATTAATATTTTTAAACGCAATATTTTACTTTGGGATCTATTTATTTCCTAAAAATAATTTACGCAATACTTTTCAATATGGAACATTTTTGGCGCTCTTGATGCGCGGAACAGAGTGCTTATCAATTCGCCCAAATGTCTGTAATTTCCGAATTTTTGGCTGAAAATGGTCTCAAACGATTTGGATCGACTCACTGATTAAGAATCCGTGGCCGAAATCGATTCTGTAAGACTATTCAGCCACGATAACTATCGAATGGAATTAGCTAGACAGTTGAAATTTTCAGAGTAGGTTTGGGAAATAAATATCTCAGTTAAGTTCTTTGTTGGGCAAAATCAGCCAGATGATTTCGGTGTAACGAAAAAAATTTTTTTTTTTACATTTCAAATTTCGAATTCATTTTTTCAAAGATGCAGTTTCAGCATAAGAATCCATTGATATAATTCTCAACTCTAACAAGTTAATATTTTTGAGATAGAATTTTTCAAAATTTCAATAATACATCGTACTTCTATGTTTTCACAGAATGTGAATTATATCTGTCTGTATTCTATATGTATTCACTGTTCAAATTGCATTCATAATATCTTCAGTGAAAGCAAAATTGAAATATGGGCTAAGTTTCAATAGATATAATATAGTTTTCAGGGTATATTTTTGGAATGAATATCTCGGATAACTTTGTTATTTAATTTTTCTTTTATGATGCAGTTCTATTATAAGAATCAATTGATATCATTACCAACTCTAAGAAACCAATAATTTCGGAGATGATTTCTGATCAAGAAATCGATTCTGTTTGGCTGGCCGGCCATTAACACGATAACTCTCGAACAAGGAGATGAGTTATATTCATTATTAAATGGTTTCTTTCTGGGTTTCCTAGCCCAAACACTGAAAAATATGTATTAAATAAAAATGTATTATTTTGTGAATTGCTTCTGCGTTTAATATGTTTCGGAACTAATAATATAATGAATCATTTGTGTAGGATTCCACGGAAACGATCCCACGGTTTTAAGGCAATTCCAGGAAAATAGTCGTTGTGTACGTTGCACCACAATTTAAGAGAGCCCTTCGAGTCTTATGAACTCCAGATACAGATATTCAGATAACCACGACCTCCTTGGAGACACCAGAGAGTCGGGGTTTGGTCTTACATTCTTCATCTCCTGTGAGTGGTACATCGTCTTTGGGATCTGTCTAAGATCACTACCGATATACTAACGGGTTTGGGGCGCCAGGGGATCCAGAGAAAGTCTGAAGTATCGCTGAAGCGGTGCTTGCACCCTTAGAATATAATCTTAATTCTAACTATATAAAAATAGAATTGCAATCTTGTTTTTCATATCGGACAATTATTAAATAAATGATCTATGGTCTCCTCTGGTTCCCCGCATTCACAACTAGGGCTAGAGTTCCATCTGAAAATAATGCTGTTGCAACGACCATGACCTGTTCTTAAACGATTCAGAATAGACTCCATTTTCCTTGGAAGATCAAATCCTGGTACTCTTTTTGAAGGATCAGAAATTAAATCTTTGTTGAATAAATCGCAAGAAATCTATTCAGACCGCCAAACTTCCTTGTCGCTTTTATTCGAAATGAGAAAACAGTTACACTGTTAAACCGTACGGAGAGTAGACGCAACAAACCATCTTTCCATACCGTGTCATATGCTGCCGACAAATCCACAAATGCTGTTCCTGTTCTCATTTTACTATTGACATCTGTTGCGATGAAAGTAGTTAGACTAAGAACCTGACCACAACAATTTCTATTTTTCCTGAAGCCCCTTGGCAATCCTGTAGAACGTCTTCTACGGACGATTCAATCTTAAAAAGAATCAATCTTTCTAAAATTTTAAAAGAAACAGACTAATGGGTCGATAACTGTTAGGATCAGAAGAATTCTTTCCATGTTTTAAAATTCCTATGACTTTCTCTTTGAGGAATTTTTTTGGAATATTTCCAGTATTCAGGAATATTATTATAGAATTATAATAACCAGGACAAGGCCCTTTTGCTCAAGAGTCTGATGAATCTAGGATAAATTCCATCAAATCCTGCTGCTTTTCGAGATTTAGTGCATTTAAGTTCTGCTTTTTGGCGCTCTAGTTCCTTGGAACTGAGTGCTTATCAATTTTCCCAAATGTCTGTAATTTTCGAACTTTTCGATGAAAATGGTCTTAAACGATTTGGTTCGACTCACTGATCAAGAATCCGTGGTCGAAATTCATTCTGTCCGGCCAGCCGTACGCACGATAACTCTCGAACGGAATGAGCTAGACAGTTGAAATTTTCAGAGTAGGTTTGGGAGATAAATATCTCGGATAAATTCGTTATTGGCAAAAATCGGACAGATGGTTTCGGAGTAACAAAAAAAAATTTTTTTTTACAAGGCAAATTTCAAATTAAATTTATTTCAATAAGCTGTTTTAGCATAAAAATCCAATGATATCATTTTTAACTCTAACAAGCTAATACTTTCGGAGATATGATTTTTCAAAATTTCAATAATAAATCGTATCTCAACGTTTTCACAGAATGATATTATTCTATGTATGAATTGTCATAATGTCAAATGATGTTCCTGAGACATGACATTATCTAATCAATCGAAGAATTGTGAGCGAAGTGAGAAAAATCTCAGTTGTTTGCTCCGAAATTAGGTTTTCTCAGAAAATTCTTACATTTCGGAACGGAACATGCGGCGACAGTGAATGCCTTTAAAAATGCTTACGATTTGTGGTCTTGTCGCGAGTGAGTGCCACTAGTAGACATTTTGTTTTTGTTTTTTTTGTTTTCTTTTTTTTTTGTTTTTTGTCATTAGAAATGCACTTTGTTTTACGTTTATACATATTTATGTATTGATTTTGTGAGTTTATAGGCTCTGCCTCTACTCTTAACTTTCTTATAATAATAATAATAATGAAGTAAGAGATCTGAGAGTAGTGAGACTGCTTTTCATCCATAGACATAGATATAACTCTCGAACGGAATGAGGTAGGTAGTTGAAATTTTCAGAGTAGTTTAGGGAGATGAATATCTCGGTTAAGTTCGTTATTGGGCAAAATTGGCCAGATTTAATTTGATTTCTTCCATGGTGCAGTTCTCATTCTCATGATTGCTCATTTAATCTTGATAACTAAACTATTATTTAAATTGAATTTCCTTTATGATGCAGTTCTATCATATGAATACATTGATATAATTCCCAACTCTGAGAAACCAATACTTTTGGAGATATAATTTGTCTGTTTGAACTAGAGCGCCAGAAAGCTTCTGTCCACAGGGCTTGAACCCATTTAATTATTCATCCAAGTTGAAAAGATTCGAGATACTGTCTACAGATGAAGATGATGTCCTACATTTGTGCAAATTATACTTTATAATTTTGATTTTGAAATTTCAACCGAATTGGAAACATCAACTAGTCGACGAGAAATCAATTCAGAATCAATATTGGAAGATGACAATGTGAGAGGAGTAGCTTCTCCTAATTTTCTCAAAACATACCATGTACTCCTACTCGAATGTGTGAAATTCATATCGGAAACTACACTATTCCACTTTTCCTTACGACTTGCATTTATCGAATTTATTAGCTTTTCCCATTTTTCATTAGTTGGGGAAATTTGGTAATTCTTATATAAATTGTCTGCTTCAACTGACCAAACAGGAATATACTCCTGCGGAAACTCCTCGGAATTAAACATTGGCATGTACAAATTATAATGAATATCCGCCATTCTAAATATACCAAACGGTGTGTTCCATCAAAGTTAGAGTTGATTAAAAGAGCGGATTAAATCAATGCCAAAGAACTGCCTGCAATC
Source organism: Halyzia sedecimguttata (assembly GCA_937662695.2). Lineage (NCBI taxonomy): Eukaryota > Metazoa > Arthropoda > Insecta > Coleoptera > Coccinellidae > Halyzia > Halyzia sedecimguttata. Next base: position 90,922,919 of record OW569413.2, on the reverse strand, counting down.
AACCCGCAACAATAGGCAAATGATATCAATTTCCATTAACACCCGTTCCAGTATTAGACACCTACAAACATCCATCTTGTGGAGACTTCTTCACCAGAAACTCACGACCTCTGAACTCTCCGGTTCGTCCCTGGATTCTCGAATCCGGTGAGTGTTTTCTCCATTTTCCCCAATTAACTGAGCGAACGTGTTCTGTTTACTGCAGTCGGTGCATAAATCTGTCAGGAGGAAAGCGCTACCATTCAAGAAGGAAACGATTCCGAAGAGGATTTAGAGGTGGAATGAGATGAATGTAGGAGAAAAGCGGGGCATGTTCCGGTACCGTGATCTTTCCGTAATTCCAAATGAATTTCTATGTTTGGACAGGTAGTATTTCATGCCGGTTGTTATTGACCATCAGATGGATGGACGATTACATATCTGGAAAGTTAGAACCTCGGTTTAAGAGGCTATACTGCATGAAGTGGCATATTTTAGATTGTCGAATAATAGTAGGGGAGCCCACGTAGCTAATTCGGGATTTACTCGAGCGTCATAGAGAGCTATTGGGTTGTCAAGCTTAGATGATAAGAAGAAAAAAATGTTATATAATATATACCCGTTCATCGGTGGGGTGAGCGGATATAAATTTTCAAAAATGTAAAAAAAACCGTTACGTGGACATACTCGAGCGCGTCAGATATTGCTAGCATCTCATTTTTTTTTATCGAACTCGTTAGATTTTCTAAGGGGGTGTTAAGTGAACCTTAAAAGATGCTCTTGTATAATAATCTGACGATTGGGATGTAACGCAAACTCGTGGTCATCATTAGAATATGCAAAAAAAATCGCCATTTAGAAATACTCAACTGCGTCAGATTAAGATATATGTGGTTCATCAATTTGGCCTAGACGTGCTGTCTCCTAATCTGACAATTGTCTGGAGGGATTCGCTAAATCTGACAATAAAATTTTTTTTTTAAATTTTTTTAAATCATTGCACTTCATTAATCGAAAAGCTCAGGAAATAGCGTGCAAATGAAAAAGCTTATGTTGTTTTGAGGAGAATATTTATAAAAATAATATAATAATATAATTATACAAAATTTAATTTTTAAGGGTATTTTTTTTTAATCATCTTCATCAGTAGAATCCTCTTCCGGAGTGGGACGGAGTGAGAGAGCAATAGATAGAGAAAGAGTGAGAGGAGAATAGAAACACGGAGAGGGGAATATAGGCATGGCATAGCTGCACGCATTCAACTTTATCAATTAATTTTTATTACTTCGGCTTGTGAAAATCGTCAGATTATATATTTTTCGTAATTCTTGCATTATTCCCTTCAAAATAAAAAAAAATTTTACCACGCTCGAGAATGTCAAGATGTCGTTTTTTTTTACAACTTTGTAACCCTCCCCCTTCTTTACGTCACTCTCAAATTGTCAGATTAATGGAATATACACTTTTTAGCATGTAACTAACTCGCCCTACCTTAATCTGACGCGCTCGAGAATTTCCGATGTTCAACTTTTTTTTACTAATCTGATGCTTTATCCTTGACGGGCGGCCATATATATATGGCTCATATTTGGTGGAAAAACTTAACCAGGTACAAGGTATCCCCCCATATATTAATCTGCCGCGCTTCAGTAAATCCCAAAATCCCCGCTTGGGCTCCCCTACTATAAAGAACGAGAAAAATACTTACTTGAAGTCGAGAGGTATTGCGCGTCTTTTTGGCCCTCTTGTTCCTCGGAACAGAGTGTTTATCAATTTGCCCAAATGTCTGTAATTTTCGAATATTCGGCTGAAAATGGTCTCAAACGTTTTGGTTTGACACACTGATCAAGAATCTGTGGTCAAAATTGATTCTGTCAGGCCATCCGTTAACACGATCACTCTCGAACGGAATGAGCTAGATGGTTAATATTTTCAGAGTAGGTTTGCGAGATAAATATCTTGGTTATGTCCGTTAATGGTCAAAGTCGGCCTCCTGGTTTAGGAGTAAAGAAGAGAACCTTTTTTTTTACATTACAAATTTCAATTTCAATTTTATTTAAGATGAATTTTCATGATGAGAATGCATTGATATTTTTCTAAACTCTAAAAAACTAATACTTTCGGATATAATTTCCCAAAATTTCAATAATTAATCCTAATTTTATGATTTCATAGAATGCTCTACTGATAATTTGCTTCTGTATGTAAATGAAACGTATTAGTTGAATCATAGACGTAGGTTTTGAATTTAATTTTTTATGATGCATTTCTGTGATCCATAGATATCATTCCCAACTCTGAGAAACCAACACTTTCTGAGATATGATTTGTCACAGTGAATGTATTTAGTCGAATGGGTCCTTATGCCACCACAGTACTATTTATTTTTGACCCAACAGTGAAAGTATGTAATTGAACAGAGACCTTACGCCACCGCAAACACAGCACTGTTCATTTTAGAACAAACAATAAATGTTGCTCCTGGCCACAGTGCTTTCAAATTTTTTATTTCTTGGATTTCTTTATTTCTCGTCTATAGTTTTCAATTTTTCGCTGAGTTATCGATTCAAATTTAAATAATGTCCATATTTTCGACGCGTCACGATACTCACGATAAATCTTATTATAGATGTACAGCACCAAGAGGGACTTTCTTTATATTTCCGAATTTTATTTTTCATAAAAAGTTGGTGCATCAAAAATGATAAAAAACTTGGACAACTGTGACTTTCGGTGACGTTCTAATTAAACATATTTGAAATTAAAATTCAGATCAATGTGCAAAAATTCAACCCGGCAAACCATGTAATAATATTTTACCTTTTTTTGCTTGTATCTTCTTTTAAAATTTATTAATTACCTAACGGAATTTTTTTTCTAGACTGGACTATATTAGTGTTAGCTTGAATATGACTGTAACTAGAAAATTTTGTTTGAAGTTGGTTTATCGATATTTGTTTAAATTTTCCCTCGAAACTCGTTACATTCTAGTGCAATGTTGCTCTTATTCGCATTTTCGCCATTAAAATCTTTCAATTTCACATTCAATTCAAATTTGAGAATCCCAAGAATGGAAATTTATAAATTTATAGCTCAATTTTTGATTGAAATAGAATTTTATAATGAATATCCATGGTTAGTTGATAAAGTAGGTTATACTAGATGCACATGTTCTAGGGACAGCCTGCTATAATTTTGTCCAATATTCCAGTTTATGTTTTTATGAACCCAATTTGATTAATTTACCAAAGTATATATTTCCATTATCATACGGGCATTAAAATATCAGCCAAAAAGTATAATATAATATTATATCCTCATGATTCTACGATAGCTGGAATAAATTTGATATATTTCTTATGGGGAAATAAGATGACACGTATGAACACAGATTATATAGTAATTCATAGATAGAATAATTATAGCATTCTGTATATACATTCTTTTGAACTTTGAGCATTACATTCTTTCATGTAAGAATAAAGCATGTGAATGAAGCAGAGGTTAGTGTAACGGAGTACCGTACAATTCGATGGATTTTTATGTTGAAACTGCATTTTAGAAAAATTCAAATTGAAATTTGTAATGTAAAAAAAAATTTTTATCGTTACTCCGAAACCTTCAGGCCAAATTTGCCCAATAACGAACTCAACCGAGATATTTATCACCCAAATCTACTCTAAAAATTTCAACTGTCTAGCTCATTCCGTTCGAGAGTTATCGTGTTTACGGACGGCTGGCTGGACAAAATCGATTTAGACCACGGATTCTTGATCAGTGAGTCGAACCAAATCGTTTAAGACCATTTTCATCAAAAAATTCGAAAATTACAGACATTTGGGCAAATTGATATGCACTCTGTTCCGAGGAACAAGGGCGCCAAAACGACGGCTTGAAGATTCATGCAGTGCATCGTGAACGTGTGTGAGGAGTGAATAGACAATAAAACATGCACAAAAAAGTTCTGATTGCACGTCAGTGCTTTTATCGAATTTTCAAGATTTAAATTTGTCCACATGCGGAAATTTTCCTTGTGGAATATTATGTTTCGTTATCTTAGAATTTTAAGTTAGACTAAGTACTACTTATGTAAGTACCTGTGAGATGAATATACATTAACTTAATTAATATTGTTATTATTATGTTCGATTCCTATTGTAGGATTTTTATTGTGGTGTAGGGGATATTGGAATAAGTAGAACAATGTATGCTAATATGAACAGGTTCAGATACATAAAACTACAAACTTCAACTCCACCGTCATATCAAATACCGCCGATTACTGACGCTCCTAACAGTCTCGATACTATGAACTTGTACGTTGTACGTTTAATAGTCTTTTCACTCACGTCTAATAAGCTTTTACAACACTCTAACGTCCAATCAGTTTTTCCGTCTAAACAGGAATCAACTTCCTTCGATTCTAACCTCCGGTACGCTCGGCTGCCCAACTTCTACCTTCTTCCCTCGACCACCCGTCAACCCTCCTGGTACCTTCCTACCCCTCTCGCAGATCTAGGGCTGTACTACCACGATAGTGGTCAACGCTGATTGGTAGATCCTCTACCTGAAACCAATGGAGTTCTATGAGAACGATATCTGGAACGTTGCTGACTTCTAAGAACTCGCTCACACACGAAGGCCCTTCGAAAATATAGGTGACATCTAAACATGGAAATTATATTATCAGTTTCCTGTTAGACCAAAAGTAGTCTACCACTCTAGACGACTTAAGTGCCTTCGAGGCGCCTCCAGAGTTAATATTCAATATCATGGGGATGTCTTAGGTTTTCTTCAGACAGGGATATAATCCAAAAATACGTCTAAAATATCGGTTGGAACTTTCGTCAACTTCATCTGCACCAAACTAATCTTAAGACTACTATTTGCAAGGTTGAAAATATTATGATTCCTACACATGAATCGGAATCACCCAGTTTAGAAATTACCACAATTTGTACGAACGATCCACCCTCCAATATGCCATTGTTCACTTCATTCCATAATCCATCATCACGGCTCAACATAATACTGATCATCTCGAGCAATTCTCAGCTCGTTAGTCATTCAGCTGAAATATGCATCTGTCCGGTCGATTCAAAATGACGATTCAGACGGACTCCATTCTGTTGTGATATTAAGATTTAAGCGAATCCCTCAAGTATCCCTCAATTGGCTCATAACAACCCATTCAATCCTCTCGGACCATGAAGTGGAGCCGTTTTGAATTCCGTGCAGAGAATCGATCCGATGAGAAGCTTCGTCTACACCGCAAGAACATAGACGAACTGCCTGTCTCGATGCACGTCACGTTGGTGTGAAATTTATTGGTCTGGCTTAGTTGTTAAATGCCGAATTAGCAAAGGTGGGATTAAGATGTTGGATGCAGAAATATTACCCTGTAAACATGTACACATAATTTGAAATTTTTGTCGACCTGGTTTTTCCGTTGATGAGTTTTTTTCCCATAGACATATAACAAGTTTGTATGGGGAAGCACCCCTGAACTTTTATAATGATCTGTCAACGTCAGTCAGGGTTGACAACTTTTACATATAATTGAACAACTCTTAGATATAATTGAAGATAACCACCACAATTCTTCTTATGGTTAAGTGATAGCGAGTCATGCAGAGGACACTTCAGATAAAATAATTTACTGACACTATATGGTTTATATATAGGGTGTCCCAAAGTAAATTTGACCTCAGAAACGAAGAATTTTCAGAGATTAAAAAAAGGTCAACTTCTGTTTTGAGGGGGACGAACTTCCATCATGAGTTTGTTCCGCAAAAACCACCCCCATGAAGGTGGCATCAATCCCCAATATTTTTTGAATAGGGAAGAGATGTCGGGTGGTTTCGGAGTAACGAAAATAATTTCAAATTCAATTTCTTTAAGATGCTGTTTCATCATAATAATCCATTGATATCATTTTCAACTCTGAAAAGTTAATACTTTCGGAGATATGATTTTTCAATATTTCAATAATGAATCGTATTTCTATGTTTTCACAGAATGATATAATTATTGCGCGTATGTTCTGGGGAACATCGCGTTATCATTTTGCCCAAATGTCTGTAACTTTCGAATTTTTTGACGAAAATGGTCTCAAACGATTAAGTTCGACTCCCCAATGAAGAATTCGAGGTTAAATTTGATTCTGTCCGGCAGGCCGTCCGGCCGTTGCCACGATAACTTGAGAACGAAAAGAGCTAGCGACTTGGAATTTTCAGGGTGGATGGCGCATCTCAATACGACGGACAAGTTCGTTAATGGGCATAATCGGCCCAGTGGTTTCCGAGTAATAATTTTGTTTTCAACCAATATAAATCCGATCAAATTGAAACTTGGTGAGTAGTTGTAGAATATGAACCTAAGCACGTTTGTGAAATTTTGTGCGAATCATATGGCTAGAAAATTATTAAAAAATATTTTTGTTGTCGCGATAACTTGAGAACGGAAAGAGATAGCGGCTTCAAGTTTTCAGGTTAGGATGTGCACCAGAGCGCGAAATTTCAGTTTGTTTATAAGCATAATCGGCCAAACGGTTTTAGAGTTATAGCCATCTGAAATTGTCTGAAATTTGGTGGTTTTTTGTTCCTCATTAACTCGAATAATACTGAACCGATTGAATTCAAACATGGTTATTAGTTGTAAAATGCCAACGCGGAAATGTTTGCAAAATTTGGTGAGGATAGCATTTCGAGAAAGTTTTCAATAAATCATTGAAAATAAAAAAAAAATTCTGTATATCAGTAACTAATCGTTTGAAATTGCTGAAATTTTGCAAGAGCCTTCATAACCTAACTCTACTGCCAAGTTTCAAGTTTTAATACGATCGGTTAAATATTGTTGGAGATTCGAGCATTCTTGTGTGAGTTCAGTAGATGGGTGACCGTTGCCTCGATAACTTTCGAACGAAAGGAGATAGGGACTTGCAATTTTCAGGGTAGGTTGCGTATCCGAAAGGGAGAGCTGAGATTTTTGGGCTTAATCGGTCCAACGGTTTCCGAGTTATACCCACCTGGAATATTATTTCCTTGATAACTCAAAAAATAAATATTCGATCGAATTGAAGCTTGGAAACTAGTAGTAGAAAATCCACATAAAGACGTGTTTAAGATTTTGTATGAACCGTACCCCTAGAAAATTTTTAAAAAATGACGAAAAAAAAAATTTTAAGAACCGTACCTACCCCTAGAAAATTTCAAAAAAATCACGAAAGAAAAAATTGGTTCAAGCACTGACGTGAAGTCAGAAGCTTTTGTTTGTATGTTCTATTGTCCATTCTTCTGTATTGGACACCCTTAATCGAATTTACCATGGTAAATTATGTTGTCCATTCTCCTGTATTGGACACTTAATTCGAATATACCATGGTAAATTCTAATTAAGAGTGTCCAATACAGGAGAATGGACAACATAATAATACATTGAGTGAGATTTGTTAAAAAACCTTGAAGAAATATAAAAGAGCACTGACGGGAGGTCAGTATTCTTTGACGCGCATGTTCACATTGGCTAGTTTGAATTGAATTGAGTGTTTCGAGCTCAGTGGAAAGAACGAGTCGGATATCTACCCAGATGGTAGTGGATACCATTCAGTGTCGGGTCATAAATTAAGAGTGCTTTGTCTAAGCTGGCATAAGGATATAATAACAAAGTTCACAAAAAACACAACTGACTTTCTTCAGTCGCAAGAGCTCCTATTAACTTCTGAGGGATCTCCTTGTGGAAGACTTCGGAGGGTTAGTATAATCATAATCATGTTTATAGCATGCACGCCAATTGCAGATTGACTTCATAATGAAAGAAAAAGTCTGAAAGTGCTTTGACGTTGGGTCAATCTTCTTTGGCGCGCGTGCTATAAACATGATAATGATTATACTGACCCTTCCAAGTATTCCCCAAGAAGATAACTCAGAAGCTCATGAGAGGTTGTGCGACTGAAGAAAGTCAGTTGTGTTTTTTGTGAACTTTGTTATTATATCCTTCTGCCAGCTTAGACAAAGCACTCTTAATTTATGACCCGACACTGAATGGTATCCACTACCATCTGGGTAGATCTCCGGCTCGTTCTTTCCACTGAGCTCGAAACACTCAATTCAATTCAAACTAGCCAATGTGAACACGCGCGTCAAAGAATACTGACCTCCCGTCAGTGCTCTTTTATATTTCTTCAAGGTTTTTTAACAAATCTGGCTATCGATACAGTCTGGCTATTAGTTTTAACGTAGATCGAAATAAAGAAAAAATGCGGTTATGGGACCCCCGTTGGGAACGCAATTGCTTACGTCTATTCTCCAAATCCGAACGTAGTTTGATACAGCTCTTCCAGAAATAGTTATTTATAAATTGGCCCCAGGGTCACGATACAGACAACTCAGCTCGGAAACAATGCTATTTCCGCGGAGCTGACTTATTGGTGCACAGGAATGCCATGAAATTTCTCTTAAAACCTCACAAGGAAAGACAGTTATGTTCTTTGTCAACTTTGTTACTCTATCCTTATGCCAGCTTAGACTAAATACTTTGACTAAATTTTTGACCCGGCTCGTTCAATCCACTGAGCTTGAAACTCTCATCATTAAATTCCAATTAGCCAACGTGAATAAGCGCGCCAAAGAGTACTGACCTCACGTCAGTTTATATTTTTGTCTGAATATTTCATTTATGAAATTTTAGAGCAGTTGAGAGTTAAGTTCACACCAGCTTTCAACAGTTGTTTCATTTGTTGAATCCCTGTAATCGGACTTGCCTGTTGAAATTCTTGTTGAAAAATTAAAATAAATAAATAAATAATGAATTTATTGCATTTGGCTTTTCCACACTGTACGTATGTAAACGTGGCTTCACGTCCCTCGCGTTCCTAAATATATCCCGTTACGGATCCAGTTTTCACTTTGGTTCACTTCTTGCATTTTCTCTCTTCTAGGGAACTGACTGAGGCTGAGGTGACGTCGAGACAGCGCGGCCAGCTGTACGATATTTCGGCGACGGCGACATTGGGGGCTTTGAAGGAGCCCGAGGAGTTTTCCTGTGACCTTAGAATTCCCGAGGCGAACTATTCGGTTCGAAGGGAGACAGTTATTTACCCCGGTGAGTGCCTTTGTGGTAATTGTGGTATTATGGTGCGGAATCCCTGAATATGCGTACCTCATGTAAATTTGTTCTTCATTACATTCGTGTTCAAATAGACTCTGTGATATCGGAAGTGTTACACCTAGAAGGGATATACACGGCGCAAAAAAATTAACGCACATTATGGAAATCTCAAATTTATTCTACAACTGAAGGTGTTCTCAATGATAATTATTTTTATCAGAATTATGCATGCATATGTTATCCACTTTCAACGTTTTTCTTCAATACAGATGTTTTTTCCCAGCAGGAATAAAAAAAGATGAGATTATCAGATTTTGAATGTATTGGCTCCATTCTGAAATCAGTTGTTCTCGATCAATTCTAGTGATCAATAGTTTTTCAATCGTTTGATTTTCTACACTCGATCGCTATGCAACGCGAAACACGCAATTTGACCCAAGAGGAATGTGCCCAAGCGGTAGTTTTGCGAGAAGAAGGGTGGACATACACAAGAATTGCAGAAAGGTTTGGAGTTTCCCATAAAAGTGTGTCCAGAATGTTGCAGCGATTCAGGGAGACAGGTATGAATGTCCGAAGACCAGGAGAGGGTAGACCACGGGTAACAACTGCCATTCAAGAACGTTACTTGAGAGTTTCTTCGTTGAGACAACGGTTTGCAACCGCTCGCCTCCTTCAAAATCAGCTTGAGCAAACTCATGGGGTGCAAATCAGCACCCAGACAATAAGAAATCGCCTCAGAAATATGATTCAAGGCCTCGTGTCACGGCAAGAGGCCCAATTCTTACCCCAGCCCATCGAAGGGCGCGTTTGGATTTTGCGAGAGAGCATATCCATTGGGAAGAGGCTGATTGGGAAAGAGTTCTCTTCACAGATAAGTCTAGATTCTGCCTCTACCATTGTGATCGACGTTCCCTTGTATACAGACGTCCACATGAAAGATATGCTCAGTGCAATTTCCTGAATACTACTGGTTTCGGGGGAGGATCGATTATGGTATGGGGTGGAATATCTTTGACTGCCCGCACAGACCTAGTGGTCTTTGATAATGGAGCTATGAATGCTGATAGGTATATAAGGAACATTCTTGAAGAGCATGTAGTGCCATTTGCCCCATACATTGGTGAAAATTTCATTTTTATGGACGATAATGCCAGACCCCATCGTGCGCGCATCGTTCAGGAGTACCTTGAAGGAGTTGAAGTCTCTCGAATGGAATGGCCAGCAAGAAGTCCAGATCTCAATCCGATTGAGCAGGTTTGGGACAACCTCAATAGAAGGCTGAGAAGTTCAGAAAATCATCCAGCTACTCTTAATGACTTAGGAATCCAACTCAGAGAAATCTGGGAAGGATTAGATCAGAACATTTTATGATCACTCATTTTGAGTATGAACCGTCGTTGTCGAGCTGTAATTAACGCAAGGGGTGGAAATACCAAGTATTAAGTCACTTATCAGCATTCCATTATTTTGAAAATTGTTTATTTCTCTTCTTTCACATAAGATTCGGTGAAATCCTGACTTTTTCTTCCATTTAATGTGTCTTATTTCGTTCAAAACCTTCCCGAGAGAACATAAAAAATAAGTTATATATATATAAGTCAATATAGAGTTAACTTTCATTAAAATTGAGATTTTCAGAATGTGCGTTAATTTTTTTGCGCAGTGTATTTTTTAACTTGAATTTTTTGCAACGTTTTAGCTTTATATCAAGAATAAAAGGGAAATAAATCATTGAATATTATGTAATATTCGCCAGAGCGGATTTTGACGTTTCTCGTAGCTAAAGGAATTACAACTCCTAGAACTTCTGTTTATCAGAGTTCCTCCTTCCAACTAGCAAATTGTGGAACCTTTTTCCACCTGATGTGTTTCCTTCGGATACCAAACACTCAGTAAACAGGCAGGTATCTCTCGACAGCTGATACGGTGGAGATGGTGGACACTTCAATTCTCTACGAATACTACCTTTTCTAGTTCAGGGACTTTCTACGTCCTGCACGAGGCCAATTTCTAACATTAACGATGACTCCTTCAATGTTCAATATCCCAAATTTTCATCAATTAATATCTCCTACTAGAACAGCGTACTAAAAATGACGCTGAAATATCCCAGATTACCCGGAATTCTACACAATGGAACACGTTGAATATCAGTGTCAGACGTGGAGAGTTTTCCGCCAGAGTTCCAATCCGCTTATAGCGAGTGAGGAAACTAGGAACTTAGATAAACCAACACTAATACCAGCGATCCTCGTATTCCTCAAAATCCGTTGTGCGATAATTATATAAAATTGTGAAGGAAATTCAGACTTCTCTAACGACCCGGAAAATGAAAATTTACAATGGATATCCAGACGCAACATATGAATAACCAAAATGGGAGAATCCATCGATCACGATAACTTGAAAATGGAAAGCGATAGCGATTTGCAATTTTCAGAGTAGGTTGAGCATCCGAATGCATAACATTACATAACAACATAACATAACTTTATTCACAAACATGATACATGGTCTAAAATACAATTTTGGGATGAAAAGAAAACCGTGAAACATGAGCCAGGCTCGTGCGTTTCCAATTTTCCCCTATTTAATACATACTCATATTCTACTCAAATGAAATAGGTACAACCTGAAAAGAGCAGACACCCATCATTTGAGTTTGTTAATAGTTATAATAGGCCAAACGGTTTCGGAGTTTTCAGATAGGTAATCTGAAATTTGGTTGTTATTTCCTCAATTACTCGAAAAATACTAATCTTATCCGATTCGAACATGGTAATTAGTTGTAGAATGCTGACGCGTAAATTTTTGGGAAATTTCGCGAGGATCATATGACTCGAAAATTTTTAAAAAATCATTGAAAATCTATATCTCAGAAACTATTCATCTGATATTGTTGAAATTTTGCGGAAGGCAACCAATACAAATCCGATTGAATTGAAACTAGGTGAGTGGTTGTAGAATACAAACCTAAGGACGTTTGTGAAATCACTAGAAAATTTTGATAAAATTATTAAAGAATATTATTTATGTCACAATAACCTGAGAACGGAAAGAGATAGCAACTTGAAATTCTTAGGTTAAGTTGTGCATCTGAATGCGACAGTTTAGTTCGTTCATTGGCATAATAGGCCAAACGGTTTCGGAGTTATACCCTTCTGAAATTTGGTTGTTATTTCCCCAATAACTCGAAAAATACGAATCGATCCAATTCAAACATGGTTATTAGTTGTAGAATGCCAACGCGAAAATTCTTGCTAAATTTTGTGAGGATCGTATCACTAGAAAAATGTTTAAAAATCATTGAAAAAAATTCTATATATCAGAAATTATTCGTCAAACCTCGTTAAAATTATGCGACAGCCTTCAGCTCCTAACTGTGCTACCAAGTTCCAAGTTTGAACACGATCCGATCTATATTGTTGGAGATCTGAGGAGAATTGACTTCAGTAGCTGGATGGGTGACCATTGCCACGATAACTTTCGAACGGAGAGAGATAGCGACTTGCAATTTTCGATCGGGAATGCAGGGATGAGATATTTTCAAGTTCGGCACTAGATGTCACGAGAAACCACCTAAGAGATATCAAGTCCAGAATAAAATATAATTCATATCCTTATAGGTTTTGTCGACATATCCTGTATACAAGGTGTTTCACGAATGATTGTACAGGCGTTCAGTGAAGATGCAGGACACTGTGGTGAGTCTAAATCAGTGTTCGAAATATGTCCTAACTATATTCGTTTAAAAGATACAGGATGTTTTATGTATTTTATCAAAAATTTTCAATCGGCATAACTCTTGAACGCCTGCATGGATCTTCATGAAAATTTCATGCAATGAGCATAGGCCTATTCCTAATATTCGCTCAAAATGGCTTGTTGATAGCGCAGGTCCGGACTGAGAAAATTATTTTCTTTATTCCGAATCTTCTAAAACACCCTGTACATAAAATTTTCGAGAAGTGAAATTTTTCTCAGAATCTGCAATAAATACTCTTTGAAACAAGCCTCTTGGCAATAATGGCACACTTCGCATCAATATTTTATGAACTATTGAATATTTGGAATTTTCAATTTATAATAAACACGGACCTGTGAATATCCGAATAATGCATTAATTCATATTGAACCAATTGAAATTCTCAGTAACATCACTAAATCATAGTGCTGCATCGTATTCCATGCAATACATGAATTCAGGAGTTCCAAATTTCATTAACTATGCACCTGAGAATAGAAATGATAGATATACTCATTTTCGAATTATTCACCTTTGAAATAGTATATTGTATAATAAGTGGGAAAAGCATAATATTCCCAAACGACTGTGATAATTACCAGACGAGGAGCGTAGCGACGAGTCTGGTAACACAGGAGTTTGGGAATATGCTTTTCCCACGAATTATACATACTATTTTTTCTTCGATCGTTGATTTACATTTAAAAAATTAATTAAAAAATATTTCATTCAAGATGTAATCAAGAAAGGTTAAATAGGTTTCTCTGTGTTCATATTGAAATATAGAAGTGGTAACCATGGAAATTACTTTGTTATGACAAAAGTAGAATAATTGTCAAGCTGGTTTTGTTTGATTCGTTATATTTTATAAGGAATTAAAAAAGAATTAATAAACATGAACACTGATAGTGATTATTTGTACGCCTCCTGAACTAGTGGAAGCCGCGAACGCAGCTTCACTTAATTTACTTCCGGCGAAATCCAGTGAGAAGTATGAACTTGCGTACCAACGCTTCATGGATTTTTGCAGAAAAAACAACAGTGTATCCTTTTCTGAGAATGTACTGATGGCGTATGTTGCCGACTTGGCTAAAACAATGAAATCTTCGACGTTGTGGGCACATTATTCCATGCTTCGATCAACTTTATCTGTTAAAAATAATATTAATATTGTCCAGTACCAGAAACTGCGAGCATTTTTAAAACGACAAGCTGCAGGATACAAACCGAAAAAATCCAAAATTTTAACCCAGGAACAAGTTCAGAAATTCATTTTAGAGGTCCCAGATGACATATTTTTATCGACCAAAGTAAGTAGATACCTATAGATAAAATAGTATTACTCAAAATACATAAAATACGAAATATACAATTTTAAATTACCTTTTAGGTAGCTCTAATATTTGGAATAGCAGGAGCCTGTCGACGAGATGAGCTTGTCCGAATGAAAGTTCAGGATATAGAAGATTTCGGTTCAAAAATACTGGTAAAGATACCAGAAACATAAACAAATAAACCTAGATCATTTATCATTAACGAAACCTATTTAAATGTTTATAGAAAGTACGTATCATTTAGGCCTAATGATTTCGAAAATCCTAGATTTTTTTTTAAATTCAACAAGGGAAAAGGATGGAAGACAGTCATTGGAATAAATCAATTTCGAAAAATGCCGCAAATTGTTGCAAGTTATTTACAGTTGCCAAATCCGACAGAATATACAGGACATTGTTTCCGAAGATCATCGGCAACACATTTGGTAGATGCTGGAGCTGATATTCTTTCTTTAAAGCGCCACGGAGGATGGAAATCTTCCAATGTGGCGGAAGAATATATTGACGAATCACTTAATAATAAAGTAGAAGTGGCTAATAAAATATTCAACACTCCTGCCTCTACTTCAAATGAAAATGATAGAAACGAGATAAACCAAACAATTAGCCATGCAGCTTCAACGTCTATAAATTCTCGTTGCCCTCCAGTACAATTTACAAACTGTACAAACTGTACAATAAATGTAAATATTAACAACAATTAATTTGTGTTCAAGAATATCGTTATGAATTAGATGTTTCTTTTATTTCTTTTATAACAACTTTATCAATATAAAAATTAAAACCATACTTTGTTTCATTTTATTGTAATAATCCATTTGTAACATTACCGCACGCTACAGCAGTGCGGTAAGAATATTACCGCACTGTTATTTTCTAATTGCTTAGCAACTGCCCACTATTCTGGAATGTTCAGCTTTGCGCATAGAAAACAGATCAAAATCGTGTCACTTTTCCCACGATCGAAGAAAAATTCTTTTTTCGAATAATTTAAACACAGATATTAGCTTAATTGAAGGTTTTATGCCAAACAACCGAAAACTCGAATTAAGTATGGATAGAAGTGTGAAGGAATAGTTGCGTGTGTTTTAGTTACTTTAGTTGAACATTGTACATTTAATTGGGCTATTATAAAATGACTTAAGAATAAAAATGTAAAATATATCTTATAAACATTTAACTAAAAACAATTGTCAATAAATACGAAAAAAAATCATAACTCGCTTTCGAAAATACCCCGTCTTTCTTCTAAACATTTTCTAGCTCTTGTGATCAAATGCGCTACAGCTTTCTGTATAATTTCTGGACGATTCCGTATCTTATCACATGAAGCTTGAATACGATTAATCAGTTGCTCCCTATCTACGATTTCTTCGGAGTAAACTTTAATTTTCAAGTGTCCCCGGAGGAAATAATCCAAGCATGTAAGATCTGGAGATCTTGCAGGCCGGACATAAGGTCCCTTTTAGAATGGGAATATTAATTTATAACAGCTGTACACAGTTATCAGCCCCTGAGAGCGCTTAACTCACAGTTTTTTTTTAGTTTACCTGTCATAGTTGGAACTAATATTATAAAAATAAACTTAATTTTCAAACACAAAGTTAAGATTTTGTTGTGTTTTTTCTCTATGAACTCTTTGATTCTGCTACCATCTGTTTCAGTTATTCGAAAAAAGAGTTTTCGAAGATAAATAATTCGAGAATAAGAATTTCTTTCAATTGAACCATTTTTTTGAAAATACATAGCAGTATTTTTTTGAAAAACTCTTTCGGGTAATCTGAAGTTGAAACCCTGAATTTGTGTATTGGGTGAAATAAGAGGCACCACATTCCTGAAGTCATAATACTGCGAATTTCAATTCATTCAATATGTATTAAGGAATTATTCGGAGGTACACAGGTCCGTGTTTATTAAGAATTGAAAATTCCAGATATTCAATGGTTCATAAAATATTGATGCGAAGTGTACCATTATTGCCAATAGGCTTCTTTGAAAGAATATTTATTGTAGATTCTGCGAAAAATTTGACTTCTTCAAAATTTTATGTACAGGGTGTTTCACAAGATGTGGAATAAAGAATAATTTTCTCAGGCCAGACCTGCGCTATCAACAAGTCATTATGAGCAAATATTCGGCATAAGCCTATACTCATTCCCTGAAATCTTCATGAAGATCCATCCAGGCGTTCAAGAGTTTAGCCGATTGAAAGTTTTTATTGAAATACATAAAACATCCTGTATCTCTTGAACGAATATAGTTAGGACATATTTCGAACACTGATTCAGACTCACCAAAATGTCCTGCATCTTCACTGAAAGCCTGTACAATAATTCGTGAAACACCCTGTATATCAGTTCATTGAGACTTACAATAGGTTATTCATTATCAGTGTTCCCATATTATATTGGATTATTTGTTGGCTTTCAGTGGGTCTCGTGAATATATGATTTGTACAATTACGCATTTACGTAATCCAATGAAATATTCCCGAGATTGAACAAATAATGTCCATATTGATAAGCTGGAAAGCGAAGCCGCGGTTGAATGCTAGTTCTAAATATTTTATGAATTCCATATAATTCGAATCGCGATATGTGAGATAGAAATGAATACCCTAAGGTCTGCAGCAAATTGAACTCAACCCATGATTCTACAGTAAGATGATTGAATAAGATTGATATTCCTGTTGGAATCTGGTCTGATAAAATATTCACGTAAAAAACTGACGAACCAGTATATGGAATGGATTGAAGAAACGAAGCCTTCATCAGAGTGCTACAGAAAGTTATTGTTAGAATTGATAAATCTGCAGAATATATTGAATGGTTTCTTTCTGGGTGTTCTCTCCCAAACTCTGAAAAATATCTATAAAATAAAAAAATTATTATTTTGTGATTTGCTTCTGCGTAAGAAACACAAGATATTCGTCAGAAGCAATCAATTGAACAATGTTGCCTAACAAATAACAACGAAACAACATCAACGAAGAAACAACAATATCGTAACTTTTCGGAGTATATATCAGACTCCTTCTTCAGACGCTTAACGAAAAAATCTTCAGAACTATTTTGTTGATTGTTATTCTAAGATTCGAGAGTTGTCACATTGACACTATTTGAACTCATAGCTAATATAGTTTTACTTTCTATAGAAATTTCCAAGTTCCACCTCCTTTTTCAATAAATTCAGCCAAATATGGTCAATACAAATTGAGCAATTTGCAGAATTGCATTCTCTGTTCAATAAAATACAAGTTAATTCCTTAAGTTTCCTTTTAATATAATCAGTTTCTGTCATTAGAATCCTTGTATTACCCCAATCCATCATGTGATCTCCTTGGATTGTACATACATGTTCTGCTATTTTTGATTTCTGTATGTCTCTATTTCTCAAGTTATTCTTATGCTCTGACTTTCTTACTTCTAGTGGTCTTGATGTTTCTCCTGTGTATGATTTACCACAAATATAAGGAATATTATATACACAGTTTTTTGATTTTTGTTTTTCATTAATGGGTTTTGTCTTCGTTAATAAAGACCTGAGATCATTTTGTGTTTTGAAGACCGTTCTTATATTGAACTGTCAATGTGACAATTCTCGAATCTCAGAATAACAATCAACAAAATAGTTCTGAAGATTTTTTCGTTAAGCGTCTGGAGAAGGAGTCTGATATATACTCTGAAACGTTACGATATAGTTGTTTCTTCATTGATGTTGTTTCGTTGTTATTTGTTAGGCAACATTGTTCAATTGATTGCTTCTGACAAATATCTTATGTTTCTTACACAGAAGCAAATCACAAAATAATTAATTTTTTATTTTATAAATATTTTTCTGAGTTTGGGAGAGAAAACCCAGAAACCATTCAATGATGAATATACCTCCCACAGTATTCTTTAATGATTACTGCAGAATATACATATCAACTGTTGAAGAAAGTACTGAGCAATATTCAATCACTTCATTATCCCTTCAAACAATACGTATTTTGCGCACGTATTATGGAAACAGCATGCTTTGCCTAAATGTCTGCAACATTCGAATTTTTTGCCGAACATGATCTCAAACGATTAGGTTCGACTCAGAGATGAATAATTCAAGGTCAAATTAAATTCTGTCTGGCCGGCCGTTGCCACGATAACTTGAGAACAGAAAAAGATAGTGACTTGAAATTTTCAGAGTGAGTGACGGACAAGTTCGTTAATGGCCATAATCGGCCCAACGCTTTCCAAGTAATAATTTTTGTCATCAACTAATACAGATCTGATCGAACTGAAACTTAGTAGCTAGTTGTAGAATACTGACACAAAGAAGTTAGTGAAATTTTGTGAGAATCGTATTACTAATAAATTAAAACAAAATAATTATAAAATATTATTTAAGTCACAATAACCTGATAGCGGAAAAAATAGCACTTGCAATTTTTAGGATAGGTTGTGCGTCCGATTGCAACATTTGAGTTCATTAAAATACATAATCGGCCAAACGGTTTTGTAGTTATATTCACCTGAAATTTGATTGTTATTTCTTCAACAACTCGAAAAATCTGAATGCGATTCAATTCAAACATGGTCATTAGTTGTATAATGCTGACGTGAAAACTCGTGCAGAATTTCGTGAGGATGGTATCACTAGGAATTTTTTAATAAATCATTGAAAAAATCCTATCTATCAGAAACTATTCGTCTGACATCACTGAAGTTTTCTGGTAAGGTTTTCGAGGAATATAAAACCGATCCAATTCAAACATTGCGAAACACGCGAAAATTCTTGCAAAATTTCGTGAGGCTCGTATAACTCGAAAATTATTAAAAAATCATTGACAAAAATTCTATATATCAGAAACTCTTCGTCTGACATCGCTGAAATTTTGCGAGAGCATTCAAAACCTAACTCTACTGCCAAGTTCCAAGTTTGAGCAAGATATTGGAGATCCTAGCAGCCTTGAGTTCAGTAGCTGGATGGGTGACCGTTGCCTAGATAACATTCGAACGAAAAGAGAAAGGCAATTTTCAGTTTGTCTTGTGCATCCAAATGGGAAAGTTAAGTTCATTGTTGGGCTTAATCGGCTGAACGGTTTCGGAGTTATATCCATCTAGAAAATTTCTTTCTTGATAACTCAAAAAATACATACCAGATCGAATTGAAACTTGGTAAATAGGTGGAGAATATCGACATGACGACGTGCGTGAAATCTTGTGAGGACCGTACCATTAGAAAATTAACAAAAAATTAAGAACAAAAATGTTTCATCTCATTATAACTTTAGAACGGAAAGAGCTAGTGACTTGCAATTTTAAGGTTAGGTTAGGTTAGGATAATTGGTGTAATTGGATAAATGGTTTTGGAGTTATACTCAACTGAAATTTTGTTGTTATTTCCTCTCTAACCCAAAATAAATGAATCCGATCCAAATAAAACTCGGTGATTACTTGTAGAATGCCGACCCACTAATTTTCGAGGAATTTCGTCAATATCGTATAATGGAGTTACTTGGGGCGTAAGTTTTTTCATATATTATTAGATATTCAACAAATTTCAATTCCACTAGAATACATATCCGAGTATTAAATTAAATTCTCTAATCATAGACGATTCTCTGTCATTAAAAAGGTATGAAATTTATTCATATGTGTATTACAAAAGCTGAGAGAACGGTAGGAATACATATTATATCGGTGCTGAATTCGATGAAGAGTGACTCATAGAGGTGAATAAACAATAGAACATGCACGCAAAAGCTCCTGACTTCACGTCAGTGGTAGAACCATTTTTTTCAAACTTTAATCCGTTCAAGTCGCTATTTCATTTGTTAATCCACCATGTTGGATTTATTTCAGGTAGAAAATGTGGTGACAATAATAATTTATCCCCAATATATCCAAGTCAAACATTTAGAGGGAATTGTTTTTGGTGGTGAGCTTCAATTATAGCACGGGGGTTCTTGACCCTCTTCTATTCAGCTTCTGTGGTTTTTATGTAAATTAATTATTGGATCTCTAGAAGAATGACTTTCGGTGACTGGGCTCTCTTGTCAGATATTGAGGATGTTGTTCAATCATACCCAAATTCCAGCAGTCACTTTTCGTGTGCTCGTACGCATAACGAGAAATACGCAAAAGAGACAGCGTGCATTTCAAAATTGGCCCAAGAACCACGATATGGACACTCCACCTCGGAATCTACGCTACAAAACTGGCCAGCACACACATAGAACTGACACGAGGTAGTAATATTACCTTCCAGTCCCTCGCCAGCTACACAGCTCTCAGACAAATTTGTAAAAGTTTTATAATTCCACACATCGTTCATCCACATATACATATAAAGCTCGTAATTCTACAATCTGGTGCTAAATTTCAGACAGATTGAAAGAATAATTTTTGAAATATTCAGAAGCTTTACATCAAAATGCCCATAACTCTGAAACCGCTCGGTGGATTTTGCTCATTAACGAACTTAACCGAGATATTCACGTATTCTGCAAATTCCAACTCTCTAACTTGATTTGAATCAGACGCCGTATTATTCATCAGTCAGTTTAACCCAATCGTTTAAGATCATTTTCGGCCAAAATAGAGACATCTGGGCAAAATGATCGCAACCTTTTCCTGACGGAACAGGCTCGTAAAAACTATTTTTCTACAAACGTCAAAAAATGATAAGGTTCGCGCATTGATAACAATATGCGAATTGACCCTTTTTTTCATTTTCCTTCGTTACCATGACACCGTGCGCGAAGTAGTGTGCGAAGTACTTACTTCGCACACTGCATCTCATGCGCGAAATACTTTGGTGATCTCGACTATTTTTTTAACTCGGCTGCGCCTCGTTAAAGAATCAGTTCTCGATCACCAAAGTAGCATTTCGCGCACTAGATACAAAAATAACTATTTCATTTCGTCGTAACACTTTTAAAGTCATTGTGTGTTTATTTCAAGGAAACATTTACATTACACATTTTAGTGCTTCTAAGTTTTTCCGAAAACCTTCAAACGTCGCTCATTAATGTCAACTGGAACAAAAATGATGGCAGCCAGTTAATTGAAGAAGAAGAAGACGACGTGGATTCTACACAAAGGTATACTGTTTCCTATTGAAACTTGAACTTCACCGATTATATCTACTGCAATGACCCCAAAGCGAAAATAAAAACTACTATATCGATTGGAACTAAGTTCGGGCACAACATGGAATCATCTCTATATAAAAAGAATTTTCCAGTGGCAGTAGCTTGGAACAGAACCAGATAGGTTCAATATTGACCCAATATCGTTGGATGAGACCTGCCGTGAATGTCATTGGTAATTCAACTCTCTAGGGATGACAATATTGATTCATTTATAATGTAACCTTTTTTCTTTCCACGACATGACAAATCTTTCTGATCCAAAGTTTCCTCTTCCGACAATTTTCTATTGAAGGTTCTGAAAGTTTGTACTCTTGCTTGTCATTTGGAACTTTCCCGAAACAGGTTTTGTTGAAGTTCGGATGACGGTCACATGATATCGCCTCCATCAACACTTCACTTGAAAGTTTTTCTCACCTCGTTTTCCTAGCACTCGCTTCAGATCGCTGATAACTAAAGAATCGATGAAAAATAGTATCGATTTCGCAAATAGTAAACACAATTAAAGAAATGATGCGAATGCATTTCTAGATGTATACAGGGTGTCCTGAAATATATGCAACAAAATTGAACGTAGATTCTTGAAATTTAGGGGTCCCCTATTTTTTATATTTGTGAAATGGGCCCCAATTTTGGAGTTACAGGCCCCTGAAATAATTTCAATATACATGCAGATCCTTTTACCAATAGTTTAAGGTGGCATGATTCTCAATAGAGATATTACGGAAAAAATTCCACTCCCAACGCTTCCCTGATGGACAGAAATACCCTTCTAACAATCTTTCAAGGTGGCAGGATCCTCCATAAAGATATTACTGAAACAATTCCACTCCGAGCGCCGCCCTACGGCCGGATATTCGAAACCGAGTATTAAAATTTCTTTAACTATCCATGCAGACCCTTTTACCAATAGTTTAAGGTGGTAGGATTCTCAATAGAGATATTACTGAAAAAATTCCACCCCCAACGCTTCCCTGATGGTCGGATATTTAAAACCGAGTATTAAAAATCCTTTCACTATCCAGAAAGACCCTTTCAACAATCTTTTAACGTTGCAGGATCCTCAATAAAGATATTACTGAAACAATTCCACTCCGAGCGCTGCCCTACAGCCGGATATCTGAAACCGAGTATTATAATTTCTTTAACTATCCATGCAGACCCTTGTATATATGGTTCAAGGTGACAGGATTCTCAGTAGAGATATTACTGAAAAATTCCGCTCCCAGCGCTTCCCTGATGGTCGGAATTTAGAATCGAGTATTATAAATCCTTTTGCTATCCAGAAGGACCCTTTTAACAATCTATTAACGTGGCAGGATCCTCAATATAGATATTACTGAAACAATTCCACTCCCAGCGCCGCCCTGACGGCCGGATATTTGAAACCGAGTATTATAAATTCTTTCAGTATCCATGCAGATCCTTTTCCAATAGTTTAAGGTGGCAGGATTCTCAATAGAGATATTACTGAAAAATTCCACTCCCAATCCAACTCCTTGATGGCCGGATATTTAAAACCGAGAATCAGAATTTTTTTTACTATCTAAACAGACCTTTTTAACAATCCTTTAAGGTGGCAGGATTCTCCATAAAGATATTACTGCAACAATTTCACCCCCAACGCCGTCCTGATGGACGGATATTTGAAACCGAGTATTAGAAATTCTTTTACTATCCAGACGGACCATTTTAGCAATATTTTAACGTGACAGGATTCTCAAAAAAGATATTACAGATAAATATTCCAGATGGGTATAACTACGAAACCGTTTGGCCGATTATACCCAACAACGAACGTAACTGTACCATTTGGATGCGCAACCTACTCTGAAAGCTGCTGAACTCACTCAATTCTCCTCAGAAATCTAATAATATAGATCCGATCGTGTTCTAATTTGGAACTTGGCAGTAAAGTTAGGTTTTGAAGACTTTCGCAAAATTTCGGCTATATCAGACGGATAGTTTAGAGATATAGAATCTTTTTCAATGATTTTCTTACAAAACAACAAAATCTCCGTTGGGTAACTCCAAAACCTATAGGACTATTATGCTTATTGACGAACAAAAATGTCGCAACCTATTCTAACAATTCAAATTCTTCCGTCGCATTTAGATGCGAAACATACTCTGAAAAATTCAAGTCGCTATCTCTTTCCGTTTGAGAATTAACGTGGCAACGCCCAACCAGACATAATCAAATTTGCCCTCAAATTCTTCATCAGCGAGTAGAACCTAATCGTTTGAGACCATTTCCTGCAAAAAAAAGAAAAAAAGCCCTGTGGACAGGAGCTTTCTGGCGCTCTTGTTCAAACAGACAAATTATATCTCCGAAAGTATTGGTTTCTCAGAGATAGGAATTATATCAATGTATTCTTATGATAGAACTGCATCATAAAGGAAATTCAATTCAAATAATAGTTTATTTAAATCAAGATTAAATGAGCAATCTGAGAATTAGAACTGCACCATGGAAGAAATCAAATTAAAATAGCTGAAATGAATTTGACTCTATCTTATAGGACATAATGGCATGTACGGGTATGAACACAGATCATAAATTAAAGCTTAGATAGAATAATTATAGCATTCTGTGAAAACATAGAAGAACGATTCATTATTGAAATTTCGAAAAATCATATCTCCGAAAGTATTAGCTTGTTGGAGTTGAAAATGATATCAATGGATTTTCATGGTGAAACTGCATCTCAAATGACAATTTAATTTTAAATTTGTTACTTAAAAAAAAATTTTTTTTTCGTTACTCCGTAACCATCTGGTCTATTTTGACCAATAACGAACTTAACCGAGATATTCATCTCTCTAACCAGGATCGTAGTAATAACGTATTATTCACAATATAAATTTACTTCGGACAAATAATTAATTTGAGAAGATATTACGTGAATTCAACAATTCCAAAGACCTGGCGACTGTTGAAGAAAATGTTTCCTTTGTTGTAACTGGAAATAGTTCAGGTATATATATAAACTGGTTGGAAGCTTCAGTTACGCTATCTTCTTGTACGGAAATCAAGAATGAAGTGTTGAAATTGTAATGAAAAATAATGGATATAGTAGTCCGTTACTTTGTGATAGTTAAATCGAAAAAATAATAAGAGTACCTGAATAACCCAGCAGGAAAATTTCTAAACGAACAGACGTAACCATGGAATTTCCCACTCTTCGAAATTCTCAAGAAATAAGCCTACATTTAAATACCTTGTTGCATAACTTGAAATACACCAGTTTCAAAATGTAGTAGTGCTATGAAACCCGAGTCACTGTTAAACCTCAATAAAGTATAGTGATAGGAAACTAAGTAATTTCATTCAGTACTTCAACATGTCCTGAGACAGAATGAAGTTAGATAGCTTCTCATAAATTATGGATTCAAAACATCAGGGTTACGATCGGAATAAGCAGATTTCAGTTCTGTATAGCACTTCCTAATACTTTGTATCTGCTTCTTCAAAACTACTTTCAGCATTTTCAATTTCAAAGTGAAGAGTTCTTTATTATTCGAAGATAATGGTCTGTGATAATATCTTGGCATTGGCAACGTCTCGGAGAATTGTTTTGACATTGACGATATTTCAGTGCCAACCTGCCTCAGTTTTAGTTACCGGGAGACTTTATAAAAGTGAAAGTACTATACGGGCACAAACTTGTTTCGCTGCATGTTTAAATCATCATTTCAGATGAAATAGTACCTAAAGAATTATATTTCAAGTTTCTGTCCAACGCACGCCAAGGTATCATTGTGAATTTTGTTTTCATGGTTACAGAAATCTTTTGATGTTGAAATTTACTGAAATTACTTCTGAAGGGCTTCTTTTTCGTATTTGTCCTGACCAAGTTAACTTATTACATATTCGTTGCAGGCTGAAACACAATTTCCAAACACACAAATAATAAAATACCGTTGAAAAGTGAATTTCAGTTTTTTGCTGTTACAAAGAAAACATCCAATCTTAGTTCTCGATTTTCTATATCTTTCTTCCGCCTCATTGTTTGCTCTGTTATAAAACGCCGCACAATTCTCGTATCTGAATTAATTTCTACGAATCACAAAGCAGAAGGAAATTGTTAATACATACTCGGCATGATTTTCATTTGAATTTTTCTTGGATTCGTGTACTATTTACATTCTAACTCACGCTATATGGTTTATATGATGTTGAGAGTTATATTTCAGGGAGTTATCGATGTAACTCAAGGACAACATTCCTGGGTATTGATTGATAGCATCAGGCTACAGGGGTGAACAACTCAATTTCAAATATGAAACTCACTCAGGAAAATACCCGACCTTTCAACCAGGATTTTATTCATACTTCATGTATAATCTACTAATTGTTTCAATACCCACAACTACAACTATATTACTGTGAAACTCTTTTATGTACTGATCATAGAACATTGGCATATACAGCGTGTGGATGAAGTAAGGGACAAAATTCATAACTGTGTTATTGAATGTTTTCAAGCAAAACGCTCAGATAGGTCAATTTTAGTGACGCCATCATTTTTTACAAGTGCATACTCTATTTTTTTTGCTTCTTTATTACACGGTGTGATTTACCTAAATGATGGTGTGCAAAGTTGTTACCGCAGATAACAATTTTTTTGAGAAAATAACTCATTTACTGTAAGAAATAAAAATGTGGGAAAGCCCTGAATAGAGGGGATTTGGTGCTCTTGTTCAAGCTTTGACAAATCATATCTCCGATAGTATTGGTTTCTCAGAGTTGTGAAAGATATCAATAGATCCTTATTATAGAACTGCATCATAAAATAATTCAATTTAAAAAAAAGGGTCATTTAAATAAAACAATAGTGCCAAAAATTATTAATCGGAAACCACAAGACCGATTCTATCCAATAACGAACTTATCCGAGATACTCATCCCTAAAATATACTCTGAAATTTATATTATATCAATTGAAACTTAGCCAATATTCCAGTTTTGATTTTACTGGAGATATTCTGAACCCAATTTGATTAACTTACCAAATTATATATTTCCATCATCATATGGATTATCCAAGGGTTATATTATCACCCAAAAATTATAATATCATATAATCCTCATATTATTTCCACGATAGCTGAGGTTATTTCATTGGTCATTTTGCATTCAATCGTACTTTGTTTTCTAGAACAGGAGGTATTTTATATCATGAGTAAAGAATTTTGAATAGAACCAGAAATAAATATGACATGTCTCTTATCGGTAGATAAGATGTATGAACTCAGATTGTGCAATTTATATATACAAATACGTAGGTTAATTTTCGATTAAGTACAGCATTCTGTGAAATCAGAAAATAACGATTTATTATTGAAACTCATATCTCTTAAAGTATTAGCTTGTTAGAGTTGAAAATTATATCAATGGATTCTAATGAGGAAAGTGCATGTTAAAAACATTGAATTCGAAATTTGTAATGTAAAATGTTTTTTTTTTCGTTACTCTGAAACCAGGAGATTTTGTCCAATAACGAACGTAACCGAGATATTTATCTCCCAAATCAACTCTGAAAATTTCAACTGTCCTGCTCATTCCGTTCGAGAGTTATCGTGTTAACGGCCGGCCGGCCGGACAGAATCAATTTTGACCGCAGATTCTTGATCAGTGAGACGAACCAAATCGTTTAAGACCATTTACATCCAAAAATTCAAATTCTAGGCATTATTGCGAACCAAATTTTCACATTTTGAATTAAAGTTGATTGTAAGAACGTAAAACAACAACTGATCCAAAATTCTCAGAAACGCAAACGACAAGAACTTGCCTGAAACAGAAAAAGTTATCAAACGAGGAGCAAAAGATTGGTTCGAGCCCTGTGGACAGGAGCTTTGGCGCTCTTGTTCAAACTTTGACAAATCATATCTTCGAAAGTATTGCGGTAAGAGTTAGGAATTATATCAATGGTTTCTTATGATAGAACTTCATAGTAACAGAAATCAAATTCAAACATCATAAAAGAATTCAGCCGAACATTCGAAAATTACAGACATTCGGCCAAATTGATAAGTACTCTGTTCCGAGGAACAAGAGCGCCAAAAACCATTCAGATAATAGAGTAAACATTTGATTTCTCATAAATGAACATTAGGTGGATAAGGATCGGCAACTTTTTAAACGGTCACAAAATGTAAGAGCTTCCTTTACTTTTGTGGATCAGTATAATTTGGTGGTAAATACTCCTATTGTAATGGAGACTGTAAAGTAAAGAATTCGTTAACGAAGCATTTCGATATGTACATTAGTGATTTATCATTTACTGTTTCATACGAAATAATATTGGGTAGGTAAATATATAGTGTGATATTCATACTCGATTTTACTTTGGAAACAAAATCCTGATACTGAATACATTATTTGTTGACAAGATACATGACTCTGCTGGAATAATTGGTTGATTTTCATTGTGCTCCAATGAAGCGTATAGGGAGTTATTCAGTCACAGGTTAAACATGGGATTCGTGCAATTTGGCTAGTTTCGAATGAAGTTGATCAGTTTTTGTTTTATTCAAAAGCGAATACATCTATAGCGTTATCCCAAATGGATAAATTATTATCGAAGCACATTTATTCGGCGGATGGTATAATAAATTTGAATAAAGCCAATATTTATTGAAAAAATAATCAATCAAAAATTATTCTGGAATCCCCTGATATGCGATGATCAATTCATCTTTTTATTTATTATTCAAAGTAATCTCATGATAAATTGAATTGATAGACCAAAACGCCCTCTCACAATGTATGCATTGATTATGCCTTCACCTAGAACTCCTATTTTTTTCTTCGATAGGATATCATCAAGCTTGTGAGAATTCATACACATTTAACATTATATAACATATTTGAATGGATAGGGGTCGTCCATACATTACGTGAGTTGATCAGGATGGGGGGGGGGGGGAGATCGAGCTGCTAAATCTTACCAAATCTCATTTGAGGAGGAGGAGAGGTTCTTGGCAAATATCGCGTCATTTTATTCTACCAGCAAACGTTGCAAAATTGCGTGAAATTAAAGTAAAAAATGTTTCTAGAATAAAATATAACGTTAAATATACTCTTTATTGTATGCGCTTTATATTCACACAACTATAGAGGGTGATTCACGAAGAACGTTCGTTTGAATATTTCACAGAAATACTCTAGATAAATACTTTTATAGTTATGCTTTGTTAGGAGAGATGAATTCTTGAAATAAATTTCAGATTCGTCCGGTTTCACCAGAAATGATACCAACTTTCCTTTTTTAAATGTAATACCCAGTTTTTTCATTGATAATCAGATTACCCATTCAATTCTACATTGTTTTGATGTGTCACTCACATCTTATTCTCAGAAAATTCGTGTGTAATTTGAAAAGATCCTTAAAATTTTCTCAAATAGGGCTTCGTTGCAATGTTAATAACTTTTAGATTTTTGCATGAAAATTCCTAATTTCTAGCTTCTATCAGAAAACCTACCAATACTTCCAATTCGTTAATTAAATTCAATTAAACATACAGAGTTTTTCTATTTCAATGTCAAAGTCAGTCATGACACCTCAAAAGTAATTTTTTCAAATGAGAAATCTTTTTTTTATTGCTCAGCTGGTATTTACGCTAAAAAATAGTGTATAAGTGTAATACATACTACTGCTTTGAAATGCTTATTTCCGAAGATTTAGGTCAAAATCTCATGGTCTGGTTCTCTGGTTTATATTATCGCACTTTCATCCATTCTTCAGAAGTCATGGTGAATAAAAAACAAGAATTTTATAATTAATATTATTCTTACGTTCAATATGGCCACCAGTTTTTTCGCGCCAAGGAATTGCACTATACCTTACGAATTTCGGCAGAAATAATATGCAAAAACATAGATATTATTTTTCGATCAAAAAAAATTCTCAACATATTGGATATCCACTTTATCTTTCAAGTGTATTTTCACAATTCTTGGTCAGAGCTGTTCAATTGTTACTATCGTTAAGAAGCTAGGAATTAATTTTCGTCATGGAACGTTATTCCTATGATATTATCTTCGATTTATTTGTGATGTATGGTGAAAACGGCATAATACTCGGAAGAACATGCCGAGCATTCAACGCGAAATGTCCCCATCTACCCCAAATGACGAAAAAAAAATTTAATAGCATTAAATAGTTTCTTTCTGGGTTTTCTCTCCCAAACTCTGAAAAATATCTATTGAATAAAAATTTATTATTTTGTGAATTGCTTCTGCGTAAGAAACACAAGATATTTTTCAGAATATAGTTTTTTTTTTTTTTTTTATATAGGCATCGACTGCTATGGCCATTAGCCTAACCACATTCATACCAGACAATCACCCTCCACCACATCCATGCCCTGAGCGGGATTCGAACCCGCGACCTCCGGCACCACAGCAGGTCTTTATACCCACTGGACCAGAATATAGTTATTCTGAATTTCAGAATAGCTATATCAACAAAAATAATTCTGAAGATTTTCGTTAGTGTCTGAAGAAGGAGTCTGATTTAGACTCCGAAAAATTACTAAATTTAGTTGTTTCATCGTTGATGTTGTTTCGTTATTGTTTGTTAGGCAACATTGTTCGATTAATTGCTCCTGATACATATCTTGTGTTTATTACGCAGCAGCGAACACAAAATAATAATTTTTTTATTTTATAGATATTTTTCAGAGTTTGGGAGAGAAAAGCCAGAAAGATGCCATTTAATATTGAATATACCTTCCACATTATCTTTTAATGATTATTTGAAATTTAATAGATTGAAGAGAAATTTTCAGGATCATGGAAACGTAGTTCGACCTTATGTAAGAGCAAAACAATTTCTGAAAATTAAGAGAATGAAATTGTTACTCTGGGACATTTCCACGCTTATCCACGTATGTCCATCAGATCGTCCTCTGTTGATTTAGGAATTCCTTACGCTTCTTACCCAAGGGATTGTGCACGCAAATTGCCTTTTCTAAAGGATTCATAATGAGGCTCCAAGAAGATCCTGATTTCTTACGGAAAATCATCTGGACAGATGAGGTAAAATTTTGTCAACATGGAATTTTCAATAGAAGATATCGGCATTTTCGGGCACAAGAGAATCCTCGGGCAGTAATGGAAGTTGAGAACCAATTTCAATTCAGAAATAATTTGTTCTGTTTACTAATGGACAATCAGGCTCATTATTACATGTACAATGAAAACTTGAATAGTGTTGCTTTTTTGAGACTTCTAAGCGAAGTATTGGAGAAATTTCTGGATGATTTGCCAATCTATTATTAATCGTTGGTTTCAAATGGATGGGGCGCCAGCTCATTCCAGTATAGAAGTAGATGCCAAGCTAACGGATTTATTTGAAGACCGTTGGTGGGGAAATAGAGGTCTTTGGCCTGCTCGATCACCAGATCTGCATTCAGTCATCGTAAAGCCCCCCATAATATAAATTCAAATTGGTTGAAGTAACGACTACTACTTTAAATTGCGGAAAGCTATCCAAAAAGTAGTCAAAAACGTCAGTTATTTATCTTTTTAAGGTTGGATTTTGGCCAGAAATCCATATGGATCACACTTTGATTTCCATATTCCTTTCTTATGTCATCGTGTGTCATCGCATTTTCTGAAATATCGAATACTCCGTTGATTTGTAGAACGTTATCGGTAAAGCAGTCAAAAAGGTTATCTATTCATATATTTATTGTTCAACAACCAAGACGATCTATTCACTCGCCACTGATTTTTTTGCGCTTATGTTCTGGGGATCATCGCGTTATCATTTCGACCAAATGTCTGTAGTTTTCGAATTTTTGCCGAAAATGGTCTCAAACGATTGGGTGCAACTCCCCGATGAAGAATTCCAGATCCAATTTGATTCAATCCGGTAGGCCGGCCGTTGCCTCGATAACTTGAGAACGGAAAGTGCTAGCGACTTCATATTTTCAGGGTAGATGGCGCATCCAAATACGACGGACTCGTTAGATAATGGGCATAATCGGCGCTTTGGTTTCCGAGTAATAGTTTTGTTTTCAACCAATACAAATCCGAACTTATTGAAACTTGGTGAATAGTTGTAAAATATAAACCTGAACACGCTTGTGAAATTTTGTAAGAATTGTATCACTAGAAAATTTCAAAAAATTATTAAAAAATATTTTGTATGTTACGATAACCTGAGAATGGCAAGAGACTTGACATTTTCAGGTTAGGTTGTGAATCTGAATGCGATATTTGAGTTTGTTTATAGGCATAATCAGTAAAACAGTTTTGGGGTTATTCCCATCTGAAATTTGGTGGTTATATCCACAATAACTCAAAAATTACAGAACCGATTGAATTCAGACATGGTTATTGATTGTAGAATGCCAACGCGAAAATTCTTGCAAATTTTCGTGAGACCTTATCACTAGAAAATTTTTTAAAAAATCATTGAGAGTTATTGAAAAAATTCTAAATATCAGTAAATATTCGTCCGACATCACTGAAATTTTGCGAGAGCCTTCAAAACCTAACTCTACTGCCAAGTTCCAAGTTTCAACACGATCGGATATGTATTGTTGGAGATTCGAGCAGGCTTGTGTGAGTTCAGTAGATGGATGGGAGACCGTTGCCTCGATAACATTCGAACGATAGGAGATAGGGACTCCTTGATCAATTTGAAGCTTGGTAACTAGTTGTATAATATCGAAATAAAGTCTTATTTCAAATTTTGTAAGAACCGTACCTTACCCTAGAAAATTTCGAAAAAAATTATGAAAAAAAAAATGGTTCAAGCACTGACTGAAGTCAGAAGCTTTTGCGCGTATTTACCATAGTAAATTCGATTAAGAGTGTCCAATACAGGAGAATGGACAATTGAACATATGCGCAAAAGCTCCTGACTTCACGTCAGTGCTTGAACCATTTTTTTTTTCATTGCGCTAATTATGAAATCCCAAAAGGTCGGAATTGCACTAACATCTGATGGGGATTCATGAAACTTATCAATCTTTCTCATCACAAATTCAATTATGAGGGAATCCTTGTAGCTTGCTCCATTATAACCTAATTTAAACCATGAATAAAAACGGTTAGAGACAATAAGGAGGCAGGTACGGTATCTCCCTTTGTTTTGACAGAATAAACTGGAAGTGAAAAGTTTAAGTTTTTCTTCCGTAAATTAGTTTTCCAGCTTGTCGGGCGAATACATTAGCACAATGGTCTCCTTTATTCAAATTAAAATTCAAATTTTCCCAGTACCCTCCCAGATTGCGGGAGACAATGAGATATGACCCACCCATTTTGCCGTCTCTGGATAATCCCACCAGAGGGCTCTTAAGATAGATGTGGAAAATAATTATACACAGGGAAATAATTCATTCACGGGAGCAGTTTAGTTTTATATCTACGATTTCAATTAGGTCTTCGTCAACGACTGCGAACCAAGTTTGGAAACTTTAGTTGCTTGGAAACTATGGCTCAGCGAACTTACTCCCGTTTATCATCGTCCCTCGCATACTACGGACGAGGAACGAACTACAGGGGACCCACGACCCACTACACATTCTGCACAACGCTATATACTCCATTCACTTTTATAAAGTCTCCCGGTAGGCCATGATTTAGGTCTATCACGTTTTTGCGTGCGTGTTCCGCAACGAGCAGCGTGCTATCATTTCGTCACAATGTCTGTTTTTTCAGGGTCCGGCCGGCCGTTAGCACGATAACTCTCGAACGGAACGAGTTAGAGCGTTGAAATTTGCAGGGCAAATATCTCGGAAAAGTTCGTTGATGGGCAAAATCCATCGAGCCATTTCGGTGTTATGACCATTTTTAGTTGAAACGGTTTTTCAAGTATATTGCCGAAACCGATCACTCGATCTATCTAAAATTTGGCATCAAATTGTACAATCATGACTTTTTATGCCTGTGAAGTTTTGTATTGATCAGATGGCTACAAACTACAAGAAAAAGTCAAATATTCGAAAATTAGATTTTGTTTTCACTGTAACTCGAAAAATACTGATCCGATTGAATTGAAACTCGGTAGTTAGATGCAAAGTACCGACAAAATTTCGTGTGGATAGCATGAGTAGAAAAAATTAAAACGTTTTTTAACTATTAGCGGAATATATTGCGAAACCAAATGTCGGATTGAGTTCTACTTTGGCACTTCGGTGGCCAATTATGACTCCTTGGGGTGTGCGAAATTTCATTGATTATTTTTTTACCTTTATTTGTCACAAGGGTAAGTTTCAACCAATTATGTCGTCATTATAGTGGGAATAAATCTCTTGTGATTATTCTCGGGAATAATCACTGTGGCTTTTATTTGCCTAGCAAAAAATGTAAGATAGTTGTCAAAATAATTACCTAGTTGTGTCTACGCGATATATAAAATGGGTGAAAATTATCGGTTTAGTACCTTTTCTGAAGCAGAAATTACAAAAAAGATTTCAGAAACTACTTCGAAAAATACTCTAATAAGTAATCAGTCTATATGGAGACAATTTGATACCTTCACCAAAGAAAGAAATTATATTCTGGATCAATCTACTACAACAGCTATTGTGGCATTGATTATGAAAGATTGAGCTTATAAAATTAAAAGAAAAGACGGAAATGATAATAAAGAAGCAGTAATAAGGACAATGTGGAATAAAACGGCAAAATTAGTTCAAGAACTTTACTTTATTAATTATAACAGGTATAATTTTATGATTGTTTTATTGATCGTTTTTATTGTAAAAATTTGTGAATCAAAAAAGAATCTAGTCAAATATAACTCGCGAGTTCCATAAACTAGAAAATAATTTGACAGATTTTGTTCAAACTTGTTGCCATTTGGAAATAGCCACTCGAGCCCTGCGGGCTCTCGTGACTATTGCCTGGCAACAAGTTTTCAAAAAATCTGTCAAATTATTTTCAATTTATTCTCACTCTCTTGTTATATTATTACTGAGAACAGACCACTAAGAACCTAAAAAATAAATTAATAATTTTGAACTTCCAATCTGGGCAAACTATTTCAGTTCGAATTCCTACGTGGAATACGAGTATATACAGGGTGAGTCTTTCACCACTGCATTCATTACAACCAAAGATTCCTCTCATCAAATGAAACACTTTTTTCATTTAACATTTTTCCAAATTCAGCTCAGGTAAAAAGATACAGGCTGTTGAAATTTTGAAAAAAAATCAGTTTTTATTTTGTAGCTTTGGCATCCTTTTTTCGAATGAAATGAATGTTGGCCTAAAGTTTCCTATAACTATGATACATATTTTCCAAATATTAG
Source organism: Halyzia sedecimguttata (assembly GCA_937662695.2). NCBI lineage: Eukaryota > Metazoa > Arthropoda > Insecta > Coleoptera > Coccinellidae > Halyzia > Halyzia sedecimguttata. The sequence goes on along the minus strand of OW569413.2, from coordinate 90,888,343 downwards.
TTATTTTCTACTTCTACTGGTTTTCTAGTTATGGACTCGTGGATTCATAAAACTAAACGAAATTAGCATAAAGAAAGCATATAAAGTTTTTCTTGAGTCATTTCAAGAATATTCCATCGTTTTAGAACATTATATTATTCTCCATCATTTCTCCTTAAACGCACCGTTTTCGAGATATTCTTCATTGAATGTTTCAAAATGGAAAACTCCAGAAATTTCACTACTTTTATGGATCCGTCCCTGAGCGTTGGAATCCCGAATCAAGCTGTAAACCACGTTACCATGCCTTATTCTCGTCCGCCAATAATGTAATAGATAATTTATATGCGGGAGTGTATTAGCACATTGTGAACTCTTTAAACTTTTTACCTGAGCCGAATCTGGAATATTGGTAAATGAAAAAAGTGTTTCATTTGATGAGATGAATCTTTGGTTAAAATTATTGCAGTGGTCAAAGACTCACCCTGTATATGGAGCACTAACTAGCGCGGCAATGGAATTAATGCGTGAACGATGTGTGGAATTTCAAATTGGTTTCCAAAATTTGTCTGAACGGTGAACGACTGGGGGTGTAACTGCCTCTTTTGGGAATTTTTTATTATTCGCATAAGCAGACGAGAAATAATTTAACTGCTCGAGTTTTCTTCTGGGAGGATTGGGGTGGAGGATCCTATTCCTGAAAAAAATCCCCTGGTGCGGGTCTCCGCATGCGTGGATTCAAGATGCGATATCTCCTGAACCACTAGTTATGGAGAATCGGAGTTTTTTGTGATTAATGTGATTTTGAGAGTACTTCCAGCTGCGAGTGGATTGCGCATGCGCAGAGGAGTTGAGACTGTTTTTGGGTTGTATGGGTTATGTTTGAAGTGGTTAAAGACTATCGGTCATGAGTCTGGTGCTTAGCCGATATTGTGAAGTTTTGAAAGAATATTCATGGCAATTCTGTGCACCGGCAAGTCGTTTTGGGGGAAATAGCGTTGTTTGCGTGTTGGAGTATCCGTTCCGTGGCCCTGGAGCTAATTTTGAATTTGAAATTGTGTCCGCGCATGCGCGGATTGAAGCTGCGATATCCATTGAACCAATGGTGTTGAAGAATCAAAGTTTTGTCTGAGGTGTGTGTTTTTTGGAGGACTTGGGTCAGTAAAGTCATAATCATGTTTATAGCACGCGTGCCAATCGCAGATTGACTTCATAATGAAAAAAAAAAGGGTAAAAGAGCATTGACGTGGGGTCAATCTGCTTTGGCACGCGTATAAACGCGCGCTATAAGCATGATTATGACTATACTGACCATCCCAACTCTTCCCCAAGGAGATAACTCAGAAGCTCCTAGCAGCTTGTGCGACTAAGGAAAGTCAGTTGTGTTCTTTGTCAACTTTGTTACTGTATTCTTAACAAAAAAAAAATGTTACTATAAACTTGATGTGTTTTTGTATGTCAGGAGGGGGGTTTGGGGGAAATTTCGAAGGGGTTTATCGAGGAAAATACGGAGGTTTCGCAGAGTTTCGCGCTTTCGGAGCAAAAAGATGTATTTACAAAAAAAATCGCTAAAAAACGCCGATTTTGTCAAAATGAGCAAAATTGTGGAAAGGAATTCGGAGGAACGGTGGCGTTCGGAACGACGGTATTTGCGGGAACGCGAAGGCGAGATTCGAAATTAGTCCGTAACGGAGTCCTTTTTTCGATCCTCTCTTTCGTTTTCCCGGAAGAACGATAGGAAAATGTGACTTTTCGCGAAAATCGACAAAATTCTGACGTTTCAGGTATTTCTGTGGTGAATTTTAACTCTGCTCCTTCAAGGTCGACGTTTACGGTCTGAACGAGCGACGAGAAATGTCAAATCGATTTTGAATTTCGAACGGTATTACTCGAAAATCTTGGAATCGTCTAGAAAAACTACGGGAAATATGAACGAGTATCGATTTCGATCGATCGCTTGACAGGATTGTCGATATTCTGAAAATCAAAAGACGGAAATCATCCGAGTACTAAAAATCTTTATTTGGTACATAATCGGAGTTGATTCACGTAGGCAACGTGGCCGAGTGAGCTGAGGCGTTGGATTGGGAATTTATAGCTCCCAAGCCTTCCGAGCCTCGCGGGGCGTCGGGATCGAATCTCGGAGCGTCTGAAATATCTTTCTCTTAATTTTTTTTCATTTTTACCCAATGATAAACTTAAAGAAGCGTTACTCCAGTAGAAGTATCTTGGGATTTGGGTCTTTGCGTCAAGTTACGAAATCTATAGTGAATATCCGTTCGATCGGACGGATTTTTGCATTAAAATTACTCAAAATATTCAAACATTAAGCAGAAAATTAACGGACAAAAATGAAAAACCCCCAGCTGTTTGTTTATCCATGCTCAAAATGAAAAAATAAAAAATATTGTTTGTCTAAATGTTTTGGATTAAGTTTTAAAATAGCTAGCAATTAATAAGTTTTTTGTTTGAATAAATTAATTTGATGTTCCAATTAAATTTTTTTATTATTTCACTTTATATAGCGAAGTACGTACCGTGCCGCTAGTTTTGACATAATTTAGACGTCATCTTAAGTGGAATGACAATAAACTTAGTTGCTTGTCACTCTTGTCAGAATCAGAAAAATCGACTCTAGCGCACAGAGTGAAGTAGAACAAGATTGACAATTCCAGTTCCTTTATTCGGACGAAAATTTTAACGGAGATCAGTAGGGAGTATCAACGCTTTGTTATTATATGCATCTTGAATGAATTCGTGTGGTGATGTTGCTGAAAACGTGTTATAGCTTTTCTAAATTTTTTTCATTCGATTCTTTCATCCTTCCTAGGTACATCAAAACGAAAATTATGACAATGCCACGAGGGGTTTAAAAAAAAGTTCTTGCTGCACGATTTCTAAAGGGTTTTTTGTTGAAAAGATACTGAAGCTATTTTGCGTTTCTCCAAGTGTTCAATTCCTGTCAATGTCCTTCCTAACGAGTGTAAGTGGAGCAAACATTTGCAGTGTTCGTGACCCCGGTGAGTTTCAGAAAAAAACGTTTTTCCACCATATAATAACGTTAGATCTCACCGATTTCGGGATCTTACGCTACAACAAGAGCACGCGATGAATAATGATATTGAAAAAAATATTAGACACGCTCTTTACTTCGCCAATTTACGGTCAGATGATGTTTCTATATACATATCGAAAATCTTGAATATAATATTTATGTTCGATCGAAGATAGAGAGCCTCTTTTACGGCGCAGTAAATCAGTGAAAACTATTTAAATATTTGACAATTAAATGGAAAATGTTCGTATAATAGTCTCAAAATTGATAAAAACTAGTTATCAAATATTGCCCTACCGTTTTCTGATGTACTGCATCATAAATTAGTTTCTAAAATAATAATCTTCCTTGATTATGCAATGAAATTAAATAACCCCGCACGAAAGCATAACATGGGAGATTGGATCTCGGTCGAACAGGTTGAAATTGTACTATTTCAAGGCGGGTATATACAGCAAATAAAATAAAATAATAACAATTTAAAATAAAATAAGAAAGCTGAACATGCATATTTCAATTATAGCGTTTATACACGGAATATGATCAAATAAGGAATATGAATAAGATTTAGAGTTGACCAACATTCATCATTATTTCTTATTTTGTTTGGAAAATAAGAACGCATGCTCAGAGAGTGAAATTCGCAGAATTTGCAGAAATTTATCAAATGCTTGGATTTGATTGGTTCATTCTTATATCTTATTTTTTTTAGTCCTTAATTCATATTATATTTTACTTTGTTTCATATTTTATTTTATTTGCTGTATAAAGCCGCCTTTAGTGTGATGGGTCGTTAGATGAATGTGTGTGTTTCAATGGTTTTGTATTATTAGTTTCTGATATACAAGCGATCTAAGTTTGTTAAAACGTCGTATTGGGGTAGGTTTGCATGAGAAGAAAGTGGTAAAGCCCTGTGGACAGACTTTGGCGCTCTTGTTCAATCTTTGACAAATCATATCTCCGATAGTATTGGTATCTCAGAGTTGGGAATGATATCAATGGATTATTATGATAGAACTACATCATGAAAGAAACTAAATTCCCTTTGCATCTTATCTTTATATGAAGGTCCAATTTGGGCAACAAGTATTTCGAAACTATCAGGAGACATTCTGAAACATTGAGTTAGTGAAATAGTTAGTTTTATTTATGAAACAAATCTAATGCAATCAGTCTAAAGAGAACTCAAACCAGAATACTTATGAAGGAAATCTTAAATAGTGTTACTAAGGAATGACTAGAAGTACGATGTATTATTGAGTCTAAAAAAAATCATATCTCTGAAAGTATTAGCTTGTTTGAGTTGAGAATAATATAGATAGATTGCTATGATGAAACTGCATCTTAAAAAAAATCTAATGCGAAATTTGTTCGAATTATTTTTTGTTACTCCGAAACCATCCGGCCGATTTTGCCCAATAACGAACCTAACCGAGATACTTATGTCCCAAACCTACTCTGAAAATTTTATCTGTCTTTTGAAATAGGAATTAATTTGGGGGGGGGGGGGTTTGGGAGTGTAAGGGTCACTTTCTGCAGCAAATTTTTTTTTTTAAGGGGAAAATATCATTTCGGGGGGGGGGGGGGGGTTGAACCCCCAAACCACTCCCCCTGGCTACGCCATTGAATTGGGGTGCATAAGTGGGAGAGTCGAAATGATCGTTTTTCGGATTTTTTTTCAGCACTATTCCAAAACCAGCATGTTCTATTTTGGCAAGACATAATAGTTTCACTTTATTTTAGACGACATGAACAAACTTTCTTTCTTGATGACTTTCTCTTTTTGAAATATGAATTTTTAATATTCTGGTTGATACCCCTCCCTATAGTGCAAAGGAATTGACAGATTGTGTGGAAAGAGCATGTCATCACTCTTTCTCTATTTTCAATAATTTTATATCACAAAAAAATTGGTCCAAGTACTGAGGTGAAATCAGGTGGTTTGCGTGTACGTTCTATTGGTTATTCACTTCTATTGGACACTCTTTATCGAATTCACCATCGATACACAGACCGTTTTCTCAGCTTTTATAATAGGTATATGAATACATTTCCCACCATTTTAATGACTGGAGTAATGAGTCTAAGATCACATAATTTTTAATTCTGACATATGCATTCTATCGAAATTGAAATTCGTTAAATGTCTAATAATATACGAAAAACTCACGTCTCAAGTAATCTTATAGAAGATCGACTTAAATTCAGTAGATATACTATTCATCAAAGTTATCATTTCGATAGAAATAAAAAAATACAACAAAAAAAAAATAATTTTGGCTACGAGAACCGATCCCGTAATGTCATTACTTACCTTCGAAATATTTTCACAATCTTCTGATTTCTTGGCACCAGAGGATGGGCCATTCTAATTGAAATCGCATATGATTTTGAGTTGACGAATTGTTTCTATCGAAACCAAAACACCTTCTTCTACGAATACACCATTTTAATTCTACTACAAATTTACAATCGCTTTGATACACTTGTAACGTTCATAAAAATTCACTATAGACTAACCTAAATAAAAAACATGTTCCGTCTACTTTTTTGGACAAAAACTTAACAACATAACTACTACATACCTTTGAAATCGGATGTCGGATACGAATAATAAGCTCGTGATAAATTCCACATTGTCTCTTCCACTAGTTTCGCTGTTATTTCATTTTATCAATGGATATTTTGAAAGGAAATTTTAGGGTCAAATAGCACTCAATTCGATCTTCAAAATTAGTTATCGCAAATATGTAATAATGTCGGAAAATCGAGGTGTAAGGTTTTCGTTGGAGCAAGTTTTATTTGTATATGAACTGTTACAATCATGAAAAGATTGATCACCTTAAAAGTAGACATTCAATTACAAAACCTCCTCTATATCACCCCTAATTGTTCCACATAATATCAGTCTGAAAAATCTTTTCATTACTTATTCGATCACAATAGAACGTTCTAAAGCTTTCAAGGAAAATGGTTACGATGTTAACAAAATTATAAAATCTTATGTGTTATCGGATCATAATGGAAGTATCTTCTGTTTCAGGAAATAAAGGACCACGCGTTGAAGTTGGTAGAATGATGATCATATCAGCTTGCATACTGATACTCTGCAAGTCTGTATACCCATTCAGAGGTGAGTGCTATCATACACTTAAGTTCTCTCTCATCTTTAACGAGGTTGAACACCGAGTTCACTATGAACTTGGAAGAAACATAATAGGTTACATTATTCGGAGAGGCCATAATGGTTGAATACGTTTTTGATGCTATACATTTTTATCTCATTCAATTCTCCTTTTATGCGGCGATATCATTCGCGTTGTTCGTGAGTGTTTAGCTGTTCACTTCGAGGTTTCAAGAACGCTTGATCATGGAATACCAGAAACTGTGGGTGAAGACTCGGTGCTAAATGACCGTTTGTACCTATGTACCTATCCAATTATTTAATTATGACATGAAAATTCTTTAAAAGCACTGATCTCAGAAGCTTTTGTTGCGAATGTTCGATTGTCTATTCATGCCTCATACGAAGTAGATTGAGCAGAAATTCGGTACTCGATTGTAAAATGGTGGCTTGAAGTTATTTTAATTTCTTTTTCAGTGGTACGATATTCACTAAATTCGGCTAAAATTAGCGCGTGAGCATTCCACAATTAATTACCAAGATTTAATTGGATCGGATTTATACAGGGTGTCCCAACGAAAATTTGACCCCCTCCAGAACTCAGAAAAGAAGAATTTTCAAAGATTAAAAAAAAACAAGTCAACTTCTGTTTTGGGTGGGATGTATTTCCATCATGAGTTTGTTCCGAAAAAACCACCCCATGAAGGTGGCATCAACTCCCGAACTTTTTGGAACAGGGAAGAGATGTCGAGTGTTGGTTAGTTTGGAAGATATTTACGTTCTATTCACAACCAATTTAAATTTTCAAAATCGGTTCATTATTCACGAAATAATGTAATAATGATTGAACTGTTTGTTCAACATCACCTTTTGACGATAATTTCAATCCTAAATACCTAGGAGTGAAACTTGATTCCTCGTTGAATCATTTGGATGACTCGCGTCTGAAGTTGGAAACAAGGAATAATATTTTGCAGAAATTAGGTGGTACTTCCTGGGCTGCTGATTCAGCTACTCTCCGTACGGCAGCCTTAGCCTTGGTTTTTTCTGCTGCTGAATATTGTTGTTAACAGTGTTCATGCGTAAAAAATTGATGCACAGCTGAATTCATCTATGGGGATCATCACGGGAACTATTAGATCTACACCTATTCATTGGCTACCAGTTCTTTCAAACATTGTCCCGCCCCGCATTCGCAGGCAGACTACTCTTTTAAATTCTTGGAATAAATTTCACTCTTTTCCGAATTCTTTTTCGATTCTCTCCTATATTCCAGGCAATAAGATTCCAAGATTGAAGTCACTTAATCCCGGATGGTATGGTAAGTTTGGCGGTCTGAATGGACTTCTTGCAATTTATTCAACAAAGATTTAATTCTGATCCTTCAAGAAGAGTACCAGAGTTTGATCTTACAAGGAAAATTTGGCCTATTCTGAATCGTTTAAGAACGGGTCATGGTTGTTGCAACAGCATGCTTTTCAGATGGAACTCAGTTGAGAGCCCTAGTTGTGAATGTGGGGAACCAGAGGAGACCATACTTAGATCATTTAGTTAATAATTGTCCCATATATAGAAACCAGGATGGATTTAGGCCTATTCATCATGTTCTGAGTATTTTTTGGGATGGGTGGTGAATTTAAAAATTTAATAAACCATGGAATATTCCATTTTGAATTTTTTCGATTTCTCCTTTTGTCTTTTCCTTTTCCAGATTGAGTTCTGGGTAACTTGGAGAAACCTCTCAGCTTATTCAAGGAAGAATTAATAGTGATGAAAAAGATGCCCTTCAATATTTAATATTTCAGCATATTTTGTTAACAATTTCAATGACCATATTATATCACAATACTAACGGGGGACAGGGTTTTTTGCTGAGGTTTTTTCCTAGGCTCTTCTATCATACATCGAATTGTATGGTTCCCTGTTACACTTACCTCTGCTAATTTTTTTTTCATACACATGCTTTGTAGTTAGATGAAAGAATGAAATGCTCGAAGTTCAAAAGAATATATAAATCGTAAGTAATGAATCGATTTTGAAAATTTTAACTGGGTTGTGTACAGAACAAAAATAACTTTCAAACTAACCATGCCATCTTCATGGGGGTGGTTTTTTCGGAACTAACTCATGATGTAAATTCGTCCCCCTCAAAACAGAAGTTGACCCGTTTCTGAGTTCTAGGGGGGGGGTCAAATTTTCGTTGGGCACACTGTATATTTTGAGTTATTGAAGAAAAACAAGAAAATTAGAGATGGGTATAACCCCGAAACAATTTGGTGGATTACTCCCAACGACGAATTTTACTGTCCATTCGAATGCGCAACCTACCGTCAAAATTACAAATTGCTATCTCTTTCGATCCTCAAGTTATCGTGAGATGAATAACATTAATCACTGCGAAACGTTACGTTCTACCTCAATGGAAAATATCACCGACAACATTTTTTTCAATTATCTCCAGCCGTTTGTTCAATAGTCTAATTTTTTTTAACTAAACTTGAACACCCTGTATATTCTTAACGAAGCATTACCCAAATGTTGCTAATAGGACAAAATAATAATAATATATTTTTTAATCTCTATAGTTCCCTAAATTTTCCTCCTTCAATAATGGACCAGTCTGTATCAGTCGATAACTGAAACTATTCACAGTTATAAATTACGCTGAAAGTTGAAATGTATATATTTTTTTATTTTATAGAGATCTTCGCTGGAGCTTGGTGACCTACAGATGGAATCCAACGTTTCGAGAAATTTATCTTACACCACGTTATATTAAATAAAATATTGATGTTGAAATAAATATTTTTCTTTGAGATGTTTATATTGTTTCTGCTGAATTATATTGAGAAGAAATAAAGTCAATTTGTACAAGAATTATATCTATTCAAAAGAACGCATACCTATTCGTATTTTTTTCAGTTCAACTTGGACCTTCGTATATTTGTACTTATCGTTTTCCTGAATTGAAAAAGAGGAGATTATTTAAGAAAGTGAGGACTTATTGGGGTAAGTATAAAAGGTAAATGAAAAATACTTAAACAGTACAGACGTGAAGTCAGTGATGTATGTTCCATTGTTTATTCACGCCCCATACACAACCATAAATACTGTATGAAAAAATTCTAAAATTATAGACATTTGGGAAAAAGGATAGCACGCTGTTAACCTCTGATAATGTTCTAGAATGGTTGACTTTTCCACCAAAAATATACAAATAATAATTACTGGTACTACTGCAAATTTTAGAAAACTGGAAACTGGAGATCGACCGATCAGAGGGCTGTGACCTAGGTCTCCAAGCCATAAATTTGCTCTCTGTAGTATATTCTTCATTATCCAGATAGTTTTAGTTATTTCGTCCGCCCAAATAGTTTTGAATTGATTCCTATTATTTTAGAAGATTTTTGTTTTGTTTTATTCCCTTTGCCGAAAACCATTATAAAGTAACTTTAGTGAGTGAAGTGGTGATAAACCTGGTGAGTACAGGGCTTGCTTCCAACTGGATGCTTATTAATCTCTCCTGTATTTCTGGTCAGACTGTATTTTTGGTTTCAACCGTACAGTATACGCCGGGCGTGCAACTTTTACTTCTGATTTGAACCACTACACTAGTGGGTTGCTCGGTTTGTGATGTTTGAGACAGATTCAGGTATATGTTCAGGTTCCCTTTAGAACCATTGAGTTAAGGCGAGCTTCCAGTAGTCGATCTGAATATAAGTGGTATAAAAATGGAGAAGTATAACGGGTAATTCCGCAAAAGGAGCAGAGAAAATCATTCTGCTGGTACCTGCCGACACGTGTTTCTGCTAGTTGGCTTCTTCAGGACAGGACAACCAAGAAACCAAGAAAAAGGTGGAAAGATAACTGAAAACAGGTGACACCACAACAGGAACGAGCAACCAATTTGTGCCTTCAGCTCTAGGACCACCAATTCGGAGGCAAACTATGGCATCGGCACGAAGGAAGCATAGGCTACCTGTGCGATGCGACCTCAACCCGAGGATATGTAATAAGAAAACAGGATAACGCGGATAATTTTATTAAAATGGAGAAGTATAACGGGTAATTCCGCAAAAGGAGCAGAGAAAATCATTCTGCTGTTACCTGCCGACACGTGTTTCTGCTAGTTGGCAGCAGATTGATTTTCTCTGCTCCTTTTGCGGAATTAGCTGTTTTCAGTTATCTTTCCACCTTTTTCTTGGTTTCTTGGTTGCCCTGCCCTGAAGAAGCCAACTAGCAGAAACACGTGTCGGTAGGTACCAGCAGAATGATATTCTCTGCTCCTTTTGCGGAATTACCCGTTATAGTAGGGGAGCCCACGTAGCTAATTCGGGATTTACTCGAGCGTCATAGAGAGCTATTGGGTTGTCAAGCTTAGATGATAAGAAGAAAAAAATGTTATATAATATATACCTGTTCATCGGTGGGGTGAGCAGATATCAATTTTCAAAAATGTAAAAAAAAACCGTTACTTGGACATACTCGAGCGCGTCAGATATTGATAGCATCTGTGTCCTACGTAATTTAAAAAATGTACAGATGTTAATCTGATCGTTTCCATGATGGGGGTGATCATACGTAAGGGTTGAAAATGAAAAAAAAAATTTTTTATCGAGCTCGTCAGATTTTCTAAGGGGGTGTTAAGTGAACCTTAAAAGATGCTCTTGTATAATAATCTGACGATTGGGATGTAAAGCAAACTCGTGGTCATTATTAGAATATGCAAAAAAAAAATCGCCATTTAGAAATACTCAAGCGCGTCAGATTAAGATATATGTGGTTCATCAATATGGCCTAGACGTGCTGTCTCCTAATCTGACGATTGTCTGGAGGGATTCGCTAAATCTGACAATAAAATTTATTTTTTTTTTATTTTTTTAAATCATTGAACTTAATTAATCGAAAAGCTCAGGAAATAGCGTGCAAATGAAAAAGCTTATGTTGTTTTGAGGAGAATATTTATACAAATGATAATTATACAAAATTTAATTTTTAATTTTTTCGTGATTTTCGAAGAATCGGTTTGCTCCGACGATATTCTAAAGTAATGATACAATTTTGTGAAGTTTCTAATGAAAATTTGATTGCGTTTTGTAAAGTACTTTCACCACAAAATACACAATTCATATTAATATCACTCAATCACTCATAGTAATTATTTATTAACTTTAATTCACATAACTTTTATTAAAATCGCAAAATAACCTAATACGTTGGAAATACGTTGTAAACAAGATCATACCCCGAACGATTCTGCGTGACCAGCTGTTATGGAGTCATGGCAACAGAAACCGGAGTGGGACGGAGTGAGAGAGCAATAGATAGAGAAAGAGTGAGAGGAGAATAGAAACACGTAGAGGGGAATATAGGCATGGCATAGCTGCACGCATTCAACTTTATCAATTAATTTTCATTACTTCGGCTTGCGAAAATCGTCAGATTATATATTTTTCATAATTCTTGCATTATTCCCTTCAAAATAAAAAAAAAATTTACCACGCTCGAGAATGTCAAGATGTCGTTTTTTTTTACAACTTTGTAACCCTCCCCCTTCTTTACGTCACTCTCAAATTGTCAGATTAATGGAATATACACTTTTTAGCAATTCAACTAACTCACCCTACCTTAATCTGACGCGCTCGAGAATTTCCGATGATCAACTTTTTTTTACTAATCTGATGCTTTATCCTTGACGGGCGGCCATATATATATGGCTCATGTTTCGTGGAAAAACTTAACCAGGTACAAGGAATCCCCCTATATATTAATCTGCCGCGCTGTAGTAAATCACAAAATCCCCGCTTGGGCTTCCCTACTATTATACTTCTCCATTTTAATAAACTTATCCGCGTTATCCTATTTTCTTATAAGTGGTATCATTTTGTACAATACATTTCTGACCATCATTCACCTGTAACCGCATGGTATGCGCTACTTATTGACCGTTATTGACCTATATTTGCACCTCTGCTTTTACTTGCCATTCGATATATTTCTGTTCCTTAGTATAGCTTTGACTTACTCATTGAAATTTATTTACATTTTTAATAATCAGAATTCACCCTCATACGTGAACTACTCTGAGACTGTATATTGCTGTTTATTGTGACTTTTTGAACTTTGTAAATATTTTAATAAAATTGTACATAGTATATAGCATGTGAGTTTTATTGATATACCCGTGCAGTGTCATAGTCTGTCCTCTGGTAGAGATATATTCTTTTAAATCGCCTACAGCTTAGAGTAAACCGAAATCTTATCCAGCCCCGAAAAATGTCGACACAAATTCCATAGATTAAGTATATTTTTGATATATATGAAGGTTTTGGATATAATTCTAACAGTTTTTTCATAACCTCACTTTTGTTTGAAATTTTCAGGTCAGGGTTAGTTGAGTAAAAGTTGCTCAACTAAGTTTCCAAGATCCCGTATTGAATATTTTTTTAATTAATATTAATGAGATCTTATCTGATTTGGAGTAGGAAGTCTAATACAAAAGTTCAGCTTAAGATAATATTTTAAGTTTTTATGGATTTTATTTTTGTTTAATATTAAAAGAAAATTATCCTTAGTTTCGCTGTTATGTCACTAAAAGTATATAAATAAAATTTCTTAAAAGGCACTAAGGTGAATTAAGGTATAGCGTACATGTTCTTTTGTCTATTCAAGCCTCACACACCCTCACGAAATACTGCATAAACCTTTAAGCCATCTTTTTTCAACCGATCACTAGATTTTAGTTTGATCGAATCTTTAATTCTGGAAATATTGAGAAACTTTAATGCAGTTTGTAGGTTTGTGCGAAATTTCAGCAGAATCTGACAGATAGTTTCTGAAATATAATATTTTAAAGAAAAAGATTTTTTTTTGAAGAAAAATTTTTATTTTTTTTTAAGAAAATGTTATTTTTTTTCTAGTTATATGATCCTAACGAAATTTCTCAAAAATATGCATATTTGCTCTAAATCATGGTCCAGTTCCACCAATCGTCGCCACGTGCATTTACTGAAAAATATTAAACTTGAAACAAATTATTAGATCAGAATATAATATAATAAATGGGATTAAATTCAATGGAATAACAAGTCATATACACAAAGAGTTAAAATAATAAAATCAGATTCATTAAAATACTAACAAATAGACGAATAAACTTTCCTGTACAGCACAACGGATTAGTGACAAATTATCAGTCGTGGACACCAATATCTCGAGCACATAAAAATGCAACATCCATCTTTTGTAGGAAATGTTGGAATGGAAGATCTGACTTTTCTCTCTATTCACCACAGACTTATGGTAAAGTAATGCTAACTGAATCGGAAAACCGTTGAAAAGCTATATATTATTTTTGTAGCTTCTACAATAAAGAACCGGAGTCATAAGAGACAGATACTACCTAAGATAGTCGCTGGTTCTTATTTAAGCAAAGAATCGGTTTGAAGCAAAAACTCTTACTTTTCGCACTATTTCAGAAGAATTGAAAATACAGGCAGTACTAAATATACACTCCGACCTTAAAATTACACAGAAAGTATTTTAATTTTCAGTAAACACGTATCCAATTTAATACTTAGGTTTTGTCCGAGAACGAAATAATAACATCGTCCTAATTCGAAAATAATTATTCAAATGATATTTGACTTTTTGGCGCTCTAGTTCCTCGGAACTGAGTGCTTATCAATTTGCCCAAATGTCTGTAATTTTCGAATTTTTCGATGAAAATGGTCTTAAACGATTTGGTTCGACTTACTGATTAAGAATCCGTGGTCGAAATTCATTCTGTCCGGCCGGCCGTAGGCACTATAACTCTCGAAAATAATGAGCTAGACAGATGAAATTTTCAGAGTAGGTTTGGGAGATAAATATCTCGGCTAAGTTCGTTATTGGGTAAAATCGGACAGATGGTTTCGGAGTAACAAAAAAAAATTTTTTTTTACAAAACAAATTCCAAATTAAATTTTTTTCAATAAGCAGTTTTACCATAAGAATCCAATGATATCATTTTTAACTCTAACAAGCTAATACTTTCGGAGATATGATTTTTCAAAATTTCAATAATATATCGTATTTCTACGTTCTCACAGAATGATATGATTATTCTATGTATGAATTGTCATAATGTCAACTTATTTTTCTGAGACTTGACATTATCTAATCAATCGAAGAATTGTGAGCGATGTGAGAAAAATCTCAGTTGTTTGCTCGGAAATTAGTTTTTCTCAGAAAAGTCTTACATTTCGGAACGGAACATGAAGTAAGAGATCTGAGAGTAGTGAGACTGCTTTTCATCCATAGACATAGAATGCTCAGTTCTCTCAAGTTATGACGGGACTGACGGAAGGGAATATTATAACTTCAAAAATATTGGGGTTGAAATACTCGTATTTTAGCGATGCAACGGGGACCTCACCCAAAAATGTTTGAAAATATTACGTAAATATTGAAAGCATAATTCTGTAGTTCGAGAGAGGAGAAAATTTGGTGAACGTAGATCAGGAAATTTTTGATTGATTACAAGGTAATTTTTCATTATTACTTCTCTTCTTTCATACATGTTTTATGGAATATCTACTATTTGTAGGTACTTTAAACCTGTTTTGGGCAATTGTCATACGAAACTTGTTTTTTTGGCGCTCTAGTTCCTCGGAACAGAGTGCTTATCAATTTGCCCAAGTGTCTGTAATTTTGGTATTTTTGGCTGAAAATGGTCTCAAACGATTTGGTTCGACTCACTGATCAAGAATCACTTGATCTATCTGAAATTTAGCATCAAATTGTAGAATCATGACCTTTATACGCATGTGAAGTTTTGTACTGACCAGATTACCGCAAAGTGTAAAAAAAATTTTGAAAATTAAAAAAAAAATTTTCTACAATAACTCTCGAACGGAATGAGCTAGGTAGTTGAAATTTTCAGAGTAGGTTAGGCAGATGAATATCTCGGTTAAGTTCGTTATTGGGCAAAATTGGCCAGATTTAATTTGATTTCTTCCATGGTGCAGTTCTCATTCTCATGATTGCTCATTTAATCTTGATAAAGAAACTATTATTTGAATTGAATTTCCTTTATGATGCAGTTCTATCATATGAATACATTGATATAATTCCCAACTCTGAGAAACCAATACTTTCGGAGATATAATTTGTCTGTTTGAACTAGAGCGCCAGAAAGCTCCTGTCCACAGGGCTTGAACCCATTTTATGAGCAATTTTTGACGATTACAAGTTCGCCTCATGATAGGCAAATCAAATGTTATCGTTGATTTCCTTATTTTTGAACTGTCCAGAACATTTTACATACGTTTGACTCATTGCTATTTGATTTTTTTTGTTGACCGGCATTTTAAAAACTCTCAATAAAACGTTGGTGCAAGCCTGCGGACAGGAGCTTTGGCGCTCTTTTTCAAACTTTGAGAAATCATATCTTCGATAGTATTGGTAAGAGTTGGGAATTATATCAATGGATTCTTATGATAGAACTTCATAATAGCAGAAATTAAATTCAAACATCATAGAAGAATTCAAATTCAACAAGAGTGCCAAAAATTATTAATCCAAAACCGATAGACCAATTCTACCCAACAACGAACTCATCCGAGATATTCGTTCCTTAATTCTATAATGAACGATATATTTTTTCCTCAAATCCACTCTGAAAATTATATTATATCAATTGAAACTTTAGCCAATATTTCAATTTTGTTTTTACTGGAGATATTCGGAACTCAATATTATTAACTTACCATTGCCATTCACATCATCATATGGATTAACCATGGGCATTAAATATCAAAATTTTACATATCGTGTCTCGGGAAAATGAGTTGACATGTATCAACACAGATCATATTATAATAATAATTCATAGATAGAATAATTATCGCATTCTTTGAAAATACAGAAGTTCGATTTATTATTGAAATTTTGAAAAATCATTTATCCGAAAGTATCAGCTAGTTAGAGTTAATAATGACATCCATGGGTTCCTATGGTGAACCTGCATCTTGAGAAAAACTTATTTTGAAATTTGTAATGTAAAAATTTTTTTTTTTTGTTACTCCGAAACCATCTGACCAATCTTGCCCAATAACGAACTTAACCGAGATATTTATGTCCCAAACGTACTCTGAAAATTTCAATTGTCTAGCTTATTCCGTTCGAGAGTTACCGTGTTAAAGGCCGGACGGACGGCCGGACAGAATCGATTCCGACCACGGATTCTTGATCAATGAGTCGAACCAAATCGTTTAAGGCCATTTTCAGCCAAAAATTCGAATATTAGACATTTGGTCAAATTGATAAGCACTCTGATCCGAGGAACAAGAGCGCCAAAAAATATCAATTACATCACCACACTGACCCCAATGATATCCAAATTCTTATGAAAACTTGGACAATTGAAAATAAAAATTGACCTACTTCAGAAAATTTTTCAAAATTTAATAGTATTGAAAAAAATTATATTAAAACCTATACATATTTCTTGATATATCGAGAAGTTAATAAAATATAAACATACCTCCTATAACTTTGGAGATATGCCATTGGCATGTTTTTGAAAACCCACCATGTATGTATTCCGACTAGGAATAAGCTAAAACATGATGGCTGGAACACAGCTTTACCTGAAATTTGCTTCAAAATTCACATTGTTTGTGAGTGTGAACATATTTAACATTGTAGGTATACATAATTATATGTCATTATGGATTAAATTGCACAACGATAAGTACCATTATAACTGAAGGATACTCGACCCAATATCGTGTGCAACAGTGGTTGTAGTTATTGATTAGTTCCGTATCCATGTATTTATTAATTATTTAAATATCTAATTGGATCGAATTCGAAGTTATGTAATGGTATTTCTCAACTTTTCCCTAACAACATACAAGGCCTCTCCAATACATTTCAAACGAATATATTCCATACTTACATATCTCTATTCACTTTTATAATATCTGCCGGTTGGCCATGATTTAGGTCTATCACGTTTTTGCAACTAAAACTGAGGCAGGTTGGTACTCCCGAAATATCGTTAATGTCAAAACAATTCTGTGAGACGTTGCCAATTTCTACTCTCAAGTCTCAACATAATATTCCATCATAGACAAGATATTATGACAGACCATTATCTTCGAATAATAAAGAACTCTTCACTTTGAAATTGAAATGCTGAAATCAGATTCGAAGAAGCAGAGACAAAGTATGAAGTGCTATACAGAATTGAAATCTGCAATAGGAAAACTTCATTCTGTCTCAGGATATGTTGAACACTCGAATGTAATTACTTAGTTTACTATCCTATCTCTATATTTTATTGAGGTGTAACAGTGACTCGGGTTTCGTAGTTCTACTACATTTTGAAACTGGTGTATTTCAAGTTCTGCAACAAGGTAATTAAATGACTTCTGTAGGCTTATTTCTGGAGAATTTCTAAAAAGGGGGAATTCCATAGGTACGTCTGTTCACTTGGTAGTTTTCCTGTCGGGTTATTCAGGTATACTTTTATTCTGAACTATCACAAAGTAACGGACTACTCGATCCGTTATTTTTCATTAAAATTCCAACACTTAATTTCCGTACAAGAAAATAGCATAACTGAATCTTCCAACCAGTTTATATACGTGAATATTTCCAGTAACAACAGAGGAAACATTTTCTTCAACATTCTCCTGGTCTTTGGAATTGTTGCTTTCACATAATATGTTCTGAAATTAATTATATTTCCGAAGTAAATTCACATTATGAAAAATACGTAATTACTATGACCTCTATGTAGAGAGGACAACGTTGCGTAATTATCTGACAGGAAAATGACTTTAAACAAACATTTTCAAAATATACACGGTGAAATGTATCAAACTTTCATTGTCAACCGGGAGACTTTATAAAATTGAATGGAGTATACGAAGACGCTACCTATACAGTGTGGAAAAGCTAAATGAAATAAATTCATTATCTTGGTTACTGTAGGTACATATTTATGGAATATCCCGAAACACGTAAAAATTAAATTTTAAATTTTCATTCATGTTCATAAAAATGTGAACCCTTCCTCCCACATGTCATTTTCTTACATCAAAGAGTGCAATTTAACATACTAATCAACCTGTCCGAGCATATTTCAACAAAAAAATGGCCGTTAATTTACTGAAGTTAGAGACTCAATGAAAAATTATATACGATTTACACTTATTTATTCAATATTGTGACGCGTTTCGTCGACACAGCGACTTCATCAGACTACATCAGACTACATCATACATACATTTTTGAAGTTAGAGACTCGCATTGTATACTATATTTTAATATCAAATTCAAATTTAATCGGCTTTATAATCTCGGAAATATCCGAAAGAACCAGTTGGTTGAAGTATTACAAGTGATCACCCGTCCAGGTGCTGTATTCACCCAATGCTGCCTGCCTTCCAGGAAAAAAAAATAGTTTTCCCTATATTTCCAACAGTATATATCTGTTCGATTTTAAATCAAAAACCTCGCAGTGAAATGAAGTTTCGAAACGAAAGCTCTTGCAAAATTTCAGCGATATGTTTCTTAGATACATCATTTTTATTAATAATTATTTTTGAAATTTTCTGGTGATATGATCAGATCAGTATCAGCAAATTTCAGTTCTTCAACTCATTTCGTTCTAGAGTTATCGTGCTCACGGCCAGACGGACAGCATTCAATTTCTCCTCGGATTCTTCATCAGTCAAAACTAAACGTTTTTAGACCATTGCTGGGCAAAAATTCGGAAATTACAAACATTTGGGCAAGCGCACCAATGAAAAGAAATACCGTTTTTCGTCGACCTCTATGAAAAGTGACATTTAACGTACTAATTTGCGGCCATAAAATCGACTATCATTGAAGGCAAGACATAGTCGACTAGAATAGTATATTCTAAACCAAGTTGCAGAATGGGCTCTTATTCAAACACGAATGTTGGAATTGCCTTCTGCAACGTGTATTAGACGATATTTTCTCTATTTCAGGCAAATTTTATAAAATACTGTTGAAATTCAATGAAAAATTCGGATTATACATCCTAGTGACTTTTGTATTGTATCTTGGTAGTTGGTGTTACTGTTACGAAAGTTGACAAATTACGGAATTCGAAATTATTTAAAGGTTTTTTCTGGGTCTCCCAACCTCTGAAAAATATCTATAAAATACAAATTAATTATTTTGTGAATTGCTTCTGGGTAAGAAACACAGGATATTTGTCAGAAGCAATCAATTGAACAATGTTGCCTAACAAACAACAACGAAACAACATCAACGAAGAAACAACTATATCGTAACGTTTCGGAGTCTATATCAGACTCCTTCGTCAGACGCTCAATGAAAATCGTTAGAATTATTTTGATAAAAGCAGAATGGGCTCCTATTAAAACACGAATGCGAAATTCGAAAACGAGCGACGAAGGAGCAAGTTTTCGAACGCATGAGTGTTGGAATTGCCTTCTGCAACGAGTATTAGACGATATTTTCACTATTTTAGGCAAGTTTTGTAAAATACTGTTGAAATTTAATGAAATATTCGGATTATACATCCTAGTGACTTTTGTATTGTATCTTGGTAGTTGGTGTGACTGTTACTAAAGGTGACAGATTACGGAATTTGAATTTGAAACGTACGTACGGCATGGAGATCAGATTTAAAACAGTTTCCTAATAGCATGAATGATTCAAAATTAGCAAGAAGGAAATCTCTAGTACCATATTCTTCAATGAAAATAAAGCTTACCCTTAACAATTATTTCACTATATCCAGATTATATTGCATTGTCAATTGACGTGTGTTGAAATTTGATAGGATCGAATGTCAGTGCTGACTATCACAAAACGAAAAAAATGGGTTCAAGCCCTGTGGACAGGAGCTATTGGGCGCATGTTCCTTGTGGTCCGTACTGACCAGTAAAGAAAAAAAGCAGTATCATGTTGAATACCTTAATATTATTCTGGAACACAAATTTTCCATTACAATAATCTTCATCTAGCTTCTATTTAGTATCAATTCCTGTAGAACGTGATCATAATAAGTGTTTTCCATATAATAAAATGTGTTTGAACTTGGTATGTAGGAAATCTGACATCAATTATTGGAATTAATTGATTTGACAAACAGCCGTCAAATGAGGTAAATAGATTTTTGTGACGATTTTCTGTGACCATAGAACGTCAAAACACGCTGGAATGTGAATTTTAAGCAATATCTTCTGGAATTGAGATCGTATCGAACTGAAATTTTGCACACTCGTGTAGAATGCTTGATTTAACGTCGGTACAAATTTTTTTATTAAAAAATTTTCCAACTGCCCGATCCCAACAATACTTAGATAATATTATATCCATAAATTAAGCATTTCATTATTGCATTTCTTGAAATAGGTACCTTTTCAAGTCGATCAACATCGTCCTTCTTTCGACGTCTAAACTATGACTTGATTCTTTATGTTTATGTCTTTGAATTTGTTTTCGGTGGAATTCAAAGAGTTCATAGAATAATCGATGAAAATACTGAGAGAGACCCAGGAAATTTGACACATTTTGTCTTATATCTCCAGAAATTGAAATCGTATAGAGCCAAAATTTTGCACAATGTTGCAAAATACTACAATTGACGTTAGTACAAGTTTTTGTTGCAATCTGATGAATAGTTCACGAAAAAAAAATTTTTTTTTCGAAAAAATTAAAAGAAATATTTTTTTAAAAATTACCAACATTTCGATCATAACAGAATTTTGCCAAAAGTTGCGCGTTTATATCCTCGAACTGACTACCAAGTTTCGATTCAACATCTTCTTTAGTTCCTGAAATATCAGGGAAATAACCTCAAAATTTTAAATGTCTATAACTCCTAAACCGTCCGGCCGATTTTGCCCGTTAACGAACTTAACCGTCACATTTTGATCAGAAACCTACCCTGAAAGTTTGAAGTCGATAGGACCTTCGGTGCTCC
Organism: Halyzia sedecimguttata; assembly: GCA_937662695.2. Classification (NCBI taxonomy): domain Eukaryota; kingdom Metazoa; phylum Arthropoda; class Insecta; order Coleoptera; family Coccinellidae; genus Halyzia; species Halyzia sedecimguttata. The sequence continues at coordinate 90,867,208 of OW569413.2, read as the reverse complement.
TGTTATCGTGCCTACGGCCGGCCGGCCGGCCGGCCATACGGCACCCTAAAATCTGACACCGGATTCGTGATCAGGGAGTCCGAATTAGTCTATTAGCCAATTTTCAGCTCGAAATTCGAAAATTACAGACATTTGGACGAAATGATAGGACGATGTTCCCCTAGAACATGCGCCCAAAAATATAACTAGAAACAATGCAGGAATGAGTTCATTCCAGCACTGTTTTTAAAGCTGGAATGGACTCATTACGATACAAAATATAGAATAGTATATTCCAAAACAAGTTGCAGAATGGGCTCCTATTAAAACACGAATGCGAAATTCGAAAACGAGCGACGAAGGAGCGAGTTTTCGAACGCATGAGTGTTGGAATTGCCTTCTGCAACGAGTATTAGACGATATTTTCTCTATTTCAGGCAAATTTTGTAAAATACTGTTGAAATTTAATGAAAAATTCGGATTATACATCCTAGTGACTTTTGTATTGTATCTTGGTAGTTGGTGTGACTGTTGCGAAAGTTGACAGATTACGGAATTTGAATTTGAAACGTACGTAGGGCATGGAGATAAGATTTAAAACAGTTTCCTAATAGTATGAATGATTCAAAATTAAAACGAATAAATCTCTATTACCATATTTTTTAATGAAAATAAAGCTTTTCCTCAACAATTATTTCACCATATCCAGATTATATTGTATTGTCAATTGACGTGTTTGAAATTTGATAGGATCGAATGTCAGTGCTGACTACCACAAAACGAAAAATATAACTAGAAACAATGCGGGAATGAGTTCATTCCAGCACTGTTTTCAGTGCTGGAATGGACTCATTACGATACTGAAATAGAGAAAGTACTTTCTCGTCCTTTTTTCGAAAAACTGTATATATGGTCTCGGCTGCTTGCTATCCTCGGCACCGCTCCGGATAACAATTTGTAGTCTCCACTATAATAGACAGTTTTTCGTCCTTGGTATACATAAATATCTGTTATATGAATTTGCAAGTGTGTATTCCGTTATGTTCAATCCAAACATTTTTACGGTAATGTCAGTTATGAGAGATGATGAAAATTCTGGAGTAAAAAATCAGTATATTTTGATTGTAATACCTTTGTGTAAAATTAGCAATACTTGACACCAGCTGTTTGGTGAATCACCTATATATTTTGCTGCATTCACATGCCTCACAAGACTGGATGAATCTCGCTCAACAAAACTGCCGAGCTCTGCTAGAGGAAGTTTGAATAAATTAGGTTCCTCAAATATTAATGAGAATATTTCCTGCACTGACGTTCAATGATTACCTGGATTGATAGCAGTTTTTCGGGCTTCCTATTTCATTATCACTAAGAAGATTGGGACGACAAAGAAAACCATTCTTGTAGAACAATGACTCACAGCATCATAGCTAATTTATGAGATTGAAATTATTTTCATCGTGCAACTCCTGGAGATGCTTTTGCGTGGATTCAAGTGAATATGAAAGCGGTAATATTCACAAATTAATATTCGTTAGACAGAATGGACGATATAATAGCAGATACAACTGGTCTTCAGAGATATACTTCTCTATATTCTAGTTTGAGTTCACTGTGGACTTATTATGAACACTACAAAAGTGTTCAGTCTTGTCCACTACAGTTTTTGTGGTTAGCTTGCCTAAAGCGTTATTCTCTCTCTATGGTTCAGTATTGCGTATTAACCTGTGGTCGACTGCATGAGACTCCAAATTGAGTACTTGCGAATAACCACGAACGGGAAAAGAATATACGTATATTGAGTAGCCACAGCGAGGAGCTTGGTTGATTGAACGCCAGGTGTCACTTCTTTCTACATTGTACTTGGACGTGATTACTGGATTTTGATAAACCGCTTACTTCGTTGTGTATTTGGCGCTCTTGTTCCTCGGAACAGAGTGATTTACAATTTGCCCAAATGTCTGTAATTTTCGAATTTTTGGATGAAAATGGTCTGAAACGATTTGATTGGACTTACTGATCAAGAATCCGTGGTTAAAATCGATTCTGTCCGTCTGGACCAGCCGTTAACACGATAACTCTCGAACGGAATGAGCTAGAGCTAGACAGTTGAAATTTTCAGAGTGGATTTGGGAGGTGAATATTTCGGTTAAGATCGCTATTGGTCAGAGTAACTAAAAAAAATACGAATTTCAAATTAATTTTTTTTAAATGCAGTTTCATCATAAGAATCCATTGAACTCATTTTCAACTCTAACAAGCTAATACTTCCGGAGATATGATTTTTCAAAAATTCAATAATAAATCGTAATTCTTTGTTTTCACAGAATGTTGTAATTATTCTCTCTATGAATCATTATATGATCTTTGTTAATACGTGTCATCTTATTTTCCTACAAGAGAAATGTCAAATTTATTTCTAGTTCGATACTCATGATATGAAATATCCCTCCTGTTCTAGAAAACAAAGTATCACTGAATGCAAAATGACCAATGAAATAACCTAGCTATCGTAGAATTATGAGGATTATATGATATCATACTATTAAGTTGATAATATAATGCCCGTGGATAATCTATATGATGATGGAAATATATACTTTAGTAAGTAAATTAAATGGGGTTCAGAATATTTTCAATAAAAACAAATCTGGAATATTGGTTAAATTTCAATTGATATAATATAATTTTCAGAGTAGATTTGAGGAATGAATATATCGGATAAGTTCGTTCTTGGGTAGAATCGGTCTGGTGGTTTCGAATTAATAATTTTTTTGAATGGCTTATTTGGAATGTAATTTATTTTATTGCAGTTTTATCATAAGAATCCAGTGGTAGCATTCTCAACTCCGATAAACCAATACTTTCGGAGATAAGATTTTCCAACGTTTGAAGAAGAGCACCAAAGGTCCTGTCCACAGGGCTTTTCCACATTTTCATTCAAGTTTTCTATTCAAAAGTGGGAAAGCCCTGTGGACCGGAGTTTTGGCGCTCTTGTTCAAACTTTGACAAATCATCTCCGAAATTTTTGGCTTCTCAGAGTTGGGACTGATATCAATTTATTCTTAATAGAACTGCATCATAAAAGAAACTAAATTAAAATTAAATAACGATCTTATCCGAGATATTCATTCCTCAAATCTACTCTGAAAATTATATTATATCAATTTGATAAACTTACCAAATTATATATTTTCATCATCATATGGATTATATCCAAGGGGATATAGGGTAGGGGTAATTATAATATCCTATAATTGGTCATTTTGCATTCAATCATAGTTTGTTTGTTAGAACAAAGATACCTTTGATATGTCTGTTATAGGTAGATAAGATGACATGTATGAACAGTGAACACAGGCAGATAGAATTCGCATTCTGTGAAAACGTAGAAAAAATATAACTGCGATGTATTATTGAAATTTTGAAAAATAATATCTCCGAAAGTATTAGCTTGTTAGAGCCGAAAATCACATCGGTGGATTCTTATGATAAAAGTGCATGCTAAAAAAATTGAATTTGAAATTTCTAAAAAAAAAATTTTTTTTTTCGTTACTCCGAAACCAACTGACTGATTTTGCTCAATAACGAACTTACCCGAGATATTTATCTCCCCACCTACTCTAAAAATTTCAACTGTCTAGCTCATTCCGTTCGAGAGTTATCGTGGCCGGTCGGACAGAATCGATTTTGACCACAGGTTATTGATCAGTGAGTCGAACCAAATCGTTTGAGACCAATTTTAACCAAAAATTCGAAAATTATAGACATAAATAAACAATATATAAACTTAAAAACTGCTCTGTTAGATCAAAAAAACTAGAAACATTTGCAAACGCGTCCAAAATCCGCAAGCTAATTAATATCATACGACCTTAAGTCTCTATGGAAATAATAATATCACCTGGAGGACGTTAGTTTTTCCAATGTTGGGACAACATCCATTTCCTTGACGTATGATGTGTCCTCAACATTGGAATAGACAAATCCGTTTTTCTTTTTCCTCAAATATTTTACTGTAAACCCATCATCATGTGTTTCTATAACTTCTCCAACATAATGTTCAACAGTTTTCTCAGCAGGGAACGCTACTATCGTAAAATCACCATTAGAGGGTTTTTTCTTGTTGATGAATGAAGTAGGAGGCAGATCATCTCATTTTCCAAAACCTGGAAACTGTTGCTTCCATTCAATATTTCATCCTGGTATGTGGCAAAGTCCTCCGCAAAAGTGCAACAATAGAAACATTTCCCGAAATCTAGAAACCCTCTCAACCAAATACTTTAAGTTTTTTTTTACGTGACCCTATATACAGGTAAAGTAAGCTGCTAAATGTATTTTGATGTACCGCTTGTCATATTTTCGACAGAACACTTATTATTTCGCATTTGTAAACAAGTTAAAAAATTACCTACTCACATAACACAGCGTAGCATTGCATTCGACGCACGGGAGACGACTGTGTTTGACCGTCGCAACCGGTGGAGATTTACCGTGGTTAACAGTTCCCATTCGTGCTGTCAGTGAGATATAGCAAACTTTACAAAAATAAAATGAAACTTAAAATAAGGTGGGTGGACCATGGAAGGCCACTCTAACGAATAAACAGTTCTTATTTGTTCATTTACTAGATAAATAAAACAAACGAATCATTTATAAACACTTTGTTTTATTGTGTATCATATAAATTGCTTTTTTTTATTCTAGATGTAATCACTATTTCTGGAACTAAACTTTTATAAAACTCTTCTAAACGGCCTTGTAAGGAACAAGGCTCCAAAAAAGGCCAATATTATAAATCAGTCTTCAACTTACAACTAGAATTGTAATAATCAAAATATCCGCTTTTACTAAAACCACAGATAAAGCTCTTTTATTTAAATAAAGAATTAAATGCCTAACGCATTATTATCTTCTTTAAAAAACTCAACGAACATTTCTTGAACACCATCTTATAACTAAGGATATATTAATGGAAATTGTATAAAAATTATAGAAACGAGTATTACATCGATAACAAATAAGTTTTAAATGCGTTTTACAATGTAATTATAAATAGTTTTTTCTACCTATAATGGCCTTCTTACGGGTCCGTTCTTTGTAAGGACAAAATATTCCTAAAAACTCTAAGTTAAAAAGTTGAATAATCCTTATGAATAATAAAATTATAATCATTGAACATTGCTTTATAAACCAAACGGCTCGTCAAAGTAAAAACTAAGTTCACATTTTCATTAGTATATGTTCCTAGCAAGGCCCATGTACCTTAGCAAGGCCAACCGTCAAATTTTTTATTGGCCTTATAAAGAACCACCGGCTTTCATAGGAACACTGCCAATATTTCAACCACAATCGAGGCAAAATCATTATATTTTTTCTTTAGTACCACAAAAAATCCTTACCTAACAATTTACAGTAAAAAGAATACAATAATAATAGGTTATTCACATAAAAACTTACCTTTAGGTGAGCGCGTGAATTACAATTTGAACGTCGCCGAACGAAGTCTACGAAGCGAGGGACTTCACTGACAAAATAGCAACGCGAGCGACTTGCTGCCGCGTCTGTATCCTTGAGTTTTTTGGAGCTTATTGTGAGCGGAAAGAATTTGTCATCACCTGACTATGAATTTGACTTTTTTATAGTTGGCCTTCATAGGAGCATGGCCTTCCATGGTCCACCCACCTTATTAGGCAGTATGGCAAAGTCACCTCCGTTGGCAAAGTCACACCGCTATTCCGTACTTATTCTTCAGAACGTAAACTACCCAAATTCTAGGTGGACTGACTTTTTCCGCTGCACGTTCCATTAGCTTTATATGAGAGTGACTGATAAACCAAAATAATCCCTTAATTTGCTTTGTTTTCTAACTCCGGTAATGAACCGAATTCTTATACAAAACTGACATTTATATGGCGATATTAAATCTTGACGTACCCGCTCCTGAGAAATTCAAGTAATTGCTTTCTTAACTTCATAAAAATTCGCCAGGCGGTGGGAAGAATGTTTATTACTTAGAGGACAAGAGACATCACGGAATTACACGAAGCTGAATTCAATAAAAGCACGTATATGAAACTTAATATCTTTCAAAATTAATTTAGTAGGTCTTTTCTTGAAAGTTGCCATTATCTACTGGAATAACATTCGCCGTTGCGAAAATGGCGAGAAATATATATAAAAGTACGATCTCGCGAGCTCGTTTATTCTTCTTTATGAACTATCCATCGAATGACTCGGTACGGTTATTTAGAGGATGAAGTGAAGACGTGTTTGTGTCTAGATAATGGAATCGTAATGGCTCAACAGTGATCTTTTGTCGCATTGTGATATCTGCGTTATTTTTTATGTATTTCCTACATAGGACGACCTCTAGGGGGAGCCATTATAGCTCGAGGTTTCACCTTAAGGGAACTCTAATATCGATCCTCGATCTCTTTGTTCCCTGTTATCGTTCTATATTTCTCTCGTTTTATGCGGACCTCAGCCGATGTAGTAGTTTTCCGAATGGTTTTCATTTTAAAAGGATAGCCACGTTTTCTGAAGGGTGTTTTTTGCAAATTATTTATCGTCTCAGTGACGGATTCAAACAAATTATCCAAGTCGAAGATGGGAATTAGCTGGATTATTTTGATGTTAATCGAGTTTTTGGTTGTAGTTCCAGTTAATTATACTCTTTATGTGGATCAGTTTGGCGTAGGAAAATAGGAATAAATGGCGTAGGAAAATAGGTATAGTGTCATACCTTTCCGAAGATTATTTCTATTTGCTTTCTCATGTGGAATCGAGAACTTGTTATCACAATACTGTACGATGAGCAGTTCAAGAGATAAAGGTAAAAATACCCCAAAAGCGAATCGACAAATATAGGAGTAGTGTACGACTAATATTGGGGGGACCTACCCAATATTGATAGAATAATATTCATATTCACACGTATTCATGTTTGATTATTTTCATTTAAGGTAGACACAACACAAGCTTGCTTAGGTGTCCATGTTATAAGTTTTTTTTTGTATTTGTATTTTCTCAATGAATTGAATTGAAATGAATTTCACGTTTAACTTTCGTCGTGATAAACCCAAAACCCAACTCAATGCTGTATGATAAGAAGTTCCAGATACAAAACAATTCAAAAATATTCACGTGGCGTCAGGAGCATTAGTGCTCTTTTATTCAATTATGATTATATTTCTCTCATTTGTGGCATCGTAATGGAGACCTGGGGTTCAATTAACAGAGGTAAGAATTAACAAGCGAATTTCTGGGAAACTATATGTAAACAGCCTCCTATAATTTTTCTCCCTGACATCGCTATACAGGTTGAGAATCGTCAATTTCGCTCAGTGCGTTGTAGAAGCAAGTTGTGTGATGCGTCTATTTTATACTGAACACAGTTTACACTACCACTACACCAACACTAACACATTTAACTATCTTATGCGCGAAAGTAAACTGTTTACCTTCAGTCTCTGAGTTGGTGTAGTGGTAGTGTAAACTGTGTTCAGTATGAAGTATGATGAACGGTTCCAAAAATGTTCAACTTAGTTGCGTCTATTTTGGAAAGGTAACAAATTTTTCGCTTTACATTTTTTTTTACTGGTTGATTTGTAGGTATTTAATTTTGTTGTGAATTTTTATTTTCTAGTAGCTCTTTTCATTCTCTACAATGATACATAACTTTACTAATGCTAATGTGAACTATTTCGTAATTATATATTTATTGGCGATCTTGTTCTTCGGAACAGAGTGCTTATAAATTTGTCCAAAAGTCTGTAACTTTCGAACTTGGCTGAAAATGGTGCAGATGACGTTTACCATCGTTCGTACCGATAATTCAGACGTATTTCTGAATTCCACCCCTGTCTGTATAAAACCCAAATCATCACCATGACATGTAAATATTGACTCTGGAGACGCCTCGAAGCCCATTAGGCCGTCCAGAGTGACAGAATACTTTTTTCTGAACAGGAAATCGCTACGAAAATATTAGTTGTCTCATAATTTTTGGAGAAACTCGTATCTTGCTTCATAGGAGAGTCTCTCTAAAGTTCATTCTCGTGTTATAATACTTCATAGGTATAGGTTGTAACATAATTTTCTTTAAAACTATTAAATTTTGAGAAATTTTCTGAAATAGGTCAATTTTTATTTTCCATTGTCCAAGTTTTCATAAAAAATTGGATATCATTGGGGTCAGTGTGGTGATGTAATTGATATTTTTTGGCGCTCTTGTTCCTCGGATCAGAGTGTTTATCACACAATTTTTGGCTGAAAATGGCCTTAAACGATTTGGTTCAACTCACTGATCAAGAATCCGCGATCAAAATCCATTCTGTCCGGACGTATGCTGCGGTCGACACACCGAACTGCCGAACGGAATTAGCTAAGCAATTGAAATTTTCAGAGTAGGTTTTGTAGATAAATATCTCAGTTAAATTCATTATTGGGCAAAATCGGCAAAATTGGTTCCGGAGTAACGAAAAAACATTTTTTTTTAATTACACATTTCAAATGCAATTTTTTTTAAGGTGCAGTTTCATGATAAGAATCCATTGATACCATTTTCAACTCTAACAAGCTAGTACTTTCGGAGATATGGTTTTTCAAAATTTCAATAAATCATCGTACTTCTATGTTTTCACAGAATTCGAATTCTATCTGTCTGCTTTCTATCTGTGTTCACTTTTCATACATGTCATCTTATCTAATTATAAGAGAGACATGACAAATTTATTTCTGTTCTAGAAAACAAAGTATAATTGAATACAAAATGGCCAATTATAGGATATTATAATTTTTAGGTGATATGCGCTTGGATAAACCATATGATGATGGAAATATATACTTTGATAAGTTAATCAAATTAGGTTCAGATATCTTCAGTGAAAACAAAACTAGAATATTGGGTAAGTTTCAATTGATATAATATAATTTTCAGAGTATATTTGAGGAATGAATATCTTGGATAAGTTCGTTATTTAATTTTAATTCAGTTCATTTTATGATGCAGTTCTAATATAAGAATCCACTGATATCATTCCCAACTCTTAGAAACTAATACTTTCGGAGATGTCATTTTCCATAGGGCTTAAATCAACAGAACATGCAGGTCAAGTATTAACATGTTAATTCCTTGGGGTTTGTATAAACAGTGTATACCTAGATTATATCTTTATATCACCTGCGTAACAAATTTTTTATCTTGAATGTTGCAGCATGAGAAACTACAAGCAAAAACCTATTCGAGGTATGACTTCGCTGGTAGTCTGCGAGTAAGCTGCTTCAGAGATAACGAAGAAGAAAAGAAACTACAGGAAATAGCCACAGAACTTCAAATATATCACGTTGAGCTGTTCAAATTCATGGAAAAGAAAAAAGCACAAGGAACACAGCAGAAAAATGAGCAAAAGAAGAGGAAGAAGTTTTAAAATAAAAACCGCACACTAAAGACGTTAAGAACAATGATGGTAAAGAAATAGGTAAAGGAAGAATTACTAACTAAAACGAAAAAAATTAAGGGAACTTCCTGAGTGGCAAGGGCAAAAAAAGGATATTAGACGAAAGTAGTGACAGTTCAGAAGATGACGGTGCTCATTCTTATATGGCTGAAATATAGTTTTCTAATAATCTGTGAAACTTTTTGGGTATTATGTTAATTGTTTCACTCAGTAAAAAATCTGATTTTTGAAAACAAACTCTTTCTCTAATATCATAACAGTAGACTCAGCTGTTAATTCAAAAATCATACAGAGATGCTTCCGAGAAATTTTTTCGCTTTTTGTGATACCATTCTGACGAAATACCAACATAACCAGCAAATTTCTAAGTTCTAGGATTCTTCAGCAGTGGGTCAATAGGTCTCTTGCATGTAACAAGAAATACCATATGTTTATGTTTTGCTGAATCTACTTCAATACCAGATCATCATGTATGCCCTCAAACAATTTCATAATTTATAAAATTTCCATATTGCGGTATTGAAAATCGGTAAATCAGGAAGCAATTTCAAATAAGGTGAAAGGCTACTGAATCGTTGCTATGACGGATGACGTAATCAAAATTTACCATATGCTTGTTACTGCCAATGCTGACTTCGAGCCCTTTATAAGGAGCTGTGTTACACTGGAATAAAGAGGGAAATGGACACGAGAAGAGAGTGAGAGTAGATATGACGGGTTACGTCATGGACCGGAGCCAAGTTTCGATCGTTTGAACAGGCATTATGTGCAACCTTTGAATGATCGTTTTCTGGATGAAAATTGAAATTTTCGAGGCGGTTGAACTTTTTCAGTATTCTTATGGATATAATAATCGATTCCAATAATAAAAAAAATTCATGCAAGAGACCTATTGGAATCGTTTGAAAACATTTTTAGTGTTCAAAATAGAAAAGACATTTGGACAAAATGATTTGTGCTTTGTTACGAGCGCAAACATTCATCAAGAAGATATAAACAAAGAAAGAAAAGGCTTGCGACAAATTCGAGGAGAATTGCCTATTATTGATTAGATACACGATATTTCTAAGAAGTGTCAAAAATTTCTCTCGATTAGAGAACCACACTACAGATGTCCTCATCAAACAGAATTTTATAGATTTACTAGCTGCCTGCCCCGGCTTCGCACGGTTAAAATGCTGATACTAAATATACTACAGAATTTCTCTATATACAACGTTCACAGCATTTTGTTGTTAGACAATACAAACATGTTTTCTTTAGAGGTTACTCTTGAAAGAGCGATATAAAATTAGCCATGTGAAAAACACTCAACGCTCAAATATAAGCCTGTAGCGTTGAAAGATGGACCCTCCGATTTATTAATGGTCATTGAAAAAGATATCTTTACCGGAAATTATAGGCGTTTAAACTGGATCAGTAAATCCGATGCTATCAGAGGAATTCATGGAATCAATACATCTATCCTGGCTGAGGCGAGCCTCACGCTCTACAGACGATTCTCTGGCTCTCTGTATTCGATTTATATCCTGGCTGTGGTGATCAAACATTTTGATGATCAACCATCATTGCCCAGTATCGCCACATTCAGTATAATATGTAGATCCTAATCAGCTAGATAATAGCCATCTTAATGGGGATCCAACGCCTAGACGATCGAACCATATGTTTTTCTGACTGAAGGTTATAAGAACTCAATTTGCAGTACGAATGCACATCGTCTGAATAAACATAAGAAATATGTATCGCAATTGAATACAAACATATTTTATTTGTTTTCCTGAGCCTCGAGATTTATCATTGTGAAATGATGTGTGAATTATTCATGAGAAACGCACTTTTTCGAACAGAATAAACATAATAAGAGGGATATTTATACATCCAATGAGTACATAAAGAACTATATTCTAGTTTGAATCCGCTATGGACTTATTATGACCACTACAATAGTAACTACACTCTTGTCCACTACAGTTTTTGTCGTCTGACATTTGATTCGGAAACAAAGTTTCCATCTTCAAAGACGAAGCGTTACTAAAGTATGCTATCAATTTCTAGACTTAAGTATGGGTTAATATTATACCCTTAGTTATAAACCGATTAGTGAGAATAGTGATTTGTTAATAGGGGTTAGATCAGTATTCAGCTGAATATCTTTTCTCTTATACATTTCGATCCCTTCAAGTATTCCAAAGTACAATTTTTTGGAATTTTTCAACAATTCAACGGAATTTTATGAAATTGAGTGGCCAGTTGTTAAACCGTGATTTGCAACAGCAAATTTATCGATGTTATTCCGAATGTGTCCCGTATGTTCTTTATACCGTGAGAATATTTCTGGTTGTTTGCCCGACCTAGCACTTGTTACAATCTAAATATTTAATTTCATAGATACCCGATTTTAACATGTCCGGAGATTTACTGAATGTATTTCCTAGAAGTTGTTTAATTTTCGTGGAAGTTTTGAAAGCCAGTTTTATATTAATCTTTCTAAAAATATTCTTGAGTTTGTTGTTTGATTTCGGAAGGAACGTGAAAGCTTGTAGACCTTTTACCGTTTTTATTTCTTTCGTTAGGGTTATGTTACTGAAGAGATTTTTAACTTTATGTTTGCTGAAAATTGAAATTAGTTGATGACTATACCCGTTTCTTCCGGCGATTTGGAAAATCATTTTTCTTTCTGTCTTGAAATTTACATTGCTAAGTGGGATATTAAATAAACAGTTAACAAAGAAATGTAGGCTCGCTGTTTTGTGTGACCAGGGAGCTACCGAATCAGACGAAATGTAAATATCTGAATTGGTACGTTTTCGAAAAATGTTAGAAAAATTAAATTTGAGTTATCTCTAGATAATTTCAAATCTAAGTATGGCAAGTAGCCGTTTTCCATTTCGAAGGTGAACTTAATAGATGGGTTTAAGACACTGGTAAATTCGTTAATATCAAAATTTTCATCAACAATTGCAAAGATGTCATCTATATACGTATCCAGACCAAAATACCTACTTGTGACGAGTTCGTTAACGGGCGAAATCCATCAAGCGGTTTCGGAGTTATGGCCGTTTTTACTAAAACCGTTTTTGATGAATATTCCCGAAACCGATCACTCGATCTTTCGGAAATTTAGCATCAAATTGTAGAATCATGAACTTTAGACGTATGTGAAGTTTTGTATTGATCGGGTCACCATAAAGTGTAAAAAAAAAATTGAAAATTTTCAAATTTTGTTTCTACAATAACTCTCGAACGGAATGAGCTAGGCAGTTTGAATTTGCAGAGTAGGTTAGGGAGATAAATATCTCGGTTATGTTCGCTATTGGCCAAAATAGACGAGATGGATTCGGAGTCACGAAAAAAAAAATTTTTTTTAACTTACAAATTTCAAAATAATTTTTCTTCAAGATGCAGTTTCACCCTAAAAATCTATTGATATCATTTTCAACTACAACAAGCTAATTCTTTCGGAGATATGATTTTTCGAAATTTCAATAATGAATCGTACTTCTATGTTTTCACAGAATGATATAATTATTCTATCTATGATTTATTATATGATCTTTATTCATACTCGTATATGCCATCCTGTTCTATAAAAGAGAGTTCTTCCATGGTGCAGTTCTCATTCTCAGATTGCTTATTTAATCTTGATAAATAAACTATTATTTGAATTGAATTTCCTTTATGATGCAGTTCTATCATAAGAATACATTGATATAATTCTCATCTCTGAGAAATCAATACTTTCGGAGATATAATTTGTCTGTTTGAACAAGAGTGCCAGAATGCTCCTGTCCACGGGGCTTGAAACAATTTTTTTTTATTTCAAGTTGTAATTTGCTGAGGAACAAATTAGCTAAAAAGGGGGAAAGAGGGTTACCCATGGCTGTCACGAAAGTTTGTTTATAATATTTACCGTTAAAAGAACAGATATTTTGCTCCATGCAAAGCGAGGTTAACATCAAGTACTCATGGATTTCTATTTGAGGAATATCTAAACTAGAAAGCCAGTAATCATTAAAGGATACTGTGGGAGGTATACTCATTATTGAATTGACAATTCTTGAATTTCACAAAATAACTATCAACAAAATAATTCTGAAGATTTTTATTAAGCGTCTGACGAAGGAGTCTGATATAGACTCCGAAACGTTACGATATAGTTGTTTCTTCGTTGATGTTGTTTCGTTGTTGTTTGTTAGGCAACCTTGTTCAATTGATTGCTTCTGACCAATATCTTGTGTTTCTTACGCAGAAGCAAATCACAAAATAATTAATTTTTAATTTATAGATATTTTTCAGAGTTTGGGAGAGAAAACCCAGAAAAAAACCTTTCAATAGAAAGCCAGTCTTTCAAATTTTCTATTGTGATTTGAACCGTCCCACAAAATGAAGCGGTCTTTATCATTGATTTTGAAATCTTTCAACTAATTTGTACGACTTTTTTACTTTCAATGTCTGAGGGGTTTGAAAGGTATTGAATCTATTTACCAATCGTTTGCCAAGAGTGTTGGTAGGCTAATTGTATTGTACGTAGGCGAATTGCAAGATTGTACGTGCAGAAATTTATAGCATGCTTTAGTATCGCTAACGCTTCGTCTTTGAAGATGGAAACTTTGTTTCTGAAACATATGTCAGATGACAAAAACTGTAGTGAACAAGAGTGTACTTACTTTTGTATTGTATGTAAAGAACTATCGCAAATTAGGATCATCGAAGTTATTAAATTGATATAATAAGTCTTATTTCACCAGAACTCCTGCAGAGTATGGGTCATGTAGAGTGATCAGTGATGGCATGCCTCATTAACGTTTGATCTTAAAAATTTATGAGGGGTCACGTTAGGGAAAACTTATGAGGGTCAGTATAATAAAATCAATATCTCGAACGATGTCAGATGACAAAATTTGAAGTGGAAATATTCTTATTCGTATGGAGTCGAAATTTGGAAATTTCAAATATGCAGCCACAATCATAGCGCTTTGCGATACCATGATATGCTCACAAAAATGAGCCATTGCCTAAATTGTATAATTATTTGTTCGATTACTTTTTAGTAAAATTAAAACAAAAAAGTCTTTCAATCTTGTAAACGTCTAGTTAAGTACCTACACTTTCTTCATAAATCTGAAGAAGGTATCTCCTGCATAAATATTTCTGAGATAAACTGTGAAAATGTCTTCACCCCCTACATCAAGAATTCATTTCGGAACGTCCCAATTGACGTTAATATCTACTATTGGAAATCAGTCTATGACGATTTGAAGGCCTGGCTCATTAAACTGGATCTACTTTAGCATCAACGTTCAACGCAATTGCTTGTTGATCCAGAATTGGAATCGAAAACAATTCTAATGAAATGATTGCGTATATATTTTAAACCGGAACTAATGGCAGTGGGATAGTAGTTCATATTTTTCACTGTTTGAACAGCTGCTATCGATTGAAGTGAATTATTGACTTTACGTAGTTTTAGCTGTTCGGACTAGCTTTGCTGAGTATTAATGATGGGTTCTCCGTTTTCAGTCCACAGCAGTTTTTTATGGGGTGAACGTTGCTCCGTATTGAATATTGGGTAGCAGAATATAAGTTCAAAGTCTGCTTTGATGGCGAATTTTGAGTAGTCTAGGCAGGGGTTTAGATTGCGAATTATTTTCATTAGGGTCTTGAATGAATTCTCAAATATCGGAAACAACATGCAGAAATTGGAGTCAACGATGTACTAATCCAGCTCAAAAACGCTACTTTAAGTGAGACTGAAGTGAAGTGATTCTGCTATTAAGCTCTATGGCGTGATTCTTACCCTTGGATCTGTGTTTTTGATCGTCTAGTGAACAAATAAGTACTCTACGTTGTGTATGCTAACCCAAGATACCCAGATTAAGAGAGATTGTTGGGAAGGTCAGGAGGGAATGAAATAAAACATCATAATATAAACTCGAAGAGATTAATCTACGTTCGGCGCAAATTAAAAAAAGGAAAACCCCTCTCTTTACACATTTTAGATCATTTCAAATAGATATTCATTGGCACATGTAAAATGGTTAATTCAACAGTTTGTAGATGTATGCTGGATCAAAATAGGTGATAATTCATAAACACAGGTACATAGTAAATTGCAATATATACATAGTAAATAGCTACAGGTGCATGATCAGTATCCATAGATATATCGTGAAGACTAATAAGTTCATGGTCAATAACAATAGATGCATAGTAGAACAAAGGAGTTATATGGTACATGACAACAGGTACACAGGTGAAGCAATAACATTCAGGTATGGATATCCGGTAGCTTAGGTGTAACGTTCCACATCTCCCTTTTAT
Organism: Halyzia sedecimguttata; assembly: GCA_937662695.2. Taxonomy (NCBI): domain Eukaryota; kingdom Metazoa; phylum Arthropoda; class Insecta; order Coleoptera; family Coccinellidae; genus Halyzia; species Halyzia sedecimguttata. The sequence continues at coordinate 90,851,444 of OW569413.2, read as the reverse complement.
TTCGACACTCATTGTTAGGTAGCTAACAGTGTGGATTCGAGGGCTCCAGATACCCAAGGTGGTTTTTCAGACATGTTCTTCGGTATCCTTTAAAGGGCATACAAATATCAAGTGCAGAAGTGGTATTCAACGATAATCATAATCGAAGCATGTGAATCATTAAGGAACGAATAGAACAATATGGTAATCCCGATCCAAAACCTTAGAGTTCTCTGGGGATAATATTGCCCTAGGACACATATACTGACACTCATACACACCAGATGTGAACACCATACCTATAGCCACACAAAGAAACCGATGAACAAGCTTAATATTCAATATTTATAGCAAACACCGGAATTGCATTGGTCCCATTAGGTAAATGCCTAATGTATATCAGTGATATCAAACATATAGGATAATTATTCAGTTCTTGTAATACGTAAACTCCGATTTAGGAACAAGCTTGCACACTGAAACAAAGGTAATGTAAGCTCAATGAAATTGGGAAGGAGTACGAAAATTTAGTGAGGGCAGTATAAAGATCTGATAAACAAACATGAAAGCAGTGTTGATAATCATTATCAATGTAGAACACTTACTTGTGGATGGTTCGTTAGACTTACAATACAATACAACTACAATTCAAAATGTTACCAAATCTGATATTGCTTCCACAAAATGGATGACAATGAAAAAACTATGATCTTAAAATTAACTCTTCTTCCCTGGTGAGGATTCTGAATTATTATAATATCAAATTAAGTACTTGCCGAGAATTTCAGCACAATTCACCGATGATTCAACTCGGAAATTTTACGATCAAAATGCTAGATATATTGAGATCTTAAAATGAGGTGCACTGTGGCTAGTTGCCAAATAACTAAAACAATACCCACGGTGAAATATTTATTGATTTTAACCATCAACAAATATTCCGCGTGGCCGTGCTAGACACCTCATCGCTCAGTGTTCCCCGAATAGAAAAGTATCATTCAAGAGCAGACACAGACCTCACGATTTCATGGTTATTACCAATCATCAGTGTGACTTAGCCAGACACCGAATGAAAACAGATGGGGTTCTAGGAAACTTATTTCCATCGGTTGAGAACCGGTAGGAATATTTGTTGATGGTTAAAATCAATAAATTTTTCAACGTGTATTTTGTTTTAGTTATTTGGCAATTAGCCACAGTACACCTAATTTTAATGTTTACTGGTTTTTGGTTTGTCTAACCAAACTGACCGGGCGTTTTCAGTCCGTAAAGGTCACTATATGATAGATGGCGTTGCCATTTCTTGACCCTCTTACGGCTAAAGAATGAACGTCGCTGAACATCGCTCAAGGTTTCTTCATCGCAGAGGGTTCGTAAGGATTCTCCATAGGTGGCGCTGGTGGGGTCCTTTCCCCTACCGGTTCTCAACCGACGGAAATAAGTTTCCTAGAACCCCGTCTGTTTTCATTCGTTGTCTGGTTAAGTCACACTGATGATTGGTAATAACCATGAAACCCTGGGTTCTGTGTCTGCTCTTGAATTATACTTTCCTCTTTGGGAAACACTGAGCGATGAGGTGTCTAGCCCGGCCACGCGGAATATTTGTTGATGTTAAAATCAATAAATATTTCTTCCGGAACACAAGAAGAAATAACTTCCAGGCCCTAATGAAAAATGAAGACGCTGACACTCTGGTTTACGCGCATCCTCGTGCTGTTGTACGGCGCGGTTCAATTCATGCAAATGACTAAAATAGAGATATATCGTCCCCTTCATTTCTCTATAGACGTGCAATATCATTGCATATTAAAGAAATAAATGATCACAAATTTAATTCTACGAAATAAGATTCATTAATATTGAATAAAGTATAAAAATATGATTTTTATTTATTCATCAGAGCTTTTTCGTCATCTGTGAACTCTTTATCAGAGCGAAACGAAAGTCTCCGAAACCTTACGAAATTGTTGTTTTATCGTTGATGTTGTTTCGTTATTGTTTGCTAGGCAACAATGTTCGATCCATTGCTTCTGACCAAAATATCTTGTGTTTCTCACGCAGAAGCAATTCACAAATAGTACATTTTTGGCGCTCTTGTTCCTCGGAACAGAGTGCTTATCTATTTGCCAAATGTCTATAATTTTCAAATTTTTGGATGAAAATGGTCTCAAACGATTTGGTTAAACTCACCGATGAGTCCGTGGTCGAAATCAATCCTGTCCGGCCGATCCGGCTAGCCATAAGCACGATAACTCTCGAACGAAAGGAGCTAGACGATTGAAATTTGAAGGGTAGGTTTGGAGCGTTAATATCTCGGAAGAGTTCGTAAACGTGCGAAATCCACCAAGTGGTTTCGGAGTTATGGCCGTTTTAAGTAAAAACATTTTTTATGAATATTTCCGGAACGGATCACTCAATCTAGCTGAAATTTAGCGTCTAATTGTAGAATCATGACTTTCATATGCATGCGAAGTTTTGTATTAATCGAATTGCCGTAAAGTGGCAACAAAAATTTCAAACATTTTTTAAGTTTCTTATTATTCGTTATTGTGCAAAATCGACCAGATAGTTTCGAAGTAACAAAAACAATTTTTTTTTACATTACAAATTTCAAATCCAATTTTTTTTCATACATTTCATAGATATTTTTTAGAGTTTGGGAGAGAAAACCCAGAAAGGAACCATTTATTTACATTATCTGAAGTTACCATGTCAAGTAAATGGGAATTTCTGGATTTCATCCCATGAGCAATTATTGCGCGAATATCTCTAATATCATTTTATGTGAGATTGCAACGTATTGCACGCCTATGCTATTCATCTCCTTTTGAAACGCCACTGGTAATCATAGAATGCACATTGACTGTCACCTTATGTCAGGTTATTTCTCTTCTATGATCTTCGTGTCTGCGTGATGTAAGGAAGTTGATTTGACTTTCTTTTCCGGCTTTTCTCTGAAGGAGAAATCATCTTTCGTGTATCGTTGAGAATTTTTTATCTGAATTCATCGAGTATTACTGGTGGAATTTCTAAGTTTTAGTTTGCGAGATAAATAATATTTATTCTCAGTAAGTCTCATAATTCCTTTAATTTAAGTAGAGATTTAGATTTTAAGGGAATATTTGGTTGGTTCTGAATTATTGCATTGCTTGCCTTCATTTTGTTTTACAGCACATGTTCTGTTTTCACTTTTCATTTCCCCAGGGCAGAATTCCTTCTCAGGTTCACTAATGATTATCGACATAATGTCAATGCCTAATTTTTTTTCTTGAGAAGCGAGAAGGAGTTCTGTTGAATTTTTGTGCACATTTTCATTTAATTTAATTTCATATAGCTCCTTGGTTGGGACTACATTTGTCACACTCCTTGGTTGGGACCACACGAGCTACACTACACTCCTTGGTTGGGTCCACATTGTTTGCACCGAAATGGAATCACTTGCTGAAGCTGACTTGAACCAAAGTACAATCATTTGCTGAAGCTTGACTTGCACCGAAATATAATCATTGGCTGAAGCTGCAGTAGTTTTTGGTTGTTACGTTTGCCTGTACCTACATTTGCTTGAAAGTTAACTTATGGTGGAGGAGCTCGAAGTACACCTGAAGTACAATTCGAAGCTGACTGGAGGGTATATTCCATTACTGAAAACATCTGACACACAGAAAACATCATATTACATTGGAGGTGGAACCACGAATTGAACCTTTCTTTTAAGATAAGTAGTTATAAGTTTGTGTAATTTGAGAGATTGTGATTGGAACTGTAAATTAAGATTTGTACACCTTGTTCTTTCTGTAATATATTGTTGAAAACCTGACTAGGAATCTTGTTGCTGGAGTAATCAAACCTCCCTTGAGAAATTAGTATTAGAATCTCATGCTCAAATACCCCTTGGGTAAAACTTAACGTTACAAGATCTCTGTGAGCGCGCTATCAGAGGTGAATGGGAATTTGCCAAGTAGCTCACCATAGGCAGTGATTGTGATGATCACAAATATATCAGCATGCGAGATCATGGGGACCTACTTATGAGAGGTAAATGCGAAAGACCCCATCATTTGGCAATAATTTTAAAAATTTGAGAATTTCCACATCGGACAGAGACCTCGCCGAGCTTATCTCAGGCGGACGAGACATACAGCTCTCTTCAACCTCCCAAAAAGGTAACAAAAATCCTCACCTTTTCCCAGAAATAAGTCTCTGATATATCTCTAGGAACTCTCTGTCTTGCCTGGGATAGTAAGAGAAAATCAGAATCTTAATCCGAGTATCCCATTCCCCAATGAGAAACGTTCAATCTAAAATCCTTCAATTACAAGCAACATACCCATTAACTTATCACAATCAACCTAGAGCAGATAGATACTTCGCTTAATCCATCATTCGAAAAACTCACTAATGATCCCTGTATCGTTTCTTTAATTATTATGCGCCCATAAACTTGGATAGCTCTTTATGTGACAAGATACAGGCCATAAAATTCATTTGCGCACATTTTAGATCCGATTGCTTCATCAAAAGACAATTAAAACAGATCGACTTGTATGTTTCACTGCCGTAGTACGCTGAAGAAGCGGTAAATCTGTATTACACGTCATTTGCATCATTACTTTCTAATGAGACAGAAAAAACTGCAAAATATGAAGCATCACGTCCTTATTATACCGGACTGAAAAAAGGATCGAGAATAGCTTCGTTACAAACATTTTTTTGCAGGATCCTTGAAACGAGATGATTGAAATTTTTTCATGATTATTCAGCTTTCTTGATATTTAGTTACCATAGCTTGCTTTACAGCGATAATATATGCATATTGTCAGAACCAACAACATGTTTTTTCAGCGTGTTTTTGGTATTGAATAGCTTTCAAGTCTATAACGTCGCTGTTTGTGTACCGGGTGTGTACCGGTCTTACAAAAGCGTTTAAATGGGCAATTATGAAGTATTTTTTATGACCATTCAGAATTCAGAACTAGGAAATGCAAAAAAGCATCGTAAACCTAAAAATTTTATGTGAACTGATATTTTTTTCAAGGAACTCCCTGTATTCTATTTTCCCTAATCGAAAGACTTCTTTCTTCAGATTTCAAGCATGTATACTGTATTGGGGTCATCTTTGTCAGTTTTCGAAAAATATAGATTTATTCGTCGGAATCTAAGGTAGTTGTAGAACGATTTCTGTATAATATATAATAGAACAATTACATGGCTTTGTTTGATACTGATATTTCTTTTTATTCCTAATTTGAGAGTTGATTTAGTAAAAATGATTATTTCTGAAGTAGAAAAATTTGATATTGTTCAAGTATTTATTAAAACTAATCAGAACGAACTTTTGGCTTGTCGTGAGTATAGGCGACTTCACCCTAACAGAAGATTTCCTAGTGAGAAAACATTTGTTAACTTATATTTATATAAGTTTACCTAGCCTCGTGCTATGGCCTGCGAGATAACCTGACTTGAATCCTTTAGAATATTTTGTATGGCGGAATTTGAAACAACCAGTTGACGTAGTGAAAATCAATAATCAAGAACAATTAATGGAACGAATTATTAATGCAGTCGAATCCACTCAAAATATGCCATTAGTATACGATTCCCTCATTTTGCGTTACCTAGCCTAAATCGATGCTGATACCGATATTTTTGATTTATTTATTTTTGTATTTTTGGCGCTCTTGTTCCTTGGAATCGAGTACTTGATTCTGTTCGGCCGTAGACACAATAACTCTCGAACGGAATGACCTAGACAGTGGAAATTTTTAGAATGGGTTTGGGAGATATACCGGGTGGCGATCAGGCCAAATTTCTCCGTTGGTACGCTCCGGAGAAAAAAAAAGTTCGAATAAAATATTTGTAAAATAAAAGGGGAAATCCAATGATGATGTCAGACTTGACCTTGACCTTAATCTTGGCAGTCATTCTGGGGTCAAGTTTGAAATTTCAAATGGGAACATATATTTTTGACCACAGATTCGTGACGAGCGGAAAATGTCACGTTGGAATGACCTATCGTGTGCTATCATGTGAGAATCTTTCTGAGGCAGAAATTGCGATAATTTTTTTAGTTCGAGATCGCGAAATTTTCAAATTTTTTCTTAATCAAATATCAAGAAAGTATTCAAACCACGAAGTTGACAAAATTTTGATTGTGTACTTGGAAAAATTTCACGATTACGGACTTGAAGAGATTTTGAGTCGGTACTTGAAATAATCAAGCCCTTTTTGCGAACAGGGGGTGATGACCTGCTGGTTTGTTTTTAATGACCACCGAACATCATGTACGATGGGTCATTCCAACGTGAAATTTTCCGCTCGTCACGAATCTGTGATCAAAAATATATGTTCCCATTTGAAATTTCAAACTTGACCCCAGAATGACCACCAAGGTCAAGGTCAAGGTCAAGTCTGACACCATCATTGGATTTCCCCCTTTATTTTACAAATATTTTATTCGAACTTTTTTTTCTTCGGAGCGTACCAACGGAGAAATTTGGCCTGATCGATTAATTTGCGCCACCCGGTATATCTCGGTTCAGTACGTTATTTGGCAAAATCGGATGGATAGTTTTGGAGTAATGAAAAAAAATGTTTACAGTGAAATAACCTTAGCTTATTATTAGAATTATTAGAATTATGAGGATTATAGGATATCATTTTTGGATGATAATATAATGTCCTTGAATAATCCATATGATGATGGAAATGGTTTAGGATTAATTACTTTTTGGCACTCTTGTTTTTTCAATTACACGTTTTTTGGATTTCTTTTATGATGGAGTTCTATCATAAGAATCCATTGATATCATTTCCAAGTCTGAGAAACCTTTACTTTCAGAGATATGATGTGTCAAAGTTTGAACAAGATCGCCAGAGCTCCTGTCCTCAGGGCTTTCGCACATTTTTTATATTAGGTATTAAAGCTGAAAATTCATGACATACAGATACTTTTAAGTCTGATATCTCGGAAACAAAGCCAAAAATTCAAAAATTTTATTCTACATTTTTTATTAAGAGTATCAGACTGTATACGTTCCCTAATGTTTGCTTCGTTCATCAATCAAACATATCAATTTACCCAAATGTCTGTAATTTTGGAATTTTCGGCTGAAAATGGTCTTAAACGTTTTGGTTCGACCCACTGATGAAGAATCAGTGAGGATCTAAATCGACTCAATCCAGCCGTCCGACCGGCCGTAACCTCGACAACATAATGGTCCATTGTTATCATTTTGAACTCTAACAAGTTAATACTTTCGGAGATATGATTTTTCAAAATTTCATTAATACATCGTACTTCTATGTTTTCACAGAATGTGAATTCTATCTGTTTGTGTTCAATCTGTCTTCACTGTTCATAAATGTCATCCTATCTAGCTATTGAAGAAACGTTAAATTTATGTATCTGCTAGTTTGTTTATGATCCGTACTTTGAAAATATTTTCTGTTGGAAAACAAGTATCCGAATCTTGTATTTGTGAACATAAACAAGACTGCTTTGATACCCAAAATAATATTGACTTGTTGCATTTTGAATAATGTATGTATAAATATTAGGGATGATGTTTCAGAAGATTTAGAATTGTATCATTTTAATGATGCAGTATATGAAGGCAATAGGAAAGAACAACATAATGGAATCCTCAAAAGAAATTAGTGTTCGTTTACCACTGAGGTTAATATTACCTTTTACTTCGTTAAGTAATTGTTCTTGTATACAGTATTTTCATAATGTTGCTAACAAAAAAATGCTGAAATATGGATCTACATTTGTGTATCAAATATTTTTTCCATGAGTTAAGGTTCATAATACTAATTATGAAAAGGAGATTGTATTTTATTTATATATTTTGTCGTTTAATGAGATAAGTTTTCAAATAAACAAAAACTAGAATATAAAATACTTATTTAATCTTTCAAAAAAATGAAATAATCTATTAAAATAATTTGCTCGTCAGCCTATACTTATTCAAATATCACATAGCACCTGAATGTCCTTTAACGAAGGCCGACTTTTCTTTTAGCCACCTACATACGGCTGATCATAGAGCTCTCGAATGGATGGCCAGGCTAAACCATCAACTCTAATTTGCTGTTTGTGAATAATGTTTTAGTATTTCGTCTTTGTTTTCTTTACGTACATATTTTATTCATACTTATTTGCTAATTTCATGTTTGACGTTTACCTAAATAATTATAATTTATAGTTTTTACATATGCCATACGAATACATATATATATATATATATATATATATATCAAGAATAAATGAGCAATCTGCTGTGATTGTCTCCAACCTTACTCTTGACATTCGGATGATACTTTCCTTAGGTATTTCGAGTTGTGAAAACTATGCATCGAGTGAAAATTACAACCCCATCCACGAGGTTAAATCATTGCAGATTGCTCATTTAATCTTGTTAAATAAACTATTGTTTGAATTTAATTCCTTTTATAATGTAGTTCTATCATAAGAATCCATTGATATCATTCCCTCTGAGAAACCAATACGGAGATATGATTTGTCCACAGCTCCTGTCCGCAGGGCTTCCCACTTTTTTAAACGACACTTTTTGGATTTAATTTCTTTTATAATGCAGTATATTAAGAATTTATTGGTCGAAACATTCATTAGTGAATATGCATTAGAAGAAGAAGAAGATCTTATTTCGAACTCTGAGAAACCTATACCTTCGAATGTATGGTTTGTCAAAGTTTGAACAAGAGCGCCAAAGCCCCTGTCCTCAGAGCCTATGACAGGACAATGTCTACCGGGTCAGCTAATAGACAATGAAATGAATAATATAATAATAATAGTTAGTTAATCAACTTTTCATTAATGACAGCAATTAATGGTCGAGATATTTTAACGCGCGAGTGGAGCGAGCTGGTTAATGGTTTGAGACCATTAATCGCTAGATTTATAAACGAGTTGATTACAAGATTTTTCGAGAATAAATACTTGATTAAAATAATTATTTATTTTGCATAATAGATACATTTACCATAATATAAATCTCGATATATATATATACACTGCGCAAAAAAATTAACGCACATGGAAATCTCAAATTTATTCTGCCACTGAAGGTGTTCTCAATGATAATTATTTTTATCAGAATTATGCATGCATATGTTATCCACTTTCAACGTTTTTCTTCAATAGAGATGTTTTTCCCAGCAGGAATAAAAAAAGATGAGATTATCAGATTTTGAATGTATTGGCTCCAGTCTGAAATCAGTTGTTCTCGATCAATTCTAGTGATCAATAGTTTTTCTTTCGTTTGATTTTCTACACTCGATCACTATGCAACGCGACTCGTTTGATTTCCTACACTTGATCACTATGCAACGCGAAACACGCAATTTGACCCAAGAGGAATGTGCCCAAGCGGTAGTTTTGCGAGAAGAAGGGTGGACATACACAAGAATTGCAGAAAGGTTTGGAGTTTCCCATACAAGTGTGTGCAGAATGTTGCAGCGATTCCGGGAGACAGGTATGAATGTCCGAAGACCAGGACAGGGTAGACCACGGGTAACAACTGCCATTCAAGAACGTTACTTGAGAGTTTCTTCGTTGAGACAACGGTTTGCAACCGCTCACCTCCTTCAAAATCAGCTTGAGCAAACTCATGGGGTGTAAATTAGCACTCAGACAATAAGAAATCGCCTCAGAGAATATGATTTAAGGCCTCGTGTCGTGGCAAGAGGCCCAGCTCTTACCCCAGCCCATCGAAGGGCGCGTTTGGATTTTGCGAGAGAGCATATCCATTGGGAAGAGGCTGATTGGGAAAGAGTTCTCTTCACAGATGAGTCTAGATTCTGCCTCTACCATTGTGATCGACGTTCCCTTGTATACAGACGTCCACATGAAAGATATGCTCAGTGCAATTTCCTGAATACTACTGGTTTCGGGGGAGGATCGATTATAGTATGGGGTGGAATATCTTTGACTGCCCGCACAGACCTAGTGGTCGTTGATAATGGAGCTATGAATGCTGATAGGTATATAAGGAACATTCCTGAAGAGCATGTAGTGCCATTTGCCCCATACATTGGTGAAATTTTCATTTTTATGGACGATAATGCCAGACCCCATCGTGCGCGCATCGTTCAGGAGGAGCTTGAAGAGGTTGAAGTCTCTCGAATGGAATGGCCAGCAAGAAGTCCAGATCTCAATCCGATTGAGCAGGTTTGGGACAACCTCAATAGAAGGCTGAGAAGTTCAGAAAATCATCCAGCTACTCTTAATGACTTAGGAATCCAACTCAGAGAAATCTGGGAAGGATTAGATCAGAACATTTTAAGATCACTCATTTTGAGTATGAACCGTCGTTGCCGACGCGTAATTAACGCAAGGGGTGCAAATACCAAGTATTGAATCACTTATCAGCATTCCAGTATTTTGAAAATTGTTTATTTCTCTTCTTTCACATAAGATTCGGTGAAATCCTGAATTTTTCTTCCATTTAATGTGTCTTGTTTCGTTCAAAATCTTCCCGAGAGAACATAAGAAATAAGTTATAAAGTCAATGTAGAGTTAACTTTCATTAAAATTGAGATTTTCAGAATGTGCGTTAATTTTTTTGCGCAGTGTATTGATGCTCCCGATAGAACAGATTAAAATGGGTCATTATTGATCATTTCGTGAACGTTAAAGTGAGCTTATATTTAGAGGTCGACGGAAAAAATTACAATTGTTATCATAGAATAATTCCTGCGTGCCTCAAGTCAAGAATAAAAGCAAATTTTCCGTTCAATCGAGCCCTGTGTATTGGTTCGAAAAATTTGCAAACAAACTAACCATCTAACGAACAAAAACATACAAGTCGAGTCGAATATGAGCTTTTAAAATAGATCAGGCGGCGAACGTAAGCCTTACGGCTTTTTTATCAACAGATTTTCCGTCATGAAATATTGCTTGGACCAGGATTCTCTATCTGCGAGGATGAAATTTTGTTACAAGTATTATTTACCCTGTCGAATTCCGATGCACATCCCGTTCTCTCGGCCAATGAGGGCGCTTTCTAGTCGGCCCACGTTTCCGAAACCCATTCGATGGAGATTTTCCCTAAAATTGGTTTTGTTAGTGGAAATAGAAGGAAAATATTCTATTACTTTGCTGTAACGGACTCATTATGAAGCAGGAAAGGAGCGCTGTTTATTAACACGATAAACTTCGATATCTGTGTTGTCGGCATCTTTCGATTTTGAATATCTTCCGGGGACGCCAATTGGGGAATATTGGTCTATTTGTAGAAGTGATAGGATGATTATAATTTCTGGTGGGGATGAGGGTTGTTTCGTTGTTTCCTCAGAGTTAACAGAGAGCAGGAATTGATGCTTTCTCCCATAATCCCAGTATTTTAAGTAGTCTAGAAGGATCCAACGGAAACCTGATCTTTCAGTAATTATTTTCTCAAATGACGAAACTCCATCTCCTCTCCTCCTAAAACCTCCACAATCAAAATTTTGATAATTGTTGAGAATCAAATACAAGAAAAACGTCTGGCAGCAGTATTTTATTTTGAAAAGCTTGAGGGATATTCATGAAACATGAGCAAAAATCAAACATTCCAGTTCGATCTATTCATTTCAAGAGAATATGGTTGGGGGTGGAAATATACAGGGTAAGTCTTTGATTTGTGAATTAATTTTAACCATAGACTCCTCTCATCAAATGAAACACGTTTTTCATTTGCCATTTTTCCAAATTCGGCTCAGGTAAAGAGGTACAGGCTGTTGAAATTAACGAGAAAATATTTTTTTTCTTGGTAGCTTTGACATGGTTATCCGAAATGATTTTGGTTTGAAGTTTTCTATAACCTTGATACATATTCTCCAATTAACATCATATCCGCACGTTGTAAAATATTTAAACACTTTTTATCAGATATAAATCTGGAAAAATGATAAACGAAAAAGTATTTCTTTTGATGCGAGGAATCAATGGTTAAAATTAATGTACAACTTAGAGACCCACCCTATACAGAGTGTCCCGAAATATATGCAACATAATTTAACAATAGATTCTTGAAGAAAATTTAGAGGACCCCTATTTTTAATTTTTGTGAAATAGGCCCTCTGAATTGGGCCCGCCAGAATCGTTTTATGTCAATATCTCAGAACATTGTTGCATATTACATACCAAATTTTATACACGGGGGTTATGAAATATGGCTAAATTGTATAATTTGACATCGAACAAAGTTCCCTTTTGATGTTGAAAAATTCCGAAAATAAAAAATTTAATGAAACATCTTACGTGTTTTTTTTAACTTATTTGGAGGAATTCATTAAAATAAGTGATACTTCATCATGGCCACTTTGTCTCCCCTACAAAGTGGCGTTGTCAGATTTGAAATCTTACGTTTCGTTCTCTGAAAAAGAGCATCAAGTCTTAGGAAAGACTTGGATTATTTATTTCATTTTTTGGTTTGAAATTCTTGGTATAAGGCTCTGAACCTCGCCATTTTTAAGAAAATTGGCTCCGAACAATTCAAGATTTGATTTTTTGAGCGATTGTTTCATGGTAAAATGATTGAAAGATTCTTGTAGAAAAATCATGCAAAAAATCAAATTAAAAAAATTTAAAAGTTTGTTTCACTATGTTGCCTTACTCACGCTATTAATTGACAATAATAGTTCTTGTTTTTTCGGAGCAACAGTAGGACAATTCCATCCTTTGGTTCCGGCGTTATGAGCATCTGAAATTTTATTTCCTCAATAACTCGGAATCTTACAAAAACTGACGGATGTGGATGCCGTCTGTTTGGAAACCTTCTCCCTTATTCTCTTGCTGCAGAAATTCTGATGGTTAATCCGTGAATATAGTGCATATATCTGCCTGCTCTTGTTTCAGGTTAGGTTGTGCATCTGAATGCGACTTTTGAGCTTTTTTATAGGCATCATAGGACAAACGGCTTTGAAGTTATATTTATCTGACATTTGATTTTTATTTCCTCAATAACTCGAAAAATACAAAACCGATCCAATTCAAACATGGTTATTCATTGTAGAATGCCAACTTAAAAATTCTTGCGAAATTTCGTTCGGATCGTATCACTAGAAAATTAAAAAAAAAATTTAATACATTAAAAATTCTATATATCAGAAACTATTCGTCCGACATTGCTGACATTTTGCGAGAGCCTTCAGGACCTAACTTTACTGCCAAGTTTGAACACGATTGTATCTATAATGTTGCAGATCCGAGCAGCCTTGTGTGAGTTCAGTAGCTGGATGGGTGACCGTTGCCTTGATAACTTTCGAACGAAAGGAGATAGGAACTTGCAATTTTCAGGGTAGGTTGCGCATCCAAATGGGAGAGTTAAGTTAATTTTTAAGCATAATCGTACCAACGGTTTCGGAGTTATACTCACCTGGAATATCATTTTCTCCATTAATCGAAAAATATAGACTCGATCGAATTGAAGCTTGGTAACTGGTTTTAGAATATCGACATAAATACGTGTGTAAAATTTTGCGAAAACCCTACCCCTACAAAAGTTTTGAAAAATATCTAAAAAAATTGGTTCAAGCGCTGTCGTGAAGTCGGGAGCTTGTGCGCGCATATCCTATTGTCCATTCTCCTGTATTGGATACTCTTAATCGAATTTACCATGGCACGTTAGTGCTTGAAACAATTTTTTTAATGGGGCGTCTTAGGATATATATTCATAGGAACTTTCAGTGATGAGAAATAGCCTTCAATCTGATGGATAAGTCCTGCTACAAACAACTGACTCACCCTGTATAATAAAGTACAGATATCCACCACATATTTTATTAGGTAATTTCTTGGAGGAAGAGTGATAGTTTGAAGTGTGAACCCCTAGTTTCATTTCCTTCGTAAAATTTCCAACTGAAAGCTGATAACATCATTCTCATGCTTATCGAGTTACTGAAGGGGAAAGATGAGAAGAACACTGTTTTCTCAATGTAAAAGCAGCCGCCTCGTATTTCATAATGAAGAATGCAAAGAATATGAAATACGCGAAGTGTGTATAGACTTCTTATACTTCTTGGCCTTACTTCGCCAATGGAAAATATATTGCACTTGTGTTTGTGTATCTTTCCCATAATATATTGTTGCCGAAATTGCCTCTCAAGTATTTCACATACCCTTTCAGCACAATGGCCATTATCCCGCCTTATCCCTACAGACATGTTTGTGCTTCTTCATGAATGAAAATTTCAATTTATTCTCCGAGTGCTTCCGCATTGTATCAAAGTCGAAATCTAGATAGTCGGGTCGGCTGGCAGTATAACCATTTTTGCTGGCCTATTGAAGTTTGCGATGCATGATGCAATCGAATTATCCAAATTGAAAGCTATATTGGAATTCTTTTGAATATGGGCTTTCGGTTTGCGATTTTCGCGGCGGAGATGGGTTGCGGTCCTTCAGCGGACTAATATTGAAATTTTTTATGGGTTCTGGTATAGATTGAGGTATCTTTGTTACCGATTACCCGATAGCTTCCTTCTCGATTGATATATCCGGACAATGATACGGGCAATTTTGGTCTGCGTTGCCATCAATATCATTCCATATCTTATGAAAAATGAAAATACTGCTGATAAAATCTTATAAACATTTCAACTATAATATTTTTTGTGGAAAATGCTGATCTGAACATAATTTTTCATTCATTTTACAGAGTAACGTCATTTTTTTTTAATTGACCACCCCAATTTTTTTCTTCCTTATTAGACAGTGTAAAAAATTGGAACCGTAGATAACATTTTTTTTGGAAAGCTCTATGGACAGGGACTTGGGCGAGTAGTTATTCAAACTTTGACAAATCATATCTCCGAAAGTATTGGTTGGGAATGATATGAATGGATTCTTAGATAAAAAATTAAATTCAAAACGTTGGTCTACGACCCACCTCATATGTTGGATTTACATATATTTATTTTTATATTTCTTCTCATGTATAAAACTGCTTATTCAGTAGTCTTGGCTTTCGCGGTAGATAAAAAGTCAGAATACTCCTGATAGGGTGTTTTGGTGAGAATATTCTCTGCCCACAAATCTGGAGTCAAGTAGGCGTAGGTCTTGGCGACGGCAGCGAATGTGGCCTTTGCAAAATTATCCAATACATCAGCAAATCATATCCCCGAAAGTATTAGTTTGTTAGAGTTTAGAATGATATCAAAAAGAATTCTTATGATGAAACTACATCTTAAAAAATGGGTTCAAGCCCTGTGGACAGGAGCTTTCTGGCGCTCTAGTTCAAACAGACAAATTATATCTCCGAAAGTATTGGTTTCTCAGAGTTGGGATTTATATCAATGTATTCATATGATAGAACTGCATCATAAAGGAAATTCAATTCAAATAATAGTTTATTTATCAAGATTAAATGAGCAATCATGAGAATGAGAACTGCACCACATTTTCAAATTTTTTTTTTGACACTTTGCGGTAATCTGGTCAATACAAAACTTCACATGCGTATAAAGGTCATGATTCTACAATTTGATGCTAAATTTCAAATAGATCGAGTGATCGGTTTCGGAAATATTCATAAAAAATATTTTTACTAAAATCGGCCATAACTCCGAAACCCCTTGATGGATTTCGCCCATTAACGAACTTGTCCGAGATATTTACGCTCCAAAACCACCTTGCAATTTTCAATCCGCTAACTCCTTTCGTTCGAGAGTTATCGTGCCTACGGCCGGTCGGCCGGCCGGACAGAATCGATTTCGCACTCGGATTCTTGATCAGTGAGTCGAACCAAATCGTTTGAGACCATTTTTCAGCCAAAAATTCCAAAATTACAGACACTTGGGCAAATTGATAAGCACTCTGTTCCGAGGAACTAGAGCGCCAAAAAAATAAGATTCGTATGACAATTGCCCAAAACAGGTTTAAAGTACCTACAAATAGTAGGTATTCCATAAAACATGTATGAAAGAAGATAAGTAATAATGAAAAATAACCTTGTAATCGATCAAAAATTTCCTGATCTACGTTCACCAAATTTTCTCCCCTCTCGAACTACAGAATTATGCTTTCAATATTTACGTAATATTTTCAAACATTTTCGGGTGAGGTCCCCGTTGCATCGCTAAAATACGAGTATTTCAACCCCAATATTTTTGAAGTTACAATATTCCCTTCTGTCAGTCCCGTCATAAATTGAGAGAACTGAGCATTCGTCTATGGATGAAAAGCAGTCTCACTACTCTCAGATCTCTTACTTCATGTTCCGTTCCGAAATGAAAGACTTTTCTGAGAAAAACTATTATAATTTCGGAGCAAACAACTGAGATTTTTCTCACTTCGCTCACATTTCGGAATACACTTTATTCTCATAATTCTTCGATTGATTAGATAATGTCATGTCATGTCATAAGTTGACATTATGACAATTCATACATAGAATAATTATATCAATCTGTGAAATACGATTTACATTGAAATTTTGAAAAATCAAATCTCCGAAAGTATTAGCTTGTTAGAGTTAAAAATGATATGAATTTATTCTTATGATAAAACTGCTTATTAAAAAAAAATTAATTTGGAATTTGTTATGTAAAAAAAAAAAATTTTTTTGTTACTCCGAAACCATCATTCCGATTTTGCCCAATAACGAACTCAGCCGAGATATTTATCCCCCAAACCTTCTCTGAAAATTTCAACTCTCTAACTCATTCCGTTCGAGAGTTATCGTGCCTACGGCCGGCCAGACCGGCCGGCCGGACGGCCGGACAGAATGAATTTCGACCACGGATTCTTGATCGGTGAGTCGAACCATATCGTTTAAGACCATTTTCATCGAAAAATTCGAAAATTACAGACATTTGGGCAAATTGATAAGCACTCAGTTCCGAGGAACTAGAGCGCCAAAAAATGAATTTGAAATTTGTATTGTAAAGAAAATTTTTGTTTTCTTAGTAGCAGACATATTTATCTCCCAAACCTACTCTGAAAACTGTCCAGCTCATTCTGTTCGAGAGTTATCGTGTTAACGGTCGGACGGACGGCCGGAAAGAATCGATTTTGACCACGGATTCTTGATCAGTGAGTCGAACCAAAACGTTTCAGCCAAAATTCGGGTTTTTTCAGATTTCACACGAATTTTCTGAGAATAATATGTAAGTGACATATTAAAACAATGTAGAATTCAGTGGGTAACCTGATTATCAAGAAAAAGTTGGTATCATTTCCGGTGATACTGGAAGTCCAACGAATCTGAAATTATTTCCAAGAATTCATCTCTCCTATAACAAAACTTAACAATAAAATTTCAAGTGTTTATCTCGAGTTTTTCTTTGAAATATTCTAACGATCGGTCTTCGTGAATCACTCTGTATATCGATGCTAAATTCGATTCAGAATGGATTTTGATATCCATGCATTTTATTTTAATTTGTGCGTTATTTATATACACATACCGATTCAAATGATTAATGACTATGGAGATCATCCGGTTAATACGTAGATCTGGCTGGAGGCTCACGATAGACACGGAGCTCGTTTTGAGGCATTAAATGAAGGTATTTTGAGAACATTTGTGTAGGGTGCTCAAAAGCACAATTTAAAATTGTTTTCCTGTGAATAGGATGTTCGAAAACAAAGATATAGACCAAAGTTAATTTTTTTTTAATGTAACACCCTGTAGTTGACATCAAAAATGGAATGACAAGCTCAAATCAGTTATTTTTTTTTTCTACATAGGAGTAGCCAATATGTCTACTCGAGAAAATACTGTCTGTATGGATGGCGTAACTGGTTCCTTCATTAATTGCTATTTAAAAAAACTGCATATATTCAATTTTTCGCCATTTTCTCATAAATGGTGCTTCTAAGGTATAAAGGAATCTGAAAAAACTGATCATAATCTGAGCTTGCCGTTCCATATTTTAGATCAAATATAGGGTGTTGCATTTAAAAAATGTAAATTTGGTCTATATATTTGTTTTCGAACACCCTGTATATAAGAAAGTAATTTTAAATTGTGCTTTTGAACACCCTAAACACATCACAAAAAACTATTCTGAAAATATCTTCATTTACTGCATCTGAAAGTACTACGCAATCGTTACAGAATAAGGTACAGAATCTCGATCGAAAATGCTAAAAAAAACGCGAACAATGCGGCCATTTTGAGTTCCTCAAATCGAATAAAGACTATGTGGAACATAATAAATTCGAAGCGCATTTCCTCTAATAATTTCACATCCAACAACATAACGGCAGATGATTTCAATACCTTCTTTCAACATGCCCCATATGTGACCACTGAATCGATTGATTCGACGGCAATTAATTCGATTGATTTGACTTCGCTCAAACGAACAAGTCATAGTTTTTCTTTCAGGGAAGTAACTTTCAATGAAGTCAGAGAAACAATTAATTAACTGAGGAATAGTAGATCTTCTGATTTTTATGGCTTATCCACTGATATTTGAAAAAAAATTTAAATAACTTGTTGATACCGCTTACGAAACTAATTAATAAGTGTTTAATATCCGGGATTTATCCCGAAGCACTCAAGATCTCAAAAGTTATACCACTGTATAAAAAGGGTGCAGTAAACGATTGTGAGAATTATAGACCCATATCCCTTGTGCCTGTAATCTCAAAAGTTTTAGAAAAATTGATGAGTGCCCAGATCACTTATTATTTTGAGTTCAATGGTTTATTTACAACCAGACAGTTTGGTCTTAGAAGGGGGCGGGCAACGGTGGATGCCATAACCGAATTTGTAAACTACACATTAAAAATGTTTGAGCAGGGTATGTTTTCAATTTCTCTTTTTATTGATCTGACGCGGGCCTTCGATTGCGTTCCTCATGCAGCTCTCCTGCGCAAGCTCGCTATGTATGGTTTCGATAATGAAAGTATCAATCTGATTACATCATTTTTAACTGGAAGAACTCAGGTTGTTTATTATAAGGATACTTGGTCCGAAGAGATTCCGATTACTATTGGAGTTCCACAAGGATCTGTCTTGGGACCACTCCTTTTTCTCATTTATATAAATGACTTTCCAGATGTTTTGCCTGACTTCCTGACATTACTATATGCAGACGATACAAGTGTGACAATATCTTCCCGTGACATGGCTTGCGCGGAGGCATTGTGTCGGGATGCGTTGTCTAAGGCTTCAGCATGGTTCACGGCTAATGGATTATGTATTAACATACATGAGACTGAAAAGGTTTACTTTAGTTTGAGAGATGTTGATTACTCTGTAGTTAAGTTCCTTGGCATGTATGTCGATTCCCGTCTTGGCTGGGGTGCTCATGTCGACCATTTGGCTAAGAAACTTAGTAAAAATTTATTTGTTCTACGTCAGCTGTCAAAAATAGTTGATGGTCATGTACTGAAGATCGCCTATCATTCACTGTTTGAATCACATCTTAGATATGGAAAGATAGTGTGGGGAAAATCGGGAGAAGTTAGTAGAGTGTTTGGGCTGCAAAGAAAAGCCATTCGTATATGTGCCGGTTTGAAATACCGTGATTGCTGTAGAAGCACCTTCCGAAAATTGAAAATTTTAACGGTTCCCGGAATATTTATTATGGAGCATCTCTTATATGCTCACAAGCATATTGAGAATACAATTAAAAATACCGATATTCACTTGCATAATACCAGAAAAAGAAATGACGTTAGGCTACCTTATTGCAGGTTGAGTAAGTCGCAGAGTGGTCCTGATTTCTTGTCATTTAAATTTTATAATGTAATACCATCCTCATGAAAAACATATGATATCAGGAAATTCGGAAGAATTCTTAACGCGTTTTTAACCGATTAGGTAATTTATGATTGTGATGAATATTTTAGATTGGATTTATCTGGATGTGTTGCTGCTCAGGAATTTTGAGATTTATTGTGTAAATGTTTTTTTTTCCTATAGACGTGTGTAAATACATAATTGTATAAGACATCAATAAAGAATCTTATCTTATCTATCAAAACGAACTCCGCGTCTATGGTGGGCCACCCGGTAGATTACTAACTATGTAGATTATACGGTTCATTGATTCACCGGAACTAGTTGCCCTACATCTAGAATCGTGAAATCCGATAGAGGCATAACTGAAAAATGTATACAAGGAACACCGTCTCCATTCTCCTCTAACAAACCTCCACCTCCCCATCAGAAACCACGACGTCCCAATAACGAAGAACTAACAAACCCATAAAGGTCACATCGGATAAGACGAACAGGTTGCCAATTTGCGATGTCAGAGAAGAAGTGAAAGATATAAACGATCCCACGTCAGTTCCATTTCGATATAAGTCAAGAACCGAAGATAAATATACTTCAAATCGAACTCCTAGGAGATCGGAACGAACGCATATCTGTGATAAATATCGCGAAACGAAAATGAATATCGATAATGACTCCCGATATTATTCACTTCCGGTCCGTAACTTCCGGGCGGTATCAGTTCGAATCGTTATTCGTGTTCTGCCGTCTAGCGAAAAGATACGCTCCGAGAACTCATGCGGGGTACAATTCTTTCGGTGAATCGGGAGAAACAGGGTTGGGAGTGTAGGAATTCCCGCATATTTCGAGCAAGAAAACAGTACGCTGTACGGACAGAAATGAGAGTTCAGACCATTATGGAGGGAATAGGAGCAGGGTATATTATTCTGTGAATATTTCCATTCCACGGTATGAAAATTATTCACGTTATACTACTGATTCATGGGTAATTCACTTCTCTGTGAACCGAAATGTTGGAATGAGAATGAAAACAATGTTTCAAGCACTCACGTGCTTTTGCGAGCATATTCTATTGTCTATTCACTCTTTATTGAATTGACCAATGATATAGACCGTTCTCTCAGCTTCTATAAGATATGAATACATTTCGAACCATTTTAATGACATACTTGAGTAATGAGATAATCGTCATGCTCATAAGTATGTATTCCTGTGTGTGTGTGTGTGTGTGTGTGTGTGTGTGTATCTCTGAAGTTATGGGATCCTGTTCTACCGGGGCACTTGGGATTATCACAAATGTCACACCACTTCATCTAGTCATACCCGGTAATCGCACTGGCCAAATGTATTCAGATCTATTGGAGAACGCTATTTATTGAGCCCTCGTGCAAGTATTGGAGAATGTAGAAGACCATCAAACGGTCGTTTTCCAATAAGATGGCGCATCACCTCATTTCGTTCAACCGGTGCGTTCTTAGATGAGAATTTTCCTCACGCCTGGATTGGAATAAGGGGACATATTGAGTGACAACCCAGATCACTTGATCTGGTTCCACTGGACTTTTTTCCATGGGGTCACCTGAAATCCAAGATTTACGCTACCCAGCCTGAGTCACTGGATTGTTTGCGAACTTGGATCATTACTGAATGCCGTCAAATTACACCAGAAATCTTGAGTAATGTACGTGAACGTTTGGAGCAAAACTTAAATTACTGCATAGAAGTGAATGGTGCCCATTTCCAGTATTTAATAAAATAATCACAAAAGTAAGTATTCCCCCACTATTTTACCTGTCATTTCGTTATCGATGGAAATTTATAAGGAATATTTCCCTCCTGTCAAAAATCCCCTGTGATTGAAGTGCAATTACCGCATGATTACAGCGATAATTATCTATGTAGAAAGCGATAATTATCTTGTAGAAACTGATAATTGTCTTGTACACAGATATCTATGGATCAGTTCAAACGCGATTCCATTGTATGTCAGTTTGACAAGCAATGTCGAAGACGTTATTAAAAATGTCTCGTTTTGGTTTTGCTTCCTTACAAGCTATTGAAGAAGAAGTTTCGGAAATAGAACCAATCAATACAAAAAATAATAGAAAATACGTGTGGCGTCAGTTTATGGGCTTCTGTGAAGAGAAAAATTATATTTTGGATGGAAGAACACCAATTGATGTTTTGGCAAAAATATTAACAGACTGGGCATTTAATATGCGTAAGCAAAATGGCGATGAGTACAAGGAATATACTGTTAAAACGATTTGGAACGTAACCGCTAAATTACTAATGGAAAAATATTTCACCGAATTCAATATCCAATTCAATCCTTTCACTAATATTGAATTCAAAGCAGCCAGAGACGCGAAAAATGCCAAGAGAAACTGCAAAGAGATCCACAGAAGAGGAAGGAAAGTGCAGTTTTTCTAAGGTACGATGAATTCCAAAATATGGTTCGTGTTTGCGACGAAAACACCCCGGATGGTTTGCAGCAGACATTATTTTTTGTTTTTGCTTTTGAATTAGCTTGGCGTGGTGGAGAAGGCCACAAGTGCCTAATTTCGTACTTCAAAGAAGAAGAAAATAACTTTGGTGAAAAGACAGGAAGAATTATTTACGATCCCGTATTTACTAAGACGACCCAAGGAGGGGAAAAACCATGCGCTTCATCAAAATGGCTAGTAAAGAATAATATTAATGCTGATATGTGTCCGATCCGACTGTACAAAAAATTCCTAGAAAAGCGGGTTGAAATAAAAACAAAACGACTCTTTCTCACTGTAAATCCCGCTTGGAAGTTGAATAGAAAATGGTACAAAGACATTCCTGCTGGACGAAATACAGTGAGCAAATGGACTGTTGTACAAGCCAAAGCTTCTGGTTGAATACGGAAAACAAATCATTCGTTACGAGCTACGGCTGTTTCCAATCTCGCAAAAAATGGGGTGGGGGAGCAACAACTCATAAAAATCACAGGTCACACAAATTCCAAATCAATAACACCATATCTTCAAATGGATGAAGATCACCATGAAGAAATCGTCAGAAGTATGCGTGCTAATGATGTACAACAGGCACAGCTTTCCCAAACATCCTCTTCTGCTGTTAATGCTCCGATAGCAGCATTGTCTAATCAGAACACTTATAATAATTGTGTTTTTAACTGCAGCTCCTGCAACTTTTGATTTCGTTTCCAAATAAATAATATTTCGTTCTAAATAAATAAAGTTTCGATATATTTTTACGCATGCTTTCATATTATAGGAATAAAATACATTGGATCTCTTCATTTTTCAGTTACCTAATATAATATGTTGATAACGAGGTAGAAATTCATTGATTGGTAACGTCAGTTTGACAAGTTAACTGTTCATTCGGGAAATATTCCCCCGAATTACACTCGTGCATCAAAATGAACCGGATAATTTCGCATTCCAGCGTATTGTCATTGAAAAACTACATTCGGTCATTTTCATTTTTGTAGAAAGAGCCCTCCACCTTCGGTGTCGGGCTCTTTCCCAAAAAATGAAAATAAACTCATGCAGTTTTTTGACAACACGCTGTCATGCAAAATTATCGGTAATTTTGATGCACTTGTGCAATTACTTCCGAAAATTTGAGGGTCAGATAGTACTCGATAAGATCTTCAAAATGAGGTATCGCAACACCCCTCATCCCTATTCAAAATCAAGGGGTTGTTGCAGTAACGGGGATGAAAAGAGCTGAAATATTGTTCCTACCGGAACATCGAGGTGTTAAGTTTTCGTTGGACCACACTGTATGTACGTATATTCGAGTCAATTTAACGCCACCAATCCCTCAAAAAAGTCCCCTATTCAAATTCCCTCCTCCATATCGAGACTGACGGCTCCGACAGGGATGCACAGCTGTTTGGAGTTGACATCGTCACGACGGAGACATCCAAGCGTGCGGTGGTTGTTGGAAAGATAAACAGACAATCAGACGTGCATTGGAAATTCCTTTTTGTATCTCATGAACACGGAATGAATATTTCCATGGCGAGCAGCTGCTACATTCATGCACAAATAAAATAAATTATAACCAATTCGTGGTCTGAAATCAAACTCTGTGCTCCTGGGGCGCATATAAAATGGTTATGCGAGGAATATCGGGATATTTATTGGGGCATGCGGTTGAATATGAAGGTTATGCGATAGAAATGGGGGTTTTTCGACTTTTTCGGTGTCGAATGCAGCAACGCTGTCCATCTTATGCGGATCGGTTCGCTTTATTTGAATGTGAAATGGAATGCAATGATATTATGTTCATGTATGATATTGCGGTCATGTCTGAGAGGCGTAGTTACTAAGCAAGAATACGGGATAATAAGACTAGAAAAGATATTATGTCTAGCATTTTGGAATTGAATGATGTTGACTATACAAATGAAACTGATATCAAGGAAAATTTAAAACAACAGTAATCAAGGGTTTTCCAATAAGAGGTGTTATTTTGATATTCAAAGAAAAATGATATAAATGATAGGATGTTTATTTCATTATAAAGAAGAAGCTATGCCGTTAATAGTGTAAAATAACATCAGGCAAATGACCACCACGACCACGCTTATAGGACCATATCCTTTTAATGAAAGTTTGCATAACCAAATCGCAAAGTGGCTGCCCTATGTCCTCGATAGCCTCACGAATTCCATCTTTGAGGTCTTGAATCGACGCTGGGCTATTGGCGTTGACCTTCTGTTTCACGTGGCCTCAAAGGAAGAAGTCGCAAGGTGTTAAATCACAAGATCTCGGTGGCCAATTGTGATCACCTCTTCGAGAGATAACGCGGTCCAGAAACTTTTCCCCCAAAAGATCAATGGTTTCGTCGCTTGTGTGGCACGTAGCGCCGTATTGTTGAAAGTAAACGTTGTCCAGATCAATACCATCCAATTCCGGCCATAAAAAATCATTAATCATCTCTCGATAGCGCAATCCATTCACCGTAACTGTTGCTCCAGCCTCATTTTCGAAAAAGTAAGGTCCAATGACTCCGCCGGACCATAAACCGCACCAAACAGTCACACGTTGAGGATAGAGAGGCTTTTCAACAATAACTCTTGGGTTTTCCGAGCATCAGATGCGAGAATTTTGCTTGTTGACGAAGCCACCGAGGTGGAAATGGGCCTCATCACTAAAGATGATTTTTCGATGGAATTTCGGATCATTTTCATGCATTTCAACGACCCAATCAGCAAAGACAAGACGTTGTTGATGATCGGCCGGCTTGAGTTCTTGTGTTAACTGAACTTTATAAGCCTTAAGACCCAAATCTTTGAGCAAAATACGGTGTAATGACGTTTGTGGAATGCCTAATTCCAAAGAACGACGAGGAATGGACAAACCTGGGTTTTCTTCAACACTTTCGGCTACAGCAGCAATATTCTCGGCTGTTTTTGAGCGACGTGCACGGGTTTTATTCTTCACATAACTAACTTGTCCCAACAGCTCGAATTTTTCCACCGATTTCTTTATTGCGGTCCGACAATGTGCTTCACGACCACCCAAAAATGTTCGAGTTTTACGAACCGTCTCTGCCAAAATTTTCACCATTTTTATAGTGAATTTTAATAATTTCAATGGGTTCTTGAAGCATGTATCGTTCCATTTTTATTAATGGCGTCGTTTCTACTTGTCAAATGTCCAAAAATGACAACTTCAAAAGTGACATCTACCGAAATAGCGGGCTATTCAAAATAACACCTGTTATTGGAAAACCCTTTATTTTCGAATACGTTTTATTCTAAGTTTCTCAAATTTTCATTCTGACTTCAACGGAGGGCTACCAAGATATTGTCTACTCTGCATGACCTCTTTTGGAGAGGCGAAAAAGGGGGGAACAAATAAAAGATTCTCCACGGCCACTATTCTTGCGATATATAGACTTCTTTAAGAGAAGTCAGAATGAAGACCTTCGTGACCACTCTAAAATATTGGTTGTAGAAAGCTATCACAGACTATCTCGAGACAATTTTATAGTGAACCGGATAGTGAACCAGTGGAATGCTCTTCCGGAAAATGTTGCGTGTGTCCCAAGTGTAAATAGTTTCAAGAACTCGTATGACGATTCCATGAATTTGTACTATGTATGAAATTGTAAAGCATTTTTATAAACAATATCAAGATGCAGTCTACCGGCAGTGCTACCTACGGCTGTAATTCAATAATTATTATTAAATTACAGCAGTAGGTAGCACCCCTTTTTCGCCTCTCCAAAAGAGGTCATGCAGAGAAGACAATACCTTGGTATAGCCCTCCGTTGAACACTCTCCAACAAATCGATGTCCTTCTGGAAATACGGCGACCAGGCCACAATGGCATGTTCCAGTATAGGTCTAACGTAACTTTTATAAACTCTAAGAAATGATTCTAGTGACACATTGGAGAAAGTCCGACGGATGAGATAGAGAAGTGTACTTCCACGTTTTTCACAGTTGGTAACCTCATTCTCCCATTTTAGATTTTCTGACACTGTAACCCCGAGATCTATTTGTTCACAAACTGGTTTTAATGTTTTATCATTAATACTGTAAGCAAGACCTGGATTGTTGTAGCCGATGTACAGAGCTGTGTACTTGTCCGTGTTCAGCCGCAGCAGCCACCGATCGGTCCATCTCTGCAGTTCAGCTAGGTCCTCTACCAGATTTCCATGCTGGATTGTTGGGTCGCAGAATATTTTTGTATCGTCTGCATACATACTCACCCTGCACGTCATGTTCAGAGAGAGATCGGATACATAGATAATAAAGATCAAAGGACCAAGGACAGACCCATGTAGCACCCCACTCAAAACATCTTAACTGGAAGACAAGCGGCCATCGATCCTCACCCGGAACGCTCATCCGGAAATATAGTTCTCAATCCACTTCAGAAGCTTTCCCCCAACCCCGTATTGCTCCAGTTTGTAGATCAACCTCCTCAAAGGCACCGTATCAAATGCTTTTTCAAAATCCAGGTAAACGACGTCCACTGGGTATCCGACATCCTGCGCTTGTGTCCACAGATGTAAGTTGGCAATTAAATTGGAGCTAAGTGATCTCCCTGGTAAGAAACCATGTTGGTTTTCCAATAACTAGTGGTGAATCATTAGAAATTCCGTCAGTTCCCAGGCCACCACCTTCTCCAAACACTTACAAGTAACTGAAGTTAAGCTTATAGGTCTGTAGTTGCTTGCTTGGCATTTGTTGCCTTTTTGTACTCGTATATGGGAATCACAGTAGCTGTTTTCAAAATCTTGTAGTGATTCATTCATCATGTCAGCCATCAATCTTGATATGGACATTGTGCAAATCTTCAGGAGAACCGGAGATATGCCATCGAGGCCAGGGCTGGATTGTGCTTTCAAATGAGTTAGGGCTTTTTGAACTTTAGCTTCCGTAAATATTATTTCTATGATGGTAGCAACCAAATAAGTGCTTTCTGGAAGCTGAAATTTTGATGTCAGATCTTCTCGGACATAGACACTGTAGAACTGCTAGGCAAAGAGCTCAGAAACCTCCTCGGCGTTAGATGTGAGCTGGTCCCCTTAGTTAGTCAGAGTAAAACTCAAATGCTTTGATTCCAGTGGGCTGTTTATGTATCGATAGAATTGTTGTGGTCCTTGTTTGGTTAAATTGTCCTCATATTGTTCTCTGGAGTGCCTTAGTTGTTGTGTTAAGTTGTTTTTGTATGTATTGTATGATAGATAACAAAAAATTATAAAATATTATTTATAGGTTGAAGTTTGGTGTCAAGATATAGAATAATGACCTCCCAAACTATACGAGGTTTAGCAGTTATCTCGATGTTATGTAATAATTACAGGATGTAATACAGGAGCCGGTATGAAGGATTGTGAAGAGAAGTTTCTGGGGGGCCTCATCTTGTGAATGACTATAGGGGAAGTGCATGTACTGAAAAATAAATGAGAGAAATACCTGAAATCGTAATATTTATTCTATAATAAGAAAAAAAAATGATGAATTTAACTTTAACGAAAAATATCTGAAATTTTCATCTAAATAATAATAAGGAATTCTATAAAAATATTAAAGTTGAATAAGGAATTTTGAAATCATTAACCAACATTCTAAACAAAAATATCATATAATTGGTCCAGGTTTATCCAAATTTCGATATGAATAACAATAAATAGGTAATAACATTTAAATAACGAAACTTTTTTCTAAAGAATGTTAACTTTCAACCTACATTTCCAACGAAAATATCATAAATGGAGCAATTTTTTTAAATCATAACTTTCATCAAAGATTATGTTTCCAAAAAAAAAAGAACTATCTTATAAACAACGCATTCATTTACAACAAATTTTAAACAATAAGAGACTAAAATTATTAAAAATCATTTTTAAGTAGCTTCTGATCACGAGAAAATGGATCAATAGTAATATTATAAAAAAAATGTTCTTTTCAATGTTTAATTAAATGCTTTATAATTATAAGCCTAAGTAAATTGTTAATAACAAAGTGAAAATCAACAATTTTTTAATTTTTCCAACTGGAATCTATTCCAAGGCCTTTGAAAATTAATGTTCATGCTACAAAAAAATGTTGATTATCTAATGGATAACTAATTGAAAAAGTGTTCATTGATCTATCCTGTAGGTGCCTATTTTTTTTCAGTTCTTAATTTTTATAATTGATAAGTTTAAATAATATTTATTTGTTAAAGGTAGGCATGGCTTGCTCAAGCCGGAGTGCTCGTTTTCGGGCGTATTTTCAACCCTCTGGGAAAATGATAAATATTGGTCCTACAGTTCTGGAAGTTCTGACGTTTTTTGGCAAATTTCCTCCACTTTTTGAACCTTCTTCCAAATTTGAAAAATATCTAATAGTTTTTGAGATTTTTTCAAAAACTATCTACATGCCAACATAAAGTTTAAACTTATAAGGCACTTGTTGACTAGACTATTAACAGCCGCATGTGCATGACCAGCACTTCTTAACACACAGATGGATGAACAGACGAAAAGTGTCCGTGGAATAGAGACACCATTGAAGGGACGAATGATTTAACGAAAAACCAAAGAAACAAATAAAGAAGAAGTTTGAATCTATCACATTTGTATCTTTGGGTGTTATCCATTGGTCTTCAGGCATAATACCTATTCATTTTCTGGCCTACTTCGAATACGATTACTGCTTGTCATCTTGTTAACGATTGTGAATTCCTTTGAGCAACACTTGAACTTGTTAAAAAGCGTCATTTAGCATCATTGGCACTTGTTAACAAGCAAGTCGAGGGACGTCAAAATAAACGGGTAGCAGGGGGAAGATTGAATGAAAGAACGACAGATCAAAACAAAATTTGAACAAACATACACAGAGAGCGATGTTCGAATAAATAACATGTGGTCTCCAGGAACAATATCTACTGATTTTATCATCTACTTTGTATGCAAATCCCGCATATACTCTTGTTAATAATCGCTTGTTAGCACCACTGGCCCTTGTTAACAAACAGATGGATGGACAGACCAAAAGTGAGCGGGGAACAGAGACACTCTTGATCGAAGGAACGATTGGATTCATTTGGGCAACACTGGCACTTGTTAAAAAGTACCATCCAGCATCATCGACACTTGATAACAAACAAGTAGAGGGACGGCAAAACAAATGCGTTACAGAAAGACGATTGAATGAAAGTTCGAAAGATCAAAATAAAATTTGAACAAACATACACAGTTTGTTAGTTATTTTTTCGAACGACATTTGAATACATAACATTACTATCTCTGGTGGTGGTATCCAGTGGTCTTTAAGCATAAACTCTTAAGATTTTCTGACCTTATTTGAATGCAAATCCTGCTTGACATCTTGTTAACAAGCGCCTTTCAGTATCATTGGCACACGTTAACAAGTGATCGGATGCATAGACCGACGTAAAGGGTGGTCGAAAGAAATAAAGAACGATATAACTGTAAAACCACAGCCCTCTATAGAGATAGCCCGGAACACAGTCTGACAACGCCGCAATTTATCGTCTCTTAATAGAGGCATACTTCCTCAATGCGGTAGCACGGGATATCGTACCTATATTTCAAATTTAGAACTCTATGAGGCCCTACTTTTCCAATGAATTGAATAACTACATTTCATTCTGCACAATATTATTGAGATAAAGTTGAAATAGAAACCTAGGTAGTTGTTATTCAATTAATGGTTCAGCAAGAACAACGAGAACGTGTAGGGTTAACTATTGCCAAAAATATTATATACTTGAATGAAATTCTCAGAGTAAACATATATTCCCAATCATAACAATTAAAAGACTAATGAGGTAGGCTAATGAATATTGTGATAATCATCAGTTAGTTTGTCATTTCTAGTTCTTACTATAATGGTGAGTTTCTGGTATCAACAAATGTTTATGTTTATTTTCCATTCGGTGGACATTAACATTGTTATTCGTGTTTTCTAAAAAAAATTTCAAATGTAAATTTGCGAAAACAGAACAAAGTGAGTTTATAATAATTTACGAATGTAAACCACAACTACAAGTCTCTGTGAATTCTGAATAATAATTCAATGCTACAAAGAGTAAATTCACATAAAATTATTTTTGATCTGAACTGTGTAAATAATGTTGATAAAACATATTGATAAAATCTGAATCCCCATTAATTATATTTCTATAGCGGGAGAGCTGATTAGTAAGTTGAGATCATATGCTCAGAGTTAGATGGAAAAGAAGAATCCATTTCAAATCAATGCAGGAAATCTGAACATTCTTAATGAATAATTTAAGATGAATATATAAGGCCCTTATTGATTTCAACTGAAGCATCTACAGATGAAGACTTTTCAAAATTGAATATCTACATATCCAAAAATAAATAGATTCTTTGAGCTTCTTGATCTCTTGATCTTTTATAAAATCGGAAGAAATTGAAGTTCTATTTCACTCATTTTTCTACTCCATCTTGTTATTCTTGTTGTTTACAGTCTCAACTGAAATGTACTCATCTCCAAGTAGAAATAATACAAAGGAAATTTCACTATTTACACACTGCATTTTAATCACAGAACATAAATATCCGACCATATTTATCACTGCTTTGCATTAATTCACATTTCACACCGTTATACAAAAAAATACCACGAAATACCCGCAAAAAACAATACGGGTTGATTCCAGAATTAGAAGTAATCGTCCATTTACAATAACAAACGTTCGACTGCATCGCCTGGAGTACGCCTCATAGCGGTGTTGCCATTTTATCCTCTTCCAGGCTAGTTAGATATAGTGGGCTGTGGTAAAACAAAGGAGTGAACATAAACTGTGGTATCTCCGAATCTATAGTATCACTATCGTTTCCAGAAAAGTAAAAGAAAAAAAAATTGATTTCAAAATGCCGAACCAGAAATGTCGTGTGATGCATCTTCAATCGAGAAAATTTCCCAGCGTACTCTCATGCGACGTATCCTGAAAGCTTTCAATCAACCATTCGATCCTCTCCAGAGTTACATGAAGTGAAAATTCGACGACATAAAAGGAAATTGTGCAACGGAGAATTTCGGATACGCTGCACCCTGTGACGATTCCGACGATAGAATGCAAGGATACGACCGAGGACGAATAATCGCATCAGGAAAGAATTATACAGGCTTTTAATTCGGCGGCGAGATGATGAAAGCAAGAAACATTGGTTGAGTGTAACTTACAAGCGAGCACTTGGCATTTTATTGTCGTCTGATCATTCTTTCCACTTGAGAAATATCCCGGGTATTTGAGGGAATGATTTCGTTCTCATTTACGCCATAATTCGTTGGCGTTTTCGCATAGCGAAGTGCCAGTATTGAATAGTCATTCGCAGTTTGCGAGGAATTGGATCGAAGAGCTAGGGTATGAAAGAAAAATCGTTGGATGGAGCCACTCAATTTGATTATTTCCGCCAGAGACTAAATTGGAAGATTAGATATTCATTCAGTGAGGATAATACCAATTATTCAATACATTGAAATGTGTCGAAATTTTAAATTTTTTGTAGAGAAATAATGAGTTTCGACACTGATAGCGACATCTAGGGCGGGAAGCTTCTGCTCGGTACTCGATCGATCGAAAGTCGATAATGCATGGATCGTTGTTTATCTCCAATGGCAGATTTAGGGTCTTCTGACAAAGTTAATTACGTCTTAGTGTGGATTCATGCAGCCCAAATTAACGATTATCGAGTAACAATTAACAATTACAAATAGCAAGTAAAAGTTGAACTTCTTATTTTCAATGACAGTGTTCATGCAGGCAAGTCAAAATTATCAATTAACAAATAACAAGTAGATGTTGGCCAACTTTTAACTTCCTTCTTTAATTGAACGAGATTTCACACTTGTACACAACTATGATGAACGCGGATTACTCGGTCCGATGACATAAACATAACCTCACTTCGTGAAATATTTTGTTGTTTATTGTGTTATTTCTTTGGGTTCCTAATATCGCATTTGAAAATGGATTTTTAAACACTTCTTTTCGATTATCAAGGGAACAAAGGTTATTTTGGAAAATTAGGGCCTTGAATCTCCGACTTCTGCGCATCTTTACTTTTTATTTACAACACAAATTTCAAATTTAATTCTTTTTAAGATGCAGTTTCACCATAAAAATCCATTGATATCATTTTCAACTCTAACAAGCTTATACTTTCGGAGATATGATTTTTCGAAATTTCAATAATGAATCGTACTTCTGTACTTCTTATGTTTTCATAGAATGCTGTACTTAATTATTGTATCTATGAATTATTATATGATCTGTGTTCTTACATGTCATCTTATTTTCCTATGAGAGATAAATGTCAAGATTATTTCTGGTACACCTCTTGTTCTAGTTTTTTATAAGATAATTTTTCAAGCATTTTTTTTAAACGACACTTTTTTTAAATTTAATTTTTTTCATTTTGCATTTCTATCTTAGGAATCCATTGATATAATTCCC
Source organism: Halyzia sedecimguttata (assembly GCA_937662695.2). NCBI lineage: Eukaryota > Metazoa > Arthropoda > Insecta > Coleoptera > Coccinellidae > Halyzia > Halyzia sedecimguttata. Next base: position 90,818,809 of record OW569413.2, on the reverse strand, counting down.
AACTCTGAGAAACCAATACTTTCGGAGATATTGTTTGTCTGTTTGAACAAGAGCGCTAAAAAGCTCCTGTCCACAGGGCTTGAACCAATTTTAATTGTAAATTTGAGTGCATGAATGCTACATTTTTATATTTGTTAATTCATAATTGTTCTTTATACTTTTTACTTGATAATTGTTAAATGATGCTGCATGAATCCACACTTATTCTTTCTGTTGAACTGGCTGCTGTATCACCGTTTCTTGTAAGGATTAACGTTGAAATATAGCATATCAACGGATTTGAATCAATTTAATCCCAGTCAGGATGAAAACTAATCAGTAGTTGTTGCATCGTACATTTTGTTGAGATGATTAGTTAGAATAAATGATTGTCGATTGCTTGGCATATGAAAAAGTTGGTCTTTTTGTCCTCCTATTCCTTTGTCGGTTTCACTCTTTGTTGGAGTCATTTGTCGAAAGGACCTAATACCTGAATGTCTATTCATCTACGCATATTTTGGAGAGAAAACATCAATCGGTAATGTTTCTCTGAAAGATTAAAGTAAACGCTTTATTTCCGCTTAAATTTATTTATTTTCACTACAATTGTTTCGTCACTTACATTTCGACTTCTTCAGGTGAGTATGGTAACTGGTATGAGTAACTCAGTTACCATACACACCTGAAGAGGTCGAAATGTAATTGACGAAACAAATGTAGCGTAAATAAACAAATTTAAGCGGAAATAAAGTGTTTACTTTAATCGTTCATAATGAATTTCCGTCAAGTAAAGACCGAAACAATCAAACGTTTCTCTGAAACATCGTAATGTATTAGATCAAAGATTGCATGATTCTAGAAAAACATGCCTTATAAGGAGTCATTAGCCACATTCTCAAAGGATATGCCTTATCTCCAACAAGATGATAATCTTCAAAAAAATATTTCTGGAACATTCTATTATCTCCCACATTAAGCCAAATCATTAAATTCAGCAAAACTCACAATAACAAATAATTATATATTCTATTGATGATGCAGATTACCGTAACCATAGATCCTACTCCAACTTCGTTTCATCTGTATTGACAAGGCGAAAACCTCCTACGAGTCTCAACTTGCCTCTAGCAACAACGAGAAGAAGCTTTTTGGATACTTGAGGGCAACAATGAACTCGAGAATGTCTTTCCTGTTGGTCAGTAATTCCGCAGGAGATATTTCTAAAGATGTCTGGGAATTTGGTAATTCTTTAGGTGATTTTTTAGCTGGTATCTACTGTTCCGAACCGGACAGACCATTACCCAGTGTTTGTGTTCATGGTGCGAATGCAGAACTTGTGAATGTGGCTGTCGATGAGGAGTTTATTCTCCAACATCTGATGAATCTCAAGGAAGCGTCCTCTCCTGGTCCTGATGGCATTTCTCCTTTTACGTTAAAAAAGTGTGCCTCTGCCATTGCTCTCCCCTTGTCTCTCATTTCCAAGAGGTCGTTAGACATTTCTGCTCTACCGAAGGTTTGGTTAAGGGCTTCGGTTACACATATATTCAAAAGGGGGGACAATCTCTCGCCCAATAATTATCGACCCGAAAGCCTTACTTCCTCGGTGTCCCAAAGTCTTGGAAATAATTGTCTGTGAGTAGAATCTTCACTTTGCGCCAACTCATGATATAATTCCTCGTGAACAACATGGGTTTGTTCCTGGTCGCTCTACAATGACTGATCTACTGTGCTGCCTGAACGATTGGACTCGCTCTTTGGATCGGAGTATTCCTGTGGATGTCCTGTATTTGGACTTCTCCAAGGCTTTTGACCGGGTCCCACATCGTCGCCTTTTATCTAAGCTACCACACGTGGACATAGGGAGAGAGTTGCTCTCGTGGATCAGGACTTTCCTCTCTAATAGAACGTTCCAAGTGAGAGTAGCGGACATTCATTCATCTTCGGATAATTTCGTGCCAGTGGCGTCCCACAGGGATCAGCCCTGGGTCCCATTATCTTCTTAATGTATATGCCTGATCTGCCTCGACTGTTGAAATCTCCATGATCACTTTTGCCAATGACACGTAAATATATAACCAGGCATCTAATCCGAGGATCCTGCAGGAAGATTTGTGGGCTGTGGAGGATTGGTGTCGAAAATGGTTGTTGCCACTCAACAATATGTGGCCGATGGTCACCGCTTGACTCCCGTTATCCACTATAGTGATCTGGGAATCACAGTGTCCCATGATTTGAGCTGGTCTCACCACGTGGCGGGTGTCGCAGCTATGGCCAGACAGATGAACTACATGATTCGGAGATCGTTTGGGGGTTCCAGCTTGTCAACGTATCGGGTGCTTTATTGTAACTATGTGCGTCCTTTGATGGAATATGCTGGACCTGTGTGTTGCCCTTCTCTCAGGAGTGATCAACTTCTGCTCGAGTCCATACAGCGTTGGAATACAAGGATTCCCTTTGGGAGGACAAGTCCAGACTATCACGCCTGTTTGAGACTACTGAATCTGCAAACCTTTGGGGATCGGCGAGATAAAGGTGATCTCATTGTGACTTATCGGGCTCTGTATGGGTTCTTTGGTGTGAATCTCGATCGCCTCTATACGAGAAGCAACACACAACTCCGTGGCCATGCCTTCAAACTGGCGAAAGATTTTTTCAGAACCACATAGCGTCAAACGTTTCTCTCCAACAGAGTTTTCGGCCCATGCAATGGGCTGCCTCAAGGTGTTGTTGGTGCAAATTCGGCGAATGCTTTCAAAAACCGACTCGACCAGGTCATTCATTCGAGACCAGATTTGACTCTAAATTATCAAGTGACTGTGGTTTTGTGCGTTTTTCTTTATTATTTCATCTAGTAGTTTATGAATTCCATTTTATTTTGTAAATCTGAGTTTATGGGTGAGAACCCCTACTCTTTTTGTTTGATAATAATAATAACAATAATATTCCATCAGAATCTAGAAGATACAACCTAACTTTCTTGAGGAGTTCCAGGGAATCCCACCAAAATGTTTGTGAAGATTTTGTTTGATGTGACAATTGCTAGAAGTAATTGAAAGGTTACTTTTTTTTGTCTATATAGCTTTCTTCTTGAACATTTATGCATTTGAAGTGAACGGTACACACACCTATTGCCCCAATCACTCCTACAAATCCAAGAATTCCTTGGAAAATATATGCCGCAACTTCATCCATCATTCAGCAAAAAATGAAGTGAACAGAATGTAAGATGAACGTGTTCCTTTGTATAAGGGTGAACTAAGAACACAATTTCTCACTTCATGATATGATCACATTTCAATTTAATTATTTTTCAAAGTATACATGGTGAAATGTGTCAAACTTTCATGGCCAACCGCGAGACTTTGCAAAAGGGAGTGTAGTATACTTCAACAAATATACTATAAAAATGTCAGGCGTTGTCACGAAATATTTATCGCCACAAGATTTCAAAAAGTCCCTCATTTGGGAAAATAATCAACCAAAATGCACCCATAAAAAATCTGAATGTACTCGTCAACAAGTTTCTAACCATATCCTAGTTTATAGCCCTTCTTTTTAATTTCTGCATATTTACGAAACTTCCCGACACTTCTCAAACTTTCGGATAACTTTTGACACATCACGCTCAGGTGGATCCACTTCAATAATTTAGAAGCATTTCCAAAGTCCTCTGGAGTGAAGTAGAAATCGTTGTTGTAAGTTCCCAACAAACTTTTTAATCTAGAGGTTACAGCCGGTTGAAGCAAGATGTGAAATTGAATGGAAGAGTCAATTAAGCGTAGAAATGTTGTTCTGATATCGGGAAATGTACCTTTATCGATGTAGTTTAACGAAGGTGGCATTCTGGAAGCGACGCTGAGTTCGTGTTATTAGTTTTTGATGGGTTTCTTCGTAATTGAACAGTGTGTTTTCTTCTTCTTCGGCCATTCTTGTACTAAATTTCATGATTCTTGTATATATACAAGATACATCAATACGGAAAGTGAAGGGTTGTCCAATAACTGCAGGATTCTTTGGCGCTTTTTTGCTCGGAACAGATTTGCACACAATTTGCCCAAATGTCTGTAATTTTCGAATTTTTTTATGAAAATGGTCTTGAACGATTTGGTTCGACTCACCGATCAAGAATCCGTGGTCGAAATCAATTCTGTCCGGCCGGCTGTAGGCACGATAACTCTCGAACGAAAGGAGTTAGAGGATTGAAATTTGCAGGCTAAGTTTAGAGCCTAAATATCTCGAACGAGTTCGTTAACAGTCAAAATCCACCAAGCGGTTTCAGAGTTATGGCCGTGTCTAGTCAAAACATTTTTTATGAATATCTCCGGAACCGATCACTCTATCTATCTTAAATTTTGCATCAAATTGTAGAATCTTGACTTTCATATACACGCGAAGTTTTGTAATCATCGGATTGCCGTAAAATATTAAAAAAAAATTCAAAGATTTTTAAAATTTGTTTCTACAATAACTCTCGAATATAATGAGCTAGGCAGTTGAAATTTTCAGGGTCGGTTCGGGGATAAATATCTTGGTTAAGTCCGTTATTGGGTAAAATTGGCCGAATGGAGTAACGATCCGAAATCGGAGTAACGAAAAATATTTTTTTTTTACATTACAAATTTCAAATTAAAATTTTTCTCAGATGTAGTTTCACCATAAAAATCAATTGATATCATTTTCAACTCTATCAAGCTGATACTTTCGGAGATATGATTTTTCAAAATATCAATAATGTTATATGTTCTGTATTTGTACTCGTACATGTCATCCTGTTCTTTAAGGAGAGTCCAATTTCAGTAAAAACAGAACTATTAGTGCGATCGAAAGAAATCATTGTCTTCTGCATATTCAGGGCCAAGCTGTTCTCAGTGCACCAGCTACCTATATCATTCAAAACTACTACCGCCTGATCTGACGATGATGATATGCTATCGCATCTGATCAGAACATTAATGTCATCGACAAACATCCCAAGTTCGCAGTCGCAACGTAAAGCCAAACCAAGATCATTCATGTAAACAATGAAGAGAAGAGGTCCCAGAACACTACCCTGTGGGAGGCCCATCGGAACATCCTCTTCCTTAGACAAATGAATTGAGCCATCAACAGTTATAATTACTTTCTGTTTCCTATTACTAATGCAACTTTTCAAAAGCTGCAACTGTTTGTCCCTAATACCACACTTTTCCAGTTTATATAAAAGCTGATTATGATCTACACAGTCAAAAGCCTTAGAGTGGTCAAGAAGTAACCCCAAGGGAATATCCCCACTCTCAAAAGCCTTGACTATGGTTGTGGTCAGTTCAAAAATTGCAGTATCAGTATTTTTATTTTTTATAAAACCATGTTGACGACTAGACATAACCTCACACTTTCTGAAGAAATCAAGCAAACGATTTGCAAGAACCTTCTCAAAAATCTTCGAAAAGGCTTATTCGTCTATAGTTACCTACATTGTCCACGTTGCCTTTTTAAAAATCGGTTTAACCAATGCTAATTTGAGCGCGTCTGGAAAAATACCTTCTTTAAAAGAATTATTTAGAATATTCGTTAATGGGGAAACTACAAGATGAATGCATCTCTTCAACAGAGCAAGAGGAACCTCATCAAAGCCAGCCGAGTTTTTGTTTTTAAAATGTTTTACCACCGACAATACGTCTTCAGTGATATCAAAGACGTAAAAGGAATTTTTTATACTGTTTTGTTGAATTTTTGTAACCGATTGCCTAGGTGGAAGGTTTCTGACTGTCAAGGGACCTATATCAACGAAAAATGAATTAAACTCATCAGCCAGTTTGACAGGTCCATCTACTATACTTGGCAGTACTTTCTTCTTTGGTTTTTTACCAGTGAGTGAGTTAATTACTGACCAGGTTGCTTTAGATTTATTCTCTGAAAACAAAATTAAATTACTGAAATATTCACATCTAAGGTTTGAGATTGCAGAGTCGTATTTCTTTTTAACAGCTTTGTATTTATTCCTAAGTTCAGGTTTTGTTCCAGATGCTACAAACAAGTGATCTAAAATATTTTTAAGTGTTTTGATGCTTGAGTTTTCTCTAAAGTCGAACTTAATGTTATGTACCTTTCTCTCAACCAAGGGGAAGCTCGCATCAAACAAGGATTAGAACTTTCCAGCAAAACTATCCCACATCTCATTAACCTGACTTGATTTAAACTTCAACAAATCACTCCAATTTTGTTCCGAAAGTCTACCAAGAAATTCATCAACGGTTCTACCATTGATCTGTCTAGTCCAAAGCTTTTCATGCCCTACACTTTTTAGAATGTCAAGTGCAGACCTGAAAACACACATTACTAACAGTTGGGCGATGAGTTCCTTTTCCACGACCGTTTATTTCCTCAATTTGCTGCGTAAGCTTGCGGCGTATGATTCATTTGCCCTACTTAGTTTTATGCTACACTAGCCCCGCCCTACCCTACAAGAAAAATTTGGAAATTTCTGAGACATAGCTGTGTTTGTTTCCATTGCGAGATTTCCAGGTAGAACAACACGAGACATTCGCCCAGTCGTTCTACAATCCTACCAGCACGACGGCTCTAATTTTTGTTCCTCCATTCGTGTGTTTTTTTCATTACCGCCGGCGCAAACATCCACTAGTTCTCGATGCATGATTCATTATCCGTTCCGGAACGGAGCACATTGTATTTAAACCATTAAGCTGAAACATTTTTCTCCGCAATCCACGGATTTCGGAACGAATGACTATTCGACGCTAATGAAAACCTATCTGCGAAGCTGGTGATCCGTACAATAAATCATTTCGACGGGTGCTGTTCACTTCGGCATGCCAAATTGACTGCCGGGAACAAAAACATAGCTGCTTTTTGACCCTGCAGCGCGCGATTGAGACTCTCTCGGCAGACGCCTGGTAACTGAACACTGGGATCGGTTTCGAAACACTCGATGTGGAAAATGTCGACGGAAAAACAATGAGGGGGATGTTTTCGTGAACGGGTTTTCGAAATTTGTCGCAGTTTTATTGACGCGGAAATGGAGGTATGTAGATTTTGATAACTCTTCGTTCAATGCCACGGCGGATACGGCTGATTCGCCTTTTTGATGATGATTTTTATTGTGCAGAAACTAATGGGGTTTCCGATAGGGTATAACAGATATGTTCGATATTGCGCGTATGTTCTGGGGAACATCGCGTTATCATTTTGTCCAAATGTCTGTAATTTTCGAATTTTTTGCCGACAATCGACTCAAACGATTAGGTTCAATTCACTAATGAAGAATTCGAAGTCAATTTTGATTCTGTCCGGCTGGCCGTTGCCACGATAACTTTTGACTGGAAAAAGATACTGATCCGATAGCATTGAAACTTGGTACCTAGTTGTTAATAATACTAAAAGAATACTTGACATAAGGACCGACCACCGAAGGAGTTCAAAGAAACTTTTTTCGAGAAAGGCTGTTTTTTGGAAGATTTTTCCCGTTTACGTTCGTGAAAATGGGACAAAAACGGAGGTACTGTCGGAGAGAGAATGGACGGTTCTATGCGGGACTTTCTTCCGTCTCGGCTGAAAAACGTGGCATCTATTTGAAAAAAAATCGTGAAATCGGGAAAAAACGTCGTGTTCTGCAAAAGGTGAAAAAATGAGCCTCTATGCGTGGCCGGGTCGGCGAAGGTCGGGAGGATATTTGAGAAGGAACGGAAAGACCAAAGAATAAAGGAATTCAGTATGACTTCCTTTTTTCGAAAAAAAATTCTGGTTTCTTGAAATTAAGATCGCAAAAAGTGACTTTTCTCTCGTAATTCCAACCACACAGAATTTTGGCTGACTTTTCCAACGAACGACGCTGTCGTTCGTTTCGGTTGCTCATCGAAGTCAAATTTGACGAATCGTTAAGCTTTAGGGCTTCAAGCGAGAGCGAGATTTTTCTCGTCTCGTCTTGTTCTCGTCTCGTAAAAGCGAGACGAGACGTTTCCAAAAATTTTATAGGCGATACCGAGACCACATACAGCGCAACACGAGAGTCTCGTTTTTGGTCTCGTTATATTTTTTGTATGAAGTTTTATATACGACTCGAGTTTTTCCAACACCCACAGAAAACAATTGAATATGTAGAGTTTCCACTATAATTTCCAATATATTTTGTCTATATTATGCATCGATCATTCTAGAAATACACGATTTTTTAGAAGATTATTAATTCGTTATAGCTTTGCGATAACTGAGATTATTTTTCAAGAAACATAGAATTCACGACCATAAAAACGGATGCCATTATGAATTCAATACTTAACGGGCAACTTTTATTGCCCCTAAATCTCAAGGCCTTGAAAATTTCGTCCCTATCTGAACATCTGGAGAATATTCTCTTGTGCTCCTTGTAGTGAAGATGTGAACAATTATTGTATACATCTGTTGAAATACGTATAATAAAACTGGTAAAGAAATGAAGCTATTCAATGTTTCGAAAAGCGCCAAGAACACCCTCAATGATTTACCCACTGGAAAGATATTCTTTGAAAACTATACCAAATTGTTCAATTCTATTAAAAAATGTATCGACATCGATAGCCTATTCAGTGATGCAAACGTGATTATGTTTGAATTCTTGGTCATCGAGTAATTTAAAAGTTGAAATCAGCAGTGTTTAAAATTAAAAATTATATGTAATATTGTACATGTACAAATATTTTTTTATAAGAGCGTAATGAATATATAGCTTTACAAAATTATTCATTATTGTATACCATTTCGTTTGAATTTATAATATTTATTATCGATATTCAGAATTAAGTGAGACGAGATGAGACACATGCCAACATGTCCAGTCGATCGGGCGTTGATTTTTTTGGGGTCAGTTAATCTGCCATTGTTAGACAGGTGGGTGAAAGTATTATTTAGTTTTATATTGTTGGATTTTCTGTTTCCTTTAAATATTCTTCGTTAATTTAATGTATATATATATTTTTGTGATTACTGTAAAATTGGGTTTATCCCGTAAATAAATAAATAAATAAATAAATAAATAACGAAACGAGAACGAGACTTAATTTTTTGGGAATTGGCGAGAGCGAGACGAGATTTTTTATACTCTCGTCTCGTGTGAAGCCCTATTAAGCTTCGAAGACAAGTTCAAAAATCGCTTTAAAGCAATAATTTTCTCGAATATATTCGAATAACAAGTAGATTCGTTTGGAGATGGGGTTAAATCGTGGATTCCGTATCAGTTCAACAACATATTAGATGATATTTTGCCAGTTATTCAGACCAATTCCATTCCCAAAGGAATTCCAAACGAAGAAAGAGATGTCTGAACGGTAAGATCGGAATAAGATATAAAGATTACGCGGTAGGTAGTAATCATGCGAAAATATATCTTACTTTTCAGAAAGAAACCCACAATATTTTGTCACCATATTACTTTGGATGTTATGTGTGAGAACATTCAGTAGTAGATGGCATTTGAGAAAAATACGCTATTATTATTCAGGAAGACAGACCTGTTTATGAAGACAATGTGATCCAAGCATAGGTTTAGCATATTAAATCTGAAGTATTTATGCCGAAAAACACGATATTTCTCCAAAGACATTCATGGATACCGTATAACAGCTCACTTCCCACTATCACGCATTTCAGAGTAGGAATTTTATGTATACCCATTTATTCTCTGATTTCCAAATTAATCAATGCAATAATGGAATTCTTGAGGATTATCATACTTGCATTGAAATATTTATTTTAAATTGAAGTACGTTTCTGCCCAAGCTGGATAGTTTGCCATAAATAGAATTCTTGAAGAAATGTACACTGATTATTATTTGACGATTTTCATAGCAAAATTGTGATCATAATTTAACGAATTCAATCTCGATACATAAATCCAGTATGTTACGTTGTTGAAAAGTTTGTGGATTTTGCCCGGTGAATAGATTCCGATAAGTTTCATGAAATGTACAACAATTCATACAATTGGATTACTGCTCAGGGCTCACTGAGTTGAAATTGCGGTATAAAATATCCAAATATTTTTAATGCAAGAAAAGTTGATGATAACTGATAACTGATAACGATTTTAGTGTTGATATTGAACATTGAAAATAAAATTGATAATTTGAATAGATCTGCTGGCTATGTAGATCTACCGGTTCATTGATTTGGTGGCTACGTAGATCAGCTGGCTATGTAGATCTACCGGTTAATTGATCTGCTGGCTAGGAAGATCTGCTAGCTCAGTAGTAGAATACTAATACAAGGAGGTTTGTGAAATTTTGTTTGAACCCTGTCACTAGAAAATTTGAAAAAAATTTATTGAAAAATATTATTTGTCACGATATCCTGAGAACGGAAAGAGATAGCGACATTTGAGTTTGTTAATAGGCATAATCGGCCCAACGGATTTGGAGTTATACCCCTCTAAAATTTGGTTGTTATTTCCCTAATAACTCGAAATATACGGAACCCATCCAAATCAAACATGATTGTTAGTCGTAAAATACCAACGCAAAAATTCTTTCAAAATTTGGTGAGGATCGTATCAGAAGCAAATTTTGAAAAAACCTTGAGAAGAATTTCAAATATCAGAAACTATCCGTCCGACATCGCTGAATTTTGCGAGAACATTCAAAACCTACCTTACTACCAAGTTCCAAGTTTCAACACGATCGAATCAATATTGTTGGAGATCCGAGCAGCCTTGGGTGAGTTCTGAATACTGGATGGGTGACCGTTGCCTTGATAACTTTCGAACGAAATCACATAGGGCCTTGAAATTTTCAGGATAGGTTGCGCATCTGAATGGGAGAGTTGATTTCGTCGTTGGGCATAATCGGTCCAACGGTTGCGGAGTTATATCCATCTGGAATATTATTTTCTCGATAGCTCAAAAAATACAGACCCGATAGAATTGATGCTTGGTAACTGGTTGTAGAATATCGACATGAAGAAGTGTGTGAAATTTCGTGAGGACTTCACCACTAGAAAACTTTTAAGAAATTTAAATAAATATTATGTACGCATCCTTATTGAATATTTGGCAAGTACTCGATATCTAACACCTGAATATTTATGCTTCAGTTTTGTTTTCTACTAGTTTGTTATAGAGTCTGAGATTTCAATTTTTCATTAAAAAGTGGTTCATCCTAGAGAAAACACGGAGATGCTTGTAAGAATTGTAGAATTTAATTTTAATTTGGAAAAAAGTCATTGGCGTACTATCTATTTCTCCAATAATATGAAAGTCAATGCTCTTGCCACGTCCCTTTATACCAAATCTCGTTCGAATAACTCTTGCTGTTTCGAAAATATCAAGGAATTTGTTATTTATTTGGTAACCATTTAACGCCGTTTATCTTGAAAACGAATCATTTCCGGACAAAGTCATAAAGGACCTTTCCGACCTCAAATAACTCAAAGATTAATATCCTGAATTTGTTCGCAATGTTTATGAAACACCCTGTATATTGCTTCTGACAAATATCTAGTGTTTCTAGCGCAGAAGCAAAAGAATAAAAAATTGTATTTCATAGATATTTTTCGAAATATGGAAAGAAAACATAGAAAGGAAACATTCAATAACAAGCACTGACGCTTTTACGCGTATGTTCTATTGTCCATTCTTCTGTATTGGACACCCTTAATCGAATTTACCATGGTAAATTATGTTGTCCATTCTCCTGTATTGGACACTTAATTCGAATTTACCATGGTAAATTCGAATTCCAATACAGAAGAATGGACAATAGAACATACGGGCAAAAGCTCCTGACTTCACGTCAGTGCTTGAACCAATTATTTTTTCGTGATTGTTTTGAAATTTTCTGGGGGTACGGTTCTTAAAAATTTTTTTTCGTCATTTTTTCAAATTTTCTAGGGGTACGGTTCTTACAAAATTTTAAACACGTCTTCATGTTGATTTTCCACTACTAGTTACCAAGCTTCAATTTGATCGAATATTTGTTTCTTGAGATATCAAGGAAATAATATTCCAGGTAGGTATAACTCGGAAACCGTTAGACCGATGATGCCCAAAAACGAACTCAACTCTTCCATTCGGATACGGAATCTACCCTGAAAATTGCAAGTCCCTATCTCCTTTCGTTAGAAAGTTATCAAGGCAACGGTCACCCATCTATACTCCATTCACTTTTATAAAGTCTCCCGGTTGGCCATGAAAATTTGACACATTTCACCATGTATATTTTGAAAATGTTAGGTTATATTCATTTTCCTGTCAGATAACTATGCAACGTTGTCCTCTCTACACAGAAGTCGTAGTAATTACGTATTGTCACAGTGTGAATTTACTTCGGAAAAATAATACATTTGAGAAGATATTATTTGAATTAAATAATTCCACAGTCCTGGCTACTGTAGAAGAAAATGTTTCCTCTGTTGTTACTAGAAATAATTCACGTATACTAACAGGTTGTAATATTCAATTATTCTATTTTCTTGTTGGAAATCGAGAATCAAGTGTTGGAATTTTATTGAAAAATAATGGATAGAGTAGTCCGTTACTTTGGGTTAGTTCATTTGAAGAAAGAATAAAAGTACCTGAAAATCCCGGCAGGAAAACTTCTAAACGAACAGACGTACCTATGCAATTCCCCACTTTTCTCAAGAAGACATTTAAATACCTTGTTGCACAACTTGAAATACACCAGTTTCAAAATGTAGTAGTACTACAAAATCCAAGTCATTCTTATGCCTCAATAAAATATAATGATAGGAAACTAAGTAATTTCATTCGAGAGTTCAACATGTCAGAATGAAGTTTTGCTATTGCAGATTTCGGTTCGGTAAAGCTTCTTCAAAACTACTTTCGGCATTTTCAATTTCAAAGCGAAGAGTTATTTATTATTCGAAGATAATCAATGGTCTGTGATAATATCTTGTCTAAGATTGAAGATTATGTTATGATTATGTTGAGAGTAGAAATTGGCAACGTCTCAGCGAATTGTTTTGACCTTGACGATATTTCAGCAGTGCCAACCTGCCAGTGTTTTAGTTACAAAAACGTGATAGACCTAAATCATGGCCAACCGGGCGACTTTATAAAAGTGAATGGAGTATACTGAACTCACACAAGGCTGCTCGAATCTCCAACAATATTTAACCGATCGTGTTAAAACTTGAAACTTGGCAGTAGAGTTAGGTTATAAAGGCTCTTGCAAAATCTCAGCAATTTCAAACGAATAGTTACTGATATATAGAATTTTTTTTTTCAATTTTCAAAGATTCTTTAAAAATTTTCTACAAATACTATCCTCACAAAATTTTGCAAGAATTTTCGCGTTGGAATTCTACAACTAATAACCATGTTTGAATTCAATCGGTTTAGTATTTTTTGAGTTAATGAGGAACAAAAAACAACCAAATTTCAGATGGCTATAACTCTAAAACCGTTTGGCCGATTATGCTCATAAACAAACTGAAATGTCGCGATCTGATGCACATCCTAACCTGAAAACTTCAAGCCGCTATCATTTCCGTTCTCAAGTTATCGTGACAAAAAAAAAATTCATACGATTTTCCATACGATTCGCACAAACGATTTCATAAACGTACTTAGGTTCATATTCTAAAAAACTACTCACCAAGTTTCAATTCGATCGGATTCATATTGTTGAAAACAAAATTATTACTCGGAAACCACTGGGCCGATTATGCCCATTAACGAACTTGTCCGTCGTATTGGGATGCGCCAGCTACCCTGAAAATTTCAAGTCGCTAGCTCTTTTCGTTCTCAAGTTATCGTGGCAACGGCCGGACGGCCGGCCGAACAGAATCAAGTTTGACCTCGAATTCTTCATTGGGGAGTCGAACTAAATCGTCATTTTCGACCATTTTCGTCAAAAAATTCGAAAGTTACAGATATTTGGGCAAAATGATAACGCGATGTTCCCCAAAACATACGCGCAAAAAAAAAATAAAATTCGCGAATTCGACTACATTGTTGATTAGCCCTCCAAAATTTGATCACTTTTTTCTCTTGTTTACTTAGGGCGTCCGCTGCACCATCCGACATTTTTACTATATTATGGATTACTTTTTATGTCCAATATCCCGAGTTAACAGTGTAACAAACATGCCGGCTGGGTAGATAAATTGGGTTTGGACCTCCATTCCATCCTGATCTACATCGAAATAACGACGATAATGAATACATTTTTGATGATAGAAATCACTTTTATGGGCCAAATTACCAAGTCAAATTGCAGTAAATGCTCATATATTTCCGAATGGATGTTTATACGTTCGTTCGACGACATATGTTGCGATCTCTTTATGTGCAAATTTTCCCATCAAAACTCATTGGGCTACAGCTTTCAATATCCTAGGAAATTCGTTTTCGATGTTCGTTCGTATTAATGGTTAGAAACTTCGACATTCACGTGTTTGGCGCGCTGGCGAGGCAGTAATTTGTCGAAAGTTTGAAATATGAACGAGAAAGTTTGTAATATTCGGTTGAATTTATAATATGCAATAGGAAACAATAACATAGCTCAACATTGATTAACCGGTGCGGCAATTTAGAAGCCGATGTTGCAAGACATGCAGACTTCATCAGCAATATTTTTTTTGCTTTTGTTATTCCCGTTTCTGTGAATTTTCATTTTCTTTTCTTTTTGGCGTTCTTGTTCCTCGGAACAGAGTGCTTATCAATTTGCCCAAATGTCAGTAGTTTTCGAATTTTTGGCTGAAAATGGTCTGAACCGTTTTGGTTCGATCCACTGATCAAGAATCAGTGGCCGAAATCGATTCTGTCTAGCCGGATGTTAATACGATAACTCTCGAACGGAATGAGCTAGACAGTTGAAATTTTCAGAGTAGGTTTGGGAGATAAATATATCCGTTAATTCGTTATTGGGCAAAATCGGCCTGGTGGTCTCGGAGTACCTGAATTCTATTGTCCGTTCTCTTGTATTGGACAGGAGAACGGACAATAGATTTCACCATGGTATATTTGATTAAGAGTGTCCAATACAGGAGAATGGACAATAGAATATACGCGCAAAAGTTCCTGACTTAACGTCAGTGCTTGAACCAATTTTTTTTTTCGTAATTTTTTTTTTAATTTTCTAGCGGTATGATTCTCACAAAATCTTACACACGTCTTTATGTCGATATTCTACATCTAGTTCACAAGCTACAATTTCATCGGGTCTATATTTTTTGAGTCATCGAGGAAATAATATTCCAGATGGGTATAACTACGAAACCGTTGGGCCGATTATGGCCAACAGCGAACTTCACTCTCCCATTTAGATGCGCATCCTACCCTGAAAATTGCAAGTCCCTATCTCCTTTCGTTCAGGAGTTATCGAGGCAACGGTCACCCATCCAGCTACTGAACTCAAACAAGGCTGCTCAGATCTCCAACAATATAGATCCGATCGTGTTCAAACTTTGAACTTGGTAGTACAGTTAGGTTCTGAAGGCTCTCGTAAAAAATCTGCCATGTTGGATAAATAGTTTCTGATATATAGAATTTTTTTCAATGATTTTTAAAAAATTTCTAGTGATACGATCCTCGAAAAATTTCGAAAGAATTTCCGTGTTGGCATTCTTCAACTAATAACCATATTTAAATTGGATTGATTTGGTATTTTTTGAGTTAATAATGAAATAACAACCAAATTTCAGATGGTGATAACTCCTAAACCGTTTGGCCGATTATGCTTATAAACAAACTCAAATGTCACATTCAGAAAGAAACCTAACCTGAAAATTTCAAGTCTCTATCTCTTTCCCTTCTAAGGTTAACGAGACATAAAAAATATTTTTGAATAATTTTTTTAAAATTTCTAGTCATACGATTCTCACAAAATTTCACAAACGTGCTTTATATTCTACAACTATTCACTAAGTTTCAATTCGATATGATTTATATTGGTTGAAAACAAAATTATTACTCGAAAACCATTGGGCTGATTATGTCCATTAATGAACTTGTCCGTCGTATTGCAATGCGCCAGCTAACCTGAAAATTTCAAGTCGCTAGCTCTCTCCGTTCTCAAGTTATCGTGACAATGGCCGGACGGCCGGCCGGCCGGATGGACAGAATCAAATTTGACCTCGAATTCTTCATCAGGGAGTCGAACCCAATCGTTGGAGACCATTTTCGGCGAAAAATTCGAAAATTACAGACATTTGGGCAAAATGAAAACGCGATGTTCCCCAGAACATACGCGCAAAAATCTGCTAGGATAGATATTTATAAGATATATGTTACTATAAGAAGCTATGAAAATAGTTAACAAGTTCAAATAAAAATGTGAAAACATTATTTTAATTTAAAAGATTCACAGATAGTTGCAGGAGTTGATATTTTGTAAAATATATTGATATCTATGTAGGTAGACCTTTTCTAATTTTTCAAATAAAACTTCATAAAAAAAATTCAACGAAAAAATTCAATTCTCGGTATCTCCTATATAATTTTTCAAAACGTTTCGTCTCTCTTCTCCGAGACGAGACGAGAAAAATATGCTTCTCGTGTGAAGCCCTAGTCTTTCATAAATTTTACCTTCTTCCATTCAATAGATTTTTTATACCACAGAAGTAAATTTCCTGGGAAATAATCAAAACTTAAATTATTCCTATCACTACATAAGACATTTTCGCAATCTTCATTGGCGCGTGAAAAATTTAATTCCGACACTTTCCTGGGCGTGAAAGTTAACTCCTCTCATTCCTTCGGAAAACCGACGAGATAAGAACGGGATCTGAAACTCCATCTGAAAGAAGAAAATAACAAATTGAAAACAAATTTTAATTGAAGCGATTATAAGGTGGGCAGTAAAC
The DNA here is from genome assembly GCA_937662695.2 of Halyzia sedecimguttata. Classification (NCBI taxonomy): domain Eukaryota; kingdom Metazoa; phylum Arthropoda; class Insecta; order Coleoptera; family Coccinellidae; genus Halyzia; species Halyzia sedecimguttata. Next base: position 90,802,039 of record OW569413.2, on the reverse strand, counting down.
CCGGATCCACTTTATCTAAATATACTCCCTGAAAGGCAACAAAACCGAGTAGAAAACACCAGAAGGGTCGTTAAAACTTGAAACTCCAGCAATCTTTTAGTACTCAAATTTAATTAATACATCGTTCGAAGAGAACCTGATGCCTTCGTTGAGTTTTCTTTTGAGTCGTTAATTTGAGGTTATGCTTCTGTTTGCCATAACCTTCTCGGATTCTGGATTTTTATTACCGTGCAGGTGTATGAAGGTCTAGGGTTCTTATCAACTGTAGTCTGTATGGATGTACCAACGAAATTATATTTCACATTCTTCATAATTATTTTACGAAAACCGAATAAAATAACTTGAAAGGACGTACTTGGGGAATGGTATCTTCATTCTATTCATTTAGAGGGAATTTGTTTTTTATTTATAGTGAATGTCCTGGCCCATCTTCTCCTACGAACTGAAGTGCATTAATATGAGCATAAATATATTTTTTTTATTGGGAGCCTTACATTTTTGAACATACAATATAGCATGCGTATGAAAACCAAGAAGTTAGCAGAGGTTAGTGTAACGAGGTACCATAGAATTCGACGTCTGATACAAGAGTTTAGGGAAGAACCTCAGCTAAAAAATTTGGATTAGGTACACAAAGTATATATACAATATTCTTTCGATTGAGAGCTTGATATGTTGTTGTAATGGGGTACAATACAATTCAACGTATGATACAAGAGCTTAGGGAAAAACCTCAGCAAAAAAACCCTGTCTCCCCGTGAGTGTTGTGATTTGTAAAAATTAAATTTGTTTACAAAATTTGCTGAAATTTAAAAATATTTAAAGGCATTTCTTTCTTCAACTTGGATTCCCTCGCCAATAAACGGAGAGGTTTCTCCAAGGTACTCGAAACTCAACCTGAAAAATGAAAAAAACAAGAGGAGAAAAATTGGTTCAAGCCCTGTGGACAGGAGCTTTGGCGCTCTTGTTCAAACTTTGACACATCATATCTCCGAAAGTATTGGTTTCTCAGACTTGGGAATGATATCAATGTATCCTTATGATAGAACTGCATCATAAAAGAACAGACGGAGTTGATTTCGATCACGGATTCTTGTTGAGTGAGTCGAACCAAATCGTTTGAGACCATTTTCAGCCAAAAATTCGAAAATTACAGACATTTGGGCAAATTGATAAGCACTCTGTTCCAAGGAACAAGAGCGCCAAAAATGAACAAATTAAAAATAATATATAACGTTTCAAAAGTCCTGCGTTAGTTTCCAAAGATATTCACACTTGTTCTTAGAAATCCCTTCAATATTTGAATTCAAACAGTAAATAGTTGCTCATCATAATTTGAGCTTGCCAGATTTGTCCATTTTATTATAATTATATATTATATAATTGATAAGCACTCTGTTCCGAGGAACAAGAGCGACAAAAACGGCACAACCCATTCTACTTTTAGCCACATCGCTGAATAGGTAATCAAATTAACTTTCATTTGATGAATTACAATCCATATATTCCCATTTGAGAAAATAAAGTTGAGGGATGCGGGGCGTAGGGGGTGAGAAATATCGAATTAAAAAACAGACAAATCATATCTCCGAAAGTATTGGTTTCTCAGAGTTGGGAATTATATCAATGGATTCTTATGAAACAACTTCATCTTAGCAGAAATTGAATTCAAACATCATAGAAGAATTTAAATTCAACAAGAGTTCCAAAAATTATCTATCTAAAACCAATAGACGAATTCTACCCAACAACGAACTCATCCGAGATATTCATTCCTCAATTCTATGATGAACGATAATATATATTCTTTCCTCAAATCCACTCCAATACTCCAATACACCAATATTCCATATTTGTTTTTACTGGAGATATTCTGAACACAATATTATTAACTTACCATAACCATTCCCATCATCATATGGATTGACCATCGGCATGAAAATATCAACCAACGAAAAGTATGATATCATATTATAATTCTCATAATTCTACGATTGCTGAAATGAATGAGACAATGTCATGTCTCAAGAAAATAAGTTGACATTATAACAATTCATACATAGAATAATTATATCATTCTGTGAAAACGTAGAAATACGATTTATTATTGAAATTTTGAAAAATCATATCTCCGAAAGTATAAGCTTGTTAGAGTTAAAAATGATATCAATGGATTCTTATGGTAAAACTGCTTATTGAAAAAAATTTCATTTGTAATTTGTTATTTAAAAAAAATTTTTTTTTGTTACTCCGAAACCGACAGTCCAATATTGTCCAATAACGAACTTAGCCGAGATATTTATTTCCCAAACCTACTCTGAAAATTTCAACTGTCTAGCTCATTCCGTTCGAGAGGTATCGTGCCTACGGCCGGCCGGACAAAATTCATTTCGACCACGGATTCTTGATCAGTGAGACGTACCAAATCGTTTAAGACCATTTTCATCGAAAAAATCGAAAATTACAGACATTTGGGCAAATCGATAAGCACTCTGTTCCGAGGTACAAGAGCGCCAAAAAGCACAGGATAAATTACTTTTAATATTAAAAATCGACGAGTGCGGGGATTTTCCTTAATAATTCTTCGTACAAGAACTATTGACGAGTTACGTAACTTTTTTGGCCCGCTGTATCTATTTTTTTAAATAAACAAAAAGTCAATGTCTCTTCAAAGAGAATAGCGCTTAATTAACCCCGTCAGCCCGAAATACACCAAATCGCGTTAATTTGGCTGATAAATTAATCAAGATTGCATTTTCAAGCACCACCCTTCTAATTTGCCTCCCGGGCGTTGTGCAAAACGGGGCTTCCGCCAATGAAGGGCACACATTGTGAAACAAATTAACGCTCCTCTTACAAAGGCCACGCTCGGACGCATTCAATTATGCTAAACATGCGCCCCACGAACCGAAATCGCCACAAACGTATTTAATTAAATAAAAAAATCATTTATTAGGAAGATAAACGGGATTTGTGGCAACCTTTTCTGGCCGGATGATAATCCTTGTAGAGGTTTTATGCGTATGTGTTGGCTTTTTCCGTTTTCCTGTTACAGTTTTTCTCCGTCGGTTTTTATCATCCCACATTTCCAGGTCTCCCTGGGGAGACCCCGTGATTAATGCTAGGTTCCGGGTTGAATTTCACCCATTATGGGTCATCATAACGCAGGAGAGTGTGGCGAAAAACCGTTTGGCCATAGGGGGCGCTGCAGTGACGGACTTCAAGGTGCGAACTGATGAATATTACAGAATCGAGATGTATTGGTGTTTGAAAGATGGCGGTCCTGTTCCTCAGAACAGAGTGCTCATCAATTTTCCCAAATGTCTGTAATTTTCGAATTTTTGGATGAAAATGGTCTTAAACGATTTGGTTCGACTCACCGATCAAGAATCCGTGGTCGAAATCAATTTTCCGTCCGGTACGGCCGGCCTTGGCTCGATAACTCGCAAATGATAGTAGTTAGAGGATTGAAATTTGGAGGGTAGGTTTGATGCGTAAATATCTCAGACGAGTTCGTTAACGGGCAAAATCCACCAAGTGGTTTCAGCGTTATGTCCGTTTTTAGTAAAAATATATTTTTTTAATATTTCCGGAACCGATCACTCGATCTATCTGAAATTTATCAACATTTATTCTAGAATCATCACCTTTATACACATGCGATGTTTTGTATGGATCGGAATGCCGTAAAGTGGCCAAAAATTACATTTACATTACAAATTTCAAATTTTTTTCAAGATGCAGTCCTATCATAAGAATCCATTGAGGTCATTTTCAACTCTAACAAGCTAATACTTTCGGAGATATGATATTTCAAAATTTCAATAATACATCGTACTTTCACAGAATTATATCTCCTCTCTGTGTTCTATCTGCGTTCACTATTCATTCGTGTCACCTTATCTACCTATAAGAGACGCCATATTTATTTCTATTCTAGTTTATTTATATAATTCGTACTTTGAAAATATTTTTTGTTAGAAAACAAGGTTCCGCATCTTGAATTTTTTGAATATTTACTGTTTTATATTATTTAATTTATGTGCAAATATTTGGGGATTATGTTTCAGAAGATTTAGAATTTGATCATTATAATGATGCAGTTTATGAAGGCAATAGGAAAGAACAACTTAATGGAATCATCAAAAGAAATTACTGTTCGTTGACAAACCGAGGTTAATATTGCCTTTAACTTTCTCAACTAGTGAGATTTATGTTCCTATATACAGTATTTTCATAATGTTGATAGCAAAAAAATCCTAAAATATGGATCTACATTTGTGTATCAAATATTCTTTCTTGGGTTAAGGTTCATAATACAGAATGAATGTGTTAGTGATAAGAACTGCTAGATCATGAAAAGAAAATTATATTATATTGATATATTTTGTCTTATAATGAGATAAGTGTTCAAATTTATAAAAACAAGAATATAAAATACCTATTTAACCTTTCAAACTAATAAAATGAACTATTAAAATAATTTGTTAGACGGCCTATACCTATTCAAATATCAGGAATGAATGGGCAATCTGCTATGATTGTCTCCAGCCTCGCTCTAAATATTTGATGATACCTTCCTTCGAGTTGTGGAAACTATGTACCGAGTGTAAGTTGCAATAACCCATTCTACGAGGTTAAATCATTACCGATTGCTCATTTAATATTGATTTGATTTAATTTCATTTATGATGCAGTTCTATCATATGAATCCATTGATATAATTCCCAACTCTGACAAACCAATACTTCCAGAGATATTTTTTGTGTTCACTTCTAGTGTTACAATATTGAGGAAATTATGCATAAAAATTGGTTTTAAGTAATCATTAAAGTATACCTTGCGGGCTACATTCATTATTAAATGGTTCCTTCATGGGTTTTCTGTTGCAAACAAAAATATCTCTAAAATAAAAAATATTATTATTTTGTGAATTGCTTCTTCGTTAGAAACACGTGATATTTGTCAGAAGCAATGTATAGAACAATGTTGCCCTTGTCAGACACCAAGCGTTCTATTCATAGCTTCTTAGAAATATCTTGTGTTTCTAACGCAGAAGCAATTAGGGCTTCACACGAGAGCGAGCTTTTTCTCGTCTCGTCTAGTTCTTGTCTCGGAAAAGCGAAACGTGACGTTTTGAAAAATATTATAGACGATACCGAGACCACATACAGCGCAAACCGAGAGACCCGTTTTTATTCGAAAAATTAAAATTGGTCTACATATAGATCAATATATTTTACAAAATATCAACTCTTGTGACTATATGTGGAATATTTTATTATAAATATTTCATTTCACCTTGTTAACTGTTCTTATAACTTCTTTTAGTAACGTATCTCTTAACATAAATATATATTGTTACAAATTTCGTCTCTATTTGAACATCTGGAGAAATTTATTGTTTTTTATTGTGCTTCTTGTAGTATACATCTGTGTATGTACATATAATAAAACTGTTAGTGAAATGAAAAATGAAGCTATTCAATGTTTCGAAAAGTGTTATGAGGAATACACCAAGAATATCCTCAATGATCTACCTACTGATAAGGTATTCACTGAAAACGATACTAATTTGTCCAATTCTATCAAAAAATGTATCGACCTCGATAGCCTCTTTAAAACATCAACAAAACATTTGCTGTTAGAAAGAGCAAATAGGAATCAAAACTGTATTTTAGAGTGGTGGAAAGTGCATGAAAAAACTTTCCAAGATGGTCGATGATTTATTAATGGCTATATCCATACCTGTTGAAAGATTATTTTCCACAGCAGGTAGGATCATGGCAAAAACACGTACACCTACATCAAAAGATGATGTGATGCAATCGTGATGAAAAGATTAAATTAAAAGTGTTTAAAATTTAAAAAATTGGTTCAAGCACTGACGTGAAGTCAGAAGCTTTTGCGCGTATGTTCTATTGTCCATTCTTCTGTATTGGACACCCTTAATCGAATTTACCATGGTAAAGTATGTTGTCCATTCTCCTGTATTGGACACTTAATTCGAATTTACCATGGTAAATTCGAATTAAGCTTCTGACTTCACGTCAGTGCTTGAACCAATTTTTTTTTCGTGTTTTTTTTTAAATTTTCTAAGGGTACGGTTCTTAAAATTTTTGTTTTCTTACAAAATTTTAAACACGTCTTTATGTTGTTTTTCTACTACTAGTTACCAAGCACCAATTCGATCGAATATTTATTTTTTGAGTTATCAAGGAAATAATATTCCAGGTGGGTATAACTCGGAAACCGTTAGACCGATTATGCCCAAAATCGAACTCAACTCTCCCTTTCGGATACGCAACCTACCCTGAAAATTGCAAGTCCCCATCTCCTTTCGTTCAAAAGTTATCGAGGCAACGGTAACCCATCTACTGAACTCACACAAGAATGCTCGAATATCCAACAATATTTAACCGATCGTAATAAAACTTGAAACTTGGCAGTAGAGTTAGGTAATGAAGGCTCCTGCAAAATTTCAGCAATTTCAATCGAATAGTTACTGATATATAGATTTTTTTTTTCAATGATTTATTAAAAATGTTCTACAAATGCTATCCTCACCAAATTTTGCAAACATTTTTGCGTTGGCATTCTACAACTAATAACCATGTTTGAATTCAATCGGTTCAGTATTTTTTGAGTTAATGAGGAACAAAAAACCACCAAATTTCAGAAAATTTCAGATGGCTATAACTCTAAAACCGTTTGGCCGATTATGCTCATAAATAAACTAATATATCGCGTTCTGGTGCACATCCTAACCTGAAAACTTGAAGCCGCTATCGCTTTCCGTTCCCAAGTTATCGTGACAACAAAAATATTTTTTAATAATTTTTTTAAACTTTTCTATCCATACGATTCAGACAAAATTTCACGAACGTGCTTAGGTTCATATTCTACAACTACTCACCAAGTTTCAATTCGATAGGATTTATATTGGTTGAAAACAAAATTATTACTCGGAAACCACTGGTCCGATTATGCCCATTAACGAACTTGTCCGTCGTATTGGGATGCGCTACCCACCCTTCAAATTTCAAGTCGCTAGTTCTTTTCGTTCTCAAGTTATCGTGGCAACGGCCAGTCGGACGGCCGGACGGACAGAATCAAATTCGACCTCGAATTCTTCATTGGAGAGTCGAACTTAATCGGTTGAGACCCTTTTCGTCAAAAAATTCGAAAGTTACAGACATTTGGGTAAAATGATAACGTGATGTTCCCCAGAACATACGCACAAAAAATTATGTAGATGTACACATCTTTTTGAATAAGAGCGTAATGATTATAGCATTACAAAATTGTTATCTACCATTTCGATCATATATTATAATATTTATTATCGTTATTCAGAATTAATCGAGACGAGACGAGACAACTGAAAACGAGACGAGACCAAGACTTGAAAAATACTTAATTTTTTGGGAATTGGCGAGACCGAGACGAGATTTTTTATATTCTCGCCTACTCTCGTCTCGTGTGAAGCCCTAGAAGCTATTAAAATATTTTAGAATTTGCCACAGAAAACCCATGAAAGAACCATTATAGTATAGTGTTCTTTTTAATCCAAAAGTGTAAATGTATATTTATTATCCCATAGATAAAAATCAAAATCCTACATATTGTTTTTTCAATTTTTTCCTGTGCTTCCATTTGTTTTCATACTTTTTATAGTGTCATGAAATTTCATGGTACACTTCGGGACCATAACGAAAGCTTAGTGTTGATACCTACTCTCTCCAGTATTCCCTCTTCAACAAGTCACGTGCCACAACTGATATCACCTCCATCTTTTCCTTTCTCTCGAGAATCCAAAGTTCAACATATCCCTGAAAGCAGTTAAAATTGAACAATTTCATTTACGCCGGACACGAAGCACATATATGGACAATATCTGGACCTTGTCCGCTCACACGTATTGCCAATCATTCATTAAGGGCTTCCTCCCAATGCATCACGTTCATTCTCCCGAACTTATACGGCCGGTCTAATTATCGCCAAGTGTACAGTGCTCCATCTCCTTGATATATCCCTCATCTGATGACCCCATAAATATTCCTGCAGGACGTAGAAACTGACAACGAGACGTTGGGAGCGACGGGAGGTCTGGAAGTGTTCTTGAAATTACTCACACGGCCAAATGTGGACAAAAAGCTGGCCGCTGATAATTTCGGTCCGTCGGAGGTAATACATTGTTACAACCTCTCTAATGAACGATGAACGTTTGTCAGTTTTTTTGGTCGTTTGGATAGTGATAACGTTAATCAGTTGTCTGTTATAATGGCGGCTCCTCAATAAGAGCACATGTGGCCGTGCGCTATTAAATTTAATAACTCCCTTGAAGGTCAGTTTCTCAATTGTAAGTTAACCGAGTGTTAAGCTATCTTCATCAACGCGTAACAATTTCGTTAACTCGCAACCTTGAGTTAACCCGCAATAGAGAAACTGACCTTGGAATAACTTATTCAAATATGCTATTGTAGGAATTCTTATACACTGCGCAAAAAAATTAACGCACATTCTGAAAAATCTCAATTTTAATGAAAGTTAACTCTACATTGACTTTATAACTTATTTTTTATGTTCTCTCGGGAAGGTTTTGAACGAAACAAGACACATTAAATGGAAGAAAAATTCAGGATTTCACCGAATCTTATGTGAAAGAAGAGAAATAAACAATTTTCAAAATACTGTAATGCTGATAAGTGATTTAATTCTTGGTATTTCCACCCCTTGCGTTAATTACAGCTCGGCAACGACGGTTCATACTCAAAATGAGTGATCTTAAAATGTTCTGATCTAATCCTTCCCAGATTTCTCTGAGTTGAATTCCTAAGTCATTAAGAGTAGCTGGATGATTTTCTGGACTTCTCAACCTTCTATTGAGGTTGTCCCAAACCTGCTCAATCAGATTTAGATCTGGACTTCTTGCTGGTCATTCCATTCGAGAGACTTCAACCTCTTCAAGGTACTCCTGAACGATGCGCGCACGATGGGTTCTGGCATTATCGTCCATAAAAATGAAATGTTCACCAATGTATGGGGCAAATGGCACTACATGCTCTTCAAGAATGTTCCTTATATACCTATCAGCATTCATAGCTCCATTATGAACGACCACTAGGTCTGTGCTAGCAGTCAAAGATATTCCACCCCATACCATAATCGATCCTCCCCCGAAACCAGTAGTAGTCAGGAAATTGCACTGAGCATATCTTTCATGTGGACGTCTGTATACAAGGGAACGTCGATCACAATGGTAGAGGCAGAATCTAGACTCATCTGTGAAGAGAACTCTTTCCCAATTAGCCTCTTCCCAATGGATATGCTCTCTCGCAAAATCCAAACGCGCCCATCGATGGGCTGGGGTAAGAGCTGGGCCTCTTGCCGCTACACGAGGCCTTAAATCATATTCTCTGAGGCGATTTCTTATTGTCTGAGTGCTAATTTGCACCCCATGAGTTTGCTCAAGCTGATTTTGAAGGAGGCGAGTGGTTGCAAACCGTTGTCTCAACGAAGAAACTCTCAAGTAACGTTCTTGAATGTATTTTCACCACTGTAAATAATAGACGTAAGATTAGTTTTTCTGGTGCAGATGAAGTTGAACGACGTTCGAACAGATATTTAGACGTATTTCTGGAATATATCCCTGCCTGAAGAGATCCATAAAGATTCCCATGATATCACATATTGAGTCTGGAGGCAGCTCGAAGGCACTTAGTCGTCTAGACTACTTTTCTCTGAAGAGGAAGTGTTCTATGTTGGCAGTCATCTGAATCTTGGAAGGGCCTTCTTGGGTGTGCAGTTCTCAGAAATCAGTAAGGCTCATGATATTGTTCCCACGCAAACCCGTTGGCTTCAGCGAAGTAGCACAAGGTAGATCATCTACCAATCAGCGCTGAGTACAGCCCTTAACTCTGAGAGAGAGGGGAAGGGAAGTACCAAGGGTTAATCGAGGAGAACGGAGAGGAAGTTCGAGGGGTGCTGCGGAGCACGATAGACGTTGCTAAGGAAGTTGGTTCCTACTTAGACGAAAGACTAATTAGAGGATCGAGTGTTGTAAAAGCTCATTAGGCGGTAGAGACTCAAAACGTACAATTATAGAGTATCGTGACTGTTAGGAGTCTCAGTAATCGATGGTATTTAATGTGACGGTGAAGTTGACGTTTGTAGAAGTTGTGTAAGTGAACCTGTACATATTAGTATACAGTGTTGTATTTATTCCAAAGTGTGAATGTAGAATCATATCCTTAGACAATGATACAAAATCCTACACTATCATTTCGTCCAAATGAATGTAATTTTCGAATTTTTGGTCGCAACTAATTAGTTTCGTCTCACTGATGTAGAATCCGAGGTCAACCCTGATTCTGTCCAGTCATCCGGCTGGCCGCCCGTCATCACGATCATGCTTGAACACAATGAGTTAGAGAGTTGAAATTTTCAGAGTCGATTAGGTGCCCAAATGCGCTGGCTATTGTATATATTGTATATTGTTTGTAGGGGTAACGTTGCTCTGCGACCTTAAGGTCTATCGTACCCCCCCTTCAGGGCTGTTGATGTCATTATCATCTACAGCTCGCCTTCCAGTTCCGGAGTTCTGATGAACTCCAGTATCTGGGATGGCTTCAAGGAGGCTACGTCTTCGCTCCTGCAGATTTCTTGTCCAAAACATTCCTTGCGTTGGTTTGAGATGGCGAGGCATTCCGTTATCAGATAATCAGGAGTTTCATCCTCCTGCCATCATGTGCTTCCTAAGGCCGCAGTGCCATGTGATGAAACCAGTGAGGAGGTGCAGCGTGTTCTTACTGAGGTCCATTAAGTATTTCTTGGATCTGACAGTATCAAAGTTCCGGAGGAATTTCTTGGAGTGATACATTCTGGGGAGACATCTAGAAAATACCTCTTTCAGTTTCTTCTTTCATCCGAAAGCTTTTGTAGGTGTATCCACCAACCCCACAGTAGGGTTCCAGGCCAATAAAGGGGATTTGTGCTGCTTTCTTGGCAAGTGTGCCTCCTCATTTCCTGTGATTCCCGCGTGACCTGGAAACCAGACCAAGAAAACCCTGTTGTTGTTGCCTACTTCATTGAGTTTTCTCCGGTAATCCCATATTAGCTTGGTCCCCATAACATGGGAGTTCGGAGTTTTAATAGCAGCTTGACTCTCAGCTCAGAGTAGATTGCTATGAATATACCTCCCACAGTATCCTTCAATGATTATGCAGTTGTATCATATTCGAATGTAATTCCTTTCATGATGCAGTTCTATAATAAGAATCCATTGATATCATTCCCAACTCTGACAAACCAATACTTCGGAGATATGATTTGTCAAATATCAAACAAGAGCGCCAAAGCTCCTGCCCCAGGGCTTTACTCCTTTTCATTTCGATATTCTACAACTAGTTATCAAGCTTCAATTCGATCGAGTGTATATTTATTGAGTTATCGAGGAAATAATATTTCAGGTGCCTATAACACCGAAACCGTTCGTCGGATTATGCTCAAAAACGAACCGAACCCTCCCATTCAGATGCGCAACCTACCCTGAAAACATTAAGTCCATATCTCCTTTCGTCCGAAATTTATCGAGGCAACGGTCGCCCATCCAGCTACTGAACTCACACAAGGCTGCTCGAATCTCCAACAATATAGATCCGATCGTGTTCAAACTTGGAACTTGGCAGTTAGGTTCTGAAGACTCTCGCAACATTTCAGCGATGTCGGACGAATAGTTTCTGATATATAGAATTTTTTTCAATGATTTTTTAAAAATTTTCTAGTGATACGATCCTCACGAAATTCCACAAGAATTTTCGCGTTGGCACTCTACAACTAATAGCCATATTTGAATAGGATTGGTTTCGTTTTTCCCGAGTTATTGATCCAAATTGCAGATGGGTATAACTCCAAAAACCGTTTGGCTTATTATGCCTATAAACACTAACTCTTTCCGTTCTCAGGTTATAGTGATATGAATAATATTTTTCAATAATTTTTTTGAAATTTTGTAGTGATAAGATTCTCACAAAATTTCACAAATGCCCTTAGGTTTGTATCTCGGTTTGTATTCTACAACTACTCACCAAGTTGTTTCAATTTTAGTATTGGTTGAAAACAAAATTATTACTCGGAAACCATTAGGCGGATTATGCCGATTAACAAACTTGTCCGCCGTATTGGGATACGCCACCTATCCTGAAAATTTCAAGTCCCTATCACTTTCCGTTCTCAACTGGCAGTAGGCCGGACGGACAGCTGGCCGGCTGGACAGAATCAAATTTGAGCTCGAATTCTTCATTAGGGAGTCGAAACCAATCGCCATTTTCTGTAAAATATTACAGACAGCAAAAAGATAGAACGCTGTATTCTCCAGAATGCGCGCAAAAAATAGGTATCTCGAGCTATAAAATCTACGAATGCTTTGAGACATCCTTACAAATGTGCGTGTACCTTCAAGAATATTTGCCTGATCGATTAGATATCGGAGAATATACTCAGATATATGTATATTCTGAAAATGCAAAAAGATCGAGATCTTAAAATTTCTAACTATGCTCCATTCCCTTTTATAAAGTCTCCCGGTTGGCCATGAAATTTTGACACATTTCACCGAGTATGTTTTGAAAATGTTAGATTATGCTCATTTTCCTGTCAGATAACTACGCAGCATTGTCCTCTCTAGATAGAAGTCGAAGTAATTACGTATTTTTCACAATGTGAATTTTCTTGGAAAAATAATGAATTTGAGAAAACAATTAGAAAGACCTGGCAACTGTTGAAGGAAATTTTTCATCTGTTGTTATTATGGAAATATTTTGAGTAAATAAACTGGTTGGAAGATTCAGTTATGCTATTTTTTATGCGAAAATCAAGAATCAAGTGTGGAAATTTTAATGAATATAGTAGTCCATTACTTTGTGATAGTTTATCTGAAAAAAGAATAAAAGTACCTCTGAATAACCCGGCAGGAGAACTTCGAAACGAACAGACTTACCTTTGGAATTCCCCACTTTTCGAAATACTCAAGACATAAGCCTACAGAAGACATCTAAATCCCTTGTTGCACAACTACATGAAATACACTACTTTCAAATTGTAGTAGTACTACGAAACCCGGGCCACTGTTAAACCTTAATAAAATATTGTGATAGGATAGGAAAATAAGTAATTTCATTCGAGAGTTCAACATACCTAAGACAGAATTAAGTTTTCCTATTGCAGATTTCAGTTCTGTTTATCACTTCCTGATACTTTGTCTCTGCTTCTTCAAAACTGCTTTTGGCATTTTCAATGTCAAAGCTTCATTATTCGAAGATAATGATCTGTGATAATTTCTTTTCTAAAATGGAAGATCATGTTGATTGTTGAGAGTAGAAATTGGCAACGTCTCAGAGAATTGTTTTGACATTGACGATATTTCAGGAGTGTCAACCTGCCTTAGTTTTAGTTAGAAAAACTTTAAAGACCTAAATCATGGCCAACCTGGAGACTTTATAAAGGTGAATGGAGTATATGTGTAACCCCTTAACTCAAAATGGTTATAACTCCGTAACCGTTCGATCAATTTGGTCCGTAAACGGACTCAACCAATATATTTATTGCCCAATTATTATTATTATTATATGGATTGTGCTGGGCAGACGAAACCCGCCCCTCCACTGCGACCAATCGGTCTATTGTGGCACACCTATAGTATGTAATCTATACTTCAACCACAAGCTCAAGTCTCTAGATGAGGGATATGAATCTGGTGGGTGAGAACTTGTCCAGTTCCCTCAGTGTCAGCTTGTGGACTCCTAGTTCCTCCAATCTGATCCTGTCTCCAGCGGGGTAGTCACACATGATGTGTTCGATAGACTCGTCCTCCAGGCATAGTCTGCACTCGGAGTCCTCAGTCAACCCCAGCGTACTGAGGTGTTTCCTGAGGCCACAGTGGCCCGTGTATACAGCTGTAAGGATTCTCAGGTCTACCTTAGAGAAATTGAGCCATTTTCTGGCTCTTTCAGCTGATGGGCCAGTAATTGTTGAGTGACCATGTCTGTGTCCAGGTATGCTGCTCCAGATTTCTTGGACCTCTTGGTCCACTCATCCGTTGTTTTTCTTCGCCGCTGCTCTGAGAGAGATACCACAGGCCAGTTCAGGTCCATTGAGTCCCATGGAAGCCCCCTGTGCCACCAATGAGTCCACCATCTCATTACCCTTTATGCCCGAGTGGCCTGGTACCCACAAGAGCTGCAGCCTGCAGCGCCCTCCAAGTTCAGCGAGTGTGATCCGGCAATCCTGCACAAGCAGGGATTTGCAGTTGTATGAAGACAAGGCCTTCAAGGCAGCTTGGCTATCCGATAGGATCTTGATTGGTCCGAGCGCCTAACCTTTCTCAATTATGAGCTTCGTACAGTGATCAATGGCGAGAATTTCTGCTTGAAAGACAGTCGCAAAACTATCCAGTCTGATGAATTCACCCCTAGCCATTCTACAACCGCTGACTCCGTCTCCCACCCCTTGGGTGGTAGTGGAGCCATTTGTGTACCAGCAGGAACCCTCAAGCAGTAGGGTCTCAGAGACGGCCCGATCGTTTCTGCTGGGAAAGACGACTCGGTAGGGCCACTCTGTGCAGGTTATGGTCATGCACGCAGATCTCTGAATTTTTGCAAGCTTGAGCTGAGCCTGTACCTTTACAGTACACTCCCACCAAGCAATGCTGCCGCGAGTGATTTGTGGTCTCACGACCATCACGTCCAACCAGTGGAGCTGTTTCGGACCCAGTCCCCACCTCTTTCCACAAGTCCGCTGGCACGCCCAGAGAGAGTGTCTAGCCTTATGGATCACCCTGTCCAGGAGTGAGTTCCAGCTCAGCTTTCTATCCAGGATAACACCCAGGATATCTAGCCTCATCCGCAAAAGGGGTGTTAATTCCATTCATAGTGATGGAATTTATATTCAATTTCCTCTTTCTAGTGAATGGCACAAACAAGGTCTTTAGAGGGTTCACGTTTAACTGTTCCCCTTCACACCAGCCTTGTGATGCTGTGAGTGCCTCTGATAGGCTCTCAACCAGGAGTGAGTCATCCCGGCCCGTGGCCATAATGACTATGTCGTCGGCGTAAGCTTGGACATATATATCCAGCGTGCCTATTATGGCCAGTAAATCGTCCATCAGTAGAGACCACAGCAGGGGGGAGAGTACTCCTCCCTGTGGACAGCCCCTCCTGGCCACGAATCTCACTATGTCCCCACACAGGGACGTGGAGATGAGTATGTTAGTCAACATGGATCTTATGCCAAACGTACCCTGCCCAAATCTACCCTGTAAATTTCAACTCTCAAACTCATTTCGTTCCAGAATTCCGGTCAGTCTTGACAAAGAATTGGATTATTTTTCAGTTGAACCCAATCTTCTTAGATAGGGCTTCACGCGAGAGCGAGATTTTTCTCGTCTCGTAAAAACGAGACGAGACGAGACGAGACGAGACGAGACGAGACGTTTTCAAAAATATTATAGGCGATACCGACACCACATACAGCGCAACACGAGAGTCTCGTTTTTGTTCTCGTTAAATTTTTTGTATGAAGTTTTATATACGACTCGACTTTTTTCAACTCCCACAGAAAACAATTGAATATGAAGAGTTTCCACTATAATAACCAACATATTCTGTCTATAATATGCATCGATCGTTATAGAAATACACGATTTTTGGCGCTCTAGTTCCTCGGAACTGAGTGCTTATCAATTTGCCCAAATGTCTGTAATTTTCGAATTTTTTGATGAAAATGGTCTTCAACAATTTGGTTCGAGTCACTGATCAAGAATCCGTGGTCGAAATTCATTCTGTCCGGCCGTAGGCACGATAACTCTCGAACGGAATGAGCTAGACAGTTAAAATTTTCAGAGTAGGTTTGGGAGATAAATATCTCGGCTAAGTTCGTTATTGGGCAAAATCGGACAGATGGTTTCGGAGTAACAAAAAAAAGATTTTTTTTTGCAAAACAAATTCCAAATTAAATTTTTTTCAATAAGCAGTTTTACCATAAGAATCCAATGATATCATTTTAAACTCTAACAAGCTAATACTTTCGGAGATATGATTTTTCAAAATTTCAATAATAAATCGTATTTCAACGTTGTCACAGAATGATATAATTATTCTATGTATGAATTGTCATAATGTCAACTTATTTTCCTGAGACATGACATTATCTAATCAATTGAAGTGAGAAAAATCTCAGTTGTTTGCTCCGAAATTAGTTATTCTCAGAAAAGTCTTACATTTCGGAACCGAACATAAAGTAAGAGATCTGAGAGTAGTGAGACTGCTTTTCATCCATAGACATAGATATAACTCTTGAACGGAATGAGCTAGGTAGTTGAAATTTTCAGAGTAGGTTAGGGAGATGAATATCTCGGTTAAGTTCGTTATTGGGCAAAATTGGCCAGATTTAATTTGATTTCTTCGATGGTGCAGTTCTCATTCTCATGATTGCTCATTTAATCTTGATAAATAAACTATTATTTGAATTGAATTTCCTTTATGATGCAGATCTATAATATGAATACATTGATATAATTCCCAACTCTGAGAAACCAATACTTTCGGAGATATAATTTGTCTATTTGAACTAGAGCGCCAGAAAGCTCCTGTCCACAGGGCATGAACCCATATTTTTAGAAGATTATTAATTCGTTATGACCGATAATTGAGATTATTTTTCAAGAAAAAATAGAATTCACAACCATAAAAACGGATGCCATTATGAATTCAATACTTAACGGACAACTTTTATTGCCCCTAAATCCCAATACTTCGAAAATTTCGTCTCTATCTGAACATCTGGAGAAATTTATTTTCTTGTGCTCCTTGCAGTGAAGATGTGAACAATTATTGCATACATCTGTGAAAGTACATAAATAAAACTGGTAAAGAAATTAAAAATGAAGCTATTCAATGTTTCGAAAAGTGTTATGAGGAATACGCCAAGAACCCTCCCAATGATCTACCCACTAGGAAGGTATTCTTTGAAAACTATACCAAATTGTTCAATTCTATTAAAAAATATATCGACAACGATAGCCTATTTAAAACATCAACAGAACTTTTGAAATATTGGAAAGCTGAGTGTGAAGAATATTTGCTGTTAGAAAGAGCAAATAGGAATTAAAATACTTTACAGTGGGGAGAGTGATGAAAAAGTTCTTCCTACACTTTCCAAGATGGCCAATGATTTAATAATGGCTACATCCGTACCTGTTGAAAGATTATTTTCCACAGCAGGTATGATCATCGCAAAAACACGTACATCATTGAAAAATGATATGACGCAAGCGTGATTATGTTTGAATTCTTGCTCATCGAGTAATTTAAAATTGAAATTATCAGTGTTTAAAATTAAATATAATATGTACATATTGTACATGTATAAATATTTTTGTATAACAGCGTAATAAATATAGCTTTACAAAATTATTCATTATTGTATACCATTTCGTTTATATATTATAATATTTATTATCGTTATTCAGAATTAAGCGAGACGAGACAAGACAACTGATAACGAGACGAGAACGAGAGTTAAACGAGACTTAATTTTTTGGGAATTGCCGAGAGCGAGACGAGATTTTTTATAGTCTCGTCTCATGTGAAGCCCTATTCTCAGACCATTCTCGGCCAAATATTCCAAAAAGTTGGACATTTGGCCAAAACAATAGCGTGCTATTCCAGGTGGAATAAGCGACGAATAGGAACATTTTGATGAGGTAATAATAAAATTTTGTGTGGAATGAGCTTATCTTCACCGACATCACTAGTATCCGACATTAAACGAAAGACAGAGAGGTTCAAAATCCAGAATCGATTATGAGGATTCAATATTTAGGAGCCATTAATATTTCCGAACGCGAATTGATTGCGACGATGACTGATGAACCGTACGGGGCCGAGAGACAGACATAAAAAATGTACAATCCTCCTTAAAATCGGTGAGAACGGACTCGTCCAACTGTGTAATTGTGAATTATGACCCGTCCTTCTCCACTCCCCAACCATTAATATCGCTCTTTCAAATCGAAATGAATGATGGGATTAGTCGTCATAAGATTTCGCTATCATTCCGGAATAATTAAAAAAGTTTTCGCCTTCGTCCTTACTCTAATTCCGAGAAGTATCAGGACTGCCCGTCTAATAATCCTGAACTAATTTGGGGATTAATCCGGCAGCTTCTTCTTATCTTTTCCCCCGTGCAGACTTTTTACACTAGATACGCAAGCACAGCACGTATTTTATCATCTGGTCCAATTTTGAAGGAATTATACTACTTTATTTACTTCTCGCTGGGGATTTAACATAATAGTCCTCCACAATAATGAAAGACTCATATTATCTGAGTCTACACTACAACTGTAGCCATTTGAATAAACCTTTATGTCGGAAATTTATAACATCAAAATATTGGGTGTCGTGTAACGGGATGATTTCCCGTGGGTATACCACCCATTGAATTAAAATTTATTGATAATAAATTTAGTTTCAATGCCCAGGCATACGCTGATGACATAGTGATAACATTTAAAGGCAAGCATGAAGGCATACCGAATACAAGTTGCCCTTAGTATCACCGAAAAGTGGTGTGAAGAAGGAGGGCGAATTTACCATGGTAAATTCGATTGAGAGTGTCCTATCCAGGAGAATGGACAATGAAACATACGCGCAAAAGCTCAAGTGCTTGAACCAATTTTTTTTTCGTAATTATTTCATTTTTTAGGGGTACGGTTCTTACAAAATATTACACACGTCTTTATGTCGATATTCTACAACTAGTTACCAAGCTTCAATTCGATCGAGTCTATTTATGTTTTGAGTTATCAAGGAAATGATATTCCAGGTGGGTATAACTCCGAAACCGATGGACCGATTATGCCCAAAATCGAACTAGACCTTCCCATTCGGATGCGCAACCTACCCAGAAAATTGCAAGTCCCTATCTCTATTCTGTCGAATTTTATCCAACTTACAACGTTTGAAACTTTTTTGGATGCTCCATCGACTTTATCAAACTGATTCTCTACTGGTGTAATTGTGATTTCATTTCGTGACTGAAAAAATTTTGATGTTATTAATATAACTTCATTTCTGCGCGTATGTTCTGGGGAACATCGCGTTATCATTTTGCCCAAATGTGTGTAACTTTCGAATTTTTTTACGAAAATGGTCTCGAACGATTCGGTTCGACTCCCCAATGAAGAAGTCGAGGTCAAATTTGATTCTCTCCGGCCGGCCGACCGGCCGTTGCCACGATAACTTCAGAACGGAAAGAGCTAGTGACTTGAAATTTTCAGGGTAGGTGGCGCATCTCAATACGACGGACAAGTTCGTTAATGGGCATAATCGGCCCAATGGTTTCGGAGTAATAATTTTGTCTTCAACCAATATAGATCCGATCGAATTGAAACTTGGTGAATAGTTGTAGAATATAATCCTAAGCACGTTTGTGAAATTTTGTGAGAATCGTTTTTCTAGAAAATTATTAAAAAATATTTTTGTTGTCACGATAACCTGAGAACGGAAAGAAATAGCGGCTTGAAGATTTCAGGTTAGGTTGTGCATCTGAATGCGACATTTGAGTTTGTTTATAAGCATAATCGGCCAAACGGTTTTAGAGTTATAGCCATCTGAAATTTGGTTGTTTTTTGTTCCTCATTAACTCGAAAAATACAAAACCGTTTGAATTCAAACATGGTTATTAGTTGTAGAATTACAACGCGTAACTTCGACACTTGGACAATTGGACACTTAATCGAATTTACCATGGTAAATTCGATTAAGAGTATCCAATACAGGAGAACAGACAATAGAATTCACCATGGTAAATTCGATTGAGAGTGTCCAATACAGGAGAATGGGCAATAGTAGTATGTTCTATTGCTCATTCTCCTGTATTGGACACTCTCAATCGAATTTACCATGGTGAATTCTATTGTCCGTTCTCCTGTATTGGACACTTAATCGAATTTACCATGGTAAATTCTATTAAGACCATGGTAAACATTGTTTAAAAAATTGTTATAAACCAATGCGTTGTTTATGAGATAATTTATAATTTTCTTTTGAAAACATAATTAAAGCTTCATTTTTTTACTTAAGTAAATGGTTGATAACAAAACGAAAATAAACAATTTTACAAATTTTCCAACGGGAATCTATATTCCAACACCTTTCAAAAATAGCTCCACGGAAGGAAAAAAATCTCAGATTGATAGTTTAACAATTATCGCACTTGTAATGTTAATGTTCGTGCTACAAGTAATTGTTAATTAACTAATGGATAACTAACTGAAAAATCGCGATAAATATGTTTGGGCCAAGGATTATTGTTCATTGATCTATACTGCAGGCACCTGATTTTTTTATTTTCATATTTAATAAGTTTAAATAATATTTATTCATCCAAGGTACGAAGGGGGCGAGGCTTGAGCAAGTCGCGGAGTACCCGTTGTCGGGTGTATTTTCAACCCTCTAGGAAAATTATAGATATTGGTCCTACAGTTTCGGCAGTTTACATTTTTTTTAGGAAATTTCCTCCTCTATTTGAATCTTTTTTTCAACTTTGAATTATCTCAGAGAATTTTTGAGATATTTGCGAAAACCTAAACCTCCTTCTATTTTTTTCTCTTAATTGTTTATAACTACTGCAATTTTTGCGAGCGGCCTTAGTAGGTATTTTCTCAAAAACTATCTACATGCCATTCCGAATCGAATGACACCTCAATCATAATTTTCGGAGAATACGCAAAAATTTTGACCTAAAAAGCACTTGTTGACTAGACTATTATTAACGCTTCATCTCAGAAGATGCGAATATAGAAAATTTCATTCATAAGTCGATTTTGCCTTACTCTGAGCTGTTTGCTTCATCAATTTTATTTCCCAAACCCCATATTACCCCGCAGATGGCCTGGATAAATAGACCACGTTATTGGCCATTTTGTGTTCATTTAATATCTATTTCGGCGGGAAAATCTTCCGAAGCCCTTAAGTATCCAATTTAGCGTTATCGTAAAATCAGATCGGCGGATTCAGCTCAAGTAAACGAAGTTTTCCAATCAACGGGATTACACGAAATTTACGCCAGGGATCATTCGTCATTTTCGGTAAAATAAATAGGGTTATAATCGGGCCTGGGATATAAAATACATTAAATCAAACCTATCTGGAGATAAACTCATCAAAATTGCATATGAGAATTCGGTAGAATCATTGACGAGAAGTCAGGACGTTTCAAGCCCTAATTCATATGAATATTCCAATTTTTTTCACCCTTTTTGGTGCTCTGGTTCCTCGGAACAGAGTTCTTATCAATTTGTCCAAGCATTTGTAATCTTCGAATTTTTGTTGAAAATGGTCTTAAACGATTTGGTTCAACTCACCGATCAAAAATCCGTGGTCGAAATCAATTCTGTCCGGCCGGCCGTAGGCACAAGAACTCACGAACGAAAGGAGTTAAATGATTGAAATTTACAGAGTAGGTTTGGATCGTAAATATCTCGGACGAGTTCGTTAACGGGCGGAATCTACCAAGCGGTTTCAGAGTTATGGCCATTTTTAGTAAAAACATTTTTCATGAATATTTCCGGAACCGATCACTCGATCTATGTGAAATTTAGCATCAAATTGTAAAATCATGACCTTTATATGCATGCGAAGTTTTGTATTGACCGGATTACCTTATATGGAAAAAAAAATTAAAAAATGTTTAAATTTCGTTTCTACAATAACTCTCGAAAAGAATCAGCTAGGCAGTTGAAATTTTCGGAGTAGGTTTAGGACATAAGTATCTCGGATAATTTCGTTATTGGGCAAAATCAGTCTGATGGTTTCGGAGTAACAAAGAAGAATTTTTTCACATTACACATCTCAAATTCAATTTTTTAGATGCAGTTTCACCATAAAAATCCATTGATATCATTTTCAACTCTAACAAGCTAATTTCAATAATAAATCTGTGTTTTCACAGAATGCTATAATTATTCTATCTATGAATTTTTATATGATGTTCAAACCCGTACATGTAATCTTGTTTTCCTACAAAAGAGTGCCAAATTCATTTCAGCTATCGTAGAATTTTGAGGATTATAATATGATATCATACTTCTTGGTGATATTTTAACAACCTTGGATAATACATATGATGATGGAAATATATCTACTTCGGTAGGTTTATCAGAATGGGTTCAGAATAGCTCCAGTAAACACAAATCTCAAATATTGGCTAAGTTTCAATTGATATAGGTAATATAATTTTCAGAGTGCATTTTAGGAATGAATAGCTCGAGTAAGTTCGTAGTTTTTGGCGCTCTTGTTTGAATTTAAGTTCTTTCATGATGCAGTTGTATCATAATTGTTTATGATGCAGTTCTATTATAAAAATCCATTGATATCTTTAGGCAAAACGCAGCACATCACGTTATTCATAAGATGACTATTATTTATATCATCTGAACCATATAATTATTAGGTAGAATAGGTATACGATATAACAATTATAATAAGAATAAAATATCAATAATACGTTTGCAGAATACAATCTAAATGAAATTCAATAAAATATTGAAAGAAGTATGAACTATGCAAAACTACGAAATCTACGAACACGATCGTGTTCAAACTTGGAACTTGGCAGTAGAGATATGTTCTGAAGGCTCTAGCAAAATCAGCGATGTCGGACGGATAGTTTCTGATGTATGGGATTTTTTTCAATAATTTTCTTAAAATTTTCGGGTGATACGATCCTCACAAAATTTCGCAAGAATTTTCGCTTGTGCACTCTACAACTGATAATGTTTGAATTGGATCGGTTTGGTATTTTTCGAGTTAAGGAGGAAATAACAACAATTTCAGATGGGTATAATTCCAAAACCGTTTGTCCGATTATGCCTATAAACAAACTTGAATGTCGTATTCCGATGCTCAACCTAACCTGAAAATTTCATGTTGCTATCTTTTTCCATTCTCAAGTTATCGTGACAGAATCAAATTTGTCCTCGGATTCTTCATCAGCGAGTCGAACCCAATCGTTTGAGACCATTTTCGGCGAAAAATTCGATAATAACAGACATTTGGGCAAACCATAGACATAGAATAACATGGACTGGCCCTCACGTAATTTTATCACACTGTTCATTGCGGAATACATTAGAGAGAGAGATGTTATGAAGGATGGAATAATTCAAGGCATATATCATGGTATAAAAATAATGGTGTTTTTATACCATGGGCAAATATACATGGGATATTTATTGGGAACTTCCAAAACTCTGGTGGCGGGATTCGGCAACTAACCAGGCTAGTAATAACTAATAAATGTAAACAATCTCGTGTTGGACAGGTCAGTCGACGAAGTTTGACCGAAATTTTCATGGAAAATTTAAATTATAATTGACTTGAGATCATTGTTGGATTACTTTGTGATATAGATTATAATATTGATCATTATATAACTAATTTTATGGCACTTGATTGATATAAAGACTACAACCAGTAAGTATATTCATATATGTTTGTCAAACTTCCATTATATTTAAAAGTTCTTTCAGTTACTATTTGCGAATGATTAGGAAGGAACTCAGTTGATTAGAATTTCTGGAGTACATAGGAGCTTCAACTTCTAATTCTAGAGTCCTTGTAGAAGGAGAAGAGGTTCTAAATGTAGATCATGTAATCGTGTGTGACAAAACAAATTGTGGTCCCAGTTTTATAGATATTGGTTCTTTATGTTTACAAAGTAGTGCCCTTAATTCAGTACCACATAAAATTGATGGCCCATTAATGTGGAGAATGGTAAACTTAAAATAGAAGGTATGGTATATTCTTGTAAAATCGGAGCACGGAGGAGGTGTAAATATATTACTGATGTATTAATTAAAGTTCAGGTGCATGATGTTCTAGTTTATTTATGAGAATATAGTGTCAAATTGAACCAGATAAAGCTTTTGTAAAACAGTTACCAATAATTGAAATGATTTTTTCAAAATATGATACATATATATTATGTGAAAAGAATTATTAACAATAAGTGTAATGTTTGAGGTATAATAAAGATTATCTGGATGTAGGTCCAGGTTAAGTACTCTTCCAATATTTATATTTGGATTTCCGGAGGTAAGAAGTGAAAACTCAAACCTATACATTTTGGCATTTTTTTCGCCCATGAATTGCATTGAGGCACACACCAATAGTCGTTTCTGGTCGAAGACATATTAGGCAGGATAATATTCACTATTTCAACTTGAATTTTTCTTTTAAACAAAAGTTTATTGACGAATACTGAACAATTAAACTCGAACACGTGGCTCATTAGGAGCTTGGTTAGTTGTCGAATCCCGCCACCAGAGTTTTGGAAGTTCCCAATTGCCACAGTATAAGAATATATTCTTATACCGTCACACCGTGGTTTTGCCCATAGAGAAATAGAATCTATTCTATTGTCTCTGGTTTTGCCTTGAAGTATTCTATCTCTTTTTAATGCTGATATCAATGGTCTCTTTCTCAGAACCAGTCCATATTATTCTATGTCTATGGGGCAAACTGATAAGCACTCTGTTCGGAGGAACAAGAGCGCCAAAAACAAATATGAAGTACGAGAATAATGAATAGATTTTTATTACATTTCTATGGAGATTGAATACAATCCTGTCACATATATTTGTCTTCACTTCAGAATTATTTGCCAGTTAGAATTACACAGTGCAATTGACCCTTTTCTTGCAACAAAATGTACATGTCGAACAGATTAAGTAAAGATTACAAACAACAGCCTTCTTCCGGGCCTCCAGTAAGGAAGCGTTCGTTGGATGACATTGATGAACTCACCTACATGCTGATGCTTGGCACCAGGTTCGGAACCAGGAGATCTGCAGCTCCTGTAGCCACCTTCATGAAAAAAATATGTGCAAACTGGCTTCCCGAGACGGAAGATCTGCCGGAACACAGTGAGGCTTGCCACATGAAGAAAGAAGAAGACGAAGGAGGAGTGGAGGAGGGAAGTGGAAGCAGCGAAAGCACAGAAGAACAGGTATCCGAAGTGTCGATTCCGGATAAGATTCGGTGTATCAAATTTGCAAATGTGGAAGTTTTCGCTGAAATGTTCGTAGATGAAATTATTGATATATCAGTTGACGTATGTGCACATCTTTGCAACGCTGCTGTCGGCGGTGAAGGGGAAGAGAGAATAGTGACAGAAGTTCCATGCATCTGCGATGCTACAGAACCTCCTGCAGAAACCACGAAAGCGAGAATATCTGACAGTGCGAGCATATCATCGATCGAGAAGAAAGAGTTCTCAGGTTGGCCAACCATTAAACATTTCACTGTTGATGGGGCTAAGAAGAAAATAATGGAGTTTATGGGACAATGGTATTTTGTAGAAGACTGGAAATATACAGTTCATTACATAGCCAGCTATAGTGATACTGTTTCCGACTACCATTTATTTCAAGGAATGTGGTCGATTCCCACGAAGGAATATCCAATAGCACAAGCAACTGCTTCGATTATTTTTACAATTGGAGTTTCAAGGGTGAAGCCAAAATTTTGCATTGTAAATGTAACTGTCCAGTTCGAAGGATCTAGTAGTATTTACAGAGCTGGACAATTTGAATTCATTGAACAATGGCTATTCAATATCATTGATTCGAAACTGAATTTATTCAGAACTCTAAGATTTTAGCTAGCAGTAATTAAAGGAGTTCTTCTTTATTTGTATTGTTTATTTCAGGAGGAGTTTTGTGGTTATTCCAAATCTGGAAGATCCCGACACAGTATATGGTACATATTATATATTGTTGTAGGGGGTTACGTTGCACTGTGACCTTGAGGTCTATTGTGCTCCCCCGTCAGAGCTGTCTCGCATTCCAGTGCCAGAGTTCTGATTAACTTCAGTATTTTTAATGGCTTCAAGGCGGCTACGTCTTCGTACTTCAGTAATCAGGTGATCAGAAGTTTCATCCTTCGCCCCACAGATCTGCACTAGTCTGTTTCTGCTAACCCTAATATCATATATGCTTCCAAAAACACTGCGAGGAAACAAGTAAGGAGGTGCAGCGTGTTTTTACTGAGACCCATATACTTCTTGGATCCGACGGTGTCCAAGTTCCGGAGGAACTTTTTGGAGTTATACATTCCTGGGAGAGATCTCCACGGTATACCTCTTTCAGTTTCTTCTTCCATCCGAAATCCACTTCTGTTGGTGTATCTACCAACCCCACAGTAGGGTTCCTGGCCAATGAAAGGGGTTCGTGCTCCTTTCTTGGCAAGTGTGTAGGACTTCCCATTTCGTTTAATTTCCGAGTGACCAGGAACCCAGACCAAGGAGAACCTGTTGTTCTTGCTTACTTCATTAAATTTTCTTCGGCACTCCCATATTATCTTAGTCTCGATAACATAGGGCTCAAAGCTTTAAGAGCAGCCTGACATTCTTTCTAGGTTCATTTCAACGCATCTTTCGATTGCAAGTATTTCGGCTTGAAAGAAGCTCGGATAGGACCCAAGCGATAGTAAGCATTTGGTGCCTACCCCAAATGATCTGTCTGTGTACCATTTAATGGCATTTCTTTTAAGAACTATGGTGGTGGATTCCCTGTCCCAGTCTTTCTTCCTACCTAGCATCGTATTGAAGTTCTTTCCGATGCTTACTTTCTTAATAATTTCGTCATAAGGAAGATTGGCTGTGGAAATGTACCTGGTAAGAGTGGACTAGGCTTTCTGGTTTTTAATACTCTCATTACCTGTTCCTTCCCTTGATATTCTGAGAATATGGCTACATGGGCCATTTTGTCTATCACTAGATGATGGGGCGTGAGATTGGTGATAATTCAGATACAGTGCTTCTCTGTGGGTTTCTTTTTGGCGCTCTAGTTCCTCGGAACTGAGTGCTTATCAATTTGCCCAAATGTCTGTAATTTTCGAATATTTCGATGAAAATGGTCTTAAACGATTTGGTTCGACTCACTGATCAAGATTCCGTGGTCGAAATTCATTCTGTCCGGCCGGTCCGGCCGGCCGGCCGTCCGGCCATAGGCACGATAACTCTCGAACGGAATGAGCTAAAGAGTTGAAATTTTCAGAGTAGGTTTGGGGGATTAATATCTCGGCTAAGTTCGTTATTGGGCAAAATCGGACAGATGGTTTCGGAGTCACAAAAAAAAAATTTTTTTTTTTACGAAACAAATTCCAAATTAAATTTTTTTTAATAAGAAGTTTTATCATAAGAATCCATTCATATCATTTTTAACTCTAACAAGCTAATACTTTCGGAGATATGATTCTTCAAAATTTCAATGTAAATCGTATTTCACACATTGATATAATTATTCTATGTATGAATTGTCATAATGTCAACTTGACAGAAGGGAATATTGTAACTTCAAAAATATTGGGGTTGAAATACTCGTATTTTAGCGATGCGGGGACCTCACCCGAAAATGTTTGAAAATATTACGTAAATATTGAAAGCATAATTCTGTAGCTCGAGAGAGGAGAAAATTTGGTGAACGTAGATCAGGAAATTTTTGATCGATTACAAGGTATTTTATTTATTACTCATCTTCTTTCATATTATTACTCATCTTCTTTCATACATGTTTTATGGAATACCTACTATTTGTAGGTACTTTAAACCTGTTTTGGGCAATTGTCATACGAAACTTGTTTATTTGGTGCTCTAGTTCCTCGGAACAGAGTGCTTATCAATTTGCCCAAGTGTCTGTAATTTTGGAATTTTTGGCTGAAAAAGGTCTCAAACGATTTGGTTCGACTCACTGATCAAGAATCCGAGTGCGAAATCGATTCTGTCCGGCCGGCCGACCGGCCGTAGGCACGATAACTCTCGAACGAAAGGAGTTAGCGGATTGAAAATTGCAAGGTGGTTTTGGAGCGTAAATATCTCGGACAAGTTCGTTCGATCTATCTGAAATTTAGCATCAAATTGTAGAATCATGACCTTTAACGCATGTGAAGTTTTGTATTGACCAGATTACCGCAAAGTGTAAAAAAAAAATTTTGAAAATTTAAAAAAAGTTTTTCCACAATAACTCTCGAACGGAATGAAATTTTCAGAGTAGGTTAGGGAGATGAATATCTCGGTTAAGTTCGTTATTGGGCAAAATTGGCCAGATTTAATTCGATTTCTTCCATGGTGCAGTTCTCATTCTCATGATTGCTCATTTAATCTTGATAAATAAACTATTATTTGAATTGAATTTCCTTTATGATGCAGCTCTATCATATGTATACATTGATATAATTCCCAACTCAGAGAAACCAATACTTTCGGAGATATAATTTGTCTGTTTGAACTAGAGCGCCAGAAAGCTCCTGTCCACAGGGCTTGAACCCATTTTTTCACTCCGAATTGTTCATGGTATATATAGGTAAATATCCTCATTTACCTCTGATAGTGAGTTCTTAGAGATCCATATTTGAATTGTGGAGAAATGGTTCGATTACTTGAAAATATTCAGCCAGATAGAGGGTCTCATACTATTGTTGATAATAATAGTAGTAATTTAAAAAAATTGAATAATGATCTCCCACAAGGATCAGTTTAAGAACCTCTTCTTTTCAATTCATATCTGAATGATATTTCTGCTACTTCCTCTAAGAAATTCATATACGCTGATGACATTGCCCTTGCATTAATTAATTCTGATATTCAATGTATAGATTATTATCTATCTGAAGATTTAGAAATCCTGTTACTTATTTTAGTGGCATTTGTGCCCTAAAGCAAATAAAAATGAGGTTTCTTGTTTTCATTTGAACAATCATCAGGATTGATTAGATTCCTCTTTGAATTTCTAACCTCATTTGGATGACCGACGTCAGAAATAAGCTAGTACTTCATGAAGTGCTAAAGCAGCTACTCTTCGTACGACAACCTCAAAAATATTTTTTTCTGCAGCTGAAACAGGGTAACGAAACAGCACTGTATATGAGCTCTAGGAAGGAAAGAAGTTCCCTAAAATGACCAGTAAAATACGGATGTTGAAAAAAATCAGGAATTCGTGGAAGTGACCGTTCATTATTCGAAACAAAATATTTGGATTAAAAATTTCCCTTCCGTTGTATAAACTGATTTTTTTAGAAATATTCACGAGATTTCGCAAAAACTGGCGCGTTCTACAACAAGTAATTATTACCAATTTTTCATTGGATTGGATGCCAAAATTTCAGCGATAGCGGAAGGAGAGTTTCTGAGATAAAGAATTTTTTCGATGATTTTGTGAAAATTCGGTCCTCACGAAGTTGCGCAAACATTTGCTCGTCGGCATTCTATAACTAATTACCATGTTTAAATTTAATCGAATCTTTGTTTTTGAGTTATTGAGGAATTAACAACAACATTTCAGATTAGTGTAACTCCAAAACCGTTTGGCCAATTATGCCTATTCACAAACTCAAAACGCTATCTCTTTCCGTTCTCAAGATATCGTGAGATACATAATCTATCTTTTGATAATTATTTCAAAACTTTCTAGTGATACTATCCTAACGAAATTTCACATACGTCTCTGTGTATTCTACAACTAGTTACCCAGTTTCAATTTGATCGGATGTGTAATTTTTTAAAACAAAATTAGTAATCGGCCGTTGGGCCGATTATGCCCATTAACAAACTTAACCGTCGCATTCGGATGCGCCACCTACCCTGAAAATTTCAAGTGGCTATTTCTTTCCGTTCTAAAGCTATCGTGACAATGGCCGGCCAGACAGAATCAAATTTGACTTGAGGTGAGCAGAAGTTAATCGTTTCAGACCATTTTAGACCAAAAATTCTAAAATTACAGACATTTAGGCAAAAGGATAGCACGCTTTTCCCCAGAACATGCGCAAAGAAATCGGATGAATAATTGACATTGTTGATAAGTGGGCCACAAGTCCTTAGTTCATGGGTTTCAGATTGTTTTGTATACAAATGATTGTGTGTTATTTGGGTACTAATATCTAGTTATTCTCGAAATCTCCTTAGGTGAGATACATTTTTGTTTTATTTTGTGACTAATTGTATGTACATAATTGCCTATGTATTCGTGGGTTACGCGTTAGTATTTTACTCTGACAAAAAAAACTTTACTATGAGATAAGGTGAGTTGTATTTGAAAAGTTCGTATGTAGTTTAAGTTTCATTTCCATATTTACATGTCAAGATTTATTTTATACAATAGAAAGTAAAGCATGTGTCTATGGGAGATGATCTTCGAACATCTGAGACCTGGTTTTGAAAGAGATCTTGGCCTTACGAGCAACTTTATTTTCCTTTCAAATTCAAATATTGAAGGGATTTCTAAGAACAAGAGTGAATATATATTTGAAAACTAGTGGAGGCGATTCTTCTTCAAGAAACTCATGCGGCTACAGCAGAGTCATTTGTGAGAGGCAACTTTTGAGAGGTTATGTATTATTTGTTCGTTTTTATCCTCTTGTCTATTCATTTTTCAGGTTGAGTTTCAGATGTCTTGGAGAAAGCTCTCCGTTTTTTGACCAAGGAATCCATATTGATGAAATAAATACCCATGAATATCTTAAATTTCCGCTTCTTTTATAAACAAATTCAATTTTTACAAATCACAACACTCACGGGGAGACAGGGTTTTTTGCTGAGGTTTTTCCCTAAGCTCGAATTGGATGTTACCCCGTTACACTAACCTCTGCTAACACATCTAAAGCTCTCAATCAAAATAATATATACAGGGTGTCCCAGATCTTAACAAAGAAATTTCAACCATGTATTCTACGTCAAAAATAAGCCCTAGTTTGTCGTATAAACATATGTCGAGAAATGCTCTTTGAGATACAGGGTGTTAAAATTATTAGAAAAAAAAATCTATTACTTCGGACATATTCGTTAAATTCGTATTTGAGTGTGAATGTTAATGGTTATTTTTTGTAACTACACGTTTCGTTCACAAAGATAGTCTTATTATTATTATGTATCATATCAAATTTTAGTGATTTCCTCTTGCATGAGAATGTGTTTAATTTTTTTACTCGAAAACGGTGCCTCGTCCGTCAAAAACTCAAGAGAATGAATTTGCTTTGAACTGAATAAGGCTTTCAAGGGTAATTTTTATTGTTGGAAAAACCAGTGGCGTATCATTTTTTTGTCTAAAAATATTCAGTCTCGATGCATTATGGACGCCACTGGTAGAATAAAAAAATAATAATTTTATTCAAAGAGTGCTCCTTGATCCTTAAAATCTATGCCTCAAATTTCATTGAAATATTTCAAGAAGTGTATCAGTTATTAATAAGAAACATTTTTTTTTCTATAATTTTAACACCCTGTATCTCGGAGAGGAAGCATTTCTCGACATATGTTCATATGACAAACTAGGACTTATTTTTGACGTAGAATACGTAGTTAAAATTTCTTGGTTAAGATGTGGAACACCCTGTATAATAATATACATTTTTCTGCGCTCTAGTTCCTCGGAACTGAGTGCTTATCAATTTGCCCAAATGTCTGTAATTTTCGAATTTTTCGATGAAAATGGTCTTAAACGATTTGGTTCGACTCACTGATCAAGAATCCGTAGTCAAAATTCATTCTGTCCGGCCGTCCGGCCGTAGGCACGATAACTCTCGAACGGAATGAGCTGGACAGTTGAAAATTTCAGAATAGGTTTGGGGAATAAATATCTCGGCTGAGTTCGTTATTGGGCAAAATCAGACAGATGGTTTCGGAGTAACAAAAAAAAATTTTTTTTTTACAGAACAAATTCCGAATTACATTTTTTTCAATAAGCAGTTTTACCATAAGAATCCATTCATATCATTTCTACGTTTTCACAGAATGATAGAATTATTCTGTGGGTATTCTATGAATTGTTATAATGTCAACTTGTTTTCCTGAGACATGACGTTGTCTCATTGTCATTCATTCCAGCAATCGTATAAATATGAGAATTATAATTACATACTTTTTGTTGGTTGATATTTTCATGCCGATGGTCAATCCATATGATGATGGCAATGGTAATGGTAAGTTAAAAATATTGAGTTCAGAATAACTCCACTAAAAACAAAACTGGAATATTGGTGTATTGGAGTGGATTTGAGGAAAGATATATATATTATCGTTCATCATAGAATTGAGGAATGAATATCTCGGATGAGTTCGTTGTTGGGTAGAATTCGTCTATAGGTTTTGGATTGATAATTTTTGGCACTCTTGTTGAATTTAAATTCCTCTATGATGTTTGAATTCAATTTCTGCTAAGATGAAGTTCTAAATTTCAATAATGAATCGTACTTCTATGTTTTCACATAATGCTATAATTATTCTATCTAAGATTTATTATATGATCTGTGTTCATACTCGTACATGTCATCCTGTTCTATAAGAGAGAGTCAAATTCATTTCAGCTATTTTAATTTGGTTTCTTCCATGGTGCAGTTCTCATTCTCAGATTGCTCGTTTAATCTTGATAGATAAACTATTATTTGAATTGAATTTCCTTTATGGTGCAGTTCTATCATAAGAATACATTGATATAATTCCCAACTCTGAGTAACCAATACTTTCGGAGATATAATTTGTCTGTTTGAACTAGAGCGCCAGAAAGCTCCTGTCCACAGGGCTTGAACCCATTTTTAATTGCAGCCTTGATTGAGTCCAAATATATATTGTTGTTTTGTTATTAGATTTCTCACTCCTGTGATTTCACGTAATATCATATCAATAATTCCTTTTATTTTCAAATCAACAACAATATACAGGGTGAGTCTTTGACCACTGCATTAATTTTAACCAAAGATTCCTCTCATCAAATGAAACACTTTTTTCATTTTACATTTTTCCGAATTCAGCTCAGGTAAAAAGATACAGGCTGTTGAAATTTTGAAAAAAAATCAGTTTTTATTTTGTAGCTTTGACATCCTTTTTTCGAATATAATGAATCTTGGCGTAAAGTTTCCTATAACTATGGTTCATATTTTCCAAATATTAGTTATTTTCGACTTCTACTGGTTTTCTAGTCATGGACTCGTGGATTCATAAAACTAAACGAAATTAGCATAAAGAAAGCATATAAAGTTTTTCTTGAGTCATTTCAAGAATATTCCATCGTTTTAGAATATTATATTATTCTTCATCATTTCTCCTTAAACGCACCGTTTTCTAGATATTCTTCATTGAATGTTTTGAAATGGAATACTCCAGAAATTTCACTACTTTTATGGATCCGTCCCTGAGCGTTGGAATCCCGAATCAAGCTGTAAACCACGTTACCATGCCTTATTCTCGTCCGCCAACAATGTCTTAGATAATTTATATGCGGGAGTGTACTAGCACATTGTGAAACCTTTAAACGCTTGTAACTTTTTACCTGAGCCGAATCTGGAAAAATGGTAAATGATAATAGTGTTTCATTTGATGAGAGGAATCTTTGGTTAAAATTAATGCAGTGGTCAAAGACTCACCCTGTATATTTATCGATCAAACCAAACTGTTAGCAGATTCATATTCAAACAATATTCTATTCTTCCACGAAGTTTCTTGAGTTCATATTCAATACGGACTGACTTCGCACCGTGAAATGTGGAATTTTCAGGAGGAATTCCTAATTACTATGCAATAATAAACAAAATTTAACGGCAAGCTTCACCTTTTATATTATCCACCTCTGATTATCTGACGTAGATGGAATTTGTATGCAAATAACAGCAGTGGTATGTCACAGCCACCCAACAGACAATATCCGGATAAAAAATTGGTTCAAGCCCTGTGGAC
Source organism: Halyzia sedecimguttata (assembly GCA_937662695.2). Lineage (NCBI taxonomy): Eukaryota > Metazoa > Arthropoda > Insecta > Coleoptera > Coccinellidae > Halyzia > Halyzia sedecimguttata. The sequence continues at coordinate 90,768,253 of OW569413.2, read as the reverse complement.
AGGAGCTATTGGGCGCATGTTCATCTTCCTTGTGGCCCGTACTGACCAGTAAAGAAAAAAAGCAGTATCATGTTGAATACCTTAATATTATTCTGGAACACAAATTTTCCATTACAATAATCTTCATCTAGCTTCTATTTAGTATCAATTCCTGTAGAACGTGATCATAATAAGTGTATTCCATATAATAAAATGTGTTTGAACTTGGTATGTAGGAAATCTGACATCAATTATTGGAATTAATTGATTTGACAAACAGCCATCAAATGAGGTAAATAGATTTTTGTGACGATTTTCTGTGACCATAGAACGTCAAAACACGCTGGAATGTGAATTTTAAGCAATATCTTCTGGATTTGAGATCGTATCGAACTGAAATTTTGCACACTCGTGTAGAATGCTTGATTTAACGTCGGTACAAATTTTTTTATTAAAAAATTTTCCAACTGCCCGATCCCAACAATACTTAGATAATATTATATCCATAAATTAAGCATTTCATTATTGCATTTCTTGAAATAGGTACCTTTTCAAGTCGATCAACATCGTCCTTCTTTCGACGTCTAAACTATGACTTGATTCTTTATGTTTATGTCTTTGAATTTGTTTTCGGTGGAATCCAAAGAGTTCATAGAATAATCGATGAAAATACTGAGAGAGACCCAGGAAATTTGACACATTTTGTCTTATATCTCCAGAAATTGAAATCGTATAGAGCCAAAATTTTGCACAATGTTGCAAAATACTACAATTGACGTTAGTACAAGTTTTTGTTGCAATCTGATGAATAGTTCACGAAAAAAAAATTTTTTTTTCGAAAAAATTAAAAGAAATATTTTTTTAAAAATTACCAACATTTCGATCATAACAGAATTTTGCCAAAAGTTGCGCGTTTATATCCTCGAACTGACTACCAAGTTTCGATTCAACATGTTCTTTAGTTCCTGAAATATCAGGGAAATAACCTCAAAATTTGAAATGTCTATAACTTCTAAACCGTCCGGCCGATTTTGCCCGTTAACGAACTTAACCGTCGCATTTTGATCAGAAACCTACCCTGAAAGTTTGAAGTCGATAGGACCTTCGGTGCTCCTGTTATCGTGCCTACGGCTGGAAGGCCGGCCGGCCGGCCGGCCAGGACGATGTTCCCCTAGAACATGCGCCCAATAATACATTTTCGAAGCTAAAAGTCTTTCGTTATCTCCGGACGAAATTAAATTTTTCATCGTTCAATGTAGTCCTCTCACAGAGAAACAAAAATCAGTTTATGTTGCTTATTTGGTGCTCCGGTCGAATTCTCCTATGTTTAATATCCAATTTCGGAGTGAAATATCTAGATAATAGAGTAATATGAATTACAACATGATTTAAACTCATACAAAATTCATATCAGATCATTTTTTGTGTACATTAAGGTAGGAGCTTCATTTACTAAGCGACGAATGAACACGGAAATATAGTATTTTCAGATTGAAGATCGATTTCCCCATCAAATCCATATCCATCCTAATAGACTGCATATAAATCTGACTTTGTTTGTTTGCTTTTCACGTGTAAACTACTCAATCGAACTCCCTGAAATTACCTACATGGATATCACGTGATAGCTTTGAGTACAAAGGCTTTAAAGAAGTATAATATACATAAAGGGAGATCCCATTCTAAATGTGAAATGAAATGCATTGGTTGTTGATTAACTTTTGATGCATTCAATTGTTCATTTAGATAGACGTTCGCCTTTCGATTACATTTTTGGCGCTATTGTTCCTCGGAATAGAGTGCTTATAAATTTGCACAAATGAAAATGGTCTTAAACTATTTGATTCGATTCACTGGTCAAGAATCCGTGGTCAAGATCGATTCTGTCCGGCCGTTAACACGATAACTCTCGAACGGAATGACCTAGACAGTTGAAATTTTCAGAGTAGATTTGGGAGATAAATATACTAACTGACAAAGAAACTGCAACACCCAGAAGGAGCATAAATTTAAATTTTTGTTTGGTAAAACATAGTAAGTATAGCCAGGAGTAAATGATTAGAATTTGGAGAAAAAAAATGGGTTCAAGCCCTGTGGACAGGAGCTTTCTGGCGCTCTAGTTCAAACAGACAAATGATATCTCCGAAAGTATTGGTTTTTCAGAGTTGAGAATTATATCAATGTATTGTTATGATAGAACTGCATCATAAAGGAAATTCAATTCAAATAATAGTTTATTTATCAAGATTAAATGAGCAATCTGAGAATGAGAACTGCACCATGGAAGAAACCAAAGTAAAATAGCTGAAATGAATTTGACTCTCTCTTATAGAACAGGATGAAATGTACGAGTATGACACAGATCATATAATAAAGCTAAGATAGAATGATTATAGCATTCTGTGAAAACATAGAAGTACGATTCATTATTGAAATTCAGAACTTCATCTTAGAGAAATTGAATTCAAACATCATAGAAGAATTTAAATTCAACAAGAGTGCCAAAAATTATCAATCCAAAACCAATAAACGAATTCTACCCAACAACGAACTCATCCAAGATATTCATTCCTCAATTCTATGATGAACGATAATATATATATTTCCTCAAATCTACTCAATACACCAATATTCCAGTTTTGTTTTTAGTGGAGATATTTTGAACTCAATATTATTAACTTACCATTACCATTCCCATCCTCATATGGATTGACCATCGGCATGAAAATATCAACCAACAAAAAGTATGATATTACTATTGTTATAATTCTCATATTTATACGATTGCTGGAATGAATGACAATGAGACAACGTCATGTCTCAGTAAAATAAGTTGACATTATAATAATTCATAGAATACCCATAAAATAATTCTATCATTATGTGAAAACGTAGAAATACGAGAGAGAGAGAATTAACTTTATTAGCATACGACCGAAGTCTTCCAGCCTTAGAAATACGATTTACATTGAAATTTTGAAAAATCATATCTCCGAAAGTATTAGTTTTTTAGAGTTAAAAATGATATGAATGGACTCTTATGGTAAAACTGCTTATTGAAAAAAAATTAATTTGGAATTTGTTTTGTAAAAAAAAAATTTTGTTTTTGTTACTCCGAAACCATCTGTCCGATTTTGCCCAGTAACGAACTTAGCCGAGATATTTATCCCCCAAAGCTACTCTGAAAATTTCAACTGTCTAGCTCATTCCGTTCGAGAGTTATCGTGCCTACGGCCGGCCGGCCGGACGGCCGGACCGGCATCACAGAATGAATTTCGACCACGCATTCTTGATCAGTGAGTCGAACCAAATCGTTTAAGACCATTTTCATCGAAAAATTCGAAAATTACAGACATTTGGGCAAATTGATGAGCACTCAGTTCCGAGGAACTAGAGCGCCAAAAATCGTGATGGTATTTTCATGTAAAAATTTTTTGTTGCATACATATTGTTGTTTTTTTTGCAGATTTTTCAAATTTTACAACAAACCAGCTGTTCGAGGAGATCCAAAGTCGATGTTTAGTTATTGTTAAAATGCCTAGAGCACGTGTACGCAGAATGTATCGCAAGCTAAGTGAATTTGAAAGATGTCAAATTATTGGTCTACGGGAGGCGGGGTTATCATTTGGAGAAATCGCTAACCGTGCGAAAAGAAATCCAACAACTTCTTTGAGATGTTGTCAAGCGTGGTTTGATAATGCCCAAAATCGAAGAAGAGTAGACACCGGATGTCGAAGGGGCACAAATGATGTTCAAGATCGACGTCCAAGACTTATGGCTATTAGAGACCGATTTGCGACAACTCGATCTTTGGCTGATGCGTGGTTAGGAGAACAAGGCTATTCTGTAACACTCCGAACGGTTTACCGCCGTATAAGGTCTTTTGGACTGCAGCATTATCGACCCGATCTTGTGTTGCCTCTGACGGTTGAGCATCGCCGGCAACGGCTACAGTGGTGCAGAGAACGTCAAAATTGGAATGTGGAATGGCATCAGTTCGTCTGATGAATCTCGATTCTCCTTGGGTGCACATGATGGCCGAAGAAGGGTTAGACGACGTCGGGGAGAAAGACGTGAACCAGAGTTTGATATTGAGCGCTATGTACACCGCACAGTGGGCATTATGGTAGGGGGTGCTATTTCACATGCAAGTAGGTCACCTTTAGTCTTTATTCGAGGTTGACAGCGCTGCGTTACCTTCAAGAAATAGTGGAGCCATATGTACTCCCTTACCTTAACCGGCTCGAGAATCCAATATTTCAGGAAAATAATGCTCGACCTCATCATGTTGCCAAACTTACTTTACACTTTTTTGAAACGACCCATGTGACTCTTTTGCCATGGCCGCCCAGATCCCCCGATCTTTCGCCCATAGAGCATGTTTGGGACATCATGGGTCGAAGGCTTGGAAATTTACCCCAGCCCCAGGGACTTTGGAGGCTCTGATACATAAACTACAGGTAGCTTGGGATAGTATCCCTCAATAAGAAATAGACCATCTTATTGCATCAATGCCAAAACGTATTGAGGAGTGTATAGATAATCGCGGTGGACAAACACATTATTAACAAATTTATTAAAAAAATTGTAAACCCTTTTTTGGCGCTCTTGTTCCTCGGTGTACAGTGCAAATTTGCGCAAATGTCTGTAATTTTCGAATTTTTGGCTGAAAATGGTATCAGACGATGTGGTTCGACTCACTGATCAAGAATCCGTGGTCGAAATCGATTCTGTCCGGTCGTCCGGCCGGCCAGCCGTCCGTCCGTTAACACGATAACTCTAGAACGAAAGGAGTTAGAGGATTGAAATTTGCAGGGTAGGTTTGGAGCGTAAATATCTTGGACGAGTTCGTTAACCAGCAAAATCCATCGAGCGATTTCGGGATTATAGCCGCTTTTATTAAAAACATTTCTTATGAATATGTATTTCCGAATCCGATCATTCGATCTATTTGAAATTTAGCATCAAATTGTAGAATCATGACCTTTAGACGCATGTGAAGTTTTGTAGTGATCGGGTTACTGTAAAGTGTAAAAAAAAATTTTGAAAATTTTTAAATTTTGTTTCTACAATAACTCTCGAACGGAATGAGCTAGGCAGTTCAAATTTTCAGAGTAGGTTAGGAAGATAAATATCTCGGTTAAGTTCGCTATTGGGCAAAATAGGCCAGATGGTTTCAGCGTAACGAAAAAAAATTTCTTGTTAAGTTACAAATTTCAAAATAATTTTTTTTTAAGATGCAGTTTGACCTTAAAAATCCATTGATATCATTTTCAACTCCAACAAGCTAATACTTTCGGAGATATGATTTTTCGAAATTTCAATAATGAATCGTACTTCTATGTTTTCACAGAATGCTATAATTATTCTATCTATGATTTATTATATGATCTGTGTTCATACTCGTACATGTCATCCTGTTCTATAAGAGAGAGTCAAATTCATTTCAGCTATTTTAATTTGATTTCTTCCATGGTGCAGTTCTCATTCTGAGATGGCTCATTTAATCTTGATAAATAAACTATTATTTGAATTGAATTTCCTTTAGGATACAGTTCTATCATAAGAATACATTGATATAATTCTCAACTCTAAGAAACTAATACTTTCTTAGATATAATTTGACTGTTTGAACAAGAGCGCCAGAAAGCTCCTGTCCACATGACTTGAACAAATTGTTTTCTCCAAATTTCAATCATTTACTCCTTGCTATACTATCTATGTTTTACCAAAAAAAAAATAAAATTTAAAGAGCTCCTTCTAAGTGTTGCAGTTTCTTTGTCAGTCAGTATATCTCGGTTAAGTTCATTATAGGGCAAAATCAGCCAGATGGTTTCGGAGTAACGAAAAAAAAAATTGTTACATTAAAAGTACAAATTTCAAATTCAATTTTAAAGTACGTAACAGTGAATTTTCTGGCAACTATTGCCGCTCTTGTTGTTTTTGTATTTGGTACACTGACCATAAAAATAGATCCTTGGTCTTCTAAATCTGTAATTTGCATAGAGTTCAATTCTGCTGCACGACAAGCACCCATAATCCCCATTATTGAAGCGACCAAAAATAAATAATGATATTAACTAGACGATTGAACTACACTGCTCAACAATTGATAGGGATCACTTACTTTTTCTAAATTTATTTCTGAATTATTCGCTCCAAGATTATAAATTTAGTCAGATATCAGAGTATTTTCAGTTGATAATATGGTTCACTTGAGAAAAGAATGAAAAAATGGAAAGTTGGAGAGAAAAAAAGACTTTATTAGGAACACTCAAAATTCTGTGTTTGAATAACATAAAAATTTTATGATGACACCACAAGAAGGCTGAAGTTTCGGTTAAGCTAGTACCTAGTTGGCTCCCCACGATCAAACGATTTATAAAATTTTGGGGCAAATTCGTCCAAATATCCCGTAAAGCGTTAGAAAGGTCCTCCAGGTTATTGATCGGTTGTTCTAAGGTTGACAATTGTCTAGACATCTCAGACCAGACATGTTCGATGCAATTCATGTCTGGAGAGCGAGCTGGCCAGTCCATCCTATCAATAGCATGAGTTTCTAGCGCTTCATTAACCAGACGACTACGGTGTGGACGGGCATTATCGTCAATTAAAATGAAATTCTCGCCCAAGGCAGCCGCAAACGGAACAATTATGGGTTCAATAATCATATCGTGATATCTCTGGCTGGTCATTGTGGTGTTCTGCAGAACAACCAACTCTGTGCGTTGGTTCAAACAAATGCCTCCCCATACACATATAGAACCTCCGCCAAAAGCTGTTGTGGGTACCATAAACTGTTCTGCATACCTTCGACCTCTTTCCCTCCAAGCAAGAATACGTCCATCGGAGTTGACCAAACGAAATCTAGACTCATCCGTAAATAAACATCGGCTCCAATCTTCAACTGTCCAATTGCGGTGCTCCTCAGCCCATTGCCGTCGATGAACCCGGTGTTCCCTATTCAAACGGGGATGTTGTACCCTCCTACGTGCTCTCAAACCACGAACATGTAGTCGTCGTCTTACAGTCTGGTTCGAAATTAGAACTCCTGTTGCAACTCTCAGTGATCTATTGAGCCGCGACGCCGGGTAAGTGGGATTTCTCCTAGCATTGAGGACCAAAAGACGATCTTGGGCAGCTGTTGTACTGCGCTGCCGACCTCCCCCATGAACATAAGCTACTGAGTCGTTTTGGATGAACCTATTCCAAGCCCGACTCACGACACTTTGCGAAACATTCAACCGCCGGGACACTTCTCGCTGGGACAAACCTTCCTGTATCCACCGTATGATTTGGTCCAGTTGCACAGGAGCCAAACGTCTTCTCGGCATGACTGATAAGCTAATATTGTTCTCATTTCTTCAATTATTGTCACCTTATGTGTTTGAACGAGAGAAAAAAACAGATTTAATAACAAATACCACATTGCTTTTCACTCCACATGTAACAGCCTACAGATAATAACCGATTTTGTGAACAAGAGCCGATGAAGTGAGGAAAAATTTGATATAATCAACTCAAAACATCTTAATTTTTCCTTAGAGAACATATAATGTACAGATATTCACGAGATAACTTGAAAAAAATACAAATGAAGAGAAGTTCATAAGTGATCCCTAGCAATTGTTGATCAGTGTATTATGAGATCCACAACTTTTGTCGCCAGATATTTCTCATCAGGAGCTTCATTTATGAAATTATTTAGTTGTTCTGGCGTAAAAGCTTTTGCTACATGTTTCTCCGTTTGACGTTTTAGAAACGCACGTAATTCTCTATATTGATTCCATTATTTATGTTGAGTGTGCTTCTTAGCATGGAGTAGAAAGTCTATGGAGACGATGCTTTATATTTACTGCAAAGTTCACTAACATATGCCAAAAGAACATTTCTTTACACGATGACTTAATGTTTTTACTGCTATACCAATCTTTTGTATACAACTTTCTTTTGGGATTGTTCGGGCAATAAATTCTGTATGGTTAAATTAGCTGCTTCTCTTATTTCTGGAGGTGTACATAATAATAATTCAACTTCACTGTCTGAATTCATCTTCTTCACCAAAATATTCACGGCAATAAAGGCGAAAATTCATGAGACGATTTTGTCGCCAAACACCAACGATTTTGTCGTCCAAAATTTCGACGATTTTTTCGTTCAAAACCATGAATTTTCGCCTTTAGGTATCAACTTAATTTGAAAACTTCAAAATTATAAAGGTGACAGAAGCACAGAACCACCTTGATATTCGACTGGTAAATAATTCCAAGACCAGTAGTGAGTTGTTATAACCCACGTTGTTTGTTTACAGATAACAACGAACGAAAGCAACGGAATAATGAACATATAATTTAATAAGAGAAGATAAAATTGGTTATTTTTCTACTGCTGTATGAAATGACTGTCATAAGTAACTCAATTATTGGTGAATCTATTTGAATATTTGCCCATTCGAATATATGTTCGAACCTTCACAATCTCAAATGCCAGAATGAAATGTCATTTACTCTGATTAACAGAGAAGTTATAAGTAATAGTTAGTGAAGAGCTTTTATTCAACAATCTTTCATAGATTGGATGAAATTACACAATTTATTTGTAACGACTCTGGCACGATGAAACAATTCATCAGTCAGTAAGCCATTCTTCATTGTCATAATTCTTCTAGCATTGCATGATCAGTGACAATAAACTAATATCTGTTCGTCGATATACTTCAACAGCTGCCATTGCACTTGACCTATTTTCTATTCTGGGAATAAAAAATATTGATTCTGACCGATGACTTTTAATACTCAGCCATAAGCTTAATGATATTTAGAATTAATAATTTTAATCACTAACTTCTTGACCAACATTGTGTTGTATATTTAGGATTTCATTTTCGAAAGTTCAAGTAAGTTATAGGTAAAAGAACTATTCCAATTTAAAGAATTGATGCCCTACTTTTGAAGGGGATTGTCATTTAAAGTATAAACTCGAACAAATTCTAATGCTTGTGAACGAATCAAATAGTCTCATAGGATGTGACGTATAAAATATAACTCTGATATTTGGCAGGCTATGCAATCCATCAACCTCTGCATTATATACTTATTGGAATAGCAATAGGTCTCTTGTATGATATTTTTTAATATTGGAATCGATAATGATATTCATAAGAATACTGAAAACGTTCAACCGCCTCAAAAATTTCAATTTTCAACGAGAAAACGATCATTCAAATTTGGTTGCACATAATGCCTTTTTAAACGATCGAAACTTGGCACCACTCCATGACGTAACCCGTCATATTTACTCTCACTCTCTTCTCGTGTCCGCTCTCTTTACACTCTTTATTCCAGTGTAACTTTCTACTTTCTCATGTAGCTTTTGTAATTTTTTTGCATGTTGATTTTTGTTTGTCTCACACAAGGATGTATTATATTTTTTGTAGAAAAGGGTGTTCTACCCGTTTATTTAATAAATAAATAAATAAAATAGGTAACACAGCTCCCTATAAAGGGTTTGTAGTCAGCATTGGCTGTAACCAGTAGATGGTAAATTTTGATTACGTCATCCGTCATAGCAACGATTCAGACACGTTTCACCTCATTTTCAATACCGAAATATCATGAAAGTGTATGAGGGCATACATGATGATTTGGTATTGAAGTATATTCAGAAGAACATAAACATATGATATTTCGTGTTACATCCAAGAAACCTATTCTCTCTTTTGTGAACATAGAATAAGGTGAACAGTAGCTAATTGCGAATATCTACAGGAACATTGGGGAACAAACTAACAACATCAAAACTTACTAGTATGTCATTTCGGTTCAAATTTGAATTTTGTAGTTTTTGGCGCTCTTGTTCCTTGGAACAGAGTGCATATCATGTCTGTAATTTTCGCATTTTTGGATGACAATGGTCCACTTATCAAGAATTCGTGGTCAGAATCGATTCTGTCCGGCCGGTCCAGCTGTTATCACGATAACTCTCGAACGGAATGAGCTAGACAGTTGTAATTTTTAAAGTAGGTTTGGGATATGAATATCTCGGTTTAGTTCGTGATTGGGCAAAATCGGTCAGGTGGTTTCGGAATAACGAAAAAACATTTTTTTTTTTTCATTACAAATTTCAAATCAAATTTTTTTTAAGATGGAGTTTCAGCATAGGAATCTATTGATGTCATTTTCAGTTCTAACAAGCTAATACTATCGGAGATATGATTTTTCAAAATTTCAATAATACATCGTACTTCTATGTTTTCACAGAATGCTCTAATTATTCTATCTATATATTATCATATGATCTGTGTCCACACATATCATCTTATTTTCCTATAAGAGACAGGTCAATTTATTTCTGGTTCGCTATGTATACTCATAAGCCTCACTTTCGTTCAACTAACTGTTTAATGTTTACGGTAGCTGTCGTTTGGTCCAGTTTGAAAGATAAAAGTCATTGATGTCAAACGAAATTGAAAGTTTATTTCTGAACAGTTTGGTTGATTTACACTATTCAAGATTTCCTACATAAGTATTCTGGTTTGAGTTCTCTCTGAACTGATTACATTAGATTTGTTTCATGAATAAAACTGGCTATTTCATTCACTCAATTTTTCAGAATGACTTCTGATAGTTTTGAAACACTTGTAGTCAAAATTGGGCCGTCATATAAAGATAAGATGGAAAGAGAATTCCTTTAATGAGTTTAAAAAGGAGCGCCAAAGCTCCTGTCCACAGGGCTTTCCCACTATTTCTTCAATATAACTTAGTTTTGAAGTTCTTTAATACGCTACTCTAGTAACATTTCATTCAAAACTCTGAATTCGTCTAAATGTCTTCTATGGGGATATATCTTGTTGAAGTCAAGCCTTGGGAGAGTTCAGTACTTGGATGGATGGCCACTCTGGGTTTGAACTTTAAGAAGCACGCCAAAGCATAATGATCTGACGTTGTATATATATAAATACAGGGTGTTCCTAAATTGAACGTACAAACGAAAAGGGGAGATTCCTCAAGTGAGTTCTAGAAAAAAAAGTCCCATAAACATGGGGTCGCAAACGTTTCGTTTTCGAGATACAGAGTGTTGAAGTTTGAAGTTTTTTTCTCATAGTATCTACACTTCACAAGATATTCAATTGAAATTTGGCATAGATATTACATTTGAGAGTTCTCACCACGTGACATGGCATTTTCGATAGAAGATCTACAGGGTGATATTTTTTCTGGAACACTGCCACCTGTTCTTCTGCAGAACTTTTTTTTGGTGAGCAACTGTTAATTTGAAAAAATGTAAAAAGAAGCTTTGTTCTTATACTGAACTTTTCGGTCTCATGTAGTTTTGTCGTATCTACCAACGATTTCGAGAAAAAAAAATTTTAACGATTCTCTCGAAATCCTCGTGAAAATCCAAATTATTATGGGAAGGCCACTTTGTAAGCTGTGGTGAATGAATTCAGTGTCAGTTTTTATGGAAATGTTCTTGATCTGTAGCGATGATTCATAAAGATTCGATAAACTCGTATAATCAACACAAAAATTGTATTATAACAAGAAACGTAAAACTAAAAAAAAATCATAACAAGAAAACTAAGTAACCGCAAAGGACTGAACTACAGCAAATGTTGAAAATGTCCTCCCCAACTCTTATACAAGCTTCTGTTCTTCGTCTCATAGACGATCGAACTCTTTCAAACACTCCCGGAGTATTCCTAACTGTATCAAATGCGCCTATTATACGATTTCTCAGTTCTTCTACGTTGTTCACGGGTGTCGAGTATACTAGAGATTTCAGGTGGCCCCATAAAAAGAAATCTGAACTATTTAAGTCTGGGGATCTGGCGGGCCATGACTGAGGACCCCCCCGTCCAATCCACCTGTTTTCATAATTTTCGTCCAAATACTCCCTTGCCAAAACTGAAAAATGAGCAGGAGCACCGTCATGCATGAACCACATTTCTCGTCGTAGCATAAGAGGTATATCTTCCAATAACAAGGGCAAATCGTTTTCTAAAAAATGTCTGTATGATTGACCTGTTAGTCGACCTGGCAAGAAGAAAGGACCAATCAAATCATCACCAATATTACCACCCCACACATTTAGTGAAAATTGCTCTTGAAAATGGGTTTCTACATATCCATGCGGATTCTCCTCAGCCCATACGTGTTCATTATGAAAATTGATAATTGTCCTTGAGAAGCCGGCTTCATCAGTGAATAGAATTTGGCAATCAAAATAAGGATTCATCAATAGTTTACTGAGGTACCACTGACAAAAACTAACCCTCGGATGAAAATCTCGAGGCAGAAGAGCTTGCACCCTCTGAATGTGATAAGGATATAGCAGAGAATCCCGCAAGATCCGCCAAACAACTTGATGACTTGCATTCAAAAGTACACTAATTTTTCTTGTACTGGTTCTTGGATGTTGTTCTATTTCGTTCATAACTGCCTCTTCGAGTTGTGGTGTTCTCACACTGCGTGGTCTCCCAGCATTAATTCTTTTCGTGGAAAAAGATCCAGCTTCTGAAAGACGCCTATGAATATCAGAGAACATTCCATGATTTGGTGTCACTCTATTGGGATAGCGTTCCATGTAAAGACGCCTAGCTTCTCTTGCATTTCCATTTGCAAGACCATACATGAAATGCATATCAGTCATTTCGGAATTCGTGAAATTCGGCATGTTTTGATATTGAAATGTGTAGAGGTTCTAATTTCTGATCAAATATTGTTGTGACAGTCATAAAAATCGTAATGAAAATAGTAGTCTAACTACATTCAAAAAAATAAATAGCCACAAATGCAACCACCTTAACTTTTAAAAAAAACAAACGTTCAATAATTTGATGTGTCAAAACTGGCACTGAATTCATTCACCACAGATTACAAACTGGCCTTCCTTATATAGTTACGAGAATTTCGAGAGAATCGTTCAAAATTTTTTTTCTCGAAATCGTTGGTAGATACGACAAAACTACGAGAGACCGAATAGTTTAGTATAAGAACAAAGCTTCTTTTTACATTTTTTCAAATTAACAGTTGCTCACCAAAAAAAGTTCTGCAGAAGAACAGGTGGCAGTGTTCCAGAAAAAATATCACCCTGTAGATCTTCTATCAAAATTGCCATGTCACGGGGTGAGAACTCTCAAATGTAATATCTATGCCAAATTTCAGTTGAATATCTTGTGAAGTGTAGATACTATGAGAAAAAAACTTGAAAAAAATTCAAACTTCAACACTCTGTATCTCGAAAACGAAACGTTTGCGACCCCATGTTTATGGGACTTTTTGTTCTTAAACTCACTTAAGAAATCTCCCCTTTTCGTTTGTACGTTCAATTTAGGAACACCCTGTATATTGTATATTGTTGTAGGGGGTAACATTGCACTGCGACCTTAAGGTGTATTGTGTCCCCCTGTCAGAGCTGTCGATGTCATCACCATCTACAGCTCGCCTTCCAGTTCCAGTTCTGATGAACTTCAGTATCTGGGATGGCTTCAAGGAGGCTACGTCTTCGCTCCTGCAGATTTCTTGTCCAAAACATTCCTTGCGTTGGTTTGAGATGGCGAGGCATTCCGTTATCAGGTGATCAGGAGTTTTATCCTCCTTCCAACAGAATCTGCACTCGTCAGTTTCTGGTAGCCCTAATCTCATCATATGCTTCTAAGGCCGCAGTGTCCTGTGAGGAAACCAGTGAGGAGGTGCAGCGTGTTCTTACTGAGATCCAAGCATTTCTTGGATCTGACAGTATCAAAGTTCCGGAGGAATTTCTTGGAGTGATACATTTCTGGGAGAGATCTCCAGAAAATACCTCTTTCAGTTTCATCTTTCATCCAAATTTCACTCTTGTAGGTGTATCTACGAATGGAGGAGGTTTGCGCTCCCTTCTTGGCAATTGTGTTGGCCTCCTCATTTCCTTTAATTCCCGCGTGACCAGGAACCCAGACCAAGGATACCCTATTGTTCTTGCCTACTTCATCGAGATTTCTTCGGCACTCCCTTATTAGCTTGGACTCGATAACATGGGAGCTCAGAGCTTTAGTAGCAGCTTGACTATCAGAGTGGATTGCTATATCACATCTCTGATAGTTTCTTTCTAGGTTCGGTTCCACGCATCTTTCTATTGCAAGTACTTCTGCCTGAAAGATGCTCGGATATCTGATGCTGTGTATCATGGCATTTCTTTTAAGAACTTGGGTGGTGAATTCCCTGTTCCAGTCTTCTTTCCTACCGAGCATCGTAGTGAAATTCTTTTTGATGCTAAATTTCTTAATCATTTCGTCACTAGGAAGATTGGCTGATGAAATGTACCTGGTAAGAGAGGACCAGGGTTTCTGGTTTTTAATACTCTCATTACATCCCGTTAGTGCTTTTCCAATTTTTCTCGTCATAACAATTCAAGAAAATACCGAACCAAAATTCTTCGCCCACATTCAAATCACCGACGGGTCCTTGGACAACTTCCACAATTCGCGAATCCGAAAATCATCTATTTCCTCCCGAATCCACAACACCACATCTGCATCACCGAATAACCCCCTGCATCGCCTCATTGCCTGCCCTCGTTTTCCAGCTCGATGTTCGAAACACATGAAAACATCAAGGAAACGCGGCGTTCGTTTGTGTGAATCGGAATCGTTATTCAAACCGTCACGAATCAACGCCTTCCCGCATCCATATACGTATTTCGCCCTTTTATGTAGACCTAACTACGGCCCAATGTTTTCCTTGTGGTTGTTCTCGGCCCCGGCACAAAAGGAAAAGAATGGAATCGCACGAGGAAAAGACAATAAGCGAATCTTTTCGCGGAAATAACCTTAACACTCTTGATTCGCCCATTTTTCTCGCCGGCGAGTTTCTGATTTCGTAGGGGGGTGCAAGGGGAAGGGTTCCGCAAATAGGGCGGAAAGATGAACGAAAAATATTCTTGTGGAAGGTCTCGCGAAGGTTTATTTCGCGCTGGTAATTTGGCTATTTGTTCGTTTCAGGACATAGTTACTGTTGACTGAGTGAAGTTTTCTGAGCCGTACGTTCAGACTGTAATTGATGAGTGAAGGTTGACTTAAACTAGACTAAAGTGGAACCTGTTTTATTTTCAAACGTACAATAATAACGTCATTTTTCGATTGAGAGGATCATCGAAAAGTTCTATTTCTCCGGTCAGCGGAAGGAAAAGTGTTACTATGCAAAAGATGAATTGGTTACCATGAACAAACCATTCTCTAATTCGAACGCCATTTTTGGCGCTCTTGGTCCTCGGAACAGAGTGCTTATCAATTTGCCCAAATGTCTCTAATTTTCGAATTTTTGGCTGAAAATGGTCTTAAACAATTTGGTTCGACACACTGATCAAGAATCCATAGTCAAAATCAATTCTGTCCAGCCGGCCCTCCCTCCGGTCGTTAACACGATAACTCTTGAACGAAATGAGCTAGACAGTTGAAATTTTTAGATTAGGTTTAGAAGATAAATATCTCGATTGAGTTCGTTATTGGGTAAAATCGGCCAGGTGGTTTCGGGGTAATAAAAAAAAATTTACATTACTAATTTTGAATTAAATTTTTTATAAGATGCACTTTCACCATAAGAATCCATTGATGTCAATCTCAACTCTAACAAACTAATATTTTCGGAGATATAATTTTTCAAAATTTCAATAATTATTCTTAATTCTATATGATTTCATAGAATACTCTAATTATAATTTCCGTATGTATATAAATCCAACATGAGATGATCAGAGACCTACGTTTTGAATTCAATTACTAAAATTCTTGAGAATTGACGCAAAGCCAAATTGAAAAAGTGGGAAAGCCCTGTGGACAGGAACTTCGGCGCTCTTGTTCAAACTTTGACAAATCATAACTCCGAAAGCTTTGGTTTCTTCGAGTTGGGAATGATATCAATGGCTTCTTATTTAATCTATTTAATTCTATGATACAGTTCTATCATAAGATACCATTGATATCATTCCCAACTCTGAGAAACCAATACTTTCGGAGATATAATTTGTCAAAGTTTGAACTAGAGCGCCAAACCTCCTTTCCATAGGGCTTTCCCACATTTTTATTCGTTAAAGTTACATTGAATGTATAATTGGTCAATGTTGCATTATGTAAATTAAAACCATGTAATAATGAACTGGTAGTATTCTGTCTCAGATTCTGTTCAAAAGCTGATGCCTCAATAGAGTAATCTGAATTGCTGGTTCCAGGGCATTCGTTGACGCTCAATATCCTACCAGCAATATCATTCTTATTTCGCAGCGAATCCTCGATGTAGCCTTCTGATACACTACTTGACTTCCAACCTCCGTGTCGTTTCAAAGACTCAATGTTGGCTCTTCCATCTATAAGTAGTGTAGCAGAATTACGCCCCAATGAATGACCTATGTATTCGTTTGGATGATTCAATTGCAAAAAAGTATTCCCATCACAGCTCTGTAGCATTTTCCAGATTGATATTTAAAAAAAATCTATTTTCAACGAAATCGTTTGCTCTTAACGCAGTGTATCTCCGATAAATATTTAGATTATTCTCCCTGATAACTGTGAATGTTCAAACTTTTCTCGTTTTACTATCAGGAATATTGACTATTATAATATTTCCCTTGTCCTCAAAGACATAAAATAACATGGACAGGTTGTGAGAAAGATACCATTGAAATCAGCATTGAAAAAAGACAGAATAGTTAAAGGCAAACCACGGTATATGAATATTTTCTTATAATTTGGCGTTTGGCAAAAGCACAGACCAAAACATTGGTTTCCTTTATTCTCTGACCTTTCTTGTTACTGTATTGTTTGGTTTCGTGTATTGTGTATGTGTTTTGGTGATTTGTAGACAGAATATTTAAAGGCAAAACATTTTCATTTAAATCCGACACTCGTTTCTGAATATTCTGATACTTAAAAAAAACATCATTATTTTTATACCATTATTTGCCTTTAAGTATTCTATCCTTCATAACATCTCTCTCTCTAATGTATTCCGCAACGAACTGTGTGATAAAGTTACGTGAGGGCCAGTCCATGTTATTCTATGTCTATGCTTGTCCTCGATATCTGTAGTTTTCATTTTCACCACTTCGTCACATCTGCAGGCACCAGCTACTGCGAATAATAAAACAATCTGAAACAACCACGTGATCAAAATACAAGATCAAAATTACTTGAAATATGATAGTTATTTATTTTATTATTGATAAGGGGTTACGTTGCACCGCGACCTTGAAATCTATTGTGCCCAAAAAATATGATAGTTACCTTTAATCCTATATATGAATCATCCGGTGCTTCGAAGATAAAACGTTCGAACTCTTCCTTAGAAGAAACTCTTCATTTATTGCAAGATACCCTTCATTGGTTTTTTCAAAAATGTGCGCAACTTCAGATATTCCTTAGCTATTTCATAGTTGATCACTATTTGCGACTTTATCATTGAATATCCGGCCCACAAAGTAGAGGATTTCCATTTTTGTTCTTTAGCCATTAAGTTGAAATATGCTAGCTTAGTAAACTGTCACAATTTTCGAATGGCACCAATTCGCGAAATGATCATAAATATTTGCAGAATTTTTTTCAATAGACTTCGATGGTCCAAGGGGAGAGACTGCTTCTTTCGCCAAAACCCCAATTTCTGAAGACATTTTCACTTTCATCCACTTCTCGATAGCTTACAAATGATAACTACCAATTATTTTACTTTATATCTGTCAGAATGAATTTTGCGTGGCAACCTTACCTAGCCAAATCTTCCATAATTCACTCAATTATAACGATCGTGAATGGATAGAATTATGTGCATAAATGTAAATCGATCCAAAAGCGGATATTCAGATTTTTAGGCATTTCAAAACATTTGAAAATAACATATTTCATTCCTCGATAAATTATGAGATTTCACACAAATATTTTTTTCCATGTCTCCTCACATGGTTAAATGAAACTCTGCCTTGTATCAGCCAGAGCTCCTAAGGGCCTCATCAGGTGTGTTAACAACATTGACAATGTCCTTAGGATTGATAAAGTAAGGGTAATAGAACAAATGATCATATCGGTTGCAGCTCTGAAGGGCTAGACCAATCCTCACGAACCTGTTCTGATAATAGCACTAACCTACCAAACCATATAATGCTTTCCCAATTTTTTTCCGGGTCCAAACCGGAAATGAACGGATAATAACGTATAAACTTCGACCGATCGAGGGCAAAATTAATGCTGTTATTTCTTCCATGAAATAGACGCGTGCACTAAATTTCACGCACTTCCGCTGGCCGGAGATTGAATTATTATTTTTTTCTTTTTTCCTGAAATTCGGAAAATCTCCAAGGAGTTGAATGATGTGGGATATTTTGATAGAACACGCCACGAATTGGGCATCATTTTTGTCGTTGTTGGAAACATTATACGTTGAGTGCTTACTGGTCAAAATTATTATTCATAATTGACATTCACCCAAATGCTTATCAATAATATGGTCGATTTTCCATATGAAATTCTTCTTTTGGCATATTTGACACCGCCGACCAAAAAAAACTTGACCATCTTACAATGAGAGAACAGTTATTATATATAATAAAGTTTATTCATATTAAATATGCCCCTTATTCATATAGGACGTAATAAATATATATCTCTCCTAAATGATATATCAATAATCAATATACGATTATTCATAGTTCATGACTGGATCAAAAAGGTATATTTATATTCAATATTATTAATAATAAATGAATGTTATTCATGAGAAAAAAATTTTTTTCAATGAATATCAATATTTAATAATGAAATATAAAAATTACAGAAAATTCTGCAGGAGAGGTTAGTTCACTTTTTTTCTGTCCCTATCATCGTCGTATAACCGAAGAACTGCTATACCGAATGATGCTGCGTAGTTCCTTAGTTATGGTAGAAAATATATGTGAGTTTCAGTTCTGAAATACGCAAATTCGTGCACCAACATTCGAAGAAAGTTATCGAAACTTATCTATCTACTGAAAGGTACAATATTTTCAACTCTTTTATCTCCAGAAAAATACCCTGCAGACGTTGGAAAGTTTGCAGCATTTATCTCAGTTTTCTCGCTAGTTTCATGAATGTCGGATCTAAGGTGGTTAACAATTTCGATCGATAGGTATGTGATAGAATCAGCGATTTCTGCATTGAATCACTTTAATATAAAAGTTCAATATTCGACAATCTTGACGTATTACAAGAGAATATCATGACTTTTGTCATTTCCAGGATCTAAGTCATATGTATTCCGCTGAACCAGTTGAGAACCTTTTCGAGATTCTGTTCAGTTTTTTCCAGTCTTTCCCAAACTAATGCCAGTAAAAAAGATCACGATTCTTGAAATGAAATATTCGCATGTCCAGGGAAAGAAGAACATTTAAAAAATTTGATCCTAATTGCATAATAAATTACAGTATGAACAGGTAGACGATGAGGGAAGTGAAGTATTGGCTAATACTGGCAAACAGTGGACCCGTTCCCTGAGATTAACCAGTTAGTGTTTTCTATGGTTTAATTCTCTTATTCTCTACCTATACATACTATAATATATTATGGAAGTACACATCCGGGAGAAATGTTAAGTTTAATAATAAACTAGACATTTTTGTATTATAATATTGTAATATTTATAGTATAAATAGAGGCCCTGAGAGGGTCCACTTCTCTCAGGAGTGTAAGACTCCAGATGTTGATTGGTTAACCACTAAAAAAACTCTCGCACGTTCCTTGGAGTAGTTCTTCGTCCTGCCCTTACAGCGTCCTTTAACAAAAGAAATGAGCTGCAAGCAGCCTTCATAGTTGATGGTACCTGATGACCAGAAGTGATCGGAGCAACACCGCTTTCTGCATTCTGTGCGCTAAATCCTCGGCCAGAGATTTGCAGGCCGGAATAATCTTCAATTCGGTCACGTAGTTCACTCTGATTCCACCTAGGCAAGATGCATAGAATAACAAGGTGTCGACACTCCCTGCTAATTACTGTTAAAATTTTCGGCCGAAAAACGGACATAGAACTCTCAAATCACCTACTTTATGTACTACTTCACTTTATTAACGATGCTGCCGCTAGACTCCAATTCGAAGATTCTGACAAAGGAATAAATTAAAACTGACAAGTGACAAAGTTCACTTTCCACCGTTGCTAGTTCGTAAATCCAAATTAAAAGAATATAATAAATCAGTTTATTGAAAAATCAATTCACTTTCTGATTAATCAGACATCTGCTCGGACATTAAACCCCATTTGTTTGGAAGAGAAATTTCATCTTGCCAAGGAATAATGAGGTCAAATAAGGGATTCATCAGTAAAGAAGTTTCTTTGGAACATTTTGAATGGAACTAAATGAAGAAATCTGTGAAATAATTATTTATTCAAATGTATATTACCTTTATCATATAAGGCTCATTTAAATTGAGCATTTTACTTATCATTTTCGATGTATAATTTGAAACTTCATCAAAACATTCTGATGTAAACACAATATTTTCATTCACCCAATACCCCTTGACAACATTTTATGTTCTCAGCTATTAGATTGCAAAATATATCTGATTCGATAGCTATTATTCAGAACTAAGTATACTGATGAAATATCGAAAAATGATTCATTAAATTAATTAACTAACCAAATAGAGGGTAGTGTACTACGTTTCAATCTTTTATTCAATATATATTCGCTAGAAAAATATTTTGAACAAACAAATGTTCTAATATTTTCAATACCCTACCTCTACCACAAGCCAGTTATGCCATTCTTGTCGTGTAACAATATCCTTAAAACAAATAATATTATAGTATAAGAGCGCCAAAAAGAATGACGCTTTAGGAAAGCTATTCAACTTTGATGAAATCACACTGTGTGCTTGCTCTGAACTTTGTTCTCTGCTAGTCCTTTCATCGTTGACAAATAATATTGTTTTGTTTTCATAACATGTCATTTCATTCCTTCTCAATATATAACTGAATAATTATTAATGAATAGAGTTATACCCTAATGTTTCCACTGTTAAAACAGTTTATGTTCATCAACCGGCAAGATTATAGTAAACCAACAAGTCTTAGCGTTCTCCTATGTTGATTTATTAACAATTAACGGTATCAGCGATCTTTCAATATTATTAATATTATAATTTATACCTATCTTGATACTAGAAATCTGCCCCTGGTCCGGCAAGAATAAACAATTGTTAAAAAAAAGTGTATTCGCGTAAAAACGAAGTATTTTCAAAATGAAAATAGTATTTGATTGAAATGGTTCTGGATACTCGTTCAGAGTTCACACAGCAAACTTTTGGCATACTTTCGGCGCGGAAAACAAGAACGTTGAACAAAATACTCAATTCCAGCAAACGGTACGACTAGAAACTAGAATAAACAAAGATTCGAATTTAATTTGACATGTCGATAATTTTGCCCATAAAATTTCTACTGCCGCCATCTATCGGCGAAAACTGAAGTAGAACAAAATCCTTGTATTTTGACAGTATTTGGACCGCAAATCGGCCGAAAATATGTCAAATATGCCAGTTCGAACATTAAATCCTTGTATTTGTCCCTCTTCTGTTCTTCTTTCATCACCACATTATTTTCTGCGGGGGAGGAAAATTCGACGACAAACAATTCCTTCAGCTCTTTGTCGAGCAAGAGTATATATGACTTTATGGCGTGGATCTGCTGAGTTGTTGGAATCGCATAGTTCCAGTTAGGGAATCCAATCCCACAAAAGCGGGATCCCTCTGAAATTCTGCGGGATCAACATTGCGGGATTTTCCGTGCGGGATTCAATATTGAAATTCCGTATTCGATAATGAAAGCGCAAATGCATCAGAAAAAGAATAAGTACTCTTTTCATCGACCTCTCCGAAAAGTGACACTTTACGTACCAATTTGCGGCCGTAAAATCGACTATTATTGAAGGCAAGTACTTTGCGGACGAAAATGTACTTTTTCGTCCACAAAATTACTTTCTCGCCCGCTGTGGTCACTATGGATACGGCATGATACGGCCCAATACAAACATAAGTGTCTGTAACAATAACTGTCAGTACTGTGGTCACTATGGATACCGCATGATACGGTTCAATACAAACATAAGTGTATGAGAGAATAACTGTCATTTGCTATAGTGAAATTATTTAAGTGGTCCAAAATTCATAAAAGTATGTAGAGGTGGACGAAAAAATGTAATATGCACCTCGGCGACAAACTGTCTCTTGTCTCGCCTGCTTGCAATTTGCAGGCACGACAATAATATACAGTTTTTCGTCTTTGGCACATACATAACTACTATGCTACGACTATAGTATGTTTTCAATTGCATAAGACGTTTTTATAAGCATTTTTATTAGGTTGATTACAAAGAGTATAATATATATTTTTAACAATCCCGCATTCTTGCGGATCCGCGGGGTTGGTTATTTCAATCCCGCGCGTTTGCGGGATAGAGGATTTGGTGCGGGATTGGATCCCTAGTTCCAGTAGATGCGAGCTCTCTCATTTTCAGCAACTGCTTCAATCTCCAGAGGCACATATAATAGTACTGGTTGGTCGTCTATACCATAAACCTGTCTCAGATGGAAGTAGAGAATTTGAAGTGCTGCATTGTGTCTTTCCACATAATATATCCTGTTGGAGCATGGACTCTGCAAGCAGACATAATGTGCATAACAGTTTCCTGCTGGCTGTGGCATGCTCTGCACGTTGGGAGGGTGTCCACTTATATGATGTTCTTTTTATACCATCTGGTATTTATAATCCCATCTTGACAACCATAACAAATCCGTCTGAGTCCAGTTTTCAAAAAGGCGAAGGCTAATTCTCCTGAAGAATATGGAGTGTAGGTGTTTACTCATGTGATCTTCGAGTAGTTTCTTCAGTTGTGCCTGTCTTATCTCTTTACCAATTCTTCTTTGGTCTATTGGAGAGATAGGTGTTTCTGCTAGCTCGATGGATATGCCGGTTATACTGAGCTTCTCCAAAGCTTTCTGACCAGCCCTAAATAGGAAAGCTCCTTTATTCCTGATTTCATGTTGAGCCACCATTTTCAGAAGCGGGTGTTCGCTTCTCGATATCTTTATTGCCATTTCCAACGTTCGTTGATGGTGTTCGTATCCCAATTTTGCAAACTTCTGCCTCCCTGCGTTCATGGAAGGCATATCCTTTGAATCGAGCAGTTGGGATGCAGGCTACGATTCATATTCATCACATTACGAGTGGTTCTGTCTATTATTATTATTCTTTATTTGGGATAGTTTTAGTAAGCATAATTTTTTCAAGAATATTATCAATAATTTGAACAATTTAATATTAACCTTATGTCTTATATATTAAAATACAAATAGAACAAACAAATCTTATTTGAAGTAAAAACTCTCGACTATTGAATGGTTCCTTTCTGTGTTTTCTCTCCCAAACTCTGAAAAATATCTATAAAACAAAAAATGTATTATATTCTGAATTGCTTTTGCATTAAAAACACAAGATAGTTATCACAAGCAATGTATATAGAACAATGTTGCCTAACAAACAATAACGAAACAACATCAATGATAAAACAACGTTTCGGAGACTAGATCAGACTCCTTAGTCAGACACCAAGCGAAAATCTTCAGAATTATTTTTTGTTGATAGCTATTCTGAAATTGGATAGTTGTCACATTCTTAGTCTTTGAAGATAATAGTTCCACTTTGCATAGAAATTTCCAAGTTCCAAATCCTTTTTCAACAAATCCGACCACATTGAATTTACCATATTCGGTTAAATTTGTTGAAACTCACCCTGTATAGTTGTTTATAACGAGACCACAGACAACTCCAACCAGAATATCACTAATACAAAGTATTCCTTCCAGAGAATATCATTAGTCTAGACAACAAGTGCTTTTAGGGTCAAAATTTATGCGTATTCTCCGAAGATTATGATTGAGGTGTCATTCGATTTGGAATGGCATGTTGATAGTTTTTGAGAAAATGCTAAGGCCGCTCGCAAAAATTGCAATAGTTATAAACAATTAAGGGAAAAAAAAGAATGGAGTTTGGTTTTTCGCTCATATCTCAAAAACTATCTGAGATAATTCAAATTTGAAAACATATTCAAATAGAGGAGGAAATTTCCTAAAAAAAATCCCAACTGCCGAAACTGTAGGACCAATATTTATAATTTTTCTAGGGGGTTAAAACGACGCCCGAAAACGGGTATTCCGGCTTGCGCAAGCCTAGCCCCCTTCGTACCTTTGATGAATAATATTATTTAAACTTAATAAAAATGAAAATAAAAATGGAAGAAATTCAGGCGCCTGCAGGATAGATCAATGAACAATAATCTGTGGTCCAAGAATGTTTATCGCAATTTTTCAATTAGTTATTCATTTGTTAATTAACAATTTTTTGTAGCAAGAACATTAACATTGCAAGTGCGATAATTGTTAATCTATTAATCTGACGACTTTTCCTTTCGTGGAGCTATTTGTCAAAGGTCTTGCAATAGATTCCTGTTGGAAAATTGAAAAATTGTTAATTTTCGTTCTGTTATGAACAATTTAATTAAGTGAAAAATTATAAAGCTTTAATTTATTTTATTACTATTGATCCGTTCTTTTATGACCATAAATTATTATGTCCTATTGTTTAAAAAATTGTTATCAACCAATGTGTTGTTTATGAGATAAATTAGAATTTTCCTTTGAAAATATAATTGATCTTTATAATCTTTCACTCGAGTAAATTATTAATAACAAAACAAAAATTAACAATTTTTCAAATTTTCCAACGGGAATCTACTCCAAGCTCTTTGAAAAATAGAAAGAAAATAAAAATCAGATTAATAGTTTAATAATTATCGCACTTGCAATGTTAATGTTAGTGCTACAAAAAATTGTTAATTAACTTATGGATAACTAATTGAAAGGTCACGATAAACATTTTTGGAATACTGATTAATGTTCATTGATCTATCATGCAGACGCCAGAATTTTAAAATTTTTCTTTTTCCATATTTAATAAGTTTATATAATATTTTGTCATGAAAGGTCCGAAGGGGGCTAGGTTTACGCAAGACGGAGTACCCGTTTTCGGAAGTATTTTCAACCCTCTGGGAAAATTATAAATATTGGTCCTAGTTCCTCTTCTTGAATCTTTTCTCAAATTTGAATTATCTCAGATAATGTTTGAGACATTGGCCAAAAACCAAACCCCATTCTTTTTTTTTTTCACTTGATTGTTCATAACTATTGCAATTTTTGCGAGCGGTCTTAGCATTTTCTCAAAAACTATCTACATGCCATTCCGAATCGAATGACACCTCAATCATAATTTTCGGAGAATACGCAAAAATTTTGATCTAAAAAGCACTTGTTGACTAAACTAGACTATATGTACCTAATAGTTGAAACAATAACCGTTCTATACGCTATTCAAACCTTGAGTTGGCGGAACAGAAACATCCCGATCCCCTCTAAATTTATATTCGTAAACACAATGGAAGCATAGAACGATACAGAAAAAACGCGTCATTTCGCTAGACTCGAGACAAAAAATATATCAAACGGCAACACAGGCGGGCAATTTTATACATAAAGCACATTGCATGGTTAAACATTGGAGATATGAAGATAGCTCTTGGGGGGATGTGAGTTATTTTATTTACCTTCTTTCCACTTTCTTGCCTTCTCTTCCAAGTCCTTTAAACGATGAAAATATTTCACTGACTGGCGATGTTATTCGGGATATGTGGAGATTTCATCTCGGATAATATTATATATAATGAATATTATTTTCTTTCTGGCTTCACATTCTTAGCTCGTAAAGTGATGAAATAAGGTGGCATTACTTTTTTTATAGGACAGGTCGAGGAGGTGCTTATAGATGATGATGAACATATCATTTGAGTTTGGATGGTTCTCTTAAGAGAACATACAACTTTATTTCCTGACAGATATTCTGACGGAAAATCTTAATATATATATATCTTGTGTGCGTGTGTATGTGACTGAACTCCTCCTAAACGACTGGACCGATTTTGATGAAATTTTTTGTGTGTGTTCGTGGAGATTCGAGAATGGTTTAGATTTACAATTTGGTCTACTGGAAAATGTTTTTGGCGTTGGAGTTTGAGTTGGCGTTGAAGTTGGCGTTGGGGTTGGAGTTGAAGTTGGAGTAGGTATTGTGGTTGGCATTGGTTATGGAGTTGGCGTTGTAGTTGGAGTTGTAGTAGTTGTAGTTGGATTGGAGTTGGAGGTGGAGATGGAGGTGGAAATGGAGATGGAGGTGGAAATGGAGATGGAGGTGGAAATGGAGATGGATGTGGAAATGGAGTCAGAGTCGGAGTCGGAGTCGGAGTCGGTGTCGGAGTCGGAGTCGGAGTCGGAGTCGGAGTCGGAGTCGGAGTCGGAGTCGGAGTCGGAGTCGGAGTCGGAGTCGGAGTCGGAGTCGGAGTCGGAGTCGGAGTCGGAGTCGGAGTCGGAGTCGGAGTCGGAGTCGGAGTCGGAGTCGGAGTCGGAGTCGGAGTCGGAGTCGGAGTCGGAGTCGGAGTCGGAGTCGGAGTCGGATTCGGAGTCGTCGGAGTCAGAGTCAGAGTCGTCGGAGTCGGAGTCGGAGTCGGAGTCGGAGTCGGAGTCGGAGTCGGAGTCGGAGTCGGAGTCGGAGTCGGAGTCGGAGTCGGAGTCGGAGTCGGAGTCGTAGTCGGAGTCGGAGTCGGAGTAGGAGTCGGAGTCGTAGTTGGAGATGGAGTTGGAGTTAGAGTTGGATTTGGATTTGGAGTTGGCGTTGGCGTTGGCGTTGGGCAGGCGTTGAGGAGGCAGTACGAAGTCTGCCGGGCCAGCTAGTAAACTTATATTATCGAATGTATTATGGATATACAGGGTGAGTCTTTGACCACTGCATTAATTTTAACCAAAAATTCCTCTCATCAAATGAAACACTTTTTTCATTTAACATTTTTCCAAATTCAGCTCAGGTAAAAAGATACAGGCTGTTGAAATATTGAAAAAAAATCAGTTTTGATTTTGTAGCTTTGACATCCTTTTTTCGAATGAAATGAATGTTGGCGTAAAGTTTCCTATAACTATGATACATATTTTCCAACTATCAGTTATTTTCTACATCTACTGGTTTTCTAGTTATGGACTCGGGGATTCATAAAACTAAACGAAATTAGCATAAAGAAAGCATATAAAGTTTTTCTTGAGTCATTTCAAGAATATTCCATCGTTTTAGAACATTATATTATTCTTCATCATTTCTCCTTAAACGCACCGTTTTCGAGATATTCTTCATTGAATGTTTTAAAATGGAAAACTCCAGAAATGTCACTACTTTTATGGATCCGTCCCTGGGCGTTGGAATCCCGAATCAAGCTGTAAACCACGTTACCATTCCTTATTCTCGTCCGCCAACAATGTCATAGATAATTTATATGCGGGAGTGTATTAGCACATTGTGAAATCTTTAAACGCTTGTAACTTTTTACCTGAGCCGAATCTGGAAAAATGGTAAATCAAAAAAGTGTTTCATTTGATGAGAGGAATCTTTGGTTAAAATTAATGCAGTGGTCAAAGACTCACCCTGTATAGTCTAGTCAACAAGTGCTTTTTAGATCGAAATTTTTCCGTATTCTCAGAAAATTTTAATTGAGGTGTCATTCGATTCGGAATGGCATGTAGATAGTTTTTGAGAAAATAGAAAATTCTAAGGCCGCTCGCAAATATTGCAATAGTTATTATAAACAATTAAGTAAAAAAAAATAGAGGTTTGGTTTTCTCCAATATCCCAAAAACTATTTCAGATAATTCAAATTTGAGATCAAAATGAGGAGGAAATTTTGTAAAAAAAATCCTACCTCCTTGAACTGTAGGACAAATATTCATAATTATCCCAGAGGGTTGAAAATACGACCGAAAACGGATACTCCGGTTCGCGCAAGCCTCGGCCCCTTCGGACCTTTAATGAATAAATATTATTTCAACTTATTAAATATGAAAACAAAAATTTTTAAAAATTCAGACGCCTGCTGGATAGATCAGTGAACAATTACTCGTGGTTCGAAAAATGTTCATCGCGATTAGTTTTTCATTAGTTAATTAACAGTTTTTTGTAGCACGAACTTTAACATTGCAAGTGCTATTAATCTGAACATTTTTTCCTTTCGTGGAGCTATTTTTCGAAGGTCTTAGAATTGATTTTCGTTGTGAAAATTAAAATATTGTTGATTTTCGTTTTGTTATTAACAATTTACCCAAGTGAAAATTTATAAAGCTTCATTAAACATTGAAAAAAACTTTTTTTATAATATTACTATTGATCCGTTTTCATATGATCAGAAGCTACATAAATATGATTTTTAATAATTTTTATCTCCTATTTAAAAAATTGTTCAAAGAAATGCGTTGTTTAAAAAATAATTTAAATTATTTTTTGATATTATAATCTCTCATGATAATTAGGATTTTTTAAAAAAAACTGCTTCTTAAAATAAATTGTTATTGCTAGAAAACGCATTTGTTACATAACATTTTTTTTTCACTAATTACGAAAATTAAGGAACCTTTTTTTTATCTTTATTTATCTTGATCTTTGATATAAAAAAAAATTCGATTATTATTTAGATTCATTGCTTAATTAATAAACAATTTGTTATAAACAAATGAATTATCTCTTTGATATGTTTTTTGCTATCTAAAAAACAAAAACAAACAAACTCAATTCTTGTAACAGTTATCCTGTTTGCGGTCGGACAGTATTGGATTTGGCCCCGGATTATTTCTAAGTGAGTCAAACCCAATCGTTGGATACCATTGTCTGCCAAAAAATCCAAAAATACAGACTTTTGCGCAAAACTACATCTATCGTACTGTATATACGTTCAATCAGGTAACAATTCCATATATACTAATTGAAATTGAGGGAAAGATGTGTAAACACGGGCGGTATCTGGCTGGCTAAACCCTCTTATATAACCGCTATATTACGACGGGAGGGGAAAGGGGAAAGATTTCTACATTCCTTAAGCTATCGAGAAGATTTTTCGGAGGGGTCCTTATGCGTTAAAAAAATTCGAGAAATCGACGAAATTTTCCTAAGTAAATCGGGAATTTTGGTAATTGTTTTAAAAATCTAGAGGACGGATCGAGGTTCGAAGGGGGTGGATATCGAATCTTAGGGAGGGGGAAAGGGTCGATCCGAAAACTCTAAGTCGATATATATCGCGGTTTTCCCGTAACGAACGAAAATGTATTTTTTATCCTTCGCCCATCCATCCATCTCGAAAAAGCGAGACCGACTTTATTTCGCATAAGGCTTCGAAAATACAACTGCTCTGGCTCCGAATTTTTCGTCGAGATGAAGAAGAAGTATCGGTGTGTCAGGAACCAGCTCAACTTTTACCTACGATAAGTCTAAATATACTAAATCGATACAAGTTCTGGAAGTTCCGACCTCGGGAATTTTCCTTGCTAGAAGTCATTCCGAGAAACGTCAAAATTGGCATGAGAGACGGACTCTGAAATTTTTTGGACTTAAACGGTCGTTCTAGCTCATTTTCGGACCTGAAAGTTGACGAGAAGCGAGGATAAGGGTGAAAAACCGTCCAATAAACCCCCATGTGGCGATTTTATGTCGAAAAGTGAAAATTAAGAATATAATTTCTCTGGTAATTACCGACGTTATATTCTATTAGCGGAGATCGACGATATTGTATGGGCAGTCCGATAGCTAGGGGCTCTAGAGTGTCGGGGGTTTCGATTTCGGACCTGAAAGGCGGGCTCGAATCCCGGAAAGTGAATTATAATTTTTCGTGTTTGTTTTTCAGTTTCTTTCGGAATATTAACTTCGAATTACGCTATATCTGTCGACTTTAAGTAAGGGTGTTTTTCTTTTTCTTTTCCGAAGCTCTTATCGTTAAAAATAAACCATTACTATACAGGGTGTTCTTTTTCTATCGGCACAATATTACGCGATTGATTTGATTTTTGACACAAACAAACCGTTATCTAAATAGGAATCTTGGATGGATTCTTATAATGTATTTTTTAGAAATCTCTATACAGGGTGTTCTTCTTTTAACGTCCATCGCAACTTGCTGCTTTTCACGAAAAATCGTACTATTGTATTCAATTGTGATAAAAGATATACTTTCGGACATACATCGTTGAAAATAAAGCATTACTATACAGGGTGTTCTTTTTCTATTGGCACAATATTACGCGATTAATTTGATTTTTGACACAAACAAACCGTTTAGGAATCTTGCATGGATTCTTATAATATATTTTTTAAAAATCCCTATACAGGGTGTTTCTGTTTTAACGTCAATCGCAACTAGACGTTTTTTCACGACAAATCGTGCGATTGTATTCAATTGTGTTAAAAGATATACTTTCGGGACCTACATCGTTGAAAACAAACCGTTACTATACAGGGTGTTCTTTTTCTTTCGGCACAATTTTACGCGATTGATTTGAATTTTGCCACAAACAAACCGTTATCTAAATGGGAATCTTGGATGGATTCGTATAATGTATTTTTTAGAAATTTCTATACAGGGTGTTCTTCTTTTAACGTCCATCGCAACTTGCTGCTTTTCACGAAAAGTCGTACTATCTTATTCAATTGTGATAAAAGATATACTTTCGGACATACATCGTTGAAAATAAACCATTACTATACAGGGTGTTCTTTTTCTATTGGCACAATATTACGCGATTGATTTGTTTTTTGCCACGAACAAACCGTTATCTAAATAGGAATCTTGGATGGATTCTTATAATGTATTTTTTAAAAATCTCTATACAGGGTGTTTCTGTTTTAACGTCAATCGCAACTAGCTGCTTTTCACGACAAATCGTGCGATTGTAATCATTGTGTTAAAAGATATACTTTCGGGACCTACATCGTTGAAAACAAACCATTACTATACAGGGTGTTCTTTTTCTATCGGCAGAATATTATGCGATTGATCTGTATACAGGGTGTTTTTTTTATAATTCCATTTTATTTATAATTAAAATTTTTTTTATAGTAAAAATTTTTCTAATAATTTTTTTTTTTCAATTTTGAAATTTTCAAAAATTTTTTTTTTTTCAATTAAAAAAAAAAAACATTTTAATAATTTTTTTATCCTCAAAAATTTTTTTTCTCCAAAATTTTTTTTTTAATCATTTTTTTTTCTTCAAAAATTTTTTTTCTCCAAATTTTTTTATTTTTAATTTTTTTTTAACAACTGGCTAATCAAAGCCTACAAAAATATACCAGATAGGTGGCGCTTTATTCGATTTATAGGAACTCAAAAACGCCTCAACATATTTCGATGAGACTTTCGTGTGAGTGAACTACCGGTTCAATTGATCTACCGATAATATTGATCTACCGGAAAAATGTAGATCTACCGGAAAATGTAGATCTACCGGAAAAATGTAGATCTACCGAAAAAATGTATATCTACTGGCTAGGTAGATCTACCGAAAAAATGTAGATCTACCAGAAAAATGTAGATCTACTGGCTAGGTAGATCTGCGGGCCACTAGTAAGTTTGCTAACGCTATTTGAACTCGTTTTATACATAAAGAATAATTAATATTAGTAAATGTAGGTCATGTCTGATGAAAAAGCTTTCGTATCATTAGCGTTGCTTCCAGCTTATTACCTTAGTTGAATTGAATTTAACCGCAAAATGATGGATATGCATTATATGAATGAAACATATAATTTTAATTTCCTAAATTAAATATCGATATAGGTTATGTCAATATGTCAAGAAATGAATTGTTAATTCCAATAGGTACTTATGTCACTAGGGGTATGAGAATAGGAAACATTCATAAAGGTACTGAAAGATACGTTGTCGATGAAACGATTTAGTTTGAGGATATAAATATCTCAGTCGAGTTCGTTATTGGGCACAATCGGACAGATGGTTTCGGAGTATCTCATCATTTTCAACTCTAACAAGCTAATACTTTCAGAGATATGATTTTTCAAAATTTCAATAATAAATCGTACTTCTATGTTTTCACAGAATGCTCTCACTATTTTATCTATGAATTATCGTATGATCCATGTTCACACATGTCATCTTGGACTTGCGTCCAACTTTTACGTATGAGTTGGACGGAAGTCCAAGATACTGTTTAAAACGGAACATACCAATATGAACTTTGTCACATTGAAGAGAACTACTCATCTGTCAAATATTCTGTTACGTTTTCTGAGTGCGTTTTTTATCGGGTGTTGGTTGCTTCCTAATAATTCAAAATTAGATATACCAAGGCGGTTTTGAGCAGGTGAGTTATTGATTTTCCTTGCCTTTTATGTGGTCGTCTCCAGTTCATTTTAAAATATTCATTCATAAACGTTAAATATTTGTTAAAATTCTTAATTTCTGACTACTTGGAAATCGTATAAATATAAGGTAACTTTGAATCGTTCACTGTTGAATTTGGTACATCGGGTAACTTTGAATTTTGATTTTAAGGTGGAGAATGCCACGAAAATCGGAAAAAGTGACAACCCGTGTCAGAAAATATGGTACAAAAAGTGCGAAAGCCCTGTGGGGGATCTTTAGCGGTCTTGTTCAAACTTTGACGAATCATCCCAACTAACAACTTTATATTTTATAATAGTTGTGGAAACGTTTTCAACCAAAATCTTATAAAACATTCTTAGTCGCTGAATTGTTTTCAATACGTTTATACAACAGATATAAACCCAGAATTGGCACATTTTATAAAATAATTTTGTCATTCGAAACATTTCATAAAGCTCTTCATAAACATTACAAAACTATTTCATAAACATTCTGGCGCCAACTAAAAAACTGTTTTGTAATAGCTTTATAAGGTTTTTCATATGAGCGTTCTGAAATAAAAATGTTACATAGAGTGATATCTATAAAATTAATTGATTTTAAGTTGGCAAATGACAATCCTGAATTATAACAACATAGCGAAAATATAGATGTCATGTGTCATTATGGTTTACAGGAAGCCATTTTATTTATATATACTTCTACTCTTACAGACACATGTTTAGATACACACAACGAAATTCTCAATGCAAATGAAATTTCTTCGTGAAATGTAACACTAAAATGACATATTTTAAACGCGCCTCCTTGTTTCGAATGTTTCACACAAAAAAATAAACAAAACAAAAATGTGACTTGTCAGTCTAATGATCCTTTGTACGAAAATGTATTCCAATTTGTTCTACAGATTATTTTTGAGTCATTTCATGCTCTGAATGGTTGAAATATCTACACATTGGTGATTTTTAGTGTGTTTAAAACACTCCGCACTCTGAGTCATCACAAATGCCGCCATGTTTAATGGCGTTCGCTTATAAAATGATTTTGCATCAGTTTCAAGCATTTCGTTGTAATTTAGCTACTTAACAACTACTATAAAACATGTTATTATGTCCAACCGCGTGAAAGTCAACATAACCTGCAAAATCAGTGAAACAGTTAACGTTTTCCTGTGGAATATCTGATAAATACTAATTTTTGCAAGGATATTCAAAAGGAGAAATGACAGTTAATCTGATGAAGGTATCTTATTGAAGAGTCGATATCTTGAACACAAACATGATTGTGGTGATAATTTTGCACCTACAGAAAATTGTCTTCAGCAGTAGCATAATGCTTCCTGAACCTCATGCATAGGTAAGAAATTTGTGCTTTTAGCTAGAAAACTAATATGCATTTGCTTCATGGTAATCATAACTTTTTTAGAAACGTTCAAGATTAGGGTTGCCAACCGTCCTTTATTTCAAAGGACAGTCCTTTATTTTGAAAATATGTCTTTTGTCCTTTTGAAAGGTGTCAAAGGATGGCAAATGTCCTTTGAAATCATTGGAAGATATGAATAAAAACAATATTGTAATAACCCCAAAAAAACTTTCAGTGTGGGAACAGATAATGATCAGCTGCTTTTGGATGATATTGTCATGGAAATTGAATACCATAAAATAGTTATGAAGTGGTTACCGAAACGACAATTTACTTCTGGAAGCAAAATTGTAACTAAAAGCACTTCTATAAAACTGTTTCATTAGGTTATACAGAACATCTTTGAAATGGTTTTTTAATATATTTGAAATAAAATTATAAATATCCCCAGAATTAATAAAGAAACCATTAAAAAGCAATTCATTTTTATAAGCAGAATTGTTGTATAAGTTAGTTATAAACCTCTTAACAAATGGTTAAGTAACAGTTTTATAACATATTTCATAATTCTGCTGTATAGACGTTTTCTCGATAAATTTATAAAGTATTTCGATTATCCACAACAGAATGATGTTTATGTAGCTTTAATAAAATGAATTGATATTTTGGAAGCACTAATATGATACTTATGAAATATATTAGTCGCGAATCATTGGAGTTATAAGACAACTTTGCTGGTTGGGATATCTCCGAAAGTATTGGTTTATCAGAGTTGGGAACGATATCAATGGATTCTTATGATAGAACTGCATCATAAAATAATATGAATTATATGAGTATCTATTTATATCATTACCAACTCTGAGAAACCAATAATTTCGAAGTTATTTTTGCGCGTATGTTCTGGGGAACATCGCGTTATAGTTTTGCCCAAATGTCTGTAACTTTCGAATTTTTTGACGAAAATGGTCTCAAACGATTTAGTTCGACTCCCCAATGAAGAATTCGAGGTCAAATTTGGTTCTGTCCGTCCGGCCGTCCGGCCGTCCGTCCGCCGGCCGTTGCCACGATAACTTGAAAACGAAAAGAGCTAGCAACTTGAAATTTTCAGGGTGGGTGGCGCATCCCAATAATACGGACAAGATCGTTAATGGGCATAAGCGGCTCAGTGGTTTCCGAGTAATAATTTTCTTTTCAACCAATATAAATCCGATCGAATTGAAACTTGGTGAGTAGTTGTAGAATATGAACTTAAGCAAGTTTGTGAAATTTTGTGCGAATCGTATGGCTTGAAAATTTAAAAAAAATTATTAAAAAATATTTTTGTTGTCACGATAACTTGAGAATGGAAAGAGATAGCGGCTTGAAGTTTTCAGGTTAGGATATGCACCCGAACGCGACATTTCAGTTCGTTTATGAGCATAATCAGCAAAACGGTTTTGGAATTATAGCCATCTGAAATTTCGTTGTTTTTGTTCCTCATTAACTCGAAAAATACTTAACCGATTGAATTCAAACATGTTAATTAGTTGTAGAATGCCAGCGCAAAAATTCTTGCAAAATTTCGTGAGGATAGTATTTGTAAAAAGTTTCAAAAAAATCATTGAAAATTGAAAAACAAAATTCTATATATCAGTAACTATTCGTTTGAAATTGCTGCAATTTAGCAAGAGCCTTCATAACCTTACTCTACTGCCAAGTTTCAAGTTTTAACACGATAGGTTGAATATTGTTGGAGATTCGAGCATTCTTGTGTGAGTTCAGTAGATGGGTGACCGTTAGCTCGATAACTTTCGAACGAAGGGAGATAAGGATTTGCATTTCCAGGGTAGGTTGCGTATCCGAAAGGGAGAGTTGGGTTCGTTTTTGGGCATAATCGGTCAAACGGTTTCCGAGTTATACCCACCTGGAATATTATTTCCTTGATAACTCAAAAAATAAATATTCGATCGAATTGAAGCTTGGTAACTAGCAGTAGATCATCATAAAGACGTGTTTAAAATTTTGTAAGAACCGTACCCCTAGAAAATTTGAAAAAAATGACGAATAAAAAAATTTTAAGAACCGCACCCCTAGAAAATTTCCAAAAAATTACGAAAAAAAAAATTGGTTCAAGCACTGACGTGAAGTCAGAAGCCTTTGCGCGTATGTTCTATTGTCCATTCTTCTGTATTGGACACCCTTAATCGAATTTACCATGGTAAATTATGTTGTCCATTCTCCTGTATTCGACACTTAATTCGAATTACCCATGGTAAATTCGAATTAAGAGTGTCCAATACAGGAGAATGGACAACATAATTTACCATGGTAAATTCGATTAAGGGTGTCCAATACAGAAGAATGGACAATAGAACATACGCGCAAAGGCTTCTGACTTCACGTCAGTGCTTGAACCAATTTTGAATAGACACATTTTGTTTTATTATAAGAATCTATTGATCATTTCGGAGATATGATTCGTTAAAGTTTCAACAATCTACCTGCCTACAAAAGGGTCAAGTTCAAAAATATCCTGTATACCTTTTGGTTCATGTTGGATTGTTTACGTCGAGTGATGATACGCTGAATGCACGAATACTTCATAATCGCACATATTTGGACCCTTCTCCTCCGCAGCGTCTAGCAGCCATAACCTCCCATTAAGATATATCTCGGAATTATTCTTGATTAGCAATCCTCCTAGGCATCTTCAAATCCGAAGGATAATGTGCTCAGTAATGGACATTAATTCTCGGGGAAGTATTCACATTCTCGTCGAGCTTCGTGAACTTCAAACGTATAATCTGAGATGAGGGAGGTTTTTCTGTCCCTTACTCGGGAGACAAAACATATTTTCCGCAGAAATTGTCCCCTGAAAATGTAAGTTCCGAGAAAGTATAGTAATTGGGAGGAGAGATTTCTCATCGTGATATTTCCAGAGGTTGAATCCGCAGAGTTGCTGGTAAGTGGATAGATGAAGCATATTGTCCCTGCCACGCTATGTTTCACTCCGAATCTAGGAGACAATTTCGTGAAGCGTCGTCACTTGAAATCTAGTGCTGTGCTTTTGACTGGAAGGTCTCTGAAAACTGTAGCCATTTACTTCGTTTTATTATATATTTCATCGTTTCGGTATCTACTTTAAAGGAATTATTTTTGATTTGAAATGGAACATGATAACTTTCCACTGTTAAATTATCTAGGAAGATCTAATTAATGCTCCAGAAGTTTGAGGTGAAATATAGGTAACACTTTTGAATGTTACAGATGAGTTATTCGGTCTAGGATTTTGCGTGCATGTTCGGGGTACAGTGTGCTATCATTTTGTCCCAATGCCGGAAATGGTCTCTAAAGATTATGTCCATCTGTCGCCACTATAACCTACGAATGTAAACAGATAGCGACAGGAAATTTTCATCGTAGGTGACGCATCCAAATACAATGGACAAGTTCATTAATGGGCATAATCGGCCCAAGGGTTCTCGAGTAGAAATTTTATTTCAACCAATACACCTCCGATCAAATCAAAACTAAGTAGCTAGTAGTAGAATACCGACATGAAGACGTATGTGAAATTTTGGGAGGGTCATATCACCAGAAAATTTGAAAAAAATCAATACATAATATTATATAAGATAGTTTTTGGGTTAGGTGGTGCATCCAAATGCGACTTGCGTATTTGTTGATAGGCGTAATCGGCCGAATTGTTTTGGAGTTATTATACCTATCTAAAATTTTGTTGTTATTTACTCAATAACTCAAAAAATACGAAACCGATCCAATTCAAACACGGTAGTCAGTTGTAGAAATTTCGTGTGGATCGTATTGATACAAATTTTAAAAAAATCATTGAAAATTATGGAAAAAATTTTATATTAATATCAGAAATTATTCGTCCGACATCTCTGAAATGTTGCCAAGTTCTCTACCGCCAAGTTTCAAATTTGAACACGATCGAATCTATTTTGTTGGAGATCCGAGCGGCCTTGGGTGAGTTCAGTAGCTGAATGGCTGACCGTTGCCACGATAACTTTCGAACGGAAAGAGATAGCTACTTGCAATTTTCAGGGTAGGTTGCGCATCCGAGTGGGA
The DNA here is from genome assembly GCA_937662695.2 of Halyzia sedecimguttata. NCBI lineage: Eukaryota > Metazoa > Arthropoda > Insecta > Coleoptera > Coccinellidae > Halyzia > Halyzia sedecimguttata. The sequence goes on along the minus strand of OW569413.2, from coordinate 90,730,534 downwards.
CAGCCAAGTTAGTTGTTGGGCATAATCGGCCCAATAGTTTCAGAGTTATACCCACTACAATATTATTTTCACGATAATTTAAAAAGTACAGATCCTATGTAATTGAAATTTGGTAACCAATTGTGTAATACCGACATAAAGATGTATGCGAAATTTTGTTAGGATCATATTAATAAAAAATTTCAAAAAAAATTCGAAATAATAATATGTATCTCACGATAACTTTAGAACGGAGAGATATAGCGACTTTGGATAGATTGCGCCTCTGAAAGCAGCATTTTATTTAGTTAAAAGGCATAATCGGTCAAATGGTTTTGGAGTTATATACATCTAAATTTTCTCTATATCTCAAAATATATAAATCCGATCCAATTAAAACTACGTAATCACTTGTAGAATACCGACGCGCAAACTTTCTCAGAATTTCCTGGATATCGTATCCTGAAATTACTGGAAAATTGAGTTTTTTCGTATATTATAAGATATTTGAAGAATTTTGTTTTGGATAGAATACATATCTCAGAATTAAAAATTCCGTGATCACAGACGATTCTCTCATTACTCAAGCAAACAACTCTGAAAATTTCAACTCTCTACCTCTTTTCGTTTGAAAGTTATCGAGACAACGGTAACCGATTCAGCTACTGAACTTATCCAAGGCTGCACGGATCTTCAAAAATATACATGCGATCGTATTCAAACTTGGAACTTGGCAAATGAGTTAGCTTTTGAAGGCTCTCGCAAAATTTCAGCGGAATTTTTTTCAATTATTTTTTTTTAATTTTCTAGTGATACAATCCTCATGAAATTTTGCAAGAATTTTTGAACCAGCATTTTACAACTAGTAACCATGTTTAAATTGTACCAGTTTCGTATTTTTCGAGTTATTGAGGAAATAACAAACAAATTTCAGATGGGTATAACTCCAAAACCAATTATCCGATTATGCCTAGTAGCAAAAACAAATGTGGCATTCAGATGCACAACCTACCCTAAAAATTGCAAGTCACTATCTCTTTCCGTTCTCAGGTTATCGTGACGTAAATAATATTATTTAATATTTTTTTTTTAATTTTCTAGAGACATGATTGGCACAAAATTTCACAAACGTCTTTGTATGTGTATTCTACAATTTGCTACTAAGTTTCAATTCGATGGGATCAGTATAGGTTGATGATAAAGTTATTACTCGGAAACTGTTGGGCTGATTATGCCCATTAACGAACTTGTACGTAGCATTTGGATGCCCTACATACTCTTAAAATTTCAAGTGGAAGTCTTATTCCGTTCTTAAGTTATCGTGACAACAGCCGGCCGGACAGAATCAATCAGTGAATAGAACCTAATCGTTTGAGACCATTCTCGGACATTTGGGCAAAATGATAACGCGATGTTGCCCAGAACATTAATAGGCACTCTCTTCACCTGAACAACGCACCAAAGGAATTAACATTAACATTTTCCTGAGCTGGCGAGAATAATTTCAAACCATTCATAGTTTCATATTTTCCTGAAGGAATCATGTTGTTGAATTAGATGAACAACAATATAAAGCTGCCACTTATTACCAGTTGAAGTTGCAAATAACCTTGGCCGTGTACATCTCTGAAGGTATTCAGAATCCCCATTAAATAAATGAAACATCGTGGTCCGTTCATCTGAAAACATTGCATGGAAATAAATAGAGATACATATTTCCGGAGCGATCCAGCAAACTCTCCAGTAATCTCTTATACGACCCAGTGGGATAGAAAATAAGCGTAATTCCGAAACTCTAGCTAATTTGACGAAGCTCTCTCACTGGAGTGAACGACATCATCTACATGAACAAATAAAGCGTACTTATTATACATTTGTCGTTGAACTTTGAAACCATCCCAAACAATTCTGATGTGAACGCTGAATTTAATTATGTCTATCTCTGTGCTTCCTGTCCCTACTAATGAAAATTAATTTTTGCTCTTTTTGCCCTCAATGGTTATGGCCTGAGGACTCCAGGGCATAGATCATAGAAGGCGCTGCCTTCAGGATTTAAGGTAAGTGTATTTTTTAATGAGGACATATAAATTTAATATTTGTTTAATTTGTGTAATTTGCTCAATAGTTGTTTGCTGGACTAGCTTATAACGGATCAACGCTATACAGGATGGTCCATGGTCGATGGTAACCTGGACTTTTACGAAGGACGGCACGTAAGATTTTACTGAAAATTTGGTTCCTTGGCTAGGAACCACTGCTCCACCGATCCAGAATATTTTCAGCCCTGTGGTGTTGCCGCTTATATCAAAAAGTACTAACAACTTTGATATTTCAAATGGAACACCCTATATATTATTGCTTTCTTTGATCCGCCGTAGCCTCCTGGTTAATTCAGTATCAACTTCATCCTTATCTCTCTAGCGGTTTTCAAGTAATTTACTGATTTACTTCATTTTTGCGCGTATATTCTGGGGAGCATCACGTTATAATTTTGCCCAAATGTCTCTAATTTTCGAATTTTTCGCCGAAAATGGTCTCAAACGATTGAGTTCGACTACCTGATGAAGAATTCGACGACAAATTCGATTCTGTCCGACCAGCCGGCCGTCCGTTGCCACGATAACTTAAGAACGGAACGAGATAGCGACTTGAAATTGTCAAGGTAGGTGGCGCATCCTAATACGACGGACAAGTTCGTTGATGGGCATCATCGGCCCAATGGTTTCCGAGTAATAATATTATTGGTGAATAGTTGTAGAATATAAACCTAAGCACGTTTGTGAAATTTTGTGACAATCGTATTACTTGAAAATAAAAAAAAAATTATTAAAAAATATTGTTTATGTCACAAAAACCTGAGAACGGAAAAAGATAGCAACTTGGAATTTCCAAGTTGTGCATCTGAATGCAACATTTGAGTGAGCTTATAGGCATAATCGGCCGAACGGTCATCTGAAATTTGGTAGTTATTTCCTCAATAACTCGAAAAATACGAAACCGATTCAATTCAAACATGGTTATTAGTTGTATAATACCAACGCGAAAATTCTAACGGAATTTCGTGAGAATCGTATCACTAGAAAATTTTTAAAAAATCATTGAAGATTATCGAAAAAAGTTCTATGTATCAGTAACTATTCGTCCGACATCGCTGAAAATTTGCGAGAGCCTTCAGAACCTTACTCTACTGCCAAGTTCCAAGTTTTGAACACGATCGGATACATAATGTTGGAGATTCTAGCTGCCTTGTGTGATTTCATTAGATGGATGGGTCACCTTTGCCTCGATCACTTTCGAACGAAAGGAGATTCTATCATATTGAAGCTTGATAACTACTTGTAAAATATCTACATAAAGACGTGTTTGAAATTTTAAAGAACCGTACCCCTAGAAAATTTCGAGAAAATTACGAAAAAAAAATTGTTTCAAGCACTGACGTAAAGTCAATAGCTTTTGCGTGTTCTATTCTATATTCTATATAAATGATACACGGAATATTGTTAATCCATACCCCAAATTTCGGCTATCTAGGATTTCAAGTAACGAAGAAACCTACTCTGAAATTTTCAACTCTCTAACACTCTAACTCATTGCGTTCGAGCGCGTAATCCGACGGACGGTCATAATCAAGTTTGACCCATTGACGTAGTATATATAACGTCTATGGTTTGACCTCAAATTTTTCATCAGTGACATTTGGACGAATTAATAGGCTCCCTGTTCTCAACGCCTAAAGGAATACTTTGTATATTTTCGGTAGGAAATGAGCATACATAAAGTACAATTAACACTGTTCTGTTATTCGCACGAAGATTCCACGAGCGAGCAATGGGTAATATATACTTTAAATTAATACAATTTAGAGAGAACTTTATTGCAGATAATTCTCAATCCAAAACAGCAAAACTTTAATCTCAGACTCCTCAACTGTTTGCTCCTGTAGAAATGTGTTTCTTCTATTGTTTAAGTAAACTAGTAAATTAACTCAGCAACGTTCCAGAGGCACCATTTTGGGCGATTCATTTAAATTAAAGTTTTATATACTGGTTCACCCCTCCAGAATTAAGACTTCCAGACTATGTAAGCACTACGAAATGTGCCACGAACAACTGAATATTAAGATTCCAGTTCCAATTTCCAGAAATTAACTATAACTTTAATACGTTTCTCGCAGCATATTGCAACGAAAGGAGGAGAATTAAGGATAAAATGCAACTTGGTGAAATTTCCGCCAGCAACAAATTCCGAGGCATTTGACAACGTGGTATTCGCCAGATTGAAATCGTTGCACTGCTCACACGAATGATTGATATTTTCCCATCAACATGAAACTATTCCCTCCGTTCTTCATATACCTACATTGATCGTATAACAATTATTTACTGGTCATTCACTTAAGGTTAGGGTTGATGACCATAAAAAGTCAATTCTTCAAAACAAGTCTAATACTGGTTTTTGGCGCTCTTGTTCCTCGGAACAGAGTGCTTATCAATTTGCCCGAATGTCTGTAATTTTCGAATTTTTGACTGAAAATAGTCTCAAACGATTTGGTTCGACTCACTGATCAAGAATCCGTGTTCGAAATCGATTATGTCCGGCCGTCCGTTAAGACGATAACTCTCGAACGAAAGGAGTTAGAAGATTGGAATTTGCAGGATAGGCTTGGAGCGTAAATATCTCGGGCGAGTTCGTTGATGGGCGAAATCCATCAAGCGGTTTCGGAGTTATGGTCGTTTTCAGTAAAAACATTTTTTATGAATATTTCCGAAACCGATTACTCGATCTATCTGAAATTTAGCATAAAATTGTAGAATCATGACCTATAGACGCATGTGAAGTTTTGTATTAATCGGGTTACCGTAAAATGTCAAAAAAAAATTTGAAAATTTTTTAATTTCGTTTCTACAAAAACTCTCGAACGGAATGAGCTAGGCAGTTGAAATTTTCAGAGTAAGTTAAAGAGATACATATCTCGGTTAGGTTCGCTACTGAGCAAAATAGGCCAGATGGTTTCGGAGTATCGAAAAACAAAATTTTTTTTCAACTCACAAATTTCAAAATAAATCTTTTTTTAAGATGCAGTTTCACCATAAAAATCCATTGATATCATTTTCAACTCCAACAAGCTAATACTTTCGGAGATATGATTTATCGAAATTTCAATAATGAATCGTACTTCTATGTTTTGACAGAATGCTATAATTATTCTATCCATGATTTATTATATGATCTGTGGTCATACTCGTACATGTCATCCTGCTCTGTAAGAGAGAGTCAGGTTCATTGAAGCCATTTTAATTTGATTTCTTCCATGATGCAGTTCTCATTCTCAGATTGCTCATTTAATCTTGATAAATAAACTATTATTTGAATTGAATTTCCTTTATGATGTAGTTCTATCATAAGAATACATTGATATAATTCTGAACTCTGAGAAACCAATACTTCCGGAGATATAATTTGTCTGTTTGAAGAAGAGCGCCAGAAAGCTCCTGTCAACAGGGCTTGAACCGATTTTTTTATCACTATAGATCACCAAGATTTTGCATGAGAGGGAAAAAGGCAGACGCGTAGATCTTTAAGTTTAAGAAATATCTTCGGTTTCAAAACAGAGCCTACCAATCGTGAATGATCAATTAGATTTTTTGTATGTGTTATTTTTCAGTCATGAGAATGGGGTAAAACTTGAAACATGTCGGCATTTTGAATATCAGAATTAAAATTTGTGAACGTAGTCAAGTGCTTTATTTTACAATTAATTAATTAATTATTGATATTTCGAAAAGAGTTCCTGGGTTTCATCCTCCCAAGAAAATGTGGTCTGTTCTGAATCGTCTAAGAACTGGTCATGGTCGTTTCAATAGCAGGCGTTTTAGACGAAACCGAATTAGTCCTAAAAAATGTGGATACAGAATATTAGAGAAAACAATAGGTTAATAATTGTCTCATATAAAGGGTGGTCCATGAATAACTGTACATAGTTTCATGGCGAAAGATGGTACCCAGGGATGCCAGAGAAGAATAATTAAATAAGGTCTAACGCTCTTTGTTTCTGATTTTTCGATTTGAGCACAACATTTAGTTAGCTATAACTGACTTGATGCAAAAGATACACCTTCTTTCCATTCTTCAAGATGGAATAGAGGTCATAACCCTGATCTATGCATGGTTTCCTGGGATGCTTCATCTAAACCTCTTTCAGTAAAGCGTAAAATTCTAGGTGTTTTTTCGCGTAGCCAGCATAAGCCCATCTTATTAACTATAGGTGTTTCATTTTGCTACTTGTTTGAATAAACACCGTTGGAATTTTAAGAAGGCTGATTGGGTTCAATTCTCGAAAAAAGTTGATAGTGACATAAGATGGTTTCGACCAACTTATGAAAATTACTCTAGATTGGTTGGTGAAGTAAAAGCTTCAGCTAAAAATTTCATTTCGACAGGTTTCCGTCAAGAGGTTGGTCAGTTGAAGCAGAAAATTGACATAAGGATCATCAAAATTTCCCAACTAATGAAAAATGTGGAAAACTAATAAATTCGATAAATGCAAGTCGTAAGGAAAAGTGGAGTAGTGTAGCTTCAGATATGAATTTCACACATTCAAGTAGGAGTTCACAGGAAAAAAAAGAATTGTGGATTTATCGGCAGTATACGACACAGTTTTTGGAAAGATGGTTTGATTTTCAAACTTTATAACCATTTAAATTGTGGAAAAATGGTTCGTCTACTCGGAAATATGTTGGCAGATAGAAGATTTCATGTTTTTGTTGATAATAATAGTATTAATTTCAAAAATTTGAATAATGGTCTCCCACAAGGTTCAGTTTTAGCACCTCCCATTTTCAATTTATTTCTGCATGATATTCCTGCTACTTCATCTGAAAAATTCATATTATGCTGATGAGATTGCCCTTTCATGTCGTGATTCTAATTTTCTAAAGTATAGAAAATAATCTATCTACAGATTTAGAAATTCTGAAAAATTACCTATTTGAGTGGCATTTGCGTCCGAGTCCAAATAAAACTGAACAATCGTCAAAAATATAGAACATTGAGTGTAGCTTTCGGTGATTTTTTCTTGAGACACAATTTTAATCCTAAATACTTAGGAGTGAAACTAGATTCTTCTTTGAATTTTAAGGCTCATTGGATGACTTGCGTCTGAAGTTGAAAACAAGGAATAATATTCTGCAGAAATTAGCTTGTACTTCCTGTGGTGCTGATGCAGCTACTCTCCATACGGCAGCATTAGCCTATTCATTGGCCACCAGTTCTTTCAAACATTTTCCCGCCCCGCATTCGCAGGCAGACTGCTGTTTTAAATTCTTGGAATAAATTTTATTCTTTTTCGAATTCTTTTCCGATTCTCTCCTATATTCCAGGCAATTCCAGATTGAAGTCACGTAATCCTTTATGGTCCAACTGTTTTCTCAATTCAAATAATAGTGACAAGGAAGATTGGCGATCTTAATGGATTTCTTGCGATTTATTCAAGAAAGATTTCATTTCTGATCCTTACAATAGAATTCCAGGGTTTGATCTTCCAAGGAAAATGTGGTATATTCCGAATCGTTTAAGAACGGGACATGGTCGTTGCAACAGCATGTTTTTCAGATGTAACTCAGAGAGTCCTGGTTGTGAATGCGGGGGAACCATAGATCATTTAGTTAATAATTGTCCCACATATAGATTCCTGGATGATTTTAGGGCTATTAGGAGTCTTTTTGGAATGGGTAGAGAGTAATAAACCATGTAATAATTCCTTCCTTTCTCTTTTCTTTTCCAGATTGAGTTCCGGGTACCTTGGAGAAATCTCTCAGCTTAGTCAAGGAAGAATCATCATAGTAATGAAAAATATGCCCTATAATATTTCAGCATATTTTGATGACAATTTCAATTATCATAAATCACAACACTAATGGGGACACAGGGTTTATTTGCTGAGGTTTTTCCCTAAGCTCTTGTATCATACATCGATTTGTATGGTACCCTGCTACACTATTTAATATTTCAGCATATTTTGCTAACAATTTCAATTATTATAAACCACAACACTAACGGGGAGACAGGGTTTTTTGCTGAGGTTGTTCCCTGAGCTCTTGTATCATCTATCGAATTGTATGGTACCCCGTTACACTAACCTCTACTAACACTTTTTTGATACACAGTCTTTATTGTTAGATGAAATAATGTTAATGCTCAAAGTTCAAAAGAATATTGTCGGTTTACGGTTGAATTTCAATTTTACTCACCTATCTTGAAAAATTTTATTTATCGAACGCACGATGTATAATTCTTCGCCTGTGCTAATATCCCATATCTTCGGGATCGGAACGGATCGAAGAACCGAAGACATGAATAAATCCTCCATGAAACGTACTATGACATGATGGTATTAAATTCATAGCTTCTGGTAAGGAAGTAATATCCCCTTCAATCAATCCGCCGCCAACTTTGGAAGAAAACCAATTTTGAAGCTGAGGAGATCTGAAAAATTCGCGGAGAAAAATTGTATCGGGCTCCATTCGTTCCCCATTTGAATTGCAAAGTCATATTAAATTGGTGAAACGATTCTTGTATGGATTTGCCACGACAGGAAAAGAAAGTTACGACGCCCAAATTCAATATCCCGCAACATTTCAGGCGATAATAATGGCACTGCATGAATTTGTCGAACGTCGCAGTAAAAGAAAAAACTTCGTGCCTCACACCAAAATTGAATTCGGACTTATATTGGATGAAGTTTCTTGTGGCTGTATTGAGGAGCGAATGTACTTCTGGAAACCGATGGAAACGATTTTCTTTCTTTAAAGACCAAGGGTGATGTAGTTATTTGAAATAAAAAATTGGAAAATTCAATGTGTTGCTATGAAAGAAAATGGAATTTTTTAGATTCCTGAAAAATATTTCACTACCATATTCAAATGGAAAATCAGTAGCGAGGAATAGATGTTAACCTTAAATCGATTTTTGTGTCATAGCGCTCTATGATACCGCAAGAGAACATTTCAATGAAAATTTTTTGAGTTGTAACCATTAAAATTTTGTCATTTTGTGTCATATGAAACAATTTCACCCAATCTTGTCACGATCAATCTGTTATTTTTTACTGAATATAGTAACAGATCAAATTACTTAATTTAGAGTCATGTGTCAAATTTCATCCAATCACCTCTGGATTACGGCGATAATACCCTACTTGTGGTGTTTTCAAATTGACAATCAATTATTGTATTGACTATTTCACTCATATCGCAAAATCTGACCAACCACAGGCCAAAGGCAGCTCAAATTATCGCGACTATTTCACTCATATCAAAATCCGACCAACCACAGCAAATGATCTCCCTAACCTACTCTGAAAATTTCAACTGTCTAACTCATTCCGTTCGAGAGTTATCGTGTTAAAGGACGAGCTGACTGAATCAATTTCGACCACGGATTCTTGGTCAGTCAGTCGAACCAAATCTTTTAAGACCATTTTCAGCCAAAAATTCGTTCTGAGGGACAAGAGCGCCAAAAAGGTACTTTTTCGGGGTTTCTTTTGAGAATAGGTATTTTTTTTTCATACCGTTGAACGTTAGTGCCTCCGTTGGCATGCTGTAAAATATTGCTACTTTTACATTATATAAGTTAAACTCTAAAAATAAAAGAAATATACCGCTTGAACCCTCTACTTATTCTCAAAAGGGTAATCAAGGGCCCCCCGAAGGTTGCAACTTGCTGTCTCTTTCCGTTCCGAAAATATCGAGATTTGAATTTGAATGCTGTAATCGAAAATAACGTCCGTATCTATGAGTTTCATGATCTGTGTTCATACATGTCATCATTGTCATCTCATCTACAGATAAGAAACATGTCCAACAAAGTATGATGGAATGCAAAATGAACAATGAAATATCATCAGCTATCGTATATAGCTCTTGAATAATCCATATTATCATGGAAATATATGCTTTGGTAAGTTCAAATTGGGTTCAAAATAGCTTCTGTAAAAACAAAACTGGAATATTGGCTAATTTTTAATTGATTTAATATAATTTTCATAGTTGATTTATGCAATGAATATCCTGGATAAGTTCGTTATTGGGTAGAATCGGTCTGGTGGTTTCGGATTAATAATTTTTGACACTCTTGTTGAATATGAGTTATTTTAATATGTTTGAATTTAATTTGTTTTATGATGCTGTTCTATCATAAGAATCCATTGATATTATTCCCAACTATGAGAAACCAATACTTTCATAATATGATTGGTCAAAGTTTGAATAATTGCTCGCAAGTAGTTTGACAAGAGCGCCAAAGCTCTTGTCCACACAGAGCTCTCCCACATTTTTAATTAATTTTGTATATTGTACATTGTATGTTGTATAATTGTAGAGAATTATTGAACCAAATTACGTCACATGTGCATTACCGGCTTAAGAATTTTATGATCTATCCATGGCAAGAAAAAAAAATTGGTTCAAGCCCTGTGGACAGGAGCTATTGGGCGCATGTTCATCTTCCTTGTGGCCCGTACTGACCAGTAAAGAAAAAAAGCAGTATCATGTTGAATACCTTAATATTATTCTGGAACACAAATTTTCCATTACAATAATCTTCATCTAGCTTCTATTTAGTATCAATTCCTGTAGAACGTGATCATAATAAGTGTTTTCCATATAATAAAATGTGTTTGAACTTGGTATGTAGGAAATCTGACATCAATTATTGGAATTAATTGATTTGACAAACAGCCGTCAAATGAGGTAAATAGATTTTTGTGACGATTTTCTGTGACCATAGAACGTCAAAACACGCTGGAATGTGAATTTTAAGCAATATCTTCTGGAATTGAGATCGTATCGAACTGAAATTTTGCACACTCGTGTAGAATGCTTGATTTAACGTCGGTACAAATTTTTTTATTAAAAAATTTTCCAACTGCCCGATCCCAACAATACTTAGATAATATTATATCCATAAATTAAGCATTTCATTATTGCATTTCTTGAAATAGGTACCTTTTCAAGTCGATCAACATCGTCCTTCTTTCGACGTCTAAACTATGACTTGATTCTTTATGTTTATGTCTTTGAATTTGTTTTCGGTGGAATTCAAAGAGTTCATAGAATAATCGATGAAAATACTGAGAGAGACCCAGGAAATTTGACACATTTTGTCTTATATCTCCTGAAATTGAAATCGTATAGAGCCAAAATTTTGCATAATGTTGGAAAATACTACAATTGACGTTAGTACAAGTTTTTGTTGCAATCTGATGAATAGTTCACGAAAAAAAAATTTTTTTTTCGAAAAAATTAAAAGAAATATTTTTTTAAAAATTACCAACATTTCGATCATAACAGAATTTTGCCAAAAGTTGCGCGTTTATATCCTCGAACTGACTACGAAGTTTCGATTCAACATCTTCTTTAGTTCCTGAAATATCAGGGAAATAACCTCAAAATTTTAAATGTCTATAACTCCTAAACCGTCCGGCCGATTATTTGCCCGTTAACGAACTTAACCGTCGCATTTTGATCAGAAACCTACCCTGAAAGTTTGAAGTCGATAGGACCTTCGGTGCTCCTGTTATCGTGCCTACGGCCGGAAGTACGGCCGGCCGGCCGGCCATACGGCACCCAAAAATCTGACACCGGATTCGTGATCAGGGAGTCCGAATTAGTCTATTAGCCAATTTTCAGCTCGAAATTCGAAAATTACAGACATTTGGACGAAATGATAGGACGATGTTCCCCTAGAACATGCGCCCAAAAATAGGGGATTAAAATTTAACAAAATATCGATGACGTCAATGCTTGGTAACGGGAAATTGTAGAACAATAAGAATTACAGGAAAATGTTCCTTAAAAAATAAATTGATTTCACCTGTCAAACTATTTTTCGCAATTCCTGAGAGGGGAGAAAATAGATCCATTTTTCGATACTTTTAACGGTCACTGTATACAGGGTGTGGCGTAAAGAGTGGATAATCTTGCACCTACAGGTAGAGGAAGGCCTGGTCGATCAGATAAACACAACTTATGCTTCATGAAAGTCTCACGGTTTTCGAGTCTTTTGACATTTTGAAAGTTTTGAGTAAAACACACCCTTCATCACTATTTTCGATGCCATGATCTCTTATATTGAAATTTTGTATATCTGTTTTTTGAATAACACTCCTGAATACATTTTTTATCAGATGTAGATGCCTCTTTTGGTGCCGCGGCATTAGATATTTTTATAAAAAAATATTTATCCTAAAATTTTCTCATGCAAAAAAAAAATTATAAGTTTGACCTTTTACGGTGAAAAAAAAATGTATGATGACCTGAGTGCCCAACAACTAGTAAATATGCTTCGTTCATTGGGATTCTAAAATGATATAACACTTGATATTCCAGTGTCCCTGTGACAGAATAAAGCCTGTTTAAGTAAAATAGGGTGTAGTTGTGATCCACTAAGTTGTTTATATTTTTGTTATAGCGCTATGAGTAAAGACACTTTCATAAAAGTGTTGAAAATAAAACGCAAACCAATGATTCGTGAATTATTAAAATTTACAAAAACTGCTGGAAATGTCCACCTTGGGCTACAGGCTCTGACTCTTCTTATGAAGGAGAGTTTTATTTTCCGCGCATAGCCGGACTGATTAATTTCTCGCGCAGCTGCCTGAATACGTTCTCGGAGTTGCACCGAAGAGGTGATTGGTTCGTTAGAAAAAGTTGAAAACGGTTACACGCATCAAAAGTATGTCTCATGTCAACGCTAAAGGGTTGTATACAGAGGTACATGTCATTCCAGTATAACCCTTGTTTCACAGGAGCAGTATGAGAGCACTCATGCAGGTGAATGGACCCCAATTTCTTCGACAACATACTATGTAGCGAGAAATCGACATGCAGAAAAGATTATTTAAAGTTATTTTAATATGCATAATTTGAATAGTTAGCAGCTCACCAATGCCCATTTGATGAGAGATGACCGATATCGAATAGCGTCTCCTAACGCAGTTCAATTCCATAAAACCTACTTTACACTAGCATGATACTAACTAACTAAAACTCAGTGAATCACGAATAGACCCCGTTTTACTTAAACAGGCTTTATTCTGTCATAGGGACACTGGAATATCAAGAGTTATATCATTTTAGAATCCCAATGAACCAAGCATATTTTCTAGTGGTTGGGCACTCAGGTCGTCATAAATTTTTTTTTCACCGTAAAAGGTCACACTTATAGATTTTTTTGCATGGGACAATTTTGGGATAAATATTTTTTTATATAAAAATCTAATGCCACGGCACCAAAACAGGCATCTACATCTGATTGAAAATTTATTCAGCAGTGTTATTCAAAAAACAGATATACAAAATTTCAATATAAGAGATCATGGCATCGAAAATAGTGATGAAGGATGATTCTTAAAACTTTAAAAATGTCAAAAAACTCGAAAATCGTGAGAGTTTCATTAAGCATAAATTGTGTTTATCTGATCGACCAGGCCTTCATCTACCTGTAGGTGCAAGATTATCCACTCTTTACGCCACACCCTGTATGTAAGGAAATAAATTTATTAGTCATGACTTTGGGAAGCTGCGTCGACCAGTACTGCTTGCCATTCAAATTGAAAAAGCTAATATGTTTAGCGAAGCATATTATTTGCAGCATGGGGTGATTTGCAAAACGTTATTTATATTCAGCGTTTCTGTATTTTTCGTTTGACTGCACTGGAAACTTTCGAATTTTTTCAATCAATCAATTTTAAAGTTGGGTCCCAAGGGAAATACTGCTAATTATAGACCAATAACTATATTCAGCGTGATTCCAAAGTTGCTTGAATCTGTTGTTTACTGTACCTGCAGTCGAATAAGGTTTCAAGTATAGGGGAGAGCGGGGTAATACCGCGCACCTAAGCGGAATCATAACGAAAATTCAAGCTTTTCATTATAAATGGTTGGTAACTTGGGAAATATTTCTCACACGTCTTTAGTACATTATAGTATATGGGTTATTGAAATACAATCCTAGAATCCTTAAAACCAATTAAATTCATGGTGAGGTGCATTTCAAGGTATTGCCCACACTCGTGGGGCAATATTGCGCAACCATTAGGGCAATTCCACAGAAGCATACAATACAATACAAGTTTTTCGAGGATGATTAAAATTGGTAAAGAAAAACTTTGAAAGTAACTATAATATTATAATGAACTAAATAAGTAACAATATGAATTCTTGAACGAAAAAAGACTACTTAAATAAAGCTCTGCTCCATCCATTCTCAGCGTATTTTCATTGCACTCATCGTAGTATTTTAGCATCAGAACGAATGGGAGCAATGGCATTATTAAGTTGTTCAATCGACCAAATTTTCGTTGTGACTTCCTATTGTAATTTCTGACCATCTAAAATAAAAATTAGACACTTATGTACATTTTACCATTGAAATTATCGAACAATACCGCGGTATTACTCCACATCGATCCTGATTTTGTTTTCTAACATAAAATGTATTGTCTTGGAATAAAATACAAAATAAACGTAGACAAAAATCATTAAAGGAAGCACTAACAGATATGCACGAAACAACTTTAAATTTGTTCATTAATGAAACTTATCTCGCTTATTTTCTAGTATCACAAAATTAGAAGGAAACCAACGAAACTCACACTTTGAAATACTGTGCAGCATTAAATGCACCGATTAGAGATTAAACCTTCGTAAAGTAATTGCCACGTGTACTAAATTACATTCGGCATGCATCGGTTGATCATTCACGCTTTTACACTTGTTTGTATGGATGCGCAGTATTGCCCCGCTGCGCAATATTACTCCGCTTTCCCCTACAGTAGCATTATTTTTTAGTAACACGGACTTTTTAATGAAATAAAGAAGTATCGATACCAATTTGAAAATATTTGTTCAATATATTCTTCTAAGCTCATTATGATAGCAATATCCCATTCTTTCAATTTCAGAAATGGTAAACAAAAGTGATATAACTCCAAACTTTTGAAATCTTCAGTTGAATGGCTTAAGATTTATTGAATTTCAGGCAATATCCGAAAATCATCCTATATAAGTATGGCAATTATTCTGCAAACAATGTAGCTTTTTCAGATACATAACATTTTAATCTTAGTGTGTCTCGAACGTATTGTTGGAGTAAATTCGAAATGTGAGGAGTTGTGTTTTTATATTCATTGAGTTAGTAACAACTTCATTCAGATGAACCTATTCATATATAATAATTTCAAAAATAAATTATCATTTCATGAGCATATGTACAAATTTTGAAGCTACTATGAAAATTTTAATGATTCATAATAATGTAATTGTCATTATAATGGCTTCACATGAATTAATGACCTATTCAACTGAATAAGTGTATGCAACAGTGTACCAATCATCCCGGAAAATATTCTGGAAATAATAAAGCCACTTTCAATATTGAGTATTCATTTCAATTCATTATGCCGAATACAAACCCACATGGAAGGTAGTTCAAAATTAATGATAAATACACTACAAATTTAACTCAACGACATGGCCACATCACTGAAAGGGCTCAACATTTCAACCAAATAACGTATCGAAAATACGGAGTTGGGAATGATAAATACATATTCTAGCTGAGAATGGTAGGATATTGAAGTTCTTCATACTATTTTTGTGCCGAACCCAAATATACTACACATTTCAAGAAGATCTAAGGCTATTTGAGTGAAGTTGATGAATTCAATTGATGGTACTTAGATTTCAGATGTAACTTATTTATCCCCTAAACTCTAATAAAATCGAATTCTTCTGCCACATGTGAAATAATTACCAAAATCTGGATATTAATGGCAGCTGACTCTCCTTTGTCGCACAAGCTCCTAGGGGCTTCTGAGGGATCTCCTTGAGGAGGATCTAGGAGGATCAGTATAATCATTATCCTGTCATTAGCAAGCGCGCCGATGCAGATTGACTTCCCTATGAAAGAAGTAAAAACGCTGTAATGGCATTGACGTAGGGTCAATCTGCTTTGGCACGTTTGCTAATGACATGATTATGATTATACTGACCGTCCTAGATCTTCTCCAGGGGGAGCTCTGTGGTTGAAAGCCCTCTCAAAACCCCAGACCTCACCAAAACTCCGATTCTCCAACACCAGTGGTTAAGGAGATATCGCATCTTCAATTCTGGCCCTCAAGGACCCTCAAGGAGGGATGCTATGGAGGAAAAGCATCCTCCACCTCAAAACCCCAATTCTCTCAGACGAAAACTCCTGCAGTTAAATCACTTCTCTTCTGCTCATGCGCTTGACGAAAAATGCCCAAATGAAACACCATAAATTTCGAAATTGGCCCAAGGACCCCGTAATGAACACTGCACCTCGGAACTACGCTGTTTCCTCTAAACTGGCTTGCACACTCATAGAATTGACATGAGGTGGTAATATGATCTTCTTATTCAATTGACACGGTGCTAACATGTCAATATTTAATTAGTTGCTCTTGTACATATGCTAGCGATTGCAATAATCAGATGAAACACGTGTAGGACCGAATTTGAAAGTGAACAGATGATTCACGAGGAATACGACTGAAGGTTCTAAATTGTAAATTTTTTTTGAGACTCCTAGTGGTCTCTTTTCTATGAAGTTTTGCAAGATTCAAGAGGTCATTATTGGTCACCGGAATGCCAAAACTAAACTCAATCCGATATTTGGTTTCGGAATTTCAAGAAAATATTCCGCAAAACGATCGATTTTTTTTTGTCTCTTTCTAGTCAGGAGATCCTCACAAGTGCACAAGGGTTTGCTTCAAATCAGTTCAGTATTTTTCAAGTTATTATGAAAATAATATTTTGAAATTTTTAATTTTTGGCGCTCTAGTTCCTCGGTACTGAGTGCTTATCAATTTGCCCAAATGACTGTAATTTTCGAATTTTTGGCTGAAAATGGTCTAAAACGATTTGGTTCGACTCACTGATCAAGAATCCGTGGTCGAAATTCATTCTGTCCGGCCGTCCGGCCGGTCCGGCCGGCCGTAGGCACGATAACTCTCGAACGGAATGAGCTAGACAGTTGAAATTTTCAGAGTAGGTTTGGGAGATAAATATCTCGGCTGAGTTCATTATTGGGCGAAATCGACAGATGGTTTCGGAGTAACAAAAAAAAAAATTTTTTCTTACAAGGCAAATTCCAAATTAAATTTTTTTCAATAAGCTGTTTTACCATAAGAATCCAATGATATTATTTTTAACTCTAGTAAGCTAATACTTTCGGAGATATGATTTTTCAAAATTTCAATAATAAATCGTATTTCAACGTTGTCACAGAATGATATTATTCTATGTATGAATTGTCATAATGTCAAATGATGTTCCTGAGACATGACATTATCTAATCAATCGAAGAATTGTGAGCGAAGTGAGAAAAATCTCAGTTGTTCGCTCCGAAATTAGGTTTTCTCAGAAAATTCTTAGTTATCGTTCATCAGTGAGTCGAACCCAATCGTTTGAGACCATTTTCGGCAAAAATCAAGAAATACAGACATCTGGGCAAAATTATGACATGCTGTTCCTGACGGAACAAGCGCATAAAAAGTGTTGATTGGAGGAAACTACGGTTAAAAAAATATAAAAAAGCACTGACGTGAAGTCAGCACTCTTTGGCGCGCGTGTTCACGGTGGCTAATTCGAATTGAATGATGACTACTTGAAGCTCAGTGGATAGAGCGAGCCGGAGATCTACCCAAAGAATAGTGGACACCATTCACTGTCGGTTCAAAAATTAACAGGGCTGAATCTCAACTGCCATAAGGATAGAGAAACAAAGTTGAAAAAGGAAACAACTGACTCTCTTTAATCGCACAAGCTCCTAGAAGATTCTGAGGGATCTCCTTGGGAAAGACTTGGGGGGTTCAGTATAATCATAATCATGTTCATAGCACGCACGCCAAAGCAGATTGACCCCATATCAATGCGGTTTTACACTTTTTCTTTCATTGTTAAGTCAATCTGCATTTGGTGCGCGTGCTATTGTGATTCTCCAAAACTAGTGTTTAAATCACTGATGGTCTGCTCATGCGCATAACGAAAAATGCCTGTAAGGAGTAATATCAATTTCAAAATTAGCCCCAGGGTCACGGTACGCATACTTAAATTCGGAAACAACGCTATTTCCCCCAAAATTGACTTGTGTCCGTGCACTGAATTGACATGAATATTCTTTTAAAACCTGAAACCTCACAATATCGGCTCAGTATTCCCAACATAACCCATACAACCCAAAAATAGTCACTTCTCTTCTGCACATGCGCAATCTACTCGTGGCTGAAAGTAATCCCAAAATCACACACCTTACAAAAAACTCCGATTCTCCAACACTACTGGTTCCGGAGATATCGCATCTTTAATCCACGCATGCGCAGACAATCACCAGGAGATTCTATGGAGGAATAGCATCCGCCAACCCAAAACCTCAATTCTCTCTGACGAAAACACAAGCAGTTAAATCACTGATGGTTTGCTCATGCGCATAACGAAAAATGCCCGTAAGGGGTAACATCAATTTAAAAATTAGCCCCAGGGCCACGGTAGGGACACTTCAACTCAGAAACAACGCTACATCCCCCAAACTGACTTGTCCTTGCACTGAATTGCCATGAATATTCTTTTAAAACCTCACAATATCGGCTCAGCACTCCCAACATAACTCATACAACCCAAAAGCAGTCACTTCTCTACTGCGCATGCGTAATCTACTCGCGGCTAAAAGTCCCCTCAAAATCACACACCTTACAAAAAACTCCGATAATCCAAATCTAGTGGATCAGGAGATATCGCATATTTAATCCACGCATGCGCAGACACTCACCAGGAGATTCTATGGAGCAATAGCATCCGCCACCCCAAAACCCCAATCCTCTCTGATGAAAACTACAGCAGTTAAATGACTTCTCATCTGCGCATGCGCATAACGAAAAATGCATTCAAAGTGCAGCATGACCTCCAAAAAAAGGTTTCGGAATTTCAAGCAAAATATTCCGCAAAATAGTAAGTAGTAATTTTTTGGATTTTTTCTTGTCACGTGATCTTCACGAAATTTTGCAAAATGTTTGCTTTGGTCTTTCGCATCTAACTACTGAGTTTCAATTCAATCAGATCAGTATTTTTCGAGTTATCGTGGAAACAAAATTTTTAAATTTTTCAAATTTTTCTTGCCACTTTATGGCTATGCGGTCAGTACAAAACTTCGCAGGCATATAAAGGTCATGAGTCTACAATTTGATGGCAAATTTCAGATAGATCGAGGGGTCGTTTCCGGAAATATTCATAAAAAACGTTTTTACTAAAAACGGCCTTAACTCCGAAACCGCTTGGTGGATTTCGCCCGTTAACGAACCTTTGTCCGAGATATTTACGCTCCGAACATGCCCTGCAACTGCAACTCGTTCCGTTCGAGAGTTATCATGCTAACGGCCGGACCTGCCGTACGGACAGAATTGAATTTGACCTCGAATTCTTCATCAGGGAGTCGAACCCAATCGTTTGAGACCATTTTCGCAAGAAAAATTTGAAAAATACAGACATTGTGACGAAATGATAGCACGCTGTTCCTTGCGGAACACGCGTGCAATTAATGTACAACTTATAAATACTTATAGACTCACCCTGGATATATGATAAATATGCCCAAGCTAATATAAAACAACTCAAAACAAGGCATTCATTCACCCTTCTACGAACGATATAAAATCCATTAAGCAACCACGTCCAACAATGATTTTCGAAGGGACATCCTGCCATCCTACCTTCTCCCCTTCAACCCCAAGTTCGAGGTCATATGTAGCGGAAACAACTCCGCATTCATCCCAAATTCCTGGGCGTATTCAATAATACAGGCGACCCTCCCCAGTTCCCCCTGTACGCATAGCGTCGTGTCAGTTCTCAATAAAGGAAATGACTCTTCATTCAACGCGGTTTTTCGAAATTGTAAAACGAGAAGTGTTCGCAATTCTTCCTCATCTCGCTAAAAGGTTTCTCAAGTATGATTTATGCGGGATCGTTGGAGAACGTCCGTGACGAAATGTTTAGGAATAAACTCCATGGAAAGTTCGACAAATTATGACGCGATGCCGGGCGCCAGATGAATGGCGAGAGGGTCCCAGGGGTCCCCTTGTATTATCTCGAGGATATGTTCATCAGCAGTCAACATATGTGGCGAGTCGCAAATGGAGAATGATGAAAGTTATTCCGGTATAAATGGAACGGACGAACTGTAGCTTGTTTCTGGTTGAGGGTTTCTTCTTTCCAAAATTTCGGTCAATTTGAATTGTTTGGCTTTCCACTACCCGAGTGTACTATGTTATAACACACAAGCTTTGATCGCGGATCCAGTTCCGAACTAGTCCGATAACAAAAACTTACCAATTCAGAATATATTATTGTATATGTTGTAACGATGAATCTCCACAGGCAAACGGAGCTCGGCATCGGGTGTATTGGATTGGATATGCCGATTTCAGAGTGCTAAAAGTCAGAGGTAAATTCGAGGACACTTACTACAGGAGCAGTGGTGCTTGTCCGTGGGGCTGAGCATAAACCAGAACAAGACCAGAGAGATTCCGTTTACTCGGAGGAGAAAACTTCCTGCTGTGAGATCCCTCTTTTAAACGGAATATAGAATGAAAGTCTGAAGTTAAATATCTAGAAGTAACACTAGATAGTAAACTTCTAATAAGCATGTTGAAATCACTGCTAGTAAAGCAATAAAGCTGCAAGCGGCCTACGCAGTTGATGACACCTGATGACTCAAAGCCCAAAACCTCGGTCAGGAATATACAGGCTGGAATAATCTTTAATTCTGTTTCGTTGTTCGGCCTCATTCTGCCTAGACATCCTTTGATTAGTATGACCATCCTAACTGGATGCATTGGATACAGGCAGGGTCCCCAGTTCATCATCACATTACTTTTGGCAGAGGACGAAAATTCACCAACAAACAATTCCTTGAGCTCTTTGTCCAGCAGGACTATATCTGGCCTTACGGCGTGGATCTGCCGAATTGTTGGAATAGCATAGTTCTAGCATATGCGAGCTCTGTCGTTTTCCACAACTGCTTCAATCTCCAGAGGTACATATGATAGCACTGGTTTGTTTTCTGCTGGTATACACAAATAAGCCAGAATAGTACGAGGAAAACCCTCGATAAAGTACAAAGGCTTGCCTGTGTGTGTATCACTGGAGCTGGGGAACCTGTCCTACCAGGGTACTTACGGTTATCACAAATCTCACACCACTTCATCTAGTGATAGACGAAATGGCCCATGAAGCCATTCTCAGATTATCTAGAAAAGGATAGGTAATTAGAATATTAAAAATTGGTTCAAGCACTGACGTGAAGTCAGAAGCTTTTGCGGGTATGTTCTATTGTCCATTCTTCTGTATTGGACACCCTTAATCGAATTTACCATGGTAAATTCGAATTAAGTGTCCAATACAGGAGAATGGACAACATAGTTTACCATGGTAAATTCGATTAAGGGTATCCAATACAGAAGAATGGACAATGGAACATACGCGCAAAAGCTCCTGACTTCACGTCAGTGCTTGAACCAATTTTTTTTTCGTGATTTTTTTCAAATTTTCTAGGGGTACGGTTCTTACAAAATTTTAAACACGTCTTTATGTTGATTTTCTACTACTAGTTACCAAGCTCCAATTCGATCGAATATATATTTTTTGAGTTATCAAGGAAATAATATTCCAGGTGGGTATAACTCGGAAACCGTTATACCGATTATGCCCAAAAACGAACTCAACTCTCCCTTTTGGAGACGCAACCTACCCTGAAAATTGCAAGTCCCTATCTCCTTTCGTTCGAAAGTTATCGAGGCAACGGTAACCCATCTACTGAACTCACACAAGAATGCTCGAATCTCCAACAATATTTAACCGATCGTATTAAAACTTGAAACTTGACAGTAGAGTTAGGTTTTGAAGGCTCTTGCAAAATTTCAGCAATTTCAAACGAATAGTTACTGATATATAGAATTTTTTTTTTTTTTTCAATGATTTATTAAAAATTTTCTACAAATGCTATCCTCACCAAATTTTGCGAACATTTTTGCGTTGGCATTCTACAACTAATAACCATGTTTGAGTTCAATCGGTTCTGTATTTTTCGAGTTAATGAGGAACAAAAAACCACCAAATTCAGGAAATTTCAGATGGCTATAACTCTAAAACCATTTGTCCGATTATGCTCATAAATGAACTGAAATGTCACGCTCTGGTACATATCCTAACCTGAAAACTTGAAGCCGCTATCTTTTTCCGTTCTCAAGTTATCGTGACAACAAAAATATTTTTTAATAATTTTCTTAATTTTTTTAAAATTTTCTAGCCATACGATTCGGACAAAATTTCACGTACGTGCTAAGGTTCATATTCTACAACTACTCACCAAGTTTCAATTCGATCAGATTTATATTGGTTGAAAACGAAATTATTACTCGGAAACCACTGGGCCGATTATGCCCATTAACGAACTTGTCCGTCGTATTGGGATGCGCCACCCACCCTGAAAATTTCAATTCGCTAGTTCTTTTCGTTCTCATGTTATCGTGGCAATGGCCGGACGGCCGGCCGGAGAGAATCAAATTTGACCTCGAATTCTTCATTGGGGAGTCGAACTTAATCGTTTGAGACCATTTTCGTCAAAAAATTCGAAAGTTACAGACATTTGAGCAAAATGATAACGCGATGTTCCCCAGAACATCCGCGCAAAAAGCAGAAAGCCTGGTCCTCTGTTACCAGGTACATTTCATCAGCCAATCTTTCTAGTGACGTAATTATTAAGAAAGTATGCATCGAAAAGAATTTCACTTCGATACTAGGTAGGAAGAAATACTGGGACAGGGAATCCACCACCCTAGTTCTTAAATGCCATTAAATGGTACACAGACGGTTCAAAAACAAATCTGGAGCTGGTGCTGGAGGAATGCCCACTATCGCTAGGTTCCTATCCGAGCATCTTTCAGGCAGTAATACTTGCAATCGAAAGATGCGTGGAAATGAACCTAGAAAGGAACTATCAGAGGTGTGCTATAGCAATCCATTCTGATAGTCAAGCTGCTATTACAACTTTAAGCTTCCATGTTATCGAGCCTAAGCTAATATGGGAGTGCCGAAGAAAACTTAATGAACTAAGCGAGAACAACAGGGTCTTCTTGGTCTGGGCTCCTGGCCACTCGGGAATTGAAGGAAATGAGAAGGTCAACACACTTGCCAAAAAAAGGAGCATGGACTCCTTTTATTGGCCTGGAACCCTACTGTGGGGTAGTTAGATACACCCACAAAAGTGAATTTCGGATTAAAGAAGAAACAGAAGGATGTAAACTCTGGAGATCTCCCCTGGAACGTATCACTCCAAAAAGTTCATCCGGAACTTTGATACTGTCAGATCCAAGAAATATATGGATCTCAGTAAAACCACGCTGCACCTCCTCACTGGTTTCCTCACATGGCACTGCCTTCTTAGGAAGCATATGATGTAATTGGGGCTAGCAGATACTGACGAGTGCAGATTCTGTGGGAAAAGGATGAAACTCCTGATCACCTGATCAAGGAATCCTTCGCCAAAAGAAATCTGCAGGAGCGAAAACGTAGTCTCCTTGAACCCATCTCAGATGCTGGACTTTAGCGGAACTCTGGAAATGGAAGGAGAGCTGTAGATGGGGATGACATCGACAGCTCTGATGGATGCACAATAGACCTTAAGTGCAACATTACCCGCTACAACAATATGTAATAACGATGAGCCTCCTTTAAGTTTTCTGCCCGACTATCTGGGAGGTCAACGATACAATTATGTTCTTGGGATATAGGGTAATAACTGATAAAGCTGGTTTAATCAAACAAATTCCTTTGATTACGAAGAAAAACACTTAGTTCTCATAACCAATCTTCGTCGGGTCATTAATCTGAGGAAAACTAAGGTACTCCTCTAATTACACCAGGCACAGATAATTCTTCCAAACGATCGCTCGGGATCCTTCCAGGTAGGGTAAGTGGATTATTCGAGCAGGAACTCAGGATCTCTCCAGGTGAGGTATAGGTAATGCAGGGATCAGTACCAGTTCAAAACATAGAAATATTCAAAGGGTTAGATAAGTAAGTTCGATTTTCACCCCAATCCAAAAATAGCTTCAGCTCAAGATATGTTAGTTAGGTTTTCATCCAAAAATAGCAGCGAGTTTGAGGTTTCCAGCCTCATCCAAAAATTACGAATAATGAGACCAGTGTTACACATACTACTTTGCAAAATACCATATTTCTCTGCTCGAATCTAGCGATATAAGTTAACAGCACACAAACTTTATTCATCGGAATTCACCAAAGCCTAGAAAAAATATATATACCAAAAAAAATTAGTATGAAATCGAAATAATCAAACACAAAATACATGATGTTCTAACAAAAATGGAGTGCAAAACTTTACAAACCAATTTCAATCTGAAATCATCACGTAATTTTACAAAATTTATCTTAATAACCCAAAAACATATCTAAATATTACTCACCGTCAAACTTGACGGTTATATTCCTACAAATAATGACAGAAACTGTTATGAGATGTTTAGAACACCATTTAGTTTATCTCAGCTATTGAAAATAAAGGAATCTTACTAGAAACGTTAGAAGAAATCCCTCGCTCGAGAGCTTAGATCATGAAGAACGAATGACAAAGTAAACAAGTCTATCTTCCGCCGTAAATCACAAGATGGATTATTTAAAAAAAAATCGTTTCTAATTTAAGTTGGAAATAAATTAACGATTTCAAATTATCGGGTGACCAGTAAATCACATTTGTGTTTTAGGGGTTGCAGGCTATCAATGTGTATTGAACCACAAAGCTAGAGATAAGGAATGTATCAGCTTCGCACAGTATTCAATGGTACTGAACTAGAATGCGCATTTCCCGAGATTTTCAGTAAGTATTGCATTAGTATATATTATAAAAAATAAACTATTTTTAACGTACATTCCAGCTGACCAATGAAAAAATGGGTTCTCATTTGGAAAAAATGAGTTTTGAGGTTTTGGTGATAACTGAATTTGACACTGAATCAGAAACACCCTGTATGTTCAATTGAATTTTTATTTCAGAGATTTATTAAAGAGAAGCATTGGTATGTCTTCTGATAGAAGCTAGAAAATTAGGAATTTTCATGCAAAAATCTAGAAGTTATTAACATTGGAATGAAGCTCCATTTGAGGAAATTTAAAGTGTTTTCTCAGATCTGACACCAATTTTCTGAGAATAATATGTAAATGACACATTAAAACAATGTTGAATTCAATGAGTAATCTGATTATCGATGAAAAAGCTGGGTATTACATTTAAAAAACGAAAGATGGTATCATTTCCGGTGAAACAGGAAGTCGAACGAATCTGAAATTTCTTCCAAGAATTCATCTGTCCTCAATAAGCTTAACTATAAAATTCCAAATGTTTATCTCCAGTCTTTCTTAGAAATATTCTCAGGAACGGTCTTCGTGAATATCCCTGTAATGCGCTTTAATCTAGAAAAACCGAGATCGAATAAAAAACGTCGATCATTATTATAATTACGCAGACGCAACTGTGGGTAAAAAATCAGTGGTCAACAAAGAAGATTAAGTGAGTGGGGATCATCCTTTGTCTAAATATATGTTTTAATATATACAGACATTAATTCGTAGTTTCACGCTTAAATTAATTTCGCTCGAAACACGATATGAAAACAAAGCAACAACTGCTAATTCGATCATCACTAACTCAAAGTACCGCTTACATCAGAAACTTCCTGCTCTGATTCATTATTCTCGCAATTTCTACCCTAATACCCCTTCACGATGTAAATTTCGATAAAATTGCAGGGCGCGCCTTGCAGAAAGATTCCACAGCATCATCTGATATGTCCGTTAACATTGCCAACAAAAGCCCTCATAATCTCTTCAGTAAATATCTGCATAAGTCAAACACAAAGCCATGAAGCGAGAGAAGTCTCACAGTTTTAATGAAAATCCCGGCCGGGCGCAGCCTTGATCCTCTAATAAAGTGATCGCCCCCCCTAAGATTATATTACACAAAGAAAGTTTCCCACTTTATAAATAACGAATTTTTGTTTGAAAATATTCATGATATTGATAGACATAGTAATTTGTGTATAGAGTGAAAAAAATTGTTGAGCCGTATACAGGGTGTTCCATAATTAAGTTGAAGTAGAGGGTGGACCACGAATATACAGACTCCAATGAGTCCAAATGATCCAAAACTCGAGGCAAACAATTATGGGACGTATACAGACTGATATTCTTGATCAAACGTAAAAGAAATGTTTTGCCGATGAGGCTTCGTTTCCGAGTTATTGGACTAAGTTTCTGTACGCGACCAATTCAATGTGTATTCCAAAATATGATCAAACTCACGAAGTGAGAAATTGTTTATTCAGTTCGCTCCTAACTTAAAAAGGAACACGTGGTGTAACCCTGGATCGAGTAGATAATCATCAGCTGTTTGCTGATCGCAGCAGTCAGCGCTCAGTGCCGAGGTAGCTTTGATTAGGGAAGAGAGGGGATAACACATGACGAACTACACAACGCTATGAATCTGACACCAAAACTTTGACAAACTTTGACAGTTTGGTGGACACCAAACGATGTGGTGGACGTGTGTTTTTTGTGTTTATCTGGGCGTTTACGGACTGTTTTGTTATGTGTTATGTGTTATTACACATATTGGTAGGATGTGCACTGTGCAGCTTGTGGCTTTAAAAGCCACAGCAGGAAAAAGGAGCCAGGTTCTGTGGTCATGTGGTGGACATTTGGTTTCAATGTCAGGGAATATGTTATCCGTCCTCTCTCTTCTATAGTCGAAGCGAGGTAGAATTTACATAATCTTATTTTTTATTTGTACGTACTTTGAAAATATTTTGTGTTAGAAAACAAGGTTTCGAATCTTGAATTTGTGAATATATACAAGACTGTTTTGATACCAAAAATAATATTGAATTGTTTCATGTTGAATAACTTATGTATAAATATTGGGATGATGTTTCAGAAGATTTAGAATAGAATCATTTTAATGATGTGGTTTATGAAGGCAATAGGAAAGAACAACATAATGGAATCATCAAAAGAAATTACTGTTCGTTGACCACCGAGGTTAATATTACCTTTTACTTCCTTAAGAAGTGAGACATGTTACTATATACCTACAGTATTTTCACAATGTTGCTAGCAAAAAAATGCTAAAATATTGATCTACATGTGTATCAAACATTTTTTCTTCAGTTAAGGTTCATAATACAGAATGAATGTGTTAGTGGTATGAACTATTACATTATGCAAAGAGGATTATATTTTATCAATATATTTTGTCTTATAATGCGATAAGTTTTCAAATAAAGAAGAAGAAGAATATAAAATACATATTTAATCTTTCAAACAAATGAAATGAACTATTAAAATATTTAGTTCTTCATCCTATACCTATTAAAATATCAGGAATAAATGGGCAATCTCCTATGATTATCTACAGCCTTACTCTAGAACTCTAGATATTTCTATGATACTTTCCTTAGGTATTTCGAGTTATGAAAACTATACACCGAGTGTAAGTGGCAACAGTCCACTCCACGAGGTTAAATCATTTCCAGATTGCTCATTTAATATTGATGAATATACTATTATTTTAATTTAATTTCTTTTATGATGCAGTTCTATCATAAAGATCAATGATAACATTCCCAACTGAGAGAAACCAATACTTTCGGAGATATTGATCTGTCAAAGTTTGTTCAAGAGCGCAAAGGTCATTTCCACAAGGCTTTCCCACTTTTTCCTCTTTGAATTCTAGCAGAATACTTTTAATTTTAGTTGCTTTGAGTGCAAAGGTTTTACCTCCACTCCTATTGGGATTGAATAATAGTAATAACAATGTTTTTACCTTGTGTATCTTAAATTTGACACAGATTTCAACATGTTTCGCCGAAGTATCTGCCACAACTCGAAATCATGTACAATATTAACATGAATCCCGACCCTCTAGACGTCAAAAACGAAAAGATTCACGCTTTCCAATTTTCGAAATCGATTCCTATCCGACGTTCGAACTGAAATGATTCTGGAGTGTTGCAACATAAAAACCAGAAATGCATACCGTTTCGTTCATCCCCATGTTATGATTATCCGTTGAAAATGTGTATATACATCGAATTTTATGCCATTCGAATGGCCTTACTCCTAAGCTTCGAAATATGGCTTGCATCAGCTCTCATCCTTGTGAATACGTAATATGTATTTATTCGAATTCGCATTTGTGTGTCACACGATACGAAAGGTCGATCGTATTTCTCAAACATGCCGCTCTTTATTCCATCTCTGCCGCCCACCACATATAGGGTGAACAGTGATGGGCGGCCAGAATTCGGGATCAGAATTTATGAAGGGTAGAGAGAAGGAAAACGAATTTCAATGCATTTAGTCTGGAAAACTGTCCGGTAAGAGCTTGAAATTGGACAGATGGCGCAGGTAGCTCGTTCTAATTCGACTTTTAGTGGATATCCATAAGAAATATCTAGAGACAGCATAATTGAAAAGGCATTTTTGTAAAACTGAGAGTATTATTCCGAAAAAAACTTGAGAAAATCTGATGTAAAGTCAGGAGTATGTTCTATTGTCTACTCACCTCTATTGGACACTCTTAATCGAATTGAGCATCGATATAAACAGTTTTCTCAGCTTTTTGCGTTATTATTTTGCCCAAATGACTGTATAATTTTCGAATTTTTTGCCGCAAATTATCACAAATAATTGGGTTTAACTTCCTGATAAAGAATTTGAGGTCAAATTTGATTCCGTCCGTCCGTTGCCACGATAACTTGAGAACGGAAAGAGATAGTGACTTGAAATTTCCAGGATAGGTGGTGCATCCCAATACGACGGAGAAGTTCGTTAATGGACATACTCGGCCCAATGGTTTCCGAGTAATAATTCTGTTTTCAACCAATACAAATCCGATCGAATTTAAACTTGGTGAGTAGTTGTAGAATACAAACCTAAGGACGTTCGTGAAATTTTGTGAGAATCGTATCACTAGAAATTTTTTAAAAAATTATTAAAAAATATTATTTATGTCACGATAACCTGAGTACGGAAAGAGAGAGCGACTTGAAATTTTCAGGTTGGGTTATGCATCTGAATGTTACATTTGAGTTTGTTCACAGGCATAATCGGTCAAATGGTTTTGGAATATGAATTGTGGTTGTTATTTCCTCAATAACTCGTAAAATACAAAACCTATCCAATTCAAATAGGCAACGAATTTACCATGGTAATTTCGATCAAGAGAGTCCAACAAAGAAAAATTAACAATAGAACATACACGCAAAAGCTCCTGACTTCACGTCAATGCTTGAACCGTTTTTTCCAAGATATGAATACATTTCGTACCATTTTAATGACAGACTTCGGAAATGAGAGAATCGTCTATAATCACAATTTTAAATTCTGACGATGGTATTCAATTGGAATTGAAATTCGTTGCATATCTAATAATACACGAAAGAACTTACGCCTCAAGTAATTTCTGGATACAATATTCACGAAATTCCGTGGAAATAAGTGAGGGAATAAGAACACAATTTAAGATGAGTATAACTCCAAAACAGTTTGGCCCTTTATGGCAATTAACTCAAATGTCGCATTCCGATACGCAACCTACCCTGAAAATTGCTATTTATTTTCGTTCTCAAGTTATCTTGATATACATAATATTTTTTCATAATTTTTTTCAAATTTTCTAGTGCTGCGGTCCTCACAAAATTTCAAACGCGTCTTTATGTCGATATTATACACCTAGTTATCAAGTTTAAATTCAATCAGGTCAGTATTTTTTGAGTAATCAAGAAAATAATATTCTAGGTGGGAATAACTCCGAAACCGTTGGTCCAATTATGCCCAAAATCTTAACTCTCCCATTCGGATGCGCAACCTACCCTGAAAATTGCAAGTCCCTATCTCCTTCCCTTCAAAAGTTATCGAGGCAACGGTCACCCATCCAGCAACTGACCTCACACAAGGCGGCTCAGATCTCCAACAATATAGATCTGATCGTGTTCAAAATTCGAACTTCTCGCTAAATTTCAGAGATGTCGGACGAATAGTTTGATATTCTATGATTTTTTAAAAATTATCTAGTATTACGATCCTCGCAAAATTTAGCAAGAATTATCGTGTTGGCATTCCACAACTTGCTTGAATAGGATCGGTTTTGTATTTTTTGAGTTAGTGAGGAAATAACAACCAAACTTCAGATGGGTATAACGCCAAAACCGTCTGGCCGATTATGCCTATAAATAAACTCAAAAGTCGCACTCAGATGCACAACCTGAAAATTTCAATTCACTATCTTTTTCAGTTCTCAGGTTATCTTGACATAAATAATATGTTTTAATAACTATTTTGAAAATTTCTAGAGATGCGATTCTCACAAAATATCACAAGCGTTCTAAGGTTTATATTCTACAACTACTCACCAAGTTTCAATTCGATCTGATTTATATTGGTTGGGAGAAAAATTATTAGTCGGAAACCATTGGGCCGATTATGCCCGTTAATGAACTCGTCCGTTGTATTGGGACGCGCAACCTATCCTGAAAATTTCAAGTCGCTATCTCTTTTCGTTCTCAAGTTATCTGACCGGCCGGCTGGACAGAATCAAATTTGTCCTAGAATTCTTCATCAGGTAATCGAAGTCAATCGGTTGAGACCATTTTCGGTACATGTGCGCAAAAATCCTGTATCTGAGAAACTATCTTTCCGATATCAGTTAAATTTTGCAAGATTAGTAAAAGGTTTTTTTCTGGGTTTTCTCTCCCAAACTCTCGAAAATATCTATAAAATAAAAATTGATTATTTTGTGATTTGCTTCTGCGTAAGAAACACAAGATATTTGTCAGAAGCAATCAATCGAACAATATTGCCTAACAAACAACAACGAAACTACATCAACGAAGAAACAACTTTATCGAAACGTTTCGGAGTCTATATCAGACACCTTCGTCAGACAATTAACGAGAATCTTCAGAATTATTTTGTTGATAGTTATTCTGAAATTCAGACACTTAACGGGAATCTTCGGAATTATTTTGTTGATAGTTATTCTGACAATTCTCGAATTTCAGAATAACTATCAACAAAATAATTCTGGATATTCTCGTTAAGTGTCGGACGAAGGTGTCTGACTGGGTGGACACCGAAACGTTACGATATAGTTGTATCTTCGTTGATGTTGTTTCGTTGTTGGTTGTTAGGCAAAAAAACCCAGAAAGAAACCTTTTAATAATGAGTATACCTCCCACAGTATTCTTTAATGATTACTTAAATTTTGCAAGAACCTTCGAAACTTAATTTTATAGCCAAGTTCTAAATTTGAACATGGTTGGATCTATATTGTTCTTTCTAAATTTATATATCACAATTTTTTGTCATCAGAGGAAATATTAAACTCTGTTCATTATGAAGGCTTTCACTACCTGCGACCTGTATACAGAAGGTCTACCATCTCTTGCCATTTCTCAATAATTCCCACTGATGACGACCTCTTTTTCGTGTAATCGGACCTGATGTTTTGTAGCCGACATAAATTGTAACAGCCCTTCAAACCCACATCCTATGTCTCCATCGAGAATAAACTCAGTAGGACTTTTCCCAGGTCGAACATCGAGCATGATAAAAACCACAGAACATCAATATGAATATAAATTCTCGTCGGTGATAAATAATTCGAAATAACTCCTATTGTCACCGAATATGGGGGGGCATATATCATGAGACGTAGCACAGTGATAAAGGAACAGTTGGTTGATGGAAATGGCTATGCAATAGGGATAGGTATGTGCGTCGGAAGCACCGGAATGGTCCGGGATATTCCTCAAATTACTTTCACGTCGCCTCGCACAGCTGAACAGTGACAGAGCCATGAAATTAATGGCTTCACCCCGGTTTGACCCTGTTCCAGTCTCCAGATTATCGATGTGCCCCGAGGTGTCGCTGTGGTCGATCCCGAATTCGATTCAGGAATTCTAATAAATCGTTTTCCGGGAGTTACATTACTGATATAATCTTCCAATGAAGGTCGACCTGGATTGGGACACGATTGGGCTGTTTCGTTTGGTAGGATTTGACGCACGATCACATGATTCGCGATTGTAAAAATTGGACGCTTAAGCGAATCAAATGGCTGGCGATTCTGAGGATGTTGGAGTGACTTTAAATTTTTTCATTGGAGGAAAAACAAGTTACGTATCGAATAAAACAACTCATTACTTTAGAACGAACTAAACCACATGTGATATGAATGCTAAATCAAGAGATCATTCAAACATGTTCTCCATTCTTTATAATTTATAGTTCAGGTAATTCGTTATACGATTTAAAAGCTTTCTCTTATTGGGCCACCCTGGCCTATCTTAGTTCAAACTACCTCAGGAGCTTTTGCGCGCATGTTCCATTGTCTATTCACGCCTCACACAAAGTTGATCGAGCATAGTTTTTTTCAATATAGTTGAAAAAAATTAAAATTTAACCTTAATGTTACTGTTGATACTATTTATTCACCTCTATTGGACACTCTTAGGCAAATTAATTTACCTTCGATACACAGGGTGATTCACGAAAACCGTTCCTTTGAATATTTCAAAGAAAGACTCGAGATAAACACTTTTATAGGTAAGCTTTGTTAGGAGAGATGAATTCTTGGAAAAATTTCAGATTCGTTCGACTTCCGGTCTCACCGGTGATACCAACTTTCGTTTTTTGAATGTAATACCCAGTTTTTTCATTGATAATCACATCATCCATTGAATTCTACATTGTTTTAATGTGTCACTTACATATTATTCTCAGAAAACTCGTGTGGAATCTGAAAAAACCCTATAAATTTTCTGAAATAGGGCTTTATTCCAATGTTAATAACTTATAGATTTTTGCGTGAAAATTCCTAATTTTCTAGCTTCTATCAGAAGACATTCCAATACTTCTCTGTCGTTAATTTAAAATTCAGTTGAACATACAGGGTGTTTCTATTTCAATGTCAAAGTAAATCATGACGAAAACCTCAAAACATATTGTTTCCAAATGAGAAGTATATATTATAAAAAATTCATTTTTTTTAACATAGATTCCAGCTGACCAATAAAAAAATGGGTTCTCTTTTGAAAAAAATTAGTTTTGAAGTTTTTCATGACTGAATTTGATATCGAAATAGAAACAGCCTGTATGTTCAATTGCATTTTTAATTAACGAACATTAACGAAATTAACGAACATTAACGAATTAACGAACATTAACGACATTGTTATGTCTACTGATACAAGCTAGAAAGTTTGTTATTTTGCATGCAAAAATCTACAAGTTATTAACATTGGAATGAAGCCCTATTTGAGAAAATTGAAAGAGTTTCTTCACGAATTTTCTGAGAATAATTGTAAGTAACTGAAATTTTTTTTCCAAGAATTTATCTCTCCTGCCAAAGCTTAACTGTAAAATTTCGATTGTTTATCTCGAGTCTTTCTTCGAAATATTCTAAGGGACATTCTTCGTGAATCACATTGTATGAATACATTTCATACCATTTTAATGGCAAATTTCAGTAACGGGAGAATCGTCTATGATCACAGAATTTTTAATACTAACATATGTATTCTATAGGAATTGAAATACGAAAAAACTTACGCCTCAAGTAACTCCAGGAAACGATATTCACTAAATTCCGCGAAAATTAGCGGTTCAGCATTCCACAACTAATCACCAAATTTTTAATGGATCAGATTTATATATTTTGAGTTATAGAGGAAATAACAAAAATTTTGGGTGAGCATAACTCCAAAACAATCTGGCCGATTATGCCAATAATTAACGAACATAAATGTCGCATTCGAGTGCGCAACCTACCCTGAGAATTGCATGTTGCGATCTCCTTCCGTTCTCAAGTTATCGTGAGATACATAATATTTTTTCGTAATTTTTTTTTAACAATTTCTGGATATACCTGTGATCCTCACGAAATTTCACATATGCCTTTATGTCGATATTCTACAACTAGTAACCAAATTTCAATTTGATGGGATCTGTATTGGTTGAAAATAAAATCTTTAGTCGAAAACCGTTGGGTCGATTATGCCCAAGTTCAACAATTTATAACCAATTTTCAACGATTTTTTGTAGGGTTTCCACTATCCACATCCAATTTCCAACAATTTGTTGTAAGGTTTTAACAATCCATATTGAATTTTCATCAATTTGTTGTAGGGTTTCAACAATCCATATCCAATTTTCAAAAATTTGTTGCAAAGTTTCAACAATCCATACCCAATGTCTCAAATCCATATCCAATTTTCAACAATTTGTTGTAGGGTTTCAATAAACCATATCCCATTTCTCAAATTCATATCCAATTTTCAACAATTTGTTGTTGGGTTTCCACATTCCATATCCAATTTTCAACAATCTGTTTTAGGGTTTCAACAATCTATATTGAATTTTCATCAATTTGCTGTAGGATTTCAACAATCTATATTGAATTTTCAACAATTTGTTGTAGGATTTCAACAATCCATATCCAATTTCTGAATTTCATATCCAATTTTCAACAATTTGGTGTAGAGGTTCAACAATCCATATACAATTTTCAACAATTTGTTATAGGGTTTCAACAATCTATATGAATTTTCAACAATTTTTATAGGATTTCAACAATCTATATCCAATTTTCAGCAGTTTGTTGTAGGGTTTCAACAATCTATATTGAATTTTCAACAATTTGTTTTAGGTTTTCAACAATCCATATCCAATTTCTGAAATTAATATCCAATTTTCAACAATTTTTTGTAGATGTTCAACTATCCACATCCAATTTTCAGCAATTTGTTATAGGGTTTCAAAAATCTATATTGAGATTTCAACCATTCATATCCAATTTCTGAAATCCATATTCAATTTTCAACAATTTGTTGTAGGGTTACCAAATTTCTATTTGATCGGATCTGTATTAGTTGAAAACAAAATTAGTACTCGGAAACTGTTTGGTCGATTCTGCCAATTAACAAACTTCTCCGTT
Organism: Halyzia sedecimguttata; assembly: GCA_937662695.2. Taxonomy (NCBI): domain Eukaryota; kingdom Metazoa; phylum Arthropoda; class Insecta; order Coleoptera; family Coccinellidae; genus Halyzia; species Halyzia sedecimguttata. The sequence continues at coordinate 90,695,413 of OW569413.2, read as the reverse complement.
GCATTTGGACGAGCCACCTTCCCTGAAAATTTCAAGTCGCTATCTCTTTCCGTTCTCAAGTTATCGTGGCAACGGCATTATATACATGTGAGAAAAACACGCTGTTCCCCAAAACATGCGCGCAAAAATATTATAGGACTAGCCATAGAATTATTGAACTGACTGATTTTTCACCGTGACCTATGAATTATCGATATAAGCTCTTCATTGATTTAATGTGTGTGGCTTTTACTTGATGCAAATCCATATTAACTTAATGAAAAATTATATTATATGATTTACACTAATTTATTTAATATTGTGACGCGTTTCGTCGACACGGCGACTTCATCAGCCTACTTCATACTAAATTCTTAACACGTAATGATCTCCCTATACCTAGATGACATGGACACAGAATCTTATTAAAAACAAATTACATGATAGACTTATTTAAAACTGATTACATAATATTACACTGCTAGTTCTTTGTACACATTTACAATAATTAATTCCTAGCTTTTATAAATTGATTCTCTATTTGAATAGATTGAGTAACGGTGAAAAATTTAGATCTAATTGTTCATCAACGAAATTACCCGTATGTTTTCTCTATTTATTTTCACCATTTCCCAATAATTGAGTTGCGCACCTTTATCAAATTGTGTAGAATTTTGAAATCCGGATTAAACTTATGACATTCTGCTAATAAATGATTCGAATAATTTGAATTAATTTTGTTGTTTTTGTAGCTGTGATGATGTTCCTTTATTCTTATGATAAACACCGGAAGAAGATATATCCGTTGATTTTCCAGAGAATCCTCGGAAATCATCACAATATTATGCTCCTCCAGGTGTAGCATCTCCCCCTTAATTGGACATTCTGCTTGGACGCAGGAAACTGGTCGCTACAACTCGTATCCATGCAATTTTATCAAACCATCAATTTCACCGACGTCGTTGTACGAAAAATAAGGTGAAACGAATTAGGAGAAATAATTGACTCGGCAAATAGAACAAAAGTCAACAAAGAGCGGAATGTTTTGAAGCTAAGCCCTTTAATTACCAAATCCTTGGGAGTATATAACATGTAATCCTGCATGGAGGGTCAGAATGGATAAGAGACCAGGGCAGACTGATTGAATCTATAATTCACAGGACAGCAGGATTACTTCGAGTAAACACTTTCGGGTTTTTTATCTTATTCTCCCGAATAGTTGCGTCCTTCCATTCATTGGGGAACACAAGAGATCCAGATATACGAACAAGGGCCCGTCCTAGAGAAGTCTGACATAAAGAACGCTCAGAAGCGTATATTGAAAAGATGGAATGCCACAGAGTTGGATCGTCATGGTTGGGGGCCGATTTATTCTTACATTTCTACCTATTCTGGATTTTTTTCAATCTGCTGAAAAATATCAGAGGTATTTCAGTGGAACGATAACATTTCTTCTGGAATATTTTCTTTACTACATCGAAATGGATCTAACAAAGACGTTATTACGGTGAATCTTCCGTAAGTTACCACACATCGTATTTTACCGTAACATAGACTCAACTGATCATATTTAACTTATTTTCGACTCTCATTGAACAAGAGCAGAGAAATTAAAAAAATTGCTTCAAGCCCTGTGGACAGGAGCTTTAGCGCTCTTGTTCAAACTTTGACAAATCATATCTCCGAAAGTATTACTTTCTCAGAGTTGGGAATGGTATCAATGGATTCTTATGATAGAACTGCATCATGAATAAAATCTTATCTACCGATAAGATCACACATTTTTTTTACCAAAAGAACTGTTTTCCAGATATCGTGGTCAGTACTCAAAGTGTAAATATCTTCTAAAATGAATTGGAGAAGTGGTGGAGTGACGAATTTATGTTTTGGTGCGCTTGTTTCTCTGAACATATCACATATAAATTTGCCCAAATATCTGTAATTTTCGAATTTACTTCTGATGATACGAGGTCAGATTTCATTCTGTCCGGTGCCCGAACGTAAGCATGAATACTTTCGAACTAAATATGTAAGAGAGTTGAAATTTACAGTCAAGGTCTTGATTTGAACTCCATCGGCTATGTATTGTTGGAAATATTGGGTAAATATAAAAAAAAATATAACCAATAGAGTGAAAAAAAAGATTTTATAAATGGTTTTTTTAATTAAAATAAATTAACCAAATTCAGGTATTCAGGACCGGTAAGAAGACTGACAACACCAACAACAATTCATCAATGACAGCCGTCCGTTGCCACGATTACTTTCGAACGGAAAGAGATAGCGATATGAAACTTTCAGGGTAGGTTGCGCATCTTGATTAGACAGTTGGGTTTGTTAATGGGCGTAATCGAACCAACCGTTTCGGAGTTAAACCCATTTTAACTTTTTTGTTATTTCCCAATAACTCAAAATATACGGATCCAATGGAATTGAAGCTCGGTTATTAGTTGAAGAATGTCGACGCACAAATTTTTGCAAACTTTCGTGAGGATCATACAACAACAAAAAACTAAAAAAGGAGGTTGCAATAATCTCAGAATAATTAGAAATTAATCTTCCTAAATAGTTTAGCATACCCTTCAACCTTTGAAGTTCATTAACGTCAGATAGGAGAAAAAACTTCGATATCATTTTTGGCACTCTTGTTCCTCGGAACAGAGTGCTTATCAATTTGGCCAAATGTCTATAATTTTCGAATTTTTGGCTGAAAATGATCTTAAACGATTTGGTTCGACTCACTGATCAAGAATACGTGGTCGAAATCGATTCTGTCCGGCCGTCCGGCCGGTCGTTAACACGAAAACTCCCGAACGGAATGAGCTAGACAAATGAAATTTTCAGAATAGGTTTTGAAGATAAATATCTCGGCTAAGTTCGTTATTAGGTAAAATCCGTCAAATGGTTTCGGAGTAAAAAAAAATTTTTTTTTTTACATTACAAATTTCAAAATATGTTTTTCTCAAGATGCAGTTTCACCATAGGAATCCATTGATGTCATTTTTAACTCTAACAATCCAATACTTTCGGAGATATGATTTTTCAAAATTCAAATATTAAATCTTACCTCTGTGTTTTCACAGAATGTGATCATTATTTTATCTATGAGTTATTATAATATAATCAGTGTTGATACATGTCAACTTACCTTCCTGAGACATGATAATATGTCAAATTGCAATATTTTCTCCAATATATATTCAGTAGAAAAATATTTTGCAGAAACAAATGTTCTAATTTTCAATACCCTACCAAAAGCAAGTAACCATTCTTGTTGACACAATCCAAGAACAAAACAAAAAAAACACTAATAACTAAGAAAAAGTCAAACCAAAAAATTTAAACACTCAAAATACGAAATTTCAGCAATTTGACACGAAACAGGAATAAACAAAGCTTCGAATTGAATTTGAAATGATAGTAATTTTTCTATTTCGAAACTTCTTTCTTCCATTTTATGTAATATTTCAATATTCTCTTCACAATTCTCGATGTTATCCTGAACTATATTACTAATTTTCTTTTCAAATTTTTCCTGCGTTTGTTGTTCCTTTATCCCATGTTGAAATTCACTAATATTTCTTTCTATCCTATTGTGTACAACTATTCTCACATTCCTGTCGATTACTTTCTACTTTTCCTGATATGTGTTTGTATTTTCTTCTAATCTTATTTAAATCTTCTTCTATTTTCTTCCTTGTACTCAAAATTCCATTGAGTGATAAAAAACTTTCTTCTGTCCATTTTTGATAATTCTCATCCATTCTCTTTTCATTCATTCTTAATTCTCCATCATTTCTTTAGAGTATTCTTCTATTTTATTTTCCATTATTTCTGAGTTATCCTCAATTTCTTGTTGCATTATTTCTGAGTTATCCTTTATTTTTTGTTGCATTCTTTTTGAGTTATCCTCTATTACTTGTTTTATTCTCTCTGAATGATTCAATTTTCTCATTATTTTATTAAAAAAAAATACCATATTTGATTCACCACCTATGTTCTGTTCTTTAGTAATTCCTTTTGTCTTATCTTCTTCATCTCCTTTCTCCCCAACCCATGTTCTACCCCTGGTTTCCATTCAAATTATTCAGGCCTCGCGATCGGTGGCAAATGTTATGGATATTTTGATATAATTCTAGCCCCACGTTGGGTGCCAAATGTTATGGATATCTAGCAAAATCAATTGTTCGATTTTTAATTACAATTAATTATCATTTAATTGATACTATTTACTCGTTTGAGGGTTCTTGATACGAATTCAATGTCTCTTTCTCTTGAAATTGTATTAAAATCTCTTCGAAATTATCTGACATTTCTATCTAGCTAAATATATTTTTTACCTACTGACAATTATTATTCGGTTTCCATGCATGGTTCTTTTCAATTCTAAACACATACCCTCTAGTTTATAACTTTTCAAAATTCGTAACAATATGTACCTCGTTATAAAAGGACACCTCCTGAACTCTCAACTATTGATATTGTAGTCCGTGAAATTATCGCTTTTACTAGTAATTCTATTGTCCCCGAGAAAAGTCCAATTTCATGGAAACAAGTTACCATTTTTTCCAAATTCTCGGTTATTTTCCGGTCCATTTTTAATGAAACCTTCGAATGAAATCTATAGGCAAGCTGATCCAACCTTTGTCGAACCCACCATTAATCTACTATAATCTATTATTATTTCAAAGGTTCAATAATTTTGTCAATAAGGAATGGGGACCATAATTTAGAGCTAGGTGGAATTGGTTATGACGTAATGAATATCCTGGGGTGAAAACAAACCCTCCAGTAATAAAATTATCCTATCCTCCTTTCTTCTCTGGGCCCATTTTCAGGGACATGATTGAAAATACAAATTTTAATAGTTTCTCCTCAATATTCACAACCAATGAATTATTCTTTTTGATATCCATCTTCGTTTTTCTATAGATCACACAAAACTTTTTGCTCATTACTGTTGTACCATATTTACCACGTTGAGCTCTTGTAATGAGTCTTTCATTTGGAAGCGCCCCATTTTCAAATTGACAAATTGACATTACTCAGGCACGGCAGCCATTTTTTGGCGCTCTTGTTCCTCGAAACGGAGTGCTTATCAATTTACCCAAATGTCTGTAATTTTCGAATTTTTGGATGAAAATGGTCTTGAACGATTTGGTTCGACTCACTGATCTATAATCCATGGTCGAAATCCATTCTGTCCGGTCGTTAACACGATAACTCTCGAACGGAATGAGCTAGACAGTTGAAATTTTCAGAGTAGGTTTTAGGGATAAATATCTCGGTTCAATTCGTTATTGAGCAAAATCGGTCTAATAGTTTCGGAGTAACGAAAAAAAAAATTTTTGTTTTACATTACAACTTTTGAATTCAAATTTTTGTAAGATGCAATTTCATCTAAGAATCCATTGTTATCATTTTCAACTCTAACAAGATAATACTTTCGTAGTTCTATGTATTCCCAAAATGTGAACACAAAATCTGTCTGTGATCACTATTCATAAATGTCATCTTTTCTAGCTATTAGAGATTGTCAATTCATAGTTATTTTCTCTTGGAAAGTATTCGATTCTTGAATATATACAAGACTGTTTTGATGTAGTTTATGGAGGCAATAGGAAAGAAGAACATAATGGAATCATCAAAAGAAATTACTCTTTGTTGACCACTGAGGTTAATCTTACCTTTTACTTCCTTAAGTGGTGAGACATATTCCTATATACAGTATTTTCATAATGTTGTTAGCAGAAAAATACTGAAATATGGATCTACATTTGTGTATCAATCATTTTTTCTTGAGTTAAGGTTCCTAATACAGAAAAGAATGTGGTATGAACTATTAAATTTTAAATTATGAAAAGAGGATAGTATATTCATATATTTTGAACTATTAAAATAATTTGTTCGTAATTCACTACATACTCAAATATCAGGAATAAATGAACAATCTGCTATGATTGTCTCCACCCTTGCTTTAGACATTTCGATGATACTTTCCTTAGGTATTTCGAGTTGTGAAAACTATGCAACGAGTCTAAGTTGCAACAACCCATTCCACGAGGTTGAATCATTGCAGGTTGCTCACTTAATCTTGATAAATAAGTTTAATGACAATTTTTGAAGCATTAAAGCATTTAAGCTTTGTAGATTTTTTTTTAAGATGATTCTTGAAGCATTTTTTTAAACGAAACTTTTTTTAAATTTAATTTCTTTCATGATGCATTTCTATCATAGGAATCCATTGATATAATTCCCAACTCTGAGAAACCAATACATTCGGTGATATAATTTGTCTGTTTGAACAAGAGCGCCAAAAAGCTCCTCTCCACATGGCTTGAACCAATTTTTATTTGTGGCATTGACAGTTGTATTTGTCAATGTCTACTACTTAATCATGGAAAGGTACACGCTTCAACAACGTTTACAAATAATCCTAATTTATTATGAAAAATCGCGATCTGTTACTTTAACTTTACGTGCTTTAACTGCAGTTTTGGGTCATTATAATCGTCCGGATAAAAGAACAATTGAACGTTTAGTGTAGAAGTTTGAAAAAAATTTTTCACTTCATGATGTTACAGTGCCAGTGAGACAAAGAAATGCAAGAAGTGAAGAGAATATTGCTGCCGTACGTGGAAGTCTTCGGGACGACCAATATTTATCGATTTCTCGTCGTTCACGAGATTCAAGAATTGTCACATTGAATTCTTGAATTTCACAAAATAACTATTAACAAAATAATTCTAAGGATTTTCATTAAGAGTCTGACGAAGGAGTCTGATATAGACTTCGAAACGTTACGATATAGTTGTTTGTTCGTTGATGTTGTTTCGTTGTTGTTTGTTAGGCAACATTGTTCAATTGATCGCTTCTGACAAATATCTTGTGTTTCTCACGCAGAAGCAAATCACAAAATAATTAATTTTTATTTTATAGATATTTTTCAGAGTTTGGGAGAGAAAACCCAGAAAAAAACCTTTCAATACAGAGAAACCAATACTTTAGGAGATATGATTTGTCAAAGTTTGAACAAGAGCGCCAAAGCTCCTGTACACAGGGCTTTCCCACATTTTTATTTATGTTTTATTTCAGTAGAGTCACTTTTCTGTTGAAAAAATCTAACCACTGTATATCAATTTTATTACGCTTAATCCAAATTTTTCACCACAATCAATATTTCGCGGGATATGGATATGGGTGACAGAGAAGTGTACAAAAATTAATAGGGGTAGATGAAAAATTGATATACAAGTACATTTCCGTGAAGAATCAATAAACCTGCATTAAATTTTGCTACGTATTCAACGTTGACGTATTGTGGATATTCCTCACCGATAACATTTTTATTGTTTGTGGGAAAAGGAATCTTAAATTAGGTGCCAATGATCTTCCGTTATAACCCTCCCTGTTGGAAAAGAATGACTTTCAAAATTTCAACATCAATCTTGCCAGTGACTACTCCGTTCAGTGAATCCATTGATCAGATGCCTTCCTACACATTTTGGAAATATGCGTTCTAGACGTACAAGAGAGAATTCGTCTCGGCGTTCTAACATAAAGAAAAACCGAGAAGAGACAGCTTCACGATATTTCGTGGGAGATAGGTCAGATACCCACTGCAGATTCCATTTTCCTAATGGTACATATTTGCTGTAATGGATTAAACTTTTCACTTTTGTTATGAAAAATGATTCTAGGGAGCATTTTCTCCTTTTTCTTTACGACAAAAACAAATTTTTTCATGAGCTGAGCTTGAACTGTTAGATATAGTTCATATTTTCTAACATTTTACAATAACAATTATATATTCGAAATATTTTCATCAACACCTGAAATTTTCGCAGGAAATCATTTATTCGTGTGATCCATTTATACTCCGGAATCTGTGTCGGAACATGTATTGATCCAAGAAAGTTAGTTGATAGCTAAAACAGCAAAAAATTTCATCCTTAAATATAATTGATTAATTTTAATGACTACTAAACATGGGTCCTGGGTGGATAGATTTTATATCTACTGATTCTAAAAAAAAATTTTATTTATAGCTGGATGAAGAAGGATCTATATACAGCGTGGTTCAACGAAAACATAACACCTCAATTTTCCAACTTTAAAATGAAAATGTGGAAAATCCCTTTGACCCGTCAATTTCTGATTCGAGGGGAAGAATGTTTCCGTTTTTTTCCCGTAACGTCAACCCCTTTAACGAAGGGTGAGCAAAACCCCTTGATTTTGAACAGGGATGAAGGGTGTTGCGATAACTAACTTTGAAGGTCGTATCGAGTTCTATTTGACCCTAAAATTTTGCTTCAAAATATCCATCGATAATGAAATAACAGCGAAAATAGTGTTTTTGTCCAAAAAAGTAAACGGACAATGTTTTTGATTTACCTTAGTCTATCGTGAATTTTTAAGAATGTTACAAGTGTGTCAAGTCAAAGCGATTGTAAATTTGTAGAATAATTGAAATCATGTATTCCGTAGAAGTTAGGGTGGAAATGATAAAATTATTTTTTAGGAATTACAAGTCTGCGTGAACAACAGCGGTTTTATTTAACGAACGACATCCTGGAAAAAAATTATCCGCTGCTTACGCTGTGCAACCAATTGCCAAATTTGACACTACTGTTTCGGTCGCAAACAAAAAGAGGGTGCATGAAAGAGACGAAGCGAGAGATGTGGCTGTCTTAGGTCATTAGCAATGGATCCAACCTTGAGTACTAGGAAATTATCCGATGTATCTGTTGTTTCACGCACAACAATCATGAGAATCCTGAAGCAACATAAATTCTATCCTTGTAAGATACGATTAGTTTAGGAACTTAGGATTATCCGGATCGCCTACTCCAGTTCTGTGAAGTGGTCAGTGAAATGATTAACGGTACTCAGAACCACTCGTTCGATATCTGTTTTTCGGACGAGTGTTCATTTTAGCTTAACGGCATTGTAAACCGGCATAACTGTCGGTATTGGTTGGATGAAAGTCCAAGATCATTTCGTGAGGAGCATACTCAGCGTCCTCAAAATTTAAATGTTTGGGCGGGTATTTACGGATCACATAATCGCCTCTTTTTTATATCCGGTAATTTCACTGGCCAAATTTATTCAGATCTATTGGAGAACGCTATTTATCCAGCCCTCGTGCAAGTATTGGAGAATGTAGAAGACCATCAAACAATCATGTTCCAAAAAGATGGCGCACCACGATTATTGATGTCAAAGTCAAGATTACACAAAATAGCCTACTGCAATTCTTTCAATCTGAAATTTCAATTGACGTTTTCCCCATCGAATCAAATGTGAAATACAAAGTGTGATACTTCGTTGGAAAGGTAATTTTGAGTAGAAATAAAAAATTGCAAAAAATAAACAGGTCAGTTGAAGGTTCCTTGAACGAATTGAATATCATCGAATTTTTATCTTTTGAAATGGCTGAGATAATCCATTGGAACATGTATACTAGGACACCCGGTATAACCAAACTAGAACCGAAATAAAGTTGACATGTATCTTATAGGTAGATGAGATGACATGAATGAACAGTGAAGACAGATACAACACAGACAGATAGAATTCGCATTCTCTGAAAACGTAGAAATATACGATGTATTATTGAAATTTTGAAAAATCATATCTCCGAAAGTATTAGCTTGTTAGAGTTGAAAATGACATCAATGGATTCTTATGATGGATCTTCATCTAAAAAAAAATCATTTGAAATTATTAACTTAAAAAAAATTTTTTCTTCGTTACTCCGAAGCCATCTGGCCGATTTAGCCCAATAACGAACCTAAACGCTCCCAAACCTACTCTGAAAATTTCAACTGTCTAGGTCATTCCGTTCGATAGTTATCGTGCCTACAGCCGGCCGGACATAATTGTTATTTCGACCTCGGATTCTTGATCGGTGAGTTGAACCAAATCCTTCAAGACTATTTTCATAAAAAAATTCAAAAATTACAGACATTTGGGCATATCGATAGGCACTCTTTTCAGTAGAAAAAGCAGGCCAAAACGATATTTTTTGCGCGTATGTTCTGGGGAACATCGCGTTATTATTTTGCCCAAATGTCTGTTATTTTCGAATTTTTTGCCGAAAATGAACTCAAACAATTGAGTTCGTCTACCTGATGAGGACAAATTTGATTCTGTCCAGCCGTTCGGCCGTCCGTTGCCACGATAACTTGAGAACGGAATGAGATAGCGACTTGAAATGGCGTATCCCAATACGACGGACAAGTTCGTTGATGGGCATAATCAGCCCAATGGTTTCCGAGTAATAGTTTTATTTTGAACCAATATAAATCCGATCGAATTGAAACTTGGTGAATAGTTGTAGTTGATGAACTTAAGCACGTTTGTGGAATTTTGTGAGAATCGCATCACTAGAATATTTAAAAAAATATTATTTATGTCACGATAACCTGAGAATGGTAAAAGATAGCTACTTGAAATTTCCAGGTTAGGTTGAGCATCTGAATGCAACATTTGAGTTTGTTTATAGATATAATCGGCCAAACGATTTTGGAGTTATAGCCATCTGAAACTCGGTAGTTATTTCCTCAATAACAATTTTTCAGCTGTACAATGTCAACGCAAAAATTCTTACGAAATTTTGTGAGGATCTTATCACTAGAAAATTTTTAAAAAATCCTTGAAAATGATTGGAAAAAATGCAATATATCAGTAACTAGTCGTCCAACATCGCTGAAAATTTGCGAGAGCCTTCAAAACCTAACTCTATTGCCAAGTTCCAAGTTTGAATACGATGGGATATACAGGGTGAGTCTTTGACCACTGCATTAATTTCAACCAAAGATTTCTCTCATCAATTGAAACACTTTTTTTCTTTGAAATTTTTCAAATTCAGCTCAGGTAAAAAGATACAGGCTGTTGAAATTTTGAAAAAAAATCAGTTTTTATTTTGTAGCTTTGACATCCTTTTTTCGAATAAAATGAATGTTGGCGTAAAGTTTTCTATAACTATGATACATATTTTCCAAATATTAGTTATTTTCTACTTCTACTGGTTTTCTAGTTATGGACTCGTGGATTCATAAAACTAAACGAAATTAGCATAAAGAAAGCATATAAAGTTTTTCTTGAGTCATTTCAAGAATATTCCATCGTTTTAGAACATTATATTATTCTTCATCATTTCTCCTTAAACGCACCGTTTTCGAGATATTCTTCATTGAATGTTTCAAAATGGAAAACTCCAGAAATTTCACTACTTTTATGGATCCGTCCCTGAGCGTTGGAATCCCGAATCAAGCTGTAAACCACGTTACCATGCCTTATTCTCGTCCGCCAACAATGTCATAGATAATTTATATGCGGGCGAGTATTAGCACATTGTGAAATCTTTAAACGCTTGTTACTTTTTACCTGAGCCGAATCTGGAAAAATGGTAAATGAAAAAAGTGTTTCATTTGATGAGAGGGATCTTTGGTTAAAATTAATGCAGAGGTCAAAGACTCACCCTGTATATTGTTGGAGATTCGAGCAGCCTTGTGTGATTTTAGTAGATTGATGGGTGACCGTTGCCTCCATAACTTTTGAACAAAAGGAGATAGGGAGTTGCAATTTTCAGGGTATGTTGCGTATCCGAATGGGAGTGTTAAGTTTGACTAAGGGCATAATCAGTCCAACGGTTTCAGAGTTATACCCACCTGGAATATTATTTCCTCGATAACTCAAAAAATATAGACTTGATCTAATTAAAGCTTGGTATCGAGTTGTAGAATATCAACCTAAAGACGTGTTTAAAATTTTATAAGAAACGTACCCCTAGAAAATTAAAAAAAAATTATGAAAAAAAAATTTGTTCAAGCACTGACGTGAAGTCAGGAGCTTTTCGCGTATGTTCTATTGTCAATTCTTCTGCATTAGACATTAGACAATTAGAATTTATCATGGTAAATTTAATTGTCCATTCTCCTGTAATGGACACTCAATTCAAATGTACCATGGTATATTTTTCTGAGTAAATAATTAATATCAATAATATCCACAAACATTGAACAGTGATATTAGCATGCATTTCAGAGACGCATTACCGTGAACATCCAACCAAAATATCCCGCTGAACCGAATAAACAGTAAAAAGCCGGGCTGGCCAAATTTCGTTATCCGTTTCTGAAACATGCTTTCACTGTTTCCCTTTCACTTGCTCGCCTTCCATTTTCATGTCAGCGCATGTAACTACCGTTTTTCCGAATGAAAAAACTCTGTGAATCATTTCCGTGTAAATGTCGACAAAAAAATGTGCATGTATTTTTCACATCAGATGATACGGATGTATATATCAGATTTTTCAGGAATGAAATGATCTTTTCAAACGGGCCACTGGAAAGAGAGGTCAAAGTTCATCCTTCTGTCAGATACGCTTTCGGGGGCATTCTACGAGTGGGGGAATGTTGAAATTGAATTTTATTTTTGCGCATTCGTACGAACACGATATCATTTTCTAGAAAGGCCGGTAGTTTGCGAATTTTGAGCCAAAAATGGTCTCGAACGTTGGACTCGATCTTAGCCGAATTAAATTTTGCGGCAAATATTTAAGAATTTTCAAATTACAGTATTGCATAAAGGGTTTGGATATAGTTATAAAGGACGAAAAACTGTCTATTATAGTCGAGTCTGCAATTTGCTATCCGAGGCGGAGTCGCGTCTGCAAGCTGGCGAGGCAATAGACAGTTTTCCGCCGATAGGCACTTCCCAAGTAATGCGTAATGGTTTTTCCTTCCGTTAAACTGCCCATTTGCAAGAAACTCAGAACATCAAAACTTGTTTTCCGAAACTCAAACTTATCTATTTCTATTATCAAAAGAAAGGAGCAACATGTGTACTTACATACTTACGTTGCTAAATTCAATGAAAATAAACCTTTTAAAAACGCCACTCGACAGTGAGAAACAGCTTAAATTGGCACCAGATGGTTTGTTTTATGACATATTCCAGTCGGCGAAACTGAAACATTTAGAGATCTACCCGCTTTGGGATAACGCGAAAGAAAATAAATAATTAATGTGTTCAAATACTTCTAATATGTAATGAACCTTATGACAAATATAAGTTTTTGCCGGCTACACTCATTGTGCCGAAAACTATTGAATATTGAATTTACCGCAACAGGAATGTGTGCAAGGGTACATGGCGTTATTCCAAGTTATCCCGTTCCTATTATCTGCCTGCTTTGCATTTATCCGGTCAGGCGGTCGAATTCCTTCACATTTTATAACAATTTTTTTGGAAATATTCCAACTTCATTAAAATTTTCCCAACTGCTTCGGAATTATTTCCAACTCCTTCGAAGTGTTTCCAACGTGTTGAAAATTTGCTCCTGACCTCACGACAGAGCTTTTTAAGATGTTTTTCCTGAATGCAACCTTGGGAGAGTTTAGTAACTGAATGAGTGAAACTCAGACATCAAGTTTCACTATATCTGTACAATCCCGAACCAATGTTTGCTAACAATCTCATGCCGAATCATACAAACAAGATGCACACAATATAATTTACAATAATCAACGTTGACTGTAGTAAACCCAAGAACTAGAATCGCACAATTCCATAATGCCAGCTTCGTGAAGATGTTTATGAATATTACATTCGGAATTCAACATATCAACTGTTCATAAATGGAATTAGTTAACGAAGGCAACCTCCGATATGTGAGTAATATGTCAAAGGTCGTGACTCGAGGTGATTGCAGCAAGAACCGCTTTGAAATTTCCATCCCTTGAATAGGAGAGATGATACATTTGGAAATATTTATTAGACAACTTTTGGACATGAAAGGCACAGTTATGCTGGAACGTTGGCTTACCTGCTCTTAGCGGGTTCGGCGAACGTTTTTTCGATATAAGATTTTTCGATAAATTCTACAGTGCGAGTCTCTTATTCAGTAAATAACAGAGTGCTTATCAATTTGCTAAAATGTCTGTAATTTTCGAATTTTTTAACGTTTTGGTTCGACCCAATGATTAAGAAAACAGACGTCGAATTAGATTCTGTCCGGCCGGCCGTAAGCACGATAACCCTCGAACGGAATGTGCTAGACAGGTGAAATTTTCATAACAGGTTTGGGAGATAAATATCTCGGTTAAGTTCATTATTGGGCAAAATCCGTCAGGTGGTCTTGGAATTCCGAGAAAAACTTCTTTTTTCTACATTACAAATTTCAAATTTATTTTTTTTTAAGATGCAGTTTCATCATCAGAATCCACTGATATCATCAACAAGCTAACACTTTCGGAGATATGATTGTCCAAAATTTCAATAATACATCATACTTCTATGTGTTCACAAAATGTGAATTCTATCTGTCTGTGTTCTCCAATAAAAGAGAATAGACAATAGATCATACGCACAAAAGCTCCGGCCTCCACGTCATTGTTTGAATCAATTTATTTTTTCGTAATTTTTTTCAAATTTTCTTGGGGACGGTTCTCACAAAATTTCACACACGTCCTTATGTCGATATTCTACAACTTGTTACCAAGCTTCAATTCGATCGAGTCTATTTTTTTTTGAGTTATTGAGGAACGGTCACCCACCCATCCCCCTGGTCGGATCTCCAAGAATATAGATCCGATCGTGTTCAAACTTGTAACTTGGCAGTAGAGTTAGGTTCTGAAGGCTCTCGCCAAATTTCAGCGAAATCGGAAAAATAGTTTCTGATATATAGAATTTTTTCAATGATTTTTTTAAAATTTTCTAGTGATACGATCCTCACCAAATTAGGCAATAATTTTTGCGTTGGGATTATACAACTAATAACCATGTTTGAATTACATGGGGTTTGTATTTTTTGAGGTATTGAGGAAATAACAACCAAATTTCAGATGGGCGTAACTCCAAAACCGTTTGGCTGATTATGCCTATGAACGAACTCAAATGTCGCATTCGGATGCAAAACCAAACCTGAAGATTTCAAGTCGATATCTGTTTTCGTTCTCAGGTTTTCGTGACGAAAATAATATTTTTCAATAATTTTTTCTTTTTTTCTAGTGATACGATTCTCACAATATTTCACAAGCTTCCTCACGTTTGTATTCTACAACTACTCACCAAGTTTCAATTCGATCGGTATTGGTTGAAAACAAAATTATTACTCGCAAACCATTGAGCCGATTATGCCCATTAACGAATTTGTCCGTCGTATTAGGATGCGCCACCTACCCTGAAAATGTCAAGTCGCTATCTGATTCCGTTCTCAAGTTATCGTGGCAACGGATGACCGGCCGGACAGAATCAAATTTGACATCGAATTCTTCATCAGGAAGTCGAACCCAATCGTTTGGGACCATTTTCGGAAAAAAAAAATTGAAAATTACAGACATTTGGATGAAATGATACCCCCACAACATAGGACGAACCCAATCGTTTGAGACCATTTTCGGGAAAAAAAAATTGAAAATTACAGACATTTGGACGAAATGATTTCCCCCACAACATAGGCTCAATAAAACGGTCATTTTGATTTTCTACGTATATTTTAATATTTGGAAGCATCCTTTAATTGTTCCCTAGAATAACAACTTTTGTCTAACTCAACCATCATCGTGATATTTACCGTGTTCGAGGTGCCAATAGACCACATTAGTTAGGTTAGAATCATTCTCTTGGCGGGAGATCCATATTCAAATTTTTTAACAAGGAATTTCAACTTTGAGATGAAACTACCCTATTTAAAAGAGAATGTTAGGACAGAGACATCAAGTATTGGGTACCTTCATCATTAGTGCATGTTTTCATGTTATTTCCACATTAAAATCTACATCAATTTATTCTTAAATCGAAATTGAAACCAGTGTAGTTCGAAAGATTACCGTATGTCGTAGATGACTTCTGTTGTGCATCATTACAAGGCCGATTTGAGGTTATGTTATTAGTTTTGACTGATTTCGAGTGAGCTAAGACATACGTCAATCGAATTTGGTGAACACTTTCATATTTAATAATTGTTTTGGAAATATAATATTTTGTTATGAAAACTTGATTCTAGATGGTTGAGAAAGGTTCACAGAATCTATTTCAAATAAGTAAACCTTAAGAAATTAGCCAAAGTATCTAAAAACAGGCGAGAAATTCGCGTAAATTTTAGGTCCATAAGAAATGCATGGGGAATTCAGTGCTCGGATCCACGGATGGATCGTAATTCAAATTTCCCGCCTAACCTAACTAATGTGGTCTATAGGGGTATGACATAAAAAATACTCTCCTATCATTCTTTTCAGGAGCGTTCATTTATTTCTGAACCTTCCTCCGTAATAACTATAACGATCGTTCACGTATGATATTGATTATCTTCATTAAAAGATGAAGATATCGCTCACCGAACTTGCCTCCACCTGAAATTAGATAGCTTTTCATAAATAACTTCCATCACTCAAGGGATTCTAATATTATCCGAGTATCTGATAATTAAATCTTCGTAGCAGAAGTTGGACCAGCTAGGGAGTTTAAGTCTTCATCTCCGAGATAGCAGATAATGAGAATTTTCAATTAGATCAAGTTTTTGTCTTCTTGGCGGAAAATAATCCATTATGTATAGTCCTTCTAGAAAGAATCCGGAAAAAACAAAGCTCAATTGTAATTATTCAGTATATATCTTTAATTCTTGAATTAGAAAATTATAACGAACTAGCTGGCCAGGCGAACTTCGTACTGCCTTACTTAATAAAAATAAATGGTCGGTATGAATGAAGTTTTATTATTATTTTCGATTAATTGCACATGATGTTTACTCACAAAACAGAGTTTTCCTGAAATACTGGCTATTTGTAAGATTTAAATTTGATATTGACAGACACACACAGTTATGATACAGTCTCTTAATCAATTTAAAGCTTTCTGATAAACTATATATTTTGTTTTGTTTTGTGGTGCGTAAATAAACAAAGATGACGGTTTTCCCACGAGCGAACACGCGACGTATAATTGTCCATGCGCCATGTCCACACAAGTTAATGCTTTGTTTGTGGCACAAATCACTTCTATTGTGTATAATTGTGCCGTGATATAAAGAACACCCTGTATAGTAATGGTTTATTTTCAATGATATATGCCTCGAAAGTACATTTTTCTACACAACTGAATGAAATTTTACGATTGGCGTGAAAAACAGCAAGTTCCGGACAAATACATTATGAGAATCCATCTAAGGCACATATTTAGTTAATGCTTTGTTTGTGGCACGAATCACTTCAATCGCGTACAATTGTGCCGCGAGAAAGAGAACACTCTGTATAGTAAGGGTTCATTTTCAACGATGTATGCCTCGAAAGTATATTTTTTAACACAATTCAATGAAATTGTACGACTATGGCGTGAAAAAATGCAAGTTGCCATTGACGTTTAAAGAAAAACACCCTGTAGACATTTTTATATTTATTCACCTTTTAAACCTTTCCTGGACTTCCACAAATAATTCAAGTCCAAAATCAGCCAAATCAGTCCGTTCTCGAGTTGTTGCGAGACTAACGAACAGCGATTCATTTTTATTATATAATAGTTGGCCAGGCGAACTTCGTACCGCCTAACAAAATAAAAAAAATGCTCGGTATGAATGGAGTTTTACTATTATTTTCGATTGATTGCACATGATGCTGCTTACTTACAAAAAAGAGTTGGTTATTTATAAGGTTTCAATTTGATATTGACAGACACACACAGTTATGATACAGTCTCTTAATCAATTTAAAGCTTTCTGATAAACTATATTTTTTGTTTTGTTTTGTGGTGCGTGAATAAACAAAGATGATGGTTTTCCGACGCGCGAACACGCGACGTATTAGTTGTCCATGCGCCATGTCCACACATCAAAGGAAAAACAAAATTGTTACATTATGAGACTCAATCCAAGGTACCTATTTAGTTAATGCTTTGTTTGTGGCACAAATCACTTCAATTGTGTACAATTGTGCCGTGATATAAAGAACACCCTGTATAGTAATGGTTTATTTTCAATGATGTATGCCTCGAAAGTATATTTTTTAACTCAATTGAATGAAATTGTACGATTGTCGTAAAAAACAGCAAGTTGCAATTGACGTTAAAAGAAAAACACCCTGTATGAATATTTTGGCAAATACATTATGAGGATCCATCCAAGGTACCTATTTAGTTAATGCTTTGTTTGTGGCACAAAAAAATGTTTTTTTTTTCGTTACTCCGAAACCATCAGGGCCATTTTCCCCAATAATAAACTTGACCGAGATATTTATCTCGCAAACCTACTCTGAAAATTTCAACTGTCAAGCTCATTCTGTTCGAGAGTTATCGTGTTAACGGCCGGACATAATCGATTTTGACCACGAATTCTCGATCAGTGAGTCGAATCAAATAGTTTAAGGCCATTTTCATCCAAAAATTCGAAAATAACACTCTGTTTCAAGCAACAAGAGTGCCAAAAAGTGGCAATTTAGTGCAGAAATAGACAGATATAATTGGTATATTATTTTGCTGGGGAAATGATGAACTTTTATGTAAAATATGCCATGTTTTCTTTCCAGAGCAAAGCTAATAATTCAGCTCCTAAAAATGCAGAGCAACTTCTCAACTCTAATAAAAACTTCAAACGACGAGAAATTACTCGACATTTTTCTATTACAACAGTAACGAACTTGGAAACTCGTCTGCTCAAGTCTATTGTTTCAATAAATATGAATGTGCAAGTAGAGAGCTCTCAACAGTTACGATAACACGAAGCTGATAATACAAAATTCACACAGAATACAGGCCCCTCTTATCCGGTCCCAATTACGGTTCTGCTACCAGTTCCGCCAATATTGTCTCTACAAACTTCCCGACATGGAAACACGGAGCGGAAGTTCAATTTATTCAGGCAGAAGATTCGGTAGAACTATTCTTACTCTCCGAATGGCTAGGATGCGATGATTCCAATCGGGGATTATCTCAGTTTCCGATCAGAAAAGTGAAACTACGAATGTTTATTCTGTTTCAATATTATTGTGGTTGCACCCGAATAACTCTTCAAATACCTACTATGCTAAGGTGAATTATTTCATATTCCCTTGAATTATGTGACATCACTGCCAATTTGTCCTACAATCACTCGAATTTTCAGACACGAATTCAGAAATATTCGTCCACTTAGGCTCGATTCACATCATCACGACACGGTTTTATAGTCCGTTTAAGATATATTGACATCAAGGGTGCCTATGGAAAATCGAAATTCAGTTGGCAACGGCCGGTCTATAGTTATATTTCAAGTCACATAATTTAGGTTGTTCGTATTGAAAATTACCAAGAGCAGATGAACTTTCAATCATTATTTATTTCTTGACAATTTGGATAAAACGAAAATCGAACATTTGGGATAGTTTTTACATGTGTGTTTATAATTAATCGTGCCGAGTTTGAGTATTTCCGCATCCTTGTACTATTAAAAATGTCTGGAATTGATTACGATACCTCTCGCCCAACAAAAAGGGAACGCGGAGCAGTATATAGATGCTACTGTGAATTCTTCAGGTACTCTTATCTGCAGATATTACCGCCAGCATTGCTCTAGTGTTCCAGGTAAACTGTTATTCAACCACTAAAAGTGTATTCTGATTATTACATTGGCCATAATATTTCAGATTTCTTCAAGTACTGTTCGAAGAATTCTTAGGAAAAAAGAAGAAGGCACATCATTAAAACCTGGCAGCAGTTGTGGAAGAACTCCTGTGATATACGACTATACATTTAAAGAGACATTAAATTAAAATTTTTGTAAATTTGAGAGAGCACTTCACTGAAGGTTTTCTTCGATTAGTTCTTTCCTTCGTGAGCTCTAGGAACTAAGCAAATCAAAGTTTGAAATAGAATTTTGAATAATTAAGTCTTTCAATATAAATTATAATACTAAAATGACAATTCATAGTAAAATGGCAAATAATCTTTTCTGTTCCTAGTTGCAATTGAAATCCATAAAACCCACAACTTACGTAAAAAAAAAATTTGGTTCCGTTTTTTTTTGTGGGAAAATAAACACTTCAACTATTATCATTGCATAAGGATTATAATATTCTACAAGCTATCACTTTCCAAGTTAAATTAAAACAAAAATATTAAATCTGCTTAAACACTGCTAAATTAACTCTTCTTCCAAAATTATGTTCCATCATTCAACAAACCTCTCAATAATTTATACTGAAGAATTAATAATAATAACAATATATTTATTAACAATATATTAATGAAATTATTCAATAACCAATATGGTTTCAATGAATGGAAAGCGAGTTTCTTATGGGCATTTACACCTTGATTGATTCTCCAATGGCTTTGGATAAGGAAGTTAAGTTCTAAGATTATTATGTCAAAAGGTTCTTCATCCTGCATTAAAAAAACTATCCAATTTTTGTTCTTTTCTATTATAAATAATGACTTTTCCAATTCCTTGAAATAGTTTCTGGGTATCAACCTCATATTTATGTTTGTTTCATCAGTCTACTGCAGTTGAACTTGGAAAATTATCCTTCCAAAATTTCAGGATAAATACTTACATTCGGGATTTGATTTCCAAAGTACATCAAGAATGTATTTATAACGGTCTTCAATTAATTACAAATAGGAGATAGCATTGAAAATATTCAAGGTTATATTAATAATTCATTTCTCTGGTTACAGATCAGTAACTTTTTTTAACTAGAAATATAGCACCGACTACACGTTCAAGGCCTACTTCGATGTCAATATATCTTAAACGGACTCTATGTACGGCAACGACACAAGCGCTCGAGCTCTGCCACAGGCTCGCTTCACAGTCGTCTAAACGACACCGCTATCCGATTCTTGGGGCGAAGGCTTGAATGACAGCTATCCGGCCGAGTCGTGGTCGTGTGGACGACACACGGCTGCCGTGCACGATTCGAGGGTGTCCGGCAGTCCCCTCGAGCCGTGCAAGGCAGCCGTGTGTCGTTCACACGACCACGTCTCGGCCGGATAGCTGTGAAAGCTATCATTCAACTTCACCCAAGAATCGGATGCCGATGTCGTTTACACGACTGTGAAGCGACGCTGCGGGAAATCTCGAGCG
Organism: Halyzia sedecimguttata; assembly: GCA_937662695.2. Taxonomy (NCBI): domain Eukaryota; kingdom Metazoa; phylum Arthropoda; class Insecta; order Coleoptera; family Coccinellidae; genus Halyzia; species Halyzia sedecimguttata. Next base: position 90,674,373 of record OW569413.2, on the reverse strand, counting down.
TTTGTGTCGTTGCCGTACATAAAACCGTGTCGTGTTGATGTGAAGCGAGCCTTAATCTGTTGGCGAATATCTATTTTTTAAAATACTGAAAAACAACTGCTCGAGAATTCTCCATAAATGCCATGAAATCATTGCTCAAATGAAGAATAACATATGATTTACCTACACCTTTTATCTAATATTTTGTCATTTCTTGGGCAGAGTTGGGAATTATATCAATGGATTCTTATAATAGAACTGCTTCATAAAATAAACTAAATTAAAATTGAATAACGGACTTATCTGAGAGATTAATTCCTCAAAGCACCTATGAAAATTATATTATATCAATCGAAACTGAGGCAATATTCCAGTTTTGTTTTCACTGAAGATATTCTGAACCCAATTTGATAAACTTACTAAATTATATATTTCCATATCATCATATGGATTATCCAAGGGCATATAGGGTAGGCACAGATTACATGTATGAACATTGAACACAGACAGATAGAATTCGCATTCTGTGAAAACGACGAGAATCTTGTCGTTGCGATTTAATCGTTCCATGAATTTTCGCCTTTAGGATTACATTTTCCATTGATATATTCATTCTAAAAGTCCCACTCTGTGTTCACTGCATATCGTGATTGTATGACATTTGGATCATTTGAATGGGAATTTGTTTACCTGGTTATTCCATACGTGAAATACTTCATGGTTTAATGGGAATTTATGTGAATTGATAAGTTGCCTTCGAATGACAGTTGAATACTCCAAACGAATGAATAAAACAGAATCCCGTTGTGATAACAGGCTGAAAAATGTTTTGAATAATGATTGAGGATTGGGAAATGTCAACATGCTAGATCACTGTATTTTCATAGCACTGTTTACTCTGTGAATTAAACGGAATAATCTGCTTTCAGTCGAATCCAGGGATATATTTTTGTGATCTACAATTTCGACAAGTATTTTAGCGCTGATGTTCTGGGGAACGTTAACATTTTGGCCAAATATCTGTTACGAATTTTTGGCCGAAAATGGTCTCAAACGATTAGGTTCTACTCACTGATGAAGAATTCGTGGTCAGATTTGATTCTGTCCGGCCGGCCGCTGCCACGATAACTTGAGAACGGAAAAAGATAGTGACTTGAAATTTTCAGAGTAGCTTGCGGTTCCAAATACGACGGATAAGTTCGTTAATGGGAAATATGTGGTTTTCGAGAAATAATTCTGTCATCAACCAATACAAATCCGATCGAATTGAAACTTGGTGGCTACTTGTAAAATGCTGATATGCAGACTTTTGTGAAATTTTGTGAGAATCGTATGACCAGAAAATTAAAAAAAAGTTATAAAAAAAATTTATTTATGTCACGATAACCTCAGAACGGAAAGAGATAGCAACTTGAAATTTTCAGGGTAGATTGGGCATCTGAATGCGACATTTGAGTTCGTTAATAGGCATAATTGGCCAAACCGTTTTGTAGTTATACCGATCTGAAATTTGGTTGTTATTTCCTCAATAACTCGAAAAATACGAAACCGATCCAATTCAAACATGGTTGTTAATTGTAGAATACTGACGCGAACATTCTTGTAAAACATTGTGAGGATCGTATCACTAGAATTTTTTTTTTTTAAATCTTTGAAAATCATTGAGTATAATTCTATACAAGGTGTGTTCCTTAAAGACATGCTAATATTTAATGGGGTGATTCTTTGACTCATTTCAAGAAAAAAACTTATTATGAACGTATGTCCTAAAAGTCCTAACTTTGGAGATACAGGATGATACAATTTTGGCCCTGCGATATGATATGAATACAATTTTAATTCAACCATTTTAATCAAGAACAGAGCATCTGACAAGAAAACATATATTTTTAGGATTATCATTCATTTTGGATCAAATCTCATTTCTAAATTTGTTTCAGTCGATGCACAGACATTTCCACACCGCATCAGATTTTTGAGGAATTGATCCTGAAGTAAAACGATTTTTATTTTTTAAGCGGAAACCGCTTGGATGGTGCTAAAAATTGAATTAAGTTCATCGATGCACTGTTGCTGAGGTAATCCACATCGAGAGTTGTAAGAAATAATCGCACGAAAATTTTCACGATTTAATTCCATTTTTGGCCGAGATGAATCTTTCAAGTTACTGTAAACAACACAAATAGTGCTAGTATGTCAAAACCACAGAACACTAATAATAAGAAATGAAAACTCCTAACTAATCGTAGGCAACACCTAATTCCTTTATACAGTCGCCATCTTTGGTTGCAAGAAATTATCGAACGGCGGGAATTTTGACTTTCCATACGTATTCAAGCTGCAAGTACTTGTCGTGTATTGTATTCACCTTGTGATTAAATCATTCAAAAATAGTTAGATAATTGAAAAGGAACATGCTTCAAAAAATACTTTCCAACAATATCACATAATATCGAAGTGCTCATCAGTTGGACAGTCATCTTCTCCTTAGGCTGCCTCATCCTCGAAGAGTATTTAAAAAAAAGGGTTCAAGCCCTGTGGACAGGAGCTTTGGCGCTCTTGTTCAAACTTTGACAAATCATATCTTCGAAGGTATTGGTAAGAGTTGGGAATTATATCAATGGATTCTTATGAAAGAATTTCATCTTAGCAGAAATTGAATTCAAACATCATAGAAGAATTCAAATTCAACAATAGTGCCAAAAATTATCAATCCAAAACCAATAGAAGAATTCTACCCAACAACGAACTCATCCGAGATATTCATTCCTCAATTCTATGATGCATGAACGATCATATAAATGCTTTCCTCAAATCCTCTCCAATACTACAATACACCAATATTCGAGTTTGGTTTTTACTGGAGATATTCTGAACTCAATATTATTAACTTACCATTTACATCACCATCATCATATGGATTGACCATCGGCATGAAAATATCAACCAACAAAAAATATGATATCATATAATAATTCTCATAATTCTACGATTGCTAAAATGAATTAGACAATCTTATGTCTCAGGAAAATAAGTTGACATTATAACAATTCATTGATAGAATAATTATAGGTATAATTCTGTGAAAACATAGAAATACGATTTATTATTGAAATTTTGAAAAATCATATCTCCGAAAGTATCAGCTTGTTGGAGTTAAAAATGATATCAGTGGATTCTTATGGTAAAACTGCATATTGAAAAAAATTGATTTGGAATTTTTTATGTAAAAAAATTATTTTTTTTTGTTACTCCGAAACCATCTGTCCGATTTTGCCCAATAACGAACTTAGCCGAGATATTTATCTCCCAAACCTACTCTGAAAATTTCAACTATCTAGCTCATTCCGTTCGAGAGTTATCGTGCCTACGGCTGGCCGGATAGAATGAATTATGACCACGGATTCTTGATCAGTGAGTCGAACCAAATCGTTTAAGACCATTTTCATCGAAAAATTCGAAAATTTCAGACATTTGGGCAAATCGATAAGCACTCTGTTCCGAGGAACAAGAGCGCCAAAAAGAGAATGTATAGAGAAATACGGGTACTGTTGATATTCAAATCAGAAGAAGATTGTTGTACATAACAATAATCATCGTGGGCAATTACATAGGGCAAAAATCTAGGGATAGCTTCAAAATGAAGAGGTGTAAGCACTCTAGGATTATAATAATCTGAGAAATGAACACTGCATAAACGATAATTAATAGCATTAGTGCTTGGACAGTATAACAAGCTTGCTTCCAAGTTGCCACTCTATCAATATTCCTTGGAAATATTAAGTACTTTTTCGGTTTAGGACCCCTAGGGAGATGCGAGTGAATAGCTCTCTTTCAAAATGGAAATTTAGAGGAATAGGTTTTGGACATATTAACAGGAGATATTACTATATTATTATTGAATTTTCTGGCGTTTTAAAAATTGAATAGAGGGATGATGAAAAATTTTGAGATCAAATTTAGCAGGACTCCCCGAGCCATGTTTGGTTGCAAGTTAGGATCATAGAACCCCGAGTTTCACACCCCTGATGGTCAAAACGTTCTGAGTACGCATAACCTCATAAATGTCAAACTTTACGATAGAGCTGTCAGTTGCCAGTTTGTAACAATAGGGTTGTCGACAGCCCTCTATAATAATTAATAGGTTGCTTGGAATCCCTGGATGAATAAACAATATGAAGCCCTACTTTTTCAATAAATTGAACTATATTTCATTCTGCACAATATTATTGAGATCAAGTTGCAATAGAAACCTAGGTACCTAGTTATTGTTAAACAATTAATTGTTCAGCAAGAACCACGAGAAGGTGTAGGGTTAACTATTGTCAAAACAATTATAAACTTGAATGAAATTCTCAAAATAAATATATATTCCCAAACATAGCAATTGTAAGACTAATGAGGTAGGCTAATGAAAATTGTGATAATCATCTTAGAGTTTGTCATTTTTTGGTTCTTACTATAATGGTGAGTTTCTGTTATCTCCAAATGTTTCTCTTTATTTTCCATTCGGTCGACATTAACATTGTCATTCGAATTTTCTACAAAATGTTTCAAAAGTAAATTTGTGAAAACAGAACAAAGTGAATATAGAATGCTTTACGAATGTAAACCACAACTACAAGTCTCTGTGAATTCTGAATAATAATTCAATGCTACAAAGAGTAAATTCACATAAAATTATTTTTCGATCTGAACTGTATAAAAATGTTGACGAGACAAATTGATAAATTCTGAATCAGAATACCCAATAATTATATTTCTATACAGGGAAGGTAGATTAGTAAGTTGAGACCATCTGCTCAGGGTAGATCGAAAGGAAGAATCCATTTCAAATCACTGCAGGAAATCTGAACATTCTTAATGAATAATTTAAGGTGAATAATTAAGGTCCTTATTGATTTCAACTGAAGCATCTACAGATGAAGACATTGAATACATATACCTATAAAATAAATAGATTCTTTGAGCTACTTGATCTCCCATCCAGATGTATGTAATTTTTGTTGAATAATTATTAGAAAGGTCATCGAAATCTTTTATAAAATCGAAAGAAAAGAAAGTTCTATTTCACTCATATTTCTATTCCATCTTGTTGTCTATAGTCACAACTGAAATATATCAATCTCCAAGTAGAAATAATCCAAAGTAAATTTCCCTATTTACACACTGCAGTTTAATCACAGAAGATAAATATCCGAGCATTTATATCACAACATTGCACTAATTCACATTTCACACCGTTTAACACAAAAATACCACGAAATATCTTCGAAAAACAATATTCGTTAATTCAACAATCAGAAGTAATCGTCCATTTACAATAACAAACGTTCGACTGAACCGCATGGCGTACGACTCATAGCGGTGTTGCCATTTTATCATCTTCTTGGCTAGTTAGATATAGTGGGCTATGGGTTGTCTAATTCCGAAATATAAAAGGCAACCTATCGTACATGAAAGAGAAAATTGGAAGGAATTTATCGGATTTCAACAGAATTCTGACAAAGAGAAAACCCCACTCCGTCTCTGCGTTATCTGAATAGTACAAATAATTTCCCGCTCCGCATTGACTGGAATCCAATGCTCCGAAGTCGTGTTGTTCTTGTTGAAAAACCACTTGACCAGTAAATCCTATTCAGTTTCCTCGAACGCGAAATCACACTAGAACCTACGCTTGCCGACGCCATAGTCGATCACTTCTAACACTTGAAGTTTGTTTATTTTGGCGTCAACCCCCATCGCACCTGGGCCATCATGAAATACGCTGGTGGGCAAACTTTCAGCAGGTTGTAGCCAGCTGGAAACTTGAGCGCTTAACACTGGAAATGCATTGGGAAATTTCGGTTCGCGTGATTGTTTACGTATGTCGAGCTGTGTACCTATGCTCTTGCTCGTTCGTAACTTTGTTTAACAAGTTGCATGAATGGCTGAACGATTTGCTCGATCACCTGTAGAATTTTCCTCCTTGTTGTCGCAATTCCATTAGAAAAATTACATTTATTTTGCTTTGTCCCATCTGGAAGTTGTGTGGGTGGATTTAAAAATTGGAAATGTTTACCACACTAGTAAGTACACTCTTATCCACTACAAATGGATACATTGGAATAGCAGCACAAATAGTACTTAGCAAAAATCTAAATTTACCGAAAATTTATTGTCTACCCAAAATTTATAAACCCGGAAAACAAATGAAACTGATTGTCTGGAATTGAAATTCTTTTTGCGCGTATGTTCTGGGGAACATCACGTTATCATTTTGCCCAAATGTCTGCAATTTTCGAATTTTTCGCCGAAAATGGTCTCAACCGATCAGGTTCGACTCCCTGATCAAGAATTCAAGGTCAAATTTGATTATGTCCAAGATATGCCAAGATAACTTGAGAACGGAAGGAGATAGCGACTTGAAATTTTCAGGGTAGGTGCCGCATCCCGATACGACGGACAAGTTCGTAAATGGGCATATTAATCCGATCGAATTGAAACTTGGTGAGTAGTTGTAGAATATGAATCTAAAGACGTTTGTGAAATTTTGTGAACATCGTACCGCTAGAAAATTTTTAAAAAATTATTGAAAAATATAATTGACGTCACGATAACCTAAGAACGGAAAGAGATAGCGACTTGAAATTTTCTGAATACGTCATTTGAGTTTGTTTATAGGTATAATCGAAAAAACGGTTTTGGAGTTATACCCATCTGAAATTTGGTTGTTTTTTCCTCAATTACTCGAAAAATACAGAACTGATCCAATTCAAACATGGTTATTAGTTGTAGAAAGGCAACGCGAAAATTCTTGCAAAATTTTGTGTAGAAAATTTTTAAAAAATCATAGAAAATATTGAAAAAAATTGTATATATCAGAAACTATTCTACGATATCGCTAAATTTTCGCGAGAGCCTTCAAAACCTAACTCTACTACCAAGTTTCAAGTTTGAACATAATCGGATCGATATTGTTGGAGATCCGAGCAGCCTTGTATGAGTTCAGTAGCTGGATGGGTGAGCGTTGCCTCGACAACTCTCGAACGAAAGGAGATAGGGACTTGTAATTTTCAGGATAGATTGCACGTCTGAATGGGAGAGTTAAGTTTGCTGTTTGCCATAATCGGCCCAACGGTTTCAGAGTTATACCCATCTGGAATATTATTTCCTCGATAACTCAAAAAATATAGACTCGATCGAATTAAAGCTTAGTAACTAGTTGTAGAATATCGACATGAAGACGGGTGTAAGATATTGTGCGGACCGTACCACTATAAAATTTTGAAAAAATTACGAAAAAATATTATGTATCTAATGATTCCTTGAGAACGGAAAGAAATAGCGACTTGCAGTTTTCAGGGTAGATTACGCATCGGAATACCAAAATCCAAAATCGTTTGGCCGATTACGCCTATTAACGAAGTTAAATGTCGCATTCGGATGCGCAATCTACCCTGAATATTACAAGTCGCTATCTCTTTCCGTTCTCAAGTTATCGTGAGATATATAATATCTTTTCATTATTTTTACGTTCCTATTCCTCGGAACAGAGTGCTTATCAATTTGCCCAAATGTCTGTACTTTTCGAATTTTTGGCTGAAAATGGTCTTAAACGATTTGGTTCGACTCACAGATCAAGAATTCGTGGTCATAATCGATTCTGTCCGGCCGTCAGTTAACACGATAACTCTCGAATAGAATGAGCTAGACAGTTGAAATTTTCAGAATAGTTCGGGAGATAAATATCTCGGTTAGGTTCGTTATTGGGCAAAATCGGCCGAATGGTTTCGGAGTAACGAACAGATTATTTTTGTTCATTAAACATTTTGAATTTAATTTTCTTTAAGATGCAGTTTCATCGTAAACTTCCATTGATATCATTTTCAAACCTAACAAGCTAATACTTTCGGAGATATGATTTTAAAAATTTCAATAATACGTCGTGCTTCTATGTTTACACAGAATGCGAATTCTATCTGTCTGTATTCTATATGTGTTCATACATGTAATCTTACCTACCTATGACAGACATTTCAAATGTATTTCTGTTCAAACAAACAGATTATGATTGAATGCAAAATGGCCAATTAATGGCTATTATAATTACCCCTACCCTATATGCCCTTCGATAATCCATATGATGATTGAAATATATAGGTACCTCAAGTTTATCAAATTGGGCTCAGAATATCTTCAGTGAAAACTAAATTGGAATATTTCCTAAGTTTCAATTGATATAATATAATTTTCACAGGAGATTTGAGGAATGAATATCGCGGATAAGTTCGTTATTTAATTTCAATTTAGTTTCTTTTATGACGCAGTTCTTTTATGAGAATCCATTGATATCATTCCCAACTCTGAGAAACCAATAATTTCGGAGATGAATTGTCAAATTTTGAACAAGAACGCCAAAGCTCCTAACCTCAGGACTTTCCCACTTTTTTAAAATTTTCTAGTTATACGATTCTCACAAAATTTCCAAGAAATTTGCGTTTCGGCATTCTGCAACTAATTATCAGATAGATCAATTAGTATTCCATAAAATAATCACCAAATCAATCAAATATTTTAAATTATCACTAGAACTTCGAAACACTATTATACGACTCTATTATTTCGATGCAGATACGAAATGTGAACCAAGAAGAATAATAATTTCCACATTTGACAAATTAATTCGACATCACCTTCTGCAAAAAATCTCAATGTTAGCCACTCTCAACATTTCGCAGTCCATTAGTAAGTTACTAATACGTATTCTGAACTTTTAATGGTGCCCTTGATAAACCTAAAATTATATCTTGGAATTGCGTGCCTAATCAGACTTAGCTCTCATTAAAAAAATAAGATTTCGATCTCATCCCAATCTTGTTAGTTTTCATTTCTAATTCATCAATTTTCACATATCAAAACAAAATGGAGCTGGGTGGGCCACTTGCACAATTACTGTTAATTCAGCCGTCCCTAGTCGGAAAGCAATTTTCCAACTTTTCCCAACCCTTTTCATGTACTCGAGCATTTTGAACAATGTCCGCTAGTTTGGATCGATAGATTGGATGCAAAGCTAGGAAAAGGAAAATTTGGCTCAGGGGCGGAACATTCGCTTATGTCAGACTAGACATATTATATCGAGTGTGTTTCCCCACAGACGAAGTAATTATTAAGAAAGATTATAGAACATAAATATGATAATATGAATGAAAATCGACCAAGGGCGGCTGGTGAGGTAGGGCTGCGGGACGCTCGCCTGCCTAGAAAAATGACGTGCATACATAAACAATTAATATGTATATTTCATATTCGTGCTCTTCCAACTGGACTCAATTAAAATTATAACATTTTTACCTAGCGATCATCTATATTTCACAATAATTATATTTGCGTTAAGCGTGCGCATAGACAAGGTATATTATGAGCGTCCGCACCGGGCTGAATCTCGATCGCCCAAGTGTAATCGACGTTTGCCATGGAAACGGCAAACGTCCTCACTCAGAGACCAGCTATAGTCTCGCGTGATTCTCAGTCATGATTCGGGAGTATTACTAGAAGCTGAGAGGGTAATAAAATAGCTACCCTCAGTAGTAGTATACCTTATTTATGGTTACGCTAAATAGATAGGTATTGTAAGTGCCAATTGTTTCGTGATATAAACCTGTGTTAAGGATTTAAGGACTGACACTGTGGGTGTGTGATCTAACAAAATTAAACTTGAGTTTGAAGCACGAAAAGACTTCATTGTTGTGTGGATGTGAAGAAAAACATGCGTTTTTTTTGTTCTGTTTGCTTACTGTTTGGTGGAGACAATAACTGGACAAATGAAGGTGTACGTGATTTGAAAAGCCTGGGTGAAAAGACAGGAAAAATCGGCCAAACATATGAAGAAGGTTGTATGCTTCCAGCCATTGGCCACAACTAATATCGCTTCTGGTTTAAGTACCTAGTGCATATATCGAAAATATTCGTAAGCACAACGAAATGGTATCAAATACAGACATCCGCGCAATAGCACGCTGTTCCGCCAGGAACAAGCGCGCAAAAACCGATAAGTCCTATAAAAAATTATCGATAGTCTTAAGTTGTGTGGCAAATGCAATGTTCCACTACGTAGTCATAATGAGTCGGAAGACTCGATCAATAACACAAGAAATCGAGAACGTGACCGGTTCCTTAAGTACTGTAAATTTAATATAGTGTCGTATTTTTTGCATTCAACGTTTTGAGAAATGTGTAAGGTTTTGATTATTTTAATATCGATGCCACTGACAACCGCAGAAACTGAAACATGTTTCTCTACTTTAAAATCGATCAAGACGTTTCTAAGGAAAACAATGTCGTAGGAAAGACTGACGGCGCTCGCAATGCTGTCCATCCAACAAAATTTAGTTAAAGACATTCCTGACTTCAACGAAAAGGTGATCGAGAACTTCATCTACGACAAGAACAGAAGGATTGAGTTTCATTTTAAGATGTAGGCATTTGGTAATTATCTTTTAAAATATATATACTTTTTTGTATTCTTGAATCAGCGTCCCCTGAACAAAACTATCACCAGCCACCACTGAGTTCAATTTAAATTTAAATCTTTGGATCTACTTGATCCCCATGATATTGAATATTAACTATGGAGGCGCCACGAAGGCACTTAAGTCGTCTAGAGTAGCAGACGACTTTTCGTCGAACAGGAAACTGTATCGCAAGGTATACGATGTACCAATCAGCTTTGGCCACTACTATGGGAGTACCGCCCTAGCTCATGGAGGAGGGAGGTGGGAGAACGTACTTGGGGTTGATTGGTGGTAGAACTGGAGGAAGGTCGAAGTTGTGCAGCCGAGCACGATAGACGTGAGAATAGTTAAGGAAGTTGAATTCCTGCTTAGATGTAAAAACTAATAAGACGTTCGAGTGTTGTAAAAGCTTAATAGACGTGAGAGAACAGATTATTAAACGTAGAACGTACGAGCTTAAATTATCGAGACTGTTAGGAACTTCAGTAATTGACGGTATTAGATGTGACGGTGAAGTTGAAGTTTGTAGAGTTCTGTAAATAAACCTGTACATATTAGCATATAGTGTTTTATTTATTCCAAAGTGTAAATGTAGAATCATTATCCCCTAGACAACGATAAATCCTACACTATGGTTATTATTGTATGTATTAAAGAATGAGCCTGCATAAGGAATAAGCATGCATCTCATGATAGCTCGTAGAATACATTTGAATATACCAGAATATTCTGAATTTTTTCCTCGCGAAGTGCCGCCTGTTATAGACATTTATTCTGCCCCATGAGTCGCGCCACTGATCAATACAAAAAGGAAAATGTAATCAAAACTTTCACCGGTAACTATATTGAACCATCGTAACAGAACAAATTTTGATGTTACCATCGGCCCTCGGTTGATGACATGAAAAGCTGAACAAACAATAATTTCAATATCGCCGAAATTTTTGTGTAATAGGTTTATGGACGCAAGGGTGAAATGGAATGCTTTTGGCATGCGGGCCGGGAGTGGAAAGTTGGTGTAGTACCATTCACATGTTCATTTCTGTTTCGTCCCGGTGAACGTTAACGGAAATTTTTCTGTAGAACATAGAATGAGGTGAACTGTAGCCAGTTGCCAGTAACTAAAAAATTGGTTCAAGTACTGACGTGAAGTCAGGAGCTTTTGCTCGTATGTTCTATTATCTATTCTCCTGTATTGGATATTCTTAATCGTATCCCACACAGCATGAAATATTGCACTGAAATATTCCTCAATATTTTCAAAAAATATTTCACGGAAATATTTACGAGAGGTTTAGGCAATATTCAATAGAAGGAAGTTTTTGAACCGTTATCGAATATTTACCCAATATTACACAATAACGAATAATTCATAAATATTTCATGAAATTTTTAAGAAAGATTTTTGTAATATGGAAGTTTAAGAAAATATTTCACTGCCACCTTCGCCCAATTCTTGCAATATCACTAAAATCGTTAGAAAATATATTGTAACATCACATTTTACCCTAGGGGTGTTTGAGCATGAAATTCTAGTACTGATTTCTCAAGGTGTAACGATTAAGTCGTCCTCCCCATATTGCTTTCCTCAGCCCGAATTTATGAAGCGCCACTGATACTAGTTCTGGTACGCATCGAAAGAACCGGTTTGGAATTCGCGATGTTTTTCCGGGATGAGAGATGTTCGTTTGTACGAATTCATGATTCTTAGATTATCGCTTAGAGAGATATATTGTTAAATTGCTTGATTATTTGGAAACAGGTGGAAAGTGTAGATTTTCTGGTGGAATATTGGCTGAGTATAAAACTATTTCAATATCTTAATACATATCTTTATCTTCATTTATTGCTTTTTATATACCTAATTCTAATATTTCTATATTAGTGTTTACCTTCCTTTTTTTTTATTTATCGGCACACCATCAGTGTGTTCTGAAAATTTTTTTTGATACTCGCTAACACGCTACCAGGAAGTTTGTGTTCTTTCATGCTGTTTTATTACTATTCATATTCAATCTCATATCATTTCACTGTCTGAATTTTCTGTTAAAATAATTTTTTCGGATCATTTATACCTAAATTAAATAATTGAATTGTTAATCTTATCATATATTTCTTCTTTCTTTCCGGAAAGTTTCTTTAATCTTTACAGTTAATTTTAAGAATTACAATTGACAATTTTTCTTTCAAATTCTCACATAAATATATTTTATCTGCTTTCTCAATTTTCATCAGAACATATTTTTCTAAATTTTCTTTGTTCTAAATTAATTCCTGTTTTCCTCTACGCATGTGCAAGCATCGACATACTTCAGAAGAAGGTTCTGGAACTGGAAATTATAACTGAGGCTATTCCAACTGCTTTCCTGTGCCTGAAGTGAACTGAATACTACACCACCATCAATATTCTTCAGAATACACAGACACAGAAGTTTATCTGGAACTACCTACATCTGAAATATCTTTGAGCAATAAGCATTTGATCCAAAGTCTACCTTTTGTTGGAGTCAACGTTATTTTCCATATTTGCCTGGAGGTCAGAGATCTACTTCCAAGGAATCACCCACGAGTTGCACGTGAGGTTGTCAAAATTTATATTTCGATATTTTTCATCCAAATTCTGTCTGGAGCCCTGATTACTATAAATTTCAATTCATAGAGATCACAGGAATTTCTCATTTTTTTTTTTTGTAAATGTTCTGATTTCCAACGCCTTCAGCAGAATCCAAAACTTGTATTTTGTTTTAATAAATCTGTTTAATTTTAATATTATTTTTTTTACCGCTAAGCAAGATATATTATAACTCCTTTAACTTGTATTTTATACATTTCGGTTTACTTTGGTAAACCTGGCGCCCAACTTTCTTTTTCTATTTTGTCAAGTTTATTTCAAATATTTGTGCTCACACCCTCACGTATCAAACTGAGCAGCCGACAGGCATACGTGTAAATTAAAGGCTACACAATTGGCGCCCAACGTGGGGCCCAAAAATCATTTGATAGCTTTCAAAGATTCACTTCCTTGGCAATTTCTTTATTATTTTTTATTTTTCTAGTCTTGCTTGGCGGAACTTAGTATATAAGTTTTGTTATATATCTGATCCGACAGAATTTGGTATCTTTTCCTTAATATTTAGTTACTAAGTATATTCTGAGCGATATCTACCTGTTGCACAGCGAACTTCTCTCATCTCATTGGGTTTTGCGTTTGATTTCACACTTGTATGATATTTGTGATACCAATTTTATTTTCGATATCTTTACTTGATCTGTATCTTTATAATACGCTATGAATCCTAATTATTTGAAAATTAATGAATTATCGTATGAGATTAAAATTCGTGGTATTGAACCTACCGGCGATGTCGATACAAAAAGAAAAATCTTGCGGGGTCTCCTCAGTCAGGAGAAAGCGAATCGTAGTTTTAATATATTTGCGAATCCTTATTCTCATTCTCAAGACGTCATTGAAATGACAGAAACTATTAGTGATCTTAAAAAAATAATTTCTAATTTCGATGGAAATAAAGGTGATTCCATTTTTAACAGAATTTCTAGTCGGTTGACTCATTTATCGAATCGTTTATCTAGATTGGCTACGGATGATGATGATGAGGTTTCTGCAAAGAAAAAAATTCAGTATGAAGTGTTGAGTTTAGAGGCAGATTTTGATTTTAAGGTTTCTCCTGCGAGTACTTCTACTCCCATTGAGACCTCTGCTCCTGTCAACTGTATCAGTCCCTCTAATGCTAGATTTATTGCTCCTTATAAGTGGAATATTCATTTCACTGGTTCCAACGAAACTGAATCTCTGTCTTCGTTCTTAGAAAGGGTGGAACTTTTGAGGCAAGCTCGAGGTGTTTCAAAGCAGGAACTGTTTCAGTCGGCTTGTGATTTGTTCAGGGGTTCTGCTTGGACTTGGTTTGTTAATAATAAATGTAAATTTCAATCTTGGGATGAATTGGTTGAAGAACTGAAGAAGGATTTTCTTCCATATTTTTACGAAGAAGACTTAGAGCAAGAGATAAATTCTAGAACTCAAGGTGTAGACGAGCGGGTAGCTTTATATATTTCTTCCATGGAGGGCCTCTTTAATCGATTGAGGAATAAGCCAGATGAGAAGTCCAGGGTGCAGAAAATTCGACGAAATCTGTTACCATTTTTTATTTCAGGTTTGGCATTGCATAGTCCTCAGACTGTCAGTGATCTTTCAGAGCTTTGTAAGAAGTTGGAGGAGTCTAGGATATGGGCTGATCGCTATAAGGCACCACCTACTCATGATGCAAGCTTGTTGGAACCAGATCTCAGTAGGCCTTTCGATGAATCATTCTCGTTTTCTCGGGTTCACAGGTCAAGTTCCCGGAAATATGTTTCTTCTCCTAATGTATCTGCTGTAACCAGTTCTCGATGTTGGAATTGTGGTTTAGTTGGTCATAATTATCCGCAATGTAGAAAACCTAGATTAGTTTTTTGTTACGGTTGTGGCTTGAAAAATACAATTAAGTCGAAATGTAATCAATGCAATTCAAAAAACGTGAAAAGAGGTGGCGAGAACCTGAATCTCGTCACCATTCAAAAACCTCGAAGTTCAGAAAATCAACCGGTAGTCAATCGCACTTCCAGCAAGTCCAACGAGAGAAAAAAATCTCAGAACCAGTAAAAGAGTCCTTGTCCGAATGGCAGGAATGGTTAGATGTAGTAAAAAATTTCTATTCTTCTCCTGTAAATTTGAATCCTATTTTCGTCAGTAAACCCAATGATAATCGTCCTTATTTAAAAGTGGAAATTTTTGATCAGAGGATTCTCGCTCTAGCTGATACAGGTAGTACCTCGTCAATTTTAGGTTCTGCTGGTTTCAATATTTTACAAAAATATAACATTCCTATCATGTATGAATCTCCTATTAATGTAACAACTGCGGATGGTAAACCCCAGGATTTTCTAGGGTTTATTTTGGTTCCTATTTCTCTAGATGGTGTAACTAAAAAGTTGAAAGTTTTGATAATTCCTTCTGTAACACACAATCTCATTCTGGGTATGGATTTTTTTAAACTGTTTCGGATTGAGGTTAATTTTTCAAATTTTTCCTATTCCCTTGATCATTCTATATGTGCTGTAAATACTATTAAACCTTATGCAGAGTTGACTGCAGCTCAGAAAATTGAACTTCAGACAGTAGTAGCATCTTTTGAATCAATTGCTCCTAAAGATAGAATTGGTCGTACTCACTTGATTACTCATCATATCGACACCGGAAATTCAAAACCTATTGTACAACGACAATATCCTTTGTCACCTGCTATGCAGAGTCATCTAAATAGAGAAATTGATGAAATGTTGAGGCTCAAGGTTATTCAACCTTCCCAATCTGCCTGGTGCAGCCCGTTGTGGTTGGTTCCCAAACGTACTGGGGAATATCGAGTATGTTTTGATGGCCGAAAATTGAATGCTGTTACGACCGATGATACTTATCCCATGCCTCATATCGATAGTATTTTAAATAAACTGAGAAATGCTAGATACCTGTCTTCCATTGATTTAACTAAAGCCTTTTTCCAGATACCATTGGAAGAGTCCTCGCGTGAAAAAACTGCATTCGCTGTTCAGGGAAGGGGTCTTTTTGAATTTATTGTTAGTCCTTTTGGATTGAAAAACAGTCCCAAAGCTATGGCTCGTTTGATGGATAAAGTAATTGGTCATGACTTGGAACCGTATTGTTTTGTTTACCTCGATGATATTATAGTTGCTACCCCAACATTTGAATTACATGTCAAAGTTTTAAAAGAGGTTTTTCAAAGACTAAAGAATGCTAATCTTACGGTTAATTTAGATAAGTGTGAATTTTGTCGTTCTTCTCTAGTTTATCTTGGTTTCGTAGTAGATGAGAATGGGTTGAGAACTGACCCAGAAAAGGTTTCTGCCATAGTAAATTATCCAACACCAAAAAATACTACTGAGATTAAACGATTAATTGGTCTTGTTAGTTGGTACCGTCGTTTTATTAAAGATTTCTCATCAATATGTTCTCCAATTTCAGATCTCTTGCATGGTAGGAAAAAGGGACAACCTATAGGCTGGACACCTCAGGCTGAGGCAGCTTTTAATGAAATAAAATCTCGTCTAATTTCTGCTCCAGTGTTAGCAAGCCCTGATTTTTCCAAACCATTCGTCATTCAATGTGATGCCTCTGACACTGGTGTAGGTGCTATTTTGTATCAGGAGTGTGATGGCATAGAACATCCGGTGGCTTACGCAAGTAAAACACTTTCAAGTTGTCAGCGTAAATATACGGTCACAGAAAAAGAACTTTTGGCTGTTATATTCGGTATAGAGAAGTTTAGAAGCTATGTTGAGGGTACTAAGTTTACTATCGAAACAGATCATGCATCCCTTATTTACCTTCATAACTTATCTAATCCATCAGGACGTTTAACCAGATGGGCAGTTAAACTTTCACAATTTGATTTCACTATTAAACATCGTAAAGGATCGTTGAATATTGTGGCTGATGCTTTGTCGAGATCGGTAGCAGACATTTCTGTAATCGACGTTTCTTCTTTTCAACCCGATGTGTGGTACGATTCTATGTTAAAGAAAGTAGGGAAAAACCCCGAATTCTATCCATCATTTCGCGTTGAAAATGGAATTCTTTATAAACACATTTTGTCTCGAAATAAAATTGTAAGTAATCTTACAGACTGGAAAATAGTTGTGCCTTCTGCAAACCGAAATGAAGTTCTTCAATTTTATCATGACAAAGAAACTTCTGCTCATTTAGGAATATCTAAAACCCTCTCTCGAATATCTGAATTGTATTATTGGCCGAAAATTAGAAAGGACGTATATAAATATGTCAGAAAATGCCCTATTTGCGCTGCCTGTAAAAGTTCCAATTTACCTCAGGCTGGTCTGATGGGAACTTACAAAAATATTAATTTCCCTTTTCAATGTATCTCAGCGGATCTATTAGGTCCATACCCTAGATCTAAGAACGGAAATCAGTATCTCTTAGTTATTGTTGATTGGTTCACTAAATTTGTATTGGTGCATCCCATGTCAAAGGCTACCTCAAAAAATATTCTTAAATTCATTGAAAATAATGTTTTCCTTATATATGGTGTACCTCAAATTTTTATTGTTGATAATGGCAGTCAGTTTGTCAGTAGGGAGTTCAAAAATTTGATGGAGACCTATCGGGTACAGAAAATTTGGTATAACGCCAGGTATCACCCACAAGTAAATTTTACCGAACGAGTAAATAGAGTTATTGTAACTTCAATTAGATGTTATATTCATGATAACCATAAAACTTGGGATACATCTATCTTCAAGGTAGCTCAAGCAATTAGGCTTGCTAAACATGATGTCACAGGTTTTACACCGGCTTTTCTTAATTTTGCGAGAAATATTCCCGTGACTGGCGATTATTATGGAAAAATCTCTGACAATGTGAATAATGTCATTTCTATTTCAGATAAATCGCAGCGTATTGATGATATTCAGGAACTTCCCGAATTGTTTATTGATGTTCGTGAAAGGATACATCAGGCTTATCTCCGAAACGCTCAACAGTATAATTTGAGAAAGCGGGATATCAGATTTCATATTGGTGATAAGGTTTGGAAGAGAAATACTATTTTGTCTTCAGCGGCTAATAACTTTTCTGCTAAATTAGCTCCTAAATATGTACCTTGTGTAGTATCTAAAGTTGTTTCCAATCTAGTTTATGAACTGAGGGACATGGATGGCAATGATTTGGGTCGTTGGCACATTAAGGACCTTAAGTCCGTTTATGTTGATGATTCGGACGAGGAATATTTTAGTGCAGATTCAGATAGCTCAACTTAGTTTGATTATTTTTATTTATCTTGGCTACATGACGGTAGTCGTATAAAGTTTTATGTGCGACATAGTGAATTATTGTTACTTCACGAAAAATAATCTATCTTTCGATAGTTCCTGTTGGAAAAATTAGTATTTTTTGTGGGAAACACTTTTCAAATTAGATGTGTTGTTTGATTCTAAATTATTTCGATGATTAGTTATCTGGGAATCAAGCGATCATAACGTTATAATATTCTGGTGTTGCATTGAAACTCTTATCTTTTATCTCTTAGCTTAACATTTTTTTTGTCTGTTGAGCTATAGACTGTATTTACTGTGTATACCTTTTCTTTCTTTTGACCATGGTTATCTGCAAACTTGGTTTTCATTGAACATAAAAAAAATTTTGAAAACTTCTCAAGTTTCCAAATTTTTTTTCACCCAGTTGGGGTGGTGTGTAACGATTAAGTCGTCCTCCCCATATTGCTTTCCTCAGCCCGAATTTATGAAGCGCCACTGATACTAGTTCTGGTACGCATCGAAAGAACCGGTTTGGAATTCGCGATGTTTTTCCGGGATGAGAGATGTTCGTTTGTACGAATTCATGATTCTTAGATTATCGCTTAGAGAGATATATTGTTAAATTGCTTGATTATTTGGAAACAGGTGGAAAGTGTAGATTTTCTGGTGGAATATTGGCTGAGTATAAAACTATTTCAATATCTTAATACATATCTTTATCTTCATTTATTGCTTTTTATATACCTAATTCTAATATTTCTATATTAGTGTTTACCTTCCTTTTTTTTTATTTATCGGCACACCATCAGTGTGTTCTGAAAATTTTTTTTGATACTCGCTAACACGCTACCAGGAAGTTTGTGTTCTTTCATGCTGTTTTATTACTATTCATATTCAATCTCATATCATTTCACTGTCTGAATTTTCTGTTAAAATAATTTTTTCGGATCATTTATACCTAAATTAAATAATTGAATTGTTAATCTTATCATATATTTCTTCTTTCTTTCCGGAAAGTTTCTTTAATCTTTACAGTTAATTTTAAGAATTACAATTGACAATTTTTCTTTCAAATTCTCACATAAATATATTTTATCTGCTTTCTCAATTTTCATCAGAACATATTTTTCTAAATTTTCTTTGTTCTAAATTAATTCCTGTTTTCCTCTACGCATGTGCAAGCATCGACATACTTCAGAAGAAGGTTCTGGAACTGGAAATTATAACTGAGGCTATTCCAACTGCTTTCCTGTGCCTGAAGTGAACTGAATACTACACCACCATCAATATTCTTCAGAATACACAGACACAGAAGTTTATCTGGAACTACCTACATCTGAAATATCTTTGAGCAATAAGCATTTGATCCAAAGTCTACCTTTTGTTGGAGTCAACGTTATTTTCCATATTTGCCTGGAGGTCAGAGATCTACTTCCAAGGAATCACCCACGAGTTGCACGTGAGGTTGTCAAAATTTATATTTCGATATTTTTCATCCAAATTCTGTCTGGAGCCCTGATTACTATAAATTTCAATTCATAGAGATCACAGGAATTTCTCATTTTTTTTTTTGTAAATGTTCTGATTTCCAACGCCTTCAGCAGAATCCAAAACTTGTATTTTGTTTTAATAAATCTGTTTAATTTTAATATTATTTTTTTTACCGCTAAGCAAGATATATTATAACTCCTTTAACTTGTATTTTATACATTTCGGTTTACTTTGGTAAACCTGGCGCCCAACTTTCTTTTTCTATTTTGTCAAGTTTATTTCAAATATTTGTGCTCACACCCTCACGTATCAAACTGAGCAGCCGACAGGCATACGTGTAAATTAAAGGCTACAAAGGGAGGTTTGATTACCCCAGCAACAAGATTCCTAGTCAGGTTTTTAACAATATATTATAAAAAGGACAAGGTGTACAAATCTTTATTTACAGTTCGAATTAATCTCTCAAATTACACAATCTTATAACTACTTATCTTAAGGGAAACTATTCAAATCGTGGTTCCACTTTCAATGCAATATTTTCCTCTGGTGTTAGATGGTCCTTTCGGTAACAGAATATGTCCCCCAGTCAGCCTCGAACTGTACTTCAGGTGTGCTTTCAGCTCCTCCACCATAAATTAACTCCAGAAAATGTGAGTACAGGCACACGTATCCAAAAATTACTACAGCTTTCAGCCACTTATCGTACTCCAGTTCAGGTCAATCTTCAGCTAATGATTGAGTTTCTGTGCAAGTCAGGCTTCAGCAAATGCTTCTATTTCGGTGCAAACAACGGTGACTCAACCAACGATTGTAGCAAATATGATCCCAACCAAGGATTTGTCGCAAATATGGTCCCAACTAAGGAGTGTAGTCTAACTCGTGTGGTCCCAACCAAGGATTGTAATCTAACTCGTATGGTCCCAACCAAGGATTGTAATCTAACTCGTATGGTCCCAACCAAGGATTGTAATCTAACTCGTATGGTCCCAACCAAGGAGCTATATGAAATTAATGTAAATGAATATGTGCACAAAAATTCAACAGAACTCCTTCTCGCTTCTCAAGAAAAGAAATATTAGGCATTTACATTATGTCGATAATTATTAGTGAACCTGAGAAGGAATTCTGCCCTGGGGAAATGAAAAGTGAAAAACAGTGCATGTGCTGTAAAACAAAATGAAGGAAGGCCATGAAACAACTCAGAAGCCAGCAAAATATTCCCCTAAAATCCAAATCTCTGCTTAAACTAAAGGAATTATGAAACTTACCGAGAATAAATATCATTTATCTCGCAAACTAAAACTCAGAAAATTCACTGGGATACTCGATGACTTCAGATCAAAAATTTCAATCATATACGAAAAATGATTTCTCGTTCAGAGAAAGACCGGAAGAAAAGAACGTCAATCTGCTTTCCACATTACGCAGACACGAAGATCATAGAAGAGAAGTAACCTGACATAAGGTGACAGTCCGTCAACGTGCATTCTATGAAACCAGTGGCGTTTCAAAAGGAAGGGAATAGCATAGGCGTGCAATACGTTGCAATATAAAAAAATATTTATGCAAATATTGTAAAAATCTGTATAAAACTTTTCATGAAATATTTCAATGTGAGATTTAGGCGGACATAGCCATATTTCATGAATATTTCGAATCTTGTTTTCGAATATCTCATAAATATTTAACAAATATTCAATGCTGTTTGGGATTTACCATGGTAAATTCGATTTTACCAAGGCAAATTCGATTAAGAGTGTCCAATACAGGAGAATAGACAATATAACTTACACGCAAAAGCTCATGACTTCACGTCAGTGCATGAACCAATTTTTTTGCGTAATATTTTTGAAATTTTCTGGGGGTATAGTTCTTACAAAATTTCAAATACGTCTTTATGTCGATATTTTACAACTAGTTACCAAGCTTCAATTCGATTGAGTCTATACTTTTCGAGTTTTCGAGGAAATAATAATCCAGGTGGGAAAAACTCCGAAACAGATGAACCGATTATGCCCAAAAACTAATATAACTCTACCATTGGGATGTGCAACCTACCCTGAAAATTGCAAGTCCCTATCTCCTTTCGTTCGAAAGTAATCGAGGCAACTGTCACCCATCTAGCTACTGAACTGACTCAAGGCTGCTCGGATCTCCAACAATATAGAACCAATCGTGTTCAAACTTGAAACTTGGCAGAAGGTTCTGAAGGTTCTCGCAAAATTTCGGCAATGTCGGACGAATAGCTACTGATATTCAGAATTTTTTTCGATGATTTTCAATGGTTTTTAAAAATTTCCCAAGAATTTTTGCGTTAGCATTCTACAACTAATAGCCATGCTTGAATTTAATCGGTTTTGTATTTTTTGAGTTGTCGAGGAAATGAAAACCAAATTTCAGATGGGTATAACTCAAAAACCGTTTCGCCGATTATGCCTAGAAACGAACTCAAATGTCGCATTCAGATTCACGACCTAACCTGAAAATTTCAAGCTATCTCTTTATGATCTCAGGTTATCGTCACATGAAAAATATTTTTTAATAATTTTTTTGAAATTTCCTAGCGATACGATTCTCACAAAATTCACCAAGTTTCAATTCGATCGGATTTGTATAGGTTGGAAACAAAATCATTACTCGGAAACCATTGAGCCGATTATGTCCATTAACAAACTTGTCCGTTGTATTGGGACGCACCACCTACCCTGAAAATTTCAAGGCGCTATCTCTTTCCGTTCTCAAGTTATCGTAGCAACGGCCGGCCAGCCGGCCGGACATTTTCAATTTTGATATCAAATTCTTCATTAAAGTGTCGAACCAAATCGTTTGAGACCATTTTCGCAAAAAAATCGAAAATTACAGACATTTGGGCAAAATGATAACGCGATGTTCCCGAGAACATACGCACAAAAAAAATCCTTCGCTCGGCACTCCCTCTGGGCTTGCCAGTGGACTTTTGGAAAGAGGTGGGGACTGGCTCCGAAACAGCTCCACTGGTTGTACTTGATGGTGGTGAGACCACAAATCACTTACGGCAGCATTGCTTGGTGGGAGTGTACTGTAAAGGTGCAGTCTCAGCTCAAGCTTGCTAAAATTCAGATATCTGCGTGCTTGATGGTGACAGGGGCTTCTCGCTCCACCCTCACCGCAGCCATGGAACGCCTGCTGGACCTCGCCACTCTTCACCTGGTGATCAGGAGCGTGTCCCGGATGGCGACATACAGACTTCTGCATATGGCTCACAATGAGCCAAATGCGATCGGCTACGTGCCTGGTTCTCTGCAGGCTGAATTGGAGGCCAACGAGATAATAGGCATGCGATCTGACGTATCTAAAACCAGAACCTAGAGACGACTGGGCCGTCTCTGAAACCCAACTGCTTTAGGGTTCCTGCTGGTTCACAGATGGCTCCACTACTACCCAAGGGGTGGGAACGGGAGTCAGCGGTTGTAGAATTACTAGGGGTGAATCCATCAGCCTAGGTAGTTTTGCGACTGTCTTTCAAGCAGAAATTCTCGCCATTGGTCACTGTGCGAAGCACATACTTGAGAAAGGTTGGGCTCACAGATCAATCAAGATCCTATCGGATAGCCAAGCTGCCTTGAAGGCCTTGACTTCATACAACTGCAAATCCCTGCTTGTGCAGGATTGCCGGACCACACTCGCTGAACTTGTGAGGGCGCTGCAGGCTGCAGCTCTTGTGGGTCCCGGGCCACTCGGCATAAAGGGTAATGATTTGGCGGACTCATTGGCGGCACGGTGGGCTTCCATGGGGCTCATTGGACCAGAACCGGCCTGTGATATCTCTCTCAGAGCAGCGGCGAAGGAAAACAACAGATGGGTGGACCAAAAGGTCCAAGAAATCTGGAGCAGGATATCTGGACACAGAAATGCTCGCTCAACAATTACTAGCCCATCAGCTGAATGAGCCAGAAAATGGCTCAATTTATTTAGGGTAGACTTGAGAATCCTTACAGCTGTATACACGGGCCACTGTGGCCTCAGGAAACACCTCAGTACGCTGAGGTTGCCTGAGGGCTCTGAGTGCAGACTATGCCTGGAGGACGACGAGTCTATCGAACACATCATGTGTGACTGCCCCGCTGGGGACATGATCAGATTGGAGGAACTAGGAGTCCACAAGCTGACACTGGGGGAACTGGACAAGTTCTCACCCACCAGACTCATATCCCTCATCTAGAGACTTGAGCTTGTGGGTGAAGTATAGATTATATACTATAGGTGTGCCACAATAGACCGATTGGTCGCAGTGGAGGGCGTCTGCCCAGCACAATCCATATAATAATAATAATAATCATAACACTTATGTGTGAGCTATCTTTTCTGAAAGAGCTCTGCATAAATCTGAACTGGAGACTCCCACATTTCACCCTCTCAGCTACACTGATTCTACTATTTATGAAATGCAGATTTGATGCCGAATAATTGAAAATTCACAAACGAATTGACATGACACGAGAGTGGAAGACTCGCTGATGCATAATCGCTATCCTCTATTCGCGAATGACCGATTGAATTGCAAAGTGGGACTTCCATCAGGATTGATGAATCAGGATTAAAATATTCCGATCAAAACATCCCACTCAGGTGACGAATGCCGCAATTTTACGATTTAATTGGAAAGTGGGGCTTATTTGGGCTCCAGATAATGTTTCAAGTCTAGGGATACGGCCGTAATTACAATTAGTACCTATGTGTTCATTGATTCTGATTGCGAGAGTGACGAATGTGTTAAATAACGAACTCTGAATGGTCAATGTACGGCACGATTGCAACTAAACACAAAACTAGAACTTATACCGCCGTATTCACAAAGCATTCAATTTCCATTAACTCCTAACTGAGATCCACAGTTAAAGATGAATAAGAATCGCAACCATAGTTATCGTTAAAATTAACGTGAAGAAAGCCTGTTTCTTCTTCTTCTTCTTATTCAGCCATCCTCCGTCCAATCCTGAACATAGGCCTCTTTCATTCTTCTCCATGTTGTCCTGTCTTTCGCCTTTTGGACCCACCTGTACTCTGCGTATCTTTTGATGTCGTCAAGCCATAATTTCTGGGGTCTTCCTATGCTACGCTTTGTTTGTCTCGGTCACCAGTGTGTAAGCCTAGTTGTCCATCTACCCTGATCTTGCCGAGCCACATGTCCTACCCATTGCCACTTCAGTTCCGCAATTCGTTCTATTCCATCTACGCCTTTGGTTTTTTGTCGGATATCTTCATTTCTCTCTGTTTCTGAGACTAATACCAAGCATCGGCCGTTCCATCACTCGCTGCATCACCCTCAATTGCTGATTTGCTGTCTTTTTGTCCATTGCCATAGTATCTAGTCCATAGGCCGCTATTGATAATATACAAGTATTAAAAACCTTTCTTTTTAGGTTGAATTCGTATTTCTAAATATATAGTTAATTTTTCCGAACACTGCCCAGGTCGTATTCTCCGTTTTATATAGGCTGTCTAGTTTTCTTTGCCTATTTTTCTATTGTATGTCCTAAATATATGTATTGATCTACGTTTTCCAAATTTGCACCATCTATACATATCGGTTCTTCGGTGTTGCTTATAATTTTGGTCTTTGAGATATTCATCTTTACGCCGAAGTTTTTTGAAGCATCATTGAGTTGCTTTAACATGTTGCTCAGTTCCTGAGCATACATCAATATTAATGCCGTTAGTTGCCCATTGCAAGCTTTTAAAGATATTTTCTAGAGTCTAGAGCCCCTGACGATCTCCCCTGTTTATTGCGCGCGTGTTCCGCAAGGAACAGCGCGCAGCGTGCTATTATTTCGTCACAATGTCCGACCGGTCCGGCCGTTAGCATGATAACTCTCGAACGGAATGACTTAGAGCGTTGAAATTTGCAGGGTAGTTTCGTAGCGTAAATATCTCGGACAAGTTCGTTAACGGGCCAAATCGACCGAGCGGTTTCGGAGTTAAGGCCGTTTTTAGTAAAAACGTTTTTTATGAATATTTCCGGAACCGATCACTCGATCTTTTTGAAATTTGGCATCAGATTGTAGAATCATGACCTTTATATGCCTGCGAAGTTTTGTGTTGAACGGACGGCCCTAAAGTGGCAAAAAAAATTTTTGAAAATTTGGAAATTTTGTTTTCACGATAACTCGAAAAATACTGATCTGATTGAATTGAAACTCAGTAGTTAGATGCAAAAGACCAAAGCAAACACTTTTGCAAAATTTCGTGAAGATCACGTGACATGAAAAAAATAAAAAAATTACTACTATTTTGCGGAATACTTTGCTTTTAATGCCGAAACATATGTTTTTGAGGTTCATGCTGCCCTTTCCGGGCATTTTCCGTATTGCGCATGCGCAGATGAGAAGTCCTTTAACTGCTGTACATTTCGTCAGAGAGGATTGGGGTTTTGGGGTGGCGGATGCTATTCCTCCATAGAATTCAGATCCCTGATGAGGGTCTGCGCATGCGTAGATTAAAGATGCGATATCTTCCGAACCACTAGTGTTGGAGAATCGGAGTTTTTTGTAAGGTGTGTTATTTTGAGAGGACTTTTAGCCGCCTGTAGATTGCGCATGCGCAGAAGAGAAGTGACTGTTTTTGGGTTGGATGGGTTATGTTGGGAGTGCTGAGTCGATATTCTGAGGTTTTAAAAGAATATTCATAGCAATTCAGTGCAAGGACAGGTCAGTTTGGGGGATGTAGCGTTGTTTCCGAGTTAAAGTGTCCGTACTGTGGCCCTGGGGCTAATTTTGTAATTGATGTAACCCCTTACAGGCATTTTTCGTTATGCGCATGAGCAGACCATCAGTGATTTAACTGGTGGTGTTTTCGTCAGAGAGGATTCGGGTTTTGGGGTGGCGGATGCTATTCCTCTATAGAATCCCCTGTTGAGGGTCTGCGCATGCGTGGATTAAAGAAGCGATATCTCCTGAACCACTAGTGTTGGAGAATCAGAGTTTTTTGTAAGGTGTGTTATTTTGGGAGGACTTTTAGCCGCGAGTAGATTGCGCATACGCAGAAGAAAAGTGACTGTTTTTTGGTTGGATGGGTTATGTTGGGAGTGCTGAGTCGATATTATGAGGTTTTAAAAGAATATTCATAGCAATTCAGTGCAAGGACAAGTCAGTTTGGGGGATATAGCGTTGTTTCCGAGTTAAAGTGTCCGTACCGTGGCCCTGGGGCTAATTTTGAAATTGATGTTACCGCTTACAGGCATTTTTCGTTATGCGCATGAGCAGACCATCAGTGATTTAACTGGTGGTGTTTTCGTCAGAGAGGATTAGGGTTTTGGGGTGGCGGATGCTATTCCTCTATAGAATCCCCTGTTGAGGGTCTGCGCATGCGTGGATTAAAGATGTGATATCTCCTGAACCACTAGTGTTGGAGAACCGGAGTTTTTTGTAAGGTGTGTTATTTTGGGAGGACTTTTAGCCGCGAGTAGATTGCGCATGCGCAGAAGAGAAGTGACTGTTTTTGGGTTGTATGGGTTATGTTGGGAGTGCTGAGTCGATATTATGAGGTTTTAAAAGAATAATCATAGCAATTCAGTTCAAGGACAAGTCAGTTTGGGGGATGTAGCGTTGTTTCAGAGTTAAAGTGTCCGTACCGTGGCCCTGGGGCTAATTTCGAAATTGATGTAACCCCTTACGGGCATTTTTCGTTATGCGCATGAGCAGACCATCAGTGATTTAACTGCTGGTGCTTTCGTCAGAGAGGATTGATGTTTTGGGGTGGCGGATGCTATTCCGCTATAGAATCCCCTGGTGAGGGTCTGCGCATGCGTGGATTCAAGAAGCGATATCTCCTGAACCACTAGTGTTGGAGAATCGGAGTTTTTTGTGAGGTGTGTAATTTTGGGAGGACTTGCAGCTACGAGTATACTGCGCTTGCGCAGACGAGAAGTGAATAGTTTTGGGTTGTTTGGGTTATGTTGGGAGTAATGAGCCGACACAAGT
The DNA here is from genome assembly GCA_937662695.2 of Halyzia sedecimguttata. Classification (NCBI taxonomy): domain Eukaryota; kingdom Metazoa; phylum Arthropoda; class Insecta; order Coleoptera; family Coccinellidae; genus Halyzia; species Halyzia sedecimguttata. The sequence goes on along the minus strand of OW569413.2, from coordinate 90,646,607 downwards.
CAGTTTGGGGGAAATAGCGTTGTTTCCGATTTGAAATGTCTGTATGGTGGCCCTGAGGGGAATTTATAAATAACTATATTCGGTAGATCTATATTAAAATACGTTCGGATTTGGAGAAGATGCAATTGCGTCCCTAATGGAGGACCCACAACCGCATTTTTTTCCGATCTACGGTAAAGCTAACAGCCAAACTGTATTGATAGCCATATTTGTTAAAGGAACTTGGAAAAAAAAAAGCACTGACGTGAAGTCAGTACTCTTTGGCGCGCGTGTTCACGGTGGATAATTTGAATTGAATGATGAGTACTTCAAGCTCAGTGGATAGAGCGAGCCGAAGATCTACCCAAAGGATAGTGGACACCATTCACTGTCGGTTCAAAAATTAACAGTGCTGTATCTAAGCTGCCATCAGGATAGAGTAACAAAGTTGGAAAAGAACACAAGTGACTCTCCTTAGTCGCACAAGCTCCTAGAAGATTTGGGAGGGTCAGTATAATCCTAATCATGTTTATAGCACGCGCGCAAAAGCAGATTGACTTAGCAATGAAAGAAAAAGTGTAAAAAGTCAATCTGCTTTGGCGCGCGTGCTATAAACATGATTAGGATTATACTGACCCTCCCAAATCTTCTAGGAGCTTGTGCAACTAAGGAGAGTCACTTGTGTTCTTTTCCAACTTTGTTACTCTATCCTGATGGCAGCTTAGATACAGCACTGTTAATTTTTGAACCGACAGTGAATGGTGTCCACTATCCTTTGGGTAGATCTTCGGCTCGCTCTATCCACTGAGCTTGAAGTACTCATCATTCAATTCAAATTATCCACCGTGAACACGCGCGCCAAAGAGTACTGACTTCACGTCAGTGCTTTTTTTTTGATCTTGTCTGTTTTCAGGTATCCGCTTATCTTTACGTGGAAAGTGGCATTCGTATATATGTGTTTTAATGGGTTGGTGTATCTGTAGTCCACTCCAGCATCGTCCATAGCTTGTATGAAGGCCCACGTTTCTATAGAATCGAACGCTTCATGAAAATCTATAAATGCCAAATGAAGAGAATGTAGATAGACTGATTTCTGCTTTAAATCTAAGCCAGTGCTGTGGGACAAAACTTCCGAAAAATATAAAGATTGATTAAAGACGCAGGATGCATTCAAAGATGTATGTGTTCAAATTTTGAATAACTTTGATGAATCCGACATCGCCAAAAATTGGAATTGTGAGCCCGTGTCGGAAGATAACATAAAACCTAATATGAACCGTATATGTGGGAAAGGCCTTCATCAATTTTCGGTCGAAACCGAAAACGAACCAAACTGAATGGAACCGTATGCATGTGAAACAAGCCTTATTATTAGCGATTCAAGTTACTTACCAGAGATGTGGGTTAGGGAACATGAAACAGATATTTTGAAAGCTGCTACAACGGCTGAAGAACTATTATATTGTCCAGGAATAGATAACTCGGTGTAAGTAATTAAATAATACCTGTTACTTACGTAAATCGAGAGAAAATAAAGAGATAGCGACCTGCAATTTTCAGGCTAGGTTGTGCATCTGAATGTATCATTTGTATTTATTAATAGGCATAATCGGCTAAACGGTTTGCATCTGAAATTTGGTTTTTATTTCCTCAATAACACGAAAAATACAGAACCGATCCAATTAAAACTTGGTTACTAGTTGTAAAATGCCCGCTCAAAAATTCTTGCAAAATTCCGCGAGAATCGTATCACTAGAAAATTAAAGAAAAATAATTGAAAATCATTGAAAACAATTTTATATATCGGAAACTGTCTGCACGACATCACTGAAATTTTTCGAGAGCCTTCAAAACTCAACTCTTCTACTAAATTCCAAGTTTGAACATGATCGGATGAATATTTTCGAATATCCGAGCAGCATTGGATTAGTTCAGTAGTTGGATGGGTAACCGTTGGCTCGATAACTTTCGAACGAGAAGAGGTAGGGAGTTGGAATTTTCAGGCTTGGTTGCGCATCCGAATGAGAGAGTTAAGTTCGTTGTTTGGCATAATCGGCCAAACGGTTTCGGAGTTATGACCATCTGGAATATTATTTTCTTGATAATTCAAATTATACACACCCGATCGAATTGAAACTTGGTATCTAGTTGGAGAATAGCGACAAAAAGACGTGTGTGGAATTTTTTGAGGATCGTACCACTAGTGAATTTTTTTTAAAATTACGAAAAAATATTATATTATATATCTCAAGATAACTGTATAACAGAAAGAGATAGCGATTTGTCATTTTTAGGGTTGGTGGCGCAGCCGAATGTGACATTTGAGTTCGTTTGTAGTCATAATCAACGCAACGGTTTTGGAGTTATACCTATCTGAAATTTGGTTGTTATTTCCTCAATAACTCGAAAAATACGGAACCGATCCAATTCAAACATGGTTACTACTTGTAGAATGCTAACGCGAAAATTACTGCAGAATTTCGTGAGGATCGTACAACTAGAACATTTTTTGAAGATCATTGAAAAAAAATCTATATATCAGAAACTATTCCTCCTACAATGCTGATATTTTGCGAGAGATTTCAAAATCTAACTGTACTGTCAAGTTTCAAGTTTGAACACGATCAGATCTATATTGTTTAGATCGGTGCAGCCTTGTGTGAGTTCAGTAGCTGGATGGGTGACCATTGCCTCGATAACTTTCGAACGAAAGGATATAGGGGCTTACAATTGTCAGTGTAGGTTGCGCATCCGAATGGGAGGGTCAAATTCGATTTTGGACATAATCGGTACATCGGTTTCGGAGTTATACCCACCTGGAATATTTTTTCCTTGATATAGACTCGATTGAATTGAAGCTTGGTAACTAGTTGTAGAATATCGACATAAAGACGTGTGTAGAACTTTGCATCAACTGTACCCCTAGGAAATTTTTAAAAAATTACGGAGCTTTTGCGCGTATGTTATATTGTCCATTCTTCTGTATTGGACACTCTTAATCGAATTTACCATGGTGAATTCTATTGTCCGTTCTTCTGTATTGGACACTCTTAATCGAATTTATCATGGTAAATTCGATTAAGAGTGCCCAATACAGAAGAACGGACAATAGAACATACGAGCAAAAGCTCCTGACTTCACGTCAGTGCTTGAACCAATTTTGTTTAATTTAGATTTTATAAACAATTAACTATTGGTTTCTTCCCAAGCCTCAGGGAATAATTTTCCTGAGGACGCCATTTTGTTAATTAAAAAAAAAGAAAGCTTCGATCAGGACTAGATCTATTAATAAAACAATTTTTTTTTTGTCAGTTTGATTTTTGATGAATCTTCAAGGATAAGTAATGGTCACCGCAAGAAGCTCTGGTAGGAACTGGATCAACACAAAAGGCCATTACTTTTAAAATCATAAAAAAAAATTTCTGTCAAACCAAGTCAAAACCTTATTGTCATTTTGTAATGCCTCTGACTACACCTAACCCTTTAATTAACAGATGTTTGTGAATAATTAATGCTTAAAAGTTGGTTTCGCGCCCTTGTTATGGGGAACATCGCGTTATCATTTCGCCCAAATGTCTGTAATTTTCGATTTTTTTTGCTTGCTTGGTCTCAAACGATTGTTTTCGACTCCCTGATGAAAAATTTGAGGTCAACTTAGATTCTGTCTGGCAGGCCAACCGGCCGTTGCCACGTTAACTTGAGAACGGAAAGACATAGCTACTTGAAATGTTCAAAATAGGTGGCGCATCCTAATACGACGGAAAAGTTCGTTAATGGGCATAATTGGCCCAACGCTTCCCGAGTAATAATTTTTTTTTCAACCAATACAGATCCGATTGAATTGAAACTTGGTGAGTAGTTACTAGTTGTAGAATACATACTTAAAAACGTATATGCAATTTTGTGGGAACCGTATAATTATAAAATTTTTAATAAATTATTAAAAATTTTATTCAGCTCACGATAACTTGAGAACGGGAAGAGATAGCAGCATGGAATTTTCAGGATAGATGGAGCATCAGATTGCAACATTTGAGTTTATCAATAGGCATAATCGGCAGAACAGTTCTGGGGTTATGCTTATCTGAAGTTTTGTTTTTATTTCTTCCTTATCTCAAAAAAATATGAAACCAATCCAGTTCAAACATGGTAGTTAGTTGTAGAATGCTGATGCGTAAATTTTCACGGTCTTTCGTGGGCATCGTATCAGTAGAAATTAAAAAAAAAAATTTGAAAATCTTTGAAACTTATTCTATATCTTAGAAACTATCCGTCTGATATCGCTGATATTCAGCTTAAGGCTTCAAAACCTACCTTTACAGCCAAGATCCAATTTTGAACAAGATCAGATCTATATTTTTGGAGATCTGAGCAGCATTCAGTGAGTTCAGTAGCTGGATGGGTGACCGTTGCTGCGATAACTTCCGGACGGAAATAGATAGCGACTTGCAATTTTCGGGGTAGGTTGCGCATCAGAGTGGGACAAGTGAGTTTTTGTTGGGCATAATCGGCCCAACGGTTCCGGAGTTATACCCATCTCAAATTTTGTTGTTATTTCCTCCAATAACTCAAAATATACAAATCCGATCCAATTGAAACTTAGTAGTTCCGTGCGTATCATATCACCTAAAAAAAAATTTTTTTTCCAAAAATTTTATATTGCAGCAAATATTTATCAGAATCCGCTTACATGAGGCGTCAATAGACAATGGAACATGCGCGCAAAAGCGCCTTTCAAGATTTTTCTCGAGTTGTTTTATTATATCATGGTTCCTTATACAGGGTGATTTTTTTAAGTGTTTCATTAGAAGTTTTCGAAGAAGGAATTGTAATGCAGATTCAAGATTTTGGATTTTCGTTTTAGAGTACATGAACTTTAATTGTAAAATATTTTCAAGTGGAATCTACTTCCGGTTTCACCGGAAACGAATGTAACTTCGCTATTTCAAATGCAACACCCTATATATTTTTACGTATTCGAATTCTTCGTTTAATTTTACACTGATTTGATGTATGATATGTGCAACCATTCAAGCGGTTTTTGAATTATAGACTGATTATCAAATTTTTCGAAAAAAAGGTTGTCACAGATTAGTGTCTATATCTTAAAAATCCCTCATTACAAGAATTTCTTTTTGCGAAAGTGGAACAAAAGAAAGTACGCTGATACTGTTTCTTGTATAACTTATGAGGAAATATTATACAGGGTGTCTGAAAAAGGGCCCCAAAGTGAGCCTCAATAAAACTATGAAATCTCACTTTTTTCAAATGGCAACCCTATAATTTTGTAATTCCAATCGATTGCTCGTCAAAAACCAGTTATGGTGTCCCGAACATTTCATGCCTCTAAAATCAGTATTTTTGCCGTTATTCAATAAAATTAGAATTTCACGATTAAAGACAGGTTTCGCACAGTTTGTAAGCTTGCATTTTTGAAGTAGGCTATGTTAGGAACTGTCATTCTTACTTTTTCTTACAGATCAAGCACTAAGCAAAGTATGCAATAATAATTTCACTGGAATGATATATCAAGGGTATGTTCTTTATTTGCGGCAAATGTATCAAATTCCTAGAAAAGGTAATTAGAAATTCAACGAACGAAATTCACATTTACTGACTTTAACGAAATCAAAGTTCAGGAGGTATCAAATCAATTTTCTCCGTACTAGAGGCCTTAACCCTAAACGGACTCGAATGAATACAGTAATAGATAATGAATGATCTCTTAGTTTAAAACTTTCACAAAAATTTTATTCACAACAAGAAACTAATACTACAATAAATTTTCAAAATATTGGCCGCCTACCGCCATACATTCATCAATTCTTCTACGAACTCCATCTGATGTAGCTTTTCTTATTTGTTCAGGTGGTAATCCCCTTAATGCACCCCTCACCCTCGCTTCAAGTTCTTCCTTAGAGTCGATGTTATTTTTGTAGACCTCTGATTTTATAGTACCCCATAAATAAAAATCAAGGGGTGTTAGGTCTGGAGAACGAGGGGGCCACTCTAATGGACCATTTAGTCTGATCCACCTCTCTCCGAACATTGCGTTCAGTTCGGTAGTGACAGGTCTCGTGCAATGTGCCGGTGCTCCGTCTAATTGGTACCAGCAATGGAACATCACATTAAGAGGTAATTCTTCCAAAAAAGGGGAAACCACCGACCTTAAGATTTCCAGATACCTTTGTCCGGTTAAATTCTCATCATAAATATGATAACATAGTTTATCAACATGCAAAAGACATTGAAACCAAACCTATGTTGATGGTTTTTCTCTTTAATCAAATGTGGATTTGTATCATTTGCCGCAAATAAAGAACATACTCTTGATATATCATTCCAGTGAAATTATCATTGCATGTTTTGCTTAGTGCTTGATCTGTAAGAAAAAGTAAGAATGACAGTTCCTATCATAGCCTACTTCAAAAATGCAAGCTTACAAACTGTGCAAAACCTGTCTTTAATCGTGTAATTGGAATTTTATTGAATAACGGCAAAAATACTGATTTTAGAGGCATGAAATGTTCGGGACACCATAACTGGTTTTTGACGAGCAATCGATTGGAATTACAAAATTATAGGGTTGCCATTTGAAAAAAGTGAGATATCATAGTTTTATTGAGGCTCACTTTGGGGCCCTTTTTCAGACACCCTGTATAATATTTCCTCATAAGTTATACAAGAAACAGTATCAGCGTACTTTCATTTGTTCCACTTTCGCAAAAAGAAATTCTTGTAATGAGGGATTTTTAAGATATGGACACTAATCTGTGACAACCTTTTTTTCGAAAAATTTGATAATCAGGCTATAATTCAAAAACCGCTTGAATGGTTGCACATAGCATACATCAAATCAGTGTAGAATCGAACGAAGAATTCGAATACGTAAAAATGTTGCATTTGAAATAGCGAAGTTAAATTCGTTTCCGGTGAAACCGGAAGTAGATTCCTCTTGAAAATATTTTACAATTAAAGTTCATGTACTCTAAAACGAAAATCCGAAATCTTGAATCTGTATTACAATTCCTTCCTCGAAAACGTCTAATGAAACACTTAAAAAAATCACCCTGTATATCAGCAACCTGCCATCTATATTTCTCAACTTCGGTGTATGCGTTCATTAATTTGTGAGCGTAGTTCGTCGACTTGTTTAACACGAAAGGCAAATTATCCAATGCTTGCACAACATTTTAGTTAATTAAAGAACTCCTCAACAGAGTGCTTTCCACATGGTAAATATACCCGAGTCCTTACATGTGGGTAATGGAATTAAAGATGCCACAAGTGCAAAATGTAGCCGGAATATTGAAACGAATATTTGTTTTGAATTGATATGGAGCAAACTAATACACATCTCAATCTCAACAAACTATAATGAATGAAATATCGTTTGAGTATGCAGGTAATATGAGTGGAAGTTCATGAAAATTATGTTTCAGAAATTAAGTACCTCCTTCAGTATGCAGTGCGCGTCAAAATTATAGAACAAATATATTTTCTAGGAGAAAAATATTTGGCAACAAAATCCTGAAACATGTAAATCTTTGTTTCATTTTTGCCAAATTTTTATGCATTTTTGGATGATTTTTGTTGCACCCTGTGCCATCCCCATCAACCCTCTTTTTTGAAAAATATTTTTCAAAACAGAAAGATTTTTTCTTGAAAATTTCTGCGCGCCTGTAAAGAAGATACAAAGACCTTGCCAAAAAAGTACCACATGACCCACTTTCCCTATTAAAAAATTTAGACGGTTGATGGGCATGACACAGGGTGCAACAAAAATCCTTCGAAAATGCATAAAAATTTGGTAAAAGCAAAACAACGAAACAAAAATTGACCTGTTTCAGGATTTTGTTGTCAAATATACAAATAGGCAGGATGGTTTCGGAATAACGAAAAAAAAATATTTTTTTCATATAAAAAAATTCGAATTCAATTTGCATTTCAAGATGCAGTTTCATCATAAGAATCCATTGATATTCTATGTTTTCACAGAATGCGAAATCTATCTGTCTGTGTTCACTGTTCATACATGTAATCTTATCTACCCATAACAGACATGTTAAATGTATTTCTATTCTAACAAACAAAGTATGATTGAATGCAAAATGACCAATTATATGATATTATAATTATTCCTACTCTATATGCCCCTGGATAATATGATGATGGAAATATATAATTTGGTAACTATATCAAGTTGAGTTCAGAATATTTTCAGTGAAAACAAAACTGGAATGTTGGCTAAGTTTCAATTGATATAATATAATTAATAATATAATATATAATATGGTCAAACTGTGAATGTTGTATTCGGTTTTAACTGTTTTTGGCGCTATTGTTTCTCGGAACAGAGTGCTTATCTATTTGCCCAAATGTCTGTAATTTTCGAATTTTTGGCTGAAAATGGTCTCAAACGATTTGGTTCGACTCACTGATCAGGAATCCGTGGTCGAAATCGATTATGTCCGGTCGTCCGTTAACACGTAAACTCTCGAACGAAAGGAGTTACTTAGACTCAGTTAGAGGATTGAAATTTGCAGGATAGGTTTGGAGCGTAAATATCTCGGACGGGTTCGTTAACGGGCGAAATCAATCAAGTGGTTTCGGAGTTATGGAGTTTTTAGTAAAGACATTTTTTATGAATATTTCCGAAACCGATCACTCGATCTATCTGAAATTTAGCACTAAATTGATGAATCATGACTTTTAGACGCATGTGAAGTTTTGTATGATAGAGTTACTGAAAAGTGTAAAAAAAAATGTTGAAAATTTTTAAATTTTGTTTCTACAATAACTCTCGAAAGGAACGAGCTAGGCAGTTGAAATTTTCATGGTTTTGGAGTATCGAAAAAAAATTTTTTTTTTAACTTTAACAAATTTCAAAATAATTTTTTTTTAAGATGCAGTTTCACCATAAAAATCCATTGATATAATTTTCAACTCAAACAAGCTAATACTTTCGGAGATATGATTTTTCGAAATTTCAATAATGAATCGTACTTCTATGTTTTCACAGAATGCTATAATTATTATATCTATGATTTATTATATGATCTGTGTTCATACTCGTACATGTCATCCTGTTCTATAAGAGAGAGTCAAATTCATTTAGGCCATTTTAATTTGATTTCTTCCATGGTACAGTTCTCATTCTCAGATTGCTCATTTAATATTAAAAATAAATAAACTATTATTTTAATTGAATATCCTTTATGATGCAGTTTCATCATAAGAATACATTGATATAATTCTCAACACTGAGAAACCAATACTTTCGGAGATATAATTTGTCTGTTTGAACGAGAGCGCCAGAATGCTCCTGTCCACAGGGCTTGAACTAATTTTTCTTAAATGAATAATGAATTAATTTATGCTCTAGATAGTTCATTATTTAACCCAAACATGACGCTTAGAATACTACTCGTGTTGCCATCGTATTGGAAAACATCGAACTCGACCCTCTATTATTGATCACATGTCTAAAACTAATTCAACAAGACAACCAAGAAGGAAAATATACATAAAATATTGCTTTTCACTGGATGGAAAGATAGCGGGGTAGTTCAACACTCCCCTCCGATGTTTTTTCCCATAGAGAATCGAGATAATTTAAATAAAACGCCTGAAACGAATGATTTGTAAGAGTATTTTATGAATTGCGTTTGAGTTGAGTGTGATTACTTATCTCACTTTACGTTCTTTGCTCCCCGAGAAGAAGGAGACACTTGACCCAAATTCTTGGCGACGGGGTGAGTGAATATTTGGGATATTTTCCGGCGTTCCCTGGGGAAGGGAAAAGTCATAATAGGGCCTTTTTCACGGAATCCCATCACTGTATCAGACATTTGCGAGGAATCGAGCAGACCCTCGTATCGGAGTCGTCCATTTGCAGGAATGCCTCGGAGCCATTGTCTTGCTTCGTGAGGAATGTAGCGGATGGTGTATTGGTATTTCACAATCATGTATCTGTTCCCCACGTTTCAATTTTTCTGCAAACATGGTATCATCATATGAAAATAGCGGAACTCTTATTCGTTACAAATTAGAAATTACCCTATGTTTGAGGATTATTGATAGATATAACCAATGAATTTGACAGGAGAAAACTAACTGAGTGCTTATCAATTTGCCTAAATGTCTGTAATTTTCGAATTTTTCGATGAAAATGGTCTTAAATGATTTGGATCGACTCACTGATCAAGAATCCGTGGTCGAAATTCATTCTATCCGGCCGGCCGTAGGCACGATAACTCTCGAACGGAATGAGCTAGACAGTTGAAATTTTCAGAGTAGGTTTGGGAGATAAATATCTCGGCTAAGTTCGTTATTGGGCAAAATCGGACAGATGGTTTCGGAGTAACAAAACAAAATTTATTTTTACAGAACAAATTCAAAATGAAATTTTTTTCAATAAGCAGTTTTATCATAAGAAATCAATGACCCAGGAGAATCAGTATAATAATAATAATAATAATAATAATAATATCATTTTTACCTCTAACAAGCTAATACTTTCGGAGATATGATTTTTCAAAATTTCAATAATAAATCGTATTTCTACGTTTTCACAGAATTATATAATTATTCTATGTATGAATTGTCATAATGTCAACTTATTTCCCTGATAAATGACATTGTCTAATTCCTTGCTAAAAGTTGGTTCGAGAAACGTCAAAATCGACTTAAAGAGACAAGGGTTAAAAACCGTCAAATAAACCCCCATGTGGCGATTTTATGGCGAAAAGTGAAAATTGAAAATATATATCCCAGGTAAGTACCGACGTTTTATTCTAATACCGGAGATCGACAAGATCGTACGAGGAGCCCGACAGCCGGTTGGTCTAGGCCGTCGGGTTTTCGGTTTCGGAACGAGAGAAGGCGGGTTCAAATCCCGGAAAGGGAATTATACTTTTTGGCGCTCTAGTTCCTCGGAACTGAGTGCTTATCAATTTGCCCAAACATCTGTAGTTTTTATTTAAGATGCAGTTTCACCATTAAAATCCATCAATATCATTTTCAACTCCAACAAGCTAATACTTTCGGGGATATGATTTTTCTAAATTTCAATAATGAATCGTACGTACTTCTATGTTTTCACAGAATGCTTTAATTATTCTATCTAAGCTTTATTATATGATCTGTGTTCATACTCGTACATGTCATCCTGTTCTATAAGAGAGAGTTAAATTCATTTCAGCTATTTTAATTTGATTTCTTCCATGATGCAGTTCTCATTCTCAGATTGCTCATTTAATCTTGATAAATAAACTATTATTTGAATTGAATTTTATTCATGATGCAGTTCTTTCATAAGAATACATCTATTTAATTCCCAACTCTGAGAAACCAATACTTTCGGAGATATAATTTGTCTGTTTGAACTAGAGCGCCAGAAAGCTCCTGTCCACAGGGCTTGAACTTATTTTTGAATATTTTTTGCGCGTATGTTCTGGGGAACATCGCGTTATCATTTTGCCCAAATGTCTGTAATTTTCGAATTTTTCGCTGAAAATGGTCTCAAACGATTGGGTTCGACTCCCTGGTGAAGAATTCGAGGTCAAATTTGATGCTGTCCGTCCGGCCGGCAGTCCGGCCGTTGCCACGATAACTTGAGAACGGAGAGAGACAAGTTCGTTAATGGGCATAATCGGTCCAATGGTTTCCGAGTAATAATTTTGTTTTCAACTAATATGAATCCGATCGAATTGAAACTTGGTGAATAGTTGTAGAATATAAACCTGAGCACGTTTGTGAAATTTTCTGAGAATCGTATCACTAGAAAATTTCAAAAAAATTATTAAAAAATATTTTTTATGTCTCGTTAACCTGAGAGCGGAAAGAGATAGCGACTTGAAATTTTCAGGTTAGGTTGTGCATCTGAATGTGACATTTGAGTTTGCTTATAAGCATATTCGGCCAAACGGTTTTGGAGTTCTCGCCATCTGAAATTTGGTTGTTAATTCCAATAACTCGAAAAATACTAAACCGATCCAATTTAAATATGGTTACTAGTTGAAGAATGCCAACACGGAAATACTTGCGAAATTTTGTGAGGATCGTATCACTAGACATTTTTTAAAAAATCATTGAAAAAAATCAGAAACTATTCATCCGACACGGCAGATATTTTGCTCGAGCCTTCAGAACCTAACTCTACTACCAAGTTCCAAGTTTGAACACGATTGGATCTAAATTGTTGGAGATCTGAGCAGCCTTGTGTGAGTTCAGTAGCTGGATGGGTGACCGTTACCTCGATAAATCCCGAACGAAAGTAGATAGGGGCTTACAATTCTCAGTGTAATTTTCAGGGTAGGTTGCGCATCTAAATGGGAGAGTGAAGTTCGCTGTTGGCCATAATCGACCCAACGGTTTCGGAGTTATACCCATCTGGAATATTATTTCCTCGATGACTCAAAAAATATAGACTCGATGAAATTGTAGCTTTCTAACTAGTTGTAGAATATCGACATAAAGACGTGTGTAAAATCTTGTGAGAACCGTACCGCTAGAAAATTTAAACAAAAATTACGAAAAAAAAAATTGGTTCAAGCACTAACCTGAAGTCAGGAGCTTTTGCGCGTATGTTCTATTGTCCATTCTCCTGTATTGGACACTCTTGATCAAATATACCATGGTGAATTCTATTGTCCGTTCTCCTGTATTGGACACTCTTAATCGAATTTACCATGGTAATTTCGATTAAGAGAGTATACAATACAGGAGTGAAAAAAAAAGAAGGATAGTTAGGTTTTCACTAATATCTCAAAAACTATTCAGGATAATTCAAATTTGAAAAAAGATTCGAGAATAGCAAGAAATTTCCTAAGAAAAAGTTTTTACGGCTGGAACTGTAGAACCAATATTTATAATTTTCCTAGAGGGTTGAAAATACGCCCGCAAACGGGTACTTGCGCAAGCGCGAGCCTCGCCCCCTTCGTACCTTTCATGAATAAATATTATTTAAACTTATTAATTATGAAAATAAAAAATTGAAAAAATCTAGGCGCCTGCAGGATAGATCAATGAACAATAATCCGTGGTATAAAAATGTTTATCACGATTTTTCAATTAGTTATCCATTAGTTAGCACAACATTAACATTGCAAGTACGATAATTGTTAAACTGTTAATTTGAAAATGTTTTCCTCGCGGAACTATTCTTCAAAGGTCTTTGTTGGAAAATTTTAAAAATGATTAGCTTTTGTTTTGTTATGAACAATTTAGTTAGGTGAAAAATTATAAAGCTTCAATTTATAATATTACTATTGATCCGTTTTCCTATGATCAAAAACTACTTAAAAATGATTTTTAATAATTATCATCTCCTATTCTTGAAAACATTTTTCACTTAAGTAAATTGTTAATAACCAAACGAAAATTAACAATTTTTCAAATCTTCCAGGCCAAATCTATTCCAAGACCAATAGCTCTTCGAAAGAAAAAGATTCTCAGATTAATAGTTTAACAATTATCGCACTTGCAATGTTAATGTTCGTGCTACAAAAAATTATTAATTAACTAATGGATAACTAATTGATAAGTCGCGATCAACATTTTTGTACCACGGATTATTGTTCATTGATCTATTCTGCAGGTGCCTGGATTATTTCAATTTTTATTTTCATATTTAATTAGTTTAAATAATATTTATTCATGAATGGTGCGAAGGGGGCGAGGCTTACGCAAGCCGGAGTTCCCGTTTTCCGGAGTATTTTCAATCCTCTGGGAAAATTATAAATATTTTGAGATATTGGCGGAAAACCAAACCCCCTTCTTTTTTTTCACTTAAGTGCAATTTTTGCGAGCAGCCTTAGCATTTTCTCAAAAACTATCTGCATGCCATTCCGAATCGAATGACATATCAATCATAATTATTTTCGGAGAATACGCAAAAATTTCGACCTAAAATGCACTAGTTGACTAGACTCGGTGGAATGGCCATCTCGTTCGCTCGATTAAACGTTATTGGATCCCACCATGCTGACAACGGTAGAGGAGCTCGAGGAAAATACGAATCGCAAAATTGCTAATGTTCCAGCTGGTATGTGTGAAAGATTGGAAAAGATTGGTGGTAAATTGGCAAAAAACAAATCCATAAGAAGCATATTTTGTATGGTTTATTATTTTAGAAAGCAACAGACCAAAACAGATAAATCCACGGACTGTGTATTACTTTTGCATTCCGTCACATCCGAAACTCTGCTATGCAAAATCAAAAGCCTCCAATTCCGATTTCCCCCAAATGCAACAGGTGGAATTCCAGCAGGTCTAATCGTCGTAAACAATAACTGCTCGTGTCCAGAACGTTAAGGGGGTTGCTTGCGTTACCCTCTTCCCCAGACCTACCTCGTAGAACTGATCCTTCGCTGTTCAACGTGGGTGTAGGAATTTTCCGTCTGGAACATGCGTAACGAAGAAAAATCTTGCTCTCTGCAAGATAATCAGATCTACTCTGAAAACTGCCGTATAATTTGACGGAAAGATTGAGTTGTTATTCGTGAATTTACAAAGGTATGAATATTCAATATATCCGACTCCTTGTACAGGATATTTTTTAAGGCGGTTACAGGCAGCGGAAAAAATTCGGTAACTCTCCTGAAAATCTCACAGTTATAACACAAAAGAGAATTTAATGAAAAGAAAAATGCACTATGTATTGTGCAGATGTTCACCAAATTCACCGAAGTACAACTAATTCTCATTTCGTGCCAAAACCTTTGAAATAGTTCGAGGTAGGTACATTAGGCAACGTTGGATTTTCCAGACCTATGCATGCATCATCTCGTAAGGAAATGTATCTGTTGAGTGTGTGTTTGCGCGCAGCTGTATCTAGCCCAGTTTTTGCACACTTGTTCCGCCAGGAACTGAGTGCTATCATTTTGCCCAGAGGTCTGTATTTTTGGAATTTGTTACCGAAAATGGTCTCTAACGATTGAGTTGGACTCACTGATAAATAATAATAATAATGAGTTAATTTATCCATAAACTACCAGCATTCCACAGAGCCATATATGACATACCTATATTCGTTTACACAGTTTACAGATTGCAATACTTGAAAAAACTAAATTATTTATTCTGAAATAAGTTTAATCAATGTGAATCAAAGAAGAAAAAAGAGAAGGAAAAGTATTTAAGGCTGATATATGAGCTATCACAATTCGCAGGCACTGAGATCACAATCAGCTCAGAAATTGAAAAAAATGGGTTCAAGCCCTGTGGACAGGAGCTTTCTGGCGCTCTAGTTCAAACAGACAAATTATATCTCCGAAAGTATTGGTTTCTCTTAGTTGAGAATTATATCAATGTATTCTTATGATAGAACTGCATCATAAAGGAAATTCAATTCAAAAAATAGTTTATTTATCAAGATTAAATGAGAAATCTGAGAATGAGAACTGCACTATGGAAGAAATCAAAGTAAAATAGCTGAAATGAATCTGACTCTCTCTTATAGAACAGGTTGACATGTACGAGCACAGAACATGTCGTTAGAAGTGAGAGCTACATAGAGTTGGATTGGAAGCGTAAAAAGCGACCCCAGGGAGCCGGGTGCAGAACTAAACGTCAGACCCGCCAAATTTAAACTGTGGCGCCTTTTTCAGTTTCACTACAATTACAAATTTATTATTCCAAGAACTGTTATCTTCAACGATAATTGGATTATCGTTGAAGATAACAGTTCTTCGAATCAAATAATTGCAAAAGTAAATGAAGAAATGACACCTTATTCTGAATTTTTTTTGGGAAAATAATTTTATCAATTATAATTAATCTATTAATAAAACAATAATTGTTGAATGAGAAACAAGCTGTAAAACAGTTTATTTCTGAAAAGGAAAAATATTTTCAAGAAGGTCATACAGTCAATATAACAAAAACTTTTCTATAAACAATATATAAAAAATATCTCAAATGTCTTCCTTCCATTCCTTCTAATCTTTTCCATGTCTTCTAGTTGGAGGTAAATTATAATCTGACAAAAAAATTGAAATCACCAGAAATGTTTTTATCTGAAGCAGTGGAGGAGCATGGTGCCTCTACATCAGAAATTTCAAAATCAGGAAAGTGTTCTTCTTGATTAACATAAGAATGATCATGAAAACCTAAGATCTTGACATGATCATTCTGAACATATTCTTGACTTTCAGAACATGCTTGTGGGGAAAAGTTGTGCTGTGCATAATAATAATGATCTAGAGTGAAAGCATGATTTACAGGAGGCATTGATGGGCAGGCTCCTTTTAACAACCTTGCTTTACTTTACTTGTGTTATAAAAATCACTTTCAACACAGTGATCTTAAACAATCTCAAGATGAAACAGTTTGTGGATTCTGGAATCAAACAAAATTGTTTCCAAGTTTGACCACTTACATTCGTCGGAAACTTGAAAAAGTGCATTCCACTCAATCCAGCATAGTATTGATTCTTGCAAGTAGGGTAATTGCAAGAATACTTTGGTGTCCCAACAAGCATATTGTTAATGAGATTTTATATGTAGCGAGTATACTTAGCTTTTCTCCTTTGATCGATCTATCCTGTCCATGTAAGTCTTAGATGGTCCTTATAGTTGTCGCATTACTGAAAACAATTTCATATAAATTTTATTTGAATTCTTAATTAAATATGAATAATACTCACCTAAAACAAGTATTCGTTTATGCTTTTACATTTTACAACCATCATAACCATACATTTATTTATTTACCTTATTTGACATATGGTAAAATTGGTAAATAAGGATCCTGTATCCTGTAAAATAATGCTCAAATCTCCATCTAAGAGCCGGGTGCGAACTATATTACGTCAAAAATATACTTCCAATTTTAGACCATAGCTTTCACTTCTCCTAGCGATATATTCTGTGTGCACGAGTATGAACACAGAGCATATAATAAAGCTTAGATATAATAATTATAGCATTCTGTGAAAACATAGAAGTGCGATTCATTAGTGAAATTTCGAAAAATCATATCTCCGAAAGTATAAGCTTGTTGGAGTTAAAAACAGACAAATTATATCTCCGACAGTATTGGTTTCTCAGAGTTGGAAATTATATCAATGGATTCTTATGAAAGAACTTCATCTTAGCAGAAATTGAATTCAAACATCATAGAAGAATTTAAATTCAACAAGAGTGCCAAAAATTATCAATCCAAAACCAATAGACGAATTCTACCCAACAACGAACTCATCCGAGATATTCATTCCTCAATTCTATGATGAACGATAATATATATCTTTCCTCAAATCCTTTCCAATACACCAATATTCCAGTTTTGTTTTTAGTGGAGATAGTCTGAACTGAATATTGTTAACTTACCATTACTATTCCCATCATCATATGGATTGACCATCGGCATGAAAATATCAACCAACAAAAAGTATGATATTATATTATAAATCCCATATTTCTACAATTGCAGGAATGAATGAATTAGACAAAGTCATGTCACAGGAAAATAAGTTGACATTATATCAATTCATAGAATACCCACAGAATAGTTATATCATTCTGTGAAAACATAGAAATACGATTTATATTGAAATTTTGAAAAATCATATCTCCGAAAGTATTAGCTTGTTAGAGTTAAAAATGATATCAATGGATTCTTATGGTAAAACTGCATATTTAAAATAATTTAATTTGGAATTTGTTATGTAAAAAATTTTTTTTTTTGTTACTCCGAAACCATCTGTCCGATTTCGCCCAATAACGAACTTATTCGAGATATTTATCTCCCAAACCTACTCTGAAAATTTCAACTGTCTAGCTCATTCCGTTCGAGAGTAATCGGCCGGCTGGACAGAATGAATTTCGACCATGGATTCTTTATCAGTGAGTCGAACCAAATCGTTTAAGAGACCATTTTCATCGAAAAATTCGAAAATGACATTTGGGCAAATTGATAAGCACTCAGTTCCGAGGAACTAGAGCGCCAAAAACTTCCTACACTTTTCAAGATGACCGATGATTTATTAATGGCTACATCTGTACCTATTGAAAGATTATTGTCCACAACAGGTATGATCATGGCAAAAACACGTGCATCATTGAAAGATGATGTGATGCAAGCATGATTATGTTTGAATTCTTGGTCATCGAGAAATTTAAAAGATGTAATTAACAGTGTTAATTACATTACAATTTAAAAAATTATGTACATGTACAAATATTTTTGTATAAGAGCGTAATAAATATAACTTTACAAAATTATTCATTGTTATCTACCATTTCGTTTATAAATATTATAATATTTATTATCGTTATTCAGAATTAAGCCAGACAAGATGAGACAACTGATAACTGAGACTTAATTTTTTGGGAATTGGCGAGGCCGAGATGATTTTTTTTAATATTCTCGCCTACTCTCGTCTCGTGTGAAGCCCTAATGATTATGATTATACCAACCCTCCTAGGTCATCAAAGACCCCTCAAAAGCTCCTAGGGGCATGTGTAAGTTAGGAGAGTTGTGTTCTGTGTAGGCTTTGTTACTGTACTGCGCTGTTGTTTTTTGACCCAATGGTAAATGGTGGCCGTTAACCTCTGACTTTATCTCCTGTTCGCTCTATCCACTGAGCTTGAAGCACCCATCGTTCAATTCGAATATGCTAACGCGGTGCCAAAGAGTACTGACTTGACTTCAGTGCTTTTTTATATTTTTCGGTGCGCCTTACTACAAGGAAGACTCGTTGCACAGACGCTCTACTGCATCGAACTTTACTGCATCGACGAAGCAACCCATCGAAAAACCGTCCACTTGCTAGTTAGTGTTCGTGCTTTCTCCTGATTGGCCGAACGTGAAAACCCCTTTATCGATCGTCTTCGTCGGTAGTTTCGCTGGATGAGATGTAATTTGTTTCAAAGAGTGTACATCAACAGCCAGTGAACCGATTTTGATGTTGTGTGTTGCCTAACACACAGCTGTAAGGGGCTAATGAAAACTGAAGGTTGGAGTCCGGTATTCATGCAAACATACCTAAGGTATGATTATATATATATCATATGAATATCCGGACTGAATTCCACGCTCAAAGGTTTTGATGTATTTGAAATTATGAAATTTGAAATTGAGTTCATTTGAAGCTTCAATTTCTACGTAATTTCAGTTCTAGAAATATGAATTATTAAATGCATATATATATATTATTGAATATAAATTGAAAATTTCACTTATTGCGTCGAAAATGTAGTATCTGGCCAGTGACCGATTTTCTTCATAGGTACTTGTTTCAAAGATGCATTTTGGCATAACAAATATATCCCAGTTTGTTTTGATTCCAGGAACCTCCACGTTCCGGAGATCTAAAATTTTGATAATTGAAAATTTGACTAACTCCATGGACACTTAAGTATCTTGCCAGATTTTCTTCGCATTCATCTATTATAATCTTTATAAGAGACAAAAGGTTACATTATTTTGGCTAACATCAGCCGTTCTTAGAACGTTGCCCGGATAACAAAATTTCGACTCAGTAAGTGAAATTTTCACAATTTTATATCTTCGGAACGCGGAGGTTCCTGAAATTAAAACAAACAGGGATCGATTTGTTATGCCGAAATGCATCTCAGAAACAAGTATAGAGAAAATTGGTCACTGTCCAGATACGAAATTTTCGACGCAATAAGTGAAATTTTCAATTTATATTCAATAATATATATATATATGCATTTAATAATTCATATTTCTAGAACTGAAATTACGTAGAAATTGAAGCTTCAAATGAACTCAATTTCAAATTTCATAATTTCAAATACATCAAAACCTTTGATTTATATAATCATACCTTAGGTATGTTTGCATGAATACCGGACTCCAACCTTCAGTTTTCATTAGCCCCTTACAGCTGTGTGTTAGGCAACACACAACATCAAAATCGGTTCACTGGCTGTTGATGTACCTACACTCTTTGAAACAAATTACATCTCATCCAGCGAAACTACCGACGAAGACGATGGATAAAGGGGATTTCACGTTCGGCCAATCAGGAGAAAGCACGAACACTAACTAGTAAGTGGGCGGTTTTTCGATGGGTTGCTTCGTCGATCCAGTAAAGTTCGATGCAGTAGAGCGTCTATGCATTAGGTTTTCGATGTGGTGCACCCTACTCATATTCATGAAGAACAGATGTTCGATCTCTAAATTTGTCAACTCAGCCTGCTGGTAAATCCGCCACTGCCCCACACAGTATACCAAATAGTACGTAACATACACGTGTCACCCCTAATCTGAAAATGTACCCTTTTCAATCGTAAAACGCCAGAATATCGTGGAAATCGTGTTCAACTGACCGAAAACCCTGACGCTTTCAACTAAAATCGACCCGAACAAAGAAAACATTCCGACGTAGCACTCATACCGTGACCGAAACCATCCTTTTTTTCATATCTGGATCCGCGAATTGTATTTCAGGATCTAAGCATCACTTTTCCCTAACCAAGGAACGGTCCTCCCACCAACGCCATCAGGATAAAACGGCCGGAGCGGCATCAAATCGGCAGAAACTTAATGTCGCTGCAGTTCGGAACTTCCTGCCACATGTAATATCGTTCGAACACTGTTAGTGTAATTGGATATGCTTTCGGATGGAAGCTTTTTTCTTCCGAGTGTCGCGCACTTGTAATCTTCATCGAGATTACCTCTCCTGGCAATTACCCAAGGAATAACTCGGACAATATTACCCACTTTGATTCCTACGATTCTCCAATATCAATTTAATGTCTGCAGTCGTAATGGAAACGGTATGGTACAATGGCTTCCGAAGATTTAATATTTTATTTTTTAACATGGAATACAGTGCTAGTCTCGAACTTGGAATAAGTTCAGTAAATTAAACAAGGGTTTGTTGTTTTAAATATGCACGAGATATTACAAAAGTAACAACACTCTTGTCCACTACAGTTTTTGTCGTCTGACATATGTTTCGGAAACAAAGTTTCCATCTTCAAAGACGAAGCGTTACTAAAGCATGCAATCAATTCCTACACTTAAGGACTTAAGTATGGCTTAACATTATACCCTTAGTCATAAACCGATTAGTGAGAATAATTAGTTGTTAATCGGGGTTAGATCATTATTGAGTAAAATGTCTTTTCTCTTATACATTTCGTTATTAGCAACAGCAGATTTATCGATGTTGTTGATCCGAATGTGTCATGTATGCTCTTTATACCGTGTGAGAATATTTCTGGTTGTTTGCACGACGTAGCCCTTGTCAATCTAAACATTTAATTTCATATGTACCCGATTTCAACATGTCCGGAGTTTTATCGAAGGTATTTCCTAGAAGTTGTTTCATTTTTGTGGAAGTTTTGAAAGCCAGTTTTATATTAACCTTTTAATAAGATTCTGAAGTTTGTTTTCGGATGGAACGTACAAAAAGCGTGGAAACCTTTTACCTTTTTTGTTTCTTCTGTTAAGGCTGGTTTATGCTGGCTGGTAACTTTAACTTATCCCCTAACTTAAAAATTGAAACATATATTTCTAACGCTATGGTTGATACTGAGACTGAATAATAATAATTAATAATAATAATTAATAAGTCAACGGATTATTTAGTCTGATTATAAACCATAACACTAAAAATAAATGTCTATATATATTATATGTATATGATTAAGTTAAAGTTACCAACCACCATAAACCAGCGTTTAGGGTTATGCTACTGAAGAGTTTTTGGCGCTCTAGTTCCTCGGAACTGAGTGCTTATCAATTTGCCCAAATGTCTGTAATTTTCGAATTTTTCGATGAAAATGGTCTTAAACGATTTGGTTCGACTCACTGATCAAGAATCCGTGGTCGAAATTCATTCTGTCCGGCCGTCCGGCCTGTCCGGCCGGACTCTCGAATGGAATTAGCTAGAGAGTTGAAATTTTCAGATTAGGTTTGGGGGATAAATATCTCGGCTAAGTTCGTTATTGGGCAAAATCGGACAGATGGTTTCGGAGTAAAAAAAAAAATTTTTTTTTACAAAACAAATTCCAAATTAAATTTTTTTAATAAGCAGTTTTATCATAAGAATCCATTCATATCATTTTTAACTCTAACAAGCTAATACTTTCGGAGATATGATTTTTCAAAATTTCAATAATAAATCGTATTTCAACGTTGTCACAGAATGATATAATTCTATGTATGAATTGTCCTAATGTCAACTTATGTTCCTGTGACATGACATTATCTAATCAATCGAAGAATTGTGAGCGAAGTGAGAAAAATCTCAGTTGTTTGCTCCGAAATTAGTTTTTCTCAGAAAAGTCTTACATTTCGGAACGGAACATGAAGTTAGTAAGAGATCTGAGAGTAGTGAGACTGCTTTTCATCCATAGACATAGATATAACTCTCGAACGGAATGAGGTAGGCAGTTGAAATTTTCAGAGTAGATTAGGGAGATGAATATCTCGGTTACGTTCGTTATTGGGCAAAATTGGCCAGATTTAATTTGATTTCTTCCATGGTGCAGTTCTCCTTCTCATGATTGCTCATTTAATCTTGATAAATAAACTATTATTTGAATTGAATTTCCTTTATGATGCGGTTATATCATATGAATCCATTGATATAATTCCCAACTCTGAGAAACCAATACTTTCGGAGATATAATTTGTCTGTTTGAACTAGAGCGCCAGAAAGCTCCTGTCCACAGGGCTTGAACCCATTTTTTATCTTTATGTTTGTTGATAATTTTCTGAACTAGTTGATGGCTATACCCGTTTCTTTCGGCAATTTGGAAAATCATTTTTCTTTCAAATCTGAGAATGGCTCTTCCATTTCGAAGGTGAACTTAATAGTATTTAGTGTTTAAAACACTGGTAAATTCGTTAATATCAAAATTTTCATCAACAATTGCAAAGATGTCATCTACGTATCTAGCCCAAAATTTTGGAAAATATTTGTGTTCTTTTTTTCATTTCAAGTCCTAATTTTCTGAGGTACAAATTAGCTAAAAAGGGAAAAAGGGGGTTACCCATGGTCGTACCGAAAGTTTGTTTATAATATTTACCGTTAAAAGAAAAGATATTTTGCTCCATGCAAAGCGAGGCTAACATCAAGTACTCATTAATTTCTATCTTAGGAATATCTAAACTAGAAAGGCAGTCTTTCAAATTTTCTATTGCGACTTTAACCGGGGTGTTAGTCAATATTGATCTAACCCCTATTAACAACTCATTATTCTCACTAATCGGTTTATGACTAAGGGTATAATGTTAACCCATACTTAACTGTAGAAATTGATTGCATGCTTTAGTAACACTTCGTCTTTGAAGATGGAATCATTGTTTCCGAAACATATGTCAGACGACGAAAACTGTAGTGTACAAGAGTGTAGTTACTTTTGTAGTGTTCATAATGAGTCCACAGTGAACGTAAACAGGAATATGCTCGAGATATGACGTCATCGATTTTTTTTTTAATATTCGAAGTGATGAAGATGAATCATAGCCTGCATCCTAAATGCTCGATACAAAGAATATACCTTCCACGAATGCGGGTTGGAGGGATGCGGGGATTCGTAAAGTTCAACATACCAACACCATCAACAAACGCTGGAAATGACAATAAGGATATTGAGAAGTGAAGAGCCCCTTCTGAAAATGGCTCATCATGAAATTAGAAACCAAGTAGCTTTCCTATTTAGGACTGGTCAGAGAGCCTTGGGAAGCTCGGTATTACTGAGATATCCATGGATCATGAGCTAGCAGGAACACCTATCAAGCCAACAGACCAAAGAAGAGTAGGCAGAGAGATCAGGCACAACTGAAAACACTATTCGAAGATCATTATGAGTAAAATTCTGCACTGCATATATTTGAGGAGTTTGAAAGCTCAGGGCTTGTCGGAAGAATTATCCTTCGTCTTTTTAAGGTCTGCTGGGCTCAAGTCATAAACGGATGGAATTGTTATAGCTTGTCAAGATGGGCTGATAGATACAAGGTACGAGGATGGTATAAAAAGACCATCATGATAGTGGACACCACAGCAACGTGCAGAGTATGTCACAGCCAGCAGGAAACTGTAATGCACATCTTGTCTTCTTGCAGAGTCCATGCTCCATCAGGATATTTAGAAAGACACAATGTGGTACCTCAAATCATCTACCTCCATCTGAGTGAAGTTTATGGTATAGACAACGAACCAGTGCTAGCATATCTACCTCTGGAGATTGAAGCAGCTGTTGGAAATGACAGAGCTCGCATCTACTGGAACTATGCTATTCCAACAACACGGCAGATTAACGCCATAAAGCCAGATATAGTCCTGCTGGGCAAACAGCTCAAGGGATTGTTAGAGGTCGAATTTACATCCCCTGCCGAAAATAAGGTGGTGATGAAAGAAGAAAAGAAGAGGGAATTATACAGAAATTTATTGTTCAAAGTGGGTATCCTGTAGCCTGACCTACTGGTGATCAGAATGCAGAAAACAGTGTTGCTTGGATCTTTTCGAGTCATCAGGTCCCATCCTAAGATTTATTTTTCTTCGTTTAGAATTTTTTATATTTTTGAGGTCTCTGGGAACCTTAGCCTACAAAGGTGGAGCTAGATAGGAGAAAATTATCTGGCCTGTACGTTTTATTCCTGTCTGAAGAAAACCCAAACCATCCCCATGTCATGTAAATATAAACTCTGGAGGCGCCTCGAAGACCATTAAGCTGTCTAGAGTCACAGAATGCTTTTCTCTCAGCAGTAAATCACTAATATAATATTAGTGTTAGTTGACTCATAACTTTTGGAGCAAAACGTTTTTTGCTTCGTGGGAGAGTCAATTTCCTGGAATTACAGTACCGCTCCAGAGTTCGTTCTCATTGAACCCCACTAGTTCCAGCGAAGTGCACAGACACTTCGCAGGCTGATCTACCAATCAGCGTTGAACACCACCTCGTTAGTACAGCCCTAGCATAGAGAGAGGGGTTGAAAGGTACCACAGGTTGAGGATCAGGGAGTCGGGGAATCAAATTTGAACGAGAGTCGAATTCGTGGAGCCGGTTGCGTTTGACGTGAGTATGGGTGCTCGACGGAATCCGCTAAGGAAGTTGATTCCTTTTTAGAAGTGTGAAAAAAAGTTAGGCCGGAAAGACTAAATGCAAGTGTCATAAAACCTTTTTAAACGTTCGAAAATACTATCAGACGGTAGAGACATGCTAGAAGTATGAGGTACCTAGTGGTTAGGAACCTCAGGAATCTACAATATTTTATATATATATTTAATTACTACGGCGAAGTTGATGATAGTAGAGTTCTGTAAATAAACTTGTACATATTAGCATACAGAGTGTTATATTTATTCCAAAAGCGTGAATGAAGAATCATTATCCTTCAGACAACGATAAAAATCCTACATTGATATGCTCTGCCCCATCCTATTATACCATATGCTATCTTATGCTGACATAGTGCATTGTATACCATCTTCAATCTGTTACACCTAGGTACTACTTGAGATATTTAAACTCATAGAATAAACACCAAAGTTTCCCCAGCAGAATATCTATATGGCTATCCCATATTGCTTTCTCATTTTGTTTTAGATAATTTGTATAAACCCATCCTTTTAGTCCTTAATTCTAATTTCATTTCAATTTGTTCTTATTTTATTTCATTTGCTATAAACCCGCCTTTAGTTTGTTCTTAGGTCAACTTAGGCGTAGAACTGTTAATTTTTGAAACAAACGATTTCTGGTCGAACGGTCTCAGCAACTGAGCTAACGACGATCATATGAAATGATATCACATCAGCCATTGAATAAGAAATTCCTACTGGCATCTACCATCCAATTGAAATATTTCATCTACTTCTAAACCCAGCATCAAACTGATTTGGAAAGATATTCGGATGTCTCCACAAAGGCCGATATAAATTCATTTATTCAGGAGATAGATATAACAACCGAGTTCGCAGCACAAAATTGGGTGTGTTCGAATTTTCTATTTTCCAATCTTCACAAATAGGATTCGATAACCCAATCTGAATATCATTATTCACTCACTTTATATGTAAAACGATAAGGAATTGTAGAATACATGTTGTATGAGGATACGCGTTGGAAAAATATATACCTACTGCTATGGAACCGCGTATTTATGCTGTAGCAACAATACACCGAATGTAATGAAGGTATTGGTGGGTATCTGTGTAAACTGCTCCAAGAAAGGTAGGGATAGACAGATATAACCTGAATTCATTTTAATTTTCCAAAGGCTGTAGATCAGCAAAAAAACATGTTCTGTAACGTGCCAATTGTCCACTTAGGTATAGACGATTGTCGAGCAAGAGAATCTACTTCTAATTTTTCTAGGGGTGGTAGGCTGAACTGGCTTAATTCGGCAACAAAACTCCTTCCCACACACAAACAAATATTCTCTTGAGTTGAGGCCAGCTACCTCGATCTGAGGTCGCCCTAACTTTGATATGTTTCTATGACATAGGTTTTCAAATCAAGTAATTTCTTCAAGTTTATTTCATCAAAACTAAGAAACACAACATTAAATCAAGTTCTTAATGTGAATTGACTGTATTCCTTGGAAACATAAAAATAAGAGTATCATATTCTCAAAACGAGGTTTCAAGATTTCACTTTAATGATTGGGTAGCTTGAAGAGAGTGCTTTGGTAGTTCCGATGAAGGAAATCAATATTTTCACTCAGAAGAAAAAGATTTCAATGTGATGCCCCGAAATAATGAATTTGTGGTCGCAGCGACATTAAATTTGAACTCAAAGCTCTTGGAATAAACACATCTTTTCTCCAGCTTCATGTCATCTTACCTCATAATAAGACCAACAAGATCTTAATTGGATGATTAGATCATATCAATTGAAAGTTTCCAAAAGACTATATTCAAAGGAATTATGTACTCGGAAATAGGAAACTATCCTGTGGACAGAAGCTTTGGCGCTCTTGTTCAAACTTTGACAAATCATATCTCCGAAAGTATTGCTTTCTCAATGTTGGGATGGTATCAATGGATTCTTATGATAGAACTTTATCCAAAAAGAAATTAAACTAAATAAGAATTCATCGATATCATTCCCAACTCTGAGAAACCAATACTTCCGGAGTTATGATTTGTTAAAGTTTGAACAAGAGCGCCAAAGCTGGGCTGTCCCACTTTTCGGGGCCGTAGCTAGGGGGGGGCATAATGGGGCAATGCCCTACCTTTAATTTCCAATGCCCTACCTTAAAAAATGGGTTCAAGCCCTGTGAACAGGAGCTTTCTGGCGCTCTAGTTCAAACAGACAAATTATATCTCCGAAAGTATTGGTTTCTCAGAGTTGGGAATTATATCAATGTATTCATATGATATAACCGCATCATAAAGGTAATTCAATTCAAATAATAGTTTATTTATCAAGATTAAATGAGCAATCATGAGAATGAGAACTGCACTATGGAAGAAATCAAATTTAATCTGGCCAATTTTGCCCAATAACGAACTTAACTGAGATATTCATCTCCCTAATCTACTCTGAAAATTTCAACTACCTACCTCATTCCGTTCGAGAGTTATATCTATGTCTATGGATGAAAAGCAGTCTCACTACTCTCAGATCTCTTACTAACTAATGTAAGACTTTTCTGAGAAAAACTAATTTCGGAGCAAACAACTGAGATTTTTCTCACTTCGCTCACAATTCTTCGATTGATTAGATAATGTCATGTCACAGGAACATAAGTTGACATTAGGACAATTCATACATAGAATTATATCATTCTGTGACAACGTTGAAATACGATTTATTATTGAAATTTTGAAAAATCATATCTCCGAAAGCATTAACTTGTTATAGTTAAAAATGATATGAATGGATTCTTATGATAAAACTGCTTATTAAAAAAAATTTAATTTGGAATTTGTTTTGTAGAAAAAAATTTTTTTTCTTGTTACTCCGAAACCATCTGTCCAATAACGAACTCAGCCGAGATATTTATCCCCCAAACCTACTCTGAAAATTTCAACTCTCTAGCTCATTCCGTTCGAGAGTTATCGTGCCTACGGCCGGCCGGACAGAATGAATTTCGACCACGGATTCTTGATTAGTGAGTCGAACCAAATCATTTAAGACCATTTTCATCGAAAAATTCGAAAATTACAGACATTTGGGCAAATTGATAAGCACTCAGTTCCGAGGAACTAGAGCGCCAAAAATAGTAACAATTTAAATAATATGCTTAGGAAAATGTTTTTCCATAATGTGACGTGAGGAAAAAAATTATTACTCGCAAAGCAATTCCGAATTAACCACAAGCTACATTTTCAGAAGCACCTCATGTACTAATTCCTACCCTGAAAAATGCAAGTCCCTATCTCCTCTCGTTCGAATGTTATCGAAGCAACGGTCACCCATCCAGCTACTGAACTCACACAAGGCTGCTCGGATCTCCAACAATATAGATCCGATCATGTTCAAACTTGGAACTTTGCAGTAGAGTTAGGTTCTGAGGCTCTCGAAAAATTTCAGCGATGTCGGACGAATAGTTTTTGATATATAGAATTGTTTTCAATGATTTTTTAAAAATGTTGTTGTGATACGATCCTCACGAAATTTCGCAAGAATTTTTGCGCTGGCATTCTACAACTGAGAACCATGTGTGAATTGGATCGCTTTTGTATAGATGGGTATGACTCCAAAACCGTTTGGCCAATTATGCTTATGAACAAACCTCAAATGTACCATTTAGATGCACAACCTAACCTGAAAGTTTCAAGTCGCTATCTCTTTCTGTTCTCAGTTTATCCTGACATAAATAATATTTTTTAATACATTTCTTTAAAGTTTTTAGTGATACGATTCTCACAAAATTTCACAAGCGTCCGTAGGTTTGTATTCTAATACTACTCACCAAGTTTCAATTCGATCGGATTTATATTGGTTGAAAACCAAATTATTACTCGGAAACCATTGGGCCGATTATGCCCATTAACGAAGTTGTCCGTGGTATTGGGATGCGCCACCTATACTGAAAATTTCAAGTCGCTATCTCTTTCCGTTCTCAAGTTACCAACGGACGGCCAGCCGGCCGGACAGAATCAAATTTGAACTCGAATTCTTCATCAGGGAGTCGAACCCAATCATTTCAGACCATTTTCAGCAAAAAATTCGAAAATTACAGACATTTGGGCAAAATGATAACGCGATGTTCCCCGGAACATACGCGCAAAAATAAGATTATCGTTAAGTGTCTGACGAAAGAGTCTGATATAGACTCCGAAACGTTACGAAATAGTTGTTTCATCGTTGTTGTTTTCGTTATTGTTTGTTAGGCAACCTGGTTCAATTGATTGCTTCTGACAAATATCTTGTGTTTCTTACGCAGAAGCATTTCACAAAATTATTTTTTTTTTATTTTATGGATAGGTATTTTCCGAGTTTGTGAGAGAAAACCCAGAAAGAAACCATTTAATAATGAATATACCTCCCACAGTCTCATTTAATTATTATGGTATTTCTGGCCTTTGAAAAGAGAAGAACTGATTCAGTTGATCTGAATGAAGTCCTTCGCATATTTAATAATATGGCAAATCGAAGGATTCAGGGGTTTTGAGGAAGATTTTTATCAACGTTATAATAATCACAATATGTTAAAAGGAATAAAATAAACCTGAAGAAATAAGTATTTTAATATTAACTTCCTATTTCACTCAAAAGTAGGTACGATGAAAATTGATTCTTCAGATCACATCAAGTAATTTTTTTTACTTCTGCCCTACCTGTAACCTCCATTGCCCTACCTTAAATTCATCTCTAGCTACGGCCCTGCCACTTTTTCAATTTCGATCATAGTTTATTAGCTTTATCTTGTTTCGGATAGAAGATATAATAAAAAACGATAATGAATAAAGCAACCATTTATTATAGAAACATAATATATATAATAATGTACAATACAATACAAGGTGATTCACGAACACCGTTGGTTAGAATATTTCAAAGAAAGACTCTCGAGATAAACACTTGAAATTTTATAGTTAAGCTTTATTAGGAGAGATGCATTCATGGAGAAAAAATTCACATTTGTTCGACTTTCGGTTTCACCGAAAATGATACCAACTTTCGTTTTCAACATGTAATACTCAGTTTTTTTCATTGATAATCAGATTACCTATTGAATTATACATTGTTTAAATGTGTCACTTAGATATTATTCTCTGAAAATTCGCATGAAATCTGAAAAAGCCCTTTAAATTTTCTAATAGGGCTTCATTTCCATGTTCATAACTTATAGATTTTTGCATGAAAATTCCAAATTTCCTAGCTTCTATCAGAATACATACCAATGCTTTTCCTTCGTTAATTGAAAATTCATTTGAACATACAGAGTTTTCTATTTCAATGTCAAATTCAGTCATGACAAAAACCTCAAAACCTATTTTTTCTACAAACGTCAAAAAATGACAAGGTTCGCGCATTGAAAACAATATGCGAAGTGACCCTTTTTTTCATTTTCCTTCGTTACCATGACACCGTGCGCGAAGTAGTGTGCGAAGTACTTACTTCGCACACTGCATGTAAACTATATGGAGCTTTTATATTTTAACCTTTATGTTCCTCAATCAAACAAACAAATGCCATTTTATTTTCATAGTTACAGTATTTACTTGATTTGGAAAAACATTTTAAGCCAGTTCAATACTATTTTTCATATTAAGCTATACATGTTACTTATTTTAGAACAATATTTTTGGCGTTTGTAGAAAAAATTTTGTTTGCATCTCATGCGCGAAATACTTTGGTGATCTCGACTATTTTTTTAACTCGGCTGCGCCTCGTTAAAAAAATCAGTTCTTGATCACCAAAGTAGCATTTCGCGCACTAGATACAAAAATAACTATTTTTTCAAATGAGATCCCATTTTTTTATTGGTCAGCTGTAATCTGCGTTAAAATATAGTGAATTTTTTTTATAATACATACTACTCCCCTAAAATGTGTATTTCCTGAGATATTTGGTGAGTAAAGCAGTAGTATGTATTATACAAAATACACTATTTTTTTTAACGTAGATTCCAGCTGACCAATACATAAAATGGGTTCTAAATTGAAAAAATTGATTTTTGTCATGACTGACTTTAAAATTGAAATAGAAACACCCTGTATATTTAATTGAATTTTCAATTAACGAAGGAGAAGAATTGGTATTTCTTCTGATAAAAGCTAGAGAATTAGGAATTTTGATGCAAAAATCTACAAGTTATTAACATGGGAATAAAGCCCCATTTGAGAAAATTTAAAGGGTTTTTTCAGATCTCACACGTATTTTCGGAGAATAATATTCGAGTGACACATTAAAACAATGTAGAATTTAATGGGTAATCTGATTATAGATGAAAAAACTGGGTACCTATTACATTTAAAAAACGAAAGATGGTATCATTTCCAGTGAAACCGGAAGTCGAACGAATCTGAATTTTTTCCAAGAATTAAACTCTCCTAACAAAGATTAGCTATAAAATTTCTCTATGTTTTTCTCTAGAGTCTTTCTTTGAGATATTCTAACGAACGTTCATCGTGTATATGTACACCCAACAGACGATTATAATAACAAATTATGAAAACTTTTAAATCTTGACAATATTGTACATAAACAAAAAAGTTCTAAGAAAGCTGAAATAATTGAAATATTTACTGTTCTATTATATAATATAGAAATGGAATGATAATTATGCACATCTGCAGAATATTATTACGGAATACAGATAGGGTTTATGCATACCCTATCTGAAACTTTATATTTTATGCCATATCGTTTTCAAATATGGCTAAAGACAAAATTGCTTCTTTAGTTGACTGTTCTATAATATAAGCTTTACAATGTGAATCAAATGCTTTACTTGGATGTGCCATATTTCACCAAACAAATAAACAGACTGACAATAATCCATATTCTATAATATATCTGAAACTTCCAAAAATGTTGGCATATTATTATTCAGATCAATTTTTAACATTGAGAGATATTCATACCTAATACCATTAATTTCATAAAAGTTTACACTACACCTTGGAATTTCGGGACTGTTTCCATCTCGACTCCCCTCGATAAAAGTAATTCTTCAAGTTCCTTATTATTTTCCATAATTACCAAAGTAGGTAAGAATTATAATCACACTTCAACACTCCTTTAATGAAAAAGATTATCTATCTTGTTTTCGGTTAAACCGATATAATACCAACGGCCAACGCCACAACCACTTCCGAATATTCTAAATTCTGACACAAACAAGCAACGCTAATGGCGGAAATGCGGAATAGAAGATTTGAAGAACAATTTATTCCTTATTTAGGATAAACGCTACAAGAAAGAGATAGCGCATGCATAGTGAGAGCTTAGACGCAGAGACAAGATGGGGAATTTGATGTGATGTTACATAAGGGTCATTTTACCGAAGCAAATGTTAACTGCGCATGAGTTGGACCTTTCAGGCTTCTGAAAGTCGGAATATTGCGAATGTTACAGGTGTGACACAATGTGTCACAGTATTTTCTGAAAATGAATCGGAGAGAAGCGTTACGGTTTCAGAAAGTGTTACAATTCTATAGTAGACGCAAAATTGCCATGATGAACAAATGACGTCGTATAAAGAACACTTTTTCATTTCAGATTCAATTTCAATAGGATATTAGAATTATCTACGTATGGAAAGTACCTTGTGCAACTTGGTTCAAGCCTTTTGGCAGGAATTCATCCGTATTTCTAATTATGTTTTATGAACAAATTTCTGAATATCTATATATTTCGTTAAAGTTCCTTATTTTCTTAACTGCAACTATAGTTAGGAATGTGGCATACATAATACAGAATAATTCACTTCTTCCTTCAAATTATACCAAACAATATAGTAATAGGTAGGTAATTCCCTAATTTGCGAACACCTTAAACATTTTGCAAAAAATCGATATTATTATTCCGGTCGAAGAAGGCGCACATTGCATCATTGGATTATACCTATGCGTAGGTCTTCACTGTGAATTCATAAAGGTTTGATTTGATATCAGGAGTGATTCTTTGTATTTAGGATTAATGACTTCAATCACAAAACTTCAAACTTTCAATTCAAAGAAGAGCTCTCAGAATAAGGAAATAAAATGAAAAAATTATATATTTTATATAAAGAAATGAATGCACTCAATTTAATGTCATATCTTCAAAATATGACCATATGTATTTAAAATGAGAACATATATTCAAAGAAATTCGGAGTTTTAATTCAAGAGAACGTTTTTTCGTGTGCAGGTTTACACAATATATATTATTAAAATTGAAAAGTTACAACAGATGGACAAAAGTATTACCACGTTGATTTCCCAATTCCAAGGGAAGTTGATATATCTGGATGATTCCTCGGTACGAATTCAATCCCAGCTAAGGTATAATTTCAATCCCAGCCAAGGTACAAATTCCATCAGTCCAAGGTGCCATTAGGGAAAACGAATAAAGGAATTATAATACGAAAAACTCTTACATCCCCTTCTCGGTTTTCTGAACTTTAATTTACAAATAATCATTCACATAATATATCACAAATTAAACCCGAGAAGGTGGCTTGTTCAGAATATCACACAACTCCCACGGAATTTACCAAATCTGAAATCGCTTCCACAAAATGGAAAATACTGAAAAAACTATGACCTTAAAAATGAAATTTTCTTCCCTGGTGAGGATTCTGAATTATTATAATATCAAATTAAACACACCAAGAATTTCAGCACAATTCTCGCCGATAATTCAACTCGGAAATCTTACGTTCAAAATGCTATAATATTGAAATCTTCCGGGACGCAAGAAGAAAGAAGTCAAAGAACTTCCAGGAGTACCAGCCTTTCCATGAAACATGAAGATGCCGACACTCTGGTTTACGCAGAGCCTCGCGATAGTGTACGACGCAAAGGATCAAAACAGAGGCGTATCGTCCACTTGATTTATCCATAGACGTGCTATATCGTTGCAGTTCTATTGTCCATTCACCTGTAGTGGACACTCTTGATCGAATTTAACATGGTAAGGTGTCCAATACATGACAATGGACAATAGAACATTAGCGAAAATGCTGCTGACTTCACGTCAGTGCTTTTTTCGATTTTTTTATTATTTGTAAAATCATCCGTTGAAGAGCTCCTAACGCCTCAATACCCTGGCAGTTTGTAAATTCTTCTGTGTAGTCCTAGTTGAAGGACACTAAAAAAAGTTTGTCTCCATCTTTATTTGACCCACACCCCACAACTGCTCAAAATTTCATATTCGAATTATTCAGTCAGAAAGAGAAATCATATCAAATCGTAATTAACTCAATATATCATAATTTTTAAACTGATAAATCAATTGTCTCAACACTCAATCACAACATCACAATTTTATAGAAAAGACTTAAGATCCATATTTTTCATAGAAAAATCACTGCACATGTTCTTATAACATTTGGTCTTCTCATAAGCTGATGCATTATAACGGTATAAAACCCTGTCACTCTTTTTAACATTATCTACCTTTTTAGGTTATTGTAATCATACAGATATAATATATTTGGCATCGACTCCTTATCTCTAGATTCGTGGTTCATCATACCACTTGTTACTAGTGTGCAACCCATAAAAAACCAGTGTGCTTTATTGGTCGGCTGATAATTTGTTTAATTTATTAACATCAATTTATTTTCAGCCTAAATTAGAAATGTTTTGTCTAATGAATCCGTATTGATTTTCCACATTTAATATTTCAATGTAGAATGTAGAAATCCTTTTAGTATAATTTTGTTCAATTCCGTGAATTTATCGTTTCAATTCTTTGCGACTAGAATTTTCTGTGGTCATACGACTGGGTACTCCCTGTTCTCGGGAATTTATTCGTTCTTTTACGTTGTTAGCGCTGAAGGCAGATACTTCTTCTCTAAACGATCTTCGTAAGATTCCTTCGTTCTCAATAATTGGTTTCGGTAAACTTACATACGTGATGATTTCAGATTGAAATTAGTTAATATAGTTTTGCACGCCATTTTTGTTAGAAAATAATGTAGAGAATTTTGTGTTTGATTATTTTGACACTACTAATTTTTCGGGTTTATATATATATATATATATATATATATATTTGAGGATTCTTTAAGGGTTTATCGACTCGTCATTTGGAGGGAAATAAAGTGGACTCTTTATTCTTCTTTATTTCCCTCCAAATGACGAGTCGATAAACCCTTAAAGAATCCTCAACTAGATATACTATAGACTCTTAATATACTTATATTATATATGTTCTGAACGAATCAAGGGAGAGTTTCTTCAATTTTCGAGGGATTCTTTGCCTCATATTTCTCAAGGCTTTGATGATTTCCGATGAATAAATGTGTGGGCTGTTTTTATATTCCCAGACTCGCACAGAGAAATAATTTAATCTGTAAAGTAGTATGTGTAACACTGGGTTCATTTATCGTAGTTTTTGGGTGACGCTGAAATCCTGCATAACATTATCTTAAGTTGAAGCTATTGTTAGATTGAAGTAAAAATCAACCTTACTGAACCCTTTGAATATTTTTATATTGAACTTGGACTGATCCCTGCATTACCTCACCTGGAAGGATCCTGATCATTTATCAGGAAAAATTACCTGAGTGGTCATAACGAAGAGTACCTTAAAATTTCCCTGGACAAATTCCTCGATTATCTGAGGTAAGTGTTTTCTTTGTGATCAAAGAAATGTATTTTATTAAACCTTTAAAAACCAGTTTTATTAATTATCACCCTATATCCCAGGAAGTATAAGTGTATCGTTGATCTACCAGCTAGTCGGGCAGACATCTAAAAGGAGGTTCAACGTTGTAGCATCAGTGTGCTGAAGTCATGAACACTATATATTGCAACCGCGTTATGAGTTTTATCAATTGAAACCGAAATAACCACTAGTAAAAAAAATCAGTTTAGTTAGTTCGATTATGTAATTTTTATCATTATTTGATTAGCAATATTGTATATTGTATATTAATTATACTGATCCTCCTAGGTCTTCCCCAAGGAGGCCTCTCATAAGAGCTTGAAAAGCTTGAGCGTGTAAGGGGCGGTGTGTCTCACTCCATCGAAGACTCATTGCAAGTTCACTGAATCGAAAGTTTATTGCATCGAAGGTTCACTCCATCGAAAATGATGCCCACTTACTCGTGATTCGCCGAACGTGAAATCTCGATCGTCTTCGTCCAGAGATAAGTTGTTTCATTGAGTGTACGTCCACAAAGCGGAATCTGTCTAACCCAGGGGTCAGCGGCTCTTTGAATTTAGCTGCGGTTCTTTAGTTCCATACGCAAATATTATTTATTCTTATGAATAATAAAATTAGTTTTTTCATAAAAAAAAATTATTTTTGAAAGTACTATTTATTGTTGGCAAGAATAATTTTTCTGGCTTTTTAACAGCTTTGAAATTTTGTAAATTGTAATTTTTTACTCTTCTGACTCAAACGGTTGCCGACCCCATGTCTAACCTAAAATTTGAAATAATTGAAGGATGAATGAGTTCAACAATTTTCAATTAGTGAACCATTATAGAAAGTCTTTGTATACCTATAATATGCGCGGTATAAGTTGAGTTTTGTAACGTGCCAAAATTTGTCAAGAAGAAAATATCCTCCAGTGATATTGCTAATGAAAATATCACGATCTATACTTACTAGTCAAGCAGGACTATGGCATTTTCGCTGAATTGGAATGCTCATAACACGGTATAACAATGGGAAAAGAGGAACATCTTATTTAAAACATTTACTTTATTATTATTTTATATTTTATATTATATTTTTTTATTCAACTGACTGCATTATCTGTTAACATCAGAGGCAGTAAATACAGTATGTCTATCCTCCAGAGGAAAATTACTGCAGGAGTTTAAACTGAAAACAAAGTTTCATTGATTTTGACAATATTATCCATTATAGAACGTATATTAAAGTAAGAATCTATTTTACTGGAGTGTCATATCCTGATTAGAAATAAAGTTGAAATCTAAATGATGAAATGAAATTTGTCAAGTACAAAAAATCATCGGGTTAAATTGCTCCTGAATATTACACATTCTACTTTCTAGTCAATCAAGAAGAAGGCATTTTCGCTGAATTGGAATGATGATAAAATAGTATAACAATCCGAGAATGAAAGGAATTCTATTTAAAACATATTATTGTACAGGGTGTCCCAAATTCGCATAGGTACAAAGATTTTCCATAATGGTTCACATTCATCCTTCAATTATTTCAAAATTTAGGTAAGACGAGGGGTTGACAACCTTTTGACTCAGAAGAGTCAAAAATTACAATTTACAAAATTTCAAAGTTTTTAAAAAGCCAGAAAAATTAATCTTACCAACAATGAATAGTACTTTCATAAATAAAGTGTTTTGATGAAAAAACTAATTTATTTATTCATAAGAATTAATAATATTCGCGTATGAAACTAAAAAGCCCCAGCTTCACATCCATCGAGCCTCATGTGGCCGACCCCTGGGTTAGACAGTTCAGATTGCGCTTTGTTGACGTACACTCAATGAAACAAATTACCTCTCATCCAGCCAAACTACGGACGAAGACGATCGATATAGGAGATTTCACGTTCGACGAATAAGGAGTAAGTGGGCGTCATTTTCGATGCAGTGAAGTTTCGATGCAATGATTCTTCGATGGAGTGAGCCCTACTCGTAAGGAGAACCAGTTGTGTTCTGTGTAGGCTTTGTTCTGTGTTCTTACGCCACCTTAGGCACAGCACTGTTAATTTTTGACCCACCAGTGAATGGTGGCGATTACCGTCACTAGAAAATTTATTTCCTAACCTCGGGGTTGAACTTGCGCTTCCGCTCCCAAGTCAAACACTCTACCTTTGTGCCAACCGCAGTAAGGCTTTAAAAATACTCTTACTTTACTCTTAAATTCACCTCATTTCCTTCAACGATTTTCTTCCTGGCTGGAAAATGAAAGGGTGTTCGAAAAACTAATGTCGGCGCCACTGCTGATGCCTTCCATTGATTTGATGAAAAAACATTCAAATAACCCAAAAAGGAGTCCTCAACATGCCCAGAAGTTAAGGTCGCGATCCCTGACGTCGAAAACAATAAGAAAAAAGAGTAAATCGTCGAACTTATCAGTGTATTGTGTCGGAAACTTTAAGGTCTTAGGAAGTTATTTTATCGTGCTCTAACAGTTTGCCTTCTGCGAAACTTACTCAAACTGACTTCGATTCGAGCAATTTGATAAAACTGCCAAATAGACTGAAAAGGTCGGGTTTCATGCAAACAGTTTTATTCGACTTTGAAATCGCTTGATGCCGCCTGTTTCATCGTTAAAATGTAAGATGATATTTAAAGCTTTCGGGGAGGTCTAAGTATAAGTTGGGGAAGGAAAGACCCGAGGCTTTGGCGCTAATGATCCAGGGATCAGATGATACTCAGAACTTTGTACCTGAATTATTTTCAGTTTGTCCGAAGTTATGCGAAAATTTATTGGGAAATACGAGATTATCAATACGAAAATTGTGAAATTCCTTCTTACAGTTACCGAAAGTGTACCGGGTTTCCCACTATAATTTGACCCCCCTTTAACTTTGTTACGAATGGAGATTCACTAAAATGATCCACACGAAAGTTGTACGAAATCAACTGAATTTTTTTAGGACGTTTTCACGAATTGAAATATATACAGGGTGGTAAATTGAAATATATACAGGGTGGTAAAGATATTGAGTGCAACTTCATTTTTTCAAATGAAACACTCTATATAGTTTTTTTTATTTTGAGAACTACAGAGTTTTAAATTCTGGGAACAGCCTGGAAACTTAGTAGTCAGTTGTCAAGTGGTAGGCTGTGATAAATCAACTCACTGCATTGGTAATGCTTTGTTTTTATTGTTCTTCACATAAAGTGAAAATATTGTTACAGTGGCGTAACGTTCCTCAGCCAGCCTCCTGGGCCTCCAGAACCCGTGTGAAATTGAATAATTTCTACTTTCTGATATTCCTTCATATCCCCCAAACTCCGAAAAATATCTATAAAATAAGAATTGGTTCAAGCACTGACGTGAAGTCAGAAGCTTTTGCGCATATGTTCTATTGTCCATTCTTCTGTATTGGACACCGTTAATCGAATTTACCATGGTAAATTATGTTGTCCATTCTCCTGTATTGGACACTCTTAATTCGAATTTACCATGGTTACTCATTTTTTTTCAAATTTTCTAGGGGTACGGTTCTTACAAAATTTTAAACACGTCTTTATGTTGATTTTATACTGCTAGTTACCAAGCTTCAATTCGATCGAAAATTTATTTTTTGAGTTATCAAGGAAATAATATTCCAGGTGGGTATAACTCGGAAACCGTTAGACCGATTATGCCCAAAAACGAACTCAACTCTCCTATTCGGATACGCAACCTACCCTGAAAATTGCAAGTCCCTATCTCCTTTCGTTCGAAAGTTATCGAGGCAACGGTCACCTATATACTGAACTCACACAAGGCTGCTCGAATCTCCAACAATATTTAACCGATCGTGTTAAAACTTGAAACTTGGCAGTAGAGTTTGGTTATAAAGGCTCTTGCAAAATTTCAGCAATTTCAAACGAATAGTTACTGATATATAGATTTTTTTTTCAATAATCAATGATTTTCTAAAAATTTTCTACAAATACTATCCTCACGAAATTTTGCAAGAATTTTTGCGTTGGCATTCTACAACTAATAACCATGTTTGAATTCAATCGGATTAGTATTTTTCGAGTTAATGAGGAACAATAAACAACCAAATTTCAGATGGCTATAACTCTAAAACCGTTTGGCCGATTATGCTCATAAAAAATCTGAAATGTCGCGTTCTGATGCACATCCTAACCTGAAAACTTCAAGCCGCTATCTCTTTCCGTTCTCAAGTTATCGTGATAACAAAAATATTTTTCAATAATGTTTTAATAATTTTCTAGCCATACGATTCGCACAAAATTTCACAAACGTGCTTAGGTTCATATTCTACAACTACTCACTAAGTTTCAATTCGATCGGATTTATATTGGTTGAAAACAAAATTATTACTCGGATACCACTGGGCCGATTCTACCCATTAACGATCTTGTCCCTCGTATTGGGATGCGCCACCTACCCTGAAAATTTTAAGTCGCTAGCTCTTTTCGTCATTCTTCATTCTTCATTGTGGAGTCGAACTAAATCGTTTGAGACCATTTTCGTCAAAAAATTCTAAAGTTACAGACATTTGGGCAAAATGATAACGCGATGTTCCCCAGAACATACGCACAAAAATGTATTATTTTGTGAAATGCTTCTGCATTAGAAACACGAGATATTTTTCAGAAGCAACGTATTGAATAATGTTGCCTCACAAAGTAACAAACAATTACGAAACAACATCAACGATAAAACAACTATTTGGTCACTGTGGCAGGAGCTGTGGCGCTCTTGTTCAATTTTTGACAAACCATATCTCCCAAAGTATTGGTTTCTCAGAGTTGGGAATGATATCAATGGATTTTTATGATTGAAGTGCACCATAAAAGAAATTAAATTCAAATAATAGTTTATTTATCAAGATTGAATGAGCAATCTGCAATGCTTTAACCTCGTGGAATGGGTTGTTGCAACTTGCACTCGAGGCATAGTTTTCTCAACTCATACCTAAGGAAAGTATCATCGAAATGTCTAGAGCAAGGCTGGAGACAATCATTAGCAGATCGTCCATTTATTGCTGATATTTGTCCAAAATATATTAATAAAATACAATCCTCTTTTCATAATTTAATAGTTCATACCACCAACACATCCATCCTGTATTATGAACCTTATTAACTCAAGAAAGAATATTTGATACACAAATGTAGATCAATATTTCAGTATTTTTTTGATAGCAACATTATGAAAAAACTGCATATAGGTACATGTCTAACTACTAAAGAAAGTAACAGCTAATATTAACCTCGGTGGTCAACGAACAGTTATTTCTTTTGATGATTCCATTATGTTGTTCTTTCCTATTGCCTTCATAAACTACATCATTAAAATGATCCAATTCTAAATCTTCTGAAACACCATCCCCAATATTTTCGCATAAATTATTCAATATGCAAAAAGTCAATATTATTTTTGGCATCAAAACAGTCTTGTATATATTCACAAATTCAAGATGCGGAACCTTGTTTTTCAATGCAAATTATTTTCGAATGGCATTCTTGCCATCGTGCAAATTGATGGTTTAGAAACACCATCATTCATATGAGGTGAGTAAAGAGCAGTGCAGGACCTACACCCTTTCTACCTCATTCATTCACACAGGAGGTGATTAAAGTGCAGTGCTTGACCTAAACTCTTTCTTCCTAAAGCCATTGCTTGACCTTAAGCTATCGAAGCGCAGGATATGTACAGAGGATAGGCTCCTCGCAGTGGTGGTCGAAGAATCCTTAAATTTTGTTCGTGAATTATATCAAAATGGGGATATTGATGTTCTACAACATTTCAGTTCAGTAGGAGAGATCGGTGACCGTATTCACGAAGTCACTAAATACCCCAAAATTTTCAGCATTGCGTAATAAAATCGGCTTGAAAATTATTTTACTGTATTGTAGTGTAGTTTAGAGGGTAGTTTTGATGTTTAAAATAAACATTCTCTACTTTACCTCCGATTTGAGCTTTGTGGCGCCATCTAGCCTAATAATGTTCAAGTTATTTCAGAAGAGTAGTTTTCTATTCGTATTAGAATGGCAGTTTTCTATTCATTGTGAAATGGCAGTTTTCTATTCATAGTGAAATGGCAGTTTTCTGCTGTTAATAGAATGCCATTTTAGTTCTTTATCCCCCCTATTTGAGGAATTTTGAACATGGGTTCAGCAATCAGCACGGTAAGGCTATGTGTATGTGCCCAGTCCCCCAGTCTCAGTGTAAATCTTTGTCGTATATCCATAGCCTATTCTAACGTGCATTCAAAAAAATTCGTGGTCAAGTAGGCTATGGAATTATGAACTTCTATATTCTTCGTCTGATTCAGACGCAGAATATAGAAGTTCATAATTCCATCGCATACTTGAACACGAATTTTTTTTAACGCACGTTATTTTAATCGAGTAGGCTATGTTATATCCTCAGCATAGAACACTAAATATATGTGAATATGTGAGACACTGAGGTCATACTGTTCCTTGCGATCGGTATATCCGAGACTCCCGCAGGCCCCAGGGACACTAAAGGATCAGTGTTCTGTGGTGCCTCGCGTGTACACTAACCAGGGCCGTCGCTACCGGGGGGGGGAGGGAGGGGAGCCTCCCCCCCCGGATCATATCTCAAAGGGCGCCAAATTGACCGCGGATATTTGAAAAACTATAGCAAAATGACATAATGAAAATAGATTTTTTTGAACTACTACTTGCATAAGATGATTATTATTATACATAAGTGCAGTGACTGTATCGAATGATTGCCTACCCTACCATTTACTCAATTTATTTGTACAAGACCGACAGCATTTTAGAAAGCTTTGTTGCTGCTAGAGACTAGATGGCAGGCGTGGGGAATTCCCAGCCTTCCCCGGCTATACATAAAAATCGTTCAATAGAAAGAAACTAACCTTCTTCTTCTTATATAGGTACATTATTCATGAATAGTGAATATGAATATTGATTGAAATTTAAAATCGAAAACCGAATATGGATATGGATCCTTGCCAAAATAAGTTCAAACCGTCTGGAGCGGAATTCAGAAGGACAGCCCAGAAAAGAAAAATTGAAACGGGAAAAGGCGCAAATGTCATGAATATGTGGCGAGTTGTTCAAGCACTGACGCGAAGTCAGGAGCTTTTGGCGCATGTTCTATTGTCCATTCTCCTTAATCGAATATACCGATTAAGAACCAATTTTTTTTTAATTTCTACGGTTCCCACTAAATTTTACACAAGTCTTTATGTCGATATTCCGCAACTAGTACAAGCTTCAATTCAATCAGGTCTATATTTTTTGAGTTATCGAGGAAATAATATTCCAGGTGGTTATAACTCCGAAACCGTTGGGCCGATTATGCCCAAAAACGAACCCAACTCTCCCATTCGGATGCGTGACCTACCCTGAAAATTGCAAGTGCTTATCTCCT
This sequence comes from Halyzia sedecimguttata, assembly GCA_937662695.2. Classification (NCBI taxonomy): domain Eukaryota; kingdom Metazoa; phylum Arthropoda; class Insecta; order Coleoptera; family Coccinellidae; genus Halyzia; species Halyzia sedecimguttata. Next base: position 90,603,525 of record OW569413.2, on the reverse strand, counting down.
TTCGTTCCAAAGTTATCGAGTCAGTTAACAGTCAGCCATCCATCTACTGAACTCAAACAAGGCTGCTCGAATATCCAACAATATCTATCTGATCGTGTTCAAACTTGGAACTTGGCAGTAGAGTTAAGTTCTGAAGGCTCTGGCAAAATTTCAGCGATATCGAACGAATAGTTTAGGACATATAGAACTTTTTTAAATGAAATGTCACGAAATTACCTCACGAAATTTCGCGTTGGTATTCTACAACTAATAACCACGTTTGAATTGGATCGGTTTTGTATTTTTCGAGTTATTGAGGAAATAACAACCAAATTTGAGATAGGTATACCTATGAACAAACTATCATTAAGATGAACAACCTACCCTGAAAATTTCAAGGCGCTATTCCGTTTTCTAGTTATCGTGGCAACGGCCGGCCGGTCGGACAGAATCAAATTTGACCTCGAATTCTTCATTAGAGAGTTGAACTAAATGGTTTGCGACAATTTTCGGCAAAAAAATCGAAAATTACAGACATTTGGGCAAAATGATAACGTGTGATGTTACCTAGAACATGCGTTCTAAAAAGAGGACTGTATTTTCGAATAGAGCGAAAAGTTTTGGCCATTGCTGACACATAGTTTTTAAGGGAAGTAGCACCTTGTGAATCTTCATTTAACAACTGCACTTACTGGTTGATTTTCAGTGTCTATAAAATAACATTTTTTTTTCGTGATATTTCGGTAAAATATTCGATTGAGTGACATCGAAGATTTAATTTTCTATATGCAAACTACAAAAATTTTCAGGGTGATGATTACAAAAATATTGCTTAAATTCAGGAATTACAAAAAACTCATTCAATATTCCAAATAGCAGATATTTTCGGAGAATTGTTGGAACATTTCACTCTAGATAGCAGGGTAACGTGAAATTATTGTTATATCATTTTTCGAAAGTTTTCTTTTTAATATCTATAAAATCTTCAGATTATTCTTATCATCTCGAAAGCTTGGTATATATATTTAGTTTTGTCAAACATAATTCTTTTTTGGCCCTGGATCTGTTGAGAGATGCAAACAATTTTTTTCACTCAAAAACACAAATTCAGAACGCGGTATTCTTTGTAAAATAATTTTCATTGATAGTTATATTAATTTATAATTCATTCTTTATTAAGAAACTATGTAGTATTTATCAATATATGTACACTTCATCCATATGTGTGTTTTTCGATTTTTGTCTATTTTTCCAAATTAGGGGCGCCAAAAGACGTTTCTCCCCCCCCTCGGAATAGCTCTTCGCTACGGCCCTGACACTAACATATCGCCAATCACCATACATCGGAATAATCTTTCCAAACTTTGCACAAACATCAATTAAACAACATACTAAATTGTGATCTACCTTTTAACTCTAATTTACGGTTATACTATTATTTCGATTGAGCTTAGTAGTAAGCTTGTAAAATTGTGGTTTTCCTGTCACGCTGACGGTCGGCGCTGACTGTCAGCGCTGATCGGTCAGCTCGGATCCTTTTAGTATCGCGCTGATCACAAAGAGAAATAGAAGGATGCTATTGTCTCTGGCTCACTGAATGTGGAGGCTTGTCGGCGCCAGCTAGTCAGCGGCGCCGACGCGCCGGCGCGTACGTGCGCGTATATAGCTCAGCGCTGACGGCCGTCAGCGCTGCGTGACTCGAAAACGCTACCTATAGCTACATACATATTGACCCATCAGCGCCGACCGTCAGCGTGACAGGAAAACCAGCCTTGTAGAGCATACAACAAATATCGATACTGATAGCGCCATCTATGGACGGGAAGCTTCTGGTACGAATCTCGTATCAATTGAGGGTCGATAATGGCGCGATCGATAATGGAGGATATTAAACTTGAAATATCGTTTTCGTCTAATCTACGAATTTAAATCAATGTAATCCGGGTGAAAACTAGTCAGTATTATTGTATCATCAATTTTGTTGAGATCTGATTACTTGGAATACACGAAAGTGGATTTAGTCGAAAATTACCATGGTAAATTTGATTATGAGTGTCCAATACAGGAGAACAGACAATAGAATTCACCATAGTAAATTCGATTGAGAGTGGCCAATACAGGAGAATGGACAATAGAACATACGCGCTAAAGCTCCTGACTAGCTAGCTAGGGGTACAAGTAGCAGAGTTGGTGACAAAATTTCGATTCAAGCTTGTTGAGAAAGGTTCACTGAACCTGTTTCAACAGAAATGAATCCCAAGAAATCTGTCAACGCTTCTAAAAACAGGCGGAGATAATTTTTAGAAATGCATGGGGAAATCAATAGTCGGATCTAAGGATGGATCGTAATTCAAAATTACACCCTAACATAACTAATGATGTCCCTCAGAGGAAGAAGTACCCAGCGTCCCGATATTCCTGAACAGTACTTTGCAGTAAACTTAGTCTTTCCATATTACTGAATTTCACTGTCACTTTAAACTATAGAGCATTCCGATATGGCTTACCGTGGCCAGTAATGACAGCAATATCGGAACACGGCTGTAAACTTCGTTAAGGGGTTAACTAATTCACTTTGTACCAGTTGTTCTTTTCAAACGACTGCCATGTATCTATATGTCATATTGGATACTTCTGGGACTATCCATCTACAATGCAAACTAAAACACCATAAAAAATAACAATATATTAACAACTTCTCTACATTCAATTTTACAAACATTAAAAAAATGCAGGTTTGATCTATTAGAAAAATATTCTCAGATCACTGGAATCATTTGGCTGAGAACAAAACTCCTATGGTAATCACAAAATACCAAATGCAGAGTCGATGAAATCCAATCATACATATTCGTGTTAAAAGTAAGAACAATACACGAATATCGAACTTAATATAAGCTCACAATTTGACCAAAAATATAATGGCAGCTTTCGGCCAAGTCCTCAGTCACCGGGAGGAAGTACACATTCACACTCATACATACACTCTTGTACGTAAACTAATATCTTATTCGATGAAATAAAGATGAGATGAATTTCGCGGTGGGGGATGGTCACTTTACATCATTCCTCCCATTCCTCCCATACCACCCATGCCACCCATTCCACCTCCCATACCGGCAGGTCCTGCGGACTCCTCCTTTGGTATTTCTGTGATGACTGCCTCCGCTGTGGTGAGGAGGGATGCTACGCCTGAGGCATCGGTGATGGCCGTTCTTACAACCTGAGAAATAATAATATTTACTATTGAGCACACTTTAATAATAAATCAATTTTTTCAATGTACAATTTTGATGGTATATTATAGAAATATTAAACCAAAGCACGAGTAGATTTCTTTAACATCATAAAATTTGTTTGTATTATTGTAAGAGTTTATGTCGTTGGACTCCTAAACGAAGTGACCTAAAGAATTTCGATTCTTGAATAATTGTACCATTTCTATTGACTTAATTACTGACCCTGTAAGGTACGTTTTCAAACTGTATTATCTTTTGAACATGTTGAACAAAATTCATAGGAGTAGAATGAACAGAGCTGGGTCCAGACGGGTGTAATGTAAGGCGAATTCTCCGTGTGGACGGTACTACGAGCGTTACAAATTGCCCAGAGGGTTGAAAATACGTCCGAAAATGGGTACTCCGGCCGCGAGCCTTGCCCCCTTCGGACCTTTCATGAATAAATATTATTTAAACTTATTAAATACGGAAAAAAGAATTGTAAAAATTCAGGCTCCTGTAGAATAGATCAATGAACAATAATACGTGGTCCAAAAATGTTTATCGCGATTTTACAATTAGTTGTCCATTAGTTAATCAATAATTTTTTGTAGCACGAACATTAACATTGCAAGTGCGATAATTGTTAAACTATTAACCTCAGAATTTTTTCGTTTCGTGGAGCTATTTTTCAAAGGTATAAGAATAGATTCCCGTTGGAAAAATTAAAAAATTGTTAATTTTCAGTTTGTTATTAAGAATTTACGTAAGTCAAAAATTTTAAAGATTCATTAAAATTTGAATTAAGCTTTTATTTTATAATATTACTATGTATTGATCCGTCTTCTTATGATCTACTTAAATATGATTTTAATAATTTTTATCTCTTATTGTTTAAATAATTGTTATGAACAAATACGTTGTTTATGAGATAATTTAATTTTTTTTTTTTTTGATAAAATAATACTTGATAATTATGATTTGAAAAATCATAATTATTCATGTTGGTCTTCGATATTAAAAAAAAATTCGACTATAATTTAAATTTTTATTGTTTATTCAATAAACAATTTGTTACATACAAATTAATTATTTCCTTGTATTTTTTTTTCTATTTAAAAAAAAACAAAAACAACCATGTATTATTTAAAAAAAAGTATTTATATTTTTTATTGAATATTTTTTTTTTAATAATACATGGTTTTTTTTTCTGATAGAAAAAGAAAAAAAAGACAAAAAAATAATTAATTTGTTTATAACAAATTGTTTATTGAATAAGCAATGAAAATTTAAACAATAATCGAATTCTTGTTTCAACATCAAAGACCAAGATAAATACTGATTTAAAAAAAATGGTTCCTTAATTTTCGTAAGTGGTAAAAAAAATTGTTATTTAACAAATGCGTTTTTAAGCAATAAATATTTGTTTAAGGAACGGTTTTTTTTTTAATTATAATTATCATCAAGAATTATGTTCTAAAAAAATATTTTTAAATTATCTCATAAACAACGCATTTGTTTAAAAATTTTTTTTAAACAATAAGAGATAAAAATTAATAAAAATCATTTTTAAGTAGCTTCTGATCATAAGAAAAAGGAATATAATTTTTCACAAGTAAATTGTTTGGAACGATAATTAAATTTTTTTTAATTTTTCCAACTGGTATCTATTCTAAGACCTTTGAAAAATAGCTCCCCGAAAGAAAAAAAATTCTCAGATCAATAGTTTAACAATTATCGCACTTGCAATGCTAATATATTCGTGCTACAAAAAATTGTTAATTAACTAATGGATAACTAATTGAACAATCGCATTAGATATTTTTGGACCACGCATTATTGTTCATTGATATATCCTGCAGGTGCCTGAATTTTTCAAATTTTTTTTCCGCTTTTAATAAGTTTAAATAATATTTATTCATGAACGATTCGAAGGGGGCAAGGCTTGCGCAAGCCGTAGTACCCGTTTTCGGGCGTATTTACAACCCTCTGGAAAAATAAATATTGGTCCGACAGTTCCGAAGTTAGGACTATTCTTAGGAAATTTCCCCCTCTTTTTGAATCAATTTTCAAATTTGAATTATCTCAAATAGCTTTTGAGATATTGGCGAAAAAACAAACCCCCTTCTTTTTTTGCAAGCGGCATTTTCCCAAAAACTATCTACTTGTCATTCCGAATCGAATGACACCTAAGTCATAATTTTCGGAGAATACGCAAAAATTTTGACCTAAAACGCACTTGTTGACTTGTTTCAGAATGTTCCAACATTTTTATGGAAAATACTATATATATATATATATATATTCTTTTGAACTTGAGCATTACAATTAATTTTTCATCTAACAATAAAGCATGTGTATGAAAAAAGTGTTAGCAGAGGTTAGTGTAACGGGGTACCATATAATTTGATATATGATACTAGAGCTTAGGGAAAAAACCTCAGCAAAAAAACCCTATCTCCCCGTTAGTGTTGTGATTTATGAAAATTGAAATTGTTAACAAAATATGCTGAAATATTAAATATTGAAGGGCATCTTTTTCTTCATTATCGCTTCTTCCTTCAACAATCAGAGAAGTTTCTCCAAGGTACCCTAAACCCAATCTGGAAAAGGAAATGGCAAAGGGAGAAAACGAACAAATTAAAAATGGAATATTCTATATTTTATTAAATAGATTTAAAACTCGCTACCCATTCTAAAAAAGATTCAGAAACATTATGAATAGCCCTAAAACCATCTTTGAATCTATATATGCGACAATTATTAACTAAATGATCTATGGTTTCCTCTGCTTCCCCGCATTCACAACTAGGGCTCTCAACTGAGTTCCACCTGAAAAGCATGCTGTTGCAACGACCATGACCGGTTTATAGACGATTCAGAATAGACCATATTCTCCTTGGAAGATCAAACCCCGGAACTCTATTTGAAGGATCAGAAATTAAATCTTTGTTGAATAAATTGCAAGAAATCCATTCAGACCGCCAAACTTCCTTGTCACTTTTATTCGAATTAAGAAAACAGTTGGACCATAAAGGGTTTCGTGACTTCAATCTGGGAATCTTATTGTCTGGAATGTAGGAGATAATCGGAAATGAATTCGGAAAAGAATGAAATTTATTCCAAGAATTTGAAACAGCAGTCTGCCTGCGAATGTGGGGCGGGACAATGTTTGAAAGAACTGGCAACCAATGAATAGGTGTAGATCTAATAGTTCCAGTGATGATTCGCATAGATGAATTCAACTGTGCATCAATTTCTTGAGTATGAGCACTATTAAACCAGACGGGGCAACAATATTCAGCGGCAGAAAAAACCAAGGCTAAGGCAGCCGTTCGAAGAGTAGCTGCATCAGCACCCCATGAAGTACCAGCTAATTTCTGCAGAATATTATTTCTCGTTTTCAACTTCAGACGCAAATCATCCAAATGAGCTTTGAAATTCAAAGATGAATCTAGTTTCAAAATAAAATAATAAAATAATAAAATACTATGATTACAAAGAACATGGGAACTCACCTTGGTGGGATCAATGATACCTCTCTCGAACATGTTGACATATTCGTTGTTGAGTGCATCATATCCAATATCTCCTCCTCTTTGTTCAACTTCGACTACGATTTGGGTTGCATCCATACCTGCATTCTTAGCAATGGTCATGCAAGGTACCCTCAAGGCACGTCTGACAATTGCAACGCCTGAAAAAAATTAAGAGAAATTAATGTTAGTGATATTGGTTATTTGATCCAACATTTTTCAATGCTTTGAGGTTATTTGCAACAAACATTTTCAGATGTAATAATGAAAAATATCTTTCTTATTGTGGGAATAGGACAATTTGTCCTATTCCCACAATAAGAAAGATATTTTTCATTATTAAATCTTGGAGGACACTAAGTATTATTTTATTTTCAGATGTGTTCATAATCAGGTTTATGAGCAGCAGAATACAAAAGTCATGAATGGGTACAATAAATTGACGATTCAATAAAGTAGTTAATGTTTTAAATTCGAAATTCACGAAAGCTCGCACTACCGCATTGAAGAAGTAAGCTTCCTAGATATGATAAATTATCGCGTTATCAGACTGTGTTCCAGGCTATCTCTATGGAGTGCTGTGTTACAACTACAAGCAAGCGGAGTTCAGGTAATAAAATTTAGGGGTTATGTATTTTCTTACCATTAGCTTGGTCACTGTTAGCAGACTTGATAGAATCCAAGCTCTTTGCGCATCTCAATAAAGCGGTACCACCTCCGGGCACGATACCTTCCTCGACAGCTGCCCTAGTTGCGTTCAAAGCATCAGTGACACGATCTTTTTTCTCGTTCACTTCTACCTCACTGCTTCCTCCCACCTTCAGAACGGCGACACCAGAAGCCAACCTAGCCAACCTTTCTTGCAGTTTTTCTTTTTCATATTCGGATGTGGTTTCCTGGATTTGATCCCGGAGGGATTCAGCGCGTCTGTCAATGTCATCCTTCTTGCCCTTTCCTTTTAGGAGCAAAGTATCATCCTTGGTTATAACGATTTCTCCTACTTGTCCCAAATCGGCTAATTGAATATCTTCGATTTTGACTACATTGGCATCGTCTCCGAAAACAATTCCACCAGTTGCGATGGCCATGTCCTGGAGTGTAGACTTACGGTTGTCTCCGAAGCCTGGTGCTTTTACGGCAGCTATTTGCAGTCCAATTCTCAACCTTGATAAATCGAAAATTATTCATTTGACATTATTGCTACTTAAAAAAATTCTTGAAACGCACTGACGAGCTTTTGCGCGCATGTTCCATTGTCTATTCAAGCCTCATACGAAGTCGATCGAGCTGAAATTCGGCACTCTATTGTAAAATGGTGGCTCGAAGGTATACTCCATTCACTTTTATAAAGTCTCCCGGTTGGGCATGATTTAGGTCTATCACGTTTTTCTAACTGAAACTAAGGCAGGTTGGCACTCCTGAAATATCGTCAATGTCAAAACGATTCTCTGAGACGTTGCCAATTTCTACTCTCAACAATCAACATAATGTTCCATCTTAGACAAGACATTATCACAGATCATTATCTTCTAATTATAAAGAACTCTTCGCTTTGAAATTGAAAATGCCAAAAGTAGTTTTGAAGAAGCAGAGACAAAGTATCAGTGCTATACAGAACTGAAATCTGCAATAGGAAAACTTCATTCTGTCTTAGGAGATGTCGGCATTTTACATGTAATTACCACGTTTTAATTGTATCGGATTCGTATATTTTGAGCTATTGAGGGAATAACAACTAAAATTAAGATGGGTATAACTCTGAAACAGTTTGGCTGATTATGCCCAACAACGAATCTAAGGCCGCTCGTATACCAGCACAAGACCGCAACGCGACCGCAATTTCGTGTCGCTTAGAAGTCGCGGTACGTGGTTAGTGATAGAAGCGCCCACACCAAAGATACGACGATGCGACGCAAATTCCTCGTTAAAAAGTATCGTCGCGGTCGCGTTGCGGTCTCGTCGTGCTGGTATACGAGCAGCCTAACTGTACCATTCAGATGCGCAACCTACACTGAAAATTACAAGGCGCTTTGTCTTTCTGTTCGAAAGTTATCGTGGCAACGGTGCCCCATCGAGCTGCTGAACTCACCCAGAGCTGCTCCCATCTCCAACAATATAGATTCGATCGTGTTCAAATTTGAACATGGCTGTAAAGTTAGTTTTTGAAGGCTCTCGCGAAATTTCAGCGATATCAGACGGATAGTTTCTGAGAATTTTTTCAATGATGTATCTGCTTAAACGATTATGCCTATTAAAGGACTTGTCCGCGCAACCTACCCTGAAAATTTCAAGTCGCTGTCTCTTCCTGTTCGAAAGTTATCCTGTCAACGGCCTGCCGGACAGAATAAAATTTGACCTCGAATTCCGCATCAGTGGGTCGAACCTAATCGTTTAAGACCATTTTCGGCTAAAAATTTTAAAATTACAAACATTTGGGCAAAATGATAGTATGCTGCTCCCTAGAACATGCGCGCAAAAAACGTGAATTAAAGACAAGTGATGAGTTGTCTATTTTATGGCGGAAAACGGAACATTTTTCAAGTACAAGACAGACGACAAAGTTCCAACTTCGTATTAGTGTTATGAAGATCGAGCGAAGCCAGAATATCGGCCTGAACATCAGTGATTTTTTTAATATACCTGTTAACCACCAAAGTAGTTAAGGCTTCACCATCTACATCTTCAGCAATGATGATCAATGGTTTCCTCTGAGCATTGGCCAATTCTAGAGCAGGAACAATGCTTTGAACTGAAGATATTTTCTTCTCGCTCAATAGCAAGAGTGCATCCTGGTATTCAACCTTGGCACCTATAAAATATTAATTCAAAAACAAATCCAAACATAAAAAAATGTGACTCTAACCTTTGGAGGTGTTGACGAAATAAGGAGAAATGTATCCTCGGTCAAACTTCATGCCCTCGATAACCTCCAGTTCATCGTTTAGTGTCTTGCCGTCCTTAACTGTGATAACACCTTCTTTCCCTACCCTTTTCATGGCGTCAGAAATGAGAGATCCAATGGTGCTGTCACCGTTTGCAGAAATGGTGGCTACTTGACAGATTTCTTCGGGTGTTGTGACAGGTCTTGATAAAGTTTTAAGGGTTTCTGTGATTTTCTCAACAGCCGACATGATTCCTGGAAAGCAACGTTAGTTAATAGATACCATGATGAAATATTGTGAAATATAACGGAACAAAAATGTTGATGATTTTTTACCTTTCCTAACCTCAACAGGGTTGGCACCTTTACCGATATTGTCAAAACCATCTTTAGCGATTGATCTTGCAAGAACTGTAGCTGTGGTAGTTCCGTCACCAGCCTTTTCATTTGTGTTGTTTGCCACATCTTGTACCAATCGGGCACCGATATTCTGAACCTTATCCTTGAGTTCTATACCTTTAGCTACAGTAACACCATCTTTGGTGATTTTTGGTGAACCCCACGATTGTTCAATGATAACATTACGACCCTGAAGTGAACAAAAAGGCCAAGTTATTCAATATGTAGCAAAATTAAACAATGCAGAGGAACTCAGGGTAGTATACCAACCTTTGGACCCATAGTGATAGCCACTGCATCAGCTAACACATCAACACCTTGCAACATCAGAGCTCTGACTTCGGCACCAAATCTGACATCTTTAGCATACCATCTTTGAATATTATTCAATCTATTAGCTTTAACCAAAGCAGCGGTTCTCAATGTTGCTGGTAGACGGTACATCTGTAATAGCAATATACTCGATAAGAATAATTTTATAGATTATTTTGACAAACTGAATTGTCTAATGATTATTTGACGGAATTAAATTATACAGTCAACTTGATAAATGTGGCTCCACCTAACCTAAAATATGAATGAAATCTCTTGAAAATTCAAGTAGAAAACCTTTTCGAATCATCATAAAATGAATATATGTAGATAGGGTTCCAAGTAAATCTCAAAGTACTGATGTAAAGAGCTTGAAATTAAATATTTGATTCAGTTAATAGTTTCAGGGAACATGTGCTCAAAGCGAAAAGTCCAACGATCGATTTTTAAAAGAACAGATTGGATGTGGTATTATTTAGACTAAAATTTCTTACCTTAATTTATTCGAATGGAATTGTTTAGGCTTGAAAATATAGTAGAATTAATGAGACTATTTGCCGGCTTCGTGTGAGCAGAAAATTACTAATTAAAATCCTTGACTGCTTGCTGCTAACGATTTCTGATTGGAGGATTCGGGAACAAACGCAACTCGCGCTGTCTTCTGGTAATGCGCGGAAACTTCTAGAATTTCCACTTGGGATTTCGGAACACAGAATTGATAAGGGAATTAAATAGAGAGAGGCGAGAGCGCGGATTTAATGCTCGCGCAGACTCCCGGTCTGTAAAGTCATGGCGGGTATTTAGAATCAAATATGAAAATAGCTGGTTAGCTTTGTGAAAATGATAATTTTATTCTTATTGTTGAACCTGAACTTATACCTATAATTGAGCTTTCCCAATCCTATTATTCTTACCGTGAAGATCTGCGAATATTAGATTCTGAATTATAATGATAATGCAAAAATAGTATAAGTATAATATAAAGGTTTGATTATACAGCAAATAAAACAAATGAAAATAAAATTATAATAAGATTGACCAATCAAATCGCAGCTTTTTTGGCAAGCTGCGTTTTGATTGGTTCAATTTATTTCTTATTTTCTTTGCTGTATAAATTCTGTGCAAACGTAGTTTGCAGAGAACACTTGTCGTTTGTCGTTTGGGTAAATACCGCTGCTGGTGCTGAATGAATTGCTGCAAAAGTTATCCAATTTGGAACTATATTCTTTACTTTTTGTTTTTGGAAAAGTTAAACATCCGTTCATCCACAGCTTTTGTTCGAAACTAAGTACTGGAGGACATTTATGAAACTTGATACATACTTTTTGTTCTATCCAATATATTTATAGCTTCCATAATTGCCAGGTATTGCTGTAACCTGTAGCAGTGTAGGTATAGACATCAACCCTTCCTTTCTTAAATTATGTTGATATTTGGATACATTTTATATCACAAAAAATTCGTACTCACACGTGACATCAGAAGCTCTGGTGCGCTTGTTCATTTCATGATAACAATATTATTTCATTTTTCATTAACTGATTTATAACTCAGTACCCTGAAATTAGTGCTTATTAGATCTGTTATATCAAGAACACAAGAACTGGTTTAAAATTCCTAAGCATTCGAATAGGTATTTAAAATACCTATACATAGGTATTTTTTGAGATGTCTAATCTAAAATATCTTACGTTGAACATTCAAAGAACGTAACTTTTGAATGGAAATCTATAGATTCTAAATCCAGTTCAATAAATCTGTCAAAGAATCGTCGTCCATTGATAAGTTTCAGAATCCTCAAATGATATTAATAGTAAATAAAATTCACAGCAGCGAGTAAGTCTTTTGCGTAGATATCATGAGTTATATATAGTTATATTGTTTCTGAACGAATATTTATTATGATAATTCATATTTAATTGATGTCCTTCAAGAACATAAAAGATATAAGCGAATTCTGATGATAAGTTACCGAATTATTGAATTTCTCTTAAAAAGTAATTATTAAATACTAAAACAATGCTTTTCTTTAGTATTTATTTCTATATTTATACCACATCAACTTAGGCAACCAAAAGAGAGGTTTCCTCTTCAAAGAAGGATGAAAAATGTCATAATCTAGAACTTGTAGCTTTGTGAGGTATTCATCAATAGTAACAGCAGGCAAAAAGACTGGAGTACAATTTTCCGGTAGCTTATCCGATAAATTTCTGGCCTTTTGAAGATGTTGATAGGCTCTACTAGCAACTTCAAAGACACAATCATTCATTTTTTGGCTCGAAGTTCCATTCAATATACTCTGTTCACTAACAGCGTTCCTAACTAGAATCTCTTGTGGTATTGGTATTAAATTCAGCTTCCTCGCAACAATACAGCCCCTGAAAAACATGACCAATTACAGCTCAGATTCAATTGGATTTATAAATTTTCACCTCAATAAATTTAATATCCCTTGTGCTTTTCCAAGATGTGAAGCTGCATGATCCGCTTGAACATTTTTTACTCCACACCCTTCAAGAATAAGATAATATATATTGGACACTGTATTCTCTGAATATATCTCCATTTCCTCCAATGTTTTGAAGAAGCTACGATTGAGGTAATCATGACGGCATTTGATCAAATTCTTAAAGTACCTCTTGGTCAAATTTGATCTATTGACTGCCTATAACAACTGGGATTGAAATGTTTAACTTTTTAATTCAACTAGTAATAAATAGTACCTTATAGATTTCTAAAGCTACTGGATGCTGAGGCACTTTTTTCGCGTCTGTATCAAAACATGCATCTATTGTATTTTCCCAAAACTGCAACCTAGCGTGACCCGTATTAACTTGGGATGTTTGTTCAGAAACTCTGGATAGTTCTACATTGAAGCTTCTAACAGCTAACGCCGTTGATCTAGAAGTATTTTTCAGAAGAAGCACTGTCATGAAATTTTCATAGTCAAATCTCCTGAAAATTGATATTTTAGAAATATCTTTTAGACAATCTTGGATTCATACTTTACGAGATCCAAGCAATATGTAGATGAAGTATTTGTACTATAATTAGAGTAAATCCCAGTTCGATTGACTGGAATAATTCTATGAAGCTTATTCATTTTTTCTCTAAAACTTTATGTAATAATTCTTTATTCCATATTACAAAAGAGTTGAGAATATGGATTTTTGACAGAACATTCTTAGGTTAGATTTAGTTCATTTGAAAGTTTAGTAGATAATATGCTCAAGGACATCAAATGTCCTTGAAGAGGCCAGAAATTACCTACAAGTTACTGTAGCTACCGGAAAATATCCGAAGTTTTCCCTCATTTTCCTTTTATTGGGCATGCGTATGATTTTCCGTATGACAGAGTTGCCATCCTTAATCTTCACCGTGCATGTATATGTATATAATAATGGAAAATTGACACCATCTTCCCCGAGGAAGATATGCTCCCGTGTAATTGTGAGTTTTCTCCGAGAATTTTGAACATTCCGTAAATGTTGTGATAATTGTGATACAAAATGATAGGTTAAAATTAAATCGCGCTATTTTCACATTTTCTGTACCTGAAATTGCTGTGGAAAATCATTGGAGGTTTCCCAGCAGCATAAATTATTCAATTATTTGAAGTCAGGTGAGTCCTATGGGATATTCTTAATCATCAAGTGTGATTTTTCGATGAAATAATGGGAATATTGACATATTTCAATATTTCTTCACCCAACTTACTTATCTGTAAGACTTTAAAATAATTTTTGTGGAATGGTAGAATTAATAGCTTATTTATTGTTAACATCATGAATGATGATCTTAAGACGTATTCGAGCGGTTGTCACATTATCAACGAATAGTTATATTTATGGTGGATGCGCTTATGATAGTTCACCCCGATTTTTAATTGAGGTTTAAGAAATAATTAATTCAATAATATTGAATAGCCGCAAAATAGTAAATTGGGGAATAAGCATCAAATATAAATTCAAGCTGTGAATGTCTATGTTTTGGCTTAGAACATACAAATAAAACGGTAAGCAGAACACTTCTTATAACAACAATTAATAATTACTAGATAGGCGACATTCTACAAGATCGAAGGACCTCATTTATTGTGAACAAGTTGGTAATTTGTTGATTGGCTATAGTGAGAATGCTTATTTTTATCCCAATCGAAATACCAGGGTAGGAACGAGGGGATGAAAATGGAAACTTGCAAAACAAGTGATATGTGAATAGGGTCAAGTAGGGGTCATTGTAACAAATATGAAGGAAATCGGTGAATTGTTTTCTGTATGTTCACCATAAAAGTAGCAGTCATTAACCTTCATATTAGGCTTGAAATAATAACATGAATTTACTTAGAAACTACTGTTCTTTCCAGTAATATTGAATTCGCATATTATAGTGTGCCCCATGGGGGGTACACGGTACAGTTTAACAACCATACGGCACTATAATAATGACTAAAGATACATCAAACGAAATAAATTAAGAAAAATAGAAACCCTTTACTATAAATTGCTTTCGGCGTTCGTTGTTAAATCGCGCGTCCCCCATGGCTCACACCTGGGCCCGCTTCTGTTCTTGATTTTAATCGTCGATTTAAAAAACTGCTTCAAGTATACTCATATCCTTTTATATGCTGATGATCTAAAAATCTGTAGGTATACTATATTTATTTTAACGGCATAACTAAAGGAAGATTATAGCCAAAGTATATTTATACTTGTGTGCTGAATATGCTTCGTAGTTTTGTCAGGAAGTTATACTTAGCTACACTAACGAGAACCTGAGTAGGTTTGAAACACGCATTTTCGCGCTTACCTTGAGTACGGTAGGAATTTTGGAAGGAGAATTCAGCAATAACATCACAGCCACCAAGACAACAAAATTCATTCGAATTATTCGAATCATTTATCATTAGCAGGACATTACGTTCACAGAAGCCAAATCGAAAAAGTGGGAAAGACCTGTGGACCGTAGCCTTGGCGCTCTTGTTCAAACTTTGACAAATCATATCTCCGAAATGATATAAATGGATCCTTGTTTAATTTAATTTCGTTTATGATGCTGTTCTATCATAAGAACGAATTGATATCATTCCCAACACCGAGAGACCAATACTTTCGGAGATATGATTTGTCAAAGTTTGAACAAGATGGCCAAAGCTCCTGTACACAGGGCTTTCCCACTTTCTATTTAGTTGCAGAATGGCGAAGGCGCAGGTTCCAGAAACCTATTCCAATCCAATGTATTTTAGATATTATATCCACATCAAGAAAACAAAATTTCAAATATTCAAATAATGTTACTTTTTGAAAAAAACTATGGATTTTTAACCATACATAAGTGAATCTATCAAAGTAAAATCGTCTATTGATATTTTCTATTGACCCAAAATAATAAATATAATCTCAATTCAAATTCATATAGAAACGAATAAATAGCTTAATTAGACTGGATCATTGAGCTATGTAGTTTGTTGGGAACCCTTAATCTCTGTTATGATTGCAGAGATATATGCTGGTATTTTCATTTTTGGCGCGCTTGTTCACCTGAATAGCCTATCAATTCGTCCAAATGTCTGTAATTGTCTAATATTTAGCCGAGAATGGTCCCAAACGACCAGTTTCGACTCAAGAATCCGAGGTCAAACTTGATTCTGTCCGGCCGTTTAACAGACCAGCCGGAGTAGGTTTGGAACTCAAATGCACTGGCGAAGTTCGTTATGGACAAAATTATAGAAATCTAAAGTTTTATTTTCCCAATAACTCGAAAAATACTGATCACATTGCATTAAAGCACTCTATAGTTAGTTGAAAAATACTGACACGAAGAATTATGCAAAATTTTATCAGGATTTTATGACTAGGAAATTAAAAAAAATATATTCAAAACATTCTGTATCTCATAAACTATCCGTCAGATATCGTTGAAATTGTACGAGAGCCTTCAACACCTTAATTCATATAGTGAAGTTCTAGATACGAACTTATCAGATCTATATTGATGTCGAAATATCGAAATAATAGGTACTACGATTAATTTCGTTGCCGTTTCAATTTTCTGAAATTTTGAATTTTTTTTATCAAGTGTTACGATTCTCATAAATTTCCGCATGAACCTTGAATATTGGATTTCATATTCTTGAACTGGGTTAACTTTTTCCTAAAAAAGAAGATGATTTTGCCTGAAAAAAGCCCAATGGGTGGAGTATTGTATAATAGAATATGGACACAATGGTCATAAAAAATATTGATCCTAGGCACACGTGTCTTGGTCCAGGCGAACCATTGGTTCATAATAACCATGGTGATGAAAAAAAGATTCCTTATATCTGAAGTCCGTAACGATATATATATCTTTTCTCTTGTATTTACGCACAACCTTTGGCCATATATCTTCGCAGAATTCCAGGTCAGTATTCAGATTAAAGTTTCAATATTACTCCACTGAATTTCGGAATATAAACTGATATTGAACAATTAAGGAGCAGAAGATTCTGTGGAAACGTTCCACTAAAATATCTTACAATGCCGACGCACTATTTCTTGTCAAATTTCGTGAGGATCGTACTAGTCGTACTGGAAAAAAAATTAATATTTTTCGCGAAAAAAAAAGTAAAAATTTTTTCTGCGAAAATTTAAGGAAATTAAATTCAAATAATAATTTATTTATCAAGATTGAATGAGCAATCTGCAATGCGTCAATGCTTTAATGCTTCAAAATGTGTCATTAAAAAAAAATAACAGTGCTAAAAATTATTAATCCGAAACCACCAGACCGCTTTTACCCAATAACAAACTTATCTGAGATATTCATTCTTCAAATCTACTCTGAAAATTATATTATATCAGTTGAAACTAAGGCAATATTCCAGTTTCGTTTTTACTGGAGCTATTCTGAACCCAATTTGATTAACTTATCAAAGTATATATTTCCATCATCATATGGAATATCCAAGAGTTATAAACGTGCTACGGGGTTATTTCATTGGTTATTTTGCATTCAATTATACTTTGTTTTCTAGGATAGGAGGTATTTTATATCATGAATCTTCAATAGAACTAGAAATAAATATGACATCATATTTAGTTTTACATGCCTCTTATCTATAGACAGGGACAATACCTTTGATTAGGGAAGAGAGATGATACCGTACTACGCAACGCTATCGAACTGAAACCAAAACTTTTATAGACATTGACAGTTTGGTGGACACCTAAGGATGTGGAGGACGTTTGTTTCTTGTGTTCATCTGTGCGTTTACGGACTGTTTTGATATAAAACTGTGTTACACATAATGGTAGGATGTGCAGCTTAAGGATGTTAAAGACACAGCAGGAAAAAGAAGTCTGGTTATGTGGTCATGTGGTGGACGTTTTGTTTCAATGTCAGGGAATATGTTATCCGTTCTCTCTCTTCTATAATCTAAGGACAATACGTTCTATTTCTCTATGAGATGATAATCACAGAACACTAATATGTGATAATGATGACACACAGAATATACCTTGCCTAGGGTATATTCTGTGTGATGATTTGTATGAACATGGATCATCAAATTCATAGATACCGTTGCTAATTTTCGCATTCTGTGAAATCATATAGACTTACGATTTAATGTTGAAATTTTTGAAAATCATATCTCCGAAAATATTACATTGTTAGAGTGGAAAATTACATCAATGGATTCTTATGATGAAACTTCATCTTAAAAAAAATTGAATTTGAAATTTGTAAGTTAAAAAATGGGTTCAAGCCCTGTGGACAGGAGCTTTCTGGCGCTCTAGTTCAAACAGACAAATTATATCTCCGAAAGTATTGGTTTCTCAGAGTTGGGAATTATATCAATGTATTCATATGATAGAACTGCATCCTAAAGGAAATTCAATTCAAATAATAGTTTATTTATCAAGATTAAATGAGCAATCATGAGAATGAGAACTGCACCATGGAAGAAATCAAATTAAATCTGGCCAATTTTGCCCAATAACGAAATTAACCGAGATATTCATCTCCCTAAACTTCTCTGCTAATTTCAACTACCTACCTCATTCCGTTCGAGAGTTATATCTATGTCTATGGATGAAAAGCAGTCTCACTACTCTCAGATCTCTTACTTCATGTTCCTTTCCGAAATGTAAGAATTTTATGAGAAAACCTAATTTCGGAGCAAACAACTGAGATTTTTCTCACTTCACTCACAATTCTTCGATTGATTAGATAATGTCATGTCTCAGGAACATCATTTGACATTATGACAATTCATACATAGAATAATATCATTCTGTGACAACGTTGAAATACGATTTATTATTGAAATTTTGAAAAATCATATCTCCGAAAGTATTAGCTTGTTAGAGTTAAAAATGATATCATTGGATTCTTATGGTAAAACAGCTTATTGAAAAACATTTAATTTGGAATTTGCCTTGTAAAAAAAAATTTTTTTTTTGTTACTCCGAAACCATCTGTCCGATTTTGCCCAATAACGAACTTAGCCGAGATATTTATCTCCCAAACCTACTCTGAAAATTTCAACTGTCTAGCTCATTCCGTTCGAGAGTTATCGTGCCTACGGCCGGCCGGACGGCCGGACAGAATTAATTTCGACCACGGATTCTTGATCAGTGAGTCGAACCTAATTGTTTAAGACCATTTTCATCGAAAAATTCGAAAATTACAGACATTTGGGCAAATTGATAAGCACTCAGTTCCGAGGAACTAGAGCGGAAAAAATGGGTTCAAGCCCTGTGGACATGAGCTTTCTGGCGCTCTAGTTCAAACAGACAAATTATATCTCCGAAAGTATTGGTTTCTCAGAGTTGGGAATTATATCAATGTATTCATATGATAGAACTGCATCATAAAGGAAATTCAATTCAAATAATAGTTTATTTATCAAGATTAAATGAGCAATCATGAGAATGAGAACTGCACCATGGAAGAAATCAAACTAAATCTGGCCAATTTTGCCCAATAACGAACTTAGCGAGATATTCATCTCCCTAACCTACTCTGAAAATTTAGACTACCTAGCTCATTCCGTTCGAGAGTTATATCTATGTCTATGGATTAAAAGCAGTCTCACTACTCTCAGAGATCTCTTACTTCATGTTCCGTTCCGAAATGTAAGACTTTTCTGAGAAAAACTAATTTCGGAGCAAACAACTGAGATTTTTCTCACTTCGCTCACAATTCTTCGATTGATTAGATAATATTATGTCTCAGGAAAATAAGTTGACCTTATGACAATTCATACATAGCATAATTATATCATTCAGTGACAACGTTGAAATACGATTTATTATTGAAAAATCATATCTCCGAAAGTATTACCTTGTTAGAGTTAAAAATGATATCATTGGATTCTTATGGTAAAACTGCTTATTGAAAAAAAATTAATTTGGAATTTGTTTCGTAAAAAAAAATTTTTTTTTTGTTACTCCGAAACCGTCTGTCCGATTTTGCCCAATAACGAACTTAGCCGAGATATTTATCTCCCAAACCTACTCTGAAAATTTCAACTGTCTGGCTCATTCCGTTCGAGAGTTATCGAGGCTACGGCCGGACCGGCCGGACGGACCGGCCGGACAGAATGAATTTCGACCACGGATTTTTGATCAGTGAGTCGAACCAAATCGTTTAAGATCATTTTCATCGAAAAATTCGAAAATTACAGACATTTGGGCAAATTGATAAGCACTCAGTTCCGAGGAACTAGAGCGCCAAAAAATATATTTTTTTTGTTACTTCGAAAGCAACTGGCCGATTTTGCCCGATAACGAACTTAACCGAGATATTTATCTTACAAACCTACCCTGAAAATTCAAACTGTCTAGCTCATTCCGTTCAAGAGTTATCATGTTAACGGTCAGCCGGAGAGAATCGATTTTGCATCAGGTTCTTGATCAGTTAGTCGAACCAAAACGTTTGAGACCAGCCAAAAATTCGAGAAGTACTGACATTTGGGCAAATTGATAAGCACTCTGTTCCGAGGAACAAGAGCGCAAAAAATGGAGCTTTTGGGTTCAAGCAGTATTTCGTGAGGTTGTGTGAGGCGTGAAGGACAGAAAAACATGCGCGCAAAAGCTTCTGTACTTTCGTCCTTGTACTTCAGGCGATGGAACGAATTACCTTTCTGTTTCCATTAAGAAAGGATTAGGGATTATCATTACTATCTCTTATTATCCTAGAGTACATCAACGGACCCCAGGTCGGGTAATTATTTTCCCCATTCTCTGGTTGAACGTAATGAAATGATATATTCCTACATATTTTGTAATGTTTTCCGTTGAATTGGAAGGATAATCACGTAACAGTGGCGTAGCTAGTTCACCAAGAACCCCAATCGAGTGATTTTTCTAGTGAGAAATATGAGCAGGCACGGGCATAAGGGGGAAAAGGGGGGATGATACCCTCCCCCTGTTGAACGGAGCAAATTTTCAAAACAGTTGGAAAAATTTCGAAGGAGTTGGAAAAAATTTCAATGGAGTTGGAATATTTTTGAAAAAATTGTTATAAAATGTGAAGGAAATTGACCGCCTGACCGGATAAATTGAAAGCACGCAGATAATAGGAACGGAATAAAATGGAATAACACCATGTACTCTTTTACACATTCCCGTTGCCGTAAATTCAATATCCAGTATCAGTAGTTTACGGCACAAGGTGTGTAGCCGGCAAAAAATAAGATTTATCATAATATTGCGTTATCCTGAAGCGAGTATGTCATAAAACAGTCCATCTGGTAACAATTTGAGCTGTGTCTCACTGTCGATCGGCATTTAGAAAAGCTTTCATTTATATTGAATCTAGCAACGTAAATATGTGCAGAGTACGCAGTCTGCTCCTTTCTTTTAATAATTGAAATAGATAAGTTTGAATTTCCGAAAACAAGTTTTGATGTTCTGAGTTTCTTGCAAATGGGCAGTTGTACGGACGGAATAACCATTACCAGGGACAGGCCCCTGCCTAGAGGAGTTGGCAAATTTTCAAAGCAGTTGGTAATATTTTAAAGCAGTGGGAGCACCCCCCCCCCCTCTCCGTCAACATCGATTTTTGGAGCTCTAGTTCCTCGGAACTGAGTGCTTATCAATTTGCCCAAATGTCTGTAATTTTCGAATATTTTGATGAAAATGGTCTTGAACGATTTGGTTCGACTCACTGATCAAGAATCCGTGGTCGAAATTCATTCTGTCCGGCCGGCTGGCCGTAGGCACGATAACTCTCGAACGGAATGAGCTAGACAGTTGAAATTTTCAGAGTAGGTTTGGGAGATAAATATCTCGGCTAAGTTCGTTATTGGGCAAAATCGGAAATATGGTTTCGGAGTAACAAAAAAAAAATTTTTTTTTTACAAAACATATTCCAAATTAAATTTTTTTCAATAAGCAGTTTTACCATAAGAATCTAATGTTATCATTTTTAACTCTAACAAGCTAATACTTCCGGAGATTTGGTTTTTCAAAATTTCAATAATAAATCGTATTTCTACGTTTTCACAGAATGATATAATTATTCTATGTATGAATTGTCATAATTTCAACTTATTTTCCTGAGACATGGCATTATCTAATCAATCGAAGAATTATCAGAATAAAGTGTATTCCGAAATGTGAGCGAAGTGAGAAAAATCTCAGTTGTTTGCTCCGAAATTAGAAAAGTCTTACATTTCGGAATGGAACATGAAGTAAGAGATCTGAGAGTAGTGAGATTGCTTTTCATCCATAGACATAGATTGCTCAGTTCTCTCAATTTATGATGGGACTGACGAAAGGGATTATATAACTTCAAAAATATTGGGGTTGAAATACTTGCATTTTAGCGATGCAACGGGGACCTCACCCAAAAATGTTTGAAAATACTACGTAAATATTGAAAGCATAATTCTTTAGTTCGAGAGAGGAGAAAATTTGGTGAACGTAGATCCGGAAAATTTTTATCGATTACAAGGTAATTTTTCATTATTACTCCTCTTCTTTCATACATGTTTTATGGAATATCTACTATTTGTAGGTACTTTAAACCTCTTTTGGGCAATTGTCATACGAAACTTTTTTTTTGGCGCTCTAGTTCCTCTGAACAGAGTGCTTATCAATTTGCCCAAATGTCTGTAATTTTGGAATTTTTGGCTGAAAATGGTCTCAAACGATTTGGTTCGACTCACTGATCAAGAATCCGAGGTTGAAATCGATTCTGTCCGGCCGGCCGTAGGCACGAATAACTCTCGAACGAAAGGAGTTAGCGGATTGAAATTTGCAAGGTGGGTTTGGAGCGTAAATATCTCGGACGAGCTCGTTAATGGGCGAAATCCATCAAGCGGTTTCGGAGTTATGGCAGATTTTAGTAAAAATATTTTTTATGAATATTTCCGAAATATTCATAAAAAATATTTTTACTAAAATCGGCCATAACTCCGAGTTGGGAATTATATCAATGTATTCTTATGATAGAACTGCAATCTGAGAATGAGAACTGCACCATGGAAGAAATCAAATTAAATCTGGCCAATTTTGCCCAATAACGAAATTAAGCGAGATATTCATCTCCCTAACCTACTATGAAATTTTCAACTATAGTTGAAATTTTCAACTATATGTTGCAGTTCTCATTCTCAGATTGCAGTTCTATCATAAGAATACATTGATATAATTCCCAACTCTGAGAAACCAATACTTTCGGAGATATAATTTGTCTGTTTGAACTAGAGCTCCAGAAAGCTCCTGTCCACAGGGCTTGAAC
This sequence comes from Halyzia sedecimguttata, assembly GCA_937662695.2. NCBI lineage: Eukaryota > Metazoa > Arthropoda > Insecta > Coleoptera > Coccinellidae > Halyzia > Halyzia sedecimguttata. The sequence continues at coordinate 90,580,468 of OW569413.2, read as the reverse complement.
CAATTTTTGTGTGAAACATAGCTTCAATTCAACATTCATTTTAAGGTAATCCTTCATGCACAGTTGGAAATTTGTAGCTTGGTAATTAGTTGTAGAATATCGACATAAAGACGTGTGTAAAATTTTATGAGAACCGTACTCCAAGAAAATTCCCTTTCAAATCATACTAATTCTTTTTCAGCATCTAATACAGCATATTTTTGCTTAGATCACATTTCAAATACACTGCTCAACAATTGATAGGGATCACTTACTTTTTCTAAATTTATTTCTGAATTATTCGCTCCAAGATTATAAATTTAGTCAGATATCAGAGTATTTTCAGTTGATAATATGGTTCACTTGAGAAAAGAATGAAAAATGGAAAGTTGGAGAGAAAAAAAGACTTTATTAGGAACACTCAAAATTCTGTGTTTGAATAACATAAAAATTTTATGATGACACCACAAGAAGGCTGAAGTTTCGGTTAAGCTAGTACCTAGTTGGCCCCCCACGAGCTCGTCTCAAGCATTCTACCGTACGGGGCATACTTTCAATCAAACGATTTATAAAATTTTGGGGCAAATTCGTCCAAATATCCCGTAAAGCGTTAGAAAGGTCCTCCAGGTTATTGATCGGTTGTTCTAAGGTTGACAATTGTCTAGACATCTCAGACCAGACATGTTCGATGCAATTCATGTCTGGAGAGCGAGCTGGCCAGTCCATCCTATCAATAGCATGAGTTTCTAGCGCTTCATTAACCAGACGACTACGGTGTGGACGGGCATTATCGTCAATTAAAATGAAATTCTCGCCCAAGGCAGCCGCAAACGGAACAATTATGGGTTCAATAATCATATCGTGATATCTCTGGCTGGTCATTGTGGTGTTCTGCAGAACAACCAACTCTGTGCGTTGGTTCAAACAAATGCCTCCCCATACACATATAGAACCTCCGCCAAAAGCTGTTGTGGGTACCATAAACTGTTCTGCATACCTTCGACCTTTTTCCCTCCAAGCAAGAATACGTCCATCGGAGTTGACCAAACGAAATCTAGACTCATCCGTAAATAAACATCGGCTCCAATCTTCAACTGTCCAATTGCGGTGCTCCTCAGCCCATTGCCGTCGATGAACCCGGTGTTCCCTATTCAAACGGGGATGTTGTACCCTCCTACGTGCTCTCAAACCACGAACATGTAGTCGTCGTCTTACAGTCTGGTTCGAAATTAGAACTCCTGTTGCAACTCTCAGTGATCTATTGAGCCGCGACGCCGGGTAAGTGGGATTTCTCCTAGCATTGAGGACCAAAAGACGATCTTGGGCAGCTGTTGTACTGCGCTGCCGACCTCCCCCATGAACATAAGCTACTGAGTCGTTTTGGATGAACCTATTCCAAGCCCGACTCACGACACTTTGCGAAACATTCAACCGCCGGGACACTTCTCGCTGGGACAAACCTTCCTGTATCCACCGTATGATTTGGTCCAGTTGCACAGGAGCCAAACGTCTTCTCGGCATGACTGATAAGCTAATATTGTTCTCATTTCTTCAATTATTGTCACCTTATGTGTTTGAACGAGAGAAAAAAACAGATTTAATAACAAATACCACATTGCTTTTCACTCCACATGTAACAGCCTACAGATAATAATCGATTTTGTGAACAAGAGCCGATGAAGTGAGGAAAAATTTGATATAATCAACTCAAAACATCTTAATTTTTCCTTAGAGAACATATAATGTACAGATATTCACGAGATAACTTGAAAAAAATACAAATGAAGAGAAGTTCATAAGTGATCCCTAGCAATTGTTGATCAGTGTATATTCTAGTCCAGAGGATGTCCGATATCAACCTGAGTTGGCATGCCCATAACCGGTGTTGCAATATGTTATATTTATTTCCTGAAGGTGGAAGAATTTTGGACGAGGTCACCTCAAGTTTTCCTGACCGAGGGTCCTTCCATATTGTGGGCCCGATGCGTAGCACCGCAGCCCAGCCCTCCGACAACTACGCCGCTGTTATCTTCGTTCCCGTGAAATGGAATATTTATGCTGAACATGTTACTCAACAAACGATAGTGTCCTGGTAACCGGGTCTGGAAGTAATTGAATGTAGAGAAACAGAAAGTGAAAGCTCAGGGTTAAATTTCCCTCGACGTTGCCACGTTTTTCTGGATTACTCAAGGGTATCTCGAGTTGGAAAGAGCCTAGAAGGTAACGATTGTGCAAATCAGAGACAGGATATTGCTTCCGGAATTATGGGAATATTCCCTAGATCATCTTAATCTGGAATATCTGGAATCCAAATGAGATTTTTAATGTTTATTGAGAAAGAAATTGAAAACTACAAGTCAGGAGCTGTAACGCACTCGTACATTCAATGTTCAATATACAGGGTGTCCCGAAATTAATGCAAAAAAATTTGGTCACAGATTCTCGAGACGAAATTAGGACACCCTATTTTCGATTTTTGTCAGAATGCACCCTCTTTCGGAGATACAGCCCCATGATTTTCGCTCCTTAAAATAGTATTTTCTTTTTGGTGCTCTTGTTCCTCGAAACAGAGTGCTTATCAATTTGCCCAAATGTCTGTAATTTTCGAATTTTTGGCTGAAAATGGTCTTAAACGATTTGGTTTGATTCACCGATCAAGAATCCGTGGTCGAAATCAATTCTATCCGGCCGACCGGCCTGCCGTAGGCACGATAACTCTCGAACGAAAGGAGTTAGGGGATTGAAATTTGCAGAGTAGTTGTGTAGCGTAAATATCTCGGACGAGTTCGTTAACGGGCGGAATCCACCTAGCGGTTTCGGAGTTGGGCCCTTTTTAGTAAAAACATTTTTTATGAATATTTCCGAAACCGTCACTTGATCTATCTGAAATTTAGCATCAAATTGTAGAATAATGACTTCTATATGCATGCGAAGTTTTGTTTGGATCGAGTTGCAATAAGGTATCATAAAAAAAATTTTTAATTTTTAAATTTCGTTTCTACAATAACTCTCGAACAGAATGAGCTAGGCAGTTGACATTTTCAGAGAGACGTTTGAGAGATAATTATCTCGGTTAATTTCGTTACTATGTAAAATTGGCCTGATGGTTTCGGAGAAACGAAAAAATTTTTTTTTACAACACAAATTTCGAATTAAACTCCTTTTAAGATGAAGTTTCACCATAAAAATCCATTGATATCATTTTCAACTTTAACAAGCTAATACTTTCGGAGATATTCATCCCTCAAATCTACTCTGAAAATCTGAAAATTACATTAAATCAATTGAAACGTAGCCGATATTCCAGTTTTGTTTTTACTGAAGATATTCTCAACTCAATATTATTAACTTATAATTACCATTCCCATCATCACATGGATTAACAATGGGTATTAAAATATCACCCAAAAAGTATGATAACGTATGATAATCCTCATAATTCTACGATAGCTGAAATGAATTTGACATGTCATGTCTGTTATAGGAAAATAAGTTGACATGTATGAACACAGGTCATATAATAATTCATAGATAGAATTATTATAGCATTCTGTGAAAACAAGGTATAGTACGATTTATTATTGAAATTTTGAGAAATCATATATCCGAAAGTATTAGCTTGTTAGAGTTAAAGAATTATGTTGAAGCCCTGTGGACAGGAGCTTTTTGGCGCTCTTGTTCAAACAGACAAATTATATCTCCGAAAGTATGGGTTTCTCAGAGTTGGGAATTATATCAATGGATTCCTATGATAGAAATGCATCATGAAAGAAATTGAATTTCAAAAAAGTGTAGTTTAAAAAAATGCTTCAAAAATTATCTTATAAAAAATAGATCAATCTACAATGCTTAAATGCCTTAATGCTTCAAAAATTGTCATTACATTTATTTATCAAGATTAAATGAGCAATCTGCAATGATTCAACCTCGTGGAATGGGTTGTTGCAACTTAGACTCGGTGCATAATTTTCACAACTCGAAATACCTAAGGAAAGTATCATCGAGCAAGGCTGGAGACAAACATAGCAGATTGTCCATTTATTCCTGATATTTGAGTAGGATTACGAACAAATTATTTTAATAGTACTTACAAAATATATTAATAAAATACTATCCTCTTTTCATAATTTAAAATTTAATAGTCCATACCACTAACGCATTCTTTTCTGTATTATGAACCTTAACTCAAGAAAAAATGATTGATACACAAATGTAGATCCATATTTCAGTATTTTTTTTGCTAGCAACATTATGAAAATACTGTATATAGGAACATGTCTCACTACTAAAGGAAGTAAAAGGTAATATTAACCTCAGTGATCAACGAACAGTAATTTCTTTTGATGATTCCATTATGTTCTTCTTTCCTATTGCCTCCATAAACTACATGAAAACAGTCTTGTGTACAGGGTGAGTCTTAAAGTTGTACATTAATTTTAACCATGGATTCCTCTCATCAGATAAAACAGTTTTTTCATTCACCATTTTTCCAGATTCGGCTAAGGTAAAAAGTTACAAGCGTTTAAAGATTTCACAATGTGCTAATGCACTCCTGCATATAAATTATCTATGACATTGTTGACGGACGAGAAAAAGGCATGGTAACGTGGTTTACAGCTTGATTCGGAATTCCAACGCTCAGGGCCGGATCCATAAAAGTATTGAAATTTCTGGAGTTTTCCCTTTTAAAACATTCAATGAAGAATATCCCGAAAACGGTGCGTTTAAGGAGAAATGATGAAGAATAATATAATGTTCTAAAACGATGGAATATTCTTGAAATGACTCAAGAAAAACTTTATCTGCTTTCTTTATGCTAATTTCGTTTAGTTTTATGAATCCACGAGTCCATAACTAGAAAACCAGTAGAAGTAGAAAATAACTAATATTTGGAGTATATATATCATAGTTAGAGGAAACTTTACACCAACATTTATTTTATTCGAAAAAAGGATGTCAAAGCTACAAAATAAAAACTGATATTTTTTCGAAATTTCAACAGCCTGTATCTCTATACCTGCGCCGAATTTGGAAAAATGTTTAATGAAAAAAGTGATTCATTTGGCGATAAGAATCTATGGTTAAAATTATTGTACTACTTAAAGACTCACCCTGTATATTCACAAATTCAAGAATCGAATACTTTCCAACAGAACATAACAACTATGAATTGACAATCTCTAATAGCTAGAAAATATGACATTTATGAATAGTGATCACAGACAGATTCTGTGTTCACATTCTGTGAATACATGAAACTTACGATATATTATTGAAACTTTGAAACATCATATCTCCAAAAGTATTAGCTTATTAGAGTTGAAAATGATAACAATGGATTCTTATGTGAAACTGCATCTTAAAAAATTTGAATTCAAAAATTGTTGTGTAAAAAAAAATATTTTTTTTCGTTACTCCGAAACTATTAGACCGATTTTGCCCAATAACGAACTTAACCGAGATATTTATCCCTCAAACCTACTCTGAAAACTTCAACTGTCTAGCTCGTTCCGGTCAGACAGAATCGATTCTTGATCAGTGAGTCAAACTCAAACCAAATCGTTCAAGACCATTTTCTGCCAAAAATTCGAAAATTACAGACATTTGGGCAAATTGATAAGCACTCTGTTCCGAGGTGGTTTTCCAGAGAGCTCACAATCATTGTCCTTTGGTACATAAAATTTCAACGAATTTTTCATAGGTTTCGGAGATATTGAAATTTCTTCAAAACAAGTAACTACAGAATACGATTTTCAACGAAATACCGTGTAAATTAGTGGGTCGGCATTCACCAAGTAATCACAGAGTTTTAATTGGATCAGATTTGTATATTTTGAGTTATAGACGAAATAAAGACAAACATTTCAGATGAGTTTAACTCCAAAACAGTTTGGCTGATTATGCCAATTAACGAACTTATAAAAATGTCGCATTCGGATCCGCAACCTATCCTGAAAATTGCAAGTCGCTATCTCTTTTCTTTCTCAAGGTATCTTCAGATACATCATATTTTGTCGTAATTTTTATAAAATTTTCTAGGGGTACGGTCAACTCCATCTGATTACTTTCAAAACGAGGGCGCCAAAAACAGGGTGTCTATGGTTTGATCGAGAATATTTCAACAATTATGAAAGTTTGGGTCTGAAAAGTGGTCAACAGTTCTCTGAAATAACAATATTTATCATCTACATAGATCTTGGAAAATCTTATTTGAATGTAGTAAAAAAGATCCAATGCAGCTCTAATTTGTTCAACTGAGTTCCCTATACTGTCCTGGTAATTCTGGAATACCATAAAGCAACTGGCAAAGGCTCAATAGACCTTAAGGTCGTAGTGCACTAGTGCAACGTTACCCCCATACTACAACAACTGGCAAGAAGTATTTAAGCGACTCTTGTATGGGTACCAGGGCACTATGGTATTGAAGGTAACGAGAAGGCCGATGAGCTTGCCAAACGGGCCTCCATGGTAACACCTGCTAGACCAGAAGCCTTCTGTGAGCTTGGAAAACCCCACTACAGAGCAGTGGTCTAACAATGGGAGCTAAATAACATGATAGCTCTTTGGAGAAATACTCTAGGACTTGCACAGGCAAAAAGATTCGTGGATCAAATACAAATACCAATTACCCCGCATGGACAAGTCAGCAGACTACTCGGATCGGAAAAGGAAACTGCCGAACACATAGACTGCAAATTCCCAGAGCTAGCTAGCGTAAGAATTTTACATATGGGTGAGTCAGTTCTAAAACCTAACGACGTGACAGCCAAGGCTCCTAAGAACGGCATCAGGTTTGTTAACAACATTCACAATGTCCTTAGGTTGGAATAAGTAGGGTAATAGAACAAAAGATCGTATCGGTCACAGTTCTGAAGGACTGGACCAACGCTCACGACCCGGTTCTGATAATAATAACAATTATTGTTTCCACCACATGAAGTTGACAAAATGCTTAAAAGCATGTTTAATAATCGTCCAGATGAACCAGTCGTTGACCTTCTCAATTAAATACAACCTCTCCAGATGTATATCCAGTTATACTACGTTAATCAAAATGTTTCCGGACTAGCGTACAGATTGCGCCAGAAATGCACAAAGTAATTATGGCATTCGATAGCGCCATCCGAAGATTATGTGTCAAAATTTCATGACAATCGGACCACGCATTCTCAAGTTATAGCTGTTTGTGCCAAGCAACTTTGGTGTAGAAGAACACCTCATTTGCCAAAATGCTCTAGTTTGTGGATAAGCCTTTGTGTAGGGACTCATCAAATGTCCTCGAGAAATCGATGTAGATAACATCGATTGGAATGCATGCATCAAGTAATCTAGACCAGTGATCCAGACAATTCAACAGGGAATTGATGACAGACCTGCCGGGAATGAAGCCTTGCTGCTGGTCTGGTATAACTAAATCCTCGAGTAGGAAGGTCAGTAGGTTTTGACAAATGAATTTCTCTGCAACTTTGGAAACAATGGAGAGAACACTGGTCGGTCTGTAGTTAGTTGCAGACTGTTTGTCGCCTTTTTCAAAGATGCGTATGATATTTGCTCGTTTCTAATCAGAAGAAAGAATGTCTGATTTGAAGCAAAAGCGAATGAGTGTGGAGAAAGAAATGCATAATGCAGCATTGCAGTTCCTTAGTACCGAAGGAGATATACCGTCAGGGCCTGGAGCAGATGCACAATCCAGCTGCCGGAGGAGCCCACTAACAGGATCCTCACTGAATTCAATAGCTTCAATAGTAGATGTACAGTGATCATAAGCTATATCAGGTAATTGGTATTTGCATCGCGAAACTGGGACGGCTACGCATGTTTGTGAAACTTTTTTAGTTTTTCGAGGTCACAAGTTGTTCTTCATAAGAATTTTTGTAGTTTGATATACCCTCAGATAGATGATTCGAATAATCACGTTAAGACATGACTTATGTCACTGGTAAGGCAGAAATACTTGAAATAGAAAGATGCGTGGAAATTAACCTAGAAAGAAACTATCGGAGACGTTATATAGCAATCCACTCTGATAGTCAAGCTGCTATAAACGCTCTGAGCTCCCATGTTATCGAGTCCAAGCTAATATGGGAGTGCCGAAGAAAACTCATTGAAGTAGGCAAGAACAACAGGGTCTCCTTGGTCTGGGTTCGTGGTCAAACGGGAATCACATGAAATAAGGAGGCCAACTTGCCATGAAAGGAGCACAAACCCCCTTTATTGGCCCGGAACCCCTTTCTGGAGATCTGTCCCCGGCATCTATCACTCCAAGAAATTCCTCCGGAACTTTAGTACTGTCAGATCCAAGAAATACTTGGACCTCAGTAAGAACACGCTGCACCTCCTCACTGGTTTCCTCACAGGGCACTGCGGCCCTGATATGATGAGATTGGGGCTAGCAGAAACTGACGAGTGCAGATTTTGTTGGAAGGAGGATGATACTCTTGATCACCTGATAACAGAATGCCTCGCCTTGTCAAACCAACGCAAGGAATGCTTTGGGCAAGAAATTTGCAGGAGCGAAGACGTAGCCTCCTTGAAGCCATCCCAGATACTGGAGTTCATCAGAACTCTGGAACTGGAAGGTGAGCTGTAGAAGGTGATGACATCGACAGCTCTTTAAAGTTGCAGTGCAACGTTACCCCCTACAACAGTATAATATTTTAATATGTCGGGGGTATCGCAGCCACAAGCTCCTCTTCATTCGCACCATGAGGGGAATATCAATTGACAACCATGGTTGCCAGGTATGTACCTAATGTTTGCGCTTTCCATACGAACAATTTCCAATTACTTCCTGATCTCCAATCCACCAAGTCTACTTTAGTTGGTTAACATCAAGTATGTAATTAGGTGAACTGTGGCTAATTGTCAAATAATACCTATCAAGACACACGGTGAAATATTTATTGATTTTAACCATGGTTAAAATCAATACATATTTCACCGTATGTCTTGTTAGGTATTATTTGGAAACTAACCACAGTTCACCTCATTACATGTTCACTGGTTTTAGTTGATCTAACCAAAATGAAATGGGGCGTTTTCAGTCCGTAAAGGCCGCTACACGGTAGATGGCTTCGCCATTCCTTGATCCTCTTACGGCAAAAGAATAAACGTCACTGAACATCGCTCAAGGTTTCTTCATCGCAGAGGGTCGGAGTTCGTATGAATTCTCCATAGGTGGCACTGGTGGGGTTCTTTCCCTACCAGTTCTCGACCTATGGCTATAAGTTTCCTAGAACGCCAACAGTATTTATTCAGTGTTGGGCTAAGTCACATTTATGATTGATAATAACCATGAAACCCTGGGTCTGTGTCTGCTCCTGAATGATACTTTCCTCTTTGGGGATCACTGAGCGATGAGGTGGTCAGTCCGGCCACGCGGAATATTTGTTGATGGTTAAAATCAATAAATATTACACCGTGTGTCATGTTAGGTCAACGTCAACTACTCATTACTTTCTATTTGAGGAATACCTAAACTAGAAAGCCTATCTTTCAAATTTTCTAATGTGATTTTAACAGGGGTGTTCGGAAATAATGAAACTACCCCCCAGGAAATGAAGCGGTCTTTATCATTGATTTTTAAATTCTTCAATTTATCAACTAATTCTTACGAATTTCTTATTGACAATGTATGTCAGAGGTTACATACCATTACTCCAAATCTGGGACAAAATTAAACAAATTAATTTCTCCCATCCCCCTCCCGGACCACCCTTGGCCATCATCAGCGCGGCAACGGCGCCTGGATGCGGCACGCAGTTCGGAGCCGGCGTCGGGAGCTGCGTTGTCATGGCGGCTAGCGGGGGCGGACGGGCGGGTGCAAAGCGAGTGCAAGGTGTCTGCGCGACGACTCGACGCCACTGCCCGTCCCCCTCTGCATCCCCGACGTCTGTTCACGAGGCAAGGGCCAAGGCTGTTCGGTGCCCCACGCACCGCCGAGGCAACAATCTTAGGAATAAGATCAGGACATGCCTGTCACGTTTACAGGCCGAGGTTTGATATGAAAAAGAGCGGAGGGTATGGGAAATTCCTTGAACGAAATCTGGGTTAACTGATATTGGGGGTGGGGGCGGTGGTCATGGTGAAAAAAATGACGGGGAATCTGGGTATTTGCGTGTGCCATAAATTGAAGCCGTATTCATGATATGAAATACCTATTGATATTGATGCATCAAAATGGTTCGTCTACTCGAAAATATGTTGACAGATAGAAGGTTTCGTGTTTTTGTTAATAATAATTGAAGTAATTTCAAAAACTGAAAAAATGGTCTCCCACAAGGTTCAGTTTTAGCACATCTCCTGTTCAATTTATATCTGTGTGATATACCTGCTACTTCCTCTGAAAAATTCATATACGCTAATGAAATTACCCTTGCATTTCGTCATTCTGATTTCCAAAGTATAGAAAATAATCTATCTGCAGATTTTGAAATTCTGAAAAATTATCTATTTGGGGGTGGCGTTTGTGTCCGAATCCAAATAAAACTGACGTTGCTGGCTTCCATTTGAACAATAGTCAAAAATATAGAACATTGGGGGATACTTTCTTAAGACATAATTTGAATCCTAAATAACTAGGAGTGAAACTGAATTCCTCTTTGAATTTTAAAACTCATTTGGATGACTTGCATCTGAAGTTGAAAACAAGGAATAATATTCTGCAGAAATAAGCTGGTACTTCCTGGGGTGCTGATGCAGCTACTATCCGTACGGCAGCCTTAGCCTTGGTTATTTCTGCCGCTGAATATTGTTGCCCTGTCTGGTTTAACAATGATTTGCGCAAAAAATTGATGCACAGCTGAATTCATCTATGAGTATCATCAGTGGAATTATTAGATCTACACCTATTCATTGGCTACCAATTCTGTCAAACATTGTCCCGCCCCGCATTCGCAGGCAGACTGCTGTTTTAAATTCTTGGAATAAATTTCATTCTTTTCCGAATTCTTTTCCGATTCTCTCCTATATTCCAGGCAAAAATATTATAGAATTAAAAATTCTGTTATCATATTCGAATTTCTACCAAAGTCTGTCATTAAAATGGTATGAAATGTATTCATATATCATAAAAGCTCAGAAAACGGTACATATCGATGCTAAATTCGTATAAGAGTGTCTAATAGAAAAGAATAGACAATATCAATATCACAATATCACGTCAGTGCTTCCTAATCATCGCGCCCACTATACCTGCACGGGCCGTAATATTACAATTTGGTGCTGAATTTAAGAAAGATCGAATCAGTAGTTCATTGAACTCAAAATGGCTATAACTCCGAAACCATCTGACACATTTGGCCCATTAACGATCTTGGCCGAGATATTCATGCCCTAAAACTCAAATATAAATAAGCTTACTTATTTCGTTCGAGAGTTATTGTGTTTACAGTGGGCCGGCCCGCAGGACGCATAGAATTAGATCTGCCCCGGATTGTTCATCAGCCAATTCCAAAAATGCGTACATTTGGACAAAACGGTAGCACAATGTTCCTGGTGCAACAAGTGCGTACAATCAATATATTCTAGCCAACATGTGCTTTTTAGGTAAAAATTTTTGCGTATTCTTCGAAAAATATGATTGAGATGTCATTCGATTCGGAATGGCATGTAGATAGTTTTTGAGAAAATGCTAGGGCCGCTCGCAAAAATTGCAATAGTTATAAACAATTAAGTGAAAAATGAGGGGCTTCAGTTTTTCGCCAATATCTCAGAGACCATCTGAGATAATTCAAATTTGAAAAAATATTCAAGAGAAAGAGAAAATTTCCTAAAAAAAATTCCCAATTCCGGGAGCTAGGACCAATATTTATAATTTTCTCAGAGGGATGAAAATAGATCCGAAAACGGGTACTCCGGCGTGAGTCTCGCTGCCTTCGGACCTTTCATGAATAACAAGTATTTAAACATATTAAATATGAAAATAAAAAATTGACAAAATTCAGGCGTCTACAGGATAGAACAATGAACAATAATCCATGGTCCAAACATGTTTATCCCGACTTTTCGATTAGTTATCCAATAGTTAATTAACAATTTTTTGTAGCACGAACATTAACACTGCAAGTGCGATAATTGTTGAACTATTAATCTGTGATTTTTTTCCTTTGGTGGAGCTATTTTTCAAAAGTCTTGGAATAGATTCCCGTAGGGAAATTTCAAAAATTGTTACAATTTTTTAAATTTTCCTACAGGAATCTATTCTTAGACCTTTGAAAAATAGCTCCACGAAAGGAAAAAATTCTCAGATCAATAGTTTAACAATTATCGTACTCGCAATGTTAATGTTCGTGCTACAATAAAATATTCAATAGCTAAACATATTTTGGTACACCGAGTCAACAACTTAAAAGGTTTCTTCAAAACCAACAGGATATCTCATTCCGGACAAATAATAACCTCGCCAAACTCATAAAGAACAATAAATCGAAAAGGAATAAAGAAGATATATCCGGTGTTTATCAATTAAATCGCGGGAGTTGTGACAAATCATATATAGGAAGAACTGGTAGAAATTTTGGCATAAGAATAAAGGCACATCATAACAGCTACAAAAACAACAAAATTAATACAAATTATTCGAATCATTTATTAGCAGAAGGACATAAGTTTAACCCGGATTTCAAAATTCTACACAATTTGAATAAAGGTGCTCAACTCAATTACTGGGAAATGGTGGAAATAAATAGGGAGAAACATACGGGTAATTTAGTTAATGAACAATTTTTCACCGTTACTCAATCTATTCAAATAGAGAATCAATTTATAAGAGTATTAGGAATGAATTATTGTTAATGTGTACAAAGAAACCAGCAGTGTAATCTCATGTAATTAGTTTTAAATAAGTCTATTATGTAATTTGTTTTAAATAAGTTTTCTCGTGCAATTAGTTTTAAATGATTCTGTGTCCATGTCATCTAGGTATAGGGAGATAATAACTTGTTGAGAATTTAGTATGATGTTGTCTGATGAAGTCGCTGTGTCGACGAAACGCGTCTCAATTTTGAATAAATAAGTGTAAATCGTATATAATTTTTCTTTGAGCTATAAACATTTTTTAATTAACTAATGGATAACTAATTGAAAAATCGCGATAAATATTTTTGGACCAAGGATTATTCTTCATTGATCTATCCTGCAGGCGCCTGAATTTTTTCAATTTTTTATTTTCATATTCAATAAGTTTAAACAGGAAAATTATAAATATTGGTCCTACAGTTCCGGTATAGTTGGGACTTTTTGCGCGTATGTTCTGGGGAACATCGCGTTATAGTTTTGCCCTAATGTCTGTAACTTTCGAATTTTTTGACGAAAATGGTCTCAAACGATTAAGTTCGACTCCCCAATGAAGAATTCGAGGTCAAATTTGATTCTGTCCTACCGGCCGTCCGGCCGTACGGCCGTTGCCACGATAACTTGAGAACGAAAAGAGCTAGCGACTTGAAATTTTCAGGGTAGGTGGCGCATCCCAATACGACGGACAAGTTCGTTAATGGGCATAATCGGCCCAGTGGTTTCCGAGTAATAATTTTGTTTTCAACCAATATAAATCCGATCGAACTGAAACTTATTGGGTAGTTGTAGAATATGAACCTAAGCTCGTTTGTGAAATTTTGTGCGAATCGTATGGCTAGAAAATTTAAAAAAAATTATTAAAAAATATTTTTGTTGTCACGATAACTTGAGAACGGAATGAGATAGCGGCTTGAAATTTTCAGGTTAGGATGTGCACCAGAACGCGACATTTCAGTTTGTTTATGAGCATAATCGGCCAAACGGTTTTAGAGTTATAGACATCTGAAATTTGGTGGTTTTTTGTTCCTCATTAACTCGAAAAATACTGAACCGATTGAATTCAAGTTTCAAGTTTTAATACGATCGGTTAAATATTGTTGGAGATTCGAGCATTCTTGTGTGAGTTCAGTAGATGGGTGACCGTTGCCTCGATAACTTTCGAACGAAAGGAGATAGGGACTTGCAATTTTCAGGGTAGGTTGCGTATCCGAATGGGAGAGTTGAGTTCGTTTTTGGGCATAATCGGTCAAACGGTTTCCGGGTTATACCCACCCAGAAGAATGGACAATAGAACATACGCGCAAAAGCTTCTGACTTCACGTCAGTGCTTGAACCAATTTTTTTTAGAATATTTCTTCCTTTATTTCAATCTTCTTTCAAATTTTAATTATCTCAAATAGTTTTTGAGATATTGGCGAAAACCTAAACCTCCTTCTTTTTTTTTCTTAATTTTTTATAACTATTGCAATTTTTGCGAGCAGCTTTAGCTTATTCACAAAAACTATCTACATGCCATTTCGAAACGAATGACACCTCAATCATAATTTTCGGAGAATACGCAAAAATTTTGACTGAAAACACTTGTTGACTCTATAGACTATAATATATGAAAATAAAATTCTATTGAAGCAACAAACCCTTGTTGTAGCTAATCAGTATAGATTTTCCGATTTCCCCCAATACATCACTTCTTTCCACTGCCACGTTTCCAATCCATTAGGGGATTAGAAATCAACTATCTGCGATTCAACAGCAGGTTATATATTTCCGAATATGATATAAATTATTATTCCGCCCTCTCAATCTACATACATAAATTTCCACGTCATCGGTTAACTCACAACCACTCCTACTTAACGGCGGGCATCGCGTGAAAAACCGAAATATATACAGATGCAATAACAATTTTCCCTTTCGCGAGAACGTTGAAGGAGTTCCGACATTTACATAGGTGAAATTTTATTTAGGGGTTTATACGGTCTTTCACCTCGATCAATGGGGAGGTTGATTGATGATAGAGTAGGCATATCTGGGAAATTAAGGTATTTTCACGTAGAAACTAGGGATACTAGGGATTTCAAGTATAACTACTTAGTGACCATAGAAGTATCACCCCCAGAATGAATAATTGAACTTGATTTGTCGGGATTTTGGGACTCTCTTTGCGCACATGTTCAGGGGAATATCGCGTTATCATTTTGCTCAAATATCTGTAATGTTTGAATTTTTGCCAACAATGGTCTTGAGCGATTAGGTTTGACTCATTTATGCAGAATTCGAGGTCAAATTTGATTATGTCCGGTCGGCCGTTTCCCCGATAACTTGAGAACAGAAAAAGACATCGACTTGAAATTTTCAAGGTCATCGACCAATAGTGATCCGATCCAATTTGGTAGCAAGTTGTATATTACTGACACAAATACGTCCGTGAAATTTTGTGAGAATCTTATATTACTAGAAAATTAAAAAAAAATTATTAAAGAGTATGCCAGGAGCCAGGATAACCTGTGAACTAAAAGAAATAGTGACTTTCAATTTTTAGGATAGGTTGTGCATCTGAGTGTGACATTTGACTTCGTTAATAAGCCTAATCGGCCAAATGGTTTTGGAGTTATACCCAAATGAAATTTGGTTGTTATTTTCCAAATAACTCAAAAAATACGAATCCGATCCAATTCAAACATAGTTATTAGTTACAGAATACCGACGCGAAAATTCTTGCGAAATTTCGTAAGGATCGCATTACTAGAAAAATTGAAAAATATTCTATAGGTATATCAGAAATTATTCGTGCGCTATGGCTGAAAATTTTCGAGAGCCTTCAAAACCTAACTCTTATGCCAAGTTCTAAGTTTCAAGACGATCGAATCTATATTTTTGAAGATCCGTGCAGCCTTGTGTGAGTTCAGTAGCTGGATGGGTGACCGTTGCCTCGATACATTTTGAACGAGAAGAGATAGGGAAGGTTAAGTTGGTAGTTGGGCATAATCCCAATCGGTTCAATTATAGAGAAATATTTCCCTAAACTTGCAAATGGATTAATATGAAAGTTCAAACATATGTAAATGTTTTATTTGTAATCTGAAAATTGTAACCAAAATGTCCACAATGAGTATATCAGTAATTATAAAGAAAAGCAAATTGGAAGAAAATCAGTCCGGATAGACACAAATAGAGATGATAGTTATATTCTGTATTTTTCCAGAGTTTTCATTGAGGAGATCCAAATCTTGAACTCTAATTCTATCACAGTTCAGATTCACTATATGTTTTCATAATAGTATATTATATACCGCGGGACTGAAGTAGTACCTACATTTAATCCTGAAGGTAAAGTTTATGGCCCGACCGCAGGGAGGGCCATAATTTACCTGAAGGATTAAATGTACTTCAGTCGCAAGGTATATACGATACTTTTCGTACTTCCGGTATGATTTTATTAATTATTTCAATAATTTCAATCAGTTTTTTCTCTCTTCAACTCATTTAATAAACGGTCTTTAAAATAAGTTACCATAGTAACATTGCGTTGTGACAATTATAATTTAGAAACATTGTCATTACTAGTGTCATTGTAAAGAAACATAGTTATTGATAATTATTGGTATCATTAGTGAAGAAGGTGTATCTGATATTGAAAAAAGAGCAGCCGAAGTAGGTGAAGAATTGTTACCACCGAAATCTAGAAAACTATACGAGCAGCAGTACGATGCTTTTAAAAAGTGGTGCCGCTTAAAAAATGTGAGACAATCTACTGAAAATGCGCTGTTAGTCTACTTCAATGATAAATCAAAAGCGGTTTGTGCCTCAACTCTCTGGGCACATTACTCAATGCTGAAATCGGTTATTAACATTAGAGAAGATATTGATATAAGTAAATTTCTAAAATTATTAGCTTTTTTGAAGAGAAGAAATGAGGGATTTAAGCCAAAGAAGTCAAGAATTCTCACGTCTGAGCAGGTAGATCAGTTCTTACGGGAGGCTCCGGATGATAAATATTTAATGCTTAAGGTAAATTTGGAAATGTGTTTATATTCAGAAATTTTAAGAAATCAATTTTTTTGTAGGTTGCACTTATTTTGGGCGTTACGGGAGCTTGTCATAAAATTGACCGAAATTTTGTGATCAAAAATTCAGAAAACAGTGCCATCAGTTTTGTGGCGATATTTCGAAAATATGTGGCATTGCGAAAGACAGGGACACCTCATTCAAAATTTTTTGTTCAATACATCAACAAAGAATGTACTATACGCGAGTAGTAGGAAAAAACATGTTTGGTACATTTCCACGGCAAATAGCAGCTTTCTTGAAATTAGAAAATGCGACGTCTTATACGGGACATTGTTTTAGACGCTCATCTGCGTCTTTGTTAGCTGATTCGGGAGCAACAATAGACGTGCTGAAGAGACATGGAGGATGGAAATCCTCCAACGTGGCCGAGGGATATATTGAATCGTCTATTAAAAATAAACAAAAAATTTCAGATAAAATATTTGGTCAAGTCGCCGATTCGTCCACTATAGTTATGCCACAGTCCTCATTCTCGCTTCCTGTTTCCGCAGGATCTTCGAAACAAACACCAGTTCAATATGAAAAGGACCTATCTGTTACTCGTCAGTTACCTGCTGCATTAACCCAGGAAAGACTGGTCAATATGACGAACTGTCACAATATTAATTTGAATATTAACGTTAATTACCATTCTAATTAATTATATTTTTAAATAAAATATCCCTTAAATTCGTTTGTTTGTGATTTAATCGTTCCGGGAGTTTCGTCAATATTTAATCCCGGAGGGATTAAATGTGACACTTTAGTACCTGTCACAAGGGAGTGAAGTTGTCACTTTAGGCCCGGAAGTACGAAAACGATATTATTGCGATATGTTCAGTCGATCCCGGCGCATTCGCCAAATTGCAACACTGTTTCTCAGTTAATTTGAATTTATTATTGGACTCTCCTGGGACAATTCGTTTAACTCAAATTTCGAAAAACCTTTGGATTTAATTTCGCTGGTTCTGATTGCAGATGAATAGATTCAAAGGTGGAAGAATTAGTGCTTCAACATTCAGAAATTCAAATTTGGAAGATAGAAATGTGAAATCCGATTGCATATCATTCAATGATTTTTCTGGGTTTTCTCGAAGAGTAGGTTTGAGGAATGAATATCCCGGATAGGTTCGTTATTGTGTAGAATCGGTCTGGTGGTTTCGGATTAATAATTTTTGGCACTCTTGTTTATTTCTGAATGACATTTTTTAATTTAATTTATTTTATGATGCAGTTCTATCATAAGAATCCATTGATATCATTCCCAACTCCAATACTTTTGGAGATATGATGTGTCAAAGTTTGAAAACGAGCGCCAAAGCTCCTGTCCACAGAGCTTTCCTACTTTTTCTTATTCTTATATCCCTTGAAATACAGTATGACAAATCTAATATACTTTCTGTTTGTCATGTGTGCTGTAAGATAAGTCAGAAATGGATTTCAAATTTTTTGAAATGTCCTCCTAAATATATCATTTGAAACGAAAAGGTCAGAGCATCGTTCCAGGATAACTCTCGATTAATATATCAAATTGCTTGTATTTTTCTCTGGTACTTTAGGAACAAAGCCCGGACATACGATGGAGTGTGGATGGACGATTTTTTTATTTGATTTTTTAATGCTACGTATAAATCATGAACTGTGCGATATTTGGAGGGGTTACATGAATATTTTTGCTCATGATTGGAAGATTATCATTTTAAAAATTGATAAACCACAAAAAAACCCAATTATTATTATGATTCCACTAAAAATAAGGGTAAATCGAACTAATGGAAGCATATATGAATTTTTTCACTCACAAAAGCGGGTTTAAAGGCCCTGTATGGTCTAAGACGGCCCTGTATGTTCCCTCATCGCCCCTGCGCTTACGGTTAACTCCCTTAGATTTATGTTATTCTCTGTTCTCTATCATATTCCGTTCACGTTTCTGCATTCGAATACCTTCAACTATCCCACAGGCTTTTTTTGTTCCTCCGTTGGCAATATAATATTCATATTTCGGATCTTACCGATTGATCGGTTAGTTTCCGAATTTTCTGACAACTGGTACTGCTCAGAAATCCCTAATAGTTGATTAGTTCAAGATTTATGGGACTTGAAAATTTCACTGAATATCCAAAACCAAGAATCTCAGGCAATTGAAACCTCCACAAGAGTCCACCTAGATTACCTTACAGCCAAATATTGGAAAATTACAGACATTTGGGCAAATTGAAAAGGACAAGGGCTTTGGTCCTCCTGGCAAACTACTAGCGAGTAAGTATTCAAACTTTGAGAAATCATATCTCCGATAAGTTCGTTATTGGTCAAAATCAGCAGGATGGTTTCAGAGTAAGGAAAAAAAAAAAATTTTAAGTTGCAAATTCAAATTAAATTTTTTATAAAATGCATTTTCATCATGAGAATAATATTGATATAATTTTAAAATGTAGCAATACTTTCGAAGAAAAAATTTTTCAAAATGAATTCCATGATCAGTGTTCATACATGTCATCTTGAAGAGAAATGTCATATTTATTTGAATTTATATGAAATATCCTCAGCTATCGTAGAATTATGATGCCCTTGGATAATCCATATGAGGATATAAATATATACTTTGGTAAGTTAACCAAATTGGATTCAGAATATCTCCAGTACAAAAAAAAACTGGAATATTGACTGAGTTTTAATTGATGTAATATAATTTTCAGAGTAGACTTTAGAAATGAATAACTCAGATAAGTTCGTTATTGGGTAGAATCTGGCTGGTGGTTTCGGATTAATAATTTTTGGCAATCTTGTTTTTTTTTTCAAACTACACTTTTTTCAATTTAATTTATTTTATGATGCAGTTCTATCATAAGAATACATTGATATCATTTCCAACTCTAAGAAACCAATACTTTCGGAGAGATGATTTATTGAAGGGCTGTCCCACTTTCTACTGTAATGCAGCCTCTCAAATATCACAGAAAATTTCCAAAATTTTTTTCACCCTTTAAATTTTACCTTAGTGCAGACTTCAACCCGATCTGAAACTGCATAGTGGAAAAGCAGGAAGGAGGAACAAAATTGAATTAGACTGCTATGTTTTCTCGGAACACCCTCTATTTCTGTTATAATCCAGAAGATCTCTATTGAAACCTCAAACTAACGCGTCATTCCACAAATTTACCCATTCATAACCCCCTTCTAAAATACCATATATTCCTTTTGATCACCTTTGAATAGAACAGAATCAACAAATAGGACGTAGCGTCGTAGCGGTGACCTCGAAAACGATAAAACTACGAAATTGAAATCCAGGGGCGGCTGGTGAGGGAGGGCTGTGGGGCGCTGCTTTCCCTAGAAAAATGACGTACATACATAAACAACCAATTTGTATATATCATATTCATGCTATTGTCTTCAAACTGGATTCAAGATTCAATTAAAATTAATACATTTTTACCAAGCCACCATGTATATTTCACAATAATATCATTTGCGTTAAGCCTGCGCATAGGCAAGGTATACCGTGAGCAACGATCGTCCGCACTCCACACTATGCTGGGGGGCGGGATCTCGAAAGCGTGACCATTCAGAGATCAGGATAGTCCGCATCATCATATATTCGAAGGTATTGGTAAGAGTTGGGAATTTTATCAATGGATTCTTATGATAGAACTTCATAATAGCAGAAATTAAATTCAAACATCATAAAAGAATTTAAATTCAACAAGAGTGCCAAAAATTATTAATCCAATACCAATAGACCCATTCTACCCAACAACGAACTCATCCGAGATATTCGTTCCTCAATTCTATGATGAAAAATATATTTTTTCCTCAAATCCACTCTGAAAATTATATTATATCAATTGAAACTTTAGCCAATAGTTCAGTTTTGTTTTTATTGGAGATATTCTCAACTAAATATTATTAACTTTACCATTACCATTCCCATCATCATATGGTTTAACCATGGGCATTAAATATCAAAATTTGACATATCATGTCTCAGGAAAATAAGTTGACATGTATCAATACAGATCATATTATGATAATTCATAGATAGAATAATTATCGCATTCTGTGAAAACACAGATGTACGATTTATTATTGAAATTTTGAAAAATCATATCTCCGAAAGTATTAGCTTGTTAGAGTGAAAAATGACATCAATGGATTCCTATGGTGGAACTGCATCTTGAGAAAAACTTATTTTGAAATTTGTAATGTAAAAAAAAATTTGATTTCGTTACTCCGAAACTATCTGACCGATTTTGCCCAATAACGAACTCAGCCGAGATATTTATCTCCCAAACCTATTCTGAAAATTTCAACTATGTAGCTCATTCCGTTCGAGAGTTATCTTGTTAACGGCCGGCCGGACAGAATCGATTTCGACCACGTTTTCTTGATCAGTGAGTCGAACCAAATCGTTTAAGACCATTTTCAGCCAAAAATTCGAAAATTACAGACATTTGGCAAATTGATAAGCACTCTGTTCCGAGAGCGCCAAAGAGAGAACGTGGATTCAACGTTTTGTTAAATATGTAAACTTTAGGTTATTTTAATATCGATGACAACTGCAGAAACTGAAAGATGTTTATCTACTTTATAATTGATCAAGACGTTTCTATGGAATAAATTGTCGCAAGAAAAACTTACGCCGTTCGCAATAATGTTGTCCATCGAACAATATTTAGTTAACGACATTCTTGACATCAACGAAAAGGTAATCGAGAAGTTCATCTGCGATAAAAACAGCAGAATGAAGTTTCATTTTAAGAAGTAGGCATTTGTAAGTACCTATTCAAAATATTCCGGGTGTCCCAGTATACATGTTCCAATGGATTATCTCAGCCTTTTCAAAAGATAAACATTCGAAAAGTTTATGATTTTCAATTCGTTCAAGGAACCTTCAACTGAGGAAAACCAAAATTGAAAGTCACTATCAGTTTGACCGCTAGTGAGCCTGACTTTTTTTATCTCCAATAGCACCCTATATATTTTTGGCAATTTTGGCGCTCTAGTTCCTCGGAACTGAGTGCTTATCAATTTGCCCAAATGTCTGTAATTTTCGAATTTTTGGCTGAAAATGGTCTCAAACGATTTGGTTCGACTCTCAAGAATACGAGGTCGAAATCGATTCTGTCTGGTCGGTCCGGCCGGCCGGTCGTAGGCACGATAACTCTCGAACGAAAGGAGTAAGAGCATTGAAATTTGCAGGGTGGGTTTGGAGCTTAAATATCTCAGAAGCTCGTTAATGGGCGAAATCCATCAAGCGGTTTCGGAGTTATGGCCGATTTTAGTAAAACACATTTTTTATGAATATTTCCGAAACCGATCACTCGATCTATCTGAAATTTAGCATCAAATTGTAGAATCATAACCTTTATACGTATGTGAAGTTTTGTATTGACCAGGTTACCGCAAAGTGTCAAAAAAAAATTTCCAAATTAAAAAAAAATTTTCTACAATAACTCTCGAACGGAATGAGCTAGGCAGTTGAAATTTTCAGAGTAGGTTAGGGTGATGAATATCTCGGTTAAGTTCGTTATTGGGCAGAATAGGGCAGATGGTTTCGGAGAAACGAAAAGAAATTTATTCTATGGGCCCGTTTGCTGATTCAGAGCTATAAGCTCCTAAGTGGCGTTATGAGGTCTTATCCATTGATAAGTCCTCAGGAATCCTTCAGATCTGCTGGCCAGTAATAATCGAGGTCAATAAAAAAAACCTTCCTAAAGTTGAAATCAACTATGTATTTTACCGAACGTTAAACAAATAATAAATAGTAAAAGAAACAAAAAATTAGAAAAAAGGGGACGAAAAAGTACTTATAATAACATAATAAAGCATTATGTTCGAAATGTTGACCATCTGCTTCTACACATCTTTCAGCTCGGTGGACTAGTTCAGGCGAAGTAACATATCTCAACACCTCAGCATTAAGGGCTCTATATGCATTCTTTATTTTGTTCTTTAGATCTTCCAAATCAATAAGAGGAGGCTGATGGTACACACGATCTTTCAAATATCCCCAAAGGAAGAAATCTAGCGGTTTTGAATCTGGAGATCTTGCAGGCCATCGTATCGGTCCATTTGAAGATAGATGGATCGACACACATTGATTATAAGTCAAATTTAAGGTTACAAAAACTATCGTAGCCTACTGCAATTCTTTCAATCTGAAATTTCATATGACGTTTTCTCCCTCGAATCAAATGTAAAATACAAAGTATGATACATCGTTGAAAAGGTAATTTTGAGTAGAAATAAAAAATTGCCACAAATATATAGGGTGCTATTTGAGATAAAAAGGTCAGACTCACTTCCGGTCAAACTGAAAGTGACTTTCAATTTTTGTTTTTCTCAGTTGAATGTTCTTTGGACTAGTTGAAAATCATGAAATTTTCAAATTTTTATCTTTTCAAATGGCTGAGATAATCCGTTGGCACATGTATACTGGGACACCCGGTATATACTTTTTTGGTATTTTTGAATCAGCGTCCCCTGAACAAAATTATCACCATCCACCACTGTTGAAATCTGCATTGGATGGCGATCGCGCCACGCAATAATAGAGAATAGAGTTATTCGGCATAGGAATGCTCGCTCCGGTTCGGTATTAGAACTTTAGAATTCGACCGGGCCCTGGATGATGATTTGGCGTCGTAGGTGGGGGTAAGGAGAATGAACGCACACGCACACGTCAACGTGCACATGCTGCCTACAGCAGCGTCCTTAGAAGCGGCTAATGCCCGCTGATGTCCCCCTTGCCGCGCCCCCTAAACGCCAAAATTTTCAGGGCCATCTCGCCGATCCGATATTTGCAAACCTGCACTACATGATCTTGCTTGACGAACGCATAGCGTTTTGTATGGATCGAAAAGTCTATGGATCGCTTCCTTCGTTTGATCAGTTTGATGCGAATACGCGAATAAAGGAGGAAGTTAGATTAGAAGTTGTTTGGCGAGATGAACCGTAGGCATGGGCGTCTACAGTGGGGCGAGGGTCTAGGTTGATTACCTCAACGATCTATAAGTATTTCACAGGCCAATAGCCATTTTGGAACGACGATTTTTCAACTGTTCCTAGATAAATTTACGGTGCAGAACCTAAAACAACCATTATTATTGTAACGTATCAGAACATGACATTTCAAGAAAACGTATATTTGGTTTATTCTCAACGAAAGACCACCGGTGTTTTTTCATGCCATGTGGGTCTAACCCTCCTAGAGTGCATTTTCTTGTAAAACTTCTACTACTCTACAGAGATTTATGGCCTATTTCCTTGTAAAAGAATGATAAACTGCATTTGACAACTGAAGTGCTAAGAAAGTTATCAGTTTTCTAACACATTGCCACGTGCTGGTATTCTTCTTGTCTAGACCCTTGGAAACCCTTAATCTGTGAAAACTTATCGAATTCGAGATTTCGAATTCCTAAGATTAAAACACCCTAAAGGTTCACTCATTGGTGCTGGCATCGGAAATTTAGTATGCATTCCCCCTCTTTTTCGTGAACGACAAATGAGAGTATTGTTGTAACATATCAGGGGCGGTTTCAAGATTGAAACCCCAATCATTGTTAATTTGTGATTTCCCCCGATTTTGCCAGATGAAGGAACCTCCTATTTTTCTTCGATCTGGTCTTTTATATACATTTTACACTGAAATAATTCACTACTACTACAACTACATCACTTAGTTCAAGAGACATTACTTAGATTTTGTTCGGTCGCGAAACTAATACTCCTTTAGTTCTCCTTCCAAATATGTAGTCACTTCTTCCTTGCTATACATTTAAATATAGAAGGAAGATTTTAGATTATATAAATATTACATTTGTATAATTACTTTGTGCTTGCTATCACATTGTCGGTAACAAGAAAATACAGTTTGTTGTTGTGTTTAAAGTGCGTTCGAATATTTCACCACTTCCTATCCTCGTAAATGGTACCTTATTGCAAGTAACAACTTACGCCGTAATTAGTGACCGACCGAAAGTTCGGTTTCGGTTTCGGTTTCGGCCAGTTTCGGCCAAGAAATCTAGTTTCGGCCTTAGTTTCGGTTTCGGCCAAAAATGGCCGAAACTTTCGGCCGGGCCGAAACTTGACTGTTCGTGAATTATCCTGGTCCTTTGGCCAGGAGGTAAAAGTAGGTATACATAATTGTCGTACAAGTTATTTTAATCTATCTTTGTCAAGACTGAGAATTCATGAGAATTCACTTTAATGATTATTATATAGATTACATAGGGTGATTCCAAATAAGACGTGAAACTTGGACGAGGAGCGAGTATGTCTCATTAGCTGTTGTTTAATCCATATTTATTAATAACCGAAAATCAACAGTTTTTGGAGTTCGGGTGATTTTTAAAAGATTTCTGAACTTAGTTCATATTTCGTCAATTTTTTTCTACGTTGACCAAATTTGATGATAATTTTGGTTTATTTTCATCAGAAAAGGATATGATATGTACGAAAAAAACCAAACTATGCTGTATAAGAGGTTGAAAAAGAATTAGTATGATTTGAAATGTGGTATATGAATAAATGAAAAATCAATTTCTAATATCAATTTGTCTGCAACTTTCGAATTTCACAATTTTGTATGCCAAAATTATTTTAAAAACTTGCCAAATTCCTTCTTCATTCTATAAAAGATTTCGTTAGATTGCATAACTAGTTTCGTTTCAGCAGATTTTTTATAAGCAACCTTTTGAATGTCCGGCATATAAAATAGTGAATCTGTATCAAAAGACAGCGTGAGTCAATTTCAGGTGGAAAATAACAACTGAAGATATCAGAAAGACGGCATGTGCTTGCCTTAAGTAATCATTAAAGGATACTGTGGGAGGTATACTCATTATTGAAAGGTTTTTTTCTGGGTTTTTTCTCCCAAACTCTGAAAAATATCTATAAAATAAAAATTGATTATTTTGTAATTTGCTTCTGCGTAAGAAACACAAGATATTTGTCAGAAGCAATCAATTGAACAATGTTGCCTAACAAACAACAACGAAACAACATCAACGAAGAAACAACTATATCGTAACGTTTCGGAGTCTATATCAGACTCCTTCGTCAGACGCTTAATGAAAATCTTTAGAATTATTTTGTTGATAGTTATTGTGAAATTCAAGAATTGTCACAATAATTCAAGAATTTCACAATAACTATCAACAAAAAAATTCTAAAGATTTTCATTAAGCCTCTGACGAAGGAGTCTGATATAGACTCCGAAACGTTATACGATATAGTTGTTTCTTCGTTGATGTTGTTTCGTTGTTGTTTGTTAGGCAACATTGTGCAATTGATTGCTTCTGACAAATATATTGTGTTTCTTACGCAGAAGCAAATCACAAAATAATTAATTTTTATTTTATAGATATTTGGGAGAGAAAACCCAGAAAAAAACCTTTCAATAATGTGCTTGCCTATATGGAATGGTGGTACATAATTTATGAATACATTTTCTAATGAAATTTCGAGCTCATTTGCAACAAAAAAATAATGAATTCGTTATTTTTCTCTATTTGCTTCTTACATCCCCTTTCAAATCATACTAATTCTTTTTCACCAGAACCAGAACTCAAATATCTCGGAAACTGTTGATTTTTGGTCATCAATAAAAATGGCTCAAACCACAGCAAATTATCCATACTAACACCTCCTCCAAGGTTGACGTGTCTGATTTGGAATTACCCTGTATACTTCGACTAATTATTTTTATAACTTGGTAATATGTACCAAAATAATGAATAAGGATATCAAAAAAGTTGTCTCTTTATTTTATTTCACACTGCTTAACTGTTTTTATGTATATGCAAATAAAATTGTAAAAAATACAGTAGATTTCAGTATGAAATAAAAAGTTTCGGTTTCGGTTTCCGCCGAAACTGAGACCCTGGCCGAAAGTTCGGTTTCGGTTTCGGTTTCGGCTGAAAAACCAGTTTCGGTCGGACACTGCCCGTAATTACCGAGATTACTGCTGGGTGCTTAGAGTTAAGTATACCCCTTTACTAATCCCCCTGATAAAACAATCAGGGTGTACAATTCTGGTCCTTGGAAATAACATTATGTCCTGATAAAAGAATCAGGACTCAACATTTGATCCTTCGATCCATAACATCCTGATAAAACAATCAGGATTCAACAATTATTATTATTATATATTTCATGTGGAAAAATGATTCGTCTACTCGGAAATATGTTGACAGATAGAAGGTTTAGTGTTTTTGTTCATAATAATAGTAGTAATTTCAAAAATTCGAATAATGGTATCCCACAAGGTTCAGTTTTAGCTCCTCTCCTTTTCGATTTATATCTGTGTGATATGCCTGCTACTTCCTCTGAAAAATTCATATACGCTGATGACACTGCCCTTGCATTCTGTCATTCTGATTTCCAAAGTATAGAAAATAATCTATCTGCAGATTTTGAAATTCTGAAAAATTACCTATTTGAGTGGTGTTTGTGTCCGAATCCAAATAGAACTGAGGTTTCTTGCTTCCATTTGAACAAGAGTCAAAAATATAGAACACTGAGTGTAGCTTTCAGTGATTCTTTCTTGGGGCATAATTTCAATCCTAAATACCTAGGAGTGAAACTAGTTTCCTCTTTGAATTTTGAAGCTCATTTGGATTACTTGCGTCTATGGAGTTGAAAACAAGGAATAATATTCTGTAGAAATTAGCTGGTACTTCCTGGGGTGCTGATGCAGCTACTCTCCCCGTACGGCTGCCTTAGCCTTGGTTTTTTCTGCCGCTGAATATTGTTGCCCCGTCTGGTTTAACAGTGTTCATGCGCAAACAATTGATGCTCAGCTGAATTCATCTACGAGGATCATCATCCCGTCCAGCATTCGCAGACTGCTGTTTTAAATTCTTGGAATAAATTTCATTCTTTTCCGATTCTCTCCTTTATTCCAGGCAATAAGATTCCCAGTTTGAGGCCACGTACCTGTATGGTCCAACTGTTTTCTCAATTAGAATAAAAGCAACAAGGAAGTTTGGCGGTCTGAATGGTTTTCTTTCGATTTATTCAACCAAGATTTAATTTCTGATCCTTCAAATAGAGTTCCGGGATTTGATCTTCCAAGGAAAATGTGGTCGGGTATTGGACGTTGCAACAACATGCTGATTGGTACTAAGTTGAGTACCCTAGTTGTAAATGTGGGGAACCAGAGCAGACCATAGATTATTTAGTTAATAATTGTCCCATATATAGATTCCAGGTTGGTTTTAGGGCTGTTCATAATGTTTCTGAGACTTTTTTGGAATGGGTGGTGAATTTCAAATCTATATTTAATAAACCATGGAATATTCTATTTTTAATTTTTTCGTTTTCTCCTTTTGTATTTTCCTTTTCCAGATTGAGTGCCGGGTACCTTTGAGAAACCTCTTAGCTTATTCAAGGAAGAATAAATAGTGATGAAAAAGATGTCCTTCAATATATAATATTTCAGCATATTTTGTTAACAATTTCTATTATCATAAATCACAACACTAACGGGGAGACAGGGTTTTTTGCTTTGCTTTTTCCCTAAGCTCTTGCATACGTCGAATTGTATGTTACCCCGTTACGCTAACCTCTGCTAATACTTTTTCAATACACATGCTTTATTGTTAGATGATAAAATGTAATGCTCAAAGTTCAAAAGAATATACCGGGTGGCCCACCACAGACGCGGAGCTCGTGTTGAGGGAGTAAATGAATATGTTTTGAGAATATTTTTTTGTGATGTGTGTAGGGTGTTCAAAAGCACGATTTAAAATTATTTTCATGTAAATTTTTTTGAATGTACCCGGTATATATCTAATCCTGATCTTGAGATGGGCTTTATTTATAAAATTGTTGTAGTTGTCAACAGTTTTTGATTTTGACGTGCCTGAAATACTTAGTTATTTTCTTAACAATTGCGCAAAGTGATACTTTTCCACACTTATTCAGACGCGAAGTGGAGTTCGGATAAATTTTTGCTTGCGGAAAAGTCACTTTGCGCACGTGTTAGGAACAATGTTTTTCCTTCGAGCGTCTTATAATAACAAGAAGAAACCAAATTGAAATGTAATAATTTATTCTGAAACTTTTTATCAATCCGGAATGAAACAACTCAATTATTCTAAAATAAACAATAACTGAAAAAAGAATAAATATGAAATTATTTGTTCGTAATATTTATGACAAAAGAACAATTATTTACATATTGTAAATTGATTCCGGATCCAGTCAGTTTATTTAATGGGTTCTCGTTCGTTGGAGTCGAAGGACAGTCGTTCGAAGGTTGATGATTCTCTGTAGGGAAGCTGCATGGTTGGCTTGATAAAGGTTGATTACTACATGCTCCTTGTTTATATTGGACAAAAAAACGCCCGTTTGGAGAATTTTATTTCCTCAAATTCGCATATTTATGGTAAAGCTGCAAATAATATCCATGATTCGTTTCATTGGAAACAATAAATATTTTCGATGAATTGTTTTTGGAGTCCGGGATTTTGACCACTATCAATTTTAATCAATCAACAAGTCCAGGGCGTTCCTGCCAATAGGGTCCTTCATTGGCAGGAACGCTCTGGACTTGTTGATTTATTAACAACGGTATCGCATTTTTCATTATTATTCATTATTATCACTATCAATGTTGGTCCTCGATGAGATCAATCATTATTTTATCGAGTTCATCGCGCCTGCAGGCACCGGCCAACCCACAAATGGTAGTAACTTTGATGAGAAGGTAAATTTCATCAGAATTTTTAAAAAACAATTTATATTTCTAAACTCCATGAGGCAGAATCTTTGCTACGCCTATGACCAGTTCTATGAATGTTGGCCCTGTCATGCTTAGGTATTTTTGATAATTCTGCGTCGATTAACCTAAACCGGCTCACGCATATCTGGCAGGTGCGATTGGCAGTTGTTAATTATAAAATATGTAGAAGATAACGTATTTTGGTAGTATTAAAATTCAGCGAGATTTTTTTTCCTAAGAGGTTGAAGCATGCGTCTTATAAGGTGGTCGATCTGTTGGATGTTCACTCCTTTACACTACCATGAACTACTTTCTCAATATTTTATCATTATAATTTGTATACAAAAATTTAATGAGTAATTATTATACCTACATAGGCTATCCCGAAGTTATGTTAAAAAAAATTAATAGTAGATATATTCAACGTCGAAAAATTGAACTTCACATAAACCGATATCCGGAAAGGATCTGCTCTCTGTGTTGAAATAAATTCTCGGAACACAGTTATTTTTAATTTTTTCCGAAATTGATGGAGGAAAGTGAGTAAAGATTTGTACATTCCTCAGATTTTTGGGTCTTTGAAATGAGCTAATCAGTTAAGTCAGCGGCGGGTAATACCAGAGGGAGGCGTTAGCAAAATGATCTATACAGGGTGTTCCTTAATGCTAATATTTATGGGGGTGATTCTTTGAATCATTTTGAGAAAAAAACTTCCTATGAACTTATCCCAGTTATTATTGAAAAACTGTTTTTTTTTAAATTTGATCACCCCGTATCTAAAAAGTTGAGACTTTTAGGACATACATATTCATAGGAAGTTTTTTTCTTGAAATATGTCAAAAAATCACCCCTTTAAATATTAGCATATCTTTAAGGAACACCTTGTATTGTTCTCTTGGCACATTTTCGGTTTTTTTTAATACAGAATCTTGTAGAAGGTACATTTCTACACAAAACAGGTAAAAAAATTCACCGTTTTCGAGAAAAATCCACGAATTTACAAGATTTGCACCGAAAATGTCCCAAGAAGAAAATATTCAAATTCTGGAAATATTACTCATCACTGATTCGGCCTAAGCCATTTGTTGCAGTTTATTTTATAGAGGCCCAAAGACCTGAGCAATTTTCAAATTTTCAGTAATTTGCCTCTATCAGTTTTGTACCAAATATATAACAAATATGCATCTACCTCTAAACCGAAAGCCTATAAGTATTTCGTTAACATAATTTTGACGCCCACTGTATAATACCGAGTACAGTGAGAATAATCATTCTTGAACTTGTGAACAAAGTGCAGGAGTGTGTTAGCACATCGTGAAATATCTAAATGCTTATAACTTTTTATTTGAGCAAATCCTGGAAAAATGGTGAATGAATCAGAAGCTAGGGCGCGCTGTTCAAATTTGTAGCCAGAGCGGCTACCCATCCAGGTACTGAACTCGCCCAAGACTACTCAGCTCCGGGGAAAAAATCCCAATTTTTCTAAGAATATTAATCCGACAGTAAAAACAAGCTTTCTAAAATAACTGGTTCACTTTTTGGTCGAGAATGGTCTCAAACGATTAGTTTCAACTCGAATATATACATTCATTGTTGGGTTGAAAATAAACAGTGCTGTCTCTGTGGTCTCTGTGCTATGTCTGCGGTGGCTTGAGCTCCCATTCGAGTACATATATTCACTGCTGGTTCGAAAATGAAAGGTGCTGTGTTTGTGGGGCGTAAGGTCTCTGTTCAAATACATACATACATTCACTGTTGGGTCAAAAATAAAAGGTGCTACGTTTGTGATGGCGCAAGGAACCATTCGAATACATGTACTTATCGTGAGCGTACAAGCAGAAGCAGTCCAAAAAGATAATTCCTAGAAAATGAAAATGAATATTTTAATTCAACTGTAAAATTTATTCAAGCCCTGTGGACTGGAGCTATGGCGCTCTTGTTCAAACTTTAACAAATCATATCTCCGAAATGATTGGTCTCTGGGAATGATATAAATGGATTCTTACGATAGAACTGCATCATGAAAGAAAATAAATTCAAACAGACCGATGCTCCCCAATAACGATCTCATCCGAGATATTCATTCCTCAAATGTACTCTGAAAATTATTTTCTATCAATTAAAACTCAGACAATATTGCAGTTTTCTTTTTACTGGAGATATTCTGAACCCAATTTGATCAAAGAATATATGTCCATCATCATATGGATTATCCACGGACATTATATTATCACCTTGAAAGTATAATATCATATCATCCTCATAATTCTACGATAGCTGAGGATATTTCATTGGTCATTTTGCATGCAATCATACTTTGTTCTCTAGAATAGGAGGTGTATTTATATCAAGAATTACGAACCAGAAATACTTTTGACTTTTATCTCTCATAGGAAAATAAGATGACACGTAAGAACACAGATCATATATAATAATTCATAAATAGAATAATTAAGTAGGTACGGCATTATGTGAAAACATAGAAGTACGATTCATTATTGAAATTTCGAAATCTCCGAAAGCATTAGCTTGTTAGAGTTGAAAATGATATCAATGGATTTTGACGGTGAAATGCATCTTAAAAAAAAATTGAATTTGAAATTTGTAACGTAAAAAAAATTTTTTTTCTCGTTACTCCGAAACCATCTGGTCGTTTTGGCACAATAACGTACTTAAGTGAGATATTTATTTCCCAAACCTACTCTGAAAATTTTGAACTGCCTAGCTCAGGGCTTCCCAAACTTATTTTTACTGTGACGCCCTTAGGACTTTGCCATTTTTGTTCGACGTCCCTTAACTCAGCCCCAAAAATATTTACCAATTTTAGTACTAGCCTAGTGATACGTTATCATCTCACTAGACTCGATAGCATTAACATGAGACGCCCCTGGGACAATGCCGCGGCGCACAGTTTGGGCAGCCCTGGCCTAGCTCATTATGTTCGAGAGATATTGTGGAAAAAAAATTTTGAAATATTCTTTTGACACTTTACGGCAATCCGATCAATACAAAACTTAGCATGTATATGAAGGTCATGATTCTACAATTTGATGCAAAATTTCAGATAAATGGAGTGATCGGTTCCGGATATATTCATAACAAAATGTTTAGACTAAAAACGGCTATAACTCCGAAACCGGATTTCACCCGTTAACGAACACGTCCGATATATTTACGCTCTAAATCTACCCTACAAATTTCAATCCTCTAACTCCTTTCGTTCGAGAGTTATCGTGCCTACGGCTGGCCAGACATAATGTATTTCGACCATAGATTCTTGATCGGTGAGCAGAACCAAAACGTTTGAGACCATTTTCATCCAAAAATTCGAAAATTACAGACATTTAGGCAAATTGATAAGCACTCTGTTCCGAGGAACAAGAGCGCCAAAAAGTGTTTCAGTTCCTTCTTTCGAAAGTAATCATGTTCAGAATCGAATTTGATTACTGATTCTTAATCAGCAAATCAACAAGTCCAGAGCGTTCCTGCCAATGGGTCTTCATAATGGCTTCGTATAATTAATATACTTATGCATATATTTCACAAGTCAAATAAACCCCAGGGGATTTCATTGATTTGTCGAGAAGCAAGAGCAGACGCGTTTCTGGCTTCTTGGCCTTCATCAGTACTCTGTAGCTTCCCAAAAAATTCAACTGAACTGAACCGTGTTAAGCCTCTCACAGGCTCACATGTCTTATGATGACAGATGACCCTATTGGTAGGAACACTTTGGACTTGTTGATTTATTAACAACGGTATCGCCATTTTTGGCGCTCTAGTTCTTCGGAACGGAGTGCTTATCAATTTGCCCAAATGTCTGTAATTTTCGAATTTTTGGCTGAAAATGGTCTCAAACGATTTGGTTCGACTCACTGATCAAGAATCCGAGGTCGAAATCGATTCTGTTTGGCCGGTCCAGCCGGTCCGACCGGTCGGCCGTAGGCACGATAACTCTCGAACGAAAGGAGTTAGAGGATTGAAATTTGCAAGGTGGGTTTGGAGCATAAATATCTCGGACGAGTTCGTTAATGGGCGAAATCCTCCAATTGGTTTCGGAGTTATGGCCGATTTTAGTAAAAACATTTTTTATGAATATTTCCGAAACCGATCACTCGATCTATCTGAAATTTAGCATCAAATTGTAGAATCATGACCTTTATACCCATGTGAAGTTTTGTATTGACCAGGTTACCGCAAAGTTAAGTTCGTTATGGGGCAAAATAGGCTAGATGGTTTCGGAGTAACAAAAAAAAATTTTTTTTTGAGTAACAAATTTCAAATTCAATTTTTATTTAAGATGCAGTTTCACCATAAAAATCCATTGATATCATTTTTAACTCCAACAAGCTAATACTTTCGGAGATATGATTTTTCAAAATTTCAATAATGAATCGTACTTCTATGTTTTCACAGAATGCTATATAATTATTCTATCTAAGCTTTATTATGTGATCTGTGTTCATACTCGTACATGTCATCCTGTTCTATAAGAGAGAGTCAAATTCATTTCAGCTATTTTAATTTGATTTCTTCCATGGTGCAGTTCTCATTCTCAGATTGCTCATTTAATCTTGATAAATAAACTATTATTTGAATTGAATTTGCCTTATGATGCAGTTCTATCATAAGAATACATTGATATAATTCCCAACAATTCCCAACCAATACTTTCGGAGATATAATTTGTCTGTTTGAAAAAGATCGCCAGAAAGCTCCTGTCCACAGGGCTTGAACCAATTTTTCATTATTAATTTTGAAAACGCTAAACAGCATTCATGGCCATGGGAAGATACTGTCTGAGCTCTGCGGGACTCGTTTCTCGATTAAAATCAAGCGAATATGGTGGCATATGATTTCACGCTTCAAATTTTCACTGGTGGGGAAAAGCTGAATTCCTTGTTTTCTCTCATAGGTGGCGTGGGCATGTATGTATAACTGCTCATGCCGGCTGTGAGAGGCTTGACACTGTTCAGTTCAGTTGAATTTGTTGGGAAGCTACAGAGTACTGATGAAGGCCTAGAAGCCAGAAACGCGTCTGCTCTGGCTTCTCGGCAAATCAATGAAATGCCCTGGGGATTATTTGACTTGTGAAATATATGCATAAGTATATTAATTATACGAAGCCATTATGAAGACCCTATTGGCAGAAACGCTCTGGACTTGTTGATTTATTAACAACGGTATCGCCATTTTTCATTATTACTTAATCAACAACTCGAACGGAATCGTTTGGGACGTATTGGGAAAACTTCTACTTCCATTCCCCTTAATTTCTACTCGGAAAGTATGTCATTCCTCCATAGTTCACCACTCTGCATTCCCAATTTCCATTTAACTATCGCCCAGAACGTAATTTTCCGCGTCAGCATCAGATGAACGCCAAACGAGAGTTCCATATGAGCAATTAATTGAAAGTTTCTGCCAGCCCTCTTTGAGAAAGTGTGTTTGATCAATTTCACCTCCCAAATTCGGGGAATATGCTTCCCACGAACCTAATAAGTCCTCGCAAACCATGTTTGTATCCGTAAAATTTGATTTTCGACAAAGTTTTAATGGAACCGTCACCCGGGGGTTGTTTTGGTGCCTTCGAATTAATAGCGGGCTTCATTTCTCCCGTTATAATTTCACCTCTATCGATTTTCGATGCTCAGCCTACGCGGATCCGGCGTTGTCATTGACCCCGATCTGGACCTTCCGATCTGTTTTGTTATCCGCAGGAGACATGCTGGAAGGGTAGGGGGTGGTTCTAATAATTGAACATTGGGAACGTGGAATAGATGTCAGATATGAAAAGATTTATGTTGAAGGAAACGGATTCAATTTGGCAATTAGTCTGTTTAAGAAATATTGACATCGAAATGGGCCTTGATCGTGTACTCGGTGCTTTATTTATGGTTACAAAAAGTTACTAGAACCTTTAACCATAGAAATGAATTAGTAATATAACTATAGTCCGTTTAAGATATATTAACATCGAAGTAGGCCTTGAACGTGTAGTTGGTGCTTTATTTCTAGTTACAAAAAATGGGTTCAAGCCCTGTGGACAGGAGCTTTCTGGCGCTCTAGTTCAAACAGACAAATTATATCTCCGAAAGTATTGGTTTCTCAGAGTTGGGAATTATATCAATGTATTCATATGATAGAACTGCATCATAAAGGAAATTCAATTCAAATAATAGTTTATTTATCAAGATTAAATGAGCAATCATGAGAATGAGAACTGCACCACATTTTCAAATTTTTTTTTGACACTTTGTGGTACTCTGGTCAATACTAAACTTCACATGCGTATAAAGGTCATGATTCTACAATTTGATGCTAAATTTCAGATAGATCGAGTGATCGGTTTCGAAAATATTCATAAAAAATATTTTTACTAAAATCGCCCATAACTCCGAAACCCCTTGATGGATTTCGCCCATTAACGAACCTGTCCGAGATATTCACGCTCCAAATCCACCTTGCAATTTTCAATCCGCTAACTCCTTTCGTTCGAGAGTTATCGTGCCTACGGCCGGTCGGCCGGCCGGACAGAATCGATTTCGCACTCGGATTCTTGATCAGTGAGTCGAACCAAATCGTTAGAGACCATTTTCAGCCAAAAATTCCAAAATTACAGACACTTGGGCCAATTGATAAGCACTCTGTTCCGAGGAACTAGAAGCCAAAAAAACAAGTTTCGTATGACCATTGCCCAAAACAGGTTTAAAGTACCTACATATAGTAGGTATTCCATAAAACATGTATGAAAGAAGATAAGTACTAATAATAAATTACCTTGTAATCGATCAAAAATTTCCTGATCTACGTTCACCAAATTTTCTCCTCTCTCGAACTACAGAATTATGCTTTCAATATTTACGTAATATTTTCAAACATTTTCGGGTGAGGTCCCCGTTGCATCGCTAAAATTCGAGTATTTCAAACCCAATATTTTTGTTCAACCGCGCCAAAAAACACAAGCTAATTAATATTATACAACCTTAAGTCTCTAGGGAAATATTAATGTCCCCTGGAAGACGTTGGTTTTTCCAATGTTATTACAACATCCATTACCTTAACGTATGATGTGTCCTCAACATTGCGATAGACAAATCCATTTTTGTTTTTCCTCAAATATTTTAATACAAATCCATCATAATCTGTTCATAACTTCTCCAACATAATGTTCAACAATTTTCTTAGCACGGCACGCTACTATCAGAAAATCACCATTAGAGGATTTTTTCTTGTTTATGAATGAAGTAGGAGGCAGATCATTTTTTTTAGTTTCATTTTCCATAACCTTGAAACTGTTGCTTCCATTCAATATTCCATCCTGGTATGTGGCAAAGTCCCCCGCAAGAGTGCAAAAATTGAAAAATTTTCTGAAATCTAGAAACCCTCTCAACCAAATCCTTTAAGTTTTTTTTTACGTGACCCTACATACATGTAAAGTAAGCTGCTAAATGTATATTGATGTACCACTTGTCATATTTTCTACAGAACCCTTAGTATTTCGCATTTAAAAACATGTTAAAAATTACCCACTTAGGACATAACACAGCGTAGCACTCCATTCAACGCACGCCAGACGACTGCGACCGTCGCAACCGGTGGAGATATACCGTGGTTAACAGTTCCCATTCGTACTGTCAGTGAGATATACCCAACTTTACAAAAATAAAATGAAACTTGAAATATATAGCGATTCGGCAAAGTCACCTCCGTTGGCAAAGTCACACCTGTCTACCGTACCTTGGAAATGCAAGCCGATAAGACCCGAATGTATTTCATCCTGAGATTTTGGAATGATCATTTTTGGCACTCTTGTTCCTCGAAACAGAGTGCATATCAATTGGCCCAAATGTCTGTAATTTTCGAATTTTTGGCTGAAAATGGTCTTAAACGATTTGGTTCGACTCACTGATCAAGAATCCGAAGTCAAAATCGATTATGTCCGGCTGGCCGGCCGTTAACACGATAACTCTCGAACGAAAGGGGTTATAGGATTGAAATTTGCAGGGTGGGTTTGGAGCGTATATATCTCAGACGAGTTTGTTAATGGGTAAAACCCACGGAGTGGTTTCGGAGTTATGGCCGTTTTTAGTGAAAACATTTTTTATGAATATAATTGAAACCGATCACTCGATCTATCTGAAATTTAGTATCAAATTGTAGAATGATGACCTTTATATGCCTGGGAAATTTTGTATTGGTCGGGTTGCCGTAAAGTGTCAATTTTTTTTTTTCATTTTGTTTCTACAATAACTCTCGAACATAATGAGCTGGGCAGTTGAAATTTTCAGAGTAGGTTTAAGAGATGAATATCTTGGTTAAGTTCGTTAGTGGGTAGAATTGGCCAGATGGTTTCAGAGTAAGGAAAACAATTTTTTTTTATATTACAAATTTCGAATATAATATATAATTTTTTTTTAAGATGCAGTTTCGCCATAAAAATCCCTTGGTATCATTTTCAACTCTAAGAAGCTAATACTTTCGGAGATATGACTTTTCGAAATTTCAATAATGAATCGTACTTCTATGTTTCCACAGAATGCTATACTTAATTAATATATCTATGAATAAGTATATTATCTCTGTTCTTACATGTCATCTTATCTTCCTATGAGAGATAAATGTCAAAATTATTTCTGGTTCGTTATTCTTGAAATAAAATTTACACCTCCTGTTCTAGAAAACAAAGTAAGATTGAATGCAAAATCACCAATGAAATAACCTCAGCTATCGTAGATTTATGAGGATGATATAATATTATACTTTTAAGGTGATAATATAATGCCCGTGGATAATCCATATGATGATGGACATATATTCTTTGATGAGTTCGTTATTGGGGAGAATCGGTCTGTTTGAGTTTAATTTCTTTCATGATGCAGTTCTATCGTTAGAATCCATTTATATCATTCCCAAAGACCAATAATTTCGGAGATCTGATTTGCCAAAGTTTGAACAAGAGCGCCAAAACTCCTGTCCACAGGGCTTGAACCAATTTTTTTAAGTTCAACTGCAGTATATTGATGAAACAAACATAAATATGAAGGTGATACCTAGAAACCAATTAAAGGAATTGGAAAAATCATTATTTATAATAGAAAATAACATAAATTGGATAATCTTTTTATTGCAGAATGAAGAACTTTTTCACATAACAATCATGTGCATCTCAATATATCTTAGAACTCCAGTTCCTTGTTCAAAGCCATTGGTGAATCAATCAAGGTGTACTTTTTGGCTAGTTCAAAAATGACATCCAAATAGATATAGGTATTCGTTACTTTTGATTTGACTGAAAATGATATCATTTAATGCCTCCTTAAATGTATAGTCGTAAATCAAAGGAGTTCTTCCACAACTGCTGCCATGTTTGAATGATGTGCCTTCTTCTTTTTTCCTAAGAATTCGTCGAACAGTACTTGAAGAAATCTGAAATATTATGACCAATGTAATAATCAGAATACACTTTTAGTGGCTGCAGGCTGAATAACAGTTTACCAGGAACACTAGAGCAACGCGGTTGATGCTGGCGGTAATTCCTGAAGAATTCACAGTAAATCTATAATATACTGCTTCGTGATCCGTTTTTGTGGGGCGAGAGGTATCGTAATCAATTCCAGGCATTTCTAATAGCACAAGGCTGCGGAAATACTCAAACTCAGTACGATTAATTATAAACCAACATGTAAAAATATCCCGAATGGTTTGATTTTCGTTATATCCAGACTGTCAAGAAATAAATAATAAATGACAATTCATCAGCTCATGGTAATTTTCAATGCGAACAACCTAAATTATGTGATTTGAAATATAACTAGCCAACTTGCCAACCGCATTTCGATGTTCCATAGGCACCCTTGATGTCAATATATCTTAAACGGACTATAACATATTGAATCAGAATACTGATATCATGAGAATCTCTTGGATGAACCTTGATAGAAAATATATAATTGATTCAGACACGTGTATCGTTTATTGGTTTATTATTGTATCAAATTATGAACCTTGGAAACGTTCAGCGACCTGAAATATTCACACTTTACGTTTCGAAGTGGGTGCATGTAATTTTAATAATATCAACGTGAAATGCCGTTCCAAGTTTTGAACTGAACTCTATTATTTTCGGCGCACTGTTGAACAGTGTGCCTATCGATTCGTCCAAATGTCTGTAATTTTCGAATATTTGGCCGAGAATGTTCTTAGAAGATTAGTTTCGGCTCACTGATCAACAATCCGAGGTCAGAATTGATTCTGTCCGGCCGTCAAGACGATTACGCTCGGACGCAATGAGTTAGAGAGTTGAAATTTTCAGAGTATAAGTTTTGGAGTCCAAATACTCCAAATGCGCTGGCTAAGTTCGTGGTTTCAGAGCTATAGCCATTTGAAATTTTGTTCTCCTGATAACTCGAGAAATACCAATCTGATCCAATCAAAACACGGTTATTAATTGAAAAATACCGACACGAAGTCCTATGCAAGATTTTGTCGCATGACTGGAAAGTGAAAACAAAAAACTATCCGTCAGATATCGTTGAAATTCTACGAGGATCTTCAAAACCTTATTTTAAAATAAAGTTCTAGATTTGAACTCGATCGGCTCTATATTGGTGAAGATATTACCGAAATATTCCAACGAGCAGGGGGGTGTACTGGTCCACTATTTTTAAATTCGTCCAGACAAGTTGTCATCAGTTTTTGATTTTTGACGTGGCTATAAATTATTTCATATTATATTTTGTGCTCTCCATAGATCGCATATCTGTCTTTCATGCATTTCATGTTCCCCTATGATCTTTACATAAACATATGACGTGTGTCCGACAACCTGTTAAGTTTATCTGGGAAGATCCAATTTCATTCTGTTGTGTTTAAAAAATTATTTAAATCGACACTAAATGCCTATCGCGGATTGAGACGAGTAAAATTTGGTACAAATGGATATACACTGCGCAAAAAAATTAACGCACATTATGGAAATCTCAAATTTATTCTACAACTGAAGGTGTTCTCAATGATAATTATTTTTATCAGAATTATGCATGCATATGTTATCCACTTTCAACGTCTTCAATACAGATGTTTTTTCCCAGCAGGAATAAAAAAAGATTAGATTATCAGATTTTGAATGTATTGGCTCCATTCTGAAATCAGTTGCTCTCGATCAATTCTAGTGATCAATAGTTTTTCTTTCGTTTGATATTCTACACTTGATCGCTATGCAACGCGAAACACGCAATTTGACCCAAGAGGAATGTGCCCAAGCGGTTTTGCGAGAAGAAGGGTGGACATACACAAGAATTGCAGAAAGGTTTGGAGTTTCCCATACAAGTGTGTCCAGAATGTTGCAGCGATTCAGGGAGATAAGTATGAATGTCCGAAGACCAGGACAGGGAAGACCACGGGTAACAACTGCCATTCAAGAACGTTACTTGAGAGTTTCTTCATTGAGACAATGGATTGCAACCGCTCGCCTCCTTCAAAATCAGCTTGAGCAAACTCATGGGATGCAAATTAGCACTCAGACAATAAGAAATCGCCTCAGAGAATATGATTTAAGGCCTCGTGTCGCGGCAAGAGGCCCAGCTCTTACCCCAGCCCATCGAAGGGCGCGTTTGGATTTTGCGAGAGAGCATATCTATTGGGAAGAGGCTGATTGGGAAAGAGTTCTCTTCACAGATGAGTCTAGATTCTGCCTCTACCATTGTGATTTTTTTGCGCAGTGTATTTTAAAGAATAGGGTTCACTTTGGCTAAATTCCAGTAAAATATTTAGCCTAGAAATATGAAAGAAAAAAAGTAGGTTGTGATCAAGTTTTGCAGTTAATGGAAGGAGATTATAAATATATTTATTTCCCCTCAATATTTAATACATTATTTCAGCTTACTTGAAGTTCTAGATTTAATCTCGATCAGATCTATATTACTGGAAATAATGGGAAGATATTATAATGTTTTCTGGAGCTAAACATCTTCAGGCGGGTTCAGTACCTGGATGGGTGACAGCTCTGGCTATACATTTTGGACAGCGCTCCAAAGCTCCTGTCAACAGGGCTTTCCCCCTTTTTTATAAAAAAAAAATCTATTCTATTCGTATGAAAATATCAGGAATAATCTGCAACGATTGAACTCCATAGATTGGGTTGGTGCATTGCATAATACATAAAGCATTCAGTATGCAACAAGTCAATATTATTTTTGGTATCAAAACAGTCTTGCATATATTCACAAATTCAAGATTCGGATCCTTGTTTTCCAACACAAAATATTTTCAAAGTAGGTACGAATTACATAAATAATATATGATATCAATGGATTCTTATGATGAAACTGCATCTTAAGGAAAATTGAATTCGAAATTTTTAATGTAAATATTTATTTTTTTGTTAGCCCGAAACCATCAGACCGATAATGCCTAATAGCGAGCTTAATCGAGATATTTATCTCCCAAACCTACTCTGAACATTTCAACTGCCTAGCCTAACTCATTCCGTTCGAGAGTTATTTTGTTAACGGACGGCCGGACAGAATCGATTTTGACCACATATTCTTGGTCAGTGAGTCGAATCAAAAAAATTGAGACCATTTCCAGTCAAAAATACTTAAATTACCTACAGTCGTTTGGGCAAATTGATAAGCACTCTGTTCCAAGGAGCAAGAGCCCCAAAACATTCATTTTTACCCTGTAGCTACGAAACTAGGAGGCAGAATTATTCGTTTCATACAAAATTAGCACAGGGCTGTCAAAACCACATCATCATATCTCTTAAGAATCTTAAGATGGCATGTACATACATGTCCTAGAAATTAATATCAATGGTTTCGTTGCTTGTGTGGCACGTAGCGCCGTCTTGTTGAAAGTAAACGTTGTCCAGATCAATACCATCCAATTTCGGCCATAAAAAATCATTAATCATCTCTCGATAGCGCAATTCATTCACCGTTACTGTTGCTCCAGCCTCATTATCGAAAAAGTAAGGTCCAATGACTCTGCTGGACCATAAACCGCACCAAACAGTCACACGAGGATAGAGAGGCTTTTCAACAATAACTCTTGGGTTTTCCCAGCCCCAGATGCGACAATTTTGCTTGTTGACGAAGCCACCGAGGTGGAAATGGGCTTCATCACTCAAGATGATTTTTCGATAGAATTCCGGATCAATTTCATGCATTTCAACGACCCAATCAGCAAAGACACGACGTTGTTGATGATCGGCCGGCTTGAGTTCTTGTGTTAGCTGAACTTTATAAGCCTTAAGACCCAAATCTTTATGCAAAATATGGTGTAATGACGTTTGTGGAATGCCTAATTCCAAAGAACGACGAGGAATGGACAAACCTGGGTTTTCTTCAACACCTTCGGCTACAGCAATATTTTCGGCTGTTCTTGTGACGTGCACGGGTTTTACTCTTCATATAACTAACTTGTCTCAACAGCTCGAATTTTTCCACCAATTTCTTTATTGCGGTCCGACAAGGTGCTTCGCGACGACCCAAAAATGTTCGAGTTTTACGAACCGTCTCTGCCAAATTTTCACCATTTTTACAGTGAATTTTAATAATTTCAATGCGTTGTTGAAGCGCGTATCGTTCCATTTTTATGAATGGCGTAGTTTTTACTTGTCAAATGTCAAAAAATGACAGCTTGAAAAGTGACATCTACCGAAATAGCGAGCTATTCAAAATAACACCTCTTATTGGAAACACCTTTACAAGCGAGTACCGAATTTAAGCTCGATCGACTTCGTATGAGGCTTGAATAAACAATGGAACATGGGCGCGAAACTTCCTGACTTTTAGGAATTTTTCAGTATTTCTTGGCGAATAATAAATATCCTGTAACTTCAAAGTGAATCATTCTGTTCAACATAACTAAAACTCAGTTCTGGCGATTTTTCATTTCAGATACAGTAGTGTGAGCTGGTTAGAATTGGGAACATCACGTCTGATATAAATTTGCATCTTCAAGGCTGTATTGTCAGAAATATGGAGTGTCCTCATATTTATAGTTCATTTCGTAAACAGTCTGGCGTGCAGTGCCAAGTGACATTATTTTTTTAAATGTAATTCTCTCCAAAAGGATACTTCTTTTATTCGTACAGTTGACGTCATCAC
The DNA here is from genome assembly GCA_937662695.2 of Halyzia sedecimguttata. Lineage (NCBI taxonomy): Eukaryota > Metazoa > Arthropoda > Insecta > Coleoptera > Coccinellidae > Halyzia > Halyzia sedecimguttata. Next base: position 90,536,806 of record OW569413.2, on the reverse strand, counting down.
CCAGTTAGTATGTGGTATAGTTTTGTTTAATATTCGCCAAAATAATGAATACCACCGTGTCGTTTCAAAGACTCAATGTTGGCTCCTCCATATATAAGTAGTAGTATACGAGAGCCCGCAGGGCTCTAGTGGCTATTTCCGAATGGCAACAAGTTTGAACAAAATCTGTCAAATTATTTGCTAATTTATGGAACTCGCGAGTTATATTTGACTAGATTATTTTTTGATTCACAAATTTTTACAATGAAAAAGATCAATAGAACTATCATAAAATTATACCTGTTATACTTATTAAAGTAAAGTTCTTGAACTAATTTTGCCATTTTATCCCACATTGTCTTTATTACTGCTTCTTTATAATCATTTCTGTCTTTTCTTTTCATGTTATGAGCCCAATCTTTCAAAATCAATGCCAGAGTAGCTGTTGTAGTAGATTGATCCTGAATATAATTTCTTCCTTCGGTGAAGGTCTCAAATTGTCTCCATATAGACTGATTACTCATTAGAGTATTTTTCGAAGTAGTTTCTAAAATCTTTTTTGTTATTTCTGCTTCAGAAAAGGTACTAAACCGATCATTTTCACCCATTTTATATATCGCGTTGACACAATTAAGTAAATATTTTGACAACTATCTGACATTTGCTAGGCAAATAAAAGCCACAGTGAATATTCCCGAGAATAATCACAAGATTATGATGACATAATTGGTTGAAACTTACCCTTGTGACAAAAAAAGAAGCATTTCATTGGTTTTAAGAAACGTCAAAAAATAATCAACGAAATCGTTTGGTCTTAACGCAGTGTATCTCCGATAAATATTTAGATTATTCTCCCTAATAACTGTGAATTTTCGACATTTTCTCGTTTTACTAACAGTAATATTGACTACTACAATAATTCCCTTGTCCTCGACATCTGTAGTGTTCATTTTCACCATTTCGTCACATCTGCAGGCACCAGGTACTCCTTATAATAAAACAATCTGAAAAAACCACGTGATCAAAATACAATATTAAAATTACTTTAAATATGATAGTTAAGTACCTTCAATCCTAAATATGAATTACCCGGTGCTTCGAAGAGAAAACGCTCGAACTCTTCCTTAGAAAAAACTCTTGATTTTTTTGTAGGATACCCTTCATTGGATTTTTTCAAAAATGCATATTTACCAAGGTCTATTTCATGTTGGATCGCTAGTTGCGACTTTATTATTGAATATCGGGCCCACCAATTAGTTTTTCTCTAGCCATTAAGTTGAAATATGCTAGAAGCACACTCTTGGTAAACTGTCACATTTTTCGAAATGCACCAATTCACGAAGTGATCATAAGCTGCAGAATATTTTTCAAAAGACTTCGATGGTCCAAGGGAAGAAACTGCTTCATTCACCAAAACCTCAATTTCTGAAGACCACTTCTCACCAGCTTGCAAATGATAATTATCAGTTTACTCCATATCTGTCAGAATGAATGTTGCGTGGCAACCGTAACTAGGCAAATGTTCCATAATTCACTCAATTATAACGATCGTAAATGGATAGAATTATGTGCGTAAATGTTAATCAATCCAAAAGTGGATATTAAAATTTTTATGAATTTGAAATCGTTTGAAAATAATAGTTATTTATACAACAAGTGAGTTAAATGAATGTTTATTCATGAGAAGTAAGTTTAACCCACGAGCCCGTAGGGCGAGTGGGTTAATTTCTTCGAGTGAATAAACATTTTTAACTCGTGCCGTATCGTGTCGTATACAAAATTTTATCCCATTTTGATGAAATTTCAAATAATGATTACTTTTTAGAGGAAATATTAGGTATAATAATTCAAATTCATAACGAGATTTCCCTTCGATCGATGGTTGCTAGGGCACTATGTAATTAATTGTTTGCAAGTGTCAATGAAAATTATAGAACCGTCAAAGAATTTTTATTTCGAAAAAATGTTGAGCGGTGACGACGAGGTTGTAGTTCCTGAGTGCATTATACAAGAAGCAAATGAGGCAGCAGAAGCAGTAATTCCATTAAAATCAAAAATATTGTACGAAAAGCAATAAACGGCATTTTGTGCCTGGAGAAATAATAAAAAGGCCAAAGGTGTCAACGAAAAAATAATTTTGGCGTATATTTCCGAACAATCCAAGAAAGTTAAGTCGTCGTCTTTATGGTCCTACTATTCGCAACTTAAGAAAATGTTGGCTCTGAAAGAAAAAATAGACATCGGCAGATTTCACCAAGTCACCGCCTTTTTGAAGCAACATTCCAGGGGACATGTAGTAAGGAAGTCGAAGGTATTCACAAGAGAGGAGTTTGAATACTTTTTAGATGCCGCTCCTGATGAGCAATATTTATTGATAAAGGTAGTTTTTATTATGGGTGTTGCTGGAGGGTGTAGAATCGGCGAGCTGGTGACTATGACCGTAGATGACGTGGAAGATCGGGGCAGCGTATTGGTTATTCAGATTCCAGATACGAAAACTTATAAGAAAAGAGTGTTCACTGTGGTCAATGGTACTAATAAGGTTGCTGCACTCGATATATTCCGCAAGCTAGGAACTTGAGGCCAAGCAAAGTTGATCACAAGCGACTATTTATAAATTATAAAAATGAAAAATGTACCGTCCAGCCTGTAGGTGTGAATACATTTTCGAAAATACCCACTACTATTGCAAAGTATTTGGGCCTTCCTGATGCTGAACAATATACAGGGCACAGTTTCAGGCGTTCTTCTGCAACCCTACTCGCAAATTCTGGGGCAGATTTGACAGTTTTGAGAAGACATGGTGGATGGCGCTCAAGTTCTGTTGCTGAAGGATATATTGAAGATTCACTACAAAACAAAATAAATATTTCTGAACAAATACTTGGTGGGGTCACAAAAACCGGAGTTCCTGATGCAGAAATGGATATTCCAGCAGGGCCTGAGAAGTCCTCAAACACATGTGCTATAACGACTGAGCGTGTTTCCTTTGGAGGAGGTGGAGGTTTCCAGTTCCATTTTCAAAATCTTAATAATTGTAATTTTTACTTTAATGATAGAAATGACTGTTAATGTGAATTTTTGATAAATTTTAATAAACATATGGGGTGTCGAAAGAATAATTTCCAGAAAGTGAGTGGTGAACATTTTATTCCACTAGTGAATTAAAAAAATTTTAATTCACTCAGTGGATAAACGTCAACCCTTGTTACCATGGGTTGAATATTGTCGTCTTTAAACGTCAAAATGGGATAAAATAACATATTTCATTTGGAGTAGCAGTGACTTTTCATGGCTTACTTTCAATTCAAGATCGCCATGAAAATTGGCAATTCTCCTCCTTATGAAATAATATACTATTATTGACCCAGCGAGAACCCTGTGTTATAATTTGTCACCTCCAGTGTTCCAGAATCACCCAGTACAATAGTTCCATGATTGAGAACCCTCATAGACACTATAATTAAGTTTGCTAATAACCATAAAAGTATCACGTAAACTTCAAAGGTTTTCATTGCGTATATAGCCCCTCAAACAACGCAATGAAACCATAAAAATTCTGTCGACATGCAAGCCTGTAAGATTAATCAATATGGAAACGCAATCATTCCGAGTTCACCGTTGGAGAAATTCTGTTCTGTACCATCATGTCAGAGTCAGGGATATATATAGTGTAATTCGAGTGCATCATTTATCGTTTATTAGAGAAAGAGAACCGATTCTGATGGTTGTATTGATTTTAGGTTCATGATTTCAAATAATTCATGAAGAGAATTTAGGAAATTGATGGAGAATTGTGGCCACGGTTTCTGAGTACTAATTTTGTTTTCAACCGATACAGATCTGATCGAATGGAAACTTGGTTAGTAGTTGTAGAATGCCGACTTCTGCGAAATTTCGAAAGGATCGTATCATTAGAAAATTAAAACAAATAATTTTAATTTTTATCTATCCCTGAAACTATCCTTCCGATATCGCTGAAATTTTGCGAGAGCTTTCAAAACCTAATTCGGCAGCCATGTCCCAAATTTGAACACTTTGGAATCTATATTGTTGGAGTCATTGAAAAAATAATGAACAGCGTTGACCGAGTTCAGTATCGAGATTTTATTTATTTTTAGTTATTGAAAAGGTTTCTACGCTTTCACGTTCCATCCGAAAACAAACAACAAACTCCAAAATATTTTAAAAAAGTTTAATTTAAAACTGGCCTTCAAAACTTCCACGAAAATTAAATAACTCCTAGGAAATACATTTGATAGGTGTACATTTCATTAATGAAATGTACACCTATTAATTGTACAACTAACAGTGAGTTGTTCCTCGTTTTCACAATTTTTTTTACAATAAACTCAGTATGTATGAATTCAAAATATCAATTTCTTTCAAAATCTGTAAAAATATATAGGGTGTCGCATTTAAATTGAAAAGATTATGGCATTTTCGGTTAAACCGGAAGTATATTATTAACAAAAAAATGTATATCAGATGCATTTTGTTCCATTGCACTTACCTGCAAATTTTCATAAATATCGTTCTTTTAGTTTAAAAGTTATTTACTAGGTTCCATACTTCATCCCAACCCTGTATTTTCCTTCAACATATTTGTACAGTATGAATTCGGTAGGTGTTGTAAGTATTTATATTTATCCACTATGTAGGTACGTTTAATACTGAATAAATGAATATGTATGGGTACCATCTCTTCTTAATTCTTCTTTTTGCGCGCGTGTTCCGCAAGGAACAGCGTGCTATCATTTCGTCACAATGTCTGTATTTTTCGAATTTTTTTTCGAAAATGGTCTCAAACGATTGGGTTCGACTCCCTGATGAAGAATTCGAGGTCAAATTCAATTCTGTCCGTCCGGTCCGGCCGGCCGGCCGGCCGGCCGGTCCAGCCGTTAGCACGATAACTCTCGAACGGAACGACTTAGAGCGTTGAAATTTGCAGGGTAGTTTCGTAGCGTAAATATCTCGGACAAGTTCGTTAACGGGCAAAATCGACCGAGCGGTTTCGGAGTTAAGGCCGTTTTTAATAAAAACGTTTTTTATGAATATTTCCGGAACCGATCACTCGATCTTTTTGAAATTTGGCATCAGATTGTAGAATCATGAGCTTTATATGCCTGCAAAGTTTTGTGTTGAACGGACGGCCCTAAAGTGGCAAAAAAAAATTTTGAAAATTTGAAAATTTTATTTTCACGATAACTCGAGAAATACTGATCTGATTAAATTGAAACTCAGTAGTTAGATGCAAAAGACCAAAGCAAACACTTTTGCAAATTTTCGTGAAGATCACGTGACATGAAAAAAATAAAAAAATTAATACTATTTTGCGGAATACTTTGCTTTTAATGCCGAAACATATGTTATTGAGGTTCATGCTGCCCTTTCCGGGCATTTTCCGTATTGCGCATGCGCAGATGAGAAGTCCTTTAACTGCTGTAGTTTTCGTCAGAGAGGATTGGGGTTTTGGGGTGGCGGATGCTATTCCTCCATAGACTTCAGATCCCTGATGAGGGTCTGCGCATGCGTAGATTAAAGATGCGATATCTTCCGAACCACTAGTGTTGGAGAATCGGAGGTTTTTGTAAGGTGTGTTATTTTGAGAGGACTTTTAGCCGCCAGTAAATTGCGCATGCGCAGAAGAGAAGTGACTGTTTTTGGGTTGGATGGGTTATGTTGGGAGTGCTGAGTCGATATTATGAGGTTTTAAAAGAATATTCATAGCAGTTCAGTGCAAGGACAAGTCAGTTTGGGGGATGTAGCGTTGTTTCCGAGTTAAAGTGTCCGTACTGTGGCCCTGGGGCTAATTTTGAAATTGATGTTACCCCTTACAGGCATTTTTCGTTATGCGCATGAGCAGACCATCAGTGATTTAACTGGTGGTGTTTTCGTCAGAGAGGATTAGGGTTTTGGGGTGGCGGATGCTATTCCTCTATAGAATCCCTTGTTGAGGGTCTGCGCATGCGTGGATTAAAGATGTGATATCTCCTGAACCACTAGTGTTGGAGAATCGGAGTTTTTTGTAAGGTGTGTTATTTTGAGAGGACTTTTAGCCGCGAGTAGATTGCGCATGCGCAGAAGAGAAGTGACTGTTTTTGGGTTGGATGGGTTATGTTGGGAGTGCTGAGTCGATATTATGAGGTTTTAAAAGAATATTCATAGCAATTCAGTGCAAGGACAAGTCAGTTTGGGGGATGTAGCGTTGTTTCCGAGTTAAAGTGTCCGTACCGTGGCCCTGGGGCTAATTTTGAAATTGATGTTACCCCTTACAGGCATTTTTCGTTATGCGCATGAGCTGACCATCAGTAATTTAACTGGTGGTGATATCGTCAGAGAGGAGTAGGGTTTTGGGGTGGCGGATGCTATTCCTCTATAGAATCCCCTGTTGAGGGTCTGCGCATGCGTGGATTAAAGATGTGATATCTCCGGAACCACTAGTGTTGGAGAATCGGAGTTTTTTTGTAAGGTGTGTTATTTTGAGAGGACTTTTAGCCGTGAGTAGATTGCGCATGCGCAGAAGAGAAGTGAGTGTTTTTGGGTTGGATGGGTTATGTTGGGAGTGCTGAGTCGATATTATGAGGTTTTAAAAGAATATTCATAGCAATTCAGTGCAAGGAAAAGTTAGTTTGGGGGATGTAGCGTTGTTTCAGAGTTAAAGTGTCCGTACCGTGGCCCTGGGGCTAATATCGAAATGGATGTAACCCCTTACGGGCATTTTTCGTTATGCGCCTGAGCAGACCATCAGTGATTTAACTGCTGGTGCTTTCGTCAGAGAGGATTGGGGTTTTGGGGTGGCGGATGCTTTTCCGCTATAGAATCCCCTGGTGAGGGTCTGCGCATGCGTGGATTCAAAAAGCGATATCTCCTGAACCACTAGTGTTGGAGAATCGGAGTTTTGCATGAGGTGTGTAATTTTGGGAGGACTTGCAGCCACGAGTATACTGCGCTCGCGCAGACGAGAAGTGAATGGTTTTGGGTGGTTTGGGTTATGTTGGGAGTAAAGAGCCGATATTGTGAGGTTTTAAAAGAATATTCATGTCAATTCAGTGCACGGACACAAGTCAGTTTGGGGGAAATAGCGTTGTTTCCGATTTGAAATGTCTGTATGGTGGCCCTGAAGCGAATTTATAAATAACTATATTCGGTAGATCTATATTAAAATGCGTTCGGATTTGGAGAAGATGCAATTGCGTCCCTAACGGAGGACCCACAACCGAATTTTTTTCTGATCTACGGTAAAGCTAACAGCCAAACTGTATTGATAGCTATATTTGTTAAAGGAACTTGAAAAAAAAAAAAAAAGCACTGACGTGAAGTCAGTACTCTTTGGCGCGCGTGTTCACGGTGGCTAATTTGAATTGAATGATTCAAAAATTAACAGTGCTGTATCTAAGCTGCCATCAGGATAGAGTAACAAAGTTGGAAAAGAACACAAGTGACTCTCCTTAGTCGCACAAGCTCCTAGAAGATTTGGGAGGGTCAGTATAATCCTAATCATGTTTATAGCACGCGCGCAAAAGCAGATTGACTTAACAATGAAAGAAAAAGTGTAAAAAGTCAATCTGCTTTGGCGCGCGTGCTATAAACATGATTAGGATTATACTGACCCTCCCAAATCTTCTAGGAGCTTGTGCGACTAAGGAGAGTCACTTGTGTTCTTTTCCAACTTTGTTACTCTATCCTGATGGCAGCTTAGATACAGCACTGTTAATTTTTGAATCATTCAATTCAAATTAGCCACCGTGAACACGCGCGCCAAAGAGTACTGACTTCACGTCAGTGCTTTTTTTTTTTTGTTCTTGTGGCATGAATATATCGAAGTAAAAATAAATAACAAACATAATATAATTATCGTCCTCAAATTCACTCTCAGAATCAGAAAACATAGTACACTATAATGCACCTGAGAAATGACCACAACGTCTGATGTCAATATGCGTTGCATACGACGGACATATTCATGTAAAAACAACAAACTTAATATATCGTCCTCAAATTGACTCTTATAATCAGAAAACATAGTACCTACACTGACAAATGGCAACGTCTGATGTAAATATACGTTGCATACGTGGGACAAGTGTGCACACAAGCTCTCCCACGTTGCGTGGCATACGTAGGATCAGTCTGTTTCTACCTTTAGTATTGTTCAACCATTACTGAACAAAAATACTTAAATCTTTTGAATAAATTGTGTATTGCTCGCAAACAATTTCATTTGATTATATGTACATTGTATCTTTTTGGAATATACGGCGTAATCGCAAATCCAGTGAACCACAAACTTCCAGAAAATTCATTGTAATGTTTCCCGAATAAATTAGTACTGTCAAAATAACTTAACCATAATTGGCGCAGGGAATAAAGAATATTATGATGATTTGATTACCATGGTTTGTTTGTAGCCATGGCGACGAAAAATTAAAATGGTAATTGCATCGCAGAGCGATTTGTACTGCGACAACATCCGCCATGGCTGCAAACAAATCATGGTGATGAAATTATCATATTCATTATTCCTTGTATCGATCATAGGCGCTCTTGTTCCTCGGAACAGAGTGCTTCTCAATTTGCCCAACTGTCTGTAATTTTCAAATTTTTTGATGAAATCGGTCTTAAACGATTTGATTCGACTCACTGATCAACAATCCGTGCAGGTCAGAATCGATTCTGCTCGGCCGTAGACACGATAACTCTCAAACGAAATGAGCTAGGCAGTTGAAATTTTCAGAATAGGTTTGTGGGATATATATCTCGGTTGAGTCCGTTATTGGGCAAAATCAGCCTGATGGTTTCAGAGTAACGAAAAAAATTTTTTTTCTAGCTATTAGAGATTGTCAATTCATATATTTTCTATTGGAAAGCAAGTAGGTATTCGATTCTTGAATTTGTGAATATATACAAGACTGTTTTGATGTAGTTTATGGAGGCAATAGGAAAGAAGAACATAATGGAATCAGCAAAAGAAATTACTGTCGTTGACCACTGAGGTAAATATTACCTTTTACTTCCTTAAGTAGTGGTAGTGAGACATGTTCCTATATACAGTATTTTGATAAAGTTGCTTGCAAAAAAATACTGGAATATGGATCTACATTTGTGTATCAATCATTTCTTCTTGAGTTCAGGTTCATAATACAGAAAAAAATGTGTTAGTGGTATGAACTATTGAATTTCCAATTATGAAAATAGGATAGTATTTTATTAATATATTTTGAACTATTAAAATAATTTGTTCGTCATCCACTACCTACTCAAATATCAGGAATAAATGGACAATCTGCTATGATTGTCTCCAGCCTTGCTCTAGACATTTCGATGATACTTTCCTTAGGTATTTCGAGTTGTGAAAACTATGCACCGAGTGTGAGTTACAACAACCCATTCCATGAGGTTGAATCATTGCAGATTGTCCTTTAATCTTGATAAATAAATTTAATATCAATTTTTAAAGCACTGAAGCATTGTAGATTGCTCTTTTTTTAAAAGATATTTTTTGAAGCATTTTTCTTAAACGACACTATTTTTTAATTTAATTTCTTTCATGATGCAGTTCTATCACAGTAATCCATTGATATAATTCCCAACTCTGAGAAACCGATAGTTTCGAAGATATAATTTGTCTGTTTGAACAAGAGCTCCAAAAAGCTCCTGTCCACAGGGCTTGTTTAATATCTTATTTAGTGAGTAACCAATCAACATCTGGAGTCTCACACACCTGAGAGAAGCGGACCCTCTCAGGGCGGGCCTATAAAAGGTTTTTCTTCTCGAGCGAATAAAAAAAAATAATAATAGTGGTTCCCCCAATTTTCCGTCCACCCACGTACATCAATAATTGTGCGAATAGAAGAACGCATCCGCGATGGCAACCGGGCTCGTAACGTAACCTTGCCGATGCTCGACTACGACGACGTGCACCAGTGCGGGCTTACGTAATGGGGCCTATGCGAATCTGGCCCACCCGGTGCCCCCCTGCCCCCCTCAGATTATTTCGCAACTCGCGGCCAGTCGAAACTTTATTTTTTCCTGGTTACCCGAAATAGCGACCGCTCGGAACTATTGCAATTAGATAGCGAGAGTGCGAATGTTTTTGCACCGTTTTTTTCCCGATTTTTCGTTGCGCTCTTTGAATTTATTACGATTTTGGTTGCCGGTGGCGGAGGTCGACGCCGGGTTATTTTATGCGTTCGTTTTGTTGTTTTCGAGGACGCATGATTGAAGAATGGAAATGAGAGGTGAGTCGGATCCTTCATTTGAATTGGCTGCTTCTATTTATTTTTAGAAGGTGGGAATTTTATATCGTTTCGGAAATTTAAAATTTTATTATTATTTTTGTTCATTTCTGGATATAATATAATAATAATAATTTTATTTCATCCTTTGAGACACAACATGGTGTATAGGACATGGCAGAATAAGAGCAATAGCAATAAATAATAATAAGAATTAAGTAACCAAAGAGTCACACAAATATTCTTGTAAAGGATAGTAACCTTAAAAGGTTTTTCTTTTTCCTATTTATTTCTGAATATAATAATAAGAAGTTTATTTGATCCTTTGGGACACAATATGGTGCATAGGACAGGTCAGAATAAAAGAAATAACAATAAGAAATAAGTAACCAAAGAGTCAAAGTTTATTTTTCTTGTCTATTTGTGAATATAATAATAATAATTTTATTTGATCCTTTGAGACACAACACGGTGTATAGGACAGGTCAGAATAAGAGCAATAGCAATAAATAATAATAAGATTTAAGAAACCAATGAGTAACACAAATAATCTTGTAGAGAATAGTAATCTTAAAATGTTCATTTATTTATTTCTGAATATAATTATAATGATTTTATTTGATCATTTGGGACACAACATGGTGTAAAGGTCAGAATAAGAGAAATAACATAAAGAAGTAAGTAATTAAGTAATCAAACTTTCTTCTTGTTGTTATTTGTGAATATAATAATAATAATTGTATTTGATCCTTTGAGACACAACGTGCTGTGTAGGACAGTTCAGAGTAAGAATGATAATAATAACAATTAAGAGAGAGTCACACAAATATTCTTATGAAGAATAGTAACCTCAATTTTGTTCTTTTTCTTGTTTATTCGTTACTATAACAATAATAGGTTTATTTGATCCTTTGGGACAAAACATGATGTATAGGAAAGGCCAGAAAAAGGGAAATAACAATGAGAATAAAGTAACCAAAGATTCACACAAATATTCTTGTACGGAGTAACCTTATAATTTTTTCTTTTTCTTCTAATAATAATAATTATAATTTTCATTTTTATTACCCAAAACTTTGCCATTAAAATGTTTTCCATAGGACTTGTAATTTTGTCGGAAATTGAGATAAACCGTTTTTACCCTTAATAGCTCACCCCCTTCCACTTCACGACCTCAGATCGCCCGTAAATTATTTTTCCTTCATGTTTTGTTATATTCTCTTCCTTTTCCAATGGGTTTCATCCTGCTATTTTTTTTTCACTTTTAACCATTTTCCAACGCTCCAGCACTGGTCTATCGTGTTGTTTTCCTTTGAAATTTTTAATGAATTAATTACAGATATCCCATTCATTATTCATAAAAGTCATAATATTTAATTATGTAAGGCAGATGTGTAGAGCAGTGAGAATAAAAGCTTACTCGTGCTCTTTTCATTATCATTCTTTCATCACTGCACTTTCAGAATTCATTATTCAGTGAGTATGTGCTTATTATTCAACGATTATTGACTATATTTTTACGCAGTCTGACCAGGATACTACAATTTTGCCCAAATATCTGTATTTTTCGAATTTTCAACTGAAAATTACCTCAAACGATTACATGGGCCATCATGATGAGGAAAAAATTTAGTTCTTTCACATTTCCACTATATTTTCGGTTATAATTGCACAAGTGCATAGAAATTACCGATAAATTTGCAAAAAAGCGTGTTATCTAAGAATTATTTTCATATTTCGGCGAAAGAGCCAAAATATGAAAATAACCTAATGCAATTTTCATAAGATAACACGCTTGAATGTATGAGTGTAATTCATTGGAATATTTCACGAATGTAATATTTTTCCATCAGTGACATTCCAGATTGACTTCACTGTGAAGTACTTATATTCCTCACATTCTGCTTGCACGTATTGAATGTCCAGTCCGTTAATATTTTCACCAGAACGACTATGGACTTCTCTTTGTCTTGAATATACCGGGTGTCCCAGTTCACATGTTCAAATGAATTATCTCAGCCATTTCAAAACATCAAAATTTGAAAATTTTATGATTTTCAATTCGCTCAAGGAACCTTCAACTGAGAGAAACAAAAAGTCAATCAAAAATCAATCAAGTTTGACCTCAAATACTTCATCGGGGAGTCGAACCAAATCGTTTGAGACCATTTTCGTCTAAAAATTCGAAAGTTATAGACATTTGGGCAAAATGATAACGCGTATGTTCCCCAGAACATACGCGCAAAAAGAAGGAGGCTTAGGTTTTCGCCAATATCTCAAAAACAATTTGAGGTAATTCAAATTTGAAAAAAGATTCAAAGAGAGGAGGAAATTTCCTAAAAAAAAAGTCCCAACTACCGGACCAATAGGTATTTATAATTTTCCTAGAAGGTCGAAAATACGCCTGAAAACGGGTACTCAAGCCTCGCCCCCATCGTACCTTTGATGTATAAATATTATTTAAACTTATTAAATATGAAAATAAAAAATTTAAGAAATTCAGGTGCCGGCGGGATAGATCAATGAACAATAATCCGTGGTCCAAAAATGTTTATCATGATTTTTCAATTAGTTATCCATTAGTTAATCAACAATTTTTTGTAGCACGAACATTAACATTGCAAGTACGATAATTGTTAAACTAATCTGAGAAATTTTTTCCTTTCGTGGAGCTATTTTTCAAAGGCCTTAGAATAGATTCCTATCAGAAAATTTTAAAAATTCTCAATTTTCGTTTTGTTATGAACAATTTACTTAAGTGAAAAATTATAAAGCTTCGATTTATGATATTGCTATTGATCGGTTTTCTTATGATCAGAAACGACTTAAAAATGATTTTTAATAATTACTATCTCCTATTGTTTAAAAAATTGTTATAAACCAATGCGTTGTTTATGATATAATTGAAAATTTTCTTTTGATAGATAATTGAAGCTTTATAATTTTCACTCAAGTAAATTGTTAATAACAAAACAAAAATTAGCAAATTTTCAATTTTTCAATGGAAATCTATTCCAAGACCTTTGAAAAATAGCTCCACGGAAGGAAAAAATTCTCAGATTAATAGTTGAACAATTATCGCACTTGCAATGTTAATGTTCGTGCTACAAATAATTGGTAATTAACTAATGGATAACTAGATGAAAAGTCGCGATGAACATTTGCGGACCACGGATTATTTTTCATTTATCTATCTTGCAGACACCTGACTTTTTTCAATTCTTTATTTTCATATTGAATAAGTTTAAATAATATTTATTCATGAAAGGTCCGAAGGGAAGTAGGCTTACGCTCGTTTTCGGGAGTATTTTCAACCCATTGGGAATATTATAAATATTGGTCCTTGTTCCGGGAGTTGGGACGGTTTTTTAGGAAATTCCCTCCTCTTCTTGAATCTTTTTTCAAATTTGAATTATCCCAGATATTTTCGGAGGTATTTGGAAAAACCAAACCCTCTTCTTTTTTTCACTTAATTGTTTATAACTATTTCAATTTTTGCGAGTGGTCTTAGCTTAATATTGATTGGTTCAGATGAAATGCTTGAGAATCCTCTCATGGTACGGCTCTTTCTTCGACGTTTGTGGTGTAAAATTTCAGGGGTGCTATACTTTATACTTTTTTTTCGGAGCATGATTCTGAAGTTTTATTATCCGAGAATATGATCAACCAAATCTTAACAGTGCAGTCAAGTGTGCTGATAACAAGCATCAGTATACCCGTACTCAACCGAAGTTGACTGACATTCCAAAGTCGTTTTGGAGTTCGTTGCATCCGCGAATTAGAGGATCTCAATGTTATTTGCTATTTTTTATCGGGATCATTTGAGTAAATAACTCGAATTCGGTTTTCCGTATTCGAAATTTTACGGATGATAACACAAAAGATAACAGTTATGTAGATAATCGGTCAATTCATTTTCGTTGCATCATGAATCGGGTCGTTGATATTCCAATATTTTAGATGTTTACGACATTTTTTGTTTAATATTTTCACTTTTCAAATGACGACGTATGTAAAGTTTTGCGGGTAACGACACAAAATGCTCTTCTCGTGAATAATCGAATTTTAGGATTACACAAAAGGCCAAAGATTCATTAATCACATAATAGAATGGATTATGGAAGAATTGCATGAGCTTAAGTGAGGTGGTTTATTGAATGACGAATTAATTTCACTGATTTGAAATATTCGAGGCTGTCACGTTAATCTCGCTCTGCATGGAGCGAAATATCTTTTCTTTTATAACAATAAATATTGCAAACATTCCGTAGCCTCCTATCCTCTGTTTTACCCTCGGTTTTGCCGCTCTTGTTCCTCGGAACACTGTGCTTATCAATTTGCCCAAATGTCTGTATTTTCGAATTTTTGGATGAAAATGATCTTAGACGATTTGGTTCGACTCACGGATCAAGAATCCGTGGTCAAAATTAATTATGTCCGGCCGTTCCGGCCGGCCCTCCGTTAACACGATAACTCTCGAACGGCATGAACTAGAAAGTTAAAATTTTCAGAGTAGGTTAAGGAGATATATATCTCGATTAAGTTATTTATTTGGCTAAATCGGCTTAATGGTTTCGGAGTAACGAGAAAAAATATTTTTGTTTACATTACAAATTTCAAATTCAATTTTTTTTAAGATGCAATATTACCATAAGACTCCATTTTCAATGTTTCCACAGAAGGCTGTACATAATTATTCTATCTATGAATTATTATATGATCAGTATTCTTACATGTCATCTTATTTTCCTATGAGAGATAAATGTCAAACTTATTTCTGGTTCCTTATTCTTGATATAAAATACACATCCTGTTCTTGAAAACAAAGTATGATTGAATGCAAAATGACCAATGAAATAACCTCAGCTATCGTAGAATTATGAGGATGATATGATATTATACTTTTAAGGTGATAATTGAATGCCCGTGGATAATCCATATGATGATGGAAATATATACTTTGGTAAGATACATAATCAAATTTGGTTCAGAATATCTCCAGTAGAAACAAAACTGCAATATTGGCTAAGTTTTAATCGATATAATATGATTTTCATAGTAGATTTGAGGAATGAATATCTCGGATGAGTTCGTTATTGGGGAGAATCGGTCTGTTTGAATTTAATTTCTTTCATGATGCAGTTCCATCGTAAGAATCCATTTATATCATTCTCAGAGACCAATGATTCCGGAGATGTGATTTGTCAAAGTTTGAATAAGAGCGCCAAAGCTCCTATCTACAGGGCTTTCCCACTTCTTTTAGCTATTTGGCAAATCTGTTCCTCAGAAAATTTGAACTTGAAATAAAAGAGAACACAAATATTTTCCGAAATTTTGGACTAGATACGTCTATGACATTTTCGGAATTGTGGATGATAATTTTGATATTAACGAATTTACCAGTATCTTAAACAGTAAATATATTATGTTCACCTTCGAGACGGAAATTGACGGCTACTTGCCATTATTAGATTTGAAATTATCTAGAGATACCTCAAATTCGATACATTTTGAGACATTTCCTCTGATTCAGTTGCTCCCAGTCACCATACAACGGCCAGCTTATATTTCCTCGTCAACCGGTTATTTAAAATTACGCTAAGCAATGTAAACCTCAAGAAAGAAAGAAAAATGATTTTTCAAATTACCTAAAGAAGCATAGTCATCAATTAGTACAGAAAATGATCTACAAACACAAAGATAAAAATTGGTTCAAGCCCTGTGGACAGGAGCTATTGGGCGCATGTTCATCTTCCTTGTGGCCCGTACTGACCAGTAAAGAAAAAAAGCAGTATCATGTTGAATACCTTAATATTATTGAGATTATTATATAATAATCGATGAAAATACTGAGAGAGACCCAGGAAATTTGACACATTTTGTCTTATATCTCCAGAAATTGAAATCGTATAGAGCCAAAATTTTGCACAATGTTGCAAAATACTACAATTGACGTTAGTACAAGTTTTTGTTGGAATCTGATCAATAGTTCACGAAAAAAAAATTTTTTTTTCGAAAAAATTAAAAGAAATATTTTTTTAAAAGTTACCAACATTTCGATCATAACAGAATTTTGCCAAAAGTTGCGCGTTTATATCCTCGAACTGACTACCAAGTTTCGATTCAACATCTTCTTTAGTTCCTGAAATATCAGGGAAATAACCTCAAAATTTGAAATGTCTATAACTCCTAAACCGTCCGGCCGATTTTGCCCGTTAACGAACTTAACCGTCGCATTTTGATCAGAAACCTACCCTGAAAGTTTGAAGTCGATAGGACCTTCGGTGCTCCTGTTATCGTGCCTACGGCCGGAAGGCCGGCCGGCCGGCCGGCCGGCCGGACGGCACCCTAAAATCTGACACCGGATTCGTGATCAGGGAGTCCGAATTAGTCTATTAGCCAATTTTCAGCTCGAAATTCGAAAATTACAGACATTTGGACGAAATGATAGGACGATGTTCCCCTAGAACATACGCCCAAAAATCTCTTCAGTAATATAACCCTAATGAAAGCAATTGTTGGATCTTGATTGGTTTATCAGGATGTTATGGTTCGAAGGATCAAATGTTGAGTCCTGATTCTTTTATCAGGATATAATGATATTTCGAAGGTCCAGAATTATACACCCTGATTGTTTTATCAGGGGGATGATTAGAGGGGTATACTTAACCTTAAGCACCCAGTAGTAATCTCGTTGATTACGGCGTGAGTTGTTACTTGCAATAAGACAACAAATACGAGGATATGAAGTGGCGAAAGATTCGAAGGCACTTTAAATAAAACAACAAACTGTATTTTCTTGTTACCGACAATGTGATAACAAGCACGAAATATTGCACAATGCAATATTGATACAATTTAAACTCTTCCTTTTATATGAAAATTAATAGTAAGGAAGAAGTGACTACTAAGTTGCTACGAAGACAAGGCAATGGTATTGTTTCGCGACAGATCAAGAATAGTCATGAATTCGTACAGTGTAATTGTATATACAGGACCAGATAGAAGGAAAATAGGAGGTTCATTGGATTGGGGGTTCTATAGGACTAATTTTACGTACTTTCTGCATATAATCTATCAGCGAAAACTGATAAATAACTTTCACAGACTAGGGGTTTTCAAATCGTCTAGACAAAAAGAATAATAGCACTGGCAATGTGTTAGTTGTTGAATGCATTTTATCATTCTTTCACAGGAAATAGGCAATAAATACTTCTACAAGGGTCGAAGCTTTACAAGATATTCTACTCGCAGTTATCTTTTCGTAAATTATTATTTTCAAGGTTGAGACCACACATGGTAAACTAAAACCCAGTTAACCCAACAGAGAATATTTCCCGCGAGCTCCTTTGTTTAAAAAAACGAATCTGCGTTTCCCAAAATGTGAAGTCATGGAACACAACAGCAATAAATATGGAAAAAGGTTTCCAAGCTTTCACGTTACATCCGAAAACAAGCAAACAAATAAATAATTGATGAACATTTTTGTATTCTGTGCAAAATGTATATATTCAGAGCAGAGCGCTTTCGGCCTCTAGACCATCTTCAGTGCTACGTGTCAGTTATGCACAGGACAAACATCTATCGAACGGGACAAAACACCCTTCAGACAGCCTCGAACAACAAACTAATCAACTATTACAAAATATTAAAATTTCTTATCAATTTCAACAATGGGGTCACAAATGTCTCAGGAAAATCCTGAGATCACTTCATCACTCAGTGTTTCCCAAAGAGGAAAGCCTCATTAAGGCCAGACACAAACCCGGGTTTCATGGTTGTTACCAAAAATCAGTGTGACTTAGCCAACACTGAATGACAACCGAAGGAGTTCTAGGAAACTGAATTCCATCAGTTGAGAACTGGTAGGGAAAGAATCTCACCAACTGCTCATATGGATATCCTTACGAACACCGACCCTCTGCTATGAAGAAACCTTGAGTGATGTTCAGCGAAGTTCATTCGTATGCCGTAAAGGGTCAGGGACTGCAAAGCCGTCTTCCTATTAAGACCTTTACGGACTCAAAACGCCCGGTTTAGTGTGGTTAGATAAACCACCAACCAGTGTACATTCAAAGAGGCGAACTGTGCTAATTGCCAATAATGAAAACGTACCGGTTTCATGGTTGTTACCTCCTCTTGCGACAAAAGCATGAAAGTCATCTAATATCACTCAAGGTTTTTCGCGTCACGGAGGGTTGGATTTCGTAAGGATATTCCTAAGTGGCGCTGCGAAGTTTTTTTTCTGGTACTTCATCACCATAGGGCTTCCTAGAGCTTCTCCGTTTGTCATTCAGTGGCTAAGTTACGTTGATGATTAGTAACAATCATGAAACCGGTACGTATCTGCCCTTAATGACACTTTCCTCTTTTGGGGAACACTGACCGATGAGGTATTGCAGTCATCAATTCTTCAATGCTCTTAATTTGGCACTGTTGTTCGGCGAGAAATCATTACCATTGTTCACCTCCAAATCCAACATTAACCGTCTAATAGTTAAAAACACATCCTAGCAACTTGCAAATTTAACTTGATGGCCAAAACGAAAGTTCATCGTCCAAGAAGAATCTATTATCCAATTATTATACTCCATTCTGCCCCACCACGACCTGTTATTATGTTGAAGAACTGCGGAACTTTTGATTGTGAACAACCTTAATGCTATTGCAGGACAATGCACTTAATGATCCAAGGTCAGAAAAAAGCTGCAACATCTATCTTTTTCTCTATCTAAGCATAAATTCGGTGCGGTGTTATTTGTTACCTAAGCCACGCTGATCTTTCCGGGTTAATTTGCAGGGGCGTGCGGGGACTTTTTCCTCCTCGTTCACACAAGAAAAATGCTAATAGAGAAACTTTCCGATATAAAGGTGTGTGAATATGTCATAAAAAGTCATAAATGGTGTTTCATGAATGACTGTACATAATTTGATGGTGAATAGATGGTACCCAGGGGCGCCAGAAAACATCAGTTAAATATGGACTAAGGCTGTTCGTTTCTGAGATACAGGGTGATTTATTGATTCTGGCCGAACGTTTGGTTAGCCATGAGTTGCTAACTTAAGTCAAATTTGGCTGGTTTTATCATCTCGGGACATCAAAATGTTTATGTCTTACCGAAAAAATACAGGACAGGACTGAAAAATTGAAATTTTGATTGATTTCTGGTCTAAAAGTGTGCAAGCCCTGTGGACAGGAGCTTTGGCGTTCTTGTTCAAACTTTGACAAATCATATCTCCGAAAGTATCGGTTTCTCACAGTTGGGAATGATATCAATGGATTAAGTAATCATTAAAGGTTACTGTAGGACGTATATTCATTATTAGATGATTTCTTTCTGGGTTTTCTCTCCCAAACTCTGAAAAATATCTATAAAATAAAAAATCAATTATTTTGTGATTTGCTTCTGCGTAAGATTTTCTTTTAGTGTCCGATGAAGGAGTCTGATATAGACTCCGAAACGTTACGATATAGTTGTTTCATCGTTGATGTTGTTTCGTTGTTGTTTGTTAGGCAACATTGTTTGATTGATGGCTTCTGACAAATATCTTGTGTTTCCTACGCCGCAGGAGCAAATCACAATATAATTAATTTTTTATTTTAAAGATATTTTTCAGAGTTTGGGAGAGAAAACCCAGAAAGAAACCATTTAATAATCAATGGATTATTATGATAGAACTGCATCATGAAAGAAATCAAATTCCCTTTGCATCTTATCTTTTTATGACGGTCCAATTTTGGCTACAATTGTTTCAAAACTATCAAGAGTAATTCTGAAAAATTAAGTAAATGAAAAAAACCAGTTTTATTTATGAATCAAATCTAATGTAATCAGTTCAGATAGAACTCAAACCAGAATACTTATGTAGGAAATCTTAAATAGTGTTACTAAGGAATAACTACCTGTACATTAGTTGGAAATCCCATTCTAAATCTTCCATAATTAGAGGATGACTCGTGAATTATGCTCGCCTTCCTTGCACTATTCATTTTCGGCTCACTTACCAAAAAACTCTGCCTATAAACTTAATGAATCCAAATTTCAAATTGTTTACATGCGTACATCAATCAAACTGTTCAGAAATACACTTTCAATTTCGTTTGACATTATTGATGATTATCTTTCAAACTGGACCAAACGACAGCTACACAGTGATCAGTGAACACAGATAGAACATAGACAGATAGAATTCACATTCTGTGAAAACATAAAGTATTATTGGAATTTGGAAAAATCATAACTCTGAAAGTATTAGCTTGTTACAGTTGAGAATTATATCAATGGATTCTTATGATGAAACTGCATTTAAAAAAAATTAATTTGAAATTTGTAATTAAAAAAAAGTTTTTTTCGGGTAGGTGGGTAGGTGACGCATCCAAATACTTCCCGGACGGTTTCCAAAAAATAATGTTATTTACGGACGGATAGAATTGATTCTTCATGAGTAAGTTAAATGTATTCGTTGGGATCATCCTCGCCTCAAAATTCTAGAATGACAGACATTTGGGCAAAATAGTCCTGGTACGAGCACGCAATAAACCAGAAACGTCAAACGATCATACCGTGACCCATCTGATAATAATAGACGAGTTCAATGTTTCTATGCTCCTACACACCTCATAGACATTCATACCACCGTCTGCCTGCATAAATTGAAATAAGATTACTTATAGGAACCTACTGCGTAGAAATTCGATGTTGAATGACCCGGCTACGATGTAGAGCTAATAATTTGGCATGCGAATAGTTCTACTCCCACTGTCGTTTCTATTCCGACCAGCCTAGCCGCGAATTATTCCTAGATGTTTGTGCAGGACAATGCACTTATAGATTCAAGGTTAAGACAGAGCTGCTGCAGCCACTTTTTTCTCTCTCTTGTTGGCACTTCCGAAATTGGTCAAATACCAACTAGTTTTTTCTAGGGGGGCGTCCGATGGGTTCTGCGAGCGGAGTCAGTGATCCATGGGAATTGCGCCTGCAGCTTTTGAAGAGAACTTTTTATACGGGATAATTTGGTTACAATTTGACTGGGTGATGTTCAGTTTTCACGTAGCTGTTCGATATATTATTCAGAGTTTCATTTTGTCACAGTATATCGATGACGAAAATACTCCTTGGGGGTCGTGCAGCGAATTTTTCGATCTTAGTTTCTTATAGGAGGTAATGGATATTACGAAGACTAGACCTAATATAGAGAAATCGTACGTAACGTGAGGTAAAGGTGAGGACAGACAGAGCCCACGTACGCAACATATGCAACGCATTATGACGTATAGACCCTTGAACTTGCCTTCAAACAGATGACTTAGAAACATACTCATCATAAGCAAGGTTACGTAAAAATTGATTACTCAGAAACCTTATCAGACGCAAGCTTGCTTATGATAAGTATGTTGTTGTACAACTGCCATTAAAAGTGACACTTTCAATGATAGCCAACAGTTTTAAAATTGAATGTTTACGTGGAAGTGTGTTAAAAATATTTTTAACACTACATTTACTTATGATGAAATCAGATAAAATTATAATAATAATTTTGGGGATTGCAAATTTTTATTATGAATATTTAACAATCATTACTTTTGAACATGAATATTAATCGTATAGCTAGAACAACATTCATGCCTTGCGACTTCAGGGAGCTTCGCAACACATTACTAGAATCCCCAGTACCACCATAACTAGTAGGAACTGGAAGTATTGGATGATGACGTTCCAAAATCTGCTGAGTTGTTAGAGGTTGGGAGAATTTTCTCCGCAATTGCATTTTTATAAGCAATGGAATGTTCAATATAGCCCTCGGCTATCGTCGTAGACTTCTATCCACCATGTTTTTGGCGCTCTAGTTCCTCGGAACTGAGTGCTTATCAATTTGCCCAAATGTCTGTAATTTTCGAATTTTTCGATGAAAATGGTCTTAAACGATTTGGTTCGACTCACTGATCAAGAATCCGTGGTCGAAATTTATTCTGTCCGGCCGGCCGTAGGCACGATAACTCTCGAACGGAATGAGCTAGACAGTTGAAATTTTCAGAGTACGTTTGGGAGATAAATTTCTCGGCTAAGTTCATTATTGGGCAAAATCGGACTGATGGTTTCGGAGTAACAAAAAAAAAAAATTTTTTTACGAAACAAATTCCAAATTAAATTCTTTTCAATAAGCAGTTTTACCATAAGAATCCAATGATATCATTTTAAACTCCAACAAACTAATACTTTCGGAGATATGATTTTTCAAAATTTCAATAACAAATCGTATTTCAACGTTGTCACAGAATGATATAATTATTCTATGTATGAATTGTCATAATGTCAACTTATTTTCCTGAGACATGACATTATCTAATCAATCGAAGAATTGTGAGCGAAGTGAGAAAAATCTCAGTTGTTTGCTCCGTAATTTTGCCCCTGATTCTGCTAGCAAGAAGCGGAGGATCTACGAAAACAGTGAACTGTATATTGTTTTGATTCCGGCAGTTTGAGGAATTCGGCAACAATAGTGGGCATTTTCCCAAATGTATTTATACCAACTGGATTAGCAGTACATTTATTATTCATGTATTTGAGGAAAAAACGTCGATATTTGATAACAGAAGGGCGCAGTGCAATGTACTTACGGAAATAGTCAACATAGAAATATGCCATTAACTTGAATTATTTACTAACATCCCTTCTAAATTTTTGCGCGTATGTTCTGGGGAACATCGCGTTATCATTATGGCCAAATGTCTGTAACTTTCGAATTTTTGGACGAAAATGGTCTCAAACGATTTGGTTCGACTCCCCGATGAAGAATTCGAGGTCAAATTTGATTCTGTCCGGCCGGCCGTCCGGCCGTTGCCACGATAACTTGAGAACGGAAAAAGCGTATCCCAATACAACGGACAAGTTCGTTGATGGGCATAATCGGCCCAATGGTTTCCGAGTAATAATTTTGTTTTCAACCAATATAAACTAGATCGAATTGTTGAAACTTGGTGAATAGTTGTAGAATGTAAACCTAAGCACGTTTGAGAAATTTTGTGAGAATCGCATAGCTAGAAAATTTTAAAAAAATTATTAAAAAATATTTTTTATGTTACGATAACTTGAGAACGGAAAGAGATAGCAATTTGAAATTTTCAGGTTAGGTTGTGCATCTGTATGCGATATTTGATTTTGTTTATTAGCATAATCAGCCAAACGGTTTTGACGTTATACACATCTGAAATTTGGTTGTTATTTCCTCACTAACCCGAAAAATATATAACCGATCCAATTCAAACATGGATATAAGTTGTAGAATGCCAACGAAAAAGTTCTTGCAAAATTTCGTGAGGGTCGTATTACTAGAAAATTATTAAAAAATCATTGAAAAAAATTCTATCTATCAGAAACTATTCATCCGACATGGCTGAAATTTTGCGAGAGCCTTCAAAACCTAACTCTAGTACCAAGTTCCAAGTTTGAACATGATCGGATCTATATTGTTGGAGATCCGAGCAGCCTAGTGTGAGTTCAGTAGCTGGATACTCTCGATACTCTAGATAACTCTCGAACGAAAGGAGATAGGAAATTGCAATTTTCAGGGAATATTGCGCATCTGAAGGGGAGAGTTAAATTCGCTGTTGGCCATAATCAGCCCAACGATTTCGGAGTTAAATCCATGTGGAATATTATTTCCTCGAAAACTCAAAAAATATAGACTCAATCGAATTGAATCTTGCTAACTAGTTGTAGAATATCGATATAAAGACGTGTGTGAAATTTTGTGAGAACCGTACCCCAATAAAATTCCAAAAAAATTACGAAAAAAAAATTGGTTCAAGCACTGACGTGAAGTCAGGAGCTTTTGCGCGTATGTTCTATTGTCCATTCTCCTGTATTGGCCACTCTTAATCGAATTTATTTCTATTGTCTGTTCTCCTATAGTGGACACTCTCTTAATCGAATTTACCATGGTAAATTCGATTAAGAGTGTCCAATACAGCAGAACGGACAATAGAATTCACCATGGTAAATTTGATTAAGAGTGGCCAATACAGTAGAATGGACAATAGAACATACGCGCAAAAGCTCCTGACTTCACCTCAGTTCTTGAACCAATTTTTCAATTTACTCCAGGCCAGGAATTTGTTATATGCAATATCGTACTGCTGAGCTGATTTTTTAGGTGAGACTTCCAAATTTGCTCTTCTTGCAGACTCTTCAATATCCTCAGGAAAACCCAAATCAATCACAAATCAATTATTCCTCTATCGACAAACATATTAAGCAGTCAAGAACCAAAGACAAAAATTGGACAAGAACGCAATTTAAATGCATTTGTTAGTAATGATAGCGTTGGCAACGTTTGCCATTCACAACAACCTTATTGATGATGATTTCAATATTAAAATGCATTTTGAAGACATCCCAAATTCGTCTATTATATTATCAAAATAGGGTTGTTATACAAAAAACATTGTATGATTTTATTTTGTTCGTGAAATTGTTCAATTCGCTCCGCTCATTTCGCAACCTTTTTCGCTCACAAAATAAAACATCACTTTTAACATTCACATCATAAATAACTATTCTAAATAAATAAAAATATTCTTAATTTTTAGGTTTCCCAAAAATAGTTTTGAAAAATGCTGTCATGAGAGGGTGTTTGTTGTCATGAGAAGGGAAAAAGTTAGTCTTTCGGTTTGTGCAAAAATATGTTCGAAACATTTCCATTGTGATAATTTTGGAAGGAAAACTTTGAAATCTGATGCAGTTCAAAGCATCAATAAATTTCTAAATCATTAAATCAAAAACCCAATTATGTTGAGATGTGTAAGGCTCAAGGCTCAACAATTCATTGACTGAAGAAGGAACATATTTGTATGTTCTTTGCTCAAATTAGATTTTATCAACTGTATAATAGAAGTAGTTTTCTATTCTAGGGTCATATTCATCAACCTCAGTTCAACAGAATAAAAAAAATTCTTTCTGTACCTACAGGTTTGTTGGTTTTTTCGCTATAACATTTTAATTCAATATAATTAGGAAAAATAAATTATGATAAAATATGCCTATATTGTAAATAGTGAGGACTCTCGTTAACTAACAACAAAACTACAATCGAAAGACTTCTCAAGCGCTAGCGCGTTTCTTTCTTCTTGGTAACTCATCTCACATGTGGTCTTTCAACCGCGAAGTTCAAGGCCTTATCGTGCCAATGCATCTACGCCACTGCCTCCTGGCAGTGTTTAGAATCGGCAGATTGAATGATTAATAACCCCGCGTTCGAAAATTTCAAGTTTGCATTCAACACTGATCATGTTTTATATAATCGTTAAGGTTAATGTTCAACTACAAGGTCCTCCTCCAACTCTGCATGCTCCAACCGACTTGCCTCAAGTTCGGTGCAAATTATTTCATGTTGACGTGATAGGTGGGCCTCCGGTTCAGCTCAGATGACTTGCTTTACATACCTTCAATTTCGTGCATAGTAATAGTAAAGCCAATTGCGGGAAAGTTAGAAACAATTTCGGAAAAAGTAAACCAAATTCGGATGAAGTAAATCCAATTTCAGTCAAATATTCAGATTTACTTAGTACAATTTTGTGTCCATCGTACTCATTTTCATTATGTTCGTGATGTAATGTATATCTTCTTTCTTTTGATTTCATAAGAACGTTGGGTCTGTTGGTTATGTTTACATTTAATTCTTGAGTCTTTGTTTCGGAAATTTCACTCTATTTTTTTGCAAATTGACTAGTACAGAGTGTTCATAAAAAAAATTGGTTCAAGCACTGACGTGAAGTCAGGAGCTTTTGCGCGTATGTTCTATTGTCCATCCTCCTGTGTTGGACACATACGCGTAAAAGCTCCTGACTTAACGTCACTGCTTGAACCATTTTTTTTTTCGTAATTTTTTAAAAAATTTCTGGGCGTACGCTTCTCGCAAAATTTTACACACGGTTTTATATCAATATTCTACAACTAGTTACCAAGCTTCAATTCGATCGAGTCTACATTTTTTAAGTTATCGAGGAAATAATATTCCAGGTGGGTATAACTCCGAAACCGTTGTACCGATTATTCCCAAAAACGTACTTAACTCTCCTATTTGGATGCGCAACCTACCCTGAAAATTACAAGTACCTATCTTATCGAGTCTACGATCACCCATCCAGCCACTGAACTCAGACAAGGCAGTAGAGTTAGGTTCTGAAGACTGTCGTAAAATTTAGGCGATGTCAGACCAGTAGTTTCTTATATAATATGGAATTTTTTTCAATGTTTTTCAACTATTTTTTTTTAATTTTCTAGTGATAGGTTCCTCTCGAATTTCCGCGTTGGAATTCTACAACTAATAACCAAGTTTGAATTGGATCAGTTTTGTATTTTTCGGGTTATTGAGGAAACAACAACCAAATTTCAGATAGGTAGATCTCCGAAATCGTTTGGCCGATTATGCCTACCAACAAACTCGAATGGTACATTCAGATGCACAACCTAACCTGAAAATTTCAAGTCGCTATCTCTTTCCGTTCTCAGGTTATCGTCACATCAATAATATTATTTAATATTTTTTTTTTTATTTTCTAGCGATACGCTTCGAACAAAATTTCACAAGCGTACTTAGGTTTATATTCTACAACTACTCACCAAGTTTCAATTCGATCGGATTTGTATCGGTTCAAAACAAAATTATCACTGGCCAACCATTGGGCCGATTATGCCCATTATCGAACTTGTCTGTTGTATTGTGTCGCTCTACGAAAATTTCAATTCGCTATCTCTTTCTATTCTCAAATTATCGTGGCAACGGCCGGCCGGCCGGACGGACAGAATCAAATTTGACCCTGAATTATTCATCGGGGAGTCAAACCTAATCGTTTGAGACCATTTTTGGCAAAAAATTCGAAAATTACAGACATTTGAGCAAAATGATGACGCGATGTTCCCCAGAACATACGCGCAAAATTGAATGCTGAACTTGACTTTTAAAATAATTTGAATTCATTTTTCCGCCTATGTTCTGGGGAACATTGCGTTCCCCATCATTTCCTCCAAATGTCTGTAATTTTCGAATTTTTTGCCGAAGGTGAAGAATTCGAGGTCAAATTTGATTCTGTTCGGCCGGCCGTTGCCACGATAACTTGAGAGACAAGTTCGATAATGGGCATAATCAGCTCGACGGTTTCCGAGTAGTAATTTTGTCAACCAATACAAATCCGATCGAATTGAAACTTGGTCAGAATTTGCAGAATACAAACTTAAAGACGTTTGTGAAATTTCGTGAGAATCGTAGCACTAGAAAATCAAAGAAAACTTATTATTTATGTCTCGATAACCTAAGAACGGAAAGAGATAGCGAATTTTCAGGTTAGGTTATAATTCTGAATGCCACATTTGAGTTTGTTTACAGGCATAATCGGCCAAACGGTTTTAGAGTTATACCCATTTGAAATTTGGTTGTTATTTCTTCAATAACTCGAAAAATACCAAACTAACAATTTACAAATGGCATCGTGAAAATTCTTATGAATATTCGTGGGGATCGTATCACTAGAAAATTTTTAAAAAATCGTTGAAAATCATCGAAAAAAATTCTATATAGCAGAAATTATTCGTTCGACATCGCTGAAAATTTGCGAGAGCCTTCAGAACCTGACTCCACTGCCAAGTTTCGAGTTTGAACATGAACGGATCCTTATTGTTGGAGATCCGAGCAGCCTTGTGTGAGTTCAGTACCTGGATGGGTGACCGTTGCCTCGATAACATTTGAAAGAACGGAGATAGGGACTTGCAATTTTCAGGGTAGGTTGCGCATCCGAATGGGAGGGTTAAGTACGTTTTTGAGCATAATCAGTCCAACTGTTATACCCACCTGGAATATTATTTCCTCGATAGCTCAAAAAATATAGACTCAATCGAATTGAAGCTTGGTAACTAGTTGTAGAATATCGACATTTGTGACAACCGTACCCCTAGAAAATTTTTAAAAAATTAGTAAAAAATGGTACAAGCACTGACGTGATGTCAGGAGCTTTTGCGCGTATATTCTATTGTCCATTCTCCTGTATTAGATACTCTTAATCGAATTAACCATGATAGAACATACGCGCAGAAGCTCCTGACTTCACGTCAGTGCTTGAACCAATTTTTTTGAGAACTTATTTTGCACTACGAATAGTACAAATAAATTTTTACCTGAAACTGTCAAACTGTGTGGAGGAGTATAAATCATATAAATCATTTGAAATAGGAATTAATTTGGGGGGGTTTTGAAATTTTGGCAATTGACTTTATAAGGGCAGGAAGTGTAAGGATTGCTTTCTGCAGCAAGTATTTTTTGTTTTTAAGAAAAAAATGACATGGCTACGCCCTTGGAAATAACGGTTTCCGTCATTCTCAATCATCCTTATTATAAAGGGTCCGCCATCTAAGGTTTTTTTTTCAACTAGCGCTCATTCCGTGAATGGTAACACTTAGCTCATGTCTGATTTGACAGATAATTAGTTTTATCCTTCCGCTGAACGAATATGGTTGTGTATACGCTTGAACAACGCTGGGAAATATTGCGACATTACTTTGAAAATCATGGTAATGTTGCAGAATGTGTGCGAAAATTGCGTACGGATTTTGGAAGAAGAGAAGCACCGTCAGCTCCGTATGTTCGTTATCTTGTGGAAAAAGTGAAATAAACTGGCATCCTCATCGATAATCCAAAGCGTGAAAAGCCAAAAACAGTGCGTACACCCGAGAATATTGCTGCTGTGGCAGAAAGTGTGCGTGAAGCGCCATCAACATCAATTCACCGTTGTTCTCAAGAATCGAACCTTTCGGAGACATCATTGAGACGAATTTTGCATGAAGACCTTGGTATGACGCCATACAAAGTCCAATTGGTTCAGGAGTTGAAGCCAACTGACAATCCAATGCGTTTTCGCTTCGTTAAGTGGGCCTGCGAATGATTAACAGAAGATGCCGATTTTGCCAAAAAAATCATCTTTTCAGATGAAGCACATTTTGATCTTGGCGGGTATGTAAACAAGCAGAATTGTCGCATTTGGTGCACAGAAACCCGCACGCATACATTGAAAAGCCGATACACCCAAAACGAGTCACTGTTTGGTGCGGATTTTGGTCCAGAGGCAAAATTGGGCCATTTTTTTTCGAAAATGAGCAAGGAGTGGCCATTACAGTCAATGGCGATCGTTATTGGGCCATGTTGAACGAATTTTTGTTCAAAAAATATAAAGAGGAGGATATTGGCAAGATTTGATTTCAACAGGACGGACTTCGTGCCACACAGCCGAAGCTACACTCGATGTTTTACGTCCTGTTTTTGAAGATCCCATTATCTGCCGCAGAGCTGATGTCGTTTGGCCACCTCAGAGCTGCGATTCGACACCGTTGGACTATTATTTGTGGGGTGCACTCAAAGATAAGTGTTACACCAACAAGCCAGAGACAATTGACGCTTTAAAGGACAATATTCGTGAAGCCATTGGTGAAATACAGCTGCACACAATCGATAATGTGCTTAAAAATTGGACCAATCGTGTAGGCTACTGCATGGCCAGGCGAGGCAGCCATTTGAATGAAATTATTTTTCATTATAAACCGGAAGGATTGTACTTATAAATAAAAAAAGAAATTTGAGAAAATATTCAGTAGCTTTTTTTTATTGCATTTTCAAAAAAAAAGGTATTTGGCGGACCCTTTATATCAAGCACCTCTTCTATAATGCAGTGGTCTCCTGAGTCCTGATCAACAATCATCGTATCGCAAAAAATCATTTCGTCTCTGAAAGATAACGCGGCACCTAAATGTATGTGTCGTAGAATTAGTTTCGATATTTTCGCGTTATCTTGTTTAATTATATCCATCTTCATTTACACATCCGTGGAAAAATAAAAGATAAATCGCCAAATTGCGTTTATTGCAATCAAGTTCACTAAACTCCAAACGCTAACAAGGTCCACACGTGTAGATAAAAACGCCTCGCCAAAATATGATATTTGATAAGGACAAATTTGAGTAGTCTTCATTGAACTTAGCGGGCTTGTTTGCATAATAAGAAATGCAAATGAGTTCATGTTACTTAATTGAGTATTTCTGCACATAAATTATACAAGAATATACTGTGGGAATAATCAAGAAGTAGGTTATATTGTGGAAAATATTTTCAGGTACTTGTATCTTGTATCTAGTTGACTTATTAGCCCTATGCCTTGGAGGCGATATTATAATAATGGTATATCCTGAGGTGAGATAGGCGGAAGGTTTCTATTCCATTACAATGAAATTTGTATTATATTTTTCGCTAGGATGGGTACTCCTTGACTAAATACTATGCAAATTTTAGGCCTACGTTTTTAGTTTAATATTCAATATGTACATATTCTCTCTATTTGTCACAGTGATAATATTTGGAGATAATAAACGTAAAATTACAGTGAAGAAAACACTTGGCTTGAGTTTTTATTATCTGTTCATAGAAATGAACAGAGTGGCTATCAATTCGTCCAAATGTCTGTAATATTAGAATATTTGGACGAGAGTGGTCTTAAACGATTTGTTTCGACTCACTGATCAATAATCCGAGGTCAGAATTGATTATGTCCGGCCGTCAGTACGATTACGCTCAAACGCAATGAGGTAGAGAGTTGAAATTTTCAGAGTAGCTTTGTAGTCCAAATGCGCCGGCTCAGTTCCTTAATGGGAAGAATCCATCGAGTGGTTTCAGAATTATAGCCATTTGAAATTTTGTTTTCTCAATAACTCGAAAAATACTAATCTGATTGAATCAAAGCACTGTCATTAGTTGAAAAATACCGACACGAAGACTTATCCAAAATTTTGTCAGGATCGCATGTCTGCAAAATTTTAAAAAAAATTATGTATATCAGAAACTACCCGTCAGATATCGTTGAAATTCTACGAGGGCCATCAAAACCTTATTATACAATGAAGTTCTAGATTTGAGCTTGATCGGATCCATATTGATGAAGATATTGCCGAAGTTTCAAAATATTCCAAAGATTGGGGTCAACTGGTCCACTGTTTTTACATTCAACCAAATAAACCAAATTTTTGATTTTTGACGTGGCTATAAATTATTTCATATTATATTTTGTGCTCTCCATAGATCGTATATCTGCCTTTCATGAATTTCATGTTTCTTTATGATCTTTACATAAACACATGACAATATGACATCATGACATGTGTCCGACAATCTGTCAAGTCAATCTGGGAAGTTCCAATTTCATTCTGTTCTGTTTGAAAAATGATTTAAATCGAAACTGAATGCCTATCCCAGGTCGAGATGAGTTATATATGGTACAAATGGACATAAGTAATCATTAAAGGATGCTGTGGGAGGTATACTCATTATTAACAAATGGACTTATTTTAATTCGAATTTACCATGGTAAATTCGAATTAAGTGTCCAATACAGGAGAATGGACAACATAATTTACCATGGTAAATTCGATTAAGGGTGTCCAATACAGGAGAATGGACAATAGTACATACGCGCAAAAGCTCCTGACTTCACGTCAGTGCTTGAACCAATTTTTAATTTCTTAATTTTTTTGAAATTTTCTAGGGGTACGGTTCTTACGAAAATTTTAAACACGTCTTTATGTTGATTTTCTACTACTAGTTATCAAGCTTCAATTCGATCGAATCTTTATTTTTTGAGTTATCGAGGAAATAATATTACAGGTGGGTATAGCTCGGAAACCGTTAAACCGATTATGCCCAAAAACGAAATTAACTCTCTTATTCAGATACGCAACCTACCCTGAAAATTGCAAGTCCCTATCTACTTTCGTTCAAAAGTTATCGAGGCAACGGTCACCCATATACTGAACTCACACAAGGCTGCTCGAATCTCCAACAATATTTAACCGATTGTGTTAAAACTTAAAACTTGGCAGTAGAGTTAGGTTCTAAAGGCTAATGCAAAATTTCAGCAATTTCAGACGAATAGTTAATACTGATATATAGAATTTTTTTTTTAATTTTCAAGGATTTCTTGAAAATTTTCTACAAATACTATATTCACGAAATTTTGCAAGAATTTTCGCGTTGGCATTCTACAACTAATAACCATGTTTTAATTCAATCGGTTTAGTATTTTTCAAGTTAATGAGGAGAAAAAAAACACCAAATTTCAGATCGCTATACCTCTAAAACTGTTTGGCCGATTATGCTTATAAACAAACTCAAATGTCGCGTTCAGCTGCAAATCCTAACCTGTAAACTTCAAGCCGCTATCTCTTTCCGTTCTCAGGTTATTATGACAACAATTTTTTAATAATTTTCTAGCTATACGATTCTCACAAAATTTCACAAACGTGCTTAGGTTCATATTCTACAACTGCTCACCAAGTTTCAATTCGATCGGATTTATATTGGTTGAAAACAAAATTATTACTCGGGATTATGCCCATTAAGGAACTTGTCCGTCGTATTGGGATGCGCCACCTACCCTGAAAATTTCAAGTCGCTAGCTCTTTCCGTGCTCAAGTTATCGTGGCAACGGCCGGACGGCCGTCCGTACAGAATCAAATTTGACCTCGAATTCTTCATTGGGGAGTCGAACCAAATCGTTTGAGACCAGTTTCGTCAAAATATTCGTTACAGACATTTGGGCAAAATGATAACGCAATATTCCCCAGAACTTACGCGCAAAAAGTAAGTTGTGATCAGGTTTTGCAGAGTTAATAGAAGGGAATTATATTATATTTTCTTTTCAGCAGTAACATAAAACTTACTTATTAGGAAAAATTAGAATAGTGACTTATTAGAGAAAATGTTTATCACTTTTGTGTCAGACTCAACATTAGTCGTCTGAAGATTTTCAAGCATCGAACATAAAGGCTAGCAGAGTCAAGATACCCTCCCTCTAAAATGAAAATCTTTAATCTTCTCTATATTTCATGTTGTTGTTACTTGGCACACCGATATGGCATGATTGGGCCAACTTGGTTGCGTTTGAATATAAACTCCATAGAGTGATATTCACTAAATTCGAATACCAAAAAGTTGTGTATATTTTACTCTATGTCCGTCGTTCAAACATGTCAGAGTAGTCGATTCCGAGTTAACTCTCGTAACTCTACAAAATAGCTGGGTTTATTTTACTCCACTCAAAATGGACATAACTCATCCCGTGGGACGGAAAATCTCTTATCTTTGTCTCATTGTTTTATGAAGAGCTAGTGGCGGAATATCATATGACACCTGAATAATTATGCTGAAAGATATCCTGTGTAATTGACACAGATGAGTATTATATCCATGATCATATCCAAAAAACGTACCAACTGGATCAGAAATCTCAGATTGTCATTATTGTCTTTTTGGATCCAGCATACGTCTATACGCTATTGAGTTAACCATTTTACATGTTGCGATGAAGATCATCTTTGGATGAGTGATGGATCCATGATCATATCCAAAAAACATACCTGCCGGATCAGAAATCTCAGATTGTATTTATTACCTATTATTATTAACAGAGGTTACACGGTCAATCTCGCATAAGTTCAGTCCTTAATCTTGATCACGATGAGACTTGTGCAGATTGACGAAACACATCAATATGCATTAATACCCAGATTGAAGCACGAACATTAACATTACAAGTGTGATAATTGTTAATCTATTAATCTGAGAATTTTTTCCTTTCGTGGAGCTATTTTTCAAAAGTGTTAGAATAGAAAAATAAAAAATTGTTAACTTTCAAATTACTTGAGTTACAAATTATAAAGCTTAATTAAACATTGAAAAACACATTTTTTTATAATATTACTATTGATTCGTTTTCTCATGATCAGAAGCTACTTAAAAATTATTTTTAATGATTTTCATCTCTTATTGTTTAAAAAATTGTCATAAACAAATGCGTTGTTTATAATATAGTTAAATTTTAAAAAATTCTATAGTTCGGTATGATATCGCGGAAACTTTGCTAGAGCCGTCAAACCCTAACATACAGCCAACTCCCAAATTTGACCACGATCGGATCTATATTGTTGGAGATCCGAACAGCGAATAGCTGTATGGGTGACCGTTGCCACGATAGCTTTCAAACAGAAAGAGATAGCCGCTTGCAATTTTCAGAGTAGATTGCACATCCGAATGCGACAGTTAATTTAGTTAATAGGCATAATCGGCCGAACGGTTTCGGATTCATAAGGATCCGAAATTTGGTTGTTAATTCCTGAATAACTCAAAAATACTGATCCGATCGAATTGAAACTTGGTAACTAGTTGTAGAATACTGACTCAAAGACGTATGTGAAATTTTGTGAGGATCGTATTACTAGAAAATTTAAAAAACTGTTATGTATCTGACAATAGTTCTCGAACGGAAAGATATAGCGACTTGCAATTTTTAAGGTAGTCACATCCAAATGCGACATTCTAGTTCATTCCGGATCATCGCCGGATTCTTGGTCTTGAATGGGTTAAAAGAGCATATACAATATGTTGATCGCAGAAGGGAAGTTCCGAGAAGGATATGCCTCTATCTGGCAGCCCCAGTGCATAAAGTATAATTGCACAACAACCAAAGTTACCTCATCCGCAATTTCAACATAAGCCCAGTAGTTTTCAGTATATTATTACTCAACCATTGTGCAAAACCATAACAGAATGCCAAACGGAAAATCCGGTCTGCAACTGATTGCCTTATGGGTTTGTGGTTGATCATATTATCCTGTAGGAACACTTCCTCTAACTATTGCATAATGTTTGACCATATTGCAGGGCTTTCAGCGCTATTTCGTTCAATCATTGTCCATTTCAACAATACCATTAGTACCAGCCTATGAAACGAATAAGTCCATTGAAAATATTTGGGGTTGCGTTTGTCAGAGGATGCAATTTTATTTCTTAATTATCAAGAGGAGTCATTTTAAAGTTAAATCCAAGTTTGTGGGGTAGCAACCCTTGTCCCACGGCCGTAATTTTGGAAAAAGGGGATCGAATGCTTTTTATGGTTTATCTGACGAACTATAGGTCTCACAAAAAACTAAGTTAACATTTTTTGTTGCAAATAAGAATATCTACAACTTTTGTCGGGTAACTTTTAGCCGTAGAACCAAAAATAAAAAAGTTATGAGAAAATCCATGAAAAATTGAGAATAATTTTTCTATTAGTCGATATAACTTTTTTCTTATCATTTTACAAAAAAATTGGTTCAAACACTGACGTGAAGTAAGAAGCTTTTGCGCGTGTGTTCTCTTGTCCATTCTACTTCATTGGACACTCTTAATAGAATTTACCATGGTAAATTCGATTAAGAGTGTCCAATATTTAATTTATGTAAGAAGAGAGTAACACTTTCGGAAAAGCTCACCACTATTAAAAAAACCCTGGTTTCTGCTAGTCGTTCATATTATAAATTAATATTTATGTTTAATAGTTATGAATACTGAAGAATAATATTCGTCGTAATTTAAAAAGTTAAGTATGAATATTATTCCTTAAAACACCATCAGAAGCTTTTGCGCGTATGTTCTCTAGTCCATTCTCCTTTATTTGATACTCTTAATCGAATTTACCATGGCGAATTCTATTGTCTGTTCTCCTGTATTGGACACTCCGAATTTACCATGGTAAATTCGATTAAGAGTGTCAAATAAAGGAGAATGGACAAGAGAACATACGCGCAATAGCTTCTGATGGTGTTTTAAGGAATAATTTTCATACTTAACTTTTTAAATTACGACTAATATTATTCTTCAGTATACCTAACTTTACATGAATATTAATTTATAAGATGAAGGACTAGCAGAGACCATTGTTTTTTTTAATAGTGATGAGCTTTTCCGAAAGTGTTATTCTCTTCTCACATAAATAATAATGATTTGACATAATAATAATAATAAATAACTTTTTCATTTTTTTATGATGATCTTGTTAATTGTTGATAATGCAATATTATTTTCAGTTAATTATCGAGTCTTTTCCCCACCACCTACGAGGTGGAGTCTGAAGGGGTGTTTTTTTACGTGGTACCCAGTAGGCATAATTAACGGCGATTTTCTAAATCACAACTACTCTGTCCCCGGTCTTTTTGATGGACCAGACTGCGGCCCAGCATCTGATCGAGTTTCTATATTAAATACTTAAGGGAGAAGCAGAGAAGTTGGCGTCATTGTCAGCGGTTCATCTTCAAAATCATTTTCCTCAATTAATTTCGACAGCTCCATTATATTGCTGCAAGTTCTCCATAGAACAATGGAGAAACACTGCAGAACATTTTAGGCCTGCTTTTCGACATCCACATATCGCTCCACAGCTTCATTTGCATCTGCAGAAAATCAACTTTAGAAGCTCAGGGGGTGCTCTGTTTTGAGCTCTGCACTGGCATCAATATTCGTTCACCATATTTACCAAGCCACGACTGGACCTGATGGTAGATCGGAAACTGTGAAAGCGAGCGGTATCTTGTGTTGGAGGAAGTGAAGATAAATAAAATGTACTCTTGGTCACTGACTCTCAGGTTTTTTCTTAAAAATTAAAGACCAAAGTATTGAA
Organism: Halyzia sedecimguttata; assembly: GCA_937662695.2. Lineage (NCBI taxonomy): Eukaryota > Metazoa > Arthropoda > Insecta > Coleoptera > Coccinellidae > Halyzia > Halyzia sedecimguttata. The sequence goes on along the minus strand of OW569413.2, from coordinate 90,500,062 downwards.
AACGGTTCTTATATTGAAGACATTTCAAGTTATGGTACGCGTACCTTAGGGTAAGACCTCTTCTAAGATTGGATGAATTAGATTGCGATGTGAACGAATAAATAAAAGAGGGAAAGCCCTGTGGCAGGAGCTTTGGCGCTCTTGTACAATTTTTGACAAATCATATCTCCGAACGTATTGTTTTCTCAGAGTTGGGAATGACATCAATGGATTCTTATGATAGAACAGCACCACAATTTCAGATAATAGTTCATTTATCAAGAATAAATGAGCAATCTGCAATGGTTTAACCTCGTGGAATGAGTTGTTGCAACTTACACTCGGTGCTTAGTTTTCACAACTCGAAATACCTACACTGAGAGAACAGTTTATTTATAAATAATAAAGTTTATTCATATTAAATAAACCCCTTATTCATATATGGCGTAATAAATATTTATTTGTCCTAATAGTAGGGGAGCCCAAGCGGGGATTTTGGGATTTACTAAAGCGCGGCAGATTAATATATAGGGGGATACCTTGTACCTGGTTAAGTTTTTCCACCAAACATGAGCCATATATATATGGCTGCCCGTCAAGGATAAAGCATCAGATTAGTAAAAAAAAGTTGATCATCGGAAATTCTCGAGCGCGCGTCAGATTAAGGTAGGGTGAGTTAGTTACATGCTAAAAAGTGTATGTTCCATTAATCTGACAATTTGAGAGTGACGTAAAGAAGGGGGAGGGTTACAAAGTTGTAAAAAAAAACGACATCTTGACATTCTCGAGCGTGGTGAATTTTTTTTTTATTTTGAAGGGAATAATGCAAGAATTACGAAAAATATAAAATCTGACGATTTTCACAAGCCGAAGTAAATTAAAAAAGTTGAAAATAAATATATTGGTGAAAAATTAATATATATTAATTATTAATATACGATTTATTCATAGATAATGAATTTTATCACTACATCAAAAAGGTTTATTTTCAACCAATAACGAATTATTTATAATAAATAAATGTTATTTATGAGAAAAAAATATTTATTTTCAATAAATATCAATATTCTCATAATAAACAAAGGTATATTTCAGAAAAAAATTTATTTCGGAAATTAATATTTACTATGAATAAAGAAAGATTCACTATAAAAAAATTGTATATTTTTATTAAATAATCAGTTATGTACAGTAAATGAATGTTTTTTTCGAGAAGGAAATAAATTTTTTTAATAAATATGATTAGTTGAATGGAAACTGAGGTATACATATATTGCAAAAAGAATTACTTTCTAAAATTTATATAATAACAATTCCCATATGATATTTTGTGGTAGTTTTCCATAAGGAAAGTATCATCGAAATGTCTAGAGCAAGGCTGGAGACAATCATAGCAGATTGTCCATTTATTCTTGATATTTGGATAGGTATAGGCTGACGAAAAAATTATTTTAATAGTTCAAAATATATTAATAAAATACTATCCCCTTTTCATAATTTAATAGTTCTTACAAGTAACACATTCATTCTGTATTATGAACCTTAACTCAAGAAAGAATATTTGATACACAAATGTAGATCAATATTTCAAAATTTTTTTGCTAGCAACATTATGAAAATCCTGTATATAGGAAAATGTCTAACTACTTAAGGAAGTAAGGTAATATTAACCTCGGTGGTTAACGAATAGTAATTTCTTTTGATGATTCCATTATGTTTTCTTTCCTATTGCCTTCATAAATTACATCATTAAAGAAATATATCCCCATCAATATTTTTAAATTTCAGCAAATTTTGTAAACAATAGCTACAATCACCACACTCACGGGGAGAAAGGGTTTTTTGCTGAGGTTTTTCCCTAAGCTCTTGTATCATACGTCGAATTGTATGGTACCCCGTTACACCAACCTCTGCTAACACATAACTATACAGCTCTCAGTCAAAAGAATATATATATATATCATTAAAATGATACAATTCTACATCTTCTGAAACATCATCACCAATATTTGCACATAAATTATTCAATGGTACCTATGCAAAAAGTCAATATTATTCTTAGTACAATCTTGTGTATATTCATAAATTTAAGATGTGGAACCTTGTTTTCCAACACAAAATATTTTCAAAGTACGAATTATATAAACAAACTAGAACAAAAATAAATATGACGTCGCTTATAGGTAGATAAGATAACATGAATGAACATTTAACACAGATAGAACACAGACAGATAGGATTCGCATTCTATGAATACATAGGAGTACGATATATTATTGAAATTATGAAAAATCTCCGAAAGTATTAGCTTGTTAGAGTTGAAAATGACATCAATGAATTCTTATTATGGTGATATTTATCTCCCAAACCTACTTTGAAAATTTCAAATATCAAGTTCATTCCGTTCGAGAGTTATCTTATCTAGGGCCGGAACAGAATCGATTCTGACCACGGATTCTTGATCAGTGAGTCGACCAAATCGTTCAAGACCATTTTCAGCCAAAAATTCGAAAATTACAGACATTTGGGCAAATTGATAAGCACTCTGTTCCGAGGAACAAGAGCGCCAAAAAGTTGATTTCTTTGAACGAGTTCATAAGTTCACTTTGAAATAATGTTAGAAAATCTTTCCCGATTGATAATCCCACAACAGAGATTTAATTATATGAAATGTTGAAATTCATATATTGATAGCATTCATTTGACCAGATCAAGTTTACCACTCCAGGGCTACTCCGTAAAATCCTTCATATCAATTTTTGATCGGACTTGTTTACAAAACAATCAAACAGTAAACTTGACCTCTCGGTCTCAATTTGAGATTCAACTTTGGGACACGACACTCATACCGTACAACTCGCTAACAAAGATGTTAATTAAACTGATATAGTTTCATTTATTCCATCGTTTCAACCTTGAACTAGCGGTTGCAAAAAACATTGTTCAATTTCATAAGCATGACCACATGCATAATGGCGTAAATGAAGCCGATGTCGAGTAGCAATATCGTAAATTGGTTCAGTTATGGGCGGCACTTTTGAGAAGGATTGTAGAATGATTTTCACATTCCCAAAGGAGTCATAACTTTATTCGTGTAGCGTGTGTGTTTGATTTTTCGTGTAATGGAAGACCTATAAACATCTTGGGGGTATTAGTAGAGTTCGTCAGCGTTGACTTTGTAGAAACTCCCTTGCGTCAAATCGAGAAAACTAAGAGCCTGCCCACACGGAGACAGTGATCCGACAATCTCCTGAGTATTTTTCCTCCACTCGGTTTCGATAGGATCCATGCACCGGCGATATCCTACAATTGCAATTCCAGCGACTCCAGTATCCACGATTCACGCGATCGAAACGGAAGCAGTAATTCCGAGTTTCCGAGCTCTCATATTTGATAATATACTAACTGACAAAGAAACTGCAACACCCAGTAGGAGCTGTTTAAATTTCAATTTTTCTTGGTAAAACATATAGTATGCTAGTATAGCAATGAGTAAATGTTTGAAACTTGGAGAAAAAAATCGTGAAGGTTTTTTCATTTATCACCAGCTAAGTGAATTTGGAAGAGGTCGAATTATTGGTCTACAGGAGGCGGGGTTGTCATTTCGAGAAATCGCTAACCGTACGGACAGAAAGCCAACTACTGTTATGAGATGTTGTCAAGCGTGGTTTGATAATTCCCAAAATCGACGAACAGTAGGCACCAGACGTCGAAGGAGCACAAATGAAGTTCAAGATCGACGTCTAAGAATTATGGCTGTAAGAGACCGATTTGCGACAACTCGATCTTTGGCTGATGAGTGGTTAGGAGAACAAGGCCATCCTGTAACTGTCCGAACGGTCTACCGCCGGCTAAGGTCTTTTGGACTGCAGCATTATCGACCCCATCTTGTGTTACCTCTGACGGTTCAGCATCGCCGGCAACGATTACAGTGGTCAAGGAGACGTCAACATTGGAATGTGGAATAGCATCATGTCGTCTTTTCTGATGAATTTCGTTTCTCCTTGGGTGCACATAATGGCCGAATAAGGGTCAGACGACAGCCCCTACAGACTTTGGCGGCTCTAATACGTGAATTACAGGTAGCTTGGGATAGTATTCCTCAAGAAGAAATAGACCATCTTATTGCATCAATGCCAAGACGTGTTGGGGAGTGTATAGATAATTATTGCGGTGGACAAACACATTGTTAACAAATTTATTAAAAGAAATTGTAAACCCTTATTTTTTTTCTTCAAATTTCAATAATTTACTCCTTGCTATACTATCTATGTTTTACCAACAAAAAATTAAAAAATTAAAATTCAAGCAGCTCCTTCTGGGTGTTTCAGTTTATTTGTCAGTCAGTATATTATACTGACCCACCTAGGTCTTCCCCAATAAGACCCCTCATAACCTCTTAAAGGCTTGAACGAGTTAGAGGAATCAATTGTGTTCTGTGTAGGCTTCATTACTATGTCATTATGCGTTAAGCACAGTATCAAGGGCGTAGCCAGGAATTCGGGGGGGATCTGATTCAAACGCTCTTTAACCACTAAACTAATCGCGCTGGTTAATTATTATTACGATATGACATTTCGACAAAAATCTATTGTAGATATTGATTGATTTTACATAGCCTCATACTTTGCCAGGCCTGCGAACATATATTGAGCCTGTTTTAAGTTATGTATTAGATAAGGACAGAAATCTTTGAGTTTATAGTTATATATTGTATCATTGTTACAAAAAGAACTGGAAGATTTTCATACCAACCAAACGATCAAAGCGGTTCATCTTTTCTAAATATCGATTATGAAATAATAAGACTCACAATAATATTGCACGTATGTTCTACGGAACAGCGTGCTATTATTTTGCACAAATGTTAATAATATAATAATATAATAATATAATAATATAATAATATAATAATATAATAATATAATAATATAATAATATAATAATATAATAATATAATAATATAATAATATAATAATACAAGGGCGTAGCCAGGGGGGGGGGGGGGTTTGGGGGTTCAAACCCCCCCCGAAATGTTATTTTTCTCTTAAAAAAATTTTTGCTGCAGAAAGTGACCCTTACACCCCCAAACCCCCCCCCCCCCCGAAATTAATTCCTATTTCAAACCCCCCCCCCCACCCCCGAAATTAATTCCTGGCTACGCCCTTGTAGTAATATAATATAATATAATAATAATTTTCAATTTTTTTACCTAAATTAAGAATTCGGGATCAATTTCGTTTCTGTCCGGCCGGCCGCCCGTTGTCAACTTTCGAACAAAAATAGATAGTGACTTGAAATTTTCAGGGTAGGTTGCGCATGTGCATGCGACGTTAATGGATATAATCGGCCAAACGGTTTCGGAGTTGAAATTTTGTTTTCTCAGAATACAGATCCGATCCAATTTAATCTTGGTGATTAGTAGTACAATGCCGATATTTGCAAAATTTCGTGAGCATCGTATCACTAAAAAAATTAACAAAAAATTGGGAAAGCCCTGTGGAGCTTGATGGCGCTCTTGTTCAAACTTTAACAAATCATATCTCCGAAATTATTGGTCTCTGAGAATGATATAAATGGATTTTTACGATAGAGCTGCGTCATGAAAGAAATTAAATTCAAACAGACCGATTCTCCCTAATAACGAACTTATCCAAGATATTCGTTCGTCAAATCTACTCTGGAAATTATATTATATCAATTAAAACTTAGTATATTTGGATTTTTGTTTTTACTGGAGATATTCAGAACCCAATTTGATTAGGTATCATACCAAAGTATATATTTCCATCATAATATGGATTATCCACGGGCATTATATTATCAACTTAAAAGTATTATATCATATTATCATCCTCATAATTCTACGATAGCTGAAGTTATTTCATTGATCATTTTGCATTCAATCATACTTTGTTTTCTAGAACAGGAGGTGTATTTTATATCAAGAATAACGAACCAGAAATTATTTTGACATTTATCTATCATAGGAAAATAAGATCACATGTAAGAACACAGATCATAAAGTACGATTTATTATTGAAATTTTGATAAATCATATCTCCGAAAGTATTTGTTTGTCGGAGTTGAAAATGATATCAATGGATTCTTTTGGTGAAATTGCATCTTAAAAAAAATTGAATTTGGAATTTGTAATATAAAAAAATATATTTTTTTTCGTTACTCCGAAACCATTACGCCGATTTTGCCCAATAAGGAACTCAGCCGAGATATTTATCTTCTAAACCTACTCAGCTGTCTAGCTCATTCCGTTCAAGAGTTATCGTTCACGGAGGGCCGGCCAGACCAGCCGGACGGCCAGACAGAATCGATTTTGAGCACGGATTCTTGATCAGTTAGTCAAACCAAATCGGTCAGGACCATTTTCATCCAATAATTTGAAAATTACAGACATTTGGGTAAATTGATAAGCACTCTGTTCCGAGGAACAAGAGCGCCAAAAACATTGAAACAATTTTGCGAGAGACTTTAAACATTCTGATTCTGAAGTTCTGAATTTGAACACGATCAGTATCTATATTTTTGGAGATATTGAAAAAATATTTAAAGACAATTAGCTTTGGCCGAGTTAAGTAGTTGAATGGAGACCGTTGCTACGATAATTTTCGAACGGAAGAGATTTCGACTTGAAATTTTCAGTCCGCATACGATAGTTGAGTTCATAAATGGGCATAAGCGGCCAAACAGCCATAATATGTTCATAAACGCCTAGGAGTACCCACTTATGTGCCTAGAAAGACAATGAATAGTATTACGTATATTCGACTTCAAGCTTATATCATATCTATTAATTTCCTTGCCCAATTTTAATTCAAGGCATCAAATACATTAGTCTTCTCCGGATATCCCGATGGTAAACTAAGTATTGATCTGTATCTATTATTGAGGATATCAAAAATGTTTTCGACATCCCACATAACTTTTTTCACGAAGTATACTGACGAAAAATCATAAATACAAAGAATTGCTACTATAACAGTATAACCTTTCGTTGGAGTATTGTTGCCTAAGTCAGTAAACTAAGAATTCTTCAAATAATATCTCTTGCAGTTAGCTGTTCTACTCGAAAATCGTTGTAAATCTCAGATTATTTTGAGCAATTTTTGCAACTTGTATATTTGAAGGAAGGCATTTCCATATTGTATTTCATAAAGAAGTATTCAGAGGAATAAATGAAAAATATTTTCATTGTCGCAGATAACCCAACATACACATGGCTGTAATAAGAATAGCAGTTTATGCAATATCTAGATAGTCATCAATGTTTCTCTGTTTCTCAAAACCACCATTATGAATTCCTCAAGTAATTGCAACCCGTTACGTATGAAGGAAACGTTCAACAACTAGAACTAGCCGCTCAGCTCTTTGTTGCGTTCTAGATATTGTAAAACGAATGATTTTTGCGCACAAGTTCTCGGGAACAGCGTGCTATAAATTTCCCCAAATGCCTGTGATTTTCGAATTTTTGGCCGTAAATGGTCTCGAACGAATAGGATCCACTCACTGGTGAAGAATTCGAGGCTAAATTTGATTTTCGCTGGCCGTTGCCACGATTACTTTCGTGAGGATCGTATGACTAGAAAATTTTTAAAAAATCTTTAAAAAATGTATCTCACGATAACTCGAGAACTGAAAGAGATAGAGACTTGCAATTTTCAGGGTAGGTTGCACATCCGAATGCAATATTTCAGTTCGTTACTAGGCGTAATCAAGATGACTCTCGAACGGAATGAACTAGACAGCTAGTAATTTTCGGAGTAAATTAGAGAGAATATCTCTGTTAATTTCGTTATTGGGCAAAAACGACCTGCTGGATTCGCAGAAACGAAAAAAAAATTTCACCTGAAATTTCTGAACTTCCTTAACTTTTGTGGAGCAGTATATTTCCGTTTGCACCTGCTACATATGAAGCAAAGGATTCAAGGGATTTGGTGAGCTGTTACGGACATTTAGTGTTCAATTTGGGCCGTTTGACTTACAAGCTGTGAAATATCATATTTGTGGCGACCATTGCTGCACCAATTTATCAATCTAATTATAAGGAAATATACTGCCTGGCAAAGAAAATGCAACACCCAGAAGGAGCGGTTTAAATTTTAATTTTTTTGTGGTAAAACATATATAGTATATCAAGTAGTAAATGATCCAAATTTGCAAAAAAAACGAAGGGTTTACAATATTTTTTAATAAATTTCTTAATAATGTGTTTGTCCACCGCGATTATCTACACACTCCCCGACACGTCTTGGCATTGATGCAATAAGATGGTCTATTTCTTCATGAGGAATACTATCCCAAGCTACCTATGGTTCATGTATCAGAGTAATCAGAGCCGCCAAAATTCGTGGGGGCTGGGGTAAATTTCCAAGCCTTCTACCCATGATGTCCCAAACATGCTCTGTGGGAGAAAGATCAGGGCATCTGGGCAGCCATGGCAAAAGATTCACATGGGTCGCTTCAAAAAAGATGAAACTAACTCTGGCAACACGAGGTCGAGCATTATCTTGCTGAAATATTGGATTCTCGAGCCGGTTAAGGTAAGGGAGAACGTATGGTTCCACTATTTCTTGAAAGTAACGCAGCGCTGTCATGTTACCTCGAATAAAGACTAAATGTGACATACTTGCATGTGCAATAGCACCCCATACCATAACGCCTACTGTCCGGTGTACATGACGCTCAATATCAAACTGCTGTTCACGTCTTTCTCGCCGACGTCGTCTAACCCTTCTTCGGTCATCATGTGCACCCAAGGAGAATCGAGATTAATCAGAAAAGACGACCTGATGCCATTACACATACCATTACCCAATGTTGACGTCCTCTGCACCACTGTAATCGTTGCCGGCAATGCTCAACCGTCAGAGGTAACACCAGATGGGGTCGATAAGTAATGCTGCAGTCCAATAGACCTTATCTGCTCCTTATCCGGCAGTGAACCGTTCGGACAGTTACAGGATGGCCTTGTTCTCCCAACCACTCATCAGCCGAAGATCGAGTTGTCAAAAATCGGTCTCTAATAGCCATAAGTCTTAGACGTCGATCTTGAACTTCATTTCTGCCCCTTCGACGTCCGGTGCCTACTCTTCTTCGATTTTGGTCATTATCAAACCACGCTGGACAACATCTCATAACAGTAGTTGGATTCTTGTTCGTACGGTTAGCGATTTCTCGAAATGATAACCCGCCGCCCGTAGACCAATAATTCGACCTATTTCAAATTCACTTAGCTGGCGATAAATTCTGCGCACACGTGCTCTAGGCATTTTAACAACAACTAAACATCGACTTTGGATCTCCTCGAACAGCTGGTTTGTTGTGAAATTCAAAAAATTTGCAAAAAACGACTACAATCTGTAAGTAACAAAAAATGTTTACATGAAAAAACCTTCACAATTTTTTTCTCCAAATTTAAATCATTTACTCCTTGCTATACTATCTATGTTTTACCAAAAAAAAATTAAAATTTAATCAATTCCTTCTGAGTGTTGCATTTTCTTTGTCAGTTAGTAAAATTGTCATATGCGTTCATATTCATTTCCGACCGACTCATATTTATTTCCTCATTGTAAAAATCCTTGTTTAACTGTGATCTCCTAATTGATGTTTTATTATAATAGTGCAAATTCACTAGATGCGACTCATATTTCTGAGTTTGAATTTTTGAAAACCAAACCTCCACTTCTCCATTGAGCTAACGGTGCAGGAAAACGCGCTTTAAAATATTGATTGGCAAAGTAAAGTAGTGGTTCAGCCAACTGTTAGCTACAGGCTGATTTACCAGCTAACCAGAAAATAAACAGGTTACAAATGGCGCCCAATGTGGGGCTCGAATCCACGACTCTGAGATTAAGAGATTCATGCTTACAACAGTTTGGGAAGAATGAAGGTGCCTGAAGGAGCGTCCTAAAAATCGAAACAAATCGTTCGGGAAACACTGAAGTTAAACCACCCCGTATATGCGAACTCCCTAAACTGTTAGCTACAGGCTGATTTACCAGCTAACCAGAAAATAAACAGGTTACAAATGGCGCCCAACGTGGGGCTCGAACCCACGACTCTGAGATTAAGAGATTCATGCATACAGAAGCTTGGGAATAATGACGGTGCCTGAGGGAGCGTCGCAAAAATCGAAACAAATCATTCGGGAAACTCTGAAGTTAAACCACCCCGTATATGCCAACTCCCTAAACTGTTAGCTACAGGCTGATTCACCAGCTATCCAGAAAATAAACAGGTTACAAACGGCACCCAACGTGGGGCTCGAAACCACGACTCTGAGATTAAGAGATTCATGTATACAGAAGTTTGGGAATAATGAAGGTGCCTTAAGGAGCGTCTCAAAAATCGAAACAAATCGTTCGGGAAACACTGAAGTTAAACCACCCCGTATACGCGAACTCCCTAAACTGTTAGGTACAGGGTGATTTACGAGCTATCCAGAAAATAAACAGGTTACAAATGGCACCCAACGTGGAGCTTGAACCCACGACTCTGAGATTAAGAGATTCAGGCATACAGAAGTTTGGGAAGAATGAAGGTGCCTGAACGAGCGTCCTAAAAATCGAAACAAATCTTTCGGGAAACACTGAAGTTAAACCACCCCGTATATGCGAACTGCCTAAACTGTTAGCTACAGGCTGATTTACCAGCTAACCAGAAAATAAACAGGTTACAAATGGCGCCCAACGTGGGGCTCGAACCCACGACTCTGAGATTATGAGATTCATGCATACAGAAATTTGGGAATAATGAAGGTGCCTGAAGGAGCGTCCCAAAAATCGAAACAAATCGTTCCGGAAACACTGAAGTTAAACCACCCCGTATATGCGAACTCCCTAAAGCGGTGAATATCCCGAAACTGAAGCAGCAGGGGGCAACAATGGGCATGCAAATAGGTGCCATTCGTGCGAATGCAAGAGTTGACCCAAATAGAGGGAACAGGGCGAGGGGAGAACGGCGAGGGGGATCCAGTGGATACTTTCGTGGGTAAGGAAAGTGATTTATCTTTTTCAGAGCGGCCCGGTCGACTCGTTCCAAGACAGAAACACATTATGAATGCGACCTTGAGAGTTCCCAAGAGGGTTTCCCGACTTTTTCGTAATTATTTGCGTGTTGCATTAGTAAGGGAGAAGAGAGCATTGTTGGCGGATGAAGAGAAGGCGGAATATTAGATTTAAAATTATCATTCATGGATTCTTGTTCGATATATAATTTTATTTGTCTCTATCCTCGATTTTTTCATGTAGTTATCAGGACACAACGAAGCGGGCGTCCACGAAGGCTGCAATTTGAATTTCAGGAAAAGTAGGTACCAGTTTGGTTTTCAGAATAATTCCTGAAATGCAAAGTCGATCAATCTGAAATCAGGTACGGCTACGGCAGTTTTTATTGATTCCTGAATATTTCAAAAAAGTGGACATGTGTTTTTTCACCGAGCCCTTCAATTGTTATGTACTTATCGTAAAATCCGATATAAAAAATCTTCTTGTTTCTTACTAGTACTACCCTGTACACGAAACCAACAACATCTAATACCAAATTTAGATTTCGTTATGAAGGTTATAGCAACTCGTGTGAAATAATGAATAGTCATGACCAAGCCGAATTGCTGGTTAATGCTCTATTCTGAAATGATGAAAAATGCATTGAACATCATTATTACGAGCAAGTATCTATTCATGGCACTTACGCATATCATTAAATTAACATTTCTCCGAGCAATGAAATTCGCGATAAGGAATAACGGCAAAATCATTCGCTAATAAATTGGATGGTTATTAATACAGTTGAATATGAATACCTTGTAGGAATATGGGATAATCATGCGCTATTATTTATATTAAGATGAATTTAATTATGTTAGATAAGACCTACGAAATTTGGCAACTCGTGCGAATACAGCGTGCCAAAAAAGTACTCGTCAGTAGTTCTTGTACGAAGAATTATTAAGGAAAGTCCTCGAACCCGTCGATTTTTAGTTTCAAAAGCCATTTATCCAGTGCTTTTTTGAATTTGATATTTCTCACCCTCTACGCCCCCCACTCCACTACTTTATTTTTTCAAAAGGGAATATATGGATTGTGATACATCAAATGAAAGGTAATTTTATTACCTATTCAGCGATGTGGCTGAAAGTAGAATTGGTTTTGCCGTTTTTTTATTGAAAAATTAGGCAAATAATTTACAAATTATGATTGGAGAGTACTACAATCAGACATTTATTCTTTTACTAATTATTATTGAGGGAAATCCATGAATCTATGGATTTGTAAATCCAGGAATCCATGGGATTTGTAATTTCGAACGCAGGTCTCCCTATTCTTTTTGGCGCTCTAGTTCCTCGGAACTGAGTGCTTATCAATTTGCCCAAATGTCTGTAATTTTGGAATATTTCGATGAAAATGGTCTTAAACGATTTGGTTCGACTCACTGATCAAGAATCCGTGGTCGAAATTCATTCTGTCCGGCCGGCCGTAGGCACGATAACTCTCGAACGGAATGAGCTAGAGAGTTGAAATTTTCAGAGTAGGTTTGGGGGATGAATATCTCGGCTAAGTTCGTTATTGGGCAAAATCGGACAGATGGTTTCGGAGTAACAAAAAAAAAATTTTTTTTTTACGAAACAAATTCCAAATTAATTTTTTTTTAATAAGCAGTTTTATCATAAGAATCCATTCATATCATTTTCAACTCTAACATGCTAATACTTTCGGAGATATGTTTTTTTAAAATTTCAATGTAAATCGTATTTCACAGATTGATATAATTATTATTCTATGTATGAATTCTCATAATGTCAATTGACAGAAGGGAATATTGTAACTTCAAAAATATTGGGGTTGAAATACCCGTATTTTAGCGATGCAACGGGGACCTCAACCGAAAATGTTTGAAAATATTACGTAAATATTGAAAGCATAATTCTGTAGTTTGGTGAACGTAGATCAGGAAATTTTTGATCGATTACAAGGTAATTTTTTATTATTACTTATCTTCTTTCATATTTGTTTTATGGAATATCTACTATTTGTAGGTACTTTAAACCTGTTTTGGGCAATTGTCATACGAAACTTGTTTTTTTGGCGCTCTAGTTCCTCGGAACAGTGTGCTTATCAATTTGCCCAAGTGTCTGTAATTTTGAAATTTTTGGCTGAAAATGGTCTCAAACGATTTGGTTCGACTCACTGATCAAGAATCCGAGTGCGAAATCGATTCTGTCCGGCCGGCCGACCGGCCGTAGGCACGATAACTCTCGAACGAAAGGAGTTAGCGGATTGAAAATTGCAAGGTGGTTTTGGAGCGTAAATATCTCGGACAAGTTCGTTCGATCTATCTGAAATTTAGCATCAAATTGTAGAATCATGACCTTTATATGCATGTGAAGTTTTGTATTGACCAGATTACCGCAAAGTGTAAAAAAAAAATTTGAAAATTTAAAAAAAGTTTTTCCACAATAGCTCTCGAACGGAATGAGCTAGGTAGTTGAAATTTTCAGAGTAGGTTAGGGAGATGAATATCTCGGTTAAGTTCGTTATTGGGCAAAATTGGCCAGATTTAATTCGATTTCTTCCATGGTGCAGTTCTCATTCTCATGATTGCTCATTTAATCTTGATAAATAAACTATTATTTGAATTGAATTTCCTTTATGATGCAGCTCTATCATATGTATACATTGATATAATTCCCAACTCAGAGAAACCAATACTTTCGGAGATATAATTTGTCTGTTCGAACTAGAGCGCCAGAAAGCTCCTGTCCACAGGGCTTGAACCCATTTTTTGAATTTGAAATGTCTCACTCTTCACGCTCCACACCCCTCTACTATTTTTTTCAAATAGGAATATATGAATTGTTCTATAGCAAATGAAAGGACATTCGATTGCACATTGAACGGTGTGACTGAAAAAAGAATTTGTCAAGCAATTTTTTTATTATAAAATGAACAATTTGTGATTGGTGTCAGAGTCTTATTCTTGAAATAATAAATATTGAGAAATATCCTCCTACCCGCCGATTTCTAATTTCGAAGCTTGAGAAATGCATGCAGTTTTGGAGTTGGGGGTTTATACTCTTAACCCTCAACAATTTTTTTCTATTGGAAAAATATTGCTCGTCATATATCGCATCAAAGCTCATTCAATGACTTTATGCGAACGAAAATAAAATTTTACCTTGAAATTCTTGCAATAAAATGTTACGATGAAAAGAAAAATTAATACACAAGTTGAAAACAGCTGCGAATTAATATATAAGATCGCAAATAAAACAATAAACAGATAAGAATGGTGGTGTCGCTTCCACACACATGAAGGTGTTCTCGAAACAAAGTGAGGAGGTCAAGAAAACATATTTTTTTCGTCAATCTAGCAGATCAACTAAAGATGACAAAATGTATGGTATCGTTTAAGTTGCTAACTGATCTCTCTAAGGCGAAATATATCATATTTCCCGAGAATTGTCGATTGGATATGAATCAATTGAGTGAAAAGCAGCGAATAGAAATCTGGGTATTTCTGGGACATGGGTATCGCAAGCGGACCTATGAACAAGTGTGCGAAATTTTTAATGTGCGTTATCAAGACAGAAATCCTATAAGTAAAATTACTGTTTGTCGGGTGGTTAAACATTTCGAATAAACTGGAAATGTTGTTAAAAACTCTCCAAAATCTGGTAGACCTTCAACTACGACATGTGGCGATAAGGCCCTCGATATATTACTCTACATAGAAGAGAATCCAAAACACGAAAACTGGCCGATGAATTCGATGTGAGTAAGCAGTCAGTTGGTAGTCTTATTAAAAAAACTATGTTTCGCCCATACAGGACCAAAGTCACACAATAATTATAATTATTGTGTGACGATTTCGACCGACGAGCGCAGTTTTGTGATGTAATGCAGGAGAGATGCAATGAGGATGATACATTTTCATCGAGAATTCTTTTTACGGATGAAGCTACGTTATACTTGAATGGCTCTGTCCATCGACATAATTGTCGCTTCTGGTCAAGAGCAAATCTTCATTGGGTGCACACAGTTCACACCCAACATGACCAAACCCGAAAAATGAAATGTGTGGTTGGGCACAATTGGCCACCATATTATTGGACCTTTTTTTATAGAAGGAAATTTGACTAGTGACTCTTATCTAGAGTTACTGAGGAATCAAATATTACCTGCAGTCATTGATCTCTTTCCCGGTGTGAATAGTCGACAAGTAGCTGATAATATTTGGTTCCAACAAGATGGTGCGCCTCCGCATTGTGAGGAGTTATCTTGAAGACATATTTCCTGAGAAATGGATTGGTAGGAGAGGATAAGTTGAATGGCCACCCCGATTTCCATATTTGAACCCTCTCGACTATTTTCTGTGGGGCCATTTGAAGAGTACTGTTTACCAAAATCGGCCAGATATTTCGGAAGACCTGCGACTTAAAATTCAGAGAGAAGTCGGAAGAATACCTGTTGATGCGTTGAATAATTCATTGAGGAGTTTCGAAGAACGACTTGCACATTGTCAAGCAGTCAACGGTGCTCAATTCGAACAATTACTACATTAAAATTATTTTCCATCCTTGAATAGGAAACTCGTCGATATCGAAAAGCGAGTAACCATACACAATTGATTATTTTCTAATATTTTAATAATGAAATGGCTCAACCAATTCTACTTTTAGCCACATCGTTGAATAGGTAATCAAATTACCTTTCATTTTATGTATTACAATCCATATATTCCCATTTAAAATAATAAAGTAGTGGGGTGCGGGGCGTAGAGGGTGAGAAATATCAAATTAAAAAAAATGGTTCAAGCCCTGTGGACAGGAGCTTTCTGGCGCTCTAGTTCAAGCAGACATATTATATCCCCGAAAGTATTGGTTTCTCAGAGTAGAGAATTTATCAATGTATTCTTATGATAGAATTGCATCATAAAGGAAATTCAATTCAAATAATAGTTTATTTATCAAGATTAAATGAGCAATCTGAGAATGAGAACTGCACCATGGAAGAAACCAAATTAAAATAGCTGAAATGAATTTGACTCTCTCTTATAGAACAGGATGAAATGTACGAGTATGAACACAGATCATATAATAAAGCTTAGATAGAATATTTATAGCATTCTGTGAAAACATAGAAGTACGATTCATTATTGAAATTTAGAACTTCATCTTAGCAGATATTGAATTCAAACATCATAGAAGAATTTAAATTTAACAAGAGTGCCAAAAATTATCAATCCAAAACCAATAGACGAATTCTACCCAACAACGAACTCATCCGAGATATTCATTCCTCAATTCTATGATGAACGATAATATATATCTTTCCTCAAATCTACTCCAATACACCAATATTCCAGTTTTGTTTTTAGTGGAGATATTCTGAACTCAATACTATTAACTTACCATTACCATTCCCATCATCATTTGAATTAACCATCGGCATGAAAATATCAACCAACAAAAAGTATGATATTATATTATAATTCTCATATTTATACGATTGCTGGAATGAATGACAATGAGACAACGTCATGTCTCAGGAAAATAAGTTGACATTATAACAATTCATAGAATACCCACAAAATAATTCTATCATTCTGTGAAAACGTAGAAATACGATTTACATTGAAATCCGGGGTCGCGGGTTCGAATCCCGCTCAGGGCATGGATGTGGTGTTGGGTTGTGTGAATGTCCAAAATAAATATGAAAGAGTTTGCGATATAAGGATTATAACTGTGTAGATGGCCTACAGTTGCCTAGCACATAAATAGATAGAAAAAAAAAATAAAAAATTTACATTGAAATTTTGAAAAATCATATCTCCGAAAGTATTAGCTTGTTAGAGTTAGAAATAATATGAATAGATTCTTATGGTGAAACTGCTTATTGAAAAAAATTTAATTTGGAATTTTTTTTGTAAAAAAAAAATTTTTTTTTGTTACTCCGTTACCATCTGTCCGATTTTGCCCAATAACGAACTTTTCCGAGATATTTATCCCCCAATCCTACTCTGAAAATTTCAACTGTCTAGCTCATTTCGTTCGAGAGTTATCGTGCCTACGGCCGGCCGGACAGAATGAATTTCGACCACGGATTCTTGATCAGTGAGTCGAACCAAATCGTTTAAGACCATTTTCATCGAAAAATTCGAAAATTATAGACATTTGGGCAAATCGATAAGCACTCAGTTCCGAGGAACTAGAGCGTCAAAAATAAACTTGACTGGTCCGAGCGTTTTGCTTGAAATCTTCCAATAATGCATATATGAATTTTTCTTCATGAAATTTGGAAAAACATAGACCTTTCGGATATAAGTAATCATTAAAGGATACTGTGGGAGGTATACTCATTATTAAAAGGTTTCTTTCTGGGTTTTCTCTCCCAAACTCTGAAAAATGTCTATAACATAAAAATTAATCATTTTGTGATTTGCTTCTGCGTAAGAAACACAAGATATTTGTCAGACACTTAAGTGTCTGAAGAAGGAGTCTGATATAGACTCCGAAATGTTACGATATAGTTGTTTCTTCGTTGATGTTGTTTCGTTTTTGTTTGTTAGGCAACATTGTTCGATTGATTGCTTATCAATTTGCCCAAATGTCTGTAATTTTCGAATTTTTCGATGAAAATGGTCTTAAACGATTTGGTTCGACTCACTGATCAAGAATCCGTGGTCGAAATTCATTCTGTCCGGCCGGTCCGGCCAGCCGTAGGCACGATAACTCGCGAACGGAATGAGCTAGACAGTTGAAATTTTCAGAGTAGGTTTGGGAGATAAATATCTCGGCTAAGTTCGTTATTGGGCAAAATAGGCCAGATGGTTTCGGAGTAACAAAAAAAAATATTTTTTTTACAAAACAAATTCCAAATTAAATTTTTTTCAATAAGCAGTTTTACCATAAGAATCCAATGATATTATTTTTAACTCTATCAAGCTAATACTTTCGGAGATATGATTTTTCAAGATTTCAATAATAAATCGTATTTCACAGAATGATATAATTATTCTATGTGCGAATTGTCATAATGTCAACTTATTTTCCTGAGACATGACATTATCTAATCAATCGAAGAATTATGAGAATAAAGTGTATTCCGAAATGTGAGCGAAGTGAGAAAAATCTCAGATGTTTGCTCCGAAATTAGTTTTTCTCAGAAAAGTATTTCGGAACGCAACATGAAGTAAGAGAATGCTCAGTTCTCTCAATTTATGACGGGACTGACAGAAGGGAATTCAAAAATATTGGGGTTGAAATACTCGTATTTTAGCGATGCAACGGGGACCTCACCCAAAAATGTTTGAAAATATTACGTAAATATTGAAAGCATAATTATTCTGTAGTTCGAGAGAGGAGAAAATTTGATGAACGTTGATCAGGAAATTTTTGATCGATTACAAGTTAAGTTTTCATTATTACTCTTCTTTCATACATGTTTTATGGAATATCTACTATTTGTAGGTACTTTAAACCTGTTTTGAACAATTGTCATACGAAACTTGTTGGCGCTCTAGTTCCTCGGAACTGAGTGCTTATCGATTTGCCCAAATGTCTGTAATTTTCGAATTTTTCGATGAAAATGGTCTTAAACGATTTGGTTCGACTCACTGATCAAGAATCCGAGGTCAAAATCGATTCTGTCCTGCCGGCCGGCCGGCCGGCCGTAGGCACGATAACTCTCGAACGAAAGGAGTTTGTGGATTGCAATTTGCAAGGTGGGTTTGGAGCGGTTTCGGAGTTATGGCCGATTTTAGTAAAAATATTTTTTATGAATATTTCCGAAACCGATCACTCGATCTATCTGAAATTTAGCATCAAATTGTAGAATCATGACCTTTATACGCATGTGAAGTTTTGTATTGACCAGATTACCGCAAAGTGTCCAAAAAAAATTTTGAAAATTTAAAAAAAGTTATTCTACAATAACTCTCGAACGGAATGAGCTAGGTAGTTGAAATTTTCAGAGTAGGTTAGGGAGATGAATATCTCGGTTAAGTTCGTTTATGGGCAAAATTGGCCAGATTTAATTCGATTTCTTCCATGGTGCAGTTCTCATTCTCAGATTGCTCATTTAATCTTGATAAATAAACTATTATTTGAATTGAATTTCCTTTATGATGCAGTTCTATCATAAGAATACATTGATATAATTCCCAACTCTGAGAAACCAATACTTTCGGAGATATGATTTGTCTGTTTGAACTAGAGCGCCAGAAAGCTCCCGTCCACAGGGCTTGAACCCATTTTATTTTATAGATTTTTTTCAGAGTTTGGGAGAGAACCCAGACAGAAACCTTTTAATAATGAGTATACCTCCCACAGTATCCTTTAATGATTACTTATATCCGAAAGGTCTATGTTTTAATATTTTCGGATATAGTTTTATATGAAGTTTTTGTCCTATTATTTGAAGTAGAATAAACCATTAATTTTTTTCAAATAAATTCCGGGACAGCCTGTATCAACCGATACACATTAAATGGAGTGCCATCGGCAAAGCGAGGCAGAGCGCAATTGGATAAGCAGATTATTATAAATCAATAATATATTCAACGCTATTATCAAATCTTGCGAAGACGTCACTGGATAACCTCGTCATCTGTCGATACCTGCAACTATAACAAATAAACTAAATGTTCCTTTATCCACGTTGAAATGTGGTTTAGATTTCCTGTCGATACTTTAAAAATAGGTTTCTCCGAAATACTTTTTGTTCTAGTCGGTAAAATGATGTTTTTCGCCCAGTTATGAGTTAATAGAGAGTCAACTAATATATATTCAAATATACGCAACCTGAAACTGGTATTGACATTGATAGAAAATAGTTTAGCAGTCGGTTGTATCGGTCAGGTTCCTTGAGTTAATTAATTGACACATCCCTCCTATTATCAGAGAGATTTACGACTATCCGAATTTTATCAGATATTTGAAGTGATCCAATTAAATAAAATGCGTATGCCAATTCCCTGAAAATTAATTACACTTATAAATTGCGAAAGAATTTAAACAAATATATTCACTGGCCGTCAAAAAAATTCGACCAGCAAAATTTACTACATTTTCCAGATTTTAAAAAGTGGGTACTACTCATATGATTTTGATGATTTGTTTTGGGAAGTGTAGGTCATTCTTCTGTAACATTAATGGGGTTGAAAATGAGAATATATGAGTAGCATAAATATGAAGATCATTACCAAAGTAACTACATTATTGTCCACAACAGTTTTTGTCATTTGACATGTTTCAGAAACAAAGTTTCCATCTTCAAAGAAGAAGCGTTACTATATAACTAGTAATGCTTCGTCTTTGAAGATGGAAACTTTGTTTCTCTATTTCAGTATCGTAATGAGTTCATCACAGCACTAAAAACAGTGCTGTAATGAACTCATCCCCGCATTGTTTCTAGGATATTTTTCGTTTTGTGGTAGTCAGCACTGAAATTCGATCCTATCAAATTTCAACACGTCAAATGTCAATATAATATAATCTGGATATAGTAAAATAATTGTTGAGAGGAAAAGTTTTATTTTCATTATAAGATAAGGTACTCGAGATTTCCTTCTTGCTAATTTTGAATGATTCATGCTATTAGTAAACTGTTTTAAATCTGATCTCCATGCCCTTCGTACGATTAAAATTCCGTAATCTGTTAACTGTCGAAAACAGTCACACCAACTGCCAAGATATAATACAAAAGTCAATAGGATGTATAATCCGAATTTCTCATTAAATTTCAACAGTATTTTACAAAATTTGACTGAAATAGAGAAAAAATCGTCTACTACTCGTTGCATAAGGCAATTCCGACACTCATGCGGACGAAAACTCGCTCCTTCGTCGCTCGTTTTCGAATTTCGCATTCGTGTTTGAATAGGAGCCCATTCTGCAACTTGTTTTAGAATATACTATTCTAAAACATATGTCAGACGACAAAAACTGTTGTAGGCAAGAATGTAGTTACTTTGTAGTGTTCATAATAAGTCCACAGTGAACTCAAACTAGAATATACAACAAAGCTTCTAAGTCAAGTGAGTTCAACCTATTCATCATCAAGTTCCTCAAAGATTGTATCAGTGCAAAAGTTTATCCCAAATTCATTGAATTAACTACTCCGAAATTAACAATCTGGAAAAAATTATACTTACCGCGAAATTCAAATGGATAAAATTAGTTTTAGGTCAAGATTACCATAAATCAGTGACGTGATAAAAACAGAGATAATGACGCGAATAAAAAAAATTTTAATACATCGTAGAACTAAATTTTGGGAGCAGTGGACACTCCTGTTGTACTTGCTGAATACTACAAGGGTAGTAAATTCATGAAATATTTCTGAAATAGTCTGATTTAGACTCCGAAACGTTACGAAATAGTTGTTGATGTTGTTTCGTTATTGTTTGTTAGGCAACATTGTTCGATTTATTATTTGTAACATATATCTTGTGTTTCTTGCGCAGAAGCAATTCACAAAATAATGAATTTTTATTCAATACATATTTTTCAGAGTTTGGGAGAGAAAACCCAGAAAGAAACTATTTAATAATTGTCTTTACTTCATTAGTTTTTTCCATTTCCTGCCTTCCTTATTGCGGTAGGACTTTTTAGAATGGAGATCAGTCATCAACTATCGTTATTTTTAACTTCCTATCAGATTTACGTTATTTAACCACATATTTCTTTGTATCGTATACATACGTAGTATTGCAGCGAGACATTACATCATCATGAACCCCACGCCGTTTTGCCAGCTTGCTCAACTGTCGACCAATTCGGAAAACATATTGACGTGGATTATTTCATATCGCGAACATCGATTCAGATAGAGAGACCACCAAAATAGATATTCAGTTGGGTAATACACGCATTCAGCGTCACTGTATAATTAGGTTATCGACAACGGAAATGCTATTAGCGATGCCGATTCATTCGCCAAATTATCGTTTATCATTATTAAAAGGTTTTCTCTCCCAAACTCTGAAAAATATCTATATAATAAAAACAAATGGTTCAAGCCCTGTGGACAGGAGCTTTCTGGTGCTCTAGTTCAAACGGACAAATTATATCTCCGAAAGTATTGGTTTCTCAGAGTTGGGAATTAAATCAATGTATTCTTATGAAAGAACTGCATCATAAAGGAAATTAAATTCAAATAACAGTTTATTTATCAAGATTAAATGAGCAATCTGAGAATGAGAATGAATTTGAGTCCTTCTTATAGAACAGGATGAAATGTACGAGTATGAACACAGATCATATAATAAAGCTTAGATAGAATAATTATAGCATTCTGTGAAAACATAGAAGTACGTACGATTCATTATTGAAATTTATAAAAATCATATTTCCGAAAGTATTAGCTTGTTGGAGTTGAAAATGCTATCGATGGATTTTAATGATGAAACTGCATCTTAAATAAAAATTACAGACATTTGGGCAAATATATAAGCACTCAGTTCCGAGGAACTAGAGCGCCAAAAAGTCCCGCCTTCTCTCGTTCCGAAACCGAAAACCCGACAGCGTAGACACACCGGCTATCGGGCTCCTCGTACGATCTTGTCGATCTCCGATATTAGAATAAAACGTCGGTATTTACCTGGGATATATAGGTATTCTTAATGTTCACTTTTCCACATAAAATCGCCACATGGGGGTTTATTTGACGGTTTTTTACCCTTGTCTCTCTAATTCGATTTTGACGTTTCTCGAACCAACTATTAGCAAGAGACAATATCATATCTCAGGAAAATAAGTTGACATTATGACAATTCATACATAGAATAATTATATAATTCTGTGAAAACGTAAAAATACGATTTTTTATCGAAATTTTGAAAAATCATATCTCCGAAAGTATTAGCTTGTTAGAGTTAAAAATGATATCATTAGATTCCTATGTAAAACTGCTTATTGAAAAAAAATTAATTTGGAATTTGTTTTGTAAAACAAAATTATTTTTTTTGTTACTCCGAAACCAGCTGTCGGATTCTGCCCAATAACGAACTTAGCCGAGATATTTATCTGCCAAACCTATTCTGAAAATTTCAACTCTCTAGCTCATTCCGTTCGAGAGTTATCGTGCCTACGGCCGGCCGGCCGGACAGAATGAATTTCGACCACGGATTCTTGATCAGTGAGACGAACCAAATCGTTTAAGACCATTTTCATCGAAAAATTCGAAAATTACAGACATTTGGGCAAATTGATAAGCACTCAGTTCCGAGGAACTAGAGCGCCAAAAATAATTATTTTGTGATTTGCTTCTGCGTAAGAAACACAGGTTATCTGTCAGAAGCAATCAATCGAACAATGTTGCCTAACAAATTAGAACGAAACAACATCAACGAAGAAACAACTATATCGTAACGTTTCGGAGTCTATATCAGACTCCTTCATCAGACACTTAACGAAAATCTTCAAAATTATTTTGTTGATAGTTCTTCTGAAATTCGAGAATTGTCACATTGACAGTATTTGAAAATCAAGACCACTATAAGAAGTAAGAAAGTCAGAGCCTAAGAACAACTTAAGAAATAGAGACATACAGAAATGAAAAATAGCAGAACATGTATATACAATCCAAGGAGATCACATGATGGATTGGAGTAATACAAAGATTTTAATCTAAATTAAGGAAACTAAAGGAGTCAACTTGTATTTTATTGAACAGAGAATGCAATTTTGCAAATTGCTCAATTGGTATTGACCATATTTGGCTGAATTTATTAAAAAAGGAGTTGGAACTTGGAAATTTCTATGCAAAATAAATCTATGTTACTTTGATTTTCAAATACTGTCAATGTGACAATTCTCGAAGTTCGCTTTATATGTGTCAGCAGAGGTTGGTGTAACGAGGTAACATACAATTCGACGTATGATACAAGAGCTTAGGGGAAAAAAACTCAGCTGAAAATCCCTGTCTCCTCGTGAGTGTTGTGATTTGAAACTATTGTTTACAAAATTTACTGGCATTTAACAATATTGATAGGCATTTATTTCTTCAATATATAGAGAGAGGTTTCTCCAAGGTACCCGAAACTCAATCTGAAAAATGAAAAGACCAGAGGAGAAGAACGAACAAATTGAAAATAATACATAACCTTTCAACAGTCTCCTCTCACAAATATACTTCTCTATAGACGCATGGGATCTCTTGGAGAAGAATCGCCTCCGCTATAGTTTTCAAAGATATTCCATCTGGTTCTCAGAAATCCCTTCAATATTTGAATTCAAAAAGGAAAATGTTGCTCGTAAGGCCAGGAGGGTCTCTTTCAAAACGAGGTCTGACCAGTACAAGCGATGATTATTCAGAACTTCAGATGTTCGAAGACCGCTACAGGGCCCATATGTAGGGCTATCATCTCCCATAGATACATGTTTTACTTTGTATTATGTAAAAGAATGAAAAAATGAGCCGGAAAATTAATTAATTTAATATATATTTGATATATGTTCGATTGATTGCTTCTGACAAATATTTTGTGTTTCTTACGCAGAAGCAAATCACAAAATAATTAATTTTTTATTTTATAGATATTTTTCAGAGGTTGGGAGAGAAAACCCAGAAAGAAACATTTTAATGATGAGTATACCTCCCACAGTATCCTTTAATGAATAATTAGTTACAGTTCTCTTGAATTGAAAGGAAATTGCAAAAATTCAGCATCGATGCTAATATGCCAAGCATAATAAAATTAATAGGCAAAGCATACGAACCATGTATTTACTTGGTCTTGAGGACTCATTAAATGCTGGCAAAATTATGTTGTTGTCCTATAAAACACCGATTTTTTTTGCTTTGATTGTTCCGCCTTAATGGATCCAGTAGCTCTATCGAAACTAGGTTCATTTCTATTGGCATTGATCGAAATGAATATCGAACTGATTGATAGTGATGCAAACGTCGATTTATGAATTTAAATGAGGAACCAATAGCAGTAGTAAGTGGAACGTTTTGATTTTGAAATACGTAGCAACCTGGTCAGAGCCAACCTCATAATCGATGACGTTTTTCTGGTTGAAATTCACTTTCGATATTTTAAAAATCCCGATTTCACTGAACACTAGGAGACTAGGACGATTCTTCATGAAATTGACAAATTTACTCGACATTTAATTCAGTAACAGTTAAATAAAGCGTAAGCAGTTTCAGTGCGACAGTTCAATATATTTCGTGAGAGATCCCTGATATTTATAAAACAATATTTCAAATGATCATATTCAAAAATTGGTTGAAGCACTGACGTGAAGTCAGGAGCTTTTGCGCGCATGTTCTGTTGCTTATTCACCTCTATTGTACATCCTTAATCTAATTTACCATCGATATAGACCGTTTCCTCAGCTTTTATATGATATGATTACATCCCGTACCATTTTAATGACTTGAGTAATGAAAGAACCGTTTAGGATCACAGATTTTTTAATTCGGATATATAGGTATTCTACCTGAATTAGATTTCGTTAAATATCTAATAATCTACGAAAATACTCTCAAGTAATTTTATTGAAAGATTGACTTAAATTCCGTAGATATACTATTCATCAAAGATATTATTTCGGAAGTCATTAATTACCTTCGATGTATTTTCACAATCTTCTAATTTCAGATACGATATTCACGAAATTCTGCGAAAATTGGCGCGTCGGCATTCTAGAAATGATTATCGAATTTTAATTTTATCGGATTTGTATATTTTGAGTTATAGAGGAAATAACAACGAAATTTCAGATGGGTATAACTCCAAAACCGTTTGGTCGATCATGCCTATTAATGAACTTGAATGTTGCATTCTAACCTGAAAATTGCAAGTAGCTATCTCTTTCTGTTCTAAAGTTATCCTGAGATACATAATATTTTTTCATATTTTCCAGGAAATTTTCTAGTGATACGATCATTACAAAATTTTGCATACGTCTTTGCGTCGGAATTCTACAACTAATGATCAAGTTTCAATTTATTTGGTTTTGTATTTTTTGAGTTATCGAGAAAACAATATTCCAGATGTGTATAACTCCTATAGGGCTTCACACGAGACGAGAGTATAAAAAATTGGTTCAAGCACTGACGTGAAGTCAGAAGCTTTTGCGCGTATGTTCTATTGTCCATTCTTCTGTATTGGACACCCTTAATCGAATTTACCATGGTTAATTATGTCTTCCATTCTCCTGAATTGGACACTTAATTCGAATTTACCATGGTAAATTCGAATTAAGTGTCCAATACAGGAGAATGGACGACATAATTATCCATGGTAAATTCGATTAAGGGTGTCCAATACAGAAGAATGGACAATAGAACATACGCGCAAAAGCTTCTGACTTCACGTCAGTGCTTGAACCAATTTTTTTTCGTGATTTTTTTTAAATTTTCTGGAGGCGCGGTTCTTAAAATTTTTTTTTTCGTCATTTTTTTCAAATTTTCTAGTAGTACGGTTCTTACAGAATTTTAAACACGTCTTTGTGTTGATTTTCTACTACTAGTTACCAAGCTTCAATTCAATCGAATATTTATTTTTTGAGTTATCAAGGAAACAATATTCCAGGTGGATATAACTCGGAAACCGTTAAACCGATTATGCCCAAAAACGAACTCAACTCTCCCTTTCGGATACGCAACCTACCCTGAAAATTGCAAGTCCCTATCTCCTTTGGTTCGAAAGTTATCGAGGCAACGGTCACCCATCTACTGAACTCACACAAGAATGCTCGAATCTCCAACAATATTCAACCGATCGTGTTAAAACTTGAAACTTTGCAGTAGAGTTAGGTAATGAACGCTCTAGCAAAATTTCAGCAATTTCAAACGTATAGTTACTGATATATAGAATTTTTTTTTTATTTTCAATGATTTATTAAAAATTTTCTACAAATGCTATCCTCACCAAATTTCGCAAACATTTTCGCGTTGGCATTCTACAACTAATAACCATGTTTGAATTCTATCGGTTCAGTATTTTCCGAGTTAATGAGGAACAAAAAACCACCAAATTTCAGATGGCTATAACTCTGAAACCGTTTGGTCGATTATGCTCATAAACAAACTCAAATGTGGCATTCGTATGCACAACATAACCTGAAGATTTCAAGCCGCTATCTCTTTCCGTTCTCAGGTTATCGTGACAAAAAAAATATTTTTTAATAATTTTTTTAAAATTTTCTAGCCATACGATTCGCCCAAAATTTCACAAACGTGCTAAGGTTCATATTCTACAACTACTCACCAAGTTTCAATTCGATCGGATTCATATTCACATTAACGAACTTGTCCGTCGTATTGCGATGCGCCACCCACCCTGAAAATTTCAAGTCGCCAGCTCTTTTCGTTCTCAAATTATCGTGGCAACGGACGGCCGGACGGCCGTACGGCCGGCCGGACAGAATCAAATTTGACCTCGAATTCTTCATCGGGGAGTCGAACTAAATCGTTTGAGACCAATTTCGTCAAAAAATTCGAAAGTTACAGACATTTGGGCAAAACTATAACGCGATGTTCCCCAGAACATACGCGCAAAAATCTCGTCCCGGTCTCGCAAATTCCCAAAAAATTAAGTCTCGTTATCAGTTGTCTGGTCTTGTCTCGCTTAATTCTGAATAACGATAATAAAAATTATAATATATAAACGAAATGGTATACAATAATAATGTTTTAAAGCTATATTTATTACGCCCTTATACAAAAATATTTGTACATGTATATATTATTTTAATTTTAAACACTGATAATTTCAACTTTTAAATTACTCGATGACCAAAGATTTCAAACGTAATCACGCTTGAATCACATCATCTTTCAATGATGTAGGTACGTGTTTTTGCCATGATCAAACCTGCTGTGGAAAATAATATTTCAACAGGTACGGATGTAGCCATTAATAAATCATCGGCCATCTTGGAAAGTGTATAGGAAGAACTTTTTCATCGATCCCAACACTGTAAAATATTTTGATCCCTATTTGCAGCAAATATTCTTCAAACTCAGCTTTCCAATATTTCGAAGGTTTTGTTGATGTTTTAAATAGGCTATCGATGTCGATATATTTTTTAATAGAATTAAATAATTTGGTATAGTTTTCAACCTTCCCAGTGGGTAGATCATTGAGGGTGTTCTTGGCGTATTCTTCATAACATTTTTCGAAACATTGAATAGCTTAATTTCTTTACCAGTTTTATTATACGTGGTTCCACAGATGTATACAATAATTGTTCACATCTTCACTACAAGGAGCACAAGAGAATAAATTTCTCCAGATGTTCAGATAGAGACGAAATTTTCAAACAAAAGTTGTCCGTTAAGTATTGAATTCATAATGGCATCCATAATTATGGTTGTGAATTCTATTTTTTCTTGAGAAATAATCTCAATTATCGCAAGGTCATAATTTTTTAAAAATCGTGTATTTCTAGAACGATCGATCTACAATATAGACAAAATATATTGGTAATTATAGTGGAAACTCTTCATATTCAAGTGTTTTCTGTGGGTGTTGAAAAAAGTCGAGTCGTATATAAAACTTCATACAAAAAATTTAACGAGACCTAAAACGAGACTCTCGTGTTGCGCTGTATGATGGTCTCGGTATCGCCTATAATATTTTTGGAATTTTTGTAGACGAGAAAAATCTCGCTCTCTCGTGAAACCCTAATAACTCCGAAACCGTTTGTTCGATTATGCCCAAAAATTTTTGCTTGACTAAAAAGGGTGTACTTGCTTCAAAAAATGTTTTCTTCCGGATTCTAACACAAAGGAAATTGAATGCGGATTTTGGCCTTTATTCAGTCAAAATTATAGCTCGAAAAAAAATTTTCACCAAAAGCTACTAACAGTGTCTTATAGGGAATATTTTGCAGTTTTCAAATCCACACTTTGATTCCCTTTACGATCCTCATTTGCCGAGTTATTGATTATTAAACCTCCTCAATTACACTCCCGCCCCCGCCCTTATCAATCCTCTTTCAAGTATAATAATTTGTTCTTAATTGATTTGTTCAACTTATATTACAGTTAGGTACTTACAATGTGATGTCCAAAATGGCAATGTTTATAAGGTTTGATTTTTTGGAAAGATGAGTAGTTTTAAATAGTTACAATTCCACGGTTCAGAATGCTATGATCACCGAATGGCTCGGAAAAACGATGATGTGTGTATGAATAAAGTTCTATGAGGAGGTGTCATTCCATCCTTTGAAAAACCAATGAGGACACTTAAAAGTGAAATATTAGCGGTTATATCAACATCTGTATTCGTTTTTATTATCTAGTCTATTTTAAGAGTTCCTACTTCGTCCTTGTCGCCTATTCAAAGCCTCACGATAAAAACGCACATAACTTCATCAGATTTTATAATTTCCTAATGGAACAAACGATGGCTGCGGATATTTTAACTACGAATTATTAGGTCAAGGCGCTGAGGCCCTGATAGAGATGCAACGGAACGCCGAAAGTAGTGCACGCGACAGAGATAACGAAGCAGGCTGTGCCTGCAACTATTGATTCTCTTCTCTATGTACACAGAAGAAAGTGTATGCGCTTCAGCCTAGAATCTGTGTCAAGCGGAACTTTCTTTTTTGGCGATCCGAGGCAACGGTGAAATTTGCTCATCTATGCGACTGCAGCGCACGCTTAATTCATTCTATTATTCAAAGACTTATTTGAATGCAACTGCAGAGCGTGCTTCAAAGCATTGTTCGAGCGTACTTTTGTTTTCGTCGACGTTTTGACGATGCAGCACACGATGTCGCAAAGATATTCATCATATATCATCAAATAATTGCTTTGCATGACCAGAATTCGTGGGTGTCGAAAATAATGGAAGAATTAAAGGCTTCCTTCTTGTTCTCTGAAGTGAGTGGCTTGGTATTCAAATGTAAGAATGTGGTTGATGGGCTGACTGTTTTGACGAATAGTAATGAACAAGCATTGACATAAGGCAATGTTACCTCTGACTATGAACAGAATATGAAGAATTCATGAATATACATAGATATATCATGAACTGTGAAGTTTGCTTGATATTATATACAGGGTGAGTCTTTGACCACTGCATTAATTTTAACCAAAGATTCCTCTCATCAAATGAAACACTTTTCTCATTTACCATTTTTCCAGATTCGGCTCAGGTAAAAAGTTACAAGCGTTTAAAGATTTCACAATGTGCTAATACACTTCCGCAAATAAATGATCTATGACATTGTTGGCGGACGAGAATAAGGCATGGTAACGTGGTTTACAGCTTGATTCGGGATTCCAACGCTCAGGGACGGATCCATAAAAGTGGTGAAATTTCTGGAGTTTTCCATTTTAAAACATTCAATGAAGAATATCTCAAAAACGGTGCGTTTAAGGAGAAATGATGAAGAATAATATAATGTTCTAAAACGATGGAATATTCTTGAAATGACTCAAGAAAATATTTATATGCTTTCTTTATGTTAATTTCGTTTAGTTTTATGAATCCACGAGTCCATAACTAGAAAACAAGTAGAAGTAGAAAATAACTAATATTTGGAAAATATGTATCATAGTTATAGGAAACTTTACGCCAACATTCATTTTATTCTAAAAAAGGATGTCAAAGCTACAAAATAAAAACTGTTTATTTTTCAAAATTTCAACAGCCTGTATCTTTTTACCTGAGCTGAATTTGGAAAAATGTTGAATGAAAAAAGTGTTTCATTTGATGAGAGAAATCTTTGGTCAAAATTAATGCAGTGGTCAAAGACTCAACCTATATATATATATATATATTTTGAACTTGGAGCATTACTTTTTTTCATCTAACAATAAAGCATATGTATGAAAAAAGTGTTAGCAGAAGTTAGTGTAACGATGTACCATACAATTCGATGTATGGTACAAGAGGTTAGGGAAAAACCTCAGCAAAAAACCCTGTCCCCCCGTTAGTGTGGTGATAATTGAAATATTTAACAAAAAATGGGTTCAAGCCCTGTGGACAGGAGCTTTCTGGCGCTCTAGTTCAAACAGACAAATTATTTCTCCGAAAGCATTGGTTTCTCAGAGTTGGGAATTATATCAATGTATTCTTATGATAGAACTGCATCATAAAGGAAATTCAACTCAAATAATAGTTTATTTATCAAGATTAAATGAGCAATCTGAGAATGAGAACTGCACCATGGAAGAAATCAAATTAAAATAGCTGAAATGAATTTGACTATCTCTTATAGAACAGGATGACATGTACGAGTATGAACACCTAACATATAATAAAGCTTAGATAGAATAATTATAACATTCTGTGAAAACATAGAAGTACGATTCATTATTGAAATTTCGGAAAATCATATCTCCGAAAATATTAGCTTGTTGGAGTTGAAAATGATGTCAATGGATTTTAATGGTGAAACTACATCTTAAATAAAAATTGAATTTGTAATTTGTTACTTAAAAAAAAAATTTTTTTTTCGTTACTCCGAAACCATCTGGCCTATTTTGCCCAATAACGAACTCAACCGAGATATTCATCTCCTTAACCTACTCTGAAAATTTCAACTGCCTAGCTCATTCCCTTCGAGAGTTATTGTCGAAATTTTTTTTTTAAATTTTAAAATTTTATTTTTTAAACTTTGCGGTAACCTGATCAATACAAAACTTCACATGCGTATAAAGGTCATGACTCTACAATTGGATGCTAAATTTCTGATAGATCGAGTGATCGGTTTCGGAAATATTCATAAAAAATGTTTTTACTAAAATCGGCCATAACTCCGAAACCGCTATATGGATTTTGCCCATTAACGAACTTGTCCGAGATATTTAATCTCTTAACCCACCATGCAAATTTCAATCCTCTAACTCCTTTCGTTCGAGAGTTATCGTGCCTACGGCCGGCCGGACAGAATCGATTTCGACCTCGCATTCTTGATCAGTGAGTCGAACCAATTCGTTTGAGATCATTTTCAACCAAAAATTCGAAAATTACAGACATTTGGGCAAATTGATAAGCACTCTGTTCCGAGGAACTAGAGCGCCAAAAAATTCATGCAGGAGACCTATTGTATGATTCAACTGATTTGTGTCCTTCCACCACCACAAACAAAACACTGTTCATTTTCGACACAACAGTAAATGTATGTACCTATTCGAATAGGTCCTTACGCTACCACAGGCAGCACTGTTTATTTTCGACCCAACAGTGAAAATATGTATTTGAACAAAGTGGGTCAGTTTTTTGGACGTTTGTTTTTATAGTCGGATTTATATTCTTGGAAATATTATTTTCTTTTCTGAAGCTAAGCAGCCTTGGGCGAGTTCAGTACCTGGATGCGTGACCGCTCTGGCTACAAATTTGTACAAGCGCTCCAAATTTCCTGGCCATAGAGCTTTTCCAACTTGTTGTAAGGACAGACGATACCATATAAGAACAAGTTCATTGATATGGTTGAAGAAATAATCGTTTTTTGACCTAAACCTATTTGTAGAAAACTTCGTAATAAATTCATTATTACAAGTTGCGTGTTTTTTTCGATTTTTGGGCGCATGTTCTAGGGGAACATCGTCCTATCATTTCGTCC
Organism: Halyzia sedecimguttata; assembly: GCA_937662695.2. Lineage (NCBI taxonomy): Eukaryota > Metazoa > Arthropoda > Insecta > Coleoptera > Coccinellidae > Halyzia > Halyzia sedecimguttata. The sequence continues at coordinate 90,467,526 of OW569413.2, read as the reverse complement.
AAATGTCTGTAATTTTCGAATTTCGAGCTGAAAATTGGCTAATAGACTAATTCGGACTCCCTGATCACGAATCCGGTGTCAGATTTTAGGGTGCCGTCCGGCCGGCCGGCCGGCCGGCCGTACTTCCGGCCGTAGGCACGATAACAGGAGCACCGAAGGTCCTATCGACTTCAAACTTTCAGGGTAGGTTTCTGATCAAAATGCGACGGTTAAGTTCGTTAACGGGCAAAATCGGCCGGACGGTTTAGGAGTTATAGACATTTAAAATTTTGAGGTTATTTCCCTGATATTTCAGGAACTAAAGAAGATGTTGAATCGAAACTTGGTAGTCAGTTCGAGGATATAAACGCGCAACTTTTGGCAAAATTCTGTTATGATCGAAATGTTGGTAATTTTAAAAAAAAAATTTCTTTTAATTTTTTTTTCGTGAACTATTCATCAGATTGCAACCAAAACTTGTACTAACGTCAATTATAGTATTTTGCAACATTGTGCAAAATTTTGGCTCTATACGATTTCAATTTCTGGAGATATAAGACAAAATGTGTCAAATTTCCTGGGTCTCTCTCAGTATTTTATCGATTATTCTATGAACTCTTTGAATTCCACCGAAAACAAATTCAAAGACATAAACATAAAGAATCAAGTCATAGTTTAGACGTCGAAAGAAGGACGATGTTGATCGACTTGAAAAGGTACCTATTTCAAGAAATGCAATAATGAAATGCTTAATTTATGGATATAATATTATCTAAGTATTGTTGGAATCGGGCAGTTGGAAAATTTTTTAATAAAAAAATTTGTACCGACGTTAAATCAAGCATTCTACACGAGTGTGCAAAATTTCAGTTCGATACGATCTCAATTCCAGAAGATATTGCTTAAAATTCACATTCCAGCGTGTTTTGACGTTCTATGGTCACAGAAAATCGTCACAAAAATCTATTTACCTCATTTGACGGCTGTTTGTCAAATCAATTAATTCCAATAATTGATGTCAGATTTCCTACATACCAAATTCAAACACATTTTATTATATGGAAAACACTTATTATGATCACGTTCTACAGGAATTGATACTAAATAGAAGCTAGATGAAGATTATTGTAATGGAAAATTTGTGTTCCAGAATAATATTAAGGTATTCAACATGATACTGCTTTTTTTCTTTACTGGTCAGTACGGGCCACAAGGAAGATGAACATGCGCCCAAAAGCTCCTGTCCACAGGGCTTGAACCAATTTTTTTAGTACTGTTGCGAATGTAAACTATCATCTGTTCAAACTCCGGTTCACTTCTCCAAGTAAATATTACGCATCTCATCTTAGATGCATAACCAACGCACGAATGAAAGTCCTTCCTTCTTAATAATATGGTGAATGAACACCAGAAGTGCCAACGTATACCAAGGATTAGACCGTGAATACTTACCCATAAAAAGCGTGAGATATGACCATAGTTCGTGTATGCTAATGAAGACCGCGAGTTTCTGAACCGTCTATTTCGAATTTTAATTATGCGATATGTGCATATGTTGAGAAGAACAAACACGTGGTCGCGGAAGACCTTGAGATGGATCGAAAAAACTCGAGGGGAACGGACTATAGAACTAGCGAAAACGATCCGAAATTCGATGGTTCATTCATTAAGAGTGGAATTCCGCTCTGCCGTAGGGGGCCTCTCCTATTTATTATTCCTTCAGCGGGAGAATTTTATTTCCTATAGGTGTTCCAGGAGCACGGTTTGGGATAGAAATAACTGGCAGCAGGCAGATGAGACGTGGCAGAGCTTAAGGTTCTCAACATCAATTTTCTTATTCCTACGCATGAATATCGATATGTCTACTTATAAGAAGATTATAAGAAGATTTTTTTTTGCTTATTGTAATATTCTAGTTTGATTTCACTTGCGGACTGATTATGAACACTAGACTAGTGACTACACTCTTGTCCACCACGAATTTTGTCGTCATATGTTTCGGAAACAAGTTTTCCATCTTCTGAGACGAAGCGTTACTAAAGCATGCTACCAATTACTACACTCAAGTATGGATTGACATTATACCCTTAGTCATCAACGATTAGTGAGAACAATGAGTTGTAAATAGGGGTTAGATCATTATTGAGTAAAAAATGGGTTCAAGCCCTGTGGACAGGAGCTTTCTGGCGCTCTAGTTCAAACAGACAAATTATATCTGGTATTGGTTTCTCAGAGTTGGGAATTATATCAATGTATTCATATGATAGAACTGCATCAAAAAGGAAATTCAATTCAAATGATAGTTTATTTATCAAGATTAAATGAGCAATCATGAGAATGAGAACTGCACCACATTTTCAAATTTTTTTTTTACACTTTGCGGCAATCTGGTCAATACAAAACTTCACATGCGTATAAAGGTCATGATTCTACAATTTGGTGCTGAATTTCAGATAGATCGAGTGATCGGTTTCGGAAATATTCATAAAAAATATTTTTACTAAAATCGGCCATAACTTCGAAACCCCTTGATGTTTTTCGCCCATTAACGAACTTGTCCGAGATATTTACGCTCCAAAACCACCTTGCAATTTTCAATCCGCTAACTCCTTTCGTTCGAGAGTTATCGTGCCTACGGCCGGTCGGCCGGCCGGACAGAATCGATTTCGCACTCGGATTCTTGATCAGTGAGTCGAACCAAATCATTTGAGACCATTTTCAGCCAAAAATTCCAAAATTACAGACACTTGGGCAAATTGATAAGCACTCTGTTCCGAGGAACTAGAGCGCCAAAAAAACAAGTTTCGTATGACAATTGCCCAAAACAGGTTTAAAGTACCTACAAATAGTAGGTATAAAAGAAGATAAGTAATAATAAATTACCTTGTAATCGATCAAAAATTTCCTGATCTACGTTCACAAAATTTTCTCGTCTCTCGAACTACAGAATTATGCTATCAATATTTACGTAATATTTTCAAACATTTTCGGGTGAGGTCCCCGTTGCATCGCTAAAATACGAGTATTTCAACCCCAATATTCTTGAAGTTACAATATTCCCTTCTGTCAAGTTGACTTTATGACAATTCATACATAGAATATACATAGAATAATTATATCAATCTGTGAAATACGATTTACATTGAAATTTTGAAAATCATATATCCGAAAGTATTAGCTTGTTAGAGTTAAAAATGATATGAATGGATTCTTATGATAAAACTGCTTATTAAAAAAAAATTAATTTGGAATTTGTTTTGTAAAAAAAAAAATTTTTTTTTATTACTCCGAAACCTTCTGTCTGATTTTGCCCAGTAACGAACTTAGCCGAGATATTCATCCCCCAAACCTACTCTGAAAATTTCAACTCTCTAGCTCATTCCGGTCGAGAGTTATCGTGCCTACGGCCGGACGGCCGGCTGGCCGGACCGGCCGGACAGAATGAATTTCGACCACGGATTTTTGATCAGTGAGTCGAACCAAATCGTTTAAGACCATTTTCATCGAAATATTCGAAAATTACAGACATTTGGGCAAATTGATAAGCACTCAGTTCCGAGGAACTAGAGCGCCAAAAATCCATTCTCTTAGGCCACGTCCGCACAGGCAAGCGGCTTGCTTAGCGCCTAGAGCCTAGCGATTCACCTAGCGAGTTGCTGAGAAAAACGAACGTTCCAGAACATTCGTGACCGGCCGCACTGCACGCTTGGCGCCTAGCCAGTCGCTTAGCAATTTTTGTCACATATCGTCAAGCAAATGACGTATCCTAGCAAGTAGCCAGAATGCAAGCCTCTAGGCGCTAAGCAAGCCACCTTCCTGTCCGGACGTGGCCTTATACATTTCGATACCTTTAAGTGTTCCTAAGTACAATTTATTTGGATTTTTCATCAATTTAACGGAATTTTCTGAAATTGAGTGGCCAGTTTTCAAAGCGTGATTTGCAACAGCAAATTTATCGATCTTGTTATTCCGGAGTGTGTACTTTTTGCGCGTATGTTCTGGGGAACATCCCGTTATCATTTTGCCCAAATGTCTGTAACTTTCGATTTTTTTGACGAAAATGGTCTCAACGATTTAGTTCGACTCACCAATGAAGAATTCGAGGTCAAATTTGGTTCTGTCCGGCTGGCCGTCCGGCCGTTGCCACGATAACTTGAGAACTAAAAGAGATAGCGACTTGAAATTTTCAGGGTAGGTGGCGTATCCCAATACGACGAACACGTTCGTTAATGGGCATAATCGGCCCAATGGTTTCCGAGTAATAATTTTGTTTTCAACCAATATAAATCCGATCGAATTGAAACTTGGTGAGTAGTTGTAGAATATGAACCTAAGCACGTTTGTGAAATTGTGTGCTTATCATGTGGCTAGAAAATTATTAAAAAATTATTAAAAAATATTTTTGTTGTCACGATAACTTGAGAACGGAAAGAGATAGCGGCTTGAAGTTTTCAGGTTAGGATGTGCATCAGAACGCGACATTTCAGTTCATTTATGAGCATAATCGTCCAAACGGTTTCAGAGTTATAGCCATCTGAAATTTGGTTCTTTTTTGTTCCTCATTAACTCGAAAAATACTGAACCGATTGAATTCAAACATGGTTATTAGTTGTAGAATGCCAACGCGAAAATTTTTGCAAAATTTCGTGAGGATAGTATTTGTAGAAAATTTTTAAAAATCATTGATAATTGAAAAAAAAAATTCTATATATCAGTAACTATTCGTCTGAAATTGCTGAAATTTTGCAAGAGCCTTTAGAACCTAACTCTACTGCCAAGTTTCAAGTTTTAACACGATCGGCTGAATATTGTTGGAGATTCGAGCAGCCTTATGTGAGTTCAGTAGATGGGTGACCGTTGCCTCGATAACTTTCGAACGAAAGGAGATAGGGACTTGCAATTTTCAGGGTAGGTTGCGTATCCGAATGGGAGCGTTGAGTTCGTTTTTGGGCATAATCGGTCTAGCGGTTTCTGAATTATACCCACCAGGAATATTATTTCCTTGATAACTCAAAAAATAAATATTCCATCGAATTGAAGCTTGGTAACTAGTAGTAGAAAATCAACATAAAGACGTGTTTAAAATTTTGTAAGAACCGTACCCCTAGAAAATTTGAAAAAAATGTCGAAAAAATAAATTTTAAGAACCGTACCCCTAGAAAATTTCAAAAAAATCACGAAAAAAAAAATTGGTTCAAGCACTGACGTGAAGTCAGAAGCTTTGCGCGTATGTTCTATTGTCCATTCTTCTGTATTGGACACCTTTAATCGAATTTACCATGGTAAATTATGTTGTCCATTCTCCTGTATTGGACACTTAATTCGAATTTACCATGGTAATTAAGTGTCCAATACAGGATAATGGACAACATAATTTACCATGGTAAATTCGATTAAGGGTGTCCAATACAGAAGAATGGACAATAGAACATACGCGCAAAAGCTTCTGACTTCACAGTGCTTGAACCAATTTTAATACCGTGGAAGTTATATGGAAGTTTGGGAAGCCAGTTATATATCAACCTTTTTAAAAATATTCTGGAGTTATTGTTTGTTTTCGGATGGAACCAGAAAGCTTGGAAACCTTTTTCCGTTTTGATTTCTTTCGTTAGGGTTATATTATTGAATATCTTTTTATTTTTGTTTGTTGATAATTTCATGACCTGGTTAATGACTTTAACCGTTTCTGTCGGAAATTTGGAAAATCCTTTTTTTAGTCTAGTCAAAAAATTCCTTTTAGGTCAAAACTTTTTAGAGTTTTCCGAAAATTATGATTGAGGTGTCACTCGATCCAGAATGGCATGTAGATATTTTTTGAGAGCCGCACCCAAAAATTGCAAAAGTTATAAACAATTAAGTGAAAAAAAAGGGGATTTGGTTTTTTGCATATATCTCAAAAACTATTTGAGATTTTTCTCAAAAAGCTTCGAAGAGAGGAGAAATTTCCCAAATAAAGTCCAAAGTCCCAGAACTGTAGGACCAATATTTATAATTGTCCCAGAGGGTTGAAAATACGACCGAAAACGGGTTTTCACGCTTCCACAAGCCCACTTCGGACTTTCAATGAATAAACATTATTTAAACTTATTAAATATGAAAATTCAGAACTGAAAAAATTAATTCATTCATTGATCAATGATCAATGAACAATAATTCGTGCTCCAACAATTTTTTCTAGCACGAACATTATCATTGCAAGTGCTATTATTGTTGAACTATTAATCTGAGGATGTTATCTTTTCGTGGAGCTATTTTTAAAGGCCTTAGAATAGATTCCCGTTAGAAAAATTTGAAAATTTTTTTTCACTTTTTTATTAACAATTTACTTAGGTCAAAAATTATAAAGCTCCATTAAACATTGATTTTTGCGCGTAATAGCGCGTTATAGTTTTGCCCAAATGTCTGTAACTTTCGAATTTTTTGACGAAATTGGTCTCAAACGATTCAGTTCGACTCCCCAATGAAGAATTCGAGGTCAAATTTGATTCTGTCCGGCCGGCCGTCCGGCCGTCCGTTGCCACGATAATTTGAGAACGAAAAGAGCTAGCGACTTGAAATTTTCAGGGTGGATGGCGCATCGCAATACGACGGACAAGTTCGTTAATGGGCATAATCGACCCAGTGGTTTCCGAGTAATAATTTTGTTTTCAACCAATATAAATCCGATCGAATTGAAACTTGGTGAGTAGTTGTAGAATATGAATTTAAGCACGTTTGTGAAATTTTGGGTGAATCTTGAGGCTAGAAAATTTTAAAAAAATTATTAAAAAATATTTTTGTTGTCACGATAACCTGAGAACGGAAAGAGATAGCGGCTTGAAAATTTCAGGTTAGGTTGTGCATCTGAATGCGACATTTGAGTTCATTTATGAGCATAATCGGCCAAACGGTTTTAGAGTTATAGCCATCTGAAATTTTCTGAAATTTGGTGGTTTTTTTTTCCTCATTAACTCGAAAAATACTGAACCGATTGAATTCAAACTTGGTTATTAGTTGTAGAATGCCAACGCGAAAATATTTGCAAAATTTGGTGAGGATAGCATTTGTAGAAAATTTTTAATAAATCATTGAAAATAAAAAAAAAATTCTATATATCAGTAACTATCCCTTCGAAATTGCTGAAATTTTGCAAGAGCGTTCATAACCTAACTCTACTGCCAAGTTTCAAGTTTTAACACAATCGGTTGAATATTGTTGGAGATTCGAGCATTCTTGTGTGAGTTCAGTAAATGGGTGACCGTTGCCTCGATAACTTTCGAACGAAAGAAGATAGGGACATGTAATTTTCAGGGTAGGTTGCGTATCCGAAAAGGAGAGTTGAGTTTGTTTTTGGGCATAATCGGTTTAACGGTTTCCGAGTTATATCCACCTGGAATATTATTTCCTTGATAACTAAAAAAATAAAGATTCGATTGAATTGAAGCTTGGTAACTAGTAGTAGAAAATCAGCATAAAGACGTGTTTAAAATTTTGTAAGAACCGTACCCCTAGAAAATTTGAAAAAAATGACGAAAAAAAAAAATTTAAGAACCGCACCCCTAGAAAATTTAAAAAAAATCACGAAAAAAAAATTGGTTCAAGCACTGACGTGAAGTCAGAAGCTTTTGCGCGTATGTTCTATTGTCCATTCTTCTGTATTGGACACCCTTAATCGAATTTACCATGGTTAATTATGTTGTCCATTCTCCTATATTGGACCGTTAACCATGGTAAATTCGATTAAGGGTGTCCAATACAGAAGAATGGACAATAGAACATACGCGCAAAAGCCTCTGACTTCACGTCAGTGCTTGAACCAATTTTTTTTTATAATATCACAATTAATCCGTCTTCTCCTGATCAGAAGCTATTTAAAAATTATATTTTATAATTTTTAATCTCTTTGCTTAGAAAATTGTTTTAAACAGTTGAGTTGTTTATAAGATAGTTTGAATTTTGTTTTGGTAACATTATCTCTGATGAAAATTATTCTTTAAAAAAAATTGTATTGCTTAAAAATGTATTTGTTAACTAACACTTTTAATAAATATTAAGGAATCATTTTTTGTAAAGCATTATTTATCTTGGTTATTGATATTATTGAAATGTTCATTGTTTATGCAATAAACAATTTGTAATGAACAAAATCATGTATTATTCAAAAAAACTTAAAATTTTCTGTTCCCTTTGATTTAATTATTCTCACCTGGTTTTTTATGTGTTTTACTTCAACTTTTGAACTAGTGTTCAAATAATTCCAATAATAATTTAGAAAAATAAATACTTCAAAACGTCAACTGTAAACATTTCAGAAAAACATAACAATAATTTATTCGCAGCACAATTTCACAGAATACGAATGTTAATATCATCATAATCATTTTGATCATTGAATAGAAAGCCAGGGTGTCCACCACCTACATCAAACTGCATTTGTGTCATGGGGCATATATTTTTGACTCATTCCCCAAAATCTGTTTATGGAATTGCTTTATCTAGTTAATTCATTGAGAGATAAGATACTGAAAAATAAGTAATGATTAAATTAAGAAGTCCTGATGGTAAACAATAATATATCAATAATTATATCGAGTTCATAAGAATTGATAATCTGCGTTTCGAATAAGGAAGTTTCATTTTGAATTCTTGAAGGTTGTTTTTCAATAATGCGCCAATCCGAAGTGTTACGATGTAATTGTTTCAACTACCGATGTTGTCAGAGAAGGACTTCTCTTTCGATATTTCCGATATATTAAAATGGAATAAATACAGGGTTACTCTTTAAGTTGTACATTAATTTTGATCATTTATTCCTCCCATTAAAGGACACTTTTTGCGCGTATGTTCTGGGGAACATCGCGTTATAGTTTTGCCCAAATGTCTGTAACTTTCGAATTTTTTGACGAAATTGGTCTCAAACGATCAAGTTTGACTCCCCGATGAAGAATCCGAGGTCAAATTTGATTCTGTCCGTCCGGCCGTCCGTTGCCACGATAATTTGAGAACGAAAAGAGCTAGCGACTTGAAATTTTCAGGGTGGGTGGCGCATCGCAATACGACGGACAACTTCGTTAATGGGCATAATCGGCCCAGTGGTTTCCGAGTAATAATTTTGTTTTCAACCAATATAAATCCGATCGAATTGAAACTTGGTGAGTAGTAGTAGAATATGAACCTAAGCACGTTTGTGAAATTTTGGGCGAATCGTATGGCTAGAAAATTTTAAAAAAATTATTAAAAAAATTGGTTCAAGCACTGACGTGAAGTCAGAAGCTTTTGCGCGTATGTTCTATTGTCCATTCTTCTGTATTGGACACCCTTAATCGAATTTACCATGGTTAATTATGTTGTCCATTCTCCTGTAGTGGACACTTAATTCGAATTTACCATGGTAAATTCGAATTAAGTGTCCAATACAGGAGAATGGACAACATAATTAACCATGGTAAATTCGATTAAGGGTGTCCAATACAGAAGAATGGACAATAGAACATACGCGCAAAAGCTTCTGACTTCACGTCAGTGCTTGAACCAATTTTTTTTTCGTGATTTTTTTTTAATTTTCTAGGGGTGCGGTTCTTAAATTTTTTTTTTCCTCATTTTTTTCAAATTTTCTAGGGGTACGGTTCTTACAAAATTTTAAACACGTCTTTATGCTGATTTTCTACTACTAGTTACCAAGCTTCAATTCAATCGAATCTTTATTTTTTGAGTTATCAAGGAAATAATATTCCAGGTGGATATAACTCGGAAACCGTTGAAACGATTATGCCCAAAAACAAACTCAACTCTCCTTTTCGGATACGCAACCTAGCCTGAAAATTGCATGTCCCTATCTTCTTTCGTTCGAAAGTTATCGAGACAACGGTCACCCATTTACTGAACTCACACAAGAATGCTCGAATCTCCAACAATATTCAACCGATTGTGTTAAAACTTGAAACTTGGCAGTAGAGTTAGGTTATGAACGCTCTTGCAAAATTTCAGCAATTTCGAACGGATAGTTACTGATATATGGAATTTTTTTTTTTTTTTTCAATGATTTATTAAAAATTTTCTACAAATGCTATACTCACCAAATTTTGCGAACATTTTCGCGTTGGCATTCTACAACTAATAACCAAGCTTGAATTCAATCGGTTCAGTATTTCTCGAGTTAATGAGAAAAAAAAAACCACCAAATTTCAGAAAATTTCAGATGGCTATAACTCTAAAACTGTTTGGCCGATTATGCTCATAAACAAACTCGAATGTCGCATTCAGATGCACAACCTAACCTGTAATCTTCAAGCCGCTATCTCTTTCCGTTCTCAGGTTATCGTGACAACAAAAATATTTTTCAATAATTTTTTTAAAATTTTCTAGATTCACGATTCGCCCAAAATTTCACAAACTTGCTTAGGTTCATATTCTACAACTACTCACCAAGTTTCAATTCGATTGGATTTATATTGGTTGAAAACAAAATTATTACTCGGAAACCACTGGGCCGATTATGCCCATTAACGAACTTGTCCGTCGTATTGCGATGCGCCATCCACCCTGAAAATTTCAAGTCGCTAGCTCTTTTCGTTCTCAAATTATCGTGGCAACGGACGGCCGGACGGCCGGCCGGACAGAATCAAATTTGACCTCGAATTCTTCATTGGGGAGTCGAACTGAATCGTTTGAGACCAATTTCGTCAAAAAATTCGAAAGTTACAGACATTTGGGCAAAACTATAACGCGATGTTCCCCAGAACATACGCGCAAAAATATTTTTTTTGTCACGATAACCTGAGAACGGAAAGAGATAGCGGCTTGAAAATTCCAGGTTATATTGTGCATATGAATGCCACATTTGAGTTTGTTTATGAGCATAATCGACCAAACGGTTTTAGAGTTATAGCCATCTGAAATTTTCTGAAATTTGGTGGTTTTTTGTTCCTCATTAACTCGAAAAATACTGAACCGATTGAATTCAAACATGGTTATTAGATGTAGAATGCCAACGCGAAAACGTTTGCGAAATTTGGTGAGGATAGCATCTGTAGAAAATTTTTAATAAATCATTGAAAATAAAAAAAAAATATTCTATATATCAGTAACTATACGTTTGAAATTGCTGAAATTTTGCAAGAGCGTTCATTACCTAACTCTACTGCCAAGTTTCAAGTTTTAATACGATCGGTTGAATATTGTTGGAGATTCGAGCATTCTTGTGTGAGTTCAGTAGATGGGTGACCGTTGCCTCGATAACTTTCGAACCAAAGGAGATAGGGACTTGCAATTTTCAGGGTAGGTTGCGTATCCGAAAAGGAGAGTTGAGTTCGTTTTTGGGCATAATCGGTTTAACGGTTTCCGAGTTATAGTCACCTGGAATATTGTTTCCTTGATAACTCAAAAAATAAATATTCGATTGAATTGAAGCTTGGTAACTAGTAGTAGAAAATCAACACAAAGACGTGTTTAAAATTCTGTAAGAACCGTACTCCTAGAAAATTTGAAAAAAATGACGAAAAAAAAAATTTTAGGAACCGCGCCTCCAGAAAATTAAAAAAAAATCACGAAAAAAAAATTGGTTCAAGCATTGACGTGAAGTCAGAAGCTTTTGCGCGTATGTTCTATTGTCCATTCTTCTGTATTGGACACCCTCAATCGAATTTACCATGGTTAATTATGTCGTCCATTCTCCTGTATTGGACACTTAATTCGAATTTACCGTGGTAAATTCGAAGTAAGAGTGTCCAATACAGGAGAATGGACAACATAATTTACCATGGTAAATTCGATTAAGGGTGTCCAATACAGAAGAATGGACAATAGAACATACGCGCAAAAGCTTCTGACTTCACGTCAATGCTTGAACCAAATTTTTTTCATTTGACATTTTTCCTAATTCGAAAAAAAGTTTTTATTTTGTAGCTTTGACAGGGGTTTTCTGAGTGAAGTGACATTTGAATTGTTTAGAAAATGAAATATTATTATCAATTCAGCTGTCTCTATATAAATTATTGTATTGGGAAAGGGTGAAACGAAATACATTAAAACCATTTGTGAATTTGTGAACACATTGTGATATTCCGCAATAAGCAATAAAGGATATGAATAAATTAGCTGAATTATAATACACGGTATTTTTGCCGAAAATGGTCTCAAACGATTAGGTTCGTCTCACTGATGAAGAAATCGAGGTCAAATTTGATTTATCCCAAATTTAGCACCAAATTGTACAATTACGACTCTTATATTATGCAAACAAAGTTTTGTATTAATCGGATGACTTAATACAAAGAAAGTAAATCTCAAAAATTTTAAAATCCTGTTTTCCCAATAACTCGAAAAATACTGATCTGATGGAATCAAAACGCAGAATTTCATGATGATCGCATGATGACTAAAAAAAATATTCTGAATCTATTACTGGTGATTCCCTCCTGGGGCGAAAAAGGACCAGGTTAAGCCTCTCAGAGCCGGCTTGGTCGATCATACCTAATCGCCCACGCCACCTATGATTTGTCTCATAGGTGGCGTGGGCGATTAGGTATGATCGACCAAGCCGGCTCTGCGAGGTTTAACTCGGGTCAGTTTAGTTGAATTTGTTGAGAAGCTACAGAGTACTGATGAAGGCCAAGAAGCCAGAAACGCGTCTGCTCTTGCTTTCTCGGCAGATCAATGAACCCCCTGGGGTCTATTTGACTTGTGAAATATATGCATAAGTATATTAATTATACGAAGCCATTTATGAAGGACCCTATTGTCAGGAACGCTCTGGACTTGTTGATTTATTAACAACGGTATCATCATTTTTCATTATTACTCTTAAACTATTTCCTAAAATCAAATGACACATACACTTATGTTTATATTGAACCGTATCCTTAATGACCACAGCACTGACAGTTATTCTTACAGACACTTATGTTTGTAATGAACCGTATCATGCCGTATTCATAGTAAGCACGGCGGATGCGAAAGTAATTTTGCGGACGAGAAAGTGATTCTGCGGACGAGAAAGTAATGTCTCGTCCGCAAAGTACCTGCCTTCAATAATGGTCGATATCACGGCCCCAAGTTAGTACGTAAAATATCACTTTTCATAGAGGTCGGCGAAAAAAATATTTTTAACACGCTTCCACGTAAACATATACTTTTAACACTGTTGGCTATTATTTTGATGTTTAATGTCATTCCATTTATCATCATTTCATTTTATTCAAAATCAAAATAGGGCAGTTATATAAAAAACATTGTATGATATTTGAGTTAAAAGTGATTTTATTTTGTTCTTGAAATTGTTCAATTCGCTCCACTCATTTCACAAATTTTTTCACTCACAAAATAAAACATCACTTTTAACACTCACATCATAAATCACTATTTACCGACAATCGATTTGCAATCAATGGATTTCTAACCTTCAGGCTAGTAAATGTTACTTTACCGGCCAGCTTGCGTCACTTTACCTACAGAACAGTCGTAAAGCGAATCATTACATACCGGCTAGCAAAACTCACTTTCCTGGCAATCAAATCTGACTTTCTCGGCTAGCAAATTTAACTTTACCGGCCAGCTTGTATCAATTTACCTACAGAACAGTCGTAGAGCAAATCATTACATACTTCGTACTTCACCGGCTAGCAGATCTCAATTTCCTGGCAAGCAAATCTGACTTTTCCGGCTAGCAAATGTAAGTTTACCGGCCAGCTTGTATCACTTTACCTAGAGAATAGTCGTAAAGCGTATCATTCAATACTTCTTACTTTCCCGGCTAGCAAATATCACTTTCCCGGCAAGCAAATCTGACTTTCTCGGTTAGCAATGTTACTTTAACGGCCAGCTTGCATCACTTGACCTACAGAAGAGTCTTAAAGCGAATCATTACATACTTAGTACTTTACCGGCTAGCAAATCTCACTTTCCCGGCAAGTAAATCTGACTTTCTCGGCTAGCAAATGTTACTTTACCGGCCAGCTTGTATCACTTTACCTATAGAACAGTCATAAAGCGAATCATTACATACTTCGTACTTTACCGGCTAGCAAATCTCACTTTCCCGACAAGCAAAACTGACTTTCCCGGCTAGCAAATGTTATTTTACCAGCCAGCTTATATCACTTCACCTACAGAATAGTCGTAAAGCGAATCATAACATACTTCTTACTTTCCCGGCTAGCAAATCTCACTTTCCCGGCAAGCAAATCTGACTTTCTCGGTTAGCAAATGTTACTTTAACGGCCAGCTTGCATCACTTCACCTACAGAACAGTCGTAAAGTGAATCATTACATACTTAGTACTTTACCGGCTAGCAAATCTCACTTTCCCGGTAAGCAAATCTGACTTTCTCGGCTAGCAAATGGTACTTTACCGGCCAGCTTGTATCACTTTACCTATAGAACAGTCATAATGCGAATCATTACATACTTCGTACTTTACCGGCTAGCAAATCTCACTTTTTCGGCAAGCAATTCTGACTTTCTTGGCTAGCAAATGTAACTTTACCGGCTAGCTTGTATCACTTTACCTACAGAACAGTCGTAAAGAGAATCATCACATACTTCATACTTTACCGGCTAGCAAATCTCACTATCCCGGCAAGCAAATTTGACTTTTCCGGCTAGCAAATCTCACTTTCCCGGCAAGCAAATCTGACCTTCCCGGCTAGCAAATGTTACTTTACCGGCCAGCTTGTGTCACTTTACTTACAGAACAGTCTTAAAGCGAATCATTACATACTTCGTACTTTCCCGTCTAGTAAAACTCACTTTCCCGGCAAGCAAATCACACTTTCCCGGCTAGCAAATGTTACTTTACCGGCCAGCAGAATACCTCAGTATCTAACCTTGCCGTTTAGCTGTAATAGATTAGAATTTTGCGTGCGCTCCTAAATAATATTCTGTTCGGTATTACAAAGCAGTCAAATCCATCATTGGGGCACTGGAGCTCCGAAAGCCACGTCAGTGCTCCCTTAACTTCCGGATTCCCTCATGGATCCTTCATTCAACTGAATAAACGTTGCGTTGATTTATTCAGATGAACAATGAATAAACCAACCTCATCTCTCGTTGAGTCCCAAATCCTGCCACCTTCCCGCACAACCCGGCAAACCTCACCTCCCCCATCTCAGCGAGTCAACCGGCACTGACAGCCGATTGACATTTTTATCAGCTGTTACTTTCCGCCTCTCGCCCCAATTTTCCGGCAGCTCACGGCGGCGGCGGTGTACCGCCTCCAACCGATTTGATTTTCGACGTCCGTCTTGGTGCGCTGGCAACTATGCGTGCATATGCGTATTGCACTGGCATTGAACAAAACGCACAGATAGCGAGCGTGTTCGCAGTGTCGAAATCTCGCAAACTAGTCGCGGTTGCGAACGAGAGGAGTGAGTGTGTCGGTGTCTGTGTCGTTGACGGTAGAAGGCGCGCGTACATCGAGTTGCGTGCAGCAGAAATTTAATCCCGGCTGGAGGGACCAGCGAGTACCGCGTTGACATGCCCTCTATCGGATTTATGTGATAACTGGATTAGTCATATATGTCTTTCGAGGGTGTAGGATCGAAGTAAGTTTGTTTGTATGGCTTGTATCACCTGTTATAACCCTTTGTTTGCGGCCCGTGAGTTTCCTTCCTTTCTATTCGGACAAGTTTCGGTGATCGGCGACAAGGTTATGCCAACGCACGGTGCAAGCTTTGGCGGTGCGAGAGAGAGCGCAGCTCATGCGCCGCTGGCCTTGCGTTTTGAGGCCGCAAGGAGTGCGTAACATAGGCAAGCACGAGGCGTGCAGGACCGGCACTGCTTTTATATCAGGAAATGAAAATAATAGGAAAATGACCCAGGGCGCGAAACTTATTCAAATATCTAGTCTAGTCAACAAGTGCTTTTTAGCTCTAAATTTAATTATAAAGCTTTAATTATGTTTAAATGAAAATTTTAAATTATCTCATAAGCAACGCATTGGTTTATAACAATTTTTTAAACAATAGGAGATGATAATTATTGAAAATCATTTGTTGAGTAGTTTCTCATCATAAGAAAACGGATCAATAGTAATATTATAAATTGATGTTTTATAATTTTTCACTGAAGTAAATTGTTCATAAAAAAACGAAAATTAACAATTTTTAAAATTTTCCAATAGGAATCTATTCTGAGGTCTTCGAAAATAGCTCCACGAAAAGAAAAAATTCTCAGATAATAGTTTAATAAACAGTGTACTTGCAATGTTAATGTTCGTGTTACAAAAAATTGTTAATTAACTAATGGATAACTAATTGAAAAGTCGCGATTATTTTTGGACCACGGATTATTGTTCATTGATCTACCCTGCCGACGCCTGAATTTTTTCAATTTTATATTTTCATATTTAATGGTTAAGTTAAAATAATATTCATTCATGAAACGTCCGAAGGGGGCGAGGCTTACGCAAGCCGGAGAACCCGTTTTCGGGAGTATTTTCAACCCTCTCGGAAAATTATAAATATTGGTCCTAGTTCCAGGAGTTGGGACTTTTTTTTAGGAAATTTCCTCCTCTTCCCAAATCCTTCTTCGAACCTTAATTATCGCAGATAGTTTTTGACATATTGGCGAAATACAAAAGCCCCTTCTTCTTTTTTCACTTAATTGTTTATAACTATTGCAATTTTTGCGAGTGGCCTTAGCATTTTCTCAAAAACTATCTATACATGCCATTCTGAATCGAATGACACCTCAATCATAATTTTCGGAGAATACGCAAAAATTTTGACCTAAAAAGCACACCCTTTCCGCCTCCTCAAAAATAGTTTCATATGCGAATATTTAAGGTTCATCCGTCAGAGAAAACATGCGTTAGCTTAGCAGTGTTCAGACTACCGTGGAGCCACACGTGGCCACAGAATCTCAAAGATTTCAAGGTTGCTCTATCTTTCCGAAATATATAGCGCGAGAATGTATATCTTGTGTGCTCATTAAAAAAGTGGGAAAGCCGTGTGGCCAGGAACTTTGGCGCTCTTGTCCAATAAAGAAATCATATCTCCGAAACGAAAGTATATTGGTTTCTCAGAGTTGGGAATGATATCAATGGATTATTATGATAAAACTACATTATGAAAGAAATTGAAATCCCTTTGCATATTATCTTTATATGACGGTAAAATTTTGGCTACAAGCGTTTCAAAACTAGCAGAGTCATTCTGAAAAATTGGGGAAATGAAATAGCCAGTTTTATTTTTGAAACAACTAATATAATCAGTCAAGAGAGAACTGAATTCAGAATACTTATGTAGGAAATCTTAAATAGTGTTACCACAGCCCACTATAGTGATAGCCTGGAACATAGTCTGACAACGCCGCAATTAATCGTC